>JALGPY010000001.1:108543056-118543056 GCA_023055425.1 Linanthus parryae
ATGTGTGGGTACAGCAGTTTGATTTCTGAATTCTTATTTTTTAATAGATATCGATTTTTTTCTTTCTTGACTTCTTCTTGCACATTCTCTGGAGAGTAAAACTATGTTTGGAACTTGGAAAATAAGGTGGAAAAGAAAATGAAAAGAAAATCAAAGATTTCCCGTCAACATTCATGTACTTTTCTGTGTTAAGTAGCAAATTGAAATTCGTAAGAAAATAAAATGATTCCACTTTAGCATAGTAAGCATAGTTGTAAATTCCGTTCCGGTCGCCGTTCCGTTTTGCTCTAGTGGAAGGAACGATCCGGGATTCGGACGGAGGCGATTCCGGATTTACTTTTTACTATATTATATATACACAATATACATAATTTGTATTTTAATAAAATATCTTATAAAGTTAATTAAACCATAACATAAAGTCTAGATGTGACTAATTTATTAATCAAATAATCCATCAATAACATCACATATGTTGTGAAGACAAATGATTGCTAAATTTAGTGATTGAATTATGCTAAGGAAAATAGAAGAACAAGATCCATGAATAATTATCGACAAAATAAAATAAATAAATTATCTGTACTTAATATGAACAGTATTTTTTTGAGAGATAAACTTTAAGTATTCAAATAACTAAACCTTGTACATTTTAAACAGTAATACAATACTTGATTATGTCATTACGAGTAGTTGTGTTGAATTAAAAAGGAAAAAAGTCATATATTCTCTACAATAAATACAGTCAGATCATATTATGTATTAAAATGTGAAATCAATAATAAAACCAAGAGTTGGCTCAGCGGTTAGTTGATAGCTTGTTGATGCTAAGGTCTTGAGTTCGATTCCCTCCTCACGCAATGTAATTTTGAAATTAATTATGCTACCGGAAAGGAACGAGCGGAAATAACTGGAACATGCCGGAATTCTCGGAACAGGCCAGAACGGGGCGGAACCGACCAGAATTTACACCGGTACGGATCTCCCCATGTTCCGTGCCGTTTTACCCAGAAACGGAACGTTCTGGCTGTTCCGGAACAGAACGGAATTCACAACTATGGTATTAAGATTACGCCCACAATTAGCTTTATTATAATTTCACACTTGTTGTTACAATAATTACACTTACTAGCCCACACACTTGTTACACTAATTTCAGTTACCACCTAAAATACCATCTAAATTGCAATAGTACATCCTAGATCTCTTCTAAATTTCCCACTATGTTCTTCAGTAGCAGCCTCTCACACCTGGGCAGGCGTTAATCGGTCGGACCAACCACCAGGCCCAGGACCGCCACCATCCTCGTCAGCTGCCTGCACTGATTCACTGTGACCTCCCGCTACCCCCACTACCTCCACCGACCCACCACGAATCCAGTTCACTGCGAACCCCATCTCGCTACAACCAATCACTGTGACTGAAATCAAATGCAGTTGCGATATTTCTCAATTCGACCCATGGCAATTGAATCGAATAGATAAACAAACCACCGGTCTCGAGAGAGAAATGGAGAGAGACGCCGTGTGCGGCGCGATGGGTTTGACGATGGAGATCTCCTGCGGCGGCTGTGGCGCCATGGTTTGACGAAAGAGAGAAAGAGTTGTGGGCGAAGGGCGGGGAGGGAGAGGATCGGTCTGCTTCGTCGAAATTTTGCTCCAATTTTCCATCTGATTTGGGCAGAAATATTGGTTCTCCAAATCATGCCTAATCTTTTTCATTTATTTTTTTTCTTGGTTTTTTCTTTTTATTTCGATATATACCCAAATGTAAGAAAGATATTCATTGGTTTTATTTTCTTTTCATTTTCATATTCCTAATCTTTTCCAAATTCCAAACAGGTCCTAAGGGATAGATAGGAAATAAAGTGGTGGGTTAGGCCGTTGTGTTTTCGCTTGTGCCCGTTCAGATGGGCTTTCATGTTTTTCGTGGCGTAGGCACTAATGGTAGTGGGTAGGCCATGTGATAGTCGGAGTACAGGGGTGTGAGTTGAAATCTCCCTCTTCTGGGCCAAACTCAGGGAAGGGTAAAAGACTTCTCAAGTTTAGGCAAACTTAAGGTTATTTTCATGTTGGAGGCTATTGCATAACAAATTCTTGTCTTGGAGGCTATTGCCACACATTTTAGAAATTGTCTACAACATTTAACGGAACTAATGGACATAATTCAGTTGGTAACAGAACTTAAATTGAGGAGTAAATTGCAACTGACCCCAAAACATAGAAGGTGTATTTTTTTTTGCCTTGCTTATTTGAGAATCTTGTGATTAAGTGAAGTTTTTCTTGCAGATCATTCCCACTTCCAGGTAGTAATAGAGCGCTTGAAAGAACTTGCTGCTCAAGAAAAACGGAACTCATTCAGAGAGGATTCCATTGCATTATCAGGCGGCGATGAGGAGATTGGTCATGAAATTAATGTACGTCTCTGGTTTCTTTTGTCTGTTAACTTCCCACTATTTTATGAGCTCCTTTTGCAGCTGTTCAGCACGAGAGCAGTTATGGTTTGTCTAGGAATTAGATCATGCATTTGTCCTGTAAGAGGGTATCTAAAAACTGATTGCAAGATAAATTTTGTATAAAAGTTGGACCCGTTGTCCGCCGACTACCCATTGGTATGTTGGCAACGACAGATGGATGTCCTTCATGTAGGCAGACTTGTATTCAGAGAGGATACCATTACGACTCAAGTTATTGCAGGGAAGGGATATATGCTGGTGTGGAACATAACTCGAGCTGCCGAGTAAAGGATTATGATAATTTAACTCCATTTAAATCAGATAGAAAAGAGGACTGCCATTTTTCTTGTGTCTGCATGCCCTTATTACACGGTTGTCCCTTTCGGTTTTCAGTTTGTTGTGCTTGGGTCATATATTGGGATTAAACTTCAGAAAAGTCTATTATTAGATCAAATGTAGTACTTCTGAGTTGCTAACTCTTTCGTTCCCCTGATTCATTGATGTGCGCATTTATTATTGATCACAGGACAAAGTGGGAAATCCTGATAAGGTTGTTGAGGAAGCAGCGGTAGAGGTTGAAGCTGTGGAACCTGATGTTGTTGCCGACATTCCTAGTCCGGCGAAGAATGATGATGATAGCGAGGATGAGATGTCTAGATGGGATCAATACACAGAATTCGATTAGTTCAAGCAACGTGAAGCTATCCGCATTTCCCCTACAGATCTTCAAGGTATTTTTTTGGTTCGCTAGTTCTGAAGGCATTTTTGTCTGGAAGAAGTAATTTGAGACTGAGTTGGTTCTCTGAGTAGAAAAGCTAGTTTTGACGGAGTTGGTCCTATTTCTCTCCAACCCTATTAGTGTATTTTTTTTTTTATTAAGTCTGAGTTATTGCTGGAGGAAAATGAGATTAGGGCTTAGCTGTTCATAAGAATTGCAAGTTTTTTTTTTCTTCGCCGAATGAATTGCAAGTGTTATGCCCAGGTAATTTGTGACAATCACTTTTGAACTACTTGAGCAAACAATGAGTCCCTTCAAAGAAAAAAACAAAAAAACAAACAATGAGTCTTTTTCGATTGGTAGCACTGTTATCTCCCTCTGGCCACAAATGCCATCTTTGTTGAATCATAATGTACTGCATATGATCAAATAGATCGCTTGTGCACCGTAGCACATGGGGGTGTCGATTGTCGACATCACGTGTTGCGTCTAAAATAAAAAATTGGTAGATGATTCCTCCGCAGTTACAGACACACATATACTATGAAATAATATAAAGGTAACTTGGCAGGATATACCATTATTGTCTAAAGGACACGCAAGTAGACAAATATGTCCTTGGTTGTTGCAGAAAATTAGGTGCTTCTGTTGATTCTTGCTGGTTGAGGATGAGTCGTACTCCCCCGCAGGTCCCATATTATTATTAATCTAGTCTGAATTTTTACACAAGAAACTTTAACCATGTAATTTGAGTATCAAATGACATAAAAAATTGTTAAACATTCTAAAATGATTATGAAAAGTACGTTTGTTGCTTGAAAAGTCTAACAAGACTAATAATATTGGGCGGAGGGAATACATAATTATTACACTATTTTTTTGATTTTTTTAGCGGGGAAAATGAGAACATCAATTAACCAAAGACCAAGTGCAAAAGCAGGCGAGGCAAGAAGGCCTCACCAACAGCAGTTCAACCAACAATACAACGAAACAGACCACCACACAAGATAAGGACAACATGACAAAGTTTGAAGATTAAGAACAAGAAAATAAGACACAAATTTGAGGAGTTAGAAATCTAGACCGAGCTAACTTTCACTTTTCCTCTAGAAATTTGAAGAGAGCTTCCTCATTTGGATCAACCTTCTTTCCATCCACCATTTGTTTGATTTTTTACTTGAATACTTTTTTGTTAGTTAATGATGTAATATTTACTTTTTGATTGCTAATAGAACAAACTACAATATTGTAAGTCATAAAAAAATGAACTTCAGAACAGTCAGAAATAGAATACGAGTACATTGGACCAAAATTTTGGAGTAGAAAGAGCAGTTATTTGGACTTGTTTAGACATCAGACGCAGTAGATCAAGTGACTTGTTACGAAATTGGGTTATTAATACAACTGACCGGCTATCTTTTCCATTGCACATTGACTATCACACTATATTTTCCGATTGCTTTCAAGGCTTCGGTTTCTAATTCATCGATAGTGTTTTTGAGTGTTTTAAGAATTGATTCTTCATCATTGATTCTTCATCAAGTGCGTCTAGATGCTCTTTGAAGGATGGTAGCCAATTGTTACGTTCGGAGAAAATGAAGCGGTCAATGTTGTTGATAATTCATAAATGACCTCAGTACGACTACAATGTAGATTTGATGTCAATTAAACATTCAACATCTACTATTACTATGCATACCAGCACCGCGGACTACACAAGAACATGAAAACAACAAATTTTAATCTTGTTTGTTTCGCAGATTTTTTGAGTCAGATTTTAATTTAAGTTGGCTAATAATCTGTAGATTATATAATCTCCGATTTTGAAGATTTTTTGAGTGAAACGTCTAAAATATCATACTTTATCATCCCGTTAATGCTTGAATTGTTAATTTGTGCAAACACTTACCATCTTAAACGTATTATAGTTCAAGTAAATGCATTTATTGTAAATTTGGTTGTAAAAGCTACATGTATTGCCAAACGCAATTAAATTTTAATTCCAAATTTTCAGTGCATGCCAAACAGTTTTCAGATTATAATATCAGCCAGCTTATTCACTCCAGATTATTTTCATCAGATTATTGAGATTTTAAGCTGGAACCAAACAGGCTCTGAGAAAAAGATTTACACAAATTAAAACATAAACGAATTGCAAATGGGGTGGTATAGTTTTGTCTGAGTGTTCGAACCCTGCTACATGTGGGCTATGTTATATTTTTATGTAATAAAAAACCCGAAAGGGAAACATAATTTTAGTTTTGTATCATCAACAATAACGAGAGTGGTCTATTACAAACCTTAAATTGATAAAACAACATTTTACAAATTGAAATAACTCTAAATTCATCATAGTCAGCACCATCATCCTGTGAACTTTTGAACTTGACGAGGTTCTTGATCATGGCTTCCGATTTCCTCCATGAAAGCCTTGAGATTGACAACCGACGATCCACCACCATCTTCCACTGATTTCATAGCCAAAATTTTCCATTTCTTTGCATTCTCCCTCCTCACAAACCCTTCTTCACCCATAACCATCTCAATGCATTTCTTGATCTCACCCCCTTCAACTATTCCTTCTCCGTTCTCCGTCACTCGCACTCCCGTCTTCCAAAAATCCTCGATCAGCTTGGCGTTTGTCAGTTGGTCCATCCACCGAGGAAATGCCACCGTTGGCACCCCAGAGGCCAAGCTCTCCAGCGTCGAGTTCCACCCACAATGAGTCACGAAACACCCCAAAGAAGGGTGTGACAAGACCTCCAGTTGTGAACACCAGGGCACTATCATCCCAATTTTACCTAATTCATCCTTGTATCGAATTAAGTTACCGTTTCCCTCTTCTCCTTCCAAACCCTTGGACTTTTCTCGTATTACCCACAAAAACGGCCTTTGACATTCTATTAACCCACGGGCAATCTCGTCCACTTGTTGACTCGTTAGCTCTGTGAGGCTACCGAACGACAAGTAAATGACTGATGCATCAGGTCTCGAGTTCAACCAGTCAGTATAGTCCTTGGATTTTTGAAATAAGTCGCCTCTCAACGTATCGTCTTCAAATGAAATCAAGGGTCCGATTGCTATCAACTTGTACTTGTCCATGGCTTTCAAGGCATCGGGTTCTAATGCGTCGAACGTGTTTACGAGTATTTTAGGGTTTGTTTCCCCGTCGAGTATGACTAGGTGCTCTTTGAAGGTTGGGAGGGCGAATTTAAAAGCGTCTATTTCAAAGTTCTGAGGGAGGAAGAAGTTTGGGAGGTCACGGCCCGTGAAGGACAGTGGCAAGTTTGGTAATTTAATCGACCACGACGGATCATTTATGTTGTCCGAAATGACCTCCTCATAACCGTTGAAATAGTTGTAGTAGATACCTAGCATCGTGGCAGGTTGGACCCAAAGGCAAAACGAAGGGACGTGCACTTCACGCGCCACCACCCCTGCCCATGGGAGGAAGAGCGTGTAGATCAGGCAGGTGACCGGATTGCCTTCGCCGGCGCTGGCGGCGGCGATGTCTCTCACAGCTTGGGAGCTGTTTTTCCTGAGGAGGCTCATGTAGTTGTTGACGTCCTGATCCATTGTGAAACCGTCGTCGTATCCGTCGGAGAAGGCGGCAAACTTGAGGCCGTCCAGGGTGGGTTTCCCGGATAAGCGTCGCAGCACGAAGACGCTGGTGGCTAAGGTAACCTGCACGCCGATGTCGGTGAGGCGCTTTGAGAATTGAAGAGCAGGGTTGATGTGGCCCTGCGCCGGGAATGTTAGTAGGAGGACATGACCTTGAACCATAGTGATGGTGGCGCGCGAGGTTTACTTTTTTAGTGTGTGTAGCAGAAGTAGAGGTAGGGAATTTGAGATTGTGTTATCTTTTTTTTGAGCAAGAGGAGATCAAATGGGGGTTGGTTGATAGACTAATGTGCAAAGAGTAGTAGTGTTGATGAGCATGGGTCTCTCATATATGCTAGTGGCACTTTGGGTGACATGCGTACTTATAGGTGTCATGTTTTAAGGTCCAAGAAAAGATACTACAGGCAGTGTAATTGAGTTCGTTTGGTTTGTACTTTTAAGATCTTTGAGCGCATGTTTGGAGGTCATGAGTTTTCTCAAATTAGTTTACCTCTCTATATAGTTATAGATTATTATATTAGAACACGAGTTTACCGAATAAATATTCGAAGATTAGTAGCTGCGAATTTTCACGTCATTAAAAAATAAAATAAAATTGGGTCTAATTGAATTGATTGGACATCTACGTTTATCTAGGTCTGGATGTCATTTTTTTTGAAATTCAAGCGTTGTTTATTGACTTCCTCACCAAGTCAGTCAACTCGAATTGCTCAATGATCGAACTGGGTGAAAACTCTAGTATTATCTTTCTACACATGTTTGAAAACATTATTAATAAATTGGACTCGACTGAATTTAAAATTTTGCCGTCCGCCTTTCTAACACCTGTTTGTGGGACAATTAAACACTGGTTGGAGAGTGGTGTTAGTTGTGGTTTCTTGTCTTCTTCATTCAAGGAGATGAAGTGGTTTGCCTAATCTTTGAGCATCGTCTTCAAGGCTATGCATAGACAATAACTACAAACAAAAATAATATTATGAAGCAGCCCACATGTTGGACAAAGCGTATCCAACTTTTCTACTACTCTTGCATCACATTTTATGTACTCACATAACCTTAAAATGCTCAATTATTTATTGGCTACCCCAATTTGTTTCAACTGAATTTTAAACTGGTCGATTCAAGGCAACGATCAATTGAAGTTGGGCACGGGTCATTCTAACAACGTGGGGTTTGTGATGGAACTTTTTCCGAAATAACACAATCCATCTCTCGCACACAGAGAGAGAGAGAGAGGTCGTGATTGAAGAGGAGACCCTGACAAGAGAGCACGACGGATCTTCTTACTATTCTGTTTTTGTTTTCATATGCTAAAAGTACAGAAATTATCCTGAACATAATTCCGTCCAGTTACTGAGTGCATCAATAGCACTAAAAATATTTATATAGAAAATATTTTTAAAACCTTACACATTAAAATCTAAACTCTATATTGAAATTGTAACTTCATAATTATCACAGTTATATACACAAAGTGTGATTTTTGCATACATTAAAACCTCAAATATATGAGTTCGGCATTACTATTGCTAAATTGTGGGCTTGTTGCCCAACTTGCCTAAGAGCAGCTCCAGTAGTACTAGCTAAAAGTTATTTAGAGTTTAATGAAAATTGTGTTAGGATTTATCACGTCGGAATCCCGCGCAACGGAAAATCAAACACGATCACTACACGAACACGCGAGATAGAGAACGAGAAAATAAAGAAAAAAATATTTAACGTGCTTCGGCAAATTGCCTACGTGCACGGGGCAAGAAAGAATTTTCACTAGTACGAAAACTGTACACCCACAATTCTCTCTACAAGCCTCTCAACTCTCCTACACACTAAGCTTGTGTGCCACTCTGAGTTGAACTTATGAAATAAAACAATACCTAGCACCTCTATTTATATACTAAACTAGAGGAGGTGGAAAAGCCCACCTAGACCAAGTTATCACCTCCTCAGAAGAGAAATCAGACGCATCGGGTACACCGATTCGTCTTGCGGAATTCGAGACAAATCCAACAAACTCCACCTTGGCTTGACTTCTGCAAGCGCCAACAAATTCCTCAGCCAACTCTGTTGTTGATGTCAACTCCGCCGCATTCGCCATGCTCGTCATGCACAACCCTTTACAGCACCTCCACCAAGATGCTCCCATTCACGCCCCCTCCCTGGGGCGCCTCCTCGCACCCCTGACACGGGTGCGTCCCAAAGTCTGCTACTTTGGGGAGCGGTGTGGCTCCACCTCTCCACCTGCTCGAACATCATTGGAGAGACCACCACCATCCAGGTCAAGTGTAAACGAGACTCGCTTCCTCTTCACTTCTGCAGAAGTTTTCTTCATCGATGTTCTCATCAACGGTTGATCGTCAACCTTCATATGCGTCTCGATCACTTTGGCTAGACAACCTCCTTGAACAACCTGCAACTCTTGTGTAGCCTGCACCTTCTCCGTCTTGCTCTTGAACGCCCTTGCACGTCCACCTCGTGCTCCTCCGCGTCCGTTGCCGGTGCATCTCCTTAGTTGCTTCACTTGTTCATTCATACGCCCCGCATGCGTTTCTCGTCGATCTATACTCCTTGTCTCTTGTGTGACAGAAGATCCACATGTCACAACACTTCCTACAAGTTTGTATAGACCATCAACCAATTTCCCATGCAGCACAGTCTTGTCTGTTGTTGACAGAACCTCAATTTCTCCACCATGAATTGAGACTCTACAACCCTTGCTGTCCAACATCCCCAATGAGATCAGATTCTTCCTCAAGTCTGGCACATGTCTCACCCCCGTCAACGCCAAGATCCTCCCATCAAGCTTACGAAACCTTACTGTACCCATACCAACAATTTTACTAGTCGAGTTGTTAGCCATCTTGACAGTACCCCCATCACAAGCTTGATAAGTTGCAAACTGCTCCCTGGCTGCACACATGTGAAACGAACATCCAGAATCTATAATCCAATCCGACTTCTCATTACCTGAAGTGACTGTCATCACATCCACTGGATCTTCATCATTGTCGGACTTCTCAATGACTGCTGCCTCTGATGGTTGATTCATCTTCCTCGCCGCTTTGTACTTCTCACAATGCTTTCGAATATGGCCTTCTTGACTACAAAAGTAACATCGCGGATTGTAGTCATCACCTCTGGATTTGGAACGTCCCCTCCTATGAGCCTCCTTCTGTTGTCTCCTTCGCGATCTTGACATCCCTCTGATGTATCCATGATTCCATCAAGTTGCGTCTTGTCGCTCTCCTTTTTCCTTACCGACTCATGGGAAATAAGGGTAGCAACCACCTCATCTAACTTGATAGTATCCTTCTGTAGATAGTGCTTTCTGAGCTGACAGATCTTGGAAACGTGGCAACCATCTAGCACACCATATTGTGCTCCACACACACTGGATCACCAGCCGCGCTGATCCATGTGGGGGCTGCGAGACAGAGCCCTCGCATACCTCTGCACGGGACTTGTAGGCACTTAGTGGTTTGGAGGCTAGAGTAAGTCCTGTCGCGTGCGAGCCAAGCCCGCGCGCGACCTTTAGTAACTGCTTTTGAGAGATTTATGGCACGAGCTCCATAAACCCGGTCAATCCGGTCAAACCCGGTCAACCCCATAACGGTTCCGGTATTCGCGCATAACGTGCTGTAACGGTCCCTATATAGGCGGACGAACGTGCCGTTGCGGTTAAGCTAATTAAGCCGCCATTAATGGGCGCATTAACCACACGGAAACGGTCACATTCTCCGTTATATATAGGACGTTAACCTTTCCATACAAAGGAGGACACACTAGCCATACGCGGAAGCTCTGCCAAACCTCTGTCTCTCTCTCAGACATTACTACTGCCTTACTCTCTCCCTACACACAACCCCACTCTTCCTGTGCCATCTCTGATCCTCTACTTACGGTGTACACGGAGGTCTCCCCGCCGGAATCTCTTGTGCACATTTTGGTGAACCCGACGTGAACTTACCAGCAAAAGCAACCATGTCTCAGGAGGATGATGTCAGCAACAGATCGCCTTCCACCGAAGCCGCCTCGGGAGAGGAGACCCGCCGCACTCCTACGACCTGTAGGGTTTTGATTCATGGATTGCACAACGGAAGCATAATCAAACATAAAACCATGCAAAACCCTCCAAGGATCACAAGTCAAGAGACATAACGATGGTAAGGGTTAGAAATCATAAACACACCTTTGGGTTCTCCTTGATGACTTCAAACGCGAATAGTGTCACGTCTCTACGGTTGATCCACGCCTAGAGGTGAGATCTAGATCCTCCAAATCCATGTGCTAGCTAGGAAGAATGGAGGAGGAAGAAGGAATCGCCAACAATAGAGTGCCAAGAGGTGGGGCGGCTCCCTTTGGCCGACGGGTAGGGGGCGGCGGTCCCATGGGGTTTCGGCCCTCTATGGGACTTGCTCTCTCCTTGCTTTTTCTCTCCTTTCTTCTATCATATAGATGGGTGGGTGTGTAGAGAGAAAAATAAGCTAGGAGTGTTCTTTATATAGTCCAACAACTCCTTGTCCTACTACATAAAGAACCCCTCATAATCCTACTCAAGTTCGGATTAGTCCCTTTTGCTAAATAGTCCTTATCATGTCAATACATGGATTAGTTCTATTTTGCAAATTAATCCTAATCATGTCTCTACATGAATTAGGCCACCTTGGCAAATCCTAATCATGTCCATACATGGATTAGTCCAACTTGCATATTAGTCCTACTAAGTTAGCAAGTTGTTGCGATTTGATCCTTCTAATTAATTAATCATATTAATTAATTATTTCCCATGTCTAGTTCACCCCTATATGGCGTGTGACCCCATAGGTTCTATTTAGTTGGTAGTAACTATTTACTAATATGGAGCGGCCTCTAGCAAGACATCCATTCTAGCCAACAAATAGAATAGTCATCATGACAAACCTTGTGCAAGTACTTGTCTCATCCCTTTGTCTCAATATCCGGATTGGACACGAGACATACAAGTCACACTCGTATATCCAATCCATAGTTTCTCGATCCTGGGAATAGCCTTATTCGTGCAAATAACATCAATATCCCATATTGATTTATTTGAGTCTGGCCAGACATTTTATAAGCACTATCCCTCGAGTGGCCTAGGATATTTACTCCCGTTATGTGGGAGGGACAAATTCTATCTACGTCCACTACGATCTCTAAGCTTGCTTCTTATTGTATCCAGTACACGCCTTTATAACTACCCAGTTACGGTGTAGCGTTTAACGCTACCAAGATCACAATAATCCACAACTAGAATATCTAGTGACTTCAAGTCTAAGGATGACAATACCGTTGCACCGCGAGAAGCGCTTGTGACTTAACATAACGTGTATGTAGCCTTCTCGGAGATGGGTCAATCCAGTATGCCATTACTCCTAATGCATACCCATGTGTTGGATCATGATATCTCCATATCAATCCAACCCCATACTAGTCTATAGATGATTGTCCTATTAATCATTATAATTGACTAGGGATATTTAAGAATATAACACTTATATTCTAAGGACTTCATTCATGTTAACATATCTCCATATCGATAACATAATGAATCGTAAATCCATAAATGTCACAATTAATTGATTGCCTCTAGGGCACAATTCCAACAGTCTCCCACTTGCACTAGAGTCAATCTCCTGCATCATATGCCTATTGATCTAGCGCGGCCCTCCACGCTTCCGCTGCGTAGGGGCGAGACATATGCTGGCACCTTGCAAATATTCACATCTCCTCCATCAACAATTTGATTGAGATTGAATATCCTGAATAAATGCATTTTATGCATTAATTTACTCAGTCCTCTATGTTAGAATCAGTGACTGAATCTTGCCTGGAACCTTTCCAGCTCACAGTCGCTCCCACTAAGGCAAAACTCAAAACTTGACTTATAATCTGAAATCTTCTTTGTCAGATTTGAAGTTCGCATCACTGTAACCCCTTACAGCAAACTCTTCATATTATCTATTTATCAATATTTCATCCTTAGTGCTTCTCAAGTACTAAAAGATAATCTTGATATTTTATCCAGTGACTCTCACCCGGATATGACTGGTATCTTTGTGTCAAGCTTTATTACACGTCTGGCCTAGTACATCTCATGGCGTATCTCGTGAATCTAATTCATACGGTCCATTCCCAATCTAATTGGTAAGACAATTAGCCTTCCAAAGACTAATTCCATGTGACATGGGTAAGAATCAATTTTCTTTTCACGTTGAACCATTTCAACACCTTTGTCAATTTGTGTACTATGACCTAAGCTATACAACTATTTTGATCTACCTTAATAGATCTTCACAAGTTGCTTCGCTTAAGTCTACCATTAGAAAGTCAACTCCCTAGTCAATCTACGTAAGACTGCCAAGTAGGGGCAACATTCCCAATGATTAAGTATGTCTCCACATACAAGACCAGAAACATAACTGTGCTCCCACTAACCTTCTTGTAGACACAAGTCTCATCTTCAATTTTGATGGAACCAAACTCCTTTGATTACATCATCCATTTGAAGAGTCCAACTCCTAGAAGCTTGATCCAATCTATAAATAGATTGCTACAAGCAAGATGCGAATGGATTTAAGCATCACAATTGGGGAAGATTTCGTCATAGTCTATACTATGAACTCACATGAAATCCCTTTCCTGCCAATTTTCCCTTAAAGGTAATCATATTACCATCCATGTTGGTTTCCTCATAACCCACTTGCACCCTATGGGTCCTACCCTTCAGGTGGTTCCACCAAAGTCTATACTTTGTTGGTATACATGGATTCCATATCGTATCTCATGGCTCCAAGCCATTTCTGAGAGTATGGCCATACGTGGCCATCTCATAGGTTGTAGGCTCATCTCGATGAGCAATATATAAGGGTTATGAGAAATCCTTATTTCTCTAGTCCCTTGACATATCCTACCTGACCTACGAGGTTCTTGTGTTATCTGAGTAGGTTGCTCCACAACACCTTGTGATCCTGCTCATGTTCCATCAAACGGATCAATGTTCTATTGTGGTTTTTTGAACTTTTCAAGTTCTACTGTCCTCCCACTGTTTCTCTTAGAGACAATCTCTACCTAGAAACACTGTGGTTCGAGAAACAAACAGTTTGTTCTCGATTAGGTTGTAGAAATAATATCCTTTTCAGGATATCCCACAAAACATTAATCCGATTTGGGTCCAAGTTTATTTGTAAACTCTTTTACATAAACTTCATAACCCTAAATATTTATGAATAACATACTAGGACACTTCCTAGTCCATATCTCATATGGTGTTTTTCATAATCTGTTTTTGATGGAACAAGGTTAAGGGCGAAATATGCTGTAATTAGAACATAGCCCCAAAAGTAAACTGGAAGTTCTGTTTGACTCATCTTGGACCGAACCGTGTCCTACACGGTTTGAACACTCCTCTTATACACGCCAAACCCATGTGGCGTGCTAGGTGGAGCGAGTTTTGGATCATATCCAACACTCCCATAGATTCTTGTCAAACTCTTGGCTCAAGTACTCTCCTCTATGATCCAATCGTAGAGCCTAAATACTTTTGCCAGGCAGGTTCTCTACTTCATTCCTGAATACTTTGAACAATTCAAAGGATTCTGATTTGTTTCTTCATAAGATACACAAATCCATATTTACCTGATCCTATCAGTAAATATGATGAAGTATTGAAAACCCATCTTTAGCATTTATGCTTAGCGGCCTTCATACATCAATATGTATGATTCCAAAAAGATCATATCTTTGCCTAATAAGTCTTACATGTCTCATATGATTCAATAATCAAATGAGTTCCAGAAATCCATCCTCATGGAGTTCTAGATATGTATCTCTTATTTTGAGGCCTAAACGATAATGCTAAAGATAAGTGAAGTTCATATCATTATATGCTAACCTCTAGGTATTAATTTTATAGACGAAATTATCATGATCATGGATATAGAATCCACTTAGACAAAATTGCATTACAATAATGCATACCATAATAAATGGAACAACATTTGTCCTTTTATTATGATAAGGAGCTTTCTTGTCCAAACAAGAAACTATGATAATGGTCCTACTCATAGTAGGGACATTATCGCTTTTGTCTAATTCATGAACAATTTCTTAAAGGTAGAAATAATTTCCTACGGCTTTTCAGCAACCCTTTGCTTCATAGCCCCACGTGTAGGATTATTTCTTCCTTATCCAATTGTCTTCGTCTCTTGAGATCCTCCACATTTCTATAAATGTGAGATCCTCATCTAGTATCATATACTTATGATGATGAGATAGACACATTGATTTTTATAACAAAATACCCAAATAGGAATTCATAATTCCTTTATTACTTACTTCCAGGTACTTTGGGTAGCCTCTCTTCCTCTACACCACCTATGGGACTCCAAGGCACCTTGGTTTATACCCATGGGGTCGGCGCAAACCATTTGCCCTTGCCCATGCTGTTAACCTTTAACAACTTTGCCCATGCCCATTATCAGTGTTTTGTTTAGTGATTTTTTAATCATATTGAATAAATCAACTTTAAAACAAAACTATAATTGCATCCAATGCAATTCTTGGTCCACTTGGGTGAATAGCCGTTTATTCTTTATCTATCTCATAGATAATGCATATTTACTAATGTTTCAATCATATTGAATTAGTATATTTGCATAACCCAAAGTAGAGCAACACTTCAAACCTTTCATGTCTAGCTCCCTCTTTTGAAAGAGCTTCTTTCAATGTATGATCATATCATACTTCTCCATGTCTCTCTTCTTGCTTCCAAAGCTCAGAGTTCATGGCAACTAACATGATGCAAGTAACATCCAAAGAACCATTCTTTGACGTCCCTTCCATTAGGTTTTAGTGTGTTTTGGTAGTTGGTAGGAAGAGATCTTTATGTTCTACGATGTACAACAATTTCTCTTTTATTTGAGAACAATTCTCAATTTTATATCAGTCTAGGAAATAGATAGAGTCGCGTTTTTATTTGTTTAATGCCATGGGCATTCAACATAATAGGATTATGCAAAGTTTGTGACGTATAACTATATTCAATCAAGGATTTAAATTGTCAAATATAGCTCCCACTATTTTACTACGGATTAATAACCCTCAAGATATTAATGCGGAAAATATCATTATATTTTCTAGTGGGCCAAGATCCATGTTTCATCTCCTTATGAGCTTGCTTTGGCAAGTCACCCATAATTTGACTACTTTAGGTAGGAACAATTCCAATTGCATCCCTTATGCAACTCTTGGTTCAATTGGGCAAATAACTCCTTATTTATCCATCCATATGGATAATCCCAATTGATTGCCTCTAGGTTTCTTAATCATATTAATAGCCCAGTTGTGTTCAACCTCTTATCTAAACAATTGCACATTGTTACGTGCCATCGCATTCCATCATTATGAACCAAGTCGCCATGCTTTGGCACGCACGAACTTGATAAATAATGATGATCATGAGTGTTTAAATAACGAGAAGGCAAGAACACAATATTTGTTTTTGAGGGATTTTAAATTCAATTTAATTGTTTTGTTGATCAATATCAACTAATCTATCTATTTGAGTTTGGGCACAACTCCAAATAATAGATCCGGGTTGTCTAATTATCTTATTATCCTAATTGCATGCATCATCCATACACCAACCACACAATAATAAGACAATAAAGTAAACAACCACAAAACAGAAATTAAACGTGATGTGGATATGGCCTTTTCTAGACTAAGATAATTCCAAGCCAATGGAATTATCTATGAACCCTAAAGCAAACACATCTCCATGCGTCTTGATCTTTTGGTCCATCCTTCATAGTCTTGTGGAATCCTCCATGCTCCATGCTCCATCTTTTGTGGCTTCTTTTGGCTTTGGGCTTCTTTTCTTCAATCTTGGCTAACAATCTACTTTTATCTAGCACTAGCTAACAACTATACTAAATAAAATAAATCTCACAAGTTGAGAAAAAAAATGGCTCGCAGGCCATAAAACCCTAATTAATTATTACAATTAATTGATCAGCTCGCAGGCCGTAAAACCAAACCACAAAATTAAACATCCACATCAAACCACATCCAAAGGCCATATCCAATCACCATGCGAATTGCACATAAACAGTTAAAATCCAATTTTAACGCGCTTGGTCAATTTTAATTGATTTTAGGATGTTCTAGGGTTAAAACGGTCCATTGGGCCCAACAATCCAATTGCCCGGGCCCAAAAAAAGTGAACCGCAAGGGCCTAGGGCCGTCCGGCCCCTAGCCCACGCGGCTAGGCCGCGGGTTAGGGCTGCCCCGGCCCCTAGGCCGGCCTTTCTTGGGCGGCAAGCAAGGAGGGGCGGTCCCCTAGGGGGGCCGAACCTCCTTTGGGAGTTGTTTCCAAAACAACTCCCTTGCTTGGTGCCCAAGTTTGGTTGTTTCCTTGTATGGAAAGAACTCCTTCTTCCCAAAGGATGCCCAAACCCTAGATCTAAGATCCTAAAATTTCTCAAACTCACTAATTCATGCATCCAATGCAAAAATTAGATCTTGTTATGATATATTATTGACAAATTGCATCCCATGCTTGATTTGTCTTGTTTTACGCGATAAACAAACAATTTAAGGTGTAAAACAACTAAAACGTAACACATAAACCACGTTTATGCTCTACGACCTGTGGCTCTGATACCACTGTAGGGTTTTGATTCATGGATTGCACAACGGAAGCATAATCAAACATAAAACCATGCAAAACCCTCCAAGGATCACAAGTCAAGAGACATAACGATGGTAAGGGTTAGAAATCATAAACACACCTTTGGGTTCTCCTTGATGACTTCAAAACGCGAATAGTGTCACGTCTCTACGGTTGATCCACGCCTAGAGGTGAGATCTAGATCCTCCAAATCCATGTGCTAGCTAGGAAGAATGGAGGAGGAAGAAGGAATCGCCAACAATAGAGTGCCAAGAGGTGGGGCGGCTCCCTTTGGCCGACGGGTAGGGGGCGGCGGTCCCATGGGGTTTCGGCCCTCTATGGGACTTGCTCTCTCCTTGCTTTTTCTCTCCTTTCTTCTATCATATAGATGGGTGGGTGTGTAGAGAGAAAAATAAGCTAGGAGTGTTCTTTATATAGTCCAACAACTCCTTGTCCTACTACATAAAGAACCCCTCATAATCCTACTCAAGTTCGGATTAGTCCCTTTTGCTAAATAGTCCTTATCATGTCAATACATGGATTAGTTCTATTTTGCAAATTAATCCTAATCATGTCTCTACATGAATTAGGCCACCTTGGCAAATCCTAATCATGTCCATACATGGATTAGTCCAACTTGCATATTAGTCCTACTAAGTTAGCAAGTTGTTGCGATTTGATCCTTCTAATTAATTAATCATATTAATTAATTATTTCCCATGTCTAGTTCACCCCTATATGGCGTGTGACCCCATAGGTTCTATTTAGTTGGTAGTAACTATTTACTAATATGGAGCGGCCTCTAGCAAGACATCCATTCTAGCCAACAAATAGAATAGTCATCATGACAAACCTTGTGCAAGTACTTGTCTCATCCCTTTGTCTCAATATCCGGATTGGACACGAGACATACAAGTCACACTCGTATATCCAATCCATAGTTTCTCGATCCTGGGAATAGCCTTATTCGTGCAAATAACATCAATATCCCATATTGATTTATTTGAGTCTGGCCAGACATTTTATAAGCAGTATCCCTCGAGTGGCCTAGGATATTTACTCCCGTTATGTGGGAGGGACAAATTCTATCTACGTCCACTACGATCTCTAAGCTTGCTTCTTATTGTATCCAGTACACGCCTTTATAACTACCCAGTTACGGTGTAGCGTTTAACGCTACCAAGATCACAATAATCCACAACTAGAATATCTAGTGACTTCAAGTCTAAGGATGACAATACCGTTGCACCGCGAGAAGCGCTTGTGACTTAACATAACGTGTATGTAGCCTTCTCGGAGATGGGTCAATCCAGTATGCCATTACTCCTAATGCATACCCATGTGTTGGATCATGATATCTCCATATCAATCCAACCCCATACTAGTCTATAGATGATTGTCCTATTAATCATTATAATTGACTAGGGATATTTAAGAATATAACACTTATATTCTAAGGACTTCATTCATGTTAACATATCTCCATATCGATAACATAATGAATCGTAAATCCATAAATGTCACAATTAATTGATTGCCTCTAGGGCACAATTCCAACACGACCCCCGGTGAGGCACCGACGCTAGAATCCTTGGACGCCACCATCCAAGGTCAGGCGAAAGCCCTCAAAGCTCAATCTGCGCAGCTAGAACGGATCATGGCTGTCTTGGGGACTCTTGCACCGAACCCTGTGCAAGCCACCGCCGTCTCTCAGGGAGAAGGAGCCTCTACCGCTCAAGGATTGGGAGTGTCAACCACACCCCCAACCCTATTCTGCAGACTCCACCGGCAACTACGCAGCTACCCTCGATTCAAGGGTCAACAGCCCAAATGTTGCCTCTTACTGCTCACACCCCTCAGCCTCCGGCCTTGGTACCTAATCCGGCCTCGCAATATCCCATGCCTCCTCCAACGGCAATCTGGGGTAATGCGAACGCTCAATACGTCCCCAATCCTCCTACGGCATATGTGTCGCCTCCACCTTCGGCGACCCCTCCACCTGCTACCGAGGGAAACACCCCAGAGTGTATGACGTCTCTGCAGAAGCGTATAGACACCATTCTGGCTCACCAATCATTCGCGGATACCATCATCCCAAAGCTAGACAACGATCCACCCATCCCGCAGGAGATCTATCTCATGCCCAACCCGGTTGGGTACAAGGCCCCTAAATGGGATAAGTTCGAGGATGTCAATGGAAACGCTCATGAACATGTCATGCGTTTCATCGATGTCATGGGGCCGTATGGAGCTGATCCCAAACTGCTGATGCGAGAATTCCCGAAGTCTTTGGGAAACGTGGCATACAAGTGGTACAGGACGTTGGAAGCTGGGTCCGTCAAGACTTGGGACGACATGGTCCAAAAGTTCTACACCAAGTTCTTCCAGACGGAGGAAAAGGTGACAATGATCCACCTATCGCGGATGTATCAGAAGCGCGAGGAGGACGGGATAACTTTCATCAAGAAGTTCAAGGCGAAGTCCTTGGAATGCAAAGATCCGATGCTCGAAAGTCGGCTCGTAGAGATATGCCTGCAGTGCATGCGAGATGAATACAAAGGTATGCTCATCAACCTGCAAACGCCAACGTTTTCAAAACTAATCGAATTCACGAAGAACATTGAGCCTATAGTGGAGAGGCAGAAAAAGAAAAACGCTCCGGAACGATCCTCGAGCGCTACTACCTACAAGATCGCGAGATTCAGTTACAAGAGGGGACGCAAAGCTGAGGTCAATACAGTTTCACCCCAGAAGCAGCCGAAGATTGTGAACTTCGATGCACCACCTCTGCCATGTTCGGTGGAAGAAGCAAGCGACCTTTGCTGGAAATGGCGCAAAGACGGTGTCCTACCGCCGCTCGAGAAGGCACCCTCCAAGGAGATGGTGAGGGACCCGAAGTGGTGTGAGTACCACGGCAAGGTCATGCATCCCACAGCGGACTGTAAGAACCTCAGGATTGTATTCAGCCAAAAGATGAAGAATGGCGAGCTGATCGTCAGCGATCACAGGAAGAATGTGCGCAACAATCCACTTCCTGCCCATGCGGAGCAAGACTCGAAAGGTAAAGAGGTCACCATGATCTCGATTGTGGATCTGGAAGAAGTCGCAGAGGATGGTCTACCCATCATTACCGAAGTCCATGATGACGAGGACTACAGCGCAGACACGGAGGACGAACGTGCCGACCGGATGAAGGGGTCGCACGGATTTAGCAGATTCTTCGACGAGATGAACTTCTCCGAGACGTGCCGGACAGAAATGACGAAAGCGATCTTGAGAATAGCAGAGGACTACGAGGAGGATCTTGTAGTCTCCAATGGGAAAGTCATCAGGGCGCCTCGCTCCACAGAAAAGATTATGACCTTTTCTGCCAGCGACAAAAAGACAGATGCGAGCCACCAGAGGCCTCTGTATGTGACGGCCATCATCAATTGCGTCGAGTTCAAAAGAGCATTCGTCGATGGAGGAGCAGCGGTCAACGTCGTTTCGCTCCACACACTGAAGCTAGCAGGGATCCCCGAGTACAAGATTGTCAGGCGTCCATCTCCGCTGATGGGATTTGGAAGCGACTCCAGAATGACGATAGGATGGATCCGCCTGGGCGTCCAGATCGGCAAAATCAAGTGCTCAGCAAAGTTCTATGTCATAGATGCGAACACCACGTACCACATGATAATAGGTCAAGCCTGGATTCATCGCTTTGACGCGGTTCCTTCAACAGCTAACCAAGTCATGAAAGCTATCTGGAACGACAGAATAGTCGAGATACCGGCGTCAACAAATCCATTCAACATGGATGAAGCACATCTCAGCGAGGCGGTGTGGTTCACCGAGATGGCGGACGAACAAACACCGGGACCATTTAACCCTACTCCTTTACCCCTATGGGAAGATATCAAGGATCAGTCACCTGCGGGAGTGATGGTGACAAGGGAAGATGCCAAAGAAAAGCCGCCCACGCGAGAAGAGGCGCCGCGGATCGCCTACCAGCGAAAGAACGTGTATAATCTGAAGAGAATAGCAAAGCATGACCCCGAAGGCAAGGAGATAGAGAGTTTCTACGCCAACGGGAAGAAATGCTATCGCATATGAAGGTGCGCGGGGATGTCCTCACGCGGGCATGGGGATATCCCTGGGCAAATCAACCAAATCGAGCAGATTGCGGTAACAGAAAAGCTAATGCAGAGCACTCCAGATGAGAAGCTCAAAGAAGCACCCGAATGCATGGAAGACAAACCCAGGCCACAAAAGCAGGAGCTAAAGGAAGCGTTCCTCAGCCCGAACGAGGAAAAGAAGAGGCCAGTCTTTCTAAGCGCGGACCTCACAAGCGAAGAGGAGCAAGGACTATTGCGGCTCCTGACTGAGTACAAAGACGTGTTCGCATGGGAGTATGATGAGATGCCCGGACTGGACACAAGCATCACCATGCACCGTTTAGACATCATCCCGGGGTCTAAGCCGGTAAAGCAGAGCACAAGAAGCTTCAGGCCAGAGCTTAACGTGAAGATCAAACAGGAGATCGTCAAACTCCTGGAGGCCAGGTTCATAGAACCGAATCACCATCCCACATGGATGGCCAATATTGTGCCAGTGGTAAAGAAGAATGGACAGCTTCGCATCTGCGTGGACTTCCGAGATCTCAATCGCTTCTTCCCCAAGGACGATTTTCCGCTCCCCAACATCGATTTGCTCATCGATTCGACAGCGGGTCATCGCATGTTCAGTTTCATGGACGGCTTTAGCGGGTACAATCAGATCAAGATGGACCCTGAAGATGCACGGAAAACTGCATTCATCACCCCAGTGGGAGTGTTCAACTACACGGTGATGCCCTTTGGTCTAAAAAACGCAGGTGCAACCTACCAGCGGGCCATGATGGCCCTATTCCACGACATGATGCACAAAGAAGTTGAGTTTTATGTAGATGACCTCGTGGTTAAATCCAAGCAGGAGGCAGATCACCTGGCAGATTTGCGAAAGGTGTTCAACAGATGCAGACGCTTTCAGCTGAAGATGAACCCTATGAAATGCGCATTTGGGGTAACGTCAGGGAAATTCTTGGGATGCTTGGTACATCGTCAAGGAATCGAGCCTGACCCTGCGAAAGTTTCAGCCATCATCAGCATGACTCCGCCGCATGACCAGAGTGCCTTGAAGACATTCTTGGGGAAGCTATCGTATCTGCGAAGATTCATCCCAGCGATTGCCGAGATTACTTTCTGTTTCAGTAATCTTCTCAAAAAAGATTCCGCATACAACTGGACCCCGGAGCACGAAGCTGCGTTCGGGAAGCTAAAGGAGCTGCTGACGTCTTCAAAAATAATGATCGCACCTCAGTTGGGATCACCGCTCTTGCTGTATCTGACGCCAACGAGGAAATCCATAGGAGCAATTTTGGCTCAGGAGTACGAGGGTCAAGAAAGGCCCATCTACTACATCTCTCGCATTGTGCAGCCCGCAGAATCAAGGTACACGGACATTGAGCGTCATTGCCTTGCCCTATTCTTCATAATAGAGAAGTTGAGACACTACTTTGCGTCGCACAAAGTGGTGGTGGTTACAAAAAGTGATCCCGTACGATATTTGCTAACTCACACTACTCCTGGAGGAAGATTAGCAAAATGGTATATGACCATTTCCCAGTTTGATATCACATGCGTTCGGCCACGAGCGATCAAGTCGCAGGCGGTAGCGGATTTGTTGGCGCAATTCCCCGACAACAGTCATGAGCCTGTGATCGAAGAAGAACTCGAGGGACCTGAAATCTATGCACTCGATGTGCCCTATTGGACGCTCCATTTCAACGGTTCGTCAACGAGGAAATGTGGAGGCATTGGGATAGTCTTGACCAAACCAGATGGGGAGGTCATACAGATGTCCGCAAAGCTTGACTTCGCAGTCACCAACAACGAAGCAGAATATGAAGCCCTCATAGTGGGACTTCGTGCAGCGAAAGCTTTGGAAGTAAGCATTTTGACTGTCATGGAGACTCCAAGCTAATTGTCAAGCAAGCCTCGGGCGAGTACGGTTTGAAGGAGATTAATCTTCTGTCCTACCGGACTTTGGTACAAAAGCTGGTGCAGCAATTCTGCGACGTTAGGTACGAGCACAAGCCCCGAGCGGACAACAGACATGCAGACGCTTTGGCCACCTTGGGGTCCAAGGTTAGTTCGGACAAATGTACCGCAAGAATCTCGATCGAAGTGCGGACATCGTCGGCGTTAACAGAAGACGCATGCGATGATGAGCACATGGACGATGCGGACTGGAGAAAGGTAATCTTACGAGCCATCGCAGAAGGCACAAGCAGCGAGAGCTGGGCACTCACAAAGGGGTATTGCATACATGACAACACCCTTTACTACAAGGGCCCTGGCGGAATACTCATGCGATGTGTTTCCGAGCAAGAGGGAAAATTGCTGCTAGAGAAGATTCATCAACATGCTTGCGGAGAAAGTGAAGTGTCAATCTATCGAAAGGCTCAGAGATATGGCATTCACTGGCCAGACATGTCAACAGCCGCCGCACTAATATAGGGAAAGTGCGAGAGTTGCGCACTGATCAAGGATTCTTTACTCATCGCTCTAACCGATGATGATGCGGATTGGAGGAAACCACTCTTCGATTTTCTCACCCAGGGCACCGTACCCGAATCGAGAAAAGAAGCTGAGAAGTTGAAGAGGAAAGCATCCCGATACGTGGTACAAGAGAACCTACTTTGGCGAAGAGGCCATGAGGGCAACTTGCTGCGATGTCTAGACGGCAGAGAAGCACAAGAAGTCATGGACCTTTCTCATCAGGTGGAACACCAGGGAGGTGCGAAATTATGCAGGCAACTCCTTTCAATTGGATACTTCTGGCCCACTATGGAGGCCGATTGCCGCACCAAGGTACGACGCTGCCAGGAATGTCAATTTAAGGGTAACCTAGTGCACGCTCCTGCTGTAGATCTACACGCATTGGGAACGCCATGACCATTTCACACATGGGCATTGGATTTCATTGGTCCCATCCGACCAACTTCGCATGGGAATCATTTTATTCTCACCGCAACTGAGCTGTTCACCAAATGGGTGGAGGCGATACCACTGAAGACGGCAAATGCGCTAGCTGTGGTCAATTTCATCCAAGAAAACATCATATGCAGGTTCGGAATTCCCAACACCATCCTTTCAGATAATGGTACTCCTTTTGTTAATCGCCAGGTGGCTGCGAAGCTAGAAGAATACAACATCAGGCAGATATGCTCCACCCCTATTACCCGAAGGGGAATGGGCAAGCAGAAGCGACCAACAAGACGCTGTTGAGGATCTTGAGCAAGATGGTCGCAGATGACCACAAAAAGTAGGCTGATTCTCTAAAGCATAGCCCTGTGGGCTTACCGAACTTCTCCAAGGACACCCACGGGGGTCTCACCGTTCCTCCTATGCTATGGGGCTGAGGCTGTGGTACCTGCGGAGGTGAAAATTAATTCGGCAAGATTGGCCTTCCACGCATTTTACGACAATCAACGCGATCATGACTTAGTCTTGCTGGAAGAAAAGCGAGAACAAGCTAAAAGGACCAACAAGCGGTATCAAGAAAGGATCGCTCGTGCGTACGACAAAACAGTCCACCGTAGGGATTTCGTAGTTGGAGATTTGGTCCTGCGCGCATCTGACCATTGCATGCGAGAGGCGGCTCACCCAAAATTCGCAGCCAATTGGGAAGGACCCTTTGAAGTCACAGAGGTCTTTGACAGTGGCTACTGCAGCATACGAAGGTTGCACGGAACGACCTCAACCCCAAGCTCAGTCAACATGCGCTGGATTAAGAAGTACTATCCTTGACTTCTCTCATTTTATGCGTTTTATTACAACGTTGCTTGATGCTATGTATAGCTATGATTTGCGCATCATCTCTCCCATATGACAGAACTGTAATCTAGTCTCTCCCACATGAGAGCTCTATAATAAAAGACTTCTCCCAAATGAGAAGAACTTTATACTTCTAGCCGTTCATATTGCTTTATTTGGTTTATTATTTCTGTTAGCAAAAGCCTATCCGTCACTATAGCAGCCTATGCAAATGCGATCTTAATTGATCACCTAAGCCTATCCGTCACGATAGCAGCCTATGCAAATGCGATCTTAATTGATCACCTAAGCCTATCTGTCACGATAGCAGCCTATGCAAATGCGATCTTAATTGATCACCTAAGCCTATCTGTCACGATAGCAGCCTATGCAAATGCGATCTTAATCGATCACTTAAGCCTATCTGTCACGATAGCAGCCTATGCTAATGCGATCTTAATTGATCTTCTAAGCCTATCCGCCATGATAGCAGCTCATGCAAAAATGATCTTAGTTGATCTTCTAAGCCTATCTGCCACGATAGCAGCACATGCGAAAATGATCTAAATCGATCTTTTAAGCCTACCTGTTACGATAGCAGCCTTGGCGAACATGATCTTAGTTGATCTTCTAAGCCTATCTGCCACGATAGCAGCACATGTGAAAATGATCTAAATCGATCATCATGAGCCTATCTGTTATGATAGCAACACATGCGAACGAGATCTTAAAGGATCTTTCAAGCCTATCTGCCGCGATAGCAGCGTTATACAAATGCGATTTAAAATTCGTTGTTAAGTCTATCTATTGTGATAGCAACATTATGCAAAGTGATATTAAGTGATCTACAAAGGTCTATCTGATGAGATGGCACCTGCACTTTAATCTGGAGTAAATCTCAAGCCTATCTGCCAAGATAGCAAAGCTGCGTGAACATGATCTCGAAAAGTCTAAGAACATATCTGCGAATCTATGCGACAGATAGCAAATACAAAGTGTGTATATAGCACTACAGAAGGCGAAATCTGCCAACACGGGTGCGAAATTGTAATTTGTTGTAACAAACAGCAAATCATACAAAGCAATTTATCATTATGAGTCAAAAGGACTTACAATTTATCTGTTTAGATAGCAGCTTACAAGCGAAAAGCTCAAATCTAACTATGCAGCCAACACGGCTTACAATGCATTCGAAAAGTAACTCACAAGCACGAAGTTACACATCGCGGGAATCCTGACTGAAAAAGGATGAACCTAACGGTCCTAACACCAGCTACGCGATGCACAGATCTGCGGCCAAAGATCTGTCGCAAGTAGGGTCTTTCTATAAAATGAACGTCCTACAAGAGCCACAAGAAGCCATACGTTCAAGATCCCAGTATTTGACAAGGCCCTTATCTGATCAGTACCCCATGAGATGCGCCTGGGGAACCACCGGTTCCGGCGTACGACATGCAAACAGAAACTCCGAATGACAGGGGGTCCTTGTCCGCGGGAACGAGCACAACGGCTCGCCACCCTGAGCTCACGAACGTGGGGGCAGTAAGTTCTCCTCCAGGGATTCTGGAGGAGTATCCCACCGTTCATTACGAGTCGGTAGCAAGGTCAGTACGGCGCTGCACCTCGCCGGGAGGCGGCCGGAGACATGACCTGCAAACATAATAGACGAAGAAAATTCTTCGAACACACATGAGGTATTATCTCCATCTTCTTTATGATGGTTACAAAGATCAATAAGCCTCTTGAAGCGGATCTTGGAAATTATTTCTATAGCACAAAGCGCAAACTCAGGATTCACAACTTGGAGTTGCCATGAATCAACGAAAAACAAGCGTTGAAGCCAGCAGTCGTAAGGACTCACGGCAAAGCACATTTTTGGGATGAAGAACCCAAATGGCAAAGACAGGGTTTATATAGACCTTGTGGAGACTCTTCAGTTGCCAAGATGAGTCAGCAGAATTTGAAAAGAGGGTAAGGTCAATCACTTACGCCTTGAAAAGCGGTAACGATCAATTACCCTACTAAAGGCTACGGCGATTCAGTTGCGTGTCCTAATTAATGACAGATGGTCATGATTCGGATGGACTTCCCAAGGAAAGCGTGCTTATCTAATGAGCAATTAGCGCGAAAATCAAGGCAAAATATCAATTGCTGACGTCATAAATTGATATGCACAAAGATATTCCATCAAATCCCGGAAAGGGCAAAACGGGCACTTCGATTCTTTTGATAAAAAAAAGGGGGAGAATGTAGGGTTTTGATTCATGGATCGCGCAAACGGAAGCATAATCAAACAAATAGCCATGCAAAACCCTCCAAGGATCACAAGTCTAGATGCATAACGATAGTGAAGGTAAGAAATCATAAACACACCTTTGGGTTCTCCTTGATGACTTCAAACGCGAATAGTGTCACGTTCTCTATAGTTGATCCACGCCTAGAGTTGATCCTAGAACTCCCAAACTCCTTGGTGCTAGCCCGGAATAAGAGGAGGGTGAAGGAATCACGCAAAACGAGACAAAAGAGGGGCTTCGGCCCTCTTTTTGGCCGACGGGGTGAGGGCGGCGGCAAGGGGGTCGGGTTCGGCCTCCTTGTTGCTTGCTCTCTCTCCTTTGTTCTCTCCCACTCTTGTTATGTTCACTAATGAGCATAAGTTATGAGGAAGGAAGGAAGGAGGGTCCTTTATATAGTCCAACAACTCCTTGTTAACTACCTAAAGGACTTATTCTAGTCCAACTAGAATTCAATTTAGTCCCTTCCTTGCAAATTAGTCCCTACTAAGTTTGCAAGGGTTTGCAAAGTGATCCTTCTAATTAATTAATCCAATTAATTAATTCCCAAATCTAGTTCAACTCTATATAGCGTGTGACCCCATAGGTTCTATCTAGTTGGTAGCAACTATTTGCTAATATGGAGCGGTTTCTAGCAAAACATCCATTCTAGCCAACTAATAGAATAGTCATCTAGACAACCTTGTACAAGTAATTGTATCATCCCTTTGCCTCAATATCCGGATTGGACACGAGACATACAAGTCACACTCGTATATCCAATCCATAGTTTCTCGATCTATGGGAATAGCCTTATTCGTGCAAATAACATCAATATCCCATATATTGATTTATTTGAGTATGACCAGACATTCTATAAGCACTATCCCTCGAGTGGCCTAGGATATCTACTCCCGTTATGTGGGAGGGGCAAATCCTCTCTACGTCCACTACGATCTCTAAGCTTGCTTCTCATTGTATCCAGTACACGCCTTTATAACTACCCAGTTACGGTGTGGCGTTTAACGCTACCAAGATCACAATGATCCACAACTAGAATATCTAGTGACTTCAAGTCTAAGGATGACAATACCATTGCACCGCGAGAAGCACTTGTGACTCAACATAACATGTATGTAGCCTTCTCGGTGATGGGTCAATCCAGTGCAACATTCCGTAATGCACACCTATGTGTTGGATCGTGATATCTCCATATCAATCCAACCCCATACTAGCCTATAGATGATTGTCCCATTAATCATTATACTTGACTAGGGATATTTAAGATAAACAACACGATTGTAAATCTAAGGACTTCATTATATTAAATATCCAATAAATAATAAATGAATTTTCTAGCCATATACAAATTCATACTAAACTAGATTGCCTCTAGGGCATCTATTCCAACAGTCTCCCACTTGCACTAGAGCCAATCTGGCGCATCTGGTATGCCCATACTCCTAGTGTGCCCTTCATGCTTCCACTGCGTGAGAGGCTTCGTAAGCGGGTCTGACAGATTATCATCTGTAGGAATCTTGCATATCCGAACGTCTCCTCTATCGATAATATCTCGAATCAGATGAAACTTCCTGAGCACGTGCTTGGACTTCTGGTGCGATCTGGGTTCCTTTGATTGCGCGATCGCCCCAGTGTTGTCACAGAACAACTCCACTGGATCCGCAATGCTAGGGACCACACCAAGTTCAGAAACAAACTTTCTGATCCAAACAGCCTCCTTTGCTGCGCCATTCGCAGCAATGTACTCAGCCTCTGTTGTAGAATCAGCTACCGTCTCTTGCTTGGAACTCTTCCAGCTCACCGCTGCTCCATTCAGGCAAAACACATATCCCGACTGTGATCTAAAGTCATCTCTGTCAGTTTGGAAGCTTGCATCAGTGTAACCCCTTACATGCAACTCTTCCTCACCGCCAAATATCAAGAAAGCATCCTTAGTTCTTCTCAAGTACTTTAGGATGTTCTTGACAGCAATCCAGTGACTCTCACCCAGATTGGATTGGTATCTGCTTGTCATACTCAAGGCATATGACACATCTGGTCTAGTACATAACATGGCGTACATGATAGATCCTATGGCCGAGGCATAGGGAATCCTACTCATGCGTTCCTTCTCAATCTCATTGGAAGGACAACCACTCTTCGAAAGAGTGATTCCATGTGACATGGGCAAGAATCCCTTCTTGGAATCTTGCATGTTGAACCGTTTCAACACCTTGTCAATATATGTACTTTGACTTAGGCCTAGCAACCTCTTAGATCTATCTCTATAGATCTTTATACCGAGTATATAGGCTGCTTCCCCTAAGTCCTTCATTGATAAACACTTTCCTAGCCAATCTTTCACAAATTGCAGCATGGGAATGTCGTTTCCAATGAGTAGTATGTCATCCACATACAAGACCAGAAAAGCTACAGAGCTCCCACTAACCTTCTTGTAGACACAAGACTCATCTTCGTTTCTGATGAAGCCAAACTCTTTGACCACTTCATCAAAACGTCGATTCCAACTCCTAGAAGCTTGCTTCAATCCATAAATGGATCGTTGCAGCTTACAGACTTTGTTGGCTTGCTTTGGATCCTCAAAACCCTCTGGCTGTATCATATACACGTCCTCGAGGAGATTCCCATAAAGGAATGCTGTTTTGACATCCATCTGCCAAATCTCATAGTCGTAGTATGCTGCAATTGCAAGTAGGATTCGGATGGATTTGGTCATAGCGACTGGTGAAAAGGTTTCATCATAGTCAATACCATGAATCTGTCTGAATCCTTTAGCCACCAATCGGCCCTTATAGGTAATCACATTACCATCCATGTCGATCTTCTTCTTGAAGACCCACTTGCACCCTATGGGTCGCGCCCCATCGGGTGGTTCCACCAAAGTCCATACTTCGTTGGTATACATGGATTCCATCTCGGATCTCATGGCTTCCAGCCACTTCTGAGAGTCTAGGCCATTCATGGCCTCCTCATAGGTAGTAGGCTCATCATCTATGAGCATCGTGTCACCGGAATCAGTTACGAGAAGTCCGTACCTCTCGGGTTCCTGGCGCACTCTACTAGATCTACGAAGCTCTTGTGTTACCTGAACAGGTGGCTCCACAACCGCTTGTGATTCCTGTTCATGTTCCATAATCGGTTCAGTGATTTGTGGTTCTTGAACTTCTTCAAGTTCTACATTCCTCCCACTTGCTTCTTTAGAGACAAACTCTATTTCTAGAAACACGCCGGTCCGAGCAACAAACACTTTGTTCTCGGTTGGATTGTAGAAGTAGTATCCCTTAGTTTCCTTAGGGTACCCCACAAATTTACACTTATCCGATTTAGGCCCTAGCTTGTCTGACTGTAAACGTTTTACATAGACATCGCAGCCCCAAATCCTCATGAACGACAGTGTGGGACGCCTCCCACTCCACATCTCATATGGTGTCTTCATGACTGATTTAGATGGAACACGGTTAATGGTGAAAGCTGCACTTAATAGAGCGTAGCCCCAAAACGATAATGGAAGATCGGTTTGACACATCATAGATCGAACCATATCCAATAGGGTTCGATTCCTCCTCTCGGACACGCCATTCCATTGTGGCGTTCCGGGTGGAGTGAGTTGGGACACGATCCCACACTCTCTAAGATAGTCGTCAAACTCTTGGCTCAAGTATTCTCCTCCACGATCCGATCGTAGAGCCTTGATACTTTTGCCAAGTTGCTTCTCTACTTCATTCTTGAATTCTTTGAACACTTCAAAGGATTCGGATTTTGCCCTCATAAGGTACACAAATCCATATCTACTGTAATCATCAGTAAATGTAATGAAGTAGACATAACCACCCCTGGCAGGCGTGGCAAATGGCCCACACACATCAGTATGTATGAGTGCCAATTGCTCACTAGTCCTCTCACCTTTCTTATTGAAAGGGGACTTTGTCATTTTTCCCAATAAACAAGCCTCACATGTCTCATATGATTCAAAATCAAATGAGTCTAGTAATCCATCCTTATGGAGTCTAGATACACGTTTCTCATTTATATGGCCTAAACGACAATGCCATAAATAAGCAGGATTTAAATCATTTATTTTAATCCGCTTGGTATTAATGTTGTGGACAGGATTGCTTAGATCAAGGACATAAAGTCCATTAAATAATTGCGCACTAAAATAGTGAATATTATTCAAATAAAAGGAACAACAATTGTTCTTTATTGAAATAATAAAACCTTCCTTGTCCAAACAAGAAATAGAAATAATGTTTCTGCTCATAGCAGGCACAAAATAGCAATTATTTAATTCTAAAACTAATCCTGAAGGCAGAGATAGCTCGCACACGCCTATGGCCAACGCAGCAACCTTTGCTCCATTCCCAACGCGCAGATCTACCTCCCCTTTAGCCAATCTTTTACTTCTCTTTAGATTCTGCATATTTCGACAAATATGAGATCCACATCCAGTATCTAATACCCATGATGTAGAGACAGTTAAATTGACATCTACAACAAAAATACCTGGTGGTGGTGGAATCACTATTCCAAGCCTCTTGTCCTCCAGATATTTTGGGCAGTTCCTCCTCCAGTGTCCAGGCTGACTGCAGTAGTGACACTCACCCTTAGTCACAACCTTGGCAATGCCACCAACAGGCTTAAGGGCTTGTTCCTTGGACTTGGCAACTGACTTGCTTTTGCCCTTGGAGGAAGAGGCAAACTTTTTGCCCTTTCCCTTCTGCACCATCATAATGGCCTTGCCCTTACCCTTGTTGATGCTCTGTTCAGCCGTCCTCAACATGTTGAGCAAATCTGGCAGTGGTTTAACGATCTCGTTCATGTTATAGTTCATAATGAACTGTCCATAACTCTCGGGCAACGATTGCAACACGACATCGGTTGCCAACTCTTGGCCGACCGGGAACCCAAGCCGGGCGAGATTCTCCAAGTACCCGATCATTCGGAGTACATGGGGTCCCACCGGGTTCCCTTCTGCCAGATGACATTTGAACAGGGCCTTTGAGACCTCATACCTCTCTACCCTCGCCTGCTCTTGGAAGAGCTGCTTTAGATGTTCGATCATATCGACAACATTCATGTTCTCGTGTTGCTTCTGAAGCTCAGAGGTCATGGTGCAAAGCATTGGGCAGGCCGCATCATTAGCGTCATCAACACGCTTTTGATACGCCTTTAAGGCAGCAGGTGTCTGGTTCTCTGGTCCTTCTGGAACATGCTCCTTTATTGCGTACAGTTTCTTCTCTTGCTTGAGAACAATTCTCAAGTTTCTGTACCAATCAAGAAAGTTGGTTCCAGAGAGCTTGTCCTTCTCAAGGACAGATCGTAGGGAATGTTGTGAACTCGATGAGTTGTTTGCCATTTGGAATTCTACAAAAAGGAAAATACGCAAGTTTTAGTATTTGTGAATTTTTGACTATATTTAAAAATGGCTAGTTTATTAAATATAGCTCCCACTATTTTTCTACGGATTAATAACCCTCAAGATATTAATGCGGAAAATATCCTTATATTTTCTAGTGGGCCAAGATCCATCTTTTCATCTCCTTATGAGCTTGCTTTGGCAAGTCACCCATAATTTGACTACTTTTAGGTATGAACAATTCCAATTGCATCCCATATGCAACTCTTGGTTCAATTGGGCAAATAACTCCTTATTTATCCATCCATATGGATAATCCCAATTGATTGCCTCTAGGTTTCTTAATCAAATTAATAGACTAGTTGTGTTCAACCTCTTATCTAAACAATTGCACATTGTTACGTGCCATCGCATTCCATTATTATGAATCAAGTCGCCATGCTTTGGCACGCACGAACTTGATAAATAATGATGATAATGAGTGTTTAAATAACGAGAAGGCAAGAACACAATATTTAAAATTTGAGGGATTTTAAATTCAATTTTTAATTGTTTTGTTGATCAATATCAACTAATCTATCTATTTGAGTTTGGGCACAACTCCAAATAATAGATCCGGGTTGTCTAATTATCTTATTATCCTAATTCCATGCATCATCCATACACCAACCACACAAATAATAAGACAATAAATAAACAACCACATAACAGAAATTAAACGTGATGTGGATATGGCCTTTTCTAGACTAAGATAATTCCAAGCCAATGGAATTATCTATGAACCCTAAGCAAACACATCTCCATGCGTCTTGGTCTTTTGGTCCATCCTTCATAGTCATGTGGAATGCTTCATGCTCCATGCTCCTTCTTTTGTGGCTCCTTTGGCTTTGGGCTTCTTTTTCTCCAATCTTGGCTAACAATCTACTTTATCTAGCACTAGCTAATATCTATACTAAATAAAATAAATCTCACAAGTTGAGAAAAAAAAATGGCACGCAGGCCATAAAACCCTAATTAATTATTACAATTAATTGATCAGCTCGCAGGCCGTAAAACCAAACCACAAAATTAAACATCCACATCAAACCACATCCTAAGGCCATATCCAATCACCATGCGAATTGCACATAAACAGTTAAAATCCAATTTTAACGCGCTTGGTCAATTTTAATTGATTTTAGGATTTCTAGGGTTAAAACGGTCCATGGGCCCAACAATCCAATTGCCCGGGCCCATTAAAGTGAACCACAAGGCCCTAGGGCCGGCCCGGCCCAAAACCCGCAAGCTAGGCCCGCGGGTTAGGGCCGCCCGGCCCCTTAGGGCGGCCAAGCTTGGGCGGCAAGCAAGGGGGCGGTCCCCTAGGGGGCCGAACCTCCTCTTGGGGGTTGTTTCCAAAACAACTCCCTTGCTTGGAGCCCAAGTTTGGTTGTTTCCTTGTTTTGGGAGAACTCCTTCCTCCCCAAGGATGCCCAAACCCTAGATCTATGATCCTAAAATTTCTCAAACTCACCAATTCATGCATCCAATGCAAAAATTGGATCTTGTTATGAGTAATTCTTGACAAATTGCATCCCATGCTTGATTTGTCTTGTTTTACGCGATAAACAATCAAATTAAGGTGTAAAACAACAAGAATGTAACACATAAACTACGTTTATGCTCTATGACCTGTGGCTCTGATACCACTGTAGGGTTTTGATTCATGGATCGCGCAAACGGAAGCATAATCAAACAAATAGCCATGCAAAACCCTCCAAGGATCACAAGTCTAGATGCATAACGATAGTGAAGGTAAGAAATCATAAACACACCTTTGGGTTCTCCTTGATGACTTCAAACGCGAATAGTGTCACGTTCTCTATAGTTGATCCACGCCTAGAGTTGATCCTAGAACTCCCAAACTCCTTGGTGCTAGCCCGGAATAAGAGGAGGGTGAAGGAATCACGCAAAACGAGACAAAAGAGGGGCTTCGGCCCTCTTTTTGGCCGACGGGGTGAGGGCGGCGGCAAGGGGGTCGGGTTCGGCCTCCTTGTTGCTTGCTCTCTCTCCTTTGTTCTCTCCCACTCTTGTTATGTTCACTAATGAGCATAAGTTATGAGGAAGGAAGGAAGGAGGGTCCTTTATATAGTCCAACAACTCCTTGTTAACTACCTAAAGGACTTATTCTAGTCCAACTAGAATTCAATTTAGTCCCTTCCTTGCAAATTAGTCCCTACTAAGTTTGCAAGGGTTTGCAAAGTGATCATTCTAATTAATTAATCCAATTAATTAATTCCCAAATCTAATTCAACTCTATATAGCGTGTGACCCCATAGGTTCTATCTAGTTGGTAGCAACTATTTGCTAATATGGAGCGGTTTCTAGCAAAACATCCATTCTAGCCAACTAATAGAATAGTCATCTAGACAACCTTGTACAAGTAATTGTCTCATCCCTTTGCCTCAATATCCGGATTGGACACGAGACATACAAGTCACACTCGTATATCCAATCCATAGTTTCTCGATCTATGGGAATAGCCTTATTCGTGCAGATAACATCAATATCCCATATATTGATTTATTTGAGTCTGGCCAGACATTCTATAAGCACTATCCCTCAAGTGGCCTAGGATATCTACTCCCTCTTATGTGGGAGGGGAAAATCCTCTCTACGTCCACTACGATCTCTAAGCTTGCTTCTCATTGTATCTAGTACACGCCTTTATAACTACCCAGTTACGGTGTAGCGTTTAACGCTACCAAGATCACAATGATCCACAACAAGAATATCTAGTGACTTCAAGTCTAAGGATGACAATACCATTGCACCGCGAGAAGCACTTGTGACTCAACATAACATGTATGTAGCCTTCTCGGTGATGGGTCAATCCAGTGCAACATTCCGTAATGCACACCTATGTGTTGGATCGTGATATCTCCATATCAATCCAACCCATACTAGTCTATAGATGATTGTCCCATTAATCATTATACTTGACTAGGGATATTTAAGATAAACAACACGATTGTAAATCTAAGGACTTCATTATATTAAATATCCAATAAATAATAAATGAATTTTCTAGCCATATACAAATTCATACTAAACTAGATTGCCTCTAGGGCATCTATTCAAACAGAGAAAACCTAGCAACATTACATTACTGTTTCAGCTATTTGTTTGCTACTTTTCAAATTCAAAAATCAAAGTAAACCCTTGATCAAGGAGTCATGAGGGGTGAACTGACGGCTCAGATTCTCCACCTGCTCCACTTCCTGCTTCAACTGCTCGCACTTGGCATTCATTTCATGATAGAGCTTCAGAGCCTCTTCAACCTTTTGCTTTTGCTGCTCTACCTTCTGCTTCTCAGCTGCGAGGTTTTGATGGCCGAGTTTCAAAGTTACGGCTGCGCGAATTAGTGTAACTCTTTTCATAAGAAACTTGAAACCCAGCCTGCCTTGAACTTTGGCGAGAAGATTTTGGCACATGCCAAAAAGCAATTCGGCGCTTTGAGGAGAAATGGTCGCAGGCGTGGCCGCGGACAGCTGCTCCAAAATACAGATGGCTTCTGAAAGAAACAGCCTCCTGTCAGATGGCCCTATCTCCAGAGATCTCGCAAATGACTGGGGGTAGGCGAGGCGCATCCGAACTAGCCAGTCCACATCGGCTTGCTTCAAACCTAAAGCAATGTCAAAGCCAAGTTATGCTATCAAACTCGCAAATGAATAATGCCGGATGCAAACAGCAAACAACGACTTACCAGTCCCTTCAAGGATCTCACGAAGAGAAGGAATGCGTGTTGCTGGAGTGGTTGAAGACTGTCCTCGCTCCATTTCCCTTCTATCAGCTGCGAGCTCTAACTCCTCGTAGTTGGGGGGAAGAGTATAAGCCGCACCGGTTGCGATTGCAGTCCCAACCTGCGAGCCCCAAAAGCTCCACGCAGGAAGAGGTGCCGCCGACTCAGTCATCGCTGGAAGCGTAGTAGCAGCCGAAGCTGCTTGGCGAGGGACACTCTCACATGCGGTAGCATCAACAGCACTTGTTCTCATTTCCTCAGCACTAGCATGGACATCTTCCTTCATTAGCACAGTGTCAGCCTCGGCATCATCAGAAAGTTCGATGACGTCCTCAAAAGGCTCTCCTGCATATTCAGCAGCTGCGACGGGCTTCTCGGTATGAGAACTCAGCACCGGGACATACGACGCAGAAGGTCGACTCCTTTGCTCCAACACGGGTTCATCAGCATTGCCTGCGATACAAAATGCGAAAGTATGAGGTAACTTGTATCGTATGATATTTTATTATATTTGCTAAGCTAAGAGCAAGCACCTCCACGCGAAGGTGGGATTGCAGTATCCTCGTCATACGCCAAGGACGTGGAACCTTTCCCTATTAGGGTGTCCTCATTAATTATGTCTTTAAAATGAGCGTGACCTGGGGCGCGAAGAAACCAGTCATGATTATATTTTGAATTGCTAAGCCTAGTTCATGCATATCGTTCGAGTGATTACCTGAGGGTTCACCGCACTTGCCTACTAGCCAACGGCGAATGTCAGCTTTTGACACGCCATGCTTTAATGCACCAACAATAACATCTCGATAAGTTACTGCGAGATTAAAAATCTCACCTTCATTGCCGCCTGAGATTTCTTCAAAATCTGCTTGGGCTTGCTCCAAAGCTGCTGCATCCTCTTCTGGAGCCACATCCTCCTCCTCAGCTCGAGGAGCCACCTCTTCGGGAAGCACATCTTCCTCATCAGTTGGACGCATTAAGTCGTCAACATGCTGTTCTTCGAGGCTCCTCTGCCTCACACGCTCGAGTTCCTCCTCTTCTCGCTGTCTTCTCCTTTCAGCAGCTTCTGCAGCTGTCTTCCTGGACTCGGCAAGAACATCCTCGCTTATGGGTTCGTCAGAAATACCAGAATGAGCATCCCTCTTCTGCCTCTTGGCTAAAAGACCGCTGATGGTCTCATCATCATCTGCGAAGGAATGATTGGTTCAAAATCAGTTTGAAAAAGAGTTACGATAATGAGAAGGGAAACGCGACGGAGTACCTCCTGATTCTTCCTCATGTATCACATTTGCTCTTTCTTCTTCTTCATCTCCTTCTCTTGGCTCCCGCCTCTCCTCTTCTTCCTCCTGGTCGAATGGAACGAAGGTCTCTACTGCGAGCTCCTTCCGCGTTTTACTGGGCATGCGACCTTTGCCTTTGTCCTTGGCAGAAAGGGACCTCGCCGGAGGAGAAGTTGGAGCGCTTCTAGGGGAAGAAATTGTAATTCCCCTTTGCCTGGGTCTCTTCGCTCTTGGCGCGGCAGTCGCTGGAGGAGACGAATTATCTCCAGGAGGAGACAAGGCCGGAGCATTATCTATCAGCGAGTCAGCAAAAGCATTCATGACCTCGCGAATCCTGGTTTCGACCTCAGGGTCCATCCTCGATGCTAGCAGGAACGTCTGTCCTTGTCTTCTTGTGGTAACAATGGTGTTAACCAGCGATTTGGAACGGTCGCCAGATGCAAACCTCCGCACATGGCACTACAGCAAGCAGTGTAGAATGGAGATGTCAATATGTGAAAATAAAGAAGCTTAGCGCATGCAAAAGAAATTGCTTACCTTAGAAAAAGTCTCGCTATATCTGATGACATGCGAGTCGCCTTTCTTAACTGCGGCGATCTTTTCATCCAGAATGAGGGCAGGGCACAAATGGTTCTCATGATCCAACAATGAGTAGCAACCATATTGAGATTCGTCCAGACTGCAATTGGGTCGAAACGGAAAAGAGTTCCTTTTGATCAAAGGAGCTCTGCTTGGCTGGGGGGCCGACTGCGTCTCAAACCTTGTCTCCCGGGCGTGCCAGTATGCGAGCCAGTTCTTAGAACAACCACCTTCGCGGTTACCCGCAGGTTGCTCAAAGGGAAGGTTGCTCATGAAGACTGTTTTGCACTCCTTTGTCAACAAACGCTTATGGCAGCCTCTGATAATAGACTGTGGCCAGATTGATGGTGCCACTGCATCAAAGCCGAACTGGGGAGAAACACGAGTGGGATCAACATCCACGGTAATCCTCTCATACCTCGGCGCAAGCTCACGAATATACTCTGCGAGAGCAGGAAGGGAACCTCGCAGACACCAACAAAAGAATTCGCGATAGCGCTCATGGAAATGCGATCCATCTTCGAAGAGGAGCTCTTCTGAGAAGACAACACCCTTAGAAGGGTACAACTTTGTAAACCATCGCACGTTCTCAATACGCATGGCATAGGGCCTGGCTATGAATTCTCGCCGATTGTCGCATATCAGGCTCCAAACGCACTTGGTATTGTTCGTTCCGAACCACCTCGCAGCTCTGCCGCTGTTACGCTCCTCCACCGCGCCTGGGGGACACCACTTGTTGGGCTTAGAAGCAGTTGGGGCATAGGAAGGCCATCGCTCGAAGACCCACATCGTCAAAAAGGCAATGTTAACGAAAGTCAGTATGTCGAGGCGGCCACGCGATTCTTTCATGGCCACAACTAACTGATCCAGTCTGTAGTACAGTGTGCCCAAGACCAAGGGTCCGAGTGCGACTTTCTGGCCAAGGGCCAGTTTCACAGCAAGCGGCAGAACGTGATAGAAAACCCCATCGTGCGGGTGACCATCGATTAAGTACCTCGACAGCCAGGCACAGAGGAAGGCACAAAGGGTCAAGTGATAGCCTTTACCCTCCACGTAATTCTTGGCCGCTGGGTCTTGACTCAGAAGCTTCTTGGTGATGCTGCTGTTCGCGTAGTCAGGGAAAAAGTACTGCACCCATTTATTCCAAGTATTCTTCGCAGACGTGTCAACCAACTGCCAGTCAGGAAGGGCTTTTGTAGTGGTCCACCGGGTGGAGATCTTCTTTACCTCTGACAAGCATTCCTCCATCTGCGTGTACAAAGCAATCTCCGCATCCGTCCTCAAGGGACTTAAAGGGTCCACCTCGCCCATGGGAGACAAATCGTACAGCATGTGCACGTCCTCGAGCGTGGGAGCAGCCTCGAACTCAGCAAAGTGAAAAGTGTGAGTCGCAGGCGAGTAGCGGGAAAGAAGGTTTAGAAGCATGGACTGGTCCAGCTTCACGGCAGCACCCTTCATAGCACGAACGGCGAAGTATACACCGGCCTCGTTGAGAGTCACAGCATGATTGGTCAACACATGGTCAATCCATTCATCCATGTAGTCCAATTTCTGAACAAAAGCTTGGGTGGAAATCGCGGCATACGGGAAGTACCCATTTTCGATTCCCAATCGAACCACGTCCTCGGAGCCGATCAAATCAAGCAAGGCTGAGTTAACTGGAGGGGTTAATGTTAGCAATCCCTCATTAGGGACAGAAGCAGGCAGTCTCTTTGCCTTAACCCTCGCACGGTAGAAGTCCTTGCCACCCAGGTAGGGGGCTTTTCGCCATAGAGCTTGTGGAAGATCAGGTATTTCTTCGTGGGTCTAGTTCCTTTTGTCTTGGCCATTCCTGCGGAAGAGAAAGAAAAAAGGGGGGAGAAATATGCACACACTTCAGTTTGAATTCTGAGATTCAAGATCTATGGGAAGAAAGATGAACAATTTCTGGTACCAATTTCAGAAATTAGAGGTTGGAGACTGTTTGCATTATCAGGGATTTCAAAACCCTACATCCAAGGTCCTTATCATTGAAGGATTAAATCAAAATTGGGTTCAAAGATTGGAGCTTCTTCACAAGTTTCAACAGATAATATGTCATGGGTTTGTAGATCCAACACAGTTTAAAGCATACATCGGGATGTTAAAAAAAATTAAACAAGGCCAACCTTGTTTTGGTAAAGCTTGCTTGGATGCGCACACTTGAAGAAGACGATTGACAAGAGTGAACTGGTGATTGATTATTTGAATCTGCTCTCAAAGACTTCCGGGTATCATTCACTTTAAGAGAAAGAAGTGATGCTTTGAAACAATGGAGAGTACAGAGTACTTATCCAAAAACAATGAAGGGGTGCGTCCTTTCAGTAGTCGAATCGCAACCGTCACCGTCGAATCGCGCAATCACAGGACAAGCTGACGTCACGCCTACATTCCTAAAGGCCAGACGGCACGACTCTAGGGGTTTTTAGGTCATAATGGCACGCACGGGGGCTGAATTTACTCGTATTTGAATTGGTGCGTGGCGGCGATGCGTATGTTGGTTTCCGCGCATGGAAGTCTATGCAGCTATGAGTCTTCACGCGCAGAAAGGGGGCTAATGTAGATAGTGCTTTCTGAGCTGACAGATCTTGGACACGTTGCAACCATCTAGCACACCATATTGTGCTCCACACACACTGGATCACCAGCCGCGCTGATCCATGTGGGGGCTGCGAGACAGAGCCCTCGCATACCTCTGCACGGGACTTGTAGGGACTTAGTGGTTTGGAGGCTAGAGTAAGTCCTGTCGAGTGCGAGGCAAGCCCGCGCGCGACCTTTTGTAACTGCTTTTGAGAGATTTATGGCACGAGCTCCATAAACCCGGTCAATCCGGTCAAACCCGGTCAACCCCATAACGGTTCCGGTATTCGCGCATAACGTGCTGTAACGGTCCCTATATAGGCGGACGAACGTGCCGTTGCGGTTAAGATAATTAAGCCGCCATTAATGGGCGCATTAACCACACGGCAACGGTCACATTCTCCGTTATATATAGGACGTTAACCTTTCCATACAAAGGAGGACACACTAGCCATACGCGGAAGCTCTGCCAAACCTCTGTATCTCTCTCAGACATTACTACTGCCTTACTCTCTCCCTACACACAACCCCACTCTTCCTGTGCCATCTCTGATCCTCTACTTACGGTGTACTGACACGCTCCAACTGCAAGTGCACAGTTGTCGGTGTAGTAATAATCGAAAAAGTCCGGTTTGTCGAACCCAAGGGACTTCGTGTAAATTAACTACTAAATTTATTCTTTATGTGGGCAAAGCGCAGTTGTTTTGTTCTATTTCTACTAATAATTAAAATAACAATTGTCTCAAATAATTCAAAGAATTATTTCAAGATTAATAAGCACGAGTTGATTTTGATGTTTATCAAGATTGATCAAGTTCAGGATATCTCTACGGATCACTAGGTATGTCACACTACGTTGGATTTATGTTCTACTAACACGATGAGTTCTTATTCTAGTTAAACGAGCAATTTTATATTGAAGATGTCTCAACCAATAACTATGCCTAAACTATCGTAACTGATTCCTCTAGCTTACTCAAGTTTAAACACGCATTACGATAATAATTCTACTCTTGTTCTTAGCTAACTAGCAAGATTCCTCAACCCTAGATACGGCTAGTGTGTATTTCAATTTTCCGGGAAACAAACATAGATTCCTCTATCGTTCATAACCTAGCACAATCCTATTAATACGTCTACCAATAGAAAAGATAAATCCAATGCGTAAAATACACATAACTAGATAAGAAATCATCAATTAAGCTCAAAAGCATGCAAGCAAATCCATAAATCACAAGTGTAGTGATCAAACCCTAGTCTCCTACGAGATATCCCAAAATAAGGGTTTAGCTACTCATAACCATGTTCAAAATACAAAGTATCATGATCCAATATGAAAAACTAGAGAAGAAACGAAGATTAGAAGCCAAACGGATGATCCAAGCTCTTCAACCTAGCTCCAAGCTCTCCAAGCACGTCCCCTAATGTGTCTTCTGATGTCAAACACGTTCCCCAATGTTTCCTAAGTCTTCCGTGGCTCAAAACTCTCAAAACTATGCCAAAATAGCGAAACTAGCCCAAAAATCCGATCCTGGCCGCAGAAGTAATCGTACGATTACTTTCAAGTAAACGTACGATTACTTGCATTGAAGGTAATCGTACGATTACCCAATAGTAAACGCACGATTACTTCTGAGTGAAGGTAATCGTACGATTACCTTGAGGTAAACGTACGATTACTTCTGGTCTTCCACCAATCAAACTTCATCTTCTTGCTCTTTTTCCTTTCGTCTTCACTTCCCGAGCATCCCTTTGAGCCTCCAACTTTTCCGAAGTTCACTTTTGCTCCAATGTCACGTCCCGAGCTCCCGGTTCCTGAAAACCACAACACGAGAAACATACCGGAAGATCAAACGTGATAAAATATAGTCAAAATTAATGCAAAAAGTGCCCGGACTCATCATTAACGTGCAAAGACTCAACATGCTCAAATTTAGCAAGAAATGATCCAAAATCCATCAAAACGCATCGGAATACACGCAAAACGGTAAGGAAACATATAAGAATATAACTCCAAATATGGAGTTATCAACTATCCCCACACTTACCCGTTGCGCGTCCCGAGCAACAATCCAAATCTCAAACTATCAAAATCGTCCGAACCTTCCTCCTCTCATCTCACCTCTCGAGTCAACCATTCCAACCAAGACCATTGCATACTTTTCAACTTACCAATTGCATACTAACCCCAATTAGCCGACTCAATACACACGACGACTCAATACAAGACACAACGATGCAACAATATGATGCAATGCAATTATATGACTCGATTCTACTAAACACATATATACACAAAATATCTTTTTAGGCGAGATCGGGCAATCTCAATTACCTTAAAACAGTTCTCATGGAGTGATGAAGAATCTAGGAACGAGGTATGAATTGCAACTAAAATTGACAACAAGAATTTCCCTTAGTTGGTATAGAAAGTCTAGCTTTACTACGTGTAAGAATAACCTACCTCTTCGCGTGTGCCGATAAATAAGAGGCTACGCTAGGCTAAGCCACATTCAAGGTCCGAGCTCCTATTCCGCTAACGGGTTAAAATGTAGAGGCTTAGGGACAAAAGGATAATCATGTAGTAGCAAGTCCTAAGCGTCACATTCTCACGTTAAAACCCACATCTCACACACCCTCACCACGATGATAGGAACCGCAACCCGAAACTCACCATCTCCGGCCCTCGATCCCCTCAAACCCCGGTACAATAACGATCTCCGTGGCCACCGTCGTGAAACATGCATAAAATGAACATCGCCGTCAATGAAATAGTTGCTTCCACCACTCGGTCTTCATTAAGCTCAAACTTTATTCCTTTATTTCATCTCTCCTTTTTTTTCTCTCTTTTTTTTTTCTCTTTTCTTTTTCTTTTTCTGTTTTTTTTTTCAAATCTCTCAATATCCAAAAACACAACTTCTACAACGTATATCTCGAGTGGTCTTCCAAGTGTCAAGCCAAACAAAAACGTTAAGGGGAGGAAGTAAACAATCCAATGAATATATATCACACGTAAAATCCATCTCCCCCTAACTCAATGAAATACACGGTGCCACCAAACAAAGCCGCAAACAAATCCAAGTACAAGTATGGGGATGGAGTCGTCACAATCTCAATCTCTATGTCCATAGTCAAAAGTCGACATCCCCACACTAGAATATACCCATGTCCCCTCTCAAGTAATCAAAGCAATATAAGTCTCGTGCTTAATCCAACCGATCCTCCTACACCAACGTGATGAAAAGAAACGATCCCTAGCACGATCCACCAATCAAATCACCCAACCCAATTTGTGCGTATTAGATGCCACGCACTCACGGCTCTCCACAACTGTGTCCATGGTGTAATGACATGGAACACCGCCACACCGAAGTGCGCAAGCCTACTCTCACTCACCCTCGCATTCCCCTCGATAATCATAAATGAAGTACATGCGATATGTAAGACTCAAACAAGTATATCATGAAGTACTCCCTCATCGAACCCCCTCAACTACAAACACCCTCGTGACGCACTAAAGCGGTGATTCTAACCAATCGATGATGAAGGCCAAGAATCGTCACCCTAAGTCCAGAGGCTATCACATAATCCAAGGTTCAAAACAGGGTTTACTAGTGGTCCTACAAGGTAAGTTCTATAAGCAGTGAGTGCTCTAATACACACCTCGCACAGCTGTTCTGTGTGCCACTACGAGGCGGGTTGGCGACTACCTAAGACGTACACTTGAATGTTCGGCTTGTTTAGCTCACACCTAGCTCAACTCTTGTAAGAAAACAAGGCACACACTTTAGATTTGAAAATCATTTAAGTGTCGTAAAATAGGTAGGTATTCCCGTAAAGGAAGTCTCTCTATACATACTAAGGGGAACTCAAATTGTCATTCTCGGTCACATCTCATACCCTATGCCTAAAGTTCTCACACTCCTCGATTTTCCAAATTCAAGCTTCTTTTGATTGCCCTTTCTCAATTTTCAATTTGTTTTAATTTTTTTTTAGATAATATTTCCTACTCTACATGCATGGGCCGACTCGAAAGAAGACTCGAAACTGACTCAATTTGGGTAGGTGGACTCAATTAAATAAAACGTGCACTAATACTACTCACACTACGACACACACAATATATATAAACACGACACGAACTACAAAAACAGACTCACAATACGACACAAACAACCTATATGTAACTGGTGAATGCAGACACGGACTTGGCTAATAAAGGCTGAGAAACCCCCCCCACACTTGAACGCGTCGTTGTCCTCAACGAATGCATAGGTCAAGCGAAAAGACTCAGCATTCAAATGCAGGGGGTGGTAAGTCTACTCGGACGAATCCTCGTCATCCTGGTTCTGGTCTCCGGAATAGGCATCCGAATGGTACTCGTAGGCACCAGGGTAGGTCTCTTGGCCACTAGGCCACTGATCTCTCGGGAATCCCACATGAGTGGCCAATGCCTCTAACCACTGGTCCTGACGGTGCTGATGCAGACTCACCTGACGTAGTCCCTGTCCTAAGTTACGCATGCTACTGCGATGATGCTCAAACTGCCTAGCACTCATGTCAGCAACATAGTCACGGGACCGACCCTGGGATGTGAGGGTCATAGTCCTGGTCAATCTCAACTCGGCCATCAAGTCCGCTAAGCTTACACTCGGCTGGCCAGGGTCAAGGACAGGTGGAGGTACAGGCTGAGGTGGGACGGGAGGAGTAGGAGCTGGAGGAGTAGGAGCTGGAGGAGTAGGAGCTGGAGGCGTGGGAGCTGCTCGCGAGGAAGAGGTTCTTTTCTTAGCCTTTCCTCTAGGAGGTCTAGAACTAGCTCCTGCCTCCATCACCACTACATCCTTCAACGGGTCCGGGATTTTGTCAAACATTCTCGGAGCCTTGGGTTTGAGGTCTAGCTCTCCATCAGGCACGCTGGCCCCGCAATCCTTAGCTAGTTGCATGAGTAAGAAACTATGGCCCGCAGACTTCTTGTTTTTCTTTTCATACCTCTCGTGCAAATACAGGAAGATCCGCCTAGGAATGTCTATCCGATGCCCCCTCGATAGACACAGAGCCATGAGACACACCTCAAAATCAACGTAATTGGGAGCCGAAACTCCCAACACCCATGACTCTAACAGCTCACTGAGCCACCTTGGCTTAGGCAGCAAGTATCCGACTGGGATCTTCCAATGTCTGATATTAGTTTTAGACCTATCCCAGTCGGCTCCTGGCACTCCCGCAAAAAAAAAAAGCCGACACCTCATTAATGAGCGTCTGCTGGTCTTTCTGCAGATAAATCTTAAATTGACACGGCTCTGTCAACGGGGGCCATTTAAGTGCTGCGGCGATGCGCTCAGAAGACAAAACTAGCCAGTTCCGACGACAATAAATCACACGAGGGTCATTGAGCCTAGACGTCTCACCCTCATCGGTGTGTCTCGCATTCGCATAAATCTCACGAGTCAGTACATAACTGGCTTTCTTTTTCACTAACTCCATCCACCCCGCAAAGTTCTCGGTCTTCGCGACCTTTTGTAGGTCCTCAGGCACTCCCTCAAGTGGAAAGATTTTCTCGGCCTGGACACCTCTATTAATCCTAGGGTTCGATCGGTAAAAACCCTGGGCATTCGCCGAAATAAACCTATAATCGCAAAAGACCCCGCCACTATCAATTTCCAGCTTTTCGTCATCCGGCTTATGACCACGATCCTTTCTAAATGGGGGCAATTGGGATGGAACGGGTGTATGAAAAACCCTAAGGTCAGGGGATAACGGGATGACCAATTGGCCACCCGTGTCACCCCCATCAGACTCAGACCCACTCTCACGTTCTGCCACCACACTCGCCCCGGGTAATGTGTAGTCGGGGTCCTTATCACGACTCATTCTAGCACGTTTGCTCATTTTGACCAAAGCAAGTATAACAAAATAAAGCAATTAACGTGACAAAAGCAAGTGCACAATGACAAGATGTGTACAGATATGAAGCAGTTAAGCACGTAAGCACGCAATCCTAGGACTCTAAGAAATCGCCCCCAAGCACGCTACTAAGCGCAACGAAAATTAAACCGGGCTTTTACTCAATCGTGCCTAGACTCGAGTATTGAAATTGCGAGAGAGATTAGGACGTACCTCCGTGCCCGGAGCAAGTCTTACGGGCACGAAATTGCAGAATTTCGACAACCCGGGCTGTTTTCGGGTCGCTGAAATTTTTCTTCCGAATTTTTCAATCAACGTGTGCCTTTTGCTCCTTGCGGTGTCCCCGTCAAAACCCCTAAAGCAATTTCTTCGAATTCGACCTCAATTTCGCCCAATTTCAGATTCTCACTCAAGAACCCTAGGTCTTCAATCCTCCAAATCTTCAACCAAGGTTTCGGTGGAGAGAGGGAGATAGTTTCTGCGGTGGAGAGGGAGATATCTGGCGGCGGTGATGTGTGGTGGTGATGGTCGAAGAGAAGGCAGAGAGGGTCGGCGGGTCCGGTGCTGTGTGCTGGTCGGCGGGTGGTAGTGCTGCGGTGGTCAGGTGGGGGATGAGGGAGAACGAACGGCGGTGGTTGTAGCTTTGGCGGTGACAGGTGGTGGTGGCTGGAGGTGGTGTTCGTGGTGGCGATTGCAGAGGACAGAGGAGGGAGGAGAAGGCGACGGGATGGGTAATGGAGAGAAGAAGATTTTTTTTTTAACCCGATTATCTGCCCTTTCGGAAGTAATCGTGCGATTACTTTTAGTGATCGTACGATTACTTGAAAGTAATCGTGCGATTACTTTTAAGTAATCGTGCGATTACTTGAAAGTAATCGTGCGATTACTTGAAAGTAATCGTGCGATTACTACCTTGTACGACCTAGTGGGTAGGTCGTGCGACCTAGTTAAACTTTCTGCTTCCACCAATTCACCCCAAAATTTTTCTAAGGCAAAAGTAAACGTACGATTAGCTCAAGGTAATCGTACGATTACTTTTGTGCAGGATAAGAAATTTTTATTAACCAAATATAACCTTTACCTCGTATTTTGATCCCGACCTCCGATGAGTGTGATTTTTGCACCTTTGGATCCCTTTTTCGACGTAAGTCTTGCTCACATAAATCACGTCCCGTTTCCGGATCGTTTTCCCCGACTTTCCTCAATTATCGCCTAATTACGCGAAAAATACCCAAAATGTGCCAAATTCGTCGCTTTCTTCAAAATTTTGCAATCACCTTCATCAAGATGGGGAGTGCGGGATCTCTTCTCGTGTAGAAAAATTCCCAAAGTCCGGGTAACCTTTCATTCTTCAATTTCGCGCTTCCAAAGGCTCGTTTTGCATTTCCGGATGCTTTTGGACGCCTTTTAGCATCCTTTTTCGTCTTTGTTGCTCGTTTCTTTGGTTCGTCATGGATCTCCTCGACCTCGAGACTCCATTTATGTTATAAAAAATTCCCAATGTCCGGGGAACCTTTTATCCTGCAATTTGCTCATTCCAAAGACCCGTTTGGCAATTCCAGATGCTTTTTGGCTCCCTTTTCCTCTTCGCAACATCCTTTTTGGCATAACTTCTTCGTCCGGACTCCGATATTCCCCAGGTGCATGTGTTAAATATGTGTAGGAATGGCTTCAATCCTCTATTTCTTCATTCCGGGTCCCGATACGCGTTTTGGTCTGCTCTTTCTCGTTTTTCGTGCAATTCTTCACTCGCGCATCAAGAAGGGGGACCCGGAATAGGCATTCCACCTAGAATTCTTGCACATACTCATTGGAAATATTAAATCCACTCTCTCGCACCTCTCAAATAATTAGAACAAAATAAAATAACAAAACAGTATTGAAATCTACGCTATGCAGGAAATAGGTTGGGTTGCCTCCCAACAAGCGCTTTGTAATTTAAGGTCGACGGCCCGACCCAGTTACCTCAAAAGATGTTAAGGAGGTCTAGCACGACGTGCCTCCTCCTTCAATTTCTTACTCTTAATCTTCTGCACCACATCATGTGCACTCACCACATTTGGCTTCTTCTCTGATTCGGGTGGATCGGGATGCAAAACTGTCGGCAACCCAAGAGAAGGATCCACACGATGTTCTCTAAACTTGATCATGGCCAATTTATTCTTCCCCTTTCTCGGAACAAATGCCTTGAACACGAGTGATGAGTCTAGAGCCTTGATAGCCAACTCCTCAGTCTCTAGATCCACATTTGCGCGCATTGTCTTTAACAACGGTCTTCCAAAGATGAGTGGAACATCGCGATCCTCCTTGATATCCACTATCACAAAGTCAGCTGGAAATACAAATGCACCCACTTTGACGAGCAAGTTCTCAATCACCCCATTTGCCGTAACTATCGAATTATCTGCCAATTGCAGACCCATCTTCACAGGGGTCGGCGCACCAATGCCCCATCTCTGAAACAGAGACAATGGCATGAGATTAATACTCGCGCCCAAATCACAGAGGCCATGCGTATGATATCCACCCCCAAGAATGCAGCCTAAGATGACACTGCCTGGATCTCTCATCTTGGGAATGTCTCTTTGTATGACAGTGCTACACGTCTCTGTTAGCTTTACCGTGGCATAGGGTTTTATGCTCTTCTTCCCCCATAGGATTTCCTTCAAGAACTTCTTATACCTGGGCATCTGAGCAAGTGCTTCTACAAGAGGAATGTTGATATGCAATTGTTTGAATATATCCATAAATCTCCCAAAGTGTTCCTCATCATTCCTCTTTATTGCCGCCGGATATGGAATCCGTGGCTCATAAGTAGCTGGATCTGGAGTGCTCTTGGACTCTTCTTTCTTCTCAACCGTGTCCTTTGATTGGGGAATCACGGTAGGCACGGGAATCTCTTCATCCAAGGCTTTTTCAGTGGCCTTAGTCGCCTCAGCTCGCGCATGGGTAGGATATGGGGGATCTTGGGTAGTGGTCCCACTACGAGTAGTAATAGCCTTCAATTGCTCAGTTGGAGTAATAGTGTTGGACGGAAGTATACCTGGCGGAAGTCGAGAATTCTGATTAGCTATTTGGCCAATTTGTGTTTCATGATTCTTTAACGAGGCTTCCATTGCGACAATTTTACTCTCAATCTTATCATTGCTAGCTAACAGTTTCCTCAACATCGCATTTGTATCCTGTTCTTCTGAGAGTGGAGGTGGAGCCTGTTATTGTGGAACCTGTCTCTGAGCTTGGTAAGGAACATTTGGCCTATGACCTGGCGCATATAAGCCACTATTCGGATTGGCATAGCTGAAGTTGGGGTGATTGCGATTGTTGGGATGATAGGTGTTTGGCCATTGCTGCTGTCTTTGTTGACCCATGTAATTCACGTCTTCAATGCCATCCCCATATCCCTGATTTGCATCTGCTACCATCTCTCCCACTGACTTCACCTGTGCCGATGGATTCAAATTACTGAAAGCCGAAATCATCACTGCCATCTGATGTTCAAATTTCTGCTCCACCATAGACTCTATCTGACTAACCAATGCCCCATCTGATTTCGCGCTTCTACGAGTTTCAGACCTCGTGGATTCACGTTTTGCTACATTATCTAGCAAATCACGACATCTCTGTAGTCCCATCCCCATAAAATTGCCTTGAGCCATCATGTCTAGTTCACTAGCAGTCTCCCTGTCCAAAGCATTGTAAAAGTAGTGAAGAAGTTTATACCATGGCTCTCCGTGAGTAGGGCATCTGCGAAGGAGCTGGTTGAACTTTCTCCACGTGTCACCCAGAGAATCATCTTCCTGCTGTTTAAATTTGGTTATGTCAGCCATCCGTTGAGCAACCTTGGATGGTGGAAGATACTTCCTGAGAAACTCTCTGCTACAATCTGCCCATGTAACTATGCTGCCTGCTGGAAGTTCCATAAGCCATGTCTTTGCCTTTCCCGATAAAGAGAAGGGGAAAAGCATGAGCTTTATCGTCTCGATTGGAACTCTCTGGTCATACATGGTAGAAGTAATTTGCTCGAAATTGAGCAAGTGCTGATGTGGGTCATCACTCGGGGCTCCAGTGAATAAGCACTCATCCCTAACCATATTGATCAACGGTTGGCGAATCTCGAAATGCGCAGCATTAATCTGCGGCCTGACAATGGTGGGCTGATATCCCTCTGGTGTAGTCCTGAAGTAGTCCACCAAAGGACGTTCATCCTCCTCAGCATTGTTGACTTGCTCCACCTCATTCCGTCCGTTATTGTTCCGATTATTTCCCCCATTGTTCCCATTGCCACCGTTGTTTCCACCATTAACTCCTCCATTGTTTCTATCAACTATTTCTGCACCAGGGAGTTGTTGTGGATTCGAGGGATTCATGCGATCAATCATGGACTGCATCTCAGCCATTTGAGCCCTAAGCTGCTCAGTTTCCCTTGCTCAATTTGCTGCATCTTCCACAGCAGCAGCTCTAGCTGCTTCCGCATCTTCGAGGCCTTTGCGGAACCTCTCAAACTCAGCTCTAGTTTGCTCGTCCATCTGAACTGAATTTGCTTTCCTCTTGTCTCTATTCTGTGCTCGCAATAAGGATTCCGGGTCTTCAAGTGTTGGATGCAAAGGCTCGTCTCTAGAACGTGACATGCACCAAATGAATCAGACCTGAAACACGGATCACACACACAAAACAGGTGAGTAACAAATATAAACTGAAAAGTAAATCCCTAAAGAGAAAAATATTAGCTAATTTATCAGAAGTCCCCGGCAACGGCGCCAAAAACTTGACACGCTCCAACTGCAAGTGCACAGTTGTCGGTGTAGTAATAATCAGAAAAGTCCGGTTTGTCGAACCCAAGGGACTTCGTGTAAATTAACTACTAAATTTATTCTTTATGTGGGCAAAGCGCAGTTGTTTTGTTCTATTTCTACTAATAATTAAAATAACAATTGTCTCAAATAATTCAAAGAATTATTTCAAGATTAATAAGCACGAGTTGATTTTGATGTTTATCAAGATTGATCAAGTTCAGGATATCTCTACGGATCACTAGGTATGTCACACTACGTTGGATTTATGTTCTACTAACACGATGAGTTCTTATTCTAGTTAAACGAGCAATTTTATATTGAAGATGTCTCAACCAATAACTATGCCTAAACTATCGTAACTGATTCCTCTAGCTTACTCAAGTTTAAACACGCATTACGATAATAATTCTACTCTTGTTCTTAGCTAACTAGCAAGATTCCTCAACCCTAGATACGGCTAGTGTGTATTTCAATTTTCCGGGAAACAAACATAGATTCCTCTATCGTTCATAACCTAGCACAATCCTATTAATACGTCTACCAATAGAAAAGATAAATCCAATGCGTAAAATACACATAACTAGATAAGAAATCATCAATTAAGCTCAAAAGCATGCAAGCAAATCCATAAATCACAAGTGTAGTGATCAAACCCTAGTCTCCTACGAGATATCCCAAAATAAGGGTTTAGCTACTCATAACCATGTTCAAAATACAAAGTATCATGATCCAATATGAAAAACTAGAGAAGAAACGAAGATTAGAAGCCAAACGGATGATCCAAGCTCTTCAACCTAGCTCCAAGCTCTCCAAGCACGTCCCCTAATGTGTCTTCTGATGTCAAACACGTTCCCCAATGTTTCCTAAGTCTTCCGTGGCTCAAAACTCTCAAAACTATGCCAAAATAGCGAAACTAGCCCAAAAATCCGATCCTGGCCGCAGAAGTAATCGTACGATTACTTTCAAGTAAACGTACGATTACTTGCATTGAAGGTAATCGTACGATTACCCAATAGTAAACGCACGATTACTTCTGAGTGAAGGTAATCGTACGATTACCTTGAGGTAAACGTACGATTACTTCTGGTCTTCCACCAATCAAACTTCATCTTCTTGCTCTTTTTCCTTTCGTCTTCACTTCCCGAGCATCCCTTTGAGCCTCCAACTTTTCCGAAGTTCACTTTTGCTCCAATGTCACGTCCCGAGCTCCCGGTTCCTGAAAACCACAACACGAGAAACATACCGGAAGATCAAACGTGATAAAATATAGTCAAAATTAATGCAAAAAGTGCCCGGACTCATCATTAACGTGCAAAGACTCAACATGCTCAAATTTAGCAAGAAATGATCCAAAATCCATCAAAACGCATCGGAATACACGCAAAACGGTAAGGAAACATATAAGAATATAACTCCAAATATGGAGTTATCAACTATCCCCACACTTACCCGTTGCGCGTCCCGAGCAACAATCCAAATCTCAAACTATCAAAATCGTCCGAACCTTCCTCCTCTCATCTCACCTCTCGAGTCAACCATTCCAACCAAGACCATTGCATACTTTTCAACTTACCAATTGCATACTAACCCCAATTAGCCGACTCAATACACACGACGACTCAATACAAGACACAACGATGCAACAATATGATGCAATGCAATTATATGACTCGATTCTACTAAACACATATATACACAAAATATCTTTTTAGGCGAGATCGGGCAATCTCAATTACCTTAAAACAGTTCTCATGGAGTGATGAAGAATCTAGGAACGAGGTATGAATTGCAACTAAAATTGACAACAAGAATTTCCCTTAGTTGGTATAGAAAGTCTAGCTTTACTACGTGTAAGAATAACCTACCTCTTCGCGTGTGCCGATAAATAAGAGGCTACGCTAGGCTAAGCCACATTCAAGGTCCGAGCTCCTATTCCGCTAACGGGTTAAAATGTAGAGGCTTAGGGACAAAAGGATAATCATGTAGTAGCAAGTCCTAAGCGTCACATTCTCACGTTAAAACCCACATCTCACACACCCTCACCACGATGATAGGAACCGCAACCCGAAACTCACCATCTCCGGCCCTCGATCCCCTCAAACCCCGGTACAATAACGATCTCCGTGGCCACCGTCGTGAAACATGCATAAAATGAACATCGCCGTCAATGAAATAGTTGCTTCCACCACTCGGTCTTCATTAAGCTCAAACTTTATTCCTTTATTTCATCTCTCCTTTTTTTTCTCTCTTTTTTTTTTCTCTTTTCTTTTTCTTTTTCTGTTTTTTTTTTTTCAAATCTCTCAATATCCAAAAACACAACTTCTACAACGTATATCTCGAGTGGTCTTCCAAGTGTCAAGCCAAACAAAAACGTTAAGGGGAGGAAGTAAACAATCCAATGAATATATATCACACGTAAAATCCATCTCCCCCTAACTCAATGAAATACACGGTGCCACCAAACAAAGCCGCAAACAAATCCAAGTACAAGTATGGGGATGGAGTCGTCACAATCTCAATCTCTATGTCCATAGTCAAAAGTCGACATCCCCACACTAGAATTCAACTCTGTTAGAAACCTGTTGAAGTCATCCAACTGCATTCAACTGCATTCAACTGCATTCAACTCTGTTAGAAACCTGTTGAAGTCATCCAAGTGTTCCATAAAATCCTTCCCTTCGGCCATATGCAGCGCATACAACTGTTGTTTCAAGAATAGTCGACTCGTCAAAGACTTGGACTTATACCTGCTCTCCAACTTCGTCCACAGCTCGTAGGGATCCGTCTCATTGATGACTTCCCGGAGTGTACTATTGCCGAGATATAGCTGAATCGTGCTATTCGCCATCTCTCGCATCTCCTCCCACTTTTCATCTGTCACACCCGCTGGCTTTTCGGACTTCTTCTTTGTGAGAGCCTTGATAAGACCTTCCCGTGTCAACATATTTTTCATTCGTTGCTGCCATAGAGTGAAATCGTTGTGGCCGTTGAATTGTTCAATCACGAAACTAGAACTTTTCACCTCCATCCCACCAATCTGCAAATTTTCGTTCACAATCTACAGAATCCGACACCCCCAATGCTTCGGGAACGTCCAAAAACCTAGGGTTTGAATCTTGTTTCAAGTCAAACGGGTTCCTGGAGCCCAAGATACGCCCAAAACGATTTGGACCACACAATGCGGGTTTTGGACACGCGCCCAGCAGCGCCCGCGAAGCACCGGATACTTTCTCTGGCCTTCTTCTTCCTCACGACCAGAACAAACCCAGACCTGCATTTTCCCCTTTTTTTTCCGCCGAATTCACGATGCACAAGGCAAAATCCCTTTGATTTCAACACGAAATCAACCTGGACCAGTTTAGGAGTTTACCTAGCCGTCGAAGGACCTTTTTTCCGCCGCCGCCAACCGGAAAAACTTCACCAACGCAGCCGCCGTAACACCACTGCCCGTCGCTGCTTCTCGCTGCCGCTTCAACCCTTCGACGCCCTTGCTACTCCGTGTTCTTCTCAACCCACGCGCCACAAGACCCGTTGCCGTGAGCTCTTCAAGAACACAAATCGCCGCCGCCACAAGCGTCTCGTCGTCGCCGGAAACTTTATTATCTCGTCTCCGTTCTCGACGCGTGCTTTACCCGGATCGTAACCAGGCTCTGATACCACTTGTTAGGATTTATCAAGTTGAAATCCCGCGCAACGGAAAATCAAACACGATCACTACACGAACACGCCATATAGAGAACGAGAAAATAAAGAACAAGATATTTAACGTGCTTCGGCAAATTGCCTACGTGCACGGGGAAAGAAATAATTTTCACTAGTACGAAAACCGTACACCCACAATTATCTCTACAAGCCTCTCAACTCTCCTACACACTAAGCTTGTGTGCCACTATGAGTTGAACTTATGAAATAAAACAATAGCTAGCACCTCTATTTATATACTAAACTAGAGGAGGTGGAAAATCCCACCTAGCCCAAGCTATCACATTCTAAGAGATCACCTCCTCAGAAGAGAAATCATATGCATCGGGTACACTGATTCGTCTTGCGGAATTCGAGACAAATCCAACAAATTGAACCTTTTTATTTTAGATGTTGTAATTTTTTTTGAGGGAAAACTATTTCATTCAGACAAGACAAGAGAGGTCAAAACAATCATTTTCTAGGGATCAGCCACTCAGGAGGACGAGTGTAATTACTATACTGAGAAAACAAAAGAGAATGTTTAGTGAGCAAGTCAGCCACACAATTAGCGTTCTTGGGGATAAAATTGAAGGCAACTTCCTCAAACCCTTCGCATATCTCCATACAGCTAGTGTTGACCTGTTTCTTTTAATTCTTGGCAGATGGCTAGCTCCATGATCATCCCTGTACGCCATTTCTGGATCAACTTTGACTCTGATTCAATAACAACCTATCTACATTGAGTATCGCGCACCGACAACAAACCCTTTGAGATACCTACCAACTCCAGCATTTATACTGAGGAATTAAAATGGATTCGCTCGAAGCGCGCTGCTACAAAGCTTCCAGTTGAATCGCGAAGAACACATCCAGATCCATCTATGGATTGGCCATCGTTGCAAGCAATATCCGTGTTGATTTTCGACCACCCTTCCACTGGAGGTGTCCAGTGGTCTAGCTCTGCAACCCGTCCTTGCACTTCATCGATTCCCTGGTCTTCAAGACGACATTCTTTAAACCACCACTTAGTTCTCTGTACTACGGCCTCACTGTCACCGACCACTCCATTGAAGATTTCATTATTCCTCGAGTTCCAGGTACTCCATGCCGTCAACGCCCATTTCTCACTTATTTCTCGCGGATGGTGCTCAAAGATTCGTTCAATCCAGACCTGAATTGAGTGTGCTCTTTAACTATAGAAATTTTTATCAAAAACTCTAGTCCAAACAGATTTTGCAAGGGTGCATTGGTTGAACACATGATTTGATGTTTCAATTTCCCCCGAACAGCTTCTACAAAGAATGGAAACATGAACTCCTTTTGCCTTAAGCTTACTGGCTACTGGTAATGCATCAGACCAGAGCCTCCAAATACAATATGCTATTTTCTTAGGGATTGCCATTGATTTTAACCATGATAGACCATTACCTCTTGATGAACTCTCCTCTGATGAACGCAGCTTCTGAGCAAGTTTATATCCAGACGCCGCTAGAATAGACTCCATTCTGCGTATAGCTCCACTTGAAACTATCCTCTGCATGAGGGTTCAGAATAGGAATTGACATCACAGCTTGGACATCCACATCTCATAGATAAGTACGAAGACGTTCTTAATACCAAGAACCATCTGAAATTCAATGAGATACTCTAAGATTCGCAACATCAGGAATGAGCGTTATAACTTTTGCGCAATACCCTCTATCAACCCACCTATCCTTAAATAAACTGATCATGTTACCGCTGCCCAACCGCCATTCCAGACCCTTCTTTAGTAATTTCTTCCTACAAGAACACTTATGAAGGCGCATGACACCTGTATCTTTGGTGTGTGGCTAAAAAATTCACTTGACTTATAATACTTCTCCTTCAACAGTCTGTTTAGGAGGCTGTTAGGTTGATTAATTATTCGCCAAGCCTGTCGTGCTAACAAAGCTACATTGAAATCATGGAAATCTTTAAATTTAATTCCCATAATCTCCTTGTCCATATTCAAACGAGACTAGTTAGACCAATGAATTTTAATCTTGTACGGAGTATCTCCCTACCAAAACTGACGAACAAGCTTCTCAATATCTTAGTAGGTGCTTTGAGGTAGGAGAAAGAAACTCATAGCATAGTTTGGAATTGCTTGGATAACTGCTTTGATGAGAATTTCTTTACTTTCTACTGAGAGATTCTTCTCCTTCCATCCTTTTAGCTTGGAACAAATGCTTTCAACGATTTTTTGGAAAAGAATTGTTTTATTCTCCCAAATACTGTAGGCAAGCCCATAGAGTGCTAAGTTCCTGTCGAAGAGAATCATCAACATTATCAGAGAACATCACAGAAGATTTTTGAAGATTGAGACATTGTCCTGTTTCTTCCTTGTAGACCTGTAAAAGATCTAAAAGATTTGTTATCTCCTCTTTATTGGCCTTAGTGAAGATAAGACTGTCATCGGCAAAAAAGAAATTTGAAACGAATGTGCCTCCTCTGGAAGCCGTGGCCCCTGTCAACGTTTCCTCTTCCGCTGCTTTGGTTAAATTCCTTCATAGCACTTCGCTGACCAGGAGAAAGAGATAAGGGGATAGGGGGCACCCTTGTCTCAAACCCCTCTCAGGTAAAGTTTTACCCTCAACAGAACTATTAATCAGGAAACTATAAGTGGCTGTCGAAACACATTCTATCACTACATCAATCAACTTGTTGCTGAACCCCATTCCTTCCATAGATGCTTGCAAAAAATCCCACTCTACGCAGTCATAGGCCTTTAACATATCTAGCTTCTGTGAAACTGTACCATTTCTTCCTTTCTTTGTCTTCATGGAATGAAGTAATATATGGGCTGCTAGAATGTTGTCTGATATCAACCTGCCAGGAACGAAAGCACTCTGGTTTTCTGCGATAAGATCTCCAAGAACAACTTTTAGCCTGTTAGCTAGTGTCTTAGTGATAATTTTGTAAACAGTTGAGCACAAGGAAATAGGTCTTAAATCAGAAACTTGTCTAACTTGTTTAACTTTTGGGATTAGAGCTATCAAAGTATGATTATACTCGCTCAGACTTCCACCTTTGTTCCGCACATGTAGACAAAGTCTATTACCTCCTCCCCTACTTGAGGCCAGAAAGTCTGATAAAGTGGGTCGGAAAGCCATCAGGGTATGGCGATTTCTCAGCCGTCATGGACTTGAGCGCTTCAAACACTTCAGCCACTGTGCAGGGCTATTCAAAGTGCTTCCAATTGTCATCTGATAGCAATTCCTCTATGGGTGCCATTAACGGCTCCATCGCAGCCCTCGTTGGTTCAGTAGTAGAAAAAATGTTCTTAAAATAAGACTCAATAACCTGTGTTACCTCTTTTGGATCTTTGACCCATATGCCACTTTCATCATCAATGCCTTCAATCCGATTCCTTGACCGTCTGATTGTAGCTTTCCTATGAAAATAGCGAGTGTTATATCCCCCTTCATTAACCACAAATTGCGAGATCTCTATCGCCACATTATCTCTTCATTCTTTAACAATTCTGGAATCTTAGACTTCAAGCAATTGGCCTCCGTGAGATTACCCAAGGACTGGGGTTGTCCGCCTAAGAACTCGAGATGATCTCTCAAATTCTTGAGCTGTTTTTTGACACTTACGAAGACTTCGCTATCCCACCCCCTTAATTTCCTTGCTGATTTGAGTTTGAAATCCACAGTACCCGAACTGCCTACCCAGCTTTCGGACACCACTTCACAAAACTTGCTGTGTTCCAGCCACATGGACTCCAGCTGAAATATTCGTCTTGTTTGGGTATTTCAAAAAATTCCTTTCCCTATAATGACTTCTAAAGGGACATGATAAGATGTATCAACCACCAAGTGGTTGAATCTTTCTCTTCCGAACCGCTCAATCCAACTGTCTGTTGCCACACATCTATTAATTCTCTCTCGGATTTCTCTTCCATCCGGTTGATTGTTGGTCCAAGTAAACCGATTACCTGAGAAACCCATGTCACGTAGCTCCAGCTTCTGGAGAACTGAGTTAAAATCTTCAATATATCTAAGGGTGACTCGTCTCCCACCCTCCTTGTCGCCATATGAAGATATTGCATTGAAATCCCCCACTACAAGCCATGTATCATCATGGCGCTGAATTCTCGAAAGTAGCTTCCAAGAATGCTTTCTCTCGCTTCTAAGTGGGTCGCGTAGAAACCTGTAAAAACCCAAGACTGCGCAACACCCGGGCCTAAAACTGAACCTTTAATAAATAATTTAGAGAACCACGTCAAGGTAAAACTGACCTCTCTATCCCACGTCGATCTTCTCAATCAACAAAAATCCCGTTTGCATACCCACACCTGTTCCACTACTTCCATCTCGTTAGAAAAAAGTATGGTTTCCATAAGGAACATCATATTAGGCTTCTGTCTCCTCACTAGGTCATGAAGAGCGGTAATGTTACGGGGGTTCCCAATCCGCCGCACGTTCCAACTTACGAGATTCATTGTGCCTGGCAAGGAGGCACCATGCCCCCCGCCAATTTTGTATTATGGTCTACGACGGCACCCCTCTCCGGTTGCGGAATCCCATGACAAGAAACCTAGTTGTTCTTCTGACCACCTGCCTCTCCATCATTATGCTTTGAGATAGTGGTGGTGTTTTCATCTTTTTGACGCTTTTATGAGCCAACGACACTGCCTCTGTCCTTCCATTTCTCTGATTGTTTGCGAGGAGTTGGGTTTGGTTTCTAGGGTGCTTTCGGAAGACTCTTACTTGACTGCACTGGAGTTTCAGCTAGGTTTTTGCCTTTGACCCTAACATTCAAGCCCTCCTTAGAATTTGAAGCTTTGCTGCTCAAAGGAGCAGCCCGAGCATGGAGATCGAGTTCATCTTCTACTTCCATCTCCGATTCTACGCTCTGTTGTAAGTCAGAGGAATGGTTGGAATCATCTAGGAATATTGAGTCCCCATCCCCTATTGACCCGTCTGCCATGGAACTCGCTGGCTTTTTCAGAGCAAAGAGGTTTTTCTAAGGGGGTGTCTTGAAGGTAAGCCACTGTCCATACCCTGGGTTTTCCACTTGCTTCTCCTCGTTTGATTTGAAGGAAATTTTTTCGCTATAATGGTTGATTCTCTCACACCATACACATACTTGTGACAATCGTTCGGACTTGAAGTCAAGACAAATCTTTTCATCTATAGCGATGACAAACTTTCCTCTACGAAAGGGTTTTGAGACGCCAATCCGAGTCCTAACCCTTATGTAATCTCCACCTGGCCCCAACATCACTCGTTTATCCGAATCAAGCACTGTGCCCCAGGACTGTACTGCCATCTTTGCATTTTTTTCTATGAGTAAATAAGGGGGTAAGTTGTTGAACTAAACCCAGAGGTCAATAGATTCAAAGACTACACCTTCAATCTTATCACTGATATTCCATGGTTTCAGCAATAAGACATATCGTCGAAGACCCAGGGGCCTCCGTCTAGCACCCTGTCTAGAGAAGACTTGTTCGGAAAACTGAAAATGAACAAATTAACTCTGTTTTCATTGGTTACAACTTCCTCCCTATAAATCAGTTTTTTTTTGAAGAGTTGCTTCATGGCCCATACGTTCATTCGATCCAGGATCAGAAACAAACCAAGCAACCAGTTACTGAAAGCTTTTAACCCTTCGAGGCACCTTACTCTATCGTACTCGTAACGATCCTCTTCCTCTTCGATTGTTAGCAATCTGAATCTTCAGCACGAATCGTCCATTGAGAGTCCCGCCGGAGATACTCTGGAAGATCCTGCGTTATGTCTAGTCGCAGTCGCCGTATTCCCTGCTTCTGTCGCCATCGTTCAACCTTGGATCGCCTCCTGTGTGTCCGACAAAGTCGGAGCTAGGGTTACTATGTAAAACAGAGTTTTGATATTGTAAAATTTTAGCTAATGTTCCAATAGTGTTAGTTAAATGATTAGCTAAATAACGCGTGGCACATTCTCAATATTTTTTGTAAGAGAATTTTAAGTAATTCATGACATAATCGCTAAGAACATGGTTAAAATAAAATATAAAATTATTGATCTGGCTCTTTAAATGTACAGAGATGGATAACTATTTGTTAAAATAAAGAGCAGAGTAGAGAGCCTATTGGGGACAATATCTTTTCCATCTTATTTACATTTTAAAGGTAACCGCTATATAAATGACCCCTTGGAGATGCTTAATTCCGATTTTGTCTAAATTATGTTTAATGGGATTTTCAGTCTGTAAAACAGATGGGTGAGCCAAACAGCCCAGTAGGTACCGCCTAATCAATGTCGTAAAAATTTAAAATCCTATTAAACATGATTTATCACAAACAATCGCCAGATATATAGCAGATAAACATCAAAAACACAGTATACCGTAAATGCAGTAAACATGGAGATTCCTTTGAGATGTGAAGCATTTCTCTATTATAGCTGGGATACATGGCCCAAATAATTCTCAGCCCTTACCAGAAATGTCCAATGGAGCATGTGAGAATAGGACATCCCATAACCTAATTATAGAAAATTCTAGGAAATATTATGAGCTAATTTGAAACCGCCTCGATGAGTCTGTGACAGCTAGGAGTGCATGCGCTTCGTCATCAATTCCACGCACTACTAGAAAAGGGGTATTTGTGACTGATTTTTGTGAGGTGGCTGTGAAAAGAGCCATAAACAGGCTAGTCTTTCTGGTTGAAAATTTGGGCAGCCAATTAAATGTATTTTTAACGGCCTTAAAATAAAAAATAATTCGTGAATTTTAAAAAGTTTAAGTAACCCGGCGTGTTCTTGAAAAGTGTAAGAGATAAACACAAAAAATGAACATAGCCGGTTCCTTCCCCAATTATTACGGTTTTAGATCCCATGGAACACCCCCAAAATGGCAAAGCCGGAAGCTGGGGGGGGGGGTGTCACTCCATACCCGAGACGAAACCGGATACGAGGACATTTAAAAGTGGATCACAAGCAAAACATCCATAAAGTCTTACAAAAATACTTTATTACAATCAAATTTTGTTGTGCCTCAAACACGGACATTAAACAAAAAAAATTCAACGATAACTAAAAGAAGTTCGAATTATAAATTGTGAATGTTTCTAGGAGTCTAGAGGTGATTCACGTTCCCCTCTAAGCCAAGCTCTCATCATCTAAACCTGTGGTCAAGAAAACAGAAAGAGAAAACCACAGTTTCCAACGTCAGCAATAAATACAGGCAAGCAAACACCCAAGCATGAGAAATGATAATGAGACAATTTGTTAAACTGTAAGCAACTTGACACGTTGTAGTTTAACTAAAACACATCGGAAATAAAGTTTGACCCCTATAAGAAAAACTTGAGAGATTTGAAGATCATTATATTTCACAAGTCAAGTTCATTATCCAAGTTACAGGATCCAAAATCTCATATTCATTCTTTTCCCATTAATAAACATCAAATCCAAAAAGCCACATTAATAATTAGTTAATACGGGGGAAAAACCAACCACTTCGCAAGCTTCCAGGACCTTAAGTGTCGACACCCCCTTAAGACTTCGTGCAGCCCGAATGGTGAGTACAAGGAGCGATCCGGGGCCTTACAACCAGATTAATTAATTAATTGGTCGAGTGATCGTAGTCACACAATATAACACAATAGTAACCATGTAACATCCCTACTCAACTCATCCACTTTACGTTATCATCGATTATTAGATTATGGTGATGTTTTCAGATAAACGCTTCAACACGTTGAACTCAAACGTTCACTAGCACATTATGCACATAACACATAAATTCATTTTGAGACAAGTAGGAAGAAAGTATTTGACACGAAAGCGCGTTAGGCGCACTTGGCCTGGCATGTTTACTCACCTCAAATACAAGTAGCTACTGCGACTCAGTCGTAGTATTCGATGTATCCCTCGTCTGAGAACTCGTCTCCTACAAGTTAATAATATTCCAATTAAACACAATTCTACATCAAGATCAAGTGAGGTACTCTACATGACATGCAATGAATCTCAGCCACGGTCCTAACACTTCACGTTGATTCCACCTAGAATGTCGGTTTAGTCCTAACAACCCAATTCCCAAAAGCCACTTCAATTTAGCATACTAGAACACTATGTTATTTTCCATAAAAATACTATTTAAGTAAACCAATAATATATTATAATATTACATATTTCCCCAAAATCCTGTAACGACAATCTACTGGTTGACAATATGATCAAACGAGACTCAATACTCCAAAAGAATCATTAAACAACACACCGATTAAGTGTTTATTACTATACAATGCATTAGTGACGAATCAGTTTATTTTTGTGAAAAGATAACACTTTGCTGTGAAACAGTTAGTCCAGAAAGTGACAGAGCAGTGGAAATTAGTGAAACAGCCCTAGAACTCCCAATTATGCTTCCAACGGTCTCGTCTTCGACTCCAATTCAATTACCCGGCGATTACAACTCGCCTTAGCAACCCAATACACAACACAAGTGGTAGTTTCTAGTTAGCCTATTGTTTCGGATTGATTTACCACCTACATAAACTAGGGTTTATGGGTAAACATGAATAACAATGAATAAAGCGATTCAATATGATCCACATGACTAAATTAGAGGATTAAAGAGAATAAGATTCTGAAATTTTTACGAATGACTTGGTACTTACGTGAGAAGTGAAGGATTTGAGAGATTGAGCAGCGGAGATGAAGGTGGTGCCCGTAGGAGACGACGACGATGAATCTGCTGAGCTCCATTATTTCCCCCTGGTTCACCTGCTGATTCCCATTTGTTCATGTACGACACTCGAAAGAACAATGTCCCCTCTTGCAAAAATTATGGCAAGTGATCACAGTCCCCTTGCAATCAACTCCGGGGTAATTCTGCTGATACGTGTTACAGATGTAGCGGCGGGAGGTTGATCTCCCGAGTTCTGCTGGTTTCCACGGTACTGACCCTGCTTACCACCTCCATGGTTGGGCTTGAACCTCTTCTTTTGACCACCGTGGTTATTTCTACCATGTTTGTTACCATTGCCCCCAGTATTCTCAATCTTGTGCTTTCCTCGATTCTCATCTTGTGCCTCTTGAATGCGCCAAACAGCTGCAGCTCTATCATACGCTTCCTGGAGAGTATAATATGTCTTGCACATCAAGTCTTTCTGCAGATGGAGTTGCAGACCTGACATGAACTTTCTAACCTTTGGTTCCTCATCAGGCATCAGTTGTCCTGCGAATCGGGCTAACTCCATGAACTTCTTGAAGTTTTCCGTCACAGAACCATTTCCCTGCTTCAAATTCACAAAATCTATGTACTTCTGATCTTGGACATGAGATGGGTAGAAGCGAGTGCGAAGAGAAGTCAGAAGAGCTTCCCAATTGAAATTGGGTTGAGCAGCTTGACGCGAGTTCCTCCACCATATGTTTGCTTCATTTTTCAGGTAGAATGCAGTGCAAACGACCTTGCGATTGTCAGGGCACTCAACCAATTCAAGGATTTTATCCATCTCATCAATCTAGTCTTCCATGTCAACTAGGTCCTCATTGCCTGTGAAATTCCCAGGCTTCATGTCAGCCACTTTCCTTGCCCAGTTGGCCACATTCTGTTCTCCATTTTTCATGTTCTGAGCCATTTGATTAAATTGAGCAAAGAACTGCTCCATGTTGTTGTTGGTGTTGTTTGGGGCTGCCATAGGGACTTGCCGATTTCTCCTGGTGTAGTATTGATGTGGTCTATCAGTCACACTCCCTATATTATAATTCATAAAATATCATGGAGTACAAGTAAAATGAGATACATGGCATATAATGCGCAATAAAGCATGTAATATCACACATTGATCATCAAACAATCATTTACACATGCATTTGCACACAGGCTGATCACGTTTTATTTTTCATTCTTCTTTGAAAATTAAAAAATGGTCAATCGGACGAGTAAAAATTATGAATTTTGGTGTGCGACATCCTATCTGAGTCTTATTCCATAATCAAGAAGAATCAACTGAAAATATATTATAGAATTCAAGTTATGCAGATAATAATACTGCTGTTGTCACAGACCACCAGAACATAAACTTGGAATTTACCAGGTCTTAAGCTGTATTTAACTTCCACAAAATCGACTAGGCACTCACCCAGATATAGCCATATGCGTCTACTAATCACAATAAAAAATTGAGACTCATCAAAGATATGGCAAACATGTTAAAACCAAAAATACTACAACTAGTCACTTTGCAATTCTGCTACTGTACGACAAACTTTGGAAATTTGTATCTAAGTCTCCAGAACTCATTTGGGGCTGAAATTTGTATGGAAGATACCTGAACATATCTAATACCTGGGAAAAATTCAGGGAAAATAAATATAAGTTTAAACACATATGCTACATCAAATACCAACTGTTGGGCATATTCTAGCACCACTAAAAATTCAAAATTCTCGCGTTCTAACTTCATGAACGCTTTCTATGCACTAATAAACAATAACGAAACACAATTCGACCTCAATTTCAAATCATACTCCAATTAAATAAAACATAAACTTATTAAATCCAAAACGGATCCTCAATACATGAGTATTGTTCTTCATCATAGAAGCAAAATTAACCTAATCAAATCACCAATAAACCATCTACAGCCCAAAAGTGGCTATGCCAAATCATTCTAAGAAACCTTAAAGCATTGTTTTGACTCATGGCCTTATTCGAAACCAAAACTTCAAAATGCATCAAAAGTATAAGAAATCAAAGGAGCCTAATACGTATATTCCTCGTCATCCTCACGTGTCTCCAACTCCACGTCTTCACTAGGGTCTTCCTCGATCTCATCATTCTCACTAGGGTCTTCCTCGATCACATCATCCTCACTAGGGTCTTCCTCGACCTCATATTCTTTCCTAGGTTCTTCCTCGATCACCACATAAATTTTCCATTAACCATGAACATCCATTAGCAATTTGCACATAAATTTGGCATCTACCTTCCATTTACCTTGATAGAGATAGTACTTAGAGTTTGGTTTGTTGAAACTCATTAGATTACTATATTTCTCGATGATCCTTCCAAACACAGGCTCTATAGGTAGATCCTTCACCATGCAGTGAGCTTCGAAAAAAGGATTCCGATATTAAACACCAACTCATTGTACCTATTCTCGCAAAACTGGAGCACACGATCAAGAAAAGCCGGTAGCGTCTCGCCCTCCGCCCAATGAGTCACAACCGGGTGGGTCTCAACTGGTAACTCACGCTTCCTCCCGGTTTTCTTTCCATGACATGACTCCTAAAATGCACCAATACTCTAGAGGATACAACAATAATGAGAACTCTCTTAAATGTAACTCCAAACATACACTTTGAACACAATCTACCACACCTATCCCAAACTCCAATGAAAAGCCTCAAACCAAAATACTTAGCCAATCGGGTAGACCTAAACTCTTAGCTAGGAGAGGGTGGGTGGGCATAGTTTTTTTCTATCGCTATTTTCTAAGCTTACACACCTATTATAAACTATTCAAGGCTACCCGATTTCTCAACGGCTTGTCAGATTTTAATTTCTTTCCCTATATTCATTTTAAGATCCCCTAGAGTTAATTTACTTTTTGGATAGCCGGCTCTGATACCACCCGTAACAACCCCCAAAATTACCAAGACGGAATCCCGGGGGTGTCACTCCGTACCCGAGACAAAACCCAGATACAAGGACATTTAAAAGTGGATTCTAATCAAAACATCCATAAAGTCTTAAAGAGTATGAGAATTTGGAATCTACTTACTTGGATAATGAACTTGACTTGTGAAATTTTATGATCTTGAAATCTCTCACGTTTTTCTTATTGACAGCGTAAACTATCTGCTTTTTCGCAAGTGTACGATCAAGTAGTATAGAGTATGTAATTGTGACTCTGGTTGTCGAACCCACGAGAACAGTTTAAGTTTTTGCTAATCAGAATCAGAATAAGACACGAAGTTTGTAAAAAGGAGGAAGGTTTGGGATTTGATTATACTAAATTATAATGAATAAAAACAGTAAAAAGACTTATTTTATTTTTCTGCTGAATATTTTGCTGAAATTGTTGTAGTTGTAAAAGTTGATAATTCTAAAAATCTAGATTCCAGGATCCCCTAGGGTTACTCTCCAGCTTCCATGGTTTATTTGATTTCAGAAACACACAGTGGTTTTGTTTATGCCAGCATACCAATAGTACAATCTCCTCTCGGTCTCATGCACTTATCACTCGACTGCAGATTTTCGGGTCCTCTCGGTCCACCTAAATCTGCAGGTTCGTTCTAAGTCTGCTAGGGTTACAAGTTCTCCTCTCGGTCTCCCCCTAAACGTCTAACAGTTGGTCTAATGCTTCTGGGCTAGTCCCCTGATTCTCTTCACCTCTCGGTCCATCAAGGCAGAGTACTAAATCCTGTCTTTTCTTCCTAACGTTCACTGGTCACTCTCGCGCACCAGATCCTGTCTGTAACACTCCTGGGTGATCAGGCCATTCATGTATGTAAATAAAATCAAAGACAGAATAATAAACAAACCATCCTGTATTAAGACTTAGCTAGCCATGCATCTGAAAATCAAAACATCCAAGTCTGCTGAATTCATAAACCCTAGGTTCACCGAGAACCTAGGCAAAAGGTCTAGCTAGCTTGCATTATTCAAAGACAATGTTTCATAAAAAGAGAAAAGATCAAACTAGTTATTTCTGAAGATACTGGAAAACTGCTCCAATCCTGCTCTGCTCCAACTCCTGGCTGCTGTGAAAACTGGCTGCTGATGATGATGATAGCTGTGGTATGCCTTCGTAACCCTAAAACAGTACTGGGACACCTCCTTTTATATTGCCACAGTCTCCAAAACTGATGCACGAAATTCCTGTTTTACCCTCGAAAAGATCCGTCCTGGAAGATTCTGGAACACGTCTGTGCGTTCAAACGCACACTTCCTGCGTTTAAACGCAGTGCGTATGAACGCACACCCCCCTTGCGTTTGAACGCAGGACTTAGTCAATTTCCTCTTCTGGCTCCTGAACCCATGCGTTTGAACGCAGCTCTTCTGCGTTTGAACGCACCCCTTAGCCGTTTCTTCTCCTGAGTGTTGAGCCCTGCGTATGAACGCACAACCTGCGTTTGAACGCAGGACTTAGTTTTTTCTGCGCTTTGGTCTCTGACTCCTGCGTTTGAACGCAGCCTGCCTCTGCGTATGAACGCAGGCCTTAGTTTTTTCTGCCATTTTTTCCTACTGCCTGTCTTGTGCGTTTGAACGCAGCTTCTGCGTTTGAACGCACAACTTAGTCATTTTTCCTCTTTTTCTGCTCAGCTCTCCTGATACGCTGCCTCCTATCCGAGTCAATCTCATGCATTTTTCCGGCACCTGTTACCTGCACATAACACGCACCCGCGATCATATCCAACAAACAAAAGTATGCATAAAATTACTCAAATTTTGCAATCATGATCTAAAAATCTCTGTCTCGTATCAGGTGGAAAATAAGCTGAAAATGGCCAAACTCAACTCTCACAGGGTTAAAACCAATGGTAAAAAGATGTCCCAGACTAACACATTTTCAAGCTGTCAAAATACCCCCACACTTATCTCTGCTCGTCCCGAGCAGACCCTTGCATACTGTCCTGCAGACCCATTTTTGCATACTTCAATTTGCATACTTCCCTTCTTTCACAGATTCAAGACACAGACCAAAACACTCGATAGACAACTGACTCAGATACAGAATATACACAAACTGACCCAAGACACACTAAATTTTTTTTTTTTATTTTCTGAAATTGGGCAACCTCTCTATCATAAACTGAAATCATCAAATCCTCACTAGCTTATTTCGAATTTCCACAACACGCAGCAAGAAATGATATAAACTGATCCTATGCACAAATCCACTAAGGTATCCCCAAACATCCACCAAACCAACCAAGACAAGGCACGTCTTTTGACTTTGAGGGTCCAGGCATCTTTAGTCAACGGATAATTTTTCTTCGCCAAGTCATTTGAGGTTTTCAGACCCTCTTAGCCGTTATTGCGTTTGATTTGCAAATTGTCCCATTGCTGGGAGACACAACTCCTGTGTAATACGGCTTGACTTTAATTTCCCTCCTAAGCTCTAAATTGGATTGAATCCAAATTTTCCATGTGAATGGAAGCACATTATGTTGTTTCTCCTTTAAGCACACAATATTATTATTTTTCATATTTTTTCATTTTTTTTTCTTTTTTTTTTTTAAAAATTCCCCTCTGTTTTTTACAACCGTGCAGTAGAGCGTTAAGAGTGTAGGCTTTTTAGGATTTTCTCTTGGAACCACCTTAAGGGATGGTGGTGTACATTCTACAACTTCGCTTAGGCTACAGATTTGTACCACATAAAACCGACTCAACACGAAGGTCCACCCCAGATTCCAAGAGTCCACCAGTTTCTACGGGAAACAGAATATTCAACTACCTACAGACCGAATCTGCCCAGCACACTAGAGAAGTCAAAAGTATGCCTGTATCTACTTTCCACATTCCTGAATACCCGGGATAGCCTGTCGTGAAAATTGTGCACAAAATACTAAAATTGAAGTATCCCTGCTACGGTGCTTCCTACTCTAATAAGCTCTTTCATTGGACTCTCTTCAGTTTCTAGGTCCTAAGTTGCCCTTTCTCAGAAAAAATATTTATTAATTTTCCCTATTTTTTTTTTTTTTTATTTTTTTTTTATTTTTTTTATTTATTTTTTATTTATTTATTTATTTATTTTTTTTTATCATGCAAGGTCAGAAAGATTGGTGGGTAGACTCAAAATAAAAAAAAACGTGCTGACTCAAAAAATGCAAATAAAATAAAAATAAAATTGACCAAAATATGCTGACATGGCTATGCAGGAGGACACGATTCCCCACCCCCACACTAGAGGTGGCGCGTCCTCGCGACTCTACTGATCTGGTCGGTAACTCGAATCTGTGTTCTCCTGAGTAGACTGGTCAGTCGGCTCGGGAGATGGTGAAGGGGTGCGCCCTCTGGCGCGCTTCCTCGCAGCATGGCGTGCTGCGGCAGCGGTACCAGCATGGCTGGCACCGGGATGGGCACTGCTTCTTCTGTAGGTTTTTCCAGACGAGATAGATGATCAGCTACTACATTTTCAACTCCCTTTTTATCCCTGATTTCGACGTCAAATTCCTGCATCAGCAGAATCCAACGCAGAAGCCTTGGCTTTGCATCCTTCTTTTCCAGTAAGTATTTCAGTGCACTGTGATCTGTAAAAATAATGACTTTAGAGCCTACCAGGTACGATCTGAATTTATCCAGGGCAAAAACGACTGCCAGCAGCTCCTTCTCTGTAGTCCCATAATTAATCTGCGCCTCATTCAGGACCCTGCTGGCATAATAGATGACACTGCACACCTTGTCCTTCCTCTGTCCCAGTACTGCGCCCACAGCATAATCACTGGCGTCGCACATCAGCTCGAACGGGAGCGTCCAGTCTGGTGTTGTGATAATGGGTGCAGTCGTCAGCCTTTCTTTAAGCACGTCAAAAGCTTCTTTGCAGGCTTCGTCAAATACGAAGGGCACATCTTTTCCCAACAAATTACATAGCGGCTTTGTAATTTTTGAGAAGTCTTTAATAAATCTTCTGTAAAATCCTGCGTGGCCTAAAAAGCTCTTGATTGCCCTCACTGTGGTTGGATACGGCAGCTGCTTGATCACCTCTATTTTTGCCCTGTCTACTTCCAGCCCTTTACTGGAAATCCTGTGTCCCAGCACTATTCCTTCAGTCACCATGAAGTGGCATTTTTCCCAGTTAAGTACCAGATTTGTTTTCCTGCAGCGAATCAGAACCCTGGCCAGATGGTATAGGCAATCTTCGAAGCTGTCTCCAAATAATGAAAAATCATCCATAAAAACTTCCAGGTTTTTCTCTATCATATCAGAGAAAATAGCCATCATACACCTCTGGAATGTTGCTGGAGCATTGCACAATCCAAACGGCATTCTTCTAAAGGCGAACGTTCCATACGGGCAAGTGAATGTCGTCTTTTCTTGGTCTTCTGGATTTATGTAGATCTGGTTGTAGCCCGAGTACCCGTCCAGAAAGCAGTAATAAGCATGGTGTGCTAGCCTGTCCAACATTTGGTCCATGAATGGCAGCGGGAAGTGGTCTTTCAGTGTGGCCTCGTTCAGCTTCGGATAATCCATACAGATTCGCCAGCCAGTGACAGTTCGCTGGGCGATCTGTTCCTGATCAGCATTCTGCACTACTGTAATACCCCCTTTCTTTGGTACACACTGGACAGGACTCACCCAGGTGCTGTCTGATATGGGGTATATAATTCCTGCTTCTAGCCACTTCATGACCTCCTTACGTACAACATCTTTCATAATTGGGTTCAATCTTCTTTGAGGCTGGATGACTGGCTTCTTTCCGTCTTCAATTCTTATTTTGTGCATGCAATAATCAGGACTGATTCCCTTCAAGTCTGCAATTGTCCATCCTATAGCTTCTTTATGCTCTCGGAGTACCTCCAGTAACTTTTGTTCCTGTTCCTGAGATAAAAGAGATGAAACAATTACCGGCAGTGTATTATTTTCACCAATAAAAGCGTACCTGAGGTGTTCTGGCAACTGTTTTAATTCCAGGGCTGGTGGTTCCTGCAGTGACGGGACCAGTGTCATTTTCTGCTCGCCTCCTTCATCCCTGTATAGCCTGACCCAGCTTTCTGTTCCCATGATCTGCTCATCCTGTTGCTCTTCTGTTTCCTCTGGAAATATGTCTTCAAATTCCTCCCATAAATCTTCTATCTCATCACTTACCAGGTCATCAATTACCTCAACTGCAAAGCAGTTTTCATGTCCATAGTGATCGGGAAGCTGGAGAGATTTGAAAACATTAAATTTTACTTTTTCTTCATTAATTTGCATGGACAGCTCTCCACTTTTGCAGTTAATAATGGCTTCACCAGTCGCCAGGAAAGGTCTGCCCAGGAACAGCGGAACCTCTCCTGCCTCCATATCCAGTATCACAAAATCTGCTGGAAAAATAAGCTCTCCCACTTTTACCAGGATATCTTCAATTACCCCATAGGCAGGTTTCACGGATCTGTCAGCCATTTGAAGCATAATTCTGGTTGGGCGTGGCTCTCCGACTCCCAGACTTTTGAAGATGGTCAGTGGCATCAAGTTGATGCTGGCACCCAAATCGCATAAGGCTTTTCCTGTGTATGCACTGCCCAGGGTTACCGGAATAACAAAGCTGCCAGGGTCTTTCTTTTTCAGTGGTAGACCATTTTTTACACAACTGCTCGCTTCTGCCGTCAGATTCACTGTTTCGAAATCACTCATTCGCCTTCTACCGTACAAGATGTCTTTGAGAAATTTCGCATAAGTAGGCATTTTGGCAAGTGCTTCAGCAAAAGGTATATTTATCTGTAATTGCTTGAATACCTCCAGAAATCTGGCGTAGTCTTTGCTGTCATCTCTCTTGCGTGTCTTCAGAGGGTAAGGAATCTCCTTAGAAGTTGGCACTGTCTCTGGATTACCCTCATTCTTCTGCGCTGCTTCCTGCTCGACCGAACCCCTTTTCTGAGGGTCAGCGGTTGAACTGTCTTCCCGGTCAATCACCTCCTGTTCAATAATTTTTGACTTTTCTGCGCGTGCATGACTGGGATACGGTGGATCCTGCAGTGCAATTCCACTCCGAGTTGTGATAGCATTGATTTGAGCGCGTGGATTGTTCACTGTGTTAGACGGTAAATTCCCTGGGGCTCGTTCTGCCTGGTTCTGTGCAAGCTGTCCATTCTGTACTTCCAGGTTGCGGATAGCAATCTTCATCTGGCTCACATCAGCAGTTAATGAGTCCATCTGTGCGAATCTGGTTTCCAACTGCTTATTGAATTTCTCCATATAGGACTCAAAATGTTGCTGCGACAGGTTTAGTTGTGGTGCTGCTTGCGCAGGCTGGGCTGGAGCTGTCTGTTGTGCCTGTGGCCTGTGCTGGAATCCTGGTGCATACACTGCCGCATTGGGATTTCCGTAGCGAAACCCTGGATGGTCACGTGTGCCTGGTCGGTAGCAACTAGGATCCCACTGCTGCTGAACATAGTTAGCATCTTCGTTCTGAAGCTCCAGAATTTCTGCGTCAAAGTCAGGTTCGTCTACTGATGCCACTGGCTTCTTTTCTGTGTACACCTTCTTGACTAAGTCCTGTACCACTTTCGTGAGATTATCAATCCTGTCATCAACCACTGGTTCTGCTACTGCTGCGAGCCTGCGGTCATCAAACAGGCGAGTATCCTGTTTGGCTAGTTGCTTCATCAGTTCGTAGGCTCCATCTTTATCCACATGGTACAAAAAGTTACCCCCAGCTTCCCTGTCAATCCTGTCTGCATTCTCCCTGTCAAGTGCGTGGTAGAACACCTGCAGAATCTTTGCGTCCCCGAAGCCGTGATTGGGGCATTTTTTCACAAGTCTCATTAGCCTGTCCCATGCATCTACCACTGTCTCCCCCATCTTCTGTTTGAAAGATAAGATCTCGCTCTGCAGCTTGATAACGCGGGATGCAGGGTAGAATTTTGCCAAGAAATCAGCAACACACCCCTCCCAGGTAGTGATTGACCTCGGTGGTCTTGCCTCCAGCCAATCCTTTGCTGTACCAAACAAACAGTATGGGAATAAAATCAGCTTTAGCGTGTCCGCTTCGACTCCTCTGTACTTAATCTTGTTGCAGTAATCCTCAAATTTTCCGAGGAAGTCGTTTGGATCTTCATCTGCCTTCCCATTAAAAGGACAATGGGTCTGGGCGGTCTGAATGGTGGATGATTTCCAGTCGAAGTGCTCTGCTGTAATGGGAGGCACTACAATAGCTGGTTGATGTCCTCCGGTTGGGACTTCAAAGTTTTCGACCAGTGCCCTGCCAGACCTGTTATAAGTCCTCTGATTGTTCCTGGCAGCAAAACCTGCTGCTATCAGCTCTTCAATGTAAAGAGCCATCTGTGCTGGAGTACGTTGCGGCTGTCCTGTGGGTGTTCCTGTTTCGGTCGTGGTGTCTTCTCCGTGCTCAGACATCGCGGCTCGGTGTCTGCGACTTTGCTCTCTGAAAAGTTTTTCGGGATCTTCGAGTGGTGATACCAGTTTGCGGGGCAATCTGGGCATAAACTAGAATAGCCTGAAAATCAGATTTCAAGAGCAGTAAGTCGAAAGAAAGTAACTGTAAAAATAAAAGAAAAACTCTGAGACTTATTCTACTGTCTCTTTAACAAAAACTGTAACCGTTCCCCGGCAACGGCGCCAAAAACTTGACAGCGTAAACTATCTGCTTTTTCGCAAGTGTACGATCAAGTAGTATAGAGTATGTAATTGTGACTCTGGTTGTCGAACCCACGAGAACAGTTTAAGTTTTTGCTAATCAGAATCAGAATAAGACACGAAGTTTGTAAAAAGGAGGAAGGTTTGGGATTTGATTATACTAAATTATAATGAATAAAAACAGTAAAAAGACTTATTTTATTTTTCTGCTGAATATTTTGCTGAAATTGTTGTAGTTGTAAAAGTTGATAATTCTAAAAATCTAGATTCCAGGATCCCCTAGGGTTACTCTCCAGCTTCCATGGTTTATTTGATTTCAGAAACACACAGTGGTTTTGTTTATGCCAGCATACCAATAGTACAATCTCCTCTCGGTCTCATGCACTTATCACTCGACTGCAGATTTTCGGGTCCTCTCGGTCCACCTAAATCTGCAGGTTCGTTCTAAGTCTGCTAGGGTTACAAGTTCTCCTCTCGGTCTCCCCCTAAACGTCTAACAGTTGGTCTAATGCTTCTGGGCTAGTCCCCTGATTCTCTTCACCTCTCGGTCCATCAAGGCAGAGTACTAAATCCTGTCTTTTCTTCCTAACGTTCACTGGTCACTCTCGCGCACCAGATCCTGTCTGTAACACTCCTGGGTGATCAGGCCATTCATGTATGTAAATAAAATCAAAGACAGAATAATAAACAAACCATCCTGTATTAAGACTTAGCTAGCCATGCATCTGAAAATCAAAACATCCAAGTCTGCTGAATTCATAAACCCTAGGTTCACCGAGAACCTAGGCAAAAGGTCTAGCTAGCTTGCATTATTCAAAGACAATGTTTCATAAAAAGAGAAAAGATCAAACTAGTTATTTCTGAAGATACTGGAAAACTGCTCCAATCCTGCTCTGCTCCAACTCCTGGCTGCTGTGAAAACTGGCTGCTGATGATGATGATAGCTGTGGTATGCCTTCGTAACCCTAAAACAGTACTGGGACACCTCCTTTTATATTGCCACAGTCTCCAAAACTGATGCACGAAATTCCTGTTTTACCCTCGAAAAGATCCGTCCTGGAAGATTCTGGAACACGTCTGTGCGTTCAAACGCACACTTCCTGCGTTTAAACGCAGTGCGTATGAACGCACACCCCCCTTGCGTTTGAACGCAGGACTTAGTCAATTTCCTCTTCTGGCTCCTGAACCCATGCGTTTGAACGCAGCTCTTCTGCGTTTGAACGCACCCCTTAGCCGTTTCTTCTCCTGAGTGTTGAGCCCTGCGTATGAACGCACAACCTGCGTTTGAACGCAGGACTTAGTTTTTTCTGCGCTTTGGTCTCTGACTCCTGCGTTTGAACGCAGCCTGCCTCTGCGTATGAACGCAGGCCTTAATTTTTTCTGCCATTTTTTCCTACTGCCTGTCTTGTGCGTTTGAACGCAGCTTCTGCGTTTGAACGCACAACTTAGTCATTTTTCCTCTTTTTCTGCTCAGCTCTCCTGATACGCTGCCTCCTATCCGAGTCAATCTCATGCATTTTTCCGGCACCTGTTACCTGCACATAACACGCACCCGCGATCATATCCAACAAACAAAAGTATGCATAAAATTACTCAAATTTTGCAATCATGATCTAAAAATCTCTGTCTCGTATCAGGTGGAAAATAAGCTGAAAATGGCCAAACTCAACTCTCACAGGGTTAAAACCAATGGTAAAAAGATGTCCCAGACTAACACATTTTCAAGCTGTCACTTATAAAGGTCAAACTTTATTTCTGTTGTGTTTTAGTTAAACTACTACGTGTCAAGTTGCTTACTTTTTTACAAATTGCATCATCATCATTTTACATGCTTGGGTGTTTGCTTGCCAGTATTTATGCTGATGTTGGAAACTGTGGTATTCTCTTTCTGTTTTCTTCACCACAAGGTAAGATGATGGGAGCTCGGCTTAGCGGGGAACGCGAATCACATCTAGACTCCTAGAAACCTTTACATTTAATAATTCGAACTTCTTTTTGTTATCGCCGATTTTTTGTTTGGTTAATGCCCGTGTTTGTTGCACAACAAAATTTGAATTGTGATATTCTTTTACCATTAATAAACATCAAATTAAAAAATCCACATTGATAATTATTGATACGGGGGAAGAACCAACCACTTCGCAAGCATCCAGGACCTTAAGTGTCGACACCCCCTTAAGACTTCTTGCGGTCTGAAGGGTGAGTACAAGGAACGATCCGGGGCCTTGCAACCAATTTAATTAATTAATCGGCCGAGTGATCGTAGTCACACGACCAAGCACAATAGTAACCATGTAACATCCCCGCTCAACTCTTCCACTTTAAGTTATGACCGATTATTAGATTATGGTGATATTTTCAGAGAAACGCTTCAACAAGTGGAACTCAAACATTCACTAGCACATTATGCACATAACACATAAATTTATTTTGAGACAAGCAGGAAGAAAACATTTGACATGAAAGGGATTGAGGCACACTAGGCCTAGCATGTTTACTCACCTCAAATACAAGTAGCTAGTGCGACTCAGTGGTAGTATTCGACGTACCCCTCGTGCGAGAACTCGTCGCCTACAAGTTAATAATAATCTAATTAAACACAATTCTACAGAAAGATCAAATGAGATACTCTACATGCCATGCAACGACTCTCGGTCACGGTCCTAACACCTCATGTTAATTCCACCTAGAATGTCGGTTTAGTTCCAACAACTCAATTCCTAAAATTCACTTCAATTTAGCATAGTAGAACGCTATGTCATTTTCTATAAAAAGACTATTTAAGTAAATTAATAATATACTATAATATTACATATTTCCCCAAAATCCTCTATCGATAATCTACCGGTTGATAATATGATCAAAAGAGACTCAATACTACAAAAGATTCGCTAAACAACACACCCGATTAAGTTTTTATTGATATACAATGCTTTAGTGACAAAACAGTTTATTTTTGTGAAAAGATAACACTTTGCTGTGAAACAGTTAGTCCAGAAAGTGACAGCAGTGAAAATTCGTGAAACAGCCCTATAACTCTCAGTTATGCTTCTAACGGTCTTGTCTTCGACTCCAATTCAATTACCCGACGATTACAACTCTCCTTATCAACCCAATACACAACAAAAGTGGTAGTTTCAAGTTAGCCTATTGTTTCATATTGATTTTACCACCTACATAAACTAGGGTTTATGGGTAAACATGAATAACAACGAATAAAGCAATTCTAGATGATCTATGTGATTACATAGAGGATTAAAGCGAATACGATTATGAAATTGTTACGAATGACTTGGTACTTACGTGAGAAGTGAATGATTTTAGAGATTGAGCGACGGAGATGAAGGCGGCGCACGTAGGAGACGACGATGAATCTGCTAGAGACATTCATTGTCATAACCGTTCAAACAAAATGGTGAAACAGAAAAAATCGGATATATTGTATTGAAGAAGAAGGGGAAGAAGAAACTGAGAACGATGAAGAAACTGAAAAAAAATGAAGAAGAAAAAGAACGAAGAAAAGAAGAGAAGAAGATAACAGAGGAGTAGAAGAGACGAGAAGAAACAGAGTACGAAGAAGAGAAGAAGAATAAGAAGAACGGAACGCACCTGGAGGCGCAGCCTCTTCTGCTACTGTGTCGCTGCTGCTAGTGTCCAGAAAGTGGGCAACAGAGAGAGAGGTCTCGAGAGATATGGCGTTGGAGGCGAAGAACTGGAGGCGTTGGTGTAATACCCCTACATTTTAATTGTCTATTTAGAGTATTATTCTTAAATATTTGAGGTTAAAATCATTCTTTCTGAAACTGGGGGGGATGTATTTGTATTTTTCTCAACTAGGTGTGGGGGGGTTAAAGTGTCATTACCTTAAACAGGTGGAGAACCCACCTGCACCACTCTCCCTCTCTCTCTCTCACGACTCTACCAATCGGAACAAACCCAGAACGTCCTTCCCCGCTTCTCCCTCAACGTCCTCCACAACTCCACCAGCGACTTCACCCACGATCTCCCTCAATTCAATCATAAATCAACCTTATATCTCCAATCTCACCCACAGACATCTCACTGCATCTCTCACACTCTGTTTTACCAAAGGAAGAAACCCACTCCCCTGTTTTTCAAATCACCGCCAACACCACCACCATCTCTGCAAACTCCGGCGAAACACACCTGCTTCCAGCTCGCCTCGTCTCCCTCTTCTTCCCCGACGAACCAGCGGAAATAACAGAGCCATTCTCGGCTCTGTTTTGCTCGGACCCGATTCCGACCCGAGAGATGGCCGACGCAAAACCCGGCGACCCCTCGTCCTTCTTCCGTTCGCGCCGCCCCTCTTTTCCTCTCGCCACTTCGTCCTCAGTTTCCGGCGACCCATATTGTAGCAGAAGCAGCAGCGACGCAATCTTGGCAATCACCACCGTCGCCGCCATCGTCTTCTCCAATTCGTCATCAATCTCCTCCCTTCAATCGGTAAATCACATGAAACCATCTTGTTTTCCCATTCCTTGATTTCACTTTTCCTTTAGTCGTGTCTCATGTCTGTAAGTGTGTCTTGTGTCAAAAGCGTGGGTTGCATCACTGTACTGTGAATCGAAGGAGAAGAGGATGATGTTTAATGGGCTGAAGTGTTATGATGTGGGGTACTTGTGTCTTTATGTGAAACTGTTATGGTGGGGGAAGTAAGTGTATTTGTTTTAATTTATTTTCTTATTTGTAATTATTAAAGGTTAATATAAATTAACTAGCTTTTTATTATATGTAAAAAAAATGTTTTATAGTATAATTTTTATAAGAAGAATTTTAGTAATAAAAGTAATTATTTATTGATAAACAAAAGTTGTATTTCCTAAGTTATTTTATATATTTATATCATGTGTTTATTTTTTTAAGATTTACTTTTTGTACATAAATTTATACCCTTTTAATAAGTAAAATTAGTATTTCCTTAATACTAATATCGTCTTTGTTTATTACACTCTTTTCTAAATAACTAGTTGTAAATAGATTTTAAGAATATAATTAAGTAGTTAAAGTTTGTTTTAATGTTTTAGTCTTATTATTATTATTATTACTATTGTCAAAACTTTATAACTTATCATTTCCTTATAATACGAGAGTCGTTTAATGATTTTGGGGGTATAATTGAATTGTGAACTTGTTGGGGAAATTGGATTGCATTGGCATATAGGGCATTGTTGTATTTACATTTGTCGTGCAAATGAATATGTATTGATGTTAGGATTATGTGGCTATTGTAGATTCCGACTTCGTAGGCGATCAGTTTGTTGAAGATCTGTGCTACGACTATTAGTTCTGCTTGCTTGTGTGTCGAGCTTCCTTCGATCCAAGTAAGTTCATATGTACAGTTTTTACTCTCAAAATGTGATTACTTTTGAAAATGTCTTTGTATCTGTTTTATATATCTCCTGTTACGAATCTGTTCAAATCCCTGATTTGGAAAATACTTTTGAAAACTAATTGTTTGAAAATCATTGGTTCAGTGAGAAAATAACGAAAGATTAATTCACTCTAATAGAAATAGGGCGATGTACAGAGGATGCGTGTGAAGGCTCAGGCCGGAGGCGCCAGGACGCGAACCTCCATTTCGTTATGTTACGGCTCAGGCCGGAGGCGCTAGGACGCGAACCTCCATTTATTTGTGAAAGCTATAGAGTACTACCTATGCTAGTGTGGGTCACAACAGTATAGGGGTGTCGACACTTAAGGTCTTTTAGCTATGTTGCGTAGGGTAGCCCTTAACGCTCGGGGTGAAATGGGATTTGTGATATCCCAAGAGGCACCTCTATTGATGATGTTTTATATTGCATCGTGGCCTCTCTGAATACATCGTTCCTGCTGGGCCTTATGTGCTTCAGCTGAATTAACATCCATTTAAATGGTTCGCTTACTTGTTACGATTCCAAATTCCATTTCTTTTAAGCTTTCTTTTAAACTTATATTAGTTAGAGCCCAATCATCTGTTTATACGTGCTGTAGTATGCTCTTACTCAGTTTTTACTGACTTAAAATTTTCCTGCGGTCGGCTTTGTCTATTGTAAAACCCGCAGGTTGGCATTGAGGTGGGGGAAACGCGCACACATGGTGAAGCTTAGGCTAGCTGCAAATAAAGTTTAGTTTAGTTTTCATTTTCATCACTTAGGCATTTCAGACGATGTTAGTTCAATGTTATTTCTTTGTTTCGAACGTTGTTGGAGGGTTTCTCCTTTTTGTTTATAAATAATGTACTTGGATTTTGGTTGAGTTGTACTAGCTGTGAACCGTGGTCCTTCGGGCTGTTTCAGTCGGGGTCTTTGGAATTTGCAGAGAGCGACGATAGAGAGAGAGAGAGAGAGAGAGAGAGAGAGAGAGAGAGAGAGAGAGAGAGAGAGAGAGAGAGAGAGGCGGGTTTGATTCTTTGCCGTCAGAGAGATTTAGAGAATCGATGATGAATAGGGAGAAAATCAACGAAGAACGGAAGGAAACCGGATTTGCATCCAGAAGGGAATCAACGTCGGTGATTTTTGGGTGTAACTTTTACACCAATCATTTGAAAAAGACACTTTCCCACCCCTAGTTTAGGTAAAAGACACTTTAACACCCCTAGTTTACTTAAAAGATACTAAAAACTTTAGGTAAAAGTCACAAAATCCCCAAAAGCTTAATAACAATGAAAATTAACTCCCAACACTTATATTAATATCAGAAAATACCTGTTGCCACAAAACGGGGTACTTCATCCCACGTTTTGTTTCCGATCCCAAAATTGGGCAAGCCCTAATCGGTTTCTGTGGAAGATCAAGGATATCCGATTGTATAGATGATCAAGGTGATCAGGAGTCTATCGATATCTAGTGTATCATGCTGACGGAAATGGTGTAACAGACTCGATCCGATATGGAAGGTTGAAAAACAAAGCCAGTGGTGTTGTTTCGAGCTTTTTCGTTACTTGTATATCGACCCCCATATTTAGTTTACCTCGTCTGGTGATGATTGATGTACGTTCTCTTTAATTGATAGTTTTGTAAGAACTTTTGACACATAACCACGTCGTAATATCGCCTCGCTGACAGTTTGATACATGCATTATTGGTTTTACCACTTATCATCTCAGTTGTTTATAAAATCACGACATCGCGCTCCAATTTAGTAACATACGTCAATTGTCAGCTGTTAGTAGACGTTAACCTCGTTTAGGTGAGGTCAAATTTGTCTTTCTTGTTTTTTTTTCTTCATTTACTTCTTCGTCTTCTCATCTTATTCATGTCTTCTCTGCACAGACAACTCTCTGCCTAGATTTATCTCTTCCTCTCTCACTCTCTTCCTCTCTCACTCTCTCCCTCCCGATCTGCCCATATTTCTCTCTCCCTCTATTGCTAGCATACCCACCCATCTTCACCCTCCACCACCATAAGTCCATACAGCAACAAACCCAAAAATCTCTCTTCATAGATTTGTCTCACTCTCTTTCTCTCTCTCTCTCTCTCTTTATATCTCTTTCTCTTTCTCTCTCTCTCTCTCTCGCCATCGAATCCACCCATCTCCAACCATCGATTCACTCGATTGAATCGAACCCAGACCCAATCAGCGAGAGAAACAAACCCAACTATTCAAGAACATACCCATATTCAACCTAGTTTGAATCTAAACCCACAGTTCTCAATTTGAGAGAGAGAGAGACAGAGAGAGGGAGAGAGAGAGAGAATATGGTTGCAGAGGAAAATAAGAAGAAGAGAAGGCGTAGGAAGGAGAAGAAGAAGAAAGATAAAAGAAAAACAAAAAAGAAAAACAAATGGAAAATGACCAAACTTCCCCTTTTGAAGTATTAAAATACTAAAAATCCACTGACTTATCTAACGAAATGTTAACGACGTTAGTTAATTTGACATACATGTTGTGATTTTAGAAACTACATAGATGATAAGTGCTGAAACCAATACTGCATGTATCAAACTGTCAGCAAGGTGATACTGCGAGGTGGTTATATGTCAAAAGTTCTATAATTAATACTCTCTTAATATCAGTACACTCTATAATACTTTAGGACCCTATGTATCCATAATTTTCAATCCTTGCATCAAACATGCTCATATAGTAAATATGAGAGGATTTCAATCCATTTAAAAGTCGTGCTCATGGGAAGACTAATGGACTGGGTTGTTTTTAACAGATCGAGGCCCGATAAAGGCTGAAAATCCAGCTAAGGGTTGAAAAGTTTGATGGTGAACCGTGAGGCCTGGTTAGAGGTCGAGAAGCCTGATTGGAGGCACATGAACCTAATGCATGCACCAGACCAAGGAAAGTTACAGGACTCTTGTGGACTAGGGAATACTAGTAGAGAGATCTAGACGTGTACCTGCAATAGACAAGAACACAAAGCACAATAGACGGAGATTAAGTGTACAAGGATGAGAGTAAGCCTTGTCTATGGTCTGAGAGAGAGACAGACAGTGTATGTATGATAGCCAAAAGAACCGAACTTAGAACAGAAGACAACTTTCCTATATATAGGGGTTTAGGAAAACATTTACAAGGAGTTATATAACCGCCTGCGACAGTTATATAATTGCCTCGCACGTGTACGGTCGACCGCATATATAGGCGTGTGATATGCAAGTCTCTCAGATAACTGAAAACGATCGCACGTGAGTGTAACCGTTACTCACGTGCGAAGGTTCTTACTCTAGCCTCCAAGCCACTTAGACCCCTTGACTCCAGTCCGGATCATACGCAAGGGTGACCCTGTCTCATAGCCCCATATGGATAAGTATAAATGTAAGAACAAGTATAGAGTGATAGTGGAGTACCATGTAGTTTCATCACTGACTGACACGTGGACGATGATCGATGTACACAATACGCACTATCTACAACTCCCAATGCCAATCGAACATGATCTCATGCAATCTTCTCTTTATAAGAGATGACTCCGTTATTTAAAAAAGCCTTAAACCCTATTTAAATGTTGCACACATGAATACCCAATACCCTCATAAGGCCATCCGCAGCAGAGAGTCTCGAGAGAGACCTGGAGCACGATTAGGAAGATTAGGCCGTCCGGGAGGAGGGATTGGGGTGGGGTCGGGGCTTGGAGGAGGCTGATCGTGCTTCCCTAGGGTCTACCAAAGCCCGTCACCAAGCTCGACGGTCTTCTGCTATCTGATGGAGTTGGAGGAGGTATACCCTATTTTGGGTGTATAAGGTGGCCCAAGGCACTTGGGAACCTAAAGCGAGTACTGAATTTGAGGCCCCCCTTTGAAGAAAAAATGTATACATAAAAAGTTTATTTTTAGATTTATTTTTGTAATTTTAATACTTGTGTGAATATATTGGGGTTGATATTGTTTTAAATAGACTATGTTAACTTTAAATAATGTTCATTTGAACTTTTAACCTTTTTGACGAGTAAAAACTAAGTTCTTTACTAATGTGTTATCAACCAGATTAGAACCTGGGTCAAAGTTTTAAGTTAACAGCAAACTAGCAAATAATTATTCAAGTTTTTCTTTAAAACTTGTAATTAGCTTAATTGTAGCTATCTATTGAAAAAATAAAACTATAAATGAAGGTCCTCTGCCGGCCCGGGGCCTAAGGCGGCCTCGATTGCCTACCTATAGGGCCGCCCCTGGGGTGTATATCCTACCCTTCTCCGTCAGTATGGCTGCAATTTTTTTTCCAAGCAATTGTGAGTTGGAGGAGGTATCGTATAAATTGTAAAAGACACTTTCACCCCCTCAAGTTTGATACAAAGACACTATCACCTATCGTATAAATTGTAAAAGACACTTTCACCCCCTCAAGTTTGATACAAAGACACTATCACCTCTCTTGTTTGGTAAAAGACACTTTCACCCTTCTTGTTTGCTAAAAGACACTGTCACCCCCTCAATTTTGATGCAAATACTCGTGTACAATGTGATTCATGTCTTAATTTGTTCCAATAGATAGTATTCTTCATTTCAATTCTGGTTGTATTAATGGTTTATATACTTATTAAAATAATTTAGTTACATTATATTTTTTAATTATATTATCGTTATCTATAAATTATAATAAATAAATAATTTGTATTAAATGAATTATCATACGAGTGTATGAAATTATTTGGAATATAATAGGGGTAGAGATTTTCGAGAAGACCTTTCCTTGCTGGGTGTCATATGACAGTTCTGTAATATTTAAGAAGTTATGTAAGGTCTAAATTAACCTAACAGTGCTTCGGGAAGCCTTCTTGCTGTGAATGACCTTATGAATTTTCAAGTTCTCTCACTCCAATTGCTTACCTCAGCATCGGAGGAGAGATTTAGGAACCAATCCCCATACCCCTTTCACGATTCTACATGCACACTCTTTAAACTGCGTCTATCATAGTAGTATTTATCTGAACAACCACCGTCACCTGACGGAGCAATTTTTTAGTGCTCCAAAAGAACACAATGTGATGCTCTACAACTAATGAGAGATGCAACACTTAAATAACTTGTCTGTGAGTGACACACACTACCAAGGTTTCCGATTCAAAAAAATTGATCAAACTGGTATTACCTTGTTGAAGTCGCCAAATTGATCTCAGTGCTTTCAATGTGGAACACGTACCATGTTCACTGCATTATATCGCAAACACGTTTTCATGTTAGGGTGGAGTGATGAAACTTTCCTCTTTTACTTGTTTTCTCCCCAACAAAAGTATCGCAAACACGTTTCTTATTAGGTGAGTGCTCAATGTTTCTAAATTCATGGAACACAACAGTTGAATTAATTTATCAAAATCACGGTACTAATATTTACCAGAACGTACATATATGTCGCAGTGAGTCTGTGTCACAGTTTCCTGTCGATCAATTCATAAATGATCTACCATATTGTAAAACATCAGTTGTTATCTCTTTATCATCACGAGAACGTTCTCTCATATGACGTGTGTATTCTCTTATGTGTCACAGTTTCGTGTGGATGCCATGTTCTGCAAACTATCGCTTGGACATAATCTTGCAGTATAAAATGTTGCCACCTTTCCCGGACCATATTGACAAGCCAAGAAACATAAGTAGTTGATATGGCAGGAGGTCATATCCTAGTGCTTACCTTACCGGTGCAGGGGCACATCAACCCTGCACTCCAATTCGCCAAGCGTCTCATCAAAATGGGCTTGACGGTCACCTTTGTCACCACCTCCTCTGCCCGACGCCGCTTCTCAACCACAGATACTCTGCCCGGCTTGAAATATACCACCTTGTGCGACGATTTACATGTTCGTTCTAGACGTGGAGTGGACTACATCCACACTTACATGATGGAGCTGAGGAGCCGCGGCTCCAAAGCTCTGAAGGAAATCATAGCCATCGGCGCCGACAAAGGCCATCCAGTTACTTGTTTGGTCTACACGCACCACCTTCCTTGGGTGCACCAGGTGGCGTGTGACTGTCACATACCCGCCGCTCTCCTTTGGATTCAACCTGCCACGGTGTTGGACATCTACTACTACTATTTCAACGGTTACAATGAAGTTATTGCCAATAGTATGAATGACCCCTCATGGTCTATGAAATTACCAGACTTACCACTGTCGCTTTCTTCCCGTGACCTACCCTCATTCTTAGTCCCTCAAAGCTCAGAAACCGAACTTTTTTACAAATTCGCTCTCCCATCCTTCAAAGAGCAGCTAGACATACTCGGCCGCGAAGCCAACCCTAAGATCCTCGTCAACACCTTCGACGCTTTAGAGCCAGATGCCCTGAAGGCCATAGAGAAATACAATATGATAGCAATCGGTCCGCTAATCCCCTCCGCTTTCCTAAACATAGAAGATCCGACAGATACGTCATTTGGAGGAGATTTGCGCACAAAAACTAGAGACTATCTAGATTGGTTGAACTCCAAGCCCAAGTCATCCGTTATTTACGTGTCATTCGGGAGTGTGTTAGAGTTATCAAAGAATCAAATGGAAGAGATTTCCCGTGGATTACTAGAATGTCAAAGGTCATTTTTATGGGTGATTCGAGAAAAGGAAAAAGAGACGGACAAAGAAGAAGGAGAGCAAGTGAATGATCTTATGGAGTACATGGAATTAGAGAAGCATGGGATGGTAGTGCCATGGTGTTCGCAACTAGAGGTGCTGTCACACCCTTCTGTAGGGTGTTTCTTGACACATTGTGGGTGGAATTCGACGCTGGAGAGCCTGGCCACTGGGGTTCCAACCGTTGCATTTTCCCAGCGGAGTGACCAATCGACCAACGCGAAGCTAGTCGAAGACGTTTGGAGGACGGGAGTGAGAGTGAGGGAGAACGAAGAAGGAATAGTTGAGGGGGATGAGATCAAGAGATGCCTAGAAATGGTTATGGGTGAAGAAGGGTTTGTGAGGAGAGAAAATGCAAAGAAATGGAAAGATTTGGCTAGGAAAGCTGTGGAAGATGGTGGCTCTTCAGATGTCCATCTCAAGGCGTTTGCGGAGGAGATCCGCAATCAAAATATTGCCTAGTTTTACAATGATAGATCCATTGGGTTTAAAGGTTGTATGGCTCCTCCCTTGTCCATAGCTTAGTTATATTGGGCTTGAGCTTTTCTAATTGTTTATGTCTTAATTGCTATTGCATACTCCCGTACATCGAAATAGGCTGATTGTAATCTCCAGTTCTAAATTAGTTGATTGGAATTCCCATTTACAAAACTATTAGCTTTTTGAAATTGGGACAAAATTTTGGCAACGGGTTGAAGTACTACCGCCACTTAGGAACACTTAAATAGGGGGCTTCGATTGCGAGTTGGTTCTGTGTGTTGGGTTGAAGGAGGTAAAGAGAGTGGCAGTGGTGGTGTTGAGTCTTTGAGTTGGTCGAGTTGCAGGTTGTGATTGGGGTGGGTGAGTCGACTGGGAGTGTAGAGACAGAGGACGAGGCTCATGGTGACCGACAAGTTCAAAATTGGTGGTGCTGAGAGGTAAGTCCACTTTTGATGTGGTTTTGGGTCGTCGGGGCTCGTAGGAGTAGGCAAGGGAGCGACGTGAGTTTGGAAGAGAAGTCAGGGTGTAGATGAAAATCCTCCTAATACTTGTGCAAATGGGGGGTGGCAATCCTCTAATTTTAGAACCGGAGATTCTAATTAGCCTATTTGGATATATTAGGGGTATGCAATCAACAATTAAGCTATTGTTTATATTTGGATAATATTTGTTCATCAAACTTATATCAGATTTGAAAAAGGAGAGGGAGAGCATAGTCGCAGACGATATTACGCACAAGTATGTCGGCTAATCTTTACCCTCAATTCGCGAATGAACACGATACAACAGAAGACTACAATCGTAGAGCCAATTGGAACGGTCATTGTATACTACATAATAGAATGGATAATAGAAAATTCTATAAACTCTGAACTATTCTTTCTTCAAGGATTACCTAAAGATAAATCCGATGCTGAAAAGTAACGTAACTAATCTACATGCTATAACAATTATAAGAAAACGTAAGCAACAAGGCGCAAAAGATTTCTACCGTGGGAAAACCTTCATTGTGTTCTCCGCCTGAGAAGGACACTAAGATAAAACCCCACCTTCTAACATCAACCAGTGCTAGACAACTATATTGCACGAAACATTTGATACAAGATAGATAACAAGCTATCAAGCATATAAGCTACTCACCACACTACCATTTGCATACCTAGTTTCTACAATCTCTTGTGTGGCACCCTACGAGGTGGCAATACAAACCTTGCTTAAATCTAGTTGGAATGGCACACTAACTCTTCAAGCTAGCGAACCAAGGTCGATGACACGCTTGATGACACGCTTTGCCAAGCATGTCATCAAAATGGACTTGTTGATCACCTTTGCCCCTACATCCTATGCCCTACGCTGCTACTCAATCAAAACAACTCTACCAGCTTTAAATATTCCTCCCTGCGCGACGATTTCCATGTTTGTTCCTGACGTGGAATGGACGACATCCACCCTTACGTGATGGAGCTGAGGACCGCAACACCCCAACTCTGAAGGAAATCATAGCCACCAGTGTCGACGAAGGCGACCCGATTACTTTTTTTGGTCGAGATGCTCCACCTTGGGCGCACCAGGTGGCGCGTGACTGTCGCATACTAGCCGCTCTCCTTTGGATTCAACCTGCCACGGTGCTGGACATCTACTACTATTTACTTCCAAGGTTGCAAAGAAGTTATTACAAACAGTAGGGATGACCCCTCATGGTCTATGAAATTACCGTATATGCCACTCCCACTCGCTGCCTTTGAAAACTAATTTCAAAAATTCAATTAAAGACAATTTAATCAAATTTGGATATGTTTTTACCAAAAAACTAGATTCATAATTGATACAGTATCAAATTCTAAATAAATAAACTTTTGTAGAGAAAATTACATATGAAATTTCAAAAGATTTAATTTAGAAAAAGATATTAAGCTGCCAAAAATTCTTCTTTACTAATTAAGAAATAAAAAATCTTTAATTAATAAAATGTTTTTCATTTAATATAAATTAACATATCAACATATAGTAAAAATATGAAAAATACTCTATAAAACAAGTTCACTGTGGAAATATTGATTTATATTAATAAATACTTCCGATTTTATATTAATTAGAAAATTAATTAAATCAGTAAAATAATATTAATAAAAAATACTTCTTAGAAGATATGTGATCGTTATCACTAAAATATTAATAATAAAAAAAATTAATTATTCGTAGTTAAACTCTTTCTCTTGAAAGATAAGGAAAAAGATCCTAGAAAATTAAGAACGAGGAATTCGAACTGATTGAACTTTCAAAACAACTAGAGAGGAAGTCCAACGAGCCAGTCAGCCAACCCCGGATGCCCCTAGCAATACACGACCCTCGTAATGATTCGTTCCTAGCTGCTAGCGTCCCAGGGCAACTTAACTGCCTCTTTGATCCTCTTCTCTTTTGTAGTTGACAACTCAGTTCTTAGACTCTTAGATTGATGCTACATGAATACTCCTAGGCTTAAGAATGAAAGTGGACGCTAGGAAGAATACATTCTAATCTACAACCTGCTGCACTCGATTCATTGAAGCTTGAATTACGTGCAAGTAAAATGTTAGCATCATATGGAATCTAAGTAAAAGAGCTCTCAGGCAATTTATGATAAACATATACAATGCATTACATAATCTGAATTTTTTGTACCAGAATTGACAACTAACTAAAAACAGTTCGGAGTCTTAGATGGACACAATATGTATCATCATGTTTCAAGGTTCTTAGTGATGTACAAGGATAATTCATTTTTTAGATGGGGCTTAATTATATACAAATTGCTAGAGAGCATTCATATCATGTATTTCTTGATTATGTGTGTTAAGCCGGGAGCTCGCAACAATAACCAGATTATTTGTTGACTTGCTAAAAGCATTGTGACGTAACGAAGAACTGATTCACAACTGATGTTATTATGATATTGTCTCTCAAATTCACTTATGCTCTTCCCCAATTCTCTGGTGGATCGAATCTTTGTGTTAATTCGAGGTTCGAACCTCTAACATAGAAGTTGATCAACAGTAACTACTGCTAATTGTATTTAGGCTTAATTACTTAATGCATACCTCCAGTATATTGAAACTAACATATTGCAACATCCAGTTCTACAATAGGCTTAATGCATCCCCCATTTGCAAGAAATCATACTTGTTGAAACTGGTAAAGTAATACATCCAAACACCATCCTAACACTATATTTTAAGAAGTGAAAATGCGTCAATAAAAATATTCATTTAATCTGGAGTGTGTTAGAGTTATCAAAGAATCAAATGGAAGAGATTTCCCGTGGATTACTAGAATGTCAAAGGTCATTTTTATGGGTGATTCGAGAAAAGGAAAAAGAGACGGACAAAGAAGAAGGAGAGCAAGTGAATGATCTTATGCAGTACATGGAGGAATTAGAGAAGCATGGGATGGTAGTGCCATGGTGTTCGCAACTAGAGGTGCTGTCACACCCTTCTGTAGGGTGTTTCTTGACACATTGTGGGTGGAACTCGACGCTGGAGAGCCTGGCCACTGGGGTTCCAACCGTTGCATTTTCCCAGCGGAGTGACCAAACGACCAACGCGAAGCTAGTCGAAGACGTTTGGAGGACGGGAGTGAGAGTGAGGGAGAACGAAGAAGGAATAGTTGAGGGGGATGAGATCAAGAGATGCCTAGAAATGGTTATGGGTGAAGAAGGGTTTGTGAGGAGAGAAAATGCAAAGAATGGAAAGATTTGGCTAGGAAAGCTGTGGAAGATGGTGGCTCTTCAGATGTCCATCTCAAGGCGTTTGCGGAGGAGATCGGCAATCAAAATATTGCCTAGTTTTACAATGATAGATCCATTGGGTTTAAAGGTTGTATGGCTCCTCCCTTGTCCATAGCTTAGTTATATTGGGCTTGAGCTTTTCTAATTGTTTATGTCTTAATTGCTATTGCATACTCCCGTACATCGAAATAGGCTGATTGTAATCTCCAGTTCTAAATTAGTTGATTGGAATTCCCATTTACAAAACTATTAGCTTTTTGAAATTGGGACAAAATTTTGGCAACGGGTTGAAGTACTACCGCCACTTAGGAACACTTAAATAGGGGGCTTCGATTGCGAGTTGGTTCTGTGTGTTGGGTTGAAGGAGGTAAAGAGAGTGGCAGTGGTGGTGTTGAGTCTTTGAGTTGGTCGAGTTTCAGGTTGTGATTGGGGTGGGTGAGTCGACTGGGAGTGTAGAGGCAGAGGACGAGGCTCATGGTGACCGACAAGTTCAAAATTGGTGGTGCTGAGAGGTAAGTCCACTTTTGATGTGGTTTTGGGTCGTCGGGGCTCGTAGGAGTAGGCAAGGGAGCGACGTGAGTTTGGAAGAGAAGTCAGGGTGTAGATGAAAATCCTCCTAATACTTGTGAAAATGGGGGGTGGCAATCCTCTAATTTTAGAACCGGAGATTCTAATTAGCCTATTTGGATATATTAGGGGTATGCAATCAACAATTAAGCTATTGTTTATATATATTTGTTCATCAAACTTATATCAGATTTGAAAAAGGAGAGGGAGAGCATAGTCGCAGACGATATTACGCACAAGTATGTCGGCTAATCTTTACCCTCAATTCGCGAATGAACACGATACAACAGAAGACTACAATCGTAGAGCCAATTGGAACGGTCATTGTATACTACATAATAGAATGGATAATAGAAAATTCTATAAACTCTGAACTATTCTTTCTTCAAGGATTACCTAAAGATAAATCCGATGCTGAAAAGTAACGTAACTAATCTACATGCTATAACAATTATAAGAAAACGTAAGCAACGAGGCGCAAAAGATTTCTACCGTGGGAAAACCTTCATTGTGTTCTCCGCCTGAGAAGGACACTAAGATAAAACCCCACCTTCTAACATCAACCAGTGCTAGACAACTATATTGCACGAAACATTTGATACAAGATAGATAACAAGCTATCAAGCATATAAGCTACTCACCACACTACCATTTGCATACCTAGTTTCTACAATCTCTTGTGTGGCACCCTACGAGGTGGCAATACAAACCTTGCTTAAATCTAGTTGGAATGGCACACTAACTCCTCAAGCTAGCGAACCAAGGTCGATGACACGCTTGATGACACGCTTTGCCAAGCATGTCATCAAAATGGACTTGTCGATCACCTTTGCCCCTACATTCTATGCCCTACGCTGCTACTCAATCAAAACAACTCTACCAGCTTTAAATATTCCTCCCTGCGCGACGATTTCCATGTTTGTTCCTGACGTGGAATGGACGACATCCACCCTTACGTGATGGAGCTGAGGACCGCAACACCCCAACTCTGAAGGAAATCATAGCCACCAGTGTCGACGAAGGCGACCCGATTACTTTTTTTGGTCTAGATGCTCCACCTTGGGCGCACCAGGTGGCGCGTGACTGTCGCATACTAGCCGCTCTCCTTTGGATTCAACCTGCCACGGTGCTGGACATCTACTACTATTTACTTCCAAGGTTGCAAAGAAGTTATTGCAAACAGTAGGGATGACCCCTCATGGTCTATGAAATTACCGTATATGCCACTCCCACTCGCTGCCTTTGAAAACTAATTTCAAAAATTCAATTAAAGACAATTTAATCAAATTTGGATATGTTTTTACCAAAAAACTAGATTCATAATTGATACAGTATCAAATTCTAAATAAATAAACTTTTGTAGAGAAAATTACATATGAAATTTCAAAAGATTTAATTTAGAAAAAGATATTAAGCTGCCAAAAATTCTTCTTTACTAATTAAGAAATAAAAAATCTTTAATTAATAAAATGTTTTTCATTTAATATAAATTAACATATCAACATATAGTAAAAATATGAAAAATACTCTATAAAACAAGTTCACTGTGGAAATATTGATTTATATTAATAAATACTTCCGATTTTATATTAATTAGAAAATTAATTAAATCAGTAAAATAATATTAATAAAAAATACTTCTTAGAAGATATGTGATCGTTATCACTAAAATATTAATAATAAAAAAAATTAATTATTCGTAGTTAAACTCTTTCTCTTGAAAGATAAGGAAAAAGATCCTAGAAAATTAAGAACGAGGAATTCGAACTGATTGAACTTTCAAAACAACTAGAGAGGAAGTCCAACGAGCCAGTCAGCCAACCCCGGATGCCCCTAGCAATACACGACCCTCGTAATGATTCGTTCCTAGCTGCTAGCGTCCCAGGGCAACTTAACTGCCTCTTTGATCCTCTTCTCTTTTGTAGTTGACAACTCAGTTCTTAGACTCTTAGATTGATGCTACATGAATACTCCTAGGCTTAAGAATGAAAGTGGACGCTAGGAAGAATACATTCTAATCTACAACCTGCTGCACTCGATTCATTGAAGCTTGAATTACGTGCAAGTAAAATGTTAGCATCATATGGAATCTAAGTAAAAGAGCTCTCAGGCAATTTATGATAAACATATACAATGCATTACATAATCTGAATTTTTTGTACCAGAATTGACAACTAACTAAAAACAGTTCGGAGTCTTAGATGGACACAATATGTATCATCATGTTTCAAGGTTCTTAGTGATGTACAAGGATAATTCATTTTTTAGATGGGGCTTAATTATATACAAATTGCTAGAGAGCATTCATATCATGTATTTCTTGATTATGTGTGTTAAGCCGGGAGCTCGCAACAATAACCAGATTATTTGTTGACTTGCTAAAAGCATTGTGACGTAACGAAGAACTGATTCACAACTGATGTTATTATGATATTGTCTCTCAAATTCACTTATGCTCTTCCCCAATTCTCTGGTGGATCGAATCTTTGTGTTAATTCGAGGTTCGAACCTCTAACATAGAAGTTGATCAACAGTAACTACTGCTAATTGTATTTAGGCTTAATTACTTAATGCATACCTCCAGTATATTGAAACTAACATATTGCAACATCCAGTTCTACAATAGGCTTAATGCATCCCCCATTTGCAAGAAATCATACTTGTTGAAACTGGTAAAGTAATACATCCAAACACCATCCTAACACTATATTTTAAGAAGGGCAAATGCGTCAATAAAAATATTCATTTAATCTGGAGTGTGTTAGAGTTATCAAAGAATCAAATGGAAGAGATTTCCCGTGGATTACTAGAATGTCAAAGGTCATTTTTATGGGTGATTCGAGAAAAGGAAAAAGAGACGGACAAAGAAGAAGGAGAGCAAGTGAATGATCTTATGCAGTACATGGAGGAATTAGAGAAGCATGGGATGGTAGTGCCATGGTGTTCGCAACTAGAGGTGCTGTCACACCCTTCTGTAGGGTGTTTCTTGACACATTGTGGGTGGAACTCGACGCTGGAGAGCCTGGCCACTGGGGTTCCAACCGTTGCATTTTCCCAGCGGAGTGACCAAACGACCAACGCGAAGCTAGTCGAAGACGTTTGGAGGACGGGAGTGAGAGTGAGGGAGAACGAAGAAGGAATAGTTGAGGGGGATGAGATCAAGAGATGCCTAGAAATGGTTATGGGTGAAGAAGGGTTTGTGAGGAGAGAAAATGCAAAGAATGGAAAGATTTGGCTAGGAAAGCTGTGGAAGATGGTGGCTCTTCAGATGTCCATCTCAAGGCGTTTGCGGAGGAGATCGGCAATCAAAATATTGCCTAGTTTTACAATGATAGATCCATTGGGTTTAAAGGTTGTATGGCTCCTCCCTTGTCCATAGCTTAGTTATATTGGGCTTGAGCTTTTCTAATTGTTTATGTCTTAATTGCTATTGCATACTCCCGTACATCGAAATAGGCTGATTGTAATCTCCAGTTCTAAATTAGTTGATTGGAATTCCCATTTACAAAACTATTAGCTTTTTGAAATTGGGACAAAATTTTGGCAACGGGTTGAAGTACTACCGCCACTTAGGAACACTTAAATAGGGGGCTTCGATTGCGAGTTGGTTCTGTGTGTTGGGTTGAAGGAGGTAAAGAGAGTGGCAGTGGTGGTGTTGAGTCTTTGAGTTGGTCGAGTTTCAGGTTGTGATTGGGGTGGGTGAGTCGACTGGGAGTGTAGAGGCAGAGGACGAGGCTCATGGTGACCGACAAGTTCAAAATTGGTGGTGCTGAGAGGTAAGTCCACTTTTGATGTGGTTTTGGGTCGTCGGGGCTCGTAGGAGTAGGCAAGGGAGCGACGTGAGTTTGGAAGAGAAGTCAGGGTGTAGATGAAAATCCTCCTAATACTTGTGAAAATGGGGGGTGGCAATCCTCTAATTTTAGAACCGGAGATTCTAATTAGCCTATTTGGATATATTAGGGGTATGCAATCAACAATTAAGCTATTGTTTATATATATTTGTTCATCAAACTTATATCAGATTTGAAAAAGGAGAGGGAGAGCATAGTCGCAGACGATATTACGCACAAGTATGTCGGCTAATCTTTACCCTCAATTCGCGAATGAACACGATACAACAGAAGACTACAATCGTAGAGCCAATTGGAACGGTCATTGTATACTACATAATAGAATGGATAATAGAAAATTCTATAAACTCTGAACTATTCTTTCTTCAAGGATTACCTAAAGATAAATCCGATGCTGAAAAGTAACGTAACTAATCTACATGCTATAACAATTATAAGAAAACGTAAGCAACGAGGCGCAAAAGATTTCTACCGTGGGAAAACCTTCATTGTGTTCTCCGCCTGAGAAGGACACTAAGATAAAACCCCACCTTCTAACATCAACCAGTGCTAGACAACTATATTGCACGAAACATTTGATACAAGATAGATAACAAGCTATCAAGCATATAAGCTACTCACCACACTACCATTTGCATACCTAGTTTCTACAATCTCTTGTGTGGCACCCTACGAGGTGGCAATACAAACCTTGCTTAAATCTAGTTGGAATGGCACACTAACTCCTCAAGCTAGCGAACCAAGGTCGATGACACGCTTGATGACACGCTTTGCCAAGCATGTCATCAAAATGGACTTGTCGATCACCTTTGCCCCTACATTCTATGCCCTACGCTGCTACTCAATCAAAACAACTCTACCAGCTTTAAATATTCCTCCCTGCGCGACGATTTCCATGTTTGTTCCTGACGTGGAATGGACGACATCCACCCTTACGTGATGGAGCTGAGGACCGCAACACCCCAACTCTGAAGGAAATCATAGCCACCAGTGTCGACGAAGGCGACCCGATTACTTTTTTTGGTCTAGATGCTCCACCTTGGGCGCACCAGGTGGCGCGTGACTGTCGCATACTAGCCGCTCTCCTTTGGATTCAACCTGCCACGGTGCTGGACATCTACTACTATTTACTTCCAAGGTTGCAAAGAAGTTATTGCAAACAGTAGGGATGACCCCTCATGGTCTATGAAATTACCGTATATGCCACTCCCACTCGCTGCCTTTGAAAACTAATTTCAAAAATTCAATTAAAGACAATTTAATCAAATTTGGATATGTTTTTACCAAAAAACTAGATTCATAATTGATACAGTATCAAATTCTAAATAAATAAACTTTTGTAGAGAAAATTACATATGAAATTTCAAAAGATTTAATTTAGAAAAAGATATTAAGCTGCCAAAAATTCTTCTTTACTAATTAAGAAATAAAAAATCTTTAATTAATAAAATGTTTTTCATTTAATATAAATTAACATATCAACATATAGTAAAAATATGAAAAATACTCTATAAAACAAGTTCACTGTGGAAATATTGATTTATATTAATAAATACTTCCGATTTTATATTAATTAGAAAATTAATTAAATCAGTAAAATAATATTAACAAAAAATACTTCTTAGAAGATATGTGATCGTTATCACTAAAATATTAATAATAAAAAAAATTAATTATTCGTAGTTAAACTCTTTCTCTTGAAAGATAAGGAAAAAGATCCTAGAAAATTAAGAACGAGGAATTCGAACTGATTGAACTTTCAAAACAACTAGAGAGGAAGTCCAACGAGCCAGTCAGCCAACCCCGGATGCCCCTAGCAATACACGACCCTCGTAATGATTCGTTCCTAGCTGCTAGCGTCCCAGGGCAACTTAACTGCCTCTTTGATCCTCTTCTCTTTTGTAGTTGACAACTCAGTTCTTAGACTCTTAGATTGATGCTACATGAATACTCCTAGGCTTAAGAATGAAAGTGGACGCTAGGAAGAATACATTCTAATCTACAACCTGCTGCACTCGATTCATTGAAGCTTGAATTACGTGCAAGTAAAATGTTAGCATCATATGGAATCTAAGTAAAAGAGCTCTCAGGCAATTTATGATAAACATATACAATGCATTACATAATCTGAATTTTTTGTACCAGAATTGACAACTAACTAAAAACAGTTCGGAGTCTTAGATGGACACAATATGTATCATCATGTTTCAAGGTTCTTAGTGATGTACAAGGATAATTCATTTTTTAGATGGGGCTTAATTATATACAAATTGCTAGAGAGCATTCATATCATGTATTTCTTGATTATGTGTGTTAAGCCGGGAGCTCGCAACAATAACCAGATTATTTGTTGACTTGCTAAAAGCATTGTGACGTAACGAAGAACTGATTCACAACTGATGTTATTATGATATTGTCTCTCAAATTCACTTATGCTCTTCCCCAATTCTCTGGTGGATCGAATCTTTGTGTTAATTCGAGGTTCGAACCTCTAACATAGAAGTTGATCAACAGTAACTACTGCTAATTGTATTTAGGCTTAATTACTTAATGCATACCTCCAGTATATTGAAACTAACATATTGCAACATCCAGTTCTACAATAGGCTTAATGCATCCCCCATTTGCAAGAAATCATACTTGTTGAAACTGGTAAAGTAATACATCCAAACACCATCCTAACACTATATTTTAAGAAGGGCAAATGCGTCAATAAAAATATTCATTTAATCTGGAGTGTGTTAGAGTTATCAAAGAATCAAATGGAAGAGATTTCCCGTGGATTACTAGAATGTCAAAGGTCATTTTTATGGGTGATTCGAGAAAAGGAAAAAGAGACGGACAAAGAAGAAGGAGAGCAAGTGAATGATCTTATGCAGTACATGGAGGAATTAGAGAAGCATGGGATGGTAGTGCCATGGTGTTCGCAACTAGAGGTGCTGTCACACCCTTCTGTAGGGTGTTTCTTGACACATTGTGGGTGGAACTCGACGCTGGAGAGCCTGGCCACTGGGGTTCCAACCGTTGCATTTTCCCAGCGGAGTGACCAAACGACCAACGCGAAGCTAGTCGAAGACGTTTGGAGGACGGGAGTGAGAGTGAGGGAGAACGAAGAAGGAATAGTTGAGGGGGATGAGATCAAGAGATGCCTAGAAATGGTTATGGGTGAAGAAGGGTTTGTGAGGAGAGAAAATGCAAAGAATGGAAAGATTTGGCTAGGAAAGCTGTGGAAGATGGTGGCTCTTCAGATGTCCATCTCAAGGCGTTTGCGGAGGAGATCGGCAATCAAAATATTGCCTAGTTTTACAATGATAGATCCATTGGGTTTAAAGGTTGTATGGCTCCTCCCTTGTCCATAGCTTAGTTATATTGGGCTTGAGCTTTTCTAATTGTTTATGTCTTAATTGCTATTGCATACTCCCGTACATCGAAATAGGCTGATTGTAATCTCCAGTTCTAAATTAGTTGATTGGAATTCCCATTTACAAAACTATTAGCTTTTTGAAATTGGGACAAAATTTTGGCAACGGGTTGAAGTACTACCGCCACTTAGGAACACTTAAATAGGGGGCTTCGATTGCGAGTTGGTTCTGTGTGTTGGGTTGAAGGAGGTAAAGAGAGTGGCAGTGGTGGTGTTGAGTCTTTGAGTTGGTCGAGTTTCAGGTTGTGATTGGGGTGGGTGAGTCGACTGGGAGTGTAGAGGCAGAGGACGAGGCTCATGGTGACCGACAAGTTCAAAATTGGTGGTGCTGAGAGGTAAGTCCACTTTTGATGTGGTTTTGGGTCGTCGGGGCTCGTAGGAGTAGGCAAGGGAGCGACGTGAGTTTGGAAGAGAAGTCAGGGTGTAGATGAAAATCCTCCTAATACTTGTGAAAATGGGGGGTGGCAATCCTCTAATTTTAGAACCGGAGATTCTAATTAGCCTATTTGGATATATTAGGGGTATGCAATCAACAATTAAGCTATTGTTTATATTTGGATAATATTTGTTCATCAAACTTATATCATATTTGAAAAAGGAGAGGGAGAGCATAGTCGCAGACGATATTACGCACAAGTATGTCGGCTAATCTTTACACTCAATTCGCGAATGAACACGATACAACAGAAGACTACAATCGTAGAGCCAATTGGAACGGTCATTGTATACTACATAATAGAATGGATAATAGAAAATTCTATAAACTCTGAACTATTCTTTCTTCAAGGATTACCTAAAGATAAATCCGATGCTGAAAAGTAACGTAACTAATCTACATGCTATAACAATTATAAGAAAACGTAAGCAACGAGGCGCAAAAGATTTCTACCGTGGGAAAACCTTCATTGTGTTCTCCGCCTGAGAAGGACACTAAGATAAAACCCCACCTTCTAACATCAACCAGTGCTAGACAACTATATTGCACGAAACATTTGATACAAGATAGATAACAAGCTATCAAGCATATAAGCTACTCACCACACTACCATTTGCATACCTAGTTTCTACAATCTCTTGTGTGGCACCCTACGAGGTGGCAATACAAACCTTGCTTAAATCTAGTTGGAATGGCACACTAACTCCTCAAGCTAGCGAACCAAGGTCGATGACACGCTTGATGACACGCTTTGCCAAGCATGTCATCAAAATGGACTTGTCGATCACCTTTGCCCCTACATCCTATGCCCTACGCTGCTACTCAATCAAAACAACTCTACCAGCTTTAAATATTCCTCCCTGCGCGACGATTTCCATGTTTGTTCCTGACGTGGAATGGACGACATCCACCCTTACGTGATGGAGCTGAGGACCGCAACACCCCAACTCTGAAGGAAATCATAGCCACCAGTGTCGACGAAGGCGACCCGATTACTTTTTTTTGGTCTAGATGCTCCACCTTGGGCGCACCAGGTGGCGCGTGACTGTCGCATACTAGCCGCTCTCCTTTGGATTCAACCTGCCACGGTGCTGGACATCTACTACTATTTACTTCCAAGGTTGCAAAGAAGTTATTGCAAACAGTAGGGATGACCCCTCATGGTCTATGAAATTACCGTATATGCCACTCCCACTCGCTGCCTTTGAAAACTAATTTCAAAAATTCAATTAAAGACAATTTAATCAAATTTGGATATGTTTTTACCAAAAAACTAGATTCATAATTGATACAGTATCAAATTCTAAATAAATAAACTTTTGTAGAGAAAATTACATATGAAATTTCAAAAGATTTAATTTAGAAAAAGATATTAAGCTGCCAAAAATTCTTCTTTACTAATTAAGAAATAAAAAATCTTTAATTAATAAAATGTTTTTCATTTAATATAAATTAACATATCAACATATAGTAAAAATATGAAAAATACTCTATAAAACAAGTTCACTGTGGAAATATTGATTTATATTAATAAATACTTCCGATTTTATATTAATTAGAAAATTAATTAAATCAGTAAAATAATATTAATAAAAAATACTTCTTAGAAGATATGTGATCGTTATCACTAAAATATTAATAATAAAAAAAATTAATTATTCGTAGTTAAACTCTTTCTCTTGAAAGATAAGGAAAAAGATCCTAGAAAATTAAGAACGAGGAATTCGAACTGATTGAACTTTCAAAACAACTAGAGAGGAAGTCCAACGAGCCAGTCAGCCAACCCCGGATGCCCCTAGCAATACACGACCCTCGTAATGATTCGTTCCTAGCTGCTAGCGTCCCAGGGCAACTTAACTGCCTCTTTGATCCTCTTCTCTTTTGTAGTTGACAACTCAGTTCTTAGACTCTTAGATTGATGCTACATGAATACTCCTAGGCTTAAGAATGAAAGTGGACGCTAGGAAGAATACATTCTAATCTACAACCTGCTGCACTCGATTCATTGAAGCTTGAATTACGTGCAAGTAAAATGTTAGCATCATATGGAATCTAAGTAAAAGAGCTCTCAGGCAATTTATGATAAACATATACAATGCATTACATAATCTGAATTTTTTGTACCAGAATTGACAACTAACTAAAAACAGTTCGGAGTCTTAGATGGACACAATATGTATCATCATGTTTCAAGGTTCTTAGTGATGTACAAGGATAATTCATTTTTTAGATGGGGCTTAATTATATACAAATTGCTAGAGAGCATTCATATCATGTATTTCTTGATTATGTGTGTTAAGCCGGGAGCTCGCAACAATAACCAGATTATTTGTTGACTTGCTAAAAGCATTGTGACGTAACGAAGAACTGATTCACAACTGATGTTATTATGATATTGTCTCTCAAATTCACTTACGCTCTTCCCCAATTCTCTGGTGGATCGAATCTTTGTGTTAATTCGAGGTTCGAACCTCTAACATAGAAGTTGATCAACAGTAACTACTGCTAATTGTATTTAGGCTTAATTACTTAATGCATACCTCCAGTATATTGAAACTAACATATTGCAACATCCAGTTCTACAATAGGCTTAATGCATCCCCCATTTGCAAGAAATCATACTTGTTGAAACTGGTAAAGTAATACATCCAAACACCATCCTAACACTATCTTTTAAGAAGGGCAAATGCGTCAATAAAAATATTCATTTAACTCTTATTTGTGTTTTTGATGGAGTCTTATATGTTCAGTAATAGATTGGGGGTCAAAATAAAAATAAAAATAAGACTCCATCAAAAACACAAAAGGGGGTATGAAGCCGTCGGGGAGCTGTTGCCGTGTTTATCGTCGGGTTTTTTTATTTGGGGCAAGATCTTCGAGAGGGAGAAGGTTAGAAGTGGGAAAGAGAGGGAGAGAAGAGAGGAGAAGAGTGGAGGTGGGAGCCTGGGAGGGAGGGAGGGAGAGAAATCGTACCTCCGCCGACGAATGTTGGTACCTCTCCTAACACTTCTAACCTTCTCCCTCTCGAAGATCTTGCCCCAAATCAAAAAACCCGACGATGAACACGGCAACAGCTCCCCTCCCACCTCCATTTCTCTTCTCCTCTCTCCTCCCACTCTTTCTTTCACTTTAACTCCCCCTCTCCCTCTTGATGCTTTTGCCCCAAATTCGAAACCTAGCAGTAAAGAATACATCGGACAGAAGCTTGTGATTTCCCCCAAATATTAACAGCTTGTGATTTCCCCCTTTGCCTCTATGCTTCTCTCTTGGATTGGTTCTGCGATTAAGATTTAGTGGGATTTGGGTGAGGGATGGCTTGAGTTAGAGACTGTTGGGTGTTCGCCGGAATCTGGATTTCAACTCGTTTGATTCTGGGTTTTGGCGATGCATCTTAGGCGATTTCTGGGAGGGGGAATCAAATGAGACAGAGTTTCATTGAGAGGTGCTGGTAGATTTGGTTTATGGGGTTCATGGGTGGTATGAAGCCGTTTTGATTGGCCCGATTCTGGGTTGGAGTGTGGCTATGATAATGTTGTGGTGGTAGCGGTGGTGATTTATGATGAACCGATGATGTTCTTAGTATTTATGTAATGAACAATTATATCCTTAAACAAAAGGATGTGATTGTCAATTAACGGAATATTCCGTTAAGTACATAACAGATTTTTTTACCAGTTTCAACAAGTATGATATTTTGCAAATGTGAGATGCAATAAGCCTATTGTAGAAATGGAGGTTGCAATGTGTTAGTTTCACTATATTGGAGGTATGCATTAAGTAATTAAGCCTTGTATTTATACACCTAACTAGTCGTAACAAACCTAACTGCCTTCAACACTAACTATTGCTAATTACACTGCAAACCTTTAACTTCTCTATCTATTACACTTCAATCCTCTACTTCTTACAACTTTAGCCCTTATACTCTAATATATTATTTCAGAAAGGTAGTACCACTCCGTCCCATCTCTAACGCACCATTTGAACTTTTTCACCTGTAACTGGATCACTTTGACCCGGTGATTTGGATCGCAAAACGAAACAATTTTTTGACAATTATTTTATGGTGTTGTAGAATAAGAGCTACTCCATAACACTACGAAAAAATTATCTAAAAATTATAAAGTTTGGCTATCCAAATCACCGGATCAAAGTGACCCAGTGAATATTGGTAAAAATTCAAATAGTGCAAAAGAGGTGGGACGGAGTGGTACAAACGATTAAATTTTGATGAAATGCCAGCCCAAAGTTAAATTATACTCTAATAGATTATTTCAGGAAAGTAATACAAATGATTAAATTTTGGTGAAATGCCAAAATTAAAATTATAACCGTAATTTAGCAAAATAAGAAAACCGAAATGAAAGCTACAATGCTATTGTGGCATCCTATCCTACAATCTCATCAACAAAAGCCTTGAGATTGATATTTGAAGAGCCCCCGTCTTCCACAGCTTTCCTTGCCAAATCCTTCAATTTCTTTGCATTCTCCCTTCTCATCAACCCTTCTTCACCCATAACCAAATCAATGCATCTCTTGATCTCACCCCATTCAACTATCCCTTCTCCGTTATCCCTCACTCTCACCCCCGTCTCCCACACATCTTCAACTAGCTTGGCGTTTGTCGTTTGGTCCGTCCACTGCGGAAACGCCACTGTTGGGACCCCGGAAGCCAAGCTCTCCAGCGTCGAGTTCCACCCACAATGCGTGACGAAACACCCCAAAGAGGGATGTGACAACACCTCTAGTTGCGAACACCATGGCACTATCAACCCATTTTCCTCTAGTTTCTCCATGTACCCAATCAGGTCATTCCCTGCTTCTTTGTCATATGAGCTTTTTGACTTTTCTCTTATGACCCATAAGAATGGTCTTCCACATTCTATTAAACCACGGGCAATCTCCTCCGTTTGTTTCTTCGGTAGCTCCAACATGCTTCCGAAGGAAACATAAACGACTGATGATTCCGCTTTGGAGTCCAACCAATCAATGTACTCGGTAGATTTCTTGAACAAATCTCCTCCAAAAGACTTATCTGTCGGGTCGTTCCTGTCTAGAACTGCTGATGGAAGTAACGGTCCAACCGCGACCAAATTGTATGTTTCGATTGCTTTCAAGGCCTCCGGCTCTAATTCTTCAAACGTGTTTACTAAAATTTTAGGGTTCGACACACTGTCGAGTGTGTCGAACTCGTCTTTAAGTGACGGGAGAGCGAATTTGTAAGCTTCTATTTCCAGGTTTTGAGGGAGAAGAAAGTTGGGGAGGTCACGGGCGGCTAGTGCCAATGGCAAGTTCGGTAATTTGATAGAATAAGAGGGGTCATTTACGTTACCGGTAATGGCCTCCTTGTAACCATGGAAGTAATAGTAGTAGATACCCAACACCGTGGCAGGCTGAATCCAAAGCAACGCGGATCGGATGTGGTGCTCACGCGCCACTACCGCCGCCCGCGGAAGGAAGATCGTGTGCACCAAGCACGTCACCGGGCGGCCCTCAGCGGCGCTCGAGATAATAACATCCCTCACAGCCTGAGAGCTTCTTACTCTGAACTCCGTCGCGTATTTCTCTGGATCCGCGCCCCCGAGTTGAAAACCGTTGTCATAGCCGTCAGAGAATGATGCAAACTTGAAAGGAAATGATTTGTCTGCAATGCGATTCCGTGCGAATGAGGTCGTCAGGAAGGTGACGTGCACGCCCATGTTGGTAAGGCGCTTGGCGAATTGGAGAGACGGGTTGAGGTGACCCTGTGCCGGAAAAGTAAGCAATAGGACATGGCCTTGCCCCATAGTACTGGTGGCGCGTGGGTTTTATCTGATTTGTTTGGCAACTGGTGGTGGTGACGGTGGTGGTGTGTATGTAGGGTAATCGTTATTTATGTACACACATGCATTGATAAGGGTTTGTGGGATGTGTGATGATGAATAAGGCAGAGCCACTCGGATCTTTCTGGTATGTTTCGGCAGAAAAGTACAGTTACGTGATTGGAAAGGTGTCTTTGCTCATGCATGACGTGTTTTTCGAATAGCCAGGTAACAGAATGTTCCAGACTTCGGACAAATTCGGTAACTTCTTCATTCATGTAATGGCACAATAGACACTAACTTCTCGTTTTGCAAATGGGTGCGAGCGTTTGAAGCAGTGCATGAAATTCCGGTTTCGAACACGACTGTGTGATTCTATCTTTACTATCTTAAAAGAGTGAATGATCTTAATTGATTCCTAAGATTACTTATTATGAAAGTACCTCTCCAAAATTGCTTATTACCAAAGTGCCTCTTTTAAACTTGGTTATTCACAACGTTGGGCGACTCTCCTTCTGACGTACGGACCTCTTTGCCTAAACATAGATCCCCTAGCATTAGGCTTCATATTCGACCGTCACTGCCATCGGCGAAAACTGGGCTAACCCTCTCTCTGTATCTCGCTCCCTCTCTCATCGGCGAAAGCATACACAGCCTCTTTGACACCCGACCCTAATCCATCTCTCGATCTCTGTCCTTGTCAACTTTGATTTCTCCGTCTTCGTCTCTCTCAGGTAACATCTATTAAGGGTTTAAATATCTAATCTTTTCTGTCTATCTTCCTTGTGTTTATTGCTTTTAAGTATATTGTGAGTCTGCAATTCGTACTAGATTTTGGGTTAATATGAAATTGCAGCTTTTGGGTTAACTTGAGGACGCCGTGCCCGTCGTCATTTTAAATGCTTATTTTTGGTTAGGAACTGAAAAGTATTATGCACTTAATCTTCATCCAATTCAATTTAGACATAACTACATACTCTGAAGTTTAGGATTATCAAGGATATCCCACATACAGAGTTACTGTATCTTCATGGAATGATGGCATGCACTACCACGCCCTGTATTGAATTGGTATTATGTGCAACCATATGCATATTGAAGGAAAATTTCAATCATGCTGCTCATGTTATATTTTTTGGATGCTGACTGAAGCTATATGTAGAGATGTTTCCGCATCTCCTCCTGTTGGATCAATTTTGACGTTCGTTCCCCTCTCCAAATCCTCCAGAGGTATCTCCACGCACATATCACAATTTCATTAATTTGAGTACTTGCATTACATTATTAATCTTCTTATATGTTGACCATGAGATGAGACTTCTTTACTGCTCAGAGGTTTTTATTGTTTTTTGGTGGAGGGACCTTTTTATCTCTACTATTTAAAAGTTTACAGAGGTGGTTTTTGACACTATTACTTTTACGATACCTACCCTTGTGTGTTAATTTAATCACAAAAAACCCGCTGAAAGCCATAATAAAAAAGAGTCATTGGATTATCTCACGTCTCCTCAAAAACCTCTCGTGAAATCTCTGACAGAAAAACCCAACCGAAGCACTCATCCCCTGGTTTTACCGCAATCACCCCCTCCCACGACTCCCTCCCTCACCGTTGCCCTGAGGATGCCCGATCTAGGTTTCATATAGATGCGTCCCTTCAGTTTACAGTTTCCTTTCAATTTCGAAATTCTCCCGTCCAAAACGATGTTTTTGCTAACCTAATTGTTGTGCGTAGTTTTGGTTCGGAGATGATTCAATGTTGCGAGTAAAGGAATTTCTTTAAACCTGATTGTCGTCGTTGTGACAACCCTGAATCATCAAGGCGATCCGTCTACACGTCCAATCTTATATTGCAGGTTTGTGCTTGTCTGATTGTATATATTCATGGAACTTTTTTATTGCTCATATCATCTCCTACGACTTGAATAAGCGTATTTGTATGTGACGCTCTTTTCTGTATTACTGTACCATCTTCGTTGACAAGCTTCTTCAATTTATTCTCAAAGTAGAACGACCTAATAATAATAATAAGAATAATTTTTTTTTAGAATCTTTTTCTTTTGAGAATCCAATAACCTAAAAATAATGGTATCCATCTTTCTATTCATTTTTTGGTGTCCTCACGGGCTTGTGTGCCTGCCTGCCCTAATTGCAACATGAGACTCATGACTCTGGGATCACTTTTTGGTTTCTGGAATTTTGCACGAGTGGTTTGATAAATGCGACGATGAGTTCTCTGTCTTCTTTTCGTCCATGTCTTCTCTTGGATCTAGAAGGTTACTAATGAGTAATGACCCTATGTGTCTCACATTTAGATCAAGAAGGCATCTGTCCCAGGTGTGAAATTGCATATATAGCTAATGATAATGCTCTGCTTTTCCATGTATCTAGGAGCTGAAAAGGAATTCCCCGACTATTCGTGGTGCTATTGATTAACTGCATTCCATTAAGGGTTTTCTTAGCATTGGTGTAGGGAATGCATATTGAAATGCTACACTTAGTCTAGAAGAAGTCCATAATTCTAGAGTTTTTATGTTATATTAGTGTTTTCCCTGCGTGCTTGAGGTAGGACTTTCTCTTCAGATAGAATATTGCATTTGTGATCTACATAATGCTTTGGATAGTTCTCCTGTAACATAAAACAATTCTTTCATGTTAACCAGACATATCAGTAAGTTTCTTTGGTCATTAAAACTATGTGGAGACACTACACAATTTGTGTTTGCCAAATTGGATGAATCTAATATTCAGTAAAAAGAAGTGACTCATCATTATGCAGTTTTAAGCTTGTTATTTCCCAAATATGCGCTTTTGCAGTTTTTGAATTGCTGTCGTATTGGTGCTTTAGCAAAACTGTAATTTAGGCATGTTAGTATTTGTATAGGGTAGTCTTTGACTGATATCAATATACTTTTAATCACGTCATCTTGTTTTTTGTAATCTGCAATAACTTTAGTACAACTTTCTCATTACTCCTTCCCAACTGAATTATGATACGATTTTTACGATTTAAAAATTCCAAATGAAATAAGAGATTCGCGGCTCCTCGATCGAATGCATTTTTAGTCGTAGCCACTCTGATTGGATACAGAGATTTTCAGAGCGGGAAACTGTGGCAATTCTTTACCTTTCTGACACGAAACTAGAGAGTCCTGGTGACCACCGGCGCCGCCGCTCATCAGAGTTGATTCTCAATCTGAGTGCCATAACTTTTTTCCAGGAAGAGAGCAAACTTCATTGTTGTTCATGGTAAAGTGTGATTCTTATGAGCTCAAATGGCATGACCTGTTTCAAAAGTTCCAATGGAGTTTGATTAAGTCATCGGTTCCATCAACGACAAGGTACATACTCTTTAACTTGCTTTCGTGTTTAGATAAATATGCACAGTTATGTGTAATGCTTGCAACAAAATTTAAATAATTGCAATTTCTAACATTGGGTGATTTTCAGATATTGCATTTGCATATCTCTAATTTGAACAATTAATCACCCACTTGAAACCATATTCTAATGAGATGCATATTGGATCCGGCGAGTGGTTCATCGCATACCAGTAATGTTAGCTCTTTTGGATTTGGCTGGAGCAGATTCATCAACATTCAATGACACCCACTGTAAGTTGAGGCGAATCTGCTGCTTTAATAGTCAAGTAGATAAGCGTGTTGAATTTACAGGTTCTCATTTGGAGTGTTGCTTTGTGGCCTATTTGGTTACCTAAACGTCTACTTGTGTCTATATCGCCATCTGTGTCGCTCATGTAAGATTCAAGTATAGAAGAGCTTAGTTATTTCTTTTGTTCTCATAGAAGATATGTATCGGTTCTTTAAGTCTCTATAACTGCATCTCATTATTAATATGTATATGGGCTATTTTAAAATTACGATCGAGTTGCCTCGGAAATACTCTCTCCGTTCCTCCTGGTTCTTCAAAAAATTATTTGGGCATTATTTGGGCCTAGCGATTTGGTTAGCAAATTAAGCAAGAATTTGGTAAGTTTTGGTGGTGTTGTAGAACAAAGTTTGCTCTACGAAATCATGAAAAGATTAACAAATTATTGCATCGTTTTACTAACCAAATCGCTAGGCCCAATTAATACACAAGTAATTTTTTGAAGAACCTGGAAGAACGGAGTGATATGTTTTTAGCTTCAGTTAATTTCAGGGGCGGAGCCATGTAGGGGCACGGGGGGCGCGTGCCCCCCTAAAATTTTCCGAAAACGCTAGATATCCCCTACTTTTTAAAAAATATTAACATTTTTTTTATAAAATAATAAAAGTGCCCCCCTTGTTTCAAAAGCGCACATAGCGCAGATGGTAAAATCCTCTGCTTATAATCATGAGGTTGCGTGTTCGATCCTCCTCACGCACGCTTTAAATTATTTTTGCACAAAAATTTCAACAAAACTGATAAGCATTCCCGCAACTCGAACCCTGGTAGCCAGAGTCAATAAGGAAGCGCGCTTAACCAACTAGGCTAGAAGGCCTATTAAAATTTTGTCGATATTTAATGTACAAATATCTTTAAATAAAAGTTTAAATACTGAAATTGTGCCCCCCCCCCCCCCCCCTTAACGAATTCCTGGCTCCGCCACTGGTTAATTTGTTTGGTATATGAAAGTATGCTTTTTAAATGTGCTCTGAACTTTCTAAGCGTTGAACTTCCATTCACGAGTATGAATTGTTGTACCATCTACAGCTGATAGTATAAATTGGGTCTTTGAAGAAGCCTTCCTCCATTGTGTGTATAATCTACTTGCATGCAGTCACAGTGTCCTTCAAATCAACTTAATTGCAGTAGGCACCGATAAAATAGAAATGACAACCAGGCCAAGTTAGTTCAACGCCTCCCAAAGTACTAGGTGGATGAAAGCTTCAGTATCATATCTTCTTATCATCTTCATTGTTTTTCACCGAATTTTCAAGGTCCTTTATTTGGGGACATCGATTTAAGAGCATCCATGTCTCAGCTAAGAGGAAAGCTTCTATTTTTTGAGAGAAGAGGAAATCATTCCATACCCCAAAATGAATAAAGTGGCTATGGTAACTCATGGTACAGTAGTTGGAATAAAATTTAGGCAGTTTAAATATTTAACAAAAAACCCTGTATGTTTAATTTCGACCCAGACTGTCATTGATGTGAATAATGGATTAAGTTGCTATGGTAACTCATAGGTTTATGGTAGCAGAGTTAGCAAAGATATTAACCCCAACTGAGCGCACAAATTGCTATAGCTGGTGCAGAGCTTTTCTATAGCATGACCAACCTTCCTCGATGCAGTGGACAAAAACATCGATGCCGGCTGACCGCCATGCGAAAGTCATCGATTGCGTGGCCAACTCAGCGAACTCATGGGAAAAGCTGGACGTTGGCTGAGTAAAGTCTGGAATTCATCGATGTTAGCTGACCGAAATGTGAAATTCCTCAATGCTGTGGGCATAAAGATTGATGTCGGCTGACTTTCAGTGGGCAAATCACTGATTCTGGGGGCAAATCTCGACTGTAAACATGTCTACACTTAAAGCTTGCTCCATAATTCCTCCTCTGTCGGAATATAGGAAAGAATATATTAGTTGTGACTACATTCTCCTTTAATGTTTTTAGTTATAGCCAATTCTAACAAATTTAGTTATAGATTCTCAGTTTAAGTAAGACTATTTCAAACACCAATCTATATTTAACACAAAATGTTATATTTGGTTGAGAAAAATGGTTATTCATAGTCGAAGATGGTGGCTATATTACTACTGAACGTATATACTTTTGAGATGTCGTCCAAGTCAAAATGCAGTTTCTATAGGTGGAAATGAGAAGAAGATATGACAACTTTGACAAATCACTGAAAAATGAAATGGTCAATTATCTAGATCTAGGATTTTTAAGCGGCCTGGATTCTTGATGGTGTGATCTTCCAATTAATGGTATTTCTTCATGTTTAGATGTATATGTGACTAGAGAATGCTAGGGAACCAGCCAATATCTCCCACTCATCTCCCACATTTCTTCTAGAAAAATGCAATCATTCCAAATGAATACTCATGTTGTCAATTTTACACTTGGGTGGGAGCTAAATGGGAGATATTGGTGGATTCCCTAGCATTTCTCGAGATATTGGTGGGTTCCCTAGCATTTCTCGAGGGAACCTACCAATATCTCCCATGTGACTTGATGTGTAATTTCTTGTATGTGCCTGGTTGTTAGTAAATTAAAGACGTAAGATGTAATGAACTTTGGACCATGAAGAGTTGAAGATGTTGGTTTCGTCATTGGAGAAGGAAGGCTATATGATGACATTGGATAACCAATCTTAATTCGACTTATGCATACATAATAGCATTACAAGATTTGAATAAAAAATGCAACAAAAAACGGTTCTAATGATACTGTTCACGTGCAACGCACGTGCTACCTACTAGTTTTTAAAAAAGACAAATACAAAAACTTTATATTTTACTTTTAAAACTAATCATTTGAAAATTTAAATAGCAAAGGATGTAATTTCATGTAATTTTTTATGGTCTTATAAAGTAACTTTATTCTACAATATCATGAAAAAATTATAAAAAGATTGCATCATATTCAAATTATCGGATCAAAGTGGTTCGACTACGAATGTGATAGTCAAATTTGTTTTTTTTTTTTTTTTACGAAACGGAGGAAGATACACACGTCACCTACTAGCAATACAATTGTCACTAATTAAGTTACTAGTAATACACATTCTTATGTTTTTTCTTCAATCACCCTTTGCCACTATTCACCGAGTGACTTTTGACTCGGTGATTTGATTAGCATAACGATACAAGAATTCGATATTCTATGCATAAACTTACTCTACGACACTATGGAAATTGTCCAAAAATTATATCGTTTTGCTATCCAAATCACCGAGTCAATTGACATATATATTAAGCCACACTATCCAGCCCATTGTGTTGGGCCAAGCAACTGGCCAAGCCCAAAGGCAGCGAGCCACCTCAGCTCAAGCCCAAGACTCAAATGAACTCTGCTCAATAAGGCCTCAAATCAGCGCATAAGGACTAATCTGAGGGCAATGAACTATTCCAAGGGTCAAGCTGCAATTATATGTAGATATCTCATCGGGTCTTAAGTACGGCCGTTGGATCTAATCCAACGGCCAACACAACCTTGAATTTTGTATTTATGTATACTGATATGTTTAATGAGATACATCGAACATTCCTCACAACTCTCGGTCTTCTTCTCTCTCTGTTACTTCGTTCATCCTCTCCGACGAGCTCTGCTCATCACCATTGATTTCGACAAAACCTCTGTGGTTTCTATCATGGTATCAGAGCCAATGGCTCAAACTACCTCATCAAGAAATGCGATTTTTCAATATTCCACCATAACATCTTCAAATCCACTGTATCTGTTATCAACATCCACAATTTGGTCCCCACTAAACTTGATGGATCAAATTACGTTATTTGGAAGTACCAGATTACTTTCCTCCTTCGAACCCAGAATCTGTTCGGGCTATTGGACGGATCTGATGCACCTCCAACTGAGTTTGTGAAAGGATATGTAGATTCCGAAGGCTCGATGGTTCCCAATTTAGAACACCAAGCATGGATTCAACGAGATCAAGCACTTGTTACTATGATCAACGCTACTCTAAGACCCAAAGATCTTACTCATGTAATTAGCCAGTCCTCTTCTCGCTCTATTTGGGTTATTCTCGGAAAAAGGTACACCTCCCTTACGCACTCAAATATTATGCAACTAAATTCAGGCCAGCAAACTGCTCGAAAAAATTATGATTTAATCGATGTTTATATGAATAAATTGAAAGCTATTTGTGATAAGCTTATGGTGGCTATGGTCAATATTGATGATGAGGATATGATTTTATATGCTCTAAACGGGCTTCCAGCCGAAGACAATCCTTTTAAATCTTCTATTCACATTAAATCAGAACCTGTTTCTTTTGATGACTTACATGTGTTGTTATAAAGTGAGGACCATATGCTTCAAACTCAGAATCTGACCTCTCAGAACTCTACTGTTGCGTTCAATACTGTTTTTACTGAAACTAACCGTGGTGGTTATAATGGGAGTGGTAGATCAAATAAATATAATAGAGGAACATTGGCAATAACTGTGGTGTTTATGGTCGTGGCTATGGTAGGAATCGACGAGTCTATACTTCTGATTTCCTGGTAACAACAATCGTGGTGGCCGTAGTTATTACCGTGGTGGTAGAACTGATTTTAACAGAGGAAAAAGAACTATGGGTATCGTGGTGGACGAAACCCTAGTTACAACCAGCCTCGTAACTCAGACACTTGTCAGATTGGCGGCCAACAATATCATACGACCCTTGACTGTGTTCACAGAATGAACCACGCGTACTAAGGGCTCATTCCTCGTGAATCTCTCACTGCCTTGACTGCATCCACTCAAAATTATAACCATCCTAGCTACTGGTTGTCTGGTACGGGTGCCACCAATCACATGACGCACGACTTTCAAAATCAGAGCACTTCTGACACTTATCTATGAAATGATCAAGTTGTTGTAGGAAATGGTCAATCTCTTCCCATTCACAACACGGTATTGCCTTACTTTCCACTAGTACACATAATTTCACTCTTCGTAATACGTTGCACGTACCTAAACTTAGCACAAATATTTTATCTATACAAAAATTATGCTCCGATAATGATTGTCGCTTTATTTTTTACTCTACATCTTTTTCAATACAGGGACAAAACTACGGGAACCCTTCTATATCAGGGATTGAGTAAAAATGACTTGTATCCCATTGAATCTATGCCTTTTAATTCTTAGCCTCTTAAATCTTTATTCGCATGCTTATGTTAGTAATAAGGTTGATGTTCGGACCTGGCATGATCGCATAGGACATCCTTCGGATAGTATTTTGCGTAAAGTAATTGCTCCTTCTGACATTTCGAGTCGTAATAATAATAATAATAATAAAGGCCTTTGTTATTCCTGTCTTGAAGGCAAGATGCATTCTCGCCCGTTTCTGATTCTAGTACTAAAACTGAAGCTCCTTTAAATTTGCTTCACAATGATGTTTGAGGGCCCGCGAGCTCCAAGTCCTATCACGTCTACCATTACTATATACTTTTCATTGACCATTACTCAAAATTTACTTGGGTTTTTTCTTTACATGACAAATCGTATGTCCCCACAGTGTTTTCTCATTTTAAGCTTAAAATTGAAAAACTTCTTGATCATGATATCCGTATTTTATGCATCGGCGGTGGAGGCAAATATATGTCCTTTATCTTCTCAAAAATTCTCTGACTAGATGGTATAACTCACCAAAAATCTTGTCCTCACACCCCGCAATAAAATGGCGTTGCGGAGCGAAAGCACCGTCTTATCATGGAAACCGCCATAACCATGCTAAAAAGAACCTCTTTACTTAATTACTTGTGGTTTCATGTTGTGAATGCTGATACTTTCTTGATTGATCGCATGCCTATTCGTAATACTTACAAAAAATCACTATTTGAATTACTTTTAGGCACACCTCCAGATTACTCACACTTGAAAGTTTTCGGGTGCGCTTGTTTTTGAAAGGGGAGTATGCAGGTAGAAATGCAGCACATATACTCTAGAAGGGAGGAGGGGTTGAATAGAGTATGCCAACGTTTTGCAAAACTTGGTAAGGGAGAAGAGCTTCTGAGAAGAGCAATGAAGTTCAAGGCCTTGGAAACAGTTTCAAGCCTTTGGAATTAAATACACTTTGAAAGAAAACAGACAAGTATTTTTCAAGTCTTTGAATAGAGTACAAGTGAGAAGAACACTGCATTGTAGAACTGCAGTAAGGAATGTAGTGATCTTCTGTGAGATGGATATTGAGAATAATGTGCTTCTTTGATGCTTGACAATCCTGGAATGTGTCTCTCTCTTTTTGCCCGTTGAATGTCTTCTCTTGTTTCTTCGAAATGAGATCTATTTAAACAGCTTAGAGCTCAGCAAATCTTCCCAGATTTTCAGCAACAAACTTCCAATTTTGTAGGAAACAACTTTGACTCTTTTAACAGCCTTCTCCAACGGATAGTTGATCATAATCTTCTGAGATGTTGTTCTTATCTTGAATTTAAACAGATTCGGAAGCTGTCAAGAGTGTCTGATTGATCACATAATCACTTTCTCTCCAAGTTTCCTTTCCTGCAAAATCCATATTAGGAAACCAATATTGTAAACTAGGAAATAAAATTTCCCTGCAAAACTGAGTCAAACAGATGGATCAAATGGTGTTAAATGTATCAAAATAGTCTGTATTTCATCATCCAATAAGAACAGATCAAGCATAGGGGTGAGAGAGATAGAATCAGTTAAGAAAAACTCCCCCTGAGAATATGGATACAGGTCAGGCAGTTTCAAGGCTTTGAATCCTGTTTCAAGGCCTTGAAATAGCTCTGCTATATCAAGCCTGTGAAACTTGATTCAAGGGTTTGAAAGCTTGTTCAAGGCCTTGAAAATAGCTCTGCTATTTCAAGCCTGTGAAACATGTGAACTAACAGTCTCCTCCTTGATGAAAGACAAAACTTCAAATTGTATGAATCTTAGTTTCTGCAAAAAATACTGATTAGCACACAGTTCAAATAGTAGTAACGCATTGGTTCCAAAAAGATCCAACATATTCAGTGATAAACAGAAAAACACATAAGTCCAAATAATCCTACTGACCAAAAAGATAGGTCACTAAATCATAAAAACAACTAAGATTTCTCCCCCTTTTTTACTTTCATAAAAAAGAATGAGAAAATTTTGGATCAGAGTCTTTGGAAAATTTTGAAAATAAACTTAAAAGAGAAGTGAGAAAGAAAGAGTAGGAAAGAGTTTATGGGGTTGGGTCTTCATCTCCATCCTGATCTCCTTCTTCCTCACTGTCTTCATCATTGTCGTGGTCTTCTTGTTGAACCACATCAATTTCCTCAATGATGGAACTAATTTTCTCTATCTCACTATTGAACAAGAAGGTGATTCCTTCTAAAGCTTTTCTTCCACGCTTTAGTTTCGTTTTCACATACACCTTCTTTTGTTGTGCACAGGAGATTTTATGATGATCTTTCCTTCCAGTTTTTTATGCAGTCTCAGCTTGTGGAAGATCTTTCTCATGTCTTCCATTTTTGGACACAAAATATACTCCATATGAACCTGAAGTAGTATCTGAATCCGAGTCAGGAATGAGGATTTCTTTTTCTTTTCCCTTGATCCCTGTGTCTGCCTTTTTCTTGGCCTTTCTTAGGGCTTCCAATATGGATTTCTGCTTCTCTTGTGTAGTCCCAATGGTCTTTTCCTTCTTGCCTGTCACTGGAAACTGGTCTTTCTTCATTATCTTCTTGGGAGGTAGAGACTCCAATTCTTCATCAGTAGAATCCTTTGATTCTGAGTCTTCACTGATTATTTGAACTTCATCCTCAACGGTCTTTCTCTTCTTCTCTGTACTGGGATTTGATCCTCCGGTCATCTTGATTCTGTCAGAGGCTCTTCTAGTGCTCATTAGGGTTTGGGAGAAAAATACAGAGTGAAGGAGAATAGAAGAAGATAAATACTAAAAGAGTTTGAGCTTAAAAAGGAAACTGCAATATGTTTCTGATCTCAAAAGATTTGTAATGATCAGAGAAGATTCAAATATTTGAAACCGTTGGAAATAAATAATCTAATACTATAATTGGTTGAAAAATAATTTTGAAAAAAGGTAGGGGCAATATTGAGCAATATCTGCAAAGATAGCACCCAATACTGAATGATCCAAGAATTATTCACTAACCAGGTATCCGACTTTATTTCAAGGCTTTGAAAACAATTTCAAGGTCTTGAAACGCTGCTATACTGAAACAAATGAAATCAAATCTTTGAGGAGATTTTCAAGGCTTTGAAAATCAGTTCAAATCTTTAAAGCACATAATAACTTACCTTCCTTACCTGATGCTACCCCTAAACCAATGCATATTTATTTAGCATGCCTAGTTCCAGTCTTAGAGCTAAAAAAATTTCATCTGGAAATGGTTTAGTGAAGATATCTGCAAGTTGCATGTTAGTAGAAACAAATTCAAGAACAATATCACATTTCTCAGCATGATCTCTGATGAAATGGTGTCTAACATCAATATGTTTGGTTCTTGAATGCTGAATTGGATTCTTTTTAATTGATATTGCACTGGTGTTGTCACATTTTATGGGTATACTTCTTCTTCTTGGTTGTAACCTTGAGCAACCAACCTTTCTTTGTTTCTGATCACTTGCCATTCTCATCTAGTTTGTTTCTGAACACCCATCCGGTACCAATGACATACTGGTTTGTTGGTGGTTGAACTAGGTTTCACACCTTATTTCTTTGAAACTCATTGATTTCACTTTGCATAGATATAATCCAGTCTGCTTATTGTAATAATTCCTTCACAGTTTTGGGTTCTACAAGAGAGATAAAAGCATTAAAAGCACAAAGATTTTTTATCTGTGATCTTGTTTGTGTACCAGTTGTTGGATCAGATATGATGTTGTCAGCTAGATGAGATGAAAAATATTTGAATCTCTTTCTTGGAGACCAAGGTTCAGGCTCTCCATATTGCTTCTCTGGTCTTGACTTAGTAACCTGATCACTCATATCTTTCTGATCATCCTTGTCAAGACCTTGATCTCTATTTTCAAGGCCTTGAGACCTGTTTCCAAGATCTTGAAAATGACTTCTGTTTCCTTCTGAACCTTTCTTGAACCCAAGTGAGTTCTCAGCTTCTTCTTCTGATTCATGCTTGTTCAGATTCAGGTCCGCAAAACTTTCACTCAAAGAACCATCAAAGCTTTCATAAAAAATAACATGAATACTTTCTTCAACTAGCTTGGTTCTTTTATTATAAACTCTATAAGCCTTGCTAGTAAGAGAGTAACCAATAAAGATACCTTCATCACTTCTTGCATAAAACTTACCCAAGTTGTCCTTACCATTGTTGTGGACAAAACATGTGCAACAAAAGGGTTTGAAGTATGAAATGTTTGGCTTCCTCCCTTTGAAAATTTTATAGGGGGTCTTCTTCAAGATAGGTCTGATCAAACACTTAACCAAAATGTATTTTTTTGTATTCACAGCTTCTGCCCAATAGTGTTTTGGCAGCTTGTTTTCTAGAAGCATTGTTCTTGACATATCTTCAAGAGTCTTGTTCTTTCTTTCAACAACTCCATTATGTTGAGGAGTTCTAGGAGCATATAAATTGTGAGAGATACCATGATTAACACAAAACATATCAAATTCTAATTGATCAAATTCTCTACTATGATCACTTCTGATTGAAGCAATAGGTAGGTTTTTCAAGGTTTGAAATTCTCTGCAAAGCTTTGAAATTCAGATAGGGCTTCTGATTTTTCTTTGAGAAACATAACCCACGTAAATCTGGAATAGTCATCTACAATAACTAGCATATACCTGTAACCTTTTGGATTTGGAGTCCTCATTGTTGGGTTTTGAAGTAGGTAACGCAGTGGAATAACAAAAATTTAGTTCCTACTTCAATGCCCACCACGGATCGTCAGGATGAGACATCATAACATGATAAGAGACACAGTATTGTGTACCTTTTGAATTTGTGAGATCACACGAAGAATGATGTCCTCGTCTCTACGGTTGATCCACGTCTAGAGGTGATATCTAGATTCTTCCTTCAAACAAGTGCTAGCTTGAACCCGGAGGAAGAGGGAAGAAGATCAAAGCAACAAAGGCACAAGAGCAGGTTCGGCCTCCTCTTTGAGCTGACGGGAAAGGGGGGCGGACGGGGCTAGGGTTTCAACCCTAGCTCTTGTATTGCTCTCTCTTTTGCTCTCTCCCACTCTCTTTGTTATGTCTAATAACATTAACATTAGTGTGGGAAGGAAGCTAAAGCCTCTTTATATACTCCAACAACTCCTTGTTCTTTCCATAAAAGAATTTCCTAATTCTAGATGAACTAGAACTATTCCCTTCCTTGCAAATTAGTCCTACTAAGTTTGCAAGGTGTTGCACAATGATCCTTATATTAATTAATCAATATTAATTAATTCCAAATCTAGCTCTACTCTATTTGACGTGTGACCCCATAGGTTTCTATATAGTTGGTAGTAACTCTTACTAACATGGGGCGGTGTCTAGCAACACATCCATGCCACCCAACCAATAGAAATAGTCAGTGATCCCGACAAATCTCTTGTGCCCAATATCTCATATTGCACTATCCCTTTGTCTCCATATCCGGATTGGACACGAGACATACATCGTCACACTCGTATATCCAATCCATAGTTCCTCGATCCTGAGAATATGCTTATGCTTGCAGATAACATCAATATCTCTATATTGATTTATCTGAGTCTGGACAGACATTCAATAATTTACCCCATTATGTGGGAGGGACAAATCCTATCTACATCACTACGATCTCTAAGCTTGCTTCCTATCACGCCCGATAGCCATCTTTATGATTACCCAGTTACGGTGTAACATTTGATAACATCAAAGCGCAATGTTCCACAACTAGAGTATCTAGTGACTTCAAGTCTAAGGATTGCAATTATATTAGCACTACGAAAAGCGATTGTGATCACTACAAAAAATTGGCCGAAATGCAGCATTAATATAATGCTACAACAGATACCAATAATGCTGCTTATGGTTTTTGCGGCATTATTTACGTCATTAATTGTAATGATGTATTTGTCGGTGCCGTTTTTGCCAATACGTCATTAAATTAATGCCGCCTAAGCAAATGCAGCATTACTCGCGGCATTAATTTTTCGTCGGCATAGTTGCGGCAGTAACTGCCATAATGTCGCATAAGATAGTAGTTGCAGCATTATTTAATGCCATAATTAAGTTCAATTCTAGCATTGTTTAATGCTGATTTTGAATGCAACTCCAGCATTCTTTTAATGCCGTAATTGACGTCAATCGCAGCATTAATTTCGTGCTGCATCTTTTACCAATAGAAGCATTGCTTAATTCTTATACTCAATAACAAAATCATCTAATAATATTGCACACATGACAACAATTATACTATCAAAATTCCTGACAATAACAACATTGCGATAAACCAAAAACATCATATATTAATTTCAAACTTTAACCAAATAGTTACATACAAAAATTTCACGTCCCGATAACATTGTTTTTCGGAAGATGTATAGATAGAACAAAACACAGTAGCAATGAAAGATTCCCCAGACCCTTACAACGACATTAGTTTATCCACCAAATAATATGCAAGACATGTTAAGTCTTTGATAACCTCAAAGAGACATAGTTTTCCAAGCATCCAAGTCTTTAAAGTGTTGGAGGAGTATCAAAAGATAATCTCGCAAATGGAGAAATTTGTACTATCCTGAAATAGCATTACAACACATTAGTTTGAAGTAAAATTAAAAGGGAAACAAAGAATGATGCTCATGCTTTATTAATGCCATAGTGGAAATAAATGTAAAACAACTAGATAACAAAATGAGAAATCACTAAAGGAAGACAGACTTTGGTGTTGTTTAAAAAAAGTATAGAAAAATGGCACACAGGTCAGGAGCCTGTGGAATATAGATGTTTATAATCTATTTACCTTCTGCACTAACAATCAAACATAAATACAGAACAAAATGGAAGGCTTCAAAGTAATATTTTAAAATAAATGTCCAATTATAATTAATAGCTATTGGTAGACATTTGGTAATTAGCTGGTGAAACTGTGGAAGAAGTTAAGGTTGTCTACCTCCAATATGACCTTATCCAAACTTCAGCTTCAACATATATTCTCCTAATGTTAAACTACTAATTCCAACAGTAACCTGAGCATCATGAGATATGAGAACATGCTCTTCATGTTCATAATATCCCCAGTAATAAAAGCACATATTTTACCAGTGAGAACACGTCATGAAGCCTCTAGAATTTTTAAATTGATAAATTATGTTCATGATATTGAATGGACTTGAAACTTGATTAACATTACGAAATGCTTTATTAATCAGTGTGTAGGGAGAACTCTGCTCAATTAGACTAAAGTATTGCATCATCTGATAAACTTGCTATGCGGGTTATGAACTTTTGGAATGGCCAAATCAATTAAACCAATAAATGTACAAAAGAACATAGATAAGTTCATCACTATGTCTAACTTACAACAGTGGCACCTCTGTCACCTTTGACTTTGATTGTGTCTACATAATCAAACTGACAATTATTGTTCATTTTCACATTCTCATTTGAGGCTCCAGTAGTTTATATCCAACTCATTCCTAAACAACCATAGCCAACCCAATAAATTAACATGCTCATATTATAATGAAAATGAACCCACAATAATATCAGATCTCCTAGTGAATGAAAAAATGACTGGGAAAATGTAAGTACCAGTCATTCTTTATTAGAAGGCCTCCCAGTGAAGCATATAGCTTTTGCATCTCCTCATCAAGACCTTTGCATTTCCCATGCAATACAGCTCCATAAGGACCGTAGCCTAGTTCGCTAATTTCCTTAAGATAATCCTCTTTAATAATCTATACAAGAATGACTACATTTGATTCATCAAATATTCTTAATACTTGGAATGATAATATATATGGAAAACAATGTAAGAGTGTAAGTACCGGAATATCATAGAGAAGATGTCGCTTTTTGTTGACTCCTGGGAACAAACAAGACTTGATTTGGTTGGTATTGGCCATTGATGTTTGGCATAGATCAGTTTACCTACTCAAATGGTCGTTAAGAGCTGAACATGCCAAAAGAATGGAAATCAATGTGAGCTCAGAGCATACTCTTGTATGAAACATCTCAAAATACTCACATAAGATGTGAACTATAACCTTACTCACAAAAATTCTGTTTAATTAAAACCAGTTTTTGAACTGCCTGGTGATGGAAAATATTCAAATGAGAATAAAAATAGTACTGAGTAATGTTTTTCCCTAGCCAATTCTATAAGAGTCAAATAGGAGCAGAAGTCCTAAACAATACAAGAACAACACCTATTAGCACCTATTAGAGAGTTCAAGCTGTAGCAACTTAGGCTAAAGCAATAAAACTGACTGAGCAAATTGTACACTTCCCTTGGATTAATGACATGCTTTCATGACACATATTCGGAAACAAAAATATTTAAAAGGAGATACTTACATATCATCTGCTGCCGCTTGTTGTTCTTCAATCTAGGTAATTGGCCGCAAATGCGAGTATCATGCGAGTGTAAACACACGAACATCATCACTCGCAGACAGAAAAAATAAGAAAAATATAAAGAATTTATTTCATTGATCACAAATATATCATTAGCTACGGGGCAAAATTTTATTCATTTGTAAAATCTATACATGCCAGTGACTATTAGTCCATGTATATTACAACAGGTTCGCATCAACTTAAACCTGATAACTTCTAGCCGTGTTTGTTTTCATGCCGGTCATTGCCAGCCCGGGGTTTCGTGTCCCCTGCGTCTAGGTTTTTCAAGTTGGGTCTTACACCTATGGGGTATGTCGAAAGACCAGAAACAAATGTTTTTACAGAGTTTTGAAACCTGTGCTATTTCTAATAACTTCTTTCTTATGTCTACTCCCCTTTCCTATGACTACAAACATGAACCCTCATAGATGTACAACTAAAGAGGGACAGGGAACATCCAATATAGATCGACCTGAGAAGAACCTTGAAATACCCCGTTTTGTGACTACGGGTATTTTGTGATATTATTATAAGTGTTGGGAAGTTAATTTAATTATAGAGAGTTAATTATAATACTTTGAGAGTTTGGGGGGAACTTTGTGACTTTAATCAAAGGTTTTAGTGTCTTTTACTTGAGTTTGGGGGAGGTATTTGTCTTTTGGCAAAACTAAGGGGGAACAAGTGTCTTTTGACCTAACTTTTCTTCCTACATAAAAGTTTCCTAATTCTAGAGGGTTTCTTACTTATGAAGTTGATTTTATTTCCAACTCTCATAAAACCCTCATTCTCTCTACTTTTTCTAATCTCTCTCACGTCTCCCTCACTCTCACCCGTCCCTCTCTCTCGTCTCTCTCTTGTGACCGACGGCAGCCACCCCACCGCCGCCGCCGCTCTCTCTCTCTCTTTTGCGTTGAGGTAACTCTCTCTCTCTCTCTCTCTTTTCTATTTTCTTTCCTTCTCTTTTCCTTTCTCTCTTTCTTTCTCTCTATCTCCGTCCGTCTCTCTCTCCGTCCGCCTCCTTGGGGGGCGGGTTTGAGCGGGTTGGTTGTTTTGTTTCGTCTTTTCTTTTCTCTTGATTGAACTCTTGATCTTGTGATCACTTGTTCGTGATTCACGTATGTTGCATGTAATCTTTAAATTTCAGTTTGTTATTGTTGGGATCATTGTTCATGGATTCGTAGGATTTATAATCAAGTTTTAGGGTTTATCATGTTCTTGGGTGTTGGGAAGAAACCCTAGTTTGAAAGAGAAGTTTGATTGAATGAGAGTTTGAAATTGGTGGAAAACAATCTGATTTGAATGTGGGAATCATGTTATATTAGGTTTAGTATGGATATAGGATGAACTAGATGCTTGGGGGAAAAGTTTCATGAAGATTGACAATTCCCGTATTGATATTTTGAAGGAAGTTGGAAACTTGAAACTAGTGTAACTTTTGATTCAGGAATCGAAATTAAGATCCGTTTGAGGCTAAACTTATTATTTCAAACGTTTTGAATCCAATGGAACTGTTTTTAGACCATGATCTGTTTGGGAAACTGGAGTAATAGATTTGGTGGAGTTATGATAGGTTATGTATGCTTTAGGTTAGAGGATTGTGAAACAAAGCTTTGGGTTATGTTTTGGAGCATGAATTGAATGAGATGTTGGGGAAGTGTTAGAACCCTAAACCATGGACCATCATATGCATGTAATTAGTATAGCAAGTATATTGCTAGAATAATTGTTTGATTAGCATATTGTTATGTGTAGGTAACGAATTCGTCGACGACGAGTAAGTAGAGTACATTGGTTGAGTTGCTATAGTTGGAATTTGCTTTGAGGTAAGTAAATATGCCAAGCCTAGTTGTGCTTATCTCTTTCGTGTCAAAACGAATACTTGATTTCTTTACGTCTCAAAATGTGTTTATGTGACGTGACATGCAATATGTGAATTCTACTTGATAAATGTTTTTCTTGGAAAATATCACCATGTTACTGATAATGCATTAATACGTAAAGTGGAATAGTTGTGCGGGGACATTTATTATTATTGTGGTATGGTTACCATTGGCATTGGACGGTTTGATCTCGGTCTTCCGTTTCAATTTATTTTTATTTTAATCCGGTTGCAAGTCCCCGGATAGCTCCCTGTACTCACTCCTCTGGACGCTAGATTCTTTGGGGGGTCTCGACACTTAAGGTCTTGGATGCTTGCGAGATGGTTTGGTTTCCCCCGTCACAACGAATTAATAATGGATTTTTGGTTTTTGTTAACGGAAAGAAGTTAACATTGGATTTTGGATTTTCCTAATGATTATGGAAATTGGTTGGAAATATTATGGAATTGGGAACTCTTATGTTTTAATACAAGAGTCAACTTTATTACTGCTGTGTTTGTGAAAAACTCGTACTTATAAATGAGTCATTGTTTTATAACTATCCATCATCGTTTTACATGTTTGGGTGTTTGCTTACCAGTATTTCAATGCTGATTTTGTACAGTGGTGTTTCTTTTTCATTCCGCACCACAGGTTTAGAAGATGGTTATCTGGCATAGAAGGAGACGCACATCACATGGAGAAATAGTAGTAGTATTACATTTGAATTTGAACTCTTTAGTAGTTTAAACACTTTAGTTGTTTTTGCCGATTTGTGGCTAGGACGAAAGTTTATCGTAATACATTGTTTAATTGGATTTAATTTATTATTGTGGATGTTTTGTGCTTGCGAACCATGTTATAAAATCTCCTTGTATCCAGGCTCCTCTCGGGTACGGAGTGACATCCCCGGGTCTCCGGCTTGGGCCATTTGGGGGTGTTACAAACCTATTCACCATCAATAGAATTGATGGAGAATGAGCCTGTGCCCTAGATCTATCTAACTATCCCTCGAATAGACGAAGAAATTGGTGATGGCGGATCTCGTCCAGGTATGGTCCAGTTGCACTGAACGATCCTGTGCCTCCAAAACCTAGGCATATACGATTGAACTGAATGAAAACGAATACACGGAGAGACATACCTGAGCACGACTGAAATGGACGACCCAGTTGCAAATTCAGGGAGTATCGAGTTGCAACTCCAAGTTTCATGACGAGGATGAAGCGGTCGCGGGGAGGTAAATTAGGGCTTCTAGCGGGAAATTGAAATTTTAGGGAAATAATTGGTGAAAAAGAGCTTATATAGTGTAGGTTTTGGAGGAATTATTTTCTAATGACGTTTTTAATCTTATGCGATATTAATTATTTTAATGCCGCAACTATGAAATCAGAAGCGGCATTTTATATATTCATGCCGCCATCTGGAATAAAATTGCGGCATTTTATCTACTAATGCCGTTTCTTTATGTCAAAAATGGCATTAACATTTCATGCCGAAAAATTTAACTAATCGAGGCATTTTTTATAATGTCGTCCAAATTAATGTTGTTTTTGCTCCGATTTTTTGTAGTCTGACTTGACATAATCTAATGCATCCTTTTCGTCGTGGGTCAATCCAGTATGCCATTACTCCTAATGCATACCCATGTGTTAGACTTGATATCTCCATATCAATCTACCCACATACTAGTCTATATTTGATCGTCCTTTTAATAAATATAGTGGACTAGGGATATTTAAGATAAAAAACACATTTTATCTAAGGACTTCATTATATTAAATATCAAAATATATAATAAATGAATATTCTAGCCAAAAAAAGTTCATACTAAATCTATGATTGCCTTTAGGGCATCTATTCCAACACTCATAGGACCCCGGAGATCCATATGAAGTAATTCAATAGGTCTAGTAGTACTTACAAATTTCTTTGGCTTGAATGAGCTTCTGGTCTGCTTAGCCTGAGCACAATCTTTGCATACTTGAACATCTTTGAACTTGATTGATGGTAAATCTCTTACCAGATCTTTGTAGATCAACTTTTTCAAGGTATGCAGGCTAATGTGACCAAGCTTTCCGTGCCAAAGCTTTGAATCCTCTTTCAAGGCCTTGAGACACTTCAATATTTTACCGGTAACTTTGTTAGTTTGTAAAGTATAAACATTATTTGATCTAGAGACTGTGAGAATGCAATTTCCTAATTTCTCATTTTGCACCACACACTTCTCTTTATCAAAGATAACCTTATTTCCATTGTCACAAAGCTGAGATACACTAAGCAATTTAAATTTCAAGCCATCAACTAGATACACATCAGAAATTGAGTTTTCAGAATCTGTACCAACTTTACCAATACCAAGAATGTTGCATTTGCCTTTGTCACCAAGTGTAATTGAACATTCAGATTCCTCTTTCAATTCTGAGAATAGAGATCTCTTTCCACTCACGTGTCTTAACCACTGTCCATAAACCACTTATGTTCTTTGACATTGTTGACAACCTGCAAGCACCAATCACTGCCTTACCCAGCTGTTAGACCAAGTGTTGAATTTAGAATCATACTCAGGATCAACCATGTTAGGTGGTCTGACCCCTGTAGTAACCCAAATCTGTCTGACATGTACCTTGAGTTGAAGTGGGAAAGTGTTCCTCATTATGTGAGGGTCTCTTCTTCTGAAGGGGCAGGTCATCTTAACATGACCAATTTTATTGCAGAAATGACACTTAGGAGAAGTTTTGTTTCCTGCTTTCACAAATCTGGTATTGTTCTTTCTTGGAAAATTTGGATTGTATCCAATACGAGTTTTGTGAACAGACTTTAGGCTTTCTCCAAGAATCAAGTTCAACTTGTGTTCTGAGCCTGCAAGCTTGACTTTGACTGATTCAAATTCTTGAAGTTTCTCAGTAAGTGCAGTCTTTTGTTTATCTAATTCATCAACTTGATGTCTCAGATTAACAAGGCTATCACTCAATAGAGATTTCTCATTGACCACTTCATTGACTTGTGTTTTCAAGGCTTTGAAATTGGCTTTCAAGGCCATGAAATCACTGTCAGTTTTCTTATGAGAGATTTCAAGATTCTGATTCAGACAAACAAGTTGTAAATTCTCTTTTGCTTGCTCATGTAATTTTTCTTTCAATACTCTAATCTCTTTCAGATATTCCTCTTCATTTAAAATCATTGTTCTAACATAATCTGAGAGATCTTCTTTTGGTTTTGAAATCAAACAGTTTACCATTACCTCAATGTTCTTTTCAGAACTGTCATCATGTTTGGCCATGAAGCATAGGTTAGCATGTTCTTCTTGTGATTCAGAGTCACTTGAAGTATCTGAATCACTCCATGAAGCTATCATAGATTTCTTTCTCCTGTCGTGGTCTTTCTTTTGAAAGTTCTTGATTTTATTTTGTGGACAATCTCTTATCAAGTATCCTGCATCACCACACTCAAACCAGTTCATAAATTTTGATTTCTTTGAGAAGAAGTCTTACCTTTTAATTCCTTGCTACTGAATGATCTGTTTCTTTCTCTTTTGAAGTCTTTGTTTCTAAAGTTTTTCTTCATATTGAGGATTTTGGTCAAGGCTTTGGAAATCAAAGCAAATGGATCTTCATCATCATTCTTAGTTTCAATGCTTTGAATTTTCTCATTTTCTTTTGCCTTGAGTGCTAAGTTCTTGAAACCTTCTGGTAGCTCTCCATCAGCTTCATTCATGGATATTTCATGTGTCAGAAGCTTCCCTTGTAGGTCATCAAGTTGTAGTGATGGGAGATCTTGAGCTTCTTCAATTGCAGTAGTCTTTGGTTCCTATTTTGACTTGGGTAGACTTCTCAGAATCTTCCTCACCTTTTCTTCATTGGAAATATGCTTTCCAAGTGAATCAAGGTTGTTGACTATGTCTCTGAACCTTTTGAACATTCCTCTGATTGACTCATCTGCATTCATCTTGAATAGCTCATATTTTCTGAGATAGATGTTGATCTTGGTTTGCTTGACTTGACTGGTTCCTTCAAATGTCACCACAAGCTTATCCCATATCTCCTTGGCAGTCTTACAGCCTGAAATCCTGTTGATTTCATCAGTACTCAAAGCAAAATACAAGATGTTAATAGCTTTGTAATTTTTAGAGAATTATTCTAATTCAGATGAAGAAAGAGAGTCTTTAGTTTAGGAGTTTTAATCCCATATTTATCTGTGTAGAAAGTGTGAGGTCCATTATGAATAATGGTCCATAGCTCTATGTCTTGATCAATGATGAACATTTTCATCAGAGCTTTCCAATGAGCAAAATTATCTCCACAAAATAGATGAGGTCTGTTAGCAGCTCTTCCCTGTGAGTAACCACCATCACCTGCAGTACTCATGATCACCAGATGGTTAAATCTATACAGTGATACAAGCTCTGATACCAATTGAAAGGGGAGTATGCAGGTACAAATGCAGCACATATACTCTAGAAGGGGGGGGGGGGTTGAATAGAGTATGCCAACTTTTTGCAAAATTTGTAAGGGAAAAGAGTTTATGAGAAGAGAAATGAAGTTCAAGGCCTTAGAAACAGTTTCAAGCCTTTGGATTGAAATACAGTTTGAAAGAAAATAGAAAAGTCTTTTTCAAGGCCTTGAAAAGAATTTCAAACCCTTGAAAACAGACAAGTTTGAATGCTGCAAAAACTAAGTATGCAAATGAAACTGAAAATGGAAGAGACACAGGATTTATAGAGTTCAGTCCACCTGGACCTACGTCTCCACCTCAGGGATCTTCTCCCTGCAGGATTTTCAACAAAATTCTTATTAATCAAAAGCTAAGCCCTAGATCTCAAGCAGAGAGATATGCCTTACTCTGTTACAACTTGTGGTTCTCTCTACCCTATCTAGTACCTGCTCTAGCCAATTGATTAACTAAGAATTCTCTATTGTTCACTTTGAAAAATCCTTGAGAATGAGAGAAAGAAGTAGTATAAGAATGATATACAAATTGAGTACAAGTCAGAAGAACACTGAAGTGTAGAACTGCATTGAGGAATGTAGTGATCTTCTGTGAGACGGATTGTGAGAATTATGTGCTTCTTTGATGCTTGACAAGCCTGGAATGTGTCTCTCTCTTTTTGCCCGTTGAGTGTCTTCTCTTGTGCTTCAAAATGAGATCTATTTAAACAGCTCAGAGCTCTTCAATTTTCCCAGATTTTCAGCAACATACTTCCTGTTTTGTAGGCAACAACTTTGAATCTTTTAACAGCCTTCTCCAAAGGATAGTTGATCATAATTTTCTGAGATATTGTTCTGATCTTGTCTTTAAACAGATTGGGAAGCTTTCAAGAGTGTCTGATTGATCACAGAATCACATTCTCTCCAAGTTTTCTTTCCTGCAAAATCCAGATTAGGAAACCAATCCTGTAAACTAGGAAATAAAATTTCCCTGCAAAACTGAGTCAAACAGATGGTTCAATGGTGTTAAATATATCAAAATAGTTTTTATTTTATCATCCAATAATAACAGATTAAAACATACGGGTGAGAGAGATAGAATCAGCTTAGAAGAGTTCAGAAACCCCCCCCCCCCCCTTGAGAATATGCATACAAGTCAGACAGTGTCAAGGCTTTGAATCAAGGCTTTGAAAACTTGTTCAAGGCCTTGAAATATCAAGCCTGTGAAACCTGTGAACTTACAATTTTTCATATTTGCGCCCTTATAATTCTTCCAAACTTGACTCTAAAAAAAAATTGTGCACTAGATTATAAGGGTTACTTATGCCTTGAAAAGGTTACTAACCACATTTACACTAGCCGCGATGTTATTTTCGATGAAACAAAATTTCCCATGTGCTCAAAATGCTACTGATCGATCTGGTTCTACCATCTCAGATACAATTGTACCTGATTCTTCAAGTTATTTGGCACTTACTGGTGCGCTCACTTCATCAGTACCATTTGTTGATACCCAACACCCACCTGCTACTGTTACTGTCACTATTTCGGCACTTCACCCATAAATGATGAGTTGGCCAAGCCCAAGTCCGGTTACCACTCATTCAGTCAGTCCGGTGCAACCAACCCAGGCCCAAGACACGCCTATCCGGGACTGTAACTCTGATCCAACTTGCTCTGCGCCTTCTGGTTCAGGTATGGCACCTTTGGTGCAACCAGCCGAAGCCCAAGACACCACTGTCCAGAACTGTTCATCACTCTTAGCACGTTCTTCGCTCTCTGGCATGGCACCCTCCGCTAAAATTGAGATGGTACTCGCACTAGCCCCACCTGAGATGGCACCTCCACCCAACTCCAATCCAAATCACACACATCACATGCAAACTCGTAACAAATCCGGAATCAGCAAAAAAAAGAAAGGTTTTTTTTTTTTGCTATTACTACTATTTCTGACCCCACATCTTATACTGAGGCCAGCAAACACTAGCAGTGGCGTTCCGCATGACTGACGAGTACACTATCCTCACACAAAAAAATGCGTGGACTTCAGTACCTCCTCCACCACATTCCAATGTAATAGGCAACAAATGGGTTTTTCACACTAAATACAAACCCAATGGAGTCGTTTCGCGATATAAAGCACGTCTTGTTGCCAAAGGGTTTCATCTAAATCCTGGCATTGATTTTGATGAAACCTGTAGTATTGTTGTCAAACACTCTACTAGTCGTACCATTTTAGCACTTGCAGACAATTTTAACTGGCCTTTACAATAGTTAGATGTCAAAAAATGTCGTTCTTCACGGTATTCTTTTCGAAACAGTTTCCATGAGTCAACCTCAAGGATTTAAAGATCCCCGCTTTCGTCATTACGTTTTCAAGCTTAATAAGTCCATCTATGGTTTAAGACAAGCTCCACGAGCTTGGTTTGAATGTTTCACCTATTATCTCCTAACTCTTGGTTTTATTTCATCTTACGCTGATTACTCTCTCTTTATCAAACACTCACGTGGGAAACTCACCATTTTAGTTTTATATGCTGATGATATTATCTTAACTGGCTGTGACAAAAATTTTATTTCTTTACTAGTCCGCAAATTAAACTAAGAATTTTCAATGATAGACTTAGGGCCCCTCACTTATTTCCTGGATTGAAATTAAGCGAACCAAGGATGGCATCTCCATTCATCAGGCTAAGTATATTTATGATTTATTTGCAAAACCGCTTCTACACCTTTGTCTGCAGGTACAAAATATCACACTCAAGACAGTCGTCCTCTTCCAGACGCAACCCCCTACGCCAGCCTCTTGGCGCCCTCCAATACCTTACTTTCAGTCGTCCTAACATTGCCTTTGCTCTAAATTATTTGTGTCAATTTATGCACACACCCATTGAAAATCACCTTATTGGAGCCAAATGCGTACTTTGATATTTACAGTGCTCCAAAAATCACGACATATTTTATCAAAAAAGGGTACATGCCATAACGGCTTACAGTGCCGCCGATTGGGCTGACAACCCCACTGATAGACGTAGCACTTCAGCCTTCGTTGACTTTCTCGGCCCTAACCCTATTCATTGGGGTGCCAAGAAACAACCCACCGTTTCAAGGTCGTCAACCAAAGCCGAGTACCGAGCTCTTTTATTTCGTTATTATCTTTACATTTGGGAAAAAGTCCTTACTAATGATCTCTCTATATATTTTTTTCAACTGCTCAGAGCAAATCACTGACATTTTTACCGAAGGGCTGCCCATACATCAATTTCATGATCTCAATCACAAACTAATGGTGCATCCCGCCCCATTAGTTTGAGGGGGAGTATTAAGCCACACTATCCATCCCATTGTGTTGGGCCAAGCAACTAGACCAAGCCCAAAGGCAACGATCCACCTCATGTATCACTCCGCGTATCCGGCTCGGGAGAGACCGGGAGAGTGCTACTCGAATAGCAGAAATCGAGAACATTACATCCCTAATAACAAGTTATTACATTATCGTATTTAGGCTACAATACATGCTACAACATTAGGATAATGATTTTAAACTAGTTTCTCATCAAAAAGTGATGATACCTGATTATCTATGTGTCTCCGAATCCCGCTACTCCAAAATCCCAGCTCCTAGACCTGTGGGGGAATGAAACAAAGACCACCGTTTTTCGAAAGTCAGCAAGAAATGCTGAGTGAGTTACACCTTAGCATGTAAAAACAGGAAGGTTGCGAAAGGCTGCAGGGTTACCCGTCATATAAAACAAGAGCGACAGAGTATATGTAAAACATTATCAGAGTTTGCAACGGCATAAACATCAGTGTCAAGTAATGAAATAGTCCCGAACAGAATCCAATAATCCAACCGTTGATTCACAATAACTGGATATAAACTTGCCAACGAAGGGCCTCCAAATAATAATGCCAACAAAGACGTTGAGTTATCAATTAACAAGTATCGATTGGTTTTCACGTAACAAATCCGTTTACCACGATGTCCCAATAAAATTTATGATACGTCAAAAGTTTCCAGATTAATTCTTTCAGATATGGTATGACTGTTCGTAACACGACTTTACAAATAACTGTTTCTAAATATAGTAATCGTATTATTATTAATCTCACACTACCCGGGTAGACCAGTGACCACAATCAGACATACTAGACCTTAAGTGTTGCAACACCCTCACTAAGAGCGTCAATCAAAGGAGTTGTACCTAGATGCAGGACTCTAGCCAACAAGGCAAAGAGCCGGGGCACGCGAAGTCCCGCATTTTAGGGACCTGAGCCCAATTGATCGAAACCTGAGGGGCACACGAAGTCCCTCATTTTAGGGACCTGAGCCGAGGGGATCGAAACCCGATATAAGTAACATAACTGGTTCCGGTACATGCGAATCATTTCATTTTACTCCGGGGATCGAACCCGAAAATATCTTTAGGGACTAAGCCTATGGAATCATCATCCAATATATGAAGGAAACTCCCGAATCGGTGTTTCCGGCCGGAGCCAGTAAGTCAAAGACTTCAACAAGAAGTCAGGGGAAACTCCAGAGTCTGTGTTTCCGGCCGGAGCCAACATAATCATAGTCCATGACCACAACAAGTAGTCAAGTGAAACTCCCTGTATCGGTGTTTCCGGCCGGAGCCAACATAATCGTTGTCCATAACCTTAACGAGTAGTCAAGGGGAACTCCAGCATCTGTGTTCCCGGCCGGAGCCGACAAAGATCCAAGACTCAACTAGTCAAGGGAAACTCCCTGGTATCGGTGTTTCCTGCCGGAGCCGATCATAACATTAAGATTAGGGGAATTCTCAAATAGCCAACGTCTAGTTACCATACACGAAATCTCTCGCATTACGTTATTAATAAATTTTCTGATTTAGTGTAACAAACACTAAGCTTTCTAATAATAGCAAGGTAGTGGCTCTAAATTAATTAAAGCAAGTTTGACAGCTATTTCCAATTAGACAAGTAGGCCCACAACCAAGCATGTATTTCAAAGTTGTATTTTGAGACAAGTCACAAATATCACAATTCGACACGAAGAAAGCTAGGCTAGGCGTGTACAACTCACATGTATATTTTGAGACATAAAATAAGAATCACATCTTTGACACGAAGCGAGCTAGGCAATCAAGGCTAGGCATGTAACTCACCTGATCCAATAGCAGTTGTCACATAAAGCTCATTCGATTGGTCGTAGTCCTCGTTTGCGAACCCGTTGCCTAAAATTACCAATTTATAATTACAACAATAATACTTCTTAATAAACGGATGCACTAGCCCTATACGAATGCTCGGCTATGTCGAATACTAAGTCCGACTCTCACGATTCGCCCCAATAAATACCCGTCTTTAGGAAATATACTAAATAAATATACAGAGAGGCATTTTAGAAAATAAACATTGTATTAAGTAATTAAAACATCACTTATAAATATTTATTAAAGTATGGAAATTAATACTTGAAACTATTTGATATTATAATTGCTAGCAATAATAGGAAAAGAGTAATTTAGCTAGAAAGACTGCTCTGGAAATACGATAATATTTAATTTAAACAAATAAACGTGTTAGTAAAAGATAGACAAATTTTTTAATTCATTATTTACTAAAACTCAAGTGACCCTTAAAATAAATATTATTCCTATATACACCAACACATTTTACTAACTTATTTCTCAGAAATACTTTATTATAGCAAAGTATTAAAATATATATTATTTTCAAAATATTTATTATTATTATTTTTATTTTACTTGAAATGTAAATCCAATAAACATATTAGTTAACTAGCTATAATATAATAAGTAATAACTAATAATAATAGTTGTAATAACATAATATAGATTCTACGATTAGCCCCCCCCCCCCCCCACCCCAACATAGTTATTGAAGTACAAAGCAGCCCCCCTTTCTAATTAACAAAGGTTCAGGTAAAAGACACTTTAACCCCCAGAAGTTTTGGAAAATACACTTTATTTGACAGACAGTACCCCACAGTACTCAACAATCTCACCCAAACAAAATTCAATTTCAATCTACAAAAACATAATTTTGATTACATAAAACAACTCGGGGGGGAAATTAAAGCATACCCACACAAAAATTTGCGAGAAACGGACAAGAAACGAGGCGGGTCGAGTTCGTTATGGCGCCGATCGGCGGTGGAGCGCGACTCCGGAGTTAATGGCTTTTCCCGATCTGTTTGATGATCTTAGGAGTCTAATCGGACCTATTTGACTCTTTATTGGCAGAGAAGAAGGCCTGGGTGGCCTTGGTTCGCGTGGGCCAACTTCTCGCCGGAATACATGGAGTTCGGCGGCGGCATGGTGGCTCTGCTGCTGTTGCTGCTACTGTTTCGTCCTCTGGTGGCTCCGTCGAGAAAGGAAGAGTGGGGGAGAGAAAGAGGGAGCAAGGGAAATAGGGAAAGATGGGTGGCGGTCACATTCCGGCGACGGCAGCGACCATTGTTGCCGCTGCTGCTGCTGCTTCTTCGTCGGGAGAACAGAGAGAGAGATAGATAGATAGAGGGAGAAAGATGAGAAGAGGGTGGAGAGGGAGGAGGTGGTGATGGCGTCGGGAGTGGTGGTGGTTGTCTCGGGGGTGGGTGTGCCGAAGGAGAAGAAGAGGAGAAGAAATAGGGTAGGGTGACGGGGACGTCGGGGAGAGAGGGAGAGAAACGTTGGGAACCAAAATGTGGTTTCCTAGGAACATTTCTAGAAAAATACACTTACAACCCTCCCCCCTTAGCTCTCATAATTTCAGAAATAACCCTCAACCAAAGACTATTTAATATCATCTAACTACAACTACCTCCCCTACCAGTCATATAATTCAAAAATAATTGTTTAAATTTTACGAAAAATACGTCAGTAATATTCATAAAAATACGGGGTGTTTCCCCTCAGCTCAAGCCCATGAATCAAATGAACTCTGCTCAATACTGGAAGGCCTCAAATCAGCACATAAGGAATAATTTGAAGGTAATGAACTATTCCAAGGGTCAAGCTACAATTATCTGTAAATATCTCTTCAGATCTTAAGTACAGCCGTTGGATCTAATCCAACGGCCAACACAACATTGACATTTTTATTTATGTATACTGATATGTTTAATGAGATACGTCGAACATTCCTCGCAAATCTCGGTCTTCTTCTCTCTCTGTTACTTCGTTCATCCTCTCCTTTGCTCATCATCATTGACTCCGACAAAACCACTGTGGTTTCTATCAATATACATGAGTTCAAAAGTCTAACAAAGAAGAAATCAAAGAATAGTATTTAGGTATGTAGTATATAACAAACAGTTCTTTTTCATCGTGCTATTTGTCATTTGGTTGTCTTTCTGGTAATACAGGTGCCATGCCCACTAAAATTCACAATCAATTACTCTCCATGTAACTTTGAAAGACAGTATTTAGGTATGTAATACATGATCAATACTCTAGAAGGGTGGGGGGGGGGGGCTGAATCGAGTATGGCAACTTTTTCCAAAAGAGTGATTTTAAAAGAAAGTGTGAAGATCAGATAGTATTCCAAGGCCTTGAACTCAAATTCAAGCCCTTGAAACCAAAACAAATAGTGAGAAAAGTTGCTAATCTTTTTCAAGGCCTTGAATGGTTTGAAGCAGTTAACAAGATGAGTATAGAACTGAAATGTAAATTCAAGGAACACAATGATTTTACAAAGTTCAGTCCTTAGTGATCTATGTCTCTGCCTGAGGGATCTAAATCCCTGCAGGATTTTTAATATACTTCTTATTAATCAAAAGCTAAGCCCTAGATCTCAAGCATAGAGATTTCTCTTACTCTGTTACAACTTGTGATTCTCTCTAACCTATCTAGTACCTGCTCTAGCTAACTGATTCAATAAGAATCTCTTGTTGTTCCTCTTGAACAACACCACGAGATTAAGTGATGATGAATTATAACACAAAATTTATGCAAATTAAGATCAAGTGAAGAACATTGTAATACAGAAAAGCTGTGAAGCTTAAATTGTTCTTATGTGACTTAGATTGGATGATCTGATCTTCCTCAATGATGCTTGTCAATCCTTGAGAGCTGTTTGAATCTCTGAAAATTCAGTTTTTCATAATTTCTCTCAATAGTTGTCTTGTTATGCTAGTTTGAAATGCAGAATATAAAGCAACTTCATAACAGAAATCCCTAAAAATATGCAGCATATCCTTGACTCTTTAAGAGCTCATTTCCAATGGCTAGCTTCTTGATTCTTTCCATGATTTTGATCTGATCTTCAATATGTAGGTCTTAGGTAAATCCAGTCATCATTCCATAATATTAGAATCATTCCGGAGACTTGATTTCCTTCTATGCATATCAGCATATAAAGAAACTTTCCCCGTAAAATAGATATTTAATAATCCCTGCAAACACTCAGACAAAACAGTGAGATTAACACATAACATAACACCAAATTACTTTGTCTTTCATCATGTAAAGTAGTATAATCAAGTACAGGAGATTTAAGATTGATTTGAAGGATGAATTTCCCCCGAGTTCCTGTTTATGAACTACTGTTCAGTTTCAAGGCCTTTAAATCAGTTCAAAGCTTTGAAAACAAAACACTGTTTCAAGACTTTGAATTCTGTTTCAAGTTCTTGAAACAAGATGTGAACTTACAAACTCAATGACATATGTCACTTAACACTACAACAAAGGTGGTTGGTCATTTGGTATAAACTAGGGTTCACCCTGCCGGCGTTGCCACATGGGATCCTTGATTCGAGGAGGTGCGGAGCCTTTTTTGGAGTTGCATCTAGAAGGCTACATATCGCCAAATTGAAGTGGAATGTTAGGATAATGTTTATATTGTAGTGATTTAGTTAATGTAAAATCAGTTTTTTTTGGAATGAAACTCTTTGCATTAAGGTTGTCATTGTGAGCTGAAACTTTATATGTTTTCGTACATGGAGTGCACTTTGATAGGAGCTGCAGCTGTTGAGGAGGCTAAGGTCAAGAAGACATTGTATTAGGTACGTGGCGAAGCTACGAACAATTATGCAACAAGGAATAGATGGTTTTCATATTTTCAACATCATTGATAATGAAATAGCCTAGTCCGCATTCGCAAAATTATAACATATCCATTTTCCAGCTTTACAGGTTCTTCCTGCAGATAATTGTGATCTTGGCCATTTTAAAATTTGTCATTCTGAAAAGTTCGCGTTTGAACACCTCATAGATCTAGACCAAATACCACACACAACTATGAGTAATCCTGTTCGTTAGCCTATTATTTCCAGTATCATGCTCATTAACCAAAAAAATTGCAGCAGCAATACCACCATATGTTCAAAAACTTTTGGAGCTTTACAGTCACTAAAAACAGAAGCATTGAACCCAGGTTTTGACATAATCTAATCTGAACAGAATCCCTAATCATCAGTTAGAAAGGAAGTAACATAAACTATGCTCATGTAAGGTATAGGTAAATAGCAGCCATTAAGATATAAACCGTAACATGCTTTCCGATGATGCTATTTCACTACACGCGCGTTGCACAATGTGTTGCGTTGAATTTGAATTCACAGCGACTGTGGGAATTAACAGAAGTTCTTATGGGTGTGTAATTTGTTGCTAAGATTAGTTTACACTGCACAGATCTTTCCGAAACAAAGGCACATATAATAAGTAGTAGCACTATATATTACACATCATCCGTTCTATAGTTGAAATGGTGATACGTGTGGTTTATATTACATCAAATTTTTGGTGTTAAATGATAGAAAATTATGATAATGCCAACAATCATTGTAATTTGGGTCGCAAAGGCGGAAGAGGGAGAGGCCGCGGTTACCGTGGTATGTAAATTTTATGACTTCATAGGCAAATTAGTTTTCTAGATTCCAAAGAGATTCTCACATTACAAAAGGTTGTTTTCGATGGTTGATTATCACACAAGATTGGCACTTATAGAGTTTCACTCTTTTCTCTTTTTCCTCTATGTTGTGTGTAACGATGAAATAGCCCATGTATGCTCCATCATCCAAACATTTGGTCCTCCCTTTCGGTGTTAATGTGGGAAATTCTAAGGATGTAATGTAATTCTCATCAAAACATGGAAAACTGTTGCCATTTGCAATAGCATTAATATAGTAAAAGCAAAAGCTTATAGGTCTGATAGTTGCGACACCCAAAATCTGAAAACTATTACGATTCTACTTCCATGACACAAATATGCATCGCACTCCTACTATTTCCATATGCATTTCCTGCGCTGAACCAATGGAGGAGGTAGATCAAGGGTTTTACTTCCTGGAGACGTTTGCTTTGTTTCGCTCGCAATGCAGTCTAAAGCAAGGGTCGGTTGCTGGTTGTGTGGAAGTCTTGTTTAAGATGATGGTGCATCTTCTTTATGGGGTTTTTTTTTTTATGTTGGAGAAGTAGATTCATATGTTCCTTCATACACTTCAATAGGCACTCTAATGTTTCTGTCTAGGTAGAACCTAATTTTCCGGATGACCTGTAGCTTTGTTTTAATATCCTCTTGTATAAAGGCTACTATCTTCCCATATACTTTTTCTCTTCTTTAATGGTATATTTGAGGAGCTTTGGGAGAGGGGCTCGCACTTCTTGAATCGACGTCGGAGTCAGAAATGCAGATTGCAGCTCTGTCTCCAGAATGTTTCATTCAAAGAATTGCCGATGGCAGAAAAGCATGACAAGCAACAATAGTACTGAATTAGTTCAAAGACATGAGTTTATCAAATCATAGCACAAATTCCTCCGATACAATAGACATAAAAAAATGTAAAATTATTTATATAAAAACACATGTAACTCATCAAGATGCAGAAATTCTAAAACTTTACTAATTATAATTTTATTGCAGACAATTATGTTCTCATCTCAATTACTTCAAGAAGAAGATATTTCGACGAAAGCATGTCTTAACAAAGACAAGGTACATGTCATGGAAAAATCACAAGAAATTCCAATTGCATTACCACTACAACAAATTTGATGTTTTGTAACGAATTAAATTGTTTACAAAAATAAAATATTCGTCACTGAAACATTTTAGTGACAATTATTTTTCGTTGTAACCTTTGTCGCCTATACCACGTTGCTAATGCATTAGGCAAAGGTAATTTTTTTCGTTGCCCATAAGTGGGTTTCAGCAACCAATCATGTTGTTGGATTTAAATCCAGGGGCAACGAAATAGATATTGTTGCCATTTATATTTTGTCGCAAATGATACAAACTTTGCGATGATAATATTTTGTCGCTTGTTATGTTTGTCGCGTAGGGAATATTATTATCTGTAATAAAATGTATTTTTTTCGTAATCTATATAATTTGTCAGAGGACATTTTACAGACTTCCAATTTCGTTTTACAAACAAATTTTCATATTAAATAATAGCATCTTGCAGATGTTTTGTTTATGAGGAAAGATAGTGAGATTCATTTTCTCAATATTAGATCTCTTCAAAATGGGGCATAGGTCATTGACATTGTTTGCCTATGTTTTTTCGTATCTATGACAAACTTAATTCCGTAGGTCAGCACAACAGTTTATCTCTTACCAAAATAAAGCGTAAGAATTTGACTGAAAAACAGTCAAATAATAATGCACAATCTATTAAACCATTGTTGTAACTGTCTACATATATATATATATATATATATATATATATATATATTCATTCATTTAAATTACATCTTTTTATACAATTAATATAGACATGACAATTTTAACCATAAAAGAACATATTAATAACATAAAGTACTCGTTTCACTTTCAAATAGTTTCTTGGTAAGATACCTGCACCAAACACCAAACAAGTCATTAAATAGAACTAAGATGCATGGACAAACAAATCATTAAATAGAATTATTCAAAAAATATTTACAAGAGATTTAATTAAATATTGGTTCACATGTATGCATGACAAAGAGAGAAACAAAATATAATGAATTACAACTGAGAGTAAAGTAATTAGAACTGAGTTCTTTATCTTGTTAGCTAAAATAATTGAGTTATCATCTTGTTATGAGTGAAACAAGAAAAATAAGATTATGATGACAGAATAGCACGTACCTTTGAGTAATTCAATGAGTGAATACCTATACATGACACAACATAATCCCATAATAATTGACCAAAAAATCTTTATAATATTATGTTTACATAGCTTTTTTTAAACTATGTTCACATACTTGCCTATCCAATTTTCAATTCTAACAACTCAAATCATTTTAGATCCAGTCATAAAATTGTTTCATCTTGATGAAGAAGAGAAGTTGGGGGATAGTACTAATAGAGCAAGAGCTACATACCTCAAGTGGAGACAAACTACGGTCACTAGATCTAGTTGTAGGTCAAGTCTGCAAAATGAAATACTCACATAGGTCGAGACATTTGATAAAAATGCAAATCTGACGAACGATCAGAGGGTTGAGAAGTTACCATATTCAATCGAAGACACTCGAAAGGATAAAGGAGGAGGGTACACAATTTTGCTTGGCTAGCTAGAGAAGAGAGAGGGAGAGAGAGACTTGAGGCTCCGCGTCTTCCCTTTCTCTTGTGAGAAAAATGCATTAGCCATTAGGGTTAATCATTTTTTTGAGATATGGGGTTAATCATTTTACTAATAGTGAAGTAGTGAACGGAGAATTAGGGGTAGTTTTAGGTCGTGCGCTATTGGGCTCTTTTTTGTTGTAGTGTACATTGAACTTGTTGCGGATGGTTGAGGGAGGATGTAACAGGAGCGAGGCAGGTTGCGATAACGCATTTGTACATAAATTAAGCGCTGTACGAGAGCATACTCCAGGTTAAAGCCGATAGGGGGAATCAATCACGTTCACAAACTTTGTAGCTTTATTAAGTTGGAGAATATATTTCACAGAATAGGTTGTACGAGGAGGAAAAAAAGTATATGAAGTTTTCTCTTTCGTTTCAGAGGAGGGAAAAGTAAAATAAAAAAAGCCATAGAATCAGGATTTAGAATGCATCTGAGCAAAACCTCATCATAGTTTTTTGCGCTAGCAAGCGGTACACATATTTTATTAGAAACTTAGGAGTAGTGTGTATGGAGATTACATACATAGGGCTAATACAAGCTAGTTGTACATGAAATTGAAAGCATAATATCTGAAACGGTGATCCCAATAAAGAATTATTTAAAAGAGGTGAAGAAGAGAAGATACTTACATAACATGAAGAAGATGTGGGCAAGCACACAATAGATTCAACAAAGAGCATAACCACATGCATATACAATTACCAAATGAAATTGTTTTTTTTGGATAAGTCGCGTGGCAGAGGAAAAGACTCCTATTTGAGAGGAATCGTTGCAACTTAGAGAAGGCAGGAAGTCTCTTTTGTGAGAGGAGATGATGAGAAGACAAACAAAATATTATATGTCCAGGAAGTTGATGGGATGGTTGTGATGAATTCGGCTATTAGTTAAAAAAAATTAATGGTTGTGATGATTTATGATATTAGTTAAGAAAATAGTAAAACCAGTGTAATGTATTGTGTGTATCAGTTAGTTGTATTAGTAATTTGTTCTGCATTTTCCACGGTTGCTGCATGAATGTCTGTTCTGCTTAAACAAGGCGGCCTTTTCTAAAAACAGATATAAATTAAAAAAAATATATATAAATATATGTGAATATAGATATTTTTTTAGATATGAAGCATTTGGGATGGATGTGATCACTTAGAATCGTAGCTAAAAAATTATGTTAGTAAAATCTGTTTACTCTATTACATTTTATGTATTAGTTAATTTTATAACCAGTTTTCTTATGGTTTTTTTCAGTCTCCTGTTTCTTTAACGTTTTGCTTGTAACAGGAAGTTTAAATTATATTCGGCCAAAATAGAAACAACATATATGAAAAAATCGTGTGTGCGTGATGTATAATATATGTTAGAAACGAAAGTTGATATCTTTTATAATTTCCGTAACGAAACATTACCGGAAAATAAGTTTTGAAAGCACAATGAAGTTCGTGATCAATAATCTAGACTATCATTTTCGGGTGTAATACGTTTGAGTAGTCCTTGTCAACCTGTTTATTAGTTGGTCCATTTGGTAGTCCTATTTTTCTTGAGGCTTTTTTTCGTCTAATGCTCGTTGTTCCATGCAATCTTCTTTTTGCGGTGAAATACATTCATTCATACCTTCAAATAATTTTGTAACTATTTTAATGTGATAAAACTTGAGCAACGAAGTAATGCTATTAATCCTCATTAAACAAATAAGGAGGTAATAAGTATTAAGAAATGATTTAAACAATGTAACTCCCAAAAGAAATTTTGCATTTGATTTCATGCGCCTCGTGCCTGCTCTATAGCTAACCCAAAACAACATAGAGGAAATTGCATTTGCAAATCTAATTTATTTATGTTATTCTTAGATGATGCATTTGAGGAGAAATGTGAGAGCAAGTCTCAACGGCCTAAATTCTCATTTGAATCGGTTATGAATGCTTGACCTTTTGTACTGTGCTGCCGAATAGGTTATAGGGGAAGCGGAGTCTTGGGAATATATATATAAGAGATCATTCCCAAGACTCCGCTTCCCCTATAACATATTCGGCAGCACAGTACAAAAGGTCAAGCATTCATAACCGATTCAAATGAGATATATATATATATACATATATATATATAATATATATATAAGAGATCATTCCCAAGACTCCGCTTCCCCTATAACATATTCGGCAGCACAGTACAAAAGGTCAAGCATTCATAACCGATTCAAATGAGATATATATATATATATATATATATATATATATATGTATATAGCACGTATACACACACTAGCCTAATGTGTGCAAAAACATAGTGTGGCCCCAATGCTTCAGGTACCACTTGTTTTATTTCACAACAAGCAACTTCAGGTCATTCCTAGACATCTCCATCTTCTTGTGTCTAAGTAGTCCATAGGCTTTTCAAGAGACACTATAATTAACTACATTGTGATTTTGTAGATTACTTTGTCGAAACCATATGCAAGATCAAGCTAAAATCTTACTGATAGTGCTTTCACACACATGGTATTAAATATTCCGGTTGTTTTAAATTTTGTAGCTCATCAAGCAGGAATTACTTAGAAATCTTGTAGAAGGGTTGGTTTTCCAAATCTAATTGATTGGATCATATAGAGCACCGTAATCTACCGAACGCACAATGAAAGTTAATAATGGATTGAAAAGACATGCCTATATTCTGCATCATCTTTTTTAGCTACATTAGAAATGAAAGTGTAAACTACAAATCACAGAAACCTAAACGACCATGCCCTAAACTCAGTGCACATTACACAAACCCATCAACTTCCAGCTTATCTTCATAGAAGAAATCTTTGACAACCTCTGGAACATCATACAACAACTTGATTTGATCAATTTATTCAAATCCCATATTAGCAAGATTTTTGGCATCATGGTTGACATCCCTATCAACACGTTTAATCCTTCCACTCATCTTGTTGAGCAGCATAATGTGATATGGGTAGTCATAGAAGCTACACCATGCTTTAAACCTTCAAAAATGTAGACCGCCTTAAGACATTCACTCTCCACGTCAAAGTTATTCCAGTTCTTGTTGAAGGGCACATCCACACCTCTGTAAATTCCCCACAATTCACTTTCTAGGCTACTGACTCCATCAAGTCTTCAAATGAAACCTAGTTGCGAATGCCCTCTATCATTCCTGAACACTCTTCCAATTCCAGCATTGGTGCCAGTCAGGCGAACACAAACATGCACATTGAACTTCACCACATCTACCACATGAAGCATTCATTTATGGCCTTCATCAAAAAGAGTAAAATTAAAAGACTTAGATGTTTTATTGAATGCTTCATGGGTGAGCTAGACTTGATGACCGAGGTGGGTCTACGTCTCTAAGCGCCATGGGGGAGCTATCTGGCCTCCTGACATAGAGCATGTGGCGCGTGAGACTTCAGGAATGTGGTTCTAGTTCTGGCACGCATTCTTCACAAGTCTGCATCTAACATGCACATGTTCTTGGGGGTGTGTACCATGACATGCATGTGGCTCACATCGGTTTCTAGCTAGCATCAGGTTTCTGGCGCACCCGAAGTAATTCGGCCACATCGCGCACACACGACATTTGAATTTATGGCACGACAATCTATCCTAGCACTCGTTTTACAGTGCATCGGGTATGGAGTTAATATCAGGTACTTATCGTGGTGCATCTTTCTGGCACTTGGTTAGAGCGCATCAAAAATACATCCGGCCCCGTATTAGTGAATGTATTTGAGTTTGGTTCTAGGTGGAGAACTTGTTTTGGTTCCTGAATGTGCAACCACAACCGGCACATTTGTTATAGGGACAACATGGGAGACGGAGCAACGGTTTGACGATTTTGATTTTGTATATAGCTGCGGAACATCTGGCTCTTGGAGGCGTACTTTTTTTTTTCTTGGAGACACTTTCGTATCAGATTTTGTTAGCAATTGGTGCGCCCATGTGGGGTGCCCAATGCAATTATCATAACCTTATGGGGTTAGTTGCACTAATGCACAAACTAGAAGGGTTAGTAGCTAAGGCTCAAACCCTAGGGGTTTATGTGCAAACCTAGGAGAAGTTTTGCCTATATAAAGAGGTAGCCTCCTACACATTATGGTGTGACTATATTGGCTATTCTAGAGAATAAAGTTATTCTGTCTAGATTCATACTAGTTGTAGAGAACCCTAGTCTCTCTCCAACTTCATCCAAGGAGGTGGAACGTGGTGTGGAAATCAGTGTTCGTCCTCGAGATTCACACTCGATTGGTGGGAGCAAGATCAGAGAGGAGGCGCGTGAAAGCAAACAACACAACGATCATCCGCTGCATTAAGGAGCTTAGGAAGAAAAGGTAAACACATGAATATTCCGCTTTAATTCATGTTGTAGATCTGAATGTGTTAGATCCTTCCTGCCCTTCATTGGTATCAGAGCCATTAGTTTGTTTTTTGTGCCTCGATAAGCGTTCCCGAACCTGATTTAAAAATCGCGTTTCTGAAATTTCATAACCAGTAGACGAAACCTATATGGTTAGGTAGGATTTTTCACGAGGATTCCAGATATATAAATTTTATATTTTTTGGATTTATAGTGAATTAGTTATGAATTTTCAAAGTTTCGGAACTGTATTAATCTGGACTGCTAGATCCAATCAGTAGAACACGTTTTTCAAAAACTTGTTAAAATTGGATTTTGACCACTTAATCGGGATCAGGACGAAGAGACGATCACGGCAAAATTAATTTCGTCGCGAACGGAGCACGGGAAGGCGGCGCGTGGGCTTCACGCGCCACCGACGCCGCCCCCACGCGCGGCGACGCGCCGCACGCGCCAAGGGCTGGCGGCGGCTGCTGACGTGACCCTAGGGCTGACGTGGCAGATGACGTGGCGGTGCCACGTCAGCAAGTGGCTGACGTGGCGGTGACGTGGCGGTGACGTGTCATCTGATGTGGCAGTTGACGTGGCGATGACGTGGCGGCTGACGTGGCAGCTGACGTCAGCATAGGTGCTGACGTGGCATGCCACGTGGCATGCTGACGTGGCACATGGCCGACGTCGGCGCGTGAGGGCGCGTGCGGCCTCCTCCCGCCGTCATTTTTCGTCCGGTTTTTTCCTAGGGACTCCAAATTAAATTTCCTATTTTGTGGATATTTTTTCATAATTTTTGGAGCGACGGAAAATTTTAGTAATTTCCAGATTAATTAATTAGTGTTTAGCACACTTCCCGAGGCAGTTTGACGACCTTAAACACACTGTTTTGAGCCCAAATTTTTTCTGGAGACTTAGGTCATTTTTCCCTACGTTTTGCCATAGGTGGTGAGACCCTAAGTGGTAGGGAGCAATTTTCTATCTTTTTAGTTGATTAGATTATTGCTTATTAATTTCCAGTAATTATTGTTTAATTCCGGAAATTTCCAGAAAATTCCAGTATGTTTATTATATTGTTATACATGCTGTTGTGGGTTGAATGGATGTGTTTGGTGCATGGATGTGGCATAGATGTTTTATATTTTGGTTTTGGTTTTGGTTTTGGTTTTGAATATGTAATCAAAATACGGCCTGCGTGTCGTGCCTCTCTATACTCTAGTGTCTTCTCTTCTCATCCACTCGCCTCTATGAGGTTACTTCTTATTAGAAATAAGATAGTTAGTAGAGATTGAAGATTGAAGCTTCAAGAGAGGTGGCCAAACAAAAAGCTATGGCGCAAGGTGCATGGAGCAATTAGACGGTCTAATGGAGCCTCAAGCTTGGAGTCCTCAAGTAGGCGAGATGGCATGAGATGGAGTCCAAGACTTGCTCAAGAAGTGCTCTCAATAGTGGGAGTGCACCTTAGGGGCCACATCCATTGCATATTTATTTATGCTTATGCTTGTTTTATGTTATAACTGCGTGTGATTGGATATATATGTTTAACCTCGCATGCTAAAGAACTAAAACAAAAGAGCTCACATGATGACATGATTAAAATTGAAAGGAAATGACAAGTGATGAGATTTGATTCCTAGGATATACGCTAGGTTTTGGTGGAGTCCTTGTGAGGAACTATTAAGTTTTAATCGATGTCACATGTTACTTTGGAGCTAAGTAAATGCTAGTGATTAATTTCCACAATGTCTCTATCAATCGTGTCTAAATCGAAACTGTAAAGGCTAAATGGTGACAACAAACGATATGATAAGTCGTCGTACTATGTAACCATCCGTTGGACATAGGTTGTCAGCCACCTACAAATATCGTCGAACCTGTGATGAATAAGTTGTCACAGCAAGCACATAGACATTATCTTTAGGCTCACCAATAGTGGGAGGAGTAGTCAAGATAATGTCATAGAGCAAGCTATGAAAAGGTGGGGAAATGACCTCATCAGCATGTTCTAGACCACTTTTAAAATTGTAGGAAGCCAAAGAAGAATCTTGGATCCATCTTAGCCATTTGCGTACATAAATTCTGAGCATTGGCTCATAATAATCCTACCCCTACTATGAGTTATGGCTCATGTCATAATATTGAGCACTCGACTTTACCGTCTGAGATTGATGCCATGTATGATAATATAGTTAAGGGTTGTCAGGTATAAGCTATCCGTTTTGTAATTTGTTGCAATCTCTGCCACGTTTCATGAAACGTTATATGACACACTTTGTAAGTGTCAAGATGTTTGGATAAGGCCAAACATCACCCTGTTCTAGGATCTAAGCAAAAAGAGTTTGCTAAGAATACTAGTCCAGCATACTTCGGATGTCTAAGCAATATATGATTGCTAAAGGCTGTTGGAGAAGTATGATCATACTTAGTGAAGTATGATAGGCAGATATAGTCCCTAGCCCGGTATTAGGACCAAGGCAACAGGTGGGGCAAGGATAAGGGAATTTAGGGGCAATATTGGTATAAGACCGATTTTACCCAAGACTGGCAAACGCAAAAGGAGCAAAGGAGCTTTCCTAAGACAAGAGAAAGGGCCAGACCTGGCAAATAACTTCTCGTCTAAGGATCCGTAGGATTATCTTTGAGGGAGTAGCAACCAAAATTTGTTTTGGTCACAGTTTTAACTTTGGATATGGTTATATCATGGTGCTTGCGTTCTTAAGATTCTAGCATGAGTAACGCCTCAGAATTCTTGGATGTCAACTTATGAGTATGACTTAAGATTCTGATATGTGGCGCGCTAGATTAAGACACACGATGATAGGAAAGGATGTTCAGGCTAGCTAGGGTAGGCCTGCTTGGATTTTGCCCAAGGTACCCTTACCTGTGTGTGATTCTTGCCAGACATGAAAGGCAAAAACGCAAAATCATCCAGTAGGGCATTAAGGACTACTGAGTCTTTGTATATTATTCATTCTGTTATTGTGTTTCATTATTTGTTAGAGCTAAGACATGGTGCTTACTGCTCCATCACATTCGTAGATTATTGTCCACTTCTCAACTATGTGTGCTTGGGCCACATAAGTCTGAGGCACAAGGGTGCTTCAGACAGGTCTCTACAAAAGGTAGAAAAACCGTCTGGATAAAAGGATATGTCCTTGGCCAGAATGAGACTGGAAGTATCTATCTTAGCAAGAGCTATGTGATGGAGAGAAGTAAGGCAGTTGGCTATTCCCACGCTCCAGCAAAAGGCTGTAGAGAATAAGAAGGAATAGGTTACTGTAAGAGATGGTCTGAAGTATGATAGAGCGTGCAAAGTACAAGTTCCCTATTCGGAGGAGACACTTTGCTAAATGACTATCAACATACGCAACCATAAGTCCACCAAGTCTGTAGCCACTACACCCTACGAGATGTGGACCAAAAGGCAACCTGAATGAGGTCACCTTAGGCCATAGGGGATCGGCAGATTATGTACTAACTAAATTTCAAGTCAGGAAGAGGTTCATTGTGAAATAAGTCCCTACGAAACAAAGGTTTCACTGGATGACACTCCATCCCTGAATGATTAACAGGAAATAGTTCCTACGGATCTTCAGGACAGTGGGAGTAACATGCCTAGTGAACAGCCCATCATAGATTATGACTATGTGGAGGAACCCTCTTTGCGTAGGAACGTTCTTTGGAGCGTACCCCGTCGATGATTTGACATCGAAGGGCAGACCATAAGGGTCATCACGCAAGACAATGATGAACCTAGGATGTTTGCCCCAGGATCTTTCATCACCTGACAAGAAGGAATTGGAAGTTAGACCCTAGATGGAAGAAACGTATCTTCATGGAGTAACGTATCTTCTCATGCTATTCGGAGCATCCTAGGGGTTGCGTATTTGAAACGCAATAGCCGATAAGTAGTGTAACATAAATGGATTCACGAGATATATGATTTCTCATAGGAGATGTCCATAATTAAGGGATATGTTCGTAGAGATGATGATCTCCACGAGCATGGAGGATACCGCTGGAATATACCCGTCCGTTACTTGATTATAAGGAATTATTTCCTCAAGGATCCTTCGGACAGTGGGAGTGACTTTCCAAGCAGGGTGCTCCATCCATAAGGGATGAAAGCAAATGATGATCCTCCTATGCAAAGGAATTGCTCATAGGAGCATACCCCATCGATTACTTGAGATCGAAGGGATGATCTTTAGGATCACCTTGCATAAACGATAGGATAGAATCCTAGGCCTTATCGTTCCCTAATTATGAAGAATGAATATTATGCTTTACAGGATAAATTAGAGTCTATAAAGGGGCCAACCGAGTTTAAGGCTAGGTTGGATTTCCAACTGGATGGAAGACTATTGGAGATTAATGGATTTCCAAGGTCAATCAGAGACCCAGACGGAAGCGTGGTAAGGCATACGACTTGCGTAGAAGCGAATAAGCCTACACTCTTTTTGAGAGTAGACATCGACCGTTTTCAGTCGATCCGACGAATTTGCGTTGGTTCAACGAGGTATCCTTCCCAAAGGCTTTGGGTAATAAGGATTACGTTGATTCGCTTGGTAGCATCAATAGTTGTGGATCCATTCTCGATAGACGTGACGACTGAATTTCTCAATGGAGAAATCCTAGAGGTGACTAAGGTCAAATGCACAGAATGTGTGCAAGCTAACTAAGTCCATATGGGATCTTAGCTAGACCTCAGGACAGTGGTATTTCATCAGGGATCGTTTACTATATGTTTACGATAACAAATGGAAACCGCTGTATATCACTCTCACTAGTAGAGAGTTAATGATCACTTCACTTAATATCGATGACACACCATTGGCTAGTGGAGCTTAAGGATTGTTCGAGTCCCCTAAGGAGTAATTGTACTCCTGTAGCTCAGCGCAAGACTTTACGAGCCTAGACACGTTCCCTAAAAGACACCATACAAGAATGACCAGATAACCAGAGTGCCTGATGCAGTATGAGTCTTCTATGTACTATGGTGCATACTCAGACCTAGCAAACGCTATGCGATCGGAAGAATTGGTTTTCAGGATATTCCAATTTAAGACACAAGATTGTAACCAGGATACTCTATATGATGGATCACGTGCTATAACTATCGAAGATGATGCTTCGACTAGTTAGCCACATATGCTAACTAGGGTGGGGACCTAGATGCACTTGGATCCGACTCAGGCTATCGTCCATGCTCGATGATAGACTCGCATGGAACAAATGCAATATAAGTGTTGCATGATCGTATTAGACCGCTCCATTGACCATGGAAGCGAAGCACGATTGCCTGTTCTGCCATAGGGCAGAAATGTGTTTAACTGAGAAGGTTTCTTGTAAGCTTATGAGCTATCAACAAACCTATTACCATGAGTAGTGTTGGCATACGGCTATAACATTGCGGTAAAGGCAAACACATAGTCGAGGGTACTATTTCACAAAAGGTGAAATAACTACCTAGAGAGTAATCTTGGAGTGGATCGACTATGGGCCAGGATGTTGGCCCATCCCATTCCTAAACCACATGAGAGTCGTCCTTGTGGATCTCTTTAGAGAATTGGGACTTGGTTGTCGATAACTAGCAATATGATTGATGAGCACACGAGACATTGATTGACTGGATTTTAATTGGATTTGTTTTAAGCAGCATGTTATTTTGATACATGTAAGATATGTTACATTTCCAGTACTAGCATAGAGCATGTCACGCAGACACTAGGTTGGCTCACTCACACGAGCAACCGCCTTCGCAATATCCTGGATATGTCTGGGTGTGGCGGAAGATGAGACAGAATCCCGATAAGTGCTGAAGGCCTGCAACATGATAAGAGATGCCTATCATACGAGCATATGGCCTATGATAAGAGCTAGATGTCTATCTGTAGAGCTAGGAGCCTGTCAGACGGATTCAACTGTCGCATTGGAAATAAGTTCCAAGGTGAGGTTGGTTATGGCCAATCGAACATGGTTATTACCCCGAACCATGTATAGTCTGTGTAGAAGAGAAAGCCAGATGCGAGAGCTGATAATTGTTCACAATAGTGTGACGTCGCAGCACTCGGGCTGGTGGCCATAAGGGCTACCGGATAGACATCTGCATAGTGGTCCTTTGCAAGGATAAGACATGCGCTCTGATCAGAGTCTAAACACTATGGCGCATATTCCCCCTTGAATAACGCGCGCTTATGAGTGACCATGAGGTGATGAGTAGAATTAGTCCCTGGGATTCCTCATCGTGTGAGCCTCGTCGATCATAGAAAGATGATTGACACTGTATACCCTTTGTACTTACGTCTGTGTCATGAGGAGACGGGTCGGTGGTGCTACTTTGGCGTGACACCTTACGGCTATGGATGATTCGGCCTTCCGGACACTGCTGGGAAAGCAGCTGAGCCGAATCTGAGTGACACATGTATGTAAGGAAAGATTCTCGTTGCATCGCTCTTTATTATCTTCATTGGGCCCACCTGCAAGATCTTATGGGATCATGTAGGATATGAAAATATAAAGGAGATGTGGACTCATTGGAGCATGGCCTTCGGGACAAGGCAGGTGCTCATGATCCACGAGATGACAATCGGAGGAATCTGGGGAATACGAGAGTTACGGAGAGCATTATTACTGATATATGTTTTAAGGGTGCCTTCCTGCACTGGCTATACGAGTTTGGTATGTGGATCTCCCGAGAGGGTGCCTTCCCATGCTGGCTATACGAGTTTGGTGTACGGATCTCCCGAAATGCAGGTACTCTCACCGGTCACACGCCACGGCCACACAATACTCTTTTGTAGATGATAGAAAGTTGGAGATTGATAGAGACTAGATGAATTGTGCAACCCCACTGTGCGAGTGGGAGATGTTAGCAATTGGTGCGCCCATGTGGGGTGCCCAATGCAATTATCATAACCTTATGGGATTAGTTGCACTAATGCACAAACTAGAAGGGTTAGTAGCTAAGGCTCAAACCCTAGGGGTTTATGTGTAAACCTAGGAGAAGTTTTGCCTATATAAAGAGGTAGCCTCCTACACATTATGGTGTGACTATATTGGCTATTCTAGAGAATAAAGTTATTCTGTCTAGATTCATACTAGTTGTAGAGAACCCTAGTCTCTCTCCAACTTCATCCAAGGAGGTGGAACGTGGTGTGGAAATCAGTGTTCGTCCTCGAGATTCACACTCGATTGGTGGGAGCAAGATCAGAGAGGAGGCGCGTGAAAGCAAACAACACAACGATCATCCGCTGCATTAAGGAGCTTAGGAAGACAAGGTAAACACATGAATATTCCGCTTTAATTCATGTTGTAGATCTGAATGTGTTAGATCCTTCCTGCCCTTCAGATTTTGAGAAGAGAAGTTTTGGTTTATGTTCCGATTACTAAGAGGATATGAGGCAAGGTGGAGATTTGTTTGTTTTGTTCCTCAAATCAATAAGCAAATCAGTTAAAAGGCAAGATGAAGGCAAAGAAATAAGATGCAGCGGTTCAACATGGGCAAATGTGCTCACACAAGCAAAAATAGTGCTCCCACGAGCACAATGAGCTCGCACGAGCAGGACGTGGCTGAGAGTTTTTCAGGTTATTTCCTTGTTCTCTTGGGGTGACTTAGGGTTACTTAGGTAACTATTTTAGAGTCTCCTGGGTCTATTTAAAGTTCCTAGGTCGTTACTAAATTTTTGTACGAGTTTGTGGGTTGTAATCGGATTTCTCTCTCAATAAAATTTTGGGTTTTCGGGTTTGTGAAGGTAACTAACATCATTGTTAGTGAACCATGTTACTTCTTGTGCTCTCGATCTTATTTTTTGTGTTTTATTCGTTCTTGCTCAATAATACTGTTCTAATTAATAATCCAATTTATAAAAAAGTAACTCACATAAATAGGAAAATAAGGATCCCATTTTTCTCCTTGATGTGATCAACAAGCCACTAGACAAATCAACCTAGTATGATTTTCTTTAGTCAAAATGTAGGACATTGTAAAGTGAAATAAACTCTTCAAATTTTGGACGAATGTGTTTGAAAAGTAAAAACTTGCTTTCTCTTTTCTCTCAAAACATGCTTTCTCTTAATTTCTTAACACTGCACGACAGTAACAAATATGATGATTAATTAATGTATGGACGATGAAGAAAATGTTGCCATCTTTATTTATTCCGACTACAGCCCAATAGTTTCATTTAATCGCGAACACATTTCTTCATGCGTTGGAGTCAAGGAAACTTAATTACCTCCTTCACCTCTTTCCCGTCCACAAGTTAGAAGAAAAAAGTTCCTTCATACAGTGAGCCTTTCAGATTTGGCTATGTCTATTCATGTTCTTATGTTCGTGTTCAATTGGTTTATAAGAAGAACGCGTAGCAGTGTTTTTGTGGTCATAAACAGACGTTCTCTATTCCGAAACCATCGATGGACCTGTTAACTAATCATTTAGGAGTCTGCATAAGTAATAAACAGAAACCACACATGGCTTGTCTAATTGGAGTTTATAAAATTTCAAAAGCTGCCTCGTCGAATAATCCGTCTCATGAACTTGTAGTAACAACCCACGTCATGCATGAGCAATGCTGGTTCTGGTCATTATCAGTTCTAATTCTATGAACCAGAACATTCACCTCATCTTACTTTTTGGATTTCCAAAATCTATAATAATTAAAAATGATAATAAAACAAAATACGCCAGACCACCACTGTTAATCTGAATGGACCAAATTCGTCATCCCTAACGTCACATCCTCCTTAAACGTTGCCATAGCTCTGTAGATTTAATCCACCAAAAAAGCAGCACGTGGTGCTCTAGAACTAATGAGTGTCTGCTAATCACGGATATTTTATTTAAGTGTTTCACTTCAATTGCTTGTAGAGCACGTGGTGCTCTAATGGGGCACTAAAAAATTCTCCTATAGTCACTCATCGACGGATTCAAGAATTTTTAAGCTAGAGTTTAGTTGCAAAAATTCAATAAAATAATAGCAGATTTTAAAAATTGTAAAATGTACTCGGTTGTAAATCGTAAGGGCTAAACTGGAATTGAAAAAAAGAAGTGAAATTATCATTTTCTAGAAGTTGAGTGGTGTCACAATTTCGTGTGGGTGCAATGTTCTGAAAACTTGCAGTATCAAAATGTTACTCTCTTAGTGTATGTATGTATATATATAGATACTACACTCTTATCTTTTCCAAGTATTCCATGCAACAACACCACAAAGGCGAGAAAAAAATAAGTAACATACGAAGTTGCTAATTTACTATGGTAGGAGGTCATATCCTGCTGCTTACTTTCCCAGCACAGGGGCACATCAACCCTGCGCTTCAATTCGCAAAGCGCCTTATCAATTTGGGCATGACGGTCACCTTCGCCACCAGCTTCTCCGCCCAACGCCGCTTCTCAACCACCAAGACTCCGCCGGGCTTGACGTACGCCGCCTTCTCCGACGGCTTCGACGACGGCTTCAAACACGGCAGGGACGACATCCACACTTACATGTCGGAGCTGAAGAGCCACGGCTCTCGAACCCTGAAGGAAATCATCGCCGCCAGCACCGACAAAGGCCGCCCCGTTACGTGTTTGGTCTACACGCTCCTCCTTCCTTGGGCGGATCAGGTGGCGCGTGACTGTCACATACCAGCCGCTCTTCTTTGGATTCAACCCGCCATGGTATTGGACATGTACTACTATTACTTTAACGGTTTTAAAGATGTCATTGCGGGTAGTAGCAATGACCCCTCATGGTCTATGAAATTACCAAACTTGCCACTATCGTTCTCTGCCCGTGACCTACCTTCATTCTTACTCCCTCAAAGCTCAGAAACCGAACTTACATACAAATTCGCCCTCCCAACCTTCAAAGAGCAGCTCGACACACTCGACCGTGAAGCCAACCCTAAGATTCTCGTCAACACCTTCGACGCCTTAGAGCCAGACGCCTTGAAAGCTATAGAGAAATACAACATGATCGCAATTGGTCCGCTGATCCCTTCAGCTTTCCTAGACATGAAAGATCTGACAGATACGGCGTTTGGAGGAGATTTGTTCACAAAATCTAACGACTATCTTGATTGGTTGAACTCTAAGCCCGAGTCCTCAGTTATTTACGTGTCGTTTGGGAGTATCTTGGAGTTACCAAAGAATCAAATGGAGGAGATTGCCCGCGGATTACTTGGATGTGAAAGACCGTTTTTATGGGTGATACGAGAAAAGAAAAAGGGGACGGGCGAAGAAGAAGAAGAGCAAGTGAATGATCTGAAGGAGTACATGGAGGAGTTAGAGAAGAATGGGATGATAATTCCATGGTGTTCGCAACTAGAGGTCTTGTCACACCCTTCTTTGGGATGTTTCGTGACTCATTGTGGATGGAACTCGACGTTGGAGAGCTTGGCCTCTGGGGTGCCAACTGTGGCGTTTCCAAAGTGGACGGACCAAGGGACCAACGCGAAGCTCATCGAGGACGTGTGGGAGACGGGAGTGAGAGTGAGGGAGAACGGAGAAGGGATAGTTGAAGGGGGTGAGATCAAGAGATGCATTGAAATGGTTATGGGTGAAGAAGGGTTTGTGAGGAGGGAGAATGCCAAGAGATGGAAAGATTTGGCTAGGAAAGCTGTGGAAGAGGGCGGCTCTTCGGATATCAATCTCAAGGCTTTTGTGGAGGAGATTGCAAATCAAAGTGTCGCTTAGAATGAGTTTATTCATTTTATTTCCTTTTTGATAAAATTTGTTTTGTGTTGCAACATTTGTGTGGCAATTTAATGACTTCTTCGGTCCCATAGTATGAGGAATAATTGTTTTTTGTTAGGTACCTTTTTTTATAAATTAGACGTCAAAATGCTCAAAATCAGACAATAGAACATCACAAACTCAGTCGGGTTTTACAATGTATGATGATGAAGAGGTGGACTGCACTGATCTCTGAGTGAAGAAATGTAATTCTAGACGGACAAAATTTTAGATATAATTACCAATTTTAATAATATATATTAAGTATCAATATTTTCTTAAGAGTTTAACATTTTCATAGTAAGATTATGGTATATTGAATTGTTAGAGATATATACGAAACGGACCACTTTATGTTATCTTGGAATCCTCAACATGCGAAGTCGCTCTTGTTGTCACGAATCTTTCAGAGGACCACCCTGTATAAAACTATACAGTGCATTGTACAGAGCAACTACAGGTCTACAACAATAGGACGGAATTCCTGATATTGTATGGATGTGCTTGTTAAGCAAGTCCACCTTACCTTAACAGAAAAAGAAAACAGAAGAAACAACAAGGGCTGATAGGCATGTAGTTGTAAATATGGAGGACCGTCAATGCAATTATTTAAGGGTAAAAGACAAAAACCACCCTCCATTTATGGGGAAAATATATTTTGACCCCTGATTTATGGAGAAAATACCTTTTGCACCCCTATCAGTGGATGAAGGGTGTACATATACCACCCTTCTGTTACAATCCGTTAGTGGAGGGGTGCAAACTGAATTTTTGTGACCATTTTTACCCTTATTGATTGTGGACAAATACCACTCTTTTTTGGTTTATTAAGTGTCCACCATGTTCTTCATGTTCTTGGTGTTCTTGAGCACCAACTCCACTACCACCAAATCTCCACCAGCACCCACACCACCACCACCACCACCAACGACAACAACAACAACAACAACAACAACAACAACAACAACAACAAACAACATTCAGAACCATCAATCAAAACAAGAAAAATTTTACATATTTTTCACATATTTAAAGAACAAAAAGCATTACATATAATAGCATAAATCAAACAAAATCACCACAAATAACATCCAAACCAGCTACCAAAACAAGAAAAATTCACATACTAGATCTATTTACTGCAAGAATTTGGACCAAATTAAATAAAAAATATCACAACTTTACACATTATTCATATCACTTCAGGGTAACCAAAAGCAAATTAAAGAGAGCATGTTAGAAGGAACTGGAGGAAATTGATCCATGTAGCAACATCCTGGTTAAATTGGGTAGAGGCTTGTCTAATTGAGTTGAGTCTGAGACAGTTGTAGACATGGGGATGTCGCCGCCACCGCCAAATCAGACGAGAATGGAACTCCCAAACCAGACCTTATATTGACCCAAATCGATTTCTGCAATGAAACAAGAAAAAATGCACAGTAAATCTACATCCAAATTGAAAACCTAACTAATCTGTTCCAAACCTGCAAACCAAACTTAATGAAACCCATTTTTTTTTTGTTTCAAGCAGAGAGGAAGATGATGATCTCTTTTATGTTTCAAACCCTGACCGAAGAGAGGGCGAGGGATGATAGTCGGAGTTCCAGATCGTAGAGGGAGGGAGAGACAAACCTGTCGTCTTCGAGGATTCAAATGGACACCGCCGACTCAATCGGCATACAAATCGAGAGTGAGGGAAACGGTTACCGGTGATTTCTCACGTTCAGGTGAAGGTCGGTGGAGATCGGCGAAGAAGAAGGATGGTGGTGTTGCGATTGGGACAGTGGTGAATCGATCGATGGTGGGTAGGAGGTGGATTGGGAGGGCTTCCGGTGCTGGGTTCGGTATGAGGGAGGGATTCTGGTGCTGTGTTCGAGGGCTTCTGGTGGTTGTGGTTTCTGGCGCCGAGAGAGGCGGTGGTGTTGGTGTTGGACGACTGGAGAAGAATGGAGGGGGGAGAGAGAGAGTGAGGAGAGAAAGAGAACATAATGAGGGAGTGGCTAGGGTTAAGAAATGAGGATAAAAGGGAAGTGAGTGAGTTTATAGTGAAGTCTTTTTGTCAATTGTTAGGGGTATTTTTATCTTTTCACACCTCCGTTAGTGAAGTGTTAGTTATTAACTATGACAGGGGTGCAAAATGTATTTTCCCCATAAATCAGGGGGAAAAATGTATTCTCCCCATAAATGGAGGGTGGTTTTTGTCTTTTACCCATTATTTAAAGTATGATACAATTTGTTAGGCAGATAGCTCGGTCTAAACCACTCAGTTGCTTCTCTTTCTCCCCATTTTTATTTCGGCACATTATCTATATTTCTTCTCATTTTCTTATTTGATAAATCTAAGGTTGTGAAATACCCAATTTACCCTAAAAAATACCCCACAAATATTTTTATACAATATGCATCTGATTGGGCCACCACTAAAACCTGATCAGTGGCCCAATCAACTAAGCAAAATTCCAAATCAGCCTATTCTAACCCAACCCAATATAACCCAATATATACTAACCAAGACCCAAACTATACTAACCCAAAAAAATATATATAAAAAAAAAAAGAAAAACCCAACCCAATCTAACTCTAAGTCGGATAAAAACTCTCTGTTTTTTTTCTATCCTCTTCCTTTCTGTCCTCTGATTCTCTCACTACCTCTCTGTATCTCTGTTTTGTTCTTCGTCTACATCTCTATCTATCCAACCCAATCTAACCGTCTACGGTGGATTGGTGGTCGATTTCTCCACAGATCGCACCACTTTATTCACTGATATGTGGAGAAAAACCAACAGATTTTCCCGAACCTGACTTGTTCTTGCTCGACCTGTTCTAGATGGGATAATGGATCATAACCCCATGTTAGGGTTTGAATCATTTGATTCATGGGTCGACGATACTTTTGAGGAGATTTTCGGCACACGTTTAAGGGTTCCCGTTGCAAAAGAAGACGAGGAGATGGAGTCCCTTGTGCTTCCAGATCCAGTTTAGTTTGGCGATTTCAAGATCGTTTATGGTGGGATTGAAATTAAGTACTTGTTAGTGATATGGATCTGTTGGAGAAATACCACGATGAAATTGAAGCAAACGTCAACACCATGCTTTGGGATCCTTCTACCCAGTTTATGATCTGCTTAATCCTGGAAGGAGGCTACATGTTTTTAACCTTTTAATGTTAAAATAATTGTTGATGATAATGCATGTTGGTATTTGTTTGGCCTCTGTTCTTCTTATCTAGGGTTGCTCTGTTCTTGTGATATAGGGTTTCTCTATTCATGTGATCTAGGGTTGATGTGCTCTTTTTTCTTAAATACAGAGTTCTTGTTCTTAATGTTCAGGTGATCTATTATCTGGGTAATTTTTGTTACATTGTTCATGATCTTGGTGTTCTTGTGCTATTATTTGGGTAATTCTTGTGACAATGTTCATGATCGTGGTGTTCTTGTGCTATTATCTAGGTAGTTCTTGTTACATTTTCCATGCTCTTGATGTTCTTGTGCTATTATCTGGGTAGTTCTTGTTACATTGTCCATGCTCTTTATGTTCTTGTGCTATAATATGGGTTACACTGTTCTGGGTACATTGCTCATGCTCTTTGCGTCTATTATTACATTGTGTTGTTGTTGATGTTTGATCTGCAATGTATTTAAAGTAAGTGCTCATTGACTGAGAGTAATTATGCACAGGTATACAGTGTGATTCATTTGAATGTTTACATCAAACTTGTTGGCTGTTTAGATGTTCCGAGTAAACACTGTGTGTGTGATACACACAGTGTGGTTCCACCTCAACCAATGCAATGAATCCAATGATATAAATCCAATGTGGTATGAGGATTGATTAGTTTGATGTTAACCCTTGAAACAACTCAATGAATGCAGTTAGTTTATGAGAGTTGTGACATTGTATGTGATGCTCAACATGTGATACAAAATATATATTCATGTCCAAAAGATTGGCATTTCCAAAATATAATCATGCTTGCAACTATGCATAGGTGTCGCAAAATGCAACCATGCTTACAATTGTGCCTAGTTGAAACAAAATACTTTGTCCACCTTAATCTAATAGTGTTCCAACATTGATGGACTGCCTATGCTGGATCATACCCTGATCCTTCCAGCAATGAAGGATTGCCATTTTTCTTTCATTTCATGCATGTAATCAATGCAGTCCATACAAACTTGACTGTGAATTGTAAAATTTCTTGGTAGCAACCCCAAATTCCTCAACTTTCCCTTACATATATGTGACATCTTGAAGTTGTTGCAACCCCTAGCACTCATTATATCATTCATCACCAATTGCAAATTTAAGAACACATTTTCTATTGTTTGATCACATTGCCCTTCATATGTCATTTGAAGTGCAACTATGAGATCACTTTGTTGTCTTTTTTTACATTTTACTTTGGAGGCTTTGAATTGAGTTGAAGAACCCTAAATCAAGAATGTTGCAATCAGGTGACTTGGTTGGTCGATTAATTAGCTTCATGTTGAATCCATCACTGTTTGCAACTTCTATAAAATTCACATATGCATTTGTCACATGAGGTGTTGCATTGTCTTGCTGGATTAAAATGTTCTTTGGCAGAATGTAAGGCCACTTTGACTTAATCTATGGAATGATCTTGTTGATTAGCATGTCACTTGCGACCTCCTTAGTCACATATGCTACTGCTTTGATCTCAATAGGCTGGTATGTTAACTGATGATCTCCTTGCTGCAATCTATTTCACAAATGGTCACACCCCTATCTTACCATCCAAGACTAATTCACCATTTAAGTCATATATAGGCCTCCCAACAAAGGACATGAGAATTAATTTACCTAGATAGTGTTTGGATTGACAATCATCATATGGTATTGTCTCTGCAGGTAGTAGTATCTACGTGTCTTTCAAAATCAGGATATAGTCAGTTCTCATCTATATGCACTATATTATCCGTGCTCTTGTAGCTTATCCCACCATCTGAATTAATCTCAAGTGCTTGTAGACACCATTTCAATCTGGCTATTTTTTCGGCATCTGTTAATGCAGGATGCACATATGATGATCTACTCTTCAATTCACCTTCATGAATCCATCTCCATAAGGATATTTGACCACCACACCACAATTTACTGAATTTGGAAAAAAATTCATGTGTTATGAAGTGATGATGCAATGAACATTGCTGATTGAATAGAATGCTACACAATGTTGGTATTAGAAGGGTTGAAAATGTAGCTCCCCATTCTTTATTTTATAGTGGTACACTTTGTAAACCTTCAAAACAAGATTTAGTGGGCATAGAATGACACTAACACAATGCAACTCTCCACTCAATCACCCAATTCATGATGATTTAATTTCTAATAATTGGCACAATTAAAAAATGTAAGTAGACATATGTTGTCTAATATTGTGAACTTACTTGTTGCTTGTCTTATACTGTGTCTATCTTACTTAAGAGTAAGGAGAAATTTTTCCATGGCTAGCGCAGTCTTTGGTTTTAATTACCCATCTGCCTTGATTTTTCATTAATTGTTGTTCCAGTAAGTGCTGCTTCTTGAGCTCTTTTTCAAATACTGTAAATTGTCTTCTAATCAACCTGGAACTTATCGATTTCTTCTTTAAAATACCCTTGGATGATTTCATGTTTGTCATGCCAAGAATAATATAATCTTTAATGGTCCTCTTTTAGCCTCTGTAAAATCTCTTCTTTGACATTTCTTGTACTAACTTTGTTGATTTCGCAATTAATGTAGATGAGCAACTGCTGTGGTGATGATGTTGGTGATGAAGTTGGAGATGGCTTGCAAGAAAGAAAGAGGTGATGTTGTTTCCACCTGCTGCTGCCACAAAATCTGCTCCTAAATTATAATCTGCATCTTCTATAAGATCATCCCCTTCTCATTTTGTGTTTATTCAGTAGTCAAATTTGGAGTGTTCTTCATGAAGTTCTTGATGATCTTCATGAAGAAGAGGTTGGATACGTCTGTTTTGGTTTTTGTAATCAGTTCTAATTATAGAAGTGTTGTAATAGGAACTTGTTTAGGCTCCAAAATTTAAAAATTTCATGTTTTAATTGTTTGTAATGTGTTTTGGAGGGAATTGTTAAATTAATCAGCCACATATATAATTACTGTACATGAGTCAATTGTTACTTTTTGGTAGATTTAACAATCCCACTAAGGGGTAAAAAATGAAATTTCCCTTGAGTTGATGCCTCTCTTTAATCTAAGAGCTTTCTCCAAGGGGGAGAAATACAAGGAACGGTGTGGTAGCTGAGATTCGATAGAATATTGCTTCACGAGCTCCATGTGATTGCTTAATGACCCACATCCAATTTTTAATACTTTACACACATTGTGTATCGATATTTATTGCAATATACTCAGAATTAAAAAATTAAATGTGAGAAGATAGTTATTTCACTATCTAAATAAAAGTTAATTTCAAGTCGGATTGCAAGCCACATGGAATGGAAGTGAGACCTTGTGCGGAGTATTTGAACTGACTTGTTTTGAAATTCATACAAGAGCGTCCATATAAATATTTATTTATATAATTTGAACGATAAGTAAATATGTAATTAGAGGATAGGCCGTGCCGTCAGGGCACCACCAAATTAACATAAAATAAATTCAAAAATGAAGAATTGCAATATTTTTTTTTTAATTTTTTTTTTGAGTTTCTATTTTTATTTTTCTTAACATTATTTTACTTTTACCAGCTAAATTAATAGAGACTTAAGTCGATGTGAAAAAATTCCCTCTGCATTTGTGGTTTCAAAATATTTTGGGGCATTCCAAATCATAGTCTCGTGCCTTCACTCACAAAACTTCCCCTAGTACCAAATGTGGTCCATAGAAATTTTATGTGGCCCTAAAACTAATTTTTGAACTGATTGGGAGAATCTCTGTGGTCTCAATATTTCAATTTTTTATCCCAAAGTTCCCCCCATATATTTTCAAATAACTTTTCTTAATAGGTGAGATCTAATGATTCATATTAAAATAATTTAATCTAATGATTCATATTAAAATAATTTAATAATTTAAAAGACATTTCAAAATCAACGGTGTTGTTTTTATTATATAGATGAACATCCAGTTTGGTAGACGTGAAATATAGGACATCATAAGAAATCTTGAGCCTGAGTAGGTAAAATAGGTAAATTAAGATAATTCAATTGATTGCTTATTTAATGGGTTAAAACACCTTGCATCCCTATATTTTGATAGTTTTAACTTTATATTTTGAAAAGTTCTTCTTTGCACCCTTGTAACTTAACCTAACGTTACAAAAGCTAGAGAGAAAATTGTACTCCTCGTGAGTTAGTTGTCTTGCTCCGGCGAGTTCTCTGCCTTCTTTAACCCTCCCTTCTACTACCCTCTCAGATCTAGCCTCTGAAGTTACCGCTCAAGTTGCCGCCGCCGCTCCCCTGGTGGAGGCGACCCCCCCCCCTCTCCTCTTTCGTGTTTCCATTCTTCAGATCTGGGCGCATAAAGTTTTGGGTGAGGGCTTCGTCGCAGGACTATATTGTTTTTCAGTCGATTGGAGGGTTTTTTTGGGCTTACTGTTGGTGTCGCCTATAAAGGCCCTTCACCTTCTCCTCTGGCCGGCGTTGTCCCCTTCACGTTTCTCTCGGCCAGATCTATTTATCAGTATTGTTTTTCGTGGTTTTTCTCTTTGATCTTCTGTGTTTTTTTGGGTTATTCATAGCTCCCTTTCCCCTGTTGTTAATGGCTATGTTCATCTTTTGGAGGGGGATGTTATGACCCGATCTGTTCAAGGAGGATTTTGTAGGTCAAGGCTATTGATGTTTACAAGATCTTCTTGGCATCCTGCGCTGTGTTCCGATGGTTTTCCGGCGGCCGGAAGGAACAACCGGTGTTACCGACTGCAAAATTCCGGTTGTTTCCTCTTCCTTGTTTGGGAATCTCAAAGTCAACATGTGGAAGCGTGATAATATCATATTCTCAAGATCTATTGGAAAGGTCCATTGTATTTTTTTTCTTTTTATCTTTTGCTCTTTTCTAGAGCGTGGTTTTATCCTCAGAGTTGGTGGGTTGCACCACTCTGTTTGTTTACCAGATTTTTTCTGGTCTTGTATTGGCTGTGATAGCCTTATCCCTTTAATAGAAAAACTTAACCTAACTTTACAACTGAAAAGATAATATGACACCTAACAATAAAGCAAAATTACACCACTATAAATGCCATTTCTTCTCATTTTCCTCCGCTAACGTCATTATTTTTTAACCCTAGCCACCCCTTCCCCTTCTATATTCTCTCTCTCCTTCTCACTCTCTCTCTCTCTCTCTCTCTCTCTCTCTTGTCGATAGAACCCATCCATTAGATATATCTTAGTGATTACATAAGGTCATGGCTGGACAGAGCACCGCAACATCAATCATGGAGTCGAAGCCCGCACACAGACTCCACCAGATTGCAGAGACACTAGGTGCAACTAGTCTCTACCTAAAACTCGGGTTTCTTTTATCTCCTCCCCTTCTTTATCTGTCTCCCTCTCTCTATTTTCTTCAAATATTGTGAAAACCCATTAGCCACTTAACAGTCTCCAAGCTCTATTCTGAAAGAGTCTTTTCTAGTACTATCTTGTAACCCTTTTCTTGTATTTTTTTGAATTGGTACAGTGTAATGTTAATTCACTGTTGAATTTACATTCTATGAGTTTCCTATTGGTCAATTATGTTATGACCTGGTTATCGCGAGCTAAGACGATGCAAGCAAAAAGAACAATAACACCCAATGTAACATGGTCCACTAGCATGATGCTAGCTACATACATGACCTCATAACCCTTGTTAATTGGGAAAACACACACATATACAACCCAAACTCAAAAACGCGACCCTCACACATATTTATACTAGCATACCGACTTAGAGTCGAAGTAATCCCCTAAAACGACCATGAAACGGATATGGAAACAATTGACCGAAATCTGCCCAGTACTATTCGTACGAATGGCACGCCTTTTTGCACGAAAATTCGTGCAAAACCCTTCGTCTTTTCCTGCAAAAGGGTAGTGTCCTCATACTTTCTTTACCGTCCGTTGGTCCGTCGCTTCACCACTTCATTTCTAATTCCTTTCAAACCTTACAAATCCATTCAAGGCACCAAGATCCAACATATTATACCCAGGGGGAGCATAAATAGATCTGGGTTATGATGTATTTTCTATATTTTCTTCTTCAACATATCTGGTTGCCTTATGTTCTAATTGGGTTTTCGAGGTTCAATTTTTATGCAATTGGGTGTCCCATGTGAAGTTTGTTTGGTGTGTTAACTAAAATGTTTTAGCATTTGTGCACTTTCAATATGACCCTAGAACGGTGTGAATAGCTTGATCCTGCAATAAGATTGTAGGCTCAATATTGATTAAAGTTCAGGCATTTCGATACAAGGTTTCATAAGAAGGAAGCTATCAAATCAAGGTAATTTTCCTTGGACATAAGAAGCTCATTCCCTTGGTTTAGATTCTGTAATTCTAGTCCGTCTTTTATGTTTCTGATATGAAGGATGGGATGCGATGATGAACACGAAGAAGCTGGACAAGCTAAACATCATCCAAAGCTAAAGTAATTTTTTGATTTTCTGTAATGAAGCTCTGGTTTGAAGTCTAGAAAGCTCAGTCCTATAATATGTAAGAAATATGTAGGTCGTAATGTAAGTGGCAGAGAGGTATGTGATGGTAAAACACTTGTATATAGCTTGAGCTTTATTAATGAAGGCCTCCTTTTGATAAATAAAAATTATGATCCAAGATATTCCTCATTTGTTATTGGTTTGGATCTCATTGTTTTTGGTGTTGATGTCAGTGTTCTTGATGTTAATAGATAGTTCAAATCATGGTAAGAGACTACAGGCACGTGGACCCACCAGTTGCACACAAGTGTCACTTAGTTGTGCTTTGTGTACAACATATCTCACCTCAGCGGCACGTGAGGACCACGAGACAGGTTCCCTCACATCTCATACATCGCACGAGAGCTAGGGGCTTAGTGGTTTGGAGGCTGGAAAAATGACCGTCGCGAAGGGTTCATCCCTTTCGAGACCCGTATATGCCCAAGGAGTTGACTTGTCTAGAACCTTCCACATATGCTAGTCCGACGTCACCATTGACGTTCCTCTCAGAATTGGGCCGTAACCACATCATAATGGGTCGTGATTGATCTGTAAATCCAGGCATGCAAGCCTCATCGGTTTCCCTAACTTGACTAGTATATATAGGAGGTACTAGAGCTTGCTTAGTATAGTACTATACACCGACTTTCTAGCTAAAGCTCTGCACAAGCTGCCTCTCTCCTCCCCAAGGCATGTCTGGCTTGTTTCCACCCCTCTCTTCCCTAATTCTATGGTTCCCTATATCCTTTTGTACTGATCGATTAGAACTCTTGTAACCTACTACTGATCAAGTACGAACAAACATACACATCATCATTCCCTGATTACAGTTTGGTTAGGGCTGTAAACAACAGAAGCCGACCCGAATATCAGTTGTTTGGGTTTTGTTTGTTTAAAATAAGAACATGCACGAACTCGAACCGAACATTTTTTAGGCTGTTTGAGTTTGTTTTATTTAAATTTATGCGAACTTAAGTCGAATACTAGCTTGTATTCGATCCCATAGTTAAGGAAATATTAATACAATTATGTGTCAATCTTTTAATCTTTAAATTTTATGAGAGACATCAAATCAATGAGGAGATTTGTTGGAATATGCCTTGACGAATGAAGACACCCAATGGAGCAACAAAGAGCCAAAACAATCTGCCCGTTTGTACGAACAAGGAATTTGCTCGTATGATCAAACGTTCTGATTGCACAAACATACCATGGAGCGCGGCAAATAAGGATGAAAACATTACCTACGAGCCAATGGCGATTTTTGGGGTTTAAAAGGATCATTTGGGTACCTATATTGATATGCAATCACTGTGAAACGTTCTCTTGAGTTGAATACATGATCTTACCCGTGGACGTAGTTAGCATATTTTGTGCTAGCGAACCATGTAAACTCGCGTGTTTCATTATTTCTTTCATTGTACGTGAGGCGTGAGTGTCATAACATGGGATACAAAAGTCAATTCTATACCTACATTACATTTGGTCAGTTACAGGAGGAAGTGTCCTTTGCTGAGTTTTTGTGCTTAAACATAAGGGGTACTAGAGCAAAAAAGAAAACATAAGGGGCACACGTGTGTTTAACCCGTTTGAAAAAGTTAAAACTTAAAAATTTGAAATCTCTAAGAAGATAGTGCATCAGAAATGATAAAACTATTAGTGCAACTTTTTGTAAAGAAAACTTCAATGATCAGAAAAAGACAAAAAATACCCATATCTAGACTTTTGTGGTTGCCTGGACGGCACATCTTAAGAAATATCACCAATGAGCTCTTAGAGTGTTTAAAATCAACCTACGCATTATGAACTTCTCAAGAGAGTAAACGAGAGAAAACATTGTGTTCAAATATGACGAGAGGTCATGCTCTGGTATTCACTTACTCCTTGCAAGGGCACATAAACCCTACTCTTCAATTCGCTAAGCGGCTTGTCAACATGGGTATGAAGGTAACCTTCCTCACTAGTATCTCCGGCCACCGCCACCTCAGCGCCAAAGCGCCGACAGAAGGCTTGAAATTCTCCGCCTTCTCTGACGGATTTGATGACGGTTTCAAACCCGAAACAGACGACGTCGCCACCTACATGTCGGAGCTCAAAAACAACAGCACCGAAGCTATGAGGGACATCATCACCGCCAGCACGGAAAAAGGCTGCCCGGTGACGTGCTTGGTGTACTCAATCATCCTTTCTTGGGCGGACAAGGTGGCGCGTGATCTTCACGTACCATGTGCTGTGCTTTGGATACAAGCCGCCACGGTGTTGGACATCTATCACTATTACTACAACGGTGACCAGGAGTTTATTGAAGATAACAGTAATGACCCCTCATGGTCCATTAAATTACCAAACTTGCCACTGCCACTCGCTGCCCGTGACCTACCTTCTTTTATTCTCCCTCAAAAATCAAAATCTGAATTTGAGCGCAAATTCCTCGTTCCGGTGTTCAAAGAGCAGTTTGACACGCTTGACGGCCAAGAAAACCCTAAAGTGCTCGTCAACTCCTTCGACGAGTTAGAGCCTGATACCTTGAAGGCTGCCGGGGAATACAATTTGATAGCGATTGGGCCATTGATACCATCCGCCTTTCTAGACGGAAAGGATCCTACGGATACTTCGTTTGGTGGAGATTTGTTTGAAAAATCCACTAGTTATACAGACTGGTTGAACACGAAACCTGAGTCATCAGTCATCTACGTGGCCTTTGGAAGCTTGTTGATGCTAGCAAAACAACAAATGGAGGAAATCGCGCGTGGTTTACTAGAATGTAAAAGACCATTTATTTGGGTGATACGGCAAAAGGGAAAGGAGGTCAAAGAAGATCTGGAAGGACTAAAGGGGTACGTGGAGGAATTAGAGAAGAATGGGATGATAGTGCCATGGTGTTCGCAAGTAGAGGTCTTGTCACATCCTTCTGTGGGGTGTTTCGTGACACATTGTGGGTGGAATTCGACTCTGGAGAGCCTGGCGTCTGGGGTTCCAACCGTCGCGTTTTCCCAATGGAGCGACCAAACGACAAATGCTAAGCTAGTCGAAGACGTTTGGGAGACGGGAGTGCGAGTGAGGGAGAATGAAGAAGGGATAGTTGAAGGGGGTGAGATCAAGAGATGCATAGAGATGATTATGGGTGAAGAAGGGTTGGTGAGGAGGGACAATGCCAAGAAATGGAAAGATTTGGCTAGGAAAGCTGTGGAAGATGGTGGCTCTTCGGATATCAATCTCAAGGCTTTTGTCGAGGAGATTGCAAGTCACAGAACTGTTTGACATGCATTAGTAGTGTATTATTTTCAATTTTGGACTTTCTACTTTTGATCCGCAATTATTTTCACTGGTTGAGAAATAATTTATTTGGTACTACCTCCCTTCCCTTTATTTTTTATTGCTTTAATTTTTTCATCCTTAACTGAGTTATTTTGACTTGTATTGTTTTGCCAATCAAATCACAAAATCAAAATATCTAACTAAATTGTAATAAAAGTCAAAAAAAAAAAACCATATAAAAGAAACATAGATGGTAAGAGATAATGCATTGCATATTTGCATGAGGATATGCTCTCCTGGTATAAGTATCTTTCAAAGGACCAATCCCTTCGGTCCCTATCACATGTTGTGTGTGGGAAAGAGGCTCCCAGCACAAAGACACTTTGATACGATAAGGGTATAGGCAAACGAATCAAATGGTTAATTTACTAATAAAGGCCTCGTGACATGTTTCACCACATCAAAGGTTTAAACATCAAGAAAGGGGTCAAAACTAGGAGCTCTTCTAAGTAGTAAGGCCTCGTTTGGGTAAGGTACAAGGTGGAGGGATAAGGATAAAACTATAAGACCTGCTCCTTATCCTGTGTTTGGGTGCAGGATAAGGAGCAGGTACAAAACTGATTTTATTATCCCTTAGGTACAATTCTCAATTTTTTTGCCCACAACCTTGTACCACCTAAGGGGTGGTATAAGGTAGTATAAGGAGTGAGGGTATAAGGAGGGTGTTCTGGAATGACAAAATTGCCCCCACATATATACATATGTATTATGTATAATGCACATGTACATGATATGTGTATATATTTATGTGTGTATTTGTATATATACATATATATATATATATATATATATATATGAATATGTATGTATTTATGTGTGTATGTGTATATATACGTATATATGATTATGTATGTGTATGTGTGTGTGTGTATGTACACACACATACACACACACACACACACACACACACACACGCATATGTGTAAATATGTAAGCAGAACCGTGGAAATTATGATTTCAAGACGCAACAACACCTATGATATGAAGCAAGGAATACTAGACTTGCATCACGATATCTTTAGCTAAGATCTATAATTATCTCTACTCTAATATTGACACATTTAACATGTCAAAATGTGTGTAATATTATTTGTTGTTTACAGTCTACAGCAGAAGGCAAAAATAGTTTTTTTAAAAAAATGTAAACAAGTAGGGCAATGTGGTCATTTACACACATCCTATCCTATCTCATATCCTGCCCTAACCAATCAATCTGCACCAGTACAATTTTATCATGCCTTATATCAGTACAAACATATCCTACCTCTTATACCAGTACAACTCTTATCCCCATCATTTTTGTACCTTACCCAAACGAGGCCTAAAGTTATTAACAAAATAAATGTGTGAAAGCACGGTCCATGCAATGCTAACAACAATGATCACGTATTTGCAGATAAGGGCCTTAAGTTTCCATATTCATATGTCGTATATGATTTGTTCTATTGTCCCCATTGATGTAAGAAACTAGATTAGTTGTGCCTTGTTTGCCCATTATGTTAGCAATTGGTGCGCCCATGTGGGGTGCCCAATGCAATTATCGTAATCTTATGGGGTTACTTGCACTAATGCACAAACTAGAGGGGTTAGTAGCTAGGCTCAAACCCTAGGGGTTTATGTGCAAACCTAGGAGAAGTTTTGCCTATATAAGGAGGCAGCCTCCTACACATTATGCTAAGGCTAATGGCTATTCCACACAGTAAAGTTACTCTGTCTAGATTCATACTAGTTGTAGAGAACCCTAGTCTCTCTCCAACTTCATCCAAGGAGGTGGAACGTGGTGTGGATAACAGTTTTCGTCTTCGAGATTCACACTAGATTGGTGGGAGCAAGATCAAGGAGGAGGCGCGTGAAAGCAAACAACAAACGATCATCCGCTGCATTAAAGGAGCTTAGGAAGACAAGGTAAACACATGAATCTTCCGCTATAATTCATGTTGTAGATCTGCATGTGATAGATCCTTCCTGCCCTTCATTGGTATCAGAGCCATAAGTTTGTTTTTCGTGCCTCGATATGCGTTCCCGAATCTGATTTAAAAATCGAGTTTCTGAAATTTCATAACCAGTAGACGAAACCTATATGGTTAGGTAGGGTTTTTCACGAGGATTCCAGAAATATAAATTTTGTAATTTTTGGAGTTACGATGAATGAGTTATGAATTTTCATAGATTCAGAACTGTATTAATCTGGACTGCTAGATCCAATCAGTAGAACACGTTTTTTAAAACTTGTTAAAATTGGATTTTGACCACATAATCGGGATCAGGACGAAAAGACAATCCCGGAAAAATTAATTTCGTCGGGAACGGAGCACGGTAAGGCGGCGCGTGGGCTTCACGCGCCACCGACGCCGCCCCCACGCGCGGCCACGCGCCGCACGCGCCAAAGGGCTGGCGGCGACTGCTGACGTGGCGATGACGTGGCAGGGTGACGTGGCAGTTGACGTCAGCATAGGTGCTGACGTGGCATGCCACATGGCATGCTGACGTGGGCGCGTGCAGCCTCCTCCCGCCGTCATTTTTCGTCCGTCTTTTTCCTAGAGACTCCAAATTAAATTTCCTATTTTGTGGATATTTTTTTATAACTTTTTGGAGCGACGGAAAATTTTAGTAATTTCCAGATTAATTAATTAGTGTTTAGCACACTTTCCGAGGCAGTTTGACGACCTTAAACACACTGTTTTGAGCCCAAATTTTTTCTGTAGACGTAGGTCATTTTTCCCTACGTTTTTCCATAGGTGGTGAGACCCTAAGTGGTAGGGAGCAATTTTCGATCTTTTTAGTTGATTAGATTATTGCTTATTAATTTCCAGTAATTAGAGATTAATTCCGGAAATTTACAGAAAATTCCGGTATGTTTATTTTATTGTTATACATGCTGTTGTGGGTTGAATGGATGTGTTTGGTGCATAGATGTGGCATATATGTTTTATATTTTGGTTTTGGTTTTGGTTTTTTGAATACGTAATCAAAATACGGCCTGCGTGTCGTGCCTCTCTATACTCTAGTGTCTTCTCTTCTCATCCAATCGCCTCTATGAGGTTACTTCTTATTAGAAATAAGATAGTTAGTAGAGATTGAAGATTGAAGATTCAAGAGAGGTGGCCAAACCAAAAGCTATGGCGCAAGGTGCATGGAGCAAATAGATGGTCTAAAGGAGCCTCAAGCTTGGAGTCCTCAAGTAGGCAAGATGGCATGGGATCGAGTTCAAGACTTGCTCAAGAAGTACTCTCAATAGTGGGAGTGCACCTTAGGGGCCACATCCATTGCATATTTATTTATGCTTATGCTTGTTTTATGTTATAACTGCGTGTGATTGGATATATATGTTTAACCTGGCATGCTAAAGAACTAAAACAAAAGAGCTCACATGAGGACATGATTAAAATTGATAGGAAATCACAAGTGATGAGATTTGATTCCTAGGATATACGCTAGGTTTTGGTGGATTCCTTGTGAGGAACTATTAAGTTTTAATCGATGTCACATGTTATTTTGGAGCTAAGTAAATGCTAGTGATTAAATTCCACAATGTCTCTATCAATCGTGTCTAAATCGAAACTGTAAAGGCTAAATGGTGACAACAACGACATGATAAGCCGTCATACTATGTAACCATCCGTTGGACATAGGTTGTCAACCACCTACAAACATGGTCGAACCCGTGATGAATAAGTTGTCACAGCAGCACATAGACAGTATCTTTAGGCTCACCAATAGTGGGAGGAGCAGTATAGATAATGTCCTACAGCATGCTATGAAAAGGTGGGGAAATGACCTCATCAGCATGTTCAAGACCACTTTTAAAATTGTAGGAGTTGGCCAAAGAAGAATCTTGGATCCAGCCTAGCCATTTGCGTACATAAATTGTGAGTAGTGACTCATAATAAATCTTCCTTAACTATGAGTTATGGCTCATGTCATAATTTTGAGCACTCGACTTTAACGTCTGAGATTGATGCCATGTATGATAAGAGAGTTAAGGGTTGTCAGGTACAAGCTATCCGATTTGCAATTTGCTACAATCTCGGCCACGTTTCATGGAACGTTATATGACACACTTTGCACGTGTCAGGATGTTTGGATAAGACCAAAACATCACTCTGTTCTAGGATCTAAGCAAAATGAGTTTGCTAAGAATACTAGTCCAGCATACTTCGGATGCCTAAGCAATATATGATTGCTAAAGGCTGTTAGAGAAGTATGATCATACTTAGTGAAGTATGATAGGCAGATATAGTCCCTAGCCCGGTATTAGGACCAAGACAACAGGTGGGGCAAGGATAAGGGAATTTAGGGGCAATATTGGTATAAGACCGATTTTACCCAAGATTGGCAAACGCAAAAGGAGCAAAGGAGTTTTCCTAAGACAAGAGAAAGAGCCAGACCTGGCAAATAACTTCTCGTCTAAGGATCTGTAGGATTATCTTTGAGGGAGTAGCCACCAAAATTTGTTTTGGTCACAGTTTTAACTTTGGATATGGTTATATCATGGTGTTTGCGTTCTTAAGATTCTAGCATGAGTAACGCCTCAGAATTCTTGGATGTCACCTTAAGAGTATGACTTAAGATTCTGATATGTGGCGCGCTAGATTAAGACACGTTGACAGGAAAGGATGTTCAGGCTAGCTAGGGCAGGCCTGCTTGGATTTTGCCCAAGGTACCCTTACCTGTGTGTGATTCTTGCCGGACGTGAAAGGCAAAACGCAAAATCATCCAGTAGAGAATTAAGGACTACTGAGTGTTTGTATATTATTCATTCTGTTATTGTGTTCAATTATTTGTTAGAGCTAAGACATGGTGCTTACTGTTCCATCACATTCGTAGATAATTGTCTACGTCTCAACTGTGTGTGCTTGGGCCACATAAGTCTGAGGCACAAGAGTGCTTCAGACAGGTCTCTACAAAAGATAGAAAACCGTCTGGATAAAAGGATATGTCCTTGGCCCGAATGAGACTGGAAGTATCTATGTTAGCAAGAGCTATGTGATGGAGAGAAAAAGTAAGGCAGTTGGCTATTCCCACGCTCCAGCAAAAATGCTGTAGAGGATAAGAGGAATAGGTTACTGTAAGAGATGGTATGATATATGATAGAGAGTGCAAGGTACATGTTCCCTGTTCGGAGGAGACACTTTGCTAAACGACTATCAAAATACGCAAACCATAAGTCCACCAAGTCTGTAGCCACTACACCCTATGAGATGTGGACCAAAAGGCAACCTATATGAGGTAACCTTAGGCCATGGGGATCGGTAGCTTATGTGCTAACTTAATTTCAAGTCAGGAAGAGGTTCGTTGAGAAATAAGTCTCTATGAAACAAATATTTCACCGGATGACACCCCATCCCTGAATGATCAACAGGAAATAGTTCCTTCAGATCTTCAGGACAGTGGGAGTAACTTGCCTAGTGAACAGCCCCTCATAGATTATGACTATGCGGAGGAACCCTCTTTGCGTAGGCACGTTCTTTGGAGCGTACCCCGTCGATGAATTGTCATCGAAAGGAAGACCACAAGGGTCCCCACGCAAGAGAATGATGAACCTAGGATATTGTCCCATAATATTTTATCACATGAATAGAAGGAATTTTAAGTTAGACCCTATATGGAAGAAACGTATCTTCATGGAGTAACGTAGGTTGCGTATTTGAAACGCAACAGCCGATAAGTAGTGTAACAAAATGGATTCACGAGATATGTGATCTCTCATGGGAGATGTCCATAATTAAGGGATATGTTCGTAGAGATGATGATCTCCACGAGCATGGAGGATACCGCTGGAAGATACCCGTTCATTAAATCGATTATGAGGAATTAGTTCCTCAAGGATCCTTTGAACAGTGGGAGTGACATTCCAAGCTGGGTGCCCATCCATAAGGGATGAGAGCAAATGATGATCCTCCTATGCAAAGGAATTGCTCATAGGAGCATACCCCATCGACTGTTTGAGATCGAAGGGATGATCCTATGGATCACCTTGCATAAACGATAGGATAGAATCCTATACCTTATCGTTCCCTAATTATGAAGAGTGAATAGTAAGCTTTACAGGATGAATTAGAGTCTATAAAGGGCCAACCAAGTTTAAGGCTAGGTTGGATATCCGACTAGATGGAAGACTATTGGAGATTAATGGATTTCCAAGGTCAATCAGAGACCCAGACAGAAGCATGGTAAGGCATACGACTTGCGTAGAATCGAAAAAGGCTACACTCATTCTGAGAGTAGACATCGACGAATTTGAGTCGATCCGACGAATTTGCGTTGGTTCAACGAGGTATCCTTCCCAAGGCTTTGGGTGGTAAGGATTGCGTTGATTCGTTTGGTAGCATAAATATTTGTGGATCCATTCTCGATGAACGTGATAACTGAATTTCTCAATAGAGAAATCCTAGAGGTGACTAAGGTCAAATGCACAGAATGTGTGCAAGCTAACTAAGTCCATATGGGATCTTAGCTAGTCCTCTGGACAGCAGTATTTCATCAGGGATCGTTTACTATATGTTTACGATAACAAATGAAAACCGCTGTGTATCACTCTCACTAGTAGAGAGTTGATGATCACGTCACTTAATATCGATGACACACTATTGGCTAGTGGAGCTTAGGGATTGTTCGAGTCCCCTAAGGAGTAATTGTACTCCTGTAGCTCTGCGCAAGAATTTACGAGCCTAGGCATGTGCCCTAAGAGACACCATATAAAATGACCAGACGACCAGAGTGCCCGATGCATTAGGAGTCTTTTATGCACTATGGTGTATACTCAGACCTAGCGAACGCTATGCAATCGAAAGAATTGGATTTCAGGATATTCCAATTTAAGAAACAGGATTGTAACCAGGATACTCTATATGATGAATCAAGTGCTATATCTATCGAAGATGATGCTTCGACTAGTTAGCCATACATGCTAACTAGGGTGGGGACCTAGATTCACATGGATCCAACTCAGGCTATTGTCCATGCTCGATGATAGACTCGCATGGAACAAATGCAATATAAGTGTTGCATGATCGTATTGGACCGCTCCATTGACCATGGAAGCGTAGAACGATAGCCTGTTCTGCCATAGGGCAGAAATGTGTTTAACTAAGAGGGTTTTCTTGTAAGCTTATGAGCTGTCGACAAAACCGATTACCATGAGTAGTACTAGCATACCGCTATAGCACTGCGGTGAAGTCAAACACATAGACATGGGTACTATTTCACAAAAGGTGAAATAACTACCTAGAGAGTAATCCTGGAGTGGATCGACTATGGGCTAGGATGTTGGCTCATCCCATTTCTAACCACTTAAGAATTGTCTTTGTGGATTGCTTTAGAAAATTGGGACTTGGTAGTCGATAACTAGCAATATGATTGATGAGAACACGAGACATTGATTGACTGGATTTTAATTGGATTTGTTTTAAGCAGCATGTTGTTTTGATACATGTATGATATGTTACATTTTCAGTACTAGCATAGAGCATGTCACGCAGACACTAGGTCGGCTCACTCACACGAGCGACCGCCTTCGCAATATCCTGGATATGTCTGGGTGTGGCGGAAGATGAGACAGAATCCCGATAAGCGCTGAAAGCCTGCGATATGATATGAGATGCCTATCATACGAGCATATGGCCTATGATAAGAGCTAGATTTCTATCAGTAGAGCTAGGAGCCTGTCAGACGGATTCAACTGTCGCATTGGAAATAAGTTCCAAGGTGAGACTGGTTATGGCCAATCGAACATGGTTATTACCCCAAACCATGTATAGTCTGTGTAGAGAAAGCCAGATGCGAGAGCTGATAATTGTTCACAATAGTGTGACATCGCCGCACTCGGGCTGGTGGCCATAAGGGCTACCGGATTGTCATCTGCATAGTGGTCCTTGGCAAGGATAAGACATGCGCTCTGATCAGAGTCTAACACTATGGCGCATATTCCCCCTTTCAATAACGCGCTCTTATGAGTGACCATGAGGTGATGAGTAGAATTAGTCCCTGGGATTCCTCATCGTGTGATCCTCGTCGATCATATAAAGATGATTGACACTGTATACCCTTTGTAATTACGTCTGTGTCATGAGGAGACGGGTCGGTGGTGCTACTTTGGCGTGACACCTTACGGCTATGGATGATTCGGCCTTCCGGACACTGCTGGGAAAGCAGCTGAGCCGAATCTGAGTGACACATGTATGTAAGGAAATATTCTCGTTGCATCGCTCTTTATTATCTTCATTGGGCCCACCTGCAAGATCTTATGGGATCATGTAGGATATGAAAATATAAAGGAGATGTGGACTCATTGGAGCATGGCCTTCGGGACAAGGCAGGTGCTCATGATCCACGAGATGACAATCGGAGGAATCTGAGGAATACGAGAGTTACGGAGAGCATTATTACTGTTATATGTTTTAAGGGTGCCTTCCTGCGCTGGCTATACGAGTTTGGTATGTGGATCTCCCGAGAGGGTGCCTTCCCATGCTGGCTATACGAGTTTGGTGTACGGATCTCCCGAAATGCAGGTACTCTCACCGGTCACACGCCACGGCCGCACAATACTCTTTTGTAGATGATAGAAAGTTGGAAATTGATGGAGACTGGATGGATTGTACAACCCCACTGTGCGAGTGGGAGATGTTAGCAATTGGTGCGCCCATGTGGGGTGCCCAATGCAATTATCGTAACCTTATGGGGTTAGTTTCACTAATGCACAAACTAGAGGGGTTAGTAGCTCAACCCCTAGGGGTTTATGTGCAAACCTAGGAGAAGTTTTGCCTATATAAGGAGGCAGCCTCCTACACATTATGCTAAGGCTAATGGCTATTCCACACAGTAAAGTTACTCTGTCTAGATTCATACTAGTTGTAGAGAACCCTAGTCTCTCTCCAACTTCATCCAAGGAGGTGGAATGTGGTGTGGATAACAGTGTTCGTCCTCGAGATTCACACTAGATTGGTGGGAGCAAGATCAAGGAGGAGGCGCGTGAAAGAAAACAACAAACGATCATCCGCTGCATTAAATGAGCTTAGGAAGACAAGGTAAACACATGAATCTTCCGCTATAATTGATGTTGTAGATCTGTATGTGATAGATCCTTCCTTCCCTTCACATTAATTGAAAACTGATACGAGTCCCGGGACACGCGAGGAGAAACCGCCGGACACCGCGGTTTTGGTGTAGTAGTCGAGTCAGGTGACCTTCAAATCGTCTGGACAATTTCAGGAGCAAATAATTAGATTAATTATTATTGTTATTATTATTATTATTATTTTGCTTTGTCTCTAGTCCTCCCTTATAACTCATAGTTTCACAGGTTCGGCCGTGCATAATTTGTTTGAACTGATCAACTTCTTATGATCAATGAGTGTCATTGTCACCTGTTGATATCTAAATTTTGTAGCCAATAATCTGTTAAAATCTTGGGGGGGCAAATTGTCATGGAATTAAGGAGAGCAAATTTGACTAGTGAACAGACAAATTTCCCAAGAAAAAGAATAGACAAATTTGCAGTAAATGAGGACAAGTAAGTTAAATAAGGTTATCTTAATGCGATATTCTGTCTGTTCCTCCAAGAATAAGTACAACATTTGTTCACAATAGTTTATATCGTTTCATTTCATACAAAAGACAACTATTTTCTCAAAAAAAAAAGACAACTAAAATTAAGGAACATTTAATTTCACAATCAATATATACTTATATACTATAATGTAAGTCTAGATTAATGTGGCATTTCGTAGTATATTATGATTTCATATTATAAGATACTTGGATAACTCAATTTGGGAATACATGAAGTAATCAAGCCGTCGGGGAGTTTGGGTAGTTACGTATGGTTAAACTTGATTTCTATCGTACTTATTGATTAAATGTTAACAACTAATTGAGATGTGATTCATGCAAAATTTACTTGCATATTTACATGCATCGTACTTATGTGACATGCTTATTTATAATGAAATGCTTGCTATAGTGGTGTGATGCGTATCTATGACTATTTATGTTTCTATGACATTTTGTCGAAAAGAGAATAACGGTGTTTCGACTTAGAAGACCATGCGATCATTCTTTTCTTACCTACAAACGACAACTTTTAAGACAATACTTTGTTTTATTTCATTCTGAGTTAATTTGACATGGTCATTTCTAAAATTAGAAAGTTTTGAAAATAAAATATTTTTTTAAGAGAAGGGTTTCTGGAAAGTGATTGGGTGTCGGGCTACCAAATGCCAAGTGATATGGATCACTTTGTTAACCAGTCTGCTGGCGCGACTCTTAGTACGACGGTACTATTAGTTGTACCCACTACGTAGACTAATTTGGAACATTTGAAATACATGCGAGGTTTGATGGAGAGGCACGTTGTGTGACGACACATAGTGTTATTTTCTCCCACATACGCGTGGAACACTTGAGGTGATTGGTTTATCTGATCCTATACAGGTGTAGACAGTGCATTCCTGTCAGGCGGATCATAGCCACGTGGCGGTCATCCAGCACACCTGACTGTGCTCCATACATACCCAATCACTGCTCATACTTATCCGTATGGGGTCTGAGAGACAGGGCCACCCACGATACCAGTCACACGGGACTTGTGGTTTGGAGGCTAGAGTAAGGTCCGTCGCTCGCGAACGACAACCAAGCTCGCGCGCGACCCTTTGTAAATGACTTTGAGAGACTTAATGACATGTCCTATAAACCTGGTCGATCTCATATTGGTCTCCGGTATCTGCGGACAGGTGCGTAACGTTCCCAATATATACGGTCGAACGTGCCGTTACGGGGGCTACCATTAAGCTGCCCATTAACCCCCACAAAGGTCACTTCCCCACTATATATAGGGATGTTAGCCCTCCATGGAAAGGGTTCTGAGTTCAGTTTTCTAAGCTCTCTCACTGTCATTAAGCTATCTCTCTCTCAGATAGTTACCTTTTCTTACTCTCTCCCTACTCACACTCTCCATCTCTCTTTGTTCTACCCTAATCCCCTACTTGAGGTGTACACTTGTATCTCTCCCAAGGATTTCCTTGCACACAATTTGGTGAACCCGACGTGAATCCACCTACCTTCAAAGCTTCAATCAATCAACTTAGCATTCATATCTCTTGAGGGTAATCTTCGTGATGGTGACCAATCCCCTTTGAGAGAAGAAACTCAAAGAGAGGAGACTCCCAACACCAACACCAACACAAACACTAACACCCAGACAGCTACAGTGAGAAATCCCACTTTGGAGGCGCTACAGGCCACAATCCAAAGCCAGACCAAGGTTATGCAAGCCCAGTCCGTCCAAATCGCCCAGATCATGGAGATCCTTGGGGGATTTGCTCAGAACGCCGCTCAGGAGGCTTTAGCCCTACCACCAGCAACTCAACTGTCTCGTCCTGGGATAACCACCACCTCTATGGTGCGCACGCCTGCCCCACCAAACCCACAATCTTCTCTCGCCAACGGTCCTGCACCCCAGGCACCAGGGCTCCTATCAGGCTCGTCCCTGATATCTGCTGGGAATCCCCCTCCTTACCACGCGTTGCCTCCACATGCGAATGGAGCCCCAGGGAGTTATGCACTCCCACCTCCACCTCCCTATGATCCAAACATGCCCTACTTTCCGGGTTTTGTTTCGGCACCATCGTCAACTAGTGGGGGAAGTACGCCTGCCAATGTCTTGGCCTTGGAGAAACAATTAGACAGCATCATTGCTAACTAGAGCTTTGAGGAAACTGTCGGTTCAGAATCTCATTGTAACGGGAGATTCTAAGCTAATAGTAAAGAAAGCTTCAGGAGAGTACGCATTGAAGGAGATTAACTTGCTAAAGTACATATCGATAGTCCAGAAGCTGGTTCAGAAGTTTGATTCTGTCAAGTATGAGCACACTCCCAAATCTGATAATCGACATGCAGATGCACTAGCTACCTTGGGATCGAAGATTAACTCTGATAAATGCCCAGCAAAAATCTCGATTGAGGTTAAGACAACTCCATCCTTAGTAAAAGACCTGTGCGAAGAGGATTCCGAAGAAGAAGCAGATTGGAGAAAGCCCACATGCACGCGATAGCCGAAGGAACGAGCAAGGAAAGCTGGGTTTCCACAAAATGGTTTTGCATACATGATAGTCTGTTGTACTACAAAGGCCCTGGGGGAATTCTGATGCGATGCTTGACAGAGGAAGAAGGCCAAGCAGTATTGGGAAAAATCCATCAACACTCGTGCGGACAAATTGAGATTTCCATCTACAGAAATGCTCAAAGATAAGGAATTCACTGGCCACATATGGCATACTTCGCTGTTATCATATATAACAACTGCGAAAGGTGCGCGCTGATAAAAGACTCCCTAGAGGTTGCTACAATCGAAGATGTGATTGGCGGAGACCTATAATCGATTTTTCAAGATGGAACTTTGCCGAGCGACAAAAAGGAAGATGACAAGCTTAAGAGAAAGTCAGCTCGATACATACTGCAAGAGAATTTGCTTTGGCGGAAAGGTCACAATGAGAACTTACTCAGGTGTCTGAACGGTCCAGAAATCCAGGAGGTCATGGAAATGTCCCATCAAGTGGAACACCAAGGAGGCACGAAGTTGCAGGCAACTCTTAACTGTTGGGTACTTTTGGCCAACCATGGAGGCTGATTATTGCGCGAAGGTCAGGAGATGCAACCAATGCCAATTCCATGGCAACCTAGTTCATGCCCCTGCCATCGATTTGCACGCGTTAGGGACTCCCTGCCATTTCACACTTGTTCCTTGGATTTCATCGGCCCTATCCGACCTCCATCGCGTGGGAACCAATTCGTTCTTACCGGAACAGAGCAATTCACCGAATGGGTTGAGGCGGTCCCGCTCAATACGACAAATGCATTGGCCGTGGTTAAGTTCATACTGGAGAACATCATTCATCGCTTTGGGATTCCCAACACTATCCTGTCCGACAATGGAACTCCCTTCGTCAATCGACAAGTGGCCGTGAAACTAATGGAGTATAACGTGAGACAGGTGTGCACGACGCCATACTAACCGAAAGAAAATGGACAAGTGGAAGCTACGAACAAAACACTGCTCTGAATCCTAATTAATATGGTCGCGGATGATCAGAAAAAGTGGGCAGATTCTCGGGGTATAGCACTTTGGGCGTATCGCACGTCACCAAGGATTCCTACAGGGACTTATCCGTTTTTGCTGTGTTATGGAGCCGAAGCAGTGGTCCCTGCTGAGGTCATGATAAGTTCCGCAAGACTGGCCTTCAGTGCCCTATATCAGAATGAGCGCGACCATGATCTCATTTTGCTCGAAGAAAAGCTAGAGCAGGCCAAGAGGAAAAATACGAAGTACAAGGATAGGGTCTCACGCGCCTAATACAAGACTGTCTAGCACCGGGGCTTTACAGTGGGAGACCTGGTCCTGCGAGCCTCCGATCATTGCATGCGTGAAGCAGCCCATCCAAAGTTTGCTGCCAATTGGGAAGGACCTTTTGAAGTCAAAGAACTCTTTCACAGCGGCTACTGCACTATTCTACGTTGCCATGGTACTGCCACGACTCCCACTCCGATCAACATGCGATGGCTCAAGAAGTACTATCCTTTACTTTGTCTTTCTGCTTTCCACTTACAAAGTATCTTGCTCACATCCTCCCATATGAGGATATCATTAATAATAATGACTCTCCCATATGAGAGATCTTTTATCAACTGTTGGCTTTATCATTGCATTTCTTGTTGAGAATGATAGTCAATTTCCTCCCAAAATTAAAGCCTATCTTTTTAGATAGCGACCACATGTGAAATTTAAAGCCTATCTGCCCAGATAGCATCCATGCGCGAAACTGAGCCTACCTTTCTAGATAGCAACATGTGAAAATTATAGCCTACTTGTCTGAGTAGCAGCAATCTGCGAGCATAAGCCTACCTATTTGGTAGCAGCCGTATGATTTTAACCCTATCTGTCTAGATAGCAGCCGGACGCAAAAAACTAAGCCTATCTGTCTAGATAGCAAATTAAAGCCTACTTGTTTAAGTAGCAGCAATCTGCGAGTATAAGCCTACCTACTTTGATAGAAGCGATAAGAGTTAAAGCCTCTGTTCAGATAGCATCGAAGCGCGATTTAAAGCCTATATGTCTAGATAGCAGCCAAAACATAGATTATCTCTTTAACAAAATTATCATGCGAGCTAATACTGGCTTGTTCAGAAGTCTATCACGACACCTACATGTAATACTTGAAAAGCATAAATTTGCCAACACAACAAAATTGAACCCAACGTTCATGAGGAAAAAGCAAAAGCAAAAGGCACTTTTATATAAGCCAAACTTGGAAACAGATACATCAAAAGTGTTCTCAAATAACATCCCAGACTTCTACATAGAACCTGTAAACTATAGATATAACTACGATTGGTTCGTCGTCATCATCGACGTCCTCGATCAAAACAAGGCTCTTGTTGATTCCCCTGACATGGTGATATGCAAGATGAACTTCAAACAACGGAGGTTGCTGATGTGAAGAACAAATGGGAAGAGCAGCTCGTGGGGTAGGAAGCTGATTGTGCATAAGAAAGTTGTACCCCAATCATCACTCTATGGTTCAGGCACTGGTTGCAGAGTGACTTCCATCGGAGGTCATTCGAGGAAGGCTTCCCCAAACATGGCTAGGGAAAAGACATATTCACTCTGATAAGAGAATTTACACCATCGGTCTTGGGAAAGCTTGGGCAAATCAGTGGCCTCCTTCATGGGCTTCTTGGTAACCATTTTGTATTGCACAATGTACACATACATGATTAGAGATCCAGAGCCGATATGAGTTGAAAAGTAATGAAGAGCATTGTGAAGAACAACAAAAAGTCAGAGGAGCTAGCATGATTATTCAAGCAGGGACACTTTCTCCGCCATTCATAAACCCAAGGGGTGACTCTCTAGTTCTTTGCTGCAGAAAGAGGGTTTATATAGGACCTAGAGAGCGTGACTCTCTAGTTCCTTGCTGAGTCAGCAACGTCTCCGAAATAGGCGAGAATCTATGACCTGTGGGGTTCCCCTCGAGAATTGGCAAAATCATGCAGACGACACTTGGTTTATTGGGTAACGGACATCCCCTATTTAAAGCCTATGATGTTACAGAAGCCCTAGGCAATGATAACGGCTTATGGGGGCTGGTGTCTTCCTAGGCATTAAATTATTCACAAATTAGTGAGGATTTGCGACTGAGTCTGCAACCATTATAGCAAATGTGCACGCGATTCTGCGCGATAGTAGTAACAGCACGCGAGTGTAAGCCCATCTGTTTAATATAGCAATAAGACAAAGCCTATCTGTTTAGATAGCAAAATCAAAGTCGCCAGCTTCAAAAGCAGAATGCGCAAGTGTAAGCCTATCTGTCCAAATAGAAGCAATATGCGAAGAAAAAGCCTATGTTTAGATAGCAGTTCTGCTAATAAAGCTTATCCCTGTATAGTAGCAAAACGTTAGAAGCTCACTTGCTCTCGTAGAGTAGACGCGTGAAGCTTTACATTTACGACAAAGCCTCATTACTATGCCCCTTACTTTCGTAAGATAGTAGTGATACGCGAAGTAAAATTTTGTGTAGCTGAGAAAAAATCTAACCCTATCTGATCAAAATAGCATTTCATATGCGAGCAAGACTGCTCAAGGGTATGAATCATAAAAATCAAAACAATGTTTCAAATGCGAAGAAGAAACAAGATCAAAAGCTTGCGGCCATTATTAGAATGGCGCAAAAATTACATAAAAACAGAGTCTAGAAAGTGCTGGATTACTGATCTTCGAAAAAGTCCTTCAAAAGGGAATCTTCAGCTGACAGCTTTAGGCAATTAGCAGCTAGTCGATCCAGGAGATCCTTGTTGCTCCCATGACGCCTTGCCGCTTCCTCAAACTCCATGATTGTTTTAAACAACACTTCCTTGCGCGCCTTCAGGGAAGCCTTTTCCTTTCTATAATTAATATACTCTAGCCTAAGTTGCGCAGAGTTGTTGATTTTGGTCAGCCTATGTATGAGGAAATCCAGGTCAAGTTTCCTTGCTGCGACTTGTTGAAGGTTGTTCGCGCTCGAAAGAAGGCTTTGAGCACTGGAAACCGAGGTGTATGGTGGAGTTGTGTTATGTACTCTCTCTAAAAGAGTAGCCATCTCCTTGAAAAGATCCCCTCTATCTCTAGGCGCTAGTTCCAGAATTCTTGCAAACTTAGTTGGGTACCATATGCGCACCTTCATAAGCCATTCAAGGCAAGCTTGATCAATACCTGCACATGCAAAGATGGAAGCAAAGTAATTAGGAAAAGCATTAATTCATGTGCCACACACCAGAAGGGGAATTGTCATACCAGTTCCTTCAATAATCTGCTGAAGTGAGGCAATAGGAGCCCCTGTTTGACCACCACTGGAAGAGGCTGTTGCAGCTAACCTTTGGTCTGCTAAAACTTCACGCGCGAAGTACTCCTCAGGGATAGTATAATGCCTTTCGGCAACAACTGGTTCAGCAATTTGCGAACCCCACACTGCCCATGGATTTTGAGCAAAAAGCGCATCTAGGTCAAAGTTAGAGGAGTCAACAACCATGCTAGGAAGTGACAAATTTTCACTTGGGACCTCTGAGGATGCAACACCTCTTGAGTTATCTTGTACAGTGGGGAGGTCCTTGCTGGCACCTCAGTTGCGGCTGCAGGAGTACTGGACATGGAAGTCGCGTCTTGATGAGGTTTAGACATAACTAAATCTTCATTCCTTTCTCCCGCCTCAATTATGCCTGGCTCAGACCCCGGCATTTCTGGCACACTGTCGCGCGCAACATCGGGTTGTGTCCCGTGAGTTGCAGTGATATTGGCATCAAGAGCGGGTGCTTGAACATCCTTCATAGCCTGGTCAGGTGCGATTTTATCCACATTAGACTCAGGCTTAGTCTCTCCTTGGTTGATTATCATATCTTCAGGCAAAGGAATTGAAATCCCCGCCTCATCAGCAAAATCAACCCGCTCGGTCGTTTCAAGGGGAGCCCCTGTTGGCAAAACAGTTGCAGGAGGAAAAACTCTTGGGAAATCTCCCTCCTCTTTCCCTTCAGCACTTTGTTTTCTCTCTTCTTGAAGTGCTTCCTCCTCTTGCTCTTGTTCAACGACGAACTCGAGGCGCTCGCTTTCGATATCAACCATCTCAATGCCAGGTCCTTGTGAGGTGACTGCGGTTTCTGGAGGCGCGACCTCAATTCCTCCTAGAGCCTTGTCTTTTAGATTGTCATGGTTTGCCTCGAAAACAGCAGGGGGCATGACGATGGCACTACGCAGCCTGCAAGACTCTTGCACCGATTGATCAGCATCAGTTTCACAAGGAAAGTCCAGTTAGTCCTAGAGAAATCAATTATGAAAACTGAAAGGGCCATGACAGCGAGACCCACTCTTTCTGCTCTGAGATGGGGTATCTGCGCAAAGATTATCGCCGATTCCTTTGGATTTCGCGTGACCTGATTAAGTGTGGTTACTATCATCGCACGGAGGTAATATAAAGCACTATGATGCTAAGGAGGTGGATATACATGAAGATTCCCCACACTGATCCCTTAACTATCTGCGAATATCATATCTAGATACCCCATGATATATTGCGCCTAAGATAAGTTCGTAGTTCGACAATACAAATTTTAAGATTGTACCTTCTTCGTCCTTGTCGCCAGTAAGGTCATGCAAGGTCATCTGCGATTGTTGCATCTGGGCAATAGTTGAACGAGTTTGAATTCCGGTCGGGCGCGAAGCAGGCCTTTGTGGAGGCCGTCGTTCTTCGACACTTTTCTATAAGATCTCTTGGAGTTTCTTGTCTTCTTCTTCCTTCTCTCTTCTCTCTCTTTATTCAGCCATGGTTTTTGATTTTGCAAAAGCTTCTTCCTAAGTCGTGATTTCAGCTTCCTCGTGGGAATTGTCGCTGCCTATAAGCAAAAGGAAACAATGGAGCGTTAATAAAGAGTTTATTATGGGAAATGAGAGAGACAAAGGCGATGAGATTACCTCTTCTCCTAACAAATGTTTTAGTGGAAGCCTTCTTCGCGGGAGAGGATTTCTTTGCTGGAGCAACATTCTACTGGGCATCAGGTTTGCCCCTATAACTCTTTGAGGGTTGAGTGGCTTTGTCAGCAGTTCTCTTCTTGGTAGTTGGGACTAGATAGGCCTCTAGTGCATCATAGAACAATTGTTGGACTTCAGGGGTCATGGGCCTCGCCGGAGTAATACGAATGTTAGGCGCGGTTGCCTTCTTTGCTCGCAGGAAATTCATAAAGCCTACACTGCGATCCCCCGACGCACAACGCCTCAGACAACAATGTCATCAAGAGGGGCAGGTTAAGAGTAGTTTATTTATATAAGAGTAAAGAAAACGTGCGCGAGCGTACCTTTTTGAAGTCATCCACATATTTGACCTTTGCCATGAAGGATTTTTGCTCAACAACGACAGTCTTCTTATCAAAAATTTGTTGTGCAAACAGATGATGGTCTTTAGCTAACAAAGAATAAAATTCGTATTGGTAAGAGTCCCGACCATGGGTCTTCTTGAAAGGACATTCCTTTGTCAAGAACGCAGGGGCTTTACTTGGTTGAAGTTGGGATTGAGACCTGGTGAGACGACGAATCTGAAATTTCCAGAAGTGACCCAACCAGGAGTGTCCCGCCCTCGTCTGCTTTGTGCGGGTTGAGTCAAAGGAAGCTCGGCAACTAGCAAGTTGGTGCTCGTCTCATACAACAAACCATTATAGCATCCCTTAACAATGGAATCGGGCCATAAAGGCGGGGCAACGACATCATAGTCAAATTGAGGGCTCACGCGAATGGGATCATAATGAGCGGTGATTGGTTCATAGTGATGAGTTTCAGGACCCGACACGTATTCAGGAAGAGCAGGCATATACCCTCTTCCTCTGGATACATACCCTTCAGTTATGTATTCAGATGCGAACTCGGTGTCTTCCTCTGGATACATACCCCCCATAAAATCTATTTTTTTCAACTGGTGGACATAGGGTCTCTGCACGAAGTAGCGAACGTCGTCACAAATCAGAGCAAAATTAGGTTGTGGAGCCCTTGTCTTATACCAACGCCATGCTCGAGGGCAGTGTTCCACATCTTCACCTTTGAAAGAACATGAGCATACGCGGGCCACCTTTCAAAAGCCCACATGGACAGAGACGAAGTGTTGACAAAGGAGACAACATCGACCCTCCCTTGCGACTTCTCAACGTGCGTCGCGGCCAAATCCAGTCGATAACACAAAGAGCCTAAGACAAGAGGGCCCAGAGCTTCCTTATGCTTGAGCGTCAATTTTACGGCAAGTGCGAGCACGTGGGTGAAGACACCATCGCGAGGGGTGATAACTCCTTAATAAGATTCATCCTATATACAATTTATATTGTTATTTGTGTGCGTTTCGGTGCAAGTGACGAATCTCGGGCTTATTTGAGAAGAAAATGAGTTTTATGATGTTTTAGACCTTAAACGTACAATCCGGGCGTTTCTTGAATAGTTTTACTTATGATTTGTATGATTTTGTCACATTTGATCTTCGTTTTAGTGTTCGTGTTGTGATTTACAGGAACATTGCATGAGGAGAGCAATTGGAGAGAAGAAACGAGCTTCGGAAGTCAAAGAGTACGCAAGAGAAGCAAAGTTAGAGGAGAAAAAGTGACCATTCTTCACTACTTTGATAATATCTTGAGTTCTACAAAACTTGATATAGTGAGACCGCTGCCAAATGAAAGAAGACTCAAATATCTTTCCAATGGTAGGTCACGGAGCTCAATCAAAGTTCGGACGAGAAAGATATGGTCCGGCGAAGTTGACACAAAAAATAAGAAAATCTGGTAAAGTTTCACTGGACCAGTGTGCACTCTACTGGATGTATCTGGAGTTACGTATAAAATTTTGGATCAAGGCCTATTCCATTGGACATTAGACATTTAGGGCTTTCCAACGATAAAAGATGCGCCCAAACCGGAGTCCGTATGAGGTAGAAAAGTCCCGCGCAAAGTCAGCTTATGAATTCTGGCCGAGAATTGCAAACTGGAGGGGCCGAATGGGCCAAAATACATTAAAAATCGTGCCCAGGCCTTGAAAAACGAGTTATTAGACCTAGAAGGCAGGTTAGAACAGAGGGAGACGCATAGAAGAAGATTTGAGGAGAAACTTGGAGCTAGAGTTCGTCGTGGAAGCGAGAATTCATCCGTTTGATCCCTCTACTCTTATCTTTTGATTATTTTTGTACATGATCACACAAACTATTGTATTTGTGATCATGAATATGCGTAGCTAAACACTTTTCTCAGGGTATCTCGTAGGGAGCTAGGGTTTGATCACTTTGTTTGGTGATTTATGGATTTGATTTCATGCTTTGAGCTTAATTGATGACTTTTTAGCTAGCTATGTGTATTTTATACGCTTAAATTCACCTTTGCTATCGGTAGACGTATTGATAGGATTGAGTTAGGCTTAGAACATTAGAGACATCAATGTTTCTTGCCTGGAATCTTGAAATACACACTAGCCGTATATAGGGTTGAGAAATCTTGCTAGTTAGCTAAGAACAAAGAGTAGATTAATGATCTTAATGCATACTTGAACTTTATTAGGCTAGAGAAATCGGCTTTGTTAGTCTAAGTATTGGTGTTGTTTGAGACATCTTCAACACATTCGTGCTCGTTTACTTAGATTAAAGAATCATCGTGTTAACAAGGCATAAATTCGTCAAAGTGTGAAATACCTAGTGGCCCGTAGAGATATCCTGATACTCATCCCTCGTATTAGTCTTAATTTTAATAATTTGTTATTTAAATTATTAGTTTAATAGAACAATCCAATTGCTTGCCCACACGAAGTTAATCATCTTAGTTAATTCACGACAAGTCCCTTGGGTTCGACAAACCCGGATTACCGGATATTACTACACGCGGCAGCCGTACACTTGCGGTTGGATCGTTTCAAGTTTTTGGCGCCGTCGCCGGGGACTTCGGTTGAATTAGTTAGAATTATTAACTTTAGGTAATTTTATTTTTGCTTTTTTTAATTTATTTATTGATCTCACCTGCTTCCTAGCGAATTATTGTGCAGGTATCTGGGTGATCATGTGGGGGCAGAATTACTATGAGCATTCTCTAGTCCACCAACCGTACTACTCCTATGGAGATATGTACACCCCACCTCCTTGCAATCAAGAAGATGAGCATATTAAAGAAGTATTGAAGCTCATGATAGCTAGTATGTACAAAATGGAGGAAGGGATTAATAGGATGGATGAAACTCTCCAACTGAAGGGACAACACTTGGCAGAACTTTCGAGTGCATTGGCATATGCAGATAATGACGATGGGCCAAGTAACATCATTCATGACTTAGTTTAGGAGTGTGAAGAGGAATACGAAGAACCCCAGAGGTCTATGTCTACAATGTTGTTCATCACGAAGTAATAGATCCTCGGGCTGCTTCATAATCAGATTCGGGCTCAGATTGGGATGATATTGTGAAGCCTATACAACTTGTGCCTCGCATAATTCCGGATTCATGGCATGAATGGGAGAGTGTGGACATCGCAAGCTTATGGCCCACTGAAGATATTTGCTTTAAGGAACAAAGCCATGAAGCTAAGAAATTATTGCATGGAGAGGCTCACATGGACATGTATCAAGAAGTTCCTCGGCCTAATCCATATCTCTTGGAGATTATAAAATTGGTAAAATCGCATGAGGAAGACCAAAGGCCCCAGTTTTATGCAATCCATGATTTACCACCTGTGATTTCGAGACAAGATCTAGGGAAGGAAGCAAGAAATGCAGAACTCAGAGTTGCAGCCGTTCCACTTGAGATACTAGATTCAATTGGCCAATCTTCGATGTAGTTTTGAATAATTTGAAGAAGAAAAAGAAAAGGAAAGGTAAAACAAGGCATGTGGCGGCTAACAACTTTTCTTTCTTCTTGCCATTGACTTATGCATGCTTGCCTGAGAAGAGACAAAAAAGAGAAGCGATGGTGGAAGAAGAAGAAGTGGAGAGAAAAGCTGTCTTAATCATGTTTGAGGTAACTGGGTCGGCTCGTCGACCTTTAATTACAAGGCGCTTGTTGGGAGGCAACCCGACCTATTTATTTTCTTTAGCGTAGTTGTGTTTTTAAATTTAGATATTTTGTTATGTTATTTTGGAGAGATGAGAGAGAGAGGGACTAATGACGTTTTTCCAAGTGACATATTTGAGCAGATTATGGAAGAATCTACCCGGTGTGCGATGGGACACATGACCTTCACATGGGCTTGCATTGACGAGTTGGGGATTCTTCACACATGGATTTTAGTAGAGGAGGGCAGTCGACCCCGGTGTGCGAGTACACATTGACTGTATAGGACCATGGTGGCACCACTACTATGCTTGGGGACTGCTTGGCGTGATTTCGTCCCCACCCTTGAGGTGGTTGTGAGTATCTTTTTTCTCTTTCTAAATTTTGTGTTTATTTTATATAAGTATGTCATAGCTCCATCTCATCTACTGGCCTTCCGCATTGATTGCTGAGTCCTATGTTTAAGTTCTAAATTCGTTGAGGACAACAAAGCATTCAGGGTGGGGTGATTTAACTGTTTGCTAGACATAATGTCTTGCGTAGCCAGTGACATGTAGGATGTGTTTAGATTGTATTGTGAGTTAGTGTTGTGGTTTTTGTTGAGTTTTAATTTATATTGTCGTATTGTGTAGTCTATTTTATATTATGTTTGCACTTTTGTATAATTGAGTCTACCCACCATAAAGAGTTGAATTGTGTAGTGTCAATTTTCGATTTTCGTGTCTAAGCCTTGCATATAGAGTTAGGACTTAAGAAAATACAAAAAAAATGAGAAAATAGAAAATCCATAAAAATTAGAAATTTAATTTTTTTTCAGAAGAGGCAATTGAGGATCTTGAAACTGAAGAGAGCTTAGTGAATGAATCCTTTTGAGTAGGAAGTGCCGTAGTAGGGAAATTTTTATTCTTTAATATTTTGTGTAGAGGTTTCATTAAGGATGTCCCGGAAATTTTTGGAAGTTGTGAAAGAATGACATGTAAAGTATACCTAAGTTTCCTATAGTGTGCTAATTAGATTGAGTTTTGCTTGTAGTTGAATATTCTGTTTTCAAGTGGAAACTTGTGGTCTCTTGTTGATCTGGGGTGGACCTTCGTGTAGAGTTGGTTTCATGTGGTACGGTTGCCTCAGCCTAAGTGAAGTTGAGGGGCGTACACCACCATCCCTTACGGTGGTCACAAGAGTTAACCAAAAAAGCCCGCGCTCTTTATGCTCTACTGCACGGTTGTAAAAAAACATAGGAGGAAAGAAAAGAAAACGAGAAAATCTGAAAAAAAAAGAAAAAAAAATTGTGCTTGAAGGAGAAACAACCTAATGTGCTTCCGGTCACACGGAAAGTTTGGATTCCATCCAAGTAGAGCTAAGAGAGGAAAACTAGAGTCAAGCCTTATTTCACAGGAGTTGTGACTCCCTTCACTGGGATAATTTGCATTCAAACGCAATAAAGGCTAAGAGGGTCTGAAAACCTCAGATGATTCGGCGAAGAAAGGCTACACTGAAATTTGAGCTTGATTAGACCCAATGAAGCTCAGGATGTGCTTGTGTCTTGGTTTGAATTGGTGGAGGAAAGTGGACGCCTTAGTGAGCTTTTGCGTAGAATCAATTTTATTTCAAATTCTTGCTACGTGTATGTGAATTTCAGAACGGATTAGTGAAAACTTGGTGATCTTCAGTTAATAACAGGGAGATTGCCTATTCTTGCAAAAAAAAAAATTTATTTCGTGTTTAAATACTTGTTTTAAGATCGAGTCTAGATTTGCATTGCATCATCTTGCTGCATGGTTGTATTGAGAGTCGTGTTTGAGTCGTTTGTGTCTCATTGGCTAGTAAGCAGATAGATGCAGTAGATGAGACTTTGCTCGGGTCGCGCAAATGACAAGTGTGGGGGTATTTGATAACTCCTTAATAAGAGTCATCCTATATACACTTTGTATTGTTATTTGTGTGCGTTTCGGTGCAAAGTGACGAATTACAGGCTTATTTGAGAAGAAAATGAGTTTTATGATGTTTTAGAGCTTAAACGTACAATCCGGGCGTTTCTTGAATAGTTTTACTTATGATTTGTATGATTTTGTCACATTTGATCTTACTGTAGTGTTCGTGTTGTGATTTACAGTAACATTGCATGAGGAGAGCAATTGGAGAGAAGAAACGAGCTTCGGAAGTCAAAGAGTACGCAAGAGAAGCAAAGTTAGAGGAGCAAAAGTGACCATCCTTCACTATTTTGATGATATCTTGAGTTCTACAAAACCTGCTATAGTGAGACCGGTGCCAAATGAAAGTATACTCAAAGATCTTTCCAACGGTATGTCACAGAGCTCAATAAAAGTTCGTATGAGAAAGATATGGTCCGGAGAATTTGACACAAAAACGAAGAAAAGCTGGTAAAGTTTCACTGGACCAGTGTGCACTCTTCTGGATGTATCTGGAGTTGCGTATACAATTTTGGATCAAGGCCTATGCCATTGGAAATTATACATTCAGGGATTTCCAACGATAAGAGATGCACCCAAAAAGGAGTCCGGATAAGGTAGAGAAGGCCCGCGCAAAGTCATCTTATGAATTCTGGCCGAGAATTGCAAACTGGAGGGGCCGAATTGCAAATTCGGACAAAATACATTAAAAATCGTTCCCAGGCCTTGAAAAACGCGTTCTTAGACCTAGAAGGCAGGTTGGACTAGATGGAGACGCAGAGAAGCAGATTTGAGGAGAAACTTGGAGCTAGAGTTCGTCGTGGAAGCGAGAATTCATCCGTTTGATCCCTCTACTCTTATCTTTTCATTATTTTTGTACATGATCACACAAACTATTGTATTTGTGATCATGATTATGCGTAGCTAAACACTTTTCTCAGGGTATCTCGTAGGGAGCTAGGGTTTGATCACTTTGTTTGGTGATTTATGGATTTGATTTCATGCTTTGAGCTTAATTGATGACTTTTTAGCTAGCTATGTGTATTTTATGCGCTTAAATTCACCTTTGCTATCGGTGGACGTATTGATAGGATTAAGTTAGGCTTAGAAAATTAGAGACATCAATGTTTCTTGTCTGGAATCTTGAAATACACACTAGCTGTATCTAGGGTTGAGAAATCTTGCTAGTTAGCTAAGAACAAAGAGTAGATTAATGATCTTAATGCATACTTGAACTTGATTAGGCTAAAGAAATCGGCTTTGTTAGTCTTAGTATTGGTGTTGGTTGAGACATCTACAACACATTCGTGCTCGTTTACTTAGATTAAAGAATCATCGTGTTAACAAAGCATAAATCCATCAAAGTGTGAAATACCTAGTGACCCGTAGAGATATCCTAATACTCTTCCCTCGTATTAGTCTCAATTTTAATAATTGGGTAAAGACACTGACCACCCCTGAGTTTAAGGTAAAAGACACCCCGCTACTCTGGGTTTTGGATAAAGACACTTTGCACCTTTTTTTTGGATGGAGCTGACGGTAGACTCACAGACGTGAGAGAAAGACTACTTTACCCCTTGAATATTATAAAATTACACCCTATATATTACTTCTTCCATTCAATGCACCTCATTTCTAAACCTCTTCCACTCTTTCACTCTACCCCCTCTCTCTCTCTCTTCCGCAGACCCAACAAAAAACCTAAATCGACGCCGGCTAAGAGGATCCCGACCAGCAGCCGCCACCAGCGACGGGTCTTCCACCCTCTCTCCCCCTCGGTCTCTTCTCTCTTCCTCTCCACACCCACCACGGAATCCACCGCCCACCTCACCAGATTGAAACCTAGTGGGTGGCGGCTGTGAGTGGTTGCGGATCTGGGCGAAATTGGAGGTGATCGCGGCCGTTTGTGGCAACGACGGTTAGCGGTGCTTGGTGGTGAGAGAACGAGGGAGTGATGGTGGATGTGGGTTGTTCCATCCATGATGGGTAGTGGGTGGTTGCGGATCTGAGGGGTTTCAAAGAATGCTATTTTGTGGTCTAATTCGAGTTGATTCTGGGTTAGAAATTTGTGGGGATGATGTCGTTGTCGCCGGCGACATCAGTCACGGAGTTTGCTTGATTCCCTCCGGCGAAGAGACGAAGAAGAGAAGCCCAGGGACTTGCCACCAGCATTGTTGTCTAGACCCACTAACAGGGCTCGTCTTCCTTCAGCCAAGCAATCGCTGCCGACCAATTACAAATCGAAAAAGATGGAGTTTCTCTATTTCGATGAGAAACCAGAACAAACCCTTCAAAATCATAACAGTGAGGTTTCTTCATCATCATCTTCATCTTCCTCACTATCCCATCTTCTATTGAAATACCAACGGAAACCGTAAAAGCAAAGCACCGGTGAGCCCCAATCTGCTTAGATCTCACCATTTTTCTCACTGTAAATGGTAACTGAAGTTGATGGGTCCTCTAGTTCTTAACTGGGTTTGTTAATTACTAATAGTATTGATTTCGATTTTTTCTGGGTAATTCATTTAGCCGCAGTTTCTATTCTGGGTTCGAATACTTATTATTGATTTTGAAATTACTTTTTTTATTGTTTGGTAGATTTCCAGTCCCTGAATGAAGTTGGTGTTTGACTTGGAAGCTAAGAAGGGTTTTTGGTGATTTTGAAGGGTTTGTTCTGATTTCTGTTTCTTCCTGGTGATTGATTTGGTACTTTTTGTTAACTGTAAATTGAACTGAGTCTCTAAGTTGAACATTACAGTGAGTTAGTGAGTTTGTAGTTCATGGCTTCAATTGTTTTACAAGTACTGCATTTTTTTATAAAATGAAGTTATTTTGGATATTACTACGTAATTTCAGTTTTGTTCTCTCTATTTGGTGACATAACAGTGAGTTCACAACAGTTATCTACCTACCAAGAACCTTAACAGTGAGGTTGTAATTGTTGTGAACATCCAGTAAATTGAACTGAGTTCGTGAATTGAGCATTACAGTGAGTTTGGTGAAGTTGGTTTGGTGATGTTGATTTTAGTTTAGCCTCGTCTTTGGTGGTGGTGGTGGTGTTGGTGGTGGTGGTGTTGGTGTTGGTGGTGGTGGTTGTGGAGGTGGTGCTCAAGAACACCAAGAACTTGGTGTTGATCTTCTTTTGGGTTGGTGTTCTTGTTATTCTTGAAGATACACATGGGCAAAAAAAATAAAAATACACAGGGGTAATATGGTCCGAAAAAATTCTATCATCCACTTTTTAACGGAACCTAACAGAAGGGTGTAAAATGTCCACAGAATATTCCGTTAAATGGGTGCGAAGTGTCTTTATCCAAAACCCAGGGTAGCGGGGTGTCTTTTACCCTAAACTCAGGGGTGGTCAGTGTCTTTTACCCTTAATAATTTGTTTTTTAAAATTATTAGTTTAATAAAACAATCCAACTGCTTGCCCAAACGAAGTTAATCATCTTAGTTAATTCACGACAAGTCCCTTGGGTTCGACAAACCCGGATTACCGGATATTACTACACGCGGCAGCCGTACACTTGCGGTTAGATCGTGTCAAGGGGACCCGTCTATCAAGTGGCGCGACAGCCACACGCAAAGAAAGCCGCATAAAGTATGGGAAGCCCCTTTCCCTTCGACGATGATAACGACATTTGGGTCATGTTCTAGCCATTCTCGAGCAACATTGGGTTTAAAAAAGTCCTTGAAAAAATACATCACCCACTTCGACCAGATGTTCTTCGCGCCAGAGGACACGGACATATATGTGTCGCAATGCTTGGTCGTGTTTGGCTTCGATCTCGAAGCAGCCTTCTTCATATCCGCTATGCAGATCTTCATTTGATCAAACAATGGGAGTTCGTCATCAGAAGTCAGGGGAGCTAAGGGGTCGACACCTCCCATACTTGGAATATGCAATAATGCCTCTATATCTTCCATAGTAGGCGCGACTTCAAAATTAGGGAAATGAAAAGTATGGGTCTTCATGGAATATCTGGAAAACAGGGTCTGCAGCATCTCATGATCGACCCTAACACTAAGGCCTTAAGTTGCACGCTCAGCGTGGAAAATATTGGCCCGTTTCAGTTCCTTATCGTAGTTATCGAGGATGCACTCCGTCCACTCCTCCATCTAGTCGAGTCCCTCCATGAGGCCTTGAGGGAGAACGTCGGTGAACGCGTAGAAACCAACTTCGAGGCTGAGACGTTGCACGTCTTGGGTACTGGCCATGAAGACACTTGGAGTGTGGTCTCCTTGACGGTGGCCATGAAGAAATCATCCCCACCCAGGTAGTGGGCTTTGCACCAAAGGTCCTTGGGAAGTTCTTGCAACTCAACGACTTCTTTGTTAGATTTCTTGGGAGCCATTTATGCAAATACAAGAGGATACATGCAAAATCAGATCCAAGAAGAGCTCTATGAACATTAAACCCCGATCGGGTTGCATGAATCAAAAATTAAAGGGGAAAGGTCAATAACCTTGCTGACGTTTGAGCGCATGAACTGCTTGGGTGAATTTGTCGAGAATTTGATTGAAGGTCTCGGATTCTTGCTGATGATTCTCTCCCTGGTTCATATAATTTCGGAAGCAATGACAGTAGAAAGTTCCAATTGCAGGAGCGAAAGGGTTTAAATATCCCTCAAGTCTGAAGAGTTGCGACTTACGACGTTTGCTAAGTCAGCGTCGCTTCGATAACCGAAAAAATTGGTGACCTATCAGATCATTCTGAGTTATTCTTGCCTCGAAAATCGGCAAAAATTTGTGGGTGGCGTCTGGTTAACTTCGCAATGGCCACACTTCATCAAAGGCTATAGGACGTATCCACACCCTAGGCAATCATGGCTATTCCCGGGGGCTAGAGATTCAAATTTTATTCAAAATAATACGAGGATCTGCGTGAGGACCACGCACGACTGATTTTGCGCGACTGCACGAAGAACGCGCGCGTGACGTCCGCGCAAAAAGGGGCTAATGTAGACAGTGCATTCCATCCAAGCGGATCATAGCCACGTGGCAGTCATCCAGCACACCTGACTGTGCTACATACATACCCAATCACTCAGGGGCGGAGCCATGTAGGGGCACGGGGGGGCACATGCTCCCCCCAAAATTTTCCGAAAATACTAGATAACCCTTAATTTGTAAAAGAATATTAACCCAGACTTACTACAAATACAGAAGTGCCCCCCCCCCTTAATCTCAAAGTTGTGTGCAGTGGAGTTGGTAAAATGCTTGCTGTAAGTCAAAATGACGGGTGTTCGAGTCTCACCGTCTGCGTTTTCTATTTTTTCCCGAAAAAATAAAAAAAACAAGAAAATTAATGTGCCAAAGGGGATTCGAACCCTAACGGCCGAAGTCAATAATGGAGTGCCTCACCAACTGAACTAGTAGACTGATAGTGTTGTTATTGATACATAATATTAGTTTTAAATAGAGTACAAGTACTAGCCGAGTTGTGCCCCCCTTCGTTGAAATCCAGGCTCTGCCACTGCAATCACTGCTCATACTTATCCGCATGGGGCTGCGAGACAGGGCCACCCGCGATACCAGCCACACGGGACTTGTAGGGACTTGTGATTTGGAGGCTAGAGTAAGGTCCGTCGCGCGTGAACGATTACCAAGCTCGCGCGCGACCCTTTGTAAATTACTTTGAGAGACTTAATGACTTGTCCTATAAACCCGGTCGATCTCATAACGGTCTCCTGTATCTGCGGGCATGTGCGTAACGTTCACTATATATACGGTCGAACGTGCCATTACGGGGGCTACCATTAAGCCGCCATTTATGCTGCATTAACCCCCACAACGGTCACTTCCCTACTATATATAGGAAGGTTATCCCTACATGGAAAGGGTTATGAGTTCTGTTTTCTAAGCTCTCTCGCTGTCATTAAGCTGTCTCTCTCTCATATATTTACCTTTGCTTACTCTCTGCCTACTCAAACTCTCCATCTCTCTGTGTTCTACCCTAATCCCCTACTTGAGGTGTACACTTGGATCTCTCACAAGGATATCCTTGCACACAACAGGTAAGACAACATTTTTAATGCGGATGAGTCAAGAAAAATTACATATTAGTTTTGATCAAATTATTTGTCAAAAAGTTTTGAAATTTGTTTAAATGCTATAATTTTTTTGAATTCCTTGTAAAAATGGGAACTTGTATGTTCGTTTTGAAATTTCAGAATTTACTTCAAACTCTTACTTGTACAAACCTAAATGTGATGCCTGTTTAGGATGGTATGTTGTTTAGATCTCGCCATGTGGAGAGTGGGAATGAGAAATTTCTTTTATTTAAGGTGTTGCTAGCAGAACAACTAAGGATGCAATCTTTTGGGAGCAGAAAATCCGACGAGAGCGGTTTATGTGCTTATCTGATGAAGTCAAATAGCATGTTGCATTTCATATGTATTTCATGTTGTAGGGTTATGGTCATGGATACGCAGCAGAAAAATATAATTTTATCCATTCAATACCCTCCTAGTATCACAGGAAGAGAATCATAACGATGGTAAAGGAAGAATCATGTTACACACTTTACGATTTTTCCTGTGATGACTTCTAACGTGAATTGTGTCACGTCTCTACGGTTGATCCACGCTATAGTTGAGATCTAGATATTCCTTCTCCTTTGTGCTATCTTGGACCGGAGGAAGAGGAAGAATAAATCACGCAACACGAGGCAACAAGGGAAGCTTTTGGCTTCCTTGTGGCCGACGGGAAGGGGCGGCGCAAGGGGGTCGGGTTCAGCCCTCTTGTTGCTTGCGCTCTCTCTCCTTTTTTCTCTCCCACTCACTTATGTTATGAGAATTAGTGTGAGAAGGAAGCTAGGAGCATCCTTTGTATAGTCCAACAACTCTTTGTTGACTACCTAAAGGCCCTTCCTAATCCAACATGAATTCGGATTAGTCCCTTCCTTGCATATTAGTCCTACTAAGTTTGCAAGGTGTTGCAAAGTGATCCTTCTAATTAATTAATCATATTAATTAATTCCCATATCTAGTTCAACTCTATCTGGCGTGTGACCCCATAGGTTCTATCTAGTTTGTAGCAACAATTTGCTAATATGGAGCGGTCTCTAGCAAAACATCCATTCTAGCCAAGTAATAGAATAGTCATCCGACAAACCTTGTGCAAGTAATTGTCACATCCCTTTGTCTGTATATCCGGATTGGACACGAGACATACAAGTCACACTCGTATATCCAATCCCTATTTTCTTGATTATGGGAATAGCCTTATTCGTGCAAATAACATCAATATCCAATATTGATTTATTTGAGTCCGGCCAGACATTCCATAAGCACTATCCCTCGAGTGGCCTCGAATATTTTCTCCCGTTATGTGGGAGGGGTAAATTCTATCTACGTCTATAACAATTTCTAAGCTTGCTTCTTATTGTATTCGGTACACGCCTTTATGGCTACCCAGTTACGGTGTAGCGTTTGACGCTACCAAAATCACAATAATCCACAACTTGACAATCTAGTGACTTCAAGTCTAAGGATGACAATACCGTTGTCACCACGAGAAGCGCTTGTGACTCCACATTGTTGGAATAAATGCCCTAGAGGTAATCTAGTTTAGTATGAATTATTTATGGCTAGAAATTCATTTATTATTTATTGGATATTTAATATAATGAAGTCCTTAGATTTACAATTGTGTTGTTTATCTTAAATATCCCTAGTCAAGTATAATGATTAATGGGACAATCATCTATAGACTAGTATGGGGTTGGATTGATATGGAGATATCACGATCCAACACATAGGTGTGCATTAGGGAATGTTGCACTGGATTGACCCATCTCCGAGAAGGCTACATACACGTTATGTTGAGTCACAAGCGCTTCTCGCGGTGTAATGGTATTGTCATCCTTAGACTTGAAGTCACTAGATATTCTAGTTGTGGATTTGTGATCTTGGTAGCGTTAAACGCTACACCGTAACTGGGTAGTTATAAAGGCGTGTACTGGATACAATAAGAAGCAAGCTTAGAGATCGTAGTGGACGTAGATAGAATTTGTCCCTCCCACATAACGGGAGCAAATATCCTAGGACACTCGAGGGATAGTGCTTATAGAATGTCTGGCCAGACTCAAATAAATCAATATGGGATATTGATGTTATTTGAACGAATAAGGCTATTACCATAGATCGAGAAACAATGGATTGGATATACGAGTGTGACTTGTATGTCTCGTGTCCAATCCGGATATAGAGACAAAGGGATGAGACAATTACTTGTACAAAGGTTGTCAAGATGACTATTCTATTAGTTGGCTAGAATGGATGTTTTGCTAGAGACCGCTCCATATTAGCAAATAGTTGCTACCAACTAGATAGAACCTATGGGGTCACACGCTATATAGAGTTGAACTAGATTTGGGAATTAATTAATTGGATTAATTAATTAGAAGGATCACTTTGCAAAACCTTGCAAACTTAGTAGGGACTAATTTGCAAGGAAGGGACTAAATTGAATTCTAGTAGGACTAGAATAAGTCCTATAGGTAGTTGGCAAGGAGTTTTTGGACTATATAAAGGACCTTCCTTCCTTCCCATATAACTTATGTTCATAATTGAACATAAAAAAGAGTGGGAGAGAAAAAAAAGGAGAGAGAGCAAGCAACAAAGGGACCCGAACGCCCCTTTGCCGCCGCCCGTCCCCGTCGGCCACAAGGAATCCGAGACCCTCCTTTTGGGTCTCGTTTTGCGTGATTATTCTTCCTCTTCCTCTTCCGGGCTAGCACCAAGGACTTGGGAGATCTAGGATCAACTCTAGGCGTGGATCAACCATAGATAACGTGACACAATTCGCGTTTGAAGTCATCAAAGGAGAACCCTAAGGTGTGTTATTGATTTCTTACCCTTACCATCGTTATGTCTCTTGACTTGTGATCCTTGGATGGTTTTGCATGGTTTTATGATTGTTTATGTTTCCATTGCGCATCCATGAATCAAAACCCTACAGTGGTATCAGAGCCACAGGTCGTAGAGCATAAACGTGGTTTATGTGTTACGTTTTAGTCGTTTTACACCTTAATTTGAATGTTTATCGCGTAAAACCAGACAAATCAAGCATGGGATGCAATTTGTCAATAATTAATCATAACAAGATCCAATTTTTGCATTGGATGCATGAATTGGTGAGTTTGAGAAATTTTAGGATATTATATCTAGGGTTTGGGCATCCTTGGGGAAGAAGGAGTTCTTCCAAAACAAGGAAACAACCAAACTTGGGCACCAAGCAAGGGAGTTGTTTTGGAAACAACTCCCATAAGGAGGTTCGGCCCCCCTAGGGACCGCCCCCCCCCCTTGCTTGCCGCCCAAGCTTGGCCGCCCTAGGGGCCGGGCGGCCCTAACCCGCGGCCTAGGCTTGTGGGTTTTGGGCCGGGCCGGCCCTAGGGCCTTGTGGTTCACCTTATTGGGCCCGGGCAATTTGATTGTTGGGCCCATGGACCGTTTTAACCCTAGAAATCCTAAAATCAATTAAAATTGACCAAGCGCGTTAAAATTGGATTTTAACTGTTTATGTGCAAATCGCATGGTGATTGGATATGGCCTTAGGATGTGGTTTGATGTGGATGTTTAATTTTGTGGTTTGGTTTTACGGCCTGCGAGCTGATCAATTAATTGTAATAATTAATTAGGGTTTTATGGCCTGCGTGCCATTTTTTTCTCAACTTTTGAGATTTATTTTATTTAGTATAGAAGTTACCCAGTGCTAGATAAAGTAGATTGTTAGCCAAGATTGAAGAAAAGAATCCCAAAGCCAAAGAAGCCACAAAAGATGGAGCATGGAGCATTCCACATGACTACGAAGGATGGACCAAAAGATCAAGACGCATGGAGATGTGTTTGTTTTAGGGTTCATAGATAATTCCATTGGCTAGGAATTATCTTAGTCTAGAAAAGGCCATATCCACATCACGTTTAATTTCTGTTTTGTGGTTGTTTATTTTATTATCTTATTATTGTGTGGTTGGTGTATGGATGATGCATACAATTAGGATAATAAGATAATTAGACAACCCGGATCTATTATTTGGAGTTGTGCCCAAACTCAAATAGATAGATTAGTTGATATTGATCAACAAAACAATTAAAAATTGAAAATCCCTCAAAATTCAAATATTGTGTTCTTGCCTTCTCGTTATTCAAACACTCATTATCATCATTATTTATCAAGTTCGTGCGTGCCAAAGCATGGCGACTTGGTTCATCATGATGAAATGCGATGGAACGTAACAATGTGCAATTGTTTAGATAAGAGGTTGAACACAACTAGGCTATTAATTCAATTAAGAAACCTAGAGGCAATCAATTGGGATTATCCATATGGATGGATAAATAAGGAGTTATTTGCCCAATTGAACCAAGAGTTGCATATGGGATGCAATTAGAATTGTTCCTACCTAAAGTAGTCAAATTATGGGTGACTTGCCAAAGCAAGCTCATAAGGAGATGAAAGATGGATCTTGGCCCACTAAAAAATATAAGGATATTTTCCGCATTAATATCTTGAGGGTTATTAATCCGTAGAAAAATAGTGGGAGCTATATTTGATAAACTAGCCATTATTGAATATAGTCAAAAATTCACAAATACTAAAACTTGCGTATTTTCCTTTTTGTAGAATTCCAAATGGCAAACAACTCATCGAGTTCAAAACATTCCCTACGATCTGTCCTTGAGAAGGACAAGCTCTCTGGAACCAACTTTCTTGATTGGCACAGAAACTTGAGAATTGTTCTCAAGCAAGAGAAGAAACTGTACGCAATAGAGGAGCATGTTCCAGAAGGTCCAGAGAACCAAAAACCTGCTTCCCTAAAGGCGTATCAAAAGCGTGTTGATGACGCTAATGATGCGGCCTGCCTTATGCTTTGCACCATGACTTCTGAGCTTCAGAAGCAACACGAAAACATGAATGTTGTCGATATGATCGAACATCTAAAGCAGCTCTTCCAAGAGCAGGCGAGGGTAGAGAGGTATGAGGTCTCTAAGGCACTGTTCAAGTGTCATCTGGCAGAAGGGAACCTGGTGGGACCCCATGTACTCCGAATGATCGGGTACTTGGAGAATCTCGCCCGACTGGGGTTCCCGGTCGGCCAAGAGTTGGCAACCGATCTCGTGTTGCATTCGTTGCCCGAGAGTTATGGACAGTTCATTATGAACTATAACATGAACGAGATCGTTATACCACTGCCAGATTTACTCAATATGTTGAGGACGGCTGAACAGAGCATCAACAAAGGGTAAGTGCAAGGCCATAATGATGGTACAGAAAGGAAAGGGCAAAAGGTTTGCCTCTTCCTCCAAGGGAAAAGGCAAGTCAGTTGCCAAGTCCAAGGAACCTGCCCTTAAACCTGTTGGTGGAATTTCCAAGGGTGTGACTAAAGGTGTGTGTCACTACTGCAGTCAGCCTGGACACTGGAGGAGGAACTGCCCAAAATATCTGGAGGACAAGAGGCTTGGAATAGTGATTCCACCACCACCAGGTATTTTTGTTGTAGATGTCAATTTAACTTTCTCTACATCATGGGTATTAGATACTGGATGTGGATCTCATATTTGTCGAAATATGCAGGATCTAAAGAGAAGTAGAAGATTGGCTAAAGGGGAGGTAGATCTGTGCGTTGGGAATGGAGCAAAGGTTGCTGCGTTGGCCATAGGCGTGTGCGAGCTATCTCTGCCTTCAGGATTAGTTCTAGAATTAAATAATTGCTATTTTGTGCCTGCTATGAGCAGAAACATTATTTCTATTTCTTGTTTGGACAAGGATGGTTTTATTATTTCAATAAAGAACAATTGTTGTTCCTTTTATTTAAATAATATTCACTATTTTAGTGCGCAATTATTTAATGGACTTTATGTCCTTGATCTAAGCAATCCTGTCTACAACATTAATACCAAGAGGATTAAAATAAATGATTTAAATCCTGCTTATTTATGGCACTGTCGTTTAGGCCACATAAATGAGAAACATGTATCTAGACTCCATAAGGATGGATTGCTAGACTCATTTGATTTTGAATCATATGAGACATGTGAGGCTTGTTTATTGAGAAAAATGACAAAGTCCCCTTTCAATAAGAAAGGTGAGAGGACTAGTGAGCAATTGGCACTCATACATACCGATGTGTGTGGGCCATTTGCCACGCCTGCCAGGGGTAGTTATGTCTACTTCATTACATTTACTGATGATTACAGTAGATATGGATTTGTGTACCTCATGAGGGCAAAATCCGAATCCTTTGAAGCGTTCAAAGAATTCAAGAATGAAGTAGAAAAGCAACTTGGCAAAAGTATAAAGGCTCTACGATCGGATCGTAGAGGAGAATACTTGAGCCAAGAGTTTGACGACTATCTTAGAGAGTGTGGGATCGTGTCCCAACTCACTCCACCCGGAACGCCACAATGGAATGGCGTGTCCGAGAGGAGGAATCGAACCCTATTGGATATGGTTCGATCTATGATGTGTCAAACCGATCTTCCATTATCATTTTGGGGCTACGCTCTATTAAGTGCAGCTTTCACCATTAACCGTGTTCCATCTAAATCAGTCATGAATACACCATATGAGATGTGGAGTGGGAGGCGTCCCACACTATCGTTCATGAGGATTTGGGGCTGCGATGTGTATGTAAAACGATTACAATCAGACAAGCTGGGGCCGAAATCGGATAAGTGTAAATTTGTGGGGTACCCTAAGGAAACTAAGGATTACTACTTCTACAATCCAACCGAGAACAAAGTGTTTGTTGCTCGAACCGGTGTGTTTCTAGAAAGAGAATTTGTCTCTAAAGAAGCAATCGGGAGGAATGTAGAACTTGAAGAGGTTCAAGAACCACAAATCACTGAACCGATTATGGAACATGAACAGGAACCACAAGTAGTTGTGGAGCAACCTGTTCAGGTAACACAAGAGCTTCGTAGATCTAGTAGAGTGCGCCAGGAACCCGAGAGGTATGGACTTCTCGTAACCGATTCCGGTGACACGATGCTCATAGATGATGAGCCTACTACCTATGAGGAGGCCATGAGCGGCCCAGACTCTCAGAAGTGGCTGGAAGCCATGAGATCCGAGATGGAATCCATGTATGCCAACAAAGTATGGACTTTGGTGGAACCACCCGATGGGGCGCGACCCATGGGGTGCAAGTGGGTCTTCAAGAATAAGATCGACATGGATGGTAATGTGATTACCTATAAGGGCCGATTGGTGGCTAAAGGATTCAGACAGATTCATGGTATTAACTATGATGAAACCTTTTCACCAGTCGCAATGACCAAATCCATCCGGATCCTACTTGTGATTGCAGCATACCACGACTATGATATTTGGCAGATGGATGTCAAAACAGCATTCCTTTATGGGAATCTCCTCGAGGACGTGTATATGATACAGCCGGAGGGTTTTGAGGATCCAAAGCAAGCCAACAAAGTCTGTAAGCTGCAATGATCCATTTATGGATTGAAGCAAGCTTCTAGGAGTTGGAATCGACGTTTTGATGAAGTGGTCAAAGAGTTTGGCTTCATCAGAAACGAAGATGAGTCTTGTGTCTACAAGAAGGTTAGTGGGAGCACTGTAGCTTTTCTGTTCTTGTATGTGGATGACATACTACTCATTGGAAACGACATTCCCATGCTGCAATCTGTTAAAGATTGGCTAGGAAAGTGTTTCTCAATGAAGGACTTAGGGGAAGCAGCCTATATACTCGGTATAAAGATCTATAGAGATAGATCTAAGAGGTTGCTAGGCCTAAGTCAAAGTACATATATTGACAAGGTGTTGAAACGGTTCAACATGCAAGATTCCAAGAAGGGATTCTTGCCCATGTCACATGGAATCACTCTTTCGAAGAGTGGTTGTCCCTCCAATGAGATTGAGAAGGAACGCATGAGTAGAATCCCCTATGCCTCGGCCATAGGATCTATCATGTACGTCATGTTATGTACTAGACCAGATGTGTCATATGCCTTGAGTATGACAATCATATACCAATCCAATCCGGGTGAGAGTCACTGGATTGCAGTCAAGAACATCCTAAAGTACTTGAGAAGAACTAAGGATGCTTTCTTGATATTTGGCGGTGAGGAAGAGTTGCGTGTAAGGGGTTACACTGATGCAAGCTTCCAAGCCGACAGAGATGAATTTAGATCACAATCGGGATATGTGTTTTGCCTGAATGGAGCAGCGATGAGCTGGAAGAGTTCCAAGCAAGAGACGGTAGATGATTCTACAACAGAGGCTGAGTACATTGCTGCAAATGGCGCAGCAAAGGAAGCTGTTTGGATCAGAAAGTTTGTTTCTGAACTTGGTGTGGTCCCTAGCATTGCGGATCCAGTTGAGTTGTTCTATGACAACACTGGGGCGATCGCACAATCGAAGGAACCCAGGTCTCACCAGAAGTCCAAGCACGTGCTCAGGAAGTTTCATCTGATTCGAGATATTATCGATAGAGGAGACGTTCGGATATGCAAGATTCCTACAGATGATAATCTGTCAGACCCGCTTACAAAGCCTCTCACGCAATGGAAGCATGAAGGGCACACTAGGAGTATGGGCATACGAAATGCGCTAGATTGGCTCTACTGCAAGTGCGAGACTGTTGGAATAGATTCCCTAGAGGCAATCTAGTTTAGTATGAATTATTTGTGGCTAGAAATTCATTTATTATTTATTGGATATTTAATATAATAAAGTCCTTAGATTTACAATTGTGTTGTTTATCTTAAATATCCCTAGTCAAGTATAATGATTAATGGGACAATCATCTATAGACTAGTATGGGGTTGGATTGATATGGAGATATCACGATCCAACACATAGGTGTGCATTAGGGAATGTTGAACTGGATTGACCCATCTCCGAGAAGGCTACATACACGTTATGTTGAGTCACAAGCGCTTCTCGCGGTGCAATGGTATTGTCATCCTTAGACTTGAAGTCACTAGATATTCTAGTTGTGGATTATTGTGATCTTGGTAGTGTTAAACGCTACACCGTAACTGGGTAGTTATAAAGGCGTGGACTGGATACAATAAGAAGCAAGCTTAGATATCGTAGTGGACGTAGATAGAATTTGTCCCTCCCACATAACGGGAGCAAATATCCTAGGCCACTCTAGGGATAGTGCTTATAGAATGTCTGGCCAGACTCAAATAAATCAATATGGGATATTGATGTTATTTGCACGAATAAGGCTATTCCTACGGATCGAGAAACAATGGATTGGATATACGAGTGTGACTTGTATGTCTCGTGTCCAATCCGGATATAGAGACAAAGGGATGAGACAATTACTTGTACAAAGGTTGTCAAGATGACTATTCTATTAGTTGGCTAGAATGGATGTTTTGCTAGAGACCGCTCCATATTAGCAAATAGTTGCTACCAACTGGATAGAACCTATGGGGTCACACGCTATATAGAGTTGAACTAGATTTGGGAATTAATTAATTGGATTAATTAATTAGAAGGATCACTTTGCAAAACCTTGCAAACTTAGTAGGGTCTAATTTGCAAGGAAGGGACTAAATTGAATTCTAGTAGGACTAGAATAAGTCCTCTAGGTAGTTGGCAAGGAGTTTTTGGACTATATAAAGGACCTTCCTTCCTTCCCATATAACTTATGCTCATAATTGAACATAACAAAGAGTGGGAGAGAAAAAAAAAAAAGAGAGAGAGCAAGCAACAAAGGGACCCGACCGCCCCTTAGCCGCCGCCCTTCCCCGTCGGCCACAAGGACGCCGAGACCCTCCTTTTGGGTCTCGTTTTGCGTGATTCTTCTTCCTCTTCCTCTTCCGGGCTAGCACCAAGGACTTGGGAGATCTAGGATCAACTCTAGGCGTGGATCAACCATAGTGAACGTGACACAATTCGCGTTTGAAGTCATCAAAGGAGAACCCTAAGGTGTGTTATTGATTTCTTACCCTTACCATCGTTATGTATCTTAACTTGTGATCCTTGGAGGGTTTTGCATGGTTTTGTGATTGTTTATGTTTCCGTTGCGCATCCATGAATCAAAACCCTACACACATAACATGTATGTAGCCTTCTTGGATATGGGTCAATCCAGTGTGCCATTACGCTTAATGCACACCTATGTGTTGGATCATGATATCTCCACATCAATCCAACCCCATACTAGTCTATAGATAATTGTCCTATTAATCATTATATTGGACTAGGGATATTTAAGATAAAAAAAACAATTGTAAATCTAAAGACTTCATTATATTAAATATCCAATAAATAATACAATTAATATTCTAGCCGAAAACAATCTCCCACTTTCACTAGAGCTAATATGATGCATCCCGTATGCCAATGCTCGTAGTGTGCCGTTCATGCTTCCACTGAACAAGAGGCTTTGTAAACGGATCTGACAGATTCTCACCTGTAGGAATCTTGCATATCCGAACATCTCCTCTATCGATAATATATCGAATAAGATGAAACTTCCTGAGCATGTGTTTGGAATTTTGGTGTGACCTGGGCTCCTTTGATTGCGCAATCGCCCCAGTGTTGTCACTGTACAAATCTATTGGATCCGCAATGCTAGGAACCACACCAAGTTCAAAAACAAATTTCTTAATCCAAACAGCTTCCATTACTGCGCCATTTGCAGCAATGTACTCAGCCTCTGTTGTAGAATCAGCCACCGTCTCTTGCTTGGAACTCTTTGAGCTCACCGCTGCTTAATTCAGGAAAAAAAACATATCCCGATTGCGATCTGAAATCATCTCTGTCGGTTTGGAAGCTTTCATCCGTGTAACCCCTTACACGCAACTCTTCCTCTCCGCCAAATATCAAGAAAGCATCCTTAGTTCTTCTCAAGTACTTTAGGATGTTCTTGACAGCAATCCAGTGACTGTCACCCGGATTGGATTGGTGTCTACTTGTCATACTCAATGCGTATGACACATATGGTCTAGTACATAACATGGCGTACATGATAGATCCTATGGCCGAGGCATAGGGAATTCTACATATGCGTTCCTTCTCAATCTCATTGAAAGGACAATTATTCTTTGAAAGAATAATTCCATGTGACATGGTCAAGAATCCCTTCTTGGAATCTTGCATGTTGAACCGTTTCAACACCTTGTCAATGTATGTACTTTGACTTAGGCCTAGCAGTCTTCTAAATCTATCTCTACAGATCTTCATACCAAGTATATAGGCTGTTCTCCTAAGTCTTTCATTGAGAAACACTTTCCTAGCCAATCTTTAACGGATTTCAGCATGGGAACGTCGTTTCCAATGAGTAGTATGTCATCTACATACAAGACCAGAAAAGCTATAGAGCTCCCACTAACCTTTTTGTAGACACAAGACTCATCTTCGTTTCTGATGAAGCCAAACTCTTTGACTACTTCATCAAAACATCGATTCCAACTCCTAGAAGCTTGCTTCGATCCATAAATGGATCATTGCAGCTTACAGACTTTATTGGCTTGCTTTGGATCTTCAAAACCCTCCGGCTGTACCAAATCTCATAGTCGTAGTATGCTGCAATAGCAAGTAGGATTCGGATGGATTTGGTCATAGCGACTGGTGAAAAGGTTTCATCATACTCAATACCATGAATCTGTCTGAATCCTTTAGCCACCAATCGGCCCTTATAGGTAATCACATTACCATCCATGTCGATCTTCTTCTTGAAGACCCACTTGCACTCTATGTGTCGTGCCCCTTCTGGTGGTTCCACCAAAGTCCATAATTTGTTTGTATACATGGATTCCATCTCGGATCTCATGGCTTCAAGCCACTTCTAAGAGTCTGGCCCTTTCATGGCCTTTTCATAGGTAGTAGGCTCATCATCTATGAGCATAGTGTCACCAGAATCTGTCACGAGAAGTCCATACGTCTCTGGTTCATGGCGCACTCTACTAGACCTACGAAGCTCTTGTGTTACTTGAACAGGCTGTTCCACAACTTCTTGTGGTTCCTGTTCATGTTCCATAGTTTGTTCAGTGTTTTGTGGGTCTTGAATTTCTTCAATTTCTACAGTCCTCCCACTTGCTTGTTTAGAGACAAACTCTCTTTCTAGAAACACGCCGGACCGAGCAACAAACACGTTGTCTCAGTTGGATTGTAGAAGTAGTAACCCTTAGTTTCGTTAGGGTACCGCACAAACTTACACTTATCCGACTTTGTCCCTAGCTTGTCTGATTGTAAACGCTTTACATAGACATCGCAGCCCCAAATCTTCATGAACGACAGAGTAGGACGCCTCCCACTTCACATCTCATGTGGTGTCTTCATGACTGATATAGATGGAATACGGTTAATGGTGAAAGCTGCACTTGATAGAGCATGGTCCCAAAATGATAATGCAAGATCAGTTTGACGCATCATAGATCGAACCATATCCAATAGTGTTCGATTCCTCCTCTCGGACACGCCATTCCATTGTGGCGTTCCGGGTGGAGTGAGTTGGGACTCGATCCCACACTCTCTAAGATAGTCGTCAAACTCTTGGCTCAAGTACTCTCCTCCACGATCCGATCGTATAGCCTTGATACTTTTGCCAAGTTGCTTCTCTACTTCACTCTTGAATTCCATGAAACTTTCAAAGGATTCGAATTTGGCATTCATAAGGTATACAAATCCATATCTACTGAAATTATTAGTAAATGTGATGAAGTAGACGTAACCACCCCTGTCAGGCGTGCCAAATGGCCCACACACATTAGTATGTATGAGCGCCAATTGCTCACTAGTCCTTTCAACTTTCTTATTGAAAGGGGTCTTTGTCATTTTTCTCAATAAACAAGCCTCACATGTCTCATATGATTCAAAATCAAATGAGTCTAGAAATCCATCTTTATGGAGTCTAGATACACGTTTCTCGTTTATGTGGCCTAAACGACAGTTCCATAAGTTAGCAGGATTTAAATCATTTATTTTAATCCTCTTAGTATTAATGTTGTAGACAGGATTGCTTAGCTCAAGGACGTATAGTCCATTAAATAGTGAATATTATTAAAATAAATGGAACAACAATTGTTATTTATTGAAATAATAAAATCTTCCTTGTCCAAACAAGAAATATAAATAATTTTTACGGTCATAGCAGGCACAAAATAGAAATTATTTAATTATAAAACTAATCCTGAAGGCAGAGCCAGCTTGTACGCGCTTACGGCCAATGCAGCAACCTTTGCTCCATTCCCAACGCGCAGGTCTATCTCCCCTTTAGCCAATCTTCTACTTCTCTTTAGATCTTGCACATTTCGACAAATGTGAGATCCACATCCATTGTCCAATACCCATGATGCAGAGATAGTTAAATTGACATCTACAACAAAAATACCTGGTGGTGGTGGAATCACTATTCCAAGCCTCTTGTCCACCTGATATTTTGGGCAGTTCCTCCTCCAGTGTCCAGGCTGACTGCAGTAGTGACACTCACCTTTAGTCACACCTTTGGAAATGCCACCAACAGGCTTAAGGACAGGTTCCTTGGACTTGGCAACTGACTTGCTTTTTTCCTTTGGAGGATGAGGCAAAACTTTTGCCATTTCCTTTTTGCACCATCATAATGGCCTTGCCCTTACCCATATTGATGCTTTGTTCAGCTGTCCTCAACATATTGAGTAAATCTGGCAATGGTTTCACAATATCGTTCATGTTATAGTTCATGATGAACTAACTGTCCATAACTCTCAGGCAACGATTGCAGCACGAGATTGGTAGCCAACTCTTGGCCGACCGGGAACCCTAGTCGTGCGAGATTCTCCAAGTACCCGTTCATACTCAATACATGAGGTCCCACAGGGTTCCCTTCAGCCAGATGACATTTGAACAATGCCTTAGAATCTTCATACCTCTCAACCCTTTCCTGCTCTTGGAAGAGCTGCTTCAAGTGTTCGATCATATCGACTGCATTCATGTTCTCGTGTTGCATCTGAAGCTCAGAAGTCATGGTGCACAGCATAAAACAGGACGCATCATTAGCCTCATCAATAAGCTTCTGATGCGCCTTTAGGGCTGAAGGAGTATTGTTTTCTGGACCCGCTGGAACTTGCTCCTCTAATGTGTACATTTTCTTCTCTTGCTTGAGAACGATTCTCAACTTTCGGTACCAATCAAGGAAGTTGCATCCGAGAGCTTTTCCTTCTCAAGGATAGATCATAGGGAATGTTGTGAACTCGATGAGTTGTTTGCCATTTGGAATTCTACAAAAGGAAAATACGCAAGTTTTAGTATTTGTGAACTTTTGACTATATTCAATAATGACTAGTTTATCAAATATAGCTCCCCCTATTTTTCTACGGATTAATAACAATCAAGATATTAATGCGGAAAATATCCTTATATTTTCTAGTGGGCAAGAACCATGTGTCATCTCCTTTTGAGCTTGCTTTGGCAAGTCACCCAAAATTTGACTACTTTAGGTAGAAACAATTCCAATTGCATCCCATGCAAATCTTGGTTCAATTGTGCAAATAACTCCTTATTTATCCATCCGCATGGATAATTCAAATTCATTGCCTCTAGGTTTTAATCATATTAATAACCCAGTTGTATCCAACCTCTTATCTAAACAATTGCACATACTTGCTTGTTCCATCGCATTGCATCATTATGAACTAAGTCGCCTTGCTTTGGCATGCACGAGCTTGATAAATCATGATGACAATGAGTGTTTAAATAACGAGAAGGAAAAATATAATATTTGAGTTTTGAGGGATTTTAAAATTCAATTTTAATTGTTTTGTTGATCCGTATCAACTGATCTATCTATTTTGAGTTTGGGCACAACTCTAAATAATAGATCCGGGTTGTCTAATTATCTTATTATCCTAATTGCATGCATCATCCATACACCAATCACAAAACAATAAGACAAGAAAATAAACACCCACAAAAACATAAAACGTGATTAGGATATGACCTTTTCTAGAGTAAGATATTCCCAAGCCAATGAGAATATCTATGAACCCTAAAAGCAAACACATCTCCATGCGTCTATATCTTTTGGTCCATCCTTCATAGTCATGTGGAATGCTCCATGCTCTATCTTTTGTGGCTCCTTTTGGCTTCGGGCATCTTTTCTTCAATCTTGGCTAACAATCTATTCTATCTCGCACTAGCTAACAACTATACTAAATAAAATAAATCTCACAAGTAAAGAAAAAAATGGCTCGCATGCCATAAAACCCTTAATAATTATTACATTAAATTGATCAGCTTGCAAGCCGTAAACCAAACCACAAATTTAAACAATCACACCAAACCACATCCTAAGGTCATATCCAACCACCATGCGATTTGCACATAAACAGTTAAAAATCAAATTTTAACGCGCTTGGTCAATTTTTAAATGTTTTTATGATTATTAGGGTCAAAACGGTCCAAGGGGCGCACCATCATATGGCCGAACCCCTTTGGAGCCGTCCCGGGCCGAGCCTAGGCCGGGTGGCCCAACCCGTGGGGTCGGCCGACCGCCTAGGCCCTCGGCCTAGGTGACTTGGGCGGCAAGGAAGGGAGAGTGGAGGTCCCTAGGGCCAAACCTCCATAGTTTTTTCCAAAACAACTCCTTTTTTGTTCCCCAAGTCCAAAAAGTTTCCAAATTTGAAACTAGTTTCCAAATTGGTGCCCAAACCCTAGATCTAAGATCCTAAAATTTCTGAAACTCACTATTCATGCATGCAATGCAAAAACTAGATCTTGTTTTGTTTGATTATTGACAAATTGCATCATACGCTTGATATGTCAGTTTTACGAGATAAAAAATAAATTTAAAGTGTAAAACTATCAAAACGTAACACATAAACCACGTCTATGTTCTACGACCTGTGGTTCTGATACCACTATAGGGTTATGTTCATGGATACGCAACGGAAAAAGATAATTTTATACATTCAATACCCTCCAAGGATCACAGGAAGAGAATCATAACGATGGTAAAGGAAGAATCATGTTACACACCTTAGGGTTTTTCCTGTGATGACTTGTAACGTGAATTGTGTCACGTCTCTACGGTTGATCCACGCCTAGAGTTGAGATCTAGATCTTCCTTCTCCTTTATGCTAGCTTGGAACAGAAGAAGAGGAAGAAGAAATCACGCAACACGAGGCAACAAGGGAAGCTTTTGGCTTCCTTGTGGCCGACGGGTTGCTCTCTCTCCTTTGTTCTCTCCAACTCACTTATGTTATGAGCATTAGTGTGGGAAGGAAGCTACGAGCATCCTTTATATAGTCCAACAACTCCTTGTTGACTACCTAAATGCCATTCCTAATCCAACATTAATTCGGATTAGTCCCTTCCTTACATATTAGTCCTACAAAGTTTGCAAGGTATTGCAAAGTGATTCTTCTAATTAATTAATCATATTAATTAATTCCCAAATCTAATTTAACTCTATCTAGCCTCTGACCCCATAGGTTCTATCTAGTTGTTAGTAACAATTCACTAATATGGAGCGGTCTCTAGCAAAACATCCATTCTAGCCAACTAATAGAATAGTCATCCGACAAACCTTGTGCAAGTAATTGTCACATCACTTTGTGTCTATATCCGGATTGGAGACGAGACATACAAGTCACACTGGTATATCCAATCCATAGTTTCTTGATCCTGAGAATAGCCTTATATTGATTTATTTGAGTCTGGCCAGACATTCCATAAGCACTATCCCTCGAGTGGCCTCGGATATTTTCTCCCGTTATGTGGGAGGGAAAAATTCTATATACGTCTACTACGATTTCTAAGCTTGCTTCTTATTGTATCCGGTACACGCCTTTATAGCTACCCAGTTACGGTGTAGCGTTTGACGCTAACAAAATCACAATAATCCACAACTAGACAATCTAGTGACTTCAAGTCTAAGGATGAAAATAGAGTTGTCACCACGAGAAGCGCTTCTGACTCCACATAACATGTATGTAGCCTTCTCGGAGATGGGTCTATCCAGTGCGCCATTACCCTTAATGCACACATATGAGTTGGATCATGATATCTCCATATCAATCCATCCCCACACTAGTCTATAGATGATTGTCCTATTAATCATTATAATGTACTAGGGATATTTAAGATAAACAACACAATTGTAAATCTAAGGACTTCATTATATTAAATATCCAATAAGTAATACAATGAATGTTGTAGCCAAAATAAATTCATACTAAAATAGATTGCCTCTAGGGAATCTATTCCAACAACAAGTAGGGCAGAAACTAAAACTAAGTGATTACAAATTTGCTCATTCGAAGTTTCCCCTTCAACCTCCAACAAATAGCCATCTTCAAACACATGTGTTCCTTCAGATATGTGCTAACTACATAGCACTAAAATCATCAAATGTAAAGACCAAAAGCAAGCGACCTAAGAGAATGAGTCGAGAGGACATTTTGTAACGGATTTCGATAAAATTACAACCTCTGAACTTGAGAAGGATCACTTTGCAAGTTGAGAAATCACCAAAGATATCATTTCTAAGGACTTCAGTATATAAAATATTCAATAAATATACAATGAATGTTCTACCAAAAAACAACTTCATACTAAACTAGATTGCCTCTAGGGCATCTATTCCAACACATGTATATGGATAAGTATATGATGAGATCTTAAGGGATAAGGATTATTTTAAGGTGGTTTGATTTTAGCACCCCTAATTTTCAAGCCAGTTCTAAGTGCAATATCAAGACATTGGGGGAAAATGTGTAGATCATTTTTCATGTCTTTAATGTTGGAACTTTGTAGTGTTTTCCATTTTGGGAGTTGCTAGAATGATTTTGAGGCCTTTAAAATATTTGGGGTTGTAGTGGAATTCTCTAAAATTAAGTAAAATCTCTAATTCTAGTTACCCTAAAGTTTGGAAAACTACACTTTTACCCCTATGCATGTGAGACACTTGTCAAATTACTTTTGACACATCTCCTTTTAGGTGGCAACACCTCCCTATCCTCCCTCACCTTCTGAAAAAAGTTGAGAAATCACCAAAGATATCATTTCTACCAACGTTCTTCTCTGACACGATCCAACCGCAAATGTAAGGCTGTCGCGTGTAGTAATATCCAGTAATTCGGGTTGTCGAACCCAAGAGACTTCTTGTAAATTAATTATTATTTCTTAACCTTTTGTGGGAAAAGCGCGTTGTTTGTTTGTCTAATTCTACTAAAATGAAAATAACAAGATTCTCAATTAACCGAGTGGAATGGTTCATGGTTAGCAAAGAGTGATTTATAATGTTTTTAATAAGAGGAAAAATACCGGGAATACTCTTAGGTTCACTAGGAATGATATGAATCACGGTTTGATTTATAAAACACTAACACGTCTTCTCTTATTAATCAAGCAAAATATACTTGCTGATTAACCAAACAAGTATTCTACACTTAGAATCAATTCAAACCGTGTTACCAAGCTTGATTCAACTGTAAGCATGCATTAACGTCCGTTGTTCTACTTTATGATCCTAATCAACACTACCGAGTTACCAAGTAATAGTACAATTAGGTGAAAAGTTCAATTTACCGACTGGCTATTACAGAGTTAACGCGTGAATCCCAATTCAGATCAATCCTACGTTAGCTACTCGCAAGAAAGATAGAGATTTAGCATAAACTATTCATAATAATAGAAGAACAGGCTTAATTAAGTTCAAAACATGAATCACAATATCAAAACAATGAGTTCATATCACAACCCTAGCTACCAAACGAGAATTCCCAGCAAAGGAGGGTTTAGCTACTACACATCATGATCAAAATAACGAGTTTGATGATCATAAACAAGAACTAGCTAAAAGAAAGAGTTTAAGAATCAAACGAAGAGATGCAATCGCTCCAAAGCTCCAAAGGCGTTCCCTAGCTCTCAAACACGTCGAAAATCCTTGCTCATAATTAGCTTAAATATATTTCCATAATGATATTACAAAGTTTGGAGAAATTACAAAAAAGCCCCGTCAGAAACTGCCTCTGTCAGCGTTCTTTTCGTACGTACACACTTCTCTTTGTACAAATCGTCTTCTTACGAAGACATCTTCTCTTCTTAGGAAGCTCTTCACAGATAAGTACTGCAAGATGTTTTAGGATGACATTTTCAGCAACTTGAAATTTGACTAAGTACCAAGTCTTCGTACGGAGACTTTTGTCTTCCTACGAAGACTCCTTCATTCGGCACTTTCTTTTTGGCTTTCTTCGTTGAGTTCCTCGTTTCCAAAGCTCGTTTCCATCTCCCGCATGATCATTGAATCCCTATTTTCATGCGAATCACAACAAGAAAATAAAACCCGCGATCATATCACAATAAAAGCTCGAAATTACACTAAAAACGCCTGGATTCAACAAGAATAGCTCAAGAACTCATTTACACAAATTTTAGCACAATTTACTAAAAAAGACGACAAAATCTCCATGATGAGCGCACAAAACGCAGAAAAGTAAGTAATAAAATAACTCCAAAATGAAGTTATCATTCTCCCGCATGAACATTACCATGAACCACCACCAACACCACCGGAGAACTCCACAATAAGGCCGCCTCTTTCGACATGCTGCTACCAGAGGTAGCCACCAACACCCCCGCGCGCGGGTTTGCACAAAAAAAAAATTGGTATTCCACTGCAAGGTCATTCACTATATTTCTTTACAAATGATGTGTAATATTTATTTTACCTCACATTATGTATGATAATCAGATTGGTACTAACCAACTGTAATCATGTTCATGTAAACGGGCAGATCTAAAAGTTTAACACAATGGGGGCGTAAAAGTTGTATCCACAAAAAAATCCCAAAAAAAGATGTGACAAATTTAAATGTTTATTTTATGGCCCATTAAAAATATTTATGGCCTAAATATTATTTTAATTAAGTGAAATTTCAATTTTGGGGAAAAAACGTACTATAAGACGGGACTAATTTGAATACATTGTCAAAATAAAGTGAAAGCTATCAAATTAAAGTGTGATATCGCAACAGAAATTAGGGGTGCAACTTGGGCGGGTTGAACCTGACCAACCCAAGCCCAGCCCGAACTAAAATGGGGCTGTAGGGTTTTGATTACGGATTTGCAGCGGAACAAACATAAATTAATTCATACAAGACCCTCCAAGGATCACAGGAAGAGACTACATAACGATAGTAAGGGATTAGTATCAAAATACCTTTAGGATCTCCTTTGATGAATTCTCACGTGAAATTGTGTTCACGCCTTTATGTCTAGTCCACTCCTAGGATTTGAATCCGGATCCTTCAAGCCTTTTTGCTAGCTAGGATGGAAGGAAGAAGAGGAATAAGATCACGATCACGCAAAACGAACAAGGAGGGGCGGACCTTCATGTGGCCGACGGGTAGAGGGGGCGGGCGGCAAAGGGGATTCGGCCTCTTTGTTTCTTTCTCTCTCTCCTTGCTTCTCTCTCCCACTTAATATGTTATGAGTATTAGTTATGCGGTAAGGAAGCTAGGATTGCCTTTATATAGTCCAACAACTCTTCGTTGACTGCACAAATGCCCCTATCCTAATCCTGTCCATACATTGATTAGTCCAACATGAAAATTAGACCTACTAAGTTTGCAATCTCTTGCGTATTGATCCTTCCAATTAATTAATCATATTAATTACTTCCCTAGTCCGGTCTAATCCCTAGGGAGTGTGACCCCATAGGTTTCTACTTAGTTGGTAGTAACAAATGACTAACATGGAGTGGCCTCTAGTAAGACATCCATGCTACCCAACTAATAGAAATAGTCATCCGACATACCTTGTGCAAGTATTGTCTCATCCCTTTGTCTTTATATCCTGATTAAACACGAGACATACAAGTCACACTCGTATATCCAATCCATAGTTTCTCGATCCTTGGAATAGTCTCATCCATGCAGATAACATCAATATCCTATACTGATTTATCTGAGTCTGGCCAGACATTCTATGAGCACCATCCCTCAAGCGGCCGTGGATATTTACTCCCGTTATGTGGGAGGGACAAACTCTATCTACGCCAATACCATCTCTAAGCTTGCTTCCTTATTGTATCGACGAACGCCTTTATTACTACCCAGTTACGGTGTAGCGTTTGCCGATGTTAAAATACAATAATCCACAACTAGAGGATCTAGTGACTTCAAGTTTAAGGATGACAATACCGTTGTCACTACGAGAAGCACTTGTGACTTTACATAACTTGTATATAGCCTTCTCGTTATGGGTCAATCCAGTATGCTATTTTCCTAATGCATACCCATGTGTTGGATCGTGATATCTCCATATCAATCAAACACCATACTAGTTTATAGTTGATCGTCCTGTTAATCAATATAATCGAATAGGGATATTTAAGATAAACAACATATTTGCAATCTCAGGAATTCGTTATATTAAATATCGCCATAAATAATACAATAAATATTTTAGCCAAAAAGTAATGTTCATACTAAACAACAGTCTCCCACTTGAATTAGAGCCAACAGTCACCCTTGTATGTGGATCTAACAGATTCTCATCTGTAGGAATCTTGCATATCTTCACATCTCCTCTATAGATGATATTTCGAATAAGATGGAACTTCCTGAGTACGTGTTTGGATTTATTGTGTGACATGGGTTTCTTAGATTGTGTGATCGCCCCACTGTTGTCACAGTACAACTCTATTGGATCCACAATACTAGGAACCATACCAAGTTAAGTGATCATCTTCCTAACCCAAACAGCTTCCTTTGCTGCGCCACTCGCAGCAATTTACTCAGCCTTAGTTGTAGAATCAGCAACCGTCTCTTTCTTGCAACTCTTCCAGCTCACAGCTCACCTATTCAAACCAATACACGAATCCCGACTGCTATCTGAAATCATCTCTTTCGGTTTGGAAGCTTGCATCTATGTAACCCCTTACAAGCAACTCTTACTCCCCTCCACAGATCAAGAATGCATCCTTAGTTCTTCTCAAGTACTTTAGGATGTTCTTAACCGCTATCCATTTACTCTCACCCGGATTAGATTGGTACCCTCTTGTCATACTCAATGCGTATGACACATCTAGTCTAGTACATAACATGGCGTACATAATGGATCCTATGGTTGAGGCATAGGTTATGCTACTCATGTGTTCCTTCTCAACCTCATTGGAAGGACAATCGCTCTTCGAAAGAGTGATTCCATGCAACATGGGCAAGAATCCCTTCTTGGAGTCTTGCATGGTGAACAGATTCAACATCTTGTCTATATATGTACTTTGACTTAGGCCTAGCAGCTTCATCGATCTACCTCTATAGATATTGATACCAAGTATGTAAGCTGCTTTCCCTATGTCCTTAATTGAGAAACACCTTGCTAGCCAATCTTTCATAGATTGCAGCATGGGAATATTGTTTCCAATGAGAAGTATGTCATCTACATACACGACTAGAAAAGTAACAGAACTCCCACTAACCTTCTTGTAAACACAAGACTCATCTTCGTTCTTGATGAAGTCAAACTCTTTGACCGCTTCATCAAAACGTTGATTCCAACTCCTAGAAGCTTGCTTTAAGATATAAGATATTTCGTAATGTTACGCGGTTTCATAAGCATACTTTACGTTTCAACAACATGTGATAACTAGTCTTTATCAGTTTTTGTAATCGTGTTATCTTGAAGGAAAGGGCTAGAGGAGACAATGTCTTTCTCTCTGTGTGTGTGAATCAACCTCCGACCGGATGATAAGTGTATGGGTAGGCAGCGTAGGCTTCATAAGCAAGAGATTACCAAATATGTTTAGACAAGTTCATGAAGTCGTTCGACTTCAGACCAAGAATAATAGCTTCCTCGACTTGTATTCACCAAGTATGGCCATCCATCGTGACAACTTATATTGAGTTTGGGGGACGTCACTCCTCTAAGGAGGGGAGGATGTAACCCTTTAGTTTCCGTGACCCAAGCTGTATACCATAGTATGTACCGCACTATGACATTAGCACACTTTTAGGTTGTATTGTGTAACATTCTCTATGATTGGTTACCCCTACATACTAGTCATGCATGCCATCTCTTGGGAAATACTTGTAAACTTTTAAAGCAGCGACTCGTTGAAAATGTTATTGAGTGCTTGGGTTGAGCTTCGAGGAAGAAACTCTATTTAAGGGGGGGAAGTATGTAATACGCCGTCATATATATATATATATATATAAGTACGTAACGACCTTTTTCGTAGAGATTAAAATTTTATTTCTAAAAGATATGACGAGTAGGGAGGTAGTTGTAACTTTAGATGATATTAGCTAGTTAAAAGTTAGGGTGATAGGGTAGTTAGAAAAAACTATAAAAGCCTAAGAGACAATAACATTTATCAAACAAAATAAAAAAAATAAAATGAGTTTTCACCATCCCAAACACTTCTCCTCTACATGAGAAAGTTTTTTTTTTCATCCCCAATAAAACTTGTCCTTTTCTTCTCTTTCTTTTCTCCAAATACTTTTTCTTCTTCTTCTTCTTCTCCAACTAACACACCACCGCCCGCACCACCACCACCGGAACCCACTTCCGTCTCCACATCCCTCCTTCTCTGCTCTCTCTCCCTATCTCTTTGTTTCTCCCTGTCGACCTCCCCCTCTCCTTTTCAGACCTGCAACAGCAGCGGTGGCCGAATGCCACACCACCACCGCTGCACCAAAGCCCAACGAGAAACCACCGAGACCACCACCACTCTTTTTCTCTCCATCTTCATTTCTCTTCCAATCTGTCTCTGTCTCTCCCTCTGAGCTCTACGGCACCATCAATAGCCAAATCCAGCAGTAGCAGCGCCGGTAGCAGTGACGACCAAGAGTCACGCCGCCACCGCCATATTTACTGGAGAAGAACTCAGGCAAACAACCGGAGACACCCATCCCCCAAATTCAGTTTTCCTACATTTCTGAGAATCCAAGGAGCACGAAGACACCCTCCATCGCCACCAAGAGTGGCCAGAGATTCCCAATCGACCATCACTGTCGAGCTTGCCAGCGACAAAGCTCGGCCCGAGGTATCCGGAGCGACGCATCCCGTCCCATTGGTTCCAATCAGCTCCTGGGAGTCCAAGGAGTCTATAATCACCCACAAATAGAGACGAAAACGCCGGATTATTCACCGACGATCATCAGTGCCGACAAACGACCGTCGGAGCCGTGACCCGCTCTATTTCTTGACTATTTCTCGTGATTTTTCACATGGGTAAACTCTAACTCACTCTTTAGTTTTTTTTTTGATCATCAAAACACAATCTTGTTAGCTATAATCGGATTTGAGAATTTTTTGGGTGAAGAAGATGATGTTTGGGGCTTATTGGGGGTACTTTGTGCACAATCTGAAACTTTGAGGGTATACGTTGTTGCATATAAAATTGCTAATGTTAGTGGGAGGGTTATTATTTTTCTTTTGAAAAGAATATAGGGGATCCACTTGTTGTTCAAATAAACAGTATACTACCTCCGTTTCGTCTGTTTCGTCTGCGTTTGACTTTTTAACCCGTAACTGAGTCACTTTGACTTCGTGATTTGGGTACCAAAACGATGTAATTTTTTAACAATTTTTTCATGGTATTTTAGAATAAACTTTCCTCTACAACACCATGCAAAGATTACCAAATTCTTGTATCGTTTTGCTAATCAAATTACCGGATGAAAGTAACCCAGTGAATAGTGACAAAAAGTGAAGTAGGCTGAAACAGGCGAAACAGAGGTAGTATAAAATATGAAATTAAAAATACAAATTTTGGATTAAAATTATTTCCTACTATTTCTAGATATTATTTTAATTATGTGAAAGTAATTTGGCTAATGAAATTATATAGGAAATTGTTAATATAAAATATTGTTGTTTCTCTTAAAAAATAAGCTAGATAAAAATATAGTTTGGGTTCATTCATTTAATTTCAGTTTATGTCTAAATAGATATTTGCAAGAACTACAAATCTTGTATTATAATTTGGAAAATATTTAGAAACAGTTTATCTTAAAGTGAATTAGTGTTTCTCTTAAACGAATAAAGTTGGTTTCCTAAATAAAAGAAATTATTTCTCCAATATATATTTATAAATTGTATGAATAAATACTTATTTTCTTTGAATAAACATTTTGTATGAATTTAGTGCTTTTAAAGTATATACATTTCTAATGAATGATAAAATTATAATTAAATTGGGTTAAATCGGATTTTGTGGTCACTTACGAATAAATATGTTGTTCAATAAATATTACTTCCTAAATATGAGAGTGTATATAAATTTAATATGCGATTTCTTGCTCAATATTTTTTACGAATTAGTATTATATAAGTTGGGATATTTTTATGAGAGATGTATAATTGTTTAAGTTACAGGTTTATTATATAAATATTGCATGCTACTAATTAATGGGGTAATGGGGGTAATTTAAAAGGACACATGTTAGGTCAAACTTGCACAATTAAACTGGTAATTAATTTAGGAATTATAAATTGTAGGTGACGAGTTCGTAGAAGAGGGCTACATATATTCGTAGAAGCCTTATCGTGCTATTTGTCTTACTACTTGAGGTGAGTAAACATGCCCGACATAATGTGCCCCCGTCCTTCTTTCGTGTCCAAATATTTTCATGATTTTTGTGTCTCAAATGTAAATTGTGATATACGTGCTTGACTTGAAATCTCCATTACTTGTCTAACGAGTCATTTGGAAACTATTACATGGATATTAACAATACGTAATAACGTAAAGTAGAAATAGTTGTGCGGTGGAACTATATGTGTATTCCTATATACTATGATTACGATATTTTGCTCGGTTGCAGTTTGCCCCAGGCTGCTCCTTCTACTCACCCTTCTGGCCGCAAGAGTCTTAAGGGGGTGTCGAAACTTAAGGTCTTGGATGCATGCAAGATGGTTGATTCTATATTATTGGATTGGTTCGTTCCCTGCTACAACGAAATAATAAATGTGGATTTTTCATATGAGAAATGGAAGGTATTCAAGATTTGAAATTATGGAAATGGGTTGAGGGTGCTAAGTAAAGAGTTGGAATATTCATAACTGGGCATCTGCGTTAACAAGTTTGTTTAATTCCATATTATTCATCTTTTATTAAAATAAAAACATGCTTTTTTCATGTTTACACGTTTGGGTGTAACTTGCTCAGCATTTAGTGCTGACTTTCGAAAAACTGCGGTCTTGTTTCTTTCCCCCGCAGGTCTAGGAGTTGGGATTATGAAGTAGCGGCGTTCGAGACTCACTTAGATTATCATGGATCATCACTCTACGATGAGAATACTAGTTTAAAATCATTATCTAAATAATGTAGCCTGCGTTGTAGCCTAAAAGACAATCTTGTAATAACTTGTTGGTTAAGCATAATTATGGTACGTGTTGTTCTTGATTTCCACCGCTTCGTTTTTAGTAGCACTCTCCTGGGCGCTCCGATTCGGAACGGAAGGATTGGGAAACGACGAGTGTTACAATAACCAATTTTCTCATCAACCAAAATCATAATAAGTAGTGAAGTTGTCTCAAAAAGGACATGTGAACTAATTTAAGAATGCATCTCGGCGTGACATTTTAGATATCCTAAAATGTGTAGAAAATATCACTTGTTAAGTTACATGGCAGAAGCATTGAGATATAATTAAAGGTCTTGTTAAAAACCGCGAGTACGTGATTTACATGTGTGTGTATATTTTTGCCAAAAGAATGTGTACATAAATGTTAGAAACAATATTTTAGGAAACTATAGTAAGTATCTTTTTAGGAATATCAAGTGCATGTGTGATGATGTTGACACGTTTAATCAGTCATAGTTTGGGAATTTTGAGAATTTATTTTCCGAAAAATAATATTAGCATACAATACATTAAAAATATAAGATAACAAACAGTGACAACGAAGTACTTAAATCCTAACCAGTTTTGCTGAAAGAACAAAAAAATATCATTATCATTTTTCTCAACAAAAATCATAATCAGTACTGAAGTTGTCTAAGAAAAGGACACGCAAACTAATTTAAGAATACATCTTGCCGATGGAATTTCAGATATCCTAAAATGTGAAGAAAGTATCAATTGTTAAGTTACATGTTAGAAGTATTCTGATATAATTAAAATTTAAGACCTTGTTTAAAAACGGCGATACGTGAATTATATTTGTGTATACATTTTTGCCAAAAGAATGTGAACATAAATGTTAGAAAAAATACTTTAGGAAACAATAGTAAGTATCTTTTTAGGAAGATCAAGGGCATTTGTGATGATGTTGCAAACGTTTAATAAGTCATAGTTTCGGGAATTTGAGATATCATTTTCCGAAAAATAATCTTGGGATACAATACATAAAAAATGTAAGAGTAACAAAAAAAATGAAAACGAAGTACTTCAATCCTAACCAGGTTTGCTGAGTGAAAAAAAAAATTATCAGTGTTCTCAACAACAAAAATAATAATCAGTACGGAAGTTGTCTTAAAAAATGACAGGTTAACTAATTTAAGAATACATCTCGCCGATGGAATTTTTGATATCCTAAAATGTGTAGAAAATATCACTTGTTAAGTTACATGTTAGAAGCATTGAGATATAATTAAAATTTAAGATCTTGTTTAAAAACAGCGATACGGGAATTATATGTGTGTATACATTTCCGCCAAAAGAATGTGTACATAAATGTTATAAAAAAAATATTTTAGGAAACAATAGTAAGTATCTTTTTAGGAAGATTAGGTGCATGTGTGGTGATGTTGCAAATGTATACTCATGCATAATTTGGGAAATTTGAGAATTCTTTTTCAAAAACATAGTCTTGGGATACGATACATCAAAAATATAAGAGTAACAAAAAAATGAAAATGAAGTACTTAAATCCTAATCAGGGTTTCTAAAAGAAAAAAAAATATCATAATCAGTATTCTCAACAACAAAAATCATAATTATTAGTGAAGTTGTCGAAAAAAAGAAAGGCGACCTAATTTAAGAATGCATCTCGCCGATGAAATTTTAGATATCCTGACGCAAAATAGAAGCGCTCAAATAAGTCAAACGACAATATTCATAAATTAATAATAGTTCTCAAACATGAGAATACTTAAATTTTATTGATAAAGATGAAATGTTGATTTGGTCAAATGTCTACAATGATTTAAATAGCCTAAACGCTAAAAAACGTAAAAATTACCAAAATGACAAAAACAAGCTAATCAAATATTCTAATAGTTCAAAATATTCTAAGATCAACCCAATTGAAGGAATGTCAATTGAAGTTTCCTACTAGGAGAAACAATTAAATCAAATCTTTCCTAAAATAGTAAAAACACTGATCTGAAGGTCCAGACGACCGAATTTGACCAAACTGGGGTGGTGCTCGTGACTAAAGTCACGAGTTCTGCTCAAAACGTCGTTAGCACTCGTAAACATGTATGGTTTGACGATATATCAAATTCCTTCAATTTTTCCTCTGATTTTGCGTACTAACCGGTACTGCTTTCCTGAATTTGACGATATTTTCCAAAAATTATGTCCTACATTAGTCGCCATTTCTTTGATAGAACTCGACCTCGAGTTCAGCTTAGCGACTTGAAATCTTCCACTCCAATCAAAGAGATATTTTGAATATTTTGCTTGTCTGATCTTGAGTATACGAGCATAACCATAATTTCCCGAAAATTCCATCTTCTCCTCATATTTTAACTTGTTAACAAACTCAACAATTATAGGAGAAGGAACATAGGACATATCAATACCAAGAAAATCAATAGTACAAGAAAGTCTTTTTAAACCCACCCTGTGAGTTTCGATACATGGCTCATCTTTCTTGGCACTGTCAATCTTCCCTTCTTTGAACTATAGATTTTCATCCACGCGCTCCTCTTTCTCTTCAACATATTTCTCTTCACAACTAGGTTGTAGTTTATCTTTTCTTGATAGAAGACCAATCCTATGAGATTGTCCCGTAAAAGAAAACAGATTGCGATATTCATCGTAAAACCCATTGACACCGTATTTCCATGGTCTCCCAAGCAACAAGTGGCAATATTTACGCATATAACACACATCACAAAAAACTTCAGTTTCATACTTATTAGCTATTGTAAAAAAAACTCGGCATGTCTTTGTGATTAGAGATTCATCTTCCACATCATCTTTATGCCCAATAGTAGTATATGGTGATGGGTGCTCTTCCACAGGTAAACTAAAGTACTCCACCAATCTACTACTCGCAAAATTTGTGTAAGCGTAACCAATATCCAAGTTGCATAACTTGTTTTTGATGATACAAAGTGATTCAAAACGATCAACAATTTGTCTCCTCCCAAGAACTGCCATGGATCATTCAATAGGAGTGCCATGGCTCTCCACGTGCGGGGTGACTATTGAAGATGGACTCCCTAGAGAACCTAAGGTTCCTAACCAGCTACCAACGTCAACAGGGATCCCGTCTGCATCTTGTCTAGTAGCCATGAGCGAGGCCAACCAGGAACTGATACCACTTGACGCAGACTAGAGGCAAAAGAAAGTCAAACGACGTTCTTAGCTAGGTAAAAGAGATCTCAAAAGCTGAGAAACTCGAAATTATAATTCAGAATTGGAAAGCTGTCTTTGCATGTTGGCCACATGCTGCTTAAATAACAGAAAACCCTAATTACTGCCCAAAATAGTAAAAAATAAAATTTCTCAAAATAGTGCCACTAACTGAGGACGAGATTCTTAGACAGTCCCAGTTTGCGGAGTTGCAAAAGGAGTTGTCAATATCGAGTTATTACGCGATAAACTACTACCAAAAATAATAAATAAAACATAAAAAACTGCCATTTGGCATCCTAAACGATGTCGGATCGCCAAAAACTGATGTCGGCAAGGCGCTTGGTTGCTTCTGTCTAGCGATTCTGCATCAAATAAGGGTGTACCCACCCTAAACAGGTCACGCCGGTTCTGCGTCATATCCTAAAATGTGTAGAAAATATCACTTGTTAAGTTACATGTTATAACTATTGAGATATAATAAAAATTTAAGATCTTGTTTAAAAAAGGCGATACGTGAATTACATGTGTGTATACATATTCACCAAAAGAATGAGTATATAAATGTTAGAAAAATCATTTTAGGAAACAATAGTAAGTATCATTTAAGAAAGATCAAGTGCAGTCGTGGTGATGTTGCAAACATTTACTCTGTCGTGTTGAAAATTCATTTTCAATAAAATAATCTTCTGATACATTGCATCAAAAATATGAAATATGTTGCATAAAATTAAGGAAATCATAATCTCAAAAAGAAAAAGAAAATTAAGTCAATAGTCCAAGATTATTAGTAGTGTTTTGTAACCCATTTGTCATTATAAAGCTATTGGTTGTGACTCATAATAAATAAATAAATGAGGTGATTCAATTGTGTTGACTAATGTGCCATGTCGCACATGTAGTATATCTTTTTTAATATGTAGACTATAATTATTGGTTGGGTAATCCATGTAGGCGACATTTGTTCTCCCGATGAGAGATTTGAAATGACAAATGACATTCCCAGATTAAACCTTAGCACTAGTAGATTACATAACTAAAATAAACTAATTGAACAACGGCTCACTTGAAAAGACCACTATGGATTGTCAAGTTTTTCTCTATCTAAACATTTCACTATGACTTGGTAATCGTGCAAGGTGATGGATAACAACCCTGACGTCACCGATGAAGAGAAAGACCAGTTAGCAAGAAGAATTTGGAAATGGAAAGGGAAAGTAATCTCAGAGGATATCGATAGTATGGAATTTTCCGATCCTGTGAACAACGACAACGCTAACAAAGGTACATGGATTCATATCAGAATCTTGATGATGATATGGGTCTAGTGCATGAAGCATATATGGTCTCCTTCAAGAAAATCTTGATTGGGGATGTATTCAACTATTCCATCAAATTTTAGATTATGAGGATGGACCGATGATTCGAAAGAAAGGAAAAGAATCAAAGATCTTAACTGGAAAAACCCCTGAACTCGACCATTTACATCTCTTTGAAATTGAGAAAGGCGATAGTGAAACCATTTTAGAAATTGCTTCATTATCAAATTGTTGGGAACAACAATTGGTTTAAGCTTCTTGAATAAAGAGCACTCAAGCTCTGAAATTTGGAAGGGAAATGCTCCTTCAAAGATATGGCAGAGGGTTATTACATCGTCAATTTTACCAAGAACAAAGATTACCTGAAGGTCCTCATTTGTGGCCCTTGGATAATGATTGATCATTACCTTACAGTAAGGATGTAGGACGCAGATTGCAAACCGTCTGCTGCCAATTTTTTGTTTTACGGCGGTCTGGATTCTACTTCCACAATTTCCTTGTGAAAGTAGAAAGATACCTAGGGAGCTCAGCACTCCGTTGAAAGTTGATATGGCGTCGGTGGTTGGGAATCATATAAAGCATGCAAGGATATGTGTTAATGTGGATCTTAATCTCCCCAGCCCGAGGAGTTTACAGTTGCACTACATTCTTTCAGGGTGCTATATGAACATATAAGCAATATATCCTTTAGATATGGTAGAGTGGGACACTTAAGGGATTAATGCACTTACAGAAGATGGCTGGAGGAAGTGAATGAATACAAGGGAGGAAGGACATGATCGGCTCCACAGAAGGACACGTCGACGAATTCACCAAGGTCAAATAACGATCCGTTAATCAACGACAGCTCACAAACTAGCCTCAAAGATGATCGATCGGTTACTCCAAAAATAAATTTTCGTAAGCCCAAGAATAAAAACAAGAAGAATACAGGTGATGCGAAGGCCCAAACAAATAATACCGGGCCTTCAGGTCCATGTAACAGCAAAAAAAATCGATGAAATCTATTAAATAATAATATTGACGACCCGGACCAAAAAAATAATGGACCGGACCCGTCCATTTTCCAGGGTTACCGAAAAGGTAATGTTGCATATGTTCTGACAGATCGGTATTTTGACCCGTCGGGTTTTATTCACAATGGAAATTTAGGGATTCAGGGTGAATTGGAAGATTTCATTGGAGATTCGGGTAGCCCTTGGATACTTGCACGGGATTTTAATGATTTTGCTAGTGTTGATTAGAAAATCTAATATAGGTTGAGTCCGAATGTGTTCAATCAAGGATTCCAAACTGTTTTAAAGTGTTCTATTATTTTTAGAACAAAATAACTCGAATCATGTAGTGCATTGTATAGGATTATTACAAATAATCTAAATCTCTTTATTTAGATGCTCTATGATGCTTATTGTAGATATTGTAGTTCGCCATACTAGTTATTGAACCACATGGTGTTCAAAGGTGAGACATATCACTACTCCTTACACATCTTATAGTAATTAACCTTCATTCGCATGTCTTTATGGGGGTTGCGGGACAGGGCCCTCTCGTATATGAATCATCCGGGAACTAAGATTGTAAGTGGCTTGAAGGCTAGAGTAAGGCCCGTCGCGTGCGAGATATGAATATACTTGCTCGCGACCCTTTTCCGTTATCTGAGAGACTTGCGATACGCCCACCTATATACATGATCGAAGGTTATGCGTGCGAGGTAGTTATATAACCGCACCATGCTCCGATCTAGCGGAGGGGAAACTAACAATTCACGAACATTTAGAGACAAAACCCAGTTCGTCAATGTTCACCAAAACATAAACCCTTGAAATTTTTCCAACTTCTCGATCAGTTCCTCATTTCGATCTCGCTAGCTCTGTTCATCTTCTTTTACACCCTGCAGGCAAATTGATCGATTTCACAAGTCCCTATCTCTTCTCGATCTGTAGCTATTCATCTGTTCTTCATCAATCGATACTCCCACCATAGCCGCATATATAACCACGAGACTATTATTCTGTGAGGTGAGAGCTAACCACATCAATCGAAAGATGGAGGGATAGACGAGGCACTTAGATCTAGAACCCTCACGGGTCCGGTTGTCATCGATCAAAATTGCTGAGAACCTTGTCGAAGAATCGAAGTTGCCCCAATACTCATGTAAGAATTCACTGATTCGATTTAAAATTAATAGATTAGGTTATCTGTATACTGGGGATTCCGTTGTTCTGCGATGGCTTAGTGGTATCGTATTTGAGGCTTTCTTTGTTCTTGATTCCAATACCTTGTTGTGGAGTTTTTTCTTTTTCTGTATGGGTTTTAATTCCTTATATGTCTTGAAGATGACAATTTTAATTTCAATGTTCGAATTACTAACATGTTGAGTATGCTGGTGTCGATAATTTTCAATTGTTTGGTATATGCATGAAGTTGTCTGATACTTTTGGATATATGAATGTTATGTCTCTGATGGATGATCTCAGTTTAGTTGACAGTCTATGTGTCGAAATTCATTTTTTCGAAATTAAACTTTTAAAGTCACGGTTTGTATTTGCTGCTTGCATTCCATTTTGCCAGTGAAATAACTTTTGTGTCTCATTTATGTGGACAACTTTGGTACTCAGTCCACCAGTTAACTGACGATATATATATATATATATATATATATATATAGCTATTTGTGTCATGTGTCGGTGCATCACTAACTATTTGTGAGAATTTCAGAGGCTGTGATGATTTGGATCAATCTATAGAATTCACCCATTGAAGCTGATAAAGTGTAATATGCATGGCAAAGCAAAATCCTTTTGAGCATGTGATCATCTCTTATTTAGTTTTGATGAGTACCGATATCAGCCGGCCTCCTCATGCTCACTGAAGAGTCCTTGGTGATATGGATATATTGAATTCACTCTTTGAAGCTGATAGAGTGTCATATGGGCGAGGCAAAATCCATTTGCAGCCTGTGATCATCTCTTATTTGCTTTTCATGAGTACTAATCTGAGCCTCTTCATGCTCACTGAATAGTCTGTATGATATATATGGTTCTATCGAATTCACTTTGTTGAAGCTGGTAGAGTGTAATATGAATGGCATGGCAAAATCCATCTGCAGCTTATTTGCTTTTCATGAGTACTGATCTGAGCCTCCTTCCGTGCCCCTATTTCTGGATCTGAATTACGGTATATCTTATGGCATCCTCTTACAGAACTATATCTTGGAGCATCCTCATAGGACAGTGATTCTTACTGTATAACCTATATATGCTGCTTATGTGTGACTACTGGTTATGGTTTAAATTTGGTAGTTCTGACTGTTTTGTATCTGAGATCGATGATAAGCAGGCGAGTTTATATTAGTGATCATAACAGGCCGTGATGGCAATATCCTTTTGCAGCCTGTGATCGTCTCTTATTATGTATTCAGCAACTGGTCTGAGCCTATGATTACTATTATTGAAACAGTTTGGCTATTGTAAGAGAATTGTAATAATTTGCTATTGGCTGAAACAATTTTGTACTTCAGAGCTAGACTGTAGTGGTTTTTTCCTGATTATCTCTTATTGACTGTCTGTGTGTGTTGTCTCGTAGAAATGAATCGCAAAAAGGACTTACTATGCTGTATTTGTTGGCCGACAAATCGGCGTATTTAAGTCATGCAAGAGTGTCAGCAACAAACAACGGGATACAAGGGTGCTTGCTTTCACAAGTTTACAGATTATGAAGAGGCTACGAATGCCTTGTTGGCGGATCAGGAACGCCGTCGTGCTGACATACTTGCCGCTCCGTCCAATTGTTTCGCAGAACGGCTGCGTCTACACCAAAGAATAACTGGCTACTTTTTGGCGCTGTTGGATTTTTGTTGGGCGTCTGTGTCGCATGTGTCGGATTTATAATAGCATCCTAGTTGTGTTTATGAAATCAATGTATTTGTAATGTAGTTTGGATCTTTATTATTATGTACGAATATGTTGCAATGTGTTTTGTAACATCATTGCAACATATCTAATCCAATACTTGGTTTGAAATATTTTATTACTATTGTTAACATTTTGTGACCTCTGATTTAGTAATGGCAACTGTATTGCTTGTTGATAATTGGCCTAAAGCCCGTAGATTGTAAATTAGTAATAGGCAATGAAAGTCTACAAATTATTATATTAAAGAGTAACTTGTACAATCAATCGTCAACTCATGAGTCAATATGCAGTCTACGTTTAAGCCTATCATAGGTCAGATAAAGTGCACGGTCAACAAAAAGGAAAACTCTACGGCGTCCAGTTAAGGAAAAAGTCTAATATGCAGTTAACGGACAACTTCGTAGTTTCCACTCTGAAAAACCAACTTCGTAGTTTCCACTTAGAGAAACTAATATGTTAAGTTAAAAAGGGTCAACGATGAACTAAATACTCTAATGTACAGTCAACGGTCAAATCCAAAGTAAATTATGTAGACAAGTGTCAACTTTGCGGCTATCACTTGGTGACACTATTAGGTTCGGTCAAAGGAAGACAACAGTGAACTAAATAGTCAACTTTACGGTCAACGGTCAACTAAAAAGTCAATTACTTGGTCAACTGTCAACTTTGCGGTTAGCACTTCGTGACCCTTTTAGGTTCGGTCAAAGGAAGACAACAGTGAACTAAATAGTCAACTGTACAGTCAACGTTCAACTAAAAAGTCAATTACGCGGTGAACTGTCAACTTTGCGATCAGCACTTCGTGACACTCTTAGGTTCGGTCAAAGGAAGACATCAGTGAGCTAAATAGTCAGCTTTACGGTCAGCGGTCAACTCCAAAGTCAACTACCTTGTCAACTGTCAACTTTCCGGTTACTATTTGGAGACACTTATAGGTTCAGTCAAAGGAAGACAACAGTGAACTATATAGTCAACTTTGCCGTCAACGGTCAACTCCAAAGTCAACTACCTTGTCAACTGTCAACTTTCTGGTTACCATTTGGAGGCACTTATAGGTTCAGTCAAAGGAAGACAACTGTGAACTAAATAGTCAACTGTGTGGTCAACGGTCAACTCCAATGTCAACTACCTTGTCAACCTTCAACTTTCTTGTTACCAATTGGAGACACATATAGGTTCGGTCATGGGAAGACAAAAGTGAACCAAATAGTCAACTTTACGGTCAACGGTCAACTAAAAATCCAATTAAGTGGTTAACTGTCAACTTTTCGGTTAGCACTACGTGACACTATTAGGTTCGGTCAAAGGAAGACAACAGTTAACTATAGTCAACTGTACGGTGAACGGTCTACTCAAAAAGTCAATTACGTAATCAAATGTCGACTATGCGGTTACCACTACGTGACACTATGAGATTCGGTCAAAGGAAGACAAAAGTTAAGTAAATAGTTAACTTTACGGTCAAAGATCAACTAAAAGGTCAGTTACGTCGTAAATTTATAACTTTGCGGTTACCACTTGGTGAAACTATTAGGTCTGGTCAAAGGAAGACAACATTCAACTAAAGTACAAAACTGTATGGTCAACGGTCAACTCTAAAGTTAATTATGTAGTGAACTTTCAACTTTGGGGTTACCACCATGTGACACTATATTAGGTTGGGTTAAAGGAAGACAACAGTCAACTTAACAGTCAACTGTACGGTCTACGGTTAAATCGAAAGTCAATCACTATTACGTATGGAATACGTTGCTATCTCGAAAAGGTGAAACTAATTGATCAAACAAAGTCAATGCATGGTTAACTCTAAAGTCTAGCTACTGATCTACATTCAACGGTAAAGATTGTGGTCCCCACTTAACCCTAAAACTAATTAATATTCCGCTCTAGAAAGTTCACTCCACAGTTAACGGTCCACTTTGCGATTCCTACTCTACATAACTAATCCATTATCCATAAACACCTAATCGCGAGCTGAAAGGGCACTAGTCAATGGTATCCAACTTAATTTCATGTAAACCCTAAACCCTAAACCGTTCTGAGGGGATGGAAATTGAAATAAGTAAAAATATGGGACAAAGAATACAATTAACATAATTAACTATGGTGGGTGGAATGAATTAAAAAATACGATATGGATCCCTATGCTCCACTCATTGTCTCCTTATCCACAAAAAATCCTCCGGTGCGAACTCTCAAGCCCTTTCCCGCGACCTCTCAGCTCCCCGACCGATCGAACAACCGTGCTTGATTCTATCGAACAAACGCTTAATCTCGTCTAACTGGCGCCTGAAAGTCGTCGGAGTGTTCACTGAAGCACCCACGGAGTCGGTGGCGTCTTAGCCTCAAGCAAGCTCAGTATAGTCTTTCTTTTATCAAAATCTGCTAAAATATTACTTGTTCTTATTGATATATCTTGTTACTTCTTGTTCTTTTTCATATTTGTTGTTATCACCAATCGATTCTTGCTTTAGAACTACAAGAATACCTGTATTCAAACTAGGGTTTTTAAATTTGGGGCTCCCTAGGGTTGAAAGGAAAAATATAGGGCTATTCTTCTGCTGTGTGGCTGTAAGTGTTCGTTCTTTAGTATGTTGTCATTTTCAAACTGTTTATTTGGGGCGTTCATGTGTTTGTCTGTATACATGAGAAGGTTATGTTATTATTAACGTGTTAACGCTACGTGTGACTACTGACATGCATCTTCTGAATTTGATACATGAACAGTACCAGTACCACTTGACGAATGTCATGATATGTTCTGCCTAGCCCTCTCTTTGTCTGTCTTTATCTTAAACTGTCAATCTGCTAGCTCTAAGTCTCTGTGTGCTTAGGTCAATCCCTCACTCCTTAAACTTTGTGAGTTGTATGTGGCGTTTAACTTGTCTGTTTGACTTGACTGGCTATATTGCTGATTATCTGAGTTCATTAGTATTGGTACTGTGAGCCGTAATTTGTTTCTTTCTGGATCCATCATGTTCCCTATTAATGATATATCATGTTTCTTATGCCGATTTGTACAGAAGACAGACGAATTGGAGCTTACGTTAAACAACTAAGAAACTTGAAAGGAGGTAAAGTGCAAACTTATGTGGCTGCAATTTTATGATAATAACTTATGTTAATATTTGGATTGCTTGATGTCTATAATCTGTGCATATTGTGTGCTATTAGTTACAATACTCCTTTATTCCAACCCCATTTGCAAAATGTATTGAGCAACTTGCGCTGAAACTTTCACTATAGTACACAGTAAGAGGCGGTGAAGATATATCAGTGATTCGAATTCGCTCGTTCAAGCTTTCACTAGTACTGTAAGATATTTCGGATTCGATCGTCGAAGGTGATAGAGTGTAATATATTGGCAAGGCAAAATCATTTTGCAGGCTGTGAGTAGATCTTATCTGTCTTTGATGATAAAACTGATCTGAGCCTCTTTTTATGAATTACACTGGACGACCGATTTGTACTTGTGAAGTTCAGAAATGCTTGTTTATTTACATACTGTTGTGGGGTTGGTAACATGTTTTAATTTGTAATTTTTGATATTATTTCATTCTTAACTAATAATTGAATGTGCACTCTTATTTGGTGTTCATCTCTTATTTGGTTTTCATGAGCACTGTAAGAGAGCGTGATGATGTGGCTCTATCGATGGCACTGGTTCATGGTGAGACAATGTTATACGCAAGGCGGGGAAAAAATCCTTTTGCAGCCTGTGTAATATGCATTACTTGGCTGCGAGTACAGATCTGAGTCTTTTCATGCTCACTGAAGAGGTCATGATGATATGGATCTACATTCAATCGCAGGAAAGTTACACTTGGCCGTTGTTCAGTTCGCGCGATTGTGTGTTATCATGAGTTGCATCTTTTCTGTGTTCTTCTCTGGACTTTTGACGATGTGTCGACTATGCATGCATGTTCCTACATGTACGTGTTGTCTGCATGTCTTATTTAAGATAGGTTGTAGTAGGGCACTATCGACGTCTACTCTTAATTGTGTAGGCTCAATGGATCGTGGGTGGATGTCGCTGACTGATAAGTTTTCTCTTGAATATACTAAAGGAGTTGATGGGTTTATGGAGATTTTTAGATTGCATACTGATAGTTCTAATAGGGTACGATGTCCTTGCTGTAGTTGTGTTAATGTAGTTTATGAAAGTGTTGAGCAAGTTAGAGAGCATCTGCATCTGAAAGGTATACAAAAGGACTACACAGTATGGATCTACCATGGGGAGGAAAGTGTCAGTATAGATTATGGTACCGCTGGTAGTGGGGATGATGACATTGCAGAACTAGGTGATGACATGGAGGGGTTAATCGGGGACTTACAGGAGGGAACACATCCCTCACCCGGTTCCGTACCATCCACCGATGGTTGGGGGCACCATGAATTGGACAGGTTGTTGAAGGATGCGCAATCTGAAGCATACCCTGGGTGTCAAACATTCTCTAAGTTGTCACTCATCGTCAGGCTGCTTCATATTAAGACAATTTGTTGATGGATTAAAAAATCTGTAAACTTGTTGTTGGATTTTATTAGAGAGTTAGTACCTCCTGGTCACTCAATACCTAAGTCATTTTATGAAGAAAAGAAAGTGTTGCGTGGACTAGGGCTAGGATACATCAACATCCACGCGTGCCCTAAACACTACACATTATATTGGAAAGAAAACGAACACCTAGACCACTATCCAAACCCTAATTGTGGTGAGCCTAGATATAAGCCCAGTACCACAAAGGGAAAAAGAGTTTCTAGACATGTTCTAAGATACTTTCCAATTAAACCGAGGATGCAAAAGTTGTTCATGTAAAAAAAAACCACTAAGGCAATGAGATGGCACAAGGAAGAGCGTGTCCAGAAAGGCTCAGTATGTAGCATGTTGCTGCACGGCAGTACAATATGTCCCCTGAGGGGTGTCTTAATGAGGATTTTCTGATGATGCCGCTTCTGATACCTGGCCCAACATCCCCGGGAAACGCAATCGATACCTACTTTCGTCCCTTGGTTGATGAGCTGAAAGAGATGTGGGAAGTAGGTGTCGAGACCTATGACGCAGCAACTGGTGAGCGATTCATCTTACATGCTGCACTTTTTGGAACAATTAAAGATTTTCCCGCCTATGCAATGATTTCGGGATGGATTGCCAAAGGAAAACTAGCTTGCCCACCTTGTAACAATGACACATATTCGATCAGGCTACATTTTAGTAAGAAGCAAGATTATATGGGTGCTCGTAGGTTCCTGGGGTCGAAACATAAGTGGCGGACTAGTACCAAGTTTGGGAAGAGGGAAATGAAAATAAAAAGCCGAAGGAGTTAACTGGGGATGACATTCTGAAGTAGTTAGAGAAACTTCCCAAAGATTTGAGATTGAATACGGAAGCAAATCGCAAAAGGAATTTGAACCGTCCACCGGAAGAATTAAATTGGAAGGAAAAAAAGTATATTCTTCTAACTAACTTATTGGCATGAACTTAAAACCAGACACTGGCTGGACGTAATGCATTTCGAGAAGAACATTTTCGAGAGTCTTGTTGGGACGCTGATGGGTACTGAAGGAAAAAGTAAAGATCATGCAATTGCACGAAGGGATCTAAAGCGTATGAAAATTAGGCTGGAATTGCATCTGCCAGAAGTAAATGTTGGGGAGAAAGTGAAACTTCCCAAGGCACCATATACATTGGACGCGGCCGGTATGAAAAGTTTATGTGAATGGTTAAAAGAGATTAAGTTTCCATATGGGTAGGCGTCAAATATTTCAGCTTGTGTAAGTGTCAAAGATAACAAGTTAGTTGGAATGAAGAGCCACGATTACCATGTCCTGTTACAACGGCTTCTTCCACTCCCAATACGTGGCCACCTCAGCAGCGAAGTTGTCGTTGCTATTACTGAGCTGAGCGCGTTTTTCAAGGAGCTGACCTGAAGAACCTTGACTGTCGAGAGTTTAGAAAAACTGGAAGAAGACATAACGTTGATATTGTGTAAATTTGAGTTAATATTTCCTCCTTCCTTCTACGATATCATGATGCACTTGCCGGTTCATCTGCCGCGAGAAGCACTATACGGTGGTCCGATTCAGTTTCGCTGGATGCATCCCATTGAAAGGTTAGGTGCTGGTATAATAAATGAGTTATAATATATATAATATGTTTGAAAAGACGTAATTTTTACGGTGTCTGTACTGGTTATTAAAACAGATTTCTGCATACGCTAAAGCTGTATGTAAGAAATAAAGCGAGGCCGGAGGGTTCAATTGCTGAAGCTTTCATCGACAATGAATGTCTCACACTCTTCTCGATTATCTTCACGGAGTTGATACGATATTTAATAGGATTGAGCCCAACGGTGGGCAGTTCAACACTAGTGATATGCCGAATCTGTCCATATTCGATGGTGCAGCTCACCCTTCAAGTGGGTCATCCTTTTACGAGCTGTCAGCAGAGGAATATGAGCGGATCAATTGGTATATTTTACAAAAATGTACGAAGGTTGATCCGTATTTGATGTGAGTGGTTCAACTAAAAAATTTGCTTAATTATTGGATGCCAATTCAGTAAATATTTAAGCGTACTTAATCTTGATATAACTCTGAATCCAGACAACACCGTAAAGAAATCCACGAGCTTGAACCTGACCAAGAACGTGGGGATCATATGCATCGGCTAGAGTTTCCTTACTGGTTTAAACGACATGTGGGTTTTTCGTTCTCTTGGCCTCGTCATGAACATGTTATATGTATTTGAATTCTTATTAAAACTTCAATATACATCCGTTCATTCAGATGGCCCGAAAGCGCCTTGACAAATCAACAGAAGCAATCGATGGACTGTATTCAATCGCTTGTGGTGCTGACAAGCAAGTGCGTTGGTATAAGGCTTGTGTTGTGAATGGCCTAAGGTTCCGCACGTGTGCCAATGATGAACATAAGACAACCCAGAATTCCGGAGTTGTTGTGCTATCGGAAGATTTAGGCAAGGAAATTGATTGTTATGGTACAGTAAATGACATCTTTCAACTAACATATCCAACTCACAACCGGGTTATGGTGTTCAAGTGTGATTGGTTTAATGTAGGAAATAAGAATGGCATTAAGAAAGTTGGCTACTTTACTTCTGTAAACGTCTCTAGGACTTGGTATGAAGATGATCCTTACATTTTTGCGACCCAGGCTGGACAAGCGTTCTATGCTCCCGACACTGTTGCAGGTAGGAACTAGCGAATAGCGTAGAAGATAGAAGCTCGATCTTATCAGGTCCCAAAAGCGAATGATGGAAATATAGACAGACGAGTTGAGGATGCTTATCAGCAGTCATCGAACAGCGGTGAGGCGTTTGAAGTAGATGTTAAGATAGATGAGGTTTTGCCTAATCAAATTGTTCAGGATCCCCCTACTGTGGACCCTAATTATTTTGACAAGTTAAAATAAACACTTGGTGAGGATTATGCATTTGAGGATGAAACGGACTACCGAAGCGAAGATGGTACCGCTGATGATGATTACGATACGGATCTCAGTGATTTGGAATGATGATCTGTTTAAGTTGTTTTGTTTTAGATCATATGTTGTACATGAAGGTTTGCATTTCCTACGTGCTATTTGTTTACGTAGAGGATTACAACGACTTGCTTTGAATGACTTGGTGAGGATTACGTAAATTGTTGACACGACAAGTAATTCAAATATTCTCAGTTCATATTAGAGGGTCATGCATTGACATTTGCTATATCCTGTAAATAAGCAGATTACATGATGTCGACGACCAAAAAGATTAGACGGTCGTGCCGGCTCAGTCCACTAAAACCCGCGGAGGAAATTTCGTCGTCCGGAAATCATGGTGAGAGTTGTCCTACGTTATTGCAACTTTTATGTCTTCACATATTATCGACTCATACTTCAGATATTTCCTTTCTTGTGTAGTTACAGAAACTGGTACGGCAAAAGTTTCTACAAGCTCGCAGAACGTCCAGGACATAAAGAATCATTATGGGTGTGGTGCTGCTGCGTAGAAGGTGAAGATAGAGGTGATATGTTATGTTCTGTTAGCGTGAACGCTTATTTATATGCAACGAGCAGTGTTTATTTTCACTTTACGTTAGTCGTTTTGTAACTTAAATATTTTGGTAGCTATAAGTTCCTTACGTATATCTCACAACGTGGTTAATGCAGAAAATTTCCCATGGCAATCCGACGAAGGGGTTGGCCAAGCTCGACGGTACTGGCAGCCATCGTGGTTAGTATGACCCTTCGTCTTTGTTTGATGCATCCTTACTGTATCTGATGTGCATATAATCTTACAAGTCCGTTTTGTAATTCTTAGTCCCTGCAGGATCGCATGTTCTGAGGAGCAGCGCTTCCAATATTTCTGAAGGCGTACAAACGCGGAAGGCTGTGTCCGAAAGAGAGAATACTTTGGGCAGCGATGGCCTAAATGGAAGTGCTGACGATGGTGCTGGAGGGGTTACATCGCAGGTATATCTCTGAAACTGATGATATTCCTGTCTTATTGGAATTTCATTGCTTCCTCACATCTAATTGTTGGTAATTTAGAATAAGGCGTATAATGTACCACCCGATTATTTGATGGAACGGGCTAAAGCAAAAAACCTTGAAAGATCGAATGCTGCGAGGAAGTTGAATGTCGACCAAGAGGGTAAGTTGTAACAGTAGGCTAATACATTTAATTAGCATTTCAATCTTATGTTGATTGGAAGGGAAACTAAATCACTTTGGGAATGAGGTTCTATCTAATAGGTACTATTGTCTATTTTGGCAGCTATGAATCAGGCAAAAAAATTGAAGAGTGCCGGTTCCGGCATGGATCCGGGAACCACCGCAAGTATTAAGGTGATCAAGTCTATAATTGTTTTTTTAATATTCATAGTAATCTTGAAATGTGACGTTTTTTGTGCAAACGTCGTAGGTCATACCACTTGTTGAACAGGAAGCTAAATCCCCGCACGGGAAAGAAAACATTACCGTTGGCGGTGGTCATACAGAAGATGTGAAGAGGGCTACGTCTACTGCAGCACGGACGCCGCAATTTCCGGCCAACATTCAGGTAATTTAGATGATGTTTGAACCAAGTTACATCCACTGTTTTGTTCAATATTACTAATACTTTTGAAATGTACCATTTTTCGTGCAAATGCTGTAGGTTTTACCAACAGCCAATCAACACCGTAAATCCCCGCGCGGTAATGCTGCAGCTGTTCATGGGGTTCCTGGACCAGCTGACAAGAGGTCTCCATCTACTACAGCTCGGGCAGAGCTATTTTTCTCCAACACAGAGGTAATGTTGATCATGTTTGAACCAATTTACGCCGTCCCTGTTTTCTTTCATATTACTGTTAGGCTTGAAATGTTACATTTACGTGCAAACGTTATAGGTTTTACCACTTGTGATCCAGCAACGCAAATCCCCCAGTGGGAAATGAAGGACTGTTGAGGGGGCTAATGGTCAAGCCCAAAATAGGTCTACGCCTAAGGCTGCAGTGGCGGAGGAGATTCTATCTGACAGTGAGGTATATGTGTGATATGAAGAACCAGTCATGGATTATATTATGGCTTTCGATATTTCTTTTAAATGCGACCGATGGTTTTTCTCACTTGTTTTATGACATGTTTCCTTTTGATTCCTAGTTGATAAGAAGATCTGTTGATAGGCTTTCTCAACTGAATGGTAACATTATATCCATTTCTTCTTATATTGTACTTGTATTTGGTTTGGTGGTTTTTGGTTGTTGGTGCTTTTACCTAGCTAGTGATTCCTGTTCTCATTCGTAGTTGCAGTGGGATCAGGAGGATTGAAAAGGAAGCACAGAAAAGACTCGTACAGTTTGGTCGACGAGGTGGGTATTCGTGAATTATTACTGAATTTGAAGATTGGTGATTGTCGTACATGAGCTCGGTAGGTCTATGTCTTACTGTATGGCGATGAGGAATCACAGGAAATTCAGGGACGGTCGCCGCCATTGACTAGGGGCCGCAAGACTGTTGACATGACAATGGGAGGGCTGAATGCCGGTGAAATGGCTGCTGACGTCAATACTTATACAGTTAACATGGTTTTTTTTGTTCGTCGTCTTTTTTGTTTTATTTTTTTAATTATTGCTTCAGCTCAGACGTTTAATGTTTTCTTGCAGAACGTGACGTCCCAGGCTACAACACCGAGGAGATCGCAGCGGCTTCAACAAGTTGGGTCCCCCTCGTCCCCCAGGTCCTCCTTTACGCCGGTGGCTCAATCCGCCCCTACACAGAATGACACAGGGGCCCCACCTACATCGAGTACGTATCTCATTCTCTTAACCCACCTAATATATACCTTTTATGATCCTAATATAACTAATTAGTAATTAATTATATTGTGGTAGGTCTGCCTTCAAGCAGAAGAGGAAGAGGCGTGAACCGTGGCCTTTCAATGAGGAAGAAATTGGGCGAGGGAGGGAAGTTATCTGTGAACATCCCTCTTGGCAAGAAGAAGCCAGTTGGCAAAAATGCGAAGGAGGTCACTGCAGAGGTGGGTATAGCAGTGCGGAAGAATGCACCACTAGACGAGTCTGGGTGGAAAGATATGGACGAGGTTGACCTGAAACCCATATATGATCATCTACAAGTAAGTGACTTAAAATACGTGTGAACATATTTTTTCTGCAATTACTTTCTGTGAATATGTACTTATGACCACATATCTTGTCGTATGCAGGGTCTGTTTGACCTCGACTTCAACAGAAAAATCACTCTGCGGATCATCAATTATATGGAAAAGGAAACTTATAGTGAGAACCGTTATAAGCTGCACACACACTTCAAGAACTTCCGCACCCCTGCAGAAGCAATTAAAAACCCAGCACCAAGTGTCTCCCAGGAGGAGTGGGAAAAAGTGTGCGCACTTTTTCAGACAGATGGGTGGACGGTAAAATATTGACTGCTTTTTCATTGCAGCAAACTAATTTAGGTTTGCTTTTGACTTCATCTCCACTATTACGTCATTGCAGTGTAGGAGTGCCCGGGCTAAGTTGAACTGATCAAAAGTCAAAAATCTTTCTACCGCAGGTTCAAAGTCCATTGTCCAGCGTTTATATGAGATGGTAAGTTCCATGTCATCCGCTCTTTCGCATTAGTTTATAAGTTTCACAGCAGAACTTATTTTCGTATGAAATATTTATTTGGAATATTATCTTGTGCAGGAGAACCCCTCCCTCATCGACAGCTACAAAACAACACACACTAGGAAGAACTCAGGGACATGGATAAGTGCGGATGCGGAGGAGAAGCATGTTAGTTTCGTAATTCCCTCGCCATGTTTTATTTTACATGCTATGGTGTTAAGATTGTATGCTTTGTTTAAACTACAGAGAAGGATGGTGGAGATGCGAGATGATGATACAGAGAGGTTGCTGACCGACGATAAGATAGTGGAGATGGTTTTTGGGGGCAGGAGTGGATTTGTAGCGGGATATGGTGCTGGTCAGCTCCCGAGGAATTCATTCACGTTTCAAGAAGGAATGGAAGCAAATGAGTCCAGGGTTGCTGAAGCACAAAGGATGGCTGAAGCTGCTGAGCTTAGGGCGCAGGTTGCAGAGAAAGGCGACGAGGAGGCCAGTAGAAGAGCGGAGGAGGCTGAGAAAAATGAAATGGAAGCCGAGAAAAATGCTGAAGAGGCTATGAGAAGGGCAAATGAATCTGTCAACCTTATGACCTGAATGGAAGAACGACTTAAGAACATGGAGTCCTTGATGGCCAACCAGCTGATGGTAGAGAAGGCGTCGAGCGGGCATCATTCTTCATCACCTTCGGAGGATTATTAAGGTAATTTAAATGTCAATTTTCATTTTAGTATGTGAATAAATGACAAGTTGAGTATGCTGTGTATATAAATTAAATTTTAGTTGTTTTCGTGTATGCATGAAGTTTGTGGTACTTTTAATTTGGATATAGTTGAAAGTGATGTCTCCCAGTACGTCCTGGATATATGAAACTCATTAAGTTAGTTGATAATGTGACCTCGAAATTCATGTTTAAAAAACTCAGTTTTAAAGTATACCATGGCACTAGGCTTATTGTGTTTCGTTATACCGGGTGAAATAACTATTCGCGTCTCGTTTTGGACAGCTTTGTTACTTACCGCTGTGTTGTTCTTGTTGATTACGCGTGGAACATGCAACTCCACCAATTGACTGATTGTTATCTATTTCTGTGGTTGCAACAGTTGAGTAATTGTGAGAATTTAAGTAGTTGTGTCTTCAAGACAAAATTAAACAAAAACTGCAGGAAAAAAACATAAAATAAAACAATAGTAAGAACAGAAAATAGAAGTCTGGCTAGGGCTGGAGCTTGGGGTTTGATGGCTCCGTATTGTCGTCCTTCACTTGTTTATTAGGGGTCTCAAGATTTGTCCCGGAAGCCCCCCCCCCCTCTTCTGTGTATCTCGTCTTCATCTTCCGCAGTATCTCGTATCTTCTTGCATATCTCATCAGTGGGCCTTCCTCAAGCCTATATATCTTCTTCTTAAACAACCTAACAGCAGGCTCGTTGTCACTGCTTGAATCATCATCTGAGATGATTATTGTAACATCCACATAGGACCCTGGCAGTCATGTTAAAGGATTGGTGACCCCCTCCTCTTCACGTAGGCATTTGCGAATGGGTTCCATGGTAAGAAGATTCCGGGGAGGGGATTTGCTGTGTCTGTGAATGAAATGGAGGTTACAAATTAAATAGGTAGGACAGGTCATTAACCTATCATTAATTTTGGGAATTCGAACAGTTACGATTCAGTGTTTGTGGGTGCATATATGCATGGTTATTACTGATTGGCGGTTGTTATGATGTTCATTTAGGAGGCATGCATTAAGTTCATTCATGATGAGGTAGTGGCGGGTATGTGAACAGTTTCAGTTGTTGGAATTCGTTGAACATTAATTTAAATAATAGGTGAACCACATACTTGTTTTACAACTTCCGGTGTTTGTGAATACTTCGCTTCGATACTTTTTCTGCTTTTGGGCCTGCGAGTTTTTGTATGTCATGCATACAAACAGCAGCATTTTAGTCTCGTTCCCCTCGTCGTGTTCAATTTTTATGAACTCTTTTTTTAATTTTTTTCATGAACTTTTATTATTTTCTTCTGCCTTTTTTGAAATCACAGCAATGATGCCAATTACAGCTCTGCCAGCAGCACATCCATATGCTCATCCCGTCTTCAATGCGCCAACACATGAACATTTCTCCTCCATCATTCTGAGGTACAAGGGTTAAAGAAATCTGAACAATTTTTTGAATTTGGAGGAATTGTTGTGGACATGCATTGTAACTAATTTTTGGAGGAAGTTCGTGTGTGGATGTGTATATGGCCGGGTTTTTGTGGCTTGTTTTGAACAATTGAATTTTTGTAACTGTACATTGGTGTAATTTTGGTTGCATTAAGCTCTGAATGAAAACTTTTATTTTGCAATTGTTGGTGTCGTATGTGTTATGCATGGGTGATAAAAAATGATCACCTGGCTACTGGTTTTTTTAATTTATTTTATGAGCAGATTCAAGAAATTTGTGAGATAGGCGACTACGTCAGTAGTCTTCTATGAGGAACACCAAAACAAAAAGACGACAAGGAAGTCTGTCGAAAAATACATATCACGACGATTATACTGGTCGTGAAAATGAAATTAAAAAAAAAAAAAGACGCAATCGAATAAAACTTAACAACGACGAGTAAAGTAGTCTGCATTATACCTACGACAGGAATAAGTAGTCGATAAAGTCGTCGGCATTAGTTTTTAAAAAAGAGTAAGTGGTCGCCGTGTGGTCGGGAAAAGATGAACGACTAAATAATTTGGTCGAAATATTCGTCGGCAAAAGTTTTGACCACATAATATAATGGTCGGTAAGTCGTCGGCAAAATATCAACGACGAAAAGATATGGTCGGCAGTAGTGGTCGGTAAAAAACTTTTACCGACCACTAGGAAAAGTTGTCGCCCCTTCGAACTAACGACGGGGTTATTCCGACGCTTTTTGGACGAACTTTTCTCGTCGTCTTTTCATTCTAACGACGAAATTTCGGGTTTTAACGACGAGTTTACTCGTCGTAATAAACCGATTTTTTGTAGTGATATTGCAGACAGTGTGCTCTCAATAGTTGAGTGCGCTCCGTCAATCCCACGCAAGATATATCTATGGGCTAACCCTGCAAGTTATAAAGCGCCCAAATGGGAAAATTTTGATGAAGTTAATGGGAATGCACAGGAAAATGTCATGCGCTTTGTTGACATGCTGGGACTTCATGGAGTGGACACCAGGTTACTGATGCGTGATTTTTCTAAATCTATGGGACATGTCACATACAAGTGGAGTAGGTCACTTGAAGCAGGGTCCATCAGCACCTCGGAAGATATGGTGAAGAAATTTTACACCAAGTTCTTCCAAGTAGAAGAAAAAGTGACAAAGATCCATTCGTCCAGGATGCATCAAAAGCATGATGAAGGAGTCTCATTCAACATGAAGTTTAGAACGAAATCACTTGAATATGTAGACGAAGTGGTGGAAAGTCGCTTAGTAGAGATTTTCCTACAGAGAATGCGCGATGAATACAAAGCGATGCGATCAATCATCAGATGCCAACCTTCTCCAAATTGATAGACTGCACGAGAAATATTGAGTCTATTGTTGAGAAACAGTGGCAGAAGTTTTCACAGGGCGGATCAAGCTTTAAGATTTGCCGTTTCAGTTACAAGCTGGGACGCAAATGAAGTGAACGTTGTAACATTACAAAAGGTTCAAAAGACTATCGGAAACAAGCTCCACCTTTGCAATGTTCTCTTGGCGAGGTAACCAATCTCTGCAAGCAAAATTGAACCGGAATTTTGCACACAAAAAAGAGGATCCATGAACGAATTAAATGAATAACTCACCATTATAGTTTTTCACAATCCTTAGGTATGTTGATTGTCACCCGAATTGAACGGAAACAGAGCCGGCCCAACCCCAAAGCAACTGGTGCTGCTGCTTTTGCCCAACCACCCTTGAAGGCCTTAATCCATTTGGTGTTTGAAATGCTTTCCAACAAAAAGACAATAAAGACCTCAACAAACATTTATTTTTAGTAAATTCGTAGTCTGTCCGATCCTCCAAGCAACTTCCTCTCTCTTAAAGATAAGTAGATAACTCCATAAATTTGAAAGACACATTTATTAGACCAACAAATTTTATTGGCTGTCTTGATGTTGCCATATATTGCTTTGTAAAAGAATTCAACAAACGTTTGAATATCATATATTTAACAAGAGGCAGTTTCGTAATAAACTATTTTAGAGAACCACTTTTATAATGAACAATCTCAGGAACAAAAGAAATTCTTCACTCCTTTAAATAGTAAATATTTATTTCTTGCACCAGTGAGTATTATTTTTATTTCTTCCATCCTTGTATATAATTGTCGGATAGAAATCTAAAAATGCGTGGGGACCTGTTGCCTTAACGTTGCATAGTGAATAGTCCTCCGGCAAATGGGTACTAGCTCAAGTGGTAGAGTATTTAAAAGCCCCTGCATGAGGTCTTCGAACTCAGTGTAAGACAAACATGTTAGTCTTAAAAAAAAAATAGTCCTCCTAATTTATGCATTAATCAGAGTGTGTGTCTATACACTTCCCATCCCAATTTACCAATTGATTCCATGCATATTTTTATCTCACTAATTGTTTGTGTTGCTATAATCAAGAGTTTAGATTGAGTGGTCAATCTAATTTCTTTTCTTTGTTGCGGCAAGTCAGGGCTGACATTAACGTAGGAAAACTGTATTACATCCAAGTTGAACCAAACCTGGAATGTTTTGCGCATGCGTCTGAGCAGTTATATATTGAAGGGAAACAATCATATGATGTTTCCCATTTGGCAACATCATATTTCTCATCCTTGGTTCACGAGTACTTCTTGGTTAGTTTGTTATATTTTCGTCGGTGCGTGGATAAATATATCTCTGTGATATACATGTTTTTCTCGTGGATCTCCAGTTCACGACAGTAGCATGTGGTGTTCCTTAATAATGCAACAACCATCTTGAGTAAAGAGTGGGTTGCTCTCTTCACAACTATTGGTGTCTGTTATGGTCCCGTTCCATCACTGTGTGCTCTATAAAGAAGAGTTTCACAGCTAAATCACGTTGTCGCAGCCAGTCTGGGACGGACCCAGAAATTTTATGGGGGTGGGGGGTGGAGGTAAAATGATATTATTAAAAATCGCTAATACGATCATAATTTTCTCATTAAAATGACTAGTTGTTCATATAATGAGATAATTCTAGTCAAAATGAACTTCAATTGCATAATTTTTTTTAAAAAAATTGAAAGAGAATTTGTAAGAAGTACCTAATATGTTGGCTCCAACAAAATAATTAACTAGTAAATTGATGATAGTAATCTAATGCAGAGCGTACATTTCTTTTCTTGAGACTTTTCCATAATATGGGGAGAGTTTTAGAAATGAAAAACAAATTATAATGTCTATTATCTCTACTCTACGTTTATCATTTTTTAATGATTTTTTTTTTTTAATTTTAATGGTTGGTAATCTAACAAAATAACTATCAATTAAGTAGACTAATTAGAAATTTCCTTCATGTAAACACAATGTCAAATTAATATTCCGCCTCATCAGTTTATATTTCCATTCCGAATTCGAGGCAATGTATGCAAACAATTTGAGAATTTTTTATACTAAAACATAGTTGGTGAAGTAAAATATAACAAACAATATCCTTGGATTATTAGTTTTTTGTGGATTACAATTATAGTGGTGATTTTATCACGTCGCCAACATTTTAGTCACAAAAACTCTATTATGAAACTCTCAAAGCCTTTCCTCAAAAGAAAAAGAGAGAAACTCTCAAAGCAGGGGGGCTATGGTTCCGTCCAGGCAGCCAGAAAAAGTTATTGAGAAGTGAACAAAAATGTGAATGTTGAGTACTAAAAATACCATAACATGGGAGTTTGTCTACAAAAGACCAAATATGGTGTTTTTAGAAACCTGGATTTGAAATTGAGGTTTCTGTGATTGAAACCTCATCTACGACTTGGGGTTTCTTAGATTCATGTGTTTCTTCAAAATATTATACATAAAACCTTGAGTTGAAGTTTAACCGTTAAAACATCCACTTCGACTTGAGGCTTCGTTCAAGTTCAGGCGTCGTTAAACTCCATAATTCGATATTGTTATGACAAACCACCTCATCGACATTGAACGAATGAAAGAAGAACACGAGATTCCAAGTGGTTTGCTAGCGAAAGGCGATATTGTTATGACAAACCACCTCACCGACATTGAATGAATGAAAGAACAACACGGGATTTTACGTGGTTAGCTAGCGAAAGATTTGATAACTACGTTCACGGCGAAAAATACCATTTACTTAACAAGAGTAACAATTACAATGATTGTGCATATCCAGTAGTGGCACTACTATAGCTTAATATATAGTGGTCAGAATTTCAAAAAAGAGGTCATGGGCATCAAACGAAGCCAGCAAGTTTGCCGCCCCAAAACTGTTTCTTAATACCTGCCCCCCCCGCCTTCGACATTTATTTCAAGACACACTCAACAAATCTCCACCTTTACTTGAATTCTTTTATCAGCAATCGCTGCTTCTCTTCTCGTAAACAAAGCTATGTCTTCTCCTCACCCCATGTCTTTCGTCGCAGAGACTCACTGGACCCCAATTGGGTTTGAAAGCCCCGAAGGGCTTCAATGGCTCAAAATGTTGCGCAATTCCAGGCAATGCTGGAACTTTCTCTATTGAATTGGCTTGGTGAACATATCCCCGGGATTGCCAGCTGACCCCACCTTCTTAAACTTGTCATGCTCTCGTTTCCCAGAAAATGATACCTCACATCGATGTTCTTTGTTCTTTCATGACGAACCTGTTCCTTAGTCAAGCATATCGCACTCAATCTATCACAGTAGATTATCGCTTGATCTTGAAGTAGGTCTACATCATTGACCATTCCTTTATGCCAAATTCCCTCATTTGCTAATTCCTTAGAAGCTATGTTCTCCACTTCCGTGATAGACAAAGTCACTGTCGGCTATAGCGTCGCCTTCCAGCTAACGACAAAACCTCGTAGAGTGAACATATAAGCGGACGTCGATCTCCTGCTATCAATATCACATGCATTGTCTGAATATGAGAATCCACCAACCAAGACATCCTGATTGACCTCATAGCATAGACCAATGTCTGGTATACCGTTAAGGTACCTTAATATGTGCTTTACCATCTACGAGTGATCCTTGCTTGGTTGAACCATAAAATGACTCAATGCGCTAACATCGAATGCTATATCCGACTAGTGCAGGCCATAGCATACATCAGGTTTCCAATTGCGGTAGCATATAGAACCTTGGACATGTACTCCTTCTCCTCCTTGTTCTGAATGGTGTACATTACTAGCTAGCTGTTAGAAGTCATAAAAGTATCTTCTATAGCCTTATGTGATAATATCCCAAATCTGCTCAAGATCTTCTTGATGTACCGCTGTTGTGACAAGAAAAGCTTCTTCTTCTTCATTTATCTATAGATCTCAAGTCCTAGAATTTTCCGAGCAGCACATTGATACTTCATCTCGAATTCCGCGACATGAGACTGCTTGAGTCGACATAAAGACCTCCTTCTGATTAGCTCATGTATATCTCATCATCCAACTCTCCATGTAGGAAAACTGTTTTCACGTCTAGTTGCTCGAGTTCCAAGTCCTGGTGTCTGACCTCAGCTAGCAGCACCCTAATCAAATTATATCAGACCTCCGGTGAGAATATCTCATTGTAGTGAACTCCTTTTCTCTGACTAAAACCCCTTGAAACTACTCTTGTCTTATACTTGATTCCCTCCGCAGCTGTAACTCCTTCTTTCTTCTGAAGACCCACTTGCAGTAACTACATTCCTTCTTGATGGCAATTACACAATCTCCCATATCGAGTTCTTGCTAAGAGATTCCATCTCTTCTCCGATCTTGACAATCCACTGTGATGACTCTTTCCCAGAAATCGCAGCCTTATAAGTTGCAGGTTTATCCTCCACCTCTTCGGCTACATGTAAAGGATATTCCACCATACTATCATCTATGTATCTTGCTGGAGGCTTTATAACTGTCTTGGGATGACCCGTAGGAATACTCTGATGTATAGGTTCCTCTGGTGGTGATGCGTCCTCATTAGACTCTTCTGCTTCTTGCGCTTCGGTTTCCGGCGGTGGTTGTTGCACTTCAAACTCTTTAGGATCATTAGGACATGAAATTTCCTTGACCTTCTTTCCTGCAGCTCCAACCTCTATCTTCACGGTTTTCAGCATCTCCCCAAAGACTACACGTGTGCTAAGTATAATCTTGTTTTACAACCAAATCTTGTACCTTCTCGTCAATATTACGCAAATCGAGAAAAATTATATTGAATAAATCAAAGTTATCTTGGAGAGTCGTACCTTCAAGACTTTTTATAGTGAACAACCGCTACATGAGGATTAACTTGCTGGTGAGTGACTTCTTATAGTGATATTCCTTGGTGGATGCCATGGGTGGACTTCAGAAGTTCACCATCAATGAATGGTGAGAGCAATGATAACACCAATTTGATACCGAATAGGTATTGGGTGTTTACGATTTTGTGTATATCGTCAATACTCCACGTGGCTTTTACCCTACGACGCTATTCTAACAAAATAATTGATTAACCGGATAAAGAAATTATGTTCAATTCATTCGATAAAAAATAACCAAAGACTCATAGCGTATAAATAGACTCTTAACACTTACATAGACTCTTACCGGGCAGTTGACAAGAAAACCCAATCGTATTTAATTAAATAATATAATTAACTAATTAACTACTATCAACTAATTAAATAAACAAATAATTAAGTAACTAATTAAATAGATGATATGGTTGACCTGTATCAGAATAATATATAGCACCACATGATTCTGTTGAAGCATCTCCAAATTTCTCTTAAATAGAGCGTTTAAAAGCCACCCTTGCATCCGTTAGGTGAGTCTCATAGAGAAAACACTGTTTTCAGCTATGGCGAGAGGGCACATTCTGATATTCACTTCTTCCAAGCAAGGTCTCATCAACCCTACTCTTCAATTCGCCAAGTGTCTCCTCAACATGGGTATGAAGGTCACCTTCCTCACCAGCATCCCCGGACACCGCCACTTGACCGCCAAAACACTGCCAGAAGGCTTGAAATTCGCCACCTTCTCGGACGGGTTTGATGACGGTTTCAAACCGGGAAAAGACGACGTCGACACCTACGTATCGGAGCTCAGAAACAATAGTTCCCAAACCATAAGGGACATCATCACGGCCAGCGCGGACCAAGGTTGCCCGGTGACATGCTTGGTGTACACTAACGTCCTTTCTTGGTCAGATAAGGTGGCGCGTGAGCTTGACCTGCCAAGTGCTGTCCTTTGGTTACAACCCGCGACGGTATTCGGAATCTATGACTATTGCTTCAACGATAACCAGGAGGTTATTGCGGATAGCAGTAATGACCCCTCATGGTCAATTAAATTACCGAATTCGCCACTGTCACTCACTGCCCGTGACCTACCTTCTTTTTTACTCCCTCAAAGATCAAGTTCTGAATTTGAACAAAAGTTCCTCCTTCCGTCATTCAAGGAGCTGTTCGACACGCTTGGTGGCCAAGAAAACCCTAAGGTGCTCATCAACTCCTTCGATGCGTTAGAGTCTGAAACCTTGAAGGCTGTAGGGAAATACAATTTGATGGCGATAGGACCTTTGATCCCATCGGCATTTCTAGACGGGAAAGATCCAACCGACACTTCATTTGGAGGCGATTTCTTTGAAAAGTCAACTAACTACATCGATTGGTTGGATTCAAAACCCGAGTCATCGGTCATTTACGTGGCCTTTGGAAGCTTGGTGGTGCTAGCGAAGCAGCAAATGGTGGAGATAGCTCGCGGGTTACTCGCTAGCGGAAGAACATTCATTTGGGTGATACGAGAAAAGAAGAAGGAGCTTTTGGATGGACTCAAGGAGTACATGGAGGAACTAGAGAAGAATGGGATGATAGTGCCATGGTGTTCGCAAGTAGAGGTCTTATCACGCCCTTCTGTGGGGTGTTTCGTGACACATTGTGGGTGGAACTCGACGCTGGAGAGCCTGGCGTCTGGCGTTCCAACCGTGGCATTTCCAGGGTGGGCCGACCAGGGAACCAACGCGAAGCTGATGGAGGACGTGTGGGAGAGTGGTGTGAGAGTGAGGGAGAACGGAGAAGGGATAGTTGAAGGGGGTGAGATCAAGAGATGCATTGAAATGGTTATGGGGGAAGAAGGGTTGATGAGAAGGGAGAATGCAAAGAAATGGAAGGATTTGGCTAAGAAAGCTGTGAAAGATGGTGGCTCTTCAGATATCAATCTCAAGGCGTTTGTGGAAGAGATTGCAAGTCACGGTACTGTTGCTTAGAGATCATGGAGGCCGAGGTGAGAGCCTATTGAACAGGTCCTGTTCAAGTAAGATCGTAGTACTGTTGTTGCTTGGTATATCATATGGTACTACTATGTTAATTCTCTTTCACCTAATTTGATTTTTTTAAACTTTTATTAGGATCACTTTGATTACGTGATTTGGATAATAAAACGATGCGATTTTTTGATAATTTTTTTCATCGTGTTATAGAGCAACTTTTACTCTACAACACTATGAAAAAGTTATCAAAAATTTGCATCATTTTACTATCCAAATAAGCGAGTCAAAGTGTCCCGGTAAATCGTGAAACAAAGTCAAATGTGATGAAAGAAAAGAAATAGAGTGGTAGTGTATTTCCTTCTTTTTTACTTTTATTTCTTTTACTTATGATGCCGTATGTTGTTCTGTATTGGATTGCTGAAAAATAATTTTGAATTTTTCACATTCAAGTACCTTCTGAAGACATTGGGATTTACGCATGGTTAAAATTGCGCGATTTCTTTTAAGGGTGATATCAAAATAGCATATACTCCATTTAAAAAAAAAACAAAATAAAAAAAATAAAAAAAGTATATAAAAGAAGCATATAATCTATTCTAAAAAAATAGCTTATACTCCTCCATCGAGCAAAAAGTTGCCAATTCATTGTATTTCAGGCATATGGCACAAACTCACGCACAACAGCTTTCCATTTTACGTATTTACGACTTTTCTTTCAAGATGTAAGAAGATGTAAATCGGGAGCTCCAAGTAAAGCCGGTGTGACACATTGTCAAAGAATCCATTGTATTTTAGTTTGTCATAAAATGATTGCAAAGATCTCCGTTGAAACGAAGGATTGCCAAGATTGATCATTAATACTACGTACATTTCTTCTGAAATGTCATGGTTGGACAATTTTACTTGTAGTTGCTCTAATTTGACTCGATGATTTAGATAGCAAAACAATATATTTTTTCTTACAATTAATTTCATGATGTTGTAGAGTGAACTTTACTCTACAACACTATTCAAAGATCACCATTTTTTATGTATTGCTTTGCTAATCAAATTATCGGGTCAAAGTGACTCAGTGAAGAGTGATGAAAAATAAAATATGATATTTCTAATAGGATGTCACACACACACGTACTAGGTAATGCAGCAAAACCATAAAGGGAAACATGTTCCGAATTCTACATTCAATCTAACAAAATTGTAGTTGAAGTATTTGTTTGACTTCTTCAACACACTCCATTAGAGAGTAGAGCATGACCAAACAATAACATAAATTCAACATAATAGTGCATCATTAATATCAAGTAAAAAGGATAAACTTGGACAATTTCTCCAAATCAGAGAAGTTAAGTACAATCTTATGCATGGCAATTTGGGTGGCTTGGTAGTATCCAATTCCAGGCACACCATTTGCAGATTACACTCATTATTATAGGTACGAACCTAATTCTTGACTGTAAAAAGATGAAAAAACACTACATTTCTTTCCTACATAAAAGTTCCTATTTAGTAAAGCTCTTCTCGCAATATTCATGGCCGATTGGGTGTACTTTTCAGTGACCTTTGTGATATTGCACATTGAACTATGCACGTTGATGAGCCAACTGAAAATGTAACATAAATATCAGCAAGGCAGTATCTAAAGCCATCAAAACCTCCATTGCGTAAGACAACACTGCCAACACAAAAAAAAAGGCTTATGATTTACGTTGGTGAGATTGATCATTAACCGGTATTATGCTAGAAAGCTCTAAAAAAAATAATGAAACTAACGATATTGCATTAATATGTAACCAAATCATCATTCAATGGCTTCTTCAAGACATCAGGTTGTTATGAATAGATAGAAAGCATAATAGAGCACGATGAGCCATTGAAGAAAATATTACCTTGTGTTTCTTACTGAACAATAGAGTACTGATCGTGGTTCTAAGAAGCCAGCATGGTAAAATTCTTTGCTATACAATTCGTAAATAAAAATTTATTTTAAAACCCTAAATACTGTAAGAGGAAGAAAGAAGGATTATATGTATTTACCCCGTGTTTAAGCCATCACCCTCGTTGGAGTAGAGTGAGTTAGGCGAAAATTCAAATCACTATTATGATTCAATGTCTGCAAATGCTCCAAGTAGACAGCTACTGCACACATAAAGAGTGGCACGGCAAAGGGTTAGGGAGACCCTCCCAATCCCAGTCCTGCAAACAACCGAAATTGAATTTGTGCAAACTGCCGAAGGTACTGAAAGGAAACACTCCAGATTAAGGGTTTGAAACAAATCAAGATCGTTTCATATTAAGGGTTTGAAAAAAAATGATGCATATTAGAGTATCACTAACCCATCTAAACTATGGGTTTCATGGTGGGCAAGAAATAAAAAAGAGTTCAAATAAACGTGAAATCAAAGAAAGAAGGGTTATACGTATTTACCCCGTGTTTAAGCCAACGTCCTCGCTGGAGTATATTGATTTGGGTTAAAATTCAATCTGTAGTATGATCCAATGACTGCAAATGCTCCAAGTAGACGACTACTGCATACATGAAGAGTGGCACGACAAAGGGTTAGGGAGATCCTCCCAATCCTAGCCCTGCAAGAAACTGAAATTGAATTTGTGCAAACTATAGAAGCTACTGAAAGGAAGCACTCCACTTCAGCACTACAAATGAATCCCAAGTAACATTGATTCAATTATATGGAGATTAGGTTTCTCCCTAGAAGAATACAAATGACTCAAAAAAAAATTAAGGATTTATTTGAACTAAAATTTATTTGAATACAAATTACCAATTCTAAAATTCCGCAAACTCAATGAGATGGTACACAATTAGAACATGAACATGTACAAAGGGAGAGGTACCTGCAGAGGTACCTAAAGGAAAATACAACAGGTAATCGAAAGGAAGAGGTACCTGAAGGAAAATGCAATAGTAATCGGAAAGCGATAAATAGACTCTTCTATTGTGCCTATGCCATGAGAGGCCTTCAATTGTAGCCGAATACCAAGAGATTTTGTTAAGGCAAACATATATGCATCAACTCGTATCAGCTAAACATAGACATATGATAGAATGTACCTTTCAAATTTATACTGGACAACAATTTTGAAACCAACAATGACAACATTTAGGGCTCCTTATATTCTAGTTGCCTAGTGTATACAGGGTTTCATATGAGTTATCACTATTATTTTGAGCAATGACAAACTTAACGGAAGATTGTAATTGAAAACATAATTAAAAGCTAAAAAGTGTACTGGGAAAAATAAGATGTGGGGAGCAAATTGATAGTCACCCCTAACAAAAAGATTTTAGTTTGATTTTTTGCCTTAAACAGTGAGATCACAATATCTTGCTTCTGCTTCTACAGTAATACCAATCGATATGTGAGACCTCTGGCCAGATTAACTAAATTGTGACCTCATTGTATCTCATTTCTAATAGCGATATCTTACACTTAGTTTAGGAACTAAACTGTAATTAGTATTGTATCAGCTTTGTTTATATTGTCAATGAAATCCATGGTAATGCACATCAAGACCAAATGGGGATTAACATATTGCCTTCTCTACGCAAAAAATGTAACAGTGGTATCATCATCAGTCTTAATTTATCCTTAATTAAATTAAATGGATACTCGGGGTTACATGTATGAATAAGTACCGTTTTGCTGGAATGTGAGAAAATTGAATAAGAAGCAGATAATGGCTTACAAACCTGAGATAAATCCACTAATCAACTTCAGTGGAGATTTTTATAACAGAATTGGATAAAATCAATGAAGAAAAAAAATCATGGATGACAAACCTGAGAAAGCTCCAGTACTCAACTTCCAATGATGGGATTACTACAACACAATCAGAACACACCGAATACAAAAATGTTCACAAACCGACTGAAGAGAGTATTGTTCTTGTCCTTTTCCCTCAAATCTTGTAAGTCAGAGTTCACCCTCATCATAACTTCGATAATCGCACATGTACTCTATAAAAAGTGTGATTAATTCATTTTTCGAGGGCTTATGACTCAGTAAAAACAATACATTGGTCTATATATCCACCATTGAATTGAATCACTCAATTGGAGTTCTCTGCTTTGGCTAGAGAGAGATAGTACTCTATGTGAGTCTCCTGTATCTTGCCTTGGCAAGATCCGAAGTCTGTTTCTCCTTCTACTTTTCTTTTCCCTTCTCGTTCCTCTTTTTCTCCTTTTTCTCGCCACTGTTTTCTTTCTACTGCAAGTATTGGTCCATGAGTGAAGGCGGGGAGAGTAGGAAAACGGAGTCTAGCAACTCCAATCCGTCAACTGAACATGAAGAGGTAACAAGCAGGCTTGAGGCGATAGCACTTAACACAGAAGATGAGGAAGTTGATCTAGTAATTGGGGAAGAGGATGTCAATGGAAGGCTGAAGGATTGTGCTAACAGTCTTATTGGCAAAATCCTCACGTGCAAACCGGTAAACCTCTCTGGTTTAACGACTACCATGGCTTCAATATGGAACTCGCCGGAAGACTTTGAAGTGGAAGAGGTAGGAGATAAAGTCTACCAGTTTTTCTTTAAGAATGAAGAAGACATGGTTAGAATCCTTAAGGGAAGTCCGTGGTTTTTCAACAACCAACTCATTTTTCTCTCACGATGGGATCCTACAGAGGGACTAGCTTCTGCATCTCTTGACAAATCACCTCTATGGATACAAATTTGGGAGTGGCCTTCAATTTATTTAACGGAAAAGATCATTCGGAAAATGAGCGAGAAGCTGGGTGTCATTCTTGATGTAAAGATCCCTCCAAGAGCATCAACTGATGGTAAGTTTGCTAGACTAAAGATCGAATGGGACACATCAGATCCACTCTTGAAAGATTTGAGAATTAAATTTCCTAAAGTTGGTACGGTAAATGTGAAGTTAAGATATGAACGCCTGCCCTTTATGTGTTTCTATTGCGGAGTTATTGGACATGACGAAAGATTTTGTTCGGAGAAGTTAGCGGATGTAGCAGAGGGCATTGTTCGAGGTTGCCAGTTTGATTCTAGCCTAAAAGCGAAGAGCATGGCGGAATTGTTTGCTCCTAGAAATCTTAAAGATGAAGCTGTCCAGAGAGGAAGAAGGCTTCCTGTGTCAACTGCTGCAAAAAGGTCCGTTCTTGCGTTACCGGAAAACTCCCCTGTTTCCGGTCACTGTGCTGAGAAGTGCACCAACGGAGAAGATGAACCGTTAGAGAAGCAGAACAGTCAGGAGACAGCCGAAGAGTTTGGCGGAAATCTGAACCTTCCCGAGGCCGACAAAGAAAAAGCAATTAATGCAAGCGTGAAAGATAATCTGGGGAAGGAGATAATGAAGGAAAAAGAGAATTTTGAAAAATTCAAAATTTCTAAAGAATTTTCTGCGAGCCAATCACCATTGGGCCTAACTGAGGTCCCGATTCTTGAGGCCCAGATCTCAAACCTAGCCCAGCTCCAAGCTTGTCTCACTTTGGGCCGGACGAGTAAAGAAATTCCCAGCCCAATTGTTCCTTCAGGACCTCCAATATCTGTGCGACAGAAGCAGGGCACAAATTCTCATGAATTTGGGGCAGATATTGTTGATTCGGAAAACCCTAATACGAGCAGTGGAATTGGGGGAATTGAGAAGGAGAAAGATGAAGATCAGAGGAACCACAGTGAAGAACTCAGCACCTCGCGATTGTCAAGTACTCAACAGGGAAGAAGAAGCCAGGGAACTTGGAAGAGAAGAGCAAGAATTGCTGCTTCACAACGTTGTGGTCAAGGAAGTCAAAGCCAAATCTTCAGGGGGTCGCAGAAAAGAAGAGAAACGGACATGGATGTTGATGATGATAACTCCAATGGCCATAAGGACGGAAAAAAGGTGAGAGGTGTCTCTTTCAATAACAGTCTATCATCTTTTAGGGTGGAGGAAGCCAGCCCAAAGTGGCCCTCCAGCGCCCAATGAAGCTCACAGCCTGGAATTGTCAAGGTGCAGGCAGAGCCTTGACGATTCGTCAGTACAAGAGGTTGCTCCATCTTTTCGATCCTGAAGTATTTTTCTTGAGTGAAACAAAACAAAATTGTCAGTTTATGTGGAGGAAGTACAGCTTTTGTGGCAAATACAATAGCCTGTGGTGTGAACCGCAAGGTCTCTCTGGTGGTATAGGCGTTATTTGGAAGAAGGAGGTTAATGTTAATGTCTTAAAGTACAGCAGTTTCTTTATACATGCTCAGGTGATGGATAATAATTCGAGCTGGCATCTTATTTTTGTGTACTTAAGTACAAATGATTCAACAAGACAAGGTCAGCTTGATTTTCTATGCTCTTATGCCCATAATTGTGATGAAAAGTTATTGATTTGGGGAGATTTTAATGATATTGTAGATCCTGGAGAAAAGAGAGGGGGATCAATTAGAAGTGCCTCATCCTGCAAAGCTCTTAATTCATTCATGGCTGATGGGAAGCTGTTGGATTTAGGTTTCAAGGGCTATCCATTTACATGGTGGAACAAAAGAGATGGCTTCCATGGTATTGAAGAGAGAATAGACAGGGGTTTATGTACCCTTCAGTGGCTCAATCTTTACCAAAAAGCTGTTATTGAACATGTATTGTGTTCTGGCTCAGATCATGTTGCTCTCTTTCTTGATACAGAGCCTTCACATGTTAAGAATTCTTATAAACCCTTCAGATTCGATCCTTTGTGGACTAAACAGGAAGGCCATGAGAAAGTGGTGGAAGAAGCCTGGTTCACAAACAGTTCAGGAGTTACAATGTACAAGGTTAAGGATAAGCTAAAGAATTGCAGACAGAGGCTAAGACAGTGGAGTAAGGCATTTGGGAGGGGATTGAAAAGATCAATTGCAGAAAAAGAAGAAGAAGTTAAACTTATCAGAAGCCAAGGTATGAATGCAGACACATCTTTGCTGCATTGTCTAGAACTTGAGCTTAATTCTCTATGGGCTGAAGATGAAATGTTCTGGAAGCAAAAAGCTAGAGTAGACTGGCTTGAAGCAGGCGATCAAAACTCCGCTTTCTTTCATGCTAGTGTAAACAAGAGAAGGAGGTGGAACACCATCAATGGTGTTTTCAACAATGAAGGGAATTGGTGCTCAGAAAAGAAGGAGTTGGAGGCTGAATTCTATAATTTCTACACTGATCTTTTCACAGCAGATAGTAGCGGGGATCCGTGGCCAGTAATTGCAAATGTGAAGAGAATGGTAACAAGTGACATGAATGCAGAGCTAACTAAAGATATTTCTGTGGAAGAGATTAAGGAAGCATGCTTCTCCTTAAGCCCTGATAAGGCCCCCGGATATGATGGTTTTACAGTGCGATTTTTTCAAACTTATTGGAATTTGGTGGGGAATGATATATGTGATGCTGTCAAAGACTTCTACAGAAGTGGGAGGTTGTTGAAAAGCATTAACATCACACACATCACTCTTGTTCCTAAGGTACACTCCCCCTTACATGTGAAAGATTATAGGCCCATTAGTTTATGCACTACAATTTACAAAATTCTTGCAAAAACCCTTGCTAATAGACTCAAGATTGTCATTGACAAGCTAGTTTCTGAAAATCAAAGTGCATTTGTGAGCAATCGTTTGATTACTGATAATATTTTAATTGCACAAGAGCTTATTCATTGGCTCAAAAATAAGAGAAGAGGCAAGGAAGGCTGGGTAGCTCTTAAGCTTGACATGTTAAAAGCTTTTGATAGGGTAAGTTGGGAATACTTGGAGCTTATTATGGGTAAAATGGGTTTTTGCAACAAATGGATCAATTGGATTATGAGCTGCATTAGGACAGTGAGCTTCAAAATAAATGTCAATGGTGTGTTTAGTGATTTCATTAAACCCAGCAGAGGAATAAGACAAGGAGATCCTCTTTCTCCGTATCTATTTGTTCTTTGTGCTGAAGGTTTATCATCCACACTTAAATATTTTGAAGAAAGGAGGTTGCTATCTGGTATCAAAATAGCTCGAAACTGTCCTTCTGTGAATCATCTATTGTTCGCTGATGATTCTATTTTGTTTTGCAAGGCCACAGTTTCTGATTGCAGCGCGATAAATATGGTGCTCAAGATGTATGAGAAGGCTTCGGGTCAGGCAGTGAACAGAGAAAAATCCCAGTGTCTTTTCAGTCCCAACACAAGCAAATTGCTTCAAAGCTTTCTCCAAGGGTTTCCGGGCATTAAAAAAAGTTTAGCTGGTGGCAGTTATCTTGGACTTCCTGCAATTATTGGGAGGTCAAAATCAAAGACAGTGAGCTTCTTAAAGGATAGAATTAAAGCAAAGTTGGAAGGCTGGGACAATTATATTCTAAGCAGTGCAGGGAGAGAAATCTTAATCAAATCTGTATTGTCATCTCTACCTACGTACGCCATGAGTTGTTTTGCTCTTCCAAAACAGGTTTGTGAAGAACTCAGCTCAATTATGTCCAATTTTTATTGGGGAGAAAAAGAAAAGAGTGTGAAGAAAATACATTGGAGAAGCTGGGATTTTTTGTGCCAAGAGAAATCTAATGGTGGATTAGGCTTCAAGAATTTGCACTTATTTAATCAATCTCTCCTTGCCAAACAAGCATGGAGATTGATGAATGGGAAGTCATCACTTTTCAAGAAAATCTTCAAAGGCAAGTTCTTTAATAACAGTAGTTTCTGGAATGCAAAAGTTCCTCATGGAAGCTCTTGGGCATGGAGAAGCTTGATAGAGGGCAGAAAAGTAATTTCTCATGGATTCAGGTGGGCTATTGGCAATGGCAAAGCTGTTAATATATGGGATGACCCCTGGATTCCGAGGGAAAGCAGCTTCAAAGTCAAATCTTTGAGACCATTCAGCAGTGATTTAGCCAAAGTTGCTGATATCATCGATTATTCTACCAGGCAGTGGAAGGTAGACTTAATCAAGTCTCTTTTCAACCATGATGAAGTAAGGTACATTTTATCAATCCCCCTGGGCTCTGAACAATGTGAAGACAGGAGAATCTGGCATTTCTCCAAGAATGGAGAAATCACAGTTAACTCCGTCTATAAAATGCTGCTGAAGAGGAAGTTTAGTGAAGTTAATTCTGGAAATAATGATGAAATTGTCAGTATTGGGGATTGTAGTAACTCACAAATGTGGAAGCAGATCTGGTGTCTAAAATTTCAGCCCAGAATCAAAACCTTCATGTGGAAACTGATGAGTGGAAGTGTTGCTGTGGCGGCTGCTTTAAAAAGAAGGGGCTGTAAATTGAAATCAGAGATTTGTGCTCTTTGTGGAGATGGAATTGAATGTGAACTTCATGCAATAGCTACATGCCCCTTTGCAAAGCAAATTTGGAAGTTATCTCCATTCAGGTGTGTATTTGCTATATCTAACCCAGCCTCAATTCAAAGTTGGTGGAATGAAATTCTGGAAATACATGATGATGTTGACAATAGGAGAAAATATTTGGGTCTTATTGCTTATATTTGTTTGGAGATTTGGAAATCCAGATGTGATTTCCTCATCAATAATATCAGGTGGAATCCTCATCAAGTTTTAGGCAAAGCTCTCCACAAATTCTATGAGTTCTCTGATAGGATTTTATGCATTCAAAAGCCATCATTTGAAGACAAACCTATGGAGTTACCAGTTCAGAATGATTTAGATGGTGTTTTTCATTGTGATGCAGCAGTTGACTCATTCAAAAGAGGTGGAGGATTGGGAGTTATTGAATGGAAGAATAGCTCAATCTGCTGTGATATGGATTTTCCAGTAACCCATATTAGTGACCCTTTTATTCTTGAATGCATGGCCATTAGGAAAGCGCTGATGATTGCCTCAGAGAAGGAGTACAAGAAGGTGTTAATTTGCTCTGATTCTAAAGCGGCTGTTGATTTTCTGAAGGCTAAAGGTGGGAGCTGCAATGTTGAGGCTTCTAATGTTCTCATGGATTGTATTTTCTTATCTTCCTCATTTGAGTTTTGTTCTTTTTTGTTTATTTCAAGAAATCGTAACTGGCATGCTCATTTCAGTGCTAAAAGAGCTGTCAGTAACCTCTTTGTATGATCTGTGATCTCTTTTCTGGGCTGTGATAGCCTTTAATGAAATTGGCTTAAGATTTTGCAAAAAAAAAAAAAAAAAAAAAAAAATTGAATCACTCAAAACCCAAGCTGATGAAGACTAAATCGAAATACTTCCAGCGGATCCATCATTAGAGTAAAACATCCAATGGATGTGCATCATAGTTCCATTAGACCTCCAGTAGTGGATAGAAGAAAGAAGTTGTCTACGATAGTGGAGCAGAGGGAGTCGGTCGTGGATGGTGTATAACGGGAAACGAATGCAATAATGCTTCCCAACCCAGGTCTAGTTGTGAAATACTACCTTTGTTTCTTCTCTTTCAATGGGGTTGACTTTTTTTGACCCGTAACTGGATCACTTTGACTCAATGATTTGATAGTGAAACGATGTAATTTTTTGACAATTTTTTCATATTATTGTAGAGTAAAGTTTACTCTACAAGATCATGCAAAGATTACCAAATTCGTGTACCGTTTTGCTAACCAAATTACCGGGTCAAAGTAACCCAGTGAATAGTGTCAAAAAGTGAAGTAAACTGAAAGAGAAGAAACAGAGGTAGTAAGATATACAATCCAACGGTTGTGATCATGAATTAGTATTGTTGTAAACTGACGGATGATAATGTCTATTGAAAATGTCTTTTAAAAGGGTTGGGGCCCACACACCCTTATCTTATTATATAAATATGTATATATATATATATATATATTTTGAGAAATTGGATCAATATTATTGTGGGGTTAAAGTACCCAATTTATCATGAACAATTGTAAGCTTTCTTAAGAAGACAGTTAGTCTTCATTCTCCGGAGGTATGTTTTTTAAGCGAAACAAAACAAAAGGCCCTCTTTATGAGTAGAAAGTATGGTAGTCGGCTTCTCTGTATTTCTTTTTGGGTTGATGCCTTGGGAAAATCTGGTGGTCAGAGAATGCTGTGGACTAATTCGGTTAATGTTCGACTTATTGAGTTTTTCCATTACTTCATTCACGCTCAAATTTATGCTTCCGACTTTGCTCCCTGGCAAATAATTTTTTTTTACCAGAATGCTGATGATAATATCAGGAAGCATCAGTTAGCTTTTTTAAGCTCTTATTTGAGCTCATGTGCGGAGAAACTAGTCATTGTGGGTGATTTTAATGATATTGTGTGTGAGAAGGAAAAAAGTGGTGGCTGTCATAGATCACCTTCATCCTTCAAGTCTCTAGCCAATTTCTTTGAGATGAATAATCTAATTGATTTGGGTTTTAAAGGTTATCCATTTACATGGTGGAACAAGAGAAGGGGTAGACAGTGTATTGAAGAGAGAATTGACAGAGCTGTTGCTACAGTTCAATGGCTGCAAAATTGGGGAAAGTCTGTTCTCTCTCACATTTATGCTCCAGGCTCTGATCACAGTATGTTATTACTTGACACTTCCCCTACTCCAAAAGTTAAAATGAATTTTTTATTCAGATTTGATGGGAGGTGGACAAGCTCAAAAGAGGCGGAGAAGATTATTAAAGAAGCATGGAATGAAAAGGTGGCTGTTAATCCTATGTTTGTGTTCAAGTCTAAGCTCAAAAAATGCAGGGAAGCTCTCAAAAATTGGAGCAAGAAGGTGGACAGGGGGCTTTTCAGAAAAATTAAAGATAAAGAGGCTCTTGCCTCTAAGTTAAGAGAAGATGGGGTGAATGCTGATATGGATCTCCTTTTGCACACAAAGTATGAGCTTGAATCCTTGTGGGGTGAAGAGGAAAAGATATGGAGGGATAAATCAAGGCAGAACTGGCTCAAAGCTGGAGATAAGAACTCCAAATTTTTTCAAGCTACTATTAAACAGAGAATAAGGTCTAATATGATTGCAGGCATCACAATGCAGAATGGGAAATGGGGCAGTGAAGAGCATGAAATCATGGAGGAGTTCTTTTCCTTTTACTCTAATCTCTTCTCTGATGACTCGGAGACTGAGTTGGAGTTTGTCTTGAGCACCGTCAAAAGAAAGGTTACAGCTGCAATGAATGATTTTCTTTCTAAACCTTTCAATGAGGAAGAGATAAGAGCAGCTTGCTTTGAGCTTAACCCTGATAAAGCTGCGAGTTACGGTGGGTTTACAGCAAAATTCTTTCAGCACTATTGGTTCTTGATTGGAGAGGATCTTTGTGAAGCTATTAAATATAACTTCTCCTCGGGTAATCTTCTTAAATGCTGGAATATTACAAACATAGTGCTGCCACCTAAAGTTAAAAATCCTTGCAATGTTAAACATTTCAAACCTATTAGTCTGTGCACTGTGATGTATAAGATTCTTTCTAAGGCATTGTCTAATAGACTGGGGGTGATTCTGGAAAGCACATCTCTCACAATCAATCAGCATTTGTTAAGGGAAGATTGATAAATGATAATATCATGATTGCTCAAGAAATTCTGCATTATATCAAAAATAGGAGAAAGGGGAATGTTGGTGTTTTGGCCCTTAAGCTTGACATGTTTAAAGCTTTTGACAGGGTCAAATGGCATTATGTTGAAGGGATCATGCTTAAAATGGGTTTTTGTAGGAAATGGGTGAGATGGATCATGGCATTCATCAAATTAGTCTCTTTCAGACTCGTAATTAATGGAAACCTCTCAGATGTCATTCTTCCTTCTAGGGGTACCAGACAGGGTGATCCACTTTCCCCTCTTATTTTTGTTATTTGTGCTGAAGGGTTATCTTCTATTTTGCAGAGTTTTGAGGAAAGAGGATTGTTTTCAGGTGTCAAAGCGGCTAAAAACTGTCCCTCAATTAGCCATTTGTTTTTTGCCGATGATTCTCTACTCTTTGTAAGGCTACCATGACTGATTGTAGTGCAGTCAATCTTGCTCGCAAGTTATATGAGAAAGCTTCGGGGCAGGCCATTAATAGAGAAAAATCGCAAATCCATTTCAGCCCAAACACAAGTGGAGTGCTCAAAGGGTTCATTCAACATTATCTGGAGATTGATAGGACTTTCAAGAACTCTAAATACCTGGGTTTACCTTCCATTATTGGCAGATCAAAAACTCAAGTAGTCAGTTTTCTCAAGGAGAACATTCAAAACAGACTGTCTTCTTGGAAGGCTAATTATCTAAGCCCTGCTGGTAAGGAGGTATTAATTAAATCTGTGTTAGCCGCTTTACCTACATATACTATGTCATCCTTTCTCCTTCCAATGCAAACTTGCAATGAGATCTCTAACATTATTTCCAAGTTTTGGTGGGGAAACAATGAAAGTGAAGGAAGGAAGATTCATTGGAAGCAATGGAGCTCTCTATGCAAATATAAGAAATTTGGAGGTTTGAATTTTAAGAATATGCACCTTTTCAAACTCTCTCTTCTTGCCAAGCAATCTTGGAGGCTAGTTAATGGAGAATCTTATTTGTTTAAATCTTTCTTCAAGGGAATTTTTTTTCCAAATTCCTCATTTTGGTTTGCTAAAATGCCTCATGGTTGCTCTTGGGTTTGGAGGAGCCTTATTGCAGGGAGAGATGTCATTGAAAAGGGTTGTAGATGGAGAGTGGGGAATGGCAAATCAATAAGAGTGTGGGAGGATCCTTGGATCCCTCAGAAGCAAAATTTTAAGGTCAGCTCTTCAAAACCTCCAGAATGTAGCATTCAAAGAGTTTCTGATCTTATCGACCATAACCAGAGAGGTTGGAAGACTAGTCTAATTAATGAAGTGTTTGAAGCGTCTGAAGCTAGAGCTATTATTTCTATTCCTATTGGCAGTATTGACTGTGCTGATAAAAGAATTTGGAATTTTACAAGCTCTGGTGAGTTTAGTGTTTAATCAGCATACAAGCTCCTGGAAAAAGAATGGCAGCCTAACAATGATTCTTCTTCAAGTAAGACAATGTACTGGAGAAAGTTTTGGACTCTTCCTATTCAGCCAAAGCTTAAATTATTTTTTTGGAAAGTCCTCTCTGGTTCTATACCAATTTTTGCAGCTCTTAAGAAAAGGGGAATTATTGTTGATGACATCTGCAAGCTGTGTGGAGAAGAGGTGGAGAATGAGCTGCATTTGTTCAAGAATTGCAGGTTTTCAAAGCTAGTTTGGAAATTATCTCCTCTGCGTCTTGATCCTGATCTTCATTCAGCTGATGCAATAATGGATTGGTGGTGTGCTGTGGTTGATCTCTCCCCTTCTTTGCCTTCTAGCTCAGATTTTCTTGGATTATTCATATGCACTTGTTGGTGCATTCCAGGAACGATTGGATATACCAGCAATTGAAGTGGTCTCATGAACAAGTAGCCAACAAAGCAGTTTTCTTGTTTCATCAGTATAAGGAAGCTTTTGCTGATAATTTATCTATCCATGAAGGGAATCAGCCTCTCATCATAACAAATTATGTTCAACATTTGGATGTGTTAGAAGTTTTCACTGATGCAGTTGTCGATATCAAACAGTGCAAAGGAGGTTTAGCTGTGGTGAAGTTACATGATAAGAGTTTGCTCCAAGATTTTATTCAGATTCCTATTTTAGGAATCTCTGATCCACTCATCTTGGAAGCCATGGCTGTTAGAGAAGCTATGTTATGGTGTCAAAGGAAGAGCTGGAAGAAGGTGAAAATCAATTCAGATTCTATAATTGTCATCAACTGCTTAAATGGCAGGGGGAATGCTGGTTATGGAAAAATTGGTGCTGTGATAGATGATTGTCTTGAGCTTGCTAGATTTTTTGATTGTTGTTTTTTCTCTTTTGTTCCAAGAGATTGCAACTCAGTGGCTCATGTTGTTGCCAGGAGTGCTCTGTCTGTTTCTTCTTAGGTGTTTGCTGCTGTTGGCAACCCAGTTTTGTATGCCGTGATGGCTGTTTTGTTACTTTGAATATAAAGCTCTTTGTTTAAAAAAAAAATGTAAGCTTTCTTAAAAAAATGAGAAATAGAGGGAAAAAAAAGCATCATAAGCTTAATTGGGACTTCGGCTGAATAACGTAACATAAGAAAACTTGAAGGCTTCTTCGCAAATAGGTGAGCCTCTTGGGTTTCTTGCACGTTACACGTGTTCCACACGTGTCCCATCCAACTCGATGCACTTTGATCCAATGGAGTTGACCAACCGTTTCGTTTCTGTAGTCACTCCATCTTCGTCAGGATCACCCATCTCTATGTTATTCAATTTTTCTTCGATTCCTTGGACGTCTAGAAGAGAATACGTCTCGATGATAGTTTCACTAAGGCCACTGTACCTAGCATGTCACATTTTAAAGTTTATTAACTACATTTTTTGCTACGATGTTGAGTTTAAAATTTCAACAACTTTTACGAAATTGAGAGGGTATTAAAAATATGGAAGATAGTATTAATGATTGTCAAAATTTTATAAGGAAATGTCGGAAATTTTATACTAGATGCATTGCAATGTCTACGTACTTAAATTGCAAAGTAGTTAGACGTCAGAAGTTGAATAATTTATGTTTCAGTAGACAATGATTTTGGTACTGCCTCGGGTTCCTCTCTAATTTATCGGTTTGACTTTTTGACTCGTAACTGATCACTTTAACCTGATGACTTCAATAGTAAAACATTGTAATTTTGTTGTTTTTTTCATAGTATTGTAGAGTAAAAATTAATCTACAGCACATTGAAAATTTATCACAAAATTTACACTGTTTTGCTATCCAAATTACCGAGTCACTTTTTTCAAGGGAAAGAAATCTTATAAAAGAAAAGAAGATAGTGACAAAAGTCAAAACGGAAAAGAACCGGTGGTAGTATATGGTTACTGTCATGTCTTATGGAAGAAATCTTACCAACCCGTCCCACCTCTTCTGCACCATATGGACTTTTACCACTATCACTGGGTCACTTTGACCGTGATTTGGATAGCAAAACTTTGGAATTTTTAGATAATTTTTTGTTAGTGTTGTACAATAAATCTTATTGTACAAGACCAAAAAAAAAATTGCATCGAAAAATTGCATCGTTTTGTGATCTAAATCACCATGTCAAAATAACCTAGTTACAGGTGAAAAAAATTTAATGGTGCAAAAGATGTGAGACGCGATGGTACATGTTGTCCTAATTTTCAGAGGTCCACCTCCACTCTAGCTCTAACATCACATGTTGTGTATGTTAGAATAGATGGCCTAGAGACAATCTTATTTAGTATTAACATTATTTTTGGCTAGAATTATCATTGTATTATTTATAGAGATATTTAATATGACGAAATCCTTAGATTACAATTGTTGTTTATCTTAAATATCCCTAGTCGTTTATTGATTAATATGACGATAAACTATAGACTAGTATGTGGGTAGATTGATATGGAGATATCAAGTCTAGCACATGAGTATGCATTAAGGGTACTGGCATACTGGAAAGACCCACCACGAGAAGACTACATACAAGTTATGTGAAAGTCACAAGTGCTTCTTGTAGTGACAATGGTATTGTGGTCCTTAGACTTGAAGTCACTAGATACTCTAGTTGTGAAATATCATGCTTTGATATTATCAAACGTTGCGCCTAATTAACCGGGTAACTATAAAGATAGTTATCGGGCATGATAGGAAGCAAGCTTAGAGATGGTAGTGATGTAGAGAGTATTTGTCCCTCCCACATAACGGAAGTAAATATTCCCGGCCACTCGAGGGGTAGTGCTTATAGAATGTCTTGCCAGACTCAGATATATCAATTTGGGATATTGATGTTATCATCATGGATAAGAATATTCCCAGGATCGGGAAACTATAGATTGGATATACGAGTGTTACTTGTATGTCTTGTGTCCAATCCGGATATAGAGACAAATGGATGATACAATACGGTAACATCGGTCACAAGGTTTGTCGAATCACTGACTATTTCTATTAGTTAGGTGACATAGATGTGTTGCTAGACACCGCTCTATGTTAGTAATTGTTACAATAAAGTAGAAACCTATGAGGTCACACACTCTATGGATTAAACTAGACTTGGAAATTAATTAGTGGGATTATTAAATTGAAGGATCAATACGCAATCATAAGCAAACTTAGTAGGACTAATTTGAAAGGTGGACTAATCCATGTATGGACATGATTAGTATTGGGGTAAATATGTAGCTAATAAGGAGTTATTAACTATATAAGGTCACTCCTAGCTTATTTCCTCATAAGTGCATTATCATTGAGTGAAAGAACAAAGCAAGGAGAGAGAAAGACAAGAGGGCCAAACACACACCCCCCCCCCCCCCCCCCCCCCGTCCGCGCCCTCCCTACAACGTCGGCATCGTGAGGCGTGCGACTCGTGGGTGTCTCGTTGTGCATGATCTTCTTCTTCCTCCTTCCTCCTGTTGTTAGAAAATTGACGTTGGAAGGACTATAGTGCAATCCTAGGCATCGATATTCATAGAGACGTGGATAGCATTCTACGTGGAGAGATCTTTCAGACAAACAAGGTACACAACGTTTCTACTCTTACCACGTTATGATGGCTTGTCCCGCAATTCATGGAGGGCTTTGAACATAATCTTTATTTTGTATTTCCGCTGCGTAATCCGTATCAAAACCCTACAGTGTACGCAAAAGCCGACATCCTCCATGTGTTCATCGCAGAAGGTACACACACTACTTATTTTTTGCTCAGTACACGCACTTCTGTGATTCGAAAAACTACACAACAATTTCCTTGTGACTTATTACTTTCTTAGAATATCGGGTCTATTAATGTTTTGCTCCAAATATTCATACTACTTTTTTCTATTGTTTCAGCCATTAATTTGAAAAATAATGTATTGGTTTCATCTATAAGTTTAGAGAATTATCTGTACTACCCAATCCGCCATCGACTAACTATTAACAAAAGTTGTTATAGGAAGAAGGTGCATAACCAAAAGACTATTAGATCAACTTGCTACAACATCCAAAATTTCTCAATTCACAATTTTGTGATAAATCTTCTGGAGGACTCCTATCCAGAGTAAAACTCTGATAGTGACAAAGTGAAAAGGATGAATATTGCTGATAAAGAGGTTTCATGTGATGTTACTTGCACTAATACTAGGAATAACAAAGGGGAGATATTGTTGGCTAACATGTTTAATGTTTTGGATACTGAGGAAGATACTGTCAATACTTCAGTTGTTAATCCCGCAATTACTAACCATGATGCCATTATTTAGCAGTTACAAGTAGTGTTACATCTTACACCACCGTCCAACTCTAAAACTCCATTTTCCACAACTAATCCCATGACCATAAAAACTCTAATAACCCCCTACAGAACCAACCCCTCCACTTCCATAAATGCCTTCCAACCCAATTCTTAAGGAATTTGAATCCTAACCATGTTCAATATCCTCTTTCAATCAACCTCTCATATCACTTGAAAAATTCAGGATTCTTGGCAAACATGTCAACATCCAGCAGCTCCTCTCAGGGCTCAGTAAACCAAGCATTGGTCCATGTGCCGCAAATAGAACCAGTCCTTGCAAGGAGATTACCAGGTAGGACATTATCTAGAAGGTGGAGCAATCAATCCTGGCCAAGAATTGGTACATACCATTCCCCGTCCTTCCATCTCTGAGAACAACCACGTCTACAACTATGATCCATGCAATGTCACCACAGTTAAGGGTGGTGGAGCAATGGAGTTAGAAGTCCCTGTTGGAGGAATTTAGTTGGACAAACCTGGAAGTACATATGTTAACTCAGGATGAATTAGTTCAATTGACAAGTCCACGTGTTCCCACAGACTCACTTGGGCCAGATGCTATGTGGGAAACTATTTTGGATTTCCCTGTTTCCAGCAGTGGTAAAAGAAGCAAGGCTAGTAGTTCATAGAGGATCAAAAATCAAAATGGATCATTTAACACTCGGGTTCTCTACTCTTTATAGCAGGAGAATAGCTTCACTCCATATTTCGAAATCGGGGCTTTTATCCAGGCCAGGAAACAGGATGGATGTCATGGAAGGGGAAAGAATCGTTGAGCAACTAGAAATGCATGAAGAGACTCCAGGGGGCTCAAAAAATCAATAATTTTAACTTTCGCATGAAGATCCTCCTTTCGAATTGAAAAGGGACTGGAAGACCATTTTTTAGGAGAAACTTCAAAGACATGTTAGCTCTTCATGGTCCAAAAATTATTGGGCTAGAAACATCAGGGGTGAAAGGGCTAGAAACATCAGCATATCTTAGGGGTTCGATAGATGTTTTGTGGCTGATCCTGTGAGTTTTTTTTGGTCGCCTCTGGTTGATGTGGAATAGCTCTTATGTGGAGATTGAGCTGCATCCCAGCTAGAGATTCGTGTCTCAATTCAGTTACACTCTAACCCTTCTACTTACATGTTTTTTTTTTTCTCTGGTGTATGCTAGTCTTATGGATACTCTTAGACATATGTCATGGGATAGTTTCAAAATGGTAGCTGATTGTCATAAGTTTCTTTGACTTTTGTTTGAGGACTTCAATGAAATCTTGTATGCTAGTTACAAACGGAGAGGGTGTGGTCTCTCTAACAACCATTTTTTCCAATCCATTATTAATTTATGTAATATGGTTGTTTTAGGTTTCTCTGGCTTAGAATTTACTTGGACAAATGAGAGACATTTGTGTGGCCTCATTAAGGGGAGACTAGTCATGTTTTTGCAAAACCTGAATGGCGAACCTTTCACCCTGATGCCTTTGTCACCCATTTACCTAGAACCCACTATGATCAATGCCCCATGTCGTTAAAACACCACCAATATCCCAACTGCAATTGGCAGGCCTTTTAAGTTTGAAACTATGTGGTTATTTGATCCTTCTGTCTGGAGTTTCATCCAAAATGCTTGGAATGACTGTCCTAGCTACCCCTGGACACTAATAAAGCCCCAATTGATCTTAAAAATTAGGACAAAGAATGTTTTGGAAACCTCTTCCACAAGAAGAGAAAAATTCTGGCATGACTAGCTGGCAGCATTCCCCTTTCCTCAAAGATCAGAATGATCAAATGAGGGAGGAGTACAATACTATTCTTATCCAATTAGAGGAGTTCTAGAGGACAAGGTCTCGAATGAACTGGTTTGTGGATGGTTATAGGAACACTGGCTTCTTCCGTGTTGTCACTTTGTGTAGAAGAGAAAGAAATAAGATTGATGTAGTTAAGAAGGAGGATGGTACATGGGTTTTTGAAGCCGTATCTTTTGTTTACTATTTCTTAGAGACCTTAAAAAAGTATTTCTTTTCATGTATGGAAAGAAATGTCTCCAACCTGAACCCTGGTTGGAAATATCCTCGGCTTGATGATAGAATTCATCCGGATTTGTATACCCCCTTTTTCTCTAAATTAAAGTCTCTTATAAGGACCTTCAAGCCTAGAAATTATGGAGTCTCTGATGGCTTTCAACCTATGTTCTTTCATAATTTGGGATACTACTACTGAGATTTTCCATAACACCATTTCTTCTATGCTAAACATTGCAACCCTTCCTCATACTCTCATTTCTCTGATCCCTAAGACTGTCAGACTTGATACTATGAAGGACTATAGACACATTGCTCTGTGTAATAATGTCTACAAGTTGATTACCAAAACTATTACTTTAAGGATTAGAACCTTCGTGGACAAGCTCATAGCCCCCTTCTAAGCAGCTTTATTCCCGGAAAGAGAGGCCCAGATAACATTACTATTTTCCAAGAAATCATCCAAAACTTGAAACTAAGGAAGGGGCAGGTTGGAGACTTCATTTGAGGATGGACCTTGAGTAAGCTTATGATAACGTCGAGTGAAGTTTTTTGGAGCTACCTACAACAATTCTACTTCCCTACGCACCTCATCAACATCATCATGTCCTACAATTCTCCCCCCTCTGTGACTATCCTTATAAATGGGAAGCTTACTCCCAATTTAGGCCTTCTAAAGTCTTGAGGCCAGGCGACCCACTCTCCCCTACCTTTTCATTCTCTGCATGGAATGACTGTCCAATTGAATCTCTGATAGCATTAGTGCCCATGATTGGAAGCCTATCAAAGCCTCCATTAGAGATTATAGAATTTCACATCTCTTCGTTGCGGATGATCTCATTTTGTTTGGGAAAGCCTCGACTGATAACTCTCAAAATATGAAGGAAATTCTCGATGAGTTGTACCTCCTATCTGTGCAAAGAGTCAACCTTAAATGGTCTATGATCCCCTTCTCAAATAATCCACTTTGAAACATAGCTAACCATATGTTTTTGTCATATTATTTATAACTTGATAGTCAAAGATGGTTTGAAATCTCAAAATACTAGTATTCAAAATATCCGTGATTCCCTTCTTTATATTTCTAGTAGCGCGGCACGTCAAAAGGAATTTGATCTAGCCTGTGAAATTGCTAAGAAAAAAATTCTGAGATTTAGAGTGAATTCTTACTAGATGGAATGGGACTTATTTGATGATAAAGGGTTCCGAAAGGTATCGGAACGTTATAACGCGGTTTATTATAGAAGACGCTCGCGAAATTGAACTGCTACGAGTGATTGGAGAGTTACAAAAGATTTGATGAGACCTTTTTACAATGCCACTAACCTATTATCTGACGTTTATTATACCACGAGTAATTGGGCACTTATTCAATTGATGAAAATGACTAGTTTAATAGATTCACATATGACACACCCACAATTAGGAGAGGCCATAATTGAAATGCATATTTATGAAATATTTTGAAAAAAATCCTATGAATTTTTGGTTAGGTGCGGTACTTGATCCACGTCTAAACTTCAAGCGCTAGAAAAATCTCTTAAAAAATTGCGCTTAACATGGGGGGGGGGGGCAAATATTTGGACCCAACAGTTGAAGAATTTCATAGTCTTTTAAAATATAAATTCGAAAAATATGTCTCCATTTATGGTAAAACACATACTCAAAATGTTAAATCATCTTCTTCTCAAAGCTATGATCTTGATTCAATATTTGATTTTGCCGCATTCACGGATTGTTCGAGTTCTTATGACTCTAGTATCTGCGAATTGGATAGGTACCTAGTTACTAAACATTCGTATGAAACTAATAATGTTAATGAACTAAACTTGTTACAATGGTGGAAGAAAACGACGAAAGCTACCCGTTATTATCAATACTAACATGTCATATATTAACCCTTCCCGTTTCAAGTTCCGCACCGAGTCGGCTTTTTAGTGCATGTGAACGATTTTTATCAATGAAGCGTTCACGATTGACGCCCGAGATGTTAGATGTACTCATTCTTACCAACGGTTGGGACGATGCCAAAATGAGAACACAAGACATCCGCAGAGATGACCAACTCACTATTGAGCAAATTAAAGTCGACGCCAAGGGAAAAATTATAGACGAAGTAGATGGTATTGTGTACGAAGACATCGACAATGATGAATGAAATTACAGAAAATGTATTTTTCAAATTTTTGTCAAAATTTCTAGTTTAGAAAAAATAGCTTATGATAGATAGTTGGGTAGTGTCAACCTAGTTGGGATGTATTCAAACTATATTTAAGTATTTTTTCTAACATATGTAACCCTAAAAGTCAATTAATAAACTTTCTTTAATAGTATTACTATTTTTATTAGTTGTTTGCTAGTTTTATTACTAGTTTTTTTTTAAAAAAAAATAGTTAGTTACAAGTTTAATATAAATATAACGAATTTAAATTTATATATACTTATACACAAGTACATATATGATATACAATTATACAGATATAATATATTTGTATACATATATAATATACCAATATATATGTATATATAATATACATATATAATATATATACATAAAATAAATATATATAATAACTTTTAATAAAAGTAGCCTGACGCGGCCCGCACACTGGCTAAACCGGGGTTTTGGACCCGGTCCTGGCTCAAAATTTCAAAATGGTGACCCGGCCTGCTGGACCATGGGTCTACAACCCGCCCTCGGCTCATTCTCGTTCAGCCCGGCTTAAACCCGGCCTGGCCTCCTCTCACCTTGAGTCATTTATCATTCAATTTATGTTCTTTTAACGGTTTGAATGAATTCAAAAGGTATAGACCACAAATATTGGAACTCACCAATGCTAAAATAGAAATAGAACGAGTACAATAGGACATATTCAGGGAATAAATAAATGCAAAGGACAAATGTAATGCCCTCATGCATGTCTCCTGTAAGTCACTTTCATCATCGTCCATTGTCTAATTATGTTTGACATTGTGGTTTATAAATTTAATTTCATCTTTTGGACTGCTGTTTATAGTGACTATAATTTTTCGGTTTATTCTCCTTCCTTTAATTCTTACTAACATTTTAAACTACTAGTGGGTATCTCGGGCCATGGTAGGAATTGTATATTCAAATGTTATGTAAATTGTATATTCAAATGATATGTAATCTTTGTATAGTATGAATTGAGATTAGCTTGAGTAGTTGAGATTTGACATAGAAGAAGTCCGTTAGTGTTTTCTCGTCAGAAATAGAATATTAATCGTATACTAATCTTTATCGAATACAAAACTCTTACCCATGGGTTGTCCGGACTAAAATCGTAGTAAAACAGTGAAGTATTGATACAATGCTAGAAAATATGTCTCCTTGAAATGGGCCATAGGAGGAGCAAATTACTTTACAAAATGTATTTACAAATTTCATACTAATCTTTGTAGAATACAAAACTCTTACTCGTGGGTTGGCCGGACCGAACATGTGGAAAAATACTGAAAATGTATTTACAAAATGTATGCTACAAATTATTTCTACTATCCTTTCCTTTTTTTGCAAACAATAATATCCTTTCCTTAAAATGGGCCGTAGGAGGTACAAATTACTTTATACGATGTATTTACAAAGTGTTTTTATTAGCGTTTAAATTCTACAACGGGCTTATATAGATGCTAATTGTCAAATGAAAAGATGGTTTGCAACAGTGACACTGAAGCCTGAGGGCATGAGGTAAATGGTTCAACTCTATCAATCCCAAATCCCATTAGTAGTGAGGTCTACTTTGTAGGTTTTTCATATCTACAATACTTGCCTTCATAAATGTACACTTGTGAGTAGCATGTACAAATGACACGATGTTTTGGCATGTGTTTAAATTTAATTTCTCTTGTTCTTGAAGCAAATGGTTCCACTCAACTGCACATGCAATGGTGTGTTAATAATCATATGAATGGAATGTTAAATAATCCTTCAAAAATAGAATGTCAAATGCTTAAATGTTGGAAATAATATGTTTGTGTGTTTATTTTACTTTGAAATATAGTTTTTAACAAGTGAAGTAGTATGTTAAAAGAAAAGAAAAAAAGGTAAAGTTTACTCAAATTGGCAAAATATGATTCCCCAACTAATATATTTCCTTACCTATAGCATGGCAACGAACATAAATGATCAAATTCTCTCATAAAATATTCCTATGAAATCATGCTTGGTCGACAACCGTTGGGGGAAAAACTGACGATTCAATTTAAGTTTGAATTTTGTAGAAGACCAGAACCTTGTTCAAGTAAAAGTACACGCTATTACGAGATAAATGCCAAACTTAGAATCAAACACCCTAAAATTTGAGGCCCCAAAAAGGTGATGAAGGCGGCTTTTTTTTTTCAAAAAAACTGTTGGTGGTATCGCATAAGAGAAAAGGGGAAAAGTTTTGTTTTACCTATGTGCAATAATCCGTAAAAGTTGGGAAACGCTTGATCATCTTATGTTTCTTAGTCACCTATAATTATCCGATCAATCAAGCGTGAAGCGAACAAGCAAAACTAGGAGTTCTGGCTTTTCATCTTCTCTTGAGGGCAATACTCCTCCAAGCGTTGATGTAGACGATTTAGGCCAGTAATAGTGTTGATGGGGTTTGGTTATTCAACTGTTGCGGTGAAGGGCAGGAGATGAAGGGTCAGAGCAAGAGAGTATTTTGTTTCCTCTTTTCAGTTGTATCTGCTCAAATCTTTTTTCTTTTTTCGTCAAACGGTTTGGAATTCGGGACCTCGCGCAGGGACTTCCAACGCTCTACCACTTGAACTACCACCCTAGCTTCTACTCAAATCTTTTTGTTTTCATCTTCATTTAATTATTGAGAACTTGAACTTCTTTTCAAAATATAAAAGGTTCATTGTTTCATATTTATTGATTCATTAAACAACATATTCATTGAATTATACATTTTGCATACAAAATAAACGTATTAGTAGAACGTACGTGTCTCATCGCATTTCAAAATCAAAATTTACAATATGCAGACATTGCAGTAAGGGGACTATTGAGCTTATTTGAAGAGATGTGAACTTTTTCTTTTAGGCTAATAAGTTGGTAGTGGGTTTAACATAGCTTGTTTTATCTTGTTGTCGTGTGACATTCTTAATATTTTTTGAAAGAAATCACATTCTTAATTGGCTTTTGTAATAACTGTTTTTTAAGTAATTTTTTTGGAATATCAAGTTTGCATTTTTTTTTTGTATATGTGGAGTAATAGACAATCTCAACTTCATTGAATGATAAATATTCCAGGCAATATTTAAATAAAATTAAAAATATAATATTTTTCATTGTTATTGATTCTTTATGTGGGCCTTTCTTATTGGTTGATTTTTTTTTAAATATTGTTTTAGAAAAAGAAAACTACATTCTTATAGTGAAAGCCTACAAAAGTTGTCCTTATTGGTTTTCATATTTTTTCCTTAATTTTTTTTCATAAAATCTTTAACTGACTTTTTATGAAGGAAAAAAAATTATATCAAATTCAATGAAGTAGACATTTTTGCATACAAAAATTAAACTCTTTGTCAAAGTGTTCAAATTTCAATAAATTTAAGCTATAAAAAGTGAAATATTATATAGGACATGGTTATTCTTAATGTTCTTTGTTTTTATATTTGATTTTATCAATGGTTTCTGTATCTATTTTCCATAAAATATCATTTCTGAAAAAATAAATTATGTTCTTTTGGTGAAAACTACAAAATTTGTCCTTGCTGGTTTTTACTTCTTTTCTTTAAAATAGTTTTCAAAAAAATCCTAAAGTGCATTTTTTGATGGAGGAAAACCACATTGTTTCATATTTACCGAATAATATATTTTTCCTAGAAAAATGATTTTTTTGACAAATGCTACATTTTAAAACATATACTTTTATATCAAAAAGTGAAATATTATCTTGGATGCATTTCGTTTTTATCTCGGATTTTCTCAATGGTTTATGTATCCCTTAAAATATTATATCAGAAATGTAAATTACATTCTTATGGTGAAAAGCTACAAAACTTGTCATTGTTGGTTTTCATATTTTTCTTTAAAATCGTTCTAAAAAACAACATTTTTTATAGTGGCAAATCACGTTGTTTCATATTCACCGAGTCAGATATTTTTCTTTGAAAAAAAATAAAAAGTTTTGTCAACTGCTACATTTTGAACCATATTCTTTCATAATTAAAATTTAAATATTATCTTGGATGTACTTCTTTTCATCTCTGACTGTCTCAATGGTATATGTATCTATTTTCCCTTAGGTTATTTTTTCACAAATGTTGTCCTTATTAGTTTTCCTATTTTTTCCTTACACACGTTTCATAAAAATATTAGACTACATTTTTCTGTGGAAAATCACATTGTTTCATATACACCGAATAAGATAATTTGTATTGAAAAATGAAAAGTTCTGTCAAATAGTACATTTCAAACCATATTCTTTCATATTCATTGAATTCGATAGTTTGCAGAGAAAAATGAAAAGTTTTGTCAAATGTTACAATTTCAATGTATAATAAAGTCACGTTATATTCTCAAAGCATTACTTGTCACTTGAATATATCACAGTTGGCAAGATTTAAATGGCACACAAAAATCACATGCATGCCACTTGAATAAGAAATTTGACAAATGACATAAGAAGAGTACATTTTTCAAATCACACATGGCAGATAAAGAAAGCATTTCCCTTGCATTAAGATATATAATATACTAGGTTCCACCCCGCGCGCGTTGCGCGCGGTGTGGCCTTGGCATGTTTGCTTGTCCGATGGGCGGAGATATACATTTGCAACTGCATGATTATTATGTACCGCGTTTCGATGTTATTTTATCGGGCGTTGTTTTTCTGCTCTGAACTTTGTTATCGTCTCACTGTCATTGCAATCGATATTTATGTAATTTTGGTAGCATATTTTGAGTACGATGTTTTACAACAACACTATAGTCGCACGATACATCTGTGGGTGCATCACATTTGTAGTAATTGGAATTCGTTGATGGCAATTGTCTTTTTTGTATGTGCATTTAAGGTAATAAAATTCGTAGATAGTAAATTGCTCATACACGAGATTGGAAGAACGAGATATGTTTTACAATTACATCATGAAATCCTAATTCCTTGCTTGATGTGCAGTAACAGCAAGCGATCTCGGATGCAAAACACATGTATTATGTAGTTACAGCCTGATAATAAGAAAGATTGACAAACTTTATCATCGCTTTGAAAACAAAGAAGTTAGGAATTCGTCATACTTATAACTTATTAACCCTATCCAAGGTCAACGCTTGCCACCTTTCCCAACCACCCAACATTTATATCCTTCTGATTTGGGTTTCATCATTTAGATGCGTTGTTTGATGTAAATTGAAGATTTCTTCAGTAGATTGAGTGAGATCTGAAGAATCTTGTGCTTGATTCACCTGTCCTGCAGATTGCATTTATTGGAGATGTGTTTGTTTGAATATGCATGTCGATCAGTTTATTAAAATAACATGGACAGATGCTATGTATCACCAGTTCATGTCAACGCCTATTATCTTCCCCAATCAACAATTGTTAGTTTCCTTCTGCTCTAGGTTTCATCATGTAGATGCATTACTTGATGTGTATTGATGTTTTCTTAAGTTAAGTAGGTTTTGCAGTATATGGTGCTTGATTGACTTGTCTTGCAGATTGCATTTATTGGAGATGTGTTTGTTTGAATATGCATGTCAATCAGTTTAATATAATGATGACATGAACAGATGCTATATATTACCAGTTCATGCATAACCTAGTCCATTGTCAACGCCTATTATCTCCCCCAATCAGTCATTATATCTCTGCTTCTGCTTTAGGTCTCATAATGTAGATGCATTGCTTGATGTGTATTGAAGCCTGTATTGCAGATTACATTTATTGAAGAGGTGTCTGTCTGAGTAATCATGTTAAGCTGTTTAATCAAAGGTCATGACCACTTGCTATGGTCTTTTGACTTCCTTCCTTACTTGTGGTATAAAATCACAAGCAGTTGGCCTAATTGACAACATACTGTGATGCAATGGATTCTGCTAAGGAAAATACTGATGACAAATGGAGGAAGACTGCTAAGAAGGAGAGCAAGAAGAAGATGAGGAAAAGCAAGAAATATCCGAGCGAGGAAGAATTCACAGAGGGCGAGTCCGAGTGGGAGAGTTTGACTGAACATGGTTATGTTGTCGGGAAGGGCTCGGACACTACAGTGTACTCAGACATGGAGGAAGAAGTTGACTTCTGGGGAATTGACACGGCCTCTTCATATCCGCTGAAGCTGAAGGGTTCTGACTCTCGTTCTTCCAGTTCAAGTAGGAAGAAGAAGGAAAAAGTGACAGCCAAAGGTAGCGAAGATTCGCAGATGAAGAAATCAATTCTTCCACTGAATGCGACATCAGAGAAGGGTGGGAAGAGAAAGAAGACCGAGGAAGATGTTCAAGAGTCGTGCAAAAAGAAACCAAGAGTATAGAGTTCTTTGTGTGTTATGTTATGGTGAATTCTAGTATGCCTTATGAGCAGTAATGTTGAGCTTGGTGATGTTTACTTTGTAATGGAGTTATGAATTAATGTCATCTTGGTCTATATTTCGCGTATCAATGCAGCTTTTGCTTTTTTCATAATTTAATACTTGTTTAGAATGATGTATTAGATTATGTTATTCATGGATTGACACAGATATTATATTTGGCAAACAATGAGCGACAAAGCAACGAATTAGCATCGTGTGTTCATTCTATTTGATCGGAATAATACCGTAAATATCATGTAGATGTGTGGCAAGAAAATGAAACAGAAGATTCCATTTGCTTTCTTTAATAGGCATACATCGAATAATTGTTGGAAGCAACCATCTGCATCAGATGAAAGCGTAGCGGTGTCCGCTGACCACAGGAAACTCGATATGGGATGGAAAAAAAAATGTTTGGCTATTATGACCAGAAATTGTTCCTTTTTTAGGTACTCACAAAGGTTCTTTTTTAGGCTTGACCAGTTGACATGGAATTCACTATCTAAATAATGATGTTAATTGTTTTTAGTATATTAGAGAAAAATCATAGCCATGAACTTGATTCTCCACTTTCTTCTAAAAAGATTGTGGTTCAACGGAATTTTGAAAGATCTTATCTTTTGCTGAAATTGACACGTGTGTGTTCAACAAATTCGTAGTACCAGTAGTGTGTGTATATATATATATATGTATATAAATATGTATGTTTTATGAGGCTAACCTCTCACGTTCACCTTCACTATTTTACCTTGAGTTGAATGCCCCTATCTCCTTTAATAGTATAACTTGTACTATCTCTGTTTCTTCTCGAATGTCATGGTTTAACCTTTTACACATAGTTGTGTCACTTTAACTTGGTTTGGAAAAAATCGTTTTTAGATTGAAGTAGCAAGAATTTAGTCTAAGATGTGTGGATAACATCGTGTTTTCGCATCATATGAAGAAAATGTAATAAAAAACTACCAAAGCCAGAATTTCTCCCCGTAATAGTATATGTTCAGTCATTGTTCACATTGTCACAAGAGTGTGATCTAATACAATTTCAATAGCTATCCGAAATATTATTGCATTCATGATTTCAGTTTCATCTTGTAGCTGGTCATAGACATGGCCGTTAAAGTGAAGGATTGGATTTTTGTTCGTCTTAGCACGTGTTTTCTATTAATTCGCTATTCCGCTGCATAATTGACTTTGCAATTAAAGATAAAATGTGTAGTGCAGTACGTAGATATTTGCAGAAGGGTTTAACGAAGGATTACAGTAGGAAGCATGTTAGTGCAGCAATGAAAATTTGGAATTTAGAAATACAAGATGACAGCAGTAGAAACATCAAAGCGGAATAGAACAGGTACATGATTTGCAGCTTTATATGCCTTGATTGTTGGCGGGTGGAGTATGATGGGGCTGCATTGCTCAAATGATGTCCTTTTATCAGGTGTTCTGGATACGGCGAACCAGCCACCTTGTTAGCCGAGGATTCCTGTTTTGTGTGCATCTAATCACGCGGACGTAGAATTTTGTTGTTGGGCTCTTTGCATTTGCTGACGCTATGAGATTTTGTTGTTCCTGATAAGGAAACAAATCAATCAATGTGGCTGTAATCAGTGTGTGTCACTGTGCTAGAGATTGTGTAGATTAGGCAATCATAATACCTGTTCAGTCATTGTTGACATTGCAGCAAGTGTGGTATCCAAAAAGGTTTCCACAGAGAGTCCAAATATTGTAGCATCCATAATTCCAGTTTCATCTCGAAGCTCCACATACAATCGACCACTACAGTTAGGTCCGAGTTGTTGTTAGCGTCCATGTACTTGTTTTGCTGTTATAGGATATGTGGACGTAGCTATATGTAGTGCATATGATGTGAAGTAGCAAAAAACGTTTTATATAATGGATGTTGGGTTTTTTTAGCTAACCACGGTATTGTGTTGCAATCAGCGTTGCCACAGTTTCTACAAATTTCACAGATGCGTTCACGTTTGCAATGTAGGCAAGCATTGAACCACGGCTGTTGAGTTGTCGGTATTGCACGTATCGATACTCGTAACCATGTCTCAGCATACAACTGCTGTTACAAGAATGAGTAGACTATATTTTAGTTGCAAGTATCACGATTGCAAATGTGTGAGTGAATGGAACAAATGTCTTACCACCGTTCGTCTTGCATCTGATATATTGTTGACCTGCATTGCAAATTGATGTATTTCTCCTGTGTGGTTATGTAATTGTTTGGCATCACCAGTGAACTGTTTATATAGTGTCTTATGTACTGTGTACTCTGCTAATCATATTGTGAATCATAAAACGGCACACAATTGAATGCTTATAGAATATTTTCCGTAATCAAATGGGGCTTCTTGGATGTTACAAAACTGCTGAGATTTGCAGTGAATGCAGGTATGGTAGCTGTGTTATTAATCATGTGATCAGTACGTGGTGTGTTGTTGATGACAAATGTTTGGACAGAATATTATTCTATGCCAAGTGTTTGTATTGCATGTTAGATCAGAATTTTGCATGGCCGCAACTTGTGTGTTAAGCTCTGAAGCAGGAGTACCAGATGTCAATACCAGTACTGGAAGCAGCAGAACCAGCATGCTGGAACGATGCTTATGTTGGCACACAATTTTTAGTACATTGGTAAGCTGCCCAGTATGTTGTCTATCAACTGTTAGTGTTGAAAATTAAATCGCAAGTACATATGGTAGATTATTGGTACGATGCGTAAGTGGTTTGCTTATGATATTTATATGGCTTGAAGTTGTCATTCTTTTTTTTTTTTGTGTTTCTTTTTGGCCATATTAGCAAAACTATTGTATCTGATGCCGATTAACGGTGAATCCATGTAATTTGAAATGACATTTTGGGTTAAGTACAAGCAGAAATTGGTTAGCATCTGGGGATTAGCATGTGTCAATGAAACTATTGAGAGGGTGATATAGAAGGCGACGGCAGATGAGGATTTAATAGTGCGATTGTCGTATTTTCGTGCGGAATATGGAATTATGGATTAGTGACGTAATTAATTGGTATCGGCAGTTCTGTTGTTGTGGTATTCGTCCAAAAGTATTCTGGCATTATTTATACATTCGGTGTGTCTGCTGCATTATACATGTTGTACCAGTATCTGGTTAATGGAGGTAGCGTTGAATTATTTGAGATGTAGTTGGGACTTCGTATTATGCAGACTGAATTACAATATTATGTGGACATCCACTGATAACAAAGCGTTGATTACAAGAACATACAAGACGATATTGGCATATTATCTTATTTAGTTCGTCGATGGGGTTATATTTTTATGTGTAAGCGTGCATCAAGCTTCAACTACGTAGCGTACAATCCAACCATTTATTGGAAACCCATTCCCATTGGTGCACCGGGAAAGGAGGAAGTAAATCTTCTTGTGCCACTGTTCGTGTTCACGGTCTCAAGCACGCTTTGTTGTTCCTTGAAACAATCACAGTGGCGAACATAATGAGCTAATTGGGTATGGAGTATAATTTTGGATTGAGAAATTTTGTTTCATACCTCAGCCGACATTGATGACATGGTTGTTGCATTTATCCCTAATACAGTGTCAACTGAATGTCCGAAGATGCGTACCTCGAGTTCAGCACTACCGTCATGAAGTTGCACGGTTATACGCCCCCTGGGGAAAAACAACCAAAAAACAACATTTGGCAGTTAGGTTTCGTATCCTCTTTGAAAAAGGTGTTAAATTCATGTTGTGCAAAATTAGGTTGATACAGTCTACGATGTAATGGTTGTTAGGGTCATTATATACCATGGTATAGCATCGCAGTCATTATTTTGGCAAGCAGAGCATTGAAATCTGTTGTTTGGAGAACGATTTGCAGCACGATTGCACAACTTGCATGGGTAATACCATGCTTGCTGATTTGTCGGTAAAGCGTGAACGTTGACTTTTACCCAAATTTCGCGTACTGTAGCCTGCAGGTGCTCATAAGAAGCATTCAATCTAAAGTGAAACTGTTGGGAAAGCTGCATTACTGAGTCGGTGATGATTTTTCATCAGTGAAGAAAATTCTCACCGGTAATGTTGGCAGATCGACTATTGCACAGAGTTTCATTTCTTGTTCGTATGTTTGATCACAATACAAACTTTGAGGCTTGGATGAACTGTTGTTGCAAGGTGCAAACAAAGCTTATGGGAGAAAGCAATGGTGCCTGGTTGTTGTGCAGTATGAGGTAGAATTGATTTTTATGATAGTATTTATAGTAACATTTGTTGCAGGGGTTGGTGGATACCTGAGCTATATGTAATATAGTTATATAATGTTCTGTGCTAAATGCTTTTTCTTTGCTCTTTTTTTTTTTTCTTTTTTTTGTTTTCCTTTTTTTTTTTTCTGCTACCATTTGCAATATCATACTGAACTGATTACGTGAATAACAAAACGTGTGGGGGTTTTTTTATTAGATAATTGCTTTGTATTGAAACTGAGACATGCTATAACACTCAAATCAGCTGGTGTAGGTGATAATGTCATCTGTATACAGATTTGCATACGATGGCACACAGTTCAAGAACATCAACAAACTACTTATTTATCCATGTACATAATTAAATGATAACCTCTTCACAGCATGGTATGATACATTTTTTCAGTGCAATATCATTCGGAAATTATCAAGAATTAAGCTGAATTGGTATTTGGGAAAACCAGTTGAATGTGATGTGGCAAATGTATAAGATGCGTATCGATGATAAGTAATCAGTGGATAATCAATACATTTTATTGAAAGAATGATGTTAGCTGTAACCAGTGGTGGTTATTCATTGCCACCATATGTTGAAGAACACATCGACCATTGGAAAGTTGGAGAAGCATCTGGGTTTATGTTTTGTCTGTCAATGCAATGTTGATTTGTGATGATTCCATGTTCGTTTAGAACGATTTATTATACCTTGCTAACTATACTTTGTATTGATTCTAGTGAAAGGTTCTAGTGTTTGGTTTCGGTGTTCTTGCTGTTGCTGTTGTTATATGATTCGGAATAGGCATTCTCGTATATGCATTGTGTTAGGGTGTTATTTGATTAAAACTATGCCGTCAATAGTCTCCACACGTGCATGTGAAACTCCCTGTGACGATGCGTGCAACGAATGAAGAATGCAAATGTAACAGCATGATTGATTCACATCTGTGACTTCGTATGCGTTTATTGCATCTAACGAAGGACATGAGGGCAATACATGATTTGTGTTTTGTGGGGTTTGTATTATCAATCGGGGATGGCAGCTTGCGCAAGAATGACGAAGCCTTATTAAAGCTACTGCAATCAATGGTTGTGCCTTTTGTATATGAGAGAACATTGATTATCATTTTCATTGGATATGTTTACCCTAACTTTGAAGGTTATTGCTTCAAGTCTGAGTACCTCGTGAACCTAGCTGGCTTGACATCAAGGATTGTCTGTTTTGATATTTGGAATGAAATTTTACTTGATAGACGCCTTGGTAACCCACACGTCTACACAAGTTTTGATCAGTTGTCCTGTGATATTGTTACGAATGTTAGATCCATCTGCCAACACCCTTTGGACGTCTGCCTGTCAGATGGGCGGAGAGATGTGTTTGTCATTGCGGGTTACTGTAAATAGTCTTAAGATTTGTAGGTACATTATATTTAGAGTAATCGGATTCATAGCTGATAGTAGTTTCTTTATAACATGAATAGTTTAAAACTTGTGAATATTACATTCGAACAACAGGAAGGTAGACATTTGATATTGCGGCATTGCAGCAAGGAAAGTACATTAGCAGTCAACATGCGTGGTATCAATAGGAGCCTGTACCATATTTTCCTTCAGCAATGGTTGTTATAATTGTTTAGTCTGCTCTTCGAACTCGGCGAACGACCCACCTTGTTAATCTTGGGTTCCTGTTTTGTGTGCATCTGAGTATGCGGACGTAGAATTTTTGTGATGTGCCTCTTGCATTTGCGGCTAGTAGGAGATTTTGTTGTTCCTGAATATGAAATTGTAGTTGGTGTTGTTATGGATTGTATATATTGCTTATTTTAAATGATAAGAATACCTGTTCAGACATTGTTGACATTGTGAAAAGGGTGTTGTCTAAGACAGTTTCAACAGGTAGCCCAAATATTGTGACATCCATGATCCCAGTGTCATCCTGTAACTCGACATAGAGGCGGCCACTGCATCGAAGGGTTGTGTGGTTGTTAGTTTGCATATATTTCATGTAACGGTACTGAAATCCAGAAGTACATATGTGTGTGTAAAGAATAAATGTAGTATACAGTAGAAGAATTGTTGCACACATTGTATGCTGAATAGTTGTCTAACCATATGATTGCATCCTGGGTAGCATTGCCGCATTTATTGCAGATCTGTCCGAAGCACTCATTTTTGCAGTTTCGGCATGCATTGAACCATGGCTGCTGGCTTGTTGGTATTGCGGTTATTGATACCTTCATCCATGTTTCTCTGTATAAGTCATATATAATTAAATAGGCGTTAGCTTTTTGCAAATGTTATGCTGTGGACAAGATAACTAAATGGAAGAAATAACTCACCACAGTTGCCCTAACAGCTGATATGTTGCTGAGTTCCATTGAAAGCCGTCGCACCAATTCTGTATGTTGATGATAGTCTGGATTGTGGAGCCACTGCTTATATAGCATGCTTGCTCTACTTAGTTAGTTGAACTATGGTGCACGTGATAGAATGGCACGCACTACAATGTTTTGCATATACCGAGGCTGCCACATGTCGATGAAACGAAACATGCTCAGCAAAGTTGGGATGAACCTATATACGAATGTTAATTGCGGTGCTGTTTGCTATAGTGTCAATATAACTTAGTGATATATGCATGTTCTTATCCTCTTGTTTAGCATAACGGTAGACATATAATTATATGGTGGATATAGTTGGGATTGGTTTATAGCCGGAGTAGATATGGAACAAGTAATCCTTGTCTGTTTGTGCTGTTGTGCTTTTAGTCAATTATAGGATTTCGTATACTATGCAGTATCAACAATAATGGCAGAGTAGAAAATATAGCAAATTTTTATTTAATGCAACAAAGCTGGAGGGAAACATGGTACTACACCACATATCGTACAACAAAGGGAAATGAAATATAACAAAGTACGTAATGAGAGGAATCTATTTCGATACAGATGCATCACTGGATCTTATTCATTATTATTGCCATTGCGTCTTCGCATTCATGCAATCTCAACCTGGCGGACCACCCACCTAAATATGCTGCGATTGGTTTGGTGTGTGCCCTTCAGAACACGCACATAGAAAGGTCTTGATGCATTGTTTGTGTTGACATTGATGATGAGAGACTGACATTCCAGGTGTTACATTATGACATTGAAGTGAGGCACAAATTTCATTGTAAATATGTTATGAATGTTTTATTATGTAGTTATATGGTGTATTATTTGTAGGAACTATATTGATACCTCCAGCGTCATTCGTGCCAAGGTTGCAGCTGTTGTGTTAAGCACAGTTTCTCCAGCTTGCCCAAACAGCGTAACATTCAATATACCGGTGTCATCTTTAAGCTCAACCATGAGACGACATCTGTATCGAAATAAGTATTTGTATATAAAATATTGATCTAAACATCTTGTAGTGTGAATTTGCATGTGTTATAGCTGGTTAACCTGGGAGTAGTCTTAGGTTGAGAGCTCTTGCAGGTGGAACAGTTTGAATGAATACGCTCTTGCTGGCAGATGTCACATGCATCGAACCATCCCTGCTGTGTTGTTGGGATGATGCGAATGCAGACTCTTATCCAAGCTTCTTGTATGCTTCCTGAGAAGAATGTGGCAGTGATTCAATTTAATATCGCATTGTTGTAAAGTAAGAGTTTACATGATCTGATATTGGAAAGTAATATGACAGCAGTATTGTGCGAAGTAATGATACCAATGACGATCGAAGTTCTGCAATCGTGGATGGTGTCATGATGTTCGGTCTGGTGATTGAATGTTGGTGGTGGAATTGTTGGAACATAAGATGCGTTGAATGGTACTGGATGTGCGTCTCGTTTGGGGAGGTAATGGTTTATATAGTGCATAACTGGTAGGTGGGAATTTGTTTAGGAAGTATATTAAGCATATGATGTGGAGTAATGTGCTCTTATTAGCAAGAATCACATGTATTGTCAGTCGGGGATTCGAAGATTGTTTCGTATCCATGCCGATAGTTAGAAATTAGTGAAGGAGGTGTATTTCTATACATATTCAATTATGTAGTGTAGTTTGCTAATTGTCAATTTACCAATAACAGGATAGTAGTATATTACACCGATAGATACTGTAGTATCATCAATGTTATATTTTGTGAAATGACCGCGGTGTAGTTTTACAGATCGTTAAAGTTGTTATGGTATTGTTTGTGCCAAGTGTGTGGGTGCAATATTGTTGTATGCCAAGTGTTTGGGTTGCATGGTAGATAAGTATATGTTTAGAATGCATGTGAGCATGGTAGGTGGTAAGGCATTCAGAGTATTTCATCATCATTGCACTGCAATTGTCAGTTTTGCATATTTAAGTTATCCATTTGTTGGCACACATTTCTATTTCATAGGGAAACTGACAATGATATTATACAAGCTGCACTGGTGATGAACCTATTGGTATTGTAATAGACAGCATTAGTCTGCTGTATGGTTGTTCAAAATTCATATCAATGCATTCATGCAAATCAATGTGTAAGTTGCATGTTATATTTGACGGTTCTACAAACTCATCTTTACCTTGTTAGGTTCAATATATGAGGAAATTCCAGGTATTGATTCAGGATAGTAAAGATTGAGCAAGTTAATAAGGGTTGTGAGTATAATTATTTGTACTAACGGTTATTAATGGAAATTGAATTACTGCCAAATATACAATGCGTTCCGGGAAGTGAGTTTGGTATAATTTATCAGTTGTAAGTAGCTCAAATGTATCGGTTTGTTATACTGAGTTTATTTTTAGATGAATATACATAGTTATAAACTATTAATTAGAGTCAAGCTTATTACAAGTTGCGTCTGATCTGAATTTGCAGGCCTATGTGGTGTTGCCATAATACTGTTATGCGCCAACTGTTTAAGTTGCATGTTAAATGCAAATTTTCTAAGCTTGCATGTGGTGTTGGTATGTTTCTAAAGTTGAATAGCAACTTTTGATGTTTGTGCTGAAAGTGTCAGGCTCAGCATGTTTGATTCGTTAACTGGTTGGCACGCATACCTAGTCTACTTGGGAAGATAGCCATTGCGTGAGAAAAGATTTTGAGTCAGTGAAAACCAAACAGGGAAAAGGTAATCGATATATTACATATCACAAGTGTGTTGTCGTGGTAATAGATTATACACATATGTTGTTTAGCTGTTGAAAGCTAGCATTAATCTATTGGTGTGAATGAATGCACAACTTGTATGCTATATATGACCACTGCATTAGGTTATTGTTGGCGGTATTAATCCGTTACAGAAGAGTGTCTATATTCAGATTTGAAATACTTCAAGATTTTGCAGGATGTTAATGCCTGGCAACATAACAAGTTGTAGTTAGGGGTGCAAATATATTCAGAAGAATTGGTACGGAGGACATTATCAATGTAATGCATTCAGTGCACAAGTAATACAACAATCGAAGGGTATTAGATGAAGCATGTAATGATACGAAATATTAATTACATGATTCAAACCAACGAGTAGACGACTGCTCCTCAAGTATTAAGTTGCGTACTATTTCAGGAGCATCATATAATATATTTAACGCATGGTAGTAGGGACCAGTTCTGGAAGCAGTACAGCGAAGACTATTGGATCGTATTTGGAATTCGATAAGATAGCAAATGATCCGGTACAGGTTTTTTTTTTTTTTTTTTTTTTTTTTTTTTTTTAAATTTGGATTTAAGTATGACCTCATCTTCGGAAAAGAGCTGTATCGCATGCCATCGCCTTCATAGCTAGCCTTGCTGGGAGCGGATTGGGAAGAGAAACTGAAACGACAATCAGTATGAGACATGGATGGTGTGCATCTATGGCATGCTTCAAATAAAGTGGATCCAAATCTAAATTGGCGACAGAGTTGTTATGGGGTTAGTTATGGGAACGCTAATTTTAACTTCTATTTAAGTTCGCTGTTTGATAATTGCGGGAAAGCATTCTGCAATGCTGGAAAATATTGTGTGGTCATGCTGCTACTACCTACAATGCAAAGAATTAGATGTTGCCATCCCAATGACTGAGATAGATAGGATACAATGACTACACGTGCCGGTACTCTGTAAACTATGGCATCTAACTTATATAAAGCCAGTATAAATCTTGAATGTAATAGTTAGTGGAATGTGATCTGGGCAAAGAAGCATTGTGCGAATATTCACATATCTTTTGAATTTGTTTGGACTGATCATGTCCACAAATTATTGCGGCTACGTGTTTGCAAGGCTACATGGACTTATGTGGTAGTACCCTGTCTTACCTATATAGGTTACTAATCAGGTTATGCATCGGGTCAATTTGATGTTTTAAGCATAGCGGACCTTACTCTTGATTATACATGTGGTTGTAACGATATAAATAAGCAGCACCAGATACAGGAATTTCGAATTGCTAAACAACCAGACGATGAACATTTATTCAAGCTGTGATACAAATAGCTAGAATTATGCAGCTAATCCGTATCACTGGGTGACATATAACGACTACACGCTTCTAATTTGTCTTCTGTAATTAAATCCTGTATTATTTCTGGGGCTTCATACATGATTTTGCATTCATCTGATTGCTGTGCCCCCATACTTGCAAGCTGTTTGGCAACGCTGTTTTCTATGTAGTCGATATGACTTAGTGCTATGTGCATATCTCGCAGCAGAATATGTCCCCGATTGATTTGATTTCTCATACCTGGAGGAAAATCTCTGACAAAATGGAATATCTTTATTGCTTCGTAGCATGAAGTCTGTATTTCTATGTTACTCCAGTTTTTATCATAAGCTAAGTGAATGCTGTGATAGATTGCCCAAAGTTCGCTCTCCAGTTTATTTGTTGCATCTAATTTTCCTATGAAACCAAGCAACCAGTTATCTTCGTTGTCTCGCGGCAAACTGCACCGATACCACCACTGCTTGTTGCAGAAGCTGCAAAGCCATACACACTTATTCTGGCAATCCCTGTGTCAATCATATATTATGCACAGAATTACACCACAAATTATAAAACATATGCACATTTATGTTATCGGTGATTAACATGATTAAATGTATTAGTACTTACTTTGCAAGTTAGGCACGCTCCTAGGAGGGATTTCACCTCGGAAAGTTGTTGCACTGAGTAAAGTTCGGGACGTAGCAGATGAGTCTGATGACTCCTCCTTTGGTGTTGACATCGAAGGCAGTGATTGTTAACTTTTCCAGATTTGTCTAGCTGGTTGTTGTGGTGGTGTGACGTTGGGTTTTATGGAGGGGGAGAGAGATCTAGTTTTATAGCTAACAAATTATGGCACGCATTTCAATAGTAGCACTTGGATATGTTGGCGTGTCATCTGGTGCTCACATATTCTGATCACGTATATAAATTTGGATGCGTGTAATTGTGTCTACATTGATACATGTGATTTGGATATGACTGAAGTGGCATTGGAGTACATTTGGTGTGCCTCTGTAACTATAAACGTCTGACAATTAATATTTGATTTGGTAACAGTATCAACACGGTTGAACATACGGCAACTTCGTCTAATGTGCGTAAAATGCCGTAATTGCGGAACTACACCCCATTTACCATACGTATTGGTATACGCTTATGTGATCGTCTAAATCAGATGTCACAAAATGACTGTATTGGCTGCATAAATGCGACGAGCAGCAACTGGAGTATTTCTACCAACAGGCTGTTCACGATAATGCTGTGTGCCAACTGTTTGTTATATGTATGAAATAACAGCTTTGTGAGGTTGCATGTGATGACACTGACTTGTGAAGGAGGAAAAGGAGACGTATCTGTATGCAGTGCATTTCACAGATTGATCACATCAAAGCTTGCAACATCTTGGCACACATTTTAAGATTATTGGGATGCTACTCAAAAAATTAGGATAGGTTGTTGAGGTTCTGTGGCTATAGTAATAGCAGATAATATATGTAATGAAGTTCAAATTCATGCATTATACTTATTGGCTTGCAGAGCAGTCTGGATTTGAAGTTGATTGCCAAGCTGAAGAGTAATACAGCGAATTAGTGACTATATTGTATCAATGTATTTTTTTTTATTTTTCTTTTTTTTTTGTATTATTGATACAAGTGTTTGTCTGGTTTAACATCTTATTGCGTCCAGCTGCACCAGGAAGAGCATTCTATCGCATGGCAGACAACAGTCAGTCGACACAACTTGAGATAGCATCGAGCGATGATGAATACCAAGAACAACAACAAGAAGGCAGTTCCGAGGAGGTTAGCAAAGCAACTGATACAGAGGAAGAAAATGCAAGTGCGATGAAGGATATATTTGAAGAAGAAAGTACCTGTGGAAGTGGCTACATCTGGGTAAAGGTTCAGAGACAACATTATACTCTGATGAGAGCGAAGATGACGATGGTTGGGGGTTTTTGTATTATGACTTTCTGAATTGCTAATGGTTTTATAAATGGATATAGAAAGTAACAATAGCAATTTGGATTGTATCGTTTGCGGACAATATCAGCACGGAGTATTATTCGATCAGAGCTTTATTTTATTTTTTTGATATACAAATGAGAAATATATAGATACACTGTACTTTGAAACTGATGCAGCTATTTTTGCTATATTATATGATAGCGTGTAACTCTTTAATGCAACCTCTGGTGGGAATTGTATCTATCTACATGGAACAATAAATACAACATAAAAAAAAGGATCTATGCAATGCATACAGTGGGTGCAGATTAGAACAATCAATGGGCTCTTCATCTTCCAATACGATGCTGTTGCTATAAAAACATTCCTAAAGCTTTCAAAAATATTATATCAGAATAGCTATGGACAAAAAAGAGGAAGCTGCAAGTAGGCCTCCAGAAATTGTGGAAAACAAATTGAGTAGCAAGAGGAAGCGACACGATGAAGTCAGGAAGCGGAAGAAGCCGAAGCATACTGTAAGCATGGAAAGTACTCAGAGCGAGATTGAAAATGAATCGGAAACCTGGCATCAGCACGATTATGTTGTTGGCAAAGGATCTGAAACTACAGTTTATTCTGGAGGCGACGACGAAGACGACGCATGCGATAGTGATACGACAAGATCCTACGAAAGAAATAAGAAGGCTATTTTAGCTATGTTTCGGCGACAGAGGGAGGCAGGACGTAAAAGCAGAGCAGAGCGACAGGAACGACTGAAAAGGAAAGCCGACGATGTTAATGAAAAAATCTCGAAAAAGAAGCGTAGAAAATAAATTAACTGTTAGATCTTATTTGTAGTATGTCATATAATTTAAATTATGGATCTATTACTTGGGTATGGGTGGCTATTGTAAATTTTGAGATTCATATTAAGGATGTTTACTTTGGTTGATTTCATTATGGGAAGTTATTAATTGTCATTGCATAATAATACCACGAAAATGCACAAAATAGGAATTACATGAGAAAAAATATGAACAGAAGTACTGCTGTATCTTGCATTATCAGATGTTTGGAATTCTATACAATCCAATGTTTATTATGAATGGTATATTTCGTGTCACTGTTGTCTATTATTCATTGTACCACAAGCATTATTTTTTTCTGTAACATGGAATGGATGCTACTACAGATATGCTCTGAACATAGACGCACGGTATTAAGAGTGTGATTGTATTCCCTTTGGACGTCTTCTATACAAAAGCATGTTTGATGTACTCTATGATACAACAAATAGTAGTATACCGATAATTTCATCATGCATTACCAATTGAATGGTAGAAGAGTACATAATATTTAATCAGATACATATGTGTCATTAAATACTATGTATAAATATCACAATGTGTAAACAATGACGATAGCCTAAAATTGACTACAATGAACCAAACAACTGACCATACTATATATCTCGGGGAAATTTAGGTGTGGGGAAATTACCAGCGGAGCAACACTCGTCAAAAAATACACCTCTGCATAAATTGAGTGTGCATATATGATCGACATCAAGTTTTACTGAATCAGATGATTTGTACCACACATGTATGAAACATTTGTTCACAAAAGCCTATTAAAACAGGCAACAGTTAGCTTTGTTCTGATTACATTAGCAATGCAGGTCTGCAAAAGAAAAAACCACGCATAACATAACAAAGAGCATACATAGATAGTACAGATGATTGCTACGCATGACAAATTACTGGCGGTAGACTGTTGCCCGAAACATTGGAATAGTGGGATCAACCAATTCAAGCACGCATGCATCATTAAGCGCTAGCTGAGAATGCAGCACGTATTTAAACCAAGCGAGACGACGGTGGAAAGGATTTCCCGCGTGCGTGAAACCACATGTTGTTTCCCATCTCATATAGCAATTATCCGATGTTTCTAGCCACACTTCCTTCGGGGTGCCAGTCAAGTAATCCCGTACAAAATATGTAGGAATGTTCTGCACGATTTAAAATAACCTGTTGATATCATGCATCAATACAAATGTCTCAAGGAATTAGAAATTAGGTACTTACAACTCCGCCCTTTTTCGTAGTGTGAGAATGAATGATGCGGAATGCAAAGAATGGCACTTCAGTGTTGTGAGCTTGCGCACGAGCGAAAGCATGATTTTCTTGTGGACCTATTCGAAAGACAGAAGAATTGAGCTCGTAGTTGATTTCCACTGCAGATTCATCCATGATGCGGATCTTGAAATTCAAATTGCGCTCATATTTGAACATAAGTACAGCCTTAGGAGGGATGCGATAAGCACTGGCAAATTGAAGCCATCCCATGCCAAAGTAATGCTCGTTATCAACTTGATCGATGCAGATATTCCACGATGCCCCGTTGGGCACATGTAGGCGAACGATGGGTGCGATGCTGTCGTAGTGACGAGCAACATACTTTGGAGGGATCCGCTGCATAAGGAAAATGGTTATTCAACAGAGGTAGCTAATCAATAAATTGTAATTAAGGAGAACATATACACAAATTGCATGACATTGTTACCAGAGTGGTATCTTTCTTGTTAAATGGATCGTAAAGCTTGAAGAAGCGAGGTGCTATTTCTTTAATGCCAGTAGCAGCGTTGCTTTCCTGCTTAACAATACTGTGGTAAGTGATTTCGGTGCACGTGGGATCCATTATCCTTATATCATAGCTCAGATTCGCTCTAAATTTGAAGAAGACAAAATATCCTAAACTGATTGAGTTGCATTTGACCAGAGTTTTCCACCCAATGCTAAGATACAATTCATTGTTGCCTGCAAGAATCGTGGTGTTGAAGATTGCTCCGGTGGGAGTTCGTAGCTGGACAATCTTTCCAACATCTTTCTTGTATACATCAACAAAGATACGAGGCAAGGACTGGAAGCGGAACAACGGTTGATTAGATTGTTTGCTTGAAATAATATTGTTAAGTTGCTTGTATGCAGAACATGTAATTAATAACTATTATCGAACTTAATCATATACTGGCATTAGGAGCTTTATATATAAGCTTACCAGTCTATCATTTTCTGGATTACTGGATACAATAACTTTGAAGAAATTCATACTGATTCCAGGGTTGAAGTCTTAACTGCTAATGTTTGATCATGGAATGTAGGCTGTGTATACAAATGGCAACCACATCAGTTCTTTAAGAAGTTCATATTGAATCACACACATACACACACACACACACACACATATATATATATAAACAAAAAAAAAGAAAAAAAGAATGCCAGAATAAAAAAAAAATGGAAGGATGATATCATAGTTTTGCATTGTCATAGTGACACAAACATAACGCGGTTCAAAGTATCCAAGAACTCGTGTATTCTGTATTTATTCATTTACACGATTCAAATCTTCGGGAGAACTAATTCAGCGGGAAATTGAATACGCATCTTGAGCATGCATACTTTGATCAAACAGTACATACAAGCAAAAGTACAGAAACAATATCGAAGGGGGAAAAACAAACTGTCACTATTGGCACGCAATTGCAAACACTGCAAAATGAAATTGTCGAACACAACAACACAAACAACTGATAGCTGATTTCAATGAGTTGTGCACACATACACAAGCAGGTATTCTTATGGACTTGTGCAAATCCTTTTTTTTTCATGTGAAATTACAGATTGGAAAGAAAACCCTAAACAAAACGTACCTGAAGCAAGTGAAGCTTGGCGGCGATACCTAAGACTTGCAATATGAAGGGTTGGGTGGGAGGAGCAGTGGGTGGTTATGAATACCCAACGAAGTTTTGCACGATTAATTTATTCTATTCGACTAAAATTGCAGTGCAAGCCCTCCTGTGAGTAGATATTTAATATTATGCATATGCTTGGCTGAGTTTTAATCAAGAACTAATACATAATAGTTATTTGCTGGGCACTAATTGAGACTTCATTTTAGTAATTAATATATCTGCGTCGGCATTTAAAAATTAGACAAAAGATTATTACGTATAAATTGGAGTTTAGTCTTGCATTGTCCTGAGGTTAGAATCTTACTAATAATTGATCTTATTAAGATTTTGTATTCATCAAAGTTTAAATTGCTATGTTATCTATCACACCAGTCTGATTTGTGCACAAGTTTATTTAACTGACTGCTGATTGCAGCCAAACAATGTGTATGTCATAAGTTTCGTATAGATGTCTATAGAAGACGTCTATTTTACAATGCTACGAGATTAATTAGACGCCAAGTCGATTAGTAGATGCAATTACATGAATTATAGAAAATTATTGATGTCAAACAACATTGAATTGCCGGCAAACATTGTCAAGCTGGATATCTTAAAGAGATGGATCTGCGATAAATAAATATAAGCAGTGGCGTAGGAAAATGTATGAAGGAAAAGCAGCGATATAAAACAAACAAAACATTATATTTTATATTAGACATATATTGTCCCAAAAGTGTACCCAAAAAATACCCAGGTGTCTGCTGCGATTGGAGACATTACCCTACCTTTGCCGCTACAACAGAAGAGGAAACTATACAGTATGGCATCTTCACATGCATAAAGTGACTGCCATGTCTTGCTCTGTAACTGCACAAAAAAATATTAGCAAAAGGCATAAAAATAACAACTGTATAAGAACAAGTTGTTAATTTTATGCACTGCTGTCTCCAGGGTTCACTACTAAGTGCAGTCCTTATATCTACATACATATCTGATCATATAGTTTTATAAGCCTTCATCACAGAGTTAATTTTATGCAATCTCAACTTGGCGAACACTCCACTTGTTAAGCCAGCGTGGATTCTTTCTGTTGGATGGAGCCAGGCGGAAGTAGAATCGTTTGTCTACCGCTGCATCATTCGCCTTCGACAACACATAGCTTTGTTCCTGCATGATAGTATAAGATGACTACATTAATTAACATCCCATGGAGTAAGCTGCATTTCAACTCGAAATTGCGACATATGGGTGTAGTTAGCTTACGTCTGGAGTCATTGCAGATAGGATAAACGCACTTTTGTTTAACACAGTTTCAACAGCATGTCCAAATATAGCAACCTCAAGTTCACCACTGCCATCACCAATTCGAACTCCGAGGCGCCCCCTGCACGATATCAATTTATTTACATCTCAATTAGAAATCACATACTTACATGAGAAAGACACCGTTGTTCACAATTAAACTGTTGTGTATACAACCATAGTTGACATGAGTTATTGAATTGGTAAACATTAACTTCAGAAGAATTATGTGAGATGGAACGTGGCATACCATGGAGCAGAAATGCAGTCTTTTTTTGCACAGCCTGGGCAAGCAAATACTTCGCCTAGCACGTGGTTAGTAGCCCGGTTGCACTTGTTTCATGCGGTATACCACGGTCGCTGACTACATGGTGCTACAACAACAGACACTCTCACCCAGATTTCATCGGAACCAGTCTGCTGCAATGCAAAACAACATTAATTCAATCGGGAACATCATGGATAAACTTGCCCGCGGTTACAATGCTAGACAGGAGAAGTTACCGGAGTACTTGGTAAGTCTGCAATCCTGACAAGTTTGAACTCAGATGTAGAAGTATTGGCAACTTTCTTCTTCAGTAGCATCTCAGGGTCACTGATAGCATCAATTTTCTCGTAGTTAGCATCGCGCCTGCAAGATCTTTAGATTGTTAACATATACTACTGGACGACAAGCTATGAACTACATATAAGTAGATAATGAAGGCAGTTTACCAATCCAACCATTCATCAACCCGTGCATCGGGAACATCAGACAAGAACATTGTAGACATAGTAGTTTTCAAGGAGAATCCTGGGAGACACGGGCAAAACCATTTATGAACATAGCAGTAGGAACAAACATAACATATCATATGTCAAAATTTCAGCAAAAGATATCATGTCGATACCGGAGTATTTCGATGCCACAACATTAGTGACGATGACAACCGGCTGGGACTTTGCTAACTTGGCCAGTTTTTCTGCATCAGTGGTTGCTATGTCATCCCAAGCCGAAAGGCACACTGGACTCAAACTGTTTGGCAAGACAAATAAAGTTAGAGAAAACAGCAAATAGATAGAGTGGAAAAGATTCAGAAAGGGGGAGGGAAAAGACACCACAGGATATCATCGATTACACGACAATTTTCAGCATCATAAATAACTAAATGCATCTTACATATATATAACATATATATTTGGTATCTGCATTCCATACCAGTATAAACGACCTTAAATGATGAAGCCGAGGAACAGACAAGTGTTATACGTGCTCATATTAATTTATCAGGAAAATCAAGATTCTGGATTGCATACATTGATGGTTCATTGCTCGCAAGTCACATTACACAAGCTTAATGTTGATCTGGTATGCTTTCATTCTTCTATTATTTTCCAGAGCTTAACAAAGCAATATTTGCAGTGTAGGAGACAATATGTAATTCTACTATTGATTTAAGAACTTCCGCCGCCTATAATGTGGCCACACCTAACTAACAAGAATAGACGCAGAACAGTATATTAGAAGTAAGCAAGGCACATCCGAGAACTTACGTATCGTCAATAACAACTATATCTCGAACCTTCGAACGAGCACTCGAATCCTTCCATGGCACTGTTTTGGGAGACATGGCAGCTATGATTATCACTGCAACATCTGCATATGGATACATATATTGTGAGTATGTAATTTTTAATGGAACGAAGGAAGACAGCCACAGGAAGCACAACAATAACAAACATAACTAAATAAGAGCAACGCATAAAGAACACAGCAAGCGATGCAGTGCTAAAACATTGGGGGAAACTACCAAATTTATCAGGTTTCCCGATGAAGTCGCGGGCCTCAGTCAGAGTCTTGAAGTTGTACGCAGTAGTTGCTGTTTCATCTGCAGCACCTTCAACTGGTACAATTTTCATCTGAGGATCCAGAACAAGGACATAATCGTGATCAATGTAGCGATGTTGCCGGTTAACACGGCGTACAACTCCATCACTGAACCAGTATGCATGATATGGATGTAGCTGTTTGTCAAACGATTCAATTTCAGCGTCAAAAGCTGTAGCCTGTATCTTTTTTCCCTGCACAGGACAAAGCAGGTAACGATGAATATGACACATGTATTGGGTGATGTCAGTGTACTACTCGTTAACTAACCTCGCTATCGCAAAGGACATATCGCTGATACTTAGTGCTGCCAAATCGAGCTGTTGTTGCACGGTACTTCTCAACGACACGAAGTTTAAGCTTCCATTCTTTCAATTGATCAGTTAAGGCAGATAACTTCAGCATATCACTTTCCATCCCTAGTTTACAACAGCAACACACGAACAACATATATAAGCACCACATTTGTAGTTATGTGCTATTCAAATCGTAAAAAAACTCGATGCATAATGACGCGATCATTTAACCTTGCAGCAAGTACATTTGATATAGCAAAATCACACGAACAACAAATTTAAACCACAATAATGCAGCCAGGCAAGATTATAGCAAGTACATATTCGGAGCCATAATTTCATGTATGGTATTTCCAGTGACACAGACGAAAGCATGACAAAAAAACAAGTATGGAAACTAAACAAACAAACAAACACACACACACACACACACACATATCATATACGTGTTAAAAAGTAGTATATATAAATGTATATGTAAGTATTATATGCATATATGTATATATGTATATATATATATAAATATATATATATATATATATATAAATATATATATATATATATAATATATGCTGTTCCTATTGTGAATCACTATTCTTGTTGCCCTGATGCTCGACGCAGCAGATGTTTGTACACAACATTCTGGGTACTGTCAACAGTCTGGATATTATCAAGTGGATGTATTAAAATTTTCACAGACGCAGACAACGTCGCTCGAGACAATGCAACATAGAGTTGACCGTGCGAGAATACTGGTTGAGGAAGATAAATACCAACATACTGCAAAGTTTGGCCTTGAGACTTGTTAATTGTCATCGCAAAGCATGGTCGGACTGGGAATTGTTTTCTTTCAAACTCAACTGGGTAGTTATCTGTCTCAGATGGCCTGAGTGGTATCCTAGGTATAAAGACATCCTTGCCTTTATTGTGACCTATAGCTATTTCAGCATGTATGACATTAGGGAGGAGATTTTTACAAATAAGTTTAATACCATTAGACAGCCCGGCCGATGGATCTAAATTTCGTAACAACATCACAGGACAACCACGTTTTAAGAGCAGCTCATGAGGAGGCAGTCCATTAGGTGTAAGGGTATGTAAAAACTCTAAAGAATGATTATCTCGGCTACCAGGAAGACAATGATCAAAACTTGTGTAGACATGTGTGTTACCAGGGAATCTACCAAGTAAAATTTGATTCAGTAAATCAACACAGTCATTCCTTGGTGTCAAGATGGCTCGGTCGACGAGGTAATCAGACTTCAAGCAATCGCTTTCAAAGTTAGGGTAAACATAGTCAATGAAAGTGTTAATCGATGTTCTCTCATTTACAAAAGGCACAACCATTGATTGCGGTAGCTTTAATAAGGATTCATCATTTTCTTGTAAGTTGCCATCCCCGACTGATAATAGAAACTGCGCAAAACACGGATCATGTATTGCCCTCATGTTCGCTGTTAGACGCAATAAACGCATATGAGGCCACAGGTGTGAATCAACAATGCTGTTACATATGCACTCTTCCTTCGTTGCTCGCACTGTCACAGGAAGTACTTGCCTGAAATCACCACCGAAAACAACAACCTTCCCTCCAAACAATTCGTTGCTCGAGCATATATCGCGGAGCATATATTCAAAAGCCTCGATATTCTGCTTCTTTGCCATTGTGACCTCATTCCCAATGTTGCAGCAACTCTTCTGCAACACCCCACCAAACCACACGGCCGGCCGGGCCGCACGATTTGGTAGAGATGTCTCCGCCCGGGGTGATGAGCCCCATTGGGAACGGATAAGGATCGTCGGTTCACAGTTAGTACAACCATCGAATATCCAAATATTATTATTATTATTATACATTCATAAAATCAGTGACATTGTCTGAATGGTATAAATAAAATAATTTACAAAATGAAAAATGGTATGTGAAGTACTAAGAAGCCGGATATTCTAGCCAGCGGTGTCGTGCACGGCTCCCACCTTTGCTTGTAACCTGCGGTTTTAAAATAGCAAAAGCCGACGCAGTTTTACAGAAAATGATCAGCAAACGGCTGAGTAAGCTAACACCCATAGCACGCAAACAAGTTATGAGACATATGACAGGAATAACGTATTCGCTGATAAATAAATATCGAGTATTCGCGAGAAAAGCGTTCACGTTGATTTGATGTGTCAAACTTCGTAACGATCTCAATTTCGTATTCCAACCCAAAGATGTGGTCCATCTCGAGAATCACTGTTATTGGCAATTCACAATATTACTTTAATCTCAATATAATAACATTCTCATCGATATGAATCGAGTCCAGAAATTCATTTTAGTAACTAGTTGATACGGGGAGTGACCATACCCAATCCACAACCTCTTTCTCATAATGTGCAAACGCACCCACATAACCATAACTCAATCACAGGAGGTCCGCATCACAGCGCCTCATAACCATAGCTAATCAAAAAGGAGGTCAACGCCTCATAATCTCATAACAGTATCCAATCACAATATGTCAGAAATGTATCGTATCAGGGATATGGCACAAACCCACGCACAACAGCTTCCACTTTACATAATTACGAGTTTTCTGTCAAGATGTAACAAGATGTGAATCGGGAGCTCCAAGTAAAACCGGTGTGGCACATTCATAACATTTGATATATGAGAAATATTTGAAATTGAGCAATATGTGAGCGGTGTGCTCCTTTTGAATAATCGTGGCCCGTAAACTAGGTAAACACGGCCTAATTTGGTAGTCGCGATTGGAACGTTACTTTCAATTTCACAAAGGAATTTAGATGTTTGCCTTTCGGGTTCTTATTTTGGATTTGGATTATGATTTTTCATATAATACTTTTCGAGAAGAATATTTCGAAAACAAGTCAATAATTGAAATAAAGCAAGTAGTATTTCAAAATTAACGCACGCGATACACGAAAGAAAGAAAGGCACGCGACGCTAGGCATATTAACTTACCTTAAATCCAAACGTCAAATAGCTCGGAATAGTCCTCACGGGTAGGCTTAGCTCTTGTTTATGACCTCAATTGCCTACAAATTTATCAATTATAATTATATATGTACGAAATAAAATCTTTGTTAACTTATTATATTATTTAGGTATTACTTATTTTAAATGTATAGAAATTTTATCTTTTTACTTTTAATTACAAAAATATTTATTTTCTCATATATATTTAAAATACTTAATTAGTTAATATTAATGATAAAGAGATAACAATTCTTTAGGTTATTGAAAAAGTTATTAACAGTTTAGTTAAAACACAAATACCTCCCCCATAGTTTCTGTAAAGTACAACAATCACCCCCCTCTCAATACCCATACGTGAACTTCATCTTCAACCTCCAAATTGATTCGGGAACTTTCAATACATCGATACCCATGTCGTTTTGATTTTCTAAAATTCAAATTCAAGTCAAAATAGTGAGATTCATGCCAAGAATCGTTAAAAACCATTACCGAACGAATGAGAATTTGTTCGCCGAAGTTGGGTCGGAACCCGCCGGAATTTATGGCGTTCCGGCGGCGTTGGTGGCTGGTCCGGGTGTTTCTGGGCTTCGTCGGACCTCCAGGAGGGTGTATGAGTGCCGAATGGTGGAGGAGAGGGGCAGAGAGGCGTTGTGGTGGCCGGGGTTCTCCCGTCGGGTCGGGCCTCCGGGTCTTCTCGACAGTGGCCTCCGGCCACTGCAACTGCTGCTGTTTCTTGCTGGTGGTGGCTTGGGCGAAGTTAGAAAGAGCGAGAGAGAGAGAAGGGAGTGACAGAGGAAGTTGGGTGGTGTTGTCGGGTTGGGTTGGTGATGCCGACGGTGATGGTGGTGGTGATGTTGGCGGCTGTTGTTGTGTGGCTGCTGCTGGGTGTCTCAGAAAAACAGAGAGAGAGGGAGAAACAGAGGGTGATGTTTGAGATTGAGAGAAGGAGGTCTTGTGGTGATGGTACCGAAGGTGGTGGTGTTGATGATGGTGGTTGTAATGGTGGGTGACGGCAGTGGGGCGGTGTTGGTGTTGTCGCTGCCTCTGTTTTTTTTACTGCGGTGTCTGCTCTGTTTTGGCAGAGTAAAGGAAGAGATGGAGGTGGAGATTGTCTTGGTGGTGGAGGGAGAAGAGGGGTGGCAGTGGTGTTGTTGTTGGTGATGGTGGTTGTGATGGAGGAGGTTGTGGTGCAGTGGGGTGGTGATGGTGGTTGTGGGTGTTGTTGTCTGATGGGTTTTGCCAAGAGGGTGAGAGAGAGAGGTTGAGAAGGGGCTGTTATGGTAGTAGTGGTGCCTAAGGTGGTGGTGTCGGGTTGTTTTCCGAAGGGGAAGAAAAGATGAGATGATAATGAGGGTGGTGTTGTTATTGTTGTTGTTTGTTGTTGTTGTTGTGTTGGAGAAGAAATTGAGGGGTTAATATAGATGAGGGAGTAGCATTAGGGGAGGTGTTATTATTTGAGGGTGATGTATTGTGGGAGAGTGTGTGGGTGTGTGTTTTTGGCTGTGAGGGAGGAGAGAGAGAAAGAGATGGGGAGATGTTTTTGTGAGGGTGTTGTGTGAGAGAGAAAAGAACACATACGGGGAGAGAGGAGATGAATTGTGGGTGTGTTTGTGTGTTTGCCGAGAGGGAGAAGGAGAGAGAAAGAGAGAGTTTTGTGAGAGAAGAGAAAAATAATAATGGAGAAGGGAATTAATTTTCTTTATGTGAGAGGGGGGTTATGATGTGGGGGAGGAGGAGTAAGGATGCATTTGGTTGGTAGAGAGGGAGGGGGAGTTGTGAGAGAGAAGGATGGTGATGGAGGAAAGAGGAGAATTAATTAATAGGAGGGGGAAGAGATGGGGATGTGTGAGGGAGGAGAGAAAAATATGGATACCGGGTCGGGTTCGAAAAAAAAATACGGGTTGTTTGTATTATACGTATAATTACACCGGGTGTGGGTCGGGTCAAAATAAAATACGGGTTAAATGTATTATTATACCGGGTTATACTTTTATACGGGTCGGGTATGATAAAATACGAATAACTATAAATATTTCATACGTATTATGTACAGAAAATAATTGCATACTTTAACTTTGATAAAAGACAACTACAACCCCTTACATGTAAAAATATTTGCACACTTTTATTGGTCTAAAATACACTAACCTCCCCATAATTTTATTCAGTGTAGTTTTAAACGTTTCTGAACTACATTTACCTCCCCAACTATTCAATTTAATTAAATTATAACTTCTAAAAACTACAAATGTGCCCCCAAACAATATTTAGTTTACTAGTTTATATTGTCTGAAATTACAACTACCTCCCCAATTTTGAACTAAATTAGTATGAACTTTTCTAAACTATAACTATCTCTCTACAAATTTATATTTTAAAAACTATAACTATAACCTCTCAAATTTTATCCCACTACTTTATAACGTCTCAAACTTACAATTTCAATTCCATTCGTTAATTAATTCATTTAGAACTTTTGTAAATCACAATTATAACCCAAACTCTATTAAAATTATTAACTTATCCTCTTGTATAAAATTGGGGTATTACATCTTACCACCCTTAGAAAAGAACTTCGTCCCCGAAGCTATAACTATAATATGTTAAGGGACTCTATCGATTTAAGGACTATCTACATGATGGTGCAAACAAGGTCTCAGAAGGTCTTAGATAGGTTCTAAGTCCACGAAATACTCCTCGATTGGACAAAAATAACTATGAACATCACAAGTCCGGTAATATCACAAATAAGCACATCATAACAAATAGCTATTTCAGCCAACAGTATTCATACCTAACATATATAGTAGAATAGGGACATGAATAACCCTGTAACCCCGGCTTGCTCAATTTTATTACCGGTATTAGTTGTCCTATGTCAATTTTAATTTTGAAAAATACTTTTGATCTTAGTTTAGTGGAAATCGAAGGTCGTACTAACTTAGAACCGTCGGCTCTGATACCATCTGCAACACCCCACCAAACCACACGGCCGGCCGGGCCGCACGATTTGGTAGAGATGTCTCCGCCCGGGGTGATGAGCCCCATTGGGAACGGATAAGGATCGTCGGTTCACAGTTAGTACAACCATCGAATATCCAAATATTATTATTATTATTATACATTCATAAAATCAGTGACATTGTCTGAATGGTATAAATAAAATAATTTACAAAATGAAAAATGGTATGTGAAGTACTAAGAAGCCGGATATTCTAGCCAGCGGTGTCGTGCACGGCTCCCACCTTTGCTTGTAACCTGCGGTTTTAAAATAGCAAAAGCCGACGCAGTTTTACAGAAAATGATCAGCAAACGGCTGAGTAAGCTAACACCCATAGCACGTAAACAGATTATGAGACATATGACAGGAATAACGTATTCGCTGATAAATAAATATCGAGTATTCGCGAGAAAAGCGTTCACGTTGATTTGATGTGTCAAACTTCGTAACGATCTCAATTTCGTATTCCAACCCAAAGATGTGGTCCATCTCGAGAATCACTGTTATTGGCAATTCACAATATTACTTTAATCTCAATATAATAACATTCTCATCGATATGAATCGAGTCCAGAAATTCATTTTAGTAACTAGTTGATACGGGGAGTGACCATACCCAATCCACAACCTCTTTCTCATAATGTGCAAACGCACCCACATAACCATAACTCAATCACAGGAGGTCCGCATCACAGCGCCTCATAACCATAGCTAATCAAAAAGGAGGTCAACGCCTCATAATCTCATAACAGTATCCAATCACAATATGTCAGAAATGTATCGTATCAGGGATATGGCACAAACCCACGCACAACAGCTTCCACTTTACATAATTACGAGTTTTCTGTCAAGATGTAACAAGATGTGAATCGGGAGCTCCAAGTAAAACCGGTGTGGCACATTCATAACATTTGATATATGAGAAATATTTGAAATTGAGCAATATGTGAGCGGTGTGCTCCTTTTGAATAATCGTGGCCCGTAAACTAGGTAAACACGGCCTAATTTGGTAGTCGCGATTGGAACGTTACTTTCAATTTCACAAAGGAATTTAGATGTTTGCCTTTCGGGTTCCTATTTTGGATTTGGATTATGATTTTTCATATAATACTTTCCGAGAAGAATATTTCGAAAACAAGTCAATAATTGAAATAAAGCAAGTAGTATTTCAAAATTAACGCACGCGATACACGAAAGAAAGAAAGGCACGCGACGCTAGGCATATTAACTTACCTTAAATCCAAACGTCAAATAGCTCGGAATAGTCCTCACGGGTAGGCTTAGCTCTTGTTTATGACCTCAATTTCCTACAAATTTATCAATTATAATTATATATGTACGAAATAAAATCTTTGTTAACTTATTATATTATTTAGGTATTACTTATTTTAAATGTATAGAAATTTTATCTTTTTACTTTTAATTACAAAAATATTTATTTTCTCATATATATTTAAAATACTTAATTAGTTAATATTAATGATAAAGAGATAACAATTCTTTAGGTTATTGAAAAAGTTATTAACAGTTTAGTTAAAACACAAATACCTCCCCCATAGTTTCTGTAAAGTACAACAATCACCCCCCTCTCAATACCCATACGTGAACTTCATCTTCAACCTCCAAATTGATTCGGGAACTTTCAATACATCGATACCCATGTCGTTTTGATTTTCTAAAATTCAAATTCAAGTCAAAATAGTGAGATTCATGCCAAGAATCGTTAAAAACCATTACCGAACGAATGAGAATTTGTTCGCCGAAGTTGGGTCGGAACCCGCCGGAATTTATGGCGTTCCGGCGGCGTTGGTGGCTGGTCCGGGTGTTTCTGGGCTTCGTCGGACCTCCAGGAGGGTGTATGAGTGCCGAATGGTGGAGGAGAGGGGCAGAGAGGCGTTGTGGTGGCCGGGGTTCTCCCGTCGGGTCGGGCCTCCGGGTCTTCTCGACAGTGGCCTCCGGCCACTGCAACTGCTGCTGTTTCTTGCTGGTGGTGGCTTGGGCGAAGTTAGAAAGAGCGAGAGAGAGAGAAGGGAGTGACAGAGGAAGTTGGGTGGTGTTGTCGGGTTGGGTTGGTGATGCCGACGGTGATGGTGGTGGTGATGTTGGCGGCTGTTGTTGTGTGGCTGCTGCTGGGTGTCTCAGAAAAACAGAGAGAGAGGGAGAAACAGAGGGTGATGTTTGAGATTGAGAGAAGGAGGTCTTGTGGTGATGGTACCGAAGGTGGTGGTGTTGATGATGGTGGTTGTAATGGTGGGTGACGGCAGTGGGGCGGTGTTGGTGTTGTCGCTGCCTCTGTTTTTTTTATTGCGGTGTCTGCTCTGTTTTGGCAGAGTAAAGGAAGAGATGGAGGTGGAGATTGTCTTGGTGGTGGAGGGAGAAGAGGGGTGGCAGTGGTGTTGTTGTTGGTGATGGTGGTTGTGATGGAGGAGGTTGTGGTGCAGTGGGGTGGTGATGGTGGTTGTGGGTGTTGTTGTCTGATGGGTTTTGCCAAGAGGGTGAGAGAGAGAGGTTGAGAAGGGGCTGTTATGGTAGTAGTGGTTCCTAAGGTGGTGGTGTCGGGTTGTTTTCCGAAGGGGACTAAGAATAAGAGGAAGATAGCTCCTGATACAATAACAGATGATAAGATGACTATCATCTCCGTTAACGTAATCAAAGATCAGATTATGTCTTATATCTCCTTTGACTTAGGTATCTTTCTCCTTAGCTTCAGGCATAGCTTGGAATAGTATCATCATTCCAGTTCTCTATCAATCAATCAAGAAGACAAAGAAGAGGTTGAAGGCCGCGAATTGGCATAGAAAAGATGAGATGATAATGAGGGTGGTGTTGTTATTGTTGTTGTTTGTTGTTGTTGTTGTGTTGGAGAAGAAATTGAGGGGTTAATATAGATGAGGGAGTAGCATTAGGGGAGGTGTTATTATTTGAGGGTGATGTATTGTGGGAGAGTGTGTGGGTGTGTGTTTTTGGCTGTGAGGGAGGAGAGAGAGAAAGAGATGGGGAGATGTTTTTGTGAGGGTGTTGTGTGAGAGAGAAAAGAACACATACGGGGAGAGAGGAGATGAATTGTGGGTGTGTTTGTGTGTTTGCCGAGACGGAGAAGGAGAGAGAAAGAGAGAGTTTTGTGAGAGAAGAGAAAAATAATAATGGAGAAGGGAATTAATTTTCTTTATGTGAGAGGGGGGTTATGATGTGGGGGAGGAGGAGTAAGGATGCATTTGGTTGGTAGAGAGGGAGGGGGAGTTGTGAGAGAGAAGGATGGTGATGGAGGAAAGAGGAGAATTAATTAATAGGAGGGGGAAGAGATGGGGATGTGTGAGGGAGGAGAGAAAAATATGGATACCGGGTCGGGTTCGAAAAAAAAATACGGGTTGTTTGTATTATACGTATAATTACACCGGGTGTGGGTCGGGTCAAAATAAAATACGGGTTAAATGTATTATTATACCGGGTTATACTTTTATAAGGGTCGGGTATGATAAAATACGAATAACTATAAATATTTCATACGTATTATGTACAGAAAATAATTGCATACTTTAACTTTGATAAAAGACAACTACAACCCCTTACATGTAAAAATATTTGCACACTTTTATTGGTCTAAAATACACTAACCTCCCCATAATTTTATTCAGTGTAGTTTTAAACGTTTCTGAACTACATTTACCTCCCCAACTATTCAATTTAATTAAATTATAACTTCTAAAAACTACAAATGTGCCCCCAAACAATATTTAGTTTACTAGTTTATATTGTCTGAAATTACAACTACCTCCCCAATTTTGAACTAAATTAGTATGAACTTTTCTAAACTATAACTATCTCTCTACAAATTTATATTTTAAAAACTATAACTATAACCTCTCAAATTTTATCCCACTACTTTATAACGTCTCAAACTTACAATTTCAATTCCATTCGTTAATTAATTCATTTAGAACTTTTGTAAATCACAATTATAACCCAAACTCTATTAAAATTATTAACTTATCCTCTTGTATAAAATTGGGGTATTACACTTCTCTTTTGTGTCCAGAGGTAGCTTGAAGCGAGAATGCGCTGTTCGACCCCCAGGCAAATTGGATGCTGCAATACCTGTGCTGGCAGTGGCCAATGCAATATAACCCATGCCACGAATACGAGCGAGGATAGCTCTGTAAAGGAATGTCTTCCCAGTGCCACCAGGCCCGTCAACAAAGAAACACGCACCTTTCTTCCGCAAAACATGATCAATGATTACATCATATGCAGTTTGCTGGTCCTCATTCAGTTGCTTTGATGCCGCAATGTCTTCTGTAGGGATAGGAATTGCTAACTCTTCATCGATCTCTCGATTCAGCGGTGCAACTTCATCGGAACCATTGATATCCATTGGCAAGTTATAATCTCTTAACTGCCTTCCCATTGACTCAAGAACCATGTTTACATGTCTTAGGGTTCTTGAAAGGATCTGACCTTCACTGTTGGCTTCTCCACGACGATAGTCTTTAGAAAGCTTAGCATAAAATCGTTCCCACAGCTGCCGAGGATTACTCGGCTGGCAAAACACCAGAATGGTGGCAAACAGTCGTCGTAAAGTGTGTGGCATCTGGAACGTTGTAGCCTCTTCTAGACAATCTTCCAATGCAGTGTCTTTCTCAAGCAGCCCAAGCTTTTCGCAAGCCTCACGATATGTTTCACACACATGATTACCGACGGTGCGAAGATGCTCGTATGATTCCGCACCTCTGACATGCATTAATAGTATACGTAAGAAGAAACGCTCGCCTTCCGCGGGATTAGCAGCCACTATACGACCAATAGCATGACCTCTCTTCCGAGGCGTCCACTCCGATTTCGTAGAATTCCATACATAATGTTCAGGAAACTCACTGTAGAGCCACCGCCTAGCTTCTGGATCCCGTTTATTTGTTTCAAAATACTTAGTTAACATCGTCTTCTTATATTTCTTATCCGTCGCAATATACGCAAGTTTCGTATATTTGTTAAATTCAATGGACTGCATTCCAGGAAGATGAAGCTGCAGGGCAGTGACATGAGGATACATCTCATTCAAAGGGAACTTAAAGATACGCCAAGCAGCTTCAGGCGGGGAAATCCATCTGGAAGACTGAAAAGCCTTTATTTCATCGATGCAACCCTTCTGTTCCGATATCACCTGGAACACAACCCTGTCGTGACCTTTGTATATGTATTTGTACAGATATTTAACAGCTTTTATGGTTGAGCATATTTCCACATTTATGTGGCAGTCATACTTAGCAAGCAAGTAAGGATTATACGGCACAACCCACCTGTTGTCCAATGTTTGTCCTCTCACCTCAACAGTGCGGCCATTTCTTTGCCGGCGATAAACTGCGAATGCATCATCACCAGTCCTTGTAACATCTGCAAATTCCCGAGGATATTTGTTCTTGCAGCCAGTTTTGGGTCGCATGCAAGGGCACCGTCGGTTAAACTCACCACATGGACCATGCATCATATGTTTCTTCACTGCATTATGTAAATGAGGATTTGCATGCAGGTCAGGTATTTCAGCAGATATGTACTTGTCAATTCTATCAGGGCTCATTAACTTGGCGAATTTCATTAGAATCAGTAGGAAATGCACATGTGGTAGACCCCGCTTCTGGTACTCAATCACGTAGGTGTAAGCAGCAATTGGCCCAAGTATCTCCCTATCAATCAAATCCCGCTTAAACTCTACTGTTTTCGCCCGGAAAATTCGCGCTACTAAATCAGGCCGGTTTTGAGGTTGCTCAAATGGTAGAAGCTCCGCACGAATCTCGGCCCAGTTGGGATTGCATGTCATCGTGACAAGGTAATCAGGTTTGCCGTATTTACGCACCAGAGCCATTGCATCCTGGTAACGACGCTTCATATCACGGGGCCCACCCACAAAAGACGGTGGCAAAACGACTTGACGCCCGACATTATTTGGGTTCATTTCACCCGCAGTGATGCTGTCCAGTATTCCCTGGTAAAGTTCCGCCCAGATAGTGTCCTGATGCTGACGCACATAATCTAGCCTGCTTGTCTCAAGCTTCACATACATATCGACCATGTATTGCTGAAGCAGACGCCCAAAGAACAACATCGATGACCGGCGTATATCTCGCATCTGTAACCGGTAGCAGTAATACTGACGACAGCTAACAGTTGCACTATCGGACTCTGCATCACTTGGCCCTGCAATTAGAGGCTCATTATTCAGCAACACGACATACACAACGACATTGATAATATGAACTCACACATACTAAGTAACAACGTCAAACTACCTTTTCGTGGCTTATTTTTCGGAGGCTTTTTATTAATTCTAGGATGCCATCCAGGCTGCCCACGAGGAAACATGAAAGGATACTGAAGCGGATCAAAACAACCCAGATGATACTGAATACTCTTTGCTTCACCACCCTTATGCCTCACCCTAATATCACGGACGTATTTACCAGCACGCGACTCATCGTCAATCCAAATTGCTGCAACCTGATCAGATGTAGGTAAATTTTGCGTTCGTTGATCAAGTCCAGGATCACATTTAATCCGCACATCACAATCAGCAAATTCAGGGCTTGCACTAATAGACTGAAATGACTGGTTATAAGGATTGGCCTCAGCCTTCACACCCATCGAAGGGAAGGAGAACAGGCAATTGTATGCACGAATATTATTCCGGAAATCTTCGCTAGTCACATTGTCGGACAGGAGCAACTCCGCCAACGAATTTGGGATCTCATGAGGGGCAAGGACTACACACCCCTCACTGCAACAAAAGCCATCTGGTTCGTACGCAAATAATTTAGCATCACAATGCGGAAATCTCCGTGGAGATGGCAGCATGCTTGGCTCCATAGGCGGGGGCGGAGCACCCCGCTCCCACTTTTTCGTACGTCTCTGCCCTACACAACCGAATAAAAAAACGATTAACAGATATGAAACCATAACTGAACACACATATAACTACAAATGAAGCCATAGTCGGGGAAAGAAAACTAACGGGGTGGTTGGGGAACTCGAGCAGCACCGCCAGCACGACTATTACGTTCACCCACAAATGCAGCAGGAGGTACGACGGAGGTGCCTCTATTCCCAGAAGACGCATTGACGGTGTGTGGATGCTGTAATGAACCCGGCGATGAAGAACCCGACGCGCCTGAAGCAATATTGGGCAACCCAGATGACACAGCTGGCATGTATGACAGCACAGTATTTGGTAAACCATTATAGACATCCAAAGCAGTACCATATCCGGCCGCAAAACCAACAGACGGCCTATTCAGACCAGAACCCCTAATAGCCATGGATCCGACGGGCATGGGATACGGGGAAGCATACCTAGGTGCTTTCACACTACTACCTGGCATCGCAGTATAGACAACAGGACCGGTAACGGAACCCCTTACATCTGCATTGTACACAGACGGGCCGGGATTCGCAATACGCCCCCGCGGTCTACCCGACGGCCGCGGAGCCATGGCAGAAGTAGTACCTCCTGCAGATGAAGGCCCGGTATTTGCATTTTCCGCCCACGGTCTACCCGACGGCCGCAGAGCCGGGGCAGAAGTGTTAACTCCTGCAGATAATCCCGAACCGCGTGCTAGCTCCTCCCCCACTAAACCCCGGCAAAGTCGTTTCCCAAGACTACCTGTAGGCATTTACAAACTACAGGCCACACACTACAAAAAGCCACAAACATCAATTAATTTCAACCACGGTAACAACATCACAGGCACAAAATCTATACCAAATTAACTAAGCAGTGGACAAACCACATTTCCATCGCAAATTTTCGGTCGCACCATCAACCCAGCCTACACATGATTTATACCGATTCCAACCTGACCGAGATGCCTCATTATTAAAATAAACATACCATCTTAAGACACTGAGCCAGCATTACACATTAAACCAGTTAAAAGTAACTAAGCCAAACAAACAAACAAAAAACCAGAGGGATGGCGGGACACAAATCCCACACGTTAGCAAAGCGAAACAGAAACACAGCAACATACAACAGGCATAAAACAAACCACACAGGCTTCTTACAGCAACTTTTACATTTTTAGTGTATATACTGCCAACTCTTACAGAGGTGAACGTACCAGATAAGCGATCACAACGAATTCCTTGCTCAAGCAGCAGATGATCAACCTGCAAACACCAACGCTAAATGTAAGCAAATGTGAATCGTACTAACCAAGCATCATCTTATCAACTGGCTACAACCACCACCTGCTGAGCCCATACGTATATATAGCACACTAGTATATACAGTAATAACACCATTAGGAAACAAAAAAAACCCAACAACACACACATGCAAGCAATCAAACCACAGATACATACCAATTTGTTAATCATCATCATAAAAAACACACATGCAAGAAGGTATCACAACAACCCACATGGCAGAGTAAATATTCAATTCACAATGAACCAAATACAATCCCCCCCCCACCAACTGCCCGAAGTGCCGGTTTAGAAAACCTTCGGGTCATTAAAAACAAAAAGAAACCAAAAAAAAAACCCAAATTAAAAAACCCAATTCAGCATCCCTACAGAACCTGACAAACCGTTAGACACACCAACTACCGGATAGCGCGCGACCCACCGAACCAATTTCCGGCCGCCGGCGAAAACAAAACCCACAAGCCGGAGAAAATACAGAGACGGAGAGAGACGAAAGAACTGACCCGGTGACAATAGATCAGCAAATGGCACCAACATCAGAAGATCCTTCTCCCACATTCTAAGAATGAATTGCAAGAGGTCGACACCTGTCCCACTAACGAGTGCCGGCAACCAGCCACAGCTGCTCGGAGCATAGCCACCTGTCCCACCAAGAAGAACACCGACTACGAAGTTCATGTTCCACAACCCAGACCAACCGGGGACATCTCAAATGACAATATCGCCCTTCAACCACAGCTTACCTGTTCCATGTCAGCAAGGGCATAACCGACCTTTTCTACACGTCACTATTACGTGGTATTTCGCTGGCACTTGGTCCGGATTGGCAGCACGTAATTGGGCCACCACTGCCACGCAAAGTGGCCATAACTTCTTTTATATAGGTAGTAAGATAGAGATAATCAATGTATCCTCTTAACCAAAATGAAATACATATAACAAATCAGACTCAACAACCTATAACTTTTTTGCTAATTGTTTTTGGTTGACAATGTTGTAACAGAACTCCTGTTTCAGAGCTCCGTTACCAGTTTGTTATAATGTGTAGGTATTCGAGCAAGAACAACGAGGCGAAACAAGAACGAGACAGATATTTAACGCGGTTCACTAAAGAATTCGTAACGAACCCGCTAACTAATCCACGTCCATAACCAGATATTTTATTGAGAAGAGATCCCGTTTACAATACACGCTGCCGTGGCCACAACGGCCACGGTGGCAACCCGAAGCACCCACCCGACACACACGCAAATAGCTCTTTGAAATTATGTCCATGTGTGTGTTTTTTACTAACAAATTATTCAACCTTTTATACACTGATGGGGCGGTGGACTTTCCAAACCCTTACCACCACCTCAAAGTTCTTTCCAAAAAAGGTTGGCTTTGACTTTTCTTTGCCAAGATGCAATTCAAGACACACTAACAAATCTCCACCTTGTCTTGAATCATCTCAGCAACATGAAACCAAAACCTGATGCTTCTCTTCTCAAACCAGAACCAGATGCGTCTCCCAGAACCAGAAACGAGCACGCCTCCTGAGACAGATATTTGACAGCTGATGCGAAACCCGAATCGCCAAATCGTTGCTCCAACTACCATGCGTTTCTGCAACGAATGCGCCCGATGTGGTTGTACTTCCGGAAACAGAAACAGGTGCTCCACCCAGAACCTGACTCGAATACATTCATTGAGAAAGCAGGACCGAATGTATTCTAGATGCGCCCAATTGCGCCAGACAGATGCACCATGACAGAATGCCCAGATGTCATCCAGACCAGATGCACCGATGACGAGTGCCCAAATTGTCATGCCCGATGTGCCCCGTATGCCTCAGATGCGCCAGATGCTCGCCAGAAACAGATCGCGCCAGATGCGAGCTCAGTGCGTGTCATGGTACACGCTGCAAAACCTGATGCACGCCAGAACAAACTCGTTCATAATGCGCGCCAGAACCAGAATCAGATGCGCGTGCCAAAAATCTCACGCGCAAGATGCTCCATGTCGTTGCTCCAACTCCAACGAGTTCCTGCAGCGCATGAGCCAGAACCAGACTCAATTCACGCGCCATATGCTCCACGCCGAGAGCCGGATTGCGCCTGAACGTCAATCGCCATAACGTCAGATGCGCGTGAACCGCCAGATTCGCGTTAGTACTGAATACGTGCTGGATTTTCCAGATCGCTTGCACGCCTAATCAGATGCGCGCCAGATTGCTCCAACAGGAGCCCGGATAGCCCCCTGCACAGGACTTCAGATGGTGGGTGTACCTGCTTCTCTCTCACGAACAGATCGATCTTGATCGCCAAACAAGACATCGTTCTTGGCGGAATCTCGAAACCCAACTGCCGATAGCCTGCTTCACCTGAATCGCGAAACCCTAGCTTGGAGTTCCACCAAAACATCAAACCCCAGCTCTTGGCTCCACCCTGATCTTGGAACCCCGGCTCTGATACCAGTTTGTTAAAACTGGTAATCTCCTGACTTGGCTCTGATACCAGTTTGTTGTAACAGAACTCCTGTTTCAGAGCTCCGTTACCAGTTTGTTATAACGTGTAGGTATTCGAGCAAGAACGATGAGGCGAAACAAGAACGAGACAGATATTTAACGTGGTTCACTAACGAATTCGTAACGAACCCGCTAGCTAATCCACGACCAAAACCAGATATCTTATTGAGAAGAGAACCCGATTACAATACACGCCGACGTGGCCACAACGGCCACGGCGGCAAACCCAAGCACCCAACCGACACACACGCAAATAGCTCTCTGAAATTATGTCCCTGTGTGTGTTTTTTACTAACAAAGTATTCAACCTTTTATACACTGATGGGGCGGTGGACTTTCCAAACCCACACCACCGCCTCAAAGTTCTTTCCAAAAAAGGTTGGCTTTGACTTTTCTTTGCCAAGATGCAATTCAAGACACACTAACAGACAACTCATCATAATCTAATGAAACTTCAATATTAATTCGAGTCTTTTTTTTTTTAATGTTCAGATGATGGTATCAATTTTTGGATTTTATCTTCCCTTTGAGTATTTCAATAATAATATGTTTTCACTACTAATATGTTTCACGTTACTAAATTCAAACTCAATGTTAGGCTAATGTTAAGTCTACTATATGCACATTCATGAGTATATTAAAATGTTATTATTTTTTAATACCAAAAAACAATTTCCATAATGAATATACATTTTCCGTCCGTAAGCGCAGGGTAACGTCTAGTTTTGTCTAAAACAAAGGAATAACTCTGCAACTATTACAACGTTCCATTTTTTTAAATCTATGAGGAACAGTTATTCCCACAACTAATGTTACTTCTACTAACTGAAGTTTCATTTCACCTTATAACACATTAACCATTTACATTCGGTTCTTTCAATGTAATTGTGAAATTTCAGAAGTAAAATCTGTAGGAACATATGCGTTAGCAGCTAAAGATTACATCAACGATAGGATAACGCTTTTAGACTGTCTTCTAATGAGCAATGTGTGACTGATATCACTCATGTGGTACCCGCCACTTCTACCAATGGTATTTCAACGATTGGTTAGGATATCCTTTCTGTTGATTAGGTCTTGATTACTTCACACTGCCGTTTCATTACCTTAATTTATGGAAAGATGAGCTATTTAACTTCTTTCACCGAGAAAAACAAAAATTTCCATCAAGAAAAAGTTCAAGCTCTTTCAGTTTTTTGTCTCAGTGGCTGGTGTCTACTAGACAATTATTTCAAAGAAAACTTTTTGTCTACTAGACAAATACTGATACATCTAAACATGTATATATGCGCACATATGAATACAAGGCACAATAATAAATTACCATATTCTCTAGAAAGAATGACCATATCAGAAAGCCTGAAAGGTCTAAATATAGAGTTTAGTGCTAGGAAAAGATAATTCGTGCAGAAAATTTGGCCTACTGGATTCGATCTCTATCCAAGTGTACAAAAGAATGTAAATATAATTAGATGAAAAGATTCAGGGTTAACGTTTTTTTTTTCTTTCAACCACCAAGAAAGACAAGCGCCTCAGACATGTGGCTGAAAATATAGTGATGCTGAAAACCTAAGTTCAAATATGAAGGAAATCTATATATATAATAGCAGAACGAACGTTTACAAAAACTTCCATATCTGACACCCCTATCCTTTTCTCACTTTCTAAAAATGAATCCATCATTCAAAAAATGATGGCTGTATTTTTAAATTTAAAAAAAGAAGACTGGCAATTTTCTTATATATATAATAGCAGAACGAACGTTTACAAAAACTTCCATATCTGACACCCCTATCCTTTTCTCACTTTCTAAAAATGAATCCATCATTCAAAAAATGATGGCTGTATTTTTAAATTTAAAAAAAGAAGACTGGCAATTTTTTTCGAAATATTGTTACGAAATGTTGCCGAATCGAATGGCAAATCAATATTTTTTTTAAAAATTCTCAACAAAAATTTTCATTTGTGATAATATGTGTTGCTTTTTGAATTTAAATACCACCAAATCTTTTGGTACCTATCTTTGATTTCTTATCATTATCAACCCTTATATAAGGATAACTCATGTGCTCTGTATTATTCAAAACTCTCTATGCATTTATGTTCACACAGTAATCAATTTTAAGTTTGTTTTCTTCTTCCGTGAACGGAAAACTGCTTAGGCGAGGTTTGTATTATTTTCTGTACTTTATTCATCATCTTTTTCATTTCCCTGACTGTCGTGCCTTCGTAGATTCAATCATTCTTAAAGAAATATGTTCGTAGATTCAATCATTCTTAAAGAAATATGGTTCTCAGATTGTGAAACTTCGGATGTGAAACATCGGCGTTGAATCTGGGCTGTCAAATACATTGTTCGCCCCTTTCTACAACAATGGAACTTCTACGACAAATGAAAGAAACAATGCGAAAGTGGTGTTAAATGTTGAATCGAAGTGATGGATCAGAGACGGTTTCTCACAATTTCAAGATTATAAAATATGTTTAGTATTCATTTTTTTTATTTAGTATTCTGGTGTTCATTAATTTAAGGACAATTTTTTTACCTTTATACATCTCAATATTTTTTGTAGATTAGCAGTTCTACCTTCATACCTCTCCAAATTTTTGTATGGTACTTTTGGATTAGTATAATTTTTGTCAACTGCAATAGTTATGATTGTTCAAATTATATTAATACATCGATTAAATTTGCGAAGCTGCACAATCGTCCCTCTGAGTACAATTCAATGCCTCTTCCTCCTTGGAGGTGCCTCGCTTACCTACAAGCCAAGTTGCATTCTCACCACCAGAGACATATAATCCCAGAAGATACAAATTCTCTTCTGTCAGTGTCGAGGTCATTTAAAGAGGCTGCAATCTCTGCTTCAATCTGAAGTTGAAGTACAAGTTGAAGCCTATAGACAGGAGACTAAAGCTTGAGGGGTGGGAGGCGTTCTTCGATCAGGACTCTTTGAGAAGTATGCAACTTAAAAGATTCTTTAAAGTAGGGCAATATCTTTTGAAAAGATATCAATGAAAAGTATTTGATCAATTTGTAATCGACGAAGCCTGTGAGATATGGATGGATTTAAGCCTTTTTTTTCCTTCTTTTTCTTACTTTTTTCCTGAAAGGTTGGATACTAATATTGATTTTAAAATAGAGCGTAGTTCTTGCTTTTCTAAAATTTTTGTAGAAACAATATCTAATAAGACAAAAGCTTTTCCTCAAAAAAAAAATAGTAATAAGACAAAAGCTACATCTGTTTCGCTTGAAACTTCTTAGTTGTTAGGAAGTACTATTAATCTTTTACAAAAGTGTGTACATTACATTAAAATAATAAATAATTTTAAAATATATATTGTAGAAGGTACATCTGTTTTGCTTGAAACTTCTTAGTTGTTGTTTTGCACTATTCACGGGTCACTTTGACTCGGTGATTTGGTAGCAAACCAACACATTTTTTGGTAAGAAATTGGTACTAAAACCCTCTACCAAATAGTTATTTGTTTCATAACCTTGTCTCAATTCAAAATTGGGCATCTAACCTCCATTTGTGAGAGGGAAAGTTTGTTTGTCTTTTTCCTCCGAGGTTATATATTCAATTCTGAATTGGGGTGAGGTTAGATGACCAATTATCCCTTTGGGTAATTTTTTATATTTTGTTGGTAATAAAGCCGCTTAATAAACTTCCCAGACACACACACACACACACACACACACACACACACACATATATATATAATAGCACAACGAAGGTTGGCAAAAACTTTCATATTTGACACTCCTATCCTTTTGCCACTTTTTAAAAACGTAATTAATCTATTTAAAAAAAAATGTTTCATAATCAATATATTTTTTTGAAAATTACGGTAAATCTGTTTCTGTTAGTTGCGCAATCAATCGTTTTTTTTAAAACAAATCAAATGTTGTTTTTTAAATTTAAATACCACCAAATCTTATCTCACGTTATTTGATTTTTATCCTTATCAATTCCTATATAACTATAACTCTGCTCTTCATTATTCAAAACTCTCCATGTATGCATGTATGTACACATAGTAACCAATTTTAAATTCATTTATCTTCTTCCCTCAACATGTTACATTGCAGGAACTTATGCGAGGTTTGGTAAAATTGTTTCCTACTTTTTCTTTGATTTTTCTATTTCCCGATTCTCGGTCACTGAAGTTCATATTTTTCGCGATGCCTTTCACTTTTTTTTTTTTACTTATCTTGAGTATAAGATTTTGATTTGTACGCCAAATTGCAAATGCATTCCATGTATGTCTATTTAATTTTTTGTTTAATATTCAATCACTTTTACAGGATTATGGTTTTCAGATCGATGTCAAACTCCGGCGTTAAATCTCGGTTGTCAAATTTGATGTTCGACCCTTACTATTACAGTGGAACTTCTACGTCAAATGAAAGAAACCATGCGAAAATGGTGTTGGAGCGGAGTGATGGATCCGAGATGGTTTATCACATTTTCAAGATTATATGTTTCAGTGTTCATTATTTTTGGAATTAGTATTCCGCTGTTCATTAATTTAAGGTGTAAAGTTTTACTTTTATACATCTCCATACTTTTTAGATTAGCAGTTTTAGTTTCATACCTCTTGAAAATTTTGTCTATAACGCTTTTTAATTAATTTATTTTTTTTCAATTGCGATAGTTATGGTTGTTCAAATTATAGTACATAAATATTTTTTTGACAATTGTGATATTTGTTATTGTCAATTTTGTTACTACTCAATAATTCTAAGTTACCTTTTTTTACTACAAGGATCATTCATATCACGATTCAGATATATTCTTATGACGATTGAATTTTTATGAATATCCTGGTTTGCTATAGTTTTGAATTTTTGAGTCCAACTAAATATCTAATTTGTTATTGTCTCCAACAATCTACGATTTCATGCGTAAATAAATAACGAATGGGACTCCACAATTTCGTTATTCTGGAAAGAAAATTTTCATTAGAAGCAGCTAAGGAACAAATTCAACTAAACACCATCTACTAAAACATATTGTCTTATCAACCTTTCGTCCAATATCCCAATACATGGTGCTTTCCTCCACCACTCAGCTGCTTTCACGTCATAGGCTACTTGCTTCATTTTGCAAGGAACGGCGAGGGAGGAGACCCTTCCAATCTGAAATTTAAGTATTGAAATCTAAATGTATTGATATTTCTAGAAAACATGTAATCTTCTACATATTTTGTTTAGTTTTTCAAAGAAACATAAACAAACTGATGTTCTTTTCGTTATCTATCTTCTTTCTTAAATATAAAATATAATAAACAAGAATTTTAGATATGATGGACTCTTCTCCATGCTTTATAGTTTTTTCCTCTAGAACTCTCAAAAGATACGCAATTTTTACCTAAAAGAGAGGATACGTCATATTTTATTTTTCATTCTTCTTTTTAAAATATAAAATCTCATGAATCCATATTTCTGAGATAAGATTCACTCTTCTACATGTTTATCTATTTTTAAAACCTTTGATATATGAAATTAGTTTACAATACTCGAATGCCTATTTGGATGAATTTAGACATGGAATTGGCGCAGGGGGGCTACCTACCGACCCAACTACTCTCTTTGGGGCTCAAATTCAGCAAGTTGTGATTTGTCTGGGGATGGGGCCTGAATTCGGTACTGGCCAACATAGGAGTTTGGTGTGGTTTTTGTAAATTTGAAATTTTTATTTGATTGTTATTATACACCAAAAAACAAATACTGATGTTTTTAAGTTTACAAGCTAATTGTTTGAATATATGTTATGTTAAATAGTACAAAATATTGTTGATATTGTTGAAAGAGGTTAGATTTACTCTAAATTGTGATCGATTTGATGATAACTTTACATAAAGTGATATAAATAAGCTTATGGTGATTATATCTTTTAATAATTCAATGTCCATATGGGTTGGGTTAAGTTTAATTATTTTTTTTCATAATGTACATGGCTTAGGCTTTAGGGGTCGCCCAATCAAGTAATGGTTTGAGCTTGGGTTCACTTTTCCAGATGTTTAGCCTGCTTTAGCTCGATCCAGCTCAATGCAGCAAAACTCATTGCTAGCCCTAGATGAGTTAAGAGGCTAAGGAAGAAAGGGGAGAGACTAATAAAAATACTCTTAAGTATAGTAAATATAAAAAAGAAATAAAAATTTACTCTCAATTCAGTTGTGATTTTTTTTTTCTAAGAATAATCCAAGTTAATTAACTTTGTTATTCTATTTCAAAAAAAAAAACAATATTAACTTTTTATGTGCTCTTTTTTGTCCACACAAGGAAAAAACTTCCATAACATTGTTTTCAATAATTTTATATATTATAATTTTCTTCATGTACATCTATTCTTATTTAGCTGCGGGTTCCTATGTTACAAAAAATAGTACACGACAAATAATTAGAAGTTATAATACCCAACTAATTTTCTGAACGGGAGAGCCCTCCAATGTACCCAAGAATGATGAACCTTTTTTTTAGGTGAATTCTATGGGAATTTTTATAGAGACGAATAATAGAACAGACATTACAATCTTTGGAGATACAATTTGCTACACTAAACGGGAGTTGTTCGACATCTAAGTCCCCAGAGTGATGGAGGTACGACTCCATCTGGCCAGGTGATGAGCTGCACCATGATGAAGTATTCTCAATGTATGGTTGGACACATGATATATAAATGATGAAGTATGATCTTCACACAAGACGAGTTTGAGATTATGTCAATACTATTCTTTCTATTTAAATTAAGTAAATTGTAGATTTCACTACATCATATCCTTACAAGTTGTATGAATTTGAAATTATTCGACTATTATTTTCCTACAATTTTTAAAAACATAGTATATTTCGTGCGATGCACGGACGGTTTGCTAGTTGATTGATTACTTCATAATGCTTGGAACATACTACCTCTGTTTCTTCTCTTTCAGCTTGCTTACTTTCTATTTGTATTAAGCTTTTACATGTAAATGATTTTTTTGACCCTTTAAAATACAACTTAGAATTTGGTGTGTTCACATTACTTTATGAACTCTAGGGGGAAAATATGTAAAAAAACATTAGTTCTTAATTTGTTTCATTTTTCTCTCACTTGAAAGAGAAGAAATAGAGGAAGTAGTTTACAACACGCAGTACATAAAAAAGGATCGGAACAGGGTTACTGTCATTTCTTATTTTCTTTGAACCACCGGTAAAGAATTTGAAAGGCCAATCAGTTCCATATAGAGATAATGAACGATGTTTCTGAAGCCGTAATTTAATCAAATAACATTAGAATTGTTTGTTACTTTCAGCTGTGATGAAGTTGGTCACGCTCATCCCAAACAATACCCTATATAAGAAAACAGAAACTTGATAAATTTTATTCAATAAAAAATGAACACAATAAAAAAGGACATTACACAACAGCTCTTTAATAGAGTAATCTTGAGGATAAGTTTCGAGTTGTGTGTGGTTACTCAATTGGCTTTTCACGCTTAATTGCATGTGCAAGATCCAGCGACACACAATGTTATAGCACCGTAGTCGCAAAGCGGACAATCTTTCCATGTTGTGCAAGGTTCGCCAATTTTACTTTCACTAGTTGATGGTGCCAAATTGTTTGTGGTAACTGAATTAGCATCCTCAAGGTCGCATGTGCAAGATCCACCAACACACAATGTTATAGCACCATAATCACAAAGAGGACAATCTTTCCATGTTCTACAAGGCTCTCCAATTTTACTTTCACTCGTTGCAGATGCCACATTGAACATGAAATCTGCAAACAATAGTCAATGTATATATTGTTGTTTTACTTTCTGAATGAAGGATACATAGAGAGATAGAGAGGGATGACAATAGATACCTGAGCCAATGACTAAAAAGATGGCCAAAAGAGACATAGTTTTGGATGTTCTTGCCATTTGAATTGTTCTTAGATCAAAACAATCTTATTTTGTTTTGCGTATGAATATGTTTTACTTTTGCACTGTATTTATAGGTAGTACAAGGCACGAGATTGTGAACTTGCCATATTAATATTAGTAACTAAAAGTAAATATTTAGTTTCAGGTGTTCTGTGTGTCTGAACATATCAAGCAACACATGTACAGTACCATTAATCGCTTGTTTCCGCATTTGTTTCAAAATCGATGCACCTGCTTTGGTTACCATTGACACATGTATGTATAGTATCTTTCCCTTATACATCCTCGTATCACGGATAATATATGTCAGTATGCATAGGCAATTAATTTCTCTCTAAATTTGAAATACCATCCATTGCATTTGTTTGATTTTTCATTATAATAGACTATTTGTAGTAATGGTTAAGCTCACATCTAATGTGTTCCCAAAAAAGTATGTAACATGTGTGTGTATGTGGAGTTTATAATTAGTTTGTTCTAGTTTTTGGAATGTCTAACAATATCCAGTATCCATTCAAAAGTATATTGGTGGATTTTCGTTTCGAAAGTTGATGAAGCTTTTAATGAAATATTTCACCACTCTTCTAATTTTTTTTGTATCATTCATAGCAAATTTTAATTTTTATCTCAACTACTGGTTCCTTGTTAGTGATATAAGTAGACTTAATTTCTAACACTATATCCTCAGTGTAAATTGTCACATAGCAACTCCCATTTTTAATCTCCTTGCTCACGACTCACATTTACCAAATACTAGTCTATTTTAAACTGGTAAAAAGTTAACATCCCGCGTTTAACTTAAACAAATGGTATCATCTCAACAATGTGATGCTTTTGTATGATAAAGGATGTGGGCTGATGAAAATTCTATCAGCTTTTCTAATTTTTGTGACAAACTTTTGTGCAGGTAAGACGTTTACTATTATAGTGCAAGTGGTGTTGCTATCACATAGTTTTGAATGTGGTGGTTGCAATGTGAATGTTTTGATAAAATTGGCGCATTTCTTAGCTCTGATGAATACACTCACCCCAACAAGTTAGTTGTTCCAGGACTACATGATGAATACCGACGTTGCTAGCTTCAACGACAATCTATAAGGGGAGGACTTCTTGGAATGTACCTCGAAGGTGCAGAGAGATACTTATGATGAAGGTCCCGCAACGGAAAATGGATAGACTGGTAGCCTTCAAGACGAATAGAGGCCCCACTATTTGGTGGGATCTGCAGGAGAAGCGGGCGCACAAGCACAAGGGGTTTGTAAAAACTTGGAGGTGAATGAAGTAGTATTTTACTAGAATGGTTTCTTCCTTTGGACTACGAGCAGTACAAGTTCTAACTTTACTAAAACTGTGTTTAATGTACCACATCTACATTTGAGTATAACTCTTAGTTTACACGTTTGTTAGGTTGGAATTACTTGAATGAAATGGTGCACTAGAAAGTTAAACTTGGGCAACCTCAAACCCTTCATAGGAGAAAAATTGGGTTGCCAACACTATGGACTGTAGAGGAGGACTACAACCTAGATTTGGAGGTTGAGTTCATGGAGAAGCAGGACAACAGGTTCTACCGCATCGGAAACACAAAGCCCCTACAAAATGACCCCAAGAATATAAGCAAACCCTAGATTCGTTTAGTATTTCCCCTACAATGAAGCAAGATCCTAAGCGCATCCACGATAAGGTGACCTCTCCGCAGACTAGTTGACCACAACCACGCACCAGCACCAAAACCATAACCATAATCCTTATGCCATGTCGCGAGCAGGAAAACTTTATAAGTATGGCCAACAAGGGCACACATTATCTCAAGGTAGAAAGATGGCAATCATAATCGGAAAGGTGGAGTTTTCTATTTTGAGGAAGAAGGCCTATAACATATATATTATGCGGGAGGTGAGGACCCATACGAAAAAGCATAATGAATGGAGAAAATGCATAGCTTGGAGAGGGTTAACCTCATCATACATCGAGTCTTGTTAGAGGAAGAGGGATATTCATGACCGAGGGAACCAATAACCAGAAGGTCCACCAAGTTATCATTGTCGATGGTAGTGCGAGAACTTTGTGTCATCAAACCTAGTTAATCATTATAACTATCCAATTGAGTGGGTCAAGTAGGTTCTAGTGCGCAGGTCACGAAAGTGTGTAAGGTACTTATTTATGTTGGTAGGCACTACAAGGTGGAATTTATTTGTGATTCCATTGATATGGATGCTATTCATGTCCTTTGGAGGAGATCGTTGTAATTTGATTACATGTTAGTTATCGTGTTCGTGACAATGAGTACCTTTTAACATGGGCGGGGTACAAAATAGCTATGGTTCCTACGGGACTAGTAAATGGGAGAAATCCGCCTGTGTCAACGACGGAAACCCCATTGGTTATGGAGAACAAGCCTAAGGTGTTCGAGAATGAGATAAGAAGTTAGGGTACGTGATTGTCCTTATAATTGGGGAACTTGTGGTGGAAGGTGATGAAGTTGGAGGTGTTGTACTTGAGAGGCTAAAGTCTTTCATGGAGAAATTTCGTGAGCTGATATATGACAGCTTACCTTCCTGCCTCCAACCCATGAGGGACATACAACATCACATCGATTTGGTACCCGGACCTAGATTACCAAACATTCTACATTTCCGAATGTGTCCCTTGGAGAACAAAATATTGCAACAGATTGTGAAAGAGTTTCTTCAGAAGGCCTTCATTCGAGAAAGTATGAGCCCATTCGTCATGCTAACACATATCACTGCAAAGAAGGCTGGTAGTGCGCATGTTTGTGGATAGCAATGCCATAAAAAATATCACTATCAAGTACTGCTTTACTATCCCTCTGTTGGATGACATGTTGGACGTTTTGATGGATTTCAAATATTCTGCATGATCAACATGCGCAACGCTATCACCATATTCGGATAAGACAAGGGGATGAGTTGAAGGAGGTGTTCAAGACGAAGAATGGCTTGTTGGAGTGGCTAGTCATACCATTGGGTTTATCAAATGCACCCACCGCCTTTATTCTTCTGATGAATCAACTTCTTCTTCCTTACATTTCAAAATTTCAAGAAATTTATTTCATTGAAATCCTTATTTATAGTAAATATGAAGATGAACATGTGACACATGTAATACCCCGTATATTAGTTGGGGTTACTTGGTAATTTCGTAAAAGTATTTTAGAATTTCAATAAATTTATATTTCAAACATTTTCTTGACTTCTTCTTAGTTTTAAAGTATAAGGGTACCATTGGAAATCTATGGTTATATATGAAGTTATTTTCTATTTTTCAAAACTTGTTTTATACTATATGAAACTTGTTTTGTATATTTGAGACATACTTGTAGTTTTCTAAACGTACATTTATATACAAAGTGGATTATTTGAAACTATTTGGAAATTTTATAATTTATGAAAAATTAACTTTTATGTGTTAGCTATTAATTAGAAATCTTATTTTTACCCCTCAATTTTTGGTATCTTCTATCTATACCCTACTGGTATATGAAATTTAGAGTTTACCTCAATTTCTAGTATTTTCATGTAAACCTTCATTTTCTTGTTATTCCAATTTCGACCCCAACTATGTTGTTGGGAGACTTTTTAATTGCACCATAATCCTCCCTCAACAACTAGTACTATTACATACCATCTTGAAAGTACATGCTTTGTGGAATACCCCACCACTAACACTCCTATCTCCATCATCTCCATCACTCTCTAGCTTTCTCACTCTCATTTCCTGTATATTTTTGTCCTCAAGAACACCCATACATGCTCTCTTCTCCCTCTCCAAGCTTCATTCCTGTTTTTGGGTGTTGACCTCACAAAAACACCATCAAAAAATTATTTTCTAGTCTCCAAGCATGGAAAACTTGATATCATCGAGTCAGTCTTGTTTTCGCTACATTCATGGTACCCATTACAGAGTGTATGAAGAAGGGGAACTTTATGTGGAGAAATACTGCAGAGTAGAGTTACGCTCTCATCAAAGAGTGGTTGTGCACTGCCCCTGTCCTATCATTTCCTACGTTTGCGAAGCTTTTTGCGGTTGAGTATGATGATAGTGAAGTGGGAGTTGGAACAGTCTTGTCCCAAAAAGACCAATCGCTAGCTTTCTTCTATGAGAATCCTAGTGAGGGGCATCAATGGTGGATCACTTTTATTAATAGTTTTATGTTGTTTCCTAAGCCTTGAAGCATTGAGAGCACTACTTAATTTAGCGAGAGTTCATTATATTCATCGATCACTAAGGCCATGAAGTATCTGAATAGCCAAAAGTATCTACATAACATGCAGATCCGGTGGTCCACTTTCTTGTAAAAGTTTCCATCTGTGGTTAAACACAGCCTGTAGTCTATAATCATGTTGCAGATCCTCTTATTCACCGAGTTGTGCTCCTTACAACCCTAACCCAAGATGTGGAGACTTTGTAGAGCTGTGGCACAAGAGCCGCGAAGAGCATACAATATCGGATTTCCACATTCACAGTGGGTATAATTTTGATGAAATTGTCTATGTGTGCAAAACATCTTTGAGGAGAAGCTGATTCGAGAGTTGCATGGCACCTCGCTAAGTAATCACTTGGGGCATGACGAGACAAGTGAAACACTCGAAGAAATGTTGTATTTGACGCAGTTGAAGAAGGACACAGGAAAGTATGTATGTAAGTTCTATGTCTGTCAAGATTCCAATGGGTAGTTTCAAAATACCAACCTTGCCACTACACTTCATGTTCTCAATGGTGCTAGGGAAGACATTTCCACGAATATAATTCTAGGCCTTTGATGCAAAATTCTAAGTATAATCTAGCAAGTTCACTAGATCGTCAAATAGAACTGGTAAATACTGAGTGCTATCGATCCGCGAAGACAGTTAAGGTGTATTATTTAATTACACGATTCAATGTAAAGTTGTAAGAGTAACTGGATAAGTTTATTTGAATTTTGGTTTGTTTTAAAATAATAACCGAAAGCAAATACAAGTAAATACACACTATTTTTGTTATAATATTTTTTGAATAATCAGGTTGTCAAATAATGCGAAGAAACGAGGCGATATATGGATTCCCTAGGGCCTTTACATGATTCCAGAAGCAGTGTTGAAACACTTTATCTTCTCTTGAATTATGCCGAGTAATATCTTATTGCGATTATTTCTGATCTCACACACCTCTACCTAACAATCGATGATAGATCCTCGCGGTCTTGCTGTTACGTTCTAACTTCCTTATGAAATTTCGCTCAAAGGGTCCTCTTGGCCCATTGTTTCTTGAATGAATCTTTCTAATGATTGAATCTACCAAGACTCAGCTATTCCATCTAAAGTAATGATTGGGAAATAATAAATTATTCTTGTTTGTATCTGATTTGAGTCACTTCCGTGCACCATCCTAGTCCACTTCTAATCCCGGGTACCTGCACATACTCAATCCAACCATGAATATATCTCACTCTCTCACCCCTCAAACTGTAGGGAAACTCATACTTGAAACAACTGACCTATCCTAACATTAATCTAGCCCTAGTTTGGGCTGCCTCCCAGCAAGCGCTTCTAATTTATGATCCATGACTTAACCCATTTACCTATGAAGTGATCAAGAAGGTTGATTGGAATGGCGTTCCTCCTCTAAATTAAGATTCTTGTGTTGGATTTTAAAGACCACATCATGTGCTTTAAAGACTAATTCCTTATTCTTTCTCCCCAACAGACCTCCTTGCATTAATTCAGGGAGTCTGCGGTTAACTGGCACCGCAATCGGAGTGTCTCCTTCCTCATACGAGTAGTTTGAAGATGGCTTGAAAACTCAAATTTTCCATCGTGTCATTAACTCTCATAATAAACTTTCCATAATCCACACCAATAAGCGTGCGGCCGGTGGACAAGAATGGCCTACCAAGAATGATCGACATGTCTCCCAACGGCTTTTCTAAGATCACAAAATCAGGTAGATTGGTAAGATTCTCTGACTTTCACCATAACATCCTTCACTACATTGGTACCTGTTTTATAGATTTATCAGCAAACTAGAGATATATATGATTTGGGTGTGGTGCCTCCATACCTACTTTCTTGATAAATAGAATTTCGTCAAGTTAATACTCGCTTCTAGATTACTTAGTGCTTTCCCTATATAGGCTCCACCTAATTTTGTCTCTATAATGAATCTAACCCGACCCTTCTTCTTCTTCTTCTTCTTCTTCTTCTTCTTCTTATTCTTCTTATTCTTCTTCTTCTTCTTCTTCTTCCATAATTCGTGTATAACACAAAAACTCACCTCCACACTCAAATTAATGGTTCGGAAGTCATCAATTATCCTCTTTCCGAGTATAAGATTCTAGATGATTTGACATACGAAGGAATATTGTGTAAAGCCTCAACCAGTGCAATATTTATGTACAACTTTGAGAATACACTTAGAATTCGCTTGTATTTTGCAGAGTCATCTGGCTTCTTCCTAGTTCAAACGGGGGTAAGGGAGATTCCTAAAATGAGTAGATTAAATTACCTCACTTTGATATGTCACATCTTGTTTAGTCGTGCCCATTGATTGGGGGCTCACGACTGTTGTCTTCTCCTTATGGAAAATCCCATGCTCCTTAGCTGTAGAAGCATCAACATGAGCATGGTGGATCCTTCAATGTATCCCTCTTCATGTATAGATTGCATTGACTTGGTGAGGATTGTCCACTATGTTAGATGGAAGTGATCATGGAGTTTTTCTAATTGTTCAGTTGATATCTGCCCAACTTGCACTTCTAATGTCCAAAGTGTTATTTTGGCGGCATGAAGATCAGCGCCAAATTTTTCATTGAGTGGTTATGGAATACATATTGATTCTTAAGTACATCATAATGGATTTAAGATCAGCCATGTCAGTGTTGGGAACCGAAGAACGTTGATTTTTGGTGCATGTGGCTTGTGTGAAATCCGGGCCCATAGCTTCCTATAGCTACATCCTCATAGCTGAATCTTGATGGTCTCTTGTACCCGGGTTGTATGTTATTCCAATCCTGCCGTTATGCCCGTAAATAATTCACATCCTCAGCAATCATCTCACTCAAAGTGCATCCAAATCTGGTTCTACCACTGCTGCTACTGTCTTCTTGTCTTTATACACAACCTTGACCAAGTCATAGAAAACATTCAAGAAATTGCTCCCTCTATCATCCGCAAGCGATACTACTGATATCACCTTTTTGGGGTTATATATTAATGCCATTTTCTAAATTATTTTGAGATATTTGAGTACACTTGTAGAGAATATGATGTGTTTTGTCACTTGATGCTTCATATGCACTTTATTGTTATTCTGGACGTTTCTATGCATATTCCGTTGTAATTTGTCAAATATGATCGCTTGGTATATTTGTTCATTTTTTCTTGACAAGAACGGATGCTAATCGGTTATAGGAGGCATGGAACGAACTTCGGAAACAACGGAAGCACAAGTGGAACAAATAGAAGCAAAGTTGGGGGGAGCTAGGATGACCAATCTTCACTAATCTGATGATATCGAGATCCACAATGAATATAGGAGTGATACCGGTGCCATATGAAAGTAGACTCAAAGAGCTTTAGAACGATAGGTCACGAACCTTAATCGGAGATCGGATGAAGAAGTTATGGCCTGGAGAATTCAGTGAACATATTTAGGAACACATTTCGGCCTGAAATGAAAACACCCCGCTGTTTTGCTTTTTGAAAAACATTTCATCCCGAAATTGGGACCATTTCGGCCGAAATGCCTGACAAAGTCCAACATTGGGGCAAAACGCAATTTTTAAAGTCTTATGATGATTTTTTTACTCAAGAACGACCTAGGGGAGGAATTCTCAGTCATTCAAGCATACGGAGGAAAGAGACGAAGGCTTGGAGCTGAGGAGGTCGATTGGGATCATCCCCAAACCGTAGATTTCCCCGTTTGATTTCTTTCTATTCTCTCTTTCAATCTTTTCTATGGAGAAACTCTATTGTTTTGCTACAATTATTATTAGTAGCTAGATTTTCTGCTAGGCTTCTCTAGAAAGCCTAGGGTTTATTTAGACAATAGGTTCTCTGGGTTTTAGACCTTGTTTTACGCTTTGTGGTTGTGATCTGTTGAATTGATTTCAGTTTCATGAATTTGTTGATGAATCTAGTCTATTGACACGACTAGTTTATGATTTGATATTCATGAACTTAGGGTTTATTCCTAGATTGTAATCTTGCTTAATGTTAATATTTGTTCTAGTTATTGTTCATATAATTTGCTTAATTTCTTGGCAAGAATGGAGTAAATAAACGGACTTGTTAATTAGCTAGCGAATGCGTGAGAGCGACTTAGACCTAGTTGTGATGAGATATGAACAACAATCCTTAATCACTGAGCCCGAGAAGAGAAGTGTGTAGGATTAGCCTTAGTGGGTAGATTCGGTAGGAGATAGTGAGGTGTTCCTGTGGGGGTGGTCGGAGAGGACATCATTCCGTGCACCATCGTTAGCCTACTAGAACGGACCGGTAGACGTAGGTGGGCCGACAAGATACCAAGCCAACCGAGACGTGAGCAACATGAGACCGATAGGATATTGTCAGTACTATTACCTGGCTTAACTATAATAGACTCAACGTGTTACTTAGCTAATCCGGAAATCGTCTACAACCCTAGGTGATCTAGAGATTGCCTAGTTTCTATTTGTTTTCTTAAAATAAAAATCCAAAAATATTAGTTTAGTTGTTATTTAATTTCAGTCACTTGTTTGTGGGTGACACCTTAGTTAATCACATTTCTTCCTCCTGTTACAGTACTCTAATCTAATAAATAAATAGTCTCAAGACTGTCCTCGTGGGATCGATAACTCGTGGTTGAAATACTACCCTATATTACTTGAACCGTGCACTTGCGGTAACACGTAAGAAAGCGGGTCAAGTTTTTGGTGTCGTTGCCAGGGACAACGGTAGATTATTTAGTTTGGAGTTAGGTTAGAGTATTTTTATTTTTTGCATTGTTTTATTTATATCTTTGTGCTTCACGAGTATCTTGTGAGTTTGTTTTGCAGGAACGAAGGAAGCAGGAGATATCATGAGCATGCAGTGCGAGGATGATAATGTGGGGATCTCTGATTACCCCTACTATTGTGCTAGATGCAGAGCTTGGCACACAGATGACTCATGCTCAATGATTGGGTGCTACAAATTCAAGAAGGATCATAAGTATGAAGACGCTTGCATATTTTATCCACCCCAGCTTCAGCACTATAAAGAGGACTCATCAGCGAGCATGACAGACTTGCACAGTATTATGGAGGAGATCCGAGCGCGCATCACAAGAATGTCCGTTGATACACAAGAGCCTCAAGAGGACTCTCTGCTACACAGTGAGCCTCTAATTGAGCCCCTATGGTCACCTTCACAAGATGATTCAGATGAACCACATTGGCTACCAGTTGTCCGGGAGATGCAACGGAAGCTGCTAGATAAGATGGAGCAAGAACGAGAATCCGCATCGCAAGCTTCAATTTTGGAAGAGGAGGTACATGAGCCGAGCGAAGAGTGCAATATCCATGAACCAGTTGCGGACTTTGCCACTTATGAGGACTCAGACTCTGATTCAGACTAGGGTGGACTTGTGTGTCCAACATGGGAGGAGGCATAACTTTGTGCAAGGGAATCTCCAACTATCTCACAGCCTTGGCATGATTGGGATGACACATACATTGAGAGCTTGTGGGGTGCTGATGATGAAGTTGATGAAACACTTGTGGTTGTTGCTATTGAGGATTTGGAAATCAGCAAGTGTAGGGGTGTGAGTGAATTGCATGTGTTTATTGACGAGCATAACGCACCAAATATGTACTTTCGGGATGAATTTATGGCCAGAGATTCATTTGAGCCCATTCGTACTTCATGGAAGCTGATTAAGAAGAAAAATTGCAAGATGAAAGCGGTTAGCTTCCATAACTCACCACCATCGACACATCACAGTGGTGCACTTGAAGTTCTGGAGAAAAGATGGTGGAAGAAGAAGAAATGGAGGGATAAAGCATCCTTCATGTTCCTTTTCGGTTCAGGTTACCGGGTCGGGCTGTCGACCTTAAATTACAAGCGCTTCTTGGGAGGAAACCCAATGTAGAGTAGGATATTATCCGTTTTCTTTTTATTTTAGTTCTCCATACCTGATTTTGAGAGGCGAGAGAGAGAGAGATGAAAGTGTGAGTATGCAGATGTATAAGCAGCTAAGATACTCTAGAAGGGGGGGGTTGAATAGAGTATTCCAATTTTTTTTTCAAAACTTGCTAAGAAGATAAAAACTTGTGCAAACAATGCAGTTCAAGGACTTGAAAGCTATTTCAAGCCTTTGAAGTAGATGCTGAAAGTATAGAACAAGTATGCCTTTTTCAAGGCCTTGAAAACAAGTTCAAACCCTCGAAAAGTAAACAGTTTCTGTGTACTGCAAAAGCTATGAAAGTATTTGAACTGAAAATGTAGAAGACCGGTGATTTATAGAGTTCAGTCCACTTGGACCTACGTCTCTACCTCAGGGATTAGATCCCTGCAGGATTTTCAACTCAATTCTTATTAATCAAAAGCTAAGCCCTAGAACTCAAGCACAGAGAGTTCCCTTACTCTGTTACAGCTTCTGGTTTCCCTAACCTGTCTAGTACCTGCTCTAGCTAACTGATTAACTAAGAATTCTCTGTTGTTCACTTTGAACAATCCTTGATAATAGATGTAGAGATAATACATAAATGATCTACCAATATAGCTCTATACAGAAGAAAACTTAAGAGTAAAAAACTGCAGTGAAATGCAGTGAAATGCAGTGAAATGTTGTGAATGGATTGGAAGGATGAAGAACTTCTTTGATACTTGTCAATCCAGAATGCTTTTTCTGTTTTTGCACGTTTTGTGTTCTCTCTTGTTTCTTTGAATTTGAGCTCTATATATACTTCAAACAGCTCTGAAAATCTCCCCAGATTTTCAGCAACAACCTTCCTATTTTGTAGGCAACAGAGTTTGGCTACTTTGAAATCTTCTACAATGGTTAGATGATCACAATATTCAAAGATATTGTTGTAATCTTGCAATTAACCACCATGAGAAGCTGTCATACACGTCTGATTGATCACAGGATCAAAGTGTCCAAGTATTTCCAAATCTGCAGTAATTCAGTTTAGGAAACAATCCTGCAACACTTAGAAACAAAATTTCTTGCATTATTTTGGTCAAACAGATGATATATTATGATTAAAAACATTTTTGAACAATTTGTCTTTCATCATCTAATAACAAAGAATCAAACATATGAAAGAGAGAGAGTAAATCAAATCAGAGAGTTAGCAGAAAACTCCCCTTGAGAATGTGTATTCTGGTTAAGCAGTTTCAAGGCTTTGAATCCAGTTTATAGGCCTTGAAAATAGCCAAACTATTTCCAAGCCTCTGAAACTGATTCAAGGCTTTGAAAGGTTGTTCAAGGCCTTGAAATAGCCAAGCTATTTCAAGTCTTTCACAACCTGATCTTTCAATCTCCCCCTTGATGAAAGACAAAACCAAATTCTGTTTGATCCTTAGTCTCTGCAAAATAAACTGATTAGTCCACAAATTAAAAACACAGTATTTCCAAAAAGATCAAACTTATTCATAATACCAACAGAAACTTAAACAGTTTCAGCAAAATAAAACCAAGTAAACCTAAAAACTAGAAACTAAACACCTAGAACTTCTCCCCCTTTTTGACTTTCATCAAAAAGATAGAAGATATTGGATCAAGTGTCTGGAAAATTTTGAAACCTTAAAGAAAAACTTTAAAGGAGAGAGAATGTGGAAGAAAGAATAGGCAAGATTTAAGGATCTTTCTCATCCTCTTGATCTCTTGCTTCTTCCTCACTTTCTTAACTGTTGGCTTGAACTTATTGAGAGATCACATCTATTTTCTCAATGAAGGAACTGATCTTTTCAACAACTCTTTTGAATTAGATGGTGAGTCCTTCCAGGGCTTTATTCCCATGCTTCAGCTTCTTCTTTACAGCTAACCTTTTCTGTTGAGGAGAAGCAGTCTTGATATTCTTCTTTCCTGCTTTTGAGGTCTCTTGGGACGGATCTTTCTCATGTTTCGCTTTGTAGGGAATGGCATACACACCATAGGATCCTGAAGAAGTGTCTGAGTCTGAATCTTGAATAAGGATTTCCTTTCCTTTTCATTTAACCTCAGATACTGTCTTCTTCTTGTCTCTCTTAGGTCTTCCAATATGGATACCCTTCTGCTTCTCTTGTGTAGATGCCGTAGATTGTTTCTTCTTTGCTGGAGCTTGATCTTTTCTTACTATCTTCTTGGGAGGTTGTGTACAAGAAAATCCTGCAGAGAGAACTTCTGTGTACACCAAGGGCAGAGAATAGAAAATGGCACAGGAGATGTTAGGTTGTGTGTAGGGAGAGAGTAAGGCAGTAGCACTGTATGAGAGAGAGACAGGGGTTTGGCAGAGCTTCCGCGTATGTCTGGTGTGTTCTCCCTTGTATGGAAGGGTTGACGATCTATATATAACAGAGAATGTGACCGTTGTAGTGTGGTTAATGCGCCCATCAATGGCGGATTAATTAGCTTAACCACAACGGCACGTTCGTCCGCGTATATAGGGACCGTTACAGCACGTTATCCGCGTATACCGGAACCGTTATGGGGTTGACCGGGTTTGACCGGCTTGACCGGGTTTATGGAGCTCGTGCCATAAATCTCTCAAAAGCAGTTACTAAGGGTCGCGCGCGAGCTTGGTTTGCACGGGACAGGACTTACTCTAGCCTCCAGACCACTAAGTCCCTACAAGTCCCGTGCAGGTATGCGAGGGCCCTGTCTCGCAGCCCCCACGTGGATCAGCGCGGCTGGTGATCCAGTGTGTGTGGAGCACAATATGGTGTGCTAGATGATTGCCACGTGGCCAAGATCTGTCTGCTCAGAAAGCACTATCTACATTAGCCCCCTTTTTTTGCGCGTGAAGACTCATAGCCGGATAGGCTTCCATGCGCAGGAACCAACGTACGCGTCGCCGCCACGCACCAATTCAAATATGTGCAGATTTAGCCCCCGTGCGTGCCATTATGACCTAAACCCCTAGAGTCGTGCCCTCTGGTCTTTTAGGGTTTTAGGCGTGACGTCAGCTTGTCCTGTGATTGCGCGATTCGACGGTGACGGTTGCGATTCGACTACTGAAAGGACGCAACCCTTCATTGTTTTTGGATAAATACTCTGTGCTCTCAATTGTTGTAAAGCATCACTTCTTTCTCTTAAAGTGAATGATACCCGGAAGCCTTCAAGAGCAGATTCAGATAATCAATCACCAGTTTTCTCTTGTCAATCGTCTTCTTCAATTGTGCGCATCCAAGCAAGCTTTACCAAAACAAGGTTGGCCTTGTTCAATTCTGTTTAATATACTGATATATGCTTTGAACTGCGTTGGATCTGCAAACCCATAACTTCCTGAAACATATTATCCACTGAAAACTATGAAGAAGATCTTGCTCTTTGAATCCAATTTTGATTTAATCCCCAGATGATAAGGATCTTGAATGTAGGGTTTCTGAAATCCCCAATAATGCAATCGATTCTGCACTTCAATCTCCAAGATTGACACTGGACTGTTCATCTTTCTTCCAATAAATTCTCGTATGCCTTGAACTGAATCTTGTAATTCAAACTAAAGTATATGTATTTCTCCCCCCTTTTTTCTTGCTTTTCCGCAGGAATGGCAAAGACAAAAGGAACCAAACCGATTAAGGAGGTCGAAGAAATACCTGATCTCCCCCAATCCTTGTGGCGAAAAGCCCCCTATCTGGGTGGCAAAGACTTTTACCATGCTAGGGTTAAGGTGAAGAACCTGCCAATCCCTGTTCCTGCTGAAGAATTGCAAACCTTGACCCCTCCAGTTAACTCGGCCCTGCTCGAATTGATCGACTCCGAGGACGTGGTTCGATTGGGGGTCGAAAATGGATATTTCCCGTACACTGCGATTTCCACTCAAGCGTTTGTTCAGAAATTGGACTTCATGGATGAGTGGATTGACCATGTATTGACCAATCATGCCATTACTCTAAACGAGGCTGGCATATATTTCGCAGTCCGTGCTATGAAGGGTGCTGCCGTGAAGCTGGACCAGTCCATGCTTCTAAACCTTCTCTCGCGTTACTCGCCCGCGACTCACACATTCCATTTTGCTGAGTTCGAGGCTGCTCCCACGCTTGAAGATGTGCACATGCTGTATGATCTGTCTCCCGTGGGTGAGGTGGATCCTTTGAGTCCCTTGAGAACCGATGCAGAGATTGCTTTGTAAAAGCAAATGGAGGAGTGCTTGTCAGAGGTGAAGAAAATTTCCACCCGGTGGACTCCCGCAGAACTTCTTCCCGACTGGCAGTTGGTTGACACATCTGCGAAGAACACTTGGAGCAAGTGGGTGCAATACTTCTTTCGTGATTATGCGAACAACAGTATCACCAAGAAGCTTTTGAGTCAAAACCCAAAGGCTAGAAACTATGTGAATGGCAAGGGTTATCACTTGACCCTATGCGCTTTCCTCTGCGCCTGGTTGTCGAGGTATCTGATCGATGGACATCCGCATGATGGGGTCTTCTATCATGTTCTTCCTCTAGCTGTGAAACTGGCCCTTGGTCAGAAAGTCGCACTTGGGCCCTTAGTTTTGGGCACGCTGTACCACAGGTTAGATCAACTGGTCGTAGCAATCAAGGAATCGCGTGGTCGCCTCGACGTGCTGACCTACATCAACATTGCTTTCTTGACTATGTGGGTTTTCGAGCGATGGCCCTCTTTTGCCCCAATTCCTTCTAGGCCCAGCAAATAGCGTCCCCCAGGTGCGGAGGAGGAGCGTAATAGCGGCAGCTGCGAGGTGGTTTGGAACTAACTTTCCCAAGTGCGTTTGGAGCCTGATATGCGACAATCGAGAGGAGTTTATAGCTAGGCCTTATGCCACGCGCGTTGAGAATGTGCGATGGTTCCCAAAACTGTATCCCTCTAAGGCTGTTGCTTTCTCTGAAGAGCTTCTTTTCGAGGACGGGAAGCATTTCCACGAGCGCTATCGCGAATTCTTCTTCTAGTGTCTGAGAGGTTCTCCTCCTGCTCTTGCGGAGTACGTTCGTGAGCTCGCACCTAGGTACGAGAGAATCACCGTGGACGTTGATCCTACTCGCGTTTCTCCCCAGTTCGGCTTCGATGCAGTGGCACCCTCAATATGGCCACAGTCTATCATAAGAGGCTGCTACAATCGGTTACTGTCTGGGGAGTGTAAAACAATCTTGAGGAGCAATCTTCCCTTCGAGCAACCCCCAGGTAACCGCGAAGGTGGCTACTCCAGAAACTGGGTCGCTTATTGGAATACCCAGCAGACAAGGTTTGAGACGCAGTCGACCCCTCGGCCAAACAGAGCTCCTGTGATCAAAAGGAATTCTTTCCCTTTCCATCCCAACTTTAGCCTGGACGAGTCTGAATATGGCTGCTATTCGTTGCTGGATCGCGAGAATCACCTGTGTCCCTCCACCATTCTCGATGAAAAGATAGCCGCAGTTAGGAGAGGTGATTCGCATGTCATGAGATACAGCGAAACATTTGCTAAGGTAAGCAATTTCCTTTGCATGTGATAAGTTTCCTTATTCCAATATGTTGAAAACTTCATGCTTCATTTCCTGCTGCAGTGCTATGTGAGGAGGTTTGCATCTGGTGAGCGCTCCAAATCGCTGATCAACACCATTGTTACTGCGAGAAGGCAGGGACAACCAGTTCGGCTAGCATCGAAAATGAATCCCGCAGTTGAGACCAAAATTCGCGAGATCATGGACGCTTTTGCTGATTCGCTGATAGACAACACTCCAACCTTGCCTCCACCCAGGAACGATCCGTCTCCTCCAGCAACTGCTGCCCCAAGAGCGAAGAGGCCCAGACAAAGAGGGATCACAATCTCTTCTCCTAGGAGTGCTCCAACTTCTCCCCCTGCGAGATCCCTTACTGCCGAGGATAAGGGTAAAGGTCGCATGCCCAGTAAAGCGCGGAAGGAGCTCGCGGTGGAGACCTTCGTTCCGTTTGGCCAGGAGGAAGAGGAGGAGAGAAGGGAGACAAGAGAAGGAGATAAAGAAGAGGAAATAATTGAAGATGTCAGAGACAGAGAGAGGGATGAGATGCAAGAGGAAGATTCAGGAGGTATCTCGATCGTACTTCTCTTCTCATTATCTTAACTCTTCACAATCTTGTTTGAACGAATTGTTTCTTTGTAGATGATGATGATGAGACCATCAGTGGCCTTTTGGCCAAGAAGCAGAAGAGGGGTTCTCATTCTGGTGTTTCCAATGAAACCATAAGCGAGGACATTCTTGCCTAGTCCAGGAGAACAGCTGCGGAGGCTGCTGAAAGAAGAAGAAAGCGAGAAGAAGAGGAGCTCAAACGCATGAAGCAGAGGAGCCTAGAAGAACAACATGTCGACGACTTAGTGCGTCCAACTGATGAGGAAGATGTGCTTCCAGAAGACGTGGCTCCTCAAGTTGACGAGGATGATGCGGCTCAAGAGGAGGATGCGGCTGCTCTGGAGCAAGTCCAAGCAGACTTCGAAGAGATCGCAGGTGGTAACGAAGGTGAGATTTTTAATCTTGCGGTAACTTACCGAGATGTGATTGTTGGTGCGTTAAAGCACGGCTTGTCGAAAGCTGACATTCGCCGCTGGCTAGTAAGCAAGTGCGGTGAGCCTTCAGGTAATCATTTGAACAACATGTGTGAACTAGGCTTAGTAACCCCAAACATAATCATGACTGGTTTCTTCGCGCCCCAGGTCACGATCATTTTTAAGATATGCTTAATGAAGATACATTAATAGGGCAAGGTTCCGCGTCCTTAGCATATGACGAAGATACTGCAATCCCACCCTCGCGTGGAGGTGCTCGCTCTTAGCTTACCAAAGATAATAAAATATTATGCAGTACAAGTTACCTCACATCATCATATTTTGTATCGCAGGCAACGCTGATGGAGCCATGTTGGAACAAAGGAATCAACCTTCTGCATCCTATGTTCCGGTGCCAAGTTCTCATACTGAGAAGCCCGTCGCAGCTGTTGAATATGCGGGAGAGCCCTTCGAGGACATCATTGAGGTTTCTGACGATGCCGAAGCTGACACCGTGTTGATGGAGGAAGATGCCCATGCTGCCGCTGGGGAAACAGAAGTAGATGCTACTAATGCTATCGCACCTGAAGGCATCCCCGATCAAGCTGCAACTTCTACGGCTGTTATGCCTCCGGCGATGACTGAGCCTGCGGTGACTCTTCCTGCGTGGAACTTTAGGAGTTCGCAGGTCGGGGCTGCAGTCGCACCCGGCGCAGATTATACTCTTCCTACCAACTATGAGGAGTCAGAGCTCGTAGCTGACAGGAGGGCAATGGAGCAGAGACAGTCTTCAGCTGCCCCAGCAATGCGCATTCCTTCTTTGCGCGAGATCCTTGAAGGAACTGGTATGTCGTGATTGCTGTTCGCCTCTTGCATTCTTCATTCGCAAGTTCGATAATCTAACTTGGTTTAACATTGCTTAGGGTTGAAGCAAGCTGACGTGGACTGGCTAGTTCGGATGCGCCTCTCCTATCCTCAATCATTTGTGAGGTCTCTGGAGATAGGGCCCTTCGACAGGAGACTGTTTTTAACTGAAGCCATCTGGATTTTGGAGCAGCTATCTGCACCCACACCTGCGACCATTTCTCCTCAGAGCGCGGAGTTCCTTTTTGGCAAGTGTCAAAACCTTCTCGCCAAAGTTCAAGGCAAGCTGGGCTTTGGGTATCTTGTCAAAAGAGTCACCCAGATTCGCGCGGCCGTGAATTTGAAGCGCGGCTACCATAACCTCGCAGCTGAGGAGCAGAAGGTGGAGCAGCAAAAGCAGAAGGCTGAAGAGGCTGTGAAGCTCTTCCATGAGATGAACGCCAAATATGAGCAATTGAAGCAAGAAGTGGAGCAAGTGGAAAATTTGTCACGTCAGCTTACTCCTAATGACTCTCTGGTCAAAGATTTATTTTGAAAAAATAGCAAATCTGTGTTCGTGAAAAAATGCTAAAACATAACATCACTGTAATGTTGCTAGGGTTTCTCCCCCTTTTTTTCAAAAAGAATTTGAATGCCTGATTTGCCCTTCCCAGGATTTGCTCGAATATCTCTGTGCATATTATGACGTCAGCTATTGATATTCTGCCTTGATTTTCGCGCTAATTGCTTATTAGATAAGCACACTTTCCTTGGGAAGTCCATTCGTATCATGACCATCCGTCATTAATTAGGATACGCAACCGAATCGTCGTAGCCTTTAGTAGGGTAATTGATTGTTACCTCTTTTCAAGGCGTAAGTGATTGATTCTTACCCTCTTTTCAAGTTTTGCTGACTCATCTCAGCAACTGAAGAGTCTCAACAGGGTCTATATAAACCCTGCCTTTTGCTATTTGGGTCCTTCATCCCACAATGTGGCTTGTCGTGAGTCGTTACGACTGTTGGCTTCAACGCTTATTTTTCGTTGATTCATGGCAGCTTCAAGTTGTGAAACTTGAGTTTGTGCTTTGTGCCATAGAAATAGCTTCCAAGATCTGCTTTATAAGGCTTATTGATCTTTATAACTATCATCAAGAAGATGCAGAGAATACCTCATGTTTGCTCGAAGAATTTTCAACGTCTATTATGTTTGCAGGTCATGTTTCCGGCCGCCTCCCGACGAGGTGCAGCGCCGTACTGGCCTTTTTACCGGTTCATAATGAACGGTGGATCCCTCCTCCTGCCTGCCCGGAGGAGAATTTCTTGCCTCCACGTTCTTGAACTCATGGTGGCGAGCCAATGTGCTCGTCTTCGTGGACAAGGAGTCGATTGCCCTTGGAGCTGCTGCTTTCCTGTTCCTCACAGCCGCATACGCCGGAACAGGTGGTTCCTCAGGCACGTCTCTTGGCCAGAAGACCAGACAATGGCCTTGTCAGATCCTGGGATCTTGAACATAGCGTCGCATAGGTACTGTAGACATGGCGGGCTGCTCTTTTCATAGGAGCACCCTACTTCCTACAGATCTTTGGTCGCAGATCATTGTATCGCATAGCTCCTGCTAGGACCGTTAGGTCGATCCTTTTTCAGTTAGGATTCCCTCGATGTGTAACTTCTGCTTGTAAGTTACTATTTAGATGCATTGTAAGCCATGTTGGCTGCGTAACTAGCTTGATCTGAGCTCTTCGCTTGTAAGCTGCTATCTAGACAGATAAATTGTAAGTTGTTTTGACTCATAATGATAAATCGCTTTGTATAACTTGCTGTTTTCGTTACAACAAATTACAATTTCGCATGCGTATTGGCAAATTTTACCCTCTGTAGTGATGTATTCACACTTTGCATTGTTGCTATGATTTGCTATATGTCGGATAGATTCGCAGATATGATTTAAATCGTTCGAGATCGCATTTGCATAGCTTTGCTACCTTGGTTGATAGGCTTGAGGTTTACTTAAGGTTAGACTCAAGTACGGGTGCTATCTCGGCAGATAGGCTTTTGTAGATCACTTAAGATCATTTTGCATAATGCTGCTATCATGGCAGATAGGCTTAAGGATCATTTTGAGATCGCATTCGTGTAGTGCTGCCATCATGGCAGATAGGCTTAAAAGATCATTTAAGATCATGTTCGCATAAGCTGCTATCATGGCAGATAGGCTTAAAAGATCACTTAAGATCATACATGGGCTGCTATCATGGCAGATAGGCTTATAAGATCATTTTTAGATTGCATTCGTGTAGTGCTGCTATCATGGCAGATAGGCTTAAAAGATCATTCAAGATCATGTTCGCATAGGCTGCTATCATGGCAAATAGGCTTAAAAGATCACTTAAGATCATACATGGGCTGCTATCATGGCAGATAGGCTTATAAGATCGCTCAAGATCATATTCGCATAGGCTGCTATCGTGGCAGATAGGCTTTAAAAGATCTCTTAAGATCGTATTCGCATAGGCTGCTATCACGGCGGATAGGCTTTCGCTACCGAGAAATAATGAAATAAACAGAGCAATAAAGACAGCTGAAAGCATAAAGTCCTTCCCATCTGGGAGAAGTCTTTTTATTATAAAACTCTCATATGGGAGAGATGAGATTACAATTCCCTCATATGGGAGAGAAGATGCACGAGTTCTAGCAATACAGAGCATAAAGCAGACGTTGTAATCTAACACATATAATGAAAAGGAGTTAAGGATAATACTTCTTAATCCAGCGCATGTTGACTCAGCTTGGGGTTGAGGTCATTCCATGTAACCTCTGTATGTTGCAGTAGCCACTATAAAAGACTTCTGTGACTTCAAAGGGTCCTTCCCAATTGGCTGCGAATTTTGGGTGAGCCGCCTCTCACATGCAATGGTCCGACGCACGTAAGACCAAATCTCCAACTGCGAAATCCCAACGTTGAGCTGTCTTGTTGTACGCGCGAGCGATCCTTTCTTGGTATCGTTTATTAGTCCTTTTAGCTTGCTCCCGCTTCTCTTCTAACAGGACCAAGTCATGATCGCGTTGGTTGTCATATAATGCATGAAAAGCCAACCTCGCAGAGTTGATTTTTACTTCAGCATGTACCACAGCTTCAGCTCCATAGCATAAAATAAATGGCGAGACCCCTGTGGGCGTCCTTGGAGAAGTCCGATAGGCCCACAAGGCTATGCTCAAAGAATCATCCCATTTCTTGTGATCATCCGCCACCATCTTGCTCAAGATCCTTAATAACGTCTTGTTGGTTGCTTCCGCTTGCCCATTCCCCTTCGGGTAGTATGGGGTAGAGCATATCTGCCTTATGTTGTACTATGCTAGCTTTGCAGCCACCTGGCGATTAACAAAGGGGGTACCATTATCCGAAAGAATGGTGTTTGGAATTCCGAACCTGCATATGATGCTTTCTTGGATGAAATGGACCACGGCTAGCGTATTTGCTGTCTTCAGTGGTATTGCTTCTACCCACTTGGTGAACAACTCGGTCGCGGTGAGAATGAAATGATTCCCGTGCGAAGTTGGTCGAATGGGACCGACAAAATCCAAATCCCATGTATGGAACAGCCACGGTGTTCCCAACGCATGTAGATCAACGGCAGGAGCGTGCACTAGATTACCTTTGAATTGGCACTCCTGGCATCGTCTTACTTTAGTGCGGCAATGTGCCTCCATGGTGGGCGAGAAGTAACCAACCGAAAGGAGCTGTCTGCATAACTTCGCACCTCCCTGATGTTCCACTTTATGAGAAAGGTCCATCACCTCTTGTGCTTCCTTGTCATCTAGACATCGCAGCAGGTTACCTTCATGGCCCCTCCGCCAAAGCAGATTTTCTTGCACCACATATCGTGCTGCTTTTCTTTTTAGTTTCTCGGCTTCTTTTCTCGACTCAGGCACAATACCCTGGGTGAGAAAGTCAAAGAGCGATTTCCTCCAATCCACATCATCGTCGGTCAGAGCAATTGATAGAGAGTCTTTGATCACTGCACAACTCTCGCAATTTCCTTGAATCAATGCTGCGGCCATTGACATGTCCGGCAAATGAATGCCATACCTCTGGGCTTTCCGATAGATTGACACCTCACTTTCCCCGCAAGCATATTGGTGAATCTTTTCTAACAGCGCTTGTCCCTCCTGCTCCGAGACGCATCGCATGAGTATTCCGCCAGGGCCCTTGTAGTAGAGGGTGTTGTCATGTATGCAATATCCCTTTGTGGATGCCCAATTCTCATTACTCGTGCCTTCTGCGATGGCACGTAAGATTGACTTTCTCCATTCTGCATCATCCATGTATTCGTCATCGCACGCGTCTTCTGTTAACGTCGAGGATGTTCGCACTTCAATCGAAATCCTCGCGGGACATTTATCCGCACTTACTTTGGACCCCAAGGTAGCTAGAGCATCAGCATGCCTATTATCCGCTCTAGGTTTGTGCTCGTACCTAACGTCGCAGAACTGTTGCACCAGTTTTTGTACCAAAGTTCGGTAGGGCAATAAGTTTATCTCTTTGAAAGCATACTCGCCCGCGGCTTGTTTGACCATTAGCTTGGAGTCCCCCATAACCGTCAGATTGCTTACTTCTAGGGCCCTTGCCGCGCGAAGTCCTGCGATGAGGGCTTCATACTCTGCTTCGTTGTTGGTGACTGCGAAATCAAGCTTTGCGGACATCTGTATGACCTTTCCATCTGGTTTGGTCAAGACTATTCCGACGCCTCCACCTTTCCTTGTTGACGAGCCATCGAAATGGAGCGTCCAATAGGGCAGCTCAACTGCGTAGATTTCAGGTCCCTCCAATTCTTCTTCAATCACAGGCTCATGACTGTTATCAGGGAACTGCGCTAGCAAATCCGCTACTGCTTGCGACTTGATCGCCCGGGGTCGAACACACGTGATGTCATATTGAGAAATGGTCATATACCATTTTTCCAATCTTCCCCCAGGAGTGGTGTGAGTCAGAAGATACCGTATGGGGTCGCTCTTCGTGACCACTACTACTTTGTGCGAAGCAAAATAGTGTCTTAATTTCTCAATTACAAAGAATAAGGCAAGGCAATGTCGTTTGATATCCGTGTACCTTGATTCTGCGGGCTGCACTATGCGAGAGATGTAGTAGATGGGCCTTTCTTGACCCTCGTACTCCTGAGCTAGGAGTGCTCCTATAGACCTCCTTGTTGACATTAGATACAACAAGAGTGGTGATCCGAGCTGAGGTGCGATCATTACTTTTGACGATGTCAGTAGCTCCTTTAGTTTCCCGAACGCAGCCTCGTGCTCTGCAGTCCAGTTGTATACAGCATCTTTCTTGAGAAGATCACTGAAGTAGAAGGTGATTTCAGCGATCGCCGGGATGAACCTTCGCAGATAGGATAGCTTTCCCAAGAAGGTTTTCAAGGTACTTTGGTTATGTGGCGCCGTCATGCTAGTGATGGCCGATACCTTCGCAGGATCAGGCTCTATTCCTTGACGATGTACCACACATCCCAAGAACTTCCCTGATGTTACCCCGAATTCGCACTTCATGGGATTCATCTTTAGTTGAAAGCTTCTGCATCTGTTGAACACTTTTCGCAAATCCCCCAGATGGTCTGCCTCCTCCTCGGATTTGACAACTAGGTCATCCACGTAGAATTCTACTTCCTTGTGCATCATGTCGTGAAACAGGGCCATCATGGCCCGCTGGTAAGTTGCACCCGCGTTTTTGAAACCAAAAGGCATAACCGTGTAATTGAAGACTCCCACTGGGGTGATGAATGCGGTTTTCCGTGCATCTTCGGGGTCCATCTTGATCTGATTGTACCCACTGAAGCCGTCCATGAAGCTGAACATGCGATGACCCGCGGTCGAATCGATAAGTAGGTCGATGTTGGGGAGTGGAAAATCATCCTTGGGGCAGAAACGATTAAGATCCCGGAAATCTACACAAATGCGAAGTTTCCCGTTCTTCTTTACTACTGGCACAATGTTGGCCAACCATGTGGGATGGTGATTTGGCTCTATGAATTTTGCATCCAGGAGTTTGACAATTTCCTGCATAATCTTCACGTTGAGCTCCGGCCTAAAGCTTCTTGTGCTCTGCTTTACCGGTTTGGATCCTGGAATTACATCCAACCGGTGCATAGTGATGCTCATGTCTAGACCGGGCATTTCATCGTATTCCCATGCGAACACGTCCTTGTATTCAGTCAAGAGTTGTAGCAATCTTTCCTCCTCTTCGCCTGTGAGGTCCGCGCTTAGAAAGACTGGCCTCTACTTTTATTCGTTCGGGCTTAGGAATACCTCCTTCAGCTCCTGTTTTTGTGGTCTGGGTTTGTCTTCCATGCATTCGGGTGCTTCTTTGAGTTTCTCTTCTAGAGCGCTTGGCATTGGTTTGTCAGTCTCCGAAACCTGCTCAATTTGATTGATTTGCTCAGGGATATCCCCATGCTCGCGTGAGGACATCCCCGCGCACCTTCATATGCCATAGCATTTCTTCCCATTGGCATAGAAACTCTCTATCTCTTTGCCTTCAGGATCATGTTTTGGTATCCTTTTCAGAGTGTACACGTTCTTTCGCTGGTAGGCAATCCGTGGCGTCTCCTCTCGCGTAGACGGCTTTTCCTTGGCATCCTCTCTTGTCACCATGACTCCTGCGGGTGACTGATCTTTGATATCCTCCCAACGGGGCAAAGGAGTGGGGTTGAACGGTCCCAGCGTTTGCTCATCTGCCATCTTAGTGAACCACACCGCCTCACCGAGATGCGCTTCATCCATGTTGAAAGGATTTCTCGAAGCTGGTATCTCCACTATTCTGTCATTCCAGATAGCTTTCATCACTTGGTGGGCTATTGAAGGAACAGCATCAAAGCGATGAATCCAGGCCCGGCCTATAATCATGTGATACGTAGTGTTCGCATCTATGACATAGAATTTTGCTGAACACTTGATTTTTCCAATCTGGACACCCAGGCGGATCCATCCTATCGTCATTCTAGGGTCGCTTCCGAATCCCATCAGCGGGGATGGACGCTTGACAATCTTGTGCTCTGGAATTCCTGCTAACTTCAGAGTATGGAGCGAAACGACGTTAACTGCAGCTCCTCTGTAAACGAACGCTCTTTTGAACTCCACGCCATTGATGATTGCTGTCACATACAGAGGCTTCTGATGGCTCGCATCTGTCTTTTTGTCGCTTGCGGAGAAGGTTATGACCTTTTCTGTAGAGCGGGACGCCCTGATAACCTTTCCATTGGAGACTACGATGTCCTCTTCGTAATCTTCTACTATCCTCATGATCGCCTTTGTCATCTCCTTCCGGCATTTCTCTGAGAAATTCATCTCGTCGAAGAACCTGCTGAACCCGTGCGACCCCTTCATTCGATCGGCACGTTCGTCCTCCGTGTCTATGATGTAGTCCTCGTCATCGTGGATCTCGGCAATGATGGGTAGACCATCCTCCGCAACCTCTTCAAGGTCCACAATCGAGATCATGGCGACCTCTTTGCCTTTCGACTCTTGCTCCGCATGGGCAGGGAGTGGATTGTTTCGCACATCTTGCCTTTGATCACTGATGATCAGTTCGCCATTTTTCATCTTTTGGCTTACCATGATTCTGAGCTTCTTGCAGTCAGTCGTGGGATGCATGACCTTTCTGTGACATTCGCACCACTTCGGGTCCCTCACCATCTCCCTGGAGGGTGCCTTTTCGAGCGGCGGCAGGATACTGTCCTTACGCCATTGTCTGCAAAGGTCGCTTGCTTCCTCTACCGAACATGGCAGAGGTGGCGCATCAAAGTTCACTACCTTCGGCTGCTTTTGGGGCGAGACCGTATTCACTTCAGCCTCACGTCTCCTCTTGTAGCTAAATCTCCCAATTTTGAAGGTGGTACCGTCCGAGGATCGCTCAGGGGCGTTCCTCTTTTTCTGCCTTTCCACTATAGGCTCGATATTCTTCGTGCATTCTATTAACTTTGAAAATGTAGGCGTTTGCAGGTTGATAAGCATACATTTGTACTCGTCTCGCATGCATGCAGGCATATCTCCACGAGTCTGCTTTCGAGTATCACATCTTTGCATTCCAAGGACTTGGCCCTGAACTTCTTGATGAATGTTATTCCATCCTCCTCACGCTTCTGATACATCCGTGAGAGATGAATCATCGTCACCTTTTCCTCCATCTGGAAGAACTTAGTGTAAAACATCTGGACCATGTCGTCCCAGGTTTTCACGGATCCGGCTTCTAGCGTCCTGTACCACTTGTAGGCCACATTCCCCAAAGATTTCGGGAACTCGCGCATTAGCAGCTTAGGATCAGCCCCATATGGCCCCATTACATCAATGAAGCGCATGACATGTTCATGGGCGTTCCCATTGACATCTTCAAACTTGTCCCATTTGGGAGCTTTGTACCCAGCAGGGTTAGGCATGAGGTAGATCTCTCGTGGAATAGGCGGATCATTGCCAAGCTTCGGGATGATGGTATCCGCGAACGATTGGTGAGCAAGAATAGTGTCTATGCGCCGTTGCAGCGACGTCATACACTCCGGAGTACTTCCCTCAGCAGCGGGAGGAGGGGTTGCCACAGGCGGAGGCGACACATATGTCGCAGGAGGGCTAGGGACATATTGTGAATTCACGTTACCCCACGTTGCCGTTGGAAGAGTCAAGGGATACTGTGAAGCCGAATTAGGTACCAAAGTTGGAGGTTGAGGAGTATGAGTAGCAAGAGGCAACATTTGAGCTGTTGACCCCTTAATTGAGGTTAGCTGCATAGTCGCCGGTGGAGTTTGCAGGTTAGGATTGGGTGGTGTGGTTGACACTCCCAATCCTTGAGTGGTGGAGGCTCCTCCTCCCTGGGAAACGGTGGTGGCTGGTGTGGGGTTTGGAGCGAGAGTCCCCAGGACAGCCATTATCCGTTCTAGCTGTGCAGATTGAGCTTTGAGAGCCTTCACCTGATTCTGGATGGTGGCGTCCAAGGCTTCTAGTGTCGGAGCTTCACCGGTAGCTGTAGGAGTACGGCGGGCTTCCTCCCCCGAGGTGGTCTCCGTGGAAGGCGACCTGTTACTGACATCATCCTCATGAGACATGGTTGCTTGCAATGGTAAGTTCACGTCGGGTTCACCAAAATGTGTATAAGAGAATCCTGCAGAGAGAACTTCTGTGTACACCAAGGGCAGAGAATAGAAAATGGCACAGGAGATGTTAGGTTGTGTGTAGGGAGAGAGTAAGGCAGTAGCACTGTATGAGAGGGAGACAGGGGTTTGGCAGAGCTTCCGCGTATGTCTGGTGTGTTCTCCCTTGTATGGAAGGGTTGACGATCTATATATAACAGAGAATGTGACCGTTGTAGTGTGGTTAATGCGCCCATCAATGGCGGCTTAATTAGCTTAACCACAACGGCACGTTCGTCCGCGTATATAGGGACCGTTACAGCACGTTATCCGCGTATACCGGAACCGTTATGGGGTTGACCGGGTTTGACCGGCTTGACCGGGTTTATGGAGCTCGTGCCATAAATCTCTCAAAATCAGTTACTAAGGGTCGCGCGCGAGCTTGGCTCGCACACGACAGGACTTACTCTAGCCTCCAGACCACTAAGTCCCTACAAGTCCCGTGCAGTGGTATGCGAGGGCCCTGTCTCGCAGCCCCCACGTGGATCAGCGCGGCTGGTGATCCAGTGTGTGTGGATCACAATATGGTGTGCTAGATGATTGCCACGTGGCCAAGATCTGTCTGCTCAGAAATCACTATCTACAGAGGTGAAGATTCCGCTTCTTCATCAGTGAAGCTTTTTGAAGCAGAGTCTTCACTGATTTCTTGAACCTCTTCCACTGCTGCTTTTCTTTTCTTCTATGAGACTGTTTCGAACCTCCAGCCATCTGATTCTATCTGAGGCTCTTCTTGTGCTCATTAGGGTTTGGGATAAGAATAGATAGAGGTGGAATGATACGGAGTGAAGGAGAAGATAAGAGGATAAATACTGAAAGAGTTTGAGTTTCAAAAGGAAACTAGTATCTCTCTGATTCTCAAAAGATTTGCAATGATCAGAGAAATTTCAAACTTTTATTCCTTTGGAAAATAGAATATACTAATACTATTTTTGGCTAAAACAAACTTTTGAAAATGGTAGGGGCTATATTAGGAAAATATCTACAGAGATATCACCCAACATAGAATGATCCAAGATTATTGACTATCAGTGTAGCAGACTTATTTTCAAGGCTTTGAAAAGGTTTTCAAGGTCTTGAAAAACTGTTACACTGCAACAAGTAAAAGTCAAGGCTTTGAGCTGATTTTCAAGGATTTGAAGCTTAGTTCAAACCTTTGTAAACACATACAGCTTAATTTTCTTACCTGATGCTCTCCCTAAACCAATGCAGTCTTATTTAGCGTTCCCAATTCCAATCTTAGAGCTGAGAACCTTTCTTGTGCTAATGGTTTGGTGAAGATATCTGCAATTTGCTTATTAGTAGCAACAAATTCAAGAACAATATCACCTTTCTCAGCATGATCTCTGATGAAGTGGTGTCTGACATCAATGTGCTTGGTTCTTGAGTGTTTCACTGGATTCTTTGTAATTGAAATTGCACTAGTGTTTTCACCATTAATAGGTATCCCCTTGAAGTCAAATCCAAGGTCTCTTAGCTGTTGAGAAATCCATAACACTTGTGAGAAACATGCTCCTGCAGCTATATATTCAGCTTCAGCTGTTGATAGAGCAACTAAATTCTGTTTCTTGAATGCCAACTAATCAAGGATGATCCAATGAATTGTGTAATACCCCGTATTTAAGTTAATGGGTTATTTGGTCATTTTGAGAAAATATTTGAAAATTTCAAGAAATTTAATTTCAAACTTATTTATGACCCTTTGTTAGTTTTAACGTATAAGTGTGTCATTTGACATCTATGATGATATATACTTTTATTTTGGGGTTATTTTGTAGTTTTTAAAACTTGAAAAATCTTATATGAAAATTATTATTTTTTATACTTGGGAGGTACTCGTAGTTTTCTAAAAGTGAATTATACAAAGTGTTTTATTTGAAATTATTTGGAGATTTTACAATTTATGAAAGTTATCTTTTCTAGTGTTACATATTAATTGGAAATTATATTTTCACCCCTCAATTTTTTTCCTTTTCTATTTCTACCCTAACTAATTGTTGGGAGACTTTTATTCCTTTCAAGCTCATCTTCCTCTCCCATGCAAGTCAAACCCAAAATAAACAATTACTACCTGCCACTTGTATGTGTGTACATCCCATTGTGGGATTATTCACTCCATCCTCATTACACTCAATGAACCACCAACACACCATCTCCATCAAGTCCATCCTTCCCCATCTCCATCACTTCACTTCTTTACATCATTTCTCCACAAGAACACTCATGCAAGCTTTTTCTTTCTTCTCTCCAAACTTCAAACCCGTTTTTGGGTGTTGACCTCACAAAATGACCATCAAAAATCCATTTTCTACTATTCAAATCATCAAAAACTTGATTTCAAGGATAGTATGATCATGGAGGGAAGCTCTTTCACCATTATTCTCAAGAAATGAAGGCCAATTTCACTCTTTTCCTCCCATCTTCTTGAATCTTGGGGTAAAATTTCCTTCTACCCTTCAATTCATTCTTGCATATCTATGTTTAGCTTTGATTGGTGAAAATTCATCTTAGATTTCTTCATCCCCAAACTTGATTCTTCATTTTCTTGGTTTCATCATGTATTTGACTTCAAATTTTGACTATGTCATGAAACTCACACTAGAACCCACATGCATGTTGTGAATGCCTTCTTATTTGCATTGCATGTCAAGAACACTTAGATAATTTGTGTCAAGAGCATGTAAAAATCTTATTTAATGCCTAAAATGGTGTTATTTGGGTGAAAATCAAGTCTTCATAAGTTGCATGTTTCATTTGAACCAAACTTGTTGATTTTTGGAAAAATTGCATATTTTCACAATCTGACCAGTTTGTGAAAAACGTACATTATCTCTAAGTTTTGTCTCTTTTGAATTTTTAACTCTTGCATATTCTGATACTAGACTTAAAGAGGGTAATTTTTAAAGAAAATTCAACTCCATAGCCTTTATGGTTAGAGAGATATGCTCATTCTAAGTTGCATGTTTTCTGAAACTCTGTTTTTGGACACGTTTTGCTTTTTTTTTATTAAAAATCTCATTTCCAGAAACATATGGCACCCAATATTTCTTGTGATGCAACTAGACACATAATAGATTCATTCTGGAGAATATGGGCATTTTTCCTATTCTCCAAGTAGTAGTAATTGTTCTTCAAAGTTGAAATTTTCTGTCAAACTTGTCTCTGCATAGCAGTGCTTGTTATTTTTGTAACTTGAGTTTGATAATAGCTATGCATGATTTTCTTGGTGTTTCTGACACATGCAGTTTCATCATAAATTAATTTCAAAGTTTTAGGAGATGATTTGATATGGTAAATATGGCTCCAAAGTGAGAGCTAGAATTCTGTCCAGAATTGTAGTTTCACATTTTTTAGAAAACTTGAATTTTTGAACTTCTAGGTGTTGTGTTGGACTTGTTTTGATTATTAAACATCACTCTATGTGCATTAGTGACATTTAGGACTATGTGACATGTATGTTTGCATTTTTATTATAAATGTGTAAATTAGTTATAACGAGTACGTCATACGTGTGATTGTAGACATCGACCTCGTAGGAGAGAGCAGTTATCGTCGGAGTGCTAGGCTTAGTTTCTTGCTTTTAATTGTGCTTCATCTCAGTGGTAAGTACATATGTACGGCCTTTTCATATCAAAATCTGCGTATGTGTTTGATGTTTCAAATGAATGTTTGTTATATGAAATAGTATGAAAATGCATGTTTTCCACTCGAAAGTTGTTAAACTATTTTATTCATCTCCTTTGAGAACTCTCGAAAATTACTTGTGAAATTTTGATATTCTGATTCTGGTTATGTGAAAGAGAATAAATAAAATACCTCTAATAGACTTAGGGCGATGTACAGAGTACTGTTATTAATGGGAGGCGTCAAGCGATCCTCCATTTTCTTATGGCTAAGACCATTGAAGCAATGCTTCTTATTATTGGATAGAACGTTAATGTTCACAAATTCGCCCCCGATGAGCCAAAATGTATCAAGATATTGAGTCCAAGGGTTTTATTGAGCTATAGAGTGCTACTTATACTTGTAAGGGTCACTACGGTATAGGGGTGTCGACACTTAAGGCCTTTTAGCTAATGTTGTGAGCGGGGTTGACGAATGGGCTCCCTTAACGCTCGGGTGAAATAGGGTTTCATAGACCCTAGAAGGAACCCTTAGTGATTATTTCATGATCCCTCTGTTTACATCGATCCTGCTGGTGGCTCTTGACACGCCTCAGCTAAATTAAACTGTTGATTGAAGTCGAAATTAAAAATTGACTACTTTATTAATGTTGTTTGTGGCTCTGGATTGCCCTAATCAATTGAAATGATTTGATATGCTTTGTCTACTCATGAACTAAGTTATCCTCTTAAATGGACTTGTTTACTCTGGTTATGTTACGAATTACTCGTGGTTTCTCAATGTTATTAAATTGAGAGGTTTTTGTTACTTGTTTACTTCCAGTTGTTCCAAATTCTCCAACATGATAGCTTTACTATTTAAATCTTCTAATTTGTTTCAACTCATGCTTCCGTGCCACTCGATGCCTTACATGTCGTAGTATGTATTTACTCAGTTTTTACTGATTATTTCTTCAAAACTGCGTCGGCATTTGCCATTTTAAAACCGCAGGTCGTCAATCAAGTTTGGGGAATGGGAACGCGGATCGAGACGAAGAAGTATAGCTTAACTTAGATCACTTAGTAAATCACAAATGTTATGTTTTAAATTGTACTTATTATCGAAACTTTTTTATGCACATTAAGCGAAATGTAATCTTAATAGTATATTTCTACTTTTGGTTGTCGATTGTCTCTTTAACCCTGAACCGAGATCCCGGGTTGTTACGGATGGTATCAGAGCATCGGTTCTCCGGTTAATGAGACTTTTCGATTTCCTTAAGTAGATAAAAAAGAAAGATAACACGTTTTCAAAATTTTAAAATTGATTAGGATATCTCAATTTGGTAATAACAAAGTAAGCAAGCCGCGGGGGATTTTGGGGTACTTACGTATTCTTAAACACGATTTGTACCGTACTTGTTGATTAACTGTTACTTGCTAATTGGTATGTGCTCCATGCGGAATCTACTTGCTTATTTATATGTTTGCTATCCATTGAGCATATTTGCTTACTCTATAGAAATGATTTATCATTGTCGTGTGATCCGTATCCGCGTTCGCTTTATTGGTTATGTTATTTTGTCGATGAGAGAGTAACGACGCTTTGACTTAGAAGAACATGAGACCATTCGTTTCATACCTTTGAGTGCGACTTTTAAGATGACACATTATCTTGTTTCATTTTGAGTTAATTCGACTTGGTCGTTTCCAAAATTATAAAGTTTTGACCCAAAAAAAAGTAATTTTTTAAAAAAAAAATAGTTTTGGAAAAAAAAATGTTGGGTGTCGAGATACCAAATGCCAAGTGATGTGGACCACTTTGTTTAGCAGTCCGCTGGCGTGACTCTTAGTACGACGGTACTATGAGTTGTACCCGCTGTGTAGACTAAGTTGGAACATTTGAAACACATTCGAGTTGTGATGGATAGACACATTGTGTGACGACACATACTGTTCTTTTCTCCCTCGTATGCGTGGAACACTGTAGGTGATTGGTGTATCTTATCCTATAAAGGAAAGACAATATTTTTAACGGGGATGAGCCAAGTAAAATGACATGTTAGTTGCGATCAAAGTATTTTGTGTCTATACATTTCAAGATTTGTTTAAACGCTAGAAAATTTTCGAATTGGCTTTCTAAACGTGATAACTTGTATGTTGGTCTAGACCTTTCCAAATTTGGTGTCGACCTTCTATTGGAGCTAATTGCATTTGAACCCCTACTGTGATACGAGTGAGAAGAGACTTTACCGACCGAGAGCCCGTTCCCGTTAATATAAGTAATGCATGTGCATTGGCATTGCATACAACTCTCATGTGCATTAGTTGCATTCTCGCGAAGCATGTCGTAGTTTTACAAAAAAGTTTTTCTTAAGCTTCGGGGACGAAGCTTCATTTTAAGGGGGATATAATGTAATACCCCGTATTTAAGTTAATGGGTTATTTGGTCATTTTGAGAAAATATTTGAAAATTTCAAGAAATTTAATTTCAAACTTATTTATGACTCTTTGTTAGTTTTAACGTATAAGTGTGTCATTTGACATCTATGATGATATATACTTTTATTTTGGGGTTATTTTGTAGTTTTTAAAACTTGAAAAATCTTATATGAAAATTATTATTTTTTATACTTGGGAGGTACTCGTAGTTTTCTAAAAGTGAATTATACAAAGTGTTTTATTTGAAATTATTTGGAGATTTTACAATTTATGAAAGTTATCTTTTCTAGTGTTACATATTAATTGGAAATTATATTTTCACCCCTCAATTTTTTTCCTTTCCTATTTCTACCCTAACTAATTGTTGGGAGACTTTTATTCCTTTCAAGCTCATCTTCCTCTCCCATGCAAGTCAAACCCAAAATAAACAATTACTACCTACCACTTGTATGTGTGTACATCCCATTGTGGGATTATTCACTCCATCCTCATTACACTCAATGAACCACCAACACACCATCTCCATCAAGTCCATCCGTCCCCATCTCCATCACTTCACTTCTTTACATCATTTCTCCACAAGAACACCCATGCAAGCTTTTTCTTTCTTCTCTCCAAACTTCAAACCCGTTTTTGGGTGTTGACCTCACAAAATGACCATCAAAAATCCATTTTCTACTATTCAAATCATCAAAAACTTGATTTCAAGGATAGTATGATCATGGAGGGAAGCTCTTTCACCATTATTCTCAAGAAATGAAGGCCAATTTCACTCTTTTCCTCCCATCTTCTTGAATCTTGGGGTAAAGTTTCCTTCTACCCTTCAATTCATTCTTGCATATCTATGTTTAGCTTTGATTGATGAAAATTCATCTTAGATTTCTTCATCCCCAAACTTGATTCTTCATTTTCTTGGTTTCATCATGTATTTGACTTCAAATTTTGACTATGTCATGAAACTCACACTAGAACCCACATGCATGTTGTGAATGCCTTCTTATTTGCATTGCATGTCAAGAACACTTAGATAATTTGTGTCAAGAGCATGTAAAAATCTTATTTAATGCCTAAAATGGTGTTATTTGGGTGAAAATCAAGTCTTCATAAGTTGCATGTTTCATTTGAACCAAACTTGTTGATTTTTGGAAAAATTGCATATTTTCACAATCTGACCAGTTTGTGAAAAACGTACATTATCTCTAAGTTTTGTCTCTTTGGAATTTTTAACTCTTGCATATTCTGATACTAGACTTAAAGAGGGTCATTTTTAAAGAAAATTCAACTTCATAGCCTTTATGGTTAGAGAGATATGCTCATTCTAAGTTGCATGTTTTCTGAAACTCTGTTTTTGGACACGTTTTGCTTTTTTTTTTATTAAAAATCTCATTTCCAGAAACATATGGCACCCAATCTTTCTTGTGATGCAACTAGACACATAATAGATTCATTCTGGAGAATATGGGCATTTTTCCTATTCTCCAAGTAGTAGTAATTGTTCTTCAAAGTTGAAATTTTCTGTCAAACTTGTCTCTGCATAGCAGTGCTTGTTATTTTTGTAACTTGAGTTTGATAATAGCTATGCATGATTTTCTTGGTGTTTCTGACACATGCAGTTTCATCATAAATTAATTTCAAAGTTTTAGGAGATGATTTGATATGGTAAATATGGCTCCAAAGTGAGAGCTAGAATTCTGTCCAGAATTGTAGTTTCACATTTTTTAGAAAACTTGAATTTTTGAACTTCTAGGTGTTGTGTTGGACTTTTTTTGATTATTAAACATCACTCTATGTGCATTAGTGACATTTAGGACTATGTGACATGTATGTTTGCATTTTTATTATAAATGTGTAAATTAGTTATAACGAGTACGTCATACGTGTGATTGTAGACATCGACCTCGTAGGAGAGAGCAGTTATCGTCGGAGTGCTAGGCTTAGTTTCTTGCTTTTAATTGTGCTTCATCTCAGTGGTAAGTACATATGTACGGCCTTTTCATATCAAAATCTGCGTATGTGTTTGATGTTTCAAATGAATGTTTGTTATATGAAATAGTATGAAAATGCATGTTTTCCACTCGAAAGTTGTTAAACTATTTTATTCATCTCCTTTGAGAACTCTCGAAAATTACTTGTGAAATTTTGATATTCTGATTCTGGTTATGTGAAAGAGAATAAATAAAATACCTCTAATAGACTTAGGACGATGTACAGAGTACTGTTATTAATGGGAGGCGTCAAGCGATCCTCCATTTTCTTATGGCTAAGACCATTGAAGCAATGCTTCTTATTATTGGATAGAACGTTAATGTTCACAATCCGCCCCCGATGAGCCAAAATGTATCAAGATATTGAGTCCAAGGGTTTTATTGAGCTATAGAGTGCTACTTATACTTGTAAGGGTCACTACGGTATAGGGGTGTCGACACTTAAGGCCTTTTAGCTAATGTTGTGAGCGGGGTTGACGAATGGGCTCCCTTAACGCTCGGGTGAAATAGGGTTTCATAGACCCTAGAAGGAACCCTTAGTGATTATTTCATGATCCCTCTGTTTACATCGATCCTGCTGGTGGCTCTTGACACGCCTCAGCTAAATTAAACTGTTGATTGAAGTCGAAATTAAAAATTGACTACTTTATTAATGTTGTTTGTGGCTCTGGATTGCCCTAATCAATTGCAATGATTTGATATGCTTTGTCTACTCATGAACTAAGTTATCCTCTTAAATGGACTTGTTTACTCTGGTTATGTTACGAATTACTCGTGGTTTCTCAATGTTATTAAATTGAGAGGTTTTTGTTACTCGTTTACTTCCAGTTGTTCCAAATTCTCCAACATGATAGCTTTACTATTTAAATCTTCTAATTTGTTTCAACTCATGCTTCCGTGCCACTCGATGCTTTACATGTCGTAGTATGTATTTACTCAGTTTTTACTGATTATTTCTTCAAAACTGCGTCGGCATTTGCCATTTTAAAACCGCAGGTCGTCAATCAAGTTTGGGGAATGGGAACGCGGATCGAGATGAAGAAGTTTAGCTTAAGTCAGATCACTTAGTAGATCACACACGATTTGTTTAGATTGTACTTAATATCGAGATTTTGTTATGTAATTTAACCGAAATGTAAATTTAATAGTTAATAATCTACTTTTGGTTATCGATTGTCGCGTTAACCCTGAACCGAGATCCCGGGCTGTTTCAAATTGGCAGGTTCTTGAACTACTTTTCCTATCAACCTTGTAACCTGCAAAGTCAGCATCTGAAAAACCACTCAAAGAGAAGTTAGAGTGTCTTGGATACCAAAGCCCTAAGTATTTGGTACCATTGAGATATCTGAAAATTCTCTTCACAGCAGTTAAATGTGATTCGTTTGGATAAGCTTGAATTCTAGCACACATGCATACACTAAAATTAATATATGGTCTGCTTGCTGTCAGATAGAGTAATGATCCAATCATGCCTCTATACTCTTTTACATTGACACTCTTACCAGATTCATCCTTGTCTTAGGATAGTGTAGAGCTCATAGGAGTCTTGGCTTCCTTACATTGAGCCATTCTATACTTGTTTAGTAAGTCTCTTGTGTACTTGCTTTGATGCAGAAAGATGCCCTTCTTCAATTGATGTATTTGAAGTCCTAGGAAGCAGTTCAACTCTCCCATCATGCTCATCCCAAATTCCCTGCTCATAAGACTTGAGAATTCTCTGCATAATTGATCATTAGTAGATCCAAACAGTATATCATCAACATATATCTGAACTACAAGTAAATCTTTATCATGAGTCTTAATGAAAAGAGTTTTGTCTACTAAACCTCTTTTGAAATCATTTTCAAGTAAGAACTTTGACAATCTTTCATACCAAGCCCTTGGAGCTTATTTCAAACCATAAAGAGCTTTGTCAAGTTTGTAGACATGATCTGGAAACTTCTCATTTTCAAAACCAGGTGGTTGTGCAATATAAACTTCTTCTTGTAAGTAGCCATTCAAGAAAGCACACTTCACATCCATTTGAAATAGTTTCATGTTCTTGTAAGATGCAAATGCAAGCAAAATTCTAATTGCTTCTAACCTGGCAACTGGAGAAAAAGTTTCCTCACAATCAATACCTTCGTCTTGATTGTAACCTTGAGCAACTAACCTTGCTTTGTTTCTGATCACATTGCCACTTTCATCCAACTTGTTTCTGAATACCCATCTGGTACCAATGACAGACTCGTTTGAAGGTGTAGGAACTAGGTTCCAAACCTTATTCCTTTCAAACTCATTGAGTTCACTTTGCATAGAAATGATCCGGTCTGATTATTGTAAAGCTTCCTTCACAGTTTTTGGTTCTACAGGAGAAATAAAAGGATTAAAGGCACATAAGTTCTTCAACTGTGATCTGGTTTGTGTACCAGTGGTTGGATCTGATATGATATTATCAGCTGGATGGGATGAGAGATATTTGAATTTGTTTCTTGGAGACCATGGTTCAGGTTCTCCATAGATATTTTCTGGTCTTGAAGTAGTGGCTTTGTCACTTGACTCCTTCTGATCATCTTTTTCAAGGCTTTGAGCTTTACTTTCAAGGCCTTGAGCAATTTTCAAGGTATTGAAAATGTATTTTATTCTCTTCTGAACCTTTCTTGAATCCAAGTGAATTCTCAGTCTCTTCCTCTGATTCATGCTTGTTCAAATTCAAATATGCAAAACTTTCACTCAAAGAACCATCATAGCTTTCATCAAAAATAACATGAATGCTCTCTTCAACCAGTTTGGTTCTTTTATTCTAAACTCTATAAGCTTTGCTATTCAGAGAGTAACCAAGAAATATACCTTCATCACTTATTGCATCAAACTTATCAAGATTGTCTTTTTCATTGTTATGGATAAAACAAGTGCATATAAAAGGTCTGAAGTAAGATATGTCTAGCTTCCTCCCTTTGAATAGTTCATAGGGGGTCTTCTTCAGAATAGGTCTGATCAAGCACCTGTTCAAAATATAGTTTGCTGTATTCCCAGCTTCTGCCCAAAAATGTTTTGGCAACTTGTTCTCAAGAAGTATTGTTCTTGACATATCTTTAAGAGTCCTGTTCTTTCTTTCAACAACAAAATTTTGTTGAGGAGTTCTTGGAGCACAAAAGTTGTGAGAAATACCATGCTTATCGTTTCTCAAAGAAAATTCTGAAGCACTCTCTGAATTTTCAAAGCTTTGTAGAGAACTCCAAAACTTGAAAAACCTACATGTAGCTTCAATCAGAAGTGATCATGGTACATAATAAATCAAATTCTAAATGATCAAACTCTCTACCATGATCACTTCTGATTGAAGCTACAGGTAGGTTTTTCAAGTTTTGAAGTTCTCTGCAAAGCTTTGAAAATTCAGAGAGTGCTTCAGATTTTTCTTTGAGAAACATAACCCAAGTGTATCTAGAAAAATCATCTACAACAACTAGCATATAGCTTTTACCTTTTGGAGTACGAGTCCTCATAGGACCACAGAGATCCATATGAAGTAATTCTATAGGTCCAGTTGTACTTAAAAATTTCTTTGGCTTGAAGGAACTTCTAGTCTGCTTGCCTTGAGCACATGCTTTGCACATTTCATCTTCTTTGAACTTGATGGATGACAATCCTCTTACCAAGTCTTTAGAAATCAACTTGTTCAAAGTATGCAAACTGATATGACCAAGTTTCCTGTGCCAAATCTTTGAATCCTCTTTCAAGGCCTTGAGACACTTCAAACTTTCACCTGCAACTTTGTTAGTCTGAAAAGTATAAACATTGTTTGATATAGAGGTTGTGAGAATGCAATCTCCTGATTTCTCATTTTGCACCACACACTTCTCTTTATCAAAGATAACTTTGTTGCCATTATCACAAAGCTGAGATACACTAAATTAAATATCAAACCTTCAACCAGATATACATCAGAGATAGAGTTTTCATAATTTCTACCAACTTTTCCAATTCCAAGAATATTTCTTTTTCCTTTGTCACCAAGTGTTATTGAACCTTCTGATAGCTTCTTCAATTCTGAGAATAGAGATCTTTTTCCACTCATGTGTCTTGAGCAACCACTGTCCATGAACCACTTCTGTTCTTTGACATTGGTGACAACTTGCATACACCAATCACTGCCTTACCCAGCTGTTAGACCAAGTGTGGAATTTGGATTCATATTCAGTATCAACCATGTTAGGTGGTCTAACCCCTTTAGGAACCCAAATCTGCTTAACTTGTCCTTTGAGTTGAAAAGGAATATTGTTCCTCATTATGTGAGGGTCTCTTCTTCTAAGGACAAGTCATTTTAACATGACCAGTTTTTCAGTAGTAATGACAAGTAGGAGAAGTTTTGTTTCCAGCTTTCACAAATCTGGTATTGTTTCTTCTTGGAAAGATTGGATTGAATCCAATACCAACTTTGTGAACAGACTGTGAACTTCCTCCAAGAATCAAGTTCAACTTGTGTTCTGATCCAGCAAGCTTGACTTTGACTAATTCATATTCTTGAAGTTTCTCAGTAAGAGTAATCTTTTGTTTCTCTAAATCATCAACATGTTGTCTTAGATTAACAAGGCTGTCACTCACTGAGGAGTTTTCAGTGACTACGTCCTTGACTTGTGTTTTCAAGGCTTTGAAATTGGTTTTCAAGGCCTTGAAATCACTGTCAGTTTTCTTCTGAGGGATTTCAAGATTCTTATTTAGGCAAACAAGTTGTAAGTATTCTTTTGCTTGCTCATGAACTTTTTCTTTGAAAAGCCTGATCTCTTTCAGATAAACTTCCTCATTTAAAAGCATTGTTCTGAGATATTCTGAAAGAGCTTATTTTAGTTTTGAAATTAAGAAATTTACCATTACCTCAATGTTCTTTTCAGAACTTTCATCATGCTTGGCCATGAAGCATAGATTGGCATGTTCTTCCTCAGATTCAGATTCACTAGAGCTATCTGAATCACTCCATGAAGCTATCATGGCTTTCTTTCTTCTGTCATGATCTTTCTTTTGAAATTTCTTGCTCTTTTTGTGTGGACAATATCTTATCAAGTTTCCTGCATCACCACACTCAAATCAGTTCATAACTTTTGACTTGTTCTATGAAGAGGACTTACCTTTGTAGTCCTTGCTGCTGGATGATCTATGCCTTTCTCTGTTGAAATCTTTGTTTCCAAAGTATTTCTTCATTTTGAGAATCCCTGTCAAGGATTTCGAAATTAAGGCAGTTGGATCTTCATCATCACCATCCTCAGTTTCAAGGCTTTGAGTTGTCTCATTCTCTTTGGCTTTGAGGTCTAAGTTCTTGACACCATCTGGGAGTTCTCCATCAACTTCATTCATAGATGTCTCATGTGTAAGGAGCTTCCCTTGTAGGTCATCAATTTGTAAAGTTGAGAGATTCTGAGCTTCTTCAATAGCTGTGGTTTTTGGTTCCCATTTTGCATTTGGAAGACTTCTGAGAATCTTCCTCATCTTTTCTTCATTGGAAAAATGTTTTTCCAGTGAGTCAAGGTTGTTAACAATATCAGTGAATCTATTGAACATGTCTTTGATGTACTCATCTGCATTCATCTTGAACATCTCATATTGTCTGAGATAAATGTTGATCTTGGTTTGCTTGACTTGACTGGTCCCTTCAAAGGTAACCACAAGTTTATCCCATATATCTTTAGCAGTTGTGCATCCAGAGATCCTATTGAATTCATCTGTACTCAAAGCACAATACAAAATGTTAATAGCCTTGTAGTTCTTAGAAAATTGCTCTAATTCAGAAGAGGAGAGTGAGTCTTCTGTTTTGAAAGGTTTGACCCCATCTTTCTCTGTTTAGAAAGTATAAGGTCCATTTTGGATATTGGTCCAAAGCTCTAGATATTGATCAATGATGAACATATTCATGAGAGCTTTCCAGTGAGCAAAATTTTCTCCATAGAATAGAGGAGGTCTGTTAGTAGCTCTTCCCTGTGAGAATCCACCATCACCTGCAGTACTCATGATCACAAGATGGTTAAATCTTATACAGCGATACAAGCTCTGATACCAATTGAAAGTGTGAGTATGCAGATGTATAAGCAGCTAAGATACTCTAAAAGGGGGGGTTGAATAGAGTATGCCATTTTTTTTCAAAACTTTCTAAGAAGATGAAAACTTGTGAAAACAATGCAGTTCAATGCCTTGAAAGCTATTTCAAGCCTTTGAAGTAGATGATGAAAGTATAGAACAAGTATGCATTTTTCAAGGCCTTCAAAACAAGTTCAAACCCTTCAAAGTAAACAGTTTCTGTGTACAGCAAAAGCTATGAAAGTAAATGAACTGAAAATGTAGAAGACAGGTGATTTATAGAGTTCAGTCCACTTGGACCTACGTCTCTACCTCAGGGATTACATCCCTGCAGGGTTTTCAACTCAATTCTTATTAATCAAAAGCTAATCCCTAGAACTCAAGCGCAGAGAGTTCCCTTACTCTGTTACAGCTTGTGGTTTTCCCTAACCTGTCTAGTACATGCTCTAGCTAACTGATTAACTAAGAATACTGTATTGTTCACTTTGAAATGATCTACCAATATAGCTCTATACAGAAAAAAATTTAAGAGTAGAAAACTGCAGTGAAATGCAGTGAACTGCTGTGAATGGATTGGAAGGATGAAGAACTTCTTTGATGCTTGTCAATCCAGAATGCTTTATCTGTTTTTGCCCGTTTTGTGTTCTCTCTTGTTGCTTTGAATTTGAGCTCTATATATACTTCAAACAGCTCTGCAAATCTCCCCAGATTTTCAGCATCAACCTTGCTATTTTGTAGGAAACAGAGTTTGACTACTTTGAAATCTTCTCCAGCGGTTGGATGATCACAATCTTCAGAGATATTGTTGTAATCTTGCATTTAACAACCATGAGAATCTGTCATATACGTCTGATTGATCACAGGATCAAAGTGTCCAAGTATTTCCAAATCTGCAGCAATTCAGTTTAGGAAACAATCCTGCAAAACTTAGAAACAAAATTTCTTGCATTATCATGGTCAAACAGATGATATATAATGATTAAAAACATGATAGAACAATTTGTCTTTCATCATCTAATAACAAAGAATCAAACATATGAAAGAGAGAGAGTAAATCAAATCAGAGAGTTAGCAGAAAACTCCCCCTGAGAATGTGTATTCAGGTTAAGAAGTTTCAAGGCTTTGAATCCAGTTTCAAGGCCTTGAAAATAGCCAAACTATTTTCAAGCCCCTGAAACTGATTCAACGATTTGAAAGTTGGTTCAAGGCCTTGAAATAGCCAAGTTATTTCAAGTCTTGCACAACCTGATCTTTCAAGAGAGACTTATGAGTTGTCTAGTTTTGCAGGTAATGTTAGCGAAGGATCCACCCCAATGTGCCATGGCACATTCGACCCACACGGGGACTCTTGAGGGAGTTGGAGATTTTTCGTGCATTTTTTTTTGCAGGATGGAGCAATATACCCCAGTGTGCGAGGCACATGCGACCTTAGGGGAGCTATGGTGTAGCATGATGTAGTTTGGGGATTGCTCAGGTGAGCTTCATCTGCGGGAAACTGTCAACGGTCCACAAGACCCCTTCTTGTTGCAGTTTCGTGCACACAGTGCCCGTGTAGTTCCGGGCACCTCAGGTATCTCTTACTTTCTCGGCGTCTAATTTTTGAGCGATATTTGAGTAGATCCACCGCCTACATATTTAAGCGAGGAAACCTCCTATTTGATCTCTAAATTCGTTGCGGACAACGAAATGCTTAAGTGTGTGTGGGGGGGGGGGGGGGGTGGGTTGTGTACATTTTGCTAACCATGTATGTTTGCATTGGCTGTTACATATAGATTGTTTAGTATTGTGAGTAGTGTAGTTAGTGTGTAGTGTTTAATACATTGTTGTATTGTGTTAGGTTTAAATTTTGCATTGTTTGCACTTTTACTTTTTGAGTAACGCTACCGAATCGTTGTGATTAGTTGAGTTGGCCGATGCATATAGACTCTAGGAAAATATGAAAAAAATAAAAATAGAGAAGTATAAAATCATAAAAATTAAAATTTTTTGAGAGTAAGGGCAATTGATTAAGCTTGAAACCGAATACAGTTCAGTGAAAGAGTCTCTGAAAATAGGAAGCGCCGTAGTAGGGAAAAATTTAATTTTTAGTATCTTGCGCACCTGTTTCACGAAAGGATGTCCCGGGTATTCAGGGAAAAGTGGAAAGTAGACGAGGGCATACCTTTAGTTTCTATAATGTGCTAGGAGGATTTAATCCTAAGATGGTTTAATAGTTTGTTTTCAAGTGGAAACTTGTGGCCTCTTGTAAATCTGGGGTGGACCTTCGTGTAGATTCGGTTCCATGTGGTACACGGCCTTAGCCTAAGCAAAGTTAGGGAATGTACACCACCATCCCTTAAGGCGGTTTCAAGAGTTAACCGAAAAAGCCCACGCTTAGTAGCTCTAAATGCACGGTTGAAAAAAAAATAGAAGAGAATGAAACAAAAAAAATGAATCAAAATCTTCTCTTTGATTAGATACGGTGAACAACCTAATGTGCCTCCGTTCGCGCGGGGAATTTGGATTCAATCCAATTAGAGCTTCTAAGGAAAATTAAAGTGAAGCCGTACTACATGAAGTTGTGTCTCCCTTAACAGGGATAATTTGCATTCAATGCAATAACGGCTAGGAGGGTCTCAAAACCTCAAATGACTTGGCGACGAAAGACTACCTTAGTACATAGGATGCCTAGAACCTATGAGTTAAAGGACGTGCCCGAGTCTTGGATTGTTTATGGTGGATGTTTAAGGACCCCTTAGTGAACTTGTGCGCATGATCATTTCTACTTCAATTTCTTACTATTGGTTGTGAAATTTTGAAAGAGACTTGTGATAACTTGACGATTTTGGTTGACGATAACGAGATTGCCGAATCTCTAAAGAAAAAGAAAAAAAATCTTTGTGTTGTTTCAATATTTGCATTGTGAAATAATCGAGTTGCATTGCATTAGAGCATGTAGATTGCATAGTCGTGTGTGTGAGTTGTTTGTGTCACATGGCTAATAAAGTTGTATGCAAGTTGGTGGATTGAAGATCATAGAGTGAGGGATTTTGAAGCAAGTGTTTCTCGGGACGAGAAAGAAGGTAGTGTGGGGGAATTTGATTGCTGCGACATCCCACATATTTAAGCTTAATTAGAAATTTTTTAGATATAGTTTATGACATTTGAAATATTTTGGGTTAATTAAGTTGGATGGTAGAAATTACACATTAGTTCCCGATATTCTTAATTTTGATAATTACTTAATTGTTATGAAATATAAAATCTAGAAAAGTGGTAATAATATGTGTGATGTATTACTATAGTATGTATACATTGCATGTACATCTAGTGTAGGGGGTTAGAGACATAGTTACCTACCACTAAGCAAGCTAGCTATCTATGTATAGTCACATCATGACTACTTGTGTTTCACACCATAGGCTTGTCTCCTCTACACTCTTCCTTAGCTATCTTGTTCAATGAATCTAATCTTTCATGTGCAATCCCGGATTTGAACAAAAAAGCCACAAAAACATGGCCAAAACTTGGTATTTTGTAGGGGCGGCAATTCGTGTCACGGGTCGTGTTCGTGTCGGGTCGTGTTCGTGCCGAGACCCATGCAGGGTAAACCCGAACCCGACCCATATATTAAACGTGTCCGGTATTATGAACCCTAACCCAACCTAAATAATAAACGGGTTACCCATCGTGTAACCCGTTTATTTCATAAAAAAAAAATTGCTACATAATAAAGAACTTAAACCATCAATCCAAATATAAAGTATAACCATTGAAAATAAGCTTTGAGACAAAATTGAACATTGAGCATCAAATGTATTTTGATTCTCTCAAATCATACACTTCTAACAAAAAAAATAAAACTTCAGAATTAAAATAACATTTTATTGCATTGTTCCATCAAATGGTAACAGAAACAAGATATTGAAATGGAATTAATTAATAACTAAGTAATATTTTGATGATAGCTTCACCACATCCCGCATCCCGTGTAGTAGCTCCAACTCAGCAACGCTCGACTAATCAATATGGAATGACACTAGCAGCAACCATTTAAAGTTTCAGAGCTGTTTAAACAACAAATTATTAGAAGCTGAATTTTTCAAAGTAAATGGTAAAGCAATTGTATTATTTATTCGAATTAAAATAGCCTATTTTCTTTTTACCTTATTGCATTCTCCATGATAAAGAGTAACTCAAGTAACTATTCAATAGTCGAGGTCGAGTCTTTGTTCATATCTAAATTCATGATATTTTCAGTGAGCTCATCTAACTTTATAATTGCTTCTCCTGCATTGCAAACAAAGCAAACATGTTAATAATCAAAAGCAGGGGCATACAAGTACTTCATACTTGAATTAATTTTTTTACCTTGCTGACCATATAACCAATCTCGAACACAAACTAATGCCTCTGCAGTTTTTGGATTTAGGGTACTCCGATATTGGTCTAAAATTCTTCCACAAATATTAAAAATTGATTCAGAAGGAACAGTGGAGACAGGAATGCTCAAAATGTCACGAGCCATAGAAGCCAATACCGGGTAACGGGTCTCGTTGCCCTTCCAAAAGGTAAGTATATCAAGCTCCACATCCCTGCTCATCCTTTGCTCATCAAGATAAAGGTCCAACTGGGACTTCTTAGAACCAGCAACCATCTCTTCATAATCAAATTGATCTAATTCCTAATATGAAACAACTCAATTAAAGTTAGTTTAATTAAAGACTACTGAAGTAAACAAAGAATAAATTATTAAATGTACCTTTAACATATCACATGTCTCCTTGCTATGAGACAAACTAGTGCCTCCACCTTCTTGGGATTGGATTGGAATGTCTGAAGAAGAAGAAGAGGAATAACTTCCATATTTAACTTCATATTCTCTAAACAGAGAGTATAACTTTTCTTTAAGTTTTAGAAACTCTGGAGAATCAGGACTTTTGTAGATCATCCTATAGCTAAAATCCACAAACTGAAGTTTATAGCGCGGGTCCAAAATAACTGCTATGGCCAATATGGGGACAAACTCTGACCAATACTTGTCAAATTTCTTGAACATCCTTCTTGCCATGCCCTTTATGTACTCATCTTCATTGTCCATTTGTTTTATCAAATGCCAATAAACCATCCAAATAGAGGGGAAGAACAAGTTGGCGGTAGGGTACTTTGTGCCAGAAAATATGCGAGTACAATCATAGAAAACGGCTAAAAATGTACATAGCTTTTCCACTTTGTTCCATTCATCACCATTTGGGCAGTGCTTATAGTTGGAATCAGTCAATTGAAGGTGACAAAATGCAGAACGGTAAAATATAGCACTTTCAAGCATAAGAAATTTAGAATTCCATCTTGTAGGAACATCTTGTCTCAAGCCCTTGGTAGTTTCTAGTGACATTTGCTTCACTGACTCTAGAATCTTTTGTTTCCTCACTTGTGACCCTCTGATGTACTTTACTGTTTCTCTAATTTTGATGACAGATTCATCTATTTCCTTCAAACCCTCTTGAACTATCAAATTTTGAACATGAGTGCAGCAACGAATGTGGAGGAATTCACCTTTAGACATGAGAACATTTTTTATGTTCAGTTGCATCTTTAACAAATCAACAGCAATATCATTTGACGAAGCATTATCAAGGGTGAAAGAAAACACTTTTTTATCAATACCCCACTCAGATAACAAGTTGTAAATTTTTTCACTTAATGCAACACCACTATGAGGTGGTGGCATAAGTGAAAAGTTCAAAACTCTTTTCTGTAGTACCCAATATTTATCTATAAAATGTGCAGTTAGGCTCATATATCCATTAGTTGCAAGTGAAGTCCACAAATCCGAAGTAAAATTTATCCGGCCTGGTGCAGCATTCAACATGTAGACTATCCTTTCCTTTTCTCTTTTATACATTTTTTGAATATCAGCCTTAGCCGTGTTTCTTGATATGAACGTGACACTAGGATTCAAGTACGATAGCACAGCCCTAACGCCACTATACTCGACAAAGGTAAAAGGCAAATCATGCAAGACAATGGCGGCACCCAATAATTCACGGAACTGTTGAGGCTCAAATTTAGAATAACTCAAAGTCATTGTACCTGAAGTCTGAGACATGAGAAGCCGACCAACTTCGTGAGTGTTTCTACGAGGACATCGTGCAAAGTGGCGCTTTAAATTACCTGTACCATGTGTGCTGGCACATAGATACCTTGCTCCACAGTATTTGCATTTACACCTTTGTTTCTTATCTTTTGAAAGAGGTAGTCTGTCAAAATTATTAGAAACACTTGAAGTAAGTCTTCTAGTCCGTTTTGGTTTCTTGGGGTCCTGGGTTTCTTCATCTAGCTCAATTAATTCTTCACTCTCGGACTCAAGATCAACAGGAAAATCTGGAATGTTCTCGTTTTCCATCTACAATAGAAAAAATAATAATCATAAAACTACAAACATGTTTTGGAAGCAAAACTTACAAGATTGATAAAAATTACTTACACAAATATGTCACAAAACTAAAGGATGATTGAAAGAGCACAAACATATAATAATATACCTTGAATACCTTACACCTAGAACAATCATTACTTACTAATCAAATACATCCAACAACAAACAGAATTGATTTGAGAGACATACCTCTAGAGTATTAGGACGGCTTTGTCCACCATTGATCTGATTTGTGGCCATTATTTAAGGTTGAAGCTGAAATCGTGAGAGGATGAAGAATTGAAGATCCAGTAGTAGGCTTTTATAGGAAAAAACTAGGGCAAATCTTTTGAGAAAAATTAGGATCGTGAGAGGTAAAGAGGATGAAGATCTGTGCGGCTGTACCCATTACTTACTAATATTTTTTTGCTATATATAACTAATAACTAATAGTATATTAGTTATATATAGCAAAAAAATAATATCAAATATATAGTATATTAGTTATATATAGCAAAAAATATAGGTTTTAAATACGGGTTAAAACGTGTCGTGTTGATTAAAATGCTAAACGGGTGACTTGTTTAAAAAGTGCGGGTTACGCGGGTTGTAAATGGGTTTTGCGAGTCAACCCATACCCGACCTGTTAAGCGCCGTGTCTAATCGTGTCGACCCGTTTATGACCCAAACCCATTTGACTAAACCCAAACCCTATAACTTCGTGTCGTGTTCGTTTCGGGTTATCGTGTCAATACACATTTTGCCGGACCTAGTATTTTGCAATACTATGAGTGTAAAACTTGTGGGAGTTGGATACCTATCAACCCTATGGTCATTTTCAAATGTTACAACTCTAAATATGGTAGCAAGTGTGTCATCTTTTTTGTTGTCCCAATGTGTCTAGCTATGATCATGCTATGACATTTCTTGCAAGCAAGTGTGACATGAAAATGCACCATGTCTCTTGAGAATCTTTAAAGCATTGTAGTTCAGCCTATCTTCCTCATTTCTCACACCCCCTTCTCTCTCTAAGAGTCACAAGAAGTCCTCTTCTTTCACAAAAGAAGCTCAACCCGTTTTTGTGCAAAGACCTCCACAAAACACCATCAAAACTTCATATTCTAGCAACCAAAGTATGAAAAAATTGTTTCCAAGCTAAATACAATTTTGGTGGGGAGTTCTTCCTTCATACTACCCATGGATTGAAGCTTACAATCACTCTTTTGCTCACTATTCCTAATCTTTGAGGTAAATTGTTGATCTATTCTTTGATCATTGCATATTCTTGTTCCTAGGGTCTATTACAATGGTAAATCATCTAAGCATGTCCTTGTATGTTTCTATTTTTGCATCTTCTTGTTGATTGATGGGTTTATCCACATGGAGGAAGGTTTAGAAGAAGTACATGTCTCAAAGTATGAGTGTTGTCCTTGATCTCCCTATTCCATACTCTTCATCCATCCAAATCATGTGTTTTTTCTCATCCTTGAAGAATATATGCTTCATAGGGACTTGCATGTACCTCTTCCATTTCTTCTTAGATCGAAAATGAAGTGGTTTCACATACTTACTCGAAGAACTTTTGATTTAAAGAAAATTTGGTCTTATAATAATTCGCTATTTCGGACAGAATCTATGACCTGAATTTGAGAGGCCACATCTCACTCATGAATATTCTCTTTGTGCTCTACCTTACATATTATTGAAGTACCTTGTGTCTAATTTCATATCCAATTAGTTTCATGCCAAAATTCATCATAAATGTTCCAGAATGTGAGTTTCTGTAAAGTGTGTCAGGGCTGGAACTAGGTTCAGACAGATTCTGTCACCCAACTTTGAAAGGTCATTAATCCCTCATACGAGCTTGCATTTTTCTTCATATTATATTGTTTTGAAGCTCTATGTGTCTAATTTCATCTCCAACTGGTTTCATACCGAAATGTATTATACGTTTTCTGTAATATGAGTTTTTGTAAATTGTGTCAAGGCTGGATAGTGGGTTCGGACAGATTGTGTCACGCAACTTTGAGAGGTCATCAATCCCTCATAAGAGCTTGTATTTTGCTCCATATTATACCGATTCGAAGCTCTATGTGTCTATTTTCATTTCCAGTTGGATTCATGTCAAAATTTATTCTACATCGTTCGAAAATCCTATTTTTGTAAAGCATGTCAAATCTGAAAAGTTCGTTTCTCGCCGAGTGGCATATGCTACCGTAGAGAACATTATTCCTTCGTACATTAAAGTTAGGGGTCATCATAATCCTAGTACGAGGTATCTTGTGAACCTTATTATTATCATATATCCACTAGGAATCACTTGAATTGATTTAGGCTTCTCCTTACGTGTTGAATTGCCATTTGTAGAGCCTCCTTGTTAGCTCCCGTATCGGTAGCTAGTAAGGATTTAATAAGCTAGGACTCTAGGTGAATACTTACCCAACCCTTCGGTAGTTCTATTTTCATATATTTACTGTTTATGGGCTATAAGGTGGATATTGTGATTGCGAATGGTGGAATGTGTTCTTAATAACTACTTGGTGATTTGTATCTTTAGATTGGAGATATAGCCCATGTTTTAAAGCATGTTTATAAATGATATTTGTTAAACTGAAAGTCCATGGTATGCTTTATAAATTTCTGGTCGAGATGGTTGCCTAAATGACACTGTTGGACAGTACCCTAACGGTGGGGGACAATACACCGGTACAGTACCCTAACGGTTGGGGGATATACACCGGACAGTAACCTCCAGGCGCCGGGACAATGTATCGGTGATCGATGTCCTGTCCCAGGGGTATAATATGGGATGAGTCGTTAACACGTGCGTTGTCATGACTTGTCGACTATGTTTTGTCTTAGGTAGCGATTCTACACAGACTCGTTCATTGATGTCTAAGTGTCACGAATGAGATTTAATGGCCAAAGTGCTTGAATGAAAGGAGCCGAGGGCTTAAAGTGGTGTTGTGGAGGGGTCAAGGACCCAATTATTTTGAAGTTAATGTTTTACATGTTTACATAATTGAATGCTTGCTTGAATTATGTTATTTATATTATTCTTTATCTATGTATGAACTTTGAAGAAATCATGTTTTTGAGATAATTAACATGGCGTTTGGAACTTTTATATATATATATATATATATATATATATTGTATGTTTCTAAACCTAACGAAGGGGTAAGTACTTGCTCACCAGACTTCGCAGTCTGACTGGTTTTTAATGACCCTCATTTCAGGTTCCAAGGAGAGGACTGAGCCAAGTAACCCAGTTGCCTAATTGCGTTAACCATATCATGTTGTGGGATATTTTATGCTTTTGAGCTAGACTTGTCTAAGATTCTCTTTCTTTTATGTCTATTTGGTAGTACGTAGTACTTTTCTATGTATAACTCTAAGAGATCTATTATGAACTCGTTTAAACCATGTATGTTCGTATTTTGGTATTGGGAATGTGTAACCCCATGAGGGGATATCCCGTTGTTGTTAATTGTGGCCCTTGTGTGCATGGATTATGTGTAACCGTGAATGAACCTTGAAGGACATTACTCTAAGATCTACGAGTACCATTGAGGATTGAGACGAGTTTTGAAACAAATGATTTTGAATATAAGACCCCTTTTCATAAGCTTCTGCAATATTTTAAAGTTATTCCGCAAATTTCTAAATATTTCAACTCTCATCCTCATGGTACGAGTTACCTTGGTGGCGTGTGACGCCTCGTTCTCGTTTAATTACGTTATTAATCGGGGTCGCGGGAGCGGGGTGCCACAATAGCACCTTTTAGGGGCTATATATTAATGCCATTTTCCACATTATTTTGAGATATTTGAGTACACTTGTAGAGAATATGATGCGTTTTGTCACTACATGCTTCATATGCACTTTTTGTTAGTTCGGGTGTTTCTATGCATATTTCGTTGTAATTTGTCAAATATGATCGGTTGGTATGTTTGTTCATATTTTCTTGACAGTAACGGATGCTAATCGGTTGATAGGAGGCATGGAACGAACTTCGGAAAACACGGAAGTACAAGTGGAACGAAGAGAAGCAAAGTTGGGGGAGCTAGGATGACCAGTCTTCACTAATCTGATGATATCTTGAGTTCCACAATGAATTTGGGAGTGATACCGGTGCCATATGAAAGTAGACTCAAGAGCTTTCCAATGATAGGTCACGAAGCTTAATCGGAGATCGGACGAAGAGGTTATGGCCTAGAGAAGTCTGAGAACAAATTCCTGAGCAGCATTTCGGCCCGAAATGAAAAGACCCCGCTTTTTTGCTTTTTGAAAAACATTTCGGCCCGAAATGGGGACAATTTCGGCCTGAAATGCCTGACACTAAAGTCCGATTTTTGGGGTAAAAATGAAAATTTTAAAGTCTTATGATGATTTTTTACTCAAGAACGACCTAGGGGACGAATTCTCAGTCATTCCCGCATACGGAGGCAAGAGACGAAGGCTTGGAGCTGAGGAGATCGATTGGGATCATCCCCAAACCGGAGATTTCCCCGTGTGATTTATTTCTCTTATCTCTTTCAATCTTTGCTATGGAGAAACTCTATTGTTTTGCTACAATTGTTACTAGTAGCTAGACGTTTTTCTAGGCTTCTCTAGAAAGCCTAGGGTTAATGTAGACGATACGTTTTCCGGATTTTAGAATTTTTTTCACGCTTTGTGATTTTGATCTATTGGATTGATTTTAGTTTCATGATCTTGTTGATGAATCTAGTCTATTGACACAACTAGTTTAGGATTTGATATTCATGAACTTATGGTTTATTCCTAGATTGTAATCTTGCTTAGTGTTACTATTTGTTCTAGTTATTGTTCATATGCTATGCTTAATTTCTTGGCAAGAATGGTGTAATTAACAGGACTTGTTAATTAGGTAGCGAGTGCGTGAGAGCGACTTAGACCTAGTTTTGATGAGATATGAACAACAATCCTTAATCACTGAGACTGAGAAGAGAAGTGTGTAGTATTAGCCTTAGTGGGTAGATTCGGTGGAGATAGTGAGGTGTTCGTGTGGTGGTGGTTCGAGAGGACATCATTCCGTGCACCGTCGTTAGCTTACTATAACGGACCGGTAGACATAGGTGGGCCGAGAGGAGACCAAGCCAACCGAGACGTAGAGCGACATGATACCAATAGGAGATTGTCAATACTATTACCCGACTTAACTAGAATAGACTTAACGTGTTACTTAGTTAATCCGAAAATCGTCTACAACCCTATGTGATCTAGAGGTTGCCTAGTTTCTCCATTTTTGTTTTCTTAATTTAAAAACCCAAAAATATAGTTTAGTTTTTACTTAATTTCAGTCACTTGTTTGTGGGTGACGCCTTAGATAATCACAATTCTTACTCCTGTTACAGTAATCTAATCTAATAAATAATTAAATAATCTCAAGACTGTCTTCGTGGGATCGATAACTCGGGGTTGAAATACTACCCTATATCACTTGAACCGTGCACTTGCGGTAACACGTAAGAAAGAGTGTCAACTGCCAATTCTGTGAGTCTTCTATTAGACGAGTATCCTTTTTGGACATTTGTTTCATCAGCTCATATGCCTCCTCTTTACTCATGTGAGAAAAAAATCTATCAAGTGTCTTTGCATTCTCTTGATCTAGAGTAGGTAGAACATCGTTATGATTTTCGGGTCCTCAAAATCACTGTTGGGACACTTTTTGGTCAATGGCATCAATCGCTCCCATGCTTGAACTATTTTTTCTCCCATATATTGCCTAAAAAGAGAAGATCAACCTGCAGCTTGATCACACAAGAAGCTAGGTAAAAGTTTTCAAAAAAAAAAATATGAACTCATTGCGCACAGGTGGCGATGGATTCACGGGATGTCGACTCAAGCCATTGTTTAGCAATCCTTGGAGAAAATATGGGAACAGTTTCAGAGCGTTTGGAGATACTCCCTTGTATTTCACGATTTCACATAACGTATTGAATTTTCCAATAAAGTCATAGGAATCTTCTTTCACTACTGTAGAGAAAGGAAACTGTTTCTATATGGTCTGAATGGTGAAAGGCTTCAGATCAAACTGCTCAGCCTGCATGTCTAGAACTAGAATAGCAGGCTCCTGACCACCGGTAGGGATCTCCAAAGTTTCAAAAATTTCCTTACCAGACCTATAGTAAGGCCTTTGATGGCTTTGTTTCTCAAAACAAGCCTCCCCCGCTCCTCAATGTATTGAGTCATCTGTCCAGGAGTACATTGAAGACCCATCTTACTAAGCCTTTCGTATCAGTCTCTAATTAACTATTATGAGATTTCTAATGGGGAAACAACGATCGCTTGGAAATTTGGGCCTTCACTACAAACCTAAAACACAAATTCAAAGAAAGATAAGATACTAGACAACAATTAAAAAAAATAAAAACTCTAAACTAATTTCTAATTAAATAGTTATCCGGTGTCCCCGGCAAGGGAGCCAAAAACTTGACGCATAATGTAAGCTTACTCTAGCTAGTGCACTAGATCATCTAGTAGTGTCGATAATTCCGGGTGTTATCGATCCGACAATAACTTTAATGGTGTAATATTTAATTAGACAATTTAATGTAGAGTTATGAGAGTATCCAAAGGAGTTGATTTGAAATTTGGTTTATTTAAACTTATAACTAAAAGTAAATATGAGTATAGAGACAAGAGACAACTCTTTCTGATAGTTCTTTGAGTACCCAGCTTTTCAAATAATGTGAAGAAACTATGCAATATATGGATCCTCTATGGTGTTTAGATGATTCCATAAGTAGTATTGAAACATGCTACCTTTTGCTGAATTATGTCGGGTAATAGCTTATTGCAATTATCTCTCGATCTCAAAACATTCGACCTAACGGTAGATGACGACTGCTCTTAGTCCACCGTCACATATTGTTACATTCTAACCGCCTAACAAAATTACGGTCATCAGGTGCTCTCAGTCCACCGTTACCTAAAATTACATTCTAACCGCCTAGCAAAATTTCGGTCACCGGGTCCCCTCGGTCCACTGTTGCCCGATCGTTAGAACTCGTTCTAACGATTGAATCTAACCACCGTAAGCTATTCCTATGCACGTCACCTCTCGTCTCGTAATGATTCAGGAATAATAACTTGTTCTTGTTTGTATCCGGGTTGAGTCATTCTCGTGCACCTTTCTAGACCACTAGCAATCACGGGTAGCTAATCAATTCAAGGCTACTGTGAAGCATAGAAAAAGAAATCCAAATAGAGTAGTTGATAACTTTATGTTATGATCCAACAAAGTTAATGATCGGAATCTCTCATATTCATTTCAGTCGTTACTAGAACGTTTCGATAGACCTAGTTCAAACATAAATAATGAAAGAGAATAACAACTAGTTTACTTGAATCTAAAATAAATCATTATCCATCAATACGAAGAAACATCTGTCATAAATTTAGGTTCACCATAGTATGTAGTAGAAGTTCTTAGCTACGTATTATCTCAATGCTAAAATGCCAGTTCCCCGTAGAGAATAGTAAAGAGAAGGAGAGACTGACCTATATTTTGAGGTCATGTGGTCCCCTTGACGGAAATTTGGCTTAGTTCCAAGGTCGCACGACCTTTAATTCCTTCTGGTGCGATCTAAAGTTTAACACTTGAATTTTCTTCTTCTTCTTCTTCTGTTTTCCCCACGAGTTTTCGCATTTCCAAAGTTCATTTTATGCTCCTGATCATATCACTAGCTATCTGAACATGTCATCGACATCAAAAATAAACATGCCAGTCAATTATATTTGAAAAAACTAAATCTTAATCCATACTACTCTCTAAAAGTGTGGGGGTGTTTTAGTGTTTTATTGTTTTAACAATTTTTTTGCCCTTGTAAAATACGAAATTTAAAATAAAACTATTTTTTAAGACTTGTGGCTATTCAATTTAAATATAATTAAATATGTTGTTTGACTAAGTTAAACATCAACAGTTGTGACTATTTAGTTTTTGTCTCTTCGAATGGGTACTTTCACCAATATAAAAGGAAGACTTTAGTATATTACGAGACTTCTTGTTTTGATTTTTCTTCATTTTGATTATATATTCTTCATTAGTCTTATCGATTTGAATTCGTTTATAAATAACACATTTTAAGCATAGTTACTGCAATAAATAAAATTTCACGTGCAACATGAAATTTAACTCAGTCAAATTAAGCATACAAAACTCATTTCATAAAAAAAATCCCACAACAACCTCAATTTCTCAAACAAATCACAAAATTAGAATCCAATTAAACCTGGATATAACACCTAAAAGGTGCTCAACGCGGTGTGGATTTTGCCTTTTTCATGGTAGATTGGTTCTCTAGGATATCTCACTTAGTATGTCGCAAGAAATAGGTACAAGTAATATATCTCGATTTTTCTTTTGCGATATGTTGTTCGTCTCCATGGTGTTTCGATGTCGTTACGTCGGACCATGACATGAAGGTCCTAAGCCACTTCGGAATAACTTCGTGAAAATAATTTGATATGAATATAAAGAGAATCACCACAACATACCTGCACATAGATGGGCAAACAGAGGTGATAAACTGAGCATTAGGGAATCTCATTCGTCGTATTTATGGAGGAAAACCAAATCAGTGGAACATCGTCTTCACAGAAGGAAAGTTTGTGTACGATTGTTCCAAGAAATCTGTCATTTGGAGGTCGCCCTTCGCATCCATCTACATCAATCAACCCGGCTACATGGTTGATCTGGTTACTCTAACCAATGGAGTTGGGAGTGTAACAGCGGAGAAGATGGCGAGCAAGTGCAGAAGGATCACGAGGATGTTCTGCAGCCATTGCATTTCAAGAACGCAAAGTATAAGGAAGATTCTACTAACGTCATCGGACAAAGGTATTCCAGAAAGGGGATTATGTAATGGTGTTTTTGCACAAAGAGCGGTTTCCAGTACGTACTTATAGCAATTTGAAGTCAAAGAATTATAGTGCTTAAAAGATCGTGAAGAAGGTTAACGAAAAAAATTACATTGTCGATCTATCAAAGAACAAGGTCATTTTCAAGAGCTTCCACGGAGCTGACTTCTAGAAGTTTCATGATTATGTGCCGCTTCATCTAGAAGATAGCTCGAGGTCTAGTTCTTTCAAAGAAGAGGAGACTGTTGCCTGGCAAATATGCACTAAAGTTTCTTGACTTTTAACTTCGCCAGTTTACGTTTGGTACACCCTACTTGGAGCGTAACTGCTAGGTAAACATGGCTCCCCGGTCTCCAAGGCAATATACATTGCTTAACTTCGGTGATCCATCATCGTTTAGGGGGTAAAATTGTAATTTATCTGTTTCATACAATATATGATATGAATGGATGCACAAGAAATTAAGTTTCGATTATTAGTTTGCATTTCTGTAAACTGGTATACCCTTAATGTTGTTTCCTTTACTTGGGAACGATTTTGTTAGTTTTTATTTCTTTTCATTTTTAGCAGTATTTCTAGATTAAGGTTTCTAATGACTGTGTCAACAACTTGTAGCCTACGTATTGGTTCTATTCTTATCTTAGTGTAATTTTTGAGTTTCTTTAAGGTAGAGATCTCTTCACCTTTTTAAGATTGTTGTTTTACTCTGTTTGCTGCTTCTCGACGAGTTTCTTTAAGGTAGAGATGCCTTCACCTTTTGAAGATTGTTGTTTGACTATGTCGTTGCTTCTAGACTTCGTCAACACAATAAGAAGAAATTACCATATCATGGCCTAAAAGGTCAAACTATAGTGTTCAGTGCAAGGTAAAATTCATGTACAATCTTGGTTTTTCTAGGTTCGATCTATATTCAATGCCTACAAAAGAATTCATACCATGGTTATCCCAAATAATTGCCGATATACATTAAAATAAATAAGAGAGTCCCTATGCTTCACCATTTTTCACGCTTTAATTTCACATCTTATGGGTCAAGACATAACTGTTAATAACTTTTTATTTTAACATATTTCTATAATCATATCACCAGTGAGAAACATCCACATAGGAAGTGACATTAAACAGTGCAACAAAAAGGTGACACTTAGCATTTCCGAATGAAGAAATGGATACATATGATTCACCCAAAATGAACCCAATCAGAAATGCCAATACACGAAATTTCTTTTACAGACTTTTGAACTTTCCAATTGTTTGGGGTAACTCAATTGCTTTCACTCAGTAGCATGAGCATTTACCGAGGAAACATAATATAGTGCCACCCAGATCGCATTGTGGACAATCTTTATATGTTTTGCATGGCTCTCCACGCTTACTTTCACTTGATGCTGATGCCACACTATTTGTGATAACTGAATGGCTTTCCTCAAGGTCACATGTGCAAGATCCAGCAATACACAATGTTATAGCGCCGTAGTCGCAAAGAGGACAATCCTTCCATGTTCTGCAAGGTTCGACAAGTTTACTTTCCGTAGTTGTTGATGCCACATTGAACATCACATCTGTAAACAATGGTCAAAATATTTCATGATATACATTCTGAGAGATACATATAGAGAGATAAAGAGGGATGCGATGAGGTACCTGAGCCAATGACTAAGAACATGGCCAACAGAGCCATGGTTTGGGACTTTCTTGCCATATCAAGTATTCTCAAGTTTAAACAAACCTATCCGATTTTGCCTATCATGTTGTTGCTTTTGCACTCTATTTATAGGTAGTACACGCCATAAGGTTGTCAACTTACGAACTTAATGTGAAAATAAATCTTCCCATTTAATGTCAATAGATATTTATGGAAAACATCACTGGATAAGAATAATTTTGAATATATATATTTCAGATTTTAAGTGCATGCATATAACAAGCGACGCATGTATGTATCGTAACCATTATTTTTTATGAGGGCCACTATACTTCACCCTTTTTTCTTCATCCTTCAAGTTCACCTCATATGTGTCAAAATATAATTTTATGTAACTATTTATTTTAAGATATTTCTATAATCACATCACCAATAAAAAACATTAACATAAAAGGTGAACTTGAAGGGTGAAGAAAAAAGTGTGACGTTTACATTTTCCTTATATATCCATGCAGGTTTGGTCATCGTTGACACATGTATGTATAATACCATTCTCATATGTGTCCTCATACCACGAATAACATATGTATGTGCATATAATTCCTAATTATGATTTGTCATAAATTTGGAAGAGCATGTACTGCACTGATTTAAGTTTTCACTAAAATAGACTATTTTTAGCAATGGTTAAGCTCACCTCTGTTGTGTTTTCATAAAAATGAAAATGGATCATCTCCTCCCTTTTTTCCCTCCTCCTATCTCCTTCCATTTATCCGATGGTCTGGATAAAACTACATCACTTGCTATCACTTATTTTATTAACTTCTCCAAATTACCATTTTTTCCTCCTCCATCTCCTTCCATTCATCCGACGGTCAGGATAGAACAACATCACTTGCTATCACTTATTTTACCAAACTTCCCAAAATTACCCCTGTCTATTAAGTGGTGTGGTTTTCTCCTGAACATCGGATGAAGAGAATGAGATAGCAGGAGGCAAAAAAGGGAGGAGATTGTCCGTTTCCCTTAAAAATATGTAACACATGTATGTGGAGTTTATAATCAGTTTCTTCTAATTTTTGGAATGTCTAAAAAAATCCACTACTTTCAAAAATAAATTGGTGAAGGTCTTTTTAGGAAATGGGTGAAGATTTTCGTGAAATATTCCACCACTCTTCTAGAATTTTTTTTGTATCATTCATAGTACATCTCTTTTTTTATTTAAGTATTCAACTATTAGTTCCTTGCTAGTGATACTTTTATTTTTGAGATTACCGTGTTGTCCGTAAAGCTCGCCTGCACATCGACTAAATTACGGGATTATTGGTCGTCTTGGGATTTGAACCTCATACATGAACTCTTAAGTCTCAAGCTTCCACCACGAGGACGATCCCTTAAGGTCTTGTTTATGATGCTAATTAGGCTTAACTTCTAACACTATAGGCCAATGTAAATATATTTTCTCTCTGCAACTCCCATTTTAAATTAGTTTTATCGCAACTCTCATTTACACAAAACTGTTTATTTAAGAATATTAAAAAATTAACATCACAAAATTAACATACAAAAGGGTATTCTTCAATAATGTGATGCTTTGTATGATAAATGATATGGGCTAGGTGAAAATGTCATTACCCCTTCCGAATTTTCTGACCATTTCTTTTCTTTTCTTGTATGACATTGACAATTAAAGTGAAAATGGTGTTGCTATAAGAGTTGTGACTGTGGAGTTGCAGTGTGAAAATTTTAATAAAATGGGCATAATGCTCAGTTTTATTACCATGCTAACCGCCAACCAAAAGCCTGAGTACCATTCCCATTCCAATCAACTTTTAAATGTTTCTAAAATATATGGAGGAGAAATTATCCATACAATACAATAAATATATAGTTGAAACAAAAAAAACAGTCTTTAGAGCAACACTGTCAAAGGATTTACAGTTTGGTAGCCCCTTGCAGGAAGTTAGTGAGTCATCTTATTAGTATTTGTAACAGTGCTGCAGAGTAAATTTTTCCAAGCTAGATTCCACATCAAGCAGCCAAATAGATTGATACTCCGAAGGATGAGAACTTGATGAAGCATTGAACAAAAAAAAACAATTTTCATACAATGAACTTAATAGAAAAATTCATACAGTAAATCACAAGTGAATCTAATCCCCATCCTCCCTATTACTGCTTTTGCAGGAAGAGGGTTACTGCAAAAATTGAGGGTGGAGAAACTTGCAATTTGTTGCCCTGTCTCATCTTTCATCACTCCTAACATGCTTTTCTTCCTCTCGAGGCAACAATTGTATTTAGCTTGGATATTGTTACCCTCAGAACTTATAGGTAGCCATTATACTACATGCAAGTGCATGTGGTCACAAGTGATAGAGTTCGTAAGTAAATCCTGAGTCAAACCCAAAGAAAATATAATCGTTTACTCAAAATTATATTCCAGTGGAAGTTCGAGATGTGATAAATAAAGATTGAGCTTGCACAATTTAACTACTAATTAAATAAAGCCGTAAATAATCCTTAAAAATCCAATAAAATGAGAACATTGTGAACTTACACATTTTTTTTTTATCTTTTGTGAGTAGTAGGATTAACGTAGATGATAAATTTGGATGTGAACTAAAGAGCAATTTTTCAGTGCCAACGCCATCAGTAACATGGAGCCAGTAACCTCCCAAGAATTTGCCGAAACTTAATGGACATAGACTTCTCAAATTTTACGGGCTTCTAATGATTAAGCATAATTTATGTTTCTTTCTCTATCCTTTATAGAAAATTCCAACTAGTAAACGGCGATTCGCAGCTATCTATCATACAGCAAACATAATCAATTCCACATGAATAATCAATTCCTTACGTAGATGGAACAATGATTGAAATTCAAGGATCAATAAGGTAAAATACTTCGTTGAATTATTAAGAACAAAACTATTTAACAATATCACAATCGAACATATAAAGAGAGAAATCAATCATAGTGTTCAACACAAAAGTTGTGTCATGCAATTTTCCATACAATAATCTTCTCATGAATAATGTTAAACGAGTATAAATTAAGATTACAAATGATAAAAATGAATCAATAGAAGGAGAAAACACTATGAGTGGGTTTGGTACCTCCTTTTTTTGTCTTATAATTCAAAAGCATCTTTTTTACTTTTGGATCTTTTTTAAAAGGTTTGGTATCAACTTATTTGAGGAGATTTTTCGCTTTTGGCTTTTGTCTTCTAGTGTAAAAGAAGGTGAAGAAAAAAGTTTGTTTGAGTAGCTTTTTTAGTCTTTTTTCCTCAATAAGTCAATAAATAGACAAAAGGTCATACTGGTAACTTTCACTAAACAACAAGCTGTCACATCACTAACTTTTTTACAACACCAACTTTTTCTACCAAACTCATACATCTTTTCTCTTTAACTTTTGTGTCACAGATTTTTCTCACACCATCTTTTTAGACAACTTAAAATCCAAAAAGTTGATACCAAACCCACCCTATGTCTTCAATGTCGTCTTTCTTGGATAATCAATGTTCTTTGTGTAGTTCACATCCTCGAGCCCTTCCAATTCTCCCAAATTGCGAAAGGGAACAGTGAAAAGTGTGGAAAGAATGAATGAGAGTGAAGTGCTATCCGTTTTAAATATAGCTAACCTTCCAAAATTTTCATAGAATGGAGTGTCTTCCTCATATAGGCCTCAGAATTCCATTCAAAACATGTTGAAAATCAGAGGGGAAGCAGTAAGGGCGATGGGGAGTAGTGAGAATGAAAAGGAGTGGGGCAAAATGCTCCATGGAATCGCCGAAGAATGTTATCCCACTTTACTCCACCACGTCTAGATCATGGTTATGGTGATATAATGGTCCTCCAGTCGTGCTCCGTTAGCTTTTTTCTCCGTAAGTGCTCCAAATCTTCCACAATCGCATTCCACTCCTTGAAAAAAAGATTAAAACCAGTATTGTCCACAAAATAAAGCAAAATTACCGAAAAACACATAAAAATTCAACAAATATTTTGGACACATGCTTAAGACACTACATGAAGTGAAATTGCACTATATTTGACCAAAATTTGGGACTTCTACTCGAAAGCTAGCTAAAACATGCAATAATTAGGGTAAGAAATATCGTATGAATGCTCGTCATCGAATCAATGAGGTACATATGATCCATATCCCCATAATATATGAGGTCATATGTAGAGAAACTTAGAAATCAATGTAGAAAAAACTAATTTTCCCTTAGTCAACATTAAGAAAGTTGAAAATTATTAGAGGGTGAGCAAGCATTCCCACACACCAAGTTACTTCTTCTCTTCCAAATCAATTATCAACCAAAAAATAAAGGATGTTTTGTTGTGACTATGTGAGTTATGGAAACTTGAAACTGTTATCAAATAGCACCAATGATGAACATCTATTAAGAAGCTAAAAGTCTTGACTGTAGGTGCAATGCCCTAGAGGCAATCCATGTTATCATGGAAAGAATTCAATAATATATGCATTCTATTCATTTTGTTGTCTATACGGTGATATGTTGACACGAAGTCCTTAGAATCCATGTTGTATTCTTAAATATCCCTAGTATAGTATTATGATTAATTAGGATGAATATAATGCATCAAGACTAGTATGTAGGTAAATTGACATGACATATCAAGTCTAACACATGGTTATGTATAAAGAATCAAAACGTACTATATTGAGCTTTCATGAGAATACTATATGGATGTTATGTGAGTACCATAAGTGCTTCTCATAGTGAAAATAGTGTTCTGGTCCTATGACTTGAAGTCACTACATACCCTAGATGAGGAGTGAGATGTTTAATGAATCTAGCTAAACATCATGTTGTAACAAGTTGATTATAATGTCGGCAATTGGACATGTTATGAATAATTATAACTAGCCGTTATCCCGCGCCATGGCGCATTACCGTTATATTTGTTTTCGAGGGAATCACTATCTTTTAAACATTACTTAATAGTGGAAAAGAACTTTAACACTGATGGCACAAGAAGATTGTGTTCATCAGTACCATTCATCATGTAACTTAGATTATGCATGTACGTTTCACTTGAAATTTCATTTGTTGTCAGAAGTTGTAGGCACATGCATTTTCTTTTCTTTTCTTTTGTAAAAAATATGAATTTATAGAAGGGTAAAATAGTCATTTAATAATAAGGAACTCTTGAAACAATTATATTTGGTGGTGTCAGCTTCTATATGATTTTTTATTTTATTTTACATGGCATATATTCCTATAGATTTTTGAACCAACATGAGAACATACCACACCTATTGTAAAAATATGTGAAACTTTGACAGTCTCTCACAAATGTTATCTCAAGTATAACTTCACTAGTCGAGAGCCCCCGCTATGCGCAGGTATCTGAGTTCAACATTTTACTGAGCCTACATGTTTCTCATATATTTTATATGAAACACTTTTTTGTTATAGATTCTTCGTATCACGCCAAAAGTTAGTGATCATATAGATGCGTCCATGATGTCCAAAAGAAGACAAATTTAATCTAAACCATAAGACAAAATGAAGATTTAATATAATAGTTGACAAAAATTGCAAAAGTGAACTTCTTTTGTGTGCATCTTCAATTCTAGTTTTTAAGGTTTTACGTGTAATGAACTAATGATAGCTGTTTGATAGGAGAACTGACTAAACATTTAGTTGTTCTTTCTGGACGATTTTTTTTTTTTTTAGAATCATATAGATTAATTAAAACTAGAGTTTATGCTTTTATTTAAATTCTAATATTAAGCAAAAATTAATTAAAACAATTGATAAGAATTTGACTCACTGCGTAAACATCCAATTTCATAGGCAACATTTGACTATATTATTGGCTAAGCAAATAAATATCATTAGGTTGGATTCAATAATAACAGTGCCTAACCACGAAATTTAAATGATTTTTTCTTGATATTTTATAATAAGAATCGATCGATGCCATGACGAAAATTGTAGGATTCCAATTTGCTTAAAACTTGACCTCAAATTTTATCACATAAATATATTTTATCAATAATATTTTATTTCTTTTCTTCCTTCACGGTAATATTTTTCTTTTTTATGTATTTTTGTATGTTAACAACTTATTTAGCAAATGTCATTCAAATAAAATCTGTAATTATAACAATCGTGATAGCAAATTTGTAATCTATACATTGACAAAAGATCTTGGTATTCCATCTTATCATGTAACGGATAGTTAAATCTATTACTCAAACAGAAAAGTTAAATCATCCCAGAAACATAGTGAAATGGTTTCTCAAAAAAACTATTGATTGAATGTTATCTAATGAATACAACTTTCCAAAACGTTGATGATGATACATATTCAAATATGGCGAATAATTGACATGGTAAATTCTTCATCATCTCAGATTTACAGTTTTGTAATGATTTCTATTATTTTGGTTTGCGCTATACTCAATCTTCTTCACCAATTTTTCTATTCAGTTTTCATGCAGCTATTTGTTTTACAAAGTTTCTTATAATTTCATACCTTTGGGAGGACTTTACTCTTTTATTCATATCACTTTCTATATACTTTGCTTTCTAACATCCGAATTTCGACTGAGAGAAGTTTGAAGATGTTCCATTACTGTAAGTATATATATATCTATATATGTGAATGGTGTATTATGTTTATTTAATTTTAGCTTTATATTATATGAAAAAGTCGGACGGGCATAAACGAAACCCATGAAAATGTGATACGGGTCACGTATCATTATTATTTATTTAGTTATCATTATGTTATTTAATAATTAGTACGGTTCGTAGTGTAGGACCGTTAGGTCTAGGTTCTTTTAGATTATCTATTTAAAGAGATGTAAATTTCCAGTTTATTCAATCAAATGAAATAATAATTCTCTCAACCGTAATCTCTCTCCCTACTCTCTCCCTTTATTTATTAGTTTATCAATTTATCGATGCGGTTTATCGTATCAAAATGGCAGCGCAAGCTACTATGGCGGTCCAAAATACACGATTTTTTTTTTTTTTTTATCTTGGGCTACGAAAGTACTTATCGGAGAAGGATGCTTATCTGAAAATAGTTCTTACAATATTAAAGATTAAAAAATTAACTAGATTCTACCTAAAATGACGATTACTGCAGATCCTCGGAGACCAAGAGTGGCTAGTAAAACATAACCCAAAAGCACCTAAAATATTATAAATTTTAGATAGGAAAAAAACTCTATTAGTTTTTCATACTATTGGTTTCGGGACGGATAAGTTTAATTCAATATTGAATAATATTAACTTTAGTTAATAATAATAATAATAATAATAATAATAATAATAATAATAATAATAATAATAATAATAATAATAATAATAATAATAATAATAATAATAATAATAATAATGAGGAAATCTTGCAATTTTTTGTGAACATGTCTTGTATAATGAATTCCAAAATGAAAGTACATTTTATTGATTTTCATAGAGAAATGAGCTTTGGTGCATATACCATCATCATAGGAGAGGCGCTATGGGTGCATACGAACTTCCGTTTTCTCTAGTTCCAAGAACTTCTCCTCACATTCAACATTTTCTCAAAAGCTCGGGGGTAGATTACGAGCATCTAAGAAGAAGATGAACTCACATCACAATACTTTTCTAAGAAATGTTCAAAGAGCTGAATATTAGCAAATTGATTTATTGGGAACATGAAAAGGCGTGTTTACAAGAGAAAGCAAATAAAATTAGAATTTTGTGGTAGAAGAACATGCGGTAATGGGAACATATTTGTGCCTCTTGCTTATGAGAGTTGTGCAAAACAAAATGAATATTTGAAAACTAATTCAATTTGCATTTTTTTAATTGAAATTAATTCGACTTTAAAATCCTAAAATAAATGAGATTATAAGGGACATTACATAACTTGTACGTGAGTTATATTAGTGCCAGCAACTCTTTTTTAAGTTTGTAACTGATAAGTAATTGACATTAATTTTCCATTTGAACATATTAATTATTTCATATATGAGTGAATGGATAAATGTATGACAAGTTAATTAGTTTAGAACAACATGGCGAATTTCTTTTTGTCGGAGTCCAAATAAGCATTACACATGTAATATTCATAGATTATAATAAATTACACATGGCGAATTCTCAATCAGCCGTAACACTTCTCTGCATATATTTATATAGAGATTTGTGAGTGATGTAGATATGATATGTTCCTCCTACATAACAGGAGTAAATATCAATGACCACCCGATGAGTGTGACTGAGAAAAATACATGGTCGTGCCCAATTGAATTAATATGAGATATTAATATCATTTTTTACTCTATCAATTGCATAGTTCCAATTGAGCGCATCAATTATAAATAGTATTTGTACCTGTGACATTCTTTCTTATCAACCCGAGGGGTTCAGCTCTCTACAATGGCGCAATTAGGTCATTGACATTCTTTCTTATTCAATTGCATAATTCCTTATGAACCACTCCTTCCTCCAAATACTAGGATGTGATTAAATTTTATATGGACTTGTCTGTGCAAAAGGACTCGTGTCCCTTTTCTCCTTGAAAGCAACGCTAGAACTAAAAAGAAATCTCAACTAAAAGTTCAAATCCGTTTCTTTCTTTTTCCACCAAGACTCTTCGAGAGAAAAGAGATTTCCAGTTTTCAATATTTTCTATGCCCACGAATGCCATTTCATTTTCTTTTCCTAACACCTATTAACATAAAACAGAAAAAGAAAAAAGTATAAAAAAATTAGTTTCAATTGCCCTTTTGTCTGCCATATAACATAATATATGCATCTCATTATAAAGTCTGGATTCACACGAAGTACAAATTTTAGGAACATGAACGACTACAAAGTTGGGAACATAACGTTTACGACCACAACGAGCTCAACGACGGGAAAACAATCTCAACCCTATATAATCCGCTGGCGGGGAAACCATTTCAGACATTGTTTTCTTCTTGAGTAATATCCGACTGATATCAATGGGGTATCCGCCACTCACACCTATGATTTTCCGCACACTAGCTAGGCTATCCTTGACGTTGACTAAATCCTTATTAATGGACTCCACCAACTCAACATATTCTTCAGCAGAGACCAGAGCCATTTCAGATCTGGTCATTGTGAAAAAACGGACAGCTCGATCAAGAGAGAGTTCAACCTCCTCCTTCAGTTTTGTTGCTTCTGGGGCTAGCTCGGTATTCTGCCAGACAAATTTCGAAATGTAGTCCGCGTGTATGCACAAACAAACAAATACTTACAAGACAACATAAGAGGGGACTGTTTCAGCAAACCTGGAACGTCGGCATACAGAGCTCCTTGCACGGACCATCAAATTCATATAGAAACTTGGTCTTTTTGGATTTTATCTGTTTTCAAACCACACAAAAAAACACTTGAGATACTCCGTCAATTTTTCAAAAGAAACGAAACAAAATACATCATGACAAGACCGAGAAATGTACCTCTTCATATACGTCATCTCGCCAATAGGGTAATCTTTCAGGCCAGATCTGATAAGTGGAATCATCGCATGCTGCTGCAGTGAAGACGGATGAGAAACAATGTTTTACTAGGAGGGTAATATACATACATGCCAATTCAAGAGAGATGTATTTAAGAACCAGAGTAAATTGGCTAGAGAAGAAAGTTACATTCTAAGGACTTCTCGTACTCTTCTGCACAGGTGAATTTCATTGGACACTTCAAAAATCTCATGACATCCACCAACCGACCAAGGCACTCCACCATAGGAACAACGGCAAGATCCGCCCTGGCACATCCCAAGAGATTCAAGGTTTCCTCAAGTAGTATGTTGCTGTATGCGCGTGTCTTGGCCGGTTTCGGGTCCTACAAGAATATTCAAATAACAATAAGAAAAAAGGAAGCGCCAATCAATATAACAGGACAAGAGCTGGATGATTCAGTCACCATAGTGCCCGCTACACGCCTTAATCTGAATGTTTCATTGTCCAACTCAGTAGAAAACTTCTTCCTGAAGCCTCGAATCTGCAATGTATACAAACAAACGTCCATGAGCTCCCGCATTTTTAAAAGCCTTTTCTGACGACAAACTTAGAAGGGCTATATCTGATTTCAACTTTAGATACAGAGAAATTTGTGTTTGCTCTAGAGTAAATGATGTGGCCTTGCTCTAGAGTAAATTTGTGTTTGCTATATCCGATATGATGTGTTTGCTTTAGATACAGCACAGAACACAGAGAAAGAGAATGAGTCTTAATGCTCTTAATGGGTTCCCTTGTTCTAGTTACATCTGGAGCTATTAAATGGGCAGGTTGGGAAAGTTCAACTCGTTTACAAGTGGGTTAATTTAAAATTGATTTCAACCCACTGGACTCGTTTAAGCATTAGGGTTTTGTTAAGCAGGTGTTAAATGAGCTAATACAACCCCTAAACCCATTTACAACCCGTTTTAATGGAAGATAAATTCAGTCTTTTCCAGTTTTACATTTTTTACTTCACAAACCTCTCTATTCATCACCTAATTTTAGTTTATGTAAACAAATAAAAACTACAAGTTAGAAAAACAAAAAAACTAAGAGCGCTCTCTATACATTCTTAATCCATCCCCCGCTATATATATTATCTATAAATATAAAGGGTAAAAGACAATTTCCTCCCCTCGAGTATGGGTTAAATACAATGACCCCTTGTTGTTTGGATAAAGACAATTTAGTCCCCTGCTAAGGGAAAATCAGATAACACATACCAACCAACTGTCATGTTCCGTCCATATAAGTCATTTTTTGTAATTTTTTGACTATTTTACCCCTTATTCTTGATGTTCTTGGTATTCATGTTCTTGATATTTTTTGTATTCTTGTTCTTGGTATTCTTATTCACCACCACCGCCACCACCGAATCCCCACCATAACAATACACTGCCCTCTACTCCGGCAATATGAATCTCCATCTTCCCTTCCGAAACTGAAACCCAACATGTCCACTGAATTTAAATTCAATTTTGTTGAAAACAAAAACAAGAACAAGAACAAAAAAAAAAAAAAAAAAAAAAAAAAAGCAGATCTAAAAAAAAAAAGTCAAATTGTTGCAAGATCTTGTGGCTTCAATTTGAGAACTCTGTTAACTGAGGTGAACTTTATCAACAATTTTCTCTCTTCTTTGTATCTCCAAGACTCTAACCACACCTCTAACCATTCTCTGGTTATGAACAGCGGGAACGAAAAACAAAAATAAACACCTTTGAACCTTAACACTATAAATCGCCGGCTGGAAAACATCAAACACAACGATGAAATGCTCGCAGCGCCCAAAGTCCGTTCAACTGTAATTAAACTCTCCTCAGAAACTAAGCGCCTAAAGTACTCTCTTGAACTGGGTTTTTATTGCTATTTCCCTTGTGGGTCCTGTGTATAGATCCGCAAGCAAGTCGTACAAAGTTAGCCCGTCGAAGAAAGCCAAACCTCAAATCCCAATTGTGCTTCATCGATCACTGCGGAGCAGCGGAGTGCCACCAGATGCCTCCACTGCAGACCCTAAGGAAAACTCTAAATCGAATCCCAAGCCTTCCCCTCGAAATCCGGTCCCAATTAGCATAAGAATCTCAAACTGGAGAAGGAGGGGTTTTACTCGATTTGAATCGAACTGCAATCGGCCTAATCACACCTTTAATCGAAAAAATCTGACATCGAATCGAACTAAGAAGTCCAAATTTGAAAATTAGGGGCTTTTCTTTGACTCGTTTTGGCTGCAGCAGATGAGTCAAAAAGTGGGGGATAAAGAGAGGAGTTGGTAGTTTGTAGAGGCAGCTAGGGTTGTAGGAGAAGGAAGAGAGGAAAGGGGAAGGAGAAGGAGAAGAACTGGGAGGTGGCTAGGGTTGCAGGAGGAAGAGGAGAGAAACGGAGAAAAGGAGAAGAAATGTAGATATAGTGGAGTAATTTTGTTTCAATTTCAGGCGTATAATTGTCTTTTCGATGAATCTGTTAGAACCGTTAGTTAGCAGAGGACCAAATAGTATTTATCCAAACAACAGCGGGTATTTGTATTTAACCCATACTCGAGGGGAGGTTTTTTTCTTTTACCCAAATATAAAATATATAAACATATATATGATATATATGTATATACACACATGTTCTTAATCTTCCCCCGCTCTCTCCTTAATCACATCTCTCTCTCTCTCCATCCCCTTCAACCATTCCTAAATTTTCAAACGAATCCGGCTACACCACCACCACCACCAAGACAACTCTTGGTGAGAATCATCACTCGTTTCTCTTTTCTGAAGCCCAATCCAAGAGAAAAAGTGCTGCGGCCGGGTTGATTCAGCAAACCCGTTTAAGTCTCATAGTCAAACTGGTTTCACCGGCACAACCCATTTCAATAATTGACAGGACCCGAACCTGTTTTAAGTATCCAGATATGGGTGGGTTGATGGATTCGGGCTCAGTTTGCCAGATCTAGTAGTATCTGCCAGGTACAAAATAGCCAGATCTCCCATGTTTGGTCTGAGACTTGAACCTTAGATGGCGGACATGCCTAAGACCATGACCATTATCAAAAGCAGTTGACCCCATATAAAAACGGCAAACTCCAACTTTCATATAGCACTAACAAAAGTACGCCAAGTAATTCGGCATAGTCAATTCCAACAATCATATTTGAGGACATACCTCTTCATATACCCAATCCCTCCAGTTAGGTGAACTATTAGCAGCTTGTGGATGAAGGGAATCCTGATTCCCAGAAACATAACCCTTGGTGACGCATACAAAAAATTTGATAAGCATCATACGGTAATAGCACTTCTCCTTTGAGAGAGAAGCGAACTCAGCCCAGGGAGTTGCCAGGAATTCTAACGATTTTCTCACGAACTTGTCAGACTCCCTGGCCAGCATATGGCACTGCAATAAAAGAACACAATAAGAGAAATCACTGCAATCAAAATAAGCTGCAAGAAGAAAGAAAAGAAGAAAATACTTCACCAGGACCCCCGCATTGTCCTTGTTGTATGCTTGATCCAGCTTTGACGAATGCACTATCCCCAAGGTTTGAAGCTGTGTAAGAAAAAACAAAAGTTGATGCCTCGTTTTAAATATTATCTTTTTTCGGCATATAAAGTAAATAGGCTGAAAAGGTATGGCCGTAGGGTACTGACTGAAAATTTAGTTAACTAAACTGCTAGGAAACTAACAATCAGGCACAACTAACATGGTTAAACGTAACGTGCTGAATAGTTAATGGGCTGTTAGATCTCTGACTTATACCTACGGTAAAATAGGTAGGTATTTAGGGTTTGAACCAATGATCAAACAGGAAATCTAGGCTGGTTTTATTTCTAGTTCTAGAGCAGAGATCAGTGAAGACAAAGGGAAGGACGGTGGAGCCGCGAATCTGGTCACCAGTCTCAGTTTTGGCCGAGCTCGGTCTACAGCAGAGAGGTTGTCTTTACTGGGATGATGATGGTAGGGCTTCGTTCAGTGATTCCGAGAGGTTTGGAAGAGCATGTGGTAGCGGGATAGAGAGTTATGATGTTGCCGGTGGCGGATTGACAAACAGATTTTGGTCGCGGATGAACTGTGGCAGTATGGGCGGTAGCGTTCCGGTGTGCCGTGACAACAAAGTGCATCGTCTTGTCTGATTCGGTCCGGTTCATTGAAGAGGACGAATGAATCCTCTTATGGTATTTCGTGCAGCAGCTGTAGATTGATGTTGAGGAAGCTACAATTTGGTTTAGGAGAGATGTAAAGCAGCAGGTTTGAACTATCAAATAAATCCCCATAAGATAAACAAAACTACATATCCTAACGAGTTGATATCCTAAGATAAATTTAATTATTAAAAGGGTTAATTGCATGCCATGGTTAGGGGAGCATTGTAAAAGACACCGCCCCCCTGGTAGTCTCAAATGATGTATTCGTATCCGCCCCCTTGTGGTTTGGTCTATTTGAGATTTTCGGTCAGAAACCCACTTAAAATGTCCATTGTATCCATTGCAAAAAATATTTGCAAAACCTAAACTAACCAAAAAATTAAGGAAAAACAAAAACAAAAGAAAGAACAATCAACAAAGCAATGTTGACGCTTGGAACAGAGGAGGGAGAGATAAGAACAAGATAAGAACAAGGCATGAGGAGAAGAAGAAGGGGGATCACATGATAGCTTCGCGTGGAGGCACCACCATAAGCAAGGTCACCGCCTTCTGTCATTGTCAACCCATGTCTCTCTTTCGTTCTGATTTGGACCAAGTCTGATCATTTACTTTCCTCTTCTCTCTCTCCCACCGGTGAGATTTGTAGCCAGCGGAACCCTTGACCCCAGTGCACCTCTGCCTCCTCGACAGTCAAGCACCGTTGCTCAAGCTGCTCCTCCAGGGCAAGGCTGAACCCTAGTAGTCATTGCCTCTGGATTGGGATTCAATTGTGGACGAAAGCAGACTGTTTTTGGTTGGAGTTCTTACCCTGTTTTGACTCCAATGTTTAATATATACACATAAGCTTGAATATTTGTTGGATTGTATTAGATTAATCGTTATCTGCGCAAAAAAAAAAAAAAAAAAAAAAAAAAAAAAAGGTCTTGTCATTGGTTATGCTATGTATGAATTAGGCCTGAGTTTGGGTCTTCGACAAGGATTTCGCAGGTTACAATTTTAGGATAGGTTTGAATTTTGTTTTATTTGATCTAGAATTTTAGTCTTTGCGCTAGACTGGTAGTTGTTTGTGTTGAAAGGTTTGACGATAGACTTGATTCTACTGGTGGATGTTGCGTTGGTGCGGCTAGTTCACATTCAGCCTCTCAAACTTCATCCTGTTCTTCATGATCATCTTCAACTTTATCTTGCTCTTCATCATTCCATTCTTCTTCTTTGTTTACTGACCACTAATGCCAGTTTCTTTCTTTTTACAAGCTTGTTAACAGAAAATACATAGTATATGGCCACAGGTTCTGCAACACACCCCTACCAGTACCATACGCTCAGGTTCCCATTAGACCCGAGAATCTAAGAAGATAAGTTGGAAGAATTATAAACAGAGCAAACAATTGATTACACGTTCGACGTCAATACCGAGTAGGCCAGTCCTGCAAGTTCCCATCAGTCTTCTAGTCTAGTTAAGCGGTATGGATGGCAATTGACTATAGATTCAAGATTAATATGAGTTAAGCTCGAAGTTCACATTAGCTTTCTAGTTTAGTTAAGCGATTTTGCAAGACGTCACTGACTGGGTATCACGTTCACGGAAATGGGTCGCCCCAGTGCGATATGTTTAGATGGACACATTTGCTATTTCTGTTTCAGTTTTCTTTTAGCAAAGAAGCAGTCAGAGTTAGCAACCGCCAGTGGTTCTTTGAGGGAGATGGCGTTCTTAATGATTGGTGGTACCCTTTCGCGGGATGCCAGAGATGATCTTAAGCATGAATCAGTAAGGGTTCATCTAATCGGAGAGCCGGTTTTCCTGTTTGATTTGCAGTTTCTAAGCGAGATTGAGGATCTCCGTAGAGGTTTTCTGAGCTTGACAATCCTACGGGAGCACTGTCAGTGGGCCAAAATGCAAGTTAGAGTGATGGTCTGCTATTCCTCCGCTTGTCCGCATTGCAGTAGGAGATTGGTGTTTCTCTATGAGGGTGGGGGCCCACAGTGTTCCGTTTGTTCAGAAGTTGGTAGAGCGTGACAGAAGTGCCTGCGACAGCTTACAGGAGTTGGGACAGAATGGGCCCTGGAGTTCTCGACTGGTGAAGACAGCACGGAATCAGAATACACATACAGGGGCAAACGGCTATGGTGCAAACGATAGCTATGTTACCCAGACTCAGGTACGTGTGTCATGTCGGCGTGTATCCAAGAGTCGGATTTGCCTATTTGATAAGTTTTTGGGATACCACGACTCGCTAAAACATGGACACGGTTGCAGGGATATTGCATTACTACACTTTCAGATATTGTAAATATTTAGTTTGATTATTATGTATGTCACAACATATACAGAAGCATAGTTATCAAAATCTTACGATTCACGATTCGTATCCTACGATTCGATTCGATTCACCCATGAAACGATGCGAATCCCTTAGTGAATCTTTAATGTACAAAAAAAATATTTGAATCCCGATTCAAGAGTCCGAATCTTACGATTCAGCTGCGATTCAGACCGATTCTACGATTCACCTTCGATTCATCTGAAGGTCTAATTGAGTTGCAGCATCAGTCTAAGAAATAATACTTTCTACATTACTTCCTATATTTATGTATTTTCGCGAGATGCACTTGTTTTAAATTGCAAGTGCATTTTTCTCAAGTCCAAGGCTAATAGTTTTCTATTTTTTTTCAATCTCCATGGCATCTTGTAGTTTTCTTGCTCCACATGCCTATCTATATCTACATTATTATTTATCTTTTAGATGTGTGAAACTCCGAATCACTAGTTATGGATGCGAATTTCCTATAATTTGAGATTTCTTTAATTAAAATATGAATATTTTGTTCAATAATGTTGTAGCTTTATGAAATATATTATTATATCTACATAAAAATATTACAAGCTGAATCTTTACGATTCACGATTCGAATCGATTTACGATTTAGTGAAGGTGAATTTCGATTCACTATCTGAATCCCGATTTGACAACTATGTACAGAAGTACTAAAAGGCCATATATTAGGACTAATCACTTATCAGGTAACATAGATACCTAAATGTATTGCCCATACACATTGCACTGCTAGAGGGGTTTAAGTGGTATTGTTGTAAGACTTTGAGGGTGAAAACTACATCCTGCTCAACTTTGAGCACTCATTACGAAAATTTATAAATGAACTAATTTAAAAGGCCTAACTCTTTGGACTGTTTACTTGATAGAAAAGCCTGAAGCAAATAAGTATACACAGAAGTCCATTAGGGCTTTCATATAGAAGGGCATGCTTGTAAAATTGAAAAAAGAAAGGCAGTAGTAATCTGGTAGAGATGGCAAGAGAAGTTGGTATCTTCTTCAACAGCTTTTAGACGTAGCCGTTCTTAGATTTCAGCCATGGTCGCTGTTACTTCCAAGGTAAAGCTCATCTTTTTTCTTCTCCTTTTTTCCTGTAAGTGACCCACTGATGCTGCAAACCCATGCAGCCCGTTGCCGGTGAATGGGCAGCCGCATCGGCAGTCCTCTCTGAGAATCCGCCACAGATTCCTGTAAGTGACCCTCTGATGCAGCAAAACCCTTCCATCCCTTTGCCGATGAATACGTAGCAGCGTCGGCAATCCTCTCCGAGAATCCTCCACAGATCCCACACCCACTCCCGTGTCGAATCGTATTGATCCGAGTACGGCGGCAATTTAGACGAGTCCAGGTAAGGCAGGAGTTGAGGCAGCCTAACATACAAGAAAGGACCAAGGTCATGGAGACCAGGGCAAAATTCGGGGTCAAAGCCCCATCATGAGGGTAACGAACTTTTTCCTAATTATGTTTCTTCCAGCCCTTAGTCTCACCAGGAGGTGTGGAATGGGTGGTCCTTTCGTCTAGGGAAAGATTAGTTTCTGAAGTTCCGTGGTGTGGGTCCTTTCCGATCTATGTCCTGTTTAGAATCTCCATTGTGCCATGTTGAAGCCTTAGAGCCAGAGGATAGATTAGAAAAGTTGGGCAACAATGAGTCCTCCACAGATAGGTGTATGGATTATGGGTGTGGGGAGAGATAGTAGAGGTAGAGGATACCAAAAGTCTTGTAAAGCGCAAGACTTTAGTGGTGTTTGAGCCTATGGAGGATGTCAATGATGAGTTACTGTTAAGGATGAGAGACAAGATCAAGGGTTTAAACCTGTGTTACCGAAATTCAATTGTTCCCTGCCAAATTGTGAATTGGAACACTAGTTCCAAACATGGTACATTTGCGATCCAGAACGGTGAATTGGCGATCCAGAATGTCTTCACTATTTTCACCTCAAGTGTCTTATGTAGGAGGGAATTTTTAATTTTATTTTGCCAAGTTATATACATTACCGGGATCAATTCCAAAGTACTGCAGAAATTGAGTAGTTTGGTCACTCTGTGATCTCGGACAAATGATAAGTTCCTATGGAAATATCTGAAGAAACCTAACCCTAGTGTTCTGCGTTCCCGTTCCATGAACCAGAGCGATCTGCATTCCAGAAGACATTGGTTTGAGTAATTTATTAGGGTTGTCTTGTCATGGCTTCGAGTTTAAGGCTCTTCATTTAATCCAAGAAATAACTGAACACAGAAGAGGAGAACGGAAGACATCCATGATCATGACTCAAGCGTGTTTTGAGGAACTTGCCTCTATTTCTCAGAGGTGCGATGTCCTTGTTGTGTGGGAGGTGATTAATGTGGTTGTATCTGTACTAGTGTCAGGGGCGTGATGGGTATTGCGGTCATTTTTTTTGTTTCGGCTGATTGGGAGGAAAGGTTTCTCCTGACTGGGCTGTTCTTCATCATATTTCTGGCGGGTGTGGGATGTGTGGCTGGTGTTCGCAGGAGTGGTCCTAACACGGCTTCAGCGGTGTAGAAGGAGACCAGCCTTCAAACGTGCACGTGCTGGAGAAGGACACCTAATGGTGTCGATCAACAGCGGCGCGGGCGTTCGCAGGATTGGTCCCGATGCAGCTTTGGTGGTGGAGCAGGAGACCAGCCTTAACTGGTGACGGAGAAGAACGCCTGGTGGCGCCGGTCAACAGCCGCGTGCTTGAGTTTTTAAATCCAATCTTGAGCGGTGGTGTATTGAATCATGCGGCTGAGACTTAAGATTGGAGAAGTGGAGTACAGATGGCAGCTAAGTTGGGTGAGCGGAGTATGACTGGGGTCTACTTTGACTCTTGTGCTCTTCTGTCAATTAGACAAATCAATTACAGATATTTTCTCCAAACGTAAATTTATTTCAATTACTTTTAAAAAACATTGCCTAAACTACTTATTCCAGCTATTTTTACTGAATAAGACAACTCACTGGAGAAGAAAAGATGGTTAAAAGGAATATCTTATTTCTTATCTTGCTGATTTTTTATTTTGAAAACTAGCAATTGATATATTAATCTAATAATCTCACTATTTTAATATTTTATAAGCCATATAGCCTGTACCCGTATTAAACTTTTGGACACTTACATAGTTGTCAAATCGGGATTCAGATAGTGAATCGGAAATTCACCTTCACTGAATCGTAAATCGAATCGTGAATCGTAAAGATTCAGGCATTCAGCTTGCAATATTTTATGTAGATATAACAAAATGTTCCAAAAAGCTATAACATTATTGAACAAAATATTCATTATTTTTACAAAAAGAAATCTCAAATTATTGGAAAATCGTATTCCTAACTAGTTATTAGGAGTTTCACACATCTAAAAGATAAATAATAATCTAGACATAGACATGCATGTGGAGCAAGGAACTACAAGATGCCAATGAGATTGAAAATAATAGAAAACTATTATTTTGGACTTGAGAAAAATGCACTAGTAGTTTAAAACAAATGCATGTTGCAAAACAGACATAAATGGAGGAAGTAATGTAGGAAATAGTGTTTCTTACACTGATGCTGCAACTCAATTAGACCTTCAGATGAATCGAAGGTGAATCGTAGAATCGGTCTGAATCGCAACTGAATCGTAAGATTTGGGCTCTTGAATCGGGATTCAAATAATTATTTGTCCATTAGAGATGCACTAAGGGATTCGCATCGTTTAATGGGTGAACCGAATCGAATCGAATCGAATCGTAGGATACGAATCGTGAATCGTAAGATTTTGACAACTATGCGTTATGCGAACACTCAATTGGCCTCGTTCCACATTTGGTCGTGCGGTCCAAAATGGGTATTTTCGCGATCTGGAACACAGGTACCATTGACCCAAAACCTTTAACAAAATAAAGAAGGGTAAAAGACATTTTTCATCCTCCGACTATCGACTAAATACATTTTATCCCCTGATCTATCGATAAATACTTTTTGCACCCCTGTTAGAGTTAAAAACTAACACCACACTAACGGAGGGGCAAAAAGACATAATTACCCTCAAGATTTAACGAAATTACACCACTATTAAGCCTTTCCTTGTCCTCCTCATTACCTAACCCTAACCAGCCTCTCTTCCCCTCTCTCTCTCAGTTCTCTCCCGACAAAAAAATCCTCCACCCCCACCACAATCTGAGCATGGTCGCTCAAATCGTACCATCTCCGTCCCTCTCCTTCATCGACCCACCTGCTTCTTCTCCTCCCACCCCCCCCCCCCCTTCGTCTCCCTCCTCCCCCCCCTTTGGACCCTCCCTCCTTCGCCATCTCACTCTCTCTCGATCAGGGTGATCAAACCCTAGCCGACACCAATCTCCACCTCAACCATCTTCATCTCCCCCCCCCCCACCTCTCATCTCTGATCTCTCCCTATCTATCTATCTCTCTCCGCCATCTGTTTGGCTACAGTTGTGCCCGATCCAGAACACATGGTCGCCGCCAGTGAGCCACAAACTCCATCGACCTCCAGTTTTTCGAATTCAAGAGAGACCGAGAGAGAAAGATGGGTAGCGATGATTCGATCTGGGATGGGTCGCGGTGGTGGGTTGTTGGCGGCGGTCAAATTCGTGGTTGGGATTACAGTGAAGAGGTCTGGGGTCGGAGAAATACCCAGGGATATTGAAGTTAACTCTACTTTCCCAAAAACCCACATTTCCCATGTCTTAATTTTTCTTCCTCTTTCTTGTTGTAGCTTTCAATTTTGTTGCTTTTTGGGCTGTTTCTCCATTTGGGGTTCAAGGGTTCGTGTTCGTCTTCTGCTATTTTTCGATCAAGAAATTTTCCAAAAATTTCGTAGATTTGTTCTTGTTGTGGTTGATGTTCTTGATATGATCTTGTTTTGTTTGTGCAAATTCGTTGTTTTGTTTTGTTTGGTCAAGAAGAACATGTTTTTTGGTCAAGAAATTTGTTTGTTCTAGTTATTGATGTTCCTGATGTGGTTGTTGTTGGTGTGGTATTGGTGTTGGTGGAGATTTGGTGGTAGTGGAGGTGGTGCTCAAAACACCAAGAACATGATGAGAAGGATGGGAAGTGAATTTTCGTAGATTTGGAAGCGAAAGCGAGTTGTCTGGGCTATACCGTAGGGTTCTTAATTGTGTCCAGAGTTGAAAGTCAGTTTTAGGGTGAGTACTTAGGATTGATTAATTGGCTAATATCTCGAGGTATCAAGTTACTCACTCTAGCTGGACCAGGTTACTCACCACTAACTGGACGTATGTAAAAAACTCATCGTGATTTTTGACGAGAAGGATGGGAAGTGAATATTCGTAGATCTGGACTCAATGGTGTGTGTGTTGCCTGATGAAGAGCAGTGGTTAGGGCTAAAAAGCATGGACACTCCAAAACAAGGGCCGTATCCGTGTCGGACACTTGGGATACTCACATACTCGTACGATTCTCCAAAATACGTGTCAGACACTATGATTGGCGTGTTGGAGGATTTAAGAGAGTTTTATTAGACTGGACACTTGGAGGACGCTTTAGGGCCACTTAATGAGAGACGACAATTGCCCCTTAGTGTTCATTAGACCTTTCATGCACGTTGTTTTACATATATTTGAGGTTAAAATATGTTTAAGCTAATGTAGGTACCATATATTTGATTAATTGATGGCTCAATATATGAAAAGGCTACTCTTTTGAACGAAAAGTTCGCGTGACGTTTTAAGTTCTCACATGCGACAGCTTCAAAAGTACTCCCAACCACAACTCGTCAAACTCGACCCCACCTAAGCTACTTCTCTTTCTCATCTCATTCTTATTATACTTAATATATGCATTCCACGATATTTAAGCTATTAAAATGAAGAAATTGGAACCGATATTTTATCATATCTCGTAGCATAAAATTCAAATATATATAAAACATAATAATAATAATGGTGACGTATCCATCCCATATCCTCACTTTTTTAGAAAATGACGTATAATGTGTCCGTTTCCGTATCGCATCCAATATCCGTATCGGTACCCATGCTTCTTACGGCTAGGGAAGAGGTAAGGGTATTCGTCGCTTTTAACAATCTTTATTAGGGAAGGGGTAAGGAAAATATGGTTTGAAGAGCGAAAGCTAATGGAGGAAGGTGATTGATGCTACATTTGGCCGAGAGAGGCAGGGTTTGTTCTCTAACGTGGTTATCAGCCCTCTTAGGTGTGGACAGTGGAAGGAAATCAGGACTCCGTGGGATAGCTTTGCATAGGAGGTCCAATTAAGGATTGGTTTGGGCGATGAAGTCGATTTGGCGATGACGGGAAGGTGGGTGACGCCGTGACGAGCCTTAACTGCATCAGTTTTCGACTCTTTACCTTCTTCCTGAGGATGGATCTTTTGAGGTAGTGTGTCGGACGACGAGGGTGAGGGGGTGTGGGCGGCATTGTCATGTGGAATGCTTGACGAGATTCAATGACTCGGAGATAAACGATCTCTTTAATTTTTTACAAATCCATCATTTCAAAACCCATCAAGGAGATTTGATGCTCCAGGTGCCACTATACCTTCCGCTCCCACAAGTTGTTTCATGTCATGCTTAAGTCATAATATTCTTCTGTGTGTGGCTCATGTATCCTTGATTCCAATTACTTTGATATGCAAAGTGGGTACTTAAATGGGTGTCTCCTTTCTCAGCTCCTTCTGGTGTGCAGCTCATGGCAGGATTTTGACTACTGACAAATTTCACACCGTTACGAGTTAGTCATATGTTATTGTGTGTGCCGATGCAGCGTGTAATCGTTAACCATCTCATGCTTCATTGTCGGTCCCTCTAGGGATCTCGTGACTTCCAACATATGTACAGTTTTGGAGGTCTTCATAACATGGGATGATGGGGTTAGGACGAATAAGGATGGATACTTGGGCGTTTGTCTGATTGGCTCCTCTAATTTTCAGGCGGACTATGTTGAAGGTGCGTAAGAGGCAGATCTTTGACAGATCTGATGCCTTTGACGAAAGACTTATTTTTCAACTGGAGTAGCAGACTCGCGTTCTACTTGGATCTATAGATCATTTGTTGAATTTTCTGGTCTCATTGGCCTAGTTGTTTTTGTAATTGCTAGTTTTACTTTCGCTATGTAGGTTACCTTGCTATGATCTCCGACTTTCTGTGAAAACATTTATTTTTCATATTCATAATTTCTTAATTGCCTATCAAAAAAGTGATACAAAAGACATCATAGACTACATGTTCAAACGGATGAAGAAAGTAAACAGAAAGAAAAAAAAAATGACAGTACAAGAAGATACCTCTTTGTATGCTTGATGCTGCCAGTCACCTTCTGAAAACCCACCACCTAGGGGTGGACCCTGATACTCATTTGATTCTGCAAGAAAGATAACAAGATAATTATTATCAAATCACACGGCAGTCTGCTATGTAAAGCTAAAAAACATCAGTATGATGAAAAGACGACGCCTCAAGTCAGTACAACGGACACTGAATTCAGAACATATTGTCAGAGAAGAGACAAGATATGCTCAAAATATTGCCAACAAAGAATGAAAACCATGAGACAACTTCTGAGTTTTTACAGATGAAATACCAGCTCCGACTTCCGAGGCTGGACCCACTTGAGCGGATGCACTATAAATGTTCAGATGTTGGAGAAGCTCACTTATGGCAATCAGATTTTCACAAGGCCACACTTGCTCCATATCTCCACATGCATAGTTCCGAGTGAGCGCGCCGATTACAAATAGTTTGATCATCTTCACCAGCCTACGGCATTCTTTCTTGTTGACGCGAGAAATATCAGTCCTCCGCAGTACCAGTAAGTTCATGGACTTTTCAAGAACAATCATAAGCGACTGCAATTGAGCAAGTTGGACTTTGTCCTGCAGGAGATATAAATCATCTAAAAACACAAGAAGAACTACAATTAGTAAAAGTAAATGAATCTGGAATAGATCTCTACCTTGGATACCAAATCCTTTAGTCGCTTATGACAATCAAGCAGAACTGTAAAATACATGCCCGCAATGCACTTCAGCTGCAAGGAAATATAAGCAGCAATACAAGAATAGACAACAGAGATTAGCTCCCGAACAATCTATCAGAATCACCATAGCAGCAATTTAGTACTTCAACAATTCAAGTGTTTGCTGCAGAGAAAAGAGAATACCTCTTGATGTAAATGATCATACCAGTCATCCACAAGCACCTCAGCACTTGGATCGGGAGATTTACACAATTCTGCTAAACAGGCAGCGACAAAAAATGTTGTTTGTTACATGACTAAGGTAGTTAAAACCGACTCTTGCATCCAGGGTCCATGTGTATTTATAAACTGTCATAGGTTCATAGGTGCACACTAATCAAATATGGTTCTTGGCTATGTTGCACCGACACTCCAAATATTTTCCGGTTCGCGTTTCAGACACTTCGGACACGCCAACACGTCTCCGACACGTCACTAAATATCTCCGACACGCCAGGTGGCGTTTCGGTTTGAAAAACAGAAAAATTGGCCACACGCCGTCCGACACGGAGGAGGCACATGTGTCTTAAATTGGAGACACGTGTCTGGAATTTTTTAAAATTTCTCGGGGTCCGCTTTGTTATATTCTGAATATTAGTTATCAAGTATCATCTTCTCAATACATAGACCCTTAAGCCTAGCCGCACACTATCTCAAAGATTCAAATCGGGTTTGCGAAACAACGAGAAAACGCAAAGAGGCGAAGACGGAAGAAGAGAAGAATCAAAGACCTACCTATAGTGTCTGAACTTATTTATGCTTTGATCTATTTGTACTTGGTAGTGACTAAACTTGTCCTTGCTTTAATGTCTTCATTGTAATGCCTTGTGACTTTACCTTGATGAGTCTGCCTTGTGACTTTTAATGTGTGTGTATCCCGTGTCGGCGTTTCTCAATTTTTCAAAAATTAGCGCGTCGGCGTCTCTGTATCTTGCCGTACCCGTACCCGTACCGGTTTCCGTGCAACGTAGGTCCTTGGTAATTACAGTGGAACATAGTTGCTACTTTATGAGGTTGGATTGACATTTCAGCGGCATTAGAAGATTTTCAGCATAACAAATTTCAAAGTTTTAAGTATTTAAGATGAACTCGCAGTTCAATACCACGTTGCTCTCACCTCAACTAATCCATCCGCTCCAAGAAGTTAACGAAGGCGGTATGCCTGATTGGGCAGTAAAGAAGGGCCATAGCTTTTTATTTAGGGTTAAAGACACTTTGCACCCCTATGTTTAGACAAAAAGACACTCGCAACCCCTGTGTTTTGAACAATTCACCACACCACACCACACCACCCCTGTTACCGAAAAGCGTGAGGACATGTTCCACCCCTTGTCATATTCTGTCCAAGAAGCCACTTCTCAGCATTTTTTTTCAATTTTACCCCTGTTTACTTTTTGTGTTCGTGTTCTTGGGGTTCTTTACCACCGCCTCCACCACCACCGAATCCCCACCAGAAACAATAAAACCCGCAAGAAAACAACTCCAATCACCACTACCACCACCAACAGACACAACAACAGCAACAACAACAACAGTATATACATGAGTATTTTATTTCTCTTATTGAACAACGTAGGCCATTTCTGGATGTGAATAATCTGCCCTTTTTTATTATTTGAAGATGGATCAGTGGGGTGCTTCTACAAACAAAACGTGTTTCCTTTGGTTGTGCAGTTAGAGGAGGATTACGGGGAGTTGTTGAATAACGCATTAACCCCGAAAACACCAAACACCTTAACCCAATAACAACAACAAAAAATATTCCCCCTCCCTCTCTCTACCTCCAAACTCAGCTGTAGATTGTGGTGGTTTATGGCTAAAGAACCCAAATCCCATCCCAGACAAACTAGAATTGAATCCCATATAAAAAGCCAAACCGAAATTAAATTCTCAAACCTGAAATTTTGAGGTGTATAAGTTCCCTGAACCCAAACCCACAACACCCTAAAACCAGATCAATACAGCTGAAACCCACAACACAACACGTACGAGATACACAAAACCACGAAATGATTTGAGTCTGTGCAGACAAATCCATGAGTGCTGCGAGACAAAGCATCGTCTGGGCCGATCGAATTGAACCCACAAACACCATGGGTGCTGTTAGGCAGCACTTGTTGTAGGGGGTGGGTTTACAGAGGTTTGAGTCTTGTAGCCGAGTGAAGTGGTGGTTAGCGCCAATGCTTCTCTTCGTTGTAGTCCGATTCGCTGCTGAGGAATCCGACCAAGTTGTGGTCCGATTCGATTTCCAGAGCCACCACCGCCGGTGTATTTTCAAAGCCGGCAACCTTGGAGAGCTTCGGTGGTGTGGACGGAGCTCAATGGGCGGCCATGGAGGACAAACAGAGGTCAATCTTCTCGAGCGAACCTGAGAGAAGAAGAATCCTCCTCCTCCTCTTCCTCGAGGAAGAGGAGGAAGAGGAGGAAGATGAGGAGGAGGAAGACGAAGAGAACGAGGATGAAGAGGAGGATGACGAAGAATTACACAAAAAACTTAGAAGCGCGTGAAGTCAGGGGTCGTAATTTTGCTAAATTAGTTGGGGTAGTATTGTATTTCCATGAGCAACGTTAGACTTTGTCAGTTAAAGGGGTGGTGTGACGAATTGTTTAAGAACGGGGGTGGCAAGTGTCTTTTTGTCTAAACATAGGGGTGCAAAATGACTTTTAACCCTTCTATTAATTACACAAAAACTGACATTTTTTTGTTAATGCTAGGATGAGACGTCTTAACAAATACCATACAGCCCCCACAATATATAAATAGATCATAATACTCAACAAAACATACAACAAAGGCCCAACTTCTTAAAAGCACAAAAATATTCAATGCCCTGAATGGAGTTCAATTGAGTCTTGAAATGCGAATGGAAGAGACATTAACAGTATCCATCTTGAACGAAGATGGAGAGACATTCAATTCGCACTTTGAGGAATATTTTTTTTTTTTTGAAAGTTTTGAGGAATATTTTTACAACCACTTCAACAAGATGGAGAGACATTAGCACTTGAACGAAGTTGCAAGTGTACGCACTTTGAGGAATATTTTTACAATTACTTTTCCCTTTAATAAAGAGGCATTAACAGTATGTCACTTTCAAAAAATGTAATTGTGTTTCACCTTGCCCGCCTGCTGTGTCACAACTCACAAGCGGGGACCCTGAGCCCAGGTGTTGCCAAAACACACTCTGAGCCATTAGACAAGGCAATAAAGAATGTTGACAGCTCGACCAGCCTACAGCCTAAGCAGATGAAAGAGACAAATTCTACAAACGAACGCGCCATCGCGCACTTGGAAAATACTTTGTAAAATTCATGATCATGGAACATCCCAGCGTATGAACACACGCAGCATCCATTCCCAAAATTTTATCAAAATAACGGTCACTGATGCCTTTTCATTTTGTTATTTAATGGATGATGGACATATATTAGTAAATGGCAATTGTAACGTTTTATTACAAAAGAAAAAACAAATAGAAACAAACAAACAAAAAGAGCCAAGTTTGTCCAAGAATGACTTGTGTATAAGCAAAACCTCCAACTCAACCAAAGAAAATCCAGCTCACATAAAGAGAGATAGAAAGGAACACAAATGCAAGGGAACAGCAGAGGGAAGGTAACCTAGGGAACTGACCGTTACCTTGGAGATTAATTCTTGAACTAGGCCATAGTTGTTTTCCACTCCGAAGTGCAGAAAGAATTTTCATACGTGAGACAAGTTCAGTAATTGTCCTCAGCAGGTCGCGGCATGTCTCTTTGTCAAGACGATGAATATCGGCACTGGAGAGTTTAAGATAGGGGCTAGCTCCTTCATAGAAACGTTTGGATTCAAGGAAACGTTCTTTCAACACTGCGGTCTGCAGGAGAAAACTACGTTGATCAAGAAACTAGGCAAAAAGAACAAACCATTGGCACAAGTAGAAATAAAAGTTGTTAAATAAACAAAGGACCCTGGATAGCAGTTCTCGAATCGCTTGCACTCTAATTCAACAACAGGTAGAAGAACCCTCAAACGGCCAACCTGCCAAGAAATATAGAGGGAACAACGGGTAAGCATGTATGCAACAGAAATTGGCATAGCAGAATAAACATTACAAGTGAATAGATCATAGGCGTATTGTATCTAGTAAGAATTCTAGGAGCTGTTGAATGTGTAAAGAGGAAAAATCAGCACATTACATGACCCCCCCCCCCCCCCCCCCCCGGAAAGAAAAGGCATATGCAGGTAGCAGAAAGAAGATAACCAGACCTCTTGACATGCTAGTTCATACAAGTCGGCATCGGATACCGTTTCCGTCTCACAAAGACTGGTCGAGTCACTCATCCTGCAAATCAACAAACAAAAGCAAAGGTGATGTTGATAGTCGAACTCATTATCATGGACGAACAAAATATGAATCCAGCAATAGAGTAGAAGACGAATCTGAAAAGACTACTCACATACACGGTCATGAATTTGGGGCTCGGTGATAACAAGCAGGATGTAAGGGTTATTTAGAGAGAGGTATTTTGTTATTTTCAGCTACTGTAGTCGTTGCACCAATATAGATACACACGAGTTGTATCGATCTAATGAATGAAAACCCTGATTCTCTCCATCTTGTTTTCTTTCTAAATTCTCTCGCTGATCTCAATTCTTCTTCCGCAAATCAAATCACGGGTTCGTCATCCTCAATGTCTTTCCTTTCCCTCTCTGATTGTTACAATTGGTATCATACTTACCGTTTCTGCGACCTTGCGGTACCCTAAACCAGGTGCATAATGAGAATCGCAAACTTCAATGATAGCAGAATTGAGAAAATTGAGGCTCAACTGAACAATTCAGATGACTTGATGGGTGAACTGAGATCGTAAAAGGTGGAGAGCAAGTTCGAACGAATAGAGTTACGTATAGAATATAAGATAAGCTTGATCAGCTAAGGTAATCAATAGTTTCAATCTCATGGCTAACGAGGATAATATAGATACGCTGATGGTTAATTCTGCTGGACAATTCAGAAGAAACGTTGGGAGACGATAAACAAGAGATGGGAAGCTCGGATGGTGTAAACCTAGCTGACTAGAATGAAATCGGCCCCAACCTGTGATGAAATGCCCCAAAGACAGATTGGTAAATACAGAGATGTTTAACCAAGGCATTGAGGTACCAAATGTGCAATCAGCTTGTTTAAAAGCTGATGAAAAAGCGGCTACAAGGATATGCTGATTATATATTAAAGGCGATATGCAAGCCAGCATGCTCATGGAGCTGCAAAATCAAACTTTAGTTGCTAAACAAAGATCCAGTAGGCAATGGAATATCTGCATGCTGAAATATGCCTTCCCACACTTTTGAAACACCCAAAGAATGTTATAGGAACCTATGTCGAGTGATCAGTAGGAAACAACTGAGAAATACACTTTTGGAATTACATTGCTGGAATTTTTTGTCGGATAATGTGGAGAACAGAACGTTGTACCCACTCTTTATACTACTTGGAAAGGTTTAGGTCATGATGGTTGAGGGGACCAAACCCATGTCGGGCATGAAAGGTTTTTCATCCTTGTTGGGGTGAACTACTGGAGAGTTCGAGTGATATTTCTGCTGTCCAACAAGGTGCTACGATAATGATAATAAAAAGGAATGTGAACTTATGTGATAGAATGGCTATAGTGGTAACAATTGTTAAGTCCCTTCTAGACGTGGATTACACATTTCGGCTATGAAGCACCGGAACGCCAAAATGGCCATCGTCCCCGTTCGGAACGCCCCGGATCGTCAGGTGGCGTCCCCTGAAAAAACAGAGATCCGGAACTCAAATGGAACGGCGGGGGGACGCGTTCCGGCTTTTCTGAAACGGCGCGGAACGTCCCTGCTTCTAAAATTATGAAACAGGGTCGGCGGATTCGACCTTCAACATAGACCGGCGATGTACTTACCGGCGATTTCAAGTCCGGCAACAGACTGGCGAGTCCGATCTCAAAGTTACTTGTTGCGTCCTCTCCTCTGTTCGTCTTCCTCTTCTCCTTCTTCCTTTGTTAGTCTCTATTTGCAATGGTAGGTGAGGAGTCTGAGTGCTGCGCCGTCGATTTAGAGAGAGAGAAACATGAAGTGGGGTTGGATGACTTTTTGGGGATCTAGGGTTTTTTTTTTTTTTTTCTAGGGTTTTTTTTTTTGAAATTTTTTTCTAGGGTTAAAAATACCTCTCAGATTTATTTCAAAAAAAAAAAAAAAAAAAAGTTATTGTGGACCCAAAGTATTTCAGATAACAAGGCTGGTCAAGTTTTTTTTTTTTTTCTGAAAAGCACAAGTTTGGTCAAGTTATTAGTATAGTACATACATACACTTTATTTATTTTTTTTGCAAACCATACACATTATTAGATACATACACGTTAATAAATAAAAATTTAATAAATACAACTTTTTTATTATGACTCAAAAAATAAATAAAAATTTGTACGTATTCATAAATATATACTATATAATATATATATATAAATATATATATATATATAATCGCCGTTTCCCCGGCGTTTCGTCTCCCCAATTTTTGAAAATCGCCGTTCCGGCGCTCCCGTCCCCGTTTTGTCTCGCCCCCGTCCCCGTTTCGGTGCTACATAGCATTTCGGATATGTCTAAAAATCAACTGCATTGTCAAATGATATCTAGTAATTCGAATTTGATTTTGGTAGGATTTTTTGTTAGAACTACAAGCTCAACTTTTACAGATTTTGGGAAACAAGAAGGATAAGCAAAGAAGCACACCAGCCATTAACATGAGGTTAAGTAGTTCCTTCTCCGAAATCAAGTTCAGGGCTAAAAGGGTTAGTTTCTGCTTGAATGGGAAGGAAGTTGGGTGATTGTTTTATGTTGCTATTGACTCAACGTGCTGACCGATTCCTCTAAGGAAGACAAGTACGAAGAAAGACCACAATTTGCAGTTAGCTTCATTGTATTGCATGATGTATATCAAATCTTTGGTACAATTCATAACCCTCACTTCAGCTTTATAATGAGAAATTTCCAAAGCATGTTTGGTTATTCTCCACAAATTTTGAGCCTTACAATAAACTACTGACGATGCCTCAACTTCCATCACCCTACACAATTCTATCATTTATTTCTTTCATTTCCTAGTTTATGAAATGCTTGGTGAAAGCAAAGCATAAAATTATGGCCATAGTATTGTCTGCGCATAGTCACCCGGAGGGGGAGCGGAGCGAGAGCGGGAACGGGAGCGGGAGCGCCAAAGCGACAAATTCTAAAAATTGTGTATTTGAGAGCGTCATGAGCGCGTATATAAAATATATATTTTATATAATTTTGGATATAGACATATTACATTTTAAATTTCTGTGTAAACTAGATCTAGTGACAATAATTACAAAGCTTATATATGACCTCCCAGATTGAAGAATGTAATGGAAGTCCAACTTGACTGAGCGCTAGCAATGAAAACTTGGTCTACAATAAGGCAGTGGGGTACCTCGGTAAGCGGTTGGCTAGGTTATTTTAGTTGAAATTGTCGTCTGACTTAGTTTGAAGTAGGCTTGGTAACTAAGTACTGAGGCTAATTTCTAAGAAAGTACAGAGCGTTGGTAAAATCGCGCTCTAGAATTTTGGGAGCGAGTATTATAGGTGAATTCGAGCTGAAGGCGGCGGAGCAAGGATTGGGAGCGGGAGCGAAGCCTTTCCTATGAGTTTAAGGTGATCTACTCTGCAGTGATAGTAGTTTGTTTTGGAGAATGTTCTTATTTTCACATAGCACCACTTCATTCAACCATCTCTTTTATATAGGTTTTTCGTCAGTGTTTAACCCTGTGCCAGTTCATTCTCCTTCCTACACTTTATTTCCTACACTATGATGAACCCTACATGACACGCATGAAATTGGGTGTTCTTTCTTGGTATGTGGTTCTTTTCATTTTGGGGGATATTACCTGGTGTGATACTTGAGGGCAAGGATTCGTTAAAGGGAATAACATAGATTAATGGCTCAAGGAAGACTGAAACAAAGCAGTTATCGGACAAAGAGTCCATAGAGTTTGCTGATTGCATAAAGTATTGGAAGTTAGAGAATTTGGATAGGAAGTGGTTAGGAGAACTCTATAGTGAAACTACCTATTCTCAAGAACATCTGAATGAGAGTGAAAATATCAAGGAGTTGCAGGCAGCTCATCAAAATTGCAGTGGTGGCAAGAAATCGCGAGTTGAAGTTTTAAAAGTTATTTTGGGTTTGGCTGCAACTGTGGATAATTTTGCAAGGGTTGCTCTTGATTACAATGTTTCCATGGATGTAGATAAAGGCTAGCATCATTAGTTACTGAAAACATTACATGAGCAGAGGAATACAACTCCGAATTGGATGGGTCCTCAATTGACGAAACACCTGAATTAGAGAACTTTTTCTCGGAATGCTCCTCCTTTCATTTGGTGTGATCTTTGAGGGTGAGGGTCCGTTGAAGGGAAGGGTTTATGGTAACATCTAGAGGGTGACTGATGAGGGGGAATTAACAAACCAAGAATTCATGGAGTGTGTTGATTTGAGACACTGTTGCATTTAGTCCTGTCAGTCTAATTCTGAGTACAAGGTTGAACTGGGCTTTATTGAATGATTATCATTGTCAGTTCATAAGTTTGTTGCAGAGAACACTGTTGAAGCACGGCAAATGACAGCAGTTAGTGTGATTGGTCAACTGTCTTCAGCTCATTATAACTTAGAGAGTCATTGTTCACATTTAGGTTTAGGTTTCTGACTTGGGATTCCATTCTACCTACAACACCACCACGTCTATCATTTTGACTCATTATCACTCACAATCACAGATGGATGCTCCAATTGGAAGGTTTGAGAGTTCTATATGTTCATGCATGAAGATGTGGCAATGTTAGATCATTTTTTCTCTTCAATTATTCCACTATTGTAGTTACTGAATCAATATTACAGCACGAACTGTTCAAGAATTGTTCATCAAGTCACCGAGGGATATCAAACATATGAATTAAAAAATGTCTATCATTGTCAACTTTTCTATCTGAGCATCCAATACAGGGTTCCTCATTCTCAATTTCTTATCCCTCTCGAATTGATACACACACATTATGTTTGATAATAGCGCATCATCAATTCATTAAAAACAACCAAACACCATTGCCACAGAGACAATCAATCAAACGTGCTTCAAGAACATACCTAGCAACTCACGACATCCATCTTCGACGCCTCTGCGATTTAGGGTTCCGCTTGGTCAAGTGGGGGGTTTCTTATAACACTTTTTTTTTCTTTAAAATACAAACATCAGCGTGTTTTTTGTTGGGTAATTTACACTTTGTGCCCTCGGATTGTGGTAAATAGGCAGGTGACACCCTTATTTTGGACCTTAACAGTTCATCAATTGGCAGGTGACACCCTTATTTTGTACAGCAAGTAACGGAGTTTGACAGATAATATGAAACTACAATTTTGCCCTTCGTACTCTATTCAGTATTGTAAGGATAATCTACACTTATTATGCCTAAGTTTTAGTAAATATACAATTTATACCCTTACTGCTTGGTAATTAGCATGAGATACCCATATTTTACCCAAGTACTTTGTTCATTACTTAACTTGCAATCATGTATGTTTCTTAGCCTATAGCCCTATACACAATAGCATTGTTAAAGATATCACACCGAGCATTAAACACACCAATATCATCACCGCAAGCCCTCAATCATCATCGCCACTAAACTAAGATTCCGATAACAACGATACCGCCCAAATAATATGTCTTCATCTCTCTCCCCCCCTTTCTTTTTAAAACAACAATAACACCAACGAAGTCACTAAAATCTAACTTCACAATTGATTATGGATGGAAGCATGGGTTAGTAGATTTTCCTTGACATGGTTTTGCTCTAAATTTGTATCTTGACTCTTTGTGTAGTCATTTTTTTGGCGATTTAAGATTCGGCTCAATGGGAAAATTTGTGAAACATGATCAATTATTTGTTTCCTTTTTGTGTTTTTTTCATGTTTTTGTTTTATGGTAATTTATTAGTGAGTCGGGGGCTTTAGAAGTTTGGTGGATGCATGTGTGGTGCACCACTTGTATTTTTGTTTGTTTACTTTGAAAAATGCACTCACTTTTAATGAAGTATAGTAAATTGTTTCCTCAAAGAAAATACAGTGAATTGTTTGTTGAAAATTAGCCATAATCTTTTTATCTAAGAAAATCAGTTAATCATGATCAAAATCATTTCTATGAAAATTAAAACTCTAAAGCAAGAAAAAACCTCCTAGCTTCCGTGATAAGTGTATCCAATTTTCGCCTAGAAGCAAGTTTATTTTCATCTTTCTCCAAAAAATGTGTGCTTATCAACGACTTTAGAGTTACACACAACGAGGTTGGGAACTTATTGGATTCTTGTTTTGTTAGTCTTCACAGAATTTTATGTATGGTATGTAACATACATTGGGAGAAAAAATGTTACATAAATATTTGAAATAAAAATAAAAACACGGGTTTCTATAAAAGAAAGTTAGAGAAAATTGGAAAGAATATGGTAAATCGAAAATCTATCACTTACATATACCGAGCATAAAATAGAAATCATAAATCGACGTGGCAGCTCTTGCAAAGTGTACATAAAATGTGCTCTTTATTTTTTTAATAAATGTCGAGAAAAGTGTTCTAGAAATGTGCTCGTTATTTTGTAATAAATGCTAACATGCTATAATATGAACGATAGGTAGTTACTCATTAGTAGTTAGTCGATCATTAGTCGAGAATCGATGCGTACATAAACTATTGAAAGTAATGTAGCTTATCAATTAAATATAGTGTATAAGTATGTGATTTCACGCAAAACAATTATCACATGGCATGAAAGGAAGGTAAACATGTTATAGAAACAAAGTTTTGAAATACACGTTTGGTAACAATATAAGTTAAAATAGCCATTTGATTTATCTTGAGGGCAATATGGGCATGAAATAAGCACTCAATAGTGTACCCAACTGGCACCTCACATCCACTTAACGGAGGTTGACAGGAGGGTATTAATCGTAAATATTTTGTCACAAAATAGGAGTATTTTATGCCCATTAGCAAACAATAAGAGTACATGATGCCTAATTACCAAAACTTGAAGGAAAGAAGTGTAAATTATCCTTTTTCGTTTCCATAAACAAATTCAGTGTAAAAGATAGGTTCACTTCCTAAGTTTTGCCATAAATACACTTTTACCCTTGTAGTTTGAGAAAAGATACTTTCAACCCTCTAGTGTGTCAAACTTCAGGACTCTTCACACCGCTTGATTGTCTAGTTCCATAGTCGTCGGCCCTACTATGCTACATCTCCCTATACATACTTTCAGCATCTTCTCTTTCACTAGATCTGGATTTAGGCAGAGCATTCCCATCAAGATACAATCATTAACAACGTTTGCCTTTGGTTGTTGTTGGCTGTTTGCTTTTGGTTGTTGTTGGCTTTCACAACCCTGGAAGGGATTTTGGCTTCTGTTTCGATAGTTCACACACATTACGAGCAACTTGAAGAAAGACTCTGAGTAATCTTCCTATTGCCATAAGCAAAGGAGAAAGATACCTAAGTTAAAGGTTCATAAGCTAAGTCGAAAGGAGAGGCCTCCTAGGATGCGAAGTTATTAGATGCTTCAATCCTTGTTTTTCCCTCCTTAAAGAAGCCACCGAAGCTAAAGTTGTATCAACTCAAGTCCCATGCGGAAGTTAGTGAAAGTAGCATATTCTGAAGAAGAAAATGCGACTTCTGTTTTTTTTTTTTTTTTAAGTTCTCTAAATGGGAGGTCTAGATGATGAAGTTGACATGTTTCCACAATAGCTTTTGAGAAGTAGGTAAGGAGTGATTTATCAAATCCGCTTTTCGAATATTTATCCTATACCTAACATCTGACTACTCAATTTTAACATTTGAAATTATCATCTGTAGTGAAATCATGTGAATTTTCAAATAGAAAATATAAACATCAAACCACGAACATTTGTCCAAAAAATCACACCAGATAATCCACAATAACTACTACCGATTAACTTTCAGCACTACCACGATCTTTATATCAACATGCCCTAGACCCCATCTCGTAGAATTAGCATATGTTTTATTTAGAGCATCTGCAGCAATGCTATGTAAAAATAGTACAAATTATTCATAAAATCACAATTTTGCATATTCGTAAATTGCATCACAGACTCCGCCAATGTCATCTAAAATATAGACATATCACTTCAATAAAACCTAAAAATAGACAAACAATATGGTGGGACAAGTTTGATAGCCAAACTCGGCGAGGTAGATGCAGGACTCTATTTCGCACAGGGGGGATGCATTTTCTATTGGATTGCAATCCTTGTCCGAGTCCTCTATATTTTGCATGAAAAAAATCAATTTGCATTATCTGCTGGAAGATGCTCAACAACACTGGTTAACCGTTATTTCTAAGCATGAGATAATCTTCTATCTAAAAGGAGACTATTGCCCATGGTTGTCACTTGTACGACACCTCTATAAACAGAACTCGAGAAGCAGGAAACATCATTGGGAATTAACTGAAGCACAACCTTCGGATTCATGTGAAAAAAAGATAAGAACAACAGACTAAAAATAATTGGTTTCAGTGATGTAGACTGTCCACAGCAAGATTTTTATGCAATGATACCCAGAATCTCTCAAACCAGTATTCAGAGATATGAATGATGCCTTCACTGGATTTTCTACAGCAACAGCGAAATCCGACAGTTCAAATGCAACAATGGAAAGGGACCAATAGACAATTTGAAGCAGAGAAGCAAAGGGTAGCCATTTTTGTAAAGCGAAAGTTGGATGCAGACATTGAAGTAGGAAGTAACAAGTACACAGCATAATGAGTCCTCCGAAAAAAGAAGGCACACTTTGTGTTCAGATCATAATGCATCTCCTAAGTTACATAAGTACAAACTTTTTGGAACATAAAAACGTGAGCGACGACTACAACCAGCTCGGCCAATTGCATCCATTTCCGGGGTAATGCTTTCAGAAACTTCTTCGCTCAAGTAATAACCGGCTGATATCACCAGGGTATCTGCCTTTCGTACCTACTATGATTTTTTGCAGACTGGTTAGGATATCCTTGGCATTGACTAGATCCTGATTAACAGACACCACCAACTCGTCATATTCTTTCTCAGAAAGAATAGCCATGTCATATCTTTTCATCGTAAAAAACCGAGCAGCTCGATCAAGAGAAAGTTCAAGCTCCTTCACCTTCGATGATTCTGTCGCCGACTCCGCCACCAGGCTCTACAAGAATTTTTTTGAAGTACTTAGATGTATAAAGTGTATGCACACAAACGAGGAGTAGAAGACATTATAAGAGGAGACCATATCAGCTACCTCTAACTTCAACCACCAGAGATCACTGCAAGGAACAGCAAATTCATGTAGAAACTTGGTCTTTTTGGACTTGATCTGTATTCAATTAAAAAATAAAAATTAAATATATAATAAGAGAAAAAATAATGCATGCAATCAGTAACACTGTCATTTATGTTCCCTTTCAACAATAGGAGAGGGACGCCATGAGCTAAATTGAAAATCTAAGTTCAGATCGATCACATAAGGATTGGTACAAATGATATATACCCATAAAACTCGCTAGTCTTGAGAGGGGCGCCATGAGCTCACATGGGTAAACTATCTATAAAAGAGACCAAGAAGAATACCTCTTCATAGACGTCATCCCGCCAATAGGGTAACCTTTCAGGCCAGATCTGATAAGTGGAATCACTACATGCTGCAGTGAAGACAGATGAGAAACAATACTATTTATGGATGTCCCCATATTATATTTACTATGAAATACACATACGCACAAGTTTTAATGTCCATCGTAGGAGTAAGTTGGCCAGAGAAGAGAGTGTAATTACATTCTAAGAACTTCTCATACGCTTCTGCAGAATCAAATTTCCTCAAACACTTCAAGTATCTCAAGACACGGGCCAACCGATCAAGGCATTCTTCCATAGACACGAGCGCAAGATCAGCTCTGGCATATCCGAAGAAATCCAAGGATTCCTCGAGAAGTATGTTACTGCATGCCTTGCGTTTCTTCATCTGTAGTGAGTTCTACGAGAGTATATACATAAACATAACAATAAGAAAAAGGAAGCGGCAATCCAAATAACAGGAAAATAACTAAATAAATTAATCACCTGCAAGCACACTAGACGCCGTGTTCTCAATGCTTCTTTGTCCAATTCAGATGAATACTTCTTCCTGATGCCTCGAATCTGCAATGAATACATGTCTTTGTTTTAATTAGCCTTTGCTAACGACAAACTTGGGCTATCACGGCATAGACCCTCACGCAAGTTTTTAAGTTAGATACACTTCTTGGCCCTTGACAATTCAAGAATAATTGCCCCAAACCCCTAACACTGTTTGATTTATTGGACAGAACCAATGGCATAGTCGTCATTTTCTTACATTCTCATCCCTTTGACCCTCTCTCCAGTCGCATGACCACCGCCGATAACCATAGCCACAAACCACCGCCGCATTATCCTTCAACGGCTTTCATCTGGCAACCAACTACAAAGAAAGGTGCTGGGTAATAAAGTGAGAACAAAGATTGTTTCGTGGAAACCGGAACGCCACACCCTATGGAATTCGGTACGACATGGGTAGGCTTCTTTGAATACCTTTAGAAGGAATTTCAGCATTTCTCGCAAATTATAAAGTACAAACCTGCTCATTGCTCAATGTATGCAATATTCCGAAATCAATACTATAAAATTGGATGTAACTTAGCAAATCAAAATTTGATTTTCCCTTCTACATAGATACTTTAGGTGAAAACAGTGAAAAATTTAGGGAAAGCCAATTAAATGATCTGGATCACTGGTGTTCCATGTTTCGGAACACGTAATGCAATTCGCGGGGTACGAGTGAATTGTGGTAACATTGGTCCAGTTTTTAGGGCTTTCAACAGGTCCTCTTGTTTACTCATACCCACCTAAGAACAAAACCATTACCAGAAGAAGTGAACCACACATAAAGCGCTACCGGCAATATTTTCATACACCACTAACAAAATTAAGCCAAATAATAGTAAACTATCCAAGCAGCAATCATATTTGAGGACATACCTCTTCATACACCCAATCCCGCCAGTTAGCCGATTGTTGAGTGGAATCGGGATACGCATAAACATAGTCCTTGGTGAGGAATATGAAAATCCTGGTAAATATCACTCGGTCACGTAACTTGTTCTTGGAGAGAGAAACAAACTCAGCCCAGGGAGTTGCCAAGAATTCTAACGATTTTCTCAGAAACTTGTCAGACGTCCTGGCCAGCAGATTGCACTGCAAGAGAACATAAGAAGTTGATTAATTATAGTAATCACTGCAATCAAAATGTGCAGCAGTAGGAAATAAAAAACTGACCAGGACTCCCTCATAGTCCTTGTTGTATGCCTCATCCAGTATCCACGAGTAGTTTTTCCTCATGGTCTGAAGCTGCGCAACAGAAAAAAATTGACGGAATATCAAGAGCAGTATATTTGATATAGGCCAACCAAGCACTAAATTGTTGCAATGGAATGAATGCTACAGAAGAAGGGATAGGTGGCAACAGATAGAAGTGGTCCGGAACAAAGTCGCTTGACCTGGGATATGGACTGGGTATAAAAAGGAAGGTAACGATGAAAGTGACACAGGTAAAAACACTGAGGACGCATCCACAGGACATGCGCCTCAGTATATATCAACTTCTCGGGTGATACCTATCCTGTCATTTTTCACAGTTGACATTAGCTCTCTATACTTCCAATTTCAGCTCTAGTTTCAGTTAGAGAGCTGGCATTCTTCCATGACAATTTTTTGTTATACATTCGACCTCGGAAGCATGAATACTCCAAAATAGCGGTCGTACCCGTGAGGACACTTGCGGCACTCATACAACACTCCAACATACGTGAAAGCCAATTTAACTGGTATGTCCGAGTATATTAAAGAATTTTATCAGACTAGACACTTGGTGGACACTTGAAGGACACGTCAGGTACACTCCAAGATACACAACATTCACTCATTAGTGTTTATTAGACTTCCACAAGGTCTTTTATAAATTAAATATTACAAACTTTAAATGGGTTAAAAATATGATTAGGCTAAAGTAGACAATATATATATGGATTTTTTTACCCAAAACCAAGCTGCATTAGGGCTTTTGTGACACTTTACCTACTGCATTATCAATTTACCACGAAAACCACATACATTATTTTAATTTGTGACAAATCACCTATCTTCACTAATTTATGTCAATTAAATTAATGACAACCCAACACGTGATTGGTAGGTAATACTGCCATTAACGTTTCTAATTTATCTGTTAGCGTACGGAGGACAAATGGGGTATCCCATGTTCGTTCTCCTATTGTATCCAACACCCGTATCCGTATTCATGCTTCTTAGCATCCCACTTATCTGAACTACACGTACCATCAGACCAAGTTATTGTTCAGCACACAAAAAAATACACCCTTAATTTGCATAAACCCCTACTAACACTCAGCCACTAAACAACCTAGGCAGACAAAGTGATGAAGGCTACGCGAAAGAGCCAGCAAAGAACTGGAAGGGAAAGAGATGCAACGTGAAGGTAGAGCTCCCTGTCTAGGATCGTCACGCAAAGGGTATCCATCATCCCCTCCTCCATCACACTGCTAACAGTATAGTTTAATAGCACAGAAGGGACACGGATTGATCACCATAGACAACATGTGCTCCGAACCGAGGAACATAAGGTGCAACGAAAATTTTGAAGACCAAGAAAATACCAATTTGTATGCTTGAAGCTGCAAGTCAGCTGCTGACACCCCACGACCTTGGGGAGGAAACTGGCCACTTGATTCTGCAAGTAAGATTATGGGATAATTACGACACAGTGTGCTAAATAGAGAAAAAAAAAAGCTCGGTTGACTGAAAAACAACCTTACACGAGTATAAGGTTGATTCGGAGTTATCTTATTTTCTGACTTGTAACCATTGGCGGACACAGGGAGGGGCTGGCGGGGGCCACGGCCCCTCCAAATTTTTGTATTTTCACTTTATCACCATGAAGATTTGGATACTTTTATGAAGTATATGGTGTTGGCCCCCTTAAGATTGAAATCCGTTCAATTCGGCCCTTGTAATTTTTAGAATTATTTCATCTATTTCAGGTGTGTATGTATATAACCCTATATAATTTGATTTAATGTAAAAAGTAATTACAATTTTCTCTCTATTGTTGTTAAAAAAGTACCTATTTTTCATTGCAATTCCACGGTGATAATAACACTATTTATTAATGTATTATATTTTCAAAATTAATAATATACACATACAATGAATATGACTACATTAAAAATCCTTGCTTCTCTTCACTAGTCGGCTCGGCCCCCGCTCGACCAATTTCCTGCGTCCGCCACTGCTTGTAAGTCAGCGAGCTTCAAAAACTCATCTGTCAAAGACTTTTTGTCAGCTTAGAAGCTGTGAACTAATCAAGCCCATAAAAAGCTATATCTTGGAGCTTATGAGCTTATAGATCATTCAATCATTTAAAATTACCGTATTGCCTCTATATTTTATATTTTACTACATTTTATATTATGCAAGACTTTCTTTTAAGTAACCATGTTATGTTATATCATTTACATCAAGCACGCAAATTACTTTATGTGATATAAACATAGTATGTCCTCAATGAAAGTTCAAACATAAAATATTAGTAATGTTTTATTTGTGATTTGTCTCAAATGAACATGTTTGTGTGAGTTATTGACGTGACTCCGGTATACTTCACAGTAAGAATTGTGAAATACAATGTATTAATGATATCTTCCACAACAATTAGCTACAGATGTTTATTAATGAACACATAAAAGGGTATATTGATCATTAGCATGCATCAAACAACCAACTATCGCACATTTTACTTCTTGTTACATACGTTTTTCACATCTTCTTACAAGTTGACTAACAAGCCGAACTGTTCCGAACTCACCCATGAAGAAGAGCACGGGAGAACTACTTCACAACATACAGTCATGTTAGTTTCTAACCTATAGCAGTATGTAATAATGCCCCAAATATAGCCTATAGAGAACGATGTGACAGAAAATTACTCTACTTATAAAGATGAAATACCAGCTCTGACTTCCACGGGTGGACCCACTTGATTGGATTCACCATTCATGTTCAGCTGATACAGAAGCTTGCTTATGGCACTTAGATTTTCACAAGGCCACACCTGCTCCATATTTCCATTTGCATAGTTCCTGGCGAGCGCACCTATTACAAATAGTTCGATCATCTTCACCAGCCTGCGGCATTCTTTCTTGTCAACACGAGGAAGATCAGCCCTCTGCAGTACCAATAAGTTCATGGCCTTTTCAAGAAATACCTTAAGCGACTGCAGTTTCACGTTGTCCTGCAGGAGGAAAAAAAAAATCAAAATACTAGACATACCACAATTAGTGGAAGAATAAATAAAATATCCCAACCTTGGATACCAAAGTCTTTACTCGCTTGTGTCCATCAAGCAGAACTGTGAAATAGATCCCCGCAATGTACTTCAGCTGCCAGTAAATATAAGCAGCAACACCACAATGTACAACAGAGATTAGTACATGGACGATCAGTTAGAAGCACTCGAGCAGAATTTCGTACTTCAACTATTTAAGAGAAAAACGGAGAATACCTTTGCATGTAAATGATCATACCAGTCATCCAGAAGCACCGCCTCACTGGAATTAGGGGATTGACACAAGTCTGCACATAAGGCAGCGACAAAAATGTTTATTTATTACATGACAAAGGTAGTTAAAACCGGCGCTTCCATCCAAGGTTAGTGTGTATTTGTAAACTCGTCCATGATTTATTACGGGGTTAGCTTGACATTTCAACCGCACTAGGAGTTGCAGCATAACAAACGTCAAAGTATAAAATATTACGATAAACTCGCAGTTCCAGACCATCCACTGCAAATACTTAAAGGAGGGGGTGTATGCCTGACTCGGCGATAAAAAAGGGGGCATTCATTCTTATTTACACAAAAACTGACATTCTTTGTTAATGCTAGGTTGAGATATCGTAACCAAAAACCAAGCGAAACATCCCTCACAGCGAATATATCATAAAACTTAATAAAACATATGACAAAGTCCCAACATGTTAAAATCAATGAGCTAACAGCACCAACTCTTTCCAAGAGAACCACATAACATCCACTTTAACGTTATGTCACTACATTATTCTAATTTGTATCATAAAACTAGAAGTTTATCAATAATAATCACATGGTTGAGTATATTACAAGAAACGTTCATTTTGGAGGACCAATATGATGCACAAGGATATTCAACACCGTAAGAACTTGATTCAGTACATCTGAATAGGGAAGCGTTCAACTAAATCCTGAAAATAGAATGGAAGGGAAAAAAAAAGTGGCCAGCAGCATAATTTACGTGTGCACAATAATAATTTGTCAGGATACTTTAAGAAAGTTGCAGGGGTAAGCATTTGGAGGGATATTTTTTACAATAACTTTTCCCTCTATGAGAAAAAAGGCAGTAACAATATGTTACTCTTGAAAATTGTAACCGCGTTCACCTTGCCAGCCCACTGGCTCACAAGCGAAGGCTCCCAAGCCCAGGTGCTGTAATTTTAGCCAAACCCAACGTTGAACCATCAGACAAGGCTATTAAGCATATTGAAACTTCGACCTACCTAGGGCCTAAACTAATGAAAGAAAATAACAAGGAATAGCGCACTTGGAAAATCTTCGTAAAATTGACAGTCATAGCACATCCCAGCCTATGAACACACACACACACACAAAAGAACAATGAATAGCGCACTTGGAAAATACTTTGTAAAATTGACGGTCACAGCGCATCCTAGCCTATGAACACACACACACAAAAGAACAAGGAATAGCGAACTTGGAAAATACATTGTAAAATTGACAGTCATAGCACATCCCAGCCTATGAACACACACACACGCAATCTGTTCCAGATATTTATCAAACCAACAGTCACGGGCATCACTTTCTTTTTCTTTATCTAACGGATGGTAGAAATATATAAGTAAATGTCACTTGTAACCTTTTTTTTTACAAAAAAAGAAACAAACAAACAAACAAACAAACAAACAAACAAACAAAACAAATTTGTCCAAGAATCACGATAAACACTTGTGCATCGTGAGATTTGAATGAATATAAGTGAATAGTGATAAGAAGAACACAGATGCAAGGGAGCAGCGGAGGTAAGGTATGGTAAGGATTAACATGGGGAGACTGACCATTACCTTTGAGATGAATCCTAGAAGTAGGCCATAGTTGTTCGCCAATCAGATGTGCCGCACGAATATTCATTTGAGAGTAAACTTCTTCAAATGCCCTGAGCAGATTGCAGCATGTCTCTTTGTCAAGACAACGAATGTCGGCACTCGGGAGTTTAAGATAGGTGATAGCTATTTCAAAGAGCCGCGTGGTTTGCAGAAAATGTTTTTTTTAACACTACGGCCTGCAGGAGAAAAAAATAAGTGGATCAAGAAACTATGAAAGAGTGCAATCATCAATTCATCAGTACAAGTGTAAAAGTAAATGGAAACTTAATAAATAAATGACCCTGTATAGCAAGTCTACGAGTAGCTTGTGATGTAATTCCACAGCAGGGAGATGTTTCCTCCAACGCTGAACCTGTTGAGAGAAATACACAAGTAAATGAAGATTAAAAGTGTGAATTCTATCTCGTAAGAGTTCTGTGCAGCTCGTCTTGAATTTTTAAAGCGGAAAAGTCAGCACACTATATGACCTCTTGACATGCTTGTTCGACCACAGATACCGTCTCTGTATTGATGGGATTCATTGAATGACTCAATGCTGCACGACAATCGACAACAGACAAAAGCAAAGGTGATGTTGATAGTAAAACTCATTACCATAGCCGATGTGGCCGCATTGAGTAAATTTAGATATAAATAGATTTCAAGGATGAATTTATTTAAGAGTAAACTATGAATTCAGCACAAGATAAAATCAGCCACAAATACCGCCTCTGTCTTGACTTGCTTGTTGGGCCACGGATACCGGCTCTCTCTTGATGGGATTCATTGAATGACTCAATGCTGCACGTCAACAAACAAAATAAAGGTTATGTTGATTGACAAACTCATTATCATAACCAATGTGACTGCACTGAGTAAACTTTGATACGAATACATTTCAATGATGAATTTATGTAGGAGTAAACGATAAATTCAGCACAAAATGAATCTGAAAAGAAAGATACACACTGTCCTCCTATGTATGTGTAAGCCAAAATTGCAATGGCAGTACCTTAGTTTGGACTTTCATTGATTTGCTATCCACATTTCTCATTTGTACAAAGGGTGTTGCATACATTGGACTGGGTTGTGTAAAAGGACTAGTTTGCCCTCTCATTCTCACTCTTTTTTTTTGATGAACTGGATATATTAACAAAAAATAAGGAAACATCATCCAAAGGGGGGGGGGGGGGAGGATAAGCCCGTACAATCCTGCAAAATCACCTCTCCCATAAACTGGGGAGCCTCCATAATCCAACACAAAGAAACATTGTTTGAAGCAAAAGCACAAATAACAAGAAAACTAAACAAAACAGAATCACCAGCAGCAGTTTTTGCGAGAAGATCAGCAGCCCTATTAGTAACTCCGCTTCCTGCTTGAGCTGGAAGCCCTGGAACTCACTCAATAACTGCTGCATTTAGCAATTAGAGGCTCAGCAATATGGTGACAATTAGAACTGAAGAATAAGTTACGTAGCTCCTGGCAATCTGAGTCAAGGGAAGGTCTTTAGCAAGCTGAAGAACAGTCCAGAGCTTCAGTGATCAAAGGAGAGTGAGCACAAGCTTTGCAACAGAAGCCAGCAATCCACTTCCCCAATTTACAAGGGGATTCGTCCAAGAAGAATAACTAATTTAATTGAAATTGGAGGGGGCGGGGGTGTTTGGTTAATGGGTTGGGTGAAAGGTGTAATCTTTTTTAGGAATTCAATCATGATTCTTGATTTGTGTTAGTCCATGTATGTACAGAGAGCTGTAAAGGAGATGGAGGAAAAGGAGAGGGAGAGGGAGAGAGCTGAGATTGGTGGCAAAGAAGAGAGGTCAGCAGCTCAATTTCAGCAGATTCAGTGCAAGGTGTAGTAAAAATTACATTTTTACTGATTTCTCCTATTCATGGACTTTTACTTATTCATTTTTTTTTGTCAAGCGACTTTTACTTATTCATGGATTTGTCATTTTTACTAATTTCTTCCATTCATGGATTTGTCATTTTTAATAATTTCTGCTATTCAAAGACTATTGGTGAAAATGGATGCTGCAATTGTTATCGATGTGTTTCATACTATTTCTGTCATTTTCATGCTGTTTATGTGGATGAAAGGATAGGTGAGTGATGCTGACATTGTTAGTTGTTACTGATTCCTTCATGTATGTGTGTTTTCCTAGAGGATTTTGCAGCTATCGAGTAATGAATTAATTTCAAATGTTGATTTCCATGATGAAGTCATTGTGTGTATAGAGTGTCAACAGTCCAATGTTGAAATCATATGAACAATTTATGGTCAATTTAGCTTGTTGCATTCTGTGGTCGAATCTATGATATCGATATCACGCGGGTAATAAATTCCCATCTAAGTGACTGTCGTTTCGTACAATCTATTAGTATGTGTTAGGAAGCCCTTGCTGCCGGGATGCTATATTGTCGTGTATCGAATCATAAACTCATCTGTTTTGTGTGTTTTCGACAAGGAAAACTAGTTTACTATAGACCAGTGATTGGTCTTCCCTATTTCCCAGCTTTGTAATTCTTCACCCTCCTAAGATTGGAGATTGTTTAGGAGCACTAAGATATGTTTCACCTATATTTAGTACTATGAACATGTCTACATTTTTGGAAGTTTAAGAGCATTAGGAAATGCATCACTTGGAATTGAAATTTTTCACTTGTTTTAACTCAAGTGATGTGAAAACAGTGAATCAATAGTTTCACCTTCTTCTCCATGTCAAATTTCAGTGAACTGAGGTCATAGTGAATGAATGAGATTGGTAATATCCTCCATTAGTCGTTATGTCTCTAATAAACTCCATTGAAGAAACCTTTCTTAGCTCTCTATCTCATTGGTGTTTAACTTTCCATTAGTGCTTCTATTTTCGTAATTACTCACTGACACTGACACGATTTCTTACGTGTATACGCAAGTGCACGGTCGAAGTAGTAAAGATTGAGTATTAAAACTCAGGTTGTCGAACCCACAGGGACAAACTCGAGATTGTTTAGTTAGTCGATTAATTTAGAGATCTGAAACAGGGAGGAAGAATTTGATTTAAGAATTGAAATAAACAACTAACTATTATTATTTTTGTATTTTTTTCTGATTAATAAACAAATATGGAGAAATAACTAGGCGATCTATGGATCCCCTAGGGTTTTAGACAGTTCCGGATTACGTACTGAAACACGCTATCATCTAATTAATTTTGTCGGGTAATAGCACTGACAATCTCCTCTCGGTCTCATGTCGTTCTACCTATCAGTCGACTACGGGTCCTGTCGGTCCACCGACGTCTACCGATATGGTTCTAACCGCCTAACGTTAAGCCGAACACTGGGTCCTCTCAGTCCACCAATTCCCAAGTCTAACGCTAAACAATCGAATCTACCCTCATACGACTAGTCCTATCATCTCACATCTCAGTCTCAATGATTCGGGACTAATTTCTTGTTCTCGTTCATATCTAGGTAAAGTCTCTCTCAAGCACCCACCTAGAAAGCTAGCCTAACCGGTTCGCAACTCCTTTTAGACTAAGTATTAAGTTCAGAACAATCAATCCAACCGATTCAACTAATATATTGATTCATCTTACTAAAATTGTTCTTGTCACGTGTCAATAGCCATAGTGATCAAGATATACGATATCAAAGAAGAACAACACAATTAAAAGAATCGAAACATGAATCAATAGCATAAATCCTGAAAATTGTCTAGTGCATAAACCCTAGGTTCATCTCCATAAAACCTAGCAAAAGTAATTACCTACGCATAATACGAGAGATAAATAACGAGAGTTTCTCCATACAATTGATAAAGAGAAGAAGAAGAAATAAACCGGGAAATCGGAACTCCGGCGGGAACCCGAGCTCTTCCTCCTTGGTCTTCGTTCCCTTCTGTCTCCTGCTTCGTCGTCCTTTTTTTTTCGTCTTCTATCGTGAATGTACGTCACTGCTTAATTCCTCAAAACAGCCCACTTGATGTAAAAATCCTTTATTTTCAAAACTGACCCCCAAATTTGGATTTTAATTAAAAACTCTAGGGCTGTAGCTAACACAAAATCGTGCCTCCTCTTTTCCCATTTCTCCTTTATTGCAATGTGCCCCCATCATCTCAAACTTTTCTTTTTTACTTCACTTTGCCCCAGCCACAAAATCAGCAAACAGAGGACCCTTTCTTCTTCTTTTCTTTTCTCTGTTCTTCTCTTGCGTTGCTCTGTTTTGCTTCGGCATCTGAGGTGATTCGCTACGATGTTGTTTTGTTTATTGGCAGGTTGTTTAGTTGGTTAATTGGGTTAAGGAGCTTGATGAATCGGTGGGGTAATTGGTTGTTTATATGGTTTGGTCTGATTCGTGGGTAAGTTGTTGATGGTGTTGGTCAGTGTGGTTGTTTGTTGTAATGTTGGAGAAGAGGCAGGTTAGTGAATTGGTAGTTGGGTTTAATGTGGTCTATAGTGTTTGTATTAGGTTAATGAGGATGATGGTGAATTGAGATGTTGTGGACAGGGTGATTAATGTGTTAGTTATTGTGATATAGGTCTGTTCATGAATTGGTGGCAGAGGTGTATTTGCAATGGAGTAGGAGGGTTACTATTTTGTGGTGATGAGGTACAGTAGGTTGTTGGTAGTTTGGATTAGTTGCAGTAGGTATTGTTGGGTTTAGGCTTAGGTATTATCATGGATTGATGTAGGTAGTTATGGTGAAATGGTTTGATGTTGGTATTCTACTGGTGTTTGTGATTGAATTGGTTGTCGGTTAGTTTGTTTGGGCTAATGGAGAATGGTGTAATGGTACTGCTGGGTTTTGGTGTCAATTGAGAAGGAGGGATGAAGGTTATTAGTGGTAATGGTGGGTCTGGTACTGGTAGTATTGGGTAGGTGTTGAAGGTAGGCTTGAAGTGGCAGTGGAGGGAATGGTAGTTAGGTTGTTTGGTGAATGTAGGTTTGGGTGTTAGCTGGTAGTATGCAGGTTGTATTTTGGGTGTTGGTTAAAGGGTGTGATGTTGAAGTTGAGGTCATGGTGAATTGGAGGTGGATCAATGGTTGTGTTGTTTAGGAGCAGTAGTTAATTGCAAGTGGTAGGTTATAGAGAAGATTGGTGAAAGAGTAATGTAATGGTTGTGTGGTCTTGGTTGGTGACGAATTGGGAGGCAGTTTGGGTACTGTGATGGTTGTTGTAGGTAATTGGTTATGGAGGATAGGAGGGTTAAAGGTAGCTAATGGAGAAGGCAATTGGGTGGTTTAAATGGTGACTATATAAATGATTTCTTCTTCTTGCCTTGAACTCCAGCTTCATAGTCCCAACAGCTCTTGCACTTAGCTACAAACTCCCTTCCCCTTGAGCTTTACTCTAAATTCCGAAGTTCGTTTCCTTTCCCGTTCCACGCTCCGAGCCTCCGGCATCTAAGAATCACAACACTAACAAACCGGGTGTAAAATGTGACAATTATAGCTCAAATTACTCGAAGACGCCCGGACTAATCAAATATGCACATTAAGCTCTAACTCACGAATTCTTCACAATCGTAGCATAAATACAATGTATTTTATCCGGAAATCACACAAAACGGTAGTCTTTCGACTGTAAATATAACACCGTAAACGGGGTTATCAGACACATTCATATGAGATGATCCGTAACTATTTCTTACAGTAAATTCAGCGACTCATTATCTATTTCCGTTTTGCAGTATTTTCGGGGACCAGGTGGTTGCAAGTTTGGCGATGCTTGCAAGTACAAGCACTCGTTTGATGACCCTGATGTTCAAATTAACGAGCTAAATTTCATTGGCCTGCCACTAAGACCTGTAAGACTCGCTCGCTCATTTATAATGAAACTAGGGCTGTAGATTCCCATATACACCTCATCTTGACCTTTCCGCAATTTCAAACAGGGAGAAAAGGAATTCCCGTATTAAATGAGAAACGGTGCGTGCGCATACGGTGCCATTTGCAAATTTCACCATCCAGATCCTACTCCTAATGGAGACTCTGATCCTCAGGACCCAACACTGAATGATGGCACATTTCCCCTTATGCCCTCTGGAGGGTATATCGGCGAGACATCTGATGATGTGTTGCATGAGTCTGGGCCTATGATGCAGGCTCAAGAACCCTGGCCCACACAAACGCCACCGGACCAAAATATTTTCCTTTATGAGAGTGGCAGCTTGTCTTATGTTCCAAATGAGTTCCTCCCCAGATCCTCGTCTCACCAGGATTACCAGAATCCTGGATGGAACGCGTATCGACCTGGATCCTCATCTCAACAGCGTGGTTACAAGAATCCTGGATGGAACGCGTATCAACACCAGGTATTCATTCGAAAGTTCATTTCGTGGGATTTTTCATCTGATCAACACATTTCATGTATCTCCCATCACTTTAGTATAACTTTTCTCATCTTAGATGATGAAGCTTGAGGCGATTAATTAGTCTACTGAAATATCCTATTCGTGTCACTTATGTTAAGTACTTTCATAGGCTTTCTGGTTTTCTGCTGATTTTCATGTGGCAAAGCATCTGGTACGATATCGGACTGCATTTGTCTCTGGCTTGTTGCACTTTTGTGTTTGGGATGGGTGATGTACTGTTAGGTATTTTTTGTTGTTGGCAAAGGATTTATTCGTCCTAATACACTTCTCGTCAATGATTTTAGCAGGTCCCCAACTACCACCCTCAAACAAGTACTTTGTATCATCATTCAGGTGCAGCTTCAAGCAGCAATGTTATGAGGAAGGACAAAGATCAAGTCGGTCAATTTCGCATGTTTCCTCACCAATGATGCATTTAACAGCTTGGTCTTTGGACAATGTATGTATATGTATGGATCCGTTTTTTTGTCCGAGTACTTCTGAACCGTCAAGTTACATGCTGATGGGTGGTCTTGCATCTGTGGGATTTAGTTGAACTCTGTGGTGTGCCTCTGTCTATTACTACCTCCGTTTCGTCTGCGTTTGACTTTTTAACCCGTAACTGAGTCACTTTGACTTGGTGATTTGGGTACCAAAACGATGTAATTTTTTAACAATTTTTTCATGGTATTTTAGAATAAACTTTTCTCTATAACACCATGCAAAGATTATCAAATTTTTGTATCGTTTTACTAATCAAATCACCGGATGAAAGTAACCCAGTGAATAGTGACAAAAAGTGAAGTAGGCTGAAACAGGCGAAACAGAGGTAGTATTTACTTAACTGTATGTCCTGCTACATCTAACTGCTGCTCTTAAAAGTTCTTACAATAGTTCATCTATTTCAGGTAAACCTCACCTGAGTAGGTTTTTTTAACCTCACTCTATCTCTGCTACTTATCCATGATTATGTTGAGTTCAAATTGTGTCAAACGTCAATTTATGCTTACTCTTTATGATGAAAGATTGTTGATTCATGTGGATTTGTGGTTCTGTAGGATGATTTTGCTCAGAGAAACGGTTGAATAGCTTCGATTTGTTTTACAGGGTTTTAATGGATCTTGATCTTACCCACACCTCGCCACCAGTAGCGCCATATGCAGCTACCATTCTGCCAGGTCTAGATTTCTTTCCAAATAGTACTGAAATTATGTATTCCTCAATGTGTTCTCTAAATAGTGGAATTGGGGATTTTGTAAGCAGGGGTACTGTATTCTTTGTAATCAAGGATTTCTTTATCGACTGGATGAATTTCGTTTCTCCGATGGCCGATTTTTGGAGTCGTGGTATAGGGACGCTCATAAACAGATGAAAATCTCACCGACGAGGTAATTTACAATGTGCTGACGCATATTTTTACATTGCCAGAGAAAGCTGATGCCAGGCCTTTGACAGTTTGAATAGTTGAGTAGCTAATGAAGTACTATCTTGGTTTCTCTAATTTCTTATCTTTATTAATTCTCATTTGTGCCTCACCATAGGGAAGCACTACCTTAGTTTCTCAGAAACTGCTACTGTTGATTTGCCCTTTTGTCATTTTCTATGTGAAGCTACTACTGCATTCTGTAGGTGGAGAACTTGAAGTACAGAGGTCCATGGAAAAAGAGCAATTGCGAGAGGGGAATCAGAATAAGGTTAAACATTTTGAATTGTCGAGATTGTTTCCCTTGGTTGACAATAATATTAAATTTATGATAAGCACCCGAGTTCTCGAGTGCACAAGGATGTTATCGGGCACTGATTGAGGTTATTGGGCATGAGTTTCCTCTAGGGTAGTGACCTCGCGTACGTTTTAGGTTACTAAAGCGTTATAAATTATATGGATTGAGAGTTTCAAGCCTAATTTTAGTTACTACAGAGTACGTGATTTCAATTTATTGACCATAAATTTAGCTAAACTTCGCATATGTACTTTGGCTTGCTTGCAAAGCTATATTGCTCTTTTTAATTGACATAACTAAAATACAGAAAGGTCGGGGTTAAACAATGTTCGGTCATAATAGGCTTTATATGCATTTTGCTACCTTATATAATTTCGAACTTCGAATGTCATTATAACAAGGTGCTAACTTGCAATTGATTTCTGAATATGTTACTAGAGATTCTAATCTAAACTTTATTTTGCTGGATGGTACATGGAGCAATTCCGCTGCATTGTTCAGAGTTCAGACGGTTAAAGGTTTTACTACATACCTAAGCCTTTCTCCATTATTTATTTTGCAATGTAATCATGATATAGTATCTCTTGTATATCTCAAAATAGCCATGTTTACTTTATTAGCTATTATTGTGCTATAATTTGCAATTGCTGCAACTACTAATTCTTTCATTTAATCGCTAGAAAGTGTCTGAATTTGATGTTTTCTGTCGAACTCTGTTTTCTGGAGTATCCGAGGTAAAATTTATGTAATTATTTTGAACTAGACCTGTTTGACTCACAATTTACTGGATGCAACTTGTTTTAACTTCTGACAGTATCTACTGTTTGAAATATTTGATATGCTTGTCACTCGGCATCTATCACTTGTGTGTTTCAGTTAATATGAGGAAATTATCATTTTATGTGATCTATAATCTAATGTTACTTCTGACTGGTTTTGATATTTTTTAGCTATATCACACCAGATTATACTATTAGACTTGTAAGTTCACGATCTTTAAGAACATGTTTCATTTTATGTGCCCTTATTTTTTTTTAAGGAAAACCTTTAATTGTCATTTCATTCAATTATTTTAAAAGAAACCATGGAAATAGATATTTTATGATTTGCGTTGGTTTATTTTATTTGATTGAGATTATGATAGATGATAATTCTGACTGACGTTCTAAATTCGCTACTTTATGTTGGTTTGTGATCCACCAGCACATTTGTTTATACCTTTTCTTTGAGAAACATTTGTTTATACATTTTGTCTTGAGAAACATTTGTTTATACCTTTGTACCAGGTAGCGTTTTTTGCTTGCTGTCACAGACACTCTGTTCTTGTTGCTGATGGGAGGTCTTGGTAAATCTATTTCGTTGGCTGCTTAACAGGTGATTGATAATGATCGTGGAGTCCACATGAGGCCTATGCCTGGAATGGTTAGCTCGATACCCTCAAGTTCTAAGGTAATTCAGCCTCCTTGTCTCTCACTATATCCTTTGGAATGCCACTAGAAAAGAACTACCATGTCAAAAGGAGTTGTCCTACATATCTTGACTGAAAAGTAAATTCTTGGCAAATGACAAACGATTATCATAATATCAATGCTGCTGCTATTCCTGTGCTGAATACTAGCAATAGTAGTATTGTATGTTGTCCTGAAGTAGAATTGTAATCATCTCCTGGCATAATGTGAATGTTTCTCACTGGTGTTTGGTTAATTTGAGCCATGATTATCTTTTTGTATGGATTTGCTTCCATATCCTTGTGATTCGAAGCCTAACTACATATTTCTAGGTACTGCAAGGGCGGACTAGCCGATAAAGTGTCATAGAGTAGTTGTTTGAGGAATTATTATTTGTAAATTACGCAGTGTTTTAGGTAATTTAAGGAATATAGGACCTGGAGGTCATATACATCATGTCAAATGTGAAGATCTCTATTCTGAGCATCTCCAATATACAAATTTCATAGCGATTATATTTAAAATATGAAGGGGGTGGGTCTCTTCTTTAATTTTTTAAAGCGGAGTTTTATTCTGCTCTTTATAATTAAAAAACTAAAAAGTATACGACTAAATTTTACGTTTCTATTTATATCCTCTCTTACTTTGTTGCATTGACTCATTTGTTGGGTTTGGATAAACTTACCATTTAGGGATAGTTTGATTTAATTCGTTACTGACGGAGTGGCAATATGCTGCCTGCTTTGTCAAAGCATAGATTGTAGGAAGTTTTGTTAGTAGTTGTTTGGGGTTGTTGGATAATTATCCTTTAATTATGAAGGTAACATGCATCGTATTAGCAAAGGCGCACCTGAAATGCTTTGTAAATGTTTCGATATAACCTTTGAGATGTGAGAGTAGTATGTTCTTCTATCTAACTTATGACAATCTCTTTTTACAGATACTGAACCTTGCACACAATAGATCATAGGTCGCGGAGTCCATATGGTCATTGATAAGTTTGCAGAGAGGGATTGCGGTGACTTACAGTTGCTTACAGGTACTATTATATATAACTTATTTGTTTGGCACACTCTAGAATATCGATGTATGAAGCTTAGACCACGAAACTGAATGAGCTGATTTATGTTCAACAGGAAGTTCCAATTGGTAAAAAGGAGAGTCCGGATGGTTTGTCCAAATTTTTTGGTCTGATGACTGTTTTCGATCCACGATGACATGACAGTGCACAAGCGATAACAATGTCCTTGAATCTGGGGGTAAATGTTAAAATGATAACAGGTTCGAATGTCCTTATTTTAGTATCTCCTTAAACATACCAGTTTAATTATCTTCAGATTTGAGCAGTCCATTCTTTTAACCGGAGATCTGATATTTTAGAACTGACATATTCTCCTATCTCTAATCTTCAATTTATTAATGTTAGAATGGTCACTGTCTATTGCATTTCATCTGCATGACCCTTTTGAATCTCAATTAGGTGATTAACTGGCTATAGCAGAGGAAACAGGGAGGCTTTTGGGAATGGGAACCATTATGTACCCATCATCCACTTTGTTAGGACAGAAAAAAGATGAGTCCATTGTAGCTCTGACTGTAAATGAACTTATTGAAAAGGCTGACGGTTTTCCTGGTAACAATTCTCATTGTTATATTGTAGTTTATACTGCTGGTTAACATATTTTTTTGTTTTGTTTTGATAACCTCTTACTAAGACATATTCTGGGTTAGGCTTCCAATGAGAGTATATCAATACCTTGAAAACATCTTGATAAGGGAGTTGTGTCGAGTTCTTTTGATGTTTTCTTATGTGCAACGTGTCTCTGTTGCCTGCAAACTGCAAACAGCCTATTGAATTGCTAGCATGTAGAAGTACTTACAATCTAATGTGGTTGCTCAATCATGATATATTTTGTATTTGGTACAGCTCACAAATACTTGCAATCATGTTACTGAGGGTAGAACAAAAATCAGCAATAAGAGAGGTATTGTCACCTGGTAGCAGAACATTGAAGGGCAACAAGCTTGATGGCACCTCAAATAGAACTCTCGATCTTGGGCCTGCAACTAGCAATCAACTGGAGCTTATGGATCTGCAAAAAAATGCCATACTTGGCTTTATAGATGGAGGAAGAGTGGTTCATTTCAGTTTGTTTTATTTATTTATTTTTGAGGAGGTTTGTTTTATTAAATTATTTCCAAAAATTATACTATTATTTTGCAAACAGTTGCAAACATCAAGGCCACACCGCGCGCAACGCGCGCTGGGTGGAACCTAGTATAACAAAAGTAGTGCGCTTAGGAGTATACCCAGCCCGTCCAAGCACAAATTCAAACAAATCAATTCGGGTTCGGGTTAAATTCGGGCTAGCCCATTAAACTTAATAAACTAACATAATTATCATATTCAACTCAATTAGATTTGTCCAGATCGAATGTTAAATTTCAATGTTGAGTCTCTCTCTCTAGAATGCTTTTGCATTTGTGAGGTGTGAGTTTATTTCTTGGGTTTTTTCTCCGTCGTTCGTCTTCGATCGGAATCTTCTAGTCTCTCTCGTTTATTGCTTTGTTCTCTCGTTTCTTTCTCTGTTCTTTTCCTTGTTTCTGCGATTCTAGGGGCCTTCTCCAAAGTTCTTTTGGTGGTTTCTCTGGGTCGCTCTGAGTCTTTGCTCCCGGTTTTCCCAAAAACTTTCTCATTCGCTGTAGTATGTCGATCGAAGACTCTACGGTGCAGATTTGGAGGAAGATTTGGAGATCGCAAACGAAGTGAATCAACATGTTCTAGTGGGAAAAATTATTTCCATTAAGAACTTTTTGGCGAATACTGTTCTGAAGATAGCAAAGGGGATCTGGAAATTGAAAGATGAGATTCGGATGGAGATGTGGGACAGAAACAAGTATAACATCAGATTCAAAGACAAGGAGGATTGCAAACGAGTGATGGAAGGCGTACCATGGAATATTTCAAATAATTTGCTGATTTTGAAAAAATGGCCGGCGAAAATGGCGTTAAAGGATATCGATTTTGCCAAAGCTCCGTTCTGGATTCAGATTTTTTGGCTACCTCCAGCTTTCAAAACGGAGAAGAACGCAAGGAAAATTGGATCGATAGCCGGTGAACTAGTGGATATTGATGAAGAAACAATCGGCTCAAATCAAAGGTACCCACATCTTCGGTTTCAAGTTCTTGTTGAGGTTGATAAACCCTTAACACAAACTTTTTTCTATAACAAAAACAACCGGAGAATTAGACAGGGTTTCAGTTATGAGCATATTGGGGATTATTGTTATGGTTGTGGTATTCTTGGCCATATTGATCGTGATTGTCGATATCTCAAACCGGAACGGAGGGGTTGTAATGATTATGGGATATTTCTACGCTGTACTCCGAAGAAGAGTAGAGGTCCGAAACCGGCGTGGTTAACACCGGAGGCTGAAAAATCGCTGAAGATTTGGGGTTCGCCGAAAACAGAGTATGATGATGATGTTACGACGGCGATTGTACCCAGGGAAGCAGGAAAGCGCGTGGATGCTGAGGTGGAGGATGTTTCTAGTCCCCTGCAACAAAAATCTGGGGAGGGTGTGAAATCAGTACAACAGATCCATACGCAAAAGGACAAATCGGAATGACTAGCTGGCATAACACGCTCAATATCCTTCCCAGAAACTCAAATTCTGAGCGACGAGGACGATTTGGGAGATCACGAAAAACGCGTAGAATCTTTGGAGCACGAGGAGGAGTATGTCCCTGAAACCCAATTGGCATCAGGGGTCTTAGATGCAATTTATTTAAACTTAGGGAATGGGGTGAAAATTAAAACAACAGAAAAAAAAGGGCTGGAACAAAATCTGCCTCAGATTCAAGTGGGCTTTGAAGATTGGGCTGTAAAAGCTACAAGCGAACAAGGCCAGGGGCCCAATACATCTCAATCAATAAGGAAAGGCCCAACGTGGAAAAGAATTAAACGTTCAGATTTAATGTCTGCTAGAGGGACAAAATTGGAAGTCGATGCTTTAAGTGAAGGGCAAAACGGAAATTTGAAAGAAACATTTATTAGTGAAAGATTGGGGAACCCCTTTACTGATGTAAGCCTGGCTAGGGTTTTCAACCGATACATTAGCTTGAAGAGGAAGGATGAAGAGATAGTGCAAGATGGGAATTCCTCGAAGAGGAGGTGTATGGAGATTCAAACAAGGGCTGGACAGAGGATTTCTAGCATTGATTCAACCACTGATGAAGAAGATAACAACAATATCAGTATGGTCTGCAAAAGTCAATCTCGGACTCCCTCACAAGCTGCGATTCAAATTTGCACAGAAACAATGGTGGAAAGAAAGGTTAGTTATTTTTCTCAGTCGAATGTGGAGGAGGATAGATTATATGCTAAATATATGGAAGAATTTGAGGCCCAAATGGGTCTGGTTGAAACAAGGAAAATTCACACAGAGTCCAATACTGTCAAGGTGTTGGTGGCTGACCTTGAACAGGCACAAGAGAGATGTTAAGTCTTAGCTGGAACTGTCAGGGCTTGGGACGTAACCTGACAGTCCAGAGACTCCGAGATCTCATAAGAGATCATCGTCCTAAGATGGTTTTTTTAGCAGAAACAAAAAACAAGTCTCTAAAAATAGAAAGAATAAGAAGATCGTTGAATTTTGATAATGCTGAGTATGTGGATCCTCAGGGTTTGTCTGGAGGTTTAGCGCTTTGGTGGAGTGATGATTTAGACATTACAATCATGTGGAAATCTAAAAATGTTTTTCAAGTGTTAGTTACAAAAGATGATCAGAGCAAGGAAGTTTGGTTTTTGGTTTATGCTCCTGCAAATTATGCTCCTAGAAGAAGATTTTGGAAAGAAATTGAACAGGTTACTAGAGGTTTGAATATGCCCTGGATGCTTATTGGTGATTGTAATGATTATTTGGACAATTCATAAAAGCAAGGTGGAGGTACTTCACCTAATTGGAGATGTGATAACTTCAGAAGGTTTATAAATGTCTGTGGTTTGTTGGAATTGAATGCTCAGGGGTTAAACTATAGCTGGACTAACAACAGATCATCTGTAATGTTAGGGAGTTGATTGACAGAGTGTTTTTCAACACCCATTGGGGCAGTCAGAATCCTAAAGCAAGATTATTTAGAGAGTTTTTATTAGGTTCTGATCACACTCCTTTAGTACTGGAGACTGATTGGAAAAGAAACCAAAGAAATACTCCTTTGTGTTCTCTAGCAGATGGTTGGATGCTAGTAATTGTAATTCTACGATTGAAAAGCTTTGGAAAGAGAAGAAGTCTCAGAATGCCTCCACCAATTTTACCTCAAAAATGATAAACTGCAGGGAAGGCCTAAAGAAATGGAGCAAAAGGGAGTTATACAATTCCTCTTACTTAATCAAGAAGCTGGAAAAGGATCTCTCAATATACAAAATGAAGATTGGAGTGAAGAAAATATGTCTGAACAGAGGAACATAAAAAAACAGTTAGCGGAAATTTGGGATAGAGAAGAATCATTTTTGGAGAGAAAAATTCAGGATCCAATACCTCAAGGAAGGAGATAAGAATTCTAAATTTTTCTTTCTATCTACTTTGAAAAGGAGGAATGTAAACAGAATTAACAAGTTGAAGAATGAGAGAGATACCTGGGTGGAAGGCAAAGAGGAGATTCATTGTTTGGCCAAGCAGTTCTTTGAAGATTTATTTTCTTCAAATGACTATCAAAAAGATGAAGCTATCCTGAGTCACTTCTCTCCCACCATTTCTCTTGAAGAAAATGAGGATTTATGTCACTGTCCTTCACTTGCAGAAATTGAAGCTGTGGTGTTTTCTATTAATCCAAACAAAGCCCCTGGCTTTGACGGATATACGGGTATGTTTTTCCATTCTCAGTGGGATACTGTTAAATATGACTTTGTTAGAGCAGTTCAACAATTCTTTTTACTCAAGTTCTTCCTCAAAGTTTCAACAAGACAGTAATTGCCCTTATTCCTAAAGTAAAGGGGCCTGAAAAAATGTCTGATTTCAGACCAATTGCTCCATGCACATTCATTTATAAGGTTATAGCCAAGTTGTTAGCAAACAGGCTAAAAAAAATTTCTTCCTACTATTATTGCAAAAGAACAGTCTGCTTTTGTCTCGGGTAGAGCTATTCAAGACAATGTGATTATGACTCAGGAGTTGATACACTTTATTAAGACCAAGAAACAAGGAAAGAATGGAATTCTAGCTTTGAAGCTAGACCTTAAGAAAGCGTATGATAAGGTTGAATGGTTATTCTTGCTGGATATTATGGAAAAACTGGGTTTTTGTGCCTCCTTTGTTAATATGATTAGGTAATGTATAAGCTCTGTCACCTTGGCTGTCAAGATTAATGGCGAGTCAGGTGTTTATTTTAGTCCAAAAAATGTATAAGACAAGGGGATCCAATATCTCCTTATCTTTTTGTTATCATTATGGAAGCTTTCTCTAGATGCCTTATTAAAGCTCAGAATGATGGTATTATCAAAGGTATTAAGCTTTGTAGGGATGGAGTTGCTATCAATCACCTTTTATTTGCGGATGATGCCATTTTCTTCCTCAAAACTTCCACTGGCGAAGTTCAGAATTTTCTTGATGTCTTGAAAGCCTTCTGTACTAATTCTGGTATGGAGATAAATTTTGATAAATCTGGTATTTTTTTCTCCCCCAACACCAGTGAAGAGATGAAAGATAGCATTTCTCAATTGTGTGGTATTCCAAATATGGATCAAAATGCAAACTATTTGGGATTTCCCACCTTTTGGGGAAGATCAAGAGCTCAGTGTCTCAGATATATAATTGAAAGAATTGAAGCCTTCCTTCAAGGTTGGAAGATGTTCATCCTTTCTCATGCTGGAATAGAAGTGTTGCTGAAAGCTGTGGCCATGTCTATTCCATGTTACATTATGAGCTGCTTACTTATTCCTAATGACCTATGCTCTAAAATTATTAGAGTGTTGAGAAACTTTTGGTGGGGGGGGGGGGAATACAAAAGATAGAAAAATTTGTTGGATTGGGTGGAAGGATTTGACTGCTCCAAAGGTTGAAGGTGGTTTAGTTTTCAAGGATATAAGAACTTTTAATGTTGCTATGCTAGCAAAGAGTACCTGGAGAATGATTCAAAATCCAAATTCTCTTTGTGCTATGTTTCTAAAAGCAAAATCCTTCCCTTCAGGATCTATCTTAGATGCAAAGCTGGGTGCTGCTCCTTCCTGGACTTGGAAAAGCATCATTGCAGGTTTGGAAGTTATTAACAAAGGTGCAAGGTGGAAAGTAGGTACTGGTCAATCTATAAATATTTTCAATAAGTGCTGGACTCCAGCTCTTGAAGGAGGCAAAATTCAAAGAACTGCTCACAACAATGATCTTCTCAGAGTGTCTGACTTGATTTGTGCAGAATATAGAAGTTGGAAGGTAAACATAATCCTCAATGCTTTTAACTCTGTCACTGCTGCAGCTATTCTTTCAACTCCTTTGGCTATGAGAGCCCATGAAGATTCTGTGTACTGGCCTCTGTCAAAGAGTGGTGTCTATTGTGTAAAAACTGGAAATAGAGTGGCCAAACAACTCTTTGAGTCTGCTGCTTTGCTGGGAAAGGCGGGTTTTAAGGATCACAAAAATTTGAAAGGTTCTTCCTCTTTTTCCATTCCAAAAGAATTTTGGTCTAAAAGTTGGAAGTTAAAGCTTCCCCCCAAAATTAAACTGTTTTGGTGGAGATTGATTAGGAATGCATTGGCTACAAGGCATAATTTGTTGGCTAGAGGATGTGATTGGTCAAGTTTATGTCCAATATGTCAATCCACTAGTGAAAATGTTTGGCACCGGTTTATGGGTTGTATTTGGACCCATCCCATATGGCTGAGTCTGGGTTTAAATCTGAGCAGACAACAACATGGAGAAGAAAACTTTTAGAAATGGGCAGTGGAGATGTGGGAAATGGACTCTAAAGACACTTCCTCTAGACTAATGGAAAAGATGGTGCTGGCTTGTTGGATGATTTGGAAGGAGAGAAATCAATTTATTTTTAATGGAGTTAAGGTAAATCCTTCAAGAGTGGTTTCTTGTATTGATCAACAATTCAACTTTCTTTCTACTTATTTGGAACAGAAGAAGAACAGGTTAATTTCTGTGTCAAACTCCTCTATAAATGTCTTTGAAAAATGGCAATTGCCCCCTTCTGATAAATTGAAGTGTAATGTTGATGCCAGTTGGAATTGCCCGAGCTTACAAATGACTGCAGTTTGGGATATTAGAAATTCAGACGGCAAGGTTGTTGATGGTGGTTGGCTTAAAGATTTTGCTTTCTCTGCTATTTGTGCTGAAGCCAAGGCTTTGAAGGAAGCTATTCTGTAAAATGAAGTTAGATGGCAAAATACTATCTTTGAAGGAGATAACAGGACCTTGATCAATATGTTGAAGGGAGCGGGAGCTGCTAAAACAAACTGGGAAGTGCAAAGTTTTGTGGAGGACATCTCCTTTTTGTTAAGAGGGATTCAGTTGGATATTAGGTGGATAAGCAGAAAAGCAAACAGGGTAGCTGATTTCCTCCTTCTCCTCATACCAGAGTCGAACAAATCCAGAATAGTTCCTCTGATGGTAGTGAGTTTTTAGGTTGTTTAGAGTTTCAGAAAATTTTGTTTGAGGATGGTTGTAATGGCTTTGCATTTTAATAAAATTTCTTTCTTGGTCAAAAAAAAAAAAAATTAGAGTTGTCCTCTCAAAGTTAAGTTAATAACTTTATTTTTTGAAAAGGTTAAGTTAATAACTTACGTATAAAATAGACACTAAATGTAGATACTTCCAAGGTTTTCGAACTCGTGGGTCAACATAAACCCGTAGAGGGTGGGTAGACTCGACTCGTGACCCGTGACTCGGGACTCGCCCGGGTAACGTTTTACTTTAAATCTTCAATTTTTTTACGTAAACATGACTTTTTACATATGAAAAGTTGAGCTTTTTGAATCTCTGATGATTAAATGCTGCATTTTTCCTTATGTATATAAACTGTTTCACTACTACAATCTTTAAATTTAAAAGTTTTTAAATCTCAATTTATTTATTCGTTTGTTTATTTATTTATTCATTTATATTTCTTCCTTGCATCGAGCCACTAATTAGAAGTAATGGTGTAGCTAAAATTTACTAAGCTAAATTCTATAGAAGATCTCTTAAATAAGTCCTAATGAAAAAGAAACTTGCAAATAATCTTAATAAGTGTGGTCTGTTTGATATTTACAAAGTCACCGGTGTGGTTAATTGGATATTAGTCGTTATAATTTATCTATTAATCTTGTTAATGAGGCCAATGGTTCACCAGTGTTCGAAGGTGGGTGACTATATACTCCATTTTTTCGTGCATTAAAAGATCAAAAACCTAATAAAGATATAATATGTTCACAATGAGTTGACTCGGTAAACCCGCGGGTCAACTCGCGGGTCTACGGGTTTGACGGGTTTGCACGGGTTTGCAGCGAGTTTGTTAGCCGCCGGGTTTTCGAGCGGGTCAACCCGATTGACCATGTACGTAAACTCGTTAAACCCGCGGGTCAACCCGCGGGTTTGACAACCTTGGATACTTCAATTTTCTTTTATTTAAGGCTAACCAACAATGACTATATATTGTTAGAATGAATTAAACAATTATCCATTTATACAAAGATAATACTAAATATTTTGTGAGAAAATCTATTAGTAAACACATAAACATAATTAAAAATATCACTAATAAATAATATAAAATTAATAGATTATTGATAAAATATGCTATATAATCCTTCAAAAAAATATATATATATGCTATATAATACTCCCCAAGTACAACATTTACAGGTAATGAGTATACAAATCGGGAAATTCGGGCTACCCCGTCGTTTAATATTCATACCCAAGCCCGACCCTAATTGCAATTCGGGTTGAAATTTTTTGCCCAAGCCCGTCCAAATTACTCAAAACATGTGCCCAAGCCCGAATTTAGTCCGGGCTGGGTTCGGGTTGGTCGGGTTCAGCCGGTCCAAGTTGCACCCCTAGTTAGTACCCCAAATACATAACATAAGATCTACATATTCATATAATTTTGTAACTCGAGCAACTATCTCTGTGTCGTTGACTTTATTTGGCCGATGATTTATTGTCAACAATCTTCACTTATTTTAACTCATATGATTTTTAAAACGCTTAATATTTTTTGGACAAACGAAAGAACTTTATATTAATAAAAAAGGTCTCAAGGCCTTTTACATCTTATGTTCTGTATGGAGTCTGATATGCCCAGCCATGATGTAACCAACCCAGTTTAGCAGCTTTTGCAATCCAGTCGGCCGCAGCATTTCCTTGTCGCCGAGTGAAACTAACATTGGAAGTTAGTTTGGAGAGCATTAATGTAATACCCCGTTTATTTGTGAAAGGGTAAATTGGGTAAAAGGGTAAATTAGGTAACTGAGAAAAATAAAATTTTATTTTTATTACAAGTGATGAGTTAGATTATTTTTGAGTTCAAAATATAGTCGGGATATTATTGCAATATTATTATATTTTCCTACAAAACGATATTTTAGTTGTGTGTTTGATTTGTTAGCATTTTATGTAGTTATTTGAATAAAGTCTAGTGTGTACCCAACCCACTAGTTGACTTACTATTGATGCACCCAAAACACTAGAATTATCTAGCGAAGTGTGCTCCCAACACACTCTAGCACAACCAACTTAATAATAAAAAGAAAAAAAAATGTGGGGCGGTGGAAGGAGAATTACTTCTCCAAGTAACAATATCAATATTTAATGCCCACTATCCCTTTTGTTTTTCACACCAGACAACTCTCTCTCACTCACGGCAAACACCCATCGCCACCACCACCCTCCCTTCACCATCACCACCCGAACCACCACCACAGCCACCTGTCCCTCTCTTTCTCCTCTTCTCTCCCTCTCCTCTCCCTCTCTGCTGCTCACCACCACCAGCAGCAGCTGCTGCTCCCGCCAACGCCACCAGCCACCACTCTGGCGACCCACCCCGACGAGAACACCACCCATCTCAGCCTCTCTCTCTCTCTCTCCCTCACTGTGTTGAGCCTAAGACCTCCTCCTCCCTCTGCATCAGCCACTGACCAGCAGTAGCAGCAGCAGCTTCTCCGACGAAGGAGCCACCAGCTGCCGCCAGCAAGCCGCCCGACGGGAAGCAAAACCCGCCACCACCTCTGCCTCTCTCACTCCCTCACTGTTTCGGACCTCTCAAGCCCTCACCCACTCTGTTTCGACCCATATAGAAGCTTTTGCAGCAGCAAATCGCTGCAGTTCGCGCGAGCCGCCACCATCGTCGCCGCCACCATTAAATCCGGCGAGAAGCTCACCCGAGCTAACCGAAGCGACCCACTTGCTCCCGTTGGTACCAAAACACTCCTGGAGGTCCGAGGAGTCTAATAGCAACATCAAACAGAGCCCCCAACGTCCGATTCGTCGCCGATGGTCATCACCGCCGACCGCCACCTTCGGAGACGTGACCCGTTCCGATTCTTGACCGTTTCTCGCGATTTTTCGCGTAGGTGAGTCCTAAATCACTCTCTGGTTCATTTCTAATCATCAAAATCACATCTTGTTAGCTCTAAATCGAATCGGGTATGTTGGTTTGAAGATGTATGCTTGTGTTCATAAAAGGGGGTAATTTATGTAATTTCTGAAAAGTTGAGGGCAAGATGTTAACTGCATGTTTAGTTTCTCAAAGATTGGGGGTGATGTGTGTATATTATCAAACTGCATATTTATATAAACTTTAAAAGTGTTATTTTTGGATTTATGATATAAGCTAATAATTATACATATTATTTTGACTAAATAAAAGTGAATAAGTTGTTAAAAATTATATAGAGTTACATTTATATGAAATATTGTTGTTTTATAAGCGAGATAAAAATGTGTGATTTTGTTTAATTATATAATTTCGGGTTGATTAACTAAATATTTAAAGTGCTTGTAAACTAGTGTTTTGAGTAAAATAGACTATTTTGTTAATATTGATAAAAATAAATAAGTTGGAAGTTAGCTTGTGAAATAAACATTAAGTATACTTTTAAATAAGAATACATATTACTATTATTTGATATTACTTGAATATTTTTCATAGATATTAGAAATTATTTATTTAACATAAGTTTATAATTATGTATGACTTGTTTTATTAAAATAAGCATTTTTGTGAATTTTATTTGAGTATTTAATTATTATATAGTATATATATTTTCTAATAAATAAATAGCTATAATTGAATAAGTTTGAATTAACTTTTATAGTCACTTATGAATAAATAGTTGGTTTATTAAATTATTATTTCCTAAATAAAGAGATTGTATAAGCTTAATATTGAATTTATTTCTCAATAATTTGACGAATTAGTATTTGTATAAGTTATAATATTTTTACGAGAAAAATATAAGTGTTAATGTCACAAGTTTGATAAATAATTGTTGCATGCTATTAACTAATGGGGGTAAAGGGGATAATTTCAAAACAACACATTGGGAGTTAAAGCATGTGGCATAGCATACTTGCACAATTGAGCTTGTAAATAATTTAGGAATTACAAAATTGTAGGTGACAAGATCGTAAGCAAGGGTTACGAATATCCGTAGAAGCTTATCGCGCTATTTGCTTTGCTACTTGAGGTGAGTAAATATGCCTAACCTAGTGTGCCCGTCCTCCTTCGTGTCTAAATATTTTTATGACTTTTACGTCTCAAATGTGATTTGTGATTTACGTGTTTAACTTGATATTTCAATTACGCGTCCAACTATTTTTATGATGATTTATACGTCTCAAATGTGAATTTTGAAATACATGCTTGACTTGGAAATTCAATTACTTGTTTATCGATTCACTTGGAAACTATCACATGAAAAATAATAATACGTAACAACGTAAAGTGGAAACAGTTGTGCGGTGGAACCATATGCGGATTATTATTTATTGTGGTTATTATATTTTGCTCGGTTGCAATTGCCCCGGGCTGCTCCATGTACTCACCTCTCTGGCCGCAAGAAGTCTTAGAGGGGTGCCGGCACTTAAGGTCTTGGATGCTTGCGAGATGGTTGGTTCTATATTATTGGTTCGTTCCCCGCTACAACTAAATAAAAATGTAAATTTTGAGATGTGGATGATGGATGAATATTGGATATTGGGAATTTCATAATTTGGACAAACGTTATGGATTGGAATGTTTCCTTTGGATAAATGTCTATTTGGTACTGTGTTGATTTGAGAACACATTTCTGGAAACAAAGAATTAAATGTCTAAAATATATTTCTTTTCTCACATGGGAGAATATTTGTTTACTTCTTATATTTATCATCCTGATTTCATAAAATAAAAACACGCCTCTTTCCGATTTACACGTTGGGGTGTTTACTTACTCAGCAATTTTTGTGCTGACTTTGGAAAAACTGCGGTTTTTGTTTCTTTCCCCCGCAGGTCTAGGTGAAGGGAGCTCGGCTTAAGGGGAAACGCGGACTCATCTAGTTGTAATTAGTACTAAATATTTGAAACGCCTAGACATGTTTCATCTTGTTTAATAGTATGTATAATGTTACACTTTTGAAGACTTCTGGGTTGTAATAAATAATTATGTGATGTTTGTTTTGTTTACCATCCGTTCCCTTGCACCCGGGAGCAATCTCGGGCGCGGGACGGCATTCCCGTATCTCTCCCCACGGCGAGGCGCGGGGTGTCGCAGGTGGTATCAGAGCAGGCAGTCCAATAAGGGATTAAAACATGTTGGGAAACTTAAAATTGATATAGGGAAAAGATAATAAAACTGGAAAGCCGATCGGGTTATGGGTAGCCTAAGTGCTGGTAGTGATTCCACCCACGTTCCTTCTTGCCATTGCTACTTGATTAAATGGTATTTGGATTATTTTTTTTGAGTTGGCAACCTCATTTATAATGGATTGATTTACCAATAATACCCTGGGTGTGGAGAATGGGAAATATGGATTATTGGAACCAAATTTTGGATTAAAAGTGATTTGAAAAGATGGGTTATATGTGAAAATAACTATATGTTGCATGATTTGACCTCTATAAGGTCGTTGATACTTGAATTATTTGATGTCTTCATTTTGATTGGTTGCTAGATAAATAACGCTCTTAGAATACGAGGAAGTTGAATATGAGATTATAGAAATTGGATTGTGAACGATGCATTGCTCTACTTGAAAATTTATATGTTGTGTATAAGATTCATATGAATTGCTAAATGTGACAATATTTATACGTTTATAAGATGAATTAAATCCCTGAGGCCATGATAGAATAAATCAATGTGCAATAAGTGAATACATGAGAATGTAACTGTTAAACCATTGCAGCAATATACTAGGAGGACCCGATAAGGATAGACGGTTCAGAGTAATAATCATGTGGAGTACTTCTTCGTTAGATAGTAATGTTGTAGGAATACATGACTCTTGACAAATCTAGGGGAGAAATGTTAGATTCCAACCATTGGAGACTTTGGATTTAAAAGGACGTAACGGAGATGTTGAAGTATTTGACTATTGAACCATTGTTTCATTAACTAGATATGTGAAGACTTTGATGATATATTTGAGGTACTTTGAGATATTAATATAGATGTCAGTGGTCCAGAATAAATTCATTTTTGGAGTCTTTTCTGCTAATTAAAGAAAGTTATTCGAGGAAAGGTCCCACCCACCCACACCTGAGAAACTAAGAAGTCAACCCGTTGAGTTTTGACTAGTTTTAGTCTTGGTGATTGGAGAGATTTTTCTATGTAAATGGTTGATTGGAGTCTACTTCTTCATAATTTTATTCGGAAAGTTATGCTAGACTGCTTTATCATTTAAAGATATTGGTAATATATAAATATTTGAAGTGCTATTTGTGTTGTGGTTACTCTAATGTTGCTTCATGATTGAGGTGTTTATTGGGTTACGTATTACTTTGAAATTTTAGGATTCACTTGAAATGGTAAGTAAATTTGTGAAAGAAGTATTGCTAGATCATTGATGGTCGCTTATAATATTTAGACGCACCCTATGACAGATCTAAGTTGGTTTATTATGAAGTTATACATTTAATGTTGAATTGGAGTTCTGACTTAGCTTTTGAAATTCATGTTTAGAACCTAGTAAATTTATATTTGGAGCCTCATAATTTAAGACGGTTGCTCGGAAGACATTATTTTATGACAATTTATGGAAATTTCTTATATGAAACTATTGCATACTTGGAGTGTCGTCGCAATATTGTTGCTCATGATCAGTTATGAATTGTCTCTAAGGGATGTTACTTTAGCGTATGTCATTCTGAAGTTTTAATGTTTTGTTGGACTTAAGGCAAAGGTTGTACATTCTTCAACTTCGCGTTATTGGGTTTAGTGTGTGATACGAACTTTATGCAGATGACACTACCAGTTACCTAGGAAGAAAATGTTAAGAAAAGCTTGGAGTTCGTGTAGGAAATTGGAGGCCTATTACAGCTTTACGTTTGGGGATTTGTTTCAATACAGACATGACGTCAGTGCTTCAAGTTATTTGGTTGAATTTGCATGAATCCACATTTTCTATTGGAGTAACAATTTGGAATAAGAAGAGTTACGGATTTAAGTGGTTGATTCGGGTCAATTAGAGTACTTGGTAGAAGCACATGGTTAACTAGCACCAAGTTGAATATGAAGACTTTAGTACCCTCTATGTACAACAAGTGGCTATCAAGGTACTACCCTAAGTTTTCCTAAGGTACTAGACAAATAGAAGAACCTAACGTAAGAAGCTCAGCTCTGGACAAGACCATAAAACATAGTTAAAGTCTTGGAGAGTAATCGCTTTGGGGATTGATTAGAATCAACATGATTTAAGGTATATTTGGGTAACATCCGATTAAAAAGGGGACTTTGTCTTGTGAAATTTTGGAGAAAATTTGAAGAAACGTGGGCAGTTGGATCAAAGATTAAAAGACCAATCCGTTAAAGTTTTAGATACCCTCTCCAACTTGGTTTGGAGACAATAAGTTCAATTTTAAGATGCCTATTTGGAGTTCGATTATTTAAATCAACTACCCTGAGGAATCTGGATATTAATGTGGGCGGGAACTCTCCATAATATGCGTGGATTAGCGAGTTTGTGAGCCTTTTGGAGTTATGTAATAGAATGATATGTTTCGGTAGCCTTACTTTTCTATATTTGGGGTACATACTCTTCACATAAACCTTAATTGAAGTCTTGTTGTTAATGTCTTGTTGTGGTATACACTAATCACTTAATCAAGGTTTGGTTATTGGGATTGAATATTGATAAGTTGCTTGGGAGTATGCCTTCTCTAGTCAATTGACACGGTATTTTGGGGTCTTTGGAGGCGTCGTGAAATTTGGGTTAATAGCTAGATTTTAAGGACCAAGAGGAACTGTTTATTTCAAAGTCTTGCTGTTAATTTCTTAAGTCATGCTTGTGATGAAAAAAGCGCTTGCGGGTCTAAGGCGTTGATAGTATCCTTGCCGTTGTTGTATGGAGTTTTGTCGCTTGAACATCACCAAGGAGCCTAGATATTGAGTCATGAATTACTGTTGGATTCACGGAAACAGCCGGATTATGTGTTATGTATCATGGGAATACATTCTGATTCCTTTCTTGGTTTATGTTCTGGACTACAGAAAATATCAAGTACGTATTAAAGGTAAATTTAGTACTGTATCAAGATTTTGGAGAGTTAAATGTCAAAATGTCTTGTTGTGGAATAAACTGTCGGCTTCATCAAGGTTGACTACGAGGACTGAAATGTAATAATTTTATTGGGAGTCCGTATTTCGAAACGAGTCTTTTCTAATAATTTGAAACAGCACTATTGAATTCATGAGTGGTATCGCGGAATTTTGGGTTGGTAGCTAGATTTCTAAGATTAAGAAGAATTGTTTATCTAAGGTTTTGCTTGTTATTTTCTTAAGCCACGTTTGGGATGAATAAAGCGCTTGCGTGTTTAAGAAGTTGATAATTTATTTGTCGTTGCTGTATGGAGTTTTGTCACATGAACGTCATCAGAGAAGCATAAATTTTGAGTTACTAATTACTGTTGGATTACGTGTTATGTATCAGGGGAATACATATTAAGTCCTTTGTTGGTTTATGTTCAGGACTATTGGTAATATAAAGTACGTACTAAAGATGAATTTAGTGGTTTATCAAGATTTTTGGAGATTTATTGAAGTATTTCAATCACTTGGTGTAAGTAGGCGATGTCTATCGAATTATGGTATAGATTCGGATTTCAAATAGTTAGTACGATTCACCAGTGCCAGTGTGCAAATAGAATGTTATCGCTAAATAGATACTTTGGTCCATGGGATGTTCGTTCTCTTACTGACTATTATTGGGTGTCACACGAGTGAATGGAGTTACTCTAAGTCTTATATGTTAGAATCAAATGTTATAAATTTTCTTTAACAGACCTTGTGAAACAAGTTATGTAGAGGAAAATGGGTTAGTGGAAACAATATCTTACGTGGAATTTGGGTGAAGCAACCTCCGACTAGATGATCATGTACGGTAGAGCGATATAGATTTCGATAAGAAATAGAAATAGGAGAACAACTTCTAATCGTCATTTAAAGCCGTAGTATCTTGCAGGTTACCTTAATTTCCGACTCAGCTCATTTTGAGAGATAGACAAAAATTTAAAATAAGAATTTACTTTGGAACAACCGTGACACGGTCCATATACTGCAACTAAATAAGTATATCCACGACTTGTATTCACCAAGTATGACCCTCCATTGTGGGAAAATTATATGGAGTTCCGGGGACGTCACTCCTCTAAGGGGGAGAGGATGTGACCCTTCGTTTAGCATCTTTCGTTTAGAACTTCTACGTGAGAACGTTTGCATCATTTAGCACCTTTCGTTTATAACCGCTACATGAGACCATATACGCGATTAGAACCTCCGCATTATCATTATGTCAGGTCTAGAATTTTCATTTTTTTTAACTTAAATGAGTTATAGCCTTACTAGATATTTCATATACTTTTCATATCACTATATGCGCATAAAATGGAGATTTATCGCTTATGAGAGATTTCATGTTTCTATTGGAGAACTGGGGACTAGTTGTGTGGTTTTGGCATCACAAATAATTGGTTGATTTCAGCTTCGAGTACGAAGCTTTTCTTTAAGGGGGGAAGGATGTAATACCCCGTTTATTTGTGAAAGGGTAAATTGGGTAAAAGGGTAAATTAGGTAACTGAGAAAAATAAAATTTTATTTTTATTACAAGTGATGAGTTAGATTATTTTTGAGTTCAAAATATAGTCGGGATATTATTGCAATATTATTATATTTTCCTACAAAACGATATTTTAGTTGTGTGTTTGATTTGTTAGCATTTTATGTAGTTATTTGAATAAAGTCTAGTGTGTACCCAACCCACTAGTTGACTTACTATTGATGCACCCAAAACACTAGAATTATCTAGCGAAGTGTGCTCCCAACACACTCTAGCACAACCAACTTAATAATAAAAAGAAAAAAAAATGTGGGGCGGTGGAAGGAGAATTACTTCTCCAAGTAACAATATCAATATTTAATGCCCACTATCCCTTTTGTTTTTCACACCAGACAACTCTCTCTCACTCACGGCAAACACCCATCGCCACCACCACCCTCCCTTCACCATCACCACCCGAACCACCACCACAGCCACCTGTCCCTCTCTTTCTCCTCTTCTCTCCCTCTCCTCTCCCTCTCTGCTGCTCACCACCACCAGCAGCAGCTGCTGCTCCCGCCAACGCCACCAGCCACCACTCTGGCGACCCACCCCGACGAGAACACCACCCATCTCAGCCTCTCTCTCTCTCTCTCCCTCACTGTGTTGAGCCTAAGACCTCCTCCTCCCTCTGCATCAGCCACTGACCAGCAGTAGCAGCAGCAGCTTCTCCGACGAAGGAGCCACCAGCTGCCGCCAGCAAGCCGCCCGACGGGAAGCAAAACCCGCCACCACCTCTGCCTCTCTCACTCCCTCACTGTTTCGGACCTCTCAAGCCCTCACCCACTCTGTTTCGACCCATATAGAAGCTTTTGCAGCAGCAAATCGCTGCAGTTCGCGCGAGCCGCCACCATCGTCGCCGCCACCATTAAATCCGGCGAGAAGCTCACCCGAGCTAACCGAAGCGACCCACTTGCTCCCGTTGGTACCAAAACACTCCTGGAGGTCCGAGGAGTCTAATAGCAACATCAAACAGAGCCCCCAACGTCCGATTCGTCGCCGATGGTCATCACCGCCGACCGCCACCTTCGGAGACGTGACCCGTTCCGATTCTTGACCGTTTCTCGCGATTTTTCGCGTAGGTGAGTCCTAAATCACTCTCTGGTTCATTTCTAATCATCAAAATCACATCTTGTTAGCTCTAAATCGAATCGGGTATGTTGGGTTGAAGATGTATGCTTGTGTTCATAAAAGGGGGTAATTTATGTAATTTCTGAAAAGTTGAGGGCAAGATGTTAACTGCATGTTTAGTTTCTCAAAGATTGGGGGTGATGTGTGTATATTATCAAACTGCATATTTATATAAACTTTAAAAGTGTTATTTTTGGATTTATGATATAAGCTAATAATTATACATATTATTTTGACTAAATAAAAGTGAATAAGTTGTTAAAAATTATATAGAGTTACATTTATATGAAATATTGTTGTTTTATAAGCGAGATAAAAATGTGTGATTTTGTTTAATTATATAATTTCGGGTTGATTAACTAAATATTTAAAGTGCTTGTAAACTAGTGTTTTGAGTAAAATAGACTATTTTGTTAATATTGATAAAAATAAATAAGTTGGAAGTTAGCTTGTGAAATAAACATTAAGTATACTTTTAAATAAGAATACATATTACTATTATTTGATATTACTTGAATATTTTTCATAGATATTAGAAATTATTTATTTAACATAAGTTTATAATTATGTATGACTTGTTTTATTAAAATAAGCATTTTTGTGAATTTTATTTGAGTATTTAATTATTATATAGTATATATATTTTCTAATAAATAAATAGCTATAATTGAATAAGTTTGAATTAACTTTTATAGTCACTTATGAATAAATAGTTGGTTTATTAAATTATTATTTCCTAAATAAAGAGATTGTATAAGCTTAATATTGAATTTATTTCTCAATAATTTGACGAATTAGTATTTGTATAAGTTATAATATTTTTACGAGAAAAATATAAGTGTTAATGTCACAAGTTTGATAAATAATTGTTGCATGCTATTAACTAATGGGGGTAAAGGGGATAATTTCGAAACAACACATTGGGAGTTAAAGCATGTGGCATAGCATACTTGCACAATTGAGCTTGTAAATAATTTAGGAATTACAAAATTGTAGGTGACAAGATCGTAAGCAAGGGTTACGAATATCCGTAGAAGCTTATCGCGCTATTTGCTTTGCTACTTGAGGTGAGTAAATATGCCTAACCTAGTGTGCCCGTCCTCCTTCGTGTCTAAATATTTTTATGACTTTTACGTCTCAAATGTGATTTGTGATTTACGTGTTTAACTTGATATTTCAATTACGCGTCCAACTATTTTTATGATGATTTATACGTCTCAAATGTGAATTTTGAAATACATGCTTGACTTGGAAATTCAATTACTTGTTTATCGATTCACTTGGAAACTATCACATGAAAAATAATAATACGTAACAACGTAAAGTGGAAACAGTTGTGCGGTGGAACCATATGCGGATTATTATTTATTGTGGTTATTATATTTTGCTCGGTTGCAATTGCCCCGGGCTGCTCCATGTACTCACCTCTCTGGCCGCAAGAAGTCTTAGAGGGGTGCCGACACTTAAGGTCTTGGATGCTTGCGAGATGGTTGGTTCTATATTATTGGTTCGTTCCCCGCTACAACTAAATAAAAATGTAAATTTTGAGATGTGGATGATGGATGAATATTGGATATTGGGAATTTCATAATTTGGACAAACGTTATGGATTGGAATGTTTCCTTTGGATAAATGTCTATTTGGTACTGTGTTGATTTGAGAACACATTTCTGGAAACAAAGAATTAAATGTCTAAAATATATTTCTTTTCTCACATGGGAGAATATTTGTTTACTTCTTATATTTATCATCTTGATTTCATAAAATAAAAACACGCCTCTTTCCGATTTACACGTTGGGGTGTTTACTTACTCAGCAATTTTTGTGCTGACTTTGGAAAAACTGCGGTTTTTGTTTCTTTCCCCCGCAGGTCTAGGTGAAGGGAGCTCGGCTTAAGGGGAAACGCGGACTCATCTAGTTGTAATTAGTACTAAATATTTGAAACGCCTAGACATGTTTCATCTTGTTTAATAGTATGTATAATGTTACACTTTTGAAGACTTCTGGGTTGTAATAAATAATTATGTGATGTTTGTTTTGTTTACCATTCGTTCCCTTGCACCCGGGAGCAATCTCGGGCGCGGGACGGCATTCCCGTATCTCTCCCCACGGCGAGGCGCGGGGTGTCGCAATTAATGTCCTTGAGAACTTGAATGCAGCGCCATGGTGGCTTCCCTTTTTCTCCATTGCTAACCACAAAACTTTGTTGTCAATCTCAAAGACACAATTACCCAACTCCACAGAATTTGCCAGAATTATAGCATCCCTTAAGGCTAAAGCCTCCCCTTTCACTGCAGAGATGCAATGGTAAGAAGTGGAGTGCTTAAGCAGAACTTTGCCAACCACATCTCTGATGATGATACCAGAAAAGTCTTTCCCTGTCTCTTTGTTGAAGGCACAATCAGAATTGATCTTGAATTTCCCAAGCATAGGGGGTTTCCATTTACATGGAGGGGGGTTAATAGAGGGGTTTACTGATTTGAGAGACTTTGAGTGGATTTGAAGATAATTTGAAGCCTCCTCAGTGGCTAACTGAACAACTGCTGCAGCATTTGGTTTGACTTTGTTAAAGATATAATTGTTCCTTGCTTTCCAAATATACCACAGAATGTAGGCAAGCTTGCTTTTCTGGTTTTCCTCCAATCTTTGAAATCTCTCTAGCAGCCAAGAGTGAAATCTTCTCACCATAGAGATTTGATATTTGTTCACCTCTTCATTATCATCCCATAAGCGAGTAATCCAAGGACAGAGAAGCCACATATGTTCAGCAGTTTCATCATCATTTAGGCAAATGGGACAAGTAGCTTGACACATCTTCCTTTTGGCCATATTGACACTTGTTGGAATGCCATTCTGACAAGCTTTCCTCAAAAATATTTGCACTTTTGGCAAACACTTTAAACTCGTGATTTCTTTCCACAGAACAGGATCCTGTGTAACAGAAGTAGATGCACCATTCCCCCTGCTAATTACAACATTTGAAAGTGAGGCATAACCACTTTTCACTGTAAATTGTCCATCTTTGGTATAAGGCCAGCAGAAGCAATCCTCATTTGTCATTAATGGGATATTAACCTTTTTGATCTCTTCCACAGAACCTGGATCACACAAAGAGTACAAGAGCTCCAAGTTCCAATCTTTTCTATCAGTTGTCATGACATCAGCCACCCTCTTAATATGATCTACCATATCACTTCGGACAAGTTTTTTAGGGAAATCACCATTTGGGAGCCACCTAGAATCCCAAAAAGGTACTGACTCACCATCACAACATGCCAAACACCTTTCTTCTTGAGGAGATTGATACCTTCAACAAGACTCTTCCAACTCCAAGAAGCAACAGAGGGTTTCTTGACAAGCCAAAAGTTGTTATTTGGGAAATATTTAGATCTTAAGACTTTCCCCCAAAGGGACTCTGGGTTCTTCCAAAGCCGCCAAGCTTGTTTGGAAAGTAGAGCAATATTAAATTTGGAGAAATCTTTTAATCCTAAACCCCCCTCCTTCTTTGACTGAGTTAGGATCTGCCATCTCAACCAATGTGTTTTTTTTCTCACCAAGAGAGTTGTTCCAAAAGAAATCTGCCACTTTCCTCAATAATTTTCAGAATCTTTTAAGGAGCATAAAAACTGACATGATATAGGAGGGAATCGCTTGAATAACCGAATTGATTAAAATGTCCTTACCTGTTGGACTAAGGCTATTGGCTTTCCAGATTTGGACTTTGCTGTTGACCCTTAACAGAACAACCTCAGTACATCGCTTATTGGAGGTGCCCCAATTTCGTGGCATGCCCATATATCTTCCATGTTGGCCTGAAATTGGAATCTGGAAAATATCTGCAATCTGCTTCTTTTCAAAGGAGCTCATGTTTGTACTGAATATAGCACAAGACTTATTTCTATTTATAAGCTGCCCAGTAGCATAACAGTATTTTCCCAGGACTTCCACAAAAATAAGACAGTTCTGAGGATTAGCCTTTGCCACAAACATTGCATCATCTGCGAATAACAAATGTGTAATAATAGGGCTTCTTCTAGCAATTTTCAGACCTTTGAACTTACTCTTCACAATAGCTTTCTTCATAAGACTGGTGAGACAGTCAGCTGCCAGAATATAGGTAAGGAGATAATGTATCTCCTTGCCTAAGCCCTCTTTCTGGGGAACATTCAAGTAAGAGTTTACCATTCACTTTAATACGGTAGGAGACACTTGTAATGCAGCTTTGTATTAGTTTTACCCAATGTGGATTGAAACCCAATCTTCCCAATAGACCAATGATGAAATCCCATTCCAAGCAGTCAAATGCTTTGTGCATATGAAGTTTCAGAGCCACAAAACCCCCTTTTCCCTTCTTCTTATGAGCCAAATAATGCATTATTTCTTGGGCAATAAGGACATTGTCTTGTATTGGTCTTCCCCCAATAAAAGCCCTATGTTCTTGAGATATGATTACTTCTAAGATAGGTTTCAATCTCTGCACCATTAGTTTAGATATCACCTTGTACAAAAAATTGCACAAAGCAATGGGTCTGTATTGAGTGACATCTTCCGACACTTTGACTTTGGAGATCAAAGCTATAACAGTTCTATTCAGACATGAAGGGATCTCTGCTGTAAGAAAAATCCTTTATCATGGCGCACACTTCAGTCTCTAGGATGTGCCAATATTTCTGAAAAAAGATACCATGAAATCCATCTATCCCTGGAGCTTTATAAGCTCCTAAACCAAAAACTGTTTTTTTAATCTCTTCATCAGAGATTGGAGCAAGGAGTTGGGAATTCATTGCTTCAGTAATAATGTTGTCAATGTCCTCAAAGAAAGGTTCTTAATTCCGTTCTCCACTACGCCTGTAGATCTGTTGAAAGTGTTCCATAAAAATCATGTGAATCTGATTAGAATCATACACCCACCTGTCGTCATTCTTGATCCTGCATATCTTGTTATGACATCTTCTCTGAATTGTTGTAGCATGAAAAAAATTTGAATTTTTATCCCCCCAAGAGAGCCACTTCACTCTAGCTCTAGCAGCCCAGAATTGCTCTTCTTGTATCCAAAGATCATCAATTCTCCTCTTTAGACACTTTATCTCCTCAATGCTTCCTTGTGAACTAGAATTATTAATAAGGGAAGTAAGCCTCTCTTTGCACTTAGTGATTTCTTTCTTTCCATTCTTAAAATTTCTCTTACTCCATCTCTTGAGTTCTTTAGTGCAGCTGTCTTGTTTTTGTTGGAGACAGCCCATAATCTTCCAAGCATTAGAGATCACAGCTTCACACTCTTCATGATCCATCCAAAAAGTTTCAAACTGAAAAGTATTTTCATTAGGACCACCCTGCCATTTAGGAAAACTACAATTGGACTGTGGTCCGAACCTATAGGAGGAAGAGCCCATACATCTGCATAAGGAAATAGTAGTCTCCAATTTAGATTAGCCACAACCCTATCAATTCTCACTTTAGTATTGTGTGCCTGTTCTCTATTGTAGCACCAAAAAGTGATAGCCATTACACCCCAGGTCATTTATATCACAATAGTTCAAAACTTCTGTAAAACTGTTGACTTTGGTTTGAGAGAGTGCATTACCTCCTTCCTTTTCAGCTGACTCCAAGAGGTCATTGAAATCTCGAAAACAAATCCAAGCCATGTTTGAAGAGCTGTACTGATGATCAATTTGATTCCAAAGCTGCCTTCTATCTCTTATATTTGGACAGCCATATATGAAGGAAAGTCTCCAATCTTTGTTGCAGCCGCCATTCTTGATCAGGATGTCAATAACATTCTTGTTGCTCCTCAGAATATTGAAAGAGATATCATCATTCCACAGGATTAGAATCCCCCCTGATTTTCCTTCAGGTTCAATACACCATCTGTTAGCGAAGCCAAGTTTCATTCTTATTCTATATGTTTTTTTTGAGGCATTTTTGTTTCTAAGAGACACACGATGAGGGGTCGAACCTGGAGAATAATCTCCTTTAGGTATCGAACTGCCAGGTCATTCCCCAGCCCCTGACAGTTCCAAACAAGTGTATTCATTGCTCACCTTGGGGCTTTGAAAGGCCAGCCACCACACCTTGAGCAGAGATAGTTCTTTCTAAATCAATCATTCCTTCAGCAAAGGATTGGGCCATTTTAACTTCATCACTTGATGATTTCTTCAGGGGAAAGATGATAGCCTTCATATTCTTAGAGCTGCGTTTAGCCATACCCTTTCTCTTCCTTTGAATTTTTTGTTGCTGTTGCGTTTCTAGAATGTATTTCACATTATCTTCAACTTCTCTTTGTTCTTTCTCATTCAAGGCTGTATACTTCACCAGAGCAGAGCTTGAGGAATTGCATATTTTCTTACTTGTGGCTTCTCCCTCAGGATCATTCTCCACTCCTTACCTTTTCAAAGAGAGTAGTGTTCTGAATACTGTTGATAGCTGTATGTCCGCATAAGGGTTTGAGAGGGACGGAGATGAATTTTCAGAAGCAGTATTGGGCTTGGGAATATTTATGGGCTTCAAGGATTCACAAAAGGCACTAAGGTCAACACAATCTATGTTTAGTGGGCTTTGAGTTGGGCTGTCTTCCGGCTCTTCGACGTAGTAAAGGGCCCTGTTTGTATTTTGATTAGCCCAGTCCACTCTAGCAGAAGAACCCGGTTCATTGTTAACCGCCTCCTTACACTTATCCTTTTCTCTAGAACACTGCTGACTCACCTCTAGACACGCGTCAATATTTGATTCCTCACCTGGTACAGCTGTGGAATCCGAAGGAATGTATGTGTTTTCCTTCATGGAAATTAACGCGTCTGTGGCCTTTGTCACGCGCTCATCTTCTTCGTTTAAACCGTCCTTTGCACGCGCCGCCGTCTCCCAGCTGTTCATTCTCCTTTTCCAGTAATTCGTTCCCCAAGCTCCATTATGGCGATCATTTCAGGTGTTTCTTCTAGCCTCCAACATTCTCGGTTCCGCCTGCAAATCTGCGCCATACCCTGAACACTTGCCCAAATCCTTTGTAACGAATCTTCAATTAAAGTCTGCATGCCCAAGGAGACCGCAACGGTAGCAGAAATTACCCAAACGTTCATATTTGAAGCTTACCCATGTGTCTTCTCCATTTTTTCTTTCCAGCGTAAACCCTTTTGGTAAGGGATTGTCGGTGTTTAGTTCCACCCGAAGCTGGAAGAACGGTCTGATACCCATTATTCCAGGCTCAACCCCTTCCCAATCCACCACTTCACCAAAAGCCCCACCAATTCTTTTGGCGTTTGTAATCGATCGCTTTTGTGGGGGGACACCTCTAACTTGTATCCACAGCGGACACCTGCGTAGAGAGGAGGCGTCTAGTTTCTTCCCGAGCTCCCATTCTTTGAGATTGAGGAGGTGATTTGCAAGTATCCATGGTGATTTCTCCCTAAGTTTCTCTTAGTCTTCTCGATCGCTGTATTCAAAGGCGAAGATATTCGCTTCTGGGACTTATTCTGCAGTTGGAGCTTCAACAGCAATCAAACCTCTCATGATTCCATCTCCAGTTATGATTTTCTTCATCGTGTTCTTGCTTATGGCTTTGCCACAAAAGTACTTTCCCATCAAAACAAACTGATGTAAGCGGTGCACAGCTTCTGGGCTATCCTCCAGATCTAGACATATATCCATAGTGCGGATAGGATTTGAAGGTAAAGAAATGGCTTATAAGAGAAGTAAAATGGTTTGAAGGGGGAGAAGAGTGAATAGAATGGGAGGAAAACACACCACCGAGTAATAGAAAAGAGATGGAGGTACTCTGAAGAATTACGCCGCTGGGGTACTAGGAGGGGTATAAAACCCTGAAATACAATCACATCCCCAAGGTAAACCCTAGAGAGAGAACTACCTCAGAGTAAAATGCACTCCTTCTTTAAAACACTTAATATAATAATCATTAATTGTAGGATCGTATGTAGTAGTTAGGTACCTTTAGCTACTTCCAGAGCTATGAGCTTCTTCCAGGGCTATGAGTCTCTTCTAGGGCTATTTAACTACCAACGTTGGTTTTGATCCATATTAATGATAACCTTCCAAGATTTTTATCACAATCTTGTGTTCCCATCTTGTTAAGCAATATATCCATACCCCAACTTATTTTGAACACATAACAGGGATATGGATATATTGCTCTACAACATGTGGTGGATATAGACAATAATTTAGTCACATATACATTTTTAGTCACATATACATTTAATTAGAGCAGCAAACCAATCAGGGAAGTATGAACGCGTGACTTTTAGGCCAATTCATGGCTCACCCTAATCGCATGGGCGTAGTAAAAAAAAGTTGTAGCTTATAGTTCTAGCAATTAATGGATACTCAAACAAATCTATTAACTTGGTTACCTCTACTATAGACAGATAGTACAGAATGAATAACGGAGAAGACTTTTCTCTTACGTAGTTGTGTACGAGAGAATCCTTCAGGGAGGATTCAATATACACCAAGAGCAGAGGATAAGAACACATGAAGAGTAGGGTTGTGTGTAGGGAGAGAGTAAGGCAATAGTACTGTATGAGAGAGAGACAGAATTTTGGCAGAGCTTCCGCGTATCTCAGGTGATTCGCCCCTGTATGGAAGGGTTAATGATCCTATATATAACGGAGAATGTGACCGTTGTAGTGGGTTAATGCACCCATTAATGACGACTTAATTAGCTTAACCACAACGACACGTTCGTCCGCGTATATAGGAACCGTTACGCACGTCGTCCGCGTATACCGGAACCGTTATGTGGTTGACCGGGTTTATGGAGCTCGTGCCATAAATCTCTCAAAGCAGTTACAAAAGGTCGCGCGCAGTCTTGGTTGTCGCTCGCGCGCGACAGGACTTACTCTAGCCTCCAAACCACTAAGTCCCTACAAGTCCCGTGTGGCGGTATGCGAGGGCCCTGTATCGCAGCCCCCACGTGGATCAGCGCGGGTGGTGATCCAGTGTGTGTGGAGCACAGCTAGGTGTGCTGGATGATCGCCACGTGGCTAAGATCTGTCTGTCTAGAAAGCACTATCTACATTAGCCCCCTTTCTGCGCGTGAAGACACATAGCCGGATAGGCTTCAATGCGCAGGAACCAATGCACGCGTCGCTGCCACGCACCATTTCAAATACACGCAAAATCAGCCCCCGTGCGTGCCATTATGACCTAGAATCCCTAGAGTCATGCCGTCTGTTCTTTTAGGGTTTTAGGCGTGACGTCAGCTTTTCCTGTGATTGCGCGATTCGACGGTGACGGTTGCGATTCGACTACTGAAAGGACGCGACTCCTCATTGTGCTTGAATAAGTACTCTATGTCTTCCATTGTTACAAAGCATCACTTCTCTCTCTAAAGTGAATGATACCCGGAAGCCTTCAAGAGCAGATTCAAGTAATCAACCATCAGTTCTTCCTTGTCAATCGTCTTCTTCAACTTGCTTCAGCAAAACAAGGTTGGCTTTGCTCAATTCCATTAATGTACTCAAATATTCTTTGAACTGTCTCGGATCTGTAAACCCATAGCTATTTGGAATATGTCATTCATTGAGAACTGCAAAAGATGCTCTTTTCTTAAACCCAGAACTGATCGAATCACCAGATTGTGACGAACTTGAATGTAGAACTTCTGAAATTCTTAGCAATATACACAAATTCCGAGCTTCTAAACCCAGAATTGACCCCGGAATTTTCATCTTCTCTTGACAAAACATAATTGCTTCCTGAAATTCAAGCTGAAAGTTTATATATTTCTCCCCCCTTTTTTTCTTGCTTTCCGCTGGAATGGCCAAGACAAAAGGATCTAAGCCCATTAAAGAGGCCGAAGAAATACCTGTTCTTCCCAAGACCTTGTGGAGAAAAGCCCCCTATTTGGGTGGAAAAGATTTCTATCATGCTAGGGTTAAGGTGAAGAATCTACCGATTCCTGCCCCCTCTGGAGAATTGCGGAGATTGACCCCGCCTACCAATGCAGCCATGCTAGAGTTAATCGACTCCAAGGATGTGGTTAGGTTAGGAGTTGAAAATGGGTTTTTCCCTCACACTGCAATTTCCACCCAGGCCTTTGTCCAAAAGCTGGACCTTATGGATGAGTGGATTGACCATGTATTGACCCATCATGCCATCGCATTGGACAATGCTGGTATTTATTTCGAAGTTCGTGCTATGAAGGGTGCTGCCGTGAAGTTGGATCCGTCCATGCTTCTAAACCTTCTTTCTCGCTATTCACCTGCGACTCACACCTTCCACTTTGCTGAGTTCGAGGCTGCTCCCACTTTGGAAGATGTGCACATGTTGTATGACCTTTCTCCCATTGGTGAAGTGGATCCCCTGAGCCCTATGAGAATTGATCGAGAAGTTGCTCTATACGCGCAGATGGAGGAATGCTTGTCCCAGGTGAAGAAAATCTCTACTCGTTGGACATCTGCGAAAGTTCTTTCTGAATGGCAGCTTGTTGATACTTCTGCGAAGAACACCTGGGGAAAATGGGTGCAATACTTCTTTCGCGACTATGCGAATAGTAGTATCACCAAGCAACTTCTGGACAAGAACCCAAATGCGAAAAATTATGTAAATGGGAAAGGATACCATCTGACTTTGTGTGGCTTCCTCTGTGCCTGGTTGTCAAGGTACCTTATTGATGGTCACATTCATGATGGGGTTTTCTATCATGTCCTCCCTCTTGCTGTTAAGTTGGCCCTCGACCAAAGAGTCGCACTTGGGTCTCTGGTCTTGGGCACCTTATACCACAGATTGGACCAGTTGGTAGTTGCAATCAAGGACTCTCGCGGTCGTCTTGATGTGCTGACTTATGTCAACATCGCATTCCTTACCATGTGGGTTTGTGAGCGATGGCCCTCCTATGCTCCTGTTCCTTCTAGGACCAACAAATGGTGTGTCCCAGGCGCGGAGAATGAACTTTCCAGTGGGAGAGCTGCTCGATGGTTTAGAACCAATCCTCCCAAGTGCACCTGGAGCCTGATATGCGACGACCAAAACAAGTTTACAGCTAGGCCTTATGCCACGCGTATCGAGAATGTGCGATGGTTCTCGAAGCTATATCCCGCCAAATCTCTTGCTTTTTCAGAAGAGCTCCTTCCCGAAGGTCATGAGCGCTATCATGAGCGCTATCGTGAATTCTTCTGCTGGTGTTTAAGGGGTTCTCTCCCTGTTCTTGCTGAGTATGTTCCTCAACTTACTCCCAGGTATGAAAGGATCACAGTCGACGTTGATCCAACTCGCGTTTCTCCCCAGTTCGGTTTTGATGCAGTGGCGCCTTCTTTTGGCCTAAATTAATCGTAAGAGGCTGCTACAAGCGCCCCTCGCAGCCGAGGAAGATGCTGATGCTGCAGCTGAGGAAACGGAAACAGATGGTGCTGGAGATGAAGTTCATGAAAATGAACTGGTCATGGAAGACAACATCGCATGCAAATGTTGATGTCCAAATGAGTGATCCCGAGCCACAAGATCCCCTCGCAGCCGAAGGAGTTCCTGGTCAAGCAGCAGCTACTACTGTTGTTGTTCCTTCAACAGAGGTAGAGCTTCTAGAGGTTCCCCCAGCATGGAGTTTTTGGAGCTCGCAAATTGGAGCTGCTGTCGCACCTGTTGCGGCCTATACTCTTCCCGCCAACTATGATGGGCTCGAGCTCGCGGCTGACAGACGAGCAATGCAGCAAGGGCAGACTTCAGCTTTTCCAGGAATGCGCATTCCCTCTTTGCGTGAGATCCTTGAAGGGACTGGTATGTTACCATTTTTCTTATTCTACAACCCTTTATTAAAAGCTTTCATGCTCTAAACTTGAATCAACTTTATCAAGAATGAAGCTAGCTGATGTGGACTGGCTGGTTCAGATGCGCCTCTCATACCCCTGGTCATTCGCGAGATCTCTAGAGATAGAGCCGTATGATAGGAGGCTTTTCTTGACCGAAGCCATCTGGATTCTGGAGCAATTTTCTGTGGCTACTCCTGCGACCATTTCTCCTCATAGTGCACAGCTGCTTTTCAGCACATGCAAGGGGCTTCAATCTTAAGTTTAAGGCAAGCTAGGGTATCTTCTCAACAGGATCACCAAAATTCTCGCAGCTGTGAGTTTGAAGCGCGGCTACCACAACCTCGCATCTGAAAGGCGGAAGGTAGAGGAACAAAAGCAGAAGGCTGAAGAAGCTTTCAAACTCTTTCATGCGATGAATGCCAAGTATGATTAGCTGAAGCGAGAAGTGGACCAAGCAAGAGAGGTGTCACTCTCGTTTTCTCCAGAAGACCCTTTGATCAAGAATTTGTTTTAGAAACAACAATATCTGTTTAAAACAAAATATTATTGTAATGCTAGTCTTTCTCCCCCTTTTTTTTTATCTGGAACTCCATGTCCCATTTTGCCCTTTTGGGGATTTGCACTACTATCTTGATGCGTATCAATTATGACATCACATAGTGACGTATCTGCCTTGATTTTTGCGCTAATGATTTATTAGATAAGCACGATTTCCTTGGGAAGCCCATACTTATAATGACCTTCCGTCATTAATTAGGGCGTGCCACCGAATCGTCATAACTTTTAGTAGGTTAATTGAATTTTACCTCTTTTGAGGCGTAAGTAATTGATTCTTACCCGTTTTCCAAGCTTTGCTGACTCAGCCAGGGAACTGAAGAGTCCCCCTAAAGTCTATATAAACCCTGCCTCTTACTGCTTGGGTTCTTCATCCCAACATGTGGCTTGCCATGAGTCCTTACGACTGCTGGCCTCAATGCTTGTCTTTTGTTGATTCATGGCAATTTCAAGTTGTGAAATCTGAGTTTGTGCCTTGTTCCATAGAAATAGGTCGCAAGATCTTCTTTATAAATCTTACTGTTCTTCATGATTTCTTTGAAGAAGATATACACAATGCCTCATGCTTCTACGAAGATTCTTCTTCGTCTATTATGTTTGCAGGTCGTATCTCCGGCTGCCTTCCAGCGAGGTGCAGTTCCATACTGACCTTTTTACCGACTCGTAATGAATGGAGTGTTTCTCCTCTAGCTTTCCTGGAGGAGAACTATTTGCCTCCACGTTCTTGAACAAGGTGTGACGAGCCATGGCGCTCGTCTCTTTGGACAATAAGCTTTCTGCCCCAGGAGTTGTTCTCCACTTGTTCTTCACCGTCGCATCTGCCTGGACATGAAGTTCATCTGGCACATCTCTTGGGCAGAAGACCAGTCAAGAGCCTTGTTCAGATCTAGGACCTCGACGATAGCATCACATAGCTTTTGTTAGCATTTGTAGGCCGATCATTTCATAGTAAGAGTTTTCTTAGTATGAGCTTTTGCATGTAAGCTGCTATCTAGACAGATACATTGTAAGTCATTTTAACTGTTAATGAAATGCATTTTAGCATTTGTTGTTCTTGTTTGATGCAACAAATTGTAATATCGCATGTGTGGTTGCTATAAAACGAAACAAGTTATGTTTCTCTCGGGTTTTGTATTCGGATATTTGCCTGAATAATTCTTTATCTCAAGCTTGATAAATTTTGCATGCGCACAGGGCGTTGTTGCTATAGCTTGCTATCTAAGCAGATAGACTTACATATCAGTTAAGATCATATATCATGTCTGCTATCTAGGCAGATAGGCTTTAGATCACTTAAGATCGTTTTTGAACATTGCTGCTATCTCGGCAGATAGGCTTTGGATCGCATAGGATCATACATTATGGCTGCTATCTAGGCAGATAGGCTTTTAGATCACTTAAGATCGTATTTAAACATTGCTGCTATCTCGGCAGATAGGCTTTGGATCGCATTGGATCGCATATTATGGCTGCTATCTCGGCGGATAGGCTTTGGATCGCATATGATCATACATTATGGCTGCTATCTTGGCGGATAGGCTTTTTGTTGTAAATGAGCAGAGAAGTAAAAAAATCATAAGAGACGACTAAAATTCTTCTCATATAGGAGAATTCTTTTATCAAAAGCACCCTCATATGGGAGAGGCAAGATTACAAGTCCCTCATATGGGAGAGGCAAGATTACAAGTTCCTCATATGGGAGGGGCAAGATTACAAGTTCCTCATATGGGAGGAAACAACGCATGAATTTGTCAGAGTACTAGACATACATTTCAATAGACATTTGAATCCAATGTATGTAAAGAGAGAGAGAAGCTAAGGATAATACTTTTAATCCAGCGCATATTGATCGGGCTTGGGGTTGTGGCAGTCCCATGAAGCCTCTGTATTGTGCAGTAACCACTGTCAAAGACTTATTTAACTTCGAATGGTCCTTCCCAGTTAGCTGCGAACTTTGGATGGGCTGCCTCCCGCATGCAATGATCTGAAGCGCGCAGAACCAAGTCCCCAACCGCGAAATCTCGATATTGGACTGTTTTGTTGTATGCGCGAGCGATCCTCTCCTTGTACCTCTTGTTGGCCCGCTTAGCTTACTCTCGCTTTTCCTCCAATAAGATCAAGTCGTGGTCCCGTTGATTGTCATATAATGCATGAAAGGCCATTCTCGCAGAATTGACTTTCACTTCCGCCGGTACAACGGCTTCAGCTCCATAGTATAGAAGGAACGGGGAGACTCCTGTGGTAGTCCTCGGCGAAGTTCGATATGCCCATAATGCTATGTTCAAAGAATCAACCCATTTCTTGTGATCTTCTGCGACCATCTTGCTCATAATTCTTAGCAGTGTCTTGTTGGTTTCTTCTTCTTGACCATTCCCTTTCGGATAATAAGGAGTGGAACAGACCTGCCTTATGTTGTACTCCGCTAGTTTTGCGGGCACTTGACGATTTACAAAGGGTGTGCCATTATGCGAAAGGACCGTATTGGGGATTCCAAACCTGTATATGATGTTTTCTTGAACGAAATTGACCACTGCGAGCGCATTAGCTGTCTTGAGCGGTATTGCCTCCACCCACTTAGTAAACAACTCAGTCGCAGTCAGGATGAACTGGTTCCCATGTGAGGCCGGTCGAATGGGGCCAACAAAATCTAGAGCCCAAGTGTGAAATGGCCATGGCGTCCCCAACGCATGTAGGTCTACGGCAGGGGCATGTACGAGGTTGCCCTTAAATTGGCATTCCTGGCATCTCTTTACTTTGGTGCGGCAATCTGCCTCCATTGTGGGCCAAAAATAACCAACTGTGAGGAGCTGCCTGCATAGCTTCGCACCCCCCTGATGCTCTACTTGGTGGGATAGATCCATCACCTCTTGAGCTTCTTTGCTATCCAGGCATCGGAGTAGATTACCCTCATGGCCCCTTCGCGAAAGTATGTTTTCCTGTACTACATATCGAGCCGCCTTTCTTTTCAGTTTCTCGGCTTCTTTCCTTTGCTCAGGCTCGATTCCTTCTGTGAGAAAATCGAAGAGTGGCTTCCTTCAGTCCGTGTCATCATCAACCAAAGTGATTGTTAGAGAATCCTTGATCAATGCGCAGCTTTCACAATTCCCTTGAATTATCGCAGCAGCGTTGACATGTGCGGCCAATGAATCCCATATCTTTGGGCTTATCGATAGATCGACACCTCACCTTCTCCACACGTGTGCTGTTGAATCTTTTCCAATAACACTTGCCCCTCCTCCTACGAGACGCATCGCATGAGTATTCCTCCTGGGCCTTTGTAGTAGAGGGCATTGTCATGTATGTTGTACCTCTTAGTGGATTCCCAATTCTCTTTGCTCGTTCCCTCATCAATTACACGCATTATCGGTTTTATCCAATCTTCGTCATCCATGAACTCATCCCCGTATGCGTCCTCTGTCAATGCCGGTGACATTCGGACTTCGATCGAGATTCTCGTAGGGCATTTGTCTGTACTCAATTTAGATCCCAGAGTAGCTAAAGCATCAGCATGCCGATTATCTGTTCTAGGCGTGTGCTCATACCTAACATCGCAAAATTGTTGTACCATCTTCTGCACCAAAGTCCGGTAGGGTTAAAGATTTACCTCTTTCAATCCGTACTCACTTGAAGTCTGTTTGACGATTAACTTAGAATCCCCCATAACCGTCAAATTGCTTACTTCTGCGCCCTGGCTGCACGGAGGCCTGCGATGAGAGCCTCATACTCCGCTTCATTGTTGGTTACTGGGAAATCAAGTTTCGTGGACATTTGGATGACCTCCCCGTCTGGTTTAGTCAAAACGATTCCAATTCCTCCACCTTTCCTTGTTGACGATCCATCAAAATGAAGCGTCCAGTAAGGTAACTCGACTGCATAAATCTCGGGTCCTTCCAGTTCCCCCTCGATCATGGGCTCATAGCTATTATCTGGGAACTGTGCCAGAAGATCCGCCACTGCTTGCAATTTAATTGCTCGTGGTCGAACACACGTGATATCGTATTGTGAAATGGTCATATACCATTTTCCCAATCTTCCGCAGGGAGAGGTGTGAGCCAAGAGATACCGTATGGGGTCGCTCTTTGTAACCACCACAACCTTGTGCGAGGCAAAGTAGTGTTTTAACTTTTCTATTACGAAGAATAAGGAAAGGCAATCGCGTTCAATATCTGTGTACCTTGATTCAGCTGGTTGCACTATGCGAGAAATATAATAAATCGGCCTTTCTTTCCCCTCATATTCTTGAGCCAAAAGCGCCCCTATAGACTTCTTTTTCGATGTCAGATACAACAATAGCGGCGATCCAAGCTGCGGTGCGATCATTACCCTTGGCGATGTCAGCAGGTCCTTTAGCCTCCCGAACGTGGCCTCATGTTCCTCTGTCCAATTATACACATCATTCTTCTAAAGGAGATTGCTGACGCAGAAGGTTATTTCTGCGATAGCTGGGATGAACCTCCGCAGGTAAGATAGTTTCCCCAAGAACGTCTTCAGAGTGCTTTGATTGTGTGGCGCTGTCATGCTTTTGATGGCCGATACCTTTGCAGGGTCAGGCTCGATGCCCTGGCAATGTATTACGCATCCCAAGAACTTCCCTGAAGTCACTCCGAATGCACATTTCATGGGGTTCATCTTCAGCTGGAAACTCCTGCATCTTTCGAATACCTTCCGCAGGTCCCCCAAATGGTCCGCTTCCTCTTTGGACTTGACGACCAAGTCATCAACATAGAACTCCATTCCATTGCTCGCTGATAGGTCGCGCCTGCGTTCTTGAGCCCGAATGGCATAACCGTGTAATTTAAGACTCCCACCGGCGTGATGAACGCGGTTTTCCGTGCATCTTCAGGGTCCATTTTGATCTGGTTGTACCCACCGAAACCATCCATGAAGCTGAACATTCGATGACCCGCAGTAGAATCGATGAGCAGATCGATGTTGGGTAATAGAAAATCGTCCTTGGGGCAGAAGCGGTTGAGATCTCTGTAGTCTACACAAATGCGAAACTGCCCATTCTTCTTTACTACAGGCACAATTTTGGCCAACCAGGTGGGATGATGATTCGGCTCGATGAACCTGGCAGTCAACAGCTTGACAATTTCTTGCTTGATTTTTACATTTATCTCCGGCCTGAAGCTTCTCGTACCTTGCTTCATTGGTTTAGATCCTGGGATAACATCTAACCTGTGCATAGTGATGCTCGTGTCCAAACCAGGCATTTCATCGTATTCCCAGGCAAACACATCCTTGTATTCAGTCAGCAGCTGCAGCAATCTTGCTTCTGCATCGCTTTTGAGGTCTGCACTCAAAAAGACGGGCCTCTTCTTTTCTTCGCCTGGGCTCAGAAACACTTCCTTCAGCTCTTGCTTATGGGGCCTCGGCTTATCCTCCATGCATTCAGGTGCTTCTTTCAGCTTTTCCTCTGAAACCTCTGATGTTTGTTTGACATGTTCGATTTGATTGATTTGCCCAGGGATATCCCCATGCTCGAATGGGGCTACCCCCACGCACCTTCATATGCGGTAGCATTTCTTTCCATTGGAGTAAAAAATTTATATCTCATTGCCTGCGAGATCATGTTTCATCACTCTTTTCAGAGTGTACACGTTCTTTCTTTGATAGGCGACCGACGGTGCCTCTTCGCGTGCGGATAACTTTTCCTTAGCATCCTCCCTTGTCACCATCACTCCCGCTGGCGATTGATCCTTGATGTCTTCCCATCGAGGCAGAGGAGTTGGGTTAAACGGCCCCGGCGTTTGCTCATCCGCCATTTCGTAAACCACACCGCTTCAGTGAGGTGCGCTTTGTCGAGATTGAAGGGATTTACCGAAGCTGGTATTTCTACCACTCTATCGTTCTAGACAGCCTTCATCACCTGGTGAGCTGTTGAGCGGACCGCATCGAAACGTGAATCCAAGCTCGCCCTATGATCATGTGATACGTAGTATTCGCATCAATGACGTAGAATTTGGCTGAACATTTGATTTCCTATCTGGACGCCCAAACGAATCCATCCCATCGTCATCCTGGAATCACTCCCAAATCCCATCAGCGGGGAAGGACGTCTGACAATATTCTTCTCCGGGATTCCCGCCAATTTTAAAGTGTTGAGCGAGACCACGTTGACGGCTGCTCCTCCATCAACAAATTCCCTCTTGAATTCGACATCATTAATCACCGTCGTTACGTACAAAGGCTTCTGGTGGCTCGAGTCTGTCTTCTTGTCACTTGCGGAGAAGGTCAACCTTTTCCGTAGAGCGAGATGCCCTAACAACTTTCCCGTTGGAGATCACGATGTCTTCCTCGAAGTCTTCTGCTACCCTTAGAATCGCCTTTGTGATTTCTTTCCGGCATTTCTCCGAAAAGTTCATTTCGTCAAAGAATTTGTTGAACCCGTGCGACCCTTTCATTCGATCGGCACGCTCGTCCTCCGTGTCTATGCTGTAGTCCTCATCATTGCGAATTTCAGCAATGATAGGTAGGCCGTCTTCCGCAATCTCTTCAAGATCCATAATCGCAATCATGGCTACCTCTTTGCCTTTCAGCTCTTGCTCCGCGTGAGCTGGCAGCGGATTGTTTCGCACATCCTGTCTCTGGTCGCTGACAATCAACTCGCCCTCCTTCATTTTTTGCCTCACCATATGCCTGAGTTTCTTGCAGTCAACTGTAGGGTGCATAATTTTTCCGTGGCACTCGCACCACTTCGGGTCCCTCATCTTCTCCTTAGAGGGTATCCTTTCGAGCGGAGGCAAGATTCCATCCTTACGCCACTGTTTGCACAAGTCCATCACTTCCTCTATCGAGCAAGGCAGGGGCGTCGCGTCTGAGTTTGTAACCCTGGGCTGCTTGTACGGGGAAACTGTATTAACCTCAGCTTCGCGCCCTCTCTTATAGCTAATCCTTCCAATATTAAAAGTGTTTCCCCCTGAGGGTCGTTAAGGGGCGTGCTTCTTCTTCTGCATCTCCACTATAGGCTCTATGTTTTTCGTGCATTCAATCAACTTTGAAAAGGTAGGAGTTTGTAGGTTGATCAACATACCTTTGTACTCGTCTCGCATGCCTTGTAGACATATCTCTACGAGCCTGCCCTCAAGCACTTCATCTCTTCACTCAAAGGATTTGGCCCTGAATTTCTTGATGAATGTGACTCCATCTTCCTCGCGCTTCTGATACATACGGGAGAGATGAATCACTGTAACCTTCTCTTCCACCGGGAAGAATTTGGTGTAGAACTTCTGAACCATGTCGTCCCAAGTTTTAACAGATCCGGCCTCCAACGTTCTATACCATTTGTAGGCAACATTTCCCAAAGATTTCGGGAACTCGCGCATCAGCAACTTGGGATCAGCTCCGTATGGTCCCATCACATCGATGAAACGCATGACATGCTCGTGAGCATTCCCGTTGACATCTTCAAACTTGTCCCACTTAGGAGCCTTATACCCTGAGGGGTTAGGCATGAGATAGATCTCACGTGGGATAGGCAGATCGTTATCAACCTTCGGGATAATGGTGTCTGCAAACGGTTGATTGGCCAAGAACGTCTCTATGCGCCGCTGCAGCGACGTCATACATTCCGGCGTGCTTCCCCCAGCAGCAGGAGGAAGGGTTGTAGCAGGCGGGGACACATATGCTGCGGTCGGGCTAGGGGTGTAAGTCACGTTGCCCAGCAGTGCCGGTGGAGGAGGCAAGGGGTATTGTGAAGAAAGGTTGGGTGCCACAGTTGGTGGTTGAGGAATATGTGTGGTAAGGGGCGGTATTTGGGTTGTTTTCCCCTTAACAGAGGGTAATTGCACCATTGCTGGTGGGGTTTGCGAATTAGGGTTAGGTGGTGTGGGTGCCACTCCAGTCCCATGGGTGGTAGAAGTTCCCCCACCCTGAGAGACAGCAGTGCCCAATGTATGATTCGGAGCAAGGGTTCCCAGGATGGCCATTATCCTTTCCATCTGTGCGGATTGAGCTTGAAGGGCCTTTCCCTGATTCTGGATGGTGGCGTTTAGAGACTCCAACGTCGGAGTCCCACTGGCGGCTGCAGAAGTGTGACGGGTCTCCTCCCCCGAGGTTGTCTCCGTGGAGGGCGATCTGTTACTGACGTCGTATTCGTGAGACATGGTTGCTTGCAGTGGTAAGATTCCCGTCGGGTTCACCAAATGTGTACGAGAGAATCCTTCAGGGAAGATTCAATATACACCAAGAGCAGAGGATAAGAACACAGGAAGAGTAGGGTTGTGTGTAGGGAGAGAGTAAGGCAATAGTACTGTATGAGAGAGAGACATAATTTTGGCAGAGCTTCCGCCTATCTCAGGTGATTCGCCCCTGTTTGGAAGGGTTAACGATCCTATATATAACGGAGAATGTAACCGTGGTAGTGGGTTAATGCACCCATTAATGGCGACTTAATTAGCTTAACCACAACGGCACGTACGTCCGCGTATATAGGAACCGTTACGCACGTTGTCCGCGTATACCGAAACCGTTACGAGGTTGACCGGGTTTATGGAGCTCGTGCCATAAATCTCTCAAAGCAGTTACTAAAGATCGCGCGCGGGCTTGGTTGTCGCTCGCGCGCGACAGGACTTACTCTAGCCTCCAAACCACTAGGTCCCTACAAGTCCCGTGTGGCGGTATACGAGGGCCCTGTTTCGCAGCCCCCACGTGGATCAGCGCGGGTGGTGATCCAGTGTGTGTGGAGCACAGCTAGGTGTGCTGGATGATTGTCACGTGGCTAAGATCTGTCTGTCTCGAAAGCACTATCTACAGTAGTATATACAATAACTGTCCTTGACAAAAAATATAAGAACTTCCTCTAATCTTGCTAGACCAAAAACCGTCATTAAGAAAACCATGTGATTTTTTTCATTCTTCGGAGGTTATGAGACCAGAGTATTGTGATTTTCAGTATCCGAATAGAGTGCAATTGTGTTCCATATCAAATGCAATGTTTCTACTACTACTTTCTCAATCAAACTAGCAATAATGAATAGAGGCAAAAGATACATATACACAAGTATAATCAGCTCACGTGGGTATCAAGGAAATCAACCCACAAATCTAAGTTCAAATCATTCAGAAACTAGCATTCTTTGTTGCTACGACGGTCTCCATTAAAATCAATTTTTAGCACAAAACAAGAAGAAAACAAATTGTGTACTTGTCTTCCACATATCTGTCTTCCGATCATATCATGCGATAGAGTTATCGTGCTGATAACGTGTTGTGATACGAGAATTGAGAGAGGCAATAAATAAAGAGAGATACAAGATGTAGGGAGAGTAGTATTGAGATGTGTATTATTCTCCAACCCTAAGCCTCCTTATACCTTAGTCCCCAAGACTAAAACAACATTATCATCATTCTCACCACGAGAATATTATTTATGAGAATTTATCATGATCCATACCATATCGTGTTTCTCATTATATGAGTCCTACGCTCAAAAGCGGACACAAACATCAACATAAATCTCACACATACCAGCAGATTTTGAACCTTAACATGAGTCTCACGCTTAATAGCGGACATATAATAACTACATATATCCCACGCTTACTGGCATATGTAGACTCTCCATAGTATGTAATTTTTCTCCTTCGGGTTTTTTATATGCTCTACATATTCAAAATGATTGTACCCGAGCAATTTTTTATGCACTGGTTGACTTTGTTTCGGCCAATAATTATTTAGTCAACATTCTTCCCATAAAATAATCATATGACTTTTTTAGCGCTTATTCAATTGAATCATTATTATTAGTATGATCATATTATTGTATTATGGTACATTTAGCTACTTCCGGAGCTATTAGCCTCTTCCATGGCTTTTCAATTATCAATGTTGGTTTTGATCCATACTAATGATAATCTTTCAAGATTTTCCTCGCATTCTTGTTTTCCCATCTTTTAAAGCAATATATCCAAAGCCCAACTTATTTTGGATGCTTTGGTTTCTTGATCCTCTTCTGGAGGATCAACATTATTACACAAGAAAACCTTTTTATGCTTAAAGTGTATACCCAAATTGATACCCATTATGATACGGGTCAACGTATCATACGGATTACCCGTATTATCACCTTATTGATTATTTAAAATTAGTCGTTAAGTGTTTATCTTATTTTGTTAATTAATTAATTTATTTAATTTGTCGTTTATTTTAGTAGAGCGGGCCGAGCCCATTAGGTCAAGGTGTCTAGTAGAGTTAGTGATTTTCTATTTAAACACTGAAATAGTTTGTTTTATTCATCAGAGAATAATAATTCTTTGAGTTTATTTCAGTTTATTTTGTTTCGTATTCGTAATTTTTCGTAGCGTTACGAACTACTGGTAGAGATTCGTAGCCTCTCAAGATACTGGTACGATACTGGTTGTATCAATTTGGTGCTTTCATTATTTTCACCATCCAGCTGGTGAATCATGACGGATATCGAAGATTTCATGATTCTCAAAGATCCTGAAGACCTTGAAGAACTCTGCAAGCTAGTGAATGAGACAATAAATTATCTCACAATGGCAGAGCTGACAAACTTTCAAGCGAGAAGGTATCTTACTATGACAGAGTTGGACGACATCAAAGCTAGTGGGGGTACGACTCCGAGCCGTGACCGCTGCGGAGTTGCATCGCATCCAGGACATGGTTACGGAAATTCAACCGCCGCCGCCGCCACAAGAGCAGCATCACGATGAGCAGGTATAAGAAACACAGGCAGATGCACAGCCGCAGAATGACCAAAAGCCTCCAACCACGCCGCCGCAATCTACTGAATTTCTGGCGACCAAGCAGCTCGCAGATGGTTTCCAGGCGAAACCCCTACAGTCGCCGACCAATTCGCTGACCCCGATTCCACCGCCAGTCTCCCAGGTTCCGCAGCCGGCGTCTTCGTCGTCCCAGCCACGAACGGCGCTGCACCAGCCGGACCAGATTCGTCCACAAATCATGTCACTGTCGCCATCTTCTCCGGCTCCGCGAACGAGGAAGCCTACTCTGCGCCACCAAACATAGACCCGACACCGGACTTCAACCCAAAGCCCCCAGATCCGTCAATATGACCAACGAATATTCCGTCTCCACCGCCGGACCTGCTCACACCACCTCTTCTACGGCATTCTTCTCCGATGCAGGCGTAGCAGTCAATCCCACCCGAAACAGAACAGCCACCGGATCCGTCCCCAATCACCGCTGCACTTACATGCCTCACCACCACCCTTCGTGATTTGAGGAAACCCCCACTCACGGTTAAGCTACAGATCCCCTCACCACTGGCCCAAACGCCTCCCAATCCCGCGACCATCGCGTCCCTGCTCCGACCGAGGCTTTTCACGTTGCAGCCGCCGCAGCCATGGCCTCCTCCTTCACGACCTAGGTTGGCCAATGTTATTGGGCCTGCTTCATCAACTAATAATGGGCTTCATTCTTTCTTATTGGGCTACCCAACGGAACCCACTGCGGGTTAGCCTTTTTATTTGAGATCATTCTCTCATTTGGTCAGCCCATTACAACTACATCAGCCACTTTTCTACACCAACTTGGATCAGTCATTTTTTAGCTCCAGTTATATTCTTACTCTCGCGCGACGTCAATTCGATCCGGGTAAACCTCTGGTCTGGGCAAGAATCATTGTGGACTCCTTGTTGATTTTTCATGCATATTTCCATCCACCTTGAGGACAAGGTGTTTTTCGAGCGCAGGGGAGTTGATACGGGTCAACGTATCATACACATCACCCGTACTATCACCTTTATTGATTATTTAGAATTAGTCGTTAAGTGTCTATTTATTTTTTTAATTAATTAATTTATTTAATTAGTCGTTTATTGTAGTAGAGCGGGCCGAGCCCATTAGGTCAAGTTTTCTAGTAGAGTTAGTGTTTTCTATTTAAACACTGTAATAGTTTGTTTTATTCAGCAGAGAATAAGAATTGTTTGAGTTTATTTCAGTTTAGTTTGTTTCGTATTCGTAGTTTCTCGTAGCGTCACGAACTACTTGTAGAGATTCGCAGCCTCTCAAACTACTGGTACGATACTGGTTGTATCAAATTAGTTGTGAAGCTATCGATTTTGTTAGGATTTTGCATTAGCACATACCCGTAGAGGCAATGATATTTTGTCTCATGTCATGCAATAGGACCCATTCTCTCCCTCATGGGGTGAGCTATATGATCATAACCAAAATAATACTTTGCAGATGCTTCAGGCATTAATTTGTCTCACTATACATTGTCTAAACCAAACCTCAAATTAAAGTAAAACATTGACAATAAGCAATCTCTTGGACTCCGTAGTTCTCTAATCAAAGATTCTCTTGGAAACCCAAAAAGAGACGTAAATGTCAATACTTTTATTTAAAAGTGAGTGGTTGTAGATTCTCTCCTCACGGAGATCTTTTGATGTTATTTTATAACTCCATGTTATAAGATTTTGTATATTTCTCATAACTTCTGGTATGAAAATTATGGTCTAAGAACATCTTCTTGATGTTCTGCTTTTGACCGCTAATAACAATAAATTCAACTAACGAAGACATAAATCTTACATATTAAAAAAAAAAATGAGCCTCTTCGAGAGGTTGATCATAATTAAATTTTAGCCATCTCTTCAGGAGATTACTATATGTCATCTTTTATAACTCCAGCTTAAAAAATTCATAACTACTGGTTATGAATGATATCTATGTTACTTAGGGAACATATTGCTTGTCTTTATATGGATATTAAAAACCACTACGAATCCACTACGGGAGATACATTTTTGTCCATAACAAACAGAAAAAAAAATTGTAGTACCTTAACTATAAATGCGCAAAAAGTACAAGAATATAGACAAACGACGACCTAGATCATAACTTCATGCTTCGAGTATGGTTAGTACCCCAAGTACATAACATAAGCTCTACATATTAATATAATTTGTAACTCGAGCAACTATCTATGTGTTGTTGACTTTATTTTGGCCAATGATTCATTGTCAACAATCTTGACTTATTTTAACCCATATGATTTTTAAAGCGCTTAATATAATAATGATTAACTGTAGGATTGTTTTGTAATAGTGAGGTACCTTTAGCGACTTCCAGAGCTATGAGCCTCTTCCAGGGCTATGAGTCTCTTCCAGGGCTATTCAATTACCTTGGTTTTGATCCATATTAAGGATAACCTTTCAACATTTTCCTCACAATTTTGTGTTCCCATCTTGTAGAGCAATGTATCCATATCCCAACTTATTTTGAACACATAACATGTATGACGTTTTTTAGAGCAATATATCCATAACCTTTTAAGATTTTATTCACAAACTTGTGTTCCCATCTTGTTAAGCAATATATCCATATCCGACTTATTTTAAACACATAATAGGGATATAGATATATTGATCTACAACATGTGGTGGATATAGACAAAAACTTTTTTAGTCACATATACATTTTTAGACACATATTCATTTAATTAAAGCAGTAAACCAATCAGGGAAGTATGAACACATGACTTTTAGGCCATTTCATGGCTCGCCCTAATCGCATGGGCGTAGTAAAAAAAACTGTGGTAGCTTATAGTTCTAGCAGTTGATGGATAGTCAAATAAGTCTATTGACTTGCTTACCTCTACTACAGGCAGATAGTACAGAATGAATAACGGAGAAGATTTCTCTCTTACGTAGTATATACAATAATTTTCCTTGACAAAAAATATAAGAACTTTCTCTAATCTTGCTAGAAAAAAAAACCGTCATTAAGAAAATCTTGTGACTTTTTTTGCTACGCAGAGTATGAGACCAGAGTAGTATGATTTTCAATATCCAATAGAGTGCAGTTGTGTTCCATATCAACAGCACTGTTTCTACTACTACATTCTCAATCAAACTAGCAATAATGAATAGAGACAAAAGACACCTATACACAAGTATAATCAGCTCACGTGGGTATCAAGGAAATCAACCCACAAATCTAAGTTCAAAACTTTCAGAAACTAACATTCTTTGTTTCTACGACAGTCTCCACTAAAATCAATTTTTAGCACAAAACAATAAGACAGCAAATTGCGTACCTCTCTTCCACAGATCTGTCTTCCGATCATATCATGCGGTAGAGTTATCGTGCTGATAACGTGTTGTGAAAAGAAAATTGAAAGAGACAATAAATAAAGAGAGATACAAGATGTAGGGAGAGTAGTATTGAGATGTGTATTATTCTCTAACCCTAAGCCTCTTTATATAGGCAATAGCGTGGGCTATCGGGCGAATAACAATGTACAAGTGGGCTTACAGCATGTGGTGGATATTCACCAAATAAACTAGACCATATATCATAACATTCCCCCTTGAATATTCACCACTTGTGATGCCTCGTTAACCTTGTCATGAAAGTGGGACAAAATCAATGACTAAGGAAAAAAAATGTACATTTAGGGAATTCTATAAATCAACATTGGAGATGACATTCTTCTAGAACGCATCTGAATAGTCTTTGCAGCCTCGTTAAAACCTTTCTTGGAAAAACCTGTGGCATAAAACCATAGCGAAGGAAAAAGAGTGCCGCATTTGGATTGGTTCTCCCCCTCTTGGTAACACCTTTGTACCTGACAAACATAACAATTTCAAGACCAAATCCAATAATATATAATTACTAAAGCATAATAAAATGCATATGCACCTAAAACTACTCGCGAGTTTACACTTTTGATTTGCTTCAGGAAAATATTATTTTTCATGGGAACCAACCGCCATTGAATTTCACAAATTTGTGATTCGTACGATCGTATTTGTAACTAGTTAATTTTTCAGCTCATATTTGTTGTACCTTAGTCCCCAAGACTAAAACAACATTATCATCATTCTCACCACGAGAAGATTATTATGAGAATTTATCATGATCCATACCATATCATGCTTCTCATTGTATATGTCCCATGCTCAAAAGCGGACACAATCCTCAACATAAATCCCACGCATACCAGCGGATTTTGAACCTTAACATGAGTCTCACGCTTAGTAGCGGACATATAATCACTACATATATCCCACGCTTACCGATATATGTAGTCTCTGCATAGTATGCAATTTTTCTGCTTCTGGTTATTTGTATGATCTTCATATTCAAAATGATTGTACCTAGGGATGGCAATGGATCGAATTCGGATCGGGTCCACCTATATCCGTATCTGAATCCAATCAAAATAAGTGGATCCATATTCGATCCAAATCCGACCGGATCCTAAACGGATTCGGACCGAATTCGGACTGGATTTAATTTGCAATATCCGTATTCGATCCGTCAATCCAAATATCTAGAAACGGATCTGATTCAGATCAAGATTCGGATCCTGAAATTTTTTTTACTTATCATAAAAAATACACAAAAGATTTAGAAAAATATGTAAAACGAGACCGCACCGAAAAAAATCTACCTAAAAATATAAAAATATATTAAAATTATTTTACAAATATGACTCGCGTAAATCTACCAAGAAATATAAGCAAGCCATTCAAAGGTTTAAGGCACCAATAATATCTAAAATTGTCTACATATTCAATCAAAGCAACACTAAGATAGTCCATAACCATAGTGGAATATTTTCGTCATGCCCGAAATGATCATGTGTAGTGATTTGCTTAATGTGTTTATATATATGTAGGTAAAACATAACTTTTTATAACTCTAAGGGTATTTTCATAAAACTATGTGTATTCGGATCCTTTCGGGTCGGATATCCATCGGATATCCTAATATAATCGGATCGAATCCGAATACGGATCGGATTTTGATTTTTAATATCCATATCAGATCCATATTTAAATGAATCGAATTCGGACTTGATCCATTCGGATCGATTTACTCGGATTTCGGATCGGATCGAACCGCATTGCCATCCCTAATTGTACCCGAGCAATTTTCTATGCACTGGTTAACTTTGTTTTGGTCAATAATTTTTTAGTCAACATTCTTCCAATAAAATATTCATAAGATTTATTTACCGCTTCTTCAATTGTATCATTATTATTAGTAGGATCATATTATTGTGTTACGGTACCTTTAGCTACTTCCAGAGCTATTAGCCTCTTCCAGAGATTTTTAATTACCAACATTGGTTTCGATCCATACTAATGATAATCTTTTAAGATTTTCCTAGCAATCTTGTTTTCCCATCTTGTAGAGCAATATATCCATATCCCAACTTATTTTGGATGCTTTGTTTTCATGATCCTCTTCTGGAGGATCAACATAATTACATGATAACTGTTAACGACATAAAATTGCATGTTTTTAGTATGTTAATGAACTCTTCATAACTTGCTTATATGTGTAATCTGTCTATTTTATCTCTCTTTCTATACTTATGCTTGTCTTCGTAGTTTTGGTTGTTTTTATCTTTTTTTGTAGGCAAAGAAATGCTTTAAACAAGAAGATAGCTAGAGGAGAGCTTGAATGTTGAATTGAGACGCTTTGGAGGGGCCATGAGACATGAATAAAGGGCTTGGAGGACTTAATTGGAAGAATATTTGAAGATAGACGCCAAAAAGTGAAGTTTAAGAAGACAAGGGACCAATTCGCAAAGCCAAAGTTACATCGGAGGGCGTATTTGTAGTCACTTTATCGGAGAGGGGGTCTATATGAAGCTTTACAAAGTTATAAAGGGGCTATTCAATATGATTTTAACGGAAAGTGGTGTAGGAGCAATTATCTATAACATTTGAAGAAGAAAATGGGGTCATTTTAAATCCCCAGCAAACGTGCGGGGGTCATTTTGAAATTTCATCAAAAAAGCTAATGAACAGACGGGTCTTCTTCCTCTCACGACGCACCACAGAGCGTGGAAGCCATGGAAGCTTCGTTCGAAGCTCCAACCAGCCCGTTGGACCCCCAAATCAACATCAAATCGAACAAGATCAGTCCCAATTTCTCCTTAGCCCGTTCTCTAACTACCTATACCCTCAATTCGGTCTAAGAAGGAAGAGACGAAAATGCCCCAATTCACCTAGGGTTCTTGAAGGTTCTGAAAATCGACGATTGATGATGAATTGGACGAATTGAATGGTGGAGATGAGTTCTTGGAGGCCAAGAAACCTGGAAGAAGCGTCTATATAAACCCAGAACAAAGAATTGAAGACTCTCTCTCACTCCTTCGGGTCACAATGCACAGTTTGAGGCTCTATTTTTCTCCTCTCTCTCTCTCTCTCTCTCTCTCTCTCTCTCTCCGATTTCACCCAATTTCTGGGCTTGTTCTTGAGTTCCTGAGCTCTCTCTTGAGCTAAATAAGGTCCAAGAACAAGGGGAAGAGGAAGAGAGGGAGAGAGCAGGCCGAATTAAGCCATTTTGGGATGTTTTAAATGAATTTCGGGCTGCTCTGTTTGTGATACTTCTGCCACTGTTCTGTTCCGGGTAGTGCTCTGTTTTGGTGTTCTTTGGGCATCAATCAACGGCGGTAGCTACTCTAGGGCTTAGTTGCTTGTTAGTTTTGTATTTGAATCAATTTCTTATCAAGTTCTTATGGTATGAATCAAGTTTAGTGGATGAATTAGTAATAACAAGTGTTTGATTCAAGTTTTATCTATGGAAACAACAATTCTCTCTAATTCTCTTGAATCTATCATGTTTAGCTAGTTCATGATTCAAGTTTTGTTGGGTTACTTGATGAAGTTGGATGGCTTGTTGTGAAGTTTTTAATTGTTCTTCAAAGTTTCAGAAGTTTGGATGTCGAATTCATTGAATTCTTGTGTAGAAGGCAAATCCGAATTGTGGCTTGATCTTGTATGTGGACTCCCTTATATGAGTACATATCCTTGATGCTTGACATAACTCGATTTTGGGTTTCGCTCTTGAATTTGTGAGCTAGACGATTCCGTTCGCTTTAGAATCCATGTTTCGTCGCTTCATACACATTTTGGGTGTTGAACTTCACTTGCAAGTCTTCTAGAGAAGTCAATTGATCCAACTTCACTCTCTTGAATTGTAATATCAGTCGTCGTTTATTTTATTTCTTAGTTTCAAATACAACTTGCTCCATCACTTGTGGTAGATTTGATAGCTTGACAAGCTCTAAAGCCATTGAGAGATTATTTTATCGCTTAGTTAGTCGTTTTCTACTCGCTACTCTAGTTTAGCAAGTCATTATCTAAACCTCCTCTCCTTGTGGATTCGACTCCGGACTTACCGCATTATTACTTGAGACGATATCCTATACTTGGGATTATATTTTTGTTGAACAATAACTCTCTTTTAAGAGCTATTATTATACTTCCGTATTACTTGTATTAGGCTTATTTCACATGATTTATATGATATATGTGCACTAATATGTGAAATAAATGACTTATAAGCCAAAGAGTCAAAAGTTGTGTTTCTACCTTATTTGCGCATGTTTTCTCTCATATTTCCTATGGTAATTTCACGGGTAGTATTTTGTTGTGTTTCTCAGGTTAAATAGGTGAAACTGAGCTTATGATAGGATTGGATATTCTTGGAACGGAGCTAGATGAAGAGGAGAAAAGACGACACAAAGACGAAGAAAAGTTGGAAAAGTCACTTCGGACCAGCCTGTACTATTTTCGATGCTCAGGAAAATCTAATAAATATTTGGGAGCAAGTCTTGCGCCATTTTAAAGTAGACATCCAGAGATTTCCAACGATATATGGTAGGCCTGAAGACGATTCCGGATGAGAGAGTAATGGCCCGCACAAGATCAGCTTACAATTCTGTCCGAGAATTACAAACCGGAGGTACTGAAGTACAATTTCGGCCACATTTCATTTAAAAGCGTGCCCAGGCCTTATGAAACGAAATCTCAGACGGAAAAAACAGAGGGACGCTGCTGGAGACGATCAAAGAAGGCTAGGAGGCATGAGGGACATGGAGAACGACGCCGGAGTCGCCGAAACCCGAATTTCGTCACGAGTTTGACTGTCCCTCCTATCTTTTCTACCTTTTCTTGTTACTATGAACTGGTTAGCATCTATTTTCAGTATACTTGAGTAAATTAACTTGCTAGGTTCCTAACCTAGGGCTATGTTTTGGTTTCGAGATTTTTGATTTGAATTCACGTTCTTTGATTGAACTTAATAGATGATGAATGTTTTGCTATGTTTAATCCTCTTTCTTAATTTATCTTTGTATTGTTTGGCCACCAATATGAAGATTATAGGTAATACGTTAGTGAAAGCAACGAATTACCCGGATAAGTGAATTAAGCACGTAGTCGCATGTTAGAGAAATCAACCACATGCTGTGAACGTTGAGTAGAATTAGATGATCGCCATTATATGTTTTAGGGATAATTAGAACTTGGTAAATCGGTTGTAATTTGACCTAGGAATAGGAAGCTAGCTTGGTAACTCGGTTAGCATTATTGCTCGTATGACAAATCAAAACATTATATATGTTTCAAAACATAATTCGGAAATTGAAGTTACCCTAGGGGATCCGTAGGCGACCTAGTACCAAGAAAATTGTCACACAAAAATATCATCTATTTAATTATTTACTTTCAATTTATTAGTTAGGAACAAATCACTCAAACTACAATCATCCTTAATTACTTTACTCTTTATTTTAGTTTCTAATTATCTATAAACTTACTATCTGTCCTCGTGGGATCGATAACTCCGGGTTGCAATATTACCCTATATTACTTGAACCGTGCACTTGCGGTAACATGTTAGAATCCGTGTCATTACACAAGTGATCATTTTTTTTGATTAAAGTGTATACCCAAATTGATACCCATTAGTTGAGAAGCTGTCCATTTTATTGGGATTTTATATTAGTACATACCCGTAGAGATAATGATATTTTGGTTCACGTCATGTTGTAGGACCCATTCTCCCCCTCATGTCGTGAGCTATATGATCATAACCAGAATAATAATTTGTAGATGCTCCAGGCATCAACTTGTCTCATTGTACGTTGTGTAAACCAAACATCAAAGTAAAATAAAACATTGGCAATAAGCAATCTCTTGGACGCCGTATTTCTCTAATAAAAGTTTCTTCTGAAAACCCAAAAAGAGACGTAAATTTCAATACTTTTATTTAAAAGTGGGTGGTTGTAGATTCTCACCTCAAGAAGATATTTTGATGTTATTTTATAACTCCATGTTATAAGATTTAGTATATTTTTCATAACTTCTGGTATGAAAAATAGCTTGAGTCCAATGAAAAATTATGGTCTCGGCACATCTTCTGAATGTTCTGTTTTTGACCGTTAATAACAATAAATTCAACTAACTAATACATAGATCGTAAATATTAAAAAAAAATGAGCCTCTTCGTGAGGTTGATCATAATTAAATTGTAGCCATCTCTTCAGGAGATTACTGTATGTCATCTTTTATAACTCCAGGTTATAAAATTCATAACTACTGGTTATGAATGATATCTATGTTACTTCAGGAACATATTGCTTGGCTTTATATGAATATTTAAAGCCACTACGAATCAACTTTGGGAGATTCGTTTTTGTCCATAACAAACAGAAAATAAAATTATAGTACCTAAACTATAAATGCACAAGAGTAAAAGAATATAGACGAACGCCGACCTAGGTCATAACTTTATGCTTCGAGTATGGTTAGTACTCCAAGTACATAACATAAGCTCTACATATTCATATAATTTTGTAACTCGAGCAACTATCTATGTGTTGTTGATTTTATTTTGGCCAATGATTTATTGTCAACAATCTTCACTTATTTTAACCCATATGATTTTTAAAGCGCTTAATATAATAATCATTAATTGTAGGATTGTATGTTGTAGTTAGGTACATTTAGCTACTTATAGAGCAATGAGCCTCTTCCATGGCTATGAGTGTCCTCCAGAGCTATTCACCTACCAACGTTGGTTTTGATCCATATTAATGATAACCTTTCAAGATTTTTCTCACAATATTATGTTCCCATCTTGTAGAGCAATATATCCATATATCCATATCCTAACTTTGTTTAGAGCAATATTTCCGTAACCTTTCAAGATTTTCCTCACAAACTTGTGTTCCCATCCTGTTGAGCAATATATCCATATCCTAACTTATTTTGAACACATAACAGGGATATGGATATATTGCTCTACAAAATTTGGTGGAAATAGGCAATAAATTTTTAGTCACATATACATTTTTAGTCACATGTACATTTAATTAGAGCAGTAAACCAATCAGGGAACTATGAACACATGAATTTTAGGCCAATTCATGGATCGCCCTAATCGCATGGGCATAGTAAAAAAATGTGTTAGCTTATAGTTCTAGCAATTGATGGATAGTCATACAAATCTATTAACTTTCTTACCTCTACTACAGACAGATAGTAAAGAATGAATAACGGAGAAGATATCTCTCTTACATAGAATATACAATAAATGTCCTTGACAAAAAATATAAGAACTTCCCCTAATCTTGCTAGACCAAAAACCGTCATTAAGGAAATCTTGTGATTTTTTTGTGCTTCGGGGAGTATGAGACCAGAGTAGTATGATTTTCAATATCCCAATAGAGTGCAGTTGTAATCCATATCAATAACACTCTTTCTACTACTACTTTCTCAATCAAACTAGAAATAATGAATAGAGACAAAAGACACCTATACACAAGTATAATCAGCTCACGTGGGTATCAAGGAAATCAACCCACAAATCTAAGTTTAAAACTTTCAGAAAATAACATTCTTTGTTGCTACGACAGTCTCCACTAAAATCGGTTTTAGCACAAAACAAGAAGGCACCAAATCGCGTACCTGTCTTCCACAGATCTGTCCTCCGATCATATCATGCGGTAGAGTTATCGTGTTGATAACGTGTTGTGAAACGAGAACTGAGAGAGGCAATAAATAAAGAGAGATACAAGATGTAGGGAGAGTAGTATTGAGATGTGTATTATTTTCCAACCCTAAGCCTCTTTATATAGGCATTAGGGTGGGCTATCGGGCCAATAACAATGTATAAGTGGGCTTACAAGATGTGGTGGATATTCACCAAATAAACTAGCCCATATATCATAACACTCCCCTTGAATATTCACCACTTCTGATGCCTCGTTAAAACCTTGTCATGAAAAAACCAGTGGGACAAAATCTATGACTAAGTAAAAAAAGTACATCTAGTGAATTCTATGAGCTCAACATTGGAGATGACATTCTTCTGGAACGCATCTGAATAGTCTTTGCAGCCTCGCTAAAACCTAGCTTGGAAAAACCCTGTGGGACAAAAACCATAGCGAAGGAAAAAGAGTGTCGCATTTGGATTGGTTCTCCCTTTCTTGGTAACACCTTTGTACCTGACAAACATAACCATTGTAAGACCAAAATCCATTAATATATAATTACTAAAGCATAATCAAATGCATATACACCTAAAACTACTCGGGAGTTTATATTTTTGATTTGCTTCAGGAAAATATTATTTCTCATGGGAATCAACCTCCATAGAATTTTACAAATTTGTGATTCGGACGATCGTATTTGTAACTAGTTAATTTTTCAACCCATATTTTGTTGTACCTTAGTCCCCAAGACTAAAACAACATTATCATCATTCTCACCACGAGAAGATTATTTATGAGAATTTATCATGATCCATACCATATCATGATTCTCATTGTATAAGTACCACGCTCAAAAGCGGACACAAACCTCAACATAAATCCCACGCATACCAGCATATTTTGAACCTTAACATAAGTCTCACGCTTAATAGCGGACATATAATAAGTACATATATCCCACGCTTACCGGCATATGTAGTCTCTGCATAGTATGCACTTTTTTTGTTTTGGTTTTTTGTATGCTCTACATATTCAAAATGATTGTACCCGAGCAATTTGCTATGCACTTGTTGACTTTGTTTTTTGTCCAATAATTATTTAGTCAACATTCTTCCTATTAAATAATCATATGATTTATTTAGCGATTCTTTAATTGTATCTTTATTATTAGTAGGATCATATTATTGTATTATGGTACTTTTAGGAATTTCCAGAGCTATTAGCCTCTTCCAGGGCTTTTCACTTACCAACGTTAGTCTTGATCCTTACTAATAAAAATCTTTCAAGATTTTTCTCGTAATCTTGTTTTCCCATCTTGTAGAGCAATATATCCATATCCCAAATTATTTTGGATGCTTTGGTATCATGATCCTCTTCTGAAGGATCAACATAATTACACAAGCACGCCTTTTTATTCTTAAAGTGTATACCCAAATTGATACCTAACATTGCCACATTAAATGTCCTAATAAATTTATTTATGATTCTTTAACACAATCGATACATGCTCACCCGCTCATAGAAAGGATTGTTCAGAATCTCGATCGGTTTAGAGACAAGTTCCGCTGCTGTATGGTTTTCATGGAGTAGTTTTCATGTCAATGCTTGTTCTAGGTTTCTAGTTGCGGTCTTCGTTAGTTTTCCTTGGTAATTACTTCTGTTAGCTTGCCCTCCCCCTTTTGGTTGTAACATACTGGAGGATGCAATAGGGTTCCTGCTTTGTTTTGGTGCTTGTTCAGCAGGGTTAGTTCTTCCATCACCCTCTTCATGTTTTGGGGGTTTGTTTTTGTACTCGATTTTCTCTAGCTATCTATGTTATCTTTCGCTTTTCAAAAAAGAAAGAAAAGTAATGATTTTCTTTAGCATTCATCTTTCTCTCCCTCTGGCACGGACAAACCCACAAACACGAGAAATTTTTATTTTCTCCATGAGCACCACGTCAGTATGGCAGGTGGTGCTCTACACCATTCAATAACTGACACCTATGCCCATTAAGGTTAACCACTTCCCCTATAGGTTATAGGAAAAAAATTAGATTCCTACTTGGCTTTTTTCTCTTTCTCACTCACCCCACTGTTATTGTAGATGTCAAAATGTGAGTTGAATGGAGCATCGCGTGTGATTTGCTTTATAAGAACCTAATAATTACTCAACAAATACAACGACCCATATTCTGACCTCCATCGCCACTGTCACTGTCTTCTTTGTCCTCCCATGCCACTGTCCCAGTCTTCTTTGTCTCCGGTGAATCTCTCACTCACTCACCTATTCACTGTCTCTTCTCAGTTTTTCGATGGCTTCTCAGTCCAGTTGAAGAGGAATACATGGAGGCGCAATTGCTCTTGCAGGGGGAAAATCAACTTCATCGTGTTTCTAGAGATGATGTTGTTAATGAAGGAGATGAGATACTGATATGAAAAGAATCCAGTACATTCTTATATGCCTTGTGAACGGACACCTTGAGTTCCTAATACCATATAGTACTTGCATAATTTCGCAAAGTGTAAAATCTAAAGAACTTTGCTTCCATCATATGACACTCCTCTTAGAATTTTCTGGGACTTGGATCAGAAATAATAACCCTCAATTTCCACATGGCCTCTAAGAACTGGTGATAATGGAAGGAACAAAGTATTGTTTATACAGTCACACTCTTCCTAAAATTACTTGGTAGTTTACTTTTTCCTTGTTTACATAGAAGGTTACAGACTCCCTCTGATGGGACCAGCCCTGATTTTCAAGTTAAATTTTCTCATAGTCTCTACTAGCTCACCCCGACTGTAGCTATAGAAATAGTATCCTTCCTCAAATCTACTCTAAGTATATCTAAGTGATCATTTGTAGACTTTGGCATGATGTTAAATGAGGATCCACCATCCAGAATTGCCAGAGAAAACACAAAATTGCTTGTGTTTATAGCCACATACAAAGGCATGTGATGAGGAAAAGTGTGGCGCTTATGTTATTAACTGAAGGGTATGACCGAGGATACTTCTGATGAGCCTTCCCCCTTGGCCGGTTGGCCCCAGATGCTCAGTGATTTCCATGATACATCCCTGGATTTTTTGCGACCCTCTCAACAAATGCCCTCACATCCATTTCATCGTCATATCCTTCAGCCATTGCCACAAATCTATCATGTAACATCCGTATGTCAATGTAGTTTGATGCGTGGGATATCATTTGTCACTAACACTCAACAAGCCAGCTCTTGAAAACCGACGAAAAGGCCAACAATCTTTGAACACTTGTTTGGTCTTCTTGCAATAGTAGTGAAATCTAGGATGGCACTTAGTGTTTTCATCGATGTCTGCATCAGGGATGAGGGTTACCATTCGTATATGCACCTAAGGAAAAAAAGCTGAAGGGGTTGATGACGCCTGCAGTTAAGGTTGATAAGGTACAATAACGAGGCAAAATTTGAAATAAGGTACACTAAAATCAACCAAATAAGGTACACTGCAATCAACCTCCCACACTCCAGTGTGGCACAGTCTGTGCAGAATTTTCACTCGTTCATCCTTCGACTTTTTCCTTCATTAGATCAAAAGTGAAAATTCCTCTTCAGTCTGAATGAATTCGACCATGAAGCTAATGACAAGCTCATCTATGTTTGTACGAATTCTCTTGGAAACTTGGCATAACATCATGTGTATGGAATATGCCAAGGATCTGGAGAACTCCCGTATTTCACTGAGTCATAGCTATCATAAGGACCTAAACTTCTATTAAATTAGCAAGATGTTGTTGCGCGCTACCGCCGTTATCTGTAAAGTTCAATACGGTAGGTACAAGAATTTTTTGCCATATGGCATATCCTAGATCCTCTTGGGATAAGGTAGCAACATAGAGGTCCATGGAATTATTGTTCCCCTGAATCTGCTTTGCATTAAACTGTATGCTCTTCCAAAGTATATTTCGTTTTTGATCCTCTGTTAGCTAGCCGCAGCAACCATGCATTCGCTTCGGTAGCTACACACCTTTGATTACGAGCGTTGAATTCTCCTAGATTTCTCGCTCCAAGCGGAGCTACCAATTGAATATAATACGGGTCAACATCACTATTATCATTATTAATATTGTTTATTTAGTTATTTATTTAATTGCTTTTTTTTTAATTAGTTAACGGGCTAGGTTTTCTTTGTTTTTCTTTCCTGACCCATATGAGTGAACCACCTAGGTATCGGATTTTATTTTTTAAACAAGTGTAGTCATAAGTCTTTATTCGGTCACTCATTAGTTATTAGAATAATGCCGTAGGCTGCAAGCTATGTGGACAGTTTATGACGATTTTCACAAACTCGTCAACCCCGTTACCCATATAGTATCAGAATATTAGCCTGTTTCGCTCAATAAACAAAGGGATTTATGGATCGTGCATGTACACATTCTTTCGCATATAGTACAACTACCAATGTATGTATAACGGTTTTCAATTGACTCTTCTCTTATGTCATTTACTGTAGTGTTTCTCCTCCACTAATTGAGAAGCAGGAGCTATGACACATGTCGATACAGTAGGATTTGCTACCAAAGGCTGCTGATCACATTATTGCTCGAAGTTACAACAGAACTGTGCCCGTAGAAGTCATTTCTGGTGAATCCCTCGGCCTTTCTCTCTAAGAGCTAGTGTTAGACATCTTCTTCAACTCACTTTTCCAGTGAAGTCGTAATAATTTGGAACATATCACCAATACTAATCCAACAATTACAAACCACGAACCACAAGCGGAACATATCACCAATACTAATCCAACAATCGAATTTCAAAGAAATTGGAGAATAATAAGCAAATTAAAAGGGACAACGAGACACTGTCATAATTTATTAAAAGACCATTGAGGTTTTCATAACTATCACAATTGCCCGAATCAGAATAAAAAAACAAAAACATATAAGATAATGGGAGCGATCAAACCCATTCTATTAGCCTTTCCTTCTTCCTTCTTCCTTGCTTTCTTCCTTGCTTTCTTCATCTTTTCCTTCTTCCTTGCTTTCCTCTTCACTCAAGCCTTTCCTCTCTACTAGCCCCTCATTCTATTAGCTCTGCAATTCATAGTATTTGCAACTTAACTCCACAAATATGTAGATGAAGCCCCCGTATCAAATTGGCAAGTGGGGCGTCAATACCGATAGCACCTACAATTAGGGGGTAATATATCCCCTCAGTTTTGGTTGATCTTCACATAAACCCCTCGTAGTTAGAAAAAGTTCACTTATACCCCTTGTAACTCTGAAACGTGTTGTCACTTACACCCGCTCTAAATATTAACTCTGCTAGTTGGTATATTCTGCGTTTTTTTCAGAAATTCTGCAAAGGTTAATATACCTCCAATTTTATAAGCCCCTCCTCGTGTTAGTCTCAACTTTTACTTATAATAGTTATACCAAGTTTAAAAAAACATATAAAAATGTGATAGAACACAAACATTTTACACATGTTAGAATACACATGGAAATGATTGGCCTTTCCAGCATTTGGAAGGGTATAGAAAACCTGAATTTGAAAAGTTAGCACCAACTTGTAGAGTGAATACACATACGGGTGTAAGTGACAACATGTTTGATACTCATAAGGGGTATAAGTGAAGTTTTCCAAATTAAAAGAGGTATAGATCAACCAAAACTGAGGGGGTCTAAGTGAATTTCATAGAAAGTAATCAACATCTAACGAACTCAAAAGATAAACCCCACGTATTCTCTTCACCATATGACACAAACACCTAGCCCTTTTTTTTTGGTCAACCACACAAACACCTAGCTAGGAAGACAATTTTCTTTGGATATAATAATAGTGCACTTGGACAATTTCCTACAAATGATTAATTTTTGCGATATAATGTATTCCTATCGATCATAGAATTGAAGGCATAAAAAGAATTGAAGGCGTGTAGTTTCGTGTAATTTGACTTGTTTCTTCTGAGGACCTTACCATTTTGTGTCTTCTCTTCTACCCTATGTGACTTTTTTCATTATTCACGGGTCACTTTGACCAGGTAATTTAGATAGTAAAATTATGTAATTTTTTGATATTTTTTTATGGTGTTATAGAGTAAAATTTTCTCTATAACTCGATAAAAAATTATCAAAAAATTAAATCGTTTTGCGATCTAAATCACCTAGTCAAAGTGATCCATATACGAGTTGAAAATGTCAAATAGGGTTGAAAGAGAAGCAACGGAGTGGTATGATTTTTAGATTGTGTTCAATTTTGAGCTCGTTTCCAATGCCTTAATACTGATAGTTGGAGTCACCGAGCCAACTGTTGTTTTCACCATAGAAACACAGGTTCTTGGTTGTATCTTTTTTCTTGTTCGAGGAATCTCTTGTACCATTCGACTATCTTTTGTAAAGACCAGAAAAGAGACGGGCCTTCTCATATTTAGTGGTTCTATATCTTGTCACTTGAAGTCATTCCAAAATACATGTCTTGATATATTCTGCACTATTCACAGTTCTTTGAATAAAAACACAGGCGCCACAAACATGACCGGAGGCCACGTCCTATTACTGACTTTTCCGGCACAAGGCCACATCAACCCCGCCCTTCAATTCGCCAAGCGTCTCATCAAGATGGGTATTACGGTCACCTTCTCCACCACTATCTCCGCCCAAAGCCACTTCTCCACCAAAACCACCCCTAAGGGCTTGAAGTTCCACCCCTACTCCGACACTCTCAAGGACGGTGCAAAACCAGGGGCCGACTTGCCAAGCTTCATGTCGACGATCAGGCTCAACAGCTCAAAAACTATAAGGGAAATCATCGCCGTCAGCGCAGACGACGGCTGTCCCATCACGGGTTTGGTCTACACGCTCCTCCTTCCTTGGACCGAGAAGGTGGCGCGTGAATTTGACGTACCATCTACTCTCCTTTGGATTCAACCCGCCACAGTGTTGGACATCTACTATTATTACTTCCACGTAGGACTGCAACTCGGGCGGGCTGGGCGGGTTGATACCCTTGTCCAAACCCAAGCCCGAGTTCTGTTGTGGCTGCCCAAGCCCAGCCCAGCCCGGGTTAGAGATTCGCCAACCCGTCCAAGCCCAAATTCGAACAAACCAATTCGGGTTCGGGTTGAATTCGGGCTAGCCCATTATACTAAATAAAGTAACATAATTATCACATTCAACTCAATTAAAATTGTCTCCTTAAACCTAAGTTAATAACTTGCATATGAAAATAGATACCGAATGTAGACACTTCATTTTTTTTATTTAAGGCTAAAAAATAATGACTATATATAATTAAGATAAAATAAAAAATTATCCATTTGTACAAGAGAATACTAAATATTTTGTGAAGAAAGAATCTATTAGCTAAGAATTAATATAAACATAATTAAAAATATCACTAATAATTACTGGAGAAATAATATATTCTTGATAAATATGCTATATAATACTCTCAAAATACAACATTTATAGGTAATGAGTATAAAAATCGGGAAATTCGGGCTAGCCCGTCCTTTAATATCCGTACCCAAGCCCAACCCTAATTGCAATTCGGGTTGAGAATTTTCGCCCGAGCCCGTCCAAATTACTCAAATCATGTGCCCAAGCTCGACTTTAGGTCGGGCTGGGTTCGGGTTGGTCGGGTTCAACCCGTCCAAGTTGCACCCCTACTTCCACGGTTTCAAGGAGGCTATAGAAAAAAATAGCAATGACCCCTCATGGTCGTTTAAATTACCAAACTTGCCATTGTCACTCTCTGGCCGTGACCTACCTTCCTTTATACTCCCTCAAGCCATGCAATCCGATGCTTCTAAATTCGCTTACCCGTTTATCAAAGAGCAATTTGATACACTCGATGAAGGCGAAACAAACCCTAGAATACTCGTAAACACATTTGACGCTTTAGAGCCCGACGCGTTAAAAGCTATTGAAAATTACAATTTGTTAGCGATTGGACCTTTGATCCTGTCAGATACCTCCTTTGGAGGCGATATGTTCAAGCAATCTAAAGGGGACTATATCGAGTGGTTGAACTCAAAGCCGGATTCATCAGTCATTTACGCGTCATTTGGAAGCCTGTTGGAGTTACCAAAGAAACAAATGGAGGAGATTGCCCGTGGCCTACTAGGATGTCGCAAACCATTTTTATGGGTAATACGAGACAAGAAAAAGGCAGTAGAAGGAGAAGACTATAGAAGTGAACTTATTGGTTACATGGAGGAGTTAGAGGAATATGGGATGATAGTGCCATGGTGTTCACAAGTAGAGGTGTTGTCACACTCTTCTTTGGGGTGTTTCCTGACGCATTGTGGGTGGAACTCGACCCTGGAGAGCTTGGCTTATGGGGTTGCAACTGTTGCGTTTCCGTGGTGGACGGATCAAGGGACTAACGCCAAGCTGATTGAAGATTCGTGGGAGACCGGGGTGCGAGTGAGGGCAAATGACGAAGGGATAGTCGAAGGGTGCGAGATCAGGAGAGGTGTTGATATGATAATGGGAGAAGAAGGAGCAGCGAAGAGGGAGAACGCTAAGAAATGGAAGGATTTAGCGAGGAAAGCCGTGGAAGATGGTGAGTCTTCGGATTTGAATCTCAAGGCATTTGTGCAGCAAATTGGTGTTTCTTCTACATAAATAAGTGTAGATCGGGAAACCTTAACATCTCAGTATGTCACGTTAATCTTCTTAGACATGTTGGCGGAGAATAATTAGGGTTTGGCCATTGCCTTTTTCTGTTTAATTTGTTTTAGGTGAAGAAGTTTTACTCCATCATTAGACTTGTTATGTATGGTCCACTGGATGAATCTCTTAAATGCATTGATCGGTTTTATGTATCTCTTAGATGCATATAAATGCTCTATCACTGAGCTAGACCCATGTGTCAAGAGAAACAATTTTAATAGGTGAATAAACGATCTCCTACAATAGAAAAAATAAAAAATAAATTGTTACGTAAAAATACTACAAAACTATGAGTGAGGTCACGGCCGGCTCTATTGGCAGGCAGCAGAGCAGGTCGCTTTATCCTCGAGGTCGCTATATAATTGTAATTTCTATGTAACGTGTTTGTAGTTAAGTTAATTACATATTTTGATGTATGATTGAAAGAATATGTATATCAGTCTGGTGAGAATAATGTTTCTACTTATAAGAAAATTATCAGGTTAATGTTTCTACTTATAAGAAAATTATCAGGTTAGTGAATATACTAATTCAGTCAACTCAATCTATCCCTAAAAATCAACCTGGTGTATTACACACAAAGTTAAAATAAAAGTCTAAAAATGTATTTTTTTCTAGAAGTCATACTATTTTATGTTTAAATATTGTGTCAAATGGATGCCTAAAGTTTAACTTGCTTCACACTCCCAAGTGTCTTGGGCCCTGATGTTGAGTGGACATGGAGACTTCGTGGGCTCCTTGCTCGATTTCAAATTTCCAACATTTCGTGTATCTCTATCAAATCAGCGGGACTTCAGTACTTTACTCTGCTATATATGTTTCTTAATTGAGCTGAGAAATTAATGACCAACTTATAGTAAGTTTGGTGTTTTTATAACGGGCTGTTTTTCTCTTTTCATCAAAAGGGTTCATTAAGAAAAGACTAAGTTAGTTAGAGGGGAGGACACTAAATAACTAAATCCTATTAGTATGCTATCCCGTATCAACATCCCTACAATCGTCCAACAAAATCTCACTAATAAACTGTGGTGCAATCATTAACCAACATAAACTAAAATTGTCTGAATCAAAGAAATGATTAAGATGACTAACGCTACTGCTAACAACGTTAATTCTTGGCTTGGCAAGAGAGTCAACATCCATGTTAGAATTCATGTTCTCCTGCTTGATCTGAAACGACTCAAAATTAATTCTGAAAACCTACATTGGCAATCATGAGCTAAACAATTTGACTAGAGACACTATCGTTAGACAGCCTAACCAACTCAATGCAGCCAGATCTTGGTTAAAAAATTGGTTAGGCGATGTATTTAGCCATGTGTAGACAAGGGTTGCTGATACGACAGGTTGCAGCATGTACCTGTAACAAAAAAGTAAAGAAACCACGATACAAGTATTCAAGGTTGGGACCAAAGAGATGAGTGATGGTGGGAATAGAAAGAATGAATTCAACTATGTCACCAAGGGGAGAGACAACTTGCTATTAGGGTTTAGAACCACAATGAATATGACCCTCTACGAGGAGGATAACCTCTTTATATACACTAGTTCAGTAGTGACGGTTGTGGGGCTACGTGACTATACGGAGCTCATCACGACTCCCCACTAAACAATCACAGCAGGTATCGAGGGATTTGGCCATGTCCAGATGGCCATTCAGAACTGGCTTGTATATCTGGTGGTGTGCGCAAGTCTTCTTTATGACATACAAGGATCGCAAATGGGACAGGAATCACATGCGATGAGCCTTATTACAACCTTCAAACCATCTAGTCCCCTGGTTCCCGTGCCTGTGAAACCAAGCTGAAATTACACCCTCAAATGATTGAGTGAATTGAATTACGAGCCGGTTGAACTCCGTTGGGGTTCTGTTGATTCTGGAGGGTGATTGTTGTTTGCAATTCGCAACTCTAGCATGAAAGAAAAGCAAATGCCTGGGTAGGTGCATCCCAAGTGCAAAAGGTCCTATATGCTCTATGGTTTTTCATTTTCTTCCTCGAAGGAGGGTGCTTGTACCTGTATCCCTAAGTGTGAATGAAGATAGTGGCAAGCGCATTCCATATTTGTACACGTTCACTCAGTAACCCACCATACCAGAACCTAAGTCTGGAGGATCTCGTAATTAACCATGTCATAACTTTCACAAGAGCTTTTCTAATAGCAAGACGTGGAGGCACGCTGCTGCTTTCACTAGTGAAATTTTCGTACATTGGGTAGGAAAAGTTTTTAGGATACGCCATCTCATAGATCCTCATGGGATAAGGTAGAAACATAGTAGTACCTGAAATTGTTGTTTCCATGGCTCTTACGTACATTAATTATGCAAGCTCTCCTAAAGTATACTTCGGTGCTTTATCCTGTGAACTTCCTGCAGCGGCCCTTCCTTCTCTTCCTGCAGTGGAACACAAGTTTAGTGTGTGGGAGAGTTGAGAGGCTTGTAGAGAGAATTGTGGGTGTACAGTTTTCGTACTAGTGATAATTATGTCTTGCGCCTTACACATATGCAACTTGCCGAAGCATGTTAAATCTTGTGTTATTTATTTTCTCGTTCTCCATATCGCGTGTTCTTAATTGTGATCGTGGTTGTATTTCCATTGTGGGGGATTTCCACGTTATAAATACCAACACGTGTTATCAGATCTGGGTTACGATCCGGGTTATGGAAGCGAGAAAAACAAAGACGAGATTATAAATTTTTCGGTGATGATGAAACTTACGGAGGCGAAAATTGGTGTTCTTGAAGAACCCACAACAATGAGGCTTGTCACGCTTGGGTTGAGAAGATGAAGAGAAGCCACGACAACAAGAGGGAAGCAAGGAATTGCAGCAGCGAGCAGAAAGGAAGGGAAGCGGTTTTGCGTTGGCGGCGGCCAAGGTTTTTTCAGATTCACAGAGGCAAAAAAGGCCTTGGGCGGCTAGGTAATCTCCTAAATTGTTCTGGGTTGATTTCATGTCAAAATTAAAGAGCTTTTTGCCTTGTACAACGTGGATTTGGCAAAAGAAGCGAAGAAGCGCATATTTGGTTTTGTTCTGGTCGTGAGAAAGAAGAAGACAATAGAAGCTATCCGGTGCTTCGCACCTACGGCTGGGCTCATGTTAGAAACGAGTGTTGTGTTGCCAAATTATTTTGGACGTATCTTGGGCTCTAGGAACCCGTTTGACTTGAAACAAGTGCCAAATCCTTTCTTTTTTGGCATTTTGAACGCATTGGTGGTGGGTGATTCTGTAGATTGTTAACTTAAATTGGGATATTGGTGTGATGGTGGTGAAAAGTTATACTTTCGTGATTGAAAAATTCAACGGTCACAACGATTTCACTCTATGGAACCAACAAGTGAAAAATATGTTTGCGAGGTAAAGCCTTATCAAGTCTCTCACGAAGAAGAAGTCTGAAAAGTCGGCGGGTGTGGTAGATGACAAGTGGGAGGAGATGCGAGATATATCAAATAGCACAACACAGGTATATCTTTGCAACATCACACTTCAGGAAGTCATCAATAAGACGGATCCGTACGAGGTGTGGATGAAGTTTGAGAGTATGTATAAATCCAATTAATTGACAAATTGACTACTCTTGAAGAGAAAGTTGTTTGAGCTGTATATGATCGAAGGGAAGGGTTTATGGAATACTCGGACGATTTCAACAAGGTTCTAAAAGAGATGGATTCGATCGATGCGAAGATTGATGAAGAAGATTAATTAAGTATTTCTCTGGTTAGTTTCCCTGCCCCCTTCGTAAGACTACATTGATGTATGGGAAGGATACTATGAATTTAGATGAGGTGTTTTCTACTCCTATATTTACATTAGGCGGTAAAGAATAAGGGAGTGATAAGACGCAACTTGATGGATTCATTGCTACATCAAAGGGAAAGTAAAGATCGAGGAAGGAGACAACAGTAAGAGGCTCATAAGAGGGGACGTTCCAAATCCATAGGTGATGCCTACAAGCCGCAATATTACTTTTGTAATCAAGAAGGCCATAATGGAAGTCTTGTGAGAAGTAAAAAGCGGTGAGAAAAGATGAATCAGCCATCAAAGGCGGCATTCATTCAGAAGTCAGACAATGATGATAATCTAGTGGATGTGATGACAGTTACTTCAAGTAATGAGACTCAGATTGTATTTTAGATTCTAGATGTTTGTTTCACATATGTGTGCAACCAAGGAGTAGTTTGGAACTTATCAAGCTTGTGATGGAGGTACTGTCAAGATGGCTAACAGTGCGTCTAGTAAAGTTGTTGGTATGGTTAAATAAGTTTCGTAAGCTTGATGGGAGGATCTTGGCGCTGACAGGGGTGAGGCATGTGCCAAACTTGAGGAAGAATCTGATCTCATTAGGGATATAGGCCAGTAAGGGTTATAGGGTCTCAATTTAAAGTGGAGAAATCGTGGTTGTGTCTACAACAAACAAGGTTGTGCTGCATGAGAAGTTGGTTGATGGTCTATACAAACTTGTATGGAGTGTTGTGACATGTGGATCTTTTTTCAAGCAAGAGGAAATTAGTATAGATCAGCGAGATAGGCATGTGAGGCGTATGAATGAACAAGGGAAGAAATTAAGGAGATACACCAAGAACGGACGCAAAGGGGAACTAGGTTGACGTGCAAGGTCGTTCAAGCGTAAGACAGACAAGGTGCATGGTACACAAGAGTTGTAGGTTTTTCAAGGAGGTTATTCAATTGAAGTGATCAAGACACATATGAAGGTTGACGATCTACCGTTAATGAGAAGATCAATGAAAAAGACTTCTGCAAAAGTGAAGAGAAAGCGATTCTCATTTGCATTTAACATGGATGGTGGTGGTCTCACTTGTTCGAGTAGGTGGAGAGGTGGAGCCACACCTATCCCCAAAGTAGCAGAATTTGGGATGCACTCGTGTCAGGGGTGCGAGGAGGTGCCCAGAGAGGGGGCGAATGGGATCATCTCGGTCGAGGTGCTGTGAGGGGTCGAGCATGACGATCATGGCGGATGCGCTGGAGTTGACATCAAACACGAAGTTGGCTGAGGAATTTTCTATCGCTTATAGAATTCCAACAAAGGTGGATTTCGTTGGGTTTGTCTCGAATTCCTCAGGACTAATCGATGTACACGATGCGTTAAATTTTTCCTATTAAGAGGTGATAGCTTAGGCTTGATGGGCTTTTCCACCTCCTCTATTTTAATATAAATAGAGGTGATAGATATTTTTTTATTCATACGTTCGACTCATGACTGACACACATGTTTAGTGTGTAGGAGATTTGAGAGGCTCGTCAAGAGAATTGTGGGAGTACGGTTTTCATACTAGTGAAAATTCTTTCTTTCCCGTGCACGTAGGAAACTTTCCGAAGCACGTTATATCTTGTCTTATTTTTATTTTCTCGTACTCCATATAGCGTGTTCGTAGTTGTGACCGTGGTTGTGTTTTCGCTGCGTGGGTTTTCGACATTATAATTCCCAACACTCCGTCTGATGAACCAACGGAGTTGTGGATTCTTTGAGTATATACTCTTTAGCATCTAGTACATCTACCAACGCATGTATCAGTCTTCGATTCACTTTGCTATTCTTCCTTTTTCTGTTGTGTTTCATATACTGTTCGAGAACCAAGAGCTGAGCCACCTGCTAGTGCAGTAAGATTTGTTGTCAGAGGTTGCCAATCATTATTTCTCAAAGTTAAAACCAGTACAGTGCCCATAGCAGTTGTTGCACATGCATTCCTTGGTCATCTTCTGTGAGAACGAGGGTTAGGTATCTTATTAAACTCACTCACCATTGAAGTATCAAGAATGTTGGCACATTGTTCTCTTATATCTGAATCGCCATTACAAGCCGCGAGCCATAAACACAATAAATCACTAACATTAGTCCAACAATAAAATTTAAAATAAAGTGGGACGGAATAAGTGAATTCCAAGGATATACTAGCACGTTGTCATAATTGATTAGAAGACAATCGAGATTGCTTCACCATTGAAATTTCCTAAATTAAAATATAAAGCTAAAACAGAAATGATAATGGAAGTGATCAAACTTAATCTATTAGATAAAAGTGCGGAGTTTACATAAATTTTTGTCACAAAATAGAAGTAGTCAATAGCTAATTATGAATTGCAAATTATGAATAGCCGATCCCCAATTATGAATATGAATCACTCTTCTATGGGCGTAGTTGATGACGCGCAGCCCTCTTGCCAGCTCAGCAGCTCTTCTACCCTCCATTGTACGCTTCTACCACTTATCTCATAGTTGACAATTGACTCCTACTTTAGCCTTGTTTACCTCTTCTCTCTATGTCGACTCCTCAATCCGCTAGATATGCACTTCCTAGTATTTACAACTTACCCCCACACATGTGTACCTGAAGCCCCTGTATCAACATTAACAAGATAACCATCAACTACTCAGGATACCTACAATTCGGGAGAGGTCTATAGAAGCAATCAACCTCTAATGAACTTGAAATATAAAACCCCATATTCTTTTTTATAATTACATCAAATCTTACGTCTAGCCAAGTTCAAACCCAGAACATCATGAATGGGATTCAAATTCTCTACCACTGAGCTAGATCCCGTTTGCGATAAACCCTAATATTCTATTCACCACATAGTGTATATTACCTATATAACACATATTATGACTCTTTTTTTTTTTGTGAGACCGAGAAGTACAACATTTTCTTGCAAAAATGATTAATGTGTGTGATATAATGTATTCCTATAGATCAATAAAATTGAATGCAGAAAGTTTCATGTAATTTTACAGGTTATGACTTTTGGATTTTGTTCAATCTGGAGCTAGTTTTCAATGTCTTAATGCAGATAGTTGCCGTCACCGAGCCAAAAAAATTTATCTACTATAGAAACACTGTTCTTGGTTGTGTCCATTTCATATAGTTTGAAGATCCCATATACCATTAGACTAATTTTTGTAACGACAAAAAAGAGAGACGACCTTCTCAATTTTAGTGGTTCTATATCTCATCACTTGAAGTCATTCCAAAACACGTATTTGAGTAGGGTTAAAGTTATAATTAACAAAACCACACGCGCCACCAACATGACCGGAGGCGACATCCTATTATTAACTTTTTCAGCACAAGGGCACATCGACGCCACCCTTCAATTCTCCAGCTACTGATAAATCCATAATAACAGTTGTAGATAGTGCTTTCTACACAGGCAGATCTTAGCCACGTGGCGACCATCCAGCACACCTAGCTGTGCTCCACACACACTGGATAACCACCCGCGCTGATTCACGTGGGGGCTGCGAGACAGGGCCTCGCATACCACCACACGGGACCTATAGGGACTTAGTGGTTTGGAGGCTAGAGTAAGTCCAGTCGCGCGCGACCTTAGTAACTGTTTTGAGAGATTTATGGCACGAGCTCCATAAACCCGGCCAACCTCATAACGGTTCCGGTATACGCGGATAACGTGCCGTAACGGTCCCTATATACGCGGACGAACGTGCCGTTGTAGTTAAGCTAATTAAGCCGCCATTAATGGGCGCATTAACCACACTACAACGGTCACATTCTCCGTTATATAAAGGATCGTTAACCCTTCCATATAAGGGCGAATCACTTGAGATACGCGGAAGCTCTGCCAAAATCCTGTCTCTCTCTCTCTCATACAGTGCTATTGTCTTACTCTCTCCCTACACACAACCTTACTCTTCCTGTGTTCTTTCTATCCCCTACTCTTGGTGTATATTGAATTCTCTCTGCAGGATTCTCTCGTACACATTTGGTGAACCCGACGTGAAACTTACTGATAACTTTATATTAGAGTTATATTTCTTCTACGTTTGTGTACCGTTTTGTGTAGTTTCCGGGTTGAATATATTAGAAATACACTATGAACTTGAGGAAATTGGATATGTTTAGCTTTGAGTGATAAATTATTAATCCGGGCGTTTTTCACATTATTTACATTTATTTTGTCACTTTTGATCGCACGGGGTGTTTTCGTGTTGTGTTGGACAGGAAACGGAGCTCATGGATCAAGAGGAGGAGGAAAACGAACTTCGGAACATATGCGGAAGCTTGGGAGAGAAAGAAATTGGAAGAAAAGAGGACAAAGATGGAAAAAGGGGGTCAAAGTGTCATTGTAGAAAGTTTGAAGTGTAGGATCAAAAGTTGATCCTAGGATCAAAGCAGATCGCACGATCAACTTTAGTGATCGCACGATCTGCTATGGGAGAACTCACTGGAATGCACGATCAAGTAGCAGATCGTACGATCAGAGCAGATCGCACGATCACCAAAAGCAGATCGCACGATCTGCTAGCAGTACCAGCAACGCACGGGAAAAGCCAGGAATTTAGGGTTATTAATTAATATCGTGAGATTATTAATTAATACACCCTAAGTAAAGATAAAAATAGACCCTAATATTAAAAGAAGAGAGAGACGAGAGTAAGAGGCATCAACGCAAGGAGAAGAGAAGAGGGCACGCACAAGAGGAGGACTCCTCCTCCATTGAAGCTCTAAGTTTGATTTCTTCTTCTTCTCTCTCAATCTTTCTATGGAGAAACTAGTAAGTCTTGTTTGGTTTACTAGTATTAGCTAGACGTTTTGCTAGGCATCTCTTTGAGAGCCTAGGGTTTATGTAAACGATGATATTTTTCCGGATTTGATCTTTGCTTCATGATTTCTTGAGTCCTTATTTTGAATCAATTCTAGTTTCTTGTTGATGTTAGTAATCCTAATTGAGTGACACGATTAGGAGATAAAACTAGGGTTCAAGAACTAGGGTTTGTTCAATAGTTGATTCATGCTTAAAGTTAGCAATATTTTAATTCAATTGTTCTTGTTCTATGCTTAATCTTTAGTATGAATGGAGTAGCTACCCGGACGTGCTAGCTAATTAGATGAGTGCACGACAGTGACTCAACCTAATTGTGTAGAGAACTTGAACATCAATCCCGTATCACTGATAATGAGAAGAGACGTGTTAGGATTGGCCAAATGTGGGTAGATTCGGTATGTGAAATTCGACTGTTTCGTGCAACGGTGGACCGACAGGACCCGTTTTCGTGCATGTCGTTAGCCTATTAGAACGGAACGGTAGACCCAAGAGACCGATAGGAGATTGTAGTGTACCGTGAAGTAGAATGACTTGTGACCGATAGGAGATAGTCAGCGCTGTTACCCGGCTTAGTTAGAATAGAGTTAACGTGTTGCTCAGATAATCCGGAAATCGTCTACAACCCTAGGTGATCTAGAGATTGCCTAGTTTCTCCAAACTTATTTATTAAATATAAAAATCCAAAAATATTAGCTTAGTTGTTATTTCAATTCTAGAAATCAATCAAATCTTTCCTCCTGCACCGTACTCTAAATTAAATAACTAATTAAATAATCTCAAGCCTGTCCTCGTGGGATCGATAACTCAGGGATGAAATACCACCCCTATATTACTTGACCGTGCACTTGCGCATACGCGTTAGTAAATCCGCGTCACTTACCATTGCAAGCAACCATGTCTCATGAAGATGATGTCAGTAACAGATCGCCCTCCACGGAGACCACCTCGGGAGAGGAGACCCGTCATGCTTCGGCGGCCGCCGGTGAAACTCCGACGTTGGAGGCTCTAAACGCCACCATTCAGATTCAAGGGAAGGCCCTTCAGGCTCAATCCGCACAGATGGAACGGATAATGGCTATCCTGGGAAACCTTGCCCCGAATCCTACATCAGGCACTGCCGTCTCTCAGGGAGGAGGAGCCTACACCACCCAAGGGACCAGAGTGATACCCACGCCACCTAATCCTAGTATGCAAACCCCACCGGCAAAGGTGCAGTTGCCCTCGGTTCAGGGGCAAACGGCCCAAATACCGCCTTTTACCGCACATATTCTTCAACCACCCACTGTGGCACCCAATATGTCCTCACAATACCCCCTGCCTCCTCCACCGGCGCTGCCGGGCAACGTGACTTCACAGTACACTCCCAGCCCGACCGCGACATATGTGTCACCACCGACTACTACAACCCTTCCTCCTGCTGCTGGGGGGAAGTGCACCGGAGTGTATGACGTCGCTGCAGCGGCGCATAGAAACCTTCTTGGCCAATCAGCCGTTCGCGGACACCATTATCCCCAAGGTCGACAATGATCCGCCCATCCCACGAGAAATCTATCTCATGCCTAACCCCGCCGGGTACAAGGCCCCTAAGTGGGACAAGTTCGAAGATGTTAACGGGAATGCTCACGAGCACGTCATGCGTTTCATTGATGTGATGGGACCATTTGGAGCCGATCACAAGCTACTGATGCGCGAGTTCCCGAAATCTTTGGGAAATGTGGCCTACAAGTGGTACAGGACGTTAGAGACCGGATCGGTGGAGACCTGGGACGACATGGTTCAGAAGTTTATACCAAATTCTTTCAGATGGAAGAGAAGGTGACAATGATTCATCTCTCTCGTATGTACCAGAAGCGCGAGGAAGATGGAGTCACATTCATTAAGAAATTCAGAGCCAAGTCTTTGGAATTCATAGATGAAGTGCTTGAGGGCAGGCTTGTGGAAATATGTCTGCAAGGCATGCGAGACGAGTAAAAAGGTATGCTGATCAACCTACAAACTCCTACCTTTTCAAAGCTAATCGAGTGCACGAAGAAAATAGAGCCTATAGTGGAGAGGCAGAAGAAGAAGCACGCCCCTGAACGGCCCTCGAGTGGGACTACTTTCAAGATTGGAAGGTTCAGTTACAAGAGGGGGCGTGAAGCTGAGGTCAATACAGTTTCGCCACAAAAGCCGCCTAGGGTTACAAACCTGGACGCGCCACCCCTACCATGCTCGGTAGAGGAAGCGACTGACTTGTGTAAGTAGTGGCGTAAAGATGGTATCTTGCCTCCTCTTGAAAGGATACCCTCCAAGGAGATGATGAGGGATCCGAAGTGGTGTGAATGCCACGGGAAGATTATGCACCCCACAGCTGACTACAAGAAACTCAGAAATATGGTAAGCCGAAAAATGAAAGACGGCGAGCTGATCGTCAGCGATCAAAGGCCGGATGTGCGAAACAATCCGCTGCCTGCGCATGCGGAGTAAGAGCCGAAAAGCAAAGAATAGCCATGATCGCGATCATGGATCTTGAAGAGATTGCGGAAGATGGTTTGCCTATCATTGCCGAAGTCTATAATGACGAGGACTACAGTATAGACACTGAGGACGAATGTGCCGATCAGATGAAAAGGTCGCACGGGTTCAGCAGGTTCTTCGATGAAATGAACTTTTCGGAGAAGTGCCGGAAAGAAATGACAAAAGCGATTCTAAGGATTGCAGAGGATTACGAAGAGGACATCGTGGTTTCCAATGGGAAAGTTATTAGGGCGTCCCGCTCTACGGAAAAAGTTATGACCTTTTCCGCAAGCGACAAGAAGACAGATGCGAGCCACCAGAAGCCCTTGTATGTGACGGCAGTAATCAATGGTGTCGAGTTCAAAAGGGCGTTTGTCGACGGAGGAGTGGCAGTCAACGTGATCTCGCTCAACACTCTGAAGTTGGCGGGAATCCCTGAGCAGAAGATCGTCAGACGTCCATCCCCGCTGATGGGATTTGGAAGCGATTCTAGGATGTTGATAGGATGGATCCGTCTGGGCGTCCAGATAGGCAAGATCAAATGTTCAGCCAAATTCTACGTCATTGATGCGAACACTACGTATCATATGATCATAGGACGAGCTTGGATTCATCGCTTTGACGCAATTCCCTCAACAGCTCACCAGGTGATGAAGGCTATCTGGAACGATAGAGTAGTGGAGATACCAGCTTCGGTAAATCTTTTTAATTTGGATGAGGCGCCCCTCACCGAAGCAGTGTGGTTCACTGAAATGGCAGACGAGCAAACGCCAGAGCCGTTTAATCCCACTCCTTTGCCGCGATGGGAGGACATCACGGATCAGTCACCAGCATGAGTAATGGTGACAAGGGAGGAGGCCAAGGAAAAGTCGCCTGTGCGAGAAAACGCACCGCAGGTCGCCTATCAAAGGAAGAACGTGTACACTTTGAAAAGGGTAGTAAAGCACGATCCCGCGGGCAAAGAGATAGAAAGCTTCTTCTCTAACGGGAAGAAATGCTACCGCATATGAAGGTGCCCCCACGCGAGCGTGGGGATATCCCTGGGCAGATCAATCAAATTGAGCGTGTCATGGAAGTAGACAAGCCAACACCAGACGTTTTGGAGGATAAGCTAAAAGAGGCGCCCGAGTGCATGGAGGATAAGCCGAAACCTCAGAAACAGAAGCTGAAGGAAGTATTCCTAAGCCTAGGAGAAGAGAAGAAGAGACCCGTCTTTCTGAGTGTATACCTCACGAGCGAGGAGGAAGAAAGACTGCTGCAGCTTCTGACTGATTACAAAGATGTGTTTGCATGGGAATACGATGAGATGCCTGGCCTGGACACGAGCATTACCATGCACAAGCTAGATGTAATCCCGGGATCCAAGCCAATAAAGCAGAGCACAAGGAGCTTCAGGCCGGATATAAACGTGAAAATCAAGCAAGAAATCGTCAAGCTACTGACTGCCAGGTTCATCGAGCCAAATCATCATCCTACGTGGTTGGCTAACATCGTACCTGTGGTAAAGAAGAATGGACAGCTTCGCATTTGTGTAGACTTCCGAGACCTCAATCGCTTTTGCCCTAAGGATGATTTTACGCTGCCCAACATCGATCTGCTCATTGATTCGACTTCGGGTCATCGCATGTTCAGCTTCATGGATGGCTTCAGTGGGTACAACTAGATCAAAATGGACCCTGAAGATGCATGGAAAACCGCATTCATCACACCAGTGGGAGTCTTCAATTACACAGTTATGCCGTTTGGACTCAAGAACGCAGGCGCGACTTATCAGCGAGCCATGATGGCTCTGTTTCATGACATGATGCACAAAGAAGTGGAGTTTTATGTTGATGACTTGGTTTTCAAGTCCAAGGAAGAAGCGGATCATCTGGGGGATCTGCGAAAAGTATTTGAAAGATGCAGAAGTTTCCAGCTAAAGATGAACCCCATGAAGTGCGCATTCGGAGTGACATCAGGGATGTTCCTGGTATGTGTGATACATCGCCAGGGCATCGAGCCTGATCCCGCCAAAGTATCACCCATCACTAGCATAACGGCACCGCACAGTGAAAGCGCTCTGAAAACATTCCTGGGGAAGTTATGTTACCTGCGAAGGTTCATCCCTGCGATCGCAGAAATAACCTTCTGCTTCAGCGACCTCCTTAAGAAGAATGCTGTGTACAATTGGACCACAGAACATGAGGCCGCGTTTGGACGGCTAAAGTACTTATTGACATCACAAAGGGTAATGATCGCACCGCAGCTCGGATCGCCGCTTTTGCTGTACCTAACGTCAACAAAGAGGTCTATAGGGGCACTTTTGGCTCAGGAATGAAGGGCAAGAAAGGCCGATTTACTATATTTCTCGCATAGTGCAACCAGCCGAATCGAGGTACACAGATATCGAGCGTCATTGCCTTGCTCTATTCTTCGTGATAGAAAAGTTGAAGCACTATTTCGCCTCGCACAAAGTGGTCGTGGTTACAAAGAGTGACCCCATACGGTACCTCTTGACCCACATTTCTCCCGGCGGAAGATTGGCAAAATGGTTATGACCATCTCCCAATATGACATCAGGTGCGTTCGACCGCGGGCAATCAAATCACAAGCAGTGGCGGATCTGTTGGCACAGTTCCCGGATAACAGCTACGAGCCCATGTCGAGGAAGAATTAGAGGGACTCGAGATCTATGCAGTCGAGTTACCTTACTGGACGCTTCATTTTGATGGATCGTCAACAAGGAAAGGTGGAGGAATTGGAATCGTTCTGACCAAACCCGATGGGGAGGTCATACAAATGTCCACAAAACTTGATTTCGCAGTCACCAACAATGAAGCGGAGTATGAGGCCCTCATTGCAGGTCTCCGCGCAGCTAGGGCATTGGAAGTAAGCAATCTGACGGTTATGGGGGACTCCAAGTTAATCGTCAAACAAGCTTTAGGCGAGTACGGATTAAAGGAAGTAAATCTATTGCCCTACCGGACTTTGGTGCAGAAGCTGGTGCAACAATTCTGCGATGTCAGGTACGAGCATACACCTAGAGCAGATAATCGACATGCTGATGCTTTGGCCACTCTGGGATCTAAAGTTAGTGCGGATAAGTGCCCTGCGAGAATCTCGATTGAAGTACGAGTGTCATCGGCGTTTACAGAGAACGCGTGCGAAGATGAGTGTATGGATGATGCAGACTGGAGGAAACCAATATTGCATGCCATCGCAGAGGGAACGAGAAAAGAAAATTGGGCATCCACTAAGGGGTACTGCATACACGACAACGCTCTATACTACAAAGGCCCAGGTGGAATACTCATGCGATGCGTCTCGCAGCAGGAGGGACAAGCACTGTTAGAAAAGATTCACCAGCACACCTGCGGGGAAAGTGAGGTGGCAATCTATCGGAAAGTCCAAAGGTATGGGATTCACTGGCCGGACATGTCAACGGCCGTTGCGATAATTCAAGGGAATTTTGAGAGTTGTGCATTGATCAGGGACTCTTTAACAATTGCTCTGGTAGATTATGATGCGGATTGGAGGCAGCCGCTCTTCGATTTCCTCACGGAAGGAATCGAGCCTGAGTCAAGAAAAGAAGCCGAGAAACTGAAAATGAAGGCAGCCCGGTACATAGTGCAAGAAAACATACTCTGGCGAAGGGGTCACGAGGGTAACCTACTTCGATGCCTGGACACCAAGGAAGCACAAGAGGTGATGGATCTCTCTCACCAAGTGGAGCATCAAGGAGGTGCGAAACTATGCAGACAGCTCCTCACAGTTGGCTATTTCTGGCCCACCATGGAGGCAGATTGCCGCGCTAAAGTAAGGGATGCCAGGAGTGTCAATTCAAAGGCAACCTCGTACATGCCCCTGCCGTAGATCTACATGCGTTGGGGACACCATGGCCATTCCACACTTGGGCTCTAGATTTTGTCTGTCCCGTCCGACCAGCCTCACATGGGAACCAGTTTATCCTCACCGCGACCGAGCTATTTACTAAGTGGGTAGAGGAAATACCACTGAAGACAGCAAATGCGCTTGCTGTGGTCCATTTCATCCAGGAGAACATCATGTACATGTTCGGGATTCCCAACACAATTCTCTCGGATAATGGTACCCCTTTTGTAAATCGTCAGGTGGCCGCAAAGCTAGCGGAGTACAATATAAGGCAGGTCTGCTCCACTCCTTATTATCCAAAAGGGAATGGTCAAGAAGAAGCGACCAACAAGACACTGCTAAGGATTCTGAGCAAGATGGTTGCAGATGATCACAAGAAATGGGCCGATTCTTTAAACATAGCATTGTGGGCGTATCGAACTTCTACGACGACTCCCACCGGAGTCTCCCCATTTCTTTTATGCTATGGAGCCGAAACTGTTGTACCGGAGGAGGTGAAAATCAACTCTGCAAGGTTGGCCTTTCACGCATTATATGACAATCCGCGCGATCATGACTTGATCTTATTGGAAGAAAAGCGAGAGCAAGCCAAGCGGACTAATAAACGGTACAAGGAGAGGATTGCTCGCGCATACAAAAAAACAGTCCAACATCGAGACTTCGCTGTTGGGGACCTAGTTCTGCGCGCTTCAGATCACTGCATGCGGGAGGCGGCCCATCCGAAGTTCGCAGCCAACTGGGAAGGACCATTCGAAGTCAAAGAAGTCTTTGACAGTGGCTACTGCAACATACAGAGGCTACATGGAATGGCCACAACCCCAAGCTCAGTCAACATGCGCTGGATTAAGAAGTATTATCCTTAACTTCTCTCTTTACATACATCAGATTATAATGTCTATTTACGACTAGCATTTTGATAGACCCATAGGTCGTTCCTCCCATATGAGGGATTTGTAACCTAGCCTCTCCCATATGAGGGACTTGGAATTTTGCCTCTCCCATATGAGGGTGCTTATAATAAAAGACTTCTCCCAAATGAGAAGAATTGTATGACTTGGGTTGTCTTTTCTCGCTTCATTTACTTCTCTGTTTCTTAACAACGAAAGCCTAACTGCCGAGATAGCAGCGCTAGTCAAATACGATCTTAATGGATCCAAAGCCTATCTGCTCCGATAGAAGCACTAATCAAATATGATCTTAATTGATCCGAAGCCTATCTGCCGAGATAGCAACAACGTTTCAATATGATCTTAAGTGATCTTAAAGCCTATCTAGCGAGATAGCAGCACTATGCAAATGCGATCTAAAGTGATTTTAAAGCCTATCTGCCGAGATAGCAACAATATTTAAATATGATCTTAAGTGATCGTAAAGCCTATCTGCCGAGATAGCAGCACTATGCAAATGCGATCTAAAGTGATCTTAAAGCCTATCTGCTGAGTTAGCAGCAGTATTCAAATGCGATCTTAAATGATATAAAATCTCATCTGCCTAAGATTGCATCTCTAATGTACGATCTTAACTGGTCTGCGAACCTATCTATTCGATAGCCAGCTAGAGCAGCAACACCCTGTGTAAAACGCAGAGTTATGCGGGCAAATATCCAAATGCAAAAGGCGAAAAAACATAACTTGTTTTATAGCCAACTCGCATGCGATATTACAAACTGTTCTATCAAACGAAGAACAGCAAATACTCAAAGTGTATTTCATTAAGAGTCAAAATGACTTACAATATATCTGTCTAGATAGCAGCTTACAAGCGAAATCTAATAGTAAGGAAAATCTAACTATAAAATGATCGGCCTACTGGTCCTAACAAAAGCTATGCGACATAGTAGTTTGCAAGCAAAAGTTTATAGCAAGAAAAGTCTTGCTGTAAAATGAACGGCCTACAAACGCTACAAAAGCTATGCGACGCCATCTTCAAGATCCCGGATCTGAACAAGGCCTCTGTATGGTCTTCTGCCCAAGAGATATGCCAGGTGAACCACCTGTTCAGGGGGATGCGGCGGTGAAGAACAAGCGGAAAACAACTCCTGGGGCAGGAAGCTCCTAGTCCACGGAGACGAGCACAATGGCTCGTCACCCCTAGTTCAAGAACGTGGAGGCAAATAGTTCTCCTCCGGGAAATCTAGGGGAGAAACACTCCATTCGTTACGAGTTGGTAAGAAGGTCAGTACGGCATTGCACCTCGCCGGAAGGCAGCCGGAGATACGACCTGCAAACATAATAGACGAAGAAAAATCTTCGAACAAACATGAGGTATTATGTACATCTTCTTTACAGTGGTTATGAAGATCAATAAGCTTCATAAAGAATATCTTGGGAGCTATTTCTATGGAACAAGGCACAAACTCAGGTTTCATAACCTGAAGCTTCCATGAATCAACAAAAGACAAGCATTGAAGCCAGCAGTCGTAAGGACTCATGGCAAGCCACATTTTGGGATGAAGAACCCAAGCAGGAAGGGGCAGGGTTTATATAGACCCTACGGAGACTCTTCAGTTCCCCTGCTGAGTCAGCAAAGCTTGGAAAAGGGGTAAGAATCAATTACGTGCGTCTTAAAAGAGGTAACATTCAATTACCCTACTAAAGGCTATGACGATTCGATGGCGTGCCCTAATTAATGACGGAAGGTCATAATACGGATGGGCTTCCCAAGGAGATCGTGCTTATCTAATAAGTAGTTAGCGCGAAAATCAAGGCGGATATGTCACCATGTGACGTCATAATTGATACGCATAAAATGTTTGAGAAAATCCCCACAAGGGCAAAACGGGGCATGCAAGTCTTGAATAAAAAAAAGGGGGAAACCCTAGCAACATTACAATAATGTTTCAAACAAATACTTGCTGTTTTTTTCAAAATAAATCTTTGATCACAGGGTCATCAGGAGAAAATAAGAGTGATGTATCTCTCACTTGGTCCACTTCTCGCTTCAGCTGCTCGTACTTGGCGCTCATCTCATGGAAGAGTTTGAGAGCCTCTTCAGCCTTCTGCCTTTGCTCCTCTACCTTTCGCCCTTCAGCTGCGAGGTTGTGGAAGCCGCGTTTCAAATTCACAAATGTGCGAATATGGGTGACCCTGTTGAGAAGATACCCGAAGCCTAGCTTGCCTTGAACTTTGGCTTGAATGCCTTGGCACGTGCTGAAAAGCAGCTGCGCACTTTGAGGAGAAATGGTCGCAGGAGTGGCCACAGACAGCTGCTCCAAAATCCAGATGGCTTCGGTCAAGAACAGTCTTCTGTTATACGGCTCTATCTCCAGAGATCTCACAAACGACCGGGGATAGGAGAGACGCATCTGAACTAGCCAGTCCACATCAGCTTGCTTCAATCCTAACAATATTGATTCAAGTTTAGAGCATGAAACTGGTAAATGAGTATGTAGAATGCGAAAAATAGAAACATACCGGTTCCTTCAAGGATCTCGCTCAAAGAGGGAATGCGCATTACTGGGAGAGCTGAAGTCTGTCCTCGCTCCATCGCTCGTCTATCAGTTGCGAGCTCTAGTTCCTCATAGTTGGCATGAAGGGTATAGGCCGCAACAGGTGCGATTGCAGCTCCCACTTGCGAGCTCCAAAAACTCCATGCTTGGGGAACCTCTGGAAGCTCTATCTCTGTTGGAGGAATGGCAACAGTAGTAGCTGCTGCTCGACCAGGAACTCCTTCGGGTGCGAGGGGCTCGTGGGGCTCGGGAGCACTCATTTGAACATTCAAATTTGCATGTGATGTTATGTCTTCCACGACCTGCTCATTCTCATGAACCTCAACCCCGGCAGCATCTGTCTCCATTTCCTTAGCTCCAGCATCAGCATCTTCCTCCATTAGCACGATGTCAGCTTCGATGTCATCAGAAACTTCGATGACATCCTCCAACGGCTCTCCTGCATAATCGGCAGCTGCGACAGGCTTCTCGACATGAGATCTTCGCTCTGGAACATAAGATGCAGGGGTTTGACTTCTCTGTTCCGGCATGGCCTCATCAGCATCGTCTGTGATACAAGACAGGAAAACGTGAGGTAATTTGTATCATACAATATTCTTTTATTTTGATAAACCAAGAGCGAGCACCTCCACGCGTAGGTGGGATTGCAGCATCTTCATCATATGCTAAAGACGCGACATCGTATCCTATTAGTGTATCTTCGTTAAGCACATCTTTAAGGTGGGCGTGACCTGGGGTGCGAAGAAACTCGTTATGATGATAATTGGGTTGCTAAGCCTAGCCTACAAACATTGCTTGGATGATTACCTGAGGGTTCACCACATCTGCTTACTAGCCATCGGCGAATATCGGCTTTCGATAGGCCATGCTTTAATGCACCGATAATCACTTCTTGGTAAGTTACAGCAAGATTAAAGATCTGACCTTGATTGCCACCTGCGATTTCCTCAAAGTCTGCTTGAGCCTGCTCTTAAGCAGCCGCATCTTCCTCATCGGCTTGCTGCACCAAGTCGTCTACATGTTGCTCTTCCAAACTCCTCTTCTTTATGAGTTCGATCTCATCTTCGTCTTGCTTCCTTCTTCTTTCCGCACCCTCCGCAGCTGTTCTTCTAGACTCAGCAAGTATGTCCTCGTCTATGGCTTCGCTAGAAATGCCTGAGTGAGAACCCTTCTTCTGCTTCTTGGCCAGAAGGCCGCTGATGGTTTCTACATCATCATCTGCGAAAGAGCAAAGTGTTCAATAAATAGTGCGATAGCTAAAGTAACGAGAAGATAAGTTCGTTCAAGATACCTTCCGAATCTTCCTCTTGTATCTCACCTATTTCTTCTTCTCTTTCACTTTCGACTCTTTCTTCCTCTTCATCATCATCTCTCTCTCTCTCACCTCTCTCCTCTCATCCTCTTCCTCCTGACCAAACGGAACAAAAGTCTCGACTGCGAGTTCTTTCCGCACCTTGCTCAGCATGCGACCCTTGCCTTTGTCCTTAGAAGTAAGGGACTTCGCAGGAGAGGAAGCTGGAGCACTCCTGGGGGAAGAGATTGTGATTCCCTTCTGCCTTGGTCTCTTCGCCCTTGGAGCAACGTCCGCGGGAGGAGATGGAGCGTTCCTAGGAGGAGACAAAACTGGGGTGTTGTCTATCAGCGAGTCAGCAAATGCATCCATTACCTCGCGAATCCGAGCGTCGACTGCGGGAGCCATCCCCATTGTTAGCAGAAATTGCTCACCTTGCCTTCTCGCAGCAACAATGGTATTGATCAGCGACTTGGAGCGCTCACCAGATGCGAACCTCCTCAGATAGCACTAAAACAGAAAATGGAGCACAACTTTCGATGCATCAAAGGAAAGAAACTTAATATGCACATATGAAATTGTTTACCTTGGCAAAATCTTTGCTGTACTTTATAACATGCGAAGCACCACCCCGAACTGCGGCCATCTTCCCCTCAAGGATGGTGGATGGGCACAAGTGGTTCTCATTGTCCAGCAATGAGTAGCAGCCATACTGGGAGTCATCCAAACTGCAGTTAGGACGGAAGGGGAAGGAATTTCTCTTGATCACAGAAGCTCTGCTGGGTTGAGGGGTCGACTGTGTCTCGAATCTGGCCTGCTGGGTAGTCCAGTAAGCAACCCAATTCTTGGAGTATCGACCTGCGCGGCCACCTGAAGGTTGATCAAAGGGCAGGTTGCTCCTCAGGATCGTTTGGCACTCGCCAGACAACAGTCGCTTGTAGCAACCTCTTACAATGGATCTGGGCCAAACTGATGGCGCCACCGCATCAAAGCCAAACTGGGGAGAAACGCGAGTTGGATCGACATCCACTGTGATCCTCTCGTACCGGGGAGTAAGCTCAGGAACATGCTCTGCAAGGGAAGGAAGAGAGCCCCTTAGACACCAGCAGAAGAATTCGCGATAGCGCTCATGGAAGCGCTCATGAACCTCGAAAAGAAGATCTTCTGAGAAAGCAAGAGGTTTGGCAGGATACAACTTTGGGAACCATCGCACATTTTCAATGCGCGTGGCATAAGGCCTAGCCGTAAACTTGCTTCGGTCATCGCATATCACGCTCCGGGTACACTTGGGAAGATTGGTTCTAAACCACTGAGCAGCTCTTCCACTGGAAATTTCATCATCCGCACCATGGGACACACCATTTGCTGGGCTTAGAAGGAACAGGAGCATAGGAGGGCCATCGCTCAAAAACTCACCTGGTCAGGAATGCGATGTTAACATAGGTCAACATATCAAGGCGACCGCGAGAGTCCTTGGTCGCTACTATCAATTGGTCCAATCTGTGATACAAGGTACCCAAGACTAGAGGCCCAAGTGCGACTCTCTGACCAAGGGTCAGTCTCACAGCAAGAGGGAGGACATGGTAGAAAACCCCATCATGAGGGTGACCATCAATCAGGTACCTTGACAACCAGGCACAGAGAAAGCCACACAAGGTGAGATGGAACCCTTTCCCATTCACATAATTCTTCGCCTTTGGGTTCTGGCCCAGGAGTTTCTTGGTGATACTGCTACTCGCGTAGTCGCGGAAGAAGTACTGCACCCATTTGCCCCAGGTGTTCTTCGCAGATGTATCAACCAGCTGCCAGTCGGGAAGAACTTTCGCAGATGTCCACCGCGTGGAAATCTTCTTTACCTCGGACAAGCATTCCTCCATCTGCTTGTACAGAGCAAGTTTCGGATCAGTCCTCAAAGGACTCAGAGGATCCACCTCACCAACGGGAGAAAGATCATACAACATGTGCACATCCTCCAGAGTGGGAGCAGCCTCAAACTCAGCAAAGTGAAAGGTATGAGTCGCAGGAGAATAGCGGGACAGAAGGTTTAGAAGCATGGACTGATCCAACTTCACGGCGGCACCCTTCATAGCACAGACTGCGAAATAGACGTCAGCATTGTTCAATGCGATGGAATACGTGGTCGATCCACTCAACCATGAAGTCCAATTTCTGGACAAACGCCTGGGTAGAAATTGCAGTATGGGGAAAAACCCATTTTCAACCCCTAATCGAACCACGTCCTTGGAATCGATCAATTCAAGCATGGATGCAATAATAGGCGGGGTCAATGTATGCAACTCTCCAGAGGAAACAGGAGTTGGCAGGTTCTTCACCTTAACCCTAGCGTGATAAAAGTCTTTTCCGCCCAAATAGGAAGCTTTCCGCCATAAGGTTTGGGGAAGATCAGGTATTTCTTCGGCCTCTTTCATGGGTTTGGTTCCTTTTGTCTTTGCCATTCCTGCGGAAGAGCAAGAAAAAAGGGGGGAGAAATACACACACTTTCAGTTTGAATTTCAAGAATCAGTTCGAATTTTAGTTTGAAGCAACTACGTTTGGTCAAAAAGAAGATGAACAGTCCAGGGTTAATTCTAGGTTTGGAAGTTCGGAATCGTTTATATTGCTTGGAATTTCAGAATTCCCACATTCAAAATCATTACAATCCGGTGATTAGATCAGTTTTGGGTTAAGAACAAGGTCTCTTTTTGCAATTCTCAACGAATGACATGTTTCAAATAGTCACGGGTTTTGCAGACCCAATAAAGTTCAAAGCATATCTCAGTACATTAAATGGAATTGAGCAAAGCCAACCTTTTTTTGGCTTCCGGGTATCATTCACTTTAGAGAGAGAAGTGATGCTTTGCAACAATGGAGAGCACAGAGTATTTATCCAAAAACAATATGGAGTCGCGTCCTTTCAGTAGTCGAATCGCAACCTTCACCATCGAATCGCGCAATCACAGGACAAGCTGACGTCATGCCTAAAACCCTAAAAGACCAGACGGCATGACTCTAGGGATTTTAGGTCATAATGACACGCACGGGGGCTAAATTTGCGTGTATATGAATTGGTGCGTGGCGGCGACGCGTACATTGGTTCCTGCGCATTGAAGCCTATCCGGCTGTATGTCTTCACGCGCAGAAAGGGGGCTAATGTAGATAGTGCTTTCTAGACAGGCAGATCTTAGCCAAATGGCGACCATCCAGCACACCTAGATGTGCTCCACACACACTGGATCACCACCCGCGCTGATCCACGTGGGGGCTGCGAGACAGGGCCCTCGCATACCACCACACGGGACCTGTAGGGACTTAGTGGTTTGGAGGCTAGAGTAAGTCCTGTCGCGTGTGAGCAGCAACCAAGCCCGCGCGCGACCTTAGAAACTGTTTTGAGAGATTTATGGCACGAGCTCCATAAACCCGGTCAACCTCATAACGGTTCCGGTATACGCGGATAGCGTGCCGTAACAGTCCCTATATACGCGGACGAACGTGCCGTTGTAGTTAAGCTAATTAAGCCGCCATTAATGGGCGCATTAACCACACTACAACGGTCACATTCTCCGTTATATAAAGGATCGTTAACCCTTCCATACAAGGGCGAATCACCTGAGATACGCGGAAGCTCTGCCAAAATCCTGTCTCTCTCTCTCTCATACAGTGCTATTGTCTTACTCTCTCCCTACACACAACCTTACTCTTCCTGTGTTCTTTCTATCCCCTACTCTTGGTGTATATTGAATTCTCTCTGCAGGATTCTCTCGTACACAACAGTTATATTTTATATTGATTAGCTACCGTCTCGCATGGCTCCTGATGTGTTTTGATGAGTAAGTGGCCACTATATTGAAATACTTGTGAAGAATGAGCTTGTTGCCATTTATTTCTCATGTAATCTTGATAGGACTGAATGCTAAACGATTTCTAGAAGGCACAGAACGAACTTTGGAATCAAAGTAATCTCAAGAGGAAGCAAGAGAAATAAGAGCAAAATTGACAAACCTTCACTGTGTTACTGAAAAATTAATTTATACAATGAATTTTGGGGTGAGACTAGAGGCAAATGAATGTAGACTCACATATCTTTCCAACGATATGTCACAGAGCTAAAATGAAGATCGGACGAGAAAGAAATTGTCCATGGAAGTTGGAGCCAGAATTTAAAGGCTGGAACAACTCCCTGTAAGCTAATGTGAACAAGTTCGTATGAACATGTTCGTACGAACAATACGAATGTTCGTACGAAAAGAACCAAAGTCGCTCTATTTTGGGGAAAACTTGTAATCTTGCATAGTTCTTTTTATGGGGATTAGACCTAAACCGATATAGACGACATGGGGATGAATAATTGAGTAGTTAGCGCATTGGAGAAGGCACAGAGCACGATATCGAAGGCTTGGAGAAAGAATTACGCATTTGATCTCTTCTGTAACACCCCTAATTTCGGAGTGTGTTCTCAAGTGCAATATCAAGAATTCGGGGGCGAATTTGTAAATAGTCCGTCTTGGCCTTATATGTGGCATTTTGGAGTGTTAGAAATATTTGGAATTCATTTGAATGATTTTGAAGCACTAGAGCTATTCGGGGTGGTTGTGCAATTCTCTGAAATTAAGTAGAAGCTCTAATTCTAGTTGTACCCAAAAGTCTAGAAAACTAAACTTTGACCCATATGCATGTGAGACACTTGTCAAGAGAGTTTTGACACCTCATTAGTGAGATGATATCATCTCCTCCCTCTCCTCTATCATTTTTTGCTGAGAACAATGGGCATCTTCATCATTTGTTTGGATTTCATCTTCTTCCTCTCTCTTCACCATGCAACCACCAAGAACACCCCCACCTCCACCAAGGAACTACCACCAAACAACCACCAACTCCCGACCTGCTACCACCCAGAGTAGCCCTCACCACAAGGATTAAAATACCCCAAAAAGTTCGGGATTTCATTAAGAATCGAGTGAGAAATTCGGGTTTGAAGGTAAGAATCCTAGTTCGTTTTTTCGTTGATTTCTCCCTCCTCCTTGCAACCCATCATAATTAAAACCCATATCATTGTTCTTGAGATCAAGGAGAATCTGTAGGTACCAAATTTGTGCGCTGAATCGAAGGAAATCAACATCACCGGATTCCAGGTTGAAGAACCCGACGGGAATGGCCGCCGGCCACCAAGCGGCGGCATTCTCTTTGTTCTTGGTCGTTTCCCCCCGATTGAAGGTAAACCCATGACCTCTGGAAGTCGTAGAACACCGTATCCAACCCAGAACCCGATGGGAGCTTCTAAAACACCAAAAATCGGGCGGCATGTTGCCGGTGAACTCCATGGCCGCCGGAGAGCGTTGCAACAAGGTATCTCTCTCATTTCTTCACTATTTTCATTGTTTCTTGCACCAAAATCATCCCTAGAACATCTATAATGCATTAGAAGCATTGAAACCTGCCCAGATTTCGGTTAGAATCGAGTTTGATTTAACTTTTCACTCTTGGTTCGTTAGTCCGACATGCATAAACAGCCCCTGTTTAAATGATCATATCTCTCTCGATTTTAATCCATTTTAAGCGATTCAGAACTTTCTGGAAACCTCGGACGATTGGCTACAACTTTCGTATTTTAAATTTTTTCAAACTCAGTCTCTAAATCACCTAAAAATTCAGTTGAAGTTTCTGCAAATCATGTTCTTGAATCTGTCCAAGCAATTTTTTTTTTTAAGTATTGAATGTTTGGATTGAAGTAGTCATTTTCAAATGATCATAACTCCATCAATTCTGTATGAAATCTTGTGTTTCTTTCTCCTATGTGAAGATGGCACATAATACTTCATTTCATCCTCTCTGGGTCATCTTCAAATTTGTAACGGATTTCTCATAAATCAAGCTTAAAGTTGTTACTTTGAACTCGTGTACAATTCTTGAATTTGCCCAAGTGTTGAATCGGAATTTTCACCCAGCTTTGACTAGCGATATCTCTTTGAATACTTGGAGTTTTTAGGAGTTCAAATATATTCTGGAATCCTTGAACTATCATCTTTAAAACCCTAATTTTAGATTTTCAGAACTCCTTTCCAACGGTTCAGAAACCAGTCGTGAAGTTGACTACTTAAAATGACTTTTCGCTTTCTTTGAACTTCCGTTTTGACCATTTGAACGACATTTCTAGCCTTAACGTTCTTCATTAAACTTGTTCGTATTCATATTCTGAGTCTGAGTATCAAGTTTGACCAAGTTTGACTTTTCAAAAACCCTAGTTTGACTAAACTGTAAAGGAGGGGCAAAATAGTAATTTCACTTAAGCTTTGAATTGAGATCAAGTTATTAAATTGGCGTTTGGCAGCACGTATTGTATGGTTATTTGGAGTACTCGTATGTCATTCTCGGCTAGGGTTGGCCAAATCAACAGTTGGGGCCTTTTTGCAATTTTACTAAACTTTAGGGGCCTAAGTGCAATTTATTGAAAGTTATAGATTTTGTTGCTAAGTTCATATGGGAGAGCTATGAGTCATTATTCTATGTTATTGGGACAGTATGAGTATAACTTGGGGTCCAGGCAGAGTTAGAGACGGTAATGGACAGTTTTGGAGTATGAGGGGCGTTCTGGTCATTTATCTTGCACGACCCACATTCTATTGCATTCTTGCATACAACCTTAGAGGGTAAATGCTAATAGACTGTATACTTGACTTGTTTATATCCAGCCGTTATGCTTGTACCAAATAGACGTACGTGTTCGTATCGCTGCATTGATTGTTAGACCCGGATTCACATGAGACGAGTGTTGTATGAGTGTTTGCTTTGCTTTGCGGATTTCTTGTCTCAGTGGTAAGTACATATGTACGAGATTTTCATATCAAAATGTACGTATGTGTTCGATGTTTCAAATGAATGTTTTTTATATGAAATAGTATGGAATGCATGTTTTCCACTCGAAAGTTATTAAACTATTTTATTCATCTCCTTTGAGAAATCTCAGAAATTAATTGTGAAATGTTGACATTCTGATTCTATTTATGTGAAAGAGAAGAAATTAAATATATCTAATAGACTTAGGGCGATGTAGAGAGTACTGTTATTAATGGGAGGCGCTAAGCGATCCTCCATTTTCTTATGGCTAAGACCATTGAAGCAATGCTTCTTATTATTGGATAGAACTTTAATGTTCGAAAATCCGCCCCCGATGAGCCAAAATGTATCAAGATATTGAGGCCAAGGAGTTTATAGAGCTATAGAGTGCTACTTATACTTGTAAGGGCCACGACGGTATAGGGGTGTCGACACTTAAGGCCTTTTAGCTAATGTTGTGAGCGGGGTTGACGAATGGGCTCCCTTAACGCTCGGGTGAAATAGGGTTTGATAGACCCTAGAAGGAACTCTTTGTGATTATTTCGTGATCCCTCTGTTTACATCGATCCTGCTGGTGGCTCTGGACATGCCTCAGCTAAAACTAATATTTAATTGAACTTGAAAGAAAGTTGTCTACTCTATTGATGTTGTTTGTGGCTCTAGATATGCCCTAATCGAAATAAATGAGTTGAAAAACAGTAGCCACCCGTGAATCAATATTATCAGTTCAAAGGAACTTGTTTACTTTGGAGATTCTACTGGTTTATGAATTCCTATAATACTCGTGGTTTATTCAATTTTTAAAGTTAAAAAGTTCTTGCTACGTGGTTACTTATAATTGTTCATAAATTCCCAACTCTATTACTTATTAATGTTTCAAATCTCTTGGTTTATTTAAACCTATGCTTGCGTGCCTCTCATTTCTTTACATGTCATAGTGTGTATTTACTCAGTTTTTATTGATTATTTTCTTCAAAACTGCGTCGAATTTTGCCATTTTAAAACCGCAGGTCATCACTCAAGGTGGGGGATGGGAAAGCGAATCGAGACGAAGACGCTTAGCTTATATTAGATCGCTTATGATTTAAAACATAGCTTATTTCAATCACATTAAATTTGTAAACTTAGTATTTATTAGCCAAATTGTAATATTCGTAAACTTATTTCTACTTTTGGTCATCAATTGTCTCTTTAACCCTGAACCGAGATCCCGGCTTGTTTCATCTTCCGTCTCTATTTTTATCAAATTTTATGGAGAACTTTGTAAAGATAAACAAGATTATGTCTAGCTAAGCTTTCATAGCTTGATAATTTTAGGGAGAACTAAGGTCTGTTTTAGATTTTCCGGATTTACGAAATTTGTCACATCCCCCTCCCGCCGGCCCCGATTAGCAATTAATAAAACTTTGCGTTAACGGGAGGAGGGTGCGACATGCTGGTGCGGCCTTGACTTGTCAAGAGACGAAATAAGTAATTTATAAAATTCGTGATCAATGTTTCTAAAAATAACATTGCGGAAGCGTAAATAACAAATTCACTTGGTTCCCTTGATAAAAAAATTGAATTGTAAAAGTTTCTCAAGATAAGAAAGTTTGAACTTGGAAGTAAATACCATTTAGCCACTTGACTCATAACGCAAGCATAACTCGGGAATGTTTTAGGTATCAAACAAGGCTCATACAAGGTCTTAAATACGTAAATACAACTCTTACATGTTTAAACAATTTACAAACATGAGTTACACAAAATCTCTAAGTTGTCTAGCATATAAATATCGTCTAAGCACATAAGCTTCACCAAGCATGTTGCCACATATCAACTTAACAAATTGCTAGTTCTTGCATATTACTTGTCTTTAGAACCTGAAAAAAATAATTTAAAAGAGTGAGCTCAACTAGCTCACTGAGTTACATATACGCCTCTGCGTGGGTTTGAAAAATGAAAAGGGACTAACTTTTCCATGGAGCGTCATGAACATAAGACATAGTCATGCATAAATATACTTCAACTTGAATGATCATGACATTCATGAAACATAACGTGGATCATAAAGAAAGCGTAACGCAACGCATAACTTGAGTCGTGTAAAATCATATTTTTCCAAGTAGGAAAATTTCTTTGTCTCTCGTAGAGACCATAACGTACTTGAACATGTTTTCTTAGTGTCGTATCTTATTGGCCCATGATAACCTTCGTGACTTAACATAACGTAGGGGCATGTCCATCGCGACGCCTTGTGAGGCAACGCGTGCCTGCTTATATTGCCCCGGCAAAATGGTCGTAGTCTGCCTATACCTGACAGGGGGTTTCACTCTGGTACCGTGGCCTTTCTGAAAGCGTGTTTTATCTTATGAAACGTGCATTTTTCTTTGTTAGCGTCCATGGGGCATAAATATTTAACTTGAGTAAAAAAAATACATACATACATACACACATACATACATACATAATAGGGACAACATTAACATGCATAATCTAGTAAGAAACTTGAGGGTAGGTACAAACTTCGGGAGGTATGGTAATTCACCTTGCTATGCCCAAATTAGCATCAAACTTTAAGAATCTTACCCCCGCAGTCTAGCTAGGTTTCCACTTGATCTTGACACACATAACACAAAATATAGAAGAATAACATAAGTGTCGCGGATCAAATATAATCTCTACTACATGCAATGCAACCTAGGGGGTACAATTTACATTACGAGGGTGTCCTAATTAGTGACTACTCGAACTAACAATCGAACTAACATAACGTGCCACTTACAAAAACCCATAGCATTTACTAACTAACATGGTTAAAATATTTTATAAACATGATAAAATATACTTTGGACCCAAACTTCAAAGTGTTCAAAACTTATATGACAAATTTCTAAATTTTACTTGTAGGCAAAGAGTAAGTACCGATGGTACACAAAGACATAATTATTGAAAATAATTATTCGGGACTCAAAAAATTTATGTAACATAGAAAAAGAATTTACGCAAAACATACTGTAATATCAAAAATTATAATTTTTTTTAAGTATTTTCAAACATGAAATTTCGGATCTGTTATTGTAAGAAAACATAGGCTGGTAGCAGCCTTGAAAATAGATTTCAAAAATTATGAAATTTTGACAGTAGGTAGATAACATGTATAGGAATAACATATCCAAATTTTATAAGTATTTAAGTAGTATAAAGTACATGAAAATGATGAATTACAGACTGATCCAGAGTTGAACTGAGCATTAAAACAGTCCAGGTTTTTGGTCGATTAAAAATTCAATATAGGTCCAGTTTTTCTGAAATATTTACTGTATAGATATCACATGCAAATACACAAACTGTAAATTTTTCGTAATTTTCTGAAAAATTTAAGTATTTTCCTAATTTTGTGATAATAGGCTCAAAACATGAGTTTTGTGATTTTCCATACTCCAAAACTTGTTGCATGAAGAAATGACTCTACCAAAATATGAAATTACACCAAAACATTCTCTAAATCACATACTTAGCATTACTCATAACATATTCATTCATGATCCTAAGGGTGATTACCCATAAGACTTGGTTTTTGGATGACATGCATGACTAGCCTACATGAATGAAAGTGAAAACCCAACTCATAAAATGAATTTTATCTCAAATGGTGATAATGAGGTTGTTCTTGAGCCTCTTAGCCTCCTAATATGGTGACTTGGTGGAAATTGTGAAGAAATTGAGGGTTGATCCTCCAATTTTTGAGAATTTTAGAGACGATTTAGGAATTGTGTTAAAATAATGCGAGAAAAGAAGTTCATAAGAGGAAACAATGATGAGAGGGACGGATGGGGTATGGAGAAGAATGTGTGAGAGAGAAATGTGGTGGAAGGTGGGATGACAAGTGTCTAGTTAGTTCATGCACATGGGGGAAATGATTTGGTGCAACAATTGCACCCATTCTAAAACTCTACGAGGTTCTGAGCTCGATACATGTAGACATGTAGTTACGCGTGTGGCAAAACTATTACGTAGTACTCGTATAATTGAAACACACTATCATACTTACTAAACCAATTTTAATTATTCTCCTAACACTCCTCTAACTTATTTCTTGGTTATGCCAACACCAAAAAAACTTAGTAATTACCAACTTAGCACTCTACAATGAATATTTTATCAAAAATAGTCATTTAACCTAATTAAGTACATAATTCATGTATTGTATATTTTACAAGATGAAACTATAATATTAACGTAATGCCTTCAATTCAATTTTACTTACACAAAACATACTATTCATAACTTTGCATGAGCTAATAGTTAAACGTTAAATGATATACTAACACATAATCACATACTAACGTGCTAATAAGACTTAGAAATGTGGGTTATTACAAAATTTGATTCAACTTTGGCTTGAAATTAATCTACACATTGTTCTAGCTATTGGACAAGTTCTTGTTCTTGTTTCTTAGTTTGTTTGGTTTGATCATTCATAACTTGCTAGTTATTTAGGTTGTTGTACGACAGTGAACTAAACCCGGATTCGTGAAAAACTTCTTTGACATTCTCGTAATTTCTTGAGACATACATGAGGTATATACTTGAATGACTGTGTGTGGGGTTGTTTCGGTTAGACGTAGTAAAGATTTAGAGTAATCGGTGGACTGGGAGGACTCGGTGAGCGAATCTGGCTAGCTGACTAGGATTCGTTGGTACTAGGTTAGTTATACAACTCTTTCCCATGATAGGATGCGTTGGTAAGCTGGATATTACACCAATTGCGAAATCTCCTTATTTGTTCCGATGTGTCTATCTTGAATAAAAATTGGCCTAGAAGAGTATTACCTCGATGCTATTTTCCTATGATAGGTTCTCGCAACCATATCTTAGAAGAAAAAATGGTTCAAACCTTTCTAGATGCAGGCTAGATTATAATTATATGATGTTCTATGTGAATGAAAAAAAAAAAAAAAAAAACATTTGCTTCAAGCAATGTATATGACATTTTCAGCTCAAGTACACCACCTGGCCACGTGATACGGCCGGTATCTATTTACCCTTCATGAAAATTAGAACTTATGCAACTATGTTTCTATTGAACAATAGAAGTTAGCTCTTCCCTAGAGAAACTCTAATTTTCACATCTACTTAGGCTGCAAGTCAAACTAAAAGAGTTAAAACCGAGCCATACCAAACCTAAAAAATTGAACTGTGCCTGAACAGTACAAACAATATGTAAACCAGTTACATTGATATGCATAGAAGTCGTGTGCCCGAAACGTAATATAATTTTTCTCTTGTACAAAAGGTTGGTAATTGTTATATTTCTTAATTGGTGCTTGAACTTTGCGTAACAGATTCTCAAAAGCAGTGTTAGATTTGATTGAGTCTACATTACTCTATTGTCATGTTTGGGTAGGGGTTAAAGGAGGCGGATAAGATAATTTATCCATCCCTCTTTTTATCAGGTGTTTGGGTGCCGGATAATGGAGGAGACAACTTATCTTTCCTTATGTTGAAGAAGCTTTTGGTAAACAAATTTTATACCGCGTACATGGTGGTATAAGGTCGGATAAGAAAATAAAGAATATGAGGATGCTAGGAGGTTGGAGAAAATACCCCCCAATTATATCAAAGTTTCTACCCATTATCACATTTTTAAATTTGAGACTTTTACTACCACTTCGATTTTTATGTTTTATTTTTTGAAGGGTTCGTGTTCATCTTGCTAATTCCTTGGGGTGTATGATTAATGGTGCATCTTATCCAAAAATAAGACTAATTGTGCGGGGTGAATTATCATTTGAGCAGTTGTTTAATCATTCATGTTTTTTAAATAATCATTTTATTCTTTTTAATTTTGGCGTGCAAACTTGTGTTCCTACTCCAAAATGATATAAATACCGTACAAGTTTCTGTCAATCTTGATTGTCTTGAAAAATTTAGATGAGTTTATAGCAATTTACTAATGTGAACTCGATTGATCACATAATGAATTTAACGACTTATTGATAATTAGATATTTGTCCATAATTTGACCTTACAGCCCATAAGTTTTTGGTCTCCCTCAAGTAAAATTATTACAAACAATATTCATAGTTATAACAAATAAATTTGTCGGTTCCCCAAAACGAAATGAAATAATTGATTCTTCCACAATTAGGTGTCTGAAGTATACTTGTTACTATGGCGACATCATGTAGGAATTTATACAGATATTTGTAAAACGTCAAACAATGTCAGTGATCAAAATTTAAGTAAAATTAAAACATAAATTTTACCCCCAAAAAATAAAAAAACTGACTTCCACGTATCATTTTCTCCCTCGAACAATGAACATCATTATGTGATTGATAAATGAGGATTCAAAGATGTACCATTATTTAATTTATAGCCCGTTTGGGAATGCTTTTCTAGAACGCTGTTTTTCGAATTCAAAACTAGTATTAATGTATCCGATATATTTTTATGCATTTTTCATAATCAATTTATAATATACAATTTTTTATACAAAGAGACAGCATTGATGGTATTACATTCATTTTGGCACATATAATGTTTCAAATCTTCCAATGTATTTCATAGCCCGCATCATTTCCAACATCACTCAAAGATAAACAACTAGCATATCTCAGAGCTTATACGATAACATTCATATATATCATTGCTCATATCCTAGCATAAGTCTTATCCTTGCATATCATATCCTCTACCAAAACGAGGCCTATATGCATTAGTATTTTTTTAAAATAATTTTACATTTATATGTTACAATGTTATTTTAAGTAATGAAATATGTTAGTTTATAAACCGTCGATTCTGACCGAATCAAATAGTGTCAAACTGATATCAAGAAAGAACATAATTGAGATTCAACCGAACTGTCGATCGATGTTTGAATTTTTTTTGGCTCAAAATGAATGGAACTATTTGAACAACCATCGTCACAAGTGACAATATCCACAACCACCGTCACAAGTGACAATATCCACAACCACAATGTGACACTGAGCTTTCTCCCTAGCAAATTGACTTCCAGCCATGTCTGCACCTTTAATCTGTTCATAATTTCTCATCATAGAAAATGAAAAATGTACATGCATTCCGACAATCATAAGTTACACTGGGTTATGGTTGTAATGAGATAAGAAATTAGGTGAATTTTATAAAGATAAATTTTACTTGTTTCGGTATTTGTAAAGATAAATGAAACAACGTGCACAATTTATTATGTACTCCACTCTTTTTTTTATCGGTAAATACGTAACTCTGATTAAAAAGAATTGTTTTACAGTGTACTACATTTATTGGTAATGACCTCAACTAACTTTCTTGAGATCGATTGAGACCTTTCACCAAATTAGCTCCCAAAGTCACTTCATCCCCCAATCAATCCATGTAACTTCTTCAGCCTTCCAACAGTGGTGACTTAAGCTACCACTTCGCTCTTTTTTTATCGATATATAGGTAAATTTGAACAAAAAGAACTTTTACAGCTTACTCCAGACATATTCAAAGATGACTGTCTTTAATTCCACAAACGGGATCGACACAAACCAACTAAACTATGCTATAATAAATTACTATAGTCTTCTTGGCTCTTTCGGGCTCTTTCTTCACACTTTTTGTGGCACAACTATTAAGGAGAAGATGGTTAATGTCAAAAATACCCCTTAATTTATGAAGAAACACCATTGTACCAGTGAATAGTAAACTCCACTACTGATTTTGCTAAACCAAATGTAAACATTTCCCTCCAAATTTCCCTCCAAATTAATTCACTTACACCAAATGAAAACTTAAATTATGGAGCCAAAATAGGGGTCATATTACCAGAACCCCTTTAAAACACAGTTTTGAGGCTTCTCAACCCTCATTACACAACATCTTCTAGAGTTCGTCATGAAAATTATGAAGAACAAAGTGAAGAAACAAAATACACAGCTTACAACATGAATCCTAGTGCTACAACAACTACCCAGCTTCATCTTCTTCTTATGCTACATCATATCCACAACAACTCCATTCCAAAATCATCATCCGGCCAGATTACCTGAAAATCATCAAAGAACAATGAAGATAAAAAAACTCATAGCAGAAGAGAGAGAAGATATGAAGAATTTCTTTCTCAGCCACAGTTCTGAGATGAAAATAGGCAGAGGTAAGTTGGATGAAGCTGCTTCTATATGGAAAGTGTCCAGAAGAACAGTGCACACAATCTGGGCAATGACTGTTGATTGCAAGAAAGAAGGTGTTGGAATTAACGTAAAGTCGAAACAAATTGGCAACAAAAAGCCTAGAGCACAGTTGGACTTGCAGGCAGTGAGAGATATTGAACCACAAAAGATAGAATAACCACTTGAGAACTTGCTGGTAATGTTTCTTTGCCAACTTTATTCCAACAGTTTTATGTGTCACATAAAGTGTCAATTCTTGCAAAGTGTATTGCTCTACCAAACTTGACAATTATTGGCAAGAAGTAATGCCAACATTCTACAGTTATTTGCCAACTTTATTCCCAACATTGACTTGGTTTCAATAAATTGTAAAGTGCTTGCAAAAAATAATTGACATGCCAAACTTTACATTTATTGCCACACTTAAGAATTGACATAAACTGTGCAACTCTCAGAAGTGCAATGCACTCATCATTGAGTTGTTTGTAAAGTGGCTGCAAATAAATTTGCCATGCCAAACTTTACATTTTTGGCAAATGCATTCATATAGAATGTGCAACTGCATTCATAAAGAATGTGCAACTCTCAAGTGTGTAATACACTCGTCAAGGAGTTGGTTGTGTATTGTTAAATGCACACAAACTACACATTTTTTTGAAACTAAATTCTCAAAGTGTTAAATGCACTCATCATGAAATTATTTACAACATTTTCTTGGCAACTAAATTCACACAAAATGTCCAATGTTTCAGATCAGTTGAAGGTATCTGTTTCAACAATCCATGGGTGGATGAAGGAGAAGGTGTTACTCAGAAAATGCAGTCATGTCCACCCCCAATTGAAAGATGCACACAAGATTAACAGACTAAGGTATTGCCTTCAAGCTTTACAAGTGGATCAAAACAGGACAGTAACATTCAAAGACATGTATTGCATCTTTCACATTGATGAGAAATGGTTATATCTTTCACATTAATTCCCTACATATTGTCTAATGCAAGCTGTGAACATTTCTAGAACTAAATGATGAGAAGTTAAAGACAATTCCAAAGTTTTGAATCTCATATTCATTTTTGAAAGATAAAAGTTCCTCAACATCATATGTAAGCATATTCACGGTAACAAAATGTGATTGTAGTAAATGCAATGTACACCTTGCTGAAACAACACCAAGTCAGTACGCCATACAACTTAAAAAAGCATGATAGAGTCATAATACATTGATTTTGAGATTAAAGGGACTGACGTAAGAGCTAACCTTTAGAGTTAGCCTTTCGGGTTAAGTGTTACATCGAAGTTATTGATTTCAGAAAGATGATATTCATAAAGTATTAACGAAATTATTATGCATTTTTATGTTAACACGGCTTTGTTATCTGACTGGGCAGAGAAAGACTTACTTGATCTAATCTTCTTAATCAGGTTTGATCAGTTCAAGGGCTTAATTTTTTCTTTTTTTTTCTTTTTTTTTTCATTCCTAAGTCTTCCTACTTTTTTTGTTTAATAATAGGAACCTATGAACGAAGGCGAGATGATATTCGAGGGAGGATTGGACTTTACAGCATTACAGCAAGATCATCCGGAAGAATTTGTTTTGTTGATGCGGGTTTAAAATTTGTGCTTATGTACTTTATTAGGTGAAGAGTTTCATTTGTGTACTAACTTTTGGTTTGAATTAAACAGCGAAGGAACACGATGGCGGGGGTGAGGGACGCGCTAGGACTTAACGGCGTAGGCATTGGCACTTTTGAGGTGTAAGTTCTAACTATTACAAATAGATGGGATGCCTTCAATTTTTTTATGTGCCAAGTTTCTTTCAATTTGCAGTTTAAATTTCCCGCTGGTTCCTTCTCGTTGAAGGAGTCGTGGGCCATTGTGCGTGGCTACTCGAGGCAGATTCACAGGTAAGAAATGGTATTTACGTCTTTAAGGCTTTGGATATTATGAAATTTTTGTATTTCTTAAAGGATAATTATATAAACTCATTCTTTAGGGGCCAAAATAGTACCCTGAAAATGGTGAGACAATGACCGAGTCAATTGACCAGCCAACTGATATAGAGATTCAGAGGCAATAAGGTGAGTTTAAAACTGAGGCTACCATTATTTATAAGCGAGCTTTGTCCTACGTTCTACATAATCTATGATCTTGCGGTGGAGATTGAGAGACTATAAGGTTACCAGTTCCTTAAAAATAGATATTTATATGTGAAGCTTCTACATTCACTATATGTAGAGAACTCTATAGAATTTCACAACTGCTAGCAAAATAATGAACCATGTGGACTTAAGTTAGTGTTATGGCTATTTACAAAACAACTCGGCGCATGACATAGTGACCCTTTACTGTTGGCTAGAGGCTTGCATTTGCATACATGAACTTGAATGGAGTGCATTTCCTTCCTTTCCTTCCTTTATGGATTAGTAATCTTCCAGATGTCTGATTGTTGAGTACTTCTGGCTTCTTTCGTTTGGCGTGTAAAATTATGATTGATTGAAATCAATTCTGAAAGAAAACTTTCGGATGATCGAGTGATTGAATTACGAGCCGTTTGAACTGTGTTAGGGTATAAATGGTATTTAGGTCTTTAAGGCCTTGGATTTTATGAGAATTTGATATTCTTAAAGGACAATTATGTAAACTCATTCTTTAGAGGCAAAATAGAACCCGAAAAATGGTGAGATGCGGTCCCCATATGTTCTTGAAACAAGGGCTTTCATATAGCGGTCAATTACTTATTACCCACTTCCAGTATAGGGTAATAATCCATGTACAAAAAGAAAGAGAATTTTTTCAAGAGGTAAAATATTCTCCGAGTTTTCTGGAGCTAGAAGGGGGAGAAACCCTAGGCGATGGCGCAGTCAACAGCGAGAATTCGACACTCTCTCCAGAGGAATAAGACGTTGACTTCAAAGACGAGTATTGTAAAGAGGCGATCAAGGGACCGGGATTCTGTCTAATCAAATATTTTGTTCTCCCAATAGATTTTATCGTTCGGGCCATGAAATTACTTTTGCAAGAAAATCTGGAGGCGAGGAGAAGAAATCAAGATCAACTAAGTCAGGCCTAACCGATTTGTTATACAATTTCCGAGCAAGGAAATCATGGAATATGTGCCAACGGCGGTCCATGGATCTTTGACGAAAATCTCCTACTCCTGAATCCATGGGAGGTCAGTGCACGAGCAGATAACATAATATTCGAAGATTAATACAAATACAGAACCTTAGTGTCTTCCTACCATATGACTAAGATATCCGTAAACCAGTAGGTAAGTCAAGAGAAATCGTACAAACATATGATATGGTTTTCACAGGTGATGGGGGAGAAACTTGCGGGCTAGGATCAAGCTTGACATCAAGAAACCACTCATGTGGGTTTATCAGAGCCTTGGGAGAAAAGGTATGGCTTGATTTCAAGTATGAAAAGATCTCGTATGTGCGGACGTATCTCCACTATAGTGAAAGTTGTTCGGTTAAGACGGAGGAGGAAAAGGAGCAGGAGGACCCTAAATTTGGTGCTTGGCTTACTTTCAAGCCACCACCATGGAAGAAGCAGTCACCGCAGCAGTTCATTACCAGGCAAGTCGGCAGCAAAGTCGGCAGCGAGATCCAATGAACCGGAGTGGGCATTCTCTGATAATGACGGACTCAGAGCAGATGGAAATATAAGATGATAATGCCAATAATACACAAGCTCTCACAGTCTTCAACAACCCCCTTGGGGTACCGATGATAGCTGTGCAGGGTGTGGCACAACCAAAAGATAAAGAGAAGGGAATAGTAGTTGTTTATCCTCCCTAGAACCTTGGTCCCAGCGAAAAGGTCAGCGACACAAACTTTAGTCCAAATTCGAGAGAAAAATTGGTTGTAGAGCTTCGAATACCAGAGGAAACGCAAGTAACAGTAATAGATGACGAGGAAGAGGCAGAGGAAGTGGAGCTTGTAGCGGAGGAGTAGAGAGCAAACATCAGAATATTGGTACACATGGCACAAAACAGATCGAGGTCACCTTCAATGCCTCGCATGCAAAATACAGAGCCCCTTTTACAGAAAATGGACGCTAGTATATCTGCGGCTGACAGATTTATGGAGGCCCCTTATTCGGCGCATGAAGTGAAAGATGCTTTATTTCAAATGGCAACTGACAAAGCTACATGAGTTGATGGTTTCAATGCGGGATTCTACCAGATATATTGGAGCATAGTTGGCAATGCTGTAACAAGTACACCTCCCTGACATAGATAAAAAGATTTTTTGCATCTCTCTATGGGGACAGTGGAATCTGAGATGCGACCATTTTCATAGGCAAGCCAAAGAAAATTGAGCAATTAATTGCAGACATCTCGAACAGATTGGGGGAATTCAAAAACTTGGAAGAGGAATCAAAACTTTTCTTAAACCAGAAGCTTAACCCGAGAAGATGGAGACCGCGGGCTAAGGGATTGATTGAAATGAACTTCGACGGAGCCTTTGAGCCCACCACCCCGAGCACCGGGAGCCATATTCGTACTCTGGAATGATGGTAGGGCATGTATCAAAGCCTGGTTCAGTGCAAGGGAAGTAGAAGCATCTGCTATGTGTGAAGGGATCCGAATGACGAGGGAACACGTAGTCCGATATATCGGCGTCGAAGGCGATTCCAAATAATTAATTGAATACCTTGTGAGTTTGAGAAAAAAACCAGATCGATGACCTCTCCATTTTTGGTGACCTCTTGAACGAAGTTGTTCAACTACTCTCAAGCTTTGAATAAGTGAAGCTTTGCTGGGTTAGAAGAGATGCCAACCACGTGGCGAACTCCCTTGCAACTAGATCCCTTAGCTTTATGTTGAGTTACAGAAGGCTGTACAACTTTTTGAGTAATCTATGAAAGTTTGTTTTCCCTCTGAAAGAAAAATTCATGTACAAAACGCTAAACATCCCGTTATTTATTGAAAGCGATCAATAACTAGGATAAATTTTCTGTCAAAAATTTTAACACTATTAGGAGTACAGTCGTGACTGGAAATAAAAAATAAATTATAAAGAAAACAAAGAACACTAAAGAAAACGAAGGGGAAGGTCCCCAAAAAAATGAATGGAAAGGAAGAAGAAGAGAAAGATATAGAAGAAAATTAGAAGAAAAAAATTAAAGAAAAAGGAAACAAAATAGAAGATTGTAATCCAACAAAGAAGAAACTTGCGGTTTTGTGGATCCCGTTAATCGTAGGGGCTCGCCTCCGGCGAGTCCCCTGTTCTGCATCTTGTTTTGTCTCTTATTTTTCATCTTGTTTTCCCAAATTATTTTTGTTTTATTATTTATGTTTGTTCAATTTCTACCGCGTAAGAGAGGTTTTCTTCCGCCATAAGGCGGCCAACTACCGCTTAGGAGCGGTTCTCTTCCGCCATAGGGCGGCCAACTACCGCATAGGAGCGGTTCTCTCCCCCCATAGGGCGGCCAACTACCGCGTAGGAGCGGTTCTCTTCCGCCAAAGGGTGGCCAACTACCGCGTAGAAGCCGTTATCTTCCGTCAAAGGGCGGCAAACTACCGCCTAAGTGCGGTTATTTTCTACAAAAATGTGGTAACCTACCGCAAAAGTGTGGTGTTATGCGTTAATTGGTCTTGCAGATTTGCAACGAATTTCTTGTGGAGGCCGAAGTCTGCTATCGTGAAAAGCGCATCATTATTTTTCCCCCACTCGTTACAATCGTCGTTGGAGATGAAAAGACTCTTCCATAGTCAATTGGTGGCGAAGTTGGAGCATACAAGTATTTGGAAGCCGTTTGAAGCGATAGTTAGAATTTTCTTCTTAGAAATTAACAGATTATGTTGTCAAAATTTCTGTGTAATATGTATGAACTACTATGCAGTGTTCGGTTCAACCGTTGTAATTGTGCTTGTTTATGATGAATAAGAAAGGTTTAAGGCATTTAAAAAAAAACAGATCTGCTTTATCTCCTATTTAATCTCCCTCCTTTCCTCAATCATCTTCTCTGTTTCTTCTTCATCTCTCTTTTTTCTATCCCTCGGGTCCCCCTTCTTCGCCAGTTTCAATCCCTCTACTCCCTCTCTCTTCAGTGGCTTCAGTGGCCGTCTATGGCATGGTGATTCTTAGAGGTCTCCGTGTCGATTTGGTGGTCCTCCGTGCTCTGTGGGTTCGCTGGACACTAATTATTCGCAGCGGAGGAGATTGAGACTTTCATCCCTCTCTCAATCTGCTCTCTCTCTCTCTAGTTCCCTTATCCGTTGTCGTGAAAGAAGAAAACGACAGGGAGGTCGTCGGCAGAGGCGTGTTTCACTGCGGGTTTGTTGACTTAGAGAGAGGTTGTGGAATTTGCCAAAGATTTGGTCTTTTGTGTGTAACATGATTGTCCTCGTGAGCAGGAGAGCTTCTGAATTTGAAGTGGTTGGACCAGAAAATTGAACTGTCGCTGTAGAGTTGGAGGACGCCATTCCAATCATCTACTATGTGAGGAAGGGAACCCGTCTCTCTTTCTCTCAGTTTGAAGAGCAGAAACATGGGCTTTGTTGTTCGGTCTTTTAAATTTGGGGGCTGTTCTTGGGTTGAAGTTTCGATTGGAGAGTTTAGTGTTGGGTCTGTGTTTTGAACAGAGGGTAGTGATTGCTGTGGTGGTTGGTTGCTTAGATGACGAAGACGAAATTGTAGGGGTTCATATTGTGTTTGTGGCCGGATTTTTAGCCGGATTCTGAGTTTATAAAGGCGGTGATGGCGGTCTTTGTGTTCATATATTTTGAACGAAATTTACATTTGTTGCTGATTTTTAACATTACAAACTATATACAATAGAATGAGGGTTTCAACATTAGCCCACAAACTCACAAGATTTTACCTTTTACCCCTGAAACTTTCAAAAAGACAGTTTAGCCCAGACCCATGAAGACGGCTCATAGAGAAAATACTTTCCGTTGAACCTCTCAAGTCTATCAAGAAAATGAACTAAACCAGTTAGAAAAACAGTTTCAGATCCGAAAATAATTCTTTCCATGCATGGTCAGGCACACCACATTAGGAGCCACAAGCCCATTAAATTGAATAGAAAGTGGCACATACTATGCAGCCATGGGCGCTTCTTTTCACAGGGACCTAAACTTCTTACCAGATGGGTACTCTTACTATATATTCAGTAATTGTAGCGAAACTGTATTCGCAACTACTGGAAACACACATTTGTGAAGCAAGATCTTACAGCTCAATAAAGTTCCTTTATTCTACGGAAGCAACTATCTTTTTTCAAATCGGTCTTGTAAGAATGAAGAGGATCGTAGGGATGTGTGCATTCGATCAACGTGATTTGGTACAACTAGGTTAATAAAAGCATATGTTCTATCTAAATGTCAATGAAATTCTTTAAAACAATTAACTTTTGATAGTGTCAATTGACCAGCCCCAGCCCACTGTCCATACAGAGATTGAGAGACAATAAGGTGAGTTAAAAAATGAGGCTACCATTATTTATAAGTGAGCTTTGTCCTCGGAACGTTCTACATAACCTCTGATCTTGCGGTGGAGATTGAGAGACTATAAGGTTACCAATTCCTTAAAAATATATATTTATACGTGAAGCTTCTTTATTCAATCTATGTGGAGAACTCTAGAGACTTTCACAACTGCTTGCAAAATAATGAAAATATGGACTTAAGTTAGTGTCATGGGCTAGCCATGTCTGGCTATTTACAAAACAACACACCCCATGACATAGTGACCCTTCACTGTTGGCTAGAGGCTTACATTTGCATACATGAACTTGAATGGAGTGCATTTCCCTCTTTTCCTTAATCTTCCACTATGGATGTCTGATTGTTGAGTATCTCTGGATTCTTTCATATGGCGTGTAAAATTATGATTGATTAAAATTGATTTTTTCTGAAAGAAAACTTTCGGATGATTGAGTGATTTAATTACGAGCCGTTTGAATTTTGTTATGGTAAAAATGGTATTTAGGTCTTTAAGGCTTTGGATATTATGAGAATTTGGTATTTTTTAAAGGAAATTATGTAAACTCATTCTTTAGGGGCAAAATAGTACCCAAAAAATGGTGTGACGCAGTCCCCATATGTTCTTGAAACAAGGGCTTTTATATAACGGTCAATTACTTATTACCCACTTTCAGTATAGGGTAACAATCCATGTACAAAAAGAAAGACAATTTTTTCAAGAGGTAAAATATTCTCCGAGTTGTCCGGAGCTAGAAGAGGAGAAACCCTAGGCGATGGCGCGGTCAACAATGAGAAATCGACGTGCTCCGGCCCTCCCTCTGGAGGAATAAGACGCGGTTGAGTTCTAATATGTGTATTGTAAAGAGGTAATCAAGGGAATGGGATTCTGTCTAATCAGATATTTTGCTCTCCCAATAGATTTTATCGTTTGGGCCATGAAATTACTTTTTCAAGAAAATTTGGAGGTGAGGAGAAGAAATATAGATCAACTAAGTTAGGCCTAACCGGTTTGTTATACAGTTTCCGAGCAAGGAAATCGTGGAATCTGTGCCAACGGCGTCCATGGATCTTTGACGGATATCTCCTACTCCTGAAACCATGGGAGGTGAGGATAACGACGAAAGATGAATTACAATTGAAGATCAGATCAACACAGTCTTGGAAGATCACTTTAGAGGCCTCATTACTTCGTCCCACCCAACTATGCAAGATATAGAGTCCCTTTTACAGACAATGGACACTAGTATATTTGCGGCTGACAGAGATTTTATGTAGGCCCCTTATTCGGCGCAGGAAGTGAAAGATGCTTTATTTCAAATGGCATATGACAAGGCTACAGAAGTTCATGGTTTCAATGCGGGTTCTACCAGATATATTAGCGCATAGTTGGAAATGAGGTAACATATACACCTCCCTGACATAGAGAAAAAGAATTTTTGCTTCTCTCTATGGGAACTGTGGAATATGAGAAATGCGACCATTTTCAGAGGCAAGCCAAAGCGAATTCAGCAATTAATTGCAGACATCTCGAACAGATTGGAGGAATTCGAAAACTCGGAAGAGGGATCAAAACTTATGTTAGACGAGAAGCTTGACCCGAGAAGATGGAGACCGCCAGCCAAGGGATTGATTAAAATGAACTTCGACGAAGCCTCTGCGCCCACCACCGGAGTAGCGGGAGCGGGATTCGTACTCTAGAATGATGTTGGCGCATGTATCAGAGCCTCTTTCAGTTCAAGGGAAGCAGAAGCATCTGCTATGCATGAAGGAATCCGAATGACGAGGGAAGAAGGAGTCCGATCTATCGGCAGCGAAGGCGATGCCAAAGAATTGATTGAAGATCTTAAAAGTTGATTGAGAAAAAAACCAGATCAGTGACCTCAAAAGAATGTACAACTTTTTGAGTAATCTATGAAAGTTTGTTTTCCATCAAAATAAAAATCCATGTACCACCCTTAATTCTGAAACGCTATTATTAACACCCCGTTGTTATTGAAAGCAGTCAACAAACGGGGGTAAATTTTTCCTTCAGAAATTTAACACTGTTTTATCACTGGAAACAAAAATTAAATTTTAAAGAAACAAAGAACACTACAGAAAATGAAGGGGAAGAAAGGGGGAACATTTTCTAATACACCATAAGTGCCTTTAGTTGTTGCCAATCCACCAATACTTTAAAGTAGTTGCCAATTCACCTTCAACTTTTAATAATTTTGTCTTAACAAGTAGTGGGTCCCGAGTTGGTCAGATTCCCTGATCAAGCAAGATCGTGTGCCGAGTTTACTTAATCCGGTCCCCATCTTGCAAGATCGAGGTCCGATTAAGCAAGATCGAGGAACGATTTTGCTTGATCGGGTTCCGATCTTGCGCGATTGAGGAACGATTTTGATTGATCAGACCTCGATCTTGCAAGGTTGGGGACCGATCTTGTAAAGTCGAGACTCCATCGCCTTCTTCATCGCAGAGAACAGAGACACCACCGAGAGGAGATGAAGCGGGGTTTTCTTCGAACGGCGAGGTCCTAGCCGGCGGAGGGAGCTGGGCGGAGGCGGAGGTAGCGAGGGACCTGGGCCGCAGCGGCGTCGGGGCTTGTTTTCGGCCGCCGTCGCTGTTGTTGCTTGTTTCGCCAGTGATTTTGAGGAGGAGAAGGAGTGCCTCGCCGGTGATTTTGAGGAGGAGAAGGGAGGCCTCTGCCCTCTGTTCGAGAGAGAGAGAGAGACGTGTGTTCTGACAGATGAGAGTTGTTTTGATTTTTGAGGGGGAGAGTTAGTATTGATTAGGGTTTTTTTTGAATTTTTGGTTAAGTCAATATCTTATTAATTAGGATAATTCTCATTTTAGTTGGTCAAATCTGGTCTCGTATTAGTTGTGGGTGGATTGGCAGCGATTTCCCCAAATCCCCACTCATGGAAGGAAAATAGAAGAAGAAGAGAAAGATATAGAAGGAAATTAGAAGAAAAAATTAAAGAAAAAGGAAACAAAAGAGAAGATTGTAATCAACAGATCTGCTTTATCTCCTATCTAATCTCCCTCCTTTCCTCAATCATCTTCTCTGTTTCTTCCATAGTTACTAAACCCGGACCTGTGGTTGACCTGACAAAGATGCCGGGTCACTAGGTCACCGGTCCAACTAGGGGGTCACTGGTCGGACCGGTGGGTCAATAACAAATTATTAATAATATATTGTAGTACATATTTATAGTGAAATATATTAAAAATTGACATATAATATCTCAAATTATTATTTTTTGTGTTGTTTAACACTTTTTTACATTTATTATGAATGAAATCACACAAAAGTTCAATAAAAATGTTTAAACGAGCGTTTCAAGTTGTTTTTTATTACTTAAAACATGTAAACCCCGGGCCGGTTCAACCCAGTTAACTCGGACCGGGTCACCGGGTTGATGACAAACCCGCCGGGTTTGACCGGGTTTGAACGAGTTTGATCGGGCCAATGACATGTACGAACACCCGGACCGGTTCCGGGTCCGGGTCACCGGTCGGACCGGGCGGGTCGAACCGGGTTTAATAACTATGGTATCTTCTTTGTCTCTCTTTTCTATCCCTCGAGCCCCCCTCTTCGCCAGTTTCAAATCCGTCTACTCCCTTTCTCTTCGCCGGCTTCAGTAGCCGTCTGTGGTATGGTGATTCTTAGAGGTCTCTGTGTCAATTTGGTGGTCCTCCATGCTATGTGGGTTCGCCGGACACTAATTATTCGCGGAGGAGATTGAGACTTTCATCCCTCTCTCTCTCTCTCTCGTTTCTTATCCGTTTCCGTGTAAAAAGAAAACATCGGCAGAGTGTGTTTCACGGCGGGTTTGTTGATTTAGAGAGAGGTTGTGGAATTTGTTAAGGAATTGGTCTTTGTGTGTAACACGATTTTCCTCGTGAGCAGGAGAGCTTCTGAATTTGAAGTGGTTGGACCGGAAAATTGAACCGTCGCTGTAGAGTTGGAGAACGCCATTGCAATCCTAAACATGTCAGGCCTAGGGTGCCTAGCGCCCTTTCGTGTCAAATGATTTTCTTCTCTTGTTGTCTCAAAATGAATTTACGTGTTATGTGAAATAAGCGCTACAGGAAAACTTTGTCCCACTTGTTGAAACGTTTGTTTGAAAACATCACTATTATCTAATAATCGATGATAATGTAAAGTTGAAGAGTTGTGCGGGGTTGTTTCATAGCTACTATTGCCTTGGTCGTGTTGACTACGGTCACTCGTCCAATTTATTTTATTTAATCCGGTTGCAATGGCCCGGATAGCTCCTTGTACTCACCCTTCTGGCCGTAAGAAGTCTTGAGGGGGTGTCGACACCTAAGGTCTTGGATGCTTGCGAAGTGGTTGGTTCTTTTTCCCCATATCAACAAATTAACAATGTGATTTTGGACTTGATGGAAAATGAATGAATATGTGATTTTGGAATTTCCTAATTTAAATAATGAAATTGGAATCTCTCTTGTTTTCTTATAAATGTCAAATCTTTTACTTCCACTTTGTTTTAGCTAAACCACTACAAATTGTCTAATGTTTTGCAAAATGCCTCATTATCATTTTACATGCTTGGGTGTTTATTTGCTCAGTATTTATTGCTGATTTGAGAAATGTGGTGTTCACTTTCTGTTATCTACACCACAGGTTTAGATGGGAGCTTGGCTTAACGGGAGCGCGACTCATCACATTATTTAGAAACTTTCAGATTAATAATTCTTAGAACTTCTTTTAGTATCATAGAATTCTAGTTTTGTTTTATACCCATGTTTGAGGCACAGAGATTTGAATTTTTAATAAGTATTATTTTAAGACTTGATGGATGTTATGCTTGGATCCTCTGTTTTAAATCTATTTGCATCAGGGTTTCATCTCGGGTACGGAGTGACACCCCCTGGTTTCCGGCTTTGTCATTTTGGGGGTGTTACACCTGCTATGAGTAGGAACATTATTTCAGTTTCTTGTTTGGACAGAAGGTTAGTGAGAGCACAGTCATATTTCTAGTCTTGTATGTGGATGACATACTATTCATTGGGAACGATATCCCTACTCTGCAATCTGTTAAATATTGGCTAGGGAATTGCTTCTCAATGAAGGACTTAGGCGAAGCAACCTATATACTTGGTATAAATATATATGGAGATAGATCAAGGAAGTTGCTCGGCTTAAGTCAAAGTACATATATTGACAAAGTGTTGAAACGGTTCAGCATGAAAGAATCCAAGAAAGGATTCTTACCTCACATGGACTAAGTCTTCCAAGGGCCGATTGTCCTTCCAATTAGATTGACAAGGACCGTATGAATAGGATTCCATGATATACATAATATACTGAAAATGTATATACAATATACGTAGTATACTGAAAATTTATCTATGATATACGTATTGTACTGAAAACGTATATATGATATACGTAGAGTACTGTAAAATCATATGTGGTGTACTGAAAAAGCGTGTATACAAAATACGTACTGTGACTGCTATGGTTTGGGCAAAGGAAAAGAGAAAAAAATTGGATTTTTCCTCCTATAGAGGTTCGGCCAACACAAGGGGAAAGAAAAATTAGTTTTTCTCTCACCTATGGTTCGGCCAAGGTGTGTCGCCCCTAACCTTGGTGTGCCGCCCCTCTTTTTGGCCCGGTAGCAGGGGTGTAAGGAAAACCAAATAAGCCGGTCAAACTGACCGAACCAAACCGATTGTCATGGTTTTGGACGGATTTTAAAGTTAACCGTTTTACAAATGGTTCAAGTTTTTCACAAATCGGTCTAATCGGTTCGGTTTCGGTTTGTTAACTAATTATACCAAATGAACCGAACTGTTGCGCACACTATATAGTTCTATTATATACAATATTGTATAAAGTATAGGTAATAATCTATAAAAGTGTATTCCAATTAGATAGTTTAGTTAACTAAAATGATCTAATTGATGCTAGCTTTCTCTATTTTTCTCATGTCCTTTCTTGTCTCAATCTAAAACTATAATCTTTTGAGTTCTCTATGTTTATTTTAATTTAAGTATTAGTTAAAAAATTGAATTTTATTGACATAATTTTATAATCATATCAATGTACGAAAAGAGATACGCGAATCAACTGAACCGAACCGAGCCAAACCGGGACTTCTCAGTTTGGTTTGGTTCGGTTTATGGTTTGAGTTGGTAGTAAAACTATCAAACCGATTTTATGGTTTCTTCACAAACCGCACAAAACTGAACCGCTTACACCCCTACCCGGTAGTCACAGTTGGTAATTATGAATTACCCAATTTATTGAACAACGCGCGACTAAAACTGAATTGTATTCGTCTTATTTTTTGTTTAATCGCATGGTGCGTGGATGTGGCATAGATGTGTGATTTTTTGTTGTGGTTTAATTTTGTTAATTTTTTATGTAATCAAAACACGGCCTGCGTGAAACGACCCAGGATCTCGGTTCAGGGTTAAAGAGACAATCGACAACCAAAATTAGAAATATACTATTAAGATTACATTTCGCTTAATGTACATAAAAAAATTTCGATAATAAGTACAATTTAAAACATAACATTTGTGATCTACTAAGTGATCTAAGTTAAGCTATACTTCTTCGTCTCGTTCCAGCGTTCCCATCCCCCACCTTGATTGATGACCTGCGGTTTTAAAATGGCAAAAGCCGACGCAGTTTTGAAGAAAATGATCAGTAAAAACTGAATAAATACATACTACGACATGTAAAGAAACGAGCGGCACGGAAGCATGAGTTGAAACAAATCAAACGATTTAAACAGTAAAACTATCATATTGGAATTTTGGATCAACTCTAAGTAACCGAGTGACAAAAACCTCTCAATTTAATAACATTGAGAAACCACGAGTAGTTGGTAAAATATCCAGATTAAACAAGTTCATTTGAACTGATAACGCTAGTAGTTCATGAGTAGCCAAGATTTACAATTCATTTCAATTGATTAGGGCATATCAAGAGCCACAAACAACATTAATAAGTAGTCAATTTTTTATTTCGACTTCAATCAACAGTTTAATTTAGCTGAGGCGTGTCAAGAGCCACCAGCAGGATCGATGTAAACAGAGGTATCACGAAACAATCACTAAGGGTTCCTTCTAGGGTCTATCAAACCTTATTTCACCCGAGCGTTAAGGGAGCCCAATCGTCAACCCCGCTCACAACATTAGCTAAAAGGCCTTAAGTGTCGACACCCCTATACCGTAGTGACCCTTACAAGTATAAGTAGCACTCTATAGCTCTATAAAACCCTTGGCCTCAATATCTTGATACATTTTGGCTCATCGGGGGCGGATTTGTGAACATTAACGTTCTATCCAATAATAAGAAGCATTGCTTCAATGGTCTTAGCCATAAGAAAATGGAGGATCGCTTGACGCCTCCCATTAATAACAGTACTCTGTACATCGTCCTAAGTCTATTAGAGGTATTTTATTTATTCTATTTCACATAACTAGTTCCGAGAGTTCTCAAAGGATGTGAATAAAATAGTTTAACAACATTCGAGTGGAAAATATTCATTCTCATACTTTTTCATATAACAAGCATACATTTGAAACATCACACACATGTGCACATTTGATATAAAAAGTTCGTATATATGTACTTACCACTGAGATGAAGAACAATCAAAATCAAGAAACTAAACCTAGCACTCCGACGACAACCGCTCTCTCCTACGGAGTCGATGTCTACAATCACACGTATGACGTACTCGTTATAACCAATTTACACATGCATAATAAAAATGAAAACTTACATGTCACATAGTCCTAAATTTCACTAATGCACATATAATTATGTTTAATTATCAAAATAAGTCCAACAAAACACCTAGAAGTTCAAAAATTCAAGTTTTCTAAAAAATGTGAAACTACAATTCTGGGCAGAATTGTAGCTCTAACTTTGGAGCCATATTTACCATATCAAATCATCTCCTAAAATCTTGAAATTAATGTATGATGAACATATATGTGTCTAATTTCAGAAACATCAAGAAAATCATGAATAGTTATCATAAAACTCAAGATACAAAAATAACAAACACTGCTATGCAGAGACAAGTTTGGAAGAAAGTTTCAACTTTGAAGAACAATTAATACTACTTGGAGAATAGGAAAAATGGTCATCTTCTCCAGAATAAATATCTTATGTGTCTAGTTTCATCAAAAGAAAGATTGGGTGCCATAAGTTTCTGGAAATGAGATTTTTAACAAAAATGGTAAAACTTGTCCAAAAACAGAGTTTCATAAAACTTGCAACTTAGAATGAGCATATCTCCCTAACCAAAAAGGCTATAGAGTTGAATTTTCTTTCAAAATGACCCTATATGAGTCTAGTTTCAGAATATGAATGATTTAAAAATTCTACATAGACAAAATTTAGAGATAATATACGTTTTTCACAAACTGGTCAGATTGTAAAAATGTGTAATTTTCACCTAGAGCACTTAAAACATGATCAAATCAATTATATGACACATGCAACTTATGGAGACTTGATTTTCACCCAAAATTACATCATTTTAGGCATTAAGTAATACTTTTACATGCTCTTGACACAAATGATCAAAACCCTCTTGGGTAACAATGCAAAGAAGATGGCATTCACAACATGCATGTGGGTTCTAGTGTGGGTTTCATGAAAGAGTCAATTTTTTTGGAGTTCAACTCTTGATCAAACCATGAAAATAAAGAATCAATGATAGAAATGAAGAAATCTAAAGTGCAATTCAATCAATCAAATCTAAACATAGACATGCATATATGATTTCAAGACTAGAAGAAAAGTTACCCCAAGATTCAAGAAGATGGTGGATGAAAGAGTGAAATTGGCCTTGAATCCTTGAGTGGAATGATGAAAGAACTCCCCTCCATGATGATACTAAGCTTAGACTCAAGTTTTTCATGATTTGGGGACTAAGAAATGAAGTTTTGGTGGAGTTTTGTGGAGGTCAAGCTTCAAAAACGGGAATGGAGTTTGAGGAGAGATGAGAGAGCTCCTTTGAGTGTTCTTGAAGAGAAAAAACATGTGAAAAATGAGAGGTGTAGATGATGGAGATGATGAAGTGTTTATTAAATAAGATAATATATACATACATATATAAATTGACTAGCTAGAATCTCTTATTTTAATGGGGTTGACTAAAGTAGTTGAGGAAGAAATTGGGATGTAAATATTAAATAGAATAGTTGATCATGGGTGAGGATGAAATATGAAAGTCAAATGTGGATGGGGATTGAGGTGAAATTAAAAGTCTCCCAACAAATTAGTTGGGGTAGAAATTAGAATAACAAGAAAATGAGGGTTGACATGCAAATGCTAGAAATTGAAGGTAACTCTAATATTTCATATACAAGATGGGTATTTATGGAACTAACTAATCAAAATTAATAAAAAAAAAATACTTATTTTCACTTTTGACAATAAAAATAGCAAGTATTCAAGGATATCCAAACTTTAATAAATTATAAAATAAACCCAAAATAGAATACTAGATAATCGTAAGTGCCACATAATACCCATATACCTTAGAAACTAAAATAAGTCAAGAATAGGTTTAAAATATAAATTTCTTAAAATTCTCATTTATTTTTCAAAATTACTAAATAATCCCCAACTAAAATACGGGGTATTACATTATATCACCCTTAAAAGGAAGCTTCGTCCCCGAAGCTTAAAAAAACTTTTGCGTAAAACTACGACGTGCTTCACGATATTGCAACTAATGCACATGAGAGTAGTATGCAATGCTAATGCACATGCTTCACTTATTTTAACGGGAACGAGCTCTCGGTCGGTAAAATCCCTTCTCACTCGTATCATAGTAGGGGTTCAAATACAATTAGCTCCAGTAGAAGTTTGACACTAAATTTTGAAAGGTCTAGACCATCATACTAGTTCTCACGTTTACAAAGTGATTCGAAAACTGTTTTTTTTTTCTTTTTTTTCGCATTTAAACAAGTCTCGAAAGTTTTAGATACAAAATACTTTGATCGCAACTAACACGTCATTTTACTGGACTCATCCGCACTAAAAATGTTGTCTTACCTTTGTAGGGTTTGATAAACCAATCACCTCAAGTGTTCCACGCATACGAGGGAGAAAAGAACACTATGTGTCGTCACAAACCGTGTCTAACCATCACAACTCGAATGTGTTTCAAATGTTCCAACTTAATCTACACAGCGGGTACAACTCATAGTACCGTCGTACTAAGAGCCACGCCAGCGGACTGCTAAACAAAGTGGTCCACATCACTTGGCATTTGGTATCTCGACACCCAACACTTTTTTTTTTCAAAACTTTTTTTTTTAAAGAATACTTTTTTTTTTGGTCAAAACTTTCTAATTTTGGAAACGACCAAGTCGAATTAACTCCAAATGAAACAAAATAAGGTATGATCTTAAAAGTTTCACTCAAAGGTATGAAAGGAATGGTCTCATGGTCTTCTAGTCAAAACGTCGATACTCTCATGTCGACAAAATAACATAACCAAACAAGGGAAAGCGGATACGCATCACACGACAATGATAAATAATTTCTATATAGCAACTAAACATGCCCATAGAATAGAAAACATATCAATAAGCAAGTAGATTCCGCATGGAGCACATACCAATTAGCAAGTAACAGTTAATCAACAAGTACGATACACGTCGTGTTTAAGAATACGTAAGTACCCCAAAATCCCCCACGGCTTGCTTACTTTGTTATTACCAAATTGGGTTATCCTAATCAATTTTAAAAATTTGAAAATGTGTTATCTTTCTTCTTTATCTACTTAAGGAAATCGAAAAGTCTCATTAACTGGAGAACCGATGCTCTGATACCATCTGAAACGACCCGGGATCTCGGTTCAGGGTTAAAGAGACAATCGACAACCAAAAGTAGAAATATACTATTAAGATTACATTTCGCTTAATGTACATAAAAAAATTTCGATAATAAGTACAATTTAAAACATAACATTTGTGATCTAATAAGTGATCTAAGTTAAGCTATACTTCTTCTTCTCGTTCCAGCGTTCCCATCCCCCACCTTGATTGATGACCTGCGGTTTTAAAATGGCAAAAGCCGACGCAGTTTTGAAGAAAATGATCAGTAAAAACTGAATAAATACATACAACGACATGTAAAGAAACGAGCGGCACGGAAGCATGAGTTGAAACAAATCAAAAGATTTAAACAGTAAAACTATCATATTGGAGAATTTGGATCAACTTGAAGTAACCGAGTGACAAAAACCTCTCAATTTAATAACATTGAGAAACCACGAGTAGTTGGTAAAATATCCAGAGTAAACAAGTTCATTTGAACTGATAACGCTAGTAGTTCATGAGTAGCCAAGATTTACAATTCAGTTCAATTGATTAGGGCATATTAAGAGCCACAAACAACATTAATAAGTAGTCAATTTTTTATTTCGACTTCAATCAACAGTTTAATTTAGCTGAGGCGTGTCAAGAGCCACCAGCAGGATCGATGTAAACAGAGGTATCACAAAACAATCACTAAGGGTTCCTTCTAGGGTCTATCAAACCTTATTTCACCCGAGCGTTAAGGGAGCCCAATCGTCAACCCCGCTCACAACATTAGCTAAAAGGCCTTAAGTGTCGACACCCCTATACCGTAGTGACCCTTACAAGTATAAGTAGCACTCTATAGCTCTATAAAACCCTTGGCCTCAATATCTTGATACATTTTGGCTCATCGGGGGCGGATTTGTGAACATTAACGTTCTATCCAATAATAAGAAGCATTGCTTCAATGGTCTTAGCCATAAGAAAATGGAAGATCGCTTGACGCCTCCCATTAATAACAGTACTCTGTACATCGTCCTAAGTCTATTAGAGGTATTTTATTTATTCTATTTCACATAACTAGTTCCGAGAGTTCTCAAAGGATGTGAATAAAATAGTTTAACAACATTCGAGTGGAAAATATGCATTCTCATACTTTTTCATATAACATGCATACATTTGAAACATCACACACATGTGCACATTTGATATAAAAAGTTCGTATATATGTACTTACCACTGAGATGAAGAACAATCAAAATCAAGAAACTAAGCCTAGCACTCCGACGACAACCGCTCTCTCCTACGGAGTCGATGTCTACAATCACACGTATGACGTACTCGTTATAACCAATTTACACATGCATAATAAAAATGAAAACCTACATGTCACATAGTCCTAAATTTCACTAATGCACATATAATTATGTTTAATTATCAAAATAAGTCCAACAAAACACCTAGAAGTTCAAAAATTCAAGTTTTCTAAAAAATGTGAAACTACAATTCTGGGCAGAATTGTAGCTCTAACTTTGGAGCCATATTTACCATATCAAATCATCTCCTAAAATCTTGAAATTAATGTATGACGAACATATATGTGTCTACTTTCAGAAACATCAAGAAAATCATGAATAGCTATCATAAAACTCAAGATACAAAAATAACAAATACTGCTATGCAGAGACAAGTTTGGAAGAAAGTTTCAACTTTGAAGAACAATTAATACTACTTGGAGAATAGGAAAAATGGTCATCTTCTCCAGAATAAATCTCTTATGTGTCTAGTTTCATCAAAAGAAAGATTGGGTGCCATAAGTTTCTGGAAATGAGATTTTTAACAAAAATGGTAAAACTTGTCCAAAAACAGAGTTTCATAAAACTTGCAACTTAGAATGAGCATATCTCCCTAACCAAAAAGGCTATGGAGTTGAATTTTCTTTCAAAATGACCCTATATGAGTCTAGTTTCAGAATATGAATGATTTAAAAATTCTACATAGACAAAATTTAGAGATAATATACGTTTTTCACAAACTGGTCAGATTGTAAAAATGTGTAATTTTCACCTAGAGCACTTAAAACATGATCAAATCAATTATATGACACATGCAACTTATGGAGACTTGATTTTCACCCAAAATTACATCATTTTAGGCATTAAGTAATACTTTTACATGCTCTTGACACAAATGATCAAAACCCTCTTGGGTAACAATGCAAAGAAGATGGCATTCACAACATGCATGTGGGTTCTAGTGTGGGTTTCATGAAAGAGTCAATTTTTTTGGAGTTCAACTCTTGATCAAACCATGAAAATAAAGAATCAATGATAGAAATGAAGAAATCTAAGGTGCAATTCAATCAATCAAATCTAAACATAGACATGCATATATGATTTCAAGACTAGAAGAAAAGTTACCCCAAGATTCAAGAAGATGGTGGATGAAAGAGTGAAATTGGCCTTGAATCCTTGAGTGGAATGATGAAAGAACTCCCCTCCATGATGATACTAAGCTTAGACTCAAGTTTTTCATGATTTGGGGACTAAGAAATGAAGTTTTGGTGGAGTTTTGTGGAGGTCAAACTTCAAAAACGGGAATGGAGTTTGAGGAGAGATGAGAGAGCTCCTTTGAGTGTTCTTGAAGAGAAAAAACATGTGAAAAATGAGAGGTGTAGATGATGGAGATGATGAAGTGTTTATTAAATAAGATAATATATACATACATATATAAATTGACTAGCTAGAATCTCTTATTTTAATGGGGTTGACTAAAGTAGTTGAGGAAGAAATTGGGATGTAAATATTAAATAGAATAGTTGATCATGGGTGAGGATGAAATATGAAAGTCAAATGTGGATGGGGATTGAGGTGAAATTAAAAGTCTCCCAACAAATTAGATGGGGTAGAAATTAGAATAACAAGAAAATGAGGGTTGACATGCAAATGCTAGAAATTGAAGGTAACTCTAATATTTCATATACAAGATGGGTATTTATGGAACTAACTAATCAAAATTAATAAAAAAAAATACTTATTTTCACTTTTGACAATAAAAATAGCAAGTATTCAAGGATATCCAAATTTTAATAAATTATAAAATAAACCCAAAATAGAATACTAGATAATCGTAAGTGCCACATAATATACCCATATACCTTAGAAACTAAAATAAGTCAAGAATAGGTTTAAAATATAAATTTCTTAAAATTCTCATTTATTTTTCAAAATTACTAAATAATTCCCAACTAAAATACGGGGTATTACACTGCGTGTCCTTCCTCTCTATAATTCTAGATGTTTTTTGTTCTCTTCTAAATCCCCTCATTTGTGAGGTTTCTACAGTTTTAGATAGATAGATAGATAGATAGATAGATAGATAGATAGATAGATAGATAGATAGATAGATAGATAGATAGATAGATAGATAGATCTTGCCAATCCACTTCCAAATTTCATAATTTTTTTCTTAATAAGTAGTGGGTCCCGTATGGTTCAGAACCTCGATTTCGCAAGATCGGTACCCGATCAAGCAAGATCGAGTACCGAATTTGTTTGATCGAGCCGCGATCATGCAATATTGGTACCCGATCAAGCAAGATCGATATACAATCAATTCCGATCTTGCAACATCGAGTTCCAATCTTGCAACATCGGGGTTCGATCTTGTAAACCCAGGACTTCATCGCCTTCTTCATCACAGAGAACGGATACGCTGTCGGGAGGGTGAAATCGGGGTTTAGGCAATGAAATCGGGGTTCGGTCCAGTTCCTGGTCGACCGGAGGGGAAGGAAGAGAGGCGCGAGAGGGAGCTGGGCGGCGACGGCGGGGTGGGGGGTTGCTTCCTTCGCTGTTGCTGTTCTTCATCTCAGGCGGCGGCGTCGGGGCTGAGCTTTGTCGTCGCAGTTGTTCTTCATCGAAGAGAGAGAGAGAGAGTTGAGGGAGTGAAAGAGTTGTTCTGATTTGTGGGTAGGGGAGTTAGTATTATTAGGGTTTTTTTGAATTGTTGGTTAAGGTAAACTCTCAATAATTACTATAATTCTCATTATATTCAGTCAAATCCGGTCTCCCATAAGTTGAGGGTGGATTGACAACCATTTCCTCAAATCCACCGTCATAGCCAATTCTTTTTGGGGTAATATTATCCCCAAATAAAATAGTGAACCAACTCACGGAAAATTCAAAAAGCCCTAACAAATACTATATCCCCACTCACAAATCAAAAGAACTCTCTCCCTCTCTCTCGATCGAACAGAGGCCACCCTTCTCCTCTTTCATGTCGACAAAATCATTGGCCAAGCAAGCAGCAGTAGAGAAGTCGAAGCTAGCCCTGCCGCCGCCGCCGGCCAGCTCCCACCTTGTCTTTGCCGCCGCACAAGTGCCGGCTCCTCTGCTCGACCAGGACCTCGCCGGTCGAAGCCCGAACCCGATTCGCCATCCATCCGTGAGTGTCTCGGTTCTCTGCGATGAAGAAGGCAATGCAGTCCTGAATTTACAAGATCGGTCCCCGAGCTTGCAAGATCGGGACACGATCAAACAAAGTCGGTTCTCGATCTTGCTTGATCGGACATCGATCTTGCAAGATCGGTACCCAATTAAGCAAAGTCCGACCTCGATCTTGCTTGATCGTACCTCGATCGTGCTTGATCGGGAACTTGACCAGCACGGGGCCCACTAGTTGAAACCATCTACACATCACCACCCTTTTTGCACACATTTTAGAATCTCCCTCCTTTTTGCAAAACCCTTATAAGGTTTCCCATTTTGCAAAATAGCACGTTCCTTTGTTGAGGAATTAGGGTTAGTGTTTTGCTGAAGTGAAGTAAATTGGGACGGGTTAAGTTGGTCTGAATAATCAACTAGTTTCTGACCCGAAAGTAAATCTGGAGGCTCTACTATCTTGACCGGGCCAAGATCTGAAAAAGATTGAGCAGATTGCTTATTATAAATGGGCTCATAAACGAGCCTAATAGGAGAAGATAAAGTGGGCTTACTTTTGCATGAGTTAGATCCATTAGTAGGCTTGCTTTGGACTGGATTTATAACAAGGCTCAATGAAAATTCTTTGAGCTTCCTTCTCCCCTCCTCCATCTCAGACTCCAGAGCCTTGAAATAGTTAACTAATCAAGCTTTTCAACGGGCTCATTATTTTCTTTAATTAACTCTTCATCTTCCCGAAAACGATTAAGTTCTCCAAGTTGTAATAATTTCTGATTTGAACTATTCCCGCCCGAAGTAGGAAGCTGAAGCAACACCAACTTACTAGGGTTCTCCGAAGCCAGAAACCCTCCAACAAGGGAATTAACTCCTCCGGTGAGGAAGCTCGGCGCCGGGGATGACCTCGAGGACCACAAAATCTGTGGAGGAAAGGCTCGTATCTCATAACCGAATTTGTTGTCCCTTTTTAATTCCCTCGCAAGATCCTGCTTTTTCCTTTCACAGTGAAGAGCATCGTGTCCTAAAACACCACAATATACACCGTAAAGAGGCAATCATTCGTACTTGAACTTGACTGCAAAACTTTCTTGAGCCGAGATTCTGACTTTTGATCCTTTCTGTAAAGGCTTTGTGATATCCATTTCCACCTTAACCCAAGGAAATCTTCCTTCTGGTGATGCTCTCTTGGGAATTTTAACATCCAGAAGCTTACCCATTTGATCTCCAATATTGTTCACTACTTTTTAGACAAATAAAAATGAGAAATATCCCAAAGGTGGATCCAAAGAGGAGAAGAAGAGAAAATGTTCTCGTCTAAAACAACAGAAAGCATCTAGAAAGAACCAGCAGTTGGTTATTAAACGTCTATGGACAGTCTTTGACAATCCGATTTATGACTTCTTCATATTTGAAAAAGAAGCGAAGAAACTCCCTTCTTGACTTCTTCAATAGTGAAGCCTTCCGGTTTGCCCCAAACATTTGAAAGAGTACTATGAAGGCCAGTTAAATTCACTGGCTTGTGAGTAACAACTTCCCCCAAGAGACTGAAAGCATGTTCCGCAAGCCGTTCCGAAACAATGCCTTCATCGAGTACCAAATTCAGCTCTTCATCCTCTTCCTCTGCCAAGCTCAACTGCATTAAGGCGGCTCACCGTTGTTGGTGGAAGAACTACTGGCCATGGTGAAGCAACAATGAAAATTTCAGGGAGATTTTGAAGACGAGTAGAGAAACGAAACTCTTGAAGACAAGATACTTACATGCTTGAAGCACAACTCCTTTCTCTCTCTACTGACAGAGGACTCTTATGTTTAGTAATTCCAATACTTGAATAAGATTAATTTTATACGCACTTATCCGTGCAGGAAGACTCGTGTCCCTTTTCTCCTGAAAGCAACGCTAGAACTTAAAAGAAGTCTCAACTAAAAGTTCAAACTCAGTTTCTTTCTTTTTCCATTCGGACTATTTCAGAGGAAAGAGACTTCCAGTTTTCAATGCAGAAAATTAGCCCTCAAATTCCATTTCATTTTCTTTTCCTAACACCTCCAAACATAAAAAGAAAGAGTATAAGAAAATTAGTTTCAATTGCTCTTTTGTTTTCCACATAGCAAACATAATATATGCACCTCGTTATAACGTCTGGATACACACAAAGGACAAACTTTAGGTACATGAACAACTACCAACTTAGGAACATAACGTTTAAGACCACAAGGAGCTCACCGACGGTAAAACAATCTCAACCCCATATAATCCTTTGGCGGGGAAACCAATTCAGACTTTGTTTTCTTCTTAAGTAATATCCGACTGATATCACTGGGGTATCCGCCAATCACACCTGTCATTTTCCGCACACTGGCGAGGCTATCCTTGACGTTGACTAAATCTTTATTAATGGACTCCACCAATTCAACATATTCGTCAGCAGAGACCAGTGCTATTTCAGATCTGGTCATTGTGAAAAAACGGACAGCTCGATCAAGAGAGAGTTTAACCTCCTTCAGTTTTGTTGCTTCTGCGGCTAGCTCGGGATTCTGCCAGATAAATTTCAAAATGTAATCTGCGTGTATGCACACCCAAACAAATACAGCACAAGACAGCATAAGAGGGGACCCTTTCAGCAAACCTGGAACGTCGGCGTGTAGAGCTCCTTGCACGTACCATCAAACTCATCTAGAAACTTAGTCTTTTTAGATTTTATCTGTTTTCAAACCACAAAGAAAAGAAAGAAAAAAAAATAAAATAAAAAAAAGACTTAAGAGACTACGCCAAATTTTTGAAGAAACGAAACAAAATACATTATGACAAGACCGAGAAAAGTACCTCTTCATATACGTCATCTCGCCAATAGGGTAATCTTTCAGGCCAGATCTGATAAGTTGAATCATTGCATGCTGCTGCAGTGAAGACAGATGAGAAAACAATGTTTTACTAGGTGGTAACATACATATACATGCCAATTCAAGAAAGAAAATTTGTCACAACACAAGTTAACCAGAGTAAGTTGGCTAGAGAAGAAAGTTACATTCTAAGAACTTCTCGTACGCTTCTGGACAGTTAAATTTCATTGGACACTTCATAAATCTCTTGACACGCACCAACCGACCAAGGCACTCCACCATAGACACAACGGCAAGATCAGCCCTGGCATATCCCAAGAAATTCAAGGTTTCCTCAAGTAGTAAGTTGCTGCATGCGCGTTTCTTGGCCGGTTTCGGGTCCTACAAGAATATACAAATAGCAATAAGAAAAAAAGGAAGCGCCAATGAATATAACAGGACAAGAGCTGGATGATTCAGTCACCATAGTGCACGCTACACGCCTTAATCTGAATACTTCATCATCCAACTCAGGTGAAAACTTCTTCCTGAAGCCTCGAATCTGCAATGTGTACAAACAAACGTCCATGAGCTCCCGCATTTTCAAAAGTCTTTTCTGGCGACAAACTTAGAAGGGCGATATCCGATATAGACCATCAGACAAGTTTTTATGTTAAATACGCTTCCTTCCCGTCCCTGTTTGAAGTCTACTCTCAGATCGATCACTTAGTAAATTCCTTGTCTCCCTAACAGCTTTAGATACAATATTCTGTGTTGTTTCTGTTTTTGTTGTTGTTGTTGTTGTTTTTGTTTCGGGAACGGGGTTTCTTAATGCTCTTAATGGGTCCCCTTGTTCTATTTACATCTAGAGCTATTAAACGGGCAGGTTGGGAAAGTTCAACTCGTTTACAAGTGGGTTAATTTAAAACTGGTTCCAACCCACTGGACTAGTTTAAGCATTAGGCTTTTGTTGTGCAGGTGTTTAATGGGTCAATACAACCCCCTAAACTCATTTTATGACCCCGCGTACATTGGAAGACAAATTTAGTCTCTTCCATTCTTTTTTACATTTTTTACTTCACAAACCTTTTTCTATTTCATCACCTAAATTTAGTTTAAAAAAACATATAAAAACTACAAGTTAAAAAAAGAAAAATGAACTCTCTAAACATTCTTAATCTTCCCCCGCTATATATATTATATATAAATATAAAATACATATCTATACTAATAATATATGCAAACACCTCACTTTGGTGAAACATTTGTTCTTCCCAAAGTACCCTCATCAGTAATTAGATCATGGAAGTTACAACTCACAACCCACTCTCTCATGTTCTAATTATTTATTTATTTTATTAAGTTCACATACATTATCTAATATCAAATTATTTCTCCTACATTATTATTTCTACTTTCCACGCATCGCGTGGGCACCGATGCTAGTATATGATATATACATATACACACACGTTCTTAATCTTCCCCCGCTCTCTCCTTAATTACTTCTCTCTCTCCATCCCCTTCAACCATTCCTAAATCTTCAAACGAACCTGGCTACACACCACCAAGAGAACTCTTGCGGAAAATTATCCCTCGTCTCTCTTTTCTGAAGCCAAATCCACAAGAGAAAAAGTGTTGTGGCCGGGTTGATTCAGCAAACCCGTATAACTCTCATAGTCAAACTGGTTTCACTGGCACAGCCCATTTACATAATTGACAGGACCCAAACCTGTTTTAAGTATCCAAAAATGAGTGGGTTGATGGATTCCGGCTCAGTTTGCCAGGTCTAGCAATATCTGCCAGGTACAACTCATATGGAAAATAGCCAGATCTCCCGTGTCTGTTTTGAGACTTGAACCTTAAATGGCGGACATGCCTAAGACCATGACCATTACCAAAAGCAGTTGACCCCATATAAAAACGGCATACTCCAACTTTCATATAGTTCTGACAAAATTACGCCAAGTAATTCGGCATAGTCAAAGGATTCCAACAATCATATTTGAGGGCATACCTCTTCATATACCCAATCCCTCCAGTTAGGCGAACTGCCAGCAGCAGCTTGTGGATGAAGGGAATCCTGATTCGCAGAAACATAAAGATTGATAAGCATCATTCGGTAATAGCACTTCTCCTTTGAGAGAGAAGCAAACTCAGCCCAGGGAGTTGCCAGGAATTCTAACGATTTTCTCAGGAACTTGTCAGACGCCCTGGCCAGCATATGGCACTGCAATAAAAGAACACAATAAGAGAAATCACTGCAATCAAAATAACTGCAAGAAGAAAGAAAAGCATAAAATACTTCACCAGGACCCCCGCATTGCCCTTGCGGTATGCTTGATCCAGCTTCGAAGAATGCACTATCCGCAAGGTTTGAAGCTGCATAAGAAAAAACAGAAGTTGATACCTAGTTTTAAATGTATATTTTTTCGACATATAAATTAAATAGGTTGGAAAGGTAGGGCCGTAGGGTACTGGCTGAAAAATTAGTTAACTAAACTGCCAGGAAACTAACAATCAGGCTCAAGTAACATGGTTACTTAAACGTACCGTGCTGAATAGCTAATGGGCTGCTAGATCTCTGACTTATACCTACTGTAAAATAGGTATTTAGGGTTTGAACTAATTATCAAACAGGAAATCTAGGCTGCTTTTATCTCTAGTTCTAGAGTAGAGATCAGTGAAGACAAAGGGAAGGACGGTGGAGGCGCGGATCTGGTAGCCGGTCTCGGTTTTGGCCAAGCTCGGTCTACAGCAGAGAGGTTATCTTTGTTGGGATGGTGATGGTAGCGCTCTGTTTAATGACACCGAGAGGTAGCGGGATAGAGAGTTCTGAAGTTTGCCGGTGGCAGATTGACAAACAGATTTTGGTTGCCGATGAACTGTGGTGGTATGGGCAGTTGGGTTCCGGTGTGCCGTGACAACAAAGTCCATCGTGTTGTCTGATTCGGTCCGGTTCATTGAAGAGGACAAATAAATCTTCTTATGGTAGTTCGTGCAGCGGCAGTAGATTGATGTTGAGGAAGCTACAATCTGGTTTCCGAAAGATGTAAAGCAGCAGGTTTGAACTATCAAATAAATCCTGATAAGATAAACAAAACTACAAATCCTAACGACTAGATATCCTAAGATAAATTTAATTATTAAAAGGGTTAATTGCATTTTACCCGTGGTTAGGGGAGCATTGTAAAAGACAACCCCCCCCCCACCCCCCCCCCCCCCAGTCTCAAATGATGTATTCCCCTCTTGTGGTTTGGTCTATTTGAGATTTGGTCAGAATAAATGGGGAAACCCACTTAAAGCGTCCATTGTGTCCTTTGCAAAAATATTTAAAAAACCTAAACTAACCAAAAAAGAATAGAAAAAAGAAACACAAGAGAAAGAACAAAGCAATATTGACACTGGGAACAAAGGAGGGAGAGATAAGAACAAGGCATGAGGAGAAGAAGAAGGTGAATCACGTGATAGCATCGCGTGGAGGCACCGCCTTCCGTCATCGACAACCCAGCTTCGTCTGGTCATTTCCTTTCTTCCTCTTCTCTCTCACTCCCACCGGTGTGATTTGTAATCAGCAGAACCCTTAACCCCCGTTCACCTCTGCCTTCTCGACAGTCAAGCACTGTTGCTCAAGCTGCTCCTCCAGGGCAAAATTGAACCCTAGCAGTCATTACCTCTGGATCGGGCTTCAATTGTGGACGAAAGCAGACTGTTTTTCGTTGGAGTTCTTAGCCTGTTTTGACTCCAATGTTTAATATGTACACAGAAGCTTGAAGATTTGTTGGGTTGTTTAAGATAAATCGTTAAATTTCTGAGTCTCGAAAACCTAAATTCAATCAGATCTACGCAAAAAAAACAGCCTTAATGTTGGTTATGCTATATTTCTATGTATGAATTATGCGTGAGTTTGGGTCTTAGACAGAGATTTTGCAGGTTACAATTTTAGGTTAGATTTGAATTTCGTTTGATTTGATCTAGAATTTTAGTCTTGGTGCTAGAGTGGTTGTTGTTTGTGTTGAAAGGTTTGACGATAGACTTGATTTTACTGGTGGATGTTGCGTTGGTGCGGCTAGTTCACATTCAGCATCTAAAACTTCATCCTGTTCTTCATGATAATCTTCAACTTTATCTTGTTCTTCATCGTTCTATTCTTCTTCTTTGTTTACTGACCACTAAGGGCAGTTTCTTTCTTTTCACAAGCTTGTTAACAGAAAATACATCATTTATGGCCACAGGTTCTGCAACACACCCCTAACTACAAGAGTGTACAATTAAATTAACCCTTACTAAAACTCCAAATCTTGGATGGCAATCGGTCCCATAAATCTAAATTTATGGCAACAGTCTTCTAGTCTAGTTAAGCGGTTTGGATGGCAATTGACAATAGAATCAAGATTAATACGAGTGGGCCTGCACTTGAAGTTCACATTAGCCTTCTAGTTTAGTTAAGCGGTTTTGCAAGACGTCATTGACTGGATATCACGTTCGTGGAAATGGGACACCCCAGTGCAATACGTTGAGATGGACTCATTTGCTATTTCTGTTTCAGTTTTCATTTAGCATAGAAGCAGTCAGAGTTAGCAACCGCCAGTGGTTCTTTGAGGGAGATCGTGTTCTTAATGATTGGTAGTACCCTCTCGCGGCCAGAGGATGATCTTAAGCATGAATCAGTATGGGTTCATCTCATCGGGGTGCCAGTTATCCGGTTTAATTCGCAGTTTCTAAGCGATATTGGGGATCTCCGCTGAAGTTTTCTGAGCTTGACAATCCTACAGCGACCAAGGAGCACCGTCAGTGGGCCAGAATGTAAGTAGAAGTGATACTCTGCTATTCCTCCACCGGTCCGCATTGCAGTAGGAGAATGGTGTGTGGGAGGTGATTCAATGTGGTTGTATCTGTTTTGAGTGTCAGGGGCTGATTGGGAGGAAAGATTTCTCGCTGACTGGTCTGTTCTTCATCATGTTTCTGATCACTTCCCTATTATGGTAGATTCAGAGAAGGCACACCCCTATTCTTTATGAGAATATCTGGCTGGAGGTGAAGGGGTTTAGAGATAGAGTTGGCGGTTGGTAGAAAGCTCATGGGATCCATGTTTTGCCAAGAAAGTCTGATTTATTGAAAGATGAGATAAAGCAGTAGAACAAGGAAGAGTTTCCTCAGTGGTAAAAAGTTTATGGGATCCTACATAAAAAAATGGAAGTTGAAGAAAATTCTCCTCCCTCTTTCCTCCAACCGCCTCCGCTTCTATCGCCTCTTTCTGCTCCAATAGGAAATTCGAACCCTCTTCGCCGGAATCCGGCAAATTTCAAACGGAGATTTGTAGCCGGTGCGTCGACTTCTGATGAGGATGAGTCGATTTCTGGTAATCGACAGTTCAGATATGCTCTTACTCGAGATTCACCGAAGCTGTATGTGGATGATGAAGATGCTTCGTCGGATTCCACGGCGACAGTGGGATTCAGATCGGAAATTACTGAGGACGGTAAGGTCCATATCCGAGTTGAAGGTGCTGCTCTTAGGAAGCTGCATCGGCCTTGGAATAAGGCGTTGATCATCAAGGTTCTAGGCAATAATCGGAGAGTGCTTCATAATAGATTGACGGCTCAATGGAAGCTTGGTAAGGGTTTTGAACTTACTGATATTGCAAATGGTTTTTACTGTGTGCGTTTCTATCTGAAAGAGAATTACGACCATGTCCTGTTGAATGGACCATGGATGGTTCAGGGAAACAATCTTACGGTTCAAACTTGGAATCCCCACTTCGATCCTTCCATTTCAACGACGAAGTCACGCCAATTTGGCTTCGTCTGAGGGGAATTTCGGTGGAATATTTCAATAATGAGACTCTGATGGGAATTAGAGATCATTTTGGCAAAGCTTTGAAGGTCGATTATACTACACTCACTGCAGTTCATAGTCTATTTGCTCGAGTGTCTGTAGAGGTTGGTCTACAGAAGAGTTATCTCCCGCCTCCCGGCAATCTGGGTAAATGAGAAGAAAATTATGGTGGAGTATGAAGGTCTCCAACAGATCTGCTTCGAATGCAGTACTTATACGCACGTGAAGGATCATTGCCCGTCCGGTGGCTTCTCCTCTGGTATAAGCTGAGCTGCCTGCGGTGGTTGGTGTTCAGGTTATGATGTCGGAGAATGGAACGAAGGATCATTGCCCGTCCGGTGGCTTCTCCTCTGGTATAAGCTGAGCTGCCTGCGGTGGTTGGTGTTCAGGTTATGATGTCGGAGAATGGAACGACTGAGGAGGTACCGGTGTCGGAAGCAGAGTTTGATTCCTGGATGATAGCTGCTAGGAGGAAGACTAAACCTAATAACCATACACGTGGCGGTGATGGAGGAGGAACTCGTGGTACTCCAGATGCAGCGAAAAATGTCCAGAAATCGAATATTTTTTATCTCGGGTCGAGGTTTGGTATTCTATGGAGGAGATAAGTGATGAGGGTGGACTTCAAAGCAAGGGATTATTCTCCTTCACAGGTGCCACGGTGGAGAAGGGTTCGTTGTGACAAAATGAAACCACAAATGGGAAGACATGTGGCTGTGGCGTGAACAAATCGGCAAATCAGAAGAAAGGGGGTAAGAACCCTAATTCTAATGGTTTTTGTGTTTCCTTGGGGAAATCGATTTCAACGAGTTCCCGGCAATTGTCAACTTTCAAGCAGGGACGGATGGTAGTGCCCATGGTGCGTCTGAGAAGGGTTCAACTCCGGTACGAGGGCGTGGAGGTGCCGTTAAGCCTCGAATCCATGGATAGATATAATTCAATTCAGGTGTCAGGAGAATGGTCGATCTTCGGTGGAGCCAGTACAGGAGTGGGAAATGGAGTTAACCATTCCCCTGCGAATGAGACCGGTTATCCAGGCTCTTCAGGATTTGGAAAGAAGCAGGGGGTTTATCTCCAGCAAGTCTGCTGAATCGGCTGATAGATTCAACCTCCAAAGTAATTCCATGAAGATTGCAGTATGGAATTGTAGAGGGGTGGGTAATAATGATACGGTAAGATCTGTTTTAGATCTTTGTTTCTCTTCTGCTGCTGATTTATTGGTTCTGGTTGAACCCAGAGTTCCTAGTACTCATTTAAGTAGGATTTATAGAAATACTCGTTCTGGTTTCTGTGGGATAGTTATTGATGTTGACATTGTTTCTTCTGCTTCTCAAATTGTGTCTCGTATTGTGAAAAGGAAGAATCAACATGAGTGGTTGTTTACCGAGATGTATGCTAGCCCTCCTCCTCCGGCTAGGGAAGACTTATGGAGTTATCTGACTCATCTAGCTCAGGCTCATTCCCTACCTTGGTTGCTAGCTGGTGATTTCAACCAGGTGGGATCTGCTTCTGACAAGGGAGGTGGAAAACCAATTAGTCAAAGGCACTGCAATCAGATGCTGGATTGCTTTAATGAGTGTAAGCTTCATGATATGTTATTTTATGGTCCCAAGTTTAATTGGTCAAATTATCAGTTCTATGGGGAGATTATTAGACATAGAATTTACACAGTTTTATGTAATAATAGTTGGAGGATGCTGTTTCCTAAAGCTTCTGTTAAGCATGTGACTAGGCGCTGAATTCAGATAACCAGCCTTTGGTGATTGATTCCCAAGGTGTTCCTTTACCTGATGCTTCTTTAAAACCTTTTAGAATGGAGGCTAGAAAAGATTCTGGTGACTCATCACTGGAGTTTAAATGCTTCTATTGCTATCACCATGGAAAGGTTTGTGAAGGAGGAAGGAGTTGCATGCCAATGTGTTTGGGAATATGTTTTACCCGAAAAAGAGATTGAAAGCTAGGCTGAATGGGATTCAGAGATCCTTGGTTTGGAGGGACAATAGATTTCTGGTCAGTCTAGAAATTGAGTTGCAAAAATAACTTAATATTGTCCTTCTTCAAGAGTAACAGTTTTGGTTTCAAAAATTAGGACTCAGTAAGCTGTTGTGGGTGACAGAAACACCAAGTTTTTCACACCTCTACTGTAAGGAGGAGAAAGAATAAGGTTTCCATGATTAAACTTGAGAATGGTGTTTGGTTTGATGATGTGCCTACTTTCAAGGCTGCAGTGACCTCACATTTCAAGAACTTATATAGCGATGATGACTCTCCTGCTGTTTGCTCCTCTTTTTTGGACTGGCGGTGTATTAAATGCAAAGAGAATAACATTTTTGTTGGAGCAGTTACCATGCAAGAAGTTCGTGATGTGGTTTTCTCTATGGGGGCATTTAAAAGTCCTGGTCCTGATGAACTTCTCCCTGTGTGTTATCAACATTTCTGGTCCAAGGTGGGGCGGGGGGTGTTGTGGTTAGCATGGTTCAGAGTGCTTGTGTTTGAGGTAAGCTTCTTGAAAACATCAATGGTACTCTAATTGCCCTTATTCCTAAGGTTGAAGCTCCTGCTTCTTTTGCTCAGTTCAGGCTTGATAGTTTATGTAATATATGTCTTTAAAGATTATTACTAAACTAATCACTCAAAGATTGAGACCTGTGTTGCAGAGGAATTGTTCATCCACTTCAATTTAGTTTTCTGCAATGGCAAGTGAGAATATTCTTTTGGCTCAAGAAGTTTTTCACTGTGTGAAGACTAGGAAAGGTAGAAAGGGTGGTATTGCTATAAAAAATGACATTGCCAAGGCCTATGACAAGGTTCAATCGGAGTTCTTGGATTTTGTTCTCTCTTCTAATGGTATTCCTAGCAATGTTAGATCTCTTATCATGGATTCAATTACCTCCTCCTCCATGAAGGTTATCTGTAATGGGGAGTAGCAAGAGATGTTTAGACTTTAAAGAGGATCATGGCAGGGGGGTCCCATTTCCCCTTACCTCTTTCTCTTAACTATGGAGATTTTAGCTCAGAAGATTCAGTTAGCTGTGGATCAGGGTAAATGGAAGGGTATCAAGGTTTCAAGGAGTGGTGTGGCTCTCACTCATGTCTTCCTTGCATATGACTTATTATTGTTTAGGGAAGCTACAAGGAAGGAAGCCAGGGTTAAGAAGAGGGTGCTTAATGAGTGCAGGTCAGTCAGTGAGCTTGGAAAAGTCCAAGTTATTTCCAAGCCCTATTGTTACTAAAAGTATGGCTAGAGAGCTGAGTAATGTGTTGGGAATTTCTCTCATTGATGATATGGGAATCCATTTGGGTATGACTTTGATTCACTCCAAGTTTGGTGAAAAACAAATTTTTGATTGATAAAGTTCAGCAGAAGCTCTCTTTTTGGAAGGCTGTTCAACTTTCCTTGGCAGGAAGAATTACTCATAGTCAATATGTCCTTCAGGCTCTTCTAGCTTATGCTATGCAATCTGTGTTATTGCCTGTCTCAACCATAGATGAGATTACTAGAATTTGTAAGAGCTTCCTTTTTTTTTTTTTTTTTTTGGGGGGGGGGGGGGGGGGGGGGGGGGGCATGCACAAAGCAAAGCAAGTTCGGGTTTGAAGGATTTGAGAAATTTTAACAAGGCTCTATTAGCAAAAGCTGGTTGGAAAATAATTTCTAATTGGTCTTCTTTCTGGGGCTAGAGAGCTGGTTTTGAAGTATGTGAGGCCTCCAATTGGAGAGGGGGGTACTAAAAGTAAACCCTACTACTCTAAGGTTTGGAAGCACATTTATATAAGTCTTGGTAATGTTTCTTTTGGTATTGGTATGAATGTTAAAAATGATCAAGGTGCTTCCTTTTGGGTGGATTAATGGTTGGTGCACTTTAGGCTTGTTGAGAGGTGGCTAATAAAGATCTTTTGCAAACTGTAGACCAATATTGGGATGATAAAATTTGGGTGGGATTTTCATCTTCTTTCTTGGAAGCTCCCGGATCCTCTTTTGGATCTTTTGCAGTTAGTAACCATTCAAAAAGCTAGTACTGTTTCTGATGAAGTGGCTGCATGAAAGAGGTAAGTTTTTTGTGGCCTCTGCTCATGAGGAAAATTCTAAACAAAGTATTAGACCTCCTAGTGATAAAAAATGGAAGAGGGTGTGGAAGTTGAACGGGTATATAAGATGTAGGTCCTTCATTTGGCTTTTGAGACATGACAGGTTGTTGACTGAACAGCTCAAAGCAAGAAGAGGAATTATTCATGATGCATCTAGTGGTTGTGTGTGTGAATCTCCTCTTCATGTCATAAGAGATAGTTATCTTGCTCTCAGTATTTGGAAACACCTAGTTCATGATGATTTTTGGTCAAAATTCTGCAACTATGATCTGGTTGATTGGTTGGATTTGAATTTGTGCCGTGAATGGGGTAAGAGGTTAGATGTTGATTGGCCTACTCTCTTTTTGGTAACCACTTCTCAAATTTGGTTTTTGCACAATTGGAAGAGTTTCGGCACTGGCAAGCCAAGAGAGTGATGCAGCGGCATCTTCTTGATCCAAAAAAATTAACGTGTTGCTCCTGTGATGGTCAAATGGGTGGTACCACCTTCTGGTAAGATTAAAATTAATGTGGAATGTGTTGTTAATAAAAATGGTAGAACCAGTATTGGAGCAGTTTGCAGAAACCATCAGGGCACTTGGTTATGGGGTTTACAACAAGTTTTGGTGCCTACTTCAGTGTTACAAGGTGAGATGTGGGCTATCTTGTTGGTCTGTTGGCTGTGAAGGAGATGGATCAAACTCAATGCATTGTTGAATCTGATTCTGCAGATGCTGTGTCCATGTTTGGATTCCTCTCTTGGTGGTATGGTGAGTTTGATCAGAAATCTTCTTGAAGATACTCGAGGTGAGGTTCACATTTGGAGAGAAGGTAGTGGCTAACTGTTTAGCTCAAAGCTGCTTTTTTGCGGATTTAGATAAGCATTTTTTTCTCCCCATTCTTTCTGTTCTGAGGTTTTGGAGTTTGATGATTATGGGTTAGGTTGTATTAGATCTGTGTTTTAGGCTTGAAGCCTTCTTACTGTACCAAAAAGAAAAGGTTGTGGGATCCAGGTTATGGGATTCATCATTTGGCCACGAAAGTCTTGGCTGAGATAGATGTGCGCAGAGGTGGTAGGAGGAAGTCGTGAGAATGGTCTCGAGGGTGAGCTTGACATCTGGCTCTTTTGATAAACAAGCTAGATTGGAGTTCATCAGTTGGAGCCAGAAATCTAGAACTCTGGTTAGAAGAGGGTGACACATGCTCAAAACATCCATCATCTAGCTATTCCAACATGAGATCAAAATTCATTTACTGTATCCTAGGAAGCATGAACACTCGACAATAGGGGTTGTAGCATTGTCGGACACTCTGTACTGTACGAAACATCGGAATACGTGTCAAACATGCCAGATCACGCTCTTTTATAAATTTTATTAGACTGGACACTTCAAAGACACTTGATGACGCACTGCAGTTCCTGCTTTGTGTTTATTAGACTTTTAGACGGTGGTTTTTAATATAAAAAAAAGTGCCTAACAAAAAATATATAGTAAGGCTAAAGTACATATAATAACTATGATTAATTAGGAGATCGGTACATGGAAAGGTTGTTCTTTTGAACAAAATGCTCAAGCGAGTCTTTAAGTTCTCACATCAACAGTCTTGAGGGTCTTCATGGACAAAACTTGTCTAACTAGGGCCCAGGTAAAAAAACTCGCCTTTATTTTTTTCTTATACCTAATCTAATGATTTATGTGATATTTAAGTTATAAATACTAAAGAAGTTCCTGCTCTTTCTCCTGCTTCTTCGGGCTCAACTCGCAACCTTGGAACAAATGGATACAGTCTCTATGCACTGCTTCGAAGTCCAAACATATGCAAAACAACATTTGGAAACTTTGCTTCTCAGCTGGGATTTACTACATTTGGAGGGGGAGTAACAACAGAATTTGTAGAGGAAAGCAACCGAACCCGAGGTCAATCACCAGAAAAGTGTCACTTGCAATCAGAGCTAGACTGGTCGATCAAAAGTTGAACAATAATCCTAAATTTATTCAAATCTTTAGAAGTTGGGGCATTTGCTAGTGCTCGCTATGTTTACTAGCTTGTTCGCTGGGTTTGTGTAGGTTCTAGTTTAGATCAAGGTTTTCAAACCCCGTGGGTCAACATAAACCCATAGAGGGTGGGAAGACTCGACTCGTGACCCGTGATCCGAGACTCGCCCGGGTCACGTTTTACAAACTTCAATCTTTTAAGTACATGTGACTTCTCACCTATGAAAAGTAATTTTTTTTTTAATCTTTGATGATTAAATGCCACATTTGTCTTTGTGTACATAAAATTGGCTCAATGCTACAAGAGTTAAATTCAAAAGTTTTAGTATTAACTCCAATTAATTAATTTCTTTATTATTCATTTATATTCTTCCTTGCATCGAGCCACTTATTTGAGGTAAAAGCCACTAATTTGAAGGGTGTAACTAAAATTTACTAAGCTAAATTCTATATACAATCTCTTAAAATAAGTCTCAAAAAATGAACTCACGACTGATATCACAAGATTAAGAGATAAACTATAACGACTGATATCTAATTTGATTAAAAGCCCATTTTTTTCGTGCACTAAAAGATCAAAAACATAATAAAGCTACACTATTTACACAATGAGTTGACTCGGTAAACCCGCGAATGAACTCACGGGCCTACAGGTTTGCACGGGTTTGTCAGCCACCAGGTTTTATCGAGCGGGTGAACCTGATTGCCCGTGTAGACTCGTAAACACGTGAAACCCGCGGGTCAACCCGCAAGTTTGACTACCATGTTTAGATCTTTTGTATACAAAAGGTATGCCCTAGTATATTGTTGTTGTCTCCTTTTTTAATACATTGAAATTTACCCCTAAAATTACTACTTCCGCTTCGTCATAAAGTTTCCATTTTGACTTTTACCACTATTCACCGGGTCAAAGATTTGATTAGCAAAATGATACAAGAACTTGGTAATCTTTTCACGGTGTCGTAGAGTAAATTTACTCTACGGCACCCATGAAAAAATTACCAAAAAAAAACATGTTTTGCTATCCAAATCACCGGGTCAAAGTGACATGGTTACGGGTGGAAAAGTCAAGTTGGAAACTTTTTGGCGAAACCGAGTTAGTAAAACAGTTGAAACCAATCTCGTCATCCACTTGGATGATGATATTAACGTATACGTGCCGGGTTTGTGTCCTTATATCATGTGTCCTTTCTCATATCTTATTGAAGGTTACCTTGCTATGATATCTGAGTTTCTCTGTAAACATTTCTTTTCATATTCATAATTTTTTAATTGCCTATCAAAAAAAAATACAAAAGACATCACAGGTGTCAGGTTGTACGAAAAGAGAAAAAATTGACAGTACAAGAAGATACCTCTTTGTATGCTTGATGCTGCCAGTGACCTTCTGACAACCCACCACCTAAGGGTGGACCCTGGTACTCATTTGATTCTGCAAGAAAGATAATGAGATCATTATGTCATATCACACGGCAGGCTGCTATATAAAGTAAAAGTGTCAGTATGATGAAAAGACGACGTTTAAAGTCAGAACAAGGGAAACCGAATTCAGAACATGCTGTCAGGGAAGTTTCCAGTAATGTAACATATAACAAATCATTTACAGAAGAGACGAGATATGCTCAAAATATTGCCAACAAAGAATGAAAATCATGACTGAAAACTTGAGTTTTTACAGATGAAATACCAGCTCCGACTTCCGAGGCTGGACCCACTTGATCGGATGCACTATCCATGTTCAGTTGTTGGAGAAGCTCACTTATGGCAATCAGGTTTTTACAAGGCCACACTTGCTCCATATCTCCACATGCATAGTTCCTATTGAGCGCACCCATTACAAATAGTTTGATCATCTTCACCAACCTACGGCATTCTTTCTTGTTGACGCGAGAAATATCAGTCCTCCGAAGTACCAATAAGTTCATGGACTTTTCAAGAACAATCCTAAGCGACTGCAGTTGAGCAAGTTGCACTTTGTCCTGCAGGAGATATAAATACATCAAAACACAAGAAGAACTGCAATTAGTAGAAGAAAATGAATCTGGAATAGATCTCTACCTTGGATACCAACTCCTCTAGTCGCTTATGTCCATCGAGCAGAACTGTAAAATACATCCCCGCGATGTACTTAAGCTGCCAGGATATATAAGCAGTAACAAAATAATAGACAACAGATTAGCATGGAGACGACCTATCAGAATCACCATAACAGCAATTTAGTACTTCATCAATTTAAGTTCTTGCTGCAGAGAAAAAAGTATACCTTTTGATGTAAGTGATCATACCAGTCATCCACAAGCACCTCAACACTGGGATCCGGAGATTGACACAATTCTGCTAAACAGGCAATGACAAAAAACGTTGTTGGTTACATGACCAAGGTAGTTATAAACAACTCTTGCATCCAAGGTTCGCGTGCATTTATAAACTCTGCCATAGGCTCATAAGCGCACACTAATCAATATGGTTCTCGGTAATTACAGATTACAGTGGAATATAGTTGCTACTTTACGACGTTGGATAGACATTTCGACGGCATTAGAAGATTTGCCGCATAACAAACTTCAAAGTATAAAATATTAGGATAAACTCGCGGTTCAAGACCAAGTTTCTCTCTACCAACTAATCCATCTGCTCGAAGGAGTTAGCGAAGGGGGTATGCCTGATTGGGCTGTAATGAAGGGCTATAGCTTTTAATAATCACACAAAAACTAATATATTTTTTTGTTAGTGCTAGGATGAGACGTCTTTACCAAAAATAAATAGATCATAATACTCAACAAAACACATAACAACGGCCAACTTCTTAAAAGCACAAAAATATTCAACTCCGCGAATGGAGTTCAATTAAGTTTAGAAATGTGAATAAAAGAGAAAATAATGAAGAAAAAGCTACCAGCAGCATATTGATTTAAACGTGCACAGCAACATTTTTTTTTGGCACTTGAATAAAGTTGTGAGGGTAAGCATTTTGAGGAATATTTTCACACTTTTTTCCCTCATTGATAAAGAGGCATTACCAATATATAACACTTTCAAAAATTGTTATTGTGTTTCACCTTGCCCGCCAGCTGTGTCACAAGCAGGGGCCCCTGAGCCCAGGTGTTGCAAAACCAACACTGAGCCATCAGACAAGGCTATTAAGAATGTTGACAGCTGGACCTGCCTGCAGCCTAAACAGATGAAAGAGACGAATTCCACAAACGAATGCGCCATTGCGCACTTGGAAAATACTTTGTAACTAATTCTGACTTGAATATTTGAAGGATTCCTTTTAGTTCGATTTTAGGAATTCTTTATTCCTACAAATTGTGGGAAAGCTAAGAAACATTTTTTTTAGAAGCAGCTGTTCCCCCTCAGGCCACTCCTCCGCAACGTAAAGATCAATTAGCGAGGTTTTAGGCCGATACAATAATAAACAGATTATCTACCAATATGCCACCCATGAGTACGTCAAATAACATCAATAGTGTTGGTTTCAGAAGATGGAATGTCTAATATTTTTTACCAAGTTTCCAATCCAAAGAAAAGTTTCTTGGGATATTAAATTAATGGAATTGGGATATGAATGGAATATAATTGTGATCATGGAACATCCCAGCGTATGAACACACAGCATCTATTCCCAAATTTTATCAAAATAACAGTCACTGATGCCTATTGTTTTGTTATTTAATGGAAGATGGACATACATTATTAAACGGCATTTGTAATGTTTATTACAAAAGAAAAAAGACAAACAAACAAAAAGCCAAGTTTGTCCAAGAATGATTTGCGCATAAGCAAAACCTCCTACTCAACCAAAGAAAATCCAGCTTGCGTAAATAGGGATAGAAAGGACCACAAATTCAAGGGAACAGCTCAGGGAAGGTCCTCTAGGGAATTGACCATTACCTTGGAGATGAATTCTTGAACTAGGCCATAGTTGTTTTCCACTCCGAAGTGCACAACAAATCTTCATACGTGAGACAAGTTCAGGAATTGTCCTCCGCAGATTGCGGCATGTCTCTTTGTCAAGACGATGAATATCGGCACTCGAGAGTTTAAGATAGGTGCTAGCTCCTTCAAAGAAACATTTGGATTCAAGGAAACGTTCTTTTAACACTTGGGTCTGCAGGAGAAAACTAAGTTGATCAACAAACTAGGCAAAAAAACAAGTCATTGGCACAAGTAGAAATAAAAATGGTTAAATAAGTAAAGGACCCTGGATAGCAGTTGTCCGAGTCGCTTGCACTCGAATTCAACTGAAGGTAGAAGAACCCTCAAAAGGTCAACCTGCCAAGAGATATACAGGGAACAACGGGTAAGCATGTATGCAACAAAAATTGGTATAGCAGAATAAACATTACAAGTGAAAAAAGCATAGGTGTATTGTATCTAATAAGAGTTTTGGCAGCTGTTGAATGTGCCGCGAAAGAAAAGGCATACGCAGGTAGCAGAAAGAAAATAAGTAGACCTCTTGACATGCTAGTTTATACAAGCCTGTATCAGACCCCATTTCCGTCTCACTGGGACTCGTCGAGTCACTCATGCTGCAAATCAACAAACAAAAGCAAGGTGATGTTGATAGTCAAACTCATTACCATAGCCGACGTGGCAGCACCGAGTCAATTTTGATGAAAATGAATTCAAGGAAATTATAAAGAATTTTCGAATTTATTCATTTTACGAATAAACTATGAATTCAGCACAATACACAGAGGAGAAGATGAATCTGAAAAGACTACTCACATTCACTGTCATGAATTTGGGGCTCAGTGATAATAAGCAGGATGTGGAGGTTAACTGTAATGTAGAGAGAGAGAGCGCTTCAGCTATTGTAGTTGCTGCACCAATATAGACACACACGAGTTGTAGCATTGAGGGATATCGATCTAATGAATGAAAACTCTGATCTCAATTCTTTTTCCGCAAATCAAATCATGGGTTCGTCATTCTCAATGTCTTTCCTGTCCCTCTCTGATTGTTACATTTGGTATCATACCTACCGTTTCTGCGACCGTGCAGTGAAGGCCTAAACCAGATGCATAATGAAACTTGCAAACTCCAATGATAGCAGAATTGAGAAAATTGAAGCTCAATTGAAAGATTCGGACGACTTGACGGGTGAACTGAGATCGTATCTCCAGGAGAAAATCGACAAGGTGGTCAGCTAGTTTGATATAATAGAAGTTAAAAGTATAGCATAGAAGATAAGCTTGATCAGCTAAACAATGTTTCAATCTCATGGCTGATGGTTGATTCTGCTGACCAGTCTAAAGAAGTTTTGGCAGACGACAAACAAGAGATGGGAAGCTCGGCTGGTGTAAAGCTAGCTGACAGAGTAGAGTGGAATCGGACCCAACCTGTTCGATGAAATGCCCCAAAGTCGGTATGGTAATTATACAGAGATGTTTAACCAATGCATGAGGTACCAAATGTGAACTCAGCTTGTTTAAAGTTTGATGAAAAGAGGCTAAAAGTATATGCTGATTATAAATATGCAAGCTAGCGTGCTTATGGAACTGCAAAATCAAACTTTGGTGGCTAAACAAGGATCCGGTGGTGCAATGGAATATCTGCATGCTGAAATATGCCTCCCTAATAGGCTTCCAGGACTTTTGAAACCACCAAAGAATGTTATGGACATTATTGAACCTATGTTGAGTGATCTTCCCACTGAGATGTACACATTTGGAATTACATTGTTGGATTTTTTTGTGGGATAATGATTGATTATGCAAATGTGGAGAAGAATAGAGTGTTGTACCCACTGTTATCTACTACTTTGAAAGGATTGGGGCATGATGATCGGGGGACCAAAGCCATGGTTGGGAATGGTCAAGTCACTACTTGACGTGAACTACACATTTCGGATGTCTAAAAATCAACTGCATTGTCAAATGATATGATATCTAGTATATTAGAATTTGATTTTGGCAGGATTCTTTGTTAGAACTACAAACTCAACTTTTACAGAAAAGTATGACATGATTTTGGGAAACAAGGATTATTAGCAAAGAAGCCCACCAGCCATTACCATGAGGATAAGTAATTCCTTTAATACAATGTTTCCATGGATGTAGATAAATGATAATCGTTATTAGTTACTGAAAACATTATATGGGCAGAGAAATACAACTCCGAATTGGGTGATGGGTCCTCATTTCATGAAACACTTGAATTAGGAAATTTTTCTGGGAATGATCCTCCTTTCATTTGGGAGATATTCTCTGGTGTGATCTTTGAGGGTGAGGGTCCATTGGAGGGAAGGGTATATGGTAACAGGCAGAGGGTGACTGATACAGAGGGATTAACAAACCAAGAATTCATGGAGTGCGTTGATTTGAGACACTGTTGAGGTTGAAGAATGTCGATAAGAAGTGATCAAGGAACTCGTGTCATAGTTTCATTGCCTCAAACTCTACAAATCCTTTGTGTGAATAAATTACAAGTTACCAAAACTATTAGTTCCGGAAAGATGTTGGAAGCTCGACTGCTAGCTGAATTGCTGGATATTCTTATAAACCTCGTTGGAACTATAGCATCTAGTCCTGTCAGTCTGAATTCTGAGTACAAGGTTGAACTGGGATTTATTGAATGATCATCATTGTCAATTCATAAGTTTGTTGCAGAGCACATTGTTTAAGCACGGAAAATGACAACAGTTAGCGTGATTAGTCCACTGTCTTCGCCTAATCTATACCTTATAGATTCACGGTTCACATTTAGGTTTCTCACTTGGGATTCTATTAGACCTACACACAGTATGATGTTTAATGTATCATCAGCAGCAAAAAGTAGTTAGTTTGGTAATAGCGCATCATGCATAGCTGCAAGGGAACCCTAGGGTTTCGCAAGCGGCTACTCGAAGCCCTAAAGGCAACAGAGACAATCAATCAAACGTGCTACAAGAACATACCTTAACGAAACGGCAGTACCTTGCGGTGGTGGATCTCTCTGCCGGAGATTCCAAACTAGTAGTATAGAGGACAATCAATCTGAAACTCGAAGCCCTAACAACTCACGACATCCATCGTCCGGCCCCTCTTTTTTCTTAAAAAAACATCCTACCTGCGATTTAGGAAGGTGGGGGCTTTTTTATTTTTATTTTTATTTTTTAGAAGAAAAAGGTGTGGGTTTCTTTTTTATTTTTTAGAGGAATTGGACAAACGTGGGGTTTCCTAAGGGCCTGTTTGGTTCCAGCTTAAAATTTCAATAATCTGATGCAAATAATCTGGGGTGAATAAGCTGGCTGAAATTATAATCTGAAAACTGTTTGGCATGCACTGAAAATCTTGAATTAAAATTTAATTGCGTTTGGCAACACCTGTAGCTTTTACTATCAAATTTACGATAGATGTCTTTATTTGAACTTATGATAGGTCTAAGATGTTTCACGTTTGCACAAATTAACAATTCATGCATTAACGAGATGATAGAGTATGGTATTTCAAACGTTATACCCAAAAAATCTCCAAAATCGGAGATCATATAATCTGCAGATTATTAGCCAACTTAAATTAAAATCTGCCTCAAAAAATCTGCGAAACAAACGAGATTAAATTTTTTGGCAGATTTTAATCTCAAATGAGATTTTAATCCTGAACCAAACATGCACTAATTCTTCTTATTACTCCCTTCCTAAAATAAAAATATCAGCGTGTTTTTCCTTTCGAGAAATAAAATCACTGTTACTAAAAAAAAAAAAAAAAAAAAAACATTGTCCCCTCAAAAAGAAAGAGAAATAATTTGCTGTTAAGGATAGGATAGTTTCAGCCCCTAAGTTTTATATAAAGACACATACCCCTTCTAGTTTGGGAAATGAGACTTTTATCCCTCAAGTGTGCCAAACTTGAAGACACTTACACCCGTTGATTGTGTAGTTTCATACTCTAAGGCTAAATTGGTCCGAAAAACTACTACCACTGGCCAAACCCACCACCAGACTAACGGGTCACAAGTAGAGAATGTAAGTGTCCTCGAATTTAGCACACTAAAAAGGTAAAAATGTCATTTTCTAAACTAAAAGGGATGAAAGTATATTTCTATGAAGTCTTAGGTGTTGAAACAATATTTTACCCATAAAATCAGCAAATCTGCAATCTCGCTAATTCAACCCATATCTTTTCTTTTATTTTTAATTTAACCCATGTTTTCTCATTATAACATTCACACTACTAGAAAAATTGCGGTTTAATGCGCCTAAACTGTTATTTTAGAGATAAATAGTGGTTTTTACCGCGGTTTCCAAAGCGTTACTTCAACGATGTCGTTAATGCTTTAACGTGTTTTATTATTTTAAATTTATTTTTATAACCGATAAAAAATTTAATTGTTTTAAATATTAATTTTTTAATTGATATATTTAGAGAGAGAGAGTTGGATTTCTCGCTCGCAAAATCAAAAAAGTATAAAAAAAAATGGTTGGGTTTCTCGCCTGTTCCAAGCTGGTTTTCTCGCGCGGGTAGGGGTGTTCATGGTCCGGTTCGGTCGGTCTTATGCCCCTAATGACACATAAACCGAAATGATCGGTTTTGCTAAACTTCAAACCAAAATATGCTCAGTTTGGAAAACTAAAAAAATAAAATTGCACCAATATATATCGGTTCGGTTCGGTTAATACCTACGGGTTTTTTTAGAAGAATACCTATGATTTTTAATATTATAATATACAACATCATTAATTAAGAAAAACAAAACTATAATGTGTCATTTTTTTTTCAATTCTCAATTTGATGAATATAACTATTAATGAAAGTGTGTAATGTAAATCTAAAACAGGATCTTTATACTCTAGAAGGAGGGGGTAGAGTATGGAAACTTTTGCTAAAATTGAACTCTTAAAACTCTAACACGAGAAACTAATGAAAACTCAAAGTTTTGATGAATATAATTTTGATGAATATAACTATTAATGAAATTGTGTAATGTAAGTCTAAAACATGATCATTATACTTTAGAAGGGTGGTGAATATGCAAACTTTTGCTAAAATTGAACTTTCAAAACTCTAACACAAGAAACTAATGAAAACTCAAGGTTTTAAAAAGATTCGAAAATGATTAAAACAAGTTTAGACTGTCTGAAGCTTCAAAGCTTTGAGACGGTAAATTCTCCAAAGCTTTGGAGCTTCCTGTATTGTGTAGACTAGTTATGAAAAAGACGGAAAAGTAAAGTAATAAACACGAGGGATTTTTACAGAGTTCAGTCACAATTGGACCTACTCTCTGCCTGAGGGACTTGATCCCTCCAGGATTTGAACACACTTCTTTTTAGTCACCTACATTTAGCCCTAGGTATCAAGCCTAAGTGAGATACCTTACACATATACAGCTTGTGGTTCCAAACCTATCTAGTGCAGCTACAATCAGATGAAACAATAAGAACCTCTTGTTGTTCACTTGAACAACTAACTTCTAACAGTTAGTGAGGTTAAGAAATATAAATGAATAATACAAAGAAATCACAATTAAGAACACATAAATAGATAAGCAATAAATGTTAGAATTGTCCTTCAGATTCTGGATGATTGATCTTCTTCTTCTGCAGTATTGAATCATTGATTGATTGAAGAGCTGTGTGAAATGATCTTCCACGAATGAAACACCCTTCTTTTCACAGTTGTTAAGCCTCTCTCTCTCTGTAATCCTCTTTGAAATTAAAATCTCTCTTATAACAAACTGCAGCAACCACTTGAGAGATTTCAGGAACAAACTCCCTAAAAATCATCTCCCTTTAACAGCTTCTTTCAGCAGCTAAGTTTGAATAGCTGATTTGATTTCTTAGGAGGGTTTGAACGACGAACAACCCTGCAACAACTTAATTACAAGATCAAACATAATCCATAAATATAGCATGAATATACTGACTGTTTGGCAGATCAACTTAAATAATAAGTTGGGCTATATTTTTAACTTCAAAGTAATTCCAGATAAGTAATGTGTAATAAATAATATTGACATGATTATGACTCATAACAATTCAATAAACAATCACATACACGGTTAAAACAACCTGCACAAGAATAACTATCATAGGCTCAAGGCATCCTCCAAAGCTTTGGAGCTTTGGATGTCATTCAAAGCTTTGGCCTCACTAACTTTGATCCTTGATGCAATCAATTCTGAGAGATCAATTAGCATTAGAAACACAATAAAAAGGTTAAGAATATTTGTAAGAGACAATATAAGACTTATGAGCAAATATCCAGTTCATTCTCAAACCTGCAACATAGAAACTGTCAGCAGGAAATTAACCAATGCATAAGCATAGTAGTGCTTCTTCAAAGCTTTGGAGCTCTGAAACTGTCTCTTTAGTAATTTGTCTTTTATCACCTTCAGAGTATAAACCCCCCCTGAGTTCACACATCTCATTAATTCAGAAGGAGTAAATTATTAATCTCCTCCTTGATGAAAGACAAAACAAATATTCTTGCATTCTCAACACCCTGAAACTCAATAGCCATAAGTAATCAGTAGATATAACAAAAGTTAAAATACATAGAATGTAATCCACAAATATAACACAGATATGAAGCAAGAATTAAAACTAACATAGATAAATAATAGCCATCCATCCAAAAATTACACATATAGCCACCTTTAACACATATGATTAAACACATAGATCATCTCCCCCTTTTTGACTTTCATTAAAAGAGTAGATGAATGTAGAATCATACTCAGAGTTTACTTTTAAAGAAAACAATAAAAAAAACCTAAATAGAAAATTAACTCAACTTCATGGCTTTAAGGGAGAAACAGAAAGAAAGGGATAGAAGGAATGGTTCAAGGCTTTGAGGCTCAATCTGTAGCATCTGTATCATCCTTCTTGGTTGTCTTCTTTCCTTCCTTGATCTTGCTCTTCAATTTGCCTTTTCCCTTGTTAGCTTGGGATTCCTCTTGTTCTTCTTCTGTTGATCCTTCCTTACTTGAAGCTCCTTATCTCTAGATTGTTTTTCAACACTTGCAGCTTTAACATCAGCAACTACCTCAGCAATCACCTCATCAACCTTTCCAGCAACTTTTTCTGCAGCTTACTCAACAACCTCTTCAGCACAGCTTCATCGTCAGTTTGCTCAAACCGATCTTTAAATGTAAGAACCACTGGAACTTTCTTCTTCTTTTGCTTCATAGCATCTCCAAGCACCATGTCAGACTCAATACTATCATAATCCTGACTCTGGCACTTTCTCCAGGTTCAAGCCTTTGATGACCAAGTCTAGCTTCCCATTCAACAAAGCTTTGAATTTGCCAAACTCAAGTCAAACTGACCTTGCCTTAAATCCTCAATTCCATCTTCCAAGTTCGCGACTCTGTCAATAATCTGATAGAAATCCATATTTGTTGAAGCCTTTGGTGTGGTTGCAGCAGCAGGCTTGATGAAGTCCTTCTCCTTCAATTCATCAGCAGATTATTCTGAATAAAACTTCCAATGCCCTTTTCTTGTATGTACAACTCCAATCCTTTGGATAGAAATATCACCCACTAGTCCAAACCCACAAGTAATCTTCTCCTCATCCTTCACATGCATCTTAAAATACTCAAAGAACAATGGCAATAAATTTGCATAGGGAAGTGAATAATTCCTTGTCCTATTTCCACAATACACCATATGCTCCATAATCACACTAGGCAGATCAATGTCAAATCCTTGACAGATCAAATGCATAAGAATCAACAACATATCAGTTACCAACTCTCTTGAGTGTTACCTTGGCACAACACATCTCATGATGATAGAAAACAGAATTTTGGCTTCACAATTTAACACAGATGTGTCAATTGTTTAGGTCCAGATGGTACTCCCTCTATAAAGAAATATAACTTGGCTTTTTCCAAACACTCCTTCGTATTAGGATGTTCATGGACTTTGTACTTCCTAGGGATACCAAAAAATTTGGCAAACACTTTGTGATCTAACATCATATCCACACCAGCAACCCTAGATGTTAAAACATAACTTTCCTCGTCTTCTTGCACCAAATTCAAATAGAAAAGTCTAGTTAACCCAGGATAATCCTCTGAACTAGGGTTTAACATCTTCCAAATAGATGAATTTCTCAATTAACAACTCTTCTGAAATCATGCTACAATAGGCAATCTTTGATGATGCATACACATCCATCCATACACCCTTAACTTCTGGACTAATTAACCAAGACTCAGGAAGTAAGTTCTTACCAAATCCAGAGGCTCCTTTGCTCTTGACTTTAGCAACACTATGCTTGACTCTTTTTTTCTTCTCAGAAGGCTGATCATCCTTCGTCCCCTCTGCTTTCTTCTTCCTTGGAGTATGTTCTTGTTTCTTGTCTTCTTCAGCTTTCTTCTTCTTTTCTCCCCCTTTCTTCTGTGTAATCCTCTTTGAAAATCAAATCTCTCTGTGTCATCTTCTTTGAAATTCAAATCTCTCTTTATAACAAATTATAGCAACCACTTGAGAGAGTCCAGGAACAAACTCCCTTTAAATCCTCTCCCTTTAACAGCTTCTTTCAACAACTATGTTTGAATAGTGTATTTGATTTGTTAGGTGGGTTTGAACAACGAACAACCCTGCAAAAAATTAATCGCAAGATCAAACATAATCCAGAAAAATATAGCATGAATATACTGACTGTTTGGCAGATCAGTTTAAATAATAAACTGGGCTATATTTTTAACTTCAGAGTAATTCCAGATAAGTAATCTGTAATAAATAATAATGACATGCTTATGACTCATAACAAGTCAATAAACAATCACATAAACGGCTAAAACAACATGCAATAAGAATCAGTTAGTCACAAGAATAACAATCAGAGGCTCAAGGCATTCTCCAAAGCTTTGGAGCTTTGGATGTCATTCAAAGCTTTGGCCTCACTAACTTTGATCCTTGATGCAATCAATTTTGAGAGATCAGTTAGCATTAGAAACACAATAAAACAGTTAAGAATATTTGTAAGAGACAGTATAAGGCTTATGAGCAAATATCCAGTTCATTCTCAAGACTGCAACACAGAAACTGTCAGTTGGAAATTAAGCAATGCATAAGCATAGTAATGCTTCAAAGCTTTGGAGCTCTGAAACTATCTCTTTAGAAAATATGTCTTTCATCACATTCAAAGTATAAACTCCCCCTGAGTTCACATATCTCATTAATTCAGAAGGATTGAATTATCAATTAACATGCTTAAAACTATCCTTTTGTTCCTACATTCTCTAAGGAAGTCAAGGGAACGTTAGAAGTATTGAATAAGATTATTTATCAATATTTTTAATAACTTCATAGATTGACACAAGATATTGACAATGTGTGTTACTAATTACCACTCACATTGGCAAAGAATAAATAAGATCACATACATTAGATACTATATTATTATACCATTTGAATATTAAATAAAGTTTCGGTCCGGTCCGGTTTTAGTCGGTTATCCGGTTTCGGTCCGATTCGGTGAGTGCCATGTTCGATTTACAATAACAAAAACTGCATAGTGTACTGAAAATTGGAAAGAAATGATGGTTCGGTACGGTTTGGTTTGGTGTGGTCTGGTTCTGCCGGTCTGGTCGGTTCGTGAACATCCCTATCAACGGGAACTGGATGGTGTTGCGAGGGTGTGGCGGCGGCGCTGCTTGGGTTTCTCGCTGGTACTGCTTGGGTCTATACTTCGGAGGCCTCCGGCAGTGGCAGCGAAGGAGGACAAGAGAGACCAGATGAGGAGGGTGGAGGTAGGGAAGACGAGAGAGAAGACAGGAGGGAGGAAGACGATAGAGAAGACCAGAGGGAGGAGGGAGGCGAGACGAGAGAGAAGAGAGATTGCTTTTTGTTTTTCTTTTTTAGGGAAAGAGGGATTGATTTCTTTCCTAAAAAATGATTACTTTCTTAAATAAATCTTCACATTATGCCCCTCAAAAAATATCTTCGCATTCTAATTATTTTGTAGAGAGTTGCCAACATTGCTCAAAACTGTGTGTTATAAATGATGCAAAATTATGAGATCACTTAGTCCATGACAACCGATCTGAAATATTGGCGGACAAATTAACAACCCTCAAACCAAATGGCCCATATCCGGTTTTAATTGATGTGGTTAACGTACGGTTAAATCGGAAGGATTAAAATGTACCAAGTGTATAAGTAGAAGTGAACAAAACATGGACTGTGCTCCTTTTAATGTTCTGCAATATTAACTGCCTCCATCTTTTTCAGTTTTGTACTTCTACCATGGAAGTGGTCAACAAATTTCCATAGCTACACTTCTGCTATCTACATGCTTTCAATCTTAGATATTACCCTATTCAATCGGTGGTCGATTTCAACAGAATTGTTAATCCAAAAAATTGAAGTGTAGTGCAAACACCTGCTCATAGACTTTTGTTGGCACAGATCTCTCTTCACTATCTCGTTTTCATATTATCTCATTATATGTATGACACGATCTCCGCAAGTGTACGGTTATCGTTCTAGTAATAATGTGATAAAGAGGGTTGTCGAATCCCAGAGGACTTGTCGTGAATCAATTAGTATTCTTAACTTTGTGTGGGCTAGCAATTGGATTTGTTTCACTAAGCTAAGAACGTAAATAACGAACTAATTATGAGAATTGCGATTAATATGAGAGACGAGTATCAGGATTTCTCTAGGATCACTAGGTGAGTACCGTTAACTAATTACGTTCTGAAATACATATGATGATTTATTTAGCCAAACAAGCAATAATGCTAAACGAGTTACCAAGCTAGCTTTCTATGCCTAGGTCAAATTACACCCGAGTTACCAAGTTCTAATTAGCCCTAAAACATATAATTACGTATAGTTCTACTCAAAGTTCACAGTCAATGGTTGATTTCTCTAACCTGCGACTACGTGCTTAATTCACTTATCCGGGTAATTCGTTGCTTTCACTAACCTACTACCCATAAATCTTCATATTGGTGGCCAAACAATACAAAGATAAATTAAGAGCGAGAATTAAACATAGCGAATAAGCACATCATCAATTAAGTTTAATCAAAACATGAATCAATTCCATAATCCGTCAAACCGGCTTCAAACCCTAGCTACCGTTTGAGAAATCCCGATATAAAGTGTTTAGCTACTACGATTAATGATTACAAAGAAAATGTTTTTCATAATCGTAGACAAAAATAAAGAGAAGAAGAGAGAAAGAATTCAAACGATGAATCTCCGCGCTCCAAACAGTGCTCCAAGCTCCAAAAACTCCAGTCCCGTTGTGTGTCTCTGCAGTTCTACGTGAATCGTTCTCCCTCCTTTCCAAAACAGCCCCTTTTACTCTTGTAAATCAAACCCGTACAAAGCATCAGGTAAAATCCAGTCTAATTGCACTCTAGCCCTCCAAGGTTGTGGGAAAATAATAACCCTAAGGCTGAAATAAAAGATAACACGCAACTTTTTTTCTTCTCTTTATTTTCACATTGCCCCCAAATCTGCTCCCGCCTGGAATACTCTCTTCGCACGAAGGAATCGCGCTCTTCGCACGAAGAGCTCCGTAGATAGATACTGAGACTGATTTCACGAAGAGACTTCGAACAATTCTGAAAGTGGCCAAGGATTTACGTTCGTACGAACACATGAATTCTTCGCACGAACATCCCTGTAACTCATCTGCGAGCTCCTCTTCTCTTCCTTCTCTGTTTCGTCTTCTTTACTTCTTCGGTACAGTGGTTTTGGGAGCGGTTTGGTTCTGTTTGTGGGTGCGATTTCAGTTGGGTATTGGGTCTGATTGGGTTCTGCGCTCTGGTTCACAATAATGGCGGATGTAGGTTGTCTTCAATGGTGCTAAATGGTGGCTGCTTTGTATATGAATTGGTGTTGTAGTTCGGTTACTGGTGGTGTTAACTGTATAGGTATACTGGACTGAATTGGAGGTGTACTGGACTGAATTGGCAATCGTGGTTTTGAAGCAATGAAGTGATTTGGGTTTGTGAAGGTGTAATGGTGGAGATTGGTCTGATTGCAGTAGCACCGTGGTGGCTGTGAATGGAGGGTAGCTGGTAATTGGTAGAGAAGGAGGTCATAGAGATTACTGTGGTGTAGTTGTTTTAGTTAGCTATTGTATTTGTTGGTGTTGTGGGGTTTAAGGTGTGAGCTGCACTGTGGCAAAATATTTTTTTATGGGTGAATTTCTGATTGGGTATATGTTATGGGGTTTAGTTAGTTTTGTGAAGGGGTTATGGGTGTTTGATGATGGTGACAGTGAGGTGGAATAAGATTTGTTTCAGTTGTGTATTAGTTGTAGATGTATAGGCAGTCGTGAATTTAGTTAGGTTGAAGGTGAAGAATTGTGGGTGGTTGGTAATGGTGAATTAGAGGCGGTTTTATGGAGGTTTAGGGAAATTTAGTAGGATTTTAGTCTGAGTTAGAGCTGATGAATGGTGATGGATCATGGCTATTGTGGTGATGTAAACAGGTTGTGAATTGGGAGGCTTTAGTGGGCTGACTTTGCGCTGTTGGCTTCGAAAATTACTGATGGTGTTTGTGGTGATTGAGGTAGGTGATGGTGGTAATAGTAGCAGATGGTTATAGTGGTAGGTTGCTGCTAGTGAAGTGGATGGAGGCTGGTAAAATGGTGAAGTACTGGAGGTATTTTGGGGATTGTATGTGTTTAATTTGGCAATGTTTTTTAATGGTTGTGGGAGTTTGTGATTAATGGATTTGTGAGGATGTGAAGTACTGGTGGTGTTTGGTCTAAATTAATATGCTGGATTTAATTTGCAGAATGGTGATAGTTGGATGGAGGGTATGTAGGTGGCTTAGGCTGAAGTCAGGGAACATGATGATGATGATGGTTATGGTGACAATGGTGTATGGTGTTAGGAAGAATTTTTACTTCTTGGTGTAGAGAGCTCAAAAAGATGCTCGGGAGATGGTTCAGGATGTTTCAAGTCAAAATCAGGATTTTCAGGATATTTTAAGATCGCGGGAAAGAAAATAAGGACCCGGATTTTGATCCCGAACTCCGATGAACGTGATTTTTGCACCTTTGGTTTCCTTTTGCGACGTAGACTTCGCTCATGTAGAGAAATCCCCGTTTCCGGACCATTTTCTCGTTTTTCTCAATTATTGCCCAATTTTGGCTAAAAACATCCAAAACGCCAAAGTTCGTCTTTTTCTTCAATTTCGAAGCTCGTTTCTTCTATCCAATTGATTCACGCATACGTAATTCCTGTCAAACAACAGCCCGAACACTACCGCGAAGATCAAATGTGATAATTTATCAAAATCATACTCAAAACCATTAAGAAACGCCCGGATTGTACTTCTAAGCTCAAAAACATCCAAAAGTGCATTTTCTTCATATTTTGGCTCAAATCTCGTCACTTTGCACCGAAAACGCACACAAATGACAATATAAAGTGTACTAAAGATAACTCTAATTAAGGAGTTATCAAATACCCCCACACTTGCCATTTGCGCGTCCCGAGCAAAGTCTCATCTACTGCATCTAACTGTCTACTAGCCGACAAGACTCAAACGACTCTAACATGACTCACGACACAACTAATGCAGTAAGATGATGCAATGAAAATCTAGACTCGATCTTAAACACATAAAAGCTTTTAAATTCTTTCTTTTTTTTTAGATCAGGCAATTTCAATAACATAGACTGGTGCTCATGGATGATGAAAAAGTTAGACAATAGGTGTGAAGCGCAACTAAATTCGGAAACAAGTAATTCCCCATAGTTAGTATAGAAAGCTTAACTTTACTATAAAGAACAACCTACCTCTTCGTGTGTGCTGATAAAATAAGAGGCTATCCAAGGCTAAGCCACGTTCATAGTCCGAGCTCCTATTCCGCTAACAGTTTAGAATGTTGAGGCTTAGGGACAAAAGGATAATCATGAAGTAATAAGTCCTAATGCGTCACATTCTCACATTAAAACCCGCATCTCACACACCCTCACCCTGATGATAGGAATCCACAACCCGAATCTCACCGACTCCGGCCCTCGATCCCCTCAAACCCCGGTACAATAACGATATCCGTGGCCATCGTGGCGAAACGTGCACGACCTGTAAATCACCGTCCAACGAAATAAGAACTCCACCAATAGATTTCCAATAAGCATAATTTAATAACTTATTCCTCTCCTTTTTCTCTCTTTTTTTTTTCTTTATTTTTTATTTTTTTTTTCTTTTTTTTTCTCTCAACAATACATCCAAAATATAATAGGAAAAATACACGATCGGTCCTCCAAGAATTAAGCAATTATAAACACGTTAGGGGGATGAAATAAACAATCCAATGAATGAGTATCACATATAAAATTCGTCTCCCCCTAACTCAATGAAGCACGTGATGGCACCAAACAAAACCGCAAAACAATCAAAGCATATGTGTGGGGATAGAGTCGTCAAAAGCACAATCTCGATGTCCGTAGTCAAAATTCGACACCCCCACACTAAAATGTAGTCACGCCCCTTCTCAAGTAGTCAATAAGGTGCATGTCTTGTGCATAATCCAACCGATCCTCCTACACCGCGATGATGAAAAGAAATGATACCTAGCACGATCCACCAATTAAGTTCAACCAACCCCAATTTCGTGCGGATTAGATGTCACGCACTTAGGCTCTCCACTACTGTGTCCACGATGTAATGACATGGAACACCGCCACACCGTAGTGTGCAAGCTGACTCATCACCCTCGCATCTCCTCAAAGATATCTAATGAAGCACATGCGAACAACAGGACTCACATAAATGTGAAATGAAGCACTCCCTCAACGAACCCCCTCAACTACTGATCCCTCGTGACGCTCTAGAAAGGTGATTTTAACGATATATGATGAATGCCAAGAATCGTCTCCCTAGCTCATAGAGGCTAACAATGAATCCAAGGATCAATAAGGGTTATCTAGTGGTCCTACAAGGTAAGATCTGAAAAGCAGCGAGTGCTCTAATACGCATCCTCGCACAGCTGTTCCGTGTGCCACTACGAGGCGGGCTGGCGACTACCTAAGACGGACAACATGAACGTTCGACTTGTTCAGCAAACACCAAGCTCAACTCTTTTAAGAGAAAACAACACACACTTTAGCTTTTAAAATTTAATTTTAGTTTAAAAATAGGTAGGCATTCCCGTAATGAGATTCTCTCTATACTTACTAGGCGAAACTAAAAATGTCACTCTCAGTCAAAATTCACACCCTATGCCTAAAGTTTTCACATCTCACTAAATCAACCAAGTCTATGCTTCTTTCAATTGCCTTTTATCAAAATTTTCATTTTTTTTTATATTTTCATAATATCCTTATCTACATGCAAGGCTAGACACGAAAAAATTTGACTCTACACAAAAAACTTTTTGGTGCATATACTCAATTATGTAAAAGTGCAAACAATATATAAATCTACTCTACACAATACGACAATATAAGTAAAAACATAACATAAACCACAATACTGACTCACAATACGAACTAAACACATTCTACATGTAACTGGCTATGCAAGACATGTTGGCTAGTAAACAGTTAAACCACCCCCACACTGAATGCTTCGTTGTCCTCAGCGAATTTAGAGATTATGCAAGAAGACTCAGCAATCAATGTGTAAGACCAATAGATGAGATGGAGCATGACATATATAAATAAAAATTGAACACAAATCTAGACAAAGGAAAGAAATACTCACAACCTCCTCAAGGGAGGGGACGAAAATGTGCAAAGCAATCCCCAAGCTCAATGTGGCGCCACTGTGCTCCCTATCCGGTCAGTGTGTACTCGCACACCGGGGTCGATTTCCCTCCTCTTCTAGAATCTGTGTCTTGCGAATTCCCAACTCGCCAATGCAAGCTGATAACGCCCAATTAGGGGTTATCTTTTAGCCTGATTTCACGAGTGTTTGTGTCGGAAATAGCGGTTTTTGTAGGAAAATGCCTTCGAATGCCTCGGGAATCTAGAACGAGACGTTTATTTGTACTTCCTGGATTTCTGCATATTTATTGCTATATTTGGATATGATCGCGGGTTTTCGTTCGTGTTGCCTTTTCAGGAACAGGTTCGGAAGGTGCATCGGGAAGCGTGCTGGGACCAAGACGGGACCGTCTCGGGAAACGTGCACAGGACCGGGTCAAGACGGGAAAACGGAAAAGCAGGAGAACACCCAGGGAGGCAAACCGGGAGCGTCAGGCAGAAGAGTGGGACCCAGGGGACCCAACCAGGCCCACCAAAGGACCCAGCAGGGCCCCCATCTCCACCCCCTGCCTGCGTATATACGCAGGCAGGGAGGGAGATGGGGAGGAGGAGGATAGGCCCTGGTTGCGTATATACGCAACCCTGCGTATATACGCAGCCAGTTTGACTTTTTGGTCAAAGACGGTGGACCGATGGCAGATTCCGTAATTTTGGGCGCACGAGTTTCGGGGAAAACAGCACTATTTAAAGACTCGTCCAGGCTCGTTTTGAAGACACAACACAATTCTCAGCACAACCGAAGGGCAAGTCAGAGCATTCACGGAGAGCACGAAAGCGCGATTCGAGATTCGAAGACTTAGTTTGATTTCGTTCTCTACTTCTTTATATTCAGAAACTGCGTTTTGTATTATGTCTAGTCGTAGCTAAACTTCTTACCTAGGTTCTCGGTGAACCTAGGGTTCCGTATCCAGATTTTATGACTACTTCGTTTATGGATTCATGATTGTCATCTTAATTCAGCAAGTTGTATCTGTTATTCTGGTTTTGATTATTATCGTATATGCATGATAGGATTGATCACCCAGGACTGCTATAGACCCGAGCTTGTAGGTGAAAACGTCAAGTTAGGGTTAGGAAGAAAAGCCAGGATTTAGTAACTTACCCTGATAGACCGACCAGAGAAAGGGAGATAGGGCTAGCATTGAAAAACGTGAGACCAACTGTTAGAGAATTTGAACCGGGCCATTCGGACAGGTTAGAAACCCTAACAGGATTAGACCGAGACTGCAGATTTAGGCAGCTTAACAAGAATCCGAAAGTCTACAGGATCGGGATTACGTGTGGAATCTGAAAAGTCACTGCACAACTGGTACGTTGCACAGATATCGAAACTGCTGAGTGTTTTCATAAACGAACGTAAAACTGAAATCTGTAGAAACCCTAGGGGATCCTGGAGCCTAGTTCTCATCTATTATCGTAACAACCGATTCAACTTATTTCAGAAAACGTCACAAAAAATATTTACGTTTACGTTTTTAATTTTTGTTTTTAGTTTAGTAAACTGCAATCACAACCTACTCCTCCTTGTTACTACACTCGGTTAACCAAAACTGACAACGTAAGTAAACCCTAAATAGTCCTCGTGGGAACGATCACCCGAGTCTAATTACACCCGGTATTACAAGATTCGTATACTTGCGGACAGCACGTTAGTTTGCGCATCACAAGCCCTTGTGAAGGTCATGTGTGCCATGGCACACCGGGGTCGATTCTACCATAACCTGCACATATATGTCACTAGGAAACATCATTAGTCCCTCTCTCTCTCACCTCTCCACATTAATAACTAAAAACACAAAACATAACTGAATAAAAAAAACAAACTCCCTAATCTAATGCAAATAAATAGTTTGGGTTGCCTCCGAATAAGCGCCTTGTAATTTAAGGTCGACGACCCGACCCAGTTACCTCAAAAATGTCAAGGAGGTCTAGCACGACGTGCCTCCTCCTTCAGTTTCTTGCTCTTGATCTTTTTCACCACATCATGCGCACCAACAATAGTTGGCTTCTTTTCTGAATCGGGTGGATCGGGTTGCAAAACTGTAGACAACCCAGGTGTAGGATCCACATCTTTCTCTCTAAATTTGATCATCGCCAATTTATTCTTCCCTTTGCCCTGAATAAATTCCTTAAACACAAGTGATGAATCCCGAGCTTTGATAGTAAGCTCCTCAGTCTCTAGATCCACATTTGCGCGCATTGTCTTCAAAAGCGGTCTTCCAAAGATAAGTGGAACATCGCGATCCTCCTTGATGTCCACTATCACAAAGTCAGCTGGAAAGACAAATGCACCCACTTTAACAAGCAAGTTCTCAATCACCCCATTTGCTCTAACTATAGAATTGTCTGCCAGTTGCAGACTCATCTTCACTGGGTTTGACGCACCAATGCCCAATCTCTGAAATAGGGACAATGGCATGAGATTAATACTCGCGCCTAAATCACAGAGCCCATGCGTATGATATCCACCCCAAGAGTACAACCTAAGATGACACTGCCTGGATCTCTCATCTTGGGAATATCTCGCTGTATAACAGTGCTACACGTCTCTGTCAGCTTCACCGTGGCATAAGGGTCTATGCTCTTCTTACCCCATAGAATTTCCTTCAAGAACTTCTTATACTTGGGCATCTGAGCAAGTGCTTTCACAAGAGGGATGTTGATGTGAAGTTGTCTAAATATCTCCAAAAATCTCCCATAATGATCTTCATCAATCCTCTTTATTGCCGCAGGATATGGCACGTTTGGCGCTAAATTAGCCGGATTTAGAGTGTTCTTGGGCTCTTCTTTCTTCTCAGCCGTGTCCTTTGATTGGGGACTCACGGCCTTGGGCACCTCTTCACCCAATTCTTTCTCTGTAGCTTTAGTAGCTTCAGCTCTCGCATGGCTAGGATATGGAGGATCCTGAGTAGTCCCGCCACTGCGAGTAGTAATAGCTTTAAGATGCTCAGTAGGAACAATAGAATTAGCAGGAAGCATATCCGGTGACAATTTCGTAAGATGATTAGCATTTTGCTTAATCTGTGTCTCATGACTCTTAATAGTGGCTTCCATGGCTATAAACTTGTGCTCCATCCTATCCATCTTCTCATTTGTCTGTTGTTGCTGAGTAACCAATTGTCTCAACAAGGCTTTCATTTCCGGATCCGGTTGTTGCTGTGCATGTGGCTGCGTGGCTTGTCTCTGAGCCTGATATGGAGGATTAGGCTGCTGACCAGGTGCATATAACCCACTGTTTGTATTGCTATAGCTGAAGTTAGAGTGACTGCGGTTGCTGGGCTGATAAATGTTCGGCCACTGTTGCTGTTGTGGTGGACCCATGTAATTCACGTCTTCAATTGCAGAGCCATATCCCTGATTCTCTTCTGCGATCATTTCTCCCACAGACTTCACCTGTGCTAATGGATTTATGCTGTTAAAAGCTGAGGTCATGACTGCCATTTGCTGTTCAAATTTCTGCTCCACCATTGACTCAATCCTGTTGACTAGAGCTGCATCGGATTCTGAGTATCTACGAGTCTCATACCTCGTAGACTCACGCTTCGCCACAGTGTTTAGCAGATCTTGGCATCGCTGCACTCTCAAGCCCATAAAATTGCCTCCAGCTAACATATCTAGTTCATGTGATGTTTCCCTGTCTAGAGCATTATAGAAATAATGGAGGAGCTTATACCACGACTCTCCATGAGTAGGGCATCTGCGAAGAAGTTGGTTGAATTTCCTCCATGTATCTCCTAGAGAGTAATCCTCTTGCTGAGTAAAATTCCTAATATCAGCCATGAGCTGAGCAACTTTGGATGGCGGTAGATACTTTCTCAGAAACTCCTGACAACACTCTGCCCATGTAGTAATTGATCCCGCTGGTAGTTCCATGAGCCAAGTCTTAGCTTTTCCAGATAAAGAGGAAAGGAAACAACGTCAACTTCACTGTTTCATCTGGAACTTGCTCATCATGCAATGTTGAAGTAATTTGCCCAAAGTTAAGCAAGCGGGCATTCGGATCATCTCTTGGAGCTCCTGTAAAATAGGCACTCAGTACGCACCATATCAATCAGCTGTTGGCACAACTCAAAGTGAGCAGCATTAATTTGTGGACTCACAATGGTAGGTTGGTATCCAGCTGGCGTGGTTCTGAAATAGTCCACCAAAGGACGATCATCTTCCTGTGCCAAATTGTTCCTTTGAACCACTTGCTGAGATCCATTAGGTGGAATCGGAGGGTTAGCAACTAAAGCCTGTGCAGCAGCTAACTGAACTCTGAGCAACTCAATTTCCCTCAATGAATTGGCCACTCAGGCCTCAGCAGCGACTCTAGCGGTCTCTGCATCTTCCGCAAGCTTGTGGAGTCTTTCCAACTCGGTTCCCTGTTGGTCACCCATTGGAGCTGATTTCCTCGAGTCTCTACGCTCGTTGTGCAAAAGTGATTCTGGATCTTCTAACTGTGGCTACAATAGCTCGTTTTAAGAACGGGTCTTACGCCGAGAGATTCACCTAAAACACAAGTCACACTAGAACGAAGGTGAGTAACAGATATAAACAGAAAATAAAATCCCTAAAGCTAACAATTCTAATTAATTCAACCGAAGTCCCCGGCAACGGCGCCAAAAACTTGACACGATCTCCGCAAGTGTACGGTTATCGTTCTAGTAATAATGTGATAAAGAGGGTTGTCGAATCCCAGAAGACTTGTCGTGAATCAATTAGTATTCTTAACTTTGTGTGGGCTAGCAATTGGATTTGTTTTACTAAGCTAAGAACTTAAATAACGAACTAATTATGAGAATTGCGATTAATATGAGAGACGAGTATCAGGATTTCTCTAGGATCACTAGGTGAGTACCGTTAACTAATTACGTTCTGAAATACATATGATGATTTATTTAGCCAAACAAGCAATAATGCTAAACGATTTACCAAGCTAGCTTTCTATGCCTAGGTCAAATTACACCCGAGTTACCAAGTTCTAATTAGCCCTAAAACATATAATTACGTATAGTTCTACTCAAAGTTCACAGTCAATGGTTGATTTCTCTAACCTGCGACTACGTGCTTAATTCACTTATCCGGGTAATTCGTTGCTTTCACTAACCTACTACCCATAAATCTTCATATTGGTGGCCAAACAATACAAAGATAAATTAAGAGCGAGAATTAAACATAGCGAATAAGCACATCATCAATTAAGTTTAATCAAAACATGAATCAATTCCATAATCCGTCAAACCGGCTTCAAACCCTAGCTACCGTTTGAGAAATCCCGATATAAAGTGTTTAGCTACTACGATTCATGATTACAAAGAAAATGTTTTTCATAATCGTAGACAAAAATAAAGAGAAGAAGAGAGAAAGAATTCAAACGATGAATCTCCGCGCTCCAAACAGTGCTCCAAGCTCCAAAAACTCCAGTCCCGTTGTGTGTCTCTGCAGTTCTACGTGAATCGTTCTCCCTCCTTTCCAAAACAGCCCCTTTTACTCTTGTAAATCAAACCCGTACAAAGCATCAGGTAAAATCCAGTCTAATTGCACTCTAGCCCTCCAAGGTTGTGGGAAAATAATAACCCTAAGGCTGAAATAAAAGATAACACGCAGCTTTTTTTCTTCTCTTTATTTTCACATTTCCCACAAATCTGCTCCCGCCTGGAATACCCTCTTCGCACGAAGGAATCGCGCTCTTCGCACGAAGAGCTCCGTAGATAGATACTGAGACTGATTTCACGAAGAGACTTCGAACAATTCTGAAAGTGGCCAAGGATTTACGTTCGTACGAACACATGAATTCTTCGCACGAACATCCCTGTAACTCATCTGCGAGCTCCTCTTCTCTTCCTTCTCTGTTTCGTCTTCTTTACTTCTGCGGTACAGTGGTTTGGGAGCGGTTTGGTTCTGTTTGTGGGTGCGATTTCAGTTGGGTACTGGGTCTGATTGGGTTCTGCGCTCTGGTTCACAATAATGGCGGATGTAGGTTGTCTTCAATGGTGCTAAATGGTGGCTGCTTTGTATATGAATTGGTGTTGTAGTTCGGTTACTGGTGGTGTTAACTGTATATGTAAGGGTTCTCAACCCTTACCCAGAAACCCGGCGAATTCTCCACCAGAAGTTCTGCTCCGGTGATCAATCGGTAGCCAGCGAGGAGCTGAATCCGATGGATGACCGTGCGAGACGAATTATTAACTCAAACAAGAATTAATCAAAGAAATGAAAGAGAAATTAAGAGAAGATAATATGCTATTTCATAGATAGATCCACACGAGATACAGAGCCCTCATATATATCTTGTGGGGTTAATTAGTAAATAACGAAACTATGGGGCTAAAAAGAAATAAACTAAAATATGTAACGGCCTGTCTGAGTCAGCGGCGGAGTCAGCAGAGATGACCCGGAGATGCTGAGGTGGACCAATCAGGAGCTGCTGACGACGCGCCAAGCAAAACGGCATCGTTGGACTTAAAACGTTTGAACCTCAACGTTCAACTGAAATCAACGGTGGAGATTAGAAGCCACCTCTCCCATCCAACGGCTGCTGAACAAAGATAAAAATGACCAAATGAACAGTAACTTTACTGTTCATTTGGTATAAACTCCAACTTTGAATCTACATAACTCAACCAAAAAAGACAATTTGGGGCAGAAAACTAGAGGATCATGACATTCCCTACCCCTTAAAAACATCCATGTCCTCATGGATGAAAGGAGGGAAAGAACTTATGCATTTGAGCCTCATCTTCCCAAGTGGCTTCTGTGGGCAATGTATTAGCCCAATGAATGAGGACTTGTGCCACTTTGGTGCCACCCCTGTCAACAGTTCTGCGGTCCAAAATGGCCATAGGTTCCACCAATAGCTGCCCATCTGGACTTTGAAAAGGAAGAGTAGGCTGCACAGGGATATTATCTCCCAATTTCTTCTTCAAGAGAGAAACATGAAATACTGAATGGATTTTAGAATGTGCAGGTAAGGCCAATTTGTAAGCCACCTTCCCTACCTTTTCCAGAACTTGAAATGGGCCATAAAATCTAGGAGTTAATTTGTGAGACCTGGAGTGTAAGAGAGATGTTTGCTTGTAAGGTTGCAGCCTTAAATACACCCAGTCTCCAATTTCAAAGCTCCTTTCACTTCTGTTCTGATCTGAATAGAATTTCATCCTTGCCTGTGCCTCCTTGAGGTTGGTTTGGAGTAGTAGTAGCAACCTTTGCCTGTCTTGTAAGAACTGATTAACTTCTGCACAAGGGGAGTTATTGATTTGATGAAAACTCAACTGAGGAGGAGCATATCCATACAATGCCATGAAGGGAGAAGTCTTGAGAGAGGTATGGTAGTTGGTGTTATACCAATATTCAGCTAACCTTAGCCACTTACTCCACTGGGATGGTCTGTCACCTGTCATGCATCTGAGGTAGGCTTCTAGGCACTGATTCAATCTTTCTGTTTGGCCATCTGATTGGGGGTGGTAAGCTGTGGAGTGAGCTAGTGTTGTGTTGAGTAGTTTGAACAGGCATTGCCAAAAGACTCCTAGAAATACAGGGTCTCTATCTGACACAATGGTGGAGGGTAAGCCATGCAGCTTGTGGATGTTATCAAAGAACAGCTGAGCCACCTTGGCAGCATTGAATGGGTGTGAGAGAGCAATAAAATGACCATATTTGGTCAATCTGTCTACTACCACCAAAATAACATCTTTGCCCTGGGATTTAGGCAATCCAGTGATAAAGTCAAGACTGATATCAGTCCAGGGGAGGGAAGGAATAGGCAAGGGTTGCAACAACCCTGGATAGTGTACATGTTCATGTTTCATTTGTTGGCAAATGTCACAGGTAAGCACCCACTCCTTGACTTCCTTCTTCATTCTAGGCCAAAAGAAGTGATGGTTAACCCTCTTATAAGTGCCAAGAACCCCAGAGTGGCCTCCAACTCCTGTATTGTGGCCCATTTGTATCAGCTCAGTCCTAAGCTCATTACCTGTGCCTACATAAATCTGGTGGGACTTCCATAACATATCATTGGAGAGGGAGTAAACACCATTGCCAGCCTTTGAGTCTATGAGGAGTTTTTGTAACCATGTCTGTGCCCAAGCATCACCCTCATAAGACTGTTTCACAGATTGAGCCCATTGTGGCTGCACCACTGTTACAACCTTGCATTGCCCCTCTTCTAGCTCCTCAGGTAACCTGGACAAGGCATCAGCTACTAGGTTCTCCTTCCCCTTTTTGTATGAGATAGTGTAATTCAAACCTATCAACTTAGAGAGCCATTTATGCTGCATGCTGGTATTCAATCTTTGCTCTAAAAAGTAATTAATGCTTTGATGGTCAGTTTTGATAGTGAAAGGTGCACCTTCTAGATATGACCTCCATTTTGAAACTGATTGAGCCACTGCCATCAATTCCTTCTCATAGGTGGATAGTGCCTGGTGTCTGGGACTCAAAGCCTTGCTGTAGTAAGCTATTGGTTTGTGATCTTGCATCAACACAGCTCCAATTCCTACATTGCATGCATCTGTCTCCACCTCAAATGGTTTGTTGAAGTCAGGCATGGCCAACACTGGTGTAGTGGTCATGGATTTCTTGAGTTTTTGGAAAGCTTCCTCAGCCTCAGAAGTCCATGTAAACTGTCCTTTCTTGAGTAGATCAGTAAGTGGTTTGCTTATCCACCCATATTTGTGCACAAACCTCCTATAGTATCCAGTAAGACCTAGGAAACCCCTTAACCCCTTGAGTGACTTGGGAGAAGGCCAAAGTTGCATACATTCTATCTTCTTGGGGTCAGCAGACACCCCTGCAGCTGATATTATGTGCCCTAGATACTCCATTTTGCTTTGGCCAAAAGCACACTTGGACTGTTTTGCATAGAGTTCATTCTCACTCAATGTCTTCAACACCTGTGTTAGATGTGATATATGCTGCTCTAGGTCTTGGATATAGACCAATATGTCATCAAAAAAGACTAACACAAACTTCATCAAGAAGGGTCTCATGACTTCATTCATCATTGCTTGGAAGCTAGCTGGGGCATTGGTTAATCCAAAGGGCATCACTAGAAACTCATAGTGTCCATCATGTGTCCTAAATGCTGTTTTTGGAACATCTTCCTCTCTCATCCTAATTTGGTGGTACCCTGATCTTAAATCCAACTTAGAGTAGATAGAAGACCCTTGTAGTTCATCCAAGAGCTCATCAATAATGGGAATTGGGTACTTGTCCTTTATTGTTTTGCTGTTTAGCTCCCTATAATCCACACAGAATCTCCAACTTCCATCATTCTTCTTAACTAGAAGCACAGGGGATGCAAATAGACTAACACTTGGTTTGATCACCCCTGTGGCTAACATTTCTTGTATCATCCTTTCTATCTCATTTTTTTGGAAATGTGGGTATCTGTAAGGTCTTACACTTACTGGTTCAGCTCCTGGTTTGAGAGGGATGGCATGATCATGTGTCCTTTTAGGAGGCAGGTGTGTTGGCTCTTGAAACACTTCCTCAAACTCCTCCAACACTTGTTGAATCTTGGGATGAACTGGTTCTGGATCTGGTTGGGAGAGTGTGAGAGATTGAAGATAGCCCCAGGGTGCATTGACATTGCTAGTGATATAATTCAGAAATCCAGCTACACTTATCATTCTAAGAGATGGTGGTGTGTCTTCAGTGGTGATCCCCTTCCACATTATTGGCTGATCTTGGTATCTAAAACCCAAGGTGAGCTTATTGAAATCCATTGACACTGGGCTTATGGTCTTAAGCCATTGTGTACCCAAAACAGCATCACAGCCACCCAAAGGCAAAATTCTCATCTCTGTAGTGAATTCTTGTTCTCCTACTTTCCAAGTGAATGCCTGACACTTATGTGTGCTGAGCAAGGTGCCTCCATCAGCCACTGTCACCAACATTGGTTTGGTCTCCTGCAATTGGCATCCCACCTTCTTGGCAGTGTTGGCATCCAAGAAGTTATGGGTGCTGCCACTATCAATCAAGATGGTGATTGAGTTCTTCTGTACTCTTCCATTGACCCTTAAAGTTTCATGAGATGGATTACCTGACAGGGCATTAAGTGTGATCTGCATTGCCTCCATGTAGTCCTCTCTTTCTTCCTCTATGCCTTCTTCTTCTTCCACCTCTTCACATTGTGAGTCTGAGATGATTTCACTTCCAGTAATCATGAATATCTGCTTCTTTTTGCATCTGTGTCCAGGGGTAAAAGTGTCATCACAATAATAGCAGATATTTTTTTCTCTCCTTGCTTGCATTTCTTCTGCAGTGATCCTCTTGACTGGCCACTTAGTGGTGGTGATGGGGGGGTTGTTGCTCACTCCCTTGTTGGTGGTGATGGGGTTGTTGTGGTTGGTGAGGTTGGCATTGGGCTTAATCCAAGAAGAAGGAGTAGGAGTCCATTTCTGGCTTTTGTTCTTCTTGTTAGCCAGCTCCAACTTAGCTTCAAACATTTTTGCTAGTTTTATGGCTTGAGTTAGAGTGCTAGGGTTGGCAATCATAACATCCATTTGTATGTCTTCCTTCAAACCACTTATAAAACTCTCCACAAACCATCCTTCATGCAAAACTTGTCCACCTTTATTCATGACCAAAGATCTAATTTCCTCAAATTTCAGCAAATACTCAGACACACTCCCATTTTGCTGCAATTTATTGAAGGTGCCTATAATATTGGTGTAACCATAATCATTGAATCTCACCACTAGTTCATGTGTAAACAGTTCCCATTGTGTACCCCAATGTGTTTGAATAAATGTCTTGAACCAGTATTTGGGTAATCCCTCAAAGTAAACAGAAGCTAGAAGTACCTTGTTCTCAGGTGGCACATTACCTATGAGAAAACAAACCTCACACTGTTGTAACCAGCCATGAACATCTTCTCCTGAGAATTTTGGTATTTCCAATCTTGGGACCTGAAATCCACTTAACCAAGCTGGTTTGTTAACTCCTCCCATTTCTTGCCTACCCATTCCACCATGAAAATTAGGGTTCATGGGAGCCGGAGCTTGGTGGATGTTGTAGTAATTAGGAATGGTGGGTGGTAAGGGTCCATAAGTTGGAAGTGACCAATTGGGCAGACTAGTTGCAGTACTAGTTTGATAGATGGGGGAGGTGAACAAGGATGGGTTAGGTGATAGGTGAGGGGTTTGAATTGGAGAGGTGAATGTGTGTGTGAACCCAAAATTAGGGTTCACTGGAGTAGCAATTTGGGGGTTTAGGGTTTTGGGGTTAGTGCTGATTTGGGGGTTTTTGGTAGATGGGGGTGCTAAATTTGGTGGGGGTGGTAGCCTAGAATGAGGCGTGCGCTGTTCACTAGTCTCAGATTGAAGGGAAAACCCTTGATTCATCGGTTCTTTACCCTTACCGGCGGTAGATTTTGCAGTAGCATAGAGGAGTTCATCAAGTTTCCCAGATAGATCCAACAGGGTTTCCTTCATCTCGGCCTGTTTAGCCCCCAATTCCTTCACAATGGAGTCCGTACTGTTGAGCTTGGCAGCTACTTCATCCACTCTCACCATGTTATGCGCAGATTGGAGATCGGAGCTCTGATACCACTTGTAAGGGTTCTCAACCCTTACTCAGAAACCCGGCGAATTCTCCACCAGAAGTTCTGCTCCGGTGATCAATCGGTAGCCAGCGAGGAGCTGAATCCGATGGATGACCGTGCGAGATGAATTATTAACTCAAACAAGAATTAATCAAAGAAATGAAAGAGAAATTAAGAGAAGATAATATGCTATTTGATAGATAGATCCACACGAGATACAGAGCCCTCATATATATCTTGTGGGGTTAATTAGTAAATAATGAAACTATGGGGCTAAAAAGAAATAAACTAAAATATGTAACGGCCTGTCTGAGTCAGCGGCGGAGTCAGCAGAGATGACCCGGAGATGCTGAGGTGGACCAATCAGGAGCTGCTGATGACGCGCCAAGCAAAACGACATCGTTGGACTTAAAACGTTTGAACCTCAACGTTCAACTGAAATCAACGGTGGAGATTAGAAGCCACCTCTCCCATCCAACGGCTGCTGAACAAAGATAAAAATGACCAAATGAACAGTAACTTTACTGTTCATTTGGTATAAACTCCAACTTTGAATCTACATAACTCAACCAAAAAAGACAATTTGGGGCAGAAAACTAGAGGATCATGACAGTATAGGTATACTGGACTGAATTGGAGGTGTATTGGACTGAATTGGCAATCGTGGTTTTGAAGCAATGAAGTGATTTGGGTTTGTGAAGGTGTAATGGTGGAGATTGGTCTGATTGCAGTAGCACCGTGGTGGCTGTGAATGGAGGGTAGCTGGTAATTGGTAGAGAAGGAGGTCATAGAGATTACTGTGGTGTAGTTGTTTTAGTTAGCTATTGTATTTGTTGGTGTTGTGGGGTTTAAGGTGTGAGCTGCACTGTGGCAAAATATTGTTTTATGGGTGAATTTCTGATTGGGTATATGTTATGGGGTTTAGTTAGTTTTGTGAAGGGGTTATGGGTGTTTGAATGATGGTGACAGTGAGGTGGATTAAGGTTTGTTTCAGTTGTGTATTAGTTGTAGATGTATAGGCAGTGGTGAATTTAGTTAGGTTGAAGGTGAAGAATTGTGGTTGGTTGGTAATGGTGAATTAGAGGCGGTTTTATGGAGGTTTAGGGAAATTTAGTAGGATTTTAGTCTGAGTTAGAGCTGATGAATGGTGGGGGATCATGGCTATTGTGGTGATGTAAACAGGTTGTGAATTGGGAGGCTTTAGTGGGCTGACTTTGCGTTGTTGGCTTCGAAAATTACTTATGGTATTTGTGGTGATTGAGGGAGGTGTTGGTGGTAATAGTAGCAGATGGTTATAGTGGTAGGTTGCTGCTAGTGAAGTGGATGGAGGCTGGTAAAATGGTGAAGTACTGGAGGTATTTTGGTGATGGTATGTGTTTAATTTGGCAATGTTTTTTAATGGTTGTGGGAGTTTGTGATTAATGGAATTGTGAGGATGTGAAGTACTGGTGGTGTTTGGTCTAAAATATGCTGGATTTAATTTGTAGAATGGTGATAGTTGGATGGAGGTTATGTAGGTGGCTTAGGCTGAAGTCAGGGAACATGATGATGATGATGGTTATGGTGACAATGGTGTATGGTGTTAGGAAGAATTTTTACTTCTTGGTGTAGAGAGCTCAAAAGGATGCTCGGGAGATGGTTCAGGATGTTTCAAGTCAAAATCAGGATTTTCAGGATATTTTAAGATCGCGGGAAAGAAAATAAGGACCCAGATTTTGATTCCGAACTCCGATGAACGTGATTTTTGCACCTTTGGTTTCCTTTTGCGACGTAGACTTCGCTCATGTAGAGAAATCCCCGTTTCCGGACCGTTTTCTCGTTTTTCTCAATTATTGCCCAATTTTGGCTAAAAACATCCAAAACGCCAAAATTCGTCTTTTTCTTCAATTCCGAAGCTCGTTTCTTCTATCCAATTGATTCCCGCATACGTAATTCCTGTCAAACAACAGCCCGAACACTACCGCGAAGATCAAATGTTATAATTTATCAAAATCATACTCAAAACCATTAAGAAAAGCCCCGATTGTACTTTTAAGCTCAAAAACATCCAAAAATGCATTTTCTTCATATTTTGGCTCAAATCTCGTCACTTTGCACCGAAACGCACACAAATGACAATATAAAGTGTACTAAAGATAACTTTAATGAAGGAGTTATCAATGTAGTCTGTGATCTCCGAAAATTGGTGACCTATTTTGTGATGATATTTGGTCTCTCGGTGCCTGGAGGGGAAATTGTTTACTGGGTATGCAAGTCGTTGAAGGAAGAATAGATCCATATGAACCTCACCGTCGGAATGCTTGGTTGGTTCGACGCAGTTGTCACAACCATAATTTCCATGAGAGAGAGATAGTCTTCGTGTGTTCAAATATTTGATTTATTAGAGTAGATTCAAAACTTTAATAATTGAGTATCACTTTTGAGAGAGAAAATGGAGGACATGGGAGAACATGCCCGTGTGGTTCAAGTGTGCAACGAGATTTGTGTATTTTCGTTTCATCCTTGTGCGCCATGTGGTCTTATTGCGTCCGTTCACTCCAAACCGGACATAAATGTACAAATCTAAACAATAATAAAGGAGATCCTATATTTTGTAGGGTTTTGGTGCAGGTTACGCAGAGGAAACACAAAAATTTTCCTACCCAAAAATCTTCACTGATCACAGGTGAAGCATCATAACATGATGAAGGAGAAGGGTTACCTTGTTAATCTGGCTGATCAATGCGCAGAAGTAGTGTCCACGCTTCTGCTAGTATCCACACCATAGGATCAATAGCTGGAACTTCCTCTATTGTTTGTGCTAGAAGTGTGGGAGAAGGAGCAATCAGGAGCTTGATCAAATCAAGCAGCGTCAACAATGGAGGGGAGAAGGGGGGGGGGAGCCTTCTTGCCATCGGGTAGGGGGTCGCGCCTCTCTCTCTGTTTCTCTCTTGCTCTAATTTTTCATCTTATGAAATAATTAGTGTTGAACTGATATTTTATAACTAATAACTATATATTAATTACAAAATTGCCCCACTACTAATTAGATCCAACAGTTTGGGTCCACTTTTGTTTCAGTCCTGTTTACTATTTAGTCTAACTAAATATGCATGTTGTTTCACTTTGATCCCTGATTCTTTTACTTGTTAATTAGTCCAACTAATTACCATCTACATCTAGTATAATCCTTTGGTGTGTGACCCTGCATGTTCCTATTACATTGGTAGTAACAATTACAAACATTGAGCGGTGTCTAACAACACATCAATGCTACCCACGTAATAGGAATAATCAGTGGTATGACAAACCTTTGTGACCAAAGTTACCGTGTTGTATTGTCCCTTTGTCTCAATATCCAGATTGGAAGCGAGACACAGATGTCACACTCATATATCCAATCCACATTTTCTCGATCCTTGGAATAGAGTTATCTGAACATATAACATTAATATCGAGTGGCCATGAATATATAGTCCCGTTATGTGGGAGGGACAAATCCTCTCTACATCACTACCATCTCTCAGTTTGCTTCTTATCATGCCCGATTATCGCTTTTATAGTTACCATGTTACAGTGCAACGTTTGACGATAACAAAACATGATAATTTAAACTAGAGTGTCTAGTGAGTTCAAGTCAAAGGACCACATCACCATTGTCACTACGAGAAGCACTTGTGACATTCACATAACTTCCATGTAGTCTTTTCGTGGTGGGTCAATTCAGTATGTTATTACTCTTAATATATACCCATGTGTTAGACTTGATATCTCCATATCAATCTACCCACATAGTAGTCTCTATGCATAGCGATCGTCCTACTAACCGTTATACTTAGCTAGGGATAATTTAAGATAACAACAATTGAAATCTAAGCACTTCTTTATATTAATATTTTCATATATAATACAATGAATAGTCTAGCCAAAACAACGTTCACACTAAAATAGATTGCCTCTAGGCCATACACCAACAGTCTCCCACTTGCACTATAGTCAATCTGGTGCATCTAGTATGCATATCGATCTAGTATGGCCTTATGCTTACGCTGAGAAAGGGGTTTAATAAGTGGATCTGAATGATTATCATCTGTTGGTATATTGCATGTCTTCACATCTCCTCTATCGACGATCTCTCGAATGAGATGGAATATCCTCAGTATATGTTTGGACTTTTGATGTGACCTGGGTTCCTTAGCTTGTGCGATCGCCCCAGTGTTGTCACAATACAACGCATTGGGATCCACTATGCTAGGAACCACACCAGTTCAGTGATGAACTTCTTGATCCAAACAGCTTCCTTTGATGCACTCGATGCAGCAATGTACTCAGCTTTTGTTGTAGAATCAGCAACTGTCTCTTGCTTAGAACTCTTCCAGCTGACAACTCCTCCATTTAGGCAAAACACATAACCCGTCTGCGATCTGAAGTCATCCTTGTCGTTTTGGAAGCTCACATCTGTATAAGACTTTATACCGAGTTCTTCCTCCCCTTCATATATGAAGAATGAATCCTTAGTCCTTCTCAAGTACTTGAGGATATTCTTGACAGCAATCCAGTGACTTTCACCCGGATTGGACTGGTATCAGCTTATCATACTTAAAGCATATGACACATCTAGTCTAGTACATAACACGACGTACATGATAGATCCAATAGCCGATGCATATGGGATCTTACTCATGCAGTCCTTCTCAGTCCTTCTCATAAGGTAACTCCATGTGACATGGGAAAGAATCCTTGCTTCGATTCTTGCATGTTGAACCGCTTCAACACCTTGTCAATATATTTACTTTGATTTAGGTCGAGCAACTTCTTTGATCTATCCTTATATATCTTTATACCGAGTATATAAGTTGCATCCCCTAAGTCTTTCACTGTGAAGCAATTTCCTATAACAGAGCTCCCACTATCCTTCTTGTAGACAAAAGGTTCATCTTCGTTCTTGATGAATCCAAACTCTTTGACTGAATCATCAAACCGAAGATTCCAACTCCTTGAATCCTGCTTCAACCCATAAATATACCGCTGCAACTTACACACCTTATTGGCATTCTCTGGATCCTCAAAACCCTCTGGCTGTGTCAGGTACACATCCTCAATGAGGTTTCCATATAGAAACGTTGTTTTGACATCCATTTTCCAAATTTCATAATCGTGATAAGCTGCAATATCAAGCAAGATGGTAATGGATTTAAGCACCGCAACTGGGGAAAAGGTTTCTTCATAGTCAATACGATGGATCTGTCTAAAGCCTTTTGCCACCAATCAACCCTTAAAGTCAATCACATTGCCATCCTTGTCGGTTTTCTTCTTGAAAACTCACTTCCACTCTATGGGCCTTGCCCCATCAGGTGGTTCCACTAAAGTCCATACTTATTGGTATACATGGAATCCATTTAGGATCTCATGGCTTCAATCCATTTCTGATAGTTCAGCCCCTTCACGGCCTCCGCATAGGTTGTAGGCTCATTCTCATCCATGAGAAATACGTCACCGGGTTCAGTCACGAGAAGTCCGTACCTCTCTGGCCCCTAACGTATCCTACCAGACCTATCCACAACATCTTGTGGTTCCTGCTCATGTTCCATCATAGGATCATTGGTTTGTGGTTCTTGAACCTCTTCAAGTTCTACAGTCCTCCCACTGGCTTCTTTAGAGACAAACTCTCTTTCTAGAAACAATCCGGTCCGAGAAAGAACACTTTGTTCTCAGTTGGATTGTAGATATTATATCCTTTCGTTTCCTTAGAATATCCCAAATTACACTTGTCCGACTTGGGTCCGAGATTATCTAACTGTAAACGCTTTACATAAACCTCGCAACCCGAAATTCTCTTGAACGACACACTAGGACGCCTCCCAGTCCATATATCATATAGCGTCTTCATGACTGATTTGGATGGAACACGGTTAAGGGTAAAGATAGCTGTTAATAGAGCATGGCCCCAAAATGAAATTGGAACACACTGGGATGCCTCCCAGTCCAATTTATCTTCTCAGACACACTATTCCATTGTGGTGTTCCAGGTGGAGTGAGTTGGGACAAGATCCCACACTCTCTAAGATAGTTGCCAAATTCTTGGATTAAGTATTTTCCTCCGTGATCTGATCGTAGAGACTTAATACTCTTTCCAAGCTGGTTCTCCACTTCATTCTTGAATTCTTTGAATTTTTCAAAGAATTCAGATTTGTTCTTCATAAGATACACAAATCCATATCTACTGAATGTTGGTGTATGCCCTAGAGGCAGTCTATTTTAGTGTGAACATTGTTTTTGCTAAACTACTCAATTTATTAAATATTGAGATATTAATATAATAAAGTCCTTAGATTGAAATTGTTGTTATCTTAAATTATCCCTAGTCAAGTAGAATGGTTAATAGGACGATCACTATGCCTGGAGACTAGTATGTGGGTAGATTGATATGGAGATATCAAGTCTAACACATGGGTATGCATTAGGAGTAATGACATACTAGATTGACCTGCCACGAGAAGGCTACATGGGAGTTATGTGAATGTCATAAGTGCTTCTCGTAGTGACACAGGTGTTGTGGCCGTTTGACTTGAAGTCGCTAGATACTCTAGTTGTGAATTATCATGTTTTGATATCGTCAAACGTTTAACTGTAACTGTATAACTATAAAGGCGATTATCGGACATGATATGAAGCAAGCTGAGAGATGGTAGTGATGTAGAGAGGATTTGTCTATCCATGGCCCCTCGATGAGCAGGACTTAACAAATGCCTAGTCAAACTCAGGTAGATCAATATACGATATTGATGTTACCTTTTCAGATAAGTCTATTCTAAGGATCGAGAAACTATGGCTTGGATATACGAGTGTGACATATGTGTCTCGTGTCCAATCCAGATATTAAGACAAATGAACTATACAACACGGTAATATTGGTCATAGAGGTTTGTCATATCACTGACTATTCCTATTGTTTGGGTAGCATTGATGTGTTGCTAGACACCACTAAATGTTTGTAATTGTTAATGCCAACGTAATAGAAACCTGCGGGGTCACACACCGAAGGATTATACTGAGTGTAGATTTTATTTAGTTGGACTAATTAATAGTTAAAATAATCAGGGATCAAAGTGCAACAATGTGCATATTTAGTTGGATTAAGTAGCAAATTGGACTAATCCAAGTATGGATCGGATTAGTAGTGGGGCAGTTTTATAATTAATAAAGACTTATTAACTATAAAAGACTAGTCCAGCCATGATTATTCATCAGATGAAATTATTATAGCAATGGAAGAAAAAAGACAGAGAGAAGGCCGCCCCTCCTTACCCGACGACAAGAAGAGAGACTGAATCCCTCCTCGTCCTCCATTGTTGCTGCTGCTTAATTTAATTAAGCTCCCGATTGCTCTCCTTCCTACACTGCTAGCACAAACAGTAGAAAATGTTCCATTTGTTGATCCTACGGTGTGGATACCAGTAGAGGCGTGGACACTACTTCTGCGCAGTGATCAGTCAGATTAACAAGGTAACCATTCTCCTTCATCATGTTATGATGCTTCACCTGCAATTCGTGGAGATTTTTGGGGATAAATTTTTGTATTCCCGTTGCGTAACCTGCACCAAAACCCTACGCTGAAGTCATCAGTAAAAATAATAAAGGAATGATAAACTCCTATGGCGGTTGTGGCCATTGGTCCACACACATCAGTATGTATGAGTGCTGATGTGTGAAAGGGGACTTAGTCCTTTTATATAATAAACAAGATTCACATGTAAATATGATTCATAATGAAATGATTCTAGAAATCCATCCTTATGGAGCCTTAGAAATGCGCTTCTCGTTTATATGCCCTAAACAACAATGCCAAAGGTATGTGTGATTCATATCGTTATATTTAATATTATTAATATTTATGTTATAGATGGAATTATCTAGATCAAGGATATACAACCCATTACAAAAGTGCATTACAATAATGCATGCTATCAAAATAAACGGAGTAACACTTGTCCTTTATAGTGAAAAAAAATATTTCTTGTCCAAACAAGAAATAGAAATAATGTTCCTACTCATAGCAGGTACATAAAAACAATTGTATATTTCTAAAATAAGTCGTGAAGGTAAAGATAACTCATAAGTTCTTACGGCTATTGTAGCAACTCTTGATCCATTCCCAACGCGTTGGTCAATATCCCTTTTAGCCAGTTGTCTGCTTCTCTTTAGTTCCTGCACATTTCGAAAATGCAATATCCACATCCGGTATCTAATAACCAAGAAGAAGAGATAGAGAAATTGACATTTATAACGAAAATGCTTGGTGCTGAAATCACTATTCCAAGCTTCTTGTCTTCCAGATACTTTGGGCATTTCCATTTCTAGCGGTCCTGTTAACTACAATAGTGACATGGGCCCTTATAAATTCCACCAGTAGGCTTCAAGGCAACTTCCTTGGGTTTTGCAACTACCTTGCTCTTCCATTTAGATTTCTGAGCAACCTTCTTGCTCTTCTCCTAATTGAACATCATTATGGTCTTGCCTTTACCTTTCACAATACTCTGTTAAGCGGTCCTCAACATATTGAGCAAGTCTCAAAGATTTTTTTTGATCATTCATGTTGTAGTTCATGATGAACTGACTGTAACTGTCTGGAAATGATTGCAGGAGGAGATCAGTAGCCAACTCTTGGCTGAATGGAAATTCCAACCTGTCGAGATTCTAAATGTACCCGGTCATACGGAGTACATGAGGTCCCACTGGGTTTCCCTCTGGCAGACTACACTTGGACAATGCTTTTGATACTTCATACCTCTCATGCCTTGCTTGATCTTGGAAGAGCGGTCTCAAATGTATGATCATATCATACGCCTCCATGCTCTCATGTTGCTTCTGAAGCTCAGAGTTCATGGTGCAAAAGCATTAGGAAAGTCGCATATGTAGAATCATCAATAATCTTTTGATGGACCTTCCTTACAGTAGCAGTAGCATCAACAGTTGGTGCTTCTGAAATTGGTAGCTCTAGAATGTACAACTTCTTTTCTTTCTTTAGAAAAACTCTCAAGTTTCTACACCAGTCTAGGAAATTCATTACATTCTCTCGTTTTCAAGGACCGAACCCAATGATAGTGTCGATTTTGTTGATTGTTTGCCATTGAAAATCTACATAGAACGAGAAATATATAATTTTAGAATCGTGAACAATTATACTATACTTAACAATAATTAGATTATTAAATATAGCCCTCACTATTAATGTGGAAAATAATATATATCTTCTAGTGGGCCAAGATCCATATTTCACCTCCACTTGATCCTGCTTTGGCAGGTCACCCAAAATCTGGTTATTTAGGTATGAACAAATTCCAATTGCATCCAATGCAGCTCTTGGTTCAGTTGGACGAATAACTCCTTATTCTTTATCTGTACCATAGATAAATTCCAATTGCCTTGCCTCAAAGCTTACAATCCTATTAAAATAGCTTAGTTGCGTTAAACCTCTTACTTCAGCAGTTGCTTTCTTGTGCCGTCGCGTCACATCATGATGAATCAAGTCGCCCTGATTTGGCAAGCCCGAACTCAATACACTTTGATCATGACGACTGCTGAGCAAGAGAAGGCAAAACGAAATATTATCATTGAGGGTTTTTTCTTGTCATTTAATTTGTTGATCATATCCTAGCTCAAGTCCTTTCCTCTGCCACATGCCATTTAACAACCGTTAAAAAATCCTTCTAAAATATATGTGGATATGTTTATTCTCCCCCAAGACTCCGCTGATCTATCGAGGAGCGCGCAAGCTGGCCCAAACACCACAAATTTTTTTTTTCTTCTTTTATGATATTTTAGTCCGTGTGGAGATTCTTTTATTTCTTATCGTGAAAGCAATTTTACATATTATGTTAAACTTTTTAAACCAATTTACAAAAACCAACAAATCCTCAATGAATGCATATGGAGACCATTGGGATTAGGATATCATATGTGAACTTTGAACAATATTATATCTTGCAAATGAGTGTTAGCTCAGTGGTAGAGCGTTTGAAGCCCCTGCATTAGGTCCCTGATTCGGACCCGTCAATATGATATAATAAAAAAAAAAACATTATATCTTACTGCCCTTGTTTAGGACATCCATGACATAAGCAGTCTACTGTGGTATCTTTGGGATTGAATTCTGGTGATGGATCGGAACACCCTCTTGTGGAACATTATTTCCATATATAAACGATGCATTTCATCACCACTAATTTGGTATTTTAACAATAAGCGAGATTCTCTTTTAATTTCTTATCCCAATTACGTGGACAATGCTAAAAAAATATGAGTAAATTTTGAATAGTTAAATGTGGGAAAGATGAATATTTGTATGTTTTCAAAATGTACGTGACATTTTTCCTAAAAAATAAATACGTGAACTATAATTATTAGAATAGAAAACTAAGTGTACTACAAAGAAATTATATAGGTATATATACACACATTATCTACATTGAAAAGAGATATGTTCGTTCCATTTAGTTTGTGCCCTTAATTTATTTCGATTAAGTTCCATCTAATTACAATTAAGTTTCATCTACAAAATGACACTTGAGCAGTCGAGCTATGTCCGTGTTTAGTTCTTGCGCCTTCGCATTATTCCTATCGATTGATTCAGACATTCGTTATGTTATATTACTTAAATATATATTGCTTAAAGGATGTTGGTGAATGTGTAACATGTTACCAAAGGAAAATTAATAATGGTATACACTAGAAAGATGAATGTATGGTGGACATCATTTGATGCAATAAAATATATGGCAAATGTTTATTCATGCTTGAGAAATTATTTTCGCTAGAACTTGGAAGTCTAATTGGTTGAAAGCCTGAAGAAATTTGGATCCAATATCATTATTTTTAAAATGTTGATTTAGATATACCTTAACAATGTTCGCAAAATGCTTACAAATGTTGATATTCCGGCTCATCATCCAACATTAATATTTTAAAGTGTTAATTTATATATACTTTAGAAATCTTCGCAAAATGCTTACGAATGTTGATATTCCGGCTTAGTTGAGATAAATATTTGATTATAATGAATGCTCCATATACTTCATCTTATAGGATTAATTCCTAATTTCTCAGTAGTTTTCAATTGTTTCATCTGATATTAGAAACGATTTCCTCTAATCGGTCGATTGGATATATATATGTCCATTTGAGGATAATGATCAATGATGGGATTTAAACAAAAAAATTGAGCGCTCGTGCTATGAGATCTACTGAATGATCAACCGAACTCCTTATATACTCTCTCTGACTGAGCTTGATCCAATGAAGAAATAACAAGTTAAAAAATCCGATACCTTCTAATATTTTAAACTTAGATACGAATGTTTGAAGATGGTGGATAAATAAGGAATATTAAGGTTGTATGAAAAAGTTGTGTCACTAGATATAGGATGTACCATCAGCTTGCTGAAACAACCCTGGAACCCCAGTTCCTTGCTAGTACAACCCAACGATAGTCCAAATGTGCATTTATTAATGATATGAGAAAATCCCCCAAAAAAGTTTGAAAGAAATAAAAGGACATTGTTCAAATTCAATGGAAAACTAGATGTGAAAGCCTACTAGCAGCAAATCTTAGCCTTCAGCTCACGTGTGCGCGTTCCCCTACCTTATTCTCGACATGCATATTTTAAAATAGCAAAAGCTGAACGCAGAAAACATTTGATCAGTAAAAACTGAGTAAATTCAAACTACAACATGTAAAGCAAGAGTTTTGGCTAACAGAATATATGCAGGGATATTTGAATAACACAGGTGAATTATAAAAAGTAGGCGTTTCAACACATTAATAATTTGTTTAGCTGAAGCATATTATAACCCAACGTGTAACGAATGCCCACAGAGGTCACGATGCAATAAATAATAAATAGGGTACCTATTGGGATATCACAAATTCCAAATCTCCCTAAAATAACTATGAGACCTCAAGTGTCGGCACCCTATACTGTAGTGACCTACACAGGCATAAGTAGTACTCAATAGCTTTCACGCCTCCATATAGCCTCGCGATCGTATCATAGCAGTATATGTCAATCACAGGGGTCGGGTATGTAATCTCGTTTGGATTAGCAGCCGAGGGGAATCAACTCACGTGTGTCCCCGGCTGTAGCCTCCACGCACATCCTCTGTACATCGTCCCATTTCTATTATCGTTCATTATTCTTTCACAATTCAGAAGAGTGATGTTTGATTCAAAAGGCAGAGTAAAACACATTCTCCAAATCACGATTCACAATCCACCAGCAAAATACTTTGAGTATTGAAATATATAGCAGTTCATACTTTAGGAAAAGAAAGCACGCAAAGACACATTTTGAGAGTTCAAGGTGTTGCACGCATGAACTTACTTGGAAAGAGAGAGCCGTCACACGAAAGCAAGCACGAAACTCCTAGTATTCGTAGTATGGATCCTCCACAATTCACTGTCTATGAACTCAGTGTCTACAATAACAAGTAGTCATAATTAATATCCACTAAAACGCCAATAGTGGATACAAAAACATATATGCACTGCATATAACCCCTTATTTAATTCCCCCAAAGTTGCTAAGGTGGAAAACGACTTTTATTTAAAATATGATTTATAAAACTAAAGTTTATAAAAACATATCATACTAGAATCATATTTTTAATTTATAAGATAACCCCAAAAAATGTATTTTTAAGAGGAAGAAATACTATAGTCCGGGGTTAACAATTATTATCAACAAATTTGTTAAAAGAAATATAAACATAAAGCATTTAATTAAATAGTAACCACAATATGAGTTTTATTTTTGGTAAAGAACTACTTTTTCAGAAAAGACAACCAATACCCCTACTATTTCGATAAATGACATTAGGTACCCATACAGTTTGGTAAAATACACTTTTGAACCTCCCATATACATACACATACATATGCGTACACACCCACACAACCCAGAACCTCCATCACCCAAAAAAACTTTCACCATCAAATTTTCACCCAACTTCTCTATTCCAAAACTTCACGTTATAAAACATACCAAACCGCCATGTTCAAAACCAATTGCGATTCAAGAAAGCAAGGTGAATTTTTGAATTGAAAACAGAGGGTTCGGGGTTACCGAAAGGAGGAACGGGAGAAGTCGGCGGTGGCGATGGGAGCTTCCGGTTGCTGGGTGTGCCGAACAGTGAGGGCGACGGAGAGGACGCTGGAGAGGGATGCGGTGCTGGGCTTTGGCTTTGCCGGATCTGGGTTCGCCTCGTCGGACCCGGGGCTTCGGTCTTGGGTTTGCTCGGCAAACCGAACGGGAAGAGCAAAGACAGATATTGAGAGCTTTGGGTGTTGGTGGTGTGAGATTTCTCCATGATTTTGAGGGTTTTTTTTATAACCCTTGATTGAAGAAACCGGTGACGATGAGGAGTGTTTCCGGGTTTATTTCAATTCCGAATTGGGTCATAATTATGGGTGAAATCGGTTTCCTTGGGGCAAAAGTATTGATGTTTGTCGAACTTGGAGTGGATTGGGGCAGTTTTTGGGTGAAGAGGAGGCTGTGGTGGCGGTGTTGTAGTTGGAGGCGGAGAAGAGCCTCCTGGTTCGTGAGGGTGAAGAAGATGACATGAGAAAATTTTCTATGTGGCGGGTGTATGAAAACTGCGGTGGTCGATACGTAATAAGATACTATTCGGCACGTATTAAACGTTCTACAACACGTAATATATTTCACTAACTATTACACCTAACCAATTTAAACTTTACTAGTTAAATGTAGTGATCATAAAAGATAGTTTTCCTTATTAATATATATAAAAATAATATAAATATTTATAACATAAAAACCATTTAATAATAATAAAAAAATTACTTTTATAAATCCCCATAATGAACCAAAAACTTCTAAAAATACCCCCAAAATACTGGGATATTACATCACATCTCCCTTAAAACAAGCTTCGTCCCTGAAGCTTAAGGTAATTCCTCAATGCAGGTATGCAGTTCTAATACGCATGTAATAACAAGACATGGCGGGTAGTTAAATGCAGCTTTGTCCCTTAAAACGAGTGACGTCCCCGTCACTTGGTTCACGATCGATATGGGTTTACTGAGTCACTAAAGCAGGTGTGTACGAGAGAATCCTGCAGAGAGAATTCAATATAAACCAAGAGTAGGGGATAGAAAGAACACAGGAAGAGTATGGTTGTGTGTAGGGAGAGAGTAAGACAATAGTATTGTATGAGAGAGAGACAAAATTTTGGCAGAGCTTCCGCGTATCTCAGGTGATTCGCCCTTGTATGGAAGGGTTAACGGTCCTATATATAACGGAGAATGTGACCGTTTTAGTGGGTTAATGCGCCCATTAATGGCGGCTTAATTAGCTTAACCACAACGGCACGTTCGTCCGCGTATATAGGGACCGTTACGGCACGTCGTCCGCGTATACCGGAACCGTTATGAGGTTGACCGGGTTTATGGAGCTCGTGCCATAAATCTCTCAAAGCAGTTACTAGGGGTCGCGCGCGGGCTTGATTGTCGCTCGCGCGCGACAGGACTTACTCTAGCCTCCAAACCACTAAGTCCCTACAAGTCCCGTGTGGTGGTATGCGAGGCCCCTGTCTTGCAGCCTCCACGTGGATCAGCGCGGGAGGTGATCCAGTGTGTGTGGAGCATAGCTAGGTGTGCTGGATGATCGCCACGTGGCTAAGATTTGCCTGTCTAGAAAGCACTATCTATTTTAGCCCCCTTTCTGCGCGTGGAGACGCATAGCCGGATAGGCTTCAATGCGCAGGAACCAATGTACGCGTCGCCGCCATGCACCAATTCAAATACACGCAAATTCAGCCCCCGTGCGTGCCATTATGACCTAAAATCCCTAGAGTCGTGCCGTCTGTTCTTGTAGGGTTTTAGGCATGACGTCAGCTTGTCCTGTGATTGCGCGATTCGACGGTGACAGTTCAATTCGACTACTGAAAGGACGCGACTCCTCATTGTTTTTGGATAAATACTATGTGCCCTCCATTGTTGCAAAGCATCACATCTCTTTCTAAAGTGAATGATACCCGGAAGCCTTCAAGAGCAAATTCAAGTGATTAATCATCAGTTCTTCCTTGTCAATCGTCTCCTTCAACTTGCTTCATCAAAACAAGCTTTACCAAAAACAAGGTTGGCTTTGCTCAATTCTATTTAATGTACTCAAATACTCTTTGAACTGTCTTGGATCTGTAAACCCATGGCTATTTGAAATATATCATTCATTGAGAACCGCAAAGAGGCTCTTTTTTTTTTTCTTAAACCCAGAACTGATCCAATCACGAGGTTGTGACGATTTTGGATGCGGAACTTCTAAAATTCTAAGCAATATACGCAGATTCTGAACTTCTAAACCCAGAATTGACCCCAGACTATTCATCTTCTTTTTTGACAAAACATAATTGCTTCTTGAAGTTCAAACTGAAAGTGTGTATATTTCTCCCCCCTTTTTTCTTGCTCTTCCGCAGGAATGGCCAAGACAAAAGGATCCAAACCCATTAAAGAGGCCGAAGAAATACCTGATCTTCCCCAAACCTTGCGGCGGAAAGCCCCCTATTTGGGTGGAAAATATTTCTACCATGCGAGGGTTAAAGTGAAGAACCTACCGGCTCCTGTCTCCTCCGGAGAATTGCGGACATTGACCCCGCCTGTCAATGCAGCCATGCTAGATTTAATCGACTCCAAGGATATGATTAGGTTGGGAGTTGAAAATGGGTTTTTCCCCCATACCGCAATTTCTACCCAGGCGTTCGTCCAAAAATTAGACTTCATGGATGAGAGGATCGACCACGTATTGACCCACCATGCCATCGCATTGAACAATGCTGGCATTTATTTCGCAGTTCGTGCTATGAAGGGTGCTGTCGTGAAGTTGGATCTGTCCATGCTTCTAAACCTCCTCTCTCGCTATTCGCCTGCGACTCATACCTTCCACTTTGCTGAGTTTGAGGCTGCTCCCACTCTGGAGGATGTGCACATGCTGTATGACCTTTCTCCTATTGGTGAAGTGGATCCTCTGAGCCCTTTGAGGACTGATCAAGAACTTGCCCTATACAAGCAGATGGAGGGATGCTTGTCCGAAGTAAAGAAGATCTCCACTCGGTGGACATCTTCGAAATTCTTCCTCATTGGCAGCTTGTGGATACATCTGCGAAGAACAACTGGGGAAAATGGGTGTAGTACTTCTTTCGCGACTATGCGAATAGTAGTATCACCAAGAAACTTCTGGTCAAGAACCCAAATGCGAAAAATTATGTTAATGGGAAAGGATACCACTTAACCTTGTGTGGCTTCCTCTGTGCCTGGCTATCGAGGTATCTGATCGATGGTCATCCTCATGATGGTATGTTCTATCATGTCCTTCCCCTTGCTGTCAAGTTGGCCCTCGGCCAAAGAGTCGCACTTGGGCCTCTGGTCTTGGGCACTTTATACCACAGGCTGGACCAGTTGGTAGTGGCGGTCAAGGACTCTTGCGGTCGCCTTGATGTGCTGACTTATGTTAACATCGCATTCCTGAACATGTGGGTTTTTGAGCGATGGCCCTCCTATGCTCCTTTTCCTTCTAAGCCCAACAAGTGGTGTGTCCCAGGTGCGGAGGATGAACTTTCCAGTGGAAGAGTTGCTCGATGGTTTAGAACCAATCTTCCCAAGTGTACTTGGAGCCTGATATGCGATGACCGAAGCAAGTTTATGGCTAGGCCCTATGCCACGCGTATTGAGAATGTGCGATGGTTCCCAAAGCTGTATCCCGCCAGATCTCTTGCTTTTTCAGAAGAGCTCCTTTTCGAGGTCATGAGCGCTTTCATGAACGCTATCGCGAATTCTTCTGCTGGTGTTTAAGGGTCTCTCTCCCTGCTCTTGCTGAGTATGTTCCTGAACTTACTCCCAGGTATGAAAGGATCACAGTCGATGTTGATCCAACTCGCGTTTCTCCCCAGTTTGGCTATGATGCAGTGGCGCCTTCTGTATGGCCTAGATCAATTGTAAGAGGCTGCTATAAGGGACTGTTGTCTGGCGAGTGCCAAACGATTTTACGGAGCAACTTGCCCTTTGTTAAGCCGTCGGGTGGCCGTGTAGGTTGCCTCTCCAAAAATTGGGTTGCTTACTGGACTACTCAGCGGCCAGGTTCGAGACGCAGTCGGCTCCTCAGCCCAGCAGAGCTCCTATAATCAAGAGGAATTCCTTCCCATTCCGTCCCAACTGCAGCTTGGATGACTCCGAGTATGGCTGCTACTCCTTGCTGGATCACGACAATCATTTGTGCCCATCCACCATTCTTGAGGAGAAGATGAATGCTGTTAGGGATGGTGCTTCGCATGTCATCAAATACAGCGAAGATTTTGCCAAGGTAAACAAGTTCCTTTGGGCATTTTAAATCTCTTTCCTCTGATGTATGGAAACTTATTCTCTATTTTTAGTTTTAGTGCTATCTGAGGAGGTTTGCATCTGGGGAGCGCTCCAAGTTGCTGATCACCACCATTGTTGCTGCTAGAAGACAGGGTGAGAAAATTCTGCTAACAATGAGAATGGCTCCCGCAGTCGAGGCTCGGATTTGCGAGGTAATGGATGCATTTGCTGACTCGCTAATAGACAACACCCCAGCTTTGTCTCCTCCCAGGAACGCTCCATCTCCTCCAGCAGACGTTGCCCCAAGGGCGAAGAGACAAAAGCAGAAGGGCATTACAATCTCTTATGCTCCTAGGAGTACTCCAGCTTCCTCTCCTGCGAAGTCCGTTACTTCTAAGGACAAGGGCAAAGGTCGCATGCCAAGAAAAGTACGGAAGGAGCTCGCAGTTGAGACTTTTGTCCCTTTTGGTCAGGAGGAAGAGGAGGATGAGAGGACATAAGTGAGAGGAAGAGATGATGATGAATAAGAAAGAGTCGAAAGTGAAAGAGAAGAAGAAAGAGGTGAGATACAAGAGGAAGATTCGGAAGGTATGTCAAACGAACTTATCTTCTCAGTACTTTAGCTCTCGCAATATTTATTGAACAGTTTGTTCTTTCGCAGATGATGACATAGAAACCATCAGCGGCTTCCTGGCTAAGAAGCAGAAAAAGACCAAGGGTTCTCTCTATGGCGTTTCCAGCGAAGCCATAGATGAGGACATCCTTGATGAGTCTGAAAGAACAGCTGCAGAGGCTTCAGAGAGAAGGAGGAAGCGAGAAGAAGATGAGATCGAGATCATTAAGAGGAGAAGTTTAGAAGAGCAACATGTGGATGACTTGGTGGAGCAAGCTGATGATATGGATGCAGCTGCTTTGGAACAAGCTCAAGCAGATTTTGAGGAAATCGCAGGTGGTAAACAAGGTGAGATTTTTAAACTTGCTGTGACTTACCAAGAAGTGACTACTGGTGCGTTAAAGCATGGCTTATCAAAAGCTGATATTTGCCGATGGCTAGTAAGCAAGTGTGGTGAACCCTCAGGTAATCATTCAAGCAATGTCCGTAAACTAGGCTTAGTAACCCAATTATCATCTTGACAAGTTTCTTCGCACCCCAGGTCACGCTCACCTTAAAGATGTGCTTAATGAAGATACTCTAGTAGGATATGGTGTCGCGTCTTTAGCATATGATTAAGGTGCTGCAATCCCACCTACGTGTGGAGGTGCTTGCTCTTGATCTATCAAAAATAACAGAGCACTGTATGATACAAGTTACCTCACATTTTCCTGTCTTGTATCGCAGGCGATGCTGATGAGGACATGCCAGAACAAAGAAGTCAGCCCCCCACATCTCATGCTCCAAAGCGAAGTTCTCATGTTGAGAAGCCTGTCGCAGCTACTGAGTATGCAGGAGAGCCTTTGGAGGACGTCATCGAGGTCTCTGATGATATCGAAGCTGACACCGTGCTGATGGAAGAAGATGCTAATGCTGCAGTTGAGGAAATGGGAACAGATGATGCTGGAGCCGCAGTTCATGAAAATGAGCAGGTCGTGGAAGACATAGCATCACATGAAAATGTTGATGTTCAAATGAATGCTCCCGAGCCGCAAGAGCTCCTCGCAGCCAAAGAAGTCCCTAGCCGAGCGGCCGCCCCTACTGCTGCCATTCCTTCAACAGAGGTAGAGCTTTCAGAAATTCCCCAAGCATGGAGTTTTTGGAGCTCGCAAGTTGGAGCTGCTGTCGCACCTGTTGCAGCCTATACTCTCCCTTCCAACTATGATGAACTCGAGCTCGTGGCTGACAGGCGAGTAATGGAGCGAGGATAGACTTCAGCTTTTCTAGCAATGCGCATTCCCTCTTTGCGCGAAATCCTGGATGGGACTGGTATGTTACCATTTTTCCTATTCTTCATCCTTGTTTTAAAGTTTTCACGCTCTAAACTCGAATCAACTTTATCAGGGTTGAAGCAAGCTGATGTGGACTGGCTGATTCGGATGCGCCTCTCATACCCCTGGTTATTCGCGAGATCTCTAGAGATAGAGCCGTACGACAGGAGGCTTTTCTTGACCGAAGCCATCTAAATTTAGGAGGTATCTGTGGCCACTCCTGCGACCATTTCTCCTCATAGTGCGCAGCTGCTTTTCAGCACATGCCAAGGGCTTCAAGCTAAAGTTCAAGGCAAGCTGGGCTTCGGGTATCTTCTCAACAGGATTACCCAAATTCGCGCAGCTGTGAATTTGAAACGCGGTTTCCACAACCTCGCAGCTGAGAGACGGAAGGTAGAAGAGCAAAGGCAAAAGGCTGAAGAAGCTGTCAGCCTCTTCCATGCGATGGACGCCAAGTACGAGCAGCTGAAGCGAGAAGTGGACCACGTAAGAGAGACATCACTCTCGTTTTCTCCAGAAGACCCTCTGATCAAGGATTTATTTTGAGAAAGAAAAAAAAAATATTTTTTTGTATGAAAAAAATATATTAATATTATTGTAATGCTGCTAGGGTTTCTTCCCCTTTTTTTATTTGGAACTTGCATGTCCCATTTTGCCCTTTTGGGGATTTGCTCAAATATTTTGGTACGTATCAATTTTGACGTCACATAGCGACGTATCTGTCTTGATTTTTGCGCCAATGATTTATTAGATAAGCACGACTTCCTTGGGAAAACCATCCTCATTATGACCTTCCGTCATTAATTAGGGCGTGCCACCGAATCGTCATAGTGTTAGTTGGGTAATTGAATTTTACCTCTTTTGAGACGTAGGTAATTGATTTTTTACCCGTTTTCCAAGCTTTGCTGACTCAGTTAGGGAACTGAAGATTCCCCGTAGGGTCTATATAAACCCTCCCTCTTGCTGCTTGGTTTCTTCATCCCAAAAATGTGGCTTGCCATGAGTCCATACGGCTGCTGGCTTCAATGCTTGTCTTTTGTTGATTCATGGCAATTTCAAGTTGTGAAACCTGAGTTTGTGCCTTGTGTCATAGAAATAGCTCCCAAGATCTTCATGACCATTGCGAAGAAGATATACATAATACCTCAGGTTTGTTCGAAGATCCTTCTTCGTCTATTATGTTTGCAGGTCATATCTCCAGCTGCCTTCCGGCGAGGTGCAGTTCCATACTGACCTTTTTACAAACTCGTAATGAATGGAGTGTTTCTCCTCTAGCTTTCGTGGAGGATAACTATTTGCCTCCACGTTCTTGAACTAGGGGTGACGAGACATGGCGCTCGTCTCCCTGGACAAAAAGCTTTCTGCCCCAGGAGTTGTTCTCCGCTTGTTCTTCACCGTCGCATCCGCCTGGACATGTGGTTCATCTGGCACATCTCTTGGGCAGAAGACCAGTCAGGAGCCTTGTTCAGATCTAGGACCTTGATGCTAACGTCGTACAACTTTATCAGCATCTTTAGGCCGTTCATTTTACAGCAAGGCTTGTCTTGCTATAAACTCTTGCTTGTAAGCTATTATGTCGCGTAGCTTTTGTTAGGACCAGTAGGCCGATCCTTTTATAGTAAGAATTTTCTTACTATGAGTTTTTGCTTGTAAGCTGCTATCTAGACAGATAAATTGTAAGTCATTTTGACTCTTAATGAAGCATTCTGTAGCATTTGCTGTTTTTGTTTGATACAACAAATTGTATTATTGCATGCGTTTTGGCTATAAAACAAGTTATGTTTCTTTCGCCCTTTGCATTCGGATACTTGCCTGAATAATTCATTATTTTAAGCTTGATAAATTTTGTATTCACACAAGGTGTTGCTGCTATAGCTGGCTATCTAATAGATAGGCTCGCAGACCAGTTAAGATCATACATCATGGCTGCTATCTTAGGCAGATAGGCTTTTAGATCACTTAAGATTGTTTTTTCACTCTGTTGCTATCTCGACAGATAGGCTTTTAGATCACTTAAGATCGCATTCGAATATTGCTGCTATCTCGGCAGATAGGCTTCAAGATCACTTAGGATCGCATTTGAATAGTGCTGCTATCTCGGCAGATAGGCTTCGGATCGCATGAGATCGTACTTGAATAGTGATGCTATCTCGGCAGATAGGCTTCAGGATCACTTAAGATCGTATTTGAACATTGCTGCTATCTCAGCAGATAAGCTTTCATTGTAATAAAGCGATGAAAGACAACTAAAGTAATAAAATTCTTCTCATTTGGGAGAATTCTTTTATTATAAGCACCCTCATATGGGAGAGGCAAGATTACAAGTCCCTCATATGGGAGAGGCAAGATTACAAATCCCTCATATGGGAGGAACGACGCATGAGTCTATCAAAATACTAGACGTAAATAGACGTTGTAATCTGATGCATGTAAAGAGAGAAGTTAAGGATAATACTTCTTAATCCAGCGCATGTTGACTGAGCTTGGGGTTGTGGCCGTCCCATGTAGCCTCTGTATTTTGCAGTAACCACTGTCAAAGAATTCTTTAACTTCGAATGGTCCTTCCCAGTTGGCTGCGAACTTTGGATGGGCTGCCTCCCGCATGCAATGATCTGAAGCGTGCAAAACCAGGTCCCCAACCGCAAAGTCTCGATGTTGGACTGCTTTGTTGTATGCGCGAGCGATCCTCTCTTTGTACCGCTTGTTAGCCCGCTTGGCTTGCTCTCGCTTTTACTCCAATAAGATCAAGTCGTGGTCACGTTGATTATCATATAGTGCATGAAAGGCCAATCTCGCAGAGTTGATTTTCACCTCCGCCGGTACAACAACTTCAACTCCATAGCATAAAAGGAACGGGGAGACTCCTGTGGGAGTCCTCGGCGAAGTCCGATACGCCCATAATGCTATGTTCAAAGAATCGGCCCATTTCTTGTGATCATCTGCGACCATCTTGCTCAGGATTCTTAGCAATGTCTTGTTGGTTACTTCTGCTTGCCCATTTCCTTTTGGATAATAAGGAGTGGAACAAACCTGCCTTATGTTGTACTCCGATAGTTTTGCGGCTACCTGACGATTTACAAAAGGTGTGCCATTATCCGAAAGAATTGTGTTAGGAATTCCGAACCTGTATATGATGTTCTCTTGGATGAAATGGACCACAGTGAGCGCATTAGCTGTCTTGAGCGGTATTGCCTCCACCCACTTAGTAAACAGCTCGGTCGCGGTGAGGATGAACTGGTTCCCATGTGAGGCTGGTCGAATGGGGCCAACAAAATATAGAGCCCAAGTGTGGAACAGCCATGGTGTCCCCAACGCGTGTAGATCTACAGCAGGGGCATGCACGAGGTTACCCTTGAATTGACATTCCTGGCATCTCCTTACCTTAGTGCGGCAATCTGCCTCCATGGTGGGCCAGAAATAGCCAACTGTGAGGAGCTGTCTGCATAGTTTCGCACCTCCCTGATGCTCTACTTGGTGAGAGAAATTCATCACCTCTTGCGCTTCCTTGTTGTCTAGGCATCGAAGTAGATTACCCTGGTGACCCATTCACCAGAGTATGTTTTCTTGTACTACGTACCGGGCCGCCTTTCTTTTCAGTTTCTCGGCTTCCTTTCTTGACTCAGGCTCGATTCCTTCTCTGAGAAAATCGAAGAGTGGCTTCCTCCAGTCCATGTCACCATCGACCAGGGCAATTATTAAAAAATCCTTGATCAATGCGCAACTCTCGCAGTTCTCTTGAATTATCGCAGCAGCCGTTGACATGTCCGGCCAGTGAATCCCATACCTTTGGGCTTTCCGATCGATTGACACCTCACTTTCTCCGCAAGTGTGCTGGTGAATCTTTTCCAATAGTGCTTGCCCCTCCTGCTGCGATACGCATCGCATGAGTATTCCTCCTGGACCTTTATAGTAGAGAGCGTTATCATGTATGCAGTACCCTTTAGTGGATGCCCAATTTTCTTTGCTCGTTCCTTCGGCGATGGCTTGTAATATCGGTTTCCTCCAGTCTGCATCATCCATGCACTCATCCTCGCATGCGTTCTCTGTCAACGCCGACGACATTCGAACTTCAATCGAGATTCTCGCAGGGCACTTATCCGCACTACCTTTAGATCCCAGAGTGGCCAAAGCATCAGCATGCCGGTTATCTGCTCTAGGTATGTGCTCGTACCTGAAATCGCAGAATTGTTGCAGCAACTTCTACACCAAAGTCCGGTAGGGCAATTGATTTACTTATTTTAATCCGTACTCGCCTGAAGCTTGTTTGACGATCAACTTGGAATCCCCCATAACTGTCAAATTGCTTACCTGCAGTGCCCAAGCTGCACGGAGGCCTGCGATGAGAGCCTCATATTCCGCTTCATTGTTGGTGACTGCGAAATCGAGTTTTGTGGACATCTGGATGACCTCCCCATCCGGTTTGGTCAAAACGATTCCGATTCCTCCACCTTTCCTTGTTGACGATCCATCAAAATGAAGCGTCCAGTAAGGTAACTCGACTGCATAGATCTCGGGTCCCTCTAGTTCCTCCTCGATCATGGGCTCATGGCTGTTATCCGGGAACTGTGCCAGCAGATCCGCCACTGCTTGCGATTTGATTGGCCGCGGTCGAACGCACGTAATGTCGTATTGGGAAATGGTCATATACCATTTTGCCAATCTTCCGCCGGGAGACGTATGAGTCAAGAGGTACCGTATGGGGTCGCTCTTTGTAACCACCACCACCACTTTGTGCGAGGCGAAGTAGTGCTTCAACTTTTCTATTATGAAGAATAGGGCAAGGCAGTGGCGTTCAATATCTGTGTACCTTGATTCGGCTGGTTGCACTATGCGAGAGATATAGTAAATCGGCCTTTCTTGCCCTTCATATTCCTGAGCCAAAAGTGCCCCTATAAACCTCTTTGTCGACGTTAGATACCGCAAAAGCGGTGATCCAAGCTGCGGTGCGATCATTACCCTTTGCGATGTCATCAAGTCCTTCAGCCTCCCGAATGCGGCCTCGTGCTCCGCGGTCCAATTGTACACGGCGTTCTTCTTGAGGAGATCGCTGAAGCAGAAGGTTATTTCTGCGATTGCTGGAATGAATCTCCGCAGGTAAGATAATTTCCCCAGAAATGTCTTCAGAGTACTTTGATTGTGTGGCGTCGTCATGCTTGTGATAGCTGATACCTTCGCGGGGTCAGGCTGGATGCCCTGGCGATGTATTACGCATCCCAAGAACTTCCCTGAAGTCACTCCGAATGCACACTTCATGGGGTTCATCTTTAGCTGGAAACTCCTGCATCTTTCAAATACTTTACGCAGGTCCCCTAAATGGTTTGCTTCCTCTTTGGACTTGACAACCAAGTCATCAACGTAGAACTCCACTTCTTTGTGCATCATGTCATGAAATAGAGCCATCATGGCTCGCTGATAAGTCGCGCCCGCGTTCTTGAGCCCAAACGGCATAACCATGTAATTAAAGACTCCCACTGGCGTGATGAACGTGGTTTTCCGTGCATCTTCAGGGTCCATCTTGATCTGGTTGTACCCACTGAAACCATCCATAAAGCTGAACGTTTAATGGCAAGCAGTCGAATCGATGAGCAGATCGATGTTGGGCAACGGAAAATCGTCCTTGGGGCAGAAGTGATTGAGGTCCCTGAAATCCACGCATATGCGAAGTTGCCCATTCTTCTTCACCACTGGCACAATGTTAGCCAACTGGGTGGGATGATGATTCGGCTCGATGAACCTGGCATTCAACAGCTTGACGATCTCTTGCTTGATTTTAACATTTATCTCTGGCCTGAAGCTTCTCGTACTTTGCTTTACTGGCTTGGATCATGGGATAAATCTAACCTGTGCATAGCGATGCTCGTGTCCAAACCCGGGATTTCATCATATTCCCAGGCAAATACATCTTTGTACTCAGTCAGCAGCTGCAGCAATCTGGCCTCTTCATCGCTTTTGAGGTCTGCACTCAGAAAGACGGGCCTCTTCTTTTCTTCGCCTGGGCTTAGGAGCACTTCCTTCAGCTCTTGCTTCTGAGGTTTCGGCTTATCCTCCATGCATTTAGGCGCCTCTTTTAGCTTATCCTCTAAATCGTCTGGTGTTGGCTTGTCTACTTCCATGACACGCTCGATTTGATTGATTTGCCCAGGGATTTCCCCATGCTCGAGTGGGGGTATCCCCGCGCATCTTCATATGCGGTAGCATTTCTTCCCATTGGAGTAGAAGCTTTCTATCTCTTTGCCCGCAGGATCATGTTTTACTACTCTTTTCAGAGTGTACACGTTTTTCCTTTGATAGGCGACCTGCGGTGCCTCTTCTCGAGCGGACGGCTTTTTCTTGGCATCCTCCCTTGTCACCATTACTCCTGCTGGCGATTGATCCTTGATGTCTTCCCATCGAGGCAAGGGATTCGGATTAAACGGCCCTGGAGTTTGCTCGTCCGCCATTTGAGTAAACCACACTGCTTCAGTGAGGTGCGCCTCGTCTAAATTGAAAGGGTTTACCGAAGCTGGTATCTCTACTATTCTGTCGTTCCAAATGGCCTTCATCACTTGGTGAGCTGTCGAGGGTCTGCGTCGAAGCGATGAATCCAAGCTCGCCCTATGATCATGTGATACGTAGTGTTCGCGTCAATGACATAGAATTTTGCTGAACACTTGATTTTTCCTATCTTGACGCCCAGACGAATCCATCCTATCGTCATCCTGGAATCACTTCCAAATCCCATCAGTGGGGATGGACGTCTGACAATCTTCTGCTCCGGGATTCCCACCAACTTACACAAGTCAGTCGCTTCCTCTATCGAGCATGGCAGAGGTGGCGCGTCCGAATTTGAAACCCTGGGTTGCTTTTGCGGCTAAACTGTATTAACCTCAGATTCACGCCCCCTCTTGTAGCTTAACCTTCCAATCTTGAAAGTGGTTCCGCGTGAGGGCCGTTCAGGGGCGTGCTTCTTCTTCTGCCTCTCCACTATAGGTTCTATGTTTTTCGTGCATTCCATCAATTTTGAAAAGGTGGGAGTTTGTAGGCTGATCAGCATACCTTTGTACTCATCTTGCATGCCTTGTAGACATATCTCCACGAGCCTGCCCTCAAGCACCTCGTCTCTGCATTCCAAGGATTTGGCCCTGAATTTATTGATGAAAGTGACTCCATCTTCCTCGCGCTTCTGATACATACGAGAGAGATGAATCATTGTAACTTTCTCTTCCACCTGGAAGAATTTTGTGTAGAACTTCTGGACCATATCGTCCCAAGTTTTAACAGATCCTGCTTCCAACATTCTATACCACTTGTAGGCCAAGTTTCCCAAAGATTTCGAGAATTCGCGCATCAGCAGCTTGGGATCAGCCCCATATGGTCCCATCACATCGATGAAACGCATGACATGCTCGTGGGAATTTCCGTTGACGTCTTCGAACTTGTCCCACTTAGGAGCCTTATACCCGGCGGGGTTAGGCATGAGGTAGATCTCGCGTGGGATAGGCGGATCGTTATCAACCTTCGGGATAATGGTGTCCGTAAACGGTTGATTGGCCAAGAATGTCTCTATGCGCCACCGCAGCGACGTCATACATTCTGGTGCGCTTTCCCCAGCAGCAGGAGGAAGAGTTGCAGCCGGCGGGGACACATATGTTGTGGTCGGACTAGGGGTGTAGGTCACGTTGCCCATCAGTGTCGGCGGAGGAGGCAAGGGGTATTGTGAAGAGGAGGTTGGATGCCACGATTGGTGGTTGAGGAATATGTGCGGTGAGGGGCGGTATTTGAGCCGTTTGCCCCTGAACAGAGGGTGGCTGCACCATTGGTGGTGGAGTTTGTGGATTAGGGTTAGGTGGTGTTGGTATCACTCCAGTCCCCTGAGTGGTGGAGGTTCCCCCTCCCTGAGAGACAGCAGTGCCCAATGTAGGATTCGGATCAAGAGTTCCCAGGATGGCCATTATCCGTTCCATCTGTGCGGATTGAGCCTGAAGGGCCTTTCCCTGATTCTGAATGGTGGCGTTTAGAGCCTCCAATGTCGGAGTCTCACTGGCAGCCGCAGAAGTATGACGGGTATCCTCTCCCGAGGTGGTCTCCATGGAGGGCGATCTGTTACTGACGTCATCTTCATGAGACATGGTTGCTTGAAATGGTAAGATTCACGTCGGGTTCACCAAATGCGTACGAGAGAATCCTGTAGAGAGAATTCAATATACACCAAGAGTAGGGGATAGAAAGAACACAGGAAGAGTAGGGTTGTGTGTAGGGAGAGAATAAGACAATAGTACTGTATGAGAGAGAGACATGATTTTGGCAGAGCTTCCGTGTATCTCAGGTGATTCGCCCTTGTATGGAAGGGATAGCGATCCTATATATAACGGAGAATGTGACCGTTGTAGTGGGTTAATGCGCCCATTAATGGCGGCTTAATTAGCTTAACCACAATGGCACGTTCGTCCGCGTATATAGGGACCGTTACAGCACGTTCGTCCGCGTATACCGGAACCGTTATGAGGTTGACCGGGTTTATGGAGCTCGTGCCATAAATCTCTCAAAGCAGTTACTAGGGGTCGCGCGCGAGCTTGGTTGTCGCTCGCGCGCGACAGTACTTACTCTAGCCTCCAAACCACTAAGTCCCTACAAGTCCCGTGTGGTGGTATGCGAGGGCCCTGTCTCGCAGCCCCCACGTGGATCAGCGCGGGTGGTGATCCAGTGTGTGTGGAGCACAGCTAGGTGTGCTGGATGATCGCCACATGGCTAAGATCTGCCTGTCTAGAAAGCACTATCGACAGCAGGTATGATGGTAGTCTCATTTTTAGGTATCCTAGTATAATTTAAAAGGAATATGGTGTCCCAATGTTTCAAGATTCAAAGTCGAGATAGTTACAACAGGTAGTAGTTGGTAATTCTATATTCTTAGTAATAGGTGACGAGATGAAGGGTAAACGATGAGTCGGAATCAAATAAACTAATGGATGATGGATAGGGATATACCAGTTACTATGTTGGTCTGCTTTGCTTTCGTTGGATTCATGACATTTATGGTTCCAGTCGCGCCACGAGTCGTAGTTGCTTGTGTCGTAGTCGGTGTTGTTGAAACTGCCACGATATTGCCTCCTTGGGGCCGGTTATTGTAGTCATTTCTCCCTCCATTGTTGTATCCCTTGTTGTTCCTCCAATTTTTGTAACCTCCACCCTGCTGGTAGTTCCACTGATTTTCTCCATTGTTGTTGTTGTTGTTGTTGTTGTTGTTACCTCCCTGGTTGAATCCACCACTATTCCCATCATAGTTGTTACCCCTATTAACTCCTCCATTTAAGTTTACATAGTTATTGGAATTGTTGTTCCTTTTCGCCACACACTCGTACCTACGGTGTCCCTTCTTTCAAAAAATTAAGGCAAGTCACCTTTTCGCCCTTGTAGTCCACCCTTGGGTGGTTATTGCCACATTGATTGCAGTGGTAGACACGATTCGCGCCAGGTTCTCCATGTTGATTGGGAGGGTTTGAGTTGGTGCGATACCTCTTGTCCCCGCTATTATCCCCAGTACCAAGTGTTGATGGTGCTTCAGGCTTCATCTTTTTTACTTTCGTCATTGTTCTCGTCGATTATATCTTGGATATTCTGAGCCGCTCCATAGGCATCCATAAGGGTATCAAATTTTATTGCGCCTACAACCATTCCAATTTTGAGGTGCAGAACTCCAACAAACCATTTGATCTTCTTTGTCTCAATTGACACCAGTTCTCTCCCGAACCTCATCAGTTCTATGTACTTTTTGTGATACACCGATAGGATGTCGGTCCCCTATTTGAGATTCATGAACTCGTTGAAATTCCTATCCTTAACATGGTCGGGATACTAACACTCTCGCAATGCCACTTTCATTTGTTCCCAGCCAAACCCTTGTTGGGCACGCAGCTCCACCTCCTTTGCTGACCACCAGTCGTCAGCCTCCTCCTTGAAGTAGTAGATCACTATCTCGACGCGGTGGTTCTCAGGGTAGCGCACAAACCTCAAAACTTTCTCAAATTCTCTGATCCAGTTCTCTAGGGTAGTTGGGTTGTCTGTCCCATAGAAGAAGTCTGGGCGGAGCTTGGTGTAGGGTTTTGATAACGGATAGGCAGCGGAATCAACAATAATTAATCCATTTCAAGACCCTCCAAGGATCACAAGTCTGGAATTCATAACGATAGTAAGGGATTAGTATCAAAATACCTTTTGATTCTCCTTTGATGACTTCTCTCGTGAAATTGTGTTCACGTCTCTATGGCTAGTCCACTCTGAGGTTATACCCTGGACCTTCCAACACCAAGTGCTAGCTAGGAACGATGGAAGAAGAAGAAGAAGATCACACAAGGAACACCAACGAGGGGCTCAGGCCCTCTTTGTGGCCGACGGGGTATGGGCGGACCAAGGGGGCGTTCGGCCTCCTTTGGTTTTGCTCTCTCTCCTTGATTTTCTCTCCCACTAAATGTGTTATGAGCATTAGTTGTGGGAAGGAAGTTAGGAGTGTCCTTTATATAGTCCAACAACTCCTTGTTGACTACATAAAAGCCCCTATCCTAATCCTGTCCATTTACGAATTAGTCCAACTTGCAAAGTAGTCCTACTAAGTTTGCAAGTAGTTTCGTATTGATCCTTCCAATAAATTAATCATATTAATTACTTCCCTAGTACGGTCTAATCCATAGAGAGTGTGACCCCATAGGTTTCTACTTAGTTGATAGTAACAATTTACTAACATGGAGCGGCCTCTAGCAAGACATCCATGCTACCCAACTAATAAATAATAGTCATCAACATACCTTGTTGAAGTATTGTCTCATCCATGCAGATAACATCAATATCGTATATTGATTTATCGGAGTATGGCCAGACATTCTATGAGCACCATGTTGGAATAGGTGCCCTAGAGGCAATCTATATTTAGTATGAACATTGTTTAGCTAGAATATTCATTTATTATTTATGGCAATATTTAATATAATGAAGTCCTTAGATACAATGTGTTGTTTATCTTAAATATCCATAGTCTATTATATTGGTTAACATGAAAATCAACTGTAGACTAGTATGTGGGTAGATTGATATGGAGATATCAAGTCTAACACATGGGTATGAATTAGGAGTAATGGCATACTGGATTGACCAACAACGAGAAGGGTACATTAGATTACGTCAAAGTCACAAGCGCTTCTCGTAGTGCTAATGATATTGTAATCCTCAGACTTGAAGTCACTAGATACTCTAGTTATGAAATATCATGCTTTGATATTATCAATCGTTGCGCCTTAAGCGGGTAACTATAAAGATAGTCATCGGGCATGGTAGGAAGTAAGCTGAGAGATCGTAGTGATGTAGACAAGATTTTTACCTCCCACATAATGGGAGCAAATATCCATGGGCCACTCGAGGCATGGTGCTTATAGAATTTCTGGCCAGACTCTGATAAATCAATATGGAGATATTGATGTTATCTGTACGGATAATCATATTCCCATGATCGAGAAACTATGGATTGGATATACGAGTGTGACTATTATGTCTCGTGTCCAATCCAGATATGGATACAAAGGGAAAACACAATACATGAACAGTGGCACAAGGTTTGTCGGGATCACTGACTATTTCTATTAGTTGGGTGGCATGGATGTGTTGCTAGACACCGCTCCATGTTAGTAAAGAGTTACTACCAACTAAGTAGAAAGCTATGGGGTCACACACCGGATGGATTAAGTTGGATATTGGCATTTATTAGTAGGACTAATTTATTAAATAAATTTAAGTGCAACCATATGCAAAGTAGGACTAATTTGCAAGACGGACTAATCCATGTACGACCATGATTAGTATTGGGGTAATTTTGTAGTTAACAAAGAGTTATTAACTATATAAATGAACTCTAGCTTGTTATTTTATCATCTAAGTCGTTATTGAGAGAACATAACAAAGCAAGAGAGAGAGAGAGAGACAAGGAGGTTCGGCCCCTAGTCCGTCGGCCCTCCTTGGGCGTGGTGGTAGCTCTGTTTTGCATGATCTCTTACCTTATTCTTCCGTTGCTAGCACATCGCGGTGAGAAGGAATCCAATCAAAGATCCAAGGTGTGGATACTCGTAGAGACGAAGACATAATTCTGCGTGTGATCTCTCAAACAAAGTTACACACCTATTTTTATCATTATCATGTTATGATGGCTTGCCTGTGATCCTTGGAGGGATTTGACCATGATTAATTTTTGTTATTCCGCTGCGTTACCTGCATCAAAACCCTAGAGTGGTATCAGAGCCATATGTCGTAGCGCATAACATGGTCTTATGTGTTCATGTTTTTCAGTTTTACGCCGTATATGTTGTTTTACGCGAAAACTGAAATTAATTTGCATATTAGATGCAAATTGAATAGGATTCAACGAAGCAAGAACCAATTTTACATGGGATTTAGGAATTAGCGAGTTTGGATCACATAGGGTGTGATGAATTTTGGATCTAGGAACTAGGGTTTGGGCACAAGGTTGGAAAGGGATTTTTTCAAACTTGGAAACAACTAAACTCGGGCAACAAGGCAAGGAATTGTCTTGGAAACAATTCCATAGAAGGGTTCGGCCCCTTTGGGACCGCCCCCTTGCCTTACCGCCCAATCTAGGGCACGACCAAGGGCTTGGTCCGACCTAGCGTTCGGCTTGGTCGCACGTGGGGCTCGGTCGACCGGACCCAGGCCGTGCCTTGGTCCTTGGGTGGTTCGGCCATGGCTATGGTGGACCCCTTGGACCGTTTTTGACTCTAGTTGCCTATTTTTCAACTAAAATTGAACAAGCACGTTAAAATTGGTTTTAACTGTATTATGTGCTTTGTTTCATGGTGGATGGATATGGCTTAGGTTGTGGATGTTTACTTTATGTGGTTTGGTTTACGGCCTGCGAGCTGATCAAATTAATGTAACAGCTAATTAGATTTTACGGCATGCGAGCTTATCATCTTCTCAACATGTGAGGTTTTATTTATTTATTTAATTTAGATGCTAGATAGAGTTAGATAATTATATGATAGCCAAAAGCATGGAGAAGAAGACCAAAGAACCAAGGAGCCACAAAGATGATGGAGGAACTCGCACACCTAGGGTGTGCGACTATGGTGGAGGCACGTGGAGATGAGCTTGTCACTTTAGGTCATATAGATATTATTATTGGCTTGGTAATATCTTAGTCTTAGGGGTCATATCCATGCCATGTTAATTTTATTTTGTGGATGTTTATTATCTATGTCTTGTTATTTATTTTGTGTATGGATGATACAAGCAAACGGAACAAGATAATAATAAACAAGTATGATATTTTATTGTGGATTGCCCAATCCAAATAAGTAGATCAATTTTATGGGATCAACCAAACGATTAGATAATGAAAATTAAATCCCTCAATGAAAATATTGCGTTTTGCCTTCTCTTACCTAAACACCCTTCATGATCAAGGTCCATTAAAATTCGGGCTTGCCAAAGCAAGACGACTTTAATACACCTTGGTGTGTTGCGAAGACACAAGCAAGTAATTTTTGACTGATGAAGTAAGAGGTTGGACTAGGCAAAATCAATTGGATTGATGAGCCTAGAGGCATGACAATTATGTGTTATCTATGGATTAGATACTGAATAAAGGGTTATTCACCTAATTAGACCAAGAGTTGCATTAGATGCAATTGGAAGGGTTCCTACCTAAATAGCCTATTCTTGGGTGACTTTCCAAAACAAGCTCAAGAAGAAGTGAAAACGGGATCTTGGACTCACTAGAAAATATATATGATATTTTCCGCATTAATGGTGAGGGCTATTAATCCGAGAAAAATAGTGGGAGCTATATTTAATGATCTAGCCGTTGTTGAATATAGTTAAAATTGTTCAAAATACTAAAATTGCACATTTCTTGTTTTTTAGAATACCAATGGCAAACAATCAACATGCATCGACTTCATCCCTGCAATCTGTCATTGAGAAGGACAAGTTGTCTGGAACAAATTTCCTTGACTGGTACGGAAACTTAAGGATCGTCCTTAAGCAAGAAAAGAAACTGTACGTCTTAGAAAATCCTGTTCCAGAACCACCCCAGGATGACACTGTTCTAACTGCCGTGAGAGCACATCATAAACAAGTGGATGATTCTCATGATGTGACTTGTCTCATGCTTTGAACCATGAAATCTGAGCTCCAGAAGCAAGACGAGAACATGGAAGCCTACGATATCATCGAACACTTGAAACAACTGTTTCAAGAACAGGCAAGGCATGAGCGGTATGAGGTGTCCAAAGCACTATTCAAAAGCAATCTCGCAGAAGGGAACCCCGTCGGGCCTCATGTACTCCGTATGATCGGATACATAGAGAAACTCGAGAGGTTAGGATTTCCATTCGGCCAAGAGTTGGCAACAAATCTTATCTTGCAGTCGTTGCCTGATACTTATAACTAGTTCATCATGAACTATAACATGAATGAGATCAACAATGCTCTGCCAGACTTGCTAAACATGCTAAGGACAGCTGAACAGAGCATTAATAAAGGCAAAGGCAAGGCCATACTGATGGTCAATAAAAGGAAGGGCAAGGGAGTTGCCACTACCTCCGAAGGAAAGATAAAGAAAGTTTCCAAGTCCAAGGGATCCTTAAATCCTACTGGAAGCGTGGCTAAGGTTGATTGTCACTACTGTAGCCATCTGGGTCACTAGATGAGGAATTGCCCCAAGTATCTGGAGGATAAAATACTTGGAATAGTGATTCCACCACCACCAGGTATTTTTGTTATAGATGTCAATCTATATATTTCTTCATATTGGGTATTGGGTACTGGATGTGGATCTCACATATGTCTAAATATGAAGGATTTGAAAAGAAGTAAAAAATTGGCTAAAGGGGAGATAAACTTGCGCGTCGTGATGGAACAAGACTTGCTGCATTAGCTATAGGCGTGTATGAGTTATCTCTGCCGTCAGGACTTATTTTAGAATTAGACAATTGTATTATGTGCCTGCTATGAGCAGACACATTATCTTTATTTCTTGTTTGGACGTAAAAGGTTTTTTTTATTTCAATAAAGGACAAGTGTTGCTCCATTTATTTTGATAGTATGCACTATTGTAGTGCGCATTTATCTAATGGATTGTAAATCCTTGATCTAAATAATTCCATCTATAACATAAATACCAAGAGGATTAAAATAATGATTTAAATCCTACTTATCTATGGAACTGTCGTTTAGGCCATATAAATGAGAAACGCATATCTAGACTCCATAAGGATGGGTTCCCAGACTCATTTAATTTGGAATCATACGAGATATGTGAATCTTGTTTAATGGAAAAATGAAAAATTACCCTTTCAATAGGAAGGGTGAGAGGACTAGTGCGTTACTGGCACTCATACATACTGATGTATGTGGACCGTTTCCCACGCCTGCCAGGGGTGGTTACACCTACTTCATTACGTTTACTGATGAATTCGGTAGATATGGATTTGTGTACCTTATGAAGGCCAAATCCGAGTCCTTTGAATTGTTCAAGGAATTAAGAATGAAGTAGAGAAGCAACTTGGCAGAAGTATTAAGGCTCTACGATCGGATCGTGGAGGAGAATACCTGAGTCAAGAGTTTGACGAGTATCTTAGAGAGTGTCCAACTCACTCCACCCGGAACGCCACAATGGAATGGCGTGTCCTAGAGGAGGAATCGAACCCTATTGGATATGGTTCGATCCATGATGTGTCAAACGGATCTTCCGATATTGTTTTGGGGACATGCTCTATTGACTGCAGCTTTCACCAGTAACCATGTTTAGTCCAAATCGGTCATAAAGACACCATATGAGATATGGACTGGAAAGCGTCCCATAGTGTCATTTATGAAGATTTGGGGTTGCGATGTCGATGTAAAGCTTTTACAATCAGACAGACTCAGACCCAAAGCGGATAAGTATAAATTTGTGGGATATCCTAAGGAAACGAAAGGATATTATTTCTACAATCCAACCGTGAACAAAGTGCAACAACCCCCTTATCCGGCCCGGGACGAGACCGGGAGGGCGATGCTTAATAGAAGTGGCGGAGATCAAAAGCAATACATTTCACAACACATCGTTATAATATTAAACAAAGACTTTAGGTCTTACAAACTAGATGATTACTATTACACAACAACTTAACTATCATTACTAGATACTAACTGACATAGACCGTCTAGGTGTGTCTCGCACCCCTTCTACTATACAGTCCCAGCTCCTAGACCTGCGGTGGGAAGAAAAACAAGAACCACAGTTTCCAAAATCAGCTTGAAATGCTGAGTGAGATACACCTTAGCATGTAAAATAAGGAAGATGAAATAGTTGATGATTCATGAGTTAATTAAAACAGTAACAGAGTACGAGTAAAACATCATCAGAGTCTGCAACAGAAATAATCATTTAAGAACGTCCCAGAAACAAATCCATTTATCGAAATTATGATACGTTGCGCGTTTCCAAAAAAAGAAGCAAGGATGTTCAGTTATTATCTCTTCTTGCTGTACCAGGGTAGACCAGTGACCACGGCAGACATACTAGACCTTAAGTGTTGCAACACCCTCCTAAGAGCGTCAATCAAAGGAGTGTTATCTAGATGCTGGACCCTAGCCAGAAAGGCATAGAGCCGGGGCACGCGAAGTCCCGCATTTTAGGGATAAAACCCAAGGGATCTAAACCCATAAAAGAAACTTTGGGGATCGAACCCGAATATGTCTTTAGGGACTAAGCCCAGGGAATCATCACCCAATATAAGTAACTCCGGGGATTGAACCCGAATATATCTCTAGGGACTAAGCCCAGGGAATCATCACTCAATATAAGTAACTACGGGGATCGAACCCGAATATATCTTTAGGGACTAAGCCCAGGGGATCATCACCCAATATAACTGGTTCCGGTACAAGCGAATATTTCCACTTTGCATTATGAACAGATTATCTTTGTGTGACGATTTCAAAGAACTATTTTGGAATGTAGTCAAACTCAAATATAGCATGTGAAGCACAAAACACGTTTTGAGACAAGTATTAAAATCATATAATGACACGAATGAAGCTAGGCTAGCTAGGCTAAGCATATAACTCACCTGAAGTCAACTTAGCAGTCGTACAACGGATGTTCGACAAAACCTACGTCCACGTATCCGTCTCCTACAATTTACAAATCTCTAGTTATAACGGTGTTATAAACGAATGCACTGACTCTATAAAATTGCTCGGTTATGTCGAATACTAGTTATTTCTCTCACGACCCCCAATTCGTCTTTACGTCATATTCTTATAAAAAGAGGCATTTTTGAAATAACTTGATTATTATTAAATCGACATTAATAAATACTTTTCCAAAATAAACAAATTATAATTACTATCAATATTAAGAAAATAGCATTATCTTCTTTATAAAAGGTTATTTTAGCTAGAAAACAATATCAAAAATAAATATACTTCACTAATAAGTAATTAAATAATTCAAACTCATTAGATAATAAAACTATAATGATATAACAAAATAAATATTTATCAATGCAAATTATTTTATTATCTCAAATAGGCTTCTCGCTAAGAACGGTTTATTGAGCAAATACCCGAAAATCACTATTTAAAGTGACGTTTAGTATTTAAAATGATATAATGATTTACTCACATCATATTCTTACTACTAAATTAATCTTCTTATTTTATATTATTACAACATTCACTTATTTTTAGGAAAATATTTTATTTTTGCTATAATCATACTTTATTTCGAAATATCAATTTTTATTTAAATTAGTTGAAACACATGCTAATATAACATTAACTAAACTAAAACATAATTAATGAAAAATTTAGAATATAGAAACTATAACTGCTGCCCCACAGTTTCTTCAAAAGACACTAACAGCCCCAAAGTTTTAGAAAACTACTTTCTTAAAATACACTTAGCTCCCCATACATGCATATTCAAATCGATTGATCCAAACACGGATTAAAGCATGAAAAACATGAATTTGACTACTGAAATCAACTCACGGCGATATTTAGAGCTTACCCGACCCAAGAAACGCGAGAAACGATCGAGAATCGAGTCGGGTCAAGTCGCCGAAACGGGTCGCCGGAGGTGAGCTCGACCGGAGCTGTTTCCGGTGGTTGTTGGTCTCGATTGAGAGCTCCAACAGGTTGGTCGGACCCTATAGAGGATAGGGAGACCGAGAGAAATAGATGGGTGGCGCTATTTTGGTTGGGCCAAGGTTTCGCCGGCAAAAATGGTGTTCGCCGGCGATGGAGCTTGTCTTGGCTGAGCTTCCGATGATATGGTCTCAGATTTTCTTCTTCTGCTGCCAGTGGGTTCGAAACAGAGAGGGTATTAGAGAGAGAGGGACAGTGGTGGAGGGTGTAGAGAAAGCAGAGAGTGGTGGTGGTGGTGTCGGGCCTCTTTCCCGACGACGGCAGCGGCGGTGGTTGGTGGATTTGGCTGCCAACTGCTGCTGCTGATGTCTTTGTTCAGAGAAAAGAGACAGGGGGAGAAAGAGAGAAACAGAGAGTGGAAGGGAGATATGAAAACAGAGGGTGGTGGCGGTGAGTTTCTCTCGGGTTCTCTCCCGACGGTGGCAGTGGTGGTGGCCGGTTTCAGAGCTTGCCGCCGCTGCTGCTGGGTCTCTGTTTCTGGACAGAGAGGAGAGGCAGAAACAGAGAGAGACAGAGAGGGAGAGACTAGGTAGAATGGCAGGGGGTGTTGGTGGTGATGAAGGCTGCGATGGTGGTGTTGGTGATTAAAGATGATGGTGAAGAGGGAGGGATAGGGAGAAGAGATGATCATTTATATAGAAAAATTTTCATATTGGGGAGCAAGGAAATGGGTATTGTGTTGGAGAAGGGTTGTGAAATCTTATGGGAGAATATTTGGAAATATTGTGGAGGAAGGGATTGAAAGCTTGTAGGAGAAGCTTATGGTAGAAGGATGGTGAAATCTTGTTGGAGAAAATTGAAGTTGTTTGAAGGTGATAAGGAGTAGGAGAAAAAACTAGGGTGTGGGTGGCACACCACGTTTTAGGGTGATCTAGTGCAATTCACACACTTAATTTCGCGGTGGTTGTACCCGCGTTAAAACTTATAGTAAAGAAAATAATTATGTTATAACTTACAATTATTAACTTAACGTTTCTCTAAAATTTCACACAATATTAATACGATAAATTATATATACGCATATATATATATTTATTTATCCATCCAAATTACTATTTTACCCTTAGATTTTGGACGGGGTATTACATCCTCCCCCCCTTAGATTAAGCTTCGTCCTCGAAGCTTGGACGGGTTTCTAGGGTCTCACGGGTTTCGTAAATGAGACGCACAGAGATTAAAGTCAGAGTGCTTACCTTTTGTATTGTTCAGTGCTTGAGCCTCCGTTTTACTTAACACAAAAATTCTTCCAGGTGGCCTCTGGTCGTTTCCCTGAGTGGTGTTCCCTCCATTCCTGTTCCTATTGTTTCCAGTCTCATCGTTTTCCTTGGTGACTGCATTCCTATTCTGACCTCCATTCCTGTTGCCATTTCCATTGTTGTTATTGTTGCGAAACTGGTTTCCCCCATTCTGTATCTGACGCTGTCCCTGCCCGTTGCTTCCTTGCTCATTCTCAGCTGCCATCCTCCTCCTACAGTCAGAAGCTATGTGGCCTTTGATGCCACAAAACCTGCAAGTCAGGGCCGAGCCTTCACAAGTGTATCCTCTATGATTATAGCCACACCTGTTGCAATTGAGGTTGCGTTGCTGGTTTCGATTGTCTCCATTTCCCCAATTCTGATTACCTCCAACATTGACTGGCTTGGGTCGTTTGTCCGCCCTTTGGTTACTCCTGCCTTGTCCATAGTTTTCATCCTCTTGGCCTTCCGCTTTTCTCTTCTTTTGTTGTGTCATCACCTGATCGACTCTCCAGATGTTGGCAGCTACTCCATACGCCTCAGAAAGTGTGTCGTATGTTCTGGTGAGCATGGTCCTCTGAATCTCAAGTTTCAGACCTCCGATGAAACGAGTGACCAAGCGCCTTTCGGTAGGTACAATATCTTCTGCGAAACGAGCTAACTCCACGAACTTGTCGTAGTATTCATTCACCGAATCATTTCCTTGCTTTAGTGAAATGAACTCCTGATACTTATGCTCCTTCACATGCTCCGGATAAAAGGCAACTCTCATCGCAGTTTTCAGCGCCTCCCAGTTGAAACCTTCTTGAGCCATGAACCTCGCTCTATTGGCAGTCCACCAGTTGTCAGCTTTTCCCTTGAAGTAGAACGCTGCCTCCTTAACCATTCTAGCTTCGGGGCATTCCATGGCCTGGAAAATCTTATCGAATTCCCTAATCCAATTCTCAAGTAGCACAGGATCTTCTTGCCCAAAGAAGCAACTCGGGTTTCGACGAGCTATCTTTTTAGCCCAATCAGGTTCTTGTTCAACAGCAACATTGTTATTGTTGTTCGGGTTGTTGTTGTTCATTGCCTGAACAAACAGATCCATATGGCCGATCAACTGGGCCACTTGTGGGTGTAGGGCATCTTCTCCTTCCATTTCTTAGTTTCGAGAGGTAACGGTACTCCTAGTGATGACGTACCCCAAACGATTCCTTATCGCAACACACGTACTTCCCCAAATAACAGGTCACAGCTAATAAGTATTCAATACCAACTAATCACACGATATATCTCAGCGAGATATACAAAAGAACACACACACATAAAGGATACTAGAGATATGGTTTCATAACCATATACCGTATTGGTACCAGGGTCTCAACACGAAACATATTAATGTCAAATAATACGTAGCAACTTGTCAAGAGAGAGGAAGTAACCAAGAACTCCCCAAATACCCGGCTTATCCGTATTTTATCTTGCCCTAAGTTCATTTTAGGTTACCCAACAGGTTTTAATCCCGTGTTGGAACGAACCGCTCTGATACCACCTGCAACAACCCCCTTATCCGGCTCGGGACGAGACCGGGAGGGCGATGCTTAATAGAAGTGGCGGAGATCAAAAGCAATACATTTCACAACACATCGTTATAATATTAAACAAAGACTTTAGGTCTTACAAACTAGATGATTACTATTACACAACAGCTTAACTATCATTACTAGATACTAACTGACATAGACCGTCTAGGTGTGTCTCGCGCCCCTTCTACTTTACAGTCCCAGCTCCTAGACCTGCGGTGGGAAGAAAAACAAGAACCGCAGTTTCCAAAATCAGCTTGAAATGCTGAGTGAGATACACCTTAGCATGTAAAACAAGGAAGATGAAATAGTTGATGATTCATGAGTTAATTAAAACAGTAACAGAGTACGGGTAAAACATCATCAGAGTCTGTAGCAGAAATAATCATTTAAGAACATCCCAGAAACAAATCCATTTATCGAAATTATGATACGTTGCACGTTTCCAAACACAGAAGCAAGGATGTTCAGTTATTATCTCTTCTCGCTGTACCAGGGTAGACCAGTGACCACGGCAGACATACTAGACCTTAAGTGTTGCAAAACCCTCCTAAGAGCGTCAATCAAAGGAGTGTTATCTAGATGCTGGACCCTAGCTAGAAAGGCATAGAGCCGGGGCACGCGAAGTCCCGCATTTTAGGGATAAAACCCAAGGGATCTAAACCCATAAAAGAAACTTCGGGGATCGAACCCGAATATGTCTTTAGGGACTAAGCCCAGGGAATCATCACCCAATATAAGTAACTCCGGGGATTGAACCCGAATATATCTCTAGGGACTAAGCCCAGGGAATCATCACTCAATATAAGTAACTACGGGGATCGAACCCGAATATATCTTTAGGGACTAAGCCCAGGGGATCATCACCCAATATAACTGGTTCCGGTACAAGCGAATATTTCCACTTTGCATTATGAACAGATTATCTTTGTGTGACGATTTCAAAGAACTATTTTGGAATGTAGTCAAACTCAAATATAGCATGTGAAGCACAAAACACGTTTTGAGACAAGTATTAAAATCATATAATGACACGAATGAAGCTAGGCTAGCTAGGCTAAGCATATAACTCACCTGAAGTCAACTTAGCAGTCGTACAACGGATGTTCGACGAAACCTACGTCCACGTATCCGTCTCCTACAATTTACAAACCTCTAATTATAATGGTGTTATAAACGAATGCACTGACTCTATAAAATTGCTCGGTTATGTCGAATACTAGTTATTTCTCTCACGACCCCCAATTCGTCTTTACGTCATATTCTTATAAAAAGAGGCATTTTTGAAATAACTTGATTATTATTAAATCGACATTAATAAATACTTTTCCAAAATAAACAAATTATAATTACTATCAATATTAAGAAAATAGCATTATCTTCTTTATAAAAGGTTATTTTAGCTAGAAAACAATATCAAAAATAAATATACTTCACTAATAAGTAATTAAATAATTCAAACTCATTAGATATTAAAACTATAATGATATTACAAAATAAATATTTATCAATGCAAATTATTTTATTATCTCAAATAGGCTTCTCGCTAAGAACAGTTTATTGAGCAAATATCCGAAAATCACTATTTAAAGTGACGTTTAGTATTTAAAATGATATAATGATTTACTCACATCATATTCTTACTACTAAATTAATCTTCTTATTTTATATTATTACAACATTCTTTTATTTTTAAGAAAATAATTTATTTTTGCTATAATCATACTTTATTTCGGAATATCAATTTTTATTTAAATTAGTTGAAACACATGCTAATATAACATTAACTAAACTAAAACATAATTAATGAAAAATTTAGAATATAGAAACTATAACTGCTGCCCCACAGTTTCTTCAAAAGACACTAACAGCCCCAAAGTTTTAGAAAACTACTTTCTTAAAATACACTTAGCTCCCCATACATGCATATTCAAATCGATTGATCCAAACACGGATTAAAGCATGCAAAACATGAATTTGACTACTGAAATCAACTCACGGCGATATTTAGAGCTTACCCGACCCAAGAAACGCGAGAAACGATCGAGAATCGAGTCGGGTCAAGTCGCTGAAACGGGTCGCCGGAGGTGAGCTCGACCGGAGCTATTTCCGGTGGTTGTTGGCCTCGATTGAGAGCTCCAACAGGTTGGTCGGACCCTATAGAGGATAGGGAGACCGAGAGAAATAGATGGGTGGCGCTATTTTGGTTGGGCCAAGGTTTCGCCGGCAAAAATGGTGTTCGCCGGCGATGGAGCTTGTCTTGGCTGAGCTTCCGATGATATGGTCTCAGATTTTCTTCTTCTGCTGCCAGTGGGTTCGAAACAGAGAGGGTATTAGAGAGAGAGGGACAGTGGTGGAGGGTGTAGAGAAAGCAGAGAGTGGTGGTGGTGGTGTCGGGCCTCTTTCCCGACGACGGCAGCGGCGGTGGTTGGTGGATTTGGCTGCCAACTGCTGCTGCTGATGTCTTTGTTCAGAGAAAAGAGACAGGGGGAGAAAGAGAGAAACAGAGAGTGGAAGGGAGATATGAAAACAGAGGGTGGTGGCGGTGAGTTTCTCTCGGGTTCTCTCCCGACGGTGGCAGTGGTGGTGGCCGGTTTCAGAGCTTGCCGCCGCTGCTGCTGCTGGGTCTCTGTTTCTGGACAGAGAGGAGAGGCAGAAACAGAGAGAGACAGAGAGGGAGAGACTATGTAGAATGGCAGGGGGTGTTGGTGGTGATGAAGGATGCGATGGTGGTGTTGGTGATTAAAGATGATGGTGAAGAGGGAGGGATAGGGAGAAGAGATGATCATTTATATAGAAAAATTTCATATTGGGGAGCAAGGAAATGGGTATTGTGTTGGAGAAGGGTTGTGAAATCTTATGGGAGAATATTTGGAAATATTGTGGAGGAAGGGATTGAAAGCTTGTAGTAGAAGCTTATGGTAGAAGGATGGTGAAATCTTGCTGGAGAAAATTGAAGTTGTTTGAAGGTGATAAGGAGTAGGAGAAAAAAACTAGGGTGTGGGTGGCACACCACGTTTTAGGGTGATCTAGTGCAATTCACACACTTAATTTCGCGATGGTTGTACCCGCGTTAAAACTTATAGTAAAGAAAATAATTATGTTATAACTTACAATTATTAACTTAACGTTTCTCTAAAATTTCACACAATATTAATACGATAAATTATATATATGCATATATATATATATTTATTTATCCATCCAAATTACTATTTTACCCTTAGATTTTGGACGGGGTATTACACAAAGTGTTTGTAGCTCGGACCAGCGTATTTCTAGAAAGAGAGTCGTCTCTGAAGAAGCAAGTGGGAGGACTGTAGAACTTGAAGAATTTCAAGAACCACAAAACACTGATCTGATATGGAACATGAGCGGGAACCACAAATTATTGTGGAAGAAACTGTTCAGGTAACACATGAACTCCGCAGGTCGGGTAGGGTACGTCATGAGCCGAAGAGGTATGGACTTCTCGTGACTGATTCGGATGACGTACCACTCATGGATGATGAGCCTACCACCTACGGAGAGGCCATGAAAGGGCCAGACTCTAAGAAGTGGATGGAAGCCATGAGATCTGAAATGGAATCCATGTACACCAACAAAGTATGGACTTTGGTGGAACCACCTAAAGGGGCTCGCCCCATAGGGTGCAAGTGAGTCTTCAAGAAGAAGACCGACATGGATGGCAAAGTAGTTTCCTACAAGGGGCGATTGATGGCTAAAAGGGTATAGACAGATTCATGGTATTGAATATGATGAGACCTTTTCACCTGCAACACCCCGTGATCCCCAAGCCTTCCGTGCCCGATCGTAAAGCCCAAGAGAGTGGTGCTAAAAGAGTCGGTGGAGATCATAAGCTTAAACATCCATATATTACAAAACTATTAAACATTACAAACGTCTTTAAGTCTTACACGGGTAATTACAAACTACTACGTTAACACAAGACTAGCTGCTCATTATGTCATTACTCTACGTGAGTCTCGTACCCAACTTCCCCATAGCCTCCAGTCTCTATACCTGCGGTGGGAAGGAAACATGAACCGCAGTTTCAAAAATCAGCATTGAAATACTGAGTGAGCAACACCCAAACTTGTAAATAGATGGGGAAGCGTATAATATTTCCGAAACATTCATAACAGGATAAGGGATCATAGCTAAAAATGCAATATCAAGAAATCAAGTGTGTTTACTTGCATCACATACGACATTCTGTTTCTTTAATTTGCTTTTCAGACTTCCTTTGATTGTCCAACTGGGAATATTGTTTCTGAACTATCTATTCCTTTTTCATAAGTAAATATCATTTCCTTAAGTACCTCATTATAAACTTGTTGTTACGCGGAAAAGCTATCCTTTCACTAGCAGCCATGACCTTAAGTTCCGGCGCCCCCCCTAAGACTTCTTGCGGCCAGAGAGGTTAGTACATGGAGCGACCCGGCAGGTTGCGACCGGGTTAAACTATTACGGGTCGTGTAACGGCAGTTAACACGACCAATCTAACAATATTGTAATAATCCCCGTATAATTCTTTTCTCTTTACTTATTATGCGTTATTTTTGGTTTATGGTTCTCGTATGACATTGCAGAGCGACTATCTTGAAACATAGACAAATCTCAAATAAAACAGGCATTTCATGAGGCACATTTCTGAGACAAATAATAAAAGTCATGTTTGGACACGAAAGAAACTAGGCACGCGACGTTTGACATGTATACTCACCTTGATCCGTTTGCTACTATCACACAAGAGTTCCTATGAAGTCCGCGTCAAGAAATTCGTCACCTACAAATTATATCTCCTAAATTAACACAAGTCCAACATTCGAATATACACTATGAGTTCTAGAGAGAGTACTACTTGACTTTTAAACCACCCGTTTCTCCCATGGGAAACGCTATTCCTAGCTATAGATGACGACACTCAAGCTTTATAAAGGATATTATAAAATATCAAGTTGGAAAGTTATTTATAAATTCTTGTAACTCGTTTATTTTGAAACGACTATCCGATTTATTTAGTATGTCCGAAAGTGATTATTTTTTTATAAAAATATTTTTAGTGTGAAGAACTTGTAAATTTTGGTGAAGAAAGAGTGATCAAATGCTAACTCATTTTTTTTTTCTAAAATTAAATAAGAGCAATAGTTCTAAAGTATGAACAATTTTGATAGGTAAAATATTGAGTTCATTGAGAAGAGGACTTCTAAATATTCTACAAGATGAAACGACGTTTATAGCGTAGCTAGTATCATTCTACAAATGATTGAGCAAAAACCGAAATGAGAGTTGCGTGATTAAGCACAATATTTATTTAGTTCCCAATAAAACATAACCATTCAAATTTTTAAATCAACTTTTCCGAAAACATTTCAACACCCAAATTACTTTTTCGTGACGAGTACGAAAACTAATATTTTTAGAAAATATTTTTGACTCAAAAATAACATTTTTATTTTTCGCGAAAAGTATACTGTTTAGACATACGACATGAAAATCCCGCTTAGTTATGCTTAAAGACAGCTGGTACCCCTAGCCACTCACAAACAGAATCAATAAGAGGTGTCAACTACCCACAAGTTTCCCTTATCTACAATCAGATCCCCCTCTACACTATAACATGTTTGAGTAAAAGACACTTTAACCCCCCCTAAACATGCATTCTCAAATCGATCGATCTAGACATGAATCGAAGCAGCAAGACATGATTTTGAGTGTTTAAATCAACTCACAACGAGATTTAGAGCATACCCGACTCAAGAATTTCGAGAAACGGTTAAGATTTGAGTTGGGTTGCGATTCCCGTCGGGTTCACAGAGGAGATGACCGACGGTGGACTCCTGGTGGTTCTGGTCTGCGATTGAGTGCTCCGAGCTCTTAGTCGGACCTCCTGGAAGCGGGTTGGTGGGTCAGAACGCCATGGGTGGAGCTGGGCTCTCCGGTGGAATTTCCCGAGCTACTCGCCGGTTTTAATGGCGGAGCAACAGCTGACGCTATCCTCTGCAGCTGTTGTGGCCGCTGCTGTCTCCTGATTAGGCGTCGTCCTCTTCTGATTCGAGGTAGAGAGTTCACGTGGGAAGGGGGAAAGAAGAAGATAAGAGAGGGCAGAGAGCTTTGGGTTGTCTTCTCCGGTGATTTCCGCCGGTTGAGGCAGCCGAAATGGTGGCTCTGCCACCGGTTGGGTTCTCTGCTGCGTAGGGAAACAGAGAGGCAGGCGGAGAGCTGTGAGATGGTGGCTGGGCCTTGGTGGTTTTGGCCGCGAGACTGAATTGACGGTGGTGAGGAGGTTGAATGTGGTGGTAGTGATGGGTTGAGTTGCCGAAGGAGAGAGGGATGGTGGAGGGGTGAGGTCTGCTGATGGGGAAAATAAAAACAAGGGAGGGAGATTATATTAAACTAATTGTTTTTTTTTCATGTGCTCACATGTGAAGTGAGGTTATAGTGATGGTGAAAAGTGAGAGTGACAAGGATAGTGGAGAAAAATCGAGAGAACAAAGCTTCCTTAAGAATATGGGTGGAAGACTAAGGTGCTATGGGTGCACCAGAAAACGATAAGAATGGGTATAACGGGTGTAAGAAACGTCGCGGTGGTTGAACTCGCGGATGCTAATACGGTAAAGAAATGCTAACTTATAAATTTTCACACATTATTTCAAACATTTTTACTTATACTTTCAAACACACTTTTCAATTATAAACACGATAATTTTTACGAAACTAATTTTCATAATCAAACTCGTATTTCACCAAATTCACTTCTCAATCTACTAATTTACCCTAGCGAAGTTACGGGGTATTACATCACCAGTCTCCATGACCAAATCCATTTGAATCCTACTTGCTATTGAAGCTTACTATGATTATGAGATTTGGCAAATGGATGTCTAAACATGGAAACCTCCTTGAGGATGTGTACATGACACAACCCGAGGGTTTTAAGGATCCAGAGCATGCCAATAAAGTCTGTAAGCTACAACGATCCATCTATAGATTAAATCAAGCTTCTAGGAGTTGGAATCGACGTTTTGATGACGCGGTCAAAGAGTTTGGTTTCATCAAGAACGAAGATGAGCCCTGTGTTTACAAGAAGGCTAGTGGGAGCTCTTTTGTGTTTCTAGTCTTGTATGTGGATGGCATACTACTCATTGGAAACGAAATTCCTACATTGAAATCTTTCAAAGATTGGTTATGGAAGTGTTTCGCGATGAATGACTTAGGGGATGCAACTTATATACTTGGTATCAAAATCTATAGATATAGATCTAGGTAGTTGCTCGGCCTAAGCCAAAGTACATATATTGTAGTGACCCTCATAGTTATCTTACATGTTTAACTTTTAAGTGATGTTGGTATTATCTAGTTGAGTCTTTAAGGAAAATATTTTGTTAGTTATAATAGACTTTTTCTTAAGAAAAGTTATAAAAAAGAAAGTAGAAACCAAGTTGTATGTTTATTCTATTTGCAAACTAAAATGTCTTTTAAGTAATGTTTAGGGTACTTTGTGCAATATTGTATGAGAAATAAAATATAGTATTGAATTTTAGTTGGATGTTTTGGTTACATCAAATACTTAAATCAATATGAATATATGGTGTGCATCATATGATTTGAAACTTACTTGTACTCACTTATTTTGGTGTGACCACCACACCCAATTATTTTGGGACTATATAAGCACAAGTTGCATCTTTCCCATCATTTTTCTCTACATTTTTCTCTCTCTATGAATTGCTAGAGCTCTCATTTCTCTCTCAATTGTTTCATTCCCGTTTTTTGTTCTTGACCCACCCTAGACATGGTCCAAAAATTAAGTTTTGAGGTTTTAAATGTTGGAAACTCATCTTGGGTGTTAGTATATCAAGTGAGGAGCATATTTTGAGCACCTTCATCAAGATTAAAGGTCCTAGGAGTCATCTTTCATGTCTTCCACAAACCCACTTCAAGAACACCATGAAAGTATGAGTAAGTTCTACATCTTTTGCATCTACATCATGATTTTGTTCATTAACTCCTCATTCTTGTGACTCTATTACAATTCTTTAGTTATATATTAGTGGATCATCATTTTTAAGATGCAATCTTAGCATTGACCATCTCATTTGTATGTTTGCATGGTGGATTTGTGATTGCATGTTCTTGATTCATCATCATCTTCATGGTTTTCACACATGCAAGTATAAAATTGAGTTTTTTGGGTATATATGTATATGCTTCAGATATTTTGATTCTCCAATTTCATATCTTGGAAGAAAATTTCTTGCATGCAACAAGCTTTGAACTATACAAAATCATCAAAGTCATGTTTTGAGCTGATTTCAAAAAATTGAGAAAAAAAATTAAGTATTTCATAAAACTATAAAAAATTCATGTTTTGTGCATTTTCATGTGATGTTTCTACAGTAAAATTTTCAGAGCAATTGGACTTGTATTTAATTTATAATCGGCTAAAAACTTGGGATGTTTTACGAATCTGTCCAACCCCAGACCAGAGAAGTTATTCATCGATTTCATGTAGTTATTCTACTCCAATGGTTACCAAATATGGATATGTTGTTCCCAGGGGTGTTATTTACTTTCAGTTAAAATTTTATAATATTTTGAATTTCTATGAATATTTTATGAATTTACTCCCAAGACCGCTTTTCAGCCTCTGTTTTACACCTAAACAACTCTGAAAGTTAATGTTTAAAAATACTTAAAAGTTTTCATAATTTTTTATAATTTTATATATTATCGGTAAACTCTTTATCTACGTTATGTAAAAAATTTGAGGTCCCAAATAATTATTTTGAGTCACCTATGAATTTTGTACTAGCGATGGTTACACTTATCTTATAAGCATGATTTAGAAGTTTATCAAGTTATTAAAGCTAGTTTGTGCAAGTTACCTTTAAGTTCATTATATGTCATATTACTCTTATATGCTGCATTTTACATTGCATATGCATCTTATAATATGTTTAAGACTATACAAGCATATGGATGTGTGAGAAGTTTGTTTATCTTGCATTGATAAGACTAGTATCATTTTGCTAAGTGATATAGGCATGTCTATGTTTAGAATGATTTCATGCTAAGTGATTATGTTCTATGTTTGGAATGACTTCATGCTAAGTGATTATGTGTTATGTTTGAAATGATTTCGTTCTAAGTGCTTATATGTATGATTGTAGTGTTCTTTGCTATTTACGTGACAACGGAGTTGATGACCGTGTGCTTAAATATGAATGAATTTGGAATAAGTAATGTTAAATAAATGGATTAAGCTCGCAAGGTGAGTTACCCTACCTCCCGAAGTTTGTACCTACCCTCAAGTTTTTTAAAAGTTTATGTATGTTCATGTCGTCCATAGTATTATTAAAGATGCTTTCTTTACTCAAGTAAAATGTTTATGCCCCATGGATGCTAACAAAGGAAATGAACGTTTCATAAGATAAAACACATTTTCAGAAAAGGCCACGGTTACCGTAGTGAAACCTCCTGTCGGGTATAGGCAGGCTACGGCCCTTTTTCCGGGGCAATATAAGCAGACACGTGTCGCCTCACGAGCCGTCGCGATGGACATGTCCCTACGTTATGTTAAGTCACGAAGGTTACACGAGCCATAAGATAAGAAACTAAGCAAACATGTTCAAGTACGTTATGGTCTCCACGTGAGACAAAGTAAAGTTCCTACTTGGAACAGTAAGATTTCACACGACTCAAGTTATGCTTTACGTTATGCTTTCTCTATGATTCATGTTATGCTTTATGAATGTCATGATCTCTCAAGTTTCACAAGTATATGTATGTATGACTATGCCTTATGTTCATGTCGCTCCGTGGGAAAGTTAGCCTCTTTTAGTTTTTCAAACCTACGGAGGGGCGTAGATGTAACTCACTGAGCTAGTTGAGCTCACCCTTTCACGTTACCCTTTTTTTCAGGTTTTAAGGACACGTAAGAAGAAAGAAGAAGCTTGACGATAAGTTGATATGTGTTGGGTTGTTGGCGTGATGGTGCTTATGTGCTTAAATGTTGATGACATGCTAGATGACTTGAAGCTAGTGTAGAACACATGTTGGTAGATTACTTTAAGAATGTAAGAGTTGTAATTATGTATATAAGACCTTGTATGAGCCCTTGTATGATACCTAGAACATTTCCCATGTTATGCTCTGTTTATGTTATTAGTCGAGAGGACTAAACGATATTGATTTTCAAGTTTTAACTTTCTTTTCTCTACAATTCAAATTGTTTATCAAGACGACCCCAAGTTATTTGTTATTTACGCTTCCGCAAAGTTATTTTGGAAATATTTATCACGACTTTTATAAATTACTTATTTAGCCTCTCGAAGAGTCAAGACTGCACCGGCATGTCGCGCCCTCCTCCCGTTAATGCGAAATTTTATTAATCGCTAATCGGGGTCGGCGGGAACGGGATGTGACTTTTTGTGGTATCTAAGCCTTAGGTTATAGATACGTAAGATTAGTAAACCTTAAGGACCCAGTATGTGCTTACTTATGTGTGTATGTATGCTATTTGTATGATTCTATACTATGTTAGTATGACGCTAGCACTTATAAGATCTAAGATTGTAAGTTAGACTCCATGATAATATGGATTTTGTATGTGACTTATATACCTAAGTGTTTCCTTCAATGGTTTAGTGGAATATGTGTAAGTTGTTATGCACGATCATGCTTGATGTTAAATGATTCTTTATGATACATGATTATGAATTATGTGTGAGTGATTCAAAATCATATTTCTAGATTTCATTAGACATACATGAGATAAGAAAAATGAATGTAAGTTTCAAGAGAATGGTTAAGCTAAGAGCATACCTCATATGAACAAGATAAGGAATACGTTTAGGCTAATGGTTTGTAGATAAGTATAGTTACATGGTTATTATTTCTTGATTGTTTGCCCAAGTAATGTGATAAATTGGATATTTTAAAGGTTATGTTATGAAAGTTTATTGTATGATAAGTGTGTTTATGTGATCCATATGCTATCATGACTCTTTCATGTATGCAATGTGTTAATGATTTGTAAATGCATGTACATGTTATATGAGGATTATTGACTCTAAGTACGCCATGTTTCACGATTATGCATGATGTTTGATATATATATATATATATATATATATATATATATATATATATATAACATGCTTTGAACGATGTTACTGGTTGTTTTAATTTGAGTGTTTATATGCGACAAGTGTGATTTTCATGCCCAAAATAAAGTGGAAAAAAATATTTGTTATGTTATGTCATTACACGTTATGTTATGTCCAAGTTATGTGCTTCAGGTATGTCTTTATTTTTACTAATTGAACATAAAGTTATGTGGTGTATTATTTGTGACTTATGCATGTCATGTATGTTTTATGCCCAATAAGTTATTTCAATGTATGTGTGCATGTTAGTAAGTTAATTCATAAATCTGAGCATGTCAAAAGTTCAGCCGATATGCGAATCTCAAGTGTTTCGTCCGCAACATGTGCAAGTTGGACGAGCAGCTATATCATTATGATGGTATAAGTTGTTCCCGCTATGTTGTACGGTCGAACGGGGACTTCTGACACAATTACGAGCTTGCTGGAGCGGTACAAAGTGTGACGACACGATGTATTGTTCCCTCTCGTAAGCGTGAAAGACAGGACTTCTTAAACAATTACGAGCTTGCTGGAGCGGTACAAAGTGTGACGACACAGCGTATTGTTCCCTCTCGTATGCGTGAAAGGCTTGATGAATTTGCAAGTCCGAGTTAAAGGGTAAGATGACCTATAAGGGTAAGTTGTGCATTGATGTCATATTAGTTGACTTTTATATGATTTCATTCATGTTATAAATGTGTTAAGCGAATTCGAGGACGAATTCTTTATAAGGTGGGTAGAATGTAGTGACCCTCATAGTTATCTTACATGTTTAACTTTTAAGTGATGTTGGTATTATCTAATTGAGTGTTTAAGGAAAATATTTTGTTAGTTATCCTAGACTTTTTCTTAAGAAAAGTTATAAAAGAAAGTAGAAACCAAGTTGTATGTTTATTCTATTTGCAAACTAAAATGTCTTTTAAGTAATGTTTAGGGTACTTTGTGCAATATTGTATGAGAAATAAAATATAGTATTGAATTTTAGTTGGATGTTTTGGTTACATCAAATACTTGCATCAATATGAATATATGGTGTGCATCATATGATTTGAAACTTACTTGTACTCACTTATTTTGGTGTGACCACCACACCCAATTATTTTGGGACTATATAAGCACAAATTGCATATTTCCCATCATTTTTCTCTACATTTTTCTCTCTCTATGAATTGCTAGAGCTCTCATTTCTCTCTCAATTGTTTCATTCCCGTTTTTGTTCTTGACCCACCCAAGACATGGTCCAAAAATTAAATTTTTGAGGTTTTAAGTGTTGGAAACTCATCTTGGGTGTTAGTATATCAAGTGAGGAGCATGTTTTGATCATCTTCATCAAGGTTAAATGTAATACCCCGTCTATTTGCTGAGGGTAAAATGGTAATATAGAAAGTTAAATAATAATAATAATAATAATAATAATAATAATAATAATAATAATAATAATAATAATAATAATAATAATAATCAGTGTGAATAATAAGTTATGAAAATTAGCATTTGAGAAATTGATTTGAGATTGTAGAAAAATGTTAGATGCAAATTTATAAAATCAAAATGTTAATATTTTTAGTTGTTTTAGTCGCTAACACGTACCCAACCACCGCGACTTTGTGTACATAAGCCACACCCAATGATTTTCAAAAAAAAAAATAGAGAAGATTTTTACCAGACTTCCTTGTCTGGGTTCTCTTCCTCCTCCTCTCTTGATTCTCCTTCGGCCACGATTTTGGCCCCCGACAAACCACCTCCCACCTTTTGCCGACTGTATGGCATATAAGATTCATCCCCTTCTTCAATTCGGCACAACACAGCAAAATACCAGTCACAATCACCACCTTCACCATCACCATCTTCACCACCATCCTCCTCCTCTCCGGCCAAACAACCACCGTGAAACAAAACCACCACCTCCATCACCACCATCTCTTCACCACGACAGCAGCAGCAGCTAGCAGAAACCACCAGCCACCACCACACCGCCGCTGCCGCCATCGGGAGAGAACCCGAGAGAGAGAGACCCAACACCACCACCCTCTGTTTTATCCCTCTTTCACCCCCTGTTTCTCTCTCCCTCCCCTCTCAGTCATAATCTGAAACAATAAAGTAAAGGAACAGAGTGCTCGAAGAACAGAGCACAACCGCCTCTTTCGCCGGACCTCCATTAAAGCCGGCGAAGCTCCGCCCAAGCTTCACCCGCACCAAAACAGAGCCACCCACCACCCAAAAACCACCTTAATCCACGGCTAGGGGTCCGACCAGAACACCAGGAAGCTCAGAAGGACCCATAACGGCCTCATTCACCGGCGGCAAGGCCACCTCCGATCACCTCCGACGCGAGCTTCAGCCCGACTAGGTTCTGGACCATTTCTCGAAATTCTTGGACCGGGTACGCTCAAAATCTTCCCCTGAGATGTTTCTAATACTTAGAATCATGTTTAGGGCTTTGATTTGTGTTTTGTTCGAATTAGAATCGGTATGTTCTTGTAGGGGGTTTTTATGTAGTTACAGGAAACTTAGGGTGGTAGGTGTAGCATATGAAACTGTTTTATTTGAGAAAAGGGGTATTGGTGTAATTTTAGCATAGCTTAGGTGTTTCCTTGTTATTTAACAAACTGAAACCATAAAAATAAAATAAAAATGTGATTTTTAGAATTTAATAAATTTCTGTAATTTCTAGCTATTAATCTAATTAAATAACAACAAGTTAAATATTTAAGTAATATATGTAAGAATGATTTCTAGTTAAATATAAGTATTCCCTTTAAAATGATCATGCTAGGAGTATAAATCACAATTATTTATTTCCGGATTGTTTTAACTATTTGGCTATTATGAAATATCTTGGAATTTAGAGTTATTGATTCTCTTAATTGATAGCAAACATTTATTTGCAATAAGAATAATTCCTCATATTTATATTTGTTTATTAGAAATATTGTAAAGAAGTCTACATGCTAAGTTTTCACATTTTTTGATAAACAAATGGTTATTTTAATAATATTTCCCTTTAAAAGAATTTTTAATTACTTATAAAATTAATAAGTGGATTAAAATAGCATTTAATAAATATTTGTGGGTTTAAATTAATTTCTACAATTTCTAAATTATGATAAATATATTGAGACAATATATTGGAATAATCTGTTAATTAAAATAAATTTGTTTCACTTTCTAACCATTATTCTAAATTAAATAAAAGTGTGTTAAGTATTTATTAAATTAGTATGGTAAAAGTATTTATTAATTAAACTGAATTTGGTTCTCAAAAAAATAAACAAGTTACATGCAATTTTCATAATAAATTACTTTTGAATAAGTTGGCCATTTGATTATTATTCTAGGATTAAAAAATAACATTTCTCCCAATTGATAATGAGTATTTATTATTAATATTATTTTTTAGTTCGTTTATAAATTACTAATAAGTTGATATTTTACTAAATTGTTTGTAAAAGAATTTCTTGGTTACTTAAACCTAAATATATTAATTAACAAATTATTATTTAATTAAGACAAGAAAGTTAATGAAATTAAGTTAGGCGCTCATGCAATAAATTGATAGAATTCGGAATATTATTACAAAAATAGTATATATATTATTTTGGGGGAATCAAGCGGCTTAAGACTCGTTTAGACTTATAGCACGTCATGTTGGCATAGATAAACTTGTAATCAAATGAAAGAATGTACTGTGTAGGTGACCAATTCGTGGACGAAGGCTACGTGTCATTCTAGAGAAACTTTACGGGCTATTCACTAAGATCAAGGTGAGTATACATGCCAAGCCTTGCGTGCCAGCTTTGTAATAACCGCATTTCTTAAGCTTATGTTACATTAGTTTATTTCATGTTTAATTGTTTATTAGTTGATATATCTATTCATAACTTCTAAACTATAAATGTTAAGCTCGTCTAGAAAGACACCAAAATTCACAATTTCTTATTCTATTTCTAAATTAAAGATAAAAATAATTAGGGAATGATTAGTGCTAATCACTAGCTTAAGTGTTAATTAGTGATAATCACTAGTTTAAGTGTTAATTAGTGCTAATGTTTGAGTGTTAATTAGTTCTAATCACTAGTTTAAGTGATAATTAAGTATTGTTTATGCATCTCGCGATATGAGGTTTGTTAAATGCTTGACGTGACTAAATTACATGTTTATTTGACGCGGTAGTTGAGGATAAGCATTTAGATTTAGCCGAATGAATGTGTGATACGCAGAGGGACATGTGTCACAATATCTGCGACTGTCCATGCATGCGTGACACGTAAGGGGGTTATCTGTCATGCTCTGAGGCCATCCTTATCCATGTGTGACACACAGGCGACACGTATCGTCGTGTGGCACAGCTTTCATTGCATGTGAGACATGTGTCCCTGTGACTCGTCGCGATCTGATTGGTCGTTGACTTCTATAAATAGAGGCTAGTGCTTTAGTTATTTCTCATTCCAGATTCGATTCAACTACTGATAAGTGAGATAGAGATATATTGAGAATATTCTGAGATAAAAGATTCGGAGCTTTTCATATCATTTCAATGCTGTTATCGTGAAGCTGATATTAAGGTAGGGGAAATATAGTTTTCACGTCTACTGTAATTACGGTCTATGCACGTGATTATATGCTTATATGTTGATTGTTAAGTTATTGTTTGTTATTCGCATGAAGTATAAAGCATGATAATTATGTGATTCGTGATCGATGTTACAGTTTAATTGATTATTATATTTCTACGCCAGTGGTTAGGCGGTACCTATTGGGCTTTTTGCTCACCCTAAAATATCTACAGGTTACAGAGGGACCAGATCGATCGGAGACTATAGACGGGCTAGAATTATATCTTTTTCGAATAATTGTAATATCTGTTAAGATTGTATATTTTGAGATTTGTAAATCATTATTTGTCAAATGAATAGGAAAAAATGATATTATTATTCAAACTGAAAAAAGAGTTGTGTATTTCTAAGCTTCCGCTATTTATACTATTGAAAAGCGAAACGGTTCGTATTTCCGTCGCGGCCTAAAAATGACGCGTTTTACTCTGATGAATTATTAATGAACGTAAAGCGAAAAAGGTACGGGTCGTGACATTTGGTATCAGAGCGGTGCCAGCCCGGTGTGTTAAATTCACCTTACCCGACATTTGCGCCCGGGACTCGGTCTTGGCTAACTTGATCCAAGCGAGGTACGCCGGATACGTTTTGGGGTAGAGTGTGGTACCTGCATCGCTCGTCACCTACGCACGGGACTCGGTCTTGGCTAAATTGATCCAAGCGAGGTATGCCGGGGCGCAAGGGGAGTTGTGTAGGCACGCTGCCTGGCTATGCAAAAGTGATGAGATTGTTACGTCATGATAAGAATGATTTTGAAATAGATACCCACTATAATTAAAATTCAAATTTCGAGGACGAAATTTTATAAGGAGGGAAGAATGTAATAACCGCATTTCTTAAGCTTATGTTACATTAGTTTATTTCATGTTTAATTGTTTATTAGTTGATATATCTATTCATAACTTCTAAACTATAAATGTTAAGCTCGTCTAGAAAGACACCAAAATTCACAATTTCTTATTCTATTTCTAAATTAAAGATAAAAATAATTAGAGAATGATTAGTGCTAATCACTAGCTTAAGTGTTAATTAGTGCTAATCACTAGTTTAAGTGTTAATTAGTGCTAATATTTGAGTGTTAATTAGTTCTACTCACTAGTTTAAGTGATAATTAAGTATTGTTTATGCATCTCGCGATATGAGGATTGTTAAATGCTTGACGTGACTAAATTACATGTTTATTTGACGCGGTAGTTGAGGATAAGCATTTAGATTTAGCCGAATGAATGTGTGATACGCAGAGGGACATGTGTCACAATATCTGCGACTGTCCATGCATGCGTGACACGTAAGGGGGTTATCTGTCATGCTCTGAGGCCATCCTTATCCATGTGTGACACACAGGCGACACGTGTCGTCGTGTGGCACAGCTTTCATTGCATGTGAGACATGTGTCCCTGTGACTCGTCGCGATCTGATTGGTCGTTGACTTCTATAAATAGAGGCTAGTGCTTTAGTTATTTCTCATTCCAGATTCGATTCAACTACTGATAAGTGAGATAGAGATATATTGAGAATATTCTGAGATAAAAGATTCGGAGCTTTTCATATCATTTCAATGCTGTTATCGTGAAGCTGATATTAAGGTAGGGGAAATATAGTTTTCACGTCTACTGTAATTACGGTCTATGCACGTGATTATATGCTTATATGTTGATTGTTAAGTTATTGTTTGTTATTCGCATGAAGTATAAAGCATGATAATTATGTGATTCGTGATCGATGTTACAGTTTAATTGATTATTATATTTCTACGCCAGTGGTTAGGCGGTACCTATTGGGCTTTTTGCTCACCCTAAAATATCTACAGGTTACAGAGGGACCGGATCGATCGGAGACTATAGACGGGCTAGAATTATATCTTTTTCGAATAATTGTAATATCTGTTAAGATTGTATATTTTGAGATTTGTAAATCATTATTTGTCAAATGAATAGGAAAAAATGATATTATTATTCAAACTGAAAAAAGAGTTGTGTATTTCTAAGCTTCCACTATTTATACTATTGAAAAGCGAAACGGTTCGTATTTCCGTCGCGGCCTAAAAATGACGCGTTTTACTCTGATGAATTATTAATGAACGTAAAGCGAAAAAGGTACGGGTCGTGACAAGCTTCCTTCGTGTCATAACACGATTTTGTTGTCTGTCTCACAATACGTTTGAAATATACATGTACTTGAGTTCTGTTTTGAAATGACTGCTTTCAAATTGTCACACAATAATCAATAATTCGTAATAACGAAAAATGGAAAGAGATGTATGGGGCACGTCATTCGGATCATTGGTTTGGTCGTTGTTGGCTACGTCCACTCGACCCATTATTATACTTTATTTAGCCCGGTTGCAATTTGCCTCGGGTTTGGCTCCTTGTACTCACTCCTTCTGGGCATAAAGACCCTGTTAGGGGGTGTCGACACTTAAGGTCTTGGAAGCGGGTTTGGGATTGTGTGATGCGGCTGAATTTTCCCCGTTCAACTCAGGATTAAAAATAAAATTCTGGTTAACAAGGAAATTGATCCTTTGTGGCTAAATGAGGATTTATAGACTTGGATATTGGATGTTGGCTACATATTGACTTTTGATATTACTGGTGTGCACAAGAGATTCCGGTGGGGAGACCTCCGTGTACACCGTATGTAGTGGATCAGGGATCGCACAGGAAGAGAGGGGTTGTGTGTAGGGAGAGAGTAAGGCAGTAGCAATGTCTGAGAGAGAGACAGAGGTTTGGCAGAGCTTCCGCGTATGGCAAGTGTGTTCTCCTTTGTATGGAAAGGGTAACGTCCTATATATAGCAGAGAACGTGACCGTTGTAGTGTGGTTAATGCGCCCATTGATGGCGGCTTAATTAGCTTAACCATAACGGCACGTTCGTCCGAGTATATAGGGACCGTTACAGCACGTGGTGCGCGAATACCGGAACCGTTACGAGGTTGACCGGGTTTGACCGGATTGACTGGGTTTATGGAGCTCGTGCCATAAATCTCTCAAAACAGTTACTAAAGGTCGCGTGCGGGCTTGGCTCGCACGCGACAGGGCTTACTCTAGCCTCCAAACCACTAAGTCCCTACAAGTCCCGTGCAGTGGTATGCGAGGGCTCTGTCTCGCAGCCCCCACATGGATCAGCTCGGCTGGTGATCCAGTGTGTGTGGAGCACAATATGGTGTGCTGGATGGTTGCCACGTGGCTAAGATCTGTCAGCTCAGAAAGCACTATCTACATTAGCCCCCTTTCTGCGCGTGAAGACTCATAGCTGCATAGACTTCCATGCGCGGAAACCAACATACGCGTTGCTGCCACGCACCAATTCAAATACGGGTAAGTTCAGCCCCCGTGCGTGTCATTATGACCTAAAACCCCTAGAGTCGTGCCGTTTGGCCTTTAGGGTTTTAGGCGTGACGTCAGCTTGTCCTGTGATTGCGCGATTCGACGGTGACGGTTGCGATTCGACTACCGAAAGGACGCAACCCTTCATTGTTTTGGATAAATACTTTGTATCCCCCATTATTGCAAAGCATCACTTCTTTCTCTTAAAGTGAATGGTACCCGGAGATCTTCGAGAGCAGATTCAGATAATCAATCACCAGTTCAGAACTGCAAATCGTGTTCTTCAATTGTGCATATCCAAGCAAGCTTCAAGAAAACAAGGTTGGCCTCGTTTAATTTTGATTTAAGATACCAGTGTTTGCCTTGAACTGCGTTGAATCTGTAAACCCATGAAATTTGTGAAGAGGCTTTGATCTTTGAACCCACTTTTGCTTTAATCCTTCAACAATATGAGATTTTGCAACTCCCTGATTTCTGAAATTGATACCAGAAACTATTCGTCTTCCTTTGCATAGATCTTGAATTTCAAAATTCAAACTGAAGTGTGGTATTTCTCCCCCCTTTTCTTGCTCCTCCGCAGGAATGGCCAAGACAAGAGGAACAAGACCCGTCAAGGAAGATGAAGAGATACCCGACCTTCCTCAGGCCTTGTGGCGAAAAGCCCCCTATTTAGGCGGCAAAGATTTCTACCATGCGAGGGTTAAGGCGAAGAGGATACCTGATCCTGTCCCAGTTGAGCGATTGCTGACGCTAACTCGCCCAGTTAACTCAGCCTTGCTCGAGTTGATTGGTTCCGAGGATGTGGTTCGATTGGGAATCGAGAACGGGCACTTCCCATATACTGCGATTTCTACCCAGGCATTCGTCCAGAAATTGGACTATATGGATGAGTGGATCGACCACGTGTTGGACCATCACGCCGCGACTCTTGATGAAGCCGGCGTATACTTTGCTATCCGTGCTATGAAGGGTGCTGCCGTGAAGCTGGATCAGTCCATGCTTCTAGACCTTCTGTCCCGTTACTCGCCTGCGACTCACACGTTCCATTTTGCTGAGTTCGAGGCTGCCCCCACACTCGAGGACGTTCAAATGCTGTACGAGCTTTCCCCCATGGGCGAAGTGGACCCTTTGAGTCCCTTGAGGACATCTGCGGAGATTGCTTTATACACACAGATGGAGGAATGCCTAGCAGAGGTAAAGAAAATCTCCACCCGGTGGACCACTACAAAGCCTCTTCCGAACTGGCAGTTGGTTGATACGTCTGCGAAGAACACCTGGAACAAATGGTTACAGTACTTCTTCCGAGACTATGCGAACAGCAGCATCACTAAGAAGCTCCTGAGTGAGAACCCAGAGGCCGAGAATTATGTAGAGGGTAAGGGCTATCACTTGACCCTTTGTGCCTTCCTCTGTGCTTGGTTGTCGAGGTACTTGATTGATGGTCACCCCCATGATGGGGTCTTCTACCATGTTTTGCCACTTTCTGTGAGGCTCGCCCTTGGCCAGAGAGTCGCACTTGGACCCTTGGTCTTGGGCACGCTATACTATAGGCTTGATCAGCTGGTTCTAGCCACGAAAGAGTCGCGTGGCCGCCTCGATGTACTGACTTTTGTCAATATTTCCTTTTTGACAATGTGGGTTTTCGAGCGATGGCCGTCTTATGCTCCAACTGCTCTCAAACTTGACAAGTGGTGTCCCCCAGGCGAGACGGAAGCGCGCAACAGCGGAAGAGCTGCGAGATGGTTCGGAGCAAGCAACACCAAGTGCGTTTGGAGTTTGATATGCGACAAACGGAAGGAGTTTACTGCCAGGCCCTACGCCACGCGCATTGAGAACGTGCGATGGTTTCCAAAGTTGTACCCCTCTAAAGGTATTGTCTTCTCAGAAGAGCTTCTCTTTGAAGAGGGACCGCATTTTCATGAGCGCTACCGCGATTTCTTTTGCTGGTGTCTGCGAGGTTCCCTTCCTGCCCTCGCAGAGCATATTCGTGAGCTCGCACCAAGGTATGAAAAGCTTACCGTGGACGTTGACCCCACTCGAGTTTCTCCTCAGTTCGGTTTTGATGCGGCGGCCCCATCAATCTGGCCCCAGTCCATTATCAGAGGGTGCTACAAGCGCTTGCTAACAAAGGAGTGCAAGACGGTCTTCATGAACAATCTTCCCTTTGAGCAGCCTGCGGGAACCCGCGAGGGTGGTTGTTCCCAGAACTGGCTCGCATACTGGATTGCCCAGCAAACGAGGATTGAGACGAAGTCGGCCGCGCAGCCAAGTAGAGCCCCCTTGATCAAAAGAAACTCTTTTCTGTTTCGCCCCAATTGCAGTCTGTGCGAGTCTGAGTATGGTTGCTACTCACTGTTGGATCGCGAGAACCACTTGTGTCCTGATGTCATTCTGAAGGAGAAGATCGCCGCAGTTAAGAAGGGCGATACGCATGTCGTCAGATACAGCAAGGCATTTGCTGAGGTAAGCAATTTCTCCGCGTGCGTTAAGCCTTTTGATTTTCTTATGCTGGTGCCTTCATTCTGTACTGTTTGCTGTAGTGTCATGTGCGGAGATTCGCATCTGGTGATCGCTCCAAGTCATTGGTTAACACCATTGTTGCCACCAGAAGACAAAAGCAGTCGTTCCGGCTAGCATAGAGGATGGACCCTGAGGTCGAAACAAAGATTCGCGCAGTCATGAATGCTTTTGCTGACTCGCTGATAGACAATCCTCCGGCTCCGTCTCCTCCTGGAGACGACCCGTCTCCTCCAGCGACTGCGGCGCCAAGAGTGAAGAGACCTAGGCAAAAGGGAATTACGATTTCTTCCCCTAGAAGTGCTCCAGCTTCTCCTCCAGTGAGGTCCCTTTCTATCAAGGACAAAGGCAAAGGTCGCATGCCCAGCAAGGTGCGGAAAGAGCTCGCAGTTGAGTCTTTCATTCCGTTTAACCAAGAGGAAGGGGAAGAGAGGCAGGAGCCCCAAGAAAGTGATGAAGAAGAAGAAGCAACAGTTGTGATGCATGAGGAAGAATCAGGAGGTACCTCCGTCGCATTTCCTTTCCCATTATCGTAACTTCTTTGCACTTCTTTTCTTAAACCAATCATATCTTCGCAGATGATGATGATGATGAGACCATTGGTGGCTTTTTGGCCAAGAGGCAAAAGAGAGATACCCATTCTAACATTCCAGGCGATCCCATAAGCGAGGACATTCTTGCTGAGTCCAGGAAGACAGTCGCGGAGGCTGCTGAAAGAAGAAGGCAGCGAGAAGAGGAGGAACTCGAGCGCGTAAGACAGCGAAGCCTCGAAGAGCAGCATGTTGACGACTTAGTGCGTCCAGCTAGCGAGGAAGATGAGCTTCCCAAAGAAATGGTTCCCCAGGCAGAGGAAGAAGATGCGGTTCCGGAAGAGGATGCAGCAGCGCTGGAGCAAGTTCAAGCGGACTTTGAGGAAATCGCAGGCGGCGATAAAGGTGAGATCTTCAATCTCGCAGTAACTTATAGAGATGTTATTGTGGGTGCGTTAAAGCATGGTGTGTCAAAGACTGACATCCGCCGTTGGCTAGTAGACAAGTGCGGAGAACCTTCAGGTAAATATTTGAGCGATATGCATGTGCTAGACCTGAGCAACTTGAAACAGGATCATGACTGGTTTCTTCGCATCCCAGGTCACGCTCCTTTTAAAGACTTTCTTAGTGAGGAGACACTAATAGGACATGGTTCCACGTCCTTAGTGTATGATGAAGATATCTCAATCCCACCTTCGCGTGGAGGTGCTTACTCTTAGCTTTAGCAAAGATAGCAAAATAACTTATAGCGCAAGTTACCTCATATCATCGCATTTAATGTTGCAGGTCATGCTGAGGGACCTGTGCTGGAGCAGAGAAGTCAGCCTTCTGTGTCCTATGTTCCGATTCCGAGCTCTCATACCGAGAAGCCTGTCGCGGCTGCTGAACATGCAAGTGAGCCTCTCGAGGACATCATCGAACTTTCCGATGATGCTGAAGCAGATGCTGTGCTGATGGATGAAGATGTCCATACTGGTGCTGAGGAAGTAAGGACAAGTGCTGCTAATGCTTTCGCATCTGAGAGCGTCCTTCGCCAAGCGACTTCGGCTGTCCCTTCGCCTCCGGCGATGACTGAGCCAGAGGCACCTATTCCTGCGTGGAGCTTTTGGGGCTCGCAGGTTGGGAATGCAGTCGCAGCTGGTGCGGCCTACACTCTTCCTCCTGACTACGAGAGATTGGAGCTCGCAGATGATAGGAGAGCTATGGAGCGAGGACAGTCTTCGACCACCCCGGCAGCGCGCATTCCTTCTCTTCATGAGATTCTGGAAGGAACTGGTAAGCAGAGCTTTACTGTTCGCATTTTGCATTATTTTCTTGCGAGTTTGACATCATAACTTAGTTTTGACGTCTCTTCAGGTTTGAAGCAAACCGATGTAGACTGGGTGGTTCGAATGCGCCTCACCTACCCCCAATCGTTTGTGAGATCTCTGGAGATAGGGCCCTTCGACAGGAGGCTGTTTCTTACTGAAGCCATTTGGATTTTGGAGCAGCTGTCTGCGGCTATGCCTGCGACCATTTCTGTCCAGAGTGCTGAATTGCTATGTGGCATGTGCCAAAATCTCCTGACCAAAGTCCAGGGCAGACTGGGTTTCAAATTTCTTATGAACAGAGTCACGCTGATTCGCGCAGCCGTAACTTTGAAACTCGGCCACCAGAATCTCGCAGCTGAGAAGCAGAAGGTGGAGCAGCAAAAGCTAAAGGTTGATGAAGCTCTGAAGCTTTATCATGAGATGAATGCCAGGTGCGAGCTATTGAAGCAAGAAGTGGAACAAGTAGAGAAGCTGAGCCATCAGTTCGAGCCCCAAGACTCCTTGATCAAGAATTTGCTTTGACTTTTCGAATTTTGAAAAATAGCAAGAAAATAGCTGAAACATTAATGTAATGTTTGAAACATTAATATAATGTTGCTAGGGTTTCTCCCCCTTTTTTTTTAACAACAAGAATGAATTTGCCCGTTTTGCCCTTTCCCGGGATTTGATAGGATATCTCTGTGCATATCCAATTATGACATCAGCAATTGATACTCTGCTTGATTTTCGCGCTAATTTCTCGGCAGATAAGCACGCTTTCGTTGGAAAGTCCATCCGAATCATGACCATCCGTCATTTATTAGGATACGCAACTGAATCGTCGTAGCCTTTAGTAGGGTAATTGATTGTTACCGCTTTTCAAGGCGTAAGTGATTGAACTTACCCTCTTTTTGAATTCTGCTGACTCATCTTTGGCAACTGAAGAGTCTCCACAGGTTCTATATAAACCCTGTCTTTGCTATTTGGGTTCTTCATCCCAAAAAATGTGCTTTGCCGTGAGTCCTTACGACTGCTGGCTTCAACGCTTATTTTTCGTTGATTCATGGCAACTTCAAGTTGTGAATCCTGAGTTTGCGCTTTGTGCTGTAGAAATAGTTTCCAAGATCCACTTTATGAGGCTTATTGCTCTTTATAACCATCATAAAGAATATGTAGATAATATCTCATGTGTGTTCGAAGAAATTTCTTCGTGTATTATGTGTGCAGGTCATGTTTTCGGCTGCCTCGTGGTGAGGTGCAGCGCCGAAGTGACCGTGCTACCGTCTCGTAATGAACGGCGGAATTCTTCTCCAGCCTCCCTGGAGAAGAACTTGTTGCCCCCACGTTCGTGAGCTCAGGGTGACGGAACGCTGCGTTCATCCCCGTCTACAAGGAGCCCTTGCCCTTTGGAGCTTCTGCTTGCCTGTTGATCGCTGGAACCGGTGGTTCCTTGGGCAAATGTTATGGGGTGCAGATCTGACAAGGGTCTTGTCAAATACTGGGATCTTGAACGTATGGCTTCATGTGGCTCTTTTGGAGCAAGATCCCACCTGCGACAGATGTTCACCCGCAGATGCGCGTATAGCATTGCCGGTGTTAGGACCGGTGGGTTCATCCTTTTCAGTCAGGATTCCCGCGATGTGTTACTTCATGCTTTTCGAATGTATTGTAAGCCATGTTGGCTGCGTAGTTAGATTCGAGCTTTTTCGCTTGTAAGCTGCTATCTAGACAGATAAATTGTAAGTCTTTTGACTCATAATGATAAATAGCCTTTTGTATTATCTGCTGTCTCTTTACAACAAAATACAACTTCGCGTGCGTTTCGGCATATTTCGCCTTGCATAATGCTACGTAATGGTTTCGCATTTGCGATCTGCTATATGAATTCGCGGATGTTTCACTAGATCGTTTGAGATCATATTTTCGCAGCTGTGCCATCCTGGCAGATGGGCTTGTGATTGGCCTTTGTGAATCATTTAAGATTATTTTCACAATATTGCTATCGTAGTAGATAGTCTTTAGCAGATCAATTGAGATCGTTAAATTGTGCGAGTTGCTATCGTGGCAGATAGGCTTTACTAGAAGATCGATTGGGATCTTTTTTCGCATGAGCTGCTATCGCAACAGATAGGCTTTTAGAAGATCAAATAAGATCATTTTGCGCATGAGTTGCTATCGTAACAGATAGACTTTAGAAGATCAACTAAGATCATTTTTGCGTAGGCTGCTATCGCAACAGATAGGCTTGAAAGATCAATTAAGATCGCATTTGTATGTGTTGCTATCGTAACAGATAGGCTTTTATGATCAATTAAGATCGCATTTGCATAGGCTGCTATCGTGACAGATAGGCTTTAGATGATCAATTAAGATCGCATTTGCATAGGCTGCTATCGTAAGAGATAGGCTTAGACGATCGATTAAGATCGCATTTGCATAGGCTGCTATCGTAAGAGATAGGCTTAGATGATCAATTAAGATCGCATTTGCACAGGCTGCTATCGTAAGAGATAGGCTTAGATGATCAGTTAAGATCGCATTTGCATGGGCTGCTATCGTGAGAGATAGGCTTAGATGATCAATTAAGATCGCATTTGCATAGGCTGCTATCGTGAGAGATAGGCTTAGATGATCAATTAAGATCGCATTTGCATAGGCTGCTATCGTAAGAGATAGGCTTAGATGATCAGTTAAGATCGCATTCGCGGATTGTTATTGTAGCGGATGACTCACTGTTAACAGCTATAACAAACTGAAATAAAGTAAAATTGACATGCACAAATACGAAGTTTCTCATTTGGGAGAATTTTCTTATTATAATGCTCTCATATGGGAGAGATGGGATTACAATCCTCTCATATGGGAGAGGAGATTGTGTAAATCGTAGCCACACAAGACATTAAGCGACGTTATAGTAAAACGCATGAAATGAGAGAAGTCAGGGATAGTACTTCTTAATCCAGCGCATGTTGACTGAACTCGGAGTTGAGGTTGTGCCGTGCAACCTTCGTATGCTGCAGTAGCCACTGTCAAAGACTTCTGTGACTTCGAAGGGTCCTTCCCAATTGGCTGCAAACTTCGGGTGAGTCGCTTCTCGCATACAGTGATCAGATGCGCGCAAGACCAAGTCTCCGACTGCGAAATCTCTACGCTGGACCGTCTTATTGTAGGCGCGAGCGATTCTTTCCTGGTACCGCTTGTTGGTTCTTTTGGCTTGTTCTCGCTTTTCCTCCAGCAAGACTAAGTCGTGATCACGTTGATTTTCATAGAGTGCATGGAAGGCCAGCCTTGCCGAATTGACTCTAACCTCCGCAGGTACTACAGCTTCGGCCCCATAACATAGTAGAAATGGCGAGGCCCCCGTGGGTGTCCTTGGAGAAGTTCGGTAGGACCACAGAGCTATGCTTAGAGAGTCGGCCCACTTCTTGTGGTCATCTGCGACCATCTTGCTCAAAATTCTCAACAGCTTTTTGTTGGTCGCTTCGGCTTGTCCATTTCCCTTTGGGTAATAAGGGGTAGAACAAATCTGCCTGATATTGTACTCCGCTAATTTCGCAGCTACCTGGCGATTAACAAAAGGAGTACCGTTATCTGAAAGAATGGTGTTTGGGATTCCGAACCTGCATATGATGCTTTCCTGGATGAAGTTGACCACAGCCAGCGCATTTGCCGTCTTCAGTGGTATTGCTTCCACCCACTTGGTGAATAGCTCAGTCGCGGTGAGAATGAAATGGTTCCCGTGCGACGTCGGTCGGATGGGACCGATGAAGTCCAGAGCCCATGTGTGAAATGGCCATGGCGTCCCTAATGCATGTAGATCCACGGCGGGAGCGTGCACTAGGTTCCCTTTGAATTGGCACTCCTGGCAGCGTCGCACTTTGGTGCGGCAATCGACCTCCATCGTGGGCCAGAAATACCCGATTGAGAGGAGCTGTCTGCATAATTTCGCACCTCCTTGGTGTTCCACCTGATGAGAAAGGTCCATGACTTCTTGTGCTTCTCTGCCGTCTAGACATCGCAGCAAGTTGCCCTCGTGACCTCTTCGCCAAAGTAGGTTTTCCTGTACCACATACCGAGACGCTTTCCTTTTCAATTTCTCGGCTTCTTTTCTTGATTCGGGCACGGTGCCCTGGGTGAGGAAATCAAATAGTGGCTTCCTCCAGTCCGCATCGTCATCGGTTAGGGCGATGAGTAGAGAATCTTTGATTAGTGCGCAACTCTCGCACTTTCCTTGTATCAGGGCTGCGGCTGTTGACATGTCTGGCCAATGAATGCCATATCTCTGAGCCTTCCTGTAGATTGACACCTCGCTTTCTCCGCAAGCGTGTTGGTGAATCTTTTCTAACAAAAGTTGTCCCTCTCGCTCGGAGACGCATCGCATGAGTATTCCGCCAGGACCCTTGTAATAAAGGGTGTTGTCATGTATGCAGTACCCTTTTGTGAGTGCCCAGGTTTCACTGCTTGTGCCCTCCGCAATAGCTTGCAGGATTGCTTTCCTCCAGTCTGCGTCATCCATGTGTTCGTCGTCGCACGCATCCTCTGTCAATGCCGACAACGTTCGCACTTCAATAGAGATCTTTGCGGGGCATTTGTCAGTGCTGACCTTAGATCCCAAGGTTGCCAAGGCGTCCGCATGTCTGTTGTCTGCTCGGGGCTTGTGCTCGTACTTCACATCGCAGAATTGCTGCATCAGCTTTTGTACTAGGGTGCGGTAAGACAGGAGGTTGATCTCCTTCAAACCATATTCGCCCGAGGCTTGCTTAACAATCAGCTTGGAATCTCCCATGACCGTTAAGTTGCTTACTTCCAAAGCTTTCGCCGCACGGAGCCCCGCGATGAGAGCCTCGTATTCTGCTTCGTTGTTTGTGACTGCGAAGTTGAGCTTTGCGGACATCTGTATGACTTCCCCGTCTGGCTTTGTCAAGACTATCCCAATGCCTCCACCTTTCCTTGTGGACGAGCCGTCAAAGTGGAGCGTCCAATAGGGCACGTCGATTGCATAGATCTCAGGGCCTTCGAGCTCTTCCTCGATCACGGGCTCATGGCTGTTATCGGGGAACTGTGCCAACAGATCCGCTACCGCTTGCGACTTGATCGCTCGCGGTCGCACGCATGTGATATCGTATTGAGAGATGGTCATGTACCATTTCGCCAATCTCCCGCCCGGAGTAGTGTGAGTTAGCAAATATCGTATAGGGTCGCTCTTGGTGACCACTACTACTTTGTGTGATGCAAAATAGTGTTTCAACTTCTCTATCACAAAGAATAAGGCAAGGCAATGACGTTCGATGTCTGTGTACCTTGATTCAGCAGGCTGCACGATGCGAGAGATGTAGTAGATAGGCCTCTCTTGGCCTTCATGCTCCTGAGCCAAGAGCGCTCCTATAGATCTCCTTGTTGATGTCAGATATAGCAGAAGCGGTGATCCTAGTTGAGGCGCGATCATTATTTTTGAGGACGTCAGTAAATCCTTCAGCTTTTCGAATGCGGCTTCGTGCTCTGGGGCCCAGTTGTACGCAGCGTCCTTCTTGAGGAGAGCACTAAAACAGCAGGTGATTTCTGCAATCGCTGGAATGAATCTTCGCAGATATGATAGCTTTCCCAAGAATTTTTTCAAGGTACTCTGGTTATGGGGTGGTGTCATGCTGGTGATAGCTGATACTTTCGCAGGGTCAGGCTCGATCCCTTGGCGATGAACCACGCATCCCAAGAATTTCCCTGATGTTACCCCGAATGCGCACTTCATGGGATTCATTTTCAGTTGAAAACATCTGCATCTATTGAACACCTTTCGTAGATCTGCAAGGTGGTCTGCTTCGTGCTTGGATTTGACCACGAGGTCATCCACATAGAATTCCACTTCTTTATGCATCATGTCGTGAAACAGAGCCATCATAGCCCGTTGATAGGTTGCACCCGCATTTTTGAGACCGAATGGCATTACGGTGTAATTGAACACCCCTACCGGAGTGATGAATGCAGTTTTTCGCGCATCTTCGGGATCCATCTTGATTTGATTGTACCCGCTGAAGCCGTCCATGAAACTGAACATGCGATGGCCCGCTGTTGAATCGATAAGCAAATCGATGTTGGGCAGTGGGAAATCGTCCTTGGGGCAGAAGCGATTGAGATCTCGGAAGTCCACGCAGATGCGGAGCTGTCCGTTCTTTTTCACTACTGGCACGATATTGGCCAGCCATGTGGGATGATGATTCGGCTCTATGAATTTGGCATCCAGGAGTTTGACAATCTCCTTCTTGATTTTCACGTTAAGCTCCGGCCTGAAGCTCCTTGTACTCTGCTTTACTGGTTTAGACCCCGGGATGATGTCTAAACGGTGCATGGTGATGCTTGTATCCTGACCTGGCATCTCATCATATTCCCATGCGAACACATCCTTGTATTCAGTTAGGAGTTGTAGCAGTCCTTGCTCCTCTTCGCTTGTGAGGTCCGCACTTAGAAAGACTGGCCTTTTCTTTTCCTCGTTCGGGCTGAGGAACACTTCCTTTAGCTCTTGCTTTTGTGGTCTGGGCCTGTCTTCCATGCATTCGGGCGCTTCTTTGAGTTTCTCGTCTGGAGCGCCCTGTGTTGGCTCTTCCGTCAGCTCAATTTGCTCGATTTGATTGATTTGCCCAGGGATATCCCCATGCCCGCGTGAGGACATCCCCGCGCACCTTCATATGCGATAGCATTTCTTCCCATTGGCGTAGAAGCTCTCTATCTCCTTGCCCTCGGGTCATGCTTCGCGATTCTCTTCAGAGTATACACGTTCTTTCGATGATATGCGATACGCGGCGCCTCTTCGCGTGTAGGCGGCTTTTCCTTGGCATCTTCCCTTGTCACCATTACTCCCGCAGGCGACTGGTCCTTGATGTCCTCCCAGAGAGGCAAAGGAATAGGGTTGAATGGTCCAGGTGTTTGCTCGTCCGCCATCTCAGTGAACCACACCGCCTCGCTGAGATGTGCTTCGTCCAGGTTGAATGGGTTCGTCGAAGCCGGTATCTCGACTATTCTGTCGTTCCAGATAGCTTTCATAACCTGGTGAGCCGTTGAAGGGACTGCGTCGAAGCGATGAATCCAGGCTCGACCTATAATCATGTGGTACGTGGTGTTCGCGTCTATGACATAGAACTTTGCTGAGCACTTGATTTTGCCAATCTGAACGCCCAGGCGGATCCATCCGATCGTCATTCTAGAGTCGCTTCCGAATCCCATCAGCGGAGACGGACGTCTGACAATCTTGTGCTCGGGGATCCCTGCTAGCTTCAGTGTGTGGAGCGAAACGACGTTGACCGCTGCTCCTCCATCGACGAACGCTCGTTTGAACTCGACGCCATTGATGATGGCGGTCACGTAGAGAGGCCTTTGGTGGCTCGCATCCGTCTTCTTGTCGCTGGCAGAAAAGGTCATAATCTTTTCTGTAGAGCGGGATGCCCTGATGACTTTCCCGTTGGAGACTACGAGGTCCTCCTCGTAGTCCTCCGCTATTCTCAAGATCGCTTTCGTCATATCAGTCCGGCACTTCTCGGAGAAGTTCATCTCGTCGAAGAATCTGTTGAAGCCGTGCGACCCTTTCATCCGGTCGGCACGTTCATCCTCCGTGTCCATGCTGTAGTCCTCGTCTTCATGGACCTCGGCAACGATGGGTAGACCATCCTCTGCGACTTCTTCCAAGTCAACAATCGAGATCATGGCGACCTCTTTGCCTTTCGGGCCCTGCTCCGCATGAGCAGGAAGTGGGTTGTTGCGCACGTCCTTTCTGTGATCACTGACGATTAGCTCGCCGTTCTTCATCTTCTGGTCGAATGCAAACCTGAGCTTTTTACATTCCGCTGTGGGGTGCATGACCTTGCCATGGTACTCGCACCACTTAGGGTCCCTCACCATCTCCTTGGAGGGTGTTTTCTCGAGCGGCGGCAGGACGCCGTCCTTGCGCCACTGTCTGCAGAGGTCGCTTGCTTCCTCTACTGAGCATGGCAGAGGCGGTACATCGAAGTTCGCAACCTTCGCTTGCTTCTGGGGCGAAACTGTATTGACCTCAGCTTCGCGTCCCCTCTTGTAGCTAAATCTGCCGATCTTGTATGTAGTGCCGCTCGAAGGTCGCTCCGGAGTGCTCTTCTTTTTCTGTCTCTCGACTATAGGCTCGATGTTCTTCGTGCATTCGATTAGCTTTGAAAACGTAGGTGTTTGCAAATTGATGAGCATACCTTTGTATTCATCTCGCATGCACTGCAGGCATATCTCTACGAGCCGGCTTTCGGGCATTGGATCTTTGCACTCCAAGGATTTCGCCCTGAATTTCTTGATGAAAGTGATTCCGTCCTCTTCGCGCTTCTGATACATCCGCGAGAGATGGATCATCGTCACCTTTTCTTCCATCTGGAAGAACTTGGTATAGAACTTCTGGACCATGTCGTCCCAAGTCTTCACGGATCCGGCTTCCAATGTTCGGTACCATTTGTATGCTACGTTCCCTAGAGATTTTGGGAACTCTCGCATCAGCAGCTTGGGATCAGCTCCGTACGGACCCATGACATCAATGAAACGCATGACATGCTCATGAGCGTTTCCATTGACGTCCTCGAACTTATCCCATTTAGGAGCCTTGTACCCCGCCGGGTTAGGCATGAGATAGATCTCTCGTGGAATAGGTGGATCGTTGTCTAACTTCGGGATAATGGTATCCGCGAATGACTGATGAGCCATAATAGTGTCCACGCGCTTCTGCAAAGACGTCATGCATTCTGGAATGCTCCCCTCGGTAGTTGACGGAGGGGTTGCCGCCGGCGGGGGCGACACATACGCCGTCGAAGGGTTGGGAGCATACTGACTAACCGTATTCCCCCAGATTGCCGTTGGGGGAGGCAAAGGGTACTGCAGAGTTGGGTTAGATGCCAAAGCCGAGGGCTGAGGGGTGTGAACAGCAAGAGGCAGCATCTGGGACGTTGACCCCTGAACCGAAGGCAGTTGCGTAGTCGCCGGTGGAGTCTGCAGATTGGGGTTGGGAGGTGTGGTTGACACTCCCAATCCTGGAGCGGTAGGGGCTCCTCCTCCTCGAGGGGCAGCGGTGGCTGACGAAGGGTTTGGCGCAAGGGTGCCCAGAACGGCCAAGATCCGTTCTAATTGCGCAGACTGAGCCTTGAGAGCTTTCGCCTGACTCTGGACAGTGGCGTCCAAAGACTCTAGCGTCGGTGTCTCACCGGGAGTCGTAGGAGTACGGCGGGTCTCGTCTCCCGAGGGAGCTTCGGTGGACGGCGATCTGTTGCTGACATCATCCTCCTGAGACATGGTTGCTTTTGTTGGTAAGTTCACGTCGGGTTCACCAAAATGTGCACAAGAGATTCCGGCGGGGAGACCTCCGTGTACACCGTATGTAGTGGATCAGGGATCGCACAGGAAGAGAGGGGTTGTGTGTATGGAGAGAGTAAGGCAGTAGCAATGTCTGAGAGAGAGACAGAGGTTTGGCAGAGCTTCCGCGTATGGCAAGTGTGTTCTCCTTTGTATGGAAAGGGTAACGTCCTATATATAGCAGAGAACGTGACCGTTGTAGTGTGGTTAATGCGCCCATTGATGGCGGCTTAATTAGCTTAACCATAACGGCACGTTCGTCCGAGTATATAGGGACCGTTACAGCACGTGGTGCGCGAATACCGGAACCGTTACGAGGTTGACCGGGTTTGACCGGATTGACCGGGTTTATGGAGCTCGTGCCATAAATCTCTCAAAACAGTTACTAAAGGTCGCGTGCGGGCTTGGCTCGCACGCGACAGGGCTTACTCTAGCCTCCAAACCACTAAGTCCCTACAAGTCCCGTGCAGTGGTATGCGAGGGCTCTGTCTCGCAGCCCCCACATGGATCAGCTCGGCTGGTGATCCAGTGTGTGTGGAGCACAATATGGTGTGCTGGATGGTTGCCACGTGGCTAAGATCTGTCAGCTCAGAAAGCACTATCTACAACTGGTTATGTGTCAAGCAATTGAGAAAGTTCATTACTTGATTGTCTTTTACTTCCGCTGTGATTTTACTATCATAACACAAAATTATCTCTATTCGGTGTTTGACACGCTTGGGTGTTGCTCATTCAATATTTCAGTGCTGATTTTCGAAACTGCGGTTCTTGTTTTCCTTCCCACCGCAGGTTTAGGAGACGGGGACTACGAGGTAGATGGGTACGAGACTCACATGCAATGAACGTCACAAGAAAGCATCTTGTATGATAGTTTATGTATAATATAGTAGTGCTCAATAAACGCTTGTATGAAACGTTGTGTAATGTTTAATAGTAATGTAACATAAATGGAGGTTTTGCTTTTGATTTCCGCCGTTACATTAGCATCGCCCTCCCGGTCTCGTCCGAGCCGGACAAGGGGGTTGTTGCATTAAAGGTCCTAGGAGTCATCTTTCATGTCTTCCCCAAACCCACTTCAAGAACACCATGAAAGTATGAGTAAGTACTACATCTTTTGCATCTACATCATGATTTTGTTCATTAACTCCTCATTCTTGTGACTCTATGACAAATATTTAGTTGCATGTTAGTGGATCATCATTTTTAAGATGCAATCTTAGCATTGACCATCTCATTTGTATGTTTGATGGTGGATTTGTGATTGCATGTTCTTGATTCATCATCATCTTCATGATTTTCACACATGCAAGTATAAAATTGAGTTTGTTAGGTATATATGTATATGCTTCATATATTTTGATTGTCCAATTTCATATCTTGGAAGAAAATTTCTTGCATGCAACAAGCTTTGAACTATACAAAACCATCAAAGTCATGTTTTGAGCTGATTTCACAAAGTTGAGAAAAATACTTAAGTATTTCAGAAAATTATGAAAAATTCATGGTTTGTGCATTTTCATGTGATGTTTCTACAGTAAATTTTTCAGAGCAATTGGACTTGAATTTAATTTTTAATCGGCCAAAAACTTATGCTGTTTTACGAATCTGTCCAACCCCAGACCAGAGAAGTTATTCATCGATTTCATGTATTTATTATACTGCAATGGTTACCAAATTTGGATATGTTTTTCCCTGAGGTGTTATTTACTTTGAGTTAAAAGTTTATAATATTTTGAATTTCTATGAATATTTTATGAATTTACTCCCAAGACCGCTTTTCAGCCTCTGTTTTACACCTAAAAAACTCTGAAAGTTAATGTTTAAAAATACTTAAAAGTTTTCATAATTTTTATAATTTTATATGTTATCAGTAAACTCTTTATCTACGTTATGTAAAAAATTTGAGGTCCCAAATAATTATTTTGAGTCACCTATGAATTTTGTACTAGCGATGGTTACACTTATCTTATAAGCATGATTTAGAAGTTTATCAAGTTATTAAAGCTAGTTTATGCAAGTTACCTTTAAGTTCATTATATGTCATATTACTCTTATAAGCTGCATTTTACATTGCATATGCATCTTATAATATGTTTAAGACTATACAAGCATATGGATGTGTGAGAAGTTTGTTTATCTTGCATTGATAAGACTAGTATCATTTTGCTAAGTGATTTAGGCATGTCTATGTTTGGAATGATTTCATGCCAAGTGATTATGTGCTATGTTTGGAATGACTTCATGCTAAGTGATTTTGTGTTATGTTTGAAATGATTTCGTTCTAAGTGCTTATATGTATGATTGTAGCGTTCTTTGCTATTTACGTGACAACGGAGTTGATGATCGTGTGCTTAAAGATGAATGAATTTGGAATAAGGAATGTTAAATAAATGGATTAAGCTCGCAAGGTGAGTTACCCTACCTCCCGAAGTTTGTACCTACCCTCAAGTTTCTTAAAAGTTTATGTATGTTCATGTCGTCCATAGTATTATTATGTATGCTTTCTTTACTCAAGTAAAATGTTTATGCCCCGTGGATGCTAACAAAGGAAATGAACGTTTCATAAGATAAAAAACATTTTCAGAAAAGGCCACGGTTACCGTAGTGAAACTCCCTGTCGGGTATAGGCAGGCTACGGCCCTTTTGCCGGGGCAATATAAGCAGGCACGCGTCGCCTCACGAGCCGTCGCGATCGGCATGTCCCTACGTTATGTTAAGTCACGAAGGTTACACGGGCCATAAGATAAGAAACTAAGCAAACATGTTCAAGTACGTTATGGTCTCCACGTGAGACAAAGAAAAGTTCATACTTGGAACAATACGATTTCACACGACTCAAGTTATGCTTTACGTTATGCTTTCTCTATGATTCATGTTATTCTTTATGAATGTCATGATCTCTCAAGTTTCACAAGTATATGTATGTATGACTATGCCTTATGTTCATGTCGCTCCATGGGAAAGTTAGCCTCTTTTAGTTTTTCAAACCTACGGAGGGGCGTAGATGTAACTCACTGAGCTAGTTGAGCTCACCCTTTCACGTTACCCTTTTTTTTTCAGGTTTTAAGGACACATAAGAAGAAAGAAGTAGCTTGACGATAAGTTGATATGTGTTGGGTTGTTGGCGTGATGGTGCTTATGTGCTTAGATGTTGATGACATGCTAGACGACTTGAAGCTAGTGTAGAACACATGTTGGTAGATTACTTTAAGAATGTAAGAGTTGTAATTATGTATATAAGACCTTGTATCAGCCCTTGTATGATACCTAGAACATTTCCCATGTTATGATCTGCTTATGTTATGAGTCGCGAGGACTAAACGATATTGATTTTCAAGTTTCGACTTTCTTTTCTCTACAATTCAAATTGTTTATCAAGGGGACCCCAAGTTATTTGTTATTTACGCTTCCGGAAAGTTATTTTCGAAACATTTATCACGACTTTTATAAATTACTTATTTAGCCTCTCGACGAGTCAAGGCCGCACCGGCATGTCGCGCCCTCCTCCCGTTAATGCGAACTTTTATTAATCGCTAATCGGGGTCGGCGGGAGGGGGATGTGACATATATAGACAAGGTGTTGAAACGCTTCAACATGCAATATTCCAAGAAGGAATTCTTGCCCATGTCTCATGGAGTCACCCTCTCGAAGGCTAATTATCCCTCCAATGAGATTGAGAAGGACCGCATGAGTAGGACTCCCTATGCATCGGTCATAGTGTCCATCATGTATGCCATGTTATGTACTAGACGAGATGTGTCATACGCGTTCAGTATGGCAAGAATATATTAGTCTAATCCGGGTGAGAGTCACTGGATTGTTGTAAAGAATATTCTCAAGTACTTGAGAAGAAGTAAGGATGCATTCTTGATATTTGAAGGAGAGGAATTGTAATTGGTTACACTGATGCGAGCTTCCAAACCGACAAAGATGACTATAGATCGCAGTCGGGGTATGTATTTTGCCTGAATGGACGAGCTGTGAGCTGGAAGAGTTCCATGCAAGACACAGTTGTTGATTCTACAACTGATGCTGAGTACATTGTTGCTGCAGGCGCAACAAAGGAGGCTGTTTGAATAAATAAGTTTATCACTGAGCTTGGTGTGGTTCCTAGCATTGTGTATCCCATAGCATTGTAATGTGACAACTCTGGGGCGATCTCACCAGAAATCAAAGCATGTACTTAGGAGACTCCATCTCATCCGCGGAATGATCGATAGAGGAGATGTGAAGATATGCAAGATTCCAACGGATGACAATCTTTCTGATCCACTCACAAAGCCGCTCGTTCAGCGAAAGCATGAAGGGGACACTAGTTCTATAGGCATAAGAGATGTACTAGATTGGCTCTAGTGCAAGTGGGAGACTGTTAGAATAGGTTCCCTAGAGGCAATCTATATTTAGTATGAACATTGTTTTGCTAGAATATTCATTTATGATTTATGGTGATATTTATTATAATGAAGTCCTTAGATACAATGTGTTTTTTATCTTAAATATCCCTAGTCCATTATATTGGAAAACATGACAATCAACTATAGACTAGTATGTGGGTAGATTGATATGGAGATATCATGTCTAACACATGGGTATGCATTATGAGTAATGACATACTGGATTGACCCACAACGAGAAGACTACACTAGATTATGTCAAAGTCACAAGCGCTTCTCGTAGTTTTAACGGTATTGTAATCCTTCGACTTGAAGTCACTAGATACTCTAGTTTTGAAATATCATGATTGGATATTGTCAAACGTTGCGCCTTAACCGGGTAACTATAAAGATATTCATCGGGCATGGTCGGAAGCAAGCTGAGAGATCGTAGTGACGTGGATAGGATTTGTCCCTCCCACATAATGGGAGCAAATATCCATGGGCCACTCGAGGGATGGTGCTTATAGAATGTCTGGCCAAACTCAGATAAACCAATATGGAGACATTGATGTTATCTGTACGGATAAGCATATTCCCAAGATCGAGAAACTATGGATTGGATATACGAATGTGACTATTATGTCTCTTGTCCAATCCGGATACGGAGACAAAGGGATAACACAATAAATGAACAATGGGCACAAGGTTTGTTTGGATCACTGACTATTTATATTAGTTGGGTGGCATGGACGTGTTGCTAGACACCGCTCCATGTTAGTAAAGATTTACTACCAACTAAGTATAAACCTATGGGGTCACACACCGGATGGATTAAGTTCAATATCGGCATTAATTAGTAGGACTGATTAATCAAAATAATCTGAGCTCAACCACATGCAATACAAGGTGGAATAATCCATGTAAGTACATGATTAGTATTGTTACAATTATATAGTTAAAAAGAGTTATTAACTATATAAAGGAACTCTAGCTTGTTATTTTCTCATCTAAGTCATTATTGAGAGAACATGACAAAGCAAGAGAGAGAGAGAGAAGGAGGTTCGGACCCTAGTCCGTCCTCCCTTACCGCCGTCGGCCCTTCTTGGGCGTGGTGGTAGCTCCATTTTGCGTGATCTCTTGCCTCCTTCTTCCATTTCTATTACATCGCGGTGAGAAGGAATCCAATCAAATATCCAAGGTGTGTATACTCCTGGAAACAAAGACATTATTCTTCGTTTGATCTCTCAAACTAAGGTACACACCTATTCTACCCTTATCATGTTATGATCGCTTGCCTGTAATCCTTGAAGGGATTTGAGCAGGATTAATTTTTATTATTCCGCGTTACTTGCATCAAAACACTACACACCATCCCTCGAGGGGTCGTGGACATTTAATCCCGTTATGTGGGAGGGACCAATTCTATCTACACCACTACCATCTCTAAGCTTGCTTCCTTATTGTATCCGACGAACGTCTTTATTACTACCCAGTTACGGTGTAGCGTTTGACGATGTCAAAATACAATATTCCACAACTAGAGGATCTATTGACTTCAAGTCTAAGGATGACAATACCGTTGTCACTACGAGAAGAACTTGTGACTTTACATAACTTGTATGTAGCCTTCTCATTATGGGTCAATCCAGTATGCTATTACTCGTAATGCATACCCATGTGTTGGATTGTGATATCTCCATATCAATCCAACCCCATACTAGTCTGTAGTTGATCGTCATGTTAATCAATATAATTGACTAGGAATTTTTAAGATAAACGACATATTTGCAATCTAAGGACTTCATTATATTAAATATTCGCATAAATAATACAATGAAAGTTTCTAGCCAAAATCACTATCCATACTAAAAAGATTGCCTCTAGGGCATCTATTCCAACAGTCTCCTACTTGCACTAGAGCCAATCTGATGCAAACCGTATTCCCATAGATCTACTTGCACTAGAGCCAATCTGTGTGTTTCTTTTAGTCTTTTGGTAGCAGGGAAATGTTCCATTCATTTAAGTGTGGAAAACGGGATCCGATATTTATTCAAACGGCGTTATACGATTGTGGTTATTGGTCATAAAAAGCACACTGCATGTAGGTTTTGTTAAGAATTTGAAACTGCGATGGGTTTTTGGTCAAAAATGGTAAAGTGCATATAGGTTTACGGAAAAAAAAACCTTAAAAAAAATTTTAAAAGGAAGAAAATGACGAAGGTTCCCTTCATTCAAGTGTGAAAAGGGGATTCCGTTATTTATTTCTAACGGCGTTATAAAATTGTGTCTATTGGTCATAAAAAGCAAATTGCAGGTAGGTTTTGTTAAACTGCGGTGGATTTTTGGTCAAAAATGGTATAGTGCACACAGTTTTACGGTCAAAAACCCTAATATATAAAAAAATCATATAAAAATTATATTATAAAAACCATTTAATAATAATAAAAAATATACTTTTATAAATCCCCATAACGACCCAAAAAATTATGAAAATACCCCCAAAATACTGAGGTATTACACTTGCAGCCAACCGCATCATTATATTTCGCATATTAAATTGGTGCGTATACTGTTTAGCTTGTTTGGGTTTGAACCCGGGGACCTAATGAGGGGCTTTAAACACTCTACCACTGAACTAGCACACACTTGCAGAGACATCGTTATTAATTGGACGCATATGTAGGTCTACTGCAATGATCTCCTTAACAATTGTAAACTTACAAACCTAAGAGTTCTGTGATTCTTTTCTAAACTTGACGTGCAACGCACCTGCAAAAAATGTTTAATTGTTTTCCTTAATTTGTGTATTGAAAGAAAAAAATATTTGTGTAACTACAGAGAGGTTCCACCTCATGGCCGACAGTGCAACCATGGGTATTATTCAACCATGCGTGATTGAGCGGATGATAGATCGTTTGGCACTGTTATACCGCGGCCAGAGGCATCAGGTTCTTGATAACTGTCACGCAGCGGCATGAGGCATTGGACGGCTACGGGGAAGGTCGAACTTGACCTTTCCTAAGGCCAAGGCTAATGGATTCACAATATTTTCTATTGTATTGGTCGTTGAGGAGCTCCAAAAAAATTGTAATTATGAGTGTAAACGAACGTGCACAATTATTAGTAGAGGGAATATTTGTTTCTCCAAAATATGATACGGTATTTGATTCGGAAGGAAAATTTACTATTTACATGAACATGAAAAGTTATTAGTAGAGGGAATATTTTTTCTCTCCAATATATGATATCATATATGATTAGGAAGAAAAACTTGCTATTTACATAATATACGCACATATGCACTAGCTACATTGTAGATGGGAATGCTTGTGGTGAGTTCTTACAATGCTTGTGGTGTGAGGGGAGGCTAAAAATAAGCTACCTATATTTATAAACGAGCGTTCTCCTTGGAACGTTCTTCATAATCTATGATCTTGCGGTGAAGATCGAGAGACTATAAGGTTACCATCTCCTTGCAAATAGATATTTATACATGAATCTTCTACATTCACTCTATGTATAGAATTCTAGAGAATTTCATAAGTGCTAGCAAAATAATGAACCACGTGGGCTTAAGCCAGTGGCAGGGGCTAGCAATGAATTTTACAAAACAACTCAGCCCATGACATATGGACCCTTCACTTTTCACCAGATGCTTGCTTTTGCGTACATGAACTTGAATGGAGTGGTCCTAATAATATACCGTTTTTCCTTCCTTTATGGATCTAGTATTCCCCCACTATGGATGTATGATTGTTGAGTCACGGGTACATAAACTATTCCTAAAATATATGGCTTCTATTTTTTGGAGTGTAACGATTGACAGAAATTGATTTTTGCTGAAAGAAAACTCTCAGATGATTGAGTGAATTGAACTACAAGCCTGTTGAACTGTGTTGGGGTTTTGTTGATTCTGGAGGGTGATTGTTGTATGCAATTGGCAAATCATGAAAGAAAACAAGATGCCTGAGTAGGTTAATATAAATTTCATCGTCTAAACTTCTATTTAAAATGTTCAGTTTTAGCATTCATTTAATGGAAAACTAAATTAAACAAGGAATCAATAACACACATAATTCTAGTAGCTAGAAGTAAATTTGGTAATGGGAGATATAATTTAAAGTAATCGATGCCTTCCTTTCTTCCTCAAAAAAAAGATACCTTCTTTTCGGCTATATTCATTCGCTTACCTCGCTTAATATTTGTCAATACTCCCATCAACCTTCAACTTCTTTTTTAGAATTACTTTTCATCCAATAGACTTCATGTATGGTGAAGGATTCAACAACGTCCATATATTGTTTTCAAGTATTGATTTCATCACGTTGTCCATTAACTTTCTCCATAGATCTGTAACGGGTAACGAAATAACTTCTCGAAAAGTTTTGGGACCCCCCTTAGTTAAAAATGTGAACATATCGTCCAATTTTTTTTTCCAGTTCTCATCTTTTAGTAATCCTTAATTGAAGTGTAGGAGTCAGTATCTTATTCGATTCTTGTTCGTAATTTTTGGAACTCTCACATTTTAAATTTTCTCCAATTTTCTTAATATGTTCAATTGAGCTCTCTTCGTGGAGATTAGAATCAAGTTCTAACTTTTGTAGATAGATCCACCTTTATTTCAAGCTAATATGCATCCTTTGTTGTTAAATGCTCGAAGGACTCAATAACACTATTAGTATGAAGATTAAGAAATCTATATACTTAAATATGCATGTAATAACCAATAAATGCATTTACGTGCTTTAGAACTGAGTTTAAGTATTTTTTATTAGAATCTAAAACATGTGCAATACAAAAACTGTACACATTTTTTTAAAACAACCAAAAAATGATAAGGGAGCAATACAGTAGGATATAACATACTAACATAATCTTACTCCCTCCGTCCCACCCGTTTCTTCAGAAAAAGTAGAAGTTGTTTTATTAAACATGGGTGGGAATGCCAATTCTACCCCACAAAATTTTATTAATTCCACATCTCCACCTCTCTCTCTGCCTCTCCCTCTCTGGATTAACACACAAACATAAACTGATCAACTAACACACAAACAAGAACAATGTACTACCACCGGCAAGAATAAAAAACAATAAAATTCAACTACATTCCTAATTGCCTAATTCATCATCAATTTTTACAGAACTATAAAAATCAACAGAAAAGATCTGCAAAATAAAAGTAAATATGGGAAAATAAAAAACAAGAGGAAGAAAGATCCGGTGGTAAGCCATCGAACATGATCCACCGCCGTGTCCGCCGCCGCTCTATGGTCTGCCTCCACCAGCTCCATGGTCTGCCTCCACCAGCTCCACTGCATGGAGAATAGAAGAAAAATTGCTCGTTCTATAAGTATAGAGAAGAGAGACAGAGCGAGAATCAGCAGAAGAGAAGAGAAGTTAGAGGGAGAGAGGCTTACCTGATTTCTTGAGGCGTCGTTGTTTCTCCATGGCCGCCACAACATCCACTGGTTCGTCAAAGCTTTCGATATGCTCTCCCTCTCCCTCCCTATCTTCCTCTCCATCTCTCTCTCTCTCTCTCTCTCTCTCTCTCTCTCTCTCTCTCTCTCTCTCTCTCTCTCTCTCTCTCTCTCTCTCTCTCCCTCTCTGTACGAGTGTGTGTGTGGTTGTGGATGGTATTTGGGGAAGAACTGATAAGAAGGGGATGAGGTTGGTGTTTTTTGTTAGATTTAAGTTTTGTAATGGATGGGTGTTGTTTTTTGAGCATATTGAGTTAGTCATGTGGGTTATAGGTCTTCATTAATCAACTAATCATTTGATTAATCAATTTCGTAATTCTGATTAATTAAACCCAATTAAAATGATATGGTATTTTTTTATTAGGGGTAAGATGGTATTTTATCTGATAAAACTTGTCATTTTAGGAAAGTTTGAATAAACAAGTGGGACGTCCAAAAAAGAAAATTTTAAAAAGCGGGTGGGACGGAGGGAGTATCCTTTTTCACTGTGTCAATCACACGTCAACATTGAATTTAATTTATCGTGAACTATTGTTGTTGTTTTTACTATTATTCAGACGAGTAAAAATTAAAAAAAAAATAAGTAAATGTAATAGTTCCAACGAGACGGGTTCTACATACTACATATAAAAGGTATAACTTTTCACTGATGTGAATCTTTTTGGGGTTTTCACAACTCCTTTAGGAAATGTGATTACACTGTGGTACCCGAAGTTGAAAGGACCATTCTTTGCTGATTTATATAGCAGTCACTTTGGGGTTCATACATGATAAACCTAGGCAATCAATTAATGTTGGAAGGCGCATAGTTTATGTTTCGACATGGCAATCATTGGTTCATACATGATAAACCTTTTTCACCAGAAAAATTTTCGCGCCTAGAACTAGAATCTGATTCGCGTGCCAGAAATCTCATGCGCCAGATGCTCCATGCCAGGATCCTAGAACCGCCCCCAAGGGGCTCAGAGAAGTAGTTCGTCCTCCGAGGAGGTCCCTCCACCTGCAGCGAAACCTACAGATGTCTGGTTCTTCTTGGGACACTACCTCTTCCAGTGACCTTTCTACTTACAGTAGGCACAGCAGCCTGTGGTAAGTTGGATCCTGCAAACCTCTTGTATCCCTTACCTTTTCCTACTTTGACAATTAAGCCAGACGCATAATGATCACCTGAATTACCTGCAGCCTTGTGCCTCAGATTCCTGGTGTGAAGAGAAGATCTAACCTCTTCTATGGTTATCGTATCTTTCCCACCAATGAAAGATTGTACGAAACCCTCATACGATGGAGGCAGCGACACCTACATAATTAAGGCAGCATCCTCATCACTTATTTTATCCTCACTATTACGCAATTCAAGCATAATAGTGTTCAGAACATCTGAGTGATCACTAATTTGCGTACCTTCAGACATTCGTAACCCGAATAGCCGTTGCTTGAGCATCAACTTGTTTGCCACGAATTTCTTCATGTAGAGATCTTCCAACTTGACCCACAAAGCAGCCGCCTTCTCCTGATCTGCAACACCGGTGATCACGTCGTCTGTCAGACACAACATGATCGTTGCGGGCGCCTTCTCCTCCATCTTCAGATACGCCGATTTGTTTGTGTCCACGTTGCCCTTGTTGGACGCCAGAGGTAGCCAAAGATCGTTGTGTTTCAACAACGCATTCATCTTGATCTGCCACAGACTGAAACTGTTTCTCCCACTGAACTTCTCGATCTTCATAATACCCGACATCGTTTCTTCTTAAAACCCTAACCTAACCCGAGTTCTAATACCAGTTTGTTATGAATCCGGGTGTCAAGCAAGAACGATGAGCAAAATATAAAGAACGAGAGACAAGAAATCTAACGTGGACTGCGAGTTTAAATACTAGCTACTCCACAACCCGAACCCGATTTATTGAGAGAAACAAAACCCGAACCGGATACAATCACCAACACACGCACCAAAAGCAAAGCTCTCAACTCACTGCTAGAGAGCCCTCTTCCGTGTGTCTTTGTGTATTGCTACTGTATCACAAACCAAAGGCATGCATTTATATATATGCATGTTAGCTAATGGCGGTGAATTAATCCCTAGGCCATTAGGAAATAATTGGAACAACCTTAAAAAGGAATTACTTTGGTGTCAAGCCAAAGGATTAATATCACCGCCCTAAAAATACAAAATGGGTGCATGATAAGTTATTCCCCGCTCCGCATACACCAAACAAAACCCAAAGCTACAAATTTGAATCACCTGATCTTACATAGTTAACATTCTCTTTCACTATCAGCTCTGGTACATTAGTAACATACCATATGGTTCAAGTAGTTTAACTCTCAATAATGGATATGTATTTTGTGCAGTCCAAATCTGGACTGTCCAATAATTTTTTAATTATCACCAAATTAATTTTTAATTGATCATCATTATCATAATTTAACTTTTTTTTCATCTTGATTGATATGATGACCAGTGAAAGATTAGTTTTGTGATAATCAAAAAATCATTGGACGGTCAAAATTTTGGACTGCACGGACTTGAGAAGATTTGAACATGAGAGGATCCAAATCCCTCAATAATGACGTTAGGTGACCATGTGTCTGTGAGTCGGGATTTACGATAACAAAGCACCATACTATCACCATAAATTTATCTTCTCATAACAAGAGAAGAGGCCATGCCATTAGACATGCTATGTTCATAAATAAAACGCTACCAGCCTACCTCTATTGTTTGAGTAATTATTGCTTGCTCCAAGAGTAAATTTGTGATGCAGGAAGAATTTTGCCAGTTTCAGAAAAGCTGTTTCGGTCCATACGCAGAATCAGGGGCAGAATTGAAGGATTGATGAACGGGGTCGAACCATACATGAATCTGACCAGAAACGACGTTCTAAAGATAACTCGTGACTTTAGTCACGAGCACCATGCTGATTTGGCAAAATTCGGCTGTTTAGGGCACAAAATCGTCAAATTTGCTATTTTTAGTAATAATCTTTTGGTTAATTAGGAGGTCAATTTAAACCCGATTTGGGTCAATCTTTTTCCAGTATGCTTTTATTTAGTAGGACTTTAATTCAGAATAATTATTGAGATTTTGCTATTTTAGATAAATTTTAGGTTTTTGGTTATTTAAGTCCGGCTTGTGGACTTATTTCATCAGTTAATCAATTATTGAGTTTATTTCAGAAAACTTTGTTGATTAACTGATGAAATAAGTCCACAAGCCGGACTTAAATAACCAAAAACCTAAAATTTATCTAAAATAGCAAAATCTCAATAATTATTCTGAATTAAAGTCCTACTAAATAAAAGCATACTGGAAAAAGATTGACCCAAATCGGGTTTAAATTGACCTCCTAATTAACCAAAAGATTATTACTAAAAATAGCAAATTTGACGATTTCGTGCCCTAAACAGCCGAATTTTGCCAAATCAGCATGGTGCTCGTGACTAAAGTCACGAGTTATCTTTAGAACGTCGTTTCTGGTCAGATTCATGTATGGTTCGACCTCGTTCATCAATCCTTCAATTCTGCCCCTGATTCTGCGTATGGACCGAAACAGCTTTTCTGAAACTGGCAAAATTCTTCCTGCATCAGTCACCCCCTCTTCAAAAGAACTCGTCCTCGAGTTCAATTTAGGAACATGAATGATCTGCTCCACCAAGAAAGGATCACAATAGCAAGATGGAAACTTGAACGGAAAAACTATTGACTTGTTCAATTCAACTTTCGTCTCTTCGTCGTCATATGCAACTTCATCGTCATCTCCATAGTCATCATAAACCGGAGGGATTTCCCAATCCACCTCAGATTCACATGATTTGGAAATACGCCTGTAAAAGATTGCATCACGAAAAATATGCTCGATTTGTAACATACCCGAAGAATCTATCTCGTCGATCATGGAACTTGGTCCTCCATAACGCTCGCGATTGAACGGAATCTCGAACGCGGGCTCCAAGTCATGATCCAAGGCTTGACCTTCTGTCACCATCATCATAACCCCTTGGAGGTTAATTTCCCGTTGGGGGGCTTCCTCAGCCGGAACCTGCCCGCAGCCTCCAGGTCGTCCACGCACCATGGTTATGACGATCTTCTTCCCACGTCGAACTGAGCTCTGATACCAACTGACGCCGGGTAAAATCACCGAGCGTGGGTTCACAGCGGAATCAACAAAGAAAAGGCAAAGAAACTAGGGCACAAAGCTCTCTAGAGTTTTGAAATATTCAATAATCAAAGTCTGCTCAAAAATTACCCACAAGCCGGGTATAAATAGCTAAAAAACATAATTATTCCAAAAATAGCAAAATCTCAAAAACAATCCTAAATTAAAGTCCTAAACAAAATAAAGACTCAGCAAAAAGATTCACCCAAATCGGGTTTTATTTGACCTCCTAATTAGAGAAATAAATATTACTAAAAATGACAAAACGCTGATTTGGACCCCTAAATGACCGAATTTGACCAAATTAGGGCAGTGCCCGTGATAAATCACGGGTTCTGTTTAGAACGTCGTTTCCACTCAAAATAATGTATGATTTTGCACGAATCCGACATCCTTCGATTCTGCCCCTCATTCTGCGTTTTGACCGAAACTGCTTTTCTGGACGCGACTGATTAATTCTCCAATTTTCTCCTGCATCAGTCACCCCCTCTTCAAAAGAACTCGCCCTCGAGTTCAACATAGGCACTTGATCAAAACGCACCACCAAAAATGGATCACAATAAAACGAAGGCGGCTTATCTAATTCAACTCTAACCTCTTCAACTCCATCTTCTTCTTCAACTTGATCAGAAGTAATTGATTGAGAAATTAATGGATACGAATCTAAAATTACCTCATAACGAATCGGCACATCCGAGGTATACTCGTCATCTTCCACAATCAACTCTTCCTCATCATCTCCGTAGTCATCATAAACTGGTGGTTTATTCCAGTCCACATAACTATCGATTGAACTTGAAACACGCTTATAAAATATTGCATCACCATGAATGTGTTCAACTACTAACGTACCGGAATAATCTGACACGTCAGTCTTCAAACTCGCTCCTCCATAACGCTCGTTCCAACCACCGGAATCACCGTCGTAGCGGATCTCGAACGCGGGCTGCGAGTCTTGATCAAAGGCCTTGCAATCCTTCAATTCCCGTGCCGCTAAGTGTCGAGTTGAATCTGCAACTTGCTGCTGCAAATACCGCACCGCAAGGCTATGGGTTAGGTCTACAATTTGCCTTTGCAAATCTTGTATCATCATAACGTCTTGGACGTTACGTCTCCGTTGGGGGGCTTCCTCAGCCGGAACCTGCCCGCAACCGCCAGGACGTCCACGCACCATCGTTGATGACGATCTTCCTCCCAAGTCGAACTTGCTCTGATACCAAACTGACGCCGAATTGAATCGAGGCGTTTTATGGGAGCAGCAAGAAGCAACGAAGATGGAAGGGAAATCATGAAAGAACCTCCATAAGGTTCATAGAAAACACAAAGTTTTCTGAAATAAACTCAATAATTGATTAACTGATGAAATAAGTCCACAAGCCGGACTTAAATAACCAAAAACCTAAAATTTATCTAAAATAGCAAAATCTCAATAATTATTCTGAATTAAAGTCCTACTAAATAAAAGCATACTGGAAAAAGATTGACCCAAATCGGGTTTAAATTGACCTCCTAATTAACCAAAAGATTATTACTAAAAATAGCAAATTTGACGATTTCGTACCCTAAACAGCCGAATTTTGCCAAATCAGCATGGTGCTCGTGACTAAAGTCACGAGTTATCTTTAGAACGTCGTTTCTGGTCAGATTCATGTATGGTTCGACCCCGTTCATCAATCCTTCAATTCTGTCCCTGATTCTGCGTATGGACCGAAACAGCTTTTCTGAAACTGGCAAAATTCTTCCTGCATCAATTTGACGTGGTACTCTAATTCATACAGTACATGACATAAAAATCCACTATTTTTTGTCTCCACTCATTCTCTTTCTATTTGTGTATCATGTGTTGTATGGATTAGAGTACCACGTCAAATTTACTCTTCGAGCAAAACAAAAATTTCTCCCATTGTTCTTTCTTCGTCTAACCTAGCCGCGGCGGTGTCATAACCACTGACTAGTGACTACCAGAGTCAAAAGCTTCTTCTTCTTCGTCGTCTGACCAAGCAGGCAAGTGATAGCGCGACCACCATTGAAATACCTCCGTGCAGATGTTCTCACCATCATCATCAATAGAGAAAAACGAAAACCCAATGAAACAAGAAGATTATTCGATGATTTCGAGAGTCATCGGCACTTCGAAGAGAGGCGATGGGGGCAAAGATTTCGGAAGATTCCCCATCTCTCTCTCTCGTGCTTCTACACTGACCATCTAACCATCTATTTTCCATCGGCCTCAATTCCTCAGAGTTCCCCACCATCAAATTCTGTGATTTGGGATTTTTGTTCTTAAATAAACGAATTTTGAATTTGCTTTTACATTGGGGTAGTTTGGCTAAGCTAGATTTTAGGATAGATTGTTGAAATTTTGAAAAAAAATCTGACATGTTTGGTTAAGCTAGATAGATTAAAGAAATTATAGTAGTAGCCGGATCCGGTCGTAGTTGTAGCCGGCTCCTGTAATTAATTTACCATTTTTTGTTCCGCCGGACGAATCTACCCGGAACCGGGTGATAAGCACACGGATCCGGCCAATATTATACAGTGGCAAAATAAGTCAATGTTACGTTCAAAGCTTGCATGATATTCCGCCACATGGCAATAATGGCATAAGATTATTAATTCCCTCTTACACACCCGGTGCCTGTTGTCTTTTACCCGGGTCCGGGTACATCATGGCCGGATCCGGTTAGCTTCCAACAATAATCCACCATTTCATCTCAGATTTTCAATAATCTATCTATCTAAAAATCTAGCTTAGCCAAACTAAGTCATTGTCCCAAACCAGCAGACGATGATAGATTGTGTGGATTGGTTGTATGGATTAGATTTTAGTAAATGAAAAGGTAGATGGTGAGCAGAGGATGGAGAAAATAGAATAGAATTGGTATGGAAAACAGAGGAACAAATTCTGCTGCAAGTTCTCGATGGTTTTTGACGGAGAGGGGGCGTGGTGATGGTTTGTTTGAAGAAGCCGAAGGCAAACTGACTGAAAAAAGACAGGTGAGGTTGGGAGAACAAAAGCAAAAGTAAAGAGGGTGAAAAATCCAATGATGATGGCAAAAGTGGAAAATAGTGAAAAGTTAGTATGAATAGTAATTGAATTCGCGTGAAAATCATCACCCCTAAAATATTATAGGAAATCACCACCTAAAATAGACAACGTTTTAGTCGTAAAAACTGCAAAAATTGCTTGAAAATAAGCAATGTTATATGAACAGAATTGTAGACATAATTTTCTTATTTAATAAAGCTAAACCCAACCATGAAAATGCTGAACCTTAACAAACATTGACACCTGAATAGTATGCCTGAATTTTGTTCGTTTCGAATTATTCTAAAAAAATCATCACGAAAAGGGTAAAAGACAAAATCCACCCTCACTAGATGGGTTATATACAAAAACAACCCTATTGTTTGGGGATATACAAAAACCACCCTTTGTAGTGGATGGCAGTTAGACAATCACCACCCCTCTGTTAATGTCAGTCAGCAGAGGGGTGCAATATGTCTCTTTTATGACTATTTTGCCCCTCTTTTTGTTTTTGTGTTTTATTTTATTGATGTTCTTGGTGTTCTTGAACACCACCTCCACCTCCACCTCCACCTCCACCAAATCTCCACCAGCACCACCACCAAATCAAACTCAACCAAGAACAAAATCAAATACAACACAATTTTCACAAAGTAAATAACAACAACAGTATCAACAACAGTTCACAAACTTTTTTTGTCATTGTTGTTATTTTTGTTATACGAATATATTACACACAAAACAATTGAAGAAGAAAATACATTCAGCAAAAAAAAAAAAAAATGAAGAAAATACACGAGGTTATCCCCTGATGTTGCAACATCAAAACACCACCGTGGAAGAAGAAACCGAGGAAGAAAAAAGTCCCACTTGCTATGTTGCAACATCAAAACAATTGAAGAAGAAGCTCTGTCCTTACCTGCAACCAACATCAGCTACCACCACTTTGTCGACCATCGACCACCACCACAGCTACCAATCTTGGAGAACCCTCGACCTTGTGATTCAACACTAAATCAGATCCGAGAAATCCAGAATAAGCCTCGAAATCACCGAATCCAACTCGAATTCGACCCTCCAGATCTGAGACAGAAAGGGTGGATTTTGACCCGAGTCCTTCCCCGGCCGCTGGTGACCGAGAACGGCGCCACTATCGCATCCTACATCCGGCGACCCACCATCAAATGCAGCGGTAACCAATCACCGTCCTCGTCGAAGAAATCCGAGTCCACGTCTAAGATTTGTACGTCGAAGACTTGTTGAAGATCTTCGCGTCCTCGTCGAAGATCTGTTGTGGGTCGGTGAAGAGAGGGACGGAGGTGAGACCGACGGCGGGATCCGGGTCTCTCTCTCTGGGCGACGGCTTCGGGGTTTCGCGGATGCCGGCGATGAAGAAGGTTGTGGTGGGTTGTTGAAGGAGAGTGAGAGAGAGAGACAACCGAGACGTTGTTATCTGGTGTTAGGGTTTCTTTGGTCTTGATTGGGAGAAGATAAGAGAGAGAGAAGAGATGGATGGTAGAATGAAATGAGAAGGAGAAGAAAATACTTATATAGTAGGGTAATTTTTTTTCATTTGAGGGTATAATGGGTATTTACTCTGTTCCGTTAGTTGCTGTTAGTCTCCGTCCACTGACAAGGATGTTTTTTGTATATCCCCGAATAATAGGGTTGTTTTTGCATATAACCCATCTAACGAGGGTGGATTTTGTCTTTTACCCTCACGAAAAGGAGCTAGTCTTTTATGACTTGAAAAAGTAAAATCAAGACTTAAATATAGCAAAGAAAACGGAGTCTAACTATTTTCACAAAAGAAAAAGAGAGTAATAGACAATTTGAAGCAGAAAAGCAAAAAAGAATAATAGAGGGTAGCCACATTGAACTACTGAAGTACATAGAATAAGGAGAAAGCAGAGTTGTACTCCGAGGTAAGAAGCACACTTCGTGTTCAGATCATAATGCATCGCCTAATAAAGTCTGGATTCATACAAGTACAAACTTTTGGAACCTAAACGTTTGCGACGACTACAACCATCTCCGCCAATTGAGTCCATCTCCGGGGTAATGCTTTCAGATTCGTCGCTTAAGTAGTATCCGGCTGATATCACTGGGGTAAAAAGCTTTCTTACCTATGGTTTCTTCCAGATTAGTGAGGATATCCTTGGCATTGACTATATCTTGATTAATGGACACCACAGACTCATCATATTCCTTTTCAGAGAGAAGAAGAGCCATGTCATATCTTTTCATCGTAAAAAAACGAGCAGCTCGATCAAGAGAATATTCAAGCTCCTTCAGTTTCGATGATTCTGTGGCTAGCTCCGGGGTCTGCAAGACAAATTTTGAAGTACTTAGATGTATAAAGCATGTCTATGCGCACACAATCGAATAGAGGGGAACCATATCAGCAAACCTGAAACTTCAACTGATAGAGTTCCCTGCACGGAACAGCAAATTCATGTAGAAACTTGGTCTTTTTGGACTTGACCTGAATTCAATTTTAGAAAGAAAAAAGGAGGGCAATCAGTAAGCTATTTCTCAACCTTTCTGACTTGCTCCTACGGAACCAAGGTCGAAAAGATTGAAAAAATCAGTCATACAAAACCACTGATGAAGGATTTCTCGAAAAGTTAAAAGGACTAGTATTCCTTTTTAGAAGGAAATAGCAACTAGGCAAGCCGATCTACCATAAGGAATTCCGGTTTCTTTCCTTTATTCATTATTTTATTTTATTTTATTAGTTTCACTCTATTCTTTTCGCTAATCGGATGCTAAAAAAGACTCATTTTTTATGCTAAATTGGATGATATTTTGATGAGGCTCATTTCGTGAGACTGGTGATATGCTTACCACACTAATGCCAAATTAGTGAAGAAAAGGGGGCGTTTCTGTTCCCTTCCAACAATAGGAAAGGACTGGTGGCTGGACAGGTTGCTGGAAACATGGTAAATTGAAAATCCAAGTTTACATCTTATATTAATTAGTACTGCTGTCTATACCCATAGACCTCGTTTGGGTAAGGTATGGGGGGGGGGGGGGGGGGGGGAGGATAAGGAGCAGGTACAAAACTAATTTTCCTATCCCAGAGAGGGGAGCTATAAGCTTGCATGGGTAAACCATGAAAGACAAGAGACATTACAGAAACTAATGAAATGAAAACAATTAAAAGGATACATCACGAATAGACAAAGAAGAATACCTCCTCATATACGTAGTCTCGCCAATAGGGTGACCTTTCAGGCCAGATCTGATAATTGGAATCACCACATGCTGCAGTGAAGACAGAAGAGAAAACAATGTTTTACTATGAAATACACATATGCACACATACCCTTGACAAGTTCTAAAGTCCATCGTACGAGTAGGTTGGCCAGAGAAGAGAGTGTAATTACATTCTAAGAACTTCTCATATGCTTCTGCAGAATCAAATTTCCTCGAACACTTCAAATAACTCAAGACGCGCGCCAACCGATCAAGGGATTCTTCCATAGACACGAGCGCCAGATCAGCTCTAGCATATCCCACGAAATCCAAGGATTCCTCGAGAAGTATGTTACTGCATGCCTTGCGTTTCTTCACCTGTCCTGAGTTCTACGAATGTAGATACATATACATAACAATAAGAAAAAGGAAGTGGCAATTCAAATAACAGGAACATAACTAAATCAATCAATCACCTGCAAGCACACTAGACGCCTTGTTCTCAATACTTCTTTGTCCAATTCATATGAATACTTCTTCCTCATGCCTCGAATCTGCAATGAACACACGTTTTCGCATTTTTATTGGCCTTCGCTAACGATAAACTTGGAAGGCCTCTATCACGGCATAGACCCTCACACAAGTTTAGTTTATTTCTTTTATTTTAAATGTTAAATACACTTCTTGTTCCTCGTTGAAGTCTACTCTTGTGTCCCGCATTTTAACCTAACAGCTTTGAAGTACATTATTCCGTACAAATATTATTGTTATTACTATTGTTGTTGTTGTTCATAATGAGAGAGAGCATTTTGGGTGAAGGTCATATTGATGGAAGGATGCGGTCGATGAGATGCAGCGTGGGATCAGCCATTTTTCAAGGACAAAAGACTTTAAACTCAGTACACACAGATCACCCCCTGCAACTTCGATTCAAAGACAAAAAAACTCCCTGCACTACGACAATTAATAATTGCCCAAACCCCTAACACCGTTTGATTTTTGGACAGAATCAATGGCATAATCGTCATTTTCTAACATTCTCGTCTCTTTCACCCATCTCCACAATCGCTTGATCACCACCAACAACCATCGCCACATTATCCTTCAATGGCAAGCACCAACGCCATCATCTGCCAACCAAATCACAATCACTTCCATTACAAACTGGCCAGTGGCCAGAGAAGGCAAGAAAGGTGGTTGTGCTGTTTTGACGGCAGTGGTGGTTGAGAAAGAAGGCTTAGAGAAATATGCTATACATGCATATATATATATATATAGAGAGAGAGAGAGACAGAGAGAGAGAAAGGGGTAATCGGGAGAGAGAGAGAGGGTTATAAAGAGAGAACGAGGCAAGTGGAGGTAGTTGTCGGTGGGTGCAAGGGCGGATGCACATGGGTGTATGTGAGGGCTATAGCTCCCAGTCAACTTCTTAGAATTGCAATTTTTGTTAAATCTTTTCAGTTCAGTCCCTTAAAAATTACACTATAGCCCCCACTAGATTGTACAAATTTCAACTTTTATACATATTTTATTTAAGTTTTTAATTTAGCCCCCACTGTAACTAATTCCTGGACCAGCCCCTGGGTGGGGTGGGTGGTTGTCGGTGGTGATGAGGAGTGTGTGGAGGGTGAGAGATAAGAATGTATGAAACAGACAACTACGTCCTTAATCCCGTCCAATATATCAAACAGTGTTAGGGTTTGGGGGCAATTATTCTTGAATTATCATATTGCAGGGGGTGAAGTGGCTGAACTGGCAAGTCGCAAGCGGGTTTGGTGTCCTTGGCCGGTTTTTAATGCTTTCAACTGGTCCTCTTGTTTAGTATACCCGCCAGGTACAACCCAGACCAAAATAGCCAGATCTCCCGAGATTGGTCTCAAACTTGGACCTTAGATGGCCTACACACCCAAGAACAAAACCATTTCTAAAAGCAGTTAACCACACATTAAGTGCTTGCAGACTCATACGTCATATTCCAGCTTTCATACACCACTAACAATATTAAGCCAAGTTGGGCAAATGAAAGACACAATCATATTTGAGGACATACCTCTTCATACACCCAATCCCGCCAGTTGGGCGAACTGCCGGGAGCCTGTTGTTGAAGGGAACTCTGATTTGCAGAAATTGCAGAAACATTGTCCTTGGTGAGGAATATGAAAATCTTGATAAATTTCACTCGGTCAAGGCACTTCTTCGGGGAGAGAGAAACAAACTCAGCCCAGGGAGTTGCCAGGAATTCTAACCATTTACTCACATACTTGTCAGACATCCTGGCCAGATTATTGCACTGCAAGAAAATATAAGAACTTAATAAGAGAAATCACTGCAATCAAAATGAGCAGCAGGATGAAAAAAAGTCTGAAAATTCGTCACCATGACCCCCGTGTAGTCCTTGTTGTATGCCTCATCCAGTATCCACGAATACTTTTTCCTCACTGTCTGAATCTGCCCAAGAGAAAAAGTTGATGGAATATCAAGAACAGTGTTTTTGATATGGACTGGGCATGAAAAGGAAGGTAACGATGAGAGTAACACGGGTAAAAACACTGAGGACGTGTCCACAAGTATATTTCAACTTCTCGGGTGATACCTATCCTGTCTTTTTCTCACCGTTGGCATCAGCTCTCGACACTTCTATATGTTACGATATGATAATATACTCGGACACTTACGACACTCATATGACACTCCTACATACGTGTGTCATGCATTCCAAGTGGAGTGTCCGAGTATATTAAAGAGTTTTATTATTCAAAGACCAGGAAGATACCAATTTATATTCTTGATGCTGCCAGTAAGCTGCTACCCCACGACCTCGGGGAGGACACTGGCCACTTGATTCTGCAAAAAAATATTATGAGAAAATTACGACGCGGTCTGCTGTGTAGAGAGAAAAAGATCGGTATACAGAAGAACAAACTTACATGAGTCTAGGGTTAGTTCGGAGTTGGCTTATTTTCTGGTATAAGTCAATTGAACTTTAAAAAGTCAGTCTGTCAGAGACTTTTTGTCAGCGTAAAAGCTGTGAGCTAGTCAAGCCCAGAAAAAGCTATATCTTGGACCTTTGAAACTTAAAATTCAGTCAATAGTCTAAGATGACCGTCTTGCCTCTATATTATATATTTTACTACATTTATATTATGCAAGACTTTCGTCTAAGCAACCATAATATGAAAAAAGCTATATCTTGGACCTTTTGAACTTATAATTCTGTCAATCGTTTAAAATGACAGTATTGCCTCTATACTTTATATTTTACTACATTTTATATTATGCAAGACTTTCATTTAGGTGACAATGTTACGTTATATCATTTACACCAAGCAATTAAATTATAATGTCATTAAACTGAAGTGCATATAAAAATAGCTTGTCCTAAAAAAAAGTTTGAACATAAAATACTGCCAATGTTTCATTTGTGATTTCTCTCAAATGAACATATTTGTGTGACTTATTGATGTGACTCCGGTATACTTGACAGTAAGAATTTTGACATACAACGTATGAACGATATCTTCTACAAAAAGCTATTGATCATTAGCATCAAACAACACCATATCGCATATTTTACTTTTTCTTGTCACATAACATTTTTCACAACTTCTTGCAAGTTGACTTAAAAGCTAAGAAGCACGGAGACGGGTGACGGATACGATACGGGATCGGACTCGGAAGACATCATTTTCTTAAAAGAATGAGGATACGACACGGAAAGGATACGTCTATTACACACACACACACACTTACTTATAAAAAGCATGATAGCACATAAGTGAGTAACACCCTTTCTTCCAATTTTGCCCTCATGTTTTCAATTAATTTTTACATGAACAAACCTTTTTTTGTCTTTCAAACTTCTTATGTGTCTTACATTTTTCAAAGTTCATTATTAAAGCTATTTCTTTTTTAGTGTGGTAATTACAAATTGAATTTTTAGAACCTTTTTCTTTTCCTTTCCTTTTATCACTTTATCAAAATTGATGAATGTGTTTAATATGGATAGACTTCCCTATCATAACTAATATGTAAATGATATTTATGAAAGACTAGTTACTTTCATATTCTGTACAACTGCATTTATTTATTTTGTGGTCATCATTTTTTTCAATACGAACGGAGTAAAATCTGAATAAAGAAAAACAATGACAATGTTTACTATGTGAACTTTTTGACGGGAAGGAAGCTCATCGTAGTAGCAATGCATCAGGTGGTTGGACATCAAGTTTGATTATAGCTTTGGTGGCTTGCTGATGGTTCTTAGGCATGAGCTTCCTTCAGTGCCATCTGAGAACAACAACCTTGATTTAATTTTTTGACATATAATGGCTCCTCATAAATTGACTCAATTGACTGTGCCAATTGATATTACAAATTTCATGTAATATATAATACTTTCATTTAGGTTTTTGTAATTTTTTTTTTTCATATTAGAATTGCAACTAAGATTTGATATACCGCAGTGATTGTGCAATAACAATTGATGATAAAGTCAGATAATTCGAATGAGATTGAGGTGAAATGTTGCTTGGATATTTTAGAAATTATAAATAATAAACAAGTATGTATTTTCGAAACGACATTGTCGTATGTTCTAGCCATTATAAATAATAACGAGTATGTATTTTCTAAACGACATTGTAGTATGTTCTATCCATTTAAACAACCGAATTATTGAATTACAACAAGAATATTGCTTTCATCTTTATCAATATCTATCAAAGTCATAGCCATAATAAACTCACAACCAACTGGAGTAGGACTGGAAAAAAACCAACTGAACTTAAAAGTTCAAAATACCTCTGAACTGGAGAAGGAGAGGGGGAGAGAGATAACCCTGTTCACAAGAGCAGAGAAAGGAGAGGCGGAGAGAGACACCCAAGTAAAGAAGAAGGGCAGAGAGAGAGAGAGAGCACCAGTACGTACACGTTGCTGCTTTGTCCCTTCAGATGCAGAGAGTTTGCTGTGTCCCTTCGGTTCCAGAGGGTTTGACGGAATTGAATAGGTTTGTGGTTGAAAAGGACTTCACATCCTTTTTATACCACATCCACTACTTATGCATATTTGACATTAAGTATTAAGTTATTTAATCTAATCCTTTATAGTTGTAAAAGTTTTACAAAAGTCACCTACATAATTCAAAAAAATTACAATACAGCCACGCCGTGTCCTGACCCCGTGTCCAAACCGTATCCAACCCATTGTAAAGAGACCAGAGTACCCCCGACACGCCATGTGGTGTGTCGGATCCCTATCCCCGTGTTCAATCATCTACAGGTTACGGCTCCATTTTTTAAGTATCCGTGCTTCCTAACTTATAAGCCTAAAAATTCACACCTAACTCGCCCATGAAGAAGAGCACTAGAGCTACTTGACGACATAGTCATACTGTCATGGAAGTTTCTAACCTATTGAAGTACCATAATAATGCCCAAGATATAGCCAGTATAGAATGACAACAGACAATTACTGAATTTATAAAGATGAAATACCAGCTCTGACTTCCAAGGGTGGGCCCACTTGATAAGCTTCACCATCCAAGTTCAGATGTTTCAGAAGCCTGCTTATGGCAATCAGATTTTTACAAGGCCACACCTGCTCCATATTTCCACCTGCATAGTTTCTGGCGAGCGCACCTATTACAAATAGTTTGATAATCTTCACCAGCCTGCAACATTCTTTCTTGTCGACGCGAGGAAGATCAGCCCTCTTCAGTACCAATAAGTTCATGGACTTTTCAAGAACTATCTTAAGCAACTTCAGTTGAGCAAGTTGCACTTTGCCCTACAGGAGAAATAAAAAAATCAAAACACAAGACATATCACAATTAGTAGAGGAATAAATGAACATCCCTACCTTGGATACCAAAGTCCTTAGTCGCTTGTGTCCATCAAGCAGAACTGTAAAATAGAACCCCGCGAAGTACTTCAGCTGCCAGGAAATATAAGCAGCAACACCAGAATGTAAAACAAAGATTAGTACATGGACGATCATTTAGAACCACTCGAGCAGCAATTTTGTACTTCAACTATGTAAGAGTGTGGTGCGAAAACGGAGAATACCTTTATATGTATATGATCATACCAGTCATCCAGAAACACCTCCTCATTGGGATTCGGGGATTGACACAATTCTGCACATAAGGCAACGACACAGACTTTTTTTTATTACATGACGAAGGTAGTTAAAACCCACGCTTCCAACTAAGGTTAGTGTGTAATTGTAAACTGGTCCCTAGGCTCCTAAGCACACGGGAATTAATATGGTTCTTGGGACTTACGAAGAAAATTAGTTTGCTATATGTATTATGAGCTTGGCTTGACATTTCAACCGCACAAGGAGTTGCATCATAACAAACGTCAAAGTATAAAATATTGTGATAAACTCACAGTTCCAGACCATCCACTGCAAGTAGTTAACGGAGGGGGTATGCCTGACTGGGTGGTAAAAGGGGGGGGGGGGGATCCCTTTCTATAAATTACACAAAAACTTGCATTCTTTGTTAATAATAGGTATCTTAACCAAGAACCGAGTGAGACATCACTCACAGCGAATAAATAAATCATATAAACTTCACAAAACATATGACAAAGGCCCAACTTGTCAAAATCGTTGATCTAACAGCACCACCTCTTTCCAACAAAGAATCACATAACATCCTCGTTAACATTATGTCGTACATTATTCTAATTTCTATCATAAAATTGTAGGTTTATCAGTAATAATCATGTGATTAAATAGATTTCAAGAAACATTCATTTTGAGGAACAAATATGATGCACAAGAACATTCAACACCGTAAGAAATCACTTGATTCAGTACATCTGAACAGGTAGGCATTCAACTAAATCCTGAAAATAGAATGGAAGAAAAAAGATAAGTGGCCAGCAGCATATTAATTTGCGCATGCCCAACAAAAATTTGTCAGGAAACTTGAATTGAATTGCAGGGGTAAGCATTTCGAGGGATATTTTCATAATTACTTTTCCCTCTTTGAGAAAGAGGCAGCAACAATATGTCACTATTGAAAATGGTAATTGCATTCACCTTGCCCGCCCACTGCCAGTGGCGGACGCAGAAAATTTATCATGTGGGGGCCAAGTATATAGCATGTTGGACTTTAAGAGTTGTTTTCAGGTTTTGGAGGGGCCAAAGAGCATTAAATTAATGTAAATATTACTAATATGAGGGATGGTAAGTGTAATTTTCAAAATCTTGTGGGGGGCACAGCCCCCCTCAGCCACACCCTGTGTCCGCCCCTGACTGGCTCACAAGCGGAGGCCCCTAAAGCCCAGGTTCTGTAACTTCAACCAAACCCAACATTGAGCCATCAGGCAAGGCTATTAAAGGAGACGTATTCAACAAATGAACGAGCAATAGCGCAGTTGGAAATTCTTTGTAAAATTGAAGCGCATCCCAGCCTATGAACACACAAACACAATCTGCTCCGGATATTTATCAAATAACCAACAACGGATACGTCTTTCTTTTTGTTATCTAACATACGGTTGAAATATATAATTAGATGGCACTTGTAACTTTTTCATTACAAAAGAAACAAACAAACAAACAAAACAAGTTTGTCCAAGAATCGCGAGAAACACTTGTGCATCGTGAGATCTGAATGAATATAAGCGAATTTGCTGACTTGAGTAAATAGGGATAAAAAGAACACAGATGCAAGGGATCAGCTGAAGGAATGTATGGTAGGGATTACCATGGTGAGACTGACCCTTACCTTTGAGATGAATCCTAGAAGGCCATATTTGTTGGCCACTCAGAAGTGCCGCATGAATATTCACTCGAGAGGTAACTTCTCCAAATGTCCTGAGCAGATTGCAGCATGTCTCTTTGTCAAGACAATGAATGTCGGCACTCGGGAGTTTAAGATAGGTGATAGCTTCTTCAAAGAGGCGCGTGGTTTGCCGAAATTGTTCTCTTAACACTACAGCCTGCAGGAGAAATATAAGTGGGTCAAGAAACTAGGAAAAAGGGCAATCATCGGTACAGTGTAAAAGTACTAAATGGAAACTGAAATAAATGGAGGACCTTGTCTTGCAAGTTTATGAGATACTTGTGCACAAATTCCACAGCAGGTAGTTGATTCCTCCAACGGTCAACCTGTTGAGAGAAATACACGGAACCATGGATAAGCATGAATGCAACTGACATTGTTACAGAAGTATAAGCATTACAACAAGTGAAAATTAAATAGGCAAAAAATTATATCTCCTAAGAGTTCTGTGCGGCTCTTGAATTTTTAAAGATGAAAAAAATCAGCAGACCTCTTGACATGCTTGTTCAGTCAAAGATAACGTCTCCACGTTACTGGGATTCATCGAATGACTCAATGCTGCACCTAAAAAACAAACAAAAACAAATGTGATGTTCATTCGCACTGGGTAAATTTTGATAGAACGAATTCAGCACAAGAAATGAAAAATACGCGCACAGTCCTCCTATGTATGCGTAATGTATCAGCAGCAAAAAAAAAAAAAAAAAAAAAATCGATTAGTTTGCTAATAGCGCATCCAGGTGAAGTTTATTCAAGCTGCAAGCACGGCTAATAGACCATTCCCACTATACTACTATGTGCGAGAGAGAACAGGAGAAGAAAGAAAAAAAAACGGATTGTTTGCAAGATGAGATCAATCAAACACAGTTGCCATAAAGGAATTAAAAATAGACAATCAACCAAACGCGTTGTAAGAACAAGATCTTAACGAAACATTATTACCTTGCGGTGGGTCTCTGTCTCTACGTTTACGCCGGTGCCGGAGATTCAGACTACGATGGAAGGGCAACTCTCAAACTCAGATGCCCTAACGCGATATCCGTGTCCCGTCCACAAGGGTTTCCACGCCTGTTTGTTTATCAAAAGTTTGGGGTTAATAACTTCTCAATCAAAAAAAATAATAATTAAAAAAAAAAAATTGGCTTAATTTCCGGTTTGTGCCCTTACGTTGATGTAAATAGGTAATTTCTACCTTTATTGTTTCATCAATTGACAGGATATACCCTTATTTTGGATGGTTTGTAACGGTCATGGACGGAAAATGCGAAAATACAAATTTGTACATATACCCTTTACTCAATATTTATGGGGTAATTTACACAAAACACCCTTAGATTATAGTAAATAGGCATTGGGTACCCCCTACTATTTGCCAATCGGCGGGGGACACCCTTAATTTAGACAGATTCCAATGAAAAATGGGTAAGTACCACTTAAACTTCAATTTTTTATACAATGTTTAATTTACAAGTTACATAAAGTCTAAAAAGATCATTCTACCCGTGATTTGGTTCATTAAAACTTCAATAATGTTATTGTGGACAATTTTTAGTACTCCAAAAGAGCACCACGTGGTGCTCTACAACCAATGAGTGTCTACCAATCACTGTCAATGTGTTGCATTTTCATTGGTTGTAGAGCATCACGTGGTGCTCTTTAGGAGCACTAAAAAATTTCTCTGTTATTACCACCGAAGAGTCTCCTCCGTGACTCTCCAACGCCGACGGATGAAAAAGATGGAGGATTAATCAATCTACCGCAACTTATAGAAAGCACTCAACTCGGATGAAAAAATATTGCATATGTATAAACATCATCTCTGCAAGTCTATAAAACTGAGTCATCCAATAGATGCGCAGAAAAAAACGTTTTAGGTGGGTTCATGATGGCACATAATTCAGTTGGCAAAGAGAGAAAGAGAAAGACACAAAAAAAAGTCATGTTAATTGATTATTTTTTATAATTTATTTAAGATGTTGCTAGATAGTAATAGAATTGTGTCTGTTTGTTATGTATCAGTCTGTCTCTCCTCTTTGTTCCCAGTTTGATATTCACTGGGTCACTTTGACCCGGTGATTTGAATAGCAAACCGATGTAATTTTTTGATAATTTTTTTCATAGTGTTGTAGAGTAAAAGTTGCACTATAATACGGTGAAAAAATTATAAAAAAATCGTATTTTTGCTCTCCAAATCACCCGGTCAAAGTGACCCGTATACGAGTCAAAAAAGTCAAATGGGAACTAAGAGCAGAGACGGACTGGTATCTCTTTGTATTTTATGTGTTTTTCTTCTGTTCACAAGCACTTTTTTAGCATATTATAGCAAGCTGAATGCTTGATTTTTTTTAATCCAACCCTTGAATTTCAATAAACTTTGGTTGTATTAACTACTATAATCTTTAGAAAAAACTACTATAATCCTCTTTATTTTAGCTTCGGATAATTTTCAATGATATTATTTAGTTTCACTTTAAAAAGTTCATTATCATTCTAGTAAACAAAACACAGATTGATGTTGATATTTGACAAGTACTCTATCAGAATTAATTTTGTTAAATAAAATTTCAAATTCACTCAGTGTTGATTTTCATTCTCGACAAATTTACCTTTTGACAACACAAAATATATTAGTAACTTATAACCATCCATCGAGAGGTAAAAGAGTCATACAATTTAGTGGTATAAATAGTACTACCTCTGTTTCTTCTCTTTCACCTTAGGAAGACTTTTTTACCCGTATCTGGGTCACTTTATCTCGGTGATTTTTTGATAATTTTTTCATCGTATTGTAGAGTAAACTTTTCTCTTTAAGATCATGCAAAGATTACCGAATTCGTGTATGGTTTTGTTAACCAAATCACCAGGTCAATGTGACCCAGTGAATAGTGTCAAAAAGTGAAGTAAGATGAAAGAGAAGAAACAGAGGTAGTAATATTTAAGCTTCTAAAGGTTAAAAAGGCATTTTATACACTATAGGACATAATAGGCATGAACCAAACACTCAAAGGTGTACCCACTGCCAACTCACAAAATAGGAGTGTTCCATGTCAATTGACAAATAGTGTGCGCATTGCATATTTACCTAATTTTGTGGGGCAATAAGTAAATTTACCAAAACTTGGTGGGGGCAAAAGGGAAACGAAAATACCCCAAAAATGATCCCCACTATCACTTCACAACTCCCTAACGGAATTGGACGGAGGGGTATAATTTATTATTATTATTATTGCACAAAATATGGGTGTCCCTTGTCAATTTATAAACAGTAGGGGTAGCGATTGCCTATTACATAAACTCGAGGGTGCAAATTATAAATTACCCAAAATTTGGCGTCTGAAGCACTCCCACGAACTCGCGGTTTGACTTTTTTATTGTTGGCTGACTTCTTTTGTGGGCAGAACTGAAATATTAAGTACTTCTAAAAAAAGAAATAATAAATTTACATTAAAACTAAGTTTAATACCTTAGCACCCACCCCCATTTTCATTAAACTGTCACGATGGCCCATCCTCTTTTCCCTCTCTGGTTATTAAAGATCGCCACTCTTACAAACAAGAGTGGGTAAAAACAACATCCATAAAACTAACTAGATCAAATGGTAAGTTTGTCCATCCAAAACTATGAAATTCCATTTTAAAAATACAAAAGCATACAAATTAAATAAACAAAATAAATGAAAAACGACGGTGAATATGTTAAGGATCGAAAATCTCTTTCTACAAATAGATTGAAATTTCGAGAGAGAAAAAAAATGTTCTTCTTTGTTGGAGGTGCCAAGCAGCAAATGTGGCAGATCTCGAAAGCATGTGTTAGAAGGTGCATTGGATGGGGGGATCTTGTACCGATTTGATTGAATACGATAAGGTTGTGTAGCTCTTCATCGTCCCCGTGTGGTGGTAGTTTTGGACTTCCTCCGGTGCCATTTCTGGTCTCGAAGTCATTGAGAAACTATTCTCTCAAACACTCTCTCAAAACTCTTAAGGGGGAATCGCCATCTTCTCCTTCATGGATTCTTCTTCTACTTTGTCCTCTTCGACCTCCATGGATACAGCCTCTACCACTGCTTCCTCCACCATCGCTGTCATCCTGACCTCTGCCAATCCCGTTGTTACTGTGCCACCACAATCGACAACGACATCCATGGCTGCTTCAAGTACAGCCTTCGTTGAGCAGATTTCAAAGTCCTTTTTTTTTAAGGTGGGATTTCACTCAAACGGGCTTTAGCCATCCAACTAGTACAAAACCCAGACAACCAAAGTTACACTGTGCTCAGCCCAGTAGATTCATGGGCTAGTTCAGTACTAATGAAATCAGGAGGGTCCACTAAAAAAGAGGCCCAAACATTTTGGGATAAACCATGTGTGGCGGGTCTGTGTTCTACCTGATTAGCATTTCGTCCGATTGCTTTTACCTCTTCTTCAGAGCAGCTTCGCAAAAGTCGCCGGAGCTCTTCCATCATCCACCCCGTTCGTTACTGGAGTAGCTATTTTCTTCAATCCACTATACTAGTTGCTTGGATTCTGTTTCAACATCAATTTCGCCAACGATAAACCGAGGAACCACTGGAGTCCGGACTGCATCGCCCTTGCTTCGTTGTCCATGGAAGTCGCCAAGTACTACGTCAGCGCCGTTCTGGCCGCCACCATGTTCCCATTGTGATCTCTAATCTCGCAACCCATCCACGCTACACGGTGACGCTCGTCGACAGCCACATCACAATTAAGCTTTTGAATTCTAATCGGACGTGGTGTCCATGTCCCCAGCGTTGCACTCACCAGGGCCAATCGAACTTCTTCCACAGCTTCAGATAAGTCAAGTTGCTGTATATAATTAGAAGCTTGTTCCCAAATCGTTTCTCCGTTAAAGTTTTTGTTCTCTGTGACTATTTTGTTTCTTTGTGACCAAATGACCCAACATATGATGATCAAGATTCTCATATCTGATTTCTGAAGGAATTTAGCCAAGCACATGTCGATCCTTCTCCCAGTTTGGTCAAGCATCTTCTTCTCCAACCCGGATTTCTTCCAAACATGTCTAGTGGCTTTACAGTTAAAAAAGAGATGATTGACCTCCTCCTTTTCTTTCGAGCAACACGGACAGGTAATTGCATTCCCCTTCTAATTCTGTTTCACATGTAGATAATTCCTATATATCTTCCAAGCAAAGATTCGTTGTTTCTCTGAAACATTGAGAGACCAAATTGTCTTGTAGAAACTATCACATCCTCCAGCACTTCCCCCTTCGACCCCCGTCCTTGTCTCAGCTGTATAGAACTGGTTGAAGGCCACCTGGTAACCCGAACAGACACTGTAATGCCCATTTTTTTTAAAACCCCAAGCGATCTTATCTAAACACTTGTTGTACCACAGTGGTATTTGTAATATACATTGTGCTTCCCCTTCTGCGAAATATTGTTGTACCTTTCCCACATTCCATTGTCCTGCTTCGTCAAAGAGTTCGCATACTCTGGCATTGTGCCCCAAGTATGGGTAGGTATAGATCATTTTCCCTCCGTCTTCTGGCAGCCACTTGTGATGGTAGATTAGGGTATACTGACCATCTCCAATAGCGTGCCTTGCTCCTTTTATAATAACCTGGCGGCCCATCAGAAGGATGCGCCAAAGGTATGAGGTTTCTGAATCTAGCTCTGCCGTTGGGAAGGCCCCCGTATTGAAGTATTTCCCCTTCAACACCCTTGCAGCCAATGAATGGGGATTACACATGATTCGCCATCCTTATTTAGCCAACAAGGATAAGTTAAACTCCTTGAAACTGCGGAAACCCAATCTCCCTTCAGCGTTGTTGAGGCACAGGTTCAGTGCAATTTCTTTTTCTTCCCAGATCCACCTCACCAGTATGTTGTTGCTTTCCTCTGCAGACTTTGGCACATGGACACCGGCAGCATAAAACAGCCCATTACATACGTTGGAATGGCATGGATTACGGACTTAATTAGCACCTCCCTACCTGCACAACTTAAAAACTTCTCGTCGTACCAGTGTATCTTCCTTGTAACCTTCTCGTCCACAAAGGCAAATAGTGACTTCTTGTCTTGTGCAATATTTGTGGGTAAGCTCAGGTATTTTGAGTGACCAGAGACAGTAGTAATATTCAGTAAATTAGCAATCTCCCCCTTCTTGTGTTCCGAAACTCCAGGGCTGAAACATAAGGCCGATTTTTGGAAATTAACGCACTGATCTGACGCTAACTCGTACAAAGATAAATTGTTTTTTTTATCTCCGACGCCTCTTGCATAGCAGCTTTACCGAAGAAAACACTATCATCCGCAAATAGAAGTTGGGTAATTGTTGAACAATTTTGTCCCGCTTTAACCCCTTTTAACTTTCCACGCCTGTTTGTTTATCAAAAAAATTGGCATCCCACGAACCCTCGGTTTGACTTTTTTATTGTTAGCTGACTTCTTTTGTGGGCAGAACTAAAATATTAAAATTTACATTAAAACTAAGGTTAATACCTTAGCGCCCACCCCCCATTTTCATGAAACTGTCACGATGGCCCATCCACTTTCCCCTCTTTGGTTATTTAATGTTTACAATCAATTGTGGGTAAAAACAACATCCATAAACTAACTGGATCAAATGGTAAATTTGTCCATCCAAAAATATACAATTCCATATTAAAAATACAAAAGCATAAAAATGAAATAAACACAAAAAAAATGAAAAATCTCTTTCTGCCAATAGATTGAAATTTCGAGAGAGAAAAAAAAAGTTCTCCTTTGTTGGAGGTGCCAAGCAGCAGATGTGGCAGATCTCGAAAGCAGGTGCTAGAAGGTAGGGCTGCAAGTTAAACCGCCCTAACCGCAAACCGGACCGAACCGTGCTAATTGGTTCGTTTAGGTTTGTAAAATTCCAAACCGAAATTAAAAGATTCGGTTTAGATTCGTAAAATTTTCAAACCGAAATTAAATGGTTTGGTTTAGGTTCGTAAAATTTCCTCGTGATGTTTTCAGGTAATATGTGAGTTTTTGAAGTTTTCAGGACTAAATTTAAATTATAGATAATGTTTTTAGGTTAACTGCGATTTGAACCGGAACTGAACCGTATATAGGCAAACTGACCCAAACCAAACCGTTTATAAATTGTTCGATTTAGGTTCGGGTTTTTTCCAAACCAGCAATTTAGGTTCGGTTTCAGATTTTGGTGCAAACCAAACCGAACCGTTTACACCCCTACTAGAAGGTGCATTGGATGGGGGATCTTGTACTGATTTCATCGAATACGATGAGGCTGTGAAGCCCTTCATCGCCCCCGTGTGGCGGCAGTTTTGGACTTCCTCCGGTGCCATTTTTGGTCTCAAAGTCATTGATAAACTATTCTCCCAAACACTCTCTCAAAACTCTCTAGGGGGGAATCGCCATCTTCCCCTTCATGGATTCTTCTTCTACTTCGTCCTCTTCAACCTCTATGGATATTGTCCTCTTCGACCTCCATGGATACAGCCTCTACTAGTATTGGCGGAGCCAGGATTTCTTCGAAGGGGGGGCACAATTCGGCTGCAAGTATTTGTACTCTTATTTATAGATAAATGGACGTTAAATATCTACAAAGACAATAAAAGTCTTCTCGCTCAGTTGGTCAGTTGGTAAATCAGTTGGTAAAACACTCCCTAACACTCCCTTATAGTCTTCGGCCATCGTGGTTTGAGTCCCCTTGGGTACGTTTTAATTTTATTGTTTTTATATTTTTTGTGGAAAAGAATTTAAAAGCGCGCATAGGGGGAGTTGAACCTACGAACCTTTAATTTTAAGCAAAGCAATTTACCAACTGCGCTAGGCATGTGAGAGGGGCACTTTTGTATTTGTACATAAGCACAGTTCATTTTTTTTTTACAAATTAAGAGTTATCTATTGTTTTTGGGTGCCCCTCCCCCCGGGCCCCGTGCACCTACATGGCTCCGCCCCTGTCTACCACTTCTGCCTCCACCATCGCTTCCATCCAGACCTCTGCCAATCCCGTTGTTACTGCGCCACCACAATCTACACCGGCTTCCATGGCTGCTTCAAGTACAGCCTCCGTTGAGCAGATTTCAAAGCCCTTTTAAACTTCTCATTTGATGCAAAAAAAAAAAAAAAAAAAAAAAAAAAAAAAAAAATCTCACCAAAATTATATGCTCCTGACTTTATGGGATTCGTGATAGATTTGAAAAAGAAAGGATGGGTTGTCCTATGTTCTCTTTAAATGAGTCCATTTTCAATTAGATGATCTAGTTGAAGCTATGGGCACGTAGATCCAACATGATCTAGACCACGCCCAAAGGTCCAATCACTCTCTTTTGCAGGCCAACCAATAGGCGAATGGGTGATCCATCAGGTTAGCCATTCCACTCCAAACCCGGGAGAAGAGAACGATTCGGACCCAGGCAATCTGTACCCACAAACCAGTAACCCTACAAGTGCGATATCACCCAAAAAAAGGGAAAAGAAAACAGTCTGCCCCCAACAGCTGTAGGGTTTTGATGCAGCATATGCAGCGGAAATACAATAAAATTTCCTAATCAAATCCCTCCATGAATCGCAGGTTAGTTTATCATAACGTGATAAAGGAAGTAACATTTACCTTGTAGATTTGTGGGATCACAACGAAGAATAGTGTCCTCATCTATACTGGTATCCACACCTTAGGATTTTCAACTAGAACCTTCTCCACGCCTTGTGCTAGCAACGTAGAAGAAGGAATCTCTAGAAGCTTGATTAAATCAAGCAGATCACGCAAAACGAGGAAGAGGCCGAGCCTCTTGGAGCCGACGGGTAGGTTTGTGGGATCACATCGAAGAATAATTTGTCTTTCATCATCTAATGACAATGAATCAAATGTATGAAAGATAGAAAGGGAATCAACTCAGAGAGTTTGTAGAAAACTCCCCCTGAGAGTGTGCACATAGGTTAAGCAGTTTCAAGGCTTTGAATCTAGTTTCAAGGCCTTGAAAATAGCTAAACTATTTTCAAGCCTCTGAGACTGATTCAAGGCTTTGAAAGCTTATTCAAGGCCTTGAAATAGCTGAACTCCAAGCCTTGCACAACCTGATCTTACAATCTCCCCCTTGATGAAAGACAAAACCAAATTCTGTTTGATCCTTAGTCTCTGCAAAACTAACTGATTAGTTCACAATTTATAACACAGTAATTCCAAAAAGATCCAACTTATTCATACCAACTAAAACAGTTCAGCAAATAGCAAATAAACCTAGAAATAAAAACTGCTAAAATCCTATAATTTTCTCCCCCTTTTTGACTTTCATCAAAAATAAAGAAGATGTTGGATCAAGTGTATGGGAAATTTTGAAAACTTTAAAGAAAAACTTTGAAGATGAGAGAATGGTGAAGAAAGAGTAGGCAAGATTAAGGTTCTTTATCATCATCCTGGTCTCCTGCTTCTTCCTCACTTTCTTCATTGTTGGCTTGAACTTCTTGTGAAACCACATCTAGTTCCTCAATGAAGGAGCTGATCTTCTCAATAACACTATTGAATAGGAAGGTGAGTCCTTCCAGGGCTTTCTTCCCATGCTTCAGCTTCTTCTTTACAGCTAACCTTTTCTGTTGAGGAGAAACAATCTTGAGATTCTTCTTTCCTACTTTTGAAGCTTCTAACGACTGGGACGGATCCTTCTCATGTTTCCCTTTGTTGGATACAGAGAACACTCCATAGGATCCTAAAGTAGTGTATGAATCAGAGTCTTGAATAAGAATTTCTTTTCCTTTTCCTTTGACCTCAGAAACTATCTTTTTCTTATCTCTCTTGGGACTTACAATATGGATTCCCTTCTGCTTCTCCTGTGTAGGTGCCATAGTTTGTTTCTTCTTTGCTGGAACCTGATCTTTTATCACCATAGTTTGTTTCTTCTTTGCTGGAGCCTGATCTTTTCTCACCATCTTCTTGGGTGGTGAAGATTTTTCTTCTTCCTCAGTAGAGCTCTTTGAAGCATAGTCTTCACTGATCTCTTGAACTTCATCCACTGCTTCTTTTCTTTTCTTCTCTGAGATAGGTTTCGATCCTCCAGCCATCTTGATTCTGTCTGAGGCTCTCCTTGTTCTCATTAGGGTTTGGGAGAAGAATAGAGAGAGGTGGAATGATACCGAATGAAGGAGAAGAGAAGAAGATAAATACTGAAAGAGTTTGAGTTTCAAAAGGAAACTAGTATCTCTGTGATCTCAAAAGATTTGCAATAATCAAAGTGATATCAAATCTTTTCTGCCATCGGAAAATAAACTATTCTAATACTATTTTTGGCTAAAACAAATTTTTGAAAAGGGTAGGGGCTATATTAGGTAAATATCTACAGAGATATCACCCAACACAGAATGATCCAAGATTATTAACTATCAGTGTAGCAGACTTATTTTCAAGGCTTTGAAAAGGTTTTCAAGGTCTTAAAAAACTATAACATTGCAACAAGTAAAAAACCAAAGCTTTGAACTGATTTTCAAGGCTTCGAAACTCAGGTCAAACCTTTGAAAACACATAAAGCTTACATTTCTTACCTGATGCTCCCCCTAAACCAATGCATCCTTATTTAGCATTCCCGATTCCAATCTTAGAGCTGAGAACCTTTCATCTGCTAATGGTTAAGTGAAGATATCTACAATTTGCATGTTAGTAGAAACAAATCCAAGAACAATATCACCTTTCTCAACATGATCTCTGATGAAATGGTGTCTGGCATCAATGTGCTTGGTTCTTGAGTGTTGCACTGGATTCTTTGTAATTAAAATTGCACTAGTGTTATCACACTTAATAGGTATGCTCCTGAAATCAAATCCAAGGTCTCTTAGTTGTTGAGCAATCCATAACACTTGTGAGCAACATGCTCCTGCATCTATATATTCAGCTTCAGCTGTTGATAGAGAAACTGAGTTCTGTTTCTTGGAATGCCAACTGATCAAGGATGATCCAATGAACTGGCAAGTTCCTTTCCTATCAACCTTGTAACCTGCAAAGTCAGCATCTGAAAAACCATGCAAAGAGAAGTTATACCAAAGCCCTAAGTCTTTGGTACCGTTGAGATATCTTAATATTCTCTTCACAGCAGTCAAGTGTGATTCCTTTGGATCAACTTGAAATCTAGCACACATACACACACTAAACATAATATCTGGTCTGCTTGCTGTGAGATAGAGTAATGATCCAATCATGCCTCTATACTCTTTCACATTGACACTCTTACCAGATTCATCCTTGTCTAGGGATAGTGTGGAGCTCATAGGAGTCCTGGCTTCCTTACATTGAGTCATGCTATATTTTTTTAGTAAGTCTCTTGTGTACTTGCTTTGATGCAGAAAGATTCCCTTCTTCAATTGATGTATTTGAGGTCCTAGGAAGAAGTTCAACTCTCCCATCATGCTCATTTCAAATTCCCTGCTCATAAGACATGAGAATTCTCTGCACAATTGATCATTAGTAGCTCCAAAATATCATCAACATATATCTGAACTACAAGTAAATCTTTCTCACGAGTCTTTATGAAAAGAGTCTTGTCTACTAAACCTCTTTTGAAATTATTTCAAGCAAAAATTTTGACAGTCTTTCATACCAAGTTCTTGGAGCTTGTTTCAAACCATAAAGAGCTTTGTCAAGTTTGTAAACATGATCTTGAAACTTGTCATTTTAAAACCAGGTGGTTGTTGACGCGAATTCTTTACGCGCTTAAACGCAAGTATACAGTCAAGTAGTATTTAGGAGTATTTTACGACTCCGAGTATCGAACCCAAGGGAGTTTACGATTATTAATTGACTAGAACGTAATTATAGGAGATCTAAGTAGCCGGTAAAAAGTTGTTTGAAGTTGTAACGTTGTCGCCCACAAACAAGCGACGTAAATTAAATGACAAGTAACTAAATATTTTTGTAAGTTTGTCACTTTTAAACGAAAATAAATTGAGATTGACTACGATTAATGAGAAAGAACTAGGTAATTGATGATCCCTAGGGTTGTTAATGATTTCCGGAATTATGCATGAAACACTCTACTCACGTTCTAGGTATATCGGGTAATGCTCAACACGATCTTCTCTCGATCTCACGTGAATTTGTGTAAACAATAGATTTCGGGTCCTCTCGGTCCACCTTAGTCTATTAATACAATCTAATTGATTTGTTAGGCTCATTCACCGGGTCCTATCGGTCCACCGAATTCACTAAGTTCTAACAACAATCAATCGAAACTACCCTCACACGATTAATCAAGTTTCTATCTCCTCTCGGTCTCAAGAAACTACAAGATCACCTAACTATTCTTTAACACGTCTCAAAGAACTCACTTTAGTGCAATCATATCAACAAGTAGCGTCCTACGGGTGATCAAGCCAAGAACACTAATAAATAAAGAACAAGAATAGTTTGGATAACAAGAACATTCATAAACTTTAAGCTAATGCATGCTTCAAGTCCAAAATCCGGAAAAACGTCATCAAACCCTAGTTTTCATCAATCACCTAGCTTAAGATGTTTAGCTAGACATAATGGTGTTTAACATATCCAAAATAGTTGAGTTCATGAAGTAAAAGAAGAAGAAAAGATGATCAAACGCTAAAATCTTCAATGTTGATGATCTTCCAAGCTCCTAGCTTTGTCTCCCGTCTTCTCTAGCTCCCAAGACTCCAAAGATGCGTCAATATGTCGTTTTTAGGTCGTCTCCTTCGTTTTCTTACCAGCTGGGCACGATTTTTAATGTTTGGCCGGAACTGCACTTCAGCCCCTCCAGTTTGTAATTCCCGAACAGAATTATTTGCTGATCTTGCGCGGGCTTTATCTCCCTCATACGGACTCGTCTTCGGGCCTACCATATATCGTTGGAAAGCTAAGGATGTATAATTTCCAATGCCGCAAGCTTTGCTTAAAAATTCTTTGTAGATTTTCCTGGGCATCGAAAAGAGTGCAGGCTGGTCCTGTGTGACTTTTCCAACTTTGCTTCGTTTGTGCGTATCCTTTTCTCCTCTTCATCTAGCTCCATTCCAAGCATATCCAAGCATCTCATAAGCTCCATTGCACCTCTTTTACCTAAGATACACAACACTAAACAACCCGTGCAATTATCATAGCAAATATGAGAGAAAACATGCACAAATAAGCTAGAAACACAACTTTTCACACTTAGGCTTAGAAATCGTCAAATTCACATATTTGTGCAAATATAACATATAAATCATGTGAAATAAGCCTATTAAAAATAATATGGAATTATAAAAATAACTGCAAAAATAGAGTTATCAAACACCCCCACACTCACCTATTGCGCGTCCCGAGCAATCCAATCAAAGTCCAATCAAAATCCGACTACAATCCAACCAAAAACATCCTCCAATGAAACAACATCCCCACAAGTGATACTCGAGAATTGCATTCTTACTAGAAACACCGTTGCATACAAATCCTAACTAGCCGACTCAATAACAACACAAGACTCGACAATGCAACAATATGATGCAAATGCAAACTACGACTCGATCCTACACAAATACAAATATACAAAAAACACACTTTTTATCTTTTTGGTTGAGATCGGGCAATCTCCATTGGCTTAAATCGATTATCATGAAGTGATGAGAATCCTAGGAACAAAGCACGAGTTGAAACTAAACTCGACAAGGAGACTCTCCCCTACTTAGTATAGAAAGCCTAACTTTACTTAAGTATAAGAGTACGCTACCTCTTCGCGTGTGCCACGAAATAAGAGACTACGCTAGGCAAAGCCACATCCAAGGTCCGAGCTCCTAATCCGCTAACAGTTTTCACATGATGAGGCTTAGGGACATATAGATAATCTCGTCGAAATCAAGTCCTAAGCGTCACATTCTCACATCAAATCCCACATCTCACACACCCTTACCACGATGATAGAAACCAAAACCCGAAGCTCACCACCTCCGGCCCTCAATTCCCTCAAACCCAAGTACACTAGTGATCTCCGTGGCCATCGTCGTTTGTCGTGTGAAACGTGAACCGTCGTCGTCAAAGTAGCTCCACCACTCGTTCTAATTCAATTCCAACTCAACTTTATTTCATATCTCCTTTTTCTTTTTCTCTCTTTTTGTGTTTTTTTTTTTTTTTACATTTCTCTCAAAATACCATCACAATCCAACAATAATATCCGAGTGGTCTTCAAATAACAATCAAATATGCTAGGAGAAGGAAACACGTAAATCGATGAATGAATATCACATAAAAATATCATCTCCTCCTAACTCAATCAAAGTCCATGTCAAATCCAAACCGCAAAATCAATGAAGTACATGTGTGGGAGTGGAGTCGTCGCAAGCTCACACTCAATGTCCGGTGTCAAAAGTCGACACCCCCACACTCGAATGTAACCATATCCCGTCTCAAGTAGTCCCGAAGATGAACGTATCTCGTGCCTAATCCAACCGATCCTCCTACACCAAAGTAATCGAAACCGGTACCTAGCACGATCCACCAATTCAAGTTCTCCCAACCCAATTCCGTGCGTATTAGATTCACACACTCAAAACTCTCCACAACTGTGTCCATGATGTAGTGGCATGGAACACCGCCACGCCGAAGTGGGCAAGCCTACTCACTCACCCTCGCATCCCTTTGTAGATAATCAATGAAGTGCAAGCAAGATGTAGAACTCAACAAATTGTATAATCACTCCCTCATCGAACCCCCTCAACTACACAACCCCCTCGTGACGCACTAAAGTGGTGATTCTAATCAATTTGTGATGAAGGCCAAGAATCGTCACCCTAGGTCCGAAGGCTAGCAAAGAATCCAAGGTTCGAATCGGGGCGTCTAATGGTCCTACAAGGTGAGTTCTAAAAGCAGTGAGTGCTCTAATACACACCTCGCACAGCTGTTTCGTGTTCCACTACGAGGCGGGTTGGCGACTACCTAAGACGTACACGTGGATGTTCGGCTTGTTTAGCTCACACCTAGCTCAGCTCTTGTGAGAAAATAGGCACACACTTTGAGTTTGAAAATCACGTAAGTGTTAGAAATAGGTAGGCACTCCCGTAAAGAAAGTCTCTCTATACCTACTAGGGGGGGCTCACGTCGTCACTCTCGGTCGCAAATCATGCTCTACGCCTAAAATCCTCACACCTCGCGATTTATCAAATTTTAGCCTCTCTTGATTGCCCTTCTCTCAAAATTTTCTCTTTTTAATTTTTTTTTTGATTTTTCAACTTTTTTTTTTTTTGATTTTTTCCATATAGTTCCTACACTACATGCAAGCCGATACGAACGAAACTACACAAAACATTCAATATGGTAGGTAGACTCAATATGAAAACGTGCAATATTAAACACAAACACAAACAAGTATATACACGACTAACATAACACAATATGACATACTACACAATATCACGACACGGACCACATAAATAGACACAATACGACACGAACAACTATATGCAGACATGGCGATGCAAACACTTACTGGCTAGTCAAGACTAAAACTCCCCCCACACTAGAATACGTCGTTGTCCTCAACGAATTTAGAAGTGAAACCGAGGACTCAGCATCTCCAATGTGAGGGGCGGTGGATCTACTCGGACTCGGAACCCTGATCCTCAGACCCCTCGTCTGCCGAACCAGGCTCCTCGTCTGCCGAACCGGCCTCATCGAAATCGCTCGACTCGTTCCACAAGTGCTCACTGTCAGGGCTAGGGTCTAGGTCCACATTGCTCTTATGAGCCAACTGAGCTACCCACTTCCCTAGAGTCTCTACGGAGGCTCCTAACTTCTTGCGGCTGCTTCGGTCATGAGCAAACCGCCTCTCATTCTCCGCCTTAGACTCTAACATCATCTTATGCATGCTCTGCAAAAGAGTGTCGGTGCTCGAAGACTCACCTACCTTCTCCTTACCCTTCCAATACCTAGACGCTCTAGAGGGTTGCAAATATTTCGACCACACGCGCTTAGTGGGTGGCAAGATGTCCAACTCCCCAACGTCTACCCCGGCGTTGCTAGCCAATTTGGTCAACCAACATGTGTGACCCGGGGCCATCCTATTTCCCTCCGATTTGCGTGCCATGATGTTTAGCCAAATCATGCGAGGAATGTCAACCCGCTGCCCTAGCCAAACACACATAGATATGCAACAATGGCGGAAAGTGAAGAGGGGGTTCGGTGTGATGCCTAAGACCCAATTCTCAAGCATCTCACAAACCCACCTAGCACGAGGGAGAAGGCACTTCTTCTCCACCGTACAAATTGTCACCTCGGCCTTCGATTTATCCCAAGGATCCGCCCCCTCACCTGGAAAACAAAAGGCATCGACCATAGGTACTACATCGGGTCGCCTAAGCATGTCGTGTAACGCACAAGGGGTATTGGGGTCCAACTCTGTAAACTGAAGGGCCTTGCTAATGATCTCCGGTTTTATCCGCACCCAAGTTCCCCGACAATACACCATCCTATCGTCCTTGCTCTCCCCCTCGTCCCCGAACCTGAGATTAACGTAAATCTCCCTCGCAACTTGAGAACTAGACGGTTCACACAACTCAAACCACTTGTGTAACCGCTCTCGTTCATGAATGGCTATTAGTTCGGTAGGCATGAGTTTAGCTTGGTCTACGGGGTAGGGTTTCTTGGCCGCACCTCTTAGTTTGAGGTATCGGTCTCGAAACGACGCAATGTGAGCTTGAAAACTCACGAACCGATACGTGCAATACTTAGTTGGCGACACATTTGCATTGGCTATCTTTAGCCGTTTGTCCGACCTACCCTTTCTCAAATGAGGCTTAGGGGGCATTGGTTTGTTGAGTATGCGGTGTGGCGGAGATTCCGGCACCACATACTCATGCTCTTCGGGTGGTACGATAGGTGGGTCTTCGACTACCATTTCATCTACGTTAGATGGCCCTACTCTCCTAACGGGGTGAAAGATAGGGTCGTCAAACGTGGCGACTTTACGTTTCGACATTATACTCAAATAATGCAAATTCAACAACTAGCAATTCACAAATTCAACTTAACAATTGAACTCAACAACTCCTTTTAACAAAGCAATTCAACAACTAAAGCGAAGAAAGCACGTAATTAAAGAGAGAGATTAGGAGTACCGAAAGAAGAATTTTTCAGAAAATTCCGGGAATAGACCGAGTTGATCGCCGAAATTTTTCGTCAGATGTTTCCAATTGAATGGTGCTCGTAGCTTTTCCTCGTTGTCCTCGTCACTTATTCCTTCTTCGCCGAAAGTTGAATTGAACTCCTTGTTCTTCAATTTGACAATTTTTCGAAAAACCCTAGGTGGGTTGTTCTTGAATTTCTGCCTTCTCCTCTTTCAATTGGTTTCAACTATGACGAAGTGGTGTTAGACACTTGCTGAAAACACCAGAGAGCCACCTCAATCGCCGACAAAAGAGATGGTGGTTGTTTGTGGTGAGGAAGCCGTCGGGTGGTGGAGGCTGCCGCTGGTGCTGAGGTCGCTGTGGTCGCCGGAGTGAAGAGAAGGATTCGCTGGAGGGAGAGATTGAAGGACACGCCGGAGACGCGACGGGACACCACCAAGAGTCACCGGAGATTGGGACGGGGGTGACTTGTGGTGGTGCCGGCTTGAAACCTGTCGGGAGGAGAGACGGAGGCTACCTCTGCTGGAATCGCCGGAGAGAAGAGAGGATGCCGGAGGTGAAACCGTGAGGAAAACCGTCGGAGGATTGCCTGAGTACGTGCTTCGATCGGGCTTGCAGAGAGATGGAGGAGATTCTGAAGGTTTTGAGTTTGAAGGTTAAGAGGAAACAGATTTGGTATAGCCCGATGCATAACAAACTGGACGCAAATTACCTCCTTTACCCTCAAAAAACCATTGATCTTCCCTTTTTACCCCTGTTCGTGCGAGCAAAGTAGTGTTTGCACGAACACTGCTCGCAGGAGCAATTTTTTCTGTTCTTAATATTGAGCCAAATGTTTTTGCCCATCAACTGTTCGTGCGAACAAGAGGGGTGTTCGCACGAACACCCCTGACTCCAGCTTCATTTTTTTTTTCGATTCGTTTCCTTTGCTTGATTATCGAGGATCCTTAGCTTGAATTCCATGTTCCTCTTTTTGTTATTGAGCCTATTTTTCGTGACACACTTCCCAACATCCTCGAAAATCTCGTCGTGATCATGTCTTTCTCGTTAAAATTCCGCCTTTTTCTTACGTCCGAACTCCGATGCGCGCATTTCCATGCGAGTCTACGCACATCAAGAAGGGGAATCCGAATCGCGTAATAACCTGTAATCCTGCGGAGACTCAATTCAAATGTCAAATTCTCGCTCTCTCACCCCTCAGATAACTAAACGGAATTAAAAACGCACATAACAGTATTTAAAACACACTCTCTACACTAATTCATAAAATACGTTGGGTTGCCTCCCAACAAGCGCTTTGTAATTTACGGTCGACGGCCCGACCCAGTTACCTCAATAGGATCACGGCTCGTCAAAGTAGATAACATCCACTTTGGCCGGAATTGGCGTGGATTCCAAGTATGGCTTGACTCTGCTTCCATTGACGCGGAAACACTCATTCGTATATGGATCTTCTAACTCAACCGCACCCCAAGGATAGATTTGGTGGATCCAGAGCGGCCCGGACCATCTCGAACGAATTTTTCCCGGAAAGAGCTTCATGCGTGAGTTGAATAACAATACCTTTTGTCCCACACGAAGTTCCTTCGGTTTGAGACGACTGTCGTTCCATCTCTTCGTCTTCTCCTTATAAATTCGGGAACTATCATAGGCCTGTAATCTCCATTCCTCAAGTTCAAGAAGCTTCATCTTCCTTGCTTGTCATGCTAACTTGGGATCCATGTTCAATCGCTTGATCGCCCAATAAACCTTGTGCTCTAACTCAACGGGAAGATGACATGCCTTACCGAAGACAAGCTGGAACGGTGACATGTTCAATGGCGTCTTCCATGCAGTACGGTATGCCCACAATTCATCATCTAATTTCACAGCCCAATCCTTACGTCCGGTGTTGACGATTTTCTGAAGAATCCCCTTAATCTCCCTGTTCGAAACTTCCACTTGCCCATTGGTTTGGGGGTGATAAGGTAGGGAAACCTTATGGATAGACACCCCATACATCTTCAAGACTCAGGCAAACACTCGGTTTATGAAGTGTGACCCTTCATCGCTCACCATTGCCCTTGGTGTGCCAAACCGAGTAAAGATATGCTTCTTCGGAAACTTCTCTACAGTTGTTGCATCATTCTTGGGGCACGCAATTGCTTCCACCCATTTCGTCACGTAATCCACAGCCAGCAAGATGTACAAATTCCCATAAGAAGGCGGGAACGGTCCCATGAAGTCTATGCCCCCAAACATCGAAGGGTTCCACCTCAAGCCATTCAGACATTGGCATCTCATCTCGCTTGGAGATGTTACCCGTTCTCTGGCAGCTATCACATCCTGCAACCCAGTCATGACAATCTTTAAATATAGCAGGCCAAAAGAAACCGGATTGTAGTACCTTCATGGCGGTGCGAGGACCGCTAAAATGGCCTCCACTAGGTGTTGCATGACACTGCTGGATCACCTCATAGATCTCGTGGGTAGGCACACACTTCCGAATGATGTTGTCGGCTCCCATCTTGAATAGATATGGATCCTACCAAAAGTATTGCTTCACCACATACAAGAATCGATTCTTCTGCTGCACTGTCCACTCTTCAGGGATCTTCCCATTTGTCAGATAGTTGGCAATTGCCCAATACCATGGCTCAGTATCCCCCAAAGACATGTAGCTCTCGTCAGGGAAGTTCTCTTGAATCGGCAACATCAAATTCCTGCATCAAAAGAACCCACCGCAACAATCTTGGCTTGGCATCCTTCTTATCAAGAAGATATTTCAGCGCCGAATGATCAGTAAAGACAATCACTTTCGATCCCACAAGATAAGGCCGGAATTTGTCAAGAGCAAAAATCACCGCTAATAATTCCTTCTCAGTAGTGCCATAGTTTAGTTGAGCCTCATTAAGAACTCTACTAGCATAGTAAATAACATGGCATACCTTTTCCTTCCTTTGCCCCAATACTGCTCCAATGGCGAAATCACTGGCATCGCACATGAGCTCAAATGGTAAACTCCAATCAGGAGTTGTGATGATAGGAGCTGAGGTGAGCTGTTCCTTCAAAAATTCGAAGGCCTTCTTGCACGCTTCATCAAAGAAAAAGGGGACATCTTTCCCTAGCAACTCACACAAGGGCTTGCAGATCTTCGAGAAGTCCTTGATAAACCTGCGATAGAAACCTGCATGTCCCAAGAAGCTTCTGTCCCCCTTCACTGAAGTCGGATAAGGGAGTTGCTTGATTGTCTCTACCTTCTCTTGATCGACCTCTAAACCTCTGCGTGAAATCTTGTGACCAAGAACTATCCCCTCTGTGACCATGAAGTGGCACTTCTCCCAATTCAGCACGAGATTAGTGTCTTCACAACGAACCAAGACACGGCCGAGATGATGTAGACAGTCCTCAAACTTGTCACCAAATAAGGAGAAATCGTCCATGAAAACCTCTAAATGCTTCTCAATCATGTCCGAGAAGATGGCCATCATACACCGCTTGAAAGTAGCCGATGCATTACATAATCCAAATGGCATGCGGCGGAACGCAAATGTGCCATAGGGACATGTAAAGGTAGTCTTCTCCTGGTCTTCTGGAGCAATGGCTATCTGGTTGTAGCCTGAATATCCATCCAAGAAGCAGTAGTACTCGTGGTGAGCCAAACGATCAAGCATCTGATCAATAAACGGCAACGGAAAGTGATCCTTGAGCGTGGCTTCATTCAGCTTCATGTAATCCATGCACACACGCCATCCAGTAACTGTCCGTTGAGCAATACGCTCATGCTTGTTGTTCTCTACCACAGTCATTCCTCCTTTCTTAGGCACACACTAGACTGGGCTAGTCCAAGTGCTGTCTGAGATCGGAAAAATAATACCAGCCTGTAGCCACTTCATGACCTCTTTTCTCACCACTTCTTTCATTTGCGGACTCAATCTCCACTGCGCTTGGATCACTAACTTCTTTCCTTCTTCTACCCGGATCTTGTGCTGGCAATAGACGGGGCTGATCCCCTTTATATATGCGGTAGTCCATCCAATTGCTCCCTTATGCTTCCTTAGCACATCCAAAAGTTTCTCCTCTTGTGCCTGAGATAAAACAGAAGAAACAATTACGGGAAACGTGTTATCAACACCAAGAAAAGCATACCTGAGATGGCTAGGCAATGGCTTCAACTCAAGCACGGGTGGTGACTTGAGTAAAGGAACAAGAGCTAATTTCTGCTCCCCTTGCTCATATAAATCCAACTTGGTCCAGCTGCTCATGTGACACAAATCAATGGTGGGACTCGGATCTTCATTCTTGTACATTCCATCAATTTCCTCCCACATCAATTCAGCTTCCTCATCTCCCATGTCATCATCAAAAATCTCTACACTAAAGCAATCTTCATAATTGTAGCATGAAGGCATTTTCATTACCTTGAACACATCGAAGACTACTTTCTCATCATTGATTTGCATAGACAACTTTCCACTCTTCACATGAATAATAGCCTCCCCTGTAGCTAGGAAGGGCCTGCCAAGAATGAGATGTACTTTGCCAACCTCAATGTCTAGGATGACAAAATCTGTCGGAAGATGAGAGTACCAACTTTGACCAAAATGTCTTCAATCACCCCATATTCTCTACGGATCGACCTGTCAGCCATCTGCAATGTAACTCGGGCGGGACGAGGTTCCCCCACACCTAGCTTCCTGAATACGGACAAGGGCATCAAATTGATGCTTGCCCCCAAATCGCACAATGCAGTCATAGTGAGAGAATCACCAAGAGTAACGGTATCGCAAAGCTCCCAGGGTCTTTCTTCTTCTTAGGCAATCCATTCATGACGCATTTAGAAGTCTCAGCAGTCAAATTCACCTGTGCAACATCACTCATGCGTCTCTTGTTGGAATAGATGCCCTAGAGGCAATCTAGTTTAGTATGAATTTATTTGTGGCTAGAAATTCATTTATTATTTATTGGATATTTAATATAAATGAAGTCCTTAGATTTACAATTGTGTTGTTTATCTTAATATCCCTAGTCCAGTATAATGATTAATGGGACAATCATCTATAGACAAGTATGTGGTTGGATTGATATGGAGATATCACGATCCAACACATAAGTGTGCATTAGGGAATGTTGCACTGGATTGACCCATCTCCGAGAAGGCTACATACACGTTATGTTGAGTCACAAGCGCTTCTCGCGGTGAAATGGTATTGTCATCGTTAGACTTGAAGTCACTAGATATTCTAGTTGTGGATTATTGTGATTTTGGTAGCGTTAAACGCTACACCGTAACTGGGTAGTTATAAAGGCGTGTACTGGATACAATAAGAAGCAAGCTTAGAGATCGTAGTGGACGTAGATAGAATTTGTCCCTCCCACATAACGGGAGCAAATATCCTAGGCCACTCGAGGGATAGTGCTTATAGAATGTCTGGCCAGACTCAAATAAATCAATATGGGATATTGATGTTATTTGCACGAATAAGGATATTCCCATGGATCGAGAAACTATGGATTGGATATACGAGTGTGACTTGTATGTCTCGTGTCCAATCCGGATATAGAGACAAAGGGATGAGACAATTACTTGTACAAAAGTTGTCAATATGACTATTCTATTAGTTGGCTAGAATGGATGTTTTGCTAGAAACCGCTCCATATTAGCAAATAGTTGCTACCAACTAGATAGAACCTATGGGGTCACACGCTATATAGAGGTGAACTAGATTTGTGAATTAATTAATTGGATTAATTAATTAGAAGGATCACTTTGCAAAACCTTGCAAACTTAGTAGGGACTAATTTGCAAGGAAGAGACTGAATTGAATTCTAGTAGGACTAGAATAAGTCCTTTAGGTAGTTGGCAAGGAGTTGTTGGACTATATAAAGGACCTTCCTTCCTTCCTTCCCATAACTTATGCTCATTATTGAACATAACAAGAGTGGGAGAGAACAAAAGGAGAGAAAAGGAGCAAGCAAGCTAGGAGCTCGCCGCCCCATCCCGTCGGCCATAAGGAGGCCGAGAGCCCTCCTTTGGGTCTCGATTTGCGTGATTCTTCTTCCTCTTCCGGGCTAGCACCAAGGACTTGGGAGATTCTAGGATCAACTCCAGGCGTGGATCAACCATAGAGAACGTGACACAATTCGCGTTTGAAGTCATCAAAGGAGAACCCTAAGGTGTGTTAATGATTTCTTACCCTTACCATCGTTATGTCTCTTGACTTGTGATCCTTGGAGGGTTTTGCATGGTTTTATGATTGTTTGTGTTTCCGTTGCGCATCCATGATTCAAAACCCTACAGTGGTATCAGAGCCACATGTCGTAGAGCATAAACATGGTTTATGTGTTACGTTTTAGTTGTTTTACACCTTAATTTGATTGTTTATCGCGTAAAACAAGACAAATCAAGCATGGGATGCAATTTGTCAATAATTCATCATAACAAGATCTAATTTTTGCATTGGATGCATGAATTGGTGAGTTTGAGAATTTTTAGGATCTTAGATCTAGGGTTTGGGCATCCTTGGGGAAGAAGGAGTTCTCCCAAAACAAGGAAACAACCAAACTTGGGCACCAAGCAAGGGAGTTGTTTTGGAAACAACTCCCTCAAGGAGGTTCGGCCCCCCTAGGGACCGCCCCCCTTGCTTGCCGCCCAAGATTGGCCGCCCTAGGGGCCGGGCGGCCCTAACCCGCGGCCTTGGCTTGTGGGTTTTGGGCCGGATCGACCCTAGAGCCTTGTGGTTCACCTTATTGGGCCCGGGCAATTTGATTGTTGGGCCCATGGACCGTTTTAACCCTAGAAATCCTAAAGTCAATTAAAATTGACCAAGCGCGTTAAAATTGGATTTTAATTATTTATGTGCAAATCGCATGGTGATTGGATATGGCCTTAGGATGTGGTTTGATGTGGATGTTTAATTTTGTGGTTTGGTTTTACGGCCTGCGAGCTGATCAATTAATTGTAATAATTAATTAGGGTTTTATGGCCTGCGCGCCATTTTTTCCTCAACTTGTGAGATTTATTTTATTTAGTATAGAAGTTAGCTAGTGCTAGATAAAGTAGATTGTTAGCCAAGATTGAAGAAAAAGCCCAAAGCCAAAGAAGCCACAAACGATGGAGCATGTAGCATTCCACAAGACTATGAAGGATGGACCAAAAGATCAAGACGCATGGAGATGTGTTTGTTTTAGGGTTCATAGATAATTTCATTGGCTTGGAATTATCTTAGTCTAGAAAAGGCCATATCCACATCACGTTTAATTTCTGTTTTGTGGTTGTTTTTTTTAATGTCTTATTATTGTGTGGTTGGTGTATGGATGATGCATGCAATTAGGATAATAAGATAATTAGACAACCCGGATCTATTATTTGGAGTTGTGCCCAAACTCAAATAGATAGATTAGTTGATATTGATCAACAAAACAATTAAAATTGAATTTAAAATCCCTCAAAATTCAAATATTGTGTTCTTGCCTTCTCGTTATTTAAACACTCATTATCATCATTATTTATCAAGTTCGTGCGTGCCAAAGCATGGCGACTTGGTTCATAATGATGGAATGCGATGGCACGTAACAATGTGCAATTGTTTAGATAAGAGGTTGAACACAAGTGGGCTATTAATATGATTAAGAAACCTAGAGGCAATCAATTGGGATTATCCATATGGATGGATAAATAAGGAGTTATTTGCCCAATTGAACCAAGAGTTGCATATGGGATGCAATTGGAATTGTTCCTACCTAAAGTAGTCAAATTATGGGTGACTTGCCAAAGCAAGCTCATAAGGAGATGAAAGATGAATCTTGGCCCACTAGAAAATATAAGGATATTTTCCGCATTAATATCTTGAGGGTTATTAATCCGTAGAAAAATAGTGGGAGCTATATTTGATAAACTAGCCATTATTGAATATAGTCAAAAATTCACAAATACTAAAACTTGCGTATTTTCCTTTTGTAGAATTCCAAATGGAAAACAACTCATCGAGTTCACAACATTTCCTACGATCTGTCCTTGAGAAGGACAAGCTCTCTGGAACCAACTTTCTTGATTGGTACAGAAACTTGAGAATTGTTCTCAAGCAAGAGAAGAAACTGTACGCAATAGAGGAGCATGTTCCAGAAGGTCCAGAGAACCAAACACCTGCTGCCCTAAAGGCGTATCAAAAGGGTGTTGATGACGCTAATGATGCGGCCTGCCTTATGCTATGCACCATGACTTCTGAGCTTCAGAAGCAACACGAAAACATGAATGCTGTCGATATGATCGAGCATCTGAAGTAGCTCTTCCAAGAGCAGGCAAGGGTAGAGAGGTATGAGGTCTCTAAGGCACTGTTCAAGTGTCATCTGGCAGAAGGGAACACGGTGGGACCCCATGTACTCCGTATGATCGGGTACTTGGAGAATCTCGCCCGACTAGGGTTCCCGGTCGGCCAAGAGTTGGCAACCGATCTCGTGTTGCAATCATTGCCCGAGAGTTATGGACAGTTCATCATGAACTATAACATGAACGAGATCGTGAAACCACTGCCAGATTTACGCAATATGTTGAGGACGGCTGAACAGAGCATCAACAAGGGTAAGGGCAAGGCCATTATGATGGTGCAGAAAGGAAAGGGCAAAAGGTTTTCCTCATCCTCCAAGGGCAAAGGCAAGTCAGTTGCCAATTCCAAGGAACCTGCCCTTAAGCCTGTTGGTGGCATTGCCAAAGGTGTGACTAAAGGTGAGTGTCACTACTGTAGTCAGCCTGGACACTGGAGGAGGAACTGCCCAAAATATCTGGAGGACAAGAGGCTTGGAATAGTGATTCCACCACCACCAGGTATTTTTGTTGTAGATGTCAATTTAACTGTCTCTACATCATGGGTATTAGATACTGGATGTGGATCTCATATTTTTCGAAATATGCAGGATCTAAAGAGAAGTAGAAGATTGGCTAAAGGAGAGGTAGATCTGCGCGTTGGGAATGGAGCAAATGTTGTTGCGTTGGCCATAGGCGTGTGCGAGCTATCTCTGCCTTCAGGATTAGTTTTAGAATTAAATAATTGCTATTTTGTGCCTGCTATGAGCAGAAACATTAATTCTATTTCTTGTTTCGACAAGGATGGTTTTATTATTTCAATAAATAACAATTGTTATTCCTTTTATTTGAATAATATTCACTATTTTAGTGCGCAATTATTTAATAGACTTTATGTCCTTGATCTAAGCAATCCTGTCTACAACATTAATACCAAGCGGATTAAAATAAATGATTTAAATCCTGCTTATTTATGGCATTGTCGTTTAGGCCACATAAATGATAAACGTGTATCTAGACTCCATAAGGATGGATTACTAGACTCATTTGATTTTGAATCATATGAGACATGTGAGGCTTGTTTATTGGGAAAAATGACAAAGTCCCCTTTCAATAAGAAAGGTGAGAGGACTAGTGAGCAATTGGCGCTCATACATACCGATGTGTGTGGGCCATTTGCCACGCCTGTCAGGGGTGGTTATGTCTACTTCATTACATTTACTGATGATTATAGTAGATATGGATTTGTCTACCTTATGAGGGCAAAATCCGAATCCTTTGAAGTGTTCATAGAATTCAAGAATGAAGTAGAAAAGCAACTTGGCAAAAGTATCAAGGCTCTACGATCGGATCGTGGAGGAGAATACTTAAGCCAAGAGTTTGACGACTATCTTAGAGAGTGTGGGATTGTGTCCCAACTCACTCCACCCGGAACGCCACAATGGAATGGCGTGTCCGAGAGGAGGAATCGAACCCTATTGGATATGGTTCGATCTATGATGTGTCAAACCAATCTTCCATTATCATTTTGGGGCGACGCTCTATTAAGTGCAGCTTTCACCATTAACCGTGTTCCATCTAAATCAGTCATGAAGACACCATATGAGATGTGGAGTGGGAGGTGTCCCACACTATCGTTCATGAGGATTTGGGGCTGCGATGTCTATGTAAAACGTTTACAATCAGACAAGCTAGGACCGAAATCAGATAAGTGTAAATTTATGGGGTACCCTAAGGAAACTAAGGGATACTACTTCTACAATCCAACCGAGAACAAAGTGTTTGTTGCTCGGACCGGCGTGTTTCTAGAAAGAGAGTTTGTCTCTAAAGAAGCAAGTGGGAGGAATGTAGAACTTGAAGAGGTTCAAGAATCACAAATCACTGAACCGATAATGGAACATGAACAGGAACCACAAGCAGTTGTGGAGCAACCTGTTCAGGTAACACAAGAGCTTCGTAGATCTAGTAGAGTGCGCCAGGAACCCGAGAGGTATGGACTTCTCGTGACTGATTCCGGTGACACGATGATCATAGATGATGAGCCTACTACATATGAGGAGGCCATGAATGGCCCAGACTCTCAGAAGTGGCTGGAAGCCATGAGATCCGAGATGGAATCCATGTATACCAACAAAGTATGGACTTTGGTGGAACCACCCGATGGGGCGCGGCCCATAGGGTGCAAGTGGGTCTTCAAGAAGAAGATCGACATGGATGGTAATGTGATTACCTATAAGGGCCGATTGGTGGCTAAAGGATTCAGACAGATTCATGGTATCGACTATGATGAAACATTTTCACCAGTCGCTATGACCAAATCCATCCGAATCCTACTTGCAATTGCAGCATACCATGACTATGAGATTTGGCAGATGGATGTCAAAACATCATTCCTTTATGGGAATCTCCTCGAGGACGTGTATATGATACAGCCGGAGGGTTTTGAGGATCCAAAGCAAGCCAACAAAGTTAGGGATGGCAACGGGTCGGATCCGGATCGGATCAGGCTAGATCCGATCCAGATCCGACTAGGAGAAATGGGATCCAGATCCGATCCAGATCCGTTCGGATCGTCACCGGATTCGGATCAGATCGGATCGGGTTTCATCCAGCTGATCCAAATCCGATCCGTAGATCCATATAGTACATGGTAGGATCGGATTCGGATCGGGTCCGACTTGGGTTTGCAATAAAATACAAAAAATAACATAAAAAATAAACACTATTTCATACGCTAAGGCATGTTCGCAAGTTATGAAGCCCAAAACACAACAGAAATAGCTTGGTAGGTTGGAATTACTATTGTATTCTTCTTGGGAGTGAAAGTGGGGAGGTAATATGAATATAGGGTCAATTACTTATTAGTCACTTCCAGTATAGTGTAATGATCCATGTACCACCCACAATTTCAAAACTCTCTTCTTACCATCCACAGTTTGTATTTGTTAACAATTAACAACTGGGACAAATTCCGTCCAATTTTTTCCGTTAGTTAAACGGTTTTTTAAGGGTAAATTGGTCAACACAAAAAATATGAACATTAATAAAACTACTACCACCACCACCGCCATTACCACCGCCATTAACACCAGCAAACCCAGAATCCGGTTTTCACCCAAAAAAACCCAGAATCCAGTGACCTATTTTCTATTTTCTGGCATCATTCATCACGACCTCCCCCTGTCAGCATGAACTCTGATAAAAACAACCAAAACACCCATTAATCAGCGACCTTCAAATGCCACCCTCCAACCTCCACCATCTTCTCCAACCCAAGAACCACAACAACCTTCTAATGCCGCCAAACACAGCACGCACGAACTCCTTCTCCTGTTTCGTAGCTCAGTTCACCCAAATTCGACAACTGATATCACAGACCCAAATCGAAGTCACCCGACCTTCAATCTGCCCAGTGACCTTCAATCTGCCCCAAGAAGGAGTGGTAGCCCAGAATCCGCCAACCCACCACCATCGTCGCTGCAATCACCGCAACCACCGTCATCGTTCTTCAACAAACCATTAGAAACCCAGCCGAAATCCCCACCTCTGACTTCACGCAATCGAAACCCCCAAACAAAAACCCAAATAGACAACCCATACCTATATCAAACCCAAATCCACAACTGAAAGTGAATCAATCGAAACTCCTGAAACCCGAAAAATTGAATTTTTGGGTTGGTCCGTCGATTGAGAGAGAGAGAGAGAGAGGAACAGTGAGAGAAAGAGGGCAGAATGAGAGAGAGAGAAAGAGAGGGAGAGAGATTGCCGGAGATGAAGAGAAAATACTGAGGGAGAGATCAAGAGGGAAAGCGGGTATCAGAGAGAAAGAGATTCTTTTCACCTCCTGAGCATATTTTTTCTTCCCCTGCGCATCTGCTTCTTCTTTACATCTTATTCTTCCCTTATTGTTTTCTATATACAACTTTTTGTAGAGACACATATACCCCTGACAGTGTTAAATTATTTAACAAAATTTTACCCCAGTGGTTGATTATTTGCAATTAACAACTGGAGGTGGGTAAATTGCAAAATACAAACTGGAGGTGGTATATGAATCATTACCCTATACTGGGGATGGCTAATAAGTAATTGACCCTATGAATATATTTTTAAAGCACACATATACGTCGGATCGGATCGGGTCGGAGCCCGGTGGATCTGCCCTTAGATCCAAATCCAGATCCAAATCCGATCGGATCTGGCTTTCTAGATCCAAATCCGATCCATTTTCAATTGGATCGGATTCGGATCCGATCCATTTGGCCCGGATCGCTCGGATCTCAGATCGGATCGGACCATATTGCCATCCCTAAACAAAGTCTGTAAACTGCAACGATCCATTTATGGATTGAAGCAAGCTTAGGAGTTGGAATCGAAGTTTTGATGAAGTAGTCAAAGAGTTTGGCTTCATCAGAAACGAAGATGAGTCTTGTGTCTACAAGAAGGTTAGTGGGAGCTCTGTAGCTTTTCTGGTCTTGTATGTGGATGACATACTACTCATTGGAAACGACGTTCCCATGCTGCAATCTGTTAAACATTGGCTAGGGAAGTGTTTCTCAATGAAGGACTTAGGGGAAGCAGCCTATATACTCGGTATAAAGATCTATAGAGATAGATCTAAGAGACTGCTAGGCCTAAGTCAAAGTACATATATTGACAAGGTGTTGAAACGGTTCAACATGCAAGATTCCAAGATGGGATTCTTGCCCATGTCACATGGAATCACTCTTTCGAAGAGTGGTTGTCCTTCCAATGAGATTGAGAAGGAACGCGTGAGTAGAATTCCCTATGCCTCGGCCATAGGATCTATCATGTACACCATGTTATGTACTAGACCAGATGTGTCATATGCCTTGAGTATGACAAGCATATACCAATCCAATCCAGGTGAGAGTCACTGGATTGCAGTCAAGAACATCCTGAAGTACTTGAGAAGAACTAAGGATGCTTTCTTGATATTTGGCGGTGAGGAAGAGTTGCGTGTAAGGGGTTACACTGATGCAAGCTTCCAAACCGACAGAGATGACTTTAGATCACAGTCGGGATATGTGTTTTGCCTGAATGGAGCAGCGGTGAGCTGGAAGAGTTCCAAGCAAGAGACGGTAGCTGATTCTACAACAGATGCTGAGTACATTGCTGCAAATGGCGCAGCAAAGGAAGCTGTTTTGATCAGAAAGTTTTTTTCTGAACTTGGTGTGGTCCCTAGCATTGCGGATCCAGTCGAGTTGTTCTGTGACAACACTGGGGCGATCGCGCAATAGGAGTATGGGCATACAAGATGCGCCAGATTGGCTCTAGTGCAAGTGGGAGACTGTTGGAATAGATGCCCTAGAGGCAATCTAGTTTAGTATGAATTTATTTGTGGCTAGAAATTTATTTATTATTTATTGGATATTTAATATAATGAAGTCCTTAGATTTACAATTGTGTTGTTTATCTTAAATATCCCTAGTCCAGTATAATGATTAATGGGACAATCATCTATAGACTAGTATGGGGTTGGATTGATATGGAGATATCACGATCAACCACATAGGTGTGCATTAGGGAATGTTGCACTGGATTGACCCATCTCCGAGAAGGCTACATACACGTTATGTTGAGTCACAAGCGCTTCTCGCGGTGCAATGGTATTGTCATCGTTAGACTTGAAGTCACTAGATATTCTAGTTGTGGATTATTGTGATTTTGGTAGCGTTAAACGCTACATCGTAACTGGGTAGTTATAAAGGCGTGTACTGGATACAATAAGAAGCAAGCTTAGAGATCGTAGTGGACGTAGATAGAATTTGTCCCTCCCACATAACGGGAGCAAATATCCTAGGCCACTCGAGGGATAGTGCTTATAGAATGTCTGGCCAGACTCAAATAAATCAATATGGGATATTGATGTTATTTGCACGAATAAGGCTATTCCCATGGATCGAGAAACTATGGATTGGATATACGAGTGTGACTTGTATGTCTCGTCTCCAATCCGGATATAGAGACAAAGGGATGAGACAATTACTTGTACAAAGGTTGTCAAGATGACTATTCTATTAGTTGGCTAGAATGGATGTTTTGCTAGAAACCGCTCCATATTAGCAAATAATTGCTACCAACTAGATAGAACCTATGGGGTCACACGCTATATAGAGTTGAACTAGATTTGGGAATTAATTAATTGTATTAATCAATTAGAAGGATCACTTTGAAAAACCTTGCAAACTTAGTAGGGACTAATTTGCTAAGAAGGGACTAAACTGAATTCTAGTAGGACTAGAATAAGTCCATTAGGTAGTTGGCAAGGAGTTGTTGGAATATATAAAGGACCTTCCTTCCTTCCTTCCTTCCCATAAATTATGCTCATTATTGAACATAAAAAGAGTGGGAGAGAACAAAAGGAGAGAAAAGGAGCAAGCAAGCTAGGAGCTCGCCGCCCCTAGCCCGCCGCCCCATCCCGTCGGCCATAAGGAGGCCGAGAGCCCTCCTTTGGGTCTCGATTTGCGTGATTCTTCTTCTTCTTCCTCTTCTGGGCTAGCACCAAGTACTTGGGAAATTCTAGGATCAACTCTAGGCGTGGATCAACCATAGAGAACGTGACACAATTCGCGTTTGAAGTCATCAAAGGAGAACCCTAAGGTGTGTTAATGATTTCTTACCCTTACCATCGTTATGTCTCTTGAATTGTGATCCTTGGAGGGTTTTGCATGGTTTTATGATTGTTTGTGTTTCCGTTGCGCATCCATGATTCAAAACCCTACATATCTTTCCTGAAAGAATATCCTTGAGAAACTTGGCATATGTAGGCATTTTCGAGATAGCCTCTGCAAAAGGAATGTTAATCTCCACCTTCTTGAATATATCAAGAAACCTCTGTCAATCTCTAGAATCATCCCTCTTTCTCGTTCTCAACGGATATGGAATTGCCTTAGAAACAGTAGAATCAATACGTACCTCATCCTTGTCTTTCACCGCCTCCTCATCCGTCGCGCCCTTTGATTGGGGGATCACGACATTAGTATCATCATCAAATATTTCATGCTCTTTAGCCTTAGAAGCATCGACTCTAGCATGAGTGGGATATGGCGGATCTTTCAATGCAACCCCGCTTCGAGTAGTGATTGCATTGATTTGACGAGGATTTTCTTCTGTGTTGGAAGGCAAAGAACCTGGAGCTCTAGATGAGAGCTGAGTAGCAATCTGACCCACCTGTACCTCAAGAGAACGAAGAGAAGTCTTCGTAGCCTGTAAATATGCAGACACAGCAGTAACCTGCGTGGACATATTGTTCACATTGGTGGTCATGGTATTCATATTGTCACTCAGTTGTGTCAATGCCTTTGTCAACTCAGAGATGTCTGAACTTGGTGCTGCAACAACTGCTGGTGTAGCCTGCGAAACCTGTGGCCTATGCTGGAACCCCGGTGCATATGTCGCTCCAGACTGATCCCCATACCTGAAGCCTGGATGATCTCTCGTGCCTGGCCTGTAGTTCCCTTGATTCCAGTTCTGCCTCTGTCCGTGTGCCCCCACATAGTTCAAATCCTCATTTTCCATGTGTGCCATTGCTGCATGCTTGGCCAAGTCTGACACCATCTTGCTGATACCATCCTTCCACTCATTATCTTTCGCCTCAGGCAATGCCGAAAGTCTTCTAGAATCGTAAAACTGCGTATCCTGCTTGGCTAGCTGTTTCATAAGTGCAAATGCTCCCTCTTTGCCAACTGAATACATGAAATTTCCTCCAACTTCCCTGTTAACTAACTCCTGGTTATGGCGTTCTAAGCCATGGTAGAAGACCTGCAAAATTTTGTAGTCCCCAAAATCGTGATTTGGGCACTTCCTGATCAAATCCATAAATCTATCCCATGCCTCTACCACGGTCTCATGGGCCTGCTGCTGAAAGCCAAGGATATCACCTTGTAACTGAATCACCCACTGAACTGGGTAAAACTTTGCCATGAATTCATCAACACTGAGCCCATGTAGTGATTGAATCCGGAGCTCTCGACTCAAGCCACTTCTCAGCTGCCCCTTTCAAACAATAGGGAAATAGAATAAGTTTCAATGCTTCTGGAGTCACATTCTTATACTTCACAGTCTTGATATAAGCATTGAACTTCCCAATGAAATCGTTGGGATCCTCATCCTTGTTCCCATAAAACTGGAACTGATTGGTGACTGTCTGGATCGTAGCTGGCTTGAGATTGAAATGCTCAGCCTGTATGTCTGGCACTACAATTGCCGGATTGAGTCCATACGTGGACGTCTGGAATTTCTCGACAATAGCCTGCCCAGACTTGTTGTACGGTGTCTGGGCGTTGCGATCATTCAACTGTTTTGACAACTCTTCCATTTTCTCATTGAGCTGCGCGTTAGTCAATTGATCACCCATCTTGCTCTGTTTCTGTCTTCTCCTCTGATCTCTGAATAACTGTTCCGGGTCTTCAAGTGGGGGCACAAGTTCTCTAGGGATCCTGGGCATACACTGACGACCTGAAAAGCAGAATCAAATACAAATGAGAAAACAAAATAGCTAATTAAACAAAAAAAAAGTAAAAGAGATATCCTAAATCAATTTCTACTAACTAATGAACCGTTAAGTCCCCGACAACGGCGCCAAAAACTTGACGCGAATTCTTTACGCGCTTAAACGCAAGTATACGGTCAAGTAGTATTTAGGAGTATTTTACGACTCCGAGTATCGAACCCAAGGGAATTTACGATTATTAATTGACTAGAAAGTAATTTTAGGAGATCTAAGTAGCCGGTAAGAAGTTGTTTGAAGTTGTAACGTTGTCGCCCACAAACAAGCGACGTAAATTAAATGACAAGTAACTAAATATTTTTGTAATTTTTTCACTTTTAAACGAAAATAAATTGAGATTGACTACGATTAATGAGAAAGAACTAGGTAATTGATGATCCCTAGGGTTGTTAACGATTTCCGGAATTATGCATGAAACACTCTACTCACGTTCTAGTTATATCGGGTAATGCTCAACACGATCTTCTCTCGATCTCACGTGAATTTGTGTAAACAATAGATTTCGGGTCCTCTCGGTCCACCTTCGTCTATTAGTACAATCTAATTGATTTGTTAGGCTCATTCACCGGGTCCTATTGGTCCACCGAATTCACTAAGTTCTAACAACAATCAATCGAAACTACCCTCACACGATTAATCAAGTTTCTATCTCCTCTCGGTCTCAAGAAACTACAAGATCACCTAACTATTCTTTAACACGTCTCAAAGAACTCACTTTCGTGCAATCCTATCAACAATTAGTGTCTTATGGGTGATCAAGCCATGAACACTAATAAATAAAGAACAAGAATAGTTTGGATAACAAGAACATTCATAAACTTTAAGCTAATGCATGCTTCAAGTCCAAAATCCAGAAAAACGTCATCAAACCCTAGTTTTCATCAATCACCTACCTTAAGATGTTTAGCTAGACATAATGGTGTTTAACATATCCAAAATAGTTGAGTTCATGAAGAAAAAGAAGAAGAAAAGATGATCAAACGCTAAAATCTTCAATGTTGATGATCTTCCAAGCTCCTAGCTTTGTCTCCCGTCTTCTCTAGCTCCCAAGACTCCAAAGATGCGTCAATATGTCGTTCTTAGGTCGTCTCCTTCGTTTTCTTACCAGCTGGGCACGATTTTTAATGTAATTTGGCCGAAACTGCACTTCAGCCCCTCCAGTTTGTAATTCCCGGACAAAATTATTTGCTGATCTTGCGCGGGCTGTATCTCCCTCATACGGACTCGTCTTCGGGCCTACCATATATCGTTGGAAAGATAAGTATGTCTACTTTCCAATGCCGCAAGCCTTGCTTCAAAATTATTTTTATATTTTCCTGGGAATCGAGAATAGTGCAGGCTGGTCCTTTGTGACTTTTTCAACTTTGCTTCGTTTGTGCGTCTCCTTTTATCCTCTTCATCTAGCTCCATTCCAAGCATATCCAAGCATCTCATAAGCTCCATTGAACCTCTTTTACCTGAGATACCCAACACTAAATAACCCGTGCAATTATCATAGCAAATATGAGAGAAAACATGCACAAATAAGCTAGAAGCACAACTTTTCACTCTTAGGCTTATAAATCGTCAAATTCACATATTTGTGCAAATATAACATATAAATCATGTGAAATAAGCCTATTACAAATAATATGGAAGTATAAAAATAACTCCTAAAAGAGAGTTATCATTTGTGCAACATAAACTTCTTCTTGTGAATAGCCATTCAAGAAAGAACACTTTACATCCATCTGAAATAGTTTCATGTTCTTGTGAGATGCAAAAGCAATCAAAATTCTAATTGCTTCTAACCTAGAAACTGGAGCAAAAGTTTTCTCATAAGCAATACCTTCTTCTTGATTGTAACCTTGAGCAAATAACCTTGTTTTTTTTTTTTTTTCTGATCACATTACCACTTTCATACAACTTATTCCTGAATACCCATCTGGTACCAATGACAGACTGGTTTCTAGGTGGAGGAACTAGGTTCCAAACCTTACTCCTTTCAAACTCATTGAGTTCACTTTTCATAGCAATGATCTAGTCTGCTTCTTGTAAAGCTTCCTTCACTGTTTTAGGTTCTAGAAGAGAGATAAAAAGCATTAAAAACACATAAGTTCTTCAACTGTGATCTAGTTTGTGTACCAGTGGTTGGATCTGATATGATATTATCAACTGGATGAGATGAGAGATATTTGAATCTCTTTCTTGGAGACCATGGTTCAGACTCTCCATAGATCTTCTCTGGTCTTGAAGTATTGGCTTTGTCACTTGAATCCTTCTGATCATCTTTTTCAAGGCTGTGAGGTTTGCTTTCAAGGACTTGAGCACCATTTTCAACGTCTTGAAAATGTATTCTATTTTCTTCTGAGCCTTTCTTGAATCATAGTGGATTCTCAGTCTCTTCCTCTGATTCATGCTTGTTCAAATTCAAGTCTGCAAAACTTTCACTCAAAGAACCATCATAGCTTTCATCAAAAATAACATGAATGCTCTCTTCAACCAGTTTGGTTCTTTTATTGTAAACTCTATAAGCTTTGCTATTCAGAGAGTAGCCAATAAATATACCTTCATCACTTCTTGCATCAAACTTACCAAGGTTGTGTTTTCCATTGTTGTGATAAAACAAGTACATCCAAAGGGTCTGAAGTATGAAATGTTTGGCTTCCTCCCTTTGAATAGTTCATAGGGGGTCCTCTTCAGAATAGGTCTGATCAAGCACCTGTTAAAAATATAGTTTGCTATATTCACAGCTTCTGCCCAATAATGTTTTGGCAGCTTGTTCTCGAGAAGCATTGTTCTTGACATATCTTCAAGAGTCCTGTTCTTTCTTTCAACAACACCATTCTGTTGAGGAATTCTTGGAGCAGAAAAGTTGTGAGTAATACCATGCTTATCACATAATAAATCAAATTCTAGCTAGTCAAATTATCTACCATGATCACTTCTGATTGAAGCTACATGTAGGTTTTTCAAGTTTTGAAGTTCTCTGCAAAGCTTTGAAAATTCAGAGAGTGCTTCAGATTTTTCTTTGAGAAACATAACCCAAGTATATCTAGAAAAATCATCTACAACAACTAGCATATACCTTTTACCTTTTGGAGTAGGAGTCCTCATAGGACCACAGAGATCCATATGAAGCAATTCAATAGGTCTAGTTGTACTTACAAACTTCTTAGGCTTGAAGGAACTTCTGGTCTGCTTGCCTTCAGCACAGGCTTTGCACATTTCATCTTCTTTGAAATTGATGGATGGCAATCCTCTTACCAAGTCTTTGGAAATTAACTTGTTCAAAGTATGCAAACTGATATGACCAAGTTTCCTGTGCCAAAGCTTTGAATCCTCTTTTAAGGCCTTGAGACACTTCAAACTTTCACCTGCAACTTCGTTAGTCTGAAAAGTATAAACATTGTTTGATCTGGAGGCTGTGAGAATGCAATCTCCTGATTTCTCATTTTGCACCACACACTTCTCTTTATCAAAGATAACTTTGTTGCCATTGTCACAAAGCTGAGATACACTAAGCAAATTAAATTTCAAACCTTCAACTAGATACACATCAGAAATAGAGTTTTTGGAATTTGTACCAACTTTTCCAATACCAAGAATATTGCATTTGCCTTTGTCACAAAGTGTAATTGAACCTTCTGATTGCTTCTTCAATTATGAGAATAGAGATCTCTTTCCACTCATATGTCTTGAGCAACCACTGTCCATAAACCACTTATGTTCTTTGATATTGGTGACAACCTGCAAACACCAATCACTGCCTTACCCAGCTGTTAGACCAAGTGTGGAATTTGGATTCATATTGAGGATCAACCATGTTAGGTGGTCTAACCCCTTTAGGAACCCAAATCTGCTTAACTTGTCGTTTGAGTTGAAAAGGAAAAGTGTTCCTCATTATGTGAGGGTCTCTTCTTCTAAAAGGACAAGTCATTTTAACATGACTAGTTTTGCAGCAATGATGACATGTAGGAGAAGTTTTGTTTCCAGCTTTCACAAATTTGGTAAATTTCTTTTTGGAAAGTTTGGATTGAATCCAATACCAGCTTTGTGAACAGACTGTGAACTTCCTCCAAGAATCAAGTTCAACTTGTGTTCTGATCCAGCAAGCTTGACTTTGACCAATTCAGATTCTTGAAGTTTCTCAGTAAGAGTAGTCTTTTGTTTATCTAATTTATCAATCTGATGTCTTAGATTAACAAGGTTGTCACTCATTGAGGAGTTTTCAGTGACTACTTCCTTGACTTGTGTTTTCAAGGCTTTGAAACTGGTTTTCAAGGCCTTGAGATCACTATCATTTTTCTTCTGAGAGATTTAAAGATTCTGATTTAGACAAACAAGTTGCTCATGAACTTTTTCTTTCAAAAGTCTGATCTCTTTCAGATAATCTTCCTCATTTAAAAGCATTGTTCTGAGATATTCTGAAAGAGCTTCCTGTGGTTTTTAAATCAGACAATTTACCATTACCTCAATGTTCTTCTCTGAACTTTCATCATGCTTGGCCATGAAGCATAGGTTGGCATGTTCTTCCTCATATTCAGATTCACTAGAGCTATCTGAATCACTCCATGAAGCTATCGTGGCTTTCTTTCTTCTGTCATGATCTTTCTTTTGAAAGCTCTTGCTTTTCTTGTGTGGACAATCTCTTATCAAGTGTCCTGCATCACCACATTCAAAGCAGTTCATAACTTTTGATTTATTTTGTGAAGAGGGCTTACCTTTGTAGTCCTTTCTGCTGGATGATCTATGCATTTCTCTGTTCAAATCTTTGTTTCCAAGTTTTTCTTCATTTTGAGAATCCTTTTCAAGGCTTTGGAAATTAAGGCAATTGGATCTTCATCATCACCATACTCAGTTTCAGGGCTTTGTGTTCTCTCATTCTCTTCTGCTTTGAGAGCTAAGTTCTTGACACCATCTGGGAGTTCTCCATCAACTTCATTCATACATATCTCATGTGTCAGGAGCTTCCCTTGTAGGTCATCAAGTTGTAGAGTTGAGAGATTCCGAGCTTCTTCAATAGCTGTGTTCTTTGGTTCCCATTTTGCCTTTGGAAGACTTCTGATAATCTTCCTCACCTTTTCTTCATTGGAAAAATGTTTTCCCAGTGAATCAAGGTTGTTGACAATATCAATGAACCTCTTGAGCATGTCTCTGATGGACTCATCTGCATTCATCTTGAACAGCTCATATTGCCTGATATAAATGTTGATCTTGGTTTGCTTGACTTGACTGGTTCCTTCAAAAGTAACCACAAGCTTATCCCAGATTTCTTTAGCAGTTGTGCATCCAGAGATCCTGTTGAATTCATCTGTACTCAAAGCACAATACAAAATGTTAATAGCTTTGTAGTTTTTAAAAAATTGCTCTAATTCATAAGAGGAGAGTAAGTCATCTGTTTTGGGAGTTCTGATCCCATCTTTCTCTGTGTAGAAAGTATGAGGTCCATTTTGGATAATGGTCCAAAGCTCTAGATCTTGATCAATGATGAACATTTTCATAAGGGCTTTCCAGTGAGCAAAATTTTCTCCATAAAATAAAGGAGGTCTGTTAGCAGCTTTTCTCTGTGAGAAACCACCATCACCTGCAGTGCTCATGATCACCAGATAGTTAAATCTTATACAGTGATACAAGCTCTGATACCAATTGAAAGTGTGAGTATGCAGATATTAAAGCAACTAAGATACTCTAGAGGGGGGTGGGGGTTGAATAGAGTATGCCAACTTTTTGCAAAAGTTGCAGGGAAGATGAAAACTTGTGCAAAGAGTGAAGTTCAAGGCCTTGAAAACCAGTTCAAGCCCTTGGAGAGGATGCAGACAATATGAAGCAAGTATGCCTTTTTCAAGGCCTTGAAAACAAGTTCAAACCCTTGAAAAAACAGATAGTTTTGTATGCTGCAAAAACTGTGAAAAGAAATTAATTGTAAATGCAAAAGACAAGTGATTTATAGAGTTCAGTCCACTTGGACCTACGTCTCTACCTCAGGGATTAGATACCTGCAGGATTTTCAACTCAATTCTTACTAATCAAAAGCTAAGCCCTAGAACTCAAGCCCAGAGAGTTCCCTTACTCTGTTACAGCTTGTGGTTTTCCCTAACCTGTCTAGTTCCTGCTCTAGCTAACTGATTAACTAAGAATTATCTATTGTTCACGTTGAATAATCATTGAGAATAGATGTAGAGATAATACAGAAATGATCTACCAATACAGCTCAATACAGAAGTACACTTAGAGTAGAAAAACTGCAGTGAAAATGCAGTGAACTTCTGCGGAATGGATTGAGAGTTTGATGTTCTTCTTTGGTGCTTTGTCAATCCAGAAACTTGTCGCTTGCTTTTTCCCGTTGAGTCTCATGTTTTGTTTCTTCAAAGTGAGCTCTATTTAAACTGTTTGAAGCTCTGCAAATCTTTCCAGATTTTCAGCAACAACTTCTTATTTTGTAGGCAACAACTTTGACTCTCTTTACAGCCTTCTCCAACGGATAGTTGATCAAAATCTTCAGAGATATTGTTGTGATCTTGTCCATATGTAATCTGAGAAGCTGTCATAATTATCTGATTGATCACAAGATCAAAATATCCAACTATTTCCAAAACTGCACAAATTCAGTTTAGGAAACAGCCCTGCAAAAATTGGAAACAAAATTTCTTGCAATATCAAGGTCAAACAGATGATATTCTATGATCAAAACATGTTAGAATAATTGGTCTTTCATCATCTAATGACAATGAATCAAACATATGAAAGATAGAAAGGAAATCAACTCAGAGAGTTTGTAGAAAACTCCCCCTGAGAGTGTGCACATAGGTTAAGCAGTTTCGAGGCTTTGAATCCAGTTTCAAGGCCTTGAAAATAGTTAAGCCTCTGAGATTGATTCAAGGCTTTAAAAGCTGACTCAAGGCCTTGAAATAGCTGAGCTATTACAAGCCTTGCACAACCTGATCTTACAAACCCCATTAGACTCAGGTGTGTATGGAGGAGTAACTTCATGAATTATTCCATTTTTTGCAAAAAATTCATCAAACGCGTTACTCGTACACTCACAACCTCTATCGGATCCCAAACGTTTAAGTACCTCACCAGTTTGTTTTTCAACTTCAGTTCTATAAATAACAAATTTATTAAGTGCTTCATCCTTATGTTTAAGTAAATAAACATAAAAATATCTACTACAATCATCTATAAAGGTAATGAAGTATCTAAATTGGTCCTTAGTTAACACACCACCAAATTCACAAATGTCCGTGTGTACTAAATCTAACAAGTCTGAATCCCTAACAACATTATGAAAAGATTTCCTTGTTTGTTTAGTAGACACACATACTTGACATTTAAAATTCTTTTCTATGGTGTGTTTAGGAATCAACTCTAAATTAATCATATTTTAAGAGCTTCAAAATGTAAGTAACCAAGTCTAGCATGCCATAACTTTGATGATTCAATACAATTAACAGAAGGAGTAACATCATTAGCCAACGTACCCAAAAGGGGCTCAACATTGATTACAAATAAACCATCCGAAAAATAACCCTTGCCAAAAAATGTACCAGTATGAATAAGAACTACTTTATTACACTTAAAAGAAATTTCAAAACCACTATCCACTAACGACTTCCACTTATTATATTTCTACAGACATCAGGAACATGATGCACTCTCGTCAGGGATAGAATACGACCCGAAGGAAAATGTAGGTCCACGTTTCCTATTCCAGTACTTGAGCGACACTCGCATTCCCCATCGTCACTGTCATGCCACGACTCTGTTGATAAGATACAAATAAACTAATGTCAGCACAAATATGCACATTAGCTCCAGCATCAATCAACCATTCATTTTACAGAGGGTTGTAAGTAACATACCGGTCAACGTCGGTTTCAGAAGCAACAGCTTCACCAAAAACCATGTTCATCACAGGCCCACTTGTGACTCCAAGCACAACATTCACTTGAGCTACCACCTCGGTTTTATTTGCTATCTTTTTAGGGCAGTTCTTACTCAAATCTCCAACCTGCCCACAAGACCAACATGGTTTGTTGGCCTTTGGTTTATTGGCCTTGACCTTGTCAACTCTAGGTTTATCACTTTCACCCTTCTTAGCAACATTTTTCCTTTTCTTTCCAACAGTGGCTACATTCACCTTCGCGCTACCATGTTCAGTTGGCATCACATGTCCCTGTTTGGACTTGTGTTGTTCTTGAACCGAGATTTCCAGCATAAGGTTAGTCCATGTGATTTCTCCTTTCTGTCTTTTCGGGGAGAGACAAAAATCTTTCCAAGACTTTGAGAGCTTTTCAATCACACACATAACCAATAACTTTCCAGGGAGGTCCATACCAGACTCCTTCAAAGCATGCACTATCATCTCGAACTCATGCACTTGGTCAGTCATGGACTTATTGTCCACCAGTTTGAAGTCAAGAAACTTAGACACATAATGCTTTTCCAGACCTTGTGAGTCAGTATTATGTGTCTCTTTAGCTTTTCCCATAAGAGTTTTGCGGTGTAAGAATCTGATGAATAAACATCAAACAGAATGTTCGATAGAGCAGACAGAATAGCCGCCCTAGCCACCCCGTCTTTCTCAGCCCACTTTTCAAAATCCTTAACGGAATCAGCTTTTTCTTGATCCACGACTGGTTTCTCATATTCCACAACATGCCACATACCCTTTATAGTTAACCACAGTTTCAGCTTTTTTCCTCCAACGGGAAAAGTCGACGCCTCCATTGAATTTTTGTGGTAAACCAGTCAATTCAAGAGATTGTGGAAAACTGTAAGTGGCCCAATCAATAGCCACAGCAGATGCTGACGAAACGCCAACAATTTTCTCAGTTTCGCTTGCCCGTTTTTTAAATAAATAACGGATAATCTCTTCAAAATTGTTGGAAATTAACACTAAAATTGCAAATTTTAGACGGGCATAATCATTTAACAAATCGTGGCCATGGAAACACGGGCAACAAAGCATGAAGGAAACAATCACAAATATCGAAGCTGGAAAGAAAAACTGAAATATGAAAGACATACCTCTTATCCAAGCTTAAACAGAATAAGAACTACATCTGAGTTATCAGGTCTTTCGAGGGCCTGAGTGTTCTTGAAGAGATTGTCGCCCCCACTTACATTGTGTTGGGATGCCGACGATGATTCTTCCAGGATAAAAAAACTCCGATCTTCTTTGTCACAGCAACGCTGAAGATCAACGACAATCAACACCTCAGTTCGCCAGAAGAAACCACGAGCAGAGGCAAAGATGATTTTTGGAGAGACAGAGAAAAATTCAGAAGTAATTTTTCGCAAAGATTCTACTTCTTCATCAGAAATTTTCAGTTTTGAACACTGAGAAAACCGATGCATTCATCTCTAACTAATTCTCAATTAATATGGTCAAAACTGTATTAATTCAATTAACCAAATCACCCATTAATTACAAATTAAACTGCTGTTTAATTGAATCAAAACTGATTTATAACCTCACTCCAGGTCGCCTTGCATACGCGAGACATTTCGCCCAAATCGCCCTTCGACCCGAGGTGAGGCGGCGGCAGCGCGCGTGTGTGTGTGTGCGCGAGGCACACAAGAAAACCATGGAACACCACACACCTTAGTAGTTGTAAACTACTCTTGTGTGTGATATCATACAAAGCCACCAACCTCCTTTGTGGGTACCAATGTGGGACTAATTTGCTTTCTTGGTTTCAAGCTCTTTCAAGCTACCAATTTTACTTCAATCTCTCTATTGATTACACTAAGAAAATGACTTAGATCCATACATGAAAATTTCAGTCCCCGTTACAAGGAACAATTTCCAACTTGTTAAAACCTGAAATTAATATCAGGAGCACACAAAATCGTGCTCCAAAAATTCTATTTCTAACAGACTTTAGACCACCTTGATCGCTACTTGGATTCGAACTTCAACAAACAGAGAGTGAAGAGGCCATTCAAGTTCGTTGCAGCTTGGACTAGGGATCGTTCCAGTAAGGATGTTGTTCATCAAGCTTGGAATAAAGAGCTAAGAGGCAAAGAAAGGTAGTGGTAGTACAAGCTGAGAATACTCAAATAGCTCTAAGAAAGTGAAATAGAGAGGCTTTTGGACACATTGAAACTAATATCAGCAATGTAATAGCTGAGTTAGTAAAGACGTTGCCGAATGAAGGAAACGTTTCACCAATTAGGGAGAATGATATAAAGGGCCAGGTGAGAGAACTGTTTCTAAGACAAGAATCTATTTGGAAAGAAGTCTAGAGTGAAGTGGCTTAATTAAGGGGATGCAAATACCCATTTCTTCCATTTGTCAGGTATCACCAGAGGTAAGAGAAACTGCATCAATATGCTTCATATCTCTTACAATACTTGGACAACAGACAAAGAGGTTACTAGGGAGGAGGAAGTCGTTGTTGATGAATGGGTGCTGAGCCTTTCTTATGAGGAGGAAGTCGTTGTTTGTTCCGTACCTAACATGAATGAAATCAAAGAAACCTTATTCACGATGGGAATTACAACGACTCCTGGAACTGATGGTTAGCCAGTATTGGAGTACAGTGAGGAGTGACTTCTACAATGTAGTTCAAAAGTTATTTTTTTGTGGTCGGACTCCACAAAATCTCAGTGCCACCTTCATGTCTTTGGTTCCAAAGAGTTAAGATGCTTATAAAATGAGCCAGTTTAGACCAATATGTTTATAAAAATATTGTTTCCAAGGTGATATCTAAAATTCTAGCCAATAGAATCAAACCCATGCTTGATAAATTGATCTCCCCCAAACAATCATCTTTTGCGCCTGGGAGAGTAATTCATGATAATATCATTGTCCTTCATGAGAGTCTACATACAATGGGGAAGAAGAGGGGAAAATTAGGTATTATGTCCATCGAATTAGACATGGAAAAAGCCTATAATAGGATAATGGCCTTTCATCAAGAATGTGCTCCAATTGTTTCATTTTCCTCATGCCTTTGTCACCTGAGTTGTAATAACCCACATTTCTAAGACATTTTAGCATGTTAATAATGTGTGATTATACGTTAGTATTTAATTAAGTGTTTGACCATTACCTAATATTTATTTAAAGATATGAATAATATGTTATTGTGTAACTAAAATAGATTTGAGGGTATTATGTTAACATTCAAGTTTCATCTTTATACGATATTTTGAATTATGTGCGTAATTAGGTACAAATGTATTTGACGTGCGATCACTATCATTATTGGCGTGAAACGTAATAACCCGCATATATAAGTTGTGTACCTATTTCCTAAGTGAAAATATATTATTATAAATAAATGTGTCATGTTATGTGTTTCATTGCATAGACTAAACTTGTAAATATTAAGTTTTATGCATGTAAGATTTAGAAACTATAATGTAGTTAAAAATAATGTTAGGACCCTCATGCAATAAGACTTTAGAAAATTAAATATTAGTTGTAGAAATTTATAAGATGTTATAGGAATACTTGATCATGTTGTGTTCATGTTATTAATTAAGACACTTGCATTTTAGAGATGAAATAGAATCTACTATAACCACATAAAATAGTAAAATTGGTGGAATTGTTGCACCAAATCATTTCCCTCATGTGCATGAATTAACATGGACACTTGTCACTCCACCCCCACCACATGTCTCTCCCTACCCTTATTTCTCCACATTCCACTGCTCCATCCGTCCATATTTTCTCCTAGCTTCTTCTCTTATGAATTTCTTTCTCCTATTGTTCTAGCTCAAACCCTAAATTCTCTCAAAATCCCTGAAATTTAGAAGATCAACGCTCAATTTCTTCACAATCCACCAAGTTATACTAGGAGCTCCATCTTAGGAGGCTAGGAGGCTGAAGAACAACATCACTATCACCATTTGAGGTAAAATTTATTTTGTGAGTTGGGTTTTCACTTCCATTCATGTAGACTAGTCATGCATGTCATCCAAAAACCAAGTCTAGCGTGTAATCACCCTTAGGATCATGAATGAATATGTTATGAGTAATGTTAAGGATTTAGAGTATATTTGGTGTATTTCATATTTTGGTAGAGTAATTCTTTCATGCAACAAGCTGGAAGTATGGAAAATAAAAAAAAAACTCATGTTTTGAGCCATTTTCACGAAATTACGAAACAAATACTTTAACTTTTCAAAAAATTATGAAAAAATTACAGTTGTGTATCTGTATGTGATATTTCTACTGTAAAAGTCTCAGAACAACCGGATCTAAATTGAATTTTATCCACCAAAAACCGGGTCTATTTTGATACTTTGTTCAACTCTAAACCAGTCCGGTAAATAATCAATTTCATGTACTTATTCTACTTTAAACTCTTACCAAATTTGGATATATTATTCGCATACATGTTAGCTACATACTATTAAAATATATATTTTTTGGAATTTATGTGAATATTTTATGAATTTATTTCCAACGCTATTACCAGCCTCTATTTTTGTACTAAAAAAGATCCGAAATTTTATGTTTCAAAATACTGAGGAAATTTTATTATTTTTAATATTACAGTATGTTATGTGTAAACTCTTTATATAACACATAAAAATTTCGAGTTCCGGATAATTAATTTGAATTATTTATGAATTTGTGAAGTATCGATAGTTACACTTTGCCTACAAGTAAAATGTAGACATTTGTCATATAAGTTTTAAAAAATTGAAGTTTGGATCCAAATTATATTTTATCGTGTTTATAAGATATTTTTACCATGTTAGTTAGTAAATTCAAGTACGTTATGGTCTCTACGAGAGACAAACAAAGTTTCCTACTTGGAACAATATGACTTTACACGACTCAAGTTATGCGTTACGTTACACTTTCTTTATGATCCACGTTATGTTTTATGAATTTCATGATCTTTCAAGTTGAAGTATATGTATGTACAACTATGTCTTATGTTCATGATGCTCCATGGGAAATTTAGCCCCTTTTCGATTTTCAAACTTACGGAGGGGCGTAGATGTAACTCACTGAGCTAGTTGAGCTCTCCCTTTCACGTTACCCTTTTTACAGATTTAAAGGACACGTAAGAAGAAATAAGTAGATTGACGTTAAGTTGATATGAGTTGGCTTGTTGGACCAATGATGCGTATGTGCTTATATATTGCAAATGTGTTAGGTGGCTTGGAGATATTTTACAATACATGTTTGTAAATTTTTTAATAATGTATAATTTATGTAATTATGTATATAAGACGTTTATGAGCCATTGTATGATACCTAGAAATATTCCCGATTTATGCCTTGCTTAAGTTATGAGTCGAGTGGCTAAATGGTATTTATTTCCAGGTTCAAACTTTCTTTTCTTGAGAAATTTTTATAATCCAAATTGTTTATCTAGACGACCCCAAGTAATTTTTTATTTACGCTTCCACAAAGTTATTTTAGAAACTTTGATCACGACTTTTATAAATTACTTATTTAGTCTCTTGACGAGTCAAGACCGCACCGGCATGTTGCGCCCTCCTCCCGTTAACGCAAAGAGTTATTAACCACTAATCGGATCGGCGGGAGGGAGATGTGACATTTGTGATATCAAAGCTCTAGGTTATAGATACCTAGGACTAATATACTGTAGGAACCCTTTATGTGTTTTCTGTATGTATGTATGCTTTTATGAATATGTGTATGTATGTATGTATGTATGTATGTATGTATGTATGTATGTATGTATGTATGTATGTATGTATGTATGTATGTATGTATGTATGTATGTATGTATGTATGTATGTATGTATGTATGTATCTATAAGTATTTCGTATATTTCAATGTTATGACTCCACGATGCTAGTTACGAATTTTAATGTTACTATGTGATATAGTGTATGTATTTTCGTACTCTAGCGAATTTCATGTTATTTGCTAAGTACGATCATGTTGTAGTTAAGCTGACACTCGATGATAAGTTGTATGAGTAAATGATATGCATGTGTGCGACCAATCTATCTTTTCTTACTTACGTTAGTCATACATGAGAAAATTAAAATTACACGTTGACTTACGAAATCATGGTTAAGCTTGTAGTATTCCCCATACGAATAAGAGTGAAGCAAGTGTGTGATAAGAGCCCATGAATCAAGTATAGTATCATAGTTTTGATTTGCTATGTATTTTTCTGAGCATATTACGTGAATAATACATGACTTGTAAACTTTATGATTTATGTTTTAAGAGTATGACATATAAGATATGGAAGCGTAGAAACAAGTTTATGTTATGTGGTAACGTACCAAGGGTGATATTAGAGTTACACTTTATAAAATTTCCATGACAAGATGACGATAGTAAGTATGTGGTCTGATTTTATGTGTCCGCAGATGATTTCATCTTTTTCTCATTTGACCATGTCATATCTAAGTGATACCACTATATCTTTTGTGAGTTTATGTACTCCGTTTTTTACTTGACAATTTTTCGTATGTGTGAAAGATGTCATATGTGCAAGTAATAAGTAATTGTATGTATCTAAGTATCAATGACAAGAATGCATAATCATGTAAAATTATTATCTTATATAACTTTAAATGGGTAATACATGTTATATTTCATTCGACACTAATTGTGTCATGTTACTCAGTTTTACAATATGATTGTTGTGGGTCTTATGTGTTAAGAAAGTATAATATGTTTTAAAGTATATTCTTATGTGAGCTCATGTGAAATGTTTTACGTGAAGTATTAAGTTTCATGTGCACAATAAAGGTAAAATAATTGACTTGTATGCCATAAGATGTTCTAATATGCCAAACATGTTATCTTCGAAGTGTGTTTCAATATGTATAGCATAGTATGGTTATGCATGACCTGGATTTATTGATAAACAAGTTATTTCATGTAGCATGTATGTTGATTAATCTAGTTAACAAAAGATTTATGTATGTTAATGTTCAATCCGAAGTACAAATCTCAAGCGCTGGGTCGTTGCATATGTAAGTTGGTTGAGCAGCTGTAACATTACGATGTTATAAATTGTCCCCCATTATGCACACGAAAATGGACTCCTAACACAATTACGAGCCTGCTGTTGCGGTACAGAGTGTGACGACACTGCGTATTGTTCCCTCTCGTAAGCGTTAAAGGGGAACATCGACTTCTAACACAATTATGAGCCTGCTGGAGCGGTACTAAGTGTGATGACACTACGTATTGTTCCCTCTCAAAAGCGAGGAAGCCCTGACGCAGTTGATGACCCTATATCACAAATAATATTATTTTTTGATAGGTAGTAAGTGCTTTATTATGTTAGTTATGGTTTCATGCATGTTATCTCCTCGTAAGTAATGTGTTAAGCGAGTTCGAGGACGAACTCTTTATGAGGTGGGGAGAATGTAATAACCCACATATCTAAGACATATTAGCATGTTAATAATGTGTTATTATACGTTAGTATTTCATTAAGTGTTTGACATTACCTAATGTTCATTTAAAGATATGAATTTTATGTTATTGTGTAACCAAAATAGATTTGAGGGTATTATGTTAACATTCAAGTTTAATCTTTTATACGATATTTTGAATTATGTGCGTAATTAGGTACAAATGTATTTGACGTGCGATTACTATCATTATTGGTGTGAAACGTAATAACCCGCATATATAATTTGTGTACCTATTTCCTAAGTGAAAATATTATATTTTAAATGAATGTTTCATGTTATGTGTTTCATTGCATAGACTAAACTTGTAAATATTAAGTTGTATGCATGTTAGATTTAGAAACTATAATGTAGTTAAAAATAAATTTAAGAACTTGTAAATATTAATAATGTTAAATATTAGTTGTAGAAAGTTGTAAGATTTTATAGGTGAAGGGAAAATTCGATGAGATTTGTCCCGAACCACGTGATTTATGCAGAGAATTAATAATAGGAATTCAAAAAAATTATTGTGGTAAGTTAGCTTGCGGAATAAACTTACCACAGTCCATCCGGACTGGGACGACACTGAAAGCTCAGGTTTTTCAAGACTTGAAAGAGCTTGGCTATTTCAAGGCCTTGAAACAGCTTTCAAAGCCTTGAATCAGCTTCAGAGGCTTATTTTCAAGGCCTTGAAACTGGATTCAAAGCCTTGAAACTGTTAAACCTGAAAGCATATTCTCAGGGGGAGTTTTTCTGCTAACTTTGTGATCTAATCTATTATCTTTCTTGCATATGTTTGATTACTTGTTGTTAGATGATGAAAGACAAATTGTTTAACATGTTTTGAATCGTGCTATATCAACTGTTTGACCATGATAAATGCAGGAAATATTGTTTCTAAGTTCTGCAGGATTATTTCCTAAACTGGATTGCTGCAGACTTGGAAACACTTGAAGACTTAGATCCTGTGATCAATCAGACGTGTTTGAAAACTTCTCTTGATGGTTAAATGGAGGATTACAACAATATCTCAGAATATTACAATCATTCAACCGTTGGAGAAGATCTCAAAGATAGTCAAACTCTGTTACCTACTGTAGATACTGCTTTCTGACATGACAGATCTTGGCCACGTGGCAACCATCCAGCACACCATATTGTGCTCCACACACACAGGATCACCAGCCCAGCTGATCCATGTGGGGGCTGCGAGACAGAGCCCTCGCATACCGCTGCACGGGACCTGTAGGGACTTAGTGGTTTGGAGGCTAGAGTAAGCCCTGTCGCGTGCGAGCCAAGCCCGCGCGCGACCTTTAGTAACTGTTTTGAGAGATCTATGGCACGAGCTCCCTAGACCCGGTCAATCCGGTCAAACCCGGTCAACCTCGTAACGGTTCCGGTACTCGCGCACCACGTGCTCTAACGGTTCCTATATACTCGGACGAACGTGCCGTTATGGTTAAGCTAATTAAGCCGCCATTAATGGGCGCATTAACCACACTACAACGGTCATGTTCTCCAGTATATATAGATCGTTAACCTTTCCATACAAAGGAGAACAGACTACCATACGCGGAAGCTCTGCCAAACCTCTGTCTCTCTCTCAGACATTGCTACTGACTTACTCTCTCCCTACACACACCCCTACTCTTCCTGTGCGATCCCTGATCCACTACGCACGGTGTACACGGAGGTCTCCCTGCCGGAATCTCTTGTGCACATTTTGGTGAACCCGACGTGAAACTTACCAGCAAAAGCAACCATGTCTCAGGAGGACGATGTCAGCAACCGATCGCCTTCCACCGAAACTCCCTCGGGAGACGAGGCCCGCCGCACTCCGACGACTCCCGGCGAGGCACCAACTTTAGAGTCTTTGGACGCCACTGTTCAAAGTCAGGCAAAAGCTCTCAAGTCTCAGTCTGCGCAGTTAGAACGGATCTTGGCCGTTCTGAGCACCCTTGCGCCAAATCCTCCACCAGCCACCGCTATCCCTCAGGGAGGAGGAACCCCTACCGCTCCAGGATTGGGAGTGTCAGCCACGCCTCCCAACCCTCATCTGCAAACTCCACCGTCAGCCACGCAGCTGCCTTCGGTCCAAGGGTCAACGGCACAAATGCTACCCCCTGCTGCTCACGCCTCTCAGCCCACGGCTTTGGCGTCCAACCCAACTCTGCAGTACACCCTGCCTCCACCAGCGACAAACTGGGGAAACGCGGGTAGTCAATACGCTCCCAATCCTCCGGCGGCATATGTGTCGCCACCGCCTACGGCAACCCCTTCGCCAGCTACCGAGGGGAGCATTCCAGAATGCATGACGTCTTTGCAGAAGCGCGTGGACTCCATCTTGGCTCATCAGTCGTTCGCGGATACCATCATCCCGAAGCTAGACAACGATCCACCCATTCCACGAGAGATCTATCTCATGCCTAACCCGGCGGGGTACAAGGCTCCCAAATGGGATAAGTTCGAGGACGTCAATGGAAACGCTCATGAGCATGTTATGCGTTTCATTGATGTCATGGGTCCATACGGAGCCGATCCCAAGCTGCTGATGCGAGAATTCCCAAAATCTCTTGGGAATGTAGCCTACAAATGGTACCGAACACTGGAGGCCGGATCTGTGAAGACTTGGGACGACATGATCCAGAAGTTCTATACCAAGTTCTTCCAGATGGAAGAAAAGGTGACGATGATCCATCTCTCGCGGATGTATCAGAAACGCGAGGAAGATGGAATCACTTTCATCAAGAAATTCAGAGCGAAATCCTTGGAGTGCAAGGATCCAATGCTCGAAAGCCGGCTCGTAGAGATATGCCTGCAGTGCATGCGAGACGAGTACAAAAGCATGCTAATCAATTTGCAAACACCTACGTTTTCAAAGCTCATCGAATGCACGATGAACATCGAGCCCATCGTCGAGAGACAGAGAAAGAAGAGCGCTCCAGAACGACCTGCGAGCGGCACCACCTACAAAATCGGCAGATTTGGCTACAAGCGGGGACGCGAAGCTGAGGTCAATACAGTTTCGCCCCAGAAGCAAGCAAAGGTTGCAAACTTCGATGCACCGCCTCTGCCATGCTCGGTGGAGGAAGCGAGCGATCTCTGCAGACAGTGGCGTAAGGACGGCGTCCTGCCACCGCTCGAGAAAGCACCCTCCAAGGAGATGACGAGGGACCCTAAGTGGTGCGAATACCACGGCAAGGTCATGCACCCCACGGCCGAGTGCAAGAAGCTCAGATTCGCGTTCGATCAGAAGATGAAGAACGGCGAACTCATCGTCAGCGACCACCGGAAGGATGTGCGTAACAACCCGCTGCCTGCCCATACAGATTCGGGCTCAAAGGGCAAAGAGGTCGCCATGATCTCGATAGTGGACTTGGAAGAAGTCGCAGAGGATGGTCTACCCATCATTGCTGAAGTCCATGAAGATGAAGACTACAGCATGGACACGGAGAATGAGCGTGCCGACCGCATGAAAGGGTCGCACGGCTTCAACAAATTCTTCAACGAGATGAACTTATCCGAAAAGTGCCGAACGGATATGACAAAAGCAATCTTAAGGATAGCTGAGGACTACGAGGAGGACCTCGTGGTCTCCAACGGGAAAGTCATCAGGGCGTCCCGTTCCACAGAAAAGATTATGACCTTTTCTGCCAGCGACAAGAAGACAGATGCGAGCCACCAGAGGCCCCTGTACGTGACCGCCATCATCAACGGCGTCGAATTCAAGCGAGCATTTGTCGATGGAGGAGCAGCGGTCAATGTTGTTCCACTCCACACACTGAAGCTAGCAGGGATCCCCGAGCACAAAGTAGTCAAGCGTCCATCTCCACTGGTGGGATTCGGAAGCGATTCCAGAATGACGATCGGATGGATCCGCCTAGGCGTTCAGATTGGTAAAATCAAGTGCTCGGCAAAGTTCTATGTCATAGACGCGAACACCACATATCACATGATCATCGGTCGAGCCTGGATTCATCGCTTCGACGCAGTCCCTTCGACGGCTCACCAGGTGATGAAAGCTATTTGGAACGACAGGATTGTCGAGATACCGGCCTCAACTAACCCGTTCAACTTGGACGAAGCACATCTCAGCGAGGCGGTGTGGTTCACCGAGATGGCGGACGAGCAAACACCCGGACCATTCAACCCTACTCCTTTGCCTCTCTGGGAGGACATCAAGGACCAGTCACCTGCGGGCGTAATGGTGACAAGGGAAGATGCCAAGGAAAAGCCGCCTACACGCGAAGAGGCGCCGCGTATCGCATATCATCGGAAGAATGTGTACACTCTGAAGAGGATTGCAAAGCACGACCCCGAGGGTAAGGAGATAGAGAGCTTCTACGCCAACGGGAAGAAATGCTATCGCATATGAAGGTGCGCGGGGACGTCCTCACACGGGCAGAGGGATGTCCCTGGGCAAATCAATCAAATCGAACAAGTTGCGCTGACAGAAGAGCCAACACAGGGCATTCCAGACGAGAAACTCAAAGAAGCGCCCGAATGCATGGAAGACAGGCCAAGACCACAAAAGCAAGAGCTAAAGGAAGTGTTCCTCAGCCCGAACGAGGAAAAGAAAAGGCCAGTCTTCCTGAGTGCGGACCTCACAAGCAAAGAGGAACAAGGACTGCTGCAGCTCCTAACTGAATACAAGGACGTGTTCGCATGGGAATATGATGAGATGCCGGGTCTGGACACGAGCATCACCATGCACCGTTTAGACATCATCCCGGGGTCTAAACCGGTCAAGCAAAGCACCAGAAGCTTCAGGCCAGAGCTCAACGTGAAGATCAAGCAGGAGATTGTCAAACTCCTAGACGCCAAGTTCATAGAGCCAAACCACCATCCCACATGGTTGGCCAACATCGTGCCGGTGGTAAAAGAAGAACGGACAGCTCCGCATCTGCGTGGACTTCCGAGATCTCAATCGCTTCTGCCCTAAGGACGATTTCCCACTGCCTAACATCGATTTGCTCATCGATTCAACGGCAGGCCATCGCATGTTCAGTTTCATGGATGGTTTCAGCGGGTACAATCAAATCAAGATGGATCCCGAAGATGCACGGAAAACTGCATTCATCACTCCCGTGGGAGTATTCAACTACACGGTAATGCCGTTCGGTCTCAAGAACGCAGGCGCAACCTATCAGCGGGCCATGATGGCTCTATTCCACGACATGATGCACAAAGAGGTGGAATTCTATGTGGATGACCTGGTAGTCAAATCTAAGCATGAAGCAGATCACCTTGCAGACCTGCGAAAGGTGTTCAACAGATGCAGGGACTTTCAACTGAAAATGAACCCCATGAAATGCGCATTCGGCGTGACCTCGGGAAAGTTTTTGGGATGCGTGGTCCATCGCCAAGGGATCGAGCCTGACCCCGCGAAAGTGTCAGCCATCACCAGCATGACGCCACCTCACAACCAAAGTACCTTGAAAACATTCTTGGGAAAATTGTCATATCTGCGGAGATTCATCCCAGCAATCGCCGAAATCACATGCTGTTTCAGCACTCTTCTCAAGAAGGACGCCGCGTACAACTGGGCTCCTGACCACGAAGCCGCATTCGAAAAGCTAAAGGAGCTACTCACATCCCCAAAGATAATGATCGCGCCTCAACTGGGATCACCGCTGCTGCTATATCTTACATCAACAAGGAAATCTATAGGAGCACTCTTGGCTCAGGTGTATGAAGGCCAAGAGAGGCCCATCTATTACATCTCTCGCATTGTGCAGCCTGCTGAATCAAGGTACACAGACATCGAACGTCATTGCCTTGCTTTATTCTTTGTGATAGAGAAGTTGAGACACTATTTTGCATCGCACAAAGTAGTGGTGGTCACCAAAAGCGACCCCATAAGATACTTGCTAACTCACACTACTCCGGGCGGGAGATTGGCGAAATGGTACATGACCATCTCTCAATACGATATCACATGCGTAAAACCAAGAGCGATCAAGTCGCAGGCGGTAGCAGATCTGTTGGCACAGTTTCCCGACAACAGCCACGAACCCGTGATCGAGGAAGAGCTCGAAGGCCCTGAAATCTACGAGATCGACGTGCCCTATTGGACCCTCCACTTCGACGGTTCGTCAACCAGAAAAGGCGGAGGCATTGGGATAGTCTTGACAAAGCCAGACGGGGAAGTCATACAGATGTCCGCAAAACTCAATTTCGCAGTCACGAACAACGAGGCAGAATACGAGGCTCTTATCGCGGGGCTCCGTGCGGCGAAAGCTTTGGAAGTAAGCAACTTAACGGTCATGGGAGATTCCAAACTGATTGTTAAGCAAGCCTCGGGCGAATATGGTTTAAAGGAGATCAACCTCCTGTCATACCGCACCCTAGTGCAAAAGCTGATGCAGCAATTCTGCGACGTGAAATACGAGCACAAGCCCCGAGCGGACAATAGGCATGCAGACGCCTTAGCAACTCTGGGATCTAAGGTCAGCATAGACAAATGCCCCGCAAGGATTTCCATCGAAGTGCGAACATCGTCGGCGTTAACAGAAGATGCGTGCGACGACGAACACATGGATGACGCAGACTGGCGAAAAGCAATACTACAAGCTATTGCGAAAGGCACCAGCAGCGAAAGCTGGGCACTCACGAAAGGATACTGCATCCACGACAACACCCTTTACTACAAGGGTCCTGGAGGAATACTCATGCGATGTGTCTCCGAGCAAGAGGGACAACAGCTGTTAGAAAAGATTCACCAACACGCTTGCGGAGAAAGCGAGGTGTCAATCTACAGGAAAGCTCAGAGATATGGCATTCATTGGCCAGGCATGTCAACAGCTGCAGCCCTGATACAAGGGAAGTGCGAAAGTTGCGCACTAATCAAAGATTCTCTACTCGTCGCTCTAACCGATGACGACACAGACTGGAGGAAGCCATTGTTTGAATTCCTCACCCAGGGTACCGTACCCGAATCGAGAAAAGAAGCCGACAAATTGAAGAGGAAAGCGTCTCGATATGTGGTGCAGGAAAACCTGCTTTGGCGAAAGGGTCACGAGGGCAACTTGCTGCGATGCCTAGACGGCAGGGAAGCACAAGAAGTCATGGACCTTTCTCATCAGGTGGAACACCAGGGAGGTGCGAAACTATGCAGACAGCTCCTCTCAATCGGATACTTCTGGCCCACGATGGAAGTCGATTGCCGCACCAAGGTGCGACGCTGCCAAGAATGCCAATTCAAAGGGAACCTAGTGCATGCTCCCGCCGTGGATCTACATGCATTAGGGACGCCATGGCCATTTCACACATGGGCTCTGGACTTCATCGGCCCCATCCGACCAACGTCACATGGGAACCATTTCATTCTCACCGCAACCGAGCTGTTCACTAAATGGGTGGAAGCAATACCACTGAAGACGGCAAACGCGCTGGCTGTGGTCAACTTCATCCAGGAAAACATCGTATGCAGGTTCGGAATCCCAAATACCATTCTTTCAGATAACGGTACTCCTTTTGTTAATCGCCAGGTAGCTACGAAACTCGCGGAGTACAATATCAGGCAGATATGCTCTACCCCCTATTATCCAAAGGGAAACGGACAAGCCGAAGCGACTAACAAAACGCTGCTGAGAATTCTGAGCAAGATGGTCGCAGATGACCACAAGAAGTGGGCCGACTCCCTTAACATAGCTCTGTGGGCCTACAGAACTTCTCCAAGGACGCCCACCGGGGCCTCGCCATTTCTACTATGTTATGGGGCCGAAGCGGTAGTACCTGCGGAGGTCAGGGTCAATTTGGCAAGGCTGGCCTTCCATGCACTCTATGAAAATCAACGCGATCATGACTTAGTCTTGCTGGAAGAAAAGCGAGAACAAGCCAAAAGGACTAACAAGCGGTACCAAGAAAGAATCGCTCGCGCCTACAACAAGACAGTCCAGCGACGGGATTTCGCAGTTGGCGACCTGGTCTTGCGCGCATCTGACCACTGCATGCGAGAAGCAACTCACCCAAAGTTCGCAGCTAATTGGGAAGGACCCTTCGAAGTCACAGAAGTCTTCGATAGTGGCTACTGCAGCATACGAAGGTTGCACGGCACAACCTCAACTCCAAGCTCAGTCAACATGCGCTGGATCAAGAAGTACTATCCCTGACTTCTCTTATTTCATACGTTTTATGATAACGTTGCTTAATGTCTCATAGCCACATGATTGACGCAATCTCCTCTCCCATATGAGAGGATTGTAATCCTATCTCTCCCATATGAGAGCGTTATAATAAAAGAATTCTCCCAAATGAGAAGTTCATATTTCTAGCTGTTTATATTGCTCTATTTAATTTGTTATTACTGTTAGCAATGATTTATTCGCTGCAATAGCAATTTATACAACGCGATCTTAATTGATCATCAAAGCCTATCTCTTACGATAGCAGCAAATACAAACGCGATCTTAATTGATCATCAAAGCCTATCTCTCACGATAGCAGCAAATACAAACGCGATCTTAAGTGATCATCTAAAGCCTATCTCTCACGATAGCAGCAAATACAAACGCGATCTTAAGTGATCATCTAAAGCCTATCTCTCACGATAGCAGCCAATACAAACGCGATCTTAATTGATCATCAAAGCCTATCTCTTACGATAGCAGCAAATACAAACGCGATCTTAATTGATCATCAAAGCCTATCTCTCACGATAGCAGCAAATACAAACGTGATCTTAAGTGATCATCTAAAGCCTATCTCTCACGATAGCAGCAAATACAAACGCGATCTTAATTGATCATCAAAGCCTATCTCTCACGATAGCAGCCAAATACAAACGCGATCTTAATTGATCATCTAAAGCCTATCTCTTACGATAGCAGCCAAATACAAATGCGATCTCAATTGATCATCTAAAGCCTATCTCTTACGATAGCAACCAAACGCAAATGCAATCTTAAGTGATTATCAAAGCCTATCTCTCACGATAGCAGTCAATACAAATGCGATCCTAATTGATCATCTAAAGCCTATCTTTTACGATATCAGCCAAACGCAAATGCGATCTTAAGTGATTATCAAAGCCTATCTCTCGCGATAGCAGTCAACACGAATACGATCTTAATTGATCATCTAAAGCCTATCTCTTACGATAGCAGCCAATACAAACGCGATCTTAAGAGATCATCTAAAGCCTATCTCTTACGATAGCAGCGAAATACAAAAACGATCTCAGTCGATCATCTAAAGCCTATCTCTCACGATAGCGGTTTATACAAATGCGATCTTCTATGATCTTCTCAAGCCTATCTGTTACGATAGCAATTTATACGCAAAGTGATTTTAGTTGATCACCCAAGCCCGTCTGTTACGGTGGCAACATAAGTGCAGAATCATCCTATTGGATCTTCTAAAGGTCTATCTGCTGCGATAGCAATTTATGCGAGAAACAATCTCAAACAATTCTCTAATAAAGCCTATCTTCTATGATAGCAATTCGCACCACTCAACGATCTTAATTGATCTGTAAAAAACTATCTGTTACGATAGCAAAGTTGTGAACATAATCTCATATGATTTACAACGACCAACTACAAGCCCATCCATTAAGATGGCACAGCTGCGAAATTACGATCTCGAATGATCTAGCGAAACATCTGCGAATTGACATCGCATATGTGAAATCATTACATGGCATTATGCAAGGCAAAACAAGCCGAAACGCATGCGAAATTGTATCTGTTGCAAAGAGAGCAGATAATACAAAAGCTATATATCATTATGAGTCAAATGACTTACAATTTATCTATCTAGATAACAGCTTACAAGCAAAAAGCTCGAACCTAACTACGCAGCCAACATGGCTTACTTTACATTCGAAAAATGGCTGATAAGCCAGCAGAGAAACGGTACGGAAACCCGGACTGCAAAGAATGAACTCCCCTGGCTTCAAACGCCGGCTACACAATGCCCAGATCTGCGGGTGAACATCTGTAGCAAGGGGGATCTTGCTCTAAAAAGAGCCACATGAAGCCGTACGCTCGATATCCCGCTATCCGACAAGACCGTTGTCAGATATGCTCCCCATAACATTTGCCCAAGGAACCACCGGTTCCAGCGATCAAACTGCAAGCAGAAGCTCCAAAGGGCAAGGGCTCCTTGTAGACGGGGATGAACACAGCGGTTCGCAACCCTGAGTTCAAGAACGAAGAGGCAAGAAACCCTCCTCCAGGGATGCTGGAGGAGAATTCCGCTGTTCATTACGAGACGGTAGCACGGTCACTTCGGCGCTGCACCTCGCCACGAGGCGGCCGGAAACATGACCTGCACACATAATACACGAAGAAATTTCTTCGAACACACATGAGATATTATCTGCATCCTCTTTATGATGGTTATAAAGAGCAATGAGCCTCATAAAGTGGATCTTGGAAACTATTTCTATAGCACAAAGCGCAAACTCAGGATTCAAAACTTGAAGTTGCCATGAATCAACGAAAAACAAGCGTTGAAGCCAGCAGTCGTAAGGACTCACGGCAAAGCACATGTTTGGGGATGAAGAACCCAAATGGCAAAGACAGGGTTTATATAGACCCTGTGGAGACTCTTCGGTTGCCTAAGATGAGTCAGCAAAATTCAAAAAGAGGGTAAGTTCAATCACTTACGCCTTGAAAAGCGGTAACAATCAATTACCCTACTAAAGGCTACGACGATTCAGTTGCGTATCCTAATAAATGACGGATAGTCATGATTCGGATGGACTTCCCAACGGAAGCGTGCTTATCTGCCGAGAAATTAGCGCGAAAATCAAGCAGAGAATCAATTGCTGATGTCATAATTGGATATGCACAGAAATGTCCAATCAAATCCCGAAAAGGGCAAAACGGGCAAACTCATTGTTTGTTGTTAAAAAAAAAGGGGGGGAGAAACCCTAGCAACATTACATTAATGTTTCAAAACATTACATTAATGTCTCAGCCATTTTCCTGTTTTCTTTTCAAAATTCGAAAAGTCAAAACAAATTCTTAATTAAGGAGTCTTGAGGCTCGAACTGCTCGCTCAGCTTCTCCACTTGTTTCACTTCTTGCTTCAGTAGCTCGCACTTGGAATTCATTTCGTGATACAGCTTCAAAGCTTCATCAACCTTTTGCTTTTGCTGCTCCACCTTCTGCATCTCAGCTGCGAGATTCTGGTGACCGAGATTCAAAGTTACAGCTGCGCGAATCAGTGTAACTCTGTCCTTGAGGAATTTGAAACCAAGTCTGCCTTGGACTTTGAACAGGAGATTTTGGCACGTGCCACACAGCAATTCAGCACTCTGGGCCGAAATGGTCGCAGGTGTAGCCGCAGACAGCTGCTCCAGTATCCAGATGGCTTCAGTAAGGAATAGCCTCCTGTCGAAAGGTCCGATCTCCAGAGATCTCACAAACGATCGGGGGTATCTGAGACGCATTCGAACCACCCAGTCTACATCGGTTTGCTTCAAACCTGAGACATAAAAAATGAGTTATAATGTCAAAACTCGCAAGCAAATAATGCAGCGTGCGAACGGTAAATCCTTATTTACCAGTGCCTTCCAGAATTTCATGAAGAGAAGGGATGCGGGCCACCGGGTTGTTCGAAGACTGCCCTCGCTCCATGGCTCTCCTATCAGCTGCAAGCTCCAACCTCTCATAGTCAGGAGGAAGAGTGTAGGCCGCCCCAGCTGCGACTGCATTCCCAACCTGTGAGCCCCAAATGCTCCACGCAGGAATAGGTGCTTCTGGCTCAGTCATCGCCGGAGGCGAAGGGACAGCCGAAGTCGCTGGGCGGAGGACACTCCCAGATGCGAAAACATTAGCATCACTTGTCCTTTCTTCCTCACCGCCGGTACGGACACCTTCGTCCATCGGTACGGCATCAGCTTCGACATCATCGGAAAGCTCGATGACATCCTCGAGATGCTCACTTGCGTGTCCAGCGGCTGCGACGTGCTTCTCGGTATGGGAGCTCGGAATTGGAACATGGGATGCAGAAGGCTGACTTCTCTGCTCCAGCTCAGGTTCCTCAGCATGACCTGCGATACCAAATGCGATAATGTCAGGTAACTTGTGTTATAAGTTATTCCGCTATCTTTACTAAAGCTAAGAATAAGCACCTCCACGCGAAGGTGGGATTGAGGTATCCTCATCGTACACTAGGGACGTGGAACCGTGCCCTATCAGTGTGTCCTCACTAAGCAAATCTTTAAGAGAAGCGTGACCTGGGATGCGAGTAAACCAGTCATGATTTTGCCTCAAGTGGCTACAGCCTAGTATGTGCATATCACTCAAAATAATTACCTGAGGGTTCTCCGCATTTGCTTACCAACCAACGGCGAATGTCAGGCTTTGACACACCGCGCTTTAACGCACCCACAATTACATCTCTATAAGTAACTGCGAGATTGAAGATCTCACCTTTATTGCCACCTGCGATCTCTTCGAAGTCCGCTTGGGCTTGCTCTAGCTCTGCTGCATCCTCTCCGGGAACCTCATCTTCCTCCTCCACATGAGGAGCCACTTCTTCGGGAAGCTCGTCTTCCTCGCCAACTGGACGCACTAAGTCGTCAACATGCTGCTCTTCGAGGCTCCGCTGTTTCACACGCTCGAGCTCCTCTTCCTCTCGCTGCCTTCTTCTTTCAGCAGCCTCCGCGGCTGTCTTCCGGGACTCAGCAAGAACATCCTCGCTTATGGGATCATCTGAAATACCAGAGTGGGCATCTCTCCTTTGCCTCTTGGCCACAAGGCCACCATCGGCTTCATCATCATCATCTGCGAATACACAATTGGTTCAAAGAAAAGAATTGCCAAGAAGTTATGACAACAGGCAAGGAGATGCGACGGAAGTACCTCCTGATTCTTCCTCGCGCATCACAACTGTTGCTTCTTCTTCTTCATCACTTGCTTGGGGCTCCTGCCTCTCTTCCTCTTCCTCTTGGTTGAATGGAACGAAAGTCTCAACTGCGAGATCTTTTCGCACTTTGCTGGGCATACGACCCTTGCCTTTGTCCTTGATGGAAAGGGACCTCACTGGGGGAGAAGCTGGAGCACTCCTAGGGGAAGAAATCGTAATTCCCTTTTGCCTAGGTCTTTTCACTCTCGGCGCCGCAGTCGCTGGAGGGGACGGGTCATCTCTAGGAGGAGACGGAGCCGGAGGGTTGTCTATCAGCGAGTCAGCAAAAGTATTCATGACTGCGCGAACCCTTGTTTCGACCTCGGCATCCATCCTCCATGCTAGCCGGAACGACTCCCCTTTCCTTCTGGTGGCAACAATAGTGTCCACCAGCGATTTGGAGCGATCACCAGCTGCGAACCTCCGCACATGACACTGAAACAGTACAGAATGAAAAGCATCAGCGCAAGGAAATCAAAAAGCTTAAACCACACAAAGAAATTGCTTACCTCAGCAAACGCCTTGCTATATTTGATGACCTGCGTGTCACCCTTCTTGATTGCGTCGACTTGCTCCTTCAGAATGAAATCGGGGCACAAATGGTTCTCGCGGTCCCACAGCGAGTAGCAGCCATACTCAGACTCGCTCAAACTGCAATTGGGGCGAAACGGAAAAGAGTTTCTTTTAATCAAGGGGGCCCTTCCTGGCTGCGCCGCTGCCTCCGTCTCAATCCTCGTTTGCTGGGCAACCCAGTATGCGAGCCAGTTTTGGGAACAACCACCCTTGCGAGTTCCCGCAGGCTTCTCAAAGGGAAGATTGCTCATGAGGACCGTCTTGCACTCCTTTGTCAGCAAACGCTTGTAGCACCCTCTGATAATAGACTGGGGCCAGATCGATGGGGCCACCGCATCAAAACCAAACTGAGGAGAGACCCGAGTGGGGTCAACATCCACTGTAAGCCTTTCATACCTTGGCGCGAGCTCACGAATATGCTCCGCAAGGGCAGGAAGGGAACCTCGCAGACACCAACAAAAGAACTCACGATAGCGCTCGTGGAAATGCGGCCCCTTTTCAAAGAGAAGTTCTTCTGACAAGACCATACCTTTGGAAGGGTATAGCCTTGGAAACCACCGCACATTCTCGACACGTGTGGCATAGGGCCTGGCAGTAAACTCCTTTCGTTTGTCGCATATCAAACTCCAAGTACACTTGGTGTTGCTTGCTCCAAACCATCTTGCAGCCCTCCCGCTGTTGCGCGCTTCTGTCTCGCCTGGGGGACACCACTTATCAAGTGGGAGGGGAGTTGGAGCATAAGACGGCCAGCGCTCGAAAACCCACATTGTCAAAAAGCTGATATTGACAAAGGTCAGAACATCGAGGCGGCCGCGCGATTCCCTCATCGCCAGAACCAGCTGATCCAGCCTATAATATAGCGTGCCCAAGACCAAGGGTCCGAGGGCGACTCTCTGGCCAAGAGCGAGCCTCACGGCAAGTGGCAGCACATGGTAGAAGACCCCGTCATGGGGGTGACCATCAATCAGGTACCTCGACAGCCAAGCACAGAGAAAGGCACAAAGGGTCAAATGATAACCCTTGCCCTCTATGTAATTCTCGGCCTCCGGGTTCTCGCTCAAAAGCTTCTTAGTAATGCTGCTGTTCGCATAGTCTCGGAAGAAGTACTGCAACCACTTGTTCCAGGTATTCTTCGCAGACGTATCAACCAGCTGCCAGTTCGGAAGAGGCTTTGTAGTGGTCCACCGAGTGGAGATTTTCTTTACCTCTGCTAGGCACTCCTCCATCTGCGCGTACAAGGCCATTTCCGCAGATGTCCTCAAGTGACTCAAGGGGTCCACCTCGCCCATGGGGGAAAGCTCATACAGCATTTGAACGTCCTCGAGCGTGGGGGCAGCCTCGAACTCAGCAAAATGAAATGTGTGAGTCGCAGGCGAGTAACGGGACAGAAGGTCTAGAAGCATGGACTGATCCAACTTCACGGCAGCACCCTTCATAGCACGGATAGCAAAGTATACGCCGGCTTCATTGAGAGTCTCGGCGTGATGATCCAACACGTGGTCAATCCACTCATCCATATAGTCCAATTTCTGGACGAACGCCTGAGTAGAAATCGCAGTGTATGGGAAGTGCCCATTCTCGATCCCCAATCGAACCACATCCTCGAAGCCAACCAACTCGAGCAAGGCTGAGTTAACTGGGCGAGTCAGTGTCAACAATCGCTCAACTGGAACAGGATCAGGCATCCTCTTCGCCTTCACCCTCGCATGATAAAAATCTTTCCCACCCAGAAAGGGGGCTTTTCGCCACAGAGCCTGCGGAAGCTCCGGCATCTCTTCATCTTCCTTGACGGGCCTGGTTACTCTTGTCTTGGCCATTCCTGCGAAAGGGCAAGAAAAAGGGGGGGAGAAATACCACACTTCAGTTTGAATTTTGGAATTTGAGATCTATGCAAAGGAAAGCAAACAGTTCCGGTACCGATTTCAGAAATTGGGGAGTTGCAAGATCCAATATTGTTGAAAGATTAAAACGAAGCGGGTTCAAAGATCAAAGCCTCTTCACAAATTTCATGGGTTTACAGATTCAACGCAGTTCAAGGCAAACAATGGTATTTTAAATCAAAAGTAAACGAGGCCAACCTTGTTTCCTTGAAGCTTGCTTGGATATGCACAATTGAAGAATACGATTTGCAGTTCTGAACTGGTGATTGATTATCTGGATCTGCTCTCGAAGATCTCCGGGTACCATTCACTTTAAGAGAAAGAAGCGATGCTTTGAAATAATGGGATACAAGGTATTTATCCAAAAGAATGAAGGGTTGCGTCCCTTCAGTAGTCGAATCGCAACCGTCACCGTCGTATCGCGCAATCACAGGACGGGCTGACGTCACGCCTAAAACCCTAAAGGTCAGACGGCACGACTCTAGGGGTTTTAGGTCATAATGACACGCATGGGGGCTGAACTTACCCGTATTTGAATTGGTGCGTGGCGGCGACGCGCATGTTGGTTTCCGCGCATGGAAGTCTATACGGCTATGAGCCTTCACGCGCAGAAAGGGGGCTAATGTAGATACTGCTTTCTGACATGACAGATCTTGGCCACGTGGCAACCATCCAGCACACCATATTGTGCTCCACACACACAGGATCACCAGCCGAGCTGATCCATGTGGGGGCTGCGAGACAGAGCCCTCGCATACCGCTGCACGGGACCTGTAGGGACTTAGTGGTTTGGAGGCTAGAGTAAGCCCTGTCGCGTGCGAGCCAAGCCCGCGCGCGACCTTTAGTAACTGTTTTGAGAGATCTATGGCACGAGCTCCCTAGACCCGGTCAATCCGGTCAAACCCGGTCAACCTCGTAACGGTTCCGGTACTCGCGCACCACGTGCTCTAACGGTTCCTATATACTCGGACGAACGTGCCGTTATGGTTAAGCTAATTAAGCCGCCATTAATGGGCGCATTAACCACACTACAACGGTCATGTTCTCCAGTATATATAGATCGTTAACCTTTCCATACAAAGGAGAACAGACTACCATACGCGGAAGCTCTGCCAAACCTCTGTCTCTCTCTCAGACATTGCTACTGACTTACTCTCTCCCTACACACACCCCTACTCTTCCTGTGCGATCCCTGATCCACTACGCACGGTGTACACGGAGGTCTCCCTGCCGGAATCTCTTGTGCACACCTACAAAATAGGAAGGATGTTGCTGAAAATCTGGAGAGATTTGCAGAGTTGTTTGAAGTATTTAAAGAGCTCAAATTCGAAGCAAAAACAACACAATTCTCAATGGGAAAATACAGAGAAAGCATTCTGGATTGACAAGCATCAAATAAGTTCTTCATCTCTTCCAATCCATACACATAAGTTCACTGCATTTCACTGCAGTTTTCTACTCTTAAGTGATCTTCTGTATAGAGCTAAATTGGTAGATCATTTCTGTATTAGTTCTACTTACATTCTCAAGTATTGTTCAAAGTGAACAATAGATAATTCTTAGTTAATCAGTTAGCTTGAGCAGCAACTAGACAAGTTAGGGAAAACCATAAGCTGTGACAGAGTAAGGGAACTCTCTGTGCTTGAGTTCTAGGGCTTAGCTTTTGATTAATAAGAATTGAGTTGAAAATCCTGCAGGGATCTAATCCCTGAGGTAGAGACGTAGGTCCAAGTGGACTGAACTCTATATATAACTTGTCTTGTGCATTTTCAATTCATTTACTTTTAAAAGCTTTTGAAGCATACAAAAACTGTTTATTTTTCAAGGGTTTGAACCTATTTTCAAGGCCTTGAAAAATGCATACTTGTTCTAAACCTTTATGATTCTCTTCAAATGCTTGAACCTGTGTTCAAGGCCTTGAATTCCCTTGTCTACACTAGTTCTTCTACTTGTTAGCAAGTTTTGCAAAAAGTTGGCATACTCTATTCAATCCCCCCTTCTAGAGTATCTTAGTTGCTTATACATTTGCATACTCACACTTTCAATTGGTATCAGAGCTTCTATCACTGTATAAGATTTAACCATCTGGTGATCATGAGTACTGCAAGTGATGGTGGTTTCTCACAGGGAAGAGCTACTAACAGACCTCCTCTATTCTGCGAGAAAATTTTGCTCACAAGCAAGTTTATAAGAATTACAAGGCTATTAACATTTTGTATTGTGCTTTGAGTACGGATGAATTCAACATGATCTCTGGATGCACAACTGCTAAAGAAATCTGGGATAAACTTGTGGTTACCTTTGAAGGAACCAGCCAAGTCAAACAGACCAAGATCAACATTTGTCTCAGACAGTATGAGCTGTTCAAAATTAATGCAGATGAGTCTATCAGAGATATGTTCAAGAGATTCACTGATATTGTCAACAACCTTGACTCACTGGGACAACACTTTTCCAATGATGAAAATGTGAGGAAGATACTTAGAAGTCTTCCAAAGGCAAAGTGGGAACAAAAACCACAACTATTGAAGAAGCTCAGAATCTCTCAACCTTACAACTTGATGACCTCCAAGGGAAGCTCCTGACACATGAGATATCCATGAATGAAGTTGATGGAGAACTCCCAGAAGGTGTGAAAAATCTAGCCCTCAAACCCAAAGAGAATGAGAGAATTCAAAGCCTTGAAACTGAGGATGGTGATGATGAAGATCCAATTGCCTTAATTTCAAAAGCCTTGACAAGGATTCTCAAAATGAAGAGAAACTATGGAAACAAAGAGTTCAACAGAGAAATGCATAGACCATCCAGCAGCAAGGACTACAAAGGTAAGTCCTCCTCACAAAGCAAGTCAAAAGTTATGAACTGCTTTGAGTGTGGTGATGCAGGACACTTGATAAGAGATTGTCCATACAAAAAAGCAAGAAATTTTAGAATAAAGATCATGACAGAAGAAAGAAAGCCATGATAGCCTCATGGAGTGATTCAGAAAGCTCCAGTGAATCTGAATCTGAAGAAGAACATGCCAATCTTTGCTTCATGGCCAAGCATGATGATAGTTCGGAAAAGGACATTGGGGTAATGGTTAACTGTTTAGTTTCAAAGCCAAAAGAAGCTCTTTCAGATTATCTCAGAACAATGCTTTTAAATGAGGAAGATTATCTGAAAGAGATCAGGCTCTTGAAATAAAAAGTTCATGAGCAAGCTAAAGAAAATTTACAACTTGTTTGCCTAAATCAGAATCTTGAAATCTCTCAGAAGAAAACTGACAGTGATTTCAAAGCCTTGGAAACTTGTTTCAAAGTCTTGAAAACACAAGTCAAGGAAGTAGTCACTGAAAATTCCTCTGTGAATGACAACCTTGTTAATCTAAGACATCATGTTGATGATTAAGAAAGACAAAAGACTACTCTTACTGAGAAACTTCAAAAACCTGAATTAGTCAAAATCAAGCTTGCTGGATCTGAACAGAAGTTGAACTTGATTCTTGGAGGAAGCTCACAGTCTGTTCACAAAGATGGTATTGGATTCAATCCAAACTTTCCAAGAAGAAACAATACCAGATTTGTGAAAGCTGGAAACAAAACCTCTCATACTTTTCATTACTGCTGTAAAACTGGTCATGTTAAAATGACTTGTCCTTTTAGAAGAAGAGACCCTCACATAATGAGGAACACTTTTCCTTTTCAACTTAAAGGACAATTTAAGCAGATTTGGGTTCCTAAAGGGGTTAGACCACCTAACATAGTTGATCCTGAATATGAATCCAAATTCCACACTTGGTCTAACAGCTGGGTAAGGCAGTGATTGGTGCTTGCATGTTGTCACCAAGGAACAGAAGTGGTTCATGGACAGTGGTTGCTCAAGACATATGAGTGGAAAGAGATCTCTATCCTCAGAATTAAAGGAGCAATCAGAAGGTTCAATAAAACTTGGTGATAAAGGAAAGTGCAATATTCTTGGTATTGGAAAAGTTGGTACAAATTCTGAAAACTCTATTTCTGATGTTTATTTAGTTGAAGGTTTGAAGTCTAATTTGCTTAGTGTATCTCAGCTTTGTGATAACGGAAACAAATTCATCTTTGATAAAGAGAAGTGTGTGGTGCAAAATGAGAAATCAGGAGATTGCATTCTCACAGCCTCTACATCAAACAATGTTTATACTTTTCAGACTAACAAAGTTGCAGGTGAAAGTTTGAAGTGTCTCAAGGCCTTGAAAGAAGATTCAAAGCTTTGGCATAGGAAACTTGGTCATATCGGTTTGCACACTCTGAACAAATTGATCTCTAAAGACTTGGTAAGAGGATTGCCATCCACCAAGTTCAAAGAGGATGAGTTATGCAAAGCATATGCACAAGGAAAGCAGACCAGAAGTTCCTTCAAGCCAAAGAAGTTTGTAAGTACAACTAGACCTATTGAGTTACTGCACATGGATCTCTGTGGTCCTATGAGGAATCCTACTCCCAAAGGTAAAAGGTATATGCTAGTTGTTGTAGATGATTTCTCTAGATACACTTGGGTTATGTTTCTCAAAGAAAATCTGAAGCCCTCTCTGAATTTTCAAAGCTTTGCAGAGAACTTCAAAACTTGAAAAACCTACCTGTAGCTTCAATCAGAAGTGACCATGGTAGAGAATTTGATCAATTAGAGTTTGATTTATTCTGTGATAAGCATGGTATTTCTCACAAATTTTTTGCTCCAGGAGCTCCTCAACAGAATGGTGTTGTTGAAAGAAATAACAAGACTCTTTAAGATATGTCAAGGACAATGCTTCTTGAGAACAAATTGACAAAGCATTACTGGGCAGAAGCTGTGAATACAGCAAATTATATTTTGAATAGGTGCTTGATCTGAACTATTCTAAAGAAGACCCCCTATGAACTATTCAAAGGGAGGAAGCCAAACCTCTCTTACTTCAGACCCTTTGGATGCACTTGTTTTATCCATAACAATGGAAAAGACAATCTTGGTAAGTTTGATGCAAGAAGTGATGAAGGTTTATTTCTTGGTTACTCTCAGAATAGCAAAGCTTATAGAGTTTACGATAAAAGAACCAAACTGGTTGAAGAGAGCATTCATGTTATTTTTGATGAAAGCTATGATGGTTCTTTGAGTGATAGTTTTCCAGATTTGAATTTGAACAAGCATGAACCAGAGGAAGAGATTGAGAATCCACTTGGATTCAGGAAAGGCTCAGAAGAAAATAGAAGACATTTTCAATACCTTGAAAACAGTTCTCAAGGCTTTGAAAATACAACTCAAGGCCTTGAAAAAGATGATCAGAAGGATTTAAGTGACAAAGCCACTACTTGAAGACAAGAGAAGAATTATGGTGAACCTGAACCATGGTCTCCAAGGAAGAGATTTAAATATCTCTCATCCCATCCAGCTAATAATATCATATCAGATCCAACCACTGGTACACAAACTAGATAACAGTTGAAGAACTTATGTGCTTTTGATGCTTTCATTTCTCTTGTAGAACCAAAAACTGTGAAGGAAGCTTTACAAGAAGCAGACTGGATCATTGCTATGCAAAGTGAGCTCAATGAGTTTGAGAGAAATAAGGTTTGGAATCTGGTTCCAGCACCAACAAACCAGTCTGTAATTGGTACTAGATGGGTATTCAGAAACAAGTTGGATGAAAGTGGCAATGTAATCAGAAACAAAGCAAGGTTAGTTGCTCAAGGTTAAAATCAAGAAGAAGGTATAGACTATGAAGAAACCTTTGCTCCAGTTTCCAGGTTATAAGCAATTAGAATTTTAACATTTGCATCTTACAAGAACATGAAACAATTTCAAATGGATGTGAAGTGTGGTTTCTTGAATGGATACTTACAAGAAGAAGTTTATGCTGCACAACCACCTGGTTTTGAAAATGAAATTTTTCCAGATCATGTTTACAAACTTGACAAAGCTCTTTATTGTTTGAAACAAGCTCCAAGGGCTTGGTATGAAAGACTATCAAAGTTTTTACTTGAAAATGATTTCAAAAGAGTTTTAGTAGACAAGACTCTTTTCATTAAGACTCATGAAAAAGATTTACTTGTAGTCCAGATATATGTTGATGATATACTGTTTGGAGCTACTAATGATCAATTGTGCAGAGAATTCTCAAGTCTTATGAGCAGGGAGTTTGAAATGAGCATGATGGGAGAATTAACCTTCTTCCTAGGACTTCAAATACATCAATGGAAGAAGGTATCTTTCTGAATCAAAGCAAGTATACAAGAGATCTGATGAATAAATACAGCATGGCTCAATGCAAGGAAGCTAAGACCCCATGAGCTCCACATTATCCTTAGGCAAGGATGAATATGGTAAGAGTGTCAATGTTAAAGAGTATAGAGGCATAATTGGATCATTACTCTATCTGACAGCAAGAAGATCGGATATTATGTTTAGTGTATGCATGTGTGCTAGGTTTCAAGCTGATCCAAAAGAATCACACTTAACTGCTGTGAAGAGAATATTCAGATATCTCAATGGTACCAAAGACTTAGGGATTTGGTATCCAAGACATTCTAACTTCTCTTTAAGTGGTTTTTCAGATGCTGACTTTTCAGGGTACAAAGTTGATAGAAAAAGCACTTCTGGAACCTGTCAATTCATTGGATCATCTTTGATTAGCTGGCACTCCAAGAAACAAAATCCAGTTGCTCTATCAACAGCTGAAGCTGAATATATATCTGCAGGAGCATGTTGCTCACAAGTACTATGGATTTCTCAAAAGCTAAGAGACCTTGGATTTGACTTCATAGGCATACCTATTAAGTGTGATAACACTAGTGCAATTTCAATTACAAAGAATCCGGTACAACACTCAAGAACCAAGCACATTGATGTCAGACACCATTTCATCAGAGATCATGCTGAGAAAGGTGATATTGTTCTTGAATTTGTTGCTACTAACATGCAAATTGCAGATATCTTCACCAAACCATTAGCAGATGAGAGGTTCTCAGCTCTAAGATTTGAATTGGGAATGCTAAATAAGACTGCATTGGTTTAGGTGGAGCTTAAGGTAAGAAAGGTAAGTTATTTGTGTCTACAAAGGTTTGAACTGAGTTTCAAAGCCTTGAAAACCAGTTCAAAGCTTTGATCTTTTATCTGTTGCAGTGTTACAGTATTTCAAGGTCTTGAAAGCCTTTTCAAAGCCTTGAAAATGAATCTGTTACACTATTAGTCAATAAACTTGGATCATTCTATACTGGGTTATATCTCTGTAGATATTTGCCTAAAAATAGCCTCTTCCTTTTTCAAAAATATGTTTTTAGCCAAAAATAGTATTAGTATATTCATTTTCCAACGGCATAATAGTTTGAAATTTTCACTGATCTTTGCAAATCTTTTTAGAATCAGAGAGTAGTTTCCTTTTGAAACTCAATTTTTTTTTTAGTATTTATCCTCTTCTCTTCTCCTTCATTCCGTATCATTCCATCTCTCTCTTTTCTTCTCCCTAACCCTAATGAGCACAAGAAGAGCCTCAGACCGAATCAAGATGGCTGGTGGTTCAAAACCTGTCTCAGAGAAGAAGAGAAAAGCAGCAGTGGAAGAGGTTCAAGAAGTCAGTGGAGACTCTAGCTCCAGAACTCCTAGTGCAGAAGCAGTTCCAGATCCTCCTCCACCAAAGAAGAAAATCAAGAAGGCTACAACCTCCTCTTCAGAAAATCAGAAGAAGCAGAAGGCCATTACAGAAAAAGCAACCAGAAAAGGAGCCTACCAGCTCAAAGAGGGTGAAGAAGAAGGCAACTCAGGCAGAAAAAGGGAAAGGGAAGGTGACTGAAGCACAACCAAAAAGTTAGTTGGAGAAGGCATTGCAGATCTATTCTCAGGTCTCAACAAAGAAAATAGCTCCAGATGAGGCATGGTTTGTCTCAAAAATCTCTAAAGGTCAGTGGTTAGATGGTTTTGCTTCAAGGGCTATTGGTTTTTGCTGTTTGGTTAATAAGTATGTGTTGGAACACATGAAACTCAAGTGCATCTCTATGTTAAAGAAGAGTTCTTTGTGGTGTATGCTGAATCCTAGAGATATTGCCTACCCCAGACTCACCAGACTCTTCTATCTAAACCTAACCCAAGTAAAGAGATCTGCACACTTAGTGATCAAATCCAAAGTTGCTGGAATAGTATTTGAACTAGATCACTCTGATTTTGCCACTGTGTTAGGTTGTACAAAGAGGTATGACACCAGCAACCATCCACCAAAGTCAGAAACTTTGAAGCTAGCTAAAGAATAATTCTTTCTTCCAAATGTCTCAACCTCAGCCAAACAGTTAACACACTCTGTGTTAAATGTTGAAGCCAAATTTCTTCATACTACACTGGTGAGATGTGTCTTTCCTAGAGAGCACTCAAGAGAGTTGGTGACTGAGAGAATGCTGCACAACATGTACCTGATTATGCATGGCTATGAGATTGATCTCCCAAAACTAGTCACTGAACACATGCTCTTCAGCCTAACCAGTAAGAGGATTCACCCTCTGCCATATGCAAACCTCCTCACCATGTTCTTTGAGCACTTTGAGATACCCTTTACCGGAGAAGAATCATTCACATCTGGCTTTGGGGAACTCAATGAGAAAGCTTTTGAGAAAATTGGAGTTGTGAAAACCAAGGAGAAAGTTTGGAAACTTTACTCAGACCTTACTAAAGCGGAACTAGGTGCAGAGAAATTCTCTAAGCCCAAGACCTTGACTCCCACTTCAAGTCAGACCTCTCAGCCTATAGACAATCAAAGACTTGATGGTTTGGAACTAGACATGGAAGATGTCAAAGCTACTGTCTTTGGACTGGAAAGTGATATGGGACAAGTCAAGTATATGGTGGAAAGTATATTTAGAAGCATGACCTTACTTGATGTTCCCGAGGAGCCTGAAGGAACAAAGAAATGAGAATCAGACAAGGAAGTGCCTAGTGAGCATTCAGAAAATGAAGAAGCTACTCCAGTTTCAGATAAGGGAAACAGGCAGCAGAACAGGCAGAAGATGAAGATAATAGTCCTAATTCAGATGAGCTGCTGATCACTTTGAAGAAAAAGAAGAAATCTCCAAAGGCAGCTGAAAAGGACAAGACTGGTACTGCAGAAGAGGTTGCAGAAGAACAGGAAGAGCAGGAGAAGACTGTTGAAGAAGACATTGAGAAAGATGAAGGAGATCAGGAGGAAGATGAAGATCAAACCCCTTAATCTTGCCTATTCTTTCTTCCATATTATCTCTGCTTTATTTCTTTAAGTTTTCAAAATTTCCAGACACTTGATCCAACATCTTCTATCTTTTTGATGAAAGTCAAAAAGGGGGGAGAAAATCCTAGATTTCATTTTAGGTTTTTAGGTTATTTGGTTGTTATTTGGTTTTATCTGCTGAACTATTTATGTTTTTTTGCTGGTATTTAAATAAGTTGGATCTTTTTGGAATAACTGTGTTTTTAAATTGTAGACTAATCAGTTTATTTTGCAGAGACTAAGGATCAAACAGAATTTGGTTCATCAAGGGGGAGATTGAAAGCCCAGGTTGTTCAAGACTTGAAAGAGCTTGGCTACTTCAAGGCCTTGAAACAGCTTTCAAAGCCTTGAATCAGTTAAACCTGAAAGCATATTCTCAGGGGGAGTTTTTCTACTAACTCTCTGATCTAATCTATTTTCTCTCTTGCATATGTTTGATTACTTGTTGTTAGATGATGAAAGACAAATTTTTTAACATGTTTTGAATCGTGCTATATCAACTGTTTGACCATGATAAATGCAGGAAATATTGTTTCTAAGTTTTGCAGGATTGTTTCCTAAACTGGATTGCTGCAGACTTGGAAACACTTGAAGACTTTGATCATGTGATCAATCAGACGTGTTTGATAGCATCTCTTCATGGTTAAATGGATGATTACAACAATATCTCAGAAGATTACAATAATTCAACCGTTGGAGAAGATCTCAAAGATAGTCAAACTCTGTTACCTACAAAATAGGAAGGTTGTTGCTGAAAATCTGGAGAGATTTGTAGAGTTGTTTGAAGTATTTAAAGAGCTCAAATTCGAAGCAACAACAATAACACAATTCTCAATGAGAAAATACAGATAAAGCATTCCGGATTGACAAGCATCAAATAAGTTCTTCATATCTTCCAATCCATACACAGAAGTTCACTGCATTTCACTGCAGTTTTCTACTCTTAAGTGATCTTCTGTATAGAGCTATATTGGTAGATCATTTCCGTATTACTTCTACTTACATTCTCAAGGATTGTTCAAAGTGAACAATAGAATTCTTAGTTAATAAGTTAGCTAGAGCAGGTACTAGACAGGTTAGGGAAAACCACAAGCTGTAACAGAGTAAGGGAACTCTCTGTGCTTGAGTTCTAAGGCTTAGCTTTTGATTAATAAGAATTGAGTTGAAAATCCTGCATGGATCTAATCCCTGAGGTAGAGCCGTAGGTCCAAGTGGACTGAACTCTATAAATCACTTGTCTTGAGCATTTTCAGTTCATCTACTTTTAAAGCTTTTGCTGCATACAAACACTGTTTATTTTTCAGGTGTTTGAACCTGTTTTCAAGGCCTTGAAAAAGGCATACTTGTTCTACAACTTTCTGCTTCTCTTCAAAGGCTTGAACATGTGTTCAAGGACTTGAATTCCCTTGTCTACACTAGTTCTTCTACTTGTTAGCAAGTTTTGCAAAAATTTTGGCATACTCTGTTCAACACCCCCCCCCCCCTTCTAGAGTATCTTAGTTGCATATACATCTGCAAACTCACACTTTCAGACACGAATCCCGAGACTTTGACCAGCAACTGACAAAGATATATCTTGAATCTGACACAAGAACCTGTGCCATTGCGTCCTTCTCGACGAGATTCACGATTTTCACATGTGAATTTTCTTCATCCGACATCAGTAGCTCCAGTTAGGCTCCGAAGACCGAATTCAGAGCCTGCTGAAAATCAGCCGCGGAGCAGAAACTTTGACCGGCGATATCTGGAGTTCTACAACTCCGATCGACGCGCCGTTTCTTCCTGTCTCTTCATTTTTCCGAGATCTACAAATTTTGTTTTTTTCTCAAAAATGATACGAGATCGTTATCTAGGCCTAAACACCCAAAAACGAAATCTGGTATGTCCAGAAGTCTTCCGACGATCCAAGCTCCGATTCAAGTTCAATGGTGATTTGAACATGAAAAGCTCATGGATGCACAACTGGGTTTTTCTTTCTTGTGTGGAAAAGTTGTATGAATAATCATCATTCACTTAAGAACTATGGTGGACTATTTTTAGAGACATATTACTAACCCTAATATTAGTAATACACATAATTGCACACAAGTCCCTTGTAGGAAAACTTTAAATAGCAAGTCCCTCCCTACAAACTTTAGTGTACCTTGAAATTAAGTCATAATCATATGGTTTGTAGTAATACCCATCAACTATAAAATACCAAACATAATCTCAATTTGCATTCCACACACTTGAGACTCAAAAACACTTGTGAATTACATGATCACGCTTATGTTGGACTACGTGGGGACCTCTGGAGAAAATAAATGAATCAGCTCCCAATAATATATTTGAACTCATAATTCTTCGAATTAAATTCGAAACTAATTATTAATTATAGTTTACTCCACCATAAACTATAATTGCACTCCGACATCTATTCTCATCATTATGTATGAGCTCCTATCATTAATATCAGATAACTGCCCACGTTAAGATTACAGATACCCGTTAATGCTGATCTACTCTTACTGATAATTTTGATCTTATCAACATCTTATGTATTCCCTGTTCTATACCGCTCAACCCTTATTCGTTATGTCTGGTTACAAATAACTAGCTGGCCAGACTTGACATAACAAAACCTAGTGAGCTCCCAGGAGGGCACATCATTCTCATATGAGACGTAAATTTCATGATTTGTTTAGCTTTGATAGCGTGAAAATGGACTAGTCTGGGTCATCTTTTTACCATTGGTTTTAACCCTGTGAGAGTTGAGTTTGCCCATTTTCAGCTTATTTTCCACCTAATACGAGGAAGAGATTTATAGAACATGACTGCAAGATTTGAGTACTTTTATGCATACTTTTGTTTGTTGGATATGATCGCGGGTACATGTTATAATGTGCAGGTAACAGGTGCCGAGAAATGCATGAGATTAACTTGGATGGGAGGCAGCGTGTCAGGAAAGCTGAGCAGAAAAAAGAGGAAAAAGCTAAGGGGTGCGTTCGGACGCACGGCCTGCGTTCAGACGCAGGACTCGACATCATCAGCAGAAAGACCAAGTTGTGCGTTCAAACGCAGGCGAGCTGCGTTCAAACGCACGTGTTCGAGAAGCCAGAAGCCAGAAGGAAAAGTGGTTAAGGCCTGCGTTCAAACGCAGGATGTGTGCGTTCAGACGCACTGCGTTTGAACGCAGGTGAGTTGCGTTTGAACGCACGGAGGGTTTCCAGAAGCTTCCAGGACGGGTCTTTTTGAGGGTAAAACAGGAATTTCGTGCATCAGTTTTGGAGACTGTGGCAGTATAAAAGGAGGTGTCCCAACACTGAATTAGGGTTACACATACACATTCACACATCTACAATCATCATCACAGCAGCCAGTTTCAGAGCCGTCAGGATTGGAGCAGAGCAGGATTGGAGCAGGTTTTCAGTATTCAGCCAATAACTTGTTTGATCTTTTCTCTTTTTTATGAAACATTGTTTTTCAATAATGCAAGCTAGCTAGACCTTTTTCCTAGGTTCTTGGTTAACCTAGGGTTTATGAATTCAGCAGACTGGTTTATTTGATTCTCAGATGCATGGCTAGTTTAAGTCTTAATACAGGATGGATTGTTTATTATCTTGTCTTTGATTTTATTTACATACATGAATGGCTTGATCACCCAGGAGTGTTATAGACAGGATCTGGTGCACGAGAGTGACCAGTGAGAGTTAGGAAGAAAAGACAGGATTTAGTACTCTGCCTTGATGGACCGAGAGGTGAAAAGAATCAGGGGACTAGCCCAGAAGCATTAGACCAACTGCTAGACGTTTAGGGGGAGATCGAGAGGAGAACCTGTAACCCTAGCAGACTTAGAACAAACCTGCAGATTTAGGTGGACCGAGAGGACCCGAAAATCTGCAGGAGAGTGACAGGTACATGAGACCGAGAGGAGATTGTACTATTGGTATGCTGGCATAAGCAAAACCACCGTGTGTTTCTAAAATCAAATATACTGTGAAAGCTGGAGAGTAACCCTAGGGGATCCTGGGACCTAGATTCTTAGAATTATCGATTTTTATAACTACCACAATTTCTGCAAATTATTTAAAAGAAAAAAAAATAATAAGCTTTCCTAAATATTGTTTTATTTACTGCAATTTAGTGAGTAGAATCACATCCCAACCTTACTCCTTTTTATAAACTTTGTGTCTAATTCTAATTCTAATAAGAAAAAACTTAAACTGTTCTCGAGGGTTCGACAACCAGACTCACAATTACATACTCTATATTACTTGATCGTACACTTGCGAAAAAGCAGATAGGTTTACGCTGTCAAGTTTTTGGCGCCGTTGCCGGGGAGCGGTTACAGTTTTGTTAAAAAGACATTAGAATAAGTCTCAAAGTTTTTCTTTTTACGTTTATTTTCTTTTGACTCATTGCTCTTGAATTCTGATTTTCAGGCTATTCTAGTTTATGTCCAGATTGCCTAGCAAACTGGTATCACCACTTGAAGATCCCGAAAAACTTTTCAGAGAGCAAAGTCGCAGACACCGAGCCGCGATGTCTGAGCACGGAGAAGACACCACAACCGAACAGGAACACCCACAGGACAGCAGCAACGTACTCCAGCACAGATGGCTCTTTACATTGAAGAGCTGATAGCAGCAGGTTTTGCTGCCAGGAACAATCAGAGGACTTACAACAGGTCTGGAAGGGCGTTAGTCGAAAACTTTGAAGTCCCAACCGGAGGACATCAACCAGCTATCGTAGTGCCACCCATTACAGCAGAGCACTTCGATCTGAAATCATCAACCATTCAGACCGCCCAGACTCATTGTCCTTTCAATGAGAAGGCAGATGAAGATCCAAACGACTTCCTTGGAAAGTTTGAAGATTACTGCAACAAGATTAAGTATAGAGGAGTCGAAGCGGATACGCTAAAACTAATTTTATTCCCATACTGCTTGTTCGGAACAGTAAAAGACTGGCTGGAGGCAAGACCACCGAGGTCTATCACTACCTGGGATGGGTGTGTTGCTGATTTTTTGGCAAAATTCTACCCCGCATCCCGCGTTATCAAGCTGCAGAGTGAGATTTTATCTTTCAAACAGCAGATGGGGGAAACGGTGGTAGACGCATGGGACAGGTTGATGAGACTCGTTAAAAAATGCCCCAATCACGGCTTCGGGGACGCAAAAATTCTGCAGGTATTCTACCATGCTCTTGACAGGGAGAATGCTGACATGATTGATAGGAAAGCTGGGGGTAAATTTTTATACCATGTGGATAAGGACGGAGCATATGAACTGATGAAACAATTAGCCAAACAGGATACTCGCCTGTTTGATGACCGCAGGCTCACAGCGATAGCATAACCAGTGGTTGATGACAGGATTGACAATCTCACGAAAGTGGTACAGGATTTAGTTAAAAAGGTGTATACAGAGAAGAAGCCTGTGGCATCAGTAGACGAACCTGACTTTGACGCAGCAATTCTGGAGCTTCAGACCGAAGATGCCAATTATGTTCAGCAGCAGTGGGATCCTAGTCGCTACAGACCAGGCACACGTGATCATCCAAGGTTTCGCTACGGAAATCCCAATGCAGCAGTATATGCACCAGGATTCCAGCACAGGCCACAGGCACAACAGACAGCCCCAGCTCAGCATGCACCAGCAGCACCACCACAGCTAAATTTGTCACAGCAACATTTTGAGTCCTATATGGAGAAATTCAATAAGCAGTGGGAAACTAGATTCGCGCAGATGGAGTTATTAACTGCCGATGTAAGCCAGATGAAGATTGCTATCCGCAACCTGGAGGTACAGAATGGTCAGCTTGCACAGAACCAGGCAGAACGAGCCCCAGGGAATTTACCATCAAATACACTGAACAATCCACGCGCTCAAATCAATGCTATCACAACTCGGAGTGGAATTGCACTGCAGGATCTGCCGTATCCCAGTCATGCACGTGCAGAAAAGTCAAAAATTATTGAACAGGAAGTGATTGACCGGGAAGACAGTTCAACCGCTAACCCTCAGAAAAGGGGTTCGGTCGAGCAGGAAGCAGCGCAGACTAATGAGGGTAATCCTGAAATAGTGCCAATTTCTAAGGAGGTTCCTTACCCTCTGAAGACACGTAAGAGAGATGAAAACAAAGACTACGCCAGATTTCTAGAGGTATTCAAGCAATTACAGATAAACATACCTTTTGCCGAAGCACTTGCCAAAATGCCTACTTATGCGAAATTTCTCAAAGACATATTGTATGGGAGAAGGCGAATGAGTGACTTCGAAACAGTGAATCTGACGGCAGAAGCGAGTAGTTGTGTAAAAAATGGTCTACCACTGAAAAAGAAAGACCCTGGCAGCTTTGTTATTCCAGTAACTTTGGGCAGTGCATACACAGGAAAAGCCTTATGCGATTTGGGCGTCAGCATCAACTTGATGCCACTGACCATCTTCAAAAGTCTGGGAGTCGGAGAGCCACGTCCAACAAGAATTATGCTTCAAATGGCTGACAGATCTGTGAAACCTGCCTATGGAGTAATTGAAGATATCCTGGTAAAAGTAGGAGAGCTTATTTTTCCAGCAGATTTTGTGATACTGGATATGGAGGCCGGAGAGGTCCCGCTAATCCTGGGCAGACCTTTCCTAGCGACTGGTGAAGCCATTATTAACTGCAAAAGTGGAGAGCTGTCCATGCAAATCAATGAAGAAAAAGTGAAATTCAATGTCTTCAAATCTCTCCAGCTTCCTGACCATTATGGACATGAAAACTGTTTTGCAGTAGAGGTAATTGACGATCTCGAGAATGATGAGATAGAAGATTTATGGGAGGAATTTGAGGATATGTATCCAGAGGAAACAGAGGAGCAACAGGATGAGCAGATCATGGGAACAGAAAGCTGGGCCACGCTATATAGGGATGAAGGAGGCGAGCAGAAAATGACACTGGTCCCGTCACTCTAGGAACCACCAGTCCTGGAATTAAAAGAGTTGCCAGACCACCTCAGGTACGCTTTTATTGGTGAATATAATACTCTGCCGGTAATTGTTTCTTCTCTTTTATCTCAGGAACAGGAACAAAAGCTGCTGGAGGTACTTCGAGAGCATAAAGAAGCCATAGGATGGACAATTGCGGACCTAAAGGGAATCAGTCCTGATTACTGCATGCACAAAATAAGAATCGAAGAAGGAAAGAAGCCAGTTATCCAGCCTCAACGGAGTCAAAACCCAATTATGAAAGATGTGGTACGTAAGGAGGTCATGAAGTGGCTAGAAGCAGGAATTATATACCCCATATCAGACAGCACCTGGGTCAGTCCTGTCCAGTGTGTACCGAAGAAAGGGGGTATTACAGTAGTACAGAATGCTGATCAGGAACAGATCGCCCAGCGCACTGTCACTGGCTGGCGGATCTGTATGGACTATCGGAGGCTGAATGATGCCACACTAAAAGACCACTTTCCGCTGCCATTTATGGACCAGATGTTGGACAGACTAGCTCATCATGCTTATTACTGCTTTCTCGACGGGTACTCTGGCTACAACCAGATCTGTATAAATCCAGAAGATCAAGAAAAGACGACGTTCACCTGCCCATACGGAATGTTCGCCTTCAGACGAATGCCATTTGGATTGTGCAATGCTCCAGCAACATTCCAAAGATGTATGATGGCTATTTTCTCTGATATGATAGAGAAAAATTTGGAAGTTTTCATGGACGATTTTTCGTTATTCGGAGACAGCTTTGAAGATTATACCATCTTGCCAGAGTTCTGATCGCTGCAGAAAAACAAACCTGGTACTCAACTGGGAAAAATGCCACTTCATGGTTACTGAAGGAATAGTGCTGGGACACAGGATTTCCAGCAAAGGACTGGAAGTAGACAGGGCAAAAATAGAGGTGATCAAGCAGCTGCCATATCCAACCACAGTGAAGGCAATTAAGAGTTTTTTGGGCCACGCAGGATTTTACAGAAGGTTTATTAAAGATTTCTCAAAAATTACAAAGCCACTATGTAATTTGTTGGGAAAAGATGTGCCCTTCGTATTTGATGAAGCCTGCAAAGAGGCCTTTGATGTGCTTAAAGAGAGGCTGACAACTGCACCCATTATCACAACGCCAGACTGGACCCTCCCATTCGAGCTGATGTGCGACGCCAGTGATTACGCAGTGGGCGCGGTACTGGGACAGCGAAAAGATAAAGTGTGCAGTGTCATCTACTATGCCAGCAGGGTCCTGAATGAGGCACAGATTAATTTTGGGACTACAGAGAAGGAGCTGCTGACAGTCGTTTTTTCCCTGGATAAGTTCAGATCCTACCTGGTAGGTTCAAAAGTCATCATATTCACAGATCACAGTGCGCTGAAATACTTACTGGAGAAGAAGGATGCAAAGCCAAGGCTGCTGCGTTGGATTCTGCTGATGCAGGAATTTGATGTCGAAATCAGGGATAAAAAGGGAGTTGAAAATGTGGTAGTTGATCATCTATCTCGTCTGGAAAACCCTACAGAATAATTAGTGCCAATTCAAGAAAATTTTCCGGATGAACATATTATGAAGATCAAGACCAATAGACGGCCCTGGTACTATGCCATAGCCAATTATTTGGTCAATGGAGCACTCCCTGAAGACATCACCCCTTGGCAGAAAAAGAAGTTTATTTCAGACTGCAGGCAATATTTCTGGGACGATCCCTATCTGTTCAAGCAAGGGGCAGATAATATTCTTCGTCGATGCATTCCATGCCACGAGATTCTGGAGGTAATTCAGCACTGCCACTCAGCACAATGTGGGGGACACTTCGGCGGACCAAGAACAACTCACAAGGTGCTGCAGTCAGGATTTTTCTGGCCAACGGTCTTCAAGGATTGCCATGATTATGCGCAGAGTTGTGATCGCTGCCAAAGGACAGGAAATATTTCCCAGCGAAATGAAATGCCCATGACACTTTGGCAGGAAGTCGAGCCGTTTAACGTTTGGGGTATTGATTTTATGGGTCCATTCCCTTCGTCTCTGGGAAATCTCTACATCTTACTGGCAGTAGATTACGTGTCAAAATGGGTGGAGGCAATAACCTGTCAGAAGAACGATGCGTCAGTAGTGGAAAGATTCCTCAAACGTATCATCTTTACCAGATTCGGAACACCGAGGGCCATGGTCAGTGATGAAGGTTCTCATTTTATCAATAAGGTCTTTGCCAAGGTTTTAAAGCAATACGGGGTGTCTATCCATAAGGTATCACTGCCTTATCACCCTCAGGCAAACGGGCAATCAGAGGTGTCCAACAGGGAGATAAAGAGCATACTGGAGAAAACTGTGAATCCTGGACGCAAGGACTGGTCATTAAAGCTGGATGATGCACTCTGGGCATACAAAACTGCTTACAAAACCCCGCTGGGAATGTCCCCATACCAGCTGGTGTTTGGAAAAGCATGTCACTTACCAGTAGAATTGGAGCACAAAGCATACTAGGCAATCAAGCAGCTGAATATGGATCACAGTTTATCGGGAAACAAACGAAAGATGGCACTCCTTGAACTAGAGGAATTCCGTAAAACTGCTTATGAGAGTGCCAAAATTTATAAAGAAAAAACAAAGAAGTGGCATGACAACCGCATTCTACCAAAGAAGATAGAAATCGGGCAGAAGGTTCTCATCTACAACTCAAGGATGAAATTCTATCCAGGGAAGCTGCGCTCAAGATGGTCTGGACCATTTATTGTGAAGGACATTACATCATGGGGAGTGGTGGAGCTGGAGAACCCGAGGGATAATACAGTTTTCAAGGTGAATGGGAACATAGTCAAGCCATACAGAGATCCTCAGGAAATCATGGAGGTGGAGGCAATCTACCTCGACCTTCCGTGATCACAACAGAGGTAACAAAGTCGGGCTGTCGACTGTAAAATCACAAGCGCTGGTTGGGAGGCAACCCAACATAGATTAGTTGTTTTTATATAATTTTTACAATGTTCATAATTTGAGAGAAAAAGTGAGAAAGAGGGGTTTAATGTTGAATTCAGTGTTGCAGGAATCAGAGGCGTGCGTTCAAACGCAGGAGACATGCGTTCAAACGCAGATGTGCGTTCAAACGCAGACACCATGCGTTCAAACGCAGCCCCACCAACAGACAGAAGAAACATTGAAAATGACTAACACTTCTGCGTTCAAACGCAGACCACCTGCGTTCAAACGCAGATCACACAATGAAGAGTTCCAACCAAGTGGTGCGTTCAAACGCAAGAAGAAAAAGATGGGTTGGAAAAAGCCTAAGGACGTGCGTTCAAACGCAGAGGGTGCGTTCGAACGCAAGAACCAATCAGCAGAGAATTTCTAGAGACAAGGCGTGCGTTTAAACGCGGATCATGTGCGTTCAAACGCAACTCATCAGAGACATTGCAGAAGACAAGCATTGCGTTTAAACGCAGATCATGTGCGTTCAAATGCAAATCAACGAGCCCAGAAATTTCATAGACCTTCAAGCACTGCGTTCAAACGCACACCATGCGTTCAAACGCAGATCAGGAGAATTTCAAATTTCCAGAAAAATGGAAGCTGTGCGTTCAAACGCAGAAGCTGCGTTCAAACGCACATTCGAGCGGGATCAGAAAATTTTGGAAAAATTCGAAAAAATTTGAAATTCATGGGCCATTCTGCAATTTTTGAAAATTTGCCTATATATACTGTACGGATGAGAGTGACTCATTTTCACCCAAAGTCATACAGTTTTCAACTCTCTCTCTCTAGAAATTCTCTCTGCCCTAGCAGCCGCCAGAAGCAGTCAGCCGCCAGCAATCTCCGACGACCACCGCAGGACCACCAGAAGGTCAGGAACAGTGTGGGGGTGGTCAAACTCATCCGATCCAAACACCGACATATCCACTTCAGAGAGCAATTTCCAGATCTGTACCCGTAAGATTCACTCCAGGTAGCCAGGTTCTATCTCTTCCTTCTCTTTGAATATTTTTATTTTTTCTGTTTGAATCTTGAAATGGATGAGGACAGCCCTTACATGAGGCCTGATAGGGCGATTGCACCTTTTAACATCATAGACTGTAGATTGCTTAGGGTTGACCATTTCTGCGACCATAGGTTTGTTAACGTGGAGGCTCACCGTTTCTTTCTGCAAGACAAAAAGATTCGGTACGACATACCTGCTGAGAGAACCTTTCCCCGTGATAGAGTAGCAATGGGGGATGAACTGTTCAACTATACTGGGCAGGATCATTTTGGGGATTTGTTTACTGGTTTTACCAATCTGCAAGTCAGTTCTGTGCTGGCTAAGGAGATTTTCAGCAATCTCCAGCAGTGCATGAACAGTGAAGCCCAGTCAATTGACTGGATTTACTGCAGAAAGAGATGGATTCGAATCACCCCAGAGAGTATCCGAGAGAGTCTGGGTCTGGAATTAGTGTTGGATGACTGTCAGTTTCAGGAACTGAGGCGTCATCCTTCTGAACAGCTTAGCGAGCAGATCTTGACCACCTTGTGTGCTGGTGTACCAGGCGCTGCGTGGTACTATCCTGAACGGAGTCCTTCCTACCGGAAACTCCCTGCGACTTACCTGATTCGAGAGGCGAGATGGTGGACTGAGTGGGTAAACAACAGAATTGTGGGTATTAAACACTTTACCCGCATTGATTATAACATTTCCCTTTTGGTGTACTGTCTGATGGCCCGAGAGCCTGTGAGCCTCCCGGAGATTATTTGTGAGTTTTTCCGGGAACGAAGAGAGACCCATAGCAAGAAGGGTTTGGGTCTCCTGGGGATGTTAACAAAAATGGCGCAGGATTATAGAGTGGTGATTCCTGGCGAGCTGAGAGATATCCGACCAGTGCAGGTATGCAAGTACCGAAACATGAGATGTGCGTTGCATGAGGCCGTGCACGGGCCTCCAGAATTTGTCCAAGTGGACGATGATGATGATGCTCCACCTCAGGGTGGGGGTGTTGGCATGCCACCACCACCTCCTCCCGGTGATGGGGGTTTTCCAGCCTTACCAGGTCCCCTCCGACTGCCACGATCTGCCAGTTCCAGTGAACACAGGCAGGCCGACCCCGACTTAGGGCAGTCCAGCAGAGGGGCCAGGCGCAGTTCTTTTGGGCGCCTGGAGAGGACTGAGCATGAGGAATGGGTCAGAAAGAAAATTAAGGCCCAAGAAAAAGTGCAAAACTACCTGGTAAGGACGGTCAAGAAAATGGCCAGGGGTCTTGGAAAGTTGTTCAAGACCCAGAAGCATATTTACCACGCTACACAGCCGCATTGAGGGCTCATGAGGCGTCACTTGCTAAAATTTAGAGCAACATGCGTGGTAAGAGATTTAACTTCCCGGACCGCTATTCGAGTGATAATTGTCCCAGTTGGACAATGGAGGATTGTCGGCCATATGATAGCTTCTCTGGCCATGACCCCACACCGAGTCCGGAACACGCAGACAGCGTTGGTGACCCCGGCAGACCCGGTACCCAGTACCCACCTAGGAGGCAGCATGCAGACCCAGGGGCCAGCAGTGCCCATCCCGGTGCCAGCCACGCCGGTACCGCTGCCGCAGCACGCCATGCTGCCAGGAAACGCGCCACAGGGCGAACCCCTTCACCATCTCCAGAGCCGACTGACCAGTCTACTCCGGAGAACAAAGATTCTAGTTATAGGCCAGATCAGTAGAGTCGCGAGGACGCGCCACCTCTAGTGTGGGGGTGGGGAATCGTGTCCTCCTGCATATCCATGTCAGCATATTTTTGTCAATTTTATTTTAAATTTTATTTTCATTTTTGAGTCAGCACGTTTTTTATGTTGAGTCTACCCACCAACTTTTCTGACCTTGCATGAAAAAAAAAGAAAAAAAAAACGGAAAAATATAAGTAAATTAAATTTTTTTGAGAAAGGGCAACTTAGGACCTGGAAACTGAAGAGAATCCAATGAAAGAGCTCATGAGAGTAGGAAGCACCGTAGTAGGGATACTTCAAATTTTAATATTTTGTGCGCAAGTCTCACGACAGGCTGTCCCGGGTATTCAGGAATGTGGAAAGTAGATAACGAGCATACTTTTGGCTTCTCTAGTGTGCTAGGAGGATTTGGTTTTTGGATAGTTGATTATTCCGTTTCCCGTGGAAACTTGTGGACTCTTGGAATCTGGGGTGGACCTTCGTGTAGAGTCGGTTTTATGTGGTACAAGTCTTCGGCCTAAGCGAAGTTGGGGAATGTACACCACCATCCCTTAAGGTGGTTCCAAGAGAAAATCCTAAAAAGCCCGCACTCTTAAAGCTCTACAGCACAGTTGTAAAAACATAGGAGGTTTAAAAAAAAAAAAAACAAAAAAAAAACAATCTGAATTTTTTTTTAATTAGTTGCGCTTAAAGGAGAAACAACATAATGTGCTTCCGTTCACGCGGAAAATTTGGATTCAGTCCAATTTAGAGCTTAAGAGGGAAATTAAAGTCAAGCCGTATTACACAGGAGTTGTGTCTCCCAGCAATGGGACAATTTGCAAATCAAACGCAATAACGGCTAAGAGGGTCTGAAAACCTCAAATGACTTGGCGAAGAAAAACTATCTGTTGACTTAAGAAGCCTGGACCCTCTAAGTCAAAAGACGTGTTTTATCTTGGTTGGTTTGGTGGATGTTTAAGGACACCTTAGTGAGTTTGTGCACAGGATCAGTTTATACCATTTCTTGCTGCGAGTTGTGGAATTTCAAAATGAGCTTGTGAGGATTTGATGATTTCAGTTTAGGATAGAGAGGTTGCCCAATCTCAGGAAATTTTTTTTGTTGTGTCTTGAGTCAGTTTGTGTATATTCTGTATCTGAGTCAGTCATCTATTGAGTCTTTTGGTCAGTGACATGAATCTGTGAAAAAAGGGGAAGTATGCAATTAAAGTATGCAAAAAATGGGTCTGCAAGGCAGTATGCAAGGGTCTGCTCGGGACGAGCAGAGTTTAATGTAGGGGTATTTTGATAGCGTGAAAATGGACTAGTCTGAGTCATCTTTTTACCATTGGTTTAACCCTGTGATAGTTGAGTTTGCCCATTTTCAGCTTATTTTCCACCTGATACGAGGAAGAGATTTATAGAACATGACTGCAAGATTTGAGTAATTTTATGCATACTTTTGTTTGTTGGATATGATTGCGGGTACATGTTATAATGTGCAGGTAACATGTGCCGAGAAATGCATGAGATTAACTTGGATGGGAGGCAGCGTGTCAGGAAAGCTGAGCAGAAAAAAGAGGAAAAAGTCTAAGTTGTGCGTTCAAACGCAGGGCACCTGCGTTCAAACGCACCAGATGGCAGCAGCGGGAAATGGCGGAAAAGAGGCTAAGGCGTGCGTTCAGACGCACGGCCTGCGTTCAAACGCAGGGTTCAAATTCAGAAGTGCAGAAAAGCTAAGGGGTGCGTTCGGACGCACAACCTGCGTTCAAACGCAGGACTCGACATCATCAGCAGAAAGACCAAGTTGTGCGTTCAAACGCAGGCGAGCTGCGTTCAAACGCACGTGTTCGAGAAGCCAGAAGCCAGAAGGAAAAGTGGTTAAGGCCTGCATTCAAACGCAGGATGTGTGCGTTCAGACGCACTGCGTTTGAACGCAGGTGAGTTGCGTTTGAACGCACGGAGGGTTTCCAGAAGCTTCCAGGACGGGTCTTTTTGAGGGTAAAACAGGAATTTCGTGCATCAGTTTTGGAGACTGTGGCAGTATAAAAGGAGGTGTCCCAACACTGAATTAGGGTTACACATACACATTCACACATCTACAATCATCATCACAACAACCAGTTTCAGAGCCGTCAAGATTGGAGCAGAGCAGGATTGGAGCAGTTTTTCAGTATTCAGCCAATAACTTGTTTGATCTTTTCTCTTTTTTATGAAACATTGTTTTTCAATAATGCAAGCTAGCTAGACCTTTTTCCTAGGTTCTTGGTGAACCTAGGGTTTATGTATTCAGCAGACTGGTTTATTTGATTCTCAGATGCATGGCTAGTTTAAGTCTTAATACATGATGGATTGTTTATTATCTTGTCTTTGATTTTATTTACATACATGAATGGCTTGATCACCCAGGAGTGTTATAGGCAGGATCTGGTGCACGAGAGTGACCAGTGAGAGTTAGGAAGAAAAGACAGGATTTAGTACTCTGCCTTGATGGACCGAGAGGTGAAAAGAATCAGGGGACTAGCTCAGAAGCATTAGACCAACTGCTAGACGTTTAGGGGGAGACCGAGAGGAGAACCTGTAACCCTAGCAGACTTAGAACAAACCTGCAGATTTAGGTGGACCGAGAGGACCCGAAAATCTGCAGGAGAGTGACAGGTACATGAGACCGAGAGGAGATTGTACTATTGGTATGCTGGCATAAGCAAAACCACCGTGTGTTTCTGAAATCAAATATACTGTGAAAGCTGGAGAGTAACCCTAGGGGATCCTGGGACCTAGATTCTTAGAATTATCGATTTTTATAACTACCACAATTTCTGCAAATTATTTAAAAGAAAAAAAATAATAAGTTTTCCTAAATATTGTTTTTATTTACTGCAATTTAGTGAGTAGAATCACATCCCAACCTTACTCCTTTTTATAAACTTTGTGTCTAATTCTAATTCTAACAAGCAAAAACTTAAACTGTTCTCGAGGGTTCGACAACCAGAGTCACAATTACATACTCTATATTACATGATCGTACACTTGCGAAAAAGCAGATAGGTTTACGCTGTCAAGCTTTCACCAAATCATAACAGTCATTATCCAATTATTTACGAGAGAATCCTTTAGGGGGAATTCAATATAAACCAAGAGCAGGGGATAAGAAGAACACAGGAAGTGTAAGGTAGTGGGTAGGGAGAGAGTAAGACAATGGCAACTGTATGAGAGAGAGACATAATTTTGGCAGAGCTTCCGCGAAGTTCAGGTGGTTCGTCTTATGTAAGGAAGGGTTGACGATCCTATATATAGTGGAGAATATGACCGTTGTAGTGGGTTACTGCACCCATTAATGGCGGCTTTATTACCTTAACCACAACGGCACGTTCGTCCGCATATTTAGGGACCGTTACGCACTTCGTCCGCGTATACCGGAACCGTTATGAGGTTGACCGGGTTTATGGAGCTCATTCCATAAATCTCTCAAAGCAGTTACTAAAGGTCGCGCGCGGGCTTGGTTGTCGCTCGCGCGCGACAGAACTTACTCTAGCCTCCAAACCACTAAGTCCCTACGAGTCCCGTGTGGTGGTATGCGAGGGATCTGTCTCGCAGCCCCCACGTGGATCAGCGCGGGTGCTGATCCAGTGTATGTGGAGCACAGCTGGGTGTGATGGATGATCGCCACGTGGCTAAGATCTGTTTATCTAGAAATCACTATCTACATTAGCCCCCCTTTTGCGCGTGAAGACGCCTAGCCGAGTAGGCTCTAATGCGCAAAAAACCAGTGCACGCGTCGTTGCCACGCACCAATTCGAATACACGCAAAATCAGACCCCGTGCGTGCCATTATGACCTAGGATCCCTAGAGTCGTGTCGTCTGTTCCATTAGGGTTTTAGGCATGCCATCAGCATCAACCTGTGATTTCGCGATTCGATGGTGACGGTTGCGATTCGTCCACTGAAAGGACGCAACTCTTCAGTGTTTTTGAATAAATACTCCATGCTCTCCATTTTTGCTGAGTATTGTTTCTCTCTCTAAAGTGAATGTTATCTGAGAGCCTTCAAGAGCAGATTAAAATAATCAACCATCAGTTCTTCCTTGCCAATCGTCTCCTTCAACTTGCTTCATCCAAACAAGGTTGGCTTTGCTCAATTTCATTGATGTATTCAATATCCCTTGAACTGTCTTGGATCTGCAAACCCAGAGCTATTTAAAATACGCCGTTTATTGAAAACTGCGAAAGAGGTTCTTCTTAAACCCTAAAAGATTGAATCACCAGATTGAAACGATTTTCAAACAATAAAATTCTGAAATTCTGAGATAAATTTCTTCAATTCTGACATTCTAAACCCATAGCTGTTCATCTTCTTCTTGTTTCAAAACAACCCAAAATTGCTTCCTGAATCTGAAGTGAACTCTGAACTGAAAGTGGGTATATTTCTCCCCCCTTTTTTCTTGCTTTTCTGCAGAAATGGCCAAGACAAAAGGATCTAAACCTGTTAAAAAACCTGAAGAAATACCTGATCTTCCAAAGACCTTGTGGTGGAAAGCCCCCTATCTAGGTGGGAAAGACTTTTATCATGCTAGGGTTAAGGTAAAAAATCTACAGGCTCCTGCCCCCTCTGGAGACTTGCTAACATTGACCCCTCTTACCACTTCAGCCATGTTGGAGTTATTTGATTCCAAAGATGTGGTAAGGCTAGGAGTTCAAAATGGGTTCTTCCCCCCATACTGCAATTTCTACGCAAGCCTTCGTACAAAAGATGGATCTGATGGATGAGTGGATTGACCATGTATTGACTCACCTCGCTATCACATTAGACGATGCTGGGATTTATTTCGCTGTTCGTGCTATGAAGGGTGCTGCCGTGAAGCTGGATCCGGCCATGCTTCTAAACCTTCTTTCTCGCTGTTCACCTGTGACCCACACCTTCCATTTTGCTGAATTTGAAGCTGCCCCCCCTTTGGAAGATGTTTAAATTCTATATGATATTTCTCCTATGGGCGAAGTGGATCCCCTAAGTGCCTTGAAACCTGGCCCAGAACTCACTCTATATGCGCATATGGAGGAGTGTTTGTCCGAGGTGAAGAAAATTCCAACTTGATGGACATCTGCGAAAGTACTTCCTGAATGGCAGCTAGTTGAGACGTCTCCGAAGAACACTTGGGGAATGTGGGTGCAATACTTCTTTCGCGACTATGCGAATGGTAGTATCACCTAGGAAATTCTGGATAAAGATCCAAAAGCGAAGAATTACATAGAGGGGAAGGGGTATCATCTGACCTTGTGCGGCTTTCTCTGTGCCTGGTTGTCGAGGTATTTGATCGACGGTCATCCTCATGATGGAGTCTTCTATCATGTTCTCCCTCTAGCTGTTAAGTTGGCCCTTGGCCAAAAAGTCGCACTTGGGCCTCTGGTACTAGGCACCTTATATCATCGATTGGACCAGCTGGTGGTCGCGATCAAGGACTCTCGTGGGCGTCTTGATGTGTTGACTTTTGTCAACATTGCATTTCTGACCATGTGGGTTTTCGAACGATGGCCCTCTTATGCTCCTGTTCCTTCTAGGCCCAGTAAGTGGTGCGTTCCAGGTGCGGAGAATGCACTTCCTAGTGGGAGAGCTGCTCGTTGGTACAAAACCAATCTTCCCAAATGCACATGGAGTCTGATATGCGATGACCGGAGCAAGTTTACAGCTAGGCCTTATGCTACACGCATTGAAAATGTGCGATGGTTTCCGAAGTTGTACCCTAACAGATCTGGTTCCTACTCAGAAGAACTCCTTCTCAAAGGACATGATCGCTACCGCGAATTCTTCTGCTGGTGCTTGAGAGGTTCCCTTCCTACTCTCGCTGAAAATGTTTCTGAGCTAACTCCTAGATATGAGAAGATCACAGTCGACGTTGACCCAACTCGCGTCTCTCCCCAGTTTGGTTTTGATGCAGTGGCGCCTTCCATTTGGCCTAAGTCAATCGCAAGAAATTGCTACAAGCGACTGCTGATGGGTAAATTCAAAACAATCTTTCTGAGCAACATGCCCTTCATCCAACCTTCAGGTAGTCGTTCAGGTCGCCTTTCCAAGAATTGGATCGCTTACTGGACTGCTCAGCAGGCCAGGTTTGAGATGCACTCGGCTCCTACTCCCAGTAAAGCTCCTATGATTAAGAGGAATGCCTTTCCATTCCGCCCTAATTGCAGATTGGATGATTCCCAATATGGTTTTTATTCCTTGCTTGATTATGATAATCACTTGTGCCCAACCACTATTCTTGGGGAGAAGATGACTGCTGTTAGGGAGGGAATTTCGCATGTAATCAAGTATAGCGAAGACTTTTCCAAGGTAAACAACTTCCTTTTATGCTTAATAGAATTCTTTCTTTTGCGCGCTGAAACTTACGCCCCATTTTCTCCTTTTAGTGTTATCTGAGGAGATTCGCATCTGGGGAGCGCTCCAAATCGCTGGTCAACTCTATTGTTGCCGCGAAAAGGCAGGACAAGAAAAGTCCCGTGACAATGGAACTGGCTCCCCAAGTAGAGGCTCGGATACGCGAGGAAATGGACGTGTTTGCTTGCTCGCTGATAGACAATGCTGCCGAAGTGGATGCAGATGTTGCCCCAAAGGCCAAAAGGCAAAAGCAGAAGGGCGTTGTGATCTCCTCCCCTCCTAGAAATGCTCCAACTCCATCTCCTGCGAAATCTCTTGCATCCAAGGAAAAAGGCAAAGGCCGCATGCCGGGCAAGACACAGAAAGAGCTCGCGGTTGAGACCTTCGTTCCTTTTGGTCAGGAAGAAGACGAAGAGGAGAACGAAGAAAGAGAAGTGAGAGAAGAAGATGATGAAGAAAGAGAAGAAAGAGAAAGAGAAGAAGAAAGAGACGAGATAAGAGAAGAAAGTTCAGAAGGTATCTTGAATGAACTTGTCTTCCTCGCATTTTAGCTTTTGCAATAGCTGTTGATTAATTTTCTTTCGCAGATGATGACACAGAGACCATCAGCGGCCTTCTAGCGAAGGAAATGAAAAAGACCAAAGGTTCTCGCTCTGACATTTCTAGCGAGACTATAGATGAAGATATCATTGCTGAGTCTAAGAAGATGGCTGCTGAGGCTGAAGAGAGAAGGAGAAAGCTCGAGGAAGATGACATCGAACTCATGAAAAGGAGAAGTTTGGAAGAACATGCTGATAACGCAGACGTGGCTGCCTTGGAACATGCTCAAGAGGACTTTGAGGAGATCACAGGCGGCAAGGAAGGTGAGATTTTTAACCTTGTTGTGACATATCAAGAAGTAATTATTGGTGCTTTAAAGCATGGCTTATCAAAAAATGATATTCGCCGATGGTTAGTAGGCAAGTGTGGCGAACCTTCAGGTAATCATTCAAACAATGTTTGTAAACCAAGCTTGATAACCCACTCCCTATTGTAACGAGTTTCTTCGCACCACCAGGTCACACTCACCTTAAAGATGTGCTAAATGATGATACTCTAGTAGGATATGGTGTCTCATCTGTAACATATGATGACGGAGCTGCGATCCCACCTGAGTGTGGAGGTGCTCGCTTTTGATCTATCAGAATAAAAATACTATTTATAACGCAATTTTACCTCAACATTTTCCTGTCTTGCATCGCAGGTGATGCTGTCATCGCACAGGGTTCTACTGATAATGTGTCAACTGCTAGAGAAGTGATCGGTGAAGCAAGTGTTGACAACCCTGATGAGGACATGCTGGGGCAGAGGAGTGAGATCCCTTCATCTTATGCCCCAGAGAGAAGCTCGCATGTTGAGAAACCTTTCGCAGCTACTGAGTATGCAGGAGAACCTCTGGAGGACATTATCGAGGTATCTGATGATGTTGAAGCTGATACTGTGTTAAGGGAGGAAGATGATGATGCTGAAGTGGAGGAAATGGAAGCGGAGGATGCTGGAGATGAAGTTCATGGAAATGAACAGATCATGGAAGACATAGCATCGCATGAAAATGTCGATGTTCAAATGGATGCTCCTGAGCCACAAAGACCTCTCGCGGCTGAAGAAGTTCATAAGCAAATGGAAGCCACAGTCGCTGCTGAAATTGTTCCGCATACTTCTTCGAGTGCTGCCATTCCTGTGAATGCCTTTGAGCCTCCACAAGGTCCCACTGTTCCTTCCACTGAGGTAGAACCTTTACAAGTCCCCCCTGCATGGAGTTTTTGGGGTTCATAAGTGGGAGCTGCCCTTGCAATTGCCGCAACATATACTATCCATGCCACCTATCATGAGCGCGAAGTTGTAGCTGACAGGCAAGCAATGCAGCAAGGTCATGCTTCTTCTTTTCCAGTGATGCGCATTCTCTCTTTGCGTGAGATCCTCGAAGGAACAAGTATGTTATCATATTTCGCATTCTATACTTTTGTTTAGCAGTTTCACATTTCTAAACTTATCATTCTCTGCCAGGGATGAGACAGCCTGATGTGGATTGGCTCATAAGGATGCGCCTTTCATACCCATGGTCATTTGCAAGAACTCTGGAGCTGGACCCTTTTGACATAAGACTTTTCTTAACTGAATCCATCTGGATTTTTGGGCAACTGTCCGCAGCTACCCCCACGACCATTTCACCCGATAGCGCGCGGTTGCTTTATGGCACATGCAGGGGTCTTCAGGCTAAAGCTCAAGGAAAATTGGACTTCGGTTTTCTTCTCAACAAGGTCACCCAGATCCTCGCGTCTGTGAGTCTAAAACACGACTTCCACAACCTCGCATCTGAAAGACGGAATTTAGAGGAACAAAGGCAGAAGGCTGAAGAAGCTGCTAACCTCTTCCATGCGATGAAGGACAAGTATGAGAAGTTGAAACAAGAAGTGAACCAGGCAAGCATTGCTCCCGTTTTCTCCTGAAGATCCTCTAATCAAGGATTTATTTTAGAGAAAGAACATTATTGTAATGCTAGTGCTTCTCTCCTTTTTTTCAAACATTTGATGTCCCATTTTGCCCTTCTGAGGATTTTGCATGCGTATCCTGATGCATATCAATTATGACGTCATATGATGACGTAATTGCCTTGATTTTTGCGCTAATAATTTATTTGATAAGCATGATTTCCTTGGTATCCACATCCTCATTATGACCTTCCGTCATTAATTAGGGCGTGCCACCGAATCGTCATAGCCTTTAGTAGGGTAATTGATTTTTACCCCTTTTTGAGACGTAAGTAATTGATTCTTACCCGTTTCTAAAGTTTTCTGACTCAGCCAGGGAACTGAAGAGTCCCTTATGTAGTCTATATAAACCTTGCCTCTTGCTACTTGGGTTCTTCATCCCAAAATGTGGCTTACCATGAGTCCTTACAACTTCTGGCATAAGTGTTTTTCCTTTGTCGATTCATGTCAATTTCAGGCTGTGAAACCTGAGTTTGTGCCTTGTGCCATAGAAACAGCTCCCAAGATCTTCTTTGAAAAGCTTACCAATCCTCGTGATCTTTTTGGAGAAAATTTACGTAATATTTCATGCTTCTGCAAAGATTCTTCTTTGTCTATTATGTTTGCATGTCGTATCTCCGCTGACCTTCCGGCGAGGCACGGTCCTGTACTGACCTTTTTACCGAATCGTAATGAATGGTGGGTTTCTCCTCTAGCTTTCCTGGAGGAGAACTATTTGCCACCATTGTTTTGAACAAGGTGTGACGAGCTATTGCGCTCGTCTTTTTGCACAATAAGCTTCCTGCCCCAGGAGTTGTTCTCCCATTTGTTCTTCACGTCCGCCGCCGTCAGGGCATGAAGTTCATCTGGCATCTCACTTGGGCAGAAGATCGAAGAAAAGCCTTGTTCTGATCTATGACATCGACGATAGCGTCCCGTCGCATAGATCTTTTTGGGACCCGTAGGCCGTTCATTTTAGAGTAGGCGTTTTTCTTAGTGTAAGCTTTTGCTTATAAGCTGCTATCTAGACAGATAAATTGTGAGTCATTTTGACTATTACTGAAATGCACTTTGTTATTTGCTATTTTTGTTTGATACAACAAATTAAAATGTCGCATGCATGTTTGCAACATGACAAAGCAAGTTATGTTTCCTTCGCGTTTGCATTTAGATATTGTCTGAATAATTCGCTATCTTAAGCAGATTAGCTTTGCATCGCACCAGGCGTTGTCGCTATGGCTTGCTATCTAGACAGATAGGCTTTTGGATCAATTAAGATCACGATTCAATATGGCCGCTATCTAGGCAGATAGGCTTTGCTCGCACAAGGGCGTTGTTACTATTGCTGCTATCTAGGCAGATAAGCTTTTAGATAACTTAAGATCATATTTCGACATTGCTGCTATCTCGGCAGATAGGCTTTGCTCGCACAAGGGCGTTGTTACTATCGCTGCTATCTAAGCAGATAGGCTTTTAGATCACTTAAGATCATATTTCAACATTGCTGCTATCTCGGCAGATAGGATTTGGATCGCATGGAATCATATATTATATTATAGCTGCTATCTAGGCAGATATGCTTTTTCCATAAGTAAGCAGACAAGTAAATAAAACGATAGAGACAGTCGACATAATAAAATTCTTCTCATATGGGAGAATTCTTTTATTAAAAGCACCCTCATATGGGAGGAACACGACTACAATTCCTCATATTGGAGGAAAAAACGCAGAGTTCATGGGAAGACTAGACATAAAGTCCAACAGACATTTGAGTCAAACATAAAGAGATAGGCTAAGGATAATACTTTTTGATCCATCGCATATTGATCGGGCTTGAGGTTGTTGTCGTCCCATGAAGTCTGTGTATTGTGCAATAACCGCTGTCAAAAACTTCTTTAACTTCGAACGGCCCTTCCCAGTTAGCTGCAAACTTTGGATGAGCTGCTTCCCGCATGCAATGATCTGAAGCTCGTAAAACCAAGTCCCCAACCGCAAAGTTTCGGTGTTGAACTGTTTTATTATACGCACGAGCAATCCTCTCCTTGTACCTCTTGTTAGCCCGCTTAGCTTGTCCGCGCTTCTCTTCCAATAGAATCAAGTCATGATCACGTTGATTTTCATACAAGGCATGAAAGGCTAACCTTGCAGAGTTGAATTTTACTTCTACCGGTACAACGGCTTCAGCTCCATAGCATAGAAGGAACGGAGAGGCTCCTGTGGGGGTCCTTGGCGAAGTGCGATATGCCCACAAAGCCAAATTTAAAGAATTGGCCCACTTTTTGTGATCATTTGCGACCATCTTACTCAAAATCCTTAGCAGCGTCTTGTTGGTTGCTTCTGCTTGACCATTACCTTTTGGATAGTAAGGAGTGGAACAGATTTGCCTTATGTTGTATTCCGCTAGTTTCGCGGCCACCTGGCGATTTACAAAAGGAGTGCCGTTATCTGAGAGGATTGTATTGGGAATTCCGAACCGGTATATAATGCTTTCCTGAACAAAATTGACCAATGCGAGCGCATTTGCTGTCTTGAGCGGTACTGCCTCCACCCACTTGGTAAACAACTCGGTCGCGGTTAAGATGAACTGGTTCCCATGCGAGGCCGGTCGAATGGGGCCAATAAAATCTAGAGCCCAAGTATGAAATGGCCATGGTGTTCCTAATGCATGTAAATCTACAGCAGGACCATGCACGAGGTTACCCTTAAATTGGCATCCTGACACCTTTTAAATTGGCATTCATGACGTTCGATATCCGTGTACCTTGACTCGGTCGGTTGCACTATGCGAGAGATATAATAGATCGGCCTTTCCTGCCCTTCATATTCTTGAGCTAAAAGCGCCCCTATAGATTTCTTCGTCAATGTCAGGTACAACAGAAGCGGCGATCCAAGCTGTGGGGCAATCATTACCCTTGGTGATGTCAACAGGTCCTTCAGCTTCCAAAATGCGGCTTCATGCTCCTCTGTCCAATTGTATACAGCATTCTTTTTGAGGAGATCGCCAAAGCAAAAAAGTTATTTCTGCAATTGCCGGAATGAATCTCCACATGTAAGATAGTTTCCCTAGGAACATTATTAGAGTGCTCTGGTTATGCGGCGCCTTCATACTAGTGATAGCCGATACTTTCGCGGGGTCAGGCTCGATGCCTTGGCGATGTATTACGCATCCCAAAAACTTCCCCGAAGTCACTCCGAATGCACATTTCATGGGGTTCATCTTCAGTTGGAAACTCCTGCATCTTTCAAACACTTTCCGCAGGTCCCCCAGATGGTCTGCTTCCTCTTTGGACTTGACAACCAGATCAGCAACATAGAATTCTACTTCTCGATGCATCATGTCATGAAATAGATCCATCATTGCTCACTGATAAGTCGCTCCCGCATTCTTTAGGCCAAATGGCATAACCGTATAGTTAAAGACCCCCACCGGTGTAATGAACGCGGGTTTTCGTGCATCTTCAGGGTCCATCTTTATCTGGTTATACCCACTGAAGCCATCCATGAAGCTGAACATCCGGTGCCCTGCAGTAGATTCGATGAGCAAGTCGATGTTGGGCAACGGGAAGTCGTCTTTTGGGCAGAATCGGTTGAGGTCCCTGAAGTCCACGCAGATGCGAAGTTGCCCATTCTTCTTTACCACAGGTCCACATGCACGATTTCGGCCAACCAGGTGGGATGATGATTCGGCTCAATGAACTTGGCAGTCAATAGCTTGACGATTCCTTGCTTGATCTTCACATTTATTTCTGGCCTTAAACTTCTCGCACTTTGCTTCACTGGTTTGGATCCCGGGATAACATCCAATCTGTGCATAGTCACGCTCGTGTCCAAACCGGGCATCTCATCATACTCCCAGGAAAACACGTCCTTATACTCGGTCAGCAATTGCAGCAACCTTGCCTCCTCATCACTTGGAAGGTCTGCGCTCAGGAAAACAAGCCTCTTATTTTCTTCGTTTGGGCTCAGGAACACTTCCTTCAGTTCCTGCTTCTGGGGTCTCGGCTTGTCTTCCATGCACTCAGGTGCTTGTTTCAATTTATCTTCAAACCTCTAACTTTGGCTTGTCCACCTCCGGGTCTTGTTCAATTTGACTTATTTGCCCAGGGATATCCCCATGCTCTGATGGGGGTACCCCCGCGCACCTTCATATGCGGTAACATTTCTTTCCGTTGGAGTAGAAGCTCTCTATCTCCTTGCCCTTATGGTCATGTTTTACCACCCTTTTCAAAGTGTACACATTCTTCCTCTGATAGGAGACTTGTGATGGCTCTTCGCGCGTGAACACCCTTTCCTTGGCCTCTTCTCTCGTCACCATTACTCCTGCTGGTGACTGATCCTTGATGTCCTCCCATCGAGGCAAAGGAGTCGGATTAATCGGCCCTGGCATTTGCTCATCCGCCATTTCGGTGAACCATAACGCTTCAGTGAGATGCACTTCGTTTAAATTGAAGGGATTTACCGAAGCCGGTATCTCCACCACTCTGCCGTTCCAGATGGCTTTCATCACCTGGTGAGCTGTTGAAGGAACCGCGTCAAAACGATGAATCGAAGCTCGCCCTATGATCATGTGATACGTAGTATTCGCATCAATGACGTAGAATTTGGCCGAAGACTTGATTTTTCCTATCTGGAGGCCCAAGCGAATCCATCCCATCTTCATCCTGGAATAACTTCCGAATCCCATCAGCGGGGACGGGCGCCTGACAATCTTCTTCTCTGGGATTCCTGCCAAATTTAGAGTGTTGAGCGAAACCACATTGACGGCTGCTCCTCCATCGACAAATTCCCTCTTGAATTCGACGTCGTTGATCACCACTGTTACATACAAGGGCTTCTGATGACTCGAATCTGTCTTCTTGTCACTTGCGGAGAAAGTCATAATCTTTTCCGTAGAGCGAGACGCCCTAACAGCTTTTCCATTGGAGACTACGATGTCTTCTTCTAAGTATTATGCTACCCTCAGAATCGCTTTTGTCATCTCTTTCCTGCATTTCTCCGAAAAGTTCATCTCATCAAAGAATTTGCTGAACCCGTGCGACCCCTTCATCATGTCAGCACGTTCGTCCTCAGTATCTATGTTGTAGTCTTCCTCGTCATGGACTTCGGCAATGATGGGCAGACCATCCTCCGCAATCTCTTCAAGTTCCATGATTGCAATCATGGCTACCTCTTTTCCTTTTGACTCTTGCTCCGCATGGGCCGGCAGCGGGTTGTTGCGCACGTCCTGCCTCTAATCACTAACAATCAACTCCCCATCTTTCATTTTTCGACTCACAAGGTGCCTGAGCTTCTTGCAGTCAGCTGTGGGGTGCATAATATTTCCGTGGCACTCGCACCACTTCGGGTCCCTTATCATCTCCTTGGAGGGTATTCTTTCGAGCGGAGGCAGAACCCTGTCTTTTCGCCATTGTTTGCATAAATCAATCACTTCCTCTAATGAACATGGTAGAGGCGGTGCCTCTGAAGTTGTAACCCTGGGCTGCTTGTGTGGCGACACTGTGTTGACTTCAGCTTCACGTCCCCTCTTATAACTAAACCTCCTGATCTTGAAAGTGGGTCCCCCTGAGGATCGTTCAGGGGCGTGCTTATTCTTTTTCCTTTCCACTATATGCTCTATGTTCTTTGTACATTCAATCAACTTCGAAAAGGTAGGAATTTGCAAGTTGATTAACATACCTTTGTAATCATCTCTCATGCCTTGCAAGCATATCTCCACGAGCCTGCCCTCGAGCACTTCATCTCTGCACTCCACTGATTTGGCTCTGAACTTCTTGATGAAGGTGACACCATCCTCATCGCGCTTCTGATACATACCGGAGAGATGTATCGTCGTAACCTTCTCCTCCATCTGGAAGAATTTTGTGTAGAACCTCTGAACCATGTCATCCCAAGTTTTGACAGATCCAGCCTCCAGCGTTCTATACCATTTGAAGGCCACATTTCCCAAAGATTTTGGGAACTCGCGCATCAGCAACTTGGGGTCGGCCCCATACGGTCCCATTACGTCGATAAAACGCATGACATGCTCGTGAGCATTCCCATTAACATCTTCGAACTTGTCCCACTTAGGGGCCTTATACCCTGCATGATTAGGCATTAGATAGATCTCGCGCGGGATAGGTGGAGCTGTGTCGACCTTCGGAATGATAGTGTCTGCAAAAGGGTGATTGGCCAGGAAGGTCTCTATGCGCCACTGCAACGACGTCATACATTCTGGTGCACTCCCTCCCGCAACAGGAGGAAGGGTTGCAGCCGGCGGAGACACATATTCTGCGGTTGGGCTAGGGGTGTAAGCCACGTTGTTTAGCGGTGCCGGCGGAGGAGGCAAGGGATACTGTGAAGAGATATTGGAGGCAACAGTCGGTGGTTGGGGAATATGTGAGGTAAGGGACAGTATTTGGACCGTTTGTCCCTGGATAGAGGGTAGTTGCACCATTGCTGGTGGGGGTTTGTGAATTAGGGTTATGTGGCGTAGGTACTACCTCCGTCCCCTCGGTGGTAGAGGTTCATCCTCCGTGAGAGACAGCAGCGCCCAATGCCGGGTTCGGGGCAAGGGTTCCCAAAATGGCCATTATCCGATCCATCTGTGCGGATTGAGCCTGGAGGGCCTTCGCCTGATTCTGGATGGTGCAATTCAATTTTCCAAAGTCAGAGTTCCGCCGACGGCCGCGGAATTATGGCGGGTCTCCTCCCCTGAGGTTGTCTCAGTGGAGGGAGATCTGTTGCTAACGTCGTCCTCGTGAGACATGGTTGCTTGCAGTGGTAAGTTTCACGTCGGGTTCACAAAATGTGTAAGAGAGAATCCTTTAGGGAGAATTCAATATACACCAAGAGCAGGGGCTAAGAAGAACACAGGAAGTGTAAGGTAGTGGGTAGGGAGAGAGTAAGAAAATGGCAACTGTATGAGAGAGAGACATAATTTTGGCAGAGCTTTTGCGTAGTTCAGGTATGTCTTATGTAAGGAAGGGTTAACGATCCTATATATAGTGGAGAATATGACCGTTGTAGTGGGTTAATGCACCCATTAATGGCGGCTTAATTACCTTAACCACAATGGCACGTTCGTCCGCATATATAGGGACCGTTACGCACTTCGTCAGTGTATACCGGAACCGTTATGAGGTTGACCTGGTTTATGGAGCTTGTGCCATAAATCTCTCAAAGAAGTTACTAAAGGTCGCGCGCGGGCTTGGTTGTCACTCGCGCGCGACGGAACTTACTCTAGCCTCCGAACCACTAAGCCCCTACAAGTCCCGTGTGGTGGTATGCGAGGGCCCTGTCTCGCAGCCCCCACGTGGATCAGCGCGGGTGGTGATCCAGTGTATGTGGAGCACAGCTGGGTGTGCTGGATGATCGCCACGTGGCTAAGATCTGTTTATCTAGAAAGCACTATCTACACCAATATACCAGGATTGTTGACTCGCATTTGAATCTCACTCAATATATCAAAATAATGATTAATCAAGATTTGTGTCCACATAAAGAATCATAGATTAAGAGTTTCCAATATTACCAATAACAATGAAATATTATGTTATCTCACTTCGGTCAGTCCGAGATAATTATATTTCATATGGTGTTCCTGTTAAACATACACAAAGTATTCTAGTGTAACAAGTTGAAACTATACCCTTTCCTTGACCGAGATGTGTCACTATAATGTTACACTACAGTCGTTCCGATGATTTGTCCAAATCATCTAGACTATGAACCATTACGTATATTCTATAAAAACTGACAATCAATCTCGCGCATGCCCGAACTTGTCTGCATGTCCGATTGTCTTAGGCATGAAACATTGGACTTTAAAATGCATATTTATAGGGCAAATAATAAATAGCATTTGCATACTCACGTGTTTGTTAAATAGAGATGCAAATAATTATCTATTAAGAATTATCAATTCAACTATAAGTATGGATTCTGAATACAATTCCCAACAATCTCCCACTTATTCTCAAATCCATAAATTAACAATCTAGAAACCTTTCATAATCGGAAGTCTGAATCTATTCATAGACTTTATGTGATAAACTAGCATATCTACTCTAAATCTTCTCAGATACCCGAGTATGCTTTTATCACAGTCCACTAGTGTTCTTTCCTTGTAAGTGACTTAAAACTATTATCCATGCTAAAAGAAAAATAGTTATCCTGTCAACTACTATACATAGTATACATGAGGCTCCACCTGCTAAAGTATGAGAGACTGCATTTTCCCTCTCCATCTAATCACGTGTTCTAAACACTAATTCTCATATAGAGAAACTCCAGACGCTATAAGCAATAACGTTCTCTTGGAGTCTTGGCATAATTGAAACATGAAAGAACTTTACTGATATATGTGACTTTAGAAACAACCATCATTCTATTCTCCCGATCACGCGAGAGCTCAAACCAAGAATCTGAATGGTTTCACCTAAATCCCACATATCACGTTTACTAGATAATCACACATTCACTGAAGATGTATATCCAACAGTGTTTCCAATGAGCCTTCCTCAACATGGACCACAATAAATACTACCAATTTTCGTTGCATCTCATATACACGCGAGATTCGCTAAGACACGAATCAAACTGTGATATTTGATTGCCTGCTCAAAATGAATGTTGCAAGATATGAATGCTAGCTTAATCCCCATGTCAATTGACACCTTAAGTTTGTATTTCACCTTATCTTGAACAACTAACTCTTTAGGTCGCTTCATGTAGATGCATCCATCAAGAATTCCAATGAGGAAATTCATCCTGACATACATCTTCCATATCTCATTACTGAAATGAGCAGCAAATACGAACGAGAATCTGAATAGAACTACATATAGCTACCCGCATAATCAACCTAGCTTTTTAGGTTTTCACCTTTCCGTCTACTCTTCTCTTTCTATTGTAGGTCCATTTGCAACCGATAATTTTTATCCCATCCTGCAAACCTACAATATCCAAAAAGTAGTTATACTACATGAATGGTATCTCAGATGCTACTGACTAATTTCATGACTCTGCATCTGCATTATTCATTATCTCTTCATATTATTAGGACTGAGTTAAAACTTATCTGGGATTAAACTTATCCCAAGTAGCTCAACCTATGAGGTTGTCATATAACTCTCATACTACGACAAAGATCTCTCGTTTCTTGTGTATTCAAAACAACATAAATTTATATTTCTTGGTGTTTTTTTTATCTCAAAACTAACAACTTGAACATCTTCCTTAAGCTCCTTCAAAACAACTCTATGTTACAGTTTCTTATTCATATGATTCCCTTTTCCAAGAATCATGTATTGTGCCGACAATAACCTTCTGATCCTTAAGATCATAAATAAATAACATTCTTATCCTTCTAATATTCAACCAAGAGACATACTTCTAATTTAGCTTCTAACTTATCGGAATGACTTCTCCATACCTGAAAGTGTCTAGAAAAGATTTTACCCTTTTCTACAATTCCATGGATGCAGTCATGATCAATTTAGAGTACGCTAAATTCATAAGTATCAAACAGTCTCTAATGAATAATCTTAAGACGATAACAAAATAGTTGAATACACTTCACTTCACTGATCTGATCATATCTATGAAAAATATGTTTCTTCTATCAGTGATGTCATTCGACTAATCTTTTTGTATTAGGAAATATTATGGTACTTTAATATACAATTGTCACCACAATGCTAAAAAGACCTTAGGCAAAAAATATCTTGCCTCAAATTTAGCATATAAGAGAATCTCTCGATACTAAAGTTCTACCATAAAATTCTCCCACTGCAAGAGTGCATAGTCTCATAGCATCTCTTGTCATGATGTCTATCTCTACACTACCATATTGTCTACTTGTCCTGAACCCTCATAAGTAATTCCAAACATGATTAGTCACTCTCGTTTCTACAAACCAGGATTGGTTGAACGAGTAACTAAACATGATTTGACGAATAGTGTAGTAGACACATGTGAGTTGTTCATCTTTGACTTAAATTGTTAAGTTGTTTCTTTCTGATGTCTTTTATGATAGAAAATAAAATCCTTGCCTTTCGGATTTTATTAGCATCACACCTGAGGAATAAAAACAACAACCTTAATTGGATCTATGAATATATTTCTACTTCCTACTACCAGATGGTTTAGAAGTAGAACCAATTTTCATTCACCAATATACTAGTTTTACTCCTGACGAGTCTTTCACCCACAAATAATACAATTTAGTATTTTTGTCAATGAATAACGCAACCTATCAATGTTTTATTCATTCAAAATTGCTTAAAAGAATTATATGGGACCTCTTTATCTGACCGACCTAGTTTTCACTATCGATATGAGATCCCTTGATCACATGTTCACTCAAAAGATGTAATACGCATGATTGCGTGCTGGGACTCTATCTCATCTATGTGTTCATTAACGCCCTTATTTCCAATTACATTGCAACCCGATCTTGATGCCCAAACATCTTTACATGTTTGCACCATATCGTATGCATCTGACACTGGTTGATGCTGATGTTGCACTACATTTGACATATGACAAGATGTAACCAGCGACATCTCACCAACCTTATCCTACCTTTGATAGGCCCGTATTTACACCACCCTCCTAATCACTAGGTTCTTAAGTGCAAAATTTGGTCAACACACACTTGTATTCCTTCGCAGTTAACACAAGTTTTAAAATTCTCTTCCAACTATAGTAATTCTAGTTCATTTATATTATTCGAGAATCACATCCTGGGTTCAAAAGCTAGCACCTTTAATTATCTGACAAACACGGTAAATAAAAAATATTTATGTCCCTGAGTATGCTTAACCTTTGAATTCAACTAATATTAGAATTCATCGGCAATTCGATTTCTATTTCAACTGCCTGTGAAGATGGGCCACTCGAATTTGAAATAAATCAAATAGACAACGTCACTTTAGATTTATTATCTGGACATTTACCTGTCCAATAAAACTAAATAGCCGATTCTTAGGCCTAACAAAATTAGTAACAAGAACTCGATGGGAGGATATTACAGACTTTATTGTTAAGTGATTCAACCATTACTTCGTACTGAACTGAATCTCTTAGTTTTAAAGAAAAGCTCCGATGGGGAGACTTGTCCAACAAAACTAGATTCAACAACTATCCTTGTAAGGAGATTCGCCAAACAATCTGTAACTAACCATTGTATCGATGGGGCACTCATATCAATTACATAGTTTCCAAATCAGTAATGGAGGCCTCGAGCTTCATTAATTTGCCAAAGAAAACCCTTTATCCACTTAATGTTTTTGTTTTAAATATTTATTTTATTAATCTTGAAAAATATACTCCTTATTTGACTTGACCAAAATTTACAAAATAATATCTAGTTTAAACAAACAATTATTTTGTGACCAATTTTGATCTCAAATGAGCGAATAATTTTTCGTTAACAAAATTAAATTCAAACAAAATTAGATTGATATGACATGCAAACATCCGTTTTAATATTCATGTTGTCCGTGATATCTTGATTAGTGGCTATTAACAAATAATAAACCAATCAACACAACATAATAAACCATCCACCCCCATAACAGAAATAACACATAAACTGTTATTATGGCCATGTCTTCATCTTCTCGATAGTCGCTTCCAATCTTTGAATGCTCCATCATCTTCGTCCGATCTTTTGGGTCCACCATCTTCTTTCAATTTCTATTACATAGTCCTATCCTACTACATGGATCTAGACTAAGTAAAATTGAAAAACAAGCCACTAATTAATTTACTATTCTTCACAAACCGGAGACTTTACAATTAATTACAACCCAAAAAAGTGCCAAAAACACGGCAATAAAACCACAACCACAAACAGAAAATCAAACTTTAATATGGCCATAATAACAGTGAATCTGCAAAACAACGTTAGTATAATGCTGTCCATTCACACAATTACCGTATTTTAATTGGACAACATAGTTTGATTAATCAAAGCATAAAATCAATGTTGGCTCTGATACCACTTGAAGGGAAAATTCGATGAGATTTGTTCAGGACCACGTGATTTATGCAGAGAATTAATCATAGACATTCAAAAAAATTAATGTGGTAAGTTAGCTTGCGGAATAAACTTACCACAGTCCATCCGGACTGGGACGACACGAATCCCGAGACTTTGACCAGCCACTGACAAATCTCTGCTCTGAATATGACGCCGGGACCAGTACCATTGCGTTCTTTCTCGTCGAGATACACGATTTTCATATATGACTTGTCTTCATCCAACATCTGTAGCTCCAATTAGGCTTCGAAGACCGAATTCAGATCCTGCTGAAAATCAACTGCGGACTAGAAATTTTGACCGACGATATCTGGAGTTCTACAACACCAATCGACGCGCCGTTTCTTTTAGTCTCTTCATTTTTCCGAGATCTACAACTTTTGTGTTTTACCAAAAACAATCCGAGATTGTTATCTAGGCCTAAATACCCGAAAACGGAATCTAGTATGTCCGGAAGTCTTCTGACGTATGATCCAAGCTCCGATTCTAGTTCAATGCTGATTTGAACATGAAAAGCTCATGGATGCACAACTGGGTTTTTCTCTCTTGTGTGGAATAGATGTATGAACAATCATCATTCACTTAAGAACTATGGTGGACTATTTATAGAGACATATTACTAACCCTAATATTATGAATACCCATAATTGCACACAAGTCCCTTGTAGGAAAACTTTACATAGCAAGTCCCTCCCTACAAACTTTTGTGTAGCTTGCAATTAAGTCCTAATCATATGGTTTGTAGTAATACCCATCAACTATAAAATACCAAACATAATCTCAATTACATTCCACACACTTGAGACTCAAAAACACTTGTGAATCACATGATCACGCTTATGTTGGACTACATCGGGACCTCTGGAGAAAGTAAATGAATCGTCTCCCAATAATATATTTGAACTCATAATTCTTCGAATTAAATTCAAAACTAATTATTAATTATAGTTTACTCCACCATAAAACTATAATTGCACTCCGACATCTATTCTCATCATTATGTATGAGCTCCTGTCATTAACATCAGATAACTCCCCAGGTTAAGATTACAGATACCCGTTAATGCTGATCTACTCTTACTGACAATTTTGATCTCATCAACATCTTATGTATTCCCTGTTCTAAACCGCTCAACCCTTATTCGTTATGTCTGGTTACAAATAACCAGCTGGCCAGACTTGACATAACAAAACCTAGTGAGCTCCCAGGAGGGCACATCATTCTCAGACGAGACGTGGATTCTATGTTTGGTTTAGCTTTCACCAAATCATAACAATCATTATCCAATATACCAGGATTGTTGACTCGCATTTGAATCTCACTCAATATATCAAAATAATGATTAATCAAGATTTGTGTCCACATAAACAATCAAAGATTAAGAGTTTACAATATTACCAATAACAATGAAATATTATATTATCTCACTTCGGTCAGTCCGAGATAATTATATTTCATATGGCGGTCATGTTCAACATACACAAAGTATGCTAGTGTAAGAAGTTGAAACTATACCGTTTTCTTGACCGAGATGTGTCACTATAATGTTACACTATAGTCGTTCCGATGATTTGTCCAAATCATCTAGACTCTGAACCCTTACTTATATTCCATAAATAACTGACAATCAATCGCGCGCATGCCCGAACTCGCCTGCATGTCCGATTGTCTTAGGCATGAAACATTGGACTTTATAATGCATATTTATATGGAAAATAATAAATAGCATTTGCATACTCACGTGTTTGTTAAATTAATATGCAAATAATTATCTGTTAAGAATTATTAATTCAACCATAAATATGACTTTCTGAATACAATTCCAAATAATAGGAATACTTGATCATGTGGTGTTCATGTTAGTAATTAAGACACTTGCGTTTAGATATGATAGAGAATCTACTATAACCACATAAAATAGTCAAATTGGTGCAATATTTGCACCAAATAATTTCCCCCATGTGCATGAATTAACTTGGACACTTGTCACTCCACCCCCGCCACATGTCTCTCCCTCCCCTTCTTTCTCCACATTACCCTTCTCCCCCATTCGTCCATATTTTCTCCTAGCTTATTCTCTTATGAATTTCTTTCTCCCATTGTTCAAGCACAAGTCCAAATCTTTAAAATTTAGAAGATCAGCACTCAATTTCTTCACAATCCACCAAGTTATACTAGGAGCTCCATGTTAGGAGGCTAGGAGGCTCAAGGACAACCTCACTATCACCATTTGAGGTAAAATTCAATTTGTGAGTTGGGTTTTCACTTCCGTTCATGTAGACTAGTCATGCATGTCATCCAAAAACCAAGTCTAGTGGGTAATCACCCTTAGGATCATGAATGAATATGTTATGAGTAATGTTAAGTATGTGATTTAGATCATGTTTTGACGTAATTTCATCTTTTGGTAGAGTAATTCTTTCATGCAACAAGTTGAAAGTATGGAAAATCATAAAAACTCGTGTTTTGAGCCATTTTCACGAAATTATGAAATAAATACTTAAAGTTTTCATAAAATTATGAAAACATTACAGTTTGTGTATTTGTATGTGATATTTCTACAGTAAAAACTTCAAAACAACCAGACCTAAATTGAATTTTTGATCCTTTAAAAACCGGGTATGTTTTGATACTCTGTTCAACTCGGAACCAGTCTGGTAAATAATCAATTTCATGTAGTTATACTACTTAAACTCTTACCAAATTTGGATATGGTATTCCTATACATGTTAGCTACCTACTGTTAAAATTTTATAATTTTGAAATGTATGTGAATATTTAATGATTTTTTTTCCAACACTGTTACCAGCCTCTGTTTTTGTACTAAAACAGATCCGAATTTTTTTGAAAATACTTAGGAAATTTTACAATATATTATGGGTAAACCATTTATATATAACACATTAAAATTTCGGGTCCCGGATAATTAATTTGAATTAGTTATGAATTTGTGAAGTGTCGATAGTTACACTTTGCCTACAAGTAAATTGTAGAAATTTGTCATATAAGTTTTAAAAACTTTAAGTTTGGATCCAAATTATATTTTATCGTGTTTATAAGATATTCTTACCATGTTAATTAGTAAATTATATGTGTTTTGTAAGTGGCACGTTATGAATCCCCTAGGTTGCATTGCATGTAGTACTAGAAAGTATATGTGATTCGGGACACTTATGTCATTCTTCTATATTCTTGTGTTATGTGTGTATAAATCAAGTTAGGACCTTGCTAAGCTCCGCGGTAAGATTCTTAGAGTTTGGGACTAATTTGGGCATATCAAGGTGAGTTACCCTACCTCCCAAAGTTTGTACCTACCCTCAAGTTTCTTACGAAGTTATGTATGTTCATGTTGTCCAAACTAGTGTGTATGTACGCTTTTAAGGAGAGTGAAATATTTATGCCCCCATGGATGCAAACAAACAAAACAAACATTTCATAAGATCAAATACGATTTCAGAAAGGCCACGGTTACCGGAGTGTAACCCCCTGTCGGGTATAGGCAGGCTACGGCCCTTTTGCCGGGGCAATATAAGCAGGCACGCGTCGCCTCACGAGTCGTCGCGATGGACATGTCCATACGTTATGTTAAGTCACGAAGGTTATCACGAGCCAATAAGATAAGACACTAAGAAAACATGTTCAAGTACGTTACGGTCTCTACGCGAGACAAAGAAAATTTCCTACTTGGAACAATATGACTTTACACGACTCAAGTTATGCGTTACATTACACTTTCTTTATGATCCACGTTATGTTTTATGAATGTCATGATCTTTCAAGTTTAAGTATATGTATGTATGACTATGTCTTATGTTCAGGATGTTCCATGGGAAAGTTAGCCCCTTTTCGTCTTTCAAACCTACGGAGGGGCGTAGATGTAACTCACTGAGCTAGTTGAGCTCACCCTTTCACGTTATCCTTTTTTCAGGTTTTAAGGACACGTAAGAAGAAATAAGTAGCTTGATGTTAAGTTGATATGTGTTGGCTTGTTAAACCGATGATGCTTATGTGCTTATATGTTGCAAAATGTCTTAGGTGACTTGGAGATATTGTACAATACATGTTTTTAAATTTTTTCAGAATGTATATGTTATGTAATTATGTATATAAGACTTTTATGAGCCATTTTATGATACCTAGAAACATTTCCGATTTATGCTCTGCTTACATTATGAGTCGAGTGGCTAAATGGTATTTATTTCCAAGATCAAACTTTCTTTGCTTGAGAAACTTTTATAATCCAAATTGTTTATCTAGACGACCCAAGTAATTTGTTATTTACGCTTCCGCAAAGTTATTTTTAGAAACTTTGATCACGACTTTTATAAATTACTTATTTAGTCTCTCGACGAGTCAAGACCGCACCGGCATGTCGCGCCCTCCTCTTGTTAACGCAAAGAGTTATTAATTTGCTAATCTGGGTCGGAGGGAGGGAGACGTGACATGGGTTATGGAGTGCCTCTAGTCTGTTATGTTCTCTGTTTTGGTTAATGGAGAGCCAATACATTACTTCAAACTAGGGGTGTCCGCGGGACGGTTTGGGCGGGTGAAAGCCATATTTTCTCCCGAACCCAACTACCTCGGGTTAGAAAAATCTCTACCCAAACCTAGCCAAGTAATAAATAAACCCAAACCTAACCAACCATTTCGACTCGGCCCGGTTCGGCTCGGTTTGGACGGGTTTGTTTTCGAGATAATAAAAAAACATACTTGTTAGAATGATGCACACACATTATGATCGTATATTGAATTGAATCATCGCTGGACAATGAGCTAAAACTATAGCTCATTTAGACGATATCCAAAATAATTTAAGTGTGAATTTCATATGAAGATGTTAACATGAAAGAAATCGTATAAATTTTGTATGTGTGTGTGTGTGTGTGAAGAAGTTATATTAATTTTTTTCAGTCGCAAATTAGTAAGTTATTGTCAATGTGTGCTACCTTAGTGGTAGAGCGTTTGAAGCCTCTACATGACGTCATGAGTTCAAACCTGGCTCGACATAGGCTAGTTTAGGATTAATATGATGTACTAAATAAAATTAGTATGGCACCGATGTAAATATCTATAAATTATATATCAAAAATTATTGTTTTTCATGTTGGCGGGGCGGTTTGGGGATAAACGGCCCAGCTTTTCTAATACCCATAATCAATCGGTAGTGGGCGGGTTGAAATTTTATGAAACCATAATCAATCGTTTTGCCCCGTTCTCTTTATATTTCGGGTAGGTTCGGTTCGGAGCGGCCGGTTAGGGCGGGTTACTCGGGTTTTTGAACACCCCTACTTCAAACCACAAAGGGGCATCAGGCAAGGTGACCTAATGTCCCCTTCCCTCTTTGTATAGATCGAACATGAAAAACATGGTGAATGGTATGCTACACGATATTTACCTCTAATATTATTGTTTCATGTTTCCTAGTTTTACCCACAAACTGGTACATCAGTTTTTTTATCTGCATCAGAAATATTTTGCATAGTTATTGCCCAAATACTCAAAATTGTGTAAGTGATTTTACCAGTTAGTTGGATACTTTAATTACGGGTTCTTTATGCATAATCCCATCATTTATGTTCAGACTTCAGTTCTTATGGTTGTTTTTGCATTGTTGAATCATCAGGGCCAAATTTGAATGGTCCTTTCGGAAGGCCGTTTGACACTATGCCGGATACTCATACTTTGTTTCTAACAAGGACATGGATGGGTGTTACATGGGAAAATAATCCTCTATATGACTACTTGTTTAACCAAAACAAGGTAAAACATCTAGCTATTTTGCTTTCAGTCCATTTTGCTGGTGGTATGTCCCGCACCGAGCTACTTTACATGGATACATGATTCTCTTGCTTGTTTAATTTTACACCCTTGGATTTTGATTACTGAACTGTGGTGCAGTGACCAGCCTCCTCACATATGACTTTTTGTGCACTTAAAAGTTACTCCTAGTTGATAGCCAGATAATTGAGGTTTTCTTAATAAGAGAATTAAGAATATAATAAAGCACGATATTTTCTCGAAGCCAAATTATTGAGGTTTTCTTGATGAAAGAACCTTGCACTTTCTCTGCATAAATCATTCCCACCAGTTGTAGGTTTCAATATAGAAACTGAAATTATTTCTGCATTTTGAATGCTGTAAGGGTTCCACTAGGTGGCGATGATGGCTTCTGGGAGGGTGTATCTCTCATTTGCAAGGAAAGGAAACAGATACATGGCAAGATGAAGTTCGTTACTCTGTCAATCTTATGGTGTTGTTTGGCTGTTAAGGGTATGGTTTGTCGATCTTTCTGCGCGTGAAGATTCATAGCTGTATAGACTTCCATGCGCGGAAACCAACATACGCGTCGCCGCCACGCACCAATTCAAATACGGGTAAGTTCAGCCCCCGTGCGTGCCATTATGACCTAAAACCCCTAGAGTCGTGTCGTCTGGCCTTTAGGGTTTTAGGCGTGACGTCAGCTTGTCATGTGATTGCGCGATTCGACGGTGACGGTTGCGATTCGACTACTGAAAGGACGCAACCCTTCATTGCTTTTGGATAAATACTTTGTATCCCCCATTGTTGCAAAGCATCACTTCTTTCTCTTAAAGCGAATGATACCCGGAAGTCTTCGAGAGCAGATTCAGATAATCAATCACCAGTTCAGAACTGCAAATTGTCTTCTCCAACTGTGTGTATCCAAGCAGGCTTCGCGAAAACAAGGTTGGCCTTGTTCAATTTCAATTTAGAATACTATTATATGCTTCAAACTGCGTTGAATCTGTAAACCCATGACATATAATTTGTTGAAACTTGCGAAGAAGCTTCAAGCTTTGGACCCAATTTTGGACCCAATAAGGATCTTGGATGTAGGGTTTTGAAATCCCTGATAATGCAACCCTCTAATTTATGAAATTGATACCAGAAACTGTTCATCTTTCTTTCCATGGATCTTGAATCTCGAAATTCAAACTGAAGTGTGGCATATTTCTCCCCCCTTTTTTCTTGCTCTTCCGCAGGGATGGCCAAGACAAAAGGAACCAAACCCACCAAGGAGGACGAAGAGATACCTGATCTTCCGCAAGCTTTGTGGCGAAAAGCCCCCCATCTGGGTGGCAAAGATTTCTACCACGCGAGGGTGCAGGCGAAGAAATTGCCTGCTCCTGTCCCCAATGAGGGATTTCTAACACTAACTCCCCCAGTTAACTCAGCCTTGCTCGAGTTGATTGGCTCCGAGGATGTGGTTCGATTGGGAATCGAAAATGGGTACTTCCCCTATGCTGCGATTTCCACCCAAGCTTTTGTCCAGAAATTGGACTACATGGATGAGTGGATTGACCACGTGTTGACCGATCATGCTGCGAATCTTAATGAGGCCGGCGTATACTTCGCTGTTCGTGCTATGAAGGGTGCTGCCGTGAAGCTGGACCAGTCCATGCTTCTATTCCTTCTTTTCCGCTACTCGCCTGCGACTCACACTTTCCACTTTGCTGAGTTCGAGGCTGCCCCCACACTCAAGGACGTGCACATGCTGTACGATTTGTCTCCCATGGGTGAAGTGGACCCTTTGAGTCCTTTGAGGACGGCTGCGGAGATCGCTTTGTACACGCAGATGGAGGAGTGTCTGTCAGAGGTAAAGAAAATCTCCACCCGGTGGACCACTACCAAAGCCGCTCCGAACTGGCAGTTGGTTGATACGTCCGCGAAGAATACTTGGAACAAATGGGTGCAGTACTTCTTTCGTGACTACGCGAACAGCAGCATCACCAAGAAGCTTCTGAGTGAGAACCCAGAGGCCAAGAATTATGTGGAGGGTAAAGGCTATCACTTGACCCTTTGTGCTTTCCTATGTGCATGGTTGTCGAGGTACTTAATCGATGGTCACCCGCATGATGGGGTCTTCTATCACGTTCTGCCGCTTGCCATGAAGCTCGCCCTTGGCCAGAGAGTCGCACTCGGACCCTTGGTCTTGGGCACGCTGTACTATAGACTGGATCAGCTAGTTGTGGCCATGAAAGAGTCGCGTGGCCGCCTCGATATACTGACTTTCGTCAACATCGCCTTCTTGACGATGTGGGTCTTTGAGCGATGGCCGTCCTATGCCCCAACTGCTCTTAAGCCCAACAAGTGGTGTCCCCAGGCGAGGTGGAGGAGCGTAACAGTGGCAGAGCTGCGAGGTGGTTCGGAGCGAACAATACCAAGTGTGTTTGGAGCCTGATATGCGACAATCGGCAAGAGTTCACTGCCAGGCCCTATGCCATGCGCATTGAGAACGTGCGATGGTTTCCAAAGCTGTACCTTCTAAGGGTGTTGTCTTCTCAGAAGAGCTCCTCTTTGAAGAGGGACCACACTTCCATGAACGCTACCGCGAATTCTTTTGCTGGTTCCTGCGCGGTTCTCTTCCTGCTCTCGCAGAGCATATTCGTGAGCTCATGCCCAGATACGAGAGGATTACCGTGGATGTTGACCCCACTCGAGTTTCTCCCCAGTTCGGCTTTGATGCAGTGGCACCATCAATCTGGCCCCAGTCCATTATCAGAGGTTGCTATAAGCGCTTGCTAACAAAGGAGTGCAAGACAGTCTTCATGAACAATCTTCCCTTTGAGCAGCCTGCGGGTAACCGCGAGGGCGGTTGTTCCAATAACTGGCTCGCATACTGGATCGCCCAGCAAACGAGGATTGAGACACAGTCGGCCCCCCAGCCAAGTAGAGCTCCCTTGATCAAAAGAAACTCTTTTCCGTTTCGCCCCAATTGCAGTCTGAGCGAGTCTGAATATGGTTGCTACTCATTGTTGGATCATGAGAACCATTTTTGCCCTGACGTCATTCTGAATGAAAAGATCGCCGCAGTTAAGAAAGGCGACTCGCATGTCATCAGATATAGCGAGACATTTGCTAAGGTAAGTAACTTTTTCCGCGTGCGTTAAGCTTCTTGATTTCCACATGTTGATGTCTTTAATCTATACTGTTTGCTGTAGTGTCACGTGCGGAGATTCGCATCTGGTGATCGTTCCAAGTCGCTGGTTAACACCATTGTTGCCACCAGAAGACAAGGACAGTCGTTCCTGCTAGCATCGAGGATGGACCCCGAGGTCGAAACCAGGATTCGCGCAGTCATGAATGCTTTTGCTGACTCGCTGATAGATAATGCTCCGGCCTCGTCTCCACCCAGAGATAATCCGTCTCCTCCAGCGACTGCCGCGCCGAGAGCGAAGAGACCCAGGCAAAAGGGAATTACAATTTCTTCCCCCAAGAAGTGCTCCAACTTCCCCTCCAGCGAGGTCCCTTTCTGCCAAGGACAAAGGCAAAGGTCGCATGCCCAGTAGAGCGCGGAAGGAGCTCGCAGTTGAGACCTTCGTTCCATTCAACCAGGAGGAAGAAGAGGAGAGGCAGGAGCCCAGAGAAGGCGATGAAGAAGAAGAAGAAAGAACAAATGTGATACATGAGGAAGAATCAGGAGGTACCTCCATCGCGTTTCCCTTCTCATTATTGTAATTCTTTTGCAACTCGTTCTTAAACCAATCGTTTCTTCGCAGATGATGATGATGATGAGACCATCGGTCGCCTTTTGGCCAAGAGACAAAAGAGGAATGCTCATTCTGGCATTCCAGACGAACCCATAAGCGAGGACGTTCTTGCCGAGTCCAGGAAGACAGCCGCGGAAGCCGCTGAAAGGAGAAGGCAGCGAGAAGAAGAGGAGCTCGAGCGTGTGAGGCAGCGGAGCCTCGAAGAGCAACATGTTGACGACTTAGTGCGTCCAGCTGACGAGGAAGATGTGCTTCCCGAAGAGGTGGCTCCTCAGGCGGAGGAGGAGGATGCGGCTCTAGAAGAGGATGCAGCAGCTCTGGAGCAAGCCCAAGCAGATTTTGAAGAAATCGCATGCGGCGATAGAGGTGAGATCTTCAATCTCGCAGTAACTTATAGAGATGTTGTAGTGGGTGCATTAAATCATGGTGTGTCAAAAGCTGAAATTCGCCGTTGGCTAGTAGGCAAGTGCGGAGAACCTTCAGGTAATCATTTGAACGATATGCATGGACTAGACCTTAGCAACTTGAAATAGAATCATGACTGGTTTCTTCGCGTCCCATGTCACGCTCATTTTAAGGACCTGCTTAATGAGGACACACTAATAGGGCATGGTTCCACGTCTTTAGTGTATGACGAAGATACTTCAATCCCACCTTCGCGTGGAGATGCTTGCTCTTAGCTTTAGCAAAGATAGTAAAATAATGTACAATACGAGTTACCTCATACTATCGCATTTTGTATCGCAGGCGATGCTGATGAACCGGTGCTGGAGCAAAGAAGTCAACCTTCTGCGTCTTATGTTCCGATTCCGAGTTCCCATACCGAGAAGCCCGTCGCAGCTGCTACATATACAGGAGAGCCTCTTGAGGACATCATCGAACTTTCTGATGATGCCGAAGCTGACGCTGTGCTAATGGAGGAAGATGCCCATACTGGCGCTGAGGAAGTAAGAACAAGTACTGTTGATGCTTCCGCATCTGAAAGTGTCCCTCTCCAAGCAACTTCGGCTGTCACTTCGCCTCCGGCAATGATTGGGTCGGCGGCACCTCTTCCTGCGTGGAGCTTTTGGGGCTCGCAGGTCGGGAATGCAGTCGCAGCTGGTGCGGTTTATACTCTTCCTCCTAACTATGAAGGGTTAGAGCTCGCAGCTGACAGGAGAGCTATGGAGCGAGGACAGTCTTCGACCACTCCAGCAATGCGCATCCCTTCTCTTCGTGAGATTCTTGAAGGAACTGGTAAGTAGAGATTTGCTATTTGCATCTCGCATTATTCATTTGCGAGTTTAATAGCATACCTTAGCTTTCACATTGCTTTAGGTTTGAAGCAAACTGATGTGGACTGGCTAGTTCGGATGCGCCTCACCTACCCCCAATCATTTGCAATATCTCTGGAGATAGGGCCCTTCGACAGGAGGCTAGTTCTTACCGAAGCCATTTGGATTTTGGAGCAGCTGTCTGCGGCCACGCCTGCGACCATTTATGTTCAGAGTGCCGAATTGCTTTTTGGCATGTGCCAAAATCTTCTTGCCAAAGTCCAAGGCAAACTGGGTTTCAGATTTCTTATGAAAAGAGTTACCCTGATTCGCGCAGCCGTAACTTTGAAACTCGGCCACCAAAACCTCGCAGCTGAGAAGCAGAAGGTGGAGCAGCAGAAGCAAAAGGCTGAAGAGGCTCTGAAGCTCTATCATGAGATGAATGCCAAGTGCGAGCAATTGAAGCAGGAAGTGGAGTAGGTAGAGAATCAGAGCCATCAGTTCGCCCCTCATGATTCCTTGATCAAGAATGTGCTTTGACTTTTGAATTTGAAAAGTAGCAAATAAATAGTTGGAACATTAATGTAATGCTGACACATTAATTAATGTTGCTAGGGTTTCTCCCCCCCCTTTTTTTAACAAAAGAATCGACATGCCCATTTTGCCCTTTCCGGGATTTGATAGGATATCTCTGTGCATATCCAATATGACATCGGCAATTGATACTCTGCTTGATTTTCGCGCTGATTTCTCGTAAGATAAGCACGCTTTCCTTGGGAAGTCCATCCGAATCATGACCATCCGTCATTAATTAGGATACGCAACTGAATCGTCGTAGCCTTTAGTAGGGTAATTGATCGTTACCGCTTTTCAAGGCGTAAGTGATTGACCTTACCCTCTTTTCAAATTCTGCTGACTCATCTTAGCAACTGAAGAGTCTCCACAAGGTCTATATAAACCCTGTCTTTTCCATTTGGGTTCTTCATCCCAAAAATGTGCTTTGCCGTGAGTCCTTACGACTGCTGGCTTCAACGCTTGTTTTTCGTTGACTCATGGCAACTCCAAGTTGTGAATCCTGAGTTTGCGCTTTGTGCTATAGAAATAGTTTCCAAGATCCGATTTATGAGGCTTATTGCTCTTTATAACCATCGTAAAGAAGATGGAGATGATATCTCATGTGTGTTCGAAGAATTTTCTTCGTGTATTATGTTTGCAGGTCATGTTTCTGGCCGCCTCCTGGTGAGGTGCAGCGCCGTAGTGACCGTGCTACCGACTCGTAATGAACGGCGGAATTCTCCTCCAGCATCCCTGGAGGAGGATTTCTTGCCTCTTCGTTCTTGAACTCAGGAGGCTCGTCAATGCCCTTGTCTATCAGGACAAGGAACCCAGTACCAGAGGAATGACTGCTTCCCCTGTTTTGCATGACGGCATACGCCGGAACAGGTGGTTCCTCTGGTACATATCTTGATCAGACAGAGGCCTTTGTCAGCTCCTGGGGTCTTGGACGTACCGTCACCCAGATCTTGCTGTTAGGGACGTAGCGAATGACGAGTTGATCTCTTCGCAAAAGCATCCCACTTGCTACAGAACTTTGGCCGCAGATCTGCGTATCGCATAGCCGGTGTTAGGACCGTTGGGTTCATCCTTTTTCAGTCAGGATTCCCGTGGTGTGTCACTGCTGGCTTGTCAGTTACTTTTCGAATGTATTGTAAGCCATGTTGGCTGCGTAGTTAGATTTGAGCTTTTTCGCTTGTAAGCTGCTATCTAGACAGATAAATTGTAAGTCTTTTCGACTCATAATGATAAATAGCTTTTGTATTATCTGCTGTGTCGTTACAACAAAATACAATTTCGCATGCGTATCGGCATATTTCTCCTTGTGTAATGCTATATACATACTTCGCATTTGCTATCTGCCGCATTAATTCGCAGATGTCTTATTAGATCGTTCGAGATCGTGTTTGCGCAGCTGTGCCATCTTGGCAGATGGGCTTGTGATTTGCTTTCAGATTCAAATGTAAGTGCTATCACATCAGATAGACCTTTGTAGATCACTTGAGATCATTTTGTATGATGTTGCTATCACAATAGATAGGCTTAAGGACGAATTTTAGATCGCATTCGTATGACGCTGTTATCACGGCAGATAGGCTTGAAAGATCGTTTTAAGATCACGTTCGCATATGTTGCTATCGCGGCAGATAGGCTTTGGAAGACCAATTAAGATCATTTTTCGCATGAGTTGCTATCGTGGCAGATAGGCTTTAGAAGATCAATTAAGATCATTTTTCGCATGAGTTGCTACCGTGGCAGATAGGCTTTAGAAGATCAATTAAGATCAATTTGCATAGGCTGCTATCGTGACAGACAGGCTTAGAGGATCAATTAAGATCGCATTTGCATAGGCTGCTATCGTGGCAGATAGGCTTAAAAGATCAGTTAAGATCGCATTTGCATAGGCTGCTATCGTGGCAGATAGGCTTAGAAGATCAGTTAAGATCGCATTTGCATAGGCTGCTATCGTGGCAGATAGGCTTAGAAGATCAGTTAAGATCGCATTTGCTTAGGTCGCTATTGTGGCGGATAGCCCATTGTTAATAATAATAACAAACCAAATGAAGCAAAATTAACAGCTAGAAATATGAAGTTCTCATTTGGGAGAATTATCTTATTATAATGCTCTCATATGGGAGAGATGAGATTCCAATTCTCTCATATGGGAGAGGAGATTGTGTAAATCATAGCCATACAAGACATGAAGCAACGTTATAATAAAACGCATGAAATGAGAGAAGTCAAGGATAGTACTTCTTAATCCAGCGCATGTTGACTGAACTCGGGGTTGAGGTTGTTCCGTGCAACCTTCGTACGCTGCAGTAGCCACTGTCAAAGACTTCTGTGACTTCGAAGGGTCCTTCCCAATTGGCTGCGAACTTTGGGTGAGCCGCCTCTCGCATGCAATGATCAGATGCGCGCAGGACCAAATCTCCAACTGCGAAATCTCTTCGCTGGACCGTCTTATTGTAAGCACGAGCGATCCTTTCTTGATACCGCTTGTTGGTCCTTTTAGCTTGTTCTCGCTTTTCCTCCAGCAAGACTAAGTCATGATCGCGTTGATTTTCGTATAGTGCGTGGAAGGCCAATCTCGCCGAATTAACTCTCACCTCCGCAGGTACCACGGCCTCGGCCCCATAGCATAGTAGGAATGGTGAGGCCCCCGTGGGTGTCCTTGGAGAAGTTCGGTAAGCCCACAGGGCTATGCTTAGAGAATCAGCCCACTTTTTGTGATCATCTGCGACCATTTTGCTCAAAATCCTCAACAGCGTTTTGTTGGTCGCTTCGGCTTGCCCATTCCCTTTCGGGTAGTAAGGGGTAGAACATATCTGTCTGACATTGTACTCTGCTAACTTCGCAGCCACCTGGCGATTAACAAATGGAGTACCATTATCCGAAAGAATGGTGTTTGGAATTCCGAACCTGCATATGATGTTTTCTTGGATGAATTTGACCACAGCTAGTGCATTTGCCGTCTTCAGTGGTATCGCCTCCACCCATTTGGTAAATAGCTCAGTTGCGGTGAGAATAAAATGATTCCCATGCGAAGTTGGTCGGATGGGACCAATGAAATCCATTGCCCATGTATGAAATGTCCATGGCGTTCCCAATGCATGTAGATCCACAGCAGGAGCGTACACTAGGTTTCCTTTGAATTGACACTCCTGGCAGCGCCGTACTTTGGTGCGGCAATCAGCTTCCATCGTGGGCCAGTTATATCCGATTGAGAGGAGCTGCCTGCATAATTTCGCACCTCCTTGGTGTTCCACATGATGAGAAAGGTCCATGACTTCTTGTGCTTCCCTGTCGTCTAGACATCGCAGCAAGTTGCCCTCATGGCCTTTTCGCCAAAGCAAGTTCTCTTGCACCACATATCGAGATGCTTTCCTTTTCAGCTTTTCCGCTTCTTTTCTTGATTCGGGTACGGTGCCCTGGGTGAGAAAGTCAAAGAGTGGCTTCCTCCAATCCGTGTCATCATCAATTAGAGCGATGAGTAGAGAATCTTTGATCAGTGCGTAACTTTCGCACTTCCCCTGTATCAGGGCCGCGGCTGTTGACATGTTTGGCCAATGAATGCCATATCTCTGAGCCTTCCGATAGATTGACACCTCACTATCTCTGCAAGCATGTTGGTGAATCTTTTCTAACAACAGCTGTCCCTCTTGCTCGGAGACGCATCGCATGAGTATTCCGCCAGGACCCTTGTAGTAAAGGGTGTTGTCATGTATGCAATACCCCTGTAGATACTGCTTTATGACATGGCAGATCTAGGCCACGTGGCGACCATCCAGCACACCATATTGTGCTCCACACACACAGGATCACCAGCCGAGCTGATCCATGTGGGGGCTGCGAGACAGAGCCCTCGCATACCACTGCACGGGACTTGTAGGGACTTAGTGGTTTGGAGGCTAGAGTAAGCCCTGTCGCGTGCGAGCCAAGCCCGCGCGCGACCTTTAGTAACTGTTTTGAGAGATCTATGGCACGAGCTCCCTAGACCCGGTCAATCCGGTCAAACCCGGTCAACCTCGTAACGGTTCCGGTACTCGCGCACCACGTGCTCTAACGGTTCCTATATACTCGGACGAACGTGCCGTTATGGTTGAGCTAATCAAGCCGCCATTAATGGGCGCATTAACCACACTACAACGGTCACGTTCTCCAGTATATATATATCGTTACTCTTTCCATACAAAGAAGAACACACTGCCATACGCGGAAGCTCTGCCAAACCTCTGTCTCTCTCTCAGACATTGCTACTGACTTACTCTCTCCCTACACACACCCCTACTCTTCCTGTGCGATCCCTGATCCACTACGTACGGTGTACACGGAGGTCTCCCTGCCGGAATCTCTTGTGCACATTTTGGTGAACCCGACGTGAAACTTACCAGCAAAAGCAACCATGTCTCAGGAGGATGATGTCAGCAACCGATCGCCTTCCACCGAAACTCCCTCGGGAGACGAAGTCCGCCGTACTCCGACGACTCCCGGCGAGGCGCCAACTTTAGAGTCTTTGGACGCCACTGTCCAAAGTCAGGCAAAAGCTCTCAAGTCTCAATCTGCGCAGTTAGAACGGATCTTGGCCGTTCTGGGCACCCTTACGCCAAACCCTCCACCAGTTACCGCTATCCATCAGGGAGGAGGAACCCCTACCACTCCAGGACTGGGAGTGTCAGCCACGCCTCCCAATCCTCATCTGCAGACTCCACCGTCAGCCACGCAGCTGCCTTCGGTCCAAGGGTCAACGGTGCAAATGCTACCCCCTGCTGCTCACGCCTCTCAGCCCACGGCTTTGGCGTCCAACCCAACTTTGCAGTACACTCTGCCTCCACCAGCGACGATCTGGGGAAACGCGGGCAGTCAATACACTCCCAATCCTCCGGCGGCATATGTGTCGCCACCGCCTACGGCAACCCCTCCGCCAGCTACCGAGGGAAGCATTCCAGAATGCATGACGTCTTTGCAGAAGCGCGTGGACTCCATCCTGGCTCATCAGTCGCTCGCGGATACCATCATCCCGAAGCTAGACAACGATCCACCCATTCCACGAGAGATCTATCTCATGCCCAACCCGACGGGGTACAAGGCTCCCAAATGGGATAAGTTCGAGGACGTCAATGGAAACGCTCATGAGCATGTCATGCGTTTCATTGATGTCATGGGTCCATACGGAGCTGATCCCAAGCTGCTGATGCGAGAATTCCCAAAAACTCTTGGGAATGTAGCATACAAATGGTACCGAACATTGGAGGCCGGATCTGTGAAGACCTGGGACGACATGGTCCAGAAGTTCTACACCAAGTTCTTCCAGATGGAAGAGAAGGTGACGATGATCCATCTCTCGCGGATGTATCAGAAACGCGAGGAGGATGGGATCACTTTCATCAAGAAATTCAGAGCGAAATCCTTGGAGTGCAAGGATCCCATGCTCGAAAGCCGACTCGTAGAGATATGCCTGCAGTGCATGCGAGATGAATACAAGAGCATGCTAATCAATTTGCAAACACCCACGTTTTCAAAGCTCATCGAGTGCACGATGAACATCGAGCCCATCGTCGAGAGACAGAGAAAGAAGAGCGCTCCAGAACGACCTGCGAGCGGCACCACCTACAAGATCGGCAGATTCGGCTACAAGCGAGGACGCGAAGCTGAGGTCAATGCAGTTTCGCCCCAGAAGCAAGCAAAAGTCGCAAACTTCGATGCACCGCCTCTGCCATGCTCGGTGGAGGAAGCGAGCGATCTCTGTAGACAGTGGCGTAAGGACGGCATCCTGCCACCGCTCGAGAAAACACCCTCCAAGGAGATGACGAGGGACCCCAAGTGGTGCGAATACCACGGCAAGTTCATGCACCCCACGGCCGAGTGCAAGAAGCTCAGATTCGCGTTCGACCAGAAGATGAAGAACGGCGAACTCATCGTCAGCGACCACCGGAAGGATGTGCGCAACAACCCGCTGCCTGCCCATACAGATTCGGGCTCAAAGGGCAAGGAGGTCGCCATGATCTCGATAGTGGACTTGGAAGAAGTCGCAGAGGATGGTCTACCCATCATTGCTGAAGTCCATGAAGAGGAAGACTACAGCATGGACACGGAGGATGAGCGTGCCGACCGCATGAAAGGGTCGCACGGCTTCAACAAATTCTTCGACGAGATGAACTTCTCCGAAAAATGCCGATCGGATATGACAAAAGCAATCTTAAGGATAGCGGAGGATTACGATCGGATATGACACGAGCATCACCATGCACCGTTTAGACATCATCCCAGAGTCTAGACCGGTCAAGCAAAGCACCAGAAGTTTCAGGCCAGAGCTCAACGTCAAGATCAAGCAGGAGATCGTTAAACTCCTAGACGCCAAGTTCATAGAGCCAAATCACCACCCCACATGGTTGGCCAACATCGTGCCGGTGGTGAAGAAGAACGGACAGCTCCGCATCTGCGTGGACTTCCGCGATCTCAACCGCTTCTGCCCTAAGGACGATTTCCCACTGCCTAACATCGACTTACTCATCGATTCGACGGCAGGCCATCGCATGTTCAGTTTCATGGACGGTTTCAGCGGATACAACCAAATCAAAATGGATCCCGAAGATGCACAGAAAACTGCATTCATCACTCCCGTGGGGGTATTCAACTACACGGTAATGCCGTTCGGTCTTAAGAACGCAGGTGCAACCTATCAGCGGGCCATGATGGCTCTATTCCACGACATGATGCACAAAGAGGTGGAATTCTATGTGGATGACCTGGTAGTCAAATCCAAGCACGAAGCAGATCACCTCGCAGACCTGCGAAAGGTGTTCAACATATGCAGGAGCTTTCAACTGAAAATGAACCCCATGAAATGCGCATTCGGCGTAACCTCGGGGAAGTTTTTGGGATGCGTGGTTCATCGCCAAGGGATCGAGCCTGACCCTGCGAAAGTTTCAGCCATCACCAGCATGACGCCACCTCACAACCAAAGTGCCTTGAAAACATTCTTGGGAAAATTGTCATATCTGCGGAGATTCATCCCAGCAATCGCCGAAATCACATGCTGTTTCAGCACTCTTCTCAAGAAGGACGCCGCGTACAACTGGGCTCCTGACCACGAAGCTGCATTTGAAAAGCTAAAGGAGCTACTCACATCCCCAAAGATAATGATCGCGCCTCAACTGGGATCACCGCTTCTGCTATATCTTACATCAACAAGGAGATCTATAGGAGCACTCTTGGCTCAGGTGTATGAAGGCCAAGAGAGGCCTATCTATTACATCTCTCGCATTGTGCAGCCTGCTGAATCAAGGTACACAGACATCGAACGTCATTGCCTTGCTTTATTCTTTGTGATAGAGAAGTTGAGACACTATTTTGCATCGCACAAAGTAGTGGTGGTCACCAAAAGCGACCCCATAAGATACTTGCTAACTCACACTACTCCGGGCGGGAGATTGGCGAAATGGTACATGACCATCTCTCAATACGATATCACATGCGTGAAACCAAGAGCGATCAAGTCGCAGGCGGTAGCAGACCTGCTGGCACAGTTTCCCGACAACAGCCACGAACCCGTGATCGAGGAAGAGCTCGAAGGCCCTGAAATCTACGCGATCGACGTGCCCTATTGGACCCTCCACTTCGACGGTTCGTCAACCAGAAAAGGCGGAGGCATTGGGATAGTCTTGACAAAGCCCGACGGGGAAGTCATACAGATGTCCGCAAAACTCAACTTCGCAGTCACGAACAACGAGGCGGAATACGAGGCTCTTATCGCGGGGCTCCGTGCAGCGAAAGCTTTGGAAGTGAGCAACTTAACGGTCATGGGGGATTCCAAACTGATTGTTAAGCAAGCCTCGGGCGAATATGGTTTAAAGGAAATCAACCTCCTGTCATACCGCACTCTAGTGCAAAAGCTGATGCAGCAATTCTGCGACGTGAAATACGAGCACAAGCCCCGAGCGGACAACAGGCATGCAGACGCCTTAGCAACTCTAGGATCTAAGGTCAGCATAGACAAATGCCCCGCAAGGATTTCCATCGAAGTGCGAACATCGTCCGCATTAGCAGAAGATGCGTGCGACGACGAATACATAGACGACGCAGACTGGCGAAAAGCAATCCTGCAAGCTATTGCGAAAGGCACCAGCAGCGAAAGCTGGGCACTCACGAAAGGATACTGCATCCACGACAACACCCTTTACTACAAGGGTCCTGGAGGAATACTCATGCGATGTGTCTCCGAGCAAGAGGGACAACAGCTGTTAGAAAAGATTCACCAACACGCTTGCGGAGAAAGCGAGGTGTCAATCTACAGGAAAGCTCAGAGATATGGCATTCATTGGCCAGACATGTCTACAGCCGCAGCCCTGATACAAGGGAAGTGCGAAAGTTGCGCACTGATCAAAGATTCTCTACTTGTCGCTCTAACCGATGACGACACAGACTGGAGGAAGCCATTGTTCGAATTCCTCACCCAGGGCACTGTACCCGAATCGAGAAAAGAGGCCGACAAATTGAAGAGGAAAGCTTCTCGATACGTGGTTCAAGAAAACCTGCTTTGGCGAAAAGGTCACGAGGGCAACTTGCTGCGATGCCTAGACGACAGGGAAGCACAAGAAGTCATGGACCTTTCTCATCAGGTGGAACACCAGGGAGGTGCGAAATTATGCAGACAGCTCCTCTCAATCGGATACTTCTGGCCCACGATGGAAGTCGATTGCCGCACCAAGGTGCGACGCTGCCAAGAATGTCAATTCAAAGGGAACCTAGTGCACGCTCCCGCCGTGGACCTACACGCATTAGGAACGCCATGGCCATTTCACACGTGGGCTTTGGACTTCATCGGTCCCATTCGACCAACGTCACATGGGAACCATTTCATTCTCACCGCAACTGAGCTGTTCACCAAATGGGTGGAAGCAATACCACTAAAGACGGCAAACGCGCTGGCCGTGGTTAACTTCATCCAGGAAAACATCGTATGCAGGTTTGGAATCCCAAACACCATTCTTTCAGATAACGGTACTCCTTTTGTTAATCGCCAGGTAGCTACGAAACTTGCGGAGTACAATATCAGGCAGATATGCTCTACCCCCTATTATCCAAAGGGAAACGGACAAGCCGAAGCGACTAACAAAACGCTGTTGAGAATTCTGAGCAAGATGGTCGCAGATGACCACAAGAAGTGGGCCGACTCTCTTAACATAGCTCTGTGGGCCTACAGGACTTCTCCAAGAACACCCACAGGGGCCTCGCCATTTCTACTATGTTATGGGGCCGAAGCTGTAGTACCTGCGGAAGTCAGAGTCAATTCGGCAAGGCTGGCCTTCCACGCACTCTACGAAAACCAACGCGATCATGATTTAGTCTTGCTGGAAGAAAAGCGAGAACAAGCCAAAAGGACTAACAAGCGGTACCAAGAAAGAATCGCTCGCGCCTACAACAAGACAGTCCAGCGGCGGGATTTCGCAGTTGGCGATCTGGTCTTGCGCGCATCTGACCACTGCATGCGAGAAGCAACCCACCCAAAGTTCGCAGCTAATTGGGAAGGACCCTTCGAAGTCACAGAAGTCTTCGATAGTGGCTACTGCAGCATACGAAGGTTGCACGGCACAACCTCAACTCCAAGCTCAGTCAACATGCGCTGGATCAAGAAGTACTATCCTTGACTTCTCTTATTTCATACGTTTTATGATAACGTTGCTTAATATCTCATGTGGCTACGATTGACGCAATCTCCTCTCCCATATGAGAGGATTGTAATCCTATCTCTCCCATATGAGAGCGTTATAATAAAAGAATTCTCCCAAATGAGAAGTTCATATTTCTAGCCGCTTATATTGCTCTATTTTATTTGGTATCACTGTTAACAATGATTTATTCGCTGCAATAGCAATTTATACAAACGCGATCTCAATCGATCATCAAATCCTATCTCTACGATAGCAGCAAACACAAACGCGATCTCAATCGATCATCAAAGCCTATCTCTACGATAGCAGCAAACACAAACGCGATCTTAATTGATCATCAAAGCCTATCTCTACGATAGCAGCAAACACAAATGCGATCTTAATTGATCATCAAAGCCTATCTCTACGATAGCAGCAAACACAAATGCGATCTTAATTGATCATCAAAGCCTATCTCTATGATAGCAGCAAATGCAAACACGATCTTAAGTGATCATCAAAGCCTATCTCTACGATAGCAGCAAACACAAACGCGATCTCAATCGATCATCAAAGCCTATCTCTACGATAGCAGCAAACACAAATACGATCTTAATTGATCATCAAAGCCTATCTCTACGATAGCAGCAAACACAAATGCGATCTTAATTGATCATCAAAGCCTATCTCTATGATAGCAGCAAATGCAAACACGATCTTAAGTGATCATCAAAGCCTATCTCTTACGATAGCAGCAAATACAACCGCGATCTTAATTGATCATCAAAGCCTATCTCTTACGATAGCAGCAAATACAACCGCGATCTTAATTGATCATCAAAGCTTATCTCTTACGATAGCAGCCAAATACAAATGCGATCTTAATTGATCACTAAAGCCTATCTCTTACGATAGCAGCCAAATGCAAATGTGATCTTAATTGAGCATCTAAAGCCTATCCCTTACGGTAGCAATCAAATGCAAATGCGATCTTAAGTGATCATCTAAAGCCTATCTTTTACGATAGCAGCCAAGCGCAAATGCGATCTTGAGTGACTGTCGAAGCCTATCTCTCGCGATAGCAGTCCGCACGAATATGATCTTAAGTGATCATCTGAAGCCTATCCCCTACGATAGCAGCCAAACGCAAATGCGATCTTAAATGATCGTCCAAAGCATATCTTTTACGATAGCAGCGAAATACAAAAAACGATCTCAATCGATCATCTAACGCCCATCTCTCGAGATAGCGGGTTATACAGATGCGATCTTGTAATGATCTCAAGCCTATCTGTTACGATAGCAATTTATACGCAAAGTAATTTTGGTTAATCACCCAAGCCTGTCTGTTATGATGGCAACGTAAGTGCAGAATCATCTTATTAGATCTTCTAAAGATCTATCTGCTGTGATAGCAGTTTATGCGAGAAACGATCTCAAACAATTCTCTAATAAAGCCTATCTTCTATGATAGCAATTCGCACCGCTCAATGATCTTAATTGATCTCTGGAAAATTATCTGAAACGATAGCAAAGTTGTGAACGTGATCTCATACGATTTACAACGACCAACTACAAGCCCATCCGTCAAGATGGCACAGCTGCGAAATTAAGATCTCGAATGATCTAGCGAAACATTTGCAAATTGACATCGCATATATGAAATCATCGTATGGCATTATGCAAGGCAAAACAAGCCGAAACGCATGCGAAATTGTATATTTTGTTGCAAAGAACAGATAATACAAATGCTATTTATCATTATGAGTCAAATGACTTACAATTTATCTATCTAGATAGCAGCTTACAAGCGAAAAGCTCGCATCTAGCTACGCAGCCAACATGGCTTACAATACATTCGAAAAATGGCTGATAAGCCAGCAGAGACACGGTACGGAAACCCGGACTGCAAAGAATGAACCGCCCTGGCTTCAAGCGCCGGCTACACGATGCCCAGATCTGTGGGTGAACATCTGTAGCAAGGGGGATCTCGCTCTAAAAAGAGCCACATGAAACCATACGCTCGACATTCCGCTATCCGACAAGACCGTTGTCAGATATGCTCCCCATAACATTTGCCCAAGGAACCACCGGTTCCAGCGATCAAGCTGCAAGCAGAAGCTCCAAAGGGCAAGGGCTCCTTGTAGACGGGGATGAACACAGTGGTTCGCCACCCTGGGCTCACGAACGTGGGGGCAATGAGTTCTCCTCCAGGGATGCTGGAGGAGAATTCCGCCGTTCATTACGAGACGGTAGCACGGTCACTTCGGCGCTGCACCTCGCCACGAGGCGGCCGGAAACATGACCTGCACACATAATACACGAAGAAATTTCTTCGAACACACATGAGGTATTATCTGCATCCTCTTTATGATGGTTATAAACAGCAATAAGCCTCATAAAGTGGATCTTGGAAACTATTTCTATAGCACAAAGCGCAAACTCAGGATTCAAAACTTGAAGTTGCCATGAATCAACGAAAAACAAGCGTTGAAGCCAGCAGTCGTAAGGACTCACGGCAAAGCACATGTTTGGGATGAAGAACCCAAATGGCAAAGACAGGGTTTATATAGGCCCTGTGGAGACTCTTCGGTTGCCTAAGATGAGTCAGCAAAATTCAAAAAGAGGGTAAGTTCAATCACTTACGCCTTGAAAAGCGGTAACAATCAATTACCCTACTAAAGGCTACGACGATTCGGTTGCGTATCCTAATAAATGACGGATAGTCATGATTCGGATGGACTTCCCAACGGAAGCGTGCTTATCTTCCGAGAAATTAGCGCGAAAATCAAGCAAAGAATCAATTGCTGATGTCATAATTGGATATGCACAGAAATGTCCAATCAAATCCCGAAAGGGGCAAAACGGGCAAACTCATTGTTTGTTGTTAAAAAAGAAGGGGGAGAAACCCTAGCAACATTACATTAATGTTTCAAAACATTACATTAATGTCTCAGCCATTTTCCGGTTTTCTTTTCAAAATGCGAAAAGTCAAAACAAATTTTTGATTAAGGAGTCTTGGGGCTCGAACTGCTCGATCAGCTTCTCCACTTGTTTCACTTCTTGCTTCAGTAACTCGCACTTGGCATTCATTTCGTGATACAGCTTCAAAGCTTCATCAACCTTTTGCTTTTGCTGCTCCACCTTCTGCATCTCAGCTGCGAGATTCTGGTGCCCGAGATTCAAAGTTACAGCTGCGCGAATCAGTGTAACTCTGTCCTTGAGGAATTTGAAACCAAGTCTGCCTTGGACTTTGAACAGGAGATTTTGGCACATGCCACACAGCAATTCAGCACTCTGGGCCGAAATGGTCGCAGGTGTAGCCGCACACAGCTGCTCTAGTATCCAGATGGCTTCAGTAAGGAATAGCCTCCTGTCAAAAGGACTGATCTCCAGACACCTCACAAACGATCGGGGGTATCTGAGGCGCATTCGAACCACCCAGTCTACATCGGTTTGCTTCAAACCTGAGACATCAAAAACGAGTCATGATGTCAAAACTCGCAAGCAAATAATGCGACGTGCGAACGGTAAATCTCTACTTACCAGTGCCTTCCAGAATTTCATGAAGAGAGGGGATGCGAGCCACCGGGTTGTTCGAAGACTGACCTCGCTCCATGGCTCTCCTATCGGCTGCGAGCTCCAACCTCTCATAGTCAGGAGGAAGAGTGTAGGCTGCACCAGCTGCAATTACATTCCCAACCTGCGAGCCCCAAATGCTCCACGCAGGAATAGGTGCTTCTGGCTCAGCCATCGCCGGGGGTGTAGGGATAGCCGAAGTCGCTGGGCGAAGGACACTCTCAGATGCGAAAACATTAGCATCACCTGTCCCTTCTTCCTCACCACCGGTACGGACACCTTCGTCCATCGGCACAGCATCAGCTTCGACATCATCGGAGAGTTCAATGACATCCTCGAGATGCTCACTTGCGTGTCCAGCAGCTGCGACGGGCCTCTCAATATGGGAGCTCGAAATCGGAACATGGGATGCAGAAGGCTGACTTCTCTGCTCCAGCTCAGGTTCCTCAGCATGACCTGCGATACCAAATGCGATAACGTGAGGTAACTTGTGTTATAAGTTATTTCGCTATCTTTGCTAAAGCTAAGAATAAGCACCTCCACGCGAAGGTGGGATTGAGGTATCCTCATCATACACTAGGGACGTGGAACCGTGCCCTATCAGTGTATCCTCACTAAGCAAATCTTTAAGAGAGGCGTGACCTGGGATGCGATTAAACCAGTCATGACTTTGTCTCAAATGGCTACAGCCTAGTACGTGCATATCACTCAAAATGATTACCTGAAGGTTCTCCGCATTTGCTTACCAACCAACGGCGAATGTCAGGCTTTGACACACCGTGCTTCAACGCACCCACAATTACATCTCTATAAGTAACTGCGAGATTGAAGATCTCACCTTTATCGCCACCTGCGATCTCTGCGAAGTCCGCTTGGACTTGCTCTAGCTCTGCTGCATCCCCTCCGGGAACCTCATCTTCCTCCTCCACATGAGGAGCCACTTCTTCGGGAAGCTCGTCTTCCTCGCCAACTGGACGCACTAAGTCGTCGACATGCTGCTCTTCGAGGCTCCGCTGCTTCACACGCTCGAGCTCCTCTTCCTCTCGCTGCCTTCTTCTTTCAGCAGCCTCCGCGGCTGTCCTCCGGGACTCAGCAAGAACATCCTCGCTTATAGGATCATCTGAAATGCCAGAATGGGCATCTCTCTTTTGCCTCTTGGTCACAAGGCCACCAACGGCTTCATCATCATCATCTGCGAATACATAATTGGCTCAAAGAAAAGAACTGCATAGAAGTCATGATAAAGGACAAGGAGATGCGACGGAAGTACCTCCTGACTCTTCCTCGCGCATCACAACTGTTCCTTCTTCTTCTTCATTACTTGCCTGGGGCTCCTGCCTCTCTTCCTCTTCCTCTTGGTTGAATGGGACGAAAGTCTCAACTGCGAGATCTTTTCGCACTTTGCTGGGCATACGACCCTTGCCTTTGTCCTTGACGGAAAGGGACCTCACTGGGGGCGAAGCTGGAGCACTCCTAGGGGAAGAAATCGTAATTCCCTTTTGCCTAGGTCTTTTCACTCTCGGCGCCACAGTCGCTGGAGGGGACGGGTCATCTCTAGGAGGAGACGGAGCCGGAGGGTTGTCTATCAGCGAGTCAGCAAAAGTATTCATGACTGCGCGAACCTTTGTTTCGACCTCGGCATCCATCCTCCATGCTAGCCGATACGACTCCCCCTTCCTTCTGGTGGCGACAATGGTGTCCACCAGCGATTTGGAGCGATCACCAGCTGCGAACCTCCGCACATGACACTGAACAATACAGAACGAAAAGCATCAGTGCAAGGAAATCAAAAAGCTTAAAGCACACAAGGAGATTGCTTACCTCAGCAAACGCCTTGCTATACTTGATGACCTGCGTGTCACCTTTCTTGATTGCGTCGACTTGCTCCTTCAGAATGAAATCGGGGCACAAATGGTTCTCGCGGTCCCACAGCGAGTAGCAACCGTACTCAGACTCGCTCAAACTGCAATTGGGGCGAAACGGAAAAGAGTTTCTCTTGATCAAGGGAGCCCTTCCTGGCTGCGCCGCCGCCTCCGTCTCCATCCTCGTATGCTGGGCAATCCAGTACGCGAGCCAGTTCTGGGAACAACCACCCTTGCGAGTTCCCGCAGGCTGCTCAAAGGGAAGATTGCTCATGAGGACCGTCTTGCACTCCTTTGTCAGCAAACGCTTGTAGCACCCTCTGACGATAGACTGGGGCCAGATCGATGGGGCAACCGCATCGAAACCAAACTGAGGAGAGACCCGAGTGGGGTCAACATCCACTGTAAGCCTTTCGTACCTTGGCACGAGCTCACGAATGTGCTCTGCAAGGGCAGGAAGGGAACCTCGCAGACACCAACAAAAGAACTCACGATAGCGCTCGTGGAAATGAGACCCTTTTTCAAACAGAAGGTCTTCTGACAGGACCATACCTTTGGCAGGATATAGCTTTGGAAACCACCGCACATTCTCGACACGTGTGGCATAGGGCCTGGCAGTGAACTCCTTTCGCTTGTCGCATATCAAACTCCAAGTACACTTGGTGTTGCTTGCTCCAAACCATCTCGCAGCTCTTCCGCTGTTGCGCGCTTCTGTCTCGCCTGGGGGACACCACTTCTCGAGTAGGAGGGGAGTTGGAGCATAAGACGGCCGACGCTCGAAAACCCACATTGTCAAAAAGCTAATATTGACAAAGGTCAGAACATCGAGGCGGCCACGCGATTCCCTCATCGCCAGAACCAGCTGATCCAGCCTATAATATAATGTGCCCAAGACCAAGGGTCCGAGTGCGACTCTCTGGCCAAGAGCGAGCCTCACGGCAAGTGGCAGCACATGGTAGAAGACCCCGTCATGGGGGTGACCATCAATCAGATACCTCGACAGCCAAGCACAGAGAAAGGCACAAAGGGTCAGATGATAACCCTTGCCCTCTACGTAATTATCGGCCTTCGGGTTCTCGCTCAAAAGCTTCTTAGTAATGCTGCTGCTCGCATAGTCTCGGAAGAAGTACTGCAACCACTTGTTCCAGGTATTCTTCGCAGACGTATCAACCAGCTGCCAGTTCGGAAGAGGTTTTGTACTGGTCCACCGAGTGGAGATTTTCTTTACCTCTGCTAGGCACTCCTCCATCTGCGCGTACAAGGCCATTTCCGCAGATGTCCTTAAGTGACTCAAGGGGTCCACCTCGCCCATGGGGGAAAGCTCATACAACATTTGAACGTCCTCGAGCGTGGGGGCAGCCTCGAACTCAGCAAAGTGAAACGTGTGAGTCGCAGGCGAATAGCGGGACAGAAGGTCTAGAAGCATGGACTGATCCAACTTCACGGCAGCACCCTTCATAGCACGGACAGCGAAGAAAATGCCGGCTTCATCAAGAGTTTCGGCGTAATTATCCAACACGTGGTCAGTCCACTCATCCATATAGTCCAACTTCTGGACAAACGCCTGAGTAGAAATCGCAGTGTATGGGAAGTGCCCATTCTCGATCCCCAATCGAACCACATCCTCGGAGCCAACCAACTCGAGCAAGGCTGAGTTAACTGGGCGAGTCAGTGTCAGCAACCGCTCAACTGGAACAGGATCAGGCATCCTCTTCGCCTTCACCCTTGCGTGATAAAAATCCTTCCCACCCAGAAAGGGGGCTTTTCGCCACAGAGCCTGCGGAAGCTCCGGCATCTCTTCGTCTTCCTTGACGGGTCTGGTTACTCTTGTTTTGGCCATTCCTGCGAAAGGGCAAAAAAGGGGGGGGAGAAATACCACACTTCAGTTTGAATTTTGGAATTCGAGATCTATGCAAAGGAAAGCAAACAGTTCCGGTGCCGATTTCAGAAATTGGGGAGTTGCAAGACCCAATATCGTTGAAAGATTAAAAACGAAGCGGGTTCAAAGATCAAAGCCTCTTCACAGATTTCATGGGTTTACAGATTCAACGCAGTTCAAGGCAAACGCCGGTATTTTAAAATCAAAAAGTAAACGAGGCCAACCTTGTTTCCTTGAAGCCTGCTTGGATATGCACAATTGAAGAATACGATTTGCAGTTCTGAACTGGTGATTGATTATCTGGATCTGCTCTCGAAGATCTCCGGGTACCATTCACTTTAAGAGAAAGAAGTGATGCTTTGCAATAATGGGATACAAGGTATTTATCCAAAAGAATGAAGGGTTGCGTCCCTTCAGTAGTCGAATCGCAACCGTCACCGTCGTATCGCGCAATCACAGGACGGGCTGACGTCACGCCTAAAACCCTAAAGGTCAGACGGCACGACTCTAGGGGTTTTAGGTCATAATGACACGCACGGGGGCTGAACTTACCCGTATTTGAATTGGTGCGTGGCGACGACGCGCATGTTGGTTTCCGCGCATGGAAGCCTATACAGCTACGAGCCTTCACGCGCAGAAAGGGGGCTAATGTAGATACTGCTTTATGACATGGCAGATCTAGGCCACGTGGCGACCATCCAGCACACCATATTGTGCTCCACACACACAGGATCACCAGCCGAGCTGATCCATGTGGGGGCTGCGAGACAGAGCCCTCGCATACCACTGCACGGGACTTGTAGGGACTTAGTGGTTTGGAGGCTAGAGTAAGCCCTGTCGCGTGCGAGCCAAGCCCGCGCGCGACCTTTAGTAACTGTTTTGAGAGATCTATGGCACGAGCTCCCTAGACCCGGTCAATCCGGTCAAACCCGGTCAACCTCGTAACGGTTCCGGTACTCGCGCACCACGTGCTCTAACGGTTCCTATATACTCGGACGAACGTGCCGTTATGGTTGAGCTAATCAAGCCGCCATTAATGGGCGCATTAACCACACTACAACGGTCACGTTCTCCAGTATATATATATCGTTACTCTTTCCATACAAAGAAGAACACACTGCCATACGCGGAAGCTCTGCCAAACCTCTGTCTCTCTCTCAGACATTGCTACTGACTTACTCTCTCCCTACACACACCCCTACTCTTCCTGTGCGATCCCTGATCCACTACGTACGGTGTACACGGAGGTCTCCCTGCCGGAATCTCTTGTGCACAACCCCTTTGCGAGTGCCCAACTTTCACTGCTTGTGCCTTCTGCAATAGCTCGTAGGACTGCTTTTCTCCAGTCCGTATCATCCATGCGTTCATCGTCGCACGCGTCTTCTGTCAATGCCGACGATGTTCGCACTTCGATCGAGATCCTTGCGGGACATTTGTCTGTACTGACCTTGGATCCCAAGGTGGCCAAAGCATCTGCATGCCTGTTGTCTGCTCGGGGCTTGTGCTCGTACCTCACGTCGCAAAATTGCTGCACCAGCTTTTGTACCAGAGTCCGGTAGGACAGAAGGATAATCTCCTTCAAACCATACTCGCCGGAGGCTTGCTTGACGATCAACTTGGAGTCTCCCATGACCGTCAGGTTGCTTACTTCCAAAGCTTTTGCTGCACGGAGTCCCGCGATGAGAGCCTCATATTCCGCTTCATTGTTGGTGACTGCAAAGTCGAGCTTGGCGGACATCTGTATGACCTCTCCATCCGGCTTGGTCAAGACTATCCCAATACCCCCGCATTTCCTTGTTGACGAACCGTCGAAATGGAGCGTCCAATAGGGCACGTCGATTGCATAGATTTCAGGTCCTTCGAGCTCTTCTTCGACTATAGGCTCATGGCTGTTGTCAGGGAACTGTGCCAACAGATCCGCTACCCCCTGCGACTTGATCGCTCGCGGCCGCACGCATGTGATATCGTATTGAGAGATGGTCATGTACCATTTCGCCAATCTTCCTCCAGGAGTAGTGTGAGTTAGCAGATATCGTATGGGATCGCTCTTGGTGACCACTACCACTTTGTGCGACGCAAATTAGTGTTTCAACTTCTCTATCACGAAGAACAAGGCAAGGCAATGACGTTCGATGTCTGTGTACCTTGATTCAGCAGGCTGCACAATGCGAGAGATATAGTAGATAGGCCACTCTTGACCCTCGTACTCCTGAGCCAAGAGTGCTCCTATGGACCTCTTTGTTGACGTCAGATATAGCAGAAGCGGTGATCCCAGCTGAGGTGCGATCATTATTTTTGAAGACGTCAGCAGATCCTTCAGCTTTTCGAACGCAGCTTCGTGCTCCAGAGTCCAACTGTACACGACATCTTTCTTGAGAAGGGCACTAAAACAGCAGGTGATTTCGGCAATCGATGGGATGAATCTCCGCATATATGATAGCTTTTCCAAAAATGTCTTCAAGGCAATTTGGTTATGGGGCGGCGTCATGCCAGTGATGGCTGATACTTTCGCAGGGTCAGGCTTGATTCCTTGGCGATGAACCACGCATCCCAAGAACTTCCCTGATGTTACTCCGAATGCGCACTTCATGGGATTCATTTTCAGTTGAAAGCGTCTACATCTATTGAACACTTTCCGCAAATCCGCGAGGTGATCTGCTTCCTGCTTGGATTTAACCACCAGGTCGTCCACATAAAATTCCACTTCCTTGTGCATCATGTCGTGGAACAGGGCCATCATGGCCCACTGATAGGTTGCACCCGCGTTTTTGAGACCGAACGGCATCACTGTGTAGTTGAACACCCCTACCGGAGTGATGAATGCAGTTTTCCGCGCATCTTCAGGGTCCATCTTGATCTGGTTGTACCCGCTGAAGCCGTCCATGAAACTTAACATGCGATGGCCCGCTGTTGAATCGATAAGCAAATCGATGTTGGGCAGTGGAAAATCGTCCTTTGGGCAGAAACGATTGAGATCCCGGAAATCCACGCAGATGCGAAGCTGTCCGTTCTTCATCTTCTGGCTAAACACAATCCTGAGCTTCTTACATTCCGCTGTAGGATGCATGACCTTGCCGTGGTACTCGCACCACTTCGGGTCCCTCACCATCTCCTTGGAGGGTACCTTTTCGAGCGGCGGTAGGACACCGTCCTTGCGCCATTGTCTGCAGAGGTCGCTTGCCTCCTCCACCGAACATGGCAGAGGTGGTACGATGAAGTTCACAACCTTCGCCTGCTTCTGAGGTGAAACTGTATTGACCTCAGCTTCGCGTCCCCTCTTGTAACTGAATCTCCCGATCTTGTAGGTGGTACCGCTCGAAGATCGCTCCCGGGCGTTCTTCTTTTTCTGCCTCTCAACTATAGGCTCGATATTCTTCGTGCATTCGATGAGCTTTGAAAACGTAGGTGTTTGCAGGTTGATGAGCATACCTTTGTATTCGTCTCGCATGCATTGCAGGCATATCTCTACAAGCCGACTTTCGAGCATTGGATCTTTGCATTCCAAGGACTTTGCCCTGAACTTCTTGATGAAAGTTATCCCGTCCTCCTCGCGCTTCTGAAACATCCGCGAGAGGTGGATCATTGTCACCTTTTCTTCCATCTGGAAGAACTTGGTATAGAACTTCTGGACCATGTCGTCCCAAGTCTTCACGGATCCGGCCTCCAACGTTTGGTACCACTTGTACGCTACGTTCCCCAAGGATTTTGGGAACTCTCGCATTAGTAATTTGGGATCAGCTCCGTATGGTCCCATGACATCGATGAAACGCATGACATGCTCATGAGCATTCCCGTTGACATCCTCGAACTTGTCCCATTTAAGAGCCTTATACCCCACTGGGTTAGGCATGAGATAGATCTCCCGCGGGATGGGTGGATCGTTGTCTAGCTTCGGGATGATGGTATCCGCGAATGATTGGTGAGCCAGAATAGTGTCCATGCGCTTCTGCAGAGACGTCATGCATTCTGGAATGCTTCCCTCGGTAGCAGAAGGAGGGGTTGCCGCAGGCGGAGGCGACACATACGCCGCCGGAGGATTGGGGACATATTGGCTGCTCGCGTTGCCCCAGATCGCCGTTGACGGAGGCAAGGGATACTGCGACGCCGAATTAGGTACCAAAGCCATAGGCTGAGGAGTATGAGCAGCGAGAGGCAACATCTGGGCTGTTGACCCCTGAATTGAAGGCAGCTGAGTAGTCGCCGGTGGAGTCTGTAGATTAGGGTTGGGAGGTGTGGCCGACACTCCCAGTCCTGGAGCAGTAGGGGCTCCTCCTCCTTGAGAGACGGCGGTGATGACGGGTTTGGCGCAAGGGTGCCCAGAACGGCCAGGATCCGTTCTAGCTGCGCAGACTGAGCCTTGAGAGCTTTCGCTTGACTTTGGACAGTGGCGTCCAAGGATTCTAGCGTCGGTGCCTCGCCGGGGGTCGTAGGAGTACGGCGGGTCTCCTCTCCCGAGGCAGCTTCGGTGGAAGGCGATCTGTTGCTGATATCATCCTCCTGAGACATGGTTGCTTTTGTTGGTAAGTTCACGTCGGGTTCACCAAAATGTGCACAAGAGATTCCGGCGGGGAGACCTCCGTGTACACCGTATGTAGAGGATCAGAGATGGCACAGGAAGAGTTGGGTTGTGTGTAGGGAGAGAGTAAGGCAGTAGTAATGTCTGAGAGAGAGACAGAGGTTTGGCAGAGCTTCCGCGTATGGCCAGTGTGTTCTCCTTTGTATGGAAAGGTTAACGTCCTATATATAGCAGGGAACGTGACCGTTGTAGTGTGGTTAATGCGCCCATTAATGGCGGCTTAATTAGCTTAACCACAACGGCACGTTCGTCCTCATATATAGGGACCGTTACAGCACGTTATGCGCGAATACCGGAACCGTTACGAGGTTGACCGGGTTTGACCGGATTGACCAGGTTTATGGAGCTCGTGCCATAAATCTCTCAAAGCAGTTACTAAAGGTCGCGTGCGGGCTTGGCTCGCACATGACAGGGCTTACTCTAGCCTCCAAACCACTAAGTCCCTACAAGTCCCGTGCAGTGGTATGAGAGGGCTCTGTCTCGCAGCCCCCACATGGATCAGCTCGGCTGGTGATCCAGTGTGTGTGGAGCACAATATGGTGTGCTGGATGGTTGCCACGTGGCCAAGATCTGTCAGCTCAGAAAGCACTATCTACAACAGCCAAGTAATTTGTTCTTGAAGTAACAAATTGCTTGAAATCGCTCATAGCCCGTAGTTATGACCTTCATGACCTGAAGTTATGAAATATTATAAATAGTTTTCTCCTGAAGAGATTGCTACAATTTAAATAATTATCAACCCTTCTGAAGAGGTTGTATAAAGTTTAAGCATTTTTTTGTTGTAATTTTTTTAGTACTATGGTTGTGTTTACGCTTACCATTTATCCAAACAGAGCATCCAGAAGATGTTCTTAGTCCTTGAGGGTTTATTGGACAAACACATTTTATATGCGTAAAAAGTTATTTTCATACCAGAAGTTATGAAAAATAATATTATAACGTGGAGTTATAAAATAACATCAAAATATCTCCCTGAAGAGAGAATCTACAACCACTCACTTTTGAATAAAAAAATTGACATTTACGTCTCTTTTCGGGTTTTTTGGCAGAAACTTTGATTAGAGAACTACGACGTCCACGAGATTGCTTTTTGTCAATGTTTTTGGTTAAATTTGAGGATTGCTTTATAAAAAGTACATACGAGACAAATCGATGCCTGAAGCATCAACGAAATATCATTATGGTTATGATAATATTGCTCACGTCATGAGGGGGAGAATGGGTCCTACTGCATGACGTGAAATAAAATATCGTTGTCTCTTTCGGGTATGTACTTTTGTAAGTTTACAATCCCAACATGATGGATGTCTTATGGACTAATGGGTGTCGGTTTGGGTATACACTTTAAGCATAAAAATGTCGCTTGTGTACATATGTTGATCCTCCAGAAGAGGAACATAAATCGAAGCATCCAAAATAAGTTGAGATATGGATATATTGCTCTACAATATGGGAACACAAGATTGCGAGGAAAATCTTGAAACATCATCGATGGTGGATCAAAACCAATGTTGGTAACTGAATAGTCGTGGAAGAGACTAATAGATCTGGAAGTAGCTAATGTACCTTAAATATATAGCATGATTCTACTAATAATGATGATTGAAAGTTAGTAATGTAGACTAAATACAGGACCAAAATACTTGAATAGAGTATGGAAACTTTTTGCTAAACACAAATTTTAACTAAGTAACTATATGAGAAACTCAAATCTCAAGGCCTTGAGATTTTAGAAAACTAGTCAGAAACTTGTTAAGACAAAACAGAAATCTTTAAGGCCTTGAACTATAACCAGTTCTGAACAGTTTACAAACCCTAGTTTGATTTGAGTTGTTTGCAAATGAAAATAACAAAAACTGTAAAGTAAAGAACACAAGGAAATTTACAGAGTTCAGTCCCAATGGACCTAATCTCTGCCTGTGGGACCTATCCCACCGGGATTGGGCAAACACTTCTTATTACTCACACAAAAACAACCCTAGATCACCAAGCCTAAGTGAATTCCCTTACACCTATACAGCTTGGGGTTCCAAACCTATCTAGTACCAGCAACTAACTGTTGAGCTAACAAGAACCTCTTGTTGTTCCCATGAACAACCAACCACTAGGTTTAGTGAGGTTTTAGATATACAAAAGATAAGCAGATTACAAAACAGAAGAAGAACACAGTAGAAGAATAAGCTTGTGAAGGCCTGGATGTGTTCTTCAGGAAACTGGAATGATTGATCTTCTGAAAGCAGTAATTGAAGACTGGATGAATGTGTGTTTGAATGTCTGATCTCCCACGAATTTTCCACACCTCTCTCAGTTCTCTGCAAGCTTCCCGTCTTTCAAAATTCAAACCAGTATTTTATCCACTCTCTGCAACTAAATGAGAGATTTTATGATCTCAGTTCCTGTAGATCCTCATCCTTTCCAACTACAATTCAAAAAGCTTTGAGTAGATATCCGTTGGAGTTTGTTGAGATTGCATTTGCATGTTTAACAACCCTGCAACAACATTAAAACACATCAACAACAAAATCCAGAAATATAACAGCACTAAGTCTGTTTGGATTTCCAAATTCTGAATAAAAACTGGATGAGTGAATAAAACAATAATTTGATTAACTTCTGAAATATATAACTCATAATAAAATAGTTTAAGACTTTGAGAAGTCATTAAACAATCATAATAATAAAGATCAAACCCTGCAAGAAAGAATCAAATTAACTCTGTAAAGTTGTCAGCAGCTCAAGGCACATCTCAAGGCCTTGAAGCTCTGAACATGCTTCACAGTCTTTCAATATTAAGACCAGAAATCTTTGATTCTCTCTGATCAGGATATCTGCAATTGTGTTAGATATATATAAAGAACATATAACATAAGTATTTGCAGCAAATCTCTGATCTTAATTATCAGATATCCAACCTGCAACACAAAATTGTTAGAGCATTCAGCATAATAAAACTACTCTCAAGGCTTTGAAGCTCTGATCAGTATCTCAAGGCCTTGGAGCCTCAGAAATTCTTTGTCTTTCTCTTTCATCACTCAAAACAGTTACTTCTCAAAACAAACTTAAAAGTCTTTGAGTCAACAATCTCCCCTTGATGAAAGACAAAACCCATAATCTTGTGTAAATAACCCTGCAACTCCTTGTAAGAATTAGATATCAACATTTTGCAGAGACAATAAAAAGTGAGACCAGTCAAACCAACTTAACACAAATAATCAGTATTTCACAGATAACACAGAAACACATATAATACCAGAGCGCTGATTAACACAGAAACACCTATAATACCAGAGCACTGATTAACCAAGAACTCCAAAATATTATTATTAGTTAAACACTGAAAAGTAACCACAAAAACAAAGTAACCACAAAAACCACATAATTTCTCCCCCTTTTTGAATTTCATCAAACAAAGGTGAAGAAATGTTGGATCATTACTCAGAGTCTTAAAAAAAAAACAAACTGAATGTCAAGGCCTTGAGAACATAAAAGAATAAAAGAAAAAGATAGAAAGAAAGGATCAAGGCTTTGGTCTTCTCAGATCTTCACTTCTTCTTTGATGTTTGGCCTTTCTCTGAGCCTTCTTCATCACTATCAGCATATTCAGCAGACTGATTCTCTTCTTGTTCAGCATCTACCTCAGCAACAACTTCCTCAATGATCTCATCCACCTTCTTGTTTTTAATCTATACTGATTCACCCTCTGTAGCTGCATCAACACATGTGTCTTCTCCAGCTTCTTCTTCATCCGTTTGCTCATACAGATCCTTTGAAGTGAGTACCACTGGAATAGGCTTCTTCTTCTTCTTCTTCAAGAAATCACCTAGATTTTCATCTGATTCAATACTGGTTTCATGAATAGTAGCAGAAGGAATCTTCTCCAAGTTCAAACCTTTGATGACAACATCCAGTTTGCCATTCATCACATTCATCAAACCCTTAAACTGATTAAATTCAGAAGACAGGTCAAATAGCCTTTGTCTGAGATCTTCAATCTCAACCTGATGATCTTCAAACTTCTCAACCAACAAAGAGTAATCCTCATTTGCTTGTCCTTTCGCTGTTGTAGCCCCCTTAGGTTTAACAAACTCTTTCTCTTCAAGCTCAGCTTTGGACAATTCTGAATAGAACTTCCAATGACCTTTTTGTCTGAACCACTCCAATCCTCTGTAAAGCAGTCTCATCAATTAACCCAAAACCACCAGTTATCTTTTCCTCTCCTTTCACAGGTACCTCAAAATGCTCAAAGAAAAGAGGTAATAGGTTGGCATAGGGAAGAGGATGGTTTCTAGTTCTAGTAGCACAGTAGATCATATGCTCCATAACCACTGTTGGCAAGTCAATCTCAAACCCTTGACATATCAGGTACATCAGGATGAGAACTTTATCAGTAACCAACTCTCTTGATTTTTCCCTAGGAACAACACTCCTCATCAAAATTGTAAACAAAATCTTAGCTTCACAGTTAAGCACAGAGTGTGTCAACTGTTTGGGACCAGAGGGAACACCATCAATGAAAAACATAGCTTTTGTCTTTTCTAGACACTCCTTCCTATCAGGATAATCACCAACATTTTACTTCTCAGGAATGCCCAAGACTTTGGCAAAAGTCCTATGATCTAGCCTTAAGTTTATCCCAGCCACCTTAGAAGTTAACACCAATTTATCATCTCCTTCTTGAACCAGATTAAGATAAAACAACCTAGTTAACCTAGGATAAGCCTTTGAATTAGGATTTAACACCTTCCAAACTGCAGAATCCCTTAACTTCCTCATACAGTCAATATCCAGTTTATCTAATAACTCTTCAGAAATCATACTACAAAAAGCAACCTTAAAAGAAGCATACCATTGCATCCAAACTGTCCTAACCTCAGAACTAACAAACCAATCTGAAGGAAGTACATTTTTACCTTGATAACCCTTTTTGGTTGCAGCAGCAACTTGCTTAACCCTTGATTTCTTCTCAGTGGGTTTCTTCTTCTCTTATTCTCCTTCAGTTTATTACTTTTTGCTTTCCTGAGCAGATTTCCCCTTTTCTTCTACACCAGCCTTTTTATTTTCTCCCCCTTTCTTCTTGTCTGACCTAGGTTGATCACCACCCTGAGTCTCTGTCTCCTTCTGTGGATCAATACTTGAACCTTCATCTCCCTTTTCTGTTCTGATCTTCTTTGCAGGAGGAGTGTCCTCATGCAAACTTTGAGTGTTCTCTGAATCTGAATCAGAGATCACAATCTTCTCCTTCTTGTTTGCCCTCTTCTTAGATCTGCCAGAAGACTTTCCCTGTTGTTGAATCCTGGTTGATTTGCGCTCCATTGTGGGTTTAGGGTTTTGAGAGGAGAATGAGATTGAGAGAAATAGAGAGAGAGAAGAGAGACGTAGAGAATTGAGAGAGAATGAAGAAGAATAAGCCCTGACTTTCAGCTTAAGTAGGTTGAAAGAATGAGTTATAATAGGACTCTACTGAAATCAACATGCAAAAAGAATCTTTGAAAATATATTTGGCTATTTTAGAAAATTCTCTGAGTAATTCAAATATTATACAGTTATCTAAAGAGATAAGATATAATATTTGATGATCCATTTTTTTAAAAAATATTACAGATGTTTCAAGACCTGGAGAACAATCTCAAGGCCTTGAGATTTTCTGCAGTCTTATAAATTTCAAAGCTTTGAACTATACTTTCAAGGCTTTGGAAAGTATAATCTCAAGGCTTTGAGATTTCAACACATAAACACAAGTAAGTACCAATACTCCCCCTAAACCAATACATCCTTGTTTAACATACCCAGTTCAAGCCTTAGGGATGAAAACCTATCATCTGGAAGAGGTTTAGTGAAAATATCAGCAATTTGCATTGAAGTGGAAATAAAAGATAGAACAACATCACCTTGTTCTGCATGATCTCTAAGAAAGTGATTTCTCACATCTATGTGCTTGGTTCTTGAATGTTGTACAGGATTCTTAGAGATTGAAATAGCACTTGTGTTGTCACAATGAATAGGCACATTTATGAAATTATAGCCAAGATCTCTAAGTTGTTGTGCAATCCATAACACTTGTGAACAACAAGCTCCAGCTGCAATGTATTCAGGTTCTGCAGTTGATAATGCTACAAAATTTTTCTTCTTAGAATGCCAACTGATCAGTGAAGATCTAAGAAATTGGCAACATCCAGAAGTACTCTTCCTATCTACTTTATATCCTGCAAAATCTGCATCTGAATAGCCACTCAACATAAAATTAGATCTCCTTGGATACCAAAGCCCCAAGTCTTTGGTTCCATTCAAATATCTAAAAACTCTTTTGACAGCAGTTAAATGACTTTCCTTAGGATCTGCTTGAAATCAAGCACACATACAAACACAGAACATAATATCAGGTCTACTAGCAGTTAAATACAAAAGAGATCCAATCATACCTCTATATTCCTTTTGATTCACACTCTTACCATTTGAATCCTTGTCTAATGAGAGTGATGAACTCATAGGATTTTTAAGTACCTTGGACTGTGTCATATTGTACTTGTTCAATAAGTCCTTGGTATAATTTCCTTGATGTACAAATATTCCTTTCTTCATTTGTAAAATATGAATTCCAAGAAAGAAATTTAGTTCTCCCATCAAGATCATCTCAAACTCCCTGCACATCAGACTAGAGAACTCTTTTGAAAGAGCATCATTAGTAGCACCAAACAAAATATCATCCACATACATCTGAACTACTAACAAATCAGTTTCATGATGTTTAATAAAAAGAGTTTTATCTACTAGACCTCTCTTGAAATTATCGTCAAGTAAAATTTTTGAAAGTCTATCATACCAAGCCCTTGGAGCTTGTTTTAAACCATAAAGAGCTTTTTCTAGTTTGTAAACATGATCAGGGAAGTTTTCATCTTCAAAACCAGGAGGTTGTGCTACAAAAACATCTTCTTGTAAATAACCATTCAGAAAAGCACATTTGACATCCATCTGATAAAGCTTTATGTGATTGTGAGAGTCAAATGCAAGAACTATTCTAATAGCTTCTAACCTGGAAACAGGAGAAAATGTATCCTCATAGTCTATACCTTCTTCTGGATTGTATCCCTGTGCCACAAGTCTGGCTTTGTTCCTTACCACTTTGCCATTCTCATCAAGCTTATTTCTGAACACCCATCTGGTTCCTATAACTGATATCTCTTTTGGTCTAGGAACCAGATTCCGTACCTTGTTTCTTTCAAATTCATTCAGCTCACTTTGCATTGCAATGATCCAGTCTGCATCTTCAAGTGCTTCCTTATTATTCTTAGGCTCAATCAATGATACAAAGGCACTAAAAGCACACAAATTCTTCAACTGTCCTCTTGTCTGAGTTCCAGTTGTTGGATCAGATATGATATTGTCAGCTGGATGATCTGCAAGATACTTAAACTTCTTTCTTGGTATCCAGGAATATGTTCCTTCAAGGCTTTGAGTTCTTGAAACAGTAGAGGGAGCATCATAGAAAGTTCAGTTTCAGTTTCAAGGCTTTGAGATTTTGGCTCTGCAGGGGGTTCAAGGCATTGAGATTCTACTGATTGATTCTACAATTAAGTTTTGCCTTTTTCCTCTTTCACAGCATCATCATCAGACTCATGCTTGTTCAAATTTAGATCTTCAAAACTTTCACTCAGAGACTCCTTAGTACTTTCATAAAAAAACACATGAATACTCTCTTCCACAATCTTGGTCTTTCTGTTGTAAATTCTATAAGTTTTGCTAGTTTGAGAATATCCAAGAAATACACCTTCATCACTTCTAGCATCAAATTTACCAAGATTGTCTCTACCATTATTATGCACAAAACAGATACAACCAAAAGGTTTGAAGTAAGAGACACTAGGCTTCCTACCTTTAAACAGTTCATAAGGAGTCTTTTTCAAAATAGGTCTAATCAAACATCTATTCAACATATAATTGGCAGAATTAACAGCTTCTGCCCACAAGAACTTTGGCAAATTACTTTCAAGTAGCATGGTTCTAGACATATCCTCAAGTGTCCTATTTTTCCTTTCAACTACTCCATTTTGCTGTGGAGTTCTAGATGCAGAAAAGTTGTGTGATATACCATGCTTTGCACAAAATAAATCAAAGTCAAGTTGAACAAATTCCCTACCATGATCACTTCTAATAGATGCAACAGGAACATTTTTCATAGTTTGAAGCTCTTTTCACAGTCTAGAAAATTCAAATAAAGCTTCAGTTTTGTTTCCCATGAACATCACCCATGTAAATCTAGAATAATCATCTACTATAACAAGAATATACCTCTTACCTTTTGGGGTCTGAACTCTCATAGGACCACACAAGTCCATATGCAACAGTACTAAGGGTCTAGAAGTACTTACAAAGTTCTTTGGCTTGAATGAGCTTCTTGTTTGTTTACCTTGTACACATGCCTTGCAAACCTCATCATCTGAAATTTTTTGTGATGGTAATCCTCTTACCAAATCCTTTGATATGAGTTTATTCAAGGTGTGTATGCTAATATGACCAAGCTTTATATGCCAAAGCTTTGAATCTTCCTTCAAGGCCTTGAGGCATTTTAACTTGTCACCTGCAACACTGTTAGTACTCATAGCATATAGATTATATGATCTAGGAGCAGTGGGTATGAAATCTCCAGATTTCTCATCTTGCACCACACATTTCTCCTTGTCAAATATAGCTTTATAACCTTTATCACATAACTGAGAGATACTAAGCAGATTATATTTAAGTCCATCCACAAGATAAACATCAGAGATAGAGTTGGTAGAACCATTACCAGTACTACCTATACCAATAATATTGCATTTTGCTTTGTCACCAAGTATAATTGTTCCTCCAGATTTTTCTGTAAGCTCAATAAAGAGAGATTTCTTTCCACTCATATGTCTGGCATAACCACTGTCTAATATGCATTTTTGATCTTTCAAGGCCTTGGTGACATCCTGCAAAAGTAAATCATTGCCTTAACAGGCTGTTAGACCAAGCGCAGAACTTTGAGTCATACTCAGAATCAGCCATGTTTGGTGGTCTAATTCCTTTTGGAACCCAAATCTGCCTAACCTGTCCCTTAAGCTGATAAGGATAAGTATTCCTCATAATGTGAGGTTTTGATCTTCTGAAGGGACAAAATAATCTGATATGACCAATTTTTCCACAGTAATGACATTTTGGAGAATGTCTGCTACCAGATTTGACAAAAGTAGCTTGGCTTTTCTTTAGAAAATTTGGATTATATCCAATCCCACTTTTATGCATTGATTTCAGACTTCCTCCAAGAATGAGATTTAGATTATGTTCTGAGCCTGTAAATCTGGCTAGGACCTTTTTAGACTCTTGAAGTTCCTCAGTCAAAGAACATATTTGTTGTTCTAAATCCTCAGAATGAGTCTTTAGATCAGCATATCTTTCAGTTAAAAGAGTGTTTTGATCAACAATCTCTTTTATCAGAGCCTTCAAGGCTTTGAACCTGCTGTCCAAGACCTTGAAGTCCTTTTCAATTTTTGTCTTAGAAACTTCAACAGTTTTGTTGGCAAAAACTAGGTCCAGGTTTTCTTTTACCTGCTCATGAATCTTAATTTTTAAAGAAGAAATCTCATTTCTATAACTTTCCTCATTTAAAAACATACTCTTGAGAATTTCAGGAAGTACATCAGACGGACTAGCAAGAAGATTTTTTACCATTTCCTCAATATTTCTGTCTGATGACATTTCTTCATCATGTTTAGCCATGAAGCACAAATTTGCTTGATCTTCTTCTGTGTCTGAGTCACTTGATGAATCAGAATCACTCCAAGAGGCCATCATGGCTTTCTTCCTTTTGTTGTCATTTTCTTCGTTTTGAAAGTTCCTGCTCTTCTTCTTTTGTGGACAATCCCTTACTAAATGATCTGCATCACTACATTCAAAACAATTCATTACTTTAGTTTTATGTAACTGTGATGAAGACTTACCTTTGTATTCCTTGCTTCTTGAAGGTCTTGATCTCTCTCTGTTGTAGTCCCTGTTACCAGAGTTTCTTTTATTCTTGAGAATCCCGGTCAAGGCCTTGGAGATCAATGCTAAAGCCTCTTCATCATCATGCTTATCTTCACTCTCAAGGCTTTGAGATTTTTCATTGTCTTTAGCCTTGAGTGCTAAGTTCTTGATGTTTTCACTCAGATCACCTTCTACATCTTTCATAGACATTTCATGAGTGAGCAGCTTTCCTTGTAGATCATCTAGCTGAAGCAGACTTAAATCCTGAGCTTCCTGAATAGCTGTTGTCTTTGGCTCCCACTTGGCTTTTGGCAAGCTCCTCAGAATTTTCCTGACTTTTTCCTCATTTGAAAACATCTTTTCCAATGACTCCAGATTATTCACCACATCAGTGAATCTTTTGAACATCTCCTTGATGGTCTCATTTGAGTTCATCTTGAACAGCTCATATTGCCTCAGAAGTATGTTAATCTTGGTCTGTTTAACCTGGCTTGTTCCTTCATATGTCACAACCAGTTTGTCCCATACTTCCTTGGCACTTTTCAATTTTACACTCTGTTGAACTCATCTGCATTAAGAGCACAGTATAACAGATTCATAGCCTTGTAATTTTTTCATACCTTTTCCAGTTCAGTAACTGAGAGGTTTTCCTCAGACTTGATGCATCTAAATCCATCTATGGTAGTGTAATACTCATGAGGACCATTCTGAACTATTGACCACAGTTCCATGTCTTGATCTATGATGAACATCTTCATCAATGCCTTCCAGTGCATGAAGTTATCACCACAGAACAATGGAGGTCTGTTTGTTGCCCTTCCTTGTGAGAATCCACCATCTTCTACATTACTCATAGTCACAAGATTGTTAGATCTATATAGTGACCTAAGATCTGATACCAATTGAAAGTTAGTAATGTAGACTAAATACAGGACCAAAATACTCTAGAAGGGGGGGTTGAATAGAGTATGGAAACTTTTTGCTAAACACAAATTTTAACTAAGTAACTATATGAGAAACTCAAATCTCAAGGACTTGAGGTTTTAGAAAACTAGTCAGAAACTTTCTAAGACAAAACAAAAATCTTCAAGGCCTTGAACTATAACCAGTTCTGAACAGTTTACAAACCCTAGTTTGATTTGAGTTGTTTGCAACAGAAAATAACAAAAACTATAAAGTAAAGAACACAAGGCAACTTACAGAGTTCAGTCCCATGGACCTAATCTATGCCTAAGGGATCTCCTCCCACCAGGATTGGGCAAACACTTCTTATTACTCACACAGAAACAGCCCTAGATCACCAAGCCCAAGTGAATTCCCTTACACCTATACAGCTTGTGGTTCCAAACCTATCTAGTACCAGCTACTGACTGTTGAGCTAACAAGAACCTCTTGTTTTTCGCTTGAACAACCAACCACTAGGTTTAGTGAGGTTTTAGATATACAAAAGATAAGCAGATTACAAAACAGAAGAAGAACACAGTAGAAGAATAAGCTTGTGAAGGCCTGGATGTGTTCTTCAGGAAACTGGAATGATTGATCTTCTGAAAGCTGTAATTGAAGCCTGAATGAATGTGTGTTTGAATGTCTGATATCCCACAAATTTTCCACACCTCTCTCAGTTCTCTGCAAGGTTCCTGTCGTTCAAAATTCAAACCAGTCTTTTATCCACTCTCTGCAACTGAATGAGAGATTTTAGGATCTCATTTCCTGTAAATCCTCATCCTTTCCAACTACAATTCGAACAGCTTTGAGTAGATATCCGTTGGAGTTTGTTGATATTGAATTTTCACGTTTAACAACCCTGCAACAACAATAAAACACAGCAACAACAAAATCCAGAAATATTACAGCACTAAGTCTGTTTGGATTTCCAGTTTCTGAATAAAAACTGGATGAGTGAATAAAACAATAATTTGATTAACCTGAATATATAACTCATAATAAACTAGTTTAAGACTTTTAGAAGTCATTAAACAATCATAATAATAAAGATTAAACCCTGCAAGAAAGAATCAAATTAACTATGTAAAGCTGTCAGCAGATCAAGGCACATCTCAAGGCCTTGAAGCTCTGAACATGCTGCACAGTCTTTCAATATTAAGACCAGAAATCTTTGATTCTCTCTGATCAGGATATTTGCAATTGTGTTAGATATATAAAGAACATATAACATAAGTATTTACAGCAAATCTCTGATCTTAATTATCAGATATCCAACCTGCAACACAAGATTGTTAGAGCATTCAGCATAATAAAACTACTCTCAAGGCTTTGAAGCTCTGATCAGTATCTCAAGGCCTTAGAGGCTCAGAAACACTTTGTCTTTGTCTTTCATCACTCAAAACAGTTGCTTTTCAAAACACACTTAAAAGTCTTTGAGTCAACAATGATACATTTGAGGAAGCGCGCAAAATCATATGATTATTTTATGGGAACAATGTTGACTAAATAGTTATTGGCCAAACAAAGTCAACAAATGCATAGAAAATTGCTCGAGTACAATCATTTTGAATATGTTGAGCATACAAACAACCCGAATCAGAAATTACATACTATGCAGAGACTACATATATGCTGGTAAGCGTGGGATATATGTAGTTAGTATAGTCCGCTATTAAGCGTGAGACTCATGTTAATGTTCAAAATCCGCTGGTATGCGTGGGATTTATGTTGAGATTTATGTCCGCTTTTGAGCGTGGGACTTATAAAATGAGAAACATGATATGGTATGGATCATGATATGTTCTCATAAATACAATCATCTCGTGGTGAGAATGATGATAATGTTATATTAGTCTCGGGGAATAAGGAACAACAAAAAGATGGGTTGAACTAGTTACCAATACGATCATAAGAAATCACAAATTTGTGAAATTTCATGGAGGTTGGTTCCCATGAGAAATAATATTTGCCTGAAGCAAATAAAAAATGTACACTCGCAAGTAGTTAGGTGCATATGCATTATTTTAATTATGATTGTTAATCGTTTCTTTTGGATTATTGTTTTTGCAATGAATTTGTTTTTTAGGTAAAAGGATGCTCCAATGAGGGGAAGATCAAATGAAATGCGAAGTCGTGCGACACTCTTTTCCCTTCACTATGGTTTTTTGTCCCACAGGGTTTTTCCAAGCAACGTTTTAACGAGACTGCAAGGACTATTCAAATGCGCTCCAGAAGAATGTCATCTCCGATGTTGAGCTAATATAATTCACTAGATGTACTCTTTTTCCTTTGTCATTGATTTTGTCCCACTGGATTTTTCATGACAAGGTTTTAACGAGGTATCCTAAGTGGTGAATATTCAAGGGGAGTGTTATGAAATATGGCTTGGGTTATTGGTGAATATCCACCACATATTATAAGTCCATTTGTACATTTTTATTGGTCCATTAGCCCACCCTAATGCCTATATAAGGAGGTTTAGGGTTGGCGAATAATATACCACTCAATACTCTCCTCCCTACACTATTGTCTCTCTTTATTTATTGTCTCTCTCAATTCTAGTTTCACAACAGAAATGTGTTAATTTGAGAATTACGACTATGATTTAAGTAAGCCTTACATTGTTTGCTGAAATGTTGTTAATCCTTACTGGAGCTAATGACAACTCTTAGTAGACAAAGTTACTATCACTATGAGAATTTTCAGCTCATAACTTTGGCCATCAAAATTGTTCTGGTTCGATGACACTTTATTCTCATCAAGTAGTTTCATAGCTCTTCATTTATCAACTTCGTTGCAAGAATAAAAAAACAGGGATCCACATGACATTGAGGTGAAGCATTAAAAGTAACGAGGATGCACATAGGCAAAGTAACAAAAAGATCGATAAGGTGAAAGTTATGAGGATTATGAGATTATCTTATTAGATTGTAATACAAGAAATTTAAGGGTATTGAGATTATCTTCGGTTTGCAAGTAAGTTTGGATTTGTAATTTTGTGCATTTAATTTTGGGAAATCTTCAGATTTAGAGAGTAGCACATCTGATTTTTGCTGGTGGTTGGAGTGAAATTTTTGATTATCATTGAGTCTGGGAAAGTGAACACCCGAAGTCTGAGTTGATAGAATCATATGTTTCCAGGATATCATCTGGATAGTGCTCTTAGGGCATGGGTCATTTCCAAGTACATTTAATGCCCCTAAATCATGAAAATTGTTACTTCTTCATGTTTTTTGTCGTGTACGTGATAGCTTCTCAAGAAGAGGAAGCCACATGATTCATACCCAACATGAAGGAATCATTTAGATTCTCAATGTAGGGCTCGAAACAAAGCTACAACGTGCGGGGTGTAAAAACTAGTATAAAAATAAAATGTGGAAGAACACGTTGTTTCAAGAATAGAGGCAAAATTGTATCACATTGTTATCATCTGGAACGAGCAAGAGAAAGATGATAATCGATGAACAAAAACACATCCGATTTAACGTGGTTCATCCGTACGATGCTAGCTACGTCGATGGGCCAGAAACCTCGTTTAACTAGAGAGAAACGATATGAATACACCTCATGCCCTTCGACCCATGCCTATATACGTATATATAGCCTATAGGTTCCTTAGACCCACATGAACGTCCAAAACCGACCTAGAACAAACAAGAAAATAATTTCAAAATGCCAGACCCCGTCGAGGTCGTGGATGGAGCAATGTAAAAAAGACTATTGGACCCTCATTCTCACCCTATTTTAAAAACTAGTAGGCTCATCACGTGCTAGGTAGAGTGCTATATTTGATTAAATATCATATAAAATGCATATAATTTTTTATACTCGATCTTATTGGTGCTTTTCTGAATTGTTCAATTTGATATTAACTGCATTGTGTGGTGGTTCGTCATGCTAAAAAGGATTAAACTTACGTCACACTCTAAATGTTAATTTAATTTGCTGAACGGTTTTTCTTTAAATTTTATGCTGTCAATTTTTGTAAGCATACTATGTCATATGAGCATTATTTAAAAATTATCATAGATAATATAAGGTTCATTATTTCTCTAAGACATCCGTACATCAAAATTTGTTTACTTACGAGGTAAGCCGAGAAAATGTGTAATTCATCTCAATAGATTTCGTAGACAAATATTCATAGACAAAAACTTGACTATAAAGAATTTGTTTAGACTAAGAAGTAAGGTGAGGCAAATGGCGATTTGGTTAGCTAACATAGTGGAAAATAAGTGATTCGTGGAGACAAATAAGAGTGGACAGTAAATTGAGGGACCATATTAATGGGTAGGTGGTGGTTTTGGTTATTATTAATGGGAAAATAGGTTCAAAGGTTGTTTTTTTTTCGAGAAATTGTTTTGTCGTCAACCGGATTCGAGCCCGGGACCTCATGCAAGGTTCAAAGTGTAACACCCCCAAAATGACCAAGCCAGAGGCCCGGGGGTGTTACTCCGTACCCGAGATTAAACCCGGATACAAGGACATTTAAAGATAGTTCTCAAGCAACATCCATGATAATAGTTAAAACTAATCATTATTACAATGCAATTCTTCTTACCTCAAACGCGAGCATAAAACAACTAAGTGTATTATTAACTAACCAACAAGAGTTCTAATTATTGAAATGAAAAGACAAATGATTCGGTGATTAAGTGCGTCTCCCGCTAAGCAGATACTCACCGCCTAGACCTGTGGTGCGAAAATAAAAGAAACACCACAGCACAAAATCAGCATATAAATACTGGCAAGCAAACACCCAAGCATGTAAAATGATGATGAGACAAGTTATAAAACAGTAACCAATTTTACGAGTTGGAGTTTATCTTTAAACACAGCGGAAGTTGAGTTTGACACTTGTAAGAAAACATGAGAGTTTACAGTTCGCAAATTCGAATTCAATATCCAAGTTGGGAAATCTCAAATTTCATACTCATTCTTTTTCCATTAATAATCACCAAATTCACAAGTTCACAAATACAATTAGTTGATATGGGGAAAGAACCAACCACTTCGCAAGCATCCAAGACCTTAAGTGTCGACACCCCCTTATAGACTTCTTGCGGCCAGAAGGGTGAGTACAAGGAGCGAACCGGGGCCTTACAACCGGATTAAATACAATTAATTGGCCGGGTATAACCCAACCAAGCCCAATCGTAACCATGAGACAATCCCGCACAACTCTTCCACTTTACGTTATCATGAATTGTTAACTTATTATGTTATTTTCAAGAAAAGCATTTACGAGTACAATCGGAGGTTTAAATGACACATAAGCGCATAACACGTAAATTCATTTTGAGACATGTAAAAAGAAATCATTTGACACGAAGGGAGTTAGGCACACTAGGCCTGGCATGTTTACTCACCTTACTTGCAAGCAACTATGGAGACTCAATCGTAGTACTCGACGTACGCGTCGTCTGTGAACTCGTCGCCTACAAATTAACAATACTCTAATCAAATTACAATTTCTTAGTAATATAAATATTAAACTATACTACATGCACATGACGCTCGACGGTTTAGGTTTCTAACTTCAACCTAATGTTCCCAAGTAAAACCCGATACACCAATGGATAGGACAATTGGCCCTAGTTTAACCATAACTCTACTAACATGATCAAGATTAACATCCCCTTAGGCTATTTAATTCAAAATAAAGAGATCACTATTTAACTAGATTCACATTACACTAGTCACAACTCACAAATTCACCCAAACACGTGTACTTATGTTCAAGGTCACGAAACGAGTGTTAAAACTCCAATATTTTAACTAATTTTCATGTCTAGACACTATTTAATAATCCCAACAGCATTAATGACAAATTCAGCAACTTCGAATGACCAAAACAGCCCTATAGCGACGAATTTCAACCTTTTAGCGACCGCACAGATTGTATATGAACTCTAGAACATCAAACTAAGTGTCCAACAGTCACGATTTTGGCTCCAAATCCAATTAACCGGTGATTACCATTCACCTAACCAACCCAACACATCAAACAAGTGATGACTTCTAATTAAACTTATTGTTTTGGCTTGATTTTACCTCCTATATAAACTAGGTTTTATGGGTTAACATGAACGTGAATGATTTTGATGAAACAAGACGAATAACATGAAACTAATCCAAGTAAAGGACGATAACAAATCTGAAAATCACGGAACACATGCTATTTACGAGAATCGTGAGAAAGAGATCAAGAGAACAAGATAAATCAAGAGAAAAAGAAGAACCAATCGCCGCCCAAAGAGGGTCGACGAAGGAAGAAGAATTGGACGGAGAGAGAGAGAGAAAAGAGAAGAAGAGAAAGAGAGAGAGAGAGATACCTGATCGGAGAGAGAGAGAGAGAGAGACGGCGGCGGCGTTGGAGCCGCTGCTGCTCCTGTTGCGTCAGGCAGAGAGAGAGAGAGAGAGTGAGAGAGAGACGTGAGAGTGAGAGAGAGAGAGAGAGGTATAGGGTTTTATGATAATTGGGAAAAAAATCAAACTCTCTTGGAAAGAAACCCCATCAAATTGGAAGTTTCACGTAGGAAGAAAATTGGGTCAAACTTATACCAATATGTGAAAAAAGACACTTTCCCCCTAGTTTAGGCAAAAAGGCGACAACCTCCCCCAAAATCAAATAAAAGGCACTAAAACTTTTAGATTAAAGTCAAAAAGACCCCCAAACACTAGAAACCATTTATAATTAACTCCCAATAATTTAACTCCCAACACATGTAATAATACCACAAAATATCAAAAATACCCATAGTCTCAAAACGGGGTATTTCACAAAGATTGTTACATTCCTTGATGGCTATCTTGTTATTATTATTATTATTATTATTATTATTATTATTATTATTATTATTATTATTATTATTATTATTATTATTATTATTATTAAAAAGTAGGTAAAAAATAAAAGTTTTACGAACAAATCTAAAAACTATAGAAAAGCAATGCAGAAGATTATATCTAGAGTTTGAAACTCGTTTTCTCATATAAGTTGTCACTGTACACAGTTAATATTTTTCTATATTCACATAACCAATCATGGTGACCACAATGTTTCGGAAACACCTCCCACAAAAACAATTGGTAGCTTTTAAATCCTTCAAACTACGTTGTCCATTGAAGTCATCATCTGGGTTTCCTGATATTCTTTCGACCCTAGATTATTACTCGAAGTCGCCGTGCGCTGCTAATCAAGAAATAACGAATGTCTTCTCCTCCCAAAGGAGTGAATGTTGTTCAATTACACACAACAACCTTGGTCACCTACAAAGCAAACAAAAAATATAAAGAACGACCAAGACTGGCAGAGAGAGTAGTGGTCGACTTTTTGTTGTGTGCATAAAAGAGTCAATTACAAACAAGGGTGTTATGAATTTTGATGAAAATATTTGGCATTATATTACATATATCTGATTTATTAAATTGATATTTTACTCTATTCATTTTTTTGGATTTTTTTCCAAGGTTGATATGTTTTGGATTTGTTCGTAAAACTTACAATTTAGAAAAAAAAATGGGTGAAATAAGGGGTACAATAGTCTTTTTATATTATTTCGTCTAATATAGAAGGAAAGTTAAGGGAAAGGTACTCAATTGCATGATTTTTGAAAATTTGAGACCAGGACTGCAGTGTTTTAAAGTTTCGGCACCCCCTTGCCGGAACAACCTAATTTTAAATACGTGTTGTCCAATTTTGCCAATAACATGTAGACGAAGGAGGCATATAAAGTTGAGAAATATTCTATGAGGGTAAAAGGAGGAAAAATAAAAATAAGAAAAATGGTGATTGACACTAAACCTATCCGCACTATTCACCCGTGACAATAAACACCCTAAAATATACCCACACACACCCCACACTATTCGCTATGGTGACAATTAACCACAAATTGATAACACCGTTAAAAATACTAACATAATCCCGTTACCTTATGGGCATTTCTTGTAATTTTTCACGAATTCCTTCCATACCTAGAAGATCTATTTAACAATCCGCTATGGAGAATAGATTATAGAGTCAATTACTTATTACCCACTTCCAGTTTGAAGCAACGATCCAGTTACCACCCCTAATTTCAAAATCCACTCAGTACCACCTCCAGTTGTTTATTGTTTGCAATTAACAACTTGGATCATTTCCGTCCGAAATTTTTCGTTAGTTAACGGTAAATGAGGGGAAAAGTGGTCCAACAACTAAACTATGAACACTAAGAATATAAGAGCAGCTCTGCTGCAACAGAAACACCACCATTACCGCCACCATAACCCAGAATCGGGCAACCCACCACCGTCGCCGCCACCATACATAGCCAGAAATCCGGTAGCCCACAATCCCCATCATCGCTACCACCACCACTTGCCATTACTGCTACGAGCGTCCTACAACGGACAAGCAACCACTGCTTCTAATATAGACATGTTCGTTCAAAATCCCAAGTATAGGATATCGCTACAAGTAGTAATCCGGTAAAACCGGAGTCGAATCCACAAGAATTGGGAAAGAGATATCTCACACTTGGGTAACAAGGAAACAAGCTAAACTAAAGCTAACTAGTGCGATGAAAGTAAATTTATCAAAGGCTTTATAGCTAGTCAAGCTTCAAAATCCACAAAGAGAGAGTTGATGGAGCAAGGATTTGTTGGTTGAGCAATTTTAAAGAAACTAAGCAAACAACTAGTAGATTAAAGAGAATCTAAAACTTGAGAAGAGTTTTTTTAGGATTGACAGTAGAGTTGGTCTTAGTTGAATCCTCTAGGTGTGTTGTGTATGAATCCAACACCCAAATGATTTTGCAAGGAGATGTGTGGATTCTAATGTCAAATTCAAGTGTGACTCATGAAGAACACTAGTGAAATCCAAAACTAAGTTTTATCAACTATCAAGGATATGTATTCATTCATGAATCCACATACAAGATGAAGCTACAAATCAGATTTGTATTCCAACAGTTGTTCACACACGAATCACAAGAGGAACTTCTCAACTCATTGATTCAACAATTGAATGCACACCCAACACACCTAGATTCATCAACTTCAACCAACAACAAAACTTAGATACTCATGTATAAGAAAGAAAAACAAGAGATATCAAGCATATTCATGAATATTTTCATTCAATTCAAGTTCCAACTCAAGAATACACAAAATATTCTCCAATTTCAGCCCAAGAACTTGCTTCAAATGCCCGAAATGAAGAACAAAGTCACTAATACTTGATTCAAACTACTACAACTTGATTGAAAACTACACTAAACCAACTAATAGCAGCTAATTTAACAAAAATTATCAACTAAAAGCAGATAACCCAGAACATCAGTCAAGAATTGACCGGAAAAATCAGAAAAGTGACCGGAAAAGTGTAATCCGACCCTCTCTCCCTCTATGGTTGCTACTGGCTCTGTTATATCTCAGAACGAGCTCATAAACACCACGAGCAAACCAGAATCTGGCCAAGTACCGAGAGAGAAGAGAGAGAGGCAGAGTGTTGCTTCAAAGAAATCGTGACGGAGGAGAGAGATTTCTTCCTCTTCATCTTCGTTTTATATATAGCTTGTCTTCGACCTTCCTTGGCCTCCAAGAACACATCTCAACCCTTGAATTGAACTCAGAAAGCCTCGTTCATCGATTTGCAGCTCTCAAGAAACCTATGTGGGCTTTCTTATATGCTTCATTTTGAGCCGAATTGATAGGTGCAGTAGAAAGGTCTTGGGCTAGATAACAATTCGGGATCAGATTTGTTTGATTTGGTGGAGTTTTGGTCGGGTTTTGGGGCTTGGTTCAAAGCTTGAGGAAGCTTCAATGGAGGTTCTTCGTGGGTTGGTGCGACTACGGGGAGAGAGAGAGGGTAGGGGACGCGTGAGATGTCTGTTTTGCCATAATTGCACTTGCCCCCCTTTGTTTGCTGGGGCTTTAAAATGTCCCCCAACTCTTCAAAAGGTTTTGGAAAATTGCTTATACTCCTCCAATCTGTCAATAACCCTTCACTGCAGCCCTTAAAAACTTTGGAAACTTGCACTTAGCTCCCCTTTCCGTTAAAATGACTTCAAATTAGCCCTCCGATGTAACTTTGGCTTTACGAATTGGTCCCTTGGCTTATTAAACTTCACTTTTTGGCCTCTATCTTCATATATTCTTCCAATTAAGTCCTCTAAGCCCCTTCTTCATGTCATATTTGCCCTCCAAATCTTTTTAATTCATCGTTTAAGCTCCCACTAGCTAGCCTCTTTCATTCCAAATCACGTCTTTGCCTACAAGACAAGATAAAACAACCAAAACTACGAAAACAAGCATAAGTCTAGAAAAAGAGATAACATGGATAAATTACACATATTAGCAAGTTATGAAGAGTTCATTAACATACTAAAACATGCAATTTAAGTCATTAACACCCCCCCCCCCCAACCAGCCTTTTGCTCGTCCTTGAGCAAAGAGAGCGATATAAGTAGTAAACTAGTGAAGAACCAATCATGAGAGACACACACTCAACAAGACAAGGCTGGACTCAATTCTAAACTAGACTCAAATATTTAAAAACTCCCACACACATTATCTATCCTAAGTGAGAACCCAAAGAAATAAAATACTAAAAGTTAGTAACTAATTTTAAATTTTTGGTGGCGGAAAAAGAAGAATGCATATATGTTTTCTCAAATAAATTCACAGAGTCTAAAAAGGTTGAGAAAGAAACCTATGGACGTCTAATCATATTCTCATACAAATGTGGGCGGTGTTTGGTAGAAGGTGACTCATGCGATCCACAAAACTTGTTTAGTTAAGTCCAATTCGCAAGAAAGTATGCCTTCAAAAATAAAGATCACACGAAACTATCAATTCTCATACTTATTAAAAAGCACCCATGTAGGATGGGCCTCCAAAGCTTTGAACTAAAACAAGTTTTAGAATGGGTGATGTGGTTGTGGGCTTGATCCTTTTATGGATTTTTTCGGGAGGTGGTGCGATTTTTCCTCATTTTGGAGGTTTTAGCATTAAATATATTTTTTCCACACATGTCCACCTCTAATCCAAGGTTCTCCAAGATCCACAACAAAAGAGAGGAATATACAAGCGAGTGGACTTTTTAAGCTAAACCAAAAGGGCTATCTAGGTGGTGGCATGACATTAATCCTCGAATACCCCTCTATTTCTTAGGCATCGCATGAGGTGTCATGGTCACCACCACCCCAATGGGCTACAAGTTTCCACTGCAAAAAAAAAATGAGAATTAAATATTTTTTGTTAAGTTCAAATAGCTTTAGAAAATGCACCCTTTATCAAAAGTAGAAGACGTCAAAGTTTATGTGATCAACTTAGCTTGACGGACTTAAACATGAAACGTAAATTTAGTGTATCGCTTTGTGAGAACGCATGATATCGCGGAATGTGGGATATTCATGTAGATGTATTGAGTAAAAGCAAATAATTCCTTATTCAAAATAAAAATAAAAAGAACATGGACTAAGAGATTTCAATATTTTGAAAACATCTAGCTTTCCAAAATTTTCTCTTCTCACTTTTTCTCATTTTGTCTTAGTGACTCAACTACAACTTTCCAAGACTCAATAAATCTATCAAAGAAGAAAATAAAATCTAGACTCAAGATGAAATGTTAAAATAAATAAAACTATCAAAGAAAGAAAAAAAAATCTATGGTTTGACAAGGAAAAAGATTGATGCTTCTCATGAAAGGTTCACACACATTCTTTTTTCTTTTTTTCAATTTTTTTTAATTTTTTTAGATTTTCACTTTTTCATTTTTTTGTATTTTTCATGCAAATCGCTCATGAAAGAATAATAATGCAAGTAACCATTTAACCAAGAAATAAGTCTACTCCACCCCCAACTAAAATATCACATTGTCCCCAGTGTGTTGGAACAATGAAAGAACAAGTAAATTTAAGCAAGAGATAAAGGGATAGGTAGACCTCATACACATCTTTGGTCACCAAGCACCATCAATCCTCCATGAGCAACCTACAAAATAATTAAGAGCAAAGTTAGTATAGGTCGGGTCCATAAGAGAAATGGACTCAACTTTGGCCTCAAAAATTTTAACATATGGTTTCAATCTATGGTCATTCACCTTCAAACTCTCCCCACTTTTGGGGTACAAAATTTCAATGGTCCCATAAGGATATACATGCTTCACAATATATGGATCATTCCATTTTGATTTCAACTTTCCTCCAAATAGTTTCATCCTTGAGTTAAAGAGAATAACTTTTTGATTAGGCTCAAAATACTTAGGAACAATATGTTTATCATGATAAGCCTTTGTCCTTGCCTTAGAGATCCTAGTGTTCTCATAAGCCTCATTTCTAAGCTCTTCTAACTCATTCAAGTTTAACTTCCTTTCTTCTCCCGCTTTTGCAAGATCAAATTAAAGAATTTGATGGCCCAATAGGTCTTGTGCTCTAACTCTACCAGAAGATGGCATGCCTTTCTACACACTAGTCTATATGGAGACACACCAATGGGAGTCTTGTAAGCGGTACAATAAGTCCAAAGAGCATCAACCAACATCAAAGACCAATCTTTGCGGTTTGGGTTTACCGTTTTCTCCAGGATCCTTTTAATTTCCCTATTAGAAACTTCCACTTGCCCACTACTTTGTGGGTGGTATGGTGTGCCAACTTTATGCACAATCCCATACTTTTTCATGAGGCTCTCAAAAGGCCTACTGCAAAAATGTGTCCCTTCATAGATAATGATATCTCAGGGTATGCCAAAACGAGACAAAATGTGGTGTTGAAAAACTTGATCACAACTCCATGATCATTGGTTTTTGAAGGTATGGCTTCAACCCACTTTGACACATAATCCATCGCCAAGAGTATATATAGGTTGCCAAATGATGATGAGAATGGACCCATGAAGTCAATACCCCAACAATCAAATATTTCAATAACTAGAATGGTGTTCAAGGGCAATACTTTGGCACCTATCGCATGCTTTGCAATAATGAAATGCATAACTAAAAAGAGTATGCCAATATAAACCACTTTGCAAAATCTTGGCGGCGGTTTTTTAGCCAAAAGTTTGCCTCCACCAGCATACTCATGGCAAAATGAAAGAACAATATGAACTCTTCATTTGGGATGCACCTTCTAACAATTTGATCCGGGCAATATTTAAACAATTAAGGGTCATCCCAAAAGAAATTCCGGCATTCTCTTACAAATCGTAACTTCTCTTGCCCTTTTAAATTTTCCGGAAAAATACCACAAGCAAGATAATTAGCAATATCGGCAAACCAATGAACATTTAAAAGGGAAAAGAGATGTTCATCCGGAAAAGTCTCAAGAATAAGCAAGGAGATTTTTGGCTTAGGAATGTCACAAGTGATCCGCCACAACATTTTCCACACCTCGTTTATCCTTGATTTCAATATCAAACTCTTGAAGTAAAATTACCCAACGGATTAAACAAGGTTTGTAATATTTCTTTGTGAAAAGATATTTCAAGGCGGCACGGTCGGTGTAGACAAGCACTTTTGAACCAAGCAAGTATGGCCTAATTTTTTCAATAGCAAACACCATGGTCAAAAGCTCTTTTCCCGTAGTGGAATAATTTAATTGAGCATCATTCAAAGTTTTACTTGCAGTAGATAACATGTGATTTCTTATATTCACCTCTTTAACCCAAAACGGCACCAACCTCATGGTCACTAGCATCACACATGATTTTAAAAGGAAGAGTCTATTTGGGTGGTTGCATGATAGGGGCCGTTACCAATAAATTCTTCAACTTTTCAAAGGCCTCTTGGCATGCACTAGACCACTCAAATGAATTTTCCTTTTGAAGGAGATTGGTCAAGGGCTTAGCAAGTGAGCTAAAGTCCTTAATAAATCTCCTATAAAATCCCGCATGACCTAAGAAAGATCTAACATTCTTAACACGTTTAGGAGATGAAAGATTAGAAATCACATCTACTTTAGCCTTGTCTACACCAATACCATGGGAGGAAATAACATGACCCAAAACAATTCCTTGCCTAACCATAAAGTGGCATTTTTCCCAATTAAATACTAAATTCTTTTCTTCACATCTTCTTAAAACCATCTCAAGATTTCAAGACAAGTATCAAATGAGTTTCCATGCACCTAAAAATCATCCATAAAATCTTCCATGTATTTTTTTACCATGTCCGAAAATATGCTTAACATGCAACGTTGAAAGGTAGCCAAGGCATTACACAAACCAAATGGCATCCTCCTATAGGCAAATGTTCCAAATGGACAAGTGAAAGTAGTTTATCTTGGTCCATTGTATCTATGACAATTTGATTATAACCCGAATAGCCATCTAAGAAACAATAAAATTCATGCTCGGCTAATCTTTTTAACATTTGGTCTATGAATGGAAGGGGAAAGTGATCCTTCCTAGTGACGTCATTTAATTTTCTATAATAAATGCACATCTTCCACTTAGTAGGGACTCTTGTAGCCACAAGCTCACCCTTCTCATTTTCAACAACGGTGACCCCCGATGTTTTAGGGGCCACTTGGGTAGGACTTACCCATTTACTATCCGATATGGGTTAAATCATACCCGCATCTAACAACTTGAGCACCTCGGCTCTCACAACTTCTTGATGTGAGGTTTTAACCTCCTTTGAGGCTCCCTTGAAGTTTTGGCATTTTCCTCTAAATGAATTCTATGTGTGCAAATGGAAGGACTAATGCCTCTAATATCCTCAATGGACCATCCTATGGCACCCTTGTAGTCATTCAAAACTTCAAGCAACCTCTTTTCTTGTTCAATATTAAGGGAAGATGAGATGATAATAGGATAAGTATCATTAACCCCAAGAAATGAATATTTCAAATCCAAAGGAAGGAGTTTCAACTCACAAATTGGTGGTTCTCTCACAATGGGAGGTATCACCTCACTCCAATGCAACTCACTATCAACACTAGAATGCTCATGAGTCGACTCAATGACTTGGTCAAGTTGCCCAAAGAGTCCCTCCCCTTCAACAAAGTCAAATTCTTCTTTCATAAGAAGAGATGAAAGGGGAGTGTTATCATCATACAAAAATTTCAATTCTTCTAAAATGAGCTCACTTGAATCTTTGAAACATGTAGCTAGAGTAAAAACATCGTCAACACGTGACTCTAGCCAACTCACTTCACACACATCATCATCATCATCTTGTGAACTTGGGTGAAAACATGCATTAAAAATATTAAGTTCTAACGTCATGTTCCCAAATGTAATATTCATCATACCACTCCTAAAATTTATTATTGTATTATATGTAGCAAGAAATGGTCTCCCTAAAATAATAGGAATGGACGATGTGCCACTAGCCAAAGGAGAGGTGTCTAAAACTATAAAATCCACTGGGTAGTAACATTGGTTCACTTGAACCAACACATTCTCAATGATACCTCTAGGGACTCTAGTGGACCTATCCTCCAATTGTAGAGTCACTCTTGTGGGTTTTAACCCACCCAACCCCAACTTCTCATACACCGAGTATGGAAGAAGGTTTACACTTGCTCCCAAATCGAACAAAGAATTAGGAATTTTGTGTTCTCCAATGGTGCAAGTGATGGTAGGTGAACCCGGATATTTGTACTTAGGGGGGAGGATATGTTGGATAATTGAGCTCACTTGCTCGGTGAGAAAAGCCTTCTTCCTCACTTGAAGAGTTCTCTTAAAAGTTCAAAGATCCTTGAGAAACGTGGCATTAGCCAGAATTTGCTTGATATCATCCAAGAGATAGATGTTTATCTTGACATTTTGGAATGTCTCAAGGATATCTTGGTTGCTAGATTTCTTGGTAGAGGCTAATAATATTTGGGTAAATGGTGGAGGAACCTTAATTTCCTCACTTTCTTCCACTACTTGTTTCCCCTTGTCAAGACTCATTTTTGAATCTTGTGAGTCAACAAATCTCTCTTGGTCATCACTCTTCTCACACTCATCTTCTCCCTCATTTTCATTATACTCCCCACTTGGAAGTCCATTGTTAACAACTTTGCCACTTCTCAAAACAGTGATGGCCTTAGCATGTTCCATATGGTTAAATTTTGGGCCCTTAGGGTTTTGTTGAGGTTGAGATGGGAATTCCCTTCTCTTTAGCATTTATGGTAGACTCCAACCTAGATAATGCATTTTTCAACTCTTGGTTAGAGTTTTTCAACTCTAGAGTAGAGTTTTGCAACTCTTGAGTGGACTTCCTCAAATCTTGGTTGGTTTGGTTTTGGCTAGCCATGAATTTCTCAAAAGTATCTTCTAAACTCCTTTTGTTAGGAGGAACATAAGTAGAGCTTGAGGGGTTCACTTGGGTATCTTGGCTTGGTCTCCATGAGAAATTAGGGTGATTCTTCCAATTTGAGTTATATGTCTCCGAGTAGGGTGAGTTATTATAGGAATTCCTGTAATTGTTAGAATTAAACATATTCACTTGCTCACCCATGAGCTCTTGGGCTCTTAGAAAATCGGGACACTTGCTCAAATCATGAGAGTGATCACTACAAAATGAGCACAATGCCTCACTCTTAGCCTTAAGTTGATACATGGTACCTTTAGGCTTAGAGTTAGCATCCTTAGAAGGCTCATTGATGTCCCAAGATTGGACTTTCTCACAAATTTCATCTAAACAATCATACCTCTCATCTTCACCTTTTGTGAAGAAATCTCCCCCCACTCATGGATTCGATGGTGTGATTATGGTCACATGGAAAACCATCATAAAAGGAGCTAATTAACCTCCATGTCTCAAATCCATGGTGAGGGCAAGAAATGAGGAGATCCTTGAAGCATTCCCAAGCTTGGGGATGTGGCTCTCCCTCCTTAGCACAAAAAGTCATAATTTGTCTTTTTATGACATTTGTCTTGTAAGTAGGGAAAAATTTCTTAAGAAACTCTTTCTCTAATTCTTCCCATGTGCCTATGGTCCTAGATCTCAAGGAGTGAAGCCATGCCTTGACTTTGTCCTTTAAAGAGAAAGGAAACAACCTAAGCTTTATAGTGTTAATAGAGACACCATTGCAATTAACCGTTGAGTCAATATCATTAAAGTCCTTAAGATGAGAGTAAGCACTCTCGGACTCTAGGCCATGAAACTTAGGAATAAGTTGAATTGTGCCCGACTTAACATCAAAGTTCATTTTATTTAATGGAAACACAAAGCAAGAAGGTGAACTTTGCCTATAAAGATGCATTAAAACTCTAAGTGTACGGAATGGCATCATGTCGTTGTTGCTACTATGCCCATCATCTCCATCCATGATTTCAAAGATATTAAGAGAGCTAGAATCGTTAGATTGGACTAGACTACTACTACCACTTGTAGAAGAACTTTCACCAAAGGGATTTCCACCATCTTTTTCAAGCAAAGTGCGATGCAATCTATGAGTACTATCACGTTGCCACACACTCATGCAACCCAAGCTCAAATAAAGTTCAAGAGGGTTACCTAACACAAGATACAAGTGTGTTTTTTTGTGATTTTTTTTTTTACTTTTCGCTTTTTTTTTTGTTTCGAAGTTCAAAATATGAACCCGGAATTTTCGTCAAGCGTATCTAAAAAAACAAGCAAAAAAAGAAACAACTAAAGAGTGAGTCTCTTAGCACCAATCCCCGGCAACGGCGCCAAAAACTTGTTCGTTCGAAATCTCAAGTATAGGATATCGCTACAAGTAGTAATCCGGTAAAACCGGAGTCGAATCCACAAAGATTGGGAAAGAGAGATCTCACACTTGAGTAACAAGGAAACAAGCTAAACTAAACCTAACTAGTGCGATGAAAGTAAATTTCTCAAAGGCTTTATAGCTAGCCAAGCTTCAAAATCCACAAAGAGAGACTTGATGGAGCAAGGATTTTTTGGTTGAGCAATTTTAAAGAAACTAAGCAAACAACTAGTAGATTAAAGAGAATCTAAAACATGAGAAGATTTTTTTTAGGACTGAGAGAAGAGTTGGTCTTAGTTGAATCCTCTAGGTATGTTGTGTATGAATCCAACACCCAAATAATTTTGCAAGGAGATGTGTGGATTGTAATGTCAAATTCAAGTGTGATTCATGAAGAACACTAGTGAAATCCAAAACTAAGTTGTATCAACTATAAAGGATATGTATTCATTCATGAATCCACATACAAGATGAAGCTACAAATCAAATTTGTATTCCAACACTTGTTCATACATGAATCACAAGAGGAACTTCTCAACTCATTGATTCAACAATTGAATCCATACCCAACACACCTAGATTCATCAACTTCAACCAAAAACAAAACTTAGCTACTCATGTCTAAGAGAGAAACACAAGAGATATCAAGCATATTCATGACTATTTTCATTCAATTCAAGTTCCAACTCAAGAATACACAAAATATTCTTCAATTTCAACACAAGAAATTGCTTCAAATGCCCAAAATGAAGAAAAAAGTTAATAATACTTGATTCAAACTACACTAAACCAACTAATATCAGCTAATTTAACCAAAATTATCAACTAACAGTAGATAACCCAGAACATCAGTCAAGAATTGACTGGAAAAATCAGAAAAGTGACCGGAAAAGTGATAATCCGACCCTCTCTCCCTCTATGGTTGCTACTGGCTCTGTAATATCTCAGAACGAGCTCATAAACACCAAGAGCAACCCAGAATCCGGCCAAGTACCGAGAGAGAAAAGAGAGAGGCAGAGTGTTGCTTCAGAGAAATCGTGAGGGATGAGAGAGATTTCTTCCTCTTCATCTTCGGTTTATATAGAGCTTGTCTTCGACCTTCCTTAGCCTCCGAGAACACATCTCAACCCTTGAATTGAACTCAGAAAGCCTCGTTCGTCGATTTGCAGCACTCCCTAGGTTTGATTTTGGGCTTTCTTGGATGCTTCGTTTTGGGCCGAATTGATAGGTGCAGTAGAAAGGTCTTGGGATGGGTAACAATTTGGTATAAGATTTGTTCGATTTGGTGGAGTTTTGGTCGGGTTTTGGGGCTTGTTTCGAAGCTTGGAGGAAGCTTCAATGGAGGTTCTTCGTGGGTCTGTTCTGTGGTGTGATGACGGGGAGAGAGAGAGGGTAGGAGACGCGTGAGATGTCTGTTTTTCCATAATTCCAATCGGCCCCCCTTTGTTTGATGGGGGCTTTAAAATGGCCCCCAACTCTTCAAAAGGTTTTGGAAAATTGCTTATACTCCTCCAATCCGTTAATAACCCTTCACTGCAGCCCTTAAAAACTTTGGAAACTTGCATTTAGCTCCCCGTTCCGTTAAAATGACTTCAAATAAGCCCTTCGATGTAACTTTGGCTTTACGAATTGGTCCCTTGGCTTCTTAAACTTCGCTTTTGGCATCTATCTTCAAATATTCTTCCAATTAAGTCCTCCAAGCCCCTTCTTCTTGTCATCTTTGCCCTCCAAATCTTCTTAATTCATCGTTTAAGCTCCCACCAGCTAGCCTCTTTCATTCCAAAGCACGTCTTTACCTACAAAACAAGATAAAAACAACCAAAACTACGAAAACAAGCATAAGTCTAGAAAAAGAGATAACACAGATAAATTACACATATTAGCAAGTTATGAAGAGTTCATTAACATACTAAAACATGCAATTCTAAGTCGTTAAGAAGACCCTAATCGAATCTTCATCGCCCTTACCTCTGGCCAATACATCCCTAACTTCAGCAAATCTAAATATGTCCCCGACTTCACCCAATCGAAACTCAAAAACTAAACCCTCAAAATCCAAAATTTAGAGTGAATGAAACCCAGATCTATCTTCATCTTATAGTTTGATTAAGTCCGAAACCCAGAAATCGGGTCAGTGAGAGATTGAGATTGAGATGGACATAGAAATTTAGAGAGAGATAGAGAAAATGAGTGAGGTTGAGTGAAGGAGAGATAGATTGAGATAGAGGGATATGGATGCTAGCAAACGAAAGTAAGGGTGAGTTTGGGAATGCTTCTGCTGCCAGCACAGCTGATTTCCGACAGCGGAAGCAGTTTTAGTGTGTTTGGTAAGAATAAAATTTCTGCTTTTCTGGACAGTTTCTGCTATCCCACAACAGTTTTCATGAAACAAGGGGGGGGGGGGGAGATGCTTTTCCAGAAAGTGATTTTGATTAGTTTATCTACAATCGATTTTAACCTTACAATTTTTTAAAATATCAATAGTTATCTTTACGGAAAGGACGCATGTCATATATTTTTGTCATTTTACCCTTCCACAACTTCACACTTGATTTTACCAAATAAAAAATTACTATATTAATATTTTGCATCAGCTTTTACGTAATTTTTACCAAACAACATTTTATCAAGAATTCACAGCAGCTTTTGCACAGTGTTTTCACACAACAGCTTTCTAGCCCGCCACAGCATTCCCAAACTATCCCTAAGATTGATAGAAACCCTTATTTTTGCCTTCTCTGCTCCTTTTCCTTCTTCTCGCCCTTTCACTTTCTCTATCATTTCTCCTTCAGGTTTTATTTTTGTTAGTTATTTTTATTTTTATATTCTTTTTTCAAATGCTTGTGGTTATTCTATTTTCTGGTCCATTTTTTCTTCAAGTTCTCATTGTTTTTGTTTGCAAAAAAGTTTTCATTGTTTATTTATTTCATATTTAGTACTTTATAATAGTTTTGAAAATTTAAAATTGTTATTTACAATGGATGAAAGTACCCCTGACGGGGTCACTTTTTAACTGATATTTTTGTCCATTTGTTAACTGTTTGCAATTAACAACTAGAGGTGGTATTAGGTGAGTCTTGAAACTGAGGGTGGCATATGAATAATTATCATAAAATGGAAGTGGGTAATGAGTAATTGACCCTAAATATGACATGTCAAACCAAATGACATATAGATCAAGTACGAATAGTCAATCCACCTATCCATTTCACAATGTGGACCCAACATTCCGTCATTCAATTCAACTTTATATTTTGAAATTCAAAATTCCATCTTAGTCTCTTCCTGTACTAAAATTGTTTGATGAAACAATACATTACAATTAGGCCAATATTTAAATTTCACACCAAGATTCATTGTAGTAAAGGGTGGGTAGTGCCCCTTGGGCACATGTAATGCACTAGTAAAATAAAAAAGGAGGAATGAAGAAGATAACACAGTCGAAGATAAGAGGATGAAGAACACAAAACCCTCAGTTCTCTTGATCAATCTCTAAATTCCCTCGTTCTATCTTAATTCCCTTGCCATCTGTCTAAATCTCTCTATTTTACAAGCACTTTGCATCCATGTCAATTTCATCATTTAAGATTGGCTTCGGCTAGGGCTTGATTCTGCAACTCATGGGATTCCAAAGGCTTGTTCCATCTTTCACCGGTATCGATTTCGCAATATGGGGTGGTGCTATCTAGGTCTATTTTTTGTTGGATCAGATGGTGATGCTGGTATAAACGTTGCTATTTTGGTAGGGGTGGGTCTGATGATTCTAAAGCGATGGGAGTGGTGGCAGTCAGATTTACACATTTTCCGAGTGATTTGTGGAGCGAGAGAAATGAAATTGACATGATGGCATTCAGATTGGGCAGGGGAAGAGCGAGGAAAAGGAGATCGAGATGATGGCTATCATATTTGGGATCGTCGACGATAAACTCCGCTACTGACTTCTCATTCTACTTCTTACCTTTTCTCTATCTCTGTATATGACTTTTTTTACCGACAACGAAAGATTTCATTTCAAGAAAAAACGATTACAGAAACAATATGGGGATACCCCTACGAGAAAGAAAGAAAATCTAAACCTAACCACTTCGTATAGCCTACAGTAAAACCTAATAGGATACGAACTCAAAGGCCCCCAAAACTACCCAAAGTATAGAAAAGGTCTACTAAGGTCCAAGAGCCTCCTATCTCCTCAAAGAGTCCCAAAAAGAATAGCCCAAGACGCAAGAAGCACAAGAACGACCAAAGAGAGGCCCAAGACAAAACCTAAGGCATCAACGATGAACGGTAAATAAAGGTGTAAATCTGACTTCCACCACTCCCGTCGCTTCAGAATCATCAGACCCACCCCAACCATCACGAGAAAAACCGTTAGATGGCGCAAACCCTCATGACCCGAGTGGAGGAACAATTTCAGTACCTAAAGCCCAAAAAAGTGGAGGTAGCACGTGGTATTTTTGGTGGGTGGTGAGAGGACTACTCAGGGGAAACTCATCCATGCCATAGATCTGGCCTATCCTAAGGGGGGGGGGGAGGAGTAGCCCCACAACCGGGGAAAGAGGAAATGGCCACCACGGTGGAAGTCCATTAACTGGGGGAGGCGGAAGGGGTACTAACCAATGTTCCATCACCCAATTCGATCGAGGGAGGCAACGGCAGCGGTCAGCGCCGATGGTGGGGGTGGAGACAGGGGCCAGGGTCCATGGCAGAGGTTCCGAAACCGGTGGCATCGGCAAAACCCGGGAAAAATTAGAGGTTCTTGATGGGGAGGGCGGGGTAGTTGAAAACATAAACTGGAGTCCCTAGCAGCCGGAGGAGGGTGAAGGGACCAGCGGAGAGGGGCGTCCCGACTTGGATACCAGCGACAAGGCCGGTGAGGCATCCAAATCTGCTGCTAAGCTGGCGTGGGAAGAAGAATTTTGTGCGAAAGCTAGAGGGTAACGGTTTACAACTGAGAGGAGGGCGTCAGGTGGTGGTTTCAAAAGTGGGACATCGGGGAAGTAATGGGAAAGCCGGCCGCAGCTCCATGGGGGGGGGGGGGGGGGGAGGAGCCGCCTCTCCGCATATGGCTTGTGTTGATAATACATTGAACACGTTCAAGCTACTTGACATCTTGGCTAAAGAAAAAACCCAAATTGGCAGTGTGTTCCAAGTTTCTGTTTTTGGGTGAAGTGATGTGTTGATGGACCAGACATCGAATAACGCGTTGTCTTTTTCACCTTTTTTTGGGTTTTCCTGTTTCCCGAAATGTATGGGTGTTTTCATTTGGGCTGACGTGCTTGTTTTGTGGCAGTTGGAGGTTGACTAGAATTCTTAGTGCTGGTGGCTATGGTGGTGTAGGTGGTGATGTTATTGGCTCAACTGGTCCTAGTTTGGTCTGATTGTTGCTACTGTTCTTATTACTTGTTCATCTTCATCATGTTCTATCTTCATCTTCTTGTGTATTCATCTCAATTTTTTTTGTCCGTCACTATTATAGTCGTTTAGGTATTTTAGAGGACTAGGGGATTGCCCGTGCCCGAGGGCACTACCCCAAAAACACGTTTCACGGCCTATTGTAATGTCATAAATAAAATGAGTATTTTCATCTACAAACATGGGTAGAAAACGAAGACAACATAAATAATTGTATTAAATAATCATGAACAATGAAAGCCCCTGTTTTATAATTATGATAAAATGAGTGGGTAGTTAAGTGGGTAGTTAAGTAGTGGGTAGTTAAGTGGGTGGTAGGTGGGATCTAAGGGGTGGGGTTAATTCAATCTAACGGCCTAAAAGACATTTTAAAGTCAACCGTCCTAATTTATAATATAGATGGGTTGGAGGGACTTCCTTGAATTTTTTTAACGGCGTCATCGAATTCGTTGACACCATAATGATAGTATGTGTGTGTATGTGTGGGGGAGGGGGGTAAATTAAAATTATGAGAGTTTAGTGTCACAAAGGTAATAGTGCAGGAGTTTTAGTGTCAATGACCCTATAATGTAAGTATTATAAAGTACTTCCTCCGTAACGCCTGTTTCTCTACGTTTTGACTTTGTCACTATTCACAGTGATTTGAATAGCAAACTGATCTAATTTTTTGATAGCTTTTTCATGGTATTGTAGAGTAAAAGTTGTTCTATAACCAAACGATAAATTTATCAAAATATTGTATCGTTGTGATCCAAATCACCCGGTTAAAGTGACCCAGATACGAGTCAAAAAGTCAAAGCATAGAGAAAGAGGTGACACGGAGGAAGTATATATTTTTTATCTTATGATGCAAGAAAAGTAAAAATAATAAATAAAATAAGGGGAAAAGGAATGAAAGCCCAAAAAAAAAATGCGAAGGCCACTGTGGGGGGAGTGCGAAGGCCACACCACTGGGCCAGTAGGGTACAATTAACTGAAGCATGACTTAATCCTGTATATAACTGTTTTGTTTGGAGGCTTATTAACTTGGGTTGTTATGTTTCTTTTTGAGCTTTGATTTAATTTCCGACATCCCAAGAAAGGCTAGCCGGATTCGATTGAAGATGGGTTGAGGATGAGGCCCTTCGATCGGTCCGCTTCCCTTCGATATCCCGGTCCGAGTTCCAGAAAGCAAACATCTTTGCCACGGAGTTCCCAGTTTCTAGGCCGCCGTGTTCCACTGATCCTCTGCTTCAGCCTCACCAGCTTGTTCATCACATCAGGTTTCCGAGTGAGTTTGTGCTCCATGGCTCTTTTCTTCAGGTAAGATTCCCCAATTCTGTATGTTTGTTTTTAAGGAGCTTTTGCAATTTATTGTTTGAACTATTGGCCAATTTGTACGTTATTTTGTTCTCATGTTTGTGAATATTGCATTTTGATCGAACACAGGATTTATTTGTTGACGAAGTTCCTACCATGCGTTTTGTTTTGACACGATCGGGGAGATTTGAAGGCCACTATCTTTTTTGGCTAAGTATGGTGATATCGGCATGCACAAGTTCTCACAGCTCGGAAAATTTGTCTTGATGACACCGTGACAGGTTTGATTTGGTCACGTTCCTCTCCGGGTTTTGAAGTTCTAAGGCAAGGGGTCATGCTGCCTAAACAAGAACGCAAGTGGTGAAGGAAAAAAGCATGTTCCAATTATGACTTGTCTGTCTTCTATGATTTCAAATTAAGATTCTGAAGTTATAGACATATATCGGTAAAAACTGGTATGCAGTTGGGAGTGGATGCACGTGCTATTGTCTTTGGCTGTGGAGAAAGAAACTTTTATAATCACGAACATGGGTGCATGTAAGATGGTACTTGAGAAGTGCATATTCCAGTCCCAAGCGGTCCTTATTTCTGTGTAATAATCATGCGTGTCTTTTCTTTTTCATTGAACGTGATTGCAATGGAAGCTCAGGACACGATTCTTGAAGAAGCAAGCTTCCTAGGGATCAACTTAACAGTCAGTGTAGCTCAACAATTTGCAATCAGAAATACAGGTAGCCTTAACAATACTCATTTGAATTGCATAGTTCTATTCTATTGAGGTCAAGATAATTTTTTACTGTAGTTCACGTGGTCTGTGAGTTCTTTGTACAAGAGTACGATCCTCGCGTCACAATGATTTCGCCTGTTGACATGTTCAGCTCTTGATGATCATTTGAGAGATGCTGCCAACAAACATTTAAGACTTTTGGTGCTTGTATCAAATACGTTGAAATTGCATAGGTCTGTTAAACACCCAAAACAATGAATCGATAAACATAGAGAACATCTCAAGACTTTATTTTAAGCGATAAATGCTACAATTAAACTTAATAGCATATATTTTTGTGATAATTCAGTTGAACGTTCACGTCTGAACCATCAGTTCTCACCTTGTACAGACTGATAATCTTATTTTGAAACTTCATCTATGTCCAGGGAGCATCGATCCGTTTCTGCTGTCTGAGGTAGACGGATATGGGGTCGAGTTGCAGCATTCGGGGGCTTCAGGAGTCTGTCTATCACCAGCTACCAGGAATCATAGATTTCGACACCTGCTCGCCTTTGTGGATGAATTGCCTGCGAGCTTCAGGACACTGCCGTTCAAGGTAGTGTCAACTGGATTCATATTTAATTTTAAGCGTTGAATCGGTGACCAAATGCCTTTGTCAGACTTATGCAGCCTTCAATACTCCTCTACTTTCATTTATTCTCTCAGTCCATTACGTCAACTTGATAGATTTTTGGTTTGAAAAGGTCTTAATAACAAAGAAAATTGAACAGAGTGACTGCTGGAGTTGTTGAATCTGTGTTTAATCCCTTCGTTTATTTTGACCCCAACTGTTTGGTTTGGATTGTCTGTGCTTTCTCTAAAAAACTACGACCTGACATCAGTTGACATCAGTTTAATCTTCCATTCACTTGGCGTACAAATCGTCACTGTGATACGGGTATGAACCGTATCAGCGCAGGATATGGCGTTGCACTGAAGTAGCAGATTTATTTAAAGTATTATTAGTTAATTAAATAGTTATTGAAAGTGTTATTATTTGAGGGGTGTTAGTAGTATTAATCAATTGTTAGGGGGGCTTGGGGGGTAATTAGTATAAGTGCTGTTAGTATTTATATGCTGTGCAGGGTCAGTGTTTTATCTATCAATGAATGAAGAAGAATTTAGTTAATTTAGTAGAAACCCTAGTTTTGGAGATTTCAGCGTCTCGAATTGCTGAGCCAGAGATCGTAGCTTCTCAAACTGCTACAATATCGATAGCATAAGCTATCACACTGCATAAAACAATTCTTCTGCATACTTACTACAGATCTTATATGTCGTTTATGGTTCTCTTCAGGAGCTGTAACTGGGGCTATGGATGCGTCGCCGACATGTTTGTCTTCCAACAGCACACAAGTACTAGGAGCACCATAACAAAGCATATCCATTGAAGCTGCTGCATCTATTCTCGCAGTCCGTTTTGTTATGGTGATGAAAAACTGGAGTTGCTGCTACTAATAGGCCCAAGAGGGAATTCAGGTAGTCATTCCCCTCTTATGCTTCTCATCCTACAGCACGTCAAACTTGACGTGAATTTCGCACACAAAATTACACTGGATATACGTCAAATAAAATGAAAATTAATGCTACACAGTCGTAGATAAGTGGAAGAATTGGAACTTCGTTGATATTGGTATTACAAACATAGCTGAGATTATGAATCAACTTGATATAGAAACTTCAGACGATAAAGGAGATGACAGAAATTAAAAACACTGGAGACAAGATAACTGCACAGCTGTTGCAATCCTGAGAATGATCCCCGAGTAGGTTATGCTTTTGCCTTTGCCATCTCAAGTTCTATTGGAGTGGCCATTGGAATTGCAGTAGCCGCAACCACTGAAGATAAAACCATGTATATTGTGATTAAAATATACCTGGGATACGCACAAAATAATAGCTCCTGATATATCTAACATCATACTATGAATGATTTTAAATTAGTTTGCGTTGGTGAAGAACGAGCAAAGAGAGAGAGATTCAGAGAAGTGGAGAGAGATTTTCGATTGAATTATCTGTTGATTCTCCTGTGCCTTATAAGGCGTGAAAAATGACGTCTATCCAATTACTGAAATAACCCCACAACATAATTTTACGAAGGCTTCGAGTCCTTGTGTATGCAGAAAATTTCCACTAGTAGACTCACCTGCCATATGCAGGCATGCGGCGCGGGTCGGACCGGATTAAGGGGCGAAGCCCCGGAACCGGTTGGGAAACCAACAAAAAAAAAATTACGAAGGCTAATTCTAAACTCTTACTTAATTGCAATGGAACCCCACATTCACGGCAGCTACATATTATCTGAATTTATCAGTCAGTAAAAACAATTATTCTATTAATATTATTTGTTTTTTTCCCTCAAATTCTTTTACTTATTTACTGGTTTACATCAAATTCAGGCTATTGGAGATGTTCTGAGAATTAGACAGATTCTTACCAACTGATCAGGTAATTTGTTCATTCACCAAGTACCTGTATTTCACGATACCATTACCAATATGTTAAATTTGGTTCCCCTCAAAGCTTATAACTTGTAATCTTGTTAAACATATTGTTATTTACAAGTATCTACTAGCGGTCAAGTTTACCCATGAGTGAAAGGTTGGGATAAAACTTTATGTCATACCAGCGCCAACTGATGGAGTCGGAGAAGGATATAATCAACCACTGACTGAAGGTGGTACAACAGAGGCGGAAGGAGATAGATGCTCATCATTGTCGTGCGACCTGGCCTTGCAGGTCGTGTGACCTCTGCTAAAACCCGGAAGATGCAGCCTTTTGTCCTCCTTGCTCCTTTGCTCTCTCTTTAGGCTTCTTTGATCCGCTTTGATGCTCCAAAGTGACTTCTCCAACATTCAAGGCATATTCCGATAATGTTTTTCCACTATGAATAGTAGTCTTCAATTTTGTTCAAAACTGCCGAAATATAGGTCTGGTGTATATTTGCCCAAGCTTTTACACCAGCTGTCAGAGTTGTTTATGGACAAAACTGAATTAAATTTAGGCCAACGTATGTTGTTTTTATCAATCTCTTGAATATGCCTAAGTCTCAGAAGGTACATAGTGCTGATACTGTCTGCTGTGTAGTACTACCTCTGTTTCAGCAGCATATTTCCAGTTGACTTTTTTCGCTATTTACCGGGTCACTTTGACCCGACAATTTGATTAGCATAGTGATGCAAGAATATAATAATCTTTTCATGTTGCAACACCATGAAAAGATTGCAAAAAAAATGGCACCATGAAAAAATTATTAAAAGATTGTATCATTTTACTATTCAAATTACCGGATCAAATTGACATGGATAGGGATAGAAAAGTCATCTCGTGTACAAGTAGTTATGTTTCTAGTTTGTTTTATGAAATTCTATTCTCATAAAAAAGAAAGGCTAGAAAGGCCCATATACGAAGCCCAAATACTATTCCAGACGTGGCAATCGATCATTTGCCTCCTGTACCTTCTTTTTCACCCGAGAAATGACGCTTTTTTCTTTTTTCTTTTTTGAAAATCAGGAAGCTTTTTTTCTGATAAGCTTAAACGAGTCTCTTGTAGAAGGTTTTATTATTATTATGTTTTTTTTTAATTACCGTTCTTCGGAAAACCAACAGATAAGAGCACCGGTTCTTGCAAAAAAAATATATATAAGAGCACCAGCATTCCATTTTCAGGCAACTTCCATGGATTCAGGTGAAGAAAACCGCCCTAACGCACCAACAAAAAGGTCTCTCCTCTCTCTCCGTCTTATGTTCTCTACTGGATTCGAATTCGTTTCTAAATTTCTTTTTGTGCTGGAAATTTCTAGAATCAGCTGGGAATCGGTAATTGTGCATACGACAATGTAAAATTCTCTTAATTTTGTTCACAAAATTACAGTTCCTCCGTTTCTTGCCGCGAATGCATGGGTTTATACAGGGCCGTCTCTACCTATTTTGGGGCCTTAGGCGAGTTTCTCGTTTGAGGCCCCATATTCAGTACTCCTACATGTTATGCCATTCTCCACTTTGGTGATGAACAATTATGATATTACTATATACACACATTTATGTGTGGCGATATGAAATACTCTCGATATTCTTTATTACAACAGGTCTTCGTACGTCGAGCTAGAAAATTGCATACAATACACGTTCATTTTCACCTTGGTTATAGTTGTTTCTTCAAAAAAAAAAAAAAAAAAAATAGTCAGCTTATATAATTAACTACTATACAGGATATTATGGGTTATGTTTTTTATAAATGAAATTATGGGTTCTTAATAAGATGTTCTTTTTGAGAAATTAAAATAATCTTCTTTTGAGAAATGTTCTTTATAAGATTTGTAAGTTATTCGGTTTATTTAAAATGTAATAAGATTGTTAACTTGTTAATAAATAAATAAAATATATTCAGTTATTTCGCAAGGAAAGTATGAAAATATATTTAATATTTTACTTTTGTTTTGAGTAATATTTTACTTAATTAAATTACTCATAATTAGTAAAAATAGATTACCCTAAATTTTCTACAAATTATGAGGCCCTCCCAACTGTGGGGCCCTAGGCAAAGGCTAATTTTGCCTTATGGTGGAGACGGCCATGGGTTTATACAAGCACGAACTCGTATTCATGATTTTGCTTTTGGTTTCGTTTGTTTTTGGAGTGTGATTGTTTTCTGGGTAATTTTAGCTTTCACCAATGAACAGTACAAGAAACGTGTTGTCTAGGGTTTGGGTTGTACAGTACCTTTCTTTTAGCTACCTCCTCCTTATTGCATGTTGCACGCATTTCCGAAGTTTGATGCAAAACAGATATAGTTTATTTGCGAAGGAAAGAATTAGAATTCTGAACCTGCGCCTCTGGAAGATGCTGAAATTCATAGGCTCTGCTGAGAATTGTTGTCCCCTAAATTGCCAATTAGTTTTGATGTAGAACCCCAAGATTCTTAACATACTCATATTTGTTTAAGCCATAAAGCTTCCTAGAAGAACATAATAGGTACTATGGTTATGTCAAAGGTTAATACATAACCATAACCAGAGATGAATGCAACCTTTGTAAGTCCTTTGTGCTGGATTTGTTCTTACCTGTGATTTTTAACACTACAAGGTTGGCGGTGGAGTGGAGAATCATTAAGTACCATGATACTCTTTGGCTGGCTTCTAGTAACTACCCCAAGTACTTCTGCTCCAGTCTGAAATGTTATAGACCATCAGGAATGGCTTATTCCATTCTGGATACTGTTTCCAGTTAGTGAATGCTTTTGAAAAGTTTAAGGAATCGGAGATGTAGCTTATTTTTTGCGACATTCTGGTAATGTAAGACTCTTCACTCTTGTGAAGAGAACAGGTATTCGACAAAGGTGGTTATTAGAACTTCAACTCGTGCTCGAATTGTCCTAAGACCACTGGGAAAGGTCCACGGCTGGGATTCATTCTAAGATAATTTCCGTTCATGGAAAATTTGTTCTTACCATGTTAATGTCCTAAGACCAGCTGCTGGTGTATTTGAAATCAGTAATACTATATTTGTCATTTTGTTCGCCGCTCTTGCCATGTTGTAAGTAGTAGCCTAATGAGTTCAAACCAGTATGGTGTCTTATCACCTAAAATCTGGTTTGCCGTTGTGATATAGCTGAGCGCATCTTCCTACTATCTGTATCAACTTCTACCAGAAAAACAATTTAAAATTTGGTACCTTTTCGTTCTTTCGTGTTCCTAATGTGCTTACTAGTGATAACTAATGGATAATCAACTGTTATGTCAGGCACAAATGCTCTACATGTTTCAAACAATATAAGAAAAAGAAGCATCTTGTGGAACACATGAGAGCCTCATCATACCATTCAGTACATGATCCCAAGTGTGGAGTGTGTCAAAAGAATTGCAAAACCTATGAATCTCTAAGAGAGCATTTCACAGGTGAGAATATCCACCCTATATTATATTAAGCATTGGTATTAAGTTATCTATATTGCTTATGATTTGGTTGTAATCATATAGGTCCTTTAAGCAAATCAAATCGGCGATCTTTACCAACCAAGGTTGCAGCTATTGCATGAAAAGGTTTGAAAGCCCAACTATTCTTCATGAGCACAAGGAACTATGTGGTCAACCTGCTCCTCCTCTTGTAAGTTCATCAAAAAAAAGGCCTGAACACTATTATTCATATTTGAAACCACTAATGAGTGTCTCATCCGTAATCGAGGGAGGCCTGAACACTTTAATTGTGTGCTTCTAAAAGATTTTCTAACGACATAGTATTTTCGTCCAATGATGTAGGGAACGACGTGTGTGGAATATCATTTTGATATTTTATCCTTGGACGAGGGAGAGTACAGGCCTCCTCAAGCTTTTGCAATGGACTGGGAAATGGTTGGTGGTGGCAGTGATAGGTCACTTGACGTTTGTGCTAGAATATGCCTCATCGATGAGAATGAGAATTTAATCTTTCATACATACGTGCAGCCTGAAATTCCCGTCACCAATTACAGGTATAGATCCTTTTTTGCTGTCTGTCCGTTGACATGTTATTTGACTTGGTGGAAGGATTTGTTGAGCAGATTGATAGTTTTGTGTATGTATTTTTCTATCTTCCTGCCAGATATGAGGTCACTGGTATCACAGAAGAGCATTTTAGAAATGCCATGCCGTTGGAAGTAGCAACAGCAAGGATTTTAGAGATCTTGTTTAATGGAGAGTCCAGTGCGAGAGCCAGGTTGGATGGTGGAAAGTCCAGTATTCTTGTAGGTCATGATCTAGACTGTGACTTGAATTGCTTGAGAATGAGCTATCCTAGTCATTTACTCAGGTGAGACATTTCCTCTTCAGTTTACTGAGCAATTCTTCAGCACTTAAATCTGGGTATACCAGTTTTCCGACAGAACTAATAGGTTTGAAGGCTGTATTGTTTCATTAACTGGTGACTAATGTTATTAATAAAAGTATGCAAGCAGTACACAAGCCGAATAAAACAAAGACCAGATACTTTGTTGATACCTGATGAGATAAATGGTTATCGAGTTTATTACCTGTCACATGCATGATAGGCATGCTTTCACATGTCTGCTGGTAGCTTTAAAGCATATATATGGAGTAATAGTTTTACAGTTTGTCTCAAAAAATTAGTTTTAGAGTTCGGCCACAGTACCATAGCAATGAAGATGAGTACAGCTTGCTCTTTCAAAACTATTCTAAAATTATCATTTACCCTTAATACTTTCACTGTTTGCATGGGCCGATTTGGCTTGGACATTGTTTGTATAATCTGTCCAGTCGATTATTGGTCCTTGATTTTCTCTCTTCTCTTCAGCTGATTCCATCATGTTTATTTGTCATTTTCTTCATCAACAAAATGATTGTATGTATAAGTAGATAAGGATTCATATTTCCGAACTTAACCTTCATTGCCACGCATCCTTCCGAGTAATATTAGGATCCAGAAGAACATGGTTTCTAAGAGGGCCTAATATGCAATGCGGAATTCTGGTTGTTGAAGATCTTTTGTCATAGGCTCGGTCTTTCCCCCACTCCCTTTCTAAACTTGCCTATTAGATAGCTGGATAAATTGCTTGCTCGTATATGCAAGTTGTTCTGTAATTTCTGCTTACAATTATTCCCCTAAATGCAGGGATACGACAAACTACCGTCCATTAATGAAAACAAATCTGGTTAGCCACTCACTGAAGCACCTGATGAAGATGTTTCTAGGGCAAGTTACTTAAACTCCAGGTTTCTTTTTGACTTGTACTCTCCAATTTCATGATGGCCGCACCAACTGTTATAACTAGATTTGGCTTTTAGCTGTTAGGCTGACGCTAACTGTATCAATACCTTTGGGACTTCATATAAATTTGGTACTTCGAGTCACATAAAATCTTTGCAGGAGGAGCACCATCAAATGTAAGAACTCCTACAAGAACCTAATTTATATACTTAAACTAAGGCTAAAAGCGGGTCAAGTATGAGGTTGTATAGTCCTTGCGTTATTAGTTTCCGTAAATCAGTACATCTTGGAAGCCCTGCTACCGTTGCTTATAGTCTATTTAGTATTTACTAACTCTTTCTCTAGGTTAGTTCGAAATGTATCGTTCTTCACCTGATCATGTAACAAAAGGGAGGTTACCAAGTTTATTTTTACATGTTTGGGAATAATTATTTTTTCTTGGAATGTGTTTCATTCTTGATTTTTTGAAGAGTATTTCAAAGAGTTATGACATGCTAATCAAGAAGTACTGAAAATTTTACCTACTAGGAAACTTATGGGGCACGCAAAACCCTGTCATCAATGTTATTATAGGAACCCTAACTAATTAGCTATGTCCTCTGCCCCTCGACCACAATAAAAAGAAGACAAACACTTCATAGATCTCCTGTTTTGTAGACATTTCTCAGAATGAAGTAAACAATTATTTGCTCATGGAAGTTACATTTACTGGGTACTTCCCATTCTCTTCAACCAATCATGAATTAGTTTTGGCTTCTCAGGTATGAAATCCAGACAGGGGTGCACGACCCTTACGTTGATTGTGTGTCCGCGATGAGACTATACAAGATGATGCGTTCTGATGATCATCATGACGAAGGTTCAGGAGGGCTAGCTGTTGTATCTCTGCCTAAGCGTTTCACCAGCAACAGCTATGAGTCGTGGAAGCCCAAGGAGCTGGAGACGATGACCCCTGACGAGCTCTTACAAATTTCCAGGTCAAACTACATATGCTGGTGCTCGGATTTAACACGAGAAGCAAACTTGATGTTTGCTACCCCTGTCATTTCTGAAATCAATAGTTGAATCTGGAGTGTGTTGATGTTGCAAATGCCGGGTATATGTAAAATGGAGTTCAGCAACTGAAGCTTGTGATCTTTGTCTGATTGAAATATACAGTAGCCTTGTGCTATAAGCTTCTGATAGTAACTAATGTTCGAGCTCTCGGGCTTTGGCAGAATTTGTGTTGTATAAAACGAAAAACAAAGACAATACCTACTCCTGGAGCCAGCTGGCGGAGTTAGGGATTGGAAACTACCAGGGCACTAACTAGTGCACGCACAGGTAAAAAAATATGGCATTCATGGCACTCTTGAAGTATTTATAACATATATAGGAGCAAGGACCTGTTTGGTAACGTTGCTGCCAACACAGCTACTTTCCGGGAATACAAGTAATTATTAGTGTATTTCATAAAATTATTATTTATTTATTTTACTTTTTGGAACGATTTAGTTTTTGTTGTCTTAGAACAGCTTTCAGAAAGTGTTATATATTCCTGTCATTTTACTCAACAGGTTTGTAGTTAGTTTTATCAAACATGAAATAGGCGAGCTCAGCTCCCAACTTGGAGCCTGGTTCATTCATCTCTACTATAGTATTTTTCATTTCCTTGAGGAACATGGTCTCGTAAGATTTAATTCAACTTCTGAAGTGTTTGAAATTTAAATTCTACTATGGCTCCAAGAGGGCCGCTTATGATTATTTTGCAAGCATAATAATCAATTAAAAGTTTTCGAAATTTGCACTAGGTGAACATGTTAACTTCAAAATATGACGTGTGCAATATTATATGTACTATGTAGTACTCTTATGTTTCATTGTTATGTCAAAATTCGCACGAGGTGAACAGGTCAATTTCAAAATATGACGTGCAGTATTAGATGTAGTAATACTATGATCACCACTTTCATGGTTATGTCAACACAGTTGCTTTCATCTAAGGATGCCCGCTGTTGTAAAGTGTGTGGGTGGAGTCTGACTCCGTCACTGTGGTGGAGCTAGATGCAGTGGCGGAGCCAGGATTTCTTCTAAGGGGGGCACAATTCGACTAAATAAGTACTCTTATATATTAAATTAAAACTAAATACTACTACTGATGTTAAAAGCATTCTGGCTTAGTTGGCCTTCTTGACCTTAGCCACAAGGGTTCGATTCTCTTTGGGGACGTATATATTTTTTTGTTTTTAAAATGATGTGGAAGAAAAATGAAAGAGCACACAAGGTGAATCGAACCTGTGCCAATTTAGTTGTAACCAAAGCATTTAACCAGCTGCGCTAGACGCACTTCTGTAATGAAGGGGGGCACTTTTAAATTTATACAGAAAGAAGGTTAATATTTTTTATAACTTAAGGGTAAACTAGTGTTTTCGGAAAAAAAAAAAAATTTTTTTTGGGGGGGGGGGGGGGGGGGGGGGGCTACATGGCTCCGCCCCTGGCTAGATGGAAATGTAAGTAAGAGATGTTATTTTCGAGGGTACTCCTAAACGTTGTGAATCTCCTCACTGGTTTTGATTATATGTGTCTAGAGCAGGCAACGGGGTAGCACACTTTTTTGCCAAAAGGTCACTACATACCCTCTTTAAAGTATTTACACTCAGACGCTCGGTTGGGCTTTCGGTGTAATTTCTGCAGATTTGGAGCCTTTGGACTGCTAATGGAATTATTTCTCCTAAAAAAACATTGGTTTATGGACGGGGTATTATCGAGTGCTCACTATTATGACGTGCGTCACTACTCATAGTTAAGGCGAGATTTATGAGTCACTACTTACAATCAATGTACACAAATGGCTAAGGTGGATCCTGATTCTTATTTGGCCAATTTCTACAATTTTTGAATTTCAAGGTGGTTTGAACTTGCTGATGAAGTTATTTAATCTCTTTGAACATAATAGAAAGAAATAGGAAGGCAGTTGACCATCCCCCACACTCTGCACCAAGGTGTTGTAGCGGATAGGAGGAATAGGATACTGTAAGAAATTGTTTGATGTATGATAGTGCATGTAAGTTGTACGTCCCTATTTTGAGAAGACACTTTGCTAACGGCTGTGGGAATACTCAACCATGTGTCCACCAAGTCTTTAGCCACTACGCCCTTGGAGATGTGGACGAAAAGACAACTCGAGTTAGGTCACCTTAAGCCATAGGGATCGACATCTTATGTGCTAACCAAATTCCCATAAGGATTGGAACTTGGACCCTAGATGGAAGTCAACGTATCTTCATATGCTATTCAGAGCACTCTGGGGGTCGCGTATTTGAAAAGCAACAACCGATTAGTAGTGTTAATGGGTTCACCAGATATATAATTTCTCATAGGATATATCCATAATTATGGGAAAGGTTCGTAGAGATGATGGTCTCCGCGAGCATGGACGAACCGCTGGAAAACACTTGATCCTTAGTCGATTATGAATAAGTAGTTAATCAAGGATCCTTTGGACAGTGGGAGTGACTTTTCTAAGCGAGGTGTCCATCCACAGGGATGAGAGCAAATGATGATCCTCATATGCAAAGGAATTGCTCGTAGGAGCATACCCCATGGACTGCTTGAGATCAAAGGGGAGATCTTTAAGGTCACCTTACATAAAAGATTGGAAAGAATACTAGGCCTTATCGTTCCCTAATTATGAATAATGAAAAGTAAGCTTTACAGGAGGAGTTAGAGTCTATAAGGGGCGAACCAAGTTTGAGACTAGGTTGACTTTCCGAATGGATGCTAGACTATTGGAGTTCAGTGAATTTCCAAGGTCAAATCAGAGACCCATACGGAAGCGTAATAAGGCATATGACTTGCATAGAGGCAAAAAAGCCTACACTCATTCTAAGTGCAGACATCGACAAGAAATCCTCCGAAGTCGGGTCGTGAGGGTTTGCGTCGATCCGACTAGGTATTCTCCCAATCGGGTAGCGATAATTGCGTTGGTTCAACGGAATATCCTCCTCAAAAGAATTGATTAGTGAGGATTACGTTTATTCGCTTAATATTGACAATAGTTGTGACGATGGACTTAGAGCTCCATTCTCGATAGACGTGACATTTCAATTTCTCAATGGAGAAATCGAAGAGGTGATCTGAATGACTCAGCCTCGGGGTTTCGAGACGTAAGGTCAGATGCACAAAAAGTATGCAAGCTAATTAAATCCATGTGTGATCTTAGCTAGTTCTCTTGGCAGTAGTATTTCATTAGGGGATTGTTTACTATATGTTTACGATAACGAATGAAAATAGCTATATGCCACTCTCATTAGTAAATAGTTGATGCACACGTCACTTAACATTGATAACACACTATTGGCCAATAGAGCTTAAGGACAGTTCGTGTTCACAAAGGGTAGTTATCCTCTCGATTTACGATAGAGGATATTGGTAGGGCGAGAAATATGCTCGCTTGTTCATAGAGACTTCTTGCATTGTCGCTAGAGGCGTACACCAAGAAGATGTTTTGAACGATTTCATATTCTGGACCAAGCCTTGTGATAGTCTTGTAGCTCGTTTCAAGACTTTACGAGCCTAAATATGTGCCTAAAAGACACTGTATGAGATTGACCAGATGACCAGAGTGCTCGATGCAGGAACAGTGGGAGTCCCATGTAAGCTATGATGTGTAGTCAGACCCAACATACGCTATGCAATCGGACGAGTGGATTTCAAGAAATCCCGATTAAGGACAGTAGATTGTAGTCAGGATGATACTCGGATAACTCTAAGGAACGATGGATCGGGTGCTATGCTATCGAAGATAGAAGCTTCGACTAGTTAAGCTATACATGCTAACTAGGGTGAGGACCTAGAAGCATGTGGAACCACTTCACGCAATCTCCCATGCTTGATCACAGGCTCATCGTGTGGAACAGCAGTATATGATATTCCGCGATCGTATGGGATCGCTCCATCGACCATGGAAGCGAAGCACGATTTCCTGTTCTGCCACCGGGCAGAAATGTGTTTGGTTAAAGAAGGTATTCATCAACCTAGTAATTGTCGACGAACCTATTACCATGAGTTGTGCTAGCATGCGGCTATAGCATTGCGGTAAAGTTAAACACATGGGAAATGGTACCATTTTCACCAGAGATGAAATGACTGTCTGAAGAGTAATCTTGGAGTACATCGACTACTGGACAAGTGTTGGCTCATCCCATTTCTAAGCCACTTAAGAATCGTCTTTGTGGATCGTTTTAGAGAAATGGGACTTGGTAGTCAATGACTGAAAATATGATTGATGAGCATACGAGATATTGATAACTGGATTTTATATGGATTTGTTTTCGATTATGTTGCATGTTAATTGATATGTGCATTTCGTGTACTAGCATAGTGCATGTAGCGCAGACACTAGATCGGCTCCCTCACACGAGCGATCGCCTTTGCGATGCCCTAAATGGTGAGCGAAAGAAAAGACATATTACCGACAAGAGCTAGACACCATGATAAGAGCTAGTTGCCTATCATGAGAGTAAGACGCCTATTATAAGAGCTAGATGCTTTTCATAAGGGCTAGAAGCCTGTTAGACGGATTCAAATTGTCGCATTGGATAGATTTGAAGGTGAGATTGGTATATGGTTTAAACCCCAAAGCCATGTATAGTCTGTGTAAAGATAGCCAGATACGAGAACTGATTTATGTGCGCAAGTAGTGTGACATCTCAGTACTCGGGTCAGTAGCCTAGATGGATACGGGACTAAGATCTGCATAGTGGTCCTTGTGTGACAATACATGTGCTCCGATCAGATTTCAAACACTATGGTGTGTATTTTCCAAATAACGCGCACTAGTTAGTGACAGAGAGGTGATGAGTAGAATACGTCCCCGAGATTCCTCACCATGTGAGCCTCGTCGATCATACGGATATTATTGACACTGTCCCTTAGTACGTTTATCTGTGTCGTGAGGAGACAGGGTGGTGGTGCTACTTTGGCGTAAAACCTTACGAATATGGATGATTCAGCCTTTCGGACACTGCTAGGAAAGCAGCTAAGCTGAATCTAAGCGGCACATGAATAGAAGAAAAATTCTCATTGCATGGCTCTTTGTTATTTTCATTGGGCCCACCTACGAGATCCATTGGGGTCATGTATGATATAAAAATAATAAATGAGATGTAGACGCATTGGAGCATGGCCTATGGGAATAGGCAGGTCTCATGGTCCACGAGATGACAATTCGATCAAATCTGGGGATACAAGAGTTTTTAGACTCTACATTACTTTTTAAGCGATTGAGCCTTCTATTGGAATAGATGCCCTAGAGGCAATCTACTTTAATATGAACTTGTTTTTGGCTAGAAACATTCATTGTATTATTTAGTGGACATTTAATATGATGAAGTCCTTAGATTTACAATTGTGTTGTTTATCTTAAATATCCCTAGTCCAATATAATGATTAATAGGACAATCATCTATAGACTAGTATGGGGTTGGATTGATATGGAGATATCACGATCCAACACATGGGTGTGCATTAAGGGTAATGGCGCACTGGATTGACCCATCTTCGAGAAAGCTACATACATGTTATGTGGAGTCACAAGCGCTTCTCGTGGTGACAACGGTATTGTCATCCTTAGACTTGAAGTCACTAGATTGTCTAGTTGTGGATTATTGTGATTTTGGTAGCGCCAAACGCTACACCGTAACTGGGTAGCTATAAAGGCGTGTATCGGATACAATAAGAAGCAAGCTTAGAAATCGTAGTAGACGTAGATAGAATTTTTCCCTCCCACATAACGGGAGAAAATATCCGAGGCCACATGAGGGATAGTGCTTATAGAATGTCTGGCCAAACTCAAATAAATCAATATGGGATATTGATGTTATTTGCACGAATAAGGCTATTCTCAGGATCGAGAAATTGTGGATTGGATATACGAGTGTGACTTGTATGTCTCGTGTCCAATCCGGATATGGAGACAAAGGGATGTGACAATTACTTGCACAAGGTTTGTCGGATGACTATTCTATTAGTTGGCTAGAAGGGATGTCTTGCTAGAGACCGCTCCATATTAGCAAATTGTTGTTACCAACTAGATAGAACATATGGGGTCACACGCTAGATAGAGTTGAACTAGATTTGGGAATTAATTAATATGATTAATTAATTAGAAGGATCACTTTGCAACACCTTACAAACTTAGTAGGACTAATTTGCAAGGAAGGGACTAAACTGAATTCTAGTAGGACTAGAATAGGGCCTTTAGGTAGTTGACAAGGATTTGTTGGACTATATAAAGGATGCTCCGTGGGCGTGTGCGAGCTGTCTCTGCCTTCAGGATTAGTTTTAGAATTAAATAATTGCTATTTTGTGCGTTCTATGAGCAGAAATATTATTTCTATTTCTCGTTTGGACAAGGAAGGGTTTATTATTTCAATAAAGGAGAATTTTTTTTCAATTTATTTTAATAATATTCACTATTGTAGTGCGCAATTATTTAATGGAATGTATGTCATTGATCTAAGCAATCATGTCTACAACATTAATGGGCTAGTTTGGATGGCTTGGTTTTTAGTTTTTATTAAACTAAAAACTGTGTTGTTTGGGTGCAACACATTATTTTTTCGGTCTATGTGATAACCGGTGGACTGGTGTCCAAACCGGTGGACTAGTCAATAAAAAAATTCAAAAAGTACACATCTAATGCTGCATCCGGTGGCCTGGTCATGGGAACCATGGACCGGTTGTACTTTTGTGTACCATCACAATGTTACCACCCAATGGATGGGTGACACGTGTTGCTTTTTTGGACAAAAATGACAAACCTCAGTTATTCATGCACCGGTTGCCTGCAACCCAGTACACTGGATGACACAATCACCATGGTTTTTATCGGTTTATGAAATCCAAAAAACTAGATTAAGTTTTTATAAAAAACCAAAAAAACCATAGTGTCCAAACTAACCCAATACTAAGAGGATTAAAATAAATGATTTAAATTCTGCTTACTTATGGCACTGTCGTTTAGACCACATAAACGAGAAACGTGTATCTAGACTCCATAAGGATGGATTTCTAGACTCATTTGATTTTGAATCATATGAGACATGTGAGGCTTGTTTATTGGGAAAAATGAAAAAGTCCCCTTTCAATAAGAAATGTGAGAGGACTAGTGAGCAATTGACGCTCATACATACTGATGTGTGTGGGCCATTTGCCACGCCTGCCAGAGGTGGTTACGTATAATTCATCACATTTACTAATGATTTCAGTAGATATGGATCAAAGAATTCAAGAGTGAAGTAGAGAAGCAACTTGGCATAAGTAGCAAGGCTCTAAGATCGAATCGAGGAAGAGAATACTTGAGCCAAGAATTTGACGACTATCTTAGAGAGTGTGGGATAGTGTCCCAACTCACTCCACCCGGAACGCCACAATGGAATGGCGTTTCCGAGAGGAGGAATCGAACACTATTGGATATGGTTCGATCTATGTTGTGTCAAACCGATCTTCCATTGTCATTTTGGGGCTATGCTCTATTAAGTGCAGCTTTCACCATTAACCGTGTTCCATCTAAATCAGTCATGAAGACACCACATGAGATGTGAGTGGTAAGCGTCCCACACTGTCGTTCATGAAGATTTGGGGCTGCGATGTCTATGTAAAGCGTTTACAATCAGACAAGTAGGGTCAAAGTTAGACAAGTGTAAGTTTGTGGGGTACCCTAAGGAAACTAAGGGTTACTACTTCTACAATCCAACTGAGAACAAAGTGTTTGTTGCTCGATCAGGCGTGTTTCTAGAAAGAGAGTTCGCCTCTAAAGAAGAAAGTTGGAGGACTGTAGAACTTGAAGAAATTAAAGAACCACAAATCACTGAACCAACTATGGAACATGAACAGGAACCACAAGGGGTTGTGGAACAGCCTGTTCAAGTAACACAAGAGCTTCGTAGATCTAGTAGAGTGCGCCAGGAACCCGAGAGGTTTGGACTTCTCGTGACAGACTCTGGTGACACGATGCTCATAGATGATGAGCCTACTACCTATGAAGAGGCTATGAAAGGTCTAGACTTTCAGAAGTGGCTTGAAGCCATGAGATCCGAGATGGAATCCATGTATACCAACAAAGTATGGACTTTGGTGGAACCACCCGAAGGGGCGCGACCCATAGGGTGCAAGTGGGTCTTCAAGAACAAGATCGATATGGATGGTAATGTGATTACCTATAAGGGACGATTGGTGGCTAAAGGATTCAGACAGATTCATGGTATCGACTATGATGAAACCTTTTCACCAGTCGCTATGACCAAATCCATCCGAATCCTACTTGTCATTAAATTGGAATCCACCAATGAATAATAGGCTTTCCACGGACAATCATTTTCTCTGGAGGAGAAGTGTGAGGTGGAATGGAAAATGATGTCGCAATGTCCGTTTGGAGTTGTGTTCTGCTTAGGACTATCAGACTCTTCGGGCGGAGCGGTCTCTCCCCCAGCTCCTGCATCAGATGCAGGAGAGAGAGAGAGACGAAAAAGAAGAAGATGATGAATAACTATGACGAATGACTACAAATCTTTAAATCGATACATCCCTGAGGATGATCGAGAATAATCATAAAGACGAAATGGGGTCGTGAAAGAAGTAACTAGCATTCGACATAACCGAGCAATTTTAAGGAGTTAGTGCATTCGTTTATAACACCATTATGACTAGAGATTTGTAAATTGTAGGAGACGGATACGTGGACGTAGGTTTCGTCGAACATCCGTTGTACGATTGCTGAGTTGACTTCAGGTGAGTTCACATGCTTAGCCTCGAGCCTTAGCTTCTTTCGTGTCAATGTCTGATTTTATAATATGTCTCAAAATATATTTGTGAGTTATATGCTTAGCCTAGCTAGCCTTAGCTCCATTCGTGTCATTATGTGATTTTAATACTTGTCTCGAAATGTGTTTTGTGCTTCACGTGCTTTATTTGAGTTTGAATACATTTCAAAATGATTCTTTGAAATCGTCACACAAAGATAATCCGTTCATAATGCAAAGTGAAAATATTCGCTTGTACCGGAACCAGTTATATTGGGTGATGATTCCCTGGGCTTAGTCCCTAAAGATATATTCGGGTTCGATCCCCGGAGTTACTTATATTGGGTGATGATTCCCTGGGCTTAGTCCCTAAAGATATATTCGGGTTCGATCCCCGGAGTTACTTATATTGGGTGATGATTCCCTGGGCTTAGTCCCTAAAGATATATTCGGGTTAGATCCCCGAAGTTACTTTTATGGGTTTAGATCCCTTGGGTTTTATCCCTAAAATGCGGGACTTCGCGTGCCCCGGCTCTATGCCTTTCTGGCTAGGGTCCAGCATCTAGATAACACTCCTAAGATTGACGCTCTTAGGAGGGTGTTGCAACACTTAAGGTCTAGTATGTCTGTCGTGGTCACTGGTCTACCCAGGTACAGCGAAATGATAAGAAATGGACGTCTGTGCTCCTGTGTTTTGGAAACGTGCAACGAATCGGAATTTCAACAAATGGATTTGTTTCTCAAACGTTCATAAATGCTTATTTCTGCTGCAGACTCTGATAATGTTTTACTCGTACTCTGATACTGTTTTACTTAACTCGTGAATTATCAACTATTTCACCTTCCTTGTTTTACACGCTAAGGTGTATCTCACTCAGCATTTCAAGCTGATTTTGGAAACTGCGGTTCTTGTTTATCTTCCCACCGCAGGACTAGGAGCTGGACTGTAAGATAGAAGGGGAGCGAGACTCATCTAGCGTATGGACGTCATCAGTAGTTTGTCTAATAAATGTTAGATAAGTTTTGTGAAATAGACTTGTGTAATAGTATCACCCCTTGTGTAATACTCTAAGTTTGATGTTTAATAATATGAATAAAGTGTTGTGAAATGTATTGCTTTTGATCTCCGCCGCTTCTATTAAGCATCGCCCTCCCGGTCTTGTCCCGAGCCGGATAAGGGGGTTGTTGCAATAATTCTAATCGGAATAGATGTCCGGTCACAGATCTCCGCGACCCAGAGGCACGAAGATGAAAACGAAGGGGGGCGTACAGACGGGGGGCCTCTGCAAATGCTAAAACCCTGTAATATTAAGAGGTTTTGGCGTGTATTTGCAGATGGAGCCCCCCACTTTATAAAATTAAAAAATGACCTACTACATTGAAATCCCACTGACAAATAAAGTAATGATGACTATGACAGGAGCTTCAGCCAATGATGTTTTACCCTAATATATATATATATATATATATATATATATATATATATAGCATTAATTTGAATCTCGCCTCTGAGTCTATTATCACTGTTGGGACCCTGTGATATGTTCGAAGTAAACCTAACTACTCCTTCCTGCCTAGCATCCATAGAACCAATATCAGTTCTTATTCTTCTCTCTATTAGGTTCTTAGGACGATAACCGTGGAAGTTACTTCTACGACCCCTTTTGCACCGGTTACCATTTCTCCATCTAGGGCTGAATGCAACCTTAGGAGCTCCAAATAGGTTCCTATTCAGATTGGGATAATGCTTCTTTCTCCTTGAAGCTATCGCAGTATATTCTTCTGTCTTCCTCCTCCGTATAGTGGACATCACTTTGCAAACGAGAGAGACCCAGTTTAAACTTTTTACGGTTAACATAGCTAAACCCCATGCGGTTCAATTTCCGCAGTAATGCCCTGAGAGCACAGAGCTTCTCAGTTTTAGAGGTCATGTCCTCCATCGGACAAGGACATCCAGCCGCAGCTGTATGCAAGAGCTTCAACCGTTGCAACCCTATCTGATAGCTCAGCCATTTTTCCACACACATAACCCTCACTCCCTCTAAGCTTTCTGGACACTCTTTTACAGAGTAAACACGAGTATCCATTTAAGATAATTGAAAGAGAGAGATAAGCAATACCTATTGTGATAATTACCCAAATTTCATTGCTAACGCAAACTTCCATGCGACTCTGAGGAAAATGAACTGACGAATGCCGTATTAAATAGAATTATCTTGGAGGGAAAACTCCAGGCGGGAAATTCAAATTCAAAATTTGAATTACGAGCCCAGCACGTGTCGGTTACTTGTCCACCAAGTAACTTATATAATATATAATTAATAAATGCTGACACTAAGTTTTTATTATGGAAATATCTGCCGGTCAAACCTTCGAAGGAGAATTCTCCTTTAACGTGGTCCACTCCCAGGCAACTTCTGAACCCCAAGAAATTAAATTCTACTTCCCTTTGCTCTTTGATTACACAAAGAAGCTTGTCACTCTTAGAGCTGTCCTAATTGACAGAGTGGTTATAAACTACAGACACATTGCACCATTCAGCTCAACCGGTAAAGTGAGAATATCCCTCTATGACACGAGGCTAACAGAACACAACTCCAAACAAGCTGAGTTCGTATTTCCAATACTATGCCATTGCGACGCCATTTTCTGTTCCAACTCACACTTCTCCTCCAGAGAAAATGATTGTCCGTGGAAAGCCTATTATTCATTGGAGGATTCCAATTTAATGACAAGTACCAGATTCTGTCAGATTAAGGCTAATCTGAAAATGTCATCCTCAAAGACAGTAGGGAATATAAATATTAAGGTGCCAGAGATTATTATCAGAAGTCCAGAATTCAAATCAACAGATGTTGATGTATGGCATGTTAATAGGCATTCTAATTCACCGTCCATATTCATATCAACATCTTATGGACATTTGATGAGCAGCAGTGTACCAAGGATCATATGTCCTGGTCCTGGATCGTCACTATCTCGAGTTCAATATGCTAGACACTCAACGGCCCAAATTGAAAATTCTTCAATTAAAACAATATTATTATTATGCAGCTCCAGGCATTTATTTTTGAATAATGATTATTCAAAAAAATAATCATTACGTAATTGACTTCAAAGTTTACATCATTTTCCAAAAGAAGTAAAAACTATGTCATCAGAAGGTACCCTTTCCCTTTCCTGAAAAGGTAAACTTATTATTATCTTTTATTCCCTCTCTAACAACATTAGCGACCATACTTAGTACTTCGGTAAATTGTTCTTTTGGTAGAACAATTGGTTGGGCCTGAATATTTCCTTCAGAGCCCACTTCGGAAATCGACTTTCCAGGGTCTTCCAAATCCTCAATTTGGGTCGTTGAGTGTCTAGCATATTGAACTTGAGATAGTGACGATTCAGGACCAGACATATGATCCTTGGTACACTGCTTCTCATCATATGTCCATAAGACGTTGATCTACATATGGCCGGTGAATTAGACTGCCTATTAACATGCCATACACCAACATCTGTTGATTTGAATTCTGGACTTCTGATAATAATCTCTAGCATCTTAATATTTATATTCCCTACCGTCTTTGAGGATGACATTTTCAGATTAGCCTTAATCTGACATAATCTCGTACTTGTCATTAAATTGGAATCCTCCAATGAATAATAGGCTTTCCACGGACAATCATTTTCTCTGGAGGAGAAGTGTGAGTTGGAATAGAAAATGGCGTCGCAATGGCATAGTATTGGAAATACGAACTCAGCTTGTTTGGAGTTGTGTTCCGTTAGCCTCGTGTCATAGAGGGATATTCGCACTCTACCGGTTGAGCTGAATGGTGCAATGTGTCTGTAGTTTATAACCACTCTGCCAATTAGGACAGCTCTAAGAGTGACAAGCTTCTTTGTGTAATCAAAGAGCGTTGGGAATTAGAATTTAATTTCTTAAGGTTCAGGAGTTGCCTGGGAGTGGACGACGTTGGAGGAGAAATCTCCTTCAAAGGGTTGACTAGCAGATATTTCCATAATTAAAACTTAGCTTCAGCATTTATTAATTACATATTATATAATTTACTTGGTGGACAAGTAACCGACACGTGTTGGGCTCGTAATTTTTATTTTGAATTTGAATTTCCCGCCTGGAGTTTTCCCTCCAAGATAATTCTATTTAATACGGCATTCGTTAGTTCATTTTCCTCAGAGTCGCATGGAAGTTTGCGTTAGCAATGAAATTTGGTTAATTATCACAATAGGTATTGCTTATCTCTCTCTTTCAATTATCTTAAATAGATACTCGTGTTTACTCTGTAAAAGAGTATCCAGACAGCTTTGAGGGAGTGAGGGCTATGTGTGTGGACAAATGGCTGAGCTATCAGATAGGGTTGCAACGGTTGAAGCTCTTGCATACAGCTGCGGCTGGAGGTCCTTGTCCGATGGAGGACATGACCTCTAAAACTGAGAAGCTCTGTGCTCTCAGGGCATTACTGCGGAAATTGAACCGCAAGGGGTTTAGCTATGTTAACCATCAAAAGTTTAAACTGGGTCTCTCTCGTTTGCAGAGTGATGTCCACTATACGGAGGAGGAAGACAGAAGAATATACTGCGATAGCTGCAAGGAGAAATCAGCGTTATCCCAATCTGAATAGGAACCTATTTGGAGCTCCTAAGGTTGCATTCAACCCTAGATGGAGAAATGGTAACCGGTACAAAAGGGGTCGTAGAAGTAACTTCCACGATTATCGTCCTAAGCACCTAACATAGAGAAGAATAAAAACTGATAGTGGTTCTATGGCTGCTAGGCAGGATGGAGTAGTTAGGTTTACTTCGAGCATATCACATGGTCCTAACAGTGATAATAGACTCGGAGACGAGATTCAAATTAATGCTATATATATTAAGGGTAAAATATCATTGGCTGAAGCTCCTGCTTCCTCAAAGCTCCATGCTCTGTTCTGGATAGTTGTGGACAAGAAGCCTTCTTCATCGTCTTCTGCTACTCAGCCTCTGCAAGCAACTGATATATTCACAATTCATGAAAATGAGCCTTGCACTGCAATGATTCGTGAGGATTATACAGATAGGTGTCGTTGTATTCATTTCAGTCGTTATCAGATGAAGCAACATGGAGATTCAATGATTGGACTTGATGAGAGTTTCATTGAACTTTATCTGAAGAAACGAGTTCGAGTTAAGTACAACCCTGGTACTGGTGGAGAATTGTCAAACGTTCATGAGAATGCAATATACTTAGTTGTTGCTTGTTCCGGTGATCAAACAGATGTTGTATTTCATTTGAACATCAGATTGTACTTTAACACTTAGCTCTTTCAAGAGTTTGTAACCTGGATTAGTAATCCTGAAGAATATTAATAATTACATTTTTGTTTCAAAGTAAAGGTCTTCAATACATTAGAACACTGGTTCATCAATGGTTACAAAGATTACATTTTCAGTTGTCCACGGAAGGAAGTCCTCTCTACCCATAGCTTCATAGTAGCTCATATATGGGTTACATAAAATAATACAGGGAATCCCTCCTTTGATTTTCCTTTTCTTCCTATACTTTTCATTGCAAATGAAATGAACTTGAGTGCCAAGCAATGCCTTCTTACATGGTAGGTATTGAAAAGGAATATCATCGACAACATTGTAGAGTGCTCTGTTATCATATTGACTGAAGTCTACCCCTTCACAGAAATAATTATGTCTTCCTAGACTTTTAGCCCACTGCGTCTTACCAGTCCTGCTCGGACCTTGGACTATCAGACTCTTCGGGCGGAGCGGTCTCTCCCCCAGCTCCTGCATCAAATGATTCTTCCATTAAAACAATATTATTATTATACAGCTCTAGGCATTTATTTTTTACATGGTCCTCTGTTTCACCCTGGGCCCACATCCGGTCTTATTTTATTTGATCCAACAAATTGCCGTTAAATAAGAGAGGAAGGATGGCTTTACTCACAGTTATGCAGTTATCTGTGACCCATTGTTGAATCTGTGGGGGAAGGTTACCAAACACTGAGAATTTTGGCACATAGTGTTCTGGTGGTGTGGGCCAGTACTTCTCGGCTGCATACTCTAGGTTTCTGAGTTGGGTGGCCCATACAAAAGGTTGCTCCACTCTAATCCTTGAGAGGAACTCCTCTTTTGAGGTGCATTCTGAGATGATGTTCCCCCAAATATCATCTCTGGATCTTGAATTTTTTTTCTTAAGGGTCCTCAGTTCCCCCTTTTCCACGTAATCCCCATACTTCGCGATGTAATCATTGACACGATCATCTTCGTATGGCACTTCGATGTGAGGGTGATATTTCTTCGGACCTCTAGAACTGCTGGCTGCATTTGGATCTTCGATGTAAAAAAATAGAGTGTTCTTGATATCAAACCTCCTCGTAGTTTGAATCAAGCCGTGTAGATGTGGTGACCATCTTCATGAAGTTCTCGACAATCTCTACCATAAGTTGGAGTGTATTTATGGAGTCTATTAAAAAGCTCTTGGAGAACGAACTCTTTGCTAAGGGGACACCTAGCATAGTTTATGAATAGAGAAGAAGCAGTGATTCTACCACTTGTAGTTTTTCTAGACGAAAGAGATGTTCTTTGGGAAGAATGAGGCGGAGGTGGAGCAACCTTTTGTATGGGCCACCCAACTCAGAAACCTAGAGTATGCAGATGGAGCCCCCCCCCCCACTTTAAAAATTAAAAATTGACCTACTACAGTGAAATCCCACCGAATCTGTAAAATCAATAAAGTAATGATGACTATGACAGCTGTACCGACCAGATACTATTTATGCGGGACCAGCCCACTACTGCTACTTTTTGATGACGTGGACTACTCTTAGCCGTAGGATGAAAGGAATAAAGGCGATCTACTGTTGCCAAATGCCAAATGAACGGTCCAGATTCGCTCTCCCATCCACAAATCCACACCAAAACCTTGTAATAGAGAGAGTTTGGGTGAACAGTTTGTGGACGAACTTTCCGCTATTTATGAAATTGCCCCAAACGTTTTGACTTTCTTTTAAATTAACCATTCTCGCTGAAAATAAAATATATTACAAACACTCGACTGAGATTAGAGTCTGATTATTAACATCGACTTAAATTATGATTAAATAAATGTGATATTATTTAATTGATTACTTCTTTGCTTAGAAATATTCCTTTATCAGAATTTTTGGAAACCGAAGAACTGAATCTTTTGAGGTGCATTCTGAGATGATGTTCCCCCAAATATCATCACTGGATCTTGAATATTTTTTCGTAAGGGTCCTTAGTTCCCCCTTTTCCACGTAATCCCCATACTTTGCGATGTAATCATTGACACGATCATCTTCTTATGGAACTTCAATGTGAGGGTGATATTTCTTCGGACCTCTAGAAATGATGGCTGCATTTGGATCTTCGATATAAGAAAATAGAGGGTTCTTGATATCGAACCTCCTCGTAGTTTGAATCAAGCCGTGTAGATGTAGATGATCGTGTCAACGATTACATCGCAAAGTATGGGGATTAAAGTATAGTTTCGACGCCATTTTCTATTTCAACTCACACTTCTCCTACAGAGAAAATGATTGTCCGTGGAAAGCCTATTATTCATTGGAGGATTCCAATTTAATGACAAGTACCAGATTCTGTCAGATTAAGGCTAATTTGAAAATGTCATCCTCAAAGACGGTAGGGAATATAAATATTAAGATGCCAGAGATTATTATCAGAAGTCCAGAATTCAAATCAACAGATGTTGATGTATGGCATGTTAATAGGCAGTCTAATTCACCGGCCATATGCAGATCAACGTCTTATGGACATATGATGAGCAGCAGTGTACCAAGGATCATATGTCCTGGTCCTGGATCGTCACTATCTCAAGTTCAATATGCTAGACACTCAACGGCCCAAATTGAGGATTTGGAAGACCCTGGAAAGTCTATTTCCCAAGTGGGCTCTGAAGGAAATAGTCATGCCCAACCAATTGTTCTACCAAAAGAACAATTTACCGAAGTACCAAGTACGGTCGCTAATGATGTTAGAGAGGGAATAAAAGACAATAATAAGTTTACCTTTTCAGGAAAGGGAAAGGGTACCTTCTGATGAAAAATATCAAAAAATAGAGGGTTCTTGATATCGAACCTCCTCGTAGTTTGAATCAAGCCGTGTAGATGTGGGTGACCATCTTCATGAAGTTCTCGACTAACTCTACCATAAGTTGGAGTGTATTTATGGAGTCTATTAAAAAGCTCTTGGAGAACGAACTCTTTGCTAAGGGGACACCTAACATAGGTTATGAATAGAGAAGAAGCAGTGATTCTACCACTTGTAGTTTTTTGGGACGAAAGAGATGTTCTTTGGGAAGAATGAGGTGGAGGTGGAGGTGGAGACGACGTCGTAGCACTTACATGGGTTACTGAAGGTGACCTCATTAGATGGAGGATGACGTCACTGAAAACTCTCTCTATTACAAGGTTTTGTTGTGGATTTGTGGAATTGTGGATGGAGTGTGAATTGTGGATGGCTCCTATTTATAGTATTCACAAAGATGGAGCAAAACCTCTTAATATTACAAGGTTTTGCCCATCTTTATCCCTAGCCATCCACGTGTACGGTGGAGAACGTAGTGGGAGACAAAGAAGTGATGTAAAGTATCTCAGTGGAATCTGACTTTCAAAGTGCGGTACACGTCAGCATACTACAACTATGAGATTTGGCAGATGGATGTCAAAACAGCATTCATCTATGGGAATCTCCTCGAGGACGTGTATATGATACAGCCGGAGGGTTTTGAAGATCCAAAGCAAGCCAATAAAGTCTGTAAGCTGCAACGACATATTTATGGATTGAAGCAAGCTTCTAGGAGTTGGAATCGACGTTTTGATGAAGTAGTCAAAAGAGTTTGCCTTCATCAGAAACGAAGATGAGTCTTGTGTCTACAAGAAGGTTAGTGGGAGCTCTGTAGCTTTTCTGGTCTTGTATGTAGATGACATACTGCTCATTGGAAACAACGTTCCCATGCTGCAATCTGTTAAAGATTGGATAGGAAAATGTTTCTCAAGGAAAGACTTAGGGGAAGCAGCCTAAATACTTGGTATAAAGATCTATAGAGATAGATCTAAAAGACTGCTAGGCCTAAGTCAAAGTACATATATTGACAAGGTGTTGAAACGGTTCAACATGCAAGATTCCAAGAAGGGATCTTTCCCATGTCACATGGAATCACTCTTTCGAAGAGTGGTTGTCCTTCCAATGAGATTGAGAAGGAACGCATGTGTAGAATTCCCTATGCCTCGGCCATAGGATCTATCATGTACGCCATGTTATGTACTAGACCAGATGTGTCATATGCCTTGAGTATGACAAGCAGATACCAATCCAATCCGGGTGAGAGTCACTGGATTGCAGTCAAGAACGTCCTAAAGTACTTGAGAAGAACTAAGGATGCTTTATTGATATTTGGTGGAGAGGAAGAGTTCCGTGTAAGGGGTTACACGGATGCAAACTTCCAAAACGACAGAGATGATTTAAGATCGCAATCGGGATATGTGTTTTGCCTGAATGGAGCAACGGTGAGCTGTTCCAAGCAAGTGACAGCGGCTGATTCTACAACAGTAGCTGAGTACATTGCTGCAAATGGCGCAGCAAAAGAAGCTGTTTGGATCAGAAAATTTGTTTCTGAACTTGGTGTTGTTCCTAGCATTGCGGATCCAGTAGAGTTGTACTGTGACAACACAGGGGCGATCGCGCAATCAAAGGAGCCCCGTTCACACCATAAATCCAAACAGGTGCCCAGGAATTTTCATCTTATTCGAGATATTATCGATAGAGGAGACGTTCGGATATGCAAGATTCATACATATGAGAATATGTCAGACCACTTACAAAGCCGCTTGTTCAGTGGAAGCATGAAGGGCACACTAGTAGCATTGGCATAATGGATGCATTAGATTGGCTCTAGTGCAAGTGAGAGACTGTTGGAATAGATGCCCTAGAGGCAATCTAGTTTAGTATGAACTTGTTTTTTACTAGAGCATTGTACTACTTATTGGATATTTAATATAATGAAGTCCTTAGATTTACAATTGTGTTGTTTATCTTAAATATCCCTAGTCCAATATAATGATTAATATGACAATCATCTATAGACTAGTATGGGGTTGAATTGATATGGAGATATCACGATCCAACACATGGGTGCGCATTAAGGGTAATGGCGCACTGGATTGACCCATATCCGAGAAGGCTACATACATGTTATGTGGAGTCACAAGCGCTTCTCGTGGTGACAACGGTATTGTCATCCTTAGACGTGAAGTCACTAGATTGTCTAGTTGTGGATTATTGTGATTTTGGTAGCGTCAAACGCTACACCCTAATTGGGTAGCTATAAAGGCATGTACCGGATACAATAAGAAGCAAGCTTAGAAATCGTAGTAGACGTAGATAGAATTTGTCCCTCGCACATAACGGGAGCAAATATCCGAGGCCACTCGAGGGATAGTGCTTATAGAATGTCTGGCCAGACTCAAATAAATCAATATGGGATATTGATGTTATTTGCACGAATAAGGCTATTCCCAGGATCGAGAAACTGTGGATTGGATATACGAGTGTGACTTGTAGGTCTCGTGTCCAATCCGGATATGGAGACAAAGGGATGTGACAATGACTTGCACAAGGTTTGTCGGATGACTATTCTATTAGTTGGCTAGAAGGGATGTCTTGTTAGAGACCGCTCCATATTAGCAAATTGTTGCTACCAACTAGATAGAACCTATGGGGTCACACACTAGATAGAATTGAACTATATTTGGGAATTAATTAATATGATTAATTAATTAGAAGGATCACTTTGCAACACCTTGCAAACTTAGTAGGACTAATTTGTGATGCACTTTCTAGCGTACTATTCGCAAGTATACGAATCAAGTAATATAGAGAGTATTTTCAACTCGGATTATCGATCCCACAGGGACTTTGCAGATTTTTCTAGTAATCAGTTTTAACGAACAGAGTGTAAAAACGAGGAATATTTTGAGAGTTTGCTTACTAACTAAGTACTACAAGTAAATAACTGGAATGTAAATCTTTTTGTGATAATTTTCTGAATAATCTTAAGGTTGTAAAACTAGGGTTTAGATACTAGATTCCAGGATCCCCTAGGGTCTCTACAGAAATTCGTTCTAGTTTGATGTGAAAACACAGAGCAGTCTTGTTATCCGTGCCATGTACCAATTGTGTAGTATCTTTTCTTTTCCTGCACGTTTCACGATTCTGCAGACTTTCGGATTCCTGTTAAGCTGCCTAGCTCTGCATTCTCGTTCTAAGTCTTCTAGGGTTTCTAACCTATCTTGATGGCCCGGGTCAAATTCTCCAACAGTTGGTCTAACGTTTTTTTAGGCTAGTCTATCTCCTCTTCTCTGGTCGGTCCATCCGGGTAAGATGCTAAATCTTGTCTTTTCTTCCTAACCCTAACCGGACGTTTTCACCTACCGGCTCGGATCTGTAGAAATTCTGAGTGATCAAGCCGAGCATGCATGAACAGTAAAATTTAAAGACAGAATAACGAATAAAGCTGCTGATATTAAGAAACTGAAATCAAAAATTCATAATCAAAACGTAGAACTAATCTCTGAGTACGAAACCCTAGGTTCTTCAAGAACCTAGGTAAAAATTTTAGCTACTAGAACTCATAACGAAATAACACAGTTTTTGAATGAGAGAGAGAATAAGATCAAACTAGGTCTTCGAATCTGGAATCGCGCTTTCGTGCTCTCCCGGGATGCTCAGACTTCTCCTTGGATGTGTTGTGTTGTCTAAAACGGGTCTGGAAGAGTCTTTATATAGTGCTGAAGACGTTTCAGGAACTTGCCTCTATTTGCGAAACTCCCATTGACCGAAACCGGCTCAGAATTTGTGTTGATTGCGTAAAATACGCAGAAGTGTGCGTATAATACGCAGACAGTAACCTATGTGCTGATTTCTGCATATTTTTCCTGCTGTGTGCGTAAAATACGCACCGGTGTGCGTAAAATACGCACATAGTAGCCAATCATGTGCATTTTCTCCTCCTTTGTGCGTATATTTCTTCCCTGTCTGCGTATAATACGCAGGAGTGTGCGTAAAATACGCAGACAGGGGCTAAAAAGCAGCCAAACATGCCCCTCTATCTCGTTGTGTGCGTATAATACGCAGGAGTGTGCGTAAAATACGCACACAACAAGCTTCTCTGCTCTTTTCTGCCTCAGCCTGCGTTTTGACCCGAAACTTGTCAAAATTACCAAAATACCCGTAGGTCAGAACCGTTCCAAATTCTGCCCAATCCTGACTCTGGCCATAGGAAAATTGCTGACTGAATTTGGGAGACAAAATCTGAACTCGACTCCGAAACCCCGGGCCCGGTGCCAAAATGACCAAAATACCCCTGGTTCAGAATTGTCACTGAAATCGTCACGAACATGAAATAGTTGCTCACGACTCCGGACACCGAGAATCCTTACTCTGACGTGGCTGTCCGGGACACACACTTGACAGGAGTCCATTTTTCGGTCGGACTCCGTTTCAGCATTATAACCTGTTTTCGGAAAGCTCTTGACGTCTTCGTTCTTTTGCCCCTAGTTTCACTTCAAAATCTCAGTCTTTCCGTTTTCTGTTCCACTATCCCTTTTACCAGTCTCAGTCAAATCATGCTCCGAGCATTTTCTGCAGGTTTCCCGAGGCGAACCTGGTTCTGTCTTGGCACGCATCCCAATGCATTTCCCGAACCTGTCCCTGTAAAGACAACATGAACAAACCCGCGGTCATATCTCGAAATGCGCAAAATAAGCATAAATTCATGACCAACAAATAAACATCTTGTTCCTAAAACCGAGGCTTTCCGAGGGTGAATTCTAGCTAAAACATGGCTTTCTGACACAAAGGCGCGTCAAATTAGGCTAAAAGATATCAATTTGCAACGAAGGGGCTAAACCGAATTCTAGTAGTTCTAGAATATGGCCTTTAGGTAGTTGAAAAGGATTTGTTGGACTATATAAATGATGCTCCTTCCTTCCTTCTCAAACTTATGACTCTATCACACTATTGTTCATAACTTGAGTGGGAGAAAACAAAAGGACAGAGAGCAAGCAACAAGAGGGCCGAACCGACCCCTTGCGCCGCCCCGTCCGCGTCGGCCAACAAAGGAGGCCGAAACCTCCTTGTTGCCTCGTGCTATGTGATTTCTTATTCCTCTTCCTCCGGTCCAAGCTAGCACAAAGGCAAAAGAAGATCTAGATCTCAACTCTAGGCGTGGATCAACCGTAGAGACGTGACACAATTCACGTTACAAGTCATCATAGGAGAATTCCTAAGGTGTGTAACATGATTCTTCATTTACCATTGTTATGCTTCTCTTCATGTGATCCTTGGAGGGTATTGAATGGATAAATTATATTTTTTTGCTGCGTATCCATGATCAAAACCCTACACCTTCCTGCGCTGGCTGTAACACCCCTGATTTTAAGAAGAACCAGAGACCGGGAGGTGCCCTCCGTACAAGGGATTTTACCCTTTCATACAAGGAGTGGTAAGAACAAACAATTGAAAAGATACATCCAACTACTGATTTATATTATAACAGTTAACAGTGTTCATGGATGAGTCCAAACTGGACAACAAACCTAACAAAAGATATATTATCTACTACTGTTTGCATGAAAGAGTGATCGTGATCCCAGTGCGTTACCTCAAGCAACCAATCATATACATGCGGGGGAATTAAAAGAACACAAGGACGCAATTTTTTGAGTATCAGTAAAAATGAGTGAATAAACAACTTAGCATGTAAAAACAGAGTATACAAGACATGTTACGGGGTTATTGTCCAAAAGAGTTTGACTTGTTTCATATTATAAGTGAGAATGTGCGAGTTAAAAACTTTAAACATTTTCAACATCATAAATATTGAATATCAGAGTGCGAGAATCAGAGTTTGCTTATCAACGGAGTTCATTTGAGCTACTATTACACAAGTAGGCAATCCATTTACCGAGATAGTCATAAGTTTCTGAAAGTGGAATGTTTTCATAATATAGATATTTCACAAGTAACATGCCCATCAGAACACGAATTACAAATAACTGATTCCATATTTATAGACAAAACAGTCAGATTATTAATTCGCAGTAACCAAGGGAGACCAAAATAAATAGTAATATGCATTTTAGGGACTTGATGCCCAAGAATGTCATGAACTGAAGTAAAGGATTTTAGGGACCTGCTGCCCAGAGAAGTCATTGCCCTGAAATAAGGATTTTAGGGACCTGATGCCCAGGGCATTCATTGCCCCGATAAAAATATTTTAGGCAACTGATGCCCAGGGAAGTCATTGCCCCGATATAAGGGTTTCTGGGAGTTAATACCCAAGGAAGTCATGCCTCGAAGTACGAATATGTGGGACTTAATACCCAAGGAATTCATGCCCCGAAACGATATCAAACCCCTGGTTCGTGTACATGCGATTCTTTCACTTTACGTTATTGATGGATTCTGACTTAGCATGACATGAAAAATGAGTTTGTTGATGTGAATAAGAGTAGTAGATTGATGATTAAAAATCAATTACGGCACTTTTGACAAATAGAGAATGAAGTACACAAATTAATTTCAAATAAGCAAGTAGATCACATTAAAGAACTTGCAACGAAGCTAAGCATGAATACTCACACAAAGAAAGAACAAGGAAAATCAGGCTAAACATGTAGATTCACCGTGAAAGCCGAAGATACGCTAGAAAATCTTTACTCGTACACTACTCAGGTTCTTCGAAGTCAGACTGTACAAACAAACACATATAGTCCTAATTACAAGCAAGTTCGATAAAAAAAATATAGAACGATGCACGTGCCCTAGATTATATGAAATTGATATCCCTAATCGGATTCCCAAAGTAAATTTTAAACCCCTAATCGTTTAAGGAAATAAATTCTTCATTGATAACAAGTCGCAATCCCCAAATCGACTAGTAAAGTTAAAGAATCAAATTACCCATCTATGCCATAAAACAACATAGTTTGACTTTGAAATAACTTTTCAGCCTTTATATTAAATCAATCATAGCCTCTAGATCTCACATACCACCCACTTATAGTTAGAATTCCCAAAATCTTAGGGATGGTTTTAAAACCCATGTTTTTATCATTTTTAGAACTCCATTATATGTAGAAACAACTACCCACAACTTGGAAAGTTACCCTCGAGAAAAGTAGTCAAATTAAAGGCTAATAACCATACATATTTTTCATGTAATAATCATACATATTTTCAAAATTGATTAAGGGCTAATAACCGTCGAAGAATAGAATCAATTTTCACTTGTACTTTTGTTCATAGTCGGATTAATTTTTCCATCTTTCTTCGGGTGCTCTATAATTGGTGAAACATTGTAATCTTTTTTCTTTAGGGGGGGGGGGGGGGGGGGGTTACTATCCTCGGGCACGGGCTTTCCCTAGTTTATTAATAAAAACAAACGAGTAACAAATAATTTAAAGAAATGATTTTGACACTAAATAATCAAAACATGTCGAAACATTATTGAAGTAAGAAAGTGTTATTTGAAACTATTTACAACTCTAATAACAAAGGGTCAATTACATATGAACCACTTCCAGTTTGGGGTAATAATCCATTTACCACCCCGGCTTTCAAAATGCTCTTATTACCACCTCCAGTTGCTTTTTGCAAACAATCAACAACTAGAGTAAAATTTCCGTTAAATTAGTAACTGTGTCAGGGGTATAATCGTCCGTACGAAAATAAATCCATTATAAGATTTCAAAAATAATAAAAAAGGGCAAAAATAAAAAAAAAAAAAAAAAAGAAAAGATTAGGCAAGAAGATAGAAAAGAAAGAATTGTGAAACAGATAGATTCATAGAAGGAAACGGAGTGAGACATATCAAATCGGAAGAAGGGATGAGAGGAAGAGGAAAAAATGAAGGGGAAGAGTATCACACAGCCAACCCTCATAGTCCCAGCCTCTCTCTCGATGAACTGAACTTACTAGATCGGAAAGTTCTCTTCTTCTTTCTTCTCCTTTCTCCATCTTTGACGATGTCGGTTCTCTCTCTCTCTCTCCCCTTTCCCTTTCGAATTCGATCTTCTCGGTTTGGCAGAATTGGGTTTGGGATGGGGGATGGATTCGAGAAAGATTGGTGTCGGGTTTAGGGTTTTCAGTCGATTTGGGAATTTTCGTGTCCAGAATTGGTATTTTGAAAGTCAAAATCTATGTTTTTCTTTGTGGCTGTTTCGATTTAGGTACCATGGTGTTTTGAATCGGGGTTGTGGGTGTTTTGTTTTAGTTTCAATTTCCGAAATTTTTGTATGAAAATTTGAGTTCGTCTGGGTTTTATTTGGTGATGGTGAAGGGTATCGGAATTAGGATTTTTGGTGCAAGTAACAGTGGTTAGAGCGGGGTGGTGGTGGTGGTGGTAGTGGTCGTCTGATTCTGCGTTTGGGGTGGCTGTGTTTGTGGTGGTTACCAGAATCTGGGTTTGTGCCGGCGGTATTGGTGGTGCTGTGGCAGAGAAGGTGTTGTGTTCTTCATTTTTAATTCTTTTTCCCAGAATGTTATTCATGTTCATATTTTATGGTTTGGACTAATTTGCCCCTAAAACGCCGTCAACTAACGGAAAAAAATGGATGGAAATTATTCCAGTTGTTGATTGTTTGCAAAAAGCAACTGGGGGTGGTAACAAGAGCTTTTTGAAAGTGGGAGTGGTAAGTGGATTATTACCTCAAACTGGAGGTGGCTAATATGTAATTGACCCAATAACAAATAATGGCAATTATAAAAAAATTGAATTCTCATTAAAGAACTAAATGAATAAATCTTAAAATTATAAAATATGTATTTTAATTAAATAAATAATTTCATAATATTTCATACTCATTATTTAATTTACAAACAATTTATTTTTTTTACCAAAAAAATTATTTATTCACTATTTATTTATTTATTTATTTGTATATTTACAAACAATTTATTTTACTTTAATAAGGACAATATTTAATTATACAAATCCATTTGTTAGTAAAAAAAGATAATATTGATATGGGTAATTTACACTTTGCACCCTATGAAGATGGTAATTAGGCAATCTGTACCCCTACTGTTCATCGTTTGACAAAAGACACCCCTATTTTGGACGGAAAGAGACGGACATGGACGGAACTGACTACTTTACCCTTCACACATCATCAATATTAGGGTAATTTACATTTATTACCCCTCTGTTTTGGTAAATCAGTACTAGACACCCTCACTATTTGTCAATTGACAAGACACACGCTTATTTTGGACAATCCATGATGGAAAGGGAAAAATATTTATTTACCCTTTTATTTTGTGTAATTTTTATCCCCCAAGTTGCTGTTAGTGTGAAAAGATAAACATATTGCTGGCTTGATTACTCCTCCTCCTCCTTCTCTCTTCATATTGTCATCAATCTCACCATCTCTATTGTTCTCTCAATTATTCTTATAACACTCCCACTCAGACCTGGAGGTCTACCAGAAGACCCCCAAACTCATGGGGGTGTCCTCCGCTAAGGCACGTGAATGCCCCAGCAAGGAGTAAAACTCTAACGGTTCTGTTACGAGACAGAATTAAAGAAACTGAAACTTAAATCAAACTTACTATTGTACTTAGGTGAACTTTTAAGTGATAGATTGTATTCCCCGATTTCCACGTACTCACCTGAAAATATAGAAATTAGAAAATATGTCAAGTAGTGCGGTACTAAGAAAATAATATAAATAGATTTCGTAATGATTCAACTTTAAAACTTACAGACGCTCAAGCCATAACCCTGTCACATATAACCCAGATAGAGTACCAGTAATTGATAACTCAATAAATCTGCAATCATCCATAATCAGCCCAACCATACCAGCCTTATACGGAGGATCCCAAATCCCACAACCCGGAGGGTCGTGAATACCAGATTCACTTCCGACAAGGAAGGCAAATAAATCCACCAAGACAAACTAGACCTTAAGTGTGAACACCCCCTACTGGACATTAGTCCAGAGAGTAGCACTAGTTGCCGAAGACAAATCCCAGTTGTCCGAAGACCACACAATCTCCAAAGACAATTTCCAGTTGTCCGAAGATAACACAACGTCCGAAGACGATTTCCAGTTGTCCGAAGACAACACAACGTCCGAAGAAGATCACACCACCACATATCACAACTTGTAACCATACTATTCATATAAGTGATATCAGCTTAGAGGAACACATGCAATAGAACAAGCATACATATGCATACCTGATATCCGTCCTAGTTTCCTTATCAGAACAACTGATTTCATAATTCAACAATCAATATTCCATTCCAGCATCCATGCTATCATCACTTGTTTTCTAAGTGAGGAAAAATTCATATGCAAATATCATGTTGACTGCCCAAAAATTTACTATTTTACCCCTATTGACCCAGTCTCTTCATTACAGCCTTTGACTATGCCGGTAACCCTTACAATGATACTTAATGAAGTTTATAAACGTGCAAATATGATTCATGTCTCCTCCTTATATACTCTGTATTAAATTACTAGAAAATAACCCGTGCCCGTAGTGCACTATAGATACAATCACATAAATTGAAAGGAGATATAATTGGATTTATATTAAAAATAATAAATAAATCAAAATTTTAAATGAGAATTTTTTTAAATGCAATTTTAAATAGTTCCTACAAAAATACAATTTAAGTAAGATTTCATATTTGATATATACTTAATTATTTATATATACAATATGTGTAAAGAAATAAATGGAGACTATGTTTGAATAATTAGTTAGTAAAAGATTTTTTTGTCAAAAAAAAATAAAGATTTTCTTAAGATACTTTATGTGTCTTATCACTTACTCGTGGTTGATCAAGAATGAAAACAAAACTATTATTGTTATGATCAATTGGATCAAATAATAATTGAAGTAGAAAAGAAAAGAAAAAGATCCATAAATACTATGAACATGCAAGGCAAACACAACATACAAAAGCAACATGCTGATTTCTACTTTGTAAGAGATTGCAAAGAAACCATGGACAACAGGTAGAAATATACGAAGAATGGGATCCTTCATGCCTCACAAACTCTTGGTCCATCGTCTTGTTTAAGAAGAGTACTCCTAGGAATTTTTTATAGAAGAGAAAGAAAGAGGTGATTAATTTTCTTTTCAAATTTAAAAGAGGTGTTTTGGATAAGGAGATAAGTTCAACAAATTAGATCTTCATTTACTACAAAAATAATTTTTTGATCCTTATTAGCATTATCTGACTCAAATATATAGTTAATTACTTATTACAAAATATATATCTTCTTTAAAAAGAAAATATATATCTTAATCAACGGATCAAAATGTCTCAAGACATTTTTAGCTATTGAACGGTTAGGATCTTCTCATCAACACTTTTGGAGGGAAACACCTAGCTGATTTATTATATAGATATATTTCTCTTAATTGTATTTAGGTCCCTGCAATTCAGCAAAACTACTAAAAGCCTAGTTAACTTCAACCCAGATAGGTGTAGAGTAGCACCAAATGTTATGATACTGATACGAAGACATAAGGTCATGCCCAGAGATATGATTTGACTGTTTAATTCAAATTATTGTAAAATTACCAATTTGCCCTTCCTATAAAGCTCAGTCAAACTAGGGCTTCCGGTAAGTCAAACTTGGTAAAACCTTGCCCTTGGACTTGAAACATTATTCTCAACAACTTCCCCGAAGGTCGTTTTGGTTAATTAAGTCGTCTGACAAGTCAAGTCAGAAAATCAACGTTAGGAGAAAATCTTCTTAATTTGTCAACGAGCTTTACAATCAGTTTCTGGTCAATTGAGAAAGAATATTTGGAATCGGAGATATGGTCTTGTAGATTGATGTACCAGGTTTCCGAAATATATTTGATCTCTTCCAGATATAAAATACACAAGGAGATAAGTTTAGTCAACGTTGGATGGAATCATTGACTATAACTTAGATTATTTTAGAGAATTTTCATTATTTCATAGCAGTTACATTGCGCTAGATGTTTGAGAAATCTATTGGAAAAATGGAAAATTCTTCTCTAGAAATGATTTGAAGTATTATCCACCAGCTTCTCATAGATTAAAGCAGGACAATATTTAAATAAATATTCAAGGCGTTAAGATCATTAGAAAACCAGAAAACCGTAAGTTGACGAGGAATATTTGACACCTATAAATATTTTGAAAGAAGCTCAAAACATAAGTTGAGCATAGCAACTTCAAAGATGATTTTGGGTTGCTTGTAGGCTGAAGTAGAAGACCAGTTTCATATGAAACCTGTAATATTAACATAAAAGCACAACCAGATCTAGTTTCCAAGCTAACTGATCATATATTGATCATAGTATCCGAAATAAAAGTTGACAGAAAGTTATATCATTGTCGCCAGCCTAGCTTCATCAACATTTTGCATTAGCTTTGCGCCCAAATTCAGGGTACTTAGGAATGGATTCAAACTTTCCAGCCACCATGAATCTAACAGCCATAAGTAACAAGCTTATACAGGTTAAATCACAACCCCTAACCATCAGGTTTATGAAGGAGAAACAGTCTGTAAGTTGGCATAAAATTCTCAGGGTGTGAACAGCCCAGTTTCACTAACAACTTTGTAGAAGTTTAGGAGAGACTAACAGATGTTTAGAGCTCAAATCAATTCATGGAATCAACGTGAAGATTGCAGCCTTATAGGTGGTGAGTACACCGCAACAAAGAACACATAATTTGGCCAAGAATCAGAGAAATTATGGAGGCCTCAAGTTGTCTGAAAATTGCAAGATAGTTCTTAACAGAACAAGAACTCAGGTTTGATTCAATATTGAGGGACATAGAGACTGATTCATACCAAAAGATCGATATGGGAGATGAAGTACTGTATGCATTGAAAAACCATCACCCAATAGATTGACATTCTGATGCCCAGAGAGACAGTTACGACCTCAAGAACATGCCTATGTGACCCGCCGCAAAGTGAAGAACAACGAATCAATGCAGGCTTAAAATCAAATTATGGGCATGTTTGAGTGTTTCTAATGACTTCACAGAGTATCAAGGCTCATGTACGAGCTATTTTCAGAAGAGAATACGCAAGAATAAAGTTCTTACCAGCTCCCCGTCGCTAATTGAGTTTGCGGGCGCCCTCCCACTCCCGTTTTCGGCGAACCTGATGGGTTTTGGGTTGGCTTTACATGTTACCCGAGTTTTAGAGACCAAAAGGGAGCATTTGGAACTGAAAGTGATTGAAAAGAACAAGGTTACCGAACCTTGCCGGTGAACCCAAGCAGTTTCCGGCGACGTTCAGCCCAGCAACCGGTGACTGTGACGATTTCTTGCGTCTGGGTACTCCAAATCGGTATCAATGGTTTGCCTTGGAAGGAGGAAATTTGGTCCTGGAGTACTTGTTAAAAGGCAAACCTTTCACCTGCCAAATTCAACAGGTGATTTATTGAGGTGAATACGAGCTATGAAGGAGGAACTGACGGGAATCCAAGCTAGAGCTCATCACTTGCAAAATCGATTTGTCAATTCGCGGCTACTTATTTCCCGAAACTGTTTGGGGGCTTTCTCTTTCAGGTGCTGAAAAACTTCCAGCCGTAGCAGCTTTGGAAGAGACCCATGTTTATTGTTTAAGGGTGTGGTGGAGTTGGAGGGAAAACACGTTTGAAGTGTTTGAATAAGATCACGGAGATGGATGAGCAATTCTTAGGTGCTCATAGAGCAAATCACGCGTGGTGCTCTATTCCACTCACATGTTGACATCTACACTAGAAGTGGGGTGAGTGGGAGAGAGAAAATAGCCATGTAGGAATCTATTTTTTTTCTATAACCTATAGAGGTAGTGATTAACCCTAGCGGGTATAGGTGTCAGTTACTGAATGGTGTAAAGCACCACATGTCATGCTGATGTGGTGCTCTTAGAGCAACTAAAAATTTCTCAAGATGGAGATGGTTGTGGGGTTTTAATAAACTAGAGCGAGATGGGTGAGTCATCTGTATGGAAATTCAGGTGTTGCCACATGTCCATGTGAGGTGGCATAGTTATAGAGTGTTAATGCATGGTTGCACCTACATTGTGGTTCAAATGTAATTTTTTAAACTTTAGGGTAATTATTATAATTATGATTTCATTTAATTTTCTGAAAAATTTCACTATGGCCGCATCATTTAGGCTATTCTAAAAAGTACCCCAACAATCTCCAGTAAACTCTTAGTTGGTCAAATTTTCAGTTTGAGATCTATTTTGATAAATTATAATTCAACCTAAATTTGTTTGAAATTGCAAATTGCCCCCACCATGACTTGTAATCACATTCCAGAGTATACATCACCAGTATCTAGATCAATTTGCAGTACTATCCCAAATAGAGAAGTCAGACATAAGTAGTTATACTTTTACCACCCCCCCCCCCCCCCAAGATGTTGAATTATTGTAGTAAAACCCTTAGTAATTTTCAGGGTGTTACAATTCTCTCTGACCCAAACCAAATCAAAATCCAGATTGAACATAAACCATTGACCAAACCCAATCGAGCCATGTAGAACGCCGTCCAAACAATGGGAATATTCTCTTTGTCGTCGGTCGCCATCTTGATTGGTTGATGAATTTGCTCTGTTTTTCACAGATGGTTTTAGGAAAAAGTCGGTAACTTGAGAAACCAAGCAGCCAGTTTCTTTGCAAACTTAGTCACCATTACAACAATAGAGCAAACCCTCTTGACTGCCAATCAACTGTCAAACTCCATCGACGACCCGAAAACCCCAGCCTTAACAACCACCACCACTCCCCAACCTCGCCACCCCTAACCTGCTGGATATTTGCTCATCTAAAATATTTACTTTTAATTTCTCAAATCTTTTGCCTCGATAATCGGGGATTTAGAGCAACTCCAAGAGATAGAGGATAAAAATTTGTCCTTGGACGAAATTTGGTCCTGGAGCAAAATTTGCTCCTCCACTTTGTTGCTTGAGCTCCAACAGTGAGGAGTAAAAATTGTCCTTAGACCAAATTATTGTATTTTATTACTTTTTGTAATTATATTTTATTAACTATTCTTAAGTAACTAAGTAATATTTATTTAAAAAAATTGTATGTAACTAATATACTATTTTAATCATTTACTTAAAATACTGATTTAAAAAAAATTGTTTTTTTATCATTATTTCCATCAGCTATTTTCCAACGGTCATATTTCAATACATATTTCTAAGACCATTTCATCTTTTTTATGTTTGAAATTGAGGGTGGAATCAATTTTTGGATTAAAAATCAGTTTTTTATGTTTTGCTCCTATGAAAAGTAAGTTTCAGGTTTTGTCCTCCATTTCATTGTCCTTGGTTTTGCTCCAGCAGATGGTCCTTCTGCTGGAGCTGTGTTTTCCCTGATGTGGAGCATTTTTAGGTCCAAATGGTGGTCTGCTCCTTTTGTTGGAGTTGCTCTTACAAATATTATTCAATTGAACGAGAAGTTAAGGGTTGAAATGGGCCTTCCAAAAAAAAAGGTTAAAATGAGACATTAAATGTTGAGGAAGTAGTACATAGTGTAGGGTTTTGATTCATGGATGCGCAACGGAAACAATAATTAATCATGCAAAACCCTCCAAGGATCACAAGTCAAGAGACATAACGATGGTAAAGGAAGAAATCAATTAACACAACTTAGGGTTCTCCTTTGATGACTTCAAACGCGAATTGTGTCACGTTCTCTATAGTTGATCCACGCCTAGAGTTGATTTCTAGATCTCCCACTCCTTGGTGCTAGCCCGGAAAGAGGAAGAGGAAAAAGAATCACGCAAAACGAGACGAACCAAAGGAGGTTCGGCCTCGTTTGGGGCCGACGGGGACGGGCGGCGGGCTAGGGGCGGCGAGCTCCTCTAGCTTGCTTGCTCTCTCCTTTTGTTCTCTCCCACTCAAGTTATGATCAATTATGAACATAAGTGTGGTAAGGAAGGAAGGAAGGTCATTTATATAGTCCAACAAATCCTTGCCAACTACCTAAAGGACTTATTCTAGTCCAACTAGAATTCAACTTAGTCCCTTCCTTGCAAATTAGTCCCTACTAAGTTTGCAAGGTTTTGCAAAGTGATCCTTCAAATTAATTAATACAATTAATTAATTCTCAAATCTAGTTCAACTCTATCTAGCGTGTGACCCCATAGGTTCTATCTAGTTGGTAGCAACTATTTTCTAATATGGAGCGGTTTCTAGCAAAACATCCATTCTAGCCAACTAATAGAATAGTCATCATGACAACCTTTGTACAAGTAATTGTCTCATCCCTTTGTCTCGATATCCGGATTGAACACGAGACATACAAGTCACACTCGTATATCCAATCCACAGTTTCTCGATCCATGGGAATAGCATTATTCGTGCAAATAACATCAAAATCCCATATTGATTTATTTGAGTCTGGCCAGACATTCTATAAGCACTATCCCTCGAGTGGCCTAGGATATTTACTCCGTTATGTGGGAGGGACAAATTCTATCTATGTCCACTACGATCTCTAAGCTTGCTTCTTATTGTATCCAGTACACGCCTTTATAACTACCCAGTTACGGTGTAGCGTTTGACGCTACCAAAATCACAATAATCCACAACTAGAATATCTAGTGACTTCAAGTCTAAGGATAACAATACCATTGCACCGCGAGAAGCACTTGTGACTTAACATAACGTGTATGTAGCCTTATCGTAGATGGGTCAATCCAGTGCGTCATTACCCTTAATGCACACCTATGTGTTGGATCATGATATCTCCATATTAATCCAACCCCATACTAGTCTATAGATGATTGTCCCATTAATCATTATACTGGACTAGGGATATTTAAGATAAACAACACAATTTTAAATCAAAGGAATTCATTATATTAAATATCCAATAAATAATAAATGAATTTCTAGCCACAAATAAATTCATTCTAAACTAGATTGCCTCTAGGGCATCTATTCCAACAGTCTCCCACTTGCACTAGAGGCAATCTGGCGCATCTCTTATGCCCATACTCCTAGTTTGCCGTTCATGCTTCTACTGCGTGAGCGGCTTTGTAAGCGGGTGTGACAGATTCTCATCTGTAGGAATCTTGCATATCCGAACGTCTTCTCTATCGATAATATCTCGAATCAGATGAAACTTCCTGAGCACGTGCTTGGATTTCTGGTGTGACCTGGGTTTCTTTGACTGCGCGATCGCCCCAGTGTTGTAACAACAACTCGACTGGATCCGCAATGCTAGGAACCACACCAAGTTTAGAAACAAATTTTCTGATCCAAACAGCTTCCTTTGCTGCGCCATTTGCAGCAATGTACTCAGCCTCTGTTGTAGAATCAGTTACCGTCTCTTACTTGGAACTCTTCCAGCTCACCGGTGCTCCATTCAGGCAAAACACATATCCCGACTGTGATCTAAAGTCATCTCTGTCGGTTTGGAAGTTTGCATCAGTGTAACCCCTTACACGCAACTCTTCCTCACCGCCAAATATCAAGAAAGCATCCTTAGTTCTTCTCAAGTACTTTAGGATGTTCTTAACTGCAATCCAGTGACTCTCACCTGGATTATATTGGTATCTGCTTGTCATAATCAAGGCATATGACACATCTGGTCTAGTACATAACATGGCGTACATGATAGATCCTATGGCCGAGGCATAGGGAATCTACTCATGCGTTCCTTCTCAATCTCATTGGAAGGACAACCACTCTTCAAAAGAGTGATTCCATGTGACATGGGCAAGAATCCCTTCTTGGAATCTTGCATGTTGAACCACTTCAACACCTTGTCATTATATGTACTTTGACTTAGGCCTAGCAGTCTCTTAGATCTATCTCTATTGATCTTTATACTGAGTATATAGGCTGCTTCCCCTAAGTCTTTCATTGAGAAACACTTCCCTAGCCAATCTTTAACAGATTGCAGCATGGGAACGTCGTTTCCAATGAGTAGTATGTCATCCACATACAAGACCAGAAAAGCTACAGAGCTCCCACTAACCTTCTTGTAGACACAAGTTCGTTTCTGATGAAGCCAAACTCTTTGACTACTTCATCAAAACGTCGATTCCAACTCCTAGAAGCTTGCTTCAATCCATAAATGGATCGTTGCAGCTTACACACTTTGTAGGCTTGCTTTGGATCCTCAAAACCCTCCAGCTGTATCATATACACGTCCTCGAGGAGATTCCCATAAAGGAATGCTGTCTTGACATCCATCTACCAAATCTCATAGTCGTTGTATGCTGCAATCGCAAGTAGGATTCGGATGGATTTGGTCATAGCGACTGTGAAAAGGTTTCATCATAGTCAATACCATGAACCTGTATGAATCCTTTAGCCACCAATCGGCCCTTATAGGTAATCACATTACCATCCATGTCGATCTTCTTCTTAAAGACCCACTTGCATCCTATGGGCCGCGCCCCTTCGGGTAGTTCTACCAAAGTCCATACTTTGTTGGTATACATGGACTCCATCTCGGATCTCATGGCTTCTAGCCACTTCTGAGAGTCTGGGCCCTTCATGGCCTCTTCATAGGTAGTAGGTGTTGGAATAGATGCCCTAGAGGCAATCTAGTTTAGTATGAATTTGTATATGGCTAGAAAATTCATTTATTATTTATTGGATATTTAATATAATGAAGTCCTTAGATTTACAATTGTGTTGTTTATCTTAAATATCCCTAGTCAAGTATAATGATTAAATGGGACAATCATCTATAGACGAGTATGGGGTTGGATTGATATGGAGATATCACGATCCAACACATAGGTGTGCATTACGGAATGTTGCACTGGATTGACCCATCTCCGAGAAGGCTACATACATGTTATGTTGAGTCACAAGTGCTTCTCGCGGTGCAATGGTATTGTCATCCTTAGACTTGAAGTCACTAGATATTCTAGTTGTGGATCATTGTGATCTTGGTAGCGTTAGACGCTACACCGTAACTGGGTAAAGGCGTGTACTGGATACAATGAGAAGCAAGCTTAGAGATCGTATTGGACGTAGAGAGGATTTGCCCCTCCCACATAACGGGAGCAAATATCCTAGGCCACTCGAAGGATAGTGCTTATAGAATGTCTGGCCAGACTCAAATAAATCAATATGGGATATTGATGTTATTTGCACGAATAAGGCTATTCCATGGATCGAGAAACTATGGATTGGATATACGAGTGTGACTTGTATGTCTCGTGTTCAATCCGGATATGGAGGCAAAGGGATGAGACAATTACTTGTACAAAGGTTGTCAAGATGACTATTCTATTAGTTGGCTAGAATGGATGTTTTGCTAGAAACCGCTCCATATTAGCAAATAGTTGCTACCAACTAGATGGAACCTATGGGGTCACACGCTATATAGAGTTGTATTAGATTTGGGAATTAATTAATTGGATTAATTAATTAGAAGGATCACTTTTCAAACCCTTGCAAACTTAGTAGGGACTAATTTGCAAGGAAGGGACTAAACTGAATTCTAGTTGGACTAGAATAAGTCCTTTAGGTAGTTAACAAGGAGTTGTTGGACTATATAAAGGACCCTCCTTCCTTCCTTCCTCATAACTTATGCTCATTAGTGAACATAACAAGAGTGGGAGAGAACAAAGGAGAGAGAGCAAGCAACAAGGAGGCCGAACCCGCCCCCTTGCCGCCGCCCTCACCCCGTCGGCCAAAAAGAGGGCCGAAGCCCCTCTTTTGTCTCGTTTTGCGTGATTCCTTCACCCTCCTCTTATTTCGGGCTAGCACCAAGGAGTTTGGGAGATCTAGGATCAACTCTAGGCGTGGATCAACTATAGAGAACGTGACATTATTCGCGTTTGAAGTCATCAAGGAGAACCCAAAGGTGTGTTTATGATTTCTTACCTTTACTATCGTTATGCATCTAGACTTGTGATCCTTGGAGGGTTTTGCATGGCTATTTGTTTGATTATGCTTCCGTTGCGCGATCCGTGAATCAAAACCCTACAGTGGTATCAGAGCCACAGGTCATAGAGCATAAACGTAGTTTATGTGTTACATTCTTGTTCTTTTACACCTTAATTTGATTGTTTATCGCGTAAAACAAGACAAATCAAGCATGGGATGCAATTTGTCAACAATTAATCATAACAAGACCTAATTTTTGCATTGGATGCATGAATTGGTGAGTTTGAGAAATTTTAGGATCTTAGATCTAGGGTTTGGGTATCCTTGGGGAAGAAGGAGTTCTCCCAAAACAAGGAAACAACCAAACTTGGGCTCCAAGCAAGGGAGTTGTTTTGGAAACAAACCCAAAGAGGAGGTTCGGCCCCCCTAGGGACCGCCCCCTTGCTTGCCGCCCAAGCTTGGCCGCCCTAAGGGACCGGGCGGCCCTAACCCGCGGGCCTAGCTTGCGGGTTTTGGGCCGGGCCGGCCCTAGGTCCTTGTGGTTCACTTTAATGGGCCCGGGCAATTGGATTGTTGGACCCATGGACCGTTTTAACCCTAGAAATCCTAAAATCAATTAAAATTGACCAAGCGCGTTAAAATTGGATTTTAACTGTTTATGTGCAAATCGCATGGTGATTGGATATGGCCTTAGGATGTGGTTTGATGTGGATGTTTAATTTTGTGGTTTGGTTTTACGGCCCGCGAGCTGATCAATTAATTGTAATAATTAATTAGGGTTTTATGGCCTGCGTGCCATTTTTTTTCTCAACTTGTGAGATTTATTTTATAGTGTAGATGTTAGCTAGTGCTAGATAAAGTAGATTGTTAGCCAAGATTGAAGAAAAGAAGCCCAAAGCCAAAGGAGCCACAAAAGATGGAGCATGTAGCATGGAGCATTCCACATGACTATGAAGGATGGACCAAAAGATCAAGACCCATGGAGATGTGTTTGCTTAGGGTTCATAGATAATTCCATTGGCTTGGAATTATCTTAGTCTAGAAAAGGCCATATCCACATCACGTTTAATTTCTGTTTTGTGGTTGTTTATTTATTGTCTTATTATTTGTGTGGTTGGTGTATGGATGATGCATGGAATTAGGATAATAAGATAATTAGACAACCCGGATCTATTATTTGGAGTTGTGCCCAAACTCAAATAGATAGATTAGTTGATATTGATCAACGAAAACAATTAAAAATTGAATTTAAAATCCCTCAAATTTTAAATATTGTGTTCTTGCCTTCTCGTTATTTAAACACTCATTATCATCATTATTTATCAAGTTCGTGCGTGCCAAAGCATGGCGACTTGGTTCATAATGATGGAATGCGATGGCACGTAACAATGTGCAATTGTTTAGATAAGAGGTTGAACACAACTAGGCTATTAATTTGATTAAGAAACCTAGAGGCAATCAATTGGGATTATCCATATGGATGGATAAATAAGGAGTTATTTGCCCGATTGAACCAAGAGTTGCATATGGGATGCAATTGGAATTGTTCCTACCTAAAAGTAGTTAAATTATGGGTGACTTGCCAAAGCAAGCTCATAAGGAGATGAAAAGATGGATCTTGGCCGACTAGAAAATATAAGGATATTTTCCGCATTAATATCTTGAGGGTTATTAATCCGTAGAAAAATAGTGGGAGCTATATTTAATAAACTAGCCATTATTAAATATAGTCAAAAATTCACAAATACTAAAACTTGCGTATTTTCCTTTTATAGAATTCCAAATGGCAAACAACTCATCGAGTTCACAACATTCCCTACGATCTGTCCTTGAGAAGGACAAGCTCTCTGGAACCAACTTTCTTGATTGGTACAGAAACTTGAGAATTGTTCTCAAGAAAGAGAAGAAACTGTACGCAATAGAGGAGCATGTTCCAGAAGGTCCAGAGAACCAGACACCTGCTGCCTTAAAGGCGTATCAAAAGCGTGTTGATGACGCTAATGATGCGGCCTGCCTAATGCTGTGCACCATGACTTCTGAGCTTCAGAAGCAACACGAAAACATGAATGCTGTCGATATGATCGAACATCTAAAGCAGCTCTTCCAAGAGCAGGCGAGGGTAGAAAGGTATGAGGTCTCAAAGGCACTGTTCAAATGTCATCTGGCAGAAGGGAACCCGGTGGGACCCCATGTACTCCGAATGATCGGGTACTTGGAGAATCTCGCCCGGCTTGGGTTCCCGGTCGGCCAAGAGTTGGCAACCGATCTCGTGTTGCAATCGTTGCCTGAGAGTTATGGACAGTTCATTATGAACTATAACATGAACGAGATCGTTAAACCACTGCCAGATTTGCTTAACATGTTGAGGACGGCTGAACAGAGCATCAACAAGGGTAAGGGCAAGGCCATTATGATGGTACAGAAAGGAAAGGGCAAAAGGTTTGCCTCTTCCTCCAAGGGAAAAGGCAAGTCAGTTGCCAAGTCCAAGGAACAAGCCCTTAAGCCTGTTGGTGGCATTGCCAAGGTCGTGACTAAGGGTGAGTGTCACTACTGCAGTCAGCCTGGACACTGGAGGAGGAACTGCCAAAAATATATGGAGGACAAAAGGCTTGGAATAGTGATTCCACCACCACCAGGTATTTTTGTTGTAGATGTCAATTTAACTGTCTCTACATCATGGGTATTAGATACTGGATGTGGATCTCATATTTGTCGAAATATGCAGGATCTAAAGAGAAGTAAAAGATTGGCTAAAGGGGAGGTAGATCTGCGCGTTGGGAATGGAGCAAAGGTTGCTGCGTTGGCCATAGGCGTGTGCGAGCTATCTCTGCCTTCAGGATTAGTTTTAGAATTAAATAATTGCTATTTTGTGCCTGCTATGAGCAGAAACATTATTTCTATTTCTTGTTTGGACAAGGAAGGTTTTATTATTTCAATAAAGAACAATTGTTGTTCCTTTTATTTGAATAATATTCACTATTTTAGTGCGCAATTATTTGATGGACTTTATGTCCTTGATCTAAGCAATCCTGTCTACAACATTAATACCAAGCGGATTAAAATAAATGATTTAAATCCTGCTTATTTATGGCACTGTCGTTTAGGCCACATAAATGAGAAAAGTGTATCTAGACTCCATAAGGATGGATTACTAGACTCATTTGATTTTGAATCATATGAGACATGTGAGGCTTGTTTATTGGGTAAAATGACAAAGTCCCCTTTCAATAAGAAAGGAGAGAGGACTAGTGAGCAATTGGCGCTCATACATACTGATGTGTGTGAGCCATTTGCCACGCCTGCCAGGGGTGGTTATGTCTACTTCATTATATTTACTGATGATTACAGTAGATATGGATTTGTGTACCTTATGAGGGCAAAATCTGAATCCTTTGAAGTGTTCAAAGAATTCAAGAATGAAGTAGAGAAGCAACTTGGCAAAAGTATCAAGGCTCTACGATCGGATCGTGGAGGAGAATACTTGAGCCAAGAGTTTGACGACTATCTTAGAGAGTGTGGGATCGTGTCCCAACTCACTCCACCCGGAACGCCACAATGGAATGGCGTGTCCGAGAGGAGGAATCGAACCCTATTGGATATGGTTCGGTCTATGATGTGTCAAACCGATCTTCCATTATCATTTTGGGGCTACGCTCTATTAAGTGCAGCTTTCACCATTAACCGTGTTCCATATAAATCAGTCATGAAGACACCATATGAGATGTGGAGTGGGAGGCGTCCCACACTGTCGTTCATGAGGATTTGGGGCTGCGATGTCTATGTAAAACGTTTACAATCAGACAAGCTAGGGCCTAAATCGGATAAGTGTAAGTTTGTGGGGTACCCTAAGGAAACTAAGGGATACTACTTCTACAATCCAACCGAGAACAAAGTGTTTGTTGCTCGGACCGGCGTGTTTCTAGAAAGAGAGTTTGTTTCTAAAGAAGCAAGTGGGAGGAATGTAGAACTTGAAGAAGTTCAAGAACCACAAATCACTGAACCGATTATGGAACATGAACAGGAATCACAAGCAGTTGTGGAGCCACCTGTTCACGTAACACAAGAGCTTCGTAGATCTAGTAGAGTGCGCCAGGAACCCGAGAGGTACGGACTTCTCGTAACCGATTTCGGTGACACGATGCTCATAGATGATGAGCCTACTCCCTATGAGGAGGCCATGAGTGGCCCAGACTCTCAGAAGTGGCTTGAAGCCATGAGATCCGAGATGGAATCCATGTATACCAACAAAGTATGGACTTTGGTGGAACCACCCGACGGGGCGCGGCCCATAGGGTGCAAGTGGGTCTTCAAGAAGAAGATCGACATGGATGGTAATGTGATTACCTATAAGGGCCGATTGGTGGCTAAAGGATTCAGACAGATTCATGGTATTGACTATGATGAAACCTTTTCACCAGTCGCTATGACCAAATCCATCCGAATCTTACTTGCAATTGCAGCATACTACGACTATGAGATTTGGCAGATGGATGTCAAAACATCATTCCTTTATGGGAATCTCCTCGAGGACGTGTATATGATACATCCGGAGGGTTCTGAGGATCCAAAGCAAGCCAACAAAGTCTGTAAGCTGCAACGATCCATTTATGGATTGAAGCAAGCTTCTAGGAGTTGGAATCGACGTTTTGATGAAGTGGTCAAAGAGTTTGGCTTCATCAGAAACGAAGATGAGTCTTGTGTCTACAAGAAGGTTAGTGGGAGCTCTGTAGCTTTTCTGGTCTTGTATGTGGATGACATACTACTCATTGGAAACGACATTCCCATGCTGCAATCTGTGAAAGATTGGCTAGGAAAGTGTTTCTCAATGAAGGACTTAGGGGAAGCAGCCTATATACTCGGTATAAAGATCTATAGAGATAGATCTAAGAGGTTGCTAGGCCTAAGTCAAAGTACATATATGGACAAGGTGTTGAAACGGTTCAACATGCAAGATTCCAAGAAGGGATTCTTGCCCATGTCACATGGAATCACTCTTTCGAAGAGTGGTTGTCCTTCCAATGAGATTGAGAAGGAACGCATGAGTAGGATTCCCTATGCCTCGGCCATAGGATCTATCATGTACGCCATGTTATGTACTAGACCAGATGTGTCATATGCCTTGAGTATGATAAGCAGATACCAATCCAATCCGGGTGAGAGTCACTGGATTGCTGTCAAGAACATCCTAAAGTACTTGAGAAGAACTAAGGATGCCTTCTTGATGTTTGGCGGTGAGGAAGAGTTGCGTGTAAGGGGTTACACTGATGCAAGCTTCCAAACCGACAGAGATGACTTTAGATCACAATCGGGATATGTGTTTTGCCTGAATGGAGCAGCGGTGAGCTGGAAGAGTTCCAAGCAAGAGACGGTAGTTGATTCTACAACAGAGGCTGAGTACATTGCTGCAAATGGCGTAGCAAAGGAGGTTGTTTGGATCAGAAAGTTTGTTTCTGAACTTGGTGTGGTCCCTAGCATTGCGGATCCAGTGGAGTTGTTCTGTGACAACACAGGGGCGATCGCGCAATCAAAGGAACCCAGATCGCACCAGAAGTCCAAGCACGTGCTCAGGAAGTTTCATCTGATTCGAGATATTATCGATAGAGGAGACGTTCGGATATGCAATATTCCTACAGATGATAATCTGTCAGACCCGCTTACGAAGCCTCTCACGCAGTGGAAGCATGAAGGGCACACTAGGAGTATGGGCATACGAGATGCGCCAGATTGGCTCTAGTGCAAGTGGGAGACTGTTGGAATAGATGCCCTAGAGGCAATCTAGTTTAGTATGAATTTGTATATGGCTAGAAAATTCATTTATTATTTATTGGATATTTAATATAATGAAGTCCTTAGATTTACAATTGTGTTGTTTATCTTAAATATCCCTAGTTAAGTATAATGATTAAATGGGACAATCATCTATAGACTAGTATGAGGTTGGATTGATATGGAGATATCACGATCCAACACATAGGTGTGCATTACAGAATGTTGCACTGGATTGACCCATCTCCGAGAAGGCTACATACATGTTATGTTGAGTCACAAGTGCTTCTCGCGGTGCAATGGTATTGTCATCCTTAGACTTGAAGTCACTAGATATTCTAGTTGTGGATCATTGTGATCTTGGTAGCGTTAAACGCTACACCGTAACTGGGTAGTTATAAAGGCGTGTACTGGATACAATGAGAAGCAAGCTTAGAGATCGTAGTGGACGTAGAGAGGATTTGCCCCTCCCACATAACGGGAGCAAATATCCTAGGCCACTCGAAGGATAGTGCTTATAGAATGTCTGGCCAGACTCAAAAAATCAATATGGGATATTGATGTTATTAGCACGAATAAGGCTATTCCATGGATCGAGAAACTATGGATTGGATATACGAGTGTGACTTGTTGTCTCGTGTTCAATCCGGATATGGAGGCAAAGGGATGAGACAATTACTTGTACAAAGGTTGTCAAGATGACTATTCTATTAGTTGGCTAGAATGGATGTTTTGCTAGAAACCGCTCCATATTAGCAAATAGTTGCTACCAACTAGATAGAACCTATGGGGTCACACGCTATATAGAGTTGTACTAGATTTGGGAATTAATTAATTGGATTAATTAATTAGAATGATCACTTTGCAAACCCTTGCAAACTTAGTAGGGACTAATTTGCAAGGAAGGGACTAAATTGAATTCTAGTTGGACTAGAATAAGTCCTTTAGGTAGTTAACAAGGAGTTGTTGGACTATATAAAGGACCCTCCTTCCTTCCTTCCTCATAACTTATGCTCATTAGTGAACATAACAAGAGTGGGAGAGAACAAAGGAGAGAGAGCAAGCAACAAGGAGGCCGAACCCGCCCCCTTGCCGCCGCCCTCACCCCGTCGGCCAAAAAGAGGGCCGAAGCCCCTCTTTTGTCTCGTTTTGCGTGATTCCTTCACCCTCCTCTTATTCCGGGCTAGCACCAAAGAGTTTGGGAGATCTAGGATCAACTCTAGGCGTGGATCAACTATAGAGAACGTGACATTATTTGCGTTTGAAGTCATCAAGGAGAACCCAAAGGTGTGTTTATGATTTCTTACCTTTACTATCGTTATGCATCTAGACTTGTGATCCTTGGAGGGTTTTGCATGGCTATTTGTTTGATTATGCTTCCGTTGCGCGATCCATGAATCAAAACCCTACAGTAGGCTCATCATCTATGAGCATCGTGTCACCGGAATCTGTCACGAGAAGTCCATACCTCTCGGGTTCCTGGCGCACTCTACTAGATCTACGAAGCTCTTGTGTTACCTGAACAGGCCGCTCCAAAAACTACTTGTGGTTCCTGTTCATGTTCCATAATCGCTTTGATTTGTGTTTCTTGAACCTCTTCAAGTTCTACAGTCCGCCCATTTGCTTCTTTAGAGACAAACTCTCTTTCTAGAAATACGCCGGTCCGAGCAACAAACACTTTGTTCTCGGTTGGATTGTAGAAGTAGTAGCCCTTAGTTTCCTTAGGGTACCCCACAAATTTACACTTGTCCGATTTTGGCCCTAGCTTGTCTGATTGTAAACGTTTTACATAGACATCGCAGCCCCAAATCCTCATGAACGACATTGTGGGACGCCTCCCACTCCATATCTCATATGGTGTCTCCATGACTGATTTAGATGGAACACGGTTAATGGTGAAAGCTGCACTTAATAGAGCGTGGCCCCAAAATGATAATGGAAGATCGGTTTGACACATCATAGATCGAACCATATCCAATAGGGTTCGATTCCTCCTCTCAGACACGCCATTCCATTGGGGCGTTCCGGGTGGAGTGAGTTGGGACACGATCCCACACTCTCTAAGATAGTCGTCAAACTCTTGGCTCAAGTATTCTCCTCCACGATCCGATCGTAGAGCCTTGATACTTTTGCCAAGTTGCTTCTCTACTTCATTCTTGAATGCTTTGAACACTTCAAAGGATTCGGATTTTGCCCTCATGAGGTACACAAATCCATATCTACTGTAATCATCAGTAAAAGTAATGAAGTAGACATAACCACCCCTGGCAGGCGTGGCAAATGGCCCACACACATCAGTATGTATGAGCGCCAATTTCTCACTAGTCTTCTCACCTTTCTTATTGAAATGGGACTTTGTCATTTTTCCCAATAAACAAGCCTCACATGTCTCATATGATTCAAAATCAAATGAGTCTAGTAGTCCATCCTGATGGAGTCTAGATACACGTTTCTCGTTTATGTGGCCTAAACGACAGTGCCATAAATAAGCAGGATTTAAATCATTTATTTTAATCCGCTTGGTATTAATGTTGTAGACAGGATTGCTTAGATCAAGGACATACAGTCCATTAAATAATTGCGCACTAAAATAGTGAATATTATTCAAATAAAAGGAACAATAATTGTTCTTTATTGAAATAATAAAACCATCCTTGTCCAAACAAGAAATAGAAATAATGATTATGCTCATAGCAGGCACAAAATAGCAATTATTTAATTCTAAAACTAATTCTGAAGGCAGAGATAGTTCGCACACGCCTACGGCCAACGCAACAACTTTTGCTCCATTCCGAACGCGCAGATCTATCTCTCCTTTAGCCAATCTTCTACTTCTCTTTAGATCCTGCACATTTCGACAAATGTGAGATCCACATCCAGTATCTAATACCCATGATGTAGAGACAGTTAAATTGACATCTACAACAAAAATACCTGGTGGTGGTGGAATCACTATTCCAAGCCTCTTGTCCTCCAGATATTTTGGGCAGTTCCTCCTCCAGTGTCCAGGCTGACTGCAGTAGTGACACTCACCTTTAGTCACACATTTGGCAATCCCACCAACAGGCTTCAGGGCAGGTTCCTTGGACTTAGCAACTGACTTGCCTTTGCCCTTGGAGGATGAGGCCAACCTTTTGCCCTTTCCTTTCTGCACCATCATAATGGTCTTGCCCTTACCCTTGTTGATGCTCTGTTCAGCTGTCCTCAACATATTGAGTAAATATGGTCGTGGTTTCACGATCACGTTCATGTTATAGTTCGTGATGAATTGTCCATAACTCTCGGGCAACGATTGCAACACGAGATCTGTTGCCAACTCTTGGCCGACCGGGAACCCTCGCCGGGCGAGATTCTCCAAGTACCCGATCATACGGAGTACATGGGGTCACATCGGGTTCCCTTCTGCCAGATGACACTTGAACAATGCCTTAAAGACCTCATACCTCTCAACCCTTGCCTGCTCTTGGAAGAGCTGCTTCAGATGCTCGATCATATCGACAACATTCATGTTTTCGTGTTGCTTCTGAAGCTCAGAAATCATGGTGCATAGCATAAGGCAGGCCGCATCATTAGCGTCATCAACACGCTTTTGATACGCCTTTAGGGCAGCAGGTGTTTGGTTCTCTGGACCTTCTGGAACTTGCTCCTCTATTGCGTACAGTTTCTTCTCTTGCTTGAGAACGATTCTTAAGTTTCTGTACCAATCAAGGAAGTTGGTTCCAGAGAGCTTGTCCTTCTCAAGGACAGATCGTAGGGAACGTTGTGAACTCGATGAGTTGTTTGCCATTTGAAATTCTACAAAAGGAAAATACGCAAGTTTTAGTATTTGTGAATTTTTGACTATATTCAATAATGGCTAGTTTATCAAATACTCCCTCCGTATCACTAGTTTCTTCAAAAAAATTGAGGGCGCGGAAATTAAGAAACCCCTGGAAAGACTACTTTACCCCTCATTAAAGTAGTTCCAAAATTAAACAAAATTTCAGTAAACACCATAACTACTTTACCCCTCAGTAAACACCAAGAACAACCACAACAACATCAAGAACAACCATATCTGCATATCAACATCAAGAACAAATTCTAAATACAACAACAATAACAAAAACAACAAACCCAGATCTGTACAGAAGAAAATAAAAAACTTCATCACCATAAACACCATAAAACTTGGAGATTCACATAAGAGATTCTAAAGACAACAAAACAACCAGATCTATACAGAAGATTTTGAGATCTAACTAAAAAAATCAACAAATTTTAAGAATAGAGAAGAGGAAGAGAATAGAATCGGGACCAAGAACAAGAGAGAGGACAGAGCTTTTAATCGCCGTGGCCGCCTCCCCCTCCATCGTCTGTACCCACAGCAAAAGAGACGACCATTAGCAGGAGATTTGAAGAATATGAAAGCAGAAGAAGACCATGGGGATGACATGAATCCATCTTCTTGGGTCGAAGCCATCGCCGCCAACTGCTACATCTTTGCCGAAAGATCTATCACCGCTGACCGATCCACCGTCGCCTTCACTCACCACCACCGTCGGAGCAGATCCATCAATCAAGAAGCCCTCTCAACTTCGTCCGATCTGTTTATGTTGAAGCCCTCTTTACCGTTCGAAGCCTCTTTACCGTTCGAGGCAGAGGAAGAGAGGGAGGCAGAGGAAGAGAGGGAGGCACTGGTTCTTCGTCGATCTGCTGCTATCGATCTCCCTCTGCCTCTCTCTCTCTCTTCCTCCCTCTCTCTGTCCGTGTGTGAGCTTGTGTGTGCGGCTGATAGGGTTGTGATTTGTGAAGAACAGAAGAAAGAGTTAGTGTGGGTAGGGTTTTTGGGATGGGTGGATCTGGGCTTGATTAATTAGTACACTTAAGTATAATTGGGCTTGATTAATCAGATCTATTTACTAATCTGATTAGTTAAGCCCAATTAAAAATAGTAGTGGGTTTTTTTCATTAAGGGTATTGTTGTATTTTTGTTGTAGAAAGTTTCCATATTTGGAAATTTTGAAGAATCTGAAGATACGCCCAAATGGAATTTTTGAAGAACCTGGTGATACGGAGGGAGTATAGCTCCCACTATTTTTCTACGGATTAATAACCCTCAAGATATTAATGCGGAAAATATCCTTATATTTTCTAGTGGGCCAAGATCCATGCTTCATCTCCTTATGAGCTTGCTTTGGCAAGTCACCCATAATTTGACTACTTTAGATAGGAACAATTCCAATTGCATCCCTTATGCAACTCTTGGTTCAATTGGGCAAATAACTCCTTATTTATCCATCCATATGGATAATCTCAATTGATTGCATCTAGGTTTCTTAATCATATTAATAGCCTAGTTGTGTTCAACCTCTTATTTAAACAGTTGCACATTACTAGCTTGTGCCATCGCATTCCATCATTATGAACCAAGTCGCCATGCTTTGGCACGCACGAACTTGATAAATCATGATGATAGTGAGTGTTTAAATAACGAGAAGGCAAGAACACAATATTTGAATTTTGAGGGATTTTTAAATTCAATTTTAATTGTTTTGTTGATCAATATCAACTAATCTATCTATTTGAGTTTGGGCACAACTCCAAATAATAGATCCGGGTTGTCTAATTATCTTATTATCCTAATTGCATGCATCATCCATACACCAACCACAAAATAATAAGACAATAAAGTAAACAACCACAAAATAAAAAAAAACGTGATGTGGATATGGCCTTTTCTAGACTAAGATAATTCCAAGTCAATTGAATTATCTATGAACCCTAAAAGCAAACACATCTCCATGCGTCTTGATCTTTTGGTCCATCCTTCATAGTCATGTGAAATGCTCCATGCTCCATGCTCCATCTTTTGTGGCTCCTTTTGGCTTTGGGCTTCTTTTCTTCAATCTTGGCTAACAATCTACTCTATCTAGCACTAGCTAACACTATATTTAATAAAATAAATCTCACAAGTTGAGAAAAAAAATGGCTCGCATGCCATAAAACCCTAATTAATTATTACAATTAATTGGTCAGCTCGCATGCCGTAAAGCAAACCACAAAAATAAACATCCACATCAAACCACATCCTAAGGCCATATCCAATCACCATTCGAATTGCACATAAACAGTTAAAATCCAATTTTAACGCGCTTGGTCAATTTTAATTGATTTTAGGATATTCTAGGGTTAAAACGGTCCATGGGCCCAACAATCCAATTGCCCGGGCCCAAAAAGGTGAACCGCAAGGCCCTAGGGCCGGTCGGCCCCTAGCCCACGCAGCTAGGCCGCGGGCTAGGGCTGCCCCGGCCCCTAGGGCGGCCTAGCTAGGGCGGCAAGCAAGAGGGGCGGTCCCTCTAGGGGGGGCGAACCTCTTAGGGAGTTGTTTCCAAAACAACTCCCTTGCTTGGTGCCCAAGTTTGGTTATTTCCTTGTTTTGGGAGAACTCCTTCTTCTCCAAGGATGCCCAAACCCTAGATCTAAGATCCTAAAATTTATCAAAATCACTAATCCATGCATCCAATGCAAAAACTAAGTCTTGTTATGATAGATTATTGACAAGTTGCATCCCATGCTTGATTAGTCTTGTTTTACGCGATAAACAATCAATTTAAGGTGTAAAACTATCAAAACGTAACACATAAACCACGTTTATGCTCTATGACCTGTGGCTCTGATACCACTGTAGGGTTTTGATTCATGGATGTGCAACGGAAACAATAATTAATCATGCAAAACCCTCCAAGGATCACAAGTCAAGAGACATAACGATGGTAAAGGAAGAAATCAATTAACACAACTTAGGGTTCTCCTTTGATGACTTCAAACGCGAATTGTGTCACGTTCTCTATAGTTGATCCACGCCTAGAGTTGATTTCTAGATCTCCCACTCCTTGGTGCTAGCCCGGAAAGAGGAAGAGGAAAAAGAATCACGCAAAACGAGACGAACCAAAGGAGGTTCGGCCTCGTTTGGGGCCGACGGGGACGGGCGGCGGGCTAGGGGCGGCGAGCTCCTCTAGCTTACTTGCTCTCTCCTTTTGTTCTCTCCCACTCAAGTTATGATCAATTATGAACATAAGTGTGGGAAGGAAGGAAGGAAGGTCCTTTATATAGTCCAACAAATCCTTGCCAACTACCTAAAGGACTTATTCTAGTCCTACTATAATTCAATTTAGTCCCTTCCTTGCAAATTAGTCCCTACTAAGTTTACAAGGTTTTGCAAAGTGATCATTCTAATTAATTAATCCAATTAATTAATTCCCAAATCTAGTTCAACTCTATCTAGCGTGTGACCCCATAGGTTCTATCTAGTTGGTAGCAACTATTTGCTAATATGGAGCGGTTTCTAGCGAAACATCCATTCTAGCCAACTAATAGAATAGTCATCATGACAACCTTTGTACAAGTAATTGTCTCATCCCTTTGTCTCTATATCCGGATTGAACACGAGACATACAAGTCACACTCATATATCCAATCCACAGCTTCTCGATCCATGGGAATAGCCTTATTCGTGCAAATAACATCAATATCCCATATTGATTTTTTTGAGTTTGGCCAGACATTCTATAAGCACTATCCCTCGAGTGGCCTAGGATATTTACTCTCATTATTTGGGAGGGACAAATTCTATCTACGTCCACTACGATCTCTAAGCTTGCTTCTTATTGTATCCAGTACACGCCTTTATAACTACCCAGTTACGGTGTAGCGTTTGACGCTACCAAAATCACAATAATCCACAACTAGAATATCTAGTGACTTCAAGTCTAAGGATGACAATACCATTGCACCGCGAGAAGCACTTGTGACTTAACATAACGTGTATGTAGCCTTCTCGGAGATGGGTCAATCCAGTGCGTCATTACCCTTAATGCACACCTATGTGTTGGATCATGATATCTCCATATCAATCCAACCCCATACTAGTCTATAGATGATTGTCCCATTAATCATTATACTAGACTAGGGATATTTAAGATAAACAACACAATTGTAAATCTAAGGACTTCATTATATTAAATATCCAATAAATAATAAATGAATTTCTTGCCACAAATAAATTCATTCTAAACTGGATTGCCTCTAGGGCATCTATTACACACATAGAACAAAAAAAGATCGGGTAGAAAGGCAGAATATAGAGAGGTGAGAGAAGAGGTGGGTGGCGGTTGTATGTTAATGGAAGTTTTCTCCCTAATTTGCTAAGAAAAATTGGATTATTTAATTAGAATTATAAGCATGATTGCAAAAAAGTTAAAATCCCTGAGCACAATATTCCGTATTTTTTCTGAATTGAATTCCATTGTCTTTTATTTTTGTCTAAGCAATTTATTTATTTATTTACCAACAATTCATTCTTATCAACGTGAAGTTGTAGATAAACACAAAGATAGTATAAATTTATTGAGATTCTTAGATTCTTTTTGAGATGTATATTAGTGAATAAAGTTAAATACTGAGTGAGAAAAACTTACATTTGGTATGTATTTAATTTTGAAAAAAATTGAAGAAAATTTTAGAAAATCAACTTATATATTGAATTCAAGATAATATACAACCCATATGACAAATAAACTACTATAATAATGATGAGAGAAGGAGGTGGGGGTATAAGATGGAAGCCAACTCGGTGAAAATGGAGTGGAGCGAGCGTTAAAGAGAGTGTGCTTATTGGCATGTGATGAGGGTAAACATGTCAATCATAAAGTAGTTTGAATACATACTTAGTGGGTAATATATAGGTGATTAATATGTTAAATAAAACTAATAAGTTAAAAAATGACACTTCAATTGTTTTCAGGCAATATGGGCATGAAATTAGCACCAATGGGTTGTACCCCACCGCCACCTCACATCCACTTAACGGATGTCAAAGAAGGGTGTAATTTGAAAATATTTGACACAAATTAAGGATATTTCATGTCAATTAGCAAACAGTTAGAATAGAGACTGCCAATTACCAAAAATAGGGATAATAAATGTAAATTCATACTATTACTAATCATTTGAAAACTCACTATTTACTTAGAGAAAATGAAATCTACATTTAACTAATATCTAAAACAATGTCATTTCTCAAAAGTAAATTTATACGTACACTATATTACTATACTATTTCTCTCAAGACAACAATTAACAATAAATGTTTAAAGAAAATTAACAATAAACTAATTATATATAAAATAATAATAATAATAATAAACTACCACTATTTTCCCACACTGTTCCAGAAAACTACACGGGGGCATCCCCTAGGACTACCTAGACATTCCCTCCAAGGTTTCAAAATGCACAAGATGACCCCAAAATCAAATAAATCCTTCATCTAAACCATCTTCCTCATTCCTTTCATCCCAACCATAACATACCATCGTGCATATAGCTACATACCAAGAAGGCAACAAACACCCACCCCCCACTTCTATATGCATACACCGATGCCCGATATTAACTAAAATTTGTCAAGACCACACTTGGTTTACCCAAGAACAGAGGAAAGGGGCGAACTTGGAGAAGCGGCGTTGAACGGTGGTGGTTGCGGTGATTTTCCAGCGAGCTTGCTGGTCGGAGCTCTGGATTTGGCCGACGAGGTCCAGGTCGAGCAGAGGCGAGGGAGATCGATCAGCGACAGGGGTCGTTTTACTCGCTTTCGCGTTAGTTATTGGCCAATTTTTCGGCTGGTAGGCGCCGCTGCTGCTGACTGCTCAGTTTCGCGTTAGTTATTGGCCAATTTTTCGGCTGGCAGGGGCCGCTGCTGCGAACGGAGGTCGAGACGAACGGGGGATGGATCGCCGGAAATTATGGGCGCAGTGGAGGCGGTGTTTTGGTCGGCGGCGAAAACAGGTACAGTGGGATGTGATGAGGACAAGTGGGAACAGAGGTGTTGGTGATTGATGGAGAGAGGTACTGGTAAGAAGGAAAAGAAATTACAGCGAAGAAATCGAGAGAGATGATGTGAGGGATAGAAAAAGTGATGTCACATAATTGAGAGTTATTGGATGAGACAGAAGTACGGGTGAGGCAGAGGTGATGTACCCGTTGAAAAAGAAACGCGACCACGATTATATACGCAGACGACTCATGCAGCGGCTTCCAACGCCCTACCACTTGAGCTACCACCCTAGCTGCTACGCGGACGAAATACAAAGTACTACGCGAAGGTTAACTAATACGAGAACAAAAATAAACGGTTCACGGCCGAAAATTTAGAATTTGAATGACAAACTAAATCCTACTGTTAAAATAAAATTTGACTAATAATATTGAATTTTAACATTAAGAGACATCTTCCCTCATAAAAAACAATGACAAATAAAACGAAACATAACTGCTAAAAATAATTCTGGCTGATATTTCAAACAAATCCGATTATTAATATGGCGAGTTCGAATAACAAATTCAAGAGCGGATATTTCGTTGAACTAAAATAGATTATAAAGTAAAGTAAATTACTAAATATCCTTATGGAAAAATGCTGGCTCTATGTGAGTTTGGTGTACAAATTTCCCGAAATACAGGTACACTCAGCAATCACACGACACAGTCACAAAATACTTTGTATATAATACAATTAGAGATTTAGAAGGGCTATGCGCAACCCCACTGTGCGTGTTGCAGATGTTAGTAAGTTACGTGTAGCGCCCATGTGGGGTGCACATGTAATAAGTCACAAAGGGTATGTTGCAAACTAGGCATAAGCATATCCATATAAGAAGTCAACATCCTACTAAATAATACACAACTGTGTAGAGATTATGCGCTTATAGAAACAGTTCTAGGAACCCTACGTACTCTCTCTAACTTGCATCCAAAGGTGGAACGTGGGTTGAAACATAGTGTTCGTCCTCGAGATTCGCATTAGATTGGTAGGAGCAAGACGAAGGTGAAGGCGCGTGAAAGCAAGCAACAACTACGATCATCATCCGCTGCGTAGAAGCTTAAGTAAAGAGGTTAACACGTGAATCTTCCGCTTTAATTACGTGTTTAGATCTATATGTGTTTAGATCAGATTCTCCCTTCAGATACAACACGCAGATCGAAGCCCTAACACTGTCGAAACCGTATGGAGAGCACCGGGGCAAGGTTCCTTCAAACTTAATTTCAATGGTGCCTGGTCTTACCCTCGTAGAGTGGTCGGCGCCGGTGGAGTTCTCTGAGATCATCACGGTGTAGTTCTCAGGCTCAAGGAGGCGATTTATATGGGGAAACCGAGCCAAAGAGATGAAAGCCACGTCACTTGAGATGGGGCTAGACATTCCACTGAAATACAGACCTCAAGTCTCACCATTGAAGGCGACGTCCGAATTCTAATTCGACAGATTACAACGAGATCATAGGTCCCAGGGAAGTATGTACGATGGTTCTCATAATTGGAGATCGAATCTTCAAGACGCTCCAAACTTTTCGGCAGAGCACACTGTCAAGGGAGAAGAATTCTTTGGCTCACACTTGCCCAAATAGCTTTGGGAATAGAAGTATCAGAGAAATTAACCGACAATTTTCCCTCTTAGTTCGATGAAGTCTCAAAGTCTCAATATTTTTACCTAAAATCTTATACAACTCAAAATAATTTGGAAAGCGGACGACATGGGATTAGAGCTTGTGTAGAATAAACATAATTTTACGTATACACGGATAATTCTAAAGATGAAATCAACAATAACCTTCATTACACTCAACAATTATTATTGTTATTGTAAATTTTAAAGATATTTTTAAAATACATTTTTTAGAAAGAGATAAACATAGCATTTAAAATACGAAAATCAGAACATACATATTGTTCTTAGAAGACCAAAAAGAGAAGGGAGAGAGCTAGGAGCATGTGTACATAAGTTAGATATTCACAAGATTGACTCTAACACAATGGCACTTACCACTCTGTTCCTTCTTTTTCTCCCCCTTTCTATTTCGGTACGTTCCCTCTCTTTCTTCCCCTTTCCTTATTTAGATGAAGGATTTATTTGATTTTGGGGTCATCTTGTGCATTTTGAAACCTTGGAGGGAATGTCTAGGTAGTCCTAGGGGATGAATGTAGTTTTCTGGAACAGTGGGAAAATAGTGGTAGTTTATTATTATTATTATTATTTTTATATATAATTAGTTAATTGTTAATTTCTTTTAAACATTTATTGTTAATTGTTGTCTTGAGAGAAATAGTATAGTAGGTAATATAGTGTGCATATAAAATTACTTTTGAGAAATGACATTGTTTTAGATATTAGTTAAATGTCGATTTCATTTTCTCTAAGTAAATAGTGAGTTTTCAAATTATTAATAAATACTACATTTGTTTCTTCTTTTTCACCTTATTTCACTTTTTGACACTATTCACTGGGCCACTTTGATCCGGTGATTTGATTAGCAAGAAAGTACACAAATTTGTTTGCATTACAATGTTTCACCAATTATCGGAATTTTTCAGTATAAATCATGCTTTTCATACTCTTTTCAAATAAGACGATATTCATTTAAAACGTCACACAAATGGGAACAATGTGATAATTAAAGTTCGCATATATGTATTCTATTTATTATTTTTACCATAGACATAATCAGATTATCAACTTATCACAAGTAAAGTTCCAGGACTTATAAAGAGGATTCAATTTATATCCAAACAATTTCGTGTATAAATTATGCTTTGCATACTTTTTCAATCAAAAAATATTCATTCGAGACATCACACAAACACTCACATTTTGATAAGTAAAAGCCGCACATATGTACTTACCACTGAGATGAAGCACAACCTAAAGTAAGAAATTAATTCTAGCACTCCCACGACAACCGCTCTCTCCTACGAGGTCGATGTCAACAATCACACGTATAACGTACTCGTTTCAACCAATTTACACATGCATAATACAAATGCAAACCTACATGCTACATAGTTCTATATGTCACCAATGCACATATAATGATGTTCACTTATCAAAATAAATCAAACATTACACATAGAATTTCAAAAATTCAAGTTTTCTAAAAAGGTGAAACTACAATTCTGGACAGAATTGTAGCTCTGACTTTAGAGGCATATTTACCATATCAAAGCATCTCTTATAATCATGAAATTAATTTATTATGAACCTACATGTGTCTACTTTCAGAAAAAATCAAGAAAATCATTCATATATATTATAAAAAACAGGTTACGAAATAAACAAACAATGTTGTGTATAGATAAGTTTGGCAGAAAGTTTCAACTTTGAAGAACAATTACTACTACTTGGAGAATAGAAATAATGTCAATCTTCTCTAGAATAAATTCTTTATGTGTCTAGTGTCAGCACAAGAAATATTATGTCCCATAAGTTTATGGAAATTAGATTTTTAACAAAAATGGCAAAACTTGTCCAAAAACAGAGTTTCAGAAAACATGCAACTTAGAATGAGCATATCTCCCTAACAAAAAAGGCTATGGAGTTGAATTTTCTTTCAAAATGACCCTCTCTGAGTCTAGTTTCAGAATATGAAAGAGTTAAGAATTCCAAAAAGATAAATTTAGAGATAATATACGTTTTTCACAAAATGGTCAGATTGTATAAACATGCAATTTTTCAAAAATCAACAAGAATGTTCTAGTAGTACATGCAAGTTAAGAAGACTTGATTTTCACCCAAATAACATCATTTTAAGAATGAAAATAACATTTTTTCATGCTCTTGACACAAATTATCAAAAATATCTTGAGTAAGAAATGCAAAGAAGATGACATTCACAACATGCATGTGGGTTCTAGTGTGGGTGTCATGAAATAGTCAAAATTATGGAGTTAAACTCTTGATCAAACCATAAAAATTAAGAATCAAGGATAGAAATGAATAAATCTAATATCTAATGTCACTAATCAAAGGTAAAGTTAGACATGCAAGCATGGATTTAAGTGTAAGAAGAATTTTACCCCAAGATTCAAGAAGATGGTGAGTAAGAAGGTGAATTTGACCTTCAATTCTTGAGTAGGATGGTGGAAGAACTCCCTTCCATGATGATAACAAGGTTGGACTCAAATTTTCCATTAATTGGAGACTAGAAAGATGAGTTTTAATGAAGTTTTGTGGAGGTGAAGCTCCAAAAACGGGAAATGGAGTTTGTGGGGAGATAACAGAGTTAGTATATGTGTTCTTGAAGGGAAGAAATATGCAAAAATGAGAGTGAGAAAGCTAGAGCATGATGATTAATTGAAGAGATGTGATGGTGAAGTGAATAATCCCACAAGAAATGTACATACAATATGATAGCGGGAGTTGTTGAGGGAGAAGTGTAGGTATGAGATGAATGTAAATAGAGATGTAGCTAGTATGATGGTCTCTTTCAATTTAATAGAGTTGGCCAAATAAGTGGAGAGGGGTTTGAATATAAATAATCAAGAGATGAATTGCTAGTTGGGATTGAAAATATAAAATTGATAAATGGGAGATTTCTTTGCGAAAAATTTAAGTAGAGGGGTGAATGTATAATATCCAATTATTAGGTAACAGATAAAAGTTAATTTTCATAGATTAGAAATTTTCCAAATAATTTCAAATAAACCACTTTGTATACAAATGTCAAAATCTACTTTGAGAAAACTTCAACTATCTCCCAAAATATACAAAATAAGTTTCATATAGTATCATCCAAGTTTCAAAAACTACAAAATAACCCCAAATTAAAAATATATATCATCATAGATGTCAAATGACACCCTTATACTTTAAAATCAAGAAAAGTCATTAATAAATTTGAAATATAATTTTCTCAAAATTTCCAAATATATTTTTGAAATGACCAAATAACCCCTAACTTAAATACGGGGTATTACATCACAGGTGGTGAAACCAAGACTATTGAGCCTATAATGCTGGAAGAGGGAGAGCCAACTGGGGGTGGCCATAGCCCTATCCATCCTTTCAAAGGTAGGGGTGAAAGAGAACCTATTGTGGTCCAAGTGAACTAATGACAACATTTTGGACCTCAACTAGGGACAATTTAGTAAAAAATCATTTTAAATGGTTAGGGCCTGGTAATGTAGAAGCGGAGAGGCCTATTTTATCATGAGGATGAATGACTTGGTTAAAATCACAAATAATAAGGTTTGGAGAAGGGGGGGGGGGGGGTGAGGAGGTCATCTAAGTCTGTCCAAACTTCATGGCTTTCTCAAGTCGAGGGTGCCCATAGAGTAAACTAAGAAACCAAAAAGAACCAACCGTATCTACAATTTCAACAAAAATAGATTACTACTAGAAGACACAATATAAAGGCCAATCTCATCATTCCATCCTAACCACATGCCACCAGAAGAGCCAGTAGATTCAATACCATAAGCATGATAGATAACTAAAATTCTTGAAATAAAGTCAAGACGAGATTTAATTTTCATTACAAAAACGAGAGAAGTCTTATGAAGTCTGGCAACCTAAATACTTCAATAACTGCAGAGGTCTGACCAACACCCTACAGTCCCAGGCCAAGAGTCTCACAGATTTAACGGTGGATGTTAATGGAAAACCACCCACAACAGTCAAACCAAGAAGAGAAAAAATTATATTTTTAGCTGGTATGTGAGTCACATATCTAATTTTATGCCATGGAAGATGATGTACATCAATTACAAGTGAAACAGGTAGAGGTTATTTATGAAAATAATAAAGGGAAAGACACAGACTCTTACTCTGACTGCATGGATATCATCTGATGGTGTTGCCTCCTCCCTGAATTTTTTCTAAAGGAGAACTGAAGAGCTTTCAAGTTGAACATACAGACATAATTCTAAACTTTGATTTTGGAGGTGAATGATTTGCTCCAAAGTCTCAATCTTCTCTACCATATATTTCTTTTGTCGCTCAATTCTCTCTCTAAGTTCATCACTTTTCCGCTTCTTGAGGAAAGTCTTCAAAGAAGGACCCTCATCTTTATAAGACTCACTATCCTCTTCCTCCTTTACTTCCTCATCACCCAAATCATTTCTCAATGCATCTTCTTCATCAGAGTTGGAAATAAAAATAGGGAAGAACCTGCAAAACCCTTTTGGCACCAGATGCATGACTATTGATTTCTTCTCCTGTCACAGTCCTCTTATAGGTGGCCATGGAAATTGTTTGGTGAAGGTTTGGAGCACTTGAACATATTTGGGGGAGAGATTGTTGGAAGGAAAAAAAAGAAGGTTTTGATCGAGCTTTCAAAGGTGACACGATTTCTTACGTGTATACGCAAGTGCACGGTCGAAGTAATAAAAATGAGTATTGAAACTCAGGTTGTCGAACCCATTGGGACAGTCTCAATATTTAACTAGACGATAAATTTAAAGACTAAGTAACCGGAGGAAAAAGTTGTGATTCAAGAGTTCGTCACCCTCGAACAAGTAACTCAAATTAAATAAATGGACTAAACTAATATTTCTGTTATTTTTGTTTGATAATGTGAATTATCAACTAATAAAAAAGCAGACTAGGTTCTTTACGTGTCCCCTATATCAATTCACTTTTATGGATTGCATTTAGAAACACATAACCTAAACTACGTTCTTGATCACATATACGCTCCTACAATCTTCTATCGATCTCATGTAAGACTACACTAAAATTACACAGTTGTCATCTTTCGATCCATAACGCTGTCCCCTACCATGCTTTACGATCAATTCTATGTAACGACCCCAACCCTAACACTTCTCATTTCGGTCCATCACGATACGGGGTTTGATTTCATTCTTTATTCTAGGCTAATCGTTTTCACTTGTTAGCCATCAATTTTCACCAAGTAGCAGCTATAGTTCGCGACGCTACAATTGCATACTATAAAGTGCAAGAATGAAAGAAGGACGTAATCTGGATCATATTAAGACGACAAGGTCATGAATCAAAACTAACAATCGGGAAAAATTTCATGACCTAGGTTCAAACGTACGAACCTAGAAGAGAATTTAGCTACTCATACTAACATTTAGAATAAAGATTTTCATTGTAAATATTAAAGGAGAGATAATAGAGAGGGTTGAGAAATCTCAAACTGAAAATCAAGACTCTGGAACGGGCCGATCTCCACCCCGTCCCTTTTCCTTCGTCCTTCTTTGTTCGCAATGATTGGGGAATTATCTTGCCCCAATCATTGCGAACAGAGAAGGGCATTGCCATTAGGGACATGATCTATGCTCTCAATGATTGGGACATTATCTTGCCTTCTCCCATTATTTCTCCCCCTGTTATGGCGATTTGCACCTCTTTTGGAGATATTAGAGTGCCATGAACCAAGTTATTATTCGGTCCACGACTACGTCCACGACCACGAGTGCGACCATGTCCACGTCCACGAACACCGCGTGGATTATTCTGGCCATGCGAAACTACAACATTCACTTCATGGAATGCATTTCCACCATCTTCAGGGAGTGGGGCCGAACCTGTTGGTCGTTGCGCATGATTTTTCATCAAAATTTATCTATGCTGTTCAGCAAGCAACAAGCATGAAATTAGTTCAGAATATTTAGTGAACCCACGCTCTCGATATTGCTGCTGCATGAGCACGTTCGAGGAATGAAAGGTGGAGAGTGGTTTCTCTAGCATCTCTTCATCAATAATTTTCTCATCACACAACTTCATCATAGAAGTGATTCAAAAAAGTGCAAAATTGTAAGCACTGACTGATTTGTAATCCTGAAATTGCAAGTGGGTCCACTCATAACGAACTTGAGGGAGAATAACATTCTTTAAATGCTCATAATACACTTTTACGTTGTTCCACAAATAAGGGGATCCTCAATATTGATTTACTCCACTTTTAATCCATCATGGATATGGTGGCGTAAGAAAATAAGAGCCTTGAAACGGTTCTGCTCGGATTCTGTATTATTCTTGACAATAGTTTTTCCCAGACTTCTGGATGAAAGATGCAACTTTGTGTCGAGGATCCATGACATGTATTTTTTTCCCGGAGATGTCAAGTGGAGCAAACTCAACCTTTGTGATATTCAACATCTTGAGAATCTTCAAACTTTCTTCAGAGCAAAGTGCTGATCACGTGTTGAGAATTGAGAGGTATTGAGAGAGACAATAAGTGAAATCTTATTGATGTGTGTAAATAATCACCACCCCTACACCCTTTATATAACAATTGGGGTGAGCTCATGGACTAACTGTACACATAAAACATGTGCTACCCACTATGGTGGATATTCACCCTATGCCCAAATACAAGTTTCATAACATACTCATAAATTTTGCTTTATAAGAATCACTAACCTAAAAAAGGGATGCCAAACATGCACTTAGTCAGAAAAAAATATAATCATTAAATTTTTTCTTCAGGAGGGCTATACGAATCCCGTAGTGGGTCCCACGCGACCGTTATCAAACTCTATAAATAATCAGTGCATTTAGAGTTGCAGACATATTAATATTTATTTATAAGATCAAAATGAGCTCTGTATATCCTTGTAATTATGGGTGGGTTTGGTATGTCTTTTTTCCAGCTTATAATCCACTTTGGACTTATAATCTGTTTTGACCTTTTCAGAAGGTTTGGTATGACTTTTTTCCAAAAGCTTTTGGATTTTTGATTTTAGCTTTTGAAGTGTAAAATTAGGTTTAGAAAAAAGTTGGGTTTCACCAACTTTTTTTGGACTTTTTTCTTCCTTAAAAAACAAAAAGACTATTACTTTTCTACTTATACATACAACAATTAAATTACTTCTACAAAATCAACTAATCCTCACATTTTCCATATGCAACCTAAAAAAGTGTTCATGTGTTTTTTTCCCCAATAATTGCTAGAAAGTTTTTTTTTTAGCGATAATACTTGAGAACTTCATTGATGAACCAAAGCATACAAAGTTAAAAAACATTCACAAAACCAAACAACTGATGCATCAATCCTGCCATGCATCTATAACATCCAAGAACACCAAAACACAAACTAGACGAAGATGAAACAAGATTAAACTGGGCATAGAACTTAACTACATAAACCAGAATCAAAGCATGATCACAGACGGCATCAAAGTCTTCTCCAAGCCTTCAGATGGACTTCCCCTTATTGGAACCAGACTTCTCCTTTAGGAAACTGATAAGAGCCTCTGCATTTAGATCCACCATTCTTCCATCAACAAGATGAATCCATTATCTTTTGCTCTATACTCTGCTGCTAGCTCCTCTGCCTTCCTCTTTTCTTCTTCAAATCTTAACTGTATTTGCTTTCCTTCAATGTTGCTAGCCTCCAAAAATCGATCAATAGCTGCTGCAAAGTCCTTCTTTTTGGGATCCTCCTTTTTGAATTACTTGCTTGCAATGGTGCCTTTCCTTTATCCAGACTTGATGCTCTTGGCTTTCTCTTCCTTGGAGCAGAATTTGAAGCTTTAGATTTCTTCTTGACCTCCAGATATCCTCATAATGTTGTGGAATATTAGGCTCAAAAGCATTTAGAATATGAGAGGTTAGTGTAACAATTTGAAAGTAGCAGTTGTCAACCAATGGTGTAGTATTTTGGAAAATTGCTGCATTTCTTGCTTTCCAAATAGCCCAGCAAGCAATTAACCAAGCATTAAGCTTTTGGGACAAATCTTTTGATTTTTTAAGACATAATTTAAAACAGTTTTCAATGTTTAAAGCAGGAGTGTGAATATTAAGCTTTTGAAAAATGAATTTGGAGAACATACAGTAAATGAAGAGATGATCAGTTGTTTCAATTGCATGATGACAGAAGGTACAAGTATCATTACAGTTAACCCCTCTAGCTCTCAAGAGTTATTTTGTTGGCAAGATATGAAGAGCCAACTGCCAAGCAAAGAACCTTAATTTGAAAGGTATCTTCATCTTCCAGAGATGCTTCCAATTAAGTTGAAGAGTTGTGGCATTGAAAGATTGTGACAGAGAAGAGATGATTTGTGGTAAGGGTCCAATGAGGGTTATTAGAATCAGTGTTGAGAGGGGTGTTGATAGTGAGATTAACAAGCCATGGTGGAAATGTATTAATAAGAACTGTATGGTTCCACCTCACCCCCCCCCCCCCATCATCACAAGTTTCAGTTAGATCCTTGACCCATTTAATGGAGGAATATCCATTTAGTGATTCTTTAATCGATCTATAAGGGACATCATGTACCCAGGGATGCTTGATGATAGATATATTATGATCATATGCTAATTTCCAAATAAAGCAACCACTTAAATAGCTCTTACCTTTTACAAGCGCCTTCCATGTTGGTGAAGCAGTAGGAGGAGCATTGTGAACCCAAAAAGAATTCCTTTAACAATACTTTGAAATTAGATAATTTGATAATTGCTAGAAAGTTATTTGATATTTATACATGTTTATCTATAATTTCATTGAAATAAATGTTTAGTAGTGCATACAATAAGGGTAAATTGGTAATTTTTACTAAAAAACAAAACTGTCACATCACCAACTTTTTTACAGCACAACTTTTTCTGCCAAACCCATATAACTTTTTTCATCAACTTTTTTGTCACAGCTTTTTTTTTAAAAAAAAAAAACTACAAATTCGACATAAAAGTCCAAAAAATCATACGAAACCCACCCTATAATGCATCTAATTGGGGGTAAACAACACTTTCACCCCCATCTAGTTTGGAAAATGACACTTTCACCCCTTCAGTGATCGAACTTCAATTAATTTACACTCCTTAAATGTGAGGTCCTTGAGTTCGTATTATCTGTATTCTTTGTGTGTATCCTTCTCTGTATCCTTACTATATTTTGTTCATTTTATATATTTTTAATTCAATTTGGTTGTTACAAAATTCCATCAAATGATGCAAAATATGACATAGACCAATCATAGTAAGGACACAAAGAAGGAACACGCAAAAGATACGGAGGATCCGCACTCAACGTCCTCAGCCTGGGAGTATGGTCCGTCAGTAAAATAATCTTAGAGACAAACTTACCCCCTGTATCATGTAAAAAGTCTAATATACCATTGGATAATTCCTATTTCATATGTTTCATTCTTTCGTTCTCATTTCTATTTCGGGTTGTTTCCTTTCTTTCTTCCTCTTTCTTTTTTAAGTAATCTTTTGCAGTGTGAATTATCTGTTTTGCTCTTAACCTAACCCTACCTTTAATCCTAACACAACTAGGGATGGCAACGCGGTCCGCTCCGATCTGAGATCCGGGGTGATCCGACCCTAATGGAGCGGTCCGAATCCGATCCATTTGTCTTTGGATCGGATTTGGATCACAAGTATGCGATCCGTTCGGATTTCGGATCGGATTCGGATCATATCTGTAAATATCCGATGATCCGATCCGATCCGACCCGATCTGATATATACATGAAATATCCAATAATCCGACCCGATCTTATCCGAATTACATATAATATATGTATAATTATATATTACAATTATAATTATATAATATAATCATATATTATATATATAATTATATATAATTCGACCCGATCCGATTCATGATCCGTTCTTGTGATCTGTGATCCGTTTTCCTTATGGATCGGATTCGGACTTTTTGGGTGATCCGTTATATGATCCGATCCGAATCCGATCTGGACCCGAACGGATTCGAATCGGATTCGAATCAGGAGGTATCATTTTCGGATCGGATCGGATTATTGACAGATCCGATCCAAATCCGATCCGTTGCCATCCCTAAACACAACCCACCCAATACACCTAATAAAACTATATCCTACCATATTAACCCATTATTAATAGAGAGAGGATGGGGGGAGCAGGGAATTGTTTGTTGTGATTGGAGAGAGAGAGATAGAAAGACTGGAAGAGGAAATGGAAGAGGGCGACGACAGCATTGGCAACCAGATGACTAGGACGACCGGTTGAAGAGGACACCACGAGGACGACTGGTGGAAGAGAACGGCGAGAATGAGGGCGACGTGTCCGATCGATATCAGATCCGTTCCTCATCTTTTCCTTCTTCCTCTTGCTTTGCTTCTTTTCTGCAAAAGAAGTGGCGGCGGTGTCGTTGGCTGTTATGCTTCTCCTCTCTTATATTCACCTTCTTCTTCTTCTTCATATATATTTGTTTACATCGGTAAAAACCATAATTTAGATATCTTATTCGATCTATTTTTTAATCTATTTAGACATGCTTTTATTTATTTAGATCTTGTCTTGATGTTTAGATCTATTTTCTTTTGATAATTTTGGTCCAGCATGAATAACTCCAAAAATAGAAATTTCTGCTTACTAAATCATAATAGATTTTGTTGTTGATGTTGTTCTTGTTTATGTTCTTGGAAAAAGAGGAAGAGACGGTGAGAGAGAGAGAGAGTTGAGCATATTAGGAAATTGTGTGAAAGTAAAGGGGGAAAATAGTCATTTGCACAGATTTATTAAATTTGTGCAAACAGTAACATGATGAAAGTAAAGAAATAGAGGAAGTACAATTTTCTTTACATGAGGGTAAATTTGTCCAAAATTTATCTTTATTGACAGTTTCTGATTCCAGACCAACGGTGTAACAATATAGGATGTAAGTTTTCGAAAGTTCGACACACTAAAGGGTGAAAGTGTCTTTTCTCAAACTAAAAGGGGTGGAAGTGTCTTTCAATGGAACTAGTGTGGGTGAAAGTGCCATGTACCCTTTAATTGGGGAGTGTCACTAACACATAACAAATGTCATTTTTTTTTTATCAGAAACTGAAGAAATTTCATTACTGAAGACCTGCCATCACGGCAACAAAGAAAGAACAACTGATCAAGCAAGATCAGAACAAACCCAGGCATCAAGCTTAAGGGAATCTCTAGCTAACACATGAGCAAGAGAGTTCCCAGACCTAGAAACAAAAATAAAATTACAAACATCAAGAGAAGAAGCAATAGACCAACAGTCCTCAACCACATTACCAAATTTCTTCATACCAGCACAACTTCTTCTATTAAGGCAGTTAACTACCAGTTCACTATCAGAGAAGATATCAACATTCCTCATGCCATATCTAACACACCATAACAGAGCTTCTCTGATAGCTATGCTTTCTAAAATTGCTGCATCCACCATTCCAAAGATTGGAATTTGCAAACTGCTGATACACTCCCCATTAGCATTCAATCTAACTGCAGCAATACCCCCTTTATTTCTATAAATGTCCACTGCGGCATCAGTTGCTATAATAACATCCGCATCAGAAGAGATCAATTGAAGCTTTCCAGGGTTCTGAACCAAATGATTCTTCTCCATTAGATAAGAAGAGGAATATTCATAGAAGGCAGCTAGAGCTTTCTGAGCAACATGAAGAGGATCCCATTTGATTTTTTGGAAGGTCCAATCGTTCCTCGCTTTCCAAATAAACCAGCAAACATACAAGATAATGCCCAGAAAATCATCACTACTAGTCGTGCTATCAGATATCCTTACCAACCAATCCCACAATTCCATTAAGCTCTTCTCCTCAGCTCCAATCAGCTGTAATCTTATAGGTGAGTGCAGCCATGTGGTTATAGCAAATCTGCACTGAAAAAACAAATGACCTGAACTTTCATGACTTTCACCACACAAGCAACAAATATCATCTTCAATAAGATTTTTTGCCCTTAAAGAGACTTTGGAGGGCAAAGCATCACTAAGAACTTTCCAAAAGAAAGACTTCACTTTAGGCTGCACCCTCAGTTTCCAAAGCCTTTTCCAAAGGAGAGTGGAACTACAAGAAGCTCCATCAGATTGGCATCTAAGCATTTCTGCAAGCTTATAAGCTGATCTAACGCTGAATTCCCCATCACTAGTGAAGCTCCAAATCTTTTTATCTTCACAATGCCAACCTCCAATAGGGATAGATAAGATAGCTTGTGCCTCCTCCTTATCAAAAAGATCCTCAACCAGCTTTGTGTTCCAAACTCTCTGATCATGATTAATTAAATCACTAACCATCACATAATCACAGCCAGCAGGTTTCAAAGATGATATTCTGAAGTATTTATTACTTGGAAGACATGGATCATCCCAGATTTTGATACTTCTTCCATTTCCCAATCTCCATCTTGTACCCAGCTTCAAGAGATCTCTCCCTGCACATAAAGATCTCCAAACCCAGGAACAATTAGGTCTTGGATTAGCTAGCCAGAATGAGGAGTCGTGAAAATACTTTCCCTTGAAAAAAGATTTAAAGAGTGAAGGCAGCCCATTCACAAGCCTAGAGGCTTGCTTAGCTAGCAAAGCAACATTAAAACTGTGGAGGTTCCTAAATCCAAGCCCACCTTCCTTTTTATCCTTGCTCAAGACATCCCAGCTTCTCCAACAAACCTTTCTTTTCCCAGAAATATTATCACCCCACCAGAAATTCACTAAAATTTTAGTGATGTCATTACACACCTGCTTTGGGAAAAGAAAGTTTGACATAGCATAAGAAGGAAGTGCAGCAAGAGTAGACTTAATTAATATCTCTTTTCCCGCAGGGCTGAGGTATCTAGCTTTCCAGGATGCAACTCTGCTTTGAACATTTTCTTTTAAAAACTTCAGAATTTGGGTTTTGGACCTTCCAACAAGAGCAGGCAGACCCAAGTAATTACACTCTTTGAAATCCTTGCTAATGCCCAAACAATACTGGATGAAACTCTTCAAAAGAGAACTAGTATTTGGGCTAAAATAAACTTGGGACTTGTCTCTATTCACCATTTGTCCTGATGCCCTGCCATACAACCTTAACACTGCATTAATAGCACTGCAATCCGATAAAGTTGCATTACAAAACAAGATAGAGTCATCCGCAAATAAAAGATGACTAATCGAAGGGCAGTACTTTGAAACTTTGATGCCATCAAGCCACTTTGAGCTCTCAAAAGACTGCAAGAGAGATGAAAGACCCTCAGCACAAAGCACAAAAAGCATGGGAGAGAGGGGATCTCCTTGTCGAATCCCCCTAGAGGGAATGATAAAATCACTTGTATTGCCATTAACTACCAATTTGAAAGAAACTGAATTGATACAGTTCATGATCCATCCAATCCACTTGTTACAAAAGCCCATTCTCCTCATTACCCCCTCCAAATAATCCCATCTGACTCTATCGAACGCTTTAAGCATGTCCAGCTTAATAGCCATCACCCCCTTCCTACCACTTCTTCTATTTTTAATGTAGTGCATGATCTCATGAGCTATCATTATATTATCATTGATCAGTCTCCCTTTAACAAAGGCAGACTGATTATGACTAATAATCTTATCAAGAACAAGACCAAGCCTGTTAGCAAGAGATTTCGACAGAATTTTATAGAAAACAGGACAAAGGCTTATTGGCCTAAAATCCTTGACATGCACTAGGCTTTTCACTTTCGGGACAAGGACAATATGAGTCAGATTCGCACTTTTAAGCATTTTTCCAGATGATAAGAAACTATTGATTGCATTGCATACCTCCTTGCCGACAATATGCCAGTAGTGTTGAAAGAAAATGGCCGTAAAACCATCATATCCTGGAGCTTTCTCAGGATCAAGATCAAAACAGGCTTCCTTTATTTCCATCTCAGAAAAAGGCATTGTAAGAAGATTGTTCATGTCCCTTGTGACTTTCCTCTTAATGGTTGACAGAACTGGCTCCATGCTGTCTGCTGAATCTGCCATGAAGAGGTTTTTATAAAAGTCCTGAAATTCATCCATAATGGTCCCCTCATCACTGCACCAAGATCCACTCTTCGTAATTATGCCTGCAATCAAATTTTGCTTTATTCTTTGCCTAACAGAAGCTTGAAAGTATTTTGTGTTTTTATCACCAGCTTTGATCCATTTATCCCTGGCCTTCCCTTTCCATATTAATTCCTCATCTTTCCAAAGAGCTTCAAGTTCAAGTTCAATTCTATGCAGCTCACCTACATCTGCATTTAACCCCTTTTCTCTGATCTTGATTGCTTCATCCTCCAATCTTCTAATTCTTGTGGTAAGCCCTCTGTCATGCTGCAAACTCCACCTCCTAAGAGCTTGTCTACAAAGTTTAAGTTTGGACTTAACAATAAACATAGGAGTTCCCTCCACTTCTTGAGACCAAATCCTACACACAATCTCTTCCACCTCTTTCTGGGATGTCCACCTTGAATCAAACTTGAACAAAAAGTCCCTTTTAGTTTTACAGGTGGGCTCTGTATCCAGAAGCAAAGCACAATGGTCTGAACCAGCTGCATAAACATGACTAAGGCAAGACTTTCCCCATGAGTTCAACCAGTCAGCAGAAGCTAAACTTCTATCGATCCTTTCCTCAATAATGTGCCCATCCTTCCTTTTGTTCCACCAGGTAAATGGATACCCTGAGAATCCCATATCAATAAGGCAATTACATGCAATAAACTGAGAAAACATGGAACAAGAACTCAAACTTCTGGGATTTCCTCCTGATTTCTCATTCGGGCTTAAAATATCATTAAAATCTCCCCAAATGAAATACTTCTTCAAGCAATTCTCCAAGTAAGAGGTCAGCTGATCCAACTGCAACTTCCTTTGAGCATCAGAAGAGCATAAATAAACAAAAACAGAATCACAGCAATCCAAATTCTCCATTAAAATGCGAACATGGATAAAGAAGTCACCAAATTTAATGAGTCTGACATTAACATTTTTGCTCCATAGAACACCTAATCCCCCAGATTTGCCTTTGGCATCCACCCGAAAGCTGTTTGGAAGCCTGCTACTACAATATTTTTTATTCATAAAATGCGATTTCTGCTTTGTTTCACTGAGAAAACAGACCTCAGGGGAGTGAAGGTTGACCACCTTCTTAAATTGCTGAATTGTCAGAGGTCTCCCAGCCCCCTGACAATTCCACGCACAAAGCTTCATTTGGCCTCTTGGGGCCACTTAGGGCTGGCTGCCTCCACCCTTTTTGCATACTCATCTTCAGCTTTTTGCTTCTTACCTTCCAAATAAGCACCTTCATCAATATCCATGAGATCATCCTCCCTCCTCTTCAGAGATTTCTTCTCTTTGCTCAATTGAGATTCGCCAGAACTCCGGTGTTCCCTTGCCAACCGCTTCCATCTCTTTGTGCTTCTTACCTCCTCAATTGATTCTCTGCCGTGTTGCTTTGAAACTCCCCCCCCTCACTGTCACTGGAAATCTGTGATCTAATCTCCTTTGGAACTGAAGAGATGATATCGTTCGATACATCCTCCAAATGGGTCGTCTTAGAGGTATGCGAGTCTTGGGCTAGGTCAAAACCAGCCGACAAGAGCTCCTTGGATTGGGCTGGGTCTTCACCTGCGAACTCCTCAGAATGGGCTTGTATAGGCCCAAAAGAGCTAGGCCCTATGTCAGAGTCCACCGAAAAGCCAACCGGATCCGACCCGACCGCCTGCCCATCTGGTTTATCAGAGATTAAAAAATCATTCAACTTTTCACATCCCGCCAAAAGTTCCTTCTGGAACTCAACTTCCAAAGCTTTGCGAGTGCTTTCTTCTGCAACTTCCGAGGGAGCATTCTTCTCGACAACCGCGACCGTAGCCGCCTGACTTTTCAGTTTCCCCCGTGTAAAGGACTGTTCATCTTCTCCGGCAACCGGAAAGGATTGATCCTTCCTTCTAATCAAAGAACACAGTAAAGTCTTTGAGACTACAGAGGACTCTGTTCTTAAACAATCAACATCATTAAGATTAGCTTTCGAGCTTGGTTGTACTTCATCAACTGCAGGAGAATCCCAGAGCTCAGCCGGGCTTTTAGCCTTCAACCAACTGCCAAATCTCACCGGAGCTTTCTCTTCACCACTAGTATTACATGAGCTATACTCATGATCCAAAATCCCACAATGTTCACATATGTTAGGCAACCTCTCGTACTTGAACTCGACCTTAGTCAAGCACTGACCACGAAGCTTCAAGCTAGCATCTTTTGGCAACGGCTTCGTAACATCTAACATGACTTTAAGCCTTACAAATCTTCCCTCTGCCGTAGCTTTCTCTGGAATTTTAGTTTCCAAAAGTTCACCAAACGTACTTGCCACCTTCTTCAATACTTTGTCTGTAAAAAATATGGACGGCAGCTTCCATACTTGAACCCAGAATGGTGTGATTCTGAATAAGCCCTCATCAATTTCTTCACCCGGGCTCCATCGTTGCAGCAGCAACAAGTTGTTTTTGAAAAACCACGGCCTTCCCTTCAATATTCTCTCCATATCCTTCTCCTCCGAGAAGAAAAACTGGAACAAATTTCCCCTAACATGTTCCACCTTGAAACCAGCTGGCTTTCCCCATATACTAGACAATGTTCTCCTCAGACCAGTAAGGTTTTGTTGTTTTGAGGCAATGACCTTGCCAACAAAACTCTTGTTATACTCTTTAACTCTTGATTCAACCTCTTCATCACTCAATTCAATCTCTAGATCTCCCTCAGAATGCAAATCAACTTGTTTTAAACCCTCCACAAGACTAAGCTCTTCCTCAGAACTCATGGTGGTACACGACCTTCAACACAGAGGACACCACTTGCAGATAGCAAGACACTTTCTCTCTCTAGACACTAGAGAGAACTAGATGGGGTTATTATAACAAATGTCATTTTGGACCGAGCAAAATGAGTGTCATTAAATATTGCACTTTAATTGGTTGCAGAGCATTAAATGGTGTATTTTTGAAGCACTAAGTGCATGTTTGGTTGCACATTAAAATCTCATTTGAGATTAAAATATGCTAAAAAAATTTAATCTTGTTTGTATAGTAGATTTTGAGTCTGATTTTAATTTAAGTTGGTTAATAATCTGCATAATATAATCTCCAATTTTGGAGATTTTTTAGGTATAACGTCTCAGATACCATACTCTATCATCATGTTAATACATGAATTGTTAATTTGTGCAAACGTATATTATCTTAAACGTATGATAAGTCCAAATAAAGACATTTACTGTAAAATTTGTAGTAAATTCTATAAGTGCGCCAAACGCAATTAAATTTTAATTTCAGATTTTCAGCGCATGCCAAACAGTATTCAGATTATAATTTCAGTCAGCTTATTCACCCCATATTATTTTCATCAGATATTGAGATTTTAAACTGAAACCAAACAAGCTCTAAGTTTGGTTGTTGAATATACATATTTCAGTGGTTAGAGATTTGTTTGGGGGCTCCTTAGAATTTCTGCAAATTACTTAGTTTCTAGTTGTATTGTGATTTACCACTCCGTTTCTTTAGATTAGCCACCTTTCAAAATGTACAATAATTAAATGGTACAATCACTTCTGAGGTAAACACCCGATTTATCCTTCAGTGGGAATGATGTAAGCACCTTCATGTTAACATTAGTTCATGTGCATGTGTGAGGGTCTTATGGAAAATTCATAATATTTTATTATCAAAAAAAGAGATAGAGAATAAATAGAGAACGGATGAAAATAAAAAATGGACTAAAGAGAAGAAATGGAGTGGTATGCTAATACAGTGCCTACCGTAGAGGATCCAAATCCGCTATACTAAAGCATGAGCAGTTCACAATTAATATGGGACACGTATCATCAGTCTACTACCCTGGCCAACTAAAACACCGAAATTCGGGGTAGAAGGGACTATTTTTGAATGACGACAAAACTTGAAACACGGCGTCTAATTTCTGCATCAACAAATAAAAAGAGTATCGCAGTGGTCCAAAGATAGGGAGGCAAAATATTATACCAGTCCGCCCTATCTCTTTCTTCCATATGACTTTTTTGATTCGTATTTGGGTCACTTTGACCGGGTGATTTGGATAGTAAAATAATACAATTTTTTGATAATTTTTTTCCCATATTATAGAGGACCTTTTACTCTACAACACCATGAAAAAATTATCAAAAAGTTACATATATTTTCTATTCAAATCATCGGGTTCAAGTGACCCAGAAAACAGTGACAAATATTAAATTGAGAAAAAAGATGTGTGACAAACTGGTAATCTTTTTATAAGCACATCTACCACCACATCAAAAAATGCAAAAGGGACATTTCTTTCCCGTCTCTCTCTTCATCAAAGTTTTAGCTATCAATCATCAGAAAACATACCCCCATCACACTAGCCGCCGAAACTTTTCTTCTTTTTCTTTTTATTTTTTGTCAACCGCCCTGAAACTTTTCATTTGTCGTTGTTGTAAAATACTATCTTCGTTTCTTCTCTATCACGGTTTGATTTTATCACTATTCACCCGGTCACTTTGACCTGATAATTTGTGTAACAAAACGATGTAATTTTTTAATAATTTTTTTCCGGAATTGTTAACTGATAAGTTGCTCTATAAAATGGTTAAAAAATTATCAAAAAATCGTATCATTTTGCTATCAAAATCAACCGGTCAAAATAACTTAGATACGAGTCAAAAAGTCAAACCGGTATCATTGAAAAGAAACAGAGGTAGTATCAAATAGAAAATGCCACATCATAATTTTAATTGAGGGCGGTCATAACTACACGAGTAAGAAAGTTTCTTACACGAGCATTTTAGCTTGAGGACAGGATTGCCCTTTTAAATGACGTCTAACATATGCTTAATTAACTATTATTCCTTGTATTGCCATTGTATTAAATATAACATCCTCTCTCATCTCTTACTGCTCTCAACCTTCATCTCCGAGAATCACCATTTTACTCATGATAAACAGTTTCTTCCTCAGCCCGGTTCTCTCATATGTCAGTCAAAGAAACAATGTCAAATAATATGAGAGTTCATAACCGCAGCGAAACAGGGCATCAAATTCTTCTGTACCATGTGTTGACTACCTATATTCTAAAAGTAATTTTTTTATAGGTTTTCAAATGAAAATAAGAAACTTGATTATTGAACAAATAACCCCTACCTACTTGTTCATTTGTATCAGCGTGCACTTGATTATTTGGTTCCTGCGTGGGCTTGTGTTTACATGTGAAGGGATCCTAGCTTAGTAATTAAAGTGTAATATGTATTATATTTTAGTGTACCACGAGGACAACTAGATATCCACGTGTTCTGTAACAGGATTGAGATAATGTGAAAATTAGAACTGTCTACGATAAGTTATACTAGTAATTTCCTAGTGCTCTGTAGTTGACGACACACATAGTGAGCTTGTAACCTTGATTAAGAAAGGAGAATACCAAGACAAATTTTCCCTAAAAAAAAAAAACAAAAAGAATATAGAGAAGAATAGACAAAACCACAAATTTAATTTGAACGGGATAACATTGATCTCACAGCTAAATTTTGGTGTAATAAGCCTTTTATTTTATTTTGTTTCATTTGTGTGAGGATCTATCACCCTTATTTTTACGAGTTGCAATCCTTCCCAATCACTAACCGTTTGAAATATAGTAGGTTCTGAACTTCTCTTCCAAACTGTAGTGTGATATTTCATTTTATGGAATTTGGAGTTATTTATACTACAACCCATAATTAAATAAAGGTAAAGTAAGTGGTAGATACGATGCAGAGGATCCATCTCTCATGCCTACAAGTATAGGTGTGGGTTGCTACCTCTAGCAAGGCAGCAGAACTTTTATTCCCCAAAAACAAAAAAAGGCAGCAGAAGTTTTCCATTGTCAGAAATTGAGAGTGCTGCAATGGAAGGCGGAGAGCCTAATCAGAACCCAAACCCTAACCCTAACGTCGGTCATGATGATGAAGCCGCCGCTGCTTTTGAAGACTTCGACTGGCCTGTTAACGTCGAACCCGTGGACGACGACCCTGTTCTTGAAGCGTTAAGGAACGAGCCTTTTCTGCTAGAGCTGGCACATATGGTCTTTCCGGACGACGAAGAGGACGCCGGCGTACAGGGAGGTCAGGTGTTCGCCGCTGGCGTCGGTAATGAGGGCAACCTCGCCGGAGGTGAAGATGGGGCCGCCGTACAGGGAGGTCAGGAGTTCGCCGCTGACGTCGTTAATGAGGGCAACCTCGCCGGAGGTGAAGATGGGGCCGCCGTACAGGGAAATCAGGAGTTCGCCGCTGACGTCGGTAATGAGGGCAACCTCGCCGGAGGTGAAGATGGGGCCGCCGTACAGGGAAATCAGGAGTTCGCCGCTGAGGTCGGTAATGAGGGCAACTTCGCCGGAGGTGAAGATGGGGAAAACGATGACAACCTGATATTCGACTTTGCAGGCATTTTCAACAACGATGACCAGCCGGAGCATATTGTGTATCAGCCTCAGCTGAATGATGAGCAGCCGATGCCGATTGTGGAAGTTCATCAACAGGGACCCCCTACTTACCACGAGAGGCTGGAATCGGCCTTCAGGAACATGGCTAATGGTGTCCTGGTAATCCCCTCTTTGCCTTATGTGTTGGTTTTTGCTGAAATTAAAAAAAAACCCCAAATGATGATTATGAGAGCTGTGGGAACTGTTGCCTGGAAAAATTAAATGTAGATGTAGGTAAGATTTGGTAAATGTCTGTCTCTTCAATCACTAGAGGTATCTATGTATCTATAAAATACACACACAAACACTCATATACTAGTCTATACAGTGGAGGCTGGCTTCCAAGATTCTTTTACATTTTTAATAAAGTGTGATAAAAATCAGGCCCCGCTTTAACGTTAAGCCGTTTTAATTGTTGCTTAGGGCCGCAACGAATAAGGGGGCACCATATTCTTTTTAAAATTAGGGGTATTTTGTTACTTATATCACATTCAAAGACGGTTAATCTTGATACTAGTGGAGAAATCAATCTGTTTTTATCACTTATGTCGAATCTCAATCTAATTCTTCGGCCCGGCTTCAAATGGCATGTTTGGACACATGTTAAGTAGGTATTTGAAGGAATTGAAACTATGTTCTGCCTTGAATTCTCTTGTGTATTATGTACTCTTCAAACTTTTTATCTATTCCCGCTCGTCAATTTTCTTCCATCTCAAACTAAAATGCCGTTGCGGTTGCAGCTTCACCCTGATGTGATGAACCCCTTGAATAATCAAGATCACACCCTGCCTGAAAATGAACCAAGACTAGATGACTTCATGGTCACTATTGAAGCTTTGCAGATTCCGCTACCACATGATTTGATGGAACATATGGAGCAAATTCGGTTGAACATCCTCCGAGTAAGTACAGATAATATCTTGTCGCAAAAAAATTGTTTCGATGAAGTATGCACTTGCTACAACCTCACTACTTTGACAATTTCAGTGATACAAAAACAGGTACTGAAAGTTATATTGGTGATATTAACAAAGTTAATGCACAAGCAGTAGTTTGCTTCACTAAGGAAATGAGACTAGTATGAGATGAAGCAACACTTATGAATTATTATAAATGATCTTCCTTACAACATATCTTTCTGCTTATGAAAAATACTGTATGTTAAATTCGAAAACCAGGAATATTTTTATTGGTCTTGTTTTAGTGTTACATCGGCATTGCTTCACGTTTCTAAAAAGATTTTCCTTAACAGGCTTTCAAGTGGAGCAGAAAGGACTTCTTAACAGCATTCCAGTATGAGATGTTTCGATTGGTAAGATAGTTTTTCTCATTCTCTATTTCGCAAATTAGATATGTTGTGTACGCAGTGGCTAGTGAATTTGATAGAACTGAAAATAGGTTAGGCATCTATGTATCTTTCTCTGCCAGAGATTTTGTAGGAAGTGCCTATTACATCAGAATTTAAGAATTAGATAGAGCGTGGGAGTGGGTGTGGATGGTATTCAGCTCCTGATTGAATTTTGAAGTTTCCGGGAGGGGACAGGGGCGACTTTGGCTGGTCACTTAAGCGGAACTTAGCCTCCAGTATGCAATGGTCTGGCTGCTGTTGTTCATGTCACTACAACATATGCTGTGTTTCGTGTCAAAGTATCTTGTCTCAAAGGAAGTGACACGTAACGTAATTATGGTCACTAAACTGTTTCTGAGACAGTCAGTGACAAACTGCCCTGTAGAGATTAGCGACAGTACTTATTCTCACTTTAAGCTACTAATTAGTGACAAGAAAAAATATTGCCACTATCATTAATTGATTAGTGATAATAAATATCGCCACTGTAGGCTGGTGATTAGTGACAGTAAAATAATTACTGACAACTCCATGGAGACATCAATCATCCTGTATAATACATACAGTGATCCCTTTTAATACTCGTGTGTGTGTGTGTGTGTGTGTGTGTGTGTGTGTGTGTGTGTGTATGTATATATATTTGCATTCAGAAAACAAAAATTAAGTAATGGTATAAAAATAATGTAATTAAATAATTTTCATCAAATATTACATTGTCTGACTGAAGCATTTAACATTGAACGATCCTTTTCCTAATCACCTATCTGACATACACTGTAAACAGTGTGCTGATTTGAATATAGTTGAGCTCAGCCCAATTTCAGAAGAAACACGTATGTAAGAGCATAGTTTAAAATACCGTACCGTTACGGCTGAAACGTACCGTTCCGGAGTTAAAACGGTACGGAGGTGGTTATGTTTCATTTCGGTCCAAAATCCGGTCTGTTTCGGCCTGTTTCGGCGAATTTAACGAAATTCCGGACGGTTGTGCTCGGGGGTCAATTTATAATTATAAAAAGTTTTGGACCATAAAAGCCAAAACACACCCTAAAAACATAAAATCATAAACACTCTGAACGGAGAAGTCGAGCAGCGTAGGACTCTGTTCCTCTCGATGACTCTTGAAGACGACAACTGGTGGTGGTGATCGTGCTTTGAAATCAATCTAGTTCAAGGGTTCAAACATCAACTGGGTAAGTGATCGAAGGTTCTAAATCGTGTTCTTGAATAAACACTCTTGTTCGAGGCTTTGTTCTCAGTTCTTACACCAGTGCCCCCTTTGGCCCTTTCTTTCTTCCACCAATCTCCGTGACGGTTTCTCCCATGAATCTCTGTCACAGTTCATCATCAGACATCAAATCACTTGAATAATTGGTAAATTAGAAATAAAGGTAGTCCTCTATTTGCAAGTGACCTTCTTCTTCTGGTTTTTCTTGTTGTTTGCTGTTTGCTTTTGCCATGGCAGCAGCAAGATAGAAATTGTTAGTTACATAGAAAGCAATTTGTGGGTTTAATTAACTACATTGCAGCACTTAGACTCTTAGGGCACCATTGTAAACATAGAAAACAATCTATGAATTCAATTTGAGCACATGTGTAAAACAAGAAATTGTTAGTTTGTTACAGTAAGTCAGTAACTATGTAAGGGTATTTAAAGTTTTAAACTTTAAAGCATTACATGAATATGTTAGGTTATTCGCTAAACAGTTTTAGTAAATTCCACATGAAATTCTTTCTGAAGGGTTTCAACTCCAGTAACAAAAATGGGGTCAATTTGTAAAGACTTCTACAAAAATGAATATGTTAGGTTTTAGGGTTATTTTGCTGAAAATATAGATAATAATGGGGTCAATTTGCAAATATTAAAACTTTTGGGCAATCGTATAATTTAAAGAAATTAGTCCGAAACGAATCACCGAAAAATACAGGTACCGATACGTTTCACTCCAGTAACAAAAGACGAAACGAAAACCGGTACGGTATTTCAAACTATGCGTAAGAGATATAGGGCAATTACGTTTGCGAGACAAGACCAAAGAGAACATTCCCATTTATGCCAGTACAACAGAAACATGAAACAAGGTGAACGCATCAGAGTTTGCTCATTAATTATGGTTCCGTTCAAGCATCATCCACCAAAAATCTTAACACGAACCTAAATAGCTTACCATATTTCTTTAGAGCCAAGCAAATTAACTTAATCACTCTCATTCCTGAGTCCGTTCCTACACGTGAGGTAGACTTATAGCAGCCGTCTTAAGTTTTCCTAAACAATAGCATGCGGATTCTTGGCTACTTTTATGTACCACCCCCTCTACCACCTATATAAACTCCAAGAAAGATTGAGATTATTGGTATGCAACTCCTTGTGTATTCAAATTTACATAGAATTCCACCCCCATATCTCCAACCAAAGCATGCTCATAAACACCCTGCAGGGATAACTTAAAATGTTTGAGACTAATCTCATCTCATGACTTCGTTTAACATTATTTTTGATGAAATGGATTTTATTCGAAAGGGAGAGACTTACATGATAGAATCCCTGACTTCTAATAACACTACTTCAACATTAACAGGAAAAGAGTTTAAGCTAATTGCATTACAAGATTTGGACTCTCTCACCCAGTTAGCTAACTTCTGAGCCACCTGATTAGCAGATTTGGGGTCAAATTAATCTCAAACTTTGTATTCATCATTAGCCAATACCTGATGCTTCTAGTCTGCATTTCAGCTTCCACTTTGCTCTAGCAGGATACCTGTATGGCATGCACCACTTCACAGCAATCAACTTCTATCACAACTTTATCAAAACATTCTGTTAGAAACAGAGAACAAAACTATCCGTATGGAGTGGACAAGCCTCCCTATCACTCAGACAAATATTAGAAAAATATTCAGTACATAGAATTGGATAATTCTGGGAACATATTTAAGGAAAACACAGGAAATAACTGATAGGTAACCGCTAGGTAACTACTAGATAACTGCCTACTGGCTAATAACTAATCTAAACACCTGGATGGACTGGATGAGTGCCACATGTACATTTCCTGGAATACATTCCTATTAGTACACCCCTCCTGGAAAACCGTCTTGTCCTCAAGGCGGAAATTTCTCTTCCTTGTGCTCCATCTGATGTACTCCTTGTATTTTGTCACGGCGACCATTCATGTTAAATACGAGGAACATCTTGTTCCAATTCGCTTGAACAGTATTCAAGGATGCCAGCCATTTGATGCCCAAAATAATATCAGCACTCCCAATAGAGAAGGGATAAAAATTATCGGTAATTGTTAATCCTACGAGTTGCACTCCAATATTGGGGCAAAAGCGGATACATCGTATCACATCTCCATGGCCAATCTGGACTCCGAATTCTGCCACTTCTTGTACCGACAATTTTAGATTTTCCACTAACGTGTTAGAAATAAATTTGTGAGTTGACCCGCAATCGACAAACAGGATGACCTCTCGGCCGCCAAGAGTGCCTAATAGCTTCATAGTATTACTATTTTGCTTACCCAAAATGGCATGGAAAGAAAGCTCTGCAAGGTTGGCAGAAGTTTCTTTATTTCTGCTAGCGTCGTCAATGTGCTCCTTCGTATGTGAACTTTATGAAGTTCCATGAGGGAAAAAGATGCTAGTTTGCAGCGATGGCCTGGCGCAAAATTTTCGTTGCAACGAAAACACAACCCTTTAGCACGACGATTCTGTCGTCCAGAATCCCAAGAATTGGAGTTGGATGGTTGGATGTTTGATGAAAACTCATGACTTTTGGCTAGGGTTGAAGAACCTGAAATACCAAAATCACTAGGACACTGGCTGGATCCTCTTGTTCCCCGTGTCTGACTTAATTTGGATTCAAACTCCATTGCCAGACTCATGGCTTTGTAAACACTCCTGGGTTTGTATATGCGCACATCAGCTTTGAGATCCTCTTGTAAGCCATTAATGAACAAGCCTAAAAGGTAGTGTTCAGACCAATTTAACACCCTTGATGAATGCTTTGCAAACTCTTGCCGATATTGTTGAACAATCCATGTTTGACGAATATCGCACAAGTGTCTGGATTCTGAGATTCGGCAGGCCCATAGTTGTTATGCAAGGCTTTCACAAGTTTTTCCCAGTAAACTAGGGTGCGCTCATTGTTGAGCCAATAAAATAAATCCAGGGCATCTCCATCGAGATACATGGCGGCTATGTCAACTTGCAATTCATCCAGGGTCTAATAGTAACGAAAATACTTCTCTGCCTTTAGGATCCAGACTCGTGGATCCCCTCCTTCGAATTTCGGAAATTCCATCCTTGTATAAGGCCTCCGTGCAGGAACTTTTGGCCACCAAGGATTTCAGCATTATCTTCTTCCCCTTCCGACCATAAAGATCGGCGGGAATTCTTAGGGATTTCCTTAGCTTTTCCTCTGGCTGCTCTCCGGATAGAATCGAGTTGTTGGCCATCATTTGTTTGGGCTTTGAGGGCAGCCACATCAGCTTCCAAGGCGTCAATAGCATCGAGACGACTTGTTATGGCTGAAAGTTGGGCTGTGATTAGGTCAAAGTTTTGGGGAGGCAGGGATGTGTTGATTGGATTTGACGTGGTATTGGTGGGTCTGTAGCGGAATTGCGTGTAGTAACCATTTCAGATCGAATTGCTCTGATACCAAAATGATAGAAACAGAGAACTAAACTGTCGGTATGGATGGACAAGCCTCCCAATTACTCAGACAAATATTAGACAAATATTCAGTACATAGACACCTGGATAATCCTGGGAACATATTTAAGGAAAACACAGGAAATAACTGCTAGGTAACTGCTAGGTAACTGTCTACTGGCTAATAACTAATCTAAACACCTGGATGGACTGGATGAGTGCCATGTGTACATCTCCTAGAATACGAGTAATTATTGCTTGCTCCAAGAGCAAATATGACATGGTGCTCTAATCAATACATCACACGACACGTCAGGAACATGTAGGAAATCTACTTTCTTTTGTCTGCCACTCATTCTCTTTCTCCTGACGTGTCATGTGATGTATGGTTAGAGCAAATCCACCTATTTCCTCTAAGAGCAAACAAAAATTTCTCCTAGAATACATTCCTATCACATTCATTTTGTGCCAACTTGAGAGCCAATTCTAGAGCATCAAACTCAGCTTCTGTAATTGTAATTGAGCTATTCATATAAAAATTCATTAATAGCAGCAACCACTTCTCAATTATCTGTCCTGGCTATGCAACAATACCCACCTCACCATTTTTAATAAATACGGTATGTAGAAATACAAAAGGGTGAAGAAGGATAAAATGTTACATTTAAGAGTAGGCTCACACTAGAGATACTGAATCGGAGAACTACCTCATAGGTTGCATGAACTTCAGTGTTGAACCGATCTTGTAACCATTGAAGCCCTTGGACTTCCCAAGTAAATACCTGCCTTTGGAGACGAAAGGAAAGATCAAAAACTAAAAAGTACATAATTAAAACGGAAAAAGAAATTTCAATTGCATGATTATATTTTGAGACATGATGTGTTCTAAGACATGCTATAAATTGAGCAAACAATCCGTACAATTGTAAACCATCCACCAGAATTGATTTAAGAAGATGATATTCATAAAGTATTAATAAAACTATTATGCATTGTTATGTTAACATGGCTTTGTTATCTGAACAGGGCGGGACCAGGGCGGAGAGAGACTCATTTGATCATGTTATTGCTGGTCTTCCTGAGGTTTGATGAGTTTAAGGGTTTAATTTTTTCTTTTTCCTTTTTTCATTGCTAAATCTTCCAACTTTTGTTGTTTAATTTTAGGAACCTACGAACCAGTGGCCGATGATATTTGAGGGGGGATTAGATTTTGCAGCACTACAGCATGATCATCCTGAACAGTTCGCTTTGCTGATGCAGGTTTAACTTTGTGTTATTTACTTTATTAGGTGAAAATTTACACTTTTGTACTAACTCTTGATTTGGATTAAACAGCAAAGGAACTCGATGGCAGGCGTGAGGGATGCTTTAGGACTCAGCGGCGATGACATAGGCACTTTTCAGGTATAAATTTTAACTATTCCAAAATGATGGGATGACTTTAATTTTTTATGTGCTAAGTTTCTTTCCATTTGCAGGGTGAGCACCTCGCTGCTACCGATGGTACATGCACATTGAGGGAGTCTTGGGCCATAGTTCGTGGCTATTCGAGGCAGATTGAGAGGTAAGAACTTGGTTCAAATTGTTTCATTCTGTAGGGGGCAAAATAGTACCGAGAAAATAGTCTGTTCTGAAACAAGGACTTTAATATAATGGTCAATTACCTATTATCCACTTCCAGTATAGGGTAATAATTCATGTACACAAAAAAAGGACAATTTTTTTCACGAGATAAAAATTTGCTCCGAGTTTTTCCTGAGCTAGCATAGGGTGAAACCCTGGGCGATGGCGCAGTCAACAGCGAGAACTCGACGTGTTTCGACGCGCTCTCCGGAGGAATAAGACACTTTTCAGTTTGAAGATGAGTATTGTATGGAGGCAATCAAGGGACCGGGATTCTATATAATCGAATCTTTTATTCACCCAATTAATTTTATCGTTTAGGCCTTGAAATTACTTTTCTAGAAAATCTGGAGGCGAGGAGAAGAAATCAAGATTAGCGAAGTCAGCCCTAATCAATTTGTTATACAGTTTCCGAGCAAGGAGATCATGGAATCTGTGCTCAACGGCGGTCCATGGATCTTTGACGAAAAACTCTTACTCCTGAAACCCTGGAGGTGAGTGCACGAGCAGATAACGTAACATTCAAAGCTTACGAAGCTTGGATACAGATACAAAACCTTTTTGTCTTCCTACCATCTGACAAATATATCCGTATCGTACAAACAAATGATAGGGCTTTCACATGTGATGGGGGAGATTACTAACGGGCTAGGTATCAATCGGCACATCAAGAAACCACTCCAACGTGGTGGGTTTATTAGAGCCCTGAGCGAAAAGGTATGGCTCGATTTCAAGTATGAACGAATCTCGTATGTTTGCCAGTTGTGCAAACGTATCTCAAAAAATAGTGAAAGTCGTTCGGTTAAGACGGAGGGGGAAAAGGAGCAGGACTCTGGATATGGTGACTTTCAAGCCACCACGAAAGGAAGAAGCAGTCACCGCAACAATTCGTTACCAGGCCAAGCTCCTTTGAGGGACTCAAAGGGGATGGAAACAAAGAAGACAAGTCGGCAGCAAGATTCGATGACTCGGAGCAGATGGAAATAGAAGATGATAATGTCGATAATACACAAGCTCTCACAGTCTTCAACAACCCTCTTGGGTACCGATGCCAACTAAGTAGGGTGTGTCACAATCGAAAGATAAAGGGAAGGGAATAGTAGTTGTTAATCCCCCCAAATCCTTGGACCCAAGCGAAAGGTCAGCGACAAAATTTAGTCCACATCAGAGAGAAAAACTGGGTGATAGAGGTGCCAATAATACCAGAGGAAACACAAGTAATAGTAATAGAAGAAGAGACAGAGGAAGTGGAGCCGGTAGCGGAGGAGTAGAGAGCAAACATTAGAATATTGGTACATGGCACAAAACAGGTCGAGGTCACCTTCAATGCCTCACATGCGACATTGGCGGCGGGTGTGGTGCACCCCCGCCAAGCATAATGGGTCTCCTTAGTTGGAACATGCGAGAGCTTGAGAACCCGAACACGGTCCTATCGCTTCACGATATTGTGAGGCAACAAGCTCCCAGTTTGGTGTTCTTGATCTAGATCAAACTTAAAAAGGATGAGATGGAAAGTATTCAGGTTATATTGTGTTTCGATAACTGCTATGAAGCACCAGAACCCATAGGGCTGCGGTCCCATTTCGTGCCCGTTGGGAACGCAGGAACGGTGCGGGATTGCCTCCAAACGCTCCCTAAACGTCAGCTGGCGTCCCCAAAAAAAATTGGGATCGGGAACTTAACTGGAACGGCCTCGGACGTGTTCCATCTTTCCCGGAATACAGGGGATTGTTCCAGCCGACCTTCAAAAGAGGAGAAGACATACCTTCAGCCAACGCCGCTGGTCCTTTTTCTGGCGAATTTCACGGAACGCTAGAACGGTGCGGGGTTGCCGCAGAACGCTCCCGAAACGCCAGCTGGCGTCCCCAAGAAAATTGGGATCCGGAAATAAACTGGAATGGCCTGGGACGTGTTCCATCTTCCCCGAAACACAAGGGATCGTTCTATCCGACCTTCAAGATAGGAGAAGACATACCTTGAGCCGACGCTGCTGCTCCTTTTTTTGCCGAATTTCACGGAGTCGCGCGACGTCCCTAGCTGACGGCGCTGCTCCTTCACCGGCGGCGTGACGACTTGATTTAGCGGCTGAAATCGAGGTAACATGTTGTGGTGAAGAATAGACCCACTCTCTTGCCTATTTTACTTTTTACCCATTACTATTTTTTCAATTTTAAAAACTTGCCATTTCTAATGTAATCCATAATGGGCTTTTGTAAGATTGTTTTATTTAGACTTTTCTATTAAACAAGTAAACAATCCAAGGAACTGGGCTTTTTAATAAGACGTGTTAGTGAATCATATACATTATAAAAAATATAAATAAATAAAAAATTTATGTGTATTTATAAACATAAATATATATTAATTATACTTAAATCGTCATTCCTCCGGCAGTTAGTCTCCTTGATTTTTGAAAATCGTTGTTCCGACATCCATGTCCCCGTTTCGTCTCGTTCCCATCCTCGTTTCGGTGCTACATAGAATAACTGTCTTATTGTTGAAAGTGAAGGGAGAAATGGGGGTCTTGCCCTACTATGGAAGAATAGTATGCAAGTTGATCTAAATAAATTCACATTGGCATATTGATGTGAATGTTTATGGGCAGCAACAAGGGTAGATTTACGGGCTTCTACGGAGACCCAAATATAGAAGAAATACATCATTCATGGGAACTAGTGAGAGCTCCCAATCAAACCTACCATGGTGTTGCCGGTGACTTCAGCGCGGTTATGACCAATATGGAGAAGGACGAATGGTGGGTATCAGCTTCAATCAGTTATCCCACTTCAAAGATGTGTTAAATGATGCGAATCTAACTGATATCGAATTTTCGGACAACCCATGCATATGGAGTAACCAATAATCTAACGAAGGAAGTATTAGGAGATAATTAATAGGGTGGTCGCAACCCCCAATGGCTAGATAGGTTCCCATGAGCGCGAGTAACTCATTTATGAGGACCCACTTCTAATCATTTGCCAATGTTATTGGAGTGGGAGTAGTCCGTACGGAATTTTGATAGGCGCTTTCAATTTGAGAAGATGTGGTCTTCTCATGCTTGTTTTGAATATTTGGTTCGGGATACCTGGGAAAGTGACAGAGGCATTAGATGCTGGCAAAGACTCGACAATCCTGCAGTCTCGCACAATAGCTGGAATAACAACACTTTCGGCTCTTTCCAAACGCGCACGAGGGCAACCAAGGAAAGACTGAATAGATTGGAGGCAGGGTTCAAATCCCCAGAGGTAATAAGACAGATTCATGGGCTCACAAAGGAATACACTGCTCTGCTCCGAAAAGAGGAGATGATGAGGTCCATACAATCACGAATAGACTGGCTACGATATGGTGAGCAAAACACTATATTTTTCCTCAACGAGCATAAATCAGAAGAGCTCGCAACAGTTTTCAAGGGATTGAGGATAACAACGAAAGATGGATTACAAACGAAGATCAGATCAACACAGTCTTGGAAGATCACTTTAGATGCTTCCTTACGTCGTCACACCCAACTATGCAAGATATAGAGCCCCGTTTACAGACAATGGACGCTAATATATCTACAGCTGACAGAGATTTTATGGATGACCGTTATTCGCCGCAGGAAGTGAAAGATGCTTTATTCAAATGTAACCTGCCAAGGCTCCATGCATTGATGGTTTCAATGCGGGATTCTACCAGAGATATTGGAGCATAGTTGGCAATGAGGTAACAAATACATCTTTAGATATTCTTGATAATGGGGGAACCTCAATGAATATAATGCCACCCTTGTTGCTTTAATTCCTAAACTAAAGTAACCCAGAAAAGCAAGCGATTATCGGTCTATCAGTCTTTGTACGGTCATGTCTAAGATACTTGCTGAAGTGATTGCAAACAGGCTTAAAAGATTGCTACCAAGCCTTATAGCAGAAAACCAAAGCGCTTTTATCCCCGAGCATTTAATCACAGATAATATTATCACTGCTTTTGAGGTGATCCACTCCCTAAAGACGAGGAATAAAGGCAGAACGGGGTTTGTGGGACTAAAAGTCGACATGAGCAAGGTATACGACATAGTGGAACAACAATTTAATAGAGAAGGGCTCTTTCATATGGGATTCGGGCCAAAATTTATCACTCTGTTTCGTAATTGCTTGTCAACGGTGCGCTACTCGTTTATTCGTAACGGGACACAAGTGGGTACAGTTGTACCTGAGCGCGGGTTGAGACAGGGATGCCCTCTTTCCCCATATCTCTTCCTCATCTGTAATGGATTTTTATCAGCTAATATTGACACGCTATTACAAAATAATAAGAGATTACAATAAAGCCTCTGGACAAGTAATCAATATGGAAAAATCTGCAATGGTCTTTCCCTCGCCTGTCCCGGCAAAAGTGCGAGCCAAACTCCAAGCAATAAGGGTCCAAGAAGTGGATCCATACGAGAAGTACCTGGGTTTGCCAACAACGATGGGAAGGAATAAATCAATAACTTACAACAGCCTCCACGACAAACTTGTAAGCAAGTTTAAGGAATGGAAGGAAAAACTGTCTATTGTAGGTAAGGAGGTTCTAATTAAAGTTGTTGCTCAATCTTTCCCTACTTATGCAATGACTTGTTTTAAAATTCATGGCGATATATGCACTAAATTGAAGGCCATGATAAGAAAATTATGGTGGACTATCAGAAAAGGGTGTTATCTGGTTCGCATGGGAGAACATTCAAAAAAACCTGAAATAGAGGAGGTCTCGCTTTTGAAGACATGTAGCTGCTTATTCAAGCATTGTTGACAAAACAAGCGTGGAGGATTATTCAAAGAAGTTGGAATCCCTTATGAGCAGCTACGTTAACTGGACTCGGGTGCGGGTGTCATGGCGGGTGTGTATCCTAGAGTCGGATCTGCCAATTTCATAATTTTCCGGATACGGGTCTCGGCTAAAAGGTGTCCAAAATATGGATACGGATGCGGGGATACTGCATTATTATATTTACTATAATTATGTATAAAATGAATTATAAAAAACTCAACTAAAAAGTCACATTACAATGTAATATAGGTAAACTTTAAGGACTATAATCTGTTTAATGTATTTGACGGCTAGAGATGGTGAGCAAGTCTTTGTCGAAACCACGTGTCACTTTAGTCAACGTATCCGTCGAGATTTAACCACACCCGCCACACATCCCACACCCACACCAGTGTCATATCGTATCGACACGAGTACGGCAGCGATTTACAAGAGTCTGGGTAACGTAGATGAGCAGAGTAATTAAAGCCAAGTATTTTGCGCAGTTAGATTTTCTAAAAGCTGAACCAAGATACTCACCGTCTTTTGTTTGGCGAAGCATCTTGCACGGTCGGAGGCTTCTGGTAAAGGGGCTTAGATAGAGAATCGGCAATGGTGACTCCGTCTCACTGGGCGACCCGTGGCTACCGCACTGTCATAACTTCACACCAATCACTCTTGTTCAAGCAAACACATCAAAGATAAGGGATTTTATAGATGAAAATCGCAACTGGAATTTGGAACAGTTAAGGCTCCACCTGTGGGAAGTGACTGTGCCGGCAATCACCCAAGTTCCAATTCCAACAGTCCCTTGGGAGGATATCTTGACATGGAACTTCAAAGTAATGTTCAATACAATGTAAGGTCAGGGTACAACATTGTTGTATAGCAGAAGTCTTACGAGGAGAGTATAAGCAGCAGCAGTACCACATCAGCTCAGGCAACTTAATTTTTTGAAACATTACGAAAAATAGAGCTGCAGAAAAAAATACTCACCGAGTTTGGAGGTGCTACCACGGAATCCTTCCAAGGGCCACAACCTAAATAGGAGACAGATCCCACTTCACAACCAATGGCCCCTCTATGGACAACGAGATGCAACAGAGTCACATCTATTCTTTCATAGCAAGAAATCAAACCAAGTGTGGGATAATGTGGGACTTCACCAAAGATTTCAGAACTCAAAATTCGAGCTCAAGGATTGGATTTCGAAAGCTGTCCCTCACCTCCCTGACATAGAGGAAGAGATTTTTTGCATTTCCCTATGTGAACTGTGGAATCTCAGAAATGCGACGATTTTCAAAGGCAACACAAGGCAAATTGAGCAATTAATTGCTGACATCTCGAACAGATTGGTGGGATTCGAAAACTCGGAAGATGAATCAAAACTTATCTTAAACCTGACGCTTGACCCGACAAGATGGAGACAGCCAGCCAAGGGATTGATTAAAATGAACTTCGACGGAGCCTTTGACCCCACCACGAGAGGAGCTGGAGCGGGATTCGTACTCCAAAATGATGTCAACGCATGTATCGGAGCCTGTTTCAGCGCAAGGGAAGCAGAAGCATCTGCTATGCGTGAAGGGATCCGAACGGCGAGGGAACATGGAGTCCGATCTATTGGCGTTGAAGGAGATGCCAAAGAATTGGTTGAAGATCTTGAGAGTCGTTTGAGAGGCAACCAGATCGATGACCTCTCCATTTCTGGTGACCTCTTGAAGGAAGTTGTTCAACTAATCTCAAGCTTTGACCGAGTGGTGCTTAGCTGGGTTAGAAGAGATGCCAACCACGAACTCCCTTGCAGCTAGATCAAGATTATCCGAAATTAAAGAGTGGTTAACAGATGTACCCCTTGGCTTTCTGTTGAGTTACAAAAGGATGTACAACATTTTGATTAATCTATAAAAGTTTATTTTCCCTAAAAAAATCCATGTACCACCCTTAATTTCAAAACGCTCTTATTAACACCCCGTTGTTTATTGAAAGCAATCAACATCTGGGGTAAATTTTTCGTCAAAAATTTAATACTGTTATGGGTATAGTCGTCACTGGAAATAAAAAAGTAAATTATAAAACACTAAATAAAATGAAGGGGATTGAAGAAGAAGAAGAAGAGAAAGATGTAGAAGGAAATTAGAAGAAAAATTAAAGAAAATGAAAACAAAAGAGAAGATTGTAATAAACTGATCTGCTTTAATCTAATCTTCCCTCCCAAGACTTTGCTAGTTCCAGTTCATGTGCTGAAGCTATGGCTATGAGGGAGGCAATTTTTCAGTATTCAAACAAGTGGTCAGACATGTTGTTTGAAGGGGATAATTTGCAAATTATTAACTGGTGGAAGAACAGAGCTCTGGGAGACTGGGAGGTGATGAGAATTTTGGATGATGTGAAGATGTTAGTAGGTGAAGAAGAGGTGCAGATCTCCTGGTTTTGCAGAGAGGCTAATAGTGTAGTTGATGTGTTTGCAAAGTTAGTAGCTAGTTTAGAAAACTATGATAGTGACTCTCTGTTTTAGAATCCAGAGTTTAGAAGAGTTCTGGATAATGATGTAAGGCTTTCTGGTTGAGTTTCTAATAGTATAATTTTGTTTGAAAAAAAAAAATCTAATCTTCCCTCCTTTCCTCAATCATCTTCTCTATTTCTTCTTTATCTCTCTTTTTCTATCCCTCGAGTCCCCCCTCTTCGCCAATTTCAATCCATCTGCTCCCTCTCTCTTTGCCGGTTTCAGTGGCCGTCTGTGGCATGGTGGTTCTAAGTAGTCTTTGTGTCGATTGGGTGGTCCTCCGTGCTCTGTGGGTTCGCCGTACACTAATTATTCGCCGCGGAGGAGATTGAGACTTTCATTGCCGTGAAAGAAGAAAATGGCAGGGAGGTCGTGAGCGGAGGCGTGTTTCACTGCGGGGGGTTTCTTTTTTTAGGAGAAAAAAAAACATGGGGCTGTGTTGTTGGTTCTTTTATCAATTAAAAATAAAAAAAGGGAAAAAAAACGGCGGGTTTGTTGATAAAAAGAGAGGTTGTGGAATTTCTCAAAGACTTGGTCTTTGTATGTAAAAAATGGTCGTCGTGAGCAGGAGGGCTTATCTCTTTCTCTCAGTTTGAAGATAAGAAACATGGGGCTGTGTTGTTGGTTCTTTTAAATTTGGGGGCTGTTCTTGGGTTGAATTTTCGATTGGAGAGTTTAGTGTTGGGTCCTGTTTTTTGAACAGAGGGCAGTGATTGTTGTGGTGGTTGGTTGCTTATATGAAGAAGACGAAATTGCAGGGGTTATTGTGCTTGTGGCCGGATTCTGAGTTTATGGAGGCGGTGATGGCGGTCTTGCGGCGGTGTTCGTTATGTTCATATTTTTTCTGTTGGACATCTTTACCCCTTAATGTTGGGTAACCAACGGAAATTTTGAATGAAAATTACCTCCGTTGCTGATTGTTAACATTACCTAGGCAGTAAAATGAGGGATTTGAAATTCACTTTCCTCTCTATGCATATGAATGTGAAGAAGAAAATGGAGAACAAGTTCTTTATCCTCTCACTTGTTCTACCACCACCCATACTGGTTATAATCTAGATCAACAGCCCAAATCAAATTAAACAGAAATAGAATCCCAAGTTCTTGGATCTCGTTTTATTGTAGGGAAACACATAATGGGAGTCGACATGTTAGAAATCAAATTTTTATACTTTGAGTGTTCTGAAGTGGCACTGAATTGTATTAGGCTTACCTTCTTTTATTACAGGTTATAGATTTGCGTTGCTTAGTTTTAGATTTTGCCTTCTAATTATGCTAGTTCATGTTATATAGATTATTATACATTTTATGGGCTCTAAATACAACTAACAATTGCAGGCCGGGCCGGAACATCAATTGGGTTTTAATTCGAGATGAAGACATGCCCGGATCAGCTAGGACATCCGCTGCTATTAGAGTACGTCAAATGATTTATTTTTTCAATTTATATTGCTTATTAGTTCTTTATTTTGTGTATTGAAAACAACTTTTTTGTATTATAGGCTTGGTTCAAACGCATTGCCGGAAAAGCAGACAAGGGTCTCATTCCGCTTTGCGTGATTGAACGCGAGGTTAATAGGTTGGCACTATCAGTACGCAACCGGAGAATGGAGTTTCTTGCCAACCAAGCGGCAGCGGGGGCGGCACAGGCGGCAGCGGGGGCGGCACAGGCGGCAGCGGGGGCGGCACAGGCGGCAGCGGGGGCGGCACAGGCGGCAGCGGGGGCGGCACAGGCGGCGGACTGATAACTTACTCTCTCATTCAGCTTCTCCAAACAAGTTTTAAATGAACATCAGAACATGTAAAGCTTCAATCTCCTACTACCAATAGAATCGAATTATTCTGCGATATGAAATAGAGTTCCATCTTATATCTTCATTTCTATCTGCACTAGATATTCATTAAGGAATGCAAATGTGTAAATGTTCACATCTCCCCCTACATAAAACGTGTGCAGTGGGTATAACATAGCACTCTATCACAAGCTCAATTCTCAGGAAAGAAACAAAATAAAGATACTTGTCCAAAGGTGAATAGCGATCATAGGAACACAAAACCTGGCTTGAAGACTTTTGGTTGATGTTGGCGGCAGGGGAGGGGAAAAGTCCTCGCGACAAAACCCTACTATCCCCCAAGTTCCTGATCCGGTCCGGTCCCGTTCGAGAAGAGGAAGTCCGATGCGTCGGTTTTGTCTTCCTGCTCACCGTCCATTCCTTCATTATGTAGCCAGTTAGGATACTACCCACATCGATGAGGAAACCATTGATAGATAGATCGTTTGTTGATGAGGAATTCAAAGCCGCTTGGACGGATTGAAAGACGTGATCCGATTGTGTGAGGCGATGATGATGTACGTGCGTGGTGTAGGGTTAGGAGATGATGGTTATTGAGTAGTAGTAGTAGTAGGAAGACCTAATTAACATGGTAAAAGACACTTTAACCACCTATATTTAGGTATAAAGACACATTGACCCCTTGCAACTTAAACCCTAACATCTCTACTAAAAAGATTATCATACCCCTACCTTTGCAAGAGAAGTTCCTTCTTCTCCCTCTAACCCAATTCTCACCGTCAAAAAAATGTTAAGTGCAAAAGATGAATCCCCAGCCGGCTACGCCATCTTTTTTGTCCTCAAAAAGATTACGTACGATTAACTTTTAATAATAGGTATTGAGTATACGATAAAAACTCGAATAGTATCAACAAAGTCTAATACATCAAACATCCAGAACTTTGACAGCAGGACACATGTGTCTGCCGAAGAAATTTTCACACAAGGCATTGGTAAGTTAAAGTCAACCGCTCATATTCATAACGAAGTGTGTTGTCAATTAATAGGTCGCATGCACTCGCTTTGTTCAAGTATCGCCGGAACTAGACGAAAATCACCTTGTTATAATATAACTTAGAATCACAAGTACTAGACGGAAATCACATCGCTTAAGACAGTTTAGTCAGTATTAGACAAAAATCACATCGTATGATACAAATATGTTATTTGCTAATTGCAACACATTTCATGACTTTAAGCTTAGAGGGACACTACCTCACACCCTCTCATTAAGTTGCGCTCAAAGAGAACACATTTGACTTTTAGCCAAACACTTATTTTTTAGAATAAACGCACTATTCAAAAGCAATTAATATTGTACCTAAAAAAGCAATTAATATTAATATACCATCTTTAGTTTTATTATCTTGATGTGTATTTATAATGATAATAGCTCTCCTAAAAAAATAATGATATTAGTGAAATCTTCACAACTCTTATCAAAACATGCCTTAATAATGCAGCTAGGGTGGTAGCTCAAGTGGTAGAGCGTTGGAAGTCGTTGAATGAAGTCGGGTACAAACTCGGTTGACGACAAAACAATTTTTCAAAAAACATACCTTAATAATCTCGAGGGATAGACCTAGCGGTTGAGACTTGCGCTTAAAGGGTCTGCTCCCTTTAAATCTCATGTTCGAATCTCACCAACGCCAATTATTCGTTGGGCCATTGGTGATTAATATGAGTATCTAAAAACTATATATAGGACCTCCTAAAAAAAACTATATTTAGGACTCTATGAATTTGTAGATGAGCTCGCATGGCCCCGACACCACGAAAAATTTCGTAAGAAAAGCAAAGCATGCCTTAATCAAGGTAGAAAAGCGAAGTCATATTTCATTTTGTTTGTAACGTCACCCACCTTGACAAAATGTAACAGAAACCAACTAGCTCTTAGGTCGTGCATCGCAATATTCATTATATATAATAGTACCAATAGCAAACCGCATATGCATTGCACAGAGTCAAGTGCAATAAAGATATAAAATATAAAGATATAAAATATACTACTAAATTTTGACTTTGCTTACTACATAGAGATTAAAATACGACATAACAAAATTTACTAAATAACTATTATCGCTGCCAAGCCTACTCCCAGGGAGATATGAAAATCTCACAATGCTTTGTCATTTTTGATAAAAAGCAATTAATTCATCAGTGACCTAGAAACTTGGATAAATGAACTCCTTGTTGAAGAAAACTGTGATCACATATCTATAGGTGATAAACTTTACAAGTGATGTAGTTGTACGGTATAAGATCTCATATTCTTAATAGTAGACTTGTGTAAAAGAAAATGTTAGCTCAGTTATAGTGATAGTGTTAGAAAACAATTAGTCGTGAAACTTAACAATGACACATTTACAACATAAATAAGATGCGCGGATCAAAACAATATATGCGTTATGTTAGTTAAAAGATGACATATAAATAACATTCAAAGTTCTGTTTAGTAATATGATTTTTGATAATAAATCTGTAGTATTTTTATGATGGCAAAATTGCACTAGTGGTACCCAACTTTTGAACTTTTGACTTTTGTTACACTTTAGTACACATAATTTCAATTTTGGCATTGATGGTACCCAAATTTTAATTTTGTTGCACTCATAGTACCCATCGGCCATCGCTATGAAAAGACCATTTTATCGTTAACATTATTTCACACTATCCCCATAGTTGTTTGTTATTATGTTTTACATCAATTATATTTAGAATTAATTTCAAATCCGACCCTTTAACAATTATACAAAAACTATTTTTTGAAGACAATACAAAAACTGTTTAAAACCAGATCTAATTATGAAAAATAAACATATGTAAATAAATTAGATCACGATAATGAAAAAAAAAAAAAGAACTGTTATTTTACAACAAGAAAAAAGAGAAAAAAGTACTTCCATAACAAACTAAATGGGTAAATTACTGATCTGAAAAGTCATGTACATATTACAAAAAAATAATGTAATCAGTCCTGTGTTAAAAAAAAAAAAAAATGAACAAGGGTTGTAACCCTGTTGAAGAAGAAGAACAGAGGATGAAAAATGGATATTTCTATAGTTTGGGTGAGCAGGTTAGCAAATGTTGCTGCAGATTGGTTAGCTAGAAATGTTGGTAGCTCAGTTGAAAACAGTGCAAACTTCTTATTCAACCCTGAACTTCTCAGGGTGTTGGTGTTTTTTTTTTCTGCAAAGTTCTCAGGGTGTTGGTGTTATCCATCTTTGTTCTATTTAATGAATTTCGTTTGAAAAAAAAAAAAAAAAAGAGAGAGAGAAAGAAGAGGAGGGAAGAAGAACCGCCAGCACAAGGTCGATGAATACGCCGGAGGAAGCCGGCGGTGATTATGCTTTCGAGACCCGACAATCACTTCCTATTTATTCCTCCTTTCATTCGTATCCGATATGAGTTTAGACCATTTTTAGTATCTTCTTCTCTTCTCTGTCTCTCCCTCTCTGTCGTTGGGTTCCATTGGAGTGTGATATAGGTTCAATTTGGGGTTCAATTTCTATCTGGATTTGTTTAAGTTTGGGTTCAGTTGAGGCTACTCAAACCCTAGCTGAACGTAGCCAAATTCCCAAACTTTTTTCATGTACAAAGAAGTTGAGAGAGAAGAGGAAGAAGGAGAGGACAGAGAGAGAATCAGGCGCAGAGAGGACGATCATTGGCAGTGCAACAGCCAATGTAATTGGGGATAAAAAATAATAACAAATAGTTATGGGGATAATTTGAAACAATGCTAAGGAAATTATGGTCTTTTCAGCAGTATTGAGTACTATGGGTGCAACAAAATTAAAAGTTGGGTACCAACAATGCCAAAATTGAAACTGTGGGTACTAAAGTGTAACAAAAGTCAAAAATTAGGTACCACCGGTGCAATTTTGCCTTTTATGATCTTAAGTTACCTGAAATTAATGTCCGCTAACATAATCGAACGATGCACTATATTGATTTTTACCTTGAGCTCGTTAAATCATTTAGCCTTACTACATCATATGGACCGGACTTAGATGATACCAGTATACATGTTCCAAAAGTAAAAAATAATAAGCAGTGGCGGAGTTAGGATTTCATCGAGAGGGGATTAAAAATTTTGAAAAGTTATAGGTAATTTTTTTTAATTTTTGTAAGGGGCACATTAATTTTGGGGCCTATATTATTTAATCTTGTAGGATACTTTGCATTTTAATATCATCAGTTAAACAAAACACATATATGAAAAAAAAAAAAAACGACAATCGAAGGACTCAAATGTAGGTTAACCCGTCTTAATATGTATATGTGTCTCAGCTTATGAGGGGGCAGTTTTAGAGCCTTGCACTTTACCCCCGAGCTGGAGTTGGATTTGTGTATCAGTTTAAGTCAGCCGTTTATGTATTTTACTCTGTTCAACTTGTGGTAAGAAATGAAAACGGGGACTCGAACCCCGAACCCCTGACAACAAGAATAACAACTTCACGCTTAACCAACTAAGCTCAACCCTTCAAGAGATACTTGATGCGCATAATTTACCTATTTTAAACATGGGCACAATTGAATATTTCTTACAAAATTAAGAGTAATGTTCTCGATAATAGGATATATAGGTACATTCTAATACTGGTATCTTGGTTAGTTCCTATAGCTTCTTTTATTACTGTCTATGTCCCAATGATTTATGGCTACTTTGGAAATGTTGTGCGGTGCTAGAAAACTGCTGTGAGAGGTAAAAACGACAAAAATATATGACACGTGTCATATTTATAAAGATAACTATTAATAGTAAAAATCGATTGTAGATAAATTAATCAAAAGCACTTTCTGGAAAAACATATTCCTACTTACTTTCTGAAAACTGCTGTGGGACAGCAGAAACTGTCCGAAAAAGCAGAAATTTTATATTTACTAAATACACTAAAGTTGCTTCTGCTGTCAGAAAGCAGCTATGCTGGCAGAAGCATTCCCAAACTGGCCCTTAGTTTCCTATTTTACTTTTGGCTTTCTAAAAATTTTGTCCATTGTTTTTGTGAATCTTAACATTGTATTTTTTAAATTTGTACTCAATAAATGTGAATGACATTTTAAATAAGCTAAAAGTGAAGGTATTTAGATAAATAACATGGTAATATCTAGTGGAGATTATGATTATACATCCCCATTAAAAAGTTGAAATCCCTAAAATAGGACAATTTTTTTGGAAAGAGCGATTAATTATTAAGACTTATGTTAAAGAAGATGTGTGGATTAGTTTATGTTGGAGAACAAAGCTGGACCGAAAATTAGAAGATAGATAAGAAGCAGAAACAAAATTGTGTGATAGAAAGTAACTAAGTAAAGACGAATTGAAATACATACAAAAGTCGTCGAATATGAATAGTAATTAGAAACGATCTCGAGCATTGGCTCGATGTCCTTAAGGCTTTATTTGCTCCCTTTGATACTGCTTGATTCGGAACAAACCGCCTCCCAGGATAATCGTCTCTCACCGTGCAAGAAGTCAGTACACAACTTACACCCTACGAACGACAATGGCATGGTACCTCTCTTGAAGAAATTGAATTAGAATATAGGAATTCAAATTCTGAAAGTTGAAGGTTCTACAAAGTCTAGGAGGACTTGTAGGGAATTAGGAGAGTAGAAGAAAATGTTGGAATACACAAATGGGTGGAGAAGCCCTCTATTTATAATAGAATAGGTGACCCTTCAAAGGGGTTCAAATGAATAGATGTGTCTATTCATGGTAATAACTAACTTTGGACGTTAGTAACTAACAATAACTAACTTCGGTCGATAACTAATAAACTTATTAGCAATCCAACAATTATTAATTTGCGACTTTAATTAATAACACACCCAAAGTTAAATTGCGTCCATCGAATGACCTATTTGCACACCCATAATTTACAATAATTTTCAGTCACCCGTAACTTATTTTGGTTAACTCTCAATTGTAGATTTACCATCTCCGAATGAGAATTAAACTATACATATTTTACTATCTAAAATTTAAAGTTTTCCAACAATCCTCCACATGAATGACAAATTGGCATAAGAGCCGGAATAATCATAGAGGAGATTTAGAGAGATACCAAACGAATAATAATCGCATCGAGAAGGTGGCCAAGGACCTTGAACCTCCCTTAGTGGAATACTATCGGATATACTGGATTGTCAGTGGTGAAACACCTTGAACTGCATTCCGTAGTGTATACCTAGACAATAGTACCCACACGGTTATCATTCTTCCATATTAAGTTCTCATTGTCGTGTCCGTTTTGGCCTTGGAGCACTTAATCCTGGTTTCATGAGTGGTCTTAGAGAATTTAGACTCGTCATTCTCCTAGAACCGGCCGCCAGTTCCCACTCATATAGGTGAGTCTCATAATGAGTATCCTTCCATACTCCACTTGGTTTTATGCCCAAGGTATGAGCTCATTAAAAGCTAATCGAGTATCCTTTCCAATGCAAGCGTCACTCCGTGTCGTCCTAAGAATGGGTTTGGAAATAAAATTTCCTATAGTGCTAGTTCTTGGGATCTCCAACCATCTAGGTTGGGTTTTTCGTTACGTGCAACTCAGAGAGATAGACTTTATCCAAATCCCCTTGAAGACGTAAACAATTGCTCTCTTGTTAACCCTATGGGCAACGGATCCGCTAGTTTTTACTTACTTTCCACACGATCGATCGATATAATTATGTTCGAGAGCAAATGTCCAATGGTGTTATGTCTACGACGTATATGTCTAGACTTGCCATTGTCGATATTGCTTTGGGCCCTTCCGATTGCCCATTGAATATCGCAATGAATGCAGATAGCTAGCACCGGTCTTGACCACATCAGAAGTTCTTCTAAAATTGACGAATCCATTCGGCTTCCTCTCCTGTCTTATCCAAAGCAATGAATTCCGATTCTATTGTGGATCTTGCGACGCAAGTATTTTTTAGAAGACTTCCAAGACACAGCTGCACCTCCAAGGGTAAAGACATACCCGCTTGTGGACTTAGAGTCCAAAGTGTCCGATATCTAGTTGGCATCCCTATACCCTTCCAGTACCGCTGGATACTTCGTATAGTGTAGTCCATATGCTAAGGCATGTCTTAGATACTTTAGCACTCGCATCACTCCCTTCTAGTGTTTATCACTTTGATTGCTAGTGAACCGACTTAACTTTCCAACTGCTTGAGCAATATCGGGCCTTGTACGATTCACGAGGTACATTAAGCAGCCAATTACTTGAGCATATTCGACTACACTTGCACCATGATTCTTAGCGAGATGTAAATTAAGATCCACGGGAGTCTTAACTATCTTGCCATCGGTCTTGTCGAATTTCTCAAGAATCTTTCCAACATAGTGCGATTGAGATAATGAGTATCCATTCGTCGTTCTATTGATTTTATCTTTCGTATCGAACTTTGTTGTCAACATTCTCTTAGTTTTTTTTAATGATAGTTGAATTATTTTCCATAATTAACATATCATCAACGTACAAGCACACGATTACATATCCATCACGAGTGGTTTTAGTATAAACACACTTGTCACATTCATTAATATGAATCCATTTGATAACATAGTTCATAAAATTTGATATTCCATTGTTTTGGTGCTTGTTTGAGACCGTAAAGAGATTTCACCAAACGACATACCTTATTTTCTTGTCCAGGAGCGGTAAACCCCTCAGGTTGTTCCATGTAAATATCTTCGTCTAATTCACCATTCAAGAATGCAGTCTTAACGTCCATTTGGTGAATTTCAAGATTATTTATAGCTGCAATAGCTATAAGCTTGCGAATGGACGTTATCCTTCTAACCGGTGAGTAGCCATCGAAATAATCAATACCTTCCTTTTGTTTATATCATTTTGCGACAAGTCTAGCCTTATACTTGTCAATTGATCCGTCAGGTTTAAGCTTTCGCTTAAAAACCCACTTACAGCCCAACGCTTTACTTCTTGGTGGAAGACTCACCAATTCCCAAGTATGATTCTGAAGTATGGATTCAATTTCCATATTCACTGCTTCTTTCCAATATGACGCCGCAGTACTAGACATAGCTTCCTTGTAGGTTTGAGGCTCATTTTCTACCAAGTAGGTTAGAAAATCTGAGCCAAATGTTGTAGCGACTTTTGCCCGCTTGCTACGTCTAGGTTCGTTTTCCTTTTCCATTTCTTGGGATATGGGTTCCCGCGTTATTTTATTAGAACTTTGTTCATTCTTCTCTTTGTATGGAAATACGTCTTCGAAGAATGAAGCATTGCAATACTCAAAGATGGTATTTTCATGTATATCTTTGATTTTTGATTTAATAACCAAAAATCGATATGCACTACTATTATGAGCATACCCGATAAAGACGCAATCTACCGTATTCGGTCCAAGTTTCACCTTTTTAGGTACTGGTATTGCCACTTTTACGAGACACCCCCACACTTTGAGGTATTTGTAAGATGACAGTTTTTCCTTTCCATTATTCATATGGAGTTTTGTCAACATTTTTCCGAGGTATCCTATTAAGGATATGGTTGGCCGTTAATAGGGCTTCCCCCACAAGTTCTGTGGTAAACCCGAACTTAGGAGTAATGCGTTTAGCAATCTCTTTTAAAGTCTTACTCTTCCTCTCGTCTACGCCATTTTGTTCAGGCAAATAGGGTGCCGTAGTTTGGTGGATAATTCCACTTTCTAGACAAATTCCCTTAAGTGGTTCTTCTTATTCTCCACCACGATCGCTACGCACCATTTTTATTTTCTTTCCCATTTGATTTTTCACTTTATTTTTATAGTGCTTGAACATGTCAATTGCTTCATCATTACTTCGTAGAAAATAGACATAGCAACATCGTGTACAATCATCTACAAATTTAATGAAGTACTTCTTTCCACCTCTTGTTTGAAGAAACTTCAAATCACAAATATCCGAGTGGATTAATTCAAGATGCGTAGTAGTTTTTGTTTTCAATTGGTCGAAAGGATGCCGAAATATAAGTGATTCCATTCGTATGCCTAATTCAAGTACATATACACATTGATTAAATAAATCAAAATTTTTATGAAGCACTTGATTTATTTACCAATGTCCATGAGTACTTTGAAGCTCTTGATATATGTACTCTACCGAATGACGTCGTGATTAAGTTTAATAACGAACCATAAGTACTATAAAAACTCTTGATTTGCAATAAACTAAATCAACAACCCATGAGTACTTTGAAGCTCTTGGATTTCCATGAGTGCTTGAAACTCTTGGTACGTCCAATAATTGATATATTGATAAAGAGACCCCCACAAGGCATACGACATGTTTCCGTTTTACAACGAAAATATTTGAATACGTAAATATTCAAGATCAATGCTTTAAACTAACAGATGACAACACCGTAATTATGTTAGTTTAAAATCATCTCCTACGAAACTTTTATTTCGACATATGCCAAAACATTGAATAATCACATTCAACGAATTCGCGAATTAAATCAAAATTAACATGACGTGACCTACTCTATTATAGAGTATCACGTTCGTTTTCTTAATTTTGAACGTTCCATTGCCCACAAAAATGTTCTGCGTAACAACTACTAAAACCTTTTTTTCCGGATTCAAGACTAAGTTTGGATCCTTTTTAAGATGTCACATATGAAGAAACCAAATTCTTACATTTCAAAATATGGCTTACACTTTTAGACGTGACAACTTTCCGAAATCTAATTGCATAGACTATTCGACTTGGTACGATATCATTTTTCAGAAACTTTGACCATGATTCTGGAAACTTGATTTTGTGAATCTGACATCAAGACCATATCAGATTTGTCTCGTCGAGATACACAATTTTAATATATGAATCGCCTTGATCCGAGGTCTATAGCTCCAGATATCCTTCGAAAACCGAAGTCAGAATTTGTACAAAATTCTGTTACAAAGCAGAAACTTTGAACAACGATATCTTGAGTTTTACAACTCCGATTGATGCACCGTTGTCACCCACTTCTTCATTTTTTCGTTATCTACAATTTTCATGTTTTACGAAAATTGATCCGATATCGTTATCAATGTCTAAACGACAAAAAACAATTCTGCCCCCAACTTATGCACTGAATTTTTGCGTAGCGAAATTCACTCTCCAATGATACAAATCGGTAAACCATATTTTTCATGTAATGAGTGCTATAAAAACTCTTTGCAACTCGTTGTATTAATGAGTGCTATAAAAACTCTTTAATACAACAATCTGTGAGTACTTTGAAACTCTCAGATTTACAAAAAAATTAATTAAGCCCCACTTGAAAACCAAAGAAGCGCCAAAAACTAGTTTCGACACATAAAGGCTTAAGATTGTTGGAGAACAATCGAAACTGGACCGAAAATAAGAAGATAGATAAGAAGCAGAAACATAATTGTGTGATAGAAAGTAACTAAGTAATGACGAATTGAAATACTTCCAAAAGTCGTCGAATATGAATAGTAATTAGAAACGATCTTGAGCATTGGCTCGGTGTCCTTAAGGCTTTATTTGCTCCCTTTGGTACTGCTTGATCCAGAACAAACCGCCTCCCAGGATAACCGTCTCTCACTGTGCAAGAAGTCAATACACCACTTACACCCTACGAACCGCAATGGCATGGTACCTCTCTTGAAGAAATAGAATTAGAATATAGGTATTCAAATTCTGAAAGTTGAAGGTTCTACAAAGTCTAGGAGGACTTTGTAGGGAATTAGGAGAGTAGAAGGAAATATTGAAATACACAAATGGGTGGAGAAACCCTCTATTTATAATAGAGTAGGTGACCCTTCAAAGGGGTGTAAATGAATAGATGTGTCTATTCATGGTAATAACTAACTTTGGATGTTAGTAACTAACAATAACTAACTTTGGTCGATAACTAATAAACTTATTAGCAATCCAACAATTATTAATTTGCAACTTTAATTAATAACGCACCCGAAGTTAAATTGCGTCTATCGAATGACCTATTTCCACACCCATTATTTACAATAATTTTAATTCACCCGTAACTTATTTTGGACAACTCTCAATTGCAGATTTACCATCTCCGAATGAGAATTAAACTATACATATTTTACTATCCAAAATTTAAAGTTTTCCAACAGTTTACACTGGCATACGAATCATGTTGGGGAGACCTTATGTAAGAACAGTACTACTGATTGCATAGTATTTGATATACGTTCAATTTTATACGCAGAAAATCTTTAAATTTGCCAAACTCCAATGAATCATAAAAATGCAACCAATTAAATCCTTTAAAGTTCCTCCACCACCTTTAAACGTAAAATACCCGTACCTTCATGGAGGATTTTGGACCAATATTCCATTGACAAAACAATGACAATTGGTTGAGGCCACCGATATTTGGTATTTGGTATATGTCGAACTGACTGTTTCTTTTTTCTTTACTTTATTTTGAGGACTTATCTGTTTGTCGAATTGACTGGTTTATTTGCAGACAAAGAGGAACCAAATAGCAAACTGATAAGTTGTTTTATTCTTAATCTATTAATTAGGGAATTGATTCTTCCACCGGTTAATAGTGATGGTTATACCGGATTTTAGTTGACGTCACATTTTTACCCTCGTTAATAAATTAGTTCATTTTAATCATTTAATGTAGAACATTTTGTTTTTCCCATTAAATTTGACTCTCCATTTTTACAGTACGGATTTTCGAATTTGTGATACCCTACATATTAATCAGTATTTTCAATTGGTCTCTTAATTTCTTCTGACAATGAGTTTTGGCGAGCCTTAGTAAAAGAAAGAAAATATGTTGTTCCAGTTCTCCATTGGCACCGCGTTACGGCACGGCCCTAATCTAATTTGATATTTGACTTGGAAAAAGATGAGTTAAGTTTCTTCGTCATATCTCTATAACCAACAATCGAAATCTGACATAGGAACAATCTTCTGATTAGCTTCTCTATTGTCAAAGGCGAGAAGCTAAGTGAAAATTCCCGTTTTTTCCTAATTGCTACTTCGAAAACAAATACCAATCATCGGATCTCCGAGTTTTTCACTAAACTGGCCCGCTTTGGGGCGCCAAAAACAGATCAAACCCCCACTAGGGAAGAAATGACAATCTGGACCTGTTTTGAAATCGACAGTACTAAGATCGGTTCTTGAAAAGAAAACTGGCTTTGGTATTGTCGGTTTTAACTTTTCACCAGCCCGATTTAAAACCGGTGGTAGCTCTATCGGTTTTAAGAACCGACTTTACCAATGTCGGCTTTGCTTCTGTATAACCGATTGTATTAACATCGGTTTCATACTTGAAGGTTTTAAACCCTTATCTTCTCATTCGTTGGACACAAATCAACATCCCTCTGTGTCTCCCGTTCGTCCTCCTCTCTGTGTCTCCCGACGGACGAAGAAGCCAAGACCAAGACCTTCTCTCCGGCGACCTCACCGCCAGAATCAGGCAACACCATCGCCGCCGTATTCCTTCCCAACCCAGGCGAACTTTTCCGCGGCCATCCTCGCCGGAATCAGACGATTCTTCTCCCTCTCTCCGAACTGTGCATGTAATTCTTCTTCTTCTTCTTCTTCTTCTTCTTCTTCTTTGAAATTACGTATATACTTTCGTGTTCCTAACTAAATCATGTTATGCTGATGGTATGGGATCCTTACGCAGGAGATGTTATGCAGTCACCGCCGCCGGAGTGTGTAGCAGGAGAGGGTGTCTGGCGTGCCAAGACACCACTGATATGCTTCGAAATCGTAGAGCACTACTTCCCCGACCGAGTATTGCGTCAGTTCAGCATGCAACAACAACCCCCCCCCTCAGACCTGAGCCCAGCATTGACATGCACAAGATGGACATACGCGGGAGCCATGATGGACTGGGATACGAAGTAGGCGTCTCATATTCTCCAGTGGAACGACATGCTGAGCAGTGTCGTCGCAGCCCCCCCAGTCGTCGGTCCTATGCAGGCAACAGATCCGTACATGGAGTGGTACCGGAGGGTGACACGACTACTGATGCATCCGCCTGCCCCTCCGGCCAGTCATGACGGTTTTACCACCGCCGGGTCGCATCATACCATTCTGGTACACACAGTCACTATTACATAATTTATTTCAAAGTAAACTGATAAATTGTATATTTGAGAGCTTTATTTTCAACTACTTTCTATTTGTAGGTCCAGGCACTACAGATGGTTTGGCGCATAGCGGACGACCATCTAGCAGTAGACGAGCTCCCCTTACACCAGGCTGGGTGGAGAGAGGTTCGAGAGATTTGCAGGTCCGCGACTGATCAGACGGTGGGGATTGATGTGATGCAGGCGACACAGGTGGTAGGTACCCAACATGATGCACCTTCCAGCAGTGACCCCACGACTGCACCACCTACCGTGACGCTACACAAGCCCAGGCGTAAGAAGCGCGGCTGTGGCTCATCTACAGTTCAGACAGATCCGGTCGTGGAGACCCTCGTTGATGAGCCCGAGTACGACATCACTGTCACATCCACTCCACAACCACCGCCGCCGCCGTCGCCTACCACCACATCCCCTCCACCTACAACTATCACCACACACACATCCACTCCACCAGGACCACTACCTACCACCACATCCCCTCCACCTACACCTATCACCACACACACATCCACTCCAACACCACCAGCACCTCCACCACCACCTACCACCACATCCACTCCAGTACCACCGACCACTTTCATCACGCAGTCTGAGGGTAAGTCATTATACGAATCAATTGATATATTTTTTTACATGTTTTTTAAATATAATCTTGTATTCTAACAAATTTCGGTGATGTAGGGACGAGTAACTCCCCAACATTCGATCTCGTGATCGATCTCTCGCAACCGACGGATGTTATGTACCAAGTCACGCAAGTAACTCAAGAATCAATTGGTGAGGAAATACCGCGGTTGCCTAGAGGATCTCTGTTGGGTTTTGACGTAGGTTACGTAGCGGAATAATTTTTTTTTAATCCTACTCAAATACCACCAAGGATCACAGGTGAAGCATCATAACATGATGAAAGGAAGAAAGGTTACATCAGTCATGCTAGGCTGGTGACGATCACATACAAAGAATTGTATCTTTGTCTCTACGGTATCCACACGAATAGACCTCAACCGGGTTTCTTCTCCAGTGGTGCTAGCAATCTGAGAAGAAGGATGAACTTGGACATGCATGGGATGGATCACATCCATCTACGCGTCAAAGAGAGGAAACGTCATCTCCATACCGTGGGCACAAGAGGGGGAGGCGGCAATGATGGCTGATGGCTCCATGGGAGGGGCGGCTAGGGCTTGGCCGAACCCCTATGGGAAGAAAACTCATTTTATTCCTTTTCTATCTAGCTCTCTAGTAAACTGTGTTGCGTAGGATTTTGTTAAGCATGAATTCTCATAGCCTACAAATCCTATTATTAGCTAGAGAAATTCACATTTTCCCATAAATCCAACAATGTGGGATTAATTAAGTATGAATTCTCATAGCTTATAGATCCTATTTATACCTAGAGATATTCACCTTTGCCCATAAATCCGTCAATGTGGGACTAGTTACATTTTAGCCCAGAATTGCTATTTAGTCCAATTAATGAGCTCAGTTTACACTTTAGTGCAATTAATTCATTATTGCTATTTAGTCAACTAATTAGCTATAATCCCAGCTTGATATATTATTGTGTGTGACCCTCTAGGTTCCCAATTACGTGGCAATAATAATAATTATTACAAACACTGATCGGTATCTAGCAATACAACAATGCTCCCAGGTAATAGGAATGTAAGTGATCTGACTAACCTCTGTGACCAATGTTACAGTGTTGTATAATCCCTTTGTCTCATCTATCCGGATTGGACACAATACATGGAGTGTCATACTTGTATATCCAATCCATAGTTTCTCGATCTGTGAGTAGACTTGGATAAACAAATAACATCAATATCCCATATTTATTTATTCGAACATGGCCATGCATTTTCCTAAGTCTCACTCATCGAGTGGCCATGGATATTTACTCCCGTCATGTGGGAGGGTCAAATACTCTCTACATCACTACGATCTCTCAGCTTGCTTCATATCATGTCTGATTAAAGACTTTATAGTTACCCAGTTACGGTGTAACGTTCGACGATATCAAAACATGATAATTCACAACTAGAATATCTAGTGACTTCAAGTCTAAGGATCACAACACCATTGTCACAATGAGAAGCGCTTGTGACATTCACATAACTCCCATGTAGCCTTCTCATGGTGGGTCAATCCAGTACGCCATTACTCCTAATGCGTACCCATGTGTTGGATCGTGATATCTCCATATCAATCCAACCCCATACTAGTCTATAGTTGATCGTCCTGTTAATCAATATAGTTGACTATGGATATTCAAGAATATAAACTTATATTCTAAGGACTTCGTTCATGTTAGCATATCTCCATATCGATAGCATAATGAATAGTAAGTCTATTAAATGTCACGAAAAATTGATTGCCTCTAGGGTACAATTCCAACAGTCTCCCACTTGCACTAGAGTCAATTTGGTGCATCCTATGCCTATTAACCTATTGCGGCCCTCACGCTTTCAGTGCGCAAGAGGTAAGAGAGACATATGCTGGTACTTTGCATATATTCACATCTCCTCTATCGACAATCGAATGAGATCGAATATTCTGAGTATTTGCATCTAATGCAACAATACACTCAGTCCTCTGTGATAAAATCGACAACTGAATCTTGTCTGGAACCTTTCCAGCTCACAGTCCCTCAACTAAGGCAAAACACAAAACCTGACTATTTCTGGAATCATCCTTGTTGGATTGGAAGTTCGCATCATTGTAACTCCTTAAATTGAACCCTTCCTATCCTACATCTATCAAGAATTCATCCTTAGTTCGTCTCAAGTACGTAAGGATTTTTCTTGATCAATATCCAATGACTCTCATCTGGATATAACTGGTATCTTTATGTCATTCTCAAATGACATGTCTGGCCCTAGCACATAACATGGCGTATCCTATGAATCATATTCATACGGTCCCTCTCAATCTAATTGGGAAGACAATTAGTCTTCCAAAGACTAACTCCATGTGACATAGGTAAGAATCCATATTCTTTCATGTTGAACCATTTCAACACCTTTGTCATTATATGCACTTTGAATTAAGCCGTACAACATTATTGATCTATCTCCATAGATTTTATAAGTGGCTTTGCCTAAGACATTTCATTGAAAATCGATTCCCCAGCCAATCTTTACCAGATTGCAGAGTAGGGACATCATTCCCAATGAATAGTATGTCAACCACATACAAGACCAGAAACACAACTGTGCTCCCACTAACCTTCTTATAAACACAAGATTATTCTTCATTCTTGATTTAATCAAACCATTTGATTGCATCATTGAATCGAATATTTCAACTCCAAGAAGCTTGATTCAATCTGTAGACAGATTGCTACAAGCAAGATGCAAATGGATTTAAGCATCGTAACTGGGAAAAGATTTCGCCGTAGTCCATACTATAAACTTACAGGAAATCTTTAGTTACCGTTCGTCCCTTAGAAGTAATCCTATTACCCTCCATGTTAATTTTCCTTAAAACCCACTTGCACCAATGGGTCATAACCTTTTAGGTGGTTCCAACAAAGCCCATACTTTCTTGGTATACATGGATTCCATTTCATATCTCATGGCCTTAAGCCATTCTTGAGAGTTTGGCCCACTTGTGGCCTTTTCATAGGTTGTAGGCTCATCTCCATGAGCAATATATCACAGGATTATGAGAAATCCATATTTCCACAACACCTTGTGATCCTACTTATGTTCCATCAAAGGATGAATGTTTTGTTGTGGTTCTTGAACTCCTTCAAGTTCTACTATCCTCCTACTGTTTCTTTTAGAGACAACTTTCCTTTTAGAAACACAGCGATTTAAGCAACAAACACTTTGTCCTCGATTGGATTTTAGAAATAATATGCTTTCAAATATTCTACAAAAATACATTTATCCGAATTGGGCCCAAATTTATCTGTAAACACTTTACATAAACTTTACAATCCCAAATATTTATGAAATACTAGGACACCTCCTAGTCCATATCACATATGATGTATTCATAACTGTTTTGATGGAACAAGGTTAAGGGCGAAATTGCTATAAGTAGAGCATAGCCTCAAAAGTAAATTGGAAGTTCTTGTTTGACATATCATAACCGAACCGTTTTCAACAAGGTCTGATTTCGCCTTCAGACACGCCATTCCTTAATGGTGTTCTAGGTGGATTGAGTTTAGATCATATCTATCACTCCTCTAGATGCTTTTCAAACCCTTGACTTAAGCATCCACATCCACGATCTAATCGTAGAGTCTTGATACTCTTGCCAAGCTAGTTTTCTACTTCATTCCTGAATTCCTTTGAACCTTTCAAAGAATTATGATTTTTTCTTCATAAGACCCAAATCCATATCTACTGAATAAGTAAATATGATGAAGTACCAAAACCATCTCTAGCACTTGTACTTAGTGGTTCATATACATCAGTATGTGTGAGTCCAAAAGATCATATCTTTACCCAATAAATAAGTCTCACATGTCTCAAATGATTCATAATCAAATGAGTCTAGAAATCATCTATATGGAGTATAGAAATGTGTTCTCATTCACGTGGCGTAAATTACAATGCCAAAGTCATATCATTTATGTTATAGCTGAATTTATCATGATCAAGGATCTACAATCCATTAGGCAAATTAGCATTACAATAATGCATTTTATTAAATAAATAGAACAAAATTTGTCCATTATTGTAATAGGAGAATCTTTTATTGTCCAAACAAGAAATTGTGATAATAATCCTACTCATAGCAGGGACATAATCGTACTTGTCTAATTCATAGATAATTCTAAAAGGTGGAGATAATTTCCTACGGCTAATTCAGCAACCCATGCTTCATTGCCCCACGTGTAGGTGTATCTCTTCCTTGTCCAATTGTCTTCTTCTCTTGAGATCCTGCACATTTCTATAAATGTGAGATCCTCATCTAGTATCAAATACCTATGATGAAGAGATAGACACATTGACCTTTTATAACAAAGATACCTTCAATTGGAATCATAATTCCCTTTTCTTCCATGTACTTTGGGCAATTTCTCTTCCACTTCACTACCCTTCTAGCACTTTGTTCAGCGGTTCTCAATCATATTAAGAAATTTGCCTTTGAACAAAACTTCTAAATGCATCCAATGCAATTCTTGGTCCAATTGGGAGAATAATTCCTTATTCTTTATCTTTGTAATAGATAACTCCCATCTTCTAAGATTTCAATCTTATTGAAATAGCTTAGTTGCGTTTGATATCTTACTAAGCAATCACACATTACTAGCTTGTGCAGCCACGTCACATCTTGATGGATTAAGTCGCCTTGCTTTGGCAAGCCCGAGCTTCATTACATCTTGATCATGACGAGTGCTAAGCAAGAGAAGGTAAAACGCAAATGGAGCAATACTTCAAACCTTTCATGTATAGCCGGCTCTTGACAAGAGCTGCTTTAAATGTATGATCATATCATAAACCTCTAGGTTCTCATCTTGCTTCAAAATCTCAGAGTTCATGGTAGCTAACATGAGGCAAGTCACATCCGAAAACCCATTCTTTGATGTTCCTCCCATTAGGTTTTAGTGTGTTTTGGTTGTTGGTGAAGGAAACTTCATGCTCTAGGATATACAACATTTTGCTTTTATTTGAGAACTATTCTCAATTTTATACCAATTTATTAAAACAGATTTCAGACAATCGATAATGTCGAGTTTGTTTGTTTAATGTCATAGGTATTCAACACAAAAAGGATTGATAAAAATATTTGTGACGTTTTAACTATATTTAACAAGGACTTATATTATTAAATATAGCTCCCACTATTTTTCTCGGATTAATAGCTCTCACCATCAATGCGAAAAATATCATATACTTTCTAGTGGGCCAAGATCCATATTTCACCTCTTCCTGAGCCTGCTTTGGCACGTCACCCAAGAATTGGTTATTTAGGTATGAACACCTTCCAATTGCATCCATAGATAACTCTTGGTGAAACCGGGCAAATAACTCATTATTTATCTATCTCATAGATAATCCCAATTGCTATGCCTCTAAGTCATCAATCCAATTGAAACTACTTAGTTACGTTTAACCTCTTATTTCAACAATCACACATTACTTGCTTGTGTCGTCCGCAACACACCATGGTAAATCAAAATCGCCTTGCTTTGGCAAGCCCGAAATTAATAAACTATGATCATGAAGGGCGTCAAAATAAGAGAAGGCCAAAACGTAATATTTCCTTTAAGGGATTTTAATAGTCATTACTTAATTGTTTGGTTGATCCCATCAACATGATCTACTTATTTGGATTGGGCAATCCACAATAAAAGACCAAACTTGTTTATTATTATCTTGTTACGTTTTGCATGCATCATCCATACATCAAAATAAAACAAGACATAAATAATAAACATCCACACAAATAAAATTAACGTGGCATGGATGTGGCCCCTAAGACTAAGATATTACGAAGCCAATGATAACATCTATATGCCCTAAAGTGACAAGCTCATCTCCATGTGCCTCACCATACCTGCGCGTCCTAGGTGTGCAAGTCCTCCTTTGTCTTTGTGGCTTCTCGGTTCTTTGGTCTTATTCTCTATGCTCTTGGCTATTATCTAATTATCTAATTCTAGCTAGTATCTAAATTAAATAAATAAATAAAACCTTACATGTCGAGAAGATGATCAACTCGCAGGCCATAAGAACTAATTAACTATTACATTAATTTGATCAGATCGCAAGCTGTAAACCAAATCATAAAGTAAACATCCACAACCTAGGCGACAGCCATCCACCATGCAACAAAGCACATAATACAGTTAAAACAAATTTTAACGCGCTTGTTCAATTTTAATTAATTAAGTTGGGACACTAGGGGAAAAATTGTCAAAACCGTCGCGCTAGTCCAACTAGCTGAACCGAACTGACCCGCCAAACCGGGCCCCCCCGATCGAACCAGCCCGCCCGGTCAAACCGTTCGGCTGGCCGAACCGACGTGGCCGGTCGGCTGGGTCGGCCCACGCAAGGGAAGGAGACGGTTCATCTAGGCCGAACCCCCATGTGGGTTAAAATCATAATTTTTCTCCTTCCCTCATGGCCAAACCCCAATGTGGGACAAAAACACCTTTTCTCCCTACATTGTGCCCAAACCCTAGCTTTATGTCACCAATTAATTTGTACATCATATGTACATGAAAAACACTAATTTTCACATCCGATGTAGAATTAGCTGATTTCCACATGACTCATATTCATGGCGTATCAAAATACACATATTAATTTTAATACAGTTTACGGTCAAACTGACAGAAACGGTCAAAACTGACAAATTTAATATATCAAATATATACCCAAAATTCATTATTTTCACATCCTATGTTAAATAATTGAATCTACACATGAATCACATTCATGGCGCATCGTAATACGCATATAAGTTTTGCTACAGTTTCACGGTCAATATGACAGAACGGTGTAAAACTAATAAAACTAAGAAAAGAGATAACCACATAAAATCATGTTATGCGCATTCGACCTGTCGCTCTGATACCACTGTTGAGTTTTGACGTAGGTTACGCAGCGGAATAACAAAATTTTAATCCTACTCAAATCCCACCAAGGATCACAGGTAAAGCATCATAACATGATGAAAGGAAGAAAGGTTACATCAGCCATGCCAGGTTGGTGACGATCACTTACAAAGAATAGTATATTTGTCTCTACGGTATCCACACGAATAGACCTATGGTGCTAGCAATCTGAGAAGAAGGATGAACTTGGACATGCACGGGCTGGATCACATCCAACTACGCGTCAAAGAGAGGACACGTCATCTCCATGCCGTGGGAACAAGAGGGGGAGGCGGCAATGATGGCCGACGACTCCATGGGAGGGGCGGCTAGGGCTTGGCCGAACCCCTATGGGAAGAAAACTCCTTTTCTTCCTTTTCTCTCTAGCTCTCTAGTAAACTGTGTTTTGTAGGGTTTTGTTAAGCATGAATTCTCATAGTCTACAAATCCTATTATAGCTAGAGAAATTCACCTTTTCCCATAAATCCAACAATGTGGGATTAATTAAGTATGAATTCTCATATCTTATAAATCCTATTTATAGCTAGATATATTCACCTTTGCCCATAAATCCACCAATGTGGGACTAGTTACACTCTAGCCCACAATTACTCTTTAGTCCAACTAATGAGCACAGTTTACACTTTAGTCCAATTTATTCATTATTGCTATTTGGTCCAACTAATTAGCAATAAACCCAGCTTGATCTATTATTGTGTGTGACCCTGTACGTTCCTAATTACGTGGCAGTAATAATAATTATTACAAACACTGAGCGGTATCTAGCAATACATCAATGCTCCCAAGTAATAGGAACGTCAGTGATCTGACTAACCTCTGTGACCAATGTTACAGTGTTGTATAATCCATTTGTCTCATCTATCCCGATTGGACACAAGACATGGAGTGTCACACTTGTATATCCAATCCATAGTTTCTCGATCTGTGAGTAGACTTAGATAAACAAATAACATCAATATCCCATATTAATTTATTCGAGCATGGCCATGCATTTTCCTAAGTCTCACTCATCGAGTGGCCATGGATATTTACTCCCGTCATGTGGGAGGGAAAAATCCTCTCTACATCACTACGATCTCTCAGCTTGCTTCATATCATGTCTGATTAAAGCCTTTACAGTTACCCAGTTACGGTGTAACGTTTGACGATATCAAAACATGATAATTCACAACTTGAATATCTAGTGACTTCAAGTCTAAGGATCACAACACCATTGTCACTATGAGAAGCGCTTGTGACATTTACATAACTCCCATGTAGCCTTCTCATGGTGGGTCAATCCAGTACGCCATTACTCCTAATGCGTACCCATATGTTGGATCGTGATATCTCCATATCAATCCAACCCCATACTTGTCTATAGTTGATCGTCTTGTTAATCAATATAGTTGGCTAGGGATATTCAAGAATATAACCTTATATTCTAAGGACTTCATTCATGTTAGCATATCTCCATATCGATAACATAATGAATAGTAAGTCTATTAAATGTCACGAAAAATTGATTGCCTCTAGGGAACAATCTCCTCCCGTGAAGAACGTGTACAGGAAGAAACGGAAGCCAAGAGACGAGGACGTCCCACCGCCACTAAGTAAAAGAGTTCCCAAACCGCGCAAATGCGGTACATAGTTGGTAGTGAGAGTTTTGAAGTCTAGGACGTTGTGTTTTGAATTGAACATTTGTATTTTGGATCACAACGATAGACGTTTCAATTTTTTGAATGTAATATAAAGATTCATGTTTTTTCATACAATTTAAATGTCTATGTTATGTGATTTTGGACTGGTGCTGGAGTAGCAGTATTTTGACTTGCTTTGATCAGGGAGGCTCGGACAATTCTGTATATCTCTGGAAATTGCACAAGTACAAAACCGATTTTACTAAAATCGGTTTTACTTGTTAGAAACCGATAATATTAAAGTCGGTTCTTTAAAACCGATTTTCTTACTATCGGTTATACCCCAGACCGGTAAAAAGTTAAAACCGAAAGTACCAAAATCGGTTTTGTTTTCAAGAACCGATCTTGGTACTGTCGGTTTCAAAACACGTCCAAATTGGTATTTCTTCCCCAGTGGGGGTTTGATCGATTTTTGGCGCCTCAAAGTGAGTCAGTTTAGTGAAAACCTTTCAGATCTGCCTCCTTCAACCTTCTTAGCTAATCTATTAAGTGGGATCTTGTAGTCCAACTAATGGTATGATAACGAAGTTAAAGTTTTATTTGCTTGAGATATTACTCCGAATATGTAGAAAAAGAACACAAAGTTCATAATATGAAACTGAAGATAAAGACAACATTTGCAAGCTTAGTCTTATACAAACAAGTGAATGTAAGGTTCTTTTCCCTAAAAAGAGAGAAGTGTTATGAACTGAGAGAGAAAAGATGGAGACAATGTATGGAGGAATATCAAAGTTGTATTATTCTCTACCAAACCACTCTTTATAAAGAGTGTGGGAGTCAATCATAATCCTCTAAATATGGTATTACAATATTAGGGAATATTCATCATATCAATTAGTATTATTTCATAACACTCCCCCTTGAATATTCACTACTGGTCTGCCTCGTTAAAACCTTTTCGCGTAAAACCCAATGGGAAAAACCGCAACTAAGGAAAAAGAGTACAGATGCTAAAACTACATCTCCCCCTCATAATAAGATACATTAGCGTAAAATATATTTTAGTTGACGCATCCCACACTTTTGAACATGTAACTTCAATGTTGATGATGGTAGTGCTTTTGTGAACAAGTCTGCTGGATTTTCAGTTGAGCGCACTTGTTGGATGGAAACAACCCCCTTCTTTTGAAGCTCATGAGTAAAGAAAAACTTTGGAGATATGTGTTTAGTTCGATCACCTTTGATGAAGCCTTCCTTGAGTTGGCAATGCAGGCTGCATTATCTTCATATAACACTGTTGGGCTGTCATTTTTGAAATTTAATCCACAAGACCCTTTGACATGTTGAACAACTGATTTTAGCCACACGCATTCTCGACTAGCTTCATGGATCGAAAGAATCTATGAGTGGTTTGATGATGTTGCTACCATAGTTTGCTTCATCGATCTCCATGATATAGCATTTCCTCCATAAGTGAAAACATACCCTTTTTGAGATCTTGCTTTATGTGGGTCCGATAAGTATCCAGCATCAGCATATCCAATGAGGGAGGTATTTTATCCACGAGGATAGAAAAGACTCATGTCTGTAGTGCCACGTAGATATCGCATGATGTGTTTAACACCGTTCCAATGCCTGCGAGTAGGGTTAGAACTGTACCTAGCCAAAAGATTGACAGAAAATGCAATATCTGGCCTTGTGCAATTTGCCAAAAACATCAAAGAACCAAATGCACTAAGGTATGGAACTTCAGGGCCAAGAGGTTCCTCGTCACTCTCTTGAGGACAGAAAGGATCTTTATTTACATCAAGCGACCTAACCACCATAGGAGTGGTTAGTGGATGTGATTTGTCCATACAAAATCTTTTAAGGACTTTTCAGTGTAATTTGATTGATGAAGTAACATTTCTTCAGGAAAGTGTTCAATTTGTAGACCGAGACAAAATCTCGTCTTTCCCAAATCCTTCATCTCAAATTCTTTTTTCAAGTAAGTTGCGTTTTGGGTAATATCTTCATGGGTTCCCACAATATTCAAGTCATCCACGTATACTGCCACTATTACAAATCCATTTGTGGACTTCTTTATGAAGATACAAGGACAAATTGGATTGTTAACAAACCTTAATTTAAATAGGTATTCGCTCAAGTGATTGTACCACATTAGTCCCGATTGTTTTAATCCATATAAGAATCTTTGGAGCTTAATAGAATAAGCGGTACGTGGTTTGTTTGTTTTTCGCAGTTTCAGTCCTTCAACGACTTTCATATATATATGTCACTATGAAGTGAACCATATAGATATGTTGTAACCACGTCCATCAAATGCATATCTAAACTTTCCGATGCTGCCAAACTTATTATGAATTGAAAAGTAGTTGCATCCATTACAGACGAACATGTTTCTTCATAATCAATGTCTGGTCTTTGCGAGAAACATTGAGCTACAAGCTGAGCTTTATATCTTGTAATGTCGTTTTTCTCATTTCGTTTCCGCACAAAAACCCATTTAAATCCAATGGGTTTTACGTCATTAGGTGTTTTAACTATTGGTCCAAACACTTTATATTTTTCTAGTGAATTTAATTCAGCCCGTATAGCCTCTTTCCACTTTGGCCAATCATCATGACGTCGACATTCTTCAATTGACCGTGGTTCGTGATCGTCATCACTTATATGTAGTGCAACGTTAAAGACAAATGTGTCATCAATGACAACACTATTTCGATCCCATATTTTCCGGAATATATATAATTGATCGAGATCTCTTGATTTTCTGTTACCATATCGCCCACTTCAGGGGCTGAATTTAGATCAATCATTTTAGGGATCGGATCACCAATTTTAATGGGATCATCAATTGTCTTTGTGGAATCTTTAGGATTCAACACAATTTCCTGATTTGTCTTCCTTTTTCTAGGAACCAAATATTTTGAGCCAACATTTCTGCCACACTTTTGGCGTGCACTAGATTCATTTACTTGTAAGCTCGCATTTTGTCCTACAGGGAAGTGCTGGAAAATTCGCAGCCGGTATATGCGATTTAATAACTTTGCTTGTATCAACGAATGCATCAGGCATTTCGTTAGCTATGCTTTGCAACTTCAGGATTCTCTGCACTTCGAATTCACACTGGCTAGTTCGAGGATCCAAGTGTGTTATCAAAGTAGAATTCCAAGAAATTAATTGTCAAGCTTCAGGCTGCGACATGTCTCCCCCTAATTCGGGAAGATCGATTCGTCAAATTGACAATCTGCAACGCGAGCTTGGAATAAATCCCCAGTTAAGGGTTTCAAAAATCTAATAATAGATGGAGAATCAAACCCAACATAAATACCAAGTCTATGTTGGGGACCCATCTTGTTACGTTGTGGGGGTGAAATAGGAACATGCACAGCGCACCCAAAAACATGTAAATGAGATATATTTGGAGGTTGTCCAAGCACAAGTTGTTGGGGAGAATATTTAAGATACGTAGTGGGGCGTAAACGTATTAATGCAGCGGCATGTAAAACAGCATGTCCCCAAGCAGAAATGGGTAAATTAGTTTTCATCAACAATGGTTTAGCTATTAATTGAATTCTTTTAATATAAGATTCTGCTAAACCATTTTGAGTGTGTACATGCGCTATTGGGTGCTCAACCTGTATCCCAACTCACATGCAATAGTCGCCAAATGATTGCGGAGTAAATTCACCAGCATTATCAAGACGAATAGATTTTATGGGATGATCAGAGAAATGTGCTCTAAGCCTTATAATCATTCCTAAACGACCATATTTCGAGATGATAATAGGCATACATGCGACCATCTTGTAGAGCCATGAAGTAGTACCATGAAGTAGTACCATGAAGTAGTAAAAGGGATCACTAGGAGGATTGATTGGTCAACAAATATCTCCTTGAATACGTTCCAAGAACTTAGGAGGTTCAATACTAACTTTCATGTTTGATGGTCTAGCAATGTATTTTCCTTGAGAACAAGCGGTGCATGGATATTCTTTTGGCAAAATAATCTTTTTATCTTTTAGTGGATGCCCGCTTGAGTTCTCAATGATTCTTCGAATCATAATTGCGCCGGGGTGCCCAAGCCTATTATGCCAAAGCATAACAGTTGTGGGATATTTTTGTTTTATGGCGACATTGACTTCAACTGCTTGGATAATTGTATGATACAATCCAGATGATAAAGCAGGAAGTTTTTCTAATACATGTTTTTTGTCTGAAACAGTGGATGTAATACACATGTACTCCACCTCATTCTCATTAAGAGTTTCAATGTGGTACCCATTTTAGCGGATATATTTAAAACTCGGCAAATTTCTACTAGATTTGCTAGAGTATAATACCTCTTCGACATGGAATATTGTTCCACCGGGCAATATGATAGAGGCTCTTTCGGTGCCTTCAATTAAACTTGATGTACCCGAAATTGTGTGCACATATGCTTGATTAGGGGAAATTTGCGAAAAATATTACTTATGGCGCAAAATTATGTGAGTTGTTCACTGTCCACCAAGCATGTGTCTTCAGAATTCATTATTTTATCTATAATTAAAAGATAAATATTTGATAAGTAAAAGAAACTTCTCATATTAAACTTTCAATCCTACTAAAAAGAAATAACAATGTCTGAAGTTCTTATCAAGGAACATTATTCATCCTAAGCTGGAATAAAAAAATCAAAAATTAAATGAATTAAAAAAATCTAAATGAGTTCAGTTGTCTAAACAAAATCAGGCTCTGTAAAGGGGCTATCGACTTGCGGATCAGGAGCAAAGAAGTCATTAACATCAAAATCTTTGAGATCTATTGGCTGCTCATACTCAACATGGTTTGATTCATTAAATGTAGCACTCCCATTTCTGAATGCTTGATAGAGATTAACCAGGTGTCGTGGTGTACGACAAACATGTTCCCAATGGCCATCAGTTCCACATCTGTTACATTTTTGTCCCTGTTTGGGAGGTGCTTTTTCAACATCTTCTTGTGAATTCTGATGTTTCCCACCATTATTTCTCCCCCTGTTTTGTGATGGTGCTCCTCTTTTGTTGATATTGGAGGGCATATGTTGTGGAGGCTCACGGTGCCAAAAATTTCTCTTAACATGACCGCGTGCATGACGGCGACCATGTCTACGACCACGTCCACAACCACGTGGGTTATTTTGACCACGTAAAACAACATTCGCTTCAGGGAATGCATTATTACTCACGGCAAGGGGAGGGGTCGAGCCAGTCGGACGCTGTTCATGATTTTTCTTCAATATGGCATTGTTTCTTTCCGCAACCAATAAACAAGAAATCAGTTCAGAATATTTTTTGAATCCCTTTTCTCGATACTGCTGTTGCAGGAGTATATTCGAGCAATGGAAGGTAGATAATGTCTTTTACAATAATTTCTCATTAGTGACGTTCTCGCCACAAATTTTTAGCAGGGATGTAATTTTTAAGAGTGCGGAGTTATAACTGTTTACCGTATTGTAATCCTGAAACCTCAGGTGTATCCAATCATAACGAGACAGGGGGAGTAAGATAGACTTCAGGTGCTCGTATTGCTTATTCCATAAGACGATGGGGTCCTTAATAGTAAGGTACTCATTTTTTAAATCCTCGTCTATATGGCAGCGCAAAAATATCAATGCATCGGCGCGCTCCTTTTCGGACGCGATATTGTCTGCTTTTATAGTGTGCCCAAGACCTCTTGAGTCTAGGTGCAATCCAGCATCACGAGTCCACGACAAATATTTTTTTCCAGTTATATGAAGTCCAGTGAACTCGAGCTTCGCGATGTTAGACATTGTGAATCTAAGAAAAAGAAATAGGACGAAAGTTAAATTATGAGCAAGAACTGTTACACTGATAAGTGATTTACGAAATAAATAGACAATAAAACGTAATAAACTGTTCATTATTTCCTGTGTTTTTTTTAAATATGGACTATTCCCTCTATAATATTTTCAAAACACGCCTTACAACTTGAAAGCTTAGGCAGTTCAGCTGGCTTTAGCATCTGTAGAATGTTGTTTGCGCAGCTGCACGTTGGAAGTTCGAATCTCATAAGCATCGTTTTTTTCTACAGACAGCAGCAGTTTATTTATTTTTTCTTTTTCTTTTCCGTTTGATGCTGTACATCAGTGTATAATGAAAAAAATTTAATAGTCTAATAGTGTAGATTAGGTGAAACAACTTGTAACATAAGGAGATCTTTGATCTGTTAGTTTTCTGTTAGTTTTGCCCACCAGGTTGTGGGTTCTATCCCCAACATCGGCATTTTTTTATTTGCTAAAAACGTAGGTATAATATAAATAAAAGACATTGAAAGACAATAAGTACGTGGTGCACCAGTGGTCACTCGCTGCTGCTTAAGGGTGTCTTTGGACCCCATCTCTTGGGTTCGAACCTGCTGGCGAGCAGTCCTTTTTTTTTTCCTTTTTTTTGAATCTTGCCAATGAGCATTGTTATTGGTCACTCTCTAGATCTAATTGTATATCGAGGCTTAGGTTTTGAGCAGCTCTTTTTTTTTTATAAACCCTTAGGATAGACCAATTTTTTTTCTCTTTTGATATAAATAAAAAAACTTTGTCTTTTGATCTCCTCTTCCAGTAGAGCGAAAGTGCTGATAACGTGTTATGAACTGAGAGAGAGCGAGAGACAGTATATGGCCAGAGCTTTAGCGTGATCAGAAGATTGCAATGAAGGGTTAAAGACCCTATATATAGTGGGGAATGTGACCGTTGTAGTGGGTTAATGCGCCCATTAATGGCGGCTTAACTACCTCAACCATAACGGCACGTTCGACCGCATATATAGGGACCGTTTACGCACTTCGCCCGTGTATACCGGAACCGTTATGAGGTCGACCAGGCTTATGGGACATGTTGCCATAAATCTCTCAAAGCAGTTATCAAGGGTCGCGCGCGGGCTTGGTTGTCGCTCGTGCGCGACAGATCTTACTCTAGCCTCTAAACCACTGAGTCCCTACAAGTCCCATGTGGAATGATATGCAAAAGGATCTGTCTCGCAGCCCCCATATGGATAAGCATGGGTAATGCTCATGTGATATTGGAGCACCACCAGATGTGCTAGACGACTACCACGTGTAAGCTGACTCACGTGGCTAGAATACACTATCTACATTAGCCCCCTTTTAGCGCGTGGAGACACTTATCAGATGAACTTCAATGCGCAAAAACTAGTGCACGCGTTGTAGCCACGCACCAATTAAAATGTCCGAGATATCAGCCCCTGTGCATGTCATTATAGCCTAGAATCCCTAGAGTCGTGCCTTCTGTTCCTCTAGGGTTTTAGCCGTGACATCATCAGAGGCCTGTGATTGCGTGATTCGGCGGTGACTGTTGCGATTCGACAACTGAAAGGACGCGACTCTTCAGCAAATTTGAATAAATACTCCTCATCCTCCATTGTTGAAAGCTACTGCTTCTCTCTAGAGTGAATTTTTACTGAGAATCTCCGAGCGAAAATCCAGATCATCAATCACCAGTTCTTCTGGGCGAATCGTCTCCTTCAGATTGCTTCAACAACACAAGGTTGGTTCACTTTGAGTTTGATTAATGTTCCTAATATGAATTTCTCTGTTGAATTTGAAACCCAGAAACATTCAAAGACCCACCATTGATTGTAACTGTCGGAAAAGTTCTTAAAACCCTAAAAGACTGAAATTTGAAAATTTTGGTATTCTGGAATTCTAAACCCAGGGAAATGGAACCCTGAACTTGTAATTTCCAAAATTGAAGCTAATGTAAGCCAACTCGAAACCCAGAATCTTGGAACTCTTAAACCCAAAAATTTGTTTGAAATTTATTCTTGAGTTCCTGCTTGAATTAAATCTAAAGGTGGACATATTTCTCCCCCCCCCCCTTTTGCTTTGTTGTAGATATGGCCAGAACAAAGGCAACTAAATCTGTGAAAGAAGCTGATGAGATTCCTGATCTTCCTAAATCTTTGTGGAAGAAAGCTCCTTACCTGGGTGGTGAAGACTACTACCACACCAGTGTCAAGCTAAAGAGACTGCCTGATCCTGTTTCTAAGGATCTGTTATTGCTAACCCCTCCGCCTAGTCGTGAAGAGTTAGGTTTTATTGATGCCAAGGACGTAGTCAGATTGGGTCTTGAAAATGGATTCTATCCACATACTGAAATCTCGACCCAGGCTTTCGTGAATAAGCTGGATTTAATGGATGAGTGGACTGACCATGTATTGACTTATCATGCCGTCAATCTGACCCAAGCTGGGGTCTACTACGCCATGAGGGCTACGAAGGGTGCTGCTGTGAAACTGGATCAAACCATGCTTCTAAATCTCTTCTCCAGGTATTCACCAATAACCCATACCTTCCATTTTGCTGAGTTCGAGACAGACCCCAACTTGGAGGACGTGCACATGCTGTATGACCTTCCTCCCATGGGCGAGGTCGATCCCTTGGCTGCACTGGAAACTGATGAAGAGCTCGCTCTATATGAGCAGATGGTTGAATGCATAGCGGAGGTCAAGAATATTTCTACTCATTGGACATCTGCGAAACCCCTTACAAAATTTCAATTAATCGACACATCTGCGAAGAATACTTGGAGCAAATGGGTGCAGTACTTCTTCCGTGATTATGCAAATAGCAAGATCAGTAAATAGCTACTGAGAAAGGACCCCAAGGCGGAGAATTACAAAGAAGGCAAGGGGTACAACTGGACTTTGTGTGGTTTCCTTTGTATTTGGCTTTCACGGTACTTGATTAATGGTCATCCTCATGATGGGGTATTCTATCAAGTTTTGCCTATTTATGTTCGCCTATCCTTAGGCCAGAACGTTGCACTCAGGCCTCTGGTGTTGGGAACCCTTTACCATCGATTAGACCAGCTTGTGGTTGCAGTGAAAGAGTCGCGCGGGCGACTTGATGTTCTGTCTTTTGTCAACATTTCCTTCTCACCATGTGGGTTTTTTAAGGTGGCCTTCCTATGCTCCTACCCTTCAAGAGCCAGATCATGGAATGTTCCTGGTGCTCAGAACGCGCTTCGGTGTGGGAGAGCTTCACGGTGGTATAGGACAAAGGATCATAAGTGTGCATGGAGTTTGATCTGCGATGATCGAACCAAGTTTGTTGCTAGGCCTTATGCCACTCGCATTGAAGAGATGCGATTCTACTCGCGTATGTATCCGTTTGAAGGTGGACGCATCTCCAAGGACAACCTTATCAAAGGGCCCAGCTGTTTCAGGGAGTTCGTTTATTGGTGCTTGAGAGGCTCATTGCCCGCTCTTGCTGAGCATATCACTCAGATATCGCCCAAGTATGAGCATATCAGAGTTGACGTTGATCCCACTCGCGTATGCCCCCAGCTGGGTTATGACATGTGGCACCTTCTCTCTGGCCTAGCGCAGTACGTATAGGTTGTTACAAGAGCCTGCTGACACCCAAGTGTAAGTCTACTCTACTTGCTAGTCTGCCTTTTGATCAACCTTCAGGGAAGCTCCAGGGTCACCCCACCAAAAGTTGGATCTCTTTCTGAAATACTCAGCTGGCAAGGTTTGCAAAATCTGCTTCACCGCGCATCAGCACGGCTCCCTCTATTAGAAGGAATTCCTTCCCATTTCGTCAAATATGCAGTTTGGTTGTCTCTGCCTACGGGTTTTATTCCTTGCTGGACAGGGAAAATCACTTATGTGCCAACGTGATCCTTTCTGAGAAGGTGGCCGCTGTTAAAGACGGACTTCAAAGCATGATTGAGTACAGTGAATCCTTTTCTAAAGTAAATACCACCTCTTTTTCTTTCTTGAAATGAATCTTTTTTGGGTGTAGTGTCTTACATAAATTTCATCTTTTCAGTGCTGCTTGAGTAGGTTTGCATCTGGATACCGTTGTACTGCGCTGGTTGATGTTATCCTTCATGAAAAGAGAAGTAAGAAGGTCATCCCTTTGAGTATGAAGATGGATCCTAAAGTGGAGACTCTGCTGCGCCAGGAGATGGATGTATTCGTTCGCTCTCTGATAAGCGAGAGTGCTGAAGCGGACGCATAGGTTGCTCCAAGGCTAAAAGGCGAAAACAAAAGTCGATTGTGATTTCTTCGCCGCCCAGGGAAGTTTCGGTTTCGCCGCCCACGGAGGCTTCTGCTCCCAAAGGCAAAGGTAAAGGTCGTCTGCGTAGCAAGTCTCGAAATGAATTTGTAGTTGAAGATTTTATCCCATATGATCAGGAGGAAGAATATAGAGAAGAAAGAGAACAAGAAAGAGAACAAGAAGAAAGGCAAGAAAGTTCAGAAGGTAATTGAATGAACTTATTTTTTCTTCAATCAAAATTTTCAACAATAATGTTGTTAAAACAAATTCTCTCTTAGAAGATGATGATGCTGAGACCATCAGGCCAAGGAATGTAGACGAACAAAGGGCTCTTGCCCAAATGCGTCAAGTGAACCCATAGATGCGGCCATAATCGAGGAGTCCAAGAGGATGGCTGCTGAGGCAGAAGAGAGAAGAAGGAAACGCGAGGAGGATGATGTGGAAAAAGTTAAAAGGAGAAGTATGGAAGAGCAACATGCTGGAAGCATGAGTGTGAGTGCTCTAGAACAAGCGCAACATGATTTCGAGGAAATCGCTGGTGGTGAAGAAGGTACGATTTTTAATCTTGCTGTAACTTAGCAAGAGGTAACCTTCGGTGCATTAAAGCATGGCGTGTCTAAACATGACATTCGCCGATGGTTAGTGGAAAAGTGTGGCGAACCCTCAGGTAAGTACTCGAACAATGTTTGCAAGTGAAGTTAACAAGTCATTCCATACTGTAACAACTTTTCACATGACGTCAGGTCATGCACACCTTAAAGATGTGATAAATGAAGGAACATCTGTAGCATATGGTGTTGGAGCTGCAATCCCACACGAGTGTGGAGGTGCTCGTTTTTTATCTGAATATAGAACATAACATAATGATCAATTCATAACTCATATTACCTCAATGAATTATCCAAATTCATCCTGCAAGTGGTGTTGCTTTGAATGAGCCTGCTGCTGTTTCGAGTAAGCCCGCTGTTGCGCGAGGTATGATTGATGATGCTCCTGCTGTGAATTTGACCACTGGTGAGACAGGTGTTGGTATTCCTGCTACTGATTCAGCCACTAATGAGCTTAGCCTCATAATTCCTCAGACTTTTGAAGACTTAGGTGATTTGGATCCCTATGACCCCTTGCTGTGCGAGGTTCAGCTCATCTCTCCTCCTAGAACTTATGCTAACTGGCCTGGCTTCTTAAGAAGTGCCATTGTTCCTGAGGTAATTGCTCAGAGTAATTCTGAGGATGTTATGGTGCTTGAGCAAAGGGGTCAATCTCCCATGGCTCGCGTGCCGGAGCGAAGTTCATACACGGAGAAGCCCACTATGGTTGCAGATGATGCAGGGGAGCCCTTGGAAGATGTGACTGAGGGATCTGAAGATGATGGCCTATATGCCGAGATGCAAGAGGGAGGCATTGAAGACGAATGTGCGAACGAGATGGAGACAGAAGGTGCTGGAGCTGAAGTTCTCACAAATGAACAAGTATCTGAACTTCCAGGAGCTCATCCAGTCATTGAAGAACAGGCGTCTCATGAGAATGTTGATGCTCCAATAGTAGCTCCTGATCCAAGGGAATCTCTTGAAAATGAACAAGTTTCTAGGCAAACAGAAACTGATCAAAATGCTCTTCAGTCTTCGCATGCGAATGTGGATGCCCCCATGAAGACTCTTGAGACAAGGAGGCCTTCTGAAGAAGCTGTAATTGCGGATAACGGTGGTGTTCCTCCTCCAGATGTCAGTCCTGCTGCTGAAGTTAGTGGTGTCAACACTCCACCAATCTCTTCTAGCCTTGCTGCCTCAGTTGGTGTTTCAACGCCCCCTCAGCAAAACTCTTCTATCCCCTCTCTTGAGATAGACTTCTCTCAGGTACCCAATGCATGGATCTTGTGGGGTTCGCAGGCTAGAGCGGCTATTGCATGTTTTGACACTTATGTCATACCAGCTGACTACGACGAGCGCGAAGCTTTAGCTGGTAGTCTAGTAATGCAGCAAGGCAATGATTCATCATCCCAGGCTATGCGCATCCCCTCATTGCGCCAAATTATTGAGGGAACATGTAAGTCGTGTCACATCTCATACTTGTTATATTTCTTTGTTGATGTTCGCACACTTAAGCTTGTCATTTCTGTAGGCATGAGGCAATCTGACTTGGACTGGCTTATGAAGATGCGTCTCTCATATCCAAAGTCATTTGCAAGGGCTTTGGATATAGGTCCATTCGATAGGAGAATTTACCTGACAGAAGCCATCCACCTTTTGGAGTAGATATCTGTAACAACTCCGGTTACCATTTCAGCTCAAAGTGCGTGATATTTCTTTGAGACATGCCAAAGACTTCAAGCTAATGCCCAGGACACGTTGGAATTTGGTTTCCTTCTTCGAAGGCTCAACAAAATCCTCAACTCTGTTATGCTAAAGTATGGCCATCGCAACCTTGCCATTGAAATCAATAAGTTGAAGGAGCAGAAGAAGAAGGCCGACGATGCTGCCAAACTCTTCTACGAGATGAAAGCTAGTGTTGAGCAGCTGAAGCAAGACATTGCCAAAGCAGAGAAGGCTTTGATATTCTTATCGCCATAGGACCCTTTAGACAAGGATTTGTTTCAATAGCCATGTGTTTTTGTGTGCTGTAATGCTATTTTGTTTCTCAAACATTTGAACACAATGTTGGCTTTTTCTGCAATGAATGATATCATTTCGCGTTTCAATATTTATTGCTTCATATGAATAAGGCTTTTGCAGTTGCTTTTTCTGCTATCTAAACAGATAGGCTTATGTGGGGTTGTTATTGCCACTGTCTATGCAGATAAGCTATGGATCACATAGGATCATGTTCTTGATATTGTTGCTATCTAGGCAGATGGGTTTTGGATCACATAGGATCATGTTTTGTTATCGCTGCTATCTAGGCAGATAGGCTTTGGATCACATAGGATCATGTTTTGTTATCGCTGCTATCTAGGCAGATAGGATTTGGATCACATAGGATCATATTTTGTTATCGCTGCTATCTAGGCAGATAGGCTTTGGATCACACAGGATCATACTTTTGTTATTGTTTCTATCTAGGCAGATAGGTTTAGGATTAATTATCAGGCATTAGTAATATGAGCAATTAAGTAAATGAAGCAACGAGGCAATAACTTGATAAAAGTTCTCTCATATGGGAGAGTTATTATCATTAAGAAGGCATCCTCATATGGGAGGAGCATGAAAACAAATTCCTCATATGGGAGGAAGCAATACGGAATACATATGAATTGGGAAGCAATAAAATATATGGATTGGAAAGCAATAACTAAAGCTAGGGATAGTACTTCTTAATCCAGCGCATGTTGATTGGACTTGGGGTCGTGGCCATCCCATGAAGCTGTTGAATTGTGCAATAGCCACTGTCGAAAACCACTTTGACTTCGAATGGTCCCCAGTTGGAAGCGAAATTAGGATGAGCTGCTTCTCTCATGCAGTGGTCCGAAGCTCGCAGGACCAAATCCCCAACTGCGAAATCTCGGTGCTCGACAGTCTTGTTGTAGGCGCGGGAAATTCTTTCCTTGTACCTTGTGTTAGCCCTCTTAGCCTCTTCACGTCTTTCTTCCAGCAGGATAAGATCGTGATCACGTTGATTTTCGTACAAAGTACTAAAGGCGAGCCTTGGAGAATTAACCTTTATTTCGGCTGGAACAACGGCCTCAGCTCCGTAGCATAAAAGGAAAGGTGAAAATCCCGTGGGGGTCCTTGGTGATGTGCGAGATTCCCACAGAGCCACACTTAGGGAACTTGCCCATTTCTTATGATCATCCGCAACCATCTTGCTTAGGATCCTGAGTAATGTTTTGTTTGTAGCTTCTGCTTATCCATTACCCTTCGGATAATAGGGTGTGGAGCAAACCTGCCTTATGTTGTACTCCGCCAACTTCGCAGCCACTTGCCGATTAATGAATGGAGTCCCATTGTCAGAGAGAATAGAATCCCCCCAAAACGATGTAAAATTTTCTCCTGGATGAAGTTGACGACTGCTAGTGTGTTTGCAGCCTTGAGCGGAACCGCTTCCACCCACTTAGTGAATTGCTCAGTTGTAGTTAGGATGAACTGATTCCCATGCGAGTTTGGGCGGATAGGGCCAATAAAATTCAAGGCCCATGTGTGGAATGGCCATGGTATTCCCAATGCATGCAATTCTACGGCAGGAGCGTGTACTAGGTTACCTTTAAACTGACACTCTTGGCACCTCTTGACCTTGGTGCGAAAGTCTGCTTCCATTGTGGGCCAGAAGTAACCAACAGTGAGGAGTTGTCTGCATAACTTCGCGCCTCCTTGGTGCTCCACTTGATGGGACAAATCCATTACTTCCTGTGCCTCTTGGCTATCCAAACATCTGAGCAGATTCCCTTCATGTCCTCTTCTCCAGAGTATGTTTTCTTTTACCACATATCGGGTTGCCTTCCGTTTGAGTTTTTTTGCTTCTTTCCTCTGGGTTGGTTCAGTTCCTTCCTTCAAATAGTCAAACAGAGGCTTCCTCCAATTCGTGGCTTCATCAATTTCAGCAATTTCTAGTGAATCTTTGAGCAATGCGCAATTCTCGCAGTTCCCCTGGATGATTGCAGCATATGTTGACATCTCTGGCCAGTAAATCCCATATCTCTGGGCTTTTCTATAGATGGACACTTCATTTTCTCCACAGGAGTGTTGGTGGATTTTCTCTAATAGCGCCTGCCCTTCCTTCTGTGAGACACATCGCATGAGCACTCCTCCTGATCCCTTATAGTAAAGGGAGTTATCATGCACACAGAACCCCTTTGTGGATGCCCAATTCTCTTTGCTTGTCCCTTCAGCAATCGCGTGCAGTATTGGCCTCCTCCAATCTACAGCTTCTGCAGGCTCTTCTTCGCGTAACTCTTGTGCGAGAGCTGGGGTGGTTCTCACTTCAATCAAAACCCTTGCTGGACATTTTTCGGCATTGATTTTGGACCCCAAAGTGGCTAATGCATATGCATGTCGGTTATCAGCCCTAGGAGTATGCTCATACTTGACATCGTGGAACTGTTGTACTAGCTTCTGAACCATAGTCATGTAGGTCAATAAGTTGATCTCCTTTAGGCCATACTCGCCTAAAGCTTGTTTGACAATAAGCTTCGAGTCTCCCATGACCCTTAAGATGCTTACTTCCAGTGCCTTAGCTGCGAGGAGCCCTGCAATTAGAGCCTCATACTCTGCTTTGTCGTTAGTGACTGGGAAATCCAACTTGGTCGAAATTTGGATGACTTCCCCGTCTGGCTTGGTCAAAACAACACCGATTCCTCCTTCTTTTCTTGTTGATGATCCATCAAAATGCCGTTTCCAATAGAGTGATTCGACCGCATAAATTCCAGCCCCCTCTAAATCCTCCTCTATCATAGGCTCATGATGGTTGTCTGGGAATTGTGCCAATAGATCTGCCACTTCCTGAGAGTTAATTGCTTTTGGACGGGCGCACGTGATATCATACTGCGAGATGCTCATATACCACTTTGCTAGCCTTCCACAGGGAGAGGAATGACTCAAGAGATACCGGATGGGGTCACTCTTTGTGATTACCACCACTTTTTGAGAAGCAAAATAGTGCTTTAACTTTCCTATGACGAAAAATAAAGCAAGGCAGTGACGCTCTATATCAGTGTACTTGGATTCAGCCGGCTGTACCACGCGGGAGATGTAAATGTAATAGATTGTCCTTTCTTGTCCTTCATGCTCTTGAGCTAACAATGCTCCTATAGACCTCCTGGTCAACGTCACATACAGCAAAAGTGGTGACCCTAATTTGAGGCGCGATCATTACACGTGGTGATGTCAACAGGTCCTTCAGCTTTTCAAACATGGCCTAATGCTCCTTTGTCCAATTATACATGGCGCCTTTCTTCAGAAGATCTCCAAAACAGAACGTTAGCTCTGCGATTTCCGGTACAAATCTTCGCAGATATGATAACTTCTCCAAGAACGTCTTTAAGGTGCTTTGATTGTGGGGTGCCACCATGCTAGTGATAGCTGAAATCTTCGCAGGATCGGGCTCGATCCCATGGCGGTGAATCACATATCCCAAGAATTTCCCAGAAGTTACCCCAAATGCGCACTTCATTGGGTTCATCTTTAGTTGAAAGTTCCTACACCTTTCGAACACCTTTCGTAGATCTCCCAGATGATCTGCTTCTTCCCTTGACTTGATAACCAAATCATCGAAGTAGAACTCAACTTCCTGATGCATCATATCATGGAAAAGAGCCATCATGGCACGTTGATAATTTGCACCTGCATTTTTCAATCCAAAGGGCATAACCATGTAGTTGAAAACCCCAACTGGTGTGATAAATGCAGTTTTCTTTGCATCTTCAGGGTCCATCTTGATTTGGTTATACCCACTGAAACCATCCATAAAACTGAACATCTGGTGTCCTGCGGTAGAGTCGATGAGTAGGTCTATGTTTGGTAGTGGGAAATCGTCCTGGGGGCAGAACCGGTTGAGATCTCTGAAATCCACACAGATGCGAAGCTGTCCATTCTTATTTACGAACGGAACAATGTTGGCCAACCAATTAGGGTGATGATTAGGCTCAATGAACTTGGCAATCAGCAATTTGACTATCTCTTCCTTGATCTTCATGTTGATTTCGGGTCTGAAACTTCTTGCACTCTAATTTACTGGTTTGGACCCTGGGACAGCATCCAACCTATGCATTGTCACCCCTGTATCAAGGCCAGACATCTCGTCGTACTCCCATGCGAACACATCTTTGTATTTTGTGAGCAGTTTTAGCAATCTTTCTTCCTGTTCTCCCTTGAGATCCACACTAAGGAACACATGCCTCTTCTTTTCATCGAATGGACTTAAGAACACTTCTTTTAGATCCTAATTTTGTGGCTTTGGTTTGTCCTCCATGCATTCAGGCGCTTCACTCAATTTCTCCTCCGGTGGGCCTGGCTTCAGTTTGTCCTCACCTGGTGTTCGCTCGAGTTGGTTGATTTGCTCAGGGATATCCCCATGCTGAGGTGGGGGTACCCCCGCGCACCTTCATATGCAGTAGCACTTCTTCCCATTGGAGTCAAAACTTTCCAGTTCTTGGCCCTTGATGTCATGTTTCACTACCCTTTTTAGGGTATATACATTCTTCTTCTGATAGACGATCTTTGGCGCCTCTTCGCGCGTAGGCACTTTCTCCTTGGGAGTTTCTCTTGTTACCATCACTCCTGCAGGTGGCTGATCCTTGATATCTTCCCATCGAGGCAAAGGGGTTGGCTTAAATGGACTAGATGTCTGCTCGTCCGCCATCTCGGTGAACCATACTGCTTCGGTTAAGTGTGCCTCATTCAATTTGAATGGGTTTATCGAAGTTGGTATTTCAACCACTATGCCATTCCAAATGGCCTTCATCACTTGATGGGTTGTTGAGGGTACTACGTTAAAACGGTGGATCCATGCCCTGCCGATGATCATATGGTATGTGGTGTTCGCATCGATGACATGGAACTTGGCAGAACACTTTATCTTTCCTACGGGAAGTCCCAGGCGAATCCACCCCACTATCATCCTTGAATCGCTGCGGAATCCCATTAACGGAGATGGGCGTCTGACAATCTTCTTCTCGGAGATGCCTGCTAACTCCAAGGTATTGAGTGAGACTACGTTGACGACCGCTCCTCCATCAACAAACGCCCTTTTGAATTCGACATCATTGATCACTGCTGTGACATATAGGGGCTTCTGATGGCTCGCATCTGTCTTCTTATCTGATTAAGAGAAAGTCATTACCATCTCAGTCGAGCGAGAGGCCCTTACAGCTCTCCCATTAGAGACAACTATGTCCTCCTCAAAGTCTTCTGCCACTCTGAGGACTGCCTTTGTCATCTCCTTGCGGCATCTCTCTGAAAAGTTCATCTCATCAAAGAACTTCCTGAATCCATGTGATCCCTTCATCCTATCGGTGCGCGAGTCCTCCGTGTCCATGCTATAGTCTTCCGCATCATGAACTTCAGCCACAACGGGTAGCCCATCATCTGCGATTTCTTCAAGGTACGTAATTGCGATCATGGCCACCTCTTTGTCTTTTTGATCTTGTTCTGAGTGGGCTGGTAAGGGATTGTTGTGCACATCCTGCCTCTGTTCGATGATGACCAGCTCCCCCTCCTTCATCTTCTTATTCACGAGCCACTTGAGCTTCTTGCATTCAGCTGTGGGATGCATGACTTTACCATGGCATTCACACCACTCTGGATCCCTTAGCTGCTCCCTGGTGGGTGACCTTTCGAGCTGGGGTAGGATCCCATCTTTGCCACTGTTTGCAGAGTTGAGTTACCTCCTCAATGGAGCATGATAGTGGCGGGACATTTGTGGTCGAACCCTTTTGCTGTTTGTGCAGTGAGACTGCACTGATTCAGCCTCGCGTCCCCTTTTGTAGTTAAACCTGCCAATCCTGAAGGTCGATCCTCCTGGGGCTCGTTCACTGGAATGCTTCTTCCTTTGCCTCTCAACTATGGGCTCTATATTCTTGGTACAATCGATTAACTTAGATAAAGTAGGCATTTTCAAGTTAATCAACATACCTTTGTACTCGTCTCGCATTCCTTGGAGACATATCTTGACGAGCCGACTTTCAACCACCTCATCTCTGCACTCCAGTGACTTTGCACTGAATTTCTTGATAAATGCGACTCCTTCTTCATCACGCTTTTGATACATGTGTGACAAATGAATCATTGTGACCTTCTCCTCCATCTGGAAAAACATGGTATAAAACTTTTTGACCATGTCCTCCCATGTCCTTATGGAGCCGGCCTCCAAGGTCCTATACCACTTGTATGCAACGTGCCCCCAAAGACTTAGGGAAGTCGCGCATCATTAGGTTAGGATCAACTCCGTGTGGCCCCATCATGTCGATGAAGCGCATGACGTGCTCCTGAGCATTCCCATTGACCTCATCGAACTTCTCCCACTTGGGAGCTTTGTACCCTGCAGGGTTGGGCATCAGGTAAATCTCGCGTGGAATAAGAGGCGCGTTATTAACCTTCGGGATAACGGTGTCTGTGAAACATTGATTCGCAAGGAAATTATCCAGGTGCTGCTCTAAGGTTATCATGCTTGCTGGTGCAATTTGTCCCGTAGCAGGAAGGAGGGTTGCACCCGGGGAAGGCACATATGCAGCACTTGGATTGGGGGCGTAACCAGCGTTGTTTACAGCTGCAGGCGGGGAAGGAAGGGGGTGTTGTGGTTGTACATTAATGGGAATGCCAGGCAGCTGAGGAACAGGCGCAGCAACTGATGGTTGAGAAATATGTCCTTGGGTAAGAGATGGCTGGGATATTGTTGGTGGGCTTTGTAAGTTGGGGTTAGGGGGTGTGGGTGTTATCCCTGTCCCCTGGGGAGCAGCAGTTCCCAGTGCCGGATTCTGAGCAAGAGCTCCCAGAATCGACATGATATGGGCCATTTGTGCAGACTGAGCCTGGATAGCCTTCGCCTGGCTTTGGAGGGTTGCGTTCAACATCTCCAGGGTCGGAGTACCACCAGCTGCTCTGGAATTGAGGCGGGTCTCCTCCCCTGAAGTTTTCTCTGTTGAGGGAGATCGAGTGCTGGCATCTTCGTCGTGAGACATGGTTGCTTGCTAAAGTGTTTCACGTCGGGTTCACCAATGTATACATGAGGATCCTTTGAGGAAGATCCAAGTGTACACCAGGGGTAGACTATAGAAACATAGAGAGTGTAGGTTGTGAGTAGGGAGAGAGCAAGCGGTGATAACTGACAGAGAGAGAGACAGTTTATGGCCAGAGCTTTAGCGAGATAAGAAGATTGCAATGAAGGGTTAACGACCCTATATATAGTGGGGAATGTGACTGTTGTAGTGGGTTAATGCGCCCATTAATGGCGGCTTAATTACCTCAACCAAAACGGCACGTTCGACCGCATATATAGGGACCGTTACGCACTTCACCCATGTATACCGGAACCGTTATGAGGTTGACCGGGCCTATGGGACACGTGGCCATAAATCTCTCAAAGCAGTTACCAAGGGTCGCGCGCGGACTTGGTTGTCGCTCGCGCCCGAAAGATCTTACTCTAGCCTCCAAACCACTAAGTCCCTACAAGTCCCGTGTGGAATGATATGCGAAGGGCTCTGTCTCGCAGACCCCATGGATAAGCATGGGTAATGCTCATGCGATAGTGGAGCACCACCAGATGTGCTAGACGACTGCCACGTGTAAGCTGACTCACGTGGCTAGAATACACTATCTACAGGAGGAATATCAAAGTTGTATTATTCTCTACCAAACCACTCTTTATATAGAGTGTGGAGTCAATCATAATCCTTTAAATATGGTATTATAATATTAGGGAATTCATCATATCAATTAGTATTATTTCATGACAAAATGGTGTTTTCATATTGGAGGTGGTGCTTCAATACTGGAGACATGTTTTAAATGGAAATGGTGTTAGATTGGAAGTAAAAGTTAATGACGGAAATATAGAAAATAATGCAAACATCAGTTTTCATGAAACCAATTGTTTTTTTTTTTTCTTGAGGAACATGAAATTAATTGTTGTAAATGGATAGAAGAATTGTTGCTACTAGAGGGCAAAATTGCCACGCTAACAAATAACCATAAATATTAATCGGTGTAAGAATCTAGTTTACCCCGCACCTGTTGCGCACGGGGTTGCTTTGATTGAAGAAGCGTGATAACGGCGGTGATGCAGGGGGTTGAAAGTGCGATGTCATCTACAATGCGAGCAGTAGAGGTTTCACAAGAATTTAGTTATGGAATTAGAAATATTGATATTTCAGTAAAATTATTTTACGGAGATGTATATTGCCGAAGTTGTTTGCGGTGTGTGTGTGGAGAGGAAGCCGGAGAGGAAGGAGTCATGAAGTTTACGTGGAATCCTGGTGTTGTTTGTGATTGACGGGATCAAGAAATAATGTCACCACGTAGTGTATACATAAAAGGAAGGAATGGTGTCAGTGTCACTTGTATCCATGTCTTATGCACTGAAACTTTGTTATCTAAGCAGATACTATATGCTTAATTTGAGCAGAGTACATAATGATGTAGTTCTAATCAAGTACAATTTGATGAAAACGATGAAAAATCACATCGAAATGCTGTATGGGCATATGGCATCATGTTTGGTGCAGATGAATGAAGTTCTTAAATCATCTGATATTCCAAAAGTTACAAACGAAAACATCAGTTATTAGCAGGTAATGTATATGGAAGACGAACTACATTGTTTCTAAGAATTCGCGAAGCTGAAGCGGCGAAGCTGTAGATGTATTAACCGGATGTGGTTTATACTGTTCAAACGCTGTTGTTCATTCTTCCATTTGCCTGTACTGAAACACATGAACAAGAATAATTTTCAAATTTTCTACGTAACTACACTCCTTCCTACTGATATTCTATGACAAAGTTGACATTTAACAAGCAGAAGTACTCTAGTGTACACGTTGGTACTCACTAATAAAAACAGTAGCAGCATTTATTACTACAGTATGCTAAGCCAAGAACCAGAAGTTCTTCTGCCATCTGGTGCTGATTAGGTAACCACCCGTCCCTTTGCTTTGCTTCCTCACTCCAATGGTCAAGCCCACTGAGTTGATGCACTTCTCCACAAACTCCTCTGACTTGCTCATCCCACACAAACTACACCCACAAAGACATTGTCATACATGATGAGTTAGTACTACTGCATGTGGTATACCATATCAAAACATTTGATATCACATTAAATCACACTTCAGCCTGAGCTGCCAACTGACCAGTCTGAAAGGAACTCGCGTCAAAATTCTCAGTTAGAATAGCATAGGATTCGAACTCTCACACTTCACGCCCACATAGCATTCAGGCCTTTTGTCAGGACAAAGGAAAAGAGGACTTACCAACTGAGGAGGGAAGTGGTCTTCCTCTGTCCCAAGACAAGCACAGACACCCCAAGCTTCTTCACTTGGCTCGTTACTGTTTCCAGCTTTGGACATTTGCATCACCAATGCCTCTACCTCCACCTGTTGCAGATTCCCCCACCCCCAAATTCAAACACTTCAGAATAATTACATATACTAATTGATATGCAATATTAGAGATGCACATTTATGAAATGTAATATATAAAATGTAGAGTTCAAGTAACATATACGACCCATCAATTACATGGTATCCATGAGATATCGCTAAGAAATGAGTTTATATTGAGAGCAAACAGGCCACCCAAGCTTACAACTCAATAGCCTAATACTCAGATACACTGCATATATCGAATTATCTTGTGTGTAGCTTTAGGTGGTCATCAGAAATTCGTATTTCAGTTTGAAGAAGCTAATTTCTGCGATTTGACTTCGGAAATGGCACATGTTGTTGTTAGTCTATTCATAATAATGATGTGGGTAATCAACACTGCGCTATTATGAATAGAATAAGATACAGTTATGGCACTGTTTACCAGTGAATTGAAGCCATTTAAAACGTGTAAAATTATGCAGGGTGAAACTGTTTAGAGCCAGAGGGAGTAACATTTTATTTCATGAATATCACATCCCCGTCATCTGATACTCAGTTGGAAGAGAGCATGACAGTAGTAGGCCAGAAATCAAAAGGATCAGAAAACCAGTCTAGGAACCCTCAAACATTTCCACGCAAACATTGATACATGCAGTCGAAATCTCAGGGTAATCCATCATCTCCACGTAGTTAAACAATAACCAAGTTTATAACTTGTCACACATGAGAATACCTGACTGATTTGACCACTATGGAAATCAAAAATAAAAAAGCCTGGAGCACGGACCAAGCCAAATAGTGGATAATCTGCTTATTGATTAGCTTTAAACATCCTACGAAGCTATTTACCTCAAATTTACTTTTCACCATACAGGAAAAGAAAGGGTACCTAAATTAACACTATGATGAATTGCTGAAGAAACTAACCTTCATGTTTGCTAAGTGGAGACATGAAGAGTGTCAACCATTTCGGAGGCAGATTTTATTCCTGCGAATTGCGACAAAATAGCTTATTAGAGTAATTGAAGATAATCCCAAGCTCAGCCAACTGTATTTGAATATAGCCAGTATACATATTTTGTATCTGAGTTTTGATGGCAATCTAGTATAACATCGTAGGTCGGAACTTTTATCTTGTCTTATGTTACTTTGCAATTTTATCTATGCTGCCTCTCTAGTCAGGGGAACCAGAGTGCTTCACTTCGAATGTATGATTTCGCATCAATAACGTAAACTCTTCTACCATAGTTGGGAAGTGTTGCGTAAAGTAGAAATATAAAAGTCTGGGAAAAGTAAACTCTTCTACCATAGTTGGGAAGTGTTGTGTAAAGTAGAAATATAAAAGTCTGGGAAAGGTCATGATAGGGTAGGAAAAATTGGAAATTAGCATAATGAATAGTGCATTTTATATGTTCATATGCTCTGCCTGAGTTAAATTACCTGTGCAATGGCAGGGTGTGGTAGATTTCCGAAGAGGTCAACTTCAAAAGGAGCATCCGCCTATTCACGAAGCGTGTGAAGGAGCAGTGGCGGAGCCACATAGAGGCACGGGGGTGCAAGTGCACCCCTGGACTTTTGAAAAACTACTACTATACCCCCAGAATGCTTTAATAATTTCAGTTAGACCCTTATTAAATAGTAGTAGTGCACCCCAAAATATTTACATTCTGCAGTTGTGCCCCTCCTCTTACGGATTTGTGCCTCCCCTCTCACAGATTTCTGGCTCCGCCACTGTGAAGGAGCAGACAGTCCCAGAGAAAGCAGGTTTGGCGTTTCCACGAGGAATAATTCTCTGTTGTGGAGCCTGGGAATAATTCGCTGTTGTAGAGCCTTGAATAGTCCTTTACCTAGTAGCAACATCCAGTTATTCACGATCATCACCATCAAAATACCAGTTGCGGTAGTATAGTAAAGGGCAATCCTTTTCAATAACTTCGTAGCATAATTGTTAATAAGTCTAATCAAGAGCTCAGCTCAAGGTTTAATTATAAAGTGTAAATATGTGTGTCTCATCCTACAAAAACTAGTACCACATAATTTCAACAGTCATTAAGGGGATGATAAGAAAATTCCAAACAAACATGCTAGTGTATGATTCAGTCATTTCAGAGAGATTGCAAGCAGATAAGACGATTGCTGTTTCTCATTCTTTCATACTGCTAGAGAGTATTCAAACAAATATTTTGGGGTGTGTCAAACCAACCCTAGTTCATAGTAGTACTAGCCAACTCCAACGAAAACATCAGCAAATTCAGGGTTCGAACCCTCATTTCGCAAACTATAAACTATCTCTGTGTACCCAAGTTTCAGATTCTTTATTCGGAGATCGATAAGTGAACTTGCCGTAGGAGCGTCGAAATCGTGAGAATCGAACTATCGGGTTGTCCGAGAAACGGATTCTCCGTCGCCGGATCCCGCTGAGCTTTAAAATGACACCCTTTTGCGGCCGCCTGTGCCGGAGATTAGCTTGGCGAGTAGCACTAGGGGACGATAACGGAGTGAGTTTCACAGTAGTGTAGATTGTCCCCGATTCAAGTTGGAAAGAATTGGCGTTCTACCCGTCTGGTGAATTCGTCTTTGAAAAATACTCAGTCTCTCACTTATGTTTATTTGTTGACCTGACTTTAGGTTAACTATTGTAACTAACTCAATTATCTTTTAATTAACTTTCTTTTTAAAACAATACTCTCTCTTCTCTCTTCTTAACAACTGGACGTGAGACTTGTTTGCTCGTCTCAGTTGTTTCTCGTCTCAGTTAATGCTCGTCCCTGTTTGTATTCCCTCGTCTCATTCTTCATTGCTCGTCTCAGTGTGGCAATATACTGAGACGAGAATTCTGCTCGTCTAAGTATATTGTCATACTGATACTGAGACGAACAACCTATATTGGGACGAGCAACTGCTCGTCTGCCACAGAAACTGTGTTTTTCCAGAAAAAAACACAAAACAAGTTCAGATAGATCAACAGTCAGATTACAGAACAGTTTAAAAAGATCCAAAATGGAAACAAAACAGCTCATTACATTAGAAACTTAAAAAACAATGAAAAAAGATTACATTTTTTTGGATGTTTTTGGTTTGAAACCCCACAGCTCCGGATCTTCTTCTTCACTGCTCTCGTCTCTGTTTCTTTTGTTCAGCGGTGGAAATGGCGGAGATTAGGGCTGAGCACGGACCCGTCAAACCGGTCTGAGTCGGCCGGTCCGAATCGAATCGACCCGCAAAATAGTCAAGTTTGGGTATTACAATTGATTTTGGGTATGGTTAACCCAAACCCGCCAAATTCGGGTGGGGCACGGGTACCACATGTAAAAACCCGAAAAAACCCAACCCGACCAGTATAAGTGCATATATATTGTTCATGTACCAGATTATAAGTGTCCAACCCTAGTTTCAATTGCGCCGCTTCTCTCTCTCTCAGTCAAACTCACGGACGCAGAGGCACAGGAGCGATGGAGGGAGATTCGCGACCTCCCACCCCGACACCGCACCGTTGAGGCTAGAAGCCATCGTTTCAGAGCATCTCCTCCATCAAGTCATTAGCGCCTTCATCAGCGCTTCATCAGTTCATCCCTCTGGTCTATTGGGTTTCGAGATAAATCGACATCGATATGATTTAGAACCCAGACTTCGTAGTCCGTTGATTCCCGTGCATGCCGTGGTTCTTCTTCATTCCTACCATCTACCGGTCTGAATAATCATGGTATGCTACAGTTCACCTGGTCTTGATTTTATGGTTTCTCTCTTCCATAGTTGTTGTTCCTGAGCTTGATTGTCGAAATTAAGTCCTTATATGATAAGGCTCTCGACGGGTTTGTAGTTTCTACTGAAATTGAGAAAAATTTCTGAACAAACATGGCTTATATATTCCCAACTTACTGATTGACATCAATCAGTAATTTCTGAATCCAGAAACTACAAACATCGTTTCAGAGACAAATTTCCAAACAAACACTTGTTGAGCAATTCTGATGCATATGTCATGAAAATTTGGATGGCCAGTAGTATTATCAGGTAGTTTTGTTTCATAATTCGGAGTGACGATAGATGAGATGCATGATCAAGTAATTCATATGTTTGCTTGTACTTCGCTTATTCTTCTCAGATTACTTGCACTTGCGTTGTGGTTTGAAAAATATGATGGCTTTTAAATTAGTACTTTAATTAGGAGATATAACTTGTTGACTGCCTTTTGTTAGTTTATTTCTATCCTTGCTTATATTCGGGTTACTCCTTCTGTTTGGTCTCCAGGTGGGTGTGGCGTACACAACTGTATTCGAACGAGCAACCTATAGGTAATTAAATCATATTCCAGATGTTTCCACATATATTTTGTTCATTATTCTCTATCTTATCTTACTCTGAAGTATTTCAGGCTAATTTCAAAAGAACTGCGAATTTGCTCTTCTATATAGTTACCGTGATCCTCCTATTGATGTTTCAGTATGTCCTGACCTATATAATCATCTCTAGATGTTCTTAAGTTACATTGGTTTGTTGTGTTCTTTTTAGAGAAATAGCACTCATATTGAAGCATAATGTAATCTGAATTCCCAGTATATTCCACCTGAATTGCGTACTTTTGAGCAACTTACCATGTGTGGATAGTTCAAAATTCAAATAGCAGAGTTGTGCTATGGCCAAAATGAATATTTCAATTCCCATGGAAAGTTATGTTTTCTCTTACAAACTTTAATGTCGGCATTACTAAATGCAGGTGCAAATTAGTAGCTCTTGGTTTTGATATACCGTGGCAGGCTGGCAGCTTAGGCGATGAAGATGGAACCGGACTCGGGTTATTTCAGATGTAAACTTAATTTTTGATGCAAAATGTGTATTGCAATGGTTCTGTAAAAGATTGTATGATAAAAAATGTTTACTTTTAGCTGCTGGATGTCATGAGCTCGTAATCAGATTTGACCTAACAAGGGTATTGTCAATGTACTCGGCCGATTGTAATTAGGTTGTATTGTTAATATACTCGGCCGCTTGTAATTAGATTATTATTTTCTTGCTTCAGCTAGTCTTCTTCAATTTATTATGCAAGTCCTGCTTACAGTTAGTATTTTTCCGACCCAAAAAAACCGGTCCAAACCGGTCCGAGTCGAAAGACTCGATTGGGTTTGGGTATGCTGGTTACTTGATTGCGTATGCGTTTTGAAACGGCCAACCCGGGACCATTGGGTTGGGGCAGAAACTGAGCATTTACCCGGTCAACCCGGTTCGTGCTCAGCCCTAGAAGAGATGGCGGAGAAACCACCGAGTTATCATCATCTTCTTCCTCTTCATCTTCAGTGTACTGAGTCATTTCGGAGCCCCTTTTTGCCGTGAAAGATGCTGTAATTTCTGCATCACTGTCGGTGTGTTCACTGTCTTCATCTTCTTCGTCTGTTTCCTCTTCCTCTTCCTCGTCACTTTCCTTGGACTTTTCACTTTCCTCCTCGTCGCTTTCCCACTCCTTTGGTAGCTTTTTCTTTGCCATTTCAGATGTGGTGAGTTTTGTAGGAGAGATGTGGTGAGTTTTGGAGGAGAGAACAGTGGCTTTTGTAGATGCTTCCTGGGTAGATGAAGAGACGGAGAGAGATTTTAGGTTCATGTGTCGTGGTTATGTTTAGCATGTTTTCTAGAAAATGTAATACTTTGGATACATTTTCTGGAAAACATGCATGTTTTCTAGAAATTGTAATAATTTTGATACATTCTTGAAAAATGTAACAGTTTTTGTAAGAAATGTATCAAAATTTAAAACATGTAACAGTTTTACAATGTATCAAAGTTTTCCTCTTTGCCAATAAATTTAAATAATAAATTTTTTATTTATGTAATAAAATGCATATTTATATTAAAAAACACAATAATTGATCGAAACAAAAGATATATTGTTTGCGCAATCATCAGAAGAGGTTGCGAACTTGGGATTACAAAGAACGAAGAACAACGGCTTCTATCACAACATTAATTTTTCAATTGAGGGCAAATCTTTATGGTATGCCCTTTTACATGGCAATGGCTACATCTGTACGTTCCCGTTCCTCGCTTCTTTTCACGCACGGTTTCGACCATTGGCTTGTGTCTTTTCTCCTTGTCCCTCCCAACTGTTACCACTTTCTTCGGTGGAAGTGGGCGAATGTTTTTTACATGTGCAGGTACTTTGCTTGTGTCCCACGTTGCTGGATTGGGAGGAGTCTTAATTGTACCTGCATAAGCCAGATTGTAGAAGTCCAGTGAATAGAACACGCTGGTGTGGTCGTACATGACCTTCATATCGTGGTCGACATTGCAACAGCCAATTTTTATGAGTTCTTTTGCACAAGCACACGCATGTACGCACGGGAACCACATCTGTTGGTATTTGCCGCACGTGCAGGTTCCGAGGCAATGTCCTGGTTTGAATTCCACGATATGATTTTTCAGATGATTACCGCGGACTTCATACACAGACTTTGAAATTGCTCGCACGCGAAAACCTATACACTTTAAAGAACGGCTCAACATTCTTTTCTCCATTTTTGCAGTCAGGTAGGTGTGTCCCATTTCAATGCCCAAGTTTCGTTTTTTTAGGTGCCACTCGCTCTGATGGTCGCATATTTGGGAGAACATTGTAAGAGCTTTGTCAGACTGCGTCGGCAGCAGGCACGAGTTAATAGACTCTGCATGGTTGGATGTAAGCATCTCAAACCGTGTTGTTTTACAATACGACCTTGCCCATTTCTCTAGACCGGCATCCCGTAAGTAACGTTCGACGGTCTTGTGGTTAACGCCGTTTACACGGTCGCAGTCAATACCCATGTCTATCAGATGTGACTCACACGCATCCTTATCAAATGTATACGCCGCATTGTGGTAATGAGGCACCCACTTTTGTGTATTGTAATACGACAAAGTGTTCATTTTCAAATGGTAATAGCAGTGGACGTGGTTGGATAAGGGGTACACGGCCTTGACTGAATTGATGATAGGCTGGTGCCGATCTGAAACGAACGTCAACTCATCGTGATCCTTGACAATTAACCTCAGTCTGTTTAAGAACCAAGTCCGTGCAACGGTGTTCTCCTTGTCCACTAGTCCCCACGCAATGAGATAGCACTATTTCTCGCTATCAACCATTGTGCATACGACCAATTGCAGGGGTTCTTTCTTCAGGTGCGACATGTCGATGAAAATTACGGGTCACGGTATCCCATGAATTTGTTCCCCGAACGCAAGGAAACAGTACAAGAAAACATCACCTTCATCCACTCCCATATCCCATTTAGTACCGGGGTTCAGGATTTCACATAAAGACATGAACACGGGAAGATCGGCGTAATTTTGAGCACGAGTACCCTGGATCATCTGTTTGGCCCTTTGACGTGCATACCATGCCGGCCAGTACAATATTCTACTTCCCATTCTTAAGGCGATGTTCTGTACTTCAATAATTGTGGGTGTCTTTTTTGTTTGGCCCATCATTCCCAGAAATTCCTGTGCGATTACGTCGCTATTAATGTTACGGTGCTTCCCATCTACGCTACATGCAGTACATGTGTGAATGGGGTTATGTTTCTTCACCTGGTAGTGCACGGAATCTTTATGCTTGTACGCCCCAAGCATCCATTTGCATTCATCATTCAAGCACTGCAGTATAATACGAGTCTGGTCTCGCTTATAAACGTAAAAAGTTCATCTCTTAAAACCAGCAATCGTTCTGATATGGTGGGACAACGCCCTCCCAGTATACAAACCTTTCATCTCTATTTCCAGTCCGTCTAGCCTTCCCACACCAGTCTGTCCACGACTTCCTGTACAATCTACCGCAACAGTTGCCAATGCAAGATTAGTTTGCTCCATTGATTCATGAGTGGCAACCATATCTTTGTCAGCTAATTGCACAATGTCGTTACGGTGAACCGAAGACGATGGAGTGAGATCTATTGCATTATATGCTACCCTGTCTTCGTCACGATCCTCGGTGAGTATCTCGATACCCTGAAAGTAATCCTCGCGGTATGTAAGGGGGGATCAAAGGAACCAACTGACTGTTCAGGGTTTCAGTTTGATCCGCCAAATCCTGGTCACCAACGTCAGCATTTATGTATGGTTGATCCACCAAATCCTTTAACGTGACGTACATGGTTACAATAGATCCCTTTTCCGTAGTATCAAAGATATCTTTGATTTCTAAATCTTTAGTGAGGATATTAGGCTCGATCAAGTTAGCATCTGGAAATTGGAAACGATAACATAAGACCACCTTTTTGGTAGGCGGACAATCTGTATCCATTCTGACTGAAACTTCATGCTCCAAAGATTCAACGGTAATTCCTTGGATTATCTTGAAAACTGCATTCTTCACTGCTTGACCTATGTATATGTGTCTACCTTCGGCACGCGTCCATTCACCATTCCAAACAGCACGGAACATCAATTTTCTCACCATTTCTACATGTCAAGAGAGAGAATGATTTTTGGGTTTAGGGTTTGGATAGTATGAAGAGAGAGAATGATTTTAGGGTTTGGATGATATTAGGGTTCGGTCTGACAAAGTAAAAAGGTTTTCTCTCACCATACCCCACCATCTGATGGGTAACAGAATGTTCTGTACTTTTGTCCGAGAAGACAGGGACGAGAGGGACCACCACCATATGAGACAACATTTTTATTTTAAGAATGGGACGAGCACACACTCGTCCCAGTCTTAGTGAGACAATATTTTGTAAGGATTAGTGAGCCAGCATGGGTTGCTCCATACTTGTGTCAGGGACGAGCAGGTACGCCAACTGAGACGAGGAAATGCTCGTCCCAGTATTTCCAACTGGGACGAGAGCATACTCGTCCCAGTCTTAGGTGTACAATCTTAGGGTTTACTTAAAATGCTTAGATATTCTATGATTTAGGGATTCGGGTTTAATATTATTTAATAGCACTTTACGTAATGATAATTAGTTGGTTCTAGTGTTTAGATGATACTTGGTTGGTTTAATGGTATGTATAAGGTTTAGGCTTTACATGATTAAGAGATGATGTTTTAGGATTTTGAGTTTATAGTTTAGATTACATGATTATATGGTTTAGTAGTTACAATTAACATCTTTAGTGGCTATAGGAATGATACTTAGTTGGTTCTAGTGTTTAGTGTCTACAAATGTAGGATTTTGTTTGGATGATATATGGTTTAATGGTATGTATAAGGTTTAGGCTTTACATGAAGAGATGATGATTGTATGATTTTGAGTTTATAGTTTAGATTACATGATTATATGGTTTAGGACTTACAATTAACATCTTTAGTGGCTATAGGAATGATACTTAGTTGGTTCTAGTGTTTAGTGCCGACAAATGAAGGATTTTGTTTGGATGATATATGGTTTAATGGTATGTATAAGGTTTAGGCTTTACATGATTAAGAGATGATGATTGTAAGATTTTGAGTTTATAGTTTAGATTACATGATTATATGGTTTAGGACTTACAATTTACATTTTTACCAATATTGAATACCATTGTTTCATGACTAGCGAGGATTTCAGGGTTTAGGGTATGCTCGTCTCTGTCGTCCCTGTCTTCTCATCTTTGAGTATCGTACTCGTACGAGTCTATCACACGCCAGACTGGGACGAGTCCTCTCTCGTCTGCGATTTAAATGCCAGACGAGAGATTACTCGTCCCACGAGTCTATCAAATGCCATACTGAGACGAGTCCTCTCTCGTCTGTAATTTGAATGCCAGACGAGAGATTTCTCGTCCCAGTCTGGCAGGCCTTGCGCTTCCCAGTTGTGCATGTGGAAGACTGGTACGAGCATATATCATGTCTCAATCTTATGAGAAGACAGAGACGATGAATATACTCGTCCCAGTCTCTCCACATACAACAACACACATCAAACCAATAATGAAGAACAGAGAAGAAATTATAACGAACGTAACCTAAATTTTTACAGTAATGTGATGAACATATTGGAAGGATGAAAGTAAAAAAATGAGAATAACATACATTTTAGAGTACTGTGATCAACATATAATAAGGACAAAAGCAGAGAGATGAGAGTTTAAGTTTTTTTACCGTAGCTGAAGAACAAAAGTGAGGAAAGAGAGAGACTTGTACAGACAAATGGGATACTTCAATGGGAGAACTTGAGCCAATGAGAGTGACAAATGAGCCATATTTTTGAGGAGTTTAAGGTATACATTCATAAAGTTTTACAGTTGGAGTAAATTCAACTGTACTTGGTAGGTTGAGGTAGATAGAAACAATTCAATGTTGGAGAGAGAGAGTACGCGTTTTTAGGGTTTGTTTTGAGATGATAAGGGTAGCAGAGTCATTTAACAAATCTTCCCATGTGTTTGGAGACGAGAGATACCTGTGTTTGGAGACGAGAGAGAGATGGAAGGTGGAGACGAGAGAGAGAGAATGGAGACGAGAGAGACAGATGGCCCCACTACCCTGCTAACAACCCCTTGTTACCTAGTGTTTAAAAAGGAGGGTATTTTTCAATTACCAATTCACCCGAATGCATTTTTTTAAGACCAATTCACAGACTGGCACATTTCCAATTGCCCCGTCAAGTCGTCAGTTGAGTAGTTGACGATCTCCAAGAAAGTGAAGGGCCACATAAGAAATTAAGAATATCTGTACAATTAACACAGAGAAGGGAAAACTCTTCATTTGGCTCAAATACAACTCTCGTATTGATGTTCTTGAAATTACAAAAGACCCTAGAAACCATATTTGAAGCACGTCTAACTTGCCGTTAGGCCATCTCCAATGGTGGAGGTCTCCCCCACCCCCTGACCCCCACTGTTAAACTTCTTAATATTCACAAGACTACCATTTACCAAGTGGAGGTCTCCCCCCACCCGCTCCATCTATCTTCACATATTATTTTATTCAACTACTTCGTTTACATTATCGTTTTATATTTTTTATAATTCATTAATTAATTATATTCAGTTATAATTATTTAATTATTAATTTTCAATAACTAGATTAATTTTTAATATGATAATAAAAAACATATTAATATTTAAAAAAATTAAATATTTTATTTGTGACAATCAATAATTATTATAATAAACTTGACTTAATTCTTGCATGCATAATAATTTATTACAGATTAAAATACATGACAACTGTTCAAAAAAATAGCACGCCAAAAAAAAACTTAAAGCAAACCGTCACAACGGTCAATTTCTCCAAACATCTAATAATATGGCGGAAGCTCTCCTGAGTTTGAAAATTGAGAAGAGTCTCCAAATAGGTTGTGACGAGCATGAATTCCACGCCTCTTTGCAGCAAAGTGTTTTTTTTTGCCCGGCGTCAGTTTAGATGTATCCATAGACATTATATATGACTCATTTTCTTCTGACTTCATCTGAAGAAATTTATTCTTAGTTTCTTGCACTTCAACATGTCTTTGTAGTGCCTCAGCTGCGATCCTATCATTTGCCTCTCTTGATTGTTTCATTTATTCAACAGGGTCTAAAACTGGTGAGGATTCTTTGGCCGTTCTCTTAGCCTTTGCTTGAGTTCTTCCACCCAGCCGAGAACCTCTTACCCTCGCAGCATCAGTGTGAAGAGTCGGAGATGGCGTCGGTTCCTCAAAATCCGATGCTAAGTTTGTTGTGTGCTGGGTCGCCGTTGGAAATGAATTTTTCCACGGTTGGGACTTTGGCATGAACGAAGGGGGAGTTGGCATTGTACCTCGTGAAGGGGCAGTTGTCCTTGCAGACCGACGTCGGCTAGATAGTTCTGCTGATGGGTGTAGAGCTACATAGTCTTCAACAATTGGAAAACAATGTTTGAAAATAAAATATTTTCCATCACCATAAGTACAGTATAAACTCTCTACCATAAGACTATTTTTACATAAACAACACAAGCTATTAGTAGGTTGTCAATATGAAAAATATCAAATGAATATGTGCAAGAAAATACTCACTTCTTCTATCAGATTTGTCTCTTTAGCAACAACCCACTAGCTTGACGTAAAGTTTGGCTCCATTTTCTACACTTGGCCCATATTTGTCTCTCCCCTATGGACTAGAATGATCGCTTATCAGCTAGAACATAGTTTGATGAATACGAAACCAGTACTCACCCTTGTCTTGACCAGTACCAACTGTAACATCTTAAGTGATTTGTAGAAACGCGTGACATAGGGCTTTGTCTTTATTTTGTGACCAATTCTGACTTGCATACATTTTTTAGAGAGGGTTGAGGATATTGATTTAAGTTGCAAGAGTGAATACGGGATTTGGGGGTGAAGGTCTAACCCTTCCATGAGTTATTATATATACAAAAATATTTTTATCTTGATATTGTAGCGGTGTATTTTCCCATCAGACTTTCCTCTTTATTTTTATGTTGTACCAACGTATTTTCCCATCAGACTTGCCTCTTTATCTTTATATTGTACCAGTGTATTTTTCCATCAAACCTTCCACTTTATCTTTATAGTGTAGGGTCCCCATCATAAATTGACCTCAGTTACTGTAAAGCATTATCATTTCTTTGAACAATTTTAGCAGTATATTTTCACATCAAATTTTTCTTTGTAAATGCATTATCATTTCTTGTCCCATTTGTGGCATTGTATTATCCCACCACAATCAATGTGAGTATGGGCTGCACTTATTGGCTATCTCATTACTTTATTTGTAAAACATTATCACTTCTTCGAGCAATTGTAGCAGTGTATTTTCTCATCACACTTTCCACTTTATTTTGATAGTGCAGGTTCCCATCAGAAATAGGTCTCAGTTACTGTAAAGCACTATCATTTCTTTGGACAATTACAGCATTGTATTTTCACATCAAAGTTCTCTGTAAGGCATTATCATTTCTTGTCCCGTTTTGGAATTGTACTATTATCCCATCACAATCAATGTGAGTATCGACTGCACTTATTGACTATCTCATTACTTTCTTTGCAGAAAAATTTCTTCGGACAATTATAGCAGTGTATTTTCACGTCAACTTTTCGCTGCACTTATGAGACAACATGTCTTTCTTCTTTTTCTTGAACGAGTTCAACAACATAACCCATTTTCCAACAATGTCTGGACTACACTCGTCGTCCATGCTTTTCTGGTCACCAAAAAATTACCATTGGTCTACGTATGCTAGCGTACGCAAGCTCCGCAGATTCATTAGATGAAAACATGCGTATTGGTGAGTCTACTTCTCCAGATACCCTTCGTCAATTCTGCAAAATTGTTGTATCCATCGATTAAGATGAGTATCGTAGTGCTCCTACACCAGCTGACCTTAAAGTACTTGAGAAATGTGACCGTCAAGGGTTCCCAGGAATTATTGGTTCATTGGATTGCATGCGTTGGCAATTGAAAAACTGTCCCACAGCTTGGCAGGGGGATGCCACGGGAAGGTCACATAAGCCAACTATTATTCTTTAAGACATTTCTAGCCATGATACTTGGATATGGCATGCGTTCTTCCGCATGCCCGGACCACAGAATAATCTAGCTACACTTGGTTGTTCACCTCTATTCGATCACCTAACACTTGGAGATGTCTCGAGCGTCCAATATGAGGTTAATGGTACACAACACCATATGTCATACTATCTTTTAGATGGAATTTGTCCTAAATTGGGTACATTAATTGCATCCTTACAAAATCCCGAGACACTGAAGGAGAAACACTTCTCGAGCATGCAAGAATCTTACCGAAAGGATGTACAACAAGCATTTGGCATCCTTCAAGCTAGATTTGTAATTGTTAAGAAGCCGAGAAGAGGGTGGAATCGTAGTGAACTACACAACATCATGATGACGTGCATCATATTGCACATCATGATTGTGGAAGACGAGAGGGACGGGTATAATGATAATGATTCGGACGATGAAGGGACGGACGGGAATATGTCCCGTAGAGCTTTGCCAATGAACTACGATAGAGCAGTCGTGGATCATAACCCAATAACAGGACTAATTGACTTAGAACAATACATGATGCAATATCGAACAATTAGGTCTAAGCCGTTGAACACTGGTCTCCAAGAATACCTCATTTAACATTTGTGGGCAAGACTTGGTCAAGGCAACTAAAAGTAGTATTATTATTGTATTATCGTCTTATTGGTTGTTGTAATTTCTTTGTAATATACAGATTTGTACCTCGTTATCGTTGTTGTTTCTATGTGTTTTGCTATTTCTTTTTTTTTTTTTTTGAGGAAAAGACAACTTCTCATTACTAGTGGTGATTGAGGATGCCTGAAAGGCCATTTACATCACTTTGGAGAAATTGAACAACCCAATTGGGCTCAGTGTTGGGCCAGATTGTCATTTTGGCAGTGGTAGTCCAGATCTGGCAAATTGGTGAGCCACGCTGTTTGTCGTACGTGGGATGTACCTTATTATAGCTCCTTCTAGAAACCTCAAAAGTTGCACCGCTTCATTGATGTATAATCCAGCTTCTGAGAGGTCCATCTGACTTTCCTTCTCCCAGTTCATCACCTTCGAGACGATAACCTGAGCGTCCATTTCCAATTCAACCCATTTGAATCCTTGACTCCTAATCAACCGGAGGCCTTCTAGTAACGCCGCTGCTTCCGATTCCAACGCCGATTTAGTGCAAAAGGGGGTACTTAATCCAGCGAGGAATTTGCCGTTATAATATCTAATCACTGCTCCTCCTCCTCCGGTTTCCGTCGCCGGATCCCAGGCTCCGTCAACATTAAGCTTTACCCAGTTCATCGAAGGCGGTTTCCACTTTACTTTCGGCTTTGTTGTACTGGGATTGTCCTGTCTCTCTTGCACCGGATCAAATTCAGTTAAGAATTCTCTCGCCAATCTTTCTAGGTCTACTAGTCTTTTTGTTTTCTGCTGAAAGACTCTTGAATTTCTCTCTTTCCACAGAATCCATACTGTGCAAAAGAGTTTCACATCTCTAGCCTTCAGCTTCTGGTAGAGTCTTGGAAGCCAATCACTAAAGTTTGGGGTTTTGTCATCCAGAAGATCCGGTCCAAACAGGTTCTGCCAAAGTGCTTTTGAGAATTTGCAATTCATCAATAAATGATCCACCGTTTCTTGCGATTTATTGCATAGGGGACATTCACCAGTATTCTTGACCCTTATTCGAGTCAACTTGTCTCCAGTTCCAAGAGAATTCAGACTCGCCCTCCAAGTAGTGTATAGTACCCTTTTTGGTAGTTTGATTTTCCAGAAATTCTTAAACCATTGATCCTCCGTGCTGCTAGATTCCTTCGTCGAATTTTCAGCATCCCAGTCTATTTTACACGCTTCTTCATAGCCCGAACTGGTACTGTATTGACCATTCTCAGTGAAATGCCATACAAATCTATCTGGTTTGCTTTCGGTTGGGATTGGCACTTTTTGTTATTTCTTCTACATCAATGGAGATAAAGCTTTGCAACAGTTTGCCATTTTTCCACTATCTCTCATGCGTGATGAAGTCTGCAACCTTTGAGTTTGGATTTCCCCTTAATGGACCCCCTGGCTTGAAAGAGTAAGGTCTCTTTAACCAGGGGTCTGTGACTATGTTTATTGATCGCCCATCTCTTACTTTCCAGCGTGCTCCCCTACTTATGATTGCTTTGCTACTAAGGATGCTTTTCCAAGAAAAAGAGTCAGAGGGTTTTGCCTCCAAAGCTAACGTAGAGCAGTGGGCAAAATACTTTGCTTTATAAATCTTGCTCATCCGGTTGTCCGACTGAATTATCCTCCAGAGTTATTTGCCCAAAAAGAGCTTTGTTAAAGTTGTGCAAATCGCGAAATCCCAACCCTCCCTTGACCACTGGTTTCTTTAAGTTCCTCCAGGAGATCCAATGTCTTGCTCGTTGCCCTTCCTTTTTCCCCACCAGACATTGCTTGCTAGAGCCTCAATTTTGGTGCAGAGTTGTTTGGGTAAACAGAAGCAGTTCATCGTATAGACAGCTAACGCTTGCAAGACAGACTTTATCAAAATTTCTCTACCTGCCGATGATAAGCTTGATTGTTTCCAGTTCTTTAACTTGTTTTCCACTTTCTCTAGCAAATTTCTGAATCTGAACATTTTGTTTGACCAATTTCAGTGGGTAATCCAAGATTCTTCTCATGGGAGCTAGCTTGTTGAACACCGAGTGTTGTACCGATCGAGTCTTTATCCTAATTCTGCACTCTGCCAGAGAAAAAACCGATGATTTGTTGTAATTCACTCTCTGCCAAGATGCCTTCTCGTAACTTTGTAAAATAGCCTGTAAAACAGCTACATCAGTAGTTTTTGTTTTTGTAAATATAATGCTATCATCCGCAAAAAATAAATGTGATATTACAGGGCCATTTTGAGACGTTGTCATCCCAGAAAGACGTTTTTGTTGGGTTGCCATCGAGAGCTTCCTTGAAAGAGTTTCTCCACACAACAGGAAGAGGTAGGGAGATAACAGGCAACCCTGCCTGAGTCCTCGTCCAGGTGTGATGGCACCTTGAACTTTGCCACCAATCGACAGGGAAAAAGAGGCTGTCCGAAAGCATGTTGATACTAGATTAACCCATTTTCTACTAAATCCCATCTTAAGCATCGTAGCTTCCAGAAAACTCCACTCGACCTGGTCGTAGGCCTTAGCCATGTTTAGCTTTAGAGCCATATGTTCGTCCCTTCCTTTTTTTCGTGTTCTCATAGAATGGAGTAACTCATGAGCAGTGAGAATATTGTCGGTTATAAGCCGACCTGGTACGAATGCACTCTGAAATTTTGAAATTAAATCATCCAACACTGTTTTCAACCGATTGACCAACACTTTGGTAACAAGCTTATAAATAGTCGTACAAAGACTTATAGGTTTCAGATCACTCGGCTTTCTAACTTGTTTGACTTTCGGATTTAATGCCAAAGTCGTGTTGTTAAAAACTTCAATACTTTTCTCACCATGTAAAATGTCCAAACAGGTTTTGCTTACCTCATCTCCGACGAGAGCCCAATTATGTTGATAGAAGCCTGCCGAAAACCCGTCAATCCCCGGGGCTTTCCATGGTGGCATATGGGCTAAAGTGTCCTCTACTTCCTGCCTCGTAAAAGGCATGTCCAGTTCTTGGGCTTGCTGATGGCTTAAGCTCGGAGAAGTATCACTGAGCATCTCTTCAATACCTTCTACCGATGGATAATCACTAGTAAAGAGACTTTTAAAGTAGTCCTCCAGAATACCTACCATGTCTTCTTCCTCTGTTTTCCACTCCCCTTGATCGTTTTCTAAACCTTTCAGAGTGTTCCTTGCTCTTCGGATGGTTGCTTTGGTATGGACATATTTCGTGTTTCGGTCACTTTTCTTCAACCATTGGGTTCTCGATCTCTAAAGCCAGAGTTACTCCTCCCTTGACAATAGGGTATTGATATCTTTTTGAATCTGGCCGTGCTCTACCCACTGTTCATTCCCCATTACTCCTTGTTCCAGATTCTTCAACCGTCGACGAAGGGTTCGGAGTTGGTTTCGGACGTTCCCAAAAACTTCTTTGTTCCAAATTTCCAGCCTCGCACCTGTGTTCTTCAACTTGTTTTGCAGTTCCATCGAGCCTGCGTTTATCCATTCGTTTCGCAGAAAGTTGTCGAACTCAGAATGTGACATCCATGCTGATTCGGACAAGAACCGTGATTTTTTATTCTTTGCAAGAGAGCACACCAATTTGATAGGGATATGATGGGACGTAGTACTTGTCAAGTGATTAACCTGAGCATTACCAAACTTTTCAAGCCAAGCTAGATTAGCGGCCGCCATATCTAGCCTCTCCCGGATCCGAACCTCGTTTCTTGGATTGCTAGTCCAAGTGTATTTGATCCCATTATAACCCAAATCAAACAGTCCATTCTTAGATAATGCTTGTCTAATGTCATCTATTAACTGAAAGTCAGCTACTAAACCACCTTCTTTTTCACCCAAACTAGTCATTGCATTAAAGTCGCCGATGACACACCATGGCGCTTCAACTTTTTTTCTCAAGCAAGATAAGAGTTTCCATGAATGAACTCTTTCCTCAATAACTGGGTTTCCATAGAAGCAAGTTAATTTCCACATGAAATCCCCTTCCACTTCTTTGATTAAGCAATCGATGCAATATCGGTTCTTGTAACGTAACCGAACATCCACATCGTCTTGCCAAAACAAATCCAAACCACCACTGCGCCCCACAAAATCCTTGCTCAGGCCAGCGCGGAACCTAAGCTTGGTACGAATGCCTTCAATCTCACTAGAAGTCATCCTTGTTTCCATTAAGAAAACAAGTTTGGGCTGCTTACCTCTAACAAGGCTTTGTAAGATTAGAACATTACGGAGGTTCCCAAGCCCCCGTATGTTCCAGCTCAACACATTCATTGCGCTTGGCGGCCCTGCTTAGCAGGCGCCGCCATTGTTTCTTGTGGGTACTTTGAGGCTCCCCCTTCCTCTCCTTCTCGACTCGCCACTCCCAACCCATGGACTCGCTGATTTCCCACCTTTGCCGTACTTAATCTACGATCCTGTTGCTTTTCTCTTGCATTCGGTGTCAAGTCTATCTCCTGAAGCTTTCTTTGGCTAAAGCCTCCTTTGCTTTCTGTTCTTTCGTCAAGCTCGTATGGGACGCAGGTTTTTTTCCTTTATTTCCCCCTTGGGTTTGTTTGGTGTATCTTGGGTGGCTAAAGGATTTTCAAACACTCTAATTCTGTTGGCCTCCTCATTGTTATCAATTTCTTCTACGTCTTCCTCCATCTCCGAACGTGAAATTGAGCCAGAAGCTGAACCTTGAGCTGATCTTGCATCCTTTGTGTCGCTGTTTGTCTCATCAGACTTCACATTCTTTCCTTCACTTTGGTCTTTCTCTTTGTGCCCCCCTTCTCTGTTAGTGTTCATGGTTGTAGCCTTCTTTTTCCTTTGAGGTGGTTTGTAGAGCAAGAAAGATCCATACCCCGGAAGCTTGGATTCGTCTGTGTGGTTATTCGAGTTGCACTGGTCACTGTAGTGATCAAGGCAGCCGCACCACTCGCATACATGGGGTATTCACTCGTATTTATAATCGATCCATCTCTTCTCCCCAAACGCCTTGATGAACCTTCCCCTTACCAGTGGTTTCTTGACATTGATTTTTACTCTAATTCGAATGTAATCTCCTTCTGGTCCCAAAAGAACTCTCTCATCTTCGCCTACTATTTCGCCGAGAGTCTGCAGTGGCTTCTTTGCCTCTTTTGGGTCCAGAAAATAAGCCGGTAGGTTAATCACTTGAACCCAGATTTCAGTTTTTTCAAACATAGACGCTTCAATCTTCATATGACTATCCAATGGCTGAAGCACTAGGAGATTATCATCAAAAGTCCAAGGGCCGCCTTTTAGAACCCTATCTCTCGATTCACGATCTGGGAACGTAAACACGAATATATTGGGGCTTGTTTCGAAAATAATAACCTTGTCTCCGTTAATCCAAATCTTTTTGAAAACTAGTTTCATTGCCCAGGTTTTAACCACTCCTGGCGTGACAAAGGATCCGATCAAGCAGTGTTGGAAGTTCTTGACAGCTTCCACGCAGAACTCCTCATCATACTCGTAAACGTCCTCTTCTTCTGTCGTGTATGGCCTCTCAGGTTGAATCCCAGCCTTCCCAGTCGTAGTCTTGCCGTTTTTTTCTCATTCGTTTGCCATCGTCGTCTCTACCAGGGTTTGCTCCGCTCAGAGCACTAGGTCAAAACTTTTTGCAAAGCTTTACTGCTATTTCTTATTTATATATATAATGTCTAATTTAAATCAGAATATCTATATATATATATGTAATTATTAATTCACAAAAATAAAATTGTTTTTTAATATGATAATTTGAAAAATACTATTTTAATATTAAAAAATGTGAAATATGTATTCGTAATTATCAATAATAATTATCAAAAACATGAATTAGTTATTGCACGCATAATAAGTGATTACAAAAATTAAACTACATGAAGATTTAGTGAATATTTTTTAGTAAATGTTGTCTAAGAAGTAAATAAATCAAGATTTAGTGAATTATTCAGGATTAATATTTTCAGATAAATTACTAAAAGATAATTACTTAAACTACAAATCTTATGTTTATATAAAAAAAAACTACAAACCTTATCAACAAACTAAATAAGAAAAATAAAAATAGAAGATATAAACAAATACAAAAATGAATTAGTAAAAGATTATTATTTAAACACAAAAAAATCTTATGAACTCAACATAAAAAGAAAAAAAATATAAACTAAATGAACGTTGGCAGTGAGACCAACTCCTACAGTTTCTTCAACTCTTCACTATCTTCTCCTAAAATCTCTCCTACAATTTTTAGAATTACGTTCAAATGATAAACAATCAAAAAAACAAAATCTATCAAAACCAAATCGATAATTCAGGAGCATCCCCACAACGAGTTCCCTCACAACATCGACTCCAACAGCGGGGCAAGGGCGTGCGCGCCGAACCCGCCACCGCCCTATTTCGCCTGATTAGTCGGCTCCTAAACCACAACGCCTCCCATGTTGGGTTCGCTAATCCACTTCCCAAGCTTACCCAAGCCAACCATTGGAGTTGGTCTTAGTGTGTTAGATAATGTTAGCAACAGTGTCTGTCTTTTCCTAATTCTTTTGACAAAACTCTAAAAATTCAGCTTAAAAAGTATGTGTGAAAAAATCCAACTGAACTGAAAATCACATTATGTTCGGTATAAGCTGAAATTATAGATCACTAACTTGAACCATTTAACAATTTTTATTAGCATAATATTTTTTCCTCGTGTTCGAACTCGATACCTCATGTAGAGGCTTTAAATGCTCTACCACTGTCTAGCACCCATTTCGTGTTTCTATGTCGATCTTTAGACGGTGTTCTTCACTCATTTTTGATTAATTCTCACGATGGTGCTTACTAATGAAGTTTCGATGTCGCCAAATGGTTCAGGCGTCTCTCAGGCTGCAATTGACAACTCTTCGTCGTATTTTGTCACCAACTCATATCATCCAGGTATAACTCTCGTATCTCAACCTCTTAGTGGAGAGAATTTTAATACTTGGTTCAGATCAATGAGTTTGGCACTAGTGGCTAAGAAATAGAGTTGGGAAGGGAAGTGTAGAGAAATGGGGTAGGGCTGGGAAGGGGAAAATATTCCTATGGTTGTATTATTTGTGATGACAATGTAGTTATTTCATCTGTTTATGCTTACCAAATAACGAATTGGGATAAAGAGGTGTGACGTCCCAATAAGGACATTGTGGAGGAAGAGGTGGGACGAAGTAGCATCACTTGTGGAGAAAGGACCCAGTAAATGCATGCCAAGCCAGCTAGGAGCCGAACTCCATAGGTAATGTGGTCACTGAAAGTGCAAACACCACGTTGGTAATAACTTGAACCAACTTTCTTGGAAGATTGAGACCTTGCACCAAATTAACCCCCTAAAGCCAACCTCATGTCACAATCCATCTCCCCAATCCATGTGAATTCTTTAGCCTTCCAACACGTTGAAATAAGCTACCACTTCACACTTTATACATAAGATAGTTGAGAGCAGCTTATACAGTACGAGTACATCAGAAAAGCCATTACTCCAACAAAAACCCCAAATTCTTCCTTATCTTCTTTAACTACTCCCACATGGACCTCTCTAATGGTTTTCGTTCATTTATTCGCCTTCTTCTTCTTCTCTTCTCAAACCCTAGTCCAATCACCTTCCCTTCTTAAACAACAATTTCTAATTCTTCTTCTTCTTCTTCTTGGTCTACACTTATTCAATTTTAAGCGACACTTCACTTACAAGTAGGGTAGATGATCTTCTTTTTTCATATATGGCATAGAAGAAACTACACTTACTCACCAAGATACATCTTCCTTCCCTGTAACAAACCGATCGGGGTAGAGAAACCCCACTCGACGATCACATTTCTGGGTTCCGACCTGTAGATCTTGAATGAGGTTTTTCTTAAATTCAACCTTTTACACTATACTGGAGACTTCTTAGGTTTACATTCGTGGTTGTCTTCATATTCAGAATCATACAATCAATATTTAGTTTCTCTTTAACAAAAAAAACAAAATTTGAGTACGTTTACACTGAGCCGTTTTTTTACTGATTCATAGTTGCAACATATTGGTTTGTTAAATCATCTAAAAAACAGTTTAACACACTTAGAAACTTAAGACTACCCTATTTTTAACGAATGATGTAGTTCAGTGAATGATGTAGTTCAAGAAAGTTTTGCGGCCAACCGTAAAAAGGGTAAACATTTTTACAATTGAGATGTAGTCTCATGATGCATCACCTTATTTTGGACGTTGATTGAGTTAGATTGGTTAATGCTTTCGTAATTTCAAATCTCAGTATGCGAGTTTGATATGTGGTGTATTCTGTGAAGAAGGGTGATTTAGATATTGCTCCTGAATTGTAACAACCCGTGGATTACAATCCCAGCAACTTATTTACCCGTATTACCGGATAAAAATGTTTAAGTGTTGAAGGTGCTAGTAGTAATCCACAGGGTTTACCATATACCAAATTTCATTCTCACAATACTCCAATGTGGGACATGATATTACAATCCCCCAACCATATATACATCTAATCCACAAATATCAATCAATAATATATTGATGCGGGACGGATATTACAATCCCCCCACCTTATATACTCGACGTCCTCGTCGAGTGTGCCCAGTTACGTATCCCCTTGGCTGGCGGTGAACCGCCACGGAGTCCTTGCGGGACCACGATTGGCTCTGATGCCATTTATAACAACCTGTGGATTACTGTCTCAGCAACTTCTTTACCCGTACTACCGGATAAAAATGCTTAAGCCTTGAAGGTGCTAGTAGTAATCCACAAGGTTTACCATATACCAAATTTCATACTCACAAATCTTCGATGTGGGACATGATATTACATGAATTCTCTGGAAATTACTAACATTTTTTTCTTGTTTACAAATACATTCACTGTTCTCGGCTTACTTTCGTTTATTTTCTGGCTCTTGTGCATGTTTTCTTGGACAAGATTTGAAAGCTCGTAGAATGGGTGGACTCGGAAACGCATACAGGGTAGGAACGGAGTGGTATCACTTGTGAAGAAAGGACCCACTAAATGCATGCCAAGACAGCTAGGAGCCGAACTCCATAGGTAATGGGGTCACTGAAAATACAAACACCACGTTGGTAATGACTTGAACCAACTTTCTTGGTAGATTGAGACCTTGCACCAAATTAACCCCCTAAAGCCAACCTCATGTCAGAATCCATGTCCCCAATCCATGTGACTTCTTTAGCCTTCCAACACGTTGAAATAAGCTATCACTTCACTCTTTATACATAAGATAGTTGAGAGCAGCTTATACAATACGGGCACATTAGAAAAGCCATTACTCCAACTAAAAACCCAAGTCCTTCCTTATCTTCTTTAACTACTCCCACATGGACCTGTCCAATGTATTTCGTTCATTTCGTCGCCTTATTCTTCTTCTCTTTTCAAACCCTAGTCCAATCATCTTCCTTTCTTAATCAACAATTTCTTATTCTTCTTTTTCTTCTTCTTCTTCTTCTTGGTCTACACTTATTCAATTTTAAGTGACACTTCACTTCCAAGTAGGGTAGATGATCTTCTTTTATCATATATGGCATAGCAGAAACTAGACTTACTCACCAAGATACATCATCATTCCCTGTAACAAACCGATTGGGGTAGAGAAACCCCACTCGACGACCACATTTCTGGGTTCCGACCTATAGATCTTGAACAAGGTTTTGTTTAACTTCAACATTTTACAGTATACTATGGGAGATTTCTTAGGTTTACATTCGTGGTTGTCTTCAGATTCAGAATCATACAATCAATATTTAGTTTCTCTTTAACAAAAAATAAAAATTTGAGTACGTTGATAGTGACGGGATTTGCCGTTTTTTTACTGATTCATAGTTGCAGCATATTTGTTTGTTAAATCATCTAAAAAATAGTTTAACACACTTAGCTAACCTATTTTCAGCGAATGAGGTAGTTCAATTAATGATGTATTTCAAGAAGGTTTTGCGGCCAACCGTAAAAAGGGTAAACATTTTTTACAATTGAGATGCAGTTTCATGTTACATCACCCTATTTTGGGCGTTGATTGAGTTAGCTTGGTTAATGCTTTTGTAATTTCAAATCTCAGTATGCGAGTTTGATATGTGTTGTATTATGTGAAAAAGGGTGATTTAGATATTGCTCCTGAATTGTAACAACTCGTGGATTACAGTCCCAACAACTTCTTTACCCGTACTACCGGATAAAAATGCTTAAGTGTTGAATGTGTTAGTAGTAATCCACAAGGTTTACCATATACCAAATTTCATTCTCTCAAATCTCCGGTGTGGGACATGATATTTCAATCCCCCAACCATATATACATCTAATCCACAATATATTGATGTGGAACGGATATTATAATCCCCCCACCTTATATACTCGACGTCCTCGTCGAGTGTGCCCAGTCACGTATTCCTTGGCTGGCGATGAACCGCCACGGAGTCCTTGAGGGACCATGATTGGCTCTGATGCCATTTATAACAACTCGTGGATTACAGTCCCAGCAACTTCTTTTCCCGTACTATCGGATAAAAATTCTTAAGCCTTGAAGGTGCTAGTATTAATCCACAAGATTTATCATATACCAAATTTCATACTAACAAATCTCCGGTGTGGGAAATAATATTACATGAATTCTCTGGTAATTATTAAATTTTTTTTTCTTGTTTACAAATACATTCACTGTTCTCGGCTAACTTCCGTTTGTTTTCTTGTTCTTGTGCATGTTTTCTTGGAGAAGATTTGAAAGCTCTTCGAATGGGTGGACTCAGAAACGCATACATGGTAGGGACGGAGTGGTATCACTTTTGGAGAAAGGACCCACTAAATGCATGCCAAGCCAGGTAGGATCCGAACTCCATAGGTAATGTGGTCACTGAAAATGCAAACACCACGTTGGTAATGACTTGAACCAAGTTTCTTGGTAGATAGAGACCTTGCACCAAATTAACCCCCTACAGCAAACCTCATGTCAGAATCCATCTTCCCAATCCATGCGACTTCTTTAGTCTTCCAACACGTTGAAATTAGCTACCATTTCACTCTTTATACATAAGATAGTTGTGAGCAGCTTATACAATACGGGTACATCAGAAAAGACATTACTCCAACTAAAACCCCATGTCCTTCCTTATCTTCTCTAACTACTCCGACATGGACCTCTCCAATGCTTTTCGTTCATTTCGTCGCCTTATTCTTCTTCTCTTCTCAAACCCTAGTCCAATCATCTTCCCTTCTTAAACAACAATTTCTTCTTCTTCTTCTTCTTCTTCTTCTTCGTCTTGGTCTACACTTATTCAATTTTAAGTGAAAGTTCACTTCCAAGTAGGGTATATGATCTTCTTTTTTCATATATGACATAGAAGAAACTACACTTACTCACCAAGATACATCTTCCTTCCATGTAACAAACCGATCGGGGTAGATAAACCCCACTCGACGACCACATTTTTGGATTCCAACCTATAGATCTTGAACAAGGTTTTGTTTAACTTCAACCTTCTACACTATACTATGGTAGATTTCTTAGGTTTAAATTCGTGGTTGTCTTGAGATTCATAATCATACAATCAGTATTTAGTTTCTCTTTAACAATAAAAAAAAATTGAGTATGTTGACAGTGTCCTTTACCTAGTTTATTAAACGGGAACTGCTTTTTTTACTGATTCATAGTTGCAACATATTGGTTTGTTAAATCATCTAAAGAATAGTTTAACACACTTAGAAACTTAAGACAACCCTATTTTCAGCGAATGATGTAGTTCAGTGAATGACGTAGTTCAAGAAGATTTTACAGGCAACCGTAAAAAGGGTAAACATTTTTACAATTGAGAGGCAGTTTCATGATACATCACCCTATTTTGGGCGTTGAGTGAGTTAGATTGGTTAATGCTTTCGTATTTCAAATCTCAGTATGCGAGTTTGATATGTGGTGTATTTTGTGAAGAAGGGTGATTTAGATATTGCTCCTGAATTGTAACAACCCGTGTATTACAATCCCATCAACTTATTTACCCATATTACCGGATAAAAATGCTTAAGTGTTGAAGGTGCTACTAGTAATCCACAGGGTTTACCATATACCAAATTTCACTCTCACAAATCTCCGGTGTGGGACATGATATTACAATCCCCCAACCATATATACATCTAGTCCACAAATATCAATCCACAATATATTGATGTGGGACGGATATTACAATCCCCCACCTTATATACTCGACGTCCTCGTCGAGTGTGTCCAGTCACGTATTCCCTTGACTGGCGGGACTAAGATTAACTCTGATGCCATTTATAACAACCCGTGGATTACAGTCCCATCAAATTCTTTACCTGTACTACCAGAAAAATGTTTAAGCCTTGAAGGTGCTAGTAGTAATTCAAAAGGTTTACCATATACCAAATTTTATACTCACAAATCTCTGGTGTGTGACATGATATTACATGAATTATGTGGTTATTACTAACATTTTTTTCTTGTTTACAAACAATTCACTGTTCTCGGCTTACTTTCGTTTATTTTCTGGTTCTTGTGCATGTTTTCTTGGAGAAGATTTGAAAGCTCTTAGATTGGGTGGACTCGGAAACACATACAGGGTAGGGTGAGCAAAAACCTGACAAACCTTCTTTCTCTTCCTTTATGTTTGCATTTGTTACTTGCTTTGTATGTAATAAATAGATGTATGCAATACTATTAAAACCAAATCGGTATTGTCGGACTCTTTTTTCCAACTTTATTTATCAAATCAAGTCATCCCCTAATCTTTTTCTTTTTAAATAAATTTCTCTATGCATGCAGAAATATAAGCTCAGTGCATGCCGAAGGGAAGATTCTTATCGTTGAATAAATCCCTGAAAATCTTCATGCACGTAATGCAATGGAGCATGCATCTATGGAGTAGTTGGGATGATTTTCATCAGCAACAAAGACCACATTGTGTGCTCATTCAAATGTGGGAAGATTCCTTGTGTCACATTTGGGCGAGTTGATGGAGAGAAAATCATTGACTACATACAAAAAATGTGCAAGAAGACCGACCTTACATACTAGGTTTTATCCCACGCGCATTGCGTGTGATGTAGCTATGATGGAAACTAGGTTCATCGGATGGTTCGATATTAGGGTGTTATATAGAGATAATACACCTATGAACATATGTTAGAAATCATTTACATTTATGCCAGTACAAAGTCAATGTTGAACGTTTATATGATTTATAATAATAGATCCTAGCTAAATTCAAGTGGTATAGAAAGTTATGAAGCTGAACTTTTCGGAGGGAAATTGATCTCCATTTTTTCTTGTATCGGCCGAATTGATATGTTGCAGTCAAGGTTACTGGTGAAAAGTTGTTGCTTTCAGAGTCTCAAAGAGTTCACAATCTAATGCTACACCATGGAGTCGAGTAGTTTCTATAACATGTAACTTATGTTTAATTTCGTACAAGTATTTTTCGAGATTGTAAGTGGAATCCCTTTAATTACCCTTGGGTGAGACTCAACTTGACTCTCATCTACCAAGTAGTTGAAATATATTCGGAGAAATTATCCGTGGTATGAGAGTTGTCGCCTTTCATCAGATGATTTTGATTGTGAAAATGGCCTCTCAAAAAGTTAAATGTGTCATCATGTGCTATTTAGTTAATTTATGTTGTCTTTAGCTAAATAACTATATTTCAAATGTTAATGACTTATTCTTCTTAAAAAAATGTTAATGAATTATTTAATCTTTATTTGTGTACATCTTAGGATGTCGATTTATTTCTTGAGAAGTGATTTTATTTTCAGCAGTGAAGTCGTTCGTTTCTAAATCCAGCAAGGTTAGCTGCAGGTTGGGAAATTAGCACTCGTTCTTCTTCGAATGACACAATTTGCCTAATAAAGAAGTTTAATTAGTTGCCTCGCAAGCCAGAACATTTGATTTTGATTTAAGTGGTCGGTTAGTTTGAACATCTTAATTCTATTTGAATTATGTAATAAAGTATTTGATGTTTTCTTTTAGTTTACTAACTTCTCCTTGCAATCAAGAGGGATTCCTAGTTGTGGAGTGGCACTTCCGCTTTCCCCGACTATGAAAAATGGGGGTGTTACAATTCAATTATTTAACAGCATAAAAAGGCTCTCTATGGCTCTAAGGCGGTACATAAAGTTGCGTACTAGGTTCTACATAAAACCATTTCCCATAATAGGATGGGTTGATAAGCTGTATATTACACCAATTGTAAAAGTACATTATTTGTTTCAATGTGTCTCTCTTTAAGAAAAATTATGCTAGAATAATATTACACCGATGCTACTTTTCCTATCGTATGCACTAGCGGACATATCTCAGAAGACCCGGTGATTGTTTCAGTTACCTCTCTTATATGAGGTGAATGGTACGAACCCTGCTAGATGCAATGATTGTATGATGTTCTAGGTGACTGGGAAAAAATAAAGATTCAGTTACTTCAAGCAATGTATACGGCATTGTCAGCTCAAGTACATCACCTGACCACGTGAAGCGGCCGGTACCGAAACATTTGATAGCATTTTCTTTACCCTTGATAAAAATAATAACTTATGCTACTATGTTTCGATTGAAGAATATAAGATAAGTCTTCTCTAGAGAAAATTTAATCTCCATATCTACTTAGGATGCCACTTTAAACCAGAAAGTTATAAACCAAGCCATACTGCATCAAAAGAAATTGAATCGTGCTCAAACATTACAAAATATAATGTAAATCAGTTAGATAAATATGCACAGAAGTTGTGTGTCCAAAATATTTTCTCTTATATAAAAATTTGCATAATTATTATATTTCTTTAGTTCGTGCTTAGTGGTAGTTTCGATTGTCTACTTTACTTTATATGCATTAATATTTATATACATAATTTTAAATTTACATGTTATAATTTATTTTAAGTAATAAAATATATCTATATAATAAGATAGGGGGTATATTTTTAAGAGACATTTTAATGAGACATTTTCAATCGTCGGATCTTAGTAATGAGTAAGCACCTAATTTCACCCGTTGGATTAGATATCCCCCAAATCCCTCAAACAAAACCCACAAATGAAAGACAATTTAGAACACGATCCCACGAAGCACTCACGCAGAAGCACGATTCCCTCGAATGCCTCCACAATCAACAGGACAATCACGATTCCAAGGCCGCCGTTGTTGCCGCCTGAGGTTCGATTTAATCCTTCCTATGCTATGTTCCCGATCTCGCCATCATCCTCCATACATCGAAGAAGGTAGGGTTGTTGCTGATTTTGATTATTTTTCATCTTCTTATTAGATTATTCAATCGGGTATTATGGGTTTTGGTTCAGTCCTGGTGTATCCTTCCCCATCGACGACTACTCAAGTCACAACCAGTTCCGCTTTTATTATTTATTTATAGAGTTTCCATCATGCCCCATCACCAGTTGTTGAACGACTTGGGTTATCTATTTATTTATACTTCTATAGTTTGATTTATACTTATATAGTTTGATCGACTCTAACAGCTGGGATTACATGGGTGGTGGGGTTTGAGAAATCAACGGCGCCGTCAATCGAAAGCCCCACCGTCAATCATGTAGGTATCTCTAATCTGTACTTATATAGTTTGATATCAATTGATTCCAGACTTATTCAATTTATTTCTTAGTCCAAGTGGATTGACATTCGGGTTCACATTGCTGATTCTGTGTACTCCTGATTTTGGGTAATGATGATTTGGTCTATAAGAATTGCTAATTTATTTGTTAGGCTAAAGTTTCTCCAATAATTTGATGTTCTGTAAAATTTCTCTTGTGGCAATAAACTAATAGGTACTTCGGTTCTCCTAACTCAACTTACATTTTCATTTAAATTGCTAATTATAGCTATTGCTGATGTTGGAATTTGGCATAGACTTCAAACTGAACTTAACCCTTCACCAAATGGGTAGGTAGACTTCAAGAGAAGTGAGAACAAATATGTTCAGCAAAGGTTCGATTAATCGGATTATTAAGAAAAAATAGGCAATTGGGTATGCGCTGAAAGACCTTAGCTTCTCCTTCATTAGTAGACTACGTTTGATACCATTACTTGCATTTTGTTTCAAGATGGAATATCTTCACCTTAACAATCATTGTAATTCTCTTTGAACCTCATTGCTTAAAATGTGTTGGATGTTGAGTGCAGGTATAAAGTCTTTGAAGCTATGAAGTAGAGGGGTTATTGTCCTCCCATTTGGATTGACTTATACAGTTGCTATACATATCACTGACATCTATCAGCTCCTGCGAGGTAAGCACCTATATTTTCTTAGTTTTTTTCTTTACTTTACCTCTACTATTTGCTAACAGGATACATACAGAGTATGTTTTTTGGCAGCTTTTGTTGGTTTTATAGTTAAGTGGTTTATACGAGAACGTACAAATGAATCTCTTTGGCAGCTGATGTTGGTTTTATAGTTAAGTGGTTTATACGAGAACTTACAAATGAATCTCTTTGATTCTTCTCCTCTCTCTATATATCTGGTGCGACAAGCCGGGCTGCCCCTTCTTGATGCCCAATTTCAATGGGTAACAGGTACATTCTCCCTCAACTATACCTTCTAAACCCTCGGTTGAATTTATGAGTTTCAGTTGTTAGTTTTCTCACATCCTCTCCTTATAGCCACTGGCACGGAGAGACTCTGAAGGACTGGTAATCCTCATCCTTCTCAGGTATGCCATATTTTGTTTGATTTTATTGTTTTTGTTTTTTTGTTTTGAAGTTTCGATTTTGACTGTAAAAATTGTTCTTGCGATTGTTTCCTGTCAACCCCAATTTCAATTTGTTGAAGTTTCGATTTTGACAGTAAAAGTTTGTTCTTGATCCTGTGATGGCTAAGCACATTCTAGACGCTCTTAAGGTAATTGGCAATTGGAAATTCGTATGATACTCATTTCAATTCAGATATAGTATCTCTGGATGTGAATTATGAAATTCAAAAGAGTAACTATGAATGCGAATTTATGGCACTGTGCTATTTGCAATTGAATCGATATTTTAACTCAACTTTTCATTATTTTTAAAATTGTTCTATGCTCAGTGGTACAACTTCGCTTAGTATGCTTTCTCAGTCCTTTGTGCTATTTTCAATTGAAATAATAATCAACATGATAATCTAACTGTTCTTATACACATGGGTTTGCAGCTTCTCTTTATTTTCACCGTCATTTCCCAATTTCGTTGATTTCACTGTACTGAACTGGGTAATTTTTCACTGAGCCGTGTATGATAGGGGAATAAAGTAGGTTAAATCCAATAGCATATATGGGTATTACTGATTTTGGGTACTAATTTTCATTGGTATGTAAATTGAAGGTTGGTTGTTACTCATTTTGGGTACTGATTGGGCATTCGTATGATACTCATTTTGCAATTCAAAGTGAAATAAGAAAAATTCAAAATTTCAAATAAAGAAAGAATCCAGCTGCTTACAGTTGTCAGCAACATCTGAAATTTTACATAAAGGACCTTCACAGATGTCCAGATGGTCCATAAATAACTAACTTTCAGTTTGAGAATAAATTGACACTCCTCTATTTTCGTCTTTTGATTCTGCGTATCAGGGTTTCTTTTCTTAACCAATTCAATTCAAAGGGCACTCTTTTTATTCTTTCACATGTACTGCAATTGTACCCTGGGACTAAGGATAATGATCTTGAAAGCCTAATATATGGGGCACTTTCTCATCTACGTTAGAAAGAGATGACAAAATAGTAAGAGGATTATGTTATCGTTGCCACTACAATAGAGGAGGTGCCTCCAGTCTGGTTGAGTTCTGGCAGGTACATTTGGTGTCTGTATATCAATCAGTTGGATTTGATTTTGATTTGGTATAAATTCATGCAATTGCAAGAATTTTAATTTGTAGCTTCACTTTGGCGTTTGCTTTTTTAGACTAATTTACAAACTTAAGAAGATCCAGTTCATTTCTTGATCTTCTGACCACAAAGGAAAAAATGCTATTGCGAACTAATCTTCTTCGTCCTAAAATAAGTCCTCAAATTCAAAAGCAAAGCTGGACTCACGAACTATTTTGTCACTATTTTAATTGCTTCTTTTGAATGATCTAACTTCTCTTTCACAATGGAAATATTACAGGTTTGGATTATCAACGGCCGTATCCTGGTATGAGGTAAAAGATTTTCCACAATTACACTTAGACATTAGTACAACATCAACAACACTGAACTCCACAATTTATGGAAAGTACAAGGATTATCTGATTGGGTCAACGGTGGTACAAGATATTCTCAGATAGCTTATCCGGCCAAGATGACCGAATTATTATTTTGTAAAATATGGCTTCTTCCTCGTGGTCGTATGAGTCGTGAAATTGAATGAATTTCTGCAAGATTGTTACAGCTTAGCAGAGACTTTTGCTTGATACAATCTTTCAATTATTAGGATAGGTTTCAACGTTGTTGCGCACTTCAATGCTAAATATGTACTTATATTGTTTGTGAATGAGGATGGTTGATCCTTATCTCTCATTTGAACATGATGATTGGCTATTTGTTTATTGGTTCAATAAAATTCCTCTTATGTGATCACTAAATAGTGCGGTTACTTTGTGTACCATTTTTTTATGTACTTCATGGATTCTTCGTGTAACCGAGCATGTTTAACCCACAATTTTAGTGCCTTCAGTGCAATGTTTGCTTCTAATTCTTTTCATCATGCCTTTAGGCACGGGCAATACCTAGTTAATTTATAAATAGTGGGTTTTGAACGATCATACCGCGTTAAACTGAGATCGAGGAAAAAACCGATATGAGATTAAATGTTTTGGATTTTTTCGGCTCAAACCGAACGGAAACGTTTGAACAACCATCGCCACTACTGACAATCTCCCACAGCCACGATATAACCCTGAGCTTTCTCCCTAGCAAACTGACTTGCAGTCGCATCAACACCTTTAATCGGTTCTTAATTTCTTGTCATAGAAAAGAAAACGGTACATGCATTCCGAGAATCATATGTTACAGTAGGGTATGATGGTAATGAGGTAAGAAATAACAAAAAAAAGAAGATAAATTGTACTTCTTTCTTGTACGGTATTTGAACACGTGATGATACAATATGCATAATTTGTCTATGTACTCCACTTTCTTTTTATCACTAATATGCAAATTATATCAATTTTTTTTACAGTCTACCACCAAAACATAGTTGGTGATGACTGCATATAATCCCATAGACAAGGTCGGCACAAACCAGCTAAACTATACTATAACACAAAGATTACAACATAACTTACTGTGACTATACTAGATATCCAGTACAACAAGACTACGTAAAAAAACACTTGGTATGTTTTCTTATCTTTCTTTTAGTTTTGAATTTTTCTTCAATAAATCATGTCACTTAAGCTGGTGATTGAGATAACAAAAACAACGCAATTTTTTAGTATTTTTTTACTCTACAACATCATGAAAAATTATCAAAAAATTGTATCGTATTGCTAATCAAATCATCGGTCAAAGTCACCGATTAAAAAAATACTAAAATAATTGTAAATGTAAACACCACTTTGGTAATGACTTGAACTATCTTTCTTGGTATATTGAGACCTTGCACCAAATTATCCCCCCGAAATCCAACCTCATGTCAGACTCCATCTCCCAATCAATGTGTCTTCTTCAGCCTGCCAACAAGGGTGACATAAAATGATAGTTGAGAACAGCTTATACAGTACGAGTTACATCAGAAAAGCCATTAATCCTCCTACTAAAGCCCGCACAACCTCTTGGTCCCTTCCTTATCTTCTTCAACTACTACACATGTACAATCTGTCTCGCCATCTTCCTCTCTCGCTTCTCTGGTTTCTCCCATCTTCATCCCTCCCACTCCCACTTACCACATCTTAGTAGTACAACTGTACGTAGAGAAGAGAGAGGTGTTGACTCCCAAATCTTACTTCTACCCTCACATGTACATACGATCTGAAGCATTCTCACTCCCTCCCATTGCAGCGCCGCACCATCTTCTCCGTGAATCACCTCAGGAGAGCCAACCATCCCCTCAACACCTGTACATTCGATCTAGAGCAGTCTTCGCTCCGACCTAGGGTTTCGACTCTTCCTCGCTAAGCTCCTTTTAGTTTCACCCTTCCCATCCCCTTGATTTTATTAACTGTAAACACGACTTTGTTAATGACTTGAACTACCTTTCTTCATAAATTGAGACCTTGCACCAAATTAACCTGCCAAAAGCCAAACACCTGCCAGACTCCATCTCCCAATCCATGTGACTTCTTCACCCTTCCAACAGTGGTGACATAAGATGGTAGTTGAGAATAGGTTATAAAGTACGTGGTACATCAGAAAAGCCATTACTCCTCCTACTTAATCCCCAACAACCTCTTGGTCCCTTCCTTATCTTCTTCAACTAGTCCACCTGTACAATCTGTCTCACCGGATTCCTCTCGCTTCTTTGGTTTCTCCCATCTCCCTCCCTATCTCTCTATCTCTTACCACATCTTAGTAGTACAACTGTAGGTAGAGAAGAGAGAGGTGTTGTCTCCCCCAATCACAACTGGAGAGCCACTTCATCCCCACCTCACTTGTACATCGATCTAGAGCAGTCTCCGCACCGACCTAGGGTTTGATTAACTGTATTATGTTTGGTTTTTGACTTTTTTGGTTATAGTCGTTAAGATTTTTTCATATGTTTATCACCTCTAACTTTCGCTTCCTCTGTCAAATTACTCGAGTAGTTGGTTAATTTTTTGCTTCTTTTGTCACTTCATATATAGCGAAGTGGCTACTTTGCTTGTCAAAGAGGGTGTTGCAGGGAAAATCAAGGCACAAGACTTCTTAGATGATTTGAAACTTTATATACATAATTTCTAGAAACTTGCTTACTCCTTTGATGTTGTCTCTTTTTTTAGTAGGCCGAAACGGCAACGTATTGACGCATACATTTGCCAAGGTAGGGCTAGTAAAAGACGACACACCTTAATATTCTCAAGTCCCCGAGTGTGCGATTGATGTTTTCGATTCGGATATCTTGAGATTGACTTCCTGAAATTAATGAAATTATTATTTTCCCTCAAAAAATTAATCAACATATGAAAAAACAAGAAGAAATGGGGCATGTAACTTGGAGAAAGGACCCACTAAATGCATGCCAACCCAGCAACCATGTGAGCTGAACTCCATTGGAAACGTGGTCACTGTAAATGTAAACATCACTTTGGTAATGAATTGAACTACATTTCTTCATAGATTGAGATCTTGCACCAAATTAGCCCCCCAAAAGCCAACCTCATGTCAGACTCCATAGCCCAATCATGTGACTTCTTCATGCTTCCAACAGTGGTAACATTAGATGGTAGTTGAGAAAAACTTATACAACACGAGATACATTAGAAAAGCCATTACTCCTCCCACTAAAGCCCGAACAACCTCCTAGTCGCTTCATTATCTTCTTCAACTACTCCACATGTGCAATCTGTCTCACCGTCGTCCTCTCGCTTCTCTGGTTTCTCCCATCTCCGTCCCTCCCTCCTTCTCTCTCTTACCACATCTTACTAGTAAAACTGTAGGTAGAGAAGAGTGAGGTGTTAACTCCCAAATATTACTTCCACCCTCACATGTACATACAATCTGAAGCATTCTCAATCCTGCCCATTGGAGAGCCGCACCATCGTGTTCGTCAATCACCACCGGAGAGCCACATCATCCCCTCCTCACTTGTACAACCGATCTGGAGTAGTCCTTTCTCTGAAATAGGGTTTTGACTCTTCCTCGGTAAGCTCCCTTTTAGTTTAACCATTCATATCCCCTTGATTTATTAACTGTATTCTGTTTGGTTTTGTAACTTTTTTGTGCATAATCTTTAAGATTTTGTCATTAGTTTATCGCCTCTAACTTTTTCTCTCTCTATCAAATTACTCTAGTAGTTGGTTAATTTTTTGCTACTTTTGTCACTTCATATATAGCGCAGTGTCTATTTTGCTGGTAAAAGAGGGTGTTGTAGGGAAAATCAAGGCACAAAACTTCTTAGCTGATTTGAAACTTTACGTAGCTAATTGCAAGAAACTTGCTTACTCCTTTGAGGCGGCCTTTTTTTCTAGAGTAGGCCAAATTGGTAACGTATTGGCGCAAACATTTGCCAAGGTAGGGCTAGTAGAAGACGACATGTCTTTTTATTCTCAAGTCCCGGAGTGTGCGATTGATGGTTTCGATTAGGATATCGTGAGATTAACTACCTAATGTTAATTAAATTTTTATTTCCCTCAAAAAAATTAATCAACATATAAAGAAAAAGAAGAAACAAAGCATGTCACTTGTTGAGAAAGGATCCACTAAATGCATGCCAAGCCAGCATCCATATGAGCCGAACTCCATAGAAAATGTGGTCACTGTAAATGTAAACACCACTTTGGTAATGACTTGAACTACCTTTCTTGATAGATTGAGACCTTGCACCAAATTAGCTCCCGAAAGCCAAACTCATATCGGACTCCATCTCCCAATCAATGTGACTTCTCCAGTCTTTCAATGTTGGCGACATAAGATGGTAGCTGAGAATAGCTTATACAGTACGGGGTACATCAGAAAAGCCATTACTCCTCCTACTTAAGCCCGAACAACCTTCCTTATCTTCTCCAACTACTCCACCTGTACGATCTGTCTCACCATCGTCCTCTCACTTCTCTGAATCTCCCATCAATGCCCCGCCCTCCCTCTTTCTCTCCCTCTTGCCACATCTTAGTAGTACAATTGTAGGTAGAGAAGAGGGAGGTTTTGACTCCCAAATCTTACTTCTACCTTCACATGTACATACGATCTGAAGCATTCTCAGTCTCGCCCATGGGAGAGCCGCACCATCGTCTCCGTCAATCACCACCGGAGAGCCACACCATCCCCTCCTCACCTGGACATTCGATCTAGAATAGTCTCTGCTACGACCTAGGGTTTTGAATCTTCCTTAGTAAGCTCTCTTTTAGTTTCACCCTCCCTTTCCCCTTGATTTTATTAATAGTATTCTGTTTGGTTTTTAACTTTTTGTGCAGAATCGTTAAGCTTTTTTCATAGTTTATCGCCTCTAACGCTCTCTGTCAATTTACTCTAGTAGTTGGTTAATTTTTTGCTGCTTTTGTCACTTCATATATACCGCAGTGGCTATTTTGCTGGTCAAAGATGGTGTTGTAGGGAAAATCATGGCACAAGACTTCTTATCTGATTTGGAACTTTACGTAGATAATTGCTAAAAACTTGCTTGCTCCTTTGATGTTGTCTCTTTTTCTAGAGTTGGCCAATATGGAAGCGTATTGGCGCTTACATTTGCCAAGGTAGGGCTAGTAGAAGACAACGTATCTTTTTATTCTCAAGTCCCCGAGTGTGCGATTGATGTTTTCGATTAGGATATCTTGAGATTAACTACATAAAGTTAATGAAATTATTATTTTTCCTCAAAAAAATTAATCAACGTGTGAAAGAAAAAGAAGAAACGGGGCATGTCACTTGTTGAGAAACGATCCACTAAATGCATGCCAAGCATTCGTATGTATTTGACATACTACATTTTCATAATTTCAAGTAAGCCAAGTTGAAAGCTTTAAATATCTGTGGATATGACCATCTAGATATACGAAAAGATGACTTTCAAGTAGCCTATAGGAGCGGAGGAAACACTTCAAAGTGTTTATGACCAAATTCATTTTGTTAATGCTAATTAAGTCATAGTTGACTGAGTAAATATATCAAAAGCTAATGAAAGCAGGTACTTTTAAGTGGAGAAGACTTGTTTATTTTTATTTGTGGCATGCATGATGCTATTTGTCGACATGTCGTTAAGTTTTGTATGCTACATATAGCAACCTTAGTTTTCAGTCCCGGCTTCAATACTTACTCTGATAAAGATGCAGATGGACCAAACTATGTAATGTGTATGCTGGTTGTGATTTTTATTTTATTTTCCTAGATTAAAATTAGTTGCTTGAAGTTACTTGTTATGTTATGATCTAATATTATGTGTAGCTGTAGATATGATATGTTTTGTCGTCATGACATATTGTGGTCCAGGTGAAAGATGCGTATGGAGCTACAGTAGATGGTGATAAGTCAGGTGTCACGGATGAGAAGCCGACATGATGTTTTTTTTGTGAAAGCAGAAATATTGGATGACCTTTCAAAGAACAACATGGACCCTGAATACTGGCAATTTGGTAGTGAAATGGTGAGTGGAAAAAATCCACTGCGTTGCTATATTAAGTTTTCGTTTAGATATTTGGTGTGTTGTATCGCCTGACCTGACAAAGTAAAAATGAAATTTATCTCACTGCAGAACGAGAAGGATGTTGATAGCGAGAATGTGATGGGAGAGTACCCGCCATGGGTCAACAAATTGTTGCTTAAAATTTCTGTCATAACTGACAGTAATTATCGGTTGCCGACTCTCCGGTGCTTTGTACAGTGGATATATTGAAATGGTGTTCTTCTTCCAAAGTAGGAGTTGTCGTGAGTTTAGACGTCGACGTTGAAACCCCCCCCCCCCCCCCCCCCCGACCGTGACGGGCAGGAAAACTTGGCGGTTCGAACGGGGATCCATTTCCTGTCCCGAGAAATCAAACCTGGATGAAATGGATCCGGCCGACCTTGAACCGGAGGATATAGATCCAGGCCATGTTGATCCGTATTGGGAAGCACCGACCACCAAAATGGGAGATGTAGATGGTATTCCAAGTCCAAGTGTGACGCACCTGAGAGGCGAAGATGGTGTCGTGAACTTAGGGAACATTGCTGAAAAGTATGATGAAAAGTATGTGAAGAAAAGTGGCGTGGGACGAAGCCGTAGTTCCAAACCGTACAATTATGGCATATATCCGTTTAAGACGCCCCCTTTGAAGAAAGCGTTGAAACCCGACCAGTTTCGACATTCTAAAATCGTGGACGTGGAACCAATGAATTTGGATAACAGCAAGAAATTTGGAGGGACAAAGGTGCGGTCTGTGAAGAGAGTCTATGCAGTACGTGGTAAAATAGTACCAGTTGATGGAGTTAAATTCATTTATGGGACACCGAAAAGAGGAGAGGATTATCCTCTGTGAAGGAGCGTGCCCCTCCCGACGATGGAAGGATCCGTGAAGGACATGATATCAGTAAGAAGGCGAAGAAGCCCTCGGGAAAAGCCTTTGGTAGTCCCAGATGTCCTGTTAAGGGAGGCCCTTCTACTGTATGAGTACTCTACCTGCTCTTCGGGTGTACTGAAATCTGCCATAGACTAGTTGGGACCTTTACTATTAATTGTTTCGTAGTTCATAATATTAAGTATCCTTACTTAATGTACTGAATTATTTATTTTGTAGGGAAAAGATTGTGGATTTTGATAGCTCGCTGAGGTCTAATGGACATAATGAGGCATGGGGAATGGTTTTCTGGAGATGTATGTATTTTAGAATGAACTTTATAAGTGAATCCTTAGATGTTGTCTTGAATTGATTGTGTTATATTAATTTTCGCGCTATTTGTGAAGATAATTGACAGTGTTGGCAGAGTGTGCACCTCCTTGCACATAAAGGACATGTTGTTGCAGAAGAAGAAACAATCAATATGGTATCTTGGAACGTACTCTGGGGTGATACGGGATCGTAGTCAATGGACTCATTAAAATTATTTTAAAGTTGACAGCATATTATATTAGTGTAACACCATAACATCTGTGATTTTAGATGGCTGTGGGGAAGAGTTGTTTTTTGGAGCGGGATATGCTTGGAAATTTGGAGGATCTTGAACGGGTATTTTCTTTGTTACTACCTTATGTTATTTCTTTTAAAGTTATTGTACACAAAGTAATGGTGCTCCATGTAAGCAATCATTGATGCAATCACTCCCTGAACTGGACGTTCTTCCAAATGATTTGGCGGACATGTTTGTTACATGTAAAGTGTCATGTTTTCAGTCTTTGAAATGATGTGAACATTGGAAGGGAATGTACTCTATGAACATTGGATAAGGCTACCTCTGAATTGGTTTTTTATCATTTTTAACATGTTCGTTTGTTGATATTTGAAGAAACCGGTTCTGTCATAACCTTGTTAGTTTAGATTATCCCATATTCACTATTTTCTCTTATTACAGGTGTAACATTGCTATGTTTCACCGCCAGTTATAAAATATTTGTAGTGAGAAGTTGCTTGTTCCTTCTTATGAGTGGCGAACAACTGTTTTTCAAGTGCAGTGTGTTTGTTTCCTTGCATATTTTGACAGTTTATTGAATCGTTTTATTGAAATATATTTCACATGTTGTTGGTATTCCTAAAAAACGTCCGAGTATCACCAACTGGTGAGAGTAGTGCCCTGAGGCGGCGATACTTTCTACGGTTTCTTTCTAATGTGATACGTTAGCTTGGCCTTGTAGCACACTACCCAGATACATTCATGTTTATATTGATTGGGCCTTGGTTTATGCGACAGTGAATGACATGACCCTTATGTCTTGTGACGTAGTATTGGGAGTGTTTTTTAATAACATATGCTTGTAATTTGCAATGTCAGATCATAATGTTGTGCCTGGTTGGTGGAAATCACTGGATATTGCTCTACATTGAATTGAATGCCTAGTTGTTTACGTGATGGATTCGAAGGCATACGACCCGAAGAAGCACTAGAACAATAAGACGAGGAAGGTAATGAAAATAACCCGTTATTTATGTCTGGTTCGATGGGTATAAGCTGTTAATAACCATACTCGATTGAAATGACCTGTTACCGACTCCAAGGACTGAGTAGTTATTTTGCAAGGGTTGCGCACACATAGCGAAATTATGGAACTGGTAAGCGAAGTAGATTACACATGTATGTTGGATGTACTTAATTGTAGGGAAAGGGCATAATAATGTGGTTGACGTGTTTGTAGATGAAACATATTGACAATTCATTGCGCGAAACGTTCGACGACTTGTATGTCTACGGATTTCCCTCGTTCCGCATAAGCTACTCTGACTTGATTCCCCAACAGCCTAACGGGTGTGTAGTAATGATGTGGATATTTTCTATTACTTGCCCTTGATGGGAAGGCACGGTTTTTAATTTATTTGCCACTTATTATCCACTTCCTAGGTTCGACTGCGGACCCTTTGTTTGTATGTTTATGCTGCTTGTGGACTTGCTGGTTCCGGCCCATCAGTGCAAACTGGAGGTAGATGTTGTTGTAGTTAGGCTGTGGCTAGCTGAGCTGATTGCGTTGGATGATGAGAATGCTGCCCGTGCGTAAATGATGGACATGATTGAGATGATGAATTTCGTCCTTTTGGTTGATAAACCCGAGCTTTGTGCTCGAGTGGTGCAATACTATGAGCAGAACGGTGTACTGAATGCTCACCGCATCATTAACAATATCGCGTAGTCCACCTTAGTCGTTGGTGTAAGGTGAGCGGAGACAACCCTTTTGGTAAATGTAGTTTTTGTGTGGTCCACCTAACTGGTAGGTTAACGCTTGCGTAGCGATGTATATGAAGTTTGTAATTATGATGTTGATATTGGTGTGTGCAGTTTTGATGTTTGTAGATGTTGAAATTGTGGACTGTTTGGGTTATTGATGTATCCCAAAGGTGGGCAGAAGAATGGGAAGATGTCGTAGAGCAATTTGGTTTGCGGGGACAAAGGTGGGCAGATGAAACTTATGAAAACAAACACATGTGGGCTGCCCCGTTCTTGACGAACGTGATGCTCGACGGATAAACAACCACACAACGGTGTGAGAGCATAAACAAGTACTTCAAGGATTATGTGAACCACATGATGTTTTTTCTTGAGATCGCTCAGAGTTTCTTCCGCGGATTAGAAAAGCTCAGGCACAACGAGCGCGAAGCGCATGTCGTCACAACCCACTCGATACATGTGATCACGACTCGACAGTTCCGATCAATCGAGGCCCACGCCGGGGCAGTATACACCCGCAACGTATTCATGAAATATGTCAGGCCCTGCATCGCACGGGCCAACCACTTCTACATTAAAGGGGTGTTATCAAATGACGTCTATGTGGTGGCTAGAAAAGATGGAACATGACAGTACAACTACGTCCAGGTTGGAGGCCAAATGAATGCCATAAACTGCACCTGTGGGAAATACAATTCAATGAAAATATTGTCCTCGCATGTGATCATGATCCTGGCCTACAAAGGGGTAAATCAAATACCTGAAGCCTATTTGGCTACCTGGTGGATGTCAACATAGGCAACTTTACAATGATCCAATAATGGGGGACAACAGGCTGAGTGGGGCGTTGGATGCTGGAATTAAGGCTCGCCGAATAGCAACCCTTAAAGCCCCCTTCGACACACTTTTGTATTCAGCAACAAGATCACGGGTGGGAATGAACATTTAAGCAGGTTCATTCAGGTGTACGGACCGGTTATAAAAGCTGCAGAGGAAGACAATGCGGACGTGGGGGGATCAGGCGCTCCTAATGTGAACGGGTTGTTCGATCACGTTCAGGATAGCCAACCAAACAACCCAAGGAGAAATTCAGCCCCCACTGTCAAAAAGTCCTATAAGTGTCAGTAAGTAGTTGACTCAAAAGTACTGTTGTATTCCCCAATATTTATTTATAATGTAATCTTATCTAAAACAACCACATTCCTTTCATAATATTTTCCATTTCGTCAAATGCAAACAGCCCGGACACAACAAGACGCGCTGCTTGTTCTGGGCACAACAGCTTGAATGATTACAAATCAGCATCCGTCCTGAAAATGAAGGTACAAAGTAACTCACTTCTGGTCAAACCCTTATAAACACCAGTGCATGACCCCTGCCCTAACGCCACTACCAACTCGGTTCATACGGTTACAGAATAAGCCTAGTCGCATTAAATTTTTGGAATGGAAACCACGATGAACATGTGCATAGACATCTAATAGCTAATTTTAGAAATAAATGTAACTGCATAATAGCTAATATTCAATGACAACCATGGGTGCATTTCTACATAGAAATGTAATCAACCAAATTTAGCAACATTTTGAAACCACTACGTACAGGCAGCTATTTGTATCCTTTCAGAAATACGTCAACAAATGCCTACAGATGATATTATCATGCTACAACATTGAACCAATTTAACTAGATTGTATTCAAATGTTAAGCAACGGAACCCAGAATGAATTATTTATTATTTAATCGCATATCAAGTTGCATCTGCATTCTCACAAAAAAGGAAGCGGATGCCTTCATCAAGTAGTCTTTGTGGTATCAAGGAATACATGCACAGGAAATAGTAACTGATTTGATCCTGGTTTTGCATTAGCATAATAGTTACCACCTCTATGTTCTCCTTAGTAGGGTTTACATTAGCTTCCATAGCTATTTTCCGGATTATATCATGTGCCAGAGATGCGAATGTTGTGTCCAAGCAGTTGAATTTTTGAAGAAAATTGTGAACTTCTGGTAATAGTTACTACATATGTGGTCTTCGTAATAGGATTTATATCACTTAACGTAACAAATTACTTGACCATCTCATCGGCTACAGATGCAAATATTGTGTTTACTCTGTCGAATTTGATGAATTTGAAGAAATTTAATAAACTTGTGGTAATAGTTACTATCTATGTGTGTTTCGTAGTAGGCTATATATCAGTTTCATTAGCTTATTGCTTGACAGTTTCATCGGACATAGATGTTGAATGTTGTGTTTACGCTTTAGACCTGAATGAATTTGAAGAAAAAAACATGAATTTGTGATGCTACTACTTTTAGTTGTTTCTTCATTATTGTGTTTGGTAGCTTCTCTTAATTTCCTCCCAATTATTACATCTTTCTGGTTCTACTGCCTCTGTGTTCTTTAAAGTAGGCTTCATAGTAGTTTCCATACCAAATTGTTTGACAACTTCATGGGCTACATATGCGAATTCTGACTCTTCTGAAGTTGGTGAATTTGAGGAAAATTTCTTATTTTTTGGTAATACTATGAGTAATATGTTCATTACCGTGTTCAGTAAAAAATATTCTCTTCATTTCATGGCGATATCTGAATTTCTGATTACTATTATGATTAGATCTTTCCGGTGCTATTTGTGGCGATTATAAAACTCTGGAATGTTTCCGTAGCTAACTGATGGGTTCACTAGCTTCTCTTTAGAAGCAAGGAAAAAATTGAGTGTAAAGAACAATTAATAAGCTTGTAAGTACTAACTTAAGAAGCTAATCTAGTACAAATTCAGCAGTGAGCGAGTCAAATCCGTAGTGCACAATCCGTGCTCACTTCTCGTCATTTGGAATCAACAACTGAATAGAGTGGAAATGCTACGTTCACCCCTGGAAATGGAAGGACAAACCAAAGAGATATATCCAGTAGTTTGAATCTGTGAAGACCTTGGAACATAAAAATTGAAGGGACAAAACAAAGAGATACACCGAGATTGAGCGAGAGTTTGGTTGTCTGGGAGAGAAATAGAGTGGTAATAATGTTTCACTGAACCATGCAATCAATCCCCCAGCGGGGGTTTCAGAGGCTAACTCATGTCATAATAAACGAATGGCTGAAATAAATTGTGAATATTGTCAATGCAAGGACGTGTGTCCAGGAAATTACGCCTAATGTGTTCGGTGTGTTGTTTTAGTCCCACCGGTGATTCTTAATACAATATGATCCAACTTCATCCGTTGACCATAGCTTAAAATAGAGGTGTTTAAAGGTGAAATGCTCAGTGTTCGATTGCAGGCGTTACATATGTTCAACGACCAGTTGTAGTTAATCTATTGTCTGCTAAATATGGGAACTACATGATTGTACTATAATTATCAACAATCAATTACAGGCGTTTCAAAGGTACAAGGTCCGGAGGATGGCAACGAATCGTCGCTCTATAGTTTATAAAGGAATGGTTCATCCACCTAAGGGAAACACATGAGGAGACATCTGCGCATGACTTGAACTCGATGGTCCACACAACTTGTTTTGTAATTGCCTTTGCCAAATCGACAACTGAATTCGTTAACTCCTAAATGCATCTAATATTTTGTTGGTCACAAAACCGGTATAGATGGAATTGTGGTGCATTTTGGTATATTATCTATGTATGTCTAGTAGCGGAGTGCCCAGTAGACTGCGTGGTTGCTATATAATCTTTGTATGTCTTCGTAAGTCAGACTGAATTTAGTTTCTGTGTATGGGACTTGTGGTGCATTTTGAAAACATCGTTTCTGGGTGTGCTATAGTAGTTTGTAATACACTGAATGAACGTGCCTTTGCGCATTTTCAGATCCGTGTATAGCTGCAATTCAGTGCCAAAAAGCATTTTCAGTGCCGTGTTTAGCTCCAATTCATAATTGTTACATGTCCTCGCCCATTATTTCTGCCTACGGCGTGTTTTAAAGTAACTACATAAGAAGATGTGTTCTCGCCCATTAATACTGCATAGGGCCTATTTTAAAGTACCTACATAAAGAGATTGATATATTTAACGGGACTTAAATGTTACGTACACAATTTTTTTGTGGTTTATTGCTAGCATGGAAATACAAGGTATCCAAACAAAATGGACAATTGTTTACTAAGATTAGCCAACAGATTAGCGGCCAACTGTGTAGTTACAAAAATTCATCACAAAATACTACAAACTGTGAAAAAAAAAACAATACCTGTTAATTTGATTAAAACATGTCTTTTAATGTATCACATTTACTACAAAAACATTTCTCAGGCTAAAACAAGTACGCAAGTCTGAGCTTTTTCAAATGAGCAGGGTCAAAAACCTAAACTTGAACAAAAAGTAGCTCCTATAAACTTTGTTCATCAGCTTCTCGGACTTTCATCAAATTAGGCAGTGTTCCCCGCAAGATCTGGATCAGCGCGTCCAATTACCAATATTTACAATATTTCTTCAGCATGCCTCACACTACAACACACAACAATTCTGACCCAGTCAAATATCTTTTCCAAACATATACGGAAGTTGTAAAGAGCAATATGCAACTATGTTTCCGTAATAATTCTTTCAGGAACTCGAGCAATTGTACGGGATATGCAGATCATACAAACAGGATATTAATGATGAAGAAATCAAAAGCCACATCGCTAAACATTAGACAGTTCACTCAAACACGCAACATCACATCATTTCAAACCAAAACCATACTAGCAGTGTTGCTTTCACATCCTCATGTAAATTTCACTTAGAATAATTATTTTCAAGTTCTGCTGACAATTAATCCCTTGCTCGATGAGCTTGTTGGATCCACTCCAGCACATCTAGTCAACTACACAAACATATTTTTTGAAAGAATACCCAAAATCAGAACACAAATGGTTATATATCCCCGCAGTTATATATCCCCACAACATGAGACCAATGACAACATCAAACAACATCAAAACAAAGAAGGCGTTAAAGCCGGCAGAAGTACTACATTAAGTACTACGTTACAAACACAACATTATCCTCCAATTTCAACAAACTTACTTCAAATTTAGTCGTCAATTACTCATGTCTAACCTCACTGAGCAGGTAAAAATCCAAACCATCAAAACCCCTCGATTGCAACACAGTAAATAACCTAAATGTGACAACCACATAACTACCTTGTTTTAGTTACAAGAACAGTTCACTTGAGGACGCAATATCGCATCATTTCAAAGAAAACCGTACTATTAACTCCTAGGGATGAATCAATTACAAATGATCATCAATCAAGACTTCTACTACAACGAGACCAATGACTACAACGACACACAGTTATAATCCCTTATTCAGGTAACACTATTCCAACACCACAAACACATTCTTCAAATTCATACCAACATTGACCAAATTATTCAGATTCAAACAAATGCAAAACAAAATATATGGGGGAACTGAGATTGGGGAGGATTATATCTAAACACAAGGGAAGCAACCGCCACGTAAGTGTCAACCTACCTAATGTTTTACGGGAAACATGAAGGTCCTAAACATAAGAAGCAGATTGAACCAACAGACCATTTGTTCTTACCATATACAGTGGAGACGATTTGTGTATTTGCAACGACCTACCGGCAACGCCAGAAGAGTTCCAGAGATCGGATATTGGCTCCTTCTCCGTCAAACAGGTATAATTGGACGGCGAAGACATGTCAACGTGCTTCACCAGAGCGCCGTTAGACTGTTTTGATCCACCGGCCCGCCAAACCTCCGACAACGCAATTGACCAAACCCGTCAGATACGAATCTGATATTCCATCAAAATTTGCCCAAAAATTTCAACGGGGTAATCGACGGGAATCGACGAGGAGGATATGAAAGGTGAGGGTTTCGATTCAGAAAGGGGAATCGACGGGAAGTCACGAGGAGTCGGAGATGGGAGAAGATGCACGAGGGTTTCGTCTTACCTAGAGAAAGAGCCATCGTCGTGGCTTTGTGTTCGAAGGGAAAGGGAACCAGGTCAACCAAGGGTCGTATGTGCAAAAACAAAATACATCGGTATACGACAAAAACAACACTTCGCACTCCGTTAGTTGTTCAAAAAATTAAAACTACTCCGTTAGTGGGGAATGAAATCAACTAGACTTGTGGGGGTGTCTTTTGCAATTAGTCTAAAACCCACAAGTGGGGTGTGTCTGCCGTGCGTGAGAGTGGAGAGTGAGAAACATGAGACTATTCACTTGAGAATAGTTTGACGCGACACAAATGGCCGCACTGTAGCCAACCCCGTGAAAGATGGTAGGAGAGAGAGACAAGTGAAAAGAAAAAAATAGAGTCGGTGGATGGTAAAACACAACCGGTGCGGAGACACAGAGAGGGAGAGAAATTCACCAGTCCAGCCCGGCCACCGGCACTAGTGACTCGGGCACCGCCTCTTTAGGTAATTAAAAATATATATACGGTGACTGGAGCAAATATAATCGGCCACTAGTCTTCTCCCAACCTAAGCTAACTATCCAAACATCACACCCGTCCAGTAAACCAACACCCCCCCCCCCCCCCCCCCCCCCCAACCTCTTTATCCAAACAACCCAGAAGTTTCAACAAGACAACGAGAGCAATGATAATCCACTCCATTAGTTCAAGAGTCAAAGAAAGAGGTACCGCATCATATGTTCATACACTGCGAGTAATAAACAAACCCTAATCAAATTAAATTTACGATCTTCCCCATAATATTTTTTAATATTTTCTCAATATTTCCAATTATATATTTTTCAATTAGTCTCTAATTGAGGATTATTATAGGCAATTTAAAAAACAGAGCAAGGTAACGTAAGAGGGGGCACATGGGGGGGTTACTGGTTAATCAGTTATCATCAGTGTCCTATGCTCTGTTCTGCTCCGTACTCTCTCCTTCTTTCTCTCTCATAATAATCGTAGTAGTAGTAGTAGTAACATACACAGATTAGACTTCTTGATCATTTATACTCCCCAAAAACAACCAAAGAAAACATAAAGACTTCCCTTTTCTCCTCACTGGGTCGTCGTCTTCACCTAGCTCTTCTCCCTCTACATTGTCTCTTGAAATTCTTCTTTCTTGCAGATCCATGGAAACCCATGAACAAAGAAAGGTCGCTCTTTCAGGTTTGATTAGTTCTTTACCCTGATTTCTTTATTTTTTTTTCTTATTTTTTGTGAATTGGGTTTTGAATTTTCTTTTGTCCTTTTGCGAGACTGCTCTGACTGTGAGAGAGCCTCCGATCTATTTCTTATTCAAGGGTTTATCAATTCCTCCCAGATTAAGAATGGGTTTTCAAGGGTTTTGTCTTTTGTCCTCTTTTAAGGATCTGATTTGATGAAACAAACAAACGCCATCATAGTCTCTATGTTTTTATATGCGTTATTATTGCTCGGTGAAGAAATTTGGTTCTGGGTATTGCACAGATTTGTCCTTTTTTCTTCAGTTTCTGGGTTTTTTCTTGAGTCTTGCATGCTATATTTTGTGGGTTTTTTGCAATAAATCAGGCTAGGGTTTAAGAGGGGTTTATTGTTTTTTGATTTTGCAGAGAGCCCTAGTGTTCGATTGTGTAGCAAATGTGGATGGCCCTACCCAAAACCACACCCTAGTTCCAAGCACAGACGTGCCCACAAGAAGATCTGTGGAACCATTGAAGGATATAAGCTAATCGACTCGGCTAATTTGGGGGCTTCTGGCTCCGATGAAGATCCGAAAACCCCCAGTGAGTATTCGATGATTTAGCCTTACCATTGCGTATGCATTCTTTATTGTATTAGCATCTTTATTTTTTAATGGCTGTTTTAGGTCCAAAACTTGAGAAGAGAAGGTCCGACGAAATAAGCGGCGGCGGCGGAGTTGGAGGGAGATCGAATAGATCAGAGGATGAAGTGTTTTCTGATGCTGTCACTGAGTTTTCGGACAGCTGGTCAAGTCCAGTTCATGAAGACACAGTAAAGGTTGCTGCTGTCCTTTCAGATAAGAAGGTAGGAAGTTTGGTGGAGTGTGACCTGAAAACAAACCAGGAACCACAAGTTGTTGTCTCTACTGGTAAGCATTTAATGTCATCAAACAAAAGTTCTTTGCTTTTATCTGATTGGAATTCTTTAGTTTGGTGGGGCATATGAAGGATTCGGTGTGATTCTGTGTAGGGTTTCTGATAATAGCTCCTTGCTTTCGTGTATTACGAGTTCCTGGATTGGTGTATTATTAGTAGTCATTTAAGCAAGAGTTTGGGGAATTAGTAGATTGGTGCACCTAATTTGCATAAAATCACCTAAAATATGAGGTTCTTAAGTTTTGGGTATTATGAACTTCAGATGGGCTGTTCAAATCACTTCCTTCACATGGTGTGCAATGCTAGCCATAAGAAAAGTTAATACATAATGGACACTTTACCAAGAATTATATATGCTCCGTTTAGTGAATTGCCAAATTGAGATGAAGTGTGATTCTAGCAAGCTTCCTACTTCCATCGTATTGAAATGTTGATAGATGCCAATGCCGGGGTTATTCGGTTTGACCCCTGTGAGAGTATGAGGCCTTGAGTGAATTGCTCCTTACTTGCCTGCCCCGGAGCCTAGAAGATTTATCTCCTTTGCTTTTCAGTGAGAACAGTCAGCAGCATTGTAGGGTGCTGAAGCCATTTTGCCCGATGGGGGCTTGCGAGTTTTATTGGAGCTGCTTCAAAGTTTTAACAGTCTTAAATGATGCTTTTAAATTCGATCAGTCCTAGAGATATATGAAGTTGGTAGTTCTTGTACCACCCTTCTTCTGTGCTTGCAAGGTTATTGTGCTAAACATTTATTTATGGGAACAAGGTTTATCATTTACCTCCCCATAGTGCTATATCTGCATTTATTTATCTTATTCTAGGAATGAATGCATTGGTTGAGGAAGTAACTTATGGCTTGCAATTCATGTCCCGTGTTTTCTAAATGTTTTTCTGATTCCGTACGATGATGCTTTAACACAATTATTTGTTATTTGACTGTGTATAGTTTTTCCTGTGGCACATATATGTAGTTTGATGTGGGTCATGCATTTAGTGTTTCAATTATACCTATGGTTTTAGATGATGCTGAGTTGAAGTTCCTGAAATCACGTTTTAGGTCATCTCCAATTGCCAAACCATCCAACGAACAACAGCCAAACACAAGAGAAGGTTCCTAAGGTTGAGTCTAAGCCCCGTGAAAGTGCGATAACCACTGAAGATATTGTCTCTAATGGCAACTCTGACCTGGTATCAAGTGAGGATCTGCCCCTTCGGACTAATGATGTGGAGGGTTCTGCGCGTTCTCCAATATCAGCAAATTCACCCAAAGAGAATGGAAAGGAAAATGTTGTTGAACAAGGAACGCTATCTTCAGCTATACTAAATGATGAAACTAGCGTGGACAATAAGGAAGAAAATAGCAGAGATGAAGTGCCATATGATGTTGCAGTCACCACACCTAGTGAAACTTCTAATGAAGCATTGATATTGCCTTCTGTGGGAGCGGAGAAATTTTCAGAAACATCATCTAATGTTAACCACATCGGCAATTCAGCTGATTCTACTCAAGACACTAATGTTCTTAGTCATAGGGGTTCAAATGATGATGTCCACGTGCTGTCAGTAGTCGATGATATACCTATGGTTGACCATGCCGAGACAATGATCAAAGGTTTCAAAGACCCTAAATCTGTGGAAAAAAACCTCCCTGTGACTCTCGACGTCAGTGAAGAAATTGGACCGATGGCAGATGCTAATAAAAGCATCACCAGTGAGGGTGATGTCTTTAGTTTTCTACCAAGAAAGTCAGATGAGGGCATCACCATATCCTCTACAGGGTCGCCATTTTTGGAAGGTGACCTTAAAGAAAAAGATGGGGGCGATGTTGTTTCAGTTACAGAAGGGCCTATTGAAGTGGCAGATGATGCTTCCAATCTAAACATTAGTTGTCAGCCAGAATCCTGCAAGAAAGATCATCAATCTGAAGAAGGTGATGCAGTTGGACAAGAGAGCTTTGAAGTAGTAGGAAACATAAGCACGACAATGACAGAATCAGTTAACGAGCTTTCTGTACCAAAAGCTGATAAGTTGACCATTGATGGACTTGAATTTTCTGGTGCAACTGAGATTTCCGAACCAGCTGCGATATTGGATAATGGAACGAACAGTCTTAAGAAAGATTTGCAAGAGAGTACCACTCCCTTTTACAGGGATACAAGTGAAGGTGGTCTTGATGCAAGCAGCGTTGGAAATACATCTGTGAGTAATTATAATCAGCAGAACATGTTGCATGAAGATTCTGAGGAAGGCATGAAGGAGTGCAGGGTCAATAGTACAAATGAAGTAACAGCTGAAAGTGCTGCTACAGTATCCGAGTTTCCCGGATCAGATCATGGTGTTGGTGTGGAAATGCCAGGGCAAAGTGTAGAAGCTTCTATAGATCCCATTTTGCTAGAGGCAGATTCAGATACAAGGCAAAGTTTTGTTGAGAATGGGCATTGCACGGAAAGTAAAGTGGGTGCTTCAGGTATTGGTAGTAAGCAAGTGCAGGAAGAAGGTGATGAAAATCAGACCATTGAGCCAATTAAAGGTCCAGTAATTGATGCTTCTGTTGATTCAAGCAGCCTATCTGACAGCCTGGAAGCCAATTGGGGTTCTATTTCAGGTACATTCCATCTATCTACGCATCGGAATATTACTATCTTTAATGTTTTAGTAAAGGGTTATGTTAACAGTGTTGGAGTAGTTTGAATTGTGTGTTTTTTTTTTTTTTTTAGAAAACTAAAAGCTAGTTTCAAAATCTGAGAAAATCTAAGGTTCTCTAAAAAACCAAGAAAAATTCAAAGATATCCAACACCTTGGTTTTTTGTTTACGAAAAGCTAAATGCAAAAGTATCCAAAAACACTTGTTAAATCTTTTGCTGAGGCCTCTGCAATGGCTTTAGCTGTGCTCAAATCTATCAATTAGGGTTTTGCATTTCATATCCAGTTTATGGGAAGTGCTGGTTTTAGGTTGAAGAGAGGGAAAAGCACTCAGGCTCCGTTTGGTTGGTGGTAAAACATTTTCCTGTAAAATGTTTTCCCTTGTTTTGGTGCTGTTTGGGTGGAGGTAAAATACTTTCCTGTAAAATGTTTTCCCTCAAATGATGTAAAATACACATTTCAAATCCGTAAGCCACTTTCCGGAGAGTGAAGGAGCACAACAACTCATACTAACACCTCTTCCACCAATAACCACCATTACCACTTACCTCCAGCACGACCCATCACCGCCACCCATCACTGCCACTGCCGTCACTGCCCACTGTTTTGGCAAGTGTCAACCAAACACGAGAAAATAATTGCACAGAAAACTTTTTCACGCAATATTTTACGCGTATAATATTTTCCCTTGTAAAACATTTTACTGCGAACCAAACAGAGCCTAAGTATCACTACTCACGCAAATAACTGATTCATAAATCCGAGTAGTTCGGACATGTGCAGAGGTTTTACGAATGGATAAAAATCATAATTGAATGAAATCATTATGCATGGGCAACTCCTTAAAACTAAGCAACCTTGATAAAACTATTCATTTCCTGTTATTTGTTCGCTTCTCAATTCGGGATACGCTGCTTGTGAACATGCATCAAAAGATTTACTATTTGATGAATCCTTACTGATTGTGAATCTTCTTATTCTGCAACAATTGTGGTGGTTTTTTTCCTTGGTCATACGAAGTAAACATTACCATCCTATTTCGTAAACATTGCTAATTTTACGTAGTCTGGCAAGCACTCTTGTGGTAATCTCTTACGACATATTACTGAATTGCTTTCATACTTTGTTGAAAGGAGCAGCCTTTTCTACCCAGTCGGATGCACAGGGTGCCACAGACACTGAAACTCCACGACCTACCACTACTGAAGCCGTGGTGCAACCAGAGAAAATAGACTTGCAAAAGCCCGAAACTAACCCCAAGGAACACCAGTCCTCTGCCGAAACTGATACTTTTGAAGCCCCATCTTTCATGACACTGGTTGAACCTGAAAACAGGCTTGTTGACCAAGAAGCCCCATCAGAAGATGCCCAGGCAAAGCAGAGGACCAACCAGGCAGAATCCAAAGAATTTCAAGCCGCGTGGTTCCCAACCATCACAAATGTCGCGAATGATTCGCACGGAAGGAAGAAAAACGAAGAGATCATCGCCAAGGTGACGAACTGGAGTGTAGGAGGGGCGAATCAGCCCCAGCACACGCCTCTGAAGAGTCTCCTGGTTGAAGCCAATCCTGAGACCAAACTGAGGTCACCCAGGAAGGAAGAGAAAGCCCCGGTCTTGACTGTGAATTCGATTCTGGGTCATGAAGCGGCCATGGACGAGGACTCGAAGAGAGAGATGGGGAAGGAGTGGGATTCTCCGGCGAGGTATCCGTCGGAGATTAAGAAAGAGAAGAAGAAGAAGAACAAGGGGAGGCCGTTATGGTTGCCGTTTGTTTGCTGTTCATCGGTGAATTAGATTGGGGGAGGGGGGACTGAGGGTGTAATTACTACATTTTTCTACTAGGGTTGATAATTGGTATTCATGGTTTTTTTAATTGATTTTGGTTGAATTTAGTTTTTCTATGGACTGGCAGGAGCTAGTAGTACATTGCTTGCATGTATATAGGACATTGTTACTGGTAGCATCAAGTAAGGCAACAGTAATGTGAGAATTTTAGAGCAATTTTCTTAAGCTGCAAAAGAAGTTGACATGCTTAAATGTTTTTCTTAAGCAGATCCTTGAAACTTGTCCCCAAAATTAGTCATGTTTGATTTTTCACGTAAAAATTAGTCATGTTCGACTTCGAAGGATGTGCTTTGCGAGGGTTGAAGATATGGAATTGTTATTTCTGTAAGAGGTCAAAACGGGCAACGCGGAGCGGGACAGGATGAAAACCTGCAGTTTGATCTAGAGTTGTCAAGCGGGCCGGTTAACCGGCACACCAAAATCGGCTGAGGAAAAAGCTAAACCGAACCGGTACCCAACGGTCTTAAACCGTACCAGGACCTATAGTATAGTGATCCGGGCCGGTTGTAGGTTTTTGTGGACCAAGTACCACCGAACAGGCTTGCAAGAGAAGAGTTTAACCTGTCCAAACCTAGGCCGACCTGAACCGTCGAGCGAGTTTCTCCTTTATAAATACCACCATTTCCTCATTCCGCACTCAAAAACTCTCTCAACATAATACATTACTCTATTCTCCAAAATTGTGAAGTTTTCACCCTCCACCCTTGAAGCGATTCATCCTACTCTTAAAGTAATCCATCCGCTGTCATTCTCCTCCAATCGAACAAGCTCTCGGTGTACTAATAATTGTTTAATATTTGGTTGCATCATTTACTATATGATGCAACCAAAAGACGGGGTTGATATTAATAATTGTTTTACTATTTGGTTGCATCATTTTACTATATGAGTTTTAACCCAAAAGACGGGGTTGATACTGAGAATTATGACACGTTTTTTACTGCTCAAGTAGGTGCGCTTTTTCAAGATATATTTGGAGATGTTCAATATAAAGTAAAAACATTTCTTAAATCACCCTTCCAAAAATATGTAGAAAGAGAAAAATAAGTAGATGTTGCATCTTCGAGTAGAGGTAATTGTGGTAAAAGTTAAAACGCGACATGATATAAGAGTATAAGAGAATTGTATCGAAACCCACGAGGACTTCATTGTCCACTTCGAAATTAGGTAGATACATTGATACTGACTGATATGTTGCAGAATAAGAAGATTCACAATCAGTAAGGATTCAACAAATAGTAAGAGTTAGCAAATATGAATTAACACGCTTTGGTGGTGAAAAAATAAACGCACATTTCCGATCCTTTCCATTGTGGCACATGATCTACTAACTAACTCCTCTAATACCTAATTACCTATTGTGCCCGACAAATCTGCATTTAGTGCAAGTAGGCGAGTCTTGTCTGACCAAAGCACTTGCTTAACATCCAAGATGTTGGAGATGGCCATTTGCACAATGGATTGGAATTATGCCAACAAACGAGTACAAGAAGGGAGAGAAATAGATATTAACATCCAGGAATTGTTCAAGAACTTAAACATCACCGAAGGACTGGATGAAATTGCAGACAATAATGATGACGAGTGAATGAAATAATATGTTTCACATTTATTTTTAAGATTTCGCTAATCGATGTAACATGTTAGTTAAGAAAAATACAAATGATAGATAGTGAAGTGGATGTCAACGTAGTTGAGGTGTACATAAACTATAGTGACGCAGTCTTTCTTGTCACTTTTTTAATTATTATGAATAATACGAGTTACTTTTTCATCATCGTTTTTTCTACTTCGTGATGCACGTACACTATAACAACTATAATATTTAATGTATACATACGCATACACTCATACACACACATGTGTATATAAATATATAAAATTCTTAGTTAAAAAAAGGACCTGAACCAGACCGAACCGCACCGGCCCGGTTAAAGAGTCCGGCCTGGCTAGAGGATTCTGAAAATATTAATGGGCGCGTAATTGTAACCGGCTGAGGAACCGGGACCGATACAAAGCAAAATCGGCGGTTCACGGTCAACTGGGTCGGTTACGGTTGAACCGTTTGGCAGCTCTATGTTTGAAGATGGAGGGTGGGACTGGGACAGGGACAGGGACGGGTTGAGGTAGAGCGAGGTGGGTTGAAATCCCCTGGGTTGGGGTTGAACAGATAATCTTTGGTTATTTAAAAGGAACAAAATAATATTTTTTTTCTTGAAATTTTTTTTTAGTCGTCAATCGGTTTTGAATCCGAGACCTCGTGCAGGAAATTCCAGTGCTCTACCACTTGAGCTACAACCCTAACTACAAAATAACATTTAGTTTTTGGTGCTTGTCGCTAAAACCTATCTAATATTCCAAGTAATAAATTGTAATTACAAACAACTAAGATTTGTAATTGTATTTGTGTAATTATAAACGGAAGTATAAAATGTAAGTACTAAAAAAACTACGAATGAATAACTTTGAAAAGAAATGCAAAGAGATCCGTCAGACATGTAATATTTCAATTTATTCTTGAACTAAAAGTATTAAGAAGAATACATCATTCTATTTTAAGCAAGTCACACCCACGTGGTATATAGTGTTCACACGTTCCAGTTGATTGGGACTATGTTGTGAATATATCTATCTATCTACTCCGCCAACACTTGCACACGAGCTACTCGAAAAAAAAACATATTTTAAGCACGTCCCAGTTAGGTTGGCATATCTCAACTATATGTCATTTGGATTTATTTATTTTTTCTCCTACAATGCATGTGTCTTTGTTAAAAACATAAAAGTGTACATTGATTTGCTCAAATATTAAGCTAGTTTGAATCTTCAAATGGTTAATCTTTTGTTACCTACAATCGTCCTTGTCCTCAACTTCGTCTATGTGTTCGTATCAGAACTGTTCCTTTTTTTAGAATTAAAGCTTGAATAAAAACTTCAAGGAAGAGAACTGTCAATTACAACAGCGGGTAGAAAGGACATAAGCCATTCTGGTGGCGAATCAAACCAAACTACGTCTTCTGGTATCTTTTTCCGGTAATCCGCTAGTTGGTGAGCCACTTTATTCCCTCCCCGCTTGGTGAAAACGAACTTGTAACTGTCAATACTTGTCAGCAACATCAAAATTTCGTCCACCACATCTTCTACTTCTGTGATGTCAGTAGGGAAATTGGTTTTGCCGTGGTTCTGCAATTCTTGAATGACCATCTTGGAGTCACCTTCAATCTGAAAACTAGATAGCCCCGTGCTCATGCCCAGTTCCATCCCTAAAAGAAACGCTCGAGCCTCCGCATCTTTTGATGATTGACAACTCTTGGAGATAGCTGCCACAAACCCTCCATTCTCATCCCAAATAACTGCTCCTGAGGTTGCCGAACTGTTGCTATGATCCCACCCTGCGTCCACGTTGATTTTGTACGTACCCGGAGATGGCCTTGTCCATTTGCTTTCCCTACTTTCGCTTCCTCGAGTCGAGCCGCTGGTTAAGTCTTGAGCAGCAGTGACTTCATGAACTCGAGCAAGAATATCTTCCGCCATGATTGGTTGATTTAAACCAGAAAAAAACTTTATGATTCCTTCCAATCCACAGTGCACAGATGGTGGTGAAAAATGATCTGCAAATCTTTTTCCGACCTCGAGCTCAGCTGAAACTCCATCCAATCCGCAAAATTTTCCGTCTCCCGATTGAGAATTTTTTTGTCGAAAAGCGAGTACCAAACTTTCCTTGCGACTGGACAAAACAGCAGTATATGCATGATATTTTCATCGTAATGATTACATGACTTACATTTGTTTTCGATCTGAATACCTCGCCTCCTAAGTGCATTGCACATCCGAAGCGCGTTTTGAGTGGCTCTCCAAACCATATGAGAAACTTTCTTTGGAACTTTACATCCCAAAGCTTGGAGAACATGCGTGGCCCTTCAGATAGCCCACTGGAATTTGTCACAGCCTCTCCTGCCCTCATAGCCGCGCGTCGTAGCCGCTGCGAACAGTGTATCTTCCATCATTGCTTAACGTCCAGATCAGCTTGTCCGGTTTTGGAGCACGAGGAAGTTTTATCTCCTCAATTGTTGCTATGTCCACCTCCCAAAAAATCTGCTTTAGCTTGTCAGTTGTCACTGTCCCATTGTCGAGTATTGGTGTTCATAAGGTCGGCCGCTTTGTGGTTAAACTCCACAGGAAGCACAGTGATGATCTTACCGTGTCAGAGGAGGGAACCCATTTTTTTTTTAGATCAATACTTCTACGTCACCTGTCTTCCAACGAGTTTTTCACAAATCTGGCCTTGTTGGAGGCGCCAAAAACGGATCAAACCCCCGGTGGGGAAGAAATACCAATCTAGACTCTTTTTGAAACCGAGATTGTTACGGTCGCTTCTTTGGGCAAAAAACCGATGGTAGTAACATCGGTTTCAATTCTTTTTGGGCCAACTAAAAATCGAGAGTAATATCGTTTCTTAACAACCGATTGTATCACCATCGGTTTCATTCTGAAGAACCGATCGTAACACCATCGGGTTCATACTTAGTTTCATTCTCACCTCACGATCCTCACCCTCTGCCCTCTTTGCTGAAGAACGACGCACGACGACGACGAGAGCGAAGAAGGTCCGACCAAGGACAGCGACCTTGCTGGTGCTTCCTTCCCCTCTCTCAACGGTAAGCTTAGCTCTTCTAATCTAGAATGGAATGGGAACAACCTCTCTCACACACACCCTTTAATCCTCTGCCCCTCTTCAATTTGTGGGTACGCAGATTGTAATTTGTGAAAATTTGCTAAGTATGTAACCGATGTTGCCACCATCGGTTTCATAGAAGAAGAACCGAGATTGTTAAAATCGGTTCTTAAGAACCGATATTACTACTCTCGGTTTCGTTAGGGGCTGGGAAAAATAAAAACTGACGGTAGTACCATCAGTTTCTGTCCCAAATACCAATGATAGTAATGTCGATTTCAAAAGGAGTCTAGATTGGTACTTCTTCCCCAGCGGGGGTTTGATCCGTTTTTGGCGCCTCCAAGAAAGTCAGTTTGGTGAAAAGCTCGTCTTCCACCTCAAGCCACTTTCTAAAATTGATCGGCCAGCAAGATTGCTCCTCCATGCATACGAAGGGGCATACCCTTCTTTGGCCTTCATAAAAGTATCGGAACTGTTCTTCACTGAAGATTCATCAGGTGTGAAGTATCCTTTTGTGAATATATCCTCTATTTGTTCGGCCGTTTTGCTATAGGTTAAAGAGCCGTTAGCTAGCTTTGGCATCTCTATTTCTCTTATTGGGGTTAAAAGTACTTTATGGGTGAAGCCGTGCAAACGATTAGCCCTCTCCAGTGTGATGGCGCAAGAAGCCAAGAACTTTTATTAATCTATTTCTCCCCAACGATTGCAAGGATCATCATCTGCAACCCCACAACAATTACCAGACTGTTATGTAGTTCACGATACATGCGTTTATAGATTTGTTGTACATGGGATTTGTCATACAATGATATATTTAGTTGACAGTTGCAGAGAGATCGAAATACCAAAAAAGATGTCATAGAACCAAACTCCTCAACTTAGGATTGCATTACCATGAGATCCAATACAAAGAGAAAAATGTACCTCTAGGTATATAAGTTACACAGTTCAGAAAAATTAAAAGATGTAAAGGGGGGCAAAATGGAAAAATAAGAGTTCCGATCAACCTATTTGGCTCATTTTTTTAACTTACAAAATCACCTGTATCTAACTCAGTTACCTCACTCCAAAACAAAATGTACTTATTTTGTCCGGCGAAGGTAGAAGTCCTGCCTCACTTCTTCAGAAATGGCATTAAAAAAAAAGGAAGGCATGGATCTTCACAGAACGGTCTTCAATCCAGAATTTTTTGGGCGAAAAATTTAAGAAACCCCCCATGTAAGAATGATAAAATCTCCTAATTTATCTTTTGCTGGTGTCAAGAGGGTTGCACAGCGCACTTCTGGAGATGTTCAAAGAATACTTGAAGACTGACGTCGTCTGTGAAGATCATTTCTCCGCCGGCTGCCATCTCATGGGCGTTATTATATGTAGATGAAGGGTTCAACTTGGCCAACAAGAATCGTGCCTGTTCAATATGCCACAAAATCATTAGTTCCACAAGATAATTTGGAAGATCACCTTCCCACCCAAAGAAAAATGGCACAAAAGAAATTATCGCTAGTGAAATGAGTAATAATATTGACGAAAAGATAAAACTCCCGGAAAATTGCATCCAAGATGTCAGTCAGTCAGAAAGAAAGAAAGAAAGAAAGAAAGAAAAGAAGAAACCCACTGGCATGGTGGTTACAATTTTCCCTAAAATTTGCTAATGGTATGGGTCAATCAAATGATTAAAAGGGCCGGTCACTTCTATGTATGCCAACGAAGTGTAGTTTACATCTATTAGTATCACGACAGCTAGAATAGATGCTATCAGATTGAGCTGCATCTGGGTCACATGTGACTAGGGGTGAGTTTGGTGCGATTTTTTGCAACTTAAGTTGACTAATCAGTTTATGCTAAAAAAGTTAGCGACAAAAAAGATGAACAAAAAAGTTGTGTTTGTTTGATGAAAAAGATGTTTTAAGTCCAAAAGTTCAAAAAAGCTTAAAAAACCAAATTTTTTCTAGACTCAATTTTAAGTTTTAACACCATGAACTTATTAATTGAAATCCAACTTTTCAGCTTATAAGTCCATACAAAACACTACTTAGTGCATGTTTGGCATCCCTGTTTTTAGTCTGTTTTTAATCAACTTTGATTAAATGACGGTGTTTTTTTTAAACTCATTTGGTATGCCTGTTTTTTTTCCTGTTTTAAAACAGAAGCATGCTGAAAAACAGCTGTTTAGAAAAACAGCAAATGTGGTGTTTTTTGGGGGTTTCTTTCATACTATTAATGTTTAAAGACATTTCAACTATGATTAGATATTTAGATGCATAAAATACCGAATGTATGTCGGCATTGTACGTAAATATGATATTCAAGCAAATTAACACTGAAATTTAGTAATGTTGCCAAATGTGTTTTGATTTAAACACTGTTTTTCAGCACATACCAAACAGGTTTTTTTATTATGTTTTCAAACAGTGTTTTTTCAGCATGATTTTTTACAAATTTTTTCTTGATTTTAAACGGATACCAAACATGCTCTTATAAGTTGGCTTCAACTTATAATCCGAAACTGACTTACAAGCTGCTTATAAATCATACCAAACTCCCCTAGTTTGTTTCTATATGAGCCACCTAGGTCCATCTAGATTCATTGAGTAACTACAAAATTGTTTTTGACTTTAGATTGACGTGCAATATAAAAAATCATACAACATTGTATAATGATGAAACTAGCTTAAATATAATTACCTGTGAACCGTGCTGATCACAGATGACCAGTCTTGGAACAGGGAATCGATCCCGAACAATCAGCTGAGCGTCGTCTTGTGGAGCTTGCAGTAACTGAGCAAATGCCTAACAGAACAAATAGGTTATAATCCGTTAGATAAGGAGGTTAAATCATCAAGTTTCTTTGTCACTTTCCATTGAAAAAAGAATGAAATGAGGTGCATCCATATGAGGCCTATAAACAAGTGAGGTAATCGTCGTGGCGAGGTATGAAGAAGACAATTATCCGATATATACTCCCGCCAGCTATTTTTAAGGGTCTTGCTAAAACATCCAAATACTGCAAAACGGGACAGAGGTAGTACTACTTTTGTCCACAGAATCCATCTTGCTATTTTGTTATGTCCCACATTGTTATTTTGTTATACTCCCTCCATCCCAAAATGATACTAGTCTGGGTGAACTTTTCACAGATTTTTAGGAGATTTTTCTGACTTCATAAATGATTAAATGTTCTATTTTGCCCTTAGTCATGTATGTAACTTTTCTTGAAAAGTGAAAAATAGGAAAGGGAAAAGGGTGTGTAGAGAAAAGGGTAAATAATTTTTTTAAAGCTAATTGGCTAATTTCGGGAGTAAAGGTTACGACATAGATATATCCGGCATTGCCAAAGAGGAGATTAGTTTTCCCATAAAGAGATAAATAAGGTTAATTTGCAAATTAAATCTACAAAAATGTTGAGTTGAGTGCTAATATTTCATGTCCCCGAAATGTAGAGCTCCCAAAATGGACTGTCTTTGTGGACTACAGGGAATATATAATGATTCGCTACATCTAACAAACCAAATCATGTGGACATATTTGGATTTTAGTCAGGTAAAAATGAATACAAGCCAAGAGAAAACACATAACATTTTTTTCCAGACTTGTATTAGAAGGTCATTTCAATACTTTCTTGCACTTCAAATTTCAAAAAATTCGACCTTTTGTCTCCCTGTATCCATTGATGAAGCACCGATAGAGATAACCACCATCCCAACATTCTCCTACTTGAAAGTTATACATTATTTTTAGTTCTTTATAATATCCACGTTCCACAATGGCCCTGTTTGGATTGCAAGATTTGATGGTTTAGAAAACCAAACCTATGTTGTGTTTGGATACGAGTGTTTTGGGTTTTAAGGATTTGACTTTTATGTTAGTAGAAAAGTGAGTAGAATGTGGGTCCTACAAATCTTGGGTTGAAGTTTTGGTTAACTTTGGATTGAGGTTTACCAAACCTCTCTATCCAAACAAGGCCAATAAGAACAATAATATATGCAGAAGTTACATTTTTTAAGAGAAATTTCAGCAATGACACCCTAAATTAAGTAAATTATAAGAAGTAACTGGAAAACATTACTTCTGGTATCTTCATCATTGCATTCCAAAATCGTTCACATTCTAGGGGTGTTACATAGACCGAAAAAGTGACAATATGTGGAAAATAAACCCACGAATAACAAAACATACCTGGTGTTCAGGCTGATTGTGGTAACCCATGTTCCGCCACTGTGCTATTGTCAGTCCATGGAAAACAACTATACTAAAATAAGAATCCAGCAAAAGGATGCGATCGGCTGATATTGAAGAGACATCAAGCAAAGCTGGTGAAGGAAGCGAGTTGAACGAATATGATATTAGAGATGGTTGAATCATGACAGCAGCATTTGTTATATTTTCTCTGTTTAGCAACATCCGGAAATAGGCTGTTTCATCTGGGCTATTGTTAAAAACCTGCCGGAAACAGATAATGAGAATTCTGTGAGATAACGCAGGTGTCTAAATTTTTTAGAGGAAAATAATGAAGTAAATAGTCTTAATCACCTGAACAAATTGTGAACGGCGCAGATTAAACATAAACTGAGGGAACAATGAAAAACATGGATTCAAATTAAAAGATGACGGATCATCCTTCCTGTAGTCACCAAATCTGGAACAGAGACGGATAAGGTTCCTATCCAACCACCGTGTGGGGTCAAATCCCTCCTGTGTATCGCAAAATAAAATTGGCAAGATAAAAAAGTTAAAGCATCGCATACAACATATCCAATCAAAACCGCAAGGTAAAGGAAGGGCCACTATCATTTAAAAAGTATCCTACGAGGGAGAAAAACATTGTGCAATTCAATTTACCAACATAAATTACAAAAATCCCCAAAAGGTTGAGCAAAATGCCCTGGATATTAATTTTCAAACAAATTTTTTGTTCTATGTGAAACACATTTGTGATGAACATGTCGAGAACAATCTACGCTCCTCCGGTTGATCAACAGAACAGAAAAAACTTGGAGAAAGTAACAGAAATACGAGACTGCTTAGAGGGCAAACCAAGCAAAGCATCGCTAGAACCTATTAAGTATGAGATAAGTTTGAAGTACCTCTATCTCCATCTTGTGTGAAGCTAATCTTGCCATGACTACAGCAGCAGTTTCCTGATCAAATCCTTGAACTAATTCCTGTAGAAGAAAATTTGTGGTCAGTGTTATGCCTGTTGACCAATAGATTTCCCAGAACATGATGCAGAAAACACGCCCAACTGGTTGCCAAAAAAACAGGAGATGCATATATAGAGTAACAAGACATGTCAAAGAGATAAGACGTCAATGGAAACAAGTTAAATTTGAGATCAGAAACTCGTATCAGATTCCATATTTACAGCCAAATTATACTGTTTAGACTTAGGTGGTAAACCTTGATTAACATCAAAAAATGGTGTGAAACTACAAAAGTAAAATTCTGATGAACCAGAAGATAAAAGTTCCATAACTCTTTGATTCCTTATATGAATTAAGTGCGTGTGTGTGTCCAACAAAAATAGAGGGGAGACGATTTTCAAAAGCAGGAAGCAATAAACAAAACACAGCACCAGAAACACTGCAAGGTTAACATTATAGAAACACACATAATACAGAAGATATATCAGAACTGGCATGCTTCGCAGTTCACATATTAAACCTGAAACCGATGTTTTACATATTAACATAGAGTCATGGAAAAGTGACTTATAAGAATAGACGAGTAGCAGTTCTTCTGTCATAAAACGTCAAGTTACTCTTTCTAGATACAGATATTTCAAAAGACCAGTTGCAACATTTTGGACTCTTCAAAATCACCCTCTGAAATAAGTAAATAACAATAACATATATTCACAAAGAGTGCAATCTAGGTAACGATGAGGCCATTGCAGTTTTAACAGTCATCTTCACATATCAGTTGAAAATTGTAGCTAAATTATATGTCAAACATTGAAGGATGAACCAGCAATTGTACTCTTACAGTCATACCTCTGAGCCAACAGCACTATCTACCCATCTTCTGCTAATGGTTGTAACTTGCAATTTTGTTTCATTATTGCTATTTTGGAAACTGCGTTGAACATTTAACAAGCAAATGTAATCAGGAAAATCACTTTTTATTTTCTCTTGGATGGTAAAGGTTGTCAGTTATGTCAAAAGAATCTAATAGGTAGTGGATAAGATATATAACGCACCTTGTAAGGATCTGTATGTATAACATTGGATTCGTATTTGCAGAAGCCTCTGATTTTTCGCTAGATGATATATCAAAGAAAACAGTCAAGCATGTACTTTTGTCAAGGCTGCACAGCTTCCAGGATGTAGTGTTCCCTTGTCCAATAACTGTACTCGCAACAGCAGGTCCTTTCTGCAAGGCCCGTGAAATTAGTAACAAACTTACATTTCATAAATGGTCTGTAATCCAAATTTTATAATGCAGCTATGGCATCACCACAGTAGAGAGATAACAAAAATGGCAAGGACAAACCTTATCCAAAGATGTGCAAGGTCCAATGATGCCCTGAATTTTTATATCCTTTGAACAGTTAATCTCAAGGGTTCCACTGCACAAGTATATCAGCAATCAATTAAAATTCTGAAATAACCCACGACCAATGTTAAGGTAGCTCAAGAAAAACATACATTGCGGAGCAGATGTTAGTAGTACCACACAATTGAACCAAATTAACCATTCAAGCTAGAAGCTACCACAGTGGGCGGAAGGTACATCAATCACCCGAGCTTTCCTTGATCAGATTATTCTACACCCTCATTCCTGCACCCGTAACCTAGGTGAAAATCTTTCCATTCACCATCTAGCAGTAGCCTCAAACTTGAACAGCTAGGTGGCATAGAATCCTTTGTCTTCATCTCTCTTAAAAATACTACAAGAATCCTTTATACATAGTTATGAATACTTGACAGAAAGTCTTCCAGAATAATGAACATTTTTTTTTGAAGTATTGATTTCTGGGGCTTTGCCATATCTTTTTTATCGTTTCTTTTTCCTAGTAAATTGTTACCTCTAATAGAATCGCTGGATGGAGAAACCCAGATGCAATGAGACTAATGGGAATGGAACTAGGCTAATTGGCATACAGGTATTAGTTGCAATTATGGTAATACAGCCAACCACTGTGTCCATGCTTGCGGCATTGAGTCGTAGACCATGAGCCTTAACCCCTGATATTTGAGATCATTGTTAAATTGAACAAGTAATTACGATGAAACTCTTAACTTTACTATTTTATGACTCAATGAGGATGTAAATCACAGAGAATGCTATAACCCCCTCTGTCCTAATTATGTGTATTTTATCTCCTTCCTCAAAAATCCCATATTTGTTCCTATAACAAAAAAAGTCGCTCCTTCTGTGATGGAGATCAAGATAGACGTGATTTTCACAACTCTTATTAGAATTTTAGCTATTGTCTAACTTTCTGCTTTTTGCTTTTATCAGCATGCTTTTTTGAATTTGTTAGTAGAGCCCAGCTTATCTTGGACTCTCAGTCAACCCTGTCTATTAGAGTTTTTAGACTCCTCCCCTATTCATCTATAAATAGGGGAATATTCACATTTGTAAATAAGTTTTTGATTGATGAAATAAAGCAGAGAGCTTTCTCCCCAAAATTTTGCAAGTGATATTTCATATTTCAGTTTGTTTTTCTGAGTATTTGATTTGTTTGCAGCTCCTGAATCACTGTCCCACAAAGGTCGCCCATCTCCAGAACTGTAAATGTGTAAGGGAACACTCGCTTATTGCAACATTTATTCAATTTAACTTGGCAATTACATTGCTAAGTTAATCCATCCCAACTAATAAAGTTCTTTAGGTAATGTCTGAAATTAGAGTATGTTTTAGAGCTTCAAAAGAAAGAGCACAAACAATTTAGGGCCTCCTAAAACTTTGCGGAACGAGGAGTAATAGCTTTTTGGTTCTCACTCCCATCATTATGATCTTTCTTCAAAGTCGAATTTCCAGCACAATTTCACCCCCCCCCCAACCCCAGAAAAAACATTCAAATAAAATAAATGAAGAACCTCGTAAAATTATGAAGCCCACCGCATCTCGTGGAACTTTGTCCAAAACTCAAACAAGATATACAAACTAGGACAGCATGAAAACTTCTAAGATGAACATATATATGAGAAAATTATTATTATTACTATTATTATTATTATTATTATTATTATTATTATTATTATTATTATTATTATTATTATTTCTTATTACTATTATTATTATTATCACTATTCTTATTATGTCGGAGAAATATTTATAAGCACCGAACAAACCCATAGATCCAGAATCCTGGTGACGTAAAACTTCACAAGGGAAGTAGTGGAGGCTTCAACCTTCCATAGGTACTAGACATGGATCAGGGGGTGGAGAAAGTCTAGATTCATGGGCTATTCATCTGTCTTGTCTTTTCATAGGGGTGGAGGATGAGTACGGATGGGCTTTACCAGGGGTGCACGGTATACAGACGTACACGGAGAAACAGGAGTTCCTTCATGAGTATGGCTGCAAAGACATGTAGGTGGACTGTATCTTGGTGTGTGCAGGGGACTTCTAGGGGCTTGAAGATGGTGTCCGCTACTCAAATTCTGAAGTTACCTCCTCCAAGCCCATGATGAGTTAGAATTACTGTTTCCTGTTTGTTCAATTAACAAGAAAGAACAGCTTTCATAAACATTTATCAAGTTGGAAGAACTAATTGGATCACGGGAGGCACAAAAGCAGGGTGATTATTTTCCTTCAACCCCCGAGACTGGATACCAGGTTGGCAGGGATGGGATTAAGCTCTACAGGCAACCTTTTTTCTTTGTATTAATTGTGCGGATGAAATGAAACTACACCTTGCAACCACTTTAAGCCGGATGGCAGATAGCCACTCTCCTAGGATTGGTATCTTCCCTTGGTTGAATAATATATTTTTTTTAATCCTTTGTGTGGATGACATTGAGCCGTGTACGATTGCAATCCCATGAGCCCGAATATCCACATTTCTAGGTGAATATCCTGTCATTATGAGGGTGGGTCTCCAGTGGACAGCAAGGATATGCCCTATTGTTATGGCCACTAGAGTCGTAAAATATCACCAACAATTGTCGATTAACTAATACCAGTTTTCTTTTGTCTCCAGACCACTAACAATTGGTTAGCCTAAAAGTCATTCTAGTGCAGTTGTAAAAACCTTATGAAGCTATTCTAACCCGCTAATCCCAGCTTGTCTCTAAATGTTACTATGACATTAAAAGAGGAGTACTCCATAAATTGTCTGCTGCATTTTATCTACATCCTACATCATATCCATGCTTCAAAGAGTGTGACATGAGAAACATTTTGTGCATGATCAGCTAATAAAATTGAGCTACACTATTATAAGAACGAACAAACAAGAAGATGACAAGAAAATAGCAAGCAATTATGTTGATTTCCCATGTGATATATTAATAACTCACTTGAAGGAGAGGTCAAGAGATTGTTCCCCAGCATCAAAAACACGTTTGAAAGAGTCTTTAAATACAGAATGACCAAAACTTTCAGCAAGAACCACAAGGCCACCCGTTTTTTCAATAGCAACCTTCATTTCTGCAACTCCAACCTGAAAGAACATACCATATTACACAAAGGCAGTAAAGCGCACGGGTACGCATTTATAAAACAAAAAATCAAATAGTGCTTCATACGTATAAAGGATTGGGATAAAAGCATGCAAATTAAAGGACGAGTACAAACCTGATCAAGTGCAGAAGCAAAAAGATCTAAAACGTGACCCTGACTGACTAGCTGTTTGGAGAACTCCTCGTAAAATTCGACTGCTTTTTTGAAAAATGGAGCAGCATCCTTATCCAGATCTTTATGAGATCGAACAGGATCTGATAGATCTTTTGATACAATCTGCAGCAGTAAAGAGATAGATAAATATGTAGGTTGCATAACATCACGTACAAGTTATACGTAGTAAATATTGATTCCACTGCATAAGCAGGATACACTTCTTTTCCAAACTAGTAAATATAGTTATGCTGCTTACTTTTCCTGTCTGTTATATCAAGGGTACCTGATGAGAGGAAGAAAAAAAAAAGCAACAAACTACCATGTAATATATAGGTTTTACAGCTAAAGTAATTAAAATGGTATTTTATGGCCTCGGAAACTAGTGTTTGCATAATAACATAAAATAAGGAAGCTGAGTACCATTGAGAGGCACAATTATACGTGTACCAACCCAACATTGACTCAAAACCTATAGAAGTATCCCCTCCCCCCTCCCCCTCCTCCACCAAAGACCCCAGACCTCCACCTCTGAAATACCTTGAGTGACACATTCTTCCATATCGACATCGCACTAACACCTACACTTTCAATTGGATTTTTGCGTCAATCTAGTCACAGCTCAAGAAATGAAAATGCACACAATTCAGGACCTAACAATAGCACAAGCCAGACTTAAAGGGATTGACCAGCCGAATTGATTGAAAATCAATAATATTATCCACCTGAAAGCTAACTTGTTAGCACGGATAAAATCATGGGTGTCAGAGATCCCACGTGACTGGAGGTAGACTAGAAGGATCTCGGATACATAAGACGTCTTTGGCAGACATGGGGACAGGAAAAGTAAAGCAGAACTAACTAATAGGTTTGTTAAACTACAATATTGCACAAGATTAGAGCAAGAATGCCCCTTATGCTCTTTATGGTAACTCTTTTGTAGGATGGTGTTAACTGCTAGCTTACTGCCTATAAGCTACTTGAATAGTGATATTTGGAATTCAGATATACTGTGCAAGAATTAGAATTTTAAAATGTAATAAGCTACCATTAATACAACAAACACACATGGACAGGTCTAATATGCTGAAAACTAATTGACTATTTCTCCACACTGGCTAACCCAAAAAAAAAAAAAAAAAAGCATACACAGATTTACGTGGTTCAGCAAAAGAACCTACATCCACAGAGTTGCAGAGATTTCGCTAAAACAGACGAAAAACGTCTCAGAGAGTATTACAAGTGAAATCAGAAAATCGATCAACATAATGCTACAAACCCTATTAGCTCTACAAAAAAAAGTAGACACATCATTAAATCGGGCCGGATCCAAGCCCAAACAAGTCAAGACCGGGTCAGAATATGTCCGTGGTCGCTACAGCTTGGGCCTATCCTTCACTCCACGAATCATATCTCCTTTTTTCTCCTTTCGGGTCGTAGCAAAACATGAACCGGGTCAGGTTCATAAACGGCCGCCAAAAGCAGGGTCTACCACAGCAACACACACACAAGGATGAACGTAGTACAACTACAACCACTCGCATATCCTCGTCAAATTATTTCATCCTCCGGGGTAGCCAATAGTGAAGCAGTCTAGATGTTCTGGAAGGTAGTCAGATGTTTCTATTCTAACAATGCTCACAACTTAAGGGGTTGAAATTTGGCTTATGCCGAAAATCTTGTTTGCTATAACTATTTTAAATTGAGCTCATTGTATTCATTGGGTTGTTAAAATTTTGCCAATGACTGATGTTTTTATTCCTCCTAGCAATACAACTAAACCAATTTATAAACCCGCCCATTAGTAGTCAAACTGTGTATTAACCCAAAACTTCAATGGGATTAACTTAATGCTTAGAACTCTAATCCCCCAATATTAAAATGTGTAAACCTTCAGTCAACGCCTGCCACCAAACGTTCCACAACACCATGCAAGGAAAGAGTAAACCAGAAACATAAAGCCGGTGCAAAATATTTGAAGTAGGGTAAACATCCCCAAAGTGTTACGTTAAATTAATTTAAAGAATATAGAAAGTTCTCAGTTGAGTGGTACTCCTATTGACATCTGCATCACCAGGAAACGTACTTGAAACTAGAAAACTGTTAGCATCCAACTTCTAAACCCAAATGCCCCACAATAACTCCTCTTCAATCACCGAAACAGATACGAAATAGAGCACCTCATCACATTTCAAGAAGAGAAATGGCCTCTTCTAAAAAAAACCTCCCCTTGCTCTTGGCAAATGGAAAGCGAAAAGAGAAAAACATCGGACTTATCAGAACACGAAACCTCGTATAGTGAAAAAAGATTGCATTCACCTATACCATAAAGACAAAAGGCCCTAAACCACCTTGCCTTCAGGTAATGGAATTTCATATTTATAAGATCATATGGAAATCCTACGTTTAGCTTGCACAAAACATACAGGCATAAACGAACACACTAAACATAAAAATACAGGATTGGGAACTTTATAGTCACACGGGGCCAAGAGTTTTTTTGCTTTTTTGAATTATAATTTCCAACTGCAGAAATGAAGGAAAATTAAAACGTTAATATTTATTTAGGAGGAAAATTTTCCGCAGATTCAAACAAGATTCTCTAGGCACTAAATACTCTCTTACTCCTAAAATGTAGAACCTAATTGCAAAGATCATCAAAGGAGGAAAGAAAACCAAACAACTTGATCTTTTATCAATCTCTAGTCATCAAGTCAACTCAACTATATAATCATAGCGTCAATCTTTTTGTTATTAAATCTCTCTGGACTGATCAGGTACCATCTAGTAAAGGCCTACACAGTGGTAATGACAATTGTGAATAACCGTAACTGAATATTCGGAATCGAATAGAAATTATACGTGAATTATAATATCATCACTTGATAGTAAATCCTGGAATAGTTCATAGATTTTGCATCCTTGTCTTCTGGTAATCCGAACATAACATGGAAAATATTTTCGCTATACCCCATAAAATTGGAGATCCACACGTATAGTAAGTATACACAAGATTGGGGAGGAATCCCACACGGTCCTTATTATAACCAATGCCACGGAGCACATATTTCATAGAGAAAACTAGGGGAGGCAATTACTTGCATATGAATCTTCTTAATAGTTATAAGATCACTCCACAACACTGCAAAGAGAGAATGAGGATGACTTACCGCACCGGGGCCTTCTGTGCAGGGCCCACCAACCAAAGCAACAATCCTAGCAGGAGTACCGGCTGGACAAGCACCAAGTAGCCCTGCCGTAATGCCAAATGCTGCACCGGTGCACCTCAACGCCCTGTTACCAGGCGGCACATGCCATTGATCAGTGGCTAACTCATCCAACAGCTGATATCAAAAACACAAAACCAAACACACAATTCAGTTCATTCGAGTCATTAAGTCATCAGCATTGCATAAAAACTGAACTAAAAACAAGGTCATAGTATCGAAACCGAACCGAATTGAGAGTATATTCGCATTCGGACGCCGGCAACAAGAATCTATTCACCCCAGATACCGGAACACCCCCACCCTGCCCCGGCATTCTCCGTCCACCAATTCCAAGTCCCAAGTGCTCCAACACCTTGTCTTGCGACACGGGTTTCGAACCCCGAAACACATAAACCTTAGACATATCAGAAAACCCCAATTCATGAACCTGCACCTGCGTCCCAAACGAAACAAACCCCACCAGAGCATGATCCGGCAACAGCCCAATCGCCTGCTTCAAAGCCGATTTCGCAAACTCCAGCTCCTCCTCGAGCATGCAAGTATCGAGAACAAAGACAAAAACAGGTGATTGGGGAGGTAATGAGGAGGGGTCGGAGAGGGAGTACTGGATGGTGGTGAATTGGGGGTAGAGCTCGGCGGGGACGTTGGTGTCGGAGATGGCGGAGTAGTGGTGGGGGAAGTGGTTGCGCTGGAAGCAGAAGGAGCAGATCCAGATGTGGGCGGTGAAGTCGACGCGGCAGAAGGGGTTGAGGACGGCGAGGCAGGTCTTGCAACGGAGGGGAGGGTAGCTCAGGGTGGGGATGTCGGGGTGGGACCGGATCGGAGAGATTGAGGCGGCGATTGGGATCACGCACTTGCTGGCTTCGAGTTTTGTGCGTGGCCAGAGGTTCCAGGTCATGCGGACTCCGTCGATCCCTTCCGGATCAGTCTGCGCCATCTCCGACATCGGTGGGTTTTTTCTGGGGTTTTTGAGAGAGAGAGAGAGGGATGGTGACCTCGGCTCTCTTCTCTTTGACGAGAGTGATTGAGCGCAGTCAGGAAGAAGACGCGCACAGATTCAGGGAGAGAGAATGCCGAGGATGATGATCCGATCGCAGGGGGAGAGAGATTTATGTGTGACGTTAACAATTCTTCTTCTCTCTTTGCCTTGCCTGGTTGGATTTGGAAATAATGGTTTGTGAATTCTCACTTGTTGCCCTTGGAAAACTTGCATATTTTTATTGGCATCATTAACTTGATAATATTTCAAAATTACCCTGGAGTTATATGAGTATTGAACATAAGCCCAATAGGTTTTCTTTTTTTTTAGGGATTTTTTTTTTTTTGTGACTTACCTATTTGTAGTCTACTAGGTTCAACCTCATATACTCATAGATGTTTATTTAGCATACTTTCTTAGCATTAAGTTAACGCATAAAAGAATGTAAGTTTCTAATATTTTTATTTTCCTTTCATTTTTTGTCTACATTTATCCAGAAATGTTTTTTCCGACAATTCTTTTTGGCAAAGCAACACATCTACACATCATCCTGGTCTCGATTCTCTGAATGACATGTAGCAATTGCAATTTTTCGGTACTGTTTTGCTGTCCATGACACATTCCATTTATAGAGAATTGATATATTTGGGTGTATAGGCATTTAAAACTCCAGCAGCACCATTACAAGAAGATAGATGATAACAATGGTAAAATGAAAATAGCAAAATATTCATTACTAGACTATATATGACGTCTAGTTTTGTCAAATATCTTCTCCAAAAAAACATGTTTGTAAAATATATGCAATCCAGTTAAGGAAATTTATAAATGATGTCTATTCTTTTGAAACGGGTGTCACTTTCTTGGGAAAGAAAAACCATTTTGTTAATGCTATACACCAATTAACAAAATGGAACATGTGAATGTGTAAGTTACTACATATCACTTCTCAAGCTCTATATTAATAGTATCCCTATAATCAGAGTTGTGAAACTCACAGTTTAACGAGTTCGCGAGTCTATATTGGAAATCGAGTTGAACCGCTCAAAAATATAGCATTTGACTAATCCGTATTAAACTCGTCTAAACCCAGACCCGCAGGTTTAACGAGTTAGTCACATATGTGCTTAATGTAACTTTCCTTAAGTTGTTGGTATTTAGTGCGGGGAAAAAGGTATGAAGTCAACCATCTTCCGACACTGGTGCAACCTTGGAATGATGTCAAGATTAATAGATAGAATAAAATCACTATGAATTATAAATACTTAAGGGTGATGAGTGAAGATCAAATGGATCGCACCGATTAGATTATTCGCAAGTTGTGTACGGAAGAATATCATAAGTACATGGTGGTATAATCACTTGTGCTCGAATTACAGATAATCTAAAGCTAACAATCTTAACAAGTACTCAAATGGATCAAGATCCAGAGAGAGATGTAGGAAAGAGGGTAGAAGTAAGCAGTGCTTACTACGGAGGAGAGAGGCAGCTTGTTGTCAGCAATTAAATACAGAATGAGAATAATCTGATGATCAATGGCAGAAGGTAATGTCATATTTATCTAGTCACACTAGGGCAAGCCAATGGGTGGCACGTGTTCGTACAAACGGCCCACGACCCATTATGAGGCTGCGTACCCTAAATCCCTGAAGACTGTCACGGGTGATGTCAAACAAGTATAAAGAAGATAGTAGAACAAGTCAGCTCCATAGCATGTACGGGTTACATTTGAGACGAATCCCATCTGCGACGAGCCTTATTCCAGCCTCCAAAACCATTAGACACCCTAGCTCCCGTGCGAGGTGGTAGATGTGAGGGACTCTGTCTCAGGATCCCTCCAAGTGCGATATTGCATGTTATGGTGCTTATGGTGCATAGTTGTGAGTACATCTGTAAGCTGCTGATGGGTCCACATGGCAGTGACCTGGTGCTTCATTCTTGATCTACATTTAGCCCTCTTGCGCATTGGCTGAGCTTCGCAAGGGCCGGGCTCACCTTGCAGCCCTCTGGTTGCGTCTTTAAGCTCTCGCGGTGACCGAGTGCGTCTCACTGCCCCCCTAGTGTAGATGAGTCAGCAGAGAGAAGTTATTGTTGCAACCTTTAGTGGGATAGTAGCTATGATAAGGAGCATGGGGGAGGCCCCACGGTACGCGTGTCTTTTTTATTATGATCCTATGGTCAGGAGTGGTTGTCGATGACATAACCTAACGGTGATGATAAGCGCGTGGTGTTTCGAAACTGCTTCATCTTGATGTTTTGAGGCAAAAGGCTTTTCTAAAACTGAATCGTTTTAAACTTATCCTTGAGATTCAGGCGTCTAGTATTTAATATGGAGTTGGTCCTTTTTGAAATAACTTTACCATTCTTGTGAGGCACAACTGGACGAGAAGGAAGAAAAGTGGTAATTTTCTCTGGTGGGATTTGTTGTAGAAGGGAACTCTTGTATTTCAATTGTTCAATCGACTAGCTGGAGTTTTCTCCATATGTTTCTTCGGGTTCTGTCTTTGTGAAAACAGGTCGGTGTTCCAATTTTAGCGGGGAACTAGGGTTTTTGTATTTTGCGGTTCCTTTGTTGTCCGGCTTAGGGTTCACTCGGAGGTAATGGCGGCTCTAGGGGACGCTGAAGAGGCTATGCCAATTATAGAGGGCCCACTTGTGGAGTAAATTACCTGTCTCTGATGGTCGCGACTATTAGCAAGTTATCATGAGTCGGTCTTTCATTCCATAAGTTACTGCAGAAAACGACGACGAGATGCTCACCATTGGATATGCGAATCATGATGATTCGGACTTGGCTCGGATCAAGAGGATTCATCGCCTTGTGACCGAGTCCAAATTTTATCATATCTATGTTCCTTTTTTGGCGGCTCTTCGCAGTGATTGGATGGTGGATGAGTGGGTAGAATGGGCTTTAGAAGAGCATGGAAAGACTTTTAAGCATGCTAGAATTTTTTATGTTGTTCGTGCCATGATCAGTTGCGATGTTGTGTGGATGTGTCCTAATTTCGCCATGGTCTCAGGAGACTCATACTTATCACTTTGCTTAGTATGAGGGCCCCTGGAAGATGTGTCTATTTTGATGGGGTTAGAATCAATGGTGTGTGTTATCCCCTGTAAGACTTGTATATTGCTAAAGAGCTTCAAGTGATTGAGCGGATGTCTGTGATGATAGGTAGGGATGTAAGTTCAAACCGGAAAAACCGCAATCCGAGCCGAACAGGGCGGTTTGGTTCGGTCCGGTTTGGTTCGGAAGCTATTACGGTTCGGTCCAGGTTTGCAAAAATCACAAACCGTATAATACGGTTTGGTTTAGGTTTGAGATACCACAAAACCGTAAAAACCGAACCGAACTGTTTATCTAGCATATTAGGTTATACAACTACCAAACTTGAGAACTTCTACACATTTATCATATACAGTATGTACCTCAAAACTAAACCGAACACATTAAATAGTTCTACAAATGATGTAATATTTTTTACTTTATTTTTTAATTGCTTGATATAGAAATTTTAGCAATCATTTGATTGTTGAATGAACTATTAAGAAATTTTAAATGAAATAATATATTTCCAAAAACCGCGGTTTAAAACCCAACCAAACCGGTCATTCACGGTTCGGTCCGGTTCGGTTTTGAGCCATGAACGGTCCGGATTAGGTTTCGGTTTTCCTCAAACCGTTACATGCGGTTCGATTCGGATGGGGGCCAAAACCGGACCGAGCCGAACCGTTTTCATCCCTAATGATAGGGTATGCACGCAAGTCACTTACTCGATGGGACGAGACAATTATCTATGCTAGGTCGCGCGAATGTATGCGGACGCTAAGAATACTTGAACAAGTGATCCTGATTCTTTTTCAGGGATTATTGCAAACGCAAATTTGTTTCGCGTCTGAAGCGTCGAGGCATACGCACTTATATCGAAGGAGAGGGTTAGGAGTTCTCGCATTGTGCCTTTCTACGTGTATGGATTTCCCGCTTCCTTATTGATGTTGTGATTATAGTGGAGGGATTTATTGTATGTAGGGAGTGGATCCTCTCTCAAGGGTCAAATTATCAAAGAGTTACACAACATTGGGTGGGGGGCACTCTGGTATTTGGAGACTTCCAAGAGGGTTAAGATGCTCTTCACATGGCCTGAAATTAAGAAACAAGTGAAGGCATGGGTGAAGGAGTGTGACATATGTCAAAGAATGAAGACTGAACACTTACTCTATCCTGGATTGTTGCAGTCCTTCCCATCCATGATAGACCTTGGGAGCACATTGTCGTGGACTTTGTGGAAGGACTTCCAAAATCAGAGGCAAACCAAGTCATTCTGGTGGTCATTAACAGAGTTTTAAAGTATGGTCACTTCCTTGCTCTCACTCACCTTTACACTGCAGAAATGGTTGTTGTTGTGTTGTTCAACAACGTGTATAAGCTTCATGGCCTTCCTAACCCTATTGTAAGTGATAGACATGCAGTTTTTCTCAGTCATTTACGGCACTCCCTCTTCAAGTCTATATATACTTCACTCAAATACGCAACTACATGTCACCCTCAAACGGATGGTCAGAGTGAAAGGTTACTCCAGTGCTTGGAGATATGTTTGAGGTGCATGGTGGGTGATATGCCTCACAAGTATAATACTTGGTTAAGTTTAGCTGAGTGGTGGTATAACACCGACCACTACAATGCACTCCAAACTACCCCTTTTGAGGCTTGTATGGTTACAATCCCTTGCATTTTAACTTCACCAGTTTAACAAAACCGGATATGTTGTTGTGGATATTTTTCGTGATGATAGAAATAAACTGGTGCAGCTTTTTAATGATAGTTTCTACAAGGCTCAAGACATGATGGTGCATTTTGCTAACAAAGGCAGAAGTGAGAGAGTCTTTGACATTTGCGATCGGGTTTTTCTCAGGCTTCAACCCTACAGACAAACGTATGTGCAGCTTAGGAGAACTATAATTTGTCTGATAGGTTCTATAGGCCTTTCAAGATCACTCAAAAAGTGCGTAAGGTATCATACAAATTTCAATTACCATAGGAATTCAAGGTCCACCCAGTTTTTTCATGTGTCACAACTGAAGAAGGCCACTAGCAATTATTCTATTGCTTCAACACAGCAGGCAGTTGACCAGAGGGCCAGTTCTTGGTGGAGCCTGTGGCCAATTTGGACAGACAACTAGTTAAACAAGCTTCTTCCTCCATTGTCAAGGTTTTGGTGCAATGGATGAATCTATCTCATGCAGAAACTACCTGAGAAGATTACTACAAACTCAAAGCTCAATTTCCTTCATTTGGTGCACGAGGGCACACATTTTCTTAAGTAAACCCAGAATCAAGAGTAAAACTGGGATCCGACGGTGTATCTACCAATAGATCGCCGCTGAATGCCAAAATAATTGAATTCTCCGGCAATAGCCATTATAAGCGGAACGGTGTCGTTAGTCACCAAACGGTATTGCTCAACTAAGAAAGGTCGGGTCACATTAAAAGAACACATCAGTCTCTTTCGTTCTTTTGATTGGTCCACCTAAGCTCGTTCGGTGTCATTGTGGCCAGCTAGGACAAGTAGTTACGTAGTTGAGATTATTTTTTTTGTTACCCCTACAGTTTTGTTAATTATATTCGAGCACCAATATATAAGGTGGCGGCGGGTTGTAAATAGATCATGAATGATTTTGAATTTCATTTCCTTGTCTCTCTCACTTCTGTGAATCTTTCTCCTTCGCAATTCATTCTTCATCACCGATCAATTAATCAATTCCTGTAAACTCCTAGCCGGAAATATCATTCCTAGCATCACCGGAACCCACATCTCCCGTCACGCCACCACAACAATATGAAACAAAACATAGATTAGCCAAACTCTAGCATGGACTCACTACAATGTCATCTTGAATCCCGCCTTTATCCTCTCCACCCAACCATCAACTACAAAACTCAAACGAACTACCACCAACAGCGGCCTGCCATGACTATCGGTGAGACCATCGCTGACCCAATCTCCCAGAAAAAGTCCGTATAAATCGAACCCACACCCTCTTATTACCTCAATGCAGCCTCAAATACAATACCAACCACAAAAACCAACTCAATTTCAGACACCATTCAAAAGCTCTTCAATCGAGGCCAACCTTCAACACACACACCCAAAATCTCCCAAAAATTGTCAAATTGAACTCACTTCCCATGCCCCTTCTCTATCAATATGTGAGCCAATACTTACAGTGAAAACATGGAAGGAGGCAATGAGATGTTGATCGAGAGCATAGATATGGAGATATAGTATAGAGAGATGTATCAGAATTCAGAGACTCACATGCTTTGTTCTTCCCCTTCATCCTTTTTTCTTGCAAGCTCTTCCCATTTTTCCTTTATCTTTTTCATTTAACTTTTTTTTTTTCTACTATTGATATTAACGGTTATGCCCCTACTCCACAGTTAGTGTTTGGATGACATTTTTATCGGTTTAACATTGCTAGTTTTTTTGCAAATGGATAGTGCAATCAGCTAGTTCTAGAAAAAGGGATTGCAATGTGAGTTTCGGCGTATTGGGAGCATGCATTAAGTAATTAAGCCATTATAAAGCCAAAAGTATCACCTTACCTTTGTGAAAAATCCATCCACCCACCGAGAGCAGGGATTGACGGAGTACTTCACATGGGTAATCAACAAGTACCTCCGTCCGCCGTTTTCTTCATACTTTGTTTTTTACTACTATTCACTGGCTTACTTTGACCCGATGATTTGGTTAGCACATCAATGAAAGAAATTAGTGATCTTTGCAAAGTCTTCTACAGTAAACTTTATTCTACAACACCATGCCAACATTAAAAAGAAAATTGTATTGTTTTGCTTTCCTAATCATTAGGTCAAAGTGACATAATTACAAATAAAAAAATCAAAGCATGAAGAACCTGGCGTGGCAGTAAAATGTAAAGGTATCAAACTGAGAATTGTTATTTTTTTTAATTGGCAGCGTCATTCATGTGTTCCAAAAAGACTAGTATTACATGTGGAAGTGACTAACATCCAAAAGTTACACAAAATTACAAGTAAATAATTTACCTCATGTAATTCCCAAGAAACACTCTAAAATCTTGATGTGTGTGTGTGTATAAGTGTAAAGAAAAATAGAATAAGAATTGATACGTTCTCAAAAGAACCAACCTCTCGAGCTATTGCACATTTACAGCAAAAACCGTCCGAACAGAATGCGTGCCGTCCGACCACACGATTGTTCCAAAGTTATAACCCTTTGGCGCTTGTTTGCCATGAAACGAGACTTCATAAGATGCCTTGGTCGAATCCTTGGTGAAAACAAGTTTAGCCGGAGAAACTGAAACTACCAACCCTAGTGGAGCATCTATTGATGAAACATACGAAGAGAATGGAGGCCCAACGTTTGTTACTGTTCTTTGAACAATTTTGGCACCTTGGTGTCGACTGAGGTTGCCTACGGAGATGGACGGGTAATTCATGTTAGTTATGAGGTCCTCACTGGAGTTCTTTGAACAGCTGAAGTTTGTCTTGGAGATCAATCTGATCCGTTTATTTGAATACCCATAGTAACAAAGGAAATGCAGATAATCTTTCGATGTTGTTTCGAATACTAAGCCAGGATTCAGAGCTCTGATGGGAGATATTTCTCCGACACCAGTTTCATGAGGACTTGCAATCTTATTGGAGCTATTTGTTAATGGTCTGTTGAGGTTGTTGGAGAAAATAGCTGCAGAACAGAAGACAAAAAAAATTGCCAGTTTTCATTTTTGTCTCCTTAAATTGACTGCAAAAGAACATAAATTTACTAGAACATAGCTCACCAGTAGTCATAAGCGCTGATTTGATCATGGAAGAACTCCATCTACGGTGCAGGGATTTCAAAAGTGCAGCAGCTCCGCTAACGTGAGGGCAAGCCATTGACGTTCCAGATTTTATAGCAAACGGCGATGGTTTTCTTCCAACTGGAACATCTCCTTGTTCCTCCTTATTTGGGGCTGTTGCTGCTAAAATGCCAACACCAGGAGCCATTATATCTGGCTGTATAACAAAAAAGGATTGACTAGTTCAATACTCCGTATAATTCATAGTTTCACACAAGTACTATAGAGTGCAGAGAAGACTAGATACTTCCAAGATTCGTAATACTGTGTGAAACAAGGAAATGTGGAATGACCTTAAGAATGTTCTCTGTAAGAAATCCAGGACCTCTAGAAGAAAACGACGCCACGACTGGAGCAGGCCTAGATCTTCGAATTTCAGAAGTGGGAAGAATGGTTGCAGTTGGGTTCCTGATTCAGGGCAAGTGTAGCTTAGTATATGATTGTTTATGTCCACGTGCATAAGACGAAAATGAATAAATAAATAAATAAATAAATAAATAAATAAATATAAATATATATATATAACAAATTAGGTGGAAGAATAGGCTATCCCAAAAGTATACTTACCCTACCAAACGCAATTTTACAAACCAAACAGTCGAAAGTTGGGATAGGAAACAGGAATAAGATCTGTGGTTGGTTCAAACATCGGCCCCAAAGTTGTCACATTTATTGTGAGTTTATCAAATATGTCGCAAGTGAGGTCATTCACTACTACTATATAACCGTAGAGTCAAGGACGTCAACAAAAGAGACAGCCATTACCACATACAGATACATAGAACAGACTGGGGAAAACTCGTAATTCAATGAATTTTGAATACTGGATGTGTGTTCATACTTGACAAGCTCACCAGATACTTTCTTTTTCCGTTTTCATAGGAAAATATGATTCGACAAGAAGTAGCGCAATGAGATAGAGAGAGCATAATGAAATTATCCGAGTTCAAGCTCTTATGTATTAAGACAATGAAAATCAGAGTGGAAGGATAGAGCTTTGATTTAATCATTATTAAGGCTTTGCACCCTCATCTATCTTGGGCAAACTAATCATTGCAGTACTCATCCTATAAGGATAGAGTTTTGGTCACTCATTTTAGGCAACTCGGGAAAACTAATCATTGTGTCAGTACTCATCTTGCTAACTTCACTAAAAAAATCTTTAAGTTGTTTATAAGAGCAATTCTTTGTCATAGTATTTTTCAAACTTCTCACACTGCCATCAACATACATGAATGGTTATGCTATCTGATTGTGAAAGGTGTGGAAATAGTGAAAGAATGATGGAAGTCAAGCAAGAAACCGTGATTTCAGTATTTGAATAAAGAAAAAGAAAAGCAAATACGGGAAATTTCAACTTACTTGGTAGAGTTAATGTAGTTTAGAACTTGAGACCCTTCAATTTTCCCCACTTCAGAGAATGGGAAAATGCCTGAATCGAAAGGTACATCTTCCTCAGCTTCATTGATCAAAATTAAACCTTTGGCTCTAAGATCTTCAACAACTAACTTCTTTATTTTCCTCGATACAGATAGGTCAGTGTTAGTGCAAACAACTATTCTTCCTGCCACTTTATTCGGATTTAAAGTTCCTGGCCGGCAATTGCTACAATAAAAGAGACAAGTCAATGATGCGAATGATGCTAAAAAAAAGATGTAAATCCACAATTAGACCTGATTATTACAAGCTCCACATAACTTACCTCAGTCACATGCATTTTGCAAACTACTTAACATGTTGAGCACTTAAATGTATCCCAAAAAAGGCAAAAACATTGAACAATATAAAGCATGTCTGGAAAACTAAGCTAAGCTGGTGGAGGCTGATTCGCGTTAGTCAGAAAGACTGGTGAATCAATTTACCAAGCTGTAACTGGATATGAGATATATGATACATTGTCACTAGCAAGTGGACAGGTAAACTGATCCACTTGGTCACTGATCACCTATGTTACAAGGACTCTCCTATTCCCTCCACATCACAAGGGTAGGATGTGTGATGATATCCCATATTGTAGCCAAATAGTTGACTTCTAGTCAACTATACAGACGAGAAGTTCCAAGCTTCTTATATTGAGGGAAGATACAGATGGAACTATGGCAACTTTCTTGAAATTGATTCGATTCCAGTAAGGGTCTATATGATGCTCTCTCAGTCCCATGTTTTAGTGATATCATTTCGTTCTTTGAAGTCCGATTCTACATTCAGGTTTTTGAAGGAGCTACTGACTTTGACTCCCTCTATTAGAATTCCGTCCATAGTGTTGTATAACTTGTCATCTTTATTTGCTGTTTCACCTCTTTTCACATTTAGATTTGAAACATATTTCAACTATCAAGCTGAGTATTCCTAAATGATTCAGGATAACTACGTATTTACGAAGTAAAGCCATGTCTTCTAAATACTTTAAGGAAGTTACCATGAAGCATAAAGTGGGATGAAGGCAATTGCATTTCTTTTTTTTTGAAGAAGTTGCATTTTAACTTCAAAATATTGACATACATTCATTTACTTGCAGAGTATGGTGAACTACATGTGTACGAACATGAGGGCCAGAGGAAGGATCGTTTGCGTGACTTGCGTCCCAACTGTGCTCATAGATGCACTGATTGCATTCCTATTTCTCTTGAATCCTGTAATTTTCAAAACAAAGAGTATATGCATAAATATACAAACCATACCTGGCCTCAGATAATGCGGTAAAATCAGAAGCTGCTTCCACTCCAGATACTAAAGAAAAAGTCTTTGAGTGAGTGAGGTTAGATATATGAATCCCAGATCCCTGTTGACAAGTACGAACGCAAAATGAATTTTTAGTATAAGCACAAAGTGTAGAAAAGAGAGAATTGACTCACATATAATAAAAGTGTAACAATTCTAATTCGAGATCCTTCCTAATTCACTGAAATGTAGCGCTCGATAGTACAACAAAGCTTATAGTTCTTACTTGAAATCTTTTTCCATTCCCGAGAAGTAAAGTCGTCTTAAAGTCACGGTCAATACTAGACGCAGCCACTGTGAACATCCATGGAGCTGAGTTAACAATAGTGTAACCAAACGGGCCATCATTCCCTCCTGAACCAACAACCAAAACTCCCATTTCCTCGGCGTGGAATGCCCCGATGGATATAGGGTCATACAGGAAATCCATTTGAAAAGTCGAGTCCATTCCAAGAGAAATCGATATTATATCGACTCCATCCTTGATTGCATCATCAATGGCCTTAAGTATGAAGGAACCACGACAGCCGTCGAGTGAGCATGCCTTATAGCTCGCAATCCTAGTAGAAGGAGAGCCGCCTCTTGCCACGCCACCAGCTAGACCATAGTAACTAGCATTGGCTACTAGTGAGCCCGCAACTGTAGATGAGGTATGAGTCCCATGCCCAACGTAATCCCTTGGTGACCCGTTATGAGGACGAGCTTTCCCAAGATGATTAGATTTTGGTGGAGAAGATAAATCTGAGATATCGTAATATCGTGCACCTATTAACTTCCTGTGAGTTGAAGATCAATACAACAAAAAGGAGAACTGTGTTACTACAATCAAATCTGCTACTTGGGTTTAGGATGAGAAATGGTATTCGATATCTTAAGAAATATATGGTTCCTTACCTATTACAGCTGGACCTTTTGAAGTCGGTTCCTTCCATACAAACTCCCTTCCATCGCGAAGGGACTTCACCAATACCATCATCATCGAAACTCGGAGACTCGGGCCATATACCTACAGTAAGACCATAGAATTTTACAAGAAAATTAGGAAACCAACAAACGACATTGTCAATGCTCAGTAGGGCTACGACAAAAATGAATTGGAATTCCTGATACAGATTTTGCTAACATCACATACAATTTCAATTTAAAACATCAGAAAGAAAACATGGGAACATAGACACATCGAAATGGCTATTTGACATCAAAAGCGGGGATTTGGGAGTTTGACTAGGAAAGTACACAGGCTTACAAAGCGTAAAAGAAGCAGGAACCTAAACTTGCAAAGAATAAATCTTTGAATAGAGCTCAAACTTGAAACATCAATAATGTAGCCCCAGTAATCCCACCTACATTAGAACTTTAATTATCAAGTTTTGGAGGAAGACACAAAAAGTTTCAAAAAGCAGAGGTTTCTGCAGCTTCGAGCTAATTAATGTTGGATCCGAATAACCTCAAAGTCAACAAGCTTGTACTGGTGACTGTACCTACTCAATATTTTCATCGTATTGGGCAATTCCGTAATCGTCAAGCGTCGGTAACTGGAATTGTGTACCGTGATATCTTTGTAAAGCTTCACGATATCTCATGAGTAACAATACTGTATAACATGTAGAGAAGTTTATAAACTTCAGATAAAGGGTAAAGGTCATTCCTGCTACTGTCTTCTTACTCATTCCCTTCATCAATAATACCTCGGAAATGACTTCGTTGTCTGACTTCCTTCTTGCACAAGTTCTCTTTTCACCCCCAGCAAACTCAAAGTCTCCAGAAAATTATCCACGTAGACTGTGTTTACACTTTACACCTGCTCTCATTCCAAGATCCTTCCCTTGTTTGCTTTTACGGCCTTAAGAAGGCGATTTATATCCTAGCCTTACTCGATGGCTTTCGTACAGATTCAGGGGCTGAGTCCATTCCGTTACAAATTCATGCCAATTCCTCAGGGAACCGAACTTTCTGGTTCATCACCCCTATGCAACAATTGCCCACATGCCCATCCTCAGATGAAGTGTAATGGATTAAAGAAAGCAATTCTGCGAACTCAGAAACACGAGGTAGAAGTTCAGCTCCAATCATGAGATGATGAGATACATTGTCAGGCATCTCAATCACCCACAAGTACACCTCCATTTCCATATCATGTGATGTGACACAATCATGTTAAAGTATCCTTCACTTATCTCAGTCTTGCTACTTCCAAGTTCCAACCAAACGGAAAGCTCCGTCGAGAAAAGCCTGTGGGCATCGGAAATTAACAAAATAAGGAATCCATTTCTCCCGTAGCCGGCGACAGGAAAATTTGTACTAAAACCACCCCACAAATCCCTCTTTGTTTTAAAACCTCGCCACAATTCAAAATTGGGCATCTAAACCTCCATTTGTGAGAGGGAAAAGTTGTTTGTCTTTTTCCTCGGAGGTTAGATTTCCAATTCCGAATTCGGGTGAGGTTAGATGACCAATTGTCCCGGTTTAACTTCGAGACCAAAAACCTTAACAACCTCATACAGTTAATCACTAGTGGCAGCAAGGACGGCAAACCCAGTTTTAAATAGCACTATAGCAATGATGTTTATGAAGGGTTACAAATTATTCCAATTACGCAGTAAGTCTTGAATTCCTGTTTTTGAAAGAAAAAGTTGAAGCTTTTGTACTCCTCAAAAGCATCGGTCGCTAACGAAACGAATCGATAAGCTCTTTCGTTCGGAACGGGTTGGGCATGAACTATGAAGGGAAATGAAACAAACTAGGGTTACTGATTGGAGAGTACCTTAAGTTAAAAAGACGCCAAGGGATCGAAGTATCGAACCACATCTTCAACAGATAGTTTCTCTTGAGATATCCATCGACCGCAGAATGGAAATGGACATTGCTGCTTCCTCCCTCCCTCCCTCCCTCCCTCCTCTGCTTTCTTCTTTCTCTCCTCTCACTCTGCAATCGCACTTGTTTGTGATATTACACGTTGACCCCTTTAGTCTTATTCTAACCACACTTAAACCCCAAATCTTTTTAACGATTATACCAGGGTAAAAAGACACTTCAACTCTTCAAGTTTGATCTGGAGCATCTATAGAGGTCTGATGGAACTGGGTCAATCTTGTTATTGATGTGATTTCTGGAAGCTGTCAACATCTTATAAGAAAACCTCACTGAACTTGCCTCAATGAATGCTTAAGTGAATGATGAAATGATACTGCTTAAAAGAATATGTGGAAGAATCAAGCATAACGGACGTGATGCTAATGAAGTGGTCAACGCTCTTGAAAATTTGGGAGCTGAACAAATTGAAGCACTGACGATTTTAGAGGATGCCCCCCGGGTCTCATTATCGCGGACATGCTTGGTGTAGGAATGTATCTATACGTAGTTTGTTTGTTTGCGTCTATTTTTTATTTAAAAAAAAAAAGGCTTCAAGTTTGTTTGTTTTAACGACGCTTTAAGCCCTTCTGGCTTGGAAAAGGACACTTTCACTTCTTCCTCGTGCCAAATTTCTGGACATCTACACTCCCGAATTGTGACGCCGAGAATGGGATCCATCAGTGATCGTGATATTTGAAATAAATTTACCCTCTTATAATATGAAATGATAACATCAAGAGGCACAAATGTCCAAAGGTGGGGCACATTGAAGGGACGATAGTGTCCTTTCCCAAACCGGAAGGAGTGAAAGTTTATTTTACCCATAACACTCCCAAGTCCCAACCCTTACCCTCTCTGATACCAGTGGTACTTCTCTTGCCCTACATCAAATGGCCTCGTGGATAAGTAGCATATTAAGATAATATCTGGTCTATCAATGAATGAGCGCTAGCTCAAGTGATATGATATGTTTAGGCATTATAATTAAGTTTGAGTCATTCCCATGCTCCAAATAATTTCGGTGTTGGAAAGACAATTTGTTACAACATCTTTATCAGTGTAATATTACTTTTTCCTTAGATCAGCTATAAAATAAATGTTACTACTAGTGTGTCATAGAAGTATCTTGCACCTCTGTTTCTTCTCTTTAAGTCTACTTCACTTTTTGTCACTATTCACTAGATCACTTTGACCCGGTGATTTGATTAGCAAAACGATACAAGAATTTGGTAATCTTTGCATAGTCTTATAGAGTAAACTTTATTCTACAACACTATAGAAAAATTTCTAAAAATTTATATCGCTTTGCTATCTAAAGTACCGAATTAAAGTTACCCACTTACGGGTTAAAAAGTCAAATCAGCACATTTCAGAAGAAACGGAAGAAGTAATAGTGAAGTGACAATGCATGACCAATTGGTTAGATGTCAACATTAGTGTTATGTTGTCACTAGTGATGGCTTGCAAGGGCATCAAATAATACTAGTAGTGTTGCTGTCATAACAATGCACTGGGAACATTTGCATGCTGTTTTGCTATCTGATCCAAGAAATCCAAAACTTAATAATGTTACTAGCAAGCTGGCATTTCAAACATACTCACATGCATTTTCTAAACAATTGTCCAAAAAATGACTACATGAAACCGGCGGTACCTGTGTCTATCACTCCGACAATGACATCGTCCGAGACATTATTGTCCAGATACGATCTCTTCGCTGATCGAATCCCTGATTCTGTTTCCAAGAAGTCCCATGAGCGCGTCGTGTGGAGTTTCATCACAGGGTCCAGAAACACTGAAACAACTTCATTGTGACCTGCAACACATTTCAATTCATTCCCACAATATGTTTCATTAGAAAAGATAGAGAAAAAAACTTTTCATTTGAACATTATACTAGTATTTCATTAAAAGGAGTACTACCAGATAGCTTGGTTGCTTCATCCTCTGTAAGCATGGCAGAGAACCCCTTGAAAGCATGGCCATAGCTATGAAGCAGTGAAAGTCTTCCTCTATCTTCACTGCAGCACAGAGAGAGACATAAGAGTTCATCAAATTGAGAAGATAACTTTGGTCTTTAATTTTAGAGCTGCACCAACCTTGAAATGAAGGAGGCTAATAGTTGCAGATGATCCAGCTCTTGAACGGACGCGTTAAGAACAATTGATGATGATGACGACGACATAGTACTACCCATGTAAACGACATAAGGCTGCAATTGATGATGATGATGGTGGTGAATTGCGATGATCATATGAAATTACAACTCCATAAACATCTACCATGGAGCGAAAAGATCAAAATAACAACATCAAAGGCAGAAATTTACCTTGGGTGTTGTAACATTTGAAGCACTCGAGACGAAGACACAACAGACAATGCTCAGAAGGAGAAGCAAGAGACGAGCCATGAGATCACTCCTACTAGTTCCTCTGAACTGAACTGGGTTTTGATTAGGAAGATGAGAAAACACAAGAAGAAGTCGTTTATGGCGATACGTGGAATATTTTATAAAGAATGCAGATATATACTACTACATTACACAGACTTGCTTTAAGAAGAGGGAAAGCATCGTTGCTTCTTTTCATTATTGATTGATGCTTTCCATGTTAGCTTAAGCCTACTTTCTATATATATGTATATATATACTCGAGTTATTGACGCCTAACCAAACCACCATCCAGCAATCAGTACTTCATAGTTTTCGTCTTCATCCAAAATCATTAGAGCTCATTAGAGCTTTCAATTCGTGTGCGATTTAACCTTAAAAGTGACATGTAAATTTTAGTGCGCAATTAAGGGTTTTGGGGTTTTTCTTTCTGAAAGAGATTACGAAAGCAATCTTTATGATTGTCAATAGATATCAATCGTGTACAGCTACAGCAGTGATGATTCCCTATACAGTCCATGCATGTAGCCACCTCATTGTAGGCGGAGAATAAAGAGAGCATTGCTGTGTTTTTGGACTTGCTTTGAGGAGAGGGAAAGCATTACATAGATTATTCCATGACTTGCTGTATATGTTACTCCTCAATCATATTACTAGCTAGGACACTGCTAAAATAAAAGCCGACTCATTATGCTATTATCTAAACATTCTCTCTCCAACTGCACACCAATCCCTAAATTAGAAGCTTGGATTAACATCTTCCTCAATCCACTTGAAATCATCAGAGAATCGAACTAAAAGTTGTCAAAAACATAACCATGACTGTCATAACTATGGCAAAATATCAGTCTTACATGAGTTCTACATTTGGTACTTCAGCAAAACCATTAGTCTAGAGACAAAAGCATCCAAACAAAGAAACTTGAACAAAACTGCAACTGCGCAAGCGCATGCTAAGGCGAGAACAGGTCCAACTAAGCTGCAGCGCCAGCACCCTTGCCCTTCTTCTTCTGAAGCTTCTTCATGTAGAATTCGAGTTCCTTGCCCTCAAGGATATACCTAGTATCAAACATTTCAAGACAGGCAGAAAAATGAGGGGAGAGCAACTAAAATGAAACTAACATGAGAAAAGAGGAACATTGTTGGTTTCTACTCACCCATCAGCTCGTCCACATTGACCTGGTCGGGAAGAGATGCAGGCAAGCAACCTGCCACTGCTAAACTGCTCTTCAATGTGAGCATCAAGCTTGCGATCTTGTTGACGTTCCTCAATCTTCCTCACAACATGTTTACTCTTTTTTGCTTCCTCGGTAGCAGCAGTAGCTCCCTCTTCCTGCAAATTCACAGTGCAATCTCAAAATAAAGCACAATAAATACACAAGGCAACAACCTATCATAACTATCTTTACTTTGGACCAAAAGCAGGATATATGACAACAATGCAGGGGATGTATAATTTTGATACATGAAGGGTTAATACACAATGAATTCTTCACGCACGCACACACACACACACACACACACACACACACACACACACACACACACACACATATATAATATAAGCATTCCAAGTACTTATATATATATAATATAAGATGTAATGGGCCTCATCCACCCAACCCATTATTACTTAAATAAAAGTCTTTTCTCAAAAAAAAAAAAGATCTGGACTTCTGAATCCTTGTGAAGGGATGCGGGTTGTCCTCAAACCCCTAGACCAGGATTGGAAGCAGTCCTGCCTCCTTTACCCCAGAGTGCCCGATTGAAAATCACACTGAACAAACACCTCTAGACTGGGTCCGAAAAACATATATGTTCCTACGAATAACCGCAAAAAATATACCAAGAACTAATGCTGGATCCTGTCAGGGTCGAACATGAGAAGGTTAACATGCAACAGCAGTGTCAAAGAAGCACCAATTTATGCGTTTCAAACGACATGATGACCCAGGGAATAGATGACCAACAAATGACTCAATCAAATATGTGATAATACTTCACTTTCGATCTTTACAGAAAGGGATGCAATGATCTCATCTATATCTGGGAAAGAAAACATTGCTAGGATGTAAGACATCCATGAATATCTGTACTTACATCCTCAATGCAAAGTAAGCAATTAGATAGGTGCTTGGTTTTGCTTAAATGACTCCAGCACTTGTTGTGTAGTAAGTACTTTATAAGGGTCTTCTAGTCATGTACATTCTTTCCCTCTCAATTACAAGTCAACTTAAAAAAAGAAGAATTCCTCGAAAAAAAGGAAGAAAGAGCTAGGACACAGCTCAAAAAAGAACAAAGGCCGAGAGAAGGCTTCCTTTACCGACGCAAGAAAGTAACCCAAAAAAGAAGGTACTTGTGGGAACATTTTTTTCTTCGCTTTCAAACAGACATAACTACTTACGCAACTTGTATCAAATACTGCAACTTTAAGTAGTAATAACTTTCCGAGCCATACTGAATTTATAATATCTATTGGTTTAAAAATATCAAACGACACATCACTTTGTCCGCTGTTGGAACATTTAGAAGTAGGTGCAAGTAGAGTTGAAGACTTACACAACAAACATGTCAGACAAAGAACTTCCTGAACTTGATTGATGGCCAATGGTGCATAAATTAATTATTAACTAACTGTAAGCTAGCATTATGGGTTTAATATAAACATAGGAAAAGGAATCAACAAAAAAATGAGTGAAAGCCTGAGAATAGAACAAACTTTATTAGGAAAGCACAAACCTCCTGAGTTTCCTTCTTGGCAGCTGCCTTCTTCTTTCTGCCAATGTCAACTCCATAGTGCTGAAGGTACCACTGCTTAAATGGAGCTGCATCTACCTGAACAATTGCACTTTTCACCAAAGTCTGCGTCCTGACAAGTTCATTGTTGGAAGCATTGTAGACCACATCAAGAATACGGGTTTTACGGGTGACGGCTTCGCTACCCCACGAGTAATTCCCAGTGTCCAACCTCAGGGCTCTCCACTTAACATTGCCTCCTCTCACACGGACTCTCCTCACTGTTTTGTTGCTTGATAATTTGGTATTAGCAGGCTGGCGACCGAGCTCGTACCTATAAACACAAAGTCAAGCAACAAAATAAGTATATGTAAGAAGAATTCTCAAGTTGTCATGCAGATTGACAATAATTCTAAAAGCAAGGCTCAAAGTGAACCTACACAATTCTAATATCACTCAATATTTAGGAAAAACACTGATGGAGAATAGAGAGCATTAATCAACAACTTCTTCACATGGGACGATCAAACAATTTTCAAAGGGTTTGCTTGAATAACACATTATGATAACAAGAGGGATAAGAAAACAACATTATAGACAAATAATACGTACACCACATTATAAAAATGTTTAATATTGTACGCGACTACCCGCCAAGGTTTTAAAAAACAGAAGCGGCCACCATATCGGTCGCGGTCACGTGTAACGGAATCGGACCGTAACGGAGGGACTGTAACGGAAAACGGGAAATATATGCGTGAATTTTAAAAAGTCGTTAAAAATGTAATAAAATACTACTAAAACCTAATATTAGTATATGAAACATATTTAAAGACAATTTACTACTATTTTAGAATATGAGGGGGTAAAAGTGTATTTGCATAAACCTGAGGGGGTGAAAGTGTCTTTTACCTAAAAGAAACACAATTAGAATATGAGGGGGTAAAAGTGTCTTTGCATAAACCTGAGGGGGTGCAAGTGTCTTTTACCTAAAAGAAACACAATCAATTTGGATAAGATCAGCATTTATCTACTGAGAGTCAAAAACTAAACTTAGTGAGACAGAGAGAGAGAGAGAGAGAGAGAGAGTAAAAAACCAGAGAGGGAGAGGGAGAGGGAGAGGGAACACGTTTCTTCGTGCGAGAGACTGTGAAGAGTAGGCGACGAAGGACGAACGAAGACGACGAGGATGTGACTGTGAGCAAGACTCCAAAGTAGCAAATCTGGGTTTTCTTCTCCTATTCTGTTCTGAATTAGGGCTTTCTTCAAGAATTGGGGCTTTTCTTTATACCCTGTTCTTCCCCACAGATGCTTTTCTTTTTCGACGGACAAAATTGGCTCGCAACGGACGTTTTTCACCATATCGGTGCGGAATCGGCCGTTTTCGCTGTGAATTAAATTCACATGAAGCGTAACGGCAAAAACGGTGGCGGCCTCTGCCGATCCCGTTGCAAAGCGGCCGCTCCGCACCGTGTTTGCCGTTTTTTGAAACTATGCTACCCGCTGACAGGAAAAAATGACTTATTTTCCTCATAAATGGAAGAGAGAATACATCTCATTTTCATTTGCGAATTCATCTCTGATCTCTCCCTTGTATCAGGGATAAGGGACATATCGAACTACCTCTTGTAAAGGAGAGAAATTAGATATATTCTTGTATACCAGAAATTATATCAAATATTAACTTCTGACTTTCCATGACGTGATGAAAAAGGAAGTGACCCTGCATGACTGTGTTAGGGAGAGCCATAGAGAACTCTTCTCATTGGACTTGGAGTGTTGTGTTAGCACAAACAGGAGGACTATACCAAGGTGTGACCGGGGAAAAGGGATATGTTAATTCAGTGAGACCTCAATATTGCTTAAATGAGAAGACTGCCCTTCACTAAAACTAGTTCAGAGTCTTTAAGAAGATAGTCAAATGATAGATATGTAGAGGTGCGCGAGCATAAAATGGGGGTGAACTTCTGTTTCTTCCTCACCCAGGTCAATATACTTATAACTGTCAATTACTATTGATGTATCTTATTCAATATAAAACAAATTAAATGGTGACATCCTGATTTCTGTAGGAGAATATCTTCTCCATAATCTTCATCCGTAGTACTAAATTTACACTCACTACTAAGATCTTAAGAATAGGCAATCTGTAGCATCAAAAAGAAAATCTGTCACATCAAAAAGAATCATTCATTGACTGTGAACAGATTTGCTCATAATTAGCAAGCAATTCTAACTTATAGGTTGTACATTTTAACAGGCCAACATTATAACTGCTTATATGTAGTTAAAACAAATCAGCATGGTGTTGATGACAAATTATCAGGAAATGGCTATAGCTAAGTCACACATAAGATATGAGAAAGAAACGGAACGAATCCTCATCTACAGCCTAAGAACAGCTCCAGTAACTTGAAGTCAGGTCATCTAAAGTAGCAGAAATTCATTATCGCACCTAACAGTATCAGATCAGGAACATCATGAGAAGTTGAAGCTGCCTAATCCATGTAAATGGCAAAATGACAGTACAGAACATCAAAGCACTTATTTATTTATTTTGTTTTCCTTCACACACCACACTCTTCGGTTCTAGTTCAAATCACGAATAGGAAGAAGATCAAAGTGAAATTTCACAAGCCAAATCGAGTGGTACTTACTTTCGCTTCTTCCTCCAGGCCTTCTTTTTCCCTCCAGTTGCACGCCTCTTGTGCATTGAATCTCTTGAAATACCTACAGAAACAACCATAAACAAGGCTCCATCAGAATGAGAACCTATGTATTTCCATGGCGTCGAGTGAGTCTGTGGCTGGTGGCTTACCCATCTTGGCGAAGCGGCGGCGATCGACTGAGCTCCCTCTCTCTCACCCTCTCTCTGTATTTCAGCCTCCTGCTGCGCGAAAGACAATGCCTGTGGGGAAGACCTAATCCATATAATGAAAACCTAATGTGGTTCTATTGGTAGTTCCTTAAATCCTGGCCGTTGATCTGAAGAGAGCTCATCGTAGTCGTTTAGGTAGATCTTCACTCACACCCCATCAATTTTAGAAATCTTCACTTATACCCCTTGAGAGATCCAAACTATCTGTCAATTACACCCCCTCCTGTTAGTTGATGGATGGTAGGACTGCAACTCGGGCGGGCTAGGCGGGTTGACACCCTTGTCCAAGCCCGTGCCCGAGTTCTGTCGGGGTTGCCCAAGCCCAGCCCAACCCGAGTTAGGAGCATCGCCAATCCGTTCAAGTCCAAATTCGAACAAACCAATTCGGGTTCGGGTTGAATTCGGGCTAGCCCATTAAGCTAATTAAATTAACATAATTATCACATTTAACTCAATCAAAATTGTTCCCAAAGCTAAGTTAATAACTTAAATATCACAATAGATACCAACTGTAGACACTTAATTTTTTTTATTTAAAGCTAAAAATTAATTACTATATATTGTTAGAGAGAGCTTAAAAAAATGATCCATTTTTCCTCTAAAAAAATGATCCATTTATACAATAGAATGCTAAATACTTGGTGAAAAAATCTATTGGATAAATAAAAACATAAACATAATTAAAAAATATCACTAGTAATTACTAGAAAAACAATAGTTTCTTGATAAATATGATATATAATACTCTCCAAATATAAATTTATAGGTAATGAGTATACAAATCGGGCAATTCGGGCTAGCCCATCGTTCAATATTTGTACCCAAGCCCGACCCTAATTGCAATTCGGGTCGAGAATTTTTGCCCGAGCCCGCCCAAATTACTCAAAGCATGTGCCCAAGTCCGACTTTAGTCCGGGCTGGGTTCGGGTTGGTCGGGTTCAACCCGTCCAAGTTGCACCCCTAATGGATGGAGTACCCTGAATAATTACTTTTTAGACAATTTTACCCTTTATTGTTCTCTCTTTCTCTCTCTGCCTCTTCTTGTTATTGTTTATCATTATCATGTTCTCCTTCAACTCCTAAAAACAGAAATAAACCAAAAAAGAATTAAAAATCACTTTCGATCATCACTACCTTCTAAAAGACGACTATTACGGTGAGTTCATGGGTATGGTTTAATTTCTTTCAAAAAAAAATTGAGAAGGAAAACCCCCAATTTGTTTGAGCCCCATCATTATTCAAATATACAACCCTCTTGTAATCCATCTTCACATCATGCCTCGTCATCTCGACAACATCATCTTCCCCAATAAGCCAAACTTCCTTTCGAAACCGGGGTTGTACACGAGGATTCGTTCGTGAGGAAATGCTATAACACAAATCCAGCAACGAACACATCGTCGTTGTTCGATCGGAATAGCTTCAACTGGCAACAAACCTTGAATCGAAGTCCATATTCTTCCGACTCAAAGACACGCGACTCTTCACCCAATAGAAGCTCCAACCCGAATAATATTGAACCAGACATTAATCCTACTCCCATGAGCATGTATGGTGCACCGATAAGAGACCCTATGATGAGGATCGATTGGAAATAGTGATGTGGGATGTGGATTGGAGAGGGAAACAATAATCCTTGGGTGGGGTTTTGAAGGTGTTGGGCGTGGGCTTGGGGTTGAGGGGCATAAATGATTTGGGAATTTGAGAGTTCGGGATATTAAAAGTTATTGGGTTGTGGAGATGAAATACAAAAAGAATATGAAGATAGAAAGCGAAGAGTATAAGAAAGATAGGGATGGTTGTTTCATATGCCCAATTTTTTTGTATAAGGTTATAGTAGTCTTTATAAAATTCATGTTATGCTCCGTTAGTTAGAAAGAAGGGTGTAAGTGACGATATCTAAACAAGGGGGGGGGGCAATTGATGATCTGCCTAAATTGAGGGCTGAAAGTGAAATTCACAATTTTTCATCATATGGAGAGCATCTCCAATAGTGATATGCAAGTGGAATGCAAATAATACATAAAAGTGATGTTTTTCATTTTGCATACCGTGTCTTACTCCAGCAGTGTCATGTAAAAGTTATGCAACAAAACATTAATGAATTTTCATTCAAAACAAGTGCAATTAATGAATCGTGCATGAGAGATAGAGAAATAAAAATTGTAGGAAAACAGTATCATCACGTGAAAATGTAGGAGAAAAGATGGAGAAAAAAAATAGGAAGCATGTCTAAAAGAAATTTGCAAAATAAATTGTCCTTGCCAGGCTTTTTGCATGCTCTGCACTTTGCCTCCCACTATGCATGTTTTGTTGGAGTCCATTTTTGTTTACGAAACCCTTCATATTTTGCATACAATGTGGTTGTGCATGATCTATTGGAGATGCCCTATAAGGGGGTTATGCCAAAGAGCCCCCTATCATCTTAGTAGTTTACCGCCCTGTCAGTTGTTTGGTTTATGTCGTTTTACGTTAAAAGCTAACAGGCATGTTAGAAAAAGATAAGCAAAAAAAAACTACGTCTCCAATTTTCAAAATATTACAGAACATGCTACACTCTCAAAATTTATCAGATAAGAAAAACAAATGTGAGGAAGTGAATTTTTATTGATTGAAAATGAAATTTTATTTTTTTAGATGGTACTTGTTCATATTTTTTTATGATTAATTATTTTACATCTAATGTACAAACGTACCTAGAAGATAATGGTCTAAATTCTTAAAATTTTATATTAGGAGTACCGTGAACCATATACGTATGTGGACTCAGTACACATTCGTATATGGTTATACTTAGTATGTACACCCTCCGTTTCGTCAGGTTCTTCAAAAATTTATTTGGGTATTAATCGGGCCTAGCGATTTTGTTAGCAAAACAAATCAAGAATTTGATAATTTTTTTGTGGTATTGTAGAACAAAGTGTACCCTACGACACCATGGAAAGCTTACCAAATTCTTGCATCGTTTTGCTAACAAAATCGCTAGGCCCAAATAATACCCATATAATTTTTTGAAGAATCTGGCGAAACGGAGGGAGTACATATTTGAGACTACTAATAAGATTACATGTATGGAGTACTTAGTCTTATAAATCGTATTTAACCTACAATACAAACTATGTACATAGTTTTAAGGTACTGGTTTAGTAAATAATTCAGTCTACTATATAATTTTCGGTTTGTGTTCACATTGGAGCAATGGCATATTAGTTGATCAATTTCATACTTATCCCAAATTACTTCCAATTGTCACCAATCTTATTTTTATGATGATTCACCAATCACATGGGGGACAATTAGAGGTATAGTAAGTGTCTTTGGTCATTTTTGGGCATCAACCAAAGCAAAAGGAAGAAAAAAAAAATGTACTTTCGTGATTTTGGTTTGTTTGAGTTTTATACTCTAGAGTGTCCATAGGGTTTTGGATCATCTCCAACCCAATTTATCGTCCAGCCATCCAGCCGAGTAATCTCGGCAGTCCAAATATTTGAGCGGTGTAGATGAGAATTGTTTATCGCTAAGTTAATACTACCGGGTCACATATGATCCCCTCTCTTCTATTCCCCTCCTCATCTACAATCCCTCATCTTTAATCGGTCTCTCTGCCGAAAACCCAATTTACACAGAAACAAACGAATATTTGATCGATCCAAAACTATATATGTGTTTCAGACATTGTATAATAGCAAGGAATCAACATGTGCAACCAAACGATCAACAACAACTTGTTGAAGGTCATTACTTTTGCCAGTGAAAACGAATTCCGACACCAGAAATTGATGGTTATTCTCACTGATCTCTAAATAGGTCGAAATTATGATCGATTAGTAGTAGGAGACACAGAAGAGTAATCAAAGAAGCTTGAACGGATCTGAAAATGGAGGTTTATGTGGTGTTAATGGTCAAATAGAGTGCAGACAAGACCAAATCAACATTAGAGTGAAGTAGAAGAAAGGGAGAGGTTGATACGCTTCACTAATTATATTGCGATTGAAGACTAAATCCTCGGATTCACCCATTAATGATTGATGGGTTTCAGCGAACAACACGATTGCACTTGAATGACGGGGATGAAGGACATGTATGGGGGAGAGGAAGATCCGCTGTGACCCCAGTAGCATTGACTACAATCATCTGAACCGCTCAAATATTAGGACGGCCGAGATTATCCGGCTGGATGGCTAGACGATAAATTGGGCTGGAGAATATCCAAACCCGCTTCCAGAGAGAGACTTGTGAGGGGAGTTGCTCTTTCAAAACTGTAGCAGTTTTCTACATCTTCCTCAAGTGACCATGTATGTTCTGGACGAAGTCAACCATGAAGTTCATGACGTGCTTTCCAATTAGACGTTTTCAGCTTCTATTCAATTATGTGATGCATGCGAGGTGGCTCTTGTGTAGCTCTTGTTATCCAATATGATGACTTCCATTCTCAAGTCAGAACAATCATTAAATATTACTCTGACTTATCAAAATAAGGAGGATCATATGTGAACATAAGAAGGAACACCAAAGTCTTATGCAAAAGGATATGCAAGCATTTTTTTTGTCCAAAAAGAATATGCTAGCATGGGTGAAGGAAAAATTTTGTTTGGATCCTGCCTAACCACAATATCGATTGACTTTTTACGTGGATATTGTTGATTGGAAAAAATATGTTTGTTTTTTGCATATATATAATATATTATGAGTTTTAATGATTAGTCATATATATTTATGTGGAATTTAAAGGTTTTAAAAAAATATTCTTTGATGCTTTTTGCGAGGTTAATCATGTAGACTCTTAGGCAAATTCAGGACCGGAGAAAATCATTCATTTGACGAGGTTACTCGTTTATCGAACATTCATTTATCGAGGTTTTACTGTATGTGCTCAATTAGGATCCGAACGAACACCTGAACAAATAAATGTCCTCCAAAGTCTAGAGGGCATTTAAGTCTCAATTTTTTTGCGCTAAATATGTCTTCTAATATAACAAGGTCTGTAATTCCTGAGATACTTGATGGTTGGAACAATGACTCAATGTTGGATATTATGAGGCGCCTTTGGTAAGTGGGTGCACGCGATCGGGGAGGGAAAGGATGTGAGATCAGAGATAGAGGAGGCATTGTAATACCCTGTATAATACCTAGGGGCAAAATAGTAATTTGAAAAGCTAAATAAGAACTTAGTTACGAAAAATAAGCATGGGTAAATTATTGCACTTTTATAGTTAAGAAATTAGCATGAGATTCTAGAAAATATTATACTAGTATTCGTAGATAAATACGCGAATGTTTTCTTTAATTTAATCGTTAATACATGCACGACCACCGCGAGCTTTAGCGTGTGTGCTACACCTAATCATCTTATCTTTTAGTGTGCCCAACCACACTAACATTTTTCCACACTTCATCTTCTTCAATTTGTCTTCTTCGGGAGATTTTCTCGGCCGACCACCGCCACAATCACCATCACCGATTCTTTTTATTTGGAGGACAAATGCTTCAAGGAATCTCTCCTATATAACCACCCTTCACCATCACCATTATCATCAGTTTCGCCATCCTCACCACCATCATCGTCTTCATCACCTTCGACCACCATCACCAACAACTTCGAGCAAGCTTCAACCACCACCCATCTCCCTCGGTCTCTCTCTGTCGTCCCCCACCCCTCTACTCTCTGTCTCACCCTATCCTCTATCCGAAAACGAGGCAAAGCAGCAGGAACGACAAGCCAGACAGCCACCAACACCATTGTACCTCCATAAATTCCGGCGACTTCTTGGCAAAGCTTCACAAGGCCAACCCACATCCACAAACTAGTTCCAGTAGGTGCCTAGGGGTCCAAATAGATCAGTAGCCAGCTTGGACAGAGCTTAGGACGTTCCAAACAATGGGGTCGATCACCAACACCGCCGGCTCCGACGGGAAGCTTGACCTGACCCAAATATTTACCATTTTTTCGATTCTTGATTCCAGTATGCTCTAAATCTCGTCGTGAGTTGATTACAATAGTCAAAATTGTATCTTGCTTGCTCGAATTCATGTTAAGATTGAGTAACTTGAAGTTCATGATAGGAGGTTAAAGTGTCTTTTACATGAGCTGGGTGTAAGATAGGGGAGTTGTTCGTATGTATAAGAACATGTTGGGTAGTAAGTGCCTTTTAATGTTTATGTCATGCGAGTGGGTAGGGGTATGTTGATAGTGCTTTCTGAGCTGATAGATCTTGGCCACGTGGCAACCATCCAGCACACCATATTGTGCTCCACACACACTGGATCACCAGCCGAGCTGATCCATGTGGGGGCTGCGAGACAGAGCCCTCGCATACCACTGCACGGGACTTGTAGGGACTTTGTGGTTTGGAGGCTAGAGTAAGCCCTGTCGCGTGTGAGCCAAGCCCGCGCGCGACCTTTAGTAACTGTTTTGAGAGATTTATGGCACGAGCTCCATAAACCGGTCAATCCGGTCAAACCCGGTCAACCTCGTAACGGTTCCGGTATTCGCGCACCACGTGCTGTAACGGTCCCTATATACTCGGGCGAACGTGCCGTTATGGTTAAGCTAATTAAGCCGCCATCAATGGGCGCATTAACCACGCTACAACGGTCACGGTCTCTGCTATATATAGGACGTTAACCTTTCCATACAAAGGAGAACACACTGGCCATACGCGGAAGCTCTGCCAAACCTCTGTCTCTCTCTCAGACATTGCTACTGCCTTACTCTCTCCCTACACACAACCCCACTCTTCCTGTGCGATCCTTGATCCACTACATACGGTGTACACGGAGGTCTCCCTGCCGGAATCTCTTGTGCACATTTTGGTGAACCCGACGTGAACTTACCAACAAAAGCAACCATGTCTCAGGAGGATGATGTCAGCAATAGATCGCCTTCCACCGAAGCTCCCTCGGGAGACGAGACCCGCCGTACTCCTACGACTCCCGGCGAGACACCGACGCTAGAGTCTTTGGACGCCACTGTCCAGAGTCAGGCGAAAGCTCTCAAGGCTCAGTCTGCGCAATTAGAACGGATCTTGGCCGTTCTGGGCACCCTTGCGCCAAACCCTTCGTCAGCCACCGCTGCCCCTCAAGGAGGAGGAGCCCCTACCGCTCCAGGATTGGGAGTGTCAACCACACCTCCCAACCCCAATCTGCAGACTCCACCGGCGACTACGCAGCTGCCTTCGGTTCAGGGGTCAACGGCCCAGATGCTGCCTCTTGCTGCTCACACTCCTCAGCCCTCCGCTTTGGCGTCTAACCCAACTCTGCAGTACCCTTTGCCTCCCCCAACGGCGATCTGGGGGAACACGGGTAGTCAGTATGCTCCCAACCCTCCGGCGGCGTATGTGTCGCCACCGCCAACGGCAACCCCTCCGTCAACTACCGAGGGGAGCATTCCAGAATGCATGACGTCTCTGCAGAAGCGCGTGGACACTATTCTGGCTCATCAGTCATTCGCGGATACCATTATCCCGAAGTTAGACAACGATCCACCTATTCCACGAGAGATCTATCTCATGCCTAACCCGGCGGGGTACAAGGCTCCCAAATGGGATAAGTTCGAGGACGTCAATGGAAACGCTCATGAGCATGTCATGCGTTTCATTGATGTCATGGGTCCGTACGGAGCTGATCCCAAGCTGCTGATGCGAGAGTTCCCAAAATCTCTAGGGAACGTAGCATACAAATGGTATCGAACATTGGAAGCCGGATCTGTGAAGACTTGGGACGACATGGTCCAGAAATTCTATACCAAGTTCTTCCAGATGGAAGAAAAGGTAACGATGATCCATCTCTCGCGGATGTATCAGAAGCGCGAGGAGGACGGAATCACTTTCATCAAGAAATTCAGGGCGAAATCCTTGGAGTGCAAAGATCCAATGCCCGAGAGCCGACTCGTAGAGATATGCCTGCAATGCATGCGAGATGAATACAAAGGTATGCTCATCAATTTGCAAACACCTACGTTTTCAAAGCTAATCGAATGCACGAAGAACATCGAGCCTATAGTCGAGAGACAGAAAAAGAAGAGCGCTCCGGAGCGACCTTCGAGCGGCACTACTTACAAAATCGGGAGATTTAGCTACAAGAGGGGACGCGAAGCTGAGGTCAATACAGTTTCGCCCCAGAAGCAAGCGAAGGTTGCGAACTTCGATGTACCGCCTCTGCCATGCTCGGTAGAGGAAGCAAGCGACCTCTGCACACAGTGGCGCAAGGACGGCGTCCTGCCACCGCTCGAGAAAACACCCTCCAAGGAGATGGTGAGGGACCCTAAGTGGTGCGAGTACCATGGCAAGGTCATGCACCCCACAGCGGAATGTAAAAAGCTCAGGTTCGCATTCGACCAGAAGATGAAGAACGGCGAGCTAATCGTCAGTGATCACAGAAAGGACGTGCGCAACAACCCACTTCCTGCTCATGCGGGGCAGGGCCCGAAAGGCAAAGAGGTCGCCATGATCTCGATTGTTGACTTGGAAGAAGTCGCAGAGGATGGTCTACCCATCGTTGCCGAGGTCCATGAAGACGAGGACTACAGCATGGACACGGAGGATGAACGTGCCGACCGGATGAAAGGGTCGCACGGCTTCAACAGATTCTTCGACGAGATGAACTTCTCCGAGAAGTGCCGGACTGATATGACGAAAGCGATCTTGAGAATAGCGGAGGACTACGAGGAGGACCTCGTAGTCTCCAACGGGAAAATCATCAGGGCATCCCGCTCTACAGAAAAGATTATGACCTTTTCTGCCAGCGACAAGAAGACGGATGCGAGCCACCAAAGGCCTCTGTACGTGACCGCCATCATCAATGGCGTCGAGTTCAAACGAGCGTTCGTCGATGGAGGAGCAGCGGTCAACGTCGTTTCGCTCCACACACTGAAGCTAGCAGGGATCCCCGAGCACAAGATTGTCAGACGTCCGTCTCCGCTGATGGGATTCGGAAGCGACCCTAGAATGACGATCGGATGGATCCGCCTGGGCGTTCAGATTGGCAAAATCAAGTGCTCAGCAAAGTTCTATGTCATAGACGCGAACACCACGTACCACATGATTATAGGTCGAGCCTGGATTCATCGCTTCGACGCAGTTCCTTCAACGGCTCACCAGGTTATGAAAGCTATCTGGAACGACAGAATAGTCGAGATACCGGCTTCGACGAACCCGTTCAATTTGGACGAAGCAGATCTCAGCGAAGCGGTGTGGTTCACTGAGATGGCGGACGAGCAAACACCGGGACCATTCAACCCTACTCCTTTGCCCCTCTGGGAGGACATCAAGGACCAGTCACCTGCGGGAGTAATGGTGACGAGGGAAGATGCCAAAGAAAAGCCGTCTACACGCGAAGAGGCGCCGCGTATCGCATATCATCGAAAGAACGTGTATACTCTGAAGAGAATCGCGAAGCATGACCCCGAGGGCAAGGAGATAGAGAGCTTCTACGCCAACGGGAAGAAATGCTATCGCATATGAAGGTGCGCGGGGATGTCCTCACGCGAGCATGGGGATATCCCTGGGCAAATCAATCAAATCGAGCAAATTGCGCTGACGGAAGAGCCAACACAGGGCGCTCCAGACAAGAAACTCAAAGAAGCACCTGAATGCATGGAAGACAGGCCCAGACCTTAAAAGCAAGAGCTAAAGGAAGTGTTCCTCAGCCCGAACGAGGAAAAGAAAAGGCCAGTTTTCCTAAGTGCGGACCTCACAAGCGAAGAGGAGCAGGGGCTGCTACAACTCCTAACTGAATACAAGGATGTGTTCGCATGGGAGTACGACGAAATGCCAGGTCTGGATACAAGCATCACCATGCACCGTTTAGACATCATCCCAGGGTCTAAACCGGTAAAGCAGAGCACGAGGAGCTTCAGACCGGAGCTTAACGTGAAAATCAAGCAGGAGATTGTCAAACTCCTGGATGCCAAAATCATAGAGCCGAATCATCATCCCACATGGCTGGCCAATATCGTGCCAGTAGTGAAAAAGAACGGACAGCTCCGCATCTGCGTGGACTTCCGAGATCTCAATCGCTTCTGCCCCAAGGACGATTTCCCACTGCCCAACATCGATTTGCTTATCGATTCAACAGCGGGCCATCGCATGTTCAGTTTTATGGACGGCTTTAGCGGGTACAATCAGATCAAGATGGATCCCTAAGACGCGCGGAAAACTGCATTCATCACTCCGGTGGGGGTGTTCAATTACACAGTGATGCCGTTCGGTCTCAAAAATGCAGGTGCAACCTATCAGCGGGCCATGATGGCTCTGTTTCACGACATGATGCATAAAGAAGTGGAATTCTATGTGGATGACCTGGTCGTCAAATCCAAGCACGAAGCAGACCACCTCGCAGATCTACGAAAGGTGTTCAATAGATGCAGACGTTTTCAATTGAAAATGAACCCCATGAAGTGCGCATTCGGGGTAACATCAGGGAAATTCTTGGGATGCGTGGTTCATCGCCAAGGGATCGAGCCTGACCCTGCGAAAGTATCAGCTATCACCGGCATGACGCCACCCCATAACCAGAGTACCTTGAAAACATTCTTGGGAAAGCTATCATATCTGCGAAGATTCATCCCAGCGATTGCAGAAATCACCTGCTGTTTGAGTGCTCTCCTGAAGAAGGACGCCGCGTATAACTGGGCTCCGGAGCACGAGGCCGCATTCGAAAAGCTGAAGGATTTACTAACGTCCTCAAAAATAATGATCGCACCTCAACTGGGATCACCGCTTCTGCTATATCTGACATCAACAAGGAGATCTATAGGAACGCTCTTGGCTCAGGAGTACGAAGGCCAAGAGAGGCCTATCTACTACATCTCTCGCATTGTGCAGCCTGCTGAATCAAGGTACACAGACATCGAACGTCATTGCCTTGCCTTATTCTTTGTGATAGAGAAGTTGAAACACTATTTTGCATCACACAAAGTAGTAGTGGTCACCAAGAGCGACCCTATACGATATTTGCTAACTCACACTACTCCGGGCGGGAGATTGGCCAAATGGTACATGACCATCTCTCAATACGATATCACATGCGTGCAACCGCGAGCGATCAAGTCGCAAGCGGTAGCGGATCTGTTGGAACAGTTCCCCGATGACAGCCACGAGCCCGTGATCGAGGAAGAGCTCGAAGGCCCTGAGATCTATGCAATCGACGTGCCCTATTGGACGCTCCACTTTGACGGCTCGTCCACAAGGAAAGGTGGAGGCATTGGGATAGTCTTGACAAAGCCAGACGGGGAAGTCATACAGATGTCCGCAAAGCTCAACTTCGCAGTCACAAACAACGAAGCGGAATACGAGGCTCTCATCGCGGGGCTCCGTGCGGCGAAAGCTTTGGAAGTAAGCAACTTAACGGTCATGGGAGATTCCAAGCTGATTGTTAAGAAAGCCTCGGGCGAATATGGTTTGAAGGAGATCAACCTCCTGTCTTACCGCACCCTAGTACAAAAGCTGATGCAGCAATTCTGCGATGTGAAGTACGAGCACAAGCCCCGAGCAGACAACAGACATGCGGACGCCTTGGCAACCTTGGGATCTAAGGTTAGCACTGACAAATGCCCCGCAAAGATCTCTATTGAAGTGCGAACGTTGTCGGCATTGACAGAGGATGCGTGCGACGACGAACACATGGATGACGCAGACTGGAGGAAAGCAATCCTGCAAGCTATTGCGGAAGGCACAAGCAGTGAAAGCTGGGCACTCACAAAAGGGTACTGCATACATGACAACACCCTTTATTACAAGGGTCCTGGCGGAATACTCATGCGATGCGTCTCCGAGCGAGAGGGACAACTTTTGTTAGAAAAGATTCACCAACACGCTTGCGGAGAAAGCGAGGTGTCAATCTACAGGAAGGCTCAGAGATATGGCATTCATTGGCCAGACATGTCAACAGCCGCAGCCCTGATACAAGGAAAGTGCGAGAGTTGCGCACTAATCAAAGATTCTCTACTCATCGCCCTAACCGATGACGACGCGGACTGGAGGAAGCCACTATTTGATTTCCTCACCCAGGGCACCGTGCCCGAATCAAGAAAAGAAGCCGAGAAATTGAAAAGAAAAGCGTCTCGGTATGTGGTACAGGAAAACCTACTGTGGCGAAGAGGTCACGAGGGCAACTTGCTGCGATGTCTAGACGGCAGAGAAGCACAAGAAGTCATGGACCTTTCCCATCAGGTAGAGCATCAAGGAGGTGCGAAATTATGCAGACAGCTCCTCTCAATCGGGTATTTCTGGCCCACGATGGAGGTCGATTGCCGCACCAAAGTGCGACGCTGCCAAGAGTGCCAATTCAAAGGGAACCTAGTGCACGCTCCCGCCGTGGATCTACACGCATTAGGGACGCCATGGCCATTTCACACATGGGCTCTGGACTTCATCGGTCCCATCCGACCAACGTCGCACAGGAACCATTTCATTCTCACAGCGACTGAGCTATTCACCAAGTGGGTGGAAGCAATACCACTAAAGACGGCAAATGCGCTGGCTGTGGTCAACTTCATCCAGGAAAGCATCATATGCAGGTTCGGAATCCCAAACACCATTCTTTCAGATAACGGTACTCCTTTTGTTAATCGCCAGGTAGCTGCGAAATTAGCGGAGTACAATATCAGGCAGATATGTTCTACCCCTTATTACCCAAAGGGAAATGGACAAGCTGAGGCGACCAACAAAACGCTGTTGAGAATTTTGAGCAAGATGGTCGCAGATGACCACAAGAAGTGGGCCGACTCTCTAAGCATAGCTCTGTGGGCCTACCGAACTTCTCCAAGGACACCCACGGGGGCCTCGCCATTTCTACTATGTTATGGGGCCGAAGCTGTGGTACCTGCGGAGGTAAGAGTCAATTCGGCGAGGCTAGCCTTCCACGCACTCTACGAAAATCAACGCGATCATGATTTAGTCTTGCTGGAGGAAAAGCGAGAACAAGCCAAAAATACCAACAAGCGGTACCAGGAAAGAATCGCTCGCGCCTACAATAAGACGGTCCAGCGAAGAGATTTCGCAGTCGGGACTTGGTTTTGCGCGCATCTGACCACTGTATGCGAGAAGCAACTCACCCGAAGTTCGCAGCCAACTGGGAAGGACCCTTCGAAGTCACAGAAGTCTTCGACAGTGGCTACTGCAGTATCCGAAGGTTGCACGGCACAACCTCAACCCCGAGTTCAGTCAACATGCGCTGGATTAAGAAGTACTATCCCTTACTTCTCTCATTTCATGCGTTTTATTATAACGTCGCTTGATATCTTGTATGGCTACGATTTACACAATCTCCTTTCCCATATGAGAGGATTGTAATCCCATCTCTCCCATATGAGAGCGTTATAATAAAAGAATTCTCCCAAATGAGAAGTTCACATTTCTAGCTGTTTATGTTGCTTTATTCAGTTTGTTATTACTGTTAACAATGGTTTATCCGCCGCAATGGCAATCTATACAAATGCGATCTTAATTGATCATCTAAGCCTATCTCTCACGATAGCAGCAAATGCGAAATGCGATCTTAATTGATCATCTAAGCCTATCTGTTACGATAGCAGCCCATGCGAAATGCGATCTTAATTGATCATCTAAGCCTATCTGTTACGATAGCAGCCTATGCAAATGCGATCTTAACTGATCATCTAAGCCTATCTCTCACGATAGCAGCCTATGCAAATGCGATCTTAACTGATCATCTAAGCCTATCTCTCATGATAGCAGCCTATGCAAACGCGATCTTAACTGATCATCTAAGCCTATCTGTCACGATAGCAGCCTATACAAATGCGATCTTAATTGATCTTCTAAAGCCTATCTGTCACGATAGCAATACATACAAATGCGATCTTAATTGATCTTTCAAGCCTATCTGTTGCGATAGCAGCCTACGCAAAAATGATCTTAGTTGGTCTTCTAAAGCCTATCTGTCACGATAGCAACACATACAAATGCGATCTTAATTGATCTTTAAAGCCTATCTGTTACGATAAAAACTCATGCGCAAAATGATCTTATTTGATCTTCTAAAAGCCTATCTGTTGCGATAGCAGCTCATGCGAAAAATGATCCCAATTGATCTTCTAGTAAAGCCTATCTGCCACGATAGCAACTCGCACAATTTAACGATCTTAATTGATCTACTAAAGACTATCTGCTACGATAGCAATATTGCGAACATGATCTTAAATGATCCACAAAGGCCAATCACAAGTCCATCTGTCAGGATGGCACAGCTGCGAAAATACGATCTCGAACGATCTAGTGAAACATCCGCGAATTCATATGGCAGATCGCAAATGCGAAACCATTACGTAGCATTATGCAAGGCGAAATATGCCGAAACGCATGCGAAGTTGTATTTTGTTGTAAAGAGACAGCAGATAATACAAAAAGCTATTTATCATTATGAGTCAAAAGACTTACAATTTATCTGTCTAGATAGCAGCTTACAAGCGAAAAAGCTCGAATCTAACTACGCAGCCAACATGGCTTACAATACATTCGAAAAGTAGCTGACAAGTCAGCAGAGACACACTATGGGAATCCTGGCTGAAAAGGATGAACCCATCGGTTCCAACACCGGCTATGCGATACACAGATCTACGGCCAAAGATCCATAGCAAAAGGGATGCTGCTGCGAAGAGATCAGCTTGTCATTCGCTACGTCCCTAGCAGCAAGATCTGCGAAATGATACGTCCAAGACCCCAAGGGGTGACAAAAACCTCTGTCTGATCAAGATAGACACCGGAGGAACTTCCTGTTCCGACATACGCTGTCCTGCAAAACAGGTGAAGCAGTCATTCCTCTGGTGATGGATTCCTTGTCATGATAGACAAGGGCATTGGCAAACCCCCTGAGTTCAAGAACGAATAGGCAAGAAATCCTCCTCCAGGGATGCTGGAGGAGAATTCAGCCGTTCATTACGAGACGGTAGCACGGTCACTTCGGCGCTGCACCTCACCACGAGGCGGCCGGAAACATGACCTGCAAACATAATACACGAAGAAATTTCTTCGAGCACACATGAGATATCATCTGCATCTTCTTTATGATGGTTATAAAGAGCAATAAGCCTCATAAAGTGGATCTTGGAAACTATTTCTACAGCACAAAGCGCAAACTCAGGATTCACAACTTTAAGTTGCCATGAATCAACAAAAAATAAGCGTTGAAGCCAGCAGTCGTAAGGACTCACGGCAAAGCACATTTTTGGGATGAAGAACCCAAATAGCAAAGACAGGGTTTATATAGACCCTGTAGAGACTCTTCAGTTGCCAAAGATGAGTCAGCAAAATTCAAAAAGAGGGTAAGTTCAATCACTTACGCCTTGGAAAGCGGTAACAATCAATTACCCTACTAAAGGCTACGACGATTCGGTTGCGTATCCTAATAAATGACGGATGGTCATGATTCGGATGGACTTCCCAACAAAAGCGTGCTTATCTACCGAAAAATTAGCGCGAAAATCAAGCAGAGTATCAATTGCTGACGTCATAATTGGATATGCACAGAATTATGCTGTCAAATCCCGGAAAGGGCAAAATGGGCAAATTCATTCTTGTTGTTAAAAAAAAGGGGGAGAAACCCTAGCAACATTACATTAATGTTTCAAACATTACATTAATGTTTCAGCTATTTTCTTGATATTTTTCAAAATTCGAAAAAGTCAAAGCAAATTCTTGATCAAGGAGTCTTGGGGCTCGAACTGATGGCTCAGCTTCTCTACTTGTTCCACTTCTTGCTTCAATAGCTCGCACCTGGCATTCATCTCATGATAAAGCTTCCGAGCTTCATCAACCTTTAGCTTTTGCTGCTCCACCTTCTGCTTCTCAGCTGCGAGATTCTGGTGGCCGAGTTTCAAAGTTACGGCTGCGCGAATCAGCGTGACTCTGTTCATAAGAAATTTGAAACCCAGTCTGCCCTGGACTTTGGTCACGAAATTTTGGCACATGCCACATAGCAATTCAGCACTCTGGACATAAATGGTCGCAGGCGTAGCCGCAGACAGCTGCTCCAAAATCCAAATGGCTTCAGTAAGAAACAGCCTCCTGTCAAAGGGCCCTATCTCCAGAGATCTCACAAACGATTGGGGGTAGGTAAGGCGCATTCGAACCACCCAGTCTACATCGGTTTGCTTCAAACCTGAAGAGACGTCAAAGCCAAGTTATGATGTCAAACTCGCAAGTAAATAATGCAAAATGCGAACAGTAAAGCTCTGCTTACCAGTTTCTTCCAGAATCTCATGAAGAGAAGGAATGCGCGCTGCCGGGGTGGTCGAAGACTGTCCTCGCTCCATAGCTCTCCTATCAGCTGCGAGCTCCAATCTCTCGTAGTCAGGAGGAAGAGTGTAGGCCGCACCAGCTGCGACTGCATTCCCAACCTGCGAGCCCCAAAAGCTCCACGCAGGAATATGTGCCTCTGACTCAGTCATCGCCGGAGGCGAAGGGACAGCCGAAGTCGCTTGGCAAAGAACGCTCTCAGATGCGAAAGCATTAGCAGCACTTGTCCTTACTTCCTCAGCACCAGCATGGACATCTTCATCCATCAGCACAGCATCTGCTTCAGCATCATCGGAAAGTTCGATGATGTCCTTGAGAGGCTCACTTGCATGTTCAGCAGCTGCGATAGGCTTCTCGGTATGGGAGCTTGGAATCGGGACATAGGACGCAGAAGGCTGACTTCTCCGCTCCAGCACAGGTTCCTCAGCATGACCTGCAATATTAAATGCGATGATATGAGGTAACTTGCGCTATAAGTTATTTTGCTATCTTTACTAAAGCTAAGAGTAAGCACCTCCACGCGAAGGTGGGATTGAGGTATCTTCATCATACACTAAGGACGTGGAACCATGTCCTATTAGTGTGTCCTCACTAAGCAAGTCTTTAAGAGAAGCGTGACCTGGGATGCGAATAAACCAGTCATGATTCTGTCTCAAGTTGCTAAAGCCTAGTACATGCGTATCACTCAAATAATTACCTGAGGGTTCTCCGCATTTGTCTACTAACCAACGGTGAATGTCAGCCTTTGACACACCATGCTTTAACGCACCCACAATAACATCTCTATAAGTTACTGCGAGATTGAAGATCTCACCTTTATCGCCGCCTGCGATTTCTTCAAAGTCCGCTTGGACTTGCTCCCAGGCTGCTGCATCCTCGTCAACTGGACGCACTAGGTCGTCAACATGCTGCTCTTCGAGGCTTCGCTGTCTTACACGCTCGAGCTCCTCTTCTTCTCTCAGCAGCCTCCGCGGCTGTCTTCCTGGACTCAGCAAGAATGTCCTCGCTTATGGGATCGTCTGGAATGCCAGAATGGGTATCTCTCTTTTGTCTCTTGGCCAAAAGGCCACCAATGATCTCATCATCATCATCATCTGCGAAGATATGACTGGTTTAAGAAAAGAAGTGCAAAGAAGTTACGATAATGGGAAAAAGAAATGCGAAGGAGGTACCTCCTGATTCTTCCTCATGCATCACAACTGTTGCTTCTTCTTCTTCATCACTTTCTTGGGGCTTCTGCCTCTCTTCCTCTTCCTCTTGATTGAATGGAACAAAAGACTCAACTGCGAGCTCTTTTCGCACTTTGCTGGGCATGCGACCTTTGCCTTTGTCCTTGATAGAAAGGGACCTCACTGGAGGAGAAGCTGGAGCACTTCTAGGGGAAGAAATCGTAATTCCCTTTTGCCTAGGTCTCTTCACTCTCGGCGCCGCAGTCGCTGGAGGGGACGGGTCATCTCCAGGAGGAGACGGAACCGGAGCATTGTCTATCAGCGAGTCAGCAAAAGCATTCATGACTGCACGAATCTTTGTTTCGACCTCAGGGTCCATCCTCCATGCTAGCCGAAACGACTGCTTTTGTCTTCTGGTGGCAACAATGGCGTTAACCAACGACTTGGAGCGATCACCAGATGCGAATCGCCGCACATGACACTACAACAGTACAGAATAAAGGTGTCAGCATAAGAAAATTAGAAGGCTTAACGCACGTGAAAAATTGCTTACCTCAGCAAATGCCTTGCTATATCTGACGACATGCGTATCGCCCTTCTTAATTGCGGCGATCTGCTCCTTCAGAATGACATCAGGACACAAGTGGTTCTCGCGATCCAACAGTGAGTAGCAACCATACTCAGACTCGCTCAGACTGCAAGTGGGGCGAAACGGAAAAGAGTTTCTTTTGATCAAGGGAGCTCTGCTTGACTGCGCGGCCGACTCCGTCTCAATCCTCGTTTGCTGGGCAACCCAGTACGCGAGCCAGTTTTGGGAGCAACCACCCTCGCGGGTTCCCGCAGGCTGCTCAAAGGGAAGATTGTTCATGAAGACCGTCTTGCACTCCTTTGTTAGCAAGCGCTTATAGCATCCTCTGATAATGGACTGGGGCCAGATTGACGGGGCCACCGCATCAAAACCAAACTGAGGAGAAACTCGAGTGGGGTCAACGTCCACGGTAAGCTTTTCATACCTCGGCGCGAGCTCACGAATATGCTCTGCGAGAGCAGGAAGGGAACCTCGCAGACACCAGCAAAAGAACTCGCGGTAGCGCTCATGGAAATGCGGTCCCTCTCCAAAGAGAAGCTCTTCTGAGAAGACAATACCTTTAGAGGGGTACAGCTTTGGAAACCATCGCACGTTCTCAATGCGCGTGGCATAGGGCCTGGCAGTAAACTCCTTCCGTTTGTCGCATATCAAACTCCAAACGCACTTGGTGTTGCTTGCTCCGAACCATCTCGCAGCTCTTCCGCTGTTGCGCGCTTCGGTCTCGCCTGGGGGACACCACTTGTCAAGTTTGAGAGCAGTTGGAGCATAAGACGGCCATCGCTCGAAAACCCACATTGTCAAAAAGGAAATATTGACAAAAGTCAGTACATCGAGGCGGCCACGCGACTCCTTCATGGCTAGAACCAGCTGATCAAGCCTATAGTACAACGTGCCCAAGACCAAGGGTCCGAGTGCGACTCTCTGGCCAAGGGCGAGCCTCACAGCAAGTGGCAACACATGGTAGAAGACTCCGTCATGGGGGTGACCATCAATCAGGTACCTCGACAGCCAAGCACAGAGAAAAGCACAAAGGGTCAAATGATAGCCTTTACCCTCTACGTAATTCTCGGCCTCTGGGTCCTCACTCAGAAGTTTCTTAGTGATGCTGCTGTTCGCATAGTCTCGGAAGAAGTACTGCAACCATTTGTTCCAGGTATTCTTCGCAGACGTATCAACCAACTGCCAGTTCGGAAGAGGCTTTGTAGTGGTCCACCGGGTGGAGATTTTCTTTACCTCTGCTAGGCATTCCTCCATCTGTGTGTATAAAGCAATCTCCGCAGATGTCCTCAAGGGACTCAAAGGGTCCACTTCGCCCATGGGGGAAAGCTCGTACAGCATTTGAACGTCCTCGAGTGTGGGGGCAGCCTCGAACTCAGCAAAATGGAACGTGTGAGTCGCAGGCGAGTAACGGGACAGAAGGTCTAGAAGCATGGACTGATCCAGCTTCACGGCAGCACCCTTCATAGCACGGATAGCAAAGTATACGCCGACTTCATCAAGAGTCGCGGCGTGATGGTCCAACACGTGGTCAATCCACTCATCCATATAGTCCAATTTCTGGACGAACGCCTGGGTAGAAATCGCAGTATATGGGAAGTGCCCGTTCTCGATTCCAATCGAACTACATCCTCGGAACCGATCAACTCGAGCAAGGCTGAGTTGACTGGGCGAGTCAGTGTCAGCAATCGCTCGACCGGGACAGGATCAGGCATCTTCTTCGCCTTAACTCTCGGATGGTAAAAATCTTTGCCGCCTAAATAGGGGGCTTTTCGCCACAGAACCTGCGGAAGGTCGGGTATCTCTTCATCTTCCTTGACGGGTCTGGTTACTCTGGTCTTGGCCATTCCTGCGGAAGAGCAAGAAAAAGGGGGGAGAAATACCACACTTCAGTTTGAATTTTGAAATTCAAGATCTATGCAAAGGAAGACGAACAGTTTCTGGTATCAATTTCAGAAATCAGGGAGTTGCAAGATCTCATATTGTTGAAGGATTAAAGCAAAGTGGGTTCAGAGATCAAAGCCTCTTCACAAATTTCATGGGTTTACAGATTCAACGCTGTTCAAGGCAAACACTGGTATCTTAAATCAAAATAATACGAGGCCAACCTTGTTTTCTTGAAGCCTGCTTGGATATGCACAATTGAAGAACACGATTTGCAGTTCTGAACTGGTGATTGATTATCTGAATCTGCTCTCGAAGATCTCCGGGTACCATTCACTTTAAGAGAAAGAAGTGATGCTTTGCAATAATGGGGGATACAAGGTATTTATCCAAAACAATGAAGGGTTGCGTCCTTTCGGTAGTCGAATCGCAACCGTCACCGTCGAATTGCGCAATCACAGGACAAGCTGACGTCACGCCTAAAACCCTAAAGGCCAGACGGCACGACTCTAGGGGTTTTAGGTCATAATGACACGCACAGGGGCTGAACTTACCCATATTTGAATTGGTGCGTGGTAGCAACGCGTATGTTGGTTCCGCGCATGGAAGTCTATACAGCTATGAGTCTTCACGCGCAGAAAGGGGGCTAATGTAGATAGTGCTTTCTGAGCTGATAGATCTTGGCCACGTGGCAACCATCCAGCACACCATATTGTGCTCCACACACACTGGATCACCAGCCGAGCTGATCCATGTGGGGGCTGCGAGACAGAGCCCTCGCATACCACTGCACGGGACTTGTAGGGACTTTGTGGTTTGGAGGCTAGAGTAAGCCCTGTCGCGTGTGAGCCAAGCCCGCGCGCGACCTTTAGTAACTGTTTTGAGAGATTTATGGCACGAGCTCCATAAACCCGGTCAATCCGGTCAAACCCGGTCAACCTCGTAACGGTTCCGGTATTCGCGCACCACGTGCTGTAACGGTCCCTATATACTCGGGCGAACGTGCCGTTATGGTTAAGCTAATTAAGCCGCCATCAATGGGCGCATTAACCACGCTACAACGGTCACGGTCTCTGCTATATATAGGACGTTAACCTTTCCATACAAAGGAGAACACACTGGCCATACGCGGAAGCTCTGCCAAACCTCTGTCTCTCTCTCAGACATTGCTACTGCCTTACTCTCTCCCTACACACAACCCCACTCTTCCTGTGCGATCCTTGATCCACTACATACGGTGTACACGGAGGTCTCCCTGCCGGAATCTCTTGTGCACAGGGTACTAACTGAATTTTAGTGTAACTTGGAGGAACTGAATGTCTTTTACTTAAACGTTATACTGTACGCGAAAAATAAAAGTGTTATTTTTGGATTAAAAATATTTTCTAAAAATAATGGTTTTCGTGCCCGTTGCGGAAAAATGATTCGGGTTTTGAAATAGTATACGAGTCATTCGTTAAAAATTAAACTATAAATGTTTTATTAAAAAATAAACAAACCTTGTGTTTAATCACTTAACTTTCTATTCGGGTTGTTTATATACTTGTGAATATGATATTTGCTAGTTTATAAATATCGTTGCGTCGTGTTAAGTATTTAGAAGAAGTTTTCTTAAAACTTAATGTTCTTAAATATCGATTAATTGTTATATTCGTAATATTCATTCGTTTTCACGATTATTTCATGCCTTTAAGTACAAACAACTTTTATAAACAAATAAACACTTTTTAAAAACAAAAAATTTAATGATTGTGAGGACGGTACAGTAGGAATAACTACAGGATCAATACTCTAGAAGGGTGCGGTGGGGGGGGGGATGAATAGAGTATGGCAATTTTTGCAATTTTTGCTAAATGAGTGGTTTCAAAGAAGATTGTGAGATGCAGCAAGTATTTCAAGGCCTTGAAATGAGTTTCAAGTCCTTGGATTCAAAACAGATAGTAAAGAGTGAACTGATAGTTTTCAAGGTCTTGAAATGAGGTTCAAGCCCTTGAACTCAAAACCTGTTTTCAACAGTTTGTAAGCTAAGTAAAATGCAGCAAAGTAAAAGCAAGAGACACAGTTATTTATAGAGTTCAGTCCACTTGGACTTACGTCTCTACCTCAGGGACTTAATCCCTGCAGGATTTTCAACTCAATTCTTATTAATCAAAAGTTAAGCCCTAGATCTCAAGCACGGAGAGATACCTTACTTTGTTACAGCTTGTGGTTCTCACCAACCTATCTAGTACCTGCTCTAGCTAACTGATTAACTAAGAATTCTCTATTGTTCACCTTGAACAATCCACGATAAAACTAACTGGAAGTAATATACAAAAGATGTACAATTGAAGATCAGAAGAGAAGAACACTGAGAGTTGAGTCTTCAGTGAATGTGCAGTTGACGCGATTTCTTAACGCGTATGCGCAAGTGCACGGTCAAGTAAGATATTTCAACCCCGAGTTATCGATCCCACGAGGACATGCTTGAGATTATTTAATTAGTTATTTAATTTAGAGTACGGTGCAGGAGGAAAGAGTTAATTGATTTAAGAATTGAAATAACAACTAATCTAATATTTTTGTATTTTTTTTTAATAAATAGATATTGAGAAACTAGGCGATCTCTAGATCACCTAGGGCTGTAGACGAATTCCGGTTCAGCTATGTAACACGTCAATCCTATTTCAGTTCAGCCGGGTAATACGCTATGACAATATCCTGTCGGTCTCATGTCATTTTACGTCTCGGTTAACTACAATCTCCTCTCGGTCTCATGTTGTCTACCGCTCCGTTCTAGCAGGTCATCTACTGGTACGATAACGGGTCCTGTCGGTCCACCGTTTCAAGGAACAGCTGAATACTCCTACCGAATCTACCCACACTAAGTCCAATCCTAACACTTCTCCTTTTAGGTCTCGGTGATACGGGATTGTGTTCTACACTCTTCACAACTAGGTTAAGTCACCGTCGTGCACTTTCTAGTTAATTAACAAGTCCGGGTCGCGAATCCATTCTTGCTAAGGATTAAGCATAGTGTAAGAACATGTAACAAGAATAAGTATTAACTTTAAGCAATACAATGATTCAAGAAAAAACCCTAGCTTCAATGATTATCAAATCCTACACTAGCCGTGTCAATAGACTAGAATCATCAATTTAATCATGAGACTAACACTTATTCATTGAATCAAAGACATAGGCATGAAACAAAGACTTGAATCCGGGAAATAATCCGTTTACATAACCCTAGGCTCTCATAGAGATGCCTAGCAATGAAGTTTAGCTAATAGTAATCAACCAAACAAAACTTACAAGTTTCTCCATACAAGATTTGAAAGAAGAAGAAGAAATCAAAACCTAGCCTTCAATGGTGATCTTGAACCCTATCTTCGTCCTCCTTCTCTCTTCTCCAGCTCTCTAGACTCCAAAAGTGTATCAATACCCCATTTGGATCGTCCCCCAACATTAGAATAGGTCTGGGGTCTCTAAAGTTTCACAAAATCACCAAAAAACCCAAAAAAATTCGGTCTAGCCCAGGTGTTCGCACGAACACTCGAGTGTTCGTGCGAACAGTGTTCGTGCGAACACAGTTTGGTGTTCTTAATATCCAGCAGAATGTTTTTCTTCCATTTTGGCATCTTTGACGGACCATATCTTTCTCGTCCGATCTCCGTTTTAGCTCCGTGACCTATCGTTGGAAAGCTCTTTGAGTCTACTTTCATTTGCTACTGGTCTCACTCCAAAATTCATTGTAGAACTCGAGATACAATCAAAATAGTGGAGATTGGTCACTTTTGCTCCTCCGACTTTGCTTCTCTTGCTTCCTCTTGAGTTTGCTTTGCTTCCGAAGTTCGTTTCATGCCTCCTAAACATCGTTTAGCATCCGTTCCTGTCAAGACAACATGAACAACCATACCAAGCGATTATATTTGAAAAATAACATCCAAATATGCATCGAAACGCCCGGATTAACAATAAAGTGCTTAAAACTCAACTTTCTACGTTTTCTCAATATTCATAGTGTAAAACTCATATTTCAAACCCGGAATCACGCAAAACGATATAAAGTATGCAAGAAATAGAACTCTAATAGAGAGTTATCAAATTCCCCCACACTACCCTTTTGCGCGTCCCGAGCAAAATCAATCCTCACACTACGTTTTAATCCACCGAATTGCATAAAACTTTACTAGCCATGTGACACAAACAACCCACACAGCAATGCAATCTACATGACTATAGAAAATGCAACTCGATTTTACACAATGCAAGTAATAAAATAACGCAATTTTTTTCTTTTTCTTTAGAGATTGGGCAATCTCGCTATCACTAACCAAAATCATCAAGCTCTCACAAGTCTTTTTCGAAATTTCACAACCAATAGCAAGAAATTGAGATAAGATGATCATACACACAAGTTCACTAAGGGGTCCCCAAACATCCACCATAAACAATCCAAGATCCGGGCATGTCCTTTAGCTCAGAGGGTCTAGGCACCCTTAGTCCTATAGTAGTCTTTCGTCGCCAAGTCATATGAGGTTCTCAGACCCTCTTAGCCGTTATTGCATTGAATGCAAGTTTTCCCAGTGACGGGAGACACAACTCCGTGTAATACGGCTTGACTTTAATTTTCCTTAGACACTCTAATTGGTTTGAATCCAAATTCCCCGCGCTAACGGGGGCACATTAGGCTGTTCACCGTATCTAGTCCGAGAGAAGATTTTGATTTGTTTTGTTTTTTTCTTTTTCATTCTCTTTCAATTTATTTCAGCCGTGCAGTTAGAGTAACTAAGTGTGGGCTTTTTCGGTTAGCTCTTGAAACCGCCTTAAGGGATGGTGGTGTACACTCTCTAACTTCACTTAGGCTAGAACATCATACCACATGAAACCAACTCTACACGAAGGTCCACCCCAGATTTACAAGAGGCCACAAGTTTCCACTCGAAAACAGACTATTCGACTACCTTAAGACTAAATCCTCCTAGAATAATAAAGGAACTAAAGGTATGCCCTCGTCTTCTTTCCACTTTTCCCTGAATACCCGGGACTTCCTTTCGTGAAACTAGTGCGCAAAATGCTAGAAAATTAAAGTTTTCCCTACTATGGCGCTTCCTATTCTCAAAGACTCTTTCATTGAATTCTCTTCAGTTTCTAGCTTCATCAATTGCCCATATTCTCAAAATTTTAAATTTTTTATTGAGTTTCGCTTTTCTATTTTTTTTTCTATTTTTTTTCATGTTTTCCTAAACTCTATATGCTTTTGGCCAACTCGATTAACCACACGTTTTGGGTAGGGGACTCAATAAAGTAAAAATGCTAACAAAATGCATACTAACAATTCTAACACCATATGACACTATATTAAACACTCTACACTAACCACACGTACTACACAATACTACACAACTACATGTAACAAGGCTATGCAAAACAGACATGGCTAGCAAAAACATACACAAACCCCCCACACTTAAGCGTTTCGTTGTCCTCAACGAATTTAAAATAAGAGGAATCATCGCTTAAATGTGTAGGCGGTGGATCTTCACAATTACCGCTCAAAACGTAGACGCCGAGAGAGTAAGAGATACCTAAGGTGCCCGGAACTACATGGACACCGTGTCCGCGAAACTGCAACAAGAAGGGGTCCATAGGACCGTTGCCAGTTTTCCGCTGATGAAAATCATCTGAGCAATCCCCAAGCTACATCATGCTACAATGTATCTCCCCTAAGGTCGTGTGTGCCTCGCACACCGGGGTAGATTGCTCCATCCTGCAAAAATGCACGAAAAATCCCCAACTCCCTCAAGAGTCCCCATGTGGGTCAAATGTGCCATGGCAAACTGGGGTAGATTCTTCGCTAACATTACCTGCAAAACTAGACAACTTATCAGTCCCTCTCTCTCACCTCTCCAAATCAGGTATGGAGAACTAAAACAGAAATAAAAGAAATAACATCCTACTCTACATTGGGTTGCCTCCCAAGAAGCGCTTGTAATTTAAGGTCGACAGCCGACCGAGTTACCTCAACCGTCTAGGATAGTGGAGGATGATTTATCCCTCCACTTCTTCTTCTTCCACCATCTTTTCTCGATAACTTCAAGTGCACCCCTGTGCTGTGCAGACGGCGGAGAGTTGTAGAAGCGGATTTTTTTCATCTTGCAATTTATCTTTTTTATCAGCTTCCACCAAGTACCACTGGGATCACATACATCATTTTCCATAAATTCATCCCAGTAGTACCTCCTTGGTGCTAGATGATCTTCAAATGACCCATGCAATTCATCCACACCCCTACACTTGCTGACTTCCAACTCCTTGACTATGGCATATGGATGATCAATAGAATCGCCCATAGAACAAGATATTGGAAGTTTCTCATCACGTTCTTCCCCATAAGAATCTCCATACAGTAATTGTTCCAGCTCGTCGCAGACTTGCGTGACATAGGATATGGAGAATTCATCATTAATCAAAGTCGGGGCTTTTACCTCAATAGGTATGGGAACAAGTGCTTCATCAGCTTCATCGTCGGCACCCCACAGGCTTCCAATGCTGGTGTCTTCCCATTCATGCCAAGGAAGTGAGGGATCTTGCAGTTTTGGCTGGCAATACGGAAGGTCCTCCCATCTTGGGCACACAGGTCCACCCCAGTCTGAATCAGAGTCTGAGTCCTCATAAATGGCAGAGTCCACCAATGGTTCCTGGACATTGCAGTCTTCGCTCGACTCAGGTATCTCTTCTTCCACTTGTGGTGGAGATGATGAAGGTTCAATATGAGGCTCACTGTCATGTGGCAAGGGCTCCTCTTGTGGCTCTTGAATACTAGATTCCCCTCCTGTTGGCAGTTTTTCTATTCGTTTCTTTATCCTCTCCAACATCTCCCTCATGTATTCCCTATCTGTGGAAGAATCCGCTTATGGTAATTGTGCATCTATGGACAAAAATTTGGCGCACACTTCGATGTCATTCATAATACTACGCCGTTCTGCCATAATTGGTGATGAGTCTTCCTGGTACTGATGAAGCTGGGGGGCATATACTCGACATGAGTCTCTACGTTCGTGCCAAATGTCGCATACATAGCACCAACTTATGCATGCGTCCACATCTTCATGGTTACCCCTGCAGTGGAAACAGTAGGGGGGACCCGAATAACAGTCTTCGCTCCACTTGCTTAAATTGTCTCTTGCTTCCTGCGTTCCTGAAAAACAGACTCACAAGACACCCGTGAAGCACAGAGATATAGAATACAAACTGAAATAAAGTACTCTAACCTAACAACTAACTAAATAATCTACCGCTGTCCCCGGCAACGGCGCCAAAAACTTGACGCGATTTCTTAACGCGTATGCGCAAGTGCACGGTCAAGTAATATAGGGGTGATATTTCAACCCCGAGTTATCGATCCCACGAGGACATGCTTGAGATTATTTAATTAGTTATTTAATTTAGAGTACGGTGCAGGAGGAAAGAGTTAATTGATTTAAGAATTGAAATAACAACTAATCTAATATTTTTGTATTTTTTTATTTTTAATAAATAGATATTGAGAAACTAGGCGATCTCTAGATCACCTAGGGCTGTAGACGAATTCCGGTTCAGCTATGTAACACGTCAATCCTATTTTAGTTCAGCCGGGTAATACGCGATGACAATATCCTGTCGGTCTCATGTCATTTTACGTCTCGGTTAACTACAATCTCCTCTCGGTCTCATGTTGTCTACCGGTCCGTTCTAGCAGGTCATCTACTGGTACGATAAAGGGTCCTGTCGGTCCACCGTTTCAAGGATCAGCTGAATACTCCTACCGAATCTACCCACACTAAGGCCAATCCTAACACTTCTCCTTTTAGGTCTCGGTGATACGGGATTGTGTTCAAACACTCTTCACAACTAGGTTAAGTCACCGTCGTGCACTTTCTAGTTAATTAACAAGTCCGGGTCGCGAATTCTTGCTAAGGATTAAGCATAGTGTAAGAACATGTAACAAGAATAAGTATTAACTTTAAGCAATACAATTATTCAAGAAAAAACCCTAGCTTCAATGATTATCAAATCCTACACTAGCCGTGTCAATAGACTAGAATCATCAATTTAATCATGAGACTAAAACTTATTCATTGAATTAAAGACATAGGCATGAAACAAAGACTTGAATGCGGGAAATAATCCGTTTACATAACCCTAGGCTCTCATAGAGATGCCTAGCAATGAAGTTTAGCTAATAGTAATCAATCAAACAAAACTTACAAGTTTCTCCATACAAGATTTGAAAGAAGAAGAAGAAATCAAAACCTAGCCTTCAATGGTGATCTTGAACCCTATCTTCGTCCTCCTTCTCTCTTCTCCAGCTCTCTAGACTCAAAAAGTGTATCAATACCCCTTTTGGATCGTCCCCCAACATTAGAATAGGTCTGGGGTCTCTAAAGTTTCACAAAATCACCAAAAAACCCACAAAATTTCGGTCTGGCCCAGGTGTTCGCACGAACACTCGAGTGTTCGTGCGAACACAGTTTGATGTTCTTAATATCCATCATAATGTTTTTCTTCCATTTTGGCATCTTTGACGGACCATATCTTTCTCGAGATACAATCAAAATAGTGGAGATTGGTCACTTTTGCTCCTCCGACTTTGCTTCTCTTGCTTCCTCTTGAGTTTGCTTTGCTTCCGAAGTTCGTTTCATGCCTCCTAAACATCGTTTAGCATCCGTTCCTGTCAAGACAACATGAACAACCATACCAAGCGATTATGTTTGAAAAATAACATCCAAATATGCATCGAAACGCCCGGATTAACAATAAAGTGCTTAAAACTCAACTTTCTACGTTTTCTCAATATTCATAGTGTAAAACTCATATTTCAAACCCGGAATCACGCAAAACGATATAAAGTATGCAAGAAATAGAACTCTAATAGAGAGTTATCAGCAGTGTTCTTCAGTGAATGGATAGAGTGATGTAGATTTGCTTCTTGGTTGCTTGTCAATCCTCTGTAGTTTTTGAATGTATCTGCATGTTGTGCTCTGTTGTTGTGTCGAAATTCATCATTCAAAAACACTTTTATGCCGCCAGTTTGAATTGAAGTGTGCTATGTTGTTGTGTCGGAATTCTTCATTCAAAATCACTTTTATGCAGCCAGTTTGAATTGAATATATGCAGGACCTTCATTAACAAACTTTCTTACAATTAAGCTGCAAGCCTTTGACTCTTCTAACAGCTCTCCCAACGGATAGTTGCTCAATATCTTCAAAGATACTGTATTGATCTTGTTTGTTGGAGGGTTGGGAAGCTTTAGATGCAGCATATCAAAGTGCATAATAAATCTGTAAAATTGATTTCCATTTTGAAATCAAATAGGTTAGGAAACAACCCTGCGAAATTCTCTATCTCACCCTATCCTCTGTCCAAAAACAGAGGCAAAGCAGCAGCAACGACAAGCCAGGCATCCGCCAACACCATCATACCTCCATAAATTCCGGCGAATTCTTGGCAAAGCTTCACAAGGCCAACCCACTTCCTCAAACTGGTTCCATTAGGTGCCTAGGGGGTCCAAAGAGATCAGTAGCCAACTTGGAAAGAGCTTAGGACATTCCAAACATTGGGGTCGATTACCAACACCGGCGGCTCCGACGGGAAGCTTGACCCAACCCAAATATTGACCATTTCTTTCGATTCTTGATTCCGGTATGCTCTAAATCTCGTCGTGAGTTGATTACAATAGTCAAAATCATATCTTGCTTGCTCGAATTTATGTTTAGATTGGTTCATTTGAATTTCATGATAGGGGGTTAAAGTGTCTTTTACATGAGCTGGGTGTAAGATAGGGGGGTTGTTTGTATGTATAAGAACATGTTGGGTAGTAAGTGCCTTTTAATGTTTTTGTCATGCGAGTGGGTAGGGGTACTAACTGAATTTTAGTGTAACTTGGAGGAACTGAATGTCTTTTACTTAAACATTATACTGTACGCGAAAAATAAAAATGATGTTATTTTTAGATTAAAAATAGTTTCTAAAATCATAGTTTTCGTGCCCGTTACGGAAAAGTGATTCAGGTGTTGAAATAGTATACGAGTCGTTCATTAAAAATTAAACTATAAATGTTTTATTAAAAACTAAACAAACCTTATGTTTAATCACTTAACTTTCGATTCGGGTTGTTTAAATACTTGCGAATAAGATATTTGCTAGTTTATAAATATCGTTGCGTCGTGTTACGTATTTAGAAGAAGTTTTCTTAAAACTTAATGTTCTTAAATATTGTTTAATTGTGATAGTCGCAATATTCATTCGTTTTCACGATTATTTCATGCCTTTAAGTACAAACAACTTTGCTTAAAGAACAATTTTCGAAACATAAAATTTAATGATTGTGAAGGACAGTACTGTAGGAATAACTACATGATCAATAATCTTGAATGGGGGGGGGGGGTGGGGTTGAATAGAGTATGGAAACTTTTGCAACTTTTGCTAAAAGAGTGGTTTCAAAGAAGTTTGCGATATGCAACAAGTATTTCAAGGCGTTGAAATGAGTTTCAAGTCCTTGGTGTCAAAACAGATAGTAAAGAGTGAACTGATAGTTTTCAAGGCCTTGAACTGAGGTTCAAGCCCTTGAACTCAAAACCTGTTTTGAGCAGTTTGTAAGCTAAGTAAAATGCAGCAAATTAAAAGCAAGAGAAACATTGATTATAGAGTTCAGTCCACTTGGACCTACGTCTCTACCTTAGGGAATTAATCCTTGTAGGATTTTAAAATCAATTCTTATTAATTAAAAGCTAAGCCCTAGATCTCAAGTACAGAGAGATGCCTTACTCTGTTACAGCTTCTAGTTCTCACTAACCTATCTAGTACCTGCTCTAGCTAACTGATTAACTAAGAATTCTCTATTGTTCACCTTGAACAATCCACGAAAAAAATAACTGGAAGTGATATACAAATGATGTACAATTGAAGACCAGAAGAGAAGAACACTGAGAGTTGAGCCTTCAATGATTGTGCAGTGTTCTTCAGTGAATGGATTGAGTGATGTAGATTTGCTTCTTGGTTGCTTATCAATCCTCTGTAGTGTTTGAATGTCTGTGTATGTTCTGCTCTGTTGTTGTGTTGAAATTCTTCATTCAAAAACACTTTTATGCAGCCAGTTTGAATTGAAGTGTGTTCTGTTGTTGTGTCGAAATTCTTCATTTGAAAACACTTTTATGAAGCCAGTTTGAATTGAAGATATTGAAGATCATTATTAACAAACTTTCTTAAAATTAAGATGCAAGCCTTTGACTCTTCTAACAGCTCTCCCAACGGATAGTTGCTCAGTATCTTCAAAGATACTGTATTGACCTTGTTTGTTGGAGGTTTGGGAAGCTTTAGATGCAGCAGATCAAAGTGCATATTTACTCTGTATGATTGATTTCCATTCTGCAATCAAATATGTTAGGAAACAATCCTGCAAAATAGGAAACTAAACATCCCTGCACAAACTGAGTCAAACAAATAGATTAATCACAGTATATAGTAGAGAAATGATTTGTATTTCATCATCAAGTAATATGTAATGAAATATAAGAGATTATGAGTTTGAATAAGATCATCACCCCCCTAAGTTCATGCAAGAATCTGCAGTGTTAGTTTCAAACCCTTGAAATCAGTTTAAATGCCTTGAAACCGACAAGCTATTTCAAGCCTTTGAAACAGGCTGAACTTACAATCTCCCCCTTGATGAAAGACAAAACCAAAATCCCTTTATAAATTGATTCTCTGCAAAAACAAATTGTCATTAGAGCATAGCAGGATCCATGAAAATAAAACTTAACACAAGATGTCCAAGTGATCCAACTTATTAGCAACAAAAACATCAGTAAAGTCTACCAGCAAATCCTATTGATCTAAACCAGATCTCTAAGCTAAAACAAATAAAACTCCTAAAATTTCTCCCCTTTTTTAACTTTCATCAAAAAAGAATGAGAAAATGTTGGATCAAGTTTGGAAAGATTGAAGTAAATAGTTTCGGAAAGATACAAATTTTCAAGACTTTGAAGAAGAATTCAAGGCCTTGAAAAAGTTATAAAGAAGAGGCAAGAAGTAAGGGGTTCGGTCTCCATCTCCCTTGGGCTCAGAAACTTCTTCACCACTATCTTCTTCATCATCCTCATCATCTTGTTGCTCTTCCCGATCACCAGTTTCTTCAAACAGTTGTTCTTCAGTCATTACCTCTGGATTTGCAGCTTTCTTCTTCTTCTTCTACTTGAGATATTTGATCAGCATCCCAGAGTCTGGAGAGTCTACGTCATCTTGTTCCCGTTCTTCATCACCCTGTTCTTGAACTACATTTTTTCCCTTGTCCACCACCCCTGTAGCCTCATCTTGAGTTGTGTGCTCACTGAACAAATCTCTGGTTGAACCTTCTGCATCCTTCTTTGATCCTTCTGCAGCTTGAGACACTTCTTCTTCCACATGAAGGACATTGATGCTCTTGAAGATTCTTTCAAGCATATACTTAAGTTGTTTAAATTAAGTGCTAAGGTCATGCTGATTTTCCTTCACCTCATCCACATCCTTCTCAAGAAATTCAAGTTTCTGAATAACCAAGTAAAGGTCTTGAGGTTGAGAAGGTAGGCTTGAAGGAGAGGTCAAGGACCCGGGTTTCGGAAACTTATTGGGTTGTAGTTCCTTCTCAGACAGATCAGAGTATATCTTCCATATTCCATCACTAGTTTTCACAGCACCAATTCCCTCACATGCTTTCTCATCAAGCATTCCAAAATCAGTAGTAATGGTTTCTTCTCTGTCAAAAGTAAGGTCAAGGTGAAGGAAGAAAGAAGATTAGCATAGGGTATAGGGTGGTTTCTTTCTTTGGTCTGAGAGTAGAGCATATGTTCCATCACAATTGTTGAAAGATCAATCTCATACCCATGCATGATGAAATAATTCAAATAAAGTACCCTATCAGTCAGCAACTCTTTTGAATTCTCCCTAGGCACCACACACCTCATCAAGATTGTGAACAAAACTTTGGCTTCAACAGTTAACACAGAGTGTGTTAGCTGTTTAGAGGAGGTAGAGATATTAGGTAGAATGAATTCTTCCCTAGCCAGTTTCAATGCTTCAACCTTGTTGGGATAGTTCTGAGTGTTTTACAGCCTAGAACATTTGCAAACTCTGAGTGATCTAAATCCATTGTAATCCCAGCAACTTTAGATTGAATCACTAGGTTCACAGTTGTTTTGATTTGCACCAAGTTCAGGTAGAAAATCCTAGTAAGTATGGGTTAGGAAACTTCAGGTTGGTTCAAAACTTTCCAAAGAGAACTTTTCTTCAGTCTCTTAACACACTCAAGGTCATGGTTTTTAATATGTCAACACTAAACAGGCTACAGTAAGCTATTGGTCTAGAAGCAAAACCATCTAACCACTGACCTCTAGCAGTTTGAGAAATAAACCACTTGCTGGAAAGTTTCTTACCAGGGAATTGAGGCTTTTCATAATAGATCTGAAGTTCCTTGCCAGTGATTTTCAACCTCTACAGCTTATCCTTTTCCCTTTTTAGAAACTGTGGGCTTCTTCTTCTTCAACTTCTTTGGACTAGCCACTTGTTCCTCTGGCTGTTTCTATGGAGCAGACTGATCTCCCATCTTTCTCTTGTTGCTGGAAGTTGGTGTCAGATCCTTCTTGCTTTTCTTATTTGGAGGAGAAGGAACCTTTTCTTCAGTTGGAGTTCTGGAACTAGAATCACCAATGATGGTTTGAATCACATCTTCTGCAGTCTTCCTGTTCTTTTCTGAAACCACTTTTGAACCTCCATCCGTCTTGATTCTTTAGGATTCTCTTCTGGTGCTCACTAGGGTTTGGGAGTATATAAGAGATAGGCAGGAGTGATACGGACAGAAGAGAGATATAGAATAAGATAAATACTGGAGAGTTTGAGTTAGATAAGGAAACTGAAATATTTCCAAATCTTTTCAAGATCTTTACAGTTTGAATTCAGATTAGTGTTCGTGTGTGAAGTGAGAAAGGAAATAAAATATGTTGATTTATACGGAAAAAAATTAAAAAGGTAAATACAATATTAGACAATTATCTACTGAGATGTCATCCAACATTGAGAGATCCAATTTTTGATTAGTAATCATAAAAAATTATATTCAAGGCTTTGGAAAGACTTTAAAAGCCTTGAAAAGCTATATTGCAGAAACAATTAAAATCAAGGCTTTGGAGTGATTTTCAAGGCTTTTAGAATCAATTCAAAACTTTTGAAACACATAAGTCTTTACCTTAAACTTACCGGATACTACCCCCTAAACCAATGCTTCCTTATTAAGCATGTCCAACTCCAATCTCAGGGTTGTAAATCTTTCTTCTGTAAATGATTTAGTGAAGTTATCTGCCAGTTGCATGTTATTAGAAACAAATTTAAGAACAATATCACCTTTCTCAGCATGATCTATGATGAAATGATGTCTAATATCAATGTGCTTGGTTCTAGAATGCTGAACTGGATTCTTTGTGATTGAAATAGCACTGGTGTTGTCATATTTGATAGGATTTTTTTTTGAAATCAAAACCCATATCCCTCATTTGTTGATCAATCCATAAGACTTGTGAGCAGCAGGATCTAGCTGCTATATAATCAGCTTCAGCTGTTGATAAAGCCACAGAGTTCTGCATCTTTGAGTGCCAGCTAATTAGGGATGAACCTCGGAATTGGAAACACCCTGAAGTGCTCATTATGTCAACTTTAGATCCTGTAAAGTCAGCATATGAATATCCACAAAGATAGAAGTTAGAATGTTTTGGATACCAAAGCCCTAAGTCTTTGGTACGATTTAGATATCTTAATATCCTCTTAACATGAGTTAAATATGACTCTTTGTGATCAGACTGAAATCTTGCAAACATGCAGACACTAAACATAATGTCTGGTCTACTAGCAGTAACATATAGAAAAGATCCAATCATAGCTCTGTACTCTTTCTGATTTACATTTTTACCAGCTTGGTCCTTATCTAAGGATAGTTTAGAACTCATAGGAGTCTTTGTAATTTTGGACTGAGACATATTGTACTTCTTAATAAAGTCATTTGTGTACTTGTTTTGATGCATAAAGATTCATTTTTTTCATCTGTTGTACATACAGTCCAAGGAAGATGTTCAATTCTCCCATTAAGCTCATCTCAAATTCCCTGCTCATAAGACTTAATAAATCCTAACAAGGAGAATCAATAGTAGCCCAAACAGAATATCATTAACATAGATTTGTGACACGCTCCAACTGCAAGTGCACAGTCGTCGGTGTAGTAATAATCGGAAAAGTCCGGTTTGTCGAACCCAAGGGACTTCGTGTAAATTAACTACTAAATTTATTCTTTATGTGGGCAAAGCGCAGTTGTTTTGTTCTATTTCTACTAATAATTAAAATAACAATTGTCTCAAATAATTCAAAGAATTATTTCAAGATTAATAAGCACAAGTTGATTTGATGTTTATCAAGATTGATCAAATTCAGGATATCTCTACGGATCACTAGGTATGTCACACTACGTTGGATTTATGTTCTACTAACACGATGAGTTCTTATTCTAGTTAAACGAGCAATTTTATATTGAAGATGTCTCAACCAATAACTATGCCTAAACTATCATAACTGATTCCTCTAGCTTACTCAAGTTCAAACACGCATTACGATAATAATTCTACTCTTGTTCTTAGCTAACTAGCAAGATTCCTCAACCCTAGATACGGCTAGTGTGTATTTCAATTTTCCGGGCAACAAACGTAGATTCCTCTATCGTTCATAACCTAGCACAATCCTATTAATACGTCTACCAATAGGAAAGATAAATCAAATGCGTAAAATACACATAACTAGAGAAGAAATCATCAATTAAGCTCAAAAGCATGCAAGCAAATCCATAAATCACAAGTGTAGTGATCAAACCCTAGTCTCCTACGAGATATCCCAAAATAAGGGTTTAGCTACTCATAATCATGTTCAAAATACAAAGTATCATGATCCAATATGAAAAACTAGAGAAGAAACGAAGATTAGAAGCCAAACGGATGATCCAAGCTCTCCAACCTAGCTCCAAGCTCTCCAAGCACGTCTCCCAATGTGTTTTCTGATGCCAAACACGTTCCCCAATGTTTCCTAAGTCTTCCGTGGCTCAAACATCTCAAAACTATGCCAAAATAACGAAAATAGTCAAAAATCCGATCCTGGCCGCAGAAGTAATCGTACGATTACTTTCAAGTAAACGTACGATTACTTGCATTGAAGGTAATCGTACGATTACCCAATAGTAAACGTACGATTACTTCTGAGTGAAGGTAATCGTACGATTACCTTGAGGTAAACGTACGATTACTTCTGGACTTCCACCATTCAAACTTCATCTTCTTGCTCTTTTTCCTTTCGTCTTCACTTCCCGAGCATCCCTTTGAGCCTCCAACTTTTCCGAAGTTCACTTTTGCTCCAATGTCACGTCCCAAGCTCCCGGTTCCTGAAAACCACAACACGAGAAACATACCGGAAGATCAAACGTGATAAAATATAGTCAAAATTAATGCAAAAAGTGCCCGGACTCATCATTAACGTGCAAAGACTCAACATGCTCAAATTTAGCAAGAAATGATCCAAAATCCATCAAAACGCATCGGAATACACGCAAAACGGTAAGGAAACATATAAGAATATAACTCCAAATATGGAGTTATCAACTATCCCCACACTTACCCGTTGCGCGTCCCGAGCAACAATCCAAATCTCAAACTATCAAAATCATCCGAACTCGTCTCATCTCACCTCTCGAGTCAACCATTCCAACCAAGACCATTGCATACTTTTCAACTTACCAATTGCATACTAACCTCAATTAGCCGACTCAATACACACGACGACTCAATACAAGACACAACGATGCAACAATATGATGCAATGCAATTATATGACTCGATCCTACTAAACACATATATACACAGTATATCTTTTTAGGCGAGATCGGGCAATCTCAATTAGCTAAAAACGGTTCTCATTGAGTGATGAAGAATCTAGGAACGAGGTATGAATTGCAACTAAAATTGCCAACAAGAATTTCCCTTAGTTGATATAGAAAGCCTAGCTTTACTACGTGTAAGAATAACCTACCTCTTCGCGTGTGCCGATAAATAAGAGGCTACGCTAGCCTAAGCCACATTCAAGGTCCGAGCTCCTATTCCGCTAACGGGTTAAAATGTAGAGGCTTAGGGACAAAAGGATAATCATGTAGTAGCAAGTCCTAAGCGTCACATTCTCACGTTAAAACCCACATCTCACACACCCTCACCACGATGATAGGAACCGCAACCCGAAACTCACCATCTCCGGCCCTCGATCCCCTCAAACCCCGGTACGATACGATTTCCGTGGCCACCGTCGCGAAACATGCATAAAATGAACATCGCCGTCAATGAAATAGTTGCTTCCACCACTCGGTCTTCATTAAGCTCCAACTTTATTCCTTTATTTCATCTCTCCTTTTTTTCTCTCTTTTTTTTTTCTTCTTTTTTTTCTCTTTTCTTTTTCTGTTTTATTTTATTTTATTTATTTTTATTTTTTTCAAATCTCTCAATATCCAAAAACACAACTTCTACAACGTATATCTCGAGTGGTCTTCCAAGTGTCAAGCCAAACAAAAACGTTAAGGGGAGGAAGTAAACAATCCAATGAATATATATCACACGTAAAATCCATCTCCCCCTAACTCAATGAAATACACGGTGCCACCAAACAAAGCCGCAAACAAATCCAAGTACAAGTATGGGGATGGAGTCGTCAAAAGCTCAATCTCAATGTCCGTAGTCAAAAGTCGACATCCCCACACTAGAATATACCCATGTCCCCTCTCAAGTAATCAAAACAATGTAAGTCTCGTGCTTAATCCAACCGATCCTCCTACACCAAGATGATGAAAAGAAACGATCCCTAGCACGATCCACCAATTAAATCACCCAACCCAATTTGTGCGTATTAGATGCCACGCACTCACGGCTCTCCACAACTGTGTCCATGGTGTAATGACATGGAACACCGCCACACCGAAGTGCGCAAGCCTACTCTCACTCACCCTCGCATTCCCCTCGATAATCATAAATGAAGTACATGCGATATGTAAGACTCACACAAGTATATCATGAAGTACTCCCTCATCGAACCCCCTCAACTACAAACACCCTCGTGACGCACTAAAGCGGTGATTCTAACCAATCGATGATGAAGGCCAAGAATCGTCACCCTAAGTCCAGAGGTTATCAAAGAATCCAAGGTTCGAAACAGGGTTGACTAGTGGTCCTACAAGGTAAGTTCTATAAGCAGTGAGTGCTCTAATACACACCTCGCACAGCTGTTCTGTGTGCCACTACGAGGCGGGTTGGCGACAACCTAAGACGTACACATGAATGTTCGGCTTGTTTAGCTCACACCTAGCTCAACTCTTGTAAGAAAACAAGGCACACACTTTAGATTTGAAAATCATTTAAGTGTATTAAAAATAGGCAGGTATTCCCGTAAAGAAAGTCTCTCTATACATACTAAGGGGAACTCAAATTGTCATTCTCGGTCACATCTCATACCCAATGCCTAAAGTTCTCACACTCCTCGATTTTCCAATTTAAAGCTTCTTTTGATTGCCCTTTCTCAATTTTCAATTTGTTTTAATTTTTTTTTTTTTTTTTTTTTTTTTTTTTTTTTTTATTTTTTTTTATATTTCCTACTCTATATGCATGGGCCGACTCGAAAGAAGACTCGAAACTGACTCAATTTGGGTAGGTGGACTCAATTAAATAAAACGTGCACTAAACATAAACTACTCACAATACGACACACACAATATATATAAACACGACACGGACTACAAAAATAGACTCACAATACGACACAAACAACCTATATGTAACTGGTGAATGCAGACACGGACTTGGCTAATAAAGGCTGAGAAACCCCCCCACACTTGAACGCGTCGTTGTCCTCAACGAATGCATAGGCAAGCGAAAAGACTCAGCATTCAAATGCAGGGAGTGGTAAGTCTACTCGGACGAATCCTCGTCGTCCTGGTCCTGGTCTCCGGAATAGGCATCCGAATGGTACTCGTAGGCACCAGGGTAGGTCTCTTGGCCACCAGGCCACTGATCTCTCGGGAATCCCACATGAGTGGCCAATGCCTCTAACCACTGGTCCTGACGGTGCTGATGCAGACTCACCTGACGTAGTCCCTGTCCTAAGTTACGCATGCTACTGCGATGATGCTCAAACTGCCTAGCACTCATGTCAGCAACATAGTCACGGGACCGACCCTGGGATGTGAGGGTCATAGTCCTGGTCAATCTCAACTCGGCCATCAAGTCCGCTAAGCTCACACTCGGCTGGCCAGGGTCAATGACAGGTGGCGGTACAGGCTGAGGTGGGGCGGGAGGAGAAGGAGCTGGAGGAGTAGGAGCTGGAGGAGTAGGAGCTGGAGGCGTGGGAGCTGCACGCGAGGAAGAGGCTCTTTTCTTAGCCTTTCCTCTAGGAGGTCTAGAACTAGCTCCTGCCTCCATCACCACTACATCCTTCAACGGGTCCGGGATTTTGTCAAACATTCTCGGAGCCTTGGGTTTGAGGTCTAGCTCTCCATCAGGCACGCTAGCCCCACAATCCTTAGCTAGTTGCATGAGTAAGAAACTATGGCCCGCAGACTTCTTGTTTTTCTTTTCATACCTCTCGTGCAAATACAGGAAGATCCGCCTAGGAATGTCTATCCGATGCCCCCTCGATAGACACAGAGCCATGAGACACACCTCAAAATCAACGTAATTGGGAGCCGAAACTCCCAACACCCAAGACTCTAACAACTCAATGAGCCACCTTGGCTTAGGCAGCAAGTATCCGACTGGGATCTTCCAATGTCTGATATTAGTTTTAGACCTATCCCAGTCGGCTCCTGGCACTCCCGCAAAACAAAAAGCCGACACCTCATTAATGAGCGTCTGCTGGTCTTTCTGCAGATAAATCTTAAATTGACACGGCTCTGTCAACGGGGGCCACTTAAGTGCTGCGGCGATGCGCTCAGAAGACAAAACTAGCCAGTTCCGACGACAATAAATCACACGAGGGTCATTGAGCCTAGTCGTCTCACCCTCATCGGTGTGTCTCGCATTCGCATAAATCTCACGAGTCAGTACAGAACTGGCTTTCTTTTTCACTAACTCCATCCACCCCGCAAAGTTCTCGGTCTTCGCGACCTTTTGTAGGTCCTCAGGCACGCCCTCAAGTGGAAAGATTTTCTCGGCCTGGACACCTCTATTAATCCTAGGGTTTGATCGGTAAAAATCCTGGGCATTCGCCGAAATAAACCTATAATCGCAAAAGACCCCGCCACTATCAATTTCCAGCTTTTCGTCATCCGGCTTATGACCACGATCCTTTCTAAATGGGGGCAATTGGGATGGAACAGGTGTATGAAAAACCCTAAGGTCAGGGGATAACGGGATGACCAATTGGCCACCCGTGTCACCCCCATCAGACTCAGACCCACTCTCAGGCACGTTCACCCCACTTCCCCCAGGTAATGTATAATCGGGATCGTTATCACGACTCGTTCTCGCACGTTTGCTCATTTTAACCAAGTTTAACAAAATAAAGCAATTAACGCGACAAAAGCAAGTGCACAGTGACAAGTTGTGTACAGATATGAAGCAGTTAAACACGTAAGCACGCAATCCTAGGACTCTAAGCAATCGCCCCCAAGCACGCTACTAAGCGCAACAAAAATTAAATTGGGCTTTTACTCAATTGTGCCTAAGACTCGAGTAATGAAATTGCGAGAGAGATTAGGACGTACCTACGTGCCCGGAGCAAGTCTTACGGGCACGAATTTGCAGAATTTTGACAACCCGGGCTGCTTTCGGGTCGCCGAAATTTTTCTTCCGAATTTTTCAATCCATGTGTGCCTTTTGCTCCTTGCGGTGTCCCCGTCAAAACCCTAAAGTAGCTGCTTCGATTTCGACCTCAATCGCCCCCAATTTCAGATTCTCCCTCAAGAACCCTAGCCTTGCCTCCTTCTTCGATTCACCACCAATCGGAGTTGTTGGTCGCGGTGGTGATGGCCCTGTGATGGTGATGGTTGTGGTTGGAGATGGTGGTCGTGGCGGAGAGAGAGAGAGTTGGCGGCGGCGATGGTGAGAGGTGGTGGAAACTGGCGGTGTTGGTGAGAGAGAGAGGAGGCTGGCGGCGGACGGTGAGGCGGCTGGAAGAGAGGTCTGCGGCGTTGGTGAGGCGGCGGTGGTGACAGGTGGTGGTGGCTGGAGGTTGTGTTCGTGGTGGTGATTGCAGAGGACAGAGGAGGGAGGAGTAGTCGACGGGGGTGAAGATAATGGAGAGAAAGGAAAAAAAAATTTTTTTGTTGATGTTTTAACCCGATTGACTGCCCGATTGAAAGTAATCGTACGGTTACTTTCAGGAAATCGTACGATTACTTGAAAGTAATCGTGCGATTACTTTGCTACGAATGGGCAGTGAGTTTGAGAATTCAACTTCAATTTTTTTTTCTAAGTATGAAGTAACCGCACGATTACTTTAAAGTGATCGTACGATCACTTCCAAGTAATCGTACGATCACTTTCAAGTAATCGTACGATTACTTCCTCGTACGACCTAGTGGGTAGGTCATGCGACCTAGTTAAACATTCTGCTTCCACCAATTCACCCCAAAAATTTTCTAAGGCAAAAGTAAACGTACGATTACCTCAAGGTAATCGTACGATTACTTTTGTGCAGGGGAAAATTTTTATTAGCCAAAATATAACCTTTACCTCGTATTTTGATCCCGAACTCCGATGAGTGTGATTTTTGCACTTTTGGATCCCTTTTTCGACGTAAGTCTTGCTCACATAAATCACGTCCCGTTTCCGGATCGTTTTCCCCGACTTTCCTCAATTATCGCCTAATTACGCGAAAAATACCCAAAATGTGCCAAATTCGTCGCTCTTCAAAATTTTGCAATCACCTTCATCAAGATGGGGAGTGCGGGATCTCTTCTCGTGTAGAAAAATTCCCAAAGTCTGGGGAACCTTTCATTCTTCAATTTCGCGCTTCCAAAGGCTCGTTTTGCATTTCCGGATGCTTTTGGACGCCTTTTAGCATCCTTTTTCGTCTTTGTTGCTCGTTTCTTTGTTTTGTCATGGATCTCCTCGACCTCGAGACTCCATTTATGTTATAAAAAATTCCCAATGTCCGGGGAACCTTTTATCCTTCAATTTGATCATTCCAAAGTCCCGTTTGGCAATTCCGGATGCTTTTTAGCTCCTTTTTCCTCTTCGCAACATCCTTTTTGGCATAACTTCTTCGTCCGGACTCCGATATACGCGATCCACCTATCCACAGAAAGCTCTCGACCACCCCCACACTTTGACATTATTCAAATCAGCTCACAACCCTGTCTTCAAAAGTTTACCTCGTAATCCGTGCCATTGCGCCAGCTTTCTCAATTTCTTTACGTCTTCTTTGCGTATATCAAGAAGGGGAGTCTGGGAACTTGATCTCCCCCAGGTGAGTGTTTTGAGTAAGTGTAGGAATGGCGTCAATCATCTATTTCTTCATTCCGGGTCCCGATACGCGTTTCGGCCTGCTCTTTCTCGTTTTTCGTGCAATTCTTCACTCGCGTATCAAGAAGGGGGATCCGGAATAGGCCTTCCACCTAGAATTCCTGCACATACTCATTGAAAATATTAGATCCACTCTCTCGCACCTCTCAAATAGTTAGAACAAAATAAAATAACAAAACATTATTGAAATCTACACTATGCAGTACATAGGTTGGGTTGCCTCCCAACAAGCGCTTTGTAATTTAAGGTCGACGGCCCGACCAAGTTACCTCAGATGAGCTCAGATATCGGGAATTGGTTTGAGGCTCTCGATAACCCCAATGAAATTCCCGTCCATGTACGGTTTTGCTCGCTGTCCATTTACCTTGAACCAGTTCCCATTCTCAGCTTCTACCTCGAGCGATCCCCATGGGTAAACCTCTGTAATTGTAAATGGACCACTCCACCTTGACTTCAGCTTGCCCGGAAACAATTTCAGTTGGGCGTTGAATATCAATACCTTCTGGCCCACTCTAAAATCTCGTGGAATGATATGCTTGTCATGCCATTGCTTGGTCCTCTCTTTGTAGATCTTGGCACTCTGATATGCCATCAACCTGTGTTCTTCTAACTCAAGCAATGCCTGCTTCCTTTGCTCACCAGAGAGCTTAGCATCCAAATTTAATTTCTTTAGAGCCCAAAACGCTTTGTGCTCAAGTTCCACCGGCAGATGGTACGATTTCCCGAAAACGAGCTGGTAGGGAGACTTGCCCAAGGGAGTCTTGTATGCAGTCCGGTATGCCCATAAACTATCATCCAAGTGTAGAGCCCAGTCTTTGCGTCCTGGATTGACAGTTTTCTCTAGAATCCCCTTTATCTCTCGGTTAGACACTTCAGCTTGACCATTGGATTGTGGATGATAGGCCAATGAGATCTTGTGTGTCTTTACCCCATACTTGCTCAAGGTATTGGCAAAAACCATGTTCACAAAGTGTGATCCCTCATCGCTAATAATGGCTCTAGGCGTTCCAAACCTTGTGAATATATTCTTGCGTAAGAATCTCTCAACTGTAGCACTATCATTCTTTGGACACGCCAGAGCCTCCACCCATTTGGTAACATAGTCAACCGCCAACAAAATATACAGATTACCAAGCGAAGATGGGAATGGCCCCATAAAGTCAATTCCCCACACATCAAACAGTTCTACTTCTAACACGAAATTTTGAGGCATTTCATTTCTGTTAGAGATATTACCTGTTCTTTGGCACCGGTCACACTGCTGCACAAATAGATGGGCGTCTTTATGCAAAGTTGGCCAAAAGAAACCACTCTGAAGTACCTTAGCAACCGTGCGTGATTTGCCGAAATGTCCCCCGCAATTCAACTCGTGGCAGTGTCTAAGGATCTCTAACGTGTCCGGCTCTGCAACACACCTCCGCAATACATTATCTGCTCCCAGCTTGAACAAATAAGGATCATCCCAGAAGTATTGTCGCGCGTCTGCAAAGAATTTCTTCCTCTGGTGGTAACTCATGTCCTTGGGTACAATGTTGAGTGCCTTGAAATTTGCCAAGTCAGCAAACCAAGGCACAGCTGCAACCACAACCATAAGCTGCTCATCTAGAAAATCCTCTCGAATCGGCAAATCCTCCTGCTTATCGTTCTCCAGTCTTGACAAATGGTCTGCAACCACATTCTCTACCCCCTTTTTATCCTTGATTACCACATCGAACTCTTGCATCAATAAAACCCACCGGATCAATCTTGGCTTGGCGTCCTTCTTGGTGAGAAGATACTTGAGTGCTGAATGGTCCGTGAAAATCGTCACCTGATAACCCACAAGATATGGACGAAACTTGTCCAACGCAAATATGATTGCCAACATCTCTTTCTCCGTGGTAGCATAATTAACCTGTGCATCATTAAGAGTACGACTGGCATAATAAATGACGTGAGCTACCTTATCTTTCCGCTGGCCCAGAACTGCTCCCACCGCATAGTAACTAGCATCACACATGAGCTCAAATGGTAGGGTCCAGTCTGGTGTGGTGATGATAGGCGCGCTAATCAGCTTTTCCTTGAGCAAATCAAAAGCTGACTTGCACTCCGCATTAAAATCAAAAACTGCATCCTTCTCAAGCAATCCACACAAAGGCTTCGTGATCTTCGAGAAGTCTTTAATGAAGCGCCGATAGAACCCTGCATGTCCCAAGAAACTCCTTACCCCTTTGACAGAGGTAGGCTAAGGAAGCTTCTCAATGACCTCAATCTTGGCTCTATCCACCTCTAATCCTTTGCTGGAGATCTTGTGGCCCAAAACAATACCCTCAGTAACCATGAAGTGACACTTCTCCCAGTTGAGCACTAGGTTGGTGTCAATACATCTATCCAGAACCCGGGCCAACTGTTGCAGGCAGTCTTTGAATCCATCACCATAGAGCGAGAAGTCATCCATGAACACTTCAAAGTTCTGCTCCATCATATCAGAGAAGATCGACATCATACACCTCTGAAACGTAGCAGGTGCATTGCATAACCCAAAAGGCATGCGTCTAAAAGCGAAAGTCCCATAAGGGCAAGTGAATGTCGTCTTCTCCTGGTCAGCTGGCTCAATTGCTATCTGGTTGTACCCGGAGTACCCATCCAAAAAGCAATAATGAGAATGATGTGCCAGCCTATCAAGCATCTGATCAACGAATGGAAGGGGAAAATGATCCTTCAAAGTGGCATCATTGAGCTTGCGGTAATCCATGCAAACTCTCCACCCAGTAACAGTACGAGTGGCAATTTGATCACCTTTTTCCCCTTCCACCACAGTTATACCTCCCTTCTTAGGGACACATTGCACCGGGCTAGTCCATGTGCTGTCGGAAATCGGATAAATGATGCCCGCCTCCAACCATTTAAGCACCTCTTTCTTCACTACCTCCTGCATGTGAGGATTGAGGCGGCGCTGAAACTGAACTACCGGCTTCTTATCTTCCATGAGCCGAATCTTGTGCTGGCAAACTGTGGGGCTGATCCCCTTGATATCTGCTACGGTCCATCCCATAGCTGCCTTTCTCTCCTGTAGTACCTTGAGAAGCTGCTCCTCCTGTTCCCTGTCCAAACATGCAAACACAATCACAGGTAAAGATTCATTAGATCCCAAGTACAGATATTTCAAATGAACAGGTAAAGGCTGTAATTCTAAAACAGGAGCAGTAATAAGAGAAGGAGTAAGAATCTTCCTGCTTCCCTCATTAAAGAGGGGTAGGGGCTGACGCCAAAGAACATCTAATGCTTGCTCTTTCTCGCTAGAATCAAGTAGAACAAGCTCCTCATATAGCTGCTCCAATAAAATATCATCCTCTTCGTCCGGCGTGTATGCCTCCACCCCGAAGCACTGCTCACTTACCGCATATGCGGGAAACTTCATAGCCTCAAATACATTGAAGGCCACCTTCTCATCGTTGATATGCATAGTCAGCTCTCCATTGGCCACATCAATGATAGTCCTCCCAGTAGCCAGGAATGGGCGGCCCAAAATAAGAGGAACATCATCGTCAGCCTCCATGTCTAAGATCACAAAATCCGCTGGGAAGATGAGTCCTTCAACTCTCACTAATACATCCTCTAAAACACCCCTGGGGCGTTTTATAGTGCGATCAGCCATCTGCAAGCACATCCTAGTAGGCTTAGGATCTCCCACACCAAGTTGCTCAAAAACCGATGTGGGCATCAAATTAATACTTGCACCAAGATCACACAATGCCCTCCCATGAAACGCATCTCCCAAAGTAACAGGAATGATGAAACCGCCCGGATCTTTCATCTTCTTTGGTAGCGCCTTTTGCACGACCGCGCTACACTCCTCATTCAGAGTCACGGTTTCAAAGTCATCCATGCGCCTCCTATTAGAAAGGAGGTCCTTGAGAAATTTGGCATATTTAGGCATTTGTGAAATGGCTTCCGCAAAAGGTATATTAATGTGCAGTTTCTTGAAGATATCCACAAACTTCTTGAAATGCTTGGCATCCTCTTGACTCTTCAATCTCTGCGGGTATGGCACTCGCACACTGTATTCCTCCCTTGGCTTCTGTTTCTCATCCGACTTCCTCACCGTGTCCTTTGATTGGGGAATCACGGTAGGCACGGGAATCTCTTCATCCAAGGATTTTTCAGTGGCCTTAGTCGCCTCAGCTCGCGCATGGGTAGGATATGGGGGATCCAAGGTAGTGGGCCCACTGCGAGTAGTAATAGCCTTCAATTGCTCAGTTGGAGTAATAGTGTTGGACGGAAGTATACCTGGTGGAAGTCGAGGATTCTGATTAGCTATTTGGCCAATTTGTGTTTCATGGCTCTTTAGCGAAGCTTCCATTGCGACTATCTTGCTCTCAATCTTATCATTGCTAGCTAACAGTTTCCTCAACATCGCATTTGTATCCTGTTCTTCTGAGAGTGGAGGTGGAGCCTGTTGTTGTGGAACCTGTCTCTGAGCTTGGTAAGGAACATTTGGCCTATGACCTGGCGCATATAAACCACTATTCGGATTGACATAGCTGAAGTTGGGGTGATTGCGATTGTTGGGATGATAGGTGTTTGGCCATTGCTGCTGTCTTTGTTGACCCATGTAATTCACGTCTTCAATGCCATCCCCATATCCCTGATTTGCATCTGCTACCATCTCTCCCACTGACTTCACCTGTGCCGATGGATTCAAATGACTGAAAGCCGACGTCATCACTGCCATCTGATGTTCAAATTTCTGTTCCACCATAGACTCTATCTGACTAACCAATGCCCCATCTGATTTCGCGCTTCTACGAGTTTCAGACCTCGTGGATTCACGTTTTGCTACATTATCTAGCAAATCACGACATCTCTGTAGTCCCATCCCCATAAAATTGCCTTGAGCCATCATGTCTAGTTCACTAGCAGTCTCCCTGTCCAAAGCATTGTAAAAGTAGTGAAGAAGTTTATACCATGGCTCTCCGTGAGTAGGGCATCTGCGAAGGAGCTGGTTGAACTTTCTCCACGTGTCACCCAGAGAATCATCTTCCTGCTGTTTAAATTTGGTTATGTCAGCCATCCGTTGAGCAACCTTGGATGGTGGAAGATACTTCCTGAGAAACTCTCTGCTACAATCTGCCCATGTAACTATGCTGCCTGCTGGAAGTTCCATAAGCCATGTCTTTGCCTTTCCCGATAAAGAAAAGGGGAAAAGCATGAGCTTTATCGTCTCGATTGGAACTCTCTGGTCATACATGGTAGAAGTAATTTGCTCGAAATTGAGCAAGTGCTGATGCGGGTCATCACTCGGGGCTCCAGTGAATAAGCACTCATCCCTAACCATATTGATCAACGGTTGGCGAATCTCGAAATGCGCGGCATTAATCTGCGGCCTGACAATGGTGGGCTGATATCCCTCCGGTGTAGTCCTCCAAAGGACGTTCATCCTCCTCAGCATTGTTGACCTGCTCCACCTCATTCCGGCCGTTATTGTTCCGATTATTACCCCCATTGTTCCCATTGCCACCGTTGTTTCCACCATTAACTCCTCCATTGTTTCTATCAACTATTTCTGCACCAGGGAGTTGTTGTGGATTCGGGGGATTCATGCGATCAATCATGGCCTGCATCTCAGCCATTTGAGCCCTAAGCTGCTCAGTTTCCCTTGCTCGATTTGCTGCATCTTCCACAGCAGCAGCTCTAGCTGCTTCCGCATCTTTGAGGCCTTTGCGGAACCTCTCAAACTCAGCTCTCGTTTGCTCGTCCATCTGAACTGAATTTGCTTTCCTCTTGTCTCTATTCTGTGCTCGCAATAAGGATTCCGGGTCTTCAAGTATTGGATGCGAAGGCTTGTCTCTAGAACGTGACATGCACCAAATGAATCAGACCTGAAAATACGTATCACACACACAAAACAGGTGAGTAACAAATATAAACTAAAAAGTAAATCCCTAAAGAGAAAAATAATAGCCAATTTATCTGAAGTTCCCCGGCAACGGCGCCAAAAACTTGACACGCTCCAACTGCAAGTGCACAGTCGTCGGTGTAGTAATAATCGGAAAAGTCCGGTTTGTCGAACTCAAGGGACTTCGTGTAAATTAACTACTAAATTTATTCTTTATGTGGGCAAAGCGCAGTTGTTTTGTTCTATTTCTACTAATAATTAAAATAACAATTGTCTCAAATAATTCAAAGAATTATTTCAAGATTAATAAGCACAAGTTGATTTGATGTTTATCAAGATTGATCAAATTCAGGATATCTCTACGGATCACTAGGTATGTCACACTACGTTGGATTTATGTTCTACTAACACGATGAGTTCTTATTCTAGTTAAACGAACAATTTTATATTGAAGATGTCTCAACCAATAACTATGCCTAAACTATCGTAACTGATTCCTCTAGCTTACTCAAGTTCAAACACGCATTACGATAATAATTCTACTCTAGTTCTTAGCTAACTAGCAAGATTCCTCAACCCTAGATACGGCTAGTGTGTATTTCAATTTTCCGGGCAACAAACGTAGATTCCTCTATCGTTCATAACCTAGCACAATCCTATTAATACGTCTACCAATAGAAAAGATAAATCAAATGCGTAAAATACACATAACTAGAGAAGAAATCATCAATTAAGCTCAAAAGCATGCAAGCAAATCCATAAATCACAAGTGTAGTGATCAAACCCTAGTCTCCTACGAGATATCCCAAAATAAGGGTTTAGCTATTCATAATCATGTTCAAAATACAAAGTATCATGATCCAATATGAAAAACTAGAGAAGAAACGAAGATTAGAAGCCAAACGGATGATCCAAGCTCTCCAACCTAGCTCCAAGCTCTCCAAGCACGTCTCCCAATGTGTTTTCTGATGCCAAACACGTTCCCCAATGTTTCCTAAGTCTTCCATGGCTCAAACATCTCAAAAATATGCCAAAATAACGAAAATAGCCCAAAAATTCGATCCTGGCCGCAGAAGTAATCGTACGATTACTTTCAAGTAAACGTACGATTACTTGCATTGAAGGTAATCGTACGATTACCCAATAGTAAACGTACGATTACTTCTGAGTGAAGGTAATCGTACGATTACCTTGAGGTAAACGTACGATTACTTCTGGACTTCCACCATTCAAACTTCATCTTCTTGCTCTTTTTCCTTTCGTCTTCACTTCCCGAGCATCCCTTTGAGTCTCCAACTTTTCCGAAGTTCACTTTTGCTCCAATGTCACGTCCCAAGCTCCCGGTTCCTGAAAACCACAACACGAGAAACATACCGGAAGATCAAACGTGATAAAATATAGTCAAAATTAATGCAAAAAGTGCCCGGACTCATCATTAACGTGCAAAGACTCAACATGCTCAAATTTAGCAAGAAATGATCCAAAATCCATCAAAACGCATCGGAATACACGCAAAACGGTAAGGAAACATATAAGAATATAACTCCAAATATGGAGTTATCAATTTGAACTACTAAAATGTCTTTCTCATGAGTTTTAATCAAATGACTTTTATCAACCAATCCTCTCTTGAAACCATTTTCAAGTAAAAACTTTGTCAGTCTTTCATACCAAGCCCTTGAAGCTTGTTTTAAACCATAGAGAGATTTTTCAAGTTTATAAACATGATTTGGAAACTCATCATTTTCAAATCCAGGAGGTTGAGCCACATAAATTTCTTCTTGCAAGTAACCATTCAAAAAAGCACACTTGAAATCCATCCGAAAAAAGGTTAATGTTCATGTAAGATGCGAATGAAAGTAACATTCTAATAGCTTCTAATCTTGAAACAGGAGTAGAAGTCTCCTCACAATCAATACCTTCTTCTTGGTTATAGCCTTGAGTTACTAGTCTGGCTTTATTTATGATTACCTTGCCATTCTCATCTAACTTGTTTCTGAATACCCACCTTGTGTCAATGGTAGACTGATCTTTTGATTGAGGAACTATATTCCACACCTTGTTTCTCTCAAATTCATTGAGTTCAATTTGTATTGCAATGATCCGTTCTGCTTCTTGTAATGCTTCTTTCACATTCTTTCGTTCTACAAGAGAAACAAAAGCATTAAAAGCACACAAATTTTCAATTGTGATCTTGTCTGTGTGCCAGGGAATGTATCAGATATAATGTTGTCAACTGGATGAGATGATATTGGAATCTATTTCTTGGAGTCCATGTCTTAGGTTCTCCAGGTAACTTCTCAATCCTTTGAGATCTTGAGGAAGTCGCTTGATGACTTTTGTTGCTCATTTTCAAGGCTTTGAGAACCATTTTCAGGGCCTTGAAAATTCTTCCTGTTTTCCTGCAAGCTTTCCTTGAAACCAGGGTATCTTCTTCTTTCTCACTCATTCTTGTTCAAGTTCAAGTCTGCAAAGCTTTCACTCAAAGAACCATCATAGCTTTCATAAAAAATTACATGAATACTTTATTCAACAAGCTTAGTTCTTTTATTGTAGATCTTATAATCTTTGCTAGTCAGAGAGTAACCAAGAAAGATACCTTCATCACTTCTTTAATCAAACTTACCAAGATTCTCCTTACCATTATTGTGAACAAAACAAGTGTAGCAAAAAGGTTTGAAATATGAAATACGTGGCTTTCTTCCTTTGAAGAGTTCATAGAGGGTCTTCTTCAAAATTGGCCTAATCAAGCACCTGTTAAGTATGTAGTTGACTACGTTCACAACTTCTGCCCAGAATGATTTTGGTAACTTGTTCTCCAGAAGCATTATCCTTGACATGTCTTCAAGAGTCCTATTCTTTCTTTCAACAACACCATTATGTTGAGGAGTTTTTGGACCAGAAAAGTTATGAGAGATACCATACTTAGCACAAAATAAATCAAACTCACGTTGATCAAATTTTCTACCATGATCACTTCTAATTGAGGAAATTGACAAGTTTTTCAAAGTTTGAAGCTCCTTACGAATCTTTGAAAATTCAGATAGAGCTTCAGATTCATCTCTCAGAAACATAAACCAAGTAAATCTAGAGTAATCATCAACAATAACTAACATATACTTCTTACCCTTTGGAGTTGGAGTCCTCATAGGACCACAAAGATCCAATTGAAGTAATTCAATGGGTTTGGTAGTACTTACAAATTTATTTGACTTGAATGAGCTCCTTGTCTGCTTACATTTAGCACATGCTTTGCATACTTCATCATCTTTGAATTTGATAGAAGGCAATCCTCTTACCATATATATAGAGATTAACTTGTTTAAGGTATGGAAGCTGATATGTCCAAGCTTTCTGTGCCAAAGCTTTGAATATTCTTTCAAGGCCTTGAGACACTTTAAGCTTTCACATGCAACTTTGTTAGTGTGTAAAGTATAGACATTGTTTGATCTTGAGGCAGTGAGAATGCAAATTTCAGATTTCTCCTGTTGGACCACACATTTCTCTTTGTCAAAGATAACATTGTTACCATTATCACAAAGTTGAGATACACTAAGCAGATTAAATTTCAAACCATCAACTAAGTAGACATCAGAAATAGAGTTTTCAGAATTTATACCAACTTTACCAATGCTTAAAATTTTGCAATTCCCTTTATCACCAAGTGTGATTGAGCCTTCATATTGCTCTTTCAGTTCCGAGAATAAATATCTCTTTCCACTCATGTGTCTAGAACATCCACTATCCATAAACCATCTTTGATCTTTACTCTTGGTGATATCCTGCAAACACCATTCACTGCCTTATCCAGCTGTTAGACCAAGTTTGAAATTTAGATTCATATTCAGGGTCAACCATGTTAGGTGATCTAACCCTTTTTGGAACCCAAATCTGTCTAACTTGTCCTTTAAGTTGGAATGGAAAAGTGTTCCTCATTATTTGAGGGTCTCTTCTTCTAAAAGGACAAGTCATCTTAAGATGACCAATTCTATTGCAGTAATGGCATTTAGGAAAAGTTTTGTTACCAGCCTTCACAAATCTGGTGTTGCTCTTTCTAGGAAAATTTGGATCGTAGCCAATACCAGTTTTTTGAACAGACTCTAAGCTTCCTCCAAGAATTAAGTTCAAATTGTGTTCTGAGCCAACGAGCTTGGTCATATCATTTTTACCATCTTGAAGTTTCTCAATTAGAGTAGTCTTTTGTTCCTCCAATTCATCTCAATGATTTCTTAGAGCAACAATTCTGCCACTCGAAAGAGAGTTCTAAGTAACTACTTCCTTGACTTGAGTTTTCAGGCCTTGAAATGATTTCAAAGGCTTTGAAATCTCTATTAGAGTTCTTCTGAGAAATTTCAAGGCTTAGATTTTAACAAACAAGTTCTAAGTTCTCTTTTGCTTGCTCATGAACCTTTTATTTCAAAGCTCTAATCTCTTTCAGATAGTCCTCCTCATTTAAAAGCATTGTTCTAAGATAGTCAGTGAGGACATCAGTTGTTTTAGAAATCAAACATTTTACCATTACCTCAATGTTTTTTTCAGAACTTTCATCATGATTGGCCATAAGGCAGAGGTTGGCTTGTTCTTCCTCAGATTCAGAATCACTAGAGGAATCAGAATCACTCCAGGAAGCTACCATAGCTTTCTTTTTTGTCATGGTCTTTCTTCTGAAATGTTTTGCTTTTCTTGTGTGGACAGTCTCTGATTAAGTGTCCTGCATCACCACACTCAAAGAAATTCATTACTTTAGCTTTATTACCATGAGAGATAGTTTTATCTTTGTGATCTATACTATTGGAGGATATGTGTTTGTCCTTGTCGAAGTCTCTGTTTCCAAAGTTCTTCTTCATCTTTAGAGTCCTGGTCAAGGCTTTGGAAATAAGAGCAAAAGGATCTTCATCATCATCTTCTTCTGGTTCAAGGCTTTGAGATGAGTCTCTCTCCTTGGCATTGAGAGCTAAGTTCTTGACACTGTTTGGTAAATCTCCACAGCTTCATTCATAGATATCTCATGCGTAAGTAACTTTTCTTGAAAGTCATCAAGTTGAAGAGATGATAGATCTTGAGCTTCTTCAATCGCATTAGTTTTTGTTTCCCATTTTGCTTTATGAAGAACTCTCAGAATCTTTCTAACCTTTTCTTCATTGGAAATATGTTTTCCCAATGAATCAAGTTTGTAAACAATATCAGTGAATCTTTTGAACATATCCCTGATTGATTCATCTCCATCCATCTTGAACAGCTCATATTATCTGAGGTATATGTTGATCTTGATTTTCTTGACTTTTTTGGTTCCTTCAAAAGTCACCACAAGCTTATCCCAGATATCCTTGGCAGTTTTGCAACGTGAAATCCTATTAAATTCATCTGCACTCAAAGCACAATATAAGAGATTCATAGCTCTGTAATTCTTAAAATATTGTTCTAACTCAGAAGCAGAAAGTGAATCCTCAGTTTTGGGAGTTCTGATCCCATCTTTCTCAGTGTAGATTTTGTGAGGATCCTTCTGAATGATAGTCCAAAGTTCCATATCTTGATCAATGATGAACATTTTCATTAGGGATTTCCAGTGCGCAAAGTTTTCACCACAAAACAAGGGAGGTCTATTAGCAGTTCTTCCCTGTGAGAAACTACCATCTCTTACAGTACTCATAATCACAAGATTGTTAGATCTATGCAGTGATACAAGCTCTGATACTAATTGAAGGACAGTACAGTTGGAATAACTACATGATCAATACTCTAGAAGGGGGGGGGGGGTTGAATAGAGTATGACAACTTTTGAAACTTTTAATAAAATAGTGGTTTCAAAGAAGTTTGTGAGATGAAGCAAGTATTTCAAGGCCTTGAAATGAGTTCCAAGTCCTTGGAGTAAAAAAAAAATAGTAAAGAGTGAACTGATAGTTTTCAAGGCCTTGAAATGAGGTTCAAGCCCTTGAACTGAAAACCTGTTTTAAGTAGTTTGTAAGATAAGTAAAATGCAACAAAGTAAAAGCAAGAGACACAGTGATTTATAGAGTTCAGTCCACTTGGACCTACTTTTTTACCTCAGGGACTTAATACCGGCAGGATTTTCAACTCAATTCTTATTAATCAAAAACTAAGCCCTAGATCTCAAACATAGAGAGATACCTTACTCTGTTACAACTTGTGGTTCTCACTAACCTAGTTAGTACCTGCTATAGCTAACTGTTTAAATAAGAGTTCTCTATTGTTCACCTTGAACAATCCACGAGAAAAAAGAACTGGTAGTAATATAAAAATTATGTACAATCAAAGATCATAAGAGAAGAACACTGAGAGTTGAGTCTTCAGTGAATGTGCAGTGTTCTTCAATGAATGGATTGAGTGATGTAGATCTGCTTCTTGGTTGCTTGTCAATCCTCTGTAGTGTTTGAATGTCTCTGTATGTTGTGCTTTGTTGTTTTTTCAAAATTCTTCATTCAAAAACACTTTTATGCAACCAGTTTGAATTGAAGATATGCAGGATCTTCATTAACAAACTTTCCTAAAATTAAGCTGCAAGCCTTTAACTCTTCTAACAGCTCTCCCAACGGATAGTTGCTCAGTATCTTCAAAGAAACTGTCTTGATCTTGTTTGTTGGAGGGTTGGGAAGATTTAGATGCAACAGATTAAAGTGCATAATAACCTAGTAAGATTGATTTCCATTCTGCAATCAAATAGGTTAGGAAACAATCGTGCAAAATAGAAAACTAAATATCCCTGCACAAACTGAGACAAACAAATAGATTAATCACAGTACATAGTAGATAAATGATAAATGATTTTTCTTTCATCTTCAAATAATAGATAATAAATATAAGAGATTAGGAGTTTGAATAAGATCATCACCTCCCCCTAAGTTCATGCCAGAATCTGCAGTGTGAGTTTTAAACCCTTGAAATCAGTTTCAAGGCCTTGAAGTGTTTCAAGCATTTGAAACAGGCTGAACTTACAGATTGTTTAAAAAAAAGGCGCGTTGTTTTATATAATTTTGTTATCAAGAAAATATAACTAAAAGAGAGAGACGTTGGGAAATTGACAAGTAAGTTTGGAAGTTTAAAATTTATTAAGTAGTATCTTTGATTAGACTTATAGAATTATATTTGGATATGTGTTAATTTAGAAGCCATTATTTGTAAATGACGGTTTCGTAAGCAGGAACTACGACTAGGATGTGCTATTGCTATCGGATTAATGTAAGTAAACATGCCAAGCGTTGCGTCCGTAGCCTCTTTCGTGTCATAATATTATTTTAATATTTGTCTCAAAATGTGTTTTGTGAATTACATGCTTTACTTGTTATTTGGTTATGTTATGAAATGTTTTCTTTGAAACTGTTACACAAAAATAATAATAATGCGTAATAACGTAATGCGGAAAGAGTTGTGCGGAAGAAGCTTATTATTATTCTCGATGTTGACTTCGATCACTCGGCATGTGATTATTATTTTATTAATTACAAAAATACCCCACCACTAATTACATCCAAACTTGGATTAACTTTCGTTTTAGTCCAATTTGCTATTTATTTAACTAAATATGCACGTTGTTGCACTTTGATCTCTGATTCTTTTAACTGTTAATTAGTCCAACTAATTAACATCTACATCCAGTCCAATCCTTTGGTGTATGACCTTGCAGGTTCCTATTACGTTGGCAGTAACAATTACAAACACTTAGCGGTTCTAGCAATACATCAATGCTACCCAAGTATTAGGAATAGTCAGTGATCTGACAAACCTCTATGACCTATGTTACCGTGCTGTATAGTCCCTTTGCCTCGATATCCGAGAGACACAGATGTCACACTCGTATATCCAATCCATAGTTTCTCGATCCTGGGAATAGACTTACCTGAACATATAACATCAATGTAGTAGATTGATTTACCTGAGCATGTACATGAACTTGTTAAGTACTACTCATCGAGTTGCCATGGATATATACTCACGTTATGTGGGAGGGACATATCCTCTCTACATCACTACCATCTCTCAGTTTGTTTCATATCATGTTCGATTATCGCCTTTATAATTACCCAGTTACTGTGTAACGTTTGATGATATCAAAACATGATAACTCACAACTACAATATATAGTGATTTCAAGTCAAAGGACCACAACACCGTCACTACGGGAAGCACTTGTGACATTCATATAACTTATATGTAGCCTTCTCATGGCGGATCAATCCAGTATGCAACATTTGGAGCGTGTTTGGACGCTTATGTACTCTTACCCCCACTTAGTAATGTTGCATGTGAGTTTATTAACGTCAAGAGTGTAGTTTTTATAGTAAAATATTAATTGTCTTGATAGGGTGTCACTGGTAGTTGGTAAAATTATTACTATACGAGAAGTGAATCGCAATAGCAAGTGTTGAATTTCTTACAGTCTTCCACTTGGTACGCATATTTATTCTAATCAAACCCAGACCAAAAAAAAAACCTTTACATTAAAAGAAACAAGTGCCTTTGGCTTTGCTTTCTTTACATGATTTATGTGAATTTCTAGCTCTTTTTTAAAAATATAAAAGACTACTTATTTTGCTTTACTTTTATTTTAGCTCATAACAAGATGATTTTAGGAGTAAAAAGTAAGAAAGCTGAAATTATAAAAAATTATGTTTTTTTCATAAAAAGATTAATAAATTATATAAAATAAGTTGTAACGAAAATTATCAAATTATAATTTTTGTATGACTTAAAAAAAGAGTAAAAGAATTGCCTGAAATCAGGCAAGCAAAGCGGTGTTAGGAATGGCATTCAAAAAGTCATATTTGATGGTTGAATTATATATTTAATGACATCTAAATCTTATTAGCAAACGCGTGAGTACGAGAATGCTATACATTATTTGACATATAAATATGCATTATAAAGTCTTTTCTATATTTAAAACAATTGGACATGCAGTTCTGGCATGCGCGAGATTGATTGTCTTTTATTTATGGAATGTAAGTGAAGGTTCACAGCCTTGATGATTTTATACAAACCATCAGAACAACTTTAGGGTAACATTATAGTGACACATCTTTGTTAAGGAAACAATATAGTTTCAACTTGTTACACTAGCATACTTTCAGTATATTGAACATAACTGCCATATGTAATATAATTATCTCGGACTGACCAAAATTAGATAATATGATATTTCATTGTTATTGATAATATTGAATATCTCAACCTATGATTGCTTGTGTGGGTACAAATATTGATTTATTATTATTTTGATACATTCAGTGATATTCAAATGTGAGTCAACAATCCTTGTATATTGGGTAATGACTTTTAGAATTTGGTGAAAGCCGATCGAATCATCGAATCCACATCTCGTATGAGAAAGATATGCCTCCTCGGAGCTTACTAGGTTTTGTTGAGTTAAGTCTTGTCAACTGGTTATTTGTAACCAGGCATAGCGGATAAAGGTTGAGCGGTTCCGGATAATGAATACATGAGATGTTGATGGGATCGAAACTGTCAGTAAGATTAAATCGACATTGATGGGTACATGTAATATTAACACGGGGACTTCTTTAATATTAGTTAGAAGAGTCCATACAAATTGATAAAAATAAACGTGGAAGTGAAATTATAGTTTTATTGGTGAGTAAATTATAACTAATAATTAATTTTAAATTTAACTTGTGTTGTATTATGATTTCAAATATATATCATTTGGAGTCGATCCATTTATTTTCCCCAGGTCTCAAGTGTAGTCCAACATAAGGGGGATCATAAAATTCACGCGTGTTTTCGAGTCTCAAGGGCGCGGAATGTAAATTTAGATTGTATTTTGTATTTTATAGTTTTTTTAATGGAATGGTATTTTATAGTTGGTGGGTATTACTATAATTCAAATGATTATGACTTTATTTCAAGAGGCACTAGAGTTAGTAGAGAGGGACTTGCTATGCAAAATTTTCCTACAAGGTACTTGTGTGCAACTATGGTTATTCATAATATTCTGGTTAGTAATATATCTCTATAAATAGTCCATCATAATTCTTAAGGTTGATGATTGATCTTACAACTTTTCCACACGAGAGAAAACTCTAATTGTGCGTTCATGAGCCTTTCATGTTCGAATCACCATCGAACTTGAATCAGAGCTTGGATCATACGTTAGAAGACTTCCGGACATAGGATATTTGGTTTTTGAATGTTTTGGTCTTGATATGATATTGGATTATTTTTTATAAAACAAGAAAGTTTTAGATCTCAGAAAACAAAGAAATGGCGCATCGATCGAATATTTGTAGAACCCTAGATATCGTTGTTTGAAGTTTCTGGTCCTTAATAAATTTCGACACTGTTTTGTTTTTTGGAGCTTAATCGGAGCTACAAATGTCGGATAAAGACGAGCCATATATGAATGTGTCTCATGACAATATGGATCGAATGACACGTGTCTGGCAGTCAGATTCAGAACAGATTTGTGTAAGAAGTTGGTCAAAGTTTCGGGATCCACATCATACCAGTCCGTATGGACTGTGGTAAGTTATATTTAGCAAGTTAACTTACCACTATAATTTTTGAATCCATTCGGTTAATTCTATGCACAAATCACGTGGTCCGGGAGTAATGTCGCCCATTCCCCTTTAAGTGGGCCTTCGTGTGTTTGTATTTTATAGATTATATGATAGATTATTGAATGAGTGGTTGAGGTAGGGAGAGAGAGATACACTTCACCAGAACCATCATTTAATAATCTATATAATAATATATCTTAACCAAATTATTCCATTGATCACTTTCAAAAAACGATTATTCCACTAATCACGGCGACATTGAATTAGTACGATATTTACAAGAAAAAGTGATGCGCTAATCAATTGTGTCCCTGTTAAAAGTAATAAGGGTTACAATCTAACATGTAATCAAAATCCGAGATGGAGACCAAAGAGATTTATGGGGAAGGGGAAGCAAAATAAGTTGTGTATGCCGTTGAAGAGAGAGACAACTTGTGTGTGGTAATTCCGGCAATAGTGATACCAAAATCTAACCTTTGTAAGGAGAGGGTGACCCCTCTATTTATACAAGTCCATTTAAATAAGTAAATGAGAGTTTGCGTGGTTATATAGAGTGGCATGGCCCCATGTGACGCGGTTATAGTGTAGATCACGGGAGATCGTTGTCATCAATATCGAACTTGTATCTATAAATGGTCGAACAAGTCAGCTCCACATCGTACACGGGTCGAAGATAGGATGGCAACCATCTGCAGTGAGACTTATTCCAGCCTCCAATCCACTAGATCTCCTGTTTCCTGTGGGAGCTCCAATCTGCAAAAGGACACTGTCTAATTGTTCATATGCTGACATGTCATGATCTGGTGTGCATGGAGTACCATAGGGTAGCCAGTTGCATGTTGCTTATAGGTCCACGTGGATGCGGACCAGGACATGTTTTGGACTATTTACATACGGGTATTATCTTCCATCCATCACAATGTGTTTTATTTGATTAAAATCCACTACAAATGTATAAATTCAATGTTTATTCTACACTCAACAGATCTTATGAATCTACTGACACGCTTTCTTACGTGTTACCGCAAGTGCACGGTCAAGTAATATAGGGGTGGTATTTCAACCCCGAGTTATCGATCGCACGAGGACAAACTTTAGATTATCTAATTAGTTATTTAATTTAGAGTACGGTGCAAGAGGAAGGATTTGATCGATTTATGAATTAAAATAACAACTAAGCTAATATTTTTGTATTTTTTTATATTTAAGAAATAGATATGGAAAAACTAGGCAATCTCTAGATCACCTAGGGTTGTAGACGATTTCCAGATTATCTGAGCAACGCGTTAACTATATTCTAACTAACCCGGGTAACAGCGCTGACAATCTCCTATCGGTCTCAAGTCATTCTACTCCACGGTAGACTACAATCTCCTATCGGTCTCATGTGTCTACCGGTCCGTTCTAGTAGGCTAACGACATGCACGACAACGGGTCCTGTCGGTCCACCGTTGCACGAAACAGTCGAATCTCACCTACCGAATCTACCCACACTAGCCAATCCTAACACGTCTCTTCTCAGTCTCAGTGTTACGGGATTGATGTTCAAGTCTCATCCTAGTTAGTTAGAATCACTATCGTGCATTCGCTAACTAAGCAGTGTTTCCGGTTAGCTACTCCATTAACACTGAGTATTAAGCACAATATATGAACAATTGAATTAAAGTATTGCTAACTTTAAGCATGAATCAACTATTGAACAAACCCTAGTTCTTGAAACCTAGTTTTATCTCCTAATCATGTCACTCAATTATGATTACTGACATAAACAAGAAACTAGAATTGATTCAAAAGAAGAAATCAAGAAATCATGAAGCAAAGATCAAATTCAGAAAAATATCATCGTTTACATGAACCCTAGGCTCTCAAAGAGACGCCTAGCAAAACGTCTAGCTAATAATAATCCACCAAACACAACTTACAAGTTTCTCCATACAAAGATGGCAAAATTGCACCGGTAGTACCCATATTATGACTTTTGTTACACTTTCATACCCACATTTTCAATTGTTGCACTAGAAATACCCACATTTTCAATTCGTTGCACCCATGGTACATTCAACTAACGGATGTTAATCTGATTAACAGAATTTGAACACATGACATTCACGTGAATTTTAATAAGGGCATGTAGGTCATTGCCTTTACACCCTGATGAGATGATGAGAAGTTGTGAGGATAAGGGAGAGTATAAGATGATGAGAAGTGGATAAGGGTTCGTTACTCTCTTGGTTGCAAAGATATACCGAGAGAGAGAGAGAGAAATAGCCAGGAAGACTGAGAGAGGAGGCGTTAACATTGTTGAGATGGATGAAGCTTCAGAGCTGGTTTACTGCTATTTGCGGGATTCGTTGCAGTATGAGCGCTAATGGGAGATTTCGAAGGTATCCTGATTCGGGGTAGGTTTTTTTCTTTGAATCTCGGATATATTCGATTTCTTAAGCTGGACACTCACAAATCAGAGTCTGGTATTAATTCCTCATCTTGTTTGCTTTGTTTATGTTATTTCAGAGACGGGATTCTTGCAATTTTTTCCAATTGTACGACCCGACCGTGTCCGAGGTCTTTGACAATCAACCATTCCTGGGCTCCTCGACAATTGAATAGGTGACAAGACAAATTGAAGATGTTGAAGACTCTCATTGGTGTGTTATGTCTGTGATTCTGGGCATGACTTAGTAATTTTATTTTCTAGAGAAGTGTAGGGATGCGGTTGGGAGTCACCTGATGTGAAGTGACGTGTCTTTGTGTAGTAGCTTGAACGAACAGTTCATCTCTATTAGCTTAGAGGCAATTAGGTAGTGATTGGGTTTGGAATTAGGGTTCTTAAACAGTGTAATGCAGATGTTTGATGGTATGTAACTTTGTTGATTTCAATTGATGCGGTGTTTATTTTTTTGAGGGTCTGTTACTTCTTACGTTCTACTGATACGGTGCTCCACTGGTTTGTAGCACGTGCTAGCAGTCGTTACAATAGACCAATTCAGTGCACGACTCGTATATTGGCACGTGCTAACAAACAACAATCCTGGAGAAAATAACACAATCCAAAAATCGTAAATCCAAAAATTGTGAAATTTGGACACAATGTTGATAAATTAGAGTACAGTCACCCACAATAACAGTTTTTAAAGAGGGGGACTCAAACTTGAGTTATGCATAAAAACAGTACGGTTGGTGTATTTGCACGCTCAAACAGCCGGGGCAGGATTCAAAAATGGATTTCTCTCAAACCGTTTATTCAAAAATTACGAAACTCCGTCGGCAGAATCCTAGAAAGGTGTATTACATCCCCAAGAAACAGTTTTGTAAAATAAAAAAGATGTTGAGGAGTTACAAAGGAAAACGTGCGGCCGATCCGCACGAAACTTCAGAATTGCGACTCCAACTTTAAAATTCAATAACTCTAAAACCGTTGGTCCGAAAATTGTGAAATTTTGACACAATGTTGATAAATTAGAGTACAATCACCCAAGAAAATAGTTTTTAAATAGGGGGACTCAAACTTGAGTTATGCGTAAAAATAGTACGGTTGGTGTATTTGCACGCTCAAACAGCCGGGACAGGATTCAAAAATGGATTCCTCTCAAACCGTTTATTCAAAAATTACGAAACTCCGTCGGCAGAATCTTAGAAAGGTGTATTACATCCCCAATAAACAGTTTTGTAAAATAAAAAGATTTTGAGGAGTTACAAAGGAAAACGTGCGGTCGATTCCCACGAAAATTCAGAATTGCGACTCCAACTTTACGATTCGATAACTCTTAAACCGTAGGTCCAAAAATTGTGAAATTTTGAAACAATGTTGATAAATTAGAGTAAAACCACCCACAAAAACAATTTCTAAATATGTGGACTCAAACTTGATTTATGCGTAAAAACAGTATGATTGGTGTATTTGCACGCTCAAACAGCCGGGGCAGGATTCAAAAATGGATTTCTCTCAAACCGTTTATTCAAAAATTACGAAGCTCCATCGGCAGAATCCGAGAAAGGTGCATTACATCCCCAAAAAATAGTTTTGAAAAATAAAAAGATGTTGAGGAGTTATGAGGGCAAATGGCGGCCGATTCGTATGAAAATTCAGAACTGCGACTCAAACTTTAAAATTCAGTAACTCTAAAACTGTAAGTCGATAAATGGTGAAATTTTGACCCAATGTCGATAAATAAGTCTACAATCACCCACAAAAGCAGTTAAAAAAAAGCATGACTCAAATTGAGTAATGCATAAAAACACTCTGTTTGTTGTATTTGCACGCTCTAACATTCGTGACTGGATTCAAAGATTGACTCCTCTCAATCTGTTTATTCAAATACTATGAAACTCATAAGCATTCCTCTACTCTGTTAACCCCCACTGAAATCACCTATTTCTGGTTGGATTCATGCTTGAAGGACCACCAAAATTTTTATCAAGACCACCATTGGATTGTGAGATGCTCATCGTAGCTGCAATCTCCCTGCCCCTGCTTGAAGCTGCAAGTGTTGCTTCAGTCACACCTTCATTCTTTGAACCACTTGCAGCCTGCAACATAAAAATATACCCAAAGTTAACATGCTAAATTAACAATTAGTTACTGACTGACTTGTTGAAGTTGAAGTTTGATGTGTCTTCACATACAAAACCATAACATTATGTTGTCTAGGCAAAAGATGATCATCACTGAATAATTAAGCAATACTTCAAAAAACATATTATACTTCAGAATATTATACTCTTTCTTTTTCATGCCTGGTTCTTTTCCTTGGAAATTGAGCTGCTTCTTCAGCTGCAGGCAAATCAGGTTCATCATGTAAATCCTCTACTGGACTCTTCTTTCTCTTTTTCTTATTCCTTCCAGGTTGCTTGTGAAAATAGGGAGGCAACAGAGTATATTCATGTCCACTATCAGGCCACATCCTCTTTCCATTGATAGGGTGAATAACATTATCATAGGCCAACATATACATCTCTTTCTTATACCACTTGGCCACATAGTTATATGGATTTTCATTGTTACTTTGTATTGCGGCAACTGCATGCTCACATGGAATTCCAGTTAGCTCCCATTTTCTGCATGTGCATGTCCATTTTTGTAGATCAACAGTTGTCCACTCCATATTAGGACCTTTCTTTTGAAACAACCCATATCCCGAAACTGTGGCCTCAAAATTGTGAGATTGTTCCCTAATATCTTCTAGCTTCTTTTGTATGTTTGGAAAAAGATCTCCCTTCCACTTTTGCACTGAATTTCTTCTCTCATTAACTCTTTTCATCATGAAACACCTCATACTCTCATTGCATGCCATGATGGCATCTCTCTAGCTGGTAACAGATTCCTGTTGAAACTTTCGCACATGTTATTTGACATGATATCACACTGTGTATGAGTCTGAAAATGTGACCTAGACCATTCTGTAGGATTTTTGTCTTTCTGAACCCACTTGAAGGCATCAAGAGATAAACCCTTTAGCTCCTCCATATGTTGTGCAAAATCCTCTACTGTAGTTGACTGGGCTGCATCTCTAAGTTTGTCCTTAAGAGTTTTACCTCTGTGCACTTTTCTAAAGTTATCATATAAATGCTGCACACAAAATCTATGTTCTGCTCCAGGCACCTTGGAGGCTAACATGTTCCTCAAACCCTGTACATTAAACAAAATTAAATGTAATAAAAACTTAAAGATTAAAGAAAGAACGAAACAAAATAAACTGTAAACTATTACCTTCTGTTTATCTGTGATAAATGTCCAACCACTATCATTAGTGATTTCAAGATCATCAATGAGGATGTCCATGAACCACTTCCAGGAGCTAGTGCACTCGGACTCCACAATAGCCCAAGCAATTGGGTACTGATAGTTATTGGGGTCAACACCCACACATGTCATTAGCTGCATTGACATGCCTCCTTTCATATGGCAAGCATCGAGACCAAGAACTTGCCTACACCCAGCTTTGAAGCCTCTTTTCAATGCTCCTAAGCAGATGTACATCCTGAGAAATTTCCTGTGCTCCTTGTCACCTGGCACTTCATCACTCATAAATTTGTAGGTAGTGTCTAGGTCAACCCTCATTAACTCAGCACAGTAGTTAAGAAGCTGACTGTACTGCTCCATGACTGTACCCTCAACTAGCAACTCAGCTTTTTTCTTAGCTCTCCAAAGTTTAGTCCTACTAACAGTTATGTGAAGATCCTTCTCAACTTGCTTCTGGAATGCTTACAAGTTTGCAATGTATTCAGAATTCAGATACTTGCAGTCATAGATCTTTGGACAACAATGATCATCATTCATGGTTCTCAACTGGAATGTATCTACACCTTGTCTCTTCCTAAAATATAAGAACCAACTGCAACCCACATCTTTCTTACAAATAGCCCTAAGCTGATCTAAAGTGTTCTTCACTATTCTAACATCCCTTCTTTGTTGTATTGCATACACTCTCACCGCAGTCCTTACCACCTTCACATTAGAGAACAACATATTCTTCAAGAAAACCACATTTTGCATGTCAGTCTTTGCATTGAACTCTGGGAAGTAATCTCCTTCATCGTCTGATCCATCTCTGCTTACAATATCATCATTCAACTCTTGATCTGCACAGTCGACAATTTCACTGACTTGGTTCACATTAACTTCATAGCCTTCCTTACTAGAAGCCTTGTTGCTGCATTGGCCACCATACTCTACATCAAATTCCACATATTCTTGAAACAATGCATCATCGTCTTCATATAGGTAGTCCTCATCGCCCAAGAAACCAGAGCGAGATGCATCAGATTCACCTTCATCATCATCATCATCATCATCATCATCATCCTCTCCAGGGACAGTGCCACACCTAACACTTACTTCAGGCACCCTAACACCCTTTCCCTTATCCAGCTGAATAGTCTTTGACCTTACATTTGATGCAACCATAAAATTTAATGATTCATATCCAATTGGCTTAGAGAAATCAAAGTCTAGGTGGTCCAAGTACATTTCCAACTTTCTACTAGCAGGAATCACTTTCAACATCTCTGTGACATCACTTTGAGCAACTACGGCATTCAGTCCATTACAAATGCTCCTACTAGGCACCTTGTAGTAAATAACTTCCAGGCCCACATACCCCAGTGCCTTGGGGATGTCTTCCAATTCCAACCAGCCAAATCTTTCAGTGTCCAGGTGGTCTATGTAGGACACACTGCCACCCACATATCTGGTTGTTGGTTTGTATTCCAAATAACCCCCATGGTATACTTTCAAAGTAAACTCATCCTCTTTACAAGCTTTTCCTGCATCAAAACATGAAAACCATACGAAGCCCAACATTCAATGAATGATATAGTACAAAAGAATTATATTATTATATACAGTAAAGACAATGTCTTGTTCAGTTAGTAAAGCTATCAATAAATGGACAAAAGAAGGATTTTGTTAGGGAGTTTGCCTTATAGAGTGTGTATTGTGTGCCCCCTTTGTTATTGGCAACTTTTATGCCTAGTGTGAGTGCTAACAAAATTCTTCTGGCTTAGAAAGAATGGTACAAAAAGTAGTATCTTGATTACCACCCTTGTTTTATTTTAACATTTTTTTTAATCTTGGCAGGTACTTTTGTGAAAAGGAATGCACACCCTTTAGATATGTGAATTTTATTCTTATTTAAAACAACACTTAACACACCTGTTTGAAGTTAGTATACATATTTGAGAACAACGCCCGATTTGTTTTGTCATTCGAGCTAGAGCGAGACGTTGTGTCCTTAGAAAGGCCGGAGTGTGTATGTTTGGGCTGAAAGGTTATAAAGAGTATAACCGTTCATAAACAAATTGGAATTCAACCAAAACTTATATAAACAAATTCAGTAATTCATAAAGAAATCTTGGAATACAAACATATAGTTAGAAGCTGATCAATTAGAAATTCGGAAAGGAGACTGTTGAAGCTACTGTGTTCAATTAAATGTGATGTCATACGAAAAACAAATCAAGGTATAGAAGCAAGGAAACAGGCGTAAGGATGAGTAAAGGAGATAAAGTGTGTTTATTGATTCGAGATGTTAAGATGGAAGTTGCAGGTTGAAGCCCCCTTACCTTAGTCTCTGAATTTGCCTATGTCCAACAAATCATGAGTAGCAGTTTTTTGCAAAAAATAAATAAATAATAAAACTGATCTCCTTCATGGAGTGAAGACCAAAATGAACAAAATTAAATAAACAAGCAAAGCATCACTTTCCAGGTTTCAGTTCGAAAGCAGCAAAGAAAAGAAAAATGTATGGGAATTGCATTGGTCTAGATGGAGTTATTAGTTATTACAGGTACTCCCGAAATGGTCCATGCATGGGGAGGGATTTCAAAACAAAAACACAGAGATAGAACATATTGACTGTACTGAAATTCAATCCTCTCTTGAGAGCTCCATACCAGTAGTTGGCCAAATAAGGACACCGGATCCTCTAACAGTGGCCATTGACGACCACGCCTCCTTCAAATCGCCTCTCCAGAGCTCCTTGTCACCACCGACGACGGCTGATTCGAGTAAGTCTTTGTCAATCGCTAAACACGTAAATAGAGCATATCAGTAACCCTAACCGTAGACCTTATTAAGCTAAGAAGTGTGATAATCAAAGGCCTGTGACTAACAAATTATCAAGTACAAAGACTTATTCACCCGCAGTAAATTTCACGTGGCAAGCACGTAATTCAATTCGGTCAGAAAACTTAATGTCCGTTAGTTGAATGTACCATGGGTGCAACGAATTGAAAATGTGGGTATTTCTAGTGCAACAATTGAAAATGTGGGTATGAAACTGTAACAACAGTCATAATATGGGTACTGCCGGTGCAATTTTGCCTACAAAGATTGAGAAAGAAGAAGAAGAAATCAAAATCCTAGCTCTCCAATGGTGGCTTTTGTGTTCTCTTCTTCCCCGTCTTCGTCCTTGTCGTCCTCCCTTTGTTTCCTCCTCCAAATATACGTGAATCCTCCCACAAGATCGTCCCTCTATGTTAGAATAGGTCTGGAGTCTTCAAACTTTCAAAAAATAGCAAAACAGCCTCAAAAATCCGCGCTGGCCTTCTCTGTTCGTGCGAACAAATGACTGTTCGTGCGAACAGAGTTTTGTTCCTTGTTCGTGCGAACAACTTTCTGTTCGTGCGAACAAACTTTTACTCTTTGTTCACACGAACAACTTTCTTGTTCATACAATTTAACAGCCTCTTTTTCTCAGATTTGCATCCTCTTTGACGGACCATATCTTTCTCGTCCGATTTTCTTTTTTGCTCCATGACCTATCGTTGGAAAGCTCTTTGAGTCTTCTTTCATTTTCCACTGGTATTACTCCAAAATTTATTGCAGAACTCAAGATACTATCAAAATAGTGGATATTGGTCACTTTTGCTCCTCCAACTTTGTTTCTCTTGCTTCCTCTTGAGTTTGCTTTGTGTCCGAAGTTCGTTTCATGCCTCCTAGTCATAGTTTAGTATCCGTTCCTGTCAAGACAACATGAACAACCATACTAAGCGATTACATTTGACAAATAACATCGAAATATGCATCGAAACGCCCGGATTAACAATAAAGTGCTAGAAACTCAACTTTCTACGTTCTCTCAACATTCATAGTGTAAAACTCATATTTCAACCCGGGAATCACGCAAAACTATATAAAATATGCAAGAAATATAACTCTATTAAAGAGTTATCATCTACGTATGTATGGATGAACTTCATTAGATTAATCTATGTAATGGAGTCAATCTCCATATTACAAGTTTTATTAGAATAAATCAATTTTACACAGTAAACTATATGATTTTTATCATCTTTTTCAAATGATTATTGAGCACACAATAGTGACATGCATTTCCCTATGTACTAATGAATGTCAACTTAGTGCCAACATGCTTAATGACCACTTACATATTGTTGAGTCAAGATCCCTGAATGTGTTTTGGTTGGCAATTGTTTTGAGTGATGAAAGACAAAAGACAAAGACAAAAGACAAAGACAAAAGACTAAGACATAAGCAGCAAAGCATCTCAGTTTTCTCAAGGCCTTGAGATATTGACTGAACTTCAAAGCCTAGAGTTATTCTATTCTGTTATATGTTCTAACAATTATGTGTTGCAGATTGGATATCTGATTATACAAATCAGTGGTTTACTGTAGATACTTATGGATTACACTATTTATATATCTAACATAATTGCAGATGATCAGAACAGGAAGAATCAAAGTTATCTGGGTTTAACTTGGAAATTTTGTGAAGCAGGTTCAGAGCTCCAAGGCCTTGAGATGTGCCTTGAGCTGCTGACAGTTTTTACAAAACTTAAGTGATTCTTTCTTGCAGGTTGTGATTCTTAGTATTGTGATTATTTACTCACTTCTAAGTGTCTTAAACTTGTTTTTTATGATTCATATGTTTTAGAAGATATACAGGTTATTGTTCTAAGTCTGTTAAGCAGTTTTATCAGAAACTGTATAACCAAACAGTCATAGCACTGTTATCTTTCTGGATTTTATTGTTACTGTGTTTCAATGCTGTTTCAGGGTTGTTAAACTTGCAGGAGAAATCTCAACAAACTCTAACGGATATCCACTTGAAGCTGTTTGAATTTCAGTTGAAAACAGAAGGAGGATTTGTAGGAACTGAGATCCTAAAATCTCTCAATCAGTTGCAGCTGTGGATAAAAGAGACTGGTTTGAATTTTGAAGAAGAGAGAGGCTTGCAGAATACTCAGAGAGGTGTGACAAAATCATGGGAGATCATTCATTCAAACACACAATGATTCAAGCTTCATTCCAGATTTCTGAAGATCAAATCAATCCAGTTTTCCAGAAGAACACATCCAGGCTTCAACAGCTTATCTTCATACTGTGTTCTTCACTTGTACTTCTATCTGTGTATCTTTATATTATCTTAAACCTCACTTAACCTAGTGGTTGGTTGTTCAAGTGAACAACAAGAGGTTCTTGTTAGCTCAACAGTCAGTAGCTGGAACTAGATAGGTTTGGAACCACAAGCTGTATAGGTGTAAGGGAAATCACTTAGGCTTGAAGATCTAAGGCTATTTTTTGTGTGAGCAATAACAAGTGTTTTCCCAATCCTGGTGGGATTAGATCCCTCAGGCAGATATTAGGTCCATTGGGACTGAACTCTGTAAATTGCTTTGTGTTCTTTACTTTACAGTTTGATTATTATCTGCTGCACACAACTCAAATTAAACTAGGGTTCAAAAGCTGTTTAGAATTGTTCACAGTTCAAGGCCTTGAAGCTTACTATTTTGCCTTTGTAAGTTTCAGACAGTTTGCTAAAATCTCTAGGCCTTGAGATTTGAGTTTCACACAAAGTCTTTCTGTTAACTTTAAGTTTTGCAAAAAGTTTTCATACTCTATTCAACCCCCCTTATAGAGTATTTAGGTCCTGTATTTAGTCTACATTACAGACTTTCGATTGGTATCATAGCTTGTGTCACTGTTTTTAGATCTAACAATCTGGTGACTATGAGTAATGTAGGAGATGGTGGATTCTCACAAGGAAGGGCACCCAACAGACCTCCATTGTTCTGTGGTGATAACTTCATGCACTGGAAGGCATTGATGAAGATGTTCATCATAGATCAAGACATGGAACTATGGTCAATAGTTCAGAATGGTCCTCATGAGTACTACACTACAATTGATGGAGTCAGAAGTATCAAGTCTGAGGAAAATCTTTCAGTCACTGAATTGGAAAAGGTATCAAACAATTACAAGGCTATGAATCTGTTATATTGTGCTTTAAATGCAGATGAGTTCAACAGAGTGTCAAACTGCAAGAGTGCCAAAGAAGTATGGGATAAACTGGTGGTGACATATGAAGGAACCAACAAGGTTAAGCAGACAAAAATCAATATACTTCTGAGGCAATATGAGTTGTTCAAGATGAATTCAGATGAGACCATCAAGGAAATGTTCAAAAGATTCACTGATGTGGTGAACAATCTGGAGTCATTGGGAAAGAATTTCTCAAATGAAGAGAAGGTCTGAAAAATTCTGAGAAGCTTGCCAAAAGCCAAGTGGGAGCCAAAGACAACAGCCATTAAGGAAGCTCAGGACTTGAGTCTTCTTCAGCTAGATGATCTACAAGGAAAGCTGCTCACTCATGAAATGTCTATGAAGGATGTGGAAGGTGATTTGAGTGAAAATATCAGGAACCTAGAACTTAAGGCAAAAGACAGTGAAAAGTCTCAAAGCCTTGAGACTGAGGATGAACCTGATGATGAAGAGGCTTTAGCATTGATATCCAATGCCTTGGCCAGGATTCTCAAAAAGAAAAGAAACTCTGGTAACAGGGATTACAACAGAGAGAGATCAAGACCCTCAGGCAGCAAGGATTACAAAGGTAAATCTTCATCACAGTCACGTAAAACTAAAGTAATGAATTGTTTTGAGTGTGGTGATGCAGATCATTTAGTAAGGGACTGTCCACAAAAGAAGAAGAACAGGGACTTTCAGAAGAAGGATAGTGACAACAGAAGGAAGAAAGCCATGATGGCTTCTTGGAGTGATTCTGATTCATCAAGTGACTCAGACACAGAAAAAGAGCAAGCAAACCTATGCTTCATGGCAAAGCATAATGAGGAAAGTTCATCAGACAGACACATTGAAGACATGGTAAAGAATTTACTTGCTAGTCCTTCTGATGTACTTCCTGAAATTCTCAAAAGTATGTTTTTAAATGAGTAAAGTTATCGAAATGATATTTCTGCTTTAAAGATTAAGATTCATGAGCAGGTAATAGAAAACCTGGACCTTGTGTTTTCAAACAAAACTGTTGAAGTTTCTAAGACAAAGCTGGAAAAAGAATTCAAGGCCTTGGACAGCAGGTTCAAAGTCTTGAAGGCACAGATAAAAGAGGTTATTGATCAAAATACTCTTTTAACTGAAAGATATGCTGATCTAAAGACTCATTCTTAGAATTTAGAACAAGAGATCTGCACTTTGACTGAGAAACTTCAAGAGTCCAAGAAGGTCCTAGCTAGGTTTACAGGCTCAGAACATAATCTGAATCTCATTCTTGGAGGAAATCTGAAATCAATGCATAAAAGTGGGATTGGCTATAATCCAAATTTTCCAAAGAAAGGCCAAACTACTTTTGTCAAATCTGGTAGCAGACATTCTCCAAAATGTTATTACTGTGGAAAAATTGGTCATGTCAGATTAACTTGTCCCTTCAGAAGATCAGAACCTCACATTATGAGGAATACTTATCCTTATCAGCTTAAGGGACATGTTAGGCAGATTTGGGTTCCAAAAGGAATTAGGCCACCAAATATGGCTGATTCTGAGTATGACTCAAAGTTTTGCACTTGGTCTAACAGCCTGTTAAGGCAATGATTTGTTTTTGCAGGATGTCACCAAGGCCTTGAAAGATCCGAAATTGATTTTAGACAGTGGATGTTCCAGAAATATGAGTGGATAGAAGTCTCTCTTTACTGAACTTAGAGAAAAATCTGGAGGACCTATCACACTTGGTGACAAAGAAAAATGCAATATCATTGGTATAGGTAGTATTGGTAATGGTTCTATAAATTCTATATCTGATGTTTATCTGGTAGACTGACTTAAGTATAATTTGCTCAGTATCTCTCAGTTATGTGATAAAGTTATAAAGCTATATTTTACAAGGAGAAATGTGTGGTGCAAGATGAGAAATCTGGTGATTGCATACTGACTGCTCCTAGATCATATAATCTATATGCTATGAATACTAACAGTGTTGCAGGTGACAAGCTAAAATGCCTCAAGGCCTTGAAGGAAGATTCAAAGCTTTGGCACAGAAAGATTGGGCATATTAGTATACATACTTTGAATAAACTCATCTCAAAGGACTTGTTAAGAGGTTTACCATCACAGAAATTTTCTGATGATGAAGTTTGCAAGGCATGTGTACAAGGTAAACAGACCAGAAGCTCATTCAAGCTAAAGAACTTTGTTAGTACTTCTAGACCCTTAGAATTGCTGCATATGGACTTGTGTGGTCCTATGAGAGTTCAGACTCCAAAAGGTAAGAGGTATATACTTGTGATAATTGATGATTATTCTAGATTTACTTGGGTGATGTTTATTAGAGACAAAACTGAAGCTTTATCTAAATTTTCTAGACTATGCAAAGAGCTTCAAAACTTTGAAAAATTTACCTGTTGCATCCATTAGAAGTGATCATGGTAGGGAGTTTGATCAACTTAACTTTGATTTGTTTTGTGCAAAGCATGGCATTTCACACAACTTTTTTGCACCTAGAACTCCACAACAAAATGGAGTAGTTGAAAGGAAGAATAGGACACTTGAGGATATGTCCAGAACCATGCTTCTTGAAAGTAATTTACCGGAGTTTTTATGGGCAGAAGCTGTTAACACTGCCAATTATGTGCTGAATAGATGCTTGATTAGACCTATTTTGAAAAATTCCCCCTATGAACTGTTTAAAGGTAGAAAGCCTACTGTTTCTCATTTCAAACCTTTTGGTTGTATCTGTTTTGTGCATAATAATGGTAGAGACAATCTTGGTAAGTTTGATTGTAGAAGTGATGACGGTGTATTTCTTGGATATTCTCAAACTATCAAAGCCTATAGAGTTTATAATAGAAAAACCAAGATTGTGGAAGAGAGAATTCATGTAATTTTTGATGAAAGTACTAAGGATTCTCTGAGTGAAAGTTTTGCAGATCTAGATTTGAACAAGCTTGAATTAGATGATGATGCTGTGAAAGAAGACAAAGACAAAACTAATGTGCAGAATCAATCAGCAGAATCTCAAGGCCTTGAACCTCCTGCTGAACCAAAATCTCAAAGCCTTGAGACAGAAGCTGAAACTTTCTATGATGCTCCCTCTACTGTTTCAAGGACTCAAAGCCTTGAAGGAGAATACTCCTGGGTACCAAGAAAGAAGTTTAAGTACCTTGCAGACCATCCAGCTGACAACATTATATCAGATCCATCAACTGGAACTCAGACAAGAGGACAGTTAAAGAACTTGTGTGCTTTTAGTGCATTTGTATCTTTGATTGAGCCTAAGAATACCAAGGAAGCTCTAGAAGAAGCAGAATGGATCATTGCAATGCAGATTGAGCTGAATGAGTTTGAAAGGAACAAGGTTTGGAATCTGGTCCCCAGATCTAAAGAGAAATCAGTAATTGGAACCAGATGGGTATTGAGAAACAAGCTTAATGAGAATGGCAAAGTGGTAAGAAATAAAGCCAGACGGGTAGCTCAAGGATATAATGAGGAAGAATGTATAGATTATGAGGAGACTTTTGCTTCTGTTGCCAGGTTAGAAGCTATTAGAATACTTCTAGCATTTGCATCTCACAATCACATAAAGCTTTATCAAATGGATGTTAAATGTGCTTTTCTAAATGGATATTTACAAGAAGATGTTTTTGTAGCACAACCTCCTGGTTTTGAAGATGAAAATTTTCGTGATCATGTTTATAAACTGGATAAATCTCTTTATGGTTTAAAACAAGCTCCAAGGGCTTGGTATGACAGACTTTCAAAATTTCTACTTGAAAACAATTTTAAATGAGGCTTAGTTGACAAAAATCTTTTCATTAAAAACCATCAGAGTGATCTGTTAGTAGTTCAAATTTATGTAGATGATATATTATTTGGTGCTACTAATGATGCTCTTTCAAAAGAATTTTCTAGTCTGATGTGCGGGGAGTTTGAGATGAGCCTAATGGGTGAACTGAATATCTTTCCTGGACTTCATATATTACAAATGAAGAAAGGAATTTTTGTGCATCAAGGAAAATATACCAAGGACTTATTGAATAAGTACAATATGTCACAGTCCAAGGTGCTTAAGACCCCTATGAGTTCATAACTCTCTTCAGACAAAGATTCAACTGGTAAGAGTGTGAATAAGAAGGAATACAGAGGTATGATTGGATCACTATTGTATTTAACTGCTAGCAGACCTGATATTATGTTCAGTGTCTGTATGTGTGCTAGATTTCAAGCAGATCCTAAGGAAAGTCATTTAACTGCAGTTAAAAGAATTTTTAGATATTTGAATGGAACCAGAGACTTAGGGCTTTGGTATCCAAGAAGATCTAATTTTATGTTGAGTGGCTATTCAGATGCAGATTTTGCAGGATATAAAGTAGACAAGAAAAGTACTTCTGGATGCTGTCAATTTCTTTGATCTTCATTGATCAGTTGGCATTCCAAAAAGCAAAATTCTGTAGCATTATCAACTGCAGAAGCTGAATACATTGCAGCTGGTGCTTGCTGTTCACAAGTGTTATGGACTGCTCAGCAGCTTAGAGATCTTGGCTATAACTTCAGAAATGTGCCTATTCATTGTGACAACACAAGTGCTATTTCAATCTCTAAGAATCTAGTTCAGCACTCAAGGACAAAGCACATAGATGTGAGACATCATTTCCTTAGAGATCATGCAGAACAAGGTGGTGTTGTTTTAATTTTTATCTCTACTTCAATGCAGATTGCTGATATTTTCACTAAAACTCTTCCAATGATAGGTTTTCATCTCTAAGGCTTAAATTGGGGATGTTAAACAAGGATGCATTGGTTTAGGGGGAGTATTAGTACTTATTTGTGTTTATGTGCTGGAATCTCAAAGCCTTGAGATTATACTTTCTGAAGCCTTGAAAGTATAACTCAAAGCTTTGAAGTTTCTCAAACTGCAGAAAATCTCAAGGCCCTGAGATTGTTCTCCAGGTCTTGATAATATATGTATTTTTTTTAAATGGATCATTAAATATTATATCTTATCTTTTTTGAAAACTGTATAATATTTGAATTATTCTAAAAAAAACTGTGTAATATTTGAATTACTCAGAGAATTTTCTAAAATATCCCAAAAATAATTTTCAAGATTCTATTTTTGCATGTTGATATTGCAGAGTCCTTTTATGACTCATCCTTTTCAACCTACTTAAGCTGAAAGTCAGGCCTTTTTCTTCTCATTCTCTTTCAATCTTCTGCGACTCTACTCTCTTTCTCTCAATTCCTCTCAATCACATTCTCTTCTCAAAACCCTAAACCCTAAAGTGGAGCGCAAATCAGCCAGAATTCAGCAACAGGGAAAGCCCTCTGGCAGATCGAAGAAGAGAGCAAATAAGAAGGAGAAGATAGTGATTTCTGATTCAGATTCAGAAAACACTCAAAGTTTGCATGAGGATACCCCTCCTGCAAAGAAGTCCAGAACAGAGAAGGGAGATGAAGGCTCAAGTGTTGATCCACAACCAGAGACTCAGGGTGGTGATCAACCTAGGTCAGAGAAGAAGAAAGGGGGAGAAAAGAAAAAGACTGGTGAATAGGAAAAAGGGAAATCAACTCAGGAAAGCCAGAAGAAACCAACTGAAGGAGGACAAGAAAAGACCAAACCCTTAGAGAAGAAGACTAGGGTTAAGCAAGTTTCTGCTGCAACTAAGAAAGGATATCAAGGTAAGAATGTACTTCCTACAGAGTGGTTTGTTAGTTCTGAGGTTAGAACTTTTTGGATGCAAGGGTATGCTTCATCTAAGGTAGCTTTCTGTAGCATGATTTCTGATGAGTTATTGGATAAACTGGACATAGAATGCATGAGAAAGTTGAGAGAAACTGCTGTTTGGATGGTTCTAAATCCTAGTTCAAAGGCTTATCCTAGGTTAACTAGGTTATTTTATCTGAACTTGGTTTCTGAAGGTGATGATAGAATGGTATTAACTTCAAAAGTGGCTTGTGTTGATTTGAGGTTAAATCATAGGACTTTTACCAAAGTCTTGGGCATTCCTAGGAAATACAATGTTGGAGATTATCCTGATAGGAAGGAGTGTCTGGATAAGGCAAATGAGATGTTTTTTTATTGAAGGTGTTCCCTCTGGTCCAAAGAAGTTGACACACCCTGTGCTCAATTGTGAAGCCAAAATCTTGTTTACAATTCTGATGAGGAGTGTAGTTCCTAGGGAGAACTCAAGGGAGTTAGTAACTGATAAGGTTCTGATTTTGATGTATCTGATATCTCAAGGTTTTGAGATATATTTGCCAACAGTTGTTATGGAGCATATGATTTATTGTGCAACCAGGACTAGAAACCATCCTCTTCCATATGCCAACCTGTTACATCTTTTCTTTGAATATTTTGATGTGCCTGTTAAAGGAGAAGAAAAGATTACTGGAGGTTTTGGGTTGATAGATGAGAATGCACTTCGGAGGATTGGAGTAGTTCAGACTGGGAAAGGGCATTGGAAATTGTATTCTGATTTGTCAAAGGAAGAACTTGCTGAGAAGGAGTTTGTGAAGCCTAAGGGGACGACATCTGGGAAAGGACAAGCCAATGAGGATTACTCTCTGCTGGTTGAGAAGTTAAAAGATGAGCAGGTTGAGATTGAAGATCTCAAACAAAGGTTATTTGACCTGTCAACTGAATTTAACCAGTTCAAGGGCTTGATGAATGCTATGAATGGGAAGCTGGATGTTGTCATCAAGGGCTTGAATCTGGAGAAGATACCTTCTGCTACTAGTCATGACACCAGTGTGGATTCAGAAGAGAAATTGGTAGATTTTCTGAATAAGAAGAAGAAGCCAATTCCATTGGTGTTAAGTTCAAAAGATTTGTATGAACAAACTGATGAAGAAGATGCTGGTGAAGACACATGTGTTGATGCAGCTACAGAGGTAGATTCAGTACAGGCTAAGAAAAAAGTGGATGAGATAATCCAAGAAGTGGTTGCTGAGGTGGAAGCTGAACAAGAAGGTAATCAGTCTGCAGAAGATGCTGCAAGTGAAGAAGAAATTGGAGAAGGCTCAGAGAAAGGCCAGACATCAAAGAAGAAGTGAAGATCAGAGACTTCCAAAGCCTTGACCCTCTATCTCTTTCTCTTCTATCTTTTCTGTTCTCAAGGCCTTGATTTTTTAGCTATTTTTTTAAAGTTTATTTTCAGACTCTGAGTAATGATCCAACATTTCTTCAACCTTATTTGATGAAAGTCAAAAAGGGGGAGAATTTATGTGTGGGTTCTTTTGTGTTTGCAGTATTTGCAATAATAATAATAAGAATGCCTAGTTGTTTTGTGTTTAATCAGTTGTGTACTTATATTTCTGTGGTAATCTGTAATGTTTATTCTTACTGGTTATCTGTTTGGGTTCAGTATATATTGTATCTGCAAATTGTGGTGATCTAATTTTTAATATGAGTGGCAGGAAGATCTATACAAGACTGTAAGTTTTGTCTTTCATCAAGGGGGAGACTGTTGAGTCAAGATCCCTGAATGTGTTTTGGTTGGTAATTGTTTTGAGTGATGAAAGACAAAAGACAAAGAAAAAAGACCAAGAAAAAAGGCAAAGACAAAAGACTAAGACATAAGCAGCAAAGCATCTCAATTATCTCAAGGCCTTGAGATATTGACTGAACTTCAAAGCCTTGAGTTATTCTATTCTGCTATATGTTCTAACAATTCTGTGTTGCAGATTGGATATCTGATTATACAAATCAGTGGTTTACTGTAGATACTTATGGATTACACTATTTATATATCTAATATAATTACAGATGATCAGAACAGGAAGAATCAAAGTTATCTGGGTTTAACTTTGAAATTTTGTGAAGCAGGTTCAGAGCTCCAAGGCCTTGAGATGTGCCTTGAGCTGCTGACAGTTTTTACAAAACTTAAGTGATTCTTTCTTGCATGTTGTGATTCTTAGTATTGTGATTATTTACTCACTTCTAAGTGTCTTAAACTTGTTTTTTATGATTCATATGTTTTAGAAGATATACAGGTTATTGTTCTAAGTCTGTTAAACAGTTTTATCAGAAACTGTATAACCAAACAGTCATAGCACTGTTATCTTTCTGGATTTTGTTGTTGCTGTGTTTCAATGCTGTTTCAGGGTTGTTAAACTTGCAGGAGCAATCTCAACAAACTCTAACGGATATCCACTTGAAGCTGTTTGAATTTCAGTTGAAAACAGAAGGAGGATTTGTAGGAACTGAGATCCTAAAATCTCTCAATCAGTTGCAGCTGTGGATAAAAGAGACTGGTTTGAATTTTGAAGAAGAGAGAGGCTTGCAGAATACTCAGAGAGGTGTGACAAAATCATGGGAGATCATTCATTCAAACACACAATGATTCAAGCTTCATTCCAGATTTCTGAAGATCAAATCAATCCAGTTTTCCAGAAGAACACATCCAGGCTTCAACAGCTTATCTTCATACTGTGTTCTTCACTTGTACTTCTATCTGTGTATCTTTAGATTATCTTAAACCTCACTTAACCTAGTGGTTGGTTGTTCAAGTGAACAACAAGAGGTTCTTGTTAGCTCAACAGTCAGTAGCTGGAACTAGATAGGTTTGGAACCACAAGCTGTATAGGTGTAAGGGAAATCACTTAGGCTTGAAGATCTAAGGCTATTTTTTGTGTGAGCAATAACAAGTGTTTGCCCAATCCTGGTGGGATTAGATCCCTCAGGCAGATATTAGGTCCATTGGGACTGAACTCTGTAAATTGCTTTGTGTTCTTTACTTTACAATTTGATTATTATCTGCTGCACACAACTCAAATCAAACTAGGGTTCAAAAGCTGTTTAGAATTGTTCACAGTTCAAGGCCTTGAAGCTTACTATTTTGCCTTTGTAAGTTTCAGACAGTTTGCTAAAATCTCTAGGCCTTGAGATTTGAGTTTCACACAAAGTCTTTCTGTTAACTTTAAGTTTTGCAAAAAGTTTTCATACTCTATTCAACCCCCCTTATAGAGTATTTAGGTCCTGTATTTAGTCTACATTACACACTTTCACATATAATATGTTCGTATGGGTAAGTCCCAATGCCCATTTTATCAATTTGAATTCAACAACTTAGTCAAAAAGCAGCTGAATTAACACATCATAATATAGATGGCATCAAAATACAAACCTCAATTATAAGCCTTAATTAAACTCTTCAACATACACCAGGTGAAATATCCTTAAAAATAGATGAATTGATTCGGTGATAGAAGTTGCCATCTAGGTGTAACACCCACCCCACTGAGCTGGTAAATCTAATAGAAGATCTCCGGGCTCACATAAGAGTCATTCGTCGAAGAGCCAAGATCATATATGGCCTAACGAAATCAAGAATAATTAACTTACAATTTAAAGAAAATTCAATAAAATAATGAAGGGACAACTCATTCATAGTAATCCATTGTGTCTGAGCTCACAATCACGTGGGTTCACTTGCGTGGTTTTAAAAAACAGAAAGCTCGTAGTCAGACAACTGTTTGAGTGAACAGTCAAGTTGAAATAAGCAAATAAAGCAAAGAGACTAAGAAGTCATTTTGGAAAGTAGTCATTCTAAATTTCAAAAGCTTTAAATAGTAATTTAGTGTTGAAAGTAGTTTGAAACTTTTTAGAAATTGTATAACCATGTTAAAGAGGATAACATTACGGAATTTTTCCTTTCATACTAATAGAGTTGAAAATCAGTTTTAAGTCAAGTGCTTATTTCAAATAAGTACTAAGTTAAGAAACATGTCATCTATGTTATGATATTCAAGATCCGAAATCAATTCAGCCTTATACAACGGAATTCAAATTTCACTATTCGTAGGGTTGTGAAGACCAGATTCACTTCTAACAAGGAGGAAACAAAGAAATAACCACCAAGACAACTAGATCTTTGTAGGGTTTCGATGCAGGTTACGCAGCAGAATAACAAAAATTTAATCCTGCTTAAACCCCTCCGAGGATCACAGGCAAGTAATCATAACATGATTAGGGTAGAAACATGCGTACCTTAGTTTGTGTGATCACTACGAAGAATTGTGTCTTTGTCTCTACGAGTATCCACACCTTGGATCTTCAAATAGAATCATTAACACCGTGTCGTGCTAGCAACGGAAGAAGGTGGCAAAGGATCACGCCAAACGGAGCAAGCAGCGCGCCACGAGGAATGTCCGACAGCAAGGGGGACGGGTTGGGGTGCTCGACCTCAACTCTCTCTCTTTATCTTGCTTTTTTATGTTCTCTCAATAATGACTTGTGTTGAGAAAATAACACGCTAGAGTCCCTTTATGTAGTTCATAACTCTTTATCAACTAAATAATTGCCCCAATACTAATGATGTCCTTACATGGATTAGTCCACTTGCAAATTAGTCCCACTAATTTCTCTTGTGGTTGCGTTATGATCTTTATAATTAATTAGTCCAACTAATTAAAACCCATATCAAGTTCAATCCATATGGTGTGTGATCCCATAGGTTTCTACTTAGTTGGCAGTAATTATTACAAACATAGAGCGGTGTCTAGTAATACATCTATGCCACCCAACTAATAGAAATAGTCAGTGTTCCCGACAAACCTTGTGCCCAATGTTACCATGTTGTGTTATCCCTTTGTCTCTATATCCGGATTGGACACGAGACATAATTGTCACACTCGTATATCCATTCCATAGTTTCTCGATCCTGGGAATCGGCTTATCCATGCAGATAACATCAATATCTCTATATTTATTTATCTGAGTCTGGCCAGACATTCCATAAGCACTACCCCTCGAGTGGCCGTGAATATTTACTCCTATTATGTAGGAGGTACAAATCCTATCTACATCACTGCCATCTCTAAGCTTGCTTCCTATCATGCCCGATAGTTATCTTTAAAGTTACTCAGTTACGGTGTAACGTTTGATAATATCAAAGCATGATATTTCAGAACTAGAGTATCTAGTGACTTCAAGTCTAAGGACTACAACGCCATTGGAACTACGAGAAGCACTTGTGACGTTTACATAATCTAATGTACCCTTCTCGTGGTGGGTCTATCCAGTATGCCATTACTCCTAATGCATACCCAGGTGTTAGACTTGATATCCCCATATCGATATACTCAAATACTAATCTATAGTTGATCGTCCGTTAATCAATATAATGGACTAGGGGTATATAAGATAAACAACACACTTGTAATCTAAGTACTTCATTATACTAAATATCTTCAAAAATAATACAATGATTTATTCTAGCAAATAAAGTTTATACTAAATAGATTGCCTCTAGGGCATCCAAAACCAACAGTCTCCCACTTACACTAGAGCCAATATGGTGCATCACGTATGCCTATAGCCCTACTGTGCCCTTTATTCTTTCGCTGAACCAACGACTTTGTGAGAGGATCTGACAGATTATCATCTGTTGGAATCTTGAATATCTTCACATCTCCTCGATCGACTATCTCTCGAACTAGATGGAATTTCCTAAGTACATGCTTTCTCCTCAGGTGTGACCGTGGTTCCTTGGTTTGTGCGAGCGCCCCGGTATTGTCACAATACAACGTAACTGGATCCACAATTCTAGGAACCACACCAAGCTCAGTGATAAACTTATTTATCCAAACAACCTTCTTTGCTGCGCCTGAAGCAACAATGTAATCAGCTGCAGTTGTCGAATAAGCAACTGTATCTTGCTTGGAAATCTTCCAGCTCACAGCTCCTTCATTTAGGCAAAACACATAACCCGACCGCAATCTACATGCATCTTTGTCGGTTGGGAAGCTTGCATCTGTGTAACCAGTCACACTCAGCTCTTCCTTACCTCCAAATATCAAGAACGCATCCTTAGTCCTTCTCAAGTACTTAAGGACGTTCTTGAAAGCAATCCAGTGACTCTCACCCAGATTGGACTGATATCTGCTTGTCATACTCAATGCGTACGACACATCTGGTCTAGTACACAACAGGGCGTACATGATAGATCCAATGGCCGACGCATACGCGATCTTACTCATGCGGTCCTTCTCAATATGTTGTAAGAGTGATTCCATGCGACATGGGCAAGAATCCTTTCTTTGATTCTTGCATGTTGAACCGTTTCAACACCTTGTCTATATATTTACTTTGGCTTAGGCCGAGCAGCTTCCTCGATCTATCCCTATAGATCTTGGTACCCAGTATTTAAGCTACATCCCCTAAGTACTTCATTGCAAAACACTTTCCCAGTCAATCTTTGACAGATTGTAACACGGGAATGTCGTTTCCAATGAGTAGTATGTCATCCACATACAAGACCAGAAACAAAACAGAACTCCCACTAACCTTCTTGTAAACACAAGGCATATATTTGTTCTTGATGATGCCAAACTCTTGACCGCGTCATCAAAACGTCGATTCCAACTCTTAGAAGTTTGCTTCCATCCATAAATGGATCGTTGTAGCTTACAAACCTTATTTGCATGCTCTGGATCCTCAAAACCCTCAGGTTGTGTCATGTACATATCCTCGAGGAGGTTTTCATACATAAACGCTATTTTGACATCCATATGCCAAATCTCATAGTCGTAGTAAGCTGCAATCACAAGTAGGATTCGAACGGACTTGGTCATCGCGACTTGGGAAAAGGTTTCATCATAGTCAATACCATGAATCTGTCTGCATCCTTTAGCCACCAGTTGGCCCTTACAGGCAACTACATTGCCATCCATGTTAGTCTTCTTCTTGAAGACCCACTTGCACCTTATGGGCCGAACCCCATTGAGTGGTTCCACCAAATTCCACACTTGGTTGGAATACATGGATACCATTTCGGATCTCATGGCCTCAAGAAACTTCTTTAAGTCTGGACCTTTCATGGCCTCTCCATAAGTAGTAGGCTCGTATCCTATGAGTAATACGTCACCAGGATCATTAACGAGAAGTCCATACCTCTCTGGCTCATGACGTACCCTATTCGACCCTACAGAGTTCTCGTGTTACCTGAACATGCTGCTCCACAACCGTTTGTGGCTCCTGTTCATGTCCCAATGTCAAATTAGTAATTGTGGTTCTGAATTTCTTCAAGCTCTACAGTCCTCCCACTGGCTTCTTTAGAGATGAACTCTCTTTCTAGGAACACGCCATTTCGAGCAACAAACAATTTGTTCTCGGTTGGGTTGTAGAAGTAATATCCCTTAGTTTCCTTAGGATATCCCACAAATTTACAATTATCTGACTTGGGTCCGAGCTTGTCACTTTGTAAATGCTTTACATAGACTTCGCAACCCCATATCTTCATAAAAGACACTATGGGACGCCTTCTCGTCCATATCTCATATGGCGTCTTCATGACCAGGTTGGATGTAACACGGTTAATGGTAAAAGCAGCTGTCATTAGAGCATGTCCCCAAAACAATATCAGAAGATCTGTTTGACACATCATAGATCGCACCACGTCTAACAAAGTGCAATTCCTCCTCTCGGACACGCCATTCCATTGTGGCGTTCCGGGTGGAGTGAGTTAGGACAAAATCCCACACTCTCTAAGATAGTCGTCAAACTCTTGGCTTAAGTATTCTCCTCCACGATCCGATCATAGAGCCATGATACTTTTGCCAAGTTGCTTCTCAACTTCATTCTTGAATTCCTTGAACAATTCAAAGGATTCAGATTTGGCCTTCATACGGTAACAAATCCATATCTACTGAAATCATCAGTAAATGTAATGAATTAGACCTAACCACCTCTGGCAGGCGTGGAAAACGGTACACATACATCGGTATGTATGAGTGCCAATAATTCACTAGTCCTCTCACCTTTCTTATTGGAAGGGGACTTTGTCATTTTTTTCCTATCAAACAAGATTCACGTGTCTCTCATGATTCATAATCAAACGAGTCTAGTAATCCATCCTTATGGAGTCTAGAAATGCGTTTCTCATTTATATGGTCTAAACGACAGTACCATAGATAATTATGATTTAATTCATTAATCTTAATCCTCTTAGTATTAATGTTATAGATGGGATTACTTAGATCAACGATATACATTCCATTAGATCAAAATAAATTGAAAAACTATTGTTCTTTATTGAAATAGTAAAACCTTTCTCGTCCAAACAAGAAATAGAAATAATGTTTCTGCTCATAGCAGGCACATAATAGCAATTGTCTAACTCTAAAATAAGTCCTGAAGACAGAGATAACTCATACACGCCTATAGCCAATGCAACAACTCTTGCTCCATTCCCGATGTGCAAGTGTATCTCCCCTTTACCCAATCTTCTACTTCTTTTCAAATCCTGCACATTTCGACAAATGTGAGATCCACATCCATTATCCAATACCCAAGATGAAGAAATAGAAAGATTTACATCTATAACAAAAATAACTGGTGGTGGTGGAATTACTATTCCAAGCCTTTTTTCCTCCAGATACTTGGGGCAATTCCTCTTCCAGTGTCCAGGCTGACTACAGTAGTGACAATCACCCTTAGTCACGCCTCCACCGGGCTTCAAGGCAGTTTCCTTGGATTTCGCAACTTTCTTGCTCTTTCCTTCGGAGGTAGAAGCAACTGACTTGCTCTTCCTCTTATTTACCATCATTATGTGTTGGGTTTTGATTCATGGATGCGCAACGGAAACAAAATTAACCATGCAAAACCCTCTAAGGATCACAAGTCAAGAGACATAACGATGGTAAAGGAAGAAATCAATAACACACCTTAGGGTTCTCCTTTGATGACTTCAAACGCGAATTGTGTCACGTTCTCTATGGTTGATCCACGCCTAGAGTTGATTCCTAGATCTCCCACTCCTTGGTGCTAGCCCGGAAAGAGGAAGAGGAAGAAGAATCACGCAAAACGAGACGAACCAAAGGAGGTTTCGGCCTCCTTTGGGGCCGACGGGGACGAGGCGGCGAGCTAGGGGGCGGTCGGCTCCTTAGCTTGTTGCTCTCTCTCCTTTTGTTCTCTCCCACTCTTGTTATGTTCAATTATGAGCATAATTTGTGGGAAGGAAGGAAGGAAGGTCCTTTATATAGTCCAACAACTCCTTGCCAACTACCTAAAGGACTTATTCTAGTCCTACTAGAATTCGATTTAGTCCCTTCCTTGCAAATTAGTCCCTACTAAGTTTGCAAGGTTTTGCAAAGTGATCCTTCTAATTAATTAATCCAATTAATTAATTCCCAAATATAGTTCAACTCTATATAGCGTGTGACCCCATAGGTTCTATCTAGTTGGTAGCAACTATTTGCTAATATGGAGCGGTTTCTAGCAAAACATCCATTCTAGCCAACTAATAGAATAGTCATCTTGACAACCTTTGTACAAATAATTGTCTCATCCCTTTGTCTCTATATCCGGATTGGACATGAGACTTACAAGTCACACTCGTATATCCAATCCATAGTTTCTCGATCCATGGGAATAGCCTTATTCGTGCTAATAACATCAATATCCCATATTGATTTATTTGAGTCTGACCAGACATTCTATAAGCACTATCCCTCGAGTGGCCTTGGATATTTTCTCCCGTTATGTGGGAGGAACAAATTCTATCTACGTCCACTACGATATCTAAGCTTGTTTCTTATTGTATCCAGTACACGCCTTTATAACTACCCAGTTACGGTGTAGCGTTTAACGCTACCAAAATCACAATAATCCACAACTAGAACATCTAGTGACTTCAAGTCTAAGGATGACAATACCATTGCACCGCGAGAAGCGCTTGTGACTCAGCATAACGTGTATGTAGCCTTCTCGGAGATGGGTCAATCCAGTGCGACATTACCCCTAATGCACACCTATGTGTTGGATCATGATATCTCCATATCAATCCAACCCCATACTAGTCTATAGATGATTGTCCCATTAATCATTATACTGGACTAGGGATATTTAAGATAAACAACACAATTGTAAATCTAAGGACTTCATTATATTAAATATCCAATAAATAATAAATGAATTTCTAGCCACAAATAAATTCATACTAAACTAGATTGCCTCTAGGGCATATATTCCAACAGTCTCCCACTTGCACTAGAGCCAATCTGGCGCATCTCGTATGCCCATACTCCTAGTGTGCCCTTCATGCTTCCACTGCGTTAGCGGCTTTGTAAGCGGGTCTGACAGATTATCATCTGTAGGAATCTTGCATATCCGAACGTCTCCTCTATCGATAATATCTCGAATCAGATGAAACTTCCTGAGCACGTGCTTGGACTTCTGGTGCGACCTGGGTTCCTTCGATTGCGCGATTGCCCCAGTGTTGTCATAGTACAACTCGACTGGATCCGCAATGCTAGGAACCACACCAAGTTCAGAAACAAACTTTCTGATCCAAACAGCTTCCTTTGCTGTACTATTTGCAGCAATGTACTCAGCCTCTGTTGTAGAATCAGCTACCGTCTCTTGCTTGGAACTCTTCCAGCTCACCGCTGCTCCATTCAGGCAAAACACATAACCCGACTGTGATCTAAAGTCATCTCTGTCGGTTTGGAAGCTTGCATCAGTGTAACCCCTTACACGCAACTCTTCCTCACCGCCAAATATCAAGAAAGCATCCTTAGTTCTTCTCAAGTACTTTAGGATATTCTTGACTGCAATCCAGTGACTCACCCGGATTGGATTGGTATCTGCTTGTCATACTCAAGGCATATGACACATCTGATCTAGTACATAACATGGCGTACATGATAGATCCTATGGCCGAGCCATAGGGTATTCTACTCATGCGCTCCTTCTCAATCTCATTGGAAGGACAACCACTCTTCGAAAGAGTGATTCCATGTGACATGGTCAAGAATCCCTTCTTGGAATCTTGCATGTTGAACCGTTTCAACACCTTGTCAATATATGTACTTTGACTTAGGCCTAGCAACCTTTTAGATCTATCTCTATAGATATTTATACCGAGTATATAGGCTTCTTCCCCTAAGTCCCTCATTGAGAAACACTTCCCTAGCCAATATTTAACAGTTTGCAGCATGGGAACGTCGTTTCCAATGAGTAGTATGTCATCTACATACAAGACCAGAAAAACTACATAGCTCCCACTAACCTTCTTGTAGACACAAGAATCATCTTCGTTTCTGATGAAGCCAAACTCTTTGACTACTTCATCAAAACGTCGATTCCAACTCCTAGAAGCTTGCTTCAATCCATAAATGGATCGTTGCAGCTTACAGACTTTGTTGGCTTGCTTTGGATCCTCAAAACCCTCCGGCTGTATCGTATACACATCCTCGAGGAGATTCCCATAAAGGAATGCTGTTTTGACATCCATCTGCCAAATCTCATAGTCATGGTATGCTGCAATCGCAAGTAGGATTCGGATGGATTTGGTCATAGCGACTGGTGAAAAGGTTTCATCATAGTCTATACCATGAATCTGTCTGAATCCTTTAGCCACCAATCGGCCCTTATAGGTAATCACATTACCATCCATGTCGATCTTCTTCTTGAAGACCCATTTGTACCCTATGGGGCGCGCCCCTTCGGGTGGTTCCACCAAAGTCCATACTTTGTTGGTATACATGGATTCCATCTCGGATCTCATGGCTTCTAGCCACTTCTGAGAGTCTGGGCCATTCATGGCCTCCTCATAGGTAGTAGGCTCATCATCTATGAGCATCGTGTCACCGAAATCTGTCACGAGAAGTCCATACCTCTCGGGTTCCTGGCGCACTCTACTAGATCTACGAAGCTCTTGTGTTACCTGAACAGGTTGCTCCACAACCGTTTGTGGTTCCTGTTCATGTTCCATAATCGGTTCAGTGATTTGTGGTTCTTGAACTTCTTCAAGTTCTAAAGCCCTCCCACTTGCTTCTTTAGAGACAAACTCTCTTTTTAGAAACACGCCGGTCCGAGCAACAAACACTTTGTTCTCGGTTGGATTGTAGAAGTAGTATCCCTTAGTTTCCTTAGGGTACCCCACAAATTTGCACTTATCCGATTTTGGCCCTAGCTTGTCTGATTGTGAACGCTTTACATAGAAATCGCATGCCCAAATCCTCATGAACGACAGTGTGGGACGCCTCCCACTCCACATCTCATATGGTGTCTTCATGACTGATTTGGACGGAACACGGTTAATGGTGAAAGCTGCACTTAATAGAGCGTAGCCCCAAAATGATAATGGAAGATCGGTTTGACACATCATAGATCGAACCATATCCAATAGGGTTCGATTCCTCCTCTTAGACACGCCATTCCACTGTGGCGTTCCGGGTGGAGTGAGTTGGGACACGATCCCACACTCTCTAAGATAGTCGTCAAACTCTTGGCTTAAGTATTCTCCTCCACGATCCGATCGTAGAGCTTTGATACTCTTGCCAAGTTGCTTCTCTACTTCATTCTTGAATTCTTTGAACACTTCAAAGGATTCGGATTTTGCCCTCATAAGGTACACAAATCCATATCTACTGTAAGCAAAGTAGACATAACCACCCCTGGTAGGCGTGGCAAATGGCCCACACACATCAGTATGTATGAGCGCCAATTGCTCACTAGTCCTCTCACCTTTCTTATTGAAAGGGGACTTTGTCATTTTTCCCAATAAACAAGCTTCACATGTCTCATATGATTCAAAATCAAATGAGTCTAGTAATCCATCTTTATGGAGTCTAGATACACGTTTCTCATCTATGTGGCCTAAACGACAGTGCCATAAATAAGCTGGATTTAGATCATTTATATTAATCCGCTTGGTATTAATGTTCTAGAAAGGATTGCTTAGATCAAGGACATATAGTCCATTAAATAATTGCGCACTAAAATAGTGAATATTATTCAAATAAAAGGAACAACAATTGTTCTTTATTGAAATAATAAAACCATCCTTGTCCAAACAAGAAATAGAAATAATGTTTCTGCTCATAGCAGGCACAAAATAGCAATTATTTAATTCTAAAACTAATCCTGAAGGCAGAAATAGCTCGCACACGCCTATGGCCAACGCAGCAACCTTTGCTCCATTCCCAACACGCAGATCTACCTCTCCTTTAGCCAATCTTCTACTTCTCTTTAGATCCTGCATATTTCGACAAATATGAGATCCACATCCAGTATCTAATACCCACGATGCAGAGACAGTTAAATTGACATCTACAACAAAAATACCAGGTGGTGGTGGAATCACTATTCCAAGCCTCTTGTCCTCCAGATATTTTGGGCAGTTCCTCCTCCTGTGTCCAGGCTGACTGCAGTAGTGACACTCACCTTTAGTCACACCTTTGGCAATGCCACCAACAGGCTTAAGGGCAGGTTCCTTGGACTTGGAAACTGACTTGCCTTTGCCCTTGGAGGATGAGGCAAGCCTTTTGCCCTTTCCTTTCCGCACCATCATAATGGCCTTGCCCTTACCCTTGTTGATGCTCTGTTCAGCTGTCCTATTGAGTAAATATGGCAGTGGTTTCACGATCTCGTTCATGTTATAGTTCATGATGAACTGTCCATAACTCTCGGGCAACGATTACAACACGAGATCGGTTGCCAACTCTTGGCCGACCGGGAACCCCAGTTGGGCGAGATTCTCCAAGTACCCGATCATACGGAGTATATGGGGTCCCACCGGGTTCCCTTTTGCCAGATTACACTTGAACAGTGCCTTAGAGACCTCATACCTCTATACCCTTGCCTGCTCTTGGAAGAGCTGCTTCAGATGCTCGATCATATCGACAACATTCATGTTTTCGTGTTGCTTCTGAAGCTCAGAAGTCATGGTGCATAGCATAAGGCAGGCCGCATCATTAGCGCCATCAACACGCTTTTGATACGCCTTTAGGGCAGCAGGTGTTTGGTTCTCTGGACCTTCTGGAACATGCTCCTCTATTGCGTACAGTTTCTTCTCTTGCTTGAGAACAATTCTCAAGTTTCTGTACCAGTCAAGAAAGTTGGTTCCAGAGAGCTTGTCCTTCTCAAGGACAGATCATAGGGAATGTTGTGAACTCTATGAGTTGTTTGCCATTTGGAATTCTACAAAAGGAAAATACGCAAGTTTTAGTATTTGTGAATTTTTGACTATATTCAATAATGGCTAGTTTATCAAATATAGCTCCCACTATTTTTCTACGGATTAATAACCCTCAAGATATTAATGCGGAAAATATCCTTATATTTTCTAGTGGGCCAAGATCCATGTTTCATCTCCTTATGAGCTTGCTTTGGCAAGTCACCCATAATTTGACTACTTTAGGTAGGAACGATTCCAATTGCATCCCTTATGCAACTCTTGATTCAATTGGGCAAATAACTCCTTATTTATCCATCCATATGGATAATCCCAATTGATTGCCTCTAGGTTTCTTAATCATATTAATTGCCTAGTTGTGTTCAACCTCTTATTTAAACAATTGCACACGAGGTGTGCCATCGCATTCCATCATTATGAACCAAGTCGCCATGCTTTGGCACGCACGATCTTGATAAATAATGATGATAATGAGTGTTTAAATAACGAGAAGGCAAGAACACAATATTTGAATTTTGAGGGATTTTAAATTCAATTTTAATTGTTTTGTTGATCAAAATCAACTAATCTATCTATTTGAGTTTGGACAAAACTCCAAATAATAGATCCGGGTTGTCTAATTATCTTATTATCGTAATTGCATGCATCATCCATACACCAACCACACAATAATAAGACAATAAAATAAACAAGCACAAAACAAAAAATAAATGTGATGTGGATATGGCCTTTTCTATCTAAGACAATTCCAAGCCAATGGAATTATCTATGAACCCTAAAGCAAACACATCTCCATGCGTCTTGATCTTTTGGTCCATCCTTCATAGTCATGTGGAATGCTCCATGCTCCATGCTCCATCTTTTGTGGCTCCTTTTGGTTTTGGGCTTCTTTTCTTCAATCTTGGCTAACAATCTACTTTATCTAGCACTAGCTAACTTCTATACTAAATAAAATAAATCTCACAAGTTGAGAAAAAAATGGCACGCAGGTCATAAAACCCTAATTAATTATTACAATTAATTGATCAGCTCGCAGGCCGTAAACCAAACCACAAAATTAAACATCCACATCAAACCACATCCTAAGGCCATATCCAATCACCATGCGAATTGCACATAAACAGTTAAAATCCGATTTTAACGCGCTTGGTCAATTTTAATTGATTTTAGGATTTCTAGGGTTAAAACGGTCCATGGGCCCCACAATCAAATTGCCCGGGCCCAAAAAGGTGAACCACAAGGCCCTAGGGCCGGCCCGGCCCATAACCCACGCGGCTAGGCCGCGGGCTAGGGCCGCCCGACCCCTAGGGCGGCCAAGCTTGGGCAGCAAGCAAGAGGGGCGGTCCCCTAGGGGGGGCGAACCTCCTTGAGGGAGTTGTTTCTAAAACAACTCCCTTGCTTGGTGCCCAAGTTTGGTTGTTTCCTTGTTTTGGGAGAATTCCTTCTTCCCCGAGGATGCCCAAACCCTAGATCTTAGATCCTAAAATTTCTCAAACTCACCAATTCATGCATCCAATGCAAAAATTAGATCTTGTTATGATAGATTATTGACAAATTGCATCCCATGCTTGATTTGTCTTGTTTTACGCGATAAACAATCAATTCAAGGTGTAAAACAACTAAAACGTAACACATAAACCACGTTTATGCTCCACGACCTGTGGCTCTGATACCACTATTGGGTTTTGATTCATGGATGCGCAGCGGAAACAAAATTAACCATGCAAAACCCTCCAAGGATCACAAGTCAAGAGACATAACGATGGTAAAGGAAGAAATCAATAACACACCTTAGGGTTCTCCTTTGATGACTTCAAACGCGAATTGTGTCACATTCTCTATGGTTGATCCACGCCTAGAGTTTATTCCTAGATCTCCCACTCCTTGGTGCTAGCTTGGAAAGAGGAAGAGGAAGAAGAATCACACAAAACGAGACGAACCAAAGGAGGTTTCGGCCTCCTTTGGGGCCGACGGGGACGGGGCGGCGAGCTAGGGGGCGGTCGGCTCCTTAGCTTGTTGCTCTCTCTCCTTTTGTTCTCTCCCACTCTTGTTATGTTCAATTATGAGCATAAGTTGTGGGAAGGAAGGAAGGAAGGTCCTTTTTATAGTCCAACAACTCCTTGCCAACTACCTAAAGGACTTATTCTAGTCCTACTAGAATTCGATTTAGTCCCTTCCTTGCAAATTAGTCCCTACTAAGTTTGCAAGGTTTTGAAAAGTGATCTTTCTAATTAATTAATCCAATTAACTAATTCCCAAATCTAGTTCAACTCTATACAGCGTGTGACCCCATAGGTTCTATCTAGTTGGTAGCAACTATTTGCTAATATGGAGCGGTTTCTAGCAAAACATCCATTCTAGCCAACTAATAGAATAGTCATCTTGACAACCTTTGTACAAGTAATTGTCTCATCCCTTTGTCTCTATATCCGGATTGGACATGAGACTTACAAGTCACACTCGTATATCCAATCCATAGTTTCTCGATCCATGGGAATAGCCTTATTCGTGCTAATAACATCAATATCCCATATTGATTTATTTGAGTCTGGCCAGACATTCTATAAGCACTATCCCTCGAGTGGCCTTGCATATTTGCTCCCGTTATGTGGGAGGGAAAAATTCTATCTACGTCCACTACGATATCTAAGCTTGTTTCTTATTGTATCCAGTACACGCCTTTATAACTACCCAGTTACGGTGTAGCGTTTAACGCTACCAAAATCACAATAATCCACAACTAGAATATCTAGTGACTTCAAGTCTAAGGATGACAATACCATTGCACCGCGAGAAGCACTTGTGACTCAACATAACGTGTATGTAGCCTTCTCGGAGATGGGTCAATCCAGTGCGACATTACCCCTAATGCACACCTATGTGTTGGATCATGATATCTCCATATCAATCCAACCCCATACTAGTCTATAGATGATTGTCCCATTAATCATTATACTGGACTAGGGATATTTAAGATAAAAAACACAATTTTAAATATAAGGACTTCATTATATTAAATATCCAATAAATAATAAATGAATTTCTAGCCACAAATAAATTCATACGAAACTAGATTGCCTTTAGGGCATCTATTCCAACATTATGGCCTTGCCTTTGCCCTTTTTAATACTCTGTTCAGCGGTTCTCAACATATTGAGCAGGTCTGGCAGAGTCTTATTGATCTCATTCATGTTATAGTTCATTATGAATTGACTATAACTATCCGGAAACGATTGCAGGTGAGATTAGTGGCCAACTGTTGGCCGAACGGGAAGCCTAACATTTCTAGATTCTCTATGTATTCGATCATACAGAGTACATGATGCCCGACTGGGTTCCCCTCTGCGAGACTACACTTGAACAGTGCTTCGGATACTTCGTACCTCTCATGCCGGGCCTTCTCTTGGAAGAACTGCCTCAAATGTATGATCATATTGTATGTCTCCATGTTTTCATGTTGCTTCTGTAGCTCAGAGCTCATGGTGCACCGTATGAGACAGGTCACATAATTATTGTCATCTACAATCTTTTGATGTGCCCTTATGGCAGCTAGAACAACATCGTCAGCTGGTGGCGCTGGAACAGGTGCATATGTACAACTTCTTTTCTTTCTTAAGACAATCCTTAAGTTTTTGTACCAGTCTATGAAGTTGTTCCCTGAGAAATTGTCATTCTCAAGGACAGAACGCATGGATGGTGTCGATGTTTGATTGTTGTTTTCCATTAGAATTCTACAAAATGAGAAATATGCAATTTTTGTATTTTTAACAATTAACTACATTCAATAATTGCTAGATTATCACATATAGCTCTCATTATTTTTCTCAGATTAATAGCCCTCACCATTAATGCAGAAACTATCATATATTTTCTAGTGGGTCCAAGATCCATATTTCACTTCTTCTTGAGCTTGGTTTGACAAGTCACCCAAGAATTAGTTATTTAGGTAGGAACATCCTTCCAATTTCATCCTTATGCAACTCTTGGTGCAACCGGGCAAATAACTCATTATTTATCTATCTCATAGATAATCCCAATTGCCATGCCTCTAAGTCATCAATCCGATTGAAACTACTTAGTTACGTTCAACCTCTTATTTTAACAACCACACATTACTTGCTTGTGTCGCCGCATCGCATCGTGTTAAATTAAAATCGCCTTGCTTTGGCAAGCCCCAAATTAATAAACCCTGATCATGAAGGGTGTTAAAATAAGAGAAGGCATAACATAATATTTCCTTTGAGGGATTTTAGTGTCATTACTTAATTTGTTTGGTTGATCTCATCAACATGATCTACTTATTTGGATGGGACAATCCACAATAAAAGACCATTCTTATTTGTTATAATCTTGTTACGTTTTGGATGTATCAACCATACACAAAATAATTAACAAGACATAAGTAATAAACATCCCTAAAATAAAAATTAACGTGGCATGTATGGCCACTAAGACTAAGATATTACCAGACCGATGATAATATCTATATGCCCTAAAGTGACAAGCTCATCTCCATGTGCCTCCACCATAGCAGCGCGTCCTAGATGTGCAAGTTCTCTATCGTCTTTGTGACTTTTTGGCTCTTTGGTCTTCTTCTCCATGCTCTTGGCTATTATCTAATAATCTAATTCTAGCTAGCATCTAAATAAAATAAATAAATAAAACCTCACATGTTGAGAAGATGATCAACTCGCAGGTCGTAAAACCTAATTAACTATTACATTAATTTGATCAACTCGCATGCCGTAAACCAAACCATAAATTAAACATCCTCAACCTATGCCATATCCATCCACCATGAAACAAAGCACATAATACAGTTTAAATCAATTTTTAACGCGCTTGTCCAATTTTAGTTGATAATTGGGTAACTAAGGTCAAAACGGTCCAAGAGGTCCACCAACAACCTTGGTCGAGCCTAAGGAGCCGCCACAAGCCACTAGGCCGCCGTCCCTAGGCCGCATGGTCGGACAGTGCGCCTAGGCCGGTTCGGCCATGTGGCCTAGCTTGGGCGGCAAGGAAGGGAAGGGGCGGACGGCTAGGGTTTCGGCCCTAGCCTCCTTCATCCTTCCTTCCTTGTTCCCCAAGTTTTAGTTGTTTCCATAATTTGAAAACCCTTTTTTCCCCATGTGCCCATGAACCCTAGTTTTTCAAGAATCCAATTGACATATCATATGTGCCCGAAATTGGCTAATACTATACGACGATAATAATTTTCCCAGTCCCTATTGAATCATATTCAAATTGCATCTATATGCCGATTTCAGTTTTTCGCGTAAAATTAACATATACGATGTAAAAACTGAAAAACAGTAACACATAATATCATGTTATGCGCTACGACCTGTGGCTCTGATACCATTGTAGGGTTTCGATGCAGGTTACGCAGCAGAATAACAAAAGGTTAATCCTGCTTAAACCCCTCCAAGGATCACAGGCAAGCAATCATAACATGATCAGGGTAGAAACATGTGTACCTTAGTTTGTGTGATCACTACGAAAAATTGTGTCTTCGTCTCTACGAGTATCCACACCTTAGATCTTAAACTGAAATTCTTCCCGCCGTGTAGTGCTAGCAACGGAAGAAGGAGAAAAAGGATCACGTAAAACGGAGCAAGTCGCGCGCCACAAGGAGTGGCCGACGGCAAGGGGGACGGGTTGGGGTGCTCGGCCTCAACTATCTCTCTTGCTTTGTTATGTTCTCTATAATGACTTGTGTTGAGAAAATAACAAGCTAGAGTTCCTTTATATAGTTAATAACTCTTTGTTAACTACATAATTGCCCCAATACTAATCATGTCCTTACATGGATTAGTCCACTTGCAAATTAGTCCCACTAACTTGCCTTGTGGTTGCGTTATGATCATTTTAGTTAATTAGCCAACTAATTAATACCCATATCCAGTTTAATCCATATGGTGTATGACCCCATATGTTTTTACTTAGTTGGTAGTAACTATTACAAACATAGATCAGTGTCTAGCAACACATGTATGCCACCCAACTAACATAAATAGTCAGTGATCCCGACAAACCTTGTGTCCAATGTTACGGTGTTGTGTTATCGCTTTGTCTCCATATCTGTATTCGACACGAGACATAATTGTCACACTCGTATATCCAATCCATAGTTTCTCGATCCTGGGAATAGGCTTATCCATGCAGATAACATCAATATCTCCATATTAATTTATATGAGTCTGGCCAGATATTCCATAAGCACTACCCCTCGAGTGGCCGTGGATATTTATTCCTATTATGTAGGAGGGGAAAATCCTATCTACACCACTGCCATCTCTAAGCTTGCTTCCTATCATGCCCGCTAGTTATATTTATAGTTACCCAGTTACGGTGTAACGTTTGATAATATCAAAGCATGATATTTCACAACTAGAGTATCCAGTGACTTCAAGTCTAAGGACTACAACACCATTGGCACTACGAGAAGCACTTGTGACGTTGACATAATCTAATGTAGCCTTCTTGTGGTGGGTCTATCCAGTATGCCATTACTCCTAATGCATACCCATGTGTTAGACTTGATATCTCCATATCAATCTACCCACATACAAGTCCATAGTTGATCGTCATGTGATCTATATAATGGACTATGGATATTTAAGATAAACAACACAATTGTAATCTAAGGACTTCATTATATCTAATATCTTTATCAATAATACAATGGTTTATTCTAGCAAATAAAGTTCATACTAAACATATTGCCTCTAGGGCATCCAAAACCAACAATCTTATGTGTCGACACCCTCTACTGAATCACTAGTCCAGTAGAATATTACTAGTCATAGTTAAGAAAATACTGTACAAAAATAAAATGTGGTATAGAACGTATGGGTATTATACCATTTTTTGTTAAAAGTAAGTTAGTAAAAATACAAATTAAAATTACAAGATAAGAATCATTTAAGTTTGTAAAACATACGTGTATAATTCGTAGACTATTATAATACATGATTAATAATTTGGGTACATTTATTAGAATCTTAACACATATAGTGAGTTCCTTGTGTCGAATATTGCTATAATTACGTCGTTTCTTGTAAATATTTTTATCTTAAGTCGTAAAATATGTACTCATTGATTTTTGATTCAAATAATTCTCTGTATTGCATATACTAACTTATATACTTACTCATAATAATTTCAAACCAAATTTGGTGCTCACTCTGTTCTTTATAAAAAAAAACATCGGCCATTCAATAATCATATGTACGAAATGTTACAGTAACAAATAGTGAACTCATGTTTACTAACATGTAACACTCAAGATTATTAAAAATACACATATTTATGAATATATATTTTTATATAAATTATGTGTGTAATAGTTATCGAGTCGACTTGATATTTGTAAATTTGCTTAACAATATTTTTAAAAAAATCGATAATGAATATTTAGCTTAAAAAATAGTTTACAACATATTGATTCATAACCAATAAATAGGAGTTACAATATTTGGATGATATGTTATATACTATAATTGAGAGCGCGAGAAGTTTTATTCGGACGCATTATACATTTAAACGTTAAATACGATCACTAAACTTTTTTGCTGAATAGTTCGAATATTTTTAACTATGTCCAACACTAAAACAGAATACCGGAGTATTATTCATTTATACGTACGTACGGGTATTAAATAAAGCTTCCTTCCTTCATATTGTGTAAAAAAATTGGTGTTTACAACTTCTCCTGTAATTTTCTTCTCCCACTACATTCTCTTATCTCCCAGTGGAAGAAGTCAGGAGCGGAGAGACAGTTGTAAGTTAGCTCGCTTGGCACGCAAGAGAAAATAAGAAGAAAATGCAAGCCTGTAGATCCGCTGAGTTTTTAAAATCAACCATCTATTTCATGTGAATGCTAAAAATCAGCGCTTTTACAAATCAACTATACGATTTCTGACAAAATCGCTTCTTTTGTATATGTGAAGCTCTCATCGCCGCCGTCAAAGGCGTACACTTGTGCGAAAGAGTCACCCACCAGTCCCGTATAGATAATACTACGGAACAGATAAATAATAAATGGCTATTGAGCCGTTAGATTATTGTCATGTAGATTTGCAAGAACTAATGGGTGGCTACTCGTGATGACATAAATAACGTACTACATTTTACCTTCGGATCCATTAAAAGTTTTACCTTGATTGTTTTCAACTTCGCTAAACTGACATGTTGGATCCATTAGTTTTATCAGTATGAATCCATTTGTTTTACCTATACGGATCGAAGTGATGTTTCTGAGGCAAACCCAAACACAAAAGATTAATGTAGTTTATATGAAAACGAATGCGGGTTCTCAAACAAAGAAGGGTGGGCATTTTACTGTGTTGGAACAACTAATAATAAAGTTGAAATATGAACCACTAATAATTGTGGCCTTGCAAATAACGTATTCATAAATAATACTATTTCTTCTAATTGGGTTGGAGGATGAGCATTTATTTGAAGATGGTGACCAGTTACTTGATATACAACTTATTTCATTTGCCTATTAATTATTTTATTTGAAAGAGCTATGTTTGATATGCTATTTTTCTTCGTGTTTATAAGAAAATCGATTGGTGTTTGACATGTTATTTTTCTTTCTCGTGAGTTGTTGTTTAGTTGTTGCTCTTGATTAAGTGACAACATTTCTTTGGTGGTATAGGAATAAAATTTCATCATGAAGAATCTTATGTGTTGTGGGACACAGTTCAAAACAATGGTATGTACCTCTGGACTTTAACGCTATTTTACGTTTACATGCCGAGCTTATTTGTACATTGATTGTTTAATTAAATGACTTAGATTATAAATGTGTTGTTTTGTATCAAATTTTAGGCGGTGGAAGTGTCCTTTCTTATTTAGAATCTGTGATTCTGTGATAGGAAGTAGGAACACATAAATTTCAATCAAACACGATGAATGCACCAATGCATCATCAAATATGACATTTTTTTAATGAAAGTGGCACACTTCATAATTAAAAGTGTCATTTCCAAATTGTTAAGGTATGAGTGTATTTAATCCAACTTTTACCAGTGAAAAATAAAACAACTACCGTGAAGAACATGAGCTAAAACGTCATTTTCAGTCAAAGAATTCCCCGTCATTTGGTGGAATGTGATGCTAAATGTTTTTTATTTCTTTTTATGTAATATTTTGACAACATAACACACCGATTGTTTCAATGATATAAATTTTGTTTATTAGTTAAAATTTTGCAGTACATCGTACGGGTTAAATGCTAGTTATATCTATACCATAAGATTTTTTTTAATATGATCAATATTCTATAAATCTATAGATAATGGTAATAATGTTAATTTTAAAAGAATATACAATTCCGCTAATTAAAGTAGATTATATAACATTATTCATTCCATTTCCCATAATTTCTTTTCGATATGATTAAGATTCTATTTTTTATTTTTTTTATATGGGTAGTCATATATATATAGAGTGAGTTTGGTAGAATGGTTTCTCGTAGAAAAAGTTTTTTTGATTGTGGTGGAATTTTTTTAATTTTTTTAGAGATTCTGTTTAAACCAGTGTGTTTGGTAGTGGTTTTTAAACTAGATTAAAAACTGGAGAGTTGTGTTTGGTAGCGGTTTTTAAACTAGATGATGTAGATTAAATGATAAATATACCCTCCACTTATTTTTCTTTTACAGATTCAAGAAGAACAAATGCAATGTAAAAAAGTTCACGATTTCATGAGCTTTAACGATTTTATGAAAGTAACAAATTGAAGAACAAATTAAGAGTACTATGATATCCAAAAAATCATTTTTTTTTACTTAAATTCAACAATAAGTTAAAGAATTCATGAAATTTCATTTCACACTAGAGGCTACGTCCAGTAGCGGACAACCAAAAAAATAATAAAGTAAAGAAAGAACACCACAAAAATGATTGATCCTAGATAATAAGAACATCACATAAAAGGTATCATCTGAAATATGCGAGAATTGAGTTTTGTGGGAAAAAATTATGGAAAAAGTATAGAAAAAAAAATCCCGTGCAATCTTTTTAATCACCTCGATGACTAACATGTCAGAGAGCTACCGAAATGAGAGACTATTTTCAATTTAAACGTCTACGATGTGAGGGTAATATCGTATTTGTGTGTTATAGAAATATACCAAAAGAAAAACAACCAAAGCTTAATTTTTTCACCAAAACAAAATGTCAAAGACGAACATCGATAATAAAATAAATAAATAACTAAATGAAGAAGAAGAAGAATCGCCAGATTTCAGATATTAACTGCCACAAAAATCTTAGACTAAGAGTACATGCAGACTGACTATGGGTGCGTTTGGTAGAGTACTTTTTTTTAGTTTATGGTTTAAAAACCAAATGCTTTATCAAAAGTGTTTGTTTGCAGTGGTTTAAAATCAGTTTTAAATCTAGTTTTTTTTTTTTTTTTTTTTTTTTTTTTTGAGGGAAGGTGCTCATCTTCTTAGGCCTCGTTTGGGTAGAGGATATGGTATGTAGGGATAAGGCTTATGCTATGATATGAGCAAGGATATGAATGCTGTCTGATAAGCCCTGATAAGATATGCTGGTTGTCTGTGTTTGGGTGCTGTCGGATATGATGCAGGATATGAAGCAGGATATGTGCCAAAATGACTGTAATATCCTCAGTGCTCTTATTTTGTATAAAAGATTGTATATTTCAAATTGATGGGAAAAAATGTATACAAAATGTATTAGTATTTATGTTTATATTTTAATACTCTTTTTTCTACACAATAATGACGTTGTCAAAATGTATAGAAATCTATATTAATATGCGAAATAAATTTGTAGTAACATGCAAACATAAAAAATATTCAAGGATACAGCATGGTCATAGCAAAGTATGGAGTATAAATTACTACTACTTATTGGCATATTTGCATGGTGTTACACAACTTACAATAAACAAGTTAAATTAAACGAACGAAATTTCAGCAAGCACGGTAAATGTCTTCGTATTTATCTCAACCGTACATACTCAAATAAAGTTATACAATCCCAAAATGATAGTTATCAAACCCATGAGGACCTCCTCCAAAATGATAGTTATCAATCCCAAAATAATAGTTATCAATCCCAAAACGATAGGGTTTAGGGATAAGGGTAGGAAATTAGATAGTTTGGCGGGGTATTTTTTTCAACCTACTAGCATACTAATATGCTATATTTTTTCTTATCCGACCTTATACCTCCATGTTGGTGGTATAAAATTTGTTCATTAAAAGCTCTATCAGCATAAGGCAACATAACTTATCGCCTCTCTTATCTGGTACCCAAACACTTGATAAAAAAAGAGATGGTATAACTTATCTTATGCTCCCTCCTAATCCTCTACCCAAACGAGGCCTAACAGATTATGATTGACTCCAGTATATTATGATTGACTCTTAGAGAATTATGATTGACTCTCACACTCTATATAAAGAGTGTTTTGGTAGAGAATAAAATCACTTTTAATATGCCTCCATACTTTGTTCTCTCTTCTCTACTTTTTAGTTCATAACACGTTATCAGCACGCTCTACCTAGTAGAAGATCTACGGAAAAAAAGGTACGGACTTTTGGTTATGATTATTGTCGGAAAAAAAATCAAACGAAACATCAAATTTTCCATTTGATTCTTCTTGTCTCTTACATAATCCAAACTTGATTCATATCAAAGCGAGTTAAAAACTCCAATCTTATTACGATTCGTATTGTTATCAAATGATATGCCTTCTATTTTCATTCATATGTTCATAAGAGATTCAAACTTTGATTCAATTAGTTTGATCTCTGTTCACCAAGCTATAAAGCTAGACCGTTTTATATTTTGTATACTGATTCTTGTGCCCACCATCTAACACGTTCGAGTGAAAAGAAGAAGAAAACAAGATCTGCAAATCAGATCTGAAAAAAAAGGGCCAACTCTGACTTAAGGTTGCTGTAAAAGAAAAAAAATAATAATAATAAAAACAGCAAAAAGCCGCCCCCAGGAATTGAAACTTGGGCTGGCTAGGCGCTGGCCACTGGGCACTAAAAGAGCTCTATTGCCAATTGAATAAACTGTCAAAGTTTCAGTACTTCAAGCAAGCTATTTATTGAATGTTTTTCTGCTAGTAGGGTGCACCCATGATAAAAAAAAAAAAAAACGAATTTTGCCGTTTGGAATTGAACCCAGGGTTGTTGGCGGCTGACTTGTGGCTTGCGAATGTAAGGGCTGCCACCTAAACTAGCAATACCCTACACAAAAATCCAGGGCATCGTCGTAGCTATTATTGTCTACTTCTGCTACCAAGTTTAATAAAAGAAAAGAAAAAAAAAAAAAGATGTGTAGCGTATGGGATTCGCACCCACTCAAGTAGACAACTTTGAACCTTTTCTACAAAGTTTATGCCTACTGATTTAACATAGGGCTTCTCATTTATTCTGCATTTGATAGAATGTCCCAATATTTTAAAGAAAGAAAAAAATATGTTGCTGAAAAAATAAATCCATTGCTCGTACCCAAAATATACGGGTGCTAGAGCCACATTGCGGATTGCCTACAACTTTAGCTGCCTAATCTAGAGTAATAACTTGCTCCGCCTTGTGCGTTTGTAATGGCTTATTCTTATAATGTAGAGCAATTACGTGCTCCTCCGTGTGCGTTTGTAATGACTTTTATTTGTTTTTTGAGAAAAAAATAGCACTGTTTGAATAAAAGCAGGGTTTTTTTATATTTAATGCTTCACTAGTGATGGTAGCAGAGATTTAAAAGAAAAGTGATAAAAAGAAAAAAATGCACCTAGTGCAGCTGATGGCTGAGGCTTTGAACACGCGCTGAGGCCTACTGGTGAGCCCTTGCTAGGTAATGAGAACAATTGATTTGTGTTCTCGGCGTTTATAGCTTGTTCACACCATGTTATTACTTTTAGTTGTGCTACAAACAGTGGGAAAAATAATTATTCCTAGCACCTCCCACTTGACGACTGAACCATTGGTGTTGAAATTTGGCTACGTGCTAGAATCAAAAAGGTACTCGTGTTATACATACATGCTATAGTATATTTATTTTATTTTGAAAAACAAAAAGAGTCATTGGAGTTCGGCGTGTATCAAACTCATGACCGCATGACAGTACACAATTACAATATGTTACTAGTAACTAGTAATCCTACTACCTATATAAAAGAAATCATCCCCGGTTGACGTGGTGTCCACTCTGGGCGTTCTAGTTGGTGGGTTATGCCAGAGGAATAGTGACGTGGGCATATTGACGGTTTTGCCCTTCTTGCTGTGAGCTATATGTGGTCTGTGGTTGAAGGGCGTTGTGGTCATTTGAGGCTTCCTTTGCTTGGTTAAAGCTGTGGTCTATGCCAGCTAAATGGTGATGTGGGCATAGTGACTGTTTTGCCCTTCTTGTTGTGAGCTATATAGTCTGTGGTTGAAGGGCGTTGTGGTCATTTTGGGGCTTTCTTTGCCTGGTTAGAGCTATGGAGGATGAACTCCATAGTCGGTGTATTGGTTAGTGGGACAGGTGGCTATTCTCGTTGAAGCTGCGCTCTATTTCCGGCGCTTGTTCGTGGGACAGGTGGCGGCGTCTCGCCGTCCATACTTAACAAGTGATGGAACACGGCTTGTGGTGTTGGTGCCATTTGCCGATCTGTTGTGACCAGGTGAGTTCTTTGCTCTCTCTCTCTCTCTATTCCTCGGCTGCTGGGTTTTCTTCCCGCCAGCTGTCGGGGATTGCTCCGGCGGTTTGCTGACTATTCGACATTCGGTGTATTCGGTAGTATTTGAATTTTTGTTGAGATGCGGAGTTGGGTTTTCCAATTTGGGATTTGTAGGGTTCGATGGTTGTGTAAATTGGGGTTTCAGTGAGGTAGTTGGAGTATTATTTTTTATACAGCATGAATTGATTATTTGTATCGTCGTGTGATTTGTTGTGATGGGTTTCATGTGTCTAAACTGCTTGCATGTGTGGCATTCCGATATTTAATTCGGGTGCATGTTAGTCTGGATGTTTTGGGGTTTGATTGCTTGCATGTGTACAGTGTGGGGCTCTTTGTTGTTAAATGGTGTTATACTGGTAAGAAGTTGTGGGTTTGAGTACTTTATTAGCTTGTCTCTATTGAATTCATATCCTTTATTGCTTCAATATAATCAGTTATGTTTGGTTAGTTGAATTTGCATATGATTTTATTTGGCATTGGTATTTGCAGGTTGATCATCGGAGATTTGTACAAGGAAATTGTTGTATTGCTTCATCTGGTGCGTTTATCTCTCTTATGGTTGTCATTGTGCACATTAAAAACATGTTATTTCTTCAATTTAATCGGTTATGTTTGTTTAGTTGGATTTGCATCTGATCTTATTCGGGATTGGTATTTTCAACTTCATCTTCGGAGATTTGTGCAAGGAATTTGTTGTGTCGCTTCATACGGTACGTTTACCTCTCTTACAGTTGCCATTGTGCACATTAAAAACATGTTACTGTAAGCAGTCTGCGTGGTGTGTTTTGCATTCCCCGTTGTATTTGCGTGTGTTGCTGCTTTGATCCGCAAACCCGTGTGACTATTTTTTTGTTTGTTGTTTTTGTTCTAATGTTTGATCTGGTTTACTGCCTCATACTGCTTTAGTGCCTTGAATTGGTATTTGATTGTGAGGTTTCCCAGTAAGATATGGGTTCATATTGTTTAGATAGTTTGGTATAGAACCTATTTCTATGTTGTTGTTGCCATGGTTGAATGTAATTGATGCCCGTGGTCTTGTGAAATGTGTGGATCGTAGCTTGTAAATGCCTGCAGGTAGTCCTGGGAGACGACCAAGGCGGGGTAGTCCTCCACCTTTACATCCATCTGCTACCGTTCGCAACCCGTTTGTGTGGGAGCAGTTAGCACGGAGTACTAGATTACCAGCAGGGGTTGCTACTTCTGCCCCAGCTCGGCGGCGGCCGGGTAGACCTCGGGGGGGGGGGGGGGGGTAACGCCACTGCCAGGTCTCCTACATGCAATGCAGAGATAAGAGGTAGCGTCCCGACAGCTGGATATGCTTTCCCAGCTGCGACCCCGCTGGGTATACCTCCGAGGGAGGGTTCTGCTTCAGGTTCTTTTGTACATACTGCAATGCCAGGGAGTAGTGTCCAAGTACCAGGCTATGCTTACCCGTTTGTGATGCCTTCTTGCTCCACAGCTGTTAGGGGTTGTGGCCCGTGTAGCCCATCTGTTGGTTTGGCAGTCGCCTATGGTACTGCTCTGGATGTATATAATGGGTTGCCGAATAATGTGTTGTCATTTATGCCATCTGTGTCATCTGGCTTGCCCAATATTGCTTCAGGCCCGTCAGGTTCATCTTCATTACCTCCACCTCAACGTCCGCACTTCGCTACTGCGTCATTTGCTAATAGGATCAGCCCTGTTGTGTCTTGCGCCGCGTCTACGGATCAACATAGCAGTAAGCCCAGCGGTGCTCCCGAAGTACTACAACCACCCCGTAAATATTTTTGCCCCATGTGGTTTCATTTGTAAATTTGTGTGTGGATTTGTGGTTTCGTAACTGTTAATCGTGGCTGTTGTGTGGTGCAGGGCAGAGGCGTACAAAAAAGTGGGAGCGGGGTGCTCCGCCCCCGCCCTGGGAACCAAGTGTGCTGCCATCCCCACGGAGATGTCCACACTGTGATGCTAAATTGTTCGCGTACGAACCAGATGGCTTCTGTTTCAGTGAGGGCTGCGTAGTCCTTGCTCCGCATGAGATCCCAGATTCGTTGGCCAAGTTGCTCTTGTCAGACAATGTGACTAGCGAAGAATTCAGGCACAACATCCGTGCATACAATTGCCTGTTCTCCTTCACTTCGATGGGTGTCAAGGCTGATCCTGATACCAAGAATAAAAGTAAAGGGATTTACACGTTCCCTGTCCAAGGCAAGATATATCACTACATAAGTGATATTGATCCCGGCCAACAACCTCCTAGGTATTTACAGGTTTATTTCTACGACCCAGCCTACCAGCTGCAAAGCCGAGTGACAGCTTTTGACAATCTTGATCCGGCTGCTATTTCTTGTCTGACTGATATTCTAGAGGTCAATCCTTATAATCAGTCTTTTCAGTCAATTCATGCAAGCTCTGAATTTGCTGAATGCGATGTCCGGATCAAATGTGACCCAGGACTTGATCAACGAACACACAATTTGCCTACATCTGATCAGGTTGCAGCTATCTGGATTGATGATGAGACCCGTGCCGGTAAATATATTCGTGATATTAGGTTTAGGCACAAGGGTGGCGAAGCAAAGAGTGTTGAGTACCACGTGGGTTGCTTCGATCCGCTTCAGTATCCTATCATGTTTCCTTATGGTCAGCCTGGATGGCATCCTAGAATTAAGAAGAAGCCTGCGAAAAAGAAGTCGCGGAAAGGTAGTTTCACTTTGTTAATTAGTATATGTGAGTTTATATTATCGATGCTATTATAATTGCTGTGTTGCTGAAGGATTTGCTTGCACTTGCAGGGCCAAGCGACGCAGAGTCCGACAATGCAACTGTTACCTGTCGTCAGTATTATTGCTACCGATTACAAATGCAAAATATACGCCACTCATCGTTGTTGTTCTTCGGTCGACTACTGCAGCAATACATGGTCGATATGTATGTGAAGCTGGAGACAAGTCGACTGGATTATGTGCGTCAACATCAGGATATTATCCGCGCGGAACTGTATCAGGGAATATTGGATAACATCGCTGCAGGTGAAATGAACCCAAATAATGTTGGGCGTCAAGTTGTGTTGCCGCCATCTTTTGTTGGAGGGCCTCGTGATATGAAGCGCCGTTACCAAGATGCAATGGCACTGGTGCGGAAATATGGCAAGCCTGATTATCTCGTCACGATGACATGCAATCCGAACTGGGCTGAGATTCGTGATGAGCTTCTACCGTTTGAGCAACCTCAGAACCGGCCTGATGTGGTAGCGCGAATATTCCGTGCGAAAACAGTTGAGCTGAAACAGGATTTGATTGTTAAGGAGATACTTGGACCAATTGATGCCTACACCTATGTAATTGAATATCAGAAGCGGGGTCTACCGCACGTGCATTTTCTGCTGATTCTAAAGAAATTTGCGAAGTTAATGAGCCCTGATAGAATCGACAAGTATATATCTGCTGAAATACCTGATCCGCATGCGAACCCTCATTTACATAATGCTGTGAAGAAACATATGATGCATGGTCCATGTGGCGACTTTAATCGACATTGTCCTTGTATGCGGCCTAAAACTGGGTGCAAGAACAAATATCCACGGGAATTCGCAGATGTGACAAAAACTGGTGATGATGCATTTGCAGTTTATCGGCGACAAAGAAATAGCCATACTGTTGAGGTCAGGGGACATACATTGGACAACAGATGGGTTGTGCCGTACAACCCTTATTTGCTTGCTAAGTATGACTGCCATTTGTATGTGGAAATATGCTCAACCATTAAAGTTGTTAAATACTTGTACAAGTACATATACAAAGGTCATGATAAGGTTGTGTTCCAGGTTATATCAGAACAGAAGGGTTGCATCGATGAAATAAAAGCTTAGTCTGCCAGATGGATTTCCCCCCTGAAGCTGCTTGGCGTATCTTCAAGTTCCCTATGAATGAGATGTACCCTTATATAACTACTCTGCAACTTCATCTCCCAGGAATGCAATCTATTTCATTCAATAAGTATACCAAGCTGCCGTATATTGCGGCAGATAAGAAGTACAAGAAGACAATGTTAACTGAGTATTTTGAAACAAATAAACGGGATCCGGTTGCTAAGCGGTGGATTTATAGTGAGTTCCCCGAACATTATGTATGGAATTCTACGAAATCGGAATGGACGCCTCGGAAAAAGGGTCACGCTATTGGGCGTATTGTCGCTGTTAATCCTGCTGAAGGTGAACGCTTTTTCTTACGAATATTATTAATGCATGTCAGAGGAGCAGAATCATATGAGCATCTTCGTACTGTTGGTAATCATGTGTGTGACACATATCGTGAGGCTTGCGAAATGCTTGGGCTACTTGAAAAAGATACTACATTGGTAGACTGTATCGAAGAAGCTACCACGTTTCAGATGCCACACACTCTGCGACTATTGTTTGCAACGATTCTGGTGTTCTGCCAGCCAAGTAATCCACGCCAGCTCTGGGAACGATTTTATAGCAAGCTTTCCGAAGATTATCGCCGTGGACAAGCCTATAGTGAAGCTCAGATCCTTTCAAGTACTCTAAGACATGTAAATGTGGTTCTCGAGTCGATGGGAAGGCAATTAAGAGATTATAACTTGCCAATAGATGTCAATGGTTCCGATGAAGTTGCATTGCTGAACCGCGAGATTGATGAAGAGTTATCAGTTCCTATCCCTGCTGAAGACATTGCAGCATCGCAGCAACTTAACCAAGGCCAGCAGGCTGCATATGATAAGATCATTGATCATGTTTGGCGGAAGAAAGGTGGGTGTTTCTTTGTCGTTGGGCCTGGTGGCACGGGGAAGACATTCCTATACAGAGCTATCCTTGCTCAAGTTCGTAGTATGGGGCATCTGGCATTGGCTACTGCCAGTACTGGTATTGCAGCATCTAATTTGCCTGGGGGTCGGACTGCGCATTCTCGCTTAAGCTACCCCTCGATACGAGAGAGAAGCGTTGCTGCAACATCGGGAAGCGCACCGCACTGGCAGAGCTGATTCGACAATCAAGAATAATAATATGGGATGAGGTCACAATGGCGAAAAAGCAAAATATTGAAGCTTTTGAAGCTATGCTTCGTGATATATGCTCAAGCAATGAAGTATTTGGTGGGAAGACTGTGGTTTTTGGTGGTGATTTCAGGCAAGTGCTCCCTGTGACAGTGCGTGCAACCAAGGAGGAGTGCATATGCAACAGCATTGTCGATTCACACATGTGGTCCCATATGCGTGTACTGCGTCTGACAGAAAACATGAGGGCAATTCATGATCCGTGTTCGCAGAGTTTCTGTTATCGGTCGGGGATGGCAGCCTGCAAAAAAGTGACGATTCCTTATTAAAACTACCGGAATCAATGATTGTGCCTTTCATAAATGAAAGAACATCGATTAACACTTTCATTGACTATGTTTATCCTAACTTTGAAAATGATTGATTGAATTCAGATTACCTCGTTGACCGAGCTATCTTGACACCAAGGAATGACTGTGTCGATCTTCTGAATCAAATTCTGCTTGATAGATTTCCTGGCAACATGCACACTTACACAAGTTTTGATCATTGTCTTCCCGGCAGCCGAGATAATTACTCTTTAGAGTTTTTGCATACGCTTACTCCCAATGGACTGCCTCCCCATGAGTTGTTCTTAAAACGTGGTTGTCCTGTGATGTTGCTACGAAATTTAGATCCATCTGCAGGGCTGTCTAATGGTATTCAACTTATTTGTAAAAATTTGCTACCCAATGTCATACATGCTGAAATAGCTATAGGTCATAACAAAGGCAAGGATGTTTTCATTCCCAGGATACCACTTAGGCCATCTGAAACAGATAACTATCCAGTCGAGTTTGAAAGAAAACAATTCCCAATTCGACCATGCTTTGCGATGACAATTAACAAGTCACAAGGCCAAACCTTACAGAATGTTGGTATATATCTCCCTCAACCAGTATTCTCGCACGCTCAACTTTATGTTGCACTGTCCCGAGCAAAATTGTCTACGTCTGTCAAAATTCTAATACAGCCACTTGATAATGTCCAAACTGTCGATAGTACCCAGAATGTTGTGTACAAAAATCTGCTGCGAATGGCATCAGGACAACAAGAATAGTGATTCGCAATAAAGTCATCAATGGCAAACATAAATAGTTATATACATATATATATATATATATTATTTATTTATTTATTTATTTATTTATTTATTTATTTATTTATTTTGTTGTGCCTACGTTTCCATGCCTGGAATATCATGTGTTAAATTTTGGCTGTGAATATGTATTTGCTGCAATCTTATCTGCCTGCATTATTATGATGTAAATTTGTTGTATGTGTGAAATTTTGTATGATGAAATGTACTTGCTACAGGGTTATATATCTGCATGACTATGTTTCGAACTTCTTTACTACGTAAACACCTTGTGATCACGAATACGATGCTTATATATGTTGTTTCTGCAGTGCTGTTGTAAAATAGGAATGGAAAGTGACATGCTCAAGCTGTCTGAATTAACCGATCAATCAAAAGAATGGAAACTTAAACTTCGAGTCGTTGAGAAGTATCGTGCAATGACAGCTAGATTTGGCAACACAAAATATCAGCGATATGTGCTTTGCGACAACGAGTTTCGTTAACAAGTTATTCAAACTCCCTGTTAATATTTAAACTGTGTTAAGCCTCCAATGTGTTCCGTATTTATTAATTCATGCTTTACTCTATACAGGGAAAAAGGATACAGGCTACAGCTTTTGATGCTGAAATTGAATCCTTCGATAAACAGCTACATCCATACCACACATACCTGGTTCAGTGACGGAGTTGTGCGCCGTGTTAACACGCAACATCTCTACATCGATCATGACTACTCGATCCTCGGATGAAAATAGTACCAATTGAAGGCGTCGCAGATCAACCAGCAAGTACTACGTACAATTTGAAGACTTTGAACGAGGCCCGCGATTTCATTGGAAAGCCTGATAAATTTGGTAATTTTTTCCAATGTTCTAATAATGCATTGCTTACTACCTTATTCTGCTTTGCTACTTATTATGTTATATTAATCCCGATGTTCATCTCCACCGACTTTCTTCCATCATCCCAATTAAAATACGTCCTCACAAGGTATACATTTATACGCAGATGTTGCAGTCATAATCATAGTTGTCATGTCATCAAAAACAGTGCCATGGAAGGATTCAACAGCTCGCTGCAGGGTTCGAGATATAATTGTGGTTGACGACTCGTATGTTTTCCTAAACGCCCTGTCTATTTCTAATATATTTTGCTGCACTTTCTTCCTTAGCGGTTTGTAGCCAAACTATAGTCACTACATCTTATTGAATCAATGGTGGATTTATTTACTGTGGATTATATCTAAATATCATTTTGTCATAATTTAGAAGGTCAGAAAAGAATGAAAATATATGAAATCAAAGTTCCAGCGGTGTAGCGTGATTTGCTAGCGTCGCACCAGCTATGTCCACGACCCTAATTCCATATTTTATTCCCAATGTTTATGTTATATTTATGTAGGATGCGTTTGGTAATTTATAATGCCAACCATTCTTGTGGAATTGATGATTTTTTTTATTATTATTAATTTTAATTTTATTTTTTTTAATTTTATTTTCCTCCTGCTTACACAGCTTCAATCCAGTGTGTTTGTCTGCTTGGGATGACATAGCAACCACTGATGCAGAAATTCTAGCCAAGTCAGTCAAATCCAAGCCTGTTGTCATCGTTACTAATATTGTATCATCTAAATTCTCCGGTATGCTATAACATGCTATTTTCACTAGAACATTATAATGTGATATATTATTCATGTATCAACTGCCATGTGTGTAAATGGTTTTGCCCATGCACCCCAGGATTCTCCTTGAAGACTACCATGTCTACAATGTTCTTGTCTGATGTTCCCGATGCACGGATTGGAGAGCTGTCGGATTGGTATGCCGCCTACATTATGTATTTATATGCGCTGTATAACATATCGTATACTGGTATATGTTTACAACCTTACTATTTTGCAGGCGTGATGATAACTATGACAAGATTGATGCTATCAGTAACCCTGAAATGCTACTGAAGAAGAAGGTTGTAAGTACTTCTGCATCTGAGTTCAAACTCTTCAAGATTGCAGACTTACCAAGTACTCCGGTAATATGTGATATCTAGCACTATAACTGCATATGAATTTATCTGTGACGCTGTGGTTTAAATTTAAGTTGGGTTGCGTTGCAGCAGGCTGGTAATGATGAGATCTGGGTGAAGGTATCTGTGGTTGTCGCACCATGCACTCAGCGACCATGGTATAATGCTTGCATTAAATGCAACCGTGCCACCAATCAGGTCCTAGGTGAGGTCTTCGCTTGCTCAAGCTGTGGAAATAATGACTGCGTTTCCGCCCCATGGTAAGGCATATTATGATTTACGTAATTCGTCTGTAGTTATCGTTTATCATTCCAGCAACTTGGACCAGTGTGATTGTATAAGAAGCTGGTGATTTTATGTGTTTGTCAAGTAAGTATATATCTCGTAATTGACATTCGCACGAATAAATTTTCTGCAGGGGACGCCTCGGAGTTCGGATTGGAGAAGGCAGTGGTGAACTTGAAGTTGCCATATATGGGCATGCTGTTGAAACTGTGCTAAACAAAAGTGCAGTTGTTCTATCTGCAATGACACATGACGTGAGCTAATCGCACCCCATAATCTGCAGGATTACAAGTTCAATGAAGCTGATATATATATATATATATATATATATATATATATATATATATATATATATATATATTTATTTATTTTTAAATTATGATCGATCGATTAGTTTTAGCATGAGGTCTTAGTTAACATAACCATCCTATATTCTGTTGCAGGAACAAAATGATGTTTTGTCAAAGGCAAATGATGCAGCAGTGAACAAACGATTCTACTTCCGCCTGGCTCCATCCAACAGCAAGAATCCGCGCTGGGTCAACAAGTGGAGCGTCCGCCAGGTTGAGATTGCATGAAAGTAGTTCGTAAAATGAAGACTGGGAAGACTATGTGAGTAACCATCTATGTACATAGAAGCAGTATAGTCAGTACCGAACCCTATGGCCAGAAATGCATAAAAGTAACAACTTGTGCTTACACAGTTGTTATGTTTATGCCTTTTGCTAATATTTTTTTGTGTGGTTTCAAAGCAAGAAATCGCAGCCAGTGTATGTAGATGAAGATATGGGATTTCGTACTTCCCTCTTACATTTTGATTATGGAGATATACTAATGTGTCTCAGTGTAGCTGACACTTGCGTATATTTTGTACACTTTTTGGGACGACGTATATGTACATAAAATACAGTATTTTGTGTACTTGGTATGTTACAACTTTCTTTGGACACCCTTCTATGGTTGTTTCACATACTGAATTACAGTAGCTGGATGAAGGTAATTAGATCTGATTGGGTTAGGGTTTCCAGTTTGGCTGCTATGACGATCTTTCCAGTTGACAAAACCATAAAATTAGATGCCTAAAACATCTAATTTCAGTGCTTCTTTGGATTTTAGTTATTCTTGACTCGAATTGAATGTTTGAGGTTATATATAACACACACACATATTTATGTTTGATCGGTTACGACTAACAAAAATGTGTATAATGAGGCTGCTTTGGAGGTGTTTCCTTCGCATAACAAGTTTAATTAATTGATGTGTCCATTTGTATGTATGCTTGATTTGCAGGGTCAGAGCGACACAGTTACAGGTGGAAAAAAGTGAAAAGGGTACGTCCGAATCCAATATAACATTGACTGGCAACGATATACTATTCTTCGACGCCTCCAATTTTCAATGGTGCACGTAATACAAAGCGTACATTTAATCTATGTTTAATTATTTTCACAGCATCGTAGAATAAACGTTATTTCAAGACACCGTTAAAAAAAATTATGAACAGTCGCATAGTTTTGCTACACGAATCACTTAGTCAAAATGACACATATACAAATCAGACTGGTGCGATAGAGAAGAAACGGAGTTAATACTTGATAAATTAAAAACCTCGATAAACTTAATAATTTGCCCGGTTTCTATTCGAAACAAGTGCCAAACTAGACTCCAATTGATAAAATTGTATATATATATGTATATATATATGTGTGTTAATCTCAATGTACATATACTAGACCAAACCAAACTACAACCATATAATTACTAAAACAGTTTTCAATAATATTCACCAAATGATCTATTATTTATGACATCTTGAATAAATCCCAACTCTAAATATGCAGGATATTAAATACCTGTATGTAAGAGGACTTGCACTGCAATTTTCTTTAAACAACATAAATTAATAGCCCACTACTTCACCGGGTGTTCATAACCCCCCACTAGCTCTCCCACCCAACCCTTCAGATTGCAAATCTGAGGTACCGCCGCCGAGCTTTTCTTCCTCCAGGTATATTCCGTTTCAGGTCTTCTCCCCGTTCTGTAGCTTCTGTCTTATGCACCATAGTAATAACATCAACATTGCATAACCACTATGGAATCTAGTATCATCGACACTAGTCTGATGTGCAAAATATAGTTTTTAAAAATCCCCCATACTCTGTGCTTATTTATGTATCTACATTTGATGCAAATCCATTTCTAAGTGTTTACGTGGTCGTATTCAATAATTTAAATTTGCAATTGCCGTAACTGTATGTCAATGACGGCAGTTTGCTTCTCGGCTTTGACATTTTATGCCTTTGCTGAAATGTGTTGTTTGTCTGAACTATGCATACACGAATCGAATAATAACGAATTAGTCAACAGAGGAGATATCTGTGACACTAGAATGTGTACTCAGTATATTCGCGCTCAGTATTGTTTGTCTGTCCCGTAGTTTAATCAGATGCAATTGTTCTAGCGATTTGCCCCCGAATAACAGTTATACCATTTTCCTCCTTTGTGTCCTCTCCTATCTTCGCATAAACCGTATTATGTTTTTGTCATTGTAATTGCGTGGTAGTATGACATTATGCCTTCCATATTTGGTCATAGAATATGAATTCCTTTGACGACTGATATGCTTGCCAATTGTATACACAATTTACATTCTTTGATCATACCTATGCAGTTATTACTTCAATCCTGAAATTAGTATGAATTTCTTCAAAGTGATCGTACGCAATGATCCAGAAAATGAAAAATTGGTAAGCCCCTCTGAAAAGAAATTACTACATGTGCATCATTCAATTCAAGCACAATTACTTGTTACTTCTTTTGTATTCGAAAAAAATGCTTGGGGCGAATAATTAGTCTGACACATTGTTCTACTCCCAATTCTTACCCCGCATCTTCGTCGATGTCTACAAGAAAGATGTCGGAAAGATCGTGCAGCTACGAACTCCCAACGGGTCGGTGTTCAACACTACTATCCACACAGATAACAATGAATTGTACCTTACCAATGGGTGGAAGACTGTCGTCAGATGCAACTCGATCAGTTTGGGATATTTTATCTTCTTCAAATTTCGGGCCAATCTCAGTTATGATATTAGGATAATGGATCCCACGTGCACCGAAATCAGTTACCGCAGTAGTATCAAGCAAGAAGGTGACGCTGCTACAAGCATAAAAGGATTAGCACCTCGCTTCTTCAAGCTTTACGACCCATTCGATGCGAAAGATACTACGCTGGTAATGATCTCGTACAAGTTATGTATACATTTCCCTTAATTCTAATTTATCGCTTAGCTATATCTGTTGAATCATCATGTCATTGTGCAGCGAATCCCTCCGAAATTTGTTGCTTGTCACCACTACAGCATTACACCAATCATTCGCCTACATGTGCCCAATGGGGTGTCCTGGAATATCTGCATCGATCAAGTTGATAACGAGTACTACTTTGGCATGGGATGACTACAATTTATCAAGGCTTATCGCATTCCCCCTAAGGCTATACTTATGTTCAAGTATGAGGGCGATTTGAATTTCAAGATCCGCGTTATGGACGAGTCTGCTGTAGAGATCAACTACGGAGTCAATTCTTCCGCCTTTCCAACAGGTCCACAGGAAGATCATGCTTTGGCTCGTGCTCATGCTTACAACACTAGAGCACCATCATTTGCATTTCGCGTCATTCATTCTCACACTACCAAGAAGGGTGGAGTTGTAAGAACCTATATTCCAATTCCTTGAATCTTCTATATGCGTTCATGATACTAACAGCTTATTTCAAATCGTGCAAAATATACCTGCATATTTCGTAAGGGATTACTTGATTGGCATTCCAAAAGAAGTGTGGCTAGAAACATATGATAATGGCTATATGAGATGGGAAACTAGCTGTGGTTTCACGCATGCGGGAAACCCTTTCCATCGTCGTCTCACTTGGTTTAAATTTGTGCTCCACACTCAACTAGCTATCAATGATGCATGCGTGCTTGAATTAATCGATCCAACAATGCCATTGTTCCGGGCAACAGTCTTCCGCCAGTAACTTGTTCTGCATAACAAGTCTCCAGGCTATCTATGTATGCTCTCTGTTATATTATGTGTGTTTCTGGTTTCCCCGACTTATACTGCTAATGTACTCAGACTGTAGTTAACTCTTGCCTGTTTTGTTAGGCTTTTGTAATCGAATGTTTAGTACCATGTGTGCTACAAATCATCTCATTCAATACAATTTGCTGTCCACCAGATATTTGCACTCAATTTATGTTGGGTTTTAATTTTGGTGAATACCTATATTGCAGATCGTTATATCACATCTGTATATGATTCAAAACTAAATTAAATGTTTCGCATCTTTATTTGTGTGCTTCAAATTTTCGGTAAGAACTACATGCATGCCATGGGCTCATGCAATTGCCATCCATTAAAATCTAGGAAGATTTCCACATCTTCAAAACCTGCTCTTCACTAGACAAGAACACTGTAATGACTGATTAACGTAGTAATCGAAGGTGAGAGACCCAACAGACAAATAAAAAGTGTATCAAAAGCTCTCAACCAAGGTTGAGAGGAAAGCCTGTAATTATTTGGATTTCTACCACGAAAATCCAATAATCTTCCTTCCAATCAATTTGATGTGATTATGAACTCAGAAACGATACGTAATGTATTCCATTGAATTTTATGGCACCTGCGTAGACTTATTCGAGCTGATACGATTAAGGCTAATATTCGATCTGAAACGCAAACTGAGACACCCATGATGCAAGCAATGAAATAAATTATTCTTAATATTAACTACAAAAGTTACAATAGCCACCCATAACCAACTGCTAGGTCCATGATTTAAAATGTATGACATATTACACGTAAAGATTTAATAATAAAATTACAACCTACACTTCTTCTTTGAGATATTTTCATCAGCGTCGTCGGTTCTCCTTTTCAGTTGTTCCCGTCGCTCTGCTCTGCTTTTTCGTCCTGCCTCCCTCTGTCGCCGCAACACAGCTAAAACAGACTTCGCATTCCGCGAATAAGAGTTCGCCGTATCACTTTCCCAGCCGTCATCTTCGTCCTCTCCTCCTGAGTAAACCGTTGTTTCAGATCCTTTACCAACTACATAACCGTGCTGATGCCAGCTTTCTAATTCGATTCGCTCTCGTTGTCACTTTGTCCTAAGCTTTCAGTATGCTTCACTCCATCCTCCTTCATAACTTCATTGTGGTCCTTTCCCTTGCTCTTCAATTTGTCTTCCACAATTTTAATAGGGCTTCTTACAGCTTCATCTTTTTTATCCATTGCTATGCTGATATGAGAGTATTCAAAGATTTTGGAATGCTTTTATAGCCACAACAACTTAATGGAAGATGAAAAGCCCATAAACTGATGTTGTCTGCATCCAGTGTATGCATGGCAATAGAACCTTATTATGTTGTATTTACTCCTCCATATGGATGTATACAATTTCCAGAAGAGGGTACATTAAAGAGTTAAATGCTAGCAAACAATGTACCACGTAGAACTCCAGCAGTTTCAGAGTACAATATGCATGCATTTTCTCGTCCATACATGAAATAAAGTTTGGACTGAATAATATTCCGTGCTGATACTGTCTTCTAACGATTAGACTCAACTTGCTACTGTTACTTGCAGCATCTATTCGTAACACCCTTAGCAATTCAAAAATTACAATACAAAAAATAAACTTAAAATTCGACAAAAGCTGGTAAACATGGTAAACTAATTAACTGCTCCATATTTATTCAATCAACGGTTAACCAGCTGCTCGCATAGGAGAAAAATACAGAATAAATCACAGATACAAAGTAGATAAACAGCAGTCAGAAAACACACTGAAACGACAATGTCCAACTGCTAAACTTTTATGATCCAATCCATGATTCCTGTTTGCATCCTTCAGCTCAACGTCCCTCAGACAATTCAACATGTCTATGGTGTCGTCGAAGGAGAAGTTGAACTAGCTGTCGTGAACCCCCAACCATCGTCATCTTCGCCCTCATCAGAGTATGATGTTGTCTCCGAACCTTTACCCAGCATATAGCCACTTCCACATGTACTTTCTTCCTCAGATATATCCTTGACATCGCTTACATTTTCTTCCTCCGTCTCAGTGGCTTCACCAACATCCTCCAAACTGTCTTCTTGTTGTTGTTCCTGGTGTTCATCATCGCTAGATGCCATCTCAAGTTCTGTTGACTGACTGCTCTCTGCCATCTGAGACAATGGTCTTCCTGGTGCAGTTGAACACATGAAGATGTGAAAGCAGATAAACAGTTATATCGACTGAAAATATATATTAATACAATATATTTACTAATTTGCTATAGTACTCTTCACCTTGGCAATCAACGTTGAAGCCACACTGCTCCGTAAGCCAACAAGTGTAGCAAATGAATAGCAACTTCATTATATATACTATCTACTTTCACTCCACCTGCCATTAATTGAACAACTCATCCAAATTTTTGGGTAGCATCCCAATGAGCTTAAAATGTGTGCCAACATTTACTCAATCTGGCAATTGCACTGCATACAGAGACGTCTGCTTTTCCTCCTTGACAACTCAATGTCATCACATGCAGCCTCACAAAGCTGTTATTTCACATGCAGAACAAACACTTGGCATACAGTATTATTGTGTCCACACATTTGGTGGAAAGAATGCAGTTGCTGCTCATCACATTTCTGCAACTGCTACAGTCATTTTGTCACATCTGATTTGGAAGATCACATAGCCGTATACTAATACATATACTACGTATTTACAACGGCGTTGATTTCCTCCTTGCATACTAAGATAACACCAGGAATGCGAAGCTGGCATCGTGAACTGGCACACAGAGAATCCGGCAATACTGTTCCATGTCAGTATTCTCAAATACGCTGAACAAACCGATCGCAGGATAACTATATGGGTAGTCTGCCAGATGGAGAATGCATAACCAAAGATGTCCAGCAGCAAGTAAAGTGAATAAGATTTGAGTATGCATCCACGTAGAAATAAAATTCTATCAATATCTATGTAGGTTATTTTATGTTGTTGTAGAAGCAAATATCATCCGTTGCAAATTTATAGTTATAGAAGCACAACAAATGTACTCATATCCAGCCAAATACATATTGCATACCTACATTTATTCCAGATCACATGCCTCGCTGTAAATACAACTGAATAGGTACGAAATTATATGCACAAGCGGAATATACGGACACCAGGTGACATGCTACCATATTCAATTGGTACTATCGTAATGCGTGCCAATGTTTGCACTATATGACTAGATCCCTATCCTCCAAAAATTACCAAAGCAACTCCACCACAGAGACCAGCAAGGCAAATAAAAAAACTAGACAACCACTGCCTTCAATGTCAACACCGCAGGAAGGCTCATCAGATTCATCTGCTGTGTCCCCAACTTTACTCAGTGCAACAACTTTCCGAAGTGAAATCCCTCCTAGATGTGCTCCTAATACGCGAAGTAAGTGCTAATATATTTATTCATGCTAATCCGTGATAAATAAATGCTGACAAGTTTCGTAATTTCTGGTGTAATTCTGTGCATAATTTATCATGAACACAGGAATTGCCATAATAAGTGTGCACGGCTTTGCAGCTTCTGCAACCAGCAGTGGTGGTATCGGTGCAGTATGCCGAGACGATGAAGATAACTGGTTGCTTGGTCTCATCGGAAAACTAGATGCGACAAATAAATTGGAGAGCGAACTTTGGGCAATATACCACAGCATTCACTTAGCTTTCGACAAGAACTGGAGTAACATAGAAATACAGACTTCATGCTACGAAGCAACAAAAGTATTCCATTTCGTCAGAAATTATCCTCCAGGTATGAGGAATGAAATCAATCGAGGACATATTCTGCTGCAAGATATGCATATAGCATTGAATCATATCGACTACATTGAAAACAGCGTAGCCAAACAGCTTGCAAGTATGGGGGCACAACAATCAGAGGAATGCAAAATCTTGTATGAAGCCCCAGAAATAATACAGGATCTAATTATGGAAGACAAATTAGAAGCCTGTAGTCGTTATGTGTCACCCAGTGATACAGATTAGCTGCATATTTTTAGCTATTTGTATCGCAACTTGCATAAATGTTCATCATCTGATCGTTTAAGATTTCGGAATTTCTGTAGTTTATCGTACTTATTTTACATCATTACAACCACGTCTATAAGCAGATAATGACAGCTAGCCATGCTTTAAACTTCCCGGCCATCTGCTGCACAACCTGACCAGGAACCTTGACAGGTAAAACACAGTTCTGCCACAACAGTTCATACAGTGCCACAAGCTCTTATCTATGGTAATTCTACCGACTTACACGAACTGCTCATTGGATCTAAAGACGAATTATTTTACTACCTCTAACATATGAGAATTTACAACAACTATGTTATTATAGCATCATCAGAACGCACACTTATGACTTCATATCCATTTCTGGATATAATTTCTCTACATGGATCCAAAACATATGCAAATCTTCACGCAATGCTTCTTCATACAAACCATATCACAATTACTGTTATATTCAAGATTTACACTGGCTCAATCTAAATTAGGTACTGTAAGTTATTCAGCATTGCCACGTGTAATCACTAAGTCCTATCTATCTCATTCAACGGAACGGCAAGATCTCATTTTCCAATGCGAATGGAAGGAGCACGACCCCAGAATTTTATGCATCATCACAGTATGCTCTCCCGCAACTGTCCAACAACCAATTTAAATGGAAGTTAAAATGAAAGTGCCGACAACTACTCCCATAACAAACCTGCCACTTACCGCTATCCGAAATCGTGACTCATTGCAAACATTAAAATGCATGCCCAAACTACCTTCAAAGTGAAGCCTACCTGACTGCATCCACTTTATTTGACGCATACTGTAAATGCAAACTACCAACATCACATACTAAATATCGTTGCAGTGTCCCTCCTTTTTCCCCTCGATCACAAAGCAAGCTATGAAGACGATATCAAACGATGAAACTCTATCCGAAGATGAAGTCACAAGCAACCTCCAAGTTGAAAGCTGCTCCAGCTCATCCGCTATCCCATCCAATTCCGATTACGATCCGATACTCCTCGGTGTACCGCCTCTGGAACTGATCCCCACTGCCAGGCGTAAGTATCTTGATGAATCCCATCAAATTCCTTCTTCTCGTCCTTCTTCTTATTCTTTTTCTTCTTCTTCCCCGCATATCAATTTATCTAACCATCCAATATTTGTGAAACAATGTTGTTATCAAAGGAGTTGCAACAATAAATTTCCATGGCTATGTCCCTCCTGATGGTGGTACCGGTGGAATTGGAGGAGTGTTTCGGGACGACAAAGGTGACTGGCAACATGGCTTCATTGGGAGAATAAACGATATTAGTACTCTAGAAAGCGAACTATGGGCAATTTATCATGCTATTCGTATAGCCCACGACAACAACTGGAGGAAAGTCGAAATACAGAGTTCTTGTTACGAAGCAACCAAAATTTTCCACAGCTTTCAACCTGGTCCAGCTTCCATGGCCATCGAAATCACCAACTGTCATACTTTGCTTCGTTATATGCAAATTGCTCTTAATCACGTTTTCCCTCTGGACAACTGTGTAGCTAAAAGGCTTGCCACAATTGGAGCTGGAGAATCATCGAATTCAAGATATTATATGATGCTCCCGAAATAATACAAGACTTAATACTCGAGGACAAGTTGTCTGCTTGTGGTTTTTAGACATGTAATTAAAATTTCGTACTATTAAGAGCTTCATCTAATACCCTTTAACTGCTGTGTTAAGTGTCCATCGAATGCATTCTACCCATAGTATCTTCCGCAGCAATTGTTTCGCATATGCTCCCACTCCTATGTAAAATACCGGAACCCTGTTGATAATCAAACCAAAAGCTGCACATAATACACTAACGACATCAAACAACGTTCATTCTACATGTCTGGCAATCACATACCAGCAACAGCTTATGCTGTTCTTGGAAATAATGATATAATTACTTGGCATCCATACAACTCAATACGAGATGCTTCGATAACAATTAATAGAAGGAAGTAAGTGTTGGAATAGATGCCCTAGAGGCAATCTAGTTTAGTATGAATTTGTAATTGGCTAGAAAATTCATTTATTATTTATTGGATATTTAATATAATGAAGTCCTTAGATTTACAATCGTGTTGTTTATCTTAAATATCCCTAGTCAAGTATAATGATTAATTGGGACAATCATCTATAGACTAGTATGGGGTTGGATTGATATGGAGATATCACGATCCAACACATAGGTGTGCATTACGGAATGTTGCACTGGATTGACCCATCACCGAGAAGGCTACATACACGTTATGTTAAGTCACAAGTGCTTCTCGGGTACAATGGTATTGTCATCCTTAGACTTGAAGTCACTAGATATTCTAGTTGTGGATCATTGTGATCTTGGTAGCGTTAAACGCTACACCGTAACTGGGTAGTTATAAAGGCGTGTACTGGATACAATGAGAAGCAAGCTTAGAGATCGTAGTAGACGTAGAGAGGATTTGCCCCTCCCACATAACGGGAGCAAATATCCAAGGCCACTCGAAGGATAGTGCTTATAGAATGTCTGGCCAGACTCAAATAAATCAATATATGGGATATTGATGTTATTTGCACGAATAAGGCTATTCCATGGATCGGGAAACTAGGGATTGGATATACGAGTGTGACTTGTATGTCTCGTGTCCAATCCGGATATGGAGGCAAAGGGATGAGACAATTACTTGTACAAGGTTGTCTAGATGACTATTCTATTAGTTGGCTAGAATGGATGTTTTGCTAGAAACCGCTCCATATTAGCAAAGAGTTGCTACCAACTAGATAGAACCTATGGGGTCACACGCTATATAGAGTTGTACTAGATTTGGGAATTAATTAATTGGATTAATTAATTAGAAGGATCACTTTGCAAACCCTTGCAAACTTAGTAGGGACTAATTTGCAAGGAAGGGACTAAATTGAATTCTAGTAGGACTAGAATAAGTCCTTTAGGTAGTTAACAAGGAGTTGTTGGACTATATAAAGGACCCTCCTTCCTTCCTTCCTCATAACTTATGCTCTAAAGAGAACATAACAAGAGTGGGAGAGAACAAAGGAGAGAGAGAGAGCAAGCAACAAGGAGGACGCCGCCCCCCTTGCCGCCGCCCCTCGTCCCCGACGCCACAAGAGGGCCGAACCCCTCTTTGTGCCTCGTTTTGCGTGATTCCTTCACCCTCCTATCATTCCGGGCTAGCACCAAGGAGATTGGAGATCTAGGATCAACTCTAGGCGTGGATCAACTATAGAGAACGTGACACTATTCGCGTTTGAAGTCATCAAGGAGAACCCAAAGGTGTGTTTATGATTTCTTACCTTCACTATCGTTATGCATCTAGACTTGTGATCCTTGGAGGGTTTTGCATGGTTGTTTGTTTGATTATGCTTCCGTTTGCGCGATCCATGAATCAAAACCCTACAGTGGTATCAGAGCCACAGGTCATAGAGCATAAACGTAGTTTATGTGTTACATTCTTGTTGTTTTACACCTTAATTTGTTGTTTATCGCGTAAAACAAGACAAATCAAGCATTGGATGCAATTTGTCAAAGAATTAATCATAACAAGACCCAATTATTGCATTGGATGCATGAATTGGTGAGTTTGAGAAATTTTAGGATCTAAGATCTAGGGTTTGGGCATCCTTGGGGAAGAAGGAGTTCTCCCAAAACAAGGAAACAACCAAACTTGGGCTCCAAGCAAGGAGGTTGTTTTGGAAACAACCCCCACAAGGAGGTTCGGCCCCCTAGGGGACCGCCCCCCTTGCTTGCCGCCCAAGCTTGGCGCCCTAAGGGGCCGGGCGGCCCTAACCCGCGGGCCTAGCTTGCGGGTTTTGGGCCGGGCCGGCCCTAGGGCCTTATGGTTCACTTTGTTTGGGCCCGGGCAATTGGATTGTTGGGCCCATGGACCGTTTTAACCCTAGAAATCCTAAAATCAATTAAAATTGACCAAGCGCGTTAAAATTGGATTTTAACTGTTTATGTGCAAATCGCATGGTGATTGGATATGGCCTTAGGATGTGGTTTGATGTGGATGTTTAATTTTGTGGTTTGGTTTTACGGCCTGCGAGCTGATCAATTAATTGTAATAATTAATTAGGGTTTTATGGCCTGCGTGCCAATTTTTTCTCAACTTGTGAGATTTATTTTATTAGTATAGATATTAGCTAGTGCTAGATAAAGTAGATTGTTAGCCAAGATTGGAGAAAAGAAGCCCAAAGCCAAAGAAGCCACAAAAGATGGAGCATGGAGCATGGAGCACACCACATGACTATGAAGGATGGACCAAAAGATCAAGACGCATGGAGATGTGTTTGTTTAGGGTTCATAGATAATTCCATTGGCTTGGAATTATCTTAGTCTAGAAAAGGCCATATCCACATCACGTTTAATTTATGTTTTGTGGTTGTTTATTTATTGTCTTATTATTTGTGTGGTTGGTGTATGGATGATGCATGCAATTAGGATAATAAGATAATTAGACAACCCGGATCTATTATTTGGAGTTGTGCCCAAACTCAAATAGATAGATTAGTTGATATTGATCAACAAAATAATTAAAATTGAAGAAAAATCCCTCAAATTTTAAATATTGTGTTCTTGCCTTCTCGTTATTTAAACACTCATTATCATCATTATTTATCAAGTTCGTGCGTGCCAAAGCATGGCGACTTGATTCATAATGATGGAATGCGATGGCACGTAACAATGTGCAATTGTTTAGATAAGAGGTTGAACACAACTAGGCTATTAATTTGATTAAGAAACCTAGAGGCAATCAATTGGGATTATCCATATGGATGGATAAATAAGGAGTTATTTGCCCGGTTGAACCAAGAGTTGCATATGGGATGCAATTGGAATTGTTCCTACCTAAGAAGTAATCGAATTATGGGTGACTTGCCAAAGCAAGCTCATAAGGAGATGAAAAAGATGGATCTTGGCCCACTAGAAAATATAAGGATATTTTCCGCATTAATATCTTGAGGGTTATTAATCCGTAGAAAAATAGTGGGAGCTATATTTAATAAACTAGCCATTATTAAATATAGTCAAAAATTCACAAATACTAAAACTTGCGTATTTTCCTTTTGTAGAATTCCAAATGGCAAACAACTCATCGAGTTCACAACATTCCCTACGATCTGTCCTTGAGAAGGACAAGCTCTCTGGAACCAACTTTCTTGATTGGTACAGAAACTTGAGAATTGTTCTCAAGCAAGAGAAGAAACTGTACGCAATAGAGGAGCAAGTTCCAGAAGGTCCAGAGAATCAAACACCTGCTGCCTTAAAGGCGTATCAAAAGCGTGTTGATGACGCTAATGATGCGGCCTGCCTAATGCTTTGCACCATGACCTCTGAGCTTCAGAAGCAACATGAGAACATGAATGCTGTCGATATGATCGAACATCTAAAGCTGCTCTTCCAAGAGCAGGCGAGGGTAGAGAGGTATGAGGTCTCAAAGGCACTGTTCAAATGTCATCTGGCAGAAGGGAACCTGGTGGGACCCCATGTACTCCGAATGATCGGGTACTTGGAGAATCTAACCCGGCTTGGGTTCCCGGTCGGCCAAGAGTTGGCAACCGATCTCGTGTTACAATCATTGCCCGAGAGTTATGGACAGTTCATTATGAACTATAACATGAACGAGATCGTTAAACCACTGCCAAATTTGCTCAACATGTTGAGAACGGCTGAACAGAGCATCAACAAGGGTAAGGGCAAGGCCATTATGATGGTGAATAAAGGAAAGGGCAAAAAGTTTGCCTCTTCCTCCAAGGGCAAAGGCAAGTCAGTTGCCAAGTCCAAGGAACAAGCCCTTAAGCCTGTTGGTGGGATTGCCAAGGTCGTGACTAAGGGTGAATGTCACTACTGTAGTCAACCTGGACACTGGAGGAGGAACTGCCCAAAATATCTGGAGGACAAGAGGCTTGGAATAGTGATTCCACCACCACCAGGTATTTTTGTTGTAGATGTCAATTTAACTGTCTCTACATCATGGGTATTAGATACTGGATGTGGATCTCATATTTGTCGAAATATGCAGGATCTAAAGAGAAGTAAAAGATTGGCTAAAGGGGAGGTAGATCTACGCGTTGGGAATGGAGCAAAGGTTGCTGCGTTGGCCATAGGCGTGTGCGAGCTATCTCTGCCTTCAGGATTAGTTTTAGAATTAAATAATTGCTATTTTGTGCCTGCTATGAGCAGAAACATTATTTCTATTTCTTGTTTGGACAAGGAAGGTTTTATTATTTCAATAAAGAACAATTGTTGTTCCTTTTATTTGAATAATATTCACTATTTTAGTGCGCAATTATTTAATGGACTTTATGTCCTTGATCTAAGCAATCCTGTCTACAACATTAATACCAAGCGGATTAAAATAAATGATTTAAATTCTGCTTATTTATGGCATTGTCGTTTAGGCCACATAAACGAGAAACGTGTATCTAGACTCCATAAGGATGGATTACTAGACTCATTTGATTTTGAATCATATGAGACATGTGAGGCTTGTTTATTGGGAAAAATGAAAAAGTCCCCTTTCAATAAGAAAGGTGAGAGGACAAGTGAGCAATTGGCGCTCATACATACCGATGTGTGTGGGCCATTTGCCACGCCTGCCAGGGGTGGTTATGTCTACTTCATTACGTTTACTGATGATTACAGTAGATATGGATTTGTGTACCTTATGAGGGCAAAATCCGAATCCTTTGAAGTGTTCAAAGAATTCAAGAATGAAGTAGAGAAGCAACTTGGCAAAAGTATCAAGGCTCTACGATCTGATCGTGGAGGAGAATACTTGAGCCAAGAGTTTGACGACTATCTTAGAGAGTGTGGGATCGTGTCCCAACTCACTCCACCCGGAACGCCACAATGGAATGGCGTGTCCGAGAGGAGGAATCGAACCCTATTGGATATGGTTCGGTCTATGATGTGTCAAACCGATCTTCCATTATCATTTTGGGGCTACGCTCTATTAAGTGCAGCTTTCACCATTAACCGTGTTCCATCTAAATCAGTCATGAAGACACCATATGAGATGTGGAGTGGGAGGCGTCCCACACTGTCGTTCATGAGGATTTGGGGCTGCGATGTCTATGTAAAACGTTTACAATCAGACAAACTAGGGCCTAAATCGGATAAGTGTAAATTTGTGGGGTACCCTAAGGAAACTAAGGGATACTACTTCTACAATCCAACCGAGAACAAAGTGTTTGTTGCTCGGACCGGCGTGTTTCAAGAAAGAGAGTTTGTCTCTAAAGAAGCAAGTGGGAGGAATGTAGAACTTGAAGAAGTTCAAGAACCACAAATCACTGAACCGACTATGGAACATGAACAGGAATCACAAGCAGTTGTGGATCCACCTGTTCAGGTAACACAAGAGCTTCGTAGATCTAGTAGAGTGCGCCAGGAACCCGAGAGGTACGGACTTCTCGTGACTGATTCCGGTGACACGATGCTCATAGATGATGAGCCTACTACCTATGAGGAGGCCATGAATGGCCCAGACTCGCAGAAGTGGCTTGAAGCCATGAGATCCGAGATGGAATCCATGTATACCAACAAAGTATGGACTTTGGTGGAACCACCTGATGGGGCGCGGCCCATAGGGTGCAAGTGGGTCTTCAAGAAGAAGATCGACATGGATGGTAATGTGATTACCTATAAGGGCCGATTGGTAGCTAAAGGATTCAGACAGATTCATGGTATTGACTATGATGAAACCTTTTCACCAGTCGCAATGACCGAATCCATCCGAATCCTACTTGCAATTGCAGCATACTACGACTATGAGATTTGGCAGATGGATGTCAAAACAGCATTCCTTTATGGGAATCTCCTCGAGGACGTGTATATGATACAGCCGGAGGGTTTTGAGGATCCAAAGCAAGCCAACAAAGTCTATAAGCTGCAACGATCCATTTATGGATTAAAGCAAGCTTCTAGGAGTTGGAATCGACGTTTTGATGAAGTGGTCAAAGAGTTTGGCTTCATCAGAAACGAAGATGAGTCTTGTGTCTACAAGAAGGTTAGTGGGAGCTCTGTGGCTTTTCTGGTCTTGTATGTGGATGACATACTACTCATTGGAAACGACATTCCCATGCTGCAATCTGTGAAAGATTGGCTGGGAAAGTGTTTCTCAATGAAGGACTTAGGGGAAGCAGCCTATATACTCGGTATAAAGATCTATAGAGATAGATCTAAGAGGTTGCTAGGCCTAAGTCAAAGTACATATATTGACAAGGTGTTGAAACGGTTCAACATGAAAGACTCCAAGAAGAGGTTCTTGCCCATGTCACATGGAATCGCTCTTTCAAAGAGTGGATGTCCTTCCAATGAGATTGAGAAGGAACACATGAGTAGGATTCCCTATGCCTCGGCCATAGGATCTATCATGTACGCCATGTTATGTACTAGACCAGATGTGTCATATGCCTTGAGTATGACAAGCAGGTACCAATCCAATCCGGGTGAGAGTCACTGAATTGCTGTCAAGAACATCCTAAAGTACTTGAGAAGAACTAAGGATGCTTTCTTAATGTTTGGCGGTGAGGAAGAGTTGCGTGTAAGGGGTTACACTGATGCAAGCTTCCAAACCAATAGAGATGACTTTAGATCACAGTCGGGATATGTGTTTTGCCTGAATGGAGCAGCGGTGAGCTGGAAGAGTTCCAAGCAAGAGACGGTAGCTGATTCTACAACAGAGGCTGAGTACATTGCTGCAAATGGCGCAGCAAAGGAGGCTGTTTGGATCAGAAAGTTTGTTTCTGAAATTGGTGTGGTCCCTAGCATTGCGGATCCAGTGGAGTTGTTCTGTGACAACACTGGGGCGATCGCGCAATCAAAGGAACCCAGATCGCACCAGAAATCCAAGCATGTGCTCAGGAAGTTTCATCTGATTCGAGATATTATCGATAGAGGAGACGTTCGGATATGCAAGATTCCTACATATGATAATCTGTCAGACCCGCTTACGAAGCCTCTCACGCAGCGGAAGCATGAAGGGCACACTAGGAGTATGGGCATACGAGATGCGCCAGATTGGCTCTAGTGCAAGTGGGAAACTGTTGGAATAGATGCCCTAGAGGCAATCTAGTTTAGTATGAATTTGTAATTGGCTAGAAAATTCATATATTATTTATTGGATATTTAATATAATGAAGTCCTTAGATTTACAATCGTGTTGTTTATCTTAAATATCCCTAGTCAAGTATAATGATTAATTGGGACAATCATCTATAGACTAGTATGGGGTTGGATTGATATGGAGATATCACGATCCAACACATAGGTGTGCATTACGGAATGTTGCACTGGATTGACCCATCACCGAGAAGGCTACATACACGTTATGTTAAGTCACAAGTGCTTCTCGGGTACAATGGTATTGTCATCCTTAGACTTGAAGTCACTAGATATTCTAGTTGTGGATCATTGTGATCTTGGTAGCGTTAAACGCTACACCGTAACTGGGTAGTTATAAAGGCGTGTACTGGATACAATGAGAAGCAAGCTTAGAGATCGTAGTAGACGTAGAGAGGATTTGCCCCTCCCACATAACGGGAGCATATATCCAAGGCCACTCGAAGGATAGTGCTTATAGAATGTCTGGCCAGACTCAAATAAATCAATATATGGGATATTGATGTTATTTGCACGAATAAGGCTATTCCATGGATCGGGAAACTAGGGATTGGATATACGAGTGTGACTTGTATGTCTCGTGTCCAATCCGGATATGGAGGCAAAGGGATGAGACAATTACTTGTACAAGGTTGTCTAGATGATTATTCTATTAGTTGGCTAGAATGGATGTTTTGCTAGAAACCGCTCCATATTAGCAAAGAGTTGCTACCAACTAGATAGAACCTATGGGGTCACACGCTATATAGAGTTGTACTAGATTTGGGAATTAATTAATTGGATTAATTAATTAGAAGGATCACTTTGCAAACCCTTGCAAACTTAGTAGGGACTAATTTGCAAGGAAGGGACTAAATTGAATTCTAGTAGGACTAGAATAAGTCCTTTAGGTAGTTAACAAGGAGTTGTTGGACTATATAAAGGACCCTCCTTCCTTCCTTCCTCATAACTTATGCTCTAAAGAGAACATAACAAGAGTGGGAGAGAACAAAGGAGAGAGAGAGCAAGCAACAAGGAGGACGCCGCCCCCCTTGCCGCCGCCCCTCGTCCCCGACGCCACAAGAGGGCCGAACCCCTCTTTGTGCCTCGTTTTGCGTGATTCCTTCACCCTCCTCTCATTCCGGGCTAGCACCAAGGAGATTGGAGATCTAGGATCAACTCTAGGCGTGGATCAACTATAGAGAACGTGACACTATTCGCGTTTGAAGTCATCAAGGAGAACCCAAAGGTGTGTTTATGATTTCTTACCTTCACTATCGTTATGCATCTAGACTTGTGATCCTTGGAGGGTTTTGCATGGTTGTTTGTTTGATTATGCTTCCGTTTGCGCGATCCATGAATCAAAACCCTACAGTAAGAACCGCCATAAATGCAAGTTTTTATATTGACAGGTCTTACGAGCCTGCAAAATTTTAACTATTTTGAATCTTGATATAGACACTCTTGTACAATCAACTTATACCGCCAACAATAAGTTGTTGGAGTCATCAGATATAGCATACGACTTGCACATTCATTTACATAACCACATTAATGTCAACTTTCAATAGCTATACAACATATTGGTGTACTGTATTAGCACAACAACATATTCATTACCTGTAATATGTGTTATCTTTTCTGTTTAGTTTTCACTGATTCAGCAGCTTATCTAACATGATGGCTAACTTCCCCAATAGACTAGAAATGTGTGCCAACAAGTGAACAAATTGAACAGGCTGAATCTGACACTTCCAGTGCAAGGATCAGGAGTTGCTCTTCATATTTGGAAACTTACTAACATCACATGCAGCCTTAGAAAATTCGTGCCTAACATGCAACCCAAACAGTTGGCATATAACAATAACTTGTAATAATCTTGACTCCAACTTATAATCTACAACTGTGTATGTTCTCCTAAAGAGAAACTTATAATAACAAACTGATAATTTTGAGCTACTTATCACTGGTAAGTCATACCGTACTCACTCTGTGTAAAGCATTGTATATTTGGATATAATTCAATTTCCGCTGATAACCATTAGTAGACGGAAGTAACAACTACTTTATATAAAAATGCTTATATGAACAACTCTTATGAAGCTGCAAAATCTTCACTATCCTGGATCAAAATATGCACTCCCTCATACATTCAACTTAACCCGCTAAACATGAGTTTCTAGAATCGTCAGGTATAACATGCAAGTTACACATTGATTAGCATAAATGCATTAATATCAACCTTCAACAACTATACAACACACTGATGCATTGTATTACCACAACAATATGTTCATTACCTGTAATACATATTTTTTACCCTCTCAACTTAATTGTCAATGACTGTGCAGCTTATCTAATGTTATGTTGAGCTTCCCGATAGAGTAGAAATGTGTGCCAACAAGTGGACAGCTTAAACATGAAAAACTGACAATTGCAGTGCAAATATGATCAGTTGCTCTTCATCCTTGACAACTTAACATCGTCACATGCAGCCTTACCATATTCTTACCTAACATGCATACCAAACACTTGGCATATAACAATATTGTACCCGTACATTTGGCACAAATGATACAATAGCTACTTTAAAGAATTGTAAAACTACACGACCATCATTTCACATAGGATTACAAGGATATTACCACAATGTATAGCGGTATGTTATACTACTATTCTGTTATTGCTGAAGTGACAATTAACTAATTATACTCTACAAATGAATTTATATACATATACATCTCCTCAACTAATTACTTACTATCAGTATCAAGACAAAGCAATCTTTTATCCCCTAACTCACAACACATATAATTCCTGCTGATAACAGCATATTACTACAGATCATATGCTTAATATACTCCATAAGCGATTCCCACCTACCACTGATGCATTATATAAAGCACTACTCCAAACAATACCTACATCAAAAACAATTCCACACATCTTATGTTCCGACAATTCCACCATCAGTATCCAATCACCAGAACAAACATCATGACACCATCCACGATTGCAGAGCTTCGGGCATCATTGGTAACATTATTTCGTACAATATTGCTCTGATATTGCTTTCCAACATTAGGCTATGTAAACCCTTACTTTACAACAATGTGATTTTAAGTCGAATCACTTCCCCATTATTCTCAGGAAATGTACAATGAAGCTTGGATAAGAGTCTGCATTCGCATCATCCCAACAACTTAGCGGGGATGGTTCAATGCTTGTGATATCTGCCAGCGAGAGCGTGTTCATTCAAACTGTTCCACCTGCAACAGCTCTCAACCAAAGAGTAGTCCCAGGTTAACCAGCTCTAGCATATGCAAATTCACGCTACAGGATGTTTACATCAATATTTTATGTACGAATACTTATTTCCATACAGGTGCCGTCTCATGGTTGAGCTTAAGGATGACACCGGCATAATGGATGTTATGCTGTTTGGGCAGGCTGGAGAAACTGTGCTCGACACAACAGCTGCAACCTTGGCACGAATGACGCTAGAGGTATTAATATAATTCCCGCAAATATGACACCATATAACTGCATAATGAAACATGCACAACATATTTACAATGAAGTTTATATCTCACTTTAACCTGCTAATGTAACACCAGGAATGCCAATCTCTCATCATCAATTTCAACGCAAACAGTGCATCAAGACCTTTCTATGTACGCGTTCTCAAGTGCACTCAACAAACTAATCACAGAATAACTAGATGGGTAGTCCGCCAGGTTGAAAATGCATAAATGCAACGGGACAACGGCAAAAATGATGAATAAGATCCAACGGTGCATCTATCTGGAAATAAAGTCCTCTCATTGTGTACTTTCTTTATTTCATTTCACTTTGTTGTATGATAGGTGGTGAAATATCATGTTTTCCCGCTATTTTCTCGCATCAAATAAAGTTTGCTATGTTCTCTACTGTGCCATTATTGCTGCATACTACAAAGTATACGAAATTCTACCATTCATTAAAACTGCGACAGCACAAACAAACAAGGATCACTTATTCCATATTTACTTCGGCTTTAAACAAATCTCAACTATATCCAGCATAGGTTTATATGTCTACTGTTAATTCAAGACAATTAAACTAGCTTATCTATCACCAAACACAAATACACAATCAGTACATGGTTAGTCATCGATGTATAATATATCAGCCCACATCACCACCTGCTATTACAGATAGATAGCTACAATTTCATCCCAGAAAAAAAACTACATTTAAGCCAGACAACATGATAACTTATCCAATATCGTGATGTTGTTAAGCGTGCCAATCCTCACAGTATATAAAGATATTCTCTTCTATTGAGTAAAAATATCGAATTAAAAAACAACATACAAAAACGGTTCTTGCAATGTCAACACCCAAAGGAAGTTCATCAGGTTCATCTCCGGCATATCCAAGTTTGCTAAATGCAGCAATTTTCCAACGTCAAATACCTCCACCTCTACTTCTACCACACAAAGTAAGTCCTACCCATGGTTTGGAAATTTAGTACAAATATAAATACTGTTGTTTTTGTAGATGCGATTCGAATTGGTTCATAAATTTTTGTTTGCTGACCTAAAACCTGTTGCAATGTGATTATGCTGGTAGGATGCACTGAGGAGGGATATGCTGGGACTACGAAGATATTTGGATGCTTGGTTTGATCGGAAGCTATATCGGGCAACCAAACTTGAAAGTGAACTTTGGGAAATATATCACACCATTCACCTGGCTTTTGATAACAACTGGAATAGCATACAGATACAGACTTCATATTACAAAGCGGTTCCAGTCTTCCATCTTGTGAAAAATTATCCTCCGGCTATGAAAGATGAAATCAATAGAGGGCACATCCTGCTACGAGACATGCATATAGCATTAAATCACATTGATACTATTGAAAACAGCATCGCAATTAAGCTTGCAAGTATAGGGGCAGAACAACCAGAGAAATGCATGATATTGTATGAAGCCCCAGAATTAGTACTGGATTTAATTACGAAAGACAAATTAGAAGCTTGTAATCGTTACATATCACCCAGTGATACGGACTAGCTTTACATTCGTAGTCAAGGGTATCGCAACTTTGACGAACATGCTTCATTTGATTGGTTGACATTCCATAAGTAGTTCTGATCATATCTGCAACTCTAAATAATTACGATGAATTATCCTTGATGCCCACCATATTAACATTTTTATCATCGCAAAACACACGTAATGAAACAAATTTTTTGCATTATAACTCATGCAGTATTACCCCGGCCTATAACTTAATGATCAATGTTTACAACCAAAGCACGTTACCAACAACATGCAATTCTCCCTGCAACAAAAATACCACATGTCAGTCTCAGCTACATGTGGCAACCTCGGAATTCGGTAAACATTGTAATGCGTGCCACTCCATCACCTACAGTATAATTCAAGTGACTCACTACACCAAGCATGCTATATAAACCACCAACTACACAGTTGGAACTATTATCAACATACAGAATTGGTGCGACAGCTTTCAATGGAACTAAGCAACATATCAGCTGCCAGGGCAACCTTGGTAAGTTATTTCTTCCATTCAATTGTCTCATTGACAGTGTAACGTTTATCAATCAGCTACTACATATTCGATTGTATGACAACCCTTATACAGTGAAACATGGATGAAGGTATCCATAAATGCAATGCCAACAACTCAACAACCGTGGTTCAATGCATGCCGAAACTGCAAAAACGAGTGCATCGGACAGAACTGCAATAGATGCGGCAATGCTACCCACGATGCAATCCTATGGTTAGACAAACATTCAGCATACAATATGTACATATGTACTTATGTATTCCGGTATCATTAAACTAAATATATGCAAACTAACAAAAACACAACCCATCGCCGCAGCGGCCGCCTCTATGTGCAGCTAGAAGATGAAACTGGAATCATGGATGCTACAATATTTGGGCTACCGGTTGAAACTGTCTTAGACAGCACTCTCGTGACAATGCCAACAATGACTGAACATGTATTATTGTCATTTGAAATATGCAACATCTACAATCCATAACCACACCAACTATAACTTCAGTAATCTACCCACTTGATTTTCAGGAGCAGCAAAATCTCCTTCTAACCACAAATGCAAGGAGCACAACAACAAAATTTTACGTCCGCATCCTCAGATGCACACAAAACAAGAACCCAAGATTAACAGGGTGGGTAGTTCGCCAAGTTCGAATGGCACAATAAACAACTATCACAATCACTGTGCAAGGCAAATATGGTGCAAGCAATATCTATCTAGCCAATTGAAGCTCCTATCAATAACACGCATGTTTACTACTCCTGTACTCCCCTGAATGCGATGCTGAAATACCATATGTCTACTATCCTGTTGTTCCAATCTCGTGTCTATGCAATGTACTATCTACCAGTTTTAGTGTCTTAATTTCATAAAAAGACTATTACCAGCTATGAATCCAATTACTACAAATATGATGCACTCACAGATCTTGAGACTATTTACAGTATAATTCTGATCAAATAACATCCAAACGCGGTACATAATAATCCTGCAATGACAAATATATATCTCCGCCCATCAGACAAGCAAACATGCCAAGGCCACACCGCGCGCAACGCGCGCGGGGTGGAACCTAGTAATGCTAATGCAAAAAAATGCTATTCCAGCTGCTGGGTCTTGAACCCAGGCACACAAGCACGTGAAAACTAAGGAAATATTCACAACAATGTGAACTAGCTGCATTTGATTGTCTATGGATGTGAATTTTAGTTCTTATTTTGTTACTTTGAAAAAAAAAGGTCACTAGAGTTTCAACTCATGTCATTACCACTAAGCTCTAGCGAGTTATTGATATAGATCTCTTTGAAAGGATGGAAATGAAGAAAAATAAAAGTCATTGGCGTTTGACCGAACTCGTGACCATCTATATATCGGAAAAAGAAGAAGAAGATATGCTACTAGTGAGTTTAAACTCTGCACCTATGTTTAACATAGCAGAAAGTTCAGTCATTTTTATGGCGAAGAAAATAAGCAACCCCATGAGAGGTTTAACTCCATAGTCATACATTGGTCCTAAGCTATGAATATGCTTAGTTGAACCATGTCTTCATACTTGCGGTTATGAAGTATGTTATGACCATCTATTGCCGAGAGTTAGAGCATTTTGGATAGATTTCTCCCTGAAGTGAGAAATTGTATAATCGAACTAGAAAATTTGATTTTAATGAATCATTTCTAATTCTCTTCTATGTCCACTAAATTCGAAGAAAAAAACTCTTCAGGAGGTTATTGCTGACGGATATGACCGTCAAGGCATTATCATCGATGGTTGATAAGACATACAACACAACTTAAAGTTATGGAAGAATTAAAAAGAAAATCATGCAATAATAATTTGTCCATCCCATTCTCAAGAATGAATGGTAGAGGATCTGAGGAGAGAGTGTTTTTATTATATTCATTTTAAGTGAATAGTAATGCATTTCCTGAAGCGAAACCTATAAATTATATGGCAAACAGTTCGCACAATGATGGACGTAGTTGCGAAGTCTTTTGTCTTAGTACTATGATGAACCGAGATTGATCGCCTAAGACCACATGAAAACAGGGGGGAGAAAAAAAATGCACCAGTTTTTGCAAATATTACCCCCCAGTGAATAAGCATGGTTGCATACTTGCAATACGCCACATTTCTTTATTGATCTCTATGAGAATTGTTGGTAGAGTGATTCAATATCCTCCCAAAATCTATACAAATGTTTGGTTGAGCGATTCACTATCCTCCCAATAACTATGCAAATGTTTGGTTGAGTGACTCAAGATCCTCCCAACTCCTTCGTTATTTCGAATTTAAATGAACTTGTCACGCCATTTTTTTGGCACAACACATTTAGATTAGAGATTATTAATTTCTTATTTCATGATTCTTAAAGGAGTTCTTTGAGAGAAATCCTACATAATATGTGGTTCATTATTATCAATGTTAGCTTCTTCTATTTACTTCGTCTCTACATCTTGATTTGTTTTTCTTGATTGTAATGAAGACTCAATTTCTTCGTGGCTCACAAAAGAAAAGAAAAATAGACGAAAATGCATAAGCCCCCATGCGGGCTTATTGACATCATATTTCATACTCAAAGTTATGAAATATTTGAGTTTATGAAAAGGTTCTCTAAAATAGGGTAACTGACATTTGTCGAACTAGAAGTTTTGACAAATTGAAAAAAAAAAATCTATTCAAGGATGCATATGAGACCTTTTAAGGCTCACAACGGTAACTTTTCAGCACCACGTGTTTCTTGAAACACAAATGATCCCCTTGAATATTGAGATTCAAAGTAATGGAACTTTTTAAGTTTTATACTTGATTTTATGGACATGCCAAGTGGTTTTGTATAAATGACATTCTCCGTAGATAATTTCTTCATAAAATGGCTTGATGCATTACATCGGCTAACCAACGTAGAGAACTTTGTTATAAAGTGGCTTGATGCATTGCATCGCCTAACTAACGTCTAGTTGGTGCGTTGTGAATCCATATCAAATTCCAAGAAACCATCCAAATATTTGAGTCACCCCCCAAAGTGGGTTGATGTCTTCAATCTCACATTTTGAAAAATAAGTATGTCGAGCACCTAGAAGACATTTCGTCTCTAGAAGAGATCAATGTTTTTTTACATGAACTCGTGAAGAAATTTCAACATTGAGTATGTCACCGTTGCCATCACTAAATGTGATTGATTGATTGATTGAATAATTTATATTGGTTTTCAAATAATCTTAATGATTATTTGAGTATGCAATTTCTCAAGAATTGTGCAAAATAATTCATTCGGATGGAGAAATTTGAATATGAGTATTATTTTTAGATGCTCTATGTTCCTTCTAGAGAACATTGCCCAACTCATTTTAATCTCTTTTTAAAGGAGGAGTACGTGATTAATGTATTCTCATATGTGAAACTCCTATTCCAAAGAGGATAGTATTTAGAGTTCAATGAGGATTACAAATTTCAAGTGTGAAAATATTTATCTCATAAAGAGGATACATTCTCGCCTACATTCTTCTGGCTCGAGTATATGCCAAAAACATGTAACTATGACACTGATCATATGATTCATGTCATGAGGCGGAGGAAATACCTTATTGCATGACATGAACTTTTATATCAATTGTCTCCTTTCATACTTGAATATGTGTAAGAATTTCAATCCAATTGATATCTTACAAATTATGAGCTTTGATACATATGAAGCATGTAAATGTTGCCTGTGCAATCATATAGATCCTCTATAAGGATCATGACCTTGTTAGTTCCAATTCCATAGAAATTGAGAACACAAGAGAATCATAAATGAATGACCGAATCAATGCCCTCTAAGAGGCAACAACTCATGTAGATGAAGAGATACATACATTTGAGTCTATGATGATCATTGTTGATATTCACTTTGAAAAGCGCTTAAAATCATATGATTTCCTTAAACCAATGCAAGTGGAATTGTGTATGACTATTTATCGGCCAAAATCAAAGTCAACACCCGTGTGTGTATATATACACGAGCTCTGCAGTTAATGCATCGAGCATATATGTGAAGTACTTTGAAGTACTTGGGATGCCTCAAGCATCCATGTTCGTATAGAACAACATATTTTAAATGTCCGCACCCTAACGGTTGAATGTGTAAGACTATTGAAAGAGAAACATGCTATAAGTCCATATGTTTCCCATGGTTATAATTATAACCCACGAATCCTCTATTGATAAGAGTGAGTATGATATTTTGTTTAGTCTTAAGACTACGAATACGAAAGTAACTAGTTACACAAAATGATCGTACGAATCACTATATGTGAAATCCATGGAGGCTATTACCCATGAGATATACTTCTTTGCTAAAGAAAATAAAAGATACACACTCGCGAGTAGTTTAGGTGCATATGCATATTATTTAGTAAGACGAATGTCTCATGAGAATAGAACATGTCATACTTATTAACTGATAGTTTTTATTACTATCTTGAGTGCTCATGTTGCATAATATTATGTACTTTCCATAAATTCACTTTTCAGGTATGAAGAGTGACATCAAAATGATGCAAAGAGGGGGAGATTAAATTACCAGGCGCTGCACTCTTTTTCCTTAGCTGAGGTTTTTATCCCACAAGGTTTTTCCAAGCAAGGTTTTAACGAGACACACAGCCATGGATAAGTTCAAGATTAAACCAAGCTCCCGCTCATAAGATGTACTCTTTTTCCTTCGTCAGAGTTTTTATACCAACGGGTTTCGCTCGACAAGGTTTTGACGAGGCATCGTGTTAGTGTTAGTGAATATTAAAGGGGGAGTGTTATGGAATATTATAATGAATATCCCTAACAGATTATGATTGACTCCAGTAGATTATGATTGACTCTTAGAGAATTATGATTGGCTCTCACACTCTATATAAAGAGTGTTTTGGTAGAGAATAAAATAACTTTTAATATTCCTCCATACTTTGTTCTCTCTTCTCTACTTTTTAGTTCATAACATGTGAAATATTTTTGAAGGCAACCATATCATTACTGCTTCAACGAGTGAAAAAAGGTCAACAAAAAAACAAAAAACATCTAAAACTATAAATTTTGGATGAAAAAATAGTGATCCGCTGAAGTTGTCTGATTAAAATCTTGTTACATAGTTGTCGAAATTTTATCTTCACAAAAAAATAAAATGAATGTGGTGAGCAAACTCTTGAAGGATTAATTTTTTTGGCTCCGACTCATTTAGTCAAAAATTTCAAAAATATAAAATGGATCACAATGGTTCATTCAATGAGTCCAAGTCAAAAAATTTGTTCAGGAATTTGACACACCAAGTTCGTTTTCAACTTTTGTGAAGATAAAGTTTAGGCAACTATGTAACAATAATTTACTCAAACATCCTAACAAAGTATTATTATTTTTTAATTCAAATTTGAGATTTTTTTTTTAAATTGATGAAAGTGTAGGTTTCTTTTGTTGGTAAGTTTTTCACTCATCGAACCAATAATGATACGTGTTTTATTTTATTTTTTAATTTTTGCAATCAACGAGTAATGATATGATTATTGTCAAGCATATTTTACATGACATTTTCCTAACTGTTTCAGTTATCTTCCCCAAAAGTGATAGAGATAAATTTTCTGGTCGATCTAAAAAAAAGTGGTAAAAATCAATGAAGGGTTGAAATGGCAGCCTATATATTGCATATGATAATATGATTTCAAAAAATGTGGTCAAATAAAAATTAACAAACTTTAAATATGGGATTACCATTAGTGTGAACGTGGGAATCATCACACTTTCTCTCTCCTATCAATTAGTTGTTGAAAAAAATTAGGGCCAAGTGGCACATTCTAGTAGAGAGTTTCTAAAGAGAATGCATAAGGAGAATTTCCTTAGACAAATTCCACAACCTCTCTATAAATCAACAAACCCGCCGTGAAACACGCTCTGCCGATGTTTTCTTTTTTCACGGCAACGGATAAGAAACGAGAGAGAGAGAGCAGAATGAGAGACAGAGGGATGAATGTCTCAATCTCCTCCGCAAATAATTAGTGTCCAGCGAATCCACAGAGCACGGAGGACAACCAAATTGACACAAAGACCTCTAAGAAACACCATGCCACAGACGGCTACTGAAGTCGGCAAAGAGAGAGGGAGTAGAGGGATTTGAAACTGGCGAAGAGGGGGGACCCGAGGGATAGAAAAGAGAGACAAAGAAGAATCAAGAAACAGAGAAGATGATTGAGGAAAGGAGGGAGATTAGATAGGAGATAAAGCGGATCCGTTGATTACAATATACTCTTTTGTTTCCTTTTTCTTTAACTTTTTTCGTCTAATTTACTTCTATATCTTTCTCTTCTTCTTCTAATTTCCTTCTATGAGGGGGGATTTGAGAAAATCGCTGTCAATCCACCCACAACTAATACGAGACCAGATTTGACCAACTAAAATGAGAATTATCCTAATTAATGAGAGATTGGCTTAACCAAAAATTCAAAAAAAAAAAACCCTAATCAATACTAACTCTCCCCCTCAAAAATCAAAGCAACTCTCATAACACACGTCTCTCTCTCTCTCTCTCTCTCTCTCGAACAGAGGGCAGAGGCCTCCCTTCTCATCCTCAAAATCACCGGTGAGGCATTCCTTCTCCTCCTCAAAATCACCGGCAAAACAAGCAATAGCAGCGACGCTGGCCGAAACAAGCCCAGATGTCGCTGCGGCCCAGGTCCCTCGCTGCCTCCGCCTCCGCCCAGATCCCTCCGCCGGTTCCTCTGCTCGACCAGGACCTCGCCGGTCGAAGTAAACCCCGATTCATCTCCTCCCGGTGGTGTCTCCGTTCTCTGCGATGAAGAAGGCGATGGAGTCTCGACTTTACAAGATTGGTCCCCAACCTTGCAAGATCGAGGTCCGATCAAGAAAAATCGTTCCTCGATCGTGCAAGATCGGAACCCGATCAAGCAAAATCGTTCCTCGATCTTTCTTAATCGGACCTCGATCTTTCAAGATGGGGACCCGATTAAGGAAAATCGGTACACGATCTTGCTTGATCAGGGAATCGGACCAACTCGGGACCCACTATTTGTTAAGACAAAAGTATTGAAAGTTGAAGGTGAATTGGCAATTACTTTAAAGTTTTGGTGGATTAGCAACAACTAATGGCACTTATGGTGTATTAGCAAATGTTCCCCCTTTCTTCCCCTTAATTTTCTTTAGTGTTCTTTGTTTTCTTTAAAATTTAATATTTTGTTTCCAGTGATAAAACAGTGTTAAACTTCTGGCGGAAAAATTTACCCCCGTTTGTTGATTGCTTTCAATAACAACGAGATGTTAATAATAGTGTTTCGGAATTAATGGTGGTACATGGATTTTTCTTTTGAGGGAAAACAAACTTTCATAGATTACTCAAAAAGTTGTAAATTCTTTTGAGGTCATTGATCTGATTTTTTCTCAAACAACTTTTAAGATCTTCAATCGCCTTCGCTACCGATAGATTGGACTCCATCTTCCCTCGTCATTCGGATTCCTTCATGCATAGCAGATGCTTCTCCTTCCCTTGCACTGAAAGAGGCTCTGATACATGGGCCAACATCATTCCAGAGTACGAATCCCGCTCCCGCTACTCCGGTGGTGGGCTCAGAGGCTTCGTCGAAGTTCATTTTAATCAATCCCTTGGCTGGCGGTCTCCATCTTCTCGGGTCAAGCTTCTGGTCTAAGATAAGTTTTGATCCCTCTTCCGGGTTTTTGAATTCCTCCAATCTGTTCGAGAAGTCTGCAATTAATTGCTAAATTCGCTTTGGCTTGCCTCTGAAAATGGTCGCATTTCTCATATTCCTTAGTTCCCATAGAGAGAAGCAAAAAATATTTATCTCTATGCTAGGGAGGTGTATATGTTACCTCATTGCCAACTATGCTCTAATATATCTGGTAGAACCCGCATTGAAACCATGAACCTCTGTAGCCTTGTCAGATGCCATTTGAAATAAAGCATCTTTCACTTCCTGTGCCGAATAAGGGGCCTACATACAATCTATGTCATCCGCAGATATACTAGCGTCCATTGTCTGTAAAATGGGCTCTATATCTTGCATAGTTGGGTGTGAAGAAGTAATGAGGCCTCTAAAGTGATCTTCCAAGACTGTGTTGATCTGATCTTCAATTGTAATCCATCTTTCGTCGTTATTCTCACCTCCCATGGTTTCAGGAGTAGGATTATCCGTCAAAGATCCATGGACCGCCGTTGGCACAGATTCCATGATTTCCTTGCTCGGAAACTGTATAACAAACCGGTTAGGCCTGACTTAGTTGATCTATATTTCTTCTCCTCACCTCCAGATTTTCTTGAAAAAGTAATTTCATGGCCCAAACGATAAAATCTATTGGGAGAACAAAAGATCTGATTAGACAGAATCCCATTCCCTTGATGACCTCTTTACAATACTCATCTTCGAACTCAACATCGTCTTATTCCTCCAGAGAGAGGGTCGGAGCACGTCGAGTTCTCATTGTTGATCGTGCCATCGCCTAAGGTTTCTCCCTCTTCTAGCTCCAGAAAACTCGGATAATATTTTACCTCTTGAAAAATTTGTCTTTCTTTTTGTACATGGATTGTTACCCTATACTGGAAGTGGGTAATAAGTAATTGACCGTTATATAAAAGCCCTTGTTTCAAGAACATATGGGGACTGCGTCTCACCAATTTTTGGGTACTATTTTGCCCCTAAAGAATGAGTTTACATAATTTTGCTTTAAGAAATACCAAATTCTCATAATATCCAAATCCTTACAGACCTAAATACCATTTATACCATAACACAATTCAAACGGCTCGTAATTAAATCACTCAATCATCCGAAAGTTTTCTTTCAAAAAAATCAATTTCAATCAATCATAATTTTACGCCAAATGAAAGAAGCCAGAGATACTCAACAATTAGACATCCATAGTGGAAGATTAAGGAAAAGAGGGAAATGCACTCCATTCAAGTTCATGTATGCAAATGCAAGCCTCTAGCCAACAGTGAAGGGTCACTATGTCATGTAGCGAGTTGTTTTGTAAATAGCCAGACATCGCTAGCCCATGACACTAACTTAAGTCCACATGATTCATTATTTTGCTAGAATTTGTGAAAGTCTCTAGAGTTCTCCACATAGAGTAAATAAAGAAGCTTCACGTATAAATATCTATTTTTAAGGAATTGGTAACCTTATAGTCTCTCAATCTCTACCGCAAGATCAGAGGTTATGTAGAACGTTCCAAGGACAAAGTTGACTTATAAATAATGCTAGCCTCATTTTTAAACTCACCTTATTGTCTCTCAATCTCTGTATCAGTGGGCTTGTCAATTGTCTCTTAAAAACTTGAACACAAAATTACTATGTAACTTCAAGATTAACAAAAACTCAGAACACTTCATCGGGTATCATTTCCTAGATCAGAGATGTGCTTTTGATACACCAAATTAAAGCAAAGTTCAAATGAAACTTGTGAGTTGGCAAAGAAATTAGTCAAGACACCCATGTGTTAGCCCCCAATTGGTTGTTTGAAATGCTATCTATCTATTCCCAGTTTCTCATAATTACAATTTCCACCCTCATAATTACAAATTTTCTCATACACCAAATCAAAGCTAGTTAAAATAAGTAGAAGTCTAAGTCCGGCACCACTCCAAGCCCTCATGCCACTGCATATGCCGCTGCATTCTGACGGTTGGCAAGTTCCTGCTCCCTCTGGCCCCGGTAAAGCAGCGCCAAACGGTCTATCATGCGCTCAATAACGCATGGATGAAAAATATCATTGGCAGGTCTGTTGGCCATGAGGTTAAACCTCCTCTATAGTTAAACAAAGATGGTTTTCTTTAAATACACAAATTACGAAAAAGTAATAAAAAATTTAATTCGGAAAAGAAAACATTTTACTAACAATCATAGAACTTGAGCTCCTAGTTGAGCCCGGCATGTCGTGATTCCGAATCACAGACCAAGATCTGTCATCTTGCTCCCTCTAATCGTATCAGAAATATAGTCAATGAGATACACTATCAAAAGTTAATTGTTTTAAAGATTGACATTTAGATAGAACATATGCTTTTATTAACCTAGTTGTACCAAATCACGGTGATCGAATGCACACATCCCTACGATCCTCTTAATTCTTACAAGACCAATTTGAAAAAAGATAGTCGCTTCCGTAGAATAAAGGAAATTTATTGGGCTGTAAGATCTTGCTTCATAAATGTGTGTTTCCAGTAGTTGCGAATATTGTTTCGCTACAATTACTGAAATATATAGTAAGAGTGCCCATCTGGTAAGAAGTTTAGGTCCCTGTGAAAAGAAGCGCCCATGGATGCATAGTATGTGCCACTTTCTATTGAATTTAATGGGCTTGTGGCTCCTAATGTGGTGTGCTTGACCATGCATGGAAAGAATTATTTTCGGCTCTGAAACGGTTTTTCTAACTGGTTTAGTTCATTTTCTTGATAGACTTGAGAGGTTCAACTGCAAGTATTTTCTCTATGAGCTGTCTTCATGGGTCTGGGCTAAACTGTCTTTTTGGAAGTTTCAGGGGTAAAATGTAAAATCTTGTGAGTTTTTGAACTAATGTCGAGACCCTCATTCTACTGTCTATAGTTTGTAATGTTAAAAATCAGCAACAGATGTAAATTTCGTTCAAAATTTTCCGTTAGTTAAAGAATATCAAGGGTAAAGATGTCAAAGATAAATATATGAACACAAAGACCGCCATCACCGCCTCCATAAACTCAGAATCCGGCTAACAATCCGGCCACAAACACAATCTGAACCCCTACAATTTCGTCTTCTTCATCTAAGCAACCAACCACCACAACAATCACTACCCTGTGTTAAAAACACAGACCCAACACTAAACTCTCCAATCGAAAATTCAACCCAAGAACAGCCCCCAAATTTAAAAGACCGAACAACACAGCCCCATGTTTCTGCTCTTCAAACTGAGAGAAAGAGAGACGGGTTCCCTTCCTCACATAGTAGAGGATTGCAATGGCGTCCTCCAACTCTATAGCAATGGTTCAATTTTCCGATCCAACCACTTCAAATTCAGAAGCTCTCCTGCTCACGAGGACAATCCTGTTACACACAAAGACCAAGTCTTTGAAAAATTCCACAACCTCTCTCTAAATCAACAAACCCGCAGTGAAACACGCCTCTGCCGACGACCTCCCTGTTGTTTTCTTCTTTCATGTCAACTGATAAGGAAACGAGAGAGAGAGAGAGAGAGAGAGAGAGAGAGCAGATTGAGAGAGAGCGATGAAAGTCTCAATCTCCTCCGCTGCGAATAATTAGTGTCCGGCGAACTCACATAGCACGGAGGACCACCAAATCGACACAGAGACCTCTAAGATTCACCATGCCATAGACGGCCACTGAAGCCATTGAAGAGAGAGGGAGTAGAGGGATTGAAACTGGCGAAGAGGGGGGACCCGAGGGATAGAAAAGAGAGAGATGAAGAAGAAACAGAGAAGATGATTGAGGAAAGGAGGGAGATTAAATAGGAGATAAAGCAGATCTTTTGGATTACAATTACAATCTTCTTTTTTAACTCAATTCAACAAAATTTAATTTGGGTTATCATATTCTAAGCTCTGTCTTGCTTCTTGGTCCCAACGGTTGTTTCTCTTCTCCGGCTGTGCTCACCATGGCCTCCCATTCCGATGGGAGGACTACGGTGGAGAACCAGCCACCAGTCCCCGCCCCCCATTCACTCTCCTCCCGTAAGGATAATGGTACCATGTTGAACAATCTAAATCAGGCGGTTAGATCGCTTGATGTTAACGGATGCGATGAGATTGCTGAAATGGATCTCTCAAATCCTCATAGTTTTAATTTGGATCTTGCTAGAGATGCAGGAATTGAAAAGGGATCTGAGAATCCCTATAAATCTCAGGAAAGATCTATGCATGCATCTTATATTGGTGCCCTTGTTGGAATAAAAAATCGAGAAAAGTTCTTTGATCATGATCTGATTGATAGCAGCTCAAGAGATCAAATTAAACCTCACTTTGAAATCTCCTTTGCTACCAAAGATAATCCTACCACTACGGTGGTTAATTTTAGTGACGAGTTTCTTGAAAAAATTCAGAAACCTTGGAGGAACCATCTCATTGTTAGACCACTGGGGAAGTTCATTCCTGAATTTAAGCTCATCCTAAAAATCAGATCCCAATGGAAATATCAAGAAGCTGTGTCACATGTTGATATTGGAAAAGGGTTCTTCATTTTCAAATGTGATGACCAGAGTGATTATCAAAAAGCGCTCACGGAAGGTCCTTGGATCATTCTTGATCATTATCTTATGGTCCACAAATGGTCCCCCGATTTCAAGGTCTCCGATGTCGGAGCTGCGAAAACGGCCGCTTGGACTCGTATTCACGGGTTACCGGTTGAGTATTTTGTGGAAGATGGTCTTCATTCCATAGCCTCGACTATAGGTCTCCCCTTGAAACTCAATTTTACCACGGCTCATCTCGAAAGAGGCCGATATGCAAGAGTGTGCATAGAAATTGATCTGAAAAACCCTTAATCACCGATGTGGTGATTGGTAGAAAGAGATACTCGGTTGAATATGAGAATATCCACTCGATTTGTTTTAAGTGTGGTCGAATTGGCCATAGAAAAGATCGTTGTCCTGACCTCCACCCCATTGCTGTTTCTCCGGCGGTGGTTCCACGGCTTACCCGGTTTGTCGGCTAAGCCCGACTCTCCCCATGCGAAGCCCCATTACCATGATCATTTTTTTCATCGGACTCTAATAATGGGCCTCGTGGGCCAGGGCCTTGGACAATGGTCACAAAAAGAAAACCTTTCGATAAGCTTGGGCCTGGGTTGGGCCGCAACCACACAAATAACAAGTTTGGTCCTCTTGTCGATGAAGGACTCAATAACATTGATGTCTCGGGTCCTCCCAATCCCTTTGTTTCTAATAAGGGGGGAGGTATTCTGCAGAACTTGCCTCATGCTGCTAAGTTTCACAATCGCCACGTGGGTACCTCATCCACCGTTAACGAAACGGTGGGTCACAAACCTAGAAACGCCAACGTTTCAGAGCACAATTGAACAGTCACTAAATAATCAGAGAGACAAGGGACGGTTTCTCTCCCGTCTTTTCCCATTCAACCCCAATGCACTTCACTTCCCAAAGTGAACCCTAATTGCTGTGATATGAATCTTGATTGTGATGTTTCAATAACCAAGACTGACGAATCGATGGAGAATCACGATAAAGGAAAAGGTTCTCTGCACAATGAACGAAGAGAGATTACTAGTCAAATTGACTTAGATCTCAAGTGATCCATTTTTAAAGACAACACTGCTGGGGAAAACCCCTTTGCCATTTCTGGTTCTCTCCATTTCTCTCCTCCCATGCTCTTGTGAATTCTTCTTTTTCTAACAATCTTGACAGCTTTGGAGGAAATTCTTACGGCAAAATCAACAAGAGTTTTAGACGTAACTCATCGCCTTACAATGCTACTCATCGAAACAGAAACAAGGACAGTGGGGAAGGAAAAGGTTCAATTTCTAATGGGAAGGAAGCTAGAGAAGGCTATGGTGGTGAAATCTCCATGGCTGCTGGTGAAGATGGATCTGAAAGTGTACAGAATGATGTCTGAAGGAATCGACCCCGCTCTCCTCGGATTGGAAGTCAACTGTTGGGACACAAAGATGAGCACCAAGTAAAGGCTGGCGGAAATCGCTAAGTATGGTAACTTTCGGTTTAACAGCTCATTTTCCATGATTGATACAACAAACTTTCTCTTTTGGAATTGTCGTGGGGAAAAAACAAGGGTTTTAAGAACAAATTTAAGGATCTGATTAAGCTTCATATGTTTGACCTTGCTATTTTACTTGAAACTAAAGTTAAGTTGGAGGATATGGGGTATTTCTTTGAGAATTTGGAGCTTTCTGAGATGTTCATTGTTGATCCTTGTGGTAGAGTTGGCGGGATTTGGCTCCTTTGGAACCCTAATTCCCTCTCTGTTACTCATCTGGAAAGCCACCCTCAGGCAATCCATGTTAAAGTGGAAAAATTTTTGTTAGCTGTATTTTCTCTGCTGTCGATGCTAGCTCCCATGAGAGTCAGAGAAGCATTCTCTAGAATGACCTGAAGAACAAATACACTACCATTAAAGATCCCTGGGTTCTTATGGGAGATTTTAATGATTTCACTGGGGCCTCTGAGAAGAGAAGTTTCAGTACTAGTAACACTTTGAGAAAAAACACTGTGTTTGTTAACAACATCAATTCTTGTAAACTTCAGGATTTGGGTAACTGTGGCCCTTCTATGACCAGGACAAATAATAGAGAAGGGTTGGCTAACACCCATGAAAGATTGGACCGTGCTCTTTTCAATATGGAGTGGAAAGTGGCTTACCCCAATAGCCTTGTCACTTGCCTTCCCAGAACTCATTCAGAACATTTATTTATGCGCATGGACATCCAAGGTATGTCCTATCCTGTTAAAAATAAGCCCTTTCGTTTTGAGAATTTCTGGCTCACTCATCCTAGATTTAAACCTTTTATCCATGAGAATTGGCAAAATGATACTTGCCTGTCCTGAGGTCAGTGAGGATTTGAACCATATTTTCAGAAGTTGCCCTAAAGCCACTGACTTCTGGCCAATGATTTTTTCCCCTCAGTGGTGTTCCCATCTTGACCAGGATTATTTCCAAAACTGGTTTCTGTATAATCTCAATGATGTCAATCACAGCTATGAGCATAAAACTCTTTTTATCAGTTGCTGTTGGACTATCTTGAAATGTCGCAATAACTTTTGCTTCAACCAGCTTAGCACCTCACTGAAAGTGAAAGAGTTGAATGCTTTTAATTTGTCTGAAGAGATATTGAGGCTTTCAGAAAGGGTAACATTGAGGGGAATCATGTCACTATTACTAATTGGCTCCCTCCAAGTTCAGGTAAGGTGAAACTCAACACTGATGGGAGCAGGAAGGAAGGTGCTGGAATTGCTGGCTATGGTGGTGTCTTTCGTGATGAATCTGGGCAGTGGATTAAGGGATATATGGGGAACATTGGCTCTAGTGCAGTCCTTGAAGCAGAGTTATGGGGAATTCACAGAGATCTGGTGCTGGTTTACCAGATGAATCTTAGAGAGGTGATGGTGGAATCTGAATCCCTTGATGATGTCAATATCATCCTTAATGGAGGAGGTCCAAATCATATTTACTCTGTCATCATCCAAGAGATTCAAACGCTACTCCGAGGCTGCAGTTACAATCTCAATCATATTTGAAGGAACCTCAATGTGGTGACGGATGCACTTGCTAAGGAAGAGATCAAGATGAAAGACTGGTTATTTTGGAGGATGCTCCTCCCGATGTGGCTAATTTTGTTGTTAGGGATATGATCGTCCTCGGTGGAGGAATGTAGTTTGTTGTTTTATTTCTTGCTAAGAAAAAAAACAATCTTCTATTTTGTTTCCTTATTCTTTAATTTTTTTCTTCTAATTTCCTTCAATATCTTTCTCTTCTTCTTCATTCCCCTTCATTTTTTTCAGAGGACCTTCCCCTTCGTTTTCTTTAGTGTTCTTTGTTTTCTTTATAACTTAATTTTTTATTTCCAGTGAGGACTGTACTCCTAACAGTGTTAGAATTTTTGACAGAAAATTTACCTCAGTTGTTGATTGCTTTCAATAAATAACGGGATGTTAATGATAGCGTTTTGTACATGAATTTTTCTTTCAGAGGGAAAACAAACTTTCATAGATTACTCAAAAAGTTGTACAACCTTCTGTAACTCAACATAAAGCCAAGGGGTACATCTAGCTGCAAGGGAGTTCGCCACGTGGTTGGCATCTCTTCTAACCCAGCAAAGCTTCACTCAGTCAAAGCTTGAGAGTAGTTGAACAACTTCGTTCATGAGGTCACAAAAAATGGAGAGGTCATCGATCTGGTTTTTTTCTCAAACTCACAAGATCTTCAATCAATTATTTGGAATCGTCTTCGACGCCGATATATCGAACTACCTGTTCCCTCGTCATTCGGATCCCTTCACACATAGAAGATGCTTCTGCTTCCCTTGCACTGAACCAGGCTCCGATACATGCGCTACCATAATTTCAGAGTACGAATCTCGCTCCCGCTGCTCGGGGTGGTGGGCTCAAAGGCTCTGTCGAAGTGCATTTCAATCAATCCCTTAGCCGGCGGTCTCCATCTTCTCGGGTCAAGCTTCTGGTTTAAGAAAAGTTTTGATTCTTCTTCCGAGTTTTCGAATTCCCCCAATCTGTTCGAGATGTCTGCAATTAATTGCTCAATTTTCTTTGGCTTGCCTCTGAAAATGGTCGCATCTCAGATTCCCCTGTTCCCATAGAGAGATGCAAAAAATCTTTTTCTCTATGTCAGGGAGGTGTATTTCTTACTGCATTTCCAACTATGCTCCAATATATCTGGTAGAATCCCGCATTGAAACCATGAAATCTTGTAGCCTTGTCAGGTGCCATTTGAAATAAAGCATCTTTCACTTCCTGCGCCGAATAAGGGGCCTCCATAAATCTGTCAGCCGCAGATATACTAGCGTCCATTTTCTTTAAAAGGGGCTCTATATCTTGCATGTGAGGAAATGAAGGTGACCTCGACCTGTTTTGTGCCATGTGTACCAATATTCTGATGTTTGCTCTCTACTCCTCCACTACAAGCTCCACTTCCTCTGCCTCTTCCTCGTCATCTATTACTTTACTTGCGTTTCCTCTGGTATTGGTAGCTCAACAACCAATTTTTCTCTCGGATTTGGACTAAAGTTTGTGTCGCTGACCTTTTCGCCGGGACCAAGGTTTTAGGGAGGATAAACAACTACTATTCCCTTCTCTTTATTTTTTGGTTGTGCCACACCCTGCACAACTATCATCGGTACCCCAAGGGGGTTGTTGAAGACTGTGAGAGCTTGTGTATTATTGGCATTATCATCTTCTATTTCCATCTGATTCAGAGAATCCCCACTCCGATTCATCGAATCTCGCTGCCGACTTTGCTGCCGACTTGCCTGGTAATGAATTGCTGCGGTGAATGCTTCTTCCATGGTGGTGGCTTGAAAGTAAGCCAAGCACCATATTTAGGGTCCTGCTCCTTTTCCTCATCCGTCTTAACCGAACAACTCTCACTATAGTGGAGATACGTCCGCACATACGGGATCTGTTCATCCTTGAAATCAAGCCATACCTTTTCGCCCAAGGCTCTGATAAACCCACCAGAGTGGTTTCTTGATGTCAAGCTTGATCCTAGCCCGCAAGTGTCTCCCCCATCACTTGTGAAAACCATATCATTTGTTTGTACAATTTCTCTCGACTTACCTACTGGTTTACGGATATCTTAGTCATATGGTAGGAAGACACAAAGGTTCCGTATTTGTATTCAAGCTTCCTAATCTTCGAATATTATGTTATCTGCTCGTGCACTGACCTCCCATGGTTTCAGGACTAGGAGATTTTCTTCAAAGATCCATGGACTGCCGTTGGCACAGATTCCATGATTTCCTTGCTCGAAAACTGTATAACAAATCGGTTAGGCCCGACTTAGTTGATCTTGATTTCGTCTCCTCGCCTCCAGATTTTCTTGGAAAAGTAATTTCCTGGCCCGAACGATAAAATCTATTGGGAGAACAAAAGATCTGATTAGACAGAATCCCAGTCCCTTGATCGCCTCTTTACAATACTCATGTTTGAACTCAACGTCTTATTCCTCTAGAGAGAGTGTCGGATTCTCGTTGTTGACTGCGCCATCGCCTAGGGTTTCTCCCTCTTCTAGCTCCAGAAAACTCGGAGAATATTTTACCTCTTAAAAAAATTGTCTTTATTTTTGTACATGGAATATTACCCTATACTGGAAGTGGGTAATAAGTAATTGACCGCTATATAAAAGCCCTTGTTTCAAGAACATATGGGGACCGCATCTCACTATTTTTCGGGTTCTATTTTGCCCCTAAAGAATGAGTTTACATAATTGTCTTTTAAGAAATACCAAATTCTCATAAAATCCAAAGCCTTAAAGATCTAAATACTATTTATACCCTAACACAGTTCAAACGGCTCGTAATTCAATCACTCGATCATCCGAAAGTTTTCTTTCAGAAAAAATCAATTTCAATCAATCATAACTTTACACGCCAAACGAAAGAAGCCAGAGATACTCAACAATCAGACATCTGGAAGATTACTAATCCATAAAGGAAGGAAAGGAGGGAAATGCACTCCATTCAAGTTCATGTAAGCAAATGCAAGCCTCTAGCCAACAGTGAAGGGTCACTATGTCATGCGCTGAGTTGTTTTGTAAATAGCCAGACATCATGACACTAACTTAAGTCCACATGGTTCATTATGTTGCTAGCACTTGTGAAATTCTCTAGAGTTATCTACATAGAGTGAATGTAGATGCTTCACGTATAAATATCTATTTTCAAGGAGCTGGTAATCTTATAGTCTCTCAATCTCCACCGCAAGATCATATATTATGTAGAACATAGGACAAAGCTCGCTTATAAATAGTGGTAGCCTCAGTTTTAAACTCACCTTATTGCCTCTCAATCTCTATATCAGTGGGCTGGTCAATTGACTCGATCATTGCCTCACCATTTTCTGGGTACTATTTTGCCCCCTAAAGAATGAGTTTATATAATTGTCCTTTAAGAAATATCAAATTTTCATAATATCCAAAGCCTTAAAGACGTAAATACCATTTCTTACCTGTGAATATGCCTTGAGTAGCCACGCACAATGGCCCACGACTCCCTCAACGAGAAGGAACCGGCGGAGACTTTGAACTGCAAATTGAAAGAAACGTGGCACATAAAAAAATTGAAGGCATCCCATCTATTTGTAATAGTTAGAACTTATACCTCAAAAGTGCCAATGCCTACGCCGTTAAGTCCTAGCGCATCCCTCACCCCCGCCATCGTGTTCTTTTGCTATTTAATCCAAACCAAAAGTTAGTACACAAATGGACTCTTCACCGAATAAAGTAAATAAGCACAAATTTTAAACCTGCATCAGCAAAGCAAATTCTTCCGGATGATCTTGCTGTAATGCTGTAAAGTCCAATCCTCCCTCGAATATCATCTCCCCCTCGTTCATAGGTTCCTATTATTAAACAACAAAATTAGGAAGACTTAGTAATGAAAAAAGAAAAAAAGATAAAATTAAGCCTTTGAACTGATCAAACCTGATAATCAGGAAGATTAGCAGCAATAAGATCAAATAAGTCTCTCTCTGCCGTGTCAGATAACAAAGTCGTGTTAACATAAAAATGCATAATAATTTTGTTAATACTTTATGAATATCATCTTTCTGAAATCAATAACCTCGATGTAACACTTAACCCAGAAGGCTAACTCTGAAGGTTAGCTCTTACGTCAGTCCCTTTAATCCCAAAATCAATTTATTATGACTCTATCATGCTTTTTTAAGTTGTATGGCGTACTGACTTGGTGTTGTTTCAGCAAGGTGTACATTGCATTTACTACAATCACATTTTGTTACCGTGAATACGCTGACATATGATGTTGAGGAACTTTTATCTTTCAAAAATGAATATGTGATTCAAAACTTTGGAATTGTCTTTAGCTTCTCATCATTTAGTTTTAGAAATGTTCACAGCTTGCATTAGACAATATGTAGGGAATTAGTCTTATACGGTTTGTTATGCATTCACTGAATGCCGAGTAGTATCAAAATCAAGGCTGGTAGATGGTTTACTATTGTACGGATTGTTTTCTCAAATTATAGCGTGTCTTTGAACACATCTTACGTCTCAAAGTAGAATCATACAACAAACTTGAAGTTAGGAAACAATTTAGTTAGACTTGGGTTCATGAATGTGATATAGGTCATACAACTAGTCAGAGTACATATGAAGATCAGATTTTACATTTATTCAGTTAAAGTAATTTAAGTGACTCATTATGGCCATACTAAATCTAACTAAACTATGTGATTAGTTGCTACACAAAGCTTGACTGGCATTGGCAAAGTTGGCGTAGGAGTTTAGGTGACTATTCTTGCCTAGTTTCCTTTTTAAAAGGAGCCCTTAACATATGGCAAAGCACTGAACCATTATAATTCTTAAACCAAAGCTTTGGGTGCATAATCTGTCTTTACGACGACTTGCATATTGCCCATTGAAAATGAGAGATGGAACTATTTGATTTACTAGTTTAGTTCACCTGTCTGCTCTCTACATTGCTGATTTTTTATTAGTTTCGATAGTATGAGCTCTTGAATGGTGCAATATTTCCATCAAGGTAAATTGTTCTTTTTGTTTCAACCCAACACCGTATGCATCTCCTGTATGGATTGTTTGTATCTAGTGTATGGTTATAGTTCTATTATGGGTTATTTCATCCTGTCTAATTTACATTGAACTCATGAAGTATGCCTGTGATTTTGTACAGAGAACATACATGAGGTCAAACATTTAGGAAGAGTTAAGGGAAACAAGTTGAAGTGAGGCTGTGAGATTTGAGTAGAGGTTGAATCTTGTACTTATCTGAAGTTATAGATGCTTTCTGACTAGTCAAGTAAGTAATGATTGGTTCCTAGAGCAACCTTATTTTCGAATCCTTGCTCTTGCCCTTAAATGAATGTCATGTCTTGGGTCTTGCCATCTCTCTCATTTTCCAAACATGGGATATCCTAATGGGCTTTCCTAGAAGCTATATATGAAACAAAGACCGAGTCGATATTTTGAGTGTGTGAGGGAAAAAATAATCGAAATAACTTGTTCTGTTTTGCTTCTTTGCTTTTGGATTTTGAATTTTGATCTTTCCTTTTGTCTTTAAAGGCAGGTATTTACTTCGTAAGTCCAAGGGATTCCGGCACACTGACAATGACAATGGTCCATGCAACCTATCAGATATTAGTATTTGGTAAAAATGACTGCAAAACCATCCAAGTTACTGTCCACACCGTCATGTTGTTCTGATAAACTTGTTTTCTTTTAGAGGGATCTGATAAACATAAACTTGTTGAGTTTAACCTGCTACGATTCTTATAAATTGTATGGGCCTTCTATCTTGACAATGGTTTGACATAAGCTGTATATATACCCATGCTATCATGTCCAAATCTTGTGCGTGGTGCGCACTTTCCTAATACGCGTAGATAAAAAAGTTTTGCTATCAAGTTGAACAAAAACATGAGATGAGATTAGTATTAGACTTTTTTTAAGTATCCATGCAGGGTGTTTCTGAGTGTGATTTGGTTGGAGGTAAGGGGTTGGAATTCTGTGCAAATTTGAATACACAAGAAGTTAAAATTTTGTGTCTCGTCTCTTGGTTGATCCCCTGAACTTAATGAGCGAACACTGATGTTTCTCACCTTGTTTTTTGTTTCTGCTGTACTCGCATTTAAGGAATGAAATATCTCTTTAGTCTTCTTTCTCTCGCAGGGGGAATAGTTACACTGACGAAGTTAATTTGCCCGACTCTAAAGATATGGGAAGCTAGTTTGGTCCGTGTTAAGATTTTGAGTCTCATTTCTAGGTGGATCCCCTGATGCTTCAAAGGGATCAGAACTAAATGAGCAAACGCTAATGCTTTTCACCTCGTTTTACGTTTCTTATGTACTCGCATTTTGGGAATGGAATATTCTCTTTAGTCTTGTCTCTCAAATGTAATCAGCAGATGACTAAGCCGAGCTGAGCTCAGCTCGTCTATTGTCGCGCCCAAGTGTGTATGAAGTGGTGAAGGGGGAGGCTTGTATTGAAATCAGCACTTGCAAGCTTATTCTTCAACAATAGCTGGTTTCCTACTTTTTTTGTAGTCCGTAAGCGTGAGGAAGTCTTTCAGTACCAAATATCTTAGGTGTGTGGTAAATTAGGGGTGGGGAACGAAATACAAAATTCTGTCATTCCTCTACTATTGCCCCTGAGGTCTATTATCTATGAATAATATCGTCTTTCAAATGCTTGGCCTAAATCTAATGATCTACCAAGAGACAGGCTTGGTTTTTGCCTTCCAATGCAACTGATACTTAGTGAAAGTTAGGAATTATCCGCTCTATCCATAGCCTGTGAGTTAATTGAATTTTACAGTTTTTTGAGATAAGACAAGATTGAATCTCAAAATCATGATAAAAAGGCTTAATCACAGACGGGTAATCACATACCTGTGGTGCGGAATCAAAAAGAAACACCACAGTACAAAATCAGCATGAAGTACTGGTAAATAAACATCGAAACATGTAAAACGATGATGGAATAATTATAAAACCAAGACTCATTTATAAGTAAGAGTTTTTCACAAACAGAGCGGTGATAAAGTTGACTCTTGTATTAAAACATAAGAGTTCCCAATTCCAATATACTTCCAAACCAATTCCATAATCATTAGGAAAAATCCAAATCCATCGTTAACTCCTTTCCGTTAACAAAAACCAAAGTACTCATTATTAATTCGTTGTGTCGGGGGAAAACCAAATAAACCACAGCTTCCATGACCTTAAGTGTCGACACCCCCGTAAGACTACGCCGGCCAGAGGAGTGAGTACATGCCGCTATCCGGGGACTTGCAACTAGATCAAAAAGAGACGGGACCGCAGCCAACACCGCCCAAAGAGAATAATAATGTCCCCGCACAACTTCTTCCACTTTACGTTATAGTTCATTAATTATCATGGTGATGTTTTTCAGCAAAAAACATTTAACAAGTAGAAAACACGTATTTCAAGTCATGTATCACGTAAACACATTTTGAGACGTAACAAATCAAAGTAATCGTTTGACACGAAAGAGATAAGCACACTAGGCTGGGCATATTTACTTACCTCAAAGCAAATTCCAACTATCGCAACTCAATCAACGTACTCTACGTACTCGTCGTCGACGAACTCGTTACCTACACATAACAATATTCTAATCAAACGAATATTATAGCAATAAACTTGCTATACTAATTACATGCATATGATAGTCGATGGTTTAGGTCTCTAACACCAACCTAACATCTCACTCAATTCATACTTCAAAAAAAAAACCCAAACCTTTGCTTCAAAATCCCCTAACCTAAAGCATACATAATCTATTATAACTCCACCAATCCATTACTCCAGTTTCCCAAACAGATCATGGTCTAAAAACAGCTCCATTGGATTCAAAACATTCGAAATAATAAATTTAGCCTCAAACAGGTCTTAATTTCGATTCCTGAATCAAAAGTAACACTAGTTTCAAGTTTCCCACTTCATTCAAAATATCCATACGGGAATTGTCAATCTTCATGAAACCTTTCCCCCAAGCATCTAGTTCATCCTATATTCATACTAAACCTAATATAACATGATTCTCACATTCAAATCAGATTGTTATCCCCATACTATGATCATTCAAACACCCAAATCATTCAATCAAACTTCTCCTCCAAACTAGGGTTTCTTCCCAACACCCAAGAACATGATAAACCCTAAAACTTGATTATCAATCCTACGAATTCATGAATAATGATCCTAACAATAACAAACTAAAAATTAAAGATTACATGCAACATACATGAATCATGAACAAGTGATCACAAGAATAAGAGATCAACAAGAGAAAAGAGAAGAAGAAATAAAACTACCTCAAACTCGCCGCCATGGAGGCCGGACGGAGAGAGAGAGAGAAAGAAAGAGAGAAAGAAAAAAAATAAAAAGAGAGAGAGAGAAGAAATTACCTCAACAGAAAAGAGAGAGAGACGGCGGCGGCGGTGGGTGGCTGCCGTCAGCCACAAGAGAGAGACGAGAGAGAGAGTGAGGGACGGGTGAGAGTGAGGGACGTGAGAGAGAGATAGAGAAAATAGGGAGAGTGAGGGTTTTATGAGAGTTGGAAATAAAATCAACTTCATAAGTAGGAAACCTCTTGGATTAGAAAACTTTTACGTAGGAAGAAAAGTTAGGTCAAAAGACACTTATTCCCCCTTAGTTTTGCCAAAACACAAATACCTCCCCCAAACTCAAGTAAAAGACACTAAAACCTTTGATTAAAGTCACAAAGATTTCCCAAACTCTCAGAACCATTATAATTAACTCTCTACAATTAAATTAACTTCTCAACACTTACAGTAATATCACAAAATACCCATAGTCACAAAACGGGGTACTTCATCCTTCCCTCCTTAAAGAGAACTTCGTACTCGAAGTTTAAACAAAAACCTCCCTCCTAAATGAGAAATCGTCCTTGAAGTTTAAACTAAACCTTAACCTCAATAAGGTATTAACCTTACCTCAATGGTACAACTACTAAATGAAACCTAAGGTCATGAATGATATGCAATATACTATAAGTAGTACTGTATTAAAAATCGAAGGATTACATCCTCTCCCCCTTAGAGGAGTGACGTCCTCGTAACTCAAGGTACCTCTTCAAACAGGTGAGGCTACTTCTTCCTCATATCATCCTTTGCTTCCCAAGTTGCCTCTTCAGTGAGGTGGTTTGTCCATAAGACCTTTACAATCTTGACACTCTTATTACGGGTGTTTCTTGTCTTGGTGTCTAAAATCTTGACAGGATGTTCTTCATAACTCAAAGACGGGTCCAGTTCTACTGGTTCGGGATCTAATACATGAGATGCATCAGGCACATACTTCTTCAACTTCGATACGTGAAATACGTTATGAACACGACCCAAATTCGATGGTAAATCCAATCAATAAGCCACTTCTCCAATCTTATCTACAACATCATGTGGTCCAATGAATTTGGGGCTCAACTTCCCTTTCTGATTGAACCTCATGACTCCCTTAGTCGGCGAAAATTTAAGAAATGCTTTTTCTCCAACTTGAAATTCCAATGGTCTTCTTTTCTGATCAGCGTAAGATTTCTGTCTATCCTCGGCTGCCTTCATTCGTTGTTGGATAAGTCTCACTTGATCTGTCATCTCTTCGATAAGTGTGGACCAATTACTATCGTCTCACTTATGTCGTTCCAACTCAATGGTGTTCTACACTTCCTGCCATACAACGCCTCATGTGGTGCCATTCCAATACTGGCATGATAACTGTTTTCGTAGGAGAATTCTATCAAAGGTAATCTATCAACCCATGAACCTTGAAAATCCATAACACACGATCTTAGCATATCTTCCAACGTTTGGATTGTTCTCTCAGTTTGTCCATCTTTAGCAGGGTGAAATGCCATGCTAAACTTCAACTGATTTCCCAGTGCCTCCTGGAGTGCTTTCCAGAAGCGAGAAAGAAAATTGGGATCTCTGTCGGAAACTATAGATCTTGGTACTCCATGATACCTCACAATGTTCTTTATATACGCATCAGCTCTTTGTTCCATATTCCATGTGTCTTTCACCGGAATGAACCTTGCTGTCTTGGTCAATCTGTCAACTACGACCCAAATCTGATTCAGTCCATTCTTTGATGTCGGTAACGTAGTCACGAAATCCATTGAAATCGAATCCCACTTCCAAACTGGGACGTCTAATGGTTGTACTAAGCCTCCCATTCTTTTATGTTCAAACTTCACCTTTTGACAAGTTAGACATTTTGCCACAAATTCTTCCAATTCTTTTTTCATGTTAGGCCACAAAAACATCTTCTTCATGTCCTTATAATGTTTGTCACCTCCTGGATGTACTGAGTAAGGTGTGTTGTGCACTTCTCGCATCAACTTCTCCTTAGTTTCCATACACTTATGCGGTACACACCATCTTCCCTTGTAACAGATACTTACATCTTCATGGATCTTGAAATCCTTTTCTTGACCCTCTGCAATCTTCTCCTTTATCCTTTCCAGCTTCACATCTCCTGGCTGGTTACTCCTTATTTCTTCTAAAACATCTGGCACAACTGTCATATTTCCAAGGATATTCTTAACTCCGCCTTGTTCTACAACTTCAATTCCAAGTTTTCGGAACTCTCGGCATAGCCAATCTGGCAATACTAGCATAGTATCCAAAGTATGGCTCGATTTTCGTCTTAACGCATCAGCTACTACGTTTGCCTTCCCTTCATGGTATTGGATACACAAATCATAATCCTTTATGACTTCTAACCAACGTCTTTGCTTGTTATTTAGCTCTTTCTGCGTGAAGATGTACTTGAGACTGCTATGATCCGTATACAACCTACACACAGATCCATACAAGTGATGTCTCCATGTCTTCAGTGCAAAAACTATAGCTGCAAGCTCTAAGTCATGCATAGCATAGTTCTCTTCATGAGCTTTCAGTTGTCTTGAAGCATAGGCAATAACCCTCCTTTATTGCATAAGCACGCATCCTAAACCCTTCTTCGATGCATCACTGTAAACATCAAACTCGCCAGAATCATTGGGTAAAGCCAACACAGGTGCTGTTTTCAACTTTTCCTTCAATGTCTGGAATGCTTCTTCACAATCTTCGCTCCACTTATACCTTACCGTCTTCTTGGTTAGCGTAGTAAGCGGTCTAGCGATCTTCGAGAAATCTTTCACGAAACGCCTGTAATATCCTGCTAATCCGAGAAAACTTCTTACTTCGGACACATTCTTCGGAGTTGGCCAATCTTTCACTGCTGAAATCTTTCCTGGATCCACGGATATTCCCTCTTTGGATATTATGTGACCCAAAAATGGAACATGTTTTAGCCAAAACTCACACTTCGAGATTTTAGCATACAACTTCTCATGTCTCAAAGTTTCTAACACTTCTTTGAGATGTTCTTCGTGTTCTTCCTCGCTCTTTGAATAAACAAGGATGTCATCAATAAAGACGACCACGAAACGATCTAGAAACGTCCTCATAACATGATTCATGAGGTCCATAAATACTGATGGTGCATTGGTTAGACCAAAAGGCATAACAGTAAACTCGTAGTGTCCATACCTCGTTCTAAAGGCTGTCTCCGGGATGTCCTTCTCGGCTACTCGAAGCTGGTGATACCCTGATCTCAAGCCTATCTTTGAGAAAACGCTCGCCCCTCGTAACTGATCGAACAAGTCGTCAATTCGGGGTAAAGGGTATTTCTTCTTAATTGTTGCGCTATTCAACTCCCTATAGTCAATGCACAACCTCAAGCTTCCGTCTTTCTTCTTCACAAACAACACCGGTGCACCCCAAGGGGAAACACTCGGCCTTATGTAACCCTTTTGAAGTAACTCTTGCAACTGATCCCTTAGTTCTTTCAATTCTACTGGCGCCATTCTGTACGGTGCATTTGAAATTGGAGCTGTTCCAGGTGCTAAGTCCATAGTGAATTCGATCTCCCTTCTAGGTGGCATTCCTGGAATTTCGTCCGGGAACACATCGGGAAAATCTCTAACTATTGGTATCTCTTCCAGCACATTCTCCTTCTTAGACATGTCTTGTACATAACAAAAATAAGCACTATTCCCCTTCTTCACTTGGTTGACTATGGTCAAAGCTGACACTAGTCGGATACATGGTTCTTTTGTGATACCACGGTAAGAAACTTTTTCTCCTTTTGGACCTTTAAGCCTGATCTTCTGATCGTGACAGTCTATTACTGCTCGATATTTACTCAGCCAATCCATTCTCAATATAACATCTATTCCTCCCAGATTAAACTGTATCAGGTTGGCTGGTAGGGTACTAGCCGAAATCTTAACTTCTACTCCTTCAAAAATGGCGTCACATACTGTTACATGACCGGTTGGGGTAGCTACGAGGATGGATATTCTAGACGGCTTATTGAGACTCAATTTTTCCACAAATGATGATGAAATAAACGAATACGAAGCTCCGGAATCAAATACAGTAAAAGCTGGTTGATCATGAACAAGAAATGTACCAGTGACTACTCCGTTTGCTGCTTCAGCTTCAGTCCTGCTCATGACAGCGATCCTTGCAACATTCCCGTTCTGTGTTGCGGTAGTTCCTGCCGTACCAGTACCATTGTTGTTGCCGTTAACTGGAGCGTTGTTGTTCCTATTCCCGTTCTGGAACTCCATTGTTCCTTCCATTGCCTTGGTTGTTCACTTGCTGCCTACCATAATTGTTGCCTCCATTATTCTGGTTGTTGTAGTTTCCATAGTTCCGGTTTCCGCCCTGATTGTTGTTGTCGAACTGTCAATTCCCTTGGTAATTGCCTCCTTGGTTCCCTTGTTGATTTCCATTTGGTTTCGATCGACACTCAAACGAACGAAGACCCTTCTTTCCACAGTGGTAGCAAGTGACAAGGTTTCCTTGACAGTCCTTTCATGGATGATTCTGTTGACACTTCTTGCAGATATAACGGCGAGATTGATCATCTCCATTATTCTGCTTATTACCACGATATTGTCCTTGGTTACTCCCTCCGTGGTTAGGCTTAAACCTCTTGTCATGACTACCTTGGTTAGTCCTACCCTGATTGTTTTCGTAGCCCACAACGCTCTCAACCTTGCGCTTTCCACGCTTCTCATCTTGCGCCTCTTGAATGAGCCAAACGGCTGCAGTTCAATCATAAACTTCCTGAAGAGTATCATACGTCCTGCACATCAAGTCTTTCTGCATATGAAGTTCGAGACCAGACATGAACTTCCTGACTTTAGTCGCCTCGTCAGGCATCAGTTGACCTGCGATCGGGATAGCTCCATGAATTTCTTGAAGTACTCGGTCACGGAACCATTTCCTTGTGTCAGATTCACAAAGTTTATGTACTTTTGATCCTGGACATGGTCCGGATAAAAGCGAGTGCGTAATGCAGTTTGAAGAGCCTCCCAATTGAAATTGGGTTGGGCCAAAAAGTTCTGACGTGTGCTCCTCCACCATGTATTAGCTTCGTTCTTCAAGTAGAATGCCGCGCAAACAACCTTGCGGTCTTCGGGGCACTCAACTAGCTCAAGGACCTTATCCATCTCATCGATCCAATTTTCGAGCTCAACAGGATCCTCATTGCCTGTAAAGTTCCCTGGCTTCAGGTCTGCCACTTTCTTACCCCAATTTGCGTTATTCTGCTCTCCCTGGTTTGCGTTCTGCGCCATTTGAGAAAATTGCGCGAAGAACTTCTCCATGTTGTTGTTATTGTTGTTGTTGTTGTTGTTTGGTGCGGCAATTGGTACTTGGCGATTCCTCCTGGTGTAGTATTGATGTGGTCTATCAGTCATAATCCCTACACTATAGCCTATTGTATTACTTATAAAGTATCAAGAAGTACAAACAATCATGCATATATGGCATGTAGTGCACAATTAAACAAGTAATGTCACATATTGATCATTATTTACATCAATTACACAAGTATTTCCACATAGGCTGATCACGTCTCAACTTTTTGTCTTCTCCAAAAATTGGAAAAAGGATCAATAGATCAAGAAAAAATTGTGAATTTTGTTGTGCAGCACCCTCTCTGAGTCTACTTTTATAATCAAGAAGAATAAACTCAAAATCAATTGTAGAACTCAAGATACACAGAAAATACTACAGCTGCTGTCACAGTCCACCAGAACAGAAAATTTGACTTTGAAAAGCCTTAAAATGACATTAAAATTCTCAAAATGAGCTAGGCTTTCTCCCAGAAATAGCCAAACGTGTCTTATAGATTTAATAAAAATTTGAGATCTTAAAAAGATCTGGAAGATAGGTAACAATCAAAAATGCTACAGCTAGTCACTTTGCAATTCTGCTACTGAACCACCAACTTTGAAAGTTCGTAACTAATTCTCCAGAACTCATATACGGCTGAAATTTTTATGGGAGTTACCTGGGTATGTCTAAATTCTGGGAAAAATTCAGGGAAAAATAACTCCAAAATTAAATACGTCTGCTATAACAAAAACGCACTGCTGCGCAGATTCAACAACACCGAAGATCAAAGTTTTCGCGTTCTAACTTCATGAACACTTCTACGCGTTCAATCAATAATAACAAAGCATAATACAACCTTAATTCATCAAATCATACTCCAAAGTTTCAGAAAGCTAAATTCATTAAACTCTCCAAATCGGGTCCTCAAAGCATAAACATTATTCATCCCCTAAGACAAAACGCTAAAAATTCAACTCTAGCCCAAAAGTGACTATTCAAGAATCGTTCTAAAACTTCAAAGTGTTGCTTGGCTACATAGCCTTATTCAAACCAATAAATAAAACTTAAAAGCATCTAGTCTAGGAAATCTAAAGAATTCTAACAATCTTAATCTTTGTCCTCATCGCTTTCATCCATCTCTTCCTCTTCATCGGAATCATACTCGTGCTCTTCATCTTCACTCGGGTCTTTTTCACTTTCTTCATACTCCATGGGATCTTCTTCAATCTCGGGATATTCATAGACATCTTCCATTGGATCCTCTTTAACTTCCTCATCGTCACTAGAGTCTATAATAATCACCTCTTTTTCATCACTAGAGCTTATGTAGATCACGTCTTCTTCATCACTGGACTCTATCTCAATAACTGTATAACTTTGCCACTTAAGATAAGTCTCCATAAACAACTTGCATATAAAATTTGCACTTACCATCCATTCACCTTGGCAACGATAATCCCTATCATTCAGACGATTCATCCTGCCCATGATTTTGCTATACTTCGTAATAATTTCTCCAAACATGGGTTTCATAGGCAATGCCTTCACCATACAGTAAGCCTGAAAAGCTGGATTTCTACACCGAGGAAAATCTAAGGCTTGGAATCTATCTTCACTATATTGAACCACGCGGTCACGAAAATCGGGAAATCTTCACCTTCGACTCAACGTGTCACAACAGGGTGCTTCTCAACTGGCAACACACGTTTCCTTGCTGTATGCTTAGTTCTAGCCATCTACAAGAGGAAACAACTTAATAAATCTCCTAATTTCACAAGGCACATGTCGTAACCAAAATAACTACTCTTCGCAAATCAATAATTATTCCCAAGACTCCAATTTAATAGTCACAAGACTCTTGAAGAAATTTCCCAACAAAATCCCTTAAAAGTAGGCTTACAACTTAGAATTCAAATGAAACGCTTCAAAATTTCAATCCATTAGCATCTTGGATAGACTAAGGCTCTTAGTTAGGAATGGGTGGGTGGAAGTACTTACTTTCTATCCTATTTTCTAAACACATACACATAATAATCCTATCCATACTACCCAAATTCCCACGGCTTGTTAAATTTTAAGTTATTTCTCCTATATCCATTTTAGTTACCCTAACAAGTTTTGATTTCCTTTTTGGAATGCCAGTTCTGATACCACCTATAACACCCCCCAAATGGCCCAAGCCGGAGACCCGGGGATATCACTCCGTACCCGAGAGGAGCCCGGATACAAGGAGATTTTATAATCCAGTTGAAACAATGCATTATTATAATCCAACGTCCTAGCCACAAACCGGGCATAAACAAACTAGAGTGTTTAATCTAATAAGGAATTCAAATTCAAATGAAATACTACTACTATTATTCCATGTGATGTGCGTCCCCTTCTACGCCAGATAACCATCCTCTAAACCTGTGGTGCGGAATCAAAGAGAAACACCCTAGTACAAAATCAGCATGAAATACTGGTAAATAAACATCCAAACATGTAAAACGATGATGGAATAATTATAAAACCAAGACTCATTTAAAAGTAAGAGTATTTCGCAAACACAGCGGTGATAAAGTTGACTCTTGTATTAAAACATAAGAGTTCCCAATTCCAATATACTTCCAAACCAATTCCATAATCATTAGGAAAAAGCAAAATCCATCGTTAACTCCTTTCCGTTGACAAAAACCAAAATAATCATTATTAATTTGTTGTGACGGGGGAAAACCAAATAAACCACAGCTTCCATGACCTTAAGTGTCGACACCCCCCTAAGACTACGCCGACCAGAGGAGTGAGTACATGCCGCTATCCGGGGACTTGCAACCGGATCAAAAAGAGACGGGACCGCAGCCAACACCGCCCAAAGAAAATAATAATGTCCCCGCACAACTTCTTCCACTTTACGTTATAGTTCATTAATTATCATGGTGATGTTTTTCAGCAAAAACATTTAACAAGTAGAAATCACGTATTTCAAGTCATGTATCACGTAAACACATTTGAGACGTAACAAATCAAAGTAATCGTTTGACACGAAAGAGATAAGCACACTAGGCTTGGCATATTTACTTACCTAAAAGCAAATTCCAACTATAGCAACTCAATCAACGTACTCTACGTACTCGTCGTCGACGAACTCGTTACCTACACGTAACAATATTCTAATCAAACGAATATTCTAGCAATATACTTGCTATAATAATTACATGCATATGATAATAAATGGTTTAGGTCTCTAACACCAACCTAACATCTCACTCAATTCATACTTCAAAACAAAACCCAAAACTTTGATTCAAAATCCCCTAACCTAAAGCATACATAATCTATTATAACTCCACCAATCCATTACTCCAGTTTCCCAAACAGATCATGGTCTAAAAACAGTTCCATTGGATTCAAAACGTTCGAAATAATAATTTTAGCCTCAAACAGGTCTTAATATCGATTCCTGAATCAAAAGTTACACTAGTTTCAAGTTTCCAACTTCATTCAAAATATCCATACGGGAATTGTCAATCTTCATGAAACCTTTCCCCCAAGCATCTAGTTCATCCTATATTCATACTAAACCTAATATAACATGATTCTCACATTCGAATCAGATTGTTATCCCCATACTATGATCATTCAAACACCCAAATCATTCAATCAAACTTCTCCTGCAAACTAGGGTTTCTTCCCAACACCCAAGAACATGATAAACCCTTAAACTTGATTATCAATCCTACAAATTCATGAACAATGATCCTAACAATAACAAACTGTAAATTAAAGATTACATGCAACATACATGAATCATGAACAAGTGATCACGAGAATAAGAGATCAACAAGAGAAAAGAGAAGAAGAAACAAAACTACCTCAAACCCGCCGCCATGGAGGCCGGACGGAGATAGAGGCGGACGGAGAGAGAGAGAAAGAAAGAGAGAAAGAAAAAAAAGAAAAAGAGAGAGAGAGAGACAAGAAAATACCTCAACAGAAAAGAGAGAGAGACGGCGGCGGCGGCGGGTGGCTGTCGTCGGCCACAAGAGAGAGACGAGAGAGAGGGTGAGGGACGGGTGAGCGTGAGGGACGTGAGAGAAAGATAGAGAAAATAGGGAGAGTGAGGGATTTATGAGAGTTGGAAATAAAATCAACTTCATAAGTAGGAAACCCTCTTGGATTAGGAAACTTGTGCGTATGAAGAAAAGTTAGGTCAAAAGACACTTATTCCCCCTTAGTTTTGCCAAAACACAAATACCTCCCCCAAACTCAAGTAAAAGGCACTAAAAACTTTGATTAAAGTCACAACGATTCCCCAAACTCTCAAAACAATTATAATTAACTCTCTACAATTAAATTAACTTCCCAACACTTACAATAATATCACAAAATACCCATAGTCACAAAACGGGGTATTTCAATAGATCTAAAAGGCTGCTCAGCCTAAGTCAACGTACATATATAGACAAGATGTTGAAGAGGTCCAACATGCAAGATTCCAAAAATGGATTCTTTTCCCATGTCGCATGGAGTCACTCTTTCTAAGAATGACTGCTCCTCCAATGAGATTGAGAATGACCGCATGAGTAGGATACCCTATGCTTCGGCCATATGATCCACCATGTACGCCATGTTTTGTACTAGACCAGACGTATCATACGCATTGAGTATGGTGAGCATCACTGGATTGCTGTCAAGAACATCCTAAAGTACTTGAGAAGAACTAAGGATGCGTTCTTGATATTTGGAGGTAAGGAAGAGCTAAGTGTAATGGGTTACACTGATGCGAGCTTCCAAAACGAAAAAGATGACTACAGATCGCAGTCTGGATATGTGTTTTGCCTGAATGGAGGAGCTGTGAGCTGGAAGAGTTCCAAGCAAGGGACAGTTGCTGATTCTACAACAGAAGCTGAGTACATTGCTGCTGCGGAAGCAACAAAAGAGGCAATTTGGATAAAGAAGTTTATCACTGAGCTAGGTGTGGTCCCTAGCATCGTGGATCCCATAGAGATGTACTGTGACAACTCCGGGGTGATCGCACAAGCCAAGGAACCAAGATCACACCAGAAATCAAAGCATGTACTTAGGAGATTCCACCTTATTCGTGATATGATCGATCGAGGAGATGGGAAGATATGCAAGATTCCAATGGATGACAATCTTTCAGATACACTTACAAAACCTCTTGCGCAGCGAAAGCATGAAGGGCACGCCAGATCTAAGGGCATACGAGATGCGCCAGATTTGCTCTAGTGCAAGTGGGAGACTGTTGGAATAGATGCCCTAGAGACAATCTGATATTTAGTATGAACATTGTTATTGGATAGAATATTCATTTATTATATATTGTAATATTTAATATAATGAAGTCCTTATATACAGGGAAAGAACTGTGGGTTGGTCAACAGGGGCCACGGCCCCCCTACAGTTCGAAAAACTACACACACCACCCTGTATATTATTTCATATTTACATTATTGTGTGCATTCGGCCACCCATGGATTTTCAAAATTGGTTTAATGAACTAATTTTTTTTTGCTCAGATCAAAATCTGCCGTTTGACATTCTATAATGATTATAGATTTGTCGCAATATCAAACAAAAGTCATGTTTAACGATCAAATTTTCATAACAAGCTGCTTATAAATTGGTTTTTTTTTCTTAAGCTGATGGTCATTATGTATATTTTTAGATGTCAACATAAATATTTACTTGTATTTTTAACACGACCCCCTTGAAAAAAATTATGGGTCCGTCCCTGCTTAGATACAGTGTGTTGTTTATCTTAAATATCCCTAGTCCACTATATTGATTAATAGGACGATCAAATATAGACTAGTATGTTGGTAGATTGATATAAAGATATAAAGTCTAACACATGGGTATGCATTAGGAGTAATGGCATACTGGATTGACCCACAACGAGAAGGATACATTAGATTATGTTAAAGTCACAATCGTTTCTCGTGGTGCTAATATAATTGCAATCCTTAGACTTGAAGTCACTAGATACTCTAGTTGTGAAATATTGTGCTTTGATGTTATTAAACGTTACACCGTAACTGGGTAATCATAAAGATAGCTATCGGGCATGATAGGAAGCAAGCTTAGAGATCATAGTGATGTAGAGAGGATTTGTCCCTCCTACATAATGGGAGTAAATATCCACGGCCGCTCGAAGGATGAGGCTTATTGAATGTCTGGCCAGACTCAGATAAATCCATATGGAGATATTGATGTTATCTGCTTGCATAAGTATATTCCCAGGATCGAGGAACTATGTATTGGATATACGAGTGTGACTATTATGTCTTGTGTCCAATCCGGATATGGAGACAAAGGGATAGTGCAATATGAGATTTGGGAACAAGAGGTTTGTCGGGATCACTGACTATTTCTATTGGTTGGGTGGCATGACTGTGTTGTTAGACACCGCTCCATGTTAGTAATAAGTTTCTACCAACTAAGTAGAAACCTATGGGGTCACACATCAAATAGAGTAGAACTAGATTTGTGATTAATTTATATGATTAATTAATAAGAAGGATCATTGTGCAACACCTTGCAAACTTAGTAGGACTAATATGCAAGGAAGAGACTAATCCAAGTTCATGTAGAACTAGCAGGGACCTTTATGTAGTTAACAAGGAGTTGTTGGACTATATAAAGGAGGCTCTAGCTTCCTTCCCACTAATGTTATTAGACATAACACAAGATAGTGGGAGACAGCAAAAGAGAGAGCAAGAACAAGCTAGAGGCCGAAGCCCTTAGCCGTCCGCCCCCTTCCCGTCGGCACAAGAGAGGGCCGAAACCCTCTCTTCTTCCTTTGGTTGCTTGATTCCTTCTTCTCTCTTCCTCCGGTCCAAGCTAGCACTTGAGAAGGAAGAATCTAGATCTCACCTCTAGACATGGATCAACTATAGAGACGAGGACAATATTCTTCGTGTGATCTCCCAAACTAAAAGGTACACAATTACTATGTCCTTTATCATGTTATGATGTCTCTTCCTGTGATCCTTGGTGGGCTTTGAGTAGGATTAAATTTTTTTATCCGCTGCGTTACCTACGTCAAAACCCAACAAGTATGGACAAATATCTAATTATCTATAAGTTGCTGAATTCATTATGTGATCAATCAATGTAACATTAGTAAAGTGCTATAAACTCATCTAAATTTTTCAAGACAATCAAGATTGACGGAAATTTTGTGCGGTATTTATATCATTTTGGAGTAGGAACACAAGTTTGCACGCCAAAATTCAAAATAATAAAATGATTATTTAGAAAATAATGAAATGATTAAACAGCCGCTCAAATGAGATTGCACCCCGCACAATTAGTCTTATTTTTTTGATTATATTCACCATTAATCGTACACCCCAAGAAATTAACAAGATGAACACGAATCGTTCAAAAAATAAAAATAAAAATCGAAGTGGTAGTAAAAGTCTCAAATCTAAAAATGTGATAATGGGTAGGAACTTTGATATTATTTGGGGGTATTTGCTTCAACCTCCTCGCATCCTCATATTCTCTATTTTCTTATCCGACCTTATACCACCATGTATGTGGTATAAAATTTGTTCACCAAAAGGTTCTTCAACATAAGGGAAGATAAGTTATCTCCTCCATTATCCGGCACCCAAACACCTCATAAAAGAGGGATGTATAACTTATCTTATCTGCCTCCTTTATCCGCTACCCAAACATGACAATAGAGTAAAGTAGACTCAATCAAATCTAATACTGCTTTTGAGAATCATTTACGAAAAGTTCAAGCACCAATTAAGAGATATAACAATTACCAACCTTTTGTATAAGAGAAAAATTATATAATGTTTTGGGCACACGACTTCTATGCATATCGGTCTAATTGGTTTACATATTGTTTGTACGGTTCGGGCACAGTTCAATTTCTTTAGGTTTGGTATGGCTCGGTTTCAACTCTTTTAGTTTGACTTGCAGCCTAAGTAGATGTGAAAATTAAAGTTTCTCTAGGGAAGAGTTAACTTCTATTGCTCAATAGAAACATAGTTGCATAAGTTATAATTTTCATGAAGGGTAAAGAAATTGCTATCAAGCGTTACGATACCGGCCACATCACGTGACTAGGTGGTGTACTTCAGTTGAAAATGTGAAGCAACTGATTTTTTTCACTCACATAGAACATCAAATAATCATAATATATCCTGCATCTAGCAGGGTTCGAACCATTTTGTCTCCTAAGATATGGTTGCGAGAACCTATCATAAGAAAATAGCATCGAGGTAATATTCTAAATATTCTTCTAGCCCAATTTTTCTTCAAGATAGACACATCGGAAACTTTTGCAATTGGTGTAATATCCAGCTTACCAACGCATCCTATCATGGGAAAGAGTTGTATGTCTAACCTAGTACCAATTTTATGTTCTGCCTTAGAGCTATAGAGAGGCTTTTTACGCTGTTGAATGCTTAAATTGTAACACCCCCGTTTTTTAATAGCCTGGAATGCGGAAGCGCCACTCTGCAACTAGGAATCCCTCTTGATTTTTAGGAGAAGTTAGTAAACCAAAAAAAAACGTCCAATACTTTACAAAATTCAAATGGAATTAAGATGTTCAAACTAACCGACCACTTAAATCCAAACTAAATGTCCAGGCTTACAGGACAACTAATTTAACTATTTTATTAGGCAAATTGTTCCATTCGAAGATTCACACGTCCTAATTTCCCAATCTTAAGCTAACATGCACTGGCTTTAAAAAGTGAACAACATCACTGATGAAAATAAAATCAGCGAGAACTGAGTAAAGATTAAATAATACATTAAAATTGAAGTATAGTTATTTTCCTAAAGGAAACATAAATTAATACATAGCATCTAATCGGGGTGGGATCCTCTCCAGCCAATTTCACGTCCAGCCCATCTAGCTGCATGATCTTAACCGTCTGAATCATTGAGAGGTTGAGATGGAATATTCCATAATTTTGTTCACTACTTCTCTTACACCGGAACTCCCGTAGTTCATCTCTTTCTGTCTTATCTTCCTACCCCAAGAAACCTTCTCTCTCTTAGAATAATCCCAATTAGAATACCTTCAATCCTTGCGCCTTCAATTCTTCGACCTATAATCATCACTTACTTCGTACGAAAAGAAAAAACGAGTCATGATGAATGGATTTGAACAACATGTTGGTCTTATATATTTGATTTTATCATGGAATAACTTAATTGAATCCCACAATTAGTCGTCTAGACCTAGGAGTCTAACCGAAACTTATTTGATTTGAAATTTCTGCTGGGAGAGAGAGTTTATGTGGTTCTTCTACGGAATTAATAGTTGGTAATTAGTGGGGTTCATAGGTGATGGGAGAAAGAGATACTATGTGAGCAGGACCAAGCACTCTTTGATGGATTGCTATAATCTGAACCATTCAAAGATTCGGGTGGTCAAGATTGTGCAGCTGGATGGGCTGGACGAGAAATTGGCTGGAGAGGATCCCATCTATTCTATAAAACAACATGGTTTAACTAACTTCTAGTTTTTCAGCCTTTAGATTAAATAAATCAGCCCCAGCCTTTAGATCTCACCTACCACCCACTTAACTACCCACTACTTAATTACCCACTTAACTACCCACTGCTTGAAAATTTAACCTCTCTTTCGGATTCATTTACGTAATTTACAAAAGTGTGTAAGAAAGTGACTTGATGGATATCATATAAAATTATCGGGGACGCCATTTTCATCTTCTCCTCCAGCAAAATCGATTATGAAATGTGTTTTTTGAGTAGTGCCCTCGAGCACGGGCAATCCCCTGGTCCCTCATATAATCGCACATTTAATTTTTTTAGAGGACATTTTCACAATCGAAATCATCTAATGAAAGGCAACACATGTCATACCACCAATAATTTCTCGGGATATTTTTAAACTACCACTCAGTCTCTTCTCTTTGCCACATTTGACTTTTTTGACTCGTATCTGAGTCACTTTGCCGGATGATTTGATCGGCAAAACGATGCGATTTTTTTATAATTTTTTCACCGTGTGATATAGCACCTTTTACTCTACAACACCATGAAAAAAATATCAAAAAATTGTTTCATTTTAATAGCCAAATCACCGGGTCAAATTGACTCAGTGAATAGTGACAAAAACAAAAATGGAGCTAAAGAGGAGAGACAGAGTGGTACTTGGTAGATGAGTGTCAGGTGGAGTCCCACCCAAGGGTAATTAAATGACACCACTTACAATCTCGAAAATACTTGTATGGAGTTAATACATAATTACAACATCTTATAGCAACTGTTCAGCTAAGTGGTGTAGCAATCGAGATTTTGAACTCTTTGAGACTCTGTAAGCAAGGAATTTTCACCAATAAAACCTTGACTGCATCATATCGATTCCATTGAGTTATTCAATACTCCCTCCGTCCCAGCCAATTCTTGAATTTTTCCTTTTTGGAACGTCTCAACTAATTCTTGAAACTTTCCATTTCCTAAAATGGAAAGTTTCTACACCCTAAAATACCATCTTACCCCTAAAAAATACAAATATCTCATTTCAATTGGACCTAATTAAATTGAATTAGCAAAATAACTCAATTTAATTAGCCCAAAACAGTTTAGCTCTCACAAATGAAATCCATTAGGCACAATTCCTAACCCTAAGGCCTCGTTTGGGTAGAGGATATGGTATGGAGGGATAAGGCTTATGGTGGGATATGAGCAAGGATATGAACGCTGTCGGATAAACCCTGATAACATATGCTGGCTGTTTGTGTTTGGGTGCCGTCGGATATGAAGCAGGATATGAAGCAGGATATGTGCCAAAATGACTGTAATACCTTCAGTATTGTTATTGTGTATAAAATATTGTAAATTTTAAATTGATGAGGGAAAATGTATACAAAATGTACCAGTAATTATGTTTAGATTTTAATACCATTTTTTCTACACAATAGTGACGTTGTCAAAATGTATACAAAATGTGTATTAATACGCGAAATAAACTTGTAGTAAAATGCAAACATAACAAATATTCATGGATATAACATGACCACAGCAAAATATGAAGTATTACTACTACTTAATCGATGATTGGCATGGTGTTACAAAACCTACAATAAACAAGATAAATCAAACCAACAAAATTTCAGCAAGCACGGAAATATGTCTTCATATTTATCTCAACCATACATACTCAAATAAAGTTATGAAATCTCAAAATAATAGTTATGAAAAATGTCCTCCAAAATAAAGGTACCAATACGTTGAGAGGGAGAGAGTGAGGTGAAACGGTGAAATAGCTGATAAGGTTTGGGGACAAGGGTAGGAAATTTGATAGTTTGTGAGGGTTAATTTTGTCAACCTACTAGCATCCTAATAAGCTATATTTTCTTATCCGAGCTTATACCTCCATGTTGGTGGAATAAAATTTGTTCATTAAAAGCTCCATCAGCATAAGGCAACATAACTTATCCCCTCTCTTATCCGGCACCCAAACACTTGATAAAAAAAGAGAGGGTATAAGTTATCTTATGCTCCCTCCTTGTCCTCTACCCAAACGAGGCCTTAGTGCATATAAGTTAGTATTGTTACACCTAATTTTTATGGTTACCATCATCTTTTTAGTTTGTTTTGTATTACCAGTCATTTTTTGTTTAGTTAGTATTGTACCCGTTTGGTCCTTAGATTGACAAATCAAACGGGTGATCCTTGTTGATAAAGACTGGTATTGGAAAGTTGTGAAGAGACCACCTCATCTGGCTGCTGAGGGTAGAGGAGCTGTTCAAGTTCCTTTTCGACTGTCCCGTCGTCGTTTTCTCACTCCACACGAGCCTCAAAACTCATGGGATCGATCAAAGCCGTGCAAATCCGAGAAGACCCATTGCTCGGAAAATTTATCAGGTTACTTTAAGCCAGCCGTTCCTATGGAGGTTCATGAGGAGGTATCTCGTCCGGTTGGGTCCTATGATTCTGAACCGTTTCAGCAGCGAAGGGATAATTGGAGTAGACCGCACTCTCCGACTCATCATCCAAACAAGAAATTGAGGTCGGGCTTCAAATTTGGGGAGCCACCAGACTCGAGGACTCATCGCTTTTAACCTTTAATCTTTATTATCTCTATAAATTTTTTTTCTTCTTATTTGCTTCCTTTGATATCTCTCATTGTCTTCTCCACAGGTGGTGTCCTCCATCCTCCAGTTTGCATCCTTCTTGTTCGTTTTTATTATGTATTTTATTATGTTCTTGGTCTTGTAGTTTTGTTGGTTTTCTTAGCTGGAAGTTGTAGGTCTCTTTGTATCTTGTTAGCCTATTAGTTGTTTGCTATGCCTATAATAGTATGTAGATGCTGTGTACTTTGCCCTATATTAATTGATGTTCTTCTTCTCTCGTAAAAAAATAAAAATAAAAAAAATAAAATAACAGGTGATATGGAATTTGGATAAAATAGAAAAATCGTCTTTAACTAAAGGCCTACGACGTTAATATCGCTTCTCATTTTAATTATCGCTTTATTTTCTCTTCTAAAGTCACTTCAACGATTTTAACTCTTTAATATTTTGGGTGTATTTGTCATTTCAACTCTTTAATATTTTGTTACAAATTTTACTTTGCATGAAGCTTTGAGAACATAAAGGTAAGGGACTTTTCTTATTTTCTTCTCTTGTGTGCAATGTTTGTCATGATTGTGTTTTTATAAATGCTCCACGAAGAATTGACACCATTGGTAATATTTTTCTATCGTTCTCTTCTTGACAATTAATTTTTGCTAGCTTGATCGATTTCAGTTCTTGCTCAACCTCAATATAAGAGGCGGGTGAAATTGATTGACGACAATACGGGTTAAATTCATGCTAAACTGTGGTACGTGTCAACCAATTGGTCTCCAATTGAGTATGCAGTTTCATAAGTCTTAATTGCCTTCCTCCAACTATAGTGGCGGCAATTGGAGCACTCAATTGTTCGAACCAAGATTGCCTCCGATAGAGAGGTAATTGTTGTTGATGCACCTGAAATCATTGGAGAAAGTGAAATTGTAACAATCATCTTAACTTACATAATGCCGACTTTGTTTATATTTGATATATATATATTTTTTTTGAAGGAACATACCTATGTGGTAGGGCGGTATAAACCCCACTATATTTAAAAATATTGAGCTCCCAACCCATAAAACAAGTAGGGGATATAGACCTTACCCACAAATTTTACATAGCAAAAGAGAATAGGCCCAATAACTAACCACAAATAAAAGTCCACAAGAAAAGAAAGCAGCCCAAACTAAAAAGCAAAAACCTAACAGAAAGCTAAGAAAACATAAAACATTAAAGGAGACCAGACATTGCCTAATAAGTGCCAATGTCTGAAGCCTCTTCAATGTGCGCCGCTTCGTTGTTAGGGTTTACTCCGTTATCTGCATCTAGAAAGCTGTGGAGGAGTATCGGTGGATGAACTGTGTAAACGACCGGATTCACCTCATGAAGTCCTTTCGATGCCATTTCATGTGCCGCTTGGTTGCCTTCTCTTCCTATATAAACCAGCTTACCTTTCAATTGATCGATGATGATTAAGCGAAGCTCTGCCAAAATGGCGTTCCATTCGTTAAACCAGTTATGAGATCCGTTGAATCTGTTACAGACATTCCAGGAATCCGTCTCAAACACTTCCTCTTCTGTCAAATAACCCAGATCTCGAATCATCCTCGCACACTCCAACAGTGTTCTAACTTCACCAAGGTTAGAGTCAGTAGTAAGCTGAATAGGGATTGTCATCGCCATCAAGAACTCCCCTTTGTGGTTTCTGCAAACACAACCTGCACTTGCATGATTGTTAATTCCAGACGAAGCAAAATCAACATTAACTTTGATCACTCCTTCAGGTGGTGGTGACCAAATGAGAGGTATTCTCTGATGATCCTTTTTTGACTGAGTAGAATTGCAATTCTTCCAATCGTTTAAGGCTCCTTCTTTTCAAAAACTTTCAGGTTACGAAGTCGCCAAATAATCCAAATACAAGTGATGAAAAGAATCTGGCCATACTCATCATTTTGAAGGAGAACAGTACTTACCCATTCCCTGTCACTTGTTGGATTGCCATATAAGTCCAAAACCCACTCATAGTGCTTCCATATGAATTTACAGAAAGCACAATCTCTGAAAATGTGATGTTGGGTTTATGCAGGAAAGGCACAGAAATTGCAATGAATTTCCAGCTTAATGCCTCTGTTTTCCAGATTAGCTTTGACTGGGAGATAATTAGCACATAAACGCCAAAGAAAGCATTTAATTCGCAGAGGAACATGTAATTTCCAAATTCTACTCCAATCTTGTTGAGTTACATTACTGCTAGATTCACCTGTAACTTTAGCACTCTTCATGGAATTCTTGAAAGTGAAAGTCCTGTTGTAACCTGATTTAACTGTATACTCACCGTTGGCCGAATAACCCCAACACAAACCATCTGCAGTAATTTTTGGACTAATTGGAGTTCTAATAATGTCTTCAAAATCTCCTTGATTGAAGTATCTGGAAATAAGATTGACATTCCATTCCCTATTCTGAGTTATGAGAGAGTCAACAGTGGAATTAATAGGGAGATTAGGAATGCTGTGGACCTTTCTACCACCATTTGTCATAATCCAATTGTCTTTGTATACCAAAATATGTTCTCCAGTACCCACTGCCTTCCTGCAACCATCTTTAAGATAACCTTTAGCTCTATGCAGACTTCTCCAAATGTAGGAAGGGGAGCAACCTAGTTCAGCCTGGAGAATAGTGTTGTCTCTGTAGTACTTGGCTCTTAGGACCCTGGAAACAAGCAGGTTAGGGTTTTGAAGAGCTCTCCACACTTGTTTTGCCAATAGAGAAATATTAAAGGATTCCATATCTCTCATACCCAAACCCCCATGCTTCTTATAAAGACACAACTTATTCCAAGAAGCCCAGTGGACACAATGTTTGTCCATGTCATGACTCCACCAAAATTTAGACATAATCCCTTCAATGTCTTTAATTATAGTATTAGGTTACATGAAGAGAGACATGTAATAGGTAGGAAGTGCTTGTACCACTGCCTTAATAGAATTTCCTTGCCTGCAGGTGATAAAATTTTCTCTTTCCAAGTAGAAACCTTTTTCCACACTCTCCCCTTTAGGTTACTGAAGATTCTTATTTTATCCTTACCAATAGCAGTAGGTAGACCCAAACATTTTTCATGGCACAAAGCTGCTGGTATTTCAAAAATCTCCTGAAGAGAAGTTTTAGCCATATTCGAGACTGAAGGAGAAAAAACAAGAGCAGATTTGTTGCAGTTTACTTTTTGTCCTGAGGCTTGACAGAAAATACGAATAATGCTTTTAAGGAGTTGCCTTGCCAAAAAAGATGGAATCATCAGCAAAGAAAAGCTTAGAAATAATAGGCCCATTGCCAACTAACCTGTAACCTTGAAGCCTTCCCTCATTAATTGCCTTATTTATCAAAGAGGTAAAACCTTCACTACATTTTATTTTATTTTATTTTATTAACTTGGCCGATTAAAGTTAAATTCGTGCTTCACTATATATTATTTTGTTAAATTGGCTGAATTCAGTTAAATTCATGTTTCAAAATAGGCAGAAAAGATGGGAGAACCATGTGCAAAAGAAGAGAATGAGGAGGAAGAACCTCCACATAGCCATTGCCAGCGCAATAATCTCCACCACCGCTGTCGCTGCTTTATCTCGGCCTCTGCACAGACCTGGAAGTGTCATGCAATTCAAATGATCAAACACCTCACAAATAGTCAAAGAAAGATGCAAAACAGATTTAACGTGGTTCGCTAGCATCCAAATATGCTAACTACGTCCATGGGAAAGAAAGACCTTTATTCAATCAAGAGGAATGACACAATGTCTTACATATGTTCATAGGACCCCAAAGGATCCTTTTATAGCCTTCGTGCGAAGACAAATAGCCTTCGTGCGAAGACATTCAGTCTTCGTATGAAGACCTTCCATTTTGAGATAGAGACCTAAAATAGGAAGACATTCATACATGGCTAATTTTGGCTAAGAATGGGATGTCTTCGTGCGAAGACACTTTGTCTTCGTACGAAGACCTCCCCGGGCTTCACTTCTTCGCGCTCCTTTGAGTATCTACATCATTAAGGCACCATTCCAACAAATCTCCACTTTGACTTGAATTTTCTCGTCTGCAACGAAGCTTCCTCCTCCTTATGAAAAAAGCTTGCTTTCTTTCCTCCCGATGTCTACCGTGACAGAGAATCACTGGATATCGTCGGGTCCGACATGCCCATAAGGGCTCACTGGCTCATAATGCTGAGCAATTCCAGACAATGCTGAAACCGTCTCCTTGGAACTGGCTTGGTGAACATATCCGCGGGGTTGTCAGCAGTCCCCACCTTCATCACCTTGATCCTGCTCTCACTTCTCAAAAAGTGATACCTGACGTCAATATGCTTGGTCCTTTCATGATGAACCTGGTCCTTAGTCAAGAAAATTGCACTCAAGCTATCACAGTAGACTATCGCCTGATCTTGATGTAGCCCTAGATCATTGACCATTCCCTTAAGCCAGATTGCCTCCTTTGCTGCTTCTGCTAGAGCCATATACTTCGCCTCCGTGGTGGACAAAGTCACCGTCGGCTGTAGCGCCGCCTTCCAACTCACAACAGATGCTCCCAGAGAAAATACCTAGCCCGTCATTGATCTTCTACTATCAACATCCCATGCATAGTCCGAATCCGAGAAACCAGCTACCAAGATGTTTTCACTTGACCCATAGCATATGCCAATTTCTGACGTACCCTTAAGGTACCTGAATATCCGTTTCACTGCCTGCCAATGGTCCCTACCCGGATGAGCCGTAAACGACTAACCATATTAACAACGAATGCTATGTCTGATCGAGTACAGACCATAGCATACATAAGGCTTCCAACCGCGCTAGCATATGGAACCTTGGACATGTACTCCTTCTCCTCCTCAGTCTGAACCGTGTACATTCCCAGCTTGCTAATAGTTGCCATAGGAGTATATATAGCTTTAGTTGATAGCATCCCGAATCTTACCAAGATCTTTTTGATGTATCCCTGCTATGACAAGAAAAGCTTCTTCTTCTTCTTCTTCTTCTTCTTCTTTTTCTTCTTCCAGTCTCTATAGATCTCAACTCCCAATATCTTCCGAGCAGCTCCCAGATCCTGCATCTCGAATTCCGCACTTAGGGACCTCTTTAGATCTCTGATGTCCTTGATATTTTGAGTTGCAATCAGAATATCATCCACATACAGAACTAGGTAAATACGTGATCCACCATGCAACTCTTTGTGATACACGCAACAATCATACTCACACTTGTGGTAACCAATCTTCATCATGAAGCTGTCAAACCTCTTGTACCGTTTCCTCGGAGACTGCATAAGTCCTTAGAGATATCTCTTCAGCTTGCACACGTGGTTCACTCTTTCGGGAACTTGGAACCCTTCCGGTTGGCTGATGTATATCTTCTCTTCCAACTCTCCATGTAGAAAAGCTGTCTTGACATCCAATTGCTCAAGCTCTAGTTCGTGGTGTGCCACCATCGCTAGTAGCACCCGGATAGAAGCATGTCTGACCACCGGTGAGAATATCTCGTTGTAGTCAACTCCCTCTTTCTGACCGAATCCTCTTGCAGCTAGCCTTGCCTTATACTTGATGCCATCTCCAGATGCAGTTCCTTCCTTTCTTCTGAAAACCCACTTGCAACTGACTATCTTCCTTCCCGAAGTCAATTTAACAAGCTCCCAAGTCGATTTCTTGCTAAGAGACTCCATCTCTTCTCCCATCGCGGCAATCCATTGTGCTGACTCAAAACTAGATATAGCGGCCTTGTAGGAGGATGGCTCATCCTCTACGTCTTCCGCTGCCTCTAATGCATATCCCACCATATCATCATCCCTGTATCTCGTCGGAGGCTTTATGACTCTCCATGTTCTTCCTTCAGTAATACTTTGATGATCAGGTTCCTTTAGTGTAGACGCATCCTCGCTATCAGACTCTTCTTCTTCTTCCTCTTCTGCTTCCGGCGGAGGTGTAGGGATTTCAGAATCCTTAGGATCAGTAGGATCTGACTCTCCCTCCACCTTCTTCTCTGCACCTCCAAGCTCCACCTTCATGGAGTTCTTCAACATATGAGTCTCATCAAAGACTACACTTATGATAAGTATAATATTGATGTCTGCCCATATCTTGTATCCCTTCACACCTGTTCCGAAACCCATGAATACTCCCTTCTTAGCTATTGGTTCTATTTTGCCATCATCAACGTGATAATAGGCAACACAACCAAAAACTCTCAAATATGAGTAATCCAGTGCTCTACCAGACCAGACCTCCATAGGAATCTTGCATCCTATACCTGTTTGCGGGCTCCGATTTATGAGATAGAATGGAAACTGCCTCTCCCCAAAAGCCTCTAGAAAGACCTGCATTCGAAAGCATGTTGCTTTCGCCAAAAGTGTCTGATTCATTCTCTCGGCTACACCGTTCGGCTGTGGTGTGTGCCGATCGGTGCGATGGAAGGCTATTCCATGATCTTTGCAGAATCCATCAAAATCTGATGAACAAAACTCTAAACCATTGTCCGTGCGCATCCTCTTCACCTTCATTCCCACCTGATTCTCTATCAGTGTCTTCCACTCCTTGAACCTTGCGAAGGCTTCACTCTTGTTCTTCATTACGAATATCCAAGTCATCCTGGATTAGTCGTCTATGATGTTAAGAAAATACCTGTACCCGCTAATCGCCTCGACTCGAGATGGACCTCAGCAATCCGAATGGATATAATCAAGAGTACCTTTCGTTCTATGAACCTTCTTAGGGAACTTGCTACGCTGTAGCTTCCCGTACACGCAGTGCTCACAAAACCCTAGGCTCTTGGGCACATGCCCGGTGAGATACCCCTTCTTGTGAAGTTCCTGCATTCCACGTTCACTCATATGACCGAGTCTCATATGCCACAACTTAGTTAGATCAGCTTCATTAACCTCGGATGAGGAAACTCCGACAGACCCTGTGATAGGTAAACCTTGTAGCACATAAAAAGTCCCATCCTTGACCCCCTTGATTAGCTCATCCGAGTCCCTGTAGACGCATAATCCTCCACCTTCACCCTTGAAACTGAAACCCTTGCTGTCGAGTAGACTCAAAGAAATCAGATTCTTTGTGACAAGCGGTACGTGTCTAACATCCTTCAAAGTGCATGTCTTCCCATCCTTTGTCTTGAATCTAACTGAACCTTTTCCTATGACCTTGAAAACAAATTCGCTTGCCATGTGAACGGATCCTCCATCTTGAACGGATCCTCCATGCGATTTAAGCATGGCCTCCATCTTTATCTTCCACAGACTGAAGCTGTTCCCTCCGGTGAACCTGTCAATCTTCATCATCGATCTAGACATCGTTCTTGGTGGAGTGATCCAAACCCTAGCTCTGATTCCAGTTTTTTATGCAATTCAACTGATCAAACACCTCACGAATAGTCAAAGAAAGATGCAAAATAGATTTAACGTGGTTCGCTAGCATCCAAATATGCTAACTACGTCCACGGGGAAGAAAGACCTTTATTCAATCAAGAGAAACGACCACAATCTCTTACATATGTTCATAGGACCCCAAAATATCCTTTTATAGCCCCCAAAACCGCCCCGGACAATTATGGAAAAAATTCCATCCTTATTATCCTTTTCCTGGATTGTCTTCGTGCGAAGAGACGAAGTCGTCGTGCGAAGACCTTCGTGCGACGACTGAGACAGAGACTTAAATTAGGAAGACATTCAGACATGGCTAATTTTGGCTAAGAATGGGATGTCTTCGTGCGAAGACACTTGTAGAAAATGGGGGACCTACCCATTACAATAAAAGTTCGTAAAAAACACACACAAAACTAATTAAAAAGCATGGGTCAACAAGCATAGCTATTACATACTAAGCCCAATTTTGTCCTGGTCTAACTCATTAAGCACAAAATCTGGTAGATCGGTATAGAAAGTAACCCATTTTCTGGGCTTAAACGCACCCTCGCCAGTCGGTGAGACACAAAATTGGCAGCCCTACGGACAACATAGAGACCACCGCTGTTGTCATCATCGATCAAACCCTTAAGCTGCTGAAAGAACCTTCCCCATTCGTTGCTGTTCGTTGCCCCTTATTTCAATCTTTGCAAAATTCTCTAGAGTCTGTCTCTACCATTAACAACGTAGAAGATAGATTCAAGAACCACTTGAGTTCAATCAGCACATCATAATCTCACATGTAAGGTTCTACTCCTTCTAAAACTGAGCCACTATTATTTTTTTCCCCTTCGATTAGAAGTTAATTCCGCCGCCTCCAAATTATCCAACATGTAGAAACAAATTTTCTCACATCTGATTTATCCAGGACAAGGGCAATAGTCGTGGATAGCCGTCTTCGCTCCACGTCCTTCACAACCTCAGTGATTACTATATTTGACCATACACTTTTCACTTATCAGGACTCTCAGCCTCCCATCCGCAGCATATACACTTATCAGGTACTTCAATCCCCTTCCTTCTAGTATTTTGTATTACTTGTAGGTAATTATTCATCAATTTCCAGGCAAAAGTATTTATTTTTCCCGGTAATTTCGACCGCCATATCTTCTGATGTAACCTCTTCCTTTCCTCTCAGCTAGTACCTTCTGATAATTGATAGATAAAATCAACATATTTTATAAGCTACTCGATAACCTGAAGAGACCTTATACTGACCATCAATCAAAAAATTCCAAGTTAGACTATCAGATACTTTGTTAGGACAAATTGGGCTTTGCAAAATGCATTCACCATCTTGCTGCGCAAAGCTGCTCCTAAGTTTTTCTGAGTACCAGTTTCAAAGAGCTCACTGACTGTGGCATCTACCCCTAAAATTGGAGAACTGTAAATTTTCTTTCCCCCTTCATTCGGGATCCACTTATGCCCATATATTGGAGTGGAAGCACCAACCCCAATTGAGTTTCGTGCCCCTTCGTAAATGATTTTCCGCCTTAAAAGAATACTTCTCCAAATTAAAGATGGTCTTGATCCCACCTCAGCAGTACGGAAATTCCCTTGTCTATAGTACTTTCCACGCAAATCCCTAGCAACCATAGAGTTTGGATTGTCATGAGTATCCAACCCTACTTCGCCAAAAAATCCAACTTGAAGGCTTCCAAATATCGGAAGCCCATTCCACCCTTAGCTTTATTCAGGAACAAGTTATCCCACTTACACCAATGAATTTTATTTTTTGCGTTGAATCACCCCACCAGTTATCTATCATCTTTCCTTTCATATCTCTACACAATGTCGTAGGCACCATGAAGCAACGCACAACATATGTTCGGATGTCTTGTACAACGTATTTGATTAAGACTTCTTGTCCATCACAACTTAGATATTTCTCACTCCACCCCTGCAATCGATGTAAGACTCTGTCAGAACATAAGCAAACAACTTCTTATCCTTCCCAACACAGTTGGGAGTCCTAGGTATTTTGAGTGACCCTCCACTGTGGTAATATGCAAATATTAACAATTTTCTCACTTATCTGAGTAGGAACCTCTGGACTAAAGCACAAAGCAGATTTTTCAAAAGTAACACACTGTCCCGATGCCTTCTCATACAATATTAAAACCTTATTGAACTCAAAAGCCTCTTGAGCAGTAGATTGGCCAAAAATAACACTATCATCCGCAAATAAAAAATGAGAGATGATAGATCAGAAGCTCTTTGGTATTAATATGTGGATATGTACAAAGGAGAGCTTTGGTTCCTTGATGAAATCCAGAAACACAAGTGTAATACAAGTGTCAAAACTTCAATGCTTTGAGACACTATAGTTGCCTTATATGTTCTTAACTGTTCTGTATTTTGCAGGTCTATAAGTTGGTGTTTGGAATGACTTTTTCATTCTCTATGATGTTCTGCAAATACTATGAAATCATGTTTTTGGGTACAACACAATGTGCAGGACTGAGATGGATTGGGAATCCAAGTTCATTTTGATTAACTAGCAGTCAAAGCTTCAAAGCTTTGGGAATTTATGAGTACGCCTTCTGCTAAGTTCATCTAACGAGATTTGTGTGTGCAGGTCAATTCATTTGGTTTTATGATTTGTTATTGACTTATATTAGTCTATTAATACTTTTTCTATAATGGTTAATTGGTATATCCATTTAATTGGATGTACAGACTATTTTTATTATCAGACAAAACTTAGCCTAATTTCTTCATGAACTGTCAGCATAATGCTGATCAGATCTTAATGCTAGTTTGTCTGGATATTGTTTGATCTTGTTTGTTGAGTGTATGTAGGGTTGTTGTGCATTGCAACGTCCATAAACAAATCAGATAGCTATCCAAGCATAGGGGAGAGGATTTTTAGGCATTCAGTTCCTAAAATCTCTGAGGTTGTTGCAGGCTGTTACTTAAGATATCAGTGTTTTAAATTCAAAGAGACACACACAAGGAGAGGTTGATCAATGTGGGAATTGAAGAGTTTTACAAACAGGAGAGAAAAAATCATACAATTCTTCAATTCATCAGGCCTATTAACACTGCAGAAGCAAGATCATTGATTAGAGACTGAAGAACACTTCCAAGCTTTATTGCTTATTTCTATTCTGTGTTCTTCACACTTGTACTAAAATTGCATTATCTTTCTATGTTCTTAAACCTCATAAACTTAGAAGTTTAGTTGTTCAAGTGACAACAAAGAGGTTCTTATTGTTACAACATGTTGTAGCTGGAAATAGATAGGTTGGGAACCAAAAGCTGTATAGGTGAAAGTTAGCTCACTTAGGCTTGAGATCTAGGGGTAAATCTGGGTGATTAATAAGAATTTGTGTTAGAATCCGCGAGGGATAAGATCCCTCAGGAAGAGACTAGGTCCAATAGTGACTGAACTCTGTAAAATCCTTGTGTTCTTGATGCTTACTTTTATTATCCCTACATTCCAGTCTAAGTAGAAAGTTCCAAAGCTTTGGAGTTTTCCAAATCTCAAAGCTTTGAATAGAATTTCCACTTTCCTTTGAAAGTTTGAACTATCCCAATCCTTTGAAGAGATGCCTCATCCATCAACCCAAAACCAGTTTTAATCTTCTCCTCATCTTCCAATGGGACTCTAAAGTGTATGAAAAACAAAGGTAATATATTGGCATAAGGCAGCGAATGGTTCCTAGTCCTAGTGCCATAGTAAACCATATGCTCCATCACAACAGTGGGGAGATCAACTTCAAACCCTTGACATATCAGATACATAAGAATCAACACCCTATCTGTCACCAATTCTTTGGAATACTACCTGGGAACTACACATCTCATAATAATAGAAAAATGAATGTGTTTACTATTTTGGTTCAGTAGGGGTTCCCTCCAAGAAAAACAAGGCTTTGGCTTTCTCCAAAATCGCTTTCCTATCAGGATGATCATTAATCCTATAATTTCTAGGAACTCCCAATACTTTGGTAAAAACCATGTGATCCAACTTAATATCCATCCCAGCAACTTTAGATGTCAGAATGTAATTGTCACTATCATCCAATTCTTGAACCAAGTTCAGATAGAAAATCCTAGTTAGCCTAGGGTAAGCCTCAGATGATTGATTTAACAAACTCTCAATAGATAATTCTCTCAATTTATTAATGTAGTTTAAGTCCAAAAAATCCAAGAACTCAGTACTAATCAGACTACATACAGATATCTTGGATGATGCATACCCATCCATCCACACAGTCTTAACATCTGAATTGACAAACCAAGTATCAGGCAAAATATTCTTACCAAAATTTGTAGCTTTCTTGGTCTTTACTGCACTGTGTTTCACTCTCTTCTTCTCTGGATTTCTTTCATCCTTCTTCTCATCAGCTTTCTTTTCCTTTGAATATGGTACACTCATCTTCTCACTTTTCCCTTCAGCCACTTCCTTCTTATTCTTGCTTGATTTTTCTCCCTGATCCTTACTCCCATTTTCTTTGATCTTCACCACTTATTCTATTGCAGACTCAGATTCTGACCCAGCCTCTGGTTCTTCCTAAACTTCCTTTCCCTTCTTGATCTTCTTTGAGGGTGCTGAAGTCTCATGGACACTAGCTTTCTCTTCTGAATCTGATCCATGAATGGTGATCTTCCTGTTAGCCTTCTTCTTTGTCCTCTTTGTGGAAGTCTATCCTTGTTGCTTGATCCTCTCAGATTTGCGCTCCATTGTGGTTAGGGTTTGAGAGAGAGAGAGATAGATAGATATGAAGAGAAGAGATGTGAGAATGAAGGAAATAAGCCATGAATTTGTCTTAAGTAGGTGGAAGAGTTTAATTTAAAAAGGGATTGCATGCAAATCAAATTGTAAAAGATTTCATGAGATATTTTTGGAATATTTTGTCAAAATCTCCGAAAATTTGAAATATTATGTAGTTATCTAAAAAGATATTACAAAATATTCCATGATCCATTTTTTTAATAAAATGCATATCCACATAATCAAAGCAGTTGAACAGTAGTTCACAGCTTCGAGAAGTTTCAGAATATAACAAAAACCTTCAAAGCTTTGAGACATGCTTTCATGGCTAAGAAAGTATGATCTCAAATCTTTGAGATTTACTCACATAACACACATAGAAACTAATACTACCAATGCATCCTTGTTCAACATACCCGATTCTAGCCTAGGGATACAAACCTCTCATCTGACAATGGTTTAGTGAAAATATCAGCTATTTGCATAGTATTAGAAATAAAATATAGAACAACATTTTCAGCATATGATCTTTAAGAAAATGATGTCTCACATCTATATGCTTTGTCCTTGAATGCTGAGCTGGATTCTTTGATATAGAAATTGCACTTGTATTATCACAGTTGATAGGCACATTTCTCATATCCAAGATCTCGTAGCTGTTGAGAAATCCACAAAACCTGAGAACAACATGCTGTAGTTGCAATGTATTCAGCTGCTGCAGTTGATAGAGCTACTGAATTTTGCTTCTTTGAATGTCAACTAATCAGTGATGAACCAAGAAATTGGCAACATCCCGAAGTACTATTTGTGTCTACTTTGTAGCCTGCAAAGTCTGCATCTGAATAATCGCTCAACATAAAGTTAGATCTTCTTGGATACCAAAGCCCGAAGTCTTTGGTTCCATTCAAGTATCTGAAAATCCTTTTCACAGCAATCAAATGACTTTCTTTAGGATCTGCTTGAAATCTAGCACACATATATAACTAAACATAATATTTGGTCTACTAGCAGTTAGATACAGAAGTGAACCAATCATACCTCCATAATCCTTTTGATTCACACTCTTACCACTTGTATCCTTGTCTAAGGATAATGATGAACTCATAGGAGTCTTAAATACCTTGGACTGAGACATGTTATATTTATTTAACAAGTTCTTCGTGTACTTCCATTGATGCACAAAGATTCCTCTCTTCATTTGATGTACATTAAGTCCAAGAAAGAAATTCAATTCTCCCATTAAGCTCATCTCAAATTCTCTGCACATTAGACTTGAAAAATCTTTTGAAAGAGCATCATTATAGCACCAAATAGAATATCATCAACATATATTTGTACTACTAACAAATCCTTTTCATGATTCTTGATAAAAAGAGTTTTCTCAACAATTCCTCTCTTGAAACCATTTTCAAGTAAAAACTTAGAGAGTTTGTCATACCAAGCCCTTGGAGCTTGCTTAAGTTCATACAAGGCTTTGTCTAATTTGTAAACATGATCATGAAAATTTTCATCTTCAAAACCTGGTGGTTGAGCAACATATACTTCTTATTGTAAATATCCATTTAGAAAAGCAAATTTGACATCCATTTAAAAAATCTTTATATGTTTATGTGATGCAAATGCAAGAAGCATTCTGATAGCTTCTAACCTTGAAACATGGGAAAATGTCTTATCATAATCAATTTCTTCTTTTTGATTATATCCCCGTGCAACCAGTCTTGCTTTGTTTCTCACAACCTTACAATTTTCATCAAGTTTGTTTTTGAACACCCATATAGTTCCAATCACTGATTGATTCTTTGGTCTAGGAACCAAATTCCATACTTTTTTCCTTTCAAACTCATTCAGCTCATTCTGCATTGCAATGATCCAATCTGCATCTTTTAGTGTTTTTTTTGCATTTTTGAGCTCAATAAGTGATACAAAAGCACTAAAAACACACAAATTCTTCAGTTGACCTCTTGTCTGAGTTCCAGTGGTTGGATATGATAGACTGTGCTCTGTAGGATGATCTGATAAGTATTTGAACTTCTTTCTTGGTGTCCAGGTGTATGATCCTTAAAAGCTTTGAGATCTTGACACAATAGAAGGAGCATCATATGTTCTGTCAGTCTCAGCCTCAAGGCTTTGATATTTTGGCTCAGCAGGGGGTTCAAGGCTTTGAGATTCTTCTGAGTGTTTTTGAAACTTGGTTTTTCTTCTTTTATCTTTCTTATAATCATCATCAGCCTCATACTTTTTCAAGTCGAGAACTGCAAAAATTTCACTCAGAGAATCATCAGTACATTCATCAAAAATCACATGAATGCTCTCCTCTACAACTTTAGTTCTCTTATTGAAAACTCTATAAGCTTTGCTAGTCTGAGAATAACCAAGAAAAATAACTTCATCACTTCTAGCATTAAACTTACCAGGGTTAGCCAAAAGGCTTAAAATAAGAAACACTAGGCTTTCTGCCTTTGAAAAGTACATAAGGAGTTTTTTTTTTCAAAATAGGTATGATCAAACATCAATTGAGCACATAATTGGCAGTATTAACAGCTTCTGTCCACAGATACTTTGGCAAATTACTTTCAAGTAACATGGTTCTAGACATGTCTTTAAGAGTTCTATTTTTCCTCTCGGCTACTCCAATTTGCTGAGGAGTTCTAGGTGCAGAAAAGTTGTGTGAGATGCCATGCTTTGCACAAAATAAATCAAAATCAAGCTGCTCAGATTCTCTACCATGATCACTTCTTATTGATGTAACCGGTAAAATTTTCAAAGTTTGAAGCTCCTTACAAAGCTTTGAGAATTCAGATAATGGTTCAGACTTGTCTCTAATGAACATAACCCATGTAAATCTGGAATAATCATCAACCACAGCAAGCATATACCTCGTACCTTTGGGTGTTTGAACCCTCATAGGACCACACAAGTCCATGTGCATCAATTCTAAAGGTCTAGAATTACTTACAAAGTCAATTGACTTGAATGAACTCTTGGTATGTTTACCTTGGGTACATGCCTTGCAAATCTCATCATCTTTGATTTCAGGATTGGTAAGCCTCTTACCAAATCTTTTGAGATGAGTTTGTTCATGGTATGCATGCTTATATTCTCAATCTTTCTATGCCAAACCTTTGAGTCATCCTTCAAAGCTTTGAGACATTTCAGACTTTCACCTGCAACTTTGACAGTACATAAAGCATAAACATTGTGTGACCTAGGAGCAGCGAGTATGCAATTGCCTGATTTTTCATCTTGCACCACAAATTTCTCCTTGTCAAATACTACCTTATTTCAATTTATCACAAAGCTGAGATATACTCAACAAATTATACTTAAGACCATCAACTAAATAAACATCTGAAATTGACCTTGCAGAGTGATTACCAGTACTACCAATACCAATGATGTTGCACCTTGTTTTGTCACCAAGTGTGATTGTTCCTCTTGACTGCTCTTTAAGCTCATTTAATAAAGATTTCTTTCCACTCATGTGTCTAGAACATCCACTATCCAAAATCCAATTCTGAACCTTTAAAGCTTTGGTGACATCCTTCAAAATTCAATCAATGCCTTAACAGCCTATTAGACCAAGTGTAGAATTTGGATTCATACTCAGAATCAACCATGTTAGGTGGTCTAAATTCTTTTGGAACCCAAATCTGTTTCCCTTGTCCCTTAAGCTGATAAGGATGGGTATTCCTCATAATGTGAGGTTCTGTCCTTCTAAAGGGCAAGTTAATTTCACATGTCCGATTTTAGCACAATAATGACATCTTGGAGAATGTCTGCTTCCTGATTTGACAAATGTGGTTTGGTTTCTTTTTGGAAATTTAGATTATAACAAATTCCACTTTTGTATACAGAATGCATACTTCCTCCAAGCATAAGATTTAGCTTATGTTCTGAGCCAGCAAAGGTTGAAAGAATTTTCTTGGAATCTTGAAGCTTACTAGTCAATGAAGTGTTCTGTTATTTTAAGTCATATGAATGACTCTTTAGATCAACATATTTATCTGTTAAAAGAGAGTTTTTATCAACAACTTCCCTGACTTGTGATTTTAAAGCTTTGAATGTTGTCCAAGGCTTTGAAGTCACTGTCAATTTTAAACTTAGTAGCTTCAAGACATTTGTTTTGAAAAACCAAATCTAAATTTTCTTTTGCTTTCTCATGAACCTTTACTTTCAAGGAATCAATCTCCTGTAACTTTCCTCATTCAAAAACATACTTTTGAGGATTTCAGGCAATACATCAGAAGGACTAGATAAAATATTCTTTACCATATCTTCAATTGGCTTCTCTGTAGAGTGATCTTCTTGATGTCCAGCCATCAAATATAGATTGAATTGCTCTTCATCAGAATCTGAGTCTGAAGAATTTGAATCACTCCATGAGGCTACGATTGCCTTCTTTCTTCTGTTGTCATTTTCCTTCTTAGGAAATTGTCTGCTTTTATCCTTTTGAGGGAAATTTCTTACCAAATGATATGCATCTCCACATTCATAGCGATTCATAAATTTAGTTTTATATGAATGTGAAGAAGATTTACCTTTTAGATCCTTGCTAGTTGAGGATCTGAATTTTTCCTTGTTATAGTCCTTGTTTCCAAAATTTGTCTTCTCTTTTAGAATTCTGGCCAAGGCTTTGGAAATCAAGGCTAAGGCTTCTTCATCATCATCATCATCATCTTCCTCCTCTTCAAAGTTTTGAGATTTCTCATTGTCCTTTTCCTTGAGTGCCAGGTTCTTGATGTTGTCACTCATATCACCATCTACGTCCTTTATTGATATCTCATGAGTGAGCAGTTTTCCTTACAGATCATCTAGTTCCAAGATGCTTAAATCCTGAGCTTCCTCAATTGCAGTTGTCTTAGCCTCCCATTTAGCTTTTGGCAAGCTTCTGAGTATCTTCATGACTTTTTCTTCATTTGAGAAAGCTTTTCCCAAAGATTCCAAGTTGTTCACAATGTCTGTAAACCTTTTGAACATGTCCTTGATGGATTCATCAGACCTCATCTTAAACAGTTCATACTGTCTTAAAAAGATGTTGATCTTTGTCTTCTTGACTTGGCTAGTTCCTTCATAAGTAACAGTTGGATTATCCCATCTCTCTTTTGCACTCTTGCAGTTGGATATCCTGTTATCTGCACTAAGAGCACAATGAAATAATTTCAAAGCTTTGTAATTTTTTGATACCTTTTCCAGTTCAGGAAGTGATAGATTTTCCTCTGATTTGACAGTTCTGATTCCATCAGAAGTAGTATAAAACAAGTTTGGACCATTCACAACAATAGACCATAGCTCCATGTCTTGATCTATGATCAACATTTTCATTAGTGCCTTCCAATGCCCAGAGTTATCACCACAGAACAGTGGAGGTCTATTGGCTGCTCTTCCCTATGATAATCCTCCATCACCTACATTACTCACTGTCACAAGATTGTTAGATCCTTCAACAGTGACCCAAGCTCTGATACCAATTGAAAGTTTATAATGTAAGTATATCAACATGATCTAAATACTCTAAAGGGGGGGGGGGGGGAGGGGTTGAATAGAGTATGCCAACTTTTTCTTAAAAAACAGTCTTTTGAAATTTAGAGAAAATATGCAGTTGATATCTCAAAGCTTTGGAAAAGATTTGAGAAACTAGAGATATAACTGCAGAACACAGAAGCTTCAAAGCCTTGATACCTATCTTTCTTATTATTTCTATCTCTTCTTTCTTCCAAGTCCTGAAGTGCTTAAATTTGTTTTCTTTTAAAACACTCATCCTACATTCCTTGTACTCAATTGATGAAAGTAAAAAAGGTGGAGAAAATTATTTATTTTTGAGTTTTGTTAAATCTTGTAATAATTCTAGATATTGTAGGATGCTGGTTCTTGACTTTTCAAACTAAGCAGTCTTAACTTATCATGGAAACACAATTAACCAAATAACCAGCATCCTAATGGCAAAAAATGAGAGATGATAGATCAGAAGCTCTTTGGTATTAATATGTGGATATATACAAAGGAGGAGCTTTGGTTCCTTGATTATGAAAGCCAGAAACACAAGTGTAACACAAGTGTCAAAGCTTCAATGCTTTGATACACTATAGTTGCCTTATATGTTCTTAACTGTTATGTATTTTGCAGGTCTATAAGTTATTGTTTGGAATGATTTTGCCATTCTCTATATGTTCTCCAAATACTATGAAATCATGTTTTGGGGTACAACACAACGTTCCAGACTGAGATGGATTGGGAATCCAAGTTCATTTTGATTAACTAGCAGTCAAATCTTCAAAGGTTTGAGAATTTATGAGTAATTCTTACTGCTAAGTTCATCTAACGAGATTTGTGTGTGCATGACAATTCATTTGGTCATAATGTGTTATTGACTTATATTAGTATATTAATACTTGTTCTATAATGGTTAATTGGTATATCCATTTAATTGAATGTACAAACTGTTTTTATTATCAGACAAAACTTAGCCTAATTTCTTCATGAACTTTTAGCATAATGCTGATCAGATCTTAATTCTAGTTTGTCTGGATATTGTTTGATATTTTTTTTGAGTGTATGCAGGGTTATTGGGTGTTCCAACGTTTATAAACAAATCAAATATCTATCCAAGCATAGCTGTTGAAAGAAGCATATCAGGGGAGAGGCTTTTTAGGCATTCAGTTCCTAAAATCTCTCAGGTTTTTGCAGGCTGTTACTTACGAGATCAGTGTTTTGAATTTCAAGGAGAGACACACTAGGAGAGGCTGATCAACGTGGGAATTGAAGAGTGTTACAAACATGAGAGATTAGATCATATAATTCTTCAATTCATCAGGCCTATTAACACTACAGAAGCAAGATCATTCATCAGAGACTGAAGAACACTTCCAAGCTTTATTGCTTATTTCCATTATGTGTTCTTCACACTTTTAATGAAATTTTAATATCTTTCTATTATATTAAACCTCATAAACTTAGGAAGCTTAGTTGTTCAAGTGAACAACAAAGAGGTTCTTTTTTGTTTCAACAGGTTGTAGCTGGAGCTAAATAGGTTGGGAACCACAAGCTGTATAGGTGAAGGGTAGCTCACTTAGGCTTGAGATCTATGGCTAAATCTGGGTGATTAATAAGAAGGTGTGTTAGAATCCTGGAGGGATAAGATCCCTCGGGCAGAGACTTGGTCCAATTGTGACTGAACTCTGTAAAATCCTTGTGTTCTTGATGCTTACTTTTATAATCTTTACATTCCAGTCGAAGTAGGAAGTTCCAAAGCTTTGGATTTTTCCAAATCTCAAAGCTTTGAAGCTTCTGTGTTATGCAGTTATATCTCTAGTTTCTCAAATCTTTTCCAAAGATTTGAGATATCAACTGCATGTTTTCTCTAAGTTTCAAAAGACTGTTTAAAAAAAAAAAAAAAATTGGCATACTCTATTCAACCCCCTTCCAGAGTATTTAGATCTTGTTGATATACTTACATTAAAAACTTTCAAGAGACAGTAGGGCACCACTTTCCTTATTTAGCTCCTTTCAAAATCCTTCTCTTCATAGCATCCTGAAGCAAAGAAGTTAGACCCTTTATACAAAGAATAAACATGTAAGGAGAAGCAGGGTGTCCCTGTGTAATTCCTCTCTAAGGAGTAACTGAGCTTTATGTTGACCATTCCCCAGAATTGAGAATTGGATCGTGGTCACACATTTCATCACCTGTGTTACAAACAACTCATGAAAACCTCATTTCTATAAGATTGATTTAAGAAAGGTCCATTCCACCCAGTTGTAAGCTTTTGACATATCAAGCTTAAGAGAATAAACCCATTTCTTTCCTTTAGAGTGTTTAATTGCATGAAGGGTTTCAAAAGACACAATCCCATAGTTAGTAATGAGTCTACCCGGGATAAAAATGCTATTAGTTGGATTAATGACATCATTCAAGGTCTTCTTGAGTTGATTTGCTATCATTTTTAGATAACCTTGTAACTCACATTGCAAAGGCTGATCGACCTGTAATCCGTTACTAATTTGGGACATGCTACTTTAGGAATTATAGCAATATTAGTAACATTAAGAGCATAGATATCCGTACCCTCATTAACAGAGATGTCAAATCTTCCCCTATGACACTCAAAATTTCTGGTATAACATATGTGACATTCCATTCCCTCCAGACGCCTTTAGCGGTTGCATCTCAAAAGAGATTCATTGACTTCGTTCGCCGAATAAGACCTTACAACTTCCCAATTCATTTTAATTGACACCTTTTGTGGTAAGGTTTGAAGTAATTCATACATACCATGAACTTGCTAGTTTTCTTCTGCCCAAATTTTTTGAGTATTGCATATTGCTTTAATGACATTTTTCTTTCTTCGTTCCGAGTCAAGCTTGTGAAAGTACGAAGTACCGTGTCACCTTCCCGGAGACATAAGGCTTTGGAAAGTTTTATCCATTTTAACTCTTTCATATGAAACACTCTACTCAACTCTTTTTATAAAAATCTGATCTTTTGCAGATTACTCGCAGAAGGAGTGGTCCGCCTAACAGTCTTGAGATGACGAATGATGTGCTGCTTTTTGCCTCTTTTCTAAAAATGTACCTCTGCTTGCTTCATTTTTGTAACTCTTTAGTTGTATATTTTTATCTTCTTCATGAAACTATTGTTGGACTCTACAATATGCCAATTATTCCAAGCAGTTGAAATAATTTGACCGTAGTCCTCTTCGTGCACCCATTGTGCAGCAAAGGAAAAGTTTCTTTTTTGGTTTTTGGAATTCTGCCACACGACTTGCTTCAATAAGCAGTGGGCAATGGTCCGACAACGCGAACGGAAAATGCTTGACATTGGAGTATGGAAACAAGTTCCTCCATTTCTCATTTGAAACGATATGGTCTAACCGCTTTTGAACATTATCATTTGCTGTCGTTTCACTAGACCACGTAAAAAAAAATTCCATCATGCCCCATATCCGTGAGATTTCACTCCAGCAACACATCATCATAAGTAATAATCAAACTCGTCTCTGTTCTTCCCCTATATTCATATATTAATACAATCTCGTTAAATTCATCACATACCACCAATGGCGCATCGTCAAGCGGCTTTATGCATCTTAAAAGTTACCAAGAAAAATGACGTTTGGAATCATTCGGGTTTCCATAAAAACTAGTAAAAAAGGACCCACAATTAAAATCATCCACATCTTGTACCCAACAATGAATATGGAAAGTATTAGACGATGGAACTGAACCATCAACACTATCATTTCAAAGCAACAATAGACCTCCAACAATGCCTCTTCCTGACTTACACAAAGCACCTTGATACCATAACTTTATTCTTAAACTTTCACCTTTATCTTTCCACAACTTAGTTTCATACCAGTCCGTCTCTGCTCTTTGCTCCCATTTGAGTATTTTGACTCGTATCTGGGTCACTTTGGCAGAATGATTTGGATACAAAATAATATGTTTTTTTGATAATTTTTTCACCGTACTATAGAGCAACTTTTACTCTACAACACCATGAAAAGATTATCAAAAAATTACATTGGTCTGCTATTCAAATCACCGGGTCAAAGTGACCCAGTGAATAGTGACAAAAGTCAAATTGGGAACAAAGAGGAGAGACAGACTGGTACAAGAAAATTAATGGAGGCACACAATTTTTTACTAAAAAAGAAGAGTGTTGATAGTATTGGAATTTCCAACTCCGGTATCCAGGCAAAAATTTTCATAATTCCCAACGAACAAAACTAACATATCAGCAAACAAAGGAAGAAACACTTACAAAAGCAACCAAGATCGGCAATTTAAACCATAAATGGTAGTTTAATGGGGTGAATGTTGGAATTGTGCCCTACAGGCAATCAATTTTTCGTGACATTATATGGACTTACTATTCATTATGTTATCGATATGGAGATATGCCAACATCAATGAAGTCCTTCGAATATAAATGTTATATTCTTAAATATCCCTAGTCGAGTACTACAGTTAATAGGACGACTGTATTACATCGAGACTAGTATGTGGGTAGATTGATATGGGGATATCAAGTCTAACAAATGGGTACGCATTAGGAGTAATGGCGTACTAGATTGACCCACCATGAGAAGACTACATGGGAGTTATGTGAATGTCACAAGCGCTTCTCATAGTGACAATGGTGTTGTGATCCTTAGAGAGGATTTGTCCCTCCCACATAACGGGAGTAAATATCCACGACCACTCGATGAGTGAGACTTAGGAAAATGCATGGCCATGCTCGAATAAACCATTTTGAGATATTGATGTTATTTATTTATCTAAGTCTACTCACAGATCGAGAAACTATGGATTGGATATACAAGTGTGACACTCCAAGTCTTGTGTCCAATCCGGATAGATGAGACAAATGGATCATACAACACGGTAACATTGGTTACAGAGGTTAGTCAGATCACTGACATTCCTATTACTTGGGAGCATTGATGTATTGCTAGGTACCGCTCAATATTTGTAATAACAATTATTACTACCAACGTAATTAGAAACCTAAAGGGTCACACACAATAATAGATCAAGCTGGGTTTATTGCTAATTAGTAGGACTAAATAGCAATAATGAGCTAATTGGACTAAAGTGTAAACTGTGCTCATTAGTTGGACTAAAGAGCAATTGTGGCATAGAATGTAACTAGTCCCACATTGTTGGATTTATGGGAAAATATGAATTTCTCTAGCTATAAATAGGATTTATAGGCTATGAAAGTTCATGCTTAACTAATTCCTACACAACACAGTTTACTAGAGAGCTAGAGAGAAAGAAGAAAAGGAGTTTTCTCCTACTAGGGTTCGGCCAAGGGCTTGGTGCCGCTCCTCTTGGAGCCGTCGGTCACCATTGATGCCGCCCACCTTTTTGCCCACGGCATGGTGCTGTCGTGGAACTCTCCCTACCGCTGCTTGGATGTGATCGAGTCTGCACAAGTCCAAGTTCATCCTTCTTTTCATGATTGCTAGCACCATTGGAGAAGAAGCCTGATTGAGGTCTATTCGTGTGGATACCGTAGAGATAAAGATGCTATTCTTTCTATGTGATCGTACCAACCTGGTATGGCTGAGGTAACTTTTATTCTTTCATCATGTTATGATGCTTCACCTGTGATCCTTGGAGGGGTTTGAGCAGAATAAATTTTCGTATTTACGATGCGCAACCTGCATGAAAACCCTACAGTTGTATATGAGCCATAGGTCGCAGCGCATAACACGATATTAAGTGTTATTGTCTTTCAGTTTTACACCGTATATGTTTTTTACACGAAAACTGAAATTAAGTAGCATATTAGATGCAAATGGAATATGATTCAACCAAGCAAGATATAATTTTACATAAGATGTAAGAATTAGTGAAATTAAATCACATAGGATGTGATGAATTGGTTTATTGAAAAATTAGGGTTCATGGGCACCAAAATTGGGGAAAGGGGTTTTTCCCAACTATGGAAACAACCAATCTTGGGCAACAAGGAAGGAAGGGGAAGGAAGCTAGGGCCAAAACCCTAGCCGCCGCCCTCTCTCTTCCTTGCGCGCCAAGCAAGGCCGCGACCACATAGGGCATCCTTCCTAAGGCACACGGTTGGACCGTGCTACCTAGGGCCAGCCGGGCCGGTGGCGTGCGGCGGTCCATGGGGTTCATCCAAGGCTTTGGTTGGACCTCTTGGAACGTTTTGACCCTAATTACCCAATTAACTAAAATTGAACAATGGCGTTAAAATTGGTTGGTGGATGGATATGGCCTAGGTTGTGGATTTTTTTTTGTGGTTGGTTTACGGCATGCGAGCTGATTATCGCTGTAATAATTAATTTTACATCCTGCGAGCTGATCATCTTCTCAACTTGTGAGATTTTATTTATTTATTTATTTAGTTTAGATGCTAGCTAGAATGAGATAATTAGATAATATCCAAGAGCATGGAGAAGAAGACCAAAAGAACCAAGAAGCCACAATGAAGATGAAGACTCCCATCCTAGGGCATGCGGCTATGGTGGAGCACATGGAGATGAGCACGTCACTTTAGGGCATATAGATATTATCACTGTCTTGGTAATATCTTAGTATTAGGGGCCATATCCATGCCACATTAATTTTATTTTGTGGATGTTTGTTATTTATGTCTTGTTATTTATTTTGTGTGGATGGTACAAGCAAAACGTAACAATATTATAATAAGCAACAATGGTCTTTTATTGTGGATTGACCAATCCAAATAAGTAGATCATGTTGATGGGATCAACCCAAAAAATTGGATAATGACATTTAAATCCCTCAAGGAAATATTAAGTTTTGCCTTCTCTTATTTTAACACCCATCATGATCAGGGTTTATTAGTTTCGGGCTTGCCAAAGCAAGGCGATTTTAATTTTACCATGGTGTGATGCGGCGACACAAGCAAGTAATGTGTGGTTTTTAAAGTAAGAGGTTAAACGTAACTAAGTAGTTTCAATTGGATTGATGACTTAGAGGCATAACAATTGAGATTATCTATAAGATAGATAAATAATGAGTTATTTGCCCGGTTGCACCAAGAGTTGCATATGGATGCAATTGGAAGGTATTCCTACCTAAATAACCAATTCTTGGGTGACGTGCCAAAGCAGGCTCAAGAAGAGGTGAAATATGGATCTTGACCCACCAGAAAGTATATGATATTTTTCGCATTAATGGTGAGGGCTACTAATCCGAGAAAAATAGTGGAAGCTATATTTAATAATTTAGGTCCTTAATAAATAAAGTTCAAACGTCATAATATTTTGCATAATCCTTTTATGTTGAATACCAACTACCAAAACACACTAAAACTTAATGGAAGGAACATCAAATAATGGATCTTTGGATGTGACTTTCCTCATGTAGCTACCATGAACTCTGAGCTTTTGAAGCAAGATGTGAACATGGAGTCGTTTGATGATCCATATATTTAAATAAGTTTTTTTCAAGAGCCGGCTATACATGAAAGTTTTGAAGTGTTGATCCATTTGCGTTTTTACCTTCTCTTGCTTAGCACTCGTCATGATCAAGATGTAATAAATCTCGGGCTTGCCAAAGCAAGGCGACTTGATTCATAAGATGCGACGCGACGACACAAGCTAGTAATGTGTGATTCGTGAAGCAAGAGATCAGACACAACTAAGCTATTTCAATAAGATTGAAAGCTTAGAATATGGGAGTAATCTATGAGATAGATAAATAATAAGGAATTAATCTCCCAATTGGGCCAAGAATTGGATTGGATGCAATAAGAGTTTTGTTCAAAGGCGATTTTCTCAATATGATTGAGAACCGCTGAACAAAGTGCTAGCCAATATGGTGGTGTAGTGGAAGAGGAATTGCCCAAAGTACTTGGAAGGGAGAAGGAATTATGAATTCCACTTAGGTATCTTTGTTATAAAAGCCAATGTGTCTATCTCATCATCATAGATATTTGATACTATATGAGGATCTCACATTTATAGAAATGTGCAAGATCACAAGAGAAGAAGACAATTGGATAAGGAAGAGATACACCTACACGAGGGGCAATGAAGCAAGGGATGCTGAATTGGCCGTAGGATATTATCTCTACCTTTAAGAATTATCAATGAATTAGACAAGTAAGGTTATGTCCTTGCTATGAGTAGGAACATTATCACAATTTCTTGTTTGGACAAGAAATGATTTTCCTATTAAAATAATGGACAAATGTTGTTCCATTTATTTTAATAAAATGCATTATTGAAATGCTAATTTGTTTAATGGATTATAGATCCTTGATCATGATAATTTTATCTAAATTAAAGATATAACCTTGGCATTGTGGTTTATGCCACGTAAATGAGAACGCATTTCTAGACTCCATATGGATGGATTTCTGGACTCATTTGATTAGGAATCATATGAGACATGTATGACTTGTTTATTGGGCAAATATATGATCCTTTGGACTCATACATACTGATGTATGTGAATCACTAAGCACAAGTGCTAGAGATGGTTTTCTGTACTTCATCATATTTACTTATTCAGTAGATATGTGTTTGGGTCTTATGAAGAACAAACCAGAATTCTTTGAAAGATTTCAAAGAATTCAGGAATGAAGTAGAGAACTAGCTTGGCAAGAGTATCAAGATTCTACGATTAGCTCGTGAATGAATATGATCAAGTCAAGCGTTTGACAAGTATCTAAAAGAGTATTGTATATGATCCAAACTCATTCCACCTAGAAAACCATTATGGAATGACGTGTCTAAGGGGAGAAATCGGACCTTGTTGGACACGGTTCGGTTATGATATGTCAAACAAAACATCCAATGTACTTTTGGGGCTATGCTTTACTTACGGCAATTTTTCCCTTAACCTTGTTCCATCAAAAATCAGTTATGGAAAACTCCATATGTGATATGGACTGGGAGGTGTCCTAGTATTTCATAAATATTTGGGATTATGAAGTTTATGAAAAGCGCTTAGACTATGACGAAAATTTACCCCGGTTTCGATGCTTGAATCCATTCGCATCGTGCTTGTAGGAATCTATCTATGGATATAATCAAGCTTCTTGGAGTTGTAATCTATGATTCAATGATGAAATCAAAAGGGTTTGGTTCCATCAAGTATGAAGACAAATCTTGTGTTTACAAGAGGGTTAGTGGGAGCACAGTTGTATTTCTGGTCTTGTATGTGGTTGACATACAGATCTCTAGGAATGATGCCCCTACTCTGCAATCTGGTAACGATTGGCTAGGGAATAGTTTTCCAATGAAATGACTTAGGCGAAGAAACCTATAAAGATCTATGGAGATAGATCAAGAAAGTTGTTCGGCTTAAGTCAAAGTGCATACAATGACAAAGGTGTTGAAACGGTTCAACATGCAATGATATAGATTCTTAACTATGTCACATGGAGTTAGTCTTGGGAAGACTAATTGTCCTTCCAATTAGATTGAGAAAGGACCGTAGGAATAAGATTCATAGGATACACCGTGTTATGTGCTAGGGCAAAGATACCAGACATATCCAGATGAGAGGCGTTGGATATTAATAAAAAAAATCCTTATGTACTTGAGAAGAACTAAGGATGAATTCTTGATACATGGAGGATATGAAGGGTTCATTGTAAGGAGTTACAATGATGCGAACTTCCAAATCTAACAAGGATGATTCCTGAGGATAGTCAAGTTTTGTGTTTTGCCTTAGTTGAGGGACTGTGAGCTGGAAAGGTTTAAGGCAAGATTAAGTTGCCGATTCTATCACAGAGGACTGAGTGTATTGTTGCATTAGGTGCAAATACTCAGAATATTCGATCTCATTCGATTGTCGGTAGAGGAGATGTGAATATTTGCAAAGTACCAAGCATATGTCTCTCTTACCTCTTCCGTATTGAAAACGTGAGGGCCAATAGATCAATAGGCATATGATGCACCAAATTGACTCTAGTGCAAGTGGGAGACTGTTGGAATGTGCTCTAGAGGCAATCAATTTTCCGTGTCATTTATATGGACTTACTATTCATTATGTTATCGATATGGAGATATGCCAACATGAAAGAAGTCCTTAGAATATAAATGTTATATTCATAAATATCCCAAGTCGAGTAATACAGTTAATAGGACGACTGTATTGCATCGAGACTAGTATGTGGGTAAATTGATATGTGGATATCAAATCTAACACATGGGTACACATTAGGAGTAATGGCGTACTGGATTGACCCACCATGAGAAGGCTACATGGGAGTTATGTGAATGTCACAACAGCTTCTCATAGTGGTGTTGTGATCCTTAGACTTGAAGTCACTAGATACTCTAGTTGTGAATTATCATGTTTTGATATCGTCAAACGTTACACCGTAACTGGGTAACTATTAAGGATTTAATCAGACATGATATGAAGCAAGCCGAGAGATGGCAGTGATGTAGAGAGGATTTTTACCTCCCACATAATCGGAGTAAATATTCACGACCACTCGATGAGTGAGACTTAGGGAAATACATGGCCATGCTCGAATAAATCAATATGAAATATTGATGTTATTTGTTTATCTAAGTCTACTCACAGATCAAGAAACTATGGATTGGATATACAATTGTGACACTCCATGTCTTGTGTCCAATCCGGATAGATGAGACAAATTGATTATACAACACAGTAACATTGGTCTAGTCAAATCACTGACATTCCTATTACGGAGCATTGATGTATTTCTAGGTACCGCTCAATGTTTGTAATAGTTATTATTACCACCAACGTAATTAGGAACCTATATGGTCACACACAATAATAGATCAAGCTAGGATTATTGCTAATTAGTAGGACTAAATAGCAATAATGAATTGATTGGATTAAAGTGTAAACTGTGCTCATTAGTTGGACTAAAGAGAAATTGTGGGCTAGAATGTAACTAGTCCGACATTGTTGGATTTATGGGAAGAGATGAATTTCTCTAGCTATTAATAGGATTTATAGGCTATGAAAATTCATGCTTAACTAATTCCTACACAACACAGTTTACTAGAGAGCTAGAGAGAAAGGAGAAAAGGAGTTTTCTCCTACTAGGGTTCGGCCAAGGGCTTGGTGCCGCCCCTCTTGGAGCCGTCGGTCACCATTGATGCCGCCCATCTTTTTGCCCACGGCATGGTGATGCCGTGGCCCTCTCCCTGCCGCTTCTTGGATGTGATCGAGTCTACACAAGTCCAAGTTCATCCTTCTTTTCACGATTGCTAGCACCATTGGAGAAGAATCACGGTTGAGGTCTATTCGTGTGGATACCGTAGAGACAAAGATGCTATTATTTGTATGTGATCGTCCCATCCTGGTATGGCTGAGGTAATATTTCTTCCTTCATCATGTTATGATGCTTCACCTGTGATCCTTGGAGGGGTTTGAGCAGAATAAATTTTCGTATTTACGATGCGCAACCTGCAATAAAACCCTACAGTGAATACGGCTGAAAACAGCCACAAGCCACCATACACCGCCATGGGCGTGGGCTAGTGCCACCTTCCAAGTAACTGCACAGAACGTGATTTTGCCTTAGGTGAGAGGGCAGAGCCTTTTTTATGATTTGGTCATTTTATTATATGTCATCCGTTCCCATAGTAAAAAAAATTGATTGACTTGGAATTTAATAATAAAACTATTAGACAATATGTAATCAACTCACATTTTTTGGTGAAATGTTAGAATTTCATTAATAAAATAAATGTACAGCTGGATCGCTTGCACGGTAAAAGCGTCTGAAGGCCTTCGTCGCCTCAGCGGAGTACATGTAGTGCGTTAGCGAGGACCTAACTGTATAACATAAACTAAACGAAACAACTTAACCTAGACATATAAGCCAAAAAAAAAAAGATAAGGCAAATCCCAAAACAAACTGGATTGGACCCAAAAAGACTATAGGTTCAGAGTCCCAAGCCCAAAGGGACAACGGACTATGAGCTGGATAAGTGAAAACGTAAACGTATCGCACTTGAAAACCGACGGAAACAAGAACACCGAAGACGCTTTAAGGGATGGAAGGACACATGGAACTGTTGGCAGTCAGGCGGTGCAGGAACGTAGTCGTTGTGTCGGTGGTGAAGTGATGTGGAGGTGGTCGCTGAGATGGACGACGTCTGCACTCCGTCAACCATCGCAACAAAATATGAGGCAGTCCAAAAAAACTACCATATCCCTTGGCACCGATGTTCCTCCTCGTAAGTTGCCGTTGCTTGTTTACCGAATATACATTCGGTCGTTTCACGGAAAGTTTGGAAAATTCCCGTAACATCATGGCTCACGCAGAGCCGTTGCTTGCAAATTCTTCTTGTGCTATGGCGAAGCATAGCCTGTTGTTTCTGTTGCTTCCGGGAGCCGTGATTGAAAAGATTCTACCCGTGTTGGTTTTGGCCTCTGAGAAGCTTACAGCAAATGGGCAGTTGATTCTGCTCGCCGATTGGTTCCCCTGCTTTGAGGAATTCGTCTTCGCTATGCCAGGTTGTGGTTGAGGAGAGCAAGAAATCCCGCAATTCCACCATCGAGATCGATTGATTGAGTCTAAAATTTTCCGAGCATGAGAGAATGATTTGAAGCGTAGAGGTTGAACGGGAGAGGCTCCAAAAAGTAATTTAAGTTAGACAAGATCCACCATAAAAACTCGAGAACTCCGGTGATGGGTGAATATAACATAAGAAGTTTGTGGTGGGTCATCAGTTCGAATGCGTTTCGCCGACCGAATAATCTATTGCCCGTCGCTTCGATCATGGGTCGACACGCATCGGAGAGGCCATAGATAGCGACCTGAGGGAGGAATAGTTGCAATCTGGATGGGGTAGTGAACTGAAACTTGGACGGAAAGACGCCGGAAAATGTTTCTTTCTCCAGAACTAGAGAGAGGTCAGAGCATGGCGTTCCTTCTTTCTTTTTTTAATCAACTCAATTTTTTTCTCCTACTACATACAATTATACAACGTACATACAACCATACGAGATACTTACTACAGAGTTTAATTTCAAATTGCACTGCCTTCCATTATTTTGAAAAACACAATAACAAAAAAAAAAGACTAAGAGCGCTTTTGGTAATGCTTTTGCTTTATAGAACACTGCTTTTCAAATTCAAAAGTTGTATTTATGTGTTTGGTAAATTTTTATTTTGTTGCGTTCTGAAAAGTTGTTAGTTCCCCACCACAGCTTTTGAAAAGCAGGGGAGTGGTATCTTTGATAAATTTATTATTTGAAATTGTTATCTAATTTTTTTTATTGTAATAGCACTATTTATTATTTCATGTCCGATATTGTCATTTCAACACTAACACCTAGGCTATAGCACTAATTACCAAACACAAAATAACAAAAGTGTTGTTCCACAATACTTTTGTGTAGATGTCCGCAACAACTTTCTCTCAGTCCTTCCGACACAACAGCTTGCTATAACGCCACTGCATTCCCAAACCAGCCCTAAGAAGTTATACCATATTACTTTGATTTGTTTCTCCAACAAATCTCCCTTTTCTCATATTTTCCCTCTCCTCTCCCAATCCCTTCACCTCGGAAAGTAAGAATAGAATGGGGGAGGGGGGGGGGGGGGGGGGAATTGACGTGAAACCAAATGAGAGGGAGGCAAGAGTGATGGAGCCTCACGGGTCGAGGGCGTGCTTGCCTCCCACACCCCGCCCAGTCTTGCATTGATTAACGGTCCATTTAGCCACGAACACCTCTTTGTTGGAGGCGCTATCCACCACTGAAGGCGCTGTTCACCACTATTGGAGATGGTCTTACCATTAAAGAGTTAAACTATAGATATACTCTCATGACCTAGTGAATTAGTCAAGGTGCGTGTAAATTGACATAGATCTCGCATAGCATGAACTAAATTATTGTGAAAAGTGGTGAGTTTTGACTTCATTCCAACACTGTCACATTTACATTCACTAAAGAACCCAAAAGACAAAAAAATTCCAAACTCGCTCACACATTGATCACCATATCACGGAGTAGATCTTCACTCCATCCGTCTGTGTTTATGTGTCCACTATTTTTTTGGGATGCCCCAAAATGTAAGTTATCTATCTAGATTTATCATAATTTAAGATGTGAAGTTATTTTTCTGTTATTTTTTGTCTTTTTCTAAATTAATATTAAGTCAAAAATTATACACAAAAGCAGGAGACATGCCACATCAAGTCACTTTCAAAATCATTTCATATTATATATCATAAAGGCATTATAGACATTTACATAAAAAATGTACTCTTTCTTATTATTTGTGCCAAGTCAAATGAGACTTGTAAACACAGACAATATGAGTATTTATCTCATCTTTTTTTTTTTCTTTAAAAAAATTCTCATCCTATTTTATCAGTAAACATAGCTAAATGGGTGCTTGCTCAGTGGTAGAGCATTTGAAGCCCCTGCTCGAGGTTCGGAGTTTGAACCCGGCTATATGATGTAATTCAAAAAAGAAGAAGTAAACATACAGTTAAACACCGTTATTACAAGCACGGGAAGAACACAACTCGCCGACAAAACATACATTGCCCGACTCCCATCCCGAACCCGAATCTCCTCAAATTCCCATTCATTTCGTCTCCGGCGACGGTGAGGGAGACGGCAACGGCGACCGAGACGGCGATGGCACGAAGCGACGCAAGTCCCTCATATGCTTGTCCAGCAACTCTGCGTTGAACATCTTCGGGACGCCCTTGTCCGTCACGAGGATCTTGAGATGATACACTCTTCCCCCCTTGGGATCCGACTCCGAGTGTGCCTCGACAACCGACTGATACGTCAAATTGCTCTTCTTGTGGTGGTAAATATCCTGCTCGTGGTTGTATATAATCACACAGAACTTCCCCAACTCCTGAATCTCTAGGTCCGTCTCAGGGTCGTGGACCTTCCTATTTTTTCCTCCTCCTCCTCCGCTCACCACCGTCGCCGCCGCGAAGACAAGGACTAGGAGGGTAAGAGGAATCAAGACCGAATGATTCGACATTGATTTGGATTTTCTTCTTTCTTTCAGTTTAGTTGAGAGAGAATTGTGAATTTGATTGAGGTTTTGCTTTTGGTTGGAGTGAATTTATAGAATTGGGGATGTAGATATCGTCCAGACACTTGTTTGGGCCGTCAGGAACGGCGTGCCGCGTTTGCAGAAGATTGGGAGGAAGATGAAGGACTACCTCTCTGACTTCGTGGCTATAATAATACGTGTTTTTGCTTTTCAGTTTTGCACGTGGTATTTTGGGTTTTGTGTTTTTCTATCAATAGTTTGTTTTAAGGTGTTTGTTTTGACGAGTTTAAAATTAGATTTCTAATCAATTTTTAGTTTAAAGTTTTTGCATGCGAGAAAAAATCAAATCAATTTATTTCTGAGTTTCTTCTATACATACTATTTTGTCTCACACTTCTTTTGTTAGATTTTTGAAACTTCCCTCAGGAAAGGCGTGCCGCGTTTTGAGAAGATGGGAGGAAAAGAAAGGACTACCTCTCTGGCAAGAGTATCCACAAAGAGAGCGGTATTCGAGCTCTGTGGCTATTCGATTTGTGTTTTGCTTTCCGGTTTTGCCCTCATACTATGTGGTAGTATTTTGCAGGACTACTACATGGTGATCAGACTAATTATTCATGTGACGCGTGTGTGTGTGTGTGGGGGGGGGGGGGCGGGGGGGGGGGGCATAAATGGCGTGGCGTCGGAAATCAGCTTCGCCTCTTCAAACAATTGGCCAGCGTTATTACATTCATTCACTACAGATATACCCGTGTTCTCAATGTACATTTCAAAAACAAACAGAGAATATATTACACATAAGTGTCTGAACGTTGTTTTTCAAAAGAATGATTTTTTTTAGAAATCGTTTGGTCGTCAACCGAGTTAGAACCTGGAACTTCATGCCATGGCTTCCAACGCTCTAGCACGTGAACTATAACACTAGCTGCAGAATTATTTTAATTAACCATGTCGTAAATATAAATTTTATATGCATTTTTAAAATGACCTACTGCTGAAACTAATGTGACGGGTCAAAATTTACATTCTAGATTTACAGTATCTGGCACCAAAATTCATTCCCGATATTCGTTATTGGTCCAGCCGCTTGTTTGCCGCGAAGTTAGCATTAGAAGTGAGGAGCGAAATGGACGATGCACAAAATTGTTGACTGAAATGTAACACGTTTGATTGCATCGAAACGAAGTTTATAATATGAATATGTCAAACTGTACTTGGTTGTAAAAATCCAACATAGAAAACATATATACGGCAGGCCATTACGTCGGTTACTACTAATTTCTTACATTTTACAATAGAATACAAAAATACATTTTAATATTCCTAAGCATATGTGTGCTTTTCTTTTGTCAACCTAAGATCATCTTTTTTGCAACTTCTGTATATAGTTTATGGTCCTTCCCAGGTAGTTCGAATGGGGAGGTGTTTTGTATCAACTCCGGACGATGTATATGTTTGATGTAATATAAGGGGTTGTTTTTGTGTCAAAAAAAAAAAAAAAAACTGACTCTGAAGCTACTCATTGTCCGGTTCAGGGCCGTATTAAGAGGCCCTAGGCAAAATATTTGGATGGGGCCTGAATTACACAATTTATTTTCTTCGGGAGCTATATTACGTTGGTCAATCTTACACATGTATATACCTTCTTTATTCCATTTTTTGTGTGATGCTACTTCATGAAAACATTCTTAAAATGTAAATATTTTGTATATAGTTCTCACTACGTGTAAGGTGCTGGGAGAAAGTTGGCACAAAGTAAAAAAATACTTAAAAATTTGAGATAATAACACAAATTTTCTTTGTTTGAGATTTCATAATTTATTTATTTGATGAATAAATTAACATAAGTATCAGAATGTTACCCTAAAAAAAAGTATCAGACCCTACAAAAAAGTATCAGAATGTGTATGAAATAAAAGAAAAATAACCAATTGCAAAAAAACGAAAAAATAAAAATAACCAGTAACATAACGATAATAGAATACATAAGTGGTCCAAATAATTCTCTCTTCTGATCACGATATCTCTCTTCCTCCTTATCTCTCTTCTAGTTATTTATTTATTTATTTATTTTTTTGACGCCATCTTCTAGTTAATCTCTAATCCTAACTAATCTCCTCTTTTATCTCTCCATTATCTCTCTTATCACCTACTTTTCCTCTCAATATTTCTCTCACCTCAAAATAATTGTCGTTATCCTCGGTATTTTCTCTCTTTCAATCTATCAATTTCTCACAAACATAACTCCACGTACTAATTTTCCATATTGGAGGCCTTAGGCAATTGCCTGAGTTGCGTAGGGGATGAGCCGGCCCTGGTCCGGTCCATAGTTTTAAAAATTGAACTGTCCGGTTCGACCGGTGAACCAAACCCTGACCGGTTCGCTTAGCTTGTTGCACCGCCCATGCAGGAACATATCACGAACCGATCAAAACTGGCTGGTTCTTGCATGAACCAGTGAACCAACTTGATCAGTTAGACCATTCGTTCATTTAATTGTGGTTGAGGGATCGAGTGTGTGTATAAATATATGTGTGTGTAAAATCTTTAGTCTTAATTCTATTGATGTCAAAAAATTGAGATTTCAACCATCATATCTTTTATATGTGTGTGTTACATTTTCTAAGTAACTGCTTTCAATTAATTTTTTTAATCAGTTAAATCATGTATTAAATTAAAAAGGAACTCTAAGTTCACATTTGTGTCACTCTGACTACATTCACGTCATTCTGACCGTATCACTTCCTAACCACCCTCATTATGAACTTTAACTATTCCACTACACCCATAAGTTCTCATCTTCGTTACCATCATCTCACATATTTCCTCTAATGCCTCACCTCACCATTTTCATCGGTAGAGATATACTTTGTGTGCTAATGCAAGTTTTTTTTGGATGCACCAGTCGTGAATGAATACCAGTTGTCGAAAGTCTCAGGGATCGACTAAGTTCAAACAAAAGAGTGTCACTCAATTTTGAGACTTCCAACAATCAGTATATGTTCTATGAAATGTCTTTGCTTCAAAATCTACTGACATTGGTTTAGGTTCTTATACAGTTTTCTTCAATATCCTGAAATAAGCATTTTTTTTAACTTCAGTAGCCTTCAAAATCTGCTGTAATAGCTTAGCTGTTGAGCATTGTTTACGTTTCTATATATCTAATTTAATCCAGTTTTGTCCATTTAATTTCAGTGTTGTCCATTTTTAATTATTTCTAACTGCAAATTATCTACATGTTTACAGTTTTATCAATTTTTTACATTTCTATCTGAGTTTCTGATGGCGGCGCCCTGGAACTCATTTGTTGTCGTTTGCTGGTAAAACCGTAATTACCGGAAAAAACCGGCTTAGCCTGTTTCTTTGGGTGGGGCCAGGACGTACCATAGTAGCGGCCCTAGCAATAATATTGAAAAATATTATTTTTCCATCACTATAAAAAAATCCTGCTTTCAGCGACCAGTATCATTCCGACAACAAGGATTCTGGTCGTTAAAAGCAGTACAAACAGGCTTTTTTTTTTTTTTTTTCTTTTTGTCGTCTGGCTAGTAGTTTTTCAGATTTGTAAAGACCAACAGTGATTCTGTCGTAGGAAAACGATTAGTCATCCGAAATCCAAAATTATTAGTGACATGCAGTATTGTCGTCAACCGATCCAAACACAATTTTGACCAAACTTTTCGGCGGAAAATTAAAATTCGCTAAATTTTGGGGAGGGAAATGAAATCTCACCAAATTTTGGAGGCAAAATCAAATCCAACCAAAAAATTAATTTCACCTATCTGCTCGGATTAACAATTCCCCCACCATTACTCCTCCCTTTCGGCCTCCATACCCTAACTCTCATCTTCCACACTCGCCACTACTGCCAGCTCTCTCTCTCTCTATCTCTCTATCTCCGCACAAACGCGTCCCCTAACCACCACCGTCTCTATGTCATTCCGATTGAATTAATCGGCCACCATCTGGTTCAATTATGAGAATGGAGTTTTGATGCTGGACGAGAAATTCCATGTCTCACCCTTCACAAACATCTGTACTCACAACTGGTCGGTCTCTCTCTATCTCAATTTGGCTTCTGAGTTTCAATTGATTGTGCATGCTCTTTTGAATTTGGGTTGTGAGAGGTTGCTTGAGCTCATATATAACAATTTCATTTCTAGAACTTAAAAGGAACAATTTTAATATGATATCTGTTTTTGTAGGCCGGACTCCATATTTCATGCTTATAAATTGTATGTGCTTTAATTTTGCTGTGATATCTGCAAACAATTTAACTATGGGTAAATCATGTGTTCGGGTCTGCTGAGTGTAGAATGTGGTATACAGTTTCTCACATAACCAAGCGGTTGCTGTTAACTGATTAGAAAGTGTGTATTCTTTTGGAAATATGCCCTAGAGGCAATCTATTTCTTGTGACGTTTATGGATTTACGATTCATTATGTTATCGATATGGAGATATGTTAACATGAATGAAAACTTTACATTATAAATGTTATATTCTTAAATATCCCTAGTCCATTATATTGATTATCAGGACGATCAACTATAGACTAGTATGAGGTTAGATTGATATGGAGATATCACGGTCTAACACATGGGTATGCATTAGAGGTAACGGCATACTGGATTGACCCACTAACGAGAAGGCTACATACAAGTTATGTAAAGTCACAAGCGCTTCTCGTAGTGAAAACGATATTGTCTTCCTTAGACTTGAAGTCACTAGATCCTCTAGTTGTGGAGTATTGTGTTTTGATAGCGTCAAACGCTACACCGTAACTGGGTAGTACTAAAGGCACATATCAAACACAATAGGAAGCAATCTTAGATGGTAGTGATGTAGATTGAATTATTCCCTCCCACACAACGGGAGCAAATATCCGCAACCACTCGAGGGATGGTGCTTATAGAATATCTGGCCAGACTCAGATAAATCAATATGGGATATTGATGTTATCTGCATGGATAAGACTATTCCTAGGATTGAGAAACTATGGATTGGATATACGAGTGTGACTTGTATGTCTCGTGTCCAATCCGGATATAGAGACAAAGGTATGAGACAATACCTGCACAAGGTTTGTCGGATGACTATTTCTATTAGTTGGGTGGCGTGGACGTGGATGTCTTGCTAGAGGCCGCTCTATGTTTGTAATTGTTACTACCAACTAAGTAGAAACCTATGGGGTCACACTCCCTATGGATTAGGACGGACTTGGGAATTAATTAATATGATTAATTAAATAGAAGGATCAATACGCAACCACTTGCAAATTTAGTAGGACTAATTTTTAAGGTGGACTAATCTATGTATATACATGATTTGGATTTGCAAAAGGTCGACTAATCCATGTATAGACATGATTAGGACTAGTTTGCAAGTTGGACTAATCCGTTTATGGACAGGATTAGGAGAGGGGCTAATATGCAGTTAACAAGTAGTTGTTGGACTATATAAAGGACACTCCTAGCTTAATTTCTGAACTAATGATCATAACATACTTTGAGTAGGAGAGAAAAAGCAAGGAGAGAGACAAAACACTAGAGGGCCAAAACCCCTAGTGCCGCCCCTCTACCCGTCGGCCTCAAGAGAGGGTGCCGCCCCCTCTTTGCTCCAGTTCGCGTGATCTTCTTCTTTTTCCTCCTTCCCTACCTAGAAAAAGGTGTTGGAGGATCCGGATTCAATCCTAGGAGTGGACTAGCCACAGAGACGTGAATACTATTTCACGAGTGAAGTCATCACAGGAGGACCAAAAGGTAGTTTGATACTCAAACCTTCACTATCGTTATGATGTCTCTTCCCTATGATCCTTGGAGGGTCTTGAACGGATTGATCATTGTTTATTCCGCCCCGTATTCGTTATCAAAACCCCACCGTGGTATCAGAGCCACATTTCGTAGAGCATAACGTAGTTTATGTGTTACAATTTTTCTTGTTTTACACTTTAATTGTTGTTTATCGTGTAAAAGGAAAAAATAAGCATATTAGAGGCAAATTGAATATGATTCAACCAAAAAAGACCTAATTTTACATAAGATGTCAGAATTAGTTAGTTGGGATCATATAGGATGTGGAAATTTTGGATCAAGAAACTAGGGTTTTGGCACAAGTTGTAAAAGGTGTTTCTCAAACTTGGAAACAACTAAACTTGGGGAACAAGGCAAGGATTTTTTTTGGAAACAACTCAATAGGAGGTTCGGCCCCCCGTTTTGAACCGCCCCCCTTGCCTTTCCGCCTAAGCTAGGGCATGGCCAAGGGCTCGGACCGGCCTAGTACACGGCTTGGCCGTGCGTGGGGCTAGGGCGACCGGCCCAAGGCCGTGGGTTGGTCCTATAGGGTTTCGGCCATGAGATGGTGGGCCCTCTTGGATCGTTTTGACCCTAGTATATAGGAAATCAACTAAAATTGACCAAGCGCGTTAAAATTGGATTTTACTGCGTATGTGCTATTTGCATGGTGATTGGATATGGCCTTAGGTTATGGATTGTTGTGATTGTTTAATTTTGTGGTTTGGTTTACGGCATGCGAGCTGATTACATTAATATAATAGCTAATTAGGTTTTACGGCCTGCGAGCCGGTCTTCTTCTCAACTTGTGAGATCTCTCTATTTGGTATAGATGCTAGCTCGTATTAGATAGAGTAGATGATAGTCAAGAAATGGAGAAGAAGCCCAAAGAACCATAAAGCTATGGAGCATTCCACATGCCAAGGAGTATGGCGACATGCACCAAGCTATGGAGCATGGAATAAAAGATGGAGGCACATGGAAATGAGCTAGCTATTTTCGGGGTTCATATATATTTTCATTGGCTTGGGAATATCTTATTATAGAGGCCATATCCATATCAAGTTATTTTTTTTCGTGGTTGTTTATTTTATTGTTGGTGTATCATTGATCAGGATGTAGAACTGTGGAATATCATTCCGAAGGGTCCTCACACCTTCTACACTGAAAAAGACGGGATCAAGACTCCCAATCTGAGGATTCACTTTCTGACTCTGAGTTAGAACAACTTTCTAAAAATTACAGAGCTATGAATGTCTTATATTGTGCTTTGAGTGCAGATGAATTTAACAGGATCTCAGGATGCAAGACTGCCGAGGAGATATGGGATAACCTTCTAGTGACATTTGAAGGAACTAGTCAAGTAAAGCAAACCAAGATCAAAATCTTCTTTAAGCAACATGAGCTTTTCGAAATGAATGGAGATGAATCAATCAGAGATATGTTCAAAAGATTCACTGATATTGTCAACGACCTTGATTCATTGGGAAAACACATTTCCAATGAAGAAAATTTTAGAAAGATTCTGAGAAGTCTTCCCAAAGCAAAGTGGGAACCAAAGACTACTGCCATTGAAGAAGCTCAGATCTATCATCTCTTCAACTTGATGATCTGCAAGGAAAGTTTCTCACACATGAGATATCCATGAATGAAGTAGATGGAGACTTACCAGAAAGTGTCAAGAACTTAGCTCTCAAGGCCAAAGAGAGTGAACCCTCTCAAAGCCTTGAATCCGAAGAAGATGATGATGAAGATCCTCTTGCTCTTTATTCTAAAGCCTTGACCAGAATTCTAAAGATGAAGAAGAACTTTGGAAACACAAACTTCAGCAAGGACAAACACAGATCCTCCAGTAGTAGAGAGTACAAAGGTAAATCTAACTCTCATGGTAGTAAGCCTAAATTAATGAATTTCTTTGAGTGTGGTGATGTTGAACATTTAATCAGAGATTGCCCACACAAGAAAAGCAAACACTTTCAGAAGAAAGATCATGACAGAAGAAAGAAAGCTATGATAGCTTTCTGGAGTGATTCTGAATCTGAAGAAGAACAAGCCAACCTATGCCTTAAGGCCAAGCATGATGAAAGTTCTCAAAAAAATATTGAGGTAATGGTAAACTGTTTGATTTTGTAAACCAAAAGATGTCCTCACTGACTATCTTAGAACGATGCTTTTATATGAGGAGGACTATCTGAAAGAGATTAGACTTTGAAAGAAAAGGCTCATGAGCAAGAAAAAGATAACTTAGAACTTGTTTGCAAAAATCAAATCCTTGAAATTTCTCAAAAGAATTCTGACAGATATTTCAAAGTACGCAAGTCAAGGAAGTAGTTACTGAGAACTCTCATATGAGTGACATATTTGTTTCTCTAAGACATCATTGTGATGAATTGGAGGAAGAAAAGACTACTCTAACTAAGAAACTTCAAGATGCTGAGAAGGCTATGACAAAACTTGCTGGCTCAGAACAAAATTTGAACTTGATTCTTGGAGGAAGGTTACAGCCTGTTCACAAAACTGGTATTGGTTACAATCCAAACTTTCCTAGGAAAAAACAACACCAGTTTGTGAAGGCTAGTAACAAAACTTCTCCTAAGTGCCATTACTGCAACAGAATTGGTCATGTTAAAATGACTTGTCCTTTTAGAAGAAGAGACCCTCAAATAATGAGGAACACTTTTACTTTTCAACTTAAAGGACAAGTTAGACATATTTGGGTTCCAAAAGGGGTTAGACCACCTAACATGGTTGAACCTGAATATGAATCTAATTTCCACACTTGGTCTAACTGCTGGGTAAGGCAGTGAATGGTGTTTGCAGGTTGTCACTAAGAGCAAAGTGCATAAATGGTTCATGGACAATGGTTGCTCCAGACACATGAGTGGAAAGAGATCCTTATTCTCAGAACTAAAAGAGAAATCTGAAGGTTCAATCACACTTGGGGACAAAGACAAATGCAACATTCTAGGTATTGGTAAAGTTGGTACATATTTTGAAAACTCTATTTCGAATGTATATTTAGTTGATGGTTTGAAATTTAATTTTCTTAGTGTGTCTCAGCTTTGTGATAATGGTAACAAAGTTATATGTGAGAAAAAAGAGAAATGTGTGGTGCAAAATGAGAAATCTGGTAATTGCATCCTCACAGCCTCAATGTCAAACAATGTTTATAATTTTCAAACTAACAAAGTTGCAGGAGAAAGCTTAAAGTGTCTCAAGGCATTGAAAGAAGATTCAAAGCTTTGGCACAGAAAGCTTGGACATATTAGCTTACACACTTTGAACAAGCTAGTATCTAAGAACTTAGTAAGAGGACTACCCTCTATCAAGTTAAAATATGAATAAGTATGGAAAGCTTGTGCACAAGGCAAGCAGACCAGAAGCTCAATCAAACCAAAGAAATTTGTAAGTACTACTATACCCATTGAATTATTGCATATGGATCTCTGTGGTCCTATTAGAAATCCAACTCCAAAGGGTAATAAGTACATGCTTGTTATTATAGATGATTTCTCTAGATTTACTTGGGTTATGTTTCTTAGAGAAAAATCTGAAGCCCTATCTGAATTTTCAAAGATTTGTAAGGAACTTCAAACCTCGAAAAACCTACCCATTGCTTCAATTAGAAGTGATAATGGTAGAGACTTTGATCAAATTGAGTTTGATTCATTTTGTTCTAAGCATTGCATCTCTCACAAATGTTTTGCTCATAGAACTCCTCAACAGAATGGATTTGTTGAAAGAAAGAACAAGAATCTTGAAGACATGTCAAGGATAATGATTTTGGAAAACAAAATGCCAAAATACTATTGGGAAGAAGTTGTGAATACTGCAAATTATATTCTTAACAGGTGCTTGATCAGACGTAGATTGAAGTAGACTCCTTTTGAGCTGTTCAAAGGGAGAAAGCCAAACATCTCTTACTACAAACCTTTTGGTTGTACCTGCTATGTTCATAATAATGGTAAGGACAATCTTGTTAAGTTTGATGAAAGAAGTGATGGAGGTATTTTTCTTGGTTATTCACAGACAAGCGAAGCCTATAAAGTTTACAATAAAATAACCAAGCTTGTTGAAGAAAGTATTCATGTCATATTTGATGAAAGCTATGATGGTTTTTTGAGTGATGGTTTTGCATATATTAATCTGAACAAGAATGTCTCAGAAAATGAAGATGATTCTTCAAAAGGTTCCAAATAAAACTTACAAGAACAAGGAAGGCATTTTCAAGGCCTTGAAAATGAGTTTCAAATCCTTGAAACAAATCCTCCGAAAAGACAGCTGATCAAGCTACTACTTAAAGTTCTCAAAGACTTGAAAAACAGATTGGAGAGCCTGGACCTTGGACACTAAGGAAGAGATTTACATATCTCTCATCTCATCCTGCTAATAATATAATTTCCGATCCAACCACTGGTACACAAATAAGATCACAGTTAAAGAATCTTTGTGCTTTTAATGCTTTCATTTCTCTTGTAGAACCTAAAGCTATAAAGAAAGCTTTACAAGAAGCAGACTGGGTCATAGTTGTGCAAAGAAAACTCAATAAGTTTGAAAGGAACAAAGTTTGGAACCTAGTTCCTCCACCAAGAAATCAGTATGTTATTGGCACCAGATGGGTATTCAGAAACAAGATAGATGAGAATGGGAAGGTAATCAGAAACAAAGCTAGATTGGTAGCTCAAGGCTACAATGAAGAAGAAGGTTTTGATTATGAGGAAGCTTTTGATCCTGTTGCCAGGTTAGAAGCAATTAGAATTCTACTTGCATTTTCATCTCACATAACTTGAATCTGTTTCAAATGGATGTGAAGTGTGCATTCTTAAATGGCTATTTGCGAGAGGAAGTTTATGTTGCTCAACCTCCTGGATTTGAAAATGACAAGTTTCCAGATCATGTTTATAAACTTAACAAGGCTCTTTATGGTCTGAAACAAGCTCGAAGGTCTTGGTATGAAATTTTGTCAAAGTTTTTACATGACAATTATTTCAAAAGAGGATTAGTGGACAAAACCCTTTTCATAAAGACTCATGAGAAATATATGCTTGTAGTTCAAATATATGTTGATGATATTCTGTTTGGAGCTACTAATGAACTTCTTTGCAAGGAATTCTCAAGTCTTATGAGCAGGGAATTTGAAATGAGTTTGATGGGAGAGTTGAACTTCTTTCTTGGACTTCAAATACATCAGTTGAAGAAGGGCATCTTTTTACATCAAAGCAAGTACACTAGAGACTTGCTAAACAAATACAATATGTCTCAATCCAAAGAAATCAAGACCCTCATGAGCTCTACACTGTCTTTAGACAAAGATGAATATGGTAAGAGTGTAAATGTGAAAGAGTATAGAGGTATGATTGGCTCATTGCTATATCTCACAGCTAGTAGACCAAATATCGTGTTCAGTGTATAAGCTGATCCAAAAGAATCACACTTTACTGTTGTCAAAAGAGTCTTTAGATATCTCAATGGTACCAAATACTTAGGGCTTTGGTATCCCCAATAATATAATTTCTCTTGTGTGGTTATTCATATGTTGACTTTGTAGGCTACAAAGTTGATTGAAAAATAACTTCAGGATGCTGTCAATTTCTTGGATCATCATTAATCAGCTGGCATTCAAAGAAGCAAAACTCAGTTGCACTATCAAAAACAGAAGCTGAATACATAGCAGCTGGAGCTTGATGCTCACAAGTGTTATGGATAGCTCAACAAATTAGAGACATTAGATTTGATTTCAGAGACATACCTATTAAGTTTGACAACACAAGTGCAATATTAATCACAAAGAATCCAGTTCAGCATTCAAGAACCAAACACATTGATGTTAGACACCACTTCATCAGAGATCATGCTGAGAAAGGTGATATTACTCTTGAATTTGTTTCTACTAACATGCAATTTGCAGATATTTTCACTAAACTATTGCCAGATGAAAGATTCTCAGCCTTGATATTAGAATTGGGCATGCTAAATAAAGAAGCAGTAGTTTATGGGGAGTATCAGGTAAGCATAAGGTTAGTATTATGTGTTTCAAAGGTTTGAACTGATTTTTAAATCCTTGAAAATCTTTTCAAATCTTTGATATTATGTGCCTTTGCAATACAACTTTTCAAGGCCTGGAAATACTTTCCAAAGCCTTGAAAATAAGACTTTGTGCTGTTAGTCAATAATATGGATCTTTCAATGTTGGGTGCTATATTTGTAGATAATTGCCCAATATTTTCCCTTACCTTTCAAAAACCTCTTTTCCAGCCAAAATAGTATCATATTATTTGTTTTAAACGGCACACACAACTTTGAATCTAATTGATTCAGCAAATCTTCAAAAGATTAGGAAAATATTCAGTTTCTTTTAAAACTGAAACTCTTCAGTATCTATCTTATTCTCTCTTTCTCTCCTTCATATCTATCCAACATTTCTCTTCTGTTCCCCAAATCCTAGTGAGCTCTAGAAGAGCCTCTGATAAAATCAAGATGGCTGGTGGTTCTAAGGCTGCTACAGAAAATAAGAGGAAGACCACTGAGGAAGAAGTTCAGACACTGAATGGAGGTTCAAGTTCCAGAACCAAGTGCAGAAGAATTTATTCCACCTCCTCCAAAGAAGAAGGCAAAGAAAGATCAGACACCAGTTTCCAGCAAGAAGAAGAAGACAGTGGAATCTGCTCCTGAGAAGCAAGCAGAGGAACATATTGATAGTCCAAAGAAGTTGAAGAGGAAGCCTACTAAAGAAGACAATGGAAAAGAAAAAGTGACTGAGGATGAACCAGAAGAGAACATTGGGAAGGCACTGTAGATCTATTCGGAAAAGAAGAAATCCACTGGTAAGAAATCTGGCATTTATAGCAAGTGGTTCATTACTAATGTTGCTAGATGTCAATGGCTAGATGGATTTGCTTCTAGCTCAGTAGCCTATTGCAGTATGGTTAGTGTCTCCATGTTAAACAATATGAATCTAAAGTGCATTAAGATGTTGAAGAAAAGCTCTGTTTGGTTTGTTCTTAACCCTCCAGACATAGCCGACCCCAAACTCACTAGATTCTTCCACCTAAACATGAGACAATTCAAGACTGTGAGCCTTGTGATTCAAACCAAAGTTGCTGGTATTACTATGGAATTAGATCATTCTGAGTTCTCGAATGTTCTTGGTTGTCATTAGAGGTATGACACAAGTAATCACCCTCTTATAAGTGAAGCTTTGAAATTGGCCAACGAGGAATTCCTTCTACCTAAACATGAGACAATTCAAGACTGCTAACTTTTGAAGCTCAACTCTTGTTTACAATCCTGATGGGATGTGTGGTATGGAGCTGATTACTAGAAGAGTGCTACAATTAATGTTTTTGGTTATGCATGGATATGAGGTTGATCTTCTAAACATTGTAATAGAAAACATGCTTTATTGCCAAAAAAATCAGAGAAAGCATCCTTTGCCATATGCTAATATTCTTACCTCATTCTTTCAACACTTTGACATCCCAAATGACAGGGTAAGAAACTATAACCACTGGTTTTAGTATGCTTGATGAGAAGACATTTAAGAGAATTGGTGTGGTTAAACCTAGTTTAAAGACTTGGAAGTTGTATTTAGATTTGACTGAAGAAGAGCTGAAATCCAAGAAGTTCCTTAAGCCCAAAGTCGTGACCCCTACCGCAAGCCAAACCTCTCAGCGTCAAGACATCTCTTTGGTTCTACAGAAACTTGATGAACTTGAGAAGGATATGGATGAACTGAAGGAGAAAGAACTTGAGTTTGGAATTGAGTTCAAACAGGTGAGATACATGGTTGAAAACATCTTCAAAATCATGACTGGATTTGATGTACTAGAAGAAGTCTCTCAAGCTGAAGATGTATCCAAGAAGGCTGGATCAACCACATACCAGTTTAGTGACCATACCACTCAGGATGAGACTGCTGGAGTGAAGGACAAGGGTAAGAATGTAGTTGAAGACCAAGGTGGATACCAAGAACTGGATGAATATGACAGTCCCAACTAAGGAATGTTGATCAAGGATCTCAAGAAGAAGAAAAAGAAACCAACAATTCCAGAAATAGTGACTCAAAATGATCTGTTTGAGGGAGAAGGTGAAGCTGGTGACAAAGTGGCTCAAGAAGAAGAACATGATAATGAGGATGATAGAGAAGATAGTGTGGAAGAAGATGCAGAGCATCAAGGAGATGGAGACCCAACCCTTTAACTCTTGCCTATTCTTTCTATCTTTTTGAAGGCCTTGAAACCTTCTTCAAAGTCTTGAAACTCTATATTTAAAAAAGTTTTCTTAAGTTATTTCCAAAACTTTGATCCAACATTTTCTCATTCTTTTTTGCTTAAAGTCAAAAAGGGGGATAAATTTTATGTTGTTTTATGCTTATTTGATGGTTTAGAGACCTGGTTTCGGGCAATAGGATTATCTGAAACTTTGATAAATTCACTGTTGCTTAATAAGTTGGATTATTTGGATATATTGTGTTATTCTTTATTGCTATAGTTATTTTACTCTGATCTAATGAGTATTTCTTGCAGGAACATAGTTCTAAACTGTGGTTTTTTATTTCATCAAGAGGTAGATTGTAAGTTCAGCTTGGTTTCAAAGGATTGAAATAGCTAGGCCTTGAAACAGCTTTCAAAGCTTGCATCTTAAGCATGAACTTAGGGGGAGTTTGTGATTCCATTCTAACTCCTAAAATCCAATACTTGTTTATATGTTATCTAATGATGAAAGACAAAGTTTTTTTGACACTCTAAACTGTGACTTATCCATCTGTTTGACTAAGCTTTTGCAGGAAAATTATGTTTCCTATTTTGTAAGATCTATTTCCTAAACTGTATTTTGCAGGTAAGGAAACTGCTTGATGATTTGTTCTGTTCTTGACTTTTCTTGATTGAAAGCTTACCAAAATCTTCACAAACAAGATCAAGACTGTATCTTTGAAGATACTGAGAAACTATCCTTTGAGAGAAGCTGTTAAAGAAGTCAACAACTGAATCTACAAAATAGGGAAGTTTGTTAGGGAAGTTTCAACTGCTCCTTAAAAGAGTGAAGAGCTGAAGAAATTAAACGAGACATTTAACAGAGACACTCAAACACATTCAGGGATTCACAAAGCAACACAGAAGAAGATTCATTCCCCTCAATCCAAGCATCTGAAGAACACTGCATACTCATTGCAGACTTAGTTCTAGTGTTCTTCTATTCTGAGCTTTATTTGTATATCATTATAATAATACTTCTAGTTCTTATTCTCATAAATTGATCAAGGAGAACAATAGAGAATTATTATTTAATCAGTTAACTAGAGCTGGTACTAGATAGGTTAGTGAGAACCACAAGATGTAACAGAGTAAGGCATCTCTCTGTGCTTGAGATCTAGGGCTTAGATTTTGATTAATAAGAATTGAGTTGAAAATCCTGCAGGGATCAAGTCCCTGAGGTAGAGACGTAGGTCCAAGTGGACTGAACTCTATATATCTTGTGTCTCTTGCAGTTACTTTTCAGTTCTATACTTAGCTTATTTGCAGCATACTAAACATGTTTTATTTCAAGGATTTGAAACTCATTTCAAGGCCTTGAAATAGACTTAGCTTTTCTACAACAACTATTATGATTCCAAGGACTTGAAACTCATTTCAAGGCCTTGAAATACTCTCTACTCTTTACAAATATTTTTGAAACCACTCTTCTTGCAATTTCAGCAAAAGTTGCCATACTCTATTCAACCCCCTTCTAGAGTATTGATCCTGTATTACTGCCTACATTACTGTCTTTCACCCTCAATTTAAAATATTGCGTTGTGCCTTCACTTTATTCCAACACTCATCATAGCCATGATAATCAAACCCATGCGTACCAAAGCAGGGCGACTTGATTTATCATGATGTGGTGCGATGTCACAAGCAAGTAATGTGAAATTGTTGGAGTAATAGGTTGGACGCAACTAGGTGATTTTAATAAGATTAAAAGCCTAGAGGAAACCAATTGGGATTATCTATGGGATAGATAAATAAGGAGTTATTTTCCAAATTGAACCAAGAGTATCATGGGGATGCAATTGGAATTGTTCCTACCTAACTAACTGATTTTGGGTGACTTGCGGCCCACTAGAAAATATAATGATATTTTCCGCATTAATATGGAGGGTTATTAATCTGAGAAAACTAGTGGGAGCTATGTTTAATAATTTAAGTCCTTATTAAATATAGTACAACGTCACAAACTTTGCATTCTTTTCCTTTGTTGAATACCTATGGAATTAAACAAACAAAAACGCGACCTTTTTATTTTCTAGACTGGTATAAATGAGAATTGTTCTTAAACAAAAGGGAATGGAAAAATTGTTGTACATCTTAGAGCATAAAGTTCTCTTCCCACCGACTACCAAACACACTAAAACCTTAAGGAAGAAATATCAAAGAATGGTTCTTTGGATGTAACTTGCCTCATGTTAGCTGCCATGAACTCTGAGCTTTGGAAGAAAGATGAGAAACATGGAGGCGTATGATATGATCATTTAAAAGAAGCTCTTTCAAGAGCGAGCTAGACATAAAATGTTTGAAGTGCTGCTCCATTTTGAAATCTCTTACTTAGCACTCGTCATAATCAAGATAGAATAAGTTCGAGCTTGCCAAATCAAGGTACTTGATTAATCGAGATATGACGCGACGACACAAGCTAGTAATGTGTGACTACCGAAGCAAGAGGTTAAGCGCAACTAAGCTGCTTAAATGGGATTAAAAGCTTAGACACTGGTAGTTATATATGAGATAGATAAAGAAAAAATAGTTATTCGCAATTGGACCAAGAATTGCATTGGATGAAATTATAGTTTTGTTCAAAGGTAATTTGCTCAATATAATTGAGAATCGCTAAACAAAGCACTCATGAAGGACTAAGTCAAAAGGTTTCCGCCAACCCCATGGGTATAAAACAAGCTTGTTTCTAAAGCCAAGTTTTCTTAGAGTCCCAAAGGTGGTGTTGAGGAAGAGAGACTGCCTAAAGTACCTGGAAGGAAATAATAAAGGAATTATGAATTCCACTTTAGGTATTTTGTTATAGAAGTCAATGTGTCTATCTCATCATCATGAGTATATGATACTAGATGAGGATCTCACGTTTATAGAAATGTGGAAGATCTCAAGAGATGTAGATAATTGGATAGGGAAGAGATAAACCTAAATGTGGGGCAATGAAGCAAGGGGTTACTGAATTAGCCATAGGGAATTATCTCTACCTTTTTGGAATTATTCATAAATTAGACAAATACGATTATTTCATTGCTTTGAGTTGGGACAGTATCACAGTTTCTTGTTTGGACAAGAAAAATCTTTTAAAATATTTTTGATAAAATGCATTATTGTAATGCACTTTTGTCTAATGGATTGTGTATCTTTGATCATGATAAATTCATATATAACATTGATACCAAGGGGCTTTGCCTAAAATGATATGGACCTCACTTATCTTTGACACTGTAGTTTTGGCCACACAAATAACAACGCATTCCTAGACTCCATATCAATGGAATTCAGGGGTGATTGATTTTGAATCATGTGAGACATGTAAGGGTATTGGGAAACTATATGATCTTTTGGGAATCATACATATTGATATATGTAGGCCACTAAGCACAAGTTCTAAAGGTGGTTTTCCGTACTTCATCACATTTACTGATGGTTTCAGTGAATATGGATTTGTGTATCTTATGAAGAGATAAATCAGAATCCTTTGAAGAGTTCAAAGAATTCATCAATGAAGTAGAGAAATAGCTTGGCAAAATTATTAGGTCTCAATGATTGGATCGTAGAGGAGAGTACTTAAGTCAAGAGTTTGACAAGCATCTATAGGAGTGTTGGATATGATCCAAACTCGCTCCATCTAGAACGCCACATGGGTATGGCACGTCTAAGACGAGAGATCGAACCTTGTTTGACACGGTTCAGTCCATGATGGATCAAATAAAACTTCTAGTTTACTTTTGGGGCCATGTTCTAACTACAACACATTTTTCCCTTAACCTTGTTCCATCTAATTCAGTTATGAAGAACACCATATGAGATATGGACTAGGAGGTGTCCTAGTATGTCATTCATAAGAATTTGGGTTATGAAGTTTATGTAAAACGTTTACAGATAAACTTTGAACCAAGTAGGATAAATGTATTTTGTGGGATATCCTTTGGGATATGATTTCTACAGTGCAATTGAAAAAAAGTGGTTGTTGTTCGAATCGCTGTAAGAGATTGTCTCTAAAAGAGACAGTGGGAAGATAATAGAACTTGAAGGCGTTCAAGAACCACAACTAAACATTAATCCATTGATGGAATGTGAGCAGGATCACAAGGTGTTGTGGAAGCAACCTGCTCATGTAACAAAAGAAATTCGAAGGTAAGGTAGGATATGTCAAGGGGCTAGAGAAATATGTATTTCTCATACCCGATGTTGTATTGCTCATATGAGATGAGCCTACAACCTATGTGGTGGCCGCAAGTGGGCCAGACTCTCAGTAATTGATAGGAGCCTTGAGATACGAAATGGAATCCATGTATACCAACAAAGTATGGACTTTGGTGGAACCACCTAACAGGGTAATACCCATAGGGTGCAAGTGGGTTATGAGGAAACCAATATGGACGATAATGGGATTACTTTTCAGGGACGATTGGTGGCTAAAGTTTTTCTGCGAGCTCATAGTATGGACTATGACGAAATCTTTTCCCAATTGTGATGCTTAAATCCATTCGTATCTTGCTTGGAACAATCTGTATAAAGATTGAATCAAGCTTCTTAGAGTTGGAATCTTCGATTAATGATGCAATCAAATGGTTTGATTCCCTCAAAAATGGAGATGAATCTTGTGTTTACAAGAAGGTTAGTGGGAGCACAGTGATATTTCTGGTCTTGTATGAGCAGACATACTGTTCATTGGGAATGATATCCATACTCTGCAATCTTGAGAAGATTGGCTAGGGAGTCGTTTTTAGTGAAATACTTAGGCAAGGCAACCTATAAAGATCCATGGAGATGGATCAAGATAGTTGTTCGGCTTAAGACGAAGTACATATAATGACAAGGTGTTGACATAGTTCAACATGAAGAATATGGACTCTTAACCATGTCACATGGAATTATTCTTTGGAAGACTAATCGTCCTTCCAATTAGATTGAGAAGGACCGTATGAATAAGATTCATGAGATAAGTCATGTTATGTACTAGGCCAGACATGTCATATGGTATGACATATATGTACCAGTCGAATCCGGGTGAGCGTCACTGGATAATGATCATGAATATCCTTAAGTACTTGAGAAGATCAAAGTATGATTTCTTGATATATAGATGATTGGAAGATTTCACTGTGAAGGGTTATAGTGATGCGAACTTCCAATTTAATGATTTCAGATTATATTCAAGTTTTATGTTTGCCCTAATGGGAGGAGTTGTGAGATGGAAAGGTTCCAAGCAAGATTCAGTTGCCGATTCTATCACAGAGGACTGAGTATATTAATGCATAAGATGCACATACTCAGAATATTCAATCTCAATCTATTGTGGATAGAGGAGATGTGAACTTAAGCAAAGTACCAACAAAGTGTCTCGCCTACCATGCCCCTTGCGCAGTGTTAGCATAAAGGGGCGCGCTAGATCAATAGGCATACGATGCACCAGATTGACTCTAGTGCAAGTGGGAGACTGTTGGATATATGCCCTAGAGGCAATCTAGTTCTTGTGACATTTATGGATTTACGATTCATTATGTTATCGATATGGAGATATGTTAACATGAATGAAGTCGTTAGAATATAAATGTTATATTCTTAAATATACCTAGTCCATTATATTGATTAACATGACAATCAACTATAGACTGGTATGGGATTATATTGATATGGAGATATCACAGTCTAACATATGGGTATGCATTAGGGGTAATGGGATACTGGATTAACCCACTAACGAGGAGGCTAAATACAAGTTATGTAAAGTCACAAGCGCTCTCGTAGTGACAACAGTATTGTCATCCTTGGACTTGAAGTCACCATATCCTCTAGTTGTGGAGTATTGTATTTTGATAGCGTCAAACGCTACACCGTAACTAGGTAGTAGTAAATGCACATATCGTACACAATATGAAGCAAGCTTATAGATGGTAGTGATGTTGATAGAATTTGTCTCTCCCACATAACGGGAGCAAATATCCGCGACAACTCGAGGGATGGTGATTATAGAATGTCTGGCCAGACTCAGATAAATCAATATGGGATATTGTTATCTGCATGGATAAGACTATTCCCAGGATCGAGAAACTATGGATTGGATATACGAGTGTGACTTGTATGTCTCGTGTCAAATCCGGATATAGAGAAAAAGGGATAAGACAATACTTGCACAAGGTTTGTCGGATGAATATTTCTATTAGTTGGGTGGCGTGGATGTCTTGCTAGAGGCCGCTCCATGTTTGTAATTGTTACTACCAACTAAGTAGAAACCTATGGGTTCTCACTCCTTACGGATTAGACCGGACATTAATTAATATGATTAATTAAATAGTAGGATCATATGCAACCACATGAAATTTTAGTAGGACTAATTTGCAAGGTAGACTAATCCATGTATAGACATTATTAGGATTTGCAAAAGGTTGACTAATCCATGTATAGACATGATTAGGACTAGTTTGCAAGTTGGACTAATCCGTGTATGGACATGATTAGGAGAGGGGCTAATATGTAGTTAACAAGGAGTTGTTGGACTATATAAATTACACTCCTAGCTTATTTTCTGAACTAATGCTCATAACATACTTTCAGTAGGAGAGAAAAAGCAAGGAGAGAGACAAAACAGTAGAGGGTCGAAACCCCCTAGTGCTGCCCCTCTACCTGTCGACCTCAAGAGAGGGTGTCTCCCCGTCTTTGCTCCGAATCGCGTGATCTTATTCTACTTTCTCCTTCCCTAGCTAGCACAAGGTTTTGGAGGATCCGGATTCAATCGTAGGAGTGGACTAGCAATACAGACGTGAATACTATCTAACGAGTAAAGTCATCGCAGGAGGACCAAATGGTATTTTGATACTCAAACCTTCACTATCGTTATAATGCCTCTTCCCTGTGATCCTTGGAGGGTCTTAACTGGTTGATAAGTGTTTATTCCGATGCGTACCTGTTATCAAAACCCAACGTATTCATGGTTTGAATGATATATATGAGTGACAACATACAGATAGGAATGTATGTTTTAATGTATATACAATTTGGCTAGTTGAATGTGATGTTGATGAAACTGAGGTAGCTGAAAATGTTCATGTCTCTCAAATTATGTGTACGGTATGAAGTTTTAAGTACCCTGTGTCATTGCTGCCAGTTCATACTTATATGTGTCCAAACATTCAGTTGTTTAAGAGGTCGTGATGATATGAATCTATCGAATTCACTCATTGAAGCTGTTAGAGTGTAATATGCATAGCCAGGAAAAACTATTTTTGCAGCCTACTGTTTATCATATCTTATTTGTTTTCAATTAATGAGAACTGATCTGATCCTCTTCATGCTCACTGAAGAGACCGTTATGATATTGATCGTTCGAATTCACTCTGTAGCCGATACATTGTCATGATATACATGGTAAGGCAAAATCCGTTTGCAGCCTGTGATCATCGATGTGTTATCTGGTTTTCACGAGTAAAGATCTGAGCCCATTTCCGTATTTCCCTCCGTTCATTCCATGTTTGTTATTTTTATTTTTTATTTCCTCCGTTCAGCCTCTCTATTTTGCTGGATTATGTGAAGGTCATTTTGACCCCCTGATAATGTTGGTAAAATGATGCAAACATTTGTGCATGAAAACCGGGTCAAATTGTCCCTAACAAGACCCGGCATTCGGTAGCGGATGAACGGATGAATTTAAAATTAATGAATGTTAGTTCATTAATAAGTCAGTATATTGCAAACATCTGTGCATCCAAACCGGGTCAAAATTTTCTTCACACGTACCCGTAGACTATACTTGATGAAAGGTTTGAATAAGAAATGAATGTTATTCCGGTGCAATTGAAGTCTTATGTAATGGCTTAATGCTTCGTCCGCTTGGGAAGTTATGAATGATGCATATGAATGAAATATAATAGATACCTTAAATGGATCAATGTTGAGCTGTATTCATCGGGCCTCCATCTTTCATGATTCTTATTTCAATGAGGTGCATTGTCTACAAAAAACTGTTTGTTTCAAGATATTAGTGGATGTTAATTTAAGGTTATTGGTTGTCATGAGTACTGATTTGGGCTTCTTCATGAAATTATAATGTTCTTCATGCTCACTTCTTGCTGACTTTACGAAACCGTAATGATACGGTTCATTCGAATTCACTCTGTAGCCTATATGGTTTCATGATATGCATGGCAAGGAAAAATCCCTTTGCAACCTGTAATCATCGATCTCTTATCTGGTTTTCAAGAGTACATATCTGAGCCGCTTCACGCTCACTGAAGAGGTCGTGATGATATGGATCTATAAAATTCACTCGTTACACCTTATAGAGTGTGATCAGCATGGCAAGGCAAAATCCTTTTACAGCTACCCTGTGATCATTGATCTCTTATATGCAGGTTTTAATGAATAGTGATATGAGCCTATTTTGTGATATACCCGGAATGCTTAAGTTTTTTTGGTGCAGTACTGGTATGAGCCTATTGCTCTTTATGATATTCTTCTCGCTTGATCGCTTCTTACAACCTGTGCTTGCTAATTGTAAGAAATCATATGTGATGATATGGATATATTATCTAATTCACTCTATTGCATGTGTTTCTGTAACAATAGCAAAATCCCGATCCTTTAAAGAGGAGGAGGTCACCAGTGCTCTCACACGACGACCTCCACTGTATTTGAATGCTCCAGTTATCATCTCTGATTCAGAGGATGAAAAGGATGACCCCCCAAAAGTGACTGTATTCCAGGAAATCATGAAGCATGCAGCTTAAATTGAAAGGAAAGTCCTTGTGGAGTTATTTGAAGGAACGGGTGAATCTGTCAATCAAGGAACATTATATGTGGGTTGCAAAGGCAAAGGAACCAGAAGAATCTAGATGCTGCCATCTTTGTTATGCTTTTTTGTTATTCTATTATATAGTTGCATCTTGCCTGTAACTATTCTTGAAACGTTCTCTGTGACAGTTGTTTCACAAATGTATAATTTTTTGGTGGGATTAAGTTCTAAAGTATGTGCTAGTTTTCAGTTTTTGACATTAGTAAGTTAATAAGGGGAGATTATATAAGTCTGACTACTGATTTTTTTTTTTAATCTCTAATTACTTGGTTTGTAACATTACTATAATTATTACATTTGTGATTGGCCGGCCCAAGGTTCCCGAAGGCCTAAAGCGAGTAAGAAATTTGAGGGCCCTATTTAAAGATAAATAATTTACAAAAACGTAGTTTATTTTTTTGAGTAAATAATTTTTTAGAATTTGAATAATTTTGTGTACTATATTGGGTTGATATTTTAAAGAATATATTAATATTAATTAAACAACTTTATAATAAGTTAAAACAAAAATGTTCACATATGTCATCACCAAGATTCGTACTTTGGTTAAGTCTGTGTAAAAATTTGATTGTAAAGTCAAACCTAAACGGAAAAGTCACCTCTACTGCGAACGTTAGTCCAGAACTTTCGGTCAGCTATGACGTGCACGGTCAACTTTCCGGTGTCCACTTAGTTAACCAAATTGGTTCGGGCGAATAAAGTCAACGGTAAAATAAAGTGGTCAACTGTAGCGTCAAATGTGTCCTTAGAAGCCAATTACATAGTCAATTAATGCACGGTCTACTACGCGTTAGATCCTAAATACTAAACGGTAATTTTTGGGGCTACTAAGTCAACTATGTAGTGAACGGTCTACTTTTTGGTCTCAACTTACTCAGACTAATAGGTTGAGACAATGAAAGTCAACTGTGAAAGACATGGTCAACTGTGCAGGTAAAGGTGAGCTCATAAGTAAAGTATTGCACAATCAACGCACAATCTACTATGTGGTAGACCCTAAACACTAAAAAGTGATTTCTGAGGCTACTAAGTCAACTATGTAGTGAACGGTATACTTTTTGGTCTCAACTTATTCAGACTAATAAGATCGGAAAAAGAAAGTCAATTGTGAAAGAAAATGTCAATTCTACATTCAAAAGTGAGCTCAGAAGTCAACTGTAGAGTCAATGCATGTTATACTGTGCCATAAAACCTAAACCGTAAACCCTAAACCTATGAAAATATACATCTGCAGGGAAGGGAAATTCCATTACAATGAACCTTCAGGAAGAAAATATAATTAACAAAAATATTTGGAGGGGAGGGGAATATAATTACATCCAAATATTGGAAGGAAAATATATTGAATCCAGATAATTTTGAATGGGAATCAATTAAGCAAAATGACACATGGACCCGTTTCTCCCCACTCATTGACCACTTTCATTATCCACACCCGCGACCTCTCTGTCTTCCCGCGACCTCTTAGTCGTCTCCCCGGCCGATGGAACCACCGAATCTCTTCACGACGAAAGAATTTGTGCCTGAAGGTCATCGGAGTATAGCTGGAAGAACCCACGGAGTCAATATTGGCTTAGCCTCAAGGACGATCGGGTTGGACTAAATTCTCCCAAACTCTTGTACATTAGTAGCTTTTGTTGAGTTCTCTTCTTAATTCGTGGTTTATTCGGTCTATTCGTGCTCTCGATCTGCAAGTCCGTATGTGAATGCATTTGTTCGGACCAGCGCTGTTGTATTTGGGGCTCCGTTTGGTATGCAATTGGATTAGGGTTACCGTATTTGGGGATTCCGTATGTGTTCAGAGTAGGGATGTTTTCCATTGTTGATTGTGATGATTTCGGTGGTAATTAGGTTTAGTGCTTTTATAAGTTTAGAAAGCGTTGGGTAGACAAAGCGGCGGAGGCATAATTGCAGGCTAATTGTAGGACTTAGATTTCCTGTAACACTTGGAATTCTGTTACAGAACTTCATCAGTATATTTTTTTGATAAACCATCATTATATTTATAGTCATTAACTAATACGTAATTTATAATTGCAATATATTATACAGTTAATCTATAAAGTATGGTTCCTAATAGGAAACTAGAATATTCACATATTTTTATACATCATAACAACTTCCAATTTGTTATGGAGATTAGTATACTATAGATAACTAGGATGTTTTAGGAATAACATCACACATATAAATAGGCAAAATAGAACCATAGTTAAAACAGGGGGAGGCACCACCCCTTACAACCTCAACCACATCCCTCCTCAAACCATGGGATGGAGGTTCAAAAGCCATTGTTCAACATTTGATTTAAAAACAAGATATTAAAAGGGATTCAACACAGAAAATGGAAGCGACGGCAGCGCAGCGACAACAAAGGAGCTTTGTTGGCAGACCTGTGACCATTCTCCAGCTTCACCTGCGGCTCGGTTAGGTCCTAGCAGCCTGCAGGCATGGAAAAACACATGAATTAATCATAACTAGTGAGTAGGAGTTTCACACATCGAAAACATAAATATTAATCTGCATATATATGTGCTAAGGCATGTAATTGAAAATATTATAGAACTATTATCTTTGGAGGACATCAAACCTGGAATGAGGCATGGATCTCGTGCTGAGACACAACAATGACATCCACCTGCACCTCAATTAGATCCCACATAATCCACAAGCCGCCACCAAATCCAAATAGATCAGCCACAAATCCTCTCTCAAAGCCAAGAGAGGCACAAATGCATCTGGCCCAGTCCCAAGAAATTGTGGTTTCAGTAACATAAACAATTTTTGGCTTGTTCCATCCAAACAGAGCAGTGAAATTGCTTCTAAAATTACCACTTCCTGCATCGTTACAATTCCATAAAAGAAACCTCATGGGAAAGTTTGACATCCTCACTCAGTCCAGCAGGCCCCCTGATGCCGTTCTTCTTTGGTCTTCCACCGTTGATCTGATCTCCTCCTCCTCTACCACATCCATCATATTTTCACCTTCCGCCAAAAGCCCCCCTTCTATAGGACCGTATGAAGGTATTCCCTTAAGTGTAGTTGCATGTTTCCCGAATACACTACTATCCAGGTTGCCTTGTAGTCCTCCATCATTACAAGCCTTGCTTCTCCAATTTCGTCTGGAAAATGGATGATGTACCAGAGGTTCGAGCTAAGCCTCTCATCTGCTGTCACAATCAAGTTGTCTAGAACAATGTCGAATGCCAATCTTGCTTCCTCCCTAATGATCATCTGATTGATTTCATCAGATGTCCAACTGAACTGTTCTAAGAGGCTGTTGAGGCTCCCTTGCTCTATGATACATGCTCTTGGGTGGGGGCCTTTCGGTGAGTCATGATGGTGTTCCTGTTTGTTCTGGGAGATGGTATGAGTGGGAGAGGAATGCACCACTTATTGGAGATTACAAATTGCTCCACTTTCTTTATAAAGGACCAACCTCATCTCCTTTTACCTGGAGCATCCTCCAGATTGACACGAGGTAATGTGTTGTCCCTAACATTGACAAGCTTGGCAGAATCTTAACTTTATCTAGGATGGAAGGTGCTGCCAATGGAAAAACACTGTAGGTTTTTTGTTCAATACTTGCTATATAGGTTCAAACAGGGAGATCATGGGGGAGGTGGAGTTTACAAAAATATGGAGAGTTGGAAGATGGAGAGGTGGGGGTTAGTGGAGGTTAGTGTTGGAATATATGCCCTAGAGGCAATCGAATTTTGTATGAACATTTGTTTTGGTTAGAATAATCATTGTGTTATTTATGGAGATATTTAATATAATGAAGTCCTTAGATTACAATGTGTTATTTATCTTAAATATCCCTAGTCCATTTTATTGATTAACAGGACGATCAACTATAGAGTATGGGGTTGGATTGATATAAACATATCACGATCCAACACATGGGTATTCATTAGGAGTAATGGCATACTGGATTGACCCAATAACTAGAAGGCTACAGATGAGTTATGTAAAGTCACAAGTGCGTCTCGTAGTGACAATGTTATTGTGGTCCTTAGACTTGAATTCACTAGATACTCTAGTTGTGAAATATCAGGCTTTGATATTATCAAACTTTGCGCCTTAACCGGGTAACTATAAAGGTAGTAATCACGCATGTTAGGAAGCAAGCTTAGACATGGTAGTGATGTCGATAGGATTTGTCCCTCCCACATAACGGGAGAAAATATCCGCGGCCACTCGAGGGATATTGCTATAGAATGTATGGCCAGACTCAGATAAATCAATATAGGAAATTGATTTTAAATGCATGTGAAAGTGTGTACAGTAGGTAGAAATGCATTATCAATACTCTAGAAGGGGGGCGGGGTTGAATAGAGTATGCCTACTTTTGCTAAAACTTGCAAGAGAAGTGGTTTCAAGAGAGTTTGTGAAGAGTAAGTGTATTTCAAGGCCTTGAATTGAGTTTCAAGCCCTTGGAATAAAAAAAGTTTAGTATGAAGAGAATAAGCCTATTTCAAGGCATTTAAATGATTTTCAAACCCTTGAAATGAAACTGATTGAGTGCTGCAAATAAACTGAGTATGCAACTGTAAAGTAAATGCAAGAGACACAAGATATATGGATTTCAGTCCACTTGGACCTACGTCTCTACCTCAGGGATCTTCTTCCTACAGTATTTTCAACTAAACTCTTATTAATCCACAGCCAAGCCCTAAATATCAAGCATAGAGAGATACCTTACTCTGTTACAGCTTGTGGTTCTCACTAACCTATCTAGTACCTACTCTAGCTATCTGATTAACTAAGAATTCTCTATTTTTCACTTGAACAATCCTTGCGAATAAGAACTAGAAGTATAACAGCTGAGATATACAAATGAAGTTCAGAGCAGAAGAACACAGAGTATGAAACTGATGTGAAAGTGCAGTGTTCTTCTGAGAATGGATTGAGGGGATGATCTGATTCTATGTTGCTTTGCAATCCTTTAGTGTGTCTCTGTTTTCCCCCGTTGAGTTGTGTCTCTGAATGATTCAATGTAAGCTCCATTTATACAGCACATATGATCTGCAGATCTCCCTGATTTCACCAAGAAACTTTCCTATTTTGTAGGCAACAACTTTGACTTCTCTAAAGGTCTTCTCGAACGAATAGTTGATCATTATATTCAAAGATATTGAGCTGATCTTTTTTTTAAATAGGTTGTGAAGCTTTCATAAGTGTTTGATTGATCACAAGATCAATTCTTTTCAGTATTTCTTTTCCTGCAAAACTCAGGTTAGGACATGAAACCTGTAAAATAGGAAACAAAATTTCCCTGCAAAACTAAGTCAAACAGATTGATTAGATGGAGTAAAAACATGTAATAATGCCTTGTATTTCATCATTAAGTAGTAAAAGATCAAGCATAGGAGATTAAGAGTTCAATCAAGATCAAAAACTCCCCCTAAGAATATGCAATTGAAGCTCAGTCAATTTCAAGGCGTTGAAAGCTGTTTCAAGGCCTTGAAATAGACTAGCTATTTCAAGTCTTTGAAACTTATGAAACTGAATTGATCTTACAGCATGGACAAGAATACTCCCAGGATCGAGAAACTATGGATTGGATATACGAGTGTGACTTGTATGTCTCGTGTCCAATCGGATATGGAGACAAAGGGATAATGCAATACGGTGACATCGGTCACAAGGTTTGTCGAATTAATGACTATTTCTATTAGTTGGGTGGCATGGATGTGTTGCTAGACACCGCTCTATGTTAGTAATTCTTACTACCAACTAAGTAGAAACTTATGGGTTCACACTCCCTATCGATTAGATCGGACTTGGGAATTAATTAATATGATTAATAAATTTGAAGGATCAATACGCAACAACTTACAAAGTTAGTAGGACTAGTTTGCAAGGTGGACTAATCCGTTTATGGATAGGATTAGGAGAGGGTCTAATATGTAGTTAACAAGAAGTTGTTAGACTATATAAAGAACACTCATAGAATATTTCTCAGGGTTGTTTTCATAATTGTTATAACAAAGGGAGAAAGCAAGGAGAGAGCCAAACAAGGAGGCCAAACCCGACCCCCTCGTCCGCCCCCTCCCTTTGCGGTCGGCCCTAGTGTGGCGTGGCCTTGGGTGCTCGTTTCGCGTGATCTTGTTCTCCCCCCCTTCCATAGCTTGTACAAGGTGTGGAGGATCCATAATCAATCCTAGGAGTGGACTATCCATAGAGACATGAATACTATTTCACAGGTGAATTCATCACAGGAGACAATCAAGGCACTCGATGTTCTCATCCTTTACCATCGTTGTGAGTTCTAGACTTGTGATCTGTTGATTCAAAGACCCTTGAATGTGTTTTGGATGGTAATTGTTTTGAGTGATGAAAGACAAAGACAAAGACAAAGACAAAGACATAAGCAGCAAAGTATTTCAGTTACTCCAAGGCCTTCAGATACTGATAGAACTTCAAAGCCCTGAGAGTTGTTTTATTCTGCTATATGTTCTAACAATTCCGTGTTGCAGATTGGATATCTGATTATACAGATCAAGGATTTACTGCATATACTTATAGTTTACATTATTTACATATCTAACACAATTGCAGATGATCAGAACAGGAAGAATCAAAGTTTTCTGGGTTTAACTTTGTATATCTGTGAAGTAGGTTCAGAGCTCCAAGGCCTTGAGATGTGCCTTGAGCTGCTGAAAGTTTTTACAGAACTAAGTTGATTCTTTCTTGCAGGTTGTGATTCTTATTATTGTGGTTATTCATTGACTTCTAAGAGTCTTAAACTTGTTTTTCATGATTTATATGTATTAGAAGTTAAACAGATTACTGTTCTAATCTTTTAATCAGTTTTATCAGAAACTGGAAAACCAAACAGTCATAGCACTGTTATCTTTCTGGATTTTGTTGTTGCTGTGTTTTAATGTTGTTGCAGGTTTGTTAAATGTGCAAGAGCTATCTCAACAAACTCCAACGGATATCCACTTAGAGCTGTTTGAATTTCAGTTGAAAAATACAATGAGGATTTGTAGGAACTGAGATCCTAAAATCTCTCAATCAGTTGCAGCTGTGGATAAAAGAGACTGGTTTGAATTTTGAAGGAAGAGAGAGGCTTACAGAATACTCAGAAAGGTGTGACAAATTCGTGGGAGATCATTCATTCAAACAAACATTGATTCAAGCTTCAACCAGATTCCAGAAGATCAAATTAATCCAGTTTTTCAGAAGAACACATCCAGGCTTCAACAGCTTATCTCTTCTACTGTGTTCTTCACTTGTACTGTAATCTGTGTATCTTTTAATTATCTTAAACCTCACTTAACCTAGTGGTTCGTTGTTCAAGTGAACAACAAGAGGTTCTTGTTAGCTCAACAGTTAGTAGCTGGAACTAGACAAGTTTGGAACCAGAAGCTGTATAGGTGTAAGGGAAATCACTTATGCTTGAAGATCTAGGGCTGGTTCTGTGTGAGTAATAAGAAGTGTTTGCCCAATCCTGGTGGGATTAGATCCCTCAAGCAGAGATTAGGTCCATTGGGACTGAAATCTGTAAATTGCTTTGTGTTCTTTACTTTACAGTTTGATTATTATCTGCTGCATACAACTCAAATCAAACTAGTGTTCATAATCTGTTTAGAACTGATAATTGTTCAAGGCCTTGAAGCTTTCTATTTTGCCTTTGAAAGTTTCAGACAGTTTTCTAAAATCTCAAGGCATTGAGATTTGAATTTCACACGAAGCTAATTTGTTAAGTTTTGAGTTTTGCAAAAAATTTCCATACTCTACTCAACCCCCCCTTCTAGAGTATTTAGGTCCTGTATTTAGTCTACATTACACACTTTCATGATCCTTTGAGGGTCTTGAACAGATGATTATTTTTTTTCTTCCGCTGGGAATCCGTGTCAAAACCCTACAGTGGTATAAGAACCACATGTCGTAGAGCATAACGTGGTTTATGTGTTATGATTATGTTACTTTTACACCTTAATTGTTGATTATTGCGTAAGACTGAATAATTAAGCATATTGATGCAACTTTGAATATGATTCAACTAAACAAGATATAATTTAACATAGGATGTAAAGATTAGTGAATTTTGATCACATATGATGTGAAATTTTGGATCTAGAAAACTAGGTTTATGGCACAGAATAGGAAAAGGGGTTTATCCAATTTGGAAACAAGCAAACTTGGGGACCAAGGAGAAGGATTGTTTTAGAAACAACCCCAAAGGGTTCGATCCCATGGGGACCGCCCGTCCTTCCTTGCCACCCAATAAAAGGACCGAAGCCCTAAGACGGGCCGGCCGACCAGCCTAGGGTCGGCGCGGAGTGCTCCTAGGGGTTTGACCAATGTGTTGGTCAGGCCTCTTGGACCGTTTTGACCATAGTACATCCAAAATAAACTAAAATTGACCAAGCGTGTTAAAATTGGATTTTATCTGTATTATGTGCTTTTTCACGGTGATTGGACATGGCCTAAGATGTGGATGTTGTGGATGTTAACTTTTTGATTTGGTTTTATTGTAATAATATTAATTAGGTTTTACGGCCCGCGAGCCGGTCTTCTCCTCAACTTGTGAGGTCTCTCTATTTAGTATAGATGCTAGCTAGTGTTAGATAGAGTAGATGATAAGACATGGAGAAAAGGCCTAAAGAATTGATGGAACCATAAGATGGCGACATTCCACAAAGCTAAATGAGCATTGATTAAAAGATGGAGGCACATGGAGATGAGCTTGCTATTCTTTAGAGCTTATAGTTATTCTCATTGTCTTGGGAATATCTTAATTTAGGAGGCCATATCCACATCACGTTTATTTTTGTTTGTGGTTGTTTAATTTATTCTCTTGTTATTTATTATTGGTGTATGGATGATGCATGCAAATTATTAACAAGATTAACAACCCGGATATTTTCTTTTGGGATTTCCCAACCCAAATAAGTAGACCAGTTGATATGAATCAACAAAACAATTAAAATTTAAATGAAAAAATTCCTCAAGTTTAATTTTTGCGTTTTTCCTTCTCGTTACTTATACACTCGTCATGATTATGATTTATCAAATTCGGTCTTGCCAAAGCAAGACAATTTGATTTATCATAATGTGGCGCGATAGCACAAGCTATTAATGTACAATTGTTTCAAGTAAGAGGTTGGATGCAACTTGGCTTGCTCAATTGGATTGAAAGCGTAGAGGCAAACAATTGGGATTATCCATGGAATGGATAAATAAGGAGTTATTTTCCAAATTGAACAGAGATTTGCATAGGATGTAATTGGAATTGTTCATACCTAAAATTTTGGGTGACTTGCCACAACAAGGTCAAAATAAGTGAAATAGGGATCTTGGCCCACTAGAAAATATAATGATATTTTCCGCATTAATATAGAGGGTAATTAATACGAGAAAAATAGTGGGAGCTATGTTTAATAATCTAGTTATTTGTTCACAAAATACTAAACCTTGTATATTTCTCATTTTGTAGAATCTAATGGCAAACAATTCATCGAATTCATCACAATCCCTACGACCTGTCCTTGAGAAGGAAAAGCTTTCTGGAACCAACTTTCTGGACTGGTACATGAACTTGAGAATCATTCTCAAGCAAGAGAAAAGACTGTATATTCTAGAGGAGGAAGTTCCTGAGGATCCAGAAAATAATACTCCTGCAGCCCTAAAGGCATATCAGAAGATCGTTGAAAATGCTAATGTTGTGGCCTGACTTATGCTTTGCACCATGAGCTCTGAGCTTCTGAAGCTACACGAGAACATGGTTGCGTACGATATGACCGCACACTCAAAGCAGCTCTTCCAAGAGCAGGCAAGGGTTGAGAGGTATGAAGTTTCCAAGGTATTGTTCAAATGTCATCTGACAGAGGGAAACTCTATGGGACCTCACATGATCCGTATGATCGGGTACTTGGAGAATCTCGCACCCCTAGGGTTTCCGGTGGGTCAAGAGTTGGATACTGATCTCATCCGACAAGCATTGCCGGATAATTATGGAAAATTCATTATGAACTATAACACGAATGAGATCGACAGACCTCTGCCAGATTTACTCAATATGTTGAGGAAAGCTGAACAAAGAATCAACAAGGGAAAGGGCAAGTCCATAATGATGGTGCACAAAGGAAAGGGCAAGTGAGTTGCCTCTTCCTCTAAAGGGAAAGGAAAGGCAGTTGCAAAACCCAAGAAAGTTTCCATTAAACCTGCTGGTGGCATTGCCAAAGGCGTGACTAAGGGTGATTTCACTTCTTCAATCAGATTGGACACTGGAAGAGGAAATGCCCAAAGTATCTGGAGGATAAAAGTCTTGGAATAGTGATTCCACCACCACCAGGTATTTTTGTTATAGATTTCAATTTAACTTTCTCTTCATCTTGGGTATTGGATACTGGATGTGGATCTCACATTTGTCAAAATGTGCAGGATCTAAAGAGAAGTAGAAGATTGGCTAAAGGGGAGATAGACCTGCGCGTCGGGAATGGATCAAAGGTTGCTGCATTGGCCGTGGGCGTATACGAGATGTCTCTGCCTTCAGGATTAGTTTTAGGATTAGATAATTGCTATTTTGTGCCTGCTATGAGCAGATTTATTATTTCTATTTCTTTTTTGGACAAGGAAGGTTTCTATTTCAATAAAGGACAATAGTTGCTCCATTTATTTTGATAGTATACACTATTGTAGCGCGCTATTATCTAATTGATTGTATATCTTAGATCTAAGCAATCCTGTCTATAACATCAATACCAAGAGGATTAAAAATAATGATTTAAATCCTACTTATATGTGGCCCTGTCGTTTAGGCCATATAAACGAGAAACGCATATCTAGACTCCATAAGGACGGACTCCTCGATTCAATTGATTATGAATCATATGAGACATGTGAGTCTTGTTTATTAGGAAAAATGATAGAGCCCCCTTTCAATAAGAAAGGAGAGAGGACTAGTGAGAAATTGTCACTCGTGCATACTGAGTATATGGACCATTTGCCACGACTGCCAGAGGTGGTTATCTTTATTTCATTACACTTACTGATGATTTCAGTATATATGGATTTGTATACCTTATGAAGGCCAAATCCGAATCCTTTGAAAAGTTCAAATAATTCAAGAATGAAGTAGAGAAGAAACTTGGCAAAAGTATTAAGGCTCTACGATCGGAGCGTGGTGGAGAATACTTGAGCCAATATTTTGACGACTATCTTAGGTAGTGTGGGATCTTGTCCCAACTCACTCCACCCGGAACGCCATAGTGGTATGGCGTGTCCGAGAGGAGGAATCAAACTCTGTTGGACATGGTTCGATCTATAATGTGTCAAACTAATCTTCCATTATCATTTTGGGGCCACGCTCTATTATGTGCAGCATTCACCCTTAACCGTGTTCCATCTAAATTGGTCATGAAAACACCACATGATATGTGGAGTGGGAGGCGTCCCACATTGTTGTTCATGAGGATTTTTCACTGCAATGTGTATGTAAAACGTTCACAAACAGAGCAACTCATGCCAAAGTTTAATAACTCTGAGAGATGTTACTGGAAACGACGGACATCCTGGAGACAACCCCGGCCTGGGACCTTCCAGCAGAAGGAGATGCTAGTCAACATACCCATTAAAAAGCCCTCCTTCCGATGGGTAATTGGTAACCCGTTCGAGTACATAAATACCCTCCCCTGGGAAACAGCAAAGAAGAGGTGGTTTGACTTCCTTCAGAAAACAGACCGGCTAAGTTGGAGTCAGATTAGTAGCTAGCCTTACTTTTGCTCCAAGATCAAACTCTTATTTTGAGTTAGATTGGACTTAACATATAGTGGTAGAACCTGAACTGGGCGTACTACTTCCCAACCGGTACAAGCCCTATCTCCCTATCGATCGAATGCACTTCGTCCCATTTCTGTAAGTTTGTGGGATACCCTAAGGAAACAAAAGGATCTTATTTCTACAATCCAACCGAGAACAATTTTTTGTTGTTCGGACATGTATGTTCCTAGAAAGAAAATTTGTCTCTAAAGAAGCAAGTGGGAGGAAAGTAGAACTTGAAGAGGTTGAAGAAAAACAAAACACTTATCCTACTATGGAACACGAACAGGAGCCGCAAAATGTTGTGGAGGAACCTGTTCAGGTAACACAAGAACTTTGTAGGTCGAGTAGAGTGCGCCAGGAGCTAGAGAGGTACAGACTTCTCATGACGGAGTTTGGTGACGCGTTGCTCATAGATGATGTGCCTACTACCTATGGAGAGGCCATGAAAGGGCCATACTCTCAGAAGTGGCTTGAGGCCATGAGATCCGAAATGGAATCCATGTATACCAACAAAGTATGGACTTTGGTGGCACCACCCATAGGGGCTCGACCCATATGGTGCAAGTGGGTCTTCAAGAAGAAGACCGACATGGATGGAAATGTGATTGCCTATAAGAGCCGATTGGTGGAAAAATGATTCAGACAGATTCATGGTATTGACTATGATGAAACCTTTTCCCCAGTCGCAATGACCAAATCCATTCGAATTTTACTTGCTATTGCAGCTTATCACGATTATGAGATTTGGCAGATGGATGTCAAAACAGCGTTTCTGTATGGAAACCTCCTTGAGGATGTGTACATGACACAACCAGAGGGTTTTGAGGATCCAGAGCATGCCCATAAAGTTTTTAAGTTGCACCGATCCATTTATGGGTTGAAGCAAGCTTCTAGGAGTTGGAACCCACATTTTGATGACGCGGTCAAAGAGTTTGGCTTCATCTTAAACGAAGATGAACCTTGTTTCTACAAGAATGTTGGTGGGAGTTCTAATGTGTTTCTGGTCTTGTATGTGGATGACATACTACTCATTGGAAACGACATTCCTACCTTGCAATCTGTTAAAGATAGGATAGGAAAGTGTTTCTCAATGAAGGACTTAGGGGATGCATCTTACATAATTGGTATGAAGATCTATAGGGATAGATCGAGGAAGCTGCTAGGCCTCAGTCAAAGTACATATATTGACAAGGTGTTGAAACGGTTTAACATGCAAGATTCCAAGAAGGGATTCTTGTCCATGTCACATGGAATCACCCTTTCGAAGGATGATTGTCCCTCTAATGTGATTGAGAAGGACCGCATGAGTAGGATACCCTATGCGTCGTCCATTGGATCCATCATGTACGCCATGTTATGTACTAGAGTAGATGTGTCATACGCGTTGAGTATGGCAAGCATATATCAGTTTAATCTGGGTGAGAGTCACTGGATAGTGGTCAAGAACAGCCTCACGTACTTGAGAAGAACTAAGGATTGTTCTTGATCTATAACGGGTTCCACGGATGCAAGCTTTCAAACCGACATAGATTATTTCAGATCGCAATTGAGATTCTGTTTTTCCTAAATGGAGTAGCTGTGAGCTGGAAGAGTTCCAAGCAAGAGATGGTTGCTGATTGTACAATTTAGGCTGTGTACATTGCTGCGAGTGGCGCAAAAAAGGAGGCTGTTTGGATTAGGAAGTTCATCACTGCGCTTGGTGTGGTGTCTAGTATTGTGGATCCAATAGAGTTGTATTGTGACAACACTGGAGAGATCGCACAATCCAAGGAACCCATGTCACACCAGAAATCCAAAAATGTACTCAGGAAGTCCCATATTAGTCGATATATCATCAATAGAGGAGATGTGAAGATATGCAAGATTCCTACAGATGAGAATCTATCAGATCCACTTACGAATCCACTTGTTCATCGCAAGCATGAAGGGCACACTAGCTCTATCGGCATACTAGATGCACCGGATTGGCTCTAGTGCAATTGGGAGACTATTGGAATAGATTCCCTAGAGGCAATCTTATTTAGTATGAATATTGTTTTTGTCTAGAATAATCATTGTATTATATTTATGGAGATATTTAATATAATGAAGTCCTTAGATTCCAATGTGTTGTTTATCTTAAATATCCCTAGCCCATTATACTGATTAACAGGACGATCAACTATAGACTAGTATGGGGTTGGATTGATATGGAGATATCACAATCGAACACATGGGTATGCATTAGGAGTAATGGCATACTGGATTGACCCGCTAACGATAAGGCTACATAAAAGTTATGTAAAGTCACAAGTGCTTCTTTTAGTGGAAATGGTATTGTGGTTCTTAGACTTGCAGTCACTAGATACTCTGGTTGTGAAATACCATGCTTTGATATTATCAAACGTTGCGCCTTAACCGAGTAACTATAAAGGTAATCATTGGGCATGATAGGAAGAAAGCTTAGAGATGGTAGTGATGTAGATTAGATTTGTCCCTCCCACATAACAGGAGCAAATATCCGCGGCCACTCGAGAGGTAGTGCTTATAGAATGTCTGGCCAGAGTCAGATAAATCAATATAGGATATTGATGTTATCTGCACGGATAAGACTATTCCCAGGATTGAGAAACTATGGATTGGATATAAGAGTGTGACTTGTAAGTCTCATGTCCAATCCGGATAAGGAGACAAAGGGATAATATAATACGGTGACATTGGTCACAAGGTTTGTCGAATGAATGACTATTTCTATCAGTTGGGTGGCATGGATGTGTTGCTAGACACCGCTCCATGTTAGTAATTATCACTACCAACTAAGTAGAAACCAACGGGGTCACACTCCCTGTGGATTAGACCGGACTTGGAAATTAGTTAAGATGATTAATTAATTAGAAGGATCAATACGCAATAACTTGCAAACTTAGTAGGACTAATTTGCGAGGTGGACTAATCCGTGTATGGACAGGATTAAGGGAGGGGCTAATATGTAGTTAACAAGGAGTTGTTAGAATATATAAAGAACACTCATAGCTTATTTCTCAAGGTTGTTGTTATAATTTTTATAAAAAATGGAGAAAGCAAGGAGATAGCCAAACAAGGAGGCCGAACCCGACCCCCTCGTCCGCCCCTCCCTTTGCAGTCAGCCTTAGTGTGGCGCGGCCTTGGGTGCTCATTTCGCGGGATGTTCTTCTTCCTCCTCATTCCCTAGCTAGCACAAAGGTGTGGAGGATCCAGAATCAATCCTTGGATTGGACTATCCATAGATACGTGAATACTATTTCACGAGTGATGTCATCACAGGAGACAAACAAGGTACTAGACGTTCTCATCCTTTACCATCGTTGTGAATTCTAGACTTGTGATCCGCGGAGGGTCTTGAACAGATGATTATTTTGTTTCTTCCGCTACGATTCCGTGTCAAAACCCTACAGTGGTATCAGAACCACATGTCGTAGAGCATAACGTGGTTTATGAGTTACGATTATGTCAATTTTACACCTTAATTGTTGATTATTGCGTAAAACTGAATAATTAAGTATATTGATGCAATTTTTAATATGATTCAACCAAACAAGATCCGATTATACAGAGGATGTAAAGATTAGTGAATTTTGATCACATATGATCTGAAATCTTGGATCTAGAAAACTAGGGTCAGGGCACAGATTAGAAAAGGGGTTTATCCAATTTAGAAACAAGCAAACTTGGGGACCAAGGATGAAGAAGGATTGTTTTGGAAACAACCCAAAGGGTTCGGTCCCATGGGGACCACCCCTCCTTCCTTGCCACCCAAGAAAAGGACCGAAGCCCCAAGCCGGGTCGGCCGACCGGCGGTTGGGCTGCACAGGTTGGCCCGACCGGCCTAGGGTCGACCCGGAGAGCTTCTAGGGGTTCGGCTGATAACCCCGTTTACGGTGTTATATTCACACTTTAAAGCTTACCGTTTTGCGTGAGTTTCGGGTAATTTATGTGAGAAATAAGCTATGATGTTGAGAAATTTGTGTAGTTGAGCTATATGCGTGTAATTGATAGTCCGAGCGTTTTCTAGTTGATTTGAGCTATAATTGTCACATTTTACGCCGGTATTTGTAGTTGTGTGATTCTCAGGTACCGGGCGCTTAAGAGCGTGGAACGGGAACGAAAGCGAACTTTGGAAACGATTGAAGGCCGAGAGAATGGACGGAAATGATGTGGAAGAAGCTTCTGCAATCTCACCTATCCAACACCTAAGCCATCCTATAACCTGCTATCAGCCCTAACCAATTCTCCTAACCTTCATAACCATCCCAAATCACCATGACCACTAATCAATTAATCACCCCACTGCCTTACTAACCAAATACCCATTCAACACCAAAACAAACACATAATCAGACCTTCTCTTACCTTCACAAATCACTCACTGCCTTCACCCATCATTTCACCCTACGACCAAAAGCATTAAAACCACCATAGCCATACCACCTACACTACCTTACACCCCTTTACAACAACCTGAACCTGTAGCTTGAAAATAATTCCACCACAATCACCTTTCGTCACCTACAATTTCCGAAGCCACCACCTGCACCACAAATCAATCCAAGCCCAAGTAACCTTACCTCCATTATCCATTTCCACAGACCACGAAATCACACCACTGCTACATAGCCAATCCACCTTAGCCTAACACATCAATGCCTCCTAACCTCCACAAACCTGCGGATTTCACCATCAAGTTCAACCTCCTACTTCACCATAACCTGAACTTACAACCCAACACACACCTTTCCCACAGCAACAAATTACCAGTACACCACCAAACTCCATCTTCACAGCCACAACCTCAGCTACCACCTCCATTAATACCGGCCACGAACGCAAACCTCAATCACGATCACCACTGCCTACACCACCGCACCTGAAGCTCACCCAATCTCAAACCCAAACATCCAAAATTCATCCTCCACCTTCATAACCTACATAGCCAATTAACCCCATTTTTTCCTATCCAATTCCAATGCACACCTACAGTACACAAACCCAGCAGCCATCACCCTCACCAACAAACCCAAATAATCACCACAACCATCACCTTCTACATCAATTACCTACCCCAATCTGTACATATAACCTCCTGCAACTCAAAGCGAAAACCTAATCAATCATTCAAATCAAACTACCAACACGGCCCAAGAACCACCGAAGCCACCACAGCCCTGCAAGAAGAAGAACCAAAGAGCAGAGCTCAACCTCCGATCAGACCCAATCAGCAGATCGCTGGAAATCAAGAAGATCAGCAGAGAATGAGAAAGAAGAAGAAAGGAAGCGCAATAAAGAAACCCATCTGCGAACAGAGAAACAAAGCGCAAAACAGAGCCAAAAATTGAAGCAAGATGCAGAGAAGAAAAACGAGAAAAGAAGAAGAGAATTTCAGTGGAAAAGCTCCTCTTGATTTTGTTCCAAGAAACATTGGGGCTGGGGCAAAGTTGAAATAAAAGAAAAGTTTTAAAAGAGTAGGCACGGGTATCTTTTATCTCAGCAGCCCTAGGGTTTAATGAAGACTCCAACATTATGTAAAGAGCATGTAGATTGCATAGTCGTGTGTGTGATTCGTTTGTGTCACATGGCTAGTAGAGTTGTATGCAAAACGGTGGATTGAAAGATCATAGTGTGAGGGATATTGTTTTTGAATTTTCTCGGGACGCGCAAAAAGGTAGTGTGGGGGGGGTATTTGATAACCCCGTTTACGGTGTTATATATACACTTTAAAGATTACCGTTTTGCGTGATTTTCGGGTAATTTATGTGAGAAATAAGCTATGATGTTGAGGAATTCGTGTAATTGAGCTATATGCGTGTAATTGATAGTCCGAGCGTTTTCTAGTTGATTTGAGCTATAATTGTCACATTTACGCCGGTATTTGTAGTTGTGTGATTCTCAGGTACCGGGCGCTTAAGAGCGTGGAACGGGAAAAAAAGCGAACTTTGGAAACGATTGAAGGCCGACAGAATGGACGGAAATGATGTGGAAGAAGCTGCAGCAATCTCACCTATCCAACACCTAAGCCATCCTATAACCTGCTATCAGCCCTAACCAATTCTCCTAACCTTCATAACAATCCCAAATCACCATGACCACTAATCAATTAATCACCCCACTGCCTTACTAACAAAATACCCATTCAACACCAAAACAAACACATAATCAGACCTTCTATTACCTTCACAAATCACTCACTGCCTTCACCCATCATTTCACCCTACAACCAAAAGCATTACGACCACCATAGCCATACCACCTACACTACCTTACACCCCTTTACAACAACCTGAACCTGTAGCTTCAAACCAATTCCACCACAATCACCTTTCATCACCTACAATTTCCAAAGCCACCACCTGCACCACAAATCAATCCAAGCCCAAGTAACCTTACCTCCATTATCCATTTCCACAGACCACGAAATCACACCACTGCTACATAGCCAATCCACCTTAGCCTAACACATCAATGCCTCCTAACCTCCACAAACCTGCAGATTTCACCGTCAAGTTCAACCTCCTACTTCACCATAACCTGAACTTACAACCCAGCACACACCTTTCCCATAGCAACAAATTACCAGTACACCACCAAACTCCATCTTCACAGCCACCAACTCAGCTACCACCTCCATTAATACCGGCCACGAAAATTTTGTCTAGGGTTTTGCTAGACAAAATTTCCAGATTTATGCTATTGATTCATGTTTCGTTTCATTCAATCGTATTGTTCTTCTTTGTTTATCGTACATCTTGATCACTTAGGATATTGACACGTCTAGGGTGACAAGAACAACTTTGGGAAGATGAATTAATATATTAAAGGAATCGTTGCTTAAAGACTATTGACTAGTTAGTTGGATTGATTGTTCTGAACTTAATTCTTAGTATAAACGGAGTCGTGAACCGGTTATGCTAGCTTTCTAGGTGGGTGCTTGAGAGAGACTTTACCTAGATATGAACGAGAACAAGAAATTAGTCCCGAATCATTGAGACTGAGAGGTGAGATGATATGACTAGTCGTGTGAGGGGAGATTCGATTGTTTAGCGTTAGACTTGGGAATTGGTGGACCGAGAGGACCCAGTCATCGGCTTAACGTTAAGCGATTAGAACCACATCGGTAGACATAGGTGGACCGACATGACCCGTAGTTGACTGATAGATAGAGCGACATGAGAACGAGAGGAGATTGTCAGTGCTATTACCCGACACAACTAATTAGATGATAGCGTGTTTCTGTACTATATTCAAAACTGTCTAAAACCCTAGGGGATCCATAGATCACCTAGTTATTTCTCCATATTTGTTTATTAATTAGAAAAGATACAAAAATATTAGTTAGTTGTTTATTTCAATTCAAATTCTTCCTCCCTATTACAGTACTCTAAATTAATCGACTAACTAAAAAATCTCGAGTTTGTCCCTGTGGGTTCGACAACCTGAGTTTAATTCTCAATATTTATTACTTACAACCGTGCACTTGCGCATAAGCGTTAGAAATCGCGTCATCGGCCAATGTGTTGGTTGGGCCTCTTGGACCGTTTTGACCATAGTACATCCAAAATCAACTAAAATTGACCAAGCGCGTTAAAATTGGATTTTAACTGTATTATGTGCTTTTTCACGGTGATTGGATATGGCCGTAGATGTCGATGTTGTGGATGTTTATTTTCTGGTTTGGTTTTATTGTAATAATTAATTAATTAGGTTTTACAGCCTGCGAGTCGGTCTTCTCCTCAACTTGTGAGGTCTCTCTATTTAGTATAGATGCTAGCTAGTGTTAGATAGAGTAGATGACAAGACATGGAGAAAAGGCCTAATAAATCAAGGAACCACAAGATGGCGACATTTCACAAAGCTAAAAGAGCATTGACTAAAAGATGGAGGCACATGGAGATGACCTTGCTATTTTTTAGGGATTATAGTGATTATCATTAGCTTGGAAATATCTTAGTTTAGGAGGCCATATCAACATCATTTTTTTTGTGGTTGTATAATTTGTTCTCTTGTTATTTATTATTGGTGTTGATAAGTCTGAAGCTCCTTGATATTAATGTATGTATGCATATGCAAGAGCTTTGGTTCCTTTATGATGAAAAAAGAAACACAAGCAGGAAATTTTCCTAAGTATCAAAGCTTCAAAGCTTTGAGGCACTGTAGCTATATGTGTGTGTGTGTGTGTGTGTGTATTTGTCTAACTGTTTTGTGCATGTTTTTGTTTTTGATATGGAATGACATTATGCAGACATTAGTAATCTGTGTTATATTTAACAAAATATGCATGACTGAGTTGGATTGAAAATCCAAGTTCATTCTGATGAACTAGCAGGCAAAGCTTCAAAGCTTTGAGATTCATTGGTTACTCTTCATTGCTAAGTTCATCTGACTAATTCTGTGTATGCATGTTATTTCTCTGTGATTCATAACTTGTTATGAATCTATTGTTGACTAATAACACTTGTTTTATACTGGTTACTTGATACATTCAACATATTGAATATATATTTAAGCTAAGTCTATTACAAGACAAACCTAGCCCAGTTTTCTCATGAACTGTTAGCATACTGCTAAATAGATCTTGGTGCTAGATTGTCTTGATGTTGTTTGATCTTGTTTGCTGATTTTATGCAGGGTTGTTGGGAATTCCAATGTCCATAAACAAATCGGATAGCTATCCAAACATAGCTGTTGAAAGAAGCATATCAGGGAAGAGGATTTATATGGTTTTTGTTCCTAAAAACTCTCAGTTGGTTACAGACGGTTATTTAAAAGTGATCAGCACTTTGATTTGAACAGGTGACACATGGATTAAGATTTATCTTCGTGAGATTTGAAGTGTGCTACAAACAGGAGAGTTCATATAATTCAAATCTTCAGATTCATTAGGCCATTGACATTCCAGAAGCAAGATCATTCATCACAGAATGAAGAACACTTCCAAGCTCATTTTGCTAATCTATTTTCTGTGTTCTTCTCAATTGTACTGAACTTGTATTATCATTATTTGTTCTTAAACCTCACAAACTTAGAATTTTAGTTGTTTAAGTGAATAACAAAGAGGTTCTTATTGTTTCAACAGATTGTAGCTGGAACTAGAAAGGTTGGGAACCACAAGCTGTAATAGGTGAAGGGTAGTTCACTTAGTCTTGGGATCTAGGGCTAAATCTGGGTGATTAATAATAAGTTGTGTTTGAACCCTGGAGGGATAAGATCCCTCATGCAGAGACTAGTTCCAATTGTGACTGAACTCTGTAAAATCCTTGTGTTCCTGCTACTTACTTTTGTTATCTTTACATTCAGTCTAAACTGGAAGTTTCAAAGCTTTGGAGCTTTCCAAATATCAACGCTTTGAAGCCTCTGTATTCTGCAGTTATATCTTCAAGCTTCTCAAAATTGTTTGAAATCTTTGAGATATCAACTGCTTACTTTACTCAAGTTTAAAATACTGTGTTTTGGCAAAAGTTAGCATACTCTATTCAACCCTCCCCCCTCTAGAGTATTTAGATCCTGTTTTGCACTTACATTATGAACTTTCAATTGGTATCAGAGCTTTGGATAACTGTTTAAGGATCTAAAAATCTTGTGACAATGAGTAATGTAGGTGTTGGAGGATTCTCACAGGGAAGAGCAGCAAATAGACCCCCACTGTTTTGTGGTGATAAATTTGTGCATTGGAAGGCATTGATGAAGATGTTCATCATAGACCAGGACATTGAACTATGGTCTATGGTTTTGAATGGCCCAAACTTATTCTATACAACTACCAATGGAGTTAGAACTGTCAAACCTGATGAAGATCTCTCAGTTAATGAACTGGAAAAGGTATCAAATAATTACAAAGCTTTGAACTTATTATATTGTGCTCTTAGTGCAGACGAGTTTAACGGGATATCCAACTGCAAAAGTGCAAAAGAGATATGGGACAAGTTGACTGTTACTTATGAAGGAACCAACCAAGTTAAGCAGAAAAAGATTAATATCCTTTTGAGACAGTATGAACTATTCAAGATGAATTCTAATGAGTCCATAAAGGATATGTTCAAAAGGTTTACAGATATTGTGAACAACTTGAAATCTTTTTGAAAAACTTTCTCAAGTGAGGAAAAGGTCAGGAAGATACTCTGAAGTTTGCCAAAGGAAAAATGGGAGCCTAAGACAACTGCAATTGAGGAGGCTCAAGACCTAAGCATTCTGGAACTTGATGATCTACAAGGAAAACTGCTCACTCATGAGATCTCCATGAAGGAGGTAGATGATGACTTGAGTGACAACATCAAGAACCTGGCACTCAAGGCAAAAGACAATGAAAAATCCCAAGTCCTTGAACATGAGGATGATGATGATGAATAAGTCTTAGCCCTGATTTCCAAAGCTTTGGCCAGAATTCTGAAGAAGAATAGAAACTTTGGAAACAAGGACTACAGCAAAGAAAAATTCGGATCCTCAACCAGCAAGGATCATAAAGGTAAGTCTACTTCACATTCACATAAACCTAAAGTTATAAATTGCTATGAATGTGGAGATGCATATCATCTGGTAAGAGATTGCCCTCAAAAGAAGAAAATCATACAATTTCCTAAGAAGGAAAATGACAACAGAAGGAAGAAGGCAATGGTAGCCTCATGTAGTGATTCAGACTCTTCATACTCAGATTCTGATGAGGAGCAAGCCAATCTCTGTCTAATGGCTGGACATCAAGAAGACTACTCTACTGAAAATCCAATTGAAGATATGGTAAAGAATCTTTTATCTAGTCCTTCTGATGTTTTACCTGTAATCCTCATAAGCATGTTTTTGAACAAGGAAAGTTACAGGAATGAAATTGATTCCTTGAAAGTGAAGGGTCATGAGCAAGCAAAAGAAAATTTAGATTTGGTTTTTCAAAACAAGTGTCTTGAAGATACTAGGTTGAAAATTGATAGTGACTTCAAAGCCTTGGACATCAGATTTCAAGCTTTGAAATCACGGGTCAAAGAAGTGGTTGATTAAAACACTCTTTTAACTGACAAATTTGTTGATCTAAAGTGTCATTCAGATGATTTAGAACAAAAAAAACACTTCATTGACTAGTGAGTTTCAAGAATCTAAGAAAATTCTTTCAACTTTTGCTGGCTCAGAACATAAGCTAAATCTTATGCTTGGAGGAAGTATGCATTCTGTATACAAAAGTGGAATTGGTTATAATCCAAACTTTTCAAGAAGAAACCAAACCACATTTGTAAGATCAGGAAGCTTACATTCTCCAAAGTGTCACTATTGTGGCAAAATTGGACATGTGAAATCAACTTGCCCCTTTAGAAAGACAGAACCTCGTATAATGAGGAATACCTATCTTTATCATCTTAAGGGACAAGTGAAACAGATCTGGGTTCCAAAAGGAGTTAGACCACCTAACATGTTTGATTCTGAGTATGAATCCAATTTCTAAACTTGGTCTAATAGCCTGTTAAGGCATTGATTGAATTTTGCAGGTTGTCACCAAAGCTTTGAAAAATGAGAAATGGATTTTGGATAGTGGATGTTCCAGGCACATGAGTGGAAAGAAATCTTTATTCACTGAGCTTAAAGAGCAATCAGAGGGAACAATCACACTTGGTGACAAAGCAAAGTTCAAAAAAATTGGTATAGGAAGTATTGGTAACAACTCTCCATATTCAATTTCAGATGTTTATTTAGTTAACAGTCTAAAGTATAATTTGTTATGTATTTCTCAGCTTTGTGATAAAGTTAATAAGGTAGTTTTTGACAAGGAGAAATTTGTGGTGCAAGATGAAAAATCAGGCAATTGCATTCTCACTGCTCCTAGGTCACATAATATTTATGCACTATGTACTGACAAAGTTGCAGGTGATAGTTTGAAATGTCTCAAAGCTTTGAAGGATGACTCAAAGCTTTGGCATAGAAAGATTTGTCATATAAGCATGCATACTTTGAACAAACTCATCTCAAAAGATCTGGTAAGGGGATTACCAATCCTGGAATTCAAAGATGATGAGATTTTCAAAGCATGCACTCAAGGTAAACAGACCAGAAGTTCATTCAAGCAAAAGAACTTTGTAAGTACTTCTAGACCTTTAGAATTGATGCACTTGGACTTGTGTGGTCATATGAGGGTATAAACACCCAAAGGTAAGAACTATATGCTCCTTCTACTGTGTGAAGAACTCAAAGCCTTGAAGGACCATACACTTGGACACCCAGAAAGAAGTTCAAATATTTATCAGATCATCCTGCAGAGATCATCATATCATATCCAGCTACTGGAACTCAGAAAAGAGGCCAAATGAGAAATTTGTGTGCTTTCAGTGCTTTTGTATCACTTATTGATCCCAAGAAACTAAATAAGTAGTAGAAGATGCAAATTGGATCATTGCAATGCAGAATGAGCTGAATGAGTTTGAAAGGAACAAAGTCTGGAATTTGGTTCCTGAACCAAAGGATCAATCTATGATTGGAACCAGATGGGTGTTCAGAAACAAACTTGATGAAAAAGGTAAGGTTGTGAGAAATAAAGAAAGACTGGTTGCACAACAATATAATCAAGAATAAGGCATTGAATATGAGGAAACATTTGCCCATGTTGCAAGGTTAGAGGCTATCAGAATACTTCTTGCGTTTGCATCACATAATCATATAAAAATTTTTCAAATGGATGTCAAATGTGCTTTTCTGAATGGATATTTATAAGAAGAATTATATGTTGCTCAACCACCAGGTTTTGAAAGTGACACCTTTCCTGTTCATGTTTACAAATTAGACAAAGCCTTGTATGGACTTAAGCAAGCTGCAAGGGCTTGGTATGACAGACTCTCTAAGTTTCTACTGGAAAATGGTTTCAAGAGAGGACTTGTTGACAAAACTCTTTTTATAAAGAATCATGAAAATGATTTGTTAGTAGTACACATATATGTTGATGATATTTTATTTGGTGCTACTCATGATGCTCTTTCAAAAGAGGTTTCAAGTCTAATGTGCAGGGAATTTGAGATGAGCTTGATGGGAGAACTAAATTTCGTTCTCGGACTTCATGTACATCAAATGAAGAAAGGAATTTTAGTGCATCAAGGGAAATATACCCATGACTTTTTAAAAAAATATAACATGTCACATTCCAAGGTAGTTAAGACTCCTATGAGTTCATCATTGTCTTTAGACAAAGATACAAGTGGTAAGAGTGTGAATCAAAATGAATATAGAGGTATGATTGGTTCGCTTTTATATCTAACTGCTAGTATACCAGATATTATGTTTAGTGTATGCATGTGTGCTAGATTTCAAGCTGATCCTAAAGAAAGTCATTTGATTGATGTGAAAAGGATTTTCAGGTATTTGAATGGGACCAAAGACTTGGGGCTTTGGTATCCAATAAGATTTAACTTTATGTTGAGCGGTTATTCAGATGCAGACTTTGCAGGATACAAAGTAGATAGAAAGAGTACTTCTGGATGTTGTCAATTACTTGGTTCATCATTGATTAGTTGGCATTCAAAAAAGCAAAATTCAGTAGCTCGCAGAAGCTGAATACATTGCAGCTGGAGCTTGTTGCTCACATGTTTTATGAATTGCTCAACAGCTAAGAGATCTTGGATATGAAATCAGAAATGTGCCTATCAACTGTGACAATACAAGTGCAATTTCTATATCTAAGAATCCAGTTCAGTAATCAAGGAAAAAGAACATAGATGTGAGACATCATTTTCTTAGAGATCATGCTGAAAAAGGTGATATTGTTCTATCTTTTATTTCTACTTCTAAGCAGAAAGCTGATATTTTCACTAAACCATTGCAAGATGAGAGGTTTGCATCCCTAAGGCTTGAATTGGGTATGTTAAACAAGGATGCATTGGTTTAGGGGAAGTATTACTTTCTATGTGTATTATATGTGTAGATCTCAAAGCCTTGAGATCATACTTTCTTAAGCCTTTAAAGTATGGCTCAAAGCTTTGAAGTTTCTGTATTGGTCTGAAACTTCTCAAAGCTTTGAACACCAGTTACACTGCTTTGATTAAGTGGATTTGTATTATTTAATAAATTGGATCGTGGATTATTTTGTAATATCTCTTTAGATAATTACAGAATCTTTCAAAAAAGTTCAGAGATTTTGAGAAAATATCTAAAATATCTCAGCAAATCTTCTGAAATCTCTTTGCATGCAATCTCCCTTTTCATATCAAACTCTTCTACCTACTTAAGCCAACTTCAGGGCTTATTTATCTCATTCTCAAATTCTATTTCGTCGTTTATCCCTCTCTCTCTCTCTCTCTCTCTCTCTCTCTCTCTCTCTCTCCCTTTTCTCTCAAACGTTATCAAACCCTAGCCAAAATGGAACGCAAGTCTGAGAGAATCAAGCAGCAAGGTCAGACTTCTAACAAGAGGGTGAAGAGGAAGGCTAACAGGAAGATCACCATTCATGGATCAGATTCAGAAGACACAGCAGTGTTCATGAGACATATCCTCCCTCAAAGAAGGTCAAGAAGAGAAAGGAAGTTCAAGAAGAACCAGTGGTTGAGTCAAATTCTGAGTCTTCTAAAGAAGAATTTGTGAAGGACAAAGAACAGGCGAGTAAGGATAAAGGGGAAGAATCAAGCAAGAAGAAAAAGGAAGTGACTGGAGAGAAAAGTGAAAAGAAGAATGTGCCATCTTAAAAGGATAAGAAAGCTGACGAGAAGAAGGGTGAAGCAACTCCAGAAAAGAAAAGAGTGAAACACAGTGCAGTGAAGACCAAGAAGGCTACAAATTTTGGTAAGAACCTATTGCCTGAGTCTTGGTTTGTCAATTTTGAGGTTAAAGTTGTGTGGATTGATGGGTATGCATCATCCAAAGTATCTTGTTGTAGTCTAATTAGTACTGATTTGTTGGAGATTATGGTTGTTCGAAAAAAAAATCCCAAGTATAGGATATTGCTACAAGTAGTACCCGAGTAAGAATGGGGTCGAATTCCACAAGGTGGGAAAGAAGGAATACTCTAAACTAACAAATATACTAAGCAACTAATTAAGCTAAAGTTAACTAGTGAAATGAAAGTAAATTCCTCAAAGGCTTTTTAGCTAGCCAAACTTTAATATCCACCAAGAGAAACTTGATGGAGCAATGATTTGTTGGTTGAGCAATTTTAAAGAAACTAAGCAAACATCTAGTAGATTAAAGAGAATCTAAATCTTGAGAAGAGTTTTTAGGATTGAGAGAAGAGTTGGTATTAGTTGAATCCTCTAGGTGTGTTGTGTATGAATCCAACACCCAAATGATTTTTCAAGGAGATGTGTGGATTCTAATGTCAAATTCAAGTGTGATTCATGAAGAACACTAGTGAAATCCTAAACTAAGTTGTATCAACTATCAAGGATGTGTATTCAATCATGAATCCACATACAAGATGAAGCTACAAATTAGATTTATATTACAACACTTGTTCACCCATGAATCACAAGAGGAACTTCTCAACTCCATGATTCAACAATTGAATCCACACCCAACACACCTAGATTCAGCAACTTCAACCAACAATTAGTCTAGCTACTCATGTTCAAGAGCAAGGCAACACAAGAGATATCAAGCATACTCATGAATATTTTCATTAGATTCAAGCTTAAACTCAAGAATACACAAGCTATTCTTCAATTTTAACTAAAAGTCAAGTAACCCAGAATAATCAACTAAAAGTAGCCAAGTAACCCAAAAAATGAAGAACAAGCTAAGAAAAATGAAGAACACTATGAGGAACAACCTTGAATCTGACCCAACTCTTCCCTTAGGTGTTCTTGGCTTCGAATTAGCTCAAAATGAGCACGAAATCACCAAGAACAACCACAAATCGGCCAAGGCCGAGAGAGAGTCAAGGGTTCGTCTTAGAATTTTCGTGAGGTGAGAGAGAGTTTCTTCATTATTCAAGTTCGGATTATATAGGCAGTGGGGAAGGGTTTCTTGGCCTCTAAGGAATGATCTCCACCCTCTAATTCATCCCAATCCATCTCTATCATTGATTTTCTAAACCTTCATGAACCCTAGGTCAAATTGGGTCTTTTTGATTTTTTGTGTCTTGGGCCCAATTGAGATGTTATATAGGTAGAGCTCGGTCTTGGGAGCGTTTTGGGACAAATTTGAGCCAATTTGGTGGAGAATTGAGGCCGGGGTGATCTTTGGAAGGAGCTTGGGTGAAGCAACAATGAAGGAACGTGGGTTTGCTGTGTTAGAACGACGAGAAGGAGGATGAGACGCGTGAGGAAGCTTCTACTTTGCTGAAAATTGCATTTTGGCCCCCACTTGTTTGTTGGGGGCTTTAAAATACCCCCTTGCATGTAGTTTTAAAGCATAAGGACCCCAACCGCTAGGAATCTTCAAGATAGCTCTTTGTAACTTTGCAAAACTCCAATTATGCCCCCAATTATGTTAAAATGACTTCAAGACAGCCCTTTGATGTAACTTTGGCCTTCTAACTTGGTTTGTCCTCAATCTTTGGCCTCTAACTTCCATTTTTCTTCTCACTTGGACTTTCAAGTCTTCAAGTTAGGCGCTTTTAATTCCTTCTCCATGTTTCTTAGCCCTCCAACTCTCTTTACTTCATCTTTTAAGCTCTCCCAAGCTAGCCTCTAGTATTCCAAAGCATGTCTTTGCCTACGAAACAAGATAAAAGTAACCAAAACTACGAAAACAAGCATAAGTCTAGAAAGAGATATAAAATAGATAGATTACACATATTAGCAAATTATGAAGAGTTCATTAACATACTAAAACATGCAATTTTAATTCATCAACACACCCCCAAGTAGCCTTTTTCTCGTTCTCGAGCAAAGAGAGCGATAAAAAGTAGTAAACTAGTAAAGAACCAATCAAGAGAGACACACACTCAACTAGACAAGGCTTGACTCAATTCTAAAAGATACTCAAATATTTACAAACACACTCACATATTATCTATCCTAAGTGAGAATCCAAAGAAAATATAATTATAAAGATTACTAGCTAATTTTAATTTTTTTGGTGGGGGAAAAAGAAGAATGCACAAATGTTTCCTCACATAAATTCTCAAAGTCCAAAAAGATTGAGAAAGAAACCTATGGACGTCTAAGCATATACTCATACAAATGTGGGTGGTGTTTGGTAGAAGGTGACCTATGCGAACCACAAAACTTGTTAATTAAGTCCAATATGCGAGAAAGTATGCCTTCAAAAATAAAGATCCCATGAGACTAGACATTCTCATACTTATTCAAAAGCACCCATATAGGATGGACCTCCAAAGCTTTGAACAAAATCTAGTTTTAGAATGAGGGATGTGGTTGTGGGCTTGTATGATCCTTTTGTGGATTTTTTTGGGAGGTGGTGCGATTTTTCCTCGTTTTGGAGGTTTTAGCATTAAGCATTTTTTTCCACACATGTTCACCTCTAATCCAAGGTTCTCCAAGAACCACAACAAAATAGAGGAATATACAAGCGAGTGAGATTTTTAAGTTAAACCAAGGGAGCTATCTAGGTGGTGGCATGACATTTATCCCCGAACACCCCTCTATTTCTTAGGCATCGCATAAGGTGTCATGGTCACCACCACCCCAATGGGCTACAAGTTTCCACCGCCAAAAACAATGAGGATTTAATATTTTTTTTAGAGTTCAAATAGCTTTAGAGAATATACCCTCAAAAGTAGAAGACGTCAAAGTTTATGTGATCAACTTAGCTTGAAGGACTTAAACATGAAACATAAATTTAGTGTGTCGTTTTGTGAGAACGCACGATATCGCGGAATGTGAGATATTGGTGTAGATGTATTGAATATAAGTGAAGAATTCCTTATTAAAATAAAATAAAAAAGAACATGGACTAAGAGATGAAAACATCTGGCTTCCTAGAATTCCCCCTTTTCACTTTTTTTTTTCATTTTTCATTTTTTGTTTTTTTTTTCTAAATTTTTTTAATAAGTGACTCAACTATAACTTCCTAAGACTTAATAAAGCTATCAAAAAAAAGTAAAATCTAGACTCAAGATGAAAGGCTAAAATAAATAAAACTCTCAAAGAAAAATCTATGGTTTGACACGGTAAAAGAGTGATGCTTCTCATGAAAGGTTCACACACATTTTTTTAAGTTTTTTATTTTTTTTGGATTTTCACTTTTTTTCATTTTTTTTTTGTATTTTTCATGTAAATCACTAATGAAAGAATAATCATGCAAGTGACCATTTAACCAAGAAATAAGTCTACTCCACCCCAACTAAAATATCACATTGTCCTCAATGTGTGAGAACAATGGAAGAGCATACAATTTAGCAAGAGATAAGGGGATAGAAATACCTCATTTTAGCTTCTTAGTCACCAAGCACCATCCATCTTCCTCCAAGAACAACGTACAAAATGTAAATAGAGAAAAACAATGCAAGAAATAGTGATAAACTAATTTATTTATGTACAAGACGTTACTTCTAAATGGGAGAAGTCAATTCATGGAACTTTTACTTTCTTGTAGTCTAGGCAAAGTTGCCTATGACTATGAGCATGTGTAGGGTCAAAGTAACCCTCGTTCATTCTTTGCATTCTCAAATCTTCATTTAACTCGACCTTTGTCACATTATCAAGCATAGAACTTGGGTAGCCAATACCCGGATCAAGTAAATCAAAATGCATGGATTTGATATATTTTTTCTTGATAAAAGTAGCACATTCTTGTTTCTCACATAAATATTTCAAAATTCTATTTCAAATAAAGTACAAAAGACATCACACACTTGGCCAAGTAAACTTGGATTCTCAATGAAATTTGAAGTGATAGATAAATCATGAGAAAAATTAAGAGGAGGATGTTACCACTAGAAATTGGCATGCCTTCAATATGGAGGATATTTTCACTACCAAAACCCATTTTATATTCATTTTTGGACTCATGGCCACAAAACTTTTTATCCAACAATATCTCAATGGGAATCTAGTGGACTTATCTAGTGGACTTATCTGCCAATTGGAGAGTCACTTTTGTGGTTTTCAACTCACCCAACCCCAACTTCTCATACACCGAGTATGGAAGAAGGTTTACACTTGCACCCAAATCTAACAAAGAATTATTAATTTTATGTTGTCCAATTGTGCAAGTGATGGTAGGTGAACCCGGATCTTTATACTTAGGAGGGAGGCTATGTTGGAGAATTGAGCTCACTGCTCGGTGAGAAAATCCTTCTTTCTCACTTGAAGTGTTCTCTTGAAAGTACACAAATTCTTGAGAAATTTGACATAAGCTGGAATTTGCTTGATAGCATCCAAGAGAGGAATGTTTATCTTGACATTTTGAAATGTCTCAAGGATGTCGTCGTGACTTGCTTTAATCTTATTGGCCACTAGTCTTTGGGGAAAAGGTGGAACAATCCTAATTTCTTCATTATCAACCACTTCTTCCCCTTTTTCAAGACTCTTCTTTGACTCTTGCGAGTCATTGGTCACCACTCTTCTCACACTCTTCTTCCTCATTTTCATTGGACTCCCCACTTGGAAGTCCATTCTCAACAACTTTCCCATTTCTCAAAACGGTGATGGTCTTAGCATGCTCCACATGGTTCAACCTTTGGCCCCTTGGGTTTTGTTGAGTTTGAGATGGGAATTTTTCCTTCTCTTGAGCATTTATGATAGACTCCAACCTAGCCAACGCATTTTTCAACTCTTGGTTGGAGTTTCTCAACTCTTGGTTTGTTTGGTTTTGGTTAGCCATAAATTGCTCTAAATTTTCTTCAAAATTCCTCTTGTTAGGAGGGACAAAGGTAGAAATTGAGGGGTTCATTTGGGTATATTGGCCTTGTATCCATGAGAAATTAGGGTGATTTCTCCAATTGGAGTTATATGTGGCCGAGTATGACGAGTTGTCATATGACTTCCCATAATTGTTGGAATTGAGCACATTTACTTGCTCACCCATAAGCTCTTGGGCTCTTAGGAAGTCGGGACAATCGCTTAACTCATGTGAATCACTACAAAAGGAGCACAATGCCTCATTCTTAGACTTAAGGTAAAGCATGCTACTTTTAGGCTTAGAAGAAACTTCTTTGAAGGCTCATTGATGTCCCAAGATTGGACTTTTTCACAAATCTCATCTATACAATCCCACCCCTCATCTACACCTTTTGAAAAGAAATCTCCCCCACTCATGGAATCAATTGTGTGCTTGTGGTTGGATGGCAAACCCTCATAAAAAGAGCTAATCAATATCTAAGTTTCAAATGCATGATGAGGACAAGCAATGAGGAGATCCTTGAAGCGTTCCCAAGCCTGGGGAAGTATCTCCCTCCTTAACTCAAAAAGTCACAATTTTCCTTTTTATGGCATTAGTCTTGTAAGTGGGGAAAAAATTTTGAAAAATTCTTTCTCCAATTCTTCCCAAGTGCCTATCGTCCTAGGTCTCAAGGAGTGAAGCCATTATTTGGATTTATCCTTCAAAGAAAAAGGAAACAACCTAAGTTTAATAGTGTTCCTAGAAACACCATTACAATAAATAGTTCAGGCAATGTCACAAAAATATTTAAGATGAGAGTAGGCACTCTCGGCCTCTAAGCCATGATACTTGGGTAAGAGTTTGATTGTACCCGGTTTAACTTCAAAATTTCTTTCATTCAAAGGAACCACAAAGCAAGAAGGTGAACTTTGCCTAGATGGATGCATCAAATCTCGAAGTGTACGAAATGGCATCATTTTGTTGTTGCTACTATGCCCATCATCTTCCTCCATGATTTCAAGGCTATCAAGTAAGCTTAAATCTTTGAAAGGGGCTAAGCTAATACTACCACTGATAGATGAACACAAACTAAGAGTATGTTTTTGTGATTTTTTTACTTTTCGCTTTTTTTGTTCCAAAGTTCAAATATGAACCCGGAATTTTCTTCAAGCGTATGTAAAAACTAAAGAAAAGCAAAACAAGAAGAAACTCAAGAGTGAGTATCTTAGCACCAATCCCCGGCAACGGCGCCAAAAACTTGTTCGACAAAAATACTCTAAACTAACAAATATACTAAGCAACTAACTAAGATAAAGTTAACTAGTGAAATGAAAGTAAATTCCTCAAACGCTTTTTAGCTAGCCAAGCTTCAATATCCACCAAGAGAAACTTGATGGAGCAAGGATTTGTTGGTTGAGAAATTTTAAAGAAACTAAGAAAACAACAAGTAGATTAAAGAGAATCTAAAACTTGAGAAGAGTTTTTAGGATTGAGAGAAGAGTTAGTCTTAGTTAAATCCTCTAGGTGTGTTGTGTATGAATCCAACACCCAAATGATTTTTCAAGGAGATGGGGATTCTAATGTCAAATTCAAGTGTGATTCATGAAGAACACTAGTGAAATCCAAAACTAAGTTGATCAACTATGAAGGATGTGTATTCAATTATGAATCCACATACAAGATGAAGCTACAAATTGGATTTGTATTCCAACACTTGTTCACCCATGAATCACAAGAGGAACTTCTCAACTCATTGATTCAACAATTTAATCCACACCCAACACACCCAGATTCATCAACTTCAACCAACAATTAGTCTAGATACTCATGTTCAAGAGCAATGCAACACAAGAGATATCAAGCATACTCATGAATATTTTCATTAGATTCAAGCTTAAACTCAAGAATACACAAGCTATTCTTCAATTTTAACTAAAAGTAGCCAAGTAACCCAGAATCATCAACTAAAAGTAGCCAAGTATCCCAAAAAATGAAGAACAAGCTAAGAACAATGAAGAACACTATGAAGAACAACCTTGAATCTGACCCAACTCTTCCCTTAGGTGTTCTTGGCTCCGAATTTGCTCAAAATGAGCACGGAATCACCAAGAACAACCACAAATCGGCCAAGGTCGAGAGAGAAGAGAGAGAGAGGCAAGGGTTCGTCTTAGAATCTTCGTGAGGTGAGAGAGAGTTGCTTCATTCTTCAAGTTCGGATTATATAGGCAGTGGAGAAGATTTTCTTGGCCTCCAAGGAGTGATCTTCACCCTCTAATTCATCCCTATCCATCCCTATCATTGATATTTGAAACCTTCATGAACCCTAGGTCAAATTGGGTCTTTTTGATTTCTTGTGTCTTGGGCCGAATTTAGATGTTATATAGGTAGAGCTCGGTCTTGGGAGCGTTTTGGGACAAATTTGAGCCAATTTGGTTTAGAATTGAGGCCGGGGTGATCTTTGGAAGGAGCTTAGGTGAAGCCACAATGGACGTGGGTTTGCTGTGTTAGAACGACGGGAAGGAGGATAAGACGCGTGAGGAAGCTTCTACTTTGCTGGAAATTGCATTTTGGCCCCCACTTGTTTGTTGGGGGCTTTAAAATACCCCCTTACATGTAGTTTTTAGGCATAAGGACCCCCAACCTCTAGGAATATTCACAATAGCTCTTTATAGCTTTGCAAAACTCCAATTACGCCTCAATTCTGTTAAAATGAATTCAAGCAAGCCCTTTGATGTAACTTTGGCCTTCTAACTTGGTTTGTCTTCAATCTTTGGCCTCTAACTTTCATTTTTCTTCTCACTTTGACTTTCAAGTCTTCAGGTTAGGAGCTTCTAATTCCTTCTTCATGTCTCTTATCCCTCCAACTCTTTTTAATTCATATTTTAAGCTCTCCCAAGCTAGCCTCTAGTATTCCAAAGCATGTCTTTGCCTACAAAACAAGATAAAAGCAACCAAAACTACGAAAACAAGCGTAAGTCTAGAAAGAGAGATAAAATAGATAGATTACACATATTAGCAAGTTATGAAGATTTCATTAACATACTAAGCAATTTAATTCATCAACAATGGACTTAGACTACATTAAGAATTTGAGGAATTCATATGTTGGGAGTTTGTTAAATCCACCATCTGAGGCTTATCCTAGGCTAACCAGACCATTTTATCTGAATTTAGTTCAAGAAATGGATGATAGTGATAGGTATATTCTTACTTCAAGGGTGGCCGTTGTGGACATTAGGTTGGATCACAAAGTGTTTGCTAAAGTTTTACGAGTTCCTAGGAAGTACAAGATTAGTGATCACCCTGATAGGAATGAGATTTTGTAGAAGGCCAAAGCCTTGTTTTTCTTGGAGGGAAACCCTTCTGAACCAAAACAGTTAACACACTCTGTGTTTACCTGTGAAGCCAAAAGTCTGTTTTCTATCATCATGGGATGTGTATTTCCCAGGGAGTATTCCAAAGAATTGATGACAGTCAAAGTGTTGATCTTGATGTATCATATATGTCAAGGGTTTGAGGTAGACCTTCCTACTGTTGTGATGGAACATATGGTTTACTGTGGTACTAGGACTAGGAACCATTCCCTGCCTTATGCCAATGTATTACCTTTGTTTTTCAAATATTTTGGAGTTTCTTTGAAGGATAAGGAAAAGATTACTACTGGTTTTGGAGTGGTAGATGAGGCATCAATTCAAAGGATTGGGATTGTTTGCACTGCTAAAGTAAAGTGGAAGTTTTATTCTAAGTTGAGTCCTAAAGAGTTGAAGGAGAAAGAGTTTATCAAACCTAGAGCTGCTACAACCCCCCCCCCCAAAGTGTCTGGTAATCTGGATTTCTCTCAAATAATGGACAGGGTTGAGGTTTTGGAAGATGGAGTGCAAGATCTGAGGCAAGGTTTGTTTGACCTTTCTACTGAATCACCAAGTTCAAGGGTTTGGTGAATAATAAGCTAGACATCATCATCAAAGGTTTGAACCTAGAGCAGATACCCACTTCAGAAAGCAGAGAAACAAGTATTGATTCAGACGAAGTACTTGGTGAAGCTCTTAAGAAGCAGCAGAAGAAGAAGAAACTAGTTCCTATTGTTCTTACATCAAAGGATCTTTTTGAGCAATTTGAGGAAGAGGTTGTTGATGAGGAAACTGCTGCAGAGACTGCTGAAAAGAAAGCTGCTGATTTGGACCAGCTTGTTGATGAAGTTGTGGGGAAAATGCAAACTGAGGAAGCACATGGTGTAGAATGTACCGAACAAGGTGAGCAAAGAGAAGAACCAGCTGAAGCTGAAGGAGATTCAGAGGCTGGAATAGTTGAAGAGGTTCAGGAAGAAGTTCAGGACAAGGGAAAGGGAAAAGCCAAGTCTCGGAAGAAGTCTACAAAGAAGGGTCCTGAAGCTGAATCTTCAAAGCCTTGAAGTCACCCTTCTTTTTCTTTCTGTTCTTATTTCTTCTTTCAAGTCCTGAAGTTTTTTTAAGTGTTCTGATTTTCTTCAAAACACTCTGAACTAGAATCTACATTGCTTCAACTCTTTTGTTGAAAGACAAAAAGGGGGAGAAGATTATGTGCTTTTGTGTTAAGTTGTGTAATAAGTAGGATGGATTCTAGTTGGTTATTGCTATGCAATATTTTGAAACTTTTTGATTTTAGGTTGAAGTATTATATTTTGTTTAGTTTAAAACTGTTATCAGAACTTGTGAATAACTTTTGTTTTAGAGTTGCATGAAATTGTTCATACTCTGGATTCAAGTAATGTGTCTTGTCTTTCATCAAGGGGGAGATTGATAAGTTTGAAAGTCCTTGATATTAATGTATGGATGCATATGCAAGAGCTTTGGTTCCTTGATGATGAAAGCCAGAAACACAAGATGGAAATTTTCCTAAGTATCAAAGCTTCAAAGCTTTGAGGCACTCTAGCTATATGTATATATATATATTTGTCTAACTAATTTGTGCAGGTTTTGGTTTTTGATATGGAATGACATTATGCAGGCATCATTAATCTATGCTCTGATTAAAAAAATATACAGGACTGAGTTGGATTGAAAATCCAAGTTCATTATGATGAACTAGCTGGCAAAGCTTCAAATCTTTGAGATTCATTGGTTACTCTTCACTGCTAAGTTCATCTGACTAATTCTGTGTATGCAGGTTATTTCTCTGTGATTCTGAACTTGTTATGAATCTATTGTTGACTAATAGCACTTGTTCTATACTGGTTATTTGATATATTCAACAGATTGAATATATATTTAAGCTAAGTCTATTACAAGACAAACCTAGCCCAGTTTTCTCATGAACTGTTAGCATACTGCTAAACAGATCTTGATGCTAGATTGTCTTGATGTTGTTTGATCTTGTTTGCTGAGTTTATGCAGGTTTGTTGGGCGTTCCAACGTTCGTAAACAAATCAGATAGCTATCCAAACATAGCTGTTGAAAGAAGCATATCAGGGAAGAGGATTTATAGGGTTTCTGTTCCTAAAAACTCTCAGTTGGTTGCAGAGTGTTATTTAAAAGTGATCAACACTTTGATTTGAACAGAGAGACACAAAGATTGATATTCGTGAGATTTGAAGTGTACTACAAACAGGAGAGTTCATATCATTCAAATCTTCATATTCATCAGGCCATTGACATTCCAAAAGCAAGATCATTCATCACAGATTGAAGAACACTTCCAAGCTCATTTTGCTTATCTATTTTCTATGTTCTTCACACTTGTATTGAACTTGTATTATCATTCTGTGTTCTTAAACCTCACAAACTAAGAAGTTTAGTTGTTCAAGTGAACAACAAAGAGGTTCTTATTGTTTTAACAGATTGTAGCTGAAACTAGATAGGTTGAGAACCACAAGATGTAATAGGTGAAGGGTAGTTCACTTAGGCTTGAGATCTATGGCTAAATCTGGGTGATTAATAAGAAGTTGTGTATGAATCCTGGAGCGATAAGATCCCTCAGGCAGAGACTATGTCCTATTACAACTGAACTCTGTAAAATCCTTGTGTTCCTGCTGTGTACTTTTGTTATATTTACATTCAGTCTAAACTGGAAGTTTCAAAGGTTTGGAGCTTTCCAAATCTCAAAGCTTTGAAGCCTGTGTATTCTGCATTTATATCTTCAAGCTTCTCAAAACTGTTTCAAAGCTTTGAAATATCAACTGCTTACTCTACACAAGTTTTGAAAGACTGTGTTTTGGCAAAAGTTAGCATATTCTATTCAAACCCCCCCCCCCCCCCCCCCCGCCCTTTCTAGAGTATTTAGATCTTGTTTTACACTTACATTACAAACTTTCAGGTGTATAGATGATGCATGCAAATTAGTAACAAGATTTAACAACCATGATCTTTTATTTTGGGATTGCCCAACCCAAATAAGTATATCAGTTGATATGGATCAACAACATAATTAAAATTCAAATGAAAAAATCCCTCAAATTATAAATATTGCGTTTTGCCTTCTCGTTACTTATACACTCGTCATGTCTATGATCTATCAAATTCGGGCTTGCCAACGCAAGGCAATTTGATTTATCATAATGTGACGTGATGGCACAAGCTATTAATGTGCAATTGTTTCAAGTAAGAGGTTGGACGCAGCTAGGCTTGCTCAATTGGATTGAAAGCCTACAGGCAAAAAATTTTGATTATCCATGGGATGGATAAATAAGGATTTATTTGCCCAATTGAACCCATAGTTGCATAGGATGCAATTGGAATTGTTCCTACCTAAAATTTTGGGTGACTTGCCACAGCAAGCTCAAAAAGAAGTGAAATAGGGATCTTGGCCCACTAGAAAATATAATGATATTTTATCCTTAATATAGAGGGTTATTAATTCGAGAAAAATAGTAGGAGCTATGTTTAATAATCTAGCCATTATTAAGTGTAGTTATTTGTTCACAAAATACTAAATTTTTTATATTTCTCATTGTAAGTTCACAAGTTTCACAGGCAGAGCTATTTCAAGGCCTTGAACCAGTTTTCAAAGCATTGAATCAAGTTTCACAGGCTTGGAATAGCAGAGCTATTTCAAGGCCTTGAAATAGGATTCAAATACTTGAAACTGTCTGACCTGTATGCATATTCTAAGGGGGATTTTTTCTGAACTCTTCTGATCTGATTCTACCTCTCTCACCCATATGCTAGATCTGTTATTATTTGATGATGAAAGACAAAATATTTTGTTATATTTAACATCGTTTAATCCATCTGTTTGACTCAGTTTTACAGGGAATATTATTTCCTAGTTTGCAGGATTGGTTTCCTAATCTGGATTTTGCAGGAAAGGAAACTTGGAGGGAATGTGATTCTGTTATCAATCAGACACTCTTGACAGCTTATCATTTTGCTTAAAGGCAAGATCATAACAGTATCTCAGAATATTATGATCAACTATCCGTTGGAGAAGGATGTTAAGAGAGTCAAAGCTGTTGCCTACAAAACAGGAAGGTTGTTGCTGAAAATCAGGGAAGATTTGCAGAGAATCTGAGCTGTATAAATAGAGCTCATTTTGAATCAACATGATACAATACTCAATGGGAAAAAATAGAGAAACATTTCAGGATTTTCAAGCATCAAAGAAGCACATCATTCTCATAATCCATCTCACAGAAGATCACTGCATTCTTCACTGCAGTTTTACACTTCAATGTTCTTATGACTTGTACTCAATCTGTATATCATTCTTATACTACTTCTTTCTCTCATTCTCAAGGATTTTTCAAAGTGAACAATAGAGAATTCTTAGTTAATCAGTTAGCTAGAGCAGGTACTAGATAGGTTACAGAGAACCACAAGCTGTAAAAGAGTAAGGCATATCTCTGTGCTTGAGATCCAGGGCTTAGCATTTGATTAATAAGAATTGTGTTAAAATCCTACAGGGAGAAGATCCCTGAGGTAGATATGTAGGTCCAAGTGGACTGAACTCTATAAATCATGTGTCTCTTGCAGTTTCATTTGCATACTTAGTTTTTGCAGCATTCAAACTAGTCTGTTTTCAAGGGTTTGAAACTCTTTCCAAGGCCTTAAAAAATACTTGTATGTTTTCTTTCAAACTGTATTTCACACCAAAGGCTTGAAACTATTTTCAAGGCCTTGAACTTCATTGCTCCTCTCAGAAACTCTTCTCTTCTACAAGTTTTGCAAAAAGTTGGCATACTTTATTCAACCCCCCTTCTAGAGTATATGTGCTGCATTTCTACCTGCATACTCCCCTTTCAATTGGTATCAGAGCTTGTATCACTGTATGGATTTAACCATCTGGTGATCATGAGTACTGCAGGTGATGGTGGTTTCTCACAGGGCAGATCTGCTAACAGACCTCCTCTATTTTGTGGTGATAATTTTGCTCACTAGAAGGCTCTGATGAAAATGTTCATCATTGATCAAGACATAGAGCTATGGACCATTATTCAGAATGGACCTCACAATTTCTACACAGAGAAAGATGGGACTAAAACTCCCAAATCTGAAGACCCTCTTTCTTCATCTGAATTAGAACAATTCTTCAAGAATTTCAAAGCTAATACCATCTTGTATTGTTCTTTGAGTACAGATGAATTCAACAGGATTTCAGGCTGTAAGACTGCCAAGAAGATCTAGGATAAGCTTGTGGTGACATTTGAAGGAACCAGTCAAGTCAAGCAAAACAAGATCGACATCTATCTCAGAAAATATGAGCTATTCAAGATGAATGCAGATGAGTCAATCAGAGAAATTTTCAAAAGGTTCACAGACATAGTCAATAACCTTGATTCACTTGGAAAACATATTTATAATGAAGAAGATGTGAGGAAGATTCTGAGAAGTCTACCAAAGGCAAATGGGAACCGAAGAATACTGCAATTGAGGAAGCTCAAGATCTATCATCACTACAACTTGATGACTTACAAGGGAAGCTTCTGACACATGAAATATCCATGAATGAAGCAGATGGAGAGCTACCAGAAGGTGTCAAGAATATCGAACTCGAGGCCAAAGAGAATGAGAAAATTCAAAGCCTTGAAACTGAGGATGATGATGAAGATCCATTTACCTTGATTTCCAAATCCTTGACCAAAATCCTCAAGACGAAAAACAAATTTGGAAACAAAGACTTCAACAGAGAAAGACACATGTCATCCAGTAGCAAGGACTACAAAGGTAAGTCTTCTTCACAAAGTAAATCAAAAGTCATGAACTGGTTTGAGTGTAGTGATTCAGGCCACTTAATAAGAGATTGTCCACACAAGAAAAGCAAGAACTTTCAGAAGAGAAAGACCATGATAGGAGAAATAAAGCTATGATAGCTTCATGGAGTGATTCAGATACCTCAAGTGACTCTGAATCTGAAGAAGAACATGCCAACCTATGCTTCATGGCCAAGCATGATGAAGGTTCTGAAAAGAACATTGAGGTAATGGTAAACTGTTTGATTTCAAAACCAAAAGAAGCTCTCTCAGATTACCTTAGAACAATGCTTTTAAATGAAGAGGACTATCTGAAAGAGATTAGAGTTTTGAAAGAAAAGTTCATGAGCAAGCAAAAGTGATTTTACAACTTGTTTGTCTGAATGAGAATCTTGAAATCTCTCAGAAGAAAACTAACAGGGATTTCAAGGCCTTGAAAACCAGTTTCAAAGCCTTGAAAACACAAGTCAAGGAAGTAGTCACTGAGAACTCTGTACTGAGTAATAGAATTGTTAATCTGAGACATCAATTTGATGAATTAAACAAAAGACTACTCTTACTGAGAAACTTAAGGAATCTGAATTAGTTAAAGTCAAGCTTGCAGGCTCAAAACACAAGTTGAACTTGATTCTTGGAGAAATTTCAAATTCTGTTCACAAAACTGGTATTGGATAAAATCCAAATTTTCAAAGAAAGAACAATACCAAATTTGTGAAAGCTGGAAACAAAACTTCTTCTAAGTGTCATTTTTGCAATAAAATTGGTCATGTTAAGATCTCTTGTCCTTTCAGAAGAAGAGACCCTCACATAATGAGGAACACATTCCCATTTCCACTCAAAGGAAAAGTCAGACAGATTTGGGTTCCTAAACGGGTCAGACCACCCAACATGGTTTATCCTGAGTATGAGTCCAAATTCTACACTTGGTCTAACAGCTGGGTAAGGCAGTGATTGGTGTTTGCAGGTTGTCACCAATGTCAAAGAACATAAATGGTTTATGGATAGTGGTTGCTCAAGACAAACGTGTGGAAAGAGATCTCTATTCTTAGAATTGAAAGAGCAATCTGAAGGTTCAATTACACTTGGTGACAAAGGCAAATGCAACATTATTGGTATTGGTAAAGTTGGTACAGATTCTAAAAATTCAATTTCTGATGTATATCTAGTTGATGGCTCGATTTAACTTGCTTAGTGATCTCAGCTTTGTGACAATGGCAACAAGGTTATCTTCGATAAAGGGAAGTATGTGGTGCAAAATGAGAAATCAGGAAATTGCATTCTCACAACCTCTAGATCAAACAATATTATACTTTTCAGACTAACAAAGTTGCAGGTAAAAGCTTAAAGTGTCTCAAGGCCTTGAAAGAATATTCAAATATTTGGCACAGAAAGCTTGGTCACATTAACGTGCATACCTTGAACAAGTTGATCTCCAAAGATCTGGTAAGAGGATTACCATCTATCAAGTTCAAATATGATGAAGTATGCAAAGCTTGTGCTCAGGGTAAGCAGACCAGAAGCTCATTCACGCCAAATAAATTTGTAAGTACTACTAGACCTATTGAATTACTTCATATGGATCTCCGTGATCCTATGAGGAATCCAACTCCAAAAGGTAAGAGGTATATGCTAGTTATTGTAGATGATTATTCTAGATTTACTTGGGTTATGTTTCTAAAAGAAAAATCTGAAGCCCTCTCTGAATTTTCAAAGCTTTGCAGAGAACATCAAACCTTGAAAAACCTACCTATTGCTTCAATTATAAGTGATCATGGTAGAGAATTTGATCAATTAGAATTTGATTTGTTTTGTGTTAAGCATGGTATCTCTCACAATTTTCCTGATCCTAGAACTCCTCAACAAAATGGAGTTGTTGAAAGAAAGAACAAGACTCTTGAAGATATGTCAAGAACAATGCTTCTAGAAAACAAGCTGCCAAATCACTATTGAGAAGAAGCTGTGAACACAAAAAATTACATTTTGAACAGGTGCTTGATCAGACCTATCTTGAAGAAGACCCCCTCTGAAATTTTCAAAGGGAGTAAGACAAACATTTCATACTTCTAACCCTTTGGTTGCACATGTTTTGTCCACAACAATGGTAAGGACAACTTGGGTAAGTTTGATGCAAGAAGTGATGAAGGTATCTTTCTGGGTTACTCTCTTACTAGCAAAGCTTATAGAGTTTACATTAAAAGAACCAAGCTGGTTGAAGAAAGTATTCATGTTATTTTTGATGAAAGCTTTGATGGTTCTTTGAGTGAAAGTTTTGAAGACTTGAATATGAACAAGCATGAATTAGAAGAAGAAGTTGAGAACTCACTTGGTTTCAAGAAAGGTTCAGAAGGAAACAAAATACATTTTCAAGACCTTGAAAATAGGTCCCAAGACCTTGAAAATAGAGATCAAAGCCTTGACAAGGATGATCAGAAAGATATGAGTGATCAGACTACTATTTCAAGACCAGAGAAGCAATATGGAGAGCCTGAACCCTGGTCTCAAAGAAAGTGATTCAAATATCTCTCATCTCATCCAGCTGACAATATCATCTTTGATCTAACCACTGGTACACAAACAAGATCACAGTTGAAGAATCTTTGTGCTTTTAATGCTTTTAATTCTCTTGTAGAACCCAAAACTGTGAAGGAAGCATTACAAGAAGCAGACTGGATTATAGCTATGCAAAGTGAACTCAATGAGTTTGAAAGGAATAAGGTAAGGAACCTAGTTCCCCCACCAACAAACCAGTCTGTCATTTGTACCAGATGGGTGTTCAGAAACAAGTTGGATGAAAATGGCAAAGTGATCAGAAACAAATCAAGGTTAATTGCTCAAGTTTACAACCAAGAAGAAGGTATTGATTATGAGGAGACTTTTTCTCCAGTTTCCAGGTTAGAAGCAATTAGAATTTTACTTGCTTTTGCATCTTACAAAAACATGAAACTATTTCAAATGGATGTGAAGTGTTCAATTTTGAATGGTTACTTGCAAGAGGAAGTTTATGTTGCACAACCTCATGGTTTTGAAAGTGATAAGTTTCTATATCATGTTTACAAACTTGACAAAGCTCTTTATGGTTTAAAACAAGCTCCAAGAGCTTGGTATGAAAGATTGTCAAAGTTTTTGCTTGAAAATGATTTCAAAAGAGGATTGGTAGACTAGACCCTTTTCATAAAGACTCATGAGAAAGATTTACTTGTAGTTCAGATTTATGTTGATGATATTTTCTTTGCAGCTACTAATGATCTATTATGCAAATAATTATCAAGTCTTATGAGCAGGGAATTTGAAATGAGCATGACGAGAGAGTTGAAATTCTTTCTTGGACTTCAAATACATCAGTTGAATAAGGGCATCTTCCTACATCAAAGCAAGTACACTAGGGACTTGTTGAACAAGTACAATATGTCTCAGTCCAAAGAAATCAAGACTCCTATAAGTTCTACACTGTCCTTAAATAAGGATGAATCTGGTAAGAGTGTCAATGTAAAAGAGTATAGAGGTATGATTGGATCATTACTATATCTTACTGCTAGTAGACTAGATATCATGTTCAGTGTATGTATGAGTGCAAGATTTCAGGCTGATCCAAAGGAATCACACTTGAGTGCTGCGAAGAGAATATTCAGATATCTCAATGGTACCAAAGACTGAGGGCTTTGGTATCCAAGACACTCTAATTTCTCTTTGCATGGTTTTTCAGATGCTGACTTTGTAGGTTACAAAGTTGATAGGAAAAGCACTTCAGGAACTTGCCAATTCATTGGATCCTCCTTAATCAGTTGACACTCCAAGAAACAAAACTCAGTTGCTTTACGAGCAGCTTAAGCTGAATATATATATGCTGGAGCCTGTTGTTCACAAGTGTTATGGATTGCTCAACATTTGAGAGATCTTGGATTTGATTTCAGAAGTATACCCATCAAATGTGACAACACCAATGCAATATCAATTACAAAGAATCCAGTTCAGCATTCAAGAACCAAGCATATTGATGTCAGACACCATTTCATCAGAGATCATGTTGAGAAAGGTGATATTGTTCTTGAATTTTTTTCTACTAACATGCAACTTGAAAATATCTTCACTAAACCATTGTCAGATGAAATATTTTCAACTCTAAGGATAGAATTAGGTATGCTAAATAAAGATGCCTTGGTTTAGGGGGAGCATCAGGTAAGGAAGGTAAGTTATTATGTGTTTCAAAGATTTGAAGTGATTTTCAAAGCTTTGATTTATGTATTTCAGTATAGCAGCGTTTCAAGACCTTGAATTTTTTTTCAAATCCTTGAAAATAAATCTGATAACTGGTTAGTCAATAATTCTTGGATCATGCAGTATTGAGTTGTATCTTTATAGATATTTGCTCAATATTGCCCCTACCTTTTTCAAAATTCTTTTTCAGCCAATAATAGTATTAGATTATTTATTTCCAACGGCTTCAAAGATTTGAATCTTCTCTAATCATTAAAAATCTTTTGAGATTAGAGAGGTATTTCAGTTTCCTTTTTAAACTCAAACACTTTCAGTATTTATCTTATTCTCTTCTCCTTCACTCCGTATCAACCCTATCTCTCTTTATTCTTCTCCCAAACCTTAATGAGCACTAGAAGAGCCTCTGACAGAATCAAGATGGCCGGTGGTTCAAATCCTAGTACAGAAAAGAAGAGAAAGACAGCATAGGATGAAGTTCAGACAATAAGTGGGGATTCAAGTTTTAGGACTCCCAGTGCAGAAGCTGGTGCAGAATTTCCTCCACCAAAGAAGATGAATAAGAAGGATGTGACACCATCTTTAGACAAGAAGAAGAAGAAGAAGAAGAAGAAGAAGAAGAAAGATAAGGCTGCTGCAGAAAATCAACTAGAAAAACAGATCTCAAGCCCCAAGAAGTTGAAGAAAAAGAAGAAGGCGTCTCATGCTGAAAAGGGAAAAGAAAAGGTGACAGAGGAAGAACCAGAAGACAATGTGGACAGAGCCTTGAAGATCTACTCAAAGGTGCTCCTGATGAATCTTGGTTCATCTCAAATACTTCCGAAGGTCAGTGGTTGGATGGTTTTGCCTCTAGGCCTATTGCTTTCTATAGATTGATCAGTATGCCTATGTTGCTTGGAATGAATCTGAATTGCATTACTATGTTAAAGAAAAGCTCTCTGTGGTTCATGCTAAACCCTCCTGAGCTAGCCTACCCAAAACTTTCCAGATTCTTCTATCTCAACATGAAGCAACTTAAAAACTCTCCACACTTAGTAATAAAGACTAGAGTTGCTGGTGTTACTATGGACCTAAATCATGCTGAGTTTGCATCTGTCCTAGGCTGTCCTAAGAGGTATGACACACAGAACCATCCTCCCAAAAGTGAAGTTTTGAAGTTGGGCAAAGAAGAATTCTTTCTACCCAATATCCTTCCTCATCCAAACAGTTAACACACTCTATGTCAAATGTTGAAGCCAAAGTTTTATTCACTATCTTGATGAGATGTATCTTCCCAAGGGAACATTCCAAGGATTTGATCACTGAGAGAGTGTTATAAATTATGTATCTGATGATGTATGGGTATGACATTGATCTTCAGAAGCTTGTAATGGAACACATTCTGTTTAGCCAAACAGATCAGAGAAAGCATCCTTTTCCTTATGCAAACTTTCTCACTTTATTATTCCAACACCTTGAAATTCCAACTGCTGGTGAAGAGTCTATAACTTCTGGGATTGGTCTGCTTAATGAAAACGCATTTGATAAGATTGGAGTGGTGAAGACCAAGGCAAAACTTTGGAAGTTGTATTCAGATTTGACAGAAGAAGAGCTGAATGAAAAGAATTTTCTAAGCCCAAGACCTTGACTCCTACTTCAAGCCAGACCTCTCAGCCTCCTGATTTGTCTTCTATTCTTCAGAGACTTGATGGTTTAGAGATGAACTCTAGTGAAATCAAAGAAAATCAGCAGGGTTTTGAGACTGATCTCAGGCAGGTGAAGTCCATGTTGGGGACCATCTTCAGTAGCATGACTGTGTTTGATGTCCCTGAGGATGAAGAAGGTATCAAGAAAGTTGGTTCTGACAACAACTTGCCCAGTGAACACTCAAATCAGGAAGAGGCTGCTCCAGACAAGGAAAAAGGAAAACAAGTGGTAGATGAACAAGTTGCTCAAGAGGGAGATGAAGTAGACAGTCCTGATTCAGATGTATTGCCAATAAACATCAAGAAGAAGAAATCTCCAAAGCCAATCATTCCAGAATCTGAAGAAGCAGAGACTACTGGTCGGATTGATGAGGTTTCAGAAGACCAAGACAACGATGAAGACAGTGAGGAAGAAGAAGGAGATCTGGATGGAGATGAAGTCCCAGCCCCATAAACTCTTTCCTACTCTTTCTTTCTCACTTCTATTAAAACTCTTTTCAAAATTTTCCAAAGAATCTGATCCAACATTTTCTCATTCTTTTTTTATGAAAGTAAAAATGGGGGAGCAATCTTAGGTTGTTTTTATGCTTTAGTGACCTATCTTTTTGGTCAGTAGGATTATTTGAACTTATTTGTTTTTCTGCCAAAGTTTTGGATCTTTTTGGAACCAATGTATTACTACTATTTGAACTGTGTACTAATCAATATTTTTTGCAGAAATTAAGATTCAAACAGATTGAGGTTTGTCTTTCATCAAGGGGGAGGTTGTAAGTTCACAGGTTTCACAGGTAGAAATAGCAGAGCTATTTCAAGGCCCTGAACCAGTTTTCAAATCCTTGAATCAAGTTTCACAGGCTTGGAATAGCAGAGCTATTTCAAGGCCTTGACACAGGGTTCAAAGCCTTGAAACTGTTTGACCTGTATGCATATTCTAAGGGGGAGTTTTTCTGAACTCTTCTGATCTGATTCTACCTCTCTCACCCCTATGCTTGATCTGTTATTATTTGATGATGAAAGACAAACTATTTTGATATATTTAACACCATTTAATCCGTTTGTTTGACTCAGTTTTACAGGGAAATACTATTTCCTAGTTTGCAGGATTGGTTTCCTAATCTAGATTTTGCAGGAAAGGAAACTTGGAGAGAATGTGATTCTGTGATCAATCAAACACTCTTGAAAGCTTCTCATTTTGTTTAAAGTCAAGATCATAACAATATCTCAGAATATTACAACTATCCGTTGGAGAAGGATGTTAAGAGAGTCAAATTTGTTGCCTACAAAACAGGAAGGTTGTTGCTGAAAATCAGGGATGTTTTGCAGAGCATCTGAGCTATATAAATAGAGCTCACTTTCAAGCAAAAAGATACAACACTCAACGGGAAAAAAGAAAGACACATTTCAGGATTGACAAGCATCAAAGAAGCACATCATTCTCACAATCCATCCCAGAAGATCACTGCATTCTTCACTGCCGTTTTATACTTAAGTGTTCTTTTGACTTGTACTCAATTTGTATATCATCCTTATACTACTTATTTATCTCATTCTCAAGGATTGTTCAAAGTTAAAAATAGAGAATTCTTAGTTAATAAGTTAGCTAGAGCAGGTACTAGATAGGTTAGAGAGAACCACAAGCTTTAACAGAGTAAGGCATATCTCTGTTCTTGAGATCTAGGGCTTAGCTTTTGATTAATATGAATTGTGTTGAAAATTCTGCAGGGAGAAGAGCCCTGAGGTAGATATGTAGGTCCAAGTGGACTGAACTCTATAAATCCTGTGTCTCTTGCATTTACAGTTTCATTTGCATACTTAGTTTTTGCAGCATTCAAACTAGTCTGTTTTCAAGGGTTTGAAACTCTTTTCAAGGCCTTGAAAAAGACTTGTCTGTTTTCTTTCAAACTGTATCTCATTCCAAAGGCTTGAAACAGTTTTCAAGACCTTGAACTTCAATGCTCCTCTCAGAAACTCTTCTCTTCTACAAGTTTTGCAAAAAGTTGACAAACTCTATTCAACCCGCTCCTTCTAGAGTATTTGTGCTGCATTTCTACCTGCATACTCCCCTTTCACTCATTTTGTAGAATTCCAATGGAAAAAAATTCATCAAATTCACCACAATCCCTGCGATCTATCCTTGAGAAGGAAAAGTTTTCTGGAACCAACTTTCTGGACTGGTACACGAACTTTAGAATCATTATCAAGCAAGGGAAAAGACTGTACGTTCTAGAGGAGGAAGTTCCTGAGGGTCCAGAAAATAATACTCCTGCAGCCCTAACGACATATCAGAAGATCGTTGACGATGCTAATGATGTGGCTTGCCTTATGCTTTGCACCATGAGCTCTGAGCTTCTGAAGCAACACGAGAACATGTTTGCGTATGATATGATCGCACACTTAAAGCAGCTCTTCCAAGAGCAGGCAAGGGTTGAGAGGTATGAAGTTTACAAGGCATTGTTCAAATGTCATATGATAGAGGGAAACTATGGGGGACCTCACGTGCTCCGTTTGATCGGGTACTTGGAGAAACTCGCACGCCTAGGGTTTTCGGTGGGTCAAGAGTTGGCCACTGATCTCATCTTGCAAGCATTGACGGATAGTTATGGACAGTTCATTATGAACTATAACAAGAATGAGATCGACAAACCTCTGCCAGATTTACTCAATATGTTGAGGACAGTTGAACAAAGAATCAACAAGGGAAAGGGAAAGGCCATATTGATGGTGCACAAAGGCAAGGTCAAGCGAGTTGCCTCTTCCTCCAAAATTGAAAGGCAAGGCAGTTGCAAAACCCAAGGAAGTTTCCCTTAAACCTGCTGGTGGAGTTTCCAAGGGTGTGACTAAGGGTAATTGTCACTACTGCAGTCAGCCTAGAAACTGGAAGAGGAAGTGCCCAAAGTATCTGGAGGATAACAGGCGTGGAATAGTGATTCCACCACCACCAGGTATTTTATTTATAGATAACTTTCTCTTCATCTTGGGTATTGGATACTGTATGTGGATCTCACATTGGTCAAAATGTGCAGGATCTAAATAGAAGTAGAATATTGGCTAAAGAGGAAATAGACATGCGCGTTGGGAATGGAGCAAAGGTTGCTGCATTGGCCGTGGGCGCGTACGAGATGTCTCTGCCTTCAAGATTAGTTTTAGAATTAGATAATTGCTATTTTGTGCCTGCTATGAGCAGAATCATTATTTCTATTTCTTGTTTGACAAGGAAGGTTACTATTTCAATAAAGAACAATTGTTGCTCCATTTATTTTGATAGTATACACTATTGTAGCGCGCAATTATCTAATGGATTGTATATCGTTGATCTAAGCAATCCTGTCTATAATATAAATACCAAGAGGATTAATAATAATGATTTAAATTCTACTTATCTATGGCACTGTCGTTTAGGCCATATAAGCGAGAAACGCATCTTTAGACTCCATAAGGATGGACTCCTAGACTCAAATGATTATGAATCATGAGAAATCTAAGTCTTGTTTATTAGGAAAAATGAAAAAGTCCCCTTTCAATAAGAAAGGAGAGAGGACTAGTGAGCAACTGGCACTCGTGCATACTGATGTATGTGGACCATTTTCCACGCCTTCCAGAGGTGGTTATATTTATTTCAATACATTTACTGTTGATTTCAGTAGATATGGATTTGTATACCTTATGAAGGCCAAATCCGAATCCTTTGAAAATTTCAAAGAATTCAAGAATGAAGTAGAGAAGAAACTTGGAAAAAGTATTAAGGCTCTACGATCGGATCGTGGAGGAGAGTACTTGAGCCAAGAGTTTGACGACTATCTTAGAGAGTGTGGGATCTTGTCCCAACTCACTCCACCCGGAACGCCAAAGTGAAATGGCGCGTCCGAGAGGAGGAATCGAACTCTGTTGGATATGGTTCGATCTATGATGTGTCAAACTAATCTTCCATTATCATTTTGGGGCCACGCGCTATTATATGCAGCCTTCACCCTTAACCGTGTTCCATCTAAATCGGTCATGAAGACACCATATAAGATGTGGAGTGGGAGGCGTCCCACATTTTTGTTCATGAGGATTTGGGACTGCGATGTGTATGTAAAACACTTACAAACACAACAACTCGGCCCAAAGTTGAAAAACTCTTAGAGATGTTACTGGAAATGACGGACATCCTGGAGACAACCCCGGCCTGGGACCTTCCAACAGAAGGAGATGCTAGTCGACATGCCCATTAATAAGCCCTCCTTCCGATGGATGACTGGGAACCCGTTCAAGTATATAAATGCCCTCTCCTGGGAAACAGCGAAGAAGAGGTGGTTTGACTTCCTTCAGAAAACAGACCGGCTGATATGGCGTCAGATTATTAGCTGGCCTTCCTTTTGATCCAAGATCAAACTCTTCTTTTGAGTTAGATTGGGCTTAGCATATAGTAGTAGAACATGGTGAACCGGGAGTACTACATCCCAACCGGTACAAGCCCTATCTCCCTATCGGTCTAATGGACTTCGTCCCGTTTCTGTAAGTTTGTGGGATACCCAAAGGAAACAAAAGGGTCTTATTTCTACAATCCAACCGAGAAAAAATGTTTGTTGCTCGGACCAACGTGTTCCTAGAAAGAGAATTTGTCTCTAAAGAAGCAAGTAGGAGGAAAGTAGAACTTGAAGAGGTTCAAGAACTACAAACCACTTATCCTACTATGGAACATGAGCAGGAACCGCAAAATGTTGTGGAGGAACCTGTTCAGGTAACACAAGAACTTCGTAGGTATAGTAGAGTGCGCCAGGAGCCAGAGAGGTACGAACTTCTCGTGACTGAGCCTGGTGACGCGTTGCTCATAGATGATGAGCCTACGACCTATGGAGAGGCCATGAAAGGGCCAGACTCTCAGAAGTGGCTTGAGGCCATGAGATCCGAAATGGAATCCATGTATACCAACAAAGTATGCAATTTGGTGGCACCACCCAGAGGGGCTCGGCCCAAATGGTGCAAGTGGGTCTTCAAGAAGAAGACAGACATGGATGGCAATGTGATTTCCTATAAGAGCCGATTGGTGGAAAAATTATTCAGACATATTCATGGTATTGACTATGTTGAAACCTTTTCTCCAGTCGCAATGACCAAATCCATTCGAATTTTACTTGCTATTGCAGCTTATCACGATTATGAGATTTGGCAGATGGATGTCTAAATAATGTTATGTATGGAAACCTCCTTGAGCATGTGTACATTACACAACCAGAGGGATTTTAGGATCCAGAGCATGCCAATAAAGTGTGTAAGTTGCTGCGATCCATTTATGGGTTGAAGCAAGCTTCTAGGAGTTGGAACCTACGTTTTGATGACGCGGTCAAAGAGTTTGGCTTCATACAAAACGAAGATGAACCTTGTGTCTACAAGAAGGTTAGTAGAAGCTCTAATGTGTTTCTGGTCATGTATGTGGATGACCTATTACTCATTGGAAACGACATTCCTACCTTGCAATCTGTTAAAGATAGGCTAGGAAAGTGTTTCTCAATGAAGGAATTAGGAGATGCAACTTATATACTTGGTATCAAGATCTATAGGGATAGATCGAGGAAGCTGATAGGCCTAAGTCAAAGTACATATATTGACAAGGTGTTGAAACGGTTCAACATGCAAGATTCCAAGAAGGGATTCTTTTCCATGTCACATGGAATCACCCTTTCTAAGGCTGATTGTCCCTCTAATGAGAGTGAGAAGGACCGCATGAGTAGAATACCCTATGCGTTGGCCATAGGATCCATCATGTACGCCATGTTATGTACTAGACTAGATGTGTCATACGCGTTGAGTATGGCAAGAATATATCAGTTTAATCTGGGTGAGAGTAACTGGACAGCAGTCAAGAACATCCTCAAGTACTTGAGAAGAACTAAGGATGCGCTCTTGATCAATGGAGGTGAGGAAGAGTTGCGTGTAACGGGTTACACGGATGCAAGCTTCCAAACCGACATAGATGATTTCAGATCGCAATCGGGATTCATGTTTTTCCTGAATGGAGCAGCTGTGAGCTGGAAGAGTTCCAAGCAAGAGACGGTTGCTGATTCTACAACTGAGGCTGAGTACATTGCTGCGAGTGGCGCAACAAAGGAGGTTGTTTAGATTAGGAAGTTCATCACTGAGCTTTGTGTGGTGCCTAATATTGTGGATCCAATAGAGTTGTATTGTGACAACACCGGAGCGATCTCACAATCTAAGGAACCCCGGTCACACCAGAAATCAAAACACGTACTCAGGAAGTCCCATCTTATTCGAGATATCATCAATAGAGGAGATGTGAAGATATGCAAGATTCCTACACGATGAGAATCTTTCATATCCACTTACGAAGCCACTTGTTCAGCGCAAGCATGAAGGACACACTAGCATACGAGATGCACCAGATTGGCTCTAGTGCAAGTGGGAGAGTGTTGGAATAGATGCCCTAGAGGCAATCTTATTTTGTATGAACCTTGTGTTTGTCTAGAATAATCATTGTATTATTTATGGAGATATTTAATATAATGAAGTCCTTAGATTCCAATGTGTTGTTTATATTAAATATCCCTAGTCCATTATATTGATTAACATGACGATCAACTATAGACTAGTATGGGTTTGGATTGATATGGAGATATCACGATCGAACACATGGGTATGCATTAGGAGTAATGGCATACTGGATTGACCAGCTAACGATAAGGCTACATATAAGTTATGTAAAGTCACAAGTGCTTATTGTAGTGACAATGGTATTATGGTCCTTAGGCTTGAAGTCACTAGATACTCTAGTTGTGAACTACCATGCATTGATATTATCAAACGATGCGCCTTAACCGGGTAACTGTAGAGGTAATCATCGGGCATGATATGAAGAAATCTTAAGGGATTGTAGTGATGTAGATTGGATTTGTCCCTCTCACATAATGGGAGAAAGTATCTGCGGCCACTCGAGAGGTAGTGCTTATAGAATGTCTGGCCAGAGTCAGATAAATAAATATAGGATATTGATGTTATCTGCATGGATAAGACTATTTCCAGGATCGAGAAACTATTTATTGGATATACGAGTGTGACTTGTATGTCTCGTGTCCAATCCGGATATGGAGACAAAGGGATAATACAATACGGTAATATTGGTCACCAGGTTTATCGAATTAATGACTATTTCTATTAGTTGGGTGGCATGGATGTGTTGCTAGACACCGCTCCATGTTAGTAATTGTTACTACCAACTAAGAAGAAATCTATGGGGTCACACTCCCTATGGATGATACCGGACTTGGGAATTAGTTAAGATTATTAATTAATTAGAATAATCAATACGCAACAACTTGCAAACTTAGTAAGACTAATTTTCTAGGTGGACTATCCTTTTATGGACATGATTAAGGGAGTGGCTAATATGTAGTTAACAAGGAGTTGTTAGACTATATAAAGAGCACTCGTAGCTTATTTCTCAGGGTTTTTTTCATAATTGTTATAACAAAAGGAGAGAACAAAGCAAGGAGAGAGCCAAACAAGGAGGCCGAACCTGACCCCCTCATCCCCCTCCCTTTGTCTTCGACCCTAGTGTGGCGCGGCATTGGGTGCTCGTTTTGCGTGATGTTCTTCTTCCTCCTCCTTCCCTTGCTAGCACAAAGGTGTGGAGGATCCAAAATCTATCCTAGGAGTGGACTATCCATAGAGACGTGAATACCATTTCACGAGTGAAGTCATCACAGGAGAGAAACAAGGTACTTGATGTTATCATCCTTTACCATCGTTGTGAATTAAAGACTTTTGATCCTTGGAGGGTCTTGAACGGATGATTATTTTGTTTCTTCCGTTGCGAATCCGTGTCAAAACCCTACAGTTAGTACTGGCCTAATGGCTCCTATTTTACAGATAATTAATGGAGGTTAATTACATTACTACAGATTATTAAAATTAATTAATTTTCATAATTTAGAAGATGGAGAGGTGGGGTAGTTAGTGGAGGTTAATTACTGCATGTTTTAGATGTAATTGCTGTTCCAGAATTAACTGCTATTTTTTTGACAAAAAGTGCTTGTTTGTCAGAAATAACTGGTTTCATGTTCTCTTTCTTTTTTATTTAATTTTATTGAAGTTTTAAATTAAGTATAATATTTATCAAATTATTTTTTAATTATATTTTTATGTCTAATTAAAAAAAACATTTTTATGTCTAATTTGCATTTTTTCTACATAACATTACTGGAGATGCTCTAAGACAACTCATTCGTATTGACGAATGTTGATTTTATGTATTATTTGCATTACAATTGCATATATAACTACTGGAGATGCCCTAATCAGAAACCTCATCACTCTCCATACTGTGTAAATGAGCTATGTAGTCATCTGCCAAAGGCTCCATGGTGAAGTTCTCAATCTTTTATTTTGGTTCTTTTGTGATAACCTGAAGAAAGCATGCATATTCTGATTCCCCCCTTTATCCCCTTTAAGTCAAGTCAGTCTCTTCTTGATGTTGAAATATCCTTTTGGATGGAAACCTTGTCTTACGTGGCAAGAGCACTCTATAGCTTTTAGTTTGCGGATGCATTAGTTGTGACCCGTGGGAATATTTTGTTGTGACCTGTCAGAAAGAATTTTTTTTTTGAAGCAATAGCCCTAAACTCCATCAGCTTCTTTGTGCGCATCACAAGATATCTAGGTTGGAAGTCCAAAACCTACAGGGTTGCTACATTCTATGGTTGTTGATGCATACTATGATATATGAACCACAGAGCGCAGCAACCCAATAGATTTTAGACGGTCATGCCATCTTTATTTGTGATGATTCTCCTTGCCGAGGTGGTGTTAAACATTTGCTAAACGAAGAAAACCCCTGGTTCCCATAACACAAGCGCATATATGAGCGTTTGTGCTATAAGAAACAGAGGTTGGCATCAATGTAGAATATATGTTATGTTCTGACCACATCAAGCAACTTCTTTGTGATCATTCCATGCATCACAAAGCTACCAGAAGTGAGCCAGAACATAACGGAATCAACATCGAAGGAGATTTTTAACATCGACTTGCTTTCCCAGAATCTAAACTTTATCTGGATGGATTAAAGGTGGAGTGAAATGGAAAAAGTTGTAGGCTTTGGTTTTATACATAGTTGGGAAGCAGTGTGGTTAGGAAGTAATGGAGAGTTATAAGATGGAGAGGTTGGGGTTAGTGGAGGAAAATAAATACTGGTTTAAAGATGTGGTTTTCAGATAAATATGTGCTACATGGTTTCAATTAGTGCAGCTTACTGGGTATAGGTTCATGAACCACCTCACTGATTAGGGGTTGCAATGTTATCTCTGCAACTTGTTTAATTTGAGGTGTGCCATGTTCACGTTACGGGGTTGACTTTGATATTAGTTATTTCGACCATTCAACCTCTTTATTATGCGGGAACATGTGAAGGCCCCTCGTCCCGCTGATAATGCTGGCTAATACGTTACGAAAGTGTGTCAATGAAAATCGGGTCGAAGTGGTTTTCGCATGACCCTGTAGACGATAGAAGATGAACGGAATAATTTCCAATGAATTTTATTTCCGTACAGTTCAAGTATGATATATATGGCTTAATGAATCAACTACTTGGAAACTTATGAATGATGCATATGGTAATTATTTTGACACCCGTTCGGTAACCTGCCCAATCGGGGTTACATTATTTGCTGCATGTTGTGATCATCACTTATTTGGTTTTAATGAGTACTGGTTTGAGCATTTTCATGCTCAGTGTTAGTGCTCACTGTGATGCCGTGATGATATGGATCTATCGAATTCACTCCTTGAAGCTGTTAGAGTGTAATATGCACGGCGAGGCAAAATTGTTTTTGCAGCCTACTGTGATTATCTATTACTTGGTTTTAATGAGTACTGATTCGGGCATTTTCATGCTCAGTGTTAGCGCTTCTAGTGAGGTCGTGATGATATGGATCTATCGAATTCACTCCTTGAAGTTGTTAGAGTGTATTATGCATGTCAAGGCAAAATTATTTTTGCAACCTGTTGTGATAATCTCTTATTTGGTTTTAATGAGTACAGATCGGAGCCTCTTCATGGTCACTGAAGAGGCCGTGATGATTTGAATCTACTGAGTTCACTCTTTAAGCCGATAGAGTGTCATGATATGCAAGGCGAGGCAACATCCTTTTGCAGCCTGTGATCATCGATCTCTTATCTGGTTTTCATGACTACAGGTCTGAGCCTCTTTCCGTATTTTCCTCTGTTCGTTCTATGTTCGGGTCTGCATCTCTTCAACGTATCTCTTCTAGATTGGGAAAACACGCCTTTATAGACGATGAACGGAGGAATTACCAATGAAATCTATTTAATTAATAAGTCAAAATATTGCAAAAAACAAATTATCCATTAATAAAGACAATCGGTCATACATGTATAGAAAACTAAATATTAGCAAGAATAAGAGAAAGATAAGAGAAAAATTACAGAAAATAAAAGTCTAGTCTGCATTGTCCTCTTTCAGTTGTTCACCTGTCGGGGCCTTTGCTGGTTCCTGCTTATGTGAAAGCTTTCTCCTTGTATCCCCCTTGTGTCTCTTTTTGATTGAGAAAAGAGATTCACCGGTTCCTTCAAAGAATTCGACAGGCACAACCAACCTATAATTTTCAATCTTCATCTGCTCAATTAACTGGATTCTCCATTCAGTCTCTTGTATTTTCTTTCGGCTTTCCTCAAATGCAGATTGCCTCTTCTTATACAACCTCACTGAAGGGGGGTCCTTGCTACTTGAATCTTCATCCGATGAATAAGAGATGAAAATTGGAGCATCCTTATAGGACCTTGGCAGCCCTGTGAAAGGACTGGTGACCTCCTCCTCTTCAAGTAGAGTTGCGAATGGGTTTCATGGTAAGGGGATTTTGGGGACTAGATTTTGATGGAGTTTGGTGGAATTTATTAAATTTGCTGTGACTGATTTTGGAATGGATGTATGAGATTACTAATATAAATATAGTTAATTAGCTGTCAGTTTCTATTTTAGTTCCTCCTTATTAAGGAACGTGCAATGAATTGATTGGCTGCTTGTACATTAATGTAGTTGAATGAGGAAGTTTGGGGAATTCGAACAGTTGCTTCAGAAATTGTTTGTGCATGGTCATGATGATTAGTGGGTTACGGGTTTATTATGATGTCCTTCTTGCTCGCTGCTTGTTTCCATATAGTATCGAACTGGGCCTCTTCATGATAATTATAATCCACTACATGCTAATTGTTTGCGCTCTAATGATCCATAATTTGTCATCTTCATATTCGATAAGGGCTGTGCACTGTGTGGACTTTCGGCAGAGGTAAACATTGTTTCTTTTATGTTGGTGATCCCGATATTTCACATCAACGTTAAATTTATAAAGAAAACTAAATACTTCCTATCAACTGTTGCAGGTAACATTTCCAGAATACAGAACAGTAAGTGATAGTATGACCACCTATACATAATATAGTGGGCACTGTTTGGACTTTCGCCAGAGGTGAACAACTTTTTGGTTTCCCCTTTCATTTCCTCCTGTTGATTCTTGATCTTTATATTCCCTTTTGGAGGGAAAACTTGTTTTATGATCGCGCAACATAGCTTTAGAGTAACTACAATGTGGATGCATTAGTTGTGACCTGTGAGAAAATGTAGAATGAGTAGAAAGAAAAACATGAGAAGTAATAGCACTAAAATCCAACAGCTTCTTTGTGGTTATTCCATGCATCATAAGAAAGCTAGGTTTGAAGTTTGAAACCTATTGAGGTTACTGCATTCCATGGTTCATTGACCACCGAATGCAGCAATGTATTGGGTTGGGGAGTACTATGGTAGATTTTAGACGGCCATGCTAGCTTTATCTGTGATGATTCTCCGTGCCCGGGCGCGCGGTGGTAGACAATTTTTGAAATCGACTAAGCTTTTGCTAAACGAAGACAGCCCCTAGTTCCTGTAGCACAAGCGCTCATCTCAGACGAGCAGTTTTGCTATGAGAAACAATGGTCGACATTGATTTAGCACTCATCTCAGATCGATGAACAGTTGGGCTATGAAAAACGCAGGTTGTCATCGTTATGTTATGACCACCTGAAGTAGCATCTTTGTGATCATTCCATGCATCATGATGATGCATCAAGAGGGCTAGAACATAACAAAATCAACATCGAATGAGATGTGCCATGGTGTAGGTTGACATCGACATGCTTTCCCACAATCAAAACTCTATCTAGGTGGATGAAAGGTGTAGTCAAATGGCAAGGCTGTAGGCTCTGTTTATACACAGTTGGAAGCTGGGGGGTTAGGAGAAGATGGAGAGATAAAAGATGGACAACTGGGGTGGGGGGGGATTAATGGGGTTAAATAAATGCTGGTTTAAATATGTGGTTTTAGAGAAATCATTGCTGGTTTAACGATTAGTGCAGGTCAGTAGGTATGGGCTCATGAAACACCTCATCGATTAGGGGTGGCAACATTACAAAATTATAACTTTTTTTCCTATCACCTATTGCAGGTACAATTTTCACGTTATAGAACATTGATAGTATGAGTACGTCCATAGGTAGTATATAGTGTGCACTGCTTGGACTTTCTCCAAAGGTACACTTGCTATCATTCATCTTAGTGATCCAACATTTTCACATCAACCTATCCGTCTAAATATGTTTTTCTTTTAACCTGTGTAGTAGCAACTGTGCGTGGAGCTTCCGTTGATCCTTTTTGAATTCAAATTGACAATGCAAATAGCTCTACGAACACTTTGGAGGAACAATATGTGGTAACAATGAACACTTCTATGCCACCTTTATGAGGTACAAGGGTTGAAGAATGCATCTGAACAATGTTTTTGGAAGGATTTGTTGTCGACATTGTAATATTCAGAGGAAGTTTGTGTGGATATGTATAGTATTTGACCGGGTTTGTGGGTATTTCGAACAATTGAATTATTGATGTTTTTAGTTTGGATATTGTAAGTATTTAACAGTTCGGATTGAAAACTAGTGTTTTGGAACCCTGTTGGTGTTGAGTGTGTGCATGGGTGATAAAAAATGATCACCTAGATAGTGTTGTCTTTTTGTTATTTTTGATGAGTAGGTATAGAAATGTGTGAGATAGGCGACAACATTAATGGCCATCTATGAGGAAGACCAAATAAACAGAGGAAAAGCACATCTGTCAGCAAATACATGTCACGACGATCAAGTTAGTCGTGCAAATGAAATTAAAATAAACAATCGACTAAAATTATCAACGACGACCAAAGTCGTCTGCATTATACCAAAGACAACGAAAAATTCGTCGATATGCTCGTCGGCAAAATTTCTGACAACGAAATCAAATAGTCGAGATGTAGTCGGGAAAAGATCAACGACAACAAAATTTGGTCGAAATGGTCGTCGGCAAAAGTGTTGTCCACGAAATTTGATGGCCGGGAGGTAGTCGGATAAAGAACAGCGACAAGTAAATGTGGTCGAGAAAAGTGGTCGGTAAATATCTTCCACCGACCAATGGATGTGTTGTCGCCCGGTCGAAGTAAAGACCGAGCTATTCCGACGACGAAGCGACCACCGATCTTCGTCGTTCTTTTATTCTAACGACGATTTTTTGAGTTGTTACGACGAGCATGCTCGTCGTAAAAACCAATTTTTTTCTATCTAATGCGCTTTGATTCCAAAATCTTCTATGATAATCGTGAATTTTATAATTCTTATATGAACCGTTTTAAATACAGCATAATAATGCGCTAAATCTAAAATACTTTCAACAAAGCAACATCTCTTATACGAGTATTTTGGATACTCCATAATTTTAGACTTGACTTATTTGCTCAGCGCAATAAAAATTATGGTGTTCTACATCTAAAATGTAAGGTTAGACCTAGGTCAACATAGTGTTCTAGTTGTGAGAACTTGCATGTATTTTAGTTAACTAAAAATCATATACTCTCACCGGCTCAACCAAATGTTTAATTTTTATTTTTTGGACGTCCCAATTAATTGTTTAAATTTTGCTAAAATGACAATTTTTTTACAAGAAATATGTCATCTTACCCTTAAAAAATAACATTTTGCAGTTAAAATGACATTTTACTCTCACTTACTGGGGCTATTATGATATTTTCATCAATTTTTTAATAAAGCAATATTGTGGTTCTTTCAACTATTGGTTGTGATTTTCAAGGGGATGTAGCTCATAAGGTAGAGAGGCACGGGGTTCGTCCGCATGCGAGAGGCACATGGTTCGATTCCCCGCATCTCCATTATTTTTTAAAAAGCATAAACAATAGCAAAAAGTTTATTGACTGGGACGGAGGGAGTAAACAGTTATATACAGTATCAAATAAAATGTTATTAAGATGGAACTTTTTAAGATTTACAAAATAAATCACGCTTTCAAATTTATTATCTGCCAACTTTTGAACTTTTTCGACCTAGGTAAGGAGAAATGTGTAGGACGATATCGTTCTAGTAATGAGAAACGTATTATTTTAATCATTTCTTATACTTTTAATGTTTGGTTTCACGAGTACTTCCATTTGTATCATACACTAACACCATCATCATTTAGCAACTAGGGTTGTAGTTCAAGTGGTAAAGTGGTGGACGCCCCTGCATGAAGTTTCTGGTTCAAACCCGATTGACGGAAAAAAAAAATTCTCAAAACAAAATAACACCATCATTATATTTTTCAAAAAGAGAAAACACCATCATCATATCTTTTTTTGCATAACATTTCTGCTAATAGTATGAAATATTCATATATTGTGTATTGGTGTATCTACAAAATTTGTAGCTTATAATCACTTATAATCACGGGAGTAAGGTGAAATATTAGAGAATAACTTTTTTTTTTTTCAGTTCAATGATCTAAGTACCAACATCAACGTTGAATTCAACATATTCATCTACAATGGGCTCTGACTTGGGAATCGTGATATGGAGAAAGATCTGACGCCCGTTGCAAGAAATCGATCAGCTAACGAGATCCACAACCAGAGTGAAAGACAAAGGTAATATCGAATTGAACGAAGATAATAATGGTGATATGTCTGTTGCTTTCAGGTACGGAATAGAGGAATATGTACATAGTTCGCCGACTAAAACAGGGACTGGATCCGACTCGGAGATGTAGCAAGATATAGCTCTAGATCTGAACTGCAAAGTGACGACATCAACAGAGGAGATATGAGAAAGCTCCGATTGTATCATGAATCAGATCAAAACTGAGGATCTGAAAAACCTTTCTTTCAAGAGGATTCTTATCGGGGATGCAAGCAAAGAAAAGCTATTTCATGAAGATTTAGATTCAGAAGATGAAGAAGATGAAATAGAAGATGAGAATCGAAGAACTGAACAAGGCATGCCTCCTCAAACCACTGGTGTTCATTCCTGGGAAACTCAAAAGAAGTCTAGCTTTTGGCTGGGGATGAATGGCCAATCCACCATAAGTGACATAAGTGGTTGCCAATCCACTCAAACTTTTAAACCCTTTCCAATCCACCACCAACTTTGTTAATTTTTTGTTTTATGTTCATGTGGGTCCTGATCTGCTCAGAATCTCGATCTTGCAAGATCGAGTTCCGATCATGCAAGATCGAGGTCCGATCAAGTAAGATTGTGGCCCGATCAAGTAAAATCGAGTCACGATAAAGTTAAATCGAGTTCCGATCAAGCAAGATCGAGTTCCGATCAAGCAAGATTGGGACCCGATGAAGCGAGATCGAAGTCCGGTCTTTGGGTATTTCTGAATCCCTGTGAAAAACCACCACCACCGCCGGTTCGTTATCTCTGCAAAACCACCTCAACTTGGCAGAAAAAACGAAAGAGAGAGAGAACAGATGAAGAGAGAAGAAGACGAGTTCGTTTGCAACCCTCTTCGATCAACATCGTCGGGATTCGGTCGACGTCGTGGTGGTGTTTTGCCGAGAGAGAGGGGGCGGTGATAGTGTTGTAACGAGAGAGAGGAAGAAAGATCTGTTTTGAAATAATGAGGGGAAGAGAAGGGGAAAGTTAGTATTTTTAGGGTTTTTTGAATTTTTGATTAAGTCAAAATCTGATTAATTAGTATAATTGTCAATTTGTTTGGTCAAATCCGGTCTCCCATAAGTTGAGGGTGGATTGGCAGCCATTTCTTCAAATCCACCCTCATAGCCAATTCTTTTGGCTGCACCCTTCCAAAATAGCCTGATAAAGAACAATTGGCTTCAGAGTGCTCGAAAAGAGGATCCTCAAGCTTTGGAAACTTTCAGCAGGTTGTAAGTTTCGTGACATGGATGATGGGTACTATGTGTTCGGCTCCAAAGAAGTGAGGATATGGTCAAAGTGCTGACAGAGGGGCTTTGGATAATTCTCGATTACTTCCTAACGGTGAGGAAATGGGAAGCGGACTTTAAACCGCCGGTGGCTAAACAACAAGTCACTGCCGTTTGGGATCCGGTTACCCCAATTGTCGGCAGAGTATTACGATCAGAGAGTTCTGAAAAGGATTTCTAAAACCTTTAAAACCTACCAAGATCGACATGATTACAGTTAAAGGGACTCATGTAAAGTATGCTAGGTTCTGTGTTAATGTTGATTTGAATCAGCCTTTGATTCCAGAGTTCCAAGTGGGAAGATACACTTACAAGGTCACTTATGAGAATCTCTATAATATCTGTCTCCATTGTGGTAGACTTGGTCACCGGAAAGATTGGTGCCCCAGTCGGGCTAGAGAAGAGACGAACGAAGTGCAATCTGCGTCGGAGAAGATGACCGGAGCTCAAAACAGTAGAACGGTCAACACCAACCAACGGGTGGATCCGTAGACACAAGGACCTGGGTTTCCCCCAAAATGGACGATTTGGATCCGACCTCAGCCTTAGCCAGGAAGAAACTAGACTCACTAGAAAATAAGAGCCAGAAGGTTCAAAGATAATGTTAATACTAAGAAAATTAATAAAGCCCAAGAGCCAAAAAAAATGCAAGGAAATATATTTTGGCTACTAGGCTCTAGGTATGGGAGCAGGTAAAGAGAAGGATAAGCCCATTATGTAGAAGCCCACGAGGAGGACTTGCACGCAAGCGGTCCAACTTCCCAGGGGAAAATTGGGAAATGACGAACAAAAACAATATAAGGCCAACACAAAGGCAGAGAAAGGCAATTTGTCTGCAATGATCGACATAATTGAAAAGAAAAAAGTAGAGAAGGAAGAAGGGGGAAGTGACAGGAGCGGAAGAAGGGGAGAGATGGGGTAGAAGCAATATTCGAATCTCTTGTGCCATCAACTCCCTGAAATCGCGAATAAAGGAAAAGGAAAAGCTCCAACTTTGTCTAGTTCCATCGTTGGAAAAGGTAACAACAGTCAAGAAGGATTTGATTATTTGAAAAAGAGAATCAGTAGTATTCTGAGTAATAAAAGTAGATAAAAACAGAATAGCAAGAAGGAAGAGAAGAGAAAACATTCCGTAGGAAACTCGAAACTTTTCAGACCTCCTACTATCAAGAAAGATCATAGAGTTGCTAGAGGAAGATGTATCCCTACTTCTCGACAACCCAATTTCGATTTGCTTGGAGCCAAAGGAGAGAAGCCAATGTCTGATTGGAACACCTTGGTGGAGGAAGGATGCATGATTGTCAGTAATGTTGATCCAAATGGTAGAGAAGAAGTATTCGGTGAAGCATGTGGTGTCACTCAAGGAGTTTGAGGTCAGTGGACATGGATCAAACACGAGTCCGCAAGTTGCACCAATATCTTGAGGTTCCTATTTGTTTCTCTGAATCTTTTTCGATAATGCCGTTAAAATTCTTCCTTGGAATGTCCGCAGTGCGAGCAACAATACATTTGAAAATACGTTTTGAGATTTGCTTAGAACACATAATTTTCAGATACGTGTTTTGATTGAGCCTAAGGTGCCTATTTCGAGCATGAAGGATTTCTTTAAAAACCTTGATTTTACGGGTTGCTCATACTGTGACCCCGAAGGCCGTTAATGAGGTATATGGATGATTTGGGACCCTAAACAAGCCACTTTGATCACTCACAAGGTCAACACGCAGATGATTCTTGCTACGGTTACGGGAAACAAATTTGAGGACTGGGTCTACTCAGATTTCTATGGGAGACCTAACCCGTCAGTTAGGGAACAACTTTGAAACGATCTAGAAGATGATATGGGGATTCGGACGAACCTTGGCTCATCGCAGGTGACTTCGATGACTTTAGCGGCGTCAACGAAAGGAGGATATTTTCTGCTAATGACCCTTCGGGACGTATGCATAAAGTTCAAGCAAAATTGAACCGGTGAAACTTGATGGACCTCGGGTGTAGTTGGCCGAACCTTACTTGAAAAAAAAACAGAGCCGGGATGGCGAATATTATGGAAAGATTGGATAGAGCTTGCTGTAATGCAAACTGGAGAATCCAAAACCCAATGGAGAATGTGAGGAATCTTCCCAGAACCTATTTTAACCATGCTCCTCTCCTTATTAATGTGGATGGTATGGATACTCCCCCTAGGGGTAACTTGGGTGGGTTGAACCCGACTAACCTGATCCAAGACCGAACTAAAATAGGGTCCAGACACATAGTTTTAGTAAGGCTAAATTGCACTCGAAGGTACCCATATTTGCAAAAATGAGCAAGTGGTTACCCGAATTTTAAAATTGAGCACTACAAGTCCCAAATTTTTCATTTTCGAGCAAGTAGGTACCCGTCGCTAACTGCCTTTAGACTAATTGGACGGAAGTGACTCGGTGTGGGGGGGGGTGTGCAATTTTTGACACCTTCTTCATGTTCATCATCACCTTCATCACCATCTTATTTCTTTACTTCTTTCTTCAAGCACAACCACCACCAAAATGCCACCAATATACCTGCAACTCCAAAACTGCTGTAGGTGGAGCATACTTACCTCCCGTAGAACTTTTCTCCTCGACCGATTTAAAGAATGGTTGGGCATCGAGAGAGAAAACCGAGCTTGAAGTTGATGAACCTTAGATCTTATTTCATCAAACTCTCCTCAACCTTGAAATTCGTCTCTTCTAATCGGTTGAGTTATGTTCCTCATTCAAAGGCTTACCCAATGGACCGAAGTAAGGTTGCAGACTCGTCGGATTTGCGGGCAGGCACCGTATCCGAGGCTCTTCGCCGGAAACTGCTCGATGCAGTAGTAGAGTTCGGTAAAATCGAGTTTTGGGACTGTTTATCATCTCTTATAGCTTTCCATGAGGTTTATAATTGACTTAGAGTGCAATAGCAGGTTGTAATGGTGAAGAATAGGCTGTTAACGGGCCGTTTTGTCGCCGCAATCCTCCATGACCGATGAGTTCTTGGAAGCTTTGGCCGGAAAGTTGTAATCTACTCTTTCCTTCACTGTTTTCACTTCCGGTTGCGTCCACGCGATCCTAGTAACGTCGTGAGTAAATTAGAGGTATCAAAACATGCCCAGATTGTAGTATCTTGGTGTTTGATTTGTGTATTCATTGTATTGTTACCGGGTTGGGGAAGGATTAAACGATCGGTTCGGGTCAGGTTTGTAAGGTTACGGGTGTCAAATATTGCGCAACCCCCACCCACTCTCTGTGTCACTTCCGTCCATTAGTCTAACGAAATTTAGCGACAGATACCTACTTGCTCGAAAATGCAAAGTTTGGGACATGTGGTGTTTGGTTTTGAAATTTGGGTACCCAGTTGCTCGTTTTGAAAAATATGGGTACCTCCGATGAAATTTAGCCTTTCAGTAATTTGGACGGGCTTGGACAGAAATTCTCTGGCCGAATTGCAATTAGGGTCGAGATTGGGCACAAATATTAAACGACATGATAACCCGAATTGCTCGATTTGCATGACCACTACCTATACAATTTATATTTCGAGATAATTATTTAGCATATCTAAAATGAATATTCTACTTTTCTTTTGACTATTAAAAATGTTTTCAATCATTTTTTGGTCCTAGAACTACTTGATTTAAATTGCAACAGAGGTACCCATTTTTGCAAACACAGGCAAGTGGGTACCCAAATTTTAAAACGAGCGCCACGGATCCCGAGTTTTTGATTTTCGAACAAAAATTTGGAGGGAAAAATTGTGGGAAGTGGTACCCTTCCGTTAACTTTCTGTTAATATTGGACGGAAAATATAAAAAGACTATTGTACCCCTTATTTTCACCTCAAAATTGTATAAAATGCGCAAAGATACTTGTATGTTATTGTTTTATTAAAAAGATAAATTATAAAACTTTTGAGTTTTTTATTTAAAAAATGTTCAAAAAATGTTAAAGACTTTAACATTGACGATATATGTTAGTAAAAACATATTTCATATCCTGAAATGATGTAATTATATGTAATTTTGATGAAATATATTGCATTATCTTACATACATCAAATTAGTAGATTAAATTTATTATTTTAACTTTTTAGATTTGTTAATAAAACTTGTATATTAAACAAAGTTGGAGGTGAAAATAAGGGGTACAATAGTTTTTTATATTTTTTGATCCTGTATTAACGGAAAGTTAACGGAAGGGTACCAACTTGCTCGAAAATAAAAAATGTAGGACCCATGGTGCTTGATTTTGAAAATTGGATACCCACTTGCCTGTTTTTACGAAATATGGCTACCTACGGTGCAATTTAGCCTTATCTTTTTTACTCACAATTTATTATTTTTTGTGTTTCAAAAAAGTGTTATTTAATGTTTTAGCCCGAATTCAGCCCGACCCAAATTAATCTGTACGAAATTTGGCTCGGACGGGCTGAGGGTGCTCTTGACTCAGGCTGGGCTGGGCTTGGGCAACCTTGACAAAAATCGAACTCGGGCTAGGACAGGGGTGCCAACCCGTCCAGCTCGCTCGATTTGAAGTCCTACTCCCCCTCCTCGCTTTAAAAGTTTTAAATTTGAAAAATGCTTAGATGCTTGATAATGATTTTAATCTTTTTGTTGATAAATCTTGCGTTGAAGATGCTAATCTGGACATAGTGACAAAAATTGATAAGTTAGCTAGACTCATTCAAGGTTGGTGCAAAGTTAACGTTCTAGAACTAAAAGATGGATTTTGGGGAGATTGGAAGGTATTCAAAAGGCGCAAAGTAGAATCTACTCCCATAATATTTATCTACTTGAACAAGAGCTTATTGTTAAGTATAATGTTATCTCAACCAGGAAGAATTACTTTGGTACCGACAGTCTAAATGCAATAGAGGAGGAGTTAGAGAATCTTAGGGGAAAATTGACCTCTGTCGAGATCAAAAGTGCCTTTTGGAGGATTAACAACAATAAATCTCCGGGTTTAGATGGTTTTAATGCGGTTTTCTATATGAAGTACTGGGGTAGTATTGGGGAAGATGTTTGTAAGTTTGTGAAAGACTGTTTTACTAATGGTAGTATCCCGTATGCTATTGATAGAACTTTGATTTGTCTGATTCCTAAATGTGATAACCATGAAACTATCAAGCAGTTTAGGCCTATATAAAGGAATTACCAAATGTGTGGTTAATAGGATCAGACCAATTTTGAATAAGATTGTGGGACCTTATCAAAGTAGTTTCCTCCCTGATAGATCTACTAAAGACAACATTATCATTACCCAGGAAATCATTCACACTCTAACACGAAGGAAAGATAAGCTAGGAGGGATGATAATTAAAATTGACCCTGAAAAAGCCTATGATAAGTTGTCATGGAACTTTATTAGTGAAATTCTTGAGTTCTTTTGTTTCCCTCCCATCCTGAGAAACCTTATCATGGATTGTGTTACTAGTGTCAGATCTGCTATTATTTGGAATGGAGAGGTTCTTCCTAAATTTAAAACTAGTAGAGGTTTGTGGCAAGGAGACCCTCTTTCCCCATATTTATTTGTTTTTTGTATGGAAAGACCGTCTCAAAAAAATTTAGAGCATGTGAATATAAAGAATTGGATTGGGGTAAAGCTTCTAGTAATGGTCCGGTTATTTCCCACATTTTCTATGCTGATGATCTTATGTTCTTTGGTAAGTGTGATGATGTTACTTGTAAAACCATGAAAGATACTCCTGATGAATTTTCCTGTATGTCTCGTCTTAATAACGATGCTACTAAGTCCGAGGTATTTTTTTTCAAAGAATACCAGTAGAAGTAATAGAAATAAAGTGAAACTAATGACCTGGTTAAGTATTTGGGTATCAAACTATCAATCTTGTGAATGGTAAGTTTAACAAAGATAGTGTTGCGGATATTGTTATCAAAATGAACAAAACAATTCTGGTTGGACTAGCAAAATGCTTTCCTTTGCTGGTAGAGTTCCTTATTGTAAAAGTTTCTTACGACCCTCCATTCTTATACTATGCAAGTTCTTCCCATTCTCATCTCAACGGCTATGAAAATTGACAAAATTTGTAGAGACGTCATTTGGGGAGACACGGGTGAGAAAAAGAAGATTCATCTAATTAAATGGGATACTCTTTGTCTCTACAAGGTTAAAAGGAGGGTTAGGCATCAAGAAAGCTAAAATTCATAACTTGGGTCTCATTGCTAAACTTGGTTAGGTGGCTTGTTTTGAGAACAATATGTGGTGTAATGTGTTAAGTAAAACAGTGCCTTAAAAACAAAACTTGGGTAGTGCTAAGAAGATTAGGTACTTCTCACCGATTTGGAGAGGTATCCTTAACACTAAGGGTTAACTTAGAGATAATACCATGTGGAACATTGGTCCTGGTAAAGATACTTCGATTTGGTATGATTGGTGGTGCGGTGAAAAGGCCATTGGTTCTCCTCTTGACAAAGGCCTTCAAAATGTGAAAGCTTCAGAGCTGATGAAAGATGAATTTACTTAGAATCTTGAGCCTTTATTGAATAAAATCAATGAGGAGAACAAAATCTAAATTGCTAATACCTTTATTCCTTCTTTGAGTTATTCGGTGGATTCTCCTTTTTGAAAAGGATCCAACTCTGGATCCTTCACTGTGTCCACTGGCTATAATACCATTAAATTTGATTGCAATCAATGTAATGGTATTAGGGGAGGGGGTTGGATAAGGCTTTGGAAACTGAGAGTTCCAAACAAGCTTATCCATTTATTCTGGACTGTTTTACATGAGAAAATCCTTACTAATGCCAACAGAAAGAGCAGAGGCATGTCTGGGGTTGATACTTGTAACATCTGTAATACAGATTGTGAAGACCTGAATCACCTTTTCCGCAAGTGTGATAAAGTGGTTAGTGATAATTCAATCCCATTGAATTAATGACCGCATGAACTCAGGGGGAGTCCGATATTGAACACGATCAAAGACATGTTTTCTCAAAGCTCCAAAGCTTTGAAGAAGTCCAGTTTTGCTTATGAACTTGTTAACTGCAAGCTAACAATTTCTATGTTGCAGGCTTATGATTGAATTGGATGTTGTTTACAAGCCTGATATATCTCTTACAAATATTTTTGAAATGTTATATTGTTCTTTTAATGCTAAAAAAATGCAAATGTGATTTTTATTAAATATTAGCTTTGCTGGCTAAATCTTTGACAGTCATCCAAAGCTCCAAAGCTTTGGTGGTGCCTTTGAGTTCTTGTCAGGAACAATCTTGGCTAATCAATCCTTAATGCAGATTGTTTCAGCTGGTTATATGTTTGATTATTGACTTGTTATGAGTCACAATATTATTGCTGATTATTATTTGGCTATATATATACATGTTATATGTATAGAATTAAATCAGCAAACAGTCTTTAGCTAGGTTTTGGGTTTAAATTGATCTATCTAACAGATTAGGATATGTGTGCAATAAAATCGGGATTGTGTTTGATCTTGCGATTAAGTTGTGCATGGTTGTTCGTCGTTCAAACCTGCCTAACAAATCAAATCAGCTAGTAAAACATAGCTTATGAAAGAAGCAGTTTGAGGGTTGTGGGTTTTCAGGAAGGTTGTTCCTAAAATCTCTCCAGTTTGTTACTGCAATTTTTTATAAGCCAAATTTGAATTTTAAGAGAAGAGAGAGAGCTCAAACGATGAGAAAGGAAGAGAGTTCATTTGTGGAACTATCCAACTCTTAATTCATTCGTCCACACTTCTGAGCATTACTTCTTAACCTGTTTTTATGTTCTTCATTGTGCTTTCATTGTATTATTCATTTGCATTTCTTAGCCTCACCAAGTTTAGTGAGTTAGATGTTCAAGTGAAAAACAAAAGATTCTTATTGTTTCACTAGATTGTAACTGAAACTAGATCGGTTTGGAACCACAAGCTATATAAGTGTAAGGTAGTTTACTTAGGCTTGAGATCTAGGGCTTAATCCGTGATTAATAAGAAGTTGTTTAAATCCTGGAGGGATCAAGTCCCTACGGAGGAGAGTAGGCCCACTGGTGGCTGAACTTCGTAAAAAATTCTTGTGTTCATTGCTTTACTTTGTTGTTATTCATTCTGCATTCAATTCTGCACAAAACAGGTAGCTCCAAAGCTTTGGAGGATTTTCAGTCTCAAAGCATTGAAGCTCCAGGCTGCTTCTATTAGTTTCAAACTTGTGCAAACCTCTCCAAAGCCTTGAGATTCCATCTTATCTTTGCTTTTAAGTTTTAAAAGGTTATTTTTAGAAAAAGTTTGCATACTCTATTCAACCCCTCTTCTAGAGTATTAAGTGTAGGGTTTTGATACGGATTCACAGCGGAAGAAACAATAATAATCATCCGTTCAAGACCCTCCAAGGATCAAAAGTCTAGAACTCATAACGATGGTAAAGGATGAGAACATCAAGTACCTTGTTTGTCTCCTGTGATGACTTCTCTTGTGAAATAGTATTCACGTCTGTATGGATAGTCCACACCTAGGATCAGAGCTACAGTCATTCCACATCTTTTGCTAAAAAATTATGGAAGGAGGATGAAGAAGATCACGCAAAACCAGCACACAAGTCGCGCCTCTAGGGGGCCGACGGTAAGAGGGGCGGACCGGGAGGGGGGGGGTTTGGCCACCCTTATTGTCTCTCTCCTTGATTTTTTCTCTCCTTGTGTTGTAAAAATTATGACACTCATATTTGGAATAAGCTAGGAGTGTTCCTATATATAGTCTAACAACACCTTGTTAACTACATATTGGACCCAATACTGATCATGTCCATACACGAATTAGTCCACATTGCAAATGAGTCCTACTAAGTTTGCATGTGGCTGCGATTGATCGTTCTATTTAATCAACCATATTAATTAATTCCCAAGTCTAGTTTAATCCATAGGGCGTGTGACCCCATAGGTTCCTTTTTAGTTGGTAGTAACAATTACTAACACGGAGGGGTGTCGTGAAACACATCCATGCCACCCAACTAATGGAAATAGTCATTAATCCTGGCAAACCTTGTGACCAATGTTACTGTATTGTATTATCCCTTTTTTCATATCCTGATTGGACACGAGACATACAAGTCACACTCGTATATCAATCCATAGTTTCTCGATCCTGGGAATAGTCTTATCCATGCAGATAACATCAATATCCGATATTTATTTATCCAAGTCTGGTCAGACATTCTATAAGCACTACCCCTCGAGTGGACGCGGATATTTTCTCCCGTTATGTGGGAGGGACAAATACTCTCTACATCACTACCATCTCTAAGCTTGCTTCCTATCATGCGCGATGACTACCTTTATAGTTACCCGGATAAGGCGTAACGTTTGATAATCTCAAAGCATGATATTTCAAAACTAGAGTATCTAGTAACTTGAAGTCTAAGGACCACAATACCATTGTCACTACGAGAAGCACTTGTGACTTTACAAAACTTGTATGTAGCCTTCTCGTTAGTGGGTCAATCCAGTATGCCATTACCCCTAATGCATACCCTTGTGTTGGATTGTGATATCTCCATATCAAACCAACCCCATACTAGTCTATAGTTGATCGTCCTGTTAATCAATATAATGGAATAGGGATATTTAAGATAAACAACACATTGTAATCTAAGGACTTCATTATATTAAATATCTCCATAAATAATACAATGATTATTCTAGCCAAAAAATAATGTTCATACTAAATAATATTTCCTCTAGGGCATCTTTTCCAATAGTCTCCCACATGCACTAGAGCCAATCTGGTGCATCTCGTATGCCAATAGGTCTAGTGTGCCATTCATGCTTGTGCTGAACAAGCGGCTTCGTAAGTGGATCTGACAGATTCTCATCTGTACGAATCTTGCATATCTTCACATCTCCTCTATCGATAATGTCTCGAATAAGATGGAACTTCATGAGTACGTGTTTGGATTTCTGGTTTCCAATGAGAAGTATGTCATCCCCATATAAGACCAAAAACACAATAGAGCTCCCACTAACCTTCTTTTTGACACAAGTTTCATCTCCGTTCTTGATGAAGCCAAGCTCTTTGACCGCTTCATAACAACTTAGATTCCAACTCCTAGAAAATTGTTTCAACCCATAAATGGATCGCTGCAACTTACACACTTTACGGGCATGCTCTGGATCCTCAAAACCCTCTGGCTATGTCATGTACACATCCTCATGGAAGTTTCCATACATAAACGCTGTTTTGACATCCATCTGCCAAATCTCATAATCGTGATAAGCTGCAATATCAAGTAAGATTCGAATGAATGTGGTCATTGCGACTGGTGAAAAGGTTTCATCATAGTCAATACCATGAATTTGTCTGGATCCTTTTGCCACCAATCAGCCCTCGTAGGCAATCACATTGCCATCCATGTCGGTCTTCTTCTTGAAGACCCACTTACACCCTATGGGGCGAGCCCCTTGGGGGTGGTTCCACCAAAGTCCATACTTTGTTGGTATACATGGATTTTATGGCCTCAAGCAACTTTTGAGAGTCTGGCCCTTTCATGGTCTCTCCATAGGTAGTAGGCTCATCATCTATGAGCAACATGTCACCAGGCTCAGTCACGAGAAGTCCATACCTCTCTGTCTCCTGGCGCACTCTAATCGACCTACAAATTTCTTGTGTTACCTGAACATGTTCCTCCACAAAAATTTGTGGTTCCTATTCATGTTCCATAGTAGGATCAGTGGTTTGTGGTTCTTGAATTTCTTCAAGTTCTACTATCCTCCCAATTGATCCTTTAGAGACAAATTATCTTTCTAAGAACACGCCGGTCCGAGCAACAAACACTTTGTTCTCGGTTGGATTGTAGAATTAATACCATTTCATTTCCTTAGGGTATCCCACAAACTTACACTTATCCGAATTTGGCCCGAGTCTCTCTATTTGTAAACGTTTTACATACACATCGAAACCTTACATCCTCATGAATGACGATGTGGGACACCCCACTCCAAATCTCATGTGGTGTCTTCATAACCAATTTAGATTGAACACGGTGAAGGGTGAAGGCTGCACATAATAGAGCGTGACCCCAAAATGATAATAGAATATTTATTTGACACATCATAGATCAAACCACGTCCAAAATATTTTGATTCCTCCTCTCGGACATGCCATTACACCATGGCGTTCCAGTTGGACTGTGCCAGGAAAAGATCCCACACTCTCTAAGATAGTCGTCAAACTCTTGGCTTAAGTATTCTCCTCCACGATCCGATCTTAGAGCCTTAATACTTTTGCCAAGTTGCTTCTCTACTTCATTCTTGAATTCTTTGAACTTTTCAAAGGATTCGGATTTGGACTTCATAAGGTATACAAATCCATATCTACTGAAATCATCAGTAAATGTGATTAAATAAAGATGGTGTGGTAAATGGCCCACATACATCAGTATGCACGAGAGCCAATTGCTCACTAGTCCGCTCTCCTTTCTTATTGAAAGGGGAATTTGTAATTTTTCCTAATAAACAAGATTCACATGTCTCATATGATTCATAATCTAATGAGTCTAGGAATCCATCCTTACGGAGTCTAGAGATGCGTTTCTCGTTTATATGGCCTAAACAAAAGTGCCATAGATAAGTAGGATTTAAATCATTATTTTTAATCCTCTTAATATTTATGTTATAGACATGATTACTTAGATTAAGGATATACAATCCATTAGATAATTGCGCACTACAATAGTGAATACTATCAAAATAAATGGAGCAACAACTGTCCTTTATTGAAATAGTAAAACCTTCTTTGTCCAAACAAGAAATAGAAATAATGTTTCTGCTCATAGCAGGCACAAAATAGCAATTATCTAATTCTAAAACTAATCCTGAAGGCAGAGACAGCTCGTACGCGCCCATGACCAATGCAGAACCTTTTCTCCTTTCCAAACGCGCAGGTCTATCTCTCCTTCAGCCAATCTCCTACTTCTATTTAGATCCTACACATTTCAAAAAATGTGAGATCCACATGCAGTATCCAATACCCAATATGAAGAGAAAGTTAAATTGACATCTACAACAAAAATACCCGGGGGTGGTGGAATCACTATTCCAAGCTTTTTATCCACCAAATACTTTGGGCAGTTCCTCTTCCAGTTTCAAGGCTGAATGCAGTAGTGACAATCACCCTTATTCACGCTCTTGGCAACGCCACCGGCAGGCTTAAGGGAATCTTCCTTTGGTTTTGCAACTGACTTTCCTTTCCCTTGGGAGGAAGAAGCAACTCCCTTACTCTTTCCTTTGTGCACCATCATTATGGCCTTGCCCTTTTGCTTGTTGATGCTTTGTTCAGCTGTCCTCAACATATTGAGTAAATCAGGAAGAGGTTTGTTGATCTCATTCATGTTATCGTTCATAATGAACTATCCATAACTATCTGGAAACGATTGCAAGATGAGATCAGTGGCCAACTTTTGACCCACCGGAAACCCTATGATTGTGAGATTCTCCAAGTAACCGATCATACAGAGCATGTGAGGTCCCACAGGGTTTCCCTCTGTCTTATGACATTTGAACAATGCCTTGGAAACTTCATACCTCTCAACCCTTGCCTGTTCTTGGAAGAGCTGCTTCAAGTGTGCGATCATATCATCAACCATGTTCTCGTGTTACTTTTGAAGCTCAGAGTTCATGGTGCGAAGCATAAGGCAGGCCACATCATTAGCATTGTCAACGATCTTCTGATATGCCTTTACGACTGCAGGAGTATTATTTTTTGGACCCTCAGAAACTTCCTCCTCTAGTTTGTACAATCTTTTCTCTTGCTTGAGAACGATTCTATAGCTCGTATACCATTCTAAAAAGTTGGTTCCAGAAAGCTTGTCCTTCTCAAGGACGGATCGTAGGAATTGTGATGAATTCGATGAATTGTTTGCCATTGGAATTCTACAAAATGAGAAATATACAAGTATTAGTATTTTGTGAACAAATAACTACATTTAATAATGGATTGACTTTTAGACGTAGCTCCCACTATTTTTATCGAATTAATAACCCTCCATAGTAATGCGGATAATATCATTATATTTTCTAGTGGGCCAAGATCCCCATTTCACTTCTTTTGATCTTGCTTTTGTAAGTCATCCAAAATTAGTTATTTAGGTACGGACAATTCCAATTGCATCCTATGAAACTCATGTTTCAATTGGGAAAATAACTCCTTATTTATCTATCCCATATATAATCCCAATTGCTTACATCTAAGCTTTCAATCCAATTGAAGTGGCCTAGTTGCGTCCAACCTCTTACTTCAACATTTTCACATTACTAGCTTGTGCCATCGTGCCACATTATGATGAATCAAGTCGCCTTGCTTTGGCAAGCCCGAACTTGACAAATTATAATCATGACAAGTGTTTAAGTAACGAGAAGGCAAAACGCAATATATTATTTGAGGGATTTTTCTATTTAATTTTGATTGTTTTGTTGATCCACATCAACTGATCTATTTAATTGGGTTGGCAAATCCCAAAATAAAAGATTCGGGTTTTTTTATCATGTTATCAATTTGCATGATCATCCAGAGACCAATAATAAATAACAAGACAATAAATTAAACAACCACAAACAATAAATAAACGTGATGTGGATATGGCCTCATACACTAAGATATTCCCAAGCCAATGAGAATATCTATAAGCCCTAAAAAATAGCAAGCTCATCTCCATGTGCTTCCATCTTTTAGTCCATGCTCCTTTTAGCTTGTGGAATGCCGCCATTGATAGTTCAATTCTATTGAATTGAATGAGTATGTGCAAATTCAGAGGGACTTTTCACTGTGATGATGAAAGCCATAAAGTTCAGAGACAATAAGTCTCAAATCTCCAAAACTTTGAGATTCAGTAACTGCTTGTAAAACTGAATACTTGTGCTTATCAGTTTCTGTGTTGCAGGCTTGTGCATTGGATTGTGTGATGATCTTATCATCTTATATTGTCTCCTGGAAATATAATTGATTTTATATTTTGTCTAAGTGATTGTACAGATTGACTGAATACAGGAATCAGTTTGGAGGCCAAAAATATGAACAAGCAATCAAAGCTTCAAAGCTTTGAGATTGCCTTATGCTCTTAACTGTTTATATTGGTGTGCACAAGAGAATCCTGCAGAGAGAACTTCGTGTACACCAAAGGCAGAGAATAGAAAATGGCACAGGAAGTGTTGGGTTGTGCGTAGGGAGAGAGTAAGGCAGTAGCACTGTCTGAGAGAGAGAGACAGGGGTTTGGCAGAGCTTCCGCGTATGTCTGGTGTGTCCTCCCTTGTATGGAAGGGTTAACGTCCTATATATAACGGAGAATGTGACCGTTGTAGTGTGGTTAATGCGCCCATCAATGGCGGCTTAATTAGCTTAACCACAACGGCACGTTCGTCCGCGTATATAGGGACCGTTACAGCACGTTGTCCGCGTATACCGGAACCGTTATGGGGTTGACCGGGTTTGACCGGGTTTATGGAGCTCGTGCCATAAATCTCTCAAAAGCAGTTACTAAAGGTCGCGCGCGAGCTTGGCTCGCACGCGACAGGACTTACTCTAGCCTCCAAACCACTAAGTCCCTACAAGTCCCGTGCAGTGGTATGCGAGGGCCCTGTCTCGCAGCCCCCACGTGGATCAGCGCGGCTGGTGATCCAGTGTGTGTGGAGCACAATATGGTGTGCTAGATGATTGCCACGTGGCCAAGATCTGTCTGCTCAAAAAGCACTATCTACATTAGCCCCCTTTCTGCGCGTGAAGACTCATAGCCGGATAGGCTTCCATGCGCAGGAACCAACGTACGCGTCGCCGCCACGCACCAATTCAAATATGTGCAGATTCAGCCCCCGTGCGTGCCATTATGACCTAAACCCCTAGAGTCATGCCGTCTGGTCTTTTAGGGTTTTAGGCGTGACGTCAGCTTGTCCTGTGATTGCGCGATTCGACGGTGACGGTTGCGATTCGACTACTGAAAGGACGCAACCCTTCATTGTTTTTGGATAAATACTCTGTATTCTCCATTGTTGCAAAAGCATCACTTCTTTCTCTTAAAGTGAATGATACCCGGAAGCCTTCAAGAGCAGATTCAGATAATCAATCACCAGTTTTCTCTTGTCAATCGTCTTCTTCAACTGTGCGCATCCAAGCAAACTTTACCAAAACAAGGTTGGCCTTGCTCAATTTTGTTTAATATACTGATATATGCTTTGAACTGCGTTGGATCTGCAAACCCATAACATATTATCCACTGAAAACTATGAAGAAGCTCTTGCTCTTTGAATCCAATTTTGATTTAATCCCCAGATGATAAGGATCTTGAATGTAGGGTTTCTGAAATCCCTGATAATGCAAACGATTCCAATCTCTAATTTTGAAGATTGCCACTGGACTGTTCATCTTTCTTCCAATAAATCCTCGTATGCTTTGAACGGAAGCTTGAAATTCAAACTAAAGTATGCTTTGAACTGAAGCTTGAAATTCAAACTAAAGTATGCGTATTTCTCCCCCCTTTTTTCTTGCTTTTCCGCAGGAATGGCAAAGACAAAAGGAACCAAACCCATTAAGGAGGTCGAAGAAATACCTGATCTTCCCCGGGCCTTATGGCGAAAAGCCCCCTATCTGGGTGGCAAAGACTTCTACCATGCTAGGGTTAAGGCGAAGAAACTGCCAATCCCTGTCCCTGTTGAAGAATTGCACACCCCTCCAGTTAACTCGGCCCTGCTCGAATTGATCGATTCCGAAGACGTGGTTCGATTGGGAGTCGAAAATGGGTACTTCCTGTACACTGCGATTTCCACTCAAGCGTTTGTTCAGAAATTGGACTTCATGGATGAGTGGATTGACCATGTACTGACCCATCATGCCATGACTTTAAACGATGCTGGCATATACTTCGCAGTTCGTGCTATGAAGGGTGCTGCCGTGAAGCTGGACCAGTCCATGCTTCTAAACCTTCTTTCTCGTTACTCGCCTGCGACTCACACATTCCATTTTGCTGAGTTCGAGGCTGCTCCCACGCTTGAAGATGTGCACATGCTGTATGATCTGTCTCCCGTGGGCGAGGTGGATCCTATGAGTCCCTTGAGAACTGATGTGGAGATCGCTTTGTACAAGCAGATGGAGGAGTGCTTGTCAGAAGTGAAGAAAATTTCCACCCGGTGGATTCCTACAGAAGTCCTCCCCGACTGGCAGTTGGTTGACACATCTGCGAAGAACACTTGGAACAAGTGGGTGCAATATTTCTTTCGCGATTATGCGAACAGCAGTATCACCAAGAAGCTTCTGAGCCAAAACCCGAAGGCTAAGAACTATGTGAATGGCAAGGGTTATCACTTGACCTTATGCGCCTTCCTCTGTGCCTGGTTGTCGAGGTATTTAATCGATGTTCACCCGCATGATGGCGTCTTCTATCATGTTCAGCCTCTTGCTGTGAAATTGGCCCTTGGTCAGAAAGTCGCACTTGGACCCTTAGTCTTGGGCACGCTGTACCACAGGTTGGATCAGCTGGTCGTAGCAATGAAGGAATCGCGTGGTCGCCTCGACGTACTGACTTACATTAACATTGTTTTCTTGAGAATTTGGGTCTTCGAGCGATGGCCCTCTTATGGCCCAATTCCTTCTAAGCCCAGCAAATGGTGTCCCCCAGGTGTGGAGGAGGAACGTAATAGCGGTAGGGCTGCGAGGTGGTTTGGAACTCACTTCCCTAAGTGCGTTTGGAGCCTGATATGCGACAATCGGGAAGAATTTATAGCCAGGCCTTATGCCACGCGCGTTGAGAATGTGCGATGGTTCCCAAAACTGTATCCCTCTAAGGCTGTTGCTTTCTCAGAAGAGCTCCTTTTCGAGGGCGGGGAGCATTTCCACGAGCGCTATCGCGAATTCTTTTGCTGGTGTCTGAGAGGTTCTCTTCCTGCTCTTGCAGAGCATGTTCGTGAGCTCGCCCCTAGGTACGAGAGGATTACCGTGGATGTTGATTCCACTCGCGTTTCTCCCCAGTTTGGCTTCGACGCAGTAGCACCATCAATCTGGCCGCAGTCTATCATAAGAGGCTGCTACAAGCGGTTATTGTCTGGGGAGTGTAAAACAATCTTGATGAGAAATCTTCCCTTCGAGTAACCTCCAGGTAACCGCGAAGGTGGCTATTCCATAAATTGGATCGCTTATTGGAATGCCCAGCAGACAAGGTTTGAGACACAGTCGGCCCCTCAACCAAGCAGAGCTCCTGTAATCAAAAGGAATTCTTTCCCTTTTCGTCCCAACTGTAGCCTGGACGAGTCTGAGTATGGCTGCTATTCGTTGCTGGATCGCGAGAATCACCTGTGTCCCTCCACCATTCTCGACGAAAAGATAGCCACGTTTAAGAGGGGTGATTCGCATGTCATCAGATACAGCGAAACTTTTGCTAAGGTAAGCAATTTCTCTTGCATGTGCTGAGTTTCCTTTATTCCAATATGTTGAAAACTTCATGCTTCATTTTCTGCCACAGTGCTATGTGAGGAGGTTTGCATCTGGTGAGCGTTCCAAATCGCTGGTCACTACCATTGTTACTGCAAGAAGGCAGGGACAACCAGTTCGGCTAGCTTCGAAAATGGATCCCGCGGTTGAGACCAAAATTCGCGAGGTCATGAATGCTTTTGCTGATTCGCTGATAGAAAATACTCCAGCCTTGTCTCCTCCCAGGAATGATCCATCTCCTCCAGCGACTGCTGCTCCGAGAGCGAAGAGGCCCAGACAAAGAGGAATCACAATCTCTTCCCCTAGGCGCGCTCCAACTTCCCCTCCTGCGAGATCCCTTACTGCCAGGGATAAAGGTAAAGGTCGCATGCCCAGTAAAGCGCGGAAGGAGCTCGCAGTGGAGACCTTTGTTCCGTTTGGCCAGGAGGAAGAGGAGGAGAGAAGAGAGACAAGAGAAGGATATGAAGAAGAGGAAAGAATTGAAGATGTCAGAGACAGAGAGAGAGATGAGATACAAGAGGAAGAGTCAGGAGGTATCTGAATCGTACTTCTCTTCTCATTGTCTTAACTCTTTCGCAATCTTATCTGAACGAATTGTTTCTTTGCAGATGATGATGATGAGACCATCAGTGGCCTTTTGGCCAAGAAGAAGAAGAGGGGTTCTCATTCTGGTGTTTCCAACGAAACCATAAGCGAGGACATTCTTGTCGAGTCAAGGAGAACAGCTGCGGAGGCTGCTGAAAGAAGAAGAAAGCGAGAAGAAGAGGAGCTCGAACGTGTAAAGCAAAGAAGCCTAGAAGAACAACACTTCGACGACCTAGTGCGTCCAACTGATGAGGAAGATGTGCTTCCAGAAGAGGTGGCTCCTCAAGTTGACGAGGAGGATGCGGCTCCAGAAGAAGATGCAGCAGCTCTAGAGCAAGCCCAAGCGGACTTCGAAGAAATCGCAGGTGGTAACGAAGGTGAGATTTTTAATCTCGCAGTAACTTATCGAGATGTGATTGTCGGTGCGCTAAAGCACGGCTTGTCAAAAGCTAACATTCGCCGCTGGCTAGTAAGCAAATGCGGTGAACCTTCAGGTAATCATTTGAGCAACATGTGTGAACTAGGCTTATCAAATCAAACATAATCATGACTGGTTTCTTCGCGCCCCAGGTCACGCTCATCTTAAAGATATTCTTAATGAAGATACATTAATAGGGCAAGGTTCTGCGTCCATTGCATATGACGAAGATGCTGCAATCCCACCCTCGCGTGGAGGTGCTCGTTATTAGCTTCCAAAAGATATAAAATATTATGCAGCGCAAATTACCTCACATCATCGTACTTTGTATTGCAGGCGACGCTGATGAAGCCATGTAGGAACAAAGGAGTCAACCTTCTGCATCCTATGTCCCGGTGCCGAGTTCTCATACTGAGAAGCCCGTCGCAGCTGCTGAATATGCGGGAGAGCCCTTCGAGGACGTCATTGAACTTTCTGATGATGCCGAAGCTGACACCGTGTTGATGGAGGAAGATGCCCATGCTGGTGCTGAGGAAACAGGAACGAACGCTGCTGACGCTATCGCACCTGAAGGCCTCCCCAATCAAGCTGCAACTTCTGCTGCTGCCATGCCTCCGGCAATGACTGAGCCTGCAACACCTCTTCCTGCGTGGAACTTTTGGAGCTCGCAGGTCGGGGCTGCAATCGCACCTGGTGCGGCTTATACTCTTCCTACCAACTATGAGGAGTTAGAGCTCGCGGCTGACAGGAGGTCAATGGAGCAGAGACAGTCTTCAACTGCCCCAGCAATGCGCATTCTTTCTTTGCACGAGATCCTTGAAGGAACTGGTATGTCGTGATTGTTGTTCGCATCTTGCATTCTTCATTTACAATTTCAACGGTCTAACTTGTTTAACATTGCTTTAGGGTTGAAGCAAGCTGACGTGGACTGGCTAGTTCGAATGCGTCTCTCCTATCCTCAATCGTGTGTGAGGTCTCTGGAGATAGGGCCTTTCGACAGGAGGCTGTTTTTTACTGAAGCCATCAAGATTTTGGAGCAGCTATCCGCAGCCACACCTGCGACCATTTCTCCTCAGGGCGCAAAGCTGCTTTTCGGCATGTGTCAAAACCTTCTCGCCAAGGTTCAAGGCAAGCTGGGCTTTGGGTTTCTTGTCAAAAGAGTCACCCAGATTCGCGCGGCCGTGAATTTGAAGCGCGGCTACCATAACCTCACAGCTGAGCAGAAGGTGGAGCAGCAAAAGCAAAAGGCTGAAGAGGCTGTGAAGCTCTTCCATGAGATGAACGCCAAATACGAGCAATTGAAGCAAGAAGTGGAGCAAGTGGAAAATCTGTCGCGTCAGTTTACTCCTAATGACTCCCTGGTCAAAGGCTTATTTTGAAAAGTAGCAAATCTGTGTGGAGAAAAATACTAAAACATTACTGTAATGTTGCTAGGGTTTTTCCCCCCTTTTTTTTCAAAAAGAATTTGAATGCCTGTTTTACCCTTCCCGGGATTTGCTCGAATATCTCTGTGCATATTAATTATGATGTCAGCAATTGATATTCTGCCTTGATTTTCGCCCTAATTTCTCATTAGATAAGCACGCTTTCCTTGGGAAGTCCATCCGTATCATGACCATCCGTCATTAATTAGGATACGCAACAGAATCGTCGTAGCCTTTAGTAGGGTAATTGATTGTTACCTCTTTTCAAGGCGTAAGTGATTGATTCTTACCCTCTTTTCAAGTTTTGCTGACTCATCTCAGCAACTGAAGAGTCTCAACAGGGTCTATATAAACCCTGCCTTTTGCTTATTTGGGTTCTTCATCCCACAATGTGGCTTGCCGTGAGTCCTTACGACTGCTGGCTTCAACGCTTGTCTTTCGTTGATTCATGGCAGCTTCAAGTTGTGAAACCTGAGTTTGTGCTTTGTGCCATATAAATAGCTTCCAAGATCTGCTTTACAAGGCTTATTGATCTTTATAAGTATCATAAAGAAGATGCAGATAATACCTCATGTTTGCTCGAAGAATTTTCTTCGTCTATTATGCTTGCAGGTCATGTTTCCGGCCGCCTCCCGGCGAGGTGCAGCGCCGTACTGACCTTGCTACCGGCTCGTAATGAACGATGGATTTCTCCTCTAGCTTGCTCGGAGGAGAATTTATTGCCTCCACGTTCTTGAACTCGGGATGGGAGCCAACGTGCTCGTCTCCGTGGACAAGGAGCCTCTTGCCCTAGGAGTTTGTGCTTGCTTGTTCTACGCCGGAACAGGTGGTTTCTCAGGCACATCTCTTGAGGTGTAAGACCAGAGAATGGCCTTGTCAGATCCTGGGATCTTGAACATAGCATCGCATAGGTCTTGTAGACATGGCGGGCTGTTCTTTTCGCAGGAACACCCTACTTGCTACAGATCTTTGGTCGCAGATCGTTGTATCGCATAGCCTCTGCTAGGACCGTTAGGTCGATCCTTTTTCAGTTAGGATTTCCCCGATGTGTAACTTCCGCTTGTAAGTTACTATTTAGATGCATTGTAAGCCATGTTGGCTATGTAACTAGCTCTGTTTTGAGCCTTTCGCTTGTAAGCTGTTATCTAGACAGATAAATTGTAAGTCATTTTGACTCATAATGATAAATCTCTTTGTATGATTTGCTGTTTTCGTTACAACAAATTACAATTTCGCATGCGTATTGGAAAATTTCGCCTTCTGTAGTGCTGTATTCACACTTTGCATTGTTGCTATGATTTGCTATCTGTCGGGATAGATTCGCAGATATGATTTTAGACCGTTCGAGATCATATTTGCGTAGCTGTGCTATCTTGGCGGATAGGCTTGAGATTTACTTAAGGTTAGACTCAAGTACGAGCGCTATCTCGGCAGATAGGCTTCTGTAGATCACTTAAGATCATTTTGCATAATGCCGCTATCATGGCAGATAGACTGAAGAATCATTTTGAGATCGCATTCGTGTAGTGCTGCTATCGTGGCAGATAGGCTTGAAAGATCATTTAAGATCATACTCGCATAGGCTGCTATCGTGGCAGATAGGCTTTAAAAGATCACTTAAGATCGTATTCGCATGAGCTGCTATCGTGGCAGATAGGCTTTAAAAGATCACTTAAGATCATATTCGCATAGGCTGCTATCATGGCAGATAGGTTTTAAAATTTCACTTAAGATCATATTCGCATAGGCTGCTATCATGGCAGATAGGCTTAAAAGACCACTTAAGATCATATTCGCATAGGCTGCTATCATGGCAGATAGGCTTTTAGAAGATCACTTAAGATCATATTCGCATAGGCTGCTATCAAGGCAGATAGGCTTAAAAGATCACTTAAGATCATATTCGCATAGGCTGCTATCATGGCAGATAGGCTTTTAGAAGATCACTTAAGATCATATTCGCATAGTTTGCTATCACGGCGGATAGGCTTTCGCTACTGAGAAATAATGAAATAAATAGAGCAACAAAGATAGCTGACAGCATAAAGTTCTTCCCATTTGGGAGAAGTCTTTTTATTATGAAATGCTCTCATATGGGAGAGATAAGATTACAATTCCCTCATATGGGAGAGAAGATGCACGAGTTTTAGCAATACAGAGCATGAAGCAGACGTTGTAATCTAACGCATATAATGAAAGGAGTTAAGGATAATACTTCTTAATCCAGCGCATGTTGACTGAGCTTGGGGTTGAGGTCGTTCCATGCATCCTCAATATGTTGCAGTAGCCACTATCAAAGACTTCTGTGACTTCAAAGGGTCCTTCCCAATTGGCTGCGAATTTTGGGTGAGCTGCCTCTCGCATGCAATGGTCAGACGCGCGCAAGACCAAATCTCCAACTGCGAGATCTCGACGTTGGAATGTTTTGTTGTACGCACGAGCGATCCTTTCTTGGTATCATTTGTTAGTCCTTTTAGCTTGCTCCCGCTTTTCTTCTAACATGACCAAGTCATGATCGCGTTGGTTGTCATATAACGCATGAAAAGCCAACCTTGCAGAGTTTATCTTTACTTCCGCAGGTACCACAGCTTCAGCTCCATAGCATAAAAGAAATGGCGAGACCCCTGTGGGCGTCCTTGGAGAAGTCTGATAGGCCCATAGGGCTATGTTCAAAGAATCAGCCCATTTCTTGTGGTCATCTGCGACCATCTTGCTCAAGATTCTCAATAACGTCTTGTTGGTTGCTTCCACTTGCCCATTACCCTTGGGGTAGTATGGAGTGGAACATATCTGCCTTATGTTGTACTCTGCTAGCTTTGCAGCCACCTGGCGATTGACAAAGGGGGTACCATTATCCGAAAGAATGGTGTTTGGAATTCCGAACCTGCATATGATGCTTTCTTGGACGAAATGGACTACAGCTAGAGCATTTGCTGTCTTCAGTGGTATTGCTTCTACCCACTTGGTGAACAACTCGGTCGCGGTGAGAATGAAGTGATTCCCGTGCGAGGTCGGTCGAATGGGACCGACGAAATCCAGAGCCCATGTATGAAACGGCCATGGTGTTCCCAACGCGTGTAGATCTACGGCAGGAGCGTGCACTAGATTACCTTTGAATTGACACTCATGGCAGCGTCTTACTTTGGTGCGGCAATCAGCCTCCATGGTGGGCCATAAGTATCCAATCGAGAGGAGCTGTCTGCATAATTTCGCACCTCCCTAATGTTCCACCTGATGAGAAAGGTCCATCACTTCTTGTGCTTCCTTGCTGTCTAGACATCGCAGCAAGTTACCTTCATGGCTCCAATCCGCATCATCGTCGGTCAGAGCAATGAATAAAGAGTATTTGATCAGTGCGCAACTCTCGCAATTTCCTTGAATCAATGCTGCGGCCGTTGACATGTCCGACCAATGAATGCCATACCTCTGGGCTTTCTGATAGATTGACACCTCACTTTCCCCGCAAGCATGTTGGTGAATCTTTTCTAACAGCGTTTGCCCTTCTTGCTCCGAGATGCATCGCATGAGTATTCCGCCGGGGCCCTTGTAGTAGAGGGTGTTGTCATGTATGCAATACCCCTTTGTGGATGCCCAGTTCTCGCTGCTCGTGCCTTCTGCGATGGCCTGTAAGATTGATTTTCTCCAGTCCGCATCATCCATGCATTCACCGTCGCACGCGTCCTCTATCAGCGCCGAGGATGTTCGCACTTCAATCGAGATTCTCGCAGGACATTTGTCTGCACTAACCTTGGATCCCAAGGTAGCTAAAGCATCAGCATGCCTATTGTCCGCTCTGGGTTTGTGCTCGTACCTAACGTCGCAGAACTGTTGCACCAATTTTTGTACCAAGGTCCGGTAGGGTGATAGGTTTATCTCCTTCAAGCCATATTCGCCTGAGGCTTGTTTGACAATTAGCTTGGAGTCCTCCATGACCGTCAAATTACTCACTTCTAGAGCTCTCGCCGCGCGAAGTCCTGCTATGAGAGCCTCATACTCTGCTTCATTGTTGGTGACTGCGAAGTCAAGCTTTGCGGACATTTGTATGACCTCTCCATCTGGTTTGGTCAAGACTATTCCAATGCCTCCACCTTTCCTTGTTGACGAGCCATCGAAATGGAGCGTCCAATAGGGCAGCTCAACTGCGTAGATTTCAGGTCCCTCCAATTCTTCTTCGATCACGGGCTCATGACTGTTATCAGGGAATTGCGCCAGCAAATCCGCTACCGCCTGCGATTTGATCGCCCGCGGCCGAACGCATGTGATGTCATATTGGGAAATGGTCATATACCACTTTGCCAACCTTCCCCCAGGAGTGGTGTGAGTCAAAATATACCGTATAGGATCGCTCTTTGTGACCACCACTACTTTGTGCGAAGCAAAATAGTGTCTCAACTTCTCTATTACAAAGAATAAAGCGAGGCAATGGTGTTCGATGTCCGTGTACCTTGATTCTGCGGGCTGCACGATGCGAGAGATGTAGTAGATGGGCCTTTCTTGACCCTCATACTCCTGAGCTAGGAGTGCTCCTATAGACCTCCTTGTTGACGTCAGATACAACAAGAGTGGTGATCCAAGCTGAGGTGCGATCATTACTTTTGACGATGTCAGCAGCTCCTTTAGTTTCCCGAACGCAGCTTCGTGCTCTCCAGTCCAGTTGTATACAGCATCTTTCTTGAGAAGATCACTGAAACAGAAGATGATTTCGGCGATCGCTGGGATGAACCTTCGCAGATAGGATAGCTTTCCCAAGAAGGTTTTCAAGGTACTTTGGTTATGTGGCGCCGTCATGCTAGTGATGGCCGATACCTTCGCAGGGTCAGGCTATATTCCTTGACGATGTACCACACATCCCAAGAACTTCCCTGATGTTACTCCGAACGCGCACTTCATGGGGTTCATCTTTAATTGAAAGCTTCTGCATCTGTTGAACACTTTTCGCAAATCCCCCAGATGGTCTGCTTCCTCCTTGGATTTGACAACTAGGTCATCCACGTAGAATTCTACTTCCTTGTGCATCATGTCGTGGAACAGGGCCATCATGGCCCGCTGGTAGGTCGCACCTGCGTTTTTGAGGCCAAAAGGCATCACAGTATAGTTGAATACTCCCACCGGGGTGATGAATGCGGTTTTCCGTGCATCTTCGGGGTCCATCTTGATCTGATTATACCCACTGAAGCCGTCCATGAAGCTGAACATGCGATGACCCGCGGTTGAATCGATAAGTAAGTCGATGTCGGGGAGTGGAAAATCATCCTTGGGGCAGAAGCGATTAAGATCCCGGAAGTCTACGCAAAAGCGAAGTTGCCCATTCTTCTTTACTACTGGCACAATGTTGGCCAACCATGTGGGATGGTGATTTGGCTCTATGAATTTGGCATCCAGGAGTTTGACGATTTCCTGCTTAATCTTCACGTTGAGCTCTGGCCTAAAGCTTCTTGTGCTCTGCTTTACTGGTTTGGATCCTGGAATTACATCCAACCGGTGCATTGTGATGCTCGTTTCCAGACCGGGCATTTCATTGTATTCCCATGCGAACACGTCTTTGTATTCAGTCAAGAGTTGTAGCAATCTTTCCTCCTCTTCGCCCGTGAGGTCCGCACTTAGAAAGACTGGCCTCTTCTTTTCTTCGTTCGGGCTTAGGAATACCTCCTTTAGCTCCTGCTTTTGTGGTCTGGGTTCGTCTTCCATGCATTCGGGTGCTTCTTTGAGTTTTTCTTCTTGACTGCTTGGCATTGGTTTGTCTGTCTTCGAAACTTGCTCAATTTGATTGATTTGCTCAGGGATATCCCCATGCTCGCGTGAGGACACCCCCGCGCACCTTCATATGCGATAGCATTTCTTCCCGTTGGCGTAGAAACTCTCGATCTCTTTGCCTTCAGGATCATGTTTTGCTATCCTTTTCAGATTGTACACGTTCTTTTGCTGGTAAGCAATCCGCGGCGCCTCTTCTCGTGTAGGCGGCTTTTCCTTGGCATCCTCTCTTGTCACCATCACTCCCGCGGGTGACTGATCTTTGATGTCCTCCCATCGGGGCAAAGGAGTGGGGTTGAATGGTCCCGGCGTTTGCTCATCTGCCATCTCAGTGAACCACACCGCCTCACTGAGATGCGCTTCATCCATATTGAATGGATTTGTCGAAGCGGGTATCTCAACTATTCTGTCATTCCAGATAGCTTTCATCACTTGGTGAGCTGTTGAAGGAACAGCATCAAAGCGATGAATCCAGGCCCGGCCTATGATCATGTGATACGTAGTATTCACATCTATGACATAGAATTTTTCTGAGCACTTGATTTTGCCGATCTGGACACCCAGGAGGATCCATCCTATCGTCATTCTGGAGTCGCTTCCGAATCCCATCAGCGGGGATGGACGCTTGACAATCTTGTGCTCTGGAATTCCCGCTAGCTTCAGAGTATGGAGCGAAACAACATTAACTGCTGCTCCTCCGTCCACGAACGCTCTTTTGAACTCCACGCCATTGATGATGGCTGTCACATACAGAGGCTTCTGATGGCTCGCATCTGTCTTTTTGTCGCTTGCGGAGAAGGTTATGACCTTTTCTGTAGAGCGAGACGCCCTGACAACCTTTCCATTGGAGACTACGATATCCTCCTCGTAATCTTCTGCTATCCTCAGGATCGCCTTTGTCATCTCCTTGCGGCATTTCTCTGAGAATTTCATCTCATCGAAGAACCTGCTAAACCCCTGCCATCCCTTCATTCGATCGGCACGTTCGTCCTCCGTGTCTATGCTGTAGTCCTCGTCATCATGGATCTCGGCAATGATGGGTAGACCATCCTCCGCAACCTCTTCAAGGTCCACAATCGAGATCATAGCGACCTCTTTGCCTTTCGATTCTTGCTCCGCATGGGCAGGGAGTGGATTGTTGCGCACATCCTGCCTTTGATCACTGACGATCAGTTCACCATTCTTCATCTTTTGGCTTACCATGATTCTGAGCTTTTTGCAGTCCGCCGTGGGATGCATGACCTTTCTGTGACATTCACACCACTTCGGGTCCCTCACCATCTCCCTGGAGAGTGCCTTTTCGAGCGGCGGCAGGACACCGTCCTTACGCCATTGTCTGCAAAGGTCGCTTGCTTCTTCCACCGAACATGGCAGAGGCGGTGCATCAAAGTTCACTACCTTGGGCTGCTTTTGGGGCGAGACCGTATTCACTTCAGCTTCACGTCCCCTCTTGTAGCTGAATCTCCCGATTTTGAAAGTAGTACCGCCCGAAGATCGCTCAGGGGCGTTCCTCTTTTTCTGCCTCTCTACTATAGGCTCGATGTTCTTCGTGCATTCGATTAGTTTCGAAAATGTAGGCGTCTGCAGGTTGATAAGCATACCTTTGTACTCGTCTCGCATGCATTGCAGGCATATCTCCACGAGTCTGCTTTCGAGTATCACATATTTGCATTCCAAGGATTTGGCCCTGAACTTCTTGATGAATGTTATCCCATCCTCCTCGCGCTTCTGATACATCCGCGAGAGATGAATCATCGTCACCTTTTCCTCCATCTGGAAGAACGTGGTGTAAAACTTCTGGACCATGTCGTCCCAAGTCTTCATGGATCCGGCTTCCAACGTCCTGTGCCACTTGTAAGCTACGTTCCCCAAGGATTTCGGGAACTCGCGCATCAGCAGTTTAGGATCAGCCCCATACGGCCCCATCACATCAATGAAACGCATGACATGCTCATGGGCGTTCCCATTGACATCTTCGAACTTGTCCCATTTAGGATTCTTGTACCCAGCAGGGTTAGGCATGAGGTAGATCTCTCGTGGAATAGGCGGATCGTTGTCAAGCTTCGGGATGATGGTATCCGCGAACGATTGGTGAGCCAGAACAGTGTCTATGCGCCGTTGCAGCGACGTCATACACTCCGGAGCACTTCCCTCGGCAGCGGGAGGAGGGGTTGCCGCAGGCGGAGGTGACACATACGTCGCAGGAGGGATAGGGACATATTGTGAATTCACGTTACCCCAGATTGCCGTTGGAGGAGGCAAGGGATACTGGGAGGCCGGATTAGGTACCAGATCCGGAGGTGGAGGAGTATGAGTAGCAAGAGGCAACATTTGAGCTGTTGGCCCCTGAATTGAGGGTAGCTGCGTAGCCGCCGGTGGAGTTTGTGAGTTAGGGTTGGGTGGTGTGGTTGACACTCCCAATCCTCGAGTGGTGGAGGCTCCTCCTTCCTGAGAAACGGCGGTGGCTGGTGCGGGGTTTGGAGCGAGAGTCCCCAAGACAGCCATGATCCGTTCTAGCTGTGCAGATTGAGCTTTGAGATCCTTCTCCTGATTCTGGATGGTGTCGTCCAAGGCTTCTAGCGTAGGAGCTTCACCGGTAGCTGTAGGAGTACGGCGGGCCTCCTCCCCCGAGGTGGTCTCCGTGGAAGGCGATCTGTTACTGACATCATCCTCATGAGACATGGTTGCTTGCAATGGTAAGTTCACGTCGGGTTCACCAAAATGTGCACAAGAGAATCCTGCAGAGAGAACTTCGTGTACACCAAAGGCAGAGAATAGAAAATGGCACAGGAAGTGTTGGGTTGTGCGTAGGGAGAGAGTAAGGCAGTAGCACTGTCTGAGAGAGAGACAGGGGTTTGGCAGAGCTTCCGCGTATGTCTGGTGTGTCCTCCCTTGTATGGAAGGATTAACGTCCTATATATAACGGAGAATGTGACCGTTGTAGTGTGGTTAATGCGCCCATCAATGGCGGCTTAATTAGCTTAACCACAACGGCACGTTCGTCCGCGTATATAGGGACCGTTACAGCACGTTGTCCGCGTATACCGGAACCGTTATGGGGTTGACCGGGTTTGACCGGGTTGACCGGGTTTATGGAGCTCGTGCCATAAATCTCTCAAAAGCAGTTACTAAAGGTCGCGCGCGAGCTTGGCTCGCACGCGACAGGACTTACTCTAGCCTCCAGACCACTAAGTCCCTACAAGTCCCGTGCACTGATATGCGAGGGCCCTGTCTCGCAGCCCCCACATGGATCAGCGCGGCTGGTGATCCAGTGTGTGTGGAGCATAATATGGTGTGCTAGATGATTGCCACGTGGCCAAGATCTGTCTGCTCTGAAAGCACTATCTACAATTGGCTAACTGTTTTCAATGTGCAGGAGAATTTACCCGAGCTAATGATTTGATCTTGAGTTATTCTAACTCTTAATCTTTTTATTTATCATATGAGATATATATGTGAAGTTGGTTATATGCATTGCTTTTATTTCAGATGATGGCCAAGTTTATTGAATAAACTAATCTGTCCAACAGATAAGATTTTATAAGATATTGTTTCTGTATTATGTTTGATCTTTGTTACTGATTTTATGAAGGGTTTTTTGGTCGTTTAAACGTGCCTAACAAACTCTACCGGCTATTCAAACATAGTTGTTGAAAGAAGCATCTCAGGGATGAGGATTTGTAGGAATTCAGTTCCTAAAATCTCTCAATAAGTTGCAGGAGTTTGTTATAAGATGAAGTGTGAATTTAAAAGATCAGAGACACATAGAGTGGCTGATCAACTGTGATAAGAAGAGTTTTTCATTCGTAGAAGATCAACTGATACAACTATTCAACCAATCAAGGATTCAACTGCTCGAGAAGAAGATCATTCAGTTAGAAATATGAAAAACACTTCCAAGCTTAATTGCTCATCTACTTCTGTGTTCTTATACTGTACTAAACTTTTATTATTCATTAAGAATTTCTCAACCTCAAAAACTTAGAAGTTAGTTGTTCAAGTGAACAAGTAGAGGTTCTTATTGTTTCAGCAGTTTGTAGCTGTAACTAGATAGGTTGGGAACCACAAGTTGTATAAGTGTAAGGTAGCTCACTTAGGCTTGAGATCTAGGGCTAAATCTAGGTTATTAATAAGAAGTGTGTTCAAATCTTAGAGGGATTAGATCCCTTAGGTAGAGACTAGGTCCAATTGTGACTGAACTCTGTACGAATTCCTGTGTTCTATTGCTTTACTTTACTTCTTTATTTTCCTGTTGAAAATCAGTTCAAAGCAAGTAGCTCCAAAGATTTGGAGAATTTTCTATCTCAAAGCTTTGAAGCTTCTTACAGTTAAAGTTTTATCCATAGCCTTACAAATCATTTACAAAGCTTTGAGATTACATCTCTTCATCAGATTAAATTTTTAAAAGGCTAGTTTTCAGAAAAAGTTTCTATACTCTATTCAACCCCCCTTTCTAGAGTATTAGGTCATGTTTTAAACCTGCATTACAAACTTTGTATTGGTAACAAATCTTGGTTCAATATATAAGATCTAACAATCTTGTGACAATGAGTAATGTAGATGATGGAGGATTCTCACAGGGAAGAGCAGCCAATAGATCTCCACTGTTCTGTGGTGATAATTTTGTGCACTGTAAGGAATTGATGAAAATTTTCATCATATACAATTCCATGAAACTGTGGTCAATTGTTGTTAATGGTCCTCATGTGTTTTATACTACCTCTAAGAGTCAGGACTGTCAAACCAGATGAAAATCTCTCATCTACTAAACTGAAAAAGGTATCAAAGAATTAAAAAGCTTTGAACCTGTTATATTATGCTCTTAGTGAAGATGAGTTCAACAGAATATCCAACTACAAGAGTGCGAAGGAGATCTGGGACAAACTGACTGTAACATATGAAGGAACAAGTCAGGTCAAGCAGACTAATATCAATATCCTTCTGAAATAGTATGAGCTGTTTAAGATGAATTATGATGAATCCATCAAGGACACGTTCAAGATATTCATTGATACTGTGAATAATTTGGAGTCTCTGGGAAAGGCATTCTCAAATGGCGAAAAAGTAAGAAAGATTCTAAGGAGTTTGCCAAAAGCCATGTGGGAGACAAAGACAACTGCAATTGAGGAGGCACATGATTTGAGTATTCAGGATCTAGATGATCTGCAAGGCAAGCTACTCACTCATGAGATTTCAATGAAAGAAGTAGATGGTGACATGAGTGACAACATCAAGAACCTGACACTCAAGAAAAAAGACAGTAAAAAAACTCAAAGCCTTGAACTGGATGATGATGATGATGATGATGATGATGATGATGATGATGATGATGATGATGATGATGATGATGATGATGATGATGATGATGATGATTATGATGATGATGATGATGATGATGATGATGATGATGATGATGATGATGAAGAAGCCTTAGCCTTGATCTCCAAAGCCTTGCCAAAATTCTGAAGAAGAAAAGAGCTTTGGGAACAAGGATTACAACAAAGACAAGTCCATATCCTCAAGTAGCAAGGATCAGAGAGGTAAGTCTTCTTACATTCATATAAACCTAAATTAATGAATTGCTTTGAATGTGGAGATGAAGATCTTATGGGAAGGGATTGTCCACAAAAGAAGAAAAGCAGGCAATTTCCTAAGAAGGAAAATGACAACAGAAGAAAGAAAGAGGCTTCCTGGAGTGATTCTGACTCATCAGCTGACTCAGATTCAGATGAGGAGCAAACAATATTTTCGTAATAGCTAAGCATGAAGAAGAAAGAGGCTCAGACAAGCACATTGAAGAAATGGTAAAGAATCTTCTTGCTAGTCCTTCTGATGTTCTACCCGAAATCCTCAAAAGCATGTTTTTGAATGAGAAAATTTACAGAAATGAGATTGATTCTTTAAAGGTTAAAGTTCATGAGCAGGCAAAAGACAATTTAGTTCTGGTTTTCCAAAACAAGACTCTTGAAGCAACTAAGTTAAAATTAGATAGTGACTTCTAAGCCTTGGACAGTAGATTCAAAGCTTTGAAAGAACAAGTCAAGGAAGTTGTTGATCAAAACTCTCTTTTAACTGATAGATATTTTGATCTAAAAAATCATTCAGATGATTTAGAACAACTGAAAACTTCATTGACTGAGAAGCTTCAAGAATCTAAGAAAATTTTATCAACTTTTGCTGGCTCAGAACATAAACTCAATCTCATGCTTGGAGGAAGTATGCATGATGTATACAAAAATGGAATTTGTTATAATCCAAATTTTCGAAAAAGAAACCAAACCACATTTGTAAAATGAGGAAGCAGAACATTCTCCAAAATTTCATTACTGTAGAAAGATTGGACATATTAAAGTGAATTCCCCTCTTTAGAAGGAATGAACCTCACATATTAAGGAACACTTATCCTTATCAGCTTAAGGGACAAGTAAGACAAATTTGGGTTCCTAAAGGAATTAGACCACCTAAAATGGTTGATTCTGAATATGAATCAAAATTCTACACTTGGTCTAATAGCCTTTTGAGGCATTGATTTCTTTTTGCAGACTGTCACCAAGTCAAAGGATCAGAAATGGTTTCTGGATAGTGGTTTCTGATGCGCAAACTAACGTGTTGTCGCAAGTGTACAAATCTTGTAATACCGGGTGCAATTAGACTCGGGTGATCGTTCCCACGAGGACTATTTCGGGTTTACTCACGTTGTCAGTTTCGGTTAACCGAGTGTAGTAACAAGGAGGAGTAGGTTGCGATTGTAGTGATTAAACTAAAAACAGAAATTAAAAACGTAAACGTAAATATTTTTTGTGATGTTTTCTGAAATAAGTTGAATCGGTTGTAACGATAATAGATGCAAACTAGGCTCCAGGATCCCCTAGGGTTTCTACAGATTTCAGTTTTACGTTCGATTATGAAAACACTCAGCAGTTTCGATATCTGTGCAACGTACCAGTTGTGCAGTGACTTTTCAGATTCCACACGTAATCCCGATCCTGCAGACTTTCGGATTCTTGTTAAGCTGCCTAAATCTGTAGTCTCGGTCTAATCCTGTTAGGGATTCTAACCTGTCCGAATGGCCCGAGTCAAATTCTCTAATAGTTGGTCTCACGTTTTTCGAGGCTAGCCCTAACTCCCTTTCTCTGGTCGGTCTATCAGGGTAAGGTACTAAATCCTGGTTTTTCTTCCTAACCCTAACTTGACGTTTTCACCTACAAGCTCGGGTCTATAGCAATCCTGGGAGATCAATCCTATCATGCATATACGATAACAATCAAAACCAGAATAACAGATATAACTTGCTGAATTAAGATAATCATCATGAATCCATAAACGAAGTAGTCATAAAATTTGGGTACGAAACCCTAGGTTCACCGAGAACCTAGGTAAGAAGTTTAGCTACGACTAGACATAATACAAAACGCAGTTTCTGAATATAAAGAGAGAGAATGAAATCAAACTAAGTCTACGAATCTCGAATCGCGCTTTCGTGCTCTCCGTGAATGCTCTGACTTGCCCTTCAATTGTGCTGAGAATTGTGTTGTGTCTCTGTGTCTTCAAAACGAGTCTGGACGAGTCTTTAAATAGTGTTGTTTTCCCCGAAACGCGTGCGCCCAAAATTACGGAATCTGCCATCGGTCCACCGTCTTTGACCAGAAAGTCAAACTGGCTGCGTATATACGCAGGGTTGCGTATATACGCAACCAGGGCCTGTAATCACCTCCCCCTCTCCCCCTCCTACCTGCGTATATACGCAGGCCTGCGTATATACGCAGGCAGGGGGGTGGAGATGGGGCCCTGCTTGGTCCTTTGGTGGGCCTGGTTGGGTCCCCTGGGTCCCACTTTTCTGCCTGACGCTCCCGGTTTGCCTCCCTTGGTGTTCTCCTGCTTTTCCGTGTTCCCGTCTTGTCCCGGTCTTGTGCACGTTTCCCGAGATGGTCCCGGCTTGGTCCCGGCACGCTTCCCGATGCACCTCCCGAACCTGTTCCTGAAAAGGCAACACGAACGAAAACCCGCGATCATATCCAAATATAGCAATAAATAAGCAGAAATCCAAGAAGTACAAATAAACGTCTCGTTCTAGATTCCCGAGGCATTCTAAGGCATTTTCCGGCAAAAACCGTTAATTCCGACACAAATACTCGTGAAATCAGGCTAAAAGATAACCCCTAATTGGGCGTTATCAAATACCCCCGCACTAAACATTGCTCGTCCCGAGCAATCCTGCCAACTCTAGCCTGCATTTCTGTCCTCGTGACTGACTCTGTACATACCCTACCGTTGCATACGCTTTCGACCCGAACCTTTCAACCGGACGACTCGATAGAAAAACTGACTCAGATAGAATATACACAGACTCAAGCGACTCAAAACAGACTAATTACAAAGATTTTTTTGGTGAGATTGGGAAACCTCAAAAACATAGACAGTGTGTCCTCGTGATCTCATCCCTTTCAGAATGTACTTCCCTGCAAGCGATCGGTAAGTCTGAACAGATTTATATGGTGGAATTAAGCGCTGGACCAAAGTACTATTACTTTGGTTATCACATTGAGCAGATCCCTAGCTAACTTACCATCCGAGCTGTTTCCGTAAGGATCTATGTCTAATCAGGTAGGATAAGTATATGTATCAAGGTACGGCATAATCCTACTTGTTATGACATTCTCACAATTTACCAAACTCACACCCCTCACCGAGATCCCGAAAAAGTGCCCGAAACACCTAAGTTCCTGCTTTCCCAATTCTCCTGTACCCCGGTGTGTCTTCGCCGTGCTCGCGGCCACAAATGTGAAGCGGTGCAAACGTCTCGAAAATTGTGCCACTCACTCAGCTTTTTATTTAAATAACAAAAACATAAAACAAACTAAAAACTAGATCATGATTTTTCTTTTTTTTTATTTTTTTCTTTTTTTATATTATATTTTTTTTTATAACACAACTATATATACAAACGTACACGAATACCAACAATACTAAACTGACTAAAGCTTAGTGAGTGAAAATAAATTTCTGTCGTGGGGTACGTAAAATGTCCTCATGTGAAAGTACCCCCACACTAATCCTGAAGCGCTGATCCTGTAGTCGAGATAATACTGTGCAGTCCCACCGAACCTCCTCATCACCAAAGATGTAGAAAAACGGCACAACCACCAATTGACCCTACAACCCCCCCGGAACCCCGTTTTGTGCGAAAAGATGCTCGCACGCGACTAACTTCTCCTGTGGTCACTATGTAGTGAAGTGATCCACCTCCGCAAATTAATGCACTGTCGCCACTAACTTACCCTGTCCTTCCCTCGAAAAACGTGTCAATATCGAAACTGTCCAAAACTGATAACTCATGAAGCTCTCCCATCTAAAACCTGCCCTACTCACTCCCTCCGTCATAACACGTAGAATATCCAACTATCGACTGATGCGGTCTCAAGGAAGGCTGCCTAGGCTAGAGTAGCTACGAAGAAAGAGGGTAAATGGCTTCAAACGGGTTGACTAATTGGACCTAGGGGTAAGAAACAGGACGTGAGGTCCCTTGATAGCCAGTCACTCCACCGGAAAATGCGATGACCGTGACGGCGCCCGTGGGCGGGTTGTCGACTACCTATGTGACGGTGGTGTAGCAACTAGTCGGATTTTTAGCTCAGGTGATAATTACTTGCAGATTCCAAAGGTCGCTGGCTCTCACCTATCTACTATACCTCGATGCAAGTTTTCTTCCCTTTCAAAGGACTCAAACTCAATTTCTTCACTGTTTTCGTTATCTCGATTGCCCTTTCTCAAAATTTTCTGATTTTAAACTTTTTTTTTTCGAAAAAAATAATTTATACTTGCTGTTTGCGTATATACGCAGTTCTGCGTATATACCCAACCAGCAGCATAAAAACTTTTAATTTTTCATTTTTTTTTTAATATTATATACAATGCAAGGCCAGAACGTTTGTGGTGGGTTGACTCAAATAAAGAAAATATGCTGACTCAAAAATAAAAATAAAACTGCAAATAAATGCGAAAAAAACGTGCAGACCGGGTTAATGCAGACACGACTACCACCCCCACACTAAGAGGTGGCATGCCCTCATGGCACTCACTCGTCCGGAAAAAATGTCGGGTCTGACCCGGTCTCGGACGTACCGGATATGCTACCCGGCGAGCTGCTACCTGAATCAGACCTGAAGACGACCGGCTGACGCGCACGTGTACGGGGCCGGTAATCAGAGGAGTGCGACTCGGACCCAGTCCAACTGCTAGGTGGCTGGGATCGCAATGTCGTCCTGCCACTCGAAGGCTACTGGGTACGGTACCCAGTCTGACGGCCCATAGGCTGCCGGGATCGTGTCCCAGGCTGCCGTCTCTCCTGTCGGGCAGGTGGCGGTGACGGCTGAGTCGGAGGAGGTGGCTGGGTCGGAGGAGGTGGAGCGGATGTGCACTCACTAGAGTCCCCGCCATCCGACCATCCCTTGGTGAAGCTGCTGGAGTAGGTAGGGGGAAAATACAGCGGGAGTGGCGGTTCTCGGCCTGCGTGCCGAGCCGCATCCCGCTGCTCCTCTCGAATACTAGCTAGGGCAGCCTGGGTGTCTTTCGTGACCTTTCGCTAAGTCCGGCGGTTATGCGTCAAAGCTCTCCAGAGCTTGCCCACGCTCTCATACACCTTCTCTCCTATGGACTTCTGTCCGCCACGACACCCCTCAAATCTCTCGTCAACGCGGGGCAATATACGTGGCGAGGCTGGTCTAGCTCGTGGAGTCGGGTCGGCCCGTGGGGCCGGCTCACCCCGCTGTCGGGCTGGCTGGGTCGGGGCATTCCTCTCAGTCCCCTGTCGACTCGACTCGGGACGCTCACTCTCTCTACTAGTACGGCACCGCCGAAGTCCGGCCGATGCCTGGCGACTGGTTGGTCCCTCCTGAGTCGAACGCCTCCTAGGGGCAGGGGCAGGGGCAGGTGCAGGTGCAGGAGCCGGGTCCTCCTCCATAATATCGTCATCCTCATCGAGGTCAACGACCGGATGTGGTGGGCCCGGGTAACGAGCTATGAGCTTCCTATAAGGCCGTGGCCTAGGAGGAAGTAAGTCACCCTCAACATCGTGCATCGGAACCTCAAACTCCCGCGCCAGTTTGGCGATGAGGTTGGCGTACCCCAACCCCTTGTGGCTCGCGGAGCAGTTCCGCTCCTGCATGTACACCCAAATGCGACGAGGAATGTCGACCTCTCGTCGGAGAACAAGGCAATAGACTAAGAGTACGTACTCAAAGTCAAGGTAGGTAAAATGCTTAATACCCACTACCCTGTTTACTACCCACTCAGCCCACCAACGTGGCGGCCCGGTAATAAAACGAGAATGCAATTTCTTGCCTATCTCGCCAGTCCCCTCTCTCTCGAAATGGGCACCCGGGTACCCCCTAGTCACAACCCGCAAAAGCTCAGAATCGCTAGGCGGGTAATCTGCACACTCAGCATATGCGCACGAGAAATGCGAAACGGGATCTGGTACGCTTGGCGGATGGTATCCGCCGTGATCAACAAAAACGTACGCCGACAATACACCCATCGGACATCCCCGTTGGCCTCACCCTCCCCCTTATGCATGAGGTTTGCGTAAAACTCACGCACCAAGTCAGAACTAGAAACATCCGGAAACCCCGCTAGGGATTGTCCGAAAATTTCCGGTCGACTCGCATACTCTGCCATCTCTGGCGGCATGTTCATATGGTCGACCTGAAACTGGTAGTCTAGGGGAAGGCTATGACCCATTTTGGTTCCGGTCAAAAAGTAGAACTGAGCGTTATGGTTCACGAACCGAAAACTGTCAAACCTCCTAGAGGTGATCTCATCCGCGTCATAGTCAGTGGGGATCTCGTCCCGCTCTTGGTCTAGGATTGGTACATTAAACTCCATAACAGTCACAACCTCGTAAAACGTGCCGACTCGGGAAATTTAAGCAAAAGCGTGAAACGTGCACAAAAATAATGTGTCTCAATAGATAGTCCACCTAAGAGCTACCAGAGGTCCACACGGCAAGTGCCGCTCCAAAATCAAAAATACCGAAAATAACGGGCCCGGCTACGGGCCGTGCCAAAACGGAAAATAAAGCGAGGGATGAGATTTTCGACCTTCCCTAAACAGGGGTGAAGACCGGAGATTCTGCCCGGAAAGTCGCCGGAAAACGAAACTGCCCGGAATTGAAATCCGAACCCACCAAATCGAAGCCCTCGATCTCCTCGTTCACGTTCCCTTATACGGTTTTTGCTAGCTCTTGCTCTAACACCTTCGAATCTGCACTTTTCCTCAAGAACACCTCACTTTTTGATGGAAATTGCCCGCTCGATTTTCGCTTGTTTCTGGATTTTGATGGATGAAACTTGCTCCTTGCGACGAGGGGATTCCAGAAATGTGCCCGGATTTTGATTCGGATGTCCGATGCAAAATCTTTGTTCTTCAAGTGGGAGGAAATGTAGGAAGAGAGAGAAAGAGAGGTGCCAACAATGGAGGTGGCCGGCCCCCACTTCCCTCATAAACCCTAAAAATGTCAAAATGACCAAAATGCCCTTGGGGTTTTGAAAAAATTACAATTTTTTTTCCTTTCTGTTTGCGTATATACGCAATACTGCGTATATACCCAATCAGAAATCAAAAAGAAAAAACAAAAAATAAAAAAAATTTGTCTCGGGCTGCGTATATACGATTTTTTTTTTCAAATTATCTCTCTTCCTCTGTTTTCCCGGTTCTGGCTGTTTTGGATGTTTTTGTATCTGCACATTCTCAAATTCAAAGTCAAAAACCCGCTCATCTCGCCTCTCTCGAATATTCGGAACTGAACATAATAACGTAAGAAACTAAGAAAAATAAATAAATAAACGATTAATTTTGGGTTGCCTCCCAAATAGCGCCTTGTGATTTACGGTCGACGGCCCGACCTTGTTACCTCTTACGGGTCATCAAAATAGACGGGGTCTATTTTGACGACTTCGGCGGTCTCGAGATACGGCTTGATCCGGTTACCGTTCACCCTGAAACTGGACTTGTCTTTTGGATTTTCCAGCTCGAATGCCCCCCAGGCAAAAATCTGCTTGATGATGAACGGTCCCGACCAACGAGACCTCAGCTTTCCCGGAAAGAACTGCATCCGGGTATTGTAGAGAAGCACTTTGTCGCCTTCGTTAAACTGTTTTGGCGTGATACGGTTATCATGCCACTTCTTTGTCTTCTCTTTGTAAATTTTGGCGCTTGATAACGCCCAATTAGGGGTTATCTTTTAGCCCGATTTCACGAGTATTTGTGTCGGAATTAGCGGTTTTTGCCGGAAAATGCCTTAGAATGCCTCGGGAATCTAGAACGAGACGTTTATTTGTACTTGCTGGATTTCTGCTTATTTATTGCTATATTTGGATATGATCGCGGGTTTTCGTTCGTGTTGCCTTTTCAGGAACAGGTTCGGGAGGTGTATCGGGAAGCGTGCCGGGACCAAGCCGGGACCGTCTCGGGAAACGTGCACAAGACCGGGACACGACGGAAACACGGAAAAGCAGAAGTACACCGAAGAGGCAAACCGGGAGCGTCAGGCAGAAGAGTGGGACCCAGGGGACCCAACCTGGCCCACCAAAGGACCAAGTGGGGCCCACATCTCCACCCCCTGCCTGCGTATATACGCAGCCTTGCGTATATACGCAGGCAGGGAGGGAGATGGGGGGTGGTTGATGGGCCCTGGTTGCGTATATACGCAGCCAGTTTTGACTTTTTGGTCAAAGACGGTGGACCGATGGCAGATTCCGTAATTTCGGGAAACAGCACTATTTAAAGACTCGTCCAGACTCGTTTTGAAGACACGGAGACACAACACAATTCTCAGCACAACCGAAGGGCAAAGTCAGAGCATTCACGGAGAGCACGAAAGCGCGATTCGAGATTCGAAGACTTAGTTTGATTTCATTCTCTCTCTTTATATTCAGAAACTGCGTTTTGTATTATGTCTAGTCGTAGCTAAACTTCTCACCTAGGTTCTCGGTGAACCTAGGGTTTCGTACTCAGATTTTATGACTACTTCGTTTATGGATTCATGATGATTATCTTAATTCAGCAAGTTATATCTGTTATTCTGGTTTTGAATGTTATCGTATATGCATGATAGGATTGATCACCCAGGATTGCTATAGACCCGAGCTTGTAGGTGAAAACGTCAAGTTAGGGTTAGGAAGAAAAACCAGGATTTAGTACCTTACCCTGATAGACCGACCAGAGAAAGGAAGCTAGGGCTAGCATCGAAAAACGTGAGACCAACTGTTAGAGAATTTGGCCCGGGACATTCGAACAGGTTAGAAACCCTAACAGGATTAGACCGAGACTGCAGGTTTAGGCAGCTTAACAAGAATCCGAAAGTCTGCAGGATCGGGATTACGTGTGGAATCTGAAAAGTCACTGCACAACTGGTACGTTGCACAGATATCGAAACTGCTGAGTGTTTTCATAATCGAACGTAAAACTGAAATCTGTAGAAACCCTAGGGGATCCTGGAACCTAGTCTTCATCTATTATCGTTACACCCGATTCGGCTTATTTCAGAAAACGTCACAAAAATATTCACGTTTACGTTTTTAATTTCTGTGTTTAGTTTAGTCATTACAATCACAACCTACTCCTCCTGGTTACTACACTCGGATAACCGAAACTGACAACGTAAGTAAACCCGAAACAGTCCTCGTGGGAACGATCACCCGAGTCTAATTGCACCCGGTATTACAAGATTCGTACACTTGCGATAGCACGTTAGTTTGCGCATCAAGTTTTTGGCGCCGTTGCCGGGGACTTTTTAGGGTCTATTTAGTAGTCAGGATTAGTTTTCTGAGTTTTTGTTTATTTTCAGTTTAGTTATTTTTCTTTTTATCTCACTGCGTTTTTGAATCTGCGTTTTCAGGACTGTTTAGTTGATGCCCAGATTGCCTCGCGATTTGGTGTCACCACTCGACAACCCGGAAAAGCTGTATACCGAACAGAACCGCAGAAACCGAGAAAGCAGGATGGCAACCAACCAGAGAGATCCACCCGAGAACACCGAAGCCGGTGGACAGGAACGAGAGACACGTACCCCAGCCCAGATGGCGCGGTACATTGAGGAGCTTGTCACAGCAGGACTTGCTGCCCGAAGCAACCAGAGAACGTATAACCGATCTGGGAAGGCGTTGGTGGAAAATTTCGAAGTCCCCACCGGGGGGCATGAGCGAGCCATTGTGGTGCCCGAGATCACCGCCGAGCACTTTGACATCAAACCATCCACCATCCAGACGGTACAAACTCTCTGCCCGTTTCATGGCAGGGCCGACGAAGACCCGAACGATTTTATCGGGAAATTCGAAGATTACTGCAACAAGGTCAGATACAAGGGGGTAGAAGCAGAGGCACTCATGTTGATCTTATTTCCGTACTGTCTTTATGGAGTAGCCAAAGACTGGCTCGAATCCCGACCACCCCTATCCATCACCACATGGGAGGAGTGTGTCACGGATTTTCTGGCAAAGTTCTATCCCGCCTCCGGAGTCATACAGTTACAGAGCGAGATCCTGTCATTCAGACAGAAGATGGGGGAGACGGTGGTGGACGCATGGGACAGGCTCATGAGATTGGTCAAACGGTGCCCGAACCACGGTTTTGGAGACGCGAAAATCCTGCAGGTTTTCTACCATGCCCTAAACAGGGAGAACGCCGACAGGATTGACAGAGAGGACGGGGTAAACTTCCTGTATCACGTAGACAAAGAAGGTGCGTATGACCTGATGAAGCAGTTGGCCAAGCAGGACACCCGACTGTTTGACGATCGCAGGATGGCGGCTAGAGCCGAACCTGCAGAGGATGACCGTATAGACAACCTGGCCAAGATCGTTCACGACTTGGTCGAGAAAGTCTACTCGGATAAGAAGACTGTTGCAGCAGTCGAAGAACCTGATCTGGACACAGCCATTGAGGAGCTAAGGACCGAAGATACCAATTACGTACAGCAGCAGTGGGACCCGAGCCGGTACCGACCGGGTACGAGATACCATCCCGGGTTTCGGTACGGAAACCCGAACGCATCAGTTTATGCACCGAGATTCCAGCACAGGCCACCAGCTCAACAGGCTGCCCTGGCCCAGCAGGCTCAGTCAGTCCCATCCGCACAGCAGTACGACGCTCAGATGAAAGAGATCAAGTCCATGTTCCAGACTATGGAGTCCCGGTTCAAGCACATGGACACCTTGACGGCAGATATGCAGACAACCAAAACGTCACTGCGCGCTTTGGAAGTGCAGGTGGGGCAGTTAGCACAACAGCTAACGGAGAGACAGCCAGGAAACCTACCCTCGAATACAGTAAACAATCCACGGGCTCAGATCAATGCTATCTCCACTCGGAGTGGATTGGCACTGCAGGATCCACCGTATCCCAGCCACACACGTGCAGAAAATTCGAAAGAAGTAGAACGCAACTTGTCGGGCCAGGATAACAGCACAGTCGACCGCCCCCAGCCGAAGGGCTCGGTTGAGCAGGATGCAGTGCAGAACGAGACAGGTGCAGAAACTGTACCCGTCTCCAAGGAGGTCCCGTACCCCTTGCGAACACGAAAGAGGGATGACAGCAAGGACTACGCCAGGTTTCTCGAGATGTTCAAGCAGCTGCAGATTAACATACCGTTTGCCGAGGCTTTGGCTAAGATGCCCACTTACGCCAAATTCCTCAAGGACATCTTGTATGGGAGGAGGCGAATGAGCGATTTCGAGACCATAAACCTGACGGCAGAAGTGAGCAATTGTGTGAAGAATGGGCTACGGAGGAAAAGAAAGGATCCTGGCAGTTTCGTTATACAGGTTACCCTAGGGAACGCTTACACAGGAAAGGCTCTGTGTGACCTAGGGGCCAGCATCAACCTGATGCCGCTGACGATTTTCAAGAGTTTGAAAGTCGGTGAACCCCGACCCACCAGAATCATGCTGCAGATGGCAGACAGGTCCGTAAAACAGGCCTACGGGGTTATCGAGGATATTCTGGTCAAAGTCGGCGAGTTGATTTTTCCGGCAGATTTCGTCATCCTGGACATGGAGGCAGGGGAGGTACCGCTCATACTTGGCAGGCCGTTTTTGGCCACGGGCGAAGCAATGATAAACTGCAAGAGCGGGGAGCTGACCATGCAGATTAACGAGGAAAAGGTGAAATTCAACGTTTTCAAAAATCTGCAACTGCCGAACTACTACGACCACGAGGACATCTTTGCTATAGATGTGGTGGACGAAGGCTGGGAAAACGAGGAGATGGACCAATTATAGGAGGAGATTGACAGCATGTACGGGGATGAAAAGGAGAAGACTCGGTGCGAGCACGCCATGAGAGCCGAGGACTGGACCACCTTGCACCGAGACGAAAACGGCGGGCAAAAGATGATTCTGGTCCCGTCACTCAAGGAGCCACCCGCACTGGAGCTGAAACCGCTCCCGAGCCATCTCAGGTATGCTTATATTGGTGAAAATAGTACTCTGCCCGTAATTGTTTCGTCTCGTTTATCTCAGGAACAGGAGCAGAAACTGCTGGAAGTATTGCGAGAGCATAAGGAAGCAATCGCATGGACGATTGCAGATATCAAGGGAATCAGCCCCTCCTACTGCATGCACAAGATCCGAATTGAAGAAGGCAAGAAACCGGTGATTCAGCCCCTGCGGAGACTGAATCCGAACATGAAGGACGTTGTGCGAAAAGAGGTCATGAAGTGGCTGGAAGCGGGAATCATCTACCCCATATCGGACAGCACGTGGATCAGCCCGGTCCAGTGCGTGCCCAAAAAGGGGGGTATTACGGTGGTGCAGAATAAAGATCAGGAGCAGATTGCGCAGCGCACCGTTACAGGCTGGCGGATCTGCATGGACTATCGGAGGTTAAACGACGCAACACTGAAGGACCACTTCCCGCTACCATTCATGGACCAAATGCTGGACCGGCTCGCCCACCACGCCTATTACTGTTTTCTGGACGGGTACTCCGGGTACAACCAGATTTGCATAGCCCCGGAATATCAGGAAAAGACGACGTTCACCTGCCCGTATGGTACGTTCGCGTTTCGGCGCATGTCGTTCGGGTTGTGTAACGCTCCGGCCACGTTCCAGAGATGTATGATGGCGATTTTTTCCGACATGATCGAGAAAAATCTGGAGGTCTTCATGGACGACTTTTCACTCTTCGGGGACAGTTTCGATGACTGCCTGTTCCATTTGGGCCAGGTTCTGATCCGATGCAAGAAGGCAAATTTGGTGCTCAATTGGGAAAAGTGTCACTTTATGGTCACCGAGGGGATCGTGCTGGGTCACAGAATTTCCAGCAAGGGACTCGAGGTGGACAGGGCTAAGATCGAGGTGATAAAGCAGCTTCCATACCCGACGAACGTAAGGGCGATCAAGAGTTTTTTGGGACATGCAGGATTTTCCCGAAGGTTCATCAAAGACTTTTCCAAGATCACAAAGCCACTCTGCGCTTTACTCGGAAAAGATGTACCCTTTGATTTCGATGCAGCATGTCGGCAGGCTTTTGACCACTTGAAAGAGAAGCTGACCACAGCCCCGGTTATAACCACGCCTGATTGGTCACTCCCGTTTGAGTTGATGTGTGACGCCAGCGACTACGCAGTCGGGGCAGTTTTGGGCCAGCGAAAGGATAAGGTATGTCACGTCATTTATTATGCGAGTCGGGTACTCAACGATGCCCAGCTCAACTATGGCACGACAGAAAAGGAACTGCTAGCCGTGGTGTATGCCTTGGACAAATTCAGGCCCTATCTGGTCGGGTCGAAAGTTATCGTTTTTACCGACCATAGTGCCCTGAAATACCTGCTGGACAAGAAGGACGCGAAACCGAGACTGTTGAGGTGGGTACTACTGATGCAGGAATTCGATGTGGAAATCCGGGACAAGAAGGGAGTTGAGAACGTGGTAGCGGATCACCTATCCAGACTTGAGAACGTGAAGGTGGATCCGGTGCCGATCAAGGAAAACTTCCCGGACGAGCACATCATGGCAGTAAAAATCGGGAGACCGTGGTACTATGCCATAGCCAATTACTTGGTAACTGGCACGCTTCCCGAGGATCTCACCCCATCGCAGCGGAAAAAGTTCATTGCCGAAAGTCGACAGTATTTCTGGGACGACCCGTACTTGTTCAAACAGGGGGCCGACAACATCCTGAGAAGGTGTATCCCGACCCACGAGGCCTGGAACGTGATCCGACACTGCCACTCATCACAGTGTGGGGGTCATTTTGGGGGAACGCGAACAGCACATAAAATACTGCAGTCCGGTTTTTTCTGGCCGACAATCTTCAAAGACTATCACGACTATGTGCAGGGATGTGATAGGTGCCATAGGACAGGAAACACGTCACACCGGGACGAGATGCCGATGACCGTGTGGCAGGAGGTAGAGCCCTTTGATGTATGGGGGATCGACTTCATGGGTCCGTTCCCGTCGTCGATGGGAAATCTTTACATTCTGCTGGCAGTAGATTATGTGACAAAGTGGATCGAAGCAATCGCGTGTCAGAAAAACGATGCAGCTACAGTTGAGCGTTTTCTGAAACGCAACGTTTTCACTCGTTTCGGGACTCCCAGGGCAATGATTAGCGATGAGGGCTCGCACTTCATCAATCGAGTTTTTGCGAAAGTTTTGAAACAGTACGGCGTGTCAGTTCATAAAGTCTCGTTACCCTACCATCCACAGACGAACGGGCAGGCCGAGGTGTCGAATCGAGAGATCAAGAGCATACTCGAGAAAACAGTGAATCTCGGCCGAAAGGATTGGTCTGTCCTACTGGACGATGCGCTTTGGGCCTACAGCACTGCTTTCAAAACACCGTTGGGAATGTCACCATACCAGCTCGTTTTTGGGAAAGCGTGCCACTTACCGGTGGAATTGGAGCACAAGGCGTATTGGGCCATCAAACTGCTCAACTTGGACCAGAATCTAGAAGGAGATAAGAGGAAGATGGCGTTGCTGGAATTAGAGGAATTCCGCAGAACGGCTTTCGAGAGCGCCAAAATTTACAAAGAGAAGACAAAGAAGTGGCATGATAACCGTATCACGCCAAAGCAGTTTAACGAAAGCGACAAAGTGCTTCTCTACAATACCCGGATGCGGTTCTTTCCGGGCAAGTTGAGGTCTCGTTGGTCGAGACCGTTCATCATCAAGCAGATTTTTGCCTGGGGAGCATTCGAGATGGAAAATCCAAAAGACAAGTCCAGTTTCAGGGTGAACGGGAACCGGATCAAGCCGTATCTCGAGACCGCCGAAGTCGTCAAAATAGACCCGGTCTATTTTGATGATCCGTAAGAGGTAACAGGGTCGGGCCGTAGACCGTAAATCACAAGGCGCTGTTTGGGAGGCAACCCAAAATTAATCGTTTATTTAGTTATTTTTATTACTTATTACGTTATTATGTTCAGTCTGAATTTTCGAGAGAGGCGAGATGAGCGGGTTTTTTACTTTGAATTTGAGAATGTGCAGATACAGAAACATCCAAAACAGCCAGAACCGGGAAAACAAAGGAAGAGAGATGATTTGAAAAAAAAATAATAAAATAAATTTTTGCCTCGGGCTGCGTATATACGCAGCCCTGCGTATATACGCAACCCGAGGGCATAAAATTATTTTTTTTTTTGTTTTTTTGGTTGTTTTCTGGTTGGGTATATACGCAGTACTGCGTATATACGCAAACAGAAAAGAAAAAAAAAATCGAATTTTTTTCAAAACCCGGGGGTATTTTGGTCATTTTGACCATTTAGGGTTTAAATGGGAAGAGGGGGCCGGCCACACCATTGTTGGCACCTCTCTTTCTCTCTCTACATCCATTTCCTCTCACTTGAAGAACACAAATTGTGCATCGGACCTCCAAATCAAAATCCGGGCACATTTCTGGAATCCCCTCGTCGCAAGGATCAAGTTTCATCCATCAAAATCCAGAAACAAGCGAAAATCGAGCGGGCAATTTCCATCAAAAAGTGAGGTGTTCTTGAGGAAAAGTGCAGATTCGAAGGTGTTAGAGCAAGAACTAGCAAAACCGTACAAGGGAACGTGAACGAGGAGGTCGAGGGCTTCGATTTGGTGGGCTCGGATTTCAATTCAGGGCAGTTTGGTTTTCCGGCGATTTTTCCGGCGACCGCCGGCGGCTTTCCGGCGACTTTCCGGGCAGAATCTCCGGTCTTCACCCCTGTTTAGGGAAGGTCGAAAATCTCATCCCTCGCTTTATTTTCCGTTTTGGCACGGCCCGTAGCCGGGCCCGTTATTTTCGGTAATTTTGCGTTTTGGAGCGGCACTTGCCGTGTGGACCTCTGGTAGCTCTTAGGTGGACTATCTATTGAGACACACTATTTTTGTGCACGTTTCACGTTTTTGCTTATTTTTCCCGAGTCGGCACGTTTTACGAGGTTTGGTCTGTTATGGAGTTTAACGTACCCATCCTAGACCCCGAGCAAGATGAGATCCCGACTGATTATGAGGCGGATGAGATTACCTCTAGGCAGTTTGACAGTTTTAGGTTCGTCAACCATCATGCACAGTTTTACTTTATGACCGGAACCAAAATGGGTCATAGCCTTCCCGTTGACTACCAGTTTCAGGTAGACCATACGAGCATGCCGCCAGAGATGGCAGAGTATGCGAGTCGACCGGACATTTTCGGAACGTCCCTAGCGGGGTTTCCGGACGTTTCCAGTTCTGACTTGGTGCGTGAGTTTTACGCGAACCTCATGCACAAGGGGGAGGGTGAGGCCAACGGGGATGTCCGCTGGGTGTATTTGCGGCGTACGTTTCTGTTGATCACGGCGGATACCATCCGCCAGGCGTACCAGATTCCGATGCGCCATTTCTCGTGCGCATATGCTGAGTGTGCAGATTACCCGCCTAACGATTCTGAGCTTTTGCGGGTTGTGACTGGGGGATACCCGGGTACCCATTTTGAGAGAGAGGGGCCAGGCGAGATAGGCAAGAAATTGCATTCTCATTTTATTACCGGCCCGCCACGGTGGTGGGCCGAGTGGTTAGTGAACAGGGTAGTGGGTATTAAGCATTTTACCTACCTTGACTTTGAGTACGTACTCTTAGTCTATTGCCTTGTTCTTAGACGAGAGGTGGACATTCCTCGTCGTATTTGAGTGTACATGCAGGAGCGGAACTGCTCCGGTAGCCACAAGGGATTGGGGTACGCCAACCTCATTGCCAAATTGGCACGGGAGTTTGAGGTTCCGATGCATGATTTAGAGGGTGATCTACTTCCTCCTAGGCCACGGCCTTATAGGAAGCTCATAGCTCGTCACCCGGGACCACCACAGCCAGTCGTTGACCTCGATGAGGATGACGATATTATGGAGGAGGACCCGGCTCCTGCACCTGCCCCTGCCCCTGCCCCTAGGAGGCGTTCAATTCAGGAGCGACCAGTCAGTCGCCAGGCATCGGCCGGACTTCGGCGATGCCGTACTAGTAGAGAGAGTGAGCGCCCCGAGTCGAGTAGAAAGGGGACTAAGAGGAATGCCCAGCCTCAGCCTGCCCGACAGAGAGGTGAGCCGACCCCACGGGCCAACCCAGCCCCGCGGGCCAACCCGACCCCACGAGCTAGACCGGCCCCGCCACGTAGACTGCCCCGAGTGGACGAGAGATTTGAGGGGTGTCAGGGCGGACGCAAGTCCATAGGAGAGAAGGTGTATGAGAGCGTGGGCAAGCTTTGGAGAGCGTTGACGCATAACCGCCGGACTCAGCGGAAGGTCACGAAGGACACCCAGGCTGCCCTAGCTAGTATTCGAGAGGAGCATCGGGATGCGGCTCGGCACGCAGGCCGAGAACCGCCACTCCCGCTGTATTTTCCACCCACCTACTCCAGCAGCTTTACCGAGGGATGGTCGGATGACGGGGACTCTAGCGAGTGCACGTCTGCTCCACCACCTCCGACCCAGCCACCACCCCCGACTCAGCCACCTGCCCGACAGGAGAGACGGCAGCCCGGGACACGATCCCGGCAGCCTACAGGTCGTCAGACTGGGACCCGTACCCAGCAGACTGGGACACGATCCCAGCAGCCTTCGAGTGGCAGGACGACTTTGCGATCCCAGCCACCTAGCAGTCGGACTGGGTCCGAGTCGCAGTCCTCTGATTACCGGCCCCGTACACGGGCACGTCGGCCGGTCTTTAGGACTGATTCCGAGAGCAGCTCGCCGGGTAGCATATCCGGTACGTCCGAGACCGGGTCTGACCCGACATTTTTTCCGGACGAGTGAGTGCCATGAGGGCATGCCACCTCTTAGTGTGGGGGTGGTAGTCGTTTCTGCATTTACCCGGTCTGCACGTTTTTTCATATTTATTTGCAGTTTTATTTTTATTTTTGAGTCAGCATATTTTCTTTATTTGAGTCAACCCACCATAATCATTCTGGCCATGCATTGTATATAATTTAAAAAAAAAATGAAAAATTAAAAATTTTTTATGCTGCTGGTTGGGTATATACGCAGACCTGCGTATATACGCAAACAGCAAGTATAAATTATTTTTCAAAAAAAAAAAAAAAAAAAAAAAAAAAAGAGATTAAAATCAGAAAATTTTGAGAAAGGGCAATCGAGATAACGAAAACAGTGAAGAAATTGAGTTTGAATCCTTTGAAAGAGAAGAAAACTTGCACCGAGGTATAGTAGATAGGTGAGAGCCAGTGACCATTGGAATCCGCAAGTAATTGTCAACTGAGCGAAAAATCCGACTAGTTGCTACACCACCGTCACATAGGTAGTCGACAACCCGCCCACGAGCGCCGTCACGGTCATCGCATTTTTCGGTGGAGTGACTGGCTATCAAGGGACCTCACGTCCTGTTTCTTACCCCTAGGTCCAATTAGTCAACCCGTTTGAAGCCATTTACCCTCTTTCTTTGTAGCCACTTTAGCCTAGGCAGCCTTCTTTGAGACCTCATCAGTCGATAGTTGGCTACTCTACGTGTTATGACGGAGGGAGTGAGTAGGGGCAGGTTTTAGATGGGGGAGCTTCATGAGTTATCAGTTTTGGACAGTTTTGATTTCGACACGTTTTTCGAGGGAAGGACAGTGTGAGTTAGTGGCGACAGTGCATTAATTTGCGGAGGTGGATCTCTTCATTACATAGTGACCACAGGAGGAGTTAGTCGCGTGCGAGCATCTTTTCGCACAAAACGGGGTTCCGGGGGGTTGTAGGATCAATTGGTGGTTTTGCCGTTTTTCTACATCTTTGGTGATGAGGAGGTTCGGTGGGACTGCACAGTTTTATCTCGACTACAGGATCAGCGCTTCAGGATTAGTGTGGGGGTACTCCACCTGGGGACATTTTACGTACCCCAAGACAGAGATTTATTTTCACTCACTCAGCTTTAGTCAGTTTAGTATTGTTAGTATTCGTGTACGTTTGTATATATAGTTGTGTTATAAAAAAAAATATATATATATATATATAAAAAAAAAGAAACAGAAAAAGAAAAAAAGAAAAATCATGATCTAGTTTTAGTTTGTTTTGTGTTTTTGTTATTTAAATAAAAAGCTGAGTGAGTGGCACAATTCTCGAGCCGTTTTGCACCGCTTCACATTTGTGGCCGCGAGCACGGCGAAGACACACCGGGGGACAGGAGGATTGGGAAAACAGGAACTTAGGTGTTTCGGGCAGTTTTTCGGGATCTCGGTGAGGGGTGTGAGTTTGGTAAATTGTGAGAATGTCATAACAAGTAGGATTGAGCCGTACCCTGGTATATATACTTATCCTACCTGATTAGACATAGATCCTTTCGGAAACAGCTCGGATGGTAAGTTAGCTAGGGATTTGCTCAGTTTGATAACCAAAGTAATAGTACTTCGGTCCAGTGCTTAAATCCACCATATAAATCTGTTCAGACTTACCGATCTCTTGCAGGGAAGTAAATTCTGAAAAAGGATGAGATCACGAGGACACACTGTTTATGTTTTTGAGGTTGCCCGATCTCGCCAAAAAATATTTTTGTAACTAGTCTGTTTTGAGTCGTTTGAGTCTGTGTATATTCTATCTGAGTCAGTTTTTCTATCGAGTCGTCCGGTTGAAAGGTTCGGGTCGAAAGCGTATGCAACGGTGGGGTATGTACAGAGTCAGTCACGAGGACAGAAATGCAGGCTATAGTTGGCAGGATTGCTCGGGACGAGCAATGTTTAGTGCGGGGGTATTTGATAACGCCCAATTAGGGGTTATCTTTTAGCCTGATTTCACGAGTATTTGTGTCGGAATTAGCGGTTTTTGCCGGAAAATGCCTTAGAATGCCTCGGGAATCTAGAACGAGACGTTTATTTGTGCTGGATTTCTGCTTATTTATTGCTATATTTGGATATGATCGCGGGTTTTCGTTCGTGTTGCCTTTTCAGGAACAGGTTCGGGAGGTGCATCGGGAAGCGTGCCGGGACCAAGCCGGGACCGTCTCGGGAAACGTGCACAAGACCGGGACACGACGAAAACACGGAAAAGCAGAAGTACACCGAAGAGGCAAACCGGGAGCGTCAGGCAGAAGAGTGGGACCCAGGGGACCCAACCTGGCCCACCAAAGGACCAAGTGGGGCCCACATCACCAACCCCTGCCTGCGTATATACGCAGGCCTGCGTATATACGCAGCCTTGCGTATATACGCAGGCAGGGAGGGAGATGGGGGGTGGTTGATGGGCCCTTGTTGCGTATATACGCAACCCTGCGTATATACGCAGCCTGTTTTGACTTTTTGGTCAAAGACGGTGGACCGATGGCAGATTCCGTAATTTCGGGGACAAGCGTTTTCGGGAAACAGCACTATTTAAAGACTCGTCCAGACTCGTTTTGAAGACACGGAGACACAACACAATTCTAAGCACAACTGAAGGGCAAAGTCAGAGCATTCACGGAGAGCACGAAAGCGCAATTCGAGATTCGAAGACTTAGTTTGATTTCATTCTCTCTCTTTATATTCAGAAACTGCGTTTTGTATTATGTCTAGTCGTAGCGAAACTTCTCACCTAGGTTCTCGGTGAACCTAGGGTTTCGTACTCAGATTTTATGACTACTTCGTGTATGGATTCATGATGATTATCTTAATTCAGCAAGTTATATCTGTTATTCTGGTTTTGAATGTTATCGTATATGCATGATAGGATTGATCACCCAGGATTGCTATAGACCCGAGCTTGTAGGTGAAAACGTCAAGTTAGGGTTAGGAAGAAAAACCGGGATTTAGTACCTTACCCTGATAGACCGACCAGAGAAAGGGAGATAGGGCTAGCATCGAAAAACGTGAGACCAACTGTTAGAGAATTTGGCCCGGGCCATTCAGAAAGGTTAGAAACCCTAACAGGATTAGACCGAGACTGCAGATTTAGGCAGCTTAACAAGAATCCGAAAGTCTGCAGGATCGGGATTACGTGTGGAATCTGAAAAGTCACTGCACAACTGGTACGTTGCACAGATATCGAAACTGCTGAGTGTTTTCATAATCGAACGTAAAACTGAAATCTGTAGAAACCCTAGGGGATCCTGGAACCTAGTCTTCATCTATTATCGTTACACCCGATTCGGCTTATTTCAGAAAACGTCACAAAAATATTCACGTTTACGTTTTTAATTTTTGTGTTTAGTTTAGTCATTACAATCACAACCTACTCCTCCTGGTTACTACACTCGGATAACCGAAACTGACAACGTAAGTAAACCCGAAACAGTCCTCGTGGGAACGATCACCCGAGTCTAATTGCACCCGGTATTACAAGATTCGTACACTTGCAATAGCACGTTAGTTTGCGCATCAGCGCTCTCGAAAGCCGTTCTGCGGAATTCCTCTAATTCCAGCAGCGCCATCTTCCTCTTATCTCCTGCTAGATTCTGGTCCAAGTTGAGCAGCTTGATGGCCCAATACGCCTTGTGCTCCAATTCCACCGGTAAGTGGCACGCTTTCCCAAACACGAGCTGGTATGGTGACATTCCCAGCGGTGTTTTGAAGGCAGTCCTGTAGGCCCAAAGCGCATCGTCCAGTCTAACGGACCAATCCTTTCGGCCGAGATTCACTGTTTTCTCGAGTATGCTCTTGATCTCTCGATTCGACACCTCGGCTTGCCCGTTCGTCTGCGGATGGTAGGGTAACGAGACTTTATGAACTGACACGCCGTACTGTTTCAGAACTTTTGCAAAAACTCGATTGATGAAGTGAGAGCCCTCGTCGCTAATCATTGCCCTGGGAGTCCCGAAACGAGTGAAAACGTTACGTTTCAGAAAACGCTCAACGGTAGCTGCATCGTTTTTCTGACACGCGATCGCTTCGATCCACTTCGTCACATAATCTACTGCCAGCAGAATGTAAGGATTTCCCATCGAAGACGGGAATGGACCCATGAAGTCAATCCCCCATACATTAAATGGCTCTACCTCCTGCCACATGGTCATCGGCATCTCGTCTCGGTGTGACGTGTTTCCTGTTCTCTGGCATCTATCACATCCCTGCACATAGTCGTGACAGTCCTTGAAGATTGTCGGCCAGAAAAAACCGGACTGCAGTATTTTATGAGCTGTTCAAGTTCCCCCAAAATGACCCCCACACTGTGATGAGTGGCAGTGTCGAATCACGTTCCAGGCCTCGTGGGTCGGGATACACCTTCTCAGGATGTTATCGGCCCCCTGTTTGACTAAGTACGGGTCGTCCCAGAAATACTGTCGACTTTCGGCAATGAACTTCTTCCGCTGCGACGGGGTGAGATCCTCGGGAAGCGTGCCAGTTACCAAGCAATTGGCTATGGCATAGTACCACGGTCTCCCGATTTTTACTGCCATGATGTGCTCATCCGGGAAGTTCTCCTTGATCGGCACCGGGTCCACCTTCACGTTCTCAAGTCTGGATAGGTGATCCGCTACCACGTTCTCGACTCCCTTCTTGTCCCGGATTTCCACATCGAATTCCTGCATCAGTAGTACCCACCTCAACAGTCTCGGTTTCGCGTCCTTCTTGTCCAGCAGGTATTTCAGGGCACTATGGTCGGTAAAAACGATAACTTTCGACCCGACCAAATAGGACCTGAATTTGTCCAGGGCATACACCACGGCTAGCAGTTCCTTTTCTGTCGTGCCATAGTTGAGTTGGGCATCGTTGAGTACCCGGCTCGCATAATAAATGACGTGGCATACCTTATCCTTTCGCTGTCCCAAAACTGCCCCGACTGCATAGTCGCTGGCGTCACACATCAGCTCAAATGGGAGTGACCAATCTGGCGTGGTTATAACCGGGGCTGTAGTCAGCTTCTCTTTCAAGTGGTCAAAAGCCTGCCGACATGCTGCATCGAAATCAAAGGGTACGTCTTTTCCGAGTAAAGCGCAGAGTGGCTTTGTGATCTTGGAAAAGTCTTTGATGAACCTTCGGTAAAATCCTGCATGTCCCAGAAAACTTTTGATCGCCCTTACGTTCGTCGGGTATGGAAGCTGCTTTATCACCTCGATCTTAGCCCTGTCCACCTCGAGTCCCTTGCTGGAAATTCTGTGACCCAGCACGATCCCCTCGGTGACCATAAAGTGACACTTTTCCCAATTGAGCACCAAATTCGCCTTTTTTCATCGGATCAGAACCTGCCCCAAATGGAACAGGGAGTCATCGAAACTGTCCCCGAATAGTGAAAAGTCGTCCATGAAGACCTCCAGATTTTTCTCGATCATGTCGGAAAAAATCGCCATCATACATCTCTGGAACGTGGCAGGAGCATTACACAACCAGAACGGCATGCGCCGAAACGCGAACGTACCGTATGGGCAGGTAAACGTCGTCTTTTCCTGATCCTCCGGGGCTATGCATATCTGGTTGTACCCGGAATACCCGTCCAGAAAACAATAATAGGCGTGGTGGGCGAGCCGGTCCAGCATCTGGTCCATGAATGGTAGCGGGAAGTGGTCTTTCAGTGTTGCGTCGTTTAGCCTCCGATAGTCCATGCAGATCCGCCATCCTGTAACGGTGCGCTGCGCAATCTGCTCCTGGTCTTTATTCTGCACCACCGTAATACCCCCCTTTTTGGGCACGCACTGGACCGGGCTGATCCATGTGCTGTCCGATATGGGGTATATGATTCCTGCTTCCAGCCACTTCATGACCTCTTTTCGCACAACGTCCTTCATGTTCGGATTCAGTCTCCGCTGGGGCTGAATCACCGGTTTCTTGCCTTCTTCAATTCGGATCTTGTGCATGCAGTAGGAGGGGCTGATCCCCTTGATATCTGCAATCGTCCAAGCGATTGCCTCCTTATGCTCTCGCAATACATCCAGCAGTTTCTGCTCCTGTTCCTGAGATAAACGAGACGAAACAATTACGGGCAGAGTATTATTTTCACCAATATACGCATACCTGAGATGGCTCGGGAGCGGTTTCAGCTCCAGTGCGGGTGGCTCCTTGAGTGACGGGACCAGAATCATCTTTTGCCCGCCGTCTTCGTCCCGGTGCAAAGTGGTCCAGTCCTCGGCTCTCATGGCGTGCTCGCACCGAGTCTTCTCCTTTCCTTCCCCGTACATGCTGTCGATCTCTTCCCACAATTGGTCCATCTCCTCGTTTTCCCAGCCTTCGTCCACCACATCGATGGCAAAGATATCCTCATGGTCGTAGTAATTTGGCAGTTGCAGATTTTTGAAAACGTTGAATTTCACCTTTTCCTCGTTAATCTGCATGGTCAGCTCCCCGCTCTTGCAGTTTATCATTGCTTCGCCCGTGGCCAAAAACGGCCTGCCAAGTATGAGCGGAACCTCCCCTGCCTCCATGTCCAGGATGAAGAAATCTGCCCGAAAAATCAGCTCGCCGACCTTGACCAGAATATCCTCGATAACCCCATAGGCCTGTTTTACAGACCTGTCTGCCATCTGCAGCATGATTCTGGTGGGTCGGGGTTCACCGACTTTCAAACTCTTGAAAATCGTCAACGGCATCAGGTTGATGCTGGCCCCTAGGTCACACAGAGCCTTTCCTGTGTAAGCGTTACCTAGGGTGACCGGTATGACGAAACTGCCAGGATCCTTTCTCTTCCTCGGTAGCCCATTCTTCACACAATTGCTCACTTCTGCCGTCAGGTTTATGGTCTCGAAATCGCTCATCCGCCTCCTCCCATACAAGATGTCCTTGAGGAATTTGGCGTAAGTGGGCATCTTAGCCAAAGCCTCAGCAAAAGGTATGTTAATCTGCAGCTGCTTGAACATCTCGAGAAACCTGGCGTAGTCCTTGCTGTCATCCCTTTTTCGCGTTCGCAAGGGGTACGGGACCTCCTTGGAGACTGGAACAGTTTCTGCACCTGTCTCGTTCTGCACTGCATCCTGCTCAACCGAGCCCTTCGGCTAGGGGCGATCGACTGTGTTGTTATCCTGGCCCGACAAGTTGCGTTCTACTTCTTTCGAATTTTCTGCACGTGTGTGGCTGGGATACGGTGGATCCTGCAGTGCCAATCCACTCCGAGTGGAGATAGCATTGATCAGAGCCCGTGGATTGTTTACTGTATTCGAGGGTAGGTTTCCTGGCTATCTCTCCGTTAGCTGCTGTGCTAACTGCCCCACCTGTACTTCCAAAGCGCGTAGTGACATTTTGGTTGTCTGCATATCTGCCGTCAGGGTGTCCATGTGCTTGAACCGGGACTCCATGGTCTGGAACATGGACTTGATCTCTTTCATCTGGGCGTCGTACTGCTGTGCAGATGGGACTGACTGAGCCTGCTGGGCCGGGGCAGCCTGCTGAGCTGGTGGCCTATGCTGGAACCCGGGTGCATAAACTGCTGCGTTCAAGTTTCCGTACCGAATCCCGGGATGGTCTCTCGTACCCGGTCGGTACCGGCTCGGGTCCCACTGCTGCTGTACGTAATTGGTATCTTCGGTCCTTAGCTCCTCAATGGCTGCGTCCAGATCAGGTTCCTCGACTGCTGCAACAGTCTTCTTATCCGAGTAGACTTTTTTGACCAAGTCATGAACGATCTTGGCCAGATTGTCTATCCGGTCATCCTCTGCGGGTTCGGCCCTAGCCGCCATCCTGCGATCGTCAACCAGTCGGGTGTCCTGCTTGGCCAACTGCTTCATCAGGTCATACGCACCTTCTTTGTCTACGTGATACAGGAAGTTTCCCCCGGCCTCTCTGTCAATCCTGTTGGCGTTCTCCCTGTCTAGGGCATGGTAGAAAACCTGCAGGATTTTCGCGTCTCCAAAACCGTGGTTCGGGCACCGTTTGACCAATCTCATGAGCCTGTCCCATGCGTCCACTACCGTCTCCCCCATCTTCTGCCTAAATGACAGGATCTCGCTCTGTAACTGTATGACTCGGGAGGCGGGATAGAACTTCGCCAGAAAATCTGCGACACACTCCTCCCATGTGGTGATGGATCGGGGTGGTCGGGATTCGAGCCAGTCTTTGGCTACTCCATAAAGACAGTATGGAAATAAGATCAACATGAGTGCCTCTGCTTCTACCCCCTTGTATCTGACCTTGTTGCAGTAATCTTCGAATTTCCCGATAAAGTCGTTCGGGTCTTCGTCGGCCCTGCCATGAAACGGGCAGAGAGTTTGTACCGTCTGGATGGTGGATGGTTTGATGTCAAAGTGCTCGGCGGTGATCTCGGGCACCACAATAGCTCGCTCATGCCCCCGGTGGGGACTTCGAAATTTTCCACCAACGCCTTCCCAGATCGGTTATATGTTCTCTGATTGCTTCTGGCAGCAAGCTGTGACAAGCTCCTCAATGTACCGAGCCATCTGGGCTGGGGTACGTTTCTCTCATTCCTGTCCACCGGCTTCGGTGTTCTCGGGCGTATCTCTCTGGTTGGTTGCCATCCTGCTTTCTCGGTTTCTGCGGTTCTGTTCGGTATACATTTTTTCCGGGTTGTCGAGTGGTGACACCAAATCGCGAGGCAATCTGGGCATCAACTGAACAGTCCTGAAAACGCAGATTCAAAAACGCAGTGAGATAAAAAGAAAAATAACAAAACTGAAAATAAACAAAAACTCATAAAACTAATTCTGACTACTAAATAGACCCTAAAAAGTCCCCGGCAACGGCGCCAAAAACTTGATGCGCAAACTAACGTGCTGTCGCAAGTGTAGGAATCTTGTAATACCGGGTGCAATTAGACTCGGGTGATCGTTCCCACGAGGACTATTTCGGGTTTACTCACGTTGTCAGTTTCGGTTAACCGAGTGTAGTAACAAGGAGGAGTAGGTTGCGATTGTAGTGATTAAACTGAAAACAGAAATTAAAAACGTAAACGTAAATATTTTTTGTGATGTTTTCTGAAATAAGTTGAATCGGTTGTAACGATAATAGATGAAAACTAGGCTCCAGGATCCCCTAGGGTTTCTACAGATTTCAGTTTTACGTTCGATTATGAAAACACTCAGCAGTTTCGATATCTGTGCAACGTACCAGTTGTGCAGTGACTTTTCAGATTCCACACGTAATCCCGATCCTGCAGACTTTCGGATTCTTGTTAAGCTGCCTAAATCTGCAGTCTCGGTCTAATCCTGTTAGGGTTTCTAACCTGTCCGAATGGCCCGGGTCAAATTCTCTAACAGTTGGTCACGTTTTTCGAGGCTAGCCCTAACTCCCTTTCTCTGGTCGGTCTATCAGGGTAAGGTACTAAATCCTGGTTTCTCTTCCTAACCCTAACTTGACGTTTTCACCTACAAGCTCGGGTCTATAGCAATCCTGGGTGATCAATCCTATCATGCATATACGATAACAATCAAAACCAGAATAACAGATATAACTTGCTGAATTAAGATAATCATCATGAATCCATAAACGAAGTAGTCATAAAATATGGGTACGAAACCCTAGGTTCACCGAGAACCTAGGAAAGAAGTTTAGCTACGACTAGACATAATACAAAACGCAGTTTCTGAATATAAAGAGAGAGAATGAAATCAAACTAAGTCTTCGAATCTCGAATCGCGCTTTCGTGCTCTCCGTGAATGCTCTGACTTGCCCTTCGGTTGTGCTGAGAATTGTGTTGTGTCTCTGTGTCTTCAAAACGAGTCTGGACGAGTCTTTAAATAGTGCTGTTTTCCCGGAAACGCGTGCGCCCGAAATTACGGAATCTGCCATCGGTCCACCGTCTTTGACCAGAAAGTCAAACTGGCTGCGTATATACGCAGGGTTGCGTATATACGCAACCAGGGCCTGTAATCACCTCCCCCTCTCCCCTCCTTCCTGCGTATATACGCAAGGCTGCGTATATACGCAGGCAGGGGGGTGGAGATGGGGCCCTGCTTGGTCCTTTGGTGGGCCTGGTTGGGTCCCCTGGGTCCCACTCTTCTGCCTGACGCTCCCGGTTTACCTCCCTTGGTGTTCTCCTGCTTTTCCGTGTTCCCGTCTTATCCCGGTCTTGTGCACGTTTCCCGAGACGGTCCCGGCTTGGTCCCGACACGCTTCCTGATGCACCTCCCGAACCTGTTCCTGAAAAGGCAACACGAACGAAAACCCGCGATCATATCCAAATATAGCAATAAATAAGCAGAAATCCAGGAAGTACAAATAAACGTCTCGTTCTAGATTCCCGAGGCATTCTAAGGCATTTTCCGGCAAAAACCGCTAATTCCGACACAAATACTCGTGAAATCAGGCTAAAAGATAACCCCTAATTGGGCGTTATCAGTTTCTCAAGGGGCATGTGTGGGAAGAAGTCTTTGTTTATAGAACTTAAAGAATATCCAGTAGGAACAATCACACTTGGTAATAAGGGAAAGTGCAATATCATTGGTATAGGCAATATTGGTGAAAGTCTGAAGTGTCTCAAAGCTTTGAAGGAAGACGCAAGGCTTTGTCATAGAATACTTGGGCATATAACCATGCATACACTGAATAAGCTTATCTCAAAGGATAGTAGAAAAACTGATCAGAAGGAATATCCAGAAGAATCTCAAAGCTTTGAAAATCCTTCAGAATAAAAACCTCAAAGCCTTGTAACTGAACTTCACAGAGTACAAAATGCTCAGGCTACTGCATCAAGTTCTCAAAAAGATTGAGAAGATTATTGGAGAACCATAACTTTGGACACCATGAAAAAGATTCAAGTACACATTATCTCATCCAGTTGATAATATTATATCAGATCCAAACACTAGAATTCAGATCAGAGGACAATTGAAGAACTTGTGTGCCTTCAATGGCTTTTTATCACTTGTGGAACCTAAAAATGCTAAGGAGGCATTATATGAAGCAGACTGGATCATTGCAATGCAGGAGGAGCTAAATGAGTTTGAAAGAAACAAGGTGGGGAACTTGGTTCCTAGGCCAAAAGGCCAGTCAGTCATTGGAACCAGATGGGTTTTCATAAGAAAATTTGATGAGAATGGTAAGGTTGTAAGAATCAAAGCCAGACTTGTGGCACAGGGGTATAATCAAGAAGAAGGTATTGATTATGAGGACGTATTTTCTCCTGTTACCAGGTTAGAAGCTATCATAATACTTCTTGCATTTGCATCTCATAAACACACATAGCTTTTTCAAATGGATGTCAAATGTGCTTTTCTAAATAGTTATTTACAAGAAGAAGTATTTGTTGCTCAACCTCCAGGTTTTGAAGACAAAAACTTCCCTGATTATGTTTACAAATTAGACAAAGATCTCTATGGTCTTAAACAAGCTCCAAGGGCTTGGTATGACAGACTCTCAAAGTTTCTACTTGAAAATGGTTTCAAGAGAGGACTTGTATACAAAAATCTTTTTATTAAGAATCATGAGAAGGATCTCTTAGTAGTAAATATTTATGTGGATTATATATTATTTGGTGCCACTAATGATTCTCTTTCAGAAGAGTTTTCAAGTCTAATGTGCAGGGAATTTGGGATGAGCTTAATGGGAGAACTGAATTTCTTTCTTGGACTTCATGTACATAAAATGAAGAAAGGAATCTATGTGCATCAAGGGAAATATACCAAGTACTTGTTTAAAAAATTCAATATGTCTCAGTCCAAAGTTGCAAAGACCGCTATGAGTTCGTCTTTATCCTTAGACAATGATACAAATGGTAACAGTGTGAATCAAAAGAAGTACATAGGTATGATTGGTTCAATGCTATATTTCACTGCTAGTATACCACATATTATGTTTAGTGTCTGTATGTGTGCAAGGTTTCAAGATGATCCTAAGGAAAGTCATTTAATTGTTGTTAAAAGGAGATTTAGATATTTGGATGGAACCAAAGACTTGGGGCTTTGGTATCCAAGAACGACTAACTTCATGTTGAGTAGTTATTCAAATGCACACTTTGCAGGATACAAGGTTGACATGAAAAGTACTTCAGGGTGTTGTCAATTTCTTGGTTCATCACTAATTAGTTGGCATTAAAAGAAGCAGAACTCATTAGCCTTGTCAACTGCAGAAGATGAATACGTTGCAGGTGGTGCTTGCTGTTCAGAATTACTATGGATTGCTCAACAATTAAGAGATCTTGGATATGAATTCAGAAATGTGCCTATCAATTGTGACAATACAAGTGCCATTTCGATTTCAAAGAATCATGTGCAACACTACAGAACTAAGCACATTGATGTAAGACATCATTTCATAAGAGATCATGCTGATAAAGGTGATGTATCTTTATCTTTTATTTCAACTACTATGCAGATAGCTGATATTTTCACTAAACATTTGTCAGATGAGAGGTTTGCTTCACTAAGGCTTGAAAGGGGGAGTATTAGTTATTATATGTTGTATATGTGAAAATCTCAAATCCTTGAGATCATACTTTCTTAAGCCTTGAAAGTATGCTTCAAAGCTTTGAAGTTTTCTGGTGACTTTGATATTCTGTAAAGCTTTGGACTTCTATTTCAAAGCTTTGGTGAATAAGTTGTGTATGATTATTCAAAAATTGGATCAACAAATATTTTGTATTATCTTATGGATAATTGCAGTATATTTTGAAATGTTCAGAGATTTACTCAAAATATCTCAAAAAAAAAATTCTCAGTATCTTTAAAGATTTTGCATGTAACCCTATTTCAGTCCAACTCTTTTACTTATTTAAGCTAGAACTTCAGCGCTTATTCTCTCATTATCATTCTCATTCTCTATTTATCTGTCTCTATTTATCTCTCTAGTCTCTCTAGACCCTCTGAAAACCCTAAAACCCAATGGAGCGCAAATCTAAAAGAATCAAGCAGCAAGGTTAGGGTTATACAAAGAGGATCAAGAGGAAAGAACATAGGAAAATCATCATTCATGGTTCAGACTATGAATAAACATTAAGCAAGCAATAATTTTCTCCTCCCTCGAAAAAGAACAGGAAGGGGAAGGAAGTTCAAGAAGCTAGGTCAGAATATGAATCAGAACAAGAAGAAGTGGTGAAGGATCAGGAACAGGGGAAGAAAGATCGAGGTGAACACTCAACTGAGAAGAAGAAAGGAGATGCTAAAGGGAAGAAGCCAGAAGAAAAGAAGGACGAACATACTTCAAAAGGGGAAATTTCAGAAGAAAATAAAGGTGATCAATCCACTGAAAAGAAGATAAGATTCAAGCATGCTGCTTCAAAGACTAAGAAGTCTTCTGGATATGGTAAGAATATACTTCATGAATCTTGGTTTATCAATTCTGAAGTTAAATGTGTATGGATGGATGTATATGCTTCTACAAAAATTGCCTATTCCATTATGATTTGTTATGAGTTGTTGAACAATTGGAAATTGACTGCATTAGGAAGTTAAGAAATTCATCTGTTTGAAAGATGCTGAATCCAACTTCTGATGCTTATCCTAGGCTTACTAGGTTGTTTTATCTCAATCTGGTTCAGGAATTTGATGATGATGAGAATCTTGTTTTAACCTCTAGAGTTGCTGGTGTTGATATGAGGTTAGATCATAGGATTTTTGCCAAAGTATTGGGGATACATAGGAAATAAGGTACACGAGCATCGTGATAGGAGAGAGTGCTTGGAGAAGGAAAAATCTGAATTTTTCTTAGAAGGGACACCAACTGGACCCAAACAATTAACACACTCTGTGTGAAATTGTGAAGCCAAAATTTTATTTTCTATCATCATGAGATGTGTTTTTTCAAGGGAAAATTCAAACGAATCGGTAACTGACAGAGTTCTAATATTGATGTATCTTATCTGTCAAGGCTTCGAAGTTGATTTACCTAGTGTGTTCATGGAGCATATGGTGTATTGTGGGACTAGGATTGGAATCACTCTTTGCCTTATGCAAATTTGTTTCCTTTGTTCAGTATGTACTTTGGAGTATCTGTGAAGGATGAGGACAAAATCACAAGTGGTTTTGCGTTGGTTGATTAAGCTTCACTTCAAAGGATTTGAGTTGTTCAGACTGAAAAAGGAAAGTGGAAGTTTTACTTAGAATTATCTACTGCTGAATTGAAAGAAAAGAGTTTCATCAAGCCTAAGGCTGCAACCACACCAAAGGCTTCAACCACTTTGGATTTCTACCAGATCATTGACAGAGTTGAGGTTTTGGAAGATGGTGTTGAATACTTAAGGAAAGGTTTTTTTTATTTGTCTACTGAGTTTGTAAAGATCAAATCTTTAATGGATTCTATCAATGGAAAGCTGGATGTGATAGTCAAAGGTTTGAAATTGGAAATGGTGTCATCTTCTGAGAGTAATGAAGACAATATTGATTCTGATGAAGTGATTGGAGATGTTCTGAAGAAACAGAATAAGAAGAAGATTCCACTGGGTTTTGAATTCAAAGGAACTTTTGAGGAAAGTGATGATGAAGTTGGTGAGGAAGAACCTGTTGTGAAGGCAACTGAGGAAGTTGATGAGGTAATAGCTGATGTGGTGGCTGTTGTTGAGGTTGAACATGCTGAAGAAGGGAGTGAAGATGCGGAAGAATCTAGTGAGGAAGGATCACAAGAGGAAGAACAAGAGGAAGCTTAAGCTGGCATGGCAAAATAAAAAGGGAAAAGTCATGTTAAGGGAGGAAAGAAGACAACCGAGATGGATGTTGCAAAGTGATGCTCAAAGCCTTGAACCCAACCATTCTTTGTCTTCTTTCTATCTCTATATTTTTCTTTCTTTAAATCCTTGAAGTTGTCTCTTTAGTTTGTAGTTTTTCTTAAAAACTCTGAACATGATCGTACATTTCTTCTACTCTTTGGATGAAAGTGAAAAAGGTGGAGAAGATTATGTGTTATTTGTGTTAAGTTTCTAGGATTTTCTTGAGGTTATCTGGATTAATTCTAAGTTCTGTAATATTTTGGATGCTGTAGGATTATTCCTGGTTTTTATTCATAATGTTTAGTATGATTTATTGGTGTTATGTGATATGTTCTAAGTGATTTGCAATAGTTTTTATTTTTATCCTATTAGTTTGATAATGGATTGAGTTTCAATATATTTTAGAAGCAATAATATTTGTTTTGTCTTTTATCAAGGGGGATATTGCTAGTTAATTATATTGAATTGAATGAGTATGTGTAAATTGAGGGGGAGTTTTCACTTTGATGATGAAATTCAAAAATTTCGGAGACAATAAGTCTCAAAGCTCCAAAGCTTTGAGATTCAGTAACTGCTTCTAAAACTGAATACTTGTGCTTAACAGTTTCTGTGTTGCAGGCTTGTGCATTGGATTGTGTGATGATCTTATCATCTTATATTGTATCTTGCATTATTGAGTTTATATTTTGTTTAAGTGAGTGTACAAATTGACTGAATACAGAAATCAATTTGGAGGCCAAAAATATGAACTCGTAACCAAAGCTTCAAAGCTTTGAGATTGCCTTAGGCTCTTAACTGTTTATACTGGCTAACTGTTTTATGTATGAAGGAGAATTTACCTGGGCTAATGATCCGATCATGGGTTATTCTAACTCTTAATCTTGTTATTTATCATATCTAATATATATACATATATAAATTTGGTTATATGCATTGTTTTTATTTCAGATAATGGCCAAGTTTATTGAATAAACTAATCTGTCAAACATATCAGATTTTATAAGATATTGTTTATGGATTATGTTTGATCTTTGTTAATGAGTTTATGCAGGGTTGTTTGGTCACTCAAACGTTCCTAACAAATCTACTGGCTATTAAAACATAGTTTTTGAAAGAAGCATCTCAATGGGTGAGGATATGTAGGAATTCAGTTCCTAAAATCTCTCAATCAGTTGTAAGAGTTTGTTATAAGCTGAAGTTTGAATTTCAAAGAGCAGAGACACAGAGAGAGGCTGATAAACTGTGATAAGAAGAGTGTTTTTCATTTGTAAAGATCAACTGATACAACTCTTCAATCAATCAGGATTCAACTGCAGTAGAAGAAGATCATTCATTCAGAAATCTGAAGAACACTTCCAATCTTAATTTCTTATCTACTTATGTGTTCTTCTACTATACTAAAATTTTATTATTCATTATGCATTTCTCAACCTCACAAACTTAGAAGTTAGTTGTTTAAGTGAAAAAGATGTTCTTATTGTTTCAACAGGTTTTAGATGTAACTAGATAGGTTGGAAACCACAAGCTGTATAAGTGTAAGGTAGCTCACTTAGGCTTGAGATCTAGGGCTAAATCTGGGTGATTAATAAGAAGTGTGTTCAAATCCTGGAGCGATCAGATCCCTCAGGCAGAGACTAGGTCCAATTGTGACTGAACTCTGTATAAATTCCTGTGTTCAATTGCTTTACTTTACAGCTTTACTTTCCTGTTGAAAATCAGTTCAAAGCAAGTAGCTCCAAATCTTTGGAGAATTTCCTATCTAAAAGCTTTAAAGCTTCTAACAGTTACAGTTTTATCCATATCCTTACAAATCTTTTCCAAAGCTTTACGATTTCATCTCTTCATTAGATTAATGTTTTAAAAGGCTATTTTTCAGCAAAAGTTTTCATACTCTATTCAACCCCCCCCCCCCCTCTAGAGTATTAGATCATGTTTTAAACCTGCATTACAAACATTCAGCCATCTTATAGTTTCTTCAATTCTTTAGGATGCTTCTCCTTGTCGTGACTATCATCTTCTTTATCTAACACTAGCTAGCATCTATTGTAAATAGAGAGACCTCAAATGTTGAGGAGAAGACCGGATCGCAGGCCGTAAAACCTAATTAATTAATTAATTATTACAATAAAACCAAGCCACAAAATAAACATCCACATGTAAGGCCATATCCAATCACTATGCAAAAAGAACATAATACAGTTAAAATCTAATTTTAAAGCGCTTGATTAATTTTTAGTTCATTGTTGGGTAACTAGGTTCAAAACGGTCCAAGGGGCCCACCAACACACTTGGCAGAACACGAAAGAGCTGTTCGGGCCGCCCTAGGCCGGTAGGCCCGACCCGCGCGGTCAAACCGCCGGTCGGCCGACCCGGCTTTGGGACTCGGCCCTTTGGATTGGGCGGAAAGGAAGAGGGGGCGGTCCTAAGGGGTCGAACCCCTTAGGGGTTGTTTCCAAAACAATTACTTATTTTCCTTGTTGCCAAAGTTCAGTTTTTTCCAAATTGAAAAAATCATTTTCCCCAATTTGTACCCAAACCCTAGTTTTTCAAAAAAACACAAATTTTTACATCAAATGTAATCCAAATTCACTAATCTTTACATCATATGTAAAATTTGATCATTGTTTATTGAATCCAGTTCAATATGCATCATTATGCCAATTTTAGTTTTACGCGGTAATTAAAAATTAAGGTGTAAAATTGACATAAACGTAATACATAAACCACGTAATGCTCTACAAACAGGCTCTGATACCACTGTAGGTTTTGATACGAATTCGCAGCGGAAGAAACAAGAATAATCTTCCGTTTAACACCCTCCAAGGATCACAAGTCTAGAACTCATAACAATGGTAAAGGATGAGAACATCGAGTACCTTGTTTGTCTCATGTGATGAATTCACTTGTGAAATAGTATTCATGTCTCTATGGATAGTCCACGCCTAGGATCAGAGCTAGATTCCTTCCATGTATTGTGCTAGCAATTGATGGAAGGCGGAAGAATAAGATCACGTGAAACGAGCATACAAGTTGTGTCTCTAGGGGGCCGACGACAAGATAGGGGCGGATGGGGGGTATCGGGTTCGGCTTCCCTTGTTATCTCTCTCCAAGCTTTGTACTCTCCTTGTGTTATAACAATTATGACCCTATTATTGAGAATAAGCTAGGAGTGTTCCTACATATAGTCTAACAACTCCTTGTTAACTACATATTGGCCCCAATAATAATCCTGTCCATACATGGATTAGTCCACATTGTAAATTAGTCCTACTAAGTTTGTATGTGGTTGCGTATTGATCCTTCTATTTAATTTATCATATTAATTAATTCTCAAGTCTAGCTTAATCCATAGGGCGTGTGACCCCATAGGTTCCTACTTAGTTGTTAGTAACAATTATTAACATGGACCGGTGTCTAGAAACACATCCATGCCACCCAACCAATGGAAATAGTTATTAATATTGACAAAAATTGTGACCAATGTTACCGTATTGTATTATCCCTTTGTCTCCGAATCCGTCTTGGACACGAGACATACAAGTCACACCCGTATATCCAACCCATAGTTTCTCGATCCTGGGAATAGTCTTATCCATGCAGATAACATCAATATCCCATATTGATTTATCCGAGTATGGCCATACATTCTATAAGCACTACTCCTCGAGTGGCCGCAAAATATTTGCTCTCGTTATGTGGGAGGGATAAATCCTCTCTACATCACTACCATCTCTAAGCTTGCTTCCTATCATGCCCGATGACTACCTTTATAGTTACCCAGTTAAGGTGCAACTTTTGATAATCTCAAAGCATGATATTTCACAACTAGAGTATCCAGTGACTTCAAGTCTAAGGACCACAATACCATTGTCACTACAAGAAGAACTTGTGACTTTACATGACTTGTATGTAGCCTTCTCGTTAGTGGGTCAATCCAGTATGCCATTACCCCTAATGCATACCCATGTGTTGGTCATGATATCTCCATATCAATCCAACCCCATACTAGTTTATAGTTGATGGTACTGTTGATCAGTATAATGGACTAGGGATATTTAAGTTAAAGAACACATTGTAATCTAAGGACTTCATTATATTAAATATCTCCATAAATAATACAATGACTATTCTAGCCAAAAATAATGTTCAAACTAAATAAGATTGCCTCTACAGGCATCTATCCCAACATTAAGATCCTGTTTATTCCTGCATTACACAGTTTCAGTATGTATTAGAGCTTGGGTCACTATAAGGATCTAACCATCTTGTGACAATGAGTAATGTAGGTGATCGAGGATTCTCTCAAGGAAGAGCAGCCAATAGACCTCCAATATTATGTGGTGACAACTTTGTGCACTGGAAAGCATTAATAAAGATGTTCATCATAGATCAGGACATGGAGATTTGGTCAATCATTCAAAATGGTCCCAATACATTCTATACCACTTCAGAGGGGATTAAAACTGTCAAGAAATATGATCTTTCAACCATTGAATTGGAAAAGGTATCAAAAATATTCAAGTCTATAAAATTTGTTAGATTGTTCTCTTAGTGCAGATGTTCAACAGGATCTCCAAATGCAAGAATGCCAAGGAAATCTGGGACAAGTTTGTTGTGACTTATGAAGGAACTTTTCAAGCAAGTAGACTAAAATCAACATTCTTTTGAGGCAATATGAGTTGTTCAAGATGAATTCTGATGAATCCATCAAGGATATGTTCAAAAAGTTCACAGATAATGTGACTAATCTGGAGTCCTTGGGGAAAACCTTCTCAAATGAAGAAAAGTCAGAAAGATTCTAAGGAGCCTTCCAAAAGAAAAATGGGAACCAAAGACAAATGCAATTCAGGAAGTGCAGGATTTGACTATTCTAAATTTCGAAGATCTGCAAGGCAAGCTGCTCAGTCATAAGATTTCTTAGGAAGTGGATGGTGACATAGGTGACAACCTCAAAACCTGGAACTCAAGGAAAAAGTCAGTGAAAAATCTTAAGGCCTTGAACAGGAAGATGATGATGATGAGGAAGCCTTACCTTGATCTTCAAAGCTTGGGCCAGAATTCAGAAAATGAAGAAAAACTTCGGAAACAAAGACTACAACAAAGATAAGCCTAGATCCTCAAGCAGCAAGTATAACAGAGGTAAGTCTTCTTCACATTCACATAAATCTAAACTATGAATTGCTTTGAATGTGGAGATGCAGATCACCTGGTGAGGGATTGTCCTCAAAAGAAAAAGAACAGACATTTTACCGAGAAGGAAAATGACAACATAAGGAAGAAAGCCATGGTTTCTTCATAGAGTGATTCTGATTCATCAAGTGATTCAGAATTTGATGAAGAACAAGCTAATCTTTGTATGACGGCTGAGCATGAAGAAGAAAAAGGATAAGATAAACATATTGAAGATATGGTAAAAAAATCTTCTTGCTAGTCCTTATGATGTTTACCTAAAATTCTCAAAAGCATGTTTTTAAATGAGGAAAGTTATAGAAATGACATTGAATCTTTGAAGGTGAAAGTTATTGAGCAGGCAAAAGAAAATTTTGATTTGTTTTTCTCAATAAAACTCTTAAAGCATCTCAGTCACAAATTGATAGTGACCTCAAAGCCTTTGACACCAGGTTCAAAGATTTGAAGGCACATGTCAAAGAAGTTGTGGATCAAAAGTCTCTTTTAACTGATAAGTATGTTTATCTAAAACATCATTCAGATGATTTGGAGCAACAAAAAACTTCATTGACTGAGAAACTTCAAGAATCAAGGAAAGTTTTATCAAGATTTGCAGGCTCAAAACATAAACTCAATCTCATGCTTGGAGGAAGTCTGCATTCTGTACCTAAAATTGGAATTGGTTACAATCCAAATTTTCCAAAGAAGAATCAAACCACTGTTGTGAAAGAAGGAAACACACATTTTCCAAAAAAATTCTACTGTCGTAAACTTGGATATGTGAAGTTAACTTTCCCCTTTAGAAGGACAGAACTTCACATAATGAGGAACACATATCATTATCAGCTTAAGGGACAAGTGAAGAAGATTTGGGTTCCTAAATGAATCAGACCACCTAACATGGTTGATTCTGAGTATGACTCCAAATTCTACACTTGATCTAATAGCCTGTTGAGGCATTGATTGAATTTTTAGGGCTATCACCAAGACAAAAGATCAGAAGTGGTTTCTGGTAGATGGTTTAAAATATAACTTGCGTAGTATCTCTCAATTATATGATAAGTGTAATAAAGTTATTTTTGACTAGGAGAAATGTGTGGTGCAAGATGATAAATCTAGTTATTGCATACTCACTGCTCCTAGGTCATACAATGTTTATGCTATGTATACTAAAAAGTTGCAGGAGAAAGTCTGAAGTGCATCAAAGCTTTGAAGGATGATCCAAAGCTTTGGCATAGAAAGCTTGGGCATATAAGCATGCATACAATGAACAAACTTATCTCAAAGGACCTGGTAAGAGGATACTAGCTATGAAATTTTCAGATGATGAGATATGCAAGGCATGTACCCAGGGTAAACAGACAAGAAGCTCATTCAAGCCAAAGTACTTTGTAAGTACTACTAGACCCTTAGATATGATGCACATGGATTTATGTGGTCCTATGAGAGTTCAAACTCCTAAAGTTAAAAGGTACATGCTTGTTGTGGTAGATGATTTCTCTAGATTTACTTGGTTTATATTTATTAGAGAAAAATCTGAAGTATTGTATGAATTCTCAAAGCTTTGTAAAGAGCTTTAATCTTTGATAAATTTTCATGTTGCATCTGTTAGAAGTGATCATGGTAGAGAAATTGATCAGCTTGAGTTTGATTTATTATGAGCACAACATGGTATCTCACACAACTTTTCTTCACCTAAAACTCCACATCATTAAGGAGTATTTGAGAGGAAAAATAGGAAACTTGAAGATATGTCTAGAACCATGCTTCTTGAGAACAATTTGCCAAAATATTTCTCGGCAGAAGCTCTTAACACTACCAATTATGTGCTCAATAGATGTCTGATTAGGCCTATTTTTAAGAAAACTCCATATGAACTTTTCAAGGGCAGAAAGCCAAGTATTTCTTACTTTAAGAATTTTGGTTGTACTTGTTATGTGCATAATAATTGTAAGGACAATCTTGGTAAATTTGATGCTAGAAGTGATGAAGGTATATTTTTTGGTTATTCTTTATCTAGCAAATCTATAGATTTTTCAACAAGAGAACCAAGGTTGTGGAAGAAAGTATACATGTGATTTTTGATGAAAAAGATGATGGTTTCTTGAGCCAAAGTTTTGCAGTTATCAATCTCAATAAATATGAGACATATGATGATTCTGAGAAGGAGAAAAGCAGCAAAACTGAACTACAGGAATAGCCTGAAGAATATCAAAGCTTTGAAAATCCTTCTGAATCAAAATCGCAAAGCCTTGAGATTGGATCTCAAAAGACACAAAGTGCTCTAGCCACTGCTTCAAGTTTTCAAAGGCTTGAGAAGATAATTGGAGAACCAGAACCCTAGACACCATGGAAGAGATTCAAATACTTATCAGATCATCCAGCTGACAACATCATTTCAGATCCAACTATTGGTATTTAGACCAGATGACAATTGAAGAACTTGTGTGCCTTTAATGCCTTTGTATCACTTATAGAACCTAAGAATGCAAAGAGGCATTACAAGAAGAAGATTGGATCATTACAAACCAGAGTGAGCTGAATGAATTAGAAACAAATAAGGTATGGAACTTGGTTCCTAGGCCAAATAATTAAGCAGTCACTGGAACCAGATGGGTGTTCAGAAACAAACTTGATGAGAATGGTAAGATTGTTAGAAACAAATTCAGACTTGTGGCACGAGGTATAATTAAGAAAAATGTATTGATTATGAGGAGACATTTGCTCCTGGTGCCAAGTTAAAAGTTATCATAATACTTGTTGCATTTTCATATCATAAACATATAAAGCTTTATCCAATGGATGTCAAATATGCTTTCTTAAATGGTTATTTACAAGAAGAAGTATATGTTGCTCAACCTCCTGGTTTTGAAGATGATAATTTCCCTGATCATGTTTACAAATTAGACAAAGCTATCTATGGAATAAAACAAGCTCCAAGGGCTTGGTATGATAGACTTTCAAAGTATTTATTAGAAAATAATTTTCAGAGAGACCTAGTATACAAAACTATTTTTATTAAGACTCATGAAAAAGATATCTTAGTAGTACAGATTTATGTTGATGATATTGTTTGGTTCTACTAATGATGCTCTATAAAAAGAGTTTTCAAGTCTAATGTGCATGGAATTTGAAATGAGCTTAATGGGAGAATTGAATTTCTTTCTGGTACTTCATGTACATCAGTTGAAGAAACGAATTTTTATGCATTAATGCAAATATACCAAGGACTTTCTCAATAAGTATAATATTTCTCAGTCCAACGTAACTAAGACTCCCATGAGTTCTTCATTATCTTTAGATAAGGATACAAATGGTAAGAGTGTGAGTCAAAAGGAATACAGATGTATGATTGGTTCATTACTGTAGTTAACTGCCAGTAGACCATATATTATGTTTAGTGTCTTTATGTGTGCAATGTTTCAAGACGATTTTGAATAATGTCACTTAGTTGCTATTAAAAGAATCTTTAGATATCTGAATGTTACCAAAGACTTGGGGCTTTGGTATCCAAGAAGGACTAATTTCTAGTGGTTATTCAAATGCAGACTTTGCAGGTTCTAAAGTTAACAGAAATAGCACATCAGGATGTTGTAAATTTCTTAGCTCATCACTGATTAGCTGGCATTCAAAGAGACAAATTCAGTAGCCTTGTCAACTGCAGAAGCTGAATAAATTGCAGCTGGAGCTTTTTGCTCACAAGTGCTGTGGATTGCTCAAAAACTAAGAGATCTTGGCTATGATTTCAGAAAAGTTCCTATCTATTGTGAAAACACAAGTGCCATTTTAATTAAAAAGAACCCTGTGAAACACTCCAGAACTAAGCACATAGATGTTAGACACCATTTCATAAGGGATCATGCTGAGAAATGTGATGTGTCTTTATCTTTTATATCTACTGCTATGCAAGTTTCTGATATTTTTACCAAACCATTGCCTGATGAAAGGTTTACATCCCTAAGGCTTGAATTGGGCATGTTAAACAAGGATGACTTGGTTTAGGGGGAATGTAAGATCTTATATGCTATATGTGTGAAATTCTCAGAGCCTTGAGATAATAATTTCCTAGACTTGAAAGTATTTTTCAAAGCTTTGGAGTTTCTATTAGCTTTGTAGTATCTCAAAGCTTTGAACCTGTTCTTCAGGTAGCTTCAAAGCTTTGAAGTGTAATTCTGTATTTTTGTTCAAAAACTGAATCTGGAATATTTTGCATTATCTGAATAGATAATTGCTGAATATTTGATTTGTTCAGAGATTTATTCAAAATATCCTCTAAGATACAATTTTCCATGTAGTTCCAAAGGAGTCATTTTTAAACTCAATTTGTTCAGTTTCCTTCCTGCTTATAGGATATTCTTTGGGGCTTTCTCATTCTATCTCAACCTCTATCTATTCATCTCTATCTCTCTCTATTCTCTCTATATCTTCTAAAAACCCTAAACCCAATGGAGCGAAAATCTCAAAGACTTCAGCAGAAAAGTCAGGGATCAATAATGGGGAAGAAGATAAGGGCTAACAGGAAGACATAGATCACAATCTCTAATTCAGATTCAGAGAGGAACGCTAGCATGCAAGAAGACTCTCCTCCAGCTAAAAAGGTCAGAAAAGAGAAGGAGGTGCAAGACCCAGGGTCTGAATCTGAAGAAGAACAGAGAGAGGTTGTGAAGGATCAAGAACAAGGTAAGAATGATGAAGGTGAACAGTCACAAGAAAAGGAGAAAGATGGAGAAAAGAAGAAGAAGTCTGAAGGTGCAAATAAGGTTGATCAGAATCCAAAGAAAAAGCCAGAGGAAAAGAAGAATGATCAGTCTTCTCGTAAGAGAAGCAAGCACTGTGCTGTAAAGACCAAGAAAGGGGTTTCTCGACATGGTAAGCATCTACTTCCTGAATCATGGTTTTTAAATTCAGAAGTTAAGAAAGTATGGATGGATGGTTATGCATCATCAAAGGTTGCATTCTGTAGTATGATTTCTGAGGAGTTGTTGGATAAACTTAATATTTAATGCATTAGAAAATTGAGAGTTTCATCTGTTTGGAAGATGTTAAACCCTACCTCAGAGGCTTATCATAGGTTAACCAGGTTGTTCAATTTGAATGTAGTGAAGGAGGATCAGGATAGTCATGTCTTAACTTCTAGGGTAGCTGGTGTGGATATGAGGTTGGTTCATAGGGTGTTTGCCAAGGTTTTGGGGACTCCTAAGAACTACAAAGTTCATGAACATCCTGATAGGAAATAGTTTTTGAAGAAAGCTAAGTCTGAATTCATTTTAGAGGGTACAACTTCTGGACCTAAGAAATTGACACATTATGAGTTGAATTGTGAAGCCAAAATCTTGTTTTATATCATCATGAGGTGTGTTGTTCCTAGAGAACACTCAATAGAATTGGTGACTGATAGGGTATTGATTCTAATGTATTTGATATGCCATGGCTTTCAAATTGATCTACCTACTGTGATTATGGAACATATGGTGTATTGTGGTACTAGGACAAGGAATCATACTCTTACCTATCAGAATCTGTTGCCACTTTTCTTTGAGTATTTTAAGGTGTCATTTAAGAATGAAGACAAAAATCATAAGTGGTTTTGGGTTGGTGGATGAAGCATCTCTCCAAAGGATTGGAGTTGTGCAGACAGAAAAGGGTAGTTGGAAGTTTTATTCTGATTTGTCTGCAAAATATCTTAAAGAGAAGGAATTTATCAAACCAAAAGCTGCAACAACACCAAAGGTCTCAGCAAATCTGGATTTTTCTCAGATCATTGACAGAATTGAGAATCTGGAAGATGGTGTCGAGGATATGAGGCAAGGTCAATTTAAATTGTTTAATGAATTTGGAAACTTCAAGGCCTTGATGGGAGAGAAACTGGATATGATCATCAAGGGTTTGAAGCTAGAGAAAGTGCCATCTGCTGGAACTACAGAGGATAGTATTGATTATGATATGAAGAAGAAGAAGAAGAAGAAGAAGAAGAAAATACGAGTGGTTTGTACTTCAAAAGATCTGTTTCAGCAAACTGATGATGATGTTGGTGGTGAAGATGTGGGTCAAACTGCTGAAAAAGAAGGTGATATTGAAAAGTTTGTTGTTGTTGAGGAAGTTGGTGAGAAAGAAGTTGCTGATTCTGTAGAAGAGTCAAATGCTGAAGAAGATGCAGAAGCTGAAGAAGCTAAGGATGCAGAGGAAGAACAAGAATCATCTGATGATGAACAAGAAGAATATGTACATGAGGAAGCTGAAACTATCAAAGGAAAGAACAAAGAAAAGAGCAAGGCTTCAAGTGGAAAGAAGAAAGCATAGAAGGATGCTGGTCAAAGCTTCAAGGCCGTGGACCCCATCTTTCTGTCTATTTTCTTTCTTTGTTTGTTATAAAATCCCTGAAGTCTTTTTAAACTTGATCCAGTTTTATTTTATTTTATTTTATTTTCAAAACTCTGAACAAGATCCTACATTTCTCTAGCTCTTTTGATGAAAGTAAAAAAGGGGGAGAGATTCAGTGTTTATGTTGGATTATGTGTAATAATTTTTGTATGCTGTAGGATTTATTCAGTTTAATGCTTGGATTCTATAGGATTTATTCAGTTTAATGCTTTGTGGTATATGCTAAGTGTTTTTGTTTTTTCTTGCTGTTTCTATATATATATGTTGGTTTTTTTATTGTTATTAAGTTGCAGGATATATGTGAAAGGAAGAATTTTTTTGTCTTTAATCAAGGGAGAGATTGACACTTCAATACCGTTGAACTAATAACTACATGAAATCAGGGGAATTTTTATATTGAAGATGATGAAAGACAGGTTTTCACAAAGCTCCAAAGCAGCTTTGAAGAAGTCCAGTTTTGCTTATGAACTTGTTAACTGCAAGCTAACAATTTTTGTGTTGCAGGCTTAGGATCGAATTGGATATTGTTTACGAGCCTGATATTATCTCTTGCAAATATTCTTGAAATGCTATATGGTGCTTTTAATGCTGACAAAATGCACGGATGGATTGTTATTAAAGATTAGCTTTGCTGGCCAAAGCTTTGACAATCATCCATAGCTCCAAAGCTTTGGATACGCCTTTTGAGTTTTTGTCAGGAACTATCTTGGATAATCAATTCTTGATGCATATTTTTTCAGCTGGTTATATGTTTTATTATTGACTTGTTATGAGTCACAATCTTATTGTTGATTATTATTTGACAATATATATACAGGTTATATGTATATAATTAAATCTGCAAACAGTCATTAGCTTGGTTTTGGGTTTAAATTGATCTGTCTAACATATTAGGATATATGTGCTATATTATCTGGATTGTGTTTGATCTTGTTAGTTGTACATGATTTTTCGTCGTTCAAACTGCCTGACAGATCAAATCATCTAGTCAAACAAAAGAAGCAGTTCGAGGGTTGAGGATTTTCAGGAAGGTTGTTCCTAAAATCTCTCCAGTTTGTTACTGCAGTTTGTTATAAGCCAAATTTGAATTTCAAAGATAAGAGAGAGAGATGAAACACTGAGAAAGGAAGAGAGTTCATTCGTAGAAGATCAACATTCAACTCTTCATTCATTCATCAAAGGATTCATCGAACTGAAGATCAATCATCCAGATTCTGAAGAACACTTCTGAGCATTATTGCTTAACCTATTTTTGTGTTCTTCATTGTTCTTTCATTGTATTGTTCATTTGAATTCCTTAGCCTCACCATCATTAGTAAGTTAGTTGTTCAAGTTAACAACAAGAGGCTCTTATTGTTTCACAATATTGTAGCTGAAACTAGATAGGTTTGGAATCACAAGCTGTTTAACTGTAAGGTAGTTCACTTAGGCTTGAGATCTAGGGCTTACCTAGTGATTAATAAGAAGTTGTTTACATCCTGGAGGGATCAAGTCCCTCAGGCGGAGAGTAGGCCCATTGGTGGTTGAACTTCGTAAAAAACCTTGTGTTCATTGCTTTACTTTGATGTTATTCATTCTGCATTCAATTATGCACAAAAAAAGGTAGCTCTAAAGCTTTGGAGGATTTTCAGTCTCAAAGATTTTAAGCTCCAGACTGCTTCTATTAGTTTCAAACTTGTTCAAACCTCTCCAAAGCCTTGAGATTTCATCTTATCTTTGCTTTTAAGTTCTATAAGGTCATTTTTAGCAGAAGTTTTCATACTCTATTCAACCCTCCCCCCCCCCCCCCCCCCTTCTAGATTATTAAGATCTTGTTTATTCCTGCATTACACACTTTCAGTTGGGATTTGGGATAAGACTTGGCACCCCAATTGGATCACGTCTGATACCCACACCAACCTCATTGATTGGATTCTGGGTAATATCATGAAGAAGAACAAAGTGGGTGATGATGATCATAGTACTCTATTTGTGGTGACCTTATTGAATATATGTCTTAGAATAAATAACAAAACATTTAATGATATTATTGAAACGGACATAGTTTACATGCAGATTATCAGAACGCAGACTCAGCTCATCCAGGGAGCCTTCAATTCTAAACCTAATTTTTTTAGCTTAAATTTAATAATTACAATTCTCATTGGAATCTTCCTTCACCAGGTCAATTTAAGCTGAATGTGGAGGGTTGCGTCAGGATGGACGATAACAGGGCAGAGATAGGAGGAGTATTCAGGAACAACAATGGAGACTGGCAGCTAGGCTTTATTGACAGAATCATATAAGGTTGCACAAGTCTGGAAAGTGAAATTTGGAGCATCTATAGAGGACTGATGGTGGCCTATAACAAGAACTAGATCAATCTGGAGATCGAGAGTGATTGCATGGAAGATGTCAACATTTTCCAAGGAAACACCAAAGGCCCAACCTCAACGAATTCTCTGGTTAATAATGGCAAGATCCTGCTCATCAGAACTGTGACAAGAATCAAGCATGTGGGAAGAGATGCCAATGAAGTGGCTAGTGCTCTCTCTAACCTTGGGGCAGAACAACTAGAGCACCTGAAGATCCTTGAGGAGGCGCCAGATGCAAGAGTCTTATCACTGCGGAAAAGCTTAGAATGGGGACGTTTTGTTTAGTTTCTTGTTATTCGGGTTGTTGTTGTGTTTATTTTCCGTTGGAGCTAAAAAAAATGTATACTTCTCAAGAATTCTCCTAGAGTGCAGTGCTAATAATTACTCCCTCCGTTCCGGCAGGTTGTTCAAAATTTCCTTATTGGGACGTCCCACGCGATTGTTCAATCTTTCCTAGAATGGAAAGTTTGCTACGTGTAATTGACCATTTTAACCCTACTTGAAAAAACACATATAATATTTTGTTGGGCTTAATTAACCATTTACTTCTGATTTGGGGCTAACTAAATCAGATTAGCTATTAACCTAATTTAATCAGGCCCAAATTAAACCCACATCATCTGTTAAATCAATTAACCCAACAGTCTTCAAACCCTACCCAGTACCCACTCTTATCCTCTTGTGCTTCACCTCAGCCGCACAGAGGCAAAAGGCCTCCATCTTCATCTATTTGTCTCTCTTCTCTTCTGCCGATCGGGTGAGCCATAGAGAAACCCAACGGCTGAGTTACGGAAGAAAGTAGAGAGACGGTGGTGATTCAGAAGTGCCTATGACGAGGAAGAGAAACGATGGCGAAGACGATGGCGAAGACGACTTTCTTCTACGTCCTCGACAGAGGCGACGGTGACCTCGATGCACGATACCGGCGGCAAGGATCTGAAGATCTCTTCTACCTCATCTCTCTCACATTATTCTCAATTTTCTCCCTCTATCTATCTCTCCTGTCTTAGATCTGCAAGTTTTCCACTCTCTTCTTGCAGATCTGCAATAGGAGAGAAAGATGCAGAGGAAGAGGGCTACTGTTTGGCATTTCTTTTGATGGAGGAAGAACATACATGGCTTCGGCAGAGGCGGCATTGGCGGTGGCAGAGGAACCGGGGAATTTATTCTCTATTATTCTGATTTCTACTCTTTCACTTGAAATTATTGCTGCTCCCTTCATTAGCAGCAGTAGCTAATATTTGTTGATATGTTTTGGTTTGATTTTGATAGTGTCCATCTTCGTTCATTTGTTCTTGGCAATCTGGCAATAGATGGAGAGATTTGTTCTTGGCAATCTGGCAATAGATGGAGAGATTTGTTCTGGGCAATCTGGAAATAGTTGGTGAGACTGATTAATTGGTTTGTTAATAGAGAGTCATTACTAAAAAAGAACAGGGGAAATATAGTATTTTCAAGCCGTTTTTAATAAAGCAGTTTTTTTTTTCTTTTGAACTATCAGCCGGGGACGGAGGGAGTACTTGGTAATATTTGGTTCTCTCACACTCATATAATTTCAAGTATTAAATATAGTTTTCCTCATGTGGTTTGGGGTTTGTGCTAAACACTCCTATGTGGTTTGAAATAATGCAAAATCATCTATGTGGTTTGATCTTGTCTGTTCTTCGTTCAACTAACGAAATCCATCAAATATTGCACGTACAATATCTGTTTCTCTATTGAATTTACAAATATTTTTAGATAAAAAGATCACATCTCTGAAATAAACTACAAATAACAAAATGATGCAAAAAAAGGAAAGGAAAAACAAATCGAATAAGCGAACGAGGAGGAAGAAGAAGATTTTTTTTTGAGAAAGAGGAAGAAGAAGATTGATTTGGAAAGAAGGTGAAGAAAATAAATATGAATAAGACACTAGAAAAAAAAGAAAAAAAAAATTGGAACAAAAGCAAAATGAAGAAGGGAATGAGGAAAAACCTCTGCAATAGCCATTGAAAAGAAGACAGAGTATTAGGTGGTTTCCGATGAATGCATCGGAGAAGATGAACAGTAGAAGACAACCGAGAGATGAGAAGATAATAACTCGGATGATTATTCACATTAACTGATACATAAATATATACAATGGTGCTAATCTAGAATAGGTAAAAATAATATTGTAATAAATGTAATAAATGTGGTGCCCGTTGGATGGAGATCAACGGCAATGACTATGTGATCTGGATTGAATATTTTGCACATAGGTGCTTTGACCTTCCAGAGAATCATTTAAGTGTGGAGCAGCCCCTTCAAGGTTGTTTAGCTTTGCACTTCAGTCCTTGAGCTGAGATGGCTCTGTTTGGACTTGATCCAGAATATACTTGGCCCAAAGTGGTATGGTTTAATACTCCCCCTCAAACTAATGGGGCGGGATGCACCATTATTTTCTTCTTGAGTTCTTGAAATTGATGCGTTGGGAGTCCCTTGGTGAAAATATCAGCGAGTTGATCCGAACTGTTAACAAATGAAATAGACAAATCATTAGTTAGAACTTTTTCCCGAATATAGTGGTAGTCTATTTCTATGTGTTTGGTGCGTGCGTGTAAGATAGGGTTGGCAGTGATAGCAATGGCAGATAAGTTGTCACACCAAAGTATAGGTTTTTGAGAAATATAAAGACGTAAATCGCGAAATAAATTTTTTAGCCAAGCTAGTTCAGCAGATGTGGATGCAAGAGCTCGATATTCGGCTTCAGTGGAGGACCGAGCCACTGTTGGTTGTTTCTTAGCACCCCAATGGATTGGGTTGGGGCCCAAGAAAATAACAAAGCCGGAAGTGCTACGACGGTCGGTTGGGTTACCTGCCTAATCGGCGTCACTGAAAGCAGTTATGGGCATATAGCCTATCTGATAAAAAAGACCATGATTTTAAGACGGCTAAAAGTAAGATACTGAAGGGCGCCAAGGAGTTGGCGATATGGGGTGGTATCCGTAAGAGGCCTACTGTCTTGCGTGTGATACTTGGTACCTGCGGATAAAGGAGTAGGTGTTGGTTTACAAGTAGACATGTTGAAGCGAGATAACAAATCAGAAATATATTTGGCTTGATGAATAAAAATGCCATCTTTTGTTCTTTTGATCTCAAGGCCTAAAAAGTAGGTTAAAGAACACAAATTAGTCATAAAAAACTCAGTATTTAAATTGCGGATAAATTGAGTAATGAAGGTAGTGTCACTACCCGTTACAATAATATCATCAACGTATAAAAGAAGAATGATGATTTTACCACTAGAGTAACGAATAAAAAGAGAGTAATCGGCATAAGAGGAGGTGAAACCTAACGTAAATAAATAAGAGGTGAAGCGTTCAAACCAAGCATGTGGTGCTTGTTTTAACCCATATATGGACTTGTTTAGTTTGCAAACGTAATGAGGATAGCGTTGGTTTTTGAAACCTTGCGGTTGACTCATGAAAACGGTTTCACGAAGAGTGTCGTGAAGAAAGGCATTTTTGACGTCTAATTGTTGCAAGGGCCAATTAAAATTAGTAGCAAGTGCAAGAATGATACGAACAGTGGAGTGTTTAACAACTGGGCTAAAAGTATCGTCGTAATCAATGCCAGGGTTTTGATGAAAACCTTTCGCAACAAGACGAGCCTTGTGGCGAGAAATAGTACCGTTAGGGTTATATTTGGTGCGAAAAACCCATTTACTTCCTATTACGTTTGCATTTGGTGGGGGTGGTACTAAAGTCCATGTGTTTTGCTGTGTGTGGCTAGTGTACTCTTCAGTCATGGCTTTGCGCCACCGAGAGTGTTTACTAGCCTCAGTATAAGATGTAGGATCAGGTAAAGTAGTAATAGCAGAAAAAACTGACTTTTTTTTGCTGATTCCGGATTTGCTGCGGGTTTGCATGGGATGAGTATGAGTAGGATTGGGAAGTGGTGCCATCTCTGGTGGGGCCGGTGCTAGAACTTGCTCGGCTTCAGCGGACCGTGCCAAGCCAGAACCCGAGGACAAATCACGTGCAGTGGGTGAAGGACAGTTCTGGGCAGAGGTGTCTGGAGTCACTGCTGGTTGCACCAGTGGTGCCGTGCCTGAGTCAGTGCGCATTGAACATGCTGGAACCAAGTTGTAGTCACGAACTGGCGTGGTTTGAACCTGGGTTGGCTGCACGGGGCCGACTGAAGGAGTGGGAACAACACTTGGGCTGGGCCAAATCATCATTGATGGGCTTGTTTCGGACAGAGGGACAGTAATAGGTGTTGTACCAGTGAGTGGTACCAAGGAGTTTCCAGCTGGAGTTAGTTCGGCGTCAGGTACGACTGTACCTGTAACAGAGTCAGTAGCAGCAATGTGAGACCAATAAGGAAAACAAGTTTTGTCAAAAACAACGTCTCGACTTGTGTAAATACGATTGGTATTTTATCTAGGCATAAATAACCTTTGTATTCGTCCGCGTAACCGATAAAGATACATTTTTTTTCCGAATCAAGTTTCGACGAATTATAAGGACGCAAGTATGGGAAGCAAGCACAACCAAAAGTTTTGAGATGCGAGTAATCAGGTGGGTGGCCAAAGATTAATTCAAACGGCGATTTATTATTAGTGTTACGACTAGGCATGCGATTAATAAGATAAACTGATGTAGTAACAGCATGAAACCATAAAAAATTAGGCAATGACGCCCTTTTTAGCATAGTGACAGCGGTTTCCATAATGTGTCGATGTTTTCTTTCAGCAACACCGTTTTGTTGCGGTGTGTGTGGGCACGAATTTTGATGGGTTATCCCATCTTGATTGAGAATCTGCGAAAAAATGTAGGAGGTGAATTCGCCACCACCATCGGTACGAATAATGCGAATGTGATTTTTTAGTAACTTTTCAATTTTGAGCTTAAATGAGGAGAAAACGTTAGGAACATCTGATTTGTTATGTAAAGGAAAGACCCATGTAAATTTAGAATAGTCGTCAATAAATAAGACGTAGTAACGAAAACCATGATATGATTTGGGGCTTGACGGCCCCCAAACGTCACTATGTAAAAGTTGCAAAGGTTCATTAGATTGAGAACTAGAATGAACATAAGGTAAACGATGCATTTTTCCTTCTAAGCAAGAGTGACAAAGACCTTCATTACTAGTAGAAAAATCAGAAGAGGGAATAATTTTGCGTAAAATATTGTCTGCGGGATGCCCTAGACGATCATGCCAAGTCTGAGCGTCCACTTTATTACCAACAAAAGCATGAGATAAAGGTTTAAAAGGCAAAGATTCAATGGGGTACAACCCATTTTTACTCAATCCCTGATATAGAAGGGTTCCCGTAGTTTTGTCCTGTATAGAAAAAGACGTGGCGTAAAAGATAAATCTGCAATTATTATCAGAACATAATTTATGTACGGATAAAAGATTTGTGCTAATTTGTGGAACATGAAGAGTATTACGGAGTGTAAAATTATGTGTGCTAGTGGAGATTAAAGCAGTACCCGTATTGTGAATAGGAAGAGTTTGACCGTTGCCAACAGCAACTTGGTCATTCCCATGATAAGTGTCAGCAGTACTCAAGTTCTGAAAGTCATGTGTCATGTGATTCGTAGCGCCCGTGTCTGAGAGCCAATAATTGGGCTGACTGTGTTGATGAGTGGAAGCAGTTAAGGCAGTAAGAGAATCGGGTGGTAGACGCCCTTGATAGGAATAATTCATTCTATGAATGCAGTTAAGAGCAGTGTGATACTGCTGCCCACAGATTTGACAAACAATGTGAGAGTGATTGGAATTTCTACCACCACGGTGGCCTTGGTAATTACCACGGCCGTAGTCATTTCTTCCACCCCGATAATACCCACGACCACGATTGTTATTTCCTGAATAATCGGAGTTGTATCCACGTCCTCCACCCCTATTGTAACCTCTACCATAACCTCCACTGTTGTTTCCATTATTACCACCACGACCATTATTTTGACCTCTACCCCTTCCATTAAAGCCACCACGATTTGCATCAGTCGTGATAGAATTAAAGGCAACATTAGGGTTTTGAGTGGTCAAATTTTGAGAATCATGCATATGTTCCTCACTTTTCAACAAAACATGTAAATCATCAAAGGAAATGGGTTCAGATTTGATACGAATAGATGACCGAAAGGGATTATATTCAGCCGGGAGGCCATTCAAGGCAAAGAACATCATGTCTTCATCATCAATAATAACACCAGCCACCATCAGTTTGTCACGAATATTTTTCAATTTATTCATGTATATGTCAATAGAATCAGAATTTTTCTTTGCTGTTTGCAAATCGGACTTCAATTGCATGATATTCGAGCATGTGAGAGAGGCGTACCTTTTGCCAAGAATTTCCAAAATAGCACGAGATGAAGACTGACCTATGACGAGAGTGAGTGCTTCTGGACTTAGAGTGGCGTTCAACATAGTGAGAAGAGCCTATTCTCTCTGTAACCAAGCCGTATAATCTGGATTGACCTCAACCGTTCCATCTTTGTCACCGGATTTCTCCACGAATTGATTCGGTTTTGGATCAGACCCATCTAGGAGTCCAAAGAGATTTTGAATGCATAACAGAGAAGTGATTTGATACCTCTAGATCACATAATTTGTACCGTCAAGTTTGATAGGTACAAGATTTTGAATATTGGACAAGAGGTAGATTGGATTTGAAGAGGCTGCGGGGAGTGTGGATGGAATAATAGCGTTGCTTGAAGATGAGATCGTGGGCTGAGCCATGGGCTCTGATACCATGAAAAGAAGACAGAGTATTAGGTGGTTTCCGATGAATGCATCGGAGAAGATGAACAGTAGAAGACAACCGAGAGATGAGAAGATAATAACTCGGATGATTATTCACATTAACTGATACATCAATATATACAATGGTGCTAATCTAGAATAGGTAAAAATAATATTATAATAAATGTAATAAATGTGGTGTCCGTTGGATGGAGATCAACGACAATGACTATGTGATCTGGATTGATTATCTTGCACATAGGTGCTTTGACCTTCCAGAGAATCATTTAAGTGTGGAGCAGCCCCTTCAAGGTTGTTTAGCTTTGCACTTCAGTCCTTGAGCTGAGATGGCTCTGTTTGGACTTGATCCAGAATATACTTGGCCTAAAGTGGTGTATGGTTTAATAGCCATTGCCAACTCAACCATGTCTACCACCATTGTCGCTGCTTCATCAAGACTTTCTCGCGTACGTAGAAGAATGAGAGAGAGAGAGCGAGACAAAAAAGTTTTAGATCTATTTCAAGGATGTTTTCTTCTCCCATTGTCCAGATTGAACTAGATAAATAGTGAGAGAGGAGTTGACGGTGACAACGACAATGAGTATGGCTAAAGATTGAGCGTGAGGGAAAAAATGATGCAATGGGGGTATGTATGTGAGAATAGTTTTGGTCATTTTACAATCTTTTTAACGGAAATATCCTTCTGCACATATAGACGAAATTAGATAGAGGCCTTTTCAATCATTTCGAACTGCGGAGTTGTCTTTCACAAACCAAAGCCACAGAGTGTAAAAGTACAACTAACCCTAATTCCAGTTCCATGTACAAATATATAATTACAGTTTTGCAAATTTTATATAACTTTTGACATATAAACCCCTTGCAGTATTGGCACGCTGACACTTTAGTACATGCAGTATGAGTTATGTCACTTATCCACTCTGTAGTATGTAATTTACTGACATCGTACCCAATTGACTAACACCGTTAATAAAATTCGTTAAGTATTAATTAAGTTTGGGGCATTTTAGTATCTTGTTTTTTTCTCCTTTAGTTTTCTTTTTCTTCCTCTTCAAAAGTCTAGATGGACAAACTCAACCCTAAAACCCGTTCGTGACAAAACCCAGAGTTTCTGGTTGGGCCGGTTCAATGGCTCTGTACTTTGACCAATTTCTGATTGCATAATCGAAATCGAAATCGAAATTCATAGTCCTCTCTCCTCGCCACTGAACCCCACCTCACAAACCAACAAATCCATGTTCCAAAATCGCTACCATACCAGATTCACTGCTTGATCGAAGAGAAATAGATTTGACTCAAGTGACGTCTCAAGTTGGTGCATGTACAAAGGATGGCAAATCTGAATCGGGAATTGTTGGTCATGTCGATTTTCTGGAGGAGCCTTGTCCCTCCCTCTCTCCTCTTCTTCTTCTTTCTGTCAAATCTCTTCTCTCTCTCTCATAGACACCATAACCAACACAACCACTGAAACACAAACACCACCTCCTCCATATACAGATCTCAGACTCAAACCCGTCGATCTAGTATAAAATTAGAAATTGAAGAACAAAGGAAGGTTCGAGGTTTGGGGTTTTCTGGGTGGGTTCGACTATTTCTCTCTCTTCTCTGAAACAACCACACCCACCTGGAAGTGAATTGATCTGGACGAAGATGGCGATAATTGCGTTGAACTCAGGGATATCCAAATATCTGGAGGAAGCTGGTGATGCGATGTGAGTGAGAGATCAGAGAAGAAGAGAGAGATGGAGGGGGTGCTGGTGAGCTGAGGCGAAGGAAATAGAAGAAGATGAAGACGAAGACAGAAGAAGATCAAGAAGATCAAGGAGGCGGCGACAGAAAAGGAAGAACAGAAGAAGAAAAAAGAAAAATAAAATGATAAATAAAAAAATCTCTACTATATAAAAGGTTGAAGGAGTTCCTAACCAAAATGAGTTCCTAACCTTTTTATGTTGACAAAAATACCCCTTATTAATTATAACCTTTAGGCATTCATAAACGTCAGACCTAAATTGCACCAGTCCGTGCGCTTCGTTTCGGCTCCGCTGTTCAGATGCAACGAATTACGAACAGACTCTTCCGGACAATAAAGTTCAAACCCATTCAATGGAATTCATCGTTTCAATCTCTGTGACTTCAATCTTGCTTAAAGACCTCCCCGTGGCTCTCAAAATTGCACCATGGTAAGGTCTGAGTCATGTAAGAAACTGACACGCCGTTTCACGAATCGACCCATCTTCACGAACGATGACAACGTCGCTCTTACAAATGCGCACGCCGCTCCAGCAGACTAAAGCGAGTGGCCATATTGCTCTCTCCCAACTGACTACAGGACGTTGACATCGCTATCTCCGTCTTCGAGAAGAATATTGGGGGGAGGCACCCAATTAGGTTTCAGTTAAGCCAGCGTCGAGGTAGGTTTTTGTATTTTCTGGGTCATAGTTGTTGCCATATTGCAATAAAGTTCTGTGTTGTAGTTCGTTCATGCTCGAAACCCCGAAAAACTCTGATTCTTGTAACCGTCATATGATCTTTCACGTCTTTCGTGACTCTTGTGTTCAGTATGAGTCCTTTTTATTTCCCCTGTTCATGGGTCGTTATCAAATGCTTACTTCTGTTCGTGTGTAGTTTGCAGTAATTAGATGGTTTTTTTCTTCTTTCTCCATTTCGTACTAAATCTTCTCAGGTATTTTACTTTATATGAACTCTATTGTTTTTGATTTTCATAGTTAGTTTCATTTGAAAGTCTTTGATGGAAAAAATCTAAGCCGACTTGCCCGAGATATTATCTACAGTTGTATGTTTTTCTTCGGTATTCTAATTGTTGGACAATCTTCTGCATACTCTTGCAGTGAGTATTGGGTTCAAATCGTTTAGAATCTTCGAGGGATGAGTTATAGTTCCAGATAAATCTTTGTGGCATGACCAGTGAAAAGATCGAAACAGGTTCTTCCTTATCCTTCAGAAACATAGCATTGGCTCTGCAGATTACTTACTGTTTTGATCAGGTTGAACACTTCAACAACTAGGTAATTCACAACATAGCATTGACTCTTACACAAATACTTGATTCATTGTGTAAGAGTCACGTGTGAAACCTCTGCAGCTCCTTCCCGACTCTTGATATAGGGTTGTTATGCGTCTTCTTGTAGATCTAATCTTTTAAAACACCTCTGCATGCTTGGGATTTGCAAGTCGTGCAAATATTATGCATGTAATCCGTCTTACGTTTTGGTTCAGTGGAACTCCATATACTTGAGTTGACAATGTCAGTCGACATTGAGAGAGAGTTGTTCATCGCATTTGTTTATCTTGTTTACCAAAAAAAATTAACACGAAACAACTTGGAAGATGTGTCATGGACTTAAAAGTGGAGGGGTGAAATATAAACCCTTTAAGGTTGTAGTTTGTATATATGGAACTGTGAGGATAAAGCAAGTATTCTAAATCTATCAATAAAGCCCTTTCTATTGATACATGAAAATCCATCACTGAGTGCTTTTAAGTGTTTAAATTTAGAAGAAATCGGCCTCTTCTAATTTACGAATGGGGACCTCATGAAGATGAGCATGGTGGATCATGATGTGGCCATGAAAACATGAATATGATTGTTAAAAAAAACATCTGCTAACTTACCAAGTTTGCAGATATGGTATTGATAGTCCTAAGCTTAAGGGACAACACCTATCTTGTGACGTTAATAATGTCAAAGACGGGAGGAATTGCAGAAGTTGAGACATTGGGATACCTCAAAGGGCAGATTGTTCAGATAGCAAGTTCCCAGCACTCAAATGTTGTAACAACAAATATTTTCTATTAACACAGCTTCGGCCACTTCCATATCAACACAGCTTGCAAAATTGTCTATTTGATTTCAGATCCAATGTTCGAGATATGTTTATTACTTGAAGAACACGCGTACCTTAATCCTTAGTTATTACATTGCTACATGTTATTTTCCAAGAATGATGATCTTGTTGGGATTGATGTAGAGGGCATAGCAAATAAATAGACTAGATTTATCATCTGAATATCTCTAATCTTATAACCCACTAATCAACTCTTCCAACATCCTTGGTCTATGTCAACACAATTGTAATTGATAAGAAACTATTCAGTTTAATTATGTACATGTCAGTATATGCCTAGCATTTTCTTTTGAGAGTCGCTATGCTTCACCCTTCTTTTTTTAACTTTTAATTAATTTCCCCTCCTACATGTCAATATATAATTGTTGGTAACTATTTATTTTAAGATCTTTCTATAATCATATTTTCAATTCGAAACATTCACATAAGTTTCAAAAAAAATAGAAACATCCACATAGGCGGTGATAGTAAACGGTGAAGAAAAAATGTGACGTTTGGCATGTCCCTTTTCTTTTTTGTTTTGTATATGAGTTATTTGAGTGTGTGTATTATGAAGGAGGGATGGATCTATTGACTTCGTTACGAAAGTAGGTACACATGTTCCATCTCAAAAGTCAACATCTCGATGACAAAAATATTTAGTGGGAATAATCATCCGCGACATAATAATTGTAAAAAAAATTCCCACGTGCAACGCACGTGCCGCTTACTAGTATTTTAAAAAGACTAAAATCCCCCCCCCCACCTAATCAATACTTAACGGATTTCATAAACGGTGTTAGTCAAGTGGGGCGTGATGTCAGTAAATTACATATTGCAGAGTAGATAGTGACAAAACTCATACTACATGTACCAAAGTGTCAGCGTACCAATACTGCAAGGGGGGTTCCTGGCACTCTCCAACTGCAAGTGTACAGTTGGCGGTGCAGTAATAATTCGGTCTTCCGGGTTGTCAAACCCAAGAGACTTCGTTCTTAACTAGTTATTAACTCTAAACCTTATGTGGGCACAACGCGTTAAGTTTGTTTGACTAATTCTACTAAAATTTGAAAGAACAAGTATCCCAATTAATCAGACGAATTGCATTACGATTAACAAAGATAGATTTTTGAGGATTTCTTAATAAATTGACAAAATCAAAATTATCTTTACGGGAACCTAGGATCTCACACCACTTAGGATTTATGTTTTGCTAATACGAGTATATTTGCTTAGTTAAACGAGCACAACTGTGTTGAAGATTCCTCAACCAACACCTATACTTAAACTATCATAATTCCTCTAGTCTACTCAAGTTCAAACATGCATTAAAATCACGAGTCTACTCTCAGATACGGCTAGTTCATGTTTCAAGTTTCGGTAATGGCTATCGATTTCTCTAACATCCATAACCTAGATAAATTCAATTGATACGTCTAACAATAAGAAAGACGAATAAAGATCATAAAACACGCATAACTAAGCAAAACATATTCGATTAAGCTTAAGAGCATGAAATCAAATCCATAAACCACAAACTGTGGTGATCAAACCGAAGTTCCCTACGAGATATCCCGAAATACGAGTTTAGCTACTGAAACACATGATCGAAATACAATGTTCTATGATCATAATCCAAAACAAGAGAAAAGACGAAGTTTAGAAGGAAAACGAATGGTCTCTTCACAAGCAATCCCTAGCTCCAAGAATACATTCCCAAGTTCCAGAGATACTGAAACAATACACCCTAACTCGTTCTAATACGTTTCTAAGAAGATTAGAAAAAGTCTTAATTAATTGCACCAAGACCCTGTCAGAATTGCTGCTGCTGGCCTTCTCTTCGTGCGAAGACTTCGACTCGTGCGAAGACCTTTGTCCAAAAAGTTTTAGTCTTCGCACGAAGACCTTCTTATTCCAAGACAGAAAGATGTTTCACGAACACTTTTGGGAATTCTCTGAAACTGGCTAACTCTTTCTCTTCGCATTAAGAGACTGTGTTCTGCACTTCTTGGCTTCTTTTCTTTGAGTTTCTCGTTTCTAAAGCTCTTCTCTCCATCCTCTTTGATCCTCGTGTCATATTTCCTGCCAACCGCAACACGAAACAAGAACCCGCGATCATATCACAATCAAAGCATCAAAACATACGAGAAACATCTGGATTCAACATTGAACGCACAAAAGCTCAAGACTCGCAATTTACGCACATTTCACTCAAAATACGACGAATTCTCCATGATGAGCACACAAAAATGCAGAAAATAAAGTAATAAAATAACTCCAGAAACAAAGTTATCAACTACCCCCACACTACATTTTGCTCGTCCTGAGCAAATATCCAAGTCAATACTTAACCTCTCAACTCAAACTTCCTCATCATCGGAGTACGGGGCATCCCTGTCTCCATCCTCACCATCCTCCTCGTCTTCCTCATCCTGACTAGGAGGGATCAGATCCTCGTACTTGGCCTCTTGATACCACTTATTAGTGGTGGGGACAGCCGGGACAAAATCCTCCCTAGGAACATCACTCGAGTAGAGCACCCACTCACCAACCATCTAGGTCAAACTACCCAACTGAGCCTGGTTACTCCTAAGACAATCGAACTGACGCCTTTTCTCATCTCGATCCATTGAAATCTCATTTCTAAACTTGTTATAGGCCGTCTCTCGATCAAAACTCGTCCCTAGGACTCTCTTGCTAAACTTCCTACCCTTTTTCCTTTTCAAGGCTTTCGCCTTCTCATCAAATTTTGACCACTCTCTCTTAGCAAACTCCTCCGAGTCCTTGTCATGTTTGTGTACCACCATATCAGAAGTAATACCCAAATGCGTGAGCAAACACCTATGCCCCAGAGCCATTTTTTATACAAACTAATCATGTCCATGATATTACCCCAAATAAATCTAGGGATATCAATTCTCTACCCCCAACGAGACACACATCGCCATGACACATAGTTTGAACGAATACCTAGGATTCGAGGTGATTCCCAAAACCCAGTTTTTAAGAAGTTCACAAACCCATCTCGCTTTTGGCCTAAGCTCGCCCCTAGATACTTTCCACTTGAGAATTTGCATGTTTTATCCCAAGGGTCCTTACCCTTCATGAAACAAAACATGTTAACCCTTTCATAAATGCCCTCACCTGACACAATACCCGGATAAGCACACGGTTGGGTGAGAGGTGGGAACTTAAGTGCTAAGCGAATAGCCTCTTGCGTGAAGACTATCCACTTATTTCTATAACATACCACCCTCGGGACTTGGCTCTCGCCCTTTTTAGCATACCTCAAGTTGACACAAAATTCCCTAACTATGTGAGAGCTAGATTTTCCAACTAAGTCAAACCACTTTGGTAGCTTCTCCCTATCATATATGTCTTTAATTTCTTAAGATATATCCTCATGAAACTCAAAAAAAATCTCATGCTGCCCTGATTTTTTCAAATAAGTGTCATGGTAAAAATCTAGGTGCGTCTCATGGGTCACAAAGCGATACAAATCAAATTTACCTGGACCTACATTCTTCATGTTTATCTTAGACTCTCGTCTACCCACAATCCCTGGTTTTTTCAAGTAAAGGGTTCGCAAGTAAAGCATACTTCCGCGATTGCGGCACCTCAATGGGAGGTTCACCTGAACAGGAAGCCTCATTAGATGATCCCTCTCAAAATTTTTCATTTCTTAGATTCCATATAGGATGCAATAGAATAAAAAAAATATCCAACAAATTGCACGGTGAGAGGGAGTGTATACAAAAGCAAAACACTTACCAATTCAGCAAGTAACCCTAGGACACTAGTTAATCGCCCCCAAACTCACAACTAAGCGGAACAAAATAAAATGGGATTTTACTCAATGTGCCTAGAATCTTGAAATTGAAAAGATAGAAATAAGAAAGTACATGAGGCACCCGGAGTTCCCTTCTTACGGGTGGTGTTTCCGCAAAATTTTCGACAAGAAGGGCTGAAAAATCAACCGTCAAAAAATTTCCGGAAAATTGAAAAGTGTTTGGCTTTCCTTACTCTCCTCGTCGTCCCCGTCGATGTTTCCTCCTTGAGTTTTATCCAATTCCACCTCCAAACGCTTTCATTTTCAGATATAGGATTTGAACCCTGTGTTCTCCCTTCACCCCAAACACAAAATTGGAGTTTGAATCAGCTAAAACTCCAAGATTTAATCTTTCTCCCCTCTCTTTCGCGAGCCAGCCCCTTCTATTCTTTCAAGATTTGGAGAATTTTTGGTGAAGAGTGTTCTTGAGAGATAGAAGAGAGGAAGAGATAAGATTTTTTTTGACCGTATGAAGAACCGAGTCTTCATCAGTTCGGAAGTCCTCTTTTATATCCTCAAAGTGATGTGTCAAATTTTCCCCTAAATGCTCCTTCCAATTCCTATTCTGAGGCTGGATTTTCTGTCTTTCCAGCCGATGTCTTCGTGCGAAGACAATTACTGTTTGTGCGAAGACCTTCGTGCGAAGAGTTTCAGTCTTCACGCGAAGACCTTCACATTTTAAGACCGAGGACCATTCCACGAAGACTTTTCCAGAGTTTGAATTTTTTTTTATAAGTATTCTCTTTGTACGAAGACAATATCTCTTTGCACGAAGAGACTTTGGGGTCAGCTAAAAAAACATTTGATTTTCATCCTTTTTTCTTCTTTGACCGTGCCTTTGCATACCTAAGGATCTCCTCAACCTCGAGACTCCTTTTATGCTGTAAGAAATTCCCAATGTCCGGGGAATCTTTTATTCTTCAATTTTTTGCTTCCAAAGGCTTGTTTGACATTTCTGGATGCTTTTGGTCGCGTTTTATCCAATTGAGCATCCTTTTGGCCACAACTTTCTCATCCGGACACCGATATACCCGATCCACCTGTCTACAGAAAGCTCTCAACCACCCCCACACAATGGCACTTTTGAATTCCACTTTCAGTCCTGTCTGCAAAAATTCTCCTCGTAATCCATTCCATTGTGCCAGCTTTCCTGATTCTTCAATGCATTCTTCACGTATATCAAGACGGGGAGTCCAGATATGCATTCTTCCCCAGGTGTGTGTGTTGAGTGAGTGTAGGAATGGTTTCCACCCTCAATTTCTTCATTTCGGATCACGATACGCGTTTTGGCATGATTTTTCTTGATTTTCACGACATTCTTCACATGCGCATCAAGAGTGGGATCCTGAATAGGCCTTTCACCTAGAATTCCTGCACACACTCATTGGAAATATCAGTCTCACTCTCTCGCACCCTTCAGATAAATCGAACAGAGAAAATATACAGTACAATATTTAAAGCTTCAGTAAAGCAATAAATAGGTTGGGTTGCCTCCCAACAAGCGCCTTGTAATTTAAGTTCGACGTCCCGACCCAGTTACCTCACATGAGTTCAGATAGTAGGAAGTGCGCTGAGGCGTTCAATTACCCCAATGAAATTCCTTTCCACGTATGCTGTTGCTCTCGGTCCATTCACCTTGAATCGATTACCGTTTTCAGCTTTAACTTCAAGTTATCCCCATGGATAGACTTCTGTAATCGTGAAAGGACCGCTCCACCACAATTTCATCTTGCCCGGAAACAATTTCAAACGTGCGTTGTAGACCAATACCTTCTGCCCCACCTTGAAGTCCCTCGGTATGATGTGATTATCATGCCATTGCTTGGTCCGCTCTTTATAAATCTTTGCACTTTCATAAGCCATCAACCGGAATTCTTCAAGCTCTAGCAATGCCTGTTTCCTTTGCTCACTTAAGAGCTTAGCATCCAAGTTGAATTTCTCCAATGCCCAAAAGGTCTTGTGCTCAACTTCCACTGGGAGATGGTATGACTTCCCAAATACTAGAAAATAAGGAGACATGCCCAAGGGAGTCTTGTATGCAGTCCGATATGCCCATAGACTATCATCCAAGTGTAGGGACCAAACTTTGCGTCATGGATTGACTGTCTTCTCTAAAGTTCCCTTGATCTCTTCATTTGACACTTCAGCGTGCTCATTAGATTGCAGATGGTAGGCCAGTGATATCTTGTGTGTCTTCACCCCATATTTGCTCAAGACATTGGCAAAAAAATTTGTTCACGAAATGCGATCCCTCATCACTGATAATGGCTCTGGGCATCCCAAACCGTGTAAATATGTTTTTGCGCACAAATCTCTCAACTTTAGCGCTTACGTTCTTTGGACACGCCAAAGCCTCTACCCACTTGGTCACATAATCCACAGCCAACAAAATATACAGATTACCAAGTGACGGTGGGAATGGCCCCATAAAGTCAATGCCCCAGATATCAAAATGCTCCACCTCCAACAAGAAATTTTGAGGCATCTAATTTCTGTTGGAAATATTACATGTTCTCTGACACTGATCACACTGCTGCACAACACAAATAAGCATCCTTATGCAGTGTGGGCCAATAGAATCCACTTTGAAGTACCTTGGGTTGCGGTGCGTGTCTTGCCAAAATGACCCCCACAGTTCAATTCATGGCAATGTTTGAGAATCTCCAACGTATCTGGCGGCACTACACATCTTTGCAATACATTATTTTCTCCCAGCTTAAACAGATAGGGCTCATCCCAGAACTATCACCGTGAATCTTCAAATAATTTCTTTCTCTGGTGAGAGGTCATGCCTTTAGGAGCAATGTTGAATGCCATGAAATTTTCCAAATCAGCAAACCAAGGCACAAATGTGACCACTACCATAAGATGCTAATCTAGGAAATCCTCTCCGATAGGCACCTCCTCATGCTTCACAGTATCTAGCCTGGACAAGTGATCTGCCACAACATTATCCACTCCTTTCTTGTCCTTCATCTTTATATCAAATTATGGCATCAAAAGTACCCACCAGATCAATCTTGGCTTTGCATCCTTCTTGGTGAGAAGATACTTGAGGGTGGCATGGTCGGTAAAGATTGTCACCTGAGAACCCACAAGATACGGATGAAACTTTTCCAATGAAAAAGTAATAGCATCTCCTTTTCAGTGGTAGCATAGTTTACCTGAGAATTATTCAAATTCCGGCTAGCATAGTAGATGACATGAGCCACCTTTTCCTTCCTCTGGCCCAGAACAGCTCCCACCGCATAGTCACTAGCATCACACATGAGCTCAAATGGTAGGGTCCAGTCTGGTGTGGTGATGATGGGCGCGCTAAACAGCTTTTCTTTTAGCAGATCAAAAGCTAATTTACACTATGCATTGAAATCGAAGACTGCATCCTTCTCAAGCAAACTAGACAAAGGCTTCGTGATCTTCAAGAAGTCTCTAATGACGCGCCAATAAAACCCTACATGTCCTAAGAAACTCCTTACCACTTTGACATAAGTAGAGTAGGGAAGCTTCTCAATTATCTCAATTTAGGCTCTATCTACCTCTAAAACTTTTGTTGGAGATCTTGTTCCCCAAAACGATGCCCTCAGTAACCATGAAGTGACACTTCTCCCAATTGAGCACTAGGTTGGTGTCAATGCATCTATCTAGTACACGGGCCAGTTACTGCAAACAATCTTCAAACCCATCACCATACAACGAGAAGTCATCCATGAATCCTTCAAACTTCTGCTCCATCATATCATAGAAGATCGACATCATGCACCTCTGAAAAGTAGCAGGTGCATTGCATATCCCAAAAGGCATGCGTCTGAAAGAAAACGTCCCATAAGGACATGTGAATGTCGTCTTCTCCTGGACTGTTGGCTCAATGGAAATATGGTTGTACCCAGAGCACCCATCCAAAAATCAGTTGTTAGTGGTGAGCTAGCCTATCAAGCATCTGATCAACGAATGGAAGGGGGAAGTGATCCTTCAAAGGGGCATCATTAAATTTGCGGTAATCCATGAAAACTCTCCACCCAGTAACAGTACGGGTAGCAGTTTGAACACCTTTCTCCCCTTTCACCACAGTAATACCTCCCTTCTTAGGGACACACTGCACCGGACTAGTTCACGTGCTGTCGGAAATCGGGTAGATGATGCCCGCCTCCAACCATTTAAGCACCTCTTTCTTCACCACCTCCTGCATATGAGGGTTGAAGCGGCGCTGAAATTGGACTACCGGCTTCTTGTCCTCCATGTGCTGGATCTTATGCTGGCACACTGTGGGGCTGATCCCCTTGATATCTGCTACAGTCCATCCCATAGCTGCTTTCTTTTGCTGGAACACTTTCAACAATTGCTCCTCCTGTTCCCTATCTAAACAAGAAGACACAATCACAGGTAAAGTCCCATTAGATACCAAATATAAATATTTCAAATGATCAGGTAAAGGCTTTAACTCTAGAATATGAGCAATATTAAGAGAATGAATAAGAATCTTCCTGCTTCCCTCATTAAAGAGGGGTAGGGGCTGGCACCAATGAGCCTCCAGGGCTTGCTCTTTTTTGCTTGAATTAAGTAGAGCAAGTTCCTCATATAGTCGCTCCAATAAAATGTCTTCCTCCTCATCCGGTGTGTATGCCTCCACACCAAAACACTGCTCACTCACCGCATAAGCGCGAAACTTCATATCTTCAAAGACGTTGAAGGCCACCTTCTCATCATTTATCCTCATCGTCAACTCTCCGTTAGCTACATAAATGATGGTCCTCCCTGTGGCCAGGAATGGGCGGCCTAAGGTAAGGGGGACATCATCATCGGCCTCCTGTATAGGATCACAAAATCAGCTGGGAAGATGAGTCCCTCAACTCTCACTAGTACATCCTCAAAAATTCCCCTTGGACGTTTGATGGTTCGGTATGCCATCTTCAAGAACATCCTAGTTGGTTTTGGTTCTCCCACACCAAGCTGCTCAAAAACGGATGTGGGCATCAAATTAATGATTGCGGCAAGATCACATAATTCCCTCCCATGAAAATCATCTCCCAATGTCACGGGAATGATGAAACCCCCGGATCTTTCATCTTCTTTGGTAACGTCTTTTGAACAACGATGCTAAACTCTTCATTCAGAGTCACAGTCTCAAAGTCATCCATGCGCCTCCTATTAGAGAGGAGGTCCTTGAGAAATTTTGCATATCTTTTCATTTGTGAAATAGCTTCCGCGAAAGGAATATTAATATGTAACTTCTTGAAGATTTCCACAAACTTCTTGAAGTTCGTAGCATCCTCTTGGCTCTTCAACCTCTGCGGGTATAGCACACGCACCCAATATTCCTCCTTTGGATTCTGCTTCTCATCCGACTTCCTCACCGTGTCCTTTGATTGGGGACTCACAGTAGGCACGGGAATCTCATTCAAAGCCTTTTCAGTGGCCTTAGTCGGCTTAGCTCGCGCATGGGTAGGATATGGCGGATCCTTAGTGGCTGTCTACTGCGAGTAGTGATATCATTCAACTGCTCAGATGGAGTGATTGTGTTAGAAGGAAGCATGCCGAGTGGAAGTTTAGTATTTTGATTGGCAATTTGCCCAATATGCGTCTCATGGCTCTTCATTGTTGCTTTAATGGAGACAATTTTTCTCTCCATTCTATCTTGAATAGCAAGAAGTTTTATCAATAAAATTTTGTCTCTTGGTCCTCTTGTTGCAGAGCCTGCTGCTGTGGAGCCTGTCTTGTTACCTGGTATGGTGGATTTGGCTGATTACCTGGTGCATATATTCCACTCTTTGGATTAGCATAGCTTAAGTTGGGGTGATTGCGGTTATTAGGATGGTAAGTATTGGGCCACTGCTGCTCTCGTGATGGACCAATGTAGTTCACATCTTCAATAGCATCGCCATACCCCTGATTCGCATCCGCCACCATCTCTCCCACCGATTTTACCTGTGCCGATGGATTAATACCGCTGAAGGCCAAGGTCATAATTGCCATTTGCAGTTCAAATTTCTACTCCACCATTGTCTCAATCTTGCTGACTAGTGCCCCATCGGATTTTGAGTTCCTACGAGTTTCAAACCTCGTAGACTCACGCTTTGCCACACTGTTAAGCAAGTCTTGGCATCTCTGCACTCCTAATCCCATAAAATTACCCTGAGCCATCATGTCCAGTTCATTTGCTGTCTCCATATCTAGGCCATTATAGAAGTAGTGCAGTAGTTTGTACCATGGCTCTCCGTGAGTAGGAAATCTGCGAAGGAGATGATTGAATTTTCTCCATGTGTCTCCCAAGGAATCATCCTCCTGCTGGGTAAACTATGTGATGTCCGCCATTTTCTACGCAACCCTGGAAGGTGGAAAATATTTCCTAAGAAACTCTTGGCAACACTCTACCCATGTAGTAATACAACCCGCTGGAAGCTCCCTGAGCCATGTCTTCGCTTTCCCTGATATAGAAAAGGGAAAGAGCATCAGCTTTACAGTTTCATTTGGCACCCTCTAATCATGAATTGTGGACGTAATTTGGTTGAAGTTGAGCAAGTGGGAATTTGATCATCCCATGCAGCTCCAGTGAACACGCACTCATTTCGAACCATATTGATCAGCTGCTGGCGCAATTCAAAATGAGCTGGTTGATTGGTGGCCTTACGATAGTGGGATGATATCCATCTGGCGTGGTTTTGAAGTAGTCCACCAAAGGACGATCATCAACTTCAACATTCTCTACTTGGGCTGCCGGATTATGCCCATTGTTTCTGTTTCCGCCATTTGCTCCTTCATTGTTTTCATCTTGTACCCCCACACCAAGAAGTGGTTGTGGATTTGGGGGGTTCAAGCGAGCCATTTCTGCCTGCAACTCAACCGTATGAACTCTGAGCTGCTCAGTTTCTTGTCTGGTGGCTGATATTTCTTTCGCATTCTTGCGGAGCCTTTCTAACTCAGCTCTTTCTTGATCATCCATAGGAACTGAGTTGGATTTCTTCGAGTCTCTAAGTTCACTTCATAACAACAATTTCGGATCGAGAATGGGTCATGCACTGTGATATCCGACCTGAAACAAAGATTACACAACGAATGAATGTTATTAACGAATATTAACACGAAAATTAAAATCCCTAAGGTTACAAATAATAACTAATTTAGCCGAAGTCCCCGGCAACGGCGCCAAAAACTTTGCACGCTCCAACTGCAAGTGTACAGTTGTCGGTGCAGTAATAATCCGGTATTCCGGTTTTTCGAACCTAAGAGACTTTGTTCTTAACTAGTTAGTAACTCTAAACCTTATCTAAGCACATCGCGTTGATTTTTTTTTTGACTAATTCTACTAAAATTGGAAAGAACAAGTATCCCAATTAATCAGATGAATTGCATCACGATTACCAAACATAGATTTTTGAGAGTTTCTTAATAAATTGACAAAATCAGGATATCTCTACGGGTAACTAGGATCTCACACCACTTAGGATTTATGTTTTGCTAACACGAGTATATTATACTTAGTTAACCGAGCACAACTGTGTTGAAGATTCCTCAAGCAACACCTATGCTTAAGCTCTCATACTTGATTCCTCAAGTCTACTCTAGTTCAAACATGCATTAAAATCACGAGTCCACTCTTAGTTCTTAGCTAACTAGCAAGATCACTCAACCCTAGATACGGCTAGTGCATGTTTCAAGTTCCGGTAATTGCTATCGATTCCTCTAACATCCAAAACCTAGACCAATCCTATTGATACGTCTAACAACAAGAAAGATGAATAAAGATCATATTTATCAAAAAAAAATAAAGATCATAAAACTCGCATAACTAAGCAAAACATATTCAATTAAGCTCAAGAGCATGAAATCAAATCCATAAACCACAAAAATGTGGTGATCAAACCCTAGTTCCCTACGAGATATACCGAAATACGAGTTTAGCTACTCGAACACATGATCAAAATAGAATGTTCTATGATTATAATCCAAAACACGAGAAAAGACGAAGTTTAGAAGGCAAATGAATGATCCCAAGATTCACAAGCATTCCCTAGCTCCAAGAACACGTTCCCAAGTTCCAAAGATACTGAAACAAGACACCCTAACTCGTTCTAATACGTTTGCAAAAAGATTAGAAAAAGTCTTAATTAATTTCACCAAGAACCTGCCAGAATTGCTGCTGTTGGCCTTCTCTTCGTGCGAAGACCTTCGTCCGAAGAGTTTCAGTCTTCGCACGAAGACCTTCTTATTCCAAGACAGACAGCTGTTTCAAGAACACTTTTGGGAATTCTCTGAAATTGGATAACTCTTTCTCTTTGTGCGAAAACACTTTCTCTTCGCACGAAGAGACTGTGTTCTGCAGTTTTTAGCTTCTTTTCATTGGGTTTCTCGTTTCCGAATCTCGTCTCTCCATCCTCTTTTATCCTCGCGTCCTATTTCCTGCCAACCACAACACGAAACAAGAACCCGCAATCATATCACAATCAAAGCATTAAAATATATGAGAAATGCCCGGATTCAACTTTGACCTCACAAAAACTCAAGACTCGCAATTTACGCACATTTCACTCAAAAGACGGCGAATTCTCCATGATGAGCACACAAAAACGCAGAAAATCAAGTAATAAAATAACTCCGAAAACATAGTTATCAGTTATATGTCAAAAGTTTTATTTTATATCTTATTAATTTCATAGAATTTGATATCACGCCATGCATAGATAATTTGTTAGTATATGTAACTTAAATAAAACAAAGTAATTATGTACTTGGACAGTATAATTTCTAAGTAATAACAAATAATTGATTGACTTGGAATATAATTAAAAAAAGTCACTGTTAGACAAGATGCAATCAACTCACAGTTTTTCTCCTACAACATACAATTATACGCGGTACTTATTGATAAATTAAAATTTAAATTTCATGCATACCTTAATTTTGAAAAAAATAATAATAACAAAATATAGACTAAGAGCCAGGTTTGGTAGTGCTGTGGCCTTGTGGAATGCTGCATTTCGAATATAAAAGCAGTATTAATGTGTTTTGTAAATTCAATTTTTTCTTCATTCCGGAAAGTACTTGCTTTTCCCACGACAGCTTTTGAAAGTGGGGGAGATGTTATTTTCAGGACCTGATTTTTGTTTTTATTTTAGAATAAAAAAGGACATCTATTCATGGGTAGTCAACCCCAATAAATCACTTTCATGTACATCTTTAGCCCATTCTGGAACTGGGCGTAAAAACTAATGTCATCTTCTTCATAAGCCTTTGCAGCCACTAGATGTGCAAAATTATTACCAGTTCTCCTAACATGAGTAAACTATAGGAATTCAAAAAGTTCGAAAAGTAACTAGCACTCTTGTAGCCTTTCCTTCAAGCATGATATTGCGAGCAGCCCTTTTACAGTTCCATCAGATCCTCCCGCAGCAAAGTGGTAGGCTAGCTCACTGTCAGTTTCCAAGACGATTGAGCGAAGACCCATTTCTCCGGCAAATATTAAACCTTCACGTACCGCAGCAAGTTCCGCCATTAAAGGCGTCCTCTCCCTTGCAAATCTCCTTTTCCTAGTTGCAATGAAAACACTGGCTTGTTTTCTAATCACTATACCCACTCCCATTGGTGACCCATACATCCTCCAAATTGCGTCTGTGTTTACCTTCGTCAACCCTTCTGGAGGAGATTTCCATTGATCAGTACTATTTGTAGCTTGAAAATTAGCGTCAGCCATCAACCCCCCTGCTCGAGCTTCCTTAAACCAATGGGCAAAAGCTTTGGTGCTCCCTGCTACTTCTTCTGGTGAGTCTCCTTTTACATTTAAAACTATCTCATTGCAATTTTTCCAAATTGCCCACACTGTAAAGACGAAAATTTCACACATATCTTGCTTTTCCTTCAGCAAGACTTTCACTATTTTTTCCTTGAAACCCATATCTTCATCAGATAAAAAGACATCACCTCCCATAGATTTCCATACTTCTCGAGAATGATAACACCGGTGAAACAAATGTTCAATTGTCTCAAAATGTTCTTTGCACAGATTGCATATTGGAGAAACTGTGACGCCTCTATTCCATAGCTTGCAAGCAACGGGTAGTGAATCGTGCCAAATTCTCCACGTAGTCATCAATACTTTATTTGGGACCTTCAAACGCCAGAATTTTTTCAGCCATGCCTCGTGCGAATAGCTTCCCAAAGATGACGACACTGGAGCAGTAAGCTTCCTCTGGGCCTAGAAGCCGGACTTCACTGTGTAGTTGTCATCGTTCGTATGAACCCAATAACATGAGTATGCATCTCCCGACCCCCCTATTGGTAACCGAAGTACTTCTTCAAAATCAATGGGCCATAACATTTGTTGAACCTTTGTCGTGTCCCATGTGCCCGTTGTTTCGTCTAACAACTCACTGACTGTGCTCTCTTCAGCTCCTTGTGGGCACATGGTTATAAGGCTGTAAGTATCCGGTCTATTAATCTATTTGTCACCGAAGATTTTAATGCTCTCCCGTCTTTCACCTTCCACATCAATCCACTTTTTACTATATCCCTTCCGGATAGAATACTCTTAAAAGCATAAGAGCTTTGAGACGTCGATTTTGGTTTAACTCGTAGTATCGATGAGTCTCTATAATATTTTGCCTTAAAAACTCGACTAACCAGAGAACTCGACTTTTGTAGGAACCTCCATGCTTGCTTTGCTAGCATTGCCTTGTTGAAGTCTTGAAAATAACGAAAACCCAAACCGCCTTGTTCACGATAGGCTTTGATTTTTTCCCATGCTATCCAATGTATCTTCCTCTTTTGCTCATCTCCCCCCACCAAAACTGACGAATGACTCTTTCAAGATCGTTACAATTCTTAGCCGGTAAAAGGAAACAACTCATCGTATAATTTGGGATAGCCTCCACAACTGCTTTGATCAAAACCTCCTTACCTATCGTAGAGAGCGAATTACGCTTCCATCCCTTCATTTTTATTGTAAACATTCTCCACTGATGGACTGAAAGTGACTATTTTGCTTCTTCCTACTTGCGTTGGTAAGCCAAGGTAGTTGTCGTGTTGCGTCTCTAATTGTACCCCACACAACGCAGCTAACTGTGTTCGTTCCTCGATACCAACATTGTCAGAAAACGTAACAGAAGATTTCTGTAAATTCAGTTTTTTCCCTGAAGCAAGCGCATACCTATGAAGAATCTCACGCAAGAAGATAATCTCCTGGCTCTCTGCTTTTGTAAATAGAAGCTGTCATCTGCGAAAAAGAGGTGAGAAACCGTAGGACCACCACGGGAAGCCATTAGACCCGAAATTTTTCCTTCCTGCATTGCAGCCGTTGAATTTCTCGATAAAATTTCACTGTTAAGTAAAAAGAGGTAGGGTTAAAAAGGACATCCTTGTCGTAGCCCTCTTTCAGGCCTTATATTCCCGTGAACCTCCCCATTAATGATAATACTGTATGAAACAGTAGAGATGCAGTTCATAACAAGATTGATCCACCTTGCCCCAAAACCCATTCTTTCCATTCTGGCTCGAAGAAAGTCCCATTCAACTCTGTCGTAATCCTTGCTCATGTCAGCCTTTAATGTCATAAAACCCATCTTCCCCTTATTACGATTTTTCATTGTATGTAATAGCTCGAAAGCCGTCAAAATAATATCTCAGATTAGTCGACCCGGAACAAAAGCCGACTGATTTTCAGAAATAAGTGAATCTAAGCAAATCTTTAAACGGGTGCCATCGTTTTAGCAATCAACTTGTAAATCGTAGAGAAAAGGCTAATTGGCCGTAAATTAGCAGAAGTTCTAACCTGTTTCACCTTTGGAATGAGTGCTATCAAGGTATGATTGATCTTAGAACATCACCACCTTCTTTGAGAATATCTAGACACATCGCTTCTACCTCTCCTCCTACAATGTGCCAGTGACGCTGAAAAAATACCGACCGGAAACCTTCTGGACCCGGACCTTTAACCGGTGTCATTTGTTTAAGAGCAGACCGTACTTCAACTGCCGTATAGGGCTGCTCCAAGGCATCTCGCTGTTCCGCATACAACAATTCCTCCATTGCCGGGAGTAGAGGCTCCATTTGAGCTCGAGTTGGCCTGGAAGACATGAAAAGAGACTTGAAATAATCTTCCAATATTGCCGAAATATGGGGCTGCCCCGTGCACCACACCCCGTCCTTGTCTTCTAACCCATCCAATCGATTCATATTCCTTCTTATAGATGCTTTGCGGTGAAAAAGTTAGTATTTTGGTCACCCTTTCTCATCCACACTTCACGTTATCGTTGACGCCACATCTCCTCCTCCTTAAGTAACAGTTGAAGAATTCTACTTCGGAGTACCTTCGCTTCTGCAACGGCCACGGCCGTTTGTATCCCCTCCATAAGTACTTTCAACCTATCTTGAAGTTTGCGCAATTTCTTCTTAACGTTACCGAAAACTTCTTTGTTCCATGTTGTTAGAGCTAAGGCCATTTCATCCAACTTTAGATCAACCGCTGCCGTAGAGCTAACCCAACAGTCTTCAACAAACCGTGAACACCTGTCATCCTGCATCCACATGGATTCAAATTGAAAACATCTATGAACTTTGACGTTTCTCAAAATACCGGAAGGCCAAGTAATCTATAACGGTACGTGATCAGACACTTCGGCTAGCAGATGATCAACATTTCCTCGGACAAATACATCAGAACACTCGTCAGTAACCATACATTTGTCCAATCTGTCTCTGATAGTAGTACCATCGGTCTGGTTATTAGACCAGGTATATCTGAGTCTTGAAAATCCAAGATCATGTAGCTGTAGCCGATGAATCACGCCGTTGAATCCATCTATCTGGCTAAAGGAGACTGATCATCCTCCTTCCTTATCCAGAATAGATGAAAGCATTAAAGTCACCCACCACACACCATGGTTTCCAGTGAGGACGCAGACGCTCTAATAGAATCAAAGAATTATGCTTTTTACTTCTATCGGGATCGCCATAAAATCCGGTCAAGTATCCATGTTTACCCTCACTAACAATAGTAAGATATCCATGAATATAGTGCTGTGACATAGTTGCGAGCGAAAAATCAACTTCTTCGTCCCACATAAGCGCAAGACCTCCTCTTCGATCTTCACAATCCTGAAATATCCTGTTACGAAAGCCAAGCCTATCTTGGATCCTAACCATTTTTGTTGCATACTGTTTTGTCTCCATCAGGAAGACGATACTGGGCTTCTGCCTCCTCACTAGATTGTGAAGAGAAACAATGCAACGTGGGTTCCCAAGCCCCCGCACGTTCCAACTAAGTAGACTCATTGCTTCTGGCTGGACTGCATCGTAGCCTCAGCCATTGTAGTTTGTGGGATCTTTAAGGCACCCCGTTCCTGTGTTGGAATCTGCGTAGTAGAAACCTGTGTTTGTGACGTGAAACTCATCATCCCTTCATCCTTCTTCTTACCCGTTAGTGGATTCTTGTGGGCTAAGTGCGTTGCTTGAACATTCGGCTTGGTGCTTTGACTATTCGGACGACCCCAATGGGGGTTGTTTGCTGTCCGTCCTCCACCCCGACCTCCTCGACCTGGATTTCTTCCTCTAGCACTCAATCCCCCTCTTCCCCAACCACCCTCACTGCCTCCCGAGCCCCTTCCAGCCTCATTCATTTTGTTCCTTGATTTTGTCTTCTAACCCAGGCTAAGATTAGCGTCACTAACCTTACGCTTAGCTCCTGAGGAAAAACCGCCAGAGCCCACTGCTACCCCTTTTGCCTTTTCTTCCGCGGTAAAACCAATGCCCTTTGGTTCATTAGCTAATGGATTATCGAAAATTAACACATTCTCCCCATACTCTATGTTGTCATCCCCACCTTCTGTTTCCATCTCTTTGGCCACCTCTCCTTCACTATCAGTAAAACCTCATTCATCCCCTTCTTTGTCATTTGGATCACCTTCCTCGCCCTTCTCATGGTCAGAAAGCATAGTATATGTGTTGTTCTGCATTGCATCAGTGGGAGGATCTTCACGGAATGCGTCCAGTAGCTTCTTTCGTGGTGGTGGGCGAAAAAGGAGACAATCGCCATACCCTGGTTGTTTTTGTTTCTTCTCAATGTCTGTCTTCATTAAACAATCATCATTAGAATGGGTGATCATCCCATACCATCCGCAGATGCACGGGACACGCTCATATTTGTAATCCAACCACCTGTTCTTCTCCAAAACAATGATGTTTTTGCCCCTCTTGAGCGGTTTATCAAAACTAAATCTTATTCGTGCTCGCATATAATCTTCGCCAGGACCCGAAGAGATCATTGGATCAGTTTGTAGAACTGTACCCGCTGTTCTCAGAGCTTTGCGCAAATCTGCTTCTGTTTAAAGATAAATCGGTAGATTCTTGACTTGGACCCATACGTCAATTGTATCGAAAACAACATTATCAGTATCATTCGTGATATCCCACACCTGCAGTAACAATAAATTTTCATCGAACATCCATGCCCCCCCCGGTAAGCACTGTCTCCAATGATTCCCTGTTTGGGAATTGAAAGACAAAACAATTTGCACCCATCTCATGTATACTAATCTCGTCGCCTTCCAGCCATATTTTATTGAATAGCAACTTCATAGCCCAACGGTTAAACCTGGTAGGCATGAAAAACTTACCCACTAGACATGGTCCTCTATCCTTTATTGCTTCCAGACAGTACTCGGTGTCGAATACCTCTGCCTCTTCCTCTTCAAACGTCAGACTCCCGAAATCCAGCACTAACCCTGAGCAAGTAGCCATCGTTGATCCCGTTAGCCAGAGGGTGACAAGCTTCGAAGTTCTCATGAAACCCTAGCCTGCAACGATCGCCTCTATGTCGCCCCTGTAGTCTCCGATTTTATCGGAGCAGTAACCTAGCAAAAGTCCAGGAACTGATTTTCAATGAATGTATAATTTGACATTCTTATCCGTTAATTAAATATCAATAATTATTTAATGTAATATATCATGCCTGAAATTTTCATTTCGACAGTAGAACAACTCTAAAGCACTAATTACCAATTAAATACAAAATGTCAAAAGTTTTTTCCGACAGCAGCTTAAATACAAAATTTATCAAACACTTTTGGCGTAGATTTTTGCACAGTACTTCGTACACAACAGCTTTCTAAACTGCCACAGCATTACCAAATGCCATAAGAACCCCTTGTGATGCTTTTTCTTTCTAGAATGCTGCTTTTCAAATTCAAAGTTGTATTTACTCTCTCCGTCCACAAAATTGGTGAAAAAAGAAGATTACTGCTTTATTAAAAAATCAGCGAAAAGTAATTTATACCCCCGGTTATTTTGGGAATTCGCTGAGTGAAAGGCGACTCAGTAGAATTAAAGAGGCTAAGATGGTATTTTTTTCATGAAAAAAGTTGTCATTTTGAGAAAGATTGAACAAACAGGTGGGACGTCCAAATAAGGAAATATTGAACAAACCGGTGGGACAAGGAGAGTTATTACTTCCCCTAAAGTTTATGAAAGACAGGGGAAGAGTTGCTTTCAAGGACCTGCTTTTTGATCAATTTTATTTTAATGCCACTATTTTTTATATCATGTCCGGTATTGTCGTTTCGACACTTACAGCAAGTCTAAAGCACTAGTTGCCAAACACAAATATCAAAATTACTTTTCCAAAACATGTTATATACGAAGTTTAACAAACACTTTTTGTGTAGATTTCCGCATCGATTTTATCACAGTGTTTCCGACACAACAACTTTCTATAACGCCACAACATTCCTAAACTATCCCTAAGAAGTTATAGCAAATTACTTGTAATTTCAGCTTATTTCAAAGGCTTGAAAGAGCTTGTCTGTTTAGAGGCCTTGAAACAGTTTTCAAAGTTTTGAACTATACAGTGAAGTATACAGCATGAACTTAGGGGGAGCTTTTGATTCTAATTTGACTCCTGATCCCCTATGCGTGATTATGTGTTGTTTGATGATGAAAGACAAACCATTTTGATACTCTAAACTGTGGCTAATCCATTTGTTTGATGAAGTTTTCTAAGGGATAAGTAATTACCTATTTTGCATGGACTATTTCCTAAACTATGCTCTTACAGAAAAAGGAAATTGGGTTGACAGATTAATTTTGTGATTGTACAAACATGTATGAACCTTTTTAAGATACTCAGCTACAAGATAAAGTCAATATCTTTGAAGATACTGAGCAACTAGCCGTTGGGAAGAGTTTTTAGACAAGTCAAGATATGCTCCTGATTTTTAGGAAAGTTTGTTTTGAGAAGATCCTGAAGATCAGCAATTTAAACTAGCTTCGTAAGAGTGGGAATGACTGAAGAAATTCGTAAAGAACATTACAGAGACACTCAAACACATTTTTGGGATTGACAAGCAACAAAGAAGCAGATCCATTCCACTCAATCCAATCCCATCATCGGAAGAGCACTGCATACTCACTGCCAGACTTAGTTCTCAGTGTTCTTCTTTCTGACCTCTATTTGTATATCATTTTTATAATACTCTTACATATTATTCTCGTGATTTTCTCAAGTGAAAAATAGATAATTCTTGTTGCATCAGTTAGCTAGAGCAGGTACAATATAGGTTAGTGAGAACCACAAGTCGTAACAGAGTAAGGGAACTCTATATGCTTGAGATCCAGGGCTTAGCTTTTGATTAATAAGAATTGAGTTATAAATCTTACAGAGATTAAGTCCCTGAGATAGATACGTAGGTACAAGTGGAGTGAACTCTATAAATCCTGTGTCTCTTGCATTTATATTTCTAATATGTACTTAGCTTATTTGCTGCTCAAAACAGGTTTTTAGTTCAAGGACTTGAAACCCATTTCAAGGTCTTGAACACTATCACCAAACTTTTAACTCTCTATTTTCACTCCAAGGACTTGAAACTCATTTCAAGGCCTTGAAATACTCTCTTCTATCTTCAAACTTCTTTGAAACCACTCTTTTAGCAAAAGTTCCCATACTCTATTCACCCCCCTCCTTCCAGAGTATTGATCATGTATTACTACCTACATTACTGTCTTTCAGTTGGTATCAGAGCTTGTATCACTACATATAATTTAACCATATTGTGATTATGAGTATTGTAGGAGATGGTGGTTTCTCACATGGCAGAGCTTCAAACAGACATCCCTTGGTCTGTGGAGATAACGTTGTACATTGGAAAGCCTTGATGAAAATGTTCATCATTAATGAAGATATTGAGCTGGGGAAAATCATCCAGAATGGACCACACACCTTCTATAGAGAGAAGGATGGGATTAAAACTCCCAAGCTTGAAAACACTCTTTCTACTTTTTAGTTAGAACAATTATTTAAAAACTTCAGAGCTATGAATCTCTTATATTGTGCTTTGAGTTCAGATGATTTCAACAGGATCTCCACATGTAGTTCTTCTAAGGAAATCAATGATAAGCTGGTGGTAACCTTTCAAGGACCCAGCTGTTGGAAATACGCCCTAGAGGCAATCGTTTTCTTGTGACAATAATGGATTTACGATTCATTATGTTATCGATATGGAGATATGTTAACATGAATGAAGTCCTTAGAATATAAATGTTATATTCTTAAATATCCTTAGTCAATTATACTCATTAATTGGAAGATCAACTATAGACTAGTATGGGGTTGGATTGATATGGGGATATCACGATCCAACACATGCGTATGCATTAGGGGTAATGTCATACTGGATTGACCCACTTACAAGAAGGCTACATACAAGTTATGTAAAGTCACAAGCGCTTCTCGTAGTGACAACGATATTGTTATCCTTAGACTTCAAGTCACTAGATCCTCTAGTTGTGGAGTATTGTCTTTTGATAGTGACAAACGCTAAACCATGGTTGGGTAGCAATAAAGGCACGTATCGGACACAATAGGTAGCAAAATTAGAGATGGTACTGATGTAGATACAATTTGTCCCTCCCACATAACATGAGTAAATATCCGCGGCTACTCGACGGATGGTGCTTATAGAATGTCTTGCCAGACTCATGGACTATTCCCAGGATCGAGAAACTATGGATTCGATATACAAGTGTGACTTGTATGTCTCGTGTCCAATCCGGATATGGAGACAAAGGGATGAGACAATAATTTCACAAGGTTTGTCAGACGACTATTTCTTTTAGTTGGGTGGCAAGATGTCTTGCTAGAGGCCGCTCTATGTTAGTAAATTGTTACTACCAACTAAGTAGAAACCTATGGGGTCACACTCCTTATGGATTAGACCGGACTTGGGAGTTAATTAATATAATTAATTAAATAGAAAGATCAATACGCAACTACTTGCAAAGTTAGTAGGACTAATTTGCAAATTGGATGGACAGGATTAGGAGAGGGACTAATATGTAATTAACAAGGAGTTGTTGGACTATATAAAGGGCACTCCTAGCTTATTTTCTCAAGTAATTATCATAACATAGTGAGTGAGAGAGAAAAAGCAAGGAGAGAGACAAAAAACTAAGAGGGCTGAAAAGTCAAAAAAGGCGTGAAGGATCCGGATTCAATCCTAGGAGTGAACCATCCATGGAGACGTGAATACTATTTCACGAGTGAAGTCATCACAGGAGACCAACAAGGTATTTTGATACTCAAACCCTTATTATCGTTATGGTATAGAGACATGTGATCCTTGGAGAGTCTTGACCGGACTTAATTTTCTTTATTCAATTGCGCATCCGTTGTCAAAACCCTATAGTGGTATTAGAGCCACAGGTCGTAGAGCATAATGTAGTTTATATGTTACGATTTTTGTTGGTTTACACTTTAATTGTTTTTTATCACGTAAAACGGACAAGTTAAGAATATTGATGCAACTTTGAGTATGATTCAAGCCAGATAAGATTTTCCATGTAAGAGTTAGTGAATTTGGATCACATAGGATGTGAAATTTTGGATCTAGAAAACTTGGGTTAGGGAACAAGTTAGAAAAAGGTGTTTTTTAAAACTTGGAAACAACTAAACTTGGGAACCAAGGAGGAAGTTGTTTTGGAAACAACTCCCAAAGGAGGTTCCCCCCCCTAGGGGACCGTCCCTCTCCTCCTTGCCACCCAAGTAAGCCACAACCAAGGGGGTCGGGCACCCTAGCGCACGGCCTAGCCGTGTTGGCTAGATGCCGGCCGGCCCAAGGCCCTTGTGGCGGTCCTTTGGTGGTTCGACCATGATGATGGTGGGCCTCTTTGACCGGTTTGACCCTAGTATATCCAAAATCAACTAAAATTGACTAAGCACGTTAAAATTGGATTTTTAGTGTTTATGTGCTATTTGCATGGTGATTAGATATGGCCTTAGTTGTGGATGTTGTGATTGTTCAAATTTTGTGGGTAAAAATAATTAATGTAATAGTTAATTAGGTTTTACGGCCTATGAGCCGGTCTTCTTCTCAACTTGTGAGATCTCTTTATTTTAGTATAGATGCTAGCTAGTATTAGATAGATTAGATAATAGTCAAGACATGGAGAAGAAGCCTAAAGAATCAAAGAACCACAAAGCTATGGAGCATTCCACAAGCCAAGGAGTATGGCGACATCCACAAAGCTATTGAGAATGGACTAAAAGATGGAGGCACATGGAGATGAGCTTGGTATTTTAGGGTTCATAGATATTCTCATTGAACTGGGAATATCTTAGTCTAGAGGCCATATCCATATCACGTTAACTTTTCTTTTGTGGTTGTTAATTTTATTGTCTTATTATTTATTGTTGGTGTATGGTTTATGCATGAAAAATTGATAAGAAGATAATTAACAACCCAGATATTTTATTTTGTGATTACCCAACCCAAATAAGTAGATCAATTGATATGGATCAACAAAACAATTAAAATTGAAAGAAAATCCCTCAATCTAAATATTGCGCTTTGCCTTCTCGTTATTGCAACACTCATGATAGTCATGATTAATAATATTCGTGTGTGCCAAAGTAAGGCGACTTGATTCATCATGATGTGGCGCGATGGCACAAACTAGTAATGTGCAATTGTTGGAGTAAGAGGTTGGACACAACTAGATGATTAATAGGATTAAAATCCTAGAGGTAACCAATTGGGATTATCCATGGAGTGGATAAATAATGATTTATTTGCCCTATTGAACCAAGAGTTGCATGGGAATGCAATTGAAATTGTTCCTACCTAAATAACTGATGATGGGTGACTTGCCAAAGCAAGCTCAAAAAGATTTAAAATATTAATTTTGGCCCACTAAAAAATATGATGATATTTTCCGCATGAATATGGAGGGTTATTAATCCGAGAAAAATAGTGTGATCTATGTTTAATAATTTAAGTCCTTATTAAAAATAGTACAACGTCACAAACTTTGCATATTTTTCTGTGTTGAACAAACAAAACAAAACGCGACTTATCAATTTTCTATACTGGTATAATTGAGAATTGTTCTCAAACAAAAGAAATGGAAAATTATTGTACATCGTAGAGCATAAAGTTCTCTTCCCACCGACTACCAAAACACACTAAAACCTAATGGAATGAACATCAAAATTTGGTTCTTTGGATGTCACTTGCCTCGTGTCAGATGCCATGAACTATGAGCGTTGAAAGCAAGATGATAAACATGGAGGCTTATGATATGATCATACATTAAAAGAAGCTCTTTCAAAGAGCGAGCTAGACATGAAATGTTTGAAGTGTTGCTCCACTTTTCACTCTCTTGCTTAGCACTCTTCAAAATCAAGATGGAATGAGTTCAGGCTTGCCAAATCAAGGCGACTTGATTTATCGAGATATGACGCGACGACACAAGCTAGTAATGTGTGACTGCTGAAGCAAGAGGTCAAGCGAAACTAAGCTACTTCAATAGGATTGAAAGCTTAGAGACTGAGAGTTATCTATGAGATAGTTAAAGAATTAATAGTTATTCTCCCATTGGACCAGGAATTGCATTGGATGCAATTATAATTTTGTTCAAATGTGATTTACTTAATATGAATGAGAATCACTAAACAAATCACTCATAAAGGACTAAGTCAAAACATGTTAATGATTAACAGCATGGGTAAGGGCAAAAGGTTTGCGCCGACCCCATGGCTATAAAGCAAGCTTGTTGCTAAAGTCAAGTTGCCTTAGAGTCCCAAAAGTGGTGTAGAGGAAGAAAGACTGCCCAACGTACCCGGAAGGAAATAATAAAGGAATTATGAATTCCACTTTAGTTATTTATGTTATAGAAGTCAATGTGTCTATCTCATCATCATGAGTATATGATACTAGATGAGGATCTCACATTTATAGAAATGTGGATAATCTCTAGAGATGTAGACAATTGGATAACGAAGAAATGAACCTACACGTGGGGAAATGAAGCAAGGGCTTGCTGAATTAGCCATAGGGAATTATCTCTACCTTTCTAAAATTATTCATGAATTAGACAAAAGTGATTATGTCCCTGCTATGAGTAGGATCATTATCATAATTTCTTGTTTGTACAATAAAAAGCTCTCTATCATAATAAAGGACAAATATTGTTCCATTTATTTTGATATGCATTATTGTAATGCAATTTTGTCTAATGGATTGTATATCCTTGATCATGATAATTTCATCTATAACATTAATACCATGAGGTTTGAATATAATGATATGAACATCACTTATCTTTGGCATTGTCTTTTAGGCCACATGAATAAGAGATACATATCTAGACTCCATATGGATGAATTTCTGGACTCATTTTGATTTTGAATCTTATGATATGTGTAAGGCTTATTTATTGGGGAAAGATATGATTTTTTATTAATCATACATATTGATGTATGTAGGCCGCTAAGCACAAGTGCTAAAGGTGGTTTTCAGTACTTCAATATATTTACTGATGGTTTCAGTGAATATGAATTTGTGTATCTTATGAAGAGACAAAATAGAATCCTTTTAAGAGTTCAATGAATTCTAGAACGAGGTAGAGAACCAGATTGGCAAAAGTATTAGGGCTCAACGATTGGATCGTGGAGGAGAGTACTTAAGCCAAGGGTTTGACAAGCATCTATGGGAGTATTGGATATGATCCAAACTCACTCCACTTAGAACGCCACATTGGGATGGCGTGTCTGATATGAGTGTCCGAATCTTGTTGGAAACGGTTCGGTCCATGATGGATCAAATAGAACTTCCAGTTTACTTTTAGGGCCATGTTCTAATTACAACAAATTTCGCCCTTAACCTTGTTCCATCAAAAAACAATTATAAAATCACCATATTAGATATGGACTAGGAGGTGTCCTAGTATGTCATTCATAAGAATTTGGGTTATGAAGATTATGTAAAACGTTTACAGATAAACCTTGACCCAAGTAAGATAAATGTATTTGTGGTATATCCTTGGGGTTATTATTTATACAATTTAACCGAGAAAAAATTGTTTGTTGCTCGAATCGCTGTGTTTCTAGAAAGAGATTGTCTCTAAAAGAGACAATGGGAGGATAGTAGAACTTGAAGGTGTTCAAGAACCATAACAGAACATTAAACCATTGATGGTTAGTGAACAAGATCACAAGGTGTTGTGGAGCAACCTGCTCAAGTAATACAAGAATCTCGTAGGTAAGGTGGGATATGTCAAAAGGCTAGAGAACTATGGATTTCTCATAACCCGGTGATGTATTACTCATGGAGATGAGCCTAAAACCTATGAGATGGCCACGAGTGGGTAAGAATCTCAATAATGGCTTGGATCCATGAGATACGTAATGGAATCCATGTATACCAACAAAGTATGGACTTTGATAAAACCACCTAAAAGGGTAAGACCCATAGGGTGCAAGTGGGTTATGAGAAACCCAATGTGGATGGTAATGGGATTATTTGTAAGGAACGATTGGTGGCTAAAGGTTTTCTGCGATCTCATAGTATGGACTATGACAAAATATTTTCCTTAATTGTGATGCTTAAAACCATTCGCATCTTGCTTGCAAAAATCTGTCTACAGATTGAATCAAGCTTCTCGCAGTTGGAATTTGCGATTAGTGATGAAATCAAATGGTTTGATTCCATCAAGAATGAAGATAAATCTTGTGTTTACAAGAAGGTTAGTGGGAGCACAGTTATATCTCTGGTTTTGTATGAGACATACTATTCTTTGGGAATGATTTCCCTACTCTACAATCTTGTGAAGATTGGCTAGGGAATCAATTTTCAATGAAATACTTAGGCGAAGCAATCTATAAAGACCTATGGAGATAGATCAAGATAATTGTTCAGCCTAAATCATGGTACATATATTGACAAGGTGTTGAAGTGGTTCAACGTGCAAGAATATGGATTCTTACCTATGTTAAATGGAACTAGTCTTTGGAAGACTAATTGTCTTTCCAATTAGATTGAGAAAGGACTGTATGAATAATATTCACGAGATACGCCATGTTATCTACTAGGCCAGATATGTCATATGGTATGATATAGAGATACCAGTCAAATCCGGGTAAAAGATACCGGATACTTATCAAGAATATCCTTAAGTACTTGAGAATAACTAAAGGATGATTTCTTGATATATGGAGGATAGGAAGGGTTCAATGTAAATTGTTACACTGATTCAAACTTCCAATCCAACAACGAAGATTTCAGATTATAGTCAAGTTTTTTGTTTTTCCCTAGTGGGAGGGACTGTCAGCAGGAAAGGTTCCAAGCAAGATTCAGTTTCTGATTCTTTCATAGAGGACTGAGTATATTAGTGCATAAGATGCACATACTCAGAATATTCAATCTCAATCGATTGTCGATAGAGGAGATGTGAATTTATGCAAAGTACCAGCAATGTGTCTCGCCTATTGTAGATAGTGCTTTCTGAGCTGACAGATCTTGGCCACGTGTCAACCATCCAGCACACCATATTGTGCTCCACACACACCGGATCACCAGCCGAGCTGATCCATGTGGGGGCTGCGAGACAGAGCCCTCGCATACCACTGCACGGGACTTGTAGGGACTTAGTGGTTTGGAGGCTAGAGTAAGCCCTGTCGCGTGCGAGCCAAGCCCGCAGGCGACCTTTCGTAACTGTTTTGAGAGATTTATGGCACGAGCTCCATAAACCCGGTCAATCCGGTCAAACCCGGTCAACCCCGTAACGGTTCCGGTATTCGCGCACAACGTGCTGTAACGGTCCCTATATACTCGGACGAACGTGGCGTTATGGTTAAGCTAATTAATCCGCCATTAATGGGCGCATTAACCACACTACAACGGTCACGTTCTCTGCTATATATAGGACGTTAACCTTTCCATACAAAGGAGGACACACTAGCCATACGCGGAAGCTCTGCCAAACCTCTGTCTCTCTCTCAGACATTACTACTGCCTTACTCTCTCCCTACACACAACCCAACTCTTCATGTGCTATCTCTGATCCTCTACATACGGTGTAGACGGAGGTCTCCCCGCCGGAATCTCTTGTTCACATTTTGGTGAACCCGACGTGAACTTACCAACAAAAGCAACCATGTCTCAGGAGGATGATGTTAGCAACAGATCGCCTTCCACCGAAACTGCCTCAGGAGAGGAGACCCGCCGTACTCCTGCGACCCCCAGCGAGGCACCGACGCTAGAATCCTTGGAAGCCACCGTCCAAAGTCAGGCGAAAAAGCTAGTGCACGCTCCCGCTGTGGATCTACATGCATTGGGAACGCCATGGCCATTTCACACGTGGGCGCTAGACTTCGTTGGTCCCATTCGACCAACTTCGCACGGGAATCATTTTATTCTCACCGCAACTGAGCTATTTACCAAATGGGTGGAGGCAATACCACTGAAGACGGCAAATGCGCTAGCTGTGGTCAATTTCATCCAAGAAAACATCATATGCAGGTTCGGAATTCCAAACACCATTCTTTCAGATAATGGTACTCCTTTTGTTAATCGCCAGGTAGCTGCGAAGTTAGCAGAGTACAATATCAGGCAAATATGTTCCACCCCTACTACCCGAAGGGGAACGGGCAAGCCGAAGCGACCAACAAAACGCTGTTGAGGATTTTGAGCAAGATGGTCGCAGATGACCACAAGAAGTGGGCTGATTCTCTAAGCATAGCCCTGTGGGCCTACCGAACTTCTCCAAGGACACCCACGGGGGCCTCACCGTTCCTACTATGCTATGGGGCCGAGGCCGTGGTACCTGCGGAGGTGAGAGTCAATTCGGCAAGATTGGCCTTCCACGCACTCTACGAAAATCAACGTGATCATGACTTAGTCTTGCTGGAGGAAAAGCGAGAACAAGCCAAAAGGACCAACAAGCGGTATCAAGAAAGGATCGCTCGTTCTTACAATAAGACGGTCCAGCGAAGAGATTTCGCGGTTGGAGACTTGGTCCTGCGCGCATCTGACCACTGCATGCGAGAAGCGGCTCACCCAAAGTTCGCAGCCAATTGGGAAGGACCCTTCGAAGTCACAGAAGTCTTTGACAGTGGCTACTGCAGCATACGAAGGTTGCACGGAACAACCTCAACCCCGAGTTCAGTCAACATGCGCTGGATTAAGAAGTACTATCCTTGACTTCTCTCATTTCATGCGTTTTATTATAACGTTGCTTCATGTCTTGTATGGCTATGATTTACACAATCTCCTCTCCCATATGAGAGAATTGTAATCTTATGTCTCCCACATGAGAGCATTATAATAAAGGGGTTCTCCCAAATGAGAACTTCATATTCCTAGCTGTTTATGTTGCTTTATTTAGTTTGTTATTACTGTTTTCCATTGGGCTATCCGCCACAATAGCAATCTGTACAACTGCGATCTTAACCGATCTTCTAAGCCTATCTAATCGATAGCACCCTTTGCGAAATGCGATCTTAACTGATCTTCTAAGCCTATCTGTTACGACAGCAATCTGTGCGAAATACGATCTTGATTGATCTTCTAAGCCTATCTGCTACGATAGCACCCTTTGCGACATGCGATCTTAACTGATCTTCTACGCCTATCTGTTACGATAGCAATCTATGCGAAATACGATCTTAATTGATCTTCTAAGCCTATCTGCTACGATAGAAACCTATGCGAAATGCGATCTTAATGGATCTTTTAAAAGCCTATCTGCTGCGATAGCAGCCTATGCCAACTACGATCTTAATTGATCTTCTAAGCCTATCCGCCACGATAGCAGCCGCGATCTTAATTGATCCTCTAAGCCTATCTGCCACGATAGCAGCCTATGCAAACGCGATCTTAATCCTCTAAGCCTATCTGTTACGATAGCAGCCTATGCAAACGCGATCTTAAATGATCTTCTAAGCCTATCTGTCACGATAGCAACCTGTGCAAACGCGATCCTAATTGATCCTCTAAGCCTATCTGCCACGATAGCAGCCTATGCAAATGCGATCTTAATTGATCCTCTAAGCCTATCTGTTACGATAGCAGCCTATGCAAACGCGATCTTAAATGATCTTCTAAGCCTATCTGTCACGATAGCAACCTATGCAAATGCGATCCTAATCGATCTTCTAAGTCTATCGTCACGATAGCAGCTCGTGCGAAAAATGATCTTAATTGATATACTAAGCCTATCTGCCACAATAGCAGTTCATGTGAAAGCAGTATCAAGTGATCTTTCAAGCCTATCTATTTCGATAGCAACATTATGCAAAATGATCTTGAGTGATCTACAAAGGTCTATCTGATATGATAGCAATTACATTTGAATCTGAAAGCAAATCACAAGCCCATTTGCCAAGATGGCACAGCTGCGAAAACACGATCTCGAACGATCTAATAAGACATCTGCGAACTAATGAGGCAGATAGCAAATGCGAAGTATGTATATAGCATTACACAAGGCGAAATATGCCGATACGCATGCGAAATTGTATTTTGTTGTAACGAGACAGCAGATGATACAAAAGCCATTTATCATTATGAGTCAAAAAGACTTACAACTTATCTGTCTAGATAACAGCTTACAAGCGAAAAAGCTCAAATCTAACTACGCAGCCAACATGGCTTACAATGCATTCGAAAAGTAACTGACAAGCCAGCAGTGACACACCAAGGGAATCCTAACTGAGAAAGGATGAACCCAACGGTCCTAACACCGGCTATGCGATACACAGATCTGCGGCCAAAGATCTGTAGCAAGTAGGATGCTCCTGCGAAGAGATCAACTCGCCATTAGCTGCATCCCTGGCGGCAATGGTCTGGGTGGTCCTACGTCCAAGATCCCAGGATCTGACAAGACCCCTGTCTGATCAAGATATGTACCGGAGGAACCTCCTGTTCCGGCGTACACAGTCGCCCAAAACAGGGGAAGCAGTCATTCCTCTGGTACCGGATTCCTTGTCATGATTGACAAGGGCATTGACGAGCCTCCTGAGTTCAAGAACGAAGAGGCAAGAGATCCTCCTCCAGGGATGCTGGAGGAGAATTCCGCCGTTTATTACGAGTCGGTAGCACGGTCACTACGGCGCTGCACCTCTCCGGGAGGCGGCCGGAAACATGACCTGCAAACATAATACACGAAGAAAATTCTTCGAACACACATGAGATATCATCTCCATTTTCTTTATGACGGTTATAAAGATCAATAAGCCTCATAAAGCGGATCTTGGAAACTATTTCTATAGCACAAAGCGCAAACTCAGGTCTCATGACTTGGAATTGCCATGAATCAACGAAAAACAAGCGTTGAAGCCAGCAGTCGTAAGGACTCACGGCAAAGCACATTTTTGGGATGAAAAACCCAAATGGCAAAGACAGGGTTTATATAGACCTTGTGGAGACTCTTCAGTTGCCAAGATGAGTCAGCAGAATTTGAAAAAGAGGGTAAGGTCAATCACTTACGCCTTGAAAAGCGGTAACGATCAATTACCCTACTAAAGGCTACGACGATTCAGTTGCGTATCCTAATTAATGACGGACGGTCATGATTCGGATGGACTTCCCAAGGAAGGCGTGCTTATCTTCCGAGAAATTAGCGCGAAAATCAAGCAGAGTATCAATTGCTGATGTCATAATTGGATATGCACAGAGATATCTCATCAAATCCCGGAAAGGGCAAAACGGGCATGTCGATTCTTTTGTTAAAAAAATGGGGGGGGGGGGAGAAACCCTAGAAACATTACATTAATGTTTCAGCATTACATTAATGTTCCAACTATTTCCTTGCTACTTTTGAAATTCAAAAAAGTCAAAGCAAATTCTTGATCAAGGAGTCATGGGGCGCGAACTGATCGCTCAGATTCTCTACCTACTCCACTTCCTGCTTCAATTGCTCGCACTTGGCATTCATCTCATGATAGAGTTTCATAGCCTCTTCAGCCTTTTGCTTCTGCTGCTCCACCTTCTGCTTCTCAGCTGCGAGGTTCTGGTGGCCGAGTTTCAAAGTTACAGCTGCGCGAATCAGGGTAACTCTTTTCATAAGAAATCTGAAACCCAGTCTGCCTTGAACTTTGGCAAGATGATTTTGGCACATGCCAAAAATCAATTCGGCACTCTGGACAGAAATGGTCGCAGGCGTGGCCGCAGACAGCTGCTCCAAAATCCAAATGGCTTCGGTAAGAAACAGCCTCCTGTCAAAGGGCCCTATCTCCAGAGATCTCGAAAATGATTGGGGGTAGGAGAGGCGCATCCGAACTAGCCAGTCCACATCAGTTTGCTTCAAACCTAAAGCAATGTCAAAGCTAAGTTATGCTATCAAACTCGCAAATGAATAATGGGAGATGCAAACAGCAAATCTCTACTTACCAGTTCCTTCAAGAATCTCACGAAGAGAAGGAATGCGCATTGCTGGAGTAGTCGAAGACTGCCCTCGCTCCATAACTCTCCTGTCAGCTGCGAGCTCTAACCCCTCATAGTTAGGAGGAAGAGTATAAGCCGCACCAGCTGCGACTGCATTCCCGACCTGCGAGCCCCAAAAGCTCCACGCAGGAAGAGGTGCCACTGACTCAGTCACCGCCGGAAGCGAAGTGACAGCCGAAGTTGCTTGGAGATGGACACTTTCAGATGTGGAAGCATCAACAGTACTTGTTCTTACTTCCTCAGCGCCAGTAGGGGCATCTTCTTCCATTAGCACAGCGTCAGCTTCAGCATCATCAGAAAGATCGATGATGTCCTCAAGAGGCTCTCCTGCATGTTCAGTAGCTGCGACGGGCTTCTCGGTATGGGAACTCGGAATCGGAACATAGGACGCAGAAGGCTGACTTCTTTGCTCCAGCACAGGTTACTCAGCATTGCCTGCGATATAAAATGCGATAGTATGAGGTAACTCGTATTGTACGTTATTTTACTATCTTTGCTAAAGCTAAGAGCAAGCACCTCCATGCGAAGGTGGGATTGAAGTATCTCCGTCATACACTAAAGACGTGGAACCATGCCCTATTAGTGTGTCCTCATTAAGCAGGTCCTTAAAATGAGCGTGACCTGGGACGCGAAGAAACCAGTCATGATTCTGTTTCAAGTTGCTAAGGTCTGGTCTATGCATATCGTTCAAATGATTACCTGAAGGTTCTCCGCACTTTCCTACTAGCCAACGGCGAATGTCAGCTTTTGACACACCATGCTTTAATGCACCAACTACAACATCTCTATAAGTTACTGCGAGATTGAAGATCTCACCTTTATCGCCGCCTGCAATTTCTTCAAAATCTGCTTGGGCTTGCTCCAGGGCTGCTGCATCCTCTTCTGGAGCCGCATCCTCCTCCTCCGCCTGAGGAGCCACTTCTTCGGGAAGCACATCTTCCTCGTCAGCTGGACGCACTAAGTCGTCAACATGTTGCTCTTCGAGGCTCCGCTGTCTCACACGCTCAAGCTCCTCCTCTTCTCGCTGCCTTCTCCTTTCAGCAGCTTCCGCAGCTGTCTTCCTGGACTCGGCAAGAACGTCCTCGCTTATGGGATCGTCTGGAATGCCAGAATGGGTATCTCTCTTTTGTCTCTTGGCCAAAAGGCCACCGATGATCTCATCATCATCATCATCTGCGAAGAAACGATTGGTTTAAGAAAGAATTGCAAAAGAATTACGATAATGAGAAGGGAAACGCGATGGAGGTACCTCCTGATTCTTCCTCATGTATCACAATTGTTCTTTCTTCTTCTTCTTCATCACCTTCTCTGGGCTCCTGCCTCTCCTCTTCTTCCTCCTGGTTGAATGGAACGAAGGTCTCAACTGCGAGCTCCTTCCGCGCTTTACTGGGCATGCGACCTTTGCCTTTGTCCTTGGCAGAAAGGGACTTCGCTGGAGGAGAAGTTGGAGCGCTCCTAGGAGAAGATATTGTAATTCCCTTCTGCCTGGGTCTCTTCGCTCTCGGCGCCGCAGTCGCTGGAGGAGATGGATTATCTCTGGGCGGAGACAAGGCCGGAGCATTATCTATCAGCGAGTCAGCAAAAGCATTCATGACTGCGCGAATCCTGGTTTCGACCTCGGGGTCCATCCTCGATGCTAGCAGGAACGACTGTCCTTGTCTTTTGGTGGCAACAATGGTGTTAACCAACGACTTGGAACGATCACCAGATGCGAATCTCCGCACATGGCACTACAGCAAACAGTATAGAATAAAGGCATCAACATGTGGAAATCAAGAAGCTTAACGCACACGGAAAAATTTGCTTACCTTAGCAAATGTCTCGCTATATCTGATGACATGCGAGTCGCCTTTCTTAACTGCGACGATCTTTTCCTTCAGAATGACGTCAGGGCACAAATGGTTCTCATGATCCAACAATGAGGAGCAACCATACTCAGACTCGCTCAAACTGCAATTGGGGCGAAACGGAAAAGAGTTTCTTTTGATCAAGGGAGCTCTACTCGGCTGGGCGGCCGACTGTGTCTCGATCCTCGTTTGCTGGGCGACCCAGTATGCGAGCCAGTTCTGGGAACAACCGCCCTCGCGGTTACCCGCAGGCTGCTCAAAGGGAAGATTGTTCATGAAGACTGTCTTGCACTACTTTGTTAGCAAGCGCTTATAGCAACCTCTGATAATGGACTGGGGCCAGATTGATGGTGCCACTGCATCAAAGCCGAACTGGGGAGAAACTCGAGTGGGGTCAACATCCACGGTAATCCTCTCATACCTAGGCGCGAGCTCACGAATATGCTCTGCGAGAGCAGGAAGGGAACCTCGCAGGCACCAGCAAAAGAATTCGCGATAGCGCTCATGGAAATGCGATCCCTCTTCGAAGAGGAGCTCTTCTGAGAAGACGACACCCTTAGAAGGGTACAGCTTGGGAAACCATCGCACGTTCTCAATGCGCATGGCATAGGGCCTGGCAGTGAACTCTTGCCGCTTGTCGCATATCAGGCTCCAAACGCACTTGGTATTGTTCGCTCCGAACCACCTCGCAGCTCTGCCACTGTTACGCTCCTCCGTCTCGCCTGGGGGACACCACTTGTTGGGCTTAAGAGCAGTCGGGGCATAGGACGGCCATCGCTCAAAGACCCACATTGTCAAGAAGGAAATGTTGACAAAAGTCAGTATATCGAGGCGGCCACGCGACTCCTTCATAGCCACAACTAGCTGATCCAGTCTATAGTACAGCGTGCCCAAGACCGAGGGTCCGAGTGCGACTCTCTGGCCAAGGGCGAGCTTCACAGCAAGCGGCAGAACGTGATAGAAGACCCCATCATGCGGGTGACCATTGATTAAGTACCTCGACAGCCATGCACAGAGGAAAGCACAAAGGGTCAAGTGATAGCCTTTACCCTCCACATAATTCTTGGCCTCCGGGTCCTCACTCAGAAGCTTTTTGGTGATACTGCTGTTCGCGTAGTCACGAAAGAAGTACTGCAACCATTTGTTCCAGGTATTCTTCGCAGACGTATCAACCAACTGCCAGTTCGGAAGGGCTTTGGTAGTAGTCCACCGGGTGGAGATCTTCTTCACCTCTGATAGGCATTCCTCCATCTGCGTATACAAAGCGATCTCCGCAGCCGTCCTCAAAGGACTCAAAGGGTCCACTTCACCCATGGGAGACAAATCGTACAGCATGTGCACGTCCTCGAGTGTGGGGGCAGCCTCGAACTCAGCAAAGTGGAATGTGTGAGTCGCAGGCGAATAGCGGGAAAGAAGGTTTAGAAGCATGGACTGGTCCAGCTTCACGGCAGCACCCTTCATAGCACGAACAGCGAAGTATATGCCGGCCTCATTAAGAGTCACAGCATGATCGGTCAACATGTGGTCAATCCACTCATCCATGTAATCCAATTTCTGGACAAAAGCTTGCGTGGAAATCGCAGCATAGGGGAAGTACCCATTTTCGATTCCCAATCGAACCACGTCCTCGGAGCCAATCAACTCGAGCAAGGCTGAGTTAACTGGGGGAGTCAGTGTTAGCAATCCCTCATTGGGGACAGAAGCAGGCAATTTCTTCGCCTTAACCCTCGCGTGGTAGAAATCTTTGCCACCCAGATAGGGGGCTTTTCGCCACAAAGCTTGCGGAAGATCAGGTATCTCTTCGTCCTCCTTGGTGGGTTTGGTTCCTTTTGTCTTGGCCATTCCTGCGGAAGAGCAAGAAAAAAAGGGGGAGAAATATGCCACACTTCAGTTTGAATTTCGAGATTCAAGATCTATGGAAAGAAAGATGAATAGTTTCTGGTATCGATTTCAGAAATTAGAGGGTTGCATTATCAGTGATTTCAAAACCCCACATCCGAAGTCCTTATTATTGAAGGATTAAAGCAAAAGTGGGTTCAAAGATCAAGGCTTCTTCACAAGTTTCAACAGATAATATGGGTTTGCAGATCCAACACAGTTCAAAGCATACACTGGTATTTTAAATCGAAATTGAACAAGGCCAACCTTGTTTTCGCGAAACCTGCTTGGATACACACAGTTGAAGAAGACGATTTGCAGTTCTGAACTGATGATTGATTATCTGAATCTGCTCTCGAAGACTTCCGGCTATCATTCACTTTAAGAGAAAGAAGTGATTCTTTGCAACAATGGAGAGTACAAAGTATTTATCCAAAAACAATGGAGGGTTGCGTCCTTTCAGTAGTCGAATCGCAACCGTCACCGTCGAATCGCGCAATCACAGGACAAGCTGACGTCACGCCTAAAACCTTAAAGGCCAGACGGCACGACTCTAGGGGTTTTAGGTCATAATGGCACGCACGGGGGCTGAACTTACCCGTATTTGAATTGGTGCGTGGCGGCGACGCGTATGTTGGTTTCCGCGCATGGAAGTCTATACAGCTATGAGTCTTCACGCGCAGAAAGGGGGCTAATGTAGATAGTGCTTTCTGAGCTGACAGATCTTGGCCACGTGGCAACCATCTAGCACACCATATTGTGCTCCACACACACCGGATCACCAGCCGAGCTGATCCATGTGGGGGCTGCGAGACAGAGCCCTCGCATACCACTGCACGGGACTCGTAGGGACTTAGTGGTTTGGAGGCTAGAGTAAGCCATGTCGCGTGCAAGCCAAGCCCGCACGCGACCTTTAGTAACTGTTTTGAGAGATTTATGGCACGAGCTCCATAAACCCGGTCAATCCGGTCAAACCCGGTCAATCCCGTAACGGTTCCGGTATTCGCGCACAACGTGCTGTAACGGTCCCTATATACTCGGACGAACGTGCCGTTATGGTTAATCTAATTAAGCCGCCATTAATGGGCGCATTAACCACACTACAACGGTCACGTTCTCTGCTATATATAGGACGTTAACCTTTCCATACAAAGGAGGACACACTAGCCATACGCGGAAGCTCTGCCAAACCTCTGTCTCTCTCTCAGACATTACTACTGCCTTACTCTCTCCCTACACACAACCCAACTCTTCCTGTGCTATCTCTGATCCTCTACATACGGTGTACACGGAGGTCTCCCCGCCGGAATCTCTTGTGCACACCTACCATGCCCCTTGCGCAGCGTAACATTGAAGGGGCGCGCTAGATCAATAGGCATACGATGCACCAAATTGACTCTAGTGCAAGTGGGAGACTGTTGGAAATATGCCCTAGATGCAATCTATTTTTGTGACATTTATGGATTTACGATTCATTATGTTATTGATATAGAGATATGTTAACATTAATGAAGTCCTTATAATATAAATGTTATATTCTTAACTATCCCTAATCGATTATACTGATGAACTGGACGATCAACTATAGACTAGTATGGGGTTAGATTGATATGGATATATCGCGATCCAACACATGGGTATGAATTAGGGGTAATGTTATACTGGATTGACCCACTTAAAAGAAGGATACATACAAGTTATATAAAGTCACAAGCGCTTCTCGTGGTGACAACGGTATTGTCATCCTTAGACTTCAAGTCACTAAACTAGTTGTGGAGTATTGTGTTTTGATAGAATCAAACGCTACACCGTGATTGGGTAGCAATAAAGGAGCATATCGGACACAATAGGAAGCAAGCTTAGAGATGGTAGTGATGTAGATAGAATTTGTCCCTTCCACATAAGGGGAGTAAATATCTGTGGCCACTCGAGGGATGGTGCTTATAAAATGTCTGGCCAGACTCATGGATAAGACTATTCCCAGGATCCAGAAACTATGGATTCGATATACGAGTGTGACTTGTATGTATCGTGTCCAATCCGGATATGGAGACAAAGGAATGAGACAATAATTGCACAAGGTTTGTCGGATGACTATTTATTTTAGTTGGGTGGCAAGGACGTCTTGCTAGAGGCCGCTCTATGTTAGTAAATTGCTACTACCAACTAAGTAGAAACCTATGGGGTCACACTGCCTATGGATTAGACCGGAATTGGGAGTTAATTAATATAATTAATTAAATATAAGTATCAATACACAACTACTTGCAAACTTAGTATGACTAATTTGCAAATTGGACTAATCTGTGTATGGACAGGATTAGGAGAGGGACTAATATGTAGTTAACAAGGAGTTTTTGGACTATATAAAGGACACTCCTAGCTTATTTTCTCCAGTAATTCTCATAACATATTGAGTGAGAGATAAAAATCAAGGAAAGGGACAAAAAACTAAGAGGGTCGAACCCCCTTAGTGCCGCCCATCTACCCGTCGTCCTCAAGGAGGGTACCGCCCCTCCTTTGCTCCGCTTTGAGTGATCTTCTTCTCCTTCCTTCATCCCTAGCTAGCAAAAAGGCGTGAAGGATCCGAATTAAATCCTAGCAGTGGATTATGCATAGATACGTGAATACTACTATTTCACGAGTGAAGTCATCACAGGAGACCAACAAGGTATTTTGATACTCAAACCCATACATAGTTATGATGTCTAGACTTGTGATCCTTGGAGGGTCTTTAACGGATTTAATTTTGTTTTCCACTGTGCATCCGTTGTCAAAACCCTACACCATCCAAGTAAAGAAAACAAAGATCAACATATTCTTTAGAGAGTATAAGCTATTCAAGGTGAATGGAGATCAGTCTATCAAAGACATGACAGATATAGTCAACAATCTGGAATCTCTGGGAAAGAATTTTTCAAATGAAGAGAAGGTCAGAAAGATCTTGAGGAGTCTTCCCAAAGCAAAATGGGAACCAAAAACTACTGCTATAGAAGAAGCTCAAAATCTATCTTCACTTCAGCTTGATGACTTGCAAAGAAAGTTGCTTACACATGAAATCTCCATGAATGATGAAGAACTGCCAGAAAAATGTCAAGAACCTAGCTCTCGAGGCTAAGGAGAATGAATCATCTCAAAGACTTGAAAAATAGAAAGAAGATGATGAACATCCATTTGCTCTCATTTCCAAATCCTTGACCAAAATACTTAAAATGAAGAAAATCTTTGGAAACAAGGACTTCAACAGAGACAAGTCCAGATCCTCCAGTAGAAAGGACTACAAAGGTACAACTTCTTCACAAAAATCTAAAGTGGTGAATTGCTTTGAGTGTGTTGATGCAGTACACTTGATTAGAGACTATACACACAAGAAAATCAAGCACTTTCTGAAAAGAGACCATGACAGAAAGAAAAAGGCCATGGTGGCTTCATGGAGTGACTCAGATTCATCAAGTGAATTAGAATCAGAAGAAGAGCAATTGACTTATAGCCAAGCATGATGAAAGTTCTGAAAGAACATTGAGTTAATGGTAAATTGTTTGATTTCAAAACCAACAGATGTTCTCTCTGATTATCTTAGAACAGTTCTTTTAAATGAAGAGGTCTATCTGAATGAGATCAAGATTATAAAATAAAGGGTTAATGAGCAAGCAAAAGATAACTTGCAACTAGTTTGCATTAACAAGAATCTTGAAATCTCTCAGTAAAAGTCTGACATAGAGTTCAAGGCCTTGGAAACCAATTTCAAAGCCTTGAAATCACAAGTAAAAGAAGTTATCACTGAGAACTCTGTTCTAAGTGATAATCTAGTTGCTCTAAAGTATCAACATGATGAATTAGAGGAACACAAAACTCTTTTGAATAAGAAACTTCAAGACTCTAAAACCATTTTGACAAAGCTTGTTGGCTCAGAACACAATCTTAACCTGATTCTTGAAGGAAGTTTACAGTTAGTTCACAAAACTTGTATTGGAAATAATACTTACTTTCCAAGGAAAAGTGATACCAGATTTGTGAAGGCTAGTAACAGGTTTCTCCTAACTGTCACTATTGTTGAAAAATTTGTCATGTTAAAATGACTTATCCCTTTAGAAGAAGAGACCCTCACATAATGAGGAACACTTTTCCAGTTCAACGCAAGGGACAAGTTAGACAGATTTGGGTTCTTAAAGGGGTTAGACCACCTAACATGGTTGACCCTGAATATGAATCTAAATTCAACACTTTGTCTAACATACGGGTAAGGCAGTGAATGGTGTTTAAAGGGTGTCACCAAGAGCAAAGAACAGAAATGGTTTATGGACAGTGGTTGCTCCAGACACATGAGTTGAAAGATATCTTTATTCTCATAACTAAAAGAGCAATCTGAAAGTTCAGTCACACTTGGTGAAAAAGGCAAATGCAACATACTAGGTATTGGTAAAGTTGGTACAGATTCTGAAAACACTATTTATGATGTCTATTTAGTTGATGGCTTGAAATTCAATTTGCTTAGTGTATCTTAGTTATGTGATAATGCAACAAGGTTATTTTTGAAAAAGAGAAATGTGTGGTGCAAAATGATAAATCTGGACATTGCATTCTCACACCCTCAAGGTCAAACAAAGTTTATACTTTTCACACAAACAAAGTTGCAGGAGAATGTCTTATGTGCCTCAAGGCCTTGAAAGAAGATTCAAATCTTTGGAACCCAAAGCTTTGAAACATTAGCTTGCACACTTTGAACAAGTTAGTTTTTTAAGGACCTAATAAGAGGTCTACCCTTTATCAAGTTCAAAGATGAAGAGGTATGCAAAGTGTGTGCTCAAGGTAAACAGACAAGAAGTTCATTCAAGCCAAAGAACTTTGTAAGTACTACTAGACCCATTGAATTACTGCATATGGATCTCTTTGGTCCTATGAGAACTCCAACTCCAAAGTGTAAGAAGTATATGTTAGTTATTGTACATGATTTCTCAAGATTTACTTGGATAATTGTTTAGAGATAAATCTGAAGCTCTATATGAATTTTCAAAACTTTGTAAAGAGCTTCAAACCTTGAAAAACTTTTCTATTGCTTCAACCAGAAGTGATCATGGTAGAGAATTTGATCAACTTGAGTTTGATTTATTTTGTGCTAAGCATGGTATCTCTCACAGTTTTTCTTCTCCAAGAACTCCTCAACAAAATGGTGTTGTAGAAAGAATGAACAGGACTCTTGAAGATATGTCAAGAACAATGCTTTCGGAGAACAAGTTGCCCAAAATCATTCTGGCCTGAAGCAGTAAACACAGCCAACTATATACTTAACAAGTTCCTGATTAGTCCTATCTTTAAGAAGACCCCCTATGAGCTTTTCAAAGGAAGAAAGCCAAACATCTATTATTTCAAACCTTTTGGCTGCACTTATTTTGTTCATAACAATGGTAAGGATAATATTGGTAAGTTTGATGTCAGAAGTGATGAAGGTATCTTTCTTGGTTATTCACTGAATAGCAAAGCTTATAGAGTTTATAATAAAAGAACCAAGCTTGTTGAAGAAAGTGTACATGTTATTTTTCATGAAAGCTATGATGGTGCTTTGAGTGAAAGTTTTGCAGACTTGAATTTAAACAAGCATGAGTCAGAGAATGAGGCTAAGCCCCCAAATGGTTCCAAAGGAAACTTGCAGGAAAACAGAAGGAATTTTCAAATATTTGAAAATCAGTTTCAAATCCTTGAAAAAGATCATCAAGACGATCAAAGTGAACAAGCCACTTCCTCAAGTTCTCAAAGACCAGAGAAGATTCCTGTAGAACCAGAAACATGGACACCAAGAAAGAGATTCAGATATATTTCATCTCATCTAGTTGATAATATCGTATCTGATCCATCAACTTGTACACATACAATATCTCAATTTAAGAACTTGTGTTCCTTTAATACCTTTGTTTCTCTTGTAGAACCAAAGAATGTGAAGGAAGCATTACATGAAGCAGACTGGATTATTGCAATGAAAAGTGAACTCAATGAATTTGAAAGGAACAAGATTTTGAATCTAGTTCCTCCTCTTAAAGATCAGTTTTTCATAGGCACAATGTGGGTATTCAGAAACAAATTAGATGAGAATGGCAAGGTAATCAGAAATAAGGCAAACTGGTAGCTCAAGGCTAAAACCAGGAAGAAGGTATTGATTATGCGGATACTTTTTCTCTTTTATCCAGGTTAGTAGCAATTAGAATGTTACTTGCATTTTCATCTCACAAAAATATGAAGCTTTTTCAAATGGATGCCAAATGTGCCTCTCTAAATGGATACTTACAAGAAGAAGTATATGTTGCTCAATCTCCTGGTTTTGAAAATGATGAGTTTCCAGATCATGTTTATAAACTTAACAAAGCTCTTTATGATTTAAAACAAGCTCAAAAGGCTTGGTATGAAAGACTGTCAAAGTTCTTACTTGAAATTGATTTCAAAAGAGGATTAGTTGATAAAAAACCTTTTCATAAAGACTCATGATAAATACATTCTAGTAGTTCAAGTATATGTTGATGATGTCTTGTTTGGAGCTACTAATGATTCTCTTTGCAAGGATTTCTCAAGGCTTACGAGCAGGGAATTTGAGATGAGCTTGATGGGAGAGTTAAACTTATTTCTTGGACTTCATGTACATCAGATGAAGAAATGAATATTTCTACATCAAAACAAGTACACCAAGGACCTGCTAAACAAGTATAATATGTTTCATTCCAAGGTAGCAAAAATCCCTTTGTGCCCTACACTGTCCATATACAAGGATCAAACTAGTAAGAGCGTAAATGTGAAAGAGTATACAGGTATGATTGGATCATTGTTGTATCTCACTCCAAGTAGATCTGATATCATGTTTAGTGTTTGTATGTGTGTAAGATTCCAAGGTAATCCTAAAGAATCGCACTTGGTTGCTGTCAAATTTTTTTTTAAATATCTCAATGGTACCAAAGACTTAGGGCTTTGGTATCCTAAACAATCTAACTACTCTTTTTGTGGTTCATATGCTGACTTTGCAGGATACAAAGTTGATAGAAAAAGCACTTCAGGGTGTTGCCAATTTTCTGAATCATCCCTGATCAGCTGGCATTCAAAGAATCAAAACTCAGTAGCTTTGTCAATAGCAAAAGTTAAATATATAGCAGCTGGAACTTGCTGCTCACAAGTGTTGTGGATAGCTCAGCAAATGAGGGATATTGGATTTGATTTCAGAGATATACCTATCAAATGTGACAACACCAGTGCAATATCAATTACAAAGAATCCAGTTCAGCACTCAAGAACTAAACACATAGATGTTAGACATCATTTTATCAGAGATCATGCTGAAAAAGTTGATGTTATTATTGAATTTGTGTCTGCTAACATTCAAATGGCAGATATCCTCACTAAACCACTTCCAAAAGAAATATTCTCAGCCCTGAGATTAGAATTGGGTATGCTAAATAGGGGAGCATTGGTTTAGGGGGAGTATCAGGTAAATGTCAGGTGAGCTTTATGTGTTTCAAAGTTTTGAATGGATTTTCAAAGTCTTGAAAATCTTTTCAAATCTTTGATTTTATTTTCTTAAGCAGTACAACTTTTCATGGTCTTGAAACGCTTTCCAAAGCCTTGAAAATAAGTATGTATGCTACGTAGTCAATAATTTGGATCTTTCAATGTTGGGTGTTATCTCTGTAGATAGTTTATCTATATTGCTTTTACCTTTTTAAATTATTTTCTTTTCAAAGTAGTATATTACTATTTTCTTTCCAACTCAAACAATTTTGAATCTAACTGATTCTGCACATCTTAAATGATTTGGAAAAATTTTGTTTCCTTTTCAAACTCAAACTCTTCAGTACTTATCTTCTCCTCACTCGCTCTCCCTCTCTCTCTATCTCTCTCTTTCGTATCACTCATGCCTCTCTCTTCTATAACCTCAAACCCTAATGAGCTCAAGAAGAACTTCTGGAAGAATCAAGATGGTTGTAGGTCCTAAGAAAGGTTCTGAGAAGAAGAGGAAAACTACTGAGGAAGAGGTTCAAACCCTAAGTGGAAATTCGATTTCCAGAAATACGAGTGTAGAAAGAGCTCCTTCTCCTCCAAATAAGAAGACTAAGAATGATCAGACTCCAACTTCCAGCAAGAAGAAGAAGACATTGTTGATTCAAAGACCCTTGAATGTATTTTTTATGGTAATTGGTTTGAGTTATGAAAGACAAAGACATAATCAGCAAAGCATTTCAGATACTCCAAGGCCTTGAGAAAAGTGATAGAGCTTCAAAGCCTTGAGATTTGTTCTTACCCTGCTTAATGTTCTAACAGTTTTGTATTGCAGATTGTATATCTGATTATACAGATCAGGGATCTGTTGCATATACTCATGTTTTAAATTATCCACATATCTAACACAATTGCAGATGATCAGAACAGGAAGAATCAAAGTTTTATGAATTTAACTTTGAATATCTGTGAAGCAGGTCTAGAGCTCCAAGGCCTTGAGATGTGCCTTGAGCTGCTGAAAGTCTTACAGAACTAAATTGATTCTTCCTTGCAGGTTGTGATTCTTATTATTGTGATTATTCATTGCCTTCTAAGAGTCTTAAACTTGTTTTCATATGTTATATGTTTCAGAAGTTAAACGGATTACTGTTCTAATCTTTCAACCAGTTTAATCAGAAACTGGATAACCAAACAGTCATAGTACTGTTATCTTAATGGATTTTGTTGTTGCTGTGTTTTAATGTTGTTGCAGGTTTGTTAAACGTGCAAGAGCAATCTCAACAAACTCCAATGGATATCCACTTAGAGCTATTTGAATTTCAGTTGAAAACAGAAGGAGGATTTGTAGGAACTGAGATCCTAAAATCTCTCAATCAGATGCAGCTGTGGTTAAAAGATATTGGTTTGAATTTTGAAGGTAGAGAGGCTTTCAGAATACTCAGAAAGGTGTGACAAATTCGTGGGAGATCATTCATTCAAACACAAACAATGATTCAAGCTTCAATCAAGATTTCAGAAGATCAAATCAATCCAGTTTCCAGAAGAACACATCCAGGCTTTATTAGCTTATTTCTTCTACTGTGTTCTTCACTTATTTTGTAATTTTTTTATCCTTTAATTATCTTAAACCTCACTTAACCTAGTGGTTGGTTGTTCAAGTGAACAAAAAGAGGTTCTTGTTAGCTCAACAGTTAGTAGCTGGAACTAGATAGGTTTGGAACCACAAGCTGTATAGGTGTGAGGGAAATCACTTAGCCTTGAAGATCTAGGGTTGTTTCTGTGTGAGTAATAAGAAGTGTTTTCCCAATCCCGGTGGGATTAGATCCCTCAGGCAGAGATTAGGTCCATTGGGACTGAACTCTGTAAATTGCTTTGTGTTCTTTACTTTACAGTTTGATTATTATTTGCTGCATACAACTTAAATCAAACTAGGGTTCATAAGCTGTTTAGAACTGGTAATAGTTCAAGGCCTTGAAGCTTTCTATTTTGCCTTTGAAAGTTTCAGACAGTTTTCTAAAATCTCAAGGCCTTGAGATTTGAGTTTCACACAAAGCTAATCTGTTAAGTTTTGAGTTTTGCAAGAAGTTCCATACTCTATTCAACCCCCCCTCCTTCTCGAGTATTTAGGTCCTGTATTTAGATTACATTACACACTTTCAATTGGTATCAGAGCCTGTGTCACTGATATAGATCTAACAATCTGGTGACTATGAGTAATGTAGGAGATGGTGGATTCTCACAAGGAAGGGTAGCCAATAGACCTCCATTGTTCTGTGGTGATAACTTCATGCACTAGAAGGCATTGATGAAGATTTTCATTATGGATCAAGACATGGAACTGTGGTCAATAGTTCAGAATGGTCCTCATGAGTACTATACTACAATTGATGGAGTCAGATGTATCAAGTCTAAGGAAAATCTTTCAGTTACTGAACTGGAAAACGTATCAAAAAAATACAAGGCTATGAATCTGTTATACTGTGCTCTTAATGCAGATGAGTTCAACAGAGTGTCAAATTGCAAGAGTGCCAAAGAAGTATGGGATAAACTGGTGGTGACATATGAAGGAACTAGCCAGGTTAAGCAGACCAAAATCAACATACTTCGAGTTGTTCAAAATGAATTCAGATGAGACCATCAAGGAGATGTTCAAAAGATTCACTGATGTGGTGAAAAATTTGGAGTCATTGGGAAAGAAGTTCTCAAATGAGGAGAAGGTCAGGAAAATTCTGAGAAGCTTGCCAAAAGCCAAGTGGGAGCCAAAGACAACAGCCATTGAGGAGGCTTAGGATTTGATTCTTCTTCAGCTAGATGATCTACAAGGAAAGCTGCTTACTCATGAAATGTCTATGAAGGATGTGGAAGGTGATTTGAGTGAAAACATCAAGAACTTAGCACTTAAGGCAAAAGACAGTGAAAAATCTCAAAGCCTTGAGATTGAATATGAGCATGATGATGAAGAGGCTTTAGCATTGACCTACAAGGCCTTGGCCAGGATTCCAAAGAAGAAACTAAACACTGGTAACAGGGATTACAACAGAGAGAGATCAAGACCCTCAGGCAGCAAGGACTACAAAGGTAAACCTTCATCACAGTCACATAAAACTAAAGTAATGAATTTTTTTGAGTGTGCTGATGCAGATCATTTAGTAAGGGACTGTCCACAAAAGAAGAAGAGCAGGAACTTTCAGAAGAAAGACAGTGACAACAGAAGGAAGAAAGCCATGATGGCTTCCTGGAGTGATTCTGATTCATCAAGTGACTCAGACACAGAAGAAGATCAAACAAACTTATGCTTCATGGCAAAGCATGATGAGGAAAAAATCATCAGACAGACATGGTAAAAAAATTACTTGCTAGTCCTTCTGATGTGCTTCCTGAAATTCTCAAGAGTATGTTTTTAAATGAGGAAAGTTATAGAAATGAGATTTATGCTTTAAAGATTAAGATTCATGAGCAGGTAAAAGAAAACATGGACCTAGTTTTTACAAAGAAAACTGTTGAAGTTTCTAAGACAAAGCTTGAAAAGGACTTCAAGGCCTTGGACAGCAGGTTCAAAGACTTGAAGGCACATATAAAAGAGGTTGTTGATCAAAACACTCTTTTGACTGAAGATATGCTGATCTAAAGACTCATTCTGAGAATTTAGAGCAACAAATATGTTCTTTGACTGAGAAACTTCAAGAATCTAAGAAGGTCCTAGCTAGTTTTACAGGCTCAGAACATAATCTGAATCTCATTCTTGGAGGAAGTCTGAAATCAATGCATAAAAGTGGGATTGGCTATAATCCAAATTTTCCAAAGACAAGCCAAACTACTTTTGTCAAATCTGGTAGCAGACATTCTCCAAAATGTCATTACTGTGGAAAAATTGGTCATGTCAGATTAACTTGTCCCTTCAGAAGATCAGCTTTAGGGAGAGCTTAGGCATATTTGGGTTCCAAAAGGAATTAGGCCACCAAACATGGCTGATTTTGAGTATGACTCAAAAATATGCCCTTGGTCTAGCAGCCTGTTGAGGCAATGATTTTTTTTTGCAGGATGTCACCAAGGCCTTGAAAGATCAGAAATGGATATTAGACAGTGGATGTCCCAGACATATGAGTGGAAAGAAGTCTATCTTTACTGAACTTACAGAAAAATCTGGAGGAACAATCACACTTGGTGACAAAGCAAAATGCAATATCATTGGTATAGGTAGCATTGGTAATGGTTCTACTAATTCTATATCTGATGTTTATCTGGTAGATGGACTTAAGTATAATCTGCTTAGTATCTCTCAGTTATGTGACAAAGGTTATAAAGCTATATTTGACAAGGAGAAATGTGTGGTGCAAGATGAGAAATCTGGTGATTGGATACTCACTGCTCCTAGATCATTTAATCTATATGCTATGAGTACTAACAGTGTTGCAGGTGACAAGCTAAAATGCCTCAAGGCCTTGAAGGAAGATTCAAAGCTTTGGTACAGAAAGCTTGGGAATATTAGTATACATACCTTGAATAAACTCATATCAAAGGATTTGGTAAGAGGTTTACCATCACATCAATTTTCATTTGATGAGGTTTGCAAGGAATGTGTACAAGGTAAGCAAACCAGAAGCTCATTCAAGCCAAAGAACTTTTTAAGTACTTCTAGACCATTAGAACTGCTGCATATGGACTTATGTGGTCCTATGAGAGTTCAGACCCCAAAAGGTAAGAGGTATATGCTTGTTATAATAGATGATTATTCTATATTTACTTGGGTGATGTTTATTAGAGACAAATCTGAAGCTTTATTTGAATTTTCTAGATTGTGCAAAGAGCTTCAAACTTTGAAAAGTTTAATTGTTGCATCTATTAGAATTGATCATGGTAGGGAGTTTGATCAACTTGACTTTGATTTGTTTTGTGCAAAGCATGGCATATCACACAACTTTTCTGCACCTAGAACTCCACAGCAAAATGGAGTAGTTGAAAGGAAGAATAGGACACTTGAGGATATGTCTAGAACCATGCTTCTTGAAAGTAATTTGCCAAAGTTCTTATGGGCAGAAGTTGTTAACACTGTCAATTATGTGCTGAATAGATGCTTGATTAGACATATTTTGAAAAAGACCCCTTATGAACTGTTTAAAGGTCGAAAGCCTACTGTTTCTTATTTTAAACCTTTTGGTTGTATCTGTTTTGTGCATAATAATGGTAGAGACAATCTTGGTAAGTTTGATGCTAGAAGTGATGAAGGTGTATTTCTTGGATATTCTCAAACTAGCAAAGCTTATAGAGTTTACAATATAAAAACCAAGATTGTGGAAGAGAGTATTCATGTAATTTTTGATGAAAGTACTAAGGATTCTCTGAGTTAAAGTTTTGCAGATCTAGATTTGAACAAGCATGAATCAGATGATGATGATGTGAATGAAGAAAAAGGAAAAACTAATGCGCAGAATCAATCAGCAGAATCTCAAGGCCTTGATCCTCCTGCAGTACCAAAATCTCATAGCCTTGAGACAGAAGCTGAAACTTTCTATGATGCTCCCTCTACTGTTTCAAGAACTCAAAGCCTTGAAGGAGAATATTCCTGGATACCAAGAAATAAGTTTAAGTACCTTGAAGATCATCCGGCTGATAACATCATATTAGATCCATCAACTGGAACTCAGACAAGAGGACAGTTGAAGAACTTGTGCGCTTTTAGTGCATTTGTATCTTTGATTGAGCCTAAAAATACCAAGGAAGCACTAGAAGATGCAAACTCGATCATTGCAATGCAGAGTGAGCTGAATGAGTTTGAAAGAAACAAGGTACGGAATCTGGTTCCCAGACCTAAAGAGAAATCAGTTATTGGAACCAGATGGGTATTCAGAAAAAAGCTTAATGAGAATGGCAAAGTGGTAAGAAATAAAGCCAGACTGGTGGCTCAAGGATATAATCAGGAAGAAGGTATAGATTATGAGGAGACTTTTGCTCCTGTTGCCAGGTTAGAAGCTATTAGAATACTTCTTGCATTTGCATCTCACAATCACATAAAGCTTTATCAAATGGATGTCAAATGTGCTTTTCTGAATGGATATTTACAAGAAGATGTTTTTGTAGCAAAACCACCTGGTTTTGAAGATGAAAACTTTCCTGATCATTTTTATAAACTGGACAAAGCTCTTTATGGGTTAAAACAAGCTCCAAGGGCTTGGTATGACAGGCTTTCGAAATTTCTACTTGAAAATAATTTCAAAAGAGGCCTAGTTGATAAAACTCTTTTCATTAAACATCAACAAAGTGATTTGTTAGTAGTTCAGATCTATGTATATGATATTCTATTTGGTGCTACTAACGATGCTCTTTCAAAAGAGTTTTCGAGTTTGATGTGCAGGGAGTTTGAAATGAGCTTAATGGGTGAACTGAATTTCTTTCTTGGACTTCATATCTTACAAATGAAGAAAGGAATTTTTGTACATCAAGGAAAGTATACCAAGGACTTATTGAACAAGTACAATATGTCACAGTCCAAGGTGCTTAAAACCCCTATGATTTCATCACTCTCTTTAGACAAGGATTCAAATGGTAAGAGTGTGAATCAAAAAGAATACAGAGGTATGATCGGATCACTGTTGTATTTAACTGCTAGTAGACCTGATATTATGTTTAGTGTCTGTATGTGTGCTAGATTCCAATAAGATCCTAAGGAAAGTCATTTAACTGCAGCCAAAAGAATTTTTAGATATTTGAATGGAACCAGAGACTTGGGGATTTGGTATCCAAGAAGATATAATTTTATGTTGAGTGGCTATTCAGATTCTGATTTTGCAGGATATAAAGTAGACATGAAAAGTACTTCTGGATGCTGCCAGTTTCTTGGATCTTCATTGATCAGTTGGCATTCCAAAAAGCAAAATTCTGTAGCATTATCAACTGCAGAAGCTGAATACATTGCAGCTGGAGCTTGCTGTTCACAAGTGTTATGGATTGCTCAACAACTTAGAGATCTTGGCTACAATTTCAGAAATGTGCCTATTCATTGTGACAACACAAGTGCTATCTCAATCTCTAAAAATTCAGTCCAGCACTCAAGAACCAAGCACATAGATGTGAGACATCATTTCCTTAGAGATCATGCAGAACAAGGTGATGTTGTTTTAAATTTTATTTCTACTTCAATGCAGATTGCTGTTATTTTCACTAAACCTTTGCCAGATGATAGGTTTTCATCTCTAAGGCTTGAATTGGGGATGTTAAACAAGGATGCATTGGTTTAGGGGGAGTATCAGTACTTATATGTGATTTTGTTTTGAAATCTCAAAGCCTTGAGATTATACTTTCCAAAGCCTTAAAAGTATAGCTCAAAGCTTTGAAGTTTCTCAAACTGCAGAAAATCTCAAGGCCTTGAGATTGTTCTCCAGGTAATGAAAACATCTGTATTTTTTTTAAAAAAAATGGATCATCAAATATTATATCTTATCTTTTTAGATAACTGTACAATATTTGAATTACTCAGCGAATTTTCTAAAATATCCAAAAATATTTTTTCAATATTCTATTTTGCATGTTGATTTAGCAAAGTCCTTTTATGACTCATCTCTTTCAACCTACTTAAGCTTAAATTCAGGGCTTATTCCTCTCATTCTATCTCAATTCTCTACGACTCTCCTCTCTCTCTCTCAATTTCTCTCAATCACATTCTCTTCTCAAAACCCTAAACCCCAAAATGGAGCGCAAATCAGCCAGAATTCAGCAACAGGGAAAGCCTTCTGGAAGATCCAAAAAGAGGGCAAATAAGAAGGAGAAGATAGTGATTTCTGATTCAGATTCAGAAAACACTCAGAGCTTGCATGAGGACACTCCTCCTGCAAAGAAGTCCAGAACAAAGAAGGGAGATGAAGGTTCAAGCATTGATCCACAGAAGGCGATAGAGGCTCAGGGTGGTGATCAACCTAGGTCAGAGAAGAAGAAAGGGGGAGAGAAGAAAAAGACTGGAGAAGAGGAAAAGGGGAAATCTGTTCAAGAAAGCAAGAAGAAACCATCTGAAGGAGAACAAGAGAAGAGCAAACCCTCAGAGAAGAAACTAGGGTTAAGCAGGTTGCTGCTACAACCAAGAAAGGTTATCAAGGTAAGAATGTACTTCCTACAGATTGGTTTGTTAGTTCTGAGGTTAGAATTGTATGGATGCAAGGTTATGCTTCATCTAAGGTAGCTTTCTGTAGTATGGTTTCTGAGGAGTTGTTGGATAAATTGGATATTGATTGTATGAGAAAATTAAGAGAAACAGCAGTTTGGAATGTGTTAAATCCTAGTTCAAAGGCCTATCCTAGGTTAACTAGGTTTTTTTTATTTAAATTTGGTTTCTGAAGGTGATGATAAGATGGTGTTAACTTCAAAAGTGGCTGGGATAGATTTGAGGTCAGATCATAGGACTTTTGCCAAAGTCTTGGGCATTCCTAGGAAGTATAATGTTGGAGATTATCCTGATAGGAAGGAGTGTCTGGATAAGGCAAAGGAGATGTTTTTCATTGATGGTGTACCCTCTGGTCCAAAGCAGTTGACACACTCTGTGCTCAACTGTGAAGCCAAAATCCTGTTTACAATTCTGATGAGAAGTGTAGTTCCTAGGGAGAACTCAAGGGAGTTGGTGACTGCTAAGGTTCTTATTTTGATGTATCTGATATCTTAAGGGTTTGAGATAGATTTGCCAACAGTTGTTATGGAGCATATGATTTATTGTGCAACCAGAACTAGAAACCATCCTCTTCCATATGCCAACCTGTTACTTCTTTCTTTGAATATTTTGATGTACATGTGAAAGGAGAGGAAAAGATTACTGGAGGTTTTGGGTTGATTGATGAGACTGCACTTCAGAGGATTGGGGTAGTTCAGACTGGGATGGGACATTGGAAGTTTTATTCAGATTTGTCAAAGGAGGAACTTGGAGAGAAGGAGTATGTGAAGCCAAAAGGGGCTACATCATGGAAAGGACAAGCCAATGAGGATTATTCTTTGTTGGTTTAGAAATTTGAAGATCAGCAGGTTGAGATTGAAGATCTCAGACAAAGGTTATTTGATCTGTCAGCTGAATTTAACCAGTTCGAGGGCTTGATGAATGTTATGAATGGAAAGCTGGATGTTGTCATCAAGGGTTTGAACTTGGAGAAGATACCTTCTGACACCAGTGTGGATTCAGATGAAAGGCTGGGAGATTTCTTGAAGAAGAAAAAGAAGCCAATTCCAGTGGTGCTTAATTCAAAGGATCTGTATGAACAAACTGATGAAGAAGATGCTGCTGAAGACACAGGTGTTGATGCAGCTACAGAAGGGGATTCAGTGAAGGTTAAGAAGAAAGTGGATGAGATAATTCAAGAATTTGTTGCAGAAGTGGAAGCTGAACAAGAAGGTAATCAGTCTGCTGAAGATGCTGCAAGTGAAGAAGAAGTTGGAGAAGGCTCAAAGAAAGGCCAGACATCAAAGAAGAATTGAAGATCGTAAGAAGACCAAAGCCTTGACCTTCAATTTATTTCTCTTCTTCTTTTCTGTTCTCAAGGCCTTGACTTTCTAGCAATAATTTTGTTTAAGTTTTTTTTAAAAGACTCTGAGTGATGATCCAACATTTCTTCATCCTTATTTGATGAAAGTCAAAAAGGGGGAGAAATTATGTGTTTTTGTGTTCCTTGCAGTATTTGAATAATAATCAGTTGTGTTCTTATATTACTATGATTATATGTAAATTTTGCTGATTATATGTGGATTACTGATTATCTGTAGTATTATTGTCTATTGTATCTGCAATATGTGGTTATCTAATTTTTATAAGGAATGGCAGGAAAATCTACACAAGACTGTAGGTTTTGTCTTTCATCAAGGGGGAGATTGTTGATTCAAAGACCCTTGAATATGTTTTGGATGGTAATTGGTTTGAGTGATGAAAGACAAAGACATAAGCAGCAAAGCATTTCAGATACTCCAAGGCCTTGAGAAAACTGACAGAGCTTCAAAGCCTTGAGAGTTGTTCTTATCATGCTTAATGTTCTAACAGTTTTGTATTGCAGATTGTATATCTGATTATACAGATCAGGGATCTGTTGCATATACTCATGTTTTACATTATCCACATATCTAACACAATTGCAGATGATCAGAACAGGAAGAATCAGAGTTTTCTGAATTTAAATTTGAATATCTGTGAAGCAGGTCCAGGCTCCAAGGCCTTGAGATGTGCCTTGAGCTGCTGACAGTCTTACAGAAATAATTTCATTCTTTCTTGCAGGTTGTGATTCTTATTATTGTGATTATTCATTGACTTATAAGAGTCTTAAACTTGTGTTCATGTTTTATATGTTTCAGAAGTTAAACAGATTATTGTTCTAATCTTTTAACCAGTTTTATCAGAAACTGGATAACCAAACAGTCATAGCACTGTTATCTTTCTGGATTTTGTTGTTGCTGTGTTTTAATGTTGTTGCAGGTTTGTTAAACGTGCAAGAGCAATCTCAACAAACTTCAACAGATATCCACTTAGAGCTGTTTGAATTTCAGTTGAAAACAGAAGGAGGATTTGTAGGAACTGAGATCCTAAAATCTCTCAATCAGTTGCAGCTGTGGATAAAAGAGAATGGTTTGAATTTTGAAGGTAGAGAGGCTTGCAGAATACTCAGAAAGGTGTGAAAACCTCGTGGGAGATCATTCATTCAAACACACACAAGGATTCAAGCTTCAATCCAGATTTCAGAAGATCAAATCAATCCAGTTTCCAGAAGAACACATCCAGGCATTACTAGCTTATTTCTTCTACTGTGCTCTTCACTTATTTTATAATCTGTGTATCTTTTAATTATCTTAAACCTCACTTAACCTAGTGGTTGGCTGTTCAAGCGAACAACAATTGGTTCTTGTTAGCTCAACAGTTAGTAGCTGGAACTAGATAGGTTTGGAACCACAAGTTGTATAGGTGTGAGGGAAATCACTTAGGATTGAAGATCTAGGGTTGTTTCTGTGTGAGTAATAAGAAGTGTTTGCCCAATCCTGGTGGGATTAGATCCCTCAGGCAGAGATTAGGTCCATTGGGACTGAACTTTGTAAATTGCTTTGCGTTCTTTACTTTACAGTTTGATTATTATCTGCTGCATACAACTTAAATCAAACTAGGGTTCATAAGCTATTTAGAACTGGTAATAGTTCAAGACCTTGAAGCTTTCTATTTTTCCTTTGAAAGTTTCAGACAATTTTCTAAATCTCAAGGCCTTGAGATTTGAGTTTCACACAAAGCTAATCTGTTAAGTTTTGAGTTTTGCAAAAAGTTTCCATACTCTATTCAACCCCCCCCCCCCCCCCCCCGTCTAGATTATTTAGGTCCTGTATTTAGTCTACATTACACACTTTCTGACATATCTATCTACCCCTGAGAAACAGCCAGATGAACATATTGCTAGTCCTAAGAAGGTGAAGAATAAGAAGCCTACAAAATCTGAAAAAGGAAAAGGGAAGGTTACATACGAAGAACCAGAGAAGAACATTGGAAAAGAGCTGTAGATCTGTTCAGATAAACAACCATCCCCTGGTAAGAAATCTGGCATTAATAGCAAGTGGTTTGTTAGTAATGTTGCTAGAGGTTTTTGGTTTGATGGTTTTGCTTCTAGACCAGTAGCCTGCTGCAGTATGATTAGTGTTAACATGTTGAAAGGCATGAATCTGGAGTGCAATAAGATATTGAAGAAAATCTCTCTGTGGAAAATTCTGAATCCTCCAGAAGTTCCCTACCCCATGCTCACTAGACTCTTCTATGTGAATATGAAACAGATGAAGACCCTAAACTTGGTAATTACATCTAAATTGGCAGGAATAAACATGGAGTTAGACCACTCAGAATTTTCCAATGTTTTAGGCTGTTCAAAGAGGTATAACACAGACAACTACCCCCAATAAGAATGAGGCCTTGAATCTAGCTAGAGAAGAGTTCTTTTTGCCAAATGCTTCTACCTTCTCAAAGCAATTAAAACACTTTGTGCTGATTATTGAAGCGAAATTCTTGTTTACCATCTTGATGAGGTGTGTGGTGCCTAAGGAAAATTCAAAAGAACTGCTAACTGATAGGGTGTTATACTTGTTGTACTTAATTATGCATGGGTATGAGATTAATCTTCCTAAAACTGTGATGGAACGTATTCTTTATTCTAAGTCTAAGGAAAGAAAGCACCCATAGCCTTATGCAAACCCGTTATCTCTTTTCTTCCAACACCTTGAGATTCAAAATTAAGTAACTATTGAAGCCAAAGTCTTGTTTACCACCTTGATGAGGTGTGTAGTGCCTAAGAAAAATTCAAAAGAACTGCTAACAGACAAGGTGTTATACTTAATATACTTGATTGTGCATGGATATGAGATTGATCTTCCTAAAACTGTAATGGAACATATGCTTTGTTCCCAGTATAAGGAAAGAAATCCCCATTTTCCTTATGCAAACATGTTATCTCCTTTATTTCAACACCTTGAGATTCCAAATGACAGAGAAGATATTGTTACCACTGGTTTTCGAATGCTTGATGAGCAATCCTTTCAAATAATTGGAATCATGAAAACCAGTGAGGGGAATTGGAAGTTATACTCTGACCTATCTGGAGATGAGCTGAAATCTAAGAAGTTTCTTAAAACCTAAGCCTTGACCTCTCCTTAAAACCTACCCTCTCAATATCAAGACCATTCCATGGCGATTCAAAGGCGTGATGTTATGGAGAATGGTATGGATGAGTTGAAGGCAAATCAGCATGAGTTTGGCACTAAATTCAAACAAGTGAGTTACATAGTTTAAAGCATATTCAAGAGCATCATGTGATCCATGTGTTAGAAGAAGTTTCACAGGCTACAGAAGGATCAAAGAAGGATGGTTCAACAAAAAAATTATTCAGTGAACATACTACTCGGGATGAGGCTGTAGGGGTAAAGGACATAGGGAAACAATCTGCTTTGGAACAGGATGATGAAGAACATGAACAAAGTGACGCTGACAGTCCAGAGTCAGGGATGTTGATCAAGGATCTTAAGAAGAAGAAAAAGAAGGCAAACATTCCAGAGATAGTGACTGAGTCATACCATTTTGTTGATGAATGGATGGTTATGCTGGAGATGAAGCTGCTCAAGAAGAAGAACAAAAAAATGGTGAGGATGATGAAGAAGACATAGGTGAAGAGGATGTTGAATCTAAGGGAGATGGAAAGCCAACACCCTAATTCTTGCCTCTTCTTTCTATCTTTTTCAAGGCCTTGAATCTCTCTTCAAAGTCTTGAAAAATTCTATTTTCAAAATAATTTTCCTTTACGTTTTCAAAATTTTGATCAAACATTTTCTCATTCTTTTTTGATGAAAGTCAAAAAGGGGGAGAAATCCATGTGTTCTATTTGTTTATTTTTGGTATTTTTTAGCTGGTTTTGAGATCTGGTTTAGATCAGTAGGATTTCATGGACTTTTCTTCTTAAATTTTTATTAAGTTGGATTGTTTGGATATTTTGTGTTACAGTTTATATCATGGTTATTCTGCTATGCTCTAATGAATATATTTTTTGTGGAGACCCAGTTCTTAAGAGGATTGTGGTTTTGTCTTTCACCAAGGGGGATACTGTAAGTTCAGCTTGTTTCAAAGGCTTGAAACGACTTTTCTGTTTCAAGGCCTTGAAACAGTTTTCAAAGGTTTGAAACTATACACTGCACTATACAACATGAACTTAAGGGGAGCTTTTGATTCTAATCTGAATCCTGATCCCCTATGCGTGATTATATGTTGTTTGCTGATGAATGACAAACATTTTGAAACTCTAAACTGTGGCAAATCCATTTGTTTGATTAAGTTTTTACAGGGATAAGTAGTTACCTATTTTGTAGGGACTATTTCCTAAACTATGCTCTTACATAATTTGGGTTGAAAGATTGATTATGTGATTGTGCAAACATGTCTGGACCTTCCTAACATACTAAGCTACAAGAAAAAGTCAATATCTTTGAAGATACTGAGCAACTAGCCTCTGGGAAGAGCTGTTAGACCAGTCAAGATATGATGCTGATTTTTAGGAAAGTTTGTTTTGAGAAGAACCTGAAGATCTACAATCCAAACTAGCTGCATAAGAGTGGGAATGACTGAAAAAATTCGTACAAAACATTACAGAGACACTCAAACACATTTCTGGAATTGATAAGCAACAAAAAAGCATATCTATTCCACTCAATCCAATCCCATCATCAGAAGACCACTGCATACTCACTGCTGGACTTAGTTCTCACTGTTCTTTTTTATGAACTCTATTTGTATGTCATTTTGATAATACTCTTACATCTTATTCTCGCGAGTTTTTCAAGTGAACAATAGATAATTCTTATTGAATCATTTATCCAGAGCAGGTACTAGATAGGTTAGTGCGGACCACAAGCTGTAACAGAGTAAGAGAACTCTCTGTGCTTGAGATCTAGGGATTAGCTTTTGATTAATAAGAATTGAGTTCAAAATCCTGCAGGGATTAAGTCCCTGAGGTAGAGACGTAGGTCCAAGTGTACTGAACTCTATAAATCATGTGTCTCTTGCATTTATCTTTCTATTCTGTACTTAGCATATTTGCTGCTCAAAAGAGGTTTTCAGTTCAAGGACTTGAAATCCATTTCAAGGCCTTGAAAACTATCAGCAAACTTTTAACTCTCTATTTTGACTCCAAGGACTTGAAACTCATTTCAAGGTCTTGCAATACTCTCTGCTATCTTCAAACTTCTTTGAAACCACTCTTTTAGAAAAAGTTGTCATAGTCTATTCAACCCCCTCCTATAGTATTGATCTTGTATTACTACCTACGTTATTGTCTTTCATTACTCATAATTTTTCTTCTTTAAATCTCCCAATCTTCTCAAACACTTCTTCTCTCCCATTCTCTTCAACATTTAGGAATGAAGAAAAAAAAGGGGGGGGGAACCAAATGGCTGAGAAAGTTGGAGTGATGGAGGCGAGAGTGATGGAGCCTCACGGGTCGGCGTGCTCGCCTACTCCACCCCGCCCCATCTTTCCTTGATTAACGATCTACTTAGCCACGGACACCTTTTTGTTGGAGGTGCTAATCCACCCACTCGTGGAGATAGTCTTACAGTTATACTATAGATGTACCCCCCATGACCCCGTGAATTAGTCAAGGTTCATGTAAATTGACACAGACTTCACAGAAAATGAGCTAAATCATTGAGAAAAGTGGCAGAGTTCAACTTCATTTCAACACTCTCAAAATTACATTCAGTAAAGACTAAATCCAATAGAGGTGCAAGGGGGCACCCAAGGCATGGTTTAGCAGCTTCACCATGAGGGGGATGGGGAGTTCAAGCTGCTAATCACCCTTGAAAGGGGTACGGGGAGGGGAGGTGAATGTCATGGGCTTGCATTGGTCCCACGGTCATTGTAGGATTTGTTTTTTATTATTTTTTTTTCTTTTATTTAAATTATTGTGTAGATTGTTAAGGATAAAATTTAAAATATGGTAGATTGTCACTCCCTCTAAAGAACCTTAAGGTCACAAAATTTCGTGACTCCCTCATACATTGATCATCGTATCAGAAACTAGATTGTCACTCCCTACATCGTTGTTTATGTGTCCACTATTTCATTTTGGAAAATTCCAATATGTAAGTCATCTATCTTTTTTTTACAAATAAGTCATCTATCTAGATTCATTATATTTTAAGATGTGAAGTTATTCGTTTGTAAATTTTGTCTTTTCTATATTTATTAATATTAAATGAAAAATCATACATAAAAGTAGAAGACATGTCACATCAAATCATTTTCAAAACCATTTCACATTATGTCACATGAAGGCATTGTACATAATTACATAAAAAAAAGTGCATTTCCTTATTATTTGTGCAAAGTCAAATGGACTTATATGAACAGACGGAATGAGTATTTGTCTTATCCTATTTGATTTCTTAACAAAACTCTCATCCTATTTTATCAGTAAACATACGGTTAAAACATCGTGACTATAAGCACGCAACTCACCGACAAAACATACATCGCCCGATTGCCATCCGGAACCTGAATCTCCTCAAATTCCCATTCATTTCGTCACCGGCGCCGGTGAGGGAGATGGCGACAGCGACGGCGAGAAGCGACGCAAGGTCCTCATATGCTTGTCCAACAACTCCGCGTTGAACATCTTCGGGATGCGGTTGTCTGTCACGAGGATCTTGAGATGATACACGGTTCCCCCCTTTGGATCATCCTCCGACACCGCCTCGAAAACCGACTGATACTTCAGATTGCTGTTCTTGTGGTATTCGTTTTGCTGCTCGCTATTGTATATCATCACACAAAACCTCCCCAACTCCTGAATCTCCAGTTCCTTCTCCACGTCGTGGACCTTCCTATTTCTTCCTCCTCCGCTCACCGTCACCGCCGCGAAGAAAAGGACGAGGAGGGTAAGAGGAATCGAGACCGAATGATACGCCATTACTTTGGGTTTTCGTTCTTTGAAGTTTCTATTTGAGAGAGAATTGTGATTTTGATTGAGGTTTAGCTTTTGGTTGGGGTGAATTTATAGAATTGGAGATGTAGATATTGTCCAGACACTTGTGTGTGCCGCATTTCTAGAAGATGGGAGGAAGACGGAATTCGAGCTATGGCTAATAATTAGTCTTTTGCATGAAGTATTTTGGTTTTTCCACCAATGGTTTGTGTTACGATGTTTTTTTAAGGAAAAATTGAACAAGTGATACCAATATTGTACATTTTGTTACACTTTTACACCACATTTCTAATTTTGGCATCTGCAATACTCATATTTCGAAATTGTTGCAACGGTAGTAGATATGACTACCGTCGTTAGTTTTTTAACTGTTAATGTGGGTATTTTCATCTTTTATAAAGATAAAAATGAATACGTGTTACTTACATCTACGACTTTGTTAGTAGTAGAGATAAGAGTCACAAATAGAGGAATATTCATTACTCTTTCATGTCGGAAAATGATTTCTCATTCAGTGAGCTACATTCTAATTCTCCATATTATGTAATTTATTATATTACGAATTATATAGAAAATTATCGTAGCATTGGACTTCACCTCTTCATGATGACTCAAGAATCTGCACAAAAGGAAATTTTACATGGTTTAAGAAGAATGTGTATGATGTGTTTTTTATTCTAAAATCGACTATGATGAATTTGAATTTTATAATTTTCATGTGAACCATTTTAAATTTAGCATAATAATGCGCTAAATTTCAATAACTTTAAACAATATGAGATAAAAATTTGGATACATTGTAATTTTAAGCTTGACTTATTTGCACATCATTGTAAAAATTATGGTGTCGTACTTCTAAAATGTAAGGTTGGAGTGGAAACCTACATCAACATAATGCTTCAGTTGTGAGAACTTGCTTGTATGTTTTTTGGTACAAAATACAAGAAAAACAAAAACTACATCATCATTATAATGCTACCAAGGCTTAGTTGATCATCTTCAACAGCCGCCAAAACGAACTGAGGTGGATCAATCATCAATATACTATCCACAGCATCCTCCACACAATGAGAAGCCAAAAAATCAGCAACCTTGTTACTCTCCCTCCAAATGTGACTAAGAGTGCCTTATGGACACATTTGTTGGAATAGGTGCCCTAGAGACAATCTATATTTAGTATGAACGATGTTTTGGCTAGAATATTCATTTATTAATTATTGATATTAATATAATGAAATCCTTAGATACAATGTGTTTTTTATCTTAAATATCCCTAGTCCATTTATTGGTTAATAGGACGACCAAATATAGAATATTATGTGTGTAGATTGATATGGAGATATCAAGTTCAACACATGGGTATGCATTAGGAGTAATGGCATACTGGATTGACCCACGACGAGAAGGATACATTAGATTATGTCAAAGTCACAACCGCTTCCCATAGTGCCAATAATATTGTAATCCTTAGACTTGAATTCACTAGATACTCTAGTGGTGAAATATCATGCTTTGATGTTATCCAACGTTGCGCCTTAACCGGGAAACTATAAAGATAGCTATTGGGCATGATACGAAGCAAGCTTAGAGATCGTAGTGATGTAGAGAGGATTTGTCCCTCCCACATAATGGGGGAAAATATCAATGGCCACTCGAGGGATGGTGCTTATTGAATGTCTGGCCAGACTCAGATAAATCAATATGGAGATATTGATGTTATCTGCTTGAATAAGCATATTCCCAGGATCGAGAAACTATGATTGGATATACGAGTGTGACTATTATGTCTCGTGTCCAATCCGGATATGGAGAAAAATGGATAATACAATATGTGATTACTGGGCACGAGGTTTTTCGGGATCACTGACTTATTTCTATTAGTTGGGTGACATGGATGTGTTGCTAGACACCGCTCCATGTTAGTAATAAGTTATTAACAACTAAGTAGAAACCTATGGGGTCACACACCGGATGGATTAAATTGGATATAGGTATTAATTAGTTGGACGCAATCACAAGCAAACTTAGTAGACCTAATTTGCATGTGGGCTAATCTATGTAAGGACGTGATTAGTTCTAAGTCATTTATGTAGTTAATAAAGAGTTATGAATATATAAATGATCTCTAGCTTTTTAATTCTGTACACAAGTCATTATTTGAGAGAACATAGCAAAGCAAGGAGAGAGAGACAAGCAAGAGGCCGAAGCCTCTCACCCGTCCGCCCCTCCTTGCCGTCGGCCTCCCTAGGCAGGGCTAGGTGCTTCGTTTTGCATGATCATCCTCATCCTTCTTCCGTCGCTAGCACTACACGGCGAGAAGGAATCCAATCAAGATTCCAAGGTGTGGATATTCATAGAGACGAATACACTATTCTTCGTGTGATCTCCCAAACCAAGGTACACATCTTCTATGCTCTTATCATGTTATGATAGCTCTTCCTGTGATCCTTGGTGTGCTTTGAGTAGGAAATTTTGTTATTCCGCTGCGTTACCTACGTCAAAACCCAACAGTGGTATCAGAGCCTGGTTTTAGTGCATAACATGATTTAATGTGTTACGATTTCAGTTTATACACCGTTTTATTCATATTACGCGAAACTAAAATTAATTAGCATAGTAGATGCAAATTGAATATTGATTCAAGAACAAACAAGATCTAATTTAACATTGGATGTGTAAATTGGTGAGTTTAATCACATAGTATGTGAATAATTGGGTTCTTGAAAAATTAGGGTTCTTGGGCACATAATTGGGAAAAAAGGGTTTTTCCAATTATGGATATAACTTTATGAAAACAACTAAGTTTGGGCAACAAGGCAAGGAATTGTTTTGGAAAAAATTCCAAAGGAGGTTCGGCCCCTAAAGGGACCGACCCCCTCGCCTAACCGCCCAAGCTAGGCTCGACCAAGGAGTTGGGTCGGCCTAGCGTGCGGCCTAGCCGCGTGTGAGGCTCGACCGACCGCCCCAAGGCCTAGCCTTGGTCCTTGGGTGGTTCGGCCATGTTGGGAGCAAGGAACAACTAGGCTGAGATGCATACTCCGGGATTCGGAAGGATTTTTTATCGCTGGAAAGAGCATGAGGATGACATTCCACAATTCAGTTCTATTGTTAAAACTCAGAGCAATCACGAAAGGTAAGAAACTATCTCGTGATGCGCACTGCACTCGATTGGTGATAGAATCTGACACCTCCATGGATATTTTTGATCCGGAAAAGAAGAAGAGGCGAATATATTGGAGAAGCATGCGCAGAGATACGGGAGGAATTGGCAAATTGAAAATGTCTTGTGGACCTGTTTTACAGATTTTAAGATTTCTCATGTCCTCCAGACGGTTAACGAGACTGCACACCTATTTGCACATAGGTCTCTACACTCGACGACCCCTCGCCTACACATTGTAAAACCCGAATGGATTAATGAAGTTCTCGTTTCTGACGAAGAGCCTTTTGGATTTTGAATTTAATATTTTTACCCCAAATAAAAAAAATAGTATTCTTCCCAAAACGCCGTCGTCACTTTGTAATTTCAGTCTCTCCTATGTGACCGTTTCTTCTCCCAATCAAGCGAACCTGAACAGAAGATGGAGTCGCCATCGTCTTCCTCGGCGAAACCTCAACAGCATCTCACTGGAACTATCACCAATCTGCTCGCCATTGGCAAAAAGACTTCGCTATCTTCACTCATTCCACTAATCCCCCAACTAACACCACCCATCATCTTCTCCGTCATCTCTTCCAGAACCCTATCCTCCAAAACCAAAACCCTGGTCTCTTTCTTCAAATGGACGCAGACCCATCTATCCTCATTCAAATCAATGGGAACCCGAAAAGCATACTTGACAAAATAAATGGGCACCTGACCTTCTTCTCAAGCTCGAGAACAAGGTATCAAATCGCTCAAGCTGCAACTACTGAGGTAGTCAACTCCCGCTAGAAGAAACCACCGTAAAACTAGAGCGAAGTCAATTGTGACACAACTAAATCAATCGATCAAGGAACAACTAGGCTGGGGTGTATACTCAAGGATTCGGAAGGAGTTTTTGTCGCTGGGAAGAGCATCAGGACGACATCCCACCATTCAGTTCTGTTGTTAGAACTCAGAGCAATCTCTAAAGGTTAGAAACTAGCTCGCGATGCGCACTGCACTGGATTGGTGATAGAATATGACAGCTCCATGGCTATTAATCTAATCCAGCAAAGAAGAAGAGGCGAAGACATAGGAGAAGCATGCGGAGAGATACTGGTAAATTGCAATTGTCTCGTGGACCTTTTTTACAGATTTTAAGATTTCTCATGTCCTCCAGACGGTTAACGAGACTGCACACGTATTTGCACATAGGTCTCTACACTCGACGACCCCTCGCCTTCACATTGTAAAACCCGAATGAATTAATGAAGTTCTCGTTTCTGACGAAGAGCCTTTTGGCTTTTGAATTTAATATTTTTACCCCAAATAAAAAAAAATAGTATTCATCCCAAAACGCCGTCGTCACTTTGTAATTTCAGTCTCTCCTATGTGACCCTATCTTCTCCCAGTCAAGCGAACCTGAACAGAAGATGGAGTCGCCATCGTCTTCCTCGGCGAAACCTCAACAGAATCTCACTGGAACCATCACCTGTAATACCCCGTATTTAAGTAAGGGGTTATTTGGTCATTTCGGAAAAAATATGTGAAAATTTAGAGAAATTAGTATTTCAAACATATCAATGACTTTTCTTAATTTTAAAGTATAATGGTGTTAATTGACATCTATGATGATATCAATTTTAATTTGGGGTTATTTTGTAGTTTTTAAAACTTAGATGATACTATATGAAACTTATTTGTATACTTGAGATATACTTGTAGTTTTCTAAAATTTGATTTTAACATTTATATACAAAGTGGTGTATTTGAAATTTTCTGGAAAATTTATTATTTATGAAAATTAACTTATATGTGTGAGCTATTAATTGAAAATTATCTTTTCACCCCTCAATTTTTGGCACTTCTCATTTATACCCCTCTTGCATATGGAATTTTGTAGTTATCTTAAATTTCTTGTATTTGCATGTCAACCCTCATTCTCTTGGTAATCCAATTCCTACCCCAACTATGGTGTTGGAGACTTTTTAATTTCATTTTTTTTACCCCTTAATTTTTGGCTATCAATTCTTTAGCCCCATCCACAACTCCTCTAATTTTGTTCTAATTACAACCAACTACCCCCTCCATCACTTTGGTCAACACCAATAAAATAATTCATTTTCATTTCTACTCCTATTAAAATAACACCACTACATCCTCATTACACTCAATGAACCACCAACACTACCAACTCCATCAAGTCCATCCTACCACTTCTCCATCATTTCATTTCTTTCCATCATTTCCCTCAAGAACACTCATGCAAGCTTCTTCTTCCTTCTCTCCAAACTTCAAACCCGTTTTTGGAGGTTGACCTCCACAAAACTTCATCAAAACTCAAATTTCTTGGCTCTAAATTGTTAAAATCTTGTGTCCAACCTTAGTATCATCATGGAGGGGTGTTCTTACACAATTATTCTAAGGGACTGAAGGCCAAATGCATTCTTTTCCTCATCATCTTCTTGAATCTTGGGGTAAAGTTTCTTCTAGTCTTTACTTGATGCTTGCATGTCCATCTTTACCTTTGATTGATGAAATTTCATCTTTGATTTCTTCAATTCCATGCTTAGTTCTTCATCTCCATGGTTAGATCATGTGTTTGACCTCAAATTTTAGATTATTTCATGAAACCCACAATAGAACCCACATGCATGTTGTGAATGTCATATTCTTTTCACTAGTAACTCAATAGATTTTTGATAATTTCTGCCAAGAGCATGTAAAAATGTTGTTTTTATGATTAAAATGGTGTTATTTGGGTGAAAATCAAGTCTTTATAAGTTGCATGAATCATTAGAACCATTCTTGTTGATTTTTGAAAAATTGCATGTTCATACAATCTGACCAGTTTGTGAAAAACGTATATTATCTCTATATTTTTTCTCTGTGGAATTTTTAAATACTTCATATTCTGAAACTAGACTCAAAGAGGGTCATTTTGAAAGAAAATTCAACTCCATAGCCTTTATGGTTAGGGAGATATGCTCATTTTAAGTTGCATGTTTTGTGAAACTCTGTTTTTGGACAAGTTTTGCTATTTTTGTTAAAAATCTCATTTCCAGAAACATATGGCACCCAATCTTTCTTGTGATGCAACTAGACACACAAGGGATTCATTCTGGAGAATATGGGCATCTTTCCTATTCTCCAAGTAGTAGTAATTGTTCTTCAAAGTTGAAACATTCTTCCAAACTTGTCTCTGCATAGCAGTGTTTGTTATTTATGTAACTTGAGTTTTGTAATAGCTATGCATGATTTTCTTGGTGTTTCTGAAAGTAGACACATGTAGGTTCATCATACATTAATTTCAAAATTTTAGGAGATGATTTGATATGGTAAATATGGCTCCAAAGTCAGAGCTACAATTCTGTCCAGAATTGTAGTTTCACATTTTTTAGAAAATTTGAATTTTTGAACTTCTTGGTGTTTTGTTGGAATTATTTTGATAATTAAACATCTTTATATGTTCATTAGTTACATATAGGACTATTTGAAATGTAGGTTTTCATTGTTATTATGCATGTGTAAATTGGTTATAACGAGTACGTCATACGTGTGATTGTAGACATAGACCTCGTAGGAGAGAGCGGTTGTCGTCGGAGTGCTAGGCTTAGTTTCTTGCTTTGACTTGTGCTTCATCTCAGTGGTAAGTACATATGTACGACCTTTTCATATCAAAATGTGCGTATGTGTTTGATGTTTCAAATGAATGGTTGTTATATGAAAAAGTATGAGAATGCATGTTTTCCACTCGAATGTTGTTAAACTATTCTATTCATCTCCTTTGAGAACTCTCGGAAATTACTTGTGAAATATTGATATTCTGATTCTGGTTTTGGGAAAGAGAAGAAATAAAATACCTCTAATAGACTTAGGACGATGTACAGAGTACTATTATTAATGAGAGGCGTCAAGCGATCCTCCATTTTCTTATGGCTAAGACCATTGAAGCAATGCTTCTTATTATTGGATAGAACGTTAATGTTCAAAAATCCGCCCCCGATGAGCCAAAATGTATCAAGATATTGAGGCCAAGGGGTTTATAGAGCTATAGAGTGCTACTTATACTTGTAAGGGTCACTACGGTATAGGGGTGTCGACACTTAAGGCCTTTTAGCTAATGTTGTGAGCGGGGTTGACGAATGGGCTCCCTTAACGCTCGGGTGAAATAGGGTTTGATAGACCCTAGAAGGAACCCTTAGTGATTATTTCGTGATCCCTCTGTTTACATCGATCCTGCTGGTGGCTCTTGACACGCCTCAGCTAAATTAAACTGTTGATTGAAGTCGAAATTGAAAATTGACTACTTATTAATGTTGTTGTGGCTCTTGATATGCCCTAATCGATTGAAATGAATTGTAAATCTTGGCTACTCATGAACTACTATCGTTATCAGTTCAAATGAACTTGTTTACTCTGGATATTTTACCAACTACTCGTGGTTTCTCAATGTTTTTAAATTGAGAGGTTTTTGTTACTCGGTTACTTCAAGTTGATCCAAATTCTCCAATATGATAGTTTTACTGTTTAAATCTTCTGATTTGTTTCAACTCAAGATTCCGTGCTACTCGTTGCTTTACATGTCGTAGTGTGTACTTACTCAGTTTTTACTGATCAATTTCTTCAAAATTGCGTCGGCTTTTGCCATTTTAAAACCGCAGGTCGTCAATCAAAGTGGGGGATGGGAACGCCGAATCGAGACGAAGACGTCTAGCTTAAGTTAAATGACTTAGTAGTTCACATAGCTTATTTCAATCGCATTACATTTGTAAACTTATCTTTTCAAGTTTGTTGTATTTATTAAATAAAATGTAATATTCGTAACTATATTTCTACTTTTGGTTGTCGATAGTCGCATTAACCCTGAACCGAGATCCCGGGTTGTTTCATCACCAATCTGCTCGCCATTGGCGAAAAACCTTCGCTATCTTCACTCATTCCACTAATCGCCCAACTAACCCCACCCATCATCTTTTCCGTCATCTCTTCCAGAACCCTATCCTCCAAACCCAAAACCTTGGTCTCTTTCTTCAAATGGACGCAGACCCACCTCCCCTCATTCAAATCAATGGGAACCGAGAAAGTATACTTGAAAAAATAAATGGGCACCCGACCTTCTTCTCAAACTCGGAAACAAGGCATCAAATCGCTCAAGCTGCAACTACTTAGGTGGTCAACTCCCGCTAGATGAAACCACCAAAAAATTAGAGCAAAGTCAATTGTGACACAACTAAATCAATCGAGCAAGGAACAATTATGATGGGATGTATACTCCGGGATTCGGAAGGAGTTTTTGTCGGTGGGAAGAGCATCAGGACGACATTCCACCATTCAGTTATGTTGTTTGAACTCAGAGCAATCAAGGAAGGTTAGAAACTAGCTCACGATGCGCACTACATGCGATTGGTGATAGAATCTGACACCTCCATGGCTATTATTGTAATCCGGCAAAGATGAAGAGGCGAAGACATTGGAGAAGCATGCGCAGAGATACGGGAGGAATTGGCAAATTGCAATTGTCTTGAGGACCTTTTTACAGATTCCAATATTTCTCATGTCCTTCGGACGGCTAACGAGACTGCACATCTATTTGCACATAGGTGTAACACCCCCATCCTCAGGGATAGGTAGAATACACCTCTCTCCCCAGGGGGGCCCTCCGCCTTGACGCGTAAATTCATGACAAGGAGACGGTTTAACGGTTATGTAGTGAAAAGACAGAAAAAAAAGAAACAAAACCAAAATTTCATTTACATACCTTAAGTCCAGTCTTACACATGCACTTACCCTTACAATTACATTTACACTAACGCGCCCTATATTTACAACAAAAGGGTAAAGCGATTCCTAAAGTTTTCTCCCCTTCCTACCCCGCCGTCTCACCTGGAACCATGAAGATACATGAATAAATTAGGCAAATATTTATTAGCAAACAAAAAAAAGTAAGATACGGAGCAACTAGTGGTTCCATCCTGCACACAACACCACAATCGTATACGTAACTAAATTTTAGTATAATTTCTCAAGTTCCCTCCATTTCCTTAACCCACCATGACAAACTAGACCTTAAGTGTGCACACCCCCTACTGGATCGTCAGTCCAGAGAGTAGTACTGGTTGCCCACAAGTCGGGAGCTAGAATGTACCGACAAAGCCCGTAGGGCATGAATACAATGACCGATGAACGGTTCCCATGTTCGCATGTGTGCTTGCTACCCCAGCAGTCAGACGTCCGGAGACCGATCAATTTTACAGGTCCATTGACCGTTTATCTCATCTGATTTCCTCACTTATCAGACTACTTCCAATATTTTGAAATTTTTAGAGCATATACATTGCGTACCTGACTTCTAGATGGTATGTTATCCCTGAGTTACTCCTTGTAACCCTATACACATCAAAATGATCTCTTATTAATATTTATTATTAAGTTCCTTGGGAATCACAATACAACCCAACTTGAGTCATGTCTGAATCCCCTAGCCCAGATCGACCCTAAGTCATGGCATTGGGAAATTTTCTGGCAAAATTTAGCCCCAACAAGTTGGGGAACTTGCAATTGGTCTCTTTTAGATTAAATAACTATGGGTTTCCCTTAAGCTTAGTAAAAAACACTTTAGCCCCTTAAGTTTGATAAAAACTTTAGCTCCTTAAGCTTAACACAAGACATTTTAGCTTCTTAAGTCCAACAAAAAAAACATTTTAACTTGTATTCAATTTCATTACTCCCAGTGGCCCTCAAGGCTCAAAACCTACCATCATTTCACATCACAAGCTAAATAATTCATAATTTAATGGCAAATAATACCCTCTACCTATCCAACTTAGGCCAAAATCAACACAGTAACTACCAAGGTGTCTCAAACTAAATCAAACCAAGGACAGGCCCTCTCCTCAACAAACTGACATGATCACCCTCCCTAACAGATTGAGAATAACCCCAACTTCTTAAATTAAAATTTCAAAGGATGATTACCCTCCCCCTAGCCCAATGTTTTTTGGGGTTGCATACCCCCAAGTGTAAATGTTATCAAACATGTAGTGCAAGATATCAAACAGGTCCAACAGGGGAACCATTTGCAAGTTAAACACACTATAAACATGACACGAGATTAATCTTATTTATTTATTTATTTAATTATTTATTTATTTATTTAATTATTTATTTATTTATTTATTTATTTATTTATTTATTTATTTATTTATTTATTTATTTATTTATTTATTTAAAAAAACCATATTTGAATTAACTAGTTGAGAGCTATCAATCCTACACTTGGATGCAGTTTCAGTTCACCCTCGAACAAAGTTCATCAGTGACTTTGTTTCTCAAAAGGTCATTGGTACCAAAAGCTTCAACCACACAAACCTCTTAGCACATGTAGCATTAGGGTAACAAGAATTAAATGCATAGTTTTCAACTTGAAGGAGAAACATTGAGATGAAGAAGACTAGTTTCACCGTGCAGTTTTCTTCACTGCACAGCAGCTTCAAGCAGCTAGGTTCAGAGAGGATTTGAGTACTCTTAGGAGGAAGATCCCAGGTTCGATTTCACACGAACATTGCAGCCTATCTAGCCAGGGTTCTAACGAACTATCAAGTGTCCCGACCCTCTGAATATACAGCAAGAAGTAGCGTCTTAAACAGGGACATAAACATATACGCAAGTGCACGGTCGAAGTAATAAAGGGTGAGTATTGAAAATCAGGTTGTCGAACCCACAAGGACAGATAGTAGGTTTATTATTAATTAGAGAATAAATATAAAGAGTGTAATTGAAATAACAGGAACAAAGTTGTTGATTTGAGAACTTGTCACCCCCAATCAAGTGACAGTATTAAACTAACTAAAATAATATATATTTTTTTTGTATTTTCATAATTAAACAACGGTTTATCAAATATTAAGAGGAACTAGGCGATCTATGGATCACCTAGGGCAATAGACAATTCCGGATATTGCTTTGAAACATGTAATATTGAATATGCTCTTGACCACGTTTAACTACTTACAATCTTCTATCGATCTCATGTAAGTCTATGCTAAGTTCAATAGTCATCATCTATCGATCCATAAACTATATCACCTAACAAGCACTAAGATTAATCCTAGTTTTTGATCCAAACCCTAACATTTCGCCTTTCGGTCCGTCATGATACGGGGTTGCTAGCAATCCTAGATTCACAAGCTTATTAATCTTCACTTGTCAGTCCATCGATCTTTCACCAGGTAGATACCCTAGTTCATGACACTAAGGTAGCATAAATTTAAGAACAAGATTACTAGAAGAAGCAAATTCATAATTACTTTAAGCTATTAACGATTGAGTTATAATCATCATCTACAATGGTCATTCCTATCATCCCTAAGCGTGTCATTAGCTTTAGATCAAGGATACACAATATAAGAAGAAAGATAATCAACATTAACCAATCCAAATGCATGAATCAATTAGCAACAATCCCGAAAAGTTTCCTAACAAAACCCTAGGCTCTCCATAGAGCCTGGAAAAGTAAACTACTCAAATATACAAAAAATAGAATCTAAGGAGTTCATGGTATTGAGAAACAATAAAAAAGATAGGAGGGGTAGCCAAACTCGTGACGAAAATCGCGTTCGGGCGACTCCGGCGTTGTTCTCCATGATCCTCGTCTCTCCTAGCCTTCCTCCCTCTTCCCTAGCAGCCTCTCTCTATTTTTTAGGTCTTAGAATCTTTCCTTTATTGCCTGGGAACGCTTTTTAATGAAATCTGACCGAAATTGCACTTCAGCCCCTCTACTTTGTAATTCCCGGACAGAATTATTTGTTGATCTTGCGCAGGCTTTATCTCCCTCATACTGACTCGTATTTGGACCTACCATATATCGTTGGAAAGCTACAGATGTCTACTTTAGAATGCCGTAGGCCTCGGTTCAAAATTCTTTGTAGATGTTCCTGAGCATCGAAAAGAATGCAGGCTTGTCCTGTGTGACTTTTCCAACTTCGCTTCGTTTTTGCGTCTCCTTTTCTCCTCTTCATCTAGCTCCATTCCAAGCATATCCAAGCATCTCATAAGCTCCAATGCACCTATTTTATCTGAGATACACAACACTAAACAACCCGTGCAATTATCATAGAAAATATGAGAGAAAACATGCACAAATAGGCTAGAAACACAACTTTTCACTCTTAGGCTTATAAATCGTCAAATTCACAAATTTGTGCAAATATAACATATAAATCATGTGAAATAAGCCTATTACAAGTACTATGGAAGTATAAAAATAACTCATAAAAGAGAGTTATCAAATACCCCCACACTTACCTTTTGCTCGTCCCGGGCAAAATCACTATTTACTAGCCAACTCAAGACGCAAATGACTCTACACGACTCATGACAATGCAACTACATGAACTAACTACAAATGCAACTCGATTATGCACAATGCAAAAATTTAAACAACAAATATTTTTCTTCTTTTTTTTCCGAGATTGGGCAACCTCTCTATCTTAAACCGAAATCATCAAATCCTCACAAGCTCACTTTGAAATTTCACAACACGTAGCAAGAAATGATATATGATGATCCTATGCGCACACTCACTAAGGCGTCCCCCAACATCCACCAAACCAAACCAAGATACGACACGTCTTTTGACTCGGAGGGTCTAGGCATCTTAAGTCACTAAGTTGTCTTTCTTCGCCAAGTCATTTGAGGTTTTCAGACCCTCTTAGCCGTTATTGCTTTTGAAATGCAAATTATCCCATTAACGGGAGACACAACTCCTGTGTAATACGGCCTTACTTTAGTTTCCCTCTTAAGCTCTACATTGGATTGAATCCAAATTTTCCGCGCAAACGGAAGCACATTAGGTTGTTTCTCCTTGAAGCACAATTTTTTTTCTTTCAGACTTTTCATTTTTCTTTTATTTCCTCCACTGTTTTTACAACCGTGCATTAGAGCTTAAGAGTGTGGGCTTTATAGGATTTTCTCTTGGAACCACCTTAAGGGATGGTGGTGTACGCTCCCCGGCTTCGCTTAGGCCGAAGACTCGTACCACATGAAACCGACTCTACACGAAGGTCCACCCCAGATTCCAAGAGTCCACGAGTTTCCACATGAAACAGATTATTCAACCACCTCGAGACTCAATCCTCCTAGCACACTAAAGAAGCCAAAAGTATGCTCATAATCTACTTTCACCATTCCCGAATACCCGGGACATCCCGTCGTGAGACTCGCGCACAAGATACTAGAATTAAAGTATCCCTACTACGGTGCTTCCTACTCTCATGAGCTCTTTCACTGGATTCTCTTCAGTTTCTAGGTCTTAAGTTGCCCTTTTTCTCAATTTTTTGCAATTTTTAGGATTTTTCTATTTCTTTTTTCATATATTTTCCTAAACTCTATATGCTTTTGGTCAACTCGACTAACCACAAACTTTGGGTAGGATGACTCAATAATTTAAAAGTGCAACCTAAATATAAAATACACTAAAACTAAGCACAATACAATAATATATTTAAATACGACTCGGACTACAAGTACTACTTTGACTCACAATACGACAATCTAATCTACATGTAACTGGCGATGCAGACACGGACATGGCTAGCAAATAGCTAAAAATCCCCCCACACTTAAGCACTTCGTTGCCCTCAACGAATTTAGAGATCAACCAAGAAGACTAAGCATTCAAATGCGAGGGGCGTTGATTCTACTCGGATTCAAATTCACGGAACAAGAAGGTAGTTCAACAAATTTAGAGCTAAAACGAACTACGTGCACGTGACAAGTTATGTCTACCGAAATTAAGCAAGTACTCAAGTATTCCCTAGGATTCTAACAGTTAATCACAGCGGTGACTAAGCACCGTGACAAAGTAGTCAAAATAAAATCCTAGAGCAAGTACGATGTGCCTAAACGGTAAGTAATGAGAGAGAACCGACACAAGGTCGTGGACGATATCCGATATGTGCTGACTGAGATAGCAAGAACAATCCCCAAGCAAACATTGTGCGCACCAATGCTAACTCCCATTACGGTCGAGTGTGTGTTACACACCGGGGTCGATTGATTCGTTGCTGCTGACGAAAAAAACAAAACGAAGAATCCCCGAACTCATGATGTGAGCTCCCAGAACGGTCGAGTGCGCAAGTAGCACACCGGGTTCGATGTCTTCATCCAACTTTTCATCCAATTTTGAACAGACTAATATGTATCAGCTGCTGCATAATCATCTTCTTTATGTGTCATCTCTGTGTCAATTTTCTTCTTATAAAACCACACTTTCTCTTTCTTGTTCTCAATTCCAACACCCATGGAATAATTCATGAACAGCTTCCCAAAATAATTTCATCAGACCACATCAACAGCAACCCAAACCATTAGAACTTCTCAGTATCCCACTTCTCAACAACCCGTTTGGTAAAAAAATATCCCACTTCTCACCAACCCCCTTTTTCCGTTTTTAGAATGGGTGTGCACGTAAAGCACTTTCGCCTCCTCTTTTGTTTAACAAACCAGAAGTTTTTTTTTTCGAATCATTGAACAGGGAAAGGTGTTGAGTTTTGTGGGTTGGTGAATTGTATTGGTTTTGTTCTGGTTCAGGTTCGGTGGTTGAAGGGAGAGACCGGGGTTGAGTTTGGTTCAATTGGGAATGGTGTTTGGGTAATGGTCGAGAGAAGGGAGGGTTTCGGGGGTGAAATCGAGAAAGAGGTCGTGGGTAATTTCTGGGTTGCAGGGGTGGGGTTAAAAGCTCGGCAACTGCCGGGTTTCATGGCGGATTGGAGAGAGGTAGGATCAACGGCGCTGATTGGAGCAGAGGGCTTCGGTTTTGATTGGTTCTGGTGACTGGTTCAACGGTGGTTCAGAACGGCAGAGAGATCGCCGGATTTAAGGGTGATTCAGGGATGGTTTCGGTAGTTGTGGCCATGGATGAATTGGAGACAGGGGGAGGGGTTTGGCGCTCGCAATCCATGGAGGTCGGATTGTGAACTGTCAGGGATGGAGGCCTGGTTGCGTTGGTTGAGAGGGTAAAGAAGAAGGCGGCGATGTGTTGATGAGGTGTAGGGCGGTGATTGAAAGCAGAGAGCTCGATGGGGTGTTTTTGTTTCTGGGTTCTCTTGATTGGCGATTCAGCAGTCGAGAATCCAATTGCCGGTCCCGGTTATCAGAGAGGGCGGAGATGAGTGGTGTCGGAGATGAAGGTTCGGCTGGGTTCTCTGTTGGCTCTCGTATACCAGACTGTCACAGAAGCTTCTGTGTTTACAGAGATCAACAGATAAAGAGAGAAGCTGCAAGAGGGTGGTTGACGTTACAACACTGTGTTGCAACGCTGGGGGTACCGGGTGCAATTTTCTGAACTCTGGGAAACTGCATGTGCCTCCCCTGATGCTCAAAACCACCCAAACGGGGTCTCAAATGACATTTACAACTCTTGCTAAATCTGCACTTGCCTCCCGTAGCCCTTGTAAACTCCAGGTATTCATCACCACCAGCATGTACCAAGCGCAATACCAATTCCCCAACACATATGAACACAAAGAGCTCGTCAAAATTAAGTACGACACGAGAAGTATGCATCGCTATCCCGTTTTTCTCTCCACTTCTTCTTATTCCACCACTTTTTTTCTTTCACTTTCTTCTCAATTGAGCAAGAACAAGCTCTCACAAGGATTGCAAATCTCAACAACGATGAACACGAGTTGCACAAGTGAAAAATCGTCGGAAACTTTTTCTTCTTCTTCCAATTCATAAGAATCGACATCATAACGATTTTACAAATAATCTCAAGTCTCCCATGCCGTGAAAATAGATCAATGCCCTCCTTGATTGTTTTCTCAATTCGCAGTACTTTCAATGAAGAATTAAACGGTAAGCCATAAAATATGAAAGTTTGAATACCTTCATCTCCTTCATATGAAGCACCCGAATCATCAATTACTTCAATTTCGACGTCTTTCTCATCTTCATCAAGCTCACACATGAGATGGTCCATCACATTCACAACCGGAGAGTCAAGTTCATCAATATTGAATCCATGAAGAAGACTTTAAATCTCACCGAAAATAGCATTATGCTTCTCCTCCATACTTGATTCAAGCCATGAATCGATGTTCGGACATGTTAGGATATAAAATGGCTCATCATCGTCTTCTTTGAACGTTGGGAAGGTTGGAGCATCTTCAACATTAGAATAGAGACTAAGTTGTGTGTCCACAAGTGTCGTTTCCATTCCCAATTGTGTTGCTCGTTGCTTCCATTCTTTAACATTTGGAATCATCTCCTCAAGCATCCAACCAAGGAAGAACATTAAGCTAGTAGGAGGGTTTGGGTCATTAGTCCGAAAGATATAGCGTTGTATCTCCATGGCAACCCTCTCTCTAGTGCCATCCACATGGCCCTCCTTCACGATTTTCCAACCCGCAAGGTTGCATACTTCAATTATGCTCGCAAAACGATGATCTTTCTCATCCCCCATGCTTTTATAGATAACCTGCACACCAAAGATCTCAAGCCATACCGTGAGGTGATAAGAATAGATAATAAAAAATAAATAAATAAAATAAACTCCCTAAACTAATTTCTAATTAACTATAAACTTACTATCTGTCCTCGTGGGATCGACAACCTGAGTTTCAATACTCTCTCTTTATTACTTCGACCGTGCACTTGCGTATACACGTAAGAAACTTGGTAAGTATTCCCGCCTGTCACGCGGGTGACCCTGGTTCGATACCCGGCAACGGCGCCAAAAACTTGACACGATTTCTTACGTGTATACGCAAGTGCACGGTTGAAGTAATAAAGAGTGAGTATTGAAACTCAGGTTGTCGAACCCACAAGGACAGATCTTAGGTTTATTGTTTATTAGAGATTAAATCTAAAGAGTGTAATTGAAATAACAGGAAGAAAGTTGTTGATTTGAGAACTTGTCACCCCCAATCAAGTGACAGTATTAAACTAACTAAAATAATATATATATATATATATATATATATATATATATATATATATATATATATATATATATATATATTTGTATTTTCTTAATTAAACAACGGTTTATCAAATATTAAGAGGAACTAGGCGATCTATGAATCACCTAGGGCAATAGACAATTCCGGATATTGCTTTGAAACATGTAATATTGAATATGCTCTTGACCACGTTTAACTACTTACAATCTTCTATCGATCTCATGTACGTCTATGCTAAGTTCAATAGTCATCATCTATCGATCCATAAACTATATCACCTAACAAGCATTAAGATTAATCCTACGTTTTGATCCAAACCCTAACATTTCGCCCTTCGGGCCATCATGATACGGGGTTGCTAGCAATCCTAGATTCACAAGCTTATTAATCTTCACTTGTCAATCCATCGATCTTTCACCAAGTAGATACCCTAGTTCATGACGCTAAGGTAGCATAAAATTAAGAATAATATTACTAGAAGAAGCAAATTCATAATTACTTTAAGCTATGAACGATTGAGTTATTATCATCATCTACAATGGTCATTCCTATCATCCCTAAGCGTTTCATTAGCTTTAGATCAAGGATACACAATATAAGAAGAAAGATAATCAACATTAACCAATCCAAATGCATGAATCAATAAGCAACAATCCCGAAAAGTTTTCTAACAAAATCCTAGGCTCTCCATAGAACCTAGCAAAGTAAACTACTCAAATATACTGAAAATAGAATCTAACGAGTTCATGGTATTGAGAAACAATAGAAAAGATAGGAGGGATAGTCAAACTCGTGACGAAAATCGCGTTTGGGCGACTCCGCGTTGTTCTCCATGATCCTCGTCTCTCCTAGCCTTCCTCCCTCTTCCCTAGCAGCCTCTCTCACTGTTTTAGGTCTTAGAATCTTTCCTTTATTGCCTGGGAACGCTTTTTAATGAAATATGACCGAAATTGCACTTAAGCCCCTCTACTTTGTAATTCCCGGACAGAATTATGTGCTGATCTTGCGCGGGCTGTATTTCCCTCATACGGACTCGTATTTGGGCCTACCATATATCTTTGGAAAGCTACGGATGTATACTTTCCAATTCCGCAGGCCTTGCTCCAAAATTCTTTGTAGATTTTCCTGAGAATCGAAAATAGTGCAGGCTGGTCCTGTGTGACTTTTCCAACTTTGCTTCGTTTTTGCGTCTCCTTTTCTCCTCTTCATCTAGCTCCATTCCAAGCATATCCAAGCATCTCATAAGCTCCAATGCACCTATTTTATCTGAGATACACAACACTAAACAACCCGTGCAATTATCATAGCAAATATGAGAGAAAACATGCACAAATAGGCTAGAAACACAACTTTTCACTCTTAGGCTTATAAATCGTCAAATTCACATATATGTGCAAATATAACATATAAATCATGTGAAATAAGCCTATTACAAGTACTATGGAAGTATAAAAATAACTCATAAAAGAGAGTTATCAAGATGATTACCCTCCCCCTAGCCCAATGTTTTTTGGGGTTGCATACCCCCAAGTGTAAAAGTTATCAAACATGTAGTGCAAGATAACAAACAGGTCCAGCAGGGGAACCATTTGCAAGTTAAACACACTATAAACATGACACAAGATTAATATTATTTATTTATTTATTTATTTATTTATTTAAAAAAACCATATTTGAATTAACTAGTTGAGAGCTATCAATCCTACACTTGGGTGCAGTTTCAGTTCACCCTCCAACAAAGTTCATCAGTGACTTTGTTTCTCAAAAGGTCACTGGTACCAAAATCTTCAACCACACAAACCTCTTAGCACATTTAGCATTAGGGTAACAAGAATTAAATGCATAGTTTTGAACTTGAAGGAGAAACATTGAGATGAAGAAGACTAGTTTCCCTTTGCAGTTTTCTTCACTGCACAGCAGCTTCAAGCAGCTAGGTTCAGAGAGGATTTGAGTACTCTTAGGAGGAAGATCCCAGGTTCGATTTCACACTAACATTGCAGCCTATATACCCCGGGTTCTAACGAACTATCAAGTGTCCCGACCCTCTGAATATACAGCAAGAAGTAGCGTCTTAAACAGGGACATAAACATGCTGAATTACTGGGTTTGAAACTTGAGCAGCGCTGAAATGCGAGCAAAAAGTTGATCATGTGATCAAGACACAGCGGGGAAGCTAATGAAATTAGCTGGAAAAAAATCCCCAGTATCCATAGCCAAAGCCCCTAATCCTAACATGCAACATAGGGGTGATTAAAAACCCAAGAACAGGGAGCACCCCCTGCCGAAAAACAACGAATGCAGGCCCTCTAAAAAGGATCAACCAGGCTTCTGGGCTAATTTCAGGGATTCAGACTCTCTTTAAAACATGCAGGGATAACAACGAGGCATGCAAAGATCATAAACTATGAAGAACTGAAGAAAATACCTAATTTCCAAGGAGAGCTTGTAGTTTCCGACGAATCGATGAAATTTACGGCAGCAGACTCGAAAACTGACAAATTGATAGCTCCTACCGGGTACGATGGACTCCCTAGACCTTCCAGAGAGGGAAACAGGGGCTCAAACAAGATTAATCGAAAGCCACACAATGAAATTTCAAGACATGGTTAGATGAGTCCATGCAGGAACTTACCCCAAGTTCACTCGGCATGTTGGAGATAACCAGCTACTGGCTTGTGCCTTCTCCAGAGAAGTGAGGAAGAGTTGTTGTTGAAGCTGATTGAGAGATTCAGTGAAAGTGAGAGATCAGAGAGATTGATGAAGTGAAAAGAGAGTAAAAGTTGAGAGGGGGTATTATAGTGGTGGTGGTGATGATGAGGGGGTATGGTGGCTGACGTGAGAGGTGAGTGGTGGAGAAAAATCTAGACTAGCCTAGAAGAGCATGCATGCAGATAGTGGGGAAGAGAAGGTTTAGGGGTCTATTTGTAGTAAAAGTAAATTTAGGGGGGTGAAATATCTTTCTCTTTTTAAGTTTCATAAACTCCACTATGACCCCTTGCTATCCTAGGATCATAACACTTGGCTTAACTTGTTCCCATACATGGCTAAGGTCCAGCCTTTCTACAACATACATTATTTATCCAAAAGTTCAGTTATTTGCAGTTTACACCCCTATAAAGTTTCGGGGTGTTACAATAGGTCTCTACACTCGACGACCCCTCGCCTTCACATTGTAAAACCCGACTGGATTAACGAAGTTCTCGTTTCTTACACAGAGCCTTTTGGCTTTTGAATTAAATATTTTTACCCTAAATAAAAAAAATGTATTCAACCCAAAACGCCGTTGTTACTTTATAATTTCAGTCTTTCCTATGTGACCCTTTCTTCTCCCTGTCAAGCAAACCCGAACAGAAGATGGAGTCGCCACCGTCTTCCTCGGCGAAACCACAACAGAATCTCATTGGAACCATCACCAATCTGCTCGCCTATGGCGAAAACCCTTCTCTATCTTCACTCACTCCACTAATCCCCCAACTAACTCCACCCATCATCTTCGCCGTCATCTCTTCCAGAACCCTATCCTCCAAACACAAAACCCTTGCCTGGTCTCTTTCTTCAAATGGAGGCGGACCCACCTCCCCTCATAATCAATTGGAACCCGGAAAGTATAATTCAGACAATAAATGGGCACCTGACCTTCTTCTCAAGCTCAGAAACAAGGCATCAAATCGCTCAAGCTACAACTAACACATAGGGCCCTTACAACCCATCCATCCATTTCGTCCAATTAACACATAGGGCCCATACAAGACTTTATTTTTTTTTACATTTTTTCCCTTAACAATTCTTGAATGAAACAATTGCCCCTTAATTTTTGCATAAATAAACCAATAAATTATCTTCAACCCTTTTCTTCTTCTTCTTCCTCCCCCTTCCAAAGCAAAGACCCTACTGGCAGGGGTAATTGGAATAATAACCGTCTGTGAATTGGTCTTAGAAAAATGCATTCGGGTGAATTGGTATTTGAAAACTACCCTCCTTTTAAACACTAGGTAACAACTGTTGTTAGCAGGGTAGTGGGGCCATCTGTCTCTCTCGTCTCCATCTCTCTCTCTCCTCCAACTGTACTGTCGTCTCCATCTCTCTCTCGTCTCCAACTTCCATCTCTCTCTCTCGTCTCCAAACACAGGTATATCTCATCTCCAAACACATGGGGAGATTTGTTAAATGACTCTACTACCCTTGTCATCTCAAAACAAACCCTAAAAATGCATACTCTCTCTCTCTCCAACATTGAATTGTTTCTATCTACCTCAACCTACCAAGTACAGTTGAATATACTCCAACTGTAAACTTTATGAATGTATACCTTAAACTCCTCGGGAATATGGCTCATTTTTCACTCTCATTGGCTCCAGTTCTCCCATAGAAGTATCCCATTTGTCTGTACAAGTCTCTCTCTTTCCTCACTTTTGTTATTCAGCTACGGTAAAAACTTAAACTCTCATCTCTGTGCTTTTGTCCTTATTATATGTTGATCACAGTACATGTATGGTATTCTCAGTTTTTTACTTTCATCATTCAAATATGTTCATCACATTACTCTAAAATGTAGGTTACGTTCGTTATATTACTTCTCTGTTCTTCATTATTGGTTTGATGTGTGTTGTTGTATGTGAAGAGACTGGGACGAGTATATTCATCGTCTCTGTCTTCTCATAAGACTGATACGTGAAATATGCTCATACCAGTTTTCACATGCACAACTGGGAAGAGCAAGACCTGCCAGACTGGGACGAGAAATATCTCGTCTGGCATTCTAATCACAGATGAGAGAGGACTCGTCCCAGTCTGGCATTTGATAGACTCGTGGGACGAGTAATCTCTCATTTGGCATTCAAATCGCAGACGAGAGAGGACTCGTCCCAGTCTGGCGTGTGATAGACTTGTACGAGTACGATACTCAAAGATGAGAAGACAGGGACGACAGAGACGAGCATACCCTAAACCCTAAACCCTGAAATCCTCTCTTATCATGAAAAAATGGTATTCAATATTGTTAAAAATGTAAATTGTAAGTCCTAAACCATATAATCATGTAATCTAAACTATAAACTCAAAATCATACAATCATCATCTCTTAATCATGTAAAGCCTAAACCTTATACATACCATTAAACCATAAATCATCTAAACAAAACCTACATTTGTAGACACTAAACACTAGAACCAACTAAGTATCATTCCTATAGCCACTAAAGATGTAAATTGTAATTCATAAACCATATAATCATGTAATCTAAACTATAAACTCAAAATCATACAATCATCATCTCTTAATCTTGTAAAGCCAAAACCTTATACATACCATTAAACCATATGTCATCTACACAAAATCCTACATTTGTAGACACTAAACACTAGAACCAACTAAGTATCATTCCTATAGCCACTAAATATGGTAACTGTAAGTCCTAAACCATATAATCATATAATCTAAACTATTAACTCGAAATCCTACAGTCATCATCTCTTAATCATTTAAAGCCCGAACCTTATACATACCATTAAATCAACTAAGTATCATCTAAACACTAGAACCAACTAATTATCATTTCTATAGCTAATTAAAGTGTTATTAAATAATATTAAACATGAATCCCTAAATTATATAACATCTAAGCATTTTAAGTAAACCCTAAGATTGTACACCTAAGACTGGGACGAGTATGCTCTCGTCCCAGTTGGAAATACTGGGACGAGCACTTCCTCGTCTCAGTTGGTGTACCTACTCGTCCCTAAGACTGGGACGAGTGTGTGCTCGTCCCATTTTTAAAATAAAAATGTTGTCTCATATGGTGGTGGTCCCTCTCGTCCCTGTCTTCTCGGACAAAAGTACAGAACATTCAGTTACCCATCAGATGGTGGGGTATGGTGAGAGAAAACCTTTTTACTTTGTCAGACCAAACCTTAATATCATCCAAATCCTAAAATCATTCTCTCTCTTCCTAATATCCAAACCCTAAACCCTAAAACCATTCTCTCTCTTGACATGTATAAATGGTGAGAAAATTGATGTTCCGTGCTGTTTGGAATGGTGAATGGACGCGTGCCGAAGGTAGACACATATACATAGGTCAGGCAGTGAAGAATGCACTTTTCAAGATAATCCAAGGCATTACTGTCGAATCTTTGGAGCATGAAGTTTCGGTCAGAATGGATACAGATTGTCCGTCCTACCGAAAAGGTGGTCTTATGTTATCATTTTCAATTTCCAGATGCTAACTTGATCGAGCCTAATATCCTCACTAAAGATTTCGAAATCAAAGATATCTTTGATACTACGGAAAAGGGATCTATTGTAACCATGTACGTCACGTTAAAGGATTTGGTGGATCAACCATATATAAATGTTGACGTTGGTGACCAGGATTTGGTGGATCAAACTTAAACCCTTAACAGTCAGTTGGTTCCTTTGAGCCCCCCCCCCCTTACATACCGCTAGGATTACTTTCAGGGAATCGAGATACTCGCCGAGGATCATGACGAAGACAGGGTAGCATATAATGCAATAGATCTCACTACATCGTCTTCGGTTCACCGTAACGACATTGTGCAATTCGCTGACAAAGATATGGTTGCCACTCATGAATCAATGGAGCAAACTAATCTTGCATTGGCAACTGTTGCGGTATATTGTACAGGGAGTCGGACAGACTGGTGTGAGAAGGCTAGACGGTCTGGAAATAGAGATGAAAGGTTTGTATACTGGGAGGGCGTTGTCCCACCATATCAGAACGGTTGCTGGTTTGAAGAGATGGACTTTTGACGTTTATAAGCGAGACCAGACTCGTATTATACTGCGATGCTTGAATGATGAATGCAAATTGATGGTTGGGGCGTACAAGCATAAATATTTCGTGCACTACCAGGTGAAGAAACATAACCCCATTCACACATGTACGGTACGGAGCGTAGATGGGAAGCATCGTAACATTAATAGCGACGTAATCGCGCAGGAATTGCTGGAATGATGGGCCAAACAAAAAAGACACCCACAATTTGTGAAGTACAGAACATCGCCTTAAAACTAGGAAGTATAATATCGTACTGGCCGGCATGGTTGCACGTCAAAGGGCCAAACAGATGATCCAGGGTACTCGTGCTCAAAACTACGCCGATCTTCCCGTGTCCATGTCTTTAGTGAAATCCTGAACCCCGGTACTAAATGGGATATGGGAGTGGACGAAGGTGGTGTTTTCTTGTACAGCTTCCTTGCGTTCGGGGCACAAATTCAGGGGATACCGTATATGCGACCCGTAATTGTCATCGACATGTCGCACATGAAGAAAGAACCCCTTCAATTGGTCGTATGCACAATGGTTGATAGCGAGAAACAATGCTATGCCATTGCATGGGGACTAGTGGACAAGGATAACACCCTTGCATGGACTTGGTTCTTAAACAGACTGAGCTTAATTTTCAAGGATCACGATGAGTTGACGTTCGTTTCATATCGGCACCAGGCTATCATCAATTCAATCAAGGCCGTGTACCCCTTATCCAACCACATCCACTGCTATTTCCATTTGAAAATGAACGCTATGTCGCATTACAATACACAAAAGTGGGTGCCTCATTACCACGATGCGGCCTATATATTTGATAAGGATGCGTGTGAGTCACATCTGATGGACATGGGTATTGAGTGTGACCGTGTAAACGGCGTTAACCACAAGACCGTCAAACGTTACTTACGGGATGCTGGTCTAGAGAAATGGGCAAGGTCGTATTGTAAAACAGCACGATTTGAGATGCTTACATCCAACCATGCAGAGTCTATTAACTCGTGCCTGCTGCCGACGCGGTCTGACAAAGCTCTTACAATGTTCTCCAAAATATGGGACCATTAGAGCGAGTGGCACCTGAAAAAACGAAACTCGGGCATTGACATGGGACACACCTACCTGACTGCAAAAAGGGAGAAAAGAATGTTGAGCCGTTCTATAAGCTGTATAGGTTTTCGCGTGCGAGCAATTTCAGAGTCTGTGTATGAAGTCTGCGGTAATCATCTGAAAACTCATATCGTGGAATTCAAACCAGGACATTTCCTCGGAACCTGCACGTGTGGCAAATACCAACAGATGTGGTTCCCGTGTGTACATGCGTGTGCTTTGTTGGGTTTTGACGTAGGTAACGCAGCGGAATAGCAAAAAATTTAATCCTACTCAATGCCCACCACGGATCGTCAGGAAGAGATATCATAACATGATAAGGACATAGCAATTGTGTACCTTTTGGTTTGAGAGATCACACGAAGAATGATGTCCTCGTCTCTACGGTTGATCCACGTCTAGAGGTGAGATCTAGATTCTTCCTTCAACAAGTGCTAGCTTGAACCGGAGGAAGAGGGAAGAAGGAATCAAACAACGAGGGACAAGGAGGGGTTCGGCCCTCCTTTTGGCGCCGACGGGAAGGGGCGGACGGCTTAGGGGCGGTCGGCCTCTAAGCTTGTCTTGTTCTCTCTATTTTTGCTCTCTCCCACTCTCTTGTGTTATGTCTAATAAATTTAAATGGGAAGGAAGCCAGAGCCTCCTTTATATAGTCCAACAACTCTTTGTCAACTACATAAAGGTCCTTCCTAGTTCTACATGAACTTGGATTAGTCCCTTCCTTGCAAATTAGTCCTACTAAGTTTGAAAGGTGTCACACAATAATCCTTCTTATTAATTAATCATATTTATTAATCCCAAATCTAGCTCTACTCTATTTGACGTGTGACCCCATAGGTTTCTACTTAGTTGGTAGTAACTTATTACTAATATGGAGCGGTGTCTAGCAACACATCCATGCCACACAACTAATAGAAATAGTCAGTGATCCCGACAAACCTCTTGTGCCCAATATCTCATATTTCACTATCCCTTTGTCTACATATCCGGATTGGACACGAGACACAATTAGTCACACTCGTATATCCAATCCATAGTTCCTCGATCCTGGGAATATGCTTATGCAAGCAGATAACATGAATATCTCCATATTGATTTATCTGAGTCTGGCCAGACATTCAATAAGCCTCATCCCTCGAGTGGCCGTGGATATTTGCTCCCATTATGTGGGAGGGACAAATCCTATCTACATTACTACGATCTCTAAGCTTGCTTCCTATCATGCCCGATAACTACCTTTATAGTCAACCAGTTACGGTGTAACGTTTGATAACATCAAAGCACGATATTCCACAACTAGAGTATCTAGTAACTTCAAGTCTAAGGATTGCAATTATATTAGCACTACGACAAGCGATTGTGACTTTAACATAATATAATGTATCCTTCTCATTGTGGGTCAATCCAGTATGCCATTACTCCTAATGCATACCCATGTGTTAGACTTGATATCTCCATATCAATCTACACGCATACTAGTCTATATTTGATCGTCCTATTAATCAATATAGTGGACTAGGGATATTTAAGATAAACAACACATTGTATCTAAGGAATTCATTATATTAAATATCACAATATATAATAAATGAATATTAGCCAAAAAGAATGTTCATACTAAATATAAGATTGCCTCTAGGGCATCTATTCCAACATTCTTGTGCAAAAGAACTCAGAAAACTTGGTTGTTACAATGCCGACCACGATATGAAGGTCATGTACGACCACACCAGCGTGTTCTATTCACTGGACTTCTACAATCTGGCTTATGCAGGTACAATTAAGACTCCTCCCAACCCAGCAACGTGGGACACAAGTGAAGTACCTGCACACATAAAAACACATTCGCCCACTTCCACCGAAGAAGGTGGTAACAGTTGGGAGGGACAAGGAGAAAAGACACAAGCCAATGGTCGAAACCGTGCGTGAAAAGAAGCGAGGAACGGGAACGTACGGATGTAGCCATTGCCATGTAAAAGGTCATACCATAAAGATTTTCCCTCAATTGAAAAATTAATGTTGTGATAGAAGCTGTTGTTCTTCGTTCTTTGTAATCCCAAGTTCGCAACCTCTTCTGATGATTGCGCAAACAATATATCTTTTGTTTCGATCAATTATTGTGTTTTTTAATATAAATATGCATTTTATTACATAAATAAACAATTTATTATTTAAATTTATTGGCAAAGAGGAAAACTTTGAAACTGTTACATGTTTTAAATTTTGATACATTTCTTACAAAAACTGTTACATTTTTCAAGAATGTATCAAAATTATTACAATATGTTTTCTAGAAAATGTATACAAATTATTACATTTTCTAGAAAACATGCTAAACATAACCACAGCACATGAACCTAAAGTCTCTCTCCGTCTCTTCATCTACCCAGAAATTGCATCTACAAAAGCCATTGTTCTCTCCTCCAAAACACACCACATCTCTCCTCCAAAACTCAGCACATCTAAAATGGCAAAGAAAAAGCTACCAAAGGAGTGGGAAAGCGACGAGGAGGAAAGTGAAAGGTCCAAGGAAAGTGACGAGGAAGAGGAAGAAGATGAAGATTGACGCGCGATTACTACGCGTTGCTACGAAAGTATACGGTTAAGTAATAAAGTGGAGCATTTTGGACTCCGAGTTATCGAACCCAAGGGAAGGTGTTTACTATACGCTCTAGATTGGCAATTAAACTCAATTTAACTAATTAACCGGTAAAAATGATTGTAGTTTGAAGTGCTGTCACCCTCAAACAAGTGACTAGCAATAGTAATGAAATAACGCGAATAAAATGATTTGATGTAAATCAGAGAAGCGAAAGCCAGGCAATCTATAGATTACCTAGGGTAGTTTTGACAATTCCGGATTCCATGTTCTAATAAAAGGACTCTTAGTAACTTATGCTGGGTAATGGCGTTGACAATCACCTATCGGTCTCATGTCGTTCTACACAAAGGTAATGATTCGTCCCTCTCATGCCAAGTAACCTACCTATGTGTTCTTGCAGGCTAACAACAATGCAAGGAATAATGTCCTCTCAGACCACCATTCACGAGCAACTCATTACTTCCTACTGAATTTACCCTCATCTAGCCATTCCTATCCAACTAACCTCTCAGTCTAGTCAATTAAGAATGATCTTGTTTACTCATCCCAACTAGGGTAGAGTTGTTTTCACACACTCACTAGTTACGTAGTAATTTCGGGTCATGACTCCTACGTTACTAAGAATTAAGCAAAATAAACAAGATAATTAGGCTACCAATATCATTATTAAGCCAAGTTCATGATTGAATGAAGAAATAGATAATCCACATCACACATCTTAGCCCTAACTTGTAAATGAAAGAACTCAACATGATGAAAACCAAAACAATCTCCATTAAACCATAATCCTAGCATGAAAGATCATCCAAAATCCGGAAAATATCATCAAAACATAAACCCTAGGCATCTATGGGTTTAGCTACTCATAAAAAAAGTTAACATGGTTCTTGAATAGTTCATACAAGAAAGTAAAGAGAAAAATATATCAAACGCTAAAATCGCGAAGATTTGGCGCGATTCGGGATCTTCTCCTTGCTTGAGATCGTTCCCAATGAAGTCTCCTTGCTCTCCTCCTTATTCTTGTCTCTCTGGATGTGTGAATGATGAATAATTTCGTCCCTAGGTCGTACTTGAATCATAACCCGCAGAAGTCTTCAGTATTTGCACAAAAGCCCCCTAAAATATGCTCCTGACTTCAAAACGCGATATCTTCTTCGTCCGAACTCGGATTTATGTCCTTGACCTATTGATGGAAATCTCTCTGAGTCAACTTTTGTATGGAACTGGTCTCACCCCAAAATGAGTTGTAGAACTCCGTATATAATCAAAATAGTGCAGACTGGTCATCCAAGCTCCTCCAATTCGGCTTCTCTTGACTCCACTTGAGCTCCCGTTGTTTCCGAAGTTCCTTCCATGCCTTCTATCAACCGATTAGCATCCGTACCTGCCAAAACAACATGGAAAAACATAGCAAGCGATTATATTTGAAAAATAATAATAAAATATGCATGAAAAACGCCCGGACTAACAATATAGAACATGGTAGCAACAAGTGATAAAACGACCTATAATCTCTAACATTGGCCTCAAAACACTCTCCAAATACATATTATCATGTGGTAAATTCTAAAGAATTATAGCCCCTAAAAGGTGCTATCAAACTCCCCCACACTTACTCTCTTGCTCGTCCCGAGCACAATGAAGCACAAAACTCCCACACTTGAGACATTGCATACATACCAAAACCAAACCCATGCATACCCCACCACTTTGCATACTTAAATTTACGCTAGCCAACACGACTCACAACTCAATACACAAAGACGCGACTATGAAACTACATGATATGTACAATGCAGCTCAAGTATGTACAATGCAAGGAATTAAATAACATATATTTTTTTTCCTTTTTAGTAGAGATTGGGCAATATCCAAAGGACAAACCGGCATGTCATAAGGCTCTCACATCCCCTAGAATATTCTACAGCTTTGGCGATCGGTAGAACCTGCGGCCAGTTTCGTCAGACAGAACGGGCACGAAATCAAAATATGTTGCTTCCGCACACTCATCAAACGTATCCCTAGCACTTACAATCCGAGCTATTTATCCACGGGTTAAAATTGTTGACGACTTTAGGACGGATAGGATAGGATATTTAGAAGCGCATTCGTAGACGTCATGATATAACTCACAAAACCCGATTCTCACACTCCCTCACCAAAATCCAAGGAACCCCACCGAACTAACTACTTCGGCCCTCATTCCCTCAATCCTGGTGTAAAGCCGTTCTCGCGGCCACAAATGTGGAGAAGTGATCTCGAACAATAGCTAATCTCCTTGGTCTTCATGAAGTTTAATTTCCGGCTCCCTATTCCATTTCACTTTCAACTTTCTGTTTTTTTTTTTCTTCTTTTTTTTTTCAATTTCAATTTCATTCTCAATAAGCACATGGAGCCACCAATGATGATACAATATCCAAGGAGATCAAATCAATATAGATAACGTGGGGGTGGAATGTGTCAAATCAACTAATATATTCAAATATGTGTCGACACCCCCACACTCGATGTAAAGCATATCTCGAACCCGGTAGTCAATGTGTAAACGTGCTAATTCCAACCAATCTTCCTCATCACCTAAGATGTATAAAATATGAATGAAGTGCAAGAACTTCCTCTTATAAGATCAACCAACCCCCACCCCATGATGTGCGGAAAAGTATCACGCACTACGGCACTCCACCTGTGATCGTGGTGTATGGACACGACTCACCGCCACACAGAAGTGTGCTGTCGTCTCTTACTCACCCTCACATCCCCTCAAAAGATGACATGTAAGAATGTCCACTCAAGATGTATCAAATCATCTCACCCTAATCGAACCTCCCTAACTCATCTCCCTCTATCATGACGCATAGGAAGGGACCATTCTAACTAGTGACAGAAGTCACAAGGAACGACTTCCTAGGATAGGGGCTGTGAATAAAAGGGGTAAATGGATCAAATTGGGATAACTAGTGGACCTAGTTTATGGAGACGGGACGTGAGGTCACCATAAAAATCACTCGCACAGCTTTTTCGTTGCCACTACGGGGAGGGTTGACGACTACCTAAATGACGGTGGTGTAGCACTAGCAGGATAACTAGTTTGAGAGACAGCTACTCACAACTCTCTAGTGCATTGGCCCTATAGCCTTCCTACTCTAGATTCTTGTGTGCCTACCTCAACTCAGACTTTCATACTACCTAGGAAATACTATCATTGAGCCCTCTCCACGCTTACTCTCTTCAATTGCCCTTTCTCAAAAAAAAATCAATTTTTAGGGATTTTCTTATTTTTTTAATTTTTTTGTATTTCTTTAGACACTATATGTAACTGGACAACTCGATTAGCCAACAACACAGGGTAGGTGGACTCAATATTTAAAAGTGCAAAAATATATACAATGCAAATATTTAAACGTGCACATGCAATCCTATGGACCAACTCTATATGCATTACAGACTCACTAAACTACATGTAACAAGGCTATGCAATGGAAAACTAGCGGATAGCTAAAAACTCCCCCACACTTAAGCGCTTCGTTGTCCTCAACGAAAAATAGGGTGAATATCAAGAGGACTCGGCTGCTCAAGCGTAGGGCCGGTGGGTCTAATCGGAGTGCGTCCTCTCTTCGTCCTCATCTCGGACGTCAGGACTCGACTCTGGGTATACATCAGACTGGTAATGGAACAAGACATCGTAGGTATGTGGGTGATGCAACAGGACATTGGCCGCCACAGCCAAGTCCCGAATCCATCTACCCTGCTGGGCATAGTCATAGTTAAGTGACTCCATACCTCGGCCCAACTGGCACTGGCTACTACGGATGTGCTCAAAATGTCTCCTCTCCCTAGCTCTATCCTCATCAGCTTGGAGTCTATGAGACTCCATCATATGCATGAGTGTGTCAAGCTGTCGCTCCATGTTGGAGCTCGAGCTACTCGCTTGGTCTCCGCTAGGGTGTGTGGGGTCAACAGGTATTTGGTTCTTGAGGGGGTTGGGTATTCCCTCCAAAGTACGTGTTTCATCCTTCTTCTTCTTGTCTCTAGAGCTATCGTCATACTCTAGACCACTCAAATTAGCCTTAGCATCTTGTGCTAGCTTTAGGAGAAAACAAGTGGGCCTGGGAGATCTACGGTTATAGCGGACAGTCCTCTCCATAAGAAATCTATAAATGAAGTACGGGACATTGATACGCTTCCCCATCCACAAACAGTAAGCCATGGTGCAAAGGTTGAAGGGGTACGTGGGATTAGGAGAAACTCCATAAACCCAGTTATCAAGAAACTCACACAACCACCTCGCATGTGGAAGCACGAGTCTCCTAGAAACGTTCCACTCATGTAAAGTGGGTTCCTCATTCCACCCCGCTCCAGGCACCCCCTCAAAACAAAAGGCACTCACTACCCTCTTCAGGAATGGGTCAGTGCAATATGCCTTATGGGCATTCGCACTAACAAACCTGAAGCTGCAGAATTTGGTACGCATATAGCGTCGAGGTCAACATCCTTTGCAGCCCTACCTCTCTTCCCAATCTTTGGAAGTGCAGGCATAACTAAGTTCAACTCATAACGAATTGGAGACGGAGGCACCTGACGACGGTTGCCAGAGCCATCTCCCTCGTCCACATTCTCCTCCTCACTCAAAACTACATCTTCCTCAGGATTGAAGATGGGGTGATCATCAATAACTATACCCCGTCTCCTCTTAGTACTATTCGATGTAGACATAATGATAGAGAAAATAAAATACGAGTGCACGTGAGGTCTAGAGTGAACTAAGCATGTATCACAATCCAAATATGAGCAAGTAACAAATTCAAAGCAAATTAAGCCCTAAGAGTGCGTAAGCAAGGAACTAAAGAGAGACAAAGATTTCGGTACCTACGGTCTCGGAGTACCGTTCTTACGGGACCGATTTCGCAAAAATTGGTCAAGAATGGACCAAGTGGTCGACCAATTTTTCGAAAACTTGAGAAAGTTGAAGCAATACTTCCTCCGTGTGCTCCTCGGTGTCTCTGTCGAAATTCTCTTCTTGGGCTAATGCCGAATCCCCCTCCAAGTTGATCAATCGGAGAATTTTTGTTCTTGGAGCTCTTCCTCTTTGATTTCTCCCACACTCAATTTGGTTGAGTTTTGGAAATTGGGTGTATGGATGTATGGGTGTTCTTGAAGGTTTGGAGAGGAAGAAGATGAAGAAAAGTGGGGTTTGATCCATGTTTGGGGTGTTTTTACCCTTCATGGCCGGATATGGGCATTGAACAAGCACCAAAATACAAAAAAACACCCCCAAAATCGGACCAAGCCGCCCGATTTCGGCCCGAAATGGGTGCCCATTTTGGCCCGAAATGGGGACCAAAATCACTGGAAAAAATGCTAACAGTTTGTGTGTTTCATTTCGGGCCGAAATTCATTGATTTCGGCTCCCATTTCGGCCCGAAATGGGTGCCGAAATCACTGCTTTCGCCCAATTTGTTTTTGCTCTAATTTCTTCATTCGGTATCCGATTCGCGCGATTCTTGAACCGTTGGACTCCACACTCGAAGAGGAATCCATTTTTGACCTAAGAATTCCCAAATCCGGGGATTTTTCCGTTTCTTACCAAAAACTTTCTCCTTGTTCAAGAATCTCACCTCCTCAAGCTCTTTAACTTTCTCCACTCCGGATTCCGATGCGTAAAACCCCGATACTCCAACTTGCTATCGTGATCCTCATGACTCATTTGCTACTCCTCAGCCTCGAGTAGCTTCTTAATCAAGTTCTTTTCTCCCGGTAAGCTCGTTTTTCCTCGTTTTGCGTGCAAAATGGTGCACATACATCAAGAACGGGAATCCGAAGGGTATTTTGGTACATGTGTCCTGCACACTCATAGAAAATATTAAACCGATCTCTCTCACCCCTAAAAAATCAAGTATGACTATATAAAAAAATAGAACGCGAAAAACAAATACGACTACCAAAATTGGGTTGCCTCCCAATCAGCGCTTGAAGTTTAAGGTCGACGGCCCGACCCAATTACCTCATAGCCCCTACACAGGTGGCTTGGCACCCCATGCCATCTCTTCCAGCTTCCTCTGCTGGATTCTCAACACAACACGATGAACTTTGTCTTTTGGAATTGATGTCTCATCACGAACCACCTCATAACTCTTGTGCACTGATTGCACGACCACTGGCATATGAGTCTTCTCTTGAGGCTGGTATCGAGTCGTCTTAGAAACCCGGAAGGTCTCCCACGCATTATTGATCCTCATGATTAATTCTTCCTTCTCAACAGCAATGAGTGTCCGACTGGTAGCCAGAAAGGGCCTACCCAGAATGATCTGAACATCTCCCACAGGCATCTCAAGAATCACAAAATCTGCAGGGATAATAGAATTCCTTACCTTTACCAACACGTCTTCCACCACACCAAAGGCTCTCTTGCAAGACTTGTCAGCAAACTGATGGTTGATCCATGTGGAACGAGCTTCTACTCACAGCTTCTGAAAGACTGAAAGTGGCATTAAGTTGACACTAGCCCCCAAATCACATAAGTCTTCCCCGTGTAAGCTCCTCCCAAGTTAGCTTCTTTCACAAAGCTTCCCGGATCATCCTGTTTTCGAGGCAAACCATGCATCACACATGAGCTCACCTGCTCAGTCAAGTCCACTGTCTCAAATTCCGTCACCTCCCTCTTTCCTGAAGTTGCATCCTTCAATATTTGGCATATTTAGGCATCATCTTGACTGCCTCAATCAATGGAACATTGATATGCAACTTTGAGAAAATGGATAAGAATCTCTTGTACTCCTCAGAGTCATCTTTCTTCTTTCTTGTCTTAAGCGGATATGGGAGATTCTTAGATAATGAGGGTGGCAGTGGTGTTACCTCATCATCAACATGTGGAGTCACGCCCTTTGATTGGGGGATCATGACAGGGGTCTTGTCAAAGAACTCATGCTCCCTAGCTTTCGTAGCTTCAGCTCTGGCGTGCTCGGATATGGGGGATCATCATGAACAATCCCGCTACGAGTGGTGATGGCGTTCACCTGGCGCACATTTTCCGTGTCAGATGGCAAGGACCTTGGGGCTCTAGTGGAGAGCTGAGTAGCAATCTGTCCTACCTTCACTTCCAGGTTACTATAATACCCCTGTTTTTTAGGGGTATTGTTAGGAATTTATTGAATATGGTGGACCATTATTTACTTTATTTATAAAAGTAGTTTTCTTTTATTATTAAACAATTTATTTAGTTATATATATATATATGTAATATAGTTATTTATATATGTACATACATAAAGGAATTTTTTTATGATTACAAAATTAATTAGTTTCGTAGTTAGTTAGGTGTACATTTTATTTAAAAAGTTATAAAAATTGTTTTGTTTATTTTCTCTTGTTTAGCTACATAATTAAGTTATTTTATAGAAAATTTTAGTTGTCTTAATTTCATATTTTTAATTTAGATATGTACAATTGAAAATATATTTTTAGTTGTGTATATTATGTTTAGTTGTATAACTTATAGTGTGTATATAGTTGGTTATTAATACGTGTCGTATAACCTTTTTAACGTGAGCAAACGTCACTTTTTAATTAATTTTGCGTGCATAGCCACCGCGTGACTCATGCACCTTACCACACTGGATTCTTTCACCCTTCATCTTCCCCAACACAACTCCTACTAGGAGATGAACATCTCCTTCGCCTCCCTCTCCGACAATGACTCCAACTCCGCCACTGCTGCCAATTTCGACCTCATCTTTCTCCAATTTCGTCCCAGTTCGACCCTAATCCATCACGGACCGATAATGCCTCACCAAGATACCGAATTTTGCCAAAATCACGGCTCGATTCGAACCCAAAAATTCTTCAACCGGTCTCCATTTTGCGGTCGAATTCCTCATCCACAACTTATATATACCCTCGCCAAAATCAGAGAAGATTCACACCCAAAGCGCTCTCTCTCTCTCTCGTTTGCTCGCTCGCTCTGCTCTGCTTTGTTCGCCGAGCAAACCCAGCGGAGAAAGCGGACCGCAGCCAGCTCCAGCGAAGCCTAAGCCCATCGCTACCCTCCTTTCGGCGACCTCTCCGCCTCTTGACGATTCTCTAAGCCCCGAAGAGCTGCAACAGCAGCACGTGCCGCCGAGAGTCCCTACTGCCGCCATCGTAGTCTCGACCTCCTTTAGATTTTCGATTGGTAACTACATCCCATACTTATATTCGTTCCTTTCATTATGTATGCGTATACATATACATATATATATATATATATGAGGGTGTGTGTGTTTGTGTGAGGGTGTCGAGGAGGGAGTGAAGAAGAAACAGAGAAGATGTTAGGGGGTGATGTGTGTGGTCTGGTGGAGGTAGAAAAAGTAGTAGTAGTAGTAGTAGTAGTAGTAGTAGTAGTAGTAGTAGTAGGAGTAGTAGTAGTAGTAGTAGTATACTATAATGATAGTAATACTAGTAGTAATTATACTTATCTAATGTCTTATAATATTAAGGTAATAGGACGATTATTAACTTCTATTTATTTTATTTTTCTTATTTAATATTTCTTATTTTGTATATATATTACATATATAAATATCATCTTTTAAGTTTTGAGATTTCAGAAATAAAATGATGTTTCTAGTAAATTATAACGTTTCGTGTCAACCCAGTTTAGAGAAGAATACATGAGCTTTTATAATTTTGAATATTGATTCTCCAAACATGTATATTTTTTTAATTCAAATGTTGACTTTCATATATTAAAATTAAGTATATTTCTATAATATTAAATAAAGGTTTATTTTTATTGCAGTTTTAGTGTTTACATTTATAAACAATCGTCTCTTAATCAAATTAATTCCTAAACGTATGTTTATAGCTAATATATTTCGGTTTTGGGAATATTTGGGGGTTTACGTTTGCATTGTATATAGGAATTTGTATGTGTGTTAGCAATATATTGATTAGGAAAAATTGTTATTGTAGACGCCGAGTTCGTAGACGGCGAATTTGTGGAGGATCCGTATTAATAGGACTTCGTTTACTTTCGTGTGACGAGCTTTCTTCATTCTCAGGTAAGTTCAGGCGTGCAACACCTTTAACTGTCAAAATGTGTTTTCGCATGCGTTATTTCTTAAACTGTGAACTTCTATATCTTTCAACACTCAAAACAATTTACAGGTGAATGTGAATTGTGATTTGGAGAATGTGTTTTACTCAGCCTTTTGAATCAAATATTACTCTTGTGAAATTGTGAAAGAATAATGAACAATAAATGAATTGGGGCGATGTATAGAGGATGTGCGTGGGGGCTACGGCCGGGGACACATGAGTTGATTCCCGTCGGGTAATAATCCACACGAGATTACATACCCGGCCCCCGTGATTGACATATACTGCTATGATACGATCGCGGAGTTTTATAAAGGCGTGAAAGCTATTAAGTACTACTTATGCTTGTGCAGGTCACTACGGTATAGGGGTGTCGACACTTAAGGTCTCATAGTTAGTTAGGGAGAACTGGGATGGACTGTGATATCCCAAAATGTACCCTATTTATTATTATTGCATCGTGACCTCTCTGTGGGCATTCGTTACCCGCTGGGCTATAATATGCTTCAGCTAAACAAATGATAAATGTGTTGAATCGGCTACTGGTTATAATTCATCTTGGTTATTCAAACATCTCTTGTTTATATCTCCTCTTAGCCAAAACTCTTGCTTTACATGTTGTGGTTTGAGCTTACTCAGTTCTTACTGATAAACGTTTTCTACGGTTGGCTTTCGCTATTTTAAAACCCGCATGTCGAGAATAAGGTGGGGGAACGCGCACACGTGAATTGAAGACTAGGATCAGGCTGCTAGGAAACATTTATTTACTTAGGAAGTATTTATTTCATTTAGACAATGTCATTTTGTTACAAAACATTTGTTGGAGGATTTATCCAGTTTTATCAAATAAATGCGCTTTTGGATTATCGTTTGGTTGTGCTAGCAAGGTACCGGGGTTCCAGGGTTGTTCCAGTTATGAAGTGAGGTCTTGGTGATATGCAAATCTGTAGTGAGTGTCTCCACCTGAGACGTGAAAGTATTCACATTCTTGCCCATCCGATACATCATGTTCTTGAGATCTGTCATCTCAGCGTTCTGCCCTGCAGCTGGTGGTGGTGGTGGCGCCTGAACTGCTGGCCTATGCTGAAACCCGGGTGCATACGAAGCTCCAGCCTGATCTCCATACCTGAATCATGGATGATCTCTAGTCCCTGGCATGTAGTTCCCCTGATTCCAGTTGTGCTGTCCCTGTGCCCCCACGTAGCTAACATCCTCATTAGCAGCTTGAGTCAAAACTGCCTCAAAATCTGGCTCCTACACTACAGACACAGCCTTCTTATCCTGATACACATCCTTTACCATATCTGAAACCATCTTTGTAATCCCATCTTTCCACTCATCATTCTTTGGCTCGGGCAACTTGGAAAACCTCCTAGATTCACAGAATTGAGCATCCTGTTTCTCTATTTGCTTCATCAAAGCATATGCTCCATCCTTGTCAACTCTATAAAGAAAGTTAACTCCTGCTTCCCTGTTCAATAGATCCTGGTTGGGACGCTCCAAGCCGTGATAGAAGACTTGGAGGATCTTGTAGTCGCCAAAGTTATGATTCGGACACTTGCGTATCGTCCTCATGAAACGGTCCCATGCTTCTACAACTGTCTCATGAGCATGCTGCTGAAAACCAAGAATCTCTGCCTCTAAGCCAATGACGCGCTGCGTGGGGTAGAATTTTCTCATGAACTCGTCAACACATTGCTCCCATGTGGTGATCGATTATGGCTCCCTGGACTCAAGCCATTTCTCTGCCGCTCCCTTCAGACAGTAAGGAAACAAAATCAGCTTCAATGTCTCTGGGGTCACATTCTTGTACTTCACCGTCTTGATGTAGGCTTCAAACTTCCCAATGAAGTCATTTGGGTCTTCATCCCTGTTCCCATAGTACTGAAACTGGTTTTGCACCGTCGTGATGGTGGCAGGCTTCAAATTGAAGTGCTCAGCCTGAATGGTTGGCACTACAATCGCTGGCTTGCGTCCTCTTTGAGTTGACTGAAAATTTTCAACCAATGCTTGCCCTGATTTGTTGTAGGGCATTTGGTTCTGTTGCTCATCAAGTTTCTCCTGAAGTTCAGTCAACTTCTGGTTCAGTTGAGCGTTAGTCAATTGCTCACCCACTGCGATCTGTCTTGGATCTCGTCTCAGAGTTCTGAATAGTTGTTCTGGGTCTTTTAATGGGGGCACAAGGTCTCTAGAGATCCGGTGCATACACAGAGAACCTGAAACACAATTCAGAAAACAAATCAGAAATCACAAAAATAATAAACGAAAAGAAAGAGGTAAATTAAACTAATCGCTAAACTGGAAAAGTAACCAATGCCGTCCCCGGCAATGGCGCCAAAAACTTGACGCGCGATTACTACGCGTTGCTACGCAAGTATACGGTCAAGTAATAAAGTGGAGTATTTTGGACTCCGAGTTATCGAACCCAAGGGAAGGTGTTTACTATACGCTCTAGATTGGCAATTAAACTCAATTTCCCTAAGTAACCGGTAAAAATGATTGTAGTTTGAAGTGTTGTCACCCTCAAACAAGTAACTAGCAATGGTAATTTGATGTAAATCATAGAAGAGAAAGCTAGGCAATCTATAGATTACCTAGGGTAGTTTTGACAATTCTGGATTCCATGTTCTAACACAATGACTCTTAGTAACCTATGTTGGGTAATGGCGTTGACAATCACCTATCGATCTCATTTCATTCTACACAAAGGTAACAATTCGTCCCTCTCAGGCCAAGTAAACTACCTATGTGTTCTAGCAGGCTAACAACATTGCAAGGAATAATGTCCTCTCAGACCAGCATTCACAAGCAACTCATTACTTCCTACTGAATTTACGCTCATCTAGCCATTCTAATCCAACTAACCTCTCAGTCTAGTCAATTAAGAATGATCTTGTTTACTCATCCCAACTAGGGTAGAGTTGTTTTCACACACTCACTAGTTACGTAGAAATTTCGGGTCATGACTCATACGTTACTAAGAATTAAGCACAATAAACAAGATAATTAGGCTACCAATATCATTATTAAGCCTAGTTCATGATTGAATGAAGAAATAGATAATCCACATCACACATCTTAGCCCTAACTTGTCAATGAAAGAACTCAACATGATGAAAACCAAAACAATCTCCATTAAACCATAATCCTAGCATGAAAGATCATCCAAAATCCAGAAAATATCATCAAAATATAAACCATAGGCTTTCCATAGATGCCTAGGTATGAGTTTAGCTACTCATAACACAAGTTAACATGGTTCTTGAATAGTTCATACAAGAAAGTAAAGAGAAAAATAGATCAAACGCTAAAATCGTGAAGATTGGCGCGATCCAGGCTCTTCTCCTTGCTTGAGGTCGTTCCCAATGAAGTCTCCTTGATCTCCTCCTTCTTCTTGGCTTTCTGGATGCGGGAATGATGAATAATTTCGTCCCTAGGTCGTCCTTTAATCATAACCCGCAGAAGTCTTCAGTATTTGCACAAAAGCCCCCTGAAATATGCTCCTGACTTCAAAACGCGATATCTTCTTCGTCCGAACTCGGATTTAGCTTCGTGACCTATCTATGGAAATATCTCTGAGTCTACTTTCTTATGGCACTTGTCTCACCCCAAAATGAGTTTTAGAACTCCCGATATGATAAAAATAGTGCAGACTGGTCATCCAAGCTCCTCCAATTTGACTTTTCTTGACTCCACTTGAGCTCCCGTTGTTTCCGAAGTTCGTTCCATGCCTCCTGTCAACCGATTAGCATCCGTCCCTGCCAAAAAAATTTGAACAAACATACCAAGCGATTATATTTGACAAATAACAATAAAATATGCATGAAAAACGCCCGGATTGGCAATATAGCACATGGTAGCAACAAGTGATAAAACGACCTATAATCTCTAACATTGGCCTCAAAACACTCTCCAAATACATATTATCATGTGGTAAATTGTACAGAATTATAGCCCCTAAAAGGTGCTATCAAACTCCCCTACACTTACTCTCTTGCTCGTCCCGAGCACAATGAAGCACAAAACTCCCACACTTGAGACATTGCATACATACCAAAACCAAACCCATGCATACCCCACCACTTTGCATACTTAAATTTCCGCTAGCCAACACGACTCACGACTCAATACACAAAGACACGACTATGCAACTACTTGATTTGGACAATGCAACTCAAGTATGTTCAATGCAAGGAATTAAAGAACATATTTTTTTCCTTTTTAGTAGAGATTGGGCAATATCCAAAGAACAAACCGGCATGTCATAAGGCTCTCACATCCCCTAGAAGATTCTATAGCTTTGGTGATCGGTAGAACTTGCAGCCAGTTTCGTCAAACAGAACGGCCACGAACACAAAATATGTTGCTTTCGCACACTCATCAAACGTATCCCTAGCACTTACCATCCGAGCTGTTTATCCACGGGTTAAAATTGTTGACGGATTTAGGACGGGTAGGATAGGATATTTAGAAGTGCAGTCCTAGACGTCGTGATATAACTCACAAAACCCGATTCTCACACTCCCTCACCAAAATCCAAGGAACCCCACCGAACTAACTACTTCAGCCCTCATTCCCTCAATCCTGGTGTAACGCCGTTCTCGCGGCCACAGATGTGAAGAAGTGATCTCGAACAATAGCTAATCTCCTTGGTCTTCATGAAGTTTAATTTCCGGCTCCCTATTCCAATTCACTTTCAACTTTCTGTTTTTTTTTCTTCTTTTTTTTTCAATTTCATTCTCAATAAGCACATGGAGCCACCAATGATGATAAAATATCCAAGGAGATCAAATCAATATAGATAACGTGGGGGTGGAATGTGTCAAATCAACTAATATAGTTGTAGATAGTGCTTTCTAGACATACAGATCTTAGCCACGTGGCGGCCATCTAGCACACCTAGATGTGCTCCACACACACTGGATCACCACCCGCGCTGATCCACGTGGGGGCTGCGAGACAGGGCCCTCGCATACCATCACACGAGACTTGTAGGGACTTAGTGGTTTGGAGGCTAGAGTAAGTCTTGTCGCGCGCGAGCGACCTCCAAGCCCGCGTGCGACCTTTAGTAACTACTTTAAGAGGTTTATGACACGAGCTCCATAAACCCGGTCAACCTCATAACAGTTCTGGTATACGCGGACGAGTACGTAACGGTTCCTATATATGCAGACGAACGTGCCGTTGTGGTTAAGCTAATTAAGCCGCCACTAATGGGCGCATTAACACACTACAACGGTCACATTCTCTGTTATATATAGGATCGTTAACCCTTTCATACAAGGAAAAATCACCTGAGATACGCGGAAGCTCTGCCAAAATTCTGTCTCTCTCTCTCATTTTCCATTTTCTTACTCTCTCCCTACACACACCCTACTCTTTCTGTGTTCTTTCTGTCCCCTGCTCTTGGTGTATATTGAATCCACCTCAAAGGATTCTCTCGTACACATTTGGTGAACCCGACATGAAACTTACCACTGCAAGCAACCATGTCTCATGAAGACGACGTCAGCAACAGATCCCCCTCCACGGAAACAACCTCGGGAGAGGAGACTCGTCACACTTATGCGGCCGCCAGCGGGACTCCGACGTTGGAGGCTTTAAGCGCCACTATCCAGAATCAGGGAAAGGCTCTCCTAGCTCTATCCGCACAGATGGATCGGATAATGGATATCTTGGGAACTCTTGCTCCGAATCCTACACCGGGCACTGCTGTCTATCAGGGAGGGGGAACCTCTACCACCCAGGGAACTGGAGTGGTACCTACACCACCTAACCCTAATTCGCAAACCCCACGAGCAATGGTGCAATTACCCTCTGTTCAGGGGCAAACGGCCCAAATACCGTCCCTTACGACACATATTCCTCAACCACCAACTGTGGCACCCAACATCTCTTCACAATACCCCTTGCCTCCTCCGCCGGCACTGCTGGGCAACGTGACTTACACCCCTAGACCGACCGCAGCATATGTGTCCCCGCCGGCTACAACCCTTCCTCCTGCTACTGGGGGGAGCGCACCGAAATGTATGACATCGCTGCAGCGGCGCATAGAGACCTTCTTGGCCAATCAACCGTTTGCAGACACCATTATTCCGAAGGTCGACAACTATCCGCCTATCCCACGTGAGATCTATCTCATGCCTAACCCCGCAGGGTATAAGGCTCCTAAGTGGGACAAGTTTGAAGATGTCAACGGGAATGCCCACGAGCATGTCATGCGTTTCATCGATGTAATGGGACCATATGGGGCTGATCCCAAGTTGCTGATGCGCGAGTTCCCGAAATCTTTGGGAAATGTGGCCTACAAATGGTATAGAACGCTGGAGGCCGGATTTGTCAAAACTTGGGACAACATGGTTCAGAATTTCTACACGAAATTCTTCCAGGTGGAGGAGAAGGTTACGATGATTCATCTCTCTCGTATGTATCAGAAGCGCGAGGAGGGTGGAGTCACCTTCATCAAGAAATTCAGGGCCAAATCCTTGGAGTGCAGAGATGAAGTGCTTGAGGGCAGGCTCGTGGAGATATGTATGCAAGGCATGCGAGATGAGTACAAAGGTATGCTGATCAACCTACAAACTCCTACTTTTTCAAAGTTGATTGAATGCACGAAAAACATAGAGCCTATAGTGGAAAGGCAAAAGAAGAAGCACGCCCCTGAACGACCCTCAGGGGGAACCACTTTCAAGATTGGAAGGTTTAGTTATAAGAGGGGGCGCGAAGCTGAGGTTAATACAGTTTCGCCGCACAAGCAGCCCAGGGTTACAAACTCAGATGCGCCGCCTCTACCATGCTCGACAGAGGAAGTAATTGACTTATGCAAACAGTGGCGTAAGGATGGAGTCCTGCCTTCGCTCGAAAGGATACCCTCTAAAGAGATGATGAGGGACCCGAAGTGGTGCGAGTGCCACAGAAAAATTATGCACCCCACAGCTGACTGCAAGAAACTCAGGCACATGGTGAGCCGAAAAATGAAGGAGGGCGAGTTGATTGTCAGCGATCAGAGGCAGGACGTGCGAAATAATCCGCTGCCAGCTCATGCGGAGCAAGAGCCGAAAGGCAAAGAGGTAGCCATGATTGAGATTATGGATCTTGAAGATATTGCGGAAGATGGCTTGCCTATCATTGCTGAAATTCACGACGATGAGGACTACAGCATAGACACGGAGGATGAGCGTGCCGATCGAATGAAGGGGTCGCACGGGTTCAGCAAGTTCTTCGGCGAAATGAACGTTTCGGAGAGATGCCGGAAAGAAATGACAAAGGTGATTCTAAGGGTAGCAGAAGACTTCGAGGAAGACATCGTGGTCTCCAACGGAAAAGTTGTAAGGGCGTCTCGCTCTACGGAAAAGGTTATGACTTTCTCCGCAAGTGACAAGAAGACGGACTCGAGCCACCAGGTGATGAAGGCCATCTGGAACGACAGAGTAGTGGAGATACCGGCTTCGGTAAACCCCTTGAATATAAATGAGGTGCACCTCACTGAAGCGGTATGGTTTACTGAAATGGCAGACGAGCAAACGCCAGGGCTATTTAACCCGACCCCTTTGCCTCGATGGGAAGACATCAAGGATCAGTCGCCAGCAGGAGTAATGGTGACGAGGGAGGATGCTAAGGAAAAGTTGTCCGCGCGCGAAGAGGCACCGCAGGTCGCCTACCAAAGGAAGAACGTGTACACTCTGAAAAGAGTGGTAAAACATGACCTTGCGGGCAAAGAGATAGAAAGCTTCCTACTCCAACGGAAAGAAATGCTACCACATATGAAGGTGCGCGGGGGTACCCCCATTCAAGCCTGGGGATATCCCTGGGCCAATCAGTCAAATCGAGCGTGTCACGGAGGTAGTCAAGCCAGCATCAGAGGCTTTAGAGGATAAGCTGAAAGAAGCACCTGAATGCATGGAGGATAAGCCGAAACCCCAAAAGCAGGAATTGAAAGAAGTGTTCCTGAGCCCAGGCGAAGAAAACAAGAGGCCCGTTTTTCTGAGCGCAGACCTTACAAGCGATGAGGAAGCAAGATTGCTGCAACTGCTGACTGAATACAAAGATGTGTTTTCCTGGGAATACGACGAGATGCCCGGTTTGGACACGAGTGTGACCATGCACAGACTAGATGTTATCCCGGGGTCTAAGCCGGTAAAGCAAAGTGCGAGAAGCTTTAGGCCAGAGATAAATGTGAAAATTAAGCAAGAGATCGTCAAGCTATTGACTACCAAGTTTATCGAGCCGAATCATCATCCCACCTGGTTGGCTAACATTGTGCCTGCAGTAAAGAAGAATGGGCAACATCGTATATGCGTAGACTTCAGGGATCTCAACCGCTTCTGCCCCAAGGATGACTTCCTGCTGCCCAACATCGATCTGCTTATCGATTCTACTGCGGGTCATCGGATGTTCAGCTTCATGGATGGTTTCAGTGGGTACAACCAGATCAAAATGGACCCTGAAGATGCACATAAAACCGCGTTCATCACGCCGGTGGGAGTCTTTAACTACACGGTTATGCCGTTTGGGGTCAAGAATGCGGGCGCGACTTATCAGCGAGCAATGATGGCTCTATTTCACGACATGATGCACCAGGAAGTGGAGTTCTATGTTGACGATCTGGTTGTCAAGTCCAAAGAGGAAGCGGACCATTTGGGGGACCTGCGGAAGGTATTTGAAAGATGCAGGAGTTTCCAGCTGAAGATGAATCCCATGAAGTGTGCATTCGGAGTGACTTCGGGGAAGTTCTTGGGATGCGTAATACATCGTCAAGGCATCGAGCCTGATCCCGCGAAAATATCGGCTATTACTAGTATGACAGAACCACACAATCAAAGCACTTTGAAGACGTTCTTGGGGAAATTGTCTTACCTGCGGAGGTTCATTCCAGCGATCGCAGAAATAACCTTTTGCTTCATCGATCTCCTCAAGAAGAATGTTGTATATAATTGGACAGAGGAACATGAGGTCGCATTTGGGAGGTTAAAGGACTTGCTGACATTGCCAAGGGTAATGATCGCGCCACAGCTTGGATCGCCACTTTTGTTATATCCGACGTCGACGAAGAAATCCATAGGGGCGCTTTTGGCTTAGGAATATGAAGGGCAGGAAAGGCCGATTTATTACATTTCTAGCATAGTACAACCAGCTGAATCAAGGTACACAGATATCGAACGCCATTGTCTTGCCTTATTCTTTGTAATAGAAAAGTTAAAACACTACTTCGCCTCGCACAAAGTTGTGGTGATTACAAAGAGCGAACCCATACGGTATCTCTTGACTCACACCTCTCCCTGCGGAAGGTTGGAAAAGTGGTATATGACTATTTCACAGTATGATATCACGTGTGTTCGACCACGAGCGATCAAATCGCAAGCAGTGGCAGATCTTCTGGAACAGTTTCCAGATAACAGCTATGAGCCCATGATCGAGGAGGAACTAGAAGGACCTGAGATTTATGCAGTCGAGTTAGCATATTGGACGCTTCATTTTGATGGGTCGTCGACAAGGAAAGGTGGAGGAATTGGAATTGTTTTGACTAAACTAGATGGGGAAGTTATTCAAATGTCCACGAAACTTGATTTCCCGGTAACCAACAACGAAGCGGAGTACGAGACTCTCATTGCAGGACTTCGTGCAGCCAGGGCACTGGAAGTGAGCAATCTGACGGTTATGGGGGATTCTAAGTTAATCGTCAAACAAGCCTCGGGCGAGTACGGATTGAAATAAGTAAATATGCTACCCTATCGGACTTTGGAGCAAAAGCTGGTACAACAATTCTGCGATGTCAGGTATGAGCACACGCCTAGAGCTGATAATCGGCACGCTGATGCTTTAGCCACTCTGGGATCTAAAGTTAGTGCAGACAAATTCCCTGCGAGGATCTCAATCGAAGTTCGAACGTCACCGGCTTTGATAAAAGATGCATGCAAGGATGATTCCATGGATAACGAAGACTGGAGAAAATCGATATTGCATGCAATCGCCGAGGGAACGAGCAAAGAAAACTGGGCATCCACTAAGGGGTACTGCATACATGGCAACACCCTCTACTACAAAGGTCTAGGAGGAATACTCATGCAATGCGTATCGCAGCAGGAGGGACAAGAATTATTAGAAAAGATTCACCAGCACACCTGCGGAGAAGGTGAGGTTTCGATTTACCGAAAAGCCCAAAGATACGGGATTCATTGGCCGGACATGTCCACGGCTGCTGCAATAATTCAAGGGAATTGTGAAAGTTGTGAATTGATCAAGGACTCTTTAACAATCGCTTTGGTTGATGATGACGCGGATTGGAGAGAGCCACTTTTTGATTTTCTCACAGAAGGAATCGAGCTTGAGCAAAGGAAGGAAGCCGAAAAACTTAAAAGAAAGGCGGCTCGATATGTGGTGCAGGAAAATATACTTTGGCGGAAGGGTCATGAGGGTAATCTACTCCGATTCCTAGATAGCCAAGAAGCGCAAGAGGTAATGGATTTATCTCACCAAGTAGAACATCAGGTGGGTGCGAAGCTATGCAGACAGCTCCTCACAGTTGGTTATTTTTGGCCCACAATGGAGGCAGATTGCCGTACCAAAGTAAAGAGATGTAGGGAATGCCAATTTAAAGGCAACCTCGTACATGCACCTGCCGTAGATCTACTCGCGTTGGGGACGCCATGGCCATTCCACACTTGGGATCTAGATTTTGTTGGCCCCATTCGACCGGCCTCACATGGGAACCAGTTCCTCCTGACCGCGACCGAGTTGTTTACTAAGTGGGTGGAGGCAATACCGCTCAAGACAGCTAATGCGCTCGCGGTGGTCAATTTTCTTCAAGATAACATCATATACAGGTTTGGAATCCCCAACACAATCCTTTCGGATAATGGCACCCCCTTTGTAAATCGTCACGTAGCCGCAAAACTAGCGGAGTACAACATAAGGCAGGTTTGTTCCACTCCTTATTATTGAAAATGAAATGGTCAAGCAGAAGCAACCAACAAGACACTGTTAAGAATTCTGAGCAAGATGGTTGCAGACGATCACAAAAAGTGGGCTAATTCTTTGAACATAGCATTATGGGCATATCGAACTTCGCCAAGGACTCCCACGGGAGTCTCCCCCTTCCTTCTATGTTACGGAGCTGAAGCCGTTGTACTGGCAGAAGTAAAAGTCAACTCTGCGAGATTGGCCTTTCATGCATTATATGACAGTCAACGTGATCATGACTTGATTTTATTGGAGGAAAAGCGAGAGCAAGCCAAGCGGGCTAACAAGAAGTATAAGGAGAGGATTGCTCGCGCATACAACAAAACAGTCCAACATCGAGACTTTGCGGTCGTGGACTTGGTCTTGCGCGCTTCTGATCATTGCATGCGGGAGGCAGCCCATCCAAAGTTCGCAGCTAACTGGGAAGGACCGTTCTAGGTAAAAGAAGTCTTTGACAGTGGTTACTGCACAATACAGAGGCTTCATGGGACTGCCACAACCCCAAGTCCGATCAATATGCGTTGGATCAAAAAGTATTATCCTTAACCTCTCTCTTTATATTTGATTCATACAGTTGCTGGATTGTATGTTCAGTACTTCAACGAATTTGTGCGTTGTTTCCTCCCATATGAGGAACTCGTAATCATACCTCTCCCATACGAGAGTAATTTTAATAAAAGGATTCTCCCATATGAGAAGAATTTTATTATCTCAGCTGTCTTTTTATCGTTTTATTTGCTTCTTTGCTTGCTTATAACAAAAGCCTATCTGCCTAAATAGCAGCCATAATATACGATCTCATGCGATCCAATGCCTATCTGCCGAGATAGCAGCAATGTTGAAATACGATCTTAAGTGATCTAAAAGCCTATCTGCCTAGATAGCAGCCATAATGTACGATCCCATGCGATCCAAAGCCTATCTGTCGAGATAGCATCAATGTTCAAATATGATCTTAAGTGATCTAAAAGCCTATCTGCCTAGATAGAAGCCATAATATACGATCTCATACGATCCAAAAGCCCATCTGCCGAGAGGGCAGAAATGTTGAAATATGATCTCAATTGATCTATAAGCCTATCTGCTTAGATAGCAAGCTGCAGCAACAACGCCCCGTGCGACGCAAAACTTATCAGCTTGAGAAAAAAGGATTATTCAAACGAATATCCGAATGCAAAACGCAAAAGAAACATAACTTGTTTTATAGCAAACGTGCATGCGATATTACAATTTGTTGTATCAAACAAGAACAGCAAATGCTAAAGTACATTTCATTAACAGTCAAAATGACTTACAATTTATCTGTCTAGATAGCAGCTTACAAGCCAAAGTTCATACTAAGAAAGTTCTTACTATAAAATGAACGGCCTACAAATGCTAACAAAAGCTATGTGACGCTATCGTCGAGGTCTTAGATCTGAACAAGGCTCTTGATTGGTCTTCTGCCCAAGAGATGTGCCAGATGAACCTCATGTTCTGGCGGATGCGGACGTGAAGAACAAGTGGAGAACAGCTCCTGGGGCAGAAAGCTTATTGTGCAGAGAGACGAGCGCCATGGCTCGTCACACCTTGTTCAAAAACATGGAGGCAAATAGTTCTTCTCCAGGAAAGCTAGAGGAGAAACACTCCATTCATTACGATTCGGTAAAAAGGTCAGTATGGAACTGCGCCTCGCCGGAAGGCAGCCGGAGAAACGACATGCAAACATAATAGACGAAGAAGAATCTTCGCAAAAGCATGAGGTATTATGTATATCTCCTTCAAAGTGGTCATGAAGATCAGTAAGCTTTATAAAGAAGATCTTGGGAGCTATTTCTATGGCACAAGGCACAACTCAGGTTTCACAACCTTAAATTGCCATGAATCAACAAAAGCCAAGCATTGATGCCAGCAGTCGTAAGGATTCATGGCGAGCCACATTTTGGGTTGAAGAACCCAAGCAGCAAGAGGAAGGGTTTATTTAGACTCTATAGGGACTCTTTAGTTCCATGGCTGAGTCAGCAAAAGCTTGGAAAACGGGTAAGAATCAATTACTTATGTCTCAAAAGAGGTAAAATTCAATTACCCTACTAAAGGCTATTACGATTCAGTGGCACGCCCTAATTAATGACGGAACGTCATAATAAGGATGGGCTTCCCAAGGAAATCGTGCTTATCTAATAAATCATTAGCGCAAAAATCAAGGCAGATATGTCACCATGTGACGTCATAATTGATACGCATCAAGATATTAGTGCAAATCCTCAAAAGGGCAAAATGGAACATAGAGTTTCAAATAAAAAAAGAGGGAGAAGCACTAGCATTACAATGGTACTTTGTTTTTAAAACAAATCCTTTATCAAAGGATCTTCCGGGGAGAACGAGAGCGATGCCTCTCTTGCTTGCTCCACTTCTCGCTTCAGCTGTTCGTACTTGGCATTCATCGCATGAAAGAGGTTGACAGCTTCTTCAGCCTTCTCCCTTCGTTCCTCTACCTTCCGTCTTTCAGATGCGAGGTTGTGGTAGCCGCACTTCAAAGTCACAGATGCGAGACTTTGGGTGATCCTGTTGAGAAGATACACGAAGCCTAGCTTGCCTTCAACTTTAGCTTGAAGCCCCTTGAATGTGCTATAAAGCAGTCGTGCACTATTAGGAGAAATGGTCGCAGGGGTGGCCACAGACAGCTGCTCCAGAATCCAGATGGCTTCAGTCAAGAAAAGTCTCCTGTCATAAGGTTCTATTTCCAGAGATTTCACGAATGACCAGGGGTATGAGAGGCACATCTAAATCAGCCAGTCCACATCAGCTTGCTTTATTCCTGGCAAAGTTTATTTAAGTTTAAAGCATGAAAGCTTTTAAACAAAGGTATAGAATGCGAAAAATGGTAACATACCAGTCCCTTCAAGGATCTCACTCAAAGAGGGAATGCGCATTCCTGGAAAAGCCGAAGCATGCCTTTGCTGCATTGCTCGTCTGTCAGCCGCGAGTTCGAGCTCATCATAGTTGGCAGGGGGAGTATAAGTCCCAACAGGTGCGACGGCAGCTCCAACTTGGGAACTCCAAAAACTCCATGCTGGGGGAACCTCTAAAAGCTCTACCTCTGTTGAAGGAACGGCAACAGTAGTAGCTACTGCTCGACTAGGAATTTCTTCGGCTGCGAGAGGCTCTTGTGGCTCAGGAGCATTCATTTGAACATCAACATCTGCATGTGATGCTACGTCTTCCATGACCTGTTCATTCTCATGAAACTCAGCTCCAGTACCCTCTGTCTCCATTTCCTCAACTCCAGCATCAGCATATTCTTCTCTTAGCATGGTGCCAGCTTCGACATCATCAGATCCCTCGATGATATCCTCCAGAGTCTCTCCTGCATACTCAATAGCTGCGACAGGCTTCTCAACGTGAGAGCTTCGCTCTGGAGCATAAGATGTAGGGAGCTGACCCCTTTGTTCTGGCACATCCTCATCAGCATCACCTGCGATATAAGGCAGGTAAATATTAAGGTAACTTGCATTATACAGTGTTTTGTTATTTTGATAGATCAAAAGCGAGCACCTCCACACTTAGGTGGGATCGCAGCACCTTCATCATATGTTAAAGATGCGACACCGTATCCTACTAGAGTATCCTCATTAAGCACATCTTTAAGGTGAGCGTGACCTGGGGTGCGAAGAAACTCGTTACAATAAGGAGTGGGTCACCAAGCTGGGTTCACAAACATTGTTTGGATAGTTACCTGAGGGTTCGTCACATTTTCTAACTAACCAGCGGCGAATGTCACTTTTTGATAGACCATGATTTAACGCACCAATAATTACTTCGTGGTAAGTCACAGCAAGGTTAAAAATCTCACCTTCTTTGCAACCTGCGATCTCCTCAAAGTCCTCTTAAGCTTGCTCCAAAGCAGTTGCATCTACATTATCAACATGCTGTTCTTCCAAAATTCTCCTCTTTATGAGCTCGATCTCATCTTCCTCGAGCTTCCTCCTTCTTTCTGCGGCTTCAGCAGCCATTCTCTCAGACTCAGCAAGGATATCTTCTTCTATGGCTTCGCTGGAGACGCCAGAGCGAGAACCCTTGGTTTTCTTCTTTTCCTTGGCCAGGAGGCCGCTGATGGTTTCTGTGTCATCACCTGCGAAAGAACAAACTGTTCAACAACTATTGCAAGAGCTAAAGTATGAAGAAGACAAGTTTGTTGAGATACCTTCCGAGTCTTCTTCTCGTATCTCACCTCTTTCTTCTTCTCTTTGCTTTCACCTCTCTCTTCTTCATCATCTCCTTCTCTTACTTCTCTTTCCTTGTCTTCCTCTTCCTCCTCTTCCTGACCAAAAGGAACGAAAGTCTCAACTGCAAGCTCTTTCTGCACTTTGATTGGCATGCGACCTTTGCCTTTGTCTTTAGAGGCAAGAGACTTCGCAGGAGACGGAGTTGGGGCAATCCTAGGAGGAGAGGAGATTGCAATGCCCTTCTGCTTTTGTCTCTTGGCCCTCGGGGCAACATCTGCTGGAGGAGATGGAGCATTCCTGGGAAGAGCCAGAGCTAGAGTATTGTCTATCAGCGAGCTAGCAAACGCATCCATTACCTCGCGAATCAAAGTATCTACTTGGGGAGCCATTCCCATTGTTAAAAGAATTTTCTCGCCCTGCCTTTTCGCGGTAACGATAGAGTTGATCAGCGATTTGGAGCGCTCTCCAGATGCGAACCTCCTCAGATAGCACTAGAACAGAATATGGGGTATAAGTTTCAATGCATCAAACGAAGGGAGTTTAAAATTCATAAAGGGAATTGTTTACCTTGGAAAAATCTTCGCTGTACTTGATAACATGCGAAGCTCCCTCCCTAACAGCGGTCATCTTCTCCTCAAGAATGGTGGATGGGCACAAGTGATTGTCAAGATCCAGCAAGGAGTAGAAGCCATACTGGGAATCATCCAAGCTGCAATTGGAACGAAATGGGAAGGCATTCCTTTTGATTGCAGGAGATTTGCTGGGCTGAGGAGTCGAGTGCGTTTCGAATCTGGCTTGCTGAGTAGCCCAGTAAGAAATCCAATTTTTGGACAGGCGACCTTCACGGCTACCTGAAGGTTAAACGAAGGGCAAGTTGCTCCGAAAGATTGTTTGGCACTCGCCAGATAACAGTCGCTTGTAGCAGCCTCTTATGATCAATTTTGGCCAAATGGAAGGTGTGCGTCGCAGGTGAATAGCGAGAAATAAGGTTTAGAAGCATGGACGGATCCAACTTCACGGAAGCACCCTTCATAGCACGAACTGCAAAATAAATCCCAGCATTGTCTAATGCGATGGCATGGTGGGTCAATACATGGTCAATCCACTCATCCATCAGGTCCAACTTTTGGACAAAGGCCTGGGTGGAAATTGCAGTATGAGGGAAAAACCCATTTTCAACTCCTAGCCTAACCACATCCTTGGAGTCGATTAAATCTAGCATGGCTGCATTGGTAGGCGGGGTCAATGTCCGCAATTCTCCGGAGGGGGCAGGAACCGGTAGATTCTTCACCTTAACCCTAGCATGATAGAAATCCTTTCCACCCAAATAGGGGGCTTTTCTCCACAAAGTCTTTGGAAGATCAGATATTTCTTCGGGCTCTTTAACGGGTTTAGATCCTTTTGTCTTGGCCATTCCTGCAGAAAAGCAAGAAAAGGGGGGGGGGAGAAATATACCCACTCAGTTTAAATTTTAGTTCAGATTCGGGAAGCAATTTTGGTTTGTTAGAAGAAGATGAACAGTTTGGGATCAGTTCTGGGTTTAGAATCTCAGAATTTCAGAAAAGTTCATCATTCAAAATCATCTCAATCTGGTGATTCAATTAGTTCTGGGTTTAAGAAAGAGCCTCTTTTGCAGTTCTCGATGAACAATATATTCCAAATAACTCTGGGTTTACAGATCCAAGACAGTTCAAAGGATATTTGAATACGTTAATGGAATTGAGCAAAGCCAACCTTGTTTTGGTTAAGCAAGTTGAAGGAGACGATTGACAAGGAAGAACTGGTGGTTGATTAATTAAATCTCTTTTGAAGGCTTCCGGGTATCATTCACGTTATAGAGAGAAGTGATGCTTTGCAACAATGGAGGGCATAAAGTATTTATTCAAGAACAATGAGGAGTCGCGTCCTTTCAGTAGTCGAATCGCAACCGTCACCATCGAATCGCGCAATCACAGGACGAGCTGACGTCACGCCTAAAACCCTAAAAGAACAAACGGCACGACTCTAGGGATTCTAGGTCATAATGGCACAAGGGGGCTGATCTTGCATGTATTTGAATTGGTGCGTGGCAGCGACGCGTGCATTGGTTCCTGCGCATTGAAGCCTATCCGGTCAGGTGTCTTCACGCGCAGAAAGGGGGCTAATGTAGATAGTGCTTTCTAGACAGACAAATCTTAGCCACGTGGCGGGCATCTAGCACACCTAGCTGTGCTCCACACACACTGGATCACCACCCGCGCTGATCCACGTGGGGGCTGCCAGGGCCCTCGCATACCATCATACGGGACTTGTAGGGACTTAGTGGTTTGGAGGCTAGAGTAAGTCCAGTCGCGCGCGAGCGACAACCAAGCCCGCGCGCGACCTCTAGTAAATGCTTTGAGAGATTTATGGCACGAGCTCCATAAACCCGGCCAACCTCGTAACGGTTCTGGTATACGCGGACGAGTACGTAACGGTTCCTATATACACGGACGAACGTGCCGTTGTGGTTAAGCTAATTAAGTCGCCATTAATGGGCGCATTAACAAACTACAACGGTCACATTCTCTGTTATATATAGGATCGTTAACCCTTCCATACAAGGACGAATCACCTGAGATACGCGGAAGCTCTGCCAAAATTCCGTCTCTCTCTCTCAGTTGCCATTGTCTTACTCTCTCCCTACACACACCCTACTCTTTCCGTGTTCTTTCTATCCCCTGCTCTTGGTGTATATTGAATCCACCTCAAAGGATTCTCTCGTACACAATAGTCAAATAGGTGTCCCCACCCCCACACTCGATGTAAAGCATATCTCGAACCCGGTAGTCAATGTGTAAACGTGCTAATTCCAACCAATCCTCCTCATCACCTAAGATGTAAAAAATATGAATGACGTGCAAGAATGTCCTCCTATAAGATCAACCAACCCCCACCCCATGACATGCGGAAAAGTATCACGCACTACGGCACTCCACCTGTGATCGTGGTGTATGGACACGACTCACCGCCACACAGAAGTGTGCTGCCGTCAATAACTCGCTCTCACATCCCCTCAAAAGATGACATGTAAGAATGTTCACTCAAGATGTATCAAATCAGCTCACCCTCATCGAACCTCCCTAACTCATCTCCCTCTATCATGACGCATAGGAAGGGACCATTCTAACTAGTGACAGAAGTCACAAGGAACGGCTTCCTAGGCTAGAGGCTGTGAATAAAAGGGGTAAATGGATCAAATTGGGATAACTAGTGGACCTAGGTGATGGAGACAGGACGTGAGGTCCCCAAAAATATCACTCGCACAGCTGTTCCGTTGCCATTACGAGGAGGGTTGACGACTACCTAAATGACAGTGGTGTAGCACTAGTAGGATAGCTAGTTTGAGAGACAGCTACTCACAACTCTCTAGTGCATTGGCCCTATAGCCTTCCTACTCCTGATTCTCGCGTGTCTACCTCACCTCAGACTTTCATACTACCTAGGGAATACTATCATTGAGCCCTCTCCACGCTTACTCTCTTCAATTGCCCTTTCTAAAAAAAAATCAATTTTTAGGGATTTTCTTATTTTTTAATTTTTTTGTATTTTTTTAGACACTATATGTAACCGGCCAACTCGATTAACCAACAACACAGGGTAGGTGGACTCAATATTTAAAAGTGCAACAATATATACAATGCAAATATTTAAACGTGCACATGGAATCCTATGGACCAACTCTATATGCATAACAGACTCACTAAGCTACATGTAACAAGGCTATGCAAGGGCCAACTAGCGGATAACTAAAAACTCCCCCACACTAAAGTGCTTTGTTGTCCTCAACGAAAAATAGGGTGAATATCAAGAGGACTCTGCTACTCAAGCGTAGGGCCGGTGGGTCTAATCGGAGTGCGTCCTCCCTTCGTCCTAATGGGTATACATCAGACTGGTAATGGAACAAGCCATCGTAGGTATGTGGGTGCTGCAACTGGACATTGGCCGCCACAGCCAAGTCCCGAATCCATCCACCCTGCTGGGCACAGTCATAGCTAAGTGACTCCATACCTCGGCCCAACTGGCGCTGGCTACTACGGATGTGCTAAAAATGTCTCCCCTCCCTAGCTCTATCCTCATCAGCTTGGAGTCTCTGAGACTCCATCATATGCATGAGTGTGTCAAGCTGTCGCTCCATGTTGGAGCTCGAGCTACTCGCTTGGTCTCCGCTAGGGTGTGTGGGGTCAACAAGTATTTGGTTCTTGACGGGGTTGGGTATTCTCTCCCAAGTACGTGTTGCATCCTTCTTCTTCTTGTCTCTAGAGCAATCGTCATACTCTAGACCACTCAAATAAGCCTTAGCATCTTGTGCTAGCTTTAGGAGCAAACAAGTGTTCCCGCGAGATCTACGGTTATAGCGGTCAGTCCTCTCCATAAGAAATCTATAAATGAAGTACGGGACATTGATACGCTTCCCCATCCACAAACAGTAAGCCATGGTGCAAAGCTGGAAGGGGTACGTGGGATTAGGAGAAACTCCATAAACCCAGTTATCAAGAAACTCACACAACCACCTCGCACGTGGAAGCACGAGTCTCCTAGAAACGTTCCACTCAGGTAAAGTGGGTTTCTCATTCCACCCCGCTCCAGGCACCCCCTCAAAACTAAAGGCACTCACTACTTCAACAGCATCCACCCTCCTAATGGTCTCATGGTAGGCGCAAATCTCATTCTTTAGAGGTTTAAATTTCAGGGAGGCCGCTATAGTCTCGGGCGTGATGACTATATAGGTGCCCCGGAAATACACATGCCTCCGATCCTCACCCTCTCCCTCGAAACAAAAGCAATCATTTACCAGAATCTCCCTCGCAAGAGCAGAGCTAGACTTCTTAAAAATTTTAAACCACCTATCTAGCCTCTCATTCTTGAAGAGATCCTGAAGCTGTTTTGGCATTTTGTCGCTTTGCGGGAAGGGTTTTTCAAGAGTCCCTACCCTCTTCAGGAATGGGTGAGTGCAGTATGCCTTATGGGCATTCGCACTAACAAACCTGAAGCTGCAGAATTTGGTACTGCATATAGCATCGAGGTCAACATCCTTTGCAGCCCTACCTCTCTTCCCAATCTTTGGAAGTGCAGGTTCAACTCATAACGAATTGGAGACGGAGGCACCTGACGACGGTTGCCAGAATCGTCTCCCTCGTCCACATTCTCCTCCTCACTCAAAACTACATCTTCCTCAAAATTGAAGATGGGGTGATCATCAACAACTATACCCCGTCTCCTCTTAGCACTATTCGATGTAGACATAATGATAGAGAAAATAAAAGACGAGTGCACGTGAGGTCTAGAGTGAACTAAGCAAGTATCACAAGCCAAATATGAGCAAGTAACAAATTCGAAGCAAATTAAGCCCTAAGAGTGCGTAAGCAAGGAACTAAAGCGAGAGAAAGATTTCGGTACCTACGGTCCCGGAGTACCGTACTTACGGGACCGATTTCGCAAAAACTGGTCAAGAATGGACCAAGTGATCGACCAATTTTTCGAAAACTTGAGCAAGTTGAAGAAATACTTCCTACTTGTGCTCCTCGGTGTCCCCATCGAAAGTCTCTCCTTGAGCTAAGGCCGAATCCCCCTCCAAGTTGATCAATTGGAGAATTTTTATTCTTGGAGCTCTTCCTCTTTGATTTCCCCCACACTCAAACAAAGCCCTATCTTTTAAAAACTCAAGAATTAATGTTGTTGTTGGGTTTGCAAGGAGCAAAACCCAACAAAAAATTCTCAATTTGGTGGAGTTTTGGAAATTGGGTGTATGGATGTATGGGTGTTCTTGAAGGTTTGGAGAGGAATAAGATGAATAAAAGTGGGGTTTGATCCAAGTTTGGGGTGTTTTTACCCTTCATGGCCGGATATGGGCATTAAACAAGCACCAAAATACCAAAAATCACCCCCAAAATCGGACCAAGCCTCCCTATTTCGGCCCCCATTTCGGCCCAAAATGGGGCCCAAAATCACTGGAAAAAATGCTAACAGTTTGTGTGTTTTATTTCGGGCCGAAATCACTGCTTCCGCCCACTTTTTTTTCTCTAATTTCTTCATCCAGTAACCGATTCGCGCGATTCTTGAACCGTTGGACTCCACACTCGACGAAGAATTGATTTTTGACCGAAAAATTTCCAAATCCGGGGATTTTTCCGTTTCTTACCAAAAAATTTCTCCTTGTTCAAGAATCTCACCACCTCAAGCTCTTTAACTTTCTCCACTCCGGATTCCGATGCGTACAACTCCGATACTCCAACTTGCTACCGTGATCCTCATGACTCATTTTCTACTTCTCGACCTCGAGTAGCTTCTTTATCAAGTTCTTTGCTCCCGGTAAGATCTTTTTCCTCGTTTTGCGTGCAAAATGGTGCACATACATCAAGAACGGAAATCCGAAGGGTCTTTGGTACCTTTTTCCTGCACACTCATAGAAAATATTAAATCGCTCTCTCTCTCACCCCTAAAAAATCAAGTATGACTATCTAAAAAAAACAAAATACGAAAAACAAATACGACTACCTAAATTGGGTTGCCTCCCAATCAGCGCTTGTAATTTAAAGTCGACGGCCCGACCCAGATCCCTCATAGCCCCTACACAGGTGGCTTGGCACCCCGTTCCATCTCTTCATGCTTCCTCTGCTGGATTCTCAACACAACACCATGAACTTTGTCTTTTGGAATTGATGGCTCATCACGAACCACCTCAGAACTCTTGTGCACTGATTGCACGGCCACTGGCATCTGAGTCTTCTCTTGAGGCTGCTGTCGAGTCATCTTAGAAACCTGGAAGGTCTCCCACGCATTATTGATCCTCATGATCAATTCTCCGTTCTCGACATCAATGAGAGTCCGACCGGTAGCCAGAAAGGGCCTACCCAGAATGATCGGAACATCTCCCACATGCATCTCAAGAATCACAATATCTGCAGGGATAATAGAATTCCTTACCTTTACCAATACGTCTTCCACCACACCAAAGGCTATCTTGCAAGACTTGTCATCAAACTAGAGGTTGATCCATGTGCAACGAGCTTCTACTCCCAGCTTCTGAAAGACTGAAAGTGTCATTAAGTTGACACTAGCCCCCAAAATCACATAGGGCCTTCCCCGTGTAAGCTCCTCCCAAGTTAGATTCAATCACAAAGCTTCCCGGATCCTCCTGTTTTTTAGGCAAACCATGCATCACACATGAGCTCACCTGCTCAGTCAAGTCCACTGTCTCAAAGTCCGGCACCGCCCTCTTTCCTGAAATTGCATCCTTCATATATTTGGCATATTTAGGCATCATCTTGACTGCCTCAATCAATGGAACATTGATATGCAACTTCGAGAAAATGGATAAGAATCTCTTGTACTCCTCAGAGTCATCTTTCTTCTTTCTTGTCTTAAGCGGATATGGGAGATTCTTAGATAACCAGGGTGGTGGTGGTGTTACCTCATCATCAACATGCGGAGTCACGCCCTTTGATTGGGGGATCATGACAGGGGTCTTGTCAAAGACCTCATGCTCCCTAGCTTTCGAATCTTCAGCTCTGGCGTGGCTCGGATATGGGGGATCATCGTGAACAATCCCGCTACGAGTGGTGATGGCGTTCACCTGGCGCACATTCTCCATGTCAGATGGCAAGGACATTGGGGCTCTAGTGGAGAGCTGAGTAGCAATCTGTCCTACCTGCACTTCCACGTTACTGTAATACCCCTGCATTTTAAGGGTATTGTTAGGAATTTATTGAATATGGTGGGCCATTATTTACATTATTTATAAAAGTAATTTTCTTTTATTATTATACAATTTATTTAGTTATATATCTATATAATATAGTTATTTATATATGTACATACATAAAGGACTTTTTTTTATAATTACAAAATTAATTAGTTTCGTAGTTAGTTAGGTGTACATTTTATTTAAAAATTTATAAAAGTTGTTTTGTTTATTTTCTCTTATTTAGCTACATAATTAAGTTATTTTATAGAAAATTTTAGTTGTCTTAATTTCATATTTTTAATTAGATATGTACAATTGAAAATATATTTTTAGTCGTGTATATTATGTTTAGTTGTATAACTTATAGTATGTATATAGTTGGTTATTAATACGTTTCGTATAACCTTTTTAACGTGACCAAACGTCACTTTTTAATTAATTTTATGTGCATAGCCACCGCGTGACTCATGCACCTTACCACACTGGATTCTTTCACCCTTCATCTTCCCCAACACAACTCCTGACAGGAGATGAACATCTCCTTCGCCTCCCTCTCCGATAAAGACTCCAACTCCGCCACTGCCGCCAATTTCGACCTCATCTTTCTCCAATTTCGTCCCAGTTTGATCCTAATCCATCACGGACCGATAATTCCTCACCAAGATACCGAATTTTGCCAAAATCACGGCTCAGTTTGAACCAAAAAAATTCTTCAGCCGGTCTCCATTTTGCGGTCAAATTCCTCATCCACAGTTTATAAATACCCTCGCCAAAATCAGATAAGATTCACACCCAAAGCGCTATGTTGACTCAAAGACCCTTGAATGTATTTTGGATGGTAATTGTTTTGAGTGATGAAAGACAACGACAAAGGCCAAGAATTTCAGATACTCCAAGGCCTTGAGATACTGACAGAGCTTCAAAGCCTTGAGAGTTGTTCTAATTCTGCTGAATGTTCTAACAATCTTGTGCTGCGGATTGGATACTTGATTTTATAGATCAGATATTTGCTGCATATACTCATGTTTTACATTGTCTCCTTATCTAACACAATTGCAGATGTTCAGAGCAGGGAGAATCAAAGTTATCTAGACTTAACTTTGAAAAACAATGAAGCATGTTCAGAGCTTCAAGGCCTTGACACGTGCCTTAAGCTGCTAACAGTTTTACAGAACTAAATTGATTCTTTCTTGCAGGTTTTAATACTTATTATTGTGATTGTTTAATGACTTCTAAGAGTCTTAAACTGGTTTATCATGAATTATATATGTCAGAAGTTAATCAGATTATTGTTCTAATCTTTTAACCAGTTTTGATCAGAAACTGGAAAACCAAACAGTCATAGTACTGCTATATTTCTGGATTTTGTTGTTGCTGTGTTTTAATGTTATTGCAGGGTTGTTAAACTTGCAAAATCATCTTCAACACACTCCAATGGATATCCACTTAGAGCTGTTTGAATTTCAGTTGAAAACAGAAGGAGGATTTGTAGGAACTGAGATCCTAAAATCTCTCATTCAGTTGCAGCTGGTGGATAAAGAGACTGGTTTGAATTTTGAAAGGAATAGAGGCTTGCAGAATACTGAGAGAAGTGTGAAAAACTTGTGGGAGATCATTCATTCAAACACACAGGAATTCAGGCTTCAAATCCAGATTTCAGAAGATCAAGTCATTCCAGTTTCCAGAAGAACACATCCAGGCTTCATTCGCTTATTTCTTCTACTGTGTTCTTCATCTGTTTTGTAATTTGTTCATCTTTTGAATATCTAAAACCTCACTAAACCCTAGTTGTTGGTTGTTCAAGTGAACAACAAGAGGTTCTTGTTAGCTCAACAGTTAGTAGCTGGAACTAGATAGGTTTGGAACCACAAGCTGTATAGGTGTAAGGGAAATCGCTTAGGTTTGAAGATCTAGGGCTCTTTCTGTGTGAGTAATAAGAAGTGTTTGCCCAATCCTGGTGGGATTAGATCCCTCAGGCAGAGATTAGGTCCATTGGGACTGAACTCTGTAAATTGCTTTGTGTTCTTTACTTTACAGTTTTGTTAATTTAAGCTGCACCAACTCAAATCAAACTAGGGTTTATAATAGGGGTGCAACTTGGGTGGGTTGAACCCGACCAAACCGAACCCAACCCGAACTTAAATAGGGACCGGACACATAGTTTTGGCAATTTGGACGAGCTTGGGCATAAATTCTCAGCCCGAATTGCAATTAGGGTCGGGCTTGGGCACAAATATCGAATGACGGGCTAACCCGAATTGCCTGATTTGCATGATCACTACCTATAAATATGATTTTTTAAAAGAATTATGTAGCATATCTAACATGAATATGCTACTATTCTCTTGATTATTAGCGATGTTTTTAATTATTGTTTGTTCCTGAACTAGTTGATTTGTTTTTCGCCAATAATTTATTATTTTCTTGTGTTATTAAAAAGATTATTTAGTTTAATATACTAGCCCGAATTCAACCCGAACCCGTATTGATTAATACGAATTTGGGGTCGGAAGGGTTGACAATGCTCTTAACCCGGGTTGGGCTGGGTTTGGACAGCCACGACAGAACTCGGGCTCGGGCTTGGACAAGGGTGTCAACCGTCCAGCCCGCCCGAGTTGCAGTCCTAGTTTATAAGCTGTTTAGAACTGGTAATAGTTCAAGGACTTGAAGCTTTCTATTTTGCCTTTGAAAGTTTCTGACAGTTTTCTAAAATCTCAAGGCCTTGAGATTTGAGTTTCACACAAAGCTAATTACTTAGAATCTGAGTTTTGCAAATAGTTTCCATACTCTATTCAACCCCCCCCCCCCCTGTAAGACCCCCACCCCTCATAATAGGGAATCTTCCCTAAGACCCCAAACCTACGGGAGTGTCCTCCGCTAAGGCACAAAAATGCCCCAGCAAGGAGTTAAGTACTAACGGTTCTGTTGCATGACATAATTAAAGAAACTGGAAACTTGAGAGCAAAAAAAAAAAAAAAAAAAATCTTGCAGTTACAACTTAAGTATGATAGATATATAACATTGTCGGCTATCTGTTTGAGTCTACTTCCCAACTCCTCGTGTGCTCTTCCGAGATCCAGCCTAGTTTCCTGATTTGCGGAGCTATTTCTATATTCCAGAACCCACTACACACTCCAAGTGTATATGTTATGTCCTCTAAATTAGATATAATGCATAATGTAGATGCCATGCTGACTACCAATCAAATTTACTGTTTTTCCCGTGATAACCCAGACCCTTCACTACAGCCCCTGACTGTGACTGAACCCTCGACTCATTCTCAACCAAGTCTATTAGTACGAAATTATGATCCCTATCCCTTCCCGATACATTTAGTATTGGAATCTGCAACTATACATAATTGCACCAAATCCCTGCAATCTAGCAAAACTACAGAAAAGCCCCTACAGTTAACTTTTAGTCAATCTCGGCCCAAACAGGTGCATAATAACTCCAAATGTTATGAAACCGATATAGAAGCATGATGTCCTACCGTGAGCCAAGATTTGATTGTCCAATTCCAATTATTGTAAAATTACAAATTTATCCGTCCTATACAGCCTGCCATACTCGGGTCTTTAGAAAGTCAAACTTGATCCTTCAAATTAAATGTTATTTCGAACAACTTGCCAGAATGACATTTTGGTCAATTAAGCTACCAGAAAGCTCAACTCAGAAAGTCAATTATAACTGTGAAAATGTCTCACAGGGTAAACTTTGCAGTCGATTTCTGCTCAATATAGGAAGAGATTTGAGCATCTGACAACATAGTTTTATAGTTGAAGTGCCCGGTTTCCAGAACATATTTGATATCTTCATGATTCAAAATATACAAGGAGATATTCTCGTCTAGGAGTGATTTGAAGTATTAGTATCCAGCTTCTCATAGGAGAAAGCATAATGCAAATTCATTAAAAATTCAGAGAGTTACAATTGGCAGAAGTTGGCGATTTCGACCCACTTTTCATACTAAAATGTTGTTTTTGAATCACTTTAGTCTTATTTTCCAGATAATCCACGAGGAATTAGGACAAGCTCCATAAAGAGTGATTTGTAGAATTTAGACCCAGCATTAAACGGTCAAAACATATTACAATTTCATTAATGATAGACTAGCCTTTTGCAGTTGGAGACGGTGGTATATTCTAACAAATTCTTTATTTACTTCGAATTATTATTACATGGTATATTTAATAACTCAATATGAAGATCAAGTAGATAAATTATTGCTCAATTTCGTAGATGCCCGTGGAATGGAGCAGAGTTGCAGTCTTTTAACATGGTACTATTTGCATTAGGTTACAGTAGTATTTTATAGTGGTAGATCTTTTAGTTGTAAAAGAGTGATAAACCATACCAACAAAATCAACCTTAACTTCTCAAAGTTTAAACTAAGAACCCATAGCAGCCTAAGCCTAGCCAACAAGCCATTTACTTCAGATTTCAAAGGTTCCACCATTAGCATCAATGCCAAATGATGACATTGGTGATGGATACCATCCAGGAGGTGAGGCAAAGGGCAGACATCTTAGATAGATAGGTTTTTTTTTAAGACAAAGAGGAGAAGATCAGATATTTGCACGGTTCACCGTAATGCTCTGCTTCTAAAATTTGCCTGAAGTTGTGTATTTGCAAAGTGAACTCCCAAATACTAACCAAAGAACATATTGATCTTGTTATTACTTTAGAAAAACATGCACACTAACTGGAGAACCCTACTGTAATCTTGATTCTTTCAACCATAGCTCATCAAGTAGCAATATTCATCTTGGTTTTCAGATGCTATAGAGGTCGTATCTAGAGAAGAATTCAGTATAAAAGTTATAGTATTAATTTAAACGAATCGGCGGAACCAATTACCAGCTAAAATTTCTACGAATTGAAGAAGCTATAGGTTTCAAGAGGTGACATATTTCACTAGCAATAAATTGGTGTAGTTGAAGCATTGTTTTGTTTTTTTAGAAGACTTTGGGTTGAAATTTAGATTGTCTAGAACTTGTTTCTACCCCAAACTTTAACATGGGAGTTGTAGCTTCAGGATCAGGGATTTCCCAGACCCCTGTGGTACATCATTTCATGGAGTGAGGAGGGAGAATCAATAGATGTAAGTTGATAGAATATTAACATGATATTTCTAAGTGAATCCCAAAAAATGTTTCCTGCATCTTTGGGTGAGAACCAAGTCAAGATTTAACTGAGAAGTAGTAGCATAAGTTGAAGAGACCATTTAGGTGATATATGCAGCTACAAACAGGAACATATGAGTTCACCCAAAAAAAACAAGCACAAATGAAAGATTTTACATCCAGAGCCATCTCAGTTTTTGGCAACACACTGCAGCGATTTGGAGAAACATTACATGGGTTTTTAAGATTGATTCGAACCAAGTTATGCACAAGAATTTATTCATGTCAATGCCAGGAGTCCATAGAATCAATCAGTATCCCAAAATTATCGACTCATGACTGAATTTTAGGGCCATGACATACACTGTTCTCATGCCGGAAATGTAAAATTCAATCCGAACAAAACTCATACAAACAGAGTTATGGGCAAGCTTTTGTGGTTTAAATGAATCCCAGACGTGACAAGGATCAAGAGTATGTTATTAGCAGTGGATATAATCAAGGGTGATAGTTTATTTTACCTCATATCCGACGGAAAAGCTGATTCCCAATGGTTCCCTGTCCTGAATCGCCGAAATGCGAGTTTTCGATGAATAGGGTCCGATTAACTCCTTTGTTATGGGCTGGATTATAACATTGATTTGAGGCTTTTGTTTGCCTCATCAAGGTAGACTTCCAGCTGAATCCGTTTTGGAAACGGAGCTGCAATGATGGTGGTTCCTCTGGTTACAATGTTGGTGGTGTTCTTCTTTTTTTGGAGGTGGTTCTCCAGGCTGAAGAAGATAGGACCCCCCAAGGATTGAAGAGAGTCATGGATATTTCTGGAACTAGTTGGTGGAGGAGAAGGGTGACATGCTGCCACCTCACCAATGAGGTGGCAAGTTGATCCTTCCAAGTGGCTTCCATGCACTTGGGGTGAAATTGATATTCTCACAAAGTTAGGGAAAATATGAAGAATTAGAGAAGGAGTAGATATTTTTGAATTTTCATTATTGCCCCAACATTTGAATTATTTTACGAATTTTTTTAAAATTCCCCAGTGATCTCCAATTTGGTCAGATTGAACCAAAACATAACTCTCTGCGAGATGCCGACTGGTATTGGTATACGATAAAAATCACATTATGACACCAAAAGTTCAAAATATGTCTTTTAAACCCTCTAGAAAATCGCGAGGTGATACATTCTACCCCCCTTAAAAGAATCTTTGTCCCCGAAGATCTTCTACTATTCTGTAGTCCTTCTGACACGATCTGCTCTCCTCAGTTCCTTGACATGTTCATCAAGTCTCAAACGTAGTCACAATTTACTTTTTCAAATTGTTTTGACCCTTCATGTCTTTGTTGTTATCTGTCCACCTGTTAGCAATTCGTCTGGTTTGTAACCATGATAATGGTTCATCTGGATCATATCAAGGATAGCCATTCATCATACTCATGTCTGTAGCCACGGCCCAGACGTCCGAAGACAATTATCGCTCTCATGTTTGTAGCCACGACCCTTGCGTCCGAAGACAATTATAGTACCCATGTCTGTAGCCACGGCCCAGACGTCCGAAGAAAATTATAATACTCATGTCTGTAGCCACGGCCCAGACGTCCGAAGACAATTATCGATCTCATGTTTGTAGCCACAGCCCAGACGTCCGAAGACAATTATCGATCTCATGTCTGTAGCCACAGCCCAGACGTCCGAAGACAATTATATTACTCATGTCTGTAGCCACAGCCCAGACGTCCGAAGACAATAGTAATACCAAGTAATCACTCTTCCTAATTTCGTCTCAGTAACATTTGCCCGCTTCCCTGCTATTCATGAGAAAACTCAGCAAACAACAATGTTTAAGTCAACATTTCCCTCGAATCCAGATCATTCCACTACCGATATCACCCACACTTCACTGTCCACATCCATTGCCCATTCTCAGATCCATTCTACTTTATAATTATCACCGCAAAATATATGAACCAACGCCTGAGGTTCCACTACATTGCCTATTTGGCCAAGACATGCACACATGTCAGTGCATTCACCCACAAATATTATTTCAATTTTAGTCTTGTTTCCTATTCACTTTTTAGTTTTTTTGAAAATACTAGCAACCTATTAAGTTCTCAATTATGTCTCTTCACAGAACCAATGCTCTGATACCATCTGTAACACCCCCACCCATCATAATAGGGAATCTTCCCTAAGACCCCAGACCTACGGGAGTGTCCTCCGCTAAGGCACAAAAATGCCCCAGCAAGGAGTTAAGTACTAACGGTTCTCTTGCATGACATAATTAAAGAAACTGGAAACTTGAGAGCAAAAAAAAAATCTTGCAGTTACAACTTAAGTATGATAGATATATAACATTGTCGGCTATCTGTTTGAGTCTACTTCCCAACTCCTCGTGTGCTCTTCTGAGATCCAGCCTAGTTTCCTGATTTGCGGAGCTAATTCTATATTCCAGAACCCACTACACACTCCAAGTGTATATGTTATGTCCTCTAAATTAGATATAATGCATAATGTAGATGCCATGCTGACTACCAATCAAATTTACTGTTTTTCCCGTGATAACCCAGACCCTTCACTACAGCCCCTGACTGTGACTGAACCCTCGACTCATTCTCAACCAAGTCTATTAGTACGAAATTATGATCCCTATCCCTTCCCGATACATTTAGTATTGGAATCTGCAACTATACATAATTCCACCAAATCCCTGCAATCTAGCAAAATTACAGAAAAGCCCCTACAGTTAACTTTTAGTCAATCTCGGCCCAAACAGGTGCATAATAACTCCAAATGTTATGAAACCGATATAGAAGCATGATGTCCTACCGTGAGCCAAGATTTGATTGTCCAATTCCAATTATTGTAAAATTACAAATTTATCCGTCCTATACAGCCTGCCATACTCGGGTCTTTAGAAAGTCAAACTTGATCCTTCAAATTAAATGTTATTTCGAACAACTTGCCAGAAGGACATTTTGGTCAATTAAGCTACCAGAAATCTCAACTCAGAAAGTCAATTATAACTGTGAAACTGTCTCACAGGGTAAACTTTGCAGTCGATTTCTGCTCAATATAGGAAGAGATTTGAGCATCTGACAACATAGTTTTATAGTTGAAGTGCCCGGTTTCCAGAACATATTTGATATCTTCATGATTCAAAATATACAAGGAGATATTCTCGTCTAGGAGTGATTTGAAGTATTAGTATCCAGCTTCTCGTAGAAGAAAGCATAATGCAAATTCATTAAAAATTCAGAGAGTTACAATTGGCAGAAGTTGGCGGTTTCGACCCACTTTTCATACTAAAATGTTGTTTTTGAATCACTTTAGTCTTATTTTCCAGATAATCCACGAGGAATTAGGACAAGCTCCATAAAGAGTGATTTTTAGAGTTTAGACCCAGCATTACACGGTCAAAACATATTACAATTTCATTAATGATAGACTAGCCTTTTGCAGTTGGAGACGGTGGTATATTCTAACAAATTCTTTATTTACTTCGAATTATTATTACATGGTATATTTAATAACTCAATATGAAGATCAAGTAGATAAATTATTGCTCAATTTCGTAGATGCCCGTGGAATGGAGCAGAGTTGCAGTCTTTTAACATGGTACTATTTGCATTAGGTTACAGTAGTATTTTATAGTGGTAGATCTTTTAGTTGTAAAAGAGTGATAAACCATACCAACAAAATCAACCTTAACTTCTCAAAGTTTAAACTAAGAACCCATAGCAGCCTAAGCCTAGCCAACAAGCCATTTACTTCAGATTTCAAAGGTTCCACCATTAGCATCAATGCCAAATGATGACATTGGTGATGGATACCATCCAGGAGGTGAGGCAAAGGGCAGACATCTTAGATAGATAGGTTTTTTTGTTAAGACAAAGAGGAGAAGATCAGATATTTGCACGGTTCACCGTAATGCTCTGCTTCTAAAATTTGCCTGAAGTTGTGTATTTGCAAAGTGAACTCCCAAATACTAACCAAAGAACATATTGATTTTGTTATTACTTTAGAAAAACATGCACACTAACTGGAGAACCCTACTGTAATCTTGATTCTTTCAACCATAGCTCATCAAGTAGCAATATTCATCTTGGTTTTCAGATGCTATAGAGGTCGTATCTAGAGAAGAATTCAGTATAAAAGTTATAGTATTAATTTAAACGAATCGGCGGAACCAATTACCAGCTAAAATTTCTACGAATTGAAGAAGCTATAGGTTTCAAGAGGTGACATATTTCACTAGCAATAAATTGGTGTAGTTGAAGCATTGTTTTGTTTTTTTAGAAGACTTTGGGTTGAAATTTAGATTGTCTAGAACTTGTTTCTACCCCAAACTTTAACATGGGAGTTGTAGCTTCAGGATCAGGGATTTCCCAGACCCCTGTGGTACATCATTTCATGGAGTGAGGAGGGAGAATCAATAGATGTAAGTTGATAGAATATTAACATGATATTTCTAAGTGAATCCCAAAAAATGTTTCCTGCATCTTTGGGTGAGAACCAAGTCAAGATTTAACTGAGAAGTAGTAGCATAAGTTGAAGAGACCATTTAGGTGATATATGCAGCTACAAACAGGAACATATGAGTTCACCCAAAAAAACAAGCACAAATGAAAGATTTTACATCCAGAGCCATCTCAGTTTTTGGCAACACACTGAAGCGATTTGGAGAAACATTACATGGGTTTTTAAGATTGATTCGAACCAAGTTATGCACAAGAATTTATTCATGTCAATGCCAGGAGTCCATAGAATCAATCAGTATCCCAAAATTATCGACTCATGACTGAATTTTAGGGCCATGACATACACTGTTCTCATGCCGGAAATGTAAAATTCAATCCGAACAAAACTCATACAAACAGAGTTATGGGCAAGCTTTTGTGGTTTAAATGAATCCCAGACGTGACAAGGATCAAGAGTATGTTATTAGCAGTGGATATAATCAAGGGTGATAGTTTATTTTACCTCATATCCGACGGAAAAGCTGATTCCCAATGGTTCCCTGTCCTGAATCGCCGAAATGCGAGTTTTCGATGAATAGGGTCCGATTAACTCCTTTGTTATGGGCTGGATTATAACATTGATTTGAGGCTTTTGTTTGCCTCATCAAGGTGGACTTCCAGCTGAATCCGTTTTGGAAACGGAGCTGCAATGATGGTGGTTCCTCTGGTTACAATGTTGGTGGTGTTCTTCTTTTTTTGGAGGTGGTTCTCCAGGCTGAAGAAGATAGACCCCCCAAGGATTGAAGAGAGTCATGGATATTTCTGGAACTAGTTGGTGGAGGAGAAGGGTGACATGCTGCCACCTCACCAATGAGGTGGCAAGTTGATCCTTCCAAGTGGCTTCCATGCACTTGGGGTGAAATTGATATTCTCACAAAGTTAGGGAAAATATGAAGAATTAGAGAAGGAGTAGATATTTTTGAATTTTCATTATTGCCCCAACATTTGAATTATTTTACGAATTTTTTTAAAATTCCCCAGTGATCTCCAATTTGGTCAGATTGAATCAAAACATAACTCTCTGCGAGATGCCGACTGGTATTGGTATACGATAAAAATCACATTATGACACCAAAAGTTCAAAATATGTCTTTTAAACCCTCTAGAAAATCGCGAGGTGTTACATTCTACCCCCCTTAAAAGAATCTTTGTCCCCGAAGATCTTCTACTATTCTGTAGTCCTTCTGACACGATCTGCTCTCCTCAGTTCCTTGACATGTTCATCAAGTCTCAAACGTAGTCACAATTTACTTTTTCAAATTGTTTTGACCCTTCATGTCTTTGTTGTTATCTGTCCACCTGTTAGCAATTCGTCTGGTTTGTAACCATGATAATGGTTCATCTGGATCATATCAAGGATAGCCATTCATCATACTCATGTCTGTAGCCACGGCCCAGACGTCCGAAGACAATTATCGCTCTCATGTTTGTAGCCACGACCCTTGCGTCCGAAGACAATTATAGTACCCATGTCTGTAGCCACGGCCCAGACGTCCGAAGAAAATTATAATACTCATGTCTGTAGCCACGGCCCAGACGTCCGAAGACAATTATCGATCTCATGTTTGTAGCCACAGCCCAGACGTCCGAAGACAATAGTAATACCAAGTAATCACTCTTCCTAATTTCGTCTCAGTAACATTTGCCCGCTTCCCTGCTATTCATGAGAAAACTCAGCAAACAACAATGTTTAAGTCAACATTTCCCTCGAATCCAGATCATTCCACTACCGATATCACCCACACTTCACTGTCCACATCCATTGCCCATTCTCAGATCCATTCTACTTTATAATTATCACCGCAAAATATATGAACCAACGCCTGAGGTTCCACTACATTGCCTATTTGGCCAAGACATGCACACATGTCAGTGCATTCACCCACAAATATTATTTCAATTTTAGTCTTGTTTCCTATTCACTTTTTAGTTTTTTTGAAAATACTAGCAACCTATTAAGTTCTCAATTATGTCTCTTCACAGAACCAATGCTCTGATACCATCTGTAACACCCCCACCCATCATAATAGGGAATCTTCCCTAAGACCCCAGACCTACGGGAGTGTCCTCCGCTAAGGCACAAAAATGCCCCAGCAAGGAGTTAAGTACTAACGGTTCTCTTGCATGACATAATTAAAGAAACTGGAAACTTGAGAGCAAAAAAAAAATCTTGCAGTTACAACTTAAGTATGATAGATATATAACATTGTCGGCTATCTGTTTGAGTCTACTTCCCAACTCCTCGTGTGCTCTTCTGAGATCCAGCCTAGTTTCCTGATTTGCGGAGCTAATTCTATATTCCAGAACCCACTACACACTCCAAGTGTATATGTTATGTCCTCTAAATTAGATATAATGCATAATGTAGATGCCATGCTGACTACCAATCAAATTTACTGTTTTTCCCATGATAACCCAGACCCTTCACTACACCCCCTGACTGTGACTGAACCCTCGACTCATTCTCAACCAAGTCTATTAGTACGAAATTATGATCCCTATCCCTTCTCGATACATTTAGTATTGGAATCTGCAACTATACATAATTCCACCAAATCCCTGCAATCTAGCAAAACTACAGAAAAGCCCCTACAGTTAACTTTTAGTCAATCTCGGCCCAAACAGGTGCATAATAACTCCAAATGTTATGAAACCGATATAGAAGCATGATGTCCTACCGTGAGCCAAGATTTGATTGTCCAATTCCAATTATTGTAAAATTACAAATTTATCCGTCCTATACAGCCTGCCATACTCGGGTCTTTAGAAAGTCAAACTTGATCCTTCAAATTAAATGTTATTTCGAACAACTTGCCAGAAGGACATTTTGGTCAATTAAGCTACCAGAAATCTCAACTCAGAAAGTCAATTATAACTGTGAAACTGTCTCACAGGGTAAACTTTGCAGTCGATTTCTGCTCAATATAGGAAGAGATTTGAGCATCTGACAACATAGTTTTATAGTTGAAGTGCCCGGTTTCCAGAACATATTTGATATCTTCATGATTCAAAATATACAAGGAGATATTCTCGTCTAGGAGTGATTTGAAGTATTAGTATCCAGCTTCTCATAGAAGAAAGCATAATGCAAATTCATTAAAAATTCAGAGAGTTACAATTGGCAGAAGTTGGCGGTTTCGACCCACTTTTCATACTAAAATGTTGTTTTTGAATCACTTTAGTCTTATTTTCCAGATAATCCACGAGGAATTAGGACAAGCTCCATAAAGAGTGATTTTTAGAGTTTAGACCCAGCATTACACGGTCAAAACATATTACAATTTCATTAATGATAGACTAGCCTTTTGCAGTTGGAGACGGTGGTATATTCTAACAAATTCTTTATTTACTTCGAATTATTATTACATGGTATATTTAATAACTCAATATGAAGATCAAGTAGATAAATTATTGCTCAATTTCGTAGATGCCCGTGGAATGGAGCAGAGTTGCAGTCTTTTAACATGGTACTATTTGCATTAGGTTACAGTAGTATTTTATAGTGGTAGATCTTTTAGTTGTAAAAGAGTGATAAACCATACCAACAAAATCAACCTTAACTTCTCAAAGTTTAAACTAAGAACCCATAGCAGCCTAAGCCTAGCCAACAAGCCATTTACTTCAGATTTCAAAGGTTCCACCATTAGCATCAATGCCAAATGATGACATTGGTGATGGATACCATCCAGGAGGTGAGGCAAAGGGCAGACATCTTAGATAGATAGGTTTTTTTGTTAAGACAAAGAGGAGAAGATCAGATATTTGCACGGTTCACCGTAATGCTCTGCTTCTAAAATTTGCCTGAAGTTGTGTATTTGCAAAGTGAACTCCCAAATACTAACCAAAGAACATATTGATCTTGTTATTACTTTAGAAAAACATGCACACTAACTGGAGAACCCTACTGTAATCTTGATTCTTTCAACCATAGCTCATCAAGTAGCAATATTCATCTTGGTTTTCAGATGCTATAGAGGTCGTATCTAGAGAAAAATTCAGTATAAAAGTTATAGTATTAATTTAAACGAATCGGCGGAACCAATTACCAGCTAAAATTTCTACGAATTGAAGAAGCTATAGGTTTCAAGAGGTGACATATTTCACTAGCAATAAATTGGTGTAGTTGAAGCATTGTTTTGTTTTTTTAGAAGACTTTGGGTTGAAATTTAGATTGTCTAGAACTTGTTTCTACCCCAAACTTTAACATGGGAGTTGTAGCTTCAGGATCAGGGATTTCCCAGACCCCTGTGGTACATCATTTCATGGAGTGAGGAGGGAGAATCAATAGATGTAAGTTGATAGAATATTAACATGATATTTCTAAGTGAATCCCAAAAAATGTTTCCTGCATCTTTGGGTGAGAACCAAGTCAAGATTTAACTGAGAAGTAGTAGCATAAGTTGAAGAGACCATTTAGGTGATATATGCAGCTACAAACAGGAACATATGAGTTCACCCAAAAAAAGCAAGCACAAATGAAAGATTTTACATCCAGTGCCATCTCAGTTTTTGGCAACACACTGCAGCGATTTGGAGAAACATTACATGGGTTTTTAAGATTGATTCGAACCAAGTTATCAACAAGAATTTATTCATGTCAATGCCAGGAGTCCATAGAATCAAGGGTAAAAGACAAAAACCACCCCTCGAGTATGGGGTATATACAAAAACACCCTTCGTGTTCGGGGATATACAAAAACCACCCCTGTCAGAGTTAGTGAGTAACGGCACACTAACGGACTGGTTTAAAGACAAAAATACCCCTAAAATTTTACAAAATTACCACACTATATATACCCTTTCCTACCCTTCTCCTCAATTCCTAACCCTAATCCAACCTTGTCTCTTCCTCTCTCTCTTCCTCCTCTCTTCACTCCCGACACAACAGACAACCCATCTCCACAATCAGAAATAGCAACCCACCTGAATCTTCCTCTCTCTCGATCTTCCACTCTCTCTCGAATTGGGAAACAAATCGAACACAAATGTGTTGCGATTCTTGGTCGATTGATTGGCGAATCTTGATTAGCTAGTTTGAGTTTGAGCTCTAGCGGCGATCTCATTCATCCAGAGCCATCGACGGCGTTCTTTGCCACATCCAGAGCCATCGACGGCGGCGGAGCCACCTTCTCGTCCTCCAGCATCGACCGAATCGGATCCAGTTCGATTGAGTTCACCTCGCAGAGAAGAGGCACAGTGGTTGAACATCGGTCAATAGCTCCGTTGCCGTGCCTGGTTCACAATGATCGAGACTTCACTTTTGCCAGCGTTGACTTCAGTGAACAGGGGAGGAAGAGGTATGGATCCTCAAGGTTAGTGCTCGATGAGATTTAACTTTCTCTCTCCCTTCTCTGTTCTGTTCTCTCTTTCTTCACACGCAAATCTCTATTGAATTTCGACTCGTATTCATGTCCAACTACTACTTTCAATCTATAATTGTGAGCTATTTACGATGAACCCGCAATTTCTTCGATTTCGGTTTCTATTTGTTGGGTTTCACTTGTACCCACCTCTGTTTCTTTATTTTCCTATAACAGGGTCGCGATGGAGAATGGTGGGGAGAGAGTGAGCGGCACGGCATCGGCGGAGATTTTGATGTTGTCCGATAAAGAGGTGAGTGATATGTGTGGGTTCAAGGTCGGAGGAGATGAGTGATATGTGTTACGCCGAACCCAGAGTGATATGTGTGGTCTCTAATTTGTGATATTGTGAAACTGGTTGGTGGTGTTTTATGTTGAGCTAATTTGTTCATTGAAAAAAAAAAGTTGTTGTGGTGGTGGTTGTGGTGGTGGGGATGTGGTGGTGAAGGAGGTGGTGGCCAAGAACACCCAGAATACCAAGAACAGAACAAAACTAACAAAAAAACATAAATAAGGGCAAAATGGTCATAAAAAAGACAGGTTGCACCTCTATATTAATGATTGTAACAGAGGGGTGCTTTTCGTCTAACGTCCATCCACTGACAGGGGTGTTTTTTGTCTCGACAGGGGTGGTTTTTGTATATCCCCAAACACGAGGGGTGTTTTTGTATATACCCCATACTCGAGGGGTGGTTTTTGTCTTTTACCCTAGAATCAATCAGTATCCCAAAATTATCGACTCATGACTGAATTTCAGGGCCATGACATACACTGTTCTCATGCCGGAAATGTAAAATTCAATCCGAACAAAACTCATACAAAAAGAGTTATGGGCAAGCTTTTGTGGTTTAAATGAATCCAAGACGTGACAAGGATCAAGAGTATGTTATTAGCAGTAGATATAATCAAGGGTGATAGTTTATTTTACCTCAGATCCGACGGAAAAGCTGATTCCCAATGGTTCCCTGTCCTGAATCGCCGAAATGCGAGTTTTCGATGAATAGGGTCCGATTAACTCCTTTGTTATGGGCTGGATTATAACATTGATTTGAGGCTTTTGTTTGCCTCATCAAGGTGGACTTCCAGCTGACTCCGTTTTGGAAACGGAGCTGCAATGATGGTGGTTCCCCTGGTTAAAATGTTGGTGGTGTTCTTCTTTTTTTGGAGGTGGTTCTCCAGGCTGAAGAAGATAGGACCCCCCAAGGATTGAAGAGAGTCATGGATATTTCTGGAACTAGTTGGTGGAGGAGAAGTGTGACATGCTGCCACCTCACCAATGAGGTGGCAAGTTGATCCTTCCAAGTGGCTTCCATGAACTTGGGGTGAAATTGATATTCTCACAAAGTTAGGGAAAATATGAAGAATTAGAGGAGTAGATATTTTTGAATTTTCATTATTGCCCCAACATTTGAATTATTTTACGATTTTTTTTAAAATTCCCCAGTGATCTCCAATTTGGTCAGATGGAACCAAAACATAACTCTCTGCGAGATGCCGACTGGTATTGGAATACGATAAAAATCACATTATGACACCAAAGTTCAAAATATGTCTTTTAAACCCTCTAGAAAATCGCGAGGTGTTACACCCCCCCCCCCTTATAGAGTATTTAGGTCATGTATTTAGTCTACATGACACACTTTCAATTGGTATCAGAGTTTGGTTCATTGATATAGATCTAACAATCTTGTGACTATGAGTAATGTAGGAGATGGTGGATTCTCACAAGGAAGGGCAGCCAACAGACCTCCATTGTTCTGTGGTGATAACTTCATGCACTGGAAGGCATTGATGAAGATGTTCATCATAGATCAATACATGGAACTGTGGTCAATAGTTCAGAATGGTCCTCATGAGTACTACACTACAATTGATGGAGTCAGATGTATCAAGTCTGAAGAAAATCTCCCAGTCACTGAACTGGAAAAGGTATCAAAAAATTACAAGGCTATGAATCTGTTATACTGTGCTCTTAATGCAGATGAGTTCAACAGAGTGTCAAATTGCAAGAGTGCCAAAGAATTATGGGATAAACAGGTTGTGACATATGAAGGAACTAGCCAGGTTAAGCAGGCCAAAATTAACGTACTTCTGAGGCAATATGAGTTGTTCAAGATGAACTCATATGAGACCATAAAGGAGATGTTGAAAAGATTCACTGATGTGGTGAATAATCTAGAGTCATTGGGAAAGAAGTTCTCAAATGAGGAGAAGGTCAGGAAAATTCTGAGAAGCTTGCCAAAAGCTAAGTGGGAGCCAAAGACAACAGCAATTGAGGAAGCTCAGGATTTGAGTCTTCTTCAGCTAGATGATCTACAAGGAAAGCTGCTTACTCATGAAATGTCTATGAAGGATGTGGAAGGTGATCTGAGTGAAAATATCAAGAACTTAGCACTTAAGGCCAAAGACAGTGAAAAGTCTCAAAGCCTTGAGACTGAAGATGAGCATGATGATGAAGAGGCTTTAGCATTGATCTCCAAGGCTTTGGTCAGGATTCTCAAGAAGAAAAGAAACTCTGGTAACAGGGACTACAACAGAGAGAGATCAAGACCTTCAGGTAGCAAGGACTACAAAGGTAAATATTCATAACAGTCACATAAAACTAAAGTAATGAATTGTTTTGAGTGTGGTGATGCAGATCATTTAGTAAGGGACTGTCCACAAAAGAATAAGAACATGAACTTTCAGAAGAAAGATAGTGACAACAGAAGGAAGAAAGCCATGATGGCTTCCTGGAGTGATTCTGATTCATCAAGTGACTCAGACACAGAAGAAGATCATTTGTGCTTCATGGCCAAGCATGATGAAGAAAAATCATCAGACAGACATAATGAAGATATGGTAAAAAATCTTCTTGCTAGTCCTTTTGATGTGCTTCCTGAAATTCTCAAGAGTATGTTTTTAAATGATGATAGTTATAGAAATGAGATTTCTGCTTTAAAGATTAAGATTCATGAGCAGGTAAAAGAAAACCTGGACCTAGTTTTTACCAACAAAACTGTTGAAGTTTCTAAGACAAAGCTTGAAAAGGACTTCAAGGCCTTGGACAGCAGGTTCAAAGCCTTGAAGACACAGATAAAAGAGGTTGTTGATCAAAACAATCTTTTGACTGAAAGATATGCTGATCTAAAGACTCATTCTGAGGATATAGAACAAAAAATTTGTTCTTTGACTGAGAAACTTCAAGAGTCTAAGAAGGTCCTAGCTAGTTTTACAGGCTCTGAACATAATCTAAATCTCATTCTTGGAGGAAGTCTGAAATCAATGTATAAAAGTGGGATTGGCTATAATCCAAACTTTCCAAAGAAAAGCCAAACTACTTTTGTCAAATCTGGTAGCAGACATTCTCCAAAATGTCATTACTGTGGAAAAATTGGTCATGTCAGATTAACTTGTCCCTTCAGAAGATCCGAACCTCATATTATGAGGAATACTTATCCTTATCAGCTCAAGGGACAGGTTAGGCAGATTTGGGTTCCAAAAGGAATTAGACCACCAAACATGGCTGATTCTGAGTATGACTCAAAGTTCTGCACTTGGTCTAAAAGCCTGTTGAGGCAATGATTTACTTATGCAGGATGTCACCAAGGCCTTGAAAGATCAGAAATGGATATTAGACAGTGGATGTTCCAGACATATGAGTGGAAAGAAGTCTCTCATTACTGAGCTTACAGAAAAATCTGGAGGAACAATCACACTTGGTGACAAATCAAAATGCAATATTATTGGTACAGGTAGTATTGGTAATGGTTCTACTAACTCTATCTCTGATGTTTATCTGGTTGACGGACTTAAGTATAATCGGCTTAGTATCTCTTGGTTATGTGATAAAGGATATAAAGCTATATTTGACAAGGAGAAATGTGTGGTGCAAGATGAGAAATCTCGTGATTGCATACTCACTGCTCCTAGATCATACAATCTATATGCTATGAGTACTAACAGTGTTGCATGTGACAAGGTAAAATGCCTCAAGGCCTTGAAGGAAGATTCAAAGCCTTGGCACAGAAAGCTTGGGCATATTAGTATACAAACCTTGAATAAACTCATTTCAAAGGATTTGGTAAGAGGTTTACCATCACACAAATTTTTAGATGATGAGGTTTGCAAGGCATGTGTACAAGGTAAGCAAACCAGAAGCTCATTCAAGCCAAAGAACTTTGTAAGTACTTCTATACCCTTAAAACTATTGCATATGGACTTGTGTGGTCCTATGAGAGTTCAGACCCCAAAAGGTAAGAGGTATATGCTTGTTATAGTAGATGACTATTCTAGATTTACTTGGGTGATGTTTATTAGAGACAAAACTGAAGCTTTATCTGAATTTTCTAGATTGTGCGAAGAGCTTCAAACTTTGAAAAATCTACATGTTGCATCTATTAGAAGTGATAATGGTAGGGAGTTTGATCAACTTGACTTTGATTTGTTTTGTGCAAAGCATGGCATATCACACAACTTTTCTGCACCAAGAACTCCACAGCAAAATGGAGTAGTTGAAAGGAAAAATAGGACGCTTGAGGATATGTCTAGAACCATGCTTCTTGAAAGTAATTTGCCAAAGTTCTTGTGGGCAGAAGCTGTTAATACTGCCAATTATGTGCTGAATAGATGCTTGATTAGACCTATTTTGAAAAAGACCCCTTATGAGTTGTTTAAAGATAGGAAGCCTACTGTTTCTTATTTCAAACATTTTGGTTGTATCTGTTTTGTGCATAATAATGGTAGAGACAATCTTGGTAAGTTTGATGCTAGAAGTGATGAAGGTGTATTTCTTGGAAATTCTCAAACTAGCAGAGCTTATAGAGTTTACAATAGAAAAACCATGATTGCGGAAGAGAGTATTCATGTGATTTTTGATGAAAGTACTAAGGATTCTCTGAGTGAAAGTTTTGCAGATCTAGATTTTAACAAGCATGAGTCAGATGATGATGTTGTGAAAGAGGACAAAGGCAAAACTAATGTGCAGAATCAAACAGCAGAATCTCAAGGCCTTGAACCTCCTGCAGAATCAAAATCTCAAAGCCTTGAGACAGAATCTGAAACTTTCTATGATGCTCCATCTACTGTTTCAAGAATTCAAAGCCTTGATGGAGAATATTCCAGGATACCAAGGAGGAAGTTTAAGTACCTTGCAGATCATCCAGCTGACAATATCATATCTGATCCATCAACTGGAACTCAGACAAGAGGAAAGTTGAAGAACTTGTGTGCTTTTAGTGCATTTGTATCTTTGATTGAGCCTAAAAATACCAAGGAAGCACTAGAAGATGCAGACTGGATCATTGCAATGCAGAGTGAGCTGAATGAGTTTGAAAGAAACAAGGTATGGAATCTGGTTCCCAGGCCTAAAGAGAAATCAGTTATTGGAACCAGATGGGTATTCAGAAACAAGCTTGATGAGAATGGCAAAGTGGTAAGGAATAAAGCAAGACTGGTGGCACAAGGATATAATTAGGAAGAAGGTATATATTATGAGGAGACTTTTGCTCCTGTTGCCAGGTTAGAAGCTATTAGAATACTTCTTGCATTTCCATCTCACAATCACATAAAGCTTTTTCAAATGGATGTCAAATGTGCTTTTCTGAATGGATATTTACAAGAAGATGTTTTTGTAGCACAACCTCCTAGTTTGGAAGATGAAAACTTTCCTGATTATGTTTATAAACTAGACAAAGCTCTTTATGGATTAAAACAAGCTCCAAGGGCTTGGTATGATAGACTTTCAAAATTTCTACTTGACAACAATTTCAAGAGAGGACTAGTTGATAAAATTCTTTTCATTAAACATCATCAAAGTGATTTGTTAATAGTTCAGATCTATGTAGATGATATTCTATTTGGTGCTACTAATGATGCTCTTTCAAAAGAGTTTTCTAGTCTGATGTGCAGGGAGTTTGAGATGAGCTTAATGGGAGAACTGAATTTCTTTCTTGGACTTCATATCTTACAAATGAATAAAGGAATTTGTGTACATCAAGGAAAATATACAAAGGACTTATTGAATAAGTACAATATGTCACGGTCCAAGGTGCTTAAAACCCGTATGAGTTCATCACTGTCATTAGACAAGGATTCAAATGGTAAGAGTGTGAATCAAAAGGAATATAGAGGTATGATTGGTTCACTTTTGTATTTAACTGCTAGCAGACCTGATATTATGTTCAGTGTCTGTATGTGTGCTAGATTTCAAGCAGATCCTAAGGAAAGTCATTTAACTGCAGTCAAAAGAATTTTTAGATATTTGAATGGAACCAGAGACTTGGGTCTTTGGTATCCAAGGAGATCTAATTTTATGTTGAGTGGCTATTCAAATGCAGATTTTGCAGGATATAAAGTAGACAGAAAGAGTACTTCCGGATGTTGCCAGTTTCTCGGATCTGCATGGATCAGTAGGCATTCCAAAAAGCAAAAGTATGTAGCATTATCAACTGCAGAAGCTGAATACATTGGAGCTTGCTGTTCACAAGTATTATGGATTGCTCAGCAATTTAGAGATCTTGGCTATAATTTCAGAAATGTGCCTATTCATTGTGACAACATAAGTGCTATCTCAATCTCTAAGAATCCAGTCCAGCACTCAAGAACCAAGCACATAGATGTGAGACATCACTTCCTTAGAGATCATGCAGAACAAGGTGAGGTTGTTTTAAATTTTATTTCTACTTCAATGCAGATTGCTGATATTTTCACCAAACCTTTGCCAGATGATAGGTTTTCATCCCTAAGGCTTGAATTGGGGATGTTAAACAAGGATACATTGGTTTAGGGGAGTATTGGTACTTATATGTGTTTATGTGTTGAAATCTCAAAGCCTTGAGATTATACTTTCCAAAGCCTTGAAAGTATAGCTCAAAGCTTTGAAGTTTCTCAAACTGCAGAAAATCTCAAGGCCTTGAGATTGTTCTCCAGGTCTTGAAAACATCTGTATTTTTAAAAAAAAAAATGGATCATCAAATATTATATCTTATCTTTTTAGATAACTGTATAATATTTGAATTACTCAGAGAATTTTCTAAAATATCCAAAAATATTTTTTCAAGATCCTTTTTGCATGTTGATTTTAGCAGAGTCCTTTTATGACTCATCCTTTTCAACCTACTTAAGTTGAACTCCTCTCTCTCTCAATTTCTCTCAATCGCATTCCCTTCTCAAAACCCTAAACCCAAAATGGAGGGCAAATCAGCCAGAATTCAGCAACAGGGAAAGCCTTCTGGCAGATCCAAGAAGAGGGCAAATAAGAAGGAGAAGATTGTGATTTCTGATTCAGATTCAGAAAATACTCAGAGTTTGCACGAGGACACTCCTCCTGCAAAGAAGTCCAGAACAGAAAAGGGAGATGAAGACTCAAGCATTGATCCACAGAAGGAGACAGAAACTCAGGGTGGTGATCAACCTAGGTCAGACAAGAAGAAAGGGGGAGAGAAGAAAAAGGCTGGAGAAGAGGAAAAGGGGAAATCTGCTCAAGAAAGCAAGAAGAAGCCAACTGAAGGAGAACAAAATTAGAGCAAACCCACAGAGAAGAAAACTAGGGTTAAGCAGGTTGCTGCTGCAACCAGAAAGGGTTATCAAGGTAAGACTGTACTTCCTACAGATTGGTTTGTTAGTTCTGAAGTAGGACTGTGTGGATGCAAGGTTATGCTTCATCTAAGGTAGCTTTCTGTAGTATGGTTTCTGAGGATTTATTGGACAAATTGGATATTGATTGTATGAGAAAGTTAAGAGAAACTGCAGTTTGGAAAGTGTTGAATCCTAGTTCAAAAGCCTATCCTAGATTAACTAGGTTATTCTATCTGAATTTGGTTCATCAAGGTGATGATAAGATGGTGTTAACTTCAAAAGTGGCTGGGATAGATTTGAGGTTAGATCTTAGGACTTTTGCCAAAGTCTTGGGCATTCCTAGGAAGTATAATGTTGGAGATTATCCTGATAGGAAGGAGTTTCTGGAAAAGGCAAAAGAGATGTTTTTCATATATGGTGTACCCTATGGTCCAAAGCAGTTGACACACTCTGTGCTCAACTGTGAAGCTAATATTTTGTTTACAATTCTGATGAGGAGTGTGGTTCCTAGGGAGAACTCAAGGGAGTTGGTTACTGATAAGGTTCTTATACTGATGTATCTGATATCTCAAGGGTTTGAGATAGACTTGCCAACAGTTGTTATGGAGCATATGATTTATTGTGCAACTAGAACTAGAAACAATCCTCTTCCATATGCCAACCTGTTACCTCTTTTCTTTGAATATTTTGATGTACCTGTGAAAGGAGAGGAAAATATTAGTGGAGGTTTTGGGTTGATTGATGAGACTGCATTACATAGGATTGGGGTAGTTCAGACTGGGAAAGGACATTGGAAGTTCTATTCCGAATTGTCAAAGGATGAGCTTGGAGAGAAGGATTTTGTAAAGCCAAAGGGGGCTACATCAGGGAAAGGACAAGCCAATGAGGATTATTCTTTGTTGGTTGAGAAGTTTGAAGATCAGGAGGTTGAGATTGAAGATCTCAGACAAAGGTTATTTGATCTGTCATCTGAATTTAACCAGTTCAAGGGCTTGATGAATGTGATGAATGGGAAGCTAGATGTTGTCATCAAGGGTTTGAACTTGGAGAAGATACCTTCTGCTACTAGTCATGACACGAGTGTGGACTCAGATGAAAGACTAGGTGATTTCTTGAAGAAGAAAAATAAGCCAATTACAGTGGTGCTTACATCAAAAGATCTGTATGAGCAAACTGATGAAGAAGATGCTGGTGAAGACACAGGTGTTGATGCAACTACAGAGGGGGATTCAGTGCAGGTTAAGAAGAAGGTTCATGAGATCATTAAAGAAGTTGTTGCAGAAGTGGAAGCTGAACAAGAGGGAAATCAGTCTGCTGAAGATGCTGGAAGTGAGGAAGAAGTTGTAGAAGACTCAAAGAAAGGCCAGACATCAAAGAAGAAATGAAGATCAGAGAAGACCAAAGCCTTGACCTTCTATCTATTTCTTTCTTCTTTTTAGTTCTCAAGGCCTTGACTTTCTAGGAATAAATTTTGTTCAAGTTTTTTAGACTCTGAGTAATGATCCAACATTTCTTCACCTTTATTTGATGAAAGTCAAAAAGGGGGAGAAATTATGTGTTTTGTGGTTACTGGTGTTATTTTCAGTACTTGGATAATAATAGTCAGTTGTTTTGGTTAATCAGTTGTTCTTATTTTACTGTGATTATCTGTGAATTTCCGATTATCTGTGTTAGATGGTTTATCTGGTAATATTTTCTAGTGTATCTGCAATATGTGGTTATCTAATTCTTACAAGAAGTTGCAGAATATCTACACAAGATTATAAGTTTTGTCTTTCATCAAAGGGGGAGATTGTTGACTCAAAGACCCTTGAATGTATTTTGGATGGTAGTTGTTTTGAGTGATGAAATACAAACACAAAGGCCAAGCATTTCAGATACTCCAAGGCCTTGAGATACTGAAAGAGCTTCAAAGCCTTGAGAGTTGTTCTTATTCTGCTGAATGTTCTAACAATCTTGTGTTGCAGATTGGATACCTGATTTATAGATCAGATATTTGCTGCATACACTCATGTTTTACATTGTCTACTTATCTAACACAATTGCAGATGTTGAGAGCAGGGCGTAACTTTGAAAAACTGTGAAGCATGTTCAGGCTTTAAGGCCTTGAGATGTGCCTTGAGCTGCTGACAGTTTTACAGAACTAAGTTGATTCTTTCTTGAAGGTTTTGATCCTTATTATTGTGATTGTTTAATGACTTCTAAGAGTCTTAAACTGGTTTATCATGAATTATATATGTCAGAAGTTAATCAGATTATTGTTCTAATCTTTTAACCAGTTTTTATCAAAAACTGGAAAACCAAACAGTCATAGTACTGCTATATTTCTGGATTTTGTTGTTGCTGTGTTTTAATGTTATTGCAGGTTTGTTAAACGTGCAAAATCAATCTCTACAAACTCCAACGGATATCCACTTAGAGCTGTTTGAATTTCAGTTGAAAACAGAAGGAGAATTTGTAGGAACTGAGATCCTAAAATCTCTCATTCAATTGCAGCTGGTGGATAAAGAGACTGATTTGAATTTTGAAAGGAATAGAGGCTTGCAGAATATTGAGAGAAGTGTGAAATGGGAGATCATTCATTCAAACACACAGGAATTCAAGCTTCAAATCTAGATTTCAGAAGATCAAGTCATTCCAATTTCCACAAGAACACATCCAGGCTTCATTAGCTTATTTCTTCTACTGTGTTCTTCATCTTTTTTGTAATTTGTTTATCTTTTGAATATCTAAAACCTCACTAAAACCTAGTGGTTGGTTGTTCAAGTGAACAACAAGAGGTTCTTGTTAGCTTAACAGTTAGTAGCTGGGACTAGATAGGTTTGGAACCACAAGCTGTATAGGTGTAAGGGAAATCACTTAGGCTTGAAGATCTAGGGCTGTTTCTGTGTGAGTAATAAGAAGTGTTTGCCCAATCCTGGTGGGATTAGATCCCTCAGGCAGAGATTACGTCCATTGGGACTGAACTCTGTAAATTGCTTTGTTTTCTTTACTTTACAGTTTTGTTAATTGCAGCTGCACTCAACTCAAATCAAAATGGGGTTTATAAGCTGTTTAGAACTGGTAATAGTTCAAGGCCTTGAAGCTTTCTATTTTGCCTTTGAAAGTTTCTGACAGTTTTCTAAAATCTCAAGGCCTTGAGATTTGAGTTTCACACAAAGCTAATTAGTTAGAAATTGAGTTTTGCCAAAAGTTTCCATACTCTATTCAACCCCCCCCCCCCTCTTCTAGAGTATTTAGGTCCTGTATTTACTCTACATTACACACCTTCACGCTCTTTCTCTCTCTCTCTCTCTCTCTCTCTCTCTCTCTCTCTCTCTCTCTCTCTCTCTCTCTCGCTCGCTCTGCCCTGCTTTGTTCGCCGAGCAAACCCAGCCGAGAAAGCCGACCGTAGCCAGCTCCAGCGAAGCCTAAGCCCATCGCCGCCCTCCTTTCGGCGACCTCTCCGCCTCCCGACGGTTCTCTGTGCCCCGAAGAGCTGCAGCAGCAGCAGGTGTTGCCGAGAGTCATTACTGCCGCCATCGTAGTCTCGACCTCCTTCAGATTTCCGATTGGTAACACATCCCATAGTTATATTCGTTCCTTTCATTATGCATGCGTATACATACATATATATATATATGTGTGTGAGGGTGTGTGTGTTTGTGTGAGGGTGTCGAGGAGGGAGTAAAGAAGAAACATACAAGATGTTAGGGAGTGATGTGTGTGGTCTGGTGGAGGTAGGGAAAGTAGTAGCAGTAGTAGTAGTAGTAGTAGTAGTAGTAGTAGTAGTAGTAGTAGTAGTAGTAGTAGTAGTAGTAGTAGTATACAATAATGATAGTAATACTTGTAATATCAAAATGTTATTGTAATATTAGTAGTAATTATACTTATCTAATGTCTTATAATATTAAGGTAATAGGAAGATTATTAACTTCTATTTATTTTATTTTTCTTATTTAATATTTCTTATTTTGTATATATATTACATATATAAATATCATCTTTTAAGGTTTGAGATTTCAGAAATAAAATGATGTTTCTAGTAAATAATAACTTTTCGGGTCAACCCAGTTTAGAGAAGAATACATGAGCTCTTATAATTGTGAATATTTATTCTCCAAACATGTATATTTGTTTAATTCAAATATTGATTTTCATATATTAAAATTAAGTAATTTTCTATAATATTAAATAAATATTTCTTTTTATTGCAGTTTTAGTGTTTACATTTATTAACAATCGTTCTCTTAATCAAATTAATTCCTAAACGTATGTTTATAGCTAATATATTTCGGTTTTGGGAATATTTGGGGGTTTGCATTGCATATGTGTGTTAGCAATATATTGATTAGGAAAAATTGTTATTGTAGACGCCGAGTTCGTATACGGCGAATGTGTGGAGGATCCGTATTACTAGGACTTCGTTTGCTTTCGTGTGACGAGCTCTCTTCATTCTCATGTAAGTTCAGGCGTGCAACACCTTTAACTGTCAAAATGTGTTTTCGCGTGCGTTATTTCTTAAACTGTGAACTTCTATATCTTTCAGCACTCAAAACATTTTACTTGTGAATGTGAATCGTGATTTGGAAAATGTGTTTTACTCAGTCTTTTGAATCAAATATTACTCTTGTGAAATTGTGATAGAATAATGAACAATAAATGAATTGGGGCGATGTACAGAGGATGTGCGTGGAGGCTACGGCCGGGGACACATGAGTTGATTCCCCTCAGGTGCTAATCCACACGAGATTACATACCCGGCCCCCATGATTGACATATACTACTATGATACGATCGCGGGGTTTTATAAAGGCGTGAAAGCTATTGAGTACTACTTATGCCTGTGTAGGTCACTACAGTGTAGGGGTGTCAACACTTAAGGTCTCATAGTTAGTTAGGGAGAACTGGGATGGACTGTGATATCCCAAAAGGTACCCTATTTATTATTATTGCATCGTGACCTCCCTGTGGGCATTCGTTACCCGCTGGGCTATAATATGCCTCAGCTAAACAAATGATAAATGTGTTGAATCGGCTAGTGGTTATAATTCATCTTGGTTATTCAAACATCTCTTGTTTATATCTCCTCTTAGCCAAAACTCTTGCTTTACATGTTGTGGTTTGAGCTTACTCGGTTTTTACTGATAAACGTTTTCTACGGTCGGCTTCCACTATTTTAAAACCCGCAGGTCAAGAATAAGGTGGGGGAACGCGCACACGTGAATTGAATACTAAGATCAGGCTGGTAGGAAACATTTATTTACTTAGGAAGTATTTATTTCATTTAGAAAATGTCATTTTGTTACAAAACATTTGTTGGAGGATTTATCCAGTTTTATCAAATAAATGCGCTTTTGGATTTATCGTTTGGTTGTGCTAGCAAGGAACCGGGGTTCCAGGGTTGTTCCAGTTACGAACTGAGGTCTTGGTGATATGCAAATCTGCAGTCAGTGTCTCGACCTGAGACGCGAAAGTATTCACATTCTTGCCCATCCGATACATCATGTTCTTGAGATATGTCATCTCAGCGTGAACAGCTGGCCTATGCTGAAACCCGGGTGCATACGAAGCTCCAGCCTGATCTCCATACCTGAATCCTGGATGATCTCTAGTCCCTGGCCTGTAGTTCCCCTACTTCCAGTTGCACTGTCCCTGTGCCCCCACGTAGCTAACAACCTCATTAGCAGCTTGAGTCAAAGCTGCCTCAAAATCTGGCTCCTCCACTACAGACACAGTCTTCTTACCCTGATACACATGCTTTGCCATATCTGAAACCATCTTTGTAATCCCATCTTTCCACTCATCATTCTTTGGCTCGGGCAACTTGGACAACATCCTAGAGTCATAGAATTGAGCATCATGTTTCTCTATTTGCTTCATCAAAGCATATGCTCCATCCTTGTCAACCCAGTAAAGATAGTTACCTCCTGCTTCCCTGTTCAATAGATCCTGGTTGGGACGCTCCAAGTCGTGATAGATGACTTGGAGGATCTGGTAGTCGCCAAAGTTATGATTCGGACACTTGTGTATCGTCCTCATGAAATGGTCCCATGTGGTGATCGATTCTGGCTCCCTGGACTCAAGTCATTTCTCTGTCGCTCCCTTCAGACAGTAAGGAAACAAAATCAGCTTCAATGTCTTTGGGGTCACATTCTTGTACTTCACCGTCTTGATGTAGGCTTCAAACTTCCCAATGACGTCATTTGGGTCTTCATCCCTGTTCCCATAGTACTGAAACTGGTCTTGCACCGTCGTAATGGTGGCAGGTTTCAAATTGAAGTGCTCAACCTGAATGGTTAGCACTACAATCGCTGGCTTGTGTCCCCTTTGAGTTGACTGAAACTTTTCAACCAATGCTTGCCCTGATTTGTTGTAGGGCATTTGGTTCTGTTGCTCATCAAGTTTCTCCTGAAGTTCAGTCAACTTCTGGTTCAGTTGAGTGTTAGTCAATTGCTCATCCATTGCGATCTGTCTTGGATCTCGTCTCGGAGTTCTGAATAGTTGTTCTGGGTCTTCAAATGGGGGCACAAGGTATCTAGAGATCCGGTGCATACACTGAGAACCTGAAGCACAATTCAGAAAACAAATCAGAAATCACAGAAATAATAAACAAAAAGAAAGAGGTAAATTAAACTAATCGCTAAACTAGAATAGTAACCAATGTCGTCCCCGGCAACGGCGCCAAAAACTTGACGCGCGATTACTACGCGTTGCTACGCAAGTATACGGCCAAGTAATAAAGTGGAGTATTTTGGACTTCGAGTTATCGAACCCAAGGGAAGGTGTTTACTATACGCTCTAGATTGGCAATTAAACTCAATTTACCTAAGTAACCGGTAAAAATGATTGTAGTTTGAAGTGCTGTCACCCTCAAACAAGTGACTAGCAATAGTAATGAAATAACGCAAATAAAATGATTTGATGTAAATCAGAGAAGAGAAAGCTAGGCAATCTATAGATTACCTAGGGTAGTTTTGACAATTCTGGATTCCATGTTCTAACAAAATGACTCTTAGTAACCTATGCTGGGTAATGGCGTTGACAATCACCTATCGGTCTCATGTCGTTCTACACAAAGGTAACGATTCGTCCCTCTCAGGCCAAGTAAACTACCTATGTGTTCTAGCAGGCTAACAACATTGCAAGGAATAATGTCCTCTCAGACCACCATTCACGAGCAACTCATTACTTCTGACTGAATTTACCCTCATCTAGCCATTCCTATCCAACTAACCTCTCAGTCTAGTCAATTAAGAATGATCTTGTTTACTCATCCCAACTAGGGTAGAGTTGTTTTCACACACTCACTAGTTACGTAGTAATTTCGGGTCATGACTCCTACGTTACTAAGAATTAAGCACAATAAACAAGATAATTAGGCTACCAATATCATTATTAAGCCTAGTTCATGATTGAATGAAGAAATAGATAATTCACATCACACATCTTAGCCCTAACTTGTCAATGAAAGAACTCAACATGATAAAAACCAAAACAATCTCCATTAAACCATAATCCTAGCATGAAAGATCATCCAAAATCCGGAAACTATCATCAAAACATAAACCCTAGGCTTTCCATAGATGCCTAGGTATGAGTTTAGCTACTCACAACACAAGTTAACATGGTTCTTGAATAGTTCATACAAGAAAGTAAAGAGAAAAATAGATCAAACTCTAAAATCGTGAAGATTGGCGCGATCCGGGCTCTTCTCCTTGCTTGAGGTCGTTCCCAATGAAGTCTCCTTGCTCTCCTCCTTCTTCTTGGCTCTCTGGATGCGTGAATGATGAATAATTTCGTCCCTATGTCGTTCTTGAATCATAACCCGCAGAAGTCTTCAGTATTTGCACAAAAGCCCCCTGAAATATGCTCCTGACTTCAAAACGCGATATCTTCTTCGTCCGAACTTGGATTTAGCTCCGTGACCTATTGATGGAAAGATCTCTGAGTCTACTTTCGTATGACACTGGTCTCACCCCAAAATGAGTTGTAGAACTCCGGATATTTTCAAAATAGTGCAGACTGGTCATCCAAGCTCCTCCAATTCGGCTTCTCTTGACTCCACTTGAGCTCCCGTTGTTTCCGAAGTTCGTTCCATGCCTCCTATAAATCGATTAGCATCGGTCCCTGCCAAAACAACATGAACAAACATACCAAGCGATTATATTTGACAAATAACAATAAAATATGCATGAAAAATGCCCGGACTAACAATATAGCACATGGTAGCAACAAGTGATAAAACGACATATAATCTCTAACATTGTCCTCAAAACACTCTCCAAATACATATTATCATGTGGTAAATTATAAAGAATTATGTCCCCTAAAAGGTGCTATCAAACTCCCCCACACTTACTCTCTTGCTCGTCCCGAGCATAATGAAGCACAAAACTCCCACACTTGAGACATTGCATACATACCAAAACCAAACCCATGCATACCCCACCACTTTGCATACTTAACTTTCCGCTAGCCAACACGATTCACGAATCAATACACAAAGACACGACTATGAAACTACATGATATGTACAATGCAACTCAAGTATGTACAATGCAAGGAATTAAAGAAAATATTTTTTTCCTTTTTAGTAGAGATTGGGCAATATCCAAAGAACAAACCGGCATGTCATAAGGCTCTCACATCCCCTAGAAGATTCTATAGCTTTGGTGATCGGTAGAACTTGCGGCCAGTTTCGTCAGACAGAACGGGCACGAACACAAAATATGTTGCTTCCGCACACTCATCAAACGTATCCCTAGCACTTACCATCCGAGCTATTTATCCACGGGTTAAAATTGTTGAAGGATTTAGGACGGGTAGGATAGGATATTTAGAAGCGCAGTCCTAGACGTCATGATATAACTCACAAAACCCAATTCTCACACTCCCTCAACAAAATCCAAGGAACCCCACCGAACTAACTACTTCGGCCCTCATTCCCTCAATCCTGGTGTAACGCCGTTCTCGCAGCCACAGATGTGAAGAAGTGATATCGAACAATAGCTAATCTCCTTGGTCTTCATGAAGTTTAATTTCCGGCTCCCTGTTCCATTTCACTTTCAACTTTCTGTTTTTTTTTCTTCTTTTTTTTTCAATTTCAATTTCATTCTCAATAAGCACATGGAGCCACCAATGATGATACAATATCCAAGGAGATCAAATCAATATAGATAACGTGGGGGTGGAATGTGTCAAATAAACTAATATAGTCAAATATGTGTCGACACCCCCACACTTGATGTAAAGTATATCTTGAACCCGGTAGTCAATGTGTAAACGTGCTAATTCCAACCAATCCTCCTCATCACCTAAGATGTAAAAAATATGAATGAAGTGCAAGAAAGTCCTCCTATAAGATCAACCAACCCCCACCCATGACGTACGGAAAAGTATCACGCACTACGGCACTCCACCTGTGATCGTGGTGTATGGACACGACTCACCGCCACACAGAAGTGTGCTGCCGTCTCTAACTGACCCTCACATCCCCTCAAAAGATGACATGTAAGAATGTACACTCAAGATGTATCAAATCAGCTCACCCTCATCGAACCTCCCTAACTCATCTCCCTCTATCACGACGCATAGGAAGGGACCATTCTAACTAGTGACAGAAGTCACAAGGAACAGCTTCCTAGGCTAGAGGCTGTGAATAAAAGGGGTAAATGGATTAAATTGGGATAACTAGTGGACCTAAATGATGGAGACGGGACGTGAGGTCCCCATAAAAATCACTCGCACAGCTGTTCCGTTGCCACTACGAGGAGGGTTGACGACTACCTAAATGACGGTGGTGTAGCACTAGTAGGATAACTAGTTTGAGAGACAGCTACTCACAACTCTCTAGTGCATTGGCCCTATAGCCTTCCTACTCCAGATTCTCGCGTGTCTACCTCACCTCAGACTTTCATACTACCTAGGGAATACTATCATTGAGTCCTCTCCACGCTTACTCTCTTCAATTTCCCTTTCTCAAAAAAAATCAATTTTTAGGGATTTTCTTATTTTTTTTAATTTTTTTGTATTTCTTTAGACACTATATGTAACTGGCCAACTCGATTAACCAACAACACAGGGTAGGTGGACTCAATATTTAAAAGTGCAACAATATATACAATGCAAATATTTAAACGTGCACATGCAATCCTATGGACCAACTCTATATGCATAACAGACTCACTAAACTACATGTAACAAGGCTATGCAATGGCCAACTAGCGGATAGCTAAAAACTCCCCCACACTTAAGCGCTTCGTTGTCCTCAACGAAAAATAGGGTGAATATCAAGAGGACTCGGCTGCTCAAGCGTAGGGCCGGTGGGTCTAATCGGAGTGCGTCCTCCCTTCGTCCTCATCTCGGACGTCGGGACTCGACTCTGGGTATACTTCAGACTGGTAATGGAACAAGCCATCGTAGGTATGTGGGTGCTGCAACTGGACATTGGCCGCCACAGCCAAGTCCCGAATCCATCCACCCTGCTGGGCACAGTCATAGCTAAGTGACTCCATACCTCGGCCCAACTGGCGCTGGCTACTACGGATGTGCTAAAAATGTCTCCTCTCCCTAGCTCTATCCTCATCAGCTTGGAGTCTCTGAGACTCCATCATATGCATGAGTGTGTTAAGCTGTCGCTCCATGTTGGAGCTCGAGCTACTCGCTTGGTCTCCGCTAGGGTGTGTGGGGTCAATAGGTATTTGGTTCTTGAGGAGGGTAGGTATTCTCTCCCAAGTACGTGCTGCATCCTTCTTCTTCTTGTCTCTAGAGCTATCGTCATACTCTAGACCACTCAAATTAGCCTTAGAATCTTGTGCTAGCTTTAGGAGAAAACCAGTGTGCCCGGGAGATCTACGGTTATAGCGGTCAGTCCTCTCCATAAGAAATCTATAAATGAAGTACGGGACATTGATACACTTCCCCATCCACAAATAGTAAGCCATGGTGCAAAGCTGGAAGGAGTACGTGGGATTAGGAGAAACTCCATAAAACCGGTTCTCAAGATACTCACACAACCACCTCGAACGTGGAAGCACGAGTCTCCTAGAAACGTTCCACTCAGGTAAAGTGGGTTTCTCATTCAACCCCGCTCCAGACACCCCCTCAAAACAAAAGGCACTCACTACTTCAACAGCATCCACCCTCCTAATGGTCTCATGGTAGGCGCAAATCTCATTCTTTAGAGGTTTTAATTTCAGGGAGGCCGCCAGAGTCTCGGGCGTGATGACTATATAGGTGCCCCGAAAATACACATGCCTCCGATCCTCACCCTCTCCCTCGAAACAAAAGCAATCATTTACCAGAATCTCCCTCGCAAGAGCAGAGCTAGACTTCTTAAAATTTTTAAACCACCTATCTAGCCTCTCATTCTTGAAGAGATCCTGAAGCTGTTTTGGCATTTTGTCACTTTGCGGGAAGGGTTTTTCAGGAGTCCCTACCCTCTTCAGGAATGGGTGAGTGCAGTATGCCTTATGGGCATTCGCACTAACAAACCTGAAGCTGCAGAATTTGGTACTGCATATAGCGTCGAGGTCAACATCCTTTGCAGCCCTACCTCTCTTCCCAATCTTTGGAAGTGCAGGTTCAACTCATAACGAATTGGAGACGGAGGCACCTGACGATGGTTGCCAGAGCCGTCTCCCTCGTCCACATTCTCCTCCTCACTCAAAACTACATCTTCCTTAGGATTGAAGATGGGGTGATCATCAACAGCTATACCCCGTCTCCTCTTAGCACTATTCGATGTAGACATAATGATAGAGAAAATAAAAGACGAGTGCACGTGAGGTCTAGAGTGAACTAAGCAAGTATCACAAGCCAAATATGAGCAAGTAACAAATTCGAAGAAAATTAAGCCCTAAGAGTGAGTAAGCAAGGAACTAAAGCGAGAGAAAGATTTCGGTAACTACGGTCCCGGAGTACCGTTCTTACGGGACCGATTTCGCAAAAATTGGTCAAGAATGGACCAAGTGGTCGACCAATATTTCGAAAACTGGAGCAAGTGGAAGCAATACTTCCTCCTTGTGCTCCTCGGTGTCCCCGTCGAAAGTATCTTCTTGAGCTAAGGCCGAATCCCCCTCCAAGTTGATGAATTGGATAATTTTTATTCTTGGAGCTCTTCCTCTTTGATTTCCCCCACACTCAAACAAAGCCCTATCTTTTAAAAGCTCAAGAATTAATGTTGTTGTTGGGTTTGCAAGGAGCAAAACCCAACAAAAAATTCTTAACTTGGTTGAGTTTTGGAAATTGGGTGTATGGATGTATGGGTGTTCTTGAAAGTTTGGAGAGGAAGAAGATGAAGAAAAGTGGGGTTTGATCCAAGTTTGGGGTGTTTTTAACCTTCATGGCCGGATATGGGCATTAAACAAGCGCCAAAATACCAAAAACCACCCCCAAAATTGGACCAAGCCGCCCGATTTCGGCCCCCATTTCGGGGCCCAAAATCACTGGAAAAAATGCTAACAGTTTGTGTGTTTTATTTCGGACCGAAATCACTACTTTCGCCCACTTTGTTTTTGCTCTAATTTCTTCATCCGGTATCCGATTCGTGCGATTCTTGAATCGTTGGACTCCACACTCGACGCGGAATCCATTTTTGACCGAAAATTCGGGAATTTTTCCGTTTCTTACCAAAAATTTTCTCCTTGTTCAAGAATCTCACCTCCTCAAGCTCTTTAACTTTCTCCACTTCGGATTCCGATGCGTACAACCCCGATACTCCAACTTGCTACAGTGATCCTCATGACTCATTTGCTACTCCTCGACCTCGAGTAGCTTCTTTATCAAGTTCTTTGCTCCCGGTAAGCTCGTTTTCCTCGTTTTGCGTGTAAAATGGTGCACATACATCAAGAACGGGAATCCGAAGGGTCTTTGGTACCTGTGTCTTGCACACTCATAGAAAATATTAAACCACTCTCTCTCACCCCTAAAAAATCATGTATGACTATATAAAAAAAGAATACGAAAAACAAATACGACTACCTAAATTGGGTTGCCTCCCAATCAGCGCTTGTAATTTAAGGTCGACGGCCCGACCCAGTTACCTCATAGCCCCTACACAGGTGGCTTGGCACCCCGTACCATCTCTTCCAGCTTCCTCTGCTGGATTCTCAACACAACACGATGAACTTTTTCTTTTGGAATTGATGGCTCATCACGAAGTACCTCAGAACTCTTGTGCACTGATTGCACGACCACTGGAATCTGAGTCTTCTCTTGAGGCTGTTGTCGAGTCGTCTTAGAAACCCGGAATGTCTCCCACGCATTATTGATCCTCATGATCAATTTTCCGTTCTCAACATCAATGAGAGTCCGACCGGTAGCTAGAAAGAGCCTACCCAGAATGACCGGAACATCTCCCACAAGCATATCAAGAATCACAAAATCTGCAGGGATAATAGAATTCCTTACCTTTACCAATACGTCTTCCACCACACCAAAGGCTCTCTTGCAAGACTTGTCAGCAAACTGAAGGTTGATCCATGTGGAACGAGCTTCTACTCACAGCTTCTGAAAGACTGAAAGTGGCATTAAGTGGACACTAGCCCCCAAATCACATAGGGCCTTCCCCGTGTAAGCTCCTCCCAAGTTAGCTTCTATCACAAAGCTTCCCGGATCCTCCTGTTTTTAGGCAAACCATGCATCACACATGAGCTCACCTGCTCAGTCAAGTCCACTGTCTCAAAGTCTGGCACCGCCCTCTTTCCTGAAATTGCATCCTTCATATATTTGGCATATTTAGGCATCATCTTGAATGCCTCAATCAATGGAACATTGATATGCAACATCGAGAAAATGGATAAGAATCTCTTGTACTCCTCAGAGTCATCTTTCTTCTTTCTTGTCTTAAGCGGATATGGGAGATTCTTAGATAACCAGGGTGGTGGTGGTGTTACCTCATCATCAACATGCGGAGTCACGCCCTTTGATTGGGGGATCATGACAGGGGTCTTGTCAAAGACCTCATGCTCCCTAGCTTTCGAAGCTTCAGCTCTGGCGTGGCTCGGATATGGGGGATCATCATGAACAATCCCCCTACGGGTGGTGATGGCGTTCACCTGGCGCACATTCTCCGTGTCAGATGGCAAGGACCTTGGGGCTCTAGTGGAGAGCTGAGTAGCAATCTGTCCTACCTGCACTTCCAGGTTACTGTAATACCCCTGTATTTTAGGGGTATTGTTAAGAATTTATTGAATATGGTGGACCATTATTTACATTATTTATAAAAGTAGTTTTCTTTTATTATTATACAATTTATTTAGTTATATATATATAATATAGTTATTTATATATGTACATACATAAAGGAATTTTTTTTGTGATTACAAAATTAATTATTTTCGTAGTTAGTTAGGTGTACATTTTATTTAAATAGTTATAAAAGTTGTTTTGTTTATTTTCTCTTATTTAGCTACATAACTAAGTTATTTTATAGAAAATTTTAGCTGTCTTAATTTCATATTTTTAGTTTAGATATGCACAATTGAAAATATATTTTTAGTTGTGTATATTATGTTTAGTTGTATAACTTATAGTATGTATATAGTTGGTTATTAATACGTGTCGTATAACCTTTTTAACGTGACCAAACGTCACTTTTTAATTAATTTTACGTGCATAGCCACCGCGTGACTCATGCACCTTACCACATTGGATTCATTCACCCTTCATCTTCCCCAACACAACTCCTAACATGAGATGAACATCTCCTTCGCCTCCCTCTCCGACAATGACTCCAACTCCGCCACTGCCGCCAATTTCGACCTCATCTTTCTCCATTTTGTCCCAGTTCGATCCTAATCCATCACGGACCGATAATTCCTCACCAAGATACCGAATTTTTCCAAAATCACGGCTCTATTCGAACCCAAAAATTCTTCAACCGGTCTCCATTTTGCGGTCGAATTCCTCATTCACAGCTTATAAATACCCTCTCCAAAATCAGAGAAGATTCACACCCAAAGCGCTCTCTCTCTCGCTTGCTCGCTCTGCTCTGCTTTGTTTGCCGAGCAAACCCAGCCGAGAAAGCCGACCGCAGCCAGCTCCGGCGAAGCCTAAGCCCATCGCCGCCCTCCCTTCGGCGACCTCTCCGCCTCCCGACGATTCTATGTGCCCCGAAGAGCTGCAGCAGCAGCAGGTGCCGCCGAGAGTCCCTACTGCCGCCATCGTAGTCTCGACCTCCTTCATATTTCCGATTGGTAACTACATCCCATAGTTATATTCGTTCCTTTCATTATGCATGCGTATACATACATATATATATATATATATGTGAGGGTGTGTGTGTTTGTGTGAGGGTGTCGAGGAGGGAGTGAAGAAGAAACATAGAAGATGTTATGGGGTGATGTGTGTGGTCTCGTGGAGGTAGGGAAAGTAGTAGTAGTAGTAGTAGTAGTAGTAGTAGTAGTATAATAGTATACTATAGTGATAGTAATACTTGTAATATCAAAATGTTATTGTAATATTAGTAGTAATTATACTTATCTAATGTCTTATAATATTAAGGTAATAGGAAGATTATTAACTTCTATTTATTTTGTTTTTCTTATTTAATATTTCTTATTTTGTATATATATTACATATATAAATATCATCTTTTAAGGTTTGAGATTTCAGAAATAAAATAATGTTTCTAGTAAATAATAACTTTTCGGGTCAACCCAGTTTAGAGAAGAATACATGAGCTTTTATAATTTTGAATATTTATTCTCCAAACATGTGTATTTGTTTAATTCAAATATTGATTTTCATATATTAAAATTAAGTAATTTTTTATAATATTAAATACATATTTCTTTTTTATTACAGTTTTAGTGTTTACATTTATAAACAATCGTTCTCTTAATCAAATTAATTCCTAAACGTATGTTTATAGCTAATATATTTCGGTTTTGGGAATATTTGGGGGTTTACGTTTGCATTGCATATGCGTGTTAGCAATATATTGATTAGGAAAAATTGTTATTGTAGACGGCGAATTTGTGGAGGATCCGTATTACTAGGACTTCGTTTGCTTTCGTGTGACGAGCTCTCCTCATTCCCAGGTAAGTTCAGGCGTGCAACACCTTTAACTGTCAAAATGTGTTTTCGCGTGCGTTATTTCTTAAACTGTGAACTTCTATATCTTTCAACACTCAAAACATTTTACTGGTGAATGTGAATCGTGATTTGGAAAATGTGTTTTACTCAGCTTTTTTAATCAAATATTACTCTTGTGAAATTGTGAAAGAATAATGAACAATAAATGAATTGGGTCGATGTACAGAGGATGTGCGTGGAGGCTACGGCCGGGGACACATGAGTTGATTCCCCTCGGGTGCTAATCCACACGAGATTACATACCCGGCCCCCGTGATTGACATATACTGCTATGATATGATCGCGGAGTTTTATAAAGGCGTGAAAGCTATTGAGTACTACTTATGCCTGTGTAGGTCACTACGGTATAGGGGTGTCGACACTTAAGGTCTCATAGTTAGTTAGGGAGAACTGGGATGGACTGTGATATCCCAAAATGTACCCTATTTATTATTATTGCATCGTGACCTCTCTGTGGGCATTCGTTACCCGCTGGGCTATAATATGCATCAGCTTAACAAATGATAAATGTGTTGAATCGGCTACTGCTGGTTATAATTCATCCTAGTTATTCAAACATCTCCTGTTTATATCTCCTCTTAGCCAAAAATCTTTCTTTACATGTTGTGGTTTGAGCTTTCTCGATTTTTACTTATAAACGTTTTCTACGGTCGGCTTTCGCTATTTTAAAACCCGCAGGTCGAGAATAAGGTGGGGGAACGCGCACACGTGAATTGAATACTAGGATCAGGGTGGTAAGAACACATTTATTTACTTAGGAAGTATTTATTTCATTTAGACAATGTCATTTTGTTACAAAACATTTGTTGGAGGATTTATCCAGTTTTATCAAATAAATGCGCTTTTGGATTTATCGTTTGGTTGTGCTAGCAAGGAACCGGGGTTCCAGGGTTGTTCCAGTTACGAAGTGAGGTCTTGGTGAAATGCAAATCTGCAGTCAGTGTCTCCACCTGAGACGTGAAAGTATTCACATTCTTGCCCATCCGATACATCATGTTCTTGAGATCTGTCATCTCAGCGTTCTGCCCTGCAGCTGGTGGTGGTGGTGGTGGCGCCTGAAAAGCTGGCCTATGCTGAAACCCTGGTGCATACGAAGCTCCAGCCTGATCTCCATACCTGAATCCTGGATGATCTCTAGTCCCTGGCCTGTAGTTCCCCTGATTCCAGTTGCGCTGTCCCTGTGCCCCCGCGTAGCTAACATCCTCATTAGCAGCTTGAGTCAAAGCTGCCTCAAAATCTGGCTCCTCCCCTGCAGACACAGTCTTCTTATCCTGATACACATGCTTTGCCATATCTGAAACCATCTTTGTAATCCCATCTTTCCACTCATCATTCTTTGGCTCGGGCAACTTGGACAACCTCCTAGAGTCATTGAATTGAGCATTCTGTTTCTATATTTGCTTCATCAAAGCATATGCTCCATCCTTGTCAACCCTGTAACGATAGTTACCTCATGCTTCCCTGTTCAATAGATCCTGGTTGGGACGCTCCAAGCCGTGATAGATGACTTGGAGGATCTTGTAGTCTCCAAAGTTATGATTCGGACACTTGCGTATCGTCCTCATGAAACGGTCCCATGCTTCTACAACTGTCTCATCAGCATGCTGCTGAAAACCAAGAATCTCTGCCTGTAAGCCAATGACGCGCTGCGCGGGGTAGAATTTGCTCATGAACTCGTCAACACATTGCTCCCATGTGGTGATCTATTCTGGCTCCCTGGACTCAAGCCATTTCTCTGCCGCTCCCTTCAGACAGTAAGGAAACAAAATCAGCTTCAATGTCTCTGGGGTCACATTCTTGTACTTCACCGTCTTGATGTAGGCTTCAAACTTCACAATGAAGTCATTTGGGTCTTCATCCCTGTTCCCATAGTACTGAAACTAGTTTTGCACCGTCGTGATGGTGGCAGGCTTCAAATTGAAGTGCTCAGCCTGAATGGTTGGCACTACAATCGCTGGCTTGTGCCCTCTTTGAGTTGACTGAAACTTTTCAACCAATGCTTGCCCTGATTTGTTGTAGGGCGTTTGGTTCTGTTGCTCATCAAGTTTCTCCTGAAGTTCAGTCAACTTCTGGTTCAGTTGAGAGTTAGTCAATTTCTCACCCATTACGATCTGTCTTGGATCTCGTCTCGGAGTTCTGAATAGTTGTTCTGGGTCTTCAAATGGGGGCACAAGGTCTCTAGAGATCCGGTGCATACACTGAGAACCTGAAACACAATTCAGAAAACAAATCAGAAATCACAGAAATAATAAACAAAAAGAAAGAGGTAAATTAAACTAATCGCTAAACTAGAATAGTAACCAATGCCGTCCCCGACAACGGCGCCAAAAACTTGACGCACGATTACTACGCGCTGCTACGCAAGTATACGGTCAAGTAATAAAGTGGAGTATTTTGGACTCTGAGTTATCGAACCCAAGGGAAGGTGTTTACTATACGCTCTAGATTGGCAATTAAACTCAATTTACCTAAGTAACCGGTAAAAATGATTGTAGTTTGAAGTGTTGTCACCCTCAAACAAGTGACTAGCAATAGTAATGAAATAACGCAAATAAAATGATTTGATGTAAATCAGAGAAGAGAAAGCTAGGCAATCTATAGATTACCTAGGGTAGTTTTGACAATTCTGGATTCCATGTTCTAACACAATGACTCTTAGTAACCTATGCTGGGTAATGGCGTTGACAATCACCTATCGGTCTCATGTCGTTCTACACAAAGGTAACGATTCGTCCCTCTCAGGCCAAGTAAACTACCTATGTGTTCTAGCAGGCTAACAACATTGCAAGGAATAATGTCCTCTCAGACCACCATTCACGAGCAACTCATTACTTCCGACTGAATTTACCCTAATCTAGCCATTCCTATCCAACTAACCTCTCAGTCTAATCAATTAAGAATGATCTTGTTTACTCATCCCAACTAGGGTAGAGTTGTTTTCACACACTCACTAGTTACGTAGTAATTTCGGGTCATGACTCCTACGTTACTAAGAATTAAGCACAATAAACAAGATAATTAGGCTACCGATATCATTATTAAGCCTAGTTCATGATTGAATGAAGAAATAGATAATTCACATCACATATCTTAGCCCTAACTTGTCAATGAAAGAACTCAACATGATGAAAACCAAAACAATCTCCATTAAACCATAATCCTAGCATGAAAGATCATCCAAAATCCGGAAAATATCATCAAAACATAAACCCTAGGCTTTCCATAGATGCCTAGGTATGAGTTTAGCTACTCATAACACAAGTTAACATGGTTCTTGAATAGTTCATACAAGAAAGTAAAGAGAAAAATAGATCAAACTCTAAAATCGTGAAGATTGGCGCGATCCGGGCTCTTCTCCTTGCTTGAGGTCGTTCCCAATGAAGTCTCCTTGCTCTCCTCCTTCTTCTTGGCTCTCTGGATGCGTGAATGATGAATAATTTCGTCCCTAGGTCGTCCTTGAATCATAACCCGCAGAAGTCTTCAGTATTTGCACAAAAGCCCCCTGAAATATGCTCCTGACTTCAAAACGCGATATCTTCTTCGTCCGAACTTGGATTTAGCTCCGTGACCTATAGATGGAAAGCTCTCTGAGTCTACTTTCGTATGAAACTGGTATCACCCCAAAATGAGTTGTATAAATCCGGATATGATCAAAATAGTGCAGACTGGTCATCCAAGCTCCTCTAATTCGGCTTCTCTTGACTCCACTTGAGCTCCCGTTGTTTCCGAAGTTCTTTCCATGCCTCCTATCAACCGATTAGCATCCGTCCCTGCCAAAACAACATGAACAAACATACCAAGTGATTATATTTGACAAATAACAATAAAATATGCATGAAAAACGCCCAGACTAACAATATAGCACATGGTAGCAACAAGTGATAAAACGACCTAAAATCTCTAACATTGGCCTCAAAACACTCTCCAAATACATATTATCATGTGTTAAATGCTAAATAATTATAGCCCCTAAAAGGTGCTATCAAAGATGTGGAAGAGGAAACGGACGAAGAAGATGAAGACAGTGAAGACACCGACAGTGATGCAGAAATTACATCATCTTTCAGGGCAAAAAGGGGCTCCGAAACGACTCAGTACACTGAAGATGAAGAAGAAGAAGATGATGATGACTCGGTGGTTTCTCCGCCATCTCCGCCATCTCCACCGCTGAACAAAAGAAACAGAGACGAGAGCATTGAAGAAGAATATCCGGAGCTGTGGGGTTTCAAACAAAAAACCCCAAAAAAATGATATTTTTTCAGTGTTTTTAAGTTTCTAATGTAATGAACTGTTTTGTTTCCATTTTCGAACTTTTTAAACTGTTCTCTAATCTGACTGTTCATCTTTCTGAAGTTGTTTTGTATTTTTTTTCTGGAAAAACACAGTTTCTGTGTCAGACGAGTAGTTGCTCGTCCCAGTGTAGATTGCTCGTCTCAGTATCAGTATGACAATATACTTAGACGAGCATAACTCTCGTATCAGTATATTGCCACACTGAGACGAGCAATCAAGAATGAGACGAGGAAATACAAACAAGGACGAGGGAATACAAACTGGGACGAGCAAACAAGTCTCACGTCCTAGTTGTTAAGAGGAGAGAATAGAGAGTTTTGTTTTTAAAAAAAAGTTAATTAAAAAATAATTGAGTTAATTACAATGATTAACCTAAAGTGAAATCAACAAGTAAACATATGTGAGAGGAGGATAGTTTTCAAAGACCAATTCACCGGACGGGTTTCCAAAATCAACAACATTTACAACAAAATTCAAACGAACAATTACACACCTTCCTCGATCTTCCTCCTACACGCCACCTCCACCGAAGATGGAGTCGCCGCCGTCGTCTTCACCTCAACACAATCTCACCGAAACCATCACCATTCTCCTCCTGGCCTCTGGCGAAAAGCCTTGTCTATCTGCACTCACTCCACTCCTCCCCCAACTAACCCCACCCATCATCTTCTCCGTCATCTCTTCCAGAACCCTTTCCTCCAAACCCCAAACCCTCCTCTCTTTCTTCAGATGGACACAGACCCACCTCAAATCAAACCCCACAGACTCCATCCCTTCACTCCTCTCCCTCCTCTCCTCCCTCCTCACCCGCTCCAGATTCGCCGACGCCAGATCCCTCATCCTCACTTTCATCCCCAATGACCGCCTCCATGTCCTCCACCGCAACCTCCTCCACCCACCACACTCTCTCCCCAAACCCACCAAGGCTTTGCTGGACACCGCAATGGGTGCCTACGCTCAATGCCACAGACCCCATCTGGGTATTCAAATTCTCAACAAGATGAAGAAGCTGAAGCTGAAACCCAATTTGCTCACTTGCAATACCCTTATGAATTCCCTGGCCAAGTCATCAAGGTCAGCTTTCCTTTGTAAAGATGTGTTTAATGATGTGGTCAAGCTTGGCCTAGTGCCGAATACAAACATGTTTAATATCATGATCAAAGCGTATTGTTTGGAGAATAAGTTTGATGATGCTAGGGAGTTGTTGCTAGAAATGGGTAATAAGTATGATTGTTTGCCTGATAATGTGAGTTACAATACCCTACTGGATGCGCTTAGTAAAAAAGGCCGGCTGGGTGATGTCAAGGAGTTGTTGTTGGATATGAAGGATCGAGGCTTGTCCCCTAATAAGAACACGTATAATATTCTAGTTGGCGGGTATTGTAGAATGAAGTGGCTCAAGGAAGCTGCTAGTGTGATTGAGTTGATGACGCAGAACAACTTGCTGCCTGATGTTTGGACCTATAACATGCTGATTAATGGGTTCTGCAATCAAGGTAAGATGGATGAAGCTCTTAAGCTTCGCGATGAGATGGTGAATTCGAAGTTGTTTCCTGATGTTGTCACCTATAACACGTTGATAAACGGGTTTCTTGCTAGGAAAAATACTTCAGACGCGTCACGTCTTGTAGAAGAAATGAAAGAGAAAGGTCTGACACCAAATTTAGTCACGCATAATACAATCGTTAAGATGTTTTGTAAAGAGGGAAAAATGGGCGAAGCGCTTGATGCTGTTCGAAAGATGAAAGGATGCGGCTTTTCTCCAGATCGCTTTACTTATAATACGCTGATAAATGGGTTTTGTAAAGCTGGAAATGTGACAGAAGCATTCAAAACGATGGCTGAAATGGGTGGCAAGGGCTTGGAGATGGATAATGTGACTCTTAATACTTTGCTACACGCTCTGTGTGTGGAGGGGAAGCTTGGTGATGCTCATGAGTTGCTTATCACTGCAAGTAAGCGGGGTTATCTTGTTGACAGTGTAAGCTATGGCTCTTTGATTGTGGGATACTTCAAGGCTGAAAAAATGGACGCAGCCTTACTATTATGGGATGAGATGAAGCAGAAAGGTATAACTCCAAGTATTAGTACGTATAACTCTCTTATTGATGGGCTCTGCAAATTAGGAAAAACAGAACAAGCAATAACAAAGTTGACTGAACTTTTAGAGAATGGTTTGTTTCCTGATGAAATTACAAACAATACAATTATTCATGGCTTCTGCCGGGAGGGAGATGTTGAGAAAGCATTTCAGTTTCATAACAAGATGGTAGAAAACTCATTTAAGCCAGATGTCTTCACAAGTAACATTCTTTTAGGAGGGCTTTGTGGCAAAGGGATGCTGGAAAAGGCTCTTAAGCTCTTCAGCACTTGGATATCAAAAGGAAAATCTATTGATGTTGTATCATATACCATCTTGATAGCGGCTCTATGTAAAGAAGGACGGGTTTACGATGCTATAAACCTTGTCGAAGAAATGATGTCAAAGAAAATAGAGCCCAATCAGTATACATACACTGCGCTTGTTGCTGCATTTACTAAAGTAGGAACGTCAGCTGAAGCAAAGGAGATAATGGAAAAACTAGAAAAACAATTTGCAATTGTGAAGTCACCTGATACATCTTTGCAGAGAGATCCACATAGAACTCTTCCGGAATCAGATTCGACTTCTGCAGCTTATTCCGAGCAAATCAATGAGCTCTGCAGGGAAGAAAAATATGTTGATGCAATGCGTACTTTGGGTGAAGTGACGGAGAGGGGAATTGTCATTCAAAAATCTACCTACATTACTCTGATGGAAGGACTCGTGAAGAGGAGAAAACCAGTATGTAAGGCAGCATAATTGTTGCAACTTTTTATGTTGCTGTGCACCTTCATAAGGTCGGATGGGTTGGCGAGATGGTATGTGGTGCAGCCACTTGTAAGCAAAATCCAACCACCCAAAGAATCCAGGTACATATGATGCTGATAATGCTCATAACTATTTTATCATTTAAGTGTTCATCTCTCATTATTTTATCTTGAAAGAACATTTTGATCAAATCTCGATTCAGATTTAAGAGTATGACAACTCGAAGAGATGCTTGATTTGAACCTTGGGGTTTGTTCACATTTATTTGCATTTTATTTCAACAAATACTTACAGTAACATGAATAATAAAGACAAAGCTATATATTCTCTGTGAAGATCTAACATTGAAGAGACCCTATGACTTTTAGGTCTTTCATATACATACTCTTAGCGATAGACCTAGGTTAGCCGGACTCATCAAAATCGCTTCCGTACTGGGTCGATACGACTCGAGTTGGGTGCGGGTGTGGTGGGTCCTTGGACGAGTGTTTCCGACGCGACTGGGGCAGTGGAGCTGGAGATGGCCTTCACCGGCAACGGAGAAGAAGGCTGCGTAGTTGATTTTTGACCATTTTTTTAAAGCAAACTTGACAGCTAAGATGCACGGATACGGATACAAGTGTCGGATACAATACGAGAACGGACACGGGATACCTCATTTCTAATACAATGAGGATACGACGCGGCAGGGATACGTTGTACGTCAACATTGTTATGTTTCTATATATATTTGAATTTTTATACTCATATATGATAGAATATTGCTTCCAAAGTCTGTAATATTTGTAGCTTAATTATCATGGAAAAGCATAAATTGAGTCTAAGATTGAGAAATGAAAGAGGGGTAGCTTACGTGGGTTCGAGTTTGGAAAACCCTTGAGGTTGTCGCATTTCAGAATTTTCAAACCTCGCTTGAACTTTTCGTTCAAAAGGGCAACATTTCGTATATCGTGCTGTCATTTAATCATATACATCATATCTACTTTATCATTATTATATTTTAGCCCATTTAAAATTAAAAATATTTCATAATGCATCCTGTGTGGAAGTCTAATAAACACAAAGGAGCGACTTTCGTGTCTAATTAAGTGTCAAGTGTCCATTCTTATAAAATTCTCTAAATTACATGACAAGCCAGCCGGAGTGTCTGACACGTAAATTAGAGTGTCATGTGAGTGTCCGAGTGTCCCAAGTGTCCAACATCATGGCCCCTGTTTTGGAGCGTCCATGTTTCCTAACTTGACAGCAGGTTGTATTAAATCGTAAGAGCAACTCCAACAGCAGGTGTATAACATGTCCTTGGCACAAATATAGGCCAGATTTGCCCAAAAACCTGCTCCAACAGATGGTGCAAAATCTGGCCTATATTTGCACCTGGCCTATTTTTAGACCAGATCTGGCCAAAACTGAAGACAATTGAACCCTGGTGTAAAAAATTAAAAAATTCAATTTTAATGGTCTCATCCTCCTCTTCTGCTTCTCTGCACTTCTCTGCAAATTCAACGTTCGGATTGTGGGAAAAATGACTCTTGTAAAAAAATAAAAAATAAATAAATAATAAAAAATTAAATAAAAAAATAAATAAAAAATACAAAAATTACTCCCTTCAACAAATTAACTAATTCGTTATTTTTATGAAAAAAGAAGTTCCGTTATTATATATAAAGTAACATGATTGTGTAAAATGAAAAAATTATGAAATAGTAAAATAATGCAGGTGGCGTATATTTAGGCCATCTGCTGGAGCAACAACTCAAAAAGTGCTGGTGTAAAATTTAGGGCAGGTACAAATATAGTCCAAGGACTGTTTTGCTGTTGGAGATGCTCATGAATGAGATAAAGTAAATGGAGTACTGTTGGTCTTTCTTGAGCCTTGTGGTCTGTTGTCTCATTTTGACTCAAGGACGTCATTCAATCAAGTTATTTCAAATGCATACTTTTTCTCTAAAAAGTATAATCATTTCAATTGCTTTTTCTAAGAAAGTATGCCAAAACCATTTCATTCAATTATTTTTACAACACAAGTACACAACACTATTAATTGTTATGGGAAGTAGTGATATGCTAATGTATTGTTATTATGATTATTATTATATAATTATTTTAAAACTCTATATACCGTATCCCATCCCCGGATCCTTGTTTTAGAGGGATGTGGGAATCCGACCTCTGCCCCCAGATACATACCGGATATGACACCTGCACCAGAGTCCGGGTAACCTAGGACTAGACAAATTTTTTCTGTCTCACTTTGATAATGTATATGGCTTTCAATGTTAAGATGAATTTGAAGTTGGGAGCAAAAGAGTTGGGAGGATTAGGTTCAGTAGAAAATTATTTTTTTTGGCCAATAAATAAGTTAGAGTTAAGTGATTTGACAGTTTCTCACACTAGTCAAAATGACTTGATTGTGGGGTTAGGGTAGGGACTAGGTACAATAAAATCAAGTGTTGGAGAATATCGGAATTTTACGAACTGACAGAAAAGAGAACTTCATGAAAATATTTGCAAATGTTACCTAACAACATTTGGAGTGTCAGTGCAACATAGCTTGTCAGTTATCTTTTCGTGTCCTACTTCTGTTCCCTTGTATATTTTAGGTACTTCTCTTCCTTTGAATTGAAGTGAAGAATTTGTCTCTGCGTTACATTAAAGACTTTGTCACTAAACTACTCCATGGAAAGTTTTAAGTTTTTTTTTTTTTTTTTTTTTTTTTTTTTTTTTTTTTATTATAGAGGACTCCATGGTAATACTAGGTAACTAGTAAGTAGGCCTTTCCTTTTCTTACAGCTTGTCTAATTTCTGTTTGCAATGCAGTGTACTTCATTTTCCTCGAACCCTGAAAGAATATGTCCTTGTAGTCTAAAATTCCCACGATGAACTGAAATTCGATTTGACTTGTAACGCTAAGAGAAAAAAAGAATGCTCTCATCTTTTATTCTGGGTACGATTTCCTGGTATCTCATTACCTCTTCTGATCATCATCTCGGGAGAGGGTTCCAATGAGTTTATGAGATTCTCTAAGTGTCTCCCTTCTGTCTTCTTTGTTTCTTGGTTGTAGGTCTTCCTTCTGTTCTGGTAGGAACTCTTTGCGGTGTTATTTTGCTATGTAGTAAGAACTAAGGATGCCACCTGTTGCTAATTGATAGAATAGGCTGTTTCTGTTTTCTTTTTACTCGGTTTCCTTCACGGTGTCAAGTACTAAATTATCGTCCCTCGAGGTTGCTCACGTAATTAGTAAACTGGTCAGGTAATTTCTATTTTTTGAAGGTTCCTTACATATTATATTTTCACATATTTGAGTGTGTATGGGCTAGAGAGGGAGAGTCTCTGGAGGTAGGTAGTCGATGCTAGGTTTGGTTCTGGAATTGGGGGTTGGTGCTCCAATGTAGTTTTGGGCCCCTACGGGTATGGGCTGTGGAAGGGGATCAGGGCAGGGTGGGATCGGTTTGTGGCGAGCGTGAGGTTCAAGGTTGGTTTTGGGAGTCGTATTATTTTTTGGGACAATAGGTGGGCGGGGAAATATGCTCTTTATCATCAGTTTCCTTCTCTGTATTGCATAGCTCAGGACCCTAAGGTCCTAGTGAGTCAGAGTATTACTCTGGGAGGGAGCGAGGGAGAAGGGGGGAGGCAATGTGGCGTGGGTGTAAGGTTTCAGCGCCTGCATGACTGGAAGGTCCAAGACTTATTAACTTTCTCGATATGCTTTATCGTTTTAGAACCCACCAGGGGGACCTGATGGAGTGGCGGTTATCTTCGTCTGGTTCACTGTTCGGTCTTACTATTCCTTTTTGTGTGGGGCGCTTGCGTCATGGGGTCCCGCTCCTTCGATCTGGCATGTAAGGGCTCTTTCCAGGGTCGCTATTTATTGCGTGGTGTGTGGCTCGTGACAGCTTCTTGTCTATTGACAACTTGGTCCGGCGTCGTCAAGTGTTAGTCAATTGGTGCTGTATGTGTAAGTCCTGTTCAAAATCAGTTGATCACCTTCTGCTGCACTGTCCTGCTGTGAGATTCTACTTGGATCCGGTCCACTCGTCTTTTGGCATTTGTTGGGTTGCGCCCAGAACAGTTTCCGAGTTTCTGATTGCTTGGGGGTGGCGTTCAGGTTGGTAGAGAGATACAGAAGGTGTGGAGGTTGGCTCCGGTTTGGTTGTTATATGGATCATATGGAGGGTGTGGAAAAGAGTAAGTTTTGTTAGAGTTTGTCTTCAGATGCCTATGTAAAGGACTAATCTTTCAGGTGTTATTGGGGTGCCAGTCCCGCGCTCTGCTGAGTTCCATCGATCATCTGTTGGATTTTATGGATTCCTTAGCCTAGGTTGTTGTAGTAGCTTTGCTCCTTTGTTTGTGTAGGTTGTGTGTGCATGACCTCTCAGTTACTCTGCAATCCTTCTTTTTTTAGTTTAATTTAATTTTATTACCTATAAAAAGATAATAGAAAACAATCCTAAGTAAAGAAGTCTAATTCTTCCTATACCTCAGAAAAACAGTATTGCAGGAATATAATGCAGTTATGTTTTTATTGATGGGGATTGAATGGTTCATTTCTATACATTTTATTTGGTCAAGATGTACATGTTCAACTTTTGTGAATAAGAATCCACTTTATTAAAACCTAAGTTACCCGGAGTCTTCAACTGGTCACCGTACCCTTTTCGGACATGATCCTTGCGGATAAGGGTATGGGATATGTGGCGGATATGTCTTCCATCCATCCGACACTCCAATGTTTCAAGTTTCTTCTTTCCACTTACTGTTGTCTCCTTCATTTCACCATCTTCTCCTTGTTCTAAGTTGTGGTCATTTAAATCTCTCTGAACGTCCTCTAACCTCAGTTACACGTTCCTCTTTCTTTTTAGTTGATGAGTTGTAATCACCTAAGTCCTCCTATCGGTCAAAATATTCATTCATGTTTAGCTTAGTTTATTTACATAAATATATATTATGTAAAATAAATGATAACACCGTATCTCCGCACCCGTGTCCAAGATTTGGACACTTTTTAGCCGAGTCCTCAAACACTAAATTTCGGCAAGATGGAAAATTCGATTCTCGGACACACTCGATATGTAACCTAGATCAAAACTAAAAGATAAATTAAGTTATTGGCTTCAATAAGCATGTTGAGCTGGCTTGAATTGGCACATTTATGTATCTAAAATTTGAAAAAATGAACGACCCATATTTTACACTTAATATCAAGAGATTGTAAATGTATCGACTCTCAAGGCACTTTACTGTATGGAGCAAACGCTGGAAAATCAACTGCTAGGTAGGATATCCTTCAGGAGACTTTTTGGTATGTTAAGATGAGTTAAAGTTGCCATTCAGTCCCCCTCTCTAGATTGATAGGCCGTTGATTAATGATATGAAATATTTTTTGACTAATACACGTAAATCTATAGTAAGAGTCACTTGTAGAACCAATATACCAAAGTAACGGACTGTCGTCACTCAACCTCTTAAGAGTTTGGTAGAACTTAATTTTCTTCTTCTGAAGACTTGTTTATGAAGCTGTCATGCACTCTTTGGATGGGGCCTTTTCATTTCCTCTTGGGTGTTAGTTGTGAGATGTAAAGTTGAACAGGGTTATCTGTACCCTACTTCTTAGATTGTAAGTACTCTGGATATTTAGGGTGTGCGCTCCGTATTATACATTTTTGAAAAGCAATAAAATATATTGCATCGTTTGTCAAGTTGAGAGGTATCTGCTTGTGGCATATTCCATGCTACATTGTACGTATGATGGAAGACTGATGAAAACCTTATTTTCTTGTCTTTTTAATGCCTTGTCTTACCAGTATTTTCTTTTAATCTCTAATAATATGACAGATCAACTGAGGAAAGGGAGCTTTCTCAGCATAACCTGGATATTGACGAGTACTTAATTTTTCCCGAGGCACCATAGGTTCAAGGTCAAAGAGCTCAGGTTTTTGCCTTCTTTTCTGATTTTCTTGGCTGAAGTTTTACTGACGGTCAGTCTGTGGCTGTTGCGTACTTGTCTTGTAATTTATAGCTAGCCCAACTAAAACTTGAATGTAATTTCCTTACAACTCTTCTTTAATGGAACTGATTATTATCATTGGATTTAGGCACAATGGGCTTTTTTTCTTTGTTCTCTGATTAACTTGTGCAGAAGTACAATATTTTTGTTTTGTTCCTGAGAGAACACATTTCTCTGACAATCTGAACTCTCTTGTTTTACCCAGGATGGTCGAGCATGTTCCATGCTTTGTTCTCTGTCACGTCGAATTCACGTTTGGTTACTTATCTTGGAATGAACTTTGTTCGCCCTGGGAAAAGAATCTTTGGAAGTTATTTCGGGAAAACATTAGGTTGTTTATTATTCTAGCTAATTATAATGGTTCTATAGGCAAAAAATGTTATTTTCTTCTTACATTATGAATAATACGGGAAAGGTGACGTAATAGTTGATGTCCCTGTTATTTTGTTTCTTTTCATATTTATCTTTCTTGTTTTGTGTTCCTAAGGTTAATTTGGTTTATGTGTGAACCCATATATCTTTTTTCCTTTCTTATAACCATTTTACCTTCCCCAAAAGCTGAAAAACCTGGAAAGACAATTGGTTTATTCACTTTTTGGTTCTTTCTCCTTGTTTCATACATTAGTACTTTGCAGGAGAAGGAAGGGTATAATTGATTTCCTTGGTCTGTTTGCCCTTTCTTTTTAATATATAGGTTCTGTAGTTGCGGAGCGAGTCATGGGAAGTCATTTTAATTAGACTCTAGTTAATTAGACTCTAGTCATGGGAAAATAAATCCAAAAGTTACTTCTCTTGAACTGATGACTGAACACAAACGGATCTCCTCTCCGGATTTACAATGTAAAGTCTAAACTACAGGACTTCAGGTAGTGTACTTAGACTCAGCAACAGATATACAGTATTATGAATATCTGGCTAATGCCTAAAATGTACTGAATCGAAATTGCCTCTAATTTGCTTCATTGAGTTCCTTACTTTCCGTGTATATCAATGTCAAAAAGGCTTCTTAAGTCACAGATTTGTCACCTTAAACCATTAATAAACAGGTACTTTATTATAAACTTCCTATATAATTGATTACTCATGCTCATCTGTTGATGAGTTAGGCATAATACGCTCGTGCCTTTATGATCTAAAGCTCCAATAGGTGCAAAAGATATACCTTCAGAAAGAGTCAATCTTAAAACGAGATTATATGGCCGTAAGGCTAGTATATTGAAGAAGAGAATAAGGAAGCTATCGGTTTCTAGGGTTATAACACAAGAGAACTCCAGGTTCTTTTCCTTACAGATTTCAATACAAAATTCAACTCCTAGTGACAGTCTACAACAGGCATATTCATAGTAACCTCTTGGTTCTTGCCTTAATAACTAAAAGACAAATATAACCTTGCAACATTGGTAGCTTACTTCAGAGCTAAGTAACAAGCTAAAGAGCAACAAAAGCTGCAGCCTAAAGGCTGTGGATAAAAGGCTGCGGTAGCAGGGACCCGCTAGTATACTTGGTTGTTAAGAATGCTCTTGCATTACTAGCTTACAACCAGAAAACTCCAAAAGGTTGTGTATGGATCTTTCTGCATCATTTTGCCTAAAACTTGGGCATCCCCGCAACTTAGACGCCTCTCATTGTGGTTACTAGATGAGTAAATTATATGGTCAAGTTGTTTGCACTTTTAGAGTCCAGCAAAACATATCCAGTATTCTAAAAAACTTTTCAGTTCAACTGTTTATAACCCGTCTTGCATCATCTTCTTACGCCTATTACTGTTAAAGGGTGTTCCCCATAGGTTATTTTGCAATGTGTGGGATGGAAAAACTCAATATTTGTAGACACGGAGGGAAAAACAAAATGAAATCCAAGTTTAGTCAATAATCCTTTTTTTGGGATCCTGGGTTACTTGACTGGGGTGAGACATTTAGGGTGAGGTATACGACTAAGTATTAAAAAATCACCTCCATTATCTGGATATGAGTATATGTAACCACAGTTAAATATGACAAAGGCTTACACTAAATAGCACGTTAAATTAATAGTATCTTTAATTCTCTACTAATATATTGAAATGAGCTCAATAATCAATATGTTCTCTTCTCTTGTAGGGAAAGATCCCATCCTGTATTTTTCTTCGATTATGATATAGGTTATAGATGGTAGTCTGTGCAATCATGTTTGGTCAATTTCATCTATCTGAAACCTTGTTAAACATATCAGGATTTCGTGACTAATTTGTTCATGCGCATTGAACACATAATGTTTCAAAAGCATTGAACGCAGAATGTTTCAAAACTTGTGTTATTTGTTGGATAGAAAGGAAGACCTAAGTTTTCTGTTAAGGGGTAGCTGGAGCATTTCAAATAGTTGGGCAAAGGAGTTCAAATTTTACAATGGTAAATTGAGTTGACATTGTGCTGAATTTGATAATGCATACTGCGTATATTTGGAAATAGTTATCGGAAAGTTGTAGAAAATGTGCATAAAGAAAGTGACTGGATTGCAAAATTGAGGGGAAAATTTTCCATGCATATTATGTTTTGGTGTGTGCATGTACATATTTTATTTTTTCTTAAAATTGGGTCACATGATATTATTATGTACCTTTTTTTTTGTGGGGGGGGGGGGGGGGGGGGGGTGGAGTGGGGAGGGGTTGGGGAGTGGATATAAGGCCACCCTTGTACAAGTAGGCAGCACATGGCATTAGGTACTGGTTGATTGAAGAATGTAATTATTCTTTTATTTAACTTTTTTACTTTTTTTTGAAGGCTTCTCAAATGCGTTCATATTATGTTGAAATAATATTTCGGACCATATAATCAATCTTACTGTAATCATGATTTCAATAAGAGTCAAATTGAGTCATTATAAGAGGGAGAACAAAGATAAGATAATTTATGTTAGATTGTGTTAGGTGAGACTCAGGCCTATGGCTGCAAAGCCCCGCTCAAGAGTCGCTCGGGAGCCGGCTCGGTCAAAACATGGTCATAGCCCGGTTCGTGTACTAAATGTATCAAGCCCGAGCCTAGATTTAAGCTTGTTGAGTAAACCAAGCCGAGCCTGAACCGGGACGTGTTCTGCTCCTAAGCTCTAGAGCCAGCCCGTTAGATAATTAGTTATGTGTGTGTGTGTGTGTGTGTATAATATGTTATTAGAAATTATAGTTTTAATATTTAGAGACTTGTAGCTTCTTGATTTCTGAATTGAAGTCGATGATTACTATTAAAGTATTAAGTATAGGTGGAAACGAAGAATATGCTAACAGAAGCGAACATGGGGTTTCTTGTATTTTTTTTTGTATTTTCTTTTAATTTTGCGTATTTATTGTGTTGTATTGTTAAGCAACATTTTACTTGCTACGTGATTAAGGCGATGTAAGTATGCTTGAATTATGATTTCTTCGGAATGAACATTACGTAATGAATTTTGAACAACTCAATGCATTAATGATAAGTTTGCGTATTTAATTTAGCATTTTTTTTACTAAATAATAAAGATTATATGTGTTATCTTGAGCTAATTTGTTTAGGTTGACGGTTGTACAAATAATAACTTAGTACTCATAGACACTTTTGGACAAGCTCTCGGCCTTATGAGCTTGGAAGCTTGAACTCTTTAGTTGACGAGCTCGAGCGAGGCTTGAGCCGAGCTTGAACCTGACATGTCAAGCTTGAAGCGAGCTCGACCCGACCTAGTATTATCTTCAAGGAGCCGGGCCCAAACAGGTAGTATTCACCTCGACTCGGCTCGCTTGCACCCCCAACTCTGGCCAAATCAGGAATGTTTTAACAATGAACTCTTCTAGTCTAAATGCATGTATTTTCCGTTGGATTCAGATACTCCAATTCAGTTAACTTAACCAAAACTTCAATATCCATACTAATCTTGGCAATAGCACAAATTAGATCCGTAGACTCCAAATTCATCTTTACAGAGCTTCTTAGATGTTACTGCTTGGAACTTATCTTCATGCACTTAAACTACCAAATTACAAAGATAAAACAACCTTTATATTGCTTGTCGTAAACTTTGATCTCCCAACGACCAACGTTTAAGGTCAGTAAGAGAACGGGAAATTTGAAGTCAGTAAACATCATTTAGTGTTAAGTCATAGCTTAGATTTTGGAAATCACAACAATTAAGTCCTAACCTACGGAAATAACTGTCCTTCAGATAGATTCCTGTCCTTCAGATAGATTCCTAGACTCGCCTTAACCTACGAAAATAACTCATCTGTTTTCCTATATTCTAATCTTATAACATTTAACAAACAACTTAATAAAGATCTAGTATAGGTTCATGACAGATCATTTTACATACTATATAGTACTATATATCATTGTTTTTGACATTGAACGAGAACTCAAAAAATAGATAAACAATAAAAGAAGAGGAAACTGTGATAAATGCCAATCATACACACGCCTACACATATATTAAGCCTTCCAATATTTGTTTTTATTTATGCCCATTGCATAAATGCAGGCTGAAAGAGAACACTGCGTTCCTACTTTTAGTTTGAAACTAGGAGCGATTGCGTTAGAAAGGTGTTGCCCGTATCTGATGTGTGATGGAGTTAAGGGAAGTTGATTTTTCGTGCTCATGAGGTTAAGATGATCCTCATGAAGAACAATATAGTTCGAAAACGATCCTTGAAAACCGCAGACTAAAGGGACCATCAAATCCTACGAGCTGATAGAACACTATAAACCAGTATGGAAAATTAGGCACAAAATATTTACTTGTCCCTTTTGTAAGTCTTTGTTCAACGAAAGATAAATGATATTAGGAATCATAAGATATAAATGTTTTAATTAGTTTAACCTATGTAACTACGATGAAAGTAGAAAAACTAGCTCAGCAATGAACTTAGAATTGCATTCCATTTGTTCAATGAGAGTGTTGGGAGGACAGACTCTAACAGTACCACACATTCTCATTACTAAGATAAGAATCAAGAAATACCGTTATTGACATCCAACTATGCACCATCATGTATATTTTTCTTTTTCCCCATCTGCTCTATTTACGTTATCATGCTAAAGAAGATAGTTTGGTGCGTTTTAAATTTATACTGTAAGTTGATATGTATTGTTCCTTGCGGTTGCACTTCCCTAAGAACAGAAAATACGAACAAAGAAGAATATGCCACTCTATGGCCTCCTTGTACTGCACACATACATTGTTAACTTGTAACATTTCTTTGCTTCTCAATTTTTCAAGCCAGTTCTTTTTCCTGGTGAAGATATAAACAACTATATGCTATCATCTTATGGTGACGTGGCCACAGCCTGCATAATCCAGAAGAGATACATGGATGGAAGTGAAAAGTATCCCTATGTTATGTGTATACACATGAATTCATATAGATCCGCGATCAGCCTTATTAATAGAATAAGGAACATAAGTAAGTGACGTTCTACCCCATTCAATGTACCAGATAGTGGTCTGTTGCATAATTTTGGTTTTGTAGGTGATGAACAATAATTTTCCATAGTACTTATGAAGCTTTGATAAAAGATAAAACATTAATATATGTCTAGAACTAAATTAGTTATCAATATATAGCAGCTGGTGATCACTGTATGCAGTCATCAACTTACATAAGTAGTTCAGTTGAGTCCAATAGTTAAGTTATTTAGTAGGCTCATAACTGTGGCTCAGACATGATTGTGTTGGGCACATAACTGCAATGATGTGTGAGCTTGCAGTTGTCACTGAAATTAGGTCCAGTTAGGACTTCTCTTGGTGGTGTCTTAGTGGTCAGGCGACGGAGGAAGATTGAGAGAAAAGACGTGATGTTTCGATTTTCAGTTTTTTCTCTGCAATCCTCCTTAGCACCTACCTTGCAATAAGCGTTCGCCCAAATTCTCCTGACTTACCTTTTATGCTAACTCATGGCGCAGAAACAAGGCCACATGTGTCACAATGTTATCATGTTTGTAAAATAAATATTGTGATCCTCATTGGGCGAACTGTTTATGATTTTCATTTTTCTAGTACCTTTCAAAATGTGTTCAACTTTTAGTTCACTTGAACAAATTGTTTAATGCTTCATTACTTGACCCAACCCAATACTCTCCCTCAAATGTAATTTATGAAAATCCTTCACATTGATTGTTTCATTTCTTTGTTTTTCAGTCCGTATGTACTTCAATGATAAACCTGTCTCTTGTATCTAGTCTGAGTAATCCCTATACGAATTCTATGTTTGACAGACAAAGACTAAGATGGGAATAGCAAATGCTAAAAAAAAAAAAAATTTAAAATGCCAAAGTAAAACTTAAACAAACTGATGGGAAGAATGCTTTTGAGAAATGAGAAGTGTATAACTATAATAAAATAAATCCGTTCAAAATTTAAGAGTCGGTCTTGACTTACATACCTGAATTGGCAAAGGAGTTGCTTACAATCTCAGAAGTCAACATGTCAATTGATTGAAACAATTCAACTATGTTTCTTCACCATTCTTGGTTCAAATTCAAGCTATGACCATAAAACTGCCCTTGTGCTTGGCATAATTAGTTTGCTTTCTCAAATCTCAAAATATGGTACGATAAAGACTCTCCACATTGTTTGATCTCAATTTCTCCGGCCATCTCTATGATAGGCTGATAGTACCAAGCCCTTTCATATCCTTGTAGATGAAACATCTCTAAATATACGAAATGGAAATAACTTTCTTTGAGTGCCCTCTGTTTCATCTACAAGGATGGACAGTGGTGAATGGTATCTCATAAACTTACACACTAGAATGTTTTTTCTTTTTGTTACTTTTTTTCCTGCAAAATAATGTGATATTATTTGACATTGTTGTTAATTTTGCATGAGTCACTTGTGCATAAATTTATAAGCTCAGTCAGGATTCTTTAGAGCATGTGTCTTGATCTCTCCTTCTTGGACTAAACTTTTAAATCCTACAGTGCCAGGAATAGATTTCTGCTCCTCGTTTCAATGTTCGTAGAAAATGATGTATCTTTATGATTAGCAGGTAGCAATTATTGATTTTATGTCATCCTAGTAGAAGAATGTGTAATTAGGTTGGCGAGAATTGCCCCCATAAGTTGGGGGTGGGGAGAACTGATCGCTGGCAGCCATGATTGACATATTAGTATATTGTGGAACGTTAAACTTTTCAAAGGAGATAATGTAGAACTATCATGCATGTACACATGCATTTATTTGAACTATTATGTTGAATTTTCTCTATAAGATGACGCCAAAAGTCCATAACACATGACGTCTTATCAATTAACATAAGATGGGGTTGGTAATGTGATGCCAATGAATTGATCATGATGATGAAGAACAACTAATTAAAGACCCCAAGTCTAACTAAAGTAGGGAAACAAGTGGGAATCCATGGAAATGTTGGTCACTACATCGGATTATAGAATCTATAGAGAAAATGACCGGCCCTTTATACCCAGCTGATGAATGCTATAGATGAGCCATTTCCAAGGTTGTCAAACCCGCGGGTTTAACGAGTTTACGAGTCTACATGGGCAATCGGGTTGACCTGCTCGAAAACCCGGCGGCTAACAAACCCGCAGCAAACCCATGCAAACTCGTCAAACCGTAGACCCGCGAGTTTACCCGCGGGTTTACCGAGTCAACTCATTGTGATAATAGTGTAGCTTTATTAGGTTTCTTATCTTTTAGAGTTTTAGTGCACAAAAAATGGGGTATATGGTCGCCCATCTTCCAACACTGGTGAACCATTGGAATTATCAAAGATTAAGAGATAAACTAAAACGACCAATATCCAATGAACCACACCGATGACTGTGTAAATATCAAACAGACCACACTGATTAAGATTATAAGCAAGTTTCTTTTTCATATTTTGAGGGACTTATTTAAGAGATCGTATATATAAATTAAGCTTAGTAAATTTTAGTTACACTCTTACTTCAAATAACTTGCTCAATTGAAGGAAGAAATGATGAATAAAAAGATAAATTGGGCTTCATTCTTAAACTTTTAAATTTAAATCATGTTGCATTGAAATAATGTTATATACGTAAAGACAAATGTAACATTTAATCATCAAAGATTTAAAAAGTTCAACTTTTCAGAGGTGAAAAGTCACGTGTACGTAAAAAATTGAATATTTGAAGAAAAATTGTGACCCTGGCGAGTCACGGGTCACGAGTCGAGTCTACCCACCCTCTACGGGTTTATGCTTACCCACGGGTTTGAAAACCTTGGCTATTTCTATGACTTTTGTTGTATTTTGATGTAGAAGGAGACCAGGAAGCCAAGGGCGTCTCATTACGGTCAAGTGTCAAGCGATTTCCACTTTATTACAGGTTCTTTTCTGTCTATCTAATTTATTTGCCTATATTTTTAATGTTCAGACTAAAGATGCATAACTTCCATTAGCTTAGTGTAAACTAAGGCCATGTTTAGAATATCCAGATTTTATTGTAGGAAAGGAAAGAGAATTGAAAAGAAAATACACCTCTGGTTAATTTTGTAGCTTATGCAAGTTTTTGGGACAAGAATATGTTAGCTTTTGACCGCAGGACAAGGGCACTCGGTAATTGTGAGAATCCATATGCTCGAACCATATCTCAGGAACAATCTAATCTGCCACCTTTACTACCTAAACACTACCACCAGCACTAACACATTTCCAGACCATCCACAACTCCTTTTCACCAGCATCAGCGCCCATTACTTTCAACAGCCTCTCACGATCAGAATCACCAAAACCGTCGTAACCTCCAAGAATGAGTTCAGTTTACCTATCAATCTCTGCATGCCTAAGCAACAATCTAGATGAGTTCGAAGACTGCTCTAGATTGCTTCATTAAGTTCCTTATTTGTCATGCAATGCTCATTACTTTCTGTATAAGGTCCTCAAGTTACAATTATTCACCGCAAACAGTTCATAAACAGTTACGGTATTCGAAACTTCTTAAGATTGATTACTTATGCTTATCTGTGGATGCCTCACAAATTATTTGTCTGAGTTGTCTACATCATAGAGTTAGTCAGGACATACCTACTCTTCTAGAAAACTTTTGGGTCCAGCTGCTTATATCCCACCTTAGGATTAATATTTTAATGCCAATATGATGATGTGTTTCAAAAGTTTTTTTTAGGGATCCATAGCTTATTTGAAATGTGTAGAATGGGAAAAAAACTAAATTTTTTTAGATACGCAGGAAAAGACAAAATGATCCTAACTTTGGATAACAATCCTTTTGTAGCATCCTGGGTTGTTGGAGTGAGACAAATCAGGTGAGGTCTGGCACCACGGCTCAAACTGTTTCGTCCATTATCGGGTTAAGTAAACATGATAAGGATTTCAAGTTTCAACAAGCTTAAGAAAAATCTAAGATATTAGTATCTTATGTTCTGTATCTCTGTACAGAGTATGTTCATTTCATTCTTTACTAATATATTGAGACGAGCTCAAAATGAAGCCCAAGTTTGGATACAATTCTTTTTGTAGCATCCTGGATTACTGGAACAAGACACATGGAGCGAGGTATACGACTAAGTAATAAACCTTCAGCTCCATGGATATGAGGATATACCACAGTTGAATATGACAAAGGCTTCGACAAACTTAAGAAAAGTCTTTAGTTATAAGTATCTAAATTCTATTCTAATATATTGAGATGAGCTCAATATGTTCTCTTCTAGGGGGAGGATTCCGTCAATTCATTTTCCTAAATTCTCTTTTGAGAAAAAATATTTTTCCTCTACGAGTCGATAGATTATAGATGATAGCAATCATGTATCGGCAATTTCATCCATTTGTGACCTAGTTAATTTCATACATCTTTTTCTTAGATTGGGGGATCATGCAAGCATACTTTATTGAGAAATATATATTTCAGGTAGGTCTAATTATGAACCAAGACATGATGAAATATAAAGTCGGCATTACTTATACACAATCTGACAATCCATCTGAGGAACCCTACTCAAGTCGAAGTCCAAATTTGATCACGTCCTGCGATTCCATTCTTGTGTGTCAAAACTAGATCTGGATTCCGTGTAAAAGAGTTAAATTATTGACCACGTCACAGTTGTCAAAGTAAGATAAGTGTATCATATCATATTGTGTGTCGTAGTGATATAGAGACAATCCTTTATACTAACTCAGCAACCTACCCCAACCCTTATACATGAAGATTTGTGGCACGTGTGTTATATGTAGTCACATCTACTCGCACCAAGTATCACTAAAGTTACTCAAAACGACACTTTTTACCTTTTTTAACATATCTTGTTGATCAATCAAGTAATCCTCAGTTTGTTGAAGCAAAAAATAATATCAAATAAATTAAATATGAGTCGGTATCTGAACTTTGTAGAAGTTAAAGAGTGAATCTTGATATTGAACTAGAATCTGGCAAGAGGAAAAACCTAAAAGTCATAGATCAACAATCTCAAGGGCATAGATTATGTTACTAGGTTTCTTGGTTATTATAAAAATACGACAAATAGAAGGCTAGATCAAACATTCACTTGAGTTTTTTTTTTTTTAATCCTCAACTTCTTATCTCGCCCTGGATCTGTCTGGGATAGTCAGAAAGAAGGCTGCAAACCTCCTGAACTCAGAGTTTATAGTGAACAGTGGTGCCTTCGATAGACGAGGTTGTTGATGTATCTAATGAAGGTAAGATACTGTACGATACAGCCCAAAGTACTCATAGCAAACTATGATGACACAGGTATGATAATGTACGATACAGCCCAATACGCCTAACGTATGATACAGTCATATGATTCGGATTGTTGAAACATTGTATCGTACATATCGTACTATAATGACAACTATGGTGGACACAATACTAGTTATGAGCACGTGCGTTGCACGTGGCATTTTATTTGTTATACGAGAAATTTGAATGATGTACTCTATAAAAGCACTAACATATAAAACTAATGACAAACATAACTTACACAACTCGTTTTCGAAAGTGGGAAGCAAAAATGAAGACATGAAATACTGCAATATTTCAATTCAAATTGAAGAATAATTTCTTTTTTTTCTTCACATCCAATAGTCATTTCGGAAAATGAGTCTGAACTCTGAAATGAAATGCATGTGAAGCAAATCTTTGATAAACGAATGATCTTCTCAAGGTTAGTTGGTATTGACTTTCAAATTACAATTCTTATATGAATAGTCACAACTATTTGGGTATCAGCTGTAAATTATTGTAATTTGTCAATTCGACAAAAGTAATTTAAGAAAGTAAGCAAAGTATTTGAAACTCCGTGCACATTTAGAGAGTAGTATAGATCTAGCCTTTCTCACTCTTTATGTAATTTGAGCTTCTGAGATCCGTTGTAAGAGTACGTAAGATTAATGTCTCAGAAGGCCTAACAGGAAGAATGGTATTTTGAACTTCCACATTAGAAGCGTTTCTGAAAAAGATCTATTTCACCTTTTTGTTAGGTCACAGGAGCCACTTGCTCATAAATTAGCAAGTTCAGTCAGGAGTCTTAAGAGCATATGTTCTGATAACTACTACTTGGACCAAACATTTGAAATCTTATAGGACCATAAATAAAATTCTTCTCCTCCTTCAATATTCGTGGAAGATGGTATTTGGCTATTTGCTTGTCTGCGTGATTAGCAGGTAATGATCAGGATGGGTGACTTCTCTTCTTATTTGTAGAAACTAATGTTACTTAGCTGGTCTGACTTGTCCCCATGAGTTATGGGTGGGAGAAGAAGTGGTTCCCAGCAAAGGCGGACCCATAAATCTAATTTGAAAATATATTGTGGGCCTTGGGCCACCCTCAAATTTGGTTCCCAGTTACAAATTTTCAATATCTTTTCAATAACAGCAAAAATGACCCCCCCCCCCCCCTAAGAAATACACAAATGACTCAATACGTATAGAAATATCTCATATGTAATCGTATGAGAGTAGAAATTTATTTTAGAAATAGACCAAACACTTTTTTAAAAAAAAAATGAAATGTAAAACTTTTTGAATTTGCTAAAAGACCACAACTATATAATATTTAGGATAAATTATAGTAAAAATAACCTTAAATTTACCAGGATATGTTAAAAAATAGTATTATTTTTAAAAGAGACGAAACACTTAAATAATTGCTAAACTGCCAGAACTATATAATATTTAGAAAAAAAATTAGTAAAAATAACTTTAATTTTACCAGGGTAATTTAAAAATCAGTAATAAACATTTACTTCACCATATTTTTATAGGATCTCTCCCCTCCCCCTCCCCCTCCCCCCATTGGGTTGGAGATGCCCTAAGAAAATTGTGTTGGTCTGTCTGTGTTATTGTGTCCCACCTAACAAAAATTCCTGCGTCCGCCCCTGTTTCCCAGCAGCCATGATTGACATGTTCAAATTATCATGCATACACACGTTTGCACATGCATACATCTGAATTGGTATGCGGAAATTTCTCTATACGATGAATTTATAACACACAATGTCTTTATGAAAAGACACCAGAGGTTAGACAGAGATGTTGATGATGATAACCAAATTGATAGGATTGCACTATTCTTAGCCGCTTTTCCGACTTTTTGTTGTGTTATGGTACAGATGGAGACCAGCAAGTCAAGGGAATTTTAATGGGACCAACCTTTTCGGCTTCATAAAAGGTTCTTTTCCTCTACTTTCTGGACAGAATTATATTTCCCTTACCTTTGTAGTATTTTCACCTAATTTCAGTTAAATTTCTTTTCCCTTCAATTTCCAATTTTCCATATTCCAAGAAGACCCCTGAGTGTGGAATGTACGCATGTGCTCAAATGCTTCGTGGTTCATACCCTGGTTGTGAGAATGTCGATGTCGTCAGTGGCGGAGCCAGCCCGCGGAACGGGTAGGCACGTGCCCTACCCAAAACTTTGAAAAACTGTAAGTTTACCCTTTAATTTATAAAAAAGTTCAAATTGTGCCCTTGCTAAAATTACAGAAGTGCCCTAGGTAATTTGCATATCTTGCAAGAGTGCCCCAGGTGTTTCGAAAAACGTGGCTCCGCCCCTGGATGTCGTGCCCTATTTATTGATTTTCTTTACTATGTATTTATTGCTCGTTTGCTGGACTAATTCTCTATCATGGTAACACGAATGAAAACGGGGTCACACGAACATGGTTTTTCTAGTTTCAGCATCTGAGAGCTTTTCAGCTGTAAGTGACACGTATCTTGCTCATTATGAAGGGTCATCAATGTCGTCTTTTTTCTTGTTGATTTCCACTAGCAGAGCAATGCATTCTGGCATGTTGAATATCCAAAATGTCGCGTCTGTTTGTATTGTAGGGTCTTTTCAAATATACCGCCAACTACATCTGACTGTTTATTTTATGATGTGGACCACTTTTAGTTACAGAATGAATTGTTGAAACCAAACTTGCTGATTCACTGAGAAGTGACAATGATGTAACAAATCAAATTCACTGGGTTGTTGTCATTGACCTTGTTGTACCATCTTTTCAGTGATCGATTATTCTTTAACCAATATCTGACTGTAATTTAGCATTGCGGATTTTATTTTATTTTTTCGGGTCAGGGTTTAGACTGTTGTAAGTAAAACCCACTGGTCACATCTCTTAATCGGCACTCAAATATTGTAGAAGTATGTTTTGGGGCTTCCATCTAACGACTCAAATATTTTTGGAAGGTACAGAAGAGACTCATTTATAAGAAGAGAGCTATCGGTTGCTGCAGCCGATAGCCTCCAAATGCTCAGTCAAATGGGACTGCTCTTTCCGACAGGGGTATTGAATCAAGTGGTACAGTGTTATAGTAAAATCCACCTATAACTATGACTCTTTTGAGGGCTTAAATGATACTAGTATTCTCTATTTCTCATTTCCATGATGAAGTATTTTGTTATATTTCCATCTAAGTCCAACTAGACGTGGAGCCAAGAATCAAAAGTTACCAGGACACTAGGGCACGGTTTTGGCATCAATTCAATTTTAGAAGGGGTACCATTAAATTATCTTATAACATTTAAGGTAATAGGCCACCTTCGCCATAGGCTGGCACTGGCCAAAGGTTTGCTATTGCCCCGACACGGGAGGTAGACTTTGAACATCGTAGTTGTAGCTAGGCCTGTCAATAGGCCGGTTCCGACCCGGAACCGACCCGACCCAATTGTGTTTTGACCCGACCCGTTCAACCCATACCTCTCATATAAACCATGAGACCCAAACCCATGAGAACCGTTTTAATGTGGTTCGGTTCTGGGTCAGACCCGATTAACCAACGGATCGACCCAGAACCATTAAGTCAGAACCCTTGGCACTTTTACAATTCATTTCTCTCTCACAAATCCAAACACCGCCTCTCTCACATCTCGCTGATCGCCCCAAACCCATGAGAACCTCTCTATTACTTTGATCGAAAAACAACACTGAGTTTAGGGTTCTTTGAAGATGTGTGACTCTCCAGGATTGAGGCGGATCCTCTAAGATTCAAAGACCAACAACGCGTTTAGGGTTCTTTGAAGATGTTTGTGTTGAAATGCTTGTGTTGAAGACCGAAGGGTTAATCTCTGATTTGGTAAGTCGGTTGTTTGTTATTTGACCAATTGGGTTCTAGGGTTCTGGGTTTCGATCTCTGATTGTTGGGTTCTGGGTTTTGATCTCTGATTGTTTCTGGGTTTGATAATGTTATTGTTTCTGGGTTTTTGATAATCTGGATCGCTGATTGTTGGGTCTGGGTTTTTTTGTTGTTCTGTTAAGGGTTTGGAGAAAATTTCATACAAGCATCAACTGGGTATCTCTCCTCCTCTGCTCGATTGGTAAGTTATCACAACTTCTCAACTTTAGGTTATTGAAATTCAGTTCTTGTCAAGCCCTAGTAAAAAAAATCTTTTGAACCTGACTTTGTTTGCAATTACTGATGTCTATTGGAGTGTACTGCTTTGTACTCTGTTTTGACTTCTGAAAGTTCATACTTCAGTCCATGGTTTGGTTAGTCTTGTAATTGAATTGAGTATGTGCCATGAAAGTTCAGTAATTTGAGGTAAGGCTTATTACTGTGAGGGTTATACTCCATGCTACATGCATTTTGCCATTGCAATCTTATCCATGGACCATGATTGGTATATGATTAACTATGTTTACAATTTCATGCATACAATTTTGGTGTTTGCCTCATGTGTGGATTTGTGTCCTAACTCCGAACTGTAGTGTGTTTTATTAGGTTGAGTCTGATTCTATTGCGATGTCAGTGGATCCAAGTTTTTCTAGTAGTGACAACGAAACAACTGATTTGGATGAACACATTGAGAATGTTTCTCTTCCGAATAAGAAAAGGCAGTTAACTCCGGTGCATGAACCCAGTGAAAATGTAACAGGTCCCGTTGCGAAAAAGACACGAAAATTAACTTCAGTGGTATGGAAACACTTCGAATGATTTAAGGGCCCGACGGAAAACTAGTAGCTAAGTGCAAACATTGTCTTAAGGAGTTTGCAGGAGGGAGTAATTGTCCTTACAGTTACTGATAATTGGGTTAACCTGTATAATGGCATTATCCTTACAACTTCTGTCTGTATTTCACAGGCGAAGCAGACACCATTTAAGAGCTATCTTAAAGATATGCTGGCGCTTGTAAGTATTTAAACATTTGACGTTGAATCTCTTTCTCTCCAGATGTATATTGTTTAAAGATAGCTTGCTTATTTTGTTGGTGTTTTGAAATCATTCTTTTGGAGATGCAAGAACATGCTTACACGAAACTGACATTATCTATTGCACTTTTCTGTTAATTGGGTTAACTTGTTCCCTAGGAGCGTTTGAGAGTGTGTTGCTCTTACTCGTATTACTTGGAATATGGTACATTGGAAGAGGCATTGCCCTGTGTGTATTTGTTTTTACTTCCTTCAATCATAAATGTTCGAGTAATTCTGTTAATTTCCTTTTGCAACACGTGTTCTGCTTTCGTTTTCTTAGATAGCTCTGCCACCTGAGAAACATTAGAGTCACTGTTTGTAACGTGTTAAATATGCATAATATTAGCTTCTGAATCTTGAGATTTTATGGCCTCATTTCTGTCTTCTGTATTTTCTTTGTGTGCTCTGAGATGATTCAGTTGAAGTACTGAGATCATCGATATTTATCTCTTCAGTCTTCTTGGTCTTAATATTTTTGTAACCCAAGTTCATTTTTCATATTCACAGGTTAATAACGCATTCTGGGAATCTTTTGGAGCGCGCCTAGCTAGAAGCAGTGTGTGCATCCGCTGTTTTGCGATTCGATGACATAAATGCAATGCTTGAGTATTTATACTGTGACGAATTGTAATAGCGAAAGATATTAAAAAATTTATATTTATCTGTTCGGCTTCAAAGATTTGTAAGGATTGTAGTAGTAGTGGGTGCAGCCCATTTTGTTTGTGATAAAGTTTTAAATTGTTTAGGACTTCAAAGATTTGAAAGGATTGTAGTAACAGTGGGTGATTTGCTTGAGTTAAAAATAGAACTTGATAAATGGGTCCCAAAGGGGTAAAAGGTTCTGACCTGCCGGGTCCGGGTCCGAGTTTTATATTTGGGTCCAGCAAAAATGGGTCGGTTCGCGGGTCGGGTCGAGATGAAACAGGTCTGAGTTGTGTCAGACTCGGGTCGACCCGGACCCGACCCATTGACAGGCCTAGTTGTAGAAATCACTGAAATTATACAACCACTTGGCCCATTCTAGCTAGTATGGAAATAGCGGGGAGAAAATTTTAGCGTTCCATTAGAGCACCACGTGGTGCTCTACAACAATGATTGTGTGCCAATTCCTTAGGAGTGTGTGCTAATTACTTGAAAAGCGGTAAGCTCCACTGACAGTTTGTATAGGTGGTGCATTTCAATTGAAAGTAGAGCACCACGTGGCGCTGTAATGTATTTTTACTCGAGTTTTTGATGGCGGGGTTGAGTTTAGATCCTTGGCTTCTCTTGTTCGTGTGTTTCAGTATCCGAAGCAGAGGATATCTTCCTGAGATCCGCAGTACTGCAAGACTGACATATCGATGAGATGAGAGGTGTTACAAGTTTATGTAGTTTGCATTTTAGTGTCTTTGAGTCGTTAGCTGTCACTGGCCCCCAAATGCCTTAACTAATCTTAATAATGTCATTCCTACTTCATTGAGGGCAAAGTAAAAAAAAGAAAATTAAACAAAAGTTTTGGGATAATAAAATATAAAATAGGAGACTAAATTGTTGAGACGCCGTAGAATTTTTTGAATTTTGAAGTGATAGTAACTATTAGTGACAGATTTCCTTAAAAAAGAAGAAATAAAAATCAAACTACTCACATGCAGATGGGAAGGTGGTGGAGTCTTGATCTCAATCTCATTGTGCACGAGCCCTTGACACCGAGCTCCCAATCTCAACAAATTAAATAACACCGACTACGACGTTGCATGAGTGTGGTGTGGTGTGGTGTGGTGTGGTGCGTAGACCAACCCTTGGTTGGTGTTGTCAGTTACTTCTAGGAGCACTAATTTCAGAAACATTCTTCAAAAGTTGAGTCAAGAGGCTGTTGCAGACGGTGACGACAAGAATGTGACTGTTCCTAGCCCCATGTCAAATATATTGTACTAACCACAACTCTCTCCATTTCAAAATACTAGGAGAGTAAAGTGTTCAGACGCATGCATGACATGACTTTTGTACTCGTGGCAGTAACCAAAATATACACTAACGACAACTCCCTCCATTCCAAAACAATTTTTCCACTCTGTATTGGAGAACGTGTCTTCTTTGAACGAAATTTTCCCTAATTTTTTTTCCATGATGATTTCGCTTGTAATACGTACATCTAATATGCTAACTAAACTTCCAAAAGAGTCTCTTTCATTAGTATGAGTAAGGTTTAATGGTCCAGAATTTGACATTTTTTTAACAGCGGGATCCACCAAGTACTTAGTAATCTTAATCTATGCTATAATAAACCGAATATGATTACTTTAGTTACTTTTCTTTCTTTGAGGAAAACTATTCTAGTTTCTCGTCAACTTCATTGAGTTACTTTTATACTGTCTATATGTTGAGCACATGTCAGGGGAAGTGGATGTAATTTATTCAAATATTTGTTATATATATTTGTTACATAATACTCTCTATGATTAACCAATCACCATACATGAATTTCAAATCAGTGGTTTGCTCGATTATCACAGATTGTCAATGAAAGTCTCTTTTCACCCTATGTGAATTAGTTATCTGAAAAATATACCTCCTACTACACACAAAATGACTTCAACCTGTAAATATCACCAAGCATAAGAAAATATAGTGGATACATCACATGAATAAGTTATCCTTACAAGGACAATTCATGAAACTGGTGAATGTTGAACTAGAGCATTGAAATGTATTTTTTTTGACAAGTTTATTCTTAACCGTGCTCATATTCTTTTGATTGATCGTGTGTTCAAACATGGCTAGTCCACTAGTTAGAATTACCAAATCAAGATGTATAAGTAACAAAAATAAAAGTAACATAAAACTAGCTGCCTCCGTCACGATTATGACATCATAATAGTGAGTTAATGACGCACGTCACTTTTCATGCCTTCCCTCTCTCTATCCTTTCTCTAAGTATATATATAGAACCCCGCATCCCTCAGTTCCCACCAAACTAATACTCTACAAACAAACTACATAGTGTTACAACTTCTATAAAAAAATGGTGTGCAATGACAGAACTACTAGCACTAACAACACTACTACTACTACTAGCTCATCTCCTTCAACAGCATCTAATTCTCCTCCTCCTCATCCTCCTGCTTCTGTTCCTCCGGTGAATCTCAGCCCTTGCGCCGCCTGCAACATCCTCCGCCGCCGCTGTGCCAACAATTGCATCCTAGCGCCCTATTTCCCTCCAACAGATCCCCTGAGGTTTACCATTGCTCATAGAGTCTTTGGAGCGAGTAACATCGTCAAACTACTACAGGCAAGGGAGTTGGCAGGCGCGGTCTGAATAAATTTTATAAGCAAATAGGGAAGAGATACATCAATGCCGGAATTGATAAGTTTAGAGAAACTAACATATCGATTCGGTAATTCTATTTTTTTTTTCATTTAGTGATTAACATGGATATATATAAGTTAAGGTGTTTTTAGACCTAAACAGTGGTAAGCAAGCTTTGGTTAGCTTTCAGCCTTTCACAGCCACCAGAATCCTCTTTCTCACCAATAAAGCCAAACAGGTGATAACGTTTTATTTGTTATTGTTATTCTTATTCCAAAGCAATCCACATTTCTTGAAGAAAAAAAAAGCAGATTTTACTTAGCCGTCACTAGGCATCATTTCCTTTTGTTTCTTTTGGGTCAATATTGCTCCACAATTAGATTTATACCTCTCTAATTTGACATTTCTCTTTCACACACTTGCAAAATGCTCCTAAGCTAAAAACTCTTGAATAAAATTTCAAAATTTGAGAAGAAATTTCTCTATGAAGGCTTTGTTTATTTATTTCTTTTGGATTATTATATTACGAAAATATATAAATTTAATTGGAATTATTATTACTATTTCAGGAACTTCCAGAGCATCTAAGACCACCCACAACAGTGAGCTCCCCCCAGCCCACCTTACCCCACTATTAATGTTCTTGATATTTACAATTCTAACATAATAGCTACAACAGTCAAAACACTATTCCTCCCCTTCTATTATATTTTATTGAAACTACACTACTATATAGTTAAATACACTAAACACCCCAACTTTAGTCAATAAGACAACCGCAACCCTATAATTTTTATTAATTGCACTATTGTTGACTAATGTTATTTTATCGTATGAAATTTTGAGAATAAATATAAACATTGAAAAACATAGACATTAATAAACATGAGGTAAACATTAAAAAAAAAAAGAAATGTTGCATTAATAATACAAAAACATAGGTCAAACATAATACGTAGCATTACTTGTAAGACATTAAGAAAACATAGGTAAGACATTAAGAAAACGTTGCATAAATAATACGTAGCATTACTTGTTATTATATATTTTTCATTTTGCAATCGTTTTATATTATGTTTTTTTATTAGTTTTAATAATTTTTATTTTGTAATTTTGTGTTTTTATTATTTAGATTTTTAATTAGTTTCAATAAATCTATTTATCTAAACATTAATTATTCAAACACAACATTTGGATCCAAACTTATATACATGGAGTCGAATTTGTAATAAATACAAACTATATTAATTTAGGAGGGGAGGGGGGGTTAAAATGTAGTTTACATAAACCCAACCCCACCCTCCACTACCGTGAAGAAACAAAACCCAGTAAACCCATCCCGACATCTGCCCTGTCCCACCGAGCTCGACGTCGCCCATGGTCTCCTCCAAGCTCGCCTCCAAGCCCGGCGAGCTCCGATTAGCGACGAGCTCGCCTGCAAGCCCCTGCCGCTGCAGCTGCTAATCCGTCGCCCGATCTCCATCTCCCCCACTGCTGTGGGTGGTCTAAGAGAAGATGCAGTGAGCAGCATAGTTTATGAAGCAAATGCAATAATTAGAGACCCAGTTTATGGCTGTGCAGGCGTAATCTGCCATCTCCAGAGGAAAGTTAGTGAGCTCCAAGCAGGGTTGGCCAAGGCAAAAGCAGAGGTTGTTAACTTGCAGAGCCAGCAATCAAATTTGGTGGCCTTGTTTTGCATGGAAGTTTCACACTCTCATGATCAAGAACCACTCAATCACCACCATGACCTCCACCAACAATACCAACAAGAGCAAGTGATGTATGATCATAACAGTGCAAACTTCAATGTCGATGATGGAAACTTTGCCCCTTCTTGGGATACTCTCTGGACATGATCAAACTCTTTTGATTCATTATTGTATGTAATAGAGAATATGAGTGATTCATCACTGTATGTGACAGCAGTAGTCAACGGGGTCGAATTCAAGAGGGCCTTCGTCGACGGAGGAGTAGCAGTGAATGTGGTACCACTCAGCACTCTCGAGTTGACTGGTATCTCAAAAAGCCAGATTGTCAAGCGTCCGTCGCCTTTGATGGGTTTCGGGAGCGATTCACGGATGATTGTGGGATGAATTCGTCTAGGGATCCAGATCGGCCAAATCAAATTCTCTGCTAAGTTCCATGTCATCAATGCCAATACCACCTACCATATGATTATTGGTCGCGCATGGATTCACTGTTTCGATGCTGTGCCGTCCACATCCCACCAGATGATGAAAGAAATAGAAAGACAGGGTGGTGGATATACTAGCTTTGGTAAATCCATTCAACCTTAATGAAGCGCACCTAACCGAGGCAGTTTGGTTCACAGAGATGGCAGACGAGGAGATGCCAGTGTCATTCAAGCCAACCCCTCTACCCAAGTGGGAAGACATCAAAGATCTATCACCAGCAGGAGTGATGATGATGAGAGAAGCTCAGAAGGAGCAAGAAGGTAGCATACCAGAAGAAGAATGTTTACACCCTTAAAAGGGTTGTCAAACACAACAATGAGGGCAAGGGGATAGAAAACTTTTATGAAAATGGGAAGAAGTGCTATCACATCTGAAGGTGCGCGAGGTCATCTTCGACCCCACCTATCGAAGATGTCCCTGAGGAAATTGATGAGATAACAAAGAAATTTTCAAATGAAGACATGAGTGGGAAATCAATGGAGAAGTTGAAAGAGGCGTCCGAATGCATGGAAGACAAAACAAAGCCACAAAAGCAAGAATTGAAAGAGGTGTTCCTGAGCCCAACCGAAGGGAAGAAAAGACCAATATGCTTGAGCGCGAATCTTGCTGCAGAAGAAGAACATGGCCTGCTAAGGCTGTTAACAGAATACAAGGATGTGTTTGCGTGGGAGTATGATGAAATGCCCGGGCTAGACACGGAAGTCACCATGCACAGGTTGGATGTCATCCCAGGAACTAAACCAGTGAAGCAAAGCACAAGGAGTTTTTGCCCAGAGGTCAATGTAAAGACAAAGGAGGAGATTGTGAAGTTGTTAAACGCAAAATTCATCAAGCCTGAGCACCATCCCACTCGGCTCGCTAATATCGTGCCAGTTTTGAAAAAGAACGGACAACTTCGAGTTTGTGTTGATTTTAGAGACCTGAATCGATTATGCCCCAAGTATGACTTCCCGTTGCCAAACATAAACTTTCTGATTGATTCTACTTCCGACCATCATATGTTTAGCATCATGTATGGCTTTAGTGGCTACAATCAAATCAAGATGGATTATGAAGACGCGAGGAAGACAACATTCATCACACCTGTGGGAGTCTTCCATTACACGGTCATGCCTTTTGGCTTGAAGAATGCTGGTGCAACTTATCAGCGCGCGATGATGGCGCTTTTTCATGACATGATGGATCAGGAAGTGGAGTTCTACGTGGATGATTTGGTCATTAAGACAAGGCAAAAAGAGGACCATCTAGGGGACTTGAAGAAGGTTTTTGAAAGGTGCAGGAGATTTCAGTTGAAGATGAATCCAATGAAGTGTGCATTCAGTGTAACCTCATGGAATTTTCTGGGATGCGTGATCCACCGACATGGAATCTAGCCTGACCCTGCAAAAGTCTCGACTGTAACTAGCTTGTCTGCACCACAAACTCAAAGTGCATTAAAGTCATTCTTTGGAAAACTCTCATACTTAAGGAGGTTCATTCCGGCAATTGCAGAGTTGACCTTCTGTTTCAGTAATTTGCTCAAGAAGAATGCAACATATACTTGGACGGAGGGGCATCAAGCAATGTTCGAGAAGATGAAGCAGTTATTGATATCACCACGAATTATGATCGCGCCTCAACTTGGATCTCCTCTGCTCTTGTACCTTACCTCGACGAAGAAATCCATCGGAGCACTGCTGGCACAGGAATTTGAAGGCCAAGATAGATCCATCTACTACATCTCGCGCGTGGTACAATCTGTAATCCAGGTGCACATATATTGAACAACACTGTCTTGCCCTCTTCTTTGTTATTGGGAAGTTGAAGCACTAATTCGTCTCTCATAAAGTGGTTGTGATAACCAAAAGTGACCCTAATCGGTACTTGCTGGGGCATTCTGCCCCTTGTAGAAGATTGGCAAAATGGTATATGACCATATTGCAGTACGATATCACGTGCGCGTGCCCAAAAGCTGTTAAGTCCCAAGCAGTCGCAGATTTGTTAGCACAATTCCCTGACGAAGGCTTTGAGCCCATGATAGAAGGAGAACCCAAGAACCTGAGGTATACGCGATAGAGTCACTTAGTCGGAGGCTTCATTTTGATGGATTGTCAACAAGAGTTGGAGGAGGAACATGGATTTTCCTCACTAAACCTGATGGGGAGGTCATTCAAATGTCAAGCAAGCCGGACTTCGCGGTAACCAACAATGAAGTTGAATACGAGGCTTTGATCGTAGGCCTCCTCGCGGCCAAGGCTCAGGAAGTTCATAACTTAATTGTCACGGGGGATTCGAAGTTGGTTGTGAAGCAGGCTTCAAGCGAGTATGGCCTCAATGGAATCAATTTGTTAGGTTATAGGTCTATTGTGCAGAAGCTAGTTCAAAATTTCAACTCAATCAAGTATGAAGACACTCCCAGAGCTGAAAATCGACATGCTGATGCGCTATCCACTCTCGGGTCAAATATTAACACAAAAAAGTGTCCAGCGAAGATTTCCATTGAGGTCAGGACTACCCCTTCCCTAATGAAAGACTTCTGCGAAGATGAGTTTATAGAATTCGAAGACTGGAGGAAGCCTATCGTGTGTGCGATTGCAGAAGGGAAAAGCAAGGAAAGTTGGGTCTCTACAAAAGCATTATGCATACATGACAATTTGCTTTACTACAAAGGACCTGGGGGGTTATAATGTGATGCGTTACAGAAGCAGAAGGCCAAGATTTGCTAGACAAAATCCATGAGAATTCTTGCGGAGGAAATGAAGTCTCCATTTATATAAAAGCTCAGAGGTATGGGATTCATTGGCCTCAAATGTCATGCTATGCTGCAATCTTACAGGGAAATTGCGAGAAGTGTGCGTTGGTGAAGGACTCTCTGGAGATTGCGATAATCGATGATGAAATCGATTGGAGGAAGCCCCTGATCGACTATCTGAAAAATGAAATTCTACCAAGCAACAAGAAGGAGGCTGAGAAACTCAAGAGGAATTCAACTCGGTATTTGCTAAAGGAGAATCTTCTACGGAAAAAGGACATGATGGATATTTGCTTAGATGCTTGAACGGTCAGGAAACATAAGAATTCATGGAAATGTAGCACCAGGTGGAGCATCAAGGAGGCGCGAAGCTTTGCAGACAACTTTTGACTGTTGCTTACTTTTGGCCAACCATGGAAGTTGATTGTCGCACGAAGGCAAAAGGTGTCTGCAGCGTCAATTCAATGGAAAACGGGTACATGCTCCTTCAGTTTATTTACACGCGTTGGGAGCCCCTTGACCGTTCCACACTTGGTCCCTAGACTTCATCGGTCCCATCCGTACATCATCGCACGGGTACAAGTTCATCCTAACTGGAACTGAGTAGTTCACAAAGTGGGTGGAAGTTGTTCTTCTCAAGACAGAAAATGCATTAGCGGTTTTCAAGTTCATCCAGGAGAACATCATTTACCGTTTTGGGATTCCCAATACAATCCTGTCTGACAATGGGACTCATTTCGTCAACCGCCAAGTCGCTTCGAAGTTGACGGAATACAGCATCAGGTAGATGTGCTCAACGCCGTATTATCAAAAAGGGAAAGTGCAAGCAGAGGCTACAAACAAGACACGCCTCAGAATCCTAAGTAAGATGGTCGCAGATGATCACAAGAAGTGGGCAGACTCTCTGAGTGTTGCATTATGGGCGTATCGCACATCACCAATAACTCCTACAAGAACTTCGTCATTTTTTCTTTTTTATGGATCTGAGGCAGTTGTTCCTGATGAGGTCAAAGTCAACTCTGCAAGGTTGGCATTCAACGCTCTATACGAGAACCAATGCGACCATGATCTCGTTCTAAAACAAGACTGTTCAACATCGAGATTTTGCTGTTGGGGATCTAGTCCTACGAGCTTCTTATCATTGCATGCGCGAAGCAGCCCATCCCAAGTTCGCTGCCAACTGGGAAGGTCCATTCGAAGTAAAAGAAGTATTTGACAGTGATAACGCTCAATTAGGGGTTATCTTATAGCCTGATTTCACGAGCGTTTGTGTCGGAAACAGCGTATTTTGCCGGAAATTGCCCTATAATGCCTCGGGAATTTAGAACGAGATGTTTATCTGTACTTTCTGGATTCCTGCTTATTTATTGCTTTTATTGGATATGATCGCGAGTTTTCGTTCGTGTTGCCTTTTCAGGAACAGGTTCGGAAGGTGCATCGGGAAGCGTGTCGGGACCAAGCTGGGACCGTCTCGGGAAACGTGCACAAGATCGGGCAGAGACGGGAACACGGAAAAGAAGGAGAACACCAAGGGAGGCAAACCGGGAGCATCAGGCAGAAGAGTGGGACCCAGGAGACCCAACCAGGCCCACCAGAGGACCAAGCAGGGCCACCACCACAGCCCCTGCCTGCGTATATACGCAGGCAGGGAGGTGGTGGTGGGTGGATTTTGGGCCCCTGGTTGCGTATATACGCAGCCAGTTTGACTTTTTTCGAAAGTCGGTGGACCGATGGCAGTTTCCGTAATTTCTGGCGCACGCGTTTCGGGAAAAACAACACTATTTAAAGACTCGTCCAGACTCGTTTTGATGACACACAATATTCAGCACAACCGAAGGACAAGTCAGAGCATCCCCGGAGAGCACGGAAGAGCAATTCGAGATTCGAAGACTTAGTTTGATTTCGTTCTCTCTCTTTACATTCAGAAACTATGTTTAGTATTATGTCTAGTCGTAGCTAAACTTCTTACCTAGGTTCTCGGTGAACCTAGGGTTTCGTATCCAGATTTTATGATTACTTTGATTATGGATTCATGATTGTTATCTTAATTCAGCAAGTTGTATATGTTATTCTGGCTTTGATTATTCTCGTATATGCATGATAGGATTGATCACCCAGGATTTCTATAGAACCGAGCTTGTAGGTGAAAACGTCAAGTTAGGGTTAGGAAGAAAAGTCAGGATTTAGTACCTTACCCTGATAGACCGACCAGATAAAGGGAGATAGGACTAGCACCGAAAAACGTGAGACCGACTGTTGGAGAATTTGACCCGGGCCATTCGGACAGGTTAGAAACCCTAACAAGATTAGACCGAGACTGCAGACTTAGGCAGCTTAACAAGAATCCGAAAGTCTGCAGGATCGGGATTACGTGTGGAAGCTGAAAAGTCACTGCACAACTGGTACGTTGCACAGATATCGAGACTGCCGAGTGTTTTCAAAATCAACGTAAAACTGAAATCTGTAGAAACCCTAGGGGATCCTGGAGCCTAGTTCCCATCTATTATCGTAACAACCGATTCAGCTTATTTCAGAAAACGTCACAAAAAATATTTACGTTTGCGTTTTTATTTCTGTTTTAGTTTAGTAAACTGCAATCACAACCCTCCTCCTCGTTACTACACTCGGTTAACCAAAACTGACTACGTGAGAAAACCCGAAACAGTCCCTGTGGGATCGACAACCCGAGTTGAAATACACCCGGTATTACTTGATTTCGTATACTTGCGAATAGCCTGTATTTTGCGCATCAAGTTTTTGGCGCCGTTGCCGGGGACTTTTTAGTGTCTATTTAGTTGTCAGAATTAGTTTTCTGAGTTTTTGTTTATTTTTCAGTTTCGTTATTTGTTCTTTTATCTCACTGCGTTTTTGAATCTGCGTTTTCAGGACTGTCCAGTTGATGTTCAGATTGCCTCGCGATTTGGTTCCACCACTCGACAATCCAGAAAAGTTGTACACCGAACAGAACCGGAGAAACCGAGAAGGAAGAATGGCAACCAACCAGAGAGATACTCCCGAAAACACTGAAGCCGGTGGGCAGGAACGAGAGATACGTACCCTAGCCCAGATGGCTCGGTACATCGAAGAACTTGTCACAGCGGGACTTGCTGGCCGAAGCAACCAGAGAATATATAACCGATCTGGGAGAGCGTTGGTGGAAAATTTTGAAGTCCCCACCGGGGGGCACGAACGAGCTATTGTGGTGCCCGAGATCACCGCAGAGCACTTTGACATCAAACCATCCACCATCCAGACGGTACAGACTCTCTGCCCGTTTCATGGCAAGGCCGACGAACACCTGAACGATTTTATCGGGAAATTCGAGGATTACTGCAACAAGGTCCGATACAAGGGGGTAGAAGCAGAGGCACTCATGCTGATCTTATTTCCATATTGCCTATATGGAGTGGCCAAAGACAGGCTCGAATCCCGACCACCCCGATCCATCACCACATGGGAGGAGTGTGTCGCAGATTTTCTGGCAAAGTTCTATCCCGCCTCCCGAGTCATACAATTACAGAGCGAGATTCTTTCATTCAAGCAGAAGATGGGGGAGACGGTGGTGGACGCATGGGACAGGCTCATGAGATTGGTAAAACGGTGCCCGAACCACGGTTTTGGAGATGCGAAGATCCTGCAGGTATTCTACCATGCCCTAGACAGGGAGAACGCCAACAGGATTGTTAGAGAGGCCGGCGGAAACTTCTTATATCACGTGGACAAAGATGGTGCGTATGACCTGATGAAGCAGTTAGCCAAGCAGAACACCCGACTGTTTGACGATCGCAGGATGGCGGCTAGAGCCGAACCTGCAGAGGATGACCAGATAGACAACCTGGCCAAGATCGTTCATGACTTGGTCAAGAAAGTCTAGTCGGATAAGAAGACTGTTGCAGTAGTCGAAGAACCTGATTTGGACACAGCCATTAAGGAACTGAGGATCGAAGACACCAATTACGTACAACAGCAGTGGGACCCGAGCCGGTACCGACTGGGTACGAGAGACCATCCCGGGTTCCGGTACGGAAACCCGAATGCAGCAGTTTATGCACCGGGGTTCCAGCACAGGCCACCAGCCCAGCAGGCTGCACCGACGCAGCAGGTTCAGTCGGGCCCATCTGCACAGCAGTACGACGCTCAGATGAAGAAGATCAAGTCCATGTTTCAGACCATGGAGTCCCAGTTCAAACATATGGACGCCCTGACAGCAGACATGCAGACAACCAAAACGTCACTGCGCGCTTTGGAAGTACAAGTAGGGCAGTTAGCACAGCAGCTAACAGAGAGACAGCCAGGAAACCTACCCTCGAATACAGTAAATAATCCACGGGCTCAGATCAATGCTATCTCCACTCGAAGTGGATTGGCACTGCAAGATCCACCGTATCCTAGCCACGCTCGCGCAGAAAATTCGAAAGAAGTAGAACACAACTTGTCGGGACAGGATAACAGCACAGTCGACCGCCCCCAGCCGAAGGGCTCGGTTGAGCAGGATGCAGTGCAGAAAGAGACAGATGCAGAAACGGTACCTGTCTCCAAGGAGGTGCCATACCCCTTGAGGACACGAAAGAGGGACGACAGCAAGGACTACGCCAGGTTTCTCGAGATGTTCAAACAGCTGCAGATCAACATACCTTTTGCCGAGGCTTTGCTAAGATGGCCACTTATGCCAAATTCCTCAAGGACATCTTGTATGGGAGGAGGCGGATGAGCGATTTCGAGACCATAAACCTGACGGCATAAGTGAGCAACTGTGTGAAGAATGGGCTACCGAGGAAGAGAAAGGATTCTGGCAGTTTTGTTATACCGGTCACCCAAGGTAACGCTTACACAGGAAAGGCTCTCTGTGACCTAGGGGCCAGCATCAACCTGATGCCATTAACGATTTTCAAGAGTTTGAAAGTAGGTGAACCCCGACCCACCAGAATCATGCTGCAGATGGCAGACAGGTCCGTAAAACAGGCTTATGGGGTTATCGAGGATATTCTGGTCAAAGTCAGCGAGCTGATTTTTCCGGCAGATTTCGTCATCCTGGACATGGAGGCAGGGGAGGTTCCGCTCATACTTGGCAGGCCGTTTCTGGCCACGGGCGAAGCTATGATAAACTGCAAGAGCGGGGAGCTGACCATGCAGATTAACGAGGAAAAGGTGAAATTCAACGTTTTCAAAAATCTGCAACTGCCAAATTACTACGACCACGAGGATATCTTTGCCATAGACGTGGTTGAAGAAGGGTGGGAAAACGAGGAGATGGACCAATTGTGGGAAGAGATCGACAGCATGTACGGGGAAGAAAATGAGAAGACTCGGTGCGAGCACGCCATGAGAGCCGAGGACTGAACCACTTTGCACCGGGACGAAGACGGCGGGCAAAAGATGATTCTGGTCCCGTCACTCAGGGAGCCACCCGCACTGGAGCTGAAACCGCTCCCGAGCCATCTCACGTATGCGTATATTGGTGATAATAGTACTCTGCCCGTAATTGTTTCGTCTCGGTTATCTCAGGAACAGGAGCAGAAACTGCTGGAGGTATTGCGAGAGCATAAGGAAGCAAACGCCTGGACGATTGCAGATATCAAGGGGATCATCCCCTCCTATTGCATGCACAAGATCCGAATTAAAGAAGGCAAGAAGCCGGTGATTCAGCCCCAGCGGCGACTGAATCCGAACATGAAGGACGTTGTGCGAAAAGAGGTCATGAAGTGGCTGGAAGCGGGAATCATATACCCCATATCTGACAGCACTTGGATCAGCCCGGTTGAGTGCGTGCCCAAAAAGGGGGGATTACGGTGGTGCAGAATAATGACCAGGAGCAGATTGCGCAGCGCACCGTTACAGGCTGGCGGATCTGTATGGACTATCGGAGGCTAAACGACGCAACACTGAAAGACCACTTCCCGTTACCATTCATGGACTAGATGCTGGACCTGCTCGCCCACCACGCTTATTACTGTTTTCTGGACGGGTACTCCGGGTACAACCATATTTGCATATCTCCGGAATATCAGGAAAAGACGACGTTCACCTTCCCATACGGTACGTTCGTGTTCCGGCGCATGCCGTTCGGGTTGTGTAACGCTCCAGCCACGTTCCAGAGGTGCATGATGGCGATATTTTGCGACATGATCGAGAAAAATCTGGAGGTCTTTATGGACGACTTTTCACTATTCGGGGACAGTTTCGATGACTGCCTGCACCATCTGGGTCAGGTTCTGGTCCGATGCAAGAAGGCGAATTTGGTGCTCAATTGGGAAAGTGTCACTTTATGGTCACCGAGGGGATCGTGCTGGGTCACAGGATTTCCAGCAAGGGACTCGAGGTGGACAGGGCCAAGATCGAGGTGATAAAACAGCTTCCATACCCGAAAAACGTAAAGGCGATCAAAAGATTTCTGGGTCATGCAGGATTTTACCGGAGGTTAATCAAAGACTTTTCAAAGATCACAAAGCCACTCTGCGCTTTACTCGGAAAAGACGTACCCTTTGATTTTCAATACAGCATGTCGGCAGGATTTTGACCATTTAAAAGAGAAGCTGACCACAGACCCGGTTATTACTACGCCGGATTGGTCACTCCCGTTTGAGCTGATGTGTGACGCTAGCGACTACGGATTCGGGGCAGTTTTGGGGCAGCGAAAGGATAAAGTCTGCCACGTGATATATTATGCGAGCCGGGTACTCAACGATGCCCAGCTCAACTATGGCACGACGGAAAAGGAACTGCTGGCTGTGGTGTATGCCCTGGACAAATTCAGGCCATATTTGGTCGGGTCAAAAGTTATCGTTTTTACCGACCATAGTGCCCTGAAATACCTACTGGACAAGAAGGACGGGAAACTGAGACTGTTGAGGTGGGTACTACTGATGAAGGAATTCGACGTGGAAATCCGGGAGAAGAAGGGAGTTGAGAACGTGGTAACGGATCACCTTTCCATGCTTGAGAATGTTAAGGTGGACCCGGTACCGATCAAGGAAAACTTCCCGGACGAGCACATCAGGCAGTGAAAATCGAGAGACCGTGGTATTATGCCATAGCCAATTACTTGGTAAATGGCACGCTTCCCGAGGATCTTACCCCGTCTCAGCGGAAACAGTTCATTTCCGAAAGCCGACAGTATTTCTGGGATGACCCGTACCTATTCAAACAGGGGGCCGACAACATCCTGAGAAGGTGCATTCCGACCCACGAGGCCTGGAACGTAATCAGACACTGCCACTCATCACAGTGTGGGGGTCATTTTGGGGGAACGCGAACAACCCATAAAATACTGCAGTCCAGTTTTTTTTGGCCGCCAATCTTTAAAGATTGTCACGACTATGTGCAGGGATGTGATAGATGCCATAGAACAGGGAACACGTCACACCGGGACGAGATGCCGATGACCGTATGGTATGAAGTAGAACCTTTCGATGTATGGGGTATTGACTTTATGGGGCCATTCCCGTCTTCCATGGGTAACCACTACATTCTGCTGGCAGTAGATTATGTGACTAAGTGGATCGAGGCGATCGCGTGTCAGAAAAATGATGCAGCCACCGTTGAGCGTTTTCTGAAACGTAACATTTTCACTCGTTTCGGAACTCCCAGGGCCATGATCAGTGACGAGGGCTCACACTTCATCAATCGAGTCTTTGCGAAAGTTCTGAAACAGTACGACGTGTCAGTTCACAAGGTCTCGTTACCCTACCATCCGCAGACAAACGGGAAAGCCGAGGTTTCGAACCGAGAGATCAAGAGCATACTCGAGAAAACGGTGAATCTTGGCCGAAAGGATTGGTCCATCAGACTGGACGATGCGCTCTGGGCCTACAGGTCTGCTTTCAAAACACCGCTGGGCATGTCACCATACCAGCTCGTGTTTGGGAAAGCGTGCCACCTACCGGTGGAATTAGAGCACAAAGCATATTGGGCCATCAAGCTGCTCAACATGGATCAGAATCTGGCAGGAGATAAGAGGAAGATGGCACTGCTGGAATTGGAGGAGTTCCGCAGAACGGCTTTCAAAGCGCCAAAATTTACAAAGAGAAGACAAAGAAGTGGCATGATCAGCGCATCACGCCAAAGCAGTTTAACGAAGGCGATAAAGTGCTTCTCTGCAATACCCGGATGCGGTTTTTTTCGGGAAAACTGATGTCTCGTTGGTCGGGCCCGTTCATCATCAAGCAGATTTTTGCATGGGGAGCATTTGAGCTGGAGAATCCAAAAGATAATTCCAGTTTCAGGGTGAACGGGAATCGGATCAAGCCATATCTCGAGACCGCCGAAGTCGTCAAAATAGACCCGATCTATTTTGATGACCCGTGAGAGGTAACCAGGTCGGGCCGTCGACCGTAAATCACAAAGCGCTGTTTGGGAGGCAACCCAAAGTAATCGTTAGTTAATTTATTTTTGTTATTTTATTCAGTTATTATATTCAGTTCTGAATTTTTGAGAGAGGAGAGATGAGCGGGGTTTTGACGTAAAATTGAGATTGTGCAGATGCAGCAGAATAGAAATCAGGCATGACAGGGAAAACAGAGGAAGAAAGAGAGAAATAAATAAAAATAATAATAATAAAAAAGTAATAATCTGCTGGTTGCGTATATACGCAACCCTGCGTATATACGCAACCAGGGGATAATTTTTTTATTTTTTTTATTTTCTTTTGATTTCTGATTGCGTATATACGCAAGCATTGCGTATATACGCAGACAGAAGAAAAAAAAATTGAAATTTTTCAAAACCCCAGGGGCATTTTGGTCAATTTGCAAAAATTAGGGTTTATAGAGGGAGGGGGCCGACGGGTTCACCATTGTTGGACCTCCCTCTCTCTCTCTCTCTTCCTCCATTTTCTCTCCACTTGAAGAACACAACTTTCGCCTCGGACCTCCAAATCAAATTCCGGGCACATTTCTGGAATCCCCTCGTCGCAAGGAGCAAATATCACCCATCAAAATCCAGAAATAAGCGAGAATCGAGCGGTAAATTCCCATCTAGGAATGACGTGTTCTTGAGGAAAAGGGCCGATTCGAAGGTGTTAGAGCAAGAACTAGCAAAAACCGAAGAAGGGAAGTTGAAAGAGGAGATCGAGAGCTTCGATTTGGTGGGTTCGGATTTTGATTCCGGGCAGTTTCATTTTCCTGCAACTTTTCCGGCGACTGCCGGCGACTTTCCGGGCAGAATCTTCGGTCTTCACCCCTGTTTAGGGAAGGTCGAAAATTTTCATCTCTCTCTTTATTTTCCGTTTTGGCACGACCCGTAGCAGGGTCCATTATTTTTCGGTAATTTTGATTTTGGAGCGGCACTTGCCGTGTGGACCTCTGGTAGCTCCTAGGTGGACTATTTATCGAGACACACTTATTACGTGCACGTTTCACTATTTTTTGCATAATTCCCGAGTTGGCACGTTTTTCGGGGATTCTGACTGATATGGAGTTCGGAGTACCGTTTATTGACCCGAACCGGGACCAGTTCCCTACTGAGTACCCAAAGGAGCAAATCCATGCGGGTAAATTTGACAGTTTTCATTTCGTAAGCCACTACGCACATTATTATTACATGAGCGGGACGAAAATGGGTCATAAACTGCCCAAGGATTACCGTTTTGAGGTCGACCATCTTAGCATGCCTCCAGAGATGGTACAGTTTGCTAGTCGTCCGGATCTTTTCGGACAGTCCTTGGCGGTGTTTTCTGATGTGTCTAGCTCCTTAGTGCGTGATTTTTACAGTAACCTCATACATAAGGGGGAAGGGGAGGCCAACGGTGACACCCGCTGGGTGTATTGCCGTAGGCGGTTCATGTTAGTCACGGTGGACAGTATCCGCCAGGCGTACGAGATAGCATTGAGAAATGTCCCTTGCGCCTATGCTGAGTGTGAGGATTACCCGCCGAGCGATTCAGATATTTTGCGGGTTGTGACCAGTGGTTACCCGGGGGCCCACTTCGAGAGAGGGGGTGATGGAGAGAGAGGCATGAAACTGCACTCTCGTTTTATTACCGGGCCACCACGATGGTGGGCCGAGTGGGTTGTGAACCGAGTGGTGGGGATCAAACATTTCACCCATCTAGACTATGAGTATGTCCTCTTAGTCTACTGCCTGGTTCTCCAGCGAGAGGTCGACATTCCTCGCCGCATTTGGGTTTACATGCAGGAGCGGAACAACACCGCGAGCCATAAGGGGTTGGGGTATGCCAACCTCATCGCCAAACTGGCGCGGGATTTTGATGTACCCATGGAGATCCTTGAGGGCGACTTAGACCCTCCTCGTCCGCGGCCTTATAAGAAGATCATGGCCTGTAACCCGGGTCCACCAGAGCCGGTCGTTGACCTCCACGAGGATGACGACATTACGGAGGAGGACCCTGCCCCTGCCCCTAGGAGGAGATCGACTCAGGAGCGACCCGCCAGTCGTCAGGTGTAGATACTGCTTTATGACATGACAGATCTTGGCCACGTGGCAACCATCCAGCACACCATATCGTGCTCCATACACACTGGATCACCAGCCGAGCTGATCCATGTGGGGGCTGCGAGACAGAGCCCTCGCATACCACTGCACGGGACTTGTAGGGACTTAGTGGTTTGGAGGCTAGAGTAAGCCCTGTCGCGTGCGAGCCAAGCCCGCGCGCGACCTTTAGTAACTGTTTTGAGAGATCTATGGCACGAGCTCCCTAGACCCGGTCCATCCGGTCAAACCCGGTCAACCTCGTAACGGTTCCGTTACTCGCGCACCACGTGCTCTAACGGTTCCTATATACTCGGACGAACGTGCCGTTATGGTTAAGCTAATTAAGCCGCCATTAATGGGCGCATTAACCACACTACAACGGTCATGTTCTCCAGTATATATAGATCGTTAACCTTCCCATACAAAGGAGGACACACTGCCATACGCGGAAGCTCTGCCAAACCTCTGTCTCTCTCTCAGACATTGCTACTGACTTACTCTCTCCCTACACACACCCCTACTCTTCCTGTGTGATCCCTGATCCACTACGTACGGTGTACACGAAGGTCTCCCTGTCGGAATCTCTTGTGCACATTTTGGTGAACCCGACGTGAACCTACCAGCAAAAGCAACCATGTCTCAGGAGGATGATGTCAGCAACCGATCGCCTTCCACCGAAACTCCCTCGGGAGACGAGGCCCGCCGTACTCCGACGACTCCCGGCGAGGCACCGACTTTAGAGTCTTTGGACGCCACTGTCCAAAGTCAGGCGAAAGCTCTCAAGTCTCAGTCTGCGCAATTAGAACGAATCTTGGCCGTTCTGGGCACCCTTGCGCCAAATCCTCCACCAGCCACCGCCATCCCTCAGGGAGGAGGAACCCCTACCGCTCCGGGATTGGGAGTGTCAGCCACACCTCCCAACCCTCATCTGCAGACTCCACCGTCGGCCACGCAGCTGCCTTCAGTTCAAGGGTCAACGACACAGATGCTGCCCCCTGCTGCTCACGCCTCTCAGCCTTCGGCTTTGGCGTCCAACCCAAGTCTGCAGTACACTCTGCCTCCACCAACGACAATCTGGGGAAACGCGGGTAGTCAATACGCTCCCAATCCTCCGGCGGCATATGTGTCGCCACCGCCTACGGCAACCCCCCCGTCAACTACCGAGGGGAGCATTCCAGAATGCATGACGTCTTTGCAGAAGCGTGTGGACACCATCCTGGCTCATCAGTCATTCGCGGATACCATCATCCCGAAGCTAGACAACGATCCACCCATTCCACGAGAAATCTATCTCATGCCTAACCCGGCGGGGTACAAGGCTCCCAAATGGGATAAGTTCGAGGACGTCAATGGAAACGCTCATGAGCATGTCATGCGTTTCATTGATGTCATGGGTCCGTACGGAGCCGATCCCAAGCTGCTGATGCGAGAATTCCCAAAATCTCTTGGGAACGTAGCATACAAATGGTACCGAACATTGGAGGCCGGATCCGTGAAGACTTGGGACGACATGGTCCAGAAGTTCTATACCAAGTTCTTCCAAATGGAAGAAAAGGTGACAATGATCCATCTCTCACGGATGTACCAGAAGCGCGAGGAGGATGGGATCACCTTCATCAAGAAATTCCGGGCGAAATCCTTGGAGTGCAAGGATCCAATGCCCGAAAGCCGGCTCGTGGAGATATGCCTGCAGTGCATGCGAGATGAATACAAAGGTATGCTCATCAATCTGCAAACACCTACGTTTTCAAAGCTAATCGAATGCACGAAGAACATCGAGCCCATAGTCGAGAGACAGAAAAAGAAGAACGCTCCAGAACGACCTGCGAGCGGCACCACCTACAAGATCGGCAAATTTAGCTACAAGCGGGGACGCGAAGCTGAGGTCAATACAGTGTCGCCCCAGAAACAAGCGAAGGTTGCGAGCTTCGATGCGCCGCCTCTGCCATGCTCGGTGGAGGAAGCAAGCGATCTCTGCAGACAGTGGCGCAAGGACGGCGTCCTGCCACCGCTCGAGAAAACACCCTCCAAGGAGATGACGAGGGACCCTAAGTGGTGCGAATACCACGGCAAGGTCATGCACCCCACGGCCGAGTGCAAGAAGCTCAGATTCGCGTTCGATCAGAAGATGAAAAACGGCGAGCTCATCGTCAGCGACCACCGGAAGGATGTGCGCAACAACCCGCTGCCTGCCCATACAGAGTCGGGCTCGAAGGGCAAGGAGGTCGCCATGATCTCGATAGTGGACTTGGAAGAAGTCACAGAGGATGGTCTACCCATCATTGCTGAAGTCCATGAAGATGAAGACTACAGCATGGACACGGAGGATGAGCGTGCCGACCGCATGAAAGGGTCGCACGGCTTCAACAGATTCTTCGACGAGATGAACTTCTCCGAAAAGTGCCGAACAGATATGACGAAAGCAATCTTAAGGATAGCGGAGGACTACGAGGAGGACCTCGTGGTCTCCAACGGGAAAGTCATCAGGGCGTCTCGTTCCACAGAAAAGATTATGACCTTTTCTGCCAGCGACAAGAAGACAGATGCGAGCCACCAGAGGCCCCTGTATGTGACCGCCATCATCAATGGCGTCGAATTCAAGCGAGCATTCGTCGATGGAGGAGCAGCGGTCAATGTTGTTCCACTCCACACACTGAAGCTAGCAGGGATCCCCGAGCACAAGGTAGTCAAGCGTCCATCTCCACTGGTGGGATTCGGAAGCGATTCTAGAATGACGATCGGATGGATCCGCCTGGGCGTTCAGATTGGCAAGATCAAGTGCTCGGCGAAGTTCTATGTCATAGACGCGAATACCACATATCACATGATCATAGGTCGAGCCTGGATTCATCGCTTCGACGCAGTCCCTTCGACGGCCCACCAGGTTATGAAAGCTATCTGGAACGACAGGATAGTCGAGATACCGGCTTCGACTAACCCGTTCAACTTGGACGAAGCACATATCAGCGAGGCAGTGTGGTTCACTGAGATGGCGGACGAGCAAACACCCGGACCATTCAACCCTACTCCTTTGCCTCTCTGGGAGGACATCAAGGACTAGTCACCCGCAGGCGTGATGGTGACAAGGGAAGATGCCAAAGAAAAGCCGCCTACACGCGAAGAGGCGCCGCGTATCGCATATCATCGGAAGAATGTGTACACTCTGAAGAGGATTGCAAAGCACGACCCCGAGGGCAAGGAGATAGAGAGCTTCTACGCCAACGGGAAGAAATGCTATCGCATATGAAGGTGCGCGGGGACGTCCTCACACGGGCATGGGGATGTCCCTGGGCAAATCGATCAAATCAAGCAAGTTGCGCTGACAGAAGAGCCAACACAGGGCACTCTAGACGAGAAACTCAAATGCGCGCCCGAATGCATGGAAGACAGGCCGAGACCACAAAAGCAAGAGCTAAAGGAAGTGTTCCTCAGCCCGAACGAGGAAAAGAAAAGGCCAGTCTTCCTGAGTGCGGACCTCACAAGCGAAGAGGAACAAGGACTGCTACAGCTACTAACTGAATACAAAGACGTGTTCGCATGGGAGTATGATGAGATTCCAGGCCTGGATACAAGCATCACCATGCACCGTTTAGACATCATCCCAGGGTCTAAACCAGTCAAGCAAAGCACCAGGAGCTTCAGGCCGGAGCTCAACGTGAAGATCAAGCAGGAGATTATCAAACTCCTAGATGCCAAGTTCATAGAGCCGAATCACCATCCCACATGGCTGGCCAACATCGTGCCGGTGGTGAAGAAGAACGGACAGCTCCGCATCTGCGTGGACTTCCGAGATCTCAATCGCTTCTGCCCTAAGGACGATTTCCCACTGCCCAACATCGATTTGCTCATCGATTCAACAGCAGGCCATCGCATGTTCAGTTTCATGGACGGTTTTAGCGGGTACAATCAAATCAAGATGGATCCCGAAGATGCGCGGAAAACTGCATTCATCACTCCTGTGGGGGTATTCAACTACACGGTGATGCCGTTCGGTCTTAAGAACGCGGGCGCAACTTATCAGCGAGCCATGATGGCTCTATTCCACGACATGATGCACAAAGAAGTGGAATTCTACGTGGATGACCTGGTAGTTAAATCCAAACACGAAACGGATCACCTTGCAGATCTGCGAAAGGTGTTCAACAGATGCAGGAGCTTCCAACTGAAAATGAACCCAATGAAATGCGCGTTCGGCGTGACCTCGGGGAAGTTCTTGGGATGTGTAGTTCATCGCCAAGGAATCGAGCCTGACCCTGCGAAGGTGTCAGCCATCACCAGCATGACGCCACCCCACAACCAAAGTACCTTGAAAACATTCTTGGGAAAACTGTCATATCTGCGGAGATTCATCCCAGCAATCGCCGAAATCACATGCTGTTTCAGCACTCTTCTCAAGAAGGACGCCGCGTACAACTGGGCTCCTGACCACGAAGCCGCATTCGAAAAGCTAAAGGAGCTACTCACATCCTCAAAGATAATGATCGCGCCTCAACTGGGATCACCGCTTCTGCTATATCTTACATCAACAAGGAGATCTATAGGAGCACTCTTGGCTCAGGAGTATGAAGGCCAAGAGAGGCCCATCTATTACATCTCTCGCATTGTGCAGCCTGCTGAATCAAGGTACACAGACATCGAACGTCATTGCCTTGCCTTATTCTTTGTGATAGAGAAGTTGAAACACTATTTTGCATCACACAAAGTAGTGGTGGTCACCAAAAGCGACCCCATAAGATATTTGCTAACTCATACTACTCCGGGCGGGAGATTGGCGAAATGGTACATGACCATCTCTCAATACGATATCACATGCGTGAAACCAAGAGCGATCAAGTCGCAGGCGGGTAGCGGATCTATTGGCGCAGTTCCCTGACAACAGCCACAAACCCGTGATCGAAGAAGAGCTCGAAGGCCCTGAAATCTACGCGATCGACGTGCCCTATTGGACCCTCCACTTCGACGGTTCGTCAACCAGAAAAGGCGGAGGCATTGGGATAGTCTTGACAAAGCCAGACGGGGAAGTCATACAGATGTCCGCAAAGCTCAACTTCGCAGTCACAAACAATGAAGCGGAATACGAGGCTCTCATCGCGGGGCTACGTGCGGCGAAAGATTTGGAAGTGAGCAACCTAACGGTCATGGGAGATTCCAAGCTGATTGTTAAGCAAGCCTCGGGCGAATATGGCTTGAAGGAGATCAACCTCCTGTCTTACCGCACCCTAGTACAGAAGCTGATGCAGCAATTCTGCAATGTGAAATACGAGCACAAGCCCCGAGCGGACAACAGACACGCGGACGCCTTAGCAACCTTGGGATCTAAAGTCAGCTTAGACAAATGTCCCGCAAGGATTTCCATTGAAGTGCGAACATCGTCGGCATTAACAGAAGATGCATGCGACGACGAACACATGGATGACGCAGACTGGCGGAAAGCAATCCTGCAAGCTATTGCAAAAGGCACCAGCAGCGAAAGTTGGCCACTCACGAAAGGATACTGCATCCACGACAACACCCTTTACTACAAGGGTCCTGGAGGAATACTCATGCGATGTGTCTCCGAGCAAGAGGGACAACAGCTGTTAGAAAAGATTCACCAACACGCTTGCGGAGAAAGCGAGGTGTCAATCTACAGGAAAGCTCAGAGATATGGCATTCATTGGCCAGGCATGTCAACAGCTGCAGCCCTGATACAAGGGAAGTGCGAAAGTTGCGCACTAATCAAAGATTCTCTACTCGTCGCCCTGACCGATGACGACACGGACTGGAGGAAACCACTGTTTGACTTCCTCACCCAGGGCACCGTGCCCGAATCGAGAAAAGAAGCCGAAAAATTGAAAAGGAAAGCGTCTCGATATGTGGTACAGGAAAACCTACTTTGGCGAAGAGGTCACGAGGGCAACTTGCTGCGATGTCTAGACGGCAGAGAAGCACAAGAAGTCATGGACCTTTCTCATCAGGTGGAACACCAGGGAGGTGCGAAATTATGCAGACAGCTCCTCTCAATCGGATACTTCTGGCCCACGATGGAAGTCGATTGCCGCACCAAAGTGCGACGCTGCCAAGAATGCCAATTCAAAGGGAACCTAGTGCACGCTCCCGCCGTGGATCTACATGCATTAGGGACGCCATGGCCATTTCACACATGGGCCCTGGACTTCATCGGTCCCATCCGACCAACGTCGCATAGCAACCATTTCATTCTCACCGCAACCGAGCTGTTCACCAAATGGGTGGAAGCAATACCACTGAAGACGGCAAACGCGCTGGCTGTGGTCAACTTCATCCAGGAAAACATCGTATGCAGGTTCGGAATCCCAAATACCATTCTTTCAGATAACGGTACTCCTTTTGTTAATCGCCAGGTAGCTGCAAAACTCGCGGAGTACAATATCAGACAGATATGCTCTACCCCCTATTATCCAAAGGGAAACGGACAAGCCGAAGCGACTAACAAAACGATGTTGAGAATTCTGAGCAAGATGGTCGCAGATGACCACAAGAAGTGGGCCGACTCCCTTAGCATAGCTCTGTGGGCCTACAGAACTTCCCCAAGGACACCCACATGGGCCTCGCCATTTTACTATGTTATGGGGTCGAAGCTGTAGTACCTGCGGAGGTCAGAGTCAATTCCGCCAGACTGGCCTTCCATGCACTCTATGAAAATCAACGCGATCATGACTTAGTCTTGCTGGAAGAAAAGCGAGAACAAGCTAAAAGGACTAACAAGCGGTACCAGGAAAGAATCGCTCGCGCTTACAATAAGACAGTCCAGCGAAGAGATTTCGCAGTTGGAGACTTGGTCTTGCGCGCATCTGACCACTGTATGCGGGAAGCAACTCACCCAAAGTTCGCAGCTAATTGGGAAGGACCCTTCGAAGTCACAGAGGTCTTCGATAGTGGCTACTGCAGCATACGAAGGTTGCACGGCACAACCTCAACTCCCAGTTCAATCAACATGCGCTGGATCAAGAAGTACTATCCCTGACTTCTCTCATTTCATACGTTTTATGATAACGTTGCTTAAATGTCTCATGTGGCTATGATTTACGCAATCTCCTCTCCCATATGAGAGGATTGTAATCCCATCTCTCCCATATGAGAGCGTCATAATAAAAGAATTCTCCCAAATGAGAAGTTCATATTTCTAGCTGTTTATGTTGCTCTATTTAATTTGTTATTACTGTTAACAATGATTTATTCGCTGCAATAGCAACCAATACAAATGCGATCTTAAGTGATCATAAAAGCCTATCTCTTACGATAGCAGCCAACGCAAATACGATCTTAAATGATCATCTAAGCCTATCTCTTACGATAGCAGCCAATGCAAATGCGATCTTAATCGATCATCTAAGCCTATCTCTTACGATAGCAGCCAACGCAAATACGATCTTAAATGATCATCTAAGCCTATCTCTTACGATAGCAGCCAATACAAATGCGATCTTAATCGATCATCTAAGCCTATCTCTTACGATAGCAGCCAATGCGATCTTAATTGATCATCTAAAGCCTATCTCTTACGATAGCAATCAAATGCAAATGCGATCTTAAGTGATCATCTAAGCCTATCCCTTACGATAGCACCCAATGCAAATGCGATCTTAAGTGATCATCTAAGCCTATCCCTTACGATAGCACCCAATGCAAATGCGATCTTAATTGATCATCTAAAGCCTATCTCTTACGATAGCAGCCAAACGCAAATGCGATCTGAATTGATCATCTAAGCCTATCTCTCACGATAGTGGTTTATACAAGTGCGATCTTAATTGATCATCTAAGCCTATCTGTTACGATAGCAACTTATACGCAAAACGATCTTATATGATCTTCTCAAGCCTATCTGTTACGATAGCAATTTATACGCAAAGTGATTTTAGTTGATCACCCAAGTCCGTCTGTTACGATGGCAACGCATATGTAGGATCATCTTATTGGATCTTCTAAGAGTCTATCTGTTGCGATAGCAATTTATGCGAGAAACGATCTCAAGCAATTCTCTAATAAAGCCTATCTTCTGTGATAGCAATTCGCACCACTTAACGATCTTAATTGATCTGCTAAAGACTATCTGTTACGATAGCAATGTTGTGAACATGATCTCATATGATTTACAACGACCAACTCCAAGCCCATCCGCCAAGATGGCACAGCTGCGAAAATACGATCTCAAACGATCTAGCGAAACACCCGTGAATCAATAAATATATCGCAAATGCGAAACAATTACATAGCATTATGCAAGGCGAAATATGCCGAAACGCATGTGAAATTGTATTCTGTTGTAAAGAGACAGTAGATAATACAAAAGCTATATATCATTATGAGTCAAATGACTTACAATTTATCTATCCAGATAGCAGCTTACAAGCGAAAAGCTCGAATCTAACTACGCAGCCAACATGGCTTACAATACATTCGAAAAATGGCTGACAAGCCAGAAACACACAAGGGAACTCCCGACTAAGAAAAGGAGGAACCCACCGGTCCTAACACCGGCAGTACAACACGCAGATCTGCGGCCAAAGATCTATAGCAAAAGGGATGCTGCCACGAAGAGATCAGCTTGTCATTCGCTACGTCCCTAGCCGCGAAACCTGGGAAACGATACGCCCAGGACCCCAAGGGGTGACAAAAGCCTCTGTCTGATCAAGGTAGGCGCCGGAGGAGCTTCCTGTTTCGACATATGCTACTCTGCAAAACAGGCGAAGCAGTCATTCCTCTGGTGATGGATTCCTTGTCATATTGGACAAGGGCATTGCCGAGCACCCTGAGTTCAAGAACGAAGAGGCAAGAAATCCTCCTCCAGGGATGCTGGAGGAGAATTCCGCCGAGACGGTAGCACGGTCACTACGGCACCGCACCTCGCCACGAGGCGGCCGGAAACATGACCTGCACACATAATACACGAAGAAATTTCTTCGAACACACATGAGATATTATCTGCATCCTCTTTATGATGGTTATAAAGAGCAATAAGCCTCATAAAGTGGATCTTGGAAACTATTTCTATAGCACAAAGCGCAAACTCAGGATTCAAAACTTGAAGTTGCCATGAATCAACGAAAAACAAGCGTTGAAGCCAGCAGTCGTAAGGACTCACGGCAAAGCACATGTTTGGGATGAAGAACCCAAATAGCAAAGACAGGGTTTATATAGACCCTGTGGAGACTCTTCGGTTGCCTAAGATGAGTCAGCAAAATTCAAAAAGAGGGTAAGTTCAATCACTTACGCCTTGAAAAGCGGTAACAATCAATTACCCTACTAAAGGCTACGACGATTCAGGTTCGTATCCTAATAAATGACGGATAGTCATGATTCGGATGGACTTCCCAACGGAAGCGTGCTTATCTGCCGAGAAATTAGCGCGAAAATCAAGCAGAGAATCAATTGCTGATGTCATAATTGGATATGCACAGAAATGTCCAATCAAATCCCGAAAAAGGGCAAAACGGGAAAATTCATTGTATTTGTTAAAAAAAGGGGGGAGAAACCCTAGCAACATTACATTAATGTTTCAAGACATTACATTAATGTTTTAGCTATTTCTTTGTTTTCTTTAAAAAAAAAAAAGAAATTCGAAAAGTCAAAACAAATTCTTGATTAAGGAGTCTTGGGGCTCGAACTGCTCGCTCAGCTTCTCCACTTGTTTCACTTCTTGCTTCAGTAGCTCGCACTTGGCATTCATTTCGTGATACAGCTTCAAAGCTTCATCAACCTTTTGCTTCTGCTGCTCCACCTTCTGCATCTCAGCTGCGAGATTCTGGTGACCGAGTTTCAAAGTTACAGCTGCGCGAATCAGTGTAACTCTGTCCTTGAGGAATTTGAAACCAAGTCTGCCCTGGACTTTGATCAGGAGATTTTGGCACATGCCGCACAGCAATTCAGCACTCTGGATCGAAATGGTCGCAGGAGTAGCCGCAGACAGCTGCTCCAGTATCCAGATGGCTTCAGTAAGGAATAGCCTCCTGTCAAAAGGCCCGATCTCCAGAGATCTCACAAACGATCGGGGGTATCTGAGACGCATCCGAACCACCCAGTCTACATCGGTTTGCTTCAAACCTGAGGAGACGTCAAAAATGAGTTATGATGTCAAAACCCGCAGGCAAATAATGCGACGTGCGAACGGTAAATCTTTACTTACCAGTGCCTTCCAGAATCTCATGAAGAGAAGGAATGCGGGCCACCGGGTTGTTCGAAGACTGTCCTCGCTCCATGGCTCTCCTATCAGCTGCGAGCTCCAACCTCTCATAGTCAGGAGGAAGAGTGTAGGCCGCACCAGTTGCGACTGCATTCCCAACCTGCGAGCCCCAAATGCTCCACGCAGGAATAAGTGCCTCTGGCTCAGTCATCGCTGGAGGCGAAAGGACAGCCGAAGTCGCTTGGCGAAGGACGCTCTCAGATGCGAAAACATTAGCATCACTTGTCCTTTCTTCCTCAGCACTGGTACGGACACCTTCGTCCATCGGCACAGCATCAGCTTCGACATCATCGGAAAGTTCGATGACATCCTCGAGGTGCTCACTTGCGTGTCCAGCGGCTGCGACGTGCTTCTCGGTATGGGAGCTCGGAATTGGAACATGGGATGCAGAAGGCTGACTTCTCTGCTCCAGCTCAGGTTCCTCAACATGACCTGCGATACCAAATGCGATGATGTGAGGTAACTTGTGTTATAAGTCATTTCGCTATCTTTACTAAAGCTAAGAATAAGCACCTCCACGCGAAGGTGGGATTGAGGTATCCTCATCATACACTAGGGACGTGGAACCGTGCCCTATCAGTGTGTCCTCACTAAGCAAATCTTTAAGAGAAGCGTGACCTGGGATGCGAGTAAACCAGTCATGATTTTGCCTCAAGTGGCTACAGCCTAGTATGTGCATATCACTCAAATAATTACCTGAGGGTTCTCCGCATTTGCCTACCAACCAACGGCGAATGTCAGGCTTTGACACACCGTGCTTTAACGCACCCACAATTACATCTCTATAAGTAACTGCGAGATTGAAGATCTCACCTTTGTCGCCACCTGCGATCTCTTCGAAGTCCGCTTGGACTTGCTCTAGTGCTGCTGCATCCTCTCCAGGAACCTCATCTTCCTCCTCCACTTGAGGAGCCACTTCTTTGGGAAGCTCGTCTTCCTCGCCAACTGGACGCACTAAGTCGTCGACATGCTGCTCCTCGAGGCTCCGCTGTTTCACACGCTCGAGCTCCTCTTCCTCTCGCTGCCTTCTTCTCTCAGCAGCCTCTGCGGCTGTCTTCCGGGACTCAGCAAGAACATCCTCGCTTATGGGATCATCTGAAATGCCAGAATGGGCATCTCTCTTTTGTCTCTTGGCCACAAGGCCACCAACGGCTTCATCATCATCATCTGCGAATACACAATTGGTTCAAAGAAAAGAATTGCAAAGAAGTTATGATAACGGGCAAGGAGATGTGACGGAAGTACCTCCTGATTCTTCCTCGCGCATCACAACTGTTGCTTCTTCTTCTTCATCACTTGCCTGGGGCTCCTGCCTTTCTTCCTCTTCCTCTTGGTTGAATGGAACGAAAGTCTCAACTGCGAGATCTTTCCGCACTTTGCTGGGCATGCGACCCTTGCCTTTGTCCTTGATAGAAAGGGACCTCACTGGGGGAGAAGCTGGAGCACTCCTAGGGGAAGAAATCGTAATTCCCTTTTGCCTAGGTCTCTTCACTCTCGGCGCTGCAGTCGCTGGAGGGGACGAGTCATCTCTAGGAGGAGACGGAGCCGGAGGATTGTCTATCAGCGAGTCAGCAAAAGTATTCATGACTGCGCGAACCCTTGTTTCGACCTCGGCGTCCATTTTCCATGCTTGCCGGAAGGACTGCCCCTGTCTTCTGGTGGCAACAATGGTGGTCACCAGCGATTTGGAGCGATCACCAGCTGCGAACCTCCGCACATGACACTAAAACAGTACAGAACGAAATCATCAGCGTAAGCAAATCAAGAAAATTAACGCACGTGAAGGAATTGCTTACCTCAGCAAACGCCTTGCTATATCTGACGACATGCGTGTCGCCCTTCTTGATTGCGTCGACTTGCTCCTTCAGAATGAAATCAGGGCACAAATGGTTCTCGCGGTCCCACAGCGAGTAGCAACCATACTCAGACTCGCTCAAACTGCAGTTGGGGCGAAACGGAAAAGAGTTTCTTTTGATCAAGGGGGCCCTACCCGGCTGCGCCGCCGCCTCCGTCTCAATCCTCGTTTGCTGGGCTGCCCAGTATGCGAGCCAGTTCTGGGAACAACCACCCTTGCGAGTTCCCGCAGGCTGCTCAAAGGGAAGATTGTTCATGAAGACCGTCTTGCACTCCTTTGTCAGCAAGCGCTTGTAGCACCCTCTGATAATAGACTGGGGCCAGATTGATGGGGCCACCGCATCAAAACCAAACTGAGGAGAAACCCGAGTGGGGTCAACATCCACTGTAAGCCTTTCATACCTTGGCGCGAGCTCACGAATATGCTCTGCAAGGGCAGGAAGGGAACCTCGCAGACACCAGCAAAAGAACTCACGATAGCGCTTGTGGAAATGCGGCCCCTTTTCAAAGAGAAGTTCTTCTGAGAAGACCATACCTTCGGAAGGGTATAGCTTTGGAAACCATCGCACATTCTCGATACGCGTGGCATAGGGCCTGGCAGTAAACTCCTTTCGTTTGTCGCATATCAAACTCCAAGTACACTTGGTGTTGCTTGCTCCAAACCATCTCGCAGCTCTTCCGCTGTTGCGCGCTTCTGTCTCGCCTGGGGGACACCACTTATCAAGTGAGAGAGCAGTTGGAGCATAAGATGGCCAGCGCTCGAAAACCCACATTGTCAGAAAGGAAATATTGACAAAGGTCAGAACATCGAGGCGGCCACGCGACTCCCTCATTGCCAGAACCAGCTGATCCAGCCTATAATATAGCGTGCCCAATACCAAGGGTCCGAGTGCGACTCTCTGGCCGAGAGCAAGCCTCACTGCAAGTGGCAGCACATGGTAGAAGACTCCGTCATGGGGATGACCATCAATTAAGTACCTCGACAGCCAAGCACAGAGAAAGGCACAAAGGGTCAAATGATAACCCTTGCCCTCTACGTAATTCTCGGCCTCCGGGTCCTCGCTCAAAAGCTTCTTAGTAATGCTGCTGTTCGCATAGTCTCGGAAGAAGTACTGCAACCACTTGTTCCAGGTATTCTTCGCAGACGTATCAACCAGCTGCCAGTTCGGAAGAGGCTTTGTAGTGGTCCACCGAGTGGAGATTTTCTTTACCTCTGCTAGGCACTCCTCCATCTGCGCGTACAAGGCCATTTCCGCAGATGTCCTCAAGGGACTCAAAGGGTCCACCTCGCCCATGGGGGAAAGCTCGTACAACATTTGAACATCCTCGAGTGTCGGGGCAGCCTCGAACTCAGCAAAATGGAACTTATGGGTCGCGGGCAAGTAACGGGACAGAAGGTCTAGAAGCATGGACTGATCCAACTTCACGGCAGCACCCTTCATAGCTCGGATAGCAAAGTATACGCCGGCTTCATTAAGAGTCTCGGCGTGATGATCCAACACGTGGTCGATCCACTCATCCATATAGTCCAATTTCTGGACGAACGCCTGAGTAGAAATCGCAGTATATGGGAAGTGCCCGTTCTCGATCCCCAATCTAACTACATCCTCGGAGCCAACCAACTCGAGCAAGGCCGAGTTAACTGGGCGAGTCAGCGTCAGCAATCGCTCAACTGGAACAGGATCAGGCATTCTCTTCGCCTTCACCCTCGCGTGATAAAAATCTTTCCCACCCAGAAAGGGGGCTTTTCGCCACAAGGCCTGCGGAAGCTCGGGCATCTCTTCATCTTCCTTGACGGGTCTGGTTACTTTTGTCTTGGCCATTCCTGCGGAAGAGCAAGAAAAAAAAAGGGGGGAGAAATACCACACTTCAGTCTGAATTTTGGAATTCGAGATCTATGCAAAGGAAAGCGAACAGTTCCGGTACCAATTTCAGAAATTGGGGAGTTGCAAGATCCAATATTGTTGAAACATTAAAACGAAGCGGGTTCAAAGATCAAAGCCTCTTCACAAATTTCATGGGTTTACAAATTCAACGCAGTTCAAGGCAAACACTGGTATTTTAAATCAAAAGTAAACGAGGCCAACCTTGTTTCCTTGAAGCCTGCTTGGATATGCACAATTGAAGAATACGATTTGCAGTTCTGAACTGGTGATTGATTATCTGGATCTGCTCTCGAAGATCTCCGGGTACCATTCACTTTAAGAGAAAGAAGTAATGCTTTGCAATAATGGGGATACAAGGTATTTATCCAAAAGAATGAAGGGTTGCGTCCCTTCAGTAGTCGAATCACAACCGTCACCGTCGTATCGCGCAATCACAGGACAGGCTGACGTCACGCCTAAAACCCTAAAGGTCAGACGGCACGACTCTAGGGGTTTTAGGTCATAATGACACGCACGGGGGCTGAACTTACCCGTATTTGAATTGGTGCGTGGCGACGACGCGCATATTGGTTTCCGCGCATGGAAGTGTATACGGCTATGAGCCTTCACGCGCAGAAAGGGGGCTAATGTAGATACTGCTTTATGACATGACAGATCTTGGCCACGTGGCAACCATCCAGCACACCATATTGTGCTCCATACACACTGGATCACCAGCCGAGCTGATCCATGTGGGGGCTGCGAGACAGAGCCCTCGCATACCACTGCACGGGACTTGTAGGGACTTAGTGGTTTGGAGGCTAGAGTAAGCCCTGTCGCGTGCGAGCCAAGCCCGCGCGCGACCTTTAGTATCTGTTTTGAGAGATCTATGGCACGAGCTCCCTAGACCCGGTCCATCCGGTCAAACCCGGTCAACCTCGTAACGGTTCCAGTACTCGCGCACCACGTGCTCTAACGGTTCCTATATACTCGGACGAACGTGCCGTTATGGTTAAGCTAATTAAGCCGCCATTAATGGGCGCATTAACCACACTACAACGGTCATGTTCTCCAGTATATATAGATCGTTAACCTTCCCATACAAAGGAGGACACACTGCCATACGCGGAAGCTCTGCCAAACCTCTGTCTCTCTCTCAGACATTGCTACTGACTTACTCTCTCCCTACACACACCCCTACTCTTCCTGTGTGATCCCTGATCCACTACGTACGGTGTACACGGAGGTCTCCCTGTCGGAATCTCTTGTGCACACCAGGCATCGACCGGACTTCGGCGATGCTGTACTAGTCGAGAGAGTGAGCGTCCCGAGTCGAGTCGGCAGGGGAGTGAGAGGAATGCCCCTACTCAGCCAGCCCGAGAGCGAGGTGAGCCGGCCCCACGGGCCGAACCGACCCCGAGAGCTAGACCGGGCCCACCACGTAGGTTGTCCCGAGTTGACGAGGGATTTGAGGGGTGTCGCGGCGGACACAAGTCCGTTGGGGAGAGACTGCTCGACAAAGCGGGCAAGCTTTGGAGGGATATCACACATACCCGACGGGCCCAGCGTAAGATTGCGAAGGACCATAACGCTGCTTTTACCAGTATTCGAGAGGAGCAGCGGGAGGCGGCTCAGCACGCATGCCGAGAAATGCCACTCCTGCTGTATTTTCCTCCTACCTACTCCAGCAGCTTTACCACGAGTTGGTCCGATGACGGGGACTCTAGCGAGTATACCTCCGCTCCACCTCCCCCGACTCAGCCACCTCCCCCGACTCAGCCATCTTCGCCACCTGCGAGACAGGAGAGACGTCAGCCTGGGACACGATCCCAGCAGCCCACAGGTCGTCAGACTGGGTCCCGTACCCAGCAGCCTTCGAGTGGCAGGACGAGATTGCGATCCCAGCCACCTAGCAGTTGGACTGGCTCAGAGTCCCAGTCCTCCGATTACCGACCCCGTGCCCGAGTGCGTCGGCCGGCCGTCTACAGGACTGATTCTGGCAGCAGCTCTCCGGGCAGCATATCCGGTTCTTCGGAAACCGGGTCAGACCCGACACTTTTTCCGGACGAGTGAGTGTCATGAGGGCATGCCACCTCTTAGTGTGGGGGTGGTAGTCGTGTCTGCATTAACTCAGTCTGCACGTTTTTTCATGTTTATTTGCTGTTTTTATTTTATATTTTTGAGTCAGCATATTTTCGTTATTTGAGTCAACCCACCACAAACATTTTAGCCATGCATTGCATATATTAAAAAAAAATCGAAAATTAAAAAATTTTATACTACTGGTTGCGTATATACGCAGACAGCAGTATTTTATTTTTTTAAAAAAAGTTAAAAAATCAGAAAATTTTGAGAAAGGGCAATCGAGATAACAGAAACAGTGAAGAAATTGAGGTTGAGTCCTTTGAAAGAAAAGAAAACTTGCACCGAGGTATAGTAGATAGGTGAGAGCCAGCGACCTTTGGAATTCGCAAGTAATTATCACCTGAGCTAAGAATCCGACTAGTTGCTACACCACCGTGATCTAGGTAGTCGACAACACGCCCACGGGCGCCGTCACGGTCATCGCGTTTTTCGGTGGAGTGACTGGCTATCAAGGGACCTCACGTCCTGTTTCTTACCCCTAGGTCCAATTAGTCAACCCGTTTGAAGCCGTTTACCCTCTTTCTTCTTAGCCACTATAGCCTAGGCAGCCTTCTTTGAGACCTTCATCAGTCGATAGTTGGCTATTCTACGTGTTATGACAGAGGGAGTGAGTAGGGTGGGTTTTAGATGGGAGAGCTTCATGATTTATCAGTTTTGGACAGTTTTAATATAGACACGTTTTTCGAGGGAAGGACAGGGTGAGTTAATGGCGACAGTGCATTAATTTGCGGAGGTGGATCACTGCATTACATAGTGACCACAGAAGGAGTTAGTCGCGTGCGAGCATCTTTTTCGCACAAAACGGGGTTCCGGGGGGTTGTAGGGTTAATTGGTGGTTGTGCCGTTTTTCTGCATCTTTGGTGATGAGGAGGTTCGGTGGGAATGCACAGTATTGTTTCGACTACAGGATCAACACTTCAGGATTAGTGTGGGGGTACTCCACATGAGGACATTTTACGTACCCCACGACAGAGATTTATTTTCACTCACTCAGCTTTAGTCAGTTTAGTATTGTCATTATTCGTGTATGTCTATATATAGTCGTTTTATTATTATTATTATTAAAAAAAAAGAAACAAAATATAAAATAGAAAAAAGAGGAAAAAAAAAATAAAAGAAAAAGTCATGTTCTAGTTTTTAGCTTGTTTTACGTTTTTGTTGTTTAAATAAAAAGCTGAGTGAGTGGCACAATTTTCGAGACGTTTACACCACTTCCCATTTGTGGCCGCGAGCACGGCGAAGACACACCGGGGGACAAAAGAATTGGGAAAGCAGGAACTTACGTGTTTCGGGCAATTTTTCGGGATCTCGGTGAGGGGTGTGAGTTTGGTAAATTGTGAGAATGTCATAACAAGAGGACTATGCCGTACCTTGATACACATATATATCCTACCTGATTAGACATAGGTCCTTTCGGAAAAATCTCGGATGGTAAGTTAGCTAGGGATATGCTGAGATTGATAATTAAAGTAATAGTACTTTGGTCCAGCGCTTAAATCCACCATATAAATCTGTTCAGACTTACCGATCGCTTGCAGGGAAGTACATTCTGAAAAGGATGAGATCACGAGGACACACTAGTTATGTTTTTGAGGTTTCCCAATCTCACCAAAAATATTTTGTCATTAGTCTGTCTTGAGTCGTTTGAGTCTGTGTACATTCTATCTGAGTCTGTTATCTATCGAGTCGTCCGGTTGAAAGGTTCGGGTCAAAAGAGTATGCAACGGTAGTGTATGCACAGAGCCAGTCTTACGAGGGCAGAAATGTATGATATCAGGCTAGTGTAGGTGGGGTTGCTGGGGACGAGCAATGCCTAGTGCGGGGGTATTTGATAACGCCCAATTAGGGGTTATCTTATAGCCTGATTTCACGAGCGTTTGTGTCAGAAACAGCGTATTTTGCCGGAAATTGTCCTATAATGCCTCGGGAATTTAGAACGAGATGTTTATATGTACTTTCTGGAATCCTGCTTATTTATTGCTTTTATTGGATATGATCGCGGGTTTTCGTTCGTGTTGCTTTTTCAGGAACAGGTTCGGAAGGTGCATCGGGAAGCGTGCCGGGACCAAGCTGGGACCGTCTCGGGAAACGTGCACAAGATCGGGCAGAGACGGGAACACAGAAAAGCAGGAGAACACCAAGGGAGGCAAATCGGGAGCATCAGGCAGAAGAGTGGGACCCAGGAGACCCAACCGGGCCCACCAGAGGACCAAGCAGGGCCACCACCACAGCCCCTGCCTGCGTATATACGCAGGGGCTGCATATATACGCAGGCAGGGAGGTGGTGGTGGGTGGATTTTGGGCCCCTGGTTGCGTATATACGCAGCCTTGCGTATATACGCAGCCAGTTTGACTTTTTTCGAAAGTCGGTGGACCGATGGCAGTTTCCATAATTTTTGGCGCACGCGTTTCGGGAAAAACAGCACTATTTAAAGACTCGTCCAGACTCGTTTTGAGGACACACAATATTCAGCACAACCGAAGGACAAGTCAGAGCATCCCCGGAGAGCACGGAAGAGCAATTCGAGATTCGAAGACTTAGTTTGATTTCGTTCTCTCTCACTCTCTTTACATTCAGAAACTGTGTTTAGTATTATGTCTAGTCGTAGCTAAACTTCTTACCTAGGTTCTCGGTGAACCTAGGGTTTGGTATCCAGATTTTATAATTACTTTGATTATGGATTCATGATTGTTATCTTAATTCAGCAAGTTGTATCTGTTATTTTGGCTTTGATTATTCTCGTATATGCATGATAGGATTGATCACCCAGGATTGCTATAGACCCGAGCATGTAGGTGAAAACTTCAAGTTAGGGTGAGGAAGAAAAGTCAGGATTTAGTACCTTACCCTGATAGACCGACCAGAGAAAGGGAGATAGGACTAGCACCGAAAAACGTGAGACCGACTGTTAGAGAATTTGACCCGGGCCATTCGGATAGGTTAGAAACCCTAACAGGATTAGACCGAGACTGTAGACTTAGGCAGCTTAACAAGAATCCGAAAGTCTGCAGGATCGGGATTACGTGTGGAAGCTGAAAAGTCACTGCACAACTGGTACGTAGCACAGATATCGAGACTGCCGAGTGTTTTCATAATCAACATAAAACTGAAATCTGTAGAAACCCTAGGGGATCCGGGAGCCTAGTTCCCATCTATCATCGTAACAACCGATTCAGCTTATTTCAGAAAACATCACAAAAAATATTTACGTTTACGTTTTTATTTCTGTTTTAGTTTAGTAAACTGCAATCACAACCACTCCTCCTCGTTACTACACTCGGTTAACCAAAACTGACTACGTGAGAAAACCCGAAACAGTCCCTGTGGGATCGACAACCCTAGTTGAAATACACCCGGTATTACTTGATTTCGTATACTTGCGAATAGCCTGTATTTTGCGCATCAGACAGCAGCTATTGCACTATCTTACGTTTCCACATGACTGCCTGACCCCCAATCTAGTCAATATGCGATGGCTTAATAAGTACTCTCCTTAGCTTTGTCTCTTTATTCTTTCCTTGCCCTTTACTTCGCTCATATCCTCCCATATGAGGATTCGATTAATGATAATGACTCTCCCATATGAGAGATCTTTTATCAACTGCTGGTCTTACCTTATTATTGCATTACTTGTTAATACTGATATTCAAATACTTCGCGAATTAAAGCCTATCTGTCTAGATAGCACAAATGCACATCTCTTAAGCCTATCGAGATAGATAGAAACCTTTCCTACTTAAGCCTATATGTTTAGATAGCAGAACTACACGAATTCAAGCCTATACAGATAGCACTAATGCACATTTCTTAAGCCTATATGTCTAGATAGCAACCTTTCCTACTTAAGCCTATAGGTTTAGATAGCAGCACTATACGAATTCAAGCCTATCTGTCTAGATAGCAGCAAAACTCAACTTGTACCTCTAGAAAACATGCATACGTGAGAATTAAGCCTACCTATGTGGATAGTAGTTATCTTGACTGATCCCATCTGTTCAAGATGGCAATACTTATAAAGCCTATTTGCTCATAAAATGCTGATGCGCGTGGCTGAAGCTACTTGTTTAGATAGAAATCATTATAATCGAGCCTATCTCTCTAGATAGAAACAATAAGTAAACAAAAGTCTATCTAAATGATAGCAATATCTAAAGACATGAATTTAGACATACAAGCTTATTTAGCAGAGAAAGCGAAAATGATGTTTGATATCTGCAAGGCCAAAGTAGGCACTTTTCATAACCAAAAATCCAAACACATTTTCATTAAAAATACTCAAAAACAGAAAAGCTGGAACTGATGTTCAGATTACATGATCAAACTCTAATTGTCTACAAGAAAACACTAATGTTCTTCGAGGAAACCTTTGAGAAGGGAGTCTTGAGCTGCCAACTTTATACAGTTCTTAGCCCACTCATCCTGTTTTTTATGGTTCTGGTGCTCCTTGTTTGCCTCAATGTACTGCTGAATAGCCTTCTCGATTGCCTCCTTTTAAGCTCGAAGCTTGGCATTCTCCAGGTTATACTTCATGTAGCCAAACTTGAGTTTCACAGAGTTGTTGATGTTCACCAATCTCTGTATAAGGAAATCAAGGTCCAACTTATCCTTCGAAACATGTTGGAGGCCATGAGCACTCGTCAAGAAACATTGGGCATTTGAAAGAGAGGTGCTTGCTGGATTAGTTCTGCTTATTTTCTCCAGTAGATCTGTCAGCTCAGTGAGAAGATCTCCTCTGTCCTTAGGGCAATCTCCAATATTTTTTGCGAATGTATTTGGATAAGCAATGCGAACCCTCATGAGCCATTCCAAACAGGGTTGATTTATGCCTAAAAATTCAAAGACAAGAATGGATCACTCATACACAAAGATAATATCGTGTGTTTTCAATACATGCACACTCCAAACAAAATTAATCTTACCAGTCCCTTCGACTATTTGTCGAAGTGAAGGAATGGGAGCCGCCCCCGTTGGATCACTAGAGGAGGATGCTTTAGCATGCCTCTGATCCGCGACAGTCTCGCCTGCAAATTTTTCACCAGGGATTACATAGCTCCTCTCAATCTCAGCTGCTTTGACGGCTTGCGTCGCCCATGCTGTCCAAGGATTATGTGCAAAGATTGCCTCTAAGTTCAGAACGGACGCCTGATTCTCAGCATGCGATCCCTCGCTCATCAAGCCAGAAATAGACAGGTTCGTTCTTGAAGACCTTGTGCTACCGCCCTCATTCGCAGGCACTGGAGTGTTCACCCCTGAGGTCGCATTCTGATGGGGCTCAGCCGTAATCATGTTCCTACCATTTTCATCTCTTGCCTCGAGCAAACTTGGTGTGGACTCCATAACTTCAGGCATATTCTCATGTGCGACATTGAATTTTGTTCCATGAGCCACAACAATGTTGGTTCCTGGAGCTGTTGGCGGCTGAGTGTCTTCCATGACTTGATCCGGCGCGTCGATGCTTGCATTCGACTCATGCTCGACTCTTATTTCCTTGGATGGCGCAACAGATTCAGACCTGGCATTGAGATGAGTTCCTGAAACCTCTGGCATGACTTGGGCTGCATGAGTTGAAGTGATTTCTTGATGAGCCTCAGTTCGCACAGTTCCTCCCGGAGGGGTCCCTGCGGGCAAGACAGCTGCAGGAGAAATGCTCGATGGAACCTCAGGAATGGCGGTCGCTTCCCTTTGAGTTTCAGGTTGCTCAGAAGTTTGAATAGGGGCCCGCGAATCAACCTCCGGAGGCGAAGTGATTCCCCCTTGTTCATTCATGACTTGATAAACATTTGCAGCTCCTTACTCTTGCCTCTGCAGAAGGTTCTCTTCTTCCTCTTGCTCTTTCTCCGCGATAAATTTGAGTCGTTCCTCCTCGGTGCCAGCTCCATTCTCCACCGTTCGAGCCTCCCTAGATGATCGCCCAGTTGGCTCTTCCATTGCTGCATCATCAGAAGTATTAGAAACGCGAACCACGGGGCTACGAAGCCGGCGGGATCTCTTTATCAATGGCCATGTGTCTGTGAAAAGGTAAAATTCAGAGTTAATCTAAGTTGAAAGAATCATGCTACCAAAGATTAAAGAGTTGTGATGAAAATACCTCCACTTTCATATGGGATATCTGCGTAAAGGTTATCATCAATCCCTTTTAATGTTGCATGACATGATTGGGTGTAGAGTATTGTTATTATGCGCAAAATACTATCATCATTATTTGAAGATGGTAAAGTTGAGCATGGCAGTTCTGAGGAAGTAGATTTACCTGAGGCTTCCCCACATTGATCCACTAACCATTTGCGAATATACTTTTAGACACCCCATTGTTTAATGCGCGAAAGATAAGTTCTTGGCGTGATAAAGCAAATTTGAAAATAGTACCTTCTGTTGGAATAGGTGCCCTCGAGGCAATCTAGTTTAGTATGAACAATAAATTGGCTAGAACATTCATTATATTATTTATTGGATAGTTAATATAATGAAGTCCTTAGATTTACAATTGTGTTGTTTATCTTAAATATCCCTATTCCATTATAATGATTAATAGGACAATCATCTATAGACTAGTATGGGGTTGGATTGATATGGAGATATCACGATCCAACACATGGATATGCATTAGGAGTAATGGCATACTGGATTGACCCATATCCGATAAGGCTACATACACGTTACGTAAAATCACAAGTGCTTCTCGCGGTGAAAACGGTGTTGTCATCCTTCGACTTGAACTTACTAGATCATCTAGTTTATGGAATATTGTGTTTTGGTAGCGGCAAACGCTACACCGTGACTGGGTAGCCATAAAGGCGAGTATCGGACACAATAGGAAGCAAGCTTAGTTATCTTAGGGATGTAGATAAAAAAATTCCCTCCCACATAACGGGAGCAAATATCCTAGGCCACTCGAGGGATAGTTCTTATAGAATGTCTGGCAAGACTCAAATAAATCAATATAGGATACTGATGTTATTTGCACAAATATGGCTATTCCCAGGATCGAGGAACTATGGATTGGATATACAAGTATGACTTGTATGTATCGTGTCCAATCCGGATACTGAGACAAAGGGATGAGACAATGCTTGCACAAGGTTTTGTCGGATGGCTATTTCTGTTAGTTAGTATGGATGCCTTGCTAGCTCCATATAGTAAATAGTTACTACCAACTACGTAGAAACTTATGGGGTCACACGCCATATGGATTGAACTAGACTTGGGAATTAATTAATATGATTAATTAATTAATTAGAAGGATCAAATCGCAACAACTTGCTAACTTAGTAGGACTAATATGCAAGTTGGACTAATCCGAACTTGATTAGGATTAGGAGAGGGCCTTTATGTAGTAACAAGGAGTTTTTGGACTATATAAAGGATGCTCATAGCTTCCGTCCCTACAACTAATGCTCATAACATAAGTTGAGTAGGAGAGAAGTAAGGAGAGAGCAAGACAACAAAGGGGCCGCACACCCCCCTTGTCGTCCTCCCCTACCCGTCGGCCAAGAGAGGAAGCCGAACCCTCCTCTTGTCTCCGTTGCCTGATTTCTTCATCCTCTTCCATTATTCCTAGCTAGCACAAGGTGTTTGGAAGATCTAGACCTCAATCCTAAGCGTGGATCAATCATAGAGACGTGACATTATGAATTATCTTCCTGTGATACTTGGAGGGTCTTGATCGGAAAAATTATTGTTTATTCGCTGCGTATCCATGATCAAAACCTTGCACCTTCTTCATCCTCATCAACAACGATCTCTTGGAAGTCGTCTTTTGTTCGCTGCATCTGACCAACAGTCGAGCGTGAGCGCTGTTCTTGATCTTCAAGACTCTTCTGCACAGCCGCCCGAAGTTGTCAATCCTTGCTATCGGTGGTGTATACATGAGAACATTAGGGAAAAGGACTTGTACTAGTTGAAGACTAATGGAAATGTGATATTTCTACCTTCTCTCATAGCAAAATACGTGTCAGGGTTGAACTCTAGAAAGTACCCTGTGTCGCGTTCAACAGCTTTGCCTCTTCCTCTGACCACCCTCTCTTCGGGGGCTGGGTTCTTTGAAGCAATATTGGTCCTTGGGCGCTTCACTGGCTTCGACATGACAGCATCTGTGGCACCCGTTGAGGGTTCAGCTGAAGCTTTCTTCTTCTTCGGATTTTAATAAGCATCCGTGATCGATAATACAAAGTTTGAAAGCGCGTTCCAAATATGATCTTGGACTTCTTGAGACATTGGCAATTCAGGCTCAATAGCAATGTTGGCCCCATCCTTCGAACGCAAGATGTCAGCAAATCCAGTGCTTTGATCTCGAGACGCGTATCTCCGGAAGCAGAACTATAAAAAGAAGTTAACATCACACATACTTATCGCGCATTCAAAGAAGGAATTCAGGTTGCGCGCTCAAAGAAGTTCAAATTTACCTTTTTAAACTTGGTGGCGTAAGTCTTCCTTGCATTGTAGAAATCTTTCTTCACGATTTCCGCCTTCTCTCCCAAGATCTGTTCAGGGCACAAGTGATGATCTCCGTACAAGATTGAATAAAAGCCGTATTGAGTTGCGTCCCTAGAACATGAAGATTTGAAGAGATAATCTCCCATCCTGAGAGCACGAGCCTTGAGTGGTTGGAACTGAAACCGAGATCTCGAGTGACGTCGAGTTTGTGTTTTCCATAAGGCGACTCGATTGGGCGTCAATTCCCCCTGTCTTTCTTGAGAAGGTTGGGTTAGAGGAAGCAAGCTGATTAGTAAGTCGGTTCCCTTACCAATAGAAGTCTCATGTAGAACCCGCGAGCGATTGAAGGAGACCACAAGGAAGGTGACACTGTGTCAAACCCCAGCTGAGGGCTCACTCAAACCAAATCATATGGGACTGTTATGAGTTTATAACACAATGTCTCCGGAACGAATTCATACTCAGATAGAGCAGGAAACTATCCTCTTCTACACGAGTTGACAAACATGGAGTAGCATCGCGAGCCTTTGGTGATGTGCGAAGAGGAAAAGGGGGTATCCTTCTCGACGTACATACCTTCGTGATGCACAATGTTTTCTAAGGCCTGAATGTATGGTTTGTGACACGTATTCTTACGTGTGTACGCAAGTGCACGGTGAGTAATAAAGTGTGAATATATTTAATACTCGGGTTGTCGAATCCCACGAGGACAAGCTCGTAACAGGCTATAATTAGCAAATTAGTTACGTTCACTAAGTAACCGGTAAGAAGTGGTAAGAATTGTGAGTTGCCACCCCCAAACAAGTGGCTGTACGTAATGACTAAAATAGTAGAAAAGTGAACTAAGAAGAAGTCTTAATCGATTAATGGAGAAACTAGGCAATCTCGTAGATCACCTAGGGTTGTAAACGATTTTCGGATTATCTGAATAACACGTTAATTCGTTCTAACTAAGTCGGGTACTAGCATTGACCATCTCCTCTCGGTCTCAGGTATTTTTACGTCACGGTTCACCTAGGATCCTTTCAGTCCTACCGGTCCAGTCTAGCAGGTTCTCTACTGATATACTAATGGTTCCTATCGGTCCACCGTATCACAGAACAGCTGAAAAATCCTACTGATCCTACCCACAATGGCCAATCCTAACAATTGTACTTTCGGTCTCAATGGTTGGGATTGATGTTCATATCATCTAGCTAGAGTAAGTCACTTTCGTGCACTCACTAACTACATACTACATGAACAATTAGTATAGAACGCAATAAAAATTAAGCATGAATCATCTAATGAATAAAACCCTAGCTCATGACTATTAGTTCATCTCCTACTCGTGTCAATAGACTAGGATTACTAATGGAATCAAGAAACTACAAATTATTCAATAGTAGAAATCATCAAAGCATGAAATTAGATTCAATCCGGAAAATATTCGTTTACATGAACCCTAGGATCTCATATGAGATGCCTAGCTATGAAAGTTTAGCTACTCATCATAAGATAAACAATAGCAAAGAGTTTCTCCATGAATTAAAATAAGAAAATAGAAGAAGGAATCAAACTAGGTTCTCCAATGGTGAAGTCTTCGTCTCTTCCTTCGACCTTTCCTCTCTTGAGCATGAATGAGTGTGTTTTTCACCCACTAGGTCGTCCTTCAATCATAACCCGTCACAACTCTTCAGTAATTGCACAATAGCCCCCTGAAATCTGCACCTGACTTCGCCAGTCCATATCTTCTTCGTCCGAACTCGGATTGAGATTCGTGACATATCGTTGGAAACCTCTCTTAGTCTAATTTCATTTGGAACAGGTAACACTCCCAAACTAAATTTAGAACTCCAGATATGATCAAATTAGTGCAGACGAGTCATCCAAACTCCTCCAATTCGGCTTCTCTTCACTCCACTTGAGCTCCCGTTGTTTTCGAAGTTCGTTCCATGCCTCCTAGCAAACGATTAGCATCCGTTCTTGCCAAGACAACATGAAAAAACATACCAAGCGATTATATTTGACAAATAAAAACAAAATATGCATAGAAACGTCCGGACTAACAATAAAGCGCATATGAAGCAACAAGTGACAAAACGAATCATATTCTCTACAATTAAGCTCAAATCACTCGTGATAATGTGGTAAAATGGAGGTAATAGATAGCTCCTAAAAGGCGCTATCAAATTCCCCCACACTACCTTCTTGCTCGTCCCGAGCAACACTTGCTTCCCAGATTCACATATGTCTTTACTTTGCCTTAGACACAACGACTCAAACACTGGACTATGCAATCTACATGACTTTGAACAATGCAAATCGATTATAAACAATGCAAAAAAGTAAAGAACATAATTTTATTTTTTTCTTTTTTAGTTAGAGATTGGGAAGTATCGAAAAGCAAACCGGCATGTCATAAGGCTTTCACATCCCCTAGAAGATTCTATAACTTCGGTGATTGGTAGAATTTGCGACCAGTTTCGTCAGACAGAACGGCCACGAACACTCAATAAGTTGCTTCCGCACACTCATCAACATATCCCCAGCAACCTACCATCCGAGCTATTTATCTGCGGGGTTCAACGGTTGACAGCTTAGGACGGGTAGGATAAGATATTTAGAAGCGGAGTCCTAGACGTCATGATATATCTCAGAAAACCCGCTTCTCACACTCCCTCACCAAAATCCAAGGAACCCACCGAATTTCACTACTTCGGCCCTCATTCCCTCAATCTTGGTGAAACTCCGTTCTCGCGGCCACAAATGTGAAGAAGTGATCAAAAATCGTAGCTCATCACCTCGGTCTTCATGAAGTTCAATTTCCGGCTCCCTATTCCAATTCACTTTCAACTTTCTTTTTTCTTTTTTTTTTCAATTTCAATTCCATACAAATAAGCACATGGAGCCACCAATGATGATAACAATATCCAAGGAGATCCAATATCAAATAGATAACGTGGGAGTGGAATGTGTCAAATCAATGATGTAATCAATATATGTCGACACCCCCACACTCAATGTAAAGCATATCACAAACCCGGTAATCAATGTGTAAACGTGATTTTCCAACCGCTCCTCCTCATCACCTAAGATGTAGAAAATATACATGAAGCAAAAGCATGTCCTCCTATAAGATCAACCAACCCACCCCCATATTGTGCGGAAATAATGTCACGCACTACGGCACTCCACTTGTGATCGTGGTGTATGGACACGACTCACCGCCACGCCGAAGTGTGCTGCCGTCTATAACTCACCCTCACATCCCCTCAAAAGATGACATGTAAGAGAATCCACGTAAGATCTATAATATCAGCTCACCCTCAATGAACCTCCCTAACTCGGCTCGCTCTATCATGACACATAGGAAAGGACCATTCTAACTAGTGATGAAAGTCACAAGAAATGGCTTCCTAGGCTAAAGGTTGTGAATAAAAGGGGTAAATGGATCAAATTGGGGTAACTAGTGGACCTAGGCGATGGAGACGGGACGTGAGGTCCCCCTATACATCACTCGCACAGCTGTTCCGTTGCCACTACGAGGAGGGTTGACGACTACCTAAGTGACGGTGGTGTAGCGCTAGTAGGATAACTAGTCTGAGAGACAGCTACTTAAATTCTCGTGTGCATTGGCCATATAGCCTTCCTACTCTAGATTATCGCGTCTACCTCACCTCAGATCTTCCTACTCCTAAGAAATTTCTATCATCGAGCCCTATCCACATTCACTCTCTTCAATTGCCCTTTCTCAAAAAAAATCAATTTTTAGGGTTTTTCTTGTTTTTAGTTTTTTTAGTTTTTTTTAAGACACTATATGTAACTGGACAACTCGACTAATCAACAAAATAGGGTAGGTGGACTCAATAAGTAAAAGTGCAAAATATATATATATATATACAACTCAATAATTAAACGTGCACATGCAATCCTAACTCTGACACCTACGTGCAAACTGACTCACTAATCTATATGTAACAAGGCTATGCAAGTTAAGGAAAGCAAAGATATGTGTAACCCCCCCCCCCACACACACACACTTGAGATAATCACTGTCAACAATGAATTTAGAGAGTACCCCCAAAGGACATGATCTCAAACTGTAAGGATTGAAAGCAAAATGACAAGTGTTGCATGGCATTACGTGCGAATGAATTAGAGTGACTATTTAAAGCGAGAGAGAGAATGTGGTACCTATGGTCCCGGAGTACCGTTCTTACGGGACCAGTTTCGCAAAAATTGGTCAAGAAAGGTCGAATCGGTCGTCCAAATTTTTCGAAAACTCGAGCAAGTCGAAGCAAGACTACATTGTTATGCTCCTCGGTGTTCCCGTTGCAAGTCTCTCTTGGAGCTTTGGCCGAATCCCCCTCCAAAGCGATGAATTTCACAATTTAAGTTCTTGGAGTTCTTCCTCTTTGACTTCCCCACACTCAATCCACTCACTATCTCAAAAACTCAAGAGTTAATGTTGTAGTTGGGTTTGCAAGGCACAAAACCCAACAAAAAATTTGCGATTTGGATGAGTTTTGAGTTTTGGGTGTGTGGGTGTTCTTGAGGTTTGAGAGGAAGATAATTTAGAAAATGAGTGTTTGATCCAAATTGGGGGTGGGAAAGATCAAAAATCCGTTTTTTTGGCTCACAAATACCCCCCAAACTATCAAAAATTACCCCAAAAAGTGAGCAGCCCGGACCATTTTGGCCCCCATTTCGGCCCGAAATGGGTGCCGAAATGCCTGGGCATTTTTTGAACGGATTGTTGTTTTTATTTCGGTCTGAAATAAGCCTATTTTGGCCTTCATTTCGGCCCAAAATGGGGGCCGAAATCACTGGGTTTCGCCAACTTGTTTTTGCTCTAACATTTTCATCCGGCTTCTGTTTTGCGTGATTATTGCGCCGATGAACTCCATATTCTACGAGGAATCCATTTTTGCCTAGAAAATTCCCAAATCCGGGGAATTTCCCGTTTCTTATCAAATTCTCTCTCTTATGCAAAGAATCTTGCCTCCAAAGCCCTTGAACTCTATCTCCACTCCGGATTCTGATGAGTGCAAACCCGATATAAAAACTTGCCCCCATGATCCTTACGACTAATTGGCTACTCCTCGACTTCGAGTAGCTTCTTTATCAAGCTCAATGCTCCCGGTTAGCTCGTTGTTCCTCGCTTTTCATGCAAAATTGTGCACATGCATCAAGAAAGGGAATCCGAAGAGATCTTCGGTACCGTCACACTCATAGGAAACATTAAAACCACTCTCTCTAAGATCTCTCACAATCAAGTAGGGAGAACTCAAAAATACAAACTAAATAAAATAATGAAAGTCCTACTCTACATTGGGTTGCCTCCCAAACAGCGCTTGTAATTTAAGGTCGACGACCCGACCCAGTTACCTCTTCCACCTAGAAAGGTGGCTTGGCACGACGTGCCCAATCCTCTTGTGGTCTCTGCAGGGATCTTCAAAACAACCTTGTTCTTTATGTTAGGATCAGATGGATCCTCCTTTTTCACGTCTGGAATTTGGAGCGCTCCATGCACGGCATGTGGAACCGCGAACTGCCCTGAGGCTGTTGGGGAGTAGGATTGAAAACCTTGAGAGTCTCGCGCACATCGTTGATCCTCATGATCAACTCTCCCTTATCAAAATCTATCAATGTCCAACCGGTAGCCAAGAAGGGCCTACCTAGAATAATCGGAACGTCTCCTGGCGGCATATCTAAAATGACAAAATCAGCTGGGATGATGAGAATCCCAACCTTCACCAAAACATCTTCAACCACCCCATAGGCTTTCTTCGATGACTTATCTGCAAATTGAAAATTGATCCAGGTGGATCGCGACCCCACACCTAACTTCTGAAATACCGAGAGTGGCATCAGATTGACACTAGCCCCCAAGTCACACAAGGCCTATCCAGTGTAGGCTCCACCTAGAGTAGCTTCAATCACGAAGCTGCCTGGATCCTTTTGTTTATGAGGTAACCCATGAAAGGCACATGATCTAACCTGCTCATTTAAGTCCTTAGTCTCATAGTCATCAACAACTCTCTTCCCCAACACTGCATCTTTCATGAATTTAGCATACTTAGGCATCATCTGACTGCCTGAATGAGTGGTAAGTTAATGTGCAGTTTGGAGAAGATAGATACGAATTCCCTATAATCCTTAGAGTCATCTTTTTTCTTCCGGCTACACAATGGAAAAGGGTGATCCTTGGAAGAAGAAAGGGGTGGAGTTACCTCATTAGTCACCTCCTCAGCTGGCGGAGTCATGCCCTTTGATTGGGGACCATGACAGGAGTCTTCTCAAAATCGAAGACTTCATGCTCCTTTAATTTTGACGCCTCTGCTCTGGCATCGCTCGGGTATGGAGGGTAAGTCAGTGCAATCCCGCTGCGAGTAGTGATGGCTTGAGCCTGTTCTTGAGATGTATCAATACTGAATTCCAGTGCTTTTTGGTCGAGTTATTTCTTCAAAGACACGATTTCAGCTTTAGCCATCTGAAGTGAAGCTGCAACAGTAGTGAACTGAGTTTGCATGGTCATCATGTGCTCACCCATCATCTTCATCGTTTTTTTCATTTCTGCTAGCTCTGAAGCTTCCTGTTGCTGTTGATACAACTCTGAAACATCTGCTTCAAGTTTTACCTTCACCGCATTCACCTGAACTATGTTGTATGCCACTGAGCTATGCTTCACCAGAACTTGTTGATGGTAAGAATAACCCATGCTCTCTTCTTGCTTAACCACACATCTGACGAGCTTATATGTGCCCTCCAAATCACAGTTGAACAAGAAAATACCCCTAGCTTCAATATCGAGCTTGTCTTTATCAGACTTGTCAAGTGCATCATAGAATACCTGGATGATGTGACCCTTGTCAATTCTATGGTTGGGTCATTTACGCAACAAGAGGTTGAGGCGCTCCCATACTTGGACCAATGATTCACTCTGCCTTTGTCTGAAATTCCAAATCTCATTCTGCAATTGAATCATCTGGGAGAATGAAAAAAGATTGACCGTGAACTGTGAGACACACTCTTCCCAAGTTTTGATGGTGTTGGATGGCAAAGAGTCCAACCAATCCTCAGCAGCTCCCGTGAGGCAAAAAGGAAACATCATTAGTTTAAGTGCTTCAGCAGTGACCCCCTTAGAGCGGGCATAACTACAGTAATGCTCAAATCCCCCCCAATAAATTCATGGGGGTCTTCGTCCTCTATTCCCAAAAATGAGAATTGTTCCTTCAAGAATTGAATTTCTTTTAACTTTAGGAAAAAGTTCTCTGCCTGAATTGGTGGCACCACAATTGCCGGTTCAGTTCCTTTCAGGTTCACCTCAAATCCCTTGATTATTTCATTCCCAGATCTATTATATGACATTGAGGATGTTGCTACCCGCACTTGCTCTTCAACCCTAGCTAACAAAGCTTCCAACTGCTCTCGGGTAGTGCTACTTGGCTCTTGTCCCTCTGCCATTGATTCCTGAGAAAACAGCACTAGCAAACCCGTGAGGTAAAAAATAATAAACAAAACAAAAATAAACAGTAAACTAAACTAATTGCTTACTAAAACTTGTTAACCGTTGTCCCCGGAAACGACGCCAAAAACTTGACACATATTCTTATGTGTGTACGCAAGTGCACGGTCGAGTAATAAAGTGTGAGTATATTTAATACTCGGGTTGTCGAATCCCACGAGGACAAGCTTGTAACAAGCTATAATGAGCAAATCAGTTACGTTCACTAAGTAACTGGTAAGAAGTTGTAAGAATTGTGAGGTTGCCACCCCCAAACAAGTGGATGTACGTAATGACTAAAATAGTAGAAAAGTGAACTAAGAAGAAGTCTTAATTGATTAATGGAGAAACTAGGCAATATCGTAGATCACCTAGGGCTGTAAACAATTTTCGGATAATCTAAATAACACGTTAATTCGGTCTAACTAAGTCGGGTACTAGCATTGACCATCTCCTCTCGGTCTCAGGTCTTTCTACGTCACGGTTCACCTAGGGTCCTTTCAGTCCACCTATGTCTACCGGTCCGGTCTAGCAGGTTCTCTACCGATGTACTAACGGGTCCAATCGGTCCACCGTATCAAAGAACAGCTGAATAATCCTACTATCCTACCCACAATGGCCAATCCTAACAATTGTCCTTTCGGTCTCAATGGTTGTGATTGATGTTCATATCATCTAGCTAGATTAAGTCACTTTCGTGCACTCACTAACTACATGGTACATGAACAATTAGTTTGGAACACAATAACAATTAAGCATGAATCATCTAATGAATAAAAACCTAGCTCATGACTATTAGTTCATCTCCTACTCGTGTCAATATACTAGGATTACTAATGGAATCAAGAAACTACAACTTATTCAATAGTAGAAATCATCAAAGCATGAAATTAGATTCAATCTGGAAAATATTCGCTTACATGAACCCTAGAATCTCATATGAGATGCCTAGCTATGAAAGTTTAGCTACTCATCATAAGATAAACAATAGCAAAGAGTTTCTCCATGAATCTGAATAAGAAAAGAGAAGAAGGAATCAAACTAGGTTCTCCATTGGTGAAGTTTTCGTCTCTTCCTTCGTCCTTGCCTCTCTTGAGCGTGAATGAGTGTGTGTTTCGCCCCCTAGGTCGTCCTTCAATCATAACCCGTCATAAGTCTTCAGTAATTGCACAATAGCCCCCTAAAATCTGTTCCTGACTTCGCCTGGCCATATCTTCTTCGTCTGAACTCGGATTGAGCTCTGTGACCTATCGATGGAAATCTCTCAGAGTCTACTTTCATTTGGCACTAGTATCACTCCCAAATAAATTTTTTAACTCCAGATATGATCAAATTAGTGCAGAGTGGTCATCCAACCTCCTCCAATTCGGCTTCTCTTCACTCCACTTGAGCTCCCGTTGTTTCCGAAGTTCGTTCCATTCCTTCTATCAACCTATTAGCATCCGTTCTTGCCAAGACAACATGAAAAAACATACCAAGCGATTACATTTAACAAATAATAATGAAATATGCATATAAACGTCCGGACTAACAATAAAACGCATATGAAGAAACAAGTGACAAAACGAATCATATTCTCTACAATTAAGCTCAAAACACTCGTGATAATGTGGTAAAATTGAGGTAATAGATAGCTCCTAAACGGCGCTATCAGTTTGGCCACAAAATAGCTTATGTTCTCGCAGATCAAGGCGAATGAGCGTTGTACACCTTTGGTTTTGTACCAACGCCAGTCGCGAGGGTATAGGAAATCCTTCTTGGCGTTAGGCGTGTTCCATGTCTCGACGGGAGAGGGAAAAGGAGCATAAAGAGGCCATCTCTCGAACACCCACATCGACAGAAATGCAACGTTGACGTAAGATATGACGTCCACTCGACCTTGGGACTGTTCAGCATGCGTCATGGCCAAGTCCAGATGATGGTATAATGACCCTAGAACCAAAGTCCCTAATGCTACTTTTTGACCAAGCGAGAGCCGAACAGCGAGCGCGAGGACATGAATGAACACACCGTCGTGAGGGTTTCCATCTATAAGATATCTGGAGATCCAGACGTAGAGGAAGCCGCACAATAAATAGGCAGAGCCCCTTCCCTCTGGCGAGGTTGGCACATCTTTATTCTTCTTCAAAATTGCTTGAACCATCTCTAGTTTTGCAAAGTCACGGTAGAAGCAGGTGATCCACTTCGACCAGAGGTTCTTCGCGCATGTCTTAACAAGAACGTGCTTCTCTGAAGGATTCATCGCGACCCACCTTGTGGTTATCTTTTTCAGCTCCCCAATACACTCCTTCATCTGCTCGAAGAGAGAGATCTCAACATCTGAATCTAAGCGCGCCAAAGGGTCCACATTCCCCATGCAAGGAAGCTCTAGCAACATCTCAACATCCTCCAAAGTAGTACTGGCTTCGTGGGTCTTCTTCGTGTACCTCGAGATCAAGGTCATCAGCATTTCGTTCTCGAGCCTGATGCTCGACCCTTTAGTCGCGCGCACAGCATGGTCAATCCCTGCACGAGTGAGTTGGCCCTCGTATTTCTCAAGGATTTACTTTTTCCACTCTTCCATCCAATCCAGCTTCGCAGTGAAAGTTTGGTGGAGAATGTCAGTAAAGGGGTACAACCCAGCTTCAAGGCCGAGTCGGTTTACATCAATGATATTTGCAAGATCCCAGTCGTCCCTTTCTGGTTTAGGCATAAATTGCAAAGCATCCTCCGTTAAGGAGATTTTAGGTTTCTTCTCGCGGACAGTTTCAAAGTATAAATCCTCTCCATCCAAGTAGGGGGCTTTACACCAGAGGTCCTTTGGGAATGTGGCCAAGTCGATTGCTTCCTTCAAAGGCTTCTTGGGAGCCATTTCTGTAACACGAATAAGCACATGCAATACAAGATGTTCGAGATCAATGCTATGTTCATGTATGAAGAACAGTATGAAGAACACTCAAACGAGATCTAGATGCATGCCTGGTTCGAATTTTTAAAGAAGAAGGAATTGCATTACTAAAAGAAAGGAGATATGGTAACCTTGTTGTTGCCGGAGTATTTGAAATGCTTGATTAGCGGACTCGAACAGCTGATTTAAGGCTTGAATCTGTTGGCGAAGAGTCTCTCCCTTGCTCATAAACCTTGGCAGCAGCACTGGTGTGATAATGGTGAGAAAAGTTCTAACGGTGGGAGAAAAGGGGTTTATATAGAGCCTTCTGAAGAGTCACGACTGTTCTAAATCTTTTCGGATCAATCGCCGCCTCGGTAATCGGCGGAAATATGTGGATATTGTCGTAATCCACGCAATCCACATCACGCCCACGCCACATTAAAGGCTAAACAACGTTACAGAGACCTAGGTAATCATGGCTACTTTTGGGGGCTAGATATTTCGAATATTATTCGAATTGATACGAGAATCTGGCTAGAGCCACGCACGGATGGTTTTGCACGTTCACACAACGACGCGCGTCATATACGCGCAAAAGGGGGCTAATGTAGATAGTGCTTACAGATAGACCAACCACCATCCATGTGGCAGCCATCCAGGAGATTCGATGGTACTCCGATATCACTCAGTCTTTGTCCTTATATTCACACTTAGCCATATGGGGGCTGCGAGAGTTGTAGGGACTTAGCGGCTTGGAGACTAGAGTAAGGAACGTAGCGTGAGGCAACACCCACGCTCGCGAGCGACCCTTGGTAACTTTATGAGATTTTTAATGACCCTGTGTCCCATAAATGCGGTAGATCGTGTAACGGTCACTACATATGCGGATAATCGTATAACGTGCCCTATATATACGGTTGACCGTGCCGTCACGAGGCGGATATCTAGCCGCCATTCATGGGCGCATTAACCCCTCGTAACGGTCACTTCCCTACTATATATAGGAACGTTAGCCTTCTATGGAAACTCTCAGATCTTTTGCTAGTCATTATATTGTCTCTCTCTCAAGAACAGTTAACAAGTGCTTACTCTTCCCCTACACTCACCTACAATCTCTCTGTGCTTTCTGTTCTTGCTCTTGTTTTCTGTTGCAGGTGTACACTTGGATCCTCTCCCAGGATTTCCTTGTACACACCATAATGATGGTGCAGAAAGGAAAGGGAAATGTTTTTGCATCTACCTCCAAAGGAAAAGGCAAAGCAGTTGCCAAATCCAAGGAACCTGCCCTTAAGCCTGTTCGTGGCATTGACAAAGGTGTGAGTGTCACTACTGCAGTCAGCCTGGACACTAGAGGAGGAACTGCCCAAAATATCTGGAGGATAAAAGGCTTGGAAGAGTGATTCCACCACCACCAGGTATTTTGTTATAGATGTATGTATCTTCATCATGAGTATTGGATACTGGATGTGGATCTCGCATTTGTCAAAATGTGAAGGATCTAAAGAGAAGAAGAAGATTGCGCGTTGGGAATGGAGCAAGAGTTGCTGCATTGACCGTGGGCGTGTCCGAGCTGTCTCTGCCTTCAGGATTAGTTTTAGAATTAAATAATTGCTATTTTGTGCCTGCTATGAACAGAAACATTATTTCTATTTCTTTTTTGGAAAAGGATGGTTTTACTATTTCAATAAGAACAATTGTTGTTCCATTTATTTTGATAGTATTCACAATTGTAGTGGGAAATTATTTAATGTATTATATATCCTTGATTTAAGCAATCATATCTATAACATTAATACCAAGAGGATTAAATGAATCATTTACATCCTGCTTATCTATGCCACTGTCGTTTAGGCCATGTAAACGAGAAACGTGTATCTAGACTCCATAAGGATGGATTCCTAGACTCATTTGATTTTGAATCATATGAGACATGTGAGGCTTGTTTATTGGGAAAAATGACAAAGTCCCATTTCAGTAAGAAAGGTGAGAGGACTAGTGAGCAATTGGCACTCGTGCATATTGATGTATGTGGGTCATTTTCCATGCCTGTCAGGGGTGGTTGCGTCTACTTCATAACGTCTAATGATGATTTCAGTAGATATGGATTTGTATACCTTATGAAGGCCAAATCCGAATCCTTTGAAAAAATTAAAGAATTCAAGAATGAAGTATAGAAGCAGGTTGGAAAAAGTATCAAGGTTGTACGATCAGATCGTGGAGGTGAATACTTGAGCCAAGAGTTTGACGACTATCTTAGAGTGTGGGGGATATTATCCCAACTCACTCCACCAGGAACGCCTTTGTGGAATGACGTGTCCGAGAGGAGGAATCGAATTCTATTAGATATGGTCCGATCTATGATGTGTTCCATCTAAATCGGTCATGAAAACACCACATGAAAAGTGGAGTGGGAGTCGTCCCACGGTGTCGTTCATGAAGATTTGGGTCTGCGATGTCTATGTAAAGCGTTTACAATCAGACAAGCTAGGGCCTAAGTCGGAAAAATGAAATTTTATGAGATACCCTAAGGAAACTAAGGGATATTATTTCTATAATCCAACTTAGAACAAAGTGTTTGTTGCTCACTCCGGCGTGTTTCTAGAAAGAGAGATTGTCTCTAAAGAAGCAAGTGGGAGGACTGTAGAACTTGAAGAAATTCAAGAACCATAAAGCTTTGATCCTACTATGGAGCATGAACAGGAACCACAAGAGGATGTGGAGCAGTCTGTTCAAGTAACACAAGAACTTCGTAGGTCGAGTAGAGTGCGACAGGAGCCAGAGAGGTATGGACTTCTCGTGACTGAGCCTAGTGACACGTTGCTCATAGATGATGAGCCTACTATCTATGAAGAGGTCATAAAAGGGCCGGACTCACAGAAGTGGCTTGAGGCCATGAGATCCGAGATGGAATCCATGTATACCAACAACGTATGGACTTTGGTGGAACCACCCGAAGGGGCACGGCCCATAGGGTGAAAATGGGTCTTCAAGAAGAAGATCGACATGGATGGTAATGTGATTACCTATAATGGCCGATTGGTGGCTAAAGGATTCAGATAGATTCATGGTATAGAATATGATGAAACCTTTTTACCAGTCGCGATGACCAAATCCATCTGAATCCTACTTGCTATTGCAGCATACTACAACTATGAGATTTGGCAGATGGATGTCAAAACAGCATAATTGTATGTGAATCTCCTCTAGGATGTGTACATGACACACCTGAGGGTTTTGAGGATCCAAAGCAAGCCAACAAAGTCTGTAAGTTACAACGATCTATTTATGGATTAAAACAAGCATCTAGAAGTTGGAATTGACGTTTTGTTGAAGTGGTCAAAGAGTTTGGCTTCATCAGAAACGAAGATGAATAGTGTGTCTACAAGAAGGTTAGCGGGAGCTCTGTTTCTTTTCTGGTCTTGTATGTGGATGACATACTACTCATTAAACGACATTCTCATACTGCAGTCTGTTAAAGAATGGCTAGGAAAGTGTTTCTCAATAAAAGATTAAGGGAAAGCAACTTATATACTCAGTATCAAGATCTATATAGATAGATCTAGGATGATGCTAGGCCTAAGTCAAAGTACATATATAGACAAGGTGTTGAAGCGGTTCAACATGCAAGATTCCGAGAAGGGATTCTTGCCCATGTCACATGGAATCACCCTTTCGAAGGTTGATTGTCCTTCCAATGAGATTGAGAAGAAACACATGAATAGGGTTCCCTATTCCTCGGCCATAGGATCCATCATGTATGCCATGTTATGTACTAGACCAGATGTGTCATATGCGTTGAGTATGACAAGCAGATATTAGTCTAATCCAGGTGAGAGTCACTGGATTGCAATCAATAACATCCTAAAGTACGTAAGAAGAACTAAGGATGCATTCTTGATATTTGGAGGTGAGGAAGAGTTACGTGTAAGGGGCTACACGGATGCAAGCTTCCAAACTGACAGAGATGATTTCAGATCACAGTCAAGATTTGTGTTTTGGCTGAATGGAACAGTGGTGAGATGGAAGAGTTCCAAGCAAGAGACGCTGGCTGATTCTACAACTGAGTCTGAGTACATTGTTGCGAATGGCGCAGCAAAAGAGACTGTTTGGATTAGGAATTTCATCACTGAGCTTGGTGTGGTTCCTAGCATTTAACCGCATACTTTCGAAAGATATATTTGCAAGTAACCGCATACTGACATAAATATATATTTGAAAGATATATACTTTCGAAAGATATATTTGCAAGAGAGATTTCAAAATTCAAAGTTTAAAATAGTTGCACGATACACAAGTAACACACGCCAAACACATTTTGATAGTTGAATGTGTTGTGCATATAAATGTTGTTGGAGCATTGGTTAGACCGAATGGCATTATTGTAAATTTGTAGTGCCCATATCGACTCCGAAATGTCGTATTAGGAATATCCTATTCAGCTATCCTCAGCTGGTGATATCCTGACCTTAAATCGATGCTCGAAAAGGTATCGGCTCCTTGTAGTTGGTCGAACAAGTCATCGATCATGGGAAGTGGGTATCTATTCTTAACGGTTACTCCATTTAATTCCCGGTAGTCTATACAAAGTCTTAGACTTCCATCCTTATTCTTTACGAACAAAACTAATGCTCCCCAAGGTGATACACTAGGTCTGATGAAACCCTTATCTAATAACTCCTTAAGTTGTTCTTGTAACTCCTTTAGCTTGGCTGGTGCCATCCTATATGGTGCCTTCGAGATTGGTCCATTCCCTGGTACTAAATCAATCGCAAAGTCTGCGGCTCTCTTTGGTGGCATCCCTTGAAGGTCTTCCCGAAAGACATCTGGAAATTCATTCACAACTGAGATATCCTCTAATTTCTCCCCTTCTTTCTCCTGGTCGTGGATCGTACAGAGGTATGACTTATGCCCTTTCTTCACATAGTATAGGATGGATAGGGCTGACACGATTTGGATTTTGGGTCCGCTGGTTATACCCCTATAGGATAGACGCTCGCCTTTCGGTCCACGAAATCTAAATTTTTGGTTGGCACATTCTATGGTTGCTTTGTATTTGCTAAGCCAATCCATACCTAAGATGACGTCTAGGTTTCCTAGATCGAAAAGAATCAGGTCAGAAGGTAGCTTGGCTCCTAAGATTTCTAGGTCTACTCCGGGATACATGGTATTACAAGATATGACTTCTCCATTATGGGTAGAGATGGTAATAGAAATTGGGGTAGGAGTTGGCAATTCTAACTTCTTAACAAAAGTAGATGATATGAAAGAAAATGTGGCTCTAGAATCAAATAAGACTAAAGCAGGGGTGGAATGGATTAGGAATGTACCATTCACCACGTTGGCTTGCTCCGCTTGAGTCTGATTCATAACATTGATGGTTCCAGCTGCGCTACGGGCTGTGGCAGCTGGTGCTGTAGGAGTTGTTGTTGTTGCGGTCACAGATCCATCAACACTTCCTTATGGCCTGTTGTTGTAGTAGTTTCCTCCTTGCCCATTGTTGTTCCTCCAGTTATTGTTGTTCCTATAGCTTCCACCTTGCTGATAGTTGCGCTGGTTCCCTCCATATTGGTTACCACGGTTGTTATTCCCTCCTTGATATCTCCTCCCCCAGCCTGTTGAATGTACAGGAGTTGGGTTAAGGCTATGGTCGCTTGTTCCAGATTCTGGAACCGAATTCGGTCATATTGTTGAGGAGCCTGAGCTTGTTGGTTTCCTTGGTTTCCTTGATTCATTTTTCCTACTTGTCTTGCACGACTCCTGGTATAATATTGAGGAGGGTTGGCAAATCGCATTGTACCTTATAAATGTGACTTTACTTAATACAATCCTAATGTATTCACACACAAAACATAGGTTTAAATAATCATGTCATGCTATATGAAGAGTCCCCAAGTCCAAAGGTTGGTGGAGCAGTGCAGGTGGGTCGGCCATATGAGAAGAGGCAAGTGAAGTCTTAGAAGCGTTCTAAACCACGTATACACTCATAATTTCAACGAAATTAATCTAAATAATCAAATAACAAGGGCCAAGCAATTATCACAATAATTTTAGCGCATTGAGGCACACAATATGGCACACAACAATCTCCAATAAATCTCAAATATCCAACACGAAAGCTGCTAGACTAACCCACAACCCCGGCTTGTTTAAATTTTATTTCCAATTTTAGTTAGTGTATGTCCATTTTAATTTTCAAAAAGTTTAATTAATGTTTTATCTTTATTTAATGGAAATCGAAAGATCGCACTAGCATTGGGACCGTCGGCTCTGATACCAACTGAAACGACCCTGGAACCTACGGTTCCTTGCTAGCACAACCATACGAAACTCCAAGTGCATTTATTGAAATAAACTGGAGAAATCCTCCAAAAATAGTTTGAAAGAAATAAATGACATTGTTCAAATCTAAATTTCGAAACAAAAGCTTCCTAAGATAATTGAAATACTTCCTAGTTTCCTAAGTATCTTCAAATCACGTGTGCGCGTTCCCCCACTTTATTCATAACCTGCGGGTTTTCAAATAGCAATAGCCGACCGCAGAAAACGTTTATCAGTAAAAACTGAGTAAGCATATACCACAACATGTAAAACAGAGTTTTGGCTTAAAGAGTGAATCATAATATAACTGAAGTAACTTCACATTTAATCATTAGTTGAGCTGAGGCGTATTAGAGCCCAGCGGGTAACGAATGCCCACAGAGAGGTCACGATGCAATAAATAATAATTAGGGTACCTCTCGGGATATCACAGTCCATCCCAATTCACCCCTGAACTAACTATGAGACCTTAAGTGTTGACACCCCTATACAGCTGTGACCCACACATGCATAGGTAGTACTCTATAGCTTTCACAATATAAAGACCCATATAGGGTAGGGTATAAAACCCTAGGAGGTTCGTCTCATGTGCGCCTCCGGCCGTATCCTTCACACACATCCTCTGTACATCGCCCCATATCATTTATCGTTCTTTAATATATCACATGACCACAAGTAACCGCATACTTTCGAAAGATATATTTGCAAGAGAGATTTCAAAATTCAAAGTTTAAAACAGTTGCACGATACACAAGTAACACATGCCAAACACATTTTGATAGTTGAAGGTGTTGTGCATATAAACTTACCTGGATTGGAAGAGATCGTCACACGAAAGCAAAACCTCCTAGTACTCGTAATTCACCGCCTATGAACTCAGTGTCTACAATAGCAAATATTTCCTAATTAACATTAAATTTATCACGACCATACTGCATTAATTTCCTATATGCAATGTAATTGTAAACCCCACTAACCTCCCAAAATTTTATCGCGACTTATTACTTATTATACAATAAAACAAAGACTTATTAGTATAGTCTTACTTGTAAGGACTAATTAAACAACCTTATATTATTTATTAATTTATTTGAAAAGAAATTATTTTGGAAGGATGGTCATAAACTTAACAATTTTTTTAATAAAAACTTTGTTAAAAATCAAAGTATGACACCTCTATTTAACATAGTGAGCAACACAAATATAAGCTTTCAGAAAAAATACAACCATCACCCTTCTAGTTTTGTATGTAATAAAAGTACTCCTCACAGTTTCATAAGGAACGAAGCAGCCCCCCAAAGTATGTAACAGATTTCAATCCCACTTTCATCCCTTATTTCTAAACATAGCCAACTAAACAAAACAACAACAACAACAACAACAACAAAAACAACAAAAATAGAAAAACAAATAAGAGAGGGAGAGAGTGTCGGGTTTGTACCCGATGGAGGCAAAGGACGGTGTCAGGCGATGAGGGACGAGACCGACGGTGACGACGACGCGGGCAAGGAAGACGCCGGTGACGGCGCTGGGCAGAGGCGACGACGGAGAGAGAGCAGAGGGCTGGCAGCGTCGGGCGGCGCTGGGCTTGGGCGGTTTTCCTGCCGGGTTTTTGCTTCGGCGATTGAAACGGGAGAGCGAGAGAGAGAGGGCGATCGAGAGCTGAATTGGTTGTGTGATTTATGGGTTTCTCGGGGGTACTTATAAGCTGTGAAAGGAGAATTTCTGAGGAAGGTGGAGACCGATCTGAGATGGTTTCGGAGTTCGAATTGGAATTGAAAATTGGCGAGATTCATTCCGTGAGAGGGTCGAATTCTTCTTCAGGTGGAATTAGGAGTGAATCGGGAAGAGGATTAGGCAATGGGTTGTGGTGTTTGGAAGCGGTGGCCGAGTTGGAGTCGGAGGCGGAGATGTAACTCCGTTGGTGATGGAGGAGTTGGGGAAGATGATAAGAGGTGTACTACAGTGTGGCGGGTGTATGGGCATCGCGGTGGCTTGTCACGTAAAACTAATTAAAACATCACAATTTGGTCACGTTAAAAAATGTCATTCGTCACGTAACTAACTACCTAGTTAACTATTATAATTTTTACTAAAATAAAGTTATAAAAATAATTTATATTCATATAACTACATATAACATAATAAATATTTATATAACTATATATAACATAAAAAAATACTTATTTTAGAAAATAATAAATACTTTTATAAAACCGAATACGACCCAAAATACTCCAAAAATACCCTTAAAATTCTAGGGTATTACATTGTATGCCTCGTGTCCAATACGGATATAGATACAAATGGATGAGACAATACTTGCACAAGGTTTGTCGGATGACTATTCAATTAGTTGGGTGGAATGGATGTGTTGCTAGACACCGCTCCATGTTAGTAAATAGTTACTACCAACTAATTAGAAATCTATGGGGTCACACGCCATATGGATTGAACTAGACTTGTAAATTAATTAATATGATTAATTAATTAATTACAATGATCAAATTGCAACAACTTGCTAACTTAGTAGGACTAATATGCAAGTGGGACTAACTTGAGTAGGATTAGGAGAGGGCCTTTATGTAGTAAACAAGGAGTTGTTGGACTATATAATTGATACTCCTAGCTTTCGTCCTACAAATAATGGTCATAACATTACTTGAGTAGAACAGAGAGCAAGGAGAGAGCAAGACAAACAAAGAGGTCGAAGCCCCTTTGCTGTCCGCCCCTACCCGTCGGCCAAGAGAAGAGGCCGAACCCTCCTCTTGGTCCCCGTTGCGTGATTTCTTCTTTCTCTTCCATCATTCCTAGCTAGCACAAGGATTTGGAGGATCTAAAAATCAATCCTAGGTGTGGATCAACCTTAGATACGTGACACTATTCGCGTTTGAAGTCATCACAAGGGACCCACAAGGTGACTATCACGAATCCTTTACTATCGTTATGAATTCTCTTTATGTGATCCTTGGAGGGTCTTGTACGGATGATTATTGTTTATTTTTACGCTGCGTAATCCGTTACAAAACCCTACACAGGTAGATCAGAGCCATAGTTCGTAGAGCATAATGTAGTTTATGTGTTACGATTCATGTCTTTTAAACCTTAATTGTTAGATTATCGCGTAAAATGGAAAAATTAAGCATATTAGATGCATGTTGAATATGATTCAACCAAACAATACCTAATTTTACATGGGATGTATGAATTAGTGAGTTTGAGATATTTTAGGATCTTAGATCTAGGGTTTGGGCACAAATTGGATAAGAGTTTTCAATTTGGAAACGTTTTGGACTTGGGGAACAAGGAATAAGTTGTTTTGGAAAAAATACTATGAGGTTCGGCCCCTCATGGGGGACTGCACCTCCTTCCTTGCCGCCCAAGCCACCGAGGCTGAAGGCATAGGTGGTTCGGCTGACCAAACTACTATGAGGTTCGGGCGAAGGCCTAGAGAAAAGGCCGGACCTGGAAAAAAAGTTATCGTCTAAGGATTTTAGTTGTGGATCCATAGGATTATCTTTGAGGTAGAAGCCGCCAAAGTTGTATTTGGTCATTGTTCTGGTTTGGATATGGTTATATCACAAATGGATGATGCGTTCTTATATTCAAGCAACATGACGCCTCAGAATCCTCGGATGTCACCTCTAGAGTAGTGACTTAAGATTCTGATACATGGCGGGCTAGATTAAGACACACAATGTCAGGAAAGGAGGTTCAGGCTAGCTAGAGCATGCCTGATTGGAATGTGTCCAAGGCACCCTTACCTGTGTGTGATTCTTTCCTTACAGAAAGGCGAAACGCAAACCATTCAGTAAAGCAGTAAAGAATAAATGAGCCTTTACATCTTATTCATTGTATTGTAGTGTTCCATTAATTGTTAGAGCTAAGACATGGTGCTTACTGTTCCATCACATTCTTAGATTACTGTCCGCGTCTCAACTATGTGTTCTAGATTGCACATAGGTCTGAGGCACTAGATTGCTTCAGAAAAGTCTCAATTGTGTGCGCTAGATGACACATAAGTCCGAGGTACCAGAATACTTTAGACATGTATCTACGGTAGGTAGAAAACATTTGGACAAAAGTATATCTCTTTGAACAGAATGAGACTGCGAGTATCTATCTGAGCAAGAGCTATGTGATGAGAAAGAAAGAGTAAGGCTGTAATATCCCGTCTAATTGCTAGTGGTAAATCAGTAATTTAGGAAGCATTACACAAATTTAATTGTGAATAGAGTTTGGGTAAATTATTGCATTCATATAACTAAGAAATTTGCGTAAGATTTTAGAAAATATTATCAAGTATTCGTAGATAAATACGCGAGAGTTCTCTTTATTTTATATTTTTAACGCGTGTATGACCACCGTGAGTTTTAGTGTAAATGCTACACCTAATCATCTTAATTATTGGTGTGCCAACCACACCCTAACCTTTTCCCAACTTCATCTTCTCCAATACAATTTCTCCTTCGGTGATTTTTTCCACTGAATCCACCGCCACAATCTCCATCACCGCTAATATTTTGGTCTCCTATATAAAAATCAGTATCATCAGCATCATCTTCACCATCCTCACCACCATCATCAGTTTCATCATCTTCTCCATCACCACCGCCACACCTCTCGGCAACAAGAGAAAACCCACCACCATCAAACCTTCGGCCATCACCAAACACCACCGCCACTTACAAAAACTCTCAACTTTCCTCCCCCATGCCTCTCTGCTCTATCTCAGATTATTCTCCATCCAAAACAGAGGCGAATGCAGCAGTCACAACCACCAAAACAGCCCACTGCCGCCACCTCCAAACCTCCATTAAGGTCGGCAAAGCTTCGGTGAAGCTTCATCACGCATCACTTACCACATATTGTTGATTCCATTAAACTCATAGGAGTCTAGGGGTCTCGGTAGAATTCTCAAACGGAACCCGGAATACCTCAGTTGTCGGGATTGAATTCACCGTCGGCCACTTTGACGTGAGACGAGACCCAACTCGTTTATTATCCGTTTTTGGACATTCTTGGCCTAGGTATTCTCTAAATCCTATGATTAATTGTTTTAGATATTCAAATTGTATCTTGAATCTTGAATCCATGTTTAGGATGAATAAATTTTGATGTCCGTGATAGGGGTAAAAGTGTAGTTTCAATAAGTTGATTATAGTGTAAATAATGGGGGTGCAGTGAGTCTTATTGAGAAATTGTATGGAAGTATGGTCTTTTAATGAATATGGCATGTGAGTAGGATGGGGTACTAGCTGACTTTCAGTATAACCTAGCGGGTTCTACTTGTCTTTTACTTAAACAATATACTGTACACGAAAAATAAAAATGTTTTTTTTGGATTAATTTTATTTTCTAAAAATAATAGTTTCCGTCTCTGTTACGCAAATGTGATCCGGGTATTGTAATAGTATACAAATCATTCGTTAAAAAATTAATTAGAAATGTTTTATTAAAAAAAAGAAACGTTGCGTTTAATTGTGTAACTTTCTATTCAGGTGCTCAAATACTTGTAAAAACATGGCGTTTGTTAGTTTATAAATTTCGTCACGTCGTGTTAAGTATATAGACGACGCTTTCTTAAAAATTAATATTCTTAAATGTCGTTTAATCGTTATAGTTGTAATAATCATTTTCATAAAGATAACTAATACTCATTTTCACTATCTTTTAATGTCTCTCCACATGAAAACTTCTCTATATAAATAATCACTTTTTGAAACACAATTTTAATAGTTTTCTAATAATGGACGCATCGTTTTATATAATTTCATTATTGAAGAGATGTAACTAAAGAAAGAGACGCTGGGAAATTAGCAAGCAAGTTTCGGGTTATTCCAAAATCATAAAGTAGGATTCTTCATATAAATTAGAATATTATATTTTGATTTATGACGATTTAGAAGTTCCGATTTGCAGGTGACGACCACGTAGGCAAGGACTACAACTAAGACGTTTTGTTTCTATTGGAATAAGGTAAGTAAATATGCCTAGTCTAGCATGCCTAGCTTCGTTCGTGTCAATTGTGATATTTTTAACTTGTCTCAAAATACACTTGTAAGTAGATATGTCAAGCGTTGCGAGCTTAGCTCCTTTCGTGACGTAATATGATTTTTAATATTACATGCTTTACTTGAGATTTGGATATGTTTTGAAATGTTCTCTTTGTTACACGAAAATAATAATGCGTAATAACGTAAAGTGGAAAGAGTTGTGCGCGAGAAGCTTATTATTGTCGTGTAAACTTCGGTCACTCGACCGGTGGTTATTATTTTATTATTGTCGATGTTGACTCCCGTCACTCGGCCCGTGGTTATTATTTTATTATTGTCGATGTTGACTCCGGTCACTCGGCATGTGGTTATTATTATTGTCAATGTTGACTACAGTCACTCGGCCCGTGTTATCGCTCCATTTACTCACATCTCTGGCCGCAAGAAGTCTTAGGGGGGTGTCGGCACTTAAGTTATTGGATGCGTAGTGATAGTAGATCCTCCCGTATCAACAATGTTAAAAATATGATTTTCTCCGAGACAAGATCATTTATGAATACGATAGAAGACAAGATTGGGATGTTATTCCCCGTTCGAAAGTTTAGAAGGAAAATATTGAAAGGTTGAGAAGATTAATGGATTCGTGCTTTATCTACTCTTTTAAGATTTATTTCCCCCTATTTCTGTTTTGAGAATAAATCATGTCTCGTCGTCTATTTACGAGCTCGGGTATTTACCTACTCAGCATTGCACAACTGACTTTAGAAATAGCGGTTCTCGTTTTCCTTCCTACCGCAGGTTTAGAAGAAGTATATTATGGTATGGCTGGGTACGAGACTCTCTAAGGAGGTCCTGACACGAGTTGTAAGATAGTATGAATAGTGTAAGCATAATGTGTAATAGAAACGCATGAAAGACTTAAGGACATGTTGTAATGTTTAATAGTATGTAATATATATATATATGCTGGGATGTTGTGCTTTTGATTTTCCGCCGTTACTTTTAGCATCGCCCCTCCCGGTCTCGTCCGAGCTAGATAAGGGGGTCGTTGCAGGTGGTATCAGAGCAGGCGTTCCAGATTAAAACATGTAGCGTAACTTAAAATGAACATAGGATCAGATAATTAAAATTGGAAAATTCGTTCGGGTTATGGGTAGCTTAAGTATGAGTATAGGCTATTCACGCCCACCCTCATCCTATCTCAAGAAGTGTTGCGTGTTATAGTTTAGGTGATCAGAATTGATTTGAGGTGCATTTTACTGGTTGTAAATGATCTTTACTTCCATGACCAGAATAATGATGGAAACAAATTTTGATCCATACTAGATATATCAATTTATTTGGGAACATGCGTTATATGTGCTTTAATGTGAAAATTGTGATGGACAATTGTGAATGATTGTTGAGATTTTCACGACCGTAACCAAGGATACCATATGGTGTGACTGATAGACCATTACGATATCGCCTAGGAAAGTTTGACAGAGACAGATGTCTGAGAACATCAACATAGAGCAATTATTTGCCCAAGTGACTCAGATGATGAATAACGGAGGTCAGGCACAAACTAATTGGGCCAAGGAAATGGTAGAAATGAAGCCAAAGGAATTTACAGGAAAAGCGGATCCTTTTAAATTGGAATATTAGGTCATGGAGATGGATAATATCCTTGAGACAGTAGGTTGCCCTGATGAGCCAAAAGTTAATTGTGCGGTCTTTTAGTTGAAAAGTGAAGCGAATATTTGGTGGAGAAACGCACGAGAAACTCTGCTAGCTGAAGCCAACTAATCCTTCGGCGATTTTTCCCACCGACTCCAACGCCACAATCTCCATCACCGCTTATCTTTTGCTTTCCTATATAAAAATCAGCATCAGCATCATCATCTTCACCATCCTCACCGCCATCATCAGTTTCATCATTTTCTCCATCACCACCACCACACCTCTCGGGAACAAGAGAAAACCCACCACCATCAAACATTCGGCCATCACCAAACACCACCACCACTTACACAAACTCTCAACTCTCCTACCCCATCTCTCTTTGCTCTGTCTCAGCTTATTCTCCATCCAAAAGCAGAGGCAAAAGCAGCAGCCACAACCACCAAAACAGCCCACTACCCCCTCCTCCAAACCTCCATTAACGCCGACCAAGCTTTGGCGAAGCTTCATCACGCATAACCCACCACCTCTCGTTGCTTCCATTCAACTCCTAGAAGTCCAAGGAGCTCAGGTAGAAGGCTCAAATAGAAACCGGAAGACCTCAGTTGTCGGGATTGAAATTCTCTGTCGGCCACTTCGACGTGAGACGAGACCTGACTCGTTTCTTGACCGTTTTTGGCCATTCTTGGCCTAGGTATGCTCTAAATCCTCTGATTAGTTGTTTTCTATAATCAAAATCGTATCTTGAATCTTGAATCCATGTTTAGGATGAATTAATTTTGATGTTCATGATAGGGGTATAAGTGTAGTTTCAAGAAGTTGATTATAGTGTAAATAATGGGGGTGCGGTGCCTTATTGAGAAACTGTACGGGAGTATGGTATTTTAATGAATCTGGCATGTGAGTAGGATGGGGTATTAGATGAATGTGACGACCCGGTCACACATTTAACAATAAACATATCGATTATTCGATAATCACGGTTTAATATCAACCTAGCCTGGCACTTCCAGACATACTTATAATATCAATAGTATTAGACATAAATCACCTCGTCGAAAACAATTTATAGTCGCCAGTATTAGACGGAAATCACCTCGTCGAAAACATTTTATAGTCACCTGTATTAGACGGAAATCACCTCGTCGAATACAGTTTATAGTCACCAGTATTAGACGGAAATCACCTCGTCGAATACAGTTTATAGTCACCTGTATTAGACGGAAATCACCTCGTCGAATACAGTTTATAGTCACCTGTATTAGACGGAAATCACCTCGTCGAATACATTTTATAGTCACCAGTATTAGACGGAAATCACTTCGTCGAATACAGTTTAGAAATTGAATTACACTACAATGGTTATATACACAATCATACGTCATCACTTTGACAACATCATCCATTATCGAACAAACACCACATATCTATAAGTAACAAAATGCATTAAAATGGCACACGAAAAATATAACGCTGTTAAGCTGTTAATTTAGATGACGCGGGGATTCAATTTGCCAACCCAAAATTCGCTATCTATTAACTTGAGAAATTATTGACAGGAATTAATAGACCTCCTTGGGACACAAACACTCTCTGTTGCCTTGCCATAAAGAGGATAAGCCACTTTGTTCAAATTATTTTTTTTTTCTTTTTCTCATCTCACACACACACACAAAAAGTAGAAGTTGATATTTACAACTACAACTAAACAAACAAGTCACATAACTCATTGTTATCTCAGTTTTCCTCTCAAAACCATCATTGTACCAGGCCACTACAGAGATAACGATGAATTCTACCCATCATTTATAAGTCACTGAATTTTTCTTCACATATATGTAAAATGGATTAATAAAAAAAAATATGAAATATATAACAGAGAAATATTTCTACACCAAGATTTCACAAAACTTAAAGCTAGTGATCTCCATATTATTCTTTGAAACTCAATGTAACACTCAAACAATTTCCTCTTTGTCTCACTATTTTCCATTTTCATTTCCATGCACAAGATTTGAATATGATCTCTCTCAATGTATATATATATATATGTACACACACCTTTAAAGAGCTTCAACCTCTTTAGCCTTCATCCAGACTAACTTTATCAATACAAAAACTTGTAGATTTAAAGGAAAATAAATTCATATACCTCTTCGCCAAGTCGACACCAACTATAAGCATAAATTTTTATTATCAACAACCCGAAAATCCCATCACCCACTCATGTGGTTAACCTCACTTAGTAACTGAACTCTCACTATCTCCCTCCGTGAACAGCCGAGAGTGCTCTTAAGTAACTACTTCGTCTGTTTTTGCTACCAATTTACTCTACCCTCCTCCCTCTCTAATTGCTCTCTTCTCTATCTCTTCTATCGGCTGTGGAGGACTTCTCCCCATCACACCCTTCCCCCCTTTCCATGAGCCACCTCCTCCTTAAAACAATCCTCCCCCTTCAGTAGACAACATGGTCACCCTATCTAACAACAATAGTCATTAGTATTGAATAAAGAGCCTAGACGTGGCTGTTACCAGAGAGATTGAGATAACTATGATCACTTTAAAACTATTTACAAAAAAGGTACCCAACTATCTTCATATTTACAAAACATCACCCACTTAAAAAGTTACTTCATATATTATTGATGAAGCCCCATGAATATTATGTCAAAGGAAAATACAATCCCACATGTTTCAAACATCTTTTTATATTAACATGATACATGGAAACCACTAAATAATGCATTTATGGAAAAAAAATATTCCAGGTGTCCAAATCAACTTAGTTATTAAGTGAAAACAAACATAATCCAACCATGAAAGCTATGATAATGATATCAAAGGCAGCTTCTAGTAGCACATATTAGTTTTCCACTAATCACATCGTGAGTCAAATTAAACTTTCCTTTTGGAACTCGAGGACTCACAACTCTACCCCACTTATAAGAATTTCGTCCCGAAATTATTTTCTAGAATTTCGGAAACATAAATTGACATTTCTTTTAAAAAGACATATAAACACTATATCACATTAATACCAAATTGGCACACCCCCTCGTCAGTGTATGCATATTAAAAATGTTGTATAAACAAAAGAAATCACCAACCTAGCGGGTGACAGACTCAACTTGTACAAAAACTGATACGCACCCACCCAAAGAAATGTAATTATATTTTTGTTGAAACAATGAAGATTCACACATAGCTTACACCTGCTTCCACTGTTCAAACTATATAGTCACAGTCATACACACTAAATAAAATAATTGCATACTGACTTTCAAATATCTTAAAGCATTCGTCCAACTTTTCTGAAGGGACTTAATTTTCACCCACAAAAATCACACGTACCAACATGGTACATTATGGTAAAAATATATATATATATATATATATATATATATATATATATATCAATTTGATATCAGTGGTGACGACCCAATCACAGTTTTAACAATAAATAAAAATATATGCTTTGTTTTAAAAAGAAACCAAACTTTATCTTTCTTAACCCCAAATGAAACCCACAAATGTTTTCAACCAAAAAATTTGTTTTCTCTTTTTGTTTTCCCAGTAACTTCATACCAAATAAAGGTTTGGTGACTAATTTCAAGGCAAAACACTACACATGGCAAAGTAAGAGTTTTACCATTCATATTTAGATACTTAAGTGCTTATCACATGCATCACTAGACCTTTTTTTTTATAAAAGTCCCCCACTAACAGTGATATTGCTAACAAATCACCTATGGTCAGCTTACTACAAAAATTAGGACAATCATTCTACTATTAAAATATTAGATCAACACACATACTATTGTTGTCCATCATATTAATGACATCCACATAGACATATAAACATAAATAGCCACATAATAACATTACTTTAGATAGCAACAAATCAACATATGTTAAAACAAACACATTATTTTAGTACATCATGATGTTTTAGAGTGTCACAACTACCTCGCTTACCAAAAATTCGTCCCAAAATTTGCATTTTTTTTTCAACTTTTTTCAAAAACTTGACGTACCGAACACTGCACATCACCTCCACCACCCAAACAGTACTAGACTGTGTACCCCAAGCTCGACAGTGCGGTGGCTCACAAGTGTGGTGACTCACAAGTGCCTACCTCTAGTACGACACCCGTCACAGACACCCGCCAAAACACCCGCCCAGTCCCAGATACACTATCCGTACTTCCGGTCGGGTACGGCTCTGATACCACTGTGACGACCCGGTCACACATTTAACAATAAACATATCGATTATTCGATAATCACGGTTTAATATCAACCTAGCATGGCACTTCCAGACATACTTATAATATCAATAGTATTAGACATAAATCACCTCGTCGAAAACAATTTATAGTCACCAGTATTAGACGGAAATCACCTCGTCGAAAACATTTTATAGTCACCTGTATTAGACGGAAATCACCTCGTCGAATATAGTTTATAGTCACCAGTATTAGACGGAAATCACCTCGTCGAATACAGTTTATAGTCACCTGTATTAGACGGAAATCACCTCGTCGAATACAGTTTATAGTCACCTGTATTAGACAGAAATCACCTCGTCGAATACATTTTATAGTCACCAGTATTAGACGGAAATCACCTCGTCGAATACAGTTTAGAAATTGAATTACACTACAATGGTTATATACACAATCATACGTCATCACTTTGACAACATCATCCATTATCGAACAAACACCACATATCTATAAGTAACAAAATGCATTAAAATGGCACACGAAAAATTTAACGCTGTTAAGCTGTTAATTTAGATGACGCGGGGATTCAATTTGCCAACCCAAAATTCGCTATCTATTAACTTGAGAAATTATTGACAGGAATTAATAGACCTCCTTGGGACACAAACACTCTCTGTTGCCTTGCCATAAAGAGGATAAGCCACTTTGTTCAAATTATTTTTTTTTTTCTTTTTCTCATCTCACACACACACACAAAAAGTAGAAGTTGATATTTACAACTACATCTAAACAAACAAGTCACATAACTCATTGTTATCTCAGTTTTCCTCTCAAAACCATCATTGTACCAGGCCACTACAGAGATAACGATGAATTCTACCCATCATTTATAAGTCACTGAATTTTTCTTCACATATATGTAAAATGGATTAATAAAAAAAAATATGAAATATATAACAGAGAAATATTTCTACACCAAGATTTCACAAAACTTAAAGCTAGTGATCTCCATATTATTCTTTGAAACTCAATGTAACACTCAAACAATTTCCTCTTTGTCTCACTATTTTCCATTTTCATTTCCATGCACAAGATTTGAATATGATCTCTCTCAATGTATATATATATATATGTACACACACCTTTAAAGAGCTTCAACCTCTTTAGCCTTCATCCAGACTAACTTTATCAATACAAAAACTTGTAGATTTAAAGGAAAATAAATTCATATACCTCTTCGCCAAGTCGACACCAACTATAAGCATAAATTTTTATTATCAACAACCCGAAAATCCCATCACCCACTCATGTGGTTAACCTCACTTAGTAACTGAACTCTCACTATCTCCCTCCGTGAACAGCCGAGAGTGCTCTTAAGTAACTACTTCGTCTGTTTTTGCTACCAATTTACTCTACCCTCCTCCCTCTCTAATTGCTCTCTTCTCTATCTCTTCTATCGGCTGTGGAGGACTTCTCCCCATCACACCCTTCCCCCCTTTCCATGAGCCACCTCCTCCTTAAAACAATCCTCCCCCTTCAGTAGACAACATGGTCACCCTATCTAACAACAATAGTCATTAGTATTGAATAAAGAGCCTAGACGTGGCTGTTACCAGAGAGATTGAGATAACTATGATCACTTTAAAACTATTTACAAAAAAGGTACCCAACTATCTTCATATTTACAAAACATCACCCACTTAAAAAGTTACTTCATATATTATTGATGAAGCCCCATGAATATTATGTCAAAGGAAAATACAATCCCACATGTTTCAAACATCTTTTTATATTAACATGATACATGGAAACCACTAAATAATGCATTTATGGAAAAAAAATATTCCAGGTGTCCAAATCAACTTAGTTATTAAGTGAAAACAAACATAATCCAACCATGAAAGCTATGATAATGATATCAAAGGCAGCTTCTAGTAGCACATATTAGTTTTCCACTAATCACATCGTGAGTCAAATTAAACTTTCCTTTTGGAACTCGGGGACTCACAATGAATTTTAGTATAACCTAGCGGGTTCCACTTGTCTTTTACTTAAACAGTATACTGTACGCGAAAAATAAAAATGTTATTTCTGGATTAAAAATATTTTCTAAAAATAATTGTTTTTCGTCTCGGTTATGGAAATATGATCCGAGTATTGTAATAGTATACAAATCGTTCATTAAAAATTTAATTAGAATTTTTTTTTTAAAAAACTATAGAAACATTGGGTTTAATTGTTTAACTTTCTATTCGGGTGCTCAAATACTTGTAAAAAATGACGTTTGTTAGATTATAAATGTCGTCACGTCGTGTTAAGTATATAGAAGAGATTTTCTTAAAACTTAATATTCTTTAATGTCATTTAATCATTGTAGTTGTAATAATGATTTTTCATGAAGATAACTAATTCTCATTTTCAATATCTTTTAATGTCTCTCAACATGAAAACTTCTCTATATAAATAATCACTTTGTAAACGTAAATTTTAATAGTTGTCTAAAAATAGACGCGTCGTTTTATATAATATTGTTATTAAAGAGATGTAACTAAAGAAAGAGATGTTGTGAAATTAACTAGAAAGTTTCGGGTTAGTCTAAAATTACTAAGTACGATTCTTCATATAACTTATAATATTATATTTGGATTTGTGACGATTTAGAAGTTCTGATTTTTTACGAAGACCACGTAGGCAAGAACTACGACTAAGAATTTTTGTTGCTATTCGATTAAGGTAAGTAAATATGTCATGCCTAGCAGGCCTAGCTTCGTTCGGGTCAATTGTGATATTTTTTACTTGTCTCAAAATATACTAGTAAGTATATATTCCAAGTGTTGCGTGCTTTAGCTCCTTTCGTGTCGTAATATGATTTTTAATATTACATGCTTTACTTGAGATTTGCTTACGTTTTGCAATGTTCTTTTTGAAATTGTTACACGAAAATAATAATGCTTAATAACGTAAAGTGGAAAGAATTGTGCGGGAAAGCTTATTACTGTCGTGTTGACTTCGGTCACTCAGCCCATGGTTATTATTTTATTATTGTCGATGTTGGCTCCGGTCACTCGGCACGTGGCTATTATTTTATTATTGTTGATGCTGACTCCGGTCAATCGGGTCGTGGTTATTATTTTATTATTGTCGATGTTGACTCGGGTCACTCGGCCCGTGGTTATTATTTTATTATTGTCGATGTTCACTCCGGTCACTCGGCCTGGGGTTATATTATTTTCGATGCTGACAACGGTCACTCGGCCCATGTTGTCGCTCCTTGTACTCACCTCTCAGGCCGTAAGAACTCTTAGGGGGGTGCCGGCACTGAAGGTCTTGGGTGCGTAGTGATAGTAGATCCTTCCCGTATCAACAAAGTTAAAAATATGATTTTCTCCGAGACAAGATCGTTTATGAATACGAATAAATGGAAGGAAAAAGGAGCTTATGTGCTAACCAATTTTCTAAAGAGGTTGGAAGTCGGACTCTAGATGGAAGAAGCGTACACTCATGGGAGAAACGTATCCTCATATGCTATTCAGAGAACTCTAGGGGTTGCGTATTCTTGACTCAACAGCTGATAAGTAGTGTAACGAAAATGAATTCACGAGATATAAGATTTCTCATAGGAGATGTCCGTAATTAAGGGAAATGTTCATAGAGATGTTGATCTCTGCGTACATGGAGGAACTGCTAGAAGACACCAGTTCCTTAGTCAATTATGAGGAAATAGTTCCTCAAGGATCCTTTGGCAGTGGACGTGACTTTCCAAACGAGGTACCCATCCATAGGGATGAGAGCAAATGATTATCCTCCTATGAAAAGGAATTACTCGTAGGAGCATATCCCATCGACTGCTTGAGATCGAAGGAATGATCTTTAGGATCACCTTGCATTAACGATATGATAGAATCCTAGGCCTTATTGTTCCCTAATTATGAAGAATGAAAAGTAAGCTTTATAGGAGGAGTTAGTGCAACAACCCCCTTATCCGGCTCGAGACAAGACCGAGAGAGAGATGCTTAATATAAGTGGCGGAACTCAAAAGCAATACAACCCACAGTGTAAATTTATAATATTAAATATTAAACTTAGAGTCTTATACAATAGGTGTATTATTACACAATAACTTAACAATCATAGATACTACTTGTGTCGTTAATAGCCCAGGTGAGTCTCGCTCCCCTTCTATTCCATAATCCCCCAGCTTCTAGACCTACGGTGGGAAAGAAAGCAACAAGAACCGCAGTTTTTTGAAAGTCATCAATAAATACTGAATGACATACAACTTAGCATGTAAAATAGGAAAGATAATATAAGTTGTTGGGGCACATGTTATAATCAAAGTAAAAGAGTATAAGTAAGCATTTTCAGAGTTTGCAACGGTAAAAGCAACAGTGATAACCAAATCACGAATAACAATGTCCAAAGCTTTAAACATTTTCGATTAAGTCCTTCATAAGTGCCATTTTTCAAATAGAATACGAATCCATTTTACCAGCTTTCAAATATATAATCAAAGGAGCCATTTATTAAGCACAGTACCGGAAATAATAATGGTCAACAAAGGACCTCCCAAGTGATAATGGTCAACAAAGGACCTCCCAATACCAGACTAGAGCTTAAGTGTTGCAAGCAAAATGCCAGAAGGGAGAGTACTAGCTGGGACTCCAGCCAACGAGGCGAGGAGCCAATGCCAACAAAGGGTCTCCCAAATAATAATGGTCAACGAAGCACCTCCCAAATAGTAACAGATTCCGGTACGTGCGGTTTCACTTTACGTTATTAGCGTGTTATTATTTATCGCGTGAGAGTTTCCAAGAAAACATTTCAAAAGCGTAAACAATTCTCAAGTAAAGCATGTGAATAACAAAACACATTTTGAGACAGGTTATAAAATCACATCTGACACGAAGGAAGCTAGGCAAGAAAGGCTAAGCATATAACTCACCTAATTCATCTACAATTATCACATACAGCGCCAACAAATGATCGTAGTCCTTGTCTTTAAACATGTCGCCTACAATTACCAATCACATGAGGGGAAAGAAGTCTCTGTTTACAAATCTCAAAAAATATTCAGGAGGAACAATCACACTTGATGACAAGGCAAAATGCAACACCATTGGTATTGGTAGTATTGGTAATGAATCTGCTAATTCTATTTCTGATGTTTATCTTGCAGATGGTTTGAAATAAAACTTGCTTAGTATTTATCAATTATGTGATAAGGGTAATAAAGTTATTTTGCAAGGAGAAATGTGTGGTGCACGATGAGAAATCTGGTGATTTCATACTCACTGCTCCTAGGTCATACAATTTCTATACTACGTATTCTAACAAAGTTGTAGGAGAAATTCTTAAGTGCCTCAAAGCTTTGAAGGAGGACCCAAAGCTTTGGCATAGAAAACTTGGGCATACAAGCATGCATACAATGAATAAGCTTATCTCAAAGGACATGGTAAAAATATTATCAGCCATGATGTTCACATATGATGAAATTTCAAAGCATTTACCCAAGGTAAAAATACAAAGAGAAGCCAAAGAACTTTGTAAGTACTACTAGACCCTTAAAGATGCTACACATTGATTTTTGTGGACCTATGAGAGTTCAAACTCCTAAAGTTAATAGGTATATGCCTATTGTGGTAGATGATTTCTATATATTCACTTAGGTTATGTTTATTAGAGAAAAATCTGGTGCATTTTATGAATTCTTAACGCTTTGTAAAGAGCTTCAGTCTTTGAAATTTTTTCATGTTGCATCTGTTAGAAGTGATCATGGTAGAGAATTTGATGAGCTTGAGTTTGATTTATTTTGTGCACAACATTGCATTTCACACAACTTTCCTGCACCTGGAACTCCTTGGCATAATGGGGTAGTTGAGGGGAGGAATAGGACACTAGAAGATATGTCTAGAACCATGCTTCTTGAAAACAACTTACAGAAATATTTCGGGGCAGAAGCTGTTATCACTGCCAATTATGTGCTCAATAGATGTTTGATTAGGCCTATTTTGAAGAAAACTCCATATGAACTGTTCAAAGGCAGAAAGCCAAGAGTTTATTATTTTAAGACTTTTTGTTGTACTTGTTATGTGCATAATAATGGTAAAGAAAATCTTGGTAAATTTGATGCTAGAAGTGATGAAGGTGTGTTTCTTGGTTATCCTTTATCTAGCAAAGCATATAGAGTTTACAATAAAAGAACCAAGGTTGTGGAAGAGAGCATACATGTGGATTTTTATGAAAATGATGATGGTTTCTTAAGAGAAAGTTTTGCAGATCTCAATCTCAACAAATATGAGGCAGATGATGATTTTGAGAAGGAGAATAGCAGAAAAACTAACTTGTAGGAATAGCCAGGAGAATCTCAAGGCTTTGAACAACCTCCTGAATCAAAATCTCAAAGCTTTGAGACTGGATCTCAAAAGACACAAAGTGCACCAGCAACTGCTTCAAGTTCTCAAAGGCTTGAGAAGATAATTGGAGAACCAGAACGCGGGAAACTAAGGAAGAGATTCAAATACTTGTCAGATCATCCAATTGACAATATCATATCTGATCCAACTACTGGTGTTCAAACCAGAGGACAGCTGAAGAACTTGTGTGCCTTCAGTGCATTTGTAGCACTTGTAGAACCTAAAAGTGCAAAGGAGGCATTATAAGAGGCAAATTGGATTATTGCAATGAAAAGTGAGCTGAATGAATTTGAAAGTAACAAGGTGTGGAACTTGGTTCCTAGGCCAAAGAATCAGTATGTCATTGGAACCAGATGGGTGTTCAGAAATAAACTTGATGAGAATGGTTAGATTGTCAGAAACAAAGCTAGACTTGTGGCACAGGGGTATAATCAAGAAGAAGTTATTTATTATGAGGAGACATTTGCTTCTGTTTCCAGGTTAGAAGCTATCATAATACTTCTTGCATTTTCATCTCATATATACATAAATATTTATCAAATGGATGTCAAATTTACTTTCTTAAATGGTTATTTACAAGAAAAAGTTTATGTTGCTCAACCTCCTAGTTTTGAAGATGATAATTTCCCAGATAATGTTTACAAATTAGACAAATCTCTCTATGGCCTCAAACAAGCTCCAAGGGCTTGGTATGATAGACTTTCAAAGTATTTGCTGGAAAATAATTTTAAGAGAGGCCTAGTAGACAAAACTCTTTTAGTTAAGACTCATAAAAAAGACATCTTAGTAGTACAGATTTATGTCGATGATATATTTTTTGGTGCTACTAATGATGCTCTATCAAAAGAGTTTTCAAGACTAATGTGAAGGGAAATTGAAATGAAATTAATGGGAGAGTTAAATTTCTTTCTTGGACTTCATGTTCATCAAATGAAGAAAAAAAATTGTGTGCACCAAGGAAAATATACCAAGGACTTGCTCAACAAGTACAATATGTCTCAGTCCAAGGTAGCTAAAAAACCCATGAGTTCTTCATTATCCTTAGATAAGGATACAAATGGTAAGAGTGTGAATGAAAATGAATACAGAGGTATGATTGGTTCACTACCTATATTTAACTGCTAGTAGACCAGATATCATATTTAGGGTATGTATGTGTGCAAGGTTTTAAGCAGATCCTAAGGAAGGTCACTTAGTTGCTATTAAAAGAATTTGCTGAGATATTTGAATGGAGCGAAATACTTGGGGATTTGGTATCCATGAAGGACTAATTTCTCATTGAGTGGTTATTTAGATGCAGACTTTGCAGGATACAAATTTGACAGGAAGAGCACATCAGGATGTTGTCAATTTCTTGGCTCATCACTGATTAGCTGGCAGTTAAAGAAGTTAAATTCAGTAGCCTTGTCAACTGCAGAAGCTGAATAGATTGCGGCTAGAGCTTATTGCTCACAAGTGTTGTGGATTTCTCAACAAATGAGAGATCTTGGATATGACTTCAGAAAAGTACCTATCGATTGTGACAATACAAGTGCCATTTCAATTACAAAGAACCATGTGCAACACTCTAGAACTAAGCACATTGATGTAAGTCATAATTTATAAGGGATCATGTTGAGAAAGGTGATGTGTCTTTATCTTTTATATCTACTGCTACGCAAGTTGCTGATATTTTCACTAAACCATTTCCAGATGAAAGGTTTACATCCCTAAGGCTTGAATTGGGCATGTTAAACAAGGATGCTTTGCTTCAGGGGTAGTATTAAATCATATATGTGCTATGTGTGTAAAGATTTCAAAGCCTTGGAACCATACTTTCCTAGCCTTGAAAGTATGCTCAAAGCTTTGAAGTTTTCTGTCAATTCTACAGAACCTCAAAGCTTTGGACCTCTACTTCAAAGCTTTGGAGGATAAACTGCTTCTTTTTGCTCAATAATCGGATCAGAAATGTTTTGTATTATCTTAATAGATAATTGCAGAATATTTGATTTGTTCAGAGATTTATTCAAAGTATCTTTAAATATATCAAACTATATCAAAAATATCCTCGAGATACGTTGCATGTAGTTTTAGAAGAGTACTTTTTAAACTCAATTAGTTCAGAGATATCCTACTTATAAGCAGCTACTTGAGGAATTTTTCTCTTCATCTCAATCTCTATCTCTTCGTCTCTATCTCTCTGTCTCTCTCCAATCTCTCTATTTCCTCTTAAACCTAAACCCAATGGAGCGAAAATCCCAGAGACTTCAGTAGATAGTTCAGGGTTCACCAATGGGGAAGAAGAGAAGATCAAATGAGAAGAAATAGATCACAATCTCAAATTCAGATTCAGAGAGGACTACTAGCATGCAAGAAGCTCCTCCTCCAACTAAGAAGGTCAGAAAGGAGAAGGAAGTTTAAGAAACAGGGTCTGAATTTGAAGACGAACATGGGGAAGTTATAAAGGATCAGGGTTATCAGTCTCAAGAAAAGAAGAAAGAAGGAGAAAAGAAGAAGAATCCTGAAGAAGATAAGAAAGAAGATCAGACTCCAAAGAAGAAGAAACCATAGGAGAAGAAGGATGATCAGTCGTCTGAGTAGAAGAAAAGAGTTAAGCACAGTGTTGTAAAGACAAAGAAAGGGGTTTCCGGACATGGTAAGCATTTACTTCTTGAATATTTGTTTATAAGTTAAAAAGTTAGGAGTGTATGGATGGATGGTTATGCTTCATCAAAGATTGCTTACTGTAGCATGATTTCTGAAGAGTTATTGGACAAACTTGATAATGATTGCATTAGAAAACTGTGAAATTCATCTGTCTGGAAGAAGTTAAACCCTACCTCTGAGGCTTATCCTAGGCTAACTAGAGTGTATATGATTTGGTGCAAGAAGATGAGGATAGTTATGTTTTAACTTCTAGGGTAGCTTGTGTGGATATGGGTTGGTTCATAAGGTATTTTCCAAGGTTTTGGGGATTCTTAGGAAATACAAAGTTCATGAACATCTTGATAGGAAGGAGTGTTTAGAGAAAGCTCAGTATGAATTATTTTTATAGGGTACGCCATCTGGACCAAAGCAATTGACACATTATGTGCTGAATTGTGAGGCTAAGGTTCTGTTTTCCATTATCATGAGGTGTGTTGTGTCTACAGTACACTCAAGAGAGTTGGTGACTGATAGGGTTTTGATTCTGATGTATTTTATCTGTCAAGGCTTTGACAATGATCTGCCTATTGTGATCATGGAGCATATGGTGTATTGTGGTACTAAGACCAAGAATCATTCACTACCCTATGAAAATATATTGCCACTTTCCTTTAAGAATTTTTTTGGTACTTGTGAAGGATGAGGAGAAGGTTACAAGTGGATTTGGGTTGGTAGATGAGAGTTCTCTCCAAAGGATTGGAGTAGTGCAGACTGGTAAAGGAAGCTGGAAATTTTATTCTGAGTTGTCTGCAAGTGATCTTAAGGAGAAGGATTACATCAAGCCCAAATCTGCAACAACCCCGAAGGCTTCAACCAATCAGGATTTCTTACAGATCATTGACAAAATCGAAAAACTGGAATACGGACTGGAAGATTTGAGACAAGTTCAATTTGACTTGTCTAATGAGTTTAGAAAATTCAATACTGTGATGGGAGAGAAACTGGACTTGATTCTCTTGGGTTTGAAGCTGGAAAATGTGCCATCTACTGAATGCATAGAGGATAGTATTGATTCTGACATGGTGATTGGGGAAGTTGTAAAGAAGAAGAAGAAGAACAAGAAGAAGAAGGATAAAGTACCAGTGGTTCTTACTTCTAAAGATTTGTTTGAGCAAACTGATGATGAGGTTGGTGGTGAAGAAGTTGGTGAAAGAGTTGCTGATGAGAATGTTGCTGAAGAGGTTGTTGGTAATGAATATGATGGAAGTGAAGCTGCAGCTACTGAAGAGCACTCTCGTAATAAAGAGGCATCTAATGGTGAGGAATCAGCAGAGGAGGATCAAGAGTAAACTGAGACTAGCAAGGTCAAAGGTAAAAGGAAGAGAAAGATCAAGGAAGGAAAGAAGACATCTAAGAGGGATGCTGATGCTGGTGCTAAGGAATAAACTTCAAAGCCTTGAATCTTTTCTATCTTCTTTCTGTCTATTTCTTTCTTCTTATTCCTCAAACCCTTGAAGTCTTTTTAAGTTTTTTATGTTTTTTCTTTCAAAAACCTCTGAACAAGATCCTACCTTTCTTGAACTCTTTTAATAAAAGTCAAAAAGGGGAGAGGATATGTGTTTATGTGTGATATTTTTGGACGGATGCCGATGTTGTAGGATTAATTTATTTTAGGATATGTGTTTATGTATAATATTTTTGGATGGATGCTGATGTTGTAGGATTTATTTATCTATATTAGCTTCAGTTTTTGGTTCATATCTGTGTTATGTGATATATGCTTAGTATTGTGGTGTTATTTTTATCTATCTACTGGATACTAATTGATACTGAGTTGCAGGATAGATGAAGATTGAAGAATATATGTTTTGTCTTTCATCAAGGGGGATATTGATAATTCAATCCCTTTGAATTAATGAGATGTATGAACTCATGAGGAGTTTGCACTTTGAAGATGATGAAATACATATATTCCTAAGAGACAGGATCAAAGCTCCAAAGCTTTGAATTTCAACTTTGCTTATGAACTAGTTATATTCTTTCTATTATATTTATGTGTTGTAGGACAAGTAGTTGATTGAATATGTTTATATGTTCTTGCAGTGTCTCTTGCAAATATTCTTGAGCCTAAATATTGTGATTCTAAGGCTAACAAATTTCACATATTAATTGCTTCAAGGATCAGTGTTAGTTAGGCCAAAGCTTTGAAAGGCAACCAAAGCTCCAAAGCTTTGGAGGTTGCCCTTGGGCCTCCCCTATTTATTTCTATGACTAACTGATTCTTTGTGCAGATTGATTTAGCTGGTTTTGTGATTGATTATTGACTTGTTATTAGTTCTAATCCTATCATTAATCATTATTTGGTGATATACACAAGTTACTTATACAGAATTTATTCTGTGGTAGAAATATAGCTAAGTTTATTGTTGAAACTGATTTGCCAAATAGATCAGTATATCAGTGCCATATTATATGGATTATGTTTGATCTTGTGCTTAAGTTTTTGAAGGGTTGTTCGTCATTCAAACCTTCCTAACAAAATCATTATGACTATTCAAATATAGCCGTTGAAAGAAGCTTTTGAGGGTTGAGGATTCGTAGGGAGTTTCTTCCTGAATTCCCTCAAGTTGTTACTGTAGTTTATTATAAGACAAGATTTGAATTTCAAAGAGTACAGAGAGCTAATCAACAGAGTTTGAGAATAGATTTCATTCGTGGAAGATCGACATTCAACTCTTCATTCATTCATTCAAGGATTCATCAACAACAGAAGATCAATCATCCAGGATTCTGAAGAACACTTCTGAGCATTAATGCTTATCTGTTAATGTGTTCTTCTTTGTGGTTTCATTTCATTATTCATCTGAATTTCTTAACCTCACCAACTTTAGTAAGTTAGTTGTTCAAGTGAACAGCAAGAGGTTCTTATTGTTTCACTAGATTGTAGCTGGAGCTAGATAGGTTTGGAACCACAAGCTTGTATAAGTGTAAGGTAGTTCACTTAGTCTTGAGATCTAGGGATAAGTCTGTGATTAATAAGAAGTTTTTCAAATCCTGGAGGGATCAAGTCCCTCAGGCGGAGAGTAGGCCCATTGAAGGCTGAACTTTGTACCAATTCCTTGTGTTCACTACTTTACTTTAATTTTATTCATTTTGTTTACAAAACTGCACAAATACAGGAAGCTCACAAAGCTTTGGAGCATGTCCTGTCTCAAAGCTTTGGAGCTCCAGACAGTTTTTAACTTGTTTCAATTTTCTTCAAACCTTCCCAAAACCTTGAGATTCCATCTTAACTTGGTCTTAAAGTTTCAAAAGGTCATTGTTTTAAAAAGTTTGCATACTCTATTCAACTCCCCCTCCTTCTAGAGTATATTGATCCTGTTTTAAACTTGCATTACACACTTTCAGCGTGGATGCATACGTCATAGTATATTCGTATACATTTATTCGAATAGTCGTATATTATGATTATATAGTTTATTTTGATTAATAATACATTTTTAATGTATTGCGTTAAAAAATATTTCATTTCATCTTATTTTGGAACACAAGAAGTATACATGTTAAGTGTAGAAAATAACTGTTACCAATATCAGACATATTTTGATGTTTCAAAAAGTACATAAATGAAGATGATGTGAATAGCCGAAGACTTAATGTTCGAGATTATTTTCCAAACAGATGGGCAGCCAGTATGTGGCCACCACTAATCAGGTAGACACAGAGGAACATAGGACGCTGATAATAAGTTCTGATGATGAACGAACAGAACAAGTTCAGCAATCGGGTGCGACACCAACACTACACAAACGTTCAGTGACATTTGTTCCTTTTCAAAACATCTCATCACCGGGAACGGCTGATGCACACGAATTATGTCGCGATATGCTTGCGAATGGGAAAACAGTCAGACAAATGATCAAATGGATTAGGAAAGATATTAAGAAAAAACAGCGGAGTATGAAGATCTTGAATGAGCTATCCATGGATAAACGAGAACAAATAGATGTGGAAGTAGAGTATTTGGTTAAGCTTCAATGCATTAAAAAGGATGCTCGCATTTCTGCAGTCCGAATCTCGGGTAATCCAAGCCCAACAAGATCACAAAAAGATACATCTTCGTCAGCACAACCTTTGCAACATTTAGAATCGTAAATTGGTACTATGAAGTTCTGGTATGGTATTGTTTAGGACATATCTATGGTGTAGTTTTTTGTTCCTTTTTCTTCTTTTTCTTAGAAGGCTGGCATTCTCCGAGCACAAATATTATTACTTACTTTTTGTATATCAGTTCGTATCATATTAGTAATGATAACTTCTATGTATACGTACGCAAACATCTATTGATGTATATAACTTTGTCGATGGTTATTTAGTTGATCTATTAAAAAGTGTATGTATATTTACACCCGTTTATTTAAATTTACACGTATTGGATGAATGCAATGCAGTGCGAAAAACTATGATCAAACCAATAAAACTATTGCCCATGCAAAGATAGACGCTAATACAATTATTATGCAAAATGAGATCTTGAATTCTCCTCCAAAAATGGAAGTATATATCAAATACACACTGAAGTTAGGCCACTTCGACATACATTCATCTAAAAAACGTTTTTGACAATCACATAACAAGGACTCACAAAACTCCATGTTGAAATACTACAACTTCTCTATATGGCCATATCAACGTGTAGTTTAATATGCACTCATGATCATAGCCAGCTCGCGCGCAGCGGATCATCAATAAAATTTTATTAGCAGCGAAGCATTGACCTATTTATACAAAAACTCGTGTATATGGATATCTCAACAAGTTGTACAATACGCATTGACAATAAATCTGACCCGGACATAACGCATGAGGTGTCACGTTATTTCATAAAATTGTAATTATTAGGTTATTATGGTCTAATATAATCTTGATTTATTCGCATCCTCCCGTATCTTCATCTATTATCATGACAGTGTCTTGATATTTAATTATTGTTAATGCATGATTTTTATAGTGCCAAATAAATTTAATCTGAAAAATTTAACCATTATACATTTTAGTGATAACTTGGATTGGAGAGAAAAGGTACTAATTTTATAATAAAAAAAAAACCTCTGTCGTCGCTGCACGTCCTCAACATTGTCAATTTAGAAACTTTTAGACCTCCATGATGTTGTCTTATCAATAAAAAAAATCGTGTCATATTTCAGTCACAAGCTACCTTCCCTGCCACGATCCTCTCATCTGCTTGCACAATCTCCCCAATACAAGTGTGTCCTCACCTCTTCCTCCGCGACATCTCTTCTTCCAGATCGATAACTTAGTTCTTGGACGACGACTATTTGCTCTGTTTTTGTAAGTAAACTCCCTCTGCTATTTCTCATGAAACTCTTCCCAACAATTTTTTTAATTTCACATCGTATATGTACCGATTGGTGTAGTTATACAGTCAAAATGAAGAAAGGTTCCATAAAAATGACCGCTATTTGAAATACTCATTTCTGTTATTATTTGGTAGCCAAGTACATGATGCGGGTAATTTGGCAAAGTTCAAAGATCAGTATAATACCTGCCCTTTTCAAATTTGATTGGTTTTAATGGGTAATGACCTTATACAATTGGACACTTCTATTGGTCCGTTTCATCACTATTGTAGTTTTGGGTTTTGGGAACTAATCGTTAACCTTTATACTTTAATTCCCAGTCGTAAAAATTAAATAGGAAGTTTCACATAGCTAAATAATTAGGAGTCGAGCCTTTAAACATATACTATGTATATATTATTTGCAGTTATACCATCACTGCAGTCTTCTGAGTATAGTGATGTTTGCGTGAAAAAACAGTAGTAATTACAATTCAATGTTTTTCTTCATTTCACATAAATGTGTGTATTTTTATCAGGAAGAAATTCTGGACAGATTGTGTTCATAACAGTGGGGTTGTTTTGTGAAATACAAAAGGAGTATTTAAAGTTCTTAGGATATTGTGCAATTTGGATGCGTTATATTCCTACATGTTGACTACATTATATAAAATTTTCAGATCCATTGGTATTAGTCCTGATACCAAATTAACCAACCCCATATGACTGAATGGTAAAGACTATTGCTTGTGTGCCTTGCTGATTTGGCAAATTTTGAGGTTCCTCCCCCTTAATGAAAAGTTTAATATGTTGAGCGTAGATAAAAAATAATACCGTATTTATCATACAAACTTTTAAAGATCATTGGATATCTCCAAAATTTTCATGTAAATTTAAGTTTCGTGGTTGTCTTGGAAATGAATACTTGGGAGGGCAATGACAATGTTGTTTTTTTAGGGATACTTAATTCTCGTATGTGTTGATGAGATTGTCGGCACATATAGAGACTTAAAAATAATTGTTTGGGGATCAAACTTTGAGGTTGTGATATGTTCGTAAGACCTTCAAAAAAGGTAGAAAGTATGACATTGTCAGAGGACACACTTGCTGAAAGTTGATGACAGAGATTAATTTTGTTGGTATGATTAATTACCCTTGATAGTGATTCTAGGTGAGTAAAATACATGGTCAACCCTCTTGAAATGGTACACGAGTATGATCATAGAATATCATAATTTCTTATATTAAGAAAATAATCCCGCCAATGAATGCGTGGTCACATAATTTATGAACATTATATCTCGTTGGGTTTAAGTCCATATATTGATGTATACATACTTATGATCCATAAAGTATGAAGTATATCACACATTGACGAGTGTATGTGTGACTCATACGTTGGCATGTGCTTGTACATATAATTGAAATAGTTACAAGATGATAACATATGAGGGCATGATAACTATATATCAAGGTATGTCAACAATGCAAGAGGCTTGATGGTCAAAATGGATGACAATAGAGAACACGTATATGGTTGTAATACCCCGTATTTTAGTTGGGGGTTATTTAGTAATTTCGAAAACTATTTGAGAAGTTTAAGAAATTTATATTTCGAATTTGTCCTTGACTTCTTCTTAGTTTTAAAATATGTGTGTCATTTGACATCTATGATGATAAATATTTTTTTTCGGGATTATTTTGTAGTTTTTAAAACTTAGAAAATACTATATGAAACTTATTTTGTATACTTGGGAGGTACTTGTAGTTTTCTAAATGTGATTTGTACAAAGTGTTTTATTTTAAATAATTTGGAGATTTTTTTTACAATTTATGAAAGTATCTTTTCTAGTGTTACCTATTAATTGGAAATTATATTTTCACCCCTCAACTTTTAGTTTTCACAAATAAACATCTCATTTATCAATTTTACATTTATATCCCCAACTAGCTTGTTGGGAAACTTATGACTTCTCTTCAAGCCCCCCTCCACTATCTTTGGTCAACTCATCTAAATTATGGAGATGATTTTTTTACAAACATCTCATATTTCTCTCTAATAATACACCAACTCTCATTAATACCCTCATGTATGGCATTACCATGTGTGTTCCTTGACCACCAACCACCACCATCAACTACATTTCTTCCATTCTCATTTTCCTTCATCTTTTTCTCTTCAAGAACATCAACACATGCTCTCTTCTCTCTCTCCAAATTCCATCCCGTTTTTGGGTGTTGACCTCACAAAAAGACCATCAAAAATCCATTTTCTACTCTTCAAATCATCAAAAACTTGATTCCAAGGATAGTATGATCATGGAGGGGAGCTCTTTCACCATTATTCTTAAGAAATGAAGGCCAATTTCACTCTTTCATCCACCATCTTCTTGAATATTTGGGTAAAGTTTTCTTCTAGCCTTCAATTCATGCTTGCATGTCCATCTTTACCTTTGATTGATGAAATTTCATCTTTGATTTCTTCAATTTCATGCTTAGTTCTTCATCTTCATGGTTAGATCATGTGTTTGACTTCAAATTTTAGACTATTTCATGAAACCCACACTAGAACCCACATGCATGTTGTGAATGTCATCTTCCTTGCGTTGTTACCCAAGAGGGTTTTGATCATTTGTGTAAAGAGCATGTAAAGGTCTTACTTAATGCCTAAATGATGAAATTTTGGGTGAAAATCAAGTCTCCATAAGTTGCATGTGTCATATAATTGATTTGATCATGTTTTAAGTGCTCTACGTGAAAATTGCATATTTTTACAATCTGACAAGTTTGTGAAAAACGTATATTATCTCTAAATTTTGTCTCTGTAGAATTTTTAACTCTTTCATATTCGGAAACTAGACTCAGAGAGGGTCATTTTGAAAGAAAATTCAACTGCATAGCCTTTTTGGTTAGGGAGATATGCTCATTTTAAGTTGCATTTTTTATGAAACTCTGTTTTTGGACAAGTTTTACCATTTTTGTAAAAAATCTCATTTCCAGAAACTTATGTTACCAAATCTTTCTTGTGATGAAACTAGACACATAAGGGATTCATTCTGGAGAATATGAGCATTTTTCCTATTCTCCAAGTAGTAGTAATTGATCTTCAAAGTTAAAACTTTCTTCCAAACTTGTCTCTGCATAGCAGTGTTTGTTATTTTTGTAACTTGAGTTTTATAATAGCTATGCATGATTTTCTTGGTGTTTCTGAAAGTAGACACATGTAGGTTCATCATACATTAATTTCAAAATTTTAGGAGATGATTTGATATGGTAAATATGGCTCCAAAGTTAGAGCTACAATTCTGTCCAGAATTGTAGTTTCACATTTTTTAGAAAACTGGAATTTTTGAACATCTAGGTGTTTTGTTGGACTTATTTTGATAATTAAACATCGTTATATGTGCATTAGTGACATTTAGGACTATGTGACATGTAGGTTTGCATTTTTATTATAAATGTGTAAATTGGTTATAACGAGTACGTCCTACGTGTGATTGTAGACATCGACCTCGTAGGAGAGAGCGGTTGTCGTCGGAGTGCTAGACTTAGTTTCTTGCTTTTGATTGTGCTTCATCTCAGTGGTAAGTACATATGTACGACCTTTTCATATCAAAATGTGCGTATGTGTTTGATGTTTCAAATGAATGCTTGTTATATGAAAAAGTATGAGAATGCATGTTTTCCACTCGAATGTTGTTAAACTATTTTATTCATCTCCTTTGAGAACTCTCGGAAATTACTTGTGAAATGTTGATATTCTAATTCTGTTTATGTGAAAGAGAAGACATAAAATACCTCTAATAGACTTGGGACGATGTACAGAGTACTGTTATTAATGGGAGGCGTCAAGCGATCCTCCATTTTCTTATGGCTAAGACCATTGAAGCAATACTTCTTATTATTGGATAGAACGTTAATGTTCACAAATCCGCCCCCGATGAGCCAAAATGTATCAAGATATTGAGGCCAAGGGTTTTATAGAGCTATAGAGTGCTACTTATACTTGTAAGGGTCACTACGGTATAGGGGTGTCGACACTTAAGGCCTTTTAGCTAATGTTGTGAGCGGGGTTGACGAATGGGCTCCCTTAACGCTCGGGTGAAATAGGGTTTGATAGACCCTAGAAGGAACCCTTAGTGATTATTTCGTGATCCCTCTGTTTACATCGATCCTGCTGGTGGCTCTTGACACGCCTCAGCTAAATTAAACTGTTGATTGAAGTCGAAATTCAAAATTTGGCTACTTATTAATGTTGTTTGTGGCTCTTGATATGCCCTAATTGATTTGAAATGAATTGTAAATCTTGGCTACTCATGAAGTACTATCGTTATCAGTTCAAATGAACTTGTTTACTCTGGATATTTTACCAACTACTCGTGGTTTCTCAATGTTATTAAATTGAGAGGTTTTTGTTACTCGTTTACTTCGAGTTGTTCCAAATTCTCCAATATGATAGTTTTACTGTTTAAATCTTCTGATTTGTTTCAACTCATGCTTCCATGCCACTCGTTGCTTTACATGTCGTAGTGTGTACTTACTCAGTTTTTACTGATCGATTTCTTCAAAACTGCGTCGGCTTTTGCCATTTTAAAACCGCAGGTCGTCAATCAAAGTGGGGGATGGGAACGCCGAATCGAGACGAAGACGTCTAACTTAAGTTAAATGACTTAGTAGTTCACATAGCTTATTCCAATCGCATTACATTTGTAAACTTATCTTTTCAAGTTTGTTGTATTTATTAAATAAAATGTAATATTGGTAACTATATTTCTACTTTTGGTTATCGATTGTCTCTTTAACCCTGAACCGAGATCCCGGGCTGTTTCAGATGCTCTGATACCATCTGAAACGACCCGGGATCTCGGTTCAGGGTTAAAGAGACAATCGACAACCAAAAGTAGAAATATACTATTAAGATTACATTTCGCTTAATGTACATAACAAAATTTCGATAATAATTACAATCTAAAACAAATCGTGTGTGATCTACTAAGTGATCTGACTTAAGCTATACTTCTTCGTCTCGTTCCTCTCGGTTCAGGGTTAAAGAGACAATCGATAACCAAAAGTAGAAATATAGTTACCAATATTACATTTTATTTAATAAATACAACAAACTTGAAAAGATAAGTTTACAAATGTAATGCGATTGGAATAAGCTATGTGAACTACTAAGTCATTTAACTTAAGTTAGACGTCTTCGTCTCGATTCGGCGTTCCCATCCCCCACTTTGATTGACGACCTGCGGTTTTAAAATGGCAAAAGCCGACGCAGTTTTGAAGAAATTGATCAGTAAAAACTGAGTAAATACACACTACGACATGTAAAGCAACGAGTGGCACGGAAGCATGAGTTGAAGCAAATAAGGAGATTTGAAAATCAATGAGCAAAAGAGTTGGAACAATTCGGAACATTTATGAGTAACCGCGTAGCGAGAACCATCATCTTTAAAACATTTATAAACCACAAGTAGTTGGTAAAATATCCAGAGTAAACAAGTTCATTTGAACTGATAACGATAGTAGTTCATGAGTAGCCAAGATTTACAATTCATTTCAATCGCTTAGGGAATATCAAGAGCCACAAACACATTAATAAGTAGTCAATTTTTAATTTCGACTTCAATCAACAGTTTAATTTAGCTGAGGCGTGTCAAGAGCCACCAGCAGGATCGATGTAAACAGAGGGATCACGAAATAATCACTAAGGGTTCCTTCTAGGGTCTATCAAACCCTATTTCACCCGAGCGTTAAGGGAGCCCATTCGTCAACCCCGCTCACAACATTAGCTAAAAGGCCTTAAGTGTCGACACCCCTATACCGTAGTGACCCTTACAAGTATAAGTAGCACTCTATAGCTCTATAAAACCCTTGGCCTCAATATCTTGATACATTTTGGCTCATCGGGGGCGGATTTGTGAACATTAACGTTCTATCCAATAATAAGAATGCATCTGAAACGACCCGGGATCTCGGTTCAGGGTTAAAGAGACAATCGACAACCAAAAGTAGAAATATACTATTAAGATTACATTTCGCTTAATGTACATAACAAAATTTCGATAATAATTACAATCTAAAACAAATCGTGTGTGATCTACTAAGTGATCTGACTTAAGATATACTTCTTCGTCTCGTTCCAGCGTTCCCATCCCCCACTTTGATTGACGACCTGCGGTTTTAAAATGGCAAAAGCCGACGCAGTTTTGAAGAAATTGATCAGTAAAAACTGAGTAAGTACACACTACGACATGTAAAGCAACGAGTGGCATGGAAGCATGAGTTGAAACAAATCAGAAGATTTAAACAGTAAAACTATCATATTGGAGAATTTGGAACAACTGGAAGTAAACGAGTAACAAAAACCTCTCAATTTAATAACATTGAGAAACCACGAGTAGTTGGTAAAATATCCAGAGTAAACAAGTTCATTTGAACTGATAACGATAGTACTTCATGAGTAGCCAAGATTTACAATTCATTTCAAATCAATTAGGGCATATCAAGAGCCACAAACAACATTAATAAGTAGCCAAATTTTGAATTTCGACTTCAATCAACAGTTTAATTTAGCTGAGGCGTGTCAAGAGCCACCAGCAGGATCGATGTAGACAGAGGGATCACGAAATAATCACTAAGGGTTCCTTCTAGGGTCTATCAAACCCTATTTCACCCGAGCGTTAAGGGAGCCCATTCGTCAACCCCGCTCACAACATTAGCTAAAAGGCCTTAAGTGTCGACACCCCTATACCGTAGTGACCCTTACAAGTATAAGTAGCACTCTATAGCTCTATAAAACCCTTGGCCTCAATATCTTGATACATTTTGGCTCATCGGGGGCGGATTTGTGAACATTAACGTTCTATCCAATAATAAGAAGTATTGCTTCAATGGTCTTAGCCATAAGAAAATGGAGGATCGCTTGACGCCTCCCATTAATAACAGTACTCTGTACATCGTCCTAAGTCTATTAGAGGTATTTTATTTCTTCTCTTTCACATAACTAGAATCAGAATATCAACATTTCACAAGTAATTTCCGAGAGTTCTCAAAGGAGATGAATAGAATAGTTTAACAACATTCAAGTGGAAAACATGCATTCTCATACTTTTTCATATAATAAGCATTCATTTGAAAAATCAAACACATACACACATTTTGATATGAAAAGGTCGTACATATGTACTTACCTCTGAGCCATGAAAGGCGCAAAGCAACGCTAGCACTCCTACAACGCTCGTCTCCGAGTCTCACAGTAAATGCAGCAACACGAATACGTACGTCTACTTTGAACGATCCTTAATAACGGCTGGATATACACAAGTAAAGTATACAACCTATTAGCATATATCCTCTATATGAGGTTTTATGCAAGAATGCAATAAAATGCAGGTCACGCAAGCTAACTTGACCAAAATACCCCCAAATACTTTGAAACTGTCCAGTACAGTCCCTGATTGTACCTGGACCCCATATTACACTCATACTGGCCCAACAACATCCAAGAATGACTCTTAACTCATCCATATGAACTTAGCATCGAGATCTACATCTTTCAGTAAATTACACTTAGGCCCCTAAAGTTTGCTAAAATTACAAAAAGACCCCCACCATTGATTTGATAACTCCCGAGTCAAATAATTCATTCTTAAGGCTCCAAGTATCCTTCTAAGTTAGGTTGTTGGTCTCAAAACATTAACTTTGTTCAAATGCAAAGTTTTAATTAATTGCACATAGGCCCCCGAAGTTTAGTAAAACTGCAAAAAGACCCCCACATTTGACTTGGTCAACCCTAGACCAGAATTACATACAAGTACTCCAAACACGCATACAAGACATGCTGACAACTCCAAGTTACTAAACTAATCTCAATTCAAAGTTTATGTGAAATGACTATTTTGCCCCTCCTATACAGTTCAGTTAAACTAGGGTTTTTGGAAAGTCAAAATTGGTCAAAATTGGTATATAGACTCAGAATATGAATACGAACAAGTTTCGTGAAGAACGTTAAGGCCAGAAACGTCATTCAAATGCTCAAAACCGAATATCAAAGATAGCGAAAAGTCGTTTCAAGTAGTCAACTTCGCGACTGATTTATGATCAATTGAGAAGGAGTTTTAAGAAACCGGAAATAGGGTTTTGAAGATGACATTGCAAGGATTCCAGAACATATTTGAACTCCTAAAAACTCCAAGTATTCAAAGAAATATCGCTAGCCAAAGTTGGATGAAAATTACGATTCAATACTTAGAAAAATTCGATAGTGCTTCGCGAGTTCAAACTAGCAACTTTAGGCTCGTTTTGTGAGAAATCCGTTATAAATTTGAACATGACCCAGAGACGATGATTTGAAGTATTATATACCAGCTACACATAGGAGAAAACAGACCTAAATTTCATTAAGTTTTGAAGAAGATACAAGGGTTTGAAAATGGGTGTTTCACCATGACTTTTCATACTTAGAATTTTTTTGGCACTTGGCAGCGAAGAACACAACAATCACTTCGCTAACTAGCCATGTTCAAGCCCAATTTCAGAGGGTTTAGAGATGAAATTGGACCATGAAATTCAAACGAAACTTGTAGCTAGCATACCCAGGATTACATAGGAAGAAACCGTGCATGATTTGGACAAGAATTGAGGGAGTTACATGCATTTAAACAGAGGCAGTTTGTGAACCGAAAACACAACAACTTTACGAATCAAACTAGGATTATTTGTTGTTACATTCGATGATGCAAATGAGTTCAGGAGATGATTAGGACATTGCCCATGCTTTAAATCGATCAAAACGAGAAAGAATCGAAGCCATACCAAGCTGTGCCACTTTTCCGGCGATAATGGCGGAATCCGGCGATGTGTCGACCGGTTCCAGTGCACTTGCGGGCTTCCTAGCTAATTCTGAGGTGGTGGAAGGGTTGCACGACGCCCAGAGGTACGGGTAAGTCTTCGGGGTGTGAAAATAGGCCGAGAACGGAGGGAAACCACCAACGTGCAACCGCCGGTGGTGTTCCCGTCGGGTTTTAAAACCCAGACTCCGGCGACTCCAATTCCGACGATTTGGTGACCTTATTTGGGTCCGTTGGGTTCGCCTAGACCTCAGTAGCACGAATCCATCCTCCAAACAAGGTAACTCGACACTGAATAGGAGAATTTGACGATCAAAGAGCTAGGGTTCTTCAATTTTGAATCCAAAATTCTCTCTCCTCGCGCAATGATTCTTCAAACTGATTTGTGGGTTTTGCTCCAGGTGTTGGTGGCTACCTCCGGTAGTAGCAGTTCGGGAAGAGGAGCAGAGACGGTGGTGTTGTGGTGGAGTTGGTGGTGGTTGTTCTTGAGTAGGATGAAGATGAAGGAGATGAAGATGTGAGGTGAGAGAGAGAGATTGTTTTTTTTTTTTTTTCCTCAGATTGTGCTGTGAAGAGGGGAGTGGGAGGTGTTGACTTCTCATCTAGTGAGGTTCTAATTGGGTTGAACAAGTGGCATTCATGCAAGGGGGGTGAAAGTGTAGTTTTTCAAACTTTAGTGTACAACTAGAATTAGAGGTTCCTACTTAATTTCGGATAATTGCACAACCACCCCGAACATCGCTAGTGCTCCAAAATCATTCTAACGACTCCCAAATATTGCGAACACTCCGAATTTCAAACTTTAAAGTCGTGAAAAAAAATATTTACAAAATCGCCCCCAAAGTCTTGATATTGCACTTAGAGCTCGCTTGAGAAATAGGGGTGTTACAATCTACCCACCTTAAAAGAATCTTCGTCCCCGAAGATCTCATACTATACTTACCCTCATACATGAAATGCACATGAAATGTAGCACAGTGACTAAGTCTATTTGACTTAGCCAGACAAGTACATAAACCGCTCTCGTCGAATGTTCTGCTCCCAAAAGATGGCTTCCTTAGTTGGTCAGCTAGAAACACCTTAACCGGTAGAAATTTCTCATTCTCACTCTCAATAAGACGGGGTATATTATGGGTCTATACTACTATCCAGCCTAGACTCGCATCACAATAGGGTTTCGTATACGATTAGTACAAGTAGAAGTTCGAAACAAGATTTTGAAAGTTCAATAACAACATACAAGTTCTCAATTTTAGAAACGGCTCAAAAATTTGCTAGAATTTATACAAATTTCGGAACTTTTAGACAAATACTTTTATCAAGGCTAATATGTCGTTTGCTTGAATCATCCGCGTTAAAAAAAAATGTTGTCTTACCTCTATAGGGTTAGATAAACCAATCACCTAAAGTGTTCCACGCATACGAGGGAGAAAGAACACTATGCGTCGTCACACAACGTGCCTTTCTAACACAACTCGCATGTGCTTCAAATGTTCCAACTTAGTCTACACAGCGGGTACAACTTATAGTACCGTCGTACTAAGAGTCGCGCCAGCGGACTGATAAACAAAGCGGTCCATATCACTTGGCATTTGGTAGCTTGAACGCGGATGAGCAAAGCAAAATGGCATGTTAGTTTTGATCAAATTATTTTTCTAAAAGTTTCGTGATTGTTTAAATGCTAGAAAATTTTCGAATTACTTTGTAAACGTGAGAACTTACATTTTGGTCTAACGTTTCAAAATTTCGTGCGACCTTTTACTTGAGCTATTTTTATATGAATTCCTATTGTGAGTTTGTGACACGAGTGAGAAGAGACGAACCTATCAAGAGCGCGTTTTCCGTTAATTTTAGTGTTGCATTCTCTTCAAGTATGTTTGTAAGTTCTCTCAAAAGTTTTCTTAAGCTTCGGGGACGAAGCTTCATTTTAAGGGGGATATAGTGTAATACCCCGTATTTTAGTTGGGGGTTATTTAGTAATTTCGAAAACTATTTGAGAAGTTTAAGAAATTTATATTTCGAATTTGTCCTTGACTTCTTCTTAGTTTTAAAATATGTGTGTCATTTGACATCTATGATGATAAATATTTTTTTTCGGGATTATTTTGTAGTTTTTAAAACTTAGAAAATACTATATGAAACTTATTTTGTATACTTGGGAGGTACTTGTAGTTTTCTAAATGTGATTTGTACAAAGTGTTTTATTTTAAATAATTTGGAGATTTTTTTTACAATTTATGAAAGTTATCTTTTCTAGTGTTACCTATTAATTGGAAATTATATTTTCACCCCTCAACTTTTAGTTTTCACAAATAAACATCTCATTTATCAATTTTACATTTATATCCCCAACTAGCTTGTTGGGAAACTTATGACTTCTCTTCAAGCCCCCCTCCACTATCTTTGGTCAACTCATCTAAATTATGGAGATGATTTTTTTACAAACATCTCATATTTCTCTCTAATAATACACCAACTCTCATTAATACCCTCATGTATGGCATTACCATGTGTGTTCCTTGACCACCAACCACCACCATCAACTACATTTCTTCCATTCTCATTTTCCTTCATCTTTTTCTCTTCAAGAACATCAACACATGCTCTCTTCTCTCTCTCCAAATTCCATCCCGTTTTTGGGTGTTGACCTCACAAAAAGACCATCAAAAATCCATTTTCTACTCTTCAAATCATCAAAAACTTGATTCCAAGGATAGTATGATCATGGAGGGGAGCTCTTTCACCATTATTCTTAAGAAATGAAGGCCAATTTCACTCTTTCGTCCACCATCTTCTTGAATATTTGGGTAAAGTTTTCTTCTAGCCTTCAATTCATGCTTGCATGTCCATCTTTACCTTTGATTGATGAAATTTCATCTTTGATTTCTTCAATTTCATGCTTAGTTCTTCATCTTCATGGTTAGATCATGTGTTTGACTTCAAATTTTAGACTATTTCATGAAACCCACACTAGAACCCACATGCATGTTGTGAATGTCATCTTCCTTGCGTTGTTACCCAAGAGGGTTTTGATCATTTGTGTAAAGAGCATGTAAAGGTCTTACTTAATGCCTAAATGATGAAATTTTGGGTGAAAATCAAGTCTCCATAAGTTGCATGTGTCATATAATTGATTTGATCATGTTTTAAGTGCTCTACGTGAAAATTGCATATTTTTACAATCTGACAAGTTTGTGAAAAACGTATATTATCTCTAAATTTTGTCTCTTTAGAATTTTTAACTCTTTCATATTCGGAAACTAGACTCAGAGAGGGTCATTTTGAAAGAAAATTCAACTGCATAGCCTTTTTGGTTAGGGAGATATGCTCATTTTAAGTTGCATTTTTTATGAAACTCTGTTTTTGGACAAGTTTTACCATTTTTGTAAAAAATCTCATTTCCAGAAACTTATGTTACCAAATCTTTCTTGTGATAAAACTAGACACATAAGGGATTCATTCTGGAGAATATGAGCATTTTTCCTATTCTCCAAGTAGTAGTAATTGATCTTCAAAGTTGAAACTTTCTTCCAAACTTGTCTCTGCATAGCAGTGTTTGTTATTTTTGTAACTTGAGTTTTATAATAGCTATGCATGATTTTCTTGGTGTTTCTGAAAGTAGACACATGTAGGTTCATCATACATTAATTTCAAAATTTTAGGAGATGATTTGATATGGTAAATATGGCTCCAAAGTTAGAGCTACAATTCTGTCCAGAATTGTAGTTTCACATTTTTTAGAAAACTGGAATTTTTGAACATCTAGGTGTTTTGTTGGACTTATTTTGATAATTAAACATCGTTATATGTGCATTAGTGACATTTAGGACTATGTGACATGTAGGTTTGCATTTTTATTATAAATGTGTAAATTGGTTATAACGAGTACGTCCTACGTGTGATTGTAGACATCGACCTCGTAGGAGAGAGCGGTTGTCGTCGGAGTGCTAGACTTAGTTTCTTGCTTTTGATTGTGCTTCATCTCAGTGGTAAGTACATATGTACGAACTTTTCATATCAAAATGTGCGTATGTGTTTGATGTTTCAAATGAATGCTTGTTATATGAAAAAGTATGAGAATGCATGTTTTCCACTCGAATGTTGTTAAACTATTTTATTCATCTCCTTTGAGAACTCTCGGAAATTACTTGTGAAATGTTGATATTCTAATTCTGTTTATGTGAAAGAGAAGACATAAAATACCTCTAATAGACTTAGGACGATGTACAGAGTACTGTTATTAATGGGAGGCGTCAAGCGATCCTCCATTTTCTTATGGCTAAGACCATTGAAGCAATACTTCTTATTATTGGATAGAACGTTAATGTTCACAAATCCGCCCCCGATGAGCCAAAATGTATCAAGATATTGAGGCCAAGGGTTTTATAGAGCTATAGAGTGCTACTTATACTTGTAAGGGTCACTACGGTATAGGGGTGTCGACACTTAAGGCCTTTTAGCTAATGTTGTGAGCGGGGTTGACGAATGGGCTCCCTTAACGCTCGGGTGAAATAGGGTTTGATAGACCCTAGAAGGAACCCTTAGTGATTATTTCGTGATCCCTCTGTTTACATCGATCCTGCTGGTGGCTCTTGACACGCCTCAGCTAAATTAAACTGTTGATTGAAGTCGAAATTCAAAATTTGGCTACTTATTAATGTTGTTTGTGGCTCTTGATATGCCCTAATTGATTTGAAATGAATTGTAAATCTTGGCTACTCATGAAGTACTATCGTTATCAGTTCAAATGAACTTGTTTACTCTGGATATTTTACCAACTACTCGTGGTTTCTCAATGTTATTAAATTGAGAGGTTTTTGTTACTCGTTTACTTCCAGTTGTTCCAAATTCTCCAATATGATAGTTTTACTGTTTAAATCTTCTGATTTGTTTCAACTCATGCTTCCATGCCACTCGTTGCTTTACATGTCGTAGTGTGTACTTACTCAGTTTTTACTGATCAATTTCTTCAAAACTGCGTCGGCTTTTGCCATTTTAAAACCGCAGGTCGTCAATTAAAGTGGGGGATGGGAACGCTGGAACGAGACGAAGAAGTATAGCTTAAGTCAGATCACTTAGTAGATCACACACGATTTGTTTTAGATTGTAATTATTATCGAAATTTTGTTATGTACATTAAGCGAAATGTAATCTTAATAGTATATTTCTACTTTTGGTTGTCGATTGTCTCTTTAACCCTGAACCGAGATCCCGGGTCGTTTCAATGGTGATATTTTGACATGGCTTGACAGAAGAATTTGGTTCAATAAAATTGCACAACATAACATTTTGATCATGTGAGAATGAACCTATGTGAATGAATACATATAATCGATTAATTCTGGGGACTAGCACATGTTCTTCTCAACTGCCACTGACTCGATGCATGTCGTTTATATTAGATGTGACACTTCCTCGCATATACACTGATTTATATCGCACCTGAATTTAGTATTGCCTTCATCCTACTTTGATATGCATGTATACTGGCATAGCCTTCAACACATAAAATAACTCTAACTGAATTTTACTGGATGAAATTGTCTGAAATTCTCAATTATTCCCCCATTGCTGCGGAGTACCAATGGCAAACAATGATGTAAATACCTCAGAACTTGACACCGACGTCAAAACTGTATCAAAAATGGCAGATATGGGGAACCAAAAAATTGAGCTGGGGAAGGAATTAATTAAAGCATTGGAAGCGAAGATCCCCGTGAAATAAGAGCAACTTCAGCTGGCGAGGGAAAAAATAGAGCTATTGGAACGGGAAATTGCACTGGATGTACATGAACTTGATGCAAGAGAAGACGTTGAATCTAGAAGGATGGAAAGAATTTTTTTGCAAACATCGTTGCAATACCTCTACGAGCTCTACTACCAAAATAAAAAGAGACGACGACTCCCCCCCCCCCCTACTCAGTCAAAGAGTGAAAAGGAGTTTGATACTATGATACAACATCCTCCTACTGAAGCTAATTATCATGCCTTAACATTATGATTTAGTAAAAATCACAGATACATGCAAACATGGAAGCTTTTGCTTAGTTAAGATAGGCTAATTCCCCAGTCATACTCTGTAAGTGGGTTTTGATCACTATGCCTTATGAAGACGCTACAACTTTGGCATAGTTAACCTACGGTAAATCCCCACTTATGCTTCATGAGTGGGTTTGATGTTTTGCTTCACATGATGGTATTATTTTAATTTGTTTATATTTGTGTGTATATTTAATACTGCATGCCCTGTATTTCAATATCCTAATAACTGTGGTGCACGAAAACACTCTATCGAACGAAAAAGTGCTACTACCAACCACGGATCTTCGTCTAAAGGTAAAGTGGTTCCTAATGATTCTAGATTACCAAAATCATAAGGAAAAAAGTACATCACGTGGCTTGATTGGATCAGAATACTGCTGGAGAAGGATACTGGAGAGATGAGCAGGAAGGCTCACCCACTTCCTCATAACAGATGCAGCTGGAGTAAATATTTATTTGATAATGACCCTACTAAATGTTTTTTTATTTACTACTCTTTCAACGTGAGCTAGTTGTTATCGCAAAAACATTTTTGTCATGTGATAAGTGGATTAGAATACTGGTGAGCTGGATGTCTCACCCAGGCATGTGATTTTTTTTAAAGCTACATTCAGTGAGCACAACAAATTAACTATAAGGAATACAATTTAGAGCCATAGATATAGGCATTGTAGACTACATAAAAAATGTACACATTCTTATTATTTGTGCAAAGTCAAATGAGACTTATAAACACGGACGCGGTGAGTATTTATATCATCCTATTTTATGTCCTAAAAATATCTCATCATATTTTATCAGTAAACATACGGTTAAGCACCGTCATTACAAGCACGGAAAGCACGCAACTCACCGACAAAACATACATCACCCGGTTCCCATCCCGAACCCGAATCACCTAAAATTTCCATTCATTTCGTCACCGGCGTCGGCGATGGAGACGGCAACGGCGATGACGAGAAGTGACGCAAGTCCCTCATATGCTTGTCCACCAACTCCGTGTCGAACATCTTCGGGACGCCGTTGTCCAACACGAGGATCTTGAGATAATACATGGTTCCCCCCTTCATTTTTCCCTTCACGTCATAATCTGACACCGCCTCAACAACCGACTGATACTTCAGATTGATATTCTTGTGGTGGTAAATTTGCTGCTCGTGGTTGTATATCATCACACAGTACCTCCCCATCTCCTGAATTCTCAGGTCCGTCTCCACATTGTGGACCTTCCTATTTCTTACTCCTCCGCTCACTGTCTCCACGGCAAAGAAAAGGACGAGGAGGGTAAGAATAATCGAGACCAAATGATTAGCCATTGATTTGGGTTTTTATTCTTTGAAGAGTCTAGTGAGAGAATTGTGATTATGATTGAGGTTTAGCTTTTGGTTGGGGTGAGTTTATAGAATTGGGGATATAGATATAGTTCATACACTTGTTTGGTCCGTCAGGAACGGCAAAATAAGATGGAGGAAAAGCAAGGACTACCTCCTCTCGCAATCCACAGAGAGCACGGAATTCGAGCTCTGTGGCTAATAATTAGTCTCTTGCATGTGGTATTTTGATTTTGCCACAAATAGTTTGTGTTAGCATCTCCAACAAATCATGCAAATTAACATATTATGCAAAATATAAAGGAGTATGTAAAAATTAGGACTCCAATGGTACATGCGTCTTGGGAAGCAAAATGCAGAACATGCAAAATCATCGCCAAGTTTGGCGAGTATGATTGGTTCTACAAAATATTTTCATCATGTTTCCTATTTCTTCTCAACCCATTTTCCTGCATTTTGTCCATTATGATAATTGTGTTCCTACAATTTAGATTTCACTTTCGTCCATAATTCATCATTTGCACGTGTTGTGAATGAAAATTAAATAGATTTTTTTTTTCATAACTTTTACAAATCACTGTTGCAGTTGAACACCTTTTGCAAAATGAAAAATTGTTTTAAGGAAAAATTGCATAAGTGGAACCTATATTATACATTTTTTACATTTTTATATCACATTTTCAATTTTGACATCTGCAGTACTCATATTTCGAAATTGTTGCAACGGTGGTAGATACGACTAACGTTGTTAGTTTTTTAACTGTTAGTGTGGGTATTTTGGTGTTTTGCAAAGATAAAATTGAGTACGTAGTACTTACAGCTTTTTTATAATTTGATAATCATATTTTTCAATTCAATAACATTAATACCTATAATTTATTTTCTTGCAATTTTGATATCATCGGTTACCTGGAGTATACAGTTTGTACTCACATTGGAAATTCAATAGAATTCTCGGAACAACTAACTCAGTCTAAAAATAGTCTATCAGATGAATTCTGCAACTACATGTCTAATGCCAAATACCTAACGTCAACGAAATGCTAAACAGAGCTACAAGTGTGCCCTGCCCACCGGGCAGAATGGATGACCTGCAAAATCAGAGCACGCTGAATAATATCTCTACGATTATCCTCAACGAAATAAATGAATCGAGATAACAAAAATAAACTTATTTAAATATGGGAACTTCTTTGGCATAAGACTCGATGCTGAGTGCCAAAGACTTGGAGGCTCAATAGTTTTGGTCGACTAGAAAGCTAAAAATCCGTGGGGAAACAAGTGTTGTGCGAAATCACCTCAACAAGTTTAAGTTGGAACCCATAGACATACATAATCTTTCTCTTAGACCGGTAAATGTATGTTATTATCGGAGGGAGGGTTCCAAATAGAAAGCAATTAGCGTATATCCCAGAAAATCAAGAGCTCGTGAAAAAGTAGATAGAAAGAAAGACGCTATCAGCACTAGTTCCTCAAGAACTAGAGGTATGATAATGTGTCGTGAGCCAAAACCTGACTCCTCTGCTCTTGAATATGTGTCATATCCAGCTTTTCAATCTTCCTTTGAATTGGGTTTTCGAAGAATAACCTCAAATGTATCCAACATCTATTTTGGGAAACTAACGATGTGCCCTATCAAGCTAGTTGCCATAGCAGAAAATGCAAAACCTTGAATAGCTAGTAAGGTTGACGGATTGACGGATAGCATGAGCGAAATAGGATCCACAACTAAAAAAGGGTCCAGATACAACAGTTAAAATACATCGGTTATTAAAACCACTGTAAAAAGGCTTCAATTAAGGCGGTTTTCAAAAACCACTGCAAACATTGGTATTGATGGCGGTTTACTAAATAACCGCGGTAAAAGTGACCTAAAATACAACGGTTCACTAGAGAACCTTGGTATTTGTTTCAATTTTACGATGGTTATGTGAAAAACCGTTGCTCTTTCAAAATAATTGAAACGACGGTTTTGAAAAACCGTTTTATTTTGAAATTGTAATATAGCAATTTATAGAATGACTGTCTTTTGATCTAATGAAAAATAATTTCAATTTTAAAATTTATAATAAATAATTATTCTCAAAAAAATTAAAATAAATAATACATAGTGGTTTCTATAAAACCGTTGTATTTTAATATCATTGCAAAAAAATATGATGATATAATCTCAGCCCTTCATTTTCTAAAACCCTAACCTTAACTACTTCTCTCTCTCTTATCTCTCAGCCTCCCATTCTTTTCCCCTCAATCCCTATCTTCCAGGGGCGGAGGCACATGGGGGCATGGGGTGCAAGTGCACCCCTGGACTTTTTGGTTACTACAAATACACCCCCTATATTACATGTTTTTCCATTTTTTTTATTTAATAATTGGCATAAGTGCATCCCGAAAAAATTAATTTGGCATAAGTGCACCCCCAACAATTCTGGCATGCACTTTTGTGCCACCCCACTAGTGACATCCTAGCTCCGCCACTACTATCTTCTATCCTCTTCCTCCCCCGATCCATCCTCCATCCCTTCTCTGCTCTTTGTAATCTTCTTCCCTCTCTTCTCGTCTTCCTCCCCTCCTATGCTCTCTCTCTGTTCCCGGAGCTCTCTCACCGCTGGAGATCGCCGAAGCCCAGACCCGAAGTACCACCGATCGAAACACTAACAAGCCTGGAGCTCTCTCACCGTCGAAGCTCGGAGCACTCTCAGCACCGGAGACTGCCGAAGCACAGACGGGAAGCTTAGCCGAAGCACAAACGCGAAGAATTATCTCCGTCACCGCACCAGACGCGAAGAACCATCTCCGTCACCGCACCATCGCCTTCGCCACACCAATACCGTCGCTACACCACCGGCGAGAAAACGGCCAGCAAGAACCCAGATCCAACCAAATGTTATTGATTTTATTTCTTTTAATTCTGAATAAAATCAATTTAAAATACATATTCTTTGAATTTCTTCTTTTTTCTAATTCTGAAAATATCAATTAATAAATAAATTTTAACAAAACTAATAAAAAAATCATTTACTACGGTTTTGTAAATCGTGGTAAAGCTTTGGCGACACCGTTCTAAGCGACGGTTTGGAAACTGCGGTAAAACCATTATTTATTTATGAAATAACGGTTTTGGTACATTACATAGCAATTTTACACTGCGATTTTTACTGATATTTCTAGTAGTGATCATTAGCAGCAGCACCAGTGGAGCCTGCTAGTCCCAAAACTATGAGGTTCCAAGACAACACCATGATTAAACAAACAACGCTGCCAGCTGTAAGTATTGCTTTGCGAGTCGAGACACGTCCACGCCAACAACGCCCGAATTTATTGCTTCAATGCTCAATCTAGCCTTCTAGGCAAGTTTTAACACTACCAAGTTTCAGAAAATACTACTTTATTTGACAAGCAGTGGTTAATTCTTGTTATAGAATTCAATAAAAAAAAAAGATTCAGAGAATAAAAGACTGAGAAAAGAAAAACTAACCTGAAGCGATGCACGTTCGCCGCCGTTGTCTGAACTCCGTGTTCTGAATTATGTTGATGCTCCTGCTTCGTTTAGAGGGAAAACACTGCTATCCTAATACGACTTGGTAAAGGAAGTCCCGAGTAACATAGATTAGGCCATTGTCGGGATTTCTTTCTTGCACAGAACAGAGCCTAGCAAATCCTAATCTCGCTCGGTCAAGGACACCGTTCGATAGGGACGTGGATTTGGATTTCCCATAAAACACGCTTCAGAGTATATGAATCCTGGATGGACTTGGTTATGGACAAAAAGGGATGTTTTGATTAAACATGGCAATACCATGCTATCAGACTTTGATTTGGGCTCCTAACAAACAAAGTTCTATGTGATTTTTGTGAAGTTTTACCCGTTTATCTCATGTTCAGAATAGTTCACATAACATGTCGTTCTTTTCTGGGCGCAACAAATCCACCATACCTTAGTCTTTGTTGGTGGATTAAAAATTTCTATCCCAATCAATAAAGTTTTGCCTACTGTTGTCATGGTTCTAGTAAATAGAAAAATCTTCTTGATCAACTTGCATTATTTGTTGTTCATGTTGCAATGGAAAGTTATCTTGTAGTTATTGCTATGCAAAAGTCTCTTCTCCCGCAGTAACGAAGCCAGGGATCTCTCTGAAATGCTTGGGAATTCTAGCGGTGTAGTTTCATTCTCTGTGTGATGCCCTTTTCCTGGCTAATTATCAAGCTCTTTTTGTGGGTTGTTAGCGCAACTGTGTAACTCCAGTAGCTAGCCGAGCAGAGAATTGCGGGTGTTAACGAATTAAAAAAATATAGTGTAAGCTAAAAGGTTCGAGACACGTCCACGCCAACAAGCTTAAGAGCCGGCAAGTACGAGCCTCGAGGGGGAATTTGTAGACACATAAATTTTCAGCCACTTAAACGGTGCCACGTGTTCTTAATTATTTATCGAATTTGTGGACCGAAAAGCATTGCTCGACAAGTTGTTGTCCTAAAAAAGCAATTAAAACATGGACTAAATTGTAAATGAGACTAAACTTATTTACAACCAAGGACTGCGTATGAGGACGCCATGTCACGACACGACATGGCTACAAGTTAGCAAATACGGCGAATGAAAGAGTGCCACTTGTCAATTTGATGCAGCTATCAAGACTAGCAAATACGGCCAATCATATCGCGCCACTTGTCAAATTAGTGCATAAAATAAGAAATACATATTTCTTATAATAAATCATTATTCTTAAATAAATAATGATTTATTAATTCTGTGATTGGTGGAGACTATTCTTTTATTAAATAAATAAATAAAAGATAATTAGTTCTCCGAGTTGTAACAGGACTACAACTCTTACTCCAGTGCCTATATAAAGGGGCCACCCCTAGGCCATAAAACACATAATTCGATCTTGCAAGAAGTAGAGAGCTCTGAAGATCAAGCTGCAAAAGCCCTAAAGAGTTCATACATCCAACAACAAGATCGTCACCCGATACTTCAAGACATTCGAAAAATTTCAAGCAAGTTCTTCGCGTTCTTCAAGACCTTCAACGCGTTCTTCGCCGAAATCGAAGGACGCCTACTCGTTCGATCCGAGATCAAGCTGCGAAGCCCTCGTTCGACGTTTCAGGAGAAGAATCAGAGGATTTGTAATTTCTATTTAGAAATTCGTTACAGAGATTGTAATCCGCTACATTTAAATCATCAATAAATATTTGATACTCCGAATTTATCGCTTTTGTTTTCATTAGCATAAAATTTGTGTGTACAAATTTTGGCACACCCGGTGGGACATGAGATATGGCGATCCTCCTCCCTGATGTAATCAAAGACACCCTTCCCTACCATTGGACCACCAGTAATCCTTGTGGCACAATACGCCTTCATGAGCAGTTGGCACATGAGAAGGTTACCTTGAACTATTCATAGCCTACTTTCTTGTTTTTCGATGTTATTAATCAATAAATGCATGCAGCCACTGCTTTCATTCACGAAATGGAGCCATGACATTTATCTAAACCATCATCTCTATTGTGCTACCTAGTCATGACGTACTTTCAAGCGATGAAGCTATCGTGCTAAAGTGAAGGAGTCTCCATGTAGAAAATTGAGTCGCCACGAAAGAAGAGCTAGCGAGGTCACTTGAGGTTAGGCGGCCATGTCCTCGCTCCGTAGCTAATTGTGGTTTCTTCCTGGTCTTCGCTCGACATTATAAAAGACAGAAGAACCTTATACAATTGATCTTGGTGATGTCTTCATGTTGGTACTGCCACAGTTGAGCCTTTTAGGATGCTATTGTTTAGCTGATACATCAGTTATTCTCCCTTATGCTATTACAAGCATGTGGTCGCCCGAATTTGTACACACAAATTTTATGCTAATGAAAACAAAAGCGATAAATTCGGAGTATCAAATATTTATTGATGATTTAAATGTAGCGGATTACAATCTCTGTAACGAATTTCTAGACAGAAATTACAAATCCTCTGATTCTTCTCCTCAAACGTCGAACGAGGGCTTCGCAGCTTGATCTCGGATCGAACGAGTAGGCGTCCTTCGATTTCGGCGAAGAACGCGTTGAAGGTCTTGAAGAACGCGAAGAACTTGCTTGAAGATCTTCGAATGTCTTGAAGTACCGGCTGACGATCTTGTTGTTGGATGTATGAACTCTTCAGGGCTTTTGAAGCTTGATCTTTAGAGCTCTCTACTTCTTGCAAGATCGAATTATGTGTTTTATGGCCTAGGGGTGGCCCCTTTATATAGGCACTGGAGTAAGAGTTGTAGTCCTGTTACAACTCGGAGAACTAATTATCTTTTATTTATTTATTTAATAAAAGAATAGTCTCCACCAATCACATAATTAATAAATCATTATTTATTTAAGAATAATGATTTATTATAAGAAATATGTATTTCTTATTTTCTGCACTAATTTGACAAGTGGCGCGATATGATTGGCCATATTTGCTAGTCTTGATAGCTGCATCAAATTGACAAGTGGCACTCTTTCATTCGTCGTACTTGCTGACTTGTAGTCATGTCGTGTCGTGACATGGCGTCCTCATATGCAGTCCTTGGTTGTAAATAAGTTTAGTCTCATTTACAATTTAGTCCATGTTTTAATTGTAGTTTTAGGACAACAACTTGTCGAGCAATGCTTTTCGGTCCACGAATTCGATAAATAATTAAGAACACGTGGCACCGTTTAAGTGGCTGAAAATTTATGTGTCTACAGCGAGCCTTCAGTCACGACATTTATGTTGGGTATCATGTGTGAGCAGTTTGTCCCGCATCGGGATGGTGGACATGAGGTTTACGGTTAATATAGTATGATATGGGCCCTAACTCATAAGGTTGACATTTTGGGTAAGTGGGTGTCTCAAATCATACTACGGTGCTACTCCCTCGCGGTGCTTAATCTCCCTACAAGTGCTATCAGAGTCTGGTTCGAGATCCGGGTTATACACGCGACGAGAACGGAGACGAGATTATAAATTTTTCGGTGACGACGAGACGCTTGCGGCGGCGGTGATTTTTTGTTCTTGAAGAGCTCACGGCAACGGGGACTTGTGGCGCGTGGGTTGAGAAGAACAAGGAGCAGCGGCGGTGTCGAAGGGTTGAAGAGGGCAGCGACTGTTTTGACAGCAGCGGCGTGGAAAATGTTTTTGGTTGGCGGTGGCAAAAAGCTCCTTGGGCGGCTAGGTAATCACTTGAACTAGTTTGGGTTGATTTCGTGTTGAAATCACGAGTTTTTTTCCTTGTTGGTTGTCAATTTCGAAGGAAAGACAAGGAAGATCGCTGCTGGGTTTAGGTCTGGTCGTGAGGAAGAAGAAGACCAGGAGGAGTAATCCAGTGCTTCGCGGGCGCTGTTGGGCGCGTGTATGAAACACGATACGTGTGGTCCAACTTGTTTTGGACGTATCTTGGGCTCCAGGAACCCGTTTGACTTGAAACAAGAGTCATACCCTAGGTTTTTGGGCATTTACGACGCATTGGCGGTGTCGGATTCTGCAGATTATTGACAGAAATTTGCAGATTGGTGTGATGGCGGTGAAAAGTTCTACTTTCGTGATTGAACATTTCAACGGCCACAACGATTTCACTCTATGGCATCAACAAGTGAAAAATATGTTGACAACAAGAAGGTCTTATCAAGGCTGTCATGAAGAAGAAGTCCGAAAAGCCAGCGGGTGTGACAGATGACAAGTGAAAGAAGATGCGTGAGATGGCAAATAGCACAATTCAGCTATATCTCGGCAACAGTACACTCCGCGAGGTCATCAATGAGACGGATCCGTACGAGCCGTGGACGAAGTTGGAGAGCAGGTATAAGTCCAAGTCATTGACGAGTCGACTTTTCTTGAAGTAATAGTTGAATGCGCTGCCTATGGTCAAAGGGAAGGATTTTATGGAAAACTTGGATGAGTTCAACATGGTTCTAACACAGCTGAATGCGGTTGATGCAAAGATTGAAGAAGAAGATCAAGAATTTCTCTTGTTAGTTTCTCTAATTCCTTTGTACGAGCAAATCAAGACTACGTTGATGTATGGGAAGGATACTATTAAGTTAGATGAGGTGGTTGCTACTCTTATTTCCCATGAGTCGGTAAGGAAAAAGGAGAGCGACAAGACGCAACTTGATGGAATCATGGCTATATCAGAGGGAAGTCAAGATCGTGGAAGGAGGCAACAGAAGAAGGCTCATAGGAGGGGACGTTCCAAATCCATAGGTGATGACTACAAGCCGCGATGTTTCTTTTGTAATAAAGGAGGCCATATCTGAAAGCGTTGTGAGAAGTACAAAGCAGCGAGGAAGATGAATCAACCATCAGAGGCAGCAGTCATTTAGAAGTCCGACAGTGATGAAGATCCAGTGGATGTGATAACAGTCACTTCGGGTAATGAGAACTCAGATGGTCTGGTGGACTCTTACAAAGGCGATTCCAAGAAATTCGGCGAATGCTTTCGGGCGAGGGGGAGCATGTTGAAGGGCTCACACATGAAGGGGGAGATTGTAAAGTATCATGTGTGAGCAGTTTGTCCCGCATCGGGATGGTGGACATGAGGTTCATGGTTAATATAGTATGATATGGGCCCTAGTTCATAAGGTTGACATTTTGGATAAGTGAGTGTCTCAAATCATAATATGGTGCTCCTCCCTCCCGGTGCTTAATCTCCCTACAATGCATTTCCAGCAATCTTACAGATGAAATGAGTGATTACATGGGACCTGAGTACAATCACATGTGATTATAGGTATTAATGTTATATAATTTTAAAATAGGAGTATCAAAATAATAAAAAGTCGTAAATATGGGTAATACATGTGCAGTTTAATCTTTGCAAAAGACAAAAATACATACACTAACAGACATGTACCACCGGTGCAACAATTTCAAAATATAAGTACTGTGGATGTCAAAATTAAAAATATGGATACGAACATATGACAATTTATAATAAGCGTACTCAACATAGCATAATCATTATTATATTTCTTACACTATTCTCCACTTCATCCAATCTCAACATTTGCATGCCTAGCTTTTTGCTAATCTTATTCTCATTGCAGATTTGATGGACCAGTCTATATCTTTGCAAAAATTCATTTGTATCTTTAAGTATTTTGTCTTCTTCAATTCTTTGCATTATCCATTGATACGGGTACGTATCCTGACACGGGCACGGGGCCGAGACGGGGGACACGCGAACGAGTCGCACCGGCCTATCTCAAGGACTACGTCTCAAAGTAGCAGCTTATTTATTTATCAGTTATTTTAATTATTAAAGTGTTAGGAAGTATTATAATTGTTTTGGGGTTCTAGCATGATTAGTTTATTGTTAGAGGAGTGTTAGGATAATTAGTCTTTAGTCAATTAGTATTTATAGCTGGCTCTGGTTCAGTTTCTTTTTATCAGATGAATTGAGAAATAATATCTTCGTTTGGTCAAACCCTAAAAGTGTCGTAGGCTCACCTACGTGGTCAGTTTTTGACAAATTTTCACAAAATCCGTCGACCCCGATACCTTAGCTGTATCAAATTGGTGCTTTCATTGCTTTCACCATCCACCTGGTGATACGATGACAAACACAAACACAGTACGAGAGGAAGAAATCAAAGCCAACAATCAAGTGTTAATGGAGGAATTGATGAAGAAGATGATAGAAGAACTGGACAAGAGATTCGCCGCCCTCGAACAGAGCCGCAGCCGTTAGCCCACTCCGCCACCGTCGCTGAACCCCACAACAGAGGGGACCGGCCTCACCAATCGGACGGCGCCGCCATCGCTACCAGCGGCGTCGCAGGACGCCTCCGTCCATATCGACGATGCTCTCACCCATCCCGTCCGCCAACAACTCCGTACAGGGGCCGTTAACTTCGACCCCCTTCGCCAGGAAATCCTCGCGACTCTCGCCGGCGATGTCACAACTGGAGCAGACGAGGACCACCATCAACGGCGCCGGCTCACTGGTTCTGCGCGTCCTCGCACTACTAGAAATATTAGCAAAAGCGTCATTTGATTAATGCGGTATTTCCTAAAATTAATGCTGTATTTAGCAAAAACAGCATTAATTGCAGCATTAATACTAATGCTGCATTTGCCAGTGCTATTTTTTGAATTGCAGCATTAAGCTAATGCTGCTAGCAAAAACAGCATTACTTGCAGCATTAACTAATGCTGCATAGTTCTAGTCACACCTGCAGCATTTACACAATAATGCTGCATTTTCGAATCAAATTGCAGCATTATTGGACATTAATGCTGCATTTTTACACTTCATTATGCAGCATTATTCTTGATTAATGCTGCAATTTTTCTAACTCTGTTTGTTTGTTTTGTGTTTTTTCCTGTTTGTTTGATTTGTGTTTTTTGTTTTCTTTTTCAAAGTTCCCGTGTTCATCTTTTATCTTTCCTTTTCATCTTCTTCAACTCGTTCAACAACATCAAAATATAGCAAAAACAGAGCAATTACAGTTTACAGAACATAAATTTGTTCAACTCGTTCATCCTTCATCCCATAACATACCATTTCCATAACATATCATTTCCATAACCATCACAAATTACAGTTTCTAGATCACATAAATTTGTACAGCAACTATTTTTCATTATCAACAGCTAAAACAACTATTTTTTCATCTCATTACAGGAGATGAAGGAAAACAAAATCAGACCTATAGGTTATTTTTACAATCACTGCCATTACAACACATCTACAAAAACATTACAACGAGGAAGAACAGAAGAAGAACGCCGCCTCACCACCGCCGCCTCACCACCGCCGCCTCTAAAACCGCTGCCTCGCCACCAGATCTGGGAACCTTCATCCTCCATATCCTTCGTTCTTCATCCACAAATCAGGGTGAACAAAAAATCAAATTGAACAATAACCTGCAAATCGAAGAATATTTCACAAATCAGGAACAAAACAACTTCACATACAATCAAATTGAACACACCAGATCAGAGAGAGAGAGAGAGAGAGAGATTCGTAGGGAGAGAGAGAGAGATTCGTAGGGAGAGAGAGAGAGAGACTCACCGTTTGGTTCGGATCTGGAAGACGCCGACGGTTCGGCGGTGGCGGTCGTTGGCGGTGGAAGAGACCGAGAGAGAGAGAGAGAGCGGAACTACCTCTGTCGCCGCCGACGAGAGGTCTTGAGACAGAGACAGAGACAGAGCCGCCGCAACTACCTCTGTCGCCGCCGGATCTGGAGATCCATCGCCAAATCGCCACCGTCTCTCGGATCAGGTCCTTCTCATCGGCCAAATCGCCAAATCGCCGCCGGATCTGGACGATGAAGGAGGTGCCGACGAAAGACACGACGGCGTCCTTCTCCTCTCTCTTCGACGGCGGCTTCGGCGGCATCACAGACGTCCATGGCGACCTCCACCAGCAGCACAACGTCCTTCTCTCTCTCTCTCTCTCTCTCTCTCTCTCTCTCTCTCTCTCTCTCTCTCTCTCTCTGTGTGTGTGTGTGAGTAATGGGGGCTGCTGTGTTAGGGTGTGGGTTTTTGTTAGGGTTTTGTATTGGTAAAATTTGGTTAATTTTGAATTCCCCCCAAATGTTTAGTGAAAATTTTGAATTCCCCCCAAAAGGTTTGAGATAGCAGCATTACTTTTTGTAATGCTGCAATACTAAGCTTTTTTTTTTTTTTGTAAAAAACAGCATTAATGTTGTTAATGCTGCAAATGATTTTTTTTTTCAACTTTTTGTATTGCAGCGTTAGTTTGTTAATGCTGCAAAGTGAAAAAGTAGATTTGTGAAAAAAGCAGCATTAATGTGATTAATGCTGCAATTTGTATGAACATTGCAGCATTAACGGATTAATGCTGCAATTTTTACCAAAAATTGCAGCATTATTGGATTAATGCTGCAATTTTTACCAAAAATTGCAGCATTATTGGATTAATGCTGCAATATTACAGCATTTGCTTTGCAACATTAATATTAATGCTGCTTTAGGGTACCAATTACCGCATTTGTTCAAATGCTGCAAAAAAAATGTAGTATTTGCTAATATTTCTAGTAGTGTCGCCAAGAGGCCGCTGCCTCCGTCGCCGCCTTTGACGAGGGCTACCCTGATGCAAACAACCCGCGACCCAGATCTGGATTTTATCCACAAAACAGAACCCACCCGCGAAGCTACCACCCGACCCAATCCGACTTACCTTATGCGGGTCGGCCACTACAACAGACCCAACGGCTTACGGGAAATCAACCCCCTGTTCCCAGACGCTCCGGGAAGCGACCCAACCAGGTCACCTTCGACGCCGACGACGTGGGTTGGCCGCCACGGAACCCTCCACGCCAACAGTATGGGTCTGCTCACCATCCTACTCCTGTGGTTGGCAACTACAACGTGGGTCGTCAATCGGTGAATTACAAAGTATACCCGTGGGATACCGAGGAACTATCTGATGACGAGGAAGCCGATTTTCAGCCGTATCCAGTCAATCGACACGGCCGTCGCACCGCACTGGTCCAGGACAGACACAATCCGAAGTTACGTATGGAGGCTCCCCGCTTTTCAGGTATTGACCCGCATACTTGGATATACAAATTTGAAGAATATTATACGTATTATCGGATTAAGCCAGTCGAACGACTTCGCTTAGTTGGTGTATTGTTAGAGGGGGAAGCAGCTGAATGGTTTTGTTATCGCCGTAACAATTACGGGTTTGTTAGTTGGGATGCTTTTTTACAAGAGGTACAAGTTCGATTTGATTCCAACTATTATCATGATTACTTTGGCCAATTAGCCAAATTGCGACAGCAGACGTCCGTCCTTGCTTATCAGTCAGAGTTTGAGAAGCTGCTCAATAAGATTGGGCCAACCTCTGACGACCAGTTGATCTCACTGTTTGCTTCGGGTTTGACGGATCCGTTGGGCCGTGAATTGGGATTACGCCATCCTAGTTCGCTGTCCGAGGCCTTTTCCCTTGCTCGTGAGCTCGAAGCCATTCGTTCTCCCGCTCCAGCACAGGCCGTCACCGTGGCTCAGCCGATTACTTTCACTGTTCCCCCCGCTCAGTCCTCAACCACAGCACCTCGTCTCACCTCAGCTGAACGTCAGGACAAAATGAACAAGGGTTTATGTTTTCGCTGCGGTGAAAAATTTGTTAGTGGGCATAAATGCGCGGGTCAGTTCCGTCAGATGGAGGCAGGTACGCAGGGGACACCGCCAGCTGATCATTTATTTGTTGAGGATGACGTTTCTGGTCTCTACAGTATGGTTAGTTCTGATCAGATCAGTGCTTTGCGTCTCGTGGGTACCATTCACGGTACGCCGCATTCTGTTCTCATTGATGACGGCTCGGCGAAGAATTTCATCCACCCCAATTTGGTCAAACAGCTGCAGTTACCGGTCAAGCCGACATCGCCATTCATGGTTCGGGTGGGCAATGGGGAGTTCCTGTATTGCGACACCACTTGTGGACAGGTTGAGCTTGTTATGCAGGGGTCTTCATTTTTAGTTGAATTGTACGTTTTGGAGTTCCACGGTTCACAGGTTGTTCTGGGCATGCTTTGGCTCCAACACTTGGGCGAGGTGGTCACCGATTACTCCAAGAAGACATTAGCATTCCAGCACAACGGCAAGCTTGTGGTTTTACAGGGATTGACAGCAGCAGCATTGGGTTGCCATCGTTCTTTCTTTCGCCTTGAGGACAAGGCGATAGTCAACCAGGGGGGAGTTGATACGGGTACGTATCCTGACACGGGCACGGGGCCGAGACAGGGGGACACGCGAACGAGTCGCACCGGCCTATCTCAAGGACTACGTCTCAAAGTAGCAGCTTATTTATTTATCAGTTATTTTAATTATTAAAGTGCTAGGAAGTATTATAATTGTTTTGGGGTTCTAGCATGATTAGTTTATTGTTAGAGGAGTGTTAGGATAATTAGTCTTTAGTCAATTAGTATTTATAGCTGGCTCTGGTTCAGTTTCTTTTTATCAGATGAATTGAGAAATAATATCTTCGTTTGGTCAAACTCTAAAAATGTCGTAGGCTCACCTACGTGGTCAGTTTTTGACAGATTTTCACAAAATCCGTCGACCCCGATACCTTAGCGGTATCATCCATCCAGTTCTGTTTTCTTCTTTTGCCATTCTTTGTCCCTTCTTTCTCTTAGTTTACAACTTTGTTTCCCGTTGTTTTTTCTTTGATTGTATGATCACTATGACAGACCTCTTTAGATTTGATTTTCAATGCCCTTTGAGAAAAGACTAGATGAAGGGGAACAGTCGTAACTCTTGATCCCATAAAGTGTATGTTTATAGAGAGATCATAAATGATAATTATAATTCTATATAATCTATTTTAGTCTCACTCATCCAAACATACTCCATATGCCACTACTTAGTTGTCTCTTCTGAATAGCTCTCTTTTGACTTTTATCACTATTCACTGGGTCACTTTGACCTGGTGATTTGGATAGCAAAACGAAGTAATTTTTTGATATACTTTCATGCTATTGTAGTATAAAAGTTACTTTACAACATCATGAAAAATTATCTAAAATTACATCGTTTTGCTATCTAAATTGTCGGGTCAAAGTGACCCAACTACGAGTGAACAAATCAAAAGGTGGCTATTCAGAAGAAACGGAGTGGTAGCTTTGACTCTTACCATTTCTTTATTATTTCCTTTTTCACTTGACCCAAGTCTTATCCAAGAATTTGACCGAGTCCTATTTTTCCTTTATTTTTCCGTTTCTCACTTGACTTAAGCCTTATCCAAGAACTTAATCGCAGCTTATCTTTTCTCACTTGACCTAGCATCATTATCCAATAACTTAATCGGAATCAAATATACAATCTTGATATTAATGCATTAGCAACCCTTCACATTGGAGATTGTTTGTTTATATTGCTCTAAAAAAATTGTATTACCCATCAAGTTTCAAATAGTAGAAGGAGCTTACCCAAAGGGTTGATATTGTGTGTGTGAGGTTTGAGATTTAAAGTATGCTCTCTTTAAAATTTCAAGATAGAACTCATTAACACCAATTATTTTTTGGACAACCAATAATTAACTCGTCCATTTACAATAAGCAATAGATATGTTTCAGGATCTCATGAATTAACACAGAAAATAAACTAAAACGAAAAGTGGTAAGAGTTCAACTTCATTCGAACACTGTCACAATTACATTCACATGCTCATGACTCATGAGCATGAAAACCCAAAGTACCCAAAATTTCCAAACTCCCGCATACATTGATCATTATCATATCACAACTAGATCATTATTTATCTCATCCTATTATCAGTAAACACACAGTTAAACACCGTTATTACAAGCACCGCAAGCACACAACTCACCGACAAAACATACATCACCCGACTACTATTCCCATCCCGAACCCGAATCTCCTCAAACTCCTTTCATTTCGTCACCGGCGACGGCGAGAAGCCAAGCAACTCCTTCGAATGCTCCCACGGCTTCACCACCAGCACCGCGTCGAACGCCTTCGGGACGCCGTTGCCGTCCGCCACGGAGATCTTGAGAAAATACTTTGTCCCGGCAACCACCTGCGTCTCCGCCTCCAGAACCGACTGGAACTTCAGATCTCCGCCGTTCTTCTGCTCGTGGTTGTATCTCTCGACTGAGAACCTCCCCAGATCTTGAATCTCCTTGTTCGCCTTCACGTTGTGGACCTTCGTCCTGCCTCCCACCATCGTCCCTCCTCCTCCGCCTAATCCGCTGGCCACCGTCGCCGCCGCGAAGACGAAGACGAGGAGGGTGAGGAGAATCGAGACCGAATGATTCGCCATTGATTTGGGTTTTTTTTCTTTTTTTCTTATGGTTTCTAATTGGGAGAATTGTGATTTTGGTTTGGTTTGGTTTGGTTTGGTTTGGTTTGGGGGGATTTATAGAATTGGGGATGAAGATATTGTTTAAACACGTATTGTGGGCAGTCAGGAACAGCGTGCCGCGTTTTCAGAAGATGGGAGGAAAACGACGGAATACCTCCCTCTGACCCATATAAGAGAGGGTGCGGAATTCGAGATCAATGGCTATCCGATTCGTGCTTTTCTTTCCAGTTTTGTCCTCATACTATGTGGTATTTTACAGGGCCACTACATGGTGGTTGGATTAATTATTGATGTGAAGTGGGGGCATAAATGGCGTTGGAATCTACACTTCCTTTATTTTGTCGCCTCTTCAAACAATTGGCCAGCGTTATACTTTCACCCCCTCTTGTTTGGTTTAATGACACATTCACCGCTTCTAATTTGACAGAGACACTTTCACCCCCTTCACTTTGCCAAACTGCAAAAACTTGAATCCCATCTAGTTTTAATTTTAGTCTGGAGTTGAGACTTGCGATCTATCAATAAAAAACTATGGGGACAACTTTGCCCCCATAATAGCAAATTATAGAAATTACTAACAGCTATTATTGACGTTTTGTATGACATGAGGGCGAATTTATCTCCGAAAATATTTTCAGTGACATTCACGGATTAGGGTGCAAGTTCAAACCAGACAAACCACAAACCGAACCAAACCAAACCAAACCGAACCGAACCGAACACAAACCGTAAAAAATACAAATTGAACCGACCAAACCGTTTAAATCGTTAAACCGTTTAAACCGTATTGTATATATTTCTTGTACCATAAACATAATATTATTATTCTCTCATGTGAAATGTTGATGTTTCTTTCATATTTCTTTACTTCTTGCTCGACTTTTCCGTAAAAGATTCCTAGAAAGTCAATAAAATAGTTGTAGAACAGATTGAGTCTACTTTAGTCTCTACATTTGAACTTTTGTTTAGATAATTTTACCTTTTAAGGTTAAAAATATAATTTTAAGTAATAATGTGTATGAATATGTAAAGTGACGGTTTAAACCCAATCGAACCTCCTAAAATCGTGACCGAGGCAAAATCGAGCCGAGATAAACCGAACCGTTGAGGTTTGAACTTCTTTTCTCAAACCTGACCGAACCGAAAGTTTGCATCCCTATTGTAACACCCCGAGTTTATATCAAGGGTAAATTAGTAATTTGGTACACAATTTACAGTTAGGAGTTCTAGAAATTTGTTCGAGTAACTTTTTTAATTCAAAATTTGATAGAGAGGCTTACACATGATAACTATTTTCTAAATTAATTTTATTTAGTTATACCTAAAACTACACTAAATAATCTAATTAAATAAAAACTTATAATCTTATTCTGGTGCTACAAAAGTACATAAAAATTTTCACGTACTTGTGGTATATCCAAACACATCCAATAATTTTTACCTAGCTAAGGGTACTCCCAAAATACCATACAAGTTTTCCCTAGACACTCTATTGGCCAATTGACCAAGACCCTTCACCTATTGGCTACTTGACTTGACCAAAGACTTGACCCTAAGCCTAGTTGGACCTAGCCCCATCACCACCAGCGACCACCACCACCACCTCCGTCCATCTCTCTCTCTGCCTCTCCATTTATCTCTCTCGATCTTTCTCTGTCCCACTCTCTCCTATGTTGTTCGGCGAAAAGAAGAAGCAGCGGCGACAAGGACAGTGACACCACCACCGCCACCGCCTGATCTCTCTCACTCTCTGCTTTTACTCTCTCTCCCTCTCTCGATCTCTCTCTCTCTCTCTCTGGTCGTGCAAAACAGAGGAAGCATGAGCAGAACCAGCGGCAGCAAGAAACCACCACCGATCCAAACCCGACGGCAACCCGACAGGAAATTCGACGCCGCCCCTCCACCACTTCTCCGCCTCTTGCAGTGACTTTCCCTCGACCCTAGAGGTCTGACGAACCCTGAGGAGCCCCCACAGTATCTCCAACCACCGGAGACACCATCTTTTCCGGCGAATTTATCGACGACGATCCGCCAATTGAGTTCTCCAACATCCAGTAACCGATTTCAATAATTTTTGGCACAAATCCGAATGTTTTAACTCGAATTTGAGTTATGAATCGTCAAACTGGTATGGGTATCAAAGAATAAAAAATATTGATGGATTGAGATTGATGAAGTATGAGGAAGATGAGGAAGTGGGTGATTTTGTATTTAACAGAAACTATAGGGTATTATATGATGGGTCAGAAACCATTAATGAATAGAGTAGGGTAACTAATTGAAGTGTCTACAAAGCTTAGGGGAGCTAATAGTTATATAAATAATTTGAAATGATTTATTGATTAAATAACCTAAATTGATTATCTAGAATTTCTAATTCATAATACTCTTGTTAAATAATTTGATAAGAGAGTGTTTATGAAAATTTAGTTATGTTATCACATTATAATTATAGTTTCTTTATTTACAAGATTGTGAACTAAAATACATGTTGATGAGATTTTTGGAAAGATAACAACTTAATAAATTAAAAGAATTTATTTATAAATTGGTTGAGTTATGATTAAATAATTATATTTGTTCTCTTTAATAGAATTAAATGTAGTATGTTTAGGTATTTATGAGTGAGATAATAACTAATTTTTAAATGATTCTTTATGTAAAAAGGGATAGTAATATAATATTTATATGATTGGGGGCTAAATTATAATAGAATTGACATTTCTATTTTACAAAAATAAATAAATAAAAATAAATTTTTCACTATTAAAGAAAAATAAGTTTGTTGGACATGTATTGATTAGGATGTATAAACTTGTAGGCGACGAGTTCATGAACAAGAGTCACATCTAGGCATGATGACTATTTCAATCTATTTGACGTTTCAATTAGAGGTAAGTTAATATGCATAGCATTGCGTGTCTTTCCTTCTTTCGTGTATCGCGTGCGTTATTTGTCAAATACTACCATACGTGATTTATTTTGAATTATTTAGTTGCTTTCGAAATATTCTACTTTGAAAGTATCGTATGAAAAATATAATCCAAAGTAAATAACCCAAGGGACCCCCGTAGAAGAACATCTCGATTCTATTTCGAAATGAAGTACCAATCTAACACGACTACCATATTAGGCCCTGATTACCTGGTTCACGAGCCACAATTATAAAAAGTATCGTACCGCTCAAATATTGGTCAAGCACAAATATCTCTCATAATCATATACCGAGTATTATGATAAACTGCCACACCGGCTTTAGTTGAAGCTCCTTACTCGATTTTTCATCTTGAAACAAAAGTCGTAATGATGTAAGTGGAAGCTATTGTGCGTGAGTTTGTGTCATATCCCTGATACGATACGTTTCGGACAGTTTGTTATTGGTTATTGTTATGTGGTTATGAGGCGCTGTGATGCGAACCTCCTTGTGATTGTGATATGGTTTATGGTTGTGCTTTTGCACATTATGAGAAACCGATTGTGGATTTGATATGGTCACTCCCCGCATCAACTAGTTAATAATTCCTGGACTCTATATCTTATCACTGAGGAAAGAGAATAGTATCTTCTTGAGATGTAAAGTTATGAGTTCTGAAAATATTACAAAGTACTATTTGATTGTGATTCTCCAAGATGATCCGCGTCTTTGGATTGTAAATATAAAATTTGAAATCGTCATGAAATTTGTCTAAGGAAACAACACAAATGGGATTCCAACATATATATGATATTTATTTATCACCGAACTATTTATCCCTGACATGCCTCATAATCTCTTTACTTGCTATGGGCGTTATCTTACTCAGCCGTTTGCTGATCACTTTCTTCAAAAGCTGCATCAGCTTTTGCCATTTTAAAACCGCAGGTCTTAGCCAAAGGTGGGGGACGTTGACGACACAGCTGGCTAGGATACTATGCTGCTCAAAACTACATTTAGTATTTTTTTTTTCATTTTGTAAATTAATGTACTTGTAACTTTCAAACAATGTCACTAGTTTATTCCGAATGTATGATAAATTAAATTTGGATATTTGATGGCTGTACTAACTGTGAACAGGCGATCCTTATTCGTTCCCGATGGGGTTTATCTCCCCGAGGGGAGACATCTCTCTAAACATGCGGCCTGGCCGACCGTGTGGTTTGGGGTGTGTTGCACCAATTCACGGATACATCGCCCCAAGATTAAAGACTTCACAATCAAGGGTTAAATTACTTGAAGTTAGGCACATTGAAGGAATAAAAGTGTTCATGTCCAAACTAGAAAGGGTGAAAGTGTATCTCATTCAAACTAGAGGGGGTGGAAGTGTATTTTACCCATCTTTATCATATTCATTTACGATATATTTAGTTATGATTTCACATATGAACCCCTCCGTGGAAAGCTTGTGATTTTGCCGACATGGAAATTGTGTTGCAAATACTAGTTAATGACGTGGGAACCGCAACTGCTACTTTTCGGATGTGCAATGGGTATGTGCATAGTGGATAAACCTCCGCTCTAGTGCACTAACTTTCAAACCACACTAGATAGCTAAACTAATCTGAGAAAACTCAGAATAACATGCTCATAGTTTAGGAGGCTAATAGATAGTCATTTGATTGTCCCAAGGTTAAACTCAAGACCTTAAGGCAAATGCCCAAAGTCTTAAGAATACTGTCGACTCAACTACACCCCGAAGGATTTTGACAATTCTTGATTCAGCATTTACAAGCTCGAATAAAATTTTATGTCTTGTTTGGATAATGTACATAGAAAGAAACATAAGGAGAAGTTATACTTCACATTATACATCACGGTAAGAATTAGGTGTAATACCCCGTTTAAATATGAAGGGTAAATTGGTAATTGAGGCATGAAATTCAATTTTTATTGCGAGTGAGGAGTTGGATTATTTTTGGGTTCAAAATATATTCGGAAAGTTTATATAATAATTCTATAGAAAACGATATTTTATTACGTATTCTATTTAGCATTTTATATAGTTTATTTAAATATAACAAAGTGTGTACCCAGCCCACTAGATTGCCCAACCCATTTGGTACTCCTAAAACACTCTAGCCTAACTAGTAGAGGACAAAAAAAAAAGGGCAAAGTCGGTTGAAGAAAATTCACTTCTCCAAGTAACATTTTTCTTATTTAATTCTCTCTCTCTCATTGTTTCTCTCGCACACAAAACAAATCAGACCAAAAACAATTCCCTGATCTCTCTCTCTCTCTTGCAAACCCACGGGAACAAACACAACCACCACCACCGTACCTCCATCACCACCGGCACCACCACCTCAACCACCACAACCTCCACCTCCATCTCTCTCCCTCTCCCTTTCTTCTCTCTCTCTGTCCGAAACCAGGTCAATAGCCCCCGAAGAGGAGGCTGCCAACCACCAAGGAGGTAGCCGGCGAACCACCCGACGGAAACCACTGCCACCACCTCTGGGTTCTCTCCCTCTCTCTCTGATTCGACCACCAAGCTTGCTCTCCCTCTCTGTTTTGACACAAAGAGCAAAACCAGCAGCAAGAACCAGCTGAAGAACACCCCGAACCACCACAACCGCCGCCGGCCACCATACTTTCCGGCGAGAAGCTCCCCCGATCTAACCGGAGCGACCCACCCTCTCCCCTTGGTACCAAACAACTCCTGGAGGTCCGAGGAGTTCAATAGCAACATCAAACAGAGCCTATAACGTCAGAATGTTCGTTTTCGATCATCACCGCCGACCATAAACTTCGGAGTCGATACCCGCTTCGTCTATTGACCATTTCTCGCGATTTTTTGCATGGGTAAACTCTAAATCACCCTCTAGTTCATTTTTGATCATCAAAAATCCCATCTTGTTAGCTGTAAATCGAATCGGGTATGTTGGGTTGAAGTTGTATGCGTATGTTCATGAAAGGGGGGTTGTTTATGTAGTTTCTGAAAAGTTGAGGTTGAGTAGTGAATTGCATGTATATTTTCTGAAAAGTTGGGGGTGATTTGTGTATAGTGTGAAACTGCATGTGGTGGGGGTGTAAGTAATTGTCTTTTATGATAAGTTTGGGGGATCTAATTGTTGTTTATATAAACTGCATATAATATATGAAATTAAAAATGCGATTTTTGGGTTAAATTTATATCCTAATATTTCTAGATGTTAGTTTGGCTATATAAAAGTAAATTGGTTATTAAAGTTATATGAGAATTTGTTTATAAGAAATATTGTTGTTTCTATTGAAAATAACCGAGACAAAATATACTTTGTTTTAACCATATAAAGTTTTAAGTGCTTGTAAACTAGTATGTTGAGTAAAATAGATTATTTTGAAAATATTGATAAAATAAAATAAATTTGAAGTTAATTTATGAAATAACTATTAAGTAGACTCTTAAATAAAAATCTATACTTTTTCTATTTAATAGTACTTGATTATTATTTCTAGATACTAGAAATAATTTATCCAACATAAGTTTATAAATATATATGACTTGTTTTTATTGGACTAAACATTTTATGAATTTCCCTTATGAATTTAATTCTTTTATGGCATATACACTTTCTAATAAATAAGTAGCTATGATTAAATTAGTTTCTTTTCAATTAAATTTTTGTAGTCATTTACAAATAAATAGGTTTTCTAATAAATTATTATTTCCTAAATATGAGAGTGTATAGACTTAATATGAGATTTATTACTCAATGATTTTACGAATTAGTAATTATATAAGTGGTAATATTTTCATGAGAAAAATATAGTTGTTTACTTCACCGATTTATTTTATAAATATTACATGCTAGTAACTAATGTTGTAGTGGGGGTGATCTCAAATGAGTCTCGTTAGAAATTATAGCATTTCACATATTATACGTGCGCGGTTGGACTTGTAATTGATATAGGAATTATAAACTTGTAGGTGACGAGTTCATAAGCAAGGGCTACGTTTATCCGTAGAAGCATTTTCGTGCTATTTGCCTTACTACTTGAGGTGAGTAAATATGCCTAACCTAATGTGCCCGTCATTCATTCGTGTCTAACTATTTTTATGATTTTATGTCTCAAAATTTGATTTGTGATATACGTGCTCGATTTGATATTTCAAATACTTGTCTAAATGATTATTTGGAAAATATCACATGAAATTAATAATACGTAATAACGTAAAGTGGAAACAGTTGTGCGGTGGAACTATACGTGGATTCTTTTATATTGTGGTTATGATATTTTGCTCGGTTGCAATTGCCCCGGGCTGCTCCATGTACTCACCTCTCTGGCCGCAAGAGTCTTAGGGGGTGCCGGCACTTAAGGTCTTGGATGCATGCGAGATGGTTGGTACTATATTATTGGTTGGTTCCCCACTACAACTAAATAAAAATGTGAATTTTGAGATATGGATGATGATGAATATTGGATATTGGGAATTCCCTAATTGGGACAACATTATGGATTGGAATGTTTTCTTTGGATAAATGTCTTATTGTACTATGATGATTTGAGAACACATTTCTGGAGATAAAAGATTAAAATTTCAAAAATATATTTCTTTTCTCACATGAGAAACATATTTGTTTACTTCTTACACATCATCCTTATTTCTTAAAATAAAAATATGCCTCTTTCCGGTTTACACGTTGGGGTGTTTACTTACTCAGCATTTTGTGCTGACTTTGAAAAAACTGCGGTCTTTGTTTCTTTCCCCCACAGGTCTAGGTGAAGGGATCTCGGCTTAAGGGGAATCGCGGACTCACTTAGTTGTGCTAGCTTTAAATAATGGAACACTTAGAGCTTGTTTATCTTGTTTAATAGTGTGTATTATTTCACTGTTGAAGACATTAAGGCTTGTAATATATAATTATGTCGGAGTTTGTTTTTGATTACCATTGTTCCTTGCATCCGGGAGCGATCCCGGGTGCAGAGTGGAATTTCCGTATTTCTCCCACGACGAATTACGGGGTGTCGCATTAGGAACATATATAATTTAGTCTACATTATCCCTTATTTTATATCATAAAGTATAACTTCATTAAAAGAGGATCCCCAAAAAGTCAAGATACAAGGCCAAAGATATAAACCAAAATGGATTGTAGACGGTCAAGCGGCAAGCGAGAGCCTAAATATTGAACAAGCCGCAAAAGCAAACTATATTAAGAGGAAGCTACTAGACAAGCATCTCAAGCAAGCGAATGCGCAGTTTAGACTACGCCAAAATTTACTTTCTAAATGGAGCAAAATGTAAGAGCTTGTGTCTCTGTCATAATTCTGCTAGTAATAGGGGCGTCCTCCCGCGCTACTCTTCTAGATCTCTGTAAGTTATGAAAGACAACGATGTCAGAATATATAGATAAACAATAATTGGCATTAATAATCGCATTTTCAATATCAAAGAGTTCCTCTTGAAGATGGGAGGCGGCATTGACTAGCTCAGATATGGAGTTGCCACGATAGATAAACAATAATTGGCATTAATAATCACATTTTCAATAAGAGTTCCTGTTGAAGATGGGAGGCGGAATTGACTAGCTAAGATATGGAGTTTCCACGATGGTTAGAAGGATTTAGTAGATGGATTCCAATGTCGCATTTTAGGAGAGCTAAATTACAAGATCCACCAACTGTTGCTGACCAAGTAAGGCCATGAGATGAAGGTCTAGGCCCTTTTAAGATGAATTCAGTCATGCTTTATTGATATGGGCTACTATAAGAAATCGTCTTGTGAGAGGAGCATCCCATTGCCTTGTTAGCGCAAGTCAATTGATTTCTAATCAAAGTTGTGATGGCGTTAATGTCCGTAGTATCTCTGTTAAAGATATTCTTGCAGCGAAAGGACCATAAACTCTATAGAGTTGCCACAAAAAGAGTATGCAAACAATAGTTGAAACGAAGAGCTGAGACCCAATTATGTAACCAACAACTCAAATCAAGACAGTCATTGGGAAAAATATAGGAGATCCCAAAAGCTTTTCCCACACATTCGCTGATAGTGGAAAGTTCCCGAAGATGTGTAAGAGTCTCCTCATGATTGCCACATGTGGGACAAAGACTATTTGAAGTCAAGGGTCTTGTCCCCGTGAATGTAGGACAGGAAGAATTTCCCTCACTTTTCACCATCAGCCTGAATGGAAGCTAGGATATCAACGCCACTAGCAGGCATGAACGGTTTCTTATGAAGCCTTTCAATAATAAGGTAATCCGATTTAATAGATTGCCTTTTTGTTTAAAAACTTATGCCATTAGTAAGAGAATTGAGGGATTATGAGACTGTGAACATATTATATTACCCCTAACAAACCTAAAAATTGGTGCTAACAATTATTATTATTATTATAATATTCATTATTATTACTATTTTTATTATTTATCTAAACGTATATTTTATATGTTTTACAGTTGATCGATCAAATATTAAATAAATATCAATTTCGTCCCTTCAACTTTCACTTTAAAGTCATAACCAATCCTAAACTTCAAACTTGGTCAAATACATCCCTAGATTATTAGTTCATTTGCAAATTGTAATTTCCTTCGATTTAAAATGTTAGATGGTAAACTGCAATTTGCTAAACATAAAATGTAAAACTGAAGAAGAAACCTGCACCACTTTCATTTATTTAACACTTTTCAATTTGAGCCATTGATATTCTTTTCTACTTAACATCCGCGTTCATTTCTCAAAGAAAACATTTGCGTTCAACTTCAAATTTTCTGAGAGGACTCCTCATTAAAATGTAAATAACTCTCTCACTGTCTTCATTATTGGCTCCTTTTGTGACTCAAAACCTGGATTCCAATTGACTTGAGCTATAAAACCTCACATGACATGGAAAACGTTCACGATCAATTGCATTGACACTATATATACTCGCCTCCATTGCCACACTAGACGTTAATAATATAAAACGATCAATCAAACCACATACTATTATAACCACCACCGACAACCCTCTGCCTTTCAACCGACCCACATACGACCACCATAATAAGCAACTTGTGTTCTCACATTAAGTGCAACACCCCACCGATATCGCAAGGCCGGCCGGGCCCCACGTTCGGAAGAGATGTCTCCGCCCGAGGTGATGAGCCTCATTGGGAACGGATAAGGATCGTCGGTTCACAGCTAGTACAACCATCGATAACATTTCAAAACATAATTTATTACAATTTTCCAAAACAAACAAGTGATAACCTTTGAAAATTCGAGAATACAATTTTCAGTGAAGTCATATACTATGTGATGTTCCAAGCTTCTCTATCCTGCTGTGTCGTGAACGTTCCCCCCACCTCGATAGCCAACCTGCGGTTTTAAAATAGCAAAAGCCGACGCAGTTTTTACAGAAAATAGTCAGCAAACGGCTGAGTAAGCTAACACCCATAGCACGTAAACAGATGATGAAGCATGTAACAGGAATAACCAATTCGCTGATAAATAATAAATATCAAATACTCGCGGGAAAAGCGTTCACAACTGATTCGGTGAGTCAAACTCCGTAACGATCTCAAATTTCGTGTTCCAACCCAAAGATGTGGTCCATCTCGGGAAATTACTACTCACAATATTATTTTAACCTCAAGATATCTCATACCAAGTCCAGAAATCCATTTTAGTAACTAGTTGATACGGGGCGTGACCATATCCAATCCACAACCTCTTTCTCATATGTGCAAAAGCACTACCACAACCATAACTCAATCACAGGAGGTTCGCATCACAGCGCCTCATAACCATATCATAATCAAAAGGAGGTCAGAGCCTCATAATCTCAAAATCTCATAACAGTAACCAACACAATATGTCAGAAATGTATCGTATCAGGGATATGGCACAAACCCACGCACAACGGCTTTCCACTTTACATAGTTACGAGTTTTCATTCAAAGTATAGAATCGTGTAAGGAGCTCCGAACAAAAAGCCGGTGTGGCAAAAATAAATTAATCGATGTATGATTGAGAGAGATATTCAGATTCGACCAATAAGTGAGCGGTGTGCTACTCTTGGTAACCGAGGCAACAATTTGAAATTTCGTACTTTCAACCCAATGACGTGGTCCGTCTTGGGGTATCACTTTTACAAGATTAATTTCAAGTTATCTCACATTAAAATTTAGATGTTCTCTTTCGGATTGTTATTTAGGATTTGGATATCAACTTCAAACGAGACTTCAAAGAGGAGTATTTCAAAAACAAGTAAATAACTCAAATAAAGCAATTACGGTAGCATTTCACAAATAACTCACGCGATACGCAAAATGAAAGAAAGGCACGCGAGGCCAGGCATATTAACTTACACTAACGCGACCAAGAACGAGACAGTATAAATTTTTCAACTCTTTATTTGACATTCTCAACCAATTATCATTTATAATTCCGACATTTATGAATCAATAATTCTGCCCCGCTTAGGGGGGTATACTCCCATAATACTGCCCAATTAAGGGGAAATAATTCCATAAATTCTGCCCCACTTAAGGGGGTATACTCTCATAAAACTGCCCCATTAAGGGGGATATATCAATAATTCTGCCCCACTTTGGGGGGTATACTCCCATAATGCTGCCCCACTTAGGGGAGATATACTCAAGTTCTTTCATATATGGTGGTCGTGTTTTGATCGGTACTTCATTTCAAACATAGGATTTAGCTGTTCTTCTAGCAGCGTCGTTCAGACTCTTATTCTAGATTATCGTTATTCATGTGTACTTCAATATAGTATATATTCCGAAGCGAGTAAATAATTCACATAAAGCACGTATTGTGGTATTTCAAAAAATTAACGCACGCGATAACACGAAAGAAATGAAAGGCTCGCAAGACTAGGCATATTAACTTACCAAAATCCAAGCACGTCATATAAGTCGTCTCGCCTACGGAATCGTCACCTACAAATCGGAGCTTCTAACTTAATACAATCTCAACAAATATACAACCTATATTTATTTCTAGCTCCTCTTATTTTTCTCAAGACAATACTAATTTTAACTTATTTATAAACCCAAAATTATATTTTCTTTAATAATATTTTCCCCCCAAAAATAATTTATAAATAATAATCTAATCAAATTAAGGAAAAACTAATTTCATAAATAAATCTGAAATTAAAAACTGCAAAAAGTGTCTGAAATGTCAACTGCCTCCCCCTAAATTTCTGAAACGACATTATAACCCCCCTGAAAACTTTCTGAAAATGACACTTTAACCCCCTAAACATGAACATTCAAACTAACCGATTAAAACATGGATTCGAAGCCTTAAAACTTAATTTTGATTACTAGAAACAACTCAGGGGAAGATTTCAAGCATACCCAGTTGAAGAATCGCGAGAAACGACGAAGAAATGAGTCTGGTCAAGATCGCCGTCGGGGTCGCCGGAGTTGGAGCTCGCCTGGGCGTTCTCGTCTTCGTTTGAGGCCTCCATCAGCTTAGTCGGACCTCCAGGAGGCTAGGGGGATAGGTGGAATGGTCTCGATCGTCTCGGTCGAACTCCGGCGAGAAGCTCGCCGGAATTTATGGAGGTGGCGGCGGTCTGCTGTTGCAGCGCTGCTGCTGCTATGGGAGAGAGAGAGATCGCAGTGGAGGGAGGGGTGGATGGGTGGCAGTGGTGTTGGCGGCCATGGATTCCGGCGGGCTCTCCGGTGGTGGCAGCGGCTATTGCCGCTGCTGTTGCTGCTTCCTTCTTGTCGGTACAACAGAGAGAAAGAGGGAGCAGAGAGGGTGAGTGAGGTGTAGCGGGTTGGAGATGGTGGCGATAATGGTGGTGATGGCGTTGGTGTTGGTGGAGGTTGGTGGGTCGCCAGAGGTGTTGTTGCCGTGGGTGAAGAAGGAGGGAGAGGGGGAGTGAGACAGAGAGATGAATGGGGGAGGAGGTGATGTCGGGTGGGGTGGTGTTGAAGGAGAAGAGGGAGAGCAGATGTTAAATAGAGGGAGGGAGCAGAGAGATAGAGACGGGGAGAGAGAGAGAGGCTTGAGAGGGGGAGAGTTGAGGGTGTTGGGGTTTGGGAAACAAGTGTTGGGGGTGGTGATGTGTTGCCGAAGGGAGAGAAGAAAAATAGGGGAAGAGAGAGTGAGAGAGAGAGAGACGGGTGAGGGTGAGAGAAGTGAGGGAGAAAATCTAGGGGAGTGGGAGAGAGTTGGGGAATGGGAAAAAAAACAATATTTTATTATTATTATTATTATAGTTATTGTAATAGTATAAAATATTTAGTATGTATACGGTATAAAATACGGTATTAATACGTGTAGGTAGAGAGTATAAAATACGTATAGTATAAATATAAAATACGAGTATTAAATACTACTAGTTATGTAAAAGACAAATAATACCCCCAACTACAACTATATATTATTATCTAAAATTACATCTACCTCCCCAAACTATAATATTTTGAAAATAACTTATTAAACTTTACGAAAAATACGTCAAAATTTTCAGAAAAATACGGGGTGTTACATTAAGGGTAATGCATTTTTTACCAATATTCGGTGGAGACACAGTTCTTCTTTTTCATACATTTTTCTGATTGATTACATCATAAAATCAACCATCAATCTAACCGCAATCATCGATCGCCACCAAAATTATTTTAATAAATTGAAACCCCTATTAAAAACTTGATAACATTGGAGACGAATAGAAGAAATTAGGGAATTGTCTTGCACCAACCCCAATTTCGCTCAGAGGAAGTTGTGAGACTCGCCGGTTGATTTAGAATGAAAGGAGTTGCTTGTGTTTGTGTTAGTAGGAATTGGTAATGGGAGGAATGAATTTTGAGGTATGTAGGTATCTGCATGCTACTTTTGTTAAATATAATAGTTATTTTGTAATTAATTATTGTATCAGTAAGGGTAATAAAGACATTTTTTCATTCACCATTTCAAATTGTGAGAAGTTACGGATTGACAAAAACCTACAATTCTAAATAAATTGATAGTTCATGATTGCATTTCACCAAACTAAGAGTATAGCGTTGATTATGACTTGTAAGTGAAAGATTGAGCGAGCAAATCAAACTTTTGCCAAATATTTATGCGTAGTCTTTTGTAACACTTTGAAAATTTCTAGAGGTTTAAGTGCAATAATTCTAATTTTTTGAGTTCGATGTGTAAGTAAAATTTTCAAGTTTCCCCACCTGAGTATGGGTTAGAAATTACTATAGGTAGGTAAAGCGGTGATGGTGTACTATTCCAAGGGTATTAGGAAAAAAGTTATAATTATCATGAACTAAGGGGTCACTGTATAATTTTCACAAATCTATACATGTCGATCTCTGTGCAGAGAATATCAAGTATGATAAGGATGAGATTGTAAATATGAAATACCCCGTTTTGTGACTAAGGGTATTTTGGGTATTTGTGATATTCGACTATGGATACTTTGGGTATTTGTGACATGTGACTATGGATATTTTGGGTATTTGTGATATTATACTTGTGTTGGGAGTGAAATCTAAATGTTGGGAGTCATTTGTAAAGCTTTGCTAGCAATTTGGGGTCTTTGTGTCTTTTATCTAAAGTTATTAGTGCCTTTAATTAAGTTGGGGGAGGTAGTTGTCTTATTACCTAAACTAGTGGTGGATAAGTGTCTTTCTGCACTGATTGATATGATTTTTGACCCAAAAATAATACCAGACAGATTTTTCTCACCCAAAATCACGTCAGTTGTGATTTTTCTTCATCCTCATCGTATCCTCTCTCAATCCCTCTCTATCTCTCTTCCTCTCTCACGATCAAACATCAAAAAACCCTCACGCCTCTCCCTCTCTGGTCGTCTCTCTCCCTCACGGCAACAGAAGCAGCAGCGGCATCACAGCCACCGCCGCCTCTCTCTCTCTCTCTCTCTCTCTCTCTCTCTCTCTCTCTCTCTCTCTCTCTCTCTCTCTTTCTCTCCTTCTCTGCCGTGCGTTCTTCTTCTCCTTCTCTTCCTGCGTTTTGTTCATCTTCTTCTTCTTCCTCCATAATTGTTGATGTATACTTTTTCCGGCAGCCCTTGATTTGTCGCCAACATCTTCATCTCCATCACTTCAATCACTCGAATCTCTCACATCTCGCGTAAGTAACATGTTACTCGTTAATTTCAGATTTGTTGTACTCACTTTGATTACCGTCTTCACCACGTAGAACATCTCTAATCACTATATTCGCTGTTCAAGTGATTATTCATAAACCCTAGTTTATGTAAGGGGTTAAATCAAGCCGAAACAATATGGTTAGCTAGTAATTACCACTTGTTTGATGTGGGTATTCATGTTGTATTAGGTTTAGTATGAATGTAGGATGAACTAGATGATTGGAGGAAAAGTTTCATAGAAATTGTTATTTCCCGTATGGGTATTTTGAGGGGAATTTGATATTTGAAACGAGCATATCTTTTGATTCAGGAATCGAAATTAAGATCCGTTTGAGGCTAAACTTATTATTTTGAATGTTTTGAATCCAATGGAACTGTTTTTGAGCCATGATCTGTTTGGGAAACTGGAGTAATAAATTGGTGAAGTTATGATAGGTTATGTATACTTTAGGTTATGAGATTTTAGAATAAGGTTTTGGGATTGGTTTTGAAGTATGAATTAAGGGGGATGTTGGGTTGGTTTTAGAACCTTAAACCGTTGGGTGTCATGTGCATATGATATAGCTTAGTATTTTTATTACTAAGAAATTGTAATTTAATTAGAGTATTGTTAACTTGTAGGCGACGATTTCACCGACGACGCATACGTTGAGTACTACGATTGAGTCGCCGTAATCACTTGCAAACGAGGTGAGTAAACATGCCAGGCCTAGTGTGCCTAACTCCCTTCGTGTCAAATGATTTCTTTTTACATGTCTCAAAATGGATTACGTGTTATGTGTTTATGTGTCATTTAAACATCCAATCTTACTTGTAACTGCTTTTCTTGGAAATAACATAATAAGTTATCAATTCACGATAACGTAAAGGGGAAGAGTTGTGCGGGATTGTCTCATGGTAACTATTGGGCTTGGTCGGGTTATACCCGGCCAATTAATTTTATTTAATCCGGTTGCATGGCCCCGGATCGCTCCTAGTACTCACCCTTCTGACCGCAAGAAGTCTGTAAGGGGGTGTCGACACTTAAGGTCTTCGATGCTTGCGAAGAGATTGGTTCTTTCCCCGTATCAACTAATTGAAATTGTGATCTTTTGGAATTAATGGTTATTAATGGGAAAAAGAATGAGTATGAAATTAGGGATTTCCCAACTTGAGTATTGAACTCGAATTTGCGAACTGTAAACTCTCATGTTTTCTTACAAGTGTCAAATTCAAACTTCCGCTGTGTTTAAAGTTGAATTCCTACTCGCAAAAATGGTCATTGTTTTTATAACTGCCTCATCATCATTTTACATGCTTGTGTGTTTGCTTGCCAGTATTTTTATGCTGATTTTTGTACTGTGGTGTTTCTTTTTATTTCTGCACCACAGGTCCAGGTGGTGAGTATTTGGCTTAGCGGGGGACGCGGTTCATCACCTAGAAAATTAGTAATTTTCATTTCAATAAAAGTAGAACTCTTTTGTTAGATTATAACACACTAGTTTGTTAAGCGCCCACGTTTGAGGCAGCTTTGGAGTTGTAATAAAGTTCTATTGTTTAACTTTTAATTTAGTTTGCTTGAGATCCACTTTTAAATTTCCTTGTATCCGGGCTTTGTCTCGGGTAAGGAGTGACACTCCCCGGGCCTCCGGCTTGGTCATTTTGGGGGTGTTACAGGTGGTATCAGAGCCGGCAATCCAAAAGGGAAAACAAAACCTGCTAGGGTAACTAAAATGAACATAGGCAAAGTGATTAAAATTTGACAAGCCGTTGGGAATTTGGGTAGTATTTCTAGGACTATTATGTGTGTAAATGCTTAGGAAAAATATGATAGAAGGCAAGTACGCCCACCAACCCACTCCTAACTAAGAACTTTGGCCTACCCGAGATACTAAGAGATTGGGTTTTGAGGCGTTTCAGTGGAGTTCGGGTTAGAAACCTTTGATCATCCAACCTTTTTGAGGCGTTTTGTTGGGAGTTGATTTCAAAAGTCTTGTGGTTATAAAATATAAGTTTTGGAAATAAGTGTTTATTTCATGAGAGTAGTAATTTTTATTTACGTTATATACTTTGTGGAGTAAGAGACTTATGAAGTTGTTTTCTTTTGTAGATGGCTAGGACCAAAACGACCCCTAGGAAGCGTGTATTGCCCGTCGAGAAGCACCCGATTGTGTTACCATGGGTTGAGGGTGAGGATTTTCCAGCGTTCCGTGATCGCGTCGTTCAGTTTTGTGAGCAAAGGTTTGTGGAATCACAGTTTCCTCGGTACCGGAATCCTGCGTTTCATGCTTATTGTATGGTGAAGGCACTTCCCATGGGACCTTTATTTGGAGACATAATAGCAAAATATAGCAACATCATGGAAAACTACAACCGAATGAATGCTAGGGATTATCTTTACCAAGGTGAATGGAGGGTCAACGCCGACTTCATATGCAAGTTGTTAATGGAGGTCCATGTAAAGTGGCAAGGTTACACGGTTATTGAGGTGAATGCTATTGAAGCCAAAGAGGTGATTATCATAGACTCTAGTGACGATGAGGAGGTCGAAGAGGATCCAATGGAAGATGTCGATGAATACCCCGAGATTGAAGAAGATCCAATGGATTATTATGAAATTGAAGAAGACCCAAGTGAGGGTGAGGATATCGAGGAAGACCCCGAGGAAGATGAGGAATTTGATGAGAGCGACGAATACGAGGATTAAGCATGTTATAATTCTTTGATTTCCTAGACATTGATACAATTTAAAATTTTGTTTTTTTTTTAATAAGGCTATGATGTCAAACAATATTTTGAGGTTCTTGAATAATTTTTGAATAGTCACTTTTGGGCTAGAGTTAAATCCTTAGCGTTTTGATTTAAGGATGAGGAATTATGCTCATGTTTTGAGGACCCGATTTGGGAGATTAATAAATTTAGTGCTCTGATTTTGGAGTATGATTTGATGAATTAAGATTGTCATGTGTTTTTTTATCATTGATTGAGTAATTAGAAAGTGTTCATGGAGTTAGAACGCGAAAACCTTGATCTTTGGTGTTGTTGAATCTGCGCAGCAGTGAGTTTTTGTTGTAGAAGACGTATTTAATTTTGGAGTTATTTTTTCCTGAATTTTTCCCAGAAAGTAGACATACTCAGGTATCTCTCATAAATATTTCAGCCCTACATGAGTTCTGCAGAATCAGTTACGAATTTTCAAAGTTGGTGGTTTAGTAGCAAAATTGCAAAGTGACTAGCTGTAGCATTTTTCATTTTTACCTATCTTCCAGATCTTTTTTGGTTCTCAAATTTTTATGACAGTTAGTAGACATGTTTGGCTAATTCTGGCCGAAAGTCTAGCTCATTTTGAGGACTTTAATGTCAGCTTAAGGCTTTTCAAAGTCAAAGTTTCTGTTCTGGTGGTCTGTGACAGCAGCTGTAGTATTCTCTATGCAACTTGACTTCTACAATTTATTTTGAGTTGATTCTTCTTAAGTATGAAAGTAGACTCAGAGAGGGTGTTTCACACCAAAATTTATAATTTTTGCTTGTCCTATTGACCAATTTCCCAATTTTTAAAGAGGGACGACGAAATGAGACGTGATCAGCCTATGTGTAAATACATGCTCATTTGAGTAATTGATGATCAATATGTGACATTACATGCCTAATTGCGCGTTGCATTCCATGTATTCATGTTTACTTGTATTTCATAATATTTTATGAATAATACAATAGGCTATAGTGTAGGACAATAGACCACCTCCATACAACACTAGAAGGAATTTCCTTGTCAAATAGTGAAGGTAGGAATTTCATGTTGAACCGACCAAGGAGGGACCAAAATAATTTCTCGTACGAGGTAATAAAATTGGAGCAAAGGTTATATGAGCGGGAAAAGAGGATAAATGACCTCATCGCGAGGAATTGTGAAGTACCGCGTGCTATGTCGGTTACGAGTTTTGCAACAAAGTTAGAGTAAGGAAGAACAAGGTGTACTGATATTACGTTCAAGATGAAGGTGAGAAGAGAAATGTGTTTGAGAGATATTGACATAGAAGAATCTTTTGACAAATTTTTGTTAGAGAAATTTGTAATAGCACTGAAAGGAGTTGTGAGGGCTTCGGTGACATCACTAGAGATAAAGTAGTTAAAAGAGAACTGAAAATCGAGTTTTCGGAGGTGGGATCAGCTATGTGAGATTTAGGTGCTTCTTAGCTAGTTTTATATAGTTTAGACTATTGAGAAATATGAGTGTTTATGTGAAACCCTATTGTTTTGGAGTTGACTACTTTGAAGATTTCGGAATATTATTTTGCTATGGAGAAAGTTTGAGAGTTTTAATATGGCGGGAAATACTAAAGTATTGACATAATACTCGGAGTTATATAAATCATTGGTATACCTGGGGAGATTATTTTGTTTTATTAACGGCGGTTTGTTACAAACATCTCATTTAGAGTCTTGTTTGCAGGGATATAGTTTTGAGCATTTTACCATTCATGTTGATTTCGATTTGGGTTTCAGGGTTTCATTATTGAAGAACCTGTTTTGGGATATTAATACGTTACTTAAGAGTTTAATCTCCAACATTGTGTTGTCTCTTATAAATGTCGCAGAGTTTTGGAAATTTTTGGGAAAACTATTAGTTGGCAACTGTTAAGTGTGTAATTGATTGGAAGTCAGCTCTAGAATACCCTTGTGGCAGAATAATCTTTATATTTGTTGTATAATAGGAGTATTCTTTGACTCTTGTAGATATGGCCTTCAACCTAGTGAATCCAACAGCGGAAGATTTTCAGCTGAGCCACCCAACAAGGACGCCTTTCTTGGAGGGGATGTCAATTTGGGAATTTATCGGAGAAGTCTTGGATAGGTGTGAGCATTGGGCTTACACTTTTGTTGGAAGATGGGTATTCAGCAACATACTAGTTCAGAGTCATTGCATTGTGGAGTCTCTACCTAATGAGCAACCTTGGATTTTGATTAAGAGACAATATAATGTTTTGGTCGATAAGGAAGGGGGGTACCTTCCTAATCAAAAATATTTTCATCAAGGTCAGTGGATGATAACGCCGCACTTCATGAAGTGTACTTTGTTGTTAGTTCACAAGCCTTGGGAGGAGCCTGTGGAGGACCCAGGAGAAGTAATAGACTAAAGAGCTAGCATGGACGATAGCGGCCTCCCGCCCACCCTCGCCTAGGAAGTGTTTTGGAGAATCGTGTCTTTTGATTTTCTTTGAACATTATAATTCATTTTAGAACATACTTTGAATTTGTAAGGATAATGAGATTTTTGGATTCTAGTTGGAATAGTCCATTAAAGAATATTGGATTCTAGTCATGTCTTATGGTTACATAGTTTTGATGGATCACGTTGTTTTACAAGTGCTTGTGTCTCTTCTTACCTTGTCTATATTTTGTGAAGGTTATATCTATCTTATTTCTCTCCTTTTTTTCTCCTGTATATGACATTATAAGAGTAAAGGAAAAAGGGGATTACACATCTGAAACTGAAGTTTGAGGATCAAGGGCTAAGTTTTGTTTGTTATATCTCATACTATTTGATTGGCGAAAGACGATATTTTGGGTCATTAGCATGTTAATGTTTACATTAGAGGTACATGTTCGGAGCTTTGTTACTTATCTATCATTTGAGGAACTGGATGTTTTCTCCTTAATGGTTCTTCCTTGGTATTATGATAGTTGTTGGGTTGTATCACCTTTATTGTATGAGGCGTAATATAGTTCATTTACTAGTTTATTCACAATCTGACTAAGAGTATAGATGGTCAGCCTTGGGAGATCTTAAGAACTTATTCCTCGTGACAAACAGTTTATGATGTTGTAGCGGTTATCATTTGAGTTATTGATTTAGGTTTTGGGTCGCTCTCTATTACGTTGGTACAACAATCAAGACAAGTTTTTGGTGTAATCTAACTTGGTATGGTATAGTCTCACGTTTGGGGTAGCTAACACATATTGTCAACTGATGCGTATGATCAGAGTCTTTTCGTCAAATCGTTGTTTGGATTATGGGCTGGTTATTCACATCTAAGATATTTTGGAGTCCTATGCTTCTATTGGATTTCTGGGAATGCCAAGTCGTATTGAAATTAAGGTTTACATTAGACTTCCATGAGACATCTTACCCGACTCCACCAAAAACATGTGGACCGAGCCCTCGCGATTCGAATTCGAGTGTTTGTTTGATTTTCGAGATGTATGGTAGATGAGTTCAAGACTTTTGCAGACCAAGAGTAGTGACCCATACTATGAAGTCCCAATTCCTGAGGCCTCGTGAATGCTCAATTCTTTCCGGATAGACCTTTTTTGGAGATATCAAGTGGGGGTATTGGGGTCCATTGGATGAACTTCGTGGGGGGCATATGTGAATTACATAGGCCATGTTAAGTTGTTAGTCAACCTAGATGACATGTTTAAGTGACACCTTGCAGACATTATCAAGTGGGAAGAGAATGCAGGCTCCCTATTTGTCGCCTAGGACCGAGAGTCGTGGCTAGTTCCAATCAATTTTGAACCTTCATTTAGTTATGAGGAACACCCTGTCAAGATTCTAGACACCAAGACAAGGGACACCCGCAATAAGAGTGTCAAGCTTGTAAAGGTCTTATGGGCGAATCACCTCACTGAAGAGGCAACTTGGGAAGCGGAGGATGTTATGAGGAAGAAGTATCCTCACCTTTTCGACGAGGTACTTTGAGCTCCAAGGACGTCACTCCTCTAAGGGGGAGAGGATGTAATCCTTCAGTTTTTAATAGAGTATTCATTATAGTATATTGCATATCATTCATGACCTTATGTTGCATTTAGTAATTGTATCCTTGAGTGGAAGTTCATACCTTATTGGTTGTTGAAGATTATGGTTTAAGCTTCGAGGACGAAGCTCTTTCTAAGGTGGGAAGGATGAAATACCCCGTTTTGTGACTAAGGGTATTTTGGGTATTTGTGATATTCGACTATGGATACTTTGGGTATTTGTGACATGTGACTATGGATATTTTGGGTATTTGTGATATTATTACTTGTGTTGGGAGTGAAATCTAAATGTTGGGAGTCATTTGTAAAGCTTTGCTAGCAATTTGGGGTCTTTGTGTCTTTTATCTAAAGTTATTAGTGCCTTTAATTAAGTTGGGGGAGGTAGTTGTCTTATTACCTAAACTAGTGGTGGATAAGTGTCTTTCTGCACTGATTGATATGATTTTTGACCCAAAAATAACACCAGACATATTTTTCTCACCCAAAATCACGTCAGTTGTGATTTTTCTTCATCCTCATCGTATCCTCTCTCAATCCCTCTCTATCTCTCTTCCTCTCTCACGATCAAACATCAAAAAACCCTCGCGCCTCTCCCTCTCTGGTCGTCTCTCTCCCTCACGGCAACAGAAGCAGCAGCGGCATCACAGCCACCGCCGCCTCTCTCTCTCTCACGTTCGTCTCTCTCTCTCTCTCTCTCTCTCTCTCTCTCTCTCTCTCTCTCTTTCTCTCCTTCTCTGCCGTGCGTTCTTCTTCTCCTTCTCTTCCTGCGTTTTGTTCATCTTCTTCTTCTTCCTCCATGATTGTTGATGTATACTTTTTCCGGCAGCCCTTGATTTGTCGCCAACATCTTCATCTCCATCACTTCAATCACTCGAATCTCTCACACCTCACGTAAGTAACATGTTACTCGTTAATTTCAGATTTGTTGTACTCACTTTGATTACCGTCTTCACCACGTAGAACATCTCTAATCACTATATTCGTTGTTCAAGTGATTATTCATAAACCCTAGTTTATGTAAGGGGTTAAATCAAGCGAAACAATAGGGTTAGCTAGTAATTACCACTTGTTTGATGTGGGTATTCATGTTGTATTAGGTTTAGTATGAATGTAGGATGAACTAGATGATTGGGGAAAAAGTTTCATGGAAAATTGTTATTTCCCGTATGGGTATTTTGAGGGGAATTTGATATTTGAAACGAGCATATCTTTTGATTCAGGAATCGAAATTAAGATCCGTTTGATGCTAAACTTATTATTTTAAATGTTTTGAATCCAAAGGAACTGTTTTTGAGCCATGATCTGTTTTGGAAACTTGAGTAATAAATTGGTGAAGTTATGATAGGTTATGTATACTTTAGGTTATGGGATTTTGGAATAAGGTTTTGGGATTGGTTTTGAAGTATGAATTAAGGGGAATGTTGGGTTGGTTTTAGAACCTTAAACCGTTGGGTGTCATGTGCATATGATATAGCTCAGTATTTTTATTACTAAGAAATTGTAATTTAATTAGAGTGTTGTTAACTTGTAGGCGACGATTTCACCGACGACGCATACGTTGAGAACAACGATTGAGTCGCCGTAATCACTTGCAAACGAGGTGAGTAAACATGCCAGGCCTAGTGTGCCTAACTCCCTTCGTGTCAAATGATTTCTTTCTACATGTCTCAAAATGGATTACGTGCTATGTATTTATGTGTCATTTAAACATCCAATCTTACTTGTAACTGCTTTTCTTGGAAATAACATAATAAGTTATCAATTCACGATAACGTAAAGTGGAAGAGTTGTGCGGGATTGTCTCATGGTTACTATTGGGCTTGGTCGGGTTATACCCGGCCAATTAATTGTATTTAATCCGGTTGCAAGGCCCCGGATCGCTCCTAGTACTCACCCTTCTGACCGCAAGAAGTCTGTAAGGGGGTGTCGACACTTAAGGTCTTGGATGCTTGCGAAGAGATTGATTCTTTCCCCGTATCAACTAATTGAAATTGTGATCTTTTGGAATTAATGGTTATTAATGGGAAAAAGAATGAGTATGAAATTTGGGATTTCCCAACTTGAGTATTGAACTCGAATTTTCGAACTGTAAACTCTCATGTTTTCTTACAAGTGTCAAATTCAAACTTCCGCTGTGTTTAAAGTTGAATTCCTACTCGCAAAAATGGTCATTGTTTTTATAACTGCCTCATCATCATTTTACATGCTTGGGTGTTTGCTTGCCAGTATTTTTATGCTGATTTTTGTACTGTGGTGTTTCTTTTTATTTCTGCACCACAGGTCCAGGTGGTGAGTATTTGGCTTAGCGGGGGACGCGGTTCATCACCTAGAAAATTAGTAATTTTCATTTCAATAAAAATAGAACTCTTTTGTTAGATTATAACACACTAGTTTGTTAAGCGCCCACGTTTGAGGCAGCTTTGGAGTTGTAATAAAGTTCTATTGTTTAACTTTTAATTTAGTTTGCTTGAGATCCACTTTTAAATGTCCTTGTATCCGGGCTTTGTCTCGGGTACGGAGTGACACCCCCCGGGCCTCCGGCTTGGTCATTTTGGGGGTGTTACAAAATAAATAAAAACCATATATTAATTTGTAATTTCCAACAAATGTTAAATCCTATAATAATTCAATTTCTTAAACTTACACCCCCTCCCATGTCAACATCATCTTGTATTCACACTCTAGCCTCTATACACCTCACTCGCTAAGGTGTCAATACCTTATTAACCCCTAGTGACTCAGGTTAACCATCCTACATATATAAACACCCATTCGTTTCCCATTTCTTCATCATTCAAACCAAAACCTTCCCTCCAAGAAACCAATAACAAGAATAACAAGAAGAAGAAAATGAAGAAGGTATTGAGGGGTTTGTTAGTTTTCATGTAGATTATATTAAGTTCATTTTCTCCCTTTATTATTATTATTATTATTATTATTATTATTATTATTATTATTATTATTATTATTATTATTATTATTATTATTATTATTATTTACTTTGCCTTGATTTTATCCATTTCATCAGGAATAAAATGTCTTGTTATAGCACAAACAAATCTCGGCGGATATTAAAAGTGGTAAGTTTGGTTTTCAAAAAATAAGAAACGAAGATCTGTTGAAAATTATCATTAAAAATGAAAATTATTCATTAATATTAGAAAATGCAAAAAAAACAAAAGAAAGAAAAGAAAAAAGCCTCCGAGATCCCAACATGTTTTCAAAATGAACATAATTTTCATTTAGCTGAACTCAAGATCAAATCTTTCAGAAGCATTACTTTTGGAGTAGCCTATCACTTTGTCTTCGATTGAGAATTTGGGTGTCATTTAATGAAAATTTATTTATTTATTTATTTGTCTTGATATTTGGTGTAACAACCCGAGTGGATTACTGTCCCAAAAACTTCTTTACCCGTATAACCGGTTAAAAAAGCTTAAGCCTTGAAGGTGCCAGTAGTAATTCACAAGGTATCATATATACCACACATCTACTCCATACAATATCTCGATGTGGGACGGGATATTACAATCCCCCCACTTATATACTAGACGTCCTCGTCGAGACTGCCCAGTCATGTATCCCTTGGCTGGCGGTGCATCACACCGCCACGGAGCCCTTGCGGGACCAGTGTTGGCTCTGATACCATTTGTAACAACCCGAGTGGATTACTGTCCCAACAACTTCTTTACCAGTACCACCGAATAAAAATGCTTAAGCCTTGAAGGTGCTAGTAGTAATCCACAATGTATCATATATACCACACATCTACTCCACACAATATCTCGATGTGTGACGGGATATTACATTTGGTCATCCCTAAATAGTTATATAACGAATCAAGAAAAATTGGCGAGTTCAGCAGCAACGTCATTCGACAGTCGTGTTACTGGGTGCATACTTCGCCTGAGATCATGTTGCATTGGGCTTGTTAGATGGGTGTTTGTTGATTAGTAACTTATTTTCAATGATTGTAGACTCTATGCCCGTTGATGGTCAATTCGAGGAGGACCCATACTACGAGTACTAGGACTTCATCCACTTTTCGTGTGCTGCACTAATTGATATTGGTAAGTATATATGTACGACCTTTCATTATCAAAGTGTGATACATGTGTGCATTATATCTTCCAAATTTATTAATGTGCTTTCGCTTTAATATTTGAAAATCCTTTATTGAGAATCCCTGGTTTATCCTAAGGAAATCACTCTTTTAACACAAATATGATATTTTCGGTACGAAGAATGGTTAACATACCTCTAATAGATTTACGGCGATGTACGAGATTGATGTGTTGTGGCTACGTCCGGAGGCGCAATGTTGCGATCCTCCTTTACATTTTGATAAGACTAGGCTGGGGGGTGCAAGGTTGCAATCCTCCGTTATATTTATGTAGAGGTTACGGCCGAAGGCGCAACACTATGATCTTCCTTTATTTTTCTGTTATGGTTCCGGCTGGGGTTGCAAGGTTGCGATCCCCTGTTTATTTTGAAAATTATAAAGTGCTACATATGCCTGTATGAACCACTGCGGTATATGATTGTCGACACTTAAGGTCTTACAGTTATGTTAGTTTCATAGTGATCCCATATCTACATCATACCCGCTGGTGCCTCGTACCTATTCCCCATCCAACATAATGATTAATCGAGATCGTTTGTTCTGGACTTAGTGATGTCCTACTTTCCGTTTTATCAGTTATAAACTGTTGAGGCCTAAAACTCATTTTGCATGTTGTAGTGTGATTCTTACTCAGTTTTTTTGATCAAACTTTATTGTTGTGGATTAGGGATACTGGCAGAGAGATCTAGATGTGTACCTGCAATAGACAAGAACACAAAACACAATAGACAGAGAGTAAGAGTAAGTGTGCAAAGGTAAGAGTAAGTCTTGTCAATGGTCTGAGAGAGAGACAGTGTGTGATGATAGCCAAAAGAAACGAACTTAGAACAGAAGACAACACTCCTATATATAGGGGTCTTAAGACAACAGTTACAGGGAGTTACATAACTGCATGCAACAGTTATATAACTGCCTCACACGTGTACGACCGACCACATATATAGGTGTGTGATTCGCAAGTCTCTCAGGTAACTGACAAGGATCGCATGTGAGTATAACCGCCAGTCACGTGCGAAGATCCTTACTCTGGCCTCCAAGCCACTTAGACCCCTTGACTCCCGTCTGGATTATACGCGAGGGTGACCCTGTCTCACAACCTCCCATACGGATAAATGCGAACATAGAGATTACTATGTAGTAGTAGTGGAGTACCATGGAGCTTCATCACTGACTACCACGTGGATGATGATCGATATTCATAGAATGCACTATCTACACCTGTCATTCTGCTTTGTCCATTTTTAGAACGCCACAGGTCATTCATAAGGTGGGTATGCACACGAAAACTGTTGGATAGGAGTTATGTTGCAATAAACTAGTATCTCACTTTAGTATTTCCATTCACTCGAATAATGCACTATTTTCATGTTTCCAACATTTGGTTTGATTTGTCATTTGAAATTGTAATAAACTTTATTTTGGATTATCATGGGTCGTAGTAACTGTGAACTGGAGATCCTGCTTCGTTCTCAATGTAGCTCATCACTAAGGGAAGAGACATTCATAATTTGGGGGTGTTTCAAATTCGATGCACGGGAAGTGTTTTTTTGCTGACCTAGCATAATATGTTTGCTACAGTTATTGTTGTTGATACTGTTACTGTTGAACTAGAGAGACAAGATTTATAGAGAGACATATAGGGACATCGAGTGTGTTCTTGTGAAAGAGTGGGGGTGAATTGGTCACTTGAACATGTTTTTTTATAAAACTTGTGCAAACAATAAACAAAATAAACATATGAAGTAATTAGGAAGTTTTACATGAGTAACCAAACTCACGATCACATAGTACAACCTTTGCACTAGCTAGTTGTGTATAAGGGAATGGACTAAGTACATATGGAGCTTAATCACTTGTTCTCGAATTATAGATAATCTAGTACTAACAATCTATGAAGTACTCAAATGGATCCTAGGGCCAGGGAGAGATCGAGGGGGTGAAAATAAGCAGTACTTGCTAGGGAGGAGAGATACAACTTGTTCTCAGCAATTTAGTACCGAATACGTAACGACCCTGATTTGTCCATGCATTCATTTGTCGGTTAATTGTCTCTTTGTCTAGTCGTGACTTCCAATAGAGACCTTTAAATCCTAGTACCGAGTTCAAGCTTCGAGGACGAAGCTTATTCCGAGGAGGGAAGAATGTAATACTCGAGAATTTCCTATGGGCATTTTAGTAATTCGACATACATAAACTAGTTCTTATTAAAAACTTATTTTTAAATCATTGTGGTTAAGCTTTAAATGATTTAGTTTATAAATTTAATTAATTCAAGAGACCCTGTTATCGAAAACTATTATTAAAGTTTCAATTTTTTTTATATATGTAATTCATATGTCAAAATCTTGCTTAATATGTAAATATATAACTTTGTTTATCCGAATTATCATTCTCATATTTTATTAGATAATCTAAATTATTCGTTGCGTTTATTTTATCACTAGTCGCGTTTTTTATTTGTCGTTTCTTTTTAATTAATCATTTGTCACATGCTATTTTATCGTTGTGGGTTATTTATTTTTCGTCGCGTTTTAATTCCTCATCGTGTACCCAAACCACCGCGTCACCGGCGAAATTGCCACACCCAATTTTTTCTTCCCTTCACTTACCTCCTCTATTTCTCATTTCATTTTCTCTCCTGCAAATAGTAGCCTACCCCCCCCCCCCCCCTATTTCCCTACTCTATTCTACCTCATCTCATCACCCATACCACCACCCTCATTTCCTCCTTCTCCTTCATCAACAACAAATTCGGCAACAACAACAACAACTCAGCCTCAACCTCCAACTCTCTTCCATCTCACACTCCCTCTGTTTGTGCCCAAATCCACCATCAACACCACCAAGGAAACCACCTTCACCACCATAGCCATCATCACCATTAAACCACCACCACTGTCACCTCCTCTTCGTCCTCCACCTCTCCGCATCTCTCTCTCTCTCTCTCTCTCTCTCTCCCTCTCTCTTCTATGGGTTTTGACCGAAGGAAACCCAACCACCAGAATCACAGACCACCCCAACCTCCACGACAACACCACCGAACAACCACCGTCTGAAAACACCACCACTACCTCCAATCTCCTCTCACCCACTCTTTGAGCTCGCTGGAGCTCACAGTAGCAGCAACCGAAGCAAGAAGCAGCAGCAACAGAGCCGAGCTCCATCACAACCGCCGTCCCCATTATTTCCGGCGAGGAGCTCAGGCTCAACAAACCGGGAAACACCCAGCCCATTTTCTTGGTCTCTACACGTTCCCGATCTCCCGAAGAGCACGAAGAGCCTCTGAGCCAAGCCTGAAGGCAGCCCGAGCATCCCCGTCGATCGCTGCCGCCGAGCTCGCCGACGGGAGACTCGGCCCGCCTTGTTTCTCTGCCGTTTCTCGCGATTCTTGGCCTGGAGCTTGAGTTCGACGAACCAGTTGATCAAAACGTCGTTTACGAGTAGCAGTTTAGCTAGCCCTCTACGGCTCTCACGATGACTACACATGCTTAGCCTAATGTGCCTTATTCTTTGTTCACGTGAGTAAACATGCCTAGTGTTGCATACTTGTCTTCCTTCGTGTCAAAACGTGAATTATTTTTCGTCTCAAAATATACATGTGATTTTACATGCTTAGTTTCGTGTGTCAAGTTCTTTCTCGTACTATACTTGTTTTCCTTTCAAATAACTGTCGTACTTTATTATGAGATTCGTTAAACGTGATTTAATTGCTTTAAAATCTCCACTTTACTACTTGTATTCAACTCACAAGTCATTGTTCAAATGTCACTAAATCAGAAGTCATTAACAACGTAAAGTGAAAGAATCGCAAGTACCGGAACTAGTTGGGTCTACGACAGTGCTATACGCCTACGTCATGTTACTTTACGTTACTATCGGGTGATGATTCCCTGGGTCAGGTCCCTAAAGAGATATCGGGATAATCCCCTGGGCTCTGGTCCCTAAACTTATTTCGGGTGATGATTCCCTGGGCTTTGTCCCCAAAGATATGGGACTCCGTGCGCCCCGACTCTTTTCGCCGTAGGCTGGAGTCTAGCATCTAGTACTACTCTTCTGACTTACAATCTTAAGGGGGTGTCGACACTTAAGGTCTAGTTAGCTATTTGTATGATGACTAGCGGGACGGGGGATCCGATCCATAATGCTTGGTAGAGAGGTTGGGTTTTCAACACCCCCTATACACCAATATCATATGTTACTATTTACCCCGGTCTCCCCTGGTCACTGCGAATTGATAATATGACTTGTTTCATCCCACGTTTGGGAATGTATGAATATCTCAATACCGTATCGCCTACTCGTAATAACTTTCAGTTTGAAAATAACTTTTGATAACTCTGATAATCGTCACTCTTACTCGTACTTATATTTCTGAAAACAGTTCAAGTCTTTACCCTGATGTATATACTTATACTTTGCTACTATTTAAACTATTTCAAACATAAACCCGGTCTTAGCCACTCTGTTTTACATGCTAAGTTGTTTATTCACTCAGTTTTTACTGATGCTCGAAAACCCGCAGTCTTGTGTTTCCTTTAATTCCCCCGCAGGTGTATGATTGGTTTGCTTGGGGTGACGCGCTGGGATCATGAACCCGTTCTCTCATGAAAACATTATAGCTTAGTAATTAACCAGAGAGCTCACTTTTGATGTAAAATATTTTGTTAGACTTGGTGTCCAGTTTGGAACCAGTCACGAACGTTGTAAATTTTTATCTTAATTAATCAGTATTTGGATGTTTTGTTTCACTTGTTTGTCGTTACCACTCCTTGTACGAAAAGGTAAAATCCCCTGTACGGAGGGCACCAACCGGTTTCTGACTCCTCTGGAAATCGGGGGTGTTACAGAATAAATCGTGTGAATGAATGGCAGAAGATAGTCCTATTTATACTAGTTAGACTAGGACAAGTCAATGGGAATCACGTGTCCGTATGAACGACCAACAACCCATTATGAGACGGTGTACCCTAAATCCCCGGAGACTGCCACATATGACGTCAGACAAGTATAAAGAGGCGGTAGAACAAGTCAGCTCCATTGCACGTACGAGTTACATCTGGAATAGATCTACGTGCGACGGGCCTTATTCGTACCTCCAAACCAATAGCCCCCGTGACTCCCGTGAGAGGTGATGAGATGCGAGAGAACCTGTCTCATGGTCCCTCTAAGTGCGATATGACATGATCTGGTGCTTCTGATGCACAACTATGAGGATACCAACTGATGGGTCCACGTGAAAGTGACCCAAAGCTTCATTCTTGACTGTCTACACCAGTTTAGGAGTTTTCCTAAGGTGTTACTAAAATAAAACTACACTGAACATTTAAGTGCAAAACTAACATGATACTAAACAACTCGTATTTTATTAATTATGTGGTCATATTTGCAAAGATATATATGACCAAAATAGATGGTAATTTGTTAATTATCGTAATATTTATCTTGTTAGGATCAATTAGAACCACCAATTCGATGACCCCACAGACGCCAAGATTTCGTGAATTGCCGAGGTACTAGTCTGGACAATACAAAAAAATAAATCTCTAAAAAGAAATTACCGTATAAAGGATCTAAGCTATATATACATATATTAGTCCTAGCTCCATCATGGTGCCATGTTTGCGTGGTGATACATGCCAATAAGAATTTAACAAACGTGCATTAGTTATACGCACCAACTGTGACATGTGCACAATTCTTATAAAATATATATATACGTATATATTGGTGCTAGCCTCGTCATGGTACCATGTCTGACTGGTGGTGTACGTTTGAATAGACCCATTAACTCTGACAGGTACACAATTCTTATCAAGTAAGGCAAAGTATAGAATGCACGAATGTTTAATTTTTCGGGGCAAAATAGTAATTATAAATATATAAATACTACTAATATGAGGGGTGGTAAGTGAAATTTTCAACATGTTATGGGCCCACAAACTCCTTAGTCTCCGTTGTGCTCGTCAAGCTGCTCACCAAGTTTTGAATATTTGTCAGAATTGAATTTGCGTGCCCTCACTATTCAAGCATATCATTTGGTGAGACTAGTTACAATGAATACTTTCATCTTAAAAGATCATAAGTTTACATTTTGCTTGGGGCCACTTGGGAGCTAGGGTCGGCCCAGACTTCTCTTGTAAGAACTAAACATAAGACCTTTTAATGTTAATACACCCACAAATGTCTGATGAAATTAAATCAATACGAGGAAAAATAAAAGTGTTAGAATCATGACCACTGGGGTGGTGGTAGCTCAAGTGGTAGAGCGTTAAAATACCGGGTTCAAATCCGGTTGACAACAAAACAATTTCTCAAAAAATAAATAAATAGAAGCATACAATTTTTTGGAAGGAAAAAAAGGGTGCTAAAGTTGCAGTCGAGCATTCCACTCAAGTCGGCAAAAAGCCAAAGTCTGGGCCGTTTAATGGGATTTAAAGTGGACCTGATTTTTGCTTCCGATCCAACAGCTTGAGTCTGGGCCGTCGAATCTATTTCTCTCGATTAAAAAAATATATTTTCTCTCTGTTTAATTAATTTACTTTCATAGAAGCTGTTCGTAATTAGGAAAAATAAACACCAGCATGTGACTGTGAAATTCATTCAGAAGCGCCTGTCTCTCTCCCCAAAATTCAAATTCAATCCCCCCCCCCTCTCTCGGGGATTTTTGGTATATGCCTTTCCCTGAACATGTCTTTGCTTTATACCTTTGGCTGAACTTGGTCTTTCCAATCTACCCGGCTATGTAATTGATTGCTAACAAAGTTCTTAACAGGTGTGCACAAGAGATTCCGGCGGGGAGACCTCCGTGTACACCGTACGTAGTGGATCAGGGATCGCACAGGAAGAATAGGGGTGTGTGTAGGGAGAGAGCAAGTCAGTAGCAATGTCTGAGAGAGAGACAGAGGTTTGGCAGAGCTTCCGCGTATGGCAGTGTGTCCTCCTTTGTATGGAAAGGTTAACGATGTATATATACTGGAGAACATGACCGTTGTAGTGTGGTTAATGCGCCCATTAATGGCGGCTTAATTAGCTTAACCATAACGGCACGTTCGTCCGAGTATATAGGAACCGTTAGAGCACGTGGTGCGCGAGTACCGGAACCGTTACGAGGTTGACCGGGTTTGACCGGATTGACCGGGTTGATGGAGCTCGTGCCATAAATCTCTCAAAACAGTTACTAAAGGTCGCGCGCGGGCTTGGCTCGCACGCGACAGGGCTTACTCTAGCCTCCAGACCACAAAGTCCCTACAAGTCCCGTGCAGTGGTATGCGAGGGCTCTGTCTCGCAGCCCCCACATGGATCAGCTCGGCTGGTGATCCTGTGTATGTGGAGCACAATATGGTGTGCTGGATGGTTGCCACGTGGCCTAGATCTGCCATGTCATAAAGCAGTATCTACATTAGCCCCCTTTCTGCGCGTGAAGGCTCATAGCTGTATAGGCTTCCATGCGCGGAAACCAACATGCGCGTCGTCGTCACGCACCAATTCAAATACGGGTAGATTCAGCCCCCGTGCGTGTAATTATGACCTAAAACCCCTAGAGTCGTGCCGTCTGACCTTTAGGGTTTTAGGCGTGATGTCAGCCCGTCCTGTGATTGCGCGACACGACGGTGACGGTTGCGATTCGACTACTGAAGGGACGCAACCCTTCATTCTTCTGGATAAATACCTTGTATCCCATCATTGCAAAGCATTGCTTCTTTCTCTTAAAGTGAATGGTACCCGGAGATCTTCGGGAGCAGATCCAAATAATCAATCATCAGTTCAAGACTGCAAATCGTATTCTCCAATTGTGCATATCCAAGCAAGCTTCAAGGAAACAAGGTTGGCCTCGTTTACTTTTGATTTAAACTACCAGTGTTTGCCTTGAATCGCATTGAATCTGTAAATCCATGAAATTTGTGAAGAGGCTTTTGATCTCTGAACCCGCTTCGTTTTAATCTTTCAACAATATCAACTCCCCAATTGCTGAAATTGGCACCGGAACTGTTTGCTTTGTTTTGCATAGATCTCAAATTCCAAAATTCAAACTGAAGTGTGGTGTGGTATTTCTCCCCCCTTTTTCTTGCCCTTTCGCAGGAATGGCCAAGACAAGAGTAACCAGACCCGTCAAGGAAGACGAAGAGATGCCGGAGCTTCCGCAGGCTCTGTGGCGTAAAGCCCCCTTTCTGGGTGGGAAGGATTTTTATCATGCGAGGGTGAAGGCGAAGAGGATGCCTGATCCTGTTCCTGCTGAGCAATTGCTGACGTTGACTCGCCCAGTTAACTCAGCCCTGCTCGAGTGGGTTGGTTCCGAGGATGTAGTCCGATTGGGGATCGAGAACGGGCACTTCCCGTATACTGCGATTTCTACTCAAGCGTTCGTCCAGAAATTGGACTACATGGATGAGTGGATTGACCACGTTTTGGATCATCATGCCGAGACCCTTGATAAAGCCGGCATTTTCTTTGCTATCCGTGCTATGAAGGGTGCTGCCGTGAAGCTGGATCAGTCCATGCTTCTAGACCTTCTGTCCCGTTATTCGCCCGCGACTCACACGTTTCATTTTGCTGAGTTCGAGGCTGCCCCCACGCTCGAGGACGTTCAAATGCTGTATGAGCTCTCCCCCATGGGCGAGGTGGACCCCTTGAGCCACTTGAGGACATCTGCCGAAATGGCCTTGTACGCGCAGATGGAGGAGTGCCTAGCAGAGGTAAAGAAAATCTCTACTCGGTGGACCACTACGAAGCCTCTTCCGAACTGGCAGCTAGTGGATACGTCTGCGAAGAATACCTGGAACAAGTGGTTGCAGTACTTCTTCCGAGACTATGCAAACAGCAGCATTACTAAGAAGCTTTTGAGCGAGGACCCGGAGGCCGAGAATTATGTAGAGGGCAAGGGTTATCATTTGACCCTTTGCGCCTTTCTCTGCGCTTGGCTATCGAGGTATCTGATCGATGGTCATCCCCATGACGGGGTCTTCTACCATGTGCTGCCACTTGCTGTGAGGCTCGCTCTTGGCCAGAGAGTCGCACTCGGACCCTTGGTCCTAGGGACGCTATATTACAGGCTGGATCAGCTGGTTCTGGCGATGAAAGAATCGCGTGGATGCCTCGATGTCCTGACCTTTGTCAATATCAGCTTTTTGACAATGTGGGTTTTCGAGCGCTGGCCGTCTTATGCTCCAACTCCCCTCCCACTTGAGAAGTGGTGTCCCCCAGGCGAGGCGGAAGCGCGCAACAGCGGAAGGGCTGCGAGGTGGTTTGGAGCAAGCAACACCAAGTGCACTTGGAGTTTGATATGCGACAAACGAAAGGAGTTTACTGCCAGGCCCTATGCCACACGTGTTGAGAATGTGCGGTGGTTTCCAAAGCTATACCCTTCCAGAGGTATGGTCTTGTCAGAAGACCTTCTCTTTGAAAAGGGGCCGCATTTCCACGAACGCTATCGTGACTTCTTCTGTTGGTGTCTGCGAGGTTCTCTTCCTGCCCTTGCAGAGCATATTCGTGAGCTCGCGCCACGGTATGAAAGACTTACAGTGGATGTTGACCCCACTCGGGTCTCTCCTCAGTTTGGTTTTGATGCGGTGGCCCCATCGATCTGGCCCCAGTCTATTATCAGAGGGTGCTACAAGCGCTTGCTGACAAAGGAGTGCAAGACAGTCCTCATGAGCAATCTTCCCCTTGAGCAGCCTGCGGGAACTCGCAAGGGTGGTTGTTCCCAGAACTGGATCGCATACTGGGTTGCCCAGCAAACGAGGATTGAGACGGAGGCGGCGGCGCAGCCAGGAAAGGCCCCCTTGATCAAGAGAAACTCCTTTCCGTTTCGCCCCAATTGCAGTTTGAGCGAGTCTGAGTATGGTTGCTACTCGCTGTGGGACCGCGAGAATCATTTGTGCCCCGATTTCATTCTGAAGGAGCAAGTCGACGCAATCAAGAAGGGTGACACGCAGGTCATCAAATATAGCAAGGCGTTTGCTGAGGTAAGCAATTTCCTTGTGTGCTTTGAGCCTTTTGATTTCCTCGCGCTGATGCTTTTCGTTCTGTATTGTTTAGTGTCATGTGCGGTGATTCGCAGCTGGTGATCGCTCCAAATCGCTGGTGGACACCATTGTTGCCACCAGAAGGAGGGGGGAGTCGTACCGGCTAGCATGGAGGATGGATGCCGAGGTCGAAACAAAAGTTCGCGGGGTCATGAACACTTTTGCTGACTCGCTGATAGACAACCCTCCGGCTCCGTCTCCTCCTAGAGATGACCCGTCCCCTCCAGCGACTGCGGCGCCGAGAGCGAAGAGACCTAGGCAAAAGGGGATTACGATTTCTTCCCCTAGGAGCGCTCCAGCTTCTCCCCCAGTGAGGTCCCTTTCCATCAAGGACAAAGGCAAGGGTCGTATGCCCAGCAAAGTGCGAAGAGATCTCGCAGTTGAGACTTTCGTTCCGTTCAACCAAGAGGAGGAAGAGAGACAGGAGCCCCAGGCAAGTGATGAAGAAGCAACAGTTGTGATGTGCGAGGAAGAATCAGGAGGTACTTCCGTCGCATCTCCTTGCCCTTTGTCTAGACTTATTTGTAGTTCTTTTTCTTTGAACCAAGTATGTATTCGCAGATGATGATGATGAAGCCGTCGGTGGCCTTGTGGCCAAGAGGCAAAAGAGAGATGCCCATTCTGGCATTTCAGATGATCCTATAAGCGAGGATGTTCTTGCTGAATCCCGGAAGACAGCCGCGGAGGCTGCTGAAAGAAGAAGGCAGCGAGAGGAAGAGGAACTCGAGCTTGTGAAACAGCGGAGCCTCGAGGAGCTGCATGTTGACGACTTAGTGCGTCCAGCTGGCGAGGAAGACGAGCTTCCCGAAGAAGTGGCTCCTCATGTGGAGGAGTTACTTATAGAGATGTAATTGTGGGTGCGTTAAAGCACGGTGTGTCAAAGCCTGACATTCGCCGTTGGTTGGTAAGCAAATGCGGAGAACCCTCAGGTAATTATTTTGAGTGATATGCGCATACTAGGCTGTAGCCACTTGAGGCAAAATCATGACTGGTTTACTCGCGTCCCAGGTCACGCTTCTCTTAAAGATTTGCTTAGTGAGGATACACTGATAGGGCACGGTTCCACGTCCCTAGTGTACGATGAGGATACCTCAATCCCACCTTCGCGTGGAGGTGCTTATTCTTAGCTTTAGTAAAGATAGTGAAATAACTTATAACACAAGTTACCTCATATTATCGCATTTGGTATCGCAGGTCATGCTGAGGAACCTGAGCTGGAGCAGAGAAGTCAGCCTTCTGCATCCCATGTTCCAATTTCGAGCTCCCATACCGAGAAGCCCGTCGCAGCTGCTGGACACGTAAGTGAGCGTCTCGAGGATGTCATCGAACTTTCCGATGATGTCGAAGCTGATGCTGTGCCGATGGACGAAGGTGTCCGTACTGGCGGTGAGGAAGAAAGGACAAGTGATGCTAATATTTTCGCATCTGGGAGTGTCCGTCCAGCGACTTCGGCTGTCCCTTCGCCTCCGGCGATGACTGAACCGGAAGCACCTATTCCTGCGTGGAGTATTTGGGGCTCGCAGGTTGGGAATGTAGTCGCAGCTGGTGCGGCCTACACTCTTCCTCCTGACTATGAGAGGTTGGAGCTTGCAGCTGATAGGAGAGCCATGGAGCGAGGGCAGTCTTCGAACAACCCGGTGGCCCGCATCCCTTCTCTTCATGAAATTCTGGAAGGCACTGGTAAGTAAAGATTTACCGTTCGCACGTCGCATTATTTGCTTGCGAGTTCTGGCATTATAACCATTTTTGATGTCTCAGGTTTGAAGCAAACCGATGTAGACTGGGTGGTTCGAATGCATCTCAGATACCCCCGATCGTTCGTGAGATCTCTGGAGATTGGACCTTTTGACAGGAGGCTATTCCTTACTGAAGCCATCTGGATACTGGAGCAGCTGTCTGCGGCTACACCTGCGACCATTTCGGCCCAGAGTGCTGAATTGCTGTGTGGCATGTGCCAAAATCTCTTGTTCAAAGTCCAAGGCAGACTTGGTTTTAAATTCCTCAAGGACAGAGTTACACTGATTCGCGCAGCTGTAACTTTGAATCTCGGTCACCAGAATCTCGCAGCTGAGATGCAGAAGGTGGAGCAGCAAAAGCAAAAGGTTGATGAAGCTGTAAAGCTGTATCAGGAAATGAATGCCAAGTGCGAGCAGCTGAAGCAAGAAGTGAAACAAGTGGAGAAGCTGAGCGAGCAGTTCGCGCCCCAAGACTCCTTAATCAAGAATTTGTTTTGACTTTTCGAATTTTGAAAAGAAAACAAGAAAATGGCTGAGACATTAATGTAATGTTTTGAAACATTAATGTGATATTGCTAGGGTTTCTCCCCCCTTTTTTTAACAACAAACACTGAGTTTGCCCGTTTTGCCCTTTTCGGGATTTGATTGGACATTTCTGTGCATATCCAATTATGACATCAGCAATTGATTTTCTGCTTGATTTTCGCGCTAATTTCTCGGCAGATAAGCACGCTTCCGTTGGGAAGTCCATCCGAATCATGACTATCCGTCATTTATTAGGATACGCAATTGAATCGTCGTAGCCTTTAGTAGGGTAATTGATTGTTACCGCTTTTCAAGGCGTAAGTGATTGAACTTACCCTCTTTTTTGAATTTTGCTGACTCATCTTTTGCAACCGAAGAGTCTCCACAGGGCCTATATAAACCCTGTCTTTGCCATTTGGGTTCTTCATCCCAAACATGTGCTTTGCCGTGAGTCCTTATGACTGCTGGCTTCAACGCTTGTTTTTCGTTGATTCATGGCAACTTCAAGTTTTGAATCCTGAGTTTGCGCTTTGTGCCATAGAAATAGTTTCCAAGATCCACTTTATGAGGCTTATTGCTGTTTATAACCGTCATAAAGAGGATGCAGATAATACCTCATGTGTGTTCGAAGAAATTTCTTCGTGTATTATGTGTGCAGGTCATGTTTCCGGCCGCCTCGTGGCGAGGTGCAGCGCCGAAGTGACCGTGCTACCGTCTCGTAATGAACGGCGTGATTCTCCTTCAGCATCTCCGAAGAAGAATCCGTCACTTTCATGTTTGTGAGCCCGGGGTGACGAACCGTCGCGTTCATCCCCGTCTACAAGGAGCCCTTGCCCTTTGGAGCTTCTGCTTGCCTGTAGATCGCCGGAACCGGTGGCTCCTTGGGCAAATGTTATGGGGAGCCTATCTGACAACGGTCTTGTCGGATAGCGGAGTGTCGAGCGTACGGCTTCATGTGGCTCTTTTTAGAGCAAGATCCCCCTTGCTACAGATGTTCACCCACAGATCTGGGCATCGTGTAGCCGGCGTTTGAAGCCAGGGCGGTTCATTCTTTGTAGTCCGGGTTTCCGTACCGTTTCTCTGCTGGCTTATCAGCCATTTTTCGAATGTATTATGAGCCATGTTGGCTGTGTAGTTAGATGCGAGCTTTTCGCTTGTAAGCTGCTATCTAGATAGATAAATTGTAAGTCATTTGACTCATAATGATATATAGCTTTTGTACTATTTGCTCTCTTTGCAACAAAATACAATTTCGCATGCGTTTCGGCTTGTTTTGCCTTGCATAATGCCATGTAATGATTTCACATATGCGACGTCAATGCGCAGATGTTTCGCTAGATCATTCGAGATCATAATTTCGCAGTTGTGCCATCTTGACGAATGGGCTTGCAGGTGGTCGTTGTAAATCGTATGAGATCACGTTCACAACTTTGCTATCATAACAGATAGTTTTTTATTATTATTTTTTTTTTAACAGATCAATTGAGATCATTGAGCGGTGTGAATTGCTATCATAGAAGATAGGCTTTACTAGAGGATTGCTTGAGATAATTTCTCGCATGAATTGCTATCGCAGCAGATAGACCTTTAGAAGGTCTAGCAAGATGGTTCTGCAGTTACGTTACCATCGTAACATACGGACTTAGGTGATCAACTAAAATCACTTTGCGTATAAATTGCTACCGTAACAGATAGGCTTGAGAAGATCATGTAAGATCGCATCTGTGTAAACCGCTATCGTGAGAGATAGGTTTTTGATGATCGATTGAGATTGGCTTAAAAAGATCATACAAGATCGCGCTTGAGTAAACCGCTATCGTGAGAGATAGGATTTTGATAATCGATTGAGATCGTTTTTGCATTTTTGCTGCTATCGTAGGAGATAGGCTTATATGATCACTTAAGATCGCATTTGCATCGGCTGCCATCATCAGGGATGGGCTTTAGATGATTAATTAAGATCGCGTTTATGTTGACTGCTTATCGTGAGAGATAAGCTTTGAATGATCTTTTAAGATCGCATTTGTATTGGTTGCCATCGTAAGAGATGGGCTTTTAGATGATCAATTAAGATCACATTGGTTGCCATCGTAAGAGATGGGCTTTTAGATGATCAATTAAGATCGCATTTGCATTGGTTGCCATCGTAAGAGATGGGCTTTTAGATGATCAATTAAGATCACATTTATGTTGATTGCTATCGTAAGAGATAGGCTTTGGATGATCACTTAAGATCGCATTTGCATTGGTTGCCATCGTAAGAGATGGGCTTTTAGATGATCAATTAAGATCACGTTTATGTTGACTGCTATCGTAAGAGATAGGCTTTGGATGATCGATTGAGATCGCGTTTGCTATCGTGTGAGATAGGCTTTGATGATCAGTTAAGATCGCGTTTGCGTTTGGCTGCTATCGTAAAAGATAGGCTTTAGATGATCGATTGAGATCGCGTTTGCTATCGTATGAGATAGGCTTCGATGATCAATTAAGATCGCGTTCGCTATCGTAAGAGATAGGCTTTGATGATCAGTTAAGATCGCGTTTGCGTTTGCTGCTATCGTAAAAGATAGGCTTTAGATGATCGATTGAGATCGCGTTTGCTATCGTATGAGATAGGCTTTGATGATCGATTAAGATCGCGTTCGCTATCGTAAGAGATAGGCTTTAATGATCAATTAAGATCGCGTTCGCTATCGTAAGAGATAGGCTTTAATGATCAATCAAGATCGCGTTTGCTATCGTAAGAGACAGGCTTTGATGATCATTTAAGATCATGTTTGTATCTGTTACTATTGCAGCGAATAAATCATTGTTAACAGTTGTAACAAATTAGATAAAGCGATATAAACAGCTAAAAAATATGAACTTCTCATTTGGGAGAATTCTTTTATTATGACATTCTCATATGGGAGAGATAGGATTACAATCCTCTCATATGGGAGAGGAGATTGCGAATATCGTAGCCACATGAGACATTAAGCAACGTTATCATAAAACGTATGAAATAAGAGAAGTCAAGGATAGTACTTCTTGATCCAGCGCATGTTGACTGAGCTTGGAGTTGAGGTTGTGCCGTGCAACCTTCGTATGCTGCAGTAGCCGCTATCGAAGACTTCTGTGACTTCGAAGGGTCCCTCCCAATTAGCTGCGAACTTTGGGTGGGTTGCCTCTCGCATGCAGTGATCAGATGCGCGCAGGACCAGGTCGCCAACTGCGAAATCCCGTCGCTGGACTGTCTTGTTATAGGCGCGAGCGATTCTCTCTTGGTACCGCTTGTTAGTCCTTTTGGCTTGTTCTCGCTTTTCTTCCAGCAAGACTAAATCGTGATCGCGTTGATTTTCATAGAGTGCGTGGAAGGCTAGCCTTGCCGAATTGACTCTGACCTCCGCAGGTACCACAGCTTCGGCCCCATAACATAGTAGAAATGGCGAGGCCCCTGTAGGTGTCCTTGGAGAAGTTCTGTAGGCCCACAGAGCTATGTTAAGGGAGTCGGCCCACTTCTTGTGATCATCTGCGACCATCTTGCTCAGAATTCGCAACAGCGTTTTGTTAGTCGCTTCGGCTTGTCCATTTCCCTTTGGATAATAGGGGGTGGAGCATATTTGCCTGATATTGTACTCCGCGAGTTTGGTAGCTACCTGACGATTAACAAAAGGAGTACCGTTATCTGAAAGAATAGTATTTGGGATTCCGAACCTGCATACGATGTTTTCCTGGATGAAGTTAACCACAGCCAGCGCGTTTGCCGTCTTCAGTGGTATTGCTTCCACCCATTTGGTGAACAGTTCGGTTGCAGTGAGAATGAAATGGTTCCCATGTGACGTTGGTCGGATGGGGCCGATGAAGTCCAAAGCCCATGTGTGAAATGGCCATGGCGTCCCTAATGCATGTAGATCCACGGCGGGAGCGTGCACTAGGTTTCCTTTGAATTGGCATTCTTGGCAGCGTCGCACCTTGGTGCGGCAATCGACTTCCATCGTGGGCCAGAAGTATCCGATTGAGAGGAGTTGTCTGCATAATTTCGCACCTCCCTGGTGTTCCACCTGATGAGAAAGGTCCATGACTTCTTGTGCTTCCCTGCCGTCTAGGCATCGCAGCAAGTTGCCTTCGTGACCTTTTCGCCAAAGCAGGTTTTCCTGAACCAGGTATCGAGAGGCTTTCCTCTTCAATTTGTCGGCTTCTTTTCTTGATTCGGGTACGATGCCCTGGGTGAGGAATTCAAACAATGGCTTCCTCCAGTCTGTGTCGTCATCGGTTAGAGCGACGAGTAGAGAATCTTTGATTAGTGCGCAACTCTCGCACTTCCCTTGTATCAGGGCTGCAGCTGTTGACATGCCTGGCCAATGAATGCCATATCTCTGAGCTTTCCTGTAGATTGACACCTCGCTTTCTCCGCAAGCGTGTTGGTGAATCTTTTCTAACAGCTGTTGTCCCTCTTGCTCGGAGACACATCGCATGAGTATTCCTCCAGGACCCTTGTAGTAAAGGGTGTTGTCGTGGATGCAGTATCCTTTCGTGAGTACCCAGCTTTCGCTACTGGTGCCTTTCGCAATAGCTTGCAAGATTGCTTTTCGCCAGTCTGCGTCATCCATGTGTTCATCGTCGCACGCATCTTCTGTTAATGCCGACGATGTTCGCACTTCGATGGAAATCCTTGCGGGGCATTTGTCTATGCTGACCTTAGATCCCAGAGTTGCTAAGGCGTCTGCATGCCTGTTGTCCGCTCGGGGTTTGTGCTCGTATTTCACGTCGCAGAATTGCTGCATCAGCTTTTGCACTAGGGTACGGTATGGCAGGAGGTTGATCTCCTTTAAACCATATTCGCCCGAGGCCTGCTTAACAATCAGCTTGGAATCTCCCATGACTGTTAAGTTGCTCACTTCCAAAGCTTTCGCCGCACGGAGCCCCGCGATCAGAGCCTCGTATTCCGCCTCGTTGTTCGTGACTGCGAAGTTGAGTTTTGCGGACATTTGTATGACTTCCCCGTCCGGCTTTGTCAAGACTATTCCAATGCCTCCACCTTTTCTGGTTGACGAACCGTCGAAGTGGAGGGTCCAATAGGGCACGTCAATCGCGTAGATTTCAGGGCCTTCGAGCTCTTCCTCGATCACAGGTTCGTGACTGTTGTCGGGGAACTGTGCCAACAGATCTGCTACCGCCTGCGACTTGATCGCTCTTGGTTTCACGCATGTGATATCGTATTGAGAGATGGTCATGTACCATTTCGCCAATCTTCCGCCCGGAGTAGTGTGAGTCAGCAGATATCTTATGGGGTCGCTTTTGGTGACCACCACTACTTTGTGCGATGCAAAATAGTGTCTCAACTTCTCTATTACGAAGAATAAAGCAAGGCAATGACGTTCGATGTCCGTGTACCTTGATTCAGCAGGCTGCACAATGCGAGAGATGTAATAGATAGGCCTCTCTTGTCCCTCATAGATCTGAGCCAAGAGCGCTCCTATAGATTTCCTTGTCGATGTAAGGTATAGCAGAAGCGGCGATCCCAGTTGAGGCGCGATCATTATCTTTGGGGATGTGAGTAGCTCCTTTAGCTTTTCGAATGCGGCTTCGTGATCAGGAGCCCAGTTGTACGCGGCGTCCTTCTTGAGGAGAGTGCTGAAGCAGCACGTGATTTCGGCGATTGCTGGGATGAATCTCCGCAGATATGACAATTTTCCCAAGAATGTTTTCAAGGTACTTTGATCGTGAGGTGGCGTCATGCTGGTGATGGCTGACACTTTCGCAGGGTCAGGCTCGATCCCTTGGCGATGAACTACACATCCCAAAAACTTCCCCGAAGTCACGCCGAATGCGCATTTCATGGGGTTCATTTTCAGTTGAAAGCTCCTGCATCTGTTGAATACCTTTCGCAAGTCTGCAAGGTGATCTGCTTCATACTTGGATTTGACTACCAAGTCATCCACATAGAATTCCACTTCTTTGTGCATCATGTCGTGGAATAGAGCCATCATGGCCCGCTGATAGGTTGCGCCTGCATTCTTAAGACCGAATGGCATTACCGTATAGTTGAATACCCCCACGGGAGTGATGAATGCAGTTTTCCTTGCATCTTCGGGATCCATCTTGATTTGATTGTACCCGCTGAAGCCGTCCATGAAACTGAACATGCGATGGCCTGCCGTTGAATCAATGAGCAAGTCGATATTAGGCAGTGGGAAATCGTCCTTGGGACAGAAGCGATTGAGGTCTCGGAAGTCCACGCAGATGCGGAGCTGTCCGTTCTTCTTCACCACTGGCACGATGTTGGCCAACCATGTGGGATGGTGATTTGGCTCTATGAACTTGGCATCTAGGAGTTTGACGATCTCCTGTTTGATCTTCACGTTGAGTTCTGGCCTGAAACTTCTGGTGCTTTGCTTGACCGGTTTAGACCCTGGGATGATGTCTAAACGGTGCATGGTGATGCTCGTGTCCAGACCCGGCATCTCGTCGTATTCCCATGCGAACACGTCCTTGTATTCAGTTAGGAGCTGCAGCAGTCCTTGTTCCTCTTCGCTTGTGAGGTCCGCACTCAGGAAGACTGGCCTTTTCTTTTCCTCGTTCGGGCTGAGGAACACTTCCTTAAGCTCTTGCTTTTGTGGTCTTGGCCTGTCTTCCATGCATTCGGGCGCTTCTTTGAGTTTCTCATCTAGAGTGCCCTGTGTTGGCTCTTCTGTCAGCGCAACTTGCTCGATTTGGTTGATTTGCCCAGGGACATCCCCATGCCCGTGTGAGGACGTCCCCGCGCACCTTCATATGCGATAGCATTTCTTCCCGTTGGCGTAGAAGCTCTCTATCTCCTTGCCCTCGGGGTCATGTTTTGCGATCCTCTTCAGAGTGTACACACTCTTGCGGTGATATGCGATGCGCGGCGCCTCTTCGTGAATAGGCGGCGTTTCCTTGGTATCTCCCCTTGTCACCATCACGCCTGCAGGTGACTGGTCCTTGATGTCCTCCCAGAGAGGTAAAGGAGTGGGGTTGAATGGTCCGGGTGTTTGCTCGTCCGCCATCTCGGTGAACCACACCGCCGCGCTGAGATGTGCTTCGTCCAAGTTGAACGGGTTAGTTGAGGCCGGTATTTCGACAATCCTGTCGTTCCAGATAGCTTTCATCACCTGGTGAGCCGTCGAAGGAATCGCGTCAAAGCGATGAATCCAGGCCCGCCCTATGATCATGTGGTATGTGGTGTTCGCGTCTATGACATAGAACTTCGCCGAGCACTTGATTTTGCCGATCTGAACGCCCAGGCGGATCCAACCGATCGTCATTCTGGAATCGCTTCCGAATCCCACCAGCGGGGATGGACGCTTGACTACCTTGTGCTCGGGGATCCCTGCTAGCTTCAGTGTGTGGAGTGGAACAACATTTACCGCTGCTCCTCCATCGACGAATGCTCGCTTGAATTCGACGCCGTTGATGATGGCGGTCACGTACAGGGGCCTCTGGTGGCTCGCATCTGTCTTCTTGTCGCTGGCAGAAAAGGTCATAATCTTTTCTGTGGAACGGGATGCCCTGACGACTTTCCCGTTGGAGATCACGAGGTCCTCCTCGTAGTCCTCTGCTACCCTTAAGATTGCTTTTGTCATGTCCGCTCGACATTTTTCGGAGAAATTCATCTCGTTGAAGAATTTGTCGAAGCCGTGCGACCCTTTCATGCGGTCGGCACGCTCATCTTCTGTGTCCATGCTGTAGTCTTCTTCTTCATGGACCTCAGCAACGATGGGCAGACCATCCTCTGCGACTTCTTCCAAGTCAACTATCGAGATCATGGCGACCTCTTTGCCTTTTGAGCCCGAGTCTGTATGGGTAGGCAGCGGGTTGTTGCGCACATCCTTCCGATGGTCGCTGACGATGAGTTCGCCGCTCTTCATCTTCTGATCGAGCGTGAATCTGAGCTTCTTGCACTCGGCTGTGGGGTGCATGACCTTGCCGTGGTATTCGCACCACTTAGGGTCCCTCGTCATCTCCTTGGAGGGTGCTTTCTCGAGCGGTGGTAGGACGCCGTCCTTACGCCACTGTCTGCAGAGATCGCTTGCTTCCTCCACCGAGCATGGTAGAGGCGGTGCATCGAAGTTTGCAGCCTTCGCTTGCTTCTGGGGCGAAACTGTATTGACCTCAGCTTCGCGTCCCCGCTTGTAGCCAAATCCGCCGATCTTGTAGGTGGTGCCGCTCGCAGGTCGTTCTGGAGCGCTCTTCTTTCTCTGTCTCTCGACAATGGGCTCGATGTTCATCGTGCATTCGATGAGCTTTGAAAACGTCGGTGTTTGCAAATTGATCAGCATGCTTTTGTATTCGTCTCGCATGCACTGCAGGCATATCTCTACGAGCCGGCTTTCGAGCATTGGATCCTTGCATTCCAAGGATTTCGCTCTGAATTTCTTGATGAAAGTGATTCCATCTTCCTCGCGTTTCTGATACATCCGCGAGAGATGGATCATCGTCACCTTTTCTTCCATCTGGAAGAACTTGGTATAGAACTTCTGGACCATGTCGTCCCAAGTTTTCACAGATCCAGCCTCCAATGTTCGGTACCATTTGTATGCTACATTCCCAAGAGTTTTTGGGAATTCTCGCATCAGCAGCTTGGGATCGGCTCCGTATGGACCCATGACATCGATGAAACGCATGACATGCTCATGAGCGTTTCCATTGACGTCCTCGAACTTGTCCCATTTGGGAGCCTTGTACCCCGCCGGGTTAGGCATGAGATAAATTTCTCGTGGGATGGGTGGATCGTTGTCCAGCTTCGGGATGATGGTATCCGCGAACGACTGATGAGCCAAGATGGAGTCCACGCGCTTCTGCAAAGACGTCATGCATTCTGGAATGCTTCCCTCGGTAGTTGACGGAGGGGTTGCCGTAGGCGGTGGCGACACATATGCTGCCGGAGGATTGGGAGTGTATTGGCTACCCGCGTTTCCCCAGATTGTCGCTGGTGGAGGCAGAGTGTACTGCAGAGCTGGGTTAGACGCCAAAGCCGGGGGCTGAGAGGCGTGAGCAGCAGGGGGCAGCATTTGTGCCGTCGACCCTTGGACCGAAGGCAGCTGCGTGGCCGACGGTGGAGTTTGCAGATGAGGATTGGGAGGCGTGGCCGACACTCCCAATCCTGGAGCGGAAGGGGTTCCTCCTCCCTGGGGGATAGCGGCGGCAGGTGGAGGATTTGGCGCAAGAGTGCCCAGAACGGCCAAGATCCGTTCTAACTGCGCGGACTGAGACTTGAGAGCTTTTGCCTGACTTTGGACAGTGGCGTCCAAAGACTCCAAAGTTGGCGCCTCGCCGGGAGTCGTCGGAGTACGGCGAGCCTCGTCTCCCGAGGGAGTTTCAGTGGAAGGAGATCGGTTGCTGACATCGTCCTCCTGAGACATGGTTGCTTTTGCTGGTAAGTTTCACGTCGGGTTCACCAAAATGTGCACAAGAGATTCCGGCGGGGAGACCTCCGTGTACACCGTACGTAGTGGATCAGGGATCGCACAGGAAGAATAGGGGTGTGTGTAGGGAGAGAGCAAGTCAGTAGCAATGTCTGAGAGAGAGACAGAGGTTTGGCAGAGCTTCCGCGTATGGCAGTGTGTCCTCCTTTGTATGGAAAGGTTAACGATGTATATATACTGGAGAACATGACCGTTGTAGTGTGGTTAATGCGCCCATTAATGGCGGCTTAATTAGCTTAACCATAACGGCACGTTCGTCCGAGTATATAGGAACCGTTAGAGCACGTGGTGCGCGAGTACCGGAACCGTTACGAGGTTGACCGGGTTTGACCGGATTGACCGGGTTGATGGAGCTCGTGCCATAAATCTCTCAAAACAGTTACTAAAGGTCGCGCGCGGGCTTGGCTCGCACGCGACAGGGCTTACTCTAGCCTCCAGACCACAAAGTCCCTACAAGTCCCGTGCAGTGGTATGCGAGGGCTCTGTCTCGCAGCCCCCACATGGATCAGCTCGGCTGGTGATCCTGTGTATGTGGAGCACAATATGGTGTGCTGGATGGTTGCCACGTGGCCTAGATCTGCCATGTCATAAAGCAGTATCTACAACAGGCAAGTGGTCCCAAGTGTTAAAGAAAAAAATTGTTAAATTACAAGGCTACCCTCCTCACATGCAAATTAAAAACAGACGATCTCATTCGTCTGGGTTTGTCAATTAGGGTCGTCTGGGTTTGTCAGTTAGGGTCGTCTGGGTTGGTCAAACAGGGTCGTCTGGGTTGGTCAAACAGGGTCGTCTGGGTTTATCAATTAGGGTCGTCTGGGTTTGTCAATTAGGGTCGTCTGGGTTGCTCAAACAGGGTCGTCTGGGTTGGTCAAACAGGGTCGTCTGGTTTGTCAATTAGGGTCGTCTGGGTTTGTCATTTTTATTCTTTACACAATTTTTTTTAAATAATTACTCTTCTGGCATCCTAAACCCTAAACCCTAAACCCTAAAATCATGAAACTCAAAACGCTAAACCCTAAATCGTAAGTGTAAACCCTAAAATCATTAAAATATGTTATTCAATAATGTTAGGTGAAAACCTTAAACCTCAAATCGAAATACTTTGTGATCAAGTAGGACTATAATTGTGATTCAACACTCAATCAAACCATCGATCTTCACTAATAAATTCAATCGAACTACTAATTGATCAAATCGAACTACCGTTCTTCACTAATAAACTCAATCAAACAACCAGTTAGGCAAAATGGACTATCAATTGTGACTCACTACTCAACCGGACTATCAATCTTCACTAATAAACTCAATCGAAATACCTTGTCATCAAGTAGGACAATCAATTGTAATTCACCACTCAATCAAACCATCGATCTTCACTAATAAACTCAATCCAACTAGTAATTGATCAAATCGAACTATCGAACTATCGTTCTTCACTAATAAACTTAATCGAACAACCAATTAGGCGAAATAGACTATCAATTGTGACTCACTACTCAACCGACTATCAATCTTCACTAATAAACTCAATCGAAATACTTTGTGATCAATTAGGACTATCAATTGTGATTCACCTCAATCAAACCATCGATCTTCACTAATAAACTCAATCGAACTAGTATTGATCAAATCAAACTATCGCTCTTCACTAATAAACTCAATCGAACAACTAATTAGGCAAAATAGACTATCAATTGTGACTCACTACTCAACCGGACTATCAATCTTCACTGATAAACTCAATCGAAATACTTTGTGATCAAGTAGGACTATCAATTGTGATTCACCTCTCAATCTAACCATCGACCTTCACTAATAAACTCAGTCGAACTAGTAATTCATCAAATCGAACTATCGTTCTTCACTAATAAACTCAATCGAACAACCAATTAGGCAAAATAAACTATCAATTGTGACTCACTACTCAAACGGACTATCAATATTCACTAATGAACTCAATCGAAATACTTTGTGATCAAGTAGGACTATGAATTGTGTTTCACCACTCAATCATACCATTGATCTTCACTAATAAACTCAATCGAACTAGTAATTGATCAAATCGAACTATCGTTCTTCACTAATTAACTCAATCGAACAACTAATTAGGCAAAATAAACTATCAATTGTGACTCACTACTCGACCGGACTATCAATCTTCACTAATAAACTCAATCGAAATACTTTGTCATCATGTAGGACAATCAATTATGATTCACCACTCAATCGAACCATTGATCTTCACTTATAAACTCAATCGAACTAGTAATTGGTCAAATCGAACTATCGTTCTTCACTAATAAACTTAATCGAACAACCAATTAGGCAAAATAGACTATCAATTGTGACTCACTACTCAAGTGGACTATCAATCTTCACTAATAAACTTAATCGAAATACTTTGTCATCAAGTAGGACAATCTATTGTAATTCACCACTCAATCAAACCATCGATCTTCACTAATAAACTCAATCAAACTAGTAATTGATCAAATCGAACTATCGAACTATTGTTCTTCACTAATAAACTAAATCGAACAACCAATTAGGCAAAATAAACTATCAATTGTGACTCACTACTCAACCGGACTATCAATCTGCACTAATAAACTCAACCGAAATACTTTGTGATCAAGTAGGACTATAAATTGTGATTCACCACTCAATCTAACCATCGATCTTCACTAATAAACTCAGTCGAACTAGTAATTGATCCAATCGAACGTTCGTTCTTCACTAATAAACTCAATCGAACAACCAATTAGGCAAAATAAACTATCAATTGTGACTCACTACTCAAACGGACTATCAATCTTCACTAATGAACTCAATCGAAATACTTTGTGATCAAGTAGGACTATGAATTGTGTTTCACCACTCAATCATACCATTGATCTTCACTAATAAACTCAATCGAACTAGTAATTGATCAAATCGAACTATCGTTCTTCACTAATAAACTCAATCGAACAACTAATTAGGCAAAATAAACTATCAATTGTGACTCACTACTCGACCGGACTATCAATCTTCACTAATAAACTCAATCGAAATACTTTGTCATCATGTAGGACAATCAATTGTGATTCACCACTCAATCGAACCATTGATCTTCACTTATAAACTCAATCGAACTAGTAATTGATCAAATCGAACTATCGTTCTTCACTAATAAACTTAATCGAACAACCAATTAGGCAAAATAGACTATCAATTGTGACTCACTACTCAACCGGACTATCAATCTTCACTAATAAACTTAATCGAAATACTTTGTCATCAAGTAGGACAATCTATTGTAATTCACCACTCAATCAAACCATCGATCTTCACTAATAAACTCAATCAAACTAGTAATTGATCAAATCGAACTATCGAACTATTGTTCTTCACTAATAAACTTAATCGAACAACCAATTAGGCAAAATAGACTATCAATTGTGACTCACTACTCAACCGGACTATCAATCTGCACTAATAAACTCAATCGAAATACTTTGTCATCATGTAGGACAATCAATTGTGATTCACCACTCAATCGAACCATTGATCTTCACTTATAAACTCAATCGAACTAGTAATTGATCAAATCGAACAATCGTTCTTCACTAATAAACTCAATCGAACAACCACTTAGGCAAAATAGACTATCAATTGTGACTCACTATTCAACCAGACTATCAATCTTCACTAATAAACTCAACCGAAATACTTTGTGATCAAGTAGGACTATCAATTGTGATTCACCACTCAATCAAACCATCGATCTTCACTAATAAACTCCATCGAACTAGTAATTTATCAAATCGAACTATCGTTCTTCACAAATAAACTCAATCGAACAACTAATTAGGCAAAATAGACTATCAATTGTGACTCACTACTCGATCGAACTATCAATCTTCACTAATAAAATCAATCGAAATACTTTGTCATCAAGTAGGTAATACTAATTATGGTAAGGGAAGACATAATTGTAATTCCGTTCCGGGCGCCATAGCGTTTTTCTCTTGTGGGACAGAACGATTTGAGATTCGGATGGAATGACAATCCGTTCCGAATTTACCGCATTTTTTAATATATATATATACATATGTATAAGTGTGTGTACAGACACACACACAATATACATAATGTATATTTTAATAAATATGTCTTGTAAATTTACTTAAATGAGAACATCAACAGCATCACATATGCATATTTTTTTATTAATTAAAATTGCAGATATAGACAATTTTCTATTAAAGAAAAAAAGATTGTTACATTTTTCTTCGATTCGTAGATATACTTAACATCTTTTGTTTGTCTCTTCATTTGGTACATGTACTTTAGCATATTTTGTTTGAAGGGGGTGAGAAAAAATACAAATATAATCGCTTAAAAATATTTATCAATAATAAAAAAATTAGAAAAAAAAAACTACTTCTAGTAAGAATTGAACTCACAACCTCTTATGTGAAAAGCAACCAAGTAACCAACTCCACCACTAAGGCTACTGTGTCTGTAGCAATGTAAATATTTAATATACTATCTGTTTGTTTTTAAAAATAGACAAACCCAGACGAACCAAATCGTCAGCGACGACCTAGTTCGTCAGCGACGACCTAGTTCGTCTGTGACGACCTAGTTCGTCTGGGATGAGTTGGTTCGCCACAACTTGCTTCGTCTTGGATGATTTGGTTTGTCTCAGTCATCTCAATTTCATCCAGATTGAGTTAACTCGTCTCACTCCTAGATCTAACTAGTATCAGTCCACAATTTTTGAATCAAAGGTCTTAACAAAGAGTTTTACCATGAAATTGGAGGAGAAAGTCATTACGATGCGAGTGGAGAGAGGGAAATAGATTTGCCGGAGGCCGTAGCGACCATGGAAACCGATGAAGACGACGAAGCAATTGCAGAGAAGGAAAGGAAGAAGCCATGGAAGCAGATGAAGAAAAAAGAGAAGTTGTAGATGAGAGAGAGACAGATTTCTCAAAAAGATAAGAACAAAGATCTGATTTTTTTCTAATAAAATGATTAATTTTATAAAACTGTTATTATTTTTAATTAATTACATTTGTTAACCTCAAACGAGGTCAATAAGTGATTTTTAGTCAATGCCGGGTAGATTGTAAAGACCAAGTTCGTAGCCGGTTTAAACACCAATTGGTAGAGCGTTAAAATACCGGGTTCAAATCCGGTTGACAACAAAACAATTTCTCAAAAAATAAATAAATAGAAGCATACAATTTTTTGGAAGGAAAAAAAGGGTGCTAAAGTTGCAGTCGAGCATTCCACTCAAGTCGGCAAAAAGCCAAAGTCTGGGCCGTTTAATGGGATTTAAAGTGGACCTGATTTTTGCTTCCGATCCAACAGCTTGAGTCTGGGCCGTCGAATCTATTTCTCTCGATTAAAAAAATATATTTTCTCTCTGTTTAATTAATTTACTTTCATAGAAGCTGTTCGTAATTAGGAAAAATAAACACCAGCATGTGACTGTGAAATTCATTCAGAAGCGCCCGTCTCTCTCCCCAAAATTCAAATTCAATCCCCCCCCCCCCCCTCTCTCTCTCAGGCCCTCCTCCTTCAACGGCCACATTTCTCTCTCTCCTCTCTTCCTCATCTCCTCCTCCTCTCTCGCTTCACTGTCTGTACTAACCCTAACTCTCTCTCTCACTGGCCTCGATTCCTACCAGCGATGAAGCACTTTATGCAGCCAAGAAACCCGATCTTGAGAGAGATTCATTCCCCGTCGGAGACCGCATCGTCTCCAAACCCTAAGCAGAGACTGGCTTCGTCCTCTCGGAAGCAGAAATGGTCGAAGGAGAACAATCCGCCGTCAGATCCGATCGCAATGCTGGATCCACCTTTACTCGCCGGAAAGCCATCTCCGGCCACGGCGGCCGCCAAAATCAGAAGTCCGTTACCGCCTAGGCCTCCGTCCTCCAAAGCTCTGAAGCGGAAGTTCAGCACCGACGCTGTCCCCGAGCACGGCTCTTCCGACACCGGAGTGAAGGTATTGTCGATTCGGAAACCCTAGGAAATTGAATGTTCACGACTGTTGATTAATTGGCTGTGTTTTGAGATCTATTGGTGATTTGATTTGATTTGATGTGTGTGTGAGTTCTGTTTCGTTATTAGACCACTGAGTTTCATGATTTGTTCACCGCTTTCCAGGTTGTGGTGCGTATGCGGCCTCCTACTAAAGATGAGGAAGAAGAGGAGTTGGTAGTTCAGAAAATATCTGGCGATTCATTGTCGATAAATGGACATACATTTACATTCGACTCTGTTGCTGACAATGGGTCGACACAGGTGAGATCTAATTGTGGCAATAGTTCAATGAATTGTTTGTGTTTTCATACTAGTTAGTAGCTCGTGCGATGGGTACAAAACCTTGATTATCATTTCACTTAACTTTTTGAGCTTATGACAGACATCTAACTACTAGCCCGATCTTTTACTTTCATCAAAACCTCGGAGAAACATAATTGATTCTAATGACATCTGAAACTCGTTTCTACTTTAGCTCCAATTAATTCATTTGGGGTCCTTCCATCCATGCAATGAAAATATGGCATCGGCTAGTAATTAATAGCTTAACTTAACCATCTGGTTTAATAACTGGTGTGGTAGAGGCCCTCTGAGAGGCTATTGACTGTCCTTTAAACCAGAAGGGATTCCTATGTGAGGTACTGTTGGTTTTGGAACAAGGATAAATTATCAGCTTTGTTTTGGTAGTCTACCACAATCTCTCTCAGTTTATTGATATTGGGGTAATTTTGTTCATGTTTAAAGCTTTGGGTACACTATTTTTACGCCTCTCATATTTTGTTGTTGTGGAGAGTCGCATCATTGCTAGAATGCCAAATGTACCAGAGAATGTTGCTATATAGGTACTTAGGGTGAATAATTCAGACCAAGATTGGTGATTCGCTGGATAGTTGCTGACTGAAAGTAGAACATCATTCTTTAGATTACAAGTAAATGTACTAACCAGATTTGCTTAAGAGCTCCCTAATCAAGTGAATTGTACCCATGAGACTTACAGTCGTCTTTTCAATGGCATATATCCCAATCGAAGACATACCCATTAAGAATTTATGGTAGCTACTATACAGCAGGACAATGAACGAACTTTTAGGAATGTCCTATTCGCTTAGGGAATCCAATAAAGGTATTTCATTCATACATCTTTATTCGTATGACATGTTCATTTTCCAGTTGCCAAAATGAGTACACTGAAGAATTCTAAGATATTAAATAGCCTCTGAAACCTTGAGAATGAGATTCATAGTAGTCTGAAGAAACAAATTGTCCATTTCGCGTAGAAATTAAGTACGTATGAATATCTAACGTAAGTAAACACTGGTAATGTTAGGACATAGTCACACTTTGAAGGCAAAGACAATGAGGCGTGGTGTGTATAATTCCTTTTTCTTACTTTTTTCCTGCAGAACCAGGGGTCCTAATTTGCAAATAAAGAGATTGAGGAAATTGCATGCTAATTTAACACTTAAGGGCAAACAAGCAATGTAGGAAGAAAAACAACGTCATCAAAGTATGATTGAGTAGAATACAAACTGGCAATTGAAAACCTAAACTCATATGAAAATTTGTAAGGGGATCCAAAAGCTGAGACCAGGTCAGCAATGGACATTTTCAAGGGCCCCTACCAGGATGAATATGCATATTCATGGAAGTTTAGCTTGCTCACTTTTTTCCATAACATTGTCCCCCTTTGAACAGTAAACAAGATGAAAGTTCTTTGATCTTTGAAAGTTCACGATATATTGACTCAATGGAAAGGATTATTTTCAGTCAATAAATTTATGCTTCACGACTAAAATGACTTAAAGTGTAATGATTGTTTTGTTGAAAAGAAATATGGAAAGATCAACATGATAAGTATCTCCACTTAGCAGTGACATGAATAATGTCAATAGTCAAGGACTTTAACCAACTCAGTTCCTTATACTATAGAGAGAGTACAATACCAAAATTCACATAAAAAGGTTACAACAGGAACTGTTAACTTTGGAGTCAGAAGCATTCATCTAATAAATCACAAGGCAATCAATACTAATCTGAAAACTGTAAATAGTAATACTAATCTCTAATATGTATCGTTATCAAATTACAGCCAACATGAATATTGAGTAATAAGAATTGTAATCTTTAATTCAGTAAGGCCCATAACTAAGACGTTCCCAATATCCCAAAACAGAAATTAAATCATCAACACAGCCCAAAGACAATTTCCCCCGGTTTGAACTGGCTGCGAGAATAGTACCTGAAAAGCGGCATGGTTCCATTGACCGACACCATAAGCTGACACATTGAGCCAGATCCTACATAATATTTTGTTTACATTGTAGTCTGCTTAGTGCCCCTCAATTCTTTAACCCCCCCCCCCCCCCCCCCCCCCCCCCCCCCCCCCCCTCTCTCTTCCCCATCTTTAGTGAAAGATTATAAGGAATATGGATGGGATTTGAACAGTAATCTCTTGCTTCTACTTGAGGACTTTGCTTGAATTCACTCAACAGTTTCAATTGTCAAGAACTTTTCTCATCACCGAAATTTTAGAAGATATAGAGATACTATTGCCTGCAAGACCAAATTGAGGAACCAGACAAATTTTACATGTCTTGACTAATTGACTTCACAGTTTATTTAATTTCTAAGTCAAATAATCTCGTTTCATCAAACTGAAGGTGGATCATCCACTTTGACAGAACATGAAACACCCAGAAACAGGGGCGTCAGAGCCGAAATCAGACATTAGATGTAAGAGATAATAAAACGAAAACCTAGCAAAAATATTAGGCAAATTCTAGAAATTTGATGCAAGAAAGATGAAGGCGAGAGATCAAATACTTTTTCCCATAGTAGCTGTGATCGTTTTGATTATTTCCGCCGACGAAGAAATAGCGTTTGTTCAGAATGGATTTCCCAAATCCTCTGCCTCGAAGGCCACCAGACTGACGTTAGAAGTTCAGGCACACAGATATACCTCGTTTGAGTGGAAATGGAGATGATAGTCAAATTCCTCTTTATTGTTTGAGTTGTGGAGAAACGAATATGATATTCAATGAATGAATAAAGTCAATTCTGCAGTTCATGAAATGTTTTTTTTCAGCGAAACGATGTGTTTGAAAAAACTGCTTAGTGGTATTTTAGGCTTTTAAAATTACTCAGGGGCATTTTTGGTATTTAGAAAAATGTTAAGAACACTTGTTGTCTTGGAAAACTTTCAACTTTTTATCTAGTAGATAGATATAGATTTGTTGGGTCGAGGAAGTACATTAATGTTATCTATCTGCAGGTAGACATTTTTCAGCTGGTGGGAGCTCCTCTTGTAGAGAATTGCCTCTCTGGATTTAACAGCTCTGTTTTCGCGTATGGACAGGTATAATCTGGATCCTTATATGTTGATATACACACTATACCCTGATATATGCATCTCGGGTAAAATGTCAATTGTGTTATTGGCATCTATTTCGTTACTTAAATTTTGAATTAATCAGACAGGAAGTGGGAAAACGTATACGATGTGGGGACCTGCCAACGCTTTGTTGGAAGAAAACACATCAGATCAACGAGGTTTAACACCTCGAGTTTTCGAACACTTATTTTCCCGCATAGATGAGGTGCGACTCTTTCTCTTCATTGTTTAACTTTTTGATGTTACATGTTAATCTTATGTGCTTTTTACATTTACTGTAGGAGCAAAACAAAAATGCTGACAAGCAAGTCATTTATCAATGTCGTTGTTCGTTTCTTGAGGTAAAGTAGTTCGATATAGTTATTCTCATGAACATTAAAGCTAATATGGTAGTGTGATTTACTCTAAAAACTTCTTGCCTGTACAGATTTATAACGAGCAAATTACTGATTTGTTGGATCCAAGCCAAGGAAATCTTCAGGTAAGGTTTATGGTAATTACACGCAATTAGTTCCTTTGGTCCTTGATTTAATAGTTCTTCTAACAAGTAAGAATATTTATGCAGATAAGGGAAGACGTCAAATCTGGGGTTTACGTAGAGAATTTGACAGAAGAGTGTGTATCATCGATGAAGGATGTCACAAATCTTTTGCTCAAGGTTTGTTTAGTTTTAAGCTACTTACTTATGTTTTCATTTTAGTTAAGACGTCAAACATATGACCAATCCACTGGTATAAGGCACATCAGTGGATGAATAAAGTTGCGCAAGTAGTTCTTTTTGTTTTTTCATGTTAGATGGACCTAATATGCAGGATTGGTCATATGTTTTCTTATGTACTGGAGTGTGAGACACATACTAAGGGTTAAAGGTAGTTGGATCAATGTGGCTACTATAGTTTAGAAGTTGTCAAAAGTAACACCAAAGGTGATACGGGTACGAACCGTATCAGGACACGGCGTTACAGTGAAGTAATAGATTTATTTTAAGTATTATTAGCTAATTAAATAGTTATTGAAAGTGTTATTGGTTCAGGCCTTCAGGGGTGTTAGTAGTATTAATGAATTGTTAGGGGGGCTTGAGGGTAAGTAGTAGAAGTGCTATTAGTATTTATATGTTTGCAGGGTCAGTGTTTTATTATCGAATTGAATGGGAATTTTGTTTATTTAGTAAAACCCTAGTTTTGGAGATTTCAGCGTCTCGAATTGCTGAGCCAGAGATCGTAGCTTCTCAAACTGCTACAATATCGATAGGTGAACCCTATGAAAAGGTTAATTCAAGATTCTCCCCTTATTCATATAGTGTTATCTCCGACAAGTATATATTTTGACAAACTGCTAAGTAGAGTAACTTCCAACTCTAGTAAATTAGAAAATCCACTAATCACAGTTCAATGACCAATATTTGCTTTTTCTTCCGAAAGATGATTGCCAGAACTTAAATCAGATGTAGGAAACAACCAACATTCTTTTTTGTTTTAATTTTGTCTGTTCTGATCTAAAATGTGTTTTACAGCTGAATGGATTCAGATTCAAAGCTTTCATTTTTCTTCAGATACTTCGGAACAGTTGCTAGTGTATTTTCTTTTATCCCAATGTACCATGACTAATAGAGGAAAAATGCAGGGACTTTCAAACCGGAGGACAGGTGCAACGAGTATAAATGCTGAGAGTTCTCGTTCACACAGTGTGTTTACTTGTGTTGTTGAATCACGAAGCAAGGTAATTTAAAAGATACTTAAACGTAATTTATTTAGCAGCGTAATAAAAAAGGGTTATATTTGTATACCAGTATTCTACTTTAAGCTCATAGGGAAATTGACTGGTTATGGTTCTGAAGTAGCCTGCAAGTTGGTTTGAGATACTTCATATATTCCATAATAGTTTCTTCTAGAAAATCATGCATTTGTACATGTGACCTTACTCGAAATTTTCAACCTTTTTAGAGTCCAGCTGATGGTTTAAGCTGCTGCAAAACAAGCCGGATAAACTTGGTTGACCTGGCTGGTTCAGAAAGGCAAAAGCTAACAGGTGCAGCTGGAGAACGCTTAAAAGAAGCAGGCAACATAAATCGGTCACTCTCCCAGCTCGGGTACTCTTTTTACATATCCTTTTCAGTGATTAGTTTGTCTGGATGTATTTTTACTTATCCAGTTTTTTCGGCATCCTATTTTATCTTTTAGTTGGACCTGGTAAAATAGTGACAGATTGAGCATATTAATTTCTTCAAAGAAATTGGTTCCGCGAGCAATAGGGATTCCCTTGCATAGTTAGTAAAATACGGGACGGAAATAAATCGTGGTACGGTACGTATGTGTATTATACGATTTTATGTTAAAAATACGTTAGTAAAAATTCGGCTTAAAAATACGGAATTTGATTAATTCGAGTATTCTATACGTAAGTGTATAATTCGTATACTAGTTATTCATTCGGAATTAAAAATACGGGTGCATTTCTTAGTATTTTAGCATATATAATGAGTTATTTGTGTCCCACATTGCCATATTTTCATATTTTTATCAAATATTTAAAAATAATTTGTTAATCATGTCCTCATGTGTTTATCATTTTGATAAATACACTATTTACTCATGATTAACACATTACTTATGTAAAGTAATATCAAAATATTTTTGATCAAAACTTCTATAAAAAAGCTACTGCGCTTTCCCTAATCTTAAGCCTTAATTATTTTGAAAATTAATAGTATAACACATAAGACTCAAGATGCATACGCATGCATATATATAGATATTTCAAAATACTTTTACAGTTTTACAATAAATACTTGTAAATATTTATAATAAAAAATATAATTCTTTACACTATTATTCTTTCAAAAAAAATATTTATAATAAGGAAATAGTAAGAAAATATTTAATAATAACTGATAATATTTTAGACCATTTATTCGCTGCAATTTTTTTTTTGAGGGAAATATTCGCTGCAATTTTGTATGGAAGAAGTTTTATTCGGAAGTATTATACGTTAAAACGTTAAATACGAGTATTAAACTTTTTAGGTCAAAAGTTCGAGAATTTTTCATTAGGTCCAGCAATAGTACGAAATACGGAAGTATTTTTCATTTATACGTACGGACGGGTATTAAACGGAAAAATTTGGAGTATTTACTAACTAGGTTCCCTTGATATTTGTTTGTGATAATTGCTATATAAGTTGTAGCATAAAATTATAGGATTAATTAATCAGTGGCTAATCCCTGCAAGGCATTGGTTCTACAGGCACCTCCAGTTTCTATCGTTCTGTATTCTTTGTTTTAATTGATAACTAACGTAAAATCCTAGTAGAAACTAGAAACTAGGAAGGTGAGAATTTCAGTTTTACATCTTTTCATTGTAAAACTCGCTACGGTGTAGCATACAAGCTGACATGAAAAGCGAGAGAGCCGCACATGAAATTATGGTGTAAACTGTGAACAAGCATAGTCAATAGCAAGTACGTATTGCAAAATTATTGCCTTGAAATAAAAACTGCTCAAGATATAAAATTTACTAACTAGAGTACAAATCAATTATGAAAATGGAGGAGACTTGAATCGAATTAATGAAACACCAATAGATGGAGAGTATATTAAAGATTCTATTGAAAACTTGTTACAATAATTTAAGAAGAACATGGAGAAAACAGACTATTAAGAAACATCTAATAATCAGAGGGGAGAGATGGAGAAAAGGCTTAACGGAAGAGTACAAACAAACAGCTTACACCTCCAACTCCATCAATTTAAAAAGGAAAATGATGGACAAGAAACAAATGAAAGGCAGGATTTAATTTACTCCCAAATAGAGGGGAAACATGCTGCCAAGAATGAGCAGCAATGACGAGGAACGGATCCACTGAAGAACAAGATAAGAGGAATAAATGAGAGTGACACAAAGGTCAAGTGTTACATTTTGCACCTTTGTTCTCCTCGCGGCTTATAACACAACATAATTTGTGTCATTTGTTGGATGAAAGTAAAATGGTAAGAGATGTGCACGACTGGAGATATTGGCTGAGAAGCTGAGTTCCCAACTTCTCATGTACCAGTGGCATTTATGGTCAGTCATTCATTTACAGACTTATGTAAATTTTCACTTTGCTTGAAGGGCGCTTGAATCAGTGAAAACCCAGAAATAGAGTCAGAGGTTGACACATAACGAGCTGACCTATTTATATGTTACGCGAGCGTGCTGAAGCTTCTTTTACACCCAGAATTTGTATATTTATATTGATCCAATCACAATTGGAGAAGCCTTAATATACTCCAATTCTCACAAAGATGCATCATCTGAGTGAGCCAAAAGTTTTGTGAATGATCTAATTTGTTTTCGTTACTGTATATTAGTCTGAATGAACTGTATGCTATATTGAGCCTTGTTGGGCTGATACTTCCTATGTAGTCAGGCCCACCCCTTTCCTTTGTAGTTCACTAACTTAATGAACTGAGCTGTGTTTGAATGAGCTTAGTCCAGCTGGAGTTGTTCGTGAACAGATTGATTGCACTTGCACTTTTACTTGGAACTGATTTCTCTTGTACATGCATGGAAACTAGTTGCTGAATACATGTTTATAACTATGGTGAATAGATCTGTAGTGGTCCTTGAGACACACATTCTTTTCCTCTACTTGAAAGGTGAAACTGAAGTGATCTACCAGATTAACATATGCATGTCTTTGTTCATTAAGTCTTAAGTTTGGTTGTTGCTAGACTGCATCTGTTAAATGTTATGAACTGTATGTCAAAATGTGAGTACTTTTTTCCTGCAAAACATGGAACAGAAGACATTGGAAGAAAGCGATTCTACTACATTTAAGCCTTTTTCTCTGGAATCTCTCAAGTGTTATGCTCTGTATGGCACACTTTTAAGTGTTATGCTATTTATGTCAACATTTGTTTACTTCTTTCCTGTTAAACATGGAACAAAAGACGTATCAAAATAAAAGTGATCCTAACAACTTTTAAGCCCTATTTCCTGGAATCTCTCAATTGTAATGCTCTGTATGGCACAGTTTAAGTGCTCATTTACTGCTAAACATGGAAAAGCGGAATAGCCCATCAAAAGAAAAGTGATTCCACAATATAAAATGAACTATAGACTTACCTCTCAGAAAGAAACAGAAATGGCGATCTTTTGTGTTCTGGCCCAACCATCCATCAGATTTATGATTAGATTTGTCACCCTGCAATTTTATAAGAAGAAGGAAGGCACATACAAACCCTCTCTGTGATGTATCTTTGCTGCTGCTTGTCCGGTGGCAGTCCATGACCTGCTGGGTTGATTTCCTGAAATACTATACCCTCACTGACTTGGTCCACGTACATGATACTTTAATAATAAATTGACCACCTTGCTTTCGTCTTTTATAATAAGTTAATAACTGTTATTTGGATTAGCAATTCAATGGTTCTTAAATTCTAATTTGATCAAAGGAAATTCATTGATTGAAATTTTATAGTTATGGAACATTTGGAAATGGATAGCAAAACTCGTATTACGGATGGGGAAATGTACCCTTGTGCTCATTATTTGACAAAGGAGAGAGAGAAACATTAGAAAGAAATAGATCTCCACAAGGGGCTGGATATAAGCGCTCACTTCAAAAGTTAAACACAAGGCCCAACTGCATAGTAAACCTGACTAATCTCGTTGAGTTTGAGTTCCTTTCATGCAAGTAACTGTTGGTCTTGATTCTGTGTGTGTATCATGATGACTATTACTGATCTTGACTGCTTGTCACTTTGCCATCTAAAGCAAGAACTATTTTAAATACAACATCATATAAAGTTGACACCTTTTGTGCTAATTGCTGTTACACCTGCTTTGCAGAAACTTGATAAACATTCTTGCAGAAGTTTCCCAAACTGGAAAGCAAAGGCATATTCCTTACAGAGACTCTAGATTGACATTTTTATTACAAGAATCTCTTGGTGGAAATGCAAAACTAGCAATGGTCTGTGCTATTTCACCTGCGCAAAGGTGATAGAATTGCTTGCCTTCGACCGTGTCTTCAATTTATGCCCCTCTCTCTCCTGATATTTATACGATTTAATTTTGCAGCTGTAAGAGTGAGACTTTGAGCACACTTAGATTTGCCCAGCATGCCAAGTCCATCAAGAATAAGGCAGTTGTTAATGAAGAAATGCAGGACGATGTTAATTCTTTGCGTGCAGTTATACGGCAATTGAGGGTATTATAGCTATCTAGTTTTGTTTCCAGAGATAAAAATAAGTTACAAAGCACACATGATCAGATTATAGCTGTCTGGTTTGGTTTCCAATTGCAAGAATTAAGTTACAAAGAACACTTGATCACGTCATAACTTTTTCAACAGGATGAGTTGCTCCGTATGAAGACAAAAGACAACCAAGCTGATCCTAGTGGAGGTTATTCAACAGGGTGGAATGCCCGTAGGAGTTTGAATCTTCTGAAATTTAGCCTCAACCGTCCAATGATTTTACCTAACATCGATGATGACAGTGATGAAGAAATGGAAATTGTTGAGGAAGCTGATCAAATTGGTGGGAAAACAAGGAACGAATCAGATATCGCCATCAATGTGAACAATCATTCAAATATATCAGGAAGTGCAGCGCATGAATGTCTTCAATTATCTAGAGATACTGATGTTATTATGGAAGTGGATATCTCTGAGCAAGCTGATAAGTGTGAGATTAGCGCTGTTGGTAAAGTTCCTTCCACGAATAGTTCAGATGATCGAATTACTGACATTGTAATCTATCAGAATGTGACTGGAGAAAAAGCACATGAAAAAGTTTTCCACTCGCTGGATAAGAAGGTTGATGGTAACAATTTCAAGAAACCCAGTCTGAAACGTCCAGCCTCCTTCAGCAATTTGCTAGGCGAAGAATCTCCAAGAAAGACTGTAGGTAGTAGTTCCAGGGATGTCTTACATTCTGAGACACCTGGTCAACCTTCTGCCCATGTGGAAGAAGCAGCCACGTCTAATACTCCCCCAAATTCTTCAGTAGATCAGCTAGCTTCTACTAACCAAAGCCCCTTGGAAGTATCCCCAATTCTTAGATCTCCCACTCTCAGTGTCTCCCCAAGAGTAAATGACAGTATGAAAAGTTTAAGCACTGCGGGCATGTTAACTGCTTTAAAAGATGACGTCCACGGTGCTCGTAAGTCAGGCCCAGAGGCTATTCATCTTTCTTTTGCCAAGACCCCAGGCAGTAGTCGTTTTAATACTCAATCCTTTCAAGCAAGTAGAAGTTGTTTTCCACCAACAGAATCCTTGGCCGCGAGTCTTCAACGTGGTCTTGATATTATCGATGGTCATCGCCAGAGTTCTGTTCTAAGGCGCTCTTCATTTCGATTTCCATGTAAGCAAGTTGACTTAAAGTCAATTTCAGCAATCAGCAAAGTTGATGTGGGGGTTCAAACACTTCCTGAAGAAAATGAGCTAGAAGAAGAGGATTCTCAGGTGTTTCTATGCAGCAGATGCAAGAGTGGGAATTTGCAGGAAGACCTAGCTGATGCGCATGATAATTCAAGTTTACAGATAGTACCTGTCAGTGTGGTGAAGTCAGTGGACAAAACTAAGAAGATAGTTCCAAAAGTATGTGGGAGGCATCTAATGTTTGACACCTAATAGTTGCTTTCACTGTAATTCGAAAAATTGTTTAACAATCTTAACCTTGTGCAGGCAGTTGAAAAAGTCTTGGCTGGGGCTATACGAAGAGAGATGGCACTTGAAGAGTTCTGCGCTAAGCAAACTGCTGAAATTATGCAGCTGAACCGGTTGGTAAGTTCTATGCAGGTTTAGCTGCTCAAAATTATGAAACTACTTTTTTTTGTTAAATCATTTTTTCACATTTTGCAGGTCCAACAATACAAGCACGAGAGAGAATGTAATTCGATTATTGGACATACACGTGAAGATAAGATTGTTCGCCTTGAGAACTTGATGGATGGGATATTACCGACAGAGGAGTTCATGGAGGATGAATTATTATCCCTCACAAACGAGCATAAGGTAGATAATCTTTTTCAGCTCGACAGCTAGTACATATGCTAATTTTAAGCTGTCCTTTTCTAGTCGCTTCTGTCTTCCTTCTAAATTCCAGTTTACTTTTACAGCTTTTAAAGGAAAAATATGAAAATCATCCTGAAGTTTTGAGGACAAAAATTGAGATGAAACGAGTCCAAGACGAGCTTGAGCAGTATAGGAACTTCTTTGACATGGGTGAGAGGGATGTATTGTTGGAAGAGATTAATGATTTAAGGAGTCAGCTACAATACTATTTAGACTCTTCATCCATGCCAACCAGGAAACAAAGTCCTGTCCAACAGTTGACATATTCATGTGACTCTGGTGCTTCTAAACCTTTGTGCACCATTCGAGAGTCAACTGAGGATAACACTCAACAAAATCGAGAGTCAAATGAGGATGACGCTCAACAAAAACTCGAGCAGGAGAGAATCCAATGGACTGAAGCAGAGAGCAAGTGGATTTCACTTGCAGAAGATTTGAAGATTGAACTGGAGAGTAGCCGTTCTGTTGCTGAGAAGCTCAAGCACGAACTACATTTGGAGAAAAAATGCTCAGAGGAGCTGAAGGAGGCAATGCAAATGGCTATGGAGGGCCATGCACGCATGCTTGAGCAGTATGCAGATCTTGAGGAGAAGCATATGCAAATGCTTGCAAGACAGAGGCAGATCTTAGATGGAATCGATGATGTAAAGAAAGCAGCTGCTAAAGCAGGGGTCAGAGGTGCTGAATCAAGGTTCATAAATGCCCTTGCAGCAGAGGTATCTTCGCTTAAAGTTGAAAGGGAGAAGGAGAGGCGCTATTTTAGGGACGAGATCAAAGGTCTACAAGTCCAACTGAGGGATACTGCTGAGGCTGTACAGGCTGCCGGCGAACTATTGGTGCGGCTTAAAGAAGCAGAAGAAACTATTGCTGCTGCTGAGGTTAGTTTTAAGTTGCTGTCTCAATCAATGTCTGCTGATTTCACTGTTAGTGACTAATACAACATTTAATATACTTCGTTTGCTCCTGTTTCTCTTGTTCATGCATAGTTCCACGCTCCCGCTAGGCTGTGTGACTCCTGCTTTGCGACTCGTACATTTCCTTTGAACTTTTAGATTTTTGAATTATCATGGAAAGGGATATTTTGTCTGAGAGTTTAGGCTTGTCTTTAGTTTGAACTTTTAGAATTTATCATGGAAAGGGTGAAAAATGTGGGTCTTGGTTGCCCGATGCAATACTATCTATCAGAAGGGCAACGAATATTGGGGACCTATATTCCGCTTAAAGGCCTAACAGGAGGACAGAACTACAAATCTTGTTGAGGCAGAGAAAGTAGCATGACCAATGAGGTTTCTGAACTATAGTTCAAATCTTCAGGATAAACATAGTTTGATAGGGCCAACGTTAGTTTTCGTAAACCGTGACAGACTCATATTCTGTTCCGAAGATTCCCAGTTGTCGAAAACCATGAAAGACTCATATATTCATCGTTATATGTTCTGGCTGTATCTTGTACTTGTAGTTCGTAATCTAAGCAACCTGCTACTCCTTTTTTACTTGGCTCAGTGTAAAATTGCCTGTCGGATCTTCATGATTGTTCGAATTTTATTTAACCTATTTATTCGAAATGTACGACATATGAACACCAAACATTTATAGGTGTTAGAGAACTATGCTTTTTCTGCTCCAGGTGATGCATAAAACAGACTGCTTTTGGCTTAGAAGCATAAAAAAACTGCTGCTTGCTGCAAGAAATATGTTGTCTCGTCAAATTGCTATATATTTTCACAATCCACTTGCAGCACATGAAGTATTCGTGCAATCCTTGTGAATTCACCCATTGGAACTTCATTAGCCCTTGCATCTTACTACTTTTTCTGTGATTTTTTCGCTAAAATTATTGTACACAGAGTTGCTGAAGCAGATTTGGGGTAGTCCATCTGTTTGTGTGCTTTTACTGATAGTAAATTTTGAAAATTTCAGATGCGAGCTGCGCTGGCGGAGGAAGAAGCTGAAAAAGCTTACAAAATGGTCAACAAGTTGAAGAGGAAGCATGATAAGGGGATGAGTCACAACGAGGCCCATTTACCTAAAAAAGTTTCGAGACCACTTTATGACGATGGCTCTGATCAGCTTAAGTACGATGGTGGTGTCTCGTATGTAAACCCTGAAGACACACCAAGACCCGTCTATGATGACTCGGATGTGGTAAAGTACGATGCAGGCGAGTCCTGTAACACCGGCGATCATTTATGGTTAGAAGAGTTTGAGCCGTCCTACAACACTGAAGAAGGCGAGGTGACGAAACTTGCTGAACCTTCTTGGTTCACAGGTTACGATAGATGCAACATATAGAGAGAAATAACAAACGATTGTAATCAACATATATGTACCAGTGTCTGTATTATGAGAAAGCGTTGTGAAATCGTATAATTTTCATATGTTTTTCTTTCATTTCTTATGATTGATTTAGCTTCAAGCAAATCATCGAGGACCATGCCTTGGTTGAACCTCAGATTGCTATGTATTATTCATATTGGAATTTTTTCAAGTCATTATAGTCGAATGAATCAGTGACTGTATCATATGTTCAATCCTCGTCTCACGTTTGTACTCTGTGGTGTGCTTTTCTCTGTCGTAGGGCAACGGTTTCGATTGCGCCACATGAACATAAGTCGATTTTCTCCGAATGAGCGCTTTCGTAGGTCTGGATGGTGTTATGGATAAGGGTAGGGGACCAGATTGATAGGGACATTGAGTTTTTGCAGAAAGATTTGAGAATCAAATGGTGCTGTGTTCTTCATCATCACAAACTTAGATCATTTATTGGTTTGGTTTGTGTGTCAAGAGGATAGGGGGCAATCTTCAATTGGTTTTGAGAAATGTCGTACTTTCATTGCTATTTTGGTGTTAGAAGAAAGACAGAAATAGGCAGTGAATGGCCAGAACAAGCAGTATATTGTCTGTTTCTAAGACTAATCTGATGAGGTGGGTGTGTTTCTCTGAACATCACAACCACATATTTTCAGCAGTTCCGCTAATTTGAAGATCACCGTATCGTCCGGTCTTGGGCCATTGGGGGGAATCAATCATGTCGTAGAGAGACCATTAGACAGGTAGCTTGTGGCCTTGTCTTGTCTGTTTGATATGAATCTTTGCCTACTTGTGGACCATTTTTTGCTCTCTAAGAAGTCATTCTTTTATTTGTAAAAACAAGAGGAGATCCAATGAGCCTTGTTGGGACACCCAACCCCAACCACGTATTATCTTTACATATTATATGTAAAAACTATAGATAATAAACAAGTTTCTCTTTACTTTTAGGTACATATATAAATGTGTGTCTGTATATTGTACCATTTTTTTACGGTATTAAAGAGAGAAATGGAGGTTTGAAAGTGACTTCAAGAGTAGAGGGCATCGACCATTTATTTCACTAGGGGGTCTAAAATGCAGGTACAAGAAAGAAAATGGGGAAAACTAGTTTGAACATATAAGGGGTTGTTTGGAGAAATTAAATGATGGTTGGCCTACTTAGAGGAGGACCCTAATTTTGGAGGATGGAACCAAAGGGAGTTCGTGTTGCGTCTCTATTTGTCATTTAATCTAAAGACGTTGCTTTCATGCAACTTCTGTTACATATTTTGTGCAATTTTGTTTTGTCGCGATGTTTACACACTTCTTAAGGTGAATAAGAGATGAAGTGAAGGAAGGTGTGGTAATAGTCTCACCTTTCTTAATAATAATGTCACTAAGGTGACTTCAGCATAGGGCTTCTATGGTGGGATGTGCATCTATCTCGTTATGAGGAGGCTCAAACCCTTCCTCGCTCTTTATAATCTTCGAAATTCACCGATAAATAATATGAATTTTCAAACGACAAGTAACCTCCCATATGTTGCACAAGACTAGCATGGCACGACATTGCACATGCTGCACCCTAATTTGAAAAACAACACTATTATCGTTTTTTAACACAAAATTGTAGTAGTGTCCCTCGTAAAACTATCAAAATGTCCCACATTTCTGTAGAACTTAGGATTGTGCCCAAGTACTTTCTAATTCTTGTTTCCGCCCCTAATTGAATTGGCGATCATATGGTAGCCCGTGAACTTTTCATCATTACAAACTTCAATATGATCTGTCAGAATATATTATTATTACACATTTATTTAATTGTGTTCTTGAATCACGACGTTGTTTAGTTAAAGCAAACTTACTGGATCAATTTATCTACATATCTACAATGTCCTTACATTGATAATAAAACAAATGATGGCTTTACTTCGAAAAAGTTCCTGATTTTGCTTACTTTCTTGTTTTAAGAAAATGTTCTATGTCCCTCTCCAATAGAGGATAGTATATGAAAACATTGGGGTAGCAAGCTACTTGATTCAAGGCCAAGTTGAACATTACTGGGTGTCCTTGACTAAGTCCTCCTCAAACTATTTACATGTAAAGAATGTCTTGTCAAATTGAGTTGGTTGACATTTTGATAAGGAAAAACAACTAGCTATAGATCAACCTAACAACCGAGGGACTATTTTATTTGAAAATCACTCAGGTTCTTGTATAGTGATCATGTATTGGTTGTGGTAGGCTGGCATGTGAATATTGATCTTCAAGCTCTCTTAGACTAAATATACTACCCCTCCTGACCATGTTCACAATCTTTAGCTTTAAAGTCACACTTGGTGATTCTCTAGAATATTGGTACCCACCTCTTCTTTTAGGTGGAAGTTACCTTCAATTGAATTTTTCCAACTAGTTTTTTTTTTTTTTTCATGAGGATTACACCAAATCTGAAATTGGGATATGATTGGATATGGATCTAGGTCTTCACCAAACTTCCATAAAAAAGAAAGATTTAAAAACTGATTTGCTGAATTAACATGTTACATTGTAGCCAAAAATAAATAAATAGACATGTTACACACGATACAAGTGCCATCTACCAATCAATTAATACTTTTTTTGAGAGAGAGCGTGTATGATATGATGAATGATGTAAAGACAAGTTTTAGTACAAAAACTAGAGTGTAGCATCTGTTGAGCAAGGTGCGAAATATGTTATTTGAGCAGCAATGTGAATTATTCCGCGTTTTTCCAAACAGGATCAGTCACTTCTAATATATATCCAATTTTGCACAGTTGCATGCCTTTATGGCTTTGTTTGGATAGACAAGTTTGGTTAACCTCAACCAAAAGTTAACCAAAACATCAACCCAAAATGTGTAAGACCCACATTCCACTCATTCTTCTACTCACATAAAAATTAAAACATCAAAACTCAAACCCTCGTATCCAAACACAACACAAGTTAAGTTTACTAAACCATTAAACCTTGTTATCCAAACAGGGCATATAAGATGTTCATCAATGCTGACTAGAACAAAAGATGAAGGAAGGTCATGCAAATTTCTTTTGTCATAATAGTGTTTGGAAGATGTAACTTTATTTTTTCTTTTTTATCTAACATAACCTTTCACGAAAAGGCATTTCCCTCTTCAGAAACAAAAGGAGCTCCCTTTCTACATCTGAAATCCACTAATCTTTCCTTATTCTTCTGCTTATCTAAGCAGTTCTTTTCACTTTCCCCCACTTTTCTAAAGTGGATTAGACTTAGAAAAATGCTCACTTAATTCTATATCCATGTCACAATTCACCATTGCCAACCTGGGTTTCTTTCATTTTTTCTTCTTATCAGTTCTCTTTTCCTACAGCAGGAAAAAATAACATGCGTAATGAGACACAAGAGCCGACTTTTATGTAACACTCGCAGGACATACACGTCAACAACGTTGTCACAATTACAAGTTCAGAGTCCAGACGTCCATGTGTTTGCTACTCATTAGAGGTTGCACAGACATATCGAGATATCGCGTCTGCATAAAATACAAAGTGAGAGAGAGAGAGAGATTTCTGGTAAGCTGTCCATCAAGTAGTACAGAGTAAATTAGTTGGGAGGTGTTTTGTGTTTCCAGCTCATTTAGGGACACATTACATTATCATCAATATTAATCAAATCATTTTGGACTTGAGAGACCACTTGACCCTACAAACACAGCTGTTTACAATTAAAAATATTACTAGTACCGATTACTTTATCATCATCTCTTCTTCTTCTTCTTGCCATAAGTCACGCGATTTTAATCAGGGTCCATTTTCTAGGGATGTTTCACTTTCATCATCTCACATCACAATCACTATAACATTTTCTGTTATGTTTCTTTTGAAGTTTGGAAAAAAGATCATTAAAAACATTTTTGGTTTGGTTTGCTCCAGCTGTTTGAGATTAAGATTGATGTGGTAATGGAGTAGTATAACAATCAGATCTTTTGCATTTGCTTGTTCTTTTTGTGGTGTTATGTCATTTCAGATGTTATATATACCAAATACGCCTAATAAAATTTATTTGTCAATAATCATAGCATGTCACTTATAACATACTACCTCTGTTTTCCAGAAACTTTCTATTTGACATTTTCCATCATTTACCCGGTGATTTGAATAGCAAATTGATCCAAAAAATTTAGTTATCTTTTCACGTTGACGTAGTTACCGGTCGAAAATTTAAACTCTGAAGTTTCTGGCGAGACATAGTTAGTAAAATATAAAGAAAAGTTGTAAACAGTCTCATTTTATATGAAAATTCAAAACATCAACTGACAATGAGCTGAGTTGAAAAATTATCAATAATAGATATTCAAGTTATGTTAAACGAGCCAAAATATGGTAGAAACCAGACGCGCGATTGGGTTTAGCAAAACTTTTAATTCACTTTATTGCAATCAAAATTACAGGAGTCGCGGGAAATAGTAAAAGACGTCGACTAAAAGCGTTCCAATAAATAAATTATTATAGAGGACATATTTTTCTCTTCTTATATCAACTCTATTACAGTAAAATAAAATTACACAATTATGCTGCTATAGTAAAACATCTTACATTGTGGTTATTGGCACCACTCCCAGAAATTAGTCCTAAAAAGTGTTTCACAGTAAAAAAAAATGCCCCACAAGAATTTACTGGAGTAAAAAAATCAGCTGAAGAATAGATTGCTACACAGAGGCAAAAATAGAAAAGGATTGAGAAGAAAAAAATTGAAGGAAGAGAAGCTGTTCAGTTCTCATGATGATGAATCAAAGTTTTCTGCCATGTCCTTGTATATACAGAAGCCTCTCTGTGTCTCTTTCAGGGGCTCCAAATAATACCAACAGTAGTAGTAGAATTGTCACTTTGTTTTTTACTTTTGTTCATAGCTCAACTTTCATCTGGCTTGTGCCTGCATCAAACCACAAACTATAAGAAACTACACTTTCCTTTTCTAGGGGCAATAAGATATTTCTTTTGGCATTTTACACACCATGAAAATTCTGTGGCTGGTTTTGAATTTGGCCAAAACCCATCTGCACAAAACTTTGGAGATCATCCTCCCAGAATGTTGAAGGCTGGAAACCACACGAAAACACTGATTTAGCGCAAACATAGCACACAATTGTAGGACATGAAATTAATCAAGAAAACCATAATTCACCTCAGACGGAGCTTCGCCAAAGCCATTAGCTTGAGGCATCTGCATATCTGGGTTTCGCCGCGGAGCAGTGCTCATAGGGTTCACTGGGAAGGGTGTCTCATTTTGTGGCTGTGAAGGCTGGTGGTATGCATAAGGGAAGGTTGGAGATGTGGTCTCAAATGGGTACATGTTGTGTGGCATAGAACCTTGAGATTGAAACATCTGAAATGTCATACACAAAAGATAAGATTCAATGACAAAATGAAGCAACAATGTTGAAGATTGTAATTCTATGATTAATACCAATGCTTACATCTTTTGAAATTAGCGCTTCCATGTTAGGATCCACCCTTGGATTAACAGTCGCTAGTTTCATTGATAGGAACTACATTAACAACATCATATTCACTCATCAGCCACAATTCACCAAAAAATATTCACAATCTCACCCGAATGACAAAAATATGATTCCTATGGATTTACCTCAACTTGTCGCTGTAAAGACTGGACATAGTTTATGATCTCGTCGAGCATTACAGCTTTTCCGGTCACCTGAAATGAAAAAGGAAAACCAAGATCAATTCTTGATCTCTTCTATTGCTTCCCATTTCAATACAATTTAATATCACAAATTGGTGACCTTATTGCAACCGGGGACGAGATCTTGCAAAAACTTCATTCTTTCACTAATTTTCTCCCTCCTGACCTGCCAGATGAGTTTTTTTGAAACATCAGAATTGGGTTCTAATTGCTTGGTAGATACAATTAATGGGTATGTGCAAATGCAGTAGTACTATCAAAGTATCTTACCCTTTCAGCAAGGCTGTGGCTATCTGTTGCCTGTCCTCTTCTTGCTCTGACATGGATATAGTCTTTTGGAGGCTCAGGCTTTGCACTGTCTTTACTTTGTTTCTCTTTTGAACCTTCTTTCTCATTTGATTCATCTGATTTGCTTCTCTTACTATTTGATTCACCTAACTTTGAATTACCCTATAATTAACCAAAAAAAAAACATTTGTTTTAATCTCCCTAACAACATGACCAAGAAACTGAGAATTGAGCAAGAAAATTAAAAGAGTAGTAAAGTGTTTCACCTTGGGAGGGGGATTCACTTTCTCTTTCCCTTTGGGAATTGATTTTCTCTTCCTCCCATTGCTATCACTCTGGCTTTTCAACCCATTATCACCACCAGTTGGGATCTGCTCAGAGACTGAAGATTCCTCCTTGGAATCCCCAAAATCTTGATGATTCTCACCCATTGGAGATCCACCAACTACTAGTACTTTTCTGGGTTCTTGTCTCTGAGGCATTTCATCAGACACATTGAGTGCACCAAAGTTTCTGTTCCCAAAGCAGGAGAATCTAGCAGCCCTCTCCGCAAATCCAGGATCCCCAGGGAAATGACTCCCATGAATACCCAAATTCCCTCTGATCTGGTGATCCATTATCGAAAGGTTCAGCTTCGGTGGAGAATTCAAAGGCGTGGTGTAACACGAAGTGTTTGCACTGTTATGGCCGCCGGTGAAGGACTGCGGCGAAATCTCGCCGGAATTGCAAATGCTACCCAGTCTACCTATGAGCTCCCTGAGCACAACGCCGTCGCCGTCGCATGGGATTCCGGTGATGTTGGAGGCGGCGACGGGGGAGGAGACCATGGAGCTGAGAGCGGACTCGAAGGGATCGTTGTGATCCATGGAGTTGTTGTTGTTGTTGTCCCAATTGGGGTTGAAGAAGCAATTGGGTAGCTGCTCTGAGGCGCAATTCCAATTGGGTTCGAGCTTCTCCTTGCCCATTCTTTTGTTTAACCCAGAAATCTGAGAGACGATTGGAGAAGACCCAGAAGGGAATATGCAAATGGGGTTAGAAAGCAGAGCAATTGAATCAATAGATGGGGTAGGAGGAGAAGAGAAGAAGCAGAGAGAGACGAAAATGGAGGAAAGTGGAGAGGAAGCAAGAAGTTTGAAGGAAAGAGATAAAAAAATAAAGGACGAGTCTGTTTGACCTTTTTAAAGTACAACACACTATACACACGAATATAGCACCAAAAATTCAAAGTACATTGAAATCAAACGTATTCATTGTAATTATTATTTATTTATTTATTCTCAATTTTTATTTTTAATTTATTCTTAGAAGAAAAAGAAAGAAAGAGAGATCTGACTCATTTGTGCTGCGTAAAAGACGGTGGATATTGGCAGAGCTGGAGCAAAATGGTACAAGTATTCAAATTAATAAAATGGTACAATTATTAAGAGATTTGAAATTAGAGGTACTAGTAAAGTTTTTCAAAATTCAGGAGAACAAATGCCAAACAAGGCCATTTAGTCTCTCTCTAAGTTGAGAGCTCTCCCTTCTCTCTTCTCGATCTCTTAGAGGACCTTGAAAAACACAAAATCCTTCTGCAGAAACTCGTCGGAAAAGTCCCAACTCCGGTCATCTCCATTGCGAAGATTGGGTAATTCCGAGAAGTGATCTGCACGCGTTATCCTCTTCAGCTAATCATTGCTTAGTAACGACTGCTGGTAAGGTATGCTGACGCCGCAGGTAGGGTTTTGGATTTCTCAGATCGGTTTAATCCGCCTCAACCAATCTCTCTTAGATCGTTTGATCTTCCCCACTCTTTGCCCTATCATCTGCGTCTTCTTCAAATCATTACCTGATTTCAAATCTTTCCCCCTGATCTTCTCTATCAAGCTCTCAAAAGACAAATGTTCTCTAGATAATTTAAATACACGTCTTTCTCTTGCATTTGCTATCACCAAATTTCACATTTTCTTCAAAAAGCCAAAAAAACCTCCTCCGGTCTCCTCTTAGTTTTCTTCTCAAAACTCTGTCTTTCCTGGTCCAATGGTTTCACCATTACCAGAAGACACCCCCGACCCTTATGATACTTACTCTCCTCTACCCCCTCATAGCACCCATGAATCGTTGAGGCCCTTTAACTTTGTTCAATCTATCCGACGACGGCAAGAGCTTCCGGCCGTCCGGCAGACAGTGAAAGAGAAGGGGTGGAAATAGTTATCCTGCTTTTGTTCTTAATCAAAGAACACCTACTTATCATCATAATCTCCTCCTTTTTATTCAAGATTATCGAAACTTCTCTGAAGCTAGTGTCCTGGAGATGGTGAAAACTATCTGGAAACCATCTTTCGAGATCCAGGTGGTAAACAGGTACAACAGCCTTTATGTTATCCATTTTGACAATTATGGCGAACTTCTTGCAGTACTATCCGGAGAACTTCTTGCAGCCTCCACACTTTCGTCCCTCGCATATAAATGACCTTTCTCTCCCATCGCAGATGCTTAACCCTGCTTCGACGATCACCTCTCCTCCACCTATGAACTTTGATGATTTTGTTTCTCTGCATGAACAAGCCTGGGAGGAGCCCGGACGACCTACCAAACCCGTTAAACCCAAACCAAAATCCAGAAAATCAAATCCCTAAACCGGATCCCTCTTTTCAACTCGAACATCTTTTCAACCCTCCAAATCCATCTTCTGACCTGAATCAAGTGTCCAGTCAAGATGATCCTTCTCAAACAACCCAATTGCAGGACCAACCTCTTCCACTTGGTGTTCAAGTGGAAAGCTTTCATGGGCCAGAGTAGCTGGCCCAAAATCAAACTCCAACTAGCCTGGTCGAGGTGGCAGATCCATTTAGTTTGGATACTATTATGGAGGCTTTCAGATCTGGGCCTCTTTCTCAAATGGATTTTTTTTTGCTGACTTATTAAACCCAACTTATGTCCCCAACTATGGAGGAGTTGGGAGCCAAAAATAGGATGTGGGCTGACTTCATGGGCTCTTTTGGATTGCAGGCCCCATCCCTGATCCAAGAAGACCTTGACCACTTTGCAGCCCATTCTGCGTAATTTGATGCGCTAGCAGAGGCGTTCATCGCTTCCCCACCGGTTCCGGCGAAACCACCAGAAGTTAGCTTACCCTATCCGTCTGCTCCTCTTCCTCCACTTGGGATCAATCAGCCATCTTCTTCAAATCACTTACCCACTGAACCCAAGACCCTCGATGAGAAAGGTAAGGTAAAATGCCTCTATACCTTGACGAACCATTGGATGGCGATAGCAGTGATGAAGATGAAAGATTTCCCGTGACTGATGCGAATCGATATAGAAGCAGACCTCAGAGGTTCTCTTGTGAAGTGGGTCCCAGTAAACGCCATGAAGGTCCAAACCAGCAAACCTCATATCAATCTAATTACCTTGAAGCTTCTAATGGTTCGGTAAGCTCTTCTCCTTTAGGAAAGAGATTGAATTCGTCCAATGCCTGGCCTGACAATGCTTTGTCGTTTTGAAAAGGATGATTACTACCTCTTCATCCAAGATTGAAGGATCATAGATAGCTGTCTCGGCTCTTGTGGAAAGTTTCGAAGAAGAACACAAGGCTTGGGGTTGTTTTGAAGCATAATATGAGATGCAAGTCATTTTATTTCATTATTAAGAGGTGGTGGAAATGGAACTGAGAAAGGTGGAGATTGTTGAGCAATCTCCGCCATCAAAATGAAAATCTTATGTTGGAATTTTTGAGGCCTCGGAAACCCCTTAACAATTCAAGCTCTTAGAGATCTTTGTTCCGATAATAAGAATGATCTCTTACTTTTGTTAGAGACAAAAAAATGTGGACGCAATCTCGGGTCTTATTAACTTTCTTGGTTTCATGTCTTGTTTTGGGTCAAACGCAAATGGTTCGAAAGGCGGTCTTCTCTCCGCATGGAATGAAAATGTTTCTGTATATCCTATTTTTTATTCTACTTGGTTCTTGCATTCGGAATTAGAGGAGCCTTTCTTTCTTTTTTATGGTCATCCTAAAGCTTCTCGAGCGGAAGTTCTTCAGCAACTTCAAACACATATTTCAAAATGTTCTCTCCCTAAAGTGATCATGGGGGACTTTAATCAAGTCTCTCACCCATCGGAAAATCTAAGCAACAACATACCAAAAAGTCAAGGAATGGAAGATTTTGAGAACTTTCTTATTGATAACTCTTTATTTGAGTTAGAAAATCATGGTGTCTTCTTCACTTCGACTAACAATGTCAAGGTACTCGTCGTACTTATGAACGATTAGATAAAATTTATGTTACTGAAGACAGGATTTTGATCTTCCTGAACTCCTTGGTTACTACTCTTCCCATTCAAAGTTCGGACCATTTCCCATTACTTTTTACTTGCATGGTGGTTCTTGTGGAAAATCCCGACCAAAATGGATGGAGTCAATTGGCTTAAACATTCGACGGCTCAAAAAATTATTAAAAAGGTTATGAATCCTCTACTTGGTTCCCTTATTTTTCAACTAATGTGTAAACAAGATCTTGTTTTGAAACATCTTGTTAGATGGCATAAGTTGACTAACCAAAATCCTAATCAACAAGTCAAAGATGTTTGCACTAGTATGTCAAATTTACGATCCAAATTGTCAACTGGTTCGGACTTGCACTCAGAAGAATTTATTACCCTTTTTAAGCAAGATGATATACTACGGAAAGAGTATGACGTCGCGATTGTTAACCAAAAGCATTATTGGAAACAACACTCGAAGAAAAATTGGCTTCAATTAGGGGATAGAAACACTCGGTTTTTTCATATCGCGACAACTATTCGACATAACAAAAAGATCATTAGCGGTATTCAAACTGATAGTGGACAATTCTATTATCTCAAGCTAGTATTGCAAGACATATCAAACAACAGTTTCAGGATCTCTCCAGCCAAATAAAAAAAAATCGCATCCAACGACTCCATTAGATGACTTAGTTACAGCTGATTTCGAGACATCTTGAGCAGCAGCAAATCGGAATCCTCGAGATGGATTTCTCATACGAAGAAATTAAATTGGCAATTTTTGATTTTGGAAATCATAAATCTCTGGGTCCGGATGGTATCATTATGGAATTTTATCAAACACAATGGAATGTTATGGCCTCTCATGTTATTACTGCGGTTCGACATACTCTTTCTTCAGGGCATGTGATGAAGGAGAGCAACAAAACCATTATTGCTCTTAATCATAAAATTTCAAATCCTCTTACAGCCTCAGACGTCAGACCAATTAGCTTATGCAATTCTATTTACAAGATCATTGCCAAAGTATTAGCAAACATACTGAAGTCAGTTCTTCCAAGTCTCATCTCGGAAAATAAAAATACTTTCATCAAAGGACGTCTCATTACTGATAATATCCTCTTGGCACATGAATTAATACACTTCATTAGAAGTCGCAAAAGAAGCAAAATTTCCTTATTTGGTCTGAAGTTGGATATGAACAAAGTTTTTGATCGTACTTCATGGTCTATTATTAAGACTGCCTCACTCAAATGAAATTTGGATCCTTCTTCATTCAGACAGTTATGTCCTGTATTACGACAGTCTCAGCGGCCATCCTTATTAATGGGGAACCATCTCAATACTTTTCCCCTACAGCTGAAATTAGACAAGGTGACCCCTTATCTCCATTTATTTCTATCATTGTTCAAGAAGCGTTCTCTAGTATGTTGCAATTTTTGGGATTTGACTAAGGCATGAAAGGGATCAAGATCAATCCCTCAGCTCCCCCCGTCAGTCATCTCCTCTTTGCAGATGACACCTTCATTTCCAACATTTTGACCTTACGATAGCTTGGCTTCTTAAATGGAGTTTGGATGTCTTCTGTAAGCAATCAGGCCAAAAAAATCAACATACTTAAGTCTGAACTTTTGTTGGTCCAAATATGGGCATTCAAGATTCTGTAAACTTGAGAAAAGTTCTGGATTTTAACTTGTTGTGAAGCCAGCAAAATATATCGGGAGCTTAATGGACTTTAAGCTTACTAAGAGACAAATTTTTGAAGGTATTCTTATGAGATTTAAAAACCAACTCAAAGCTTGGAAACTTCATGTGTTGTCTTTTTCCAGGGAATGCATTCTCATTTAATCCACTTTCTACACTGCACTGAGCTTGCCAATGCTTCGTGGGGATGAACAATTATTATGTGGGCGAAAACTCTTCTTAACAAGGAGATGAAATAGAATTTAGACAACAGAAGATCCATTGATCCTTTCTCTGGTAACTGGATCCCAAATTCGACTTTATTGCTGCCTACTCATCTCAAGGATCACTATGCACATCTTTCAGTTGGAAACTTTATCGATGATGACAACAAGATGTGGAAAATCAACATTGTTAACCTATTCTTTGGACAACATCTTGCAGACCAAATCTCCACTATTTATATTCCAAAGACTTGGCCAGGTGGATAAATTGGTTTGGCCTCTCAACCCTAACGGTATTTACTCGATAAAATCTGGATACCTCTCTCTCAAACACACCACGGATCTTACTACTCCATATATGAAAAAATCTGCTTTAACTCGGTGGAAAGCCTTTACAAACCTCAAACTTCGACCAAAAAAATTATCCTTTTGTTGAAAATTGCTCTCCAATGCTCTTCCAGTCCTTCTTGATCTCAAGCATCACCATTTCCTTCTACTCTCTGCCCAAGATGTAATCTTCACGAGGAATCTTTATTTCACTATTTCTTCTTTTGTTCATCATCACGAGCCATCTTGTTTGGTTCCCTTATAAGCCTCAAAATCCCTTGAGACCTATCGCCCTTTTTTCAGACTTCCTTTTTAATCTCTTTATACCTTATCATGTTCCGAGGACAGGATCTATTTCCTCCTCACGATGCGACAAATATGGCTACATCGAAATGAAGTGGTAATGAAAAAACTGTTCTATTACTTCAAAAGTTTCAATTGTAGCCCTTGGTCAGATGGTCTCGGAGGCTCACCAATGAAGATGTTCTATCAGAACAAACCATAATCCCAAGGAAGATGACATAAAATATTCAGTGGCAGAATGGAAAAGGGGACAGTGCACTCAGACGGCAATTTTGTTTTTAATTGATGCTTCTTGGAAAAAAGACTACTCAACAACAGCAACTTGGATGAGATCAAATCAAACAGTTGAAGATACATTTGTTACTTTCAAAGCAGAAACTCCTCTTCAAGCAGAAATATGTGGCCTATCAGAATATATGAAATTGATGCTCTCTTATGGATACAAGGATGTGGAAATTCTAACGGATTCCCTTACCACGGTTAACAGTCTAACTGATACTGGTCTTCACTTCAGTATCCGTACAAATATTGAAGACATCTTGCACAAATCTGATAGATTTAATTCAATAGTTATTTGAAATTTAAACCGTAAGGAGGTCAAAAAACTCCATAATAGGATTCAATGGATCAACACGGCTTGTATCATTACTTGACTTGAATCAATTACAGCTTAAAAAAATGTCCTCGGGCATATAAGATTAACCTTCCTATAACACTTGGAGCCAATGGCTCGGATACGGGACACATGCTCTTGGTCCACGATCCACATTGTACTTTCACTTGTAGTATACGATATATTATAGAAGATAGTAGAATGTAATATGAATAGTAGCTATGTAATCGTGCGAGATCATTAGATGAGATTGATCTAGACCGTTGATGTAGACTACACATTTGTATATATTGAGGGTAAGGAAATTGGCCAAAATACTCTGTCTGGTATTCGAGTGATAGTGCAATACAAGTTATCTCTCAAACTCTCTATTGTTCTTTCGTTCTTCATGCTCCTGGAGGATCGAAGGCGTGCTTCGTAGAACATAGGGAGGACCAGCGAAATTCCACACGGCAGTGACTACTGAAAACACTAGTCCCTGTCATTCGGTATCAGAGCCGGATTGAAGATCAAAGATGTGGCCTCGGGTGTTGAAGATCTCGTGAACACCAACCAGGAGGCGTTGACCATGTGGAGACGCGCGGAAGTAGGGGAGAATAGGGGAACTGCGAAGAGCTGCTGAAGGATTTCGAAGAAAGGTTGATGGATAATGAGGAAAATTGAGGTCGAGTTCTCCAGAGGCTCGAAGATGAAGTAGTGGTCACCATTGAGTCATTCAAGGACTTCAAGGAATAGCTATCAGGTATTCTTAATTACGCGATGATACCCCAAGGGAAAGAGATGTAGGCCAAGATCGAGGGCTTTCAAGAGGAGTTGGAAACAACTAAAGAAAATGTGGAGGCCATGAAGGGAGATCTCGCGCAATGCAATGAGCTGATTGCTAGATGAGATGGAAGCACCGAAACCCAGACCTTTCAATGAACAATGGGATGCAAAGGAGATTGAAACCTACTTATGGAGAAGGGAGTGCTACTTCCAGCACTTGAAGATTGCGGATGACGTTGCCAAGATCGATGGTGCAACACTATTCCCCACTAAAGATGTGTTGGTTTGGTGGAGGATGCGAAGCTTCAAGAACGAGAGAAAGACAACCAAACTCGAGACTTGGGATGATCAAGCATGTCCTGAATAAGTACTTCTATCCTGAGAACGCTTGTTCTATAGCTAAACATAAGCTCGTTACTTGAAGCATATCGGGACCATAAATTATTATGTTCCGTTGTTATGATTTTGATGTTTGAATTCCCTAGCATGGATTAAGATGACAACCTCTTCAACTTTCTTAGTGAATTGCAGCAATGGGTGAAACAGTTGTTGGACATGCGGGGTGTGAATAGCCTGAACGAATACATTGCCATTGTTGAGTCACTCGTTGAGTTCAAGAAGCCAAGTACCCAGAACTTGAAAGACAACACCAAGCCTAGTGCTGAGAAAAACGACAAAGAGATATAAAATACCATTTCAAAACGGCTACAAGGTGGGGAGGATAAGAAGGGACCAAAAGACGGGCGCCACTGGTACAAGGGACCTCCCAACAAGAGGAATTTTCCTAAGCGTAGGAAGCTGACAGCTTCGTACATGTTATCTCAGAATCCAAATACGAGGAGGATAAGGGAAAGGTGGGCTCTCTATGAATGATCAATGTGATTCGCACAAAACCAAGGAGGTGACTGAATCAAAGAAGGGGCCAATGTTCGTTAGTAGCTAGGTGAATGGCATGAACACCCGAGCACTTATAGACATATGGGCTTCCCATAACTTCATGTCTAAAGAGAATACCATGAGGCTGGGGTTGAAGATAGTACAGGACGGTGGAAGCGGGAAAGAAGAGAACTGTGTGGGCAAGCCAGTGGTCGAGTTTTCCCTAAGTGTATAGCTTGGTCAAGAATATAAGGGATTAATGGACTTCTCTGTGATACCGATGCACAACTACCCTATGATACGTGTGGTCAAGTTAAGGTATGCGCTTTTCCATTGCCTCCCATGAATACTATGTACATCATGGGAAATGGTGTCTCTTGTTTACTTCAAGTAACTAAGGTGTCGAGGAAAGATGATGGGACCTTGTTGACCCTAAAACTCTATAAGTTATTTAAGGATGGAGATATGTCACTTTCTTGAGCGTGAAGAGAGTAACATAGATGGAACAAGCGCAGAGATACCTAAATATGTGGGGAAGATACCCAAAGAATTTAGGTATGTGATACCTAAATATTTGCCGAAGAAGCTTCCACCTAGGACGGGGGTGGACCATGTGATTGAGCTAGATCCCCCTACCGGATAATAGTTGACAAGGCACAAGAATGATCTTAAGAAGGTGGAACCTCTTATCGATTTATTAGTGAAGGGAAAGGTATGTGAGTGGTACACTAGGTCTCGAGAAGCTTTTGAGGATATCAAGAAGGCAGTGATCGAGGAGATCGTGTTGAGACTTTTGAACCTCGGTCTTTCCATTCAAGGTGCGTATGATGCGTTAGAATTTTTCATTGGAGGGATATAAATTCAGGAGAAGTACCCGATAGCCTTTCAAAGTCGCAAGCTCAAGGAGGCAGAGAGGAAGTATACTATTCAAGAGAAAGAAATGATGACGATGGTCAATTGCTTTCTTAATTGGAGACATTACATTCTTCGCTCTAGGTTTATGTCAAAGACAAACAATGTGGCTACAAGTTATTCACAGAACAAGAAGAAGTTGAGTCTAAAGCAGGCTCGGTGGAAGGACTTTTTGGTAGAGTTTGACATCAGCTTCGATTCACAGAGCAACAACAACTAACAGTGGGAACCCAAGCCTCGCCTTATGAACGTAACGGTCCATGGTTCTAAGTTGTGGCTAGAACCAACAGAGATAGTTAGAGCAAGACTTCTTGGAGAAGATAAGTAAGAGGATGAAGAAGTGGGCAGACAAGAAGCGGTAACCTCTCAAGAATGGGAGATGGTATTTGTATTTTCTCTTTCAACAAAAGTTCATGCACACTTGACCGTTACATAAAGGGTTACCGTGGAAGTATTATGGAACCTTTAGAGTACTTTCCAAGGTTGGCAGTTCCTCCTACCGAGTGAAATTTTGACCAAATATGAAGATACATCCAGCCTTCCATGTGACTAATCCCAAGCCCACAATATGGAGAGTCTAGTCAAGCACCGTCTGTGGTGAAAACTTTCTTTGAAAAATAAGTGGAGAAGATTAAGAATTTTCTAAGTGCGAGTCATAAAGGGGTGAGCATAAGGAGTACTTTGTGAAGTGGATGGAAACATCACTATACGAGGGGACGTGGGAGCATGTAGAGTCCCTACGGAAGTACAAAGACATGGCCGATGAGTTTGAGGCTGAAGATCGACGACGAAGTTAATGAATAAGGTTGGATAGTTTTTCTGAGGTCGAGTGCTCTCTTGTACATAAGATTCACCATCCTAAAACACTTGCGGCCAATGCAGGACCCATGCCCCTGGTCCATGATTCATGAAGGGCACGTTGTACTTTCACGTGTAGTATGCTATAATGTTCTAGACGATCTTATAACATAGTAGGAAGGGTAGTTATGTAATTTTATGATATTTGTGTATATAGAGAGTTTTATAACTAAGTCCTCTCCAGCTTCATCTTTGGATGGGATAGATCTAGGTCGTAGATGTAGACTAGACATTTGTGTATATAGAGGGTGAGGCATTTGGCCAAACCACCCAGTCTTGTATCCATTCGAGTGATAGTCCAATACAAGCTTTCTATAAAACTCCCTTGTGTTCTTCCCTTCTTCGTGCTCTTGAAGATTTCAATGCTGTCTTTGAGGAGCAGAGGGAAGATTGCCGAAATGCTGCATGGGATTGACTGAAAACATGGCATGTGTAGCTTAACTCTCTTTTATGGACGAGATTTCGTTAAGCAATATTGTACCTTCCCTACGCGTATTTCTTAAACGTCAAAATTTTGAGATTGAGATTCTTGTTCTTTCTATTCAGTGTAAGGAATTCATGTTTTCTAGTGCATAGCATGTAACATGATGATCATTTTTTACTTTAATTAATCTAGTGACTCTCTAGCAATGAGATCCATTTAACGCTCCACAAATTTCCTTGTCGAAACAAAATGCCTTATGGTTTTGTTAGTGGTTTAAGGGGTCGGTCCCTATCCATCAGAACGAATTCAACACAGACTTAGGCCCAATGTAAGACAACAACCCCAACCCTTACCCCTACATTTCCTGGACAGTTTTAGGTATCATGAACACATGAAGCCAGGAAGGAACGTGTCCAGACCGGAAGAGGCAAAAAATAGGACAAGGATCGGCCATACCAACCACCCTCAGCCCACTTAACATGAAAATGGACATCTCTGTTATTTATTATCCCCTCCTCAAAACTCTACACAACACAACTAGTTTGAGTATGGTATAAAAAATATCAAGGTTACTTACATACTTCCTCCGTATCGTTTCTTTCTCTACGTTTTACTTTTTGGGACGTATCTTCTCTTTCTTTACATTTCCCTTAATAGTGATCTTTTGTGGTTAAATGACATAATTTCCCCTAAAATACCCGACAACATTAATTGGGTGGACACCACCATGTAATTATGTGTGTGAACCAGGGATAGAAAGGTAAAATGCGCATGTTAATAGTTGTGCCTATTATCTTTGATGAGAAAGAAAAGGATGCAGAGGAAGTAATATAGAGAGAGACTAAAAATAGTAGTAGTTATAAAATAAATTTATTTGTATATCAATATATATACGTTATTTATGCATGTGTGTGTGCATCATTGACTGCCCAGACGAGGACCTTCCCACACACAATGTAGGGGGTCGGGTTACCTTTCCTACAAGGTCCGTCCGGACCGCTGCGGTGAGAAGTCTAGGCAAGTATTGGACCAACTTGATAGCTTGATATTTTGAAATTTTTGACATCCATTTTGAGGGGTTGATTGTGATTTCGCACCGGAGTTTGAGAGATTTAGGCGTATTTATTACCTTTATATGTTTGATTGAGACATTGCGCATTTCCATATATTTCTCCATATTTTGGGTGATTTTGGGCATTTCTTGTAATCCCCCATATTCGAGCACGAATTCGTTGAGTGATTTCAAGTACAAGTGAGGAAGCACACAATCGAGGATAGGAAATGGAGCGCGGAGCTTTAGAAACTCTAGCAGAAAATCAGAGAATGGATGAACACGGAACTTGGAGATGGATTTAATGAGCGGAGATGCATGGAAAACTTGAGGAGATCATCGTACAGTGACCCATTGACGTCAGGAATTCTTGGAAATCCAATTTGGGAGCGAAACAAAGGAGAATAGAAAGGAAGGGAGCCAAAAGAGGGTCATCAGTAGAGTTAACCACAGTATGGATCACACTAATCGCGATATGAAAGGCAGAGAGACCAAGGAAAGCATCATCATAAGCATTAGCGCAGTAAGGTATGGAGGTAGAGCACGCAGAGAAAAAAATTTGGAGTCCAGACTGCAATAAGCCATCATGCTTACTGTAGTAAGCCAACTGGGGCGACATAGTGAATTTTTGGGGAGTTTTGTAATTAACGCATCCTTACCACTTGCTGCCCTAACACTCAAGTGACGACATAGAGCCTCTTCGATTAGTATCTTACACATTTTTGGAGAAGAATCATCACACTTGGAGCATCGCACCTATCTTGGAGCAAGAGATCGAAGACGGATTCGTGGAATCTCAAAACTTTGAGACTTCTTTGTTTTTTTCGTCTATTTTAGATTGAACTCTTGTATTATGAATATGTTTTGCTTAGAAAAAATATGATTAGATATCGTTATTTACTAGGACCCGAGTTGAGTGCCTAGATTAAGTTCTCCTCTTATAGTTTATTTTTTGAACTCGAGGTTTATGCTAGTGATCAAGCTTAATAGATTGTGGGAATTCTATTTTTGTTCATTTATGTTTTATTTCTATAATTCATATCAAAGACGTAATGTATGTTAGTTTTTATTTATATTGAACACTTGTGACAATGGGTTTAATCGAAGCGGATTAGTAAATGAACACCTAAGGAAGCAATCACTCGCGACCAACATGGCTGTATATCTAGGAGCGTCGAGTTGAATTTTTCTTAACGCTTAGCTAGGGTTTTAACTAATACCTTGCGACCGCATTTTTAATTAGGAACTTATTTAAAGGTGTGAAGTGAGTTTGAAATACCTCTGCATTTTTAAGCATGACTTAAGTGCAACATCTGAAAGTGTTTGGAAAATTATATAAATAAAATTCCAAGTGAACCAGTTGTGATTTGGGTAGTCTAGTAATTTTAGGATATAACTGGGGTGATTATGGAATAAATATAACAGTTGGGGTAGTATAGAATTTCAAGAAAATCAGTTCCTCTCTCTAGTCCTAAAACTAACCCTAAATTTTGGGAAATCTCACTTAGCACCCCTCCCTTGAATTCAACCTGCATTTTTATTAAAGGTTCATTGCTTCCATACTTGTGACACCTGACTTGGTGAGGCGTGTAACACCCCTCCCCTCTAATCAAGTAAATATACGGGATATTCTTTGGCCTCACGGGAGTGTCCTCTGCTAAAGTAAGGATGTGTCCAGTAAGGAGTTATCCCATGATCGTCTATGACATAACAGTATCAAGAGTAACCAACTTGCAATTGACTAAAATTGAAAAATTCCCATGCATCACCTGTGAGGGTATTAGAAAACAGAAAGCCTTCCAAAAGAAAGTAGTCATAAAAATTCTGAATGAACAATCAAGTTGAAATAAACAAGTAGAAACCAAAGCTTAAGTAATCATTCTGAACGCTGAAGAATTTCTTTGAGTTTGAAAAGCTTAAGTAATCAATCTAATCTTGAAAGTATTAAGTAATCATTACGGATTTGAAACGATTAAGTAGTTGAAAGTGGTTTTAAGACACTGTAGAAATCATTTAATCATGTTGAAGAAGATAACTGTAAGAAAATCATGCATCCATACTAATAGAGTTGAAAACCGATTCTAAATCAAGTGCTCATCTTGAAGACAATTATAAAGTTAAGAAAATTCCCTCATAGTTACGATACTGGAGATTCCGTGCCAACTCAACCTTATATAACGGATTCCAAATTTCACTACAAAATTGGTTCTGAAGATCAGATTCACATCTGACAAGAAAGAAACAAACCAATCACAACCAAGACAACAATACCTTATGTTTCGATACCCACTACTGAATGATCAGTCTAGTAGAGTAGTAATAGTGCATAATGTTGAGTATAAATCAGGTACACAACTGATTTTTAGAGAAATAGACTGCCTTACTTAAGAGTAACAAGTAGTGGAGTAGAGGAGGATTTTAGAGTCTCTACCTCCAGAACCCATGCTAGAGTCTAACATACACGTCCAATATAATGGAATGCAGTAATAACAATTTAATAAAGCAGTAGTAACAATTAGATTGCTCGGAATTAATTTGGCAAGTAAGGCAGTACCTTTATAAATGTAGGGTTTTGATGGAGGATACGCAACCGAAATACAATTAAAATTTCATGATCCCTCCATGAATCGCAGGTTAATCTCTCATAATGTGATAAAGGAAGTAATGTTTACTTGTAGGTTTGTGTGATCGCAATGCAAAATGATGTCGACGTCTCTACCAATATCGAAACCTTAGGATTGTCATCCTTGACGTGTTATGCTAGCTACGTGGAGGAAGAAGTCAAACGATCACACAAAACGAGAAAAGAGGCCGAAAAAGGGTTCGACCGAGCTCCTTGCTGTCGGGTATGGGGTTCGGTCACCTCTTGGTGTTCTCTCCTTAATCTGTTATTTACTCAATGACAACTATTGTGAAATAAGAGAGCTGGGACTCCTATTTTATATTCAGTATTTCCTTATTGACAACAAACTTGCCCCAATACTAATCCTGTCCATACACAGATTAGTTCACTTTGCAACTTAGTCAAAGTAACTTTGCATGTTGTTGAATTTTTATCCTTGATCCATATAACTGTTAATTAGTCTAACTAATTAACATACATATCCAGTTTAATCCTTTCGGTGTGTGACCCTGTAGGTTTTTATTAAGTTGGTAGTAACAATTACAAACATTGAGCAGTGTCTAGCCACACATCAATGCCACCCAACTTATATAAGTAGTCATTGATCCGACAAACCTTGTGTTCAATGTTACCATGGTGTGTATGTCCCTTTGCCAGCATATTCATATTGGAGACGAGACATCAATGTCACACTCGTATATCCAATCCATCGTTTTTTTTATCCTGGGAATAGGCTTATCTGAACAGATAACAACAATATCACATATTGTTTTATCTGAGTCTTGCCAGACATTCCGTAAGCACAACCCCTCGAGTGACCGTGGATATTTACTCCCATTATGTGGGAGGGAGAAATACTATCTACGTTACTACCATCTCTCAGCTTGCTTCCTATCATGTTCGATTATCATCTTTATAGTTACCCAATTACATTGTAACGTTTGAAGATATCAAAACATGATATTTCACAACTAGAGTATCTAGTGACTTCAAGTCTAAGGACCACAACACAATTATCACTACGAGAAGCACTTGTGTCATTCACATAATTCATATGTAGCCTTCTCGTGGTGAGTCAATCTAGTACGTTATTACTCTTAACGCATACCCATGTGTTAGACTTGATATCTCCATATCAATTTACCCACATACTAGTCTCCATGCATAGTGATTGTCCTATTGATCAATCTATTTGATTAGAGATATTTAAGATAAACAAAATTTTTTTTTGAAGGAAGATAAGAAACAATTGTAATCTAAGGACTTTATTATATTAAATATCTCCATAAATAATTGTAGATAGTGTATCTTGAGCAGACTGATCATCATCCATGTGGCGGTTATCAAGTGTATCTGATGGTACCCCATACACACCCTATTATCATATCTATGATTTGCGTATATTTATATTCAAGTTTATCTACATGGGGGCTGCGAGACAGGGTTGCCCGCGAAACTAACCACGCGGGAGCTTGTAGGGACTTAGTAGCTAGGAGGTTAGAGTAAGGAATGTCGCGCTCAAGCAACAACCACGCCCCCGCGCGCGCGAACCTTGATAACTGTCTGAGAGATTTAATGACCACGTGTCCCATAAGTGCGATCGATCATGTAACAGTCTCTACATATGCGAACAATCGTGTAACGTGCCCTATATATACGGTCGAACTTGCCGTTACGAGGCGGATATCTAGCCGCCATTTATGGGTGCATTAACCCCTCGTAACGGTCACTCATCTACAATATATAGGAACATTGGCCTTCTATGGAAACTCTCAGATCTTTTGCTGGTCGTTATACTGTTTCTCATTCAAGAATCGCAACAACCCCCTTTATCCGGCTCGGGCAAGACCGGGAGGGCGATGCTAAAAGTAACGGCGGACATCACAAGCAATACAATCCACAACTTGTACATTAACATTAACAACTTACACTAAGATTCGAGTCTTACACAAGAATTTGATTACTATTACACAATGTTTAACTATCCATGTCCAAAAACTACTTGTGAAAAGTCACTCTAAGTGAGTTTCGCGTCCAACCAAACCATAGTCTCAAGCTCCTGGACCTGCGGTGGGAAAGAAATAGGAACCGCAGTTTCAAAGTCAGTAAGGAATTACTGAGTAAGCAACCGTCATGCATGTAAAATACAGATGCGACATATTTTGAGAAAATAACTGTAAATATTAATTGATCCGAAGTCGAGGATAGTGGGATGTCAATCCAAAGTTCATTTCAAGAAATTTCTGGTAACTTGTGTTCAGCCCGAGATCAACATCACTGAACTTCCCGATAAGCCTCAACAACCCAATGCCAATGATGCCCCTTCTTTGAATTTTCCTTCTCAACTTTCAAACAGGAAGTATTACTCCCATATCAGTTAACCGTGACAGCGGAAGTAAAGACAGCTAGGAAATGAAATATTCTTTAGTTCCTGACCCAATTCTAGGAATCACCAAGGACCAGGGTTTAATCCATATTCAATCCTCATGTGAAAATTCCATTTAATTCCAACGATACAAGCATAAAATTTCTGTTTCATCATAAGGATCAAGTTTCCTCATTACAACCATAATCACAAGCCGAGTGAACAAAGTCAACACCGACAATAACAATCACAGGCCGGGTCATTACCTAACAATCACAGGCCGGGCGGTCCCGAAAATAATAAACACGGGCCGGATCAATACCGACAATAATAATCACAGGCCAGGGCAGTCCCGACAATAATAATCACAGGCCGGTTCAGTACCGGCAATAATAATCACATGCCGATTCAGTACTGACAATAACAATCACAGGCCGGGGCAGTCCCGACTATAATAATCACAGGCCAGGGCAGTTCTGATAATAACAATCACAGGCCGGGTCAATCCCGACAATAACAATCATAGGCCGGTTAAATCTCGACAATAACAATCACAGGTCGGGGCAGTCCCGACAATAATAATCACAGGCCGGTTTAGTGCCGACAATAATATTCAAAGGCCGGATCAATACCGACAATAATATTCACAGGCCGGTTCAGTACCGACAATAATAATCACAGGCCAGGTCAGTCCCGACGATAATAATCACAGACCGTTCAATACCAACAATAATAATCACATTTCGAAACCAACCATGAAGGTCAAGTTATTACACGAGTTAAGCTAAGCACGCAAGACATGACATGTCTATTCACCTGAATTCACAACTATTAACATATAAAAGCTCCTACGGACGTCCGTCGTCCTCGTCTATGAACATGTCGGCCCCGAATACATATTTTCTAGTTCAAATAATGTTACATATAAATCAAGAACACACTTATATTGTTTAAGCGCAATGCTTCGTCACATAGCTAGGTCCAATTCCCACGAATACCCAGTAAAACCCAATAAGATCTGTCTTTAAGTCATATGCTCGTTAACACAACCTTGCAAAGACGTATTTCTTGGAATAACCGTGATTTTAAGTAATTTAAACAACACCTCTAAACATCTATCAAGCAAGCATAATATTACAATTATAGATAAAATAGCATTTGCTATATCTATAAAGAGTGGTATAGCTAAAGAAGCAACATTTAATTCTTGTAAATAGAAGATTGGAAATAAACTAATTCGTACTCAACATCAAAAGTGACATAACATTTATATATTCTCAATTTTCTATAATTAGCTTCACGGAAACGGTTTATTACCTCCAAGTATATATATATAAATATATTCTCCAATGTTTCTATTTAGATTATTTTTCCAAGTAAATGATTTGTTACAACTTGAACATATTTTTACCTCTAAAAATGCTTCTACATGAACTTTATTTGAAATGTTATTTAGTAAAAGACTATATAAGATCATAAACACATTAATAATGATGTATACAATATAATGGTAGCCCCCCCCTACTATCAGTTCAAAAAAAGACAACTGACACCCCCAAGGTTTCAGAAAACACAATTAGGCCCCCCAATATGCACCCACGATGAACACACAACCTCACCCAATCAAAGTATAAACTCAAGCTCTAAAAATAGGATTTTGACATCTAAAAACAGCTAAGAAGACGATTTAGAGCATACCCGTTCGAAGAAGCGCAAGAAACGGCGAAGAATCGGGCTGGGTTGAAGTCACGTCGGATTGATCGGAGATGGTGATCACCGACGGCTACTGCTGCCTTCCAGACTCTGTCTTGAACTGCTTCCGGGTCGCCGGAGCCCTAGGAGTCTTCTGTAATGGATGTGGGGGCGTGGGTGGCGCTGACGGCGAAGCCCCAAGAATTTCGCCCGAAAGTATGGTGGTTCGGCGGGTTGAGGCATGCTCTGCGACGCACTGGTTCAGCTGCTGTAAGTCCTCTGTTCCTGAACAGAGGAGGTTGAGACACGATTTAGAGAGAGATAGGAGAAGGCAGATTAGGAGTGAGAGAAGTGTGTTTGCTTTCTCGTGTTGTTGCCGCCGGCAATAATGGTGGCCTTGGTGGTGGTCGCTACCCCCACCAGCTTCTGTTGCTGCTGCTGTCTTCACAGAACAGAGGGTAGTGTGTGAGAAAGAGAGAGAGAGAGAGAGAGAGAACAAAGGTGGTGGTGGGTTGTCTTTTGCCGAAGCTTGAAGGTGGTGATGGTGGAGGTGAAGACGGGGGAGGTGGTGGTTGTGATGGCGGCTGCCTTCCTCAGGGGGTGGCTGGGGAGTAGCTTTTATAGCAGAGGTTTCTTGGAGCCCAAGTAGAGATGATGGTGATTGAGGCGGTGATGGCTTTGTAGGCGGTTGAAGAAATCTCCCGAAGCATGAAAGCTTGGAGAAGATGGAGTTGGGAGAAATTGTATAGTGTAGGTGGAGCACTAGTCACTTTAGGCGATTTGGTGTAGCATACTCACATTACTTCGCGGTGGTCGAACGCGCGCTAAAAATTAAATTAACTAAAATTTAACGAAACACTCCCGTATTAATTCGCGAATACTTATCTAATATTCTTCCAAAATTTGATACAAGCAAAACTCAATAATTTATCCAAATATTATTTTGCAAATAAAATTATTATCATACTTCTAAAATTACCGTTTTAGCCTTGTTAATTAAACGGAGTATTACATTCTTCCCCCCCTTAAAGAGAGCTTCGTCCCCGAAGCTAAAATCGGACAATTGCAAGTCAACAAGCAACAAATTATTAGCGTTAAGATCATATAGCAGGCAAATCATATAAACTTAGCAAATCAGAGAATGCATCAAATTATCAGGTTTCTCATTTCAAACTTATCATTTTCCTGTAAGAGCAACACCTATCATAGAATCACATCAAGCCAGGTAATCCAGGTATAACCGAATCACACAACGTTCTTAGTATAGCAAGAAAACGATGAGGGTGGATGAGTTCCACACACATAATCTACCCATAATTCTGTTGGTCTTTCCAATTATATTTATCTCACCCTATGTCCATTTTAAGTTACCCTACAGGTTTTAAACTGGAACGACTGCTCTGATACCACCTGCAACAACCCCCTTTATCCGGCTCGGGCAAGACCGGGAGGGCGATGCTAAAAGTAATTGCGGACATCACAAGCAATACAATCCACAACTTGTATATTAACATTAACAACTTACACTAAGATCCGAGTCTTATACAAGAATCTGATTACTATACACAGTGTTTAACTATCCATGTCCAAACACTACTTGTGAAGTCACTCTAAGTGAGTTTCGCGTCCAACCAAACCATAGTCTCAAGCTCCTGGACCTGCGGTGGGAAAGAAACAGGAACCGCAGTTTCAAAGTCAGTAAGGAATTACTTAGTAATCAACAGTCATGCATGTAAAATACAGATGCAACATATTTTGAGTAAAAACTGTAAATATTAATTGATCCGAAGTCGAGGATAGTGGGGTGTCAATACCAAGTTCATTTCAAGAAATTTCTAGTAACCTATGTTCAGCCCGAGATCAACATCACTGAACTTCCCGATAAGCCTCAACCCAATGCCAATGATGTCCCTTCTTTGAATTTTCCTTCTCAACTTTCAAACAGGAAGTATTACTCCCTATATCATTTAACCGTGACAGCGGAAGTAAAGACATTTAGCAAATGAAATAATCTTTAGTTCCTGACCCAATTCTAGGAATCACCAAGGACCAGGGTTTAATCCATATCCAATCCTCATGTGAAAATTCCAATTTAATTCCAACGATACAAGCATAAAATTTCTGTTTTATCATAAGGATCCAGTTTCCTCATTACAACCATAATCACAGGCCGGGTGAACAAAGTCAACACCGACAATAACAATCACATGCCGGGTCATTACCGACAATAACAATCACAGGCCGGGCGGTCCCGACAATAATAATCACATGCGGGGCAGTCCCGAAAATAATAATCACAGGCCGGATCAATACCGACGATAATAATCACAGGTCGGGGCAATCCGGACAATAATAATCACATGACGGATCAATACCGACAATAACAATCACATGCCGGGGCAGTCCCGATAATAATCACAGGCCAGGGCAGTCCCGACAATAATAATCACAGGCCGGTTCAGTACCGACAATAATAATCACAGGCCGGTTCAGTACTGACAATAACAATCACATGCCGGGGCAGTCCCGACAATAATAATCACAGGCCGGGGCAGTCCCGACAATAACAATCATAGGCCGGGTCAATCCCGACAATAACAATCACAGGACGGGTTAATCCAAAAAAATAACAATCACAGGCCGGGGCAGTCCCGACAATAATAATAACAGGCCGGTCCAGTGCCGACAATAATATTCACAGGCCGAATCAATACCGATAATAATATTCACAGGCCGGTTTAGTATCGACAATAATAATCACAGGCCGGGCCAGTCCCGACGATAATAATCACAGGCCGGTTCAGTACCGACAATAATAATCACATTTCGAAACCAACCATAAAGGTCAAGTTATGACACGATGGAAGCTAAGCACGCAAGACATGACATGTCTATTCACCTCAATTCACAGCTATTAACATATAAAAGCTCCTACGGACGTCCGTCGTCCTCGTCTATGAACATGTCGGCCTCGAATACATATTTTCTAGTTCAAATAATGTTACATATAAATCAAGAACACACTTATATTGTTTAAGCGCAATGCTTCGTCACCCAGTAAAACCCAATAAGATCTGTCTTTAAGTCATATGCTCGTTAACACAACCTTGCAAAGAAGTATTTCTTGGAATAACCATGATTTTAAGTAATTAAAAAAACACCTCTAAACATCTATCAAGCAAGAATATTATTACAATTATAGAGAAAATAGCATTTGCTATATCTATAAAGAGTTGTATAGCTAAAGAAGCAATATTTAATTCTTGTAAATAGAAGATTGGAAATAAACTAATTCGTACTCAACATCAGAAGTGACATAACATTTATATATTCTCAATTTTCTATAATTAACTTCACGGAAACGGTTTATTACCTCCAAGTATATATATTCACCAATGTTTCTATTTAGCTTATTTTTCCAAGTAAATGATTTGTTACAACCCGAACATATTTTTACCTCTAAAAATGCTTCTACTTGAACTTTATTTGAAATGTTATTTAGTAAAAGACTATATAAGCTCATAAACACATTAATAATTATGTATGCAATATAATGGTAGCCCCCCCCCCCACTATCAGTTCAGAAAAAGACAACTAACACCTCCAAGGTTTCAGAAAACACAATTAGGCCCCTCAATATGCACCCACGATGAACACACAACCTCACCCAATCAAAGTATAAACTCAAGCTCTAAAAATAGGATTTTTACATCTAAAAACAACTAAGACGATTTAGAGCATACACGTTCGAAGAAGCGCAAGAAACGGCGGAGAATCGGGCTGGGTTGAAGTCACGTCGGAGTGATCGGAGATGGTGATCACCGGCGGCTACTGCTGCCTTCCAGACTCTGTCTTGACCTGCTTCCTGGGTCGCCGGAGCCCTAGGAGTCTTCTGGAATGGATGTGGGGGCGTGGGTGGCGCTGACGGTGAAGACCCAAGAATTTTGCCGGAAAGTATGGTGGTTCGGCGGGTTGAGGCTTGCTCTGCGACGCACTGGTTCAACTGTTGTAAGTCCTCTGTTTCTGAACAGAGGAGGTTGAGACACGATTCAGAGAGATATAGGAGAAGGCAGAGGAGGAGAGAGAGAGAGAAGTGTGTTTGCTTTCTCGTTTTTTTGCCGCCGGCAATAATGGTGGCCGTGGTGGTGGTCGCTGCCCCCACCAGCTTCTGTTGCTGTCTTCACAGAACAGAGGGTAGTGAGAGAGAGAGAGAACAAAGGTTGTGGTGGGTTGTATTTTGCCAAAGCTTGAAGGTGGTGATGGTGGAGGTGACGACGGTGGAGGTGGTGGTTGTGATGGCGGCTGCCTTCCTCAGGGGGTGGCTGGGGAGTAGCTTTTATAGTAGAGGTTTCTTGGAGCCCAAGTAGAGATGACGGTGATTGGGGCGGTGATGGCTTTGGAGGCGGTTGAAGAAATTTCCCGAAGCATGAAATCTTGGAGAAGATGGAGTTGGGAGAAATTGTATAGTGTAGGTGGAGCACTAGTCACTTTAGGCGATTTTGGTGTAGCATACTCACATTACTTCGCGGTGGTCGAACGCGCGCTAAAAATGAAATTAACTAAAATTTAACGAAACACTCCCGTATCAATTCGCGAATACTTCTCTAATATTCTTCCAAAATTTTATACAAGCAAAACTCAAAAATTTATCCAAATATTATTTTGCAAATAAAATTATTATTAGGCTTCTAAAATTACCGCTTTACCCTTGTTAATTAAACGGGGTATTACAAGAACAATTAACAAGTGCTTACTCTTCCCCTACACTCACCTACAACCTCTCTTTGCTTTCCATTCTTGTTCTTGTTCTGTGTTGCAGGTGTACACTTGGATCTTCTCCTGGGATTTCCTTGTACACAATAATAAATAAATATTCTAACCAAAATAATATTCATAATAAATATAAGATCGCCTATAGGGCATCTACTCCAACAGTACTCTAACATACTCGTCCAACATAACGGAATTCAGTAAACCATTTAGATTGCTCATAAATAAGTTGTCAAGTAAAGCAGTACATTGACAAACTCATTTGATCTCTTTGAACAATAGTCAGTTGAAGAAATACTCATAGTTAAAGAAGGTTCATTAAAACTACTCGCTCATGTTCAATGCAAAAAATTAAATACATACGTCTATTTGATATGATCCTCAAAACATCAATTGTATTTTATATGAACACATATCCTCTATATGCTTTGGAATGCAAGAGTGCAATACGATGCAAACTATGCAAGTCAAATGACCAAATTTCCCAATACGATGTTCTAGACAGTCTAATACAATCTCTAACTATCCTTGAACCCCAAAATCATTCTCATAAAGGTCTAACAATATGAAAACTTATTTCCTAACTATCATAGATAAACTCAGTATTGAAATCTAAAACTTTTACGTAATTGCATACATGCCCCTACAATGTAGTATAACTCTAGAAAGCCCATGCATTTGACTTTCATTAACAATACCCAGAATGATATACAAGTATTCCAAATATCATATAACTTCATTCAAGACATGCTTACATACTTCAAGTTACTAAATTAACTTGAATTTAAATTTTAAGTAAAATTACTATGTTGCCCCTCATATACAACTTGGTCAAACCTATATCACCGAAAAGTTAACTCACTCCAAATTTAACTTACATACACAAAATCACATTTTGAAAAAAATTAATGATGAACTCTAAGGCTAGAAAGGTTATTTGAATTGTCAAATTTGAAAGTCAAAGATGGAAGAAAGTCAACTATACCTGTCAACTTCACAACCCATTTTTGGTCAATAAATATGATTTTTAAGATTGAACTCCAAGGATTCCAAATCATATTTTAACAGCCAACAATGCAAAATATACAATGATTCATGATTGGTTAAGTTGGATGAAAATCATGTTTCAACACTTACAGAATTCAAGAATGTCTTCACAAGTTCAAGACAAAAACTTTGGACTAAAACTCTAATAAATATGTTAGGAAGTGAATCATGAATCGGAGAGAATGCTTTACAGTACTCATAACCAACTTCCAAAAGGAGAAAAAATGTCAAAATTCTATCACTTATTGAAGAATTTATGACTAGCAGAAAATGAGGGTTTCATGAATATAAAATGCAACAACTTTCAACTCAATTTTGAGAACACTTAGAGGTTGATTCAAGAGAAGAAATAAACATGAAAGTTGTAGTTTCAAGTGTGGAGAATAAGCATGAGTAAATATCACACATTTTCATCTAAGAGATGAACAAAATATAGAGGTGACAAGTTGACAATATATCACAGGTTAACAACTTGATAGAATATGCAATATTTTTGCAGCATCTTCAAATCAAATTTTAAGAGGTTTAAAGAGTGAATCAATGAATGAAATCTAATTGACACTTGAAGCAAGATATGCTAAGAGTACACAACAACAATCCACACGTGATTTGAGTAAGAAGCAAGGTATATACGATCATGGTTACGTGGTATGAAAGTTTGCCGAAACATGAGCAACCAACACATTAAACTCAGCTTAAATGGATTTATGGGCATGATATGTTGGCTAAGATAATTCACCATCTCGTACGGATCACCTACAAGAATACCAGCATAAAAAATGAGCAAGTAATAGAAGTTTTACCAGAATTCAGTGGGCTTTGAGTTTTCCTGCGAAGAGTCTGCCCAGATTTTGGTGGCAGTAGCCAGGTTTGACCATTTAGAGGCTTCCCAATTGCATGTCAGGTTTGCTTAAGCATCACATACGAGGAATCAATGCTTAATTTCAACGATTAACAACAAGAAAGATGTAAATATATCAAAAAGTAGCTAGGTTTCTTATCTCGTTATTACCCGAAGCTCGAATTCATTGCTTGAGGTTTCAAGATAATGGTTGAGAACCTCATTTTTATAGGTTGTAGAGATGCTCTAGTACTATAAGATCGGAGAGAAGAGAGAGACTGAGACATTTGAGAGTGAATGTTCTTGGAGGAAATGAAGAACATTTTGAATTTTCTTGAGGTCTGCTAAAAATGATGATTTTAATCAAATGCTCATGTACATATTGGTTATAGTGATAGTCGAGGATCTTGACATATCACAAGTTTGAGATGTCAAGTGGTGGCACTTGTTAAGCTATGTTGATAACACATAAGGGCGCCATTTGTTGTTTCCAAAAGCTTTTAGCTAAAATTGGAATAGGATTAATTAATTTCTGAGATTCACTATAGCCCTTATCCTTCTATTTATTTCCTTAACACTCCGATAACTTCCACTTTCACCAACTTACCCAAATTGGAGCTTGAAAACTCATAATTGAAAATATATACAATTTCCTCCAAAGTTTCACAATTTACACTTGTGTCCTGTTCGAAAAATAGGCGTATGTATTACTAGGTGTCCTTAATCTGACAACTCCTAATGATGACTCGTGCTGGTGTGAGAATTAAAGTACAAGTCTTGACCAAGAACTCACGAGGATTCATCGTCCTCTTCACGACCTCCCTCTCAAACATTTATGAAATATCTATCTCTCTATGACCTGCTACTACAGAAAGTACTCCATGGAATGGGGATCAAAGCTCCTCAATTAGCTTTATAAGACATGGCGTACAAATCCATATTTTGAGTTAGAATTCAAGAAACATAGTTTAACAATCTGTCAAATTCTCTTTCTCCTCTGTAATTCATGGGTTCTAATCCATCCCATCTATTCTTGAGGTCGAAACGCGACTAGAACACCCAACTACAACCCCCCAAACTGTCGGGAACCATATGAGTCGCCGAATCCTGGGCTCCTTCGTCGTCGAAAAACTCCATCATTTTCGAAGATATGTAACTCTTTCATTACTTCGACGTTTTAGATGCTCTCTATTGCTTCAAGATCTGCATGATGTCGGGAACAAGAATCTTCAATCTGTTTCTACCCACAAATGGGTTTAATTTGCTTTTGGCTCCTTTAATACTCATTTTTCTTGCCAGTTAATTAGCCCACTTCTGGGGCTCAATAACTCCCACCATGCTTGATGATTTCTCAATCTATTGATACCTACTTGTTCACTACATTTAGTACTACAAGTTCCATATAGAAATCTTCTTATGAATCGATCTCTAGAGTGATTGAAAATGTGTTGAAGTTGTTGTCATTAGTTCTTGAGTGGCAGTCCATCCCTAAGGAGTTCAGTCGTTTGGTACTGTAATTTTCTCTTAACTTGATGGATTTGAGCTATTTTTATCGTGAATGTTCTCTATGTTAAACTCTAATAGTTCCATGTAGAAATTTTATTCGAATTCAATCCTTGGGGGTTCCGAAATGAGTGTTGAACTTCTTGGAAAGTTGTTACTCATGACTCTCAGTCATGCTCTGAGACTTGGCAGCAACTTCCAAACATAATATCTTGATAAATATTGGGTGAAATTGTGTCCCATTTGATTATATGTTCTATAATTGTTCTTCAAATCCATGTTTTGGATATCTCAAATCACCCTCTCAATCTCTCTATTTTTTTTCCAGAAATTGAGTAGTTGAAAATCGAGAATTTGTCAATTTGAAAATTTTCGGAGTTAGAATTGAAACATCCATTTTCAAATAATCATAACTTCATTTATACTTCATAAATCTGGGATTTGATTTCTTCTATAAGAAGTTGGTTACAAATACTTCAAATCATGCTCTCTGAGTCATCTTCAAAGTTCAAAAGGATTTCTCAGAAATCAAGCCCAAAGTAGCTGTCTTGAAGCTCTGAAACTTGATAAGTTATACGAGTGTTTCAAACATGATTTTCTTCCAAATTTGACTAATCATATCGCATTGTGCATTTTTATTGTTTGAGATTTCAAGCATATTTAAAAATCCTTGAACTTCAATCTTCAAAAACTTGTTTTCAAATTTTCAAATCTCCATATCAATTGAGCGGAAATTGGCTGTGAAGTTGACTAGTTTGAGCTGACTTCCACTCATCCTTAACATTTGGGAATATTTAATTTGACTAAACTGTATAGGAAGGGCATAATTGTAATCACTTAAAGTTGAAATTGAGATCAGTTTAGTTACTTGGAGTATGTTAGCACGTGTTATATGAAATTTGTGACATTTGGATTTTAATTGTGATGATCTAGGTTAGTAGGGGCTTTTCTATAGTTTCACTAAACTGTAGGGATTTGGATGTAATTAAGCTAAAGTTATAGATTTCAATACTAAATTTATCTGGAAGGGTTAAGAATCATTTTTGCATGTTGTTAGACCTGTATGAGACTGGTTTGGGGGGTTCAAGCCCAGCCAGGGTCTGTATTGGACAGGTATGGAGTATCGGTGACAATTTGGTCATTCAACTTGCATAGTCTGCACTGCATTGCAGTATTGCATGCAAAATCATATAGATGATACATGTTGATATGCTGTATACTTGATATTGTAGATTCAGCTGATATTGAGGATCGTCGACCTATGTACTTATATAGCTGCTTTGGTTTTCATGTGAGCAGTTATTTGACTACGTTTGACTATATTTGTTTACAAATGGAATTGATGTTTCAAAATAAATCAAATAAGTTCCAATAAGCCTTATATGTCAAATTGTTTTGAGTAAGCTAAATTGTTTAGAACTACTGCTCTTCATTGGTTGGTTCATTAAATGCTAGTACTAGTTCGGTTATATTGGATGATTATTCATGGTAGACTCTAGCATGGGCTCGTGGTTTGAGGTTATAGACCCTGCATTTCTCCTCTGCTTCAGTAGTAATGAGGGAGAACCATATAGATATGTTTGTGTATGTATTGTAGCATACAATAAGTAATAACAATACAATATCACTCAAGCAATGAACCAAAAGAGAAACAGGGTTGGAAAGGATGAGAGTAAGCCAATCATAAACAGAAAAGGGAGATAGCTTGCAATTTTCATAGTTTAGTCTCAAAATATTTGACATTTCACAAATGGAACAACTATATACACACACACACACACACAAACTCAAGAAGAGCGAGTTATCTAACTACTTACAGTTACATAACTTGTTGAGATAGCAGTTTATGTGGTTCAAGTAGAATCGTAAACATGGCTATGCTTAAATCCCGTTCTAGGCGTGTGTATACATATAAGAGTGCGCAAGCCTTTATCCATGTCATGAACGGGTCAAATATGGGATAATCTATATGTGACGAGACCTTATTCCAGCCTCTAAACCACTTAGACCCTTCAGTTCCCGAGTGAGCATAGACTGCTGATTATATACAAATGGGTCATGTCTCATGAACCAAGCATTGGCTTATGTATTTTCAGAAAAAACTCACCAGCTCACGTGTATCAAGAGGATAGGTACACACAATATGTGGAAGTTGAGATTATGACTATCTACAATCGTCTATTTCTCTCCCAGCTGTGTACCTAAGTTGTACTCAACATTAGGCACTAGTACTACTATACTAGTCATTTGATTCAGTAGGGCGTGTTGACACTTAAAGTCTAGTTGTTGGGTGGAATTGGCTTATCTAACCTTGTCGGATGCGAATCTTATCTTTTACATCCATACTAGTAGTGGGATTCGTAATCCTCCGTATGAGGCTAACTTATCTGGAATATCCTGTAGTAAAGAGGAAACTGTTGGCTTTCTTTTATCCGAATTGATTTATTGAGCTTTAATAACCCATTACTTCAGAAAGATATGACGCGAAATCTTTTTTTGTCAAATCTTCAACATATAGATCCAGAACATGATCTTTTTGAACTTGTGAAATAATTTGCTTAATAACGTCACAACCCATATAATTAAGAATAAATCAACTATGCTCCTGCGATAATTGTAGATGTGCCCACAAAACTCATTGTTTTTTCCAAATCACCCTTGTACAAAGATTTCGTAAGACCCTTAACAATTCAAAGAAATAATAAAATTGCCTCAAATGTTATGTTGTTGTATGATTTTACTAAATTAGTGACTTCCTTTACAGAACCTGTACCTCACGTCTTCTTTAAATTCTGGCTCGGCCACTGAATTCCGTACGCCCTTCTTGTAAGAGAGGTATGTTATAACTTGGGCGTTTCAAGCAAGAAAGAATAAAACATAGAAATCAAGAACGAGAACACACAGACTTAATGTGGTTCACAGGTTGTCAATAGCTACATCCACGACCTAAGAACCTGATACTTTATCGAGTCAGGTGCCGATTAGAATGCACACTGTGGCCACAACGACCACGGAGGCCACCCCGATACACCGCAGACAAGTTTATATACGTACTATACACTTATATAGACCCCAAGGGTCCTTCCTTATGCCCAAAGTAATGCCAGACATTGCCAAAACTGATTAGGAAACAACTCCTAAGCCACCTTGAACCAAGTCAACACAGCTACTAGCTAGGTATGTTTGAGTTACCCAAACAAATCTACGCCTTCATTCAAACGTCCTAGCAACCTGAATCATGGTCGAGTCTTGGTTGCTTTGATTTAATACAAAGCTCTGCCTTGTGTCGAGTCCTCTCAACCACCCGAAATCGGATCCTGATGTTTCTCTCTTCGAAACTGAACTGAATGCGACTCCCAGAATCATAAATAAGCACACCTCCCGGAACTAATGTTCAGCAGATGTATGTGAAACCCGAATCGCCAAATCGTTTCTATGAATTCCATGTTCTCCTGCAACGAGCATGCCCGATGTGGATGCACCTCCGGAAACATAAACAAGTGCTCCACCCAGAACTAGACTCGAGTTTATTCACTGAGTCAGGATCGAAAACATTCTTGATGTGCCCAATTGTGCCAAACAGATACACCACGACAAGTGCCAGATGTTACTCAGATCCGATGCACCAGTAACGAGTGCCCAAACATATTGTCATGCCAAATTGCGCCCTAATTGCCTATGATGCCCTAGAAGCTTTGCATAAGCAGGTCGCGCCATATGCGAGCCCAATTGCGTGTCATGGTAAACGCCCCAAGACCATGTGCACGTCAGAACCAAACTTCTCGCAGAATGCGCGCTAGACCAAGATCAGATGCGCGTGCCAGAAATCTCACGCGCCAGATGATCCATGTCGTTGCTTCAACTTCAACGAGTTCTTGCAAAGCATGATCCTCAATTCATACGCCACATGCTCCACGCCGGGAGCCAGATTGGGTCTGACTGCCAATTTCTGAAACGCTAGATGCGTGTGAACCTCCAAATTCGCGCCAGTACTGAATGTGTGCTGGATTTGCTAGATCCCTTGCACGGATGATCAGATGCGCGCCAGATAAACAGGAACCCGGATAGCCCACTCCATGGGGCTTTAGATGGTGGGTTTACATGTGCCTCCTGTTTCATAGGCCAACGAACGGAAACCGCTTCTCGTTACAAACAGGTCAATCTTGATTGCCAAACCAGACATCGTTCTTGGCGGAGTCTCGAAACCCTACCTCCGGATAGTCTGCTCCACCTGAATCACAAAACCCCATATTTGAGTTCCACCAAAACATGAAACCCTAGCTCTTGGCTCCACCCGGATCTTGAAACCTGGCTATGATACCATTTTGTTATAACTTGGGTGTTTCGATCAAGAACGAATAAAATGTGGACATCAAGAACAAGAAACACAAATATTTAGTTGGTTCACTAGTAGTGAATCTAGCTACATCCACGACCTGAAAAATCAATACTTGATTGAAGGAGAACCTGATTACAATGTACACCATGGCCACAACGATCACGGCGGCTACTTCAAAAAACCACACACAAGTCTACTCACGTTCTGTACACTTATATAGACCTAAGGGTCCTGACTGTGCCCAAAGTAATGCCAAATGTTGCCAAAACTTATTAGAAACAACTCCTTAACCGTCTTGAACAAAGTCAACGCAAGAACTATAGCTAGGTATGTTTGAATTACCCCAACACAATAATGAACAACTGCTGCTCCTGCATGTGTAGAATCAGACTTCAGAATCGCTTGTGTAAAAGGAGGAACTAGAAGGGTGATGGTTAACTTGAATTAAACCTATCATATATATATAACAATACTCCCTAAATTTGATTTTTTTTTTTTTTTGTCGCAATTTTGACGAGGCTCTCATCTGATGCTGCCTTGAAATGTTATGTTTATAGCTCGAACTTGAAGCTCTTCCAAGATGTTTAACCGAAAATTCATATTATAATTTTTCTTCACCCTTGACTTACAAAATCACCGATAAAATACCACTTGCGCTTAGTGATGCATGCATTTTTTTGCTATGAAGACGTATTGTTGATGCAATCCAAATATGATATTGTTGTCAGAATGTTTATGCTGGCCAGGAATACGGGGCAAGGAAATTCTGTGCTACTGAATAAACGAAGACGTCGCAGGGAAATGCAGGTGAAGAATAAAGAAAACAAAAGGAGAAAACGGGCCTCAAGTAAATGCATGCATGCCGTGGATCAAATTTGGAGTGTAACATAGTAGTATTATTTTTGTAATTTTTATTTCGTTCAGGGTAATATTTCTAAAAAAAATAATATACTACGTTATTACTTAATTAGATTATAAAATAGACAGTCAAGGCCAAACTGCGTCTTTCACATTGCTGACCGCCCACTCTTTCCTCCCATGCACCGCCCTCCAATCCTTGCCCTCTCTTCCTGTCTCATACCAATCTCCTAATTTATTTTATTCATTCATTGCTTCTCAAATAAATAAACAAAATATTGTTTTGATCTCCTGTGGCTTTATAAGTGGACATTGATACATCACTACTCGTCTCAAAAGGGCATTTATAAACCGAAATGGTTATTTTACTTTCTACTTCATAGGATCGTGTGTCTCTGGGTTTTATTTCTCAACACACACACATATAATAACACTATATATAGTGTTTTAGGATACACATATAGAGAGAGACTTGTAACAAAATATATCTATACACACAGGCATATACTACATATTTTCCCTCAATATTGGGATTTTTTGAACGAGCTGAAATAAGTGAGAGGTTTAGCTTAAAATGTCATTTAATCAGTTGTGTTTGAACGCGCTAGATTATTGTAGAATATCGACAATTGGTCAAAAAATTGAGTTTAGATTTGAACTCGGGACCTCATGCAAGGACTTCAAACACTCTACCACTGTGCTAACACACATTTGCATAAAAAAAAAATCAAAAACTCACCAAAAAAAGTCCGAAATTTCCAAAAACAGTTCTCCGGATTTCCGCCCAAAAATCATAAAATCCGGCTGAAAATCCGGAAATTCGGATTTAAATCCAGAATTCCGATTTTTTTGCGGAAATCCGGCTATTTTTGGGTTGGGAGATGTTTGACCGATTATATCATATTTTTTACTTTCCATTTCCTCTCTACTTCGTCTCATCCAAACAAGTCTATTGTCTCACATTCAGTTTCAAGATTTTTAGTTACTTGAATTTTTATACAACTTTTTCTCGCTTTGATCCTAACTACCAATTACCTAGTTCCGTTTAAGCTCGACAACAACAACTGTTAGAAATATCAGTTGTCTGTTGTTCTAAAAAAACAAACAATGTTTGGTTATGTTACGGTTTCTACTCATGCGCCGCCACTAATTCTCACTGCGTCGATGATTCTTCCATCAATACGGCATACACGGCGTGGCAAGTTCAGAATTAACTGTCCATGCCCTCATCAACGCCACAAAAGTGTTGGTTCATGAATTCAAACATTGGGACAACCCAAGAACTTAGATAGGCTCATTCACTGCGATAATATCGTCCCTGATTTTTTCAGGCTGGTTTATCTCTTTAATTTAGTGTGCAGGCTATTGCCCTACAACTAGAGATTATGTTAAGCCTAAAGGGTAAGTAGGTGCTATTAGTGAACTAGCAGGATTAGTAGCTAGGAAGAGGGGCTATTGTGTAATTAGGAGAAGACTATATAACATCTCCCTAACAATGCAACAAACTAGTGAAATTTCATTTTGTGTATTTTTTTCCTCTCTCGTTTTTCTGCAATGGATTAGTAATTCATCAGGCTTCGGTGTTCTTGAAGTTCTTTCGTTTACCTAATGCGCATCTGAATGATAGTGACTGCGGTTTTCATATCATAAAACATTTATTCATGTCATAGGTCAACCAATTGCTTTCTCTATTTGATACTAGTGTAAAGCCCCTCCCCTTAGGACTATTAGACTTATTAAACCAATACTTAAATTCTTAGCTAACAAAAATAATGATAATAATTAATAACAGTAACATGTGAATATCATGAAGTTTATTACTACCTCCATTTCTTCTCTATCACACCATTTTGACTTTTGTCACTATTCACTGGGTCACTTTGACCCGGTGATTTGTGTAGCAAAACGATCCGATTTTTTGATAATTTTTTCACGGGGATATAGAGTAAAAGTTGTTCTATAACACGGTGAAAAAATTGTCAAAAAATCGCATCGTTTTGCTATCCAAACCACCCGGTCAAAATGACCCAGATACGAGTCAAAAAGTCAAACCGGTGTGATAGAGAAGAAACGGAGGTAGTAATATTCAAAGTGAGGTTGTAGTTACCCACAGTTGGAGTGGTAGAAAAAAAAATGTAATTTTTTCTTTAAAGATGGGACTACCAATCATTGGATAGTGATGGAAATATTTGAATCTACACCACTCACTTTGAAACTATGGAACGGGGTTGAAATCGGACGACAACGCCTTAGTAAATACTATCTTCGTTTCTTCAGGATTGTCCTACTTTGAAGAAAGTATTCATTGGGGTTAGCCCCACCACTGTGGCATGCCTGTATGGTGGAGGGCGCCATTCAGTTTTTGACAAACAAGCAAAATTTAATGGGTTGCATCTGACTATTGCATGTTTGTCAAAAATTGAATGGGGCGCCCCACCACGCAGGCATGCCTCTGTGGTGGGGCTAGCCCCAATGAATACTTTCTCCCTACTTTGACTTTTTAACTCGTAACTGGGTCACTTTAACTCGGTGATTTAGATAGAAAAACGATATAATTTTTTGACAATTTTCCATGGTGTTTTAGAGTAAAGTTTACTCTACAAATCATGTAAAGATTATCAAATTCTTAAATCATTTTGCTAATCAAATCACCAGATCAAAGCGACTCAGTGAATAGTGACAAAAGGTAAAGTAGGCTGAAAGAGAAGAAACAGAGATAATAGTAAAAGACCATGCTTGCTTAGTACCACTCTGTTCCCACTCTTTAGCCCCAATTGTCTTTTTTGACTCGTATCTGGGTCATTTTGCTCGGGTGATTTTGATCGTAAAACGATGTGATTTTTTATTATTTTTTTATTTTTTTAGTATATTTTTCACCGTATTATAGAGCAACGTTTAATCTACCACACCCTATAAAAATTCTCAAGAATTGCATAATTTTGCTACCCAAATCACCGGGTCAAAGTGATCAAGTGAATAGTAATAAAAGTCGGGATGGGGACAAAGAGAGGGAACAGAGTGGTATATAGATGTACTCGGTATGTTTCTTCTCTTTATTCCAGTTTTGACTTTTTCATCCGAAATTATGTCACTTTGACCCGGTGATTTGGATAACAGTACAATCTAATTTTTTGATTGTTTTTCATAGTGTTGTAGAGTAAACTTTACTCAAGAAGACCATGAAAAAATACATTTTTTTTATTGTATTGCTAATCAAATCATTAGGTCAAAGCGACGTGATGAATAACGATTAAGGTGAGTTTGGATACTCAGGTTTGGTTAACCAATACCCAAACCCAACATTTTTCCTAGTTGTTGAAATAAGCTGGTGGACAGGACAAACAGACTGTGGACGGGACATTGAAGCCGATGGCCGGGACAAACCAGGCGGCGCCCGAGTAGAGAGAGAAGAGTGAGAGATAGAGTGGGAGAGAGGAATCATGAGGAAAAGAGAAAGGGGGCGGTGGACGGGACAAACGAGCGGTGCCCGGCTAGAGAGAGAGAGAGGGGCGATTCCCTGCTTATTAGTAGGCGGTGTCCTACTTATTAGTTGGCGGTGCCCGACTCCTTTCATAACATATACTTATCTATCCAAACACTACACCGGTTTGGTTAATTGACACCCCCCTACCCACCCCAACCTATCTATCCAAACAACCCCATAGAAGAAACATAAGAAGTACTCATAGTGCATGTATATCTCTCTGACTCGTTTAAATATCTTTTATTTGACATCGCCAATATCCAGAATAATATATACGCAATAGCTGAAAAATCATATGTGATAAACTTTTTGTTGAGGGAATCTCGAGGGTTCTTCTAATTAGAATATACTTGTATTTACTCTGTATGGGCTGTCTATCGCGTGTACTAATTATCTAAGTTAACAATTCGGACGGAGGCAAATGCTCTTTTCTAGCTATGAATGCCTCTTTGCTCAAACTCAGCGATCGACCAAGGCACAAAGACACTCTCTTTAGAAGAGATTTATAATATTCTTAAGACGGAAGAAGATATTAGATGGTCATGATACTTGTGATTTAAGTGTTGCTTTTGCTTCATCGTATATCGGTTTTCATCAAAATGCTGTATTACTAGTATAAATTTTCTTCTAGAGATTTCACTCGACCTATTTCGAATACTGGATTTTTAAGAATTTCAATTAATACCAACTCTGTTCATATAACGTGCCCTTCAATCATTGAAAAACACATACGTATGCACCAACCTATGCATTGCCCAAAATAAATACCGCTGAGGACACTTGTCGTCTCCCCATTAGCCTACTGGCACAGTGCTCAAGGTGGTATTTAAAAAGTTTATTCACTGACAGATTCAATTGCTATGTTACTAGTCTACTTTAAATTTTCCTCTTTCTTTATCTTTAGCGATAATTGTATTTTATTTTATCTCTTCTCACAAAAGAATGGGGAAGTTTCTTCCAATCAAAGCTTGGGGAATCATGTGTTGCAGAAGGTTAATGATTGAGGTAAAACCTCTCATTGTTTTGTTTATTTTCTATTTTTCTCTTGTCCACAATTATTTATGAAAGAACAGTTGTGTGTATCAGATAATAATTAGTAATATTTGATTTTCCTTGGATAGACTGTTTGAAAAAAGAATCGGTAGTTGAATAATTATAATTACACTAGAAGTTTCATTTGGCTCTCTCAAAGCTCAATCTCATTATGATGTGGTTGGTAAACCCAATGAAAGAGGGGATTTTAGATACTTAAGCGCATTAGCATCAAATCGAGAATGTACATCTACTTTACACATGCCTATAAATATAATATTTCGAAAAAATCGACATATAACTTACCTGAAAGTCAATCGATAGCTTGATCATTCTCAACACCCTCTCTAAATGAAAAACGGAAAATAATCCAATGAGTGTGAGAAACGTTAGATGCACAAGGTCCTGAGATGGAACATAGACACTTATGTAAAGGAGAAGAAGAATATCTGACAAAAGTGCTGATTTGAAACATTTAATGCACCGATCAGACGATCAGTCTTTCACTGCTAGATAAAAAAACGTCTTCTTGTGCAATTTAAAAACATAAAAGTTTGAACAAGATGGGCAGTGGTGGCATGGTGTATTTGGCAAGCTCGAAACGCGGAAAGGTTCAAGAATTAAAATTTTGATTTGAAGATGGTCTTGAACAGGGTTGAATTCCATATGAGTGCCCTGCACATCACCGGAAAAAATGGCGATGGAGCGAGTGGGGGAGAAGACAGAGAAGAAAGGTGGAAATCTCCGCCTGAAGGATGGCAGAAGATAAATACCGACATAGCTTGTATGAAAGCAAAATCAGTGGCTGGGTATGGATGGTGATGCGAGATGCAGCCGACGATTTTGTGGCGGGAAGATTTTCGAGAATCATCTATCATGCTTCAACACAGTTCATGGAATTACAAGGCATTCGGGGAGGGCTGGAAATGGCAGTATAGCAAAGTGCCGAAGAGTTATAATTGAATCGGATTCCAAACTTAATGTCGATCTTCTACAGAGATTCCAGAATGGCTGCGGGGATACCAGTATTGGAAGCAACATGATGCAGTTGGTGGAGGAGTGTATCAACCTAGTGTCGACATTCGAGGAGTCAAGTTTCGTCACGTTAGGCGCAGTGCAAATATGGCGGCAGATTGCTTTGCTCATAGGTCTATTAGATTCTCCCAGTTTATTTTATATATCCGACCACCTGATTGGGCGATGAATGTATTGGAGAACGACCTAAAAGGACTTTTGTCCTAGTTTGAATAGAAATTTTTCCCTTAAAAAAACATAAAAGTTGAGAAGGGTAAAATGTTAACAAAAAATTATTTTCTCTCACAATAAATTTCACGAAACTCGTCTGGCTTCACTCTTTCGCTCCTCCAGGAAGCTTCAATATTTGATGTCTCACAGTCTCGGCGCTCCTACTTCGTGCGGTCCATTGAAAGAGGGGTAGAGTGAGAAATTAATGAAAAAAATGAATAAATTTATAATAGGTTAGTATTTATATGTGGGATCTTATTAAAATTTTAAGGGTAAAAACAAAAGTCACCATCCGTGTTTGGAATATATATGAAAACAACCCTCGTGTCCGGGGATATACAAAAACCACCATTGTAAGAGTTAGCATCTAACGGCGCACTAACGGAGGTGTGAAGAGACAAAATACCCTTCCGATCAAAGCAAATTACACCACATAAATCTAAATTATTCTCCTTCTCTCATTTCTAACCCTAAATCTCTCTCTCTCTCTCTCTTCCCCCCATTCTTTCTCTCTCCCGTTCTCTCTCTAACCATATCTAGGCGCCACCCCTTAGCAGCAACGAACAGAGGGATGGAGGACTATCCAGCTGTCTTCATCCTCCCAACCGCTGGCGCCCAAGCCGCCGACGTCTTCTTCCTCACATGTACTCGCAAATCCTATCTCGAAGCCCTCCCGACAATGGTGATTTTCTGGGTTTCGGTTCTCAGTCTTTCATCGCCGCCCCTCCGACTTCCATCAATGTGGTTCTTGTTATGTTTGCTCTCTTATACATTTTTCTCAACAGGAATTTGAACTACGATTCGACTTATTCGGATCAAGATCATCAATTTGTGAACATAAACGAGGTTCAGAAATCGAATCTGACGACGCTGCTGTGGTGGTATTACTATTAAGATCGGACGGCGTTTAGCTCTGCTTTGGCAGTCAGAGGTTTGAGAAGGGCTCACATCTTATGGAGATGTTCGGGAAGAGTGCACAAAAACCGTGACTGAGTGAACCCGGAACACGACAAAGCACCTCGCTAGAAGACATAGCTCTCACCGGCGTAGACCCAGAGCCTCCATTGAAACCCACAAAACCTTCACCTGAACCTCGCACAGAAACCAGCACTGAGAACCTTCACCTGAGAATCCATGAAAACAGAACAAGAACCTTGCAGATCTGGGTGTATGATCTTGATTTTCCCCTCCATTAGGCGATGATGAAATCAATAAACAGAACTCAGCTGATGAGAAATTGTTACTTTCCTGGCGGGGTAATTAATTTTGCAGCCATGATGGGTTCAATTTTCTTCGACGGTTTTCAAGTATAGATCTGAGACTGTTGTTGTTTATTTTTTTGTTGTTTGTTTGTTTTTTTGGTGGCGGTGGTGGTGGTGGTAGTGCTAGTGGCCAAGAACATGTAGAACATGAAAACAATAACAAAAAAAATACAAATAGGGGCAAAATTGTCATAAAAATGTCAGATTGCACCCTTATTCTAATTGATTCTAACATAAGGGTGTTATTTGTCCAATGTCCATCACTGGCATGGGTGCTTTTTGTCTCAACAGGGGTGGTTTTTGTATATCCCCGAATACGAGGGTTGATTTTGTATATATTCCAAACACGGAGGGTGGTTTTTGTCTTTGCCCAAATATTAAAACTACTGGGGATTTCTAGTGTAAATAAAAAAAATGGGTTGTGTGAAGGAACTAATGAATAAAATGAATAAAATTATAGGGTCAGAGACACTAAATCTACTTGCAAAAATGCATTTTTGGACACAAAACCCACTGCATTTTCAATTTCCCACTACAACCCCCTGCAATATACATATGTGGGACACTTCACCCCACATTGACAACGGAGGTTGATTTCTAACAAAAATTCATCACCTGCTAGTCACATGCTAGCTCTATAGATTAATAAAAATCAAGTAACAAGGGTTTTGACGCGAAATCTTAATGCATATTGCGCAAGCGTACATTCAAGTAGTATTTGGAGTATTTTTCAGACTCCGCGTATCGAAGCCGTAGGGAATAAGTCGCGATTAGCTAAGTAAGAATTAATTATAGAACACTTAGGTAATCGTGAGGAAGTTTGTGTATTGGTTGAAATTTCGTCACCCTCGAGAAAGTGACTTCAATTAAATTGCAGAATAACTAATTATTTTTGTGATTTTTAGAATAAGACATTTGTTGTGTGAAAAGTACGATAATGTAGAATACTAAGCAATTTATGGTCCCTAGGGTACTTAACGAATTTCGGACCATGTTCTGAAACACTCTGCCTGCGTCTAGTTATAGCGGGTCACCTCCGTCTTTCGTTCCGTTCTAGTTGGCTAGTCAGGTTCCTTACTGGGTCCTGTTGGCAACCGATTGCACTAAATCCTAACAAGGTCTAGCCGAAACAATGCACACGCAGTCGTTCAAGTTCCTCTCTCCTTTCAGCCTCAAGAAACAACAAGAACGCCAACAATATTCTTCATACATTTGGGTTAAGTTCACTTTCGTGCAATAACCTAGACAACTAGCATGCTACGGGTGATCAAGCCAAACACACTAAGCATTAAGAACAAGAACATGTTGAATAACTAGAAAAAATAACGTAGTTTTAAGTATCAAAACATGAATCAAACACACATAATTCATAAATTCTAAGTAGAAACCCTAGTTCTCCATAAACCACCTAGCTAAAAGAGTTTAGCTAGACATAATAGCGTTTAGGAAAACAGTACTATCCATATCATACATGAAATATGAAGAAGATGATATCACACGCTAAAATCTTCAAAGAGTAGTTTATCCTCGTTCTCCAAGCTTCGTCTCCTTGCTCTTACTCCAAGTTTCACGTGAATAATCAATACTCGCGTGCCCCTAGGTCAAGTGGTAGTTCATTCCAATGATTTTCCGTCCATCTTTTTTTTTGAACATTTGCACTAAAACCCCTCAAAACGTGTGTTGGTGGGCAGACAGGTAGTATCACCACTCTGAATGGTTCTACGACCAGCAGGGGTATGGTCTTCGCTTGATTTCTTCATGATATGGTAAGTAGAACTGGCCGTACTGATCGTACGACCACTCTGTGGAAAGTGGTGTAGGGTTTTGATTCATGGAACGCGCAACGGAAGCATAATCAAATAAAAGCCATGCAAAACCCTCCAAGGATCACAAGTCTAGATGCATAACGATAGTAAAGGCAAGAAATCATAAACACACCTTTGGGTTCTCCTTGATGACTTCAAACGCGAATAGTGTCACGTTCTCTATAGTTGATCCACGCCTAGAGTTGATCCTAGATCTCCCAAACTCCTTGGTGCTAGCCCGGAATGAGAGGAGGGTGAAGGAATCACGCAAAATGAGACAAAAAGAGGGGCTCGACCCTCTTTTGGCCGACGGGGTGAGGGGGCGGCGGCAAGGGACGGGTTCGGCCCTTGTTGCTTGCTCTCTCTCTCCTTTGTTCTCTCCCACTCTTGTTATGTTCTCTAAAGAGCATAAGTTATAAGGAAGGAAGGAAGGAGGGTCCTTTATATAGTCCAACAACTCCTTGTTAACTACCTAAAGGACTTATTCTAGTCCTACTAGAATTCAATTTAGTCCCTTCCTTGCAAATTAGTCCCTACTAAGTTTGCAAGGGTTTGCAAAGTGATCCTTCTAATTAATTAATCCAATTAATTAATTCCAAATCTAGTACAACTCTATATAGCGTGTGACCCCATAGGTTCTATCTAGTTGGTAGCAACTATTTGCTAATATGGAGCGGTTTCTAGCAAAACATCCATTCTAGCCAACTAATAGAATAGTCATCTAGACAACCTTGTACAAGTAATTGTCTCATCCCTTTGCCTCCATATCCGGATTGGACACGAGACATACAAGTCACACTCGTATATCCAATCCATAGTTTCTCGATCTATGGGAATAGCCTTATTCGTGCAAATAACATCAATATCCCATATATTGATTTATTTGAGTCTGGCCAGACATTCTATAAGCACTATCCCTCGAGTGGCCTAGGATATTTGCTCTCGTTATGTGGGAGGGGCAAATCCTCTCTACATCCACTACGATCTCTAAGCTTGCTTCTCATTGTATCCAGTACACGCCTTTATAACTACCCAGTTACGGTGTAGCATTTAACGCTACCAAGATCACAATGATCCACAACTAGAATATCTAGTGACTTCAAGTCTAAGGATGACAATACCATTGCACCCCGAGAAGCACTTGTGACTCAACATAACATGTATGTAGCCTTCTCGGTGATGGGTCAATCCAGTGCAACATTCCGTAATGCACACCTATGTGTTGGATCGTGATATCTCCATATCAATCCAACCCCATACTAGTCTATAGATGATTGTCCCATTAATCATTATACTTGACTAGGGATATTTAAGATAAACAACACGATTGTAAATCTAAGGACTTCATTATATTAAATATCCAATAAATAATAAATGAATTTTCTAGCCATATACAAATTCATACTAAACTAGATTGCCTCTAGGGCATCTATTCCAACAGTCTCCCACTTGCACTAGAGCCAATCTGGCGCATCCTGTATGCCCATACTCCTAGTGTGCCCTTCATGCTTCCATTGCGTGAGAGGCTTCGTAAGCGGGTCTGACAGATTATCATCTGTAGGAATCTTGCATATCCGAACGTCTCCTCTATCGATAATATCTCGAATCAGATGAAACTTCCTGAGCACGTGCTTTGACTTCTGGTGCGATCTAGGTTCCTTTGATTGTGCGATCGCCCCAGTGTTGTCACTGAACAACTCCACTGGATCCGCAATGCTAGGGACCACACCAAGTTCAGAAACAAACTTTCTGATCCAAACAGCCTCCTTTGCTGCGCCATTTGCAGCAATGTACTCAGCCTCTGTTGTAGAATCAGCTACCATCTCTTGCTTGGAACTCTTCCAGCTCACCGCTGCTCCATTCAGGCAAAACACATATCCCGACTGTGATCTAAAGTCATCTCTGTCAGTTTGGAAGCTTGCATCAGTGTAACCCCTTACACGCAACTCTTCCTCACCGCCAAATATCAAGAAAGTATCCTTAGTTCTTCTCAAGTACTTTAGGATGTTCTTGACAGCAATCCAGTGACTCTCACCCGGATTGGATTGGTATCTGCTTGTCATACTCAAGGCATATGACACATCTGGTCTAGTACATAACATGGCGTACATGATAGATCCTATGGCCGAGGCATAGGGAATCCTACTCATGCGTTCCTTCTCAATCCCATTGGAAGGACAACCACTCTTCGAAAGAGTAATTCCATGTGACATGGGCAAGAATCCTTTCTTGGAATCTTGCATGTTGAACCGTTTCAACACCTTGTCAATATATGTACTTTGACTTAGGCCTAGCAACCTCTTAGATCTATCTCTATAGATCTTTATACCGAGTATATAGGCTGCTTCCCCTAAGTCCTTCATTGAGAAACACTTTCCTAGCCAATCTTTCACAGATTGCAGCATGGGAATGTCGTTTCCAATGAGTAGTATGTCATCCACATACAAGACCAGAAAAGCTACAGAGCTCCCACTAACCTTCTTGTAGACACAAGACTCATCTTCGTTTCTGATGAAGCCAAACTCTTTGACTACTTCATCAAAACGTCGATTCCAACTCCTAGAAGCTTGCTTCAATCCATAAATGGATCGTTGCAGCTTACAGACTTTGTTGGCTTGCTTTGGATCCTCAAAACCCTCCGGCTGTATCATATACACGTCCTCGAGGAGATTCTCATAAAGGAATGCTGTTTTGACATCCATCTGCCAAATCTCATAGTCGTAGTATGCTGCAATTGCAAGTAGGATTCGGATGGATTTGGTCATAGCGACTGGTGAAAAGGTTTCATCATAGTCAATACCATGAATCTATCTGAATCCTTTAGCCACCAATCGGCCCTTATAGGTAATCACATTATCATCCATGTCGATCTTCTTCTTGAAGACCCACTTGCACCCTATGGGTCGCGCCCGATCAGGTGGTTCCACCAAAGTCCATACTTTGTTGGTATACATGGATTCCATCTCGGATCTCATGGCCTCAAGCCACTTCTGTGAGTCTGGTCCACTCATGGCCTCCTCATAGGTAGTAGGCTCATCATCTATGAGCATCGTGTCACCGGAATCAGTTACGAGAAGTCCATACCTCTCGGGTTCCTGGCGCACTCTACTAGATCTACGAAGCTCTTGTGTTACCTGAACAGGTGGCTCCACAACTGCTTGTGATTCCTGTTCAAGTTCCATAATCGGTTCAGTGATTTGCGGTTCTTGAACTTCTTCAAGTTCTACATTCCTCCCACTTGCTTCTTTAGAGACAAACTCTCTTTCTAGAAACACGCCGGTCCGAGCAACAAACACTTTGTTCTCGGTTGGATTGTAGAAGTAGTATCCCTTAGTTTCCTTAGGGTACCCCACAAATTTACACTTATCCGATTTAGGCCCTAGCTTGTCTGATTGTAAACGTTTTACATAGACATCGCAGCCCCAAATCCTCATGAACGAAAGTGTGGGACGCCTCCCACTCCACATCTCATATGGTGTCTCCATGACTGATTTAGATGGAACACGGTTAATGGTGAAAGCTGCACTTAATAGAGCGTAGCCCCAAAATGATAATGGAAGATCGGTTTGACACATCATAGACCGAACCATATCTAATAGGGTTCGATTCCTCCTCTCGGACACGCCATTCCATTGTGGCGTTCCGGGTGGAGTGAGTTGGCACACGATCCCACACTCTCTAAGATAGTCGTCAAACTCTTGGCTCAAGTATTCTCCTCCACGATCCGATCGTAGAGCCTTGATACTTTTGCCAAGTTGCTTCTCTACTTCATTCTTGAATTCTTTGAACACTTCAAAGGATTCGGATTTTGCCCTCATAAGGTACACAAATCCATATCTACTGTAATCATCAGTAAATGTAATGAAGTAGACATAACCACCCCTGGCAGGCGTGGCAAATGGCCCACACACATCGGTATGTATGAGTGCCAATTGCTCACTAGTCCTCTCACCTTTCTTATTGAAAGGGGACTTTGTCATTTTTCCCAATAAACAAGATTCACATGTCTCATGTGATTCAAAATCAAATGAGTCTAGTAATCCATCCTTATGGAGCCTAGATACACGTTTCTCATTTATGTGGCCTAAACGACAATGCCATAAATAAGAAGGATTTAAATCATTTATTTTAATCCGCTTGGTATTAATGTTGTAGACAGGATTGCTTAGATCAAGGACATAAAGTCCATTAAATAATTGCGCACTAAAATAGTGAATATTATTCAAATAAAAGGAACAACAATTGTTCTTTATTGAAATAATAAAACCTTCCTTGTCCAAACAAGAAATAGAAATAATGTTTCTGCTCATAGCAGGCACAAAATAGCAATTATTTAATTCTAAAACTAATCCTGAAGGCAGAGATAGCTCGCACACGCCTATGGCCAACGCAGCAACCTTTGCTCCATTCCCAACGCGCAGATCTACCTCCCCTTTAGCCAATCTTTTACTTCTCTTTAGATCCTGCATATTTCGACAAATATGAGATCCACATCCAGTATCTAATACCCATGATGTAGAGACAGTTAAATTGACATCTACAACAAAAATACCTGGTGGTGGTGGAATCACTATTCCAAGCCTCTTGTCCTCCAGATATTTTGGGCAGTTCCTCCTCCAGTGTCCAGGTTGACTGCAGTAGTGACACTCACCCTTAGTCACGACCTTGGCAATGCCACCAACAGGCTTAAGGGCTTGTTCCTTGGACTTGGCAACTGACTTGCCTTTACCCTTGGAGGAAGAGGCAAACTTTTTGCCCTTTCCTTTATGCACCATCATAATGGCCTTGCCCTTACCCTTGTTGATGCTCTGTTCAGCCGTCCTCAACATGTTGAGCAAATCTGGCAGTGGTTTAACGATCTCGTTCATGTTATAGTTCATAATGAACTGTCCATAACTCTCGGGCAACGATTGCAACACAAGATCAGTGTCCAACTCTTGGCCGACCGGGAACCCAAGCCGGGCGAGATTCTCCAAGTACCCGATCATTCGGAGTACATGGGGTCCCACCGGGTTCCCTTCTGCCAGATGACATTTGAACAGTGCCTTTGAGACCTCATACCTCTCTACCCTCGCCTGCTCTTGGAAGAGCTGCTTTAGATGTTCGATCATATCGACAGCATTCATGTTCTCATGTTGCTTCTGAAGCTCAGAGGTCATGGTGCAAAGCATTAGGCAGGCCGCATCATTAGCGTCATCAACACGCTTTTGATACGCCTTTAAGGCAACAGGTGTCTGGTTCTCTGGACCTCCTGGAACATGCTCCTCTATTGCGTACAGTTTCTTCTCTTGCTTGAGAACAATTCTCAAGTTTCTGTACCAATCAAGAAAGTTGGTTCCAGAGAGCTTGTCCTTCTCAAGGACAGATCGTAGGGAATGTTGTGAACTCGATGAGTTGTTTGCCATTTGGAATTCTACAAAAGGAAAATACGCAAGTTTTAGTATTTGTGAATTTTTGACTATATTTAATAATGGCTAGTTTATTAAATATAGCTCCCACTATTTTTTTACGGATTAATAACCCTCAAGATATTAATGCGGAAAATATCCTTATATTTTCTAGTGGGCCAAGATCCATCTTTTCATCTCCTTATGAGCTTGCTTTGGCAAGTCACCCATAATTTGACTACTTTTAGGTAGGAACAATTCCAATTGCATCCCATATGCAACTCTTGGTTCAACCGGGCAAATAACTCCTTATTTATCCATCCATATGGATAATCCCAATTGATTGCCTCTAGGTTTCTTAATCAGATTAATAGCCTAGTTGTGTTCAACCTCTTATCTAAACAATTGCACATTGTTACGTGCCATCGCATTCCATCATATGAACCAAGTCGCCATGCTTTGGCACGCACGAACTTGATAAATAATGATGATAATGAGTGTTTAAATAACGAGAAGGCAAGAACACAATATTTTCGAATTTGAGGGATTTTTCAATTCAGTTTTAATTATTTTGTTGATCAATATCAACTGATCTATCTATTTGAGTTTGGGCACAACTCCAAATAATAGATCCGGGTTGTCTAATTATCTTATTATCCTAATTGCATGCATCATCCATACACCAACCACACAAATAATAAGACAATAAATAAACAACCACAAAACAGAAATTAAACGTGATGTGGATATGGCCTTTTCTAGACTAAGATAATTCCAAGCCAATGGAATTATCTATGAACCCTAAGCAAACACATCTCCATGCGTCTTGATCTTTTGGTCCATCCTTCATAGTCATGTGGAATGCTCCATGCTCCATCTTTTGTGGCTTCTTTGGCTTTGGGCTTCTTTTCTTCAATCTTGGCTAACAATCTACTTTATCTAGCACTAGCTAATATCTATACTAAATAAAATAAATCTCACAAGTTGAGAAAAAAATGGCACGCAGGCCATAAAACCCTAATTAATTATTACAATTAATTGATCAGCTCGCAGGCCGTAAAACCAAACCACAAAATTAAACATCCACATCAAACCACATCCTAAGGCCATATCCAATCACCATGCGATTTGCACATAAACAATTAAAATCCAATTTTAACGCGCTTGGTCAATTTTAATTGATTTTAGGATTTCTAGGGTTAAAACGGTCCATGGGCCCAACAATCCAATTGACCGGGCCCATCAAAGTGAACCACAAGGCCCTAGGGCCGGCCCGGCCCAAAACCCGCAAGCTAGGCCCGCGGGTTAGGGCCGCCCGGCCCCTTAGGGCGGCCAAGCTTGGGCGGCAAGCAAGGGGGTGGTCCCCTAGGGGGCCGAACCTCCTCTTGGGAGTTGTTTCCAAAACAACTCCCTTGCTTGGAGCCCAAGTTTGGTTGTTTCCTTGTTTTGGGAGAACTCCTTCTTCCCCAAGGATGCCCAAACCCTAGATCTTAGATCCTAAAATTTCTCAAACTCACCAATTCATGCATCCAATGCAAAATTGGGTCTTGTTATGATCTAATTATTGACAAATGGCATCCCATGCTTGATTTGTCTTGTTTTACGCGATAAACAACGAATTAAGGTGTAAAACAACAAGAATGTAACACATAAACTACGTTTATGCTCTATGACCTGTGGCTCTGATACCACTGTAGGGTTTTGATTCATGGAACGCGCAACGGAAGCATAATCAAATAAAAGCCATGAAAAACCCTCCAAGGATCACAAGTCTAGATGCATAACGATAGTAAAGGCAAGAAATCATAAACACACCTTTGGGTTCTCCTTGATGACTTCAAACGCGAATAGTGTCACGTTATCTATAGTTGATCCACGCCTAGAGTTGATCCTAGATCTCCCAAACTCCTTGGTGCTAGCCCGGAATGAGAGGAGGGTGAAGGAATCACGCAAAACGAGACAAAAAGAGGGGCTCGGCCCTCTTTTGGCCGACGGGGTGAGGGGGCGGCGGCAAGGGACGGGTTCGGCCCTTGTTGCTTGCTCTCTCTCTCCTTTGTTCTCTCCCACTCTTGTTATGTTCTCTAAAGAGCATAAGTTATAAGGAAGGAAGGAAGGAGGGTCCTTTATATAGTCCAACAACTCCTTGTTAACTACCTAAAGGACTTATTCTAGTCCTACTAGAATTCAATTTAGTCCCTTCCTTGCAAATTAGTCCCTACTAAGTTTGCAAGGGTTTGCAAAGTGATCCTTCTAATTAATTAATCCAATTAATTAATTCCAAATCTAGTACAACTCTATATAGCGTGTGACCCCATAGGTTCTATCTAGTTGGTAGCAACTATTTGCTAATATGGAGCGGTTTCTAGCAAAACATCCATTCTAGCCAACTAATAGAATAGTCATCTAGACAACCTTGTACAAGTAATTGTCTCATCCCTTTGCCTCCATATCCGGATTGGACACGAGACATACAAGTCACACTCGTATATCCAATCCATAGTTTCTCGATCTATGGGAATAGCCTTATTCGTGCAAATAACATCAATATCCCATATATTGATTTATTTGAGTCTGGCCAGACATTCTATAAGCACTATCCCTCGAGTGGCCTAGGATATTTGCTCCCGTTATGTGGGAGGGGCAAATCCTCTCTACATCCACTACGATCTCTAAGCTTGCTTCTCATTGTATCCAGTACACGCCTTTATAACTACCCAGTTACGGTGTAGCATTTAACGCTACCAAGATCACAATGATCCACAACTAGAATATCTAGTGACTTCAAGTCTAAGGATGACAATATCATTGCACCCCGAGAAGCACTTGTGACTCAACATAACATGTATGTAGCCTTCTCGGTGATGGGTCAATCCAGTGCAACATTCCGTAATGCACACCTATGTGTTGGATCGTGATATCTCCATATCAATCCAACCTCATACTAGTCTATAGATGATTGTCCCATTAATCATTATACTTGACTAGGGATATTTAAGATAAACAACACGATTGTAAATCTAAGGACTTCATTATATTAAATATCCAATAAATAATAAATGAATTTTCTAGCCATATACAAATTCATACTAAACTAGATTGCCTCTAGGGCATCTATTCCAACAAGTGGCTCCTTTTTCTTCGATGTCGTGCTCTCGTCTTCAATCGACTTTAACTTCAACCATCTCCTTGAGCCTTTTCATCCTTCCAAAGTTCATTCCCGCTCTAACCAACATTCCCGAGCCTCCAGTTCCTGAAATGCACAACACGAAAATATACCTGAAGATAGAATGTGATGATAAAACCTCTAAATTGACACAAAGAATGATCGGATTACACATTTATGCCAAAACGCGCAAACATGCTATCTTTCCTCAATTTGAACACATTCTCACAAATGCATTGTAAATTACGCAAAACGGTAGTGAAACACATAATAATGTAACTATGATAATGGATTTATCAGTATTCATATGTGCTCTAACCCTTTTCACATGTTACTATCTTTACATTAAATTGTGTTCGAACTGCTTCGTTTTCTGAATACATGGGTATAGAATTATTTATTCACAATACATTTGACTTAAGCTTCATTATAAATCGTCCTAAAAAAAAGCTTCATCAGAGTGGTGAGAAAAAAATAAAATTTGAAGAAGTATATACATAATTATACTTGTTTGATGAGTTTATAGTAGTAGAAATCTGAGAGACTCTGTGAAAGTCAGAGAAAACCCTAACGGGGACATGAGCAAGGAGGAAGAAGCGAAGTTCAAATCCCTCCACTAACGGAGAAGGAGAGTAATTATGTGGACTTTGATGACCATTTATGTGAGGAGCAAGAGAAGAAATTTGGGTGTGCTTACTTGGAAGATTCCTGTCCAAAGAACCCATCAACGCACCATTCATGAAGAATTCTTTTGCAAAATCTGGGACAAAGGTGAAAAGGTGAACTTCTATGAAGCTGGATTGAATACCTTCCTGTTTAATTTCCCCGATGAAGCCCGTATAAAATAAATAGCCTCTGGAGGACCGTGGATTTTTAACGGCTCCATGTTACTGCTAAAATTGTGGTCTCTAGGAGACAGAAGGGAAAATCCTAGTATTGAGACCATGGATGTTTGGATATAGGTTTGAAATCTATAAATTCATCTGGTTAATGAAGAAGCAAGGAGAAGAACAGTTACCAATGTAGGTGAAGTCATTGGATCAGATCCAAGAGTTGAAAGTGAAGGCCAAACAAACTTTATGAAGATTCGAGTCTGAATGTCAATCTTTAAACCGCTCCCAAGGAGAGTACATGTCAACATCCGAAAGGAGAAAGTCTATCTTGATTTAAAATACAAGAGGATCGCCCATGTATGTAAGTGGTGTGGAGTTATTCACCACTACAACAAAGAATACGACAAGGTGAAGGAAGAAGATTGACATAACATGGAAGAAGGCTATGGAAACTGGATGCAATTCTTTCCACCAAACAATTGGAAGATTTAAACAAAGGTAGAAAGTGCTCCCATTAAAGACACAAAAACCGAGATAAGGAAGCTACCAAGCATGATTCAAACAAGACAATTGGAGATATAGTCGACCAACAAAAATAAACCACCGCAAAGGCCTTTGATAACCCTTTGACATGGCCGGCTTTAACGCTAGGCAACTCAAATGCTTGCTTAGGGCCGCAGAATTAGGAGGGGCACCATTTTTATCCAAAGAAGCGGTGATATAGTAGTAGTTTCCTTTTTTTTGCCAAATGATATGATAGTAGATAATTTTCAGCGATTTGTTAAAAATCATGCTCATGTAAATCCCTAGAATCACTCCACCCCACGTAATCTACAATTTCAACATAACTACTTCTTACTTTATCGCATCCATTGCTCTTGTTTCAATTTACCTCCTCAATTCTCTCAATAGAATTATTTAATGTAATTTGTTAGAGTCAGACATTCAACACTTGACGTGCTAATATTTTGGTGGTAATTTACTATATGATACTTGTATTCTTTTGAACAAAAATTCATTGTCAGGCATTAGGGAATTAAGTCACGATTCCCCAAAAAAAATTAAGTCACGATTTCCTTTTTTTTCTTGTTACAATACTACAAATGTTTACTTCTAAATATTTAAATATATTATTATTATTATTATATTATTATTATTATTATTATTATAGCCGTGCTGGGACATGATGAGAGTGAAATTCCTTTAATAAATTAAACTAATTCTTCAAAAAATTGGGGAAAATCTTGACGTTGTACATTAACATCGGTGCGGTCATACTACATCCGCAACCTCACGGGACTAAAGTATAACGTTCTATAATACAAGGTTTATTCATTTTTTATATGTAAAATCTCGAAACTATTCATAGCCTATTTAACCGTAGATTGTCTAGTTAAATTGTTGATTATATTTATAGCTTCTATTGCATTATTGGAAAATAATACATCATGTTCACATTAAAATTGCATTTTTTTCTTTTAAACAATATTCATTTGTTTTTTACAAGAGCCTCCACCATTCATCTTGCTTAGGGCCACCCGAGAGCTAGGGCCGGCCCTGCCCTTTGAGCACACGTAGAGGGACTGAATCAAGAAACGAGGCAAGCACATATGGGAAATCAAGAGGATACAATGAAATACAATGAACTCGCTCATAAGACCAGTCATGTGCCGCCAATATGGACCCATTCAGCAGGTGGCAGCATGAAGAAAGAACCCAATAGGAAGGTACAAAGAAGCCAGCCAACAACCCCAAAGGTACGAGATTCACCAAAGTGAAAAAGTACCAACTATTGAGCTCGCCCATTGACACTACAACATTGTCAGCAAAAATTGAAAAGAAATCATATAAAGATGGAGCGCATAGCAACCAAAGAGAAAAAAAAGTGTAGGGAACATGGGGGACATCAAAATATCTCTCACTAATGCATTGTCTGGTGTTGGGAAGCAACTCTCCCAGCCAAAATGACTCAGCCGGAACGTGCGAGGGTTTGGGAACCTAAACACGTCTGGATCCCTTCATGACCTTGTGAAGCTTGAAGGACTTACTTTCTTGGTGGAAACTAAGCTGAATTCGAAGGCGATGGAGAAAATAAAAAGCAATTTGGGCTACCAAAACGGCTTCTATGTGGATGCTAAAGGCGGTAGTGGTGGCTTGGCTATGATGTGGTCGGACAACGTAAATGTGAATTTAGTATTTTTTTCCGAATTCCACATTGATTTTTTACTCGAAGAAGAAGACACCAGTTGCTGGAAAGTCACAACCTTCTATGTGGATCCCAAAAGGGAAGAGAGGAGATATGTGTGGGAATTAATACGAATAATTACTTCCCAACCCAAGGCTCCATGGTATGTTATATGCGCGGTGGCGTCTTTTTCATAAAAAGAAGGGGGGGGGGGGGGGGTAGAGGAGTTCCCTTCTCACTACTTAGAGAGTTTACAGAAGCTTCAAGAGTATCATTTTCTGGATCTAGGTTTCACAGGAGCTCGCTAACTTGGAAAAACAAACAAGAAGGAGATATAACATATGTCAAAGGTTTGACATGGCAGTAAAAATATCGAATGGACGGACAAATTCAAAGAAGCCACCATCAGGCAGTGTGCAGGGCCAAACTCAGATCATAACCCTCTCAAGATGGAGTGAAGATCGATAGAACCAAAGAATCGAAAAGTCGGCAGGTTCCACTTTGAAAATATGTGGAATACGCGCAGAAATTTCAAAGACTTGGTGTCCCATGCTTGAACCAACCCTCGACGGGGATCAAACCTTCTTAACATACTTGAGTCTCTCACTTTCGTGTGTAAGAAGTGGAGCAGAGGGGAGTTCATCAGTTTTGGGAGGAAGTCCCAAAAATTATGGGAAAGACTTGAGAGTATTGAAGGATCGTGCCAATCCGAAGAAATCATCAAGAAAAAAAAGCGGTAACGGAAGAGTACAACCGAGCCCTCCAAGATGAAGAAATGATGTGGTAACAACGCTCCTGGGTAGATTGGCTAAAATTGGTGATCGAAGCACAAAGTTTTTCCATAAAAAAACAATAGTTAGGAGATCTAGAAATACGATATGTGGACTAGAATCCCATATGAAATACGGGTCCAAAAGGAAGAAGACATCGCAAAGATCCTTGAGTATTTTTTCTCAAACATGTTCAGATCCACTAGCCCTAACGTGGAGGATATTAACCCTTTCTACAAACTGCGGAAGCATCAGTCTCACACTCAAAGAGGCAGAAAATGGATCAAGAGTACATGAAGAGTGAAGTCAAGGATGCACTTCTCCAGATGGACCCAGATAAAGCCACAAGCTTGGAAGGCTTCACCGCGGGATTCTACCAAAATCGCTGGAAAACGTTGGTAAATGAGGAAACACATACTTGCCTTGAAGCTTTAAATAATGGTTCTTGCCTTATAGAGTACAAGAAAACCCTCTTGGCTCTAATTCTGAAGGTAGAACAACCCAGGATAGCCTCAGATCTAAGGCACATAAGCCTATGCAGTGTTTTTTATAAAATTCCAACAGAAACGATGTCAAACAAACGTGGGCTAGTTTGATAATGCTGTGGTGTTTTAGATAGAAGCAGTACGAAAGTTCTGTGAGAAATATGTTGTAAAAATATGCATAAATAGTGTTTGGTAAATTTCATCTATAATTTGATGTGGAAAACTATTTTTCGATTTTGTGTTTGGTAATCATTGCTTTAGAATTCTTGCAAGTATCGGAATGACAAAATCAGGCATGGTAGAGTTTACTGCAATTAGATAGGTAAACTTTTTAAATTTATTATTATGACATGGCTAAAAAAATCTATTAATAAAATTATCAAAAACCATGTCCGGAAAAGCAACCCCTCTCCAGATTCTCAAAATATGTGGTGGAAAGTAGTTGTTGTCCAAAAAGAAGATAAGTAACAATTTTCCAAACACAGTATCAAATGATTTTGGCATCAAAATGTTCAAGAAATCAAAATCATTACCAAACAGACTCTTAAAGGCATTCTTTCGAGCCTCATATATGAAAATCAAATAATTTTTGTCCCAGGTAAGCTTATCTCTGATAACATCGTATCTATTTTTGAGTTCATTTATTCACTCAAGACGAGGGGAAAAAGACAAAAAAAAATTATTTTTAGCACTTAAGGTGGACACGAGCAAAGCATGTGATAGGTTCGAATGGAAATTTTTACAGAAAATTCAATCTTGCATTGCATTCGGTCAACAGTTTATCTCATAAGTCCTCAAGTGCATATAGCTTTGTGGGGAACCTCGGGTTGAGTTGACCCCGAGAGAGGGCTCTTCCAGGTAGGGGCGTAGGGCTGTAAGAAAAACTGAATAAACCGGTCAAATCGACCGAACCAAACCGAAATCCTTGGTTTTGGACGGGCTTTTTGGATGTTCGGTTTATGAATGGTTCAAGTTTTCTCAAACCGGTCTAATCGGTTCGGTTTTTAGTTTGTAAAAATACCACACCGCACCAACCCGAACCGAGCCGATATGTGTCTAATGTACTTTTAATTAAAATATTAAAATATATCTAATAGTCTACAAAAATAGAACACAATTAGATAGATTCTATTAAAATCATCATATTGATCTTTATCGTTTCCATTTCTCTCACGTTCAATCGTAAACGATAGTTGTGCAAGTTTGTTTTTTACATTTATTTAATATCGTTCTCTCTTAAATTTGAAATTCGTTGACAATGCAGTATTATATTATCCATTCAATAATGTTTATACAAACCGACCGAACCGAAACAAACCAAACCGTATTTTTTTTCGGTTTGGTTTGGTTTGGTTCATCCTTTCAAATGGTTTGGTTTGGTTATAAAATTAGTAACCATTGCCCATGCTACAATAGGCTACTAATCTAGAAGAAAAACCAACTAACCATTGTCCTCTAGGAACATTAGAAACAAACCACTCGCTGTTAATGCCAGATTTCTTACCAGGGGACTATTGCTTCTCTGAATAGATCTACAGTTCTTTTCCAGTGCTTTTTTGTGGTTCTTCCTCTGTGGCTTTCCCTATTACTTTGTCTTATTTTGCAGGCTTCTTCTTCTTCACCTTCTTAGGACTGGAAACCTGTTCTTCTGGTTGTTTCTCTGGAGAACACTAGTATGTTTTCTTCTTCTTGCTAGAAATTGGAGTCTGATCCTTCTTGATCTTCTTCTTTGGAGGAGAAGGATACTTTTCTGCACTTGGGGTTCTGGAACTTGAATCATCACTGAGAGTTTGAACCTCTTGCTCTACAGTCTTCCTCTTCTTTTCAAAGACTTCTTTGAACCTCCAGCCATCTTGATTCTATCAGAAGTTCTCCTCGTGCTCATTAGGGTTTGAGGGTATAGAAGAGAGAGGCATGAGTGATACGTAAAAGATAGAGAGAAGAAAAGAGATAAATACTGAAGAGTTTGAGTTTGAAAAGGACAAAGAATATTTCCAAATGTTTTAAGATGTGCAGAATAAGTTAAATTCAAAATTGTTTATGTGTGTGACGTGGGAAAGGAAATAATAAAATACTAATTTTGAAAGGAAAATAATTTTAAAAGTAGAAACAATATTGAGAAATTATCTACAGAGATAACACCCAACATTGAAAGTTCCAGTTTATTGACTAAACATCATACAGACTTATTTTCAAGGCTTTGGAAAGGATTTCAAGGCCTTGAAAAGCTATACAAATGAATCAGGTAAAATCAAGACTTTTAAAAGATTTTTAAGGATTTGAAAATCAATTCAAAACTTCGAACCACATAATACTTACTTGTAACTTACCTCATACTCCCCCTAAACCAATGCTTCTTTATTTAGCATGCCCAATTCTAATCTCAGGGCTGAGAATCTATCATCTGGGAGTGGTTTAGTGCAGATATCTGCCAATTGCATGTTATTAGACACAAATTCAAGAGTAACATCACCTTTATCAGCATGATCTCTGATGAAGTGATGTCTAATATCTATGTGTTTGGTCCTTGAGTGCTGAACTGGATTCTGGTGTTGTCACATGTGATAGGTATATCTCTGAAATCAAATCCAATATCTCTCATTTCCTGAGCTATCCATAACACTTGTGAACAGCAAGTACAAGCTGCTATGTATTCAGCTTCTGCTGTTGATAGGGCTACAAATTTTGTTTCTTTGAATGCTAGCTGATAAGTGATGTTCCAAGAAATTGGCAACACCCTGATGTGCTTTTTCTATCCACTTTGTAGCCTGCAAACTCAGCATCTTCCTCCTGTTTGTAGCTTGAGCTACCAATCTTGCTTTGTTTCTGATTACCTTTCCATTCTCATCTAACTTCTTTATGAATACCCATATGGTACCATGACAGACTGATCTTGAGGTGGAGGAACCAGATTCTATACCTTGTTCCTCTCAAATTCATTGAGCTCGCTTTGCGTTGCAATGATCCAGTCTGCTTCTTGTAGTGCTTCTTTCACATTCTTAGGTTCCATAAGAGAGACAAAGGCATTGAAAGCACATAGGTTCTTTAATTGTGGTCTTGTCTGTGTACCAGGCTCTCCAGGAAGCTTCTCATGTCTTTGAGAACTTGAAGTAGTGGCTTGTTCACTCTGATTCTCTTGATGTTCATTTTCAAGGCTTTGAGACTCATTTTCAAGGCCTTGGAAATTATTCTTCTTTTCTTGCAAGCTATCCTTGGAACCATTTGAAGGCTCTGCTTCATCTTCTGACTCATGCTTATTTAAATTCAAGTCTACAAAAGTTTCACTCAAAGAACCATCATAGCTTTCATCAAAAATGACATGAATACTTTCTTCAACAAGCTTGGTTATCTTGTTAAAAATTATTTAAGCTTTGCTAGTCGGTGAATAACCAAGAAAGATACCTTCATCACTATGGCATCAAACTTACCAAGATTGTCCTTACCATTGTTGTGAACATAACAAGTGCAACCAAAATGTTTGAAGTAATAGATGTTTGGCTTTCTTCCTTTGTAAAGCTCATAGTGAGTCTTCTTCAGAATATGCCTAATCAAGAACATGTTAAGTATATAGTTGGCAGTTTTCACAGCTTTTGTCCAAAAGGATTTTGGCAACTTGTTCTCTAGAACCATTGTCATTGACATGTCTTCAAGAGTCATGTTCTTTCTTTCAACAACACCATTATGTTGAGAAGTTCTAGGAGCAGAGAAGTTGTGAGAGATGAAATGCTTAGCACAAAATAAATCAAACTCAAGTTGATCAAATTATCTACCATGATCACTTCTAATAGAAGCAATAGGCAGATTTTTCAGTGTTTGAAGTTCTTTACAAAGCTTTGAAAATTCAGAAAGAGCTTCAGATTTGTCTCTAAGAAACATCACCCAAGTAAATCTAGAGAAATCATCTACAATAACTAACATGTACTTCTTATTCTTTGGATTTGGAGTTTTCATTGGACCACATAGGTCCATATGAAATAATTCAATGGGTCTAGTAGTACTTACAAAGTTCATTGGCTTGAATGAACTTCTTATCTGTTTACCTTGAGCACAGACTTTGCATACTTCTTTATCCTTGAACTTGATAGAAGGTAGACCTCTTACTAGGTCATTAGCAACAAATTTGTTCAAAGTGTGCAAGCTAATGTGTCCAAGCTTTCTGTGCCAAAGCTTTGAATCCTCTTTCAAGGCCTTGAGACACTTTAGACTTTCTCCTGCATCTTTGTTAGTGTGTAAAGTATAAACATTGTTTGACCTTGAGGCAGTGAGGATGCAAACTCAAGATTTCTTATTTTGCGTCACACATTTCTCTTTGTCAAAAATAACTTTGTTACCATTGTCACATAAATGAGATACACTAAGCAGATTGAATTTCAAGCCATCAACTAAATAAACATCTGAAATAGAATTTTCAGAATATGTACCAACTTTACCAATACCTAGTGTGTTGAATTTTCCTGTGTCACCAAGTGTGATTGAACTTTCAGAGTGCTCTTTCAGTTCTGAGAATAAAGATCTCTTGCCACTCATATGTCTCGAGCAACCACTGTCCATAAACCATTTATGTTCTTTGCTCTTGGTGACAGCTTGCAAACACCATTCACTGCTTTACCCAACTGTTAGACCATGTGTGAAATTTAGATTCATATTCAGGGTCAACCATTTTAGGTGGTCAAATTTATTTATGAACCCAAATCTGTCTAACTTGTCCTTAAGTTGAACTGGAAAAGTGTTCCTCATTATGTGAGGGTCTCTTCTTCTCAAATGACAAGTCATCTTAACATGGTCAATTCTATTGCAGTAATGGCACTTAGGAGAAGTTCTGCTATTAGCCTTCACAAATCTGGTGTTGTTCTTTTTAGGAAAATTTGGATTGTAGTCAATACAAGTTTTGTGAACGGACTTTAAGCTTCCTGCAAGAATCAGGTTCAAATTGTGTTCTGAGCCAGCAAGTTTTGTAATAGCTTTCTCATATTCTTAAAGTTTCTCAGCTAGAGTAGTCCTTTGTTCCTCCAATTCATCAAACTGATGTCTTAGAGCAACAATATTGTCACTCAAAATTGAGTTCTCATTGACTACTTCCTTGACTTGAGTTTTCAAAGCTTTTAAATTGGCTTCCAAGGTCTTGAAATCTCAGCCAGATTTCTTCTGAGAAATTTTAAGATTTTGATTTTGGCAAACAAGATGCAGATTCTCTTTTGCTTTCTCATGAACCTTTTCCTTTATATTCATGATTTCTTTCATATAGTTCTCTTAATTTAAAAGCATTGCTCTAAGATAATCAGAGAGGAAATATGTTGGTTTTGAAATAAAATAGTTTACCATTACCTCAATGTTCTTTTCAGAACTTTTATCATGCTTGGCCATAAGGCAGAGGTTGGCCTGTTCTTCCTCAGATTCAGAATCACTTGAGGATTCAGAGTCTCTCCAAGAAGCTATCATTGCTTTCTTTATCCTTCATGGTCTTTCTTCTGAAAGTGTTTTCTTTTCTTGTGTGGACAGTCTCTAATCAAATTTCCTGCATCACCACACTCAAAGCAATTCATTACTTTAGGCTTATTACCATGAGAATATGATTTACCTGTGTTGTCTTTGCTACTGGATGATCTATTCATATCCCTTCTTAAATCTTTGTTTCCAAAGTTTTTCTTCATCTTGAGAATCATGGTCAAGGCTTTGGAAGTTAGAGCAAAATGATCTTTATCATCATCTTCTTCAATTTCAAGGATTTGAAATGGCTTATTCTCCTTAGCCTTGAGAGCTAGATTCTTGATAGTCTCTGGTAGTTCTCCATCAAATTTATTCATGGAGATCTCATGTGTACGCAGCTTTCCCTGCAAGTTGAAGTGATGATAGATCTTGAGCCTCTTCAATAGCAATATTCTTTGGTTTCCACTTGGATTTGGGAAGGCTTCTCAAAATCTTCCTGGCTTTCTCTTCATGGTAAAAATATTTTCCCAAAGAGTCCAGATTGTTGACAATGTCAGTGAACCTCTTGAAAATGTCCTTGATTGACTCATCTCCATTCATATTAAACAGTTCATACTGTCTAAGAAATATGTTGACTTGACTTGGCTAATTCCTTCAAAGGTTAACACCAGCTTGTCCCATATTTCTTTAGCAGTCTTGCAACCTGAAATCCTGTTGATTTCATCTGCAGTCAAAGCACAATATAAGAGATTCATAGCTCTGTAACTTTTAGAATATTTATCTAACTCGGAAACAGAAAGTGAATCCTCAGTTTTGGGAGTTCTGATCCCATCTTTCTCTCTATAGAATCTGTGAGGATCATTATGAATGATAGTACACAACTCCATAACTCGATCAATGATGAACATTTTCATCAGGTCTTTCTAGTTCACAAAGTTGTCACCCCAGAATAGAGGAGGTATGTTAGCAACTCACCCCATATATGTTTGAATAATCACAGAATTAATCTATCAATCCTATTTTCTTTTCTACAAGAACACAGTTTATGAAATTGTCACTGCAAAATAGGTAACAACTTATCCCTGCAAAACCATGTTCAAACAAATGGTTAGCAACACTCTACATCATCAAAATAGTTTGTCTTTAATCATAAAATAACACATCATCAAGCATAGGGGTTTAGGAGTCAGAATAGAATCATAAGCTCCCCCAAAGTTCATCATATATACTGCAGTGTATATTTCAAACCTTTAAAAACAGTTTCAAGGCCTTGAAGCCTTTGAAACAAGCTCAACTTACAAAAAAATTAATGGAGCAGTACTAAAAAGGACAAAGGAATAAACTAGGTTGCATGGAACAAAATTTAGAATAGCAGCGAAAGAGAGGGCTTAGCTTTCAAACATTTGAAGCTTTTCAACAACACCATGCTGGATAAACAAAGATGGAGAATCCTCCAATAGCCAAAAAATTTTCTCAGTACAACCTTAGAGGAAAAATACTACCCTTAACAACCCTATCGAAAAGCGGAATTGGGTTACTCTCCCTCCTACGCTTAGAGGAACATTTTATTGGGGAGAGTACTCCAACGTGAGCTGCAAGGCAAAATAGGTAACAGAGAAGTAGCAAAAAATACATATAAGTGGATCCCAAGAGAAAGAACCATGAAAATAATCACACTCATAAACCCAAATACAACAGGCGCAGTCAGCACCTACATCCCGGCAGGTACCAACAGTAGGAATCAAAATAAGCTGCAAGAGGACTTAAGGGACTATGATGTAAAGGCGATAATAAAAAATAAACTATCTCGGGTGAACAGATCAGACAAACTAAGATGCCCCTATCACGAAAAAGGCTTCTACACTGTCAAAACATGTTATAACCTAGCCCTTCAAGTGCAACAACAAGAAGAAAACATTGTAGCCACATCAGAACTAGGAGAGACACCATGTGCAGGGCTATGGAAGATCAAGATCCTAAAAAATGCAATTTTTTTATGGTGGTGCATTCACCAAGCGCTACCAACATATACAGAAGAGGCATCCTTACAGTGAACAAGTGTATTATATATGGACATCATGACAAGATAGAGGAACACCTCTTCTTGCAGTGCAAAACATAAAAGGAAGTATGAGCAAAAGTTCAGGGCAACATCTCGATGAATAGCATGATAGGGAAATTCTGTATTTAGATAAGAGATCATATCCATATGCTAAAAAAGGGCAATCTCGAGATCTACTGCTATATCCTTTGGATGCTATGGCATCACATGAATAAAAAAAAATCCATGCATCAACAAGACAAAAGTAACATAGCACAAGCAATCATCAACAAGCATGAGGAAAGAGAAATGCAATAGAAAAGAGAATAACTTAGCTTCAAACCTCCGGATTGAACACATGCAAGATGGAGAAAGTGAAGGCATGGATGGAGTGAAGATGAATTTTGATGGGTCCTGGCACCCAAACACAAAGAAGAAGGCCTTGGAGCAGTCCTTCGAAAACCAGAAGGAAATTGAAGCCAGCGTCATCAAAGGACTGGACTGCAACTGTGCTTCGGAAGCCGAAGCCTAATCAGGCGTGGCCGAATTGGATCTCGAGCTCCAAAAAACATCACTCATCAACATATTGAAGGCAATGCCAAGTCTCTGATGGAGATTATGGAAAAAGCTCTCTCGCACCAACAGATCAGAGACTTCTCAAACATCGCCAACATCATGAAAGAGGTGAAGGCCAAAGGCTTCTCATAAGTTAAGATTTGCGTCTTCATATGAGATAGTAATAAGACGGCAACTCGCCTCAAGAGTGCACAACATCCAAGACAGACAGAGATGGGAGACAAATGGACTGACATGGCTTACGGATGGGATAGAGGAAGACAAAGGGAGCCCTTCCCAAGATGTAAGAGTTGATTAGCTTTCTTTTTCAGATGAAAGTATTTCCTCTCAAAAGAAATGTTTAGAGTATTAGATATTGTTGTTTACCTATGTTTCTTCTGAATTAGCTTAGAGGAAAATGACACGCGTTTTAAGAAACATGCGTCATTTACAATTATGTGCTTAAAGGTTGTGTGGACACACAGAAAATCATGACTCATTAAACAGAAAAACAGTGTGAATACACAAAAATGTAAGGACATAATAGTTATTTCACAATAAAAGTTTGTTAAATAAGAAAATCAAGTTTAAAGAGAAGAAACCAGCTCATTAAAGAAGTAAGTTGGCTTAAAAGAAAAAAGTACCAGTCTGTCCCTACTCTTTCTTCCCATGGCTGTTGGGCTCTGAGATTAAGAGTAGGGACCGAAAATACCATTATGCCCCTGCTTTTTGAAGAAATTACCAAGGAAACCATCAATCAAATCAACCTTCTCATAAAATGTTTGATTTGATTAAAAAGTTAACCCAAATACTGAAACCAACTACTGGAGGGTAAATTTCCCTCCATAACTAAACCCAATTCTAAAATTTCACCTCATTTGAGTTTGTGGAGCAAAAAAATGGCATTTCTCCACATAACTCTATAAATACAACAAACATTGATAACGCCCAATTAGGGGTTATCTTTTAGCCTGATTTCACGAGTAATTGTGTCGAAATTAGCGGTTTTTGCCGGAAAATGCCTTAGAATGCCTCGGGAATCTAGAACGAGACGTTTATTTGTACTTGCTGGATTTCTGCTTATTTCTTGCTATATTTGGATATGATCGCGGGTTTTCGTTCGTGTTGCCTTTTCAGGAACAGGTTCGGGAGGTGCATCGGGAAGAATGCCGGGACCAAGCCGGGACCGTCTCGGGAAACGCGCACAAGACCGGGACACGACGGAAACACGGAAAAGCAGAAGTACACCGAAGAGGCAAACCGGGAGCGTCAGGCAGAAGAGTGGGACCCAGGGGACCAGACCTGGCCCACCAAAGGACCAAGTGGGCCCCACCTAGCCCCCACGGCCTGCGTATATACGCAGGCCCTGCGTATATACGCAGCCCCTACGTATATACGCAGGCAGTGAGGGTGGTGGAGGTTGTTGGTTGGGCCCTGGTTGCGTATATACGCAACCCTGCGTATATACGCAGCTAGTTTTGACTTTTGGTCAAAGACGGTGGACCGATGGCAGATTCCGTAATTTCGAGCACAAGCGTTTTCGGGAAACAGCACTATTTAAAGACTCGTCCAGACTCGTTTTGAGGCATTCACGAAGACACAGTACAATTCTCAGCACAACCGAAGGACAAGTCAGAGCATTCACGGAGAGCACGAAAGCGCGATTCGAGATTCGAAGACTTAGTTTGATTTCGTTCTCTCTCTTTATATTCAGAAACTGCGTTTTGTACTATGTCTAGTCGTAGCTAAACTTCTTACCTAGGTTCTCGGTGAACCTAGGGTTTCGTACTCAGATTTTATGATTACTACGTTTATGGATTCATGATGATTGTCTTAATTCAGCAAGTTGTATCTGTTATTCTGGTTTGATTATTATCGTATATGCATGATAGGAGTGATCACCCAGGATTGCTATAGACCCGAGCTTGTAGGTGAAAACGTCAAGTTAGGGTTAGGAAGAAAAACCAGGATTTAGTACCTTACCCTGATAGACCGACCCGAGAAAGGGAGATAGGGCTAGCATCAAAAAACGTGCGACCAACTGTTAGAGAATTTGACCCGGGCCATTCGGACAGGTTAGAAACCCTAACAGGATTAGACCGAGACTGCAGACTTAGGCAGCTTAACAAGAATCCGAAAGTCTGCAGGATCGGGATTACGTGTGGAATCTGAAAAGTCACTGCACAACTGGTACGTTGCACAGATACTGAAACTGCTGAGTGTTTTCATAATCGAAGGTAAAACTGAAATCTGTAGAAACCCTAGGGGATCCTGGAACCTAGTCTTCATCTACTATCGTTACAACCAAATCAGCTTATTTCAGAAAAAGTCACAAAAATATTTACGTTTTTAATTTCTGTTTTTAGTTTAGTCAATACCATCACAATCTACTCCTCCTTGTTACTACTCTTGGAAAACCGAAACTGACAACGTAAGTAAACCCATAATAGTCCTCGTGGGAACGATAACCCGAGTCTAATTGCACCCGGTACTACGAGATTCGTACACTTGCGATAGCACGTTAGTTTGCGCATCAAGTTTTTGGCGCCGTTGCCGGGGATTTTTTAGGGTCTATTTAGTAGTCAGAATTAGTTTTCTGAGCTTTTTATTTATTTTCAGTTTTGTTATTTTTCTTGTTATCTCACTGCGTTTTCGAATCTGCGTTTTCAGGACTGTTTAGTTGATGCCCAGATTGCCTCGCGATTTGGTAACACCACTCGACAACCCGGAAAAGCTGTATACCGAACAGAACCGCAGAAACCGAGAAAGCAGGATGGCAACCAACGAGAGAGATCCACCCACGAACACCGAAGCCGGTGGACAGGAACGAGAGACACGTACCCCAGCCCAGATGGCTCGGTACATTGAGGAGCTTGTCACAGCGGGACTTGCTGCCCGAAGCAACCAGAGAACATATAACTTATCTGGGAAGGCGTTGGTGGAAAATTTCGAAGTCCCCACCGGGGGGCATGAGCGAGCCATTGTGGTGCCCGAGATCACCGCCGAGCACTTTGACATCAAACCATCCACCATCCAGACGGTACAAACTCTCTGCCCGTTTCATGGCAGGGCCGACGAAGACCCGAACGATTTTATCGGGAAATTCGAAGATTACTGCAACAAGGTCAGATACAAGGGGGTAGAAGCAGAGGCGCTCATGCTGATCTTATTCCCGTACTGTCTCTATGGAGTAGCCAAAGACTGGCTTGAATCCCGACCACCCCGATCCATCACCACATGGGAGGAGTGTGTCACGGATTTTCTGGCTAAGTTCTACCCCGCCTCCCGAGTCATACAGTTACAAAGCGAGATCCTGTCATTCAGACAGAAGATGGGGGAGACGGTGGTGGACGCATGGGACAGGCTCATGAGATTGGTCAAACGGTGCCCGAACCACGGTTTTGGAGATGCGAAAATCCTGCAGGTTTTCTACCATGCCCTAGACAGGGAGAACGCCGACAGGATTGACAGAGAGGCCGGGGGAAACTTCCTGTATCACGTAGACAAAGAAGGTGCGTATGACCTGATGAAGCAGTTGGCCAAGCAGGACACCCGACTGTTTGACGATCGCAGGATGGCGGCTAGAGCCGAACCTGCAGAAGATGACCGGATAGACAATCTGGCCAGGATCGTTCATGACTTGGTCACGAAAGTCTACTCAGATAAGAAGACTGTTGCAGCAGTAGAGGAACCGGATCTGGACACGGCCATTGAGGAGATAAGGACTGAAGATACCAATTACGTACAGCAGCAGTGGGACCCGAGCCGGTACCGGCCGGGTACGAGAGACCATCCCGGGTTTCGGTACGGAAACCCGAACGCAGCAGTTTATGCACCGGGATTCCAGCACAGGCCACCAGCCCAGCAGGCTGCCCCGGCCCAGCAGGCTCAGTCAGTCCCGTCAGCACAGCAGTACGACGCTCAGATGAAAGAGATCAAGTCCATGTTCCAGACTATGGAATCCCGGTTCAAGCACATGGACACCTTGACGGCAGATATGCAGACAACCAAAACGTCACTGCGCGCTTTGGAAGTACAGGTGGGGCAGTTAGCACAGCAGCTAACGGAGAGACAGCCAGGAAACCTACCCTCGAACACAGTAAATAATCCACGGGCTCAGATCAATGCTATCTCCACTCGGAGTGGATTGGCACTGCAGGATCCACCGTATCCCAGCCACGCACGTGCAGAAAATTCGAAAGAAGTAGAACGCAACTTGTCAGGCCAGGAAAACAGCCACGCACGTGCACAACCGAAGGGCTCGGTTGAGCAGGATGCAGTGCAGAACAAGACAGGTGCAGAAATTGTACCCGTCTCCAAGGAGGTCCCGTACCCCTTGCGAACACGAAAGAGGGATGACAGCAAGGACTACGCCAGGTTTCTCGAGATGTTCAAGCAGCTGCAGATTAACATACCTTTTGCTGAGGCTTTGGCTAAGATGCCCACTAACGCTAAATTCCTCAAGGACATCTTGTATGGGAAGAGGCAAATGAGCGATTTCGAGACCATAAACCTGACAGCAGAAGTGAGCAATTGTGTGAAGAATGGGCTACCGAGGAAGAGAAAGGATCCTGGCAGTTTCGTTATTCCGGTTACCTTAGGGAACGCTTACACATGAAAGTCTCTGTGTGACCTAGGGGCCAGCATCAACCTGATGCCATTGACGATTTTCAAAAGTTTGAAAGTCGGTGAACCCCGACCCACCAGAATCATGCTGCAGATGGCAGACAGGTCCGTAAAACAGGCCTACGGGGTTATCGAGGATATTCTGGTCAAGGTCGGCGAGCTTATTTTTCCGGCAGATTTCGTCATCCTGGACATGGAGGCAGGGGAGGTACCGCTCATACTTGGCAGCCCGTTTTTGGCCACAGGCGAAGCAATGATAAACTGTAAGAGCGGGGAGCTGACCATGCAGATTAACGAGGAAAAAGTAAAATTCAACTTTTTCAAAAATCTGCAACTGCCAAATTACTACGACCACGAGGACATCTTTGCTATCGATGTGGTGGACGAAGGCTGGGAAAACGAGGAGATGGACCAATTATGGGAAGAGATCGATAGCATGTACGGGGAAGAAAAGGAGAAGACTCGGTGCGAGCACGCCATGAGAGCCGAGGACTGGACCACTTTGCACCGGGACGAAGACGGCGGGAAAAAGATGATTCTGGTCCCGTCACTCAAGGAGCCACCCGCACTGGAGCTGAAACCGCTCCCGAGCCATCTCAGGTATGCATATATTGGTGAAAATAGTACTCTGCCCGTAATTGTTTCGTCTCGTTTATCTCAGGAACAGGAGCAGAAACTGCTGGAAGTATTGCGAGAGCATAAGGAAGCAATAGCATGGACAATTGCAGATATCAAGGGAATCAGCCCCTCCTACTGCATGCACAAGATCCGAATTGAAGAAGGCAAGAAACCGGTGATTCAGCCCCAGCGGAGACTGAATCCGAACATGAAGGACGTTGTGCGAAAAGAGGTCATGAAGTGGCTGGAAGCGGGAATCATCTACCCCATATCAGACAGCACATGGATCAGCCCGGTCCAGTGCGTGCCCAAGAAGGGGGGTATTACGGTGGTGCAGAATAACGATCAGGAGCAGATTGCGCAGCGCACCGTTACAGGCTGGCGGATCTGCATGGACTATCGGAGGCTAAACGATGCAACACTGAAGGACCACTTCCCGCTGCCATTCATGGACCAGATGCTGGACCGGCTCGCCCATCATGCCTACTACTGTTTTCTGGACGGGTATTCCGGGTACAACCAGATTTGCATAGCCCCGGAGGATCAGGAAAAGACGACGTTTACCTGCCCGTACGGTACATTCGCGTTTCGGCGCATGCCGTTCGGGTTGTGTAACGCTCCGGCCACGTTCCAGAGATGTATGATGGCAATTTTTTCCGACATGATCGAGAAAAATTTAGAGGTCTTCATGGACGACTTTTCACTCTTCGGGGACAGTTTCGATGACTGCCTGTTCCATTTGGGCCAGGTTCTGATCCGATGCAAGAAGGCAAATTTGGTGCTCAATTGGGAAAAGTGTCACTTTATGGTCACCGAGGGGATCGTGCTGGGTCACAGAATTCCCAGCAAAGGGCTCGAGGTGGACAGGGCTAAGATCGAGGTGATAAAGCAGCTTCCATATCCGACGAACGTAAGGGCGATCAAAAGTTTTCTGGGTCATGCAGGATTTTACCGAAGATTCATCAAAGACTTTTCCAAGATCACAAAGCCACTTTGCGCGTTACTCGGAAAAGACGTACCCTTTGATTTCGATGCAGCATGTCGGCAGGCTTTTGACCATTTGAAGGAAAAGCTGACCACAGCCCCGGTTATAACCACGCCAGATTGGTCACTCCCGTTTGAGCTGATGTGTGACGCCAGCGACTACGCAGTCGGGGCAGTTTTGGGACAGCGGAAGGATAAGGTATGCCACGTCATTTATTATGCGAGCCGGGTACTCAACGATGCCCAGCTCAACTATGGCACCACAGAAAAAGAACTGCTGGCCGTGGTGTATGCCCTGGACAAATTCAGGCCCTATTTGGTCGGGTCAAAAGTTATCGTTTTTACCGACCATAGTGCTCTGAAATACCTGCTGGACAAAAAGGACGCAAAACCGAGACTGTTGAGGTGGGTACTACTGATGCAGGAATTTGATGTGGAAATCCGGGACAAGAAGGGAGTTGAGAATGTGGTAGCGGATCACCTGTCCAGACTTGAGAACGTGAAGGTGGACCCGGTGCCGATCAAGGAAAACTTCCCGGACGAGCACATCATGGCAGTCAAAATCGGGAGACCACGGTACTATGCCATAGCCAACTACTTGGTAACTGGCACGCTTCCCGAGGATCTCACCCCGTCGCAGCGGAAAAAGTTCATTGCCGAAAGTCGACAGTATTTCTGGGACGACCCGTACTTGTTCAAACAGGGGGCCGATAACATCCTGAGAAGGTGTATCCCGACCCACGAGGCCTGGAACGTAATCCGACACTGCCACTCATCACAGTGTGGGGGTCATTTTGGGGGAACGCGAACAGCTCATAAAATACTGCAGTCCGGGTTTTTCTGGCCGACAATCTTCAAAGACTGTCACGACTATGTGCAGGGATGCGATAGGTGCCAGAGGACAGGAAACACGTCACACCGGGACGAGATGCCGATGACCGTATGGCAGGAGGTAGAACCATTTGATGTATGGGGGATTGACTTCATGGGTCCGTTCCCGTCTTCGATGGGGAATCTGTACATTCTGCTGGCAGTAGATTATGTGACAAAGTGGATCGAAGCGATCGCGTGTCAGAAAAACGATGCAGCCACCGTTGAGCGTTTTCTGAAACGCAACGTTTTCACTCGTTTCGGGACTCCCAGGGCAATGATCAGCGACGAGGGATCTCACTTCATCAATCGAGTTTTTGCGAAAGTTTTGAAACAGTACGGCGTGTCAGTTCATAAAGTCTCGTTACCCTACCATCCGCAGACGAACGGGCAAGCCGAGGTGTCGAATCGAGAGATCAAGAGCATACTCGAAAAAACAGTTAATCTCGGCCGAAAGGATTGGTCCGTCAGATTAGACGATGCGCTTTGGGCCTACAGGACATCTTTCAAAACACCGTTGGGAATGTCACCATACCAGCTCGTTTTTGGGAAAGCGTGCCACTTACCGGTGGAACTGGAGCACAAGGCGTATTGGGCCATCAAACTGCTGAACTTGGACCAGAATCTAGCAGGGTATAAGAGGAAGATGGCACTGCTGGAATTGGAGGAATTCCGCAGAACGGCTTTCGAGAGCGCCAAAATTTACAAAGAGAAGACAAAGAAGTGGCATGATAACCGTATCACGCCAAAGCAGTTTAACGAAGGCGACAAAGTGCTTCTCTACAATACCCGGATGCGGTTCTTTCCGGGGAATTTGAGGTCTCGTTGGTCGGGACCGTTCATCATCAAGCAGATTTTTGCCTGGGGGGCATTCGAGCTGGAAAATCCAAAAGACAACTCCAGTTTCAGGGTGAACGGGAACCGGATCAAGCCGTATCTCGAGACCGCCGAAGTCGTCAAAATAGACCCGGTCTATTTTGATGACCCGTGAGAGGTAACAAGGTCGGGCCGTCGACCGTAAAATCACAAGGCGCTGTTTGGGAGGCAACCCAAAATTTATCGTTTATTTATTTAGTTTTGTTAGTTATTACGTTATTATAACAGTTCTGAATTTCGAGAGAGGCGAGATGAGCGGGTTTTTGACTTTGAATTTGAAAGTGTGCAGAGACAGAATCATCCAAAACAGCCAAGACCAGGGAAGCAGGGGAAGAGAGAAGTTTTGAAAAAAAAAATAATAATAATAATTTTGCCTCGGGCTGCGTATATACGCAGCCCCTGCGTATATACGCAGTCCGTGGGGGCAAATGCAATTTTTTTTTTTCTTTTTTTGGTTGTTTTCTGGTTGGGTATATACGCAGTACTGCGTATATACGTAAACAGGAAAGAAAAAAAAATTCGAAATTTTTTCAAAACCTCGGGGGTATTTTGGTCATTTTGACCAATTAGGGTTATAACCTAGTGAGGGGGACGGGTTGGCCATTGTTGGCACCTCCCTTTCTCTCTCTACCTCCATTTCCTCTCACTTGAAGAACAAAGATTTTGCCTCGGACCTCCAAATCAAAATCCGGACACATTTCTGGAATCCCCTCGTCGCAAGGAGCAAGATTCATCCATCAAAATCCAGAAACAAGCGAAAATCGAGCGGGCAATTTCCATCAAAAAGTGAGGTGTTCTTGAGGAAAAGTGCATATTCGAAGGTGTTAGAGCAGGAACTAGCAAAAACCGTACAAGGGAACGTGAACGAGGAGATCGAGGGCTTCGATTTGGTGTGCTCGTATTTCAATTTCGGGCAGTTGACTTTTCCGGTGACTTTTCCGGCGACCACCGGCGGTTTTCCGGCGACTTTCCGGGCAGAATCTCCGGTCTTCACCCCTGTTTAGGGAAGGTCGAAAATCTCATCCCTCGCTTTATTTTCCGTTCTGGCACGGCCCGTAGCCGGGCCCGTTAATTTCGGTAATTTTGCATTTGGAGCGGCACTTGCCGTGTGGACCTCTGGTAGATCTTAGGTGGACTATCTATTGAGACACACTATTTTGTGCACGTTTCACGTTTTTGCTTCGTTTCCCGAGTCGGCACGTTTTACGAGGTTTTGGTCTGTTATGGAGTTTCACGTGCCCGTCGTCGACCCTAACCGAGATGACATCCCTACTGACTATGAGGCGGATGAGCTTACCCCTTTGCTGTTTGACAGTTTTAGGTTCGTCAACCATCATGCCCAAAATTACTTTATGACCGGGACCAAAATGGGTCATAGCCTTCCCGTAGACTACCAGTTTGAGGTCGACCATACTTACATGCCGCCAGAGATGGCGGCTTATGCGAGTCGACCGGACATTTTCGGGACGTCCCTAGCGGGGTTTCCGGACTTGTCCGATACTGACTTGGTGCGTGAGTTCTACGCGAACCTCATGCACAAGGGGGAGGGTGAAGCCAATGGGGATGTCCGTTGGGTCTATATGCGGCGTACGTTTCTGTTGCTCACGGCGGATACCATCCGCCAAGCGTACCAGATTCCGATGCGCCATTTCTCGTGCGCATATGCTGAGTGTGCAGATTACCCGCCTAACGATGCTGAGCTTTTGCGGGTTGTGACTGGGGGGTACCCGGGTGCCCATTTCGAGAGAGAGGGGCCAGGCGAGATAGGCAAGAAATCGCATTCTCGTTTTATTGCTGGCCCGCCACGGTGGTGGGCCGAGTGGGTAGTGAACAGGGTCGTAGGTATTAAACACTTTACCTACCTTGACTTCGAGTACGTACTCTTAGTCTATTGCCTTGTTCTGAGACGAGAGGTTGACATTCCTCGTCGGATTTGGGTGTACATGCAGGAGCGGAACTGCTCCGGTAGCCATAAGGGATTGGGGTACGCCAACCTCATTGCCAAACTGGCACGGGAGTTTGAGGTTCCGATGGATGATTTAGAGGGTGACCTACAGCCTCCTGTGCCACGGCCTTATAGGAAGCTTATTGCTCGTCACCCGGGCCCACCACAGCCAGTCGTTGACCTCGATGAGGATGACGATTTTATGGAGGAGGACCCGGCTCCTGCACCTGCCCCTGCCCCTTCCCCTAGGAGGCGTTCGACTCAGGAGCGACCAGTCAGTCGCCAGGCATCGGCCGGACTTCGGCGATGCCGTACTAGTAGAGAGAGCGAGCGGCCCGAGTCGAGTAGGCAGGGGACTGAGAGGAATGCCCAGCCTCAGCCTGCCCGTCAGAGAGAGCAGCCGGCCCCACGGGCCACCCCGACCCCACGAGCTAGACCGGCCCCGCCCCGTAGACTACCCCGAGTGGATGAGAGATTTGAGGGCTGTCAGGGCGGACGCAAGTCCATAGGAGAGAAGGTGTTTGAGGGAGCGGGCAAGCTTTGGAGAGCGTTGACGCATATCCGCCGGACTCAGCGGAAGGTCACCAAGGACACCCAGGCTGCCCTAGCTAGTATTCAAGAGGAGCAGCGGGATGCGGCTCGGCACGCAGGCCGAGAACCGCCACTTCCGCTGTATTTTCCACCCACCTACTCCAGCAGCTTTACCGAGGGATGGTCGGATGACGGGGACTCCAGCGAGTGCACGTCTGCTCCGCCACCTCCGAACCAGCCACCACCACCGACTCAGCCATCACCGCCACCTGCCAGACAGGAGAGACGGCAGCCTGGGACACGATCCCGGCAGCCTACAGGTCGTCAGACTGGGACCCGTACCCAGCCGACTGGGGCCCGTACTCAGCAGCCTTCGAGTGGCAGGACGACTTTGCGATCCCAGCCACCTAGCAGTTGGACTGGGTCCGAGTCGCAGTCCTCGGATTACCGGCCCCGTACACGGGCACGTCAGCCGGTATTTAGGACTGATTCAGAGATTAGCTCGCCGGGTAGCATATCCGGTACGTCCGAGACCGGGTCCGACCCGACATTTTTTCCGGACGATTGAGTGCCATGAGGGCATGCCACCTCTTAGTGGGGGGGTGGTAGTCGTGTCTGCATTAACCCGGTCTGCACGTTTTTTCGTATTTATTTTTATTTTTATTTTTATTTTTGAGTCAGCATATTTTCTTTATTTGAGTCAACCCACCATAATCATTCTGGCCATGCATTGTATATAATTAAAAAAAAAATAAAAAAAAATTAAAATTTTTTTATGCTGCTGGTTGGGTATATACGCAGACATGCGTATATACGCAAACAGCAAGTATAAATTATTTTTCAAAAAAAAAAAAAAGTTTAAAATCAGAAAATTTTGAGAAAGGGCATCGAGATAACGAAAACAGTGAAGAAATTGAGTTTGAATCCTTTGAAAGAGAAGAAAACTTGCACCGAGGTATAGTAGATAGGTGAGAGCCAGTGACCTTTGGAATCCGCAAGTAGTTATCAACTGAGCGAAAAATCGACTAGTTGCTACACCACCGTCACATAGGTAGTCGACAACCCGCCCACGGGCGCCGTCACGGTCATCGCATTTTTCGGTGGAGTGACTGGCTATCAAGGGACCTCACGTCCTGTTTCTTACCCCTAGGTCCAATTAGTCAACCCGTTTGAAGCCAATTACCCTCTTTCTTCATAGCCACTTTTGCCTAGGCAGCCTTCTTTGAGACCTCATCAGTCGATAGTTGGCTATTCTACGTGTTATGACGGAGGGAGTGAGTAGGGACAGGTTTTAGATAGGGGAGCTTCATGAGTTATCAGTTTTGGACAGTTTCGATTTTGACTCGTTTTTCGAGGGAAGGACAGGGTGAGTGAGAGGCGACAGTGCATTAATTTGCGGAGATGGATCACTTCACTACATAGTGACCACAGGAGGAGTTAGTCGCGTGCGAGCATCTTTTCGCACAAAACGGGGTTCCGGGGGTTTGTAGGGTCAATTGGTGGTTGTGCCGTTTTTCTACATCTTTGGTGATGAGGAGGTTCGGCGGGACTGCACAGTATTATCTTGACTACAGGATCAGCGCTTCAGGATTAGTGTGGGGGTACTTCACATGAGGACATTTTACGTACCCCACGACAGAGATTTATTTTCACTCACTCAGCTTTAGTCAGTTTAGTATTGTCGATATTCGTGTATGTGTGTATATATAGTTGTGTTATAAAAAAAAAAGAGAAAAAAAAAAGAAAAAAAAGAGAAAAAGAAAAAGAAAAGAAAAATTATTATGATCCAGTTTTTAGTGTGTTTTGTGTTTTTGTTATTTAAATAAAAAGCTGAGTGAGTGGCACAATTTTCGAGACGTTTTGCACCGCTTCACATTTGTGGCCGCAAGCACGGCAAAGACACACCGGGGGACAGGAGAATTGGGAAAGCAGGAACTTAGGTCTTTCGGACAGTTTTTCGGGATCTCGGTGAGGGGTGTGAGTTTGGTAAATTGCGAGAATGTGATAACATGTAGGATTAGGCCGTACCTCAATACATACATTTATCCTACCTGATTAGACATAGATCCTTTTTGGAAACAGCTCGGATGGTAAGTTAGCTAGGGATTTGCTCAGTTTGATAACCAAAGTAATAGTACTTCGGTCCAGTGCTTAAATCCACCATATAAATCTGTTCAGACTTACCGATCGCTTGCAGGGAAGTAGATTCTGAAAAGGACGAGATCACGAGGACACACTGTTTATGTTTTTGAGGTTGCCCGATCTCGCCAAAAATATTTTTGTCACTAGTCTGTTTTGAGTCGTTTGAGTCTGTGTATATTCTATCTGAGTCAGTTTTTCTATCGAGTCGTCCGGTTGAAAGATTCGGGTCGAAAGTGTATGCAACGGTAGGGTATGTACAGAGTCAGTCACGAGGACAGAAATGCAGGCTAGAGTTGGCAGGATTGCTCGGGACGAGCAATGTTTAGTGCGGGGGTATTTGATAACGCCCAATTAGGGGTTATCTTTTAGCCTGATTTCACGAGTAATTGTGTCGAAATTAGCGGTTTTTGCCGGAAAATGCCTTAGAATGCCTCGAGAATCTAGAACGAGACGTTTATTTGTACTTGCTGGATTTCTGCTTATTTCTTGCTATATTTGGATATGATCGCGGGTTTTCGTTCGTGTTGCCTTTTCAGGAACAGGTTCGGGAGGTGCATCGGGAAGCGTGCCGGGACCAAGCCGGGACCGTCTCGGGAAACGTGCACAAGACCGGGACACGACGGAAACACGGAAAAGCAGAAGTACACCGAAGAGGCAAACCGGGAGCGTCAGGCAGAAGAGTGGGACCCAGGGGACCAGACCTGGCCCACCAAAGGACCAAGTGGGCCCCACCTAGCCCCCACGGCCTGCGTATATACGCAGGCAGTGAGGGTGGTGGAGGTTGTTGGTTGGGCCCTGGTTGCGTATATACGCAACCCTGCGTATATACGCAGCCAGTTTTGACTTTTGGTCAAAGACGGTGGACCGATGGCAGATTCCGTAATTTCGAGCACAAGCGTTTTCGGGAAACAGCACTATTTAAAGACTCGTCCAGACTCGTTTTGAGGCATTCACGAAGACACAGTACAATTCTCAGCACAACCGAAGGACAAGTCAGAGCATTCACGGAGAGCACGAAAGCGCGATTCGAGATTCGAAGACTTAGTTTGATTTCGTTCTCTCTCTTTATATTCAGAAACTGCGTTTTGTACTATGTCTAGTCGTAGCTAAACTTCTTACCTAGGTTCTCGGTGAACCTAGGGTTTCGTACTCAGATTTTATGATTACTACGTTTATGGATTCATGATGATTGTCTTAATTCAGCAAGTTGTATCTGTTATTCTGGTTTGATTATTATCGTATATGCATGATAGGAGTGATCACCCAGGATTGCTATAGACCCGAGCTTGTAGGTGAAAACGTCAAGTTAGGGTTAGGAAGAAAAACCAGGATTTAGTACCTTACCCTGATAGACCGACCCGAGAAAGGGAGATAGGGCTAGCATCGAAAAACGTGCGACCAACTGTTAGAGAATTTGACCCGGGCCATTCGGACAGGTTAGAAACCCTAACAGGATTAGACCGAGACTGCAGAGTTAAGCAGCTTAACAAGAATCCGAAAGTCTGCAGGATCGGGATTACGTGTGGAATCTGAAAAGTCACTGCACAACTGGTACGTTGCACAGATACTGAAACTGCTGAGTGTTTTCATAATCGAACGTAAAACTGAAATCTGTAGAAACCCTAGGGGATCCTGGAACCTAGTCTTCATCTACTATCGTTACAACCAAATCAGCTTATTTCAGAAAAAGTCACAAAAATATTTACGTTTTTAATTTCTGTTTTTAGTTTAGTCAATACCATCACAATCTACTCCTCCTTGTTACTACTCTTGGAAAACCGAAACTGACAACGTAAGTAAACCCATAATAGTCCTCGTGGGAATGATAACCCGAGTCTAATTGCACCCGGTACTACGAGATTCGTACACTTGCGATAGCACGTTAGTTTGCGCATCAAACATAACCTGAGTTTTTAGAGTCCACAATACTACAGTTGCAACTTGAAGAAAAAATACATAAACACTGGCTGCAGCAGCAGCAGCAGCAGAAGAAGAAGAAGCAGAAGAAGAAGAAGAAGAAGAAGAAGAAGAAGAAGAAGAAGAAGAAGAAGAAGAAGAAGAAGAAGAAGAAGAAGAAGAAGAAGAAGAAGAAGAAGAAGAAGAAGAAGAAGAAGAAGAAGAAGAAGAAGAAGAAGAAGAAGAAGAAGAAGAAGAAGAAGAAGAAGAAGAAGAAGAAGAAGAAGAAGAAGAAGAAGAAGAAGAAGAAGAAGAAGAAGAAGAAGAAGAAGAAGAAGAAGAAGAAGAAGAAGAAGAAGAAGAAGAAGAAGAAGAAGAAGAAGAAGATTGCAAGAAGAAGACCAGGTACTGTTTCATTCAAAACAAGGTATCATCTCAGCTTCCATCTTCCACCATTTTTCTACAGCTTTCACCAACTTCATCCATCTTTGTTTCTGCAAAAAACACAACCAGTTATTGTTTCATCAATGACCACCCCATCAAGAAGACTACATTTGTACAAATGTGTGCAATCAAAGACTATTTGCTACACGGATGTACAGAAATGAGGCCATCATTTGGATTAATTAACAGTGCAGCTGAGAAGTTTGGTTTCAGTCGAAGAACAATTGGTGAGATTTGGAAAAAAATCAAGCACTGTTATAGTCTAGGAGTTGACATAGATGTTATTTCCAATAAAAAAAACAAGGTGCCTAGGATGCAGCTGGACATTGAGAGATTCAAGAAATTGCCCAAACAAGATAGGCACACCATCAGACAAGCAGCAGGTGATTTTGTTGTTTTTTTACGCCGATTCTCAGATTGTGGTTTCATCATAGAATTGGTTGTGATTGGGTATAGGATACACGTCTTAAAACCTAATCAAGGTGATGGTGATACACAATTGATAGGCATGGCACTCCAAACCCCCTCACTATTATACCAAATGTAGCACCATGTATCTTATCAATTTATTTGTATAAGTTCTCAGATTGTGTATTGCAATCATCATTGACATTGTGTTGCAAGAACATCTACACTTATTTTGACGTGATAATAACAAGAACTCATGTAAATGTATCAAAACTGGATCCTAAAAGAAAATCAAACACTTATTTTGACATGATAATAACAAGAACTCGTGTAAATGTATGAAAACAGGATCCTAAAAGAAAATCAAACACTTATTTTGACATGATAATAACAAGAACTCATGTAAATGTATGAAAACAGAATCCTAAAAGAAATCAAACACTTATTTTGACATGATAATAACAAGAACTCATGTAAATGTATGAAAACATATTCTTAAAAGAAATCAAACACTTATTTTGACATGATAATAACAAGAACTCATGTAAATGTATGAAAACAAAATCCTAAAAGAAATCAAACACTTATTTTGACATGATAATAGCAAGAACTCATGTAAATGTATCAAAACAGAATCCTAAGAGAAATCAAACACTTATTTTGACATGATAATAACAAGAACTCATGTAAATGTATCAAAACAGAATCCTTAGAGAAATCAAACACTTATTTTGACATGATAATACCAAGAACTCATGTAAATGTATGAAAACATAATCTTAAAAGAAATCAAACACTTATTTTGACAAGATAATAACAAGAACTCATGTAAATGTATGAAAACAAAATCCTAAAAGAAATCAAACACTTATTTTGACATGATAATAACAAGAACTCATGTAAATGTATCAAAACAGAATCCTAAGAGAAATCAAACACTTATTTTGATAACAAGAACTCATGTAAATGTATCAAAACAGAATCCTAAGAGAAATCAAACACTTATTTTGACATGATAATAACAAGAACTCATGTAAATGTATCAAAACAGAAATAAATCACTTATTTTGACATGATAATAACAAGAGCTCATGTAAATATATCAAAACAGAATCCTAAAAGAAATCAAACAGTTGTTTTGACATGATAATAACAAGAACTCATGTAAATATATCAAAACAGAATCCTAAAAGAAATCAAACAGTTATTTTGACATGATAATAACAAGAACTCATGTAAATGTATCAAAACAGAATCCTAAAAGAAATCAATCACTCATTTTGACATGATAATAACAAGTATTCATATGGATGTATGTATGCAGGCAATATGGATATTGGCAAATCATCAATTGGTAGATATTTAAAAGATGGGACCTTAAAAGGAAGAAATTCACATCTACGACCACAACTGAATCCAGCACAGAAGATTGCAAGGCTCAAATGGTGTGTTGAACATGTAGAGTTGACTGAGAATGGTGACATCAAGTACAAGAATCAACAATTCACAATTATGATTGATGAGAAGTGGTACCACACTAACTCATCCCAGAATTATATTTTGCTACCAGAAGAGGAAGTTCCACATAAAACCACACTATCCAAGCAACATATTTCCAAACTTATGTTTATGTGTGCTGTTGGGAGGCCACTCTATGACACACATGGGGAGTTGATTTGGGATGGCAAAGTGGGTATATGGCCGTTCACAGAGTAGATAGCAGCAAGAAGAAATTCAGCTAACAGGCCAAGGGGTACACTTGAAATCAAACCAATTCCATCAGTTAATGCAGAACAATGAAAGACATGATCATATACAGTGTCATTCCAGCATTAAAGGCACAGTGGCCAGCAAGTTTGGCGAAAAACATAATCATTCAGCAGGATAATGCCACTCCACATGTGCACAATGATGATCCAGAATTCAGGTTAGTGGCAGATAGAGATGGATTTAATATTAACCTAGTTAATCAACCACCAAAGTCCCCAGACTGCAACATAAATGACTTGGGATTCTTCAACTCCATACAGATTTTGCAAAACAAAATGCAAACAGAGAAGTTTGAAGAACTGATTGAGGCAGTTGATATGGCATATCAAGGGTTTGAGAATCAAACATTAGATGACATCTGGATTTCAAGTCAAATGTTCATGACAGAGATCATGAAATGCAAGGGAGGTAACTATTTCAGGCAGCCACATATGGGAAATGACATACTAAGAAGACTTAGGATTTTGCCAAAGTATTTAACTGTTGATCAAATGCTAGTGTTGGACAACATTGACTACTTGAGAGAGCTACAAGTAGACATTGCTAATCCAACCCTCTTGGAGGGTCTAGGATATGAGGGAGTGTAGTTCAACCCTCTTTTTGTATATTTTTTGGGTGATAGAAGTTCATAGTGCTAATGTAATGCTATAATTGGACACCCCTCTTTTGTAATGAGTGTGTAATTCCCAATCACCAGAAACTGTAATGGTGAAGGGGAGTGACACCCCTCTTTTGTAATGTATTTTGATCACATAGTAGCATATCAGATCTTTATATACAATGCAATGAATTGCTTAACTGTAGTTGGATCTAGGCAATCACAAGTCACAACTAACATAAAAGCTTTTGAATTGCAATATTGCAACTCTAACAAAACTTTGAGTTGCAAATGAGAAAGATCATCACAGATTATATATAATATTTTTATCACATAGTAGTGTAGATAGTTCTTTCTGAGCTGACAGATCTTGGCCACGTGGCAACCATCCAGCACACCATATTGTGCTCCACACACACTGGATCACCAGCCGAGCTGATCCATGTGGGGGCTGCGAGACAGAGCCCTCGCATACCACTGCACGGGACTTGTAGGGACTTTGTGGTTTGGAGGCTAGAGTAAGCCCTGTCGCGTGCGAGCCAAGCCCGCGCGCGACCTTTAGTAACTGTTTTGAGAGATTTATGGCACGAGCTCCATAAACCCGGCCAATCCGGTCAAACCCGGTCAACCTCGTAACGGTTCCGGTATTCGCGCACAACGTGCTATAACGGTCCCTATATACTCGGACGAACGTGCCGTTATGGTTAAGCTAATTAAGCCTCCATCAATGGGCGCATTAACCACACTACAACGGTCACGTTCTCTGCTATATATAGGACGTTAACCTTTCCATACAAAGAAGAACACACTGGCCATACGCGGAAGCTCTGCCAAACCTCTGTCTCTCTCTCAGACATTGCTACTGACTTACTCTCTCCCTACACACAACCCCACTCTTCCTGTGCGATCCTCGATCCTCTACTTACGGTGTACACGGAGGTCTCCCCGCCGGAATCTCTTGTGCACATTTTGGTGAACCCGACGTGAACTTACCAACAAAAGCAACCATGTCTCAGGAGGATGATATCAGCAACAGATCGCCTTCCGCCGAAACCGCCTCGGGAGAGGGGACCCGACGTACTCCTACCACTCCCGGCGAGACACCGACGCTAGAGTTTTTGGACGCCACTGTTCAAGGCCAGGCGAAAGCTCTCAAGGCCCAATCCGAGCAACTAGAGCGGATCTTGGCCGTTCTGGGTACCCTTGCACCAAATCCTTCGTCGGCCACCGCCGTCTCTCAAGGAGGAGGAGCCCCTACCGCTCCGGGACTGGGAATGTCGACCACACCTCCCAACCCCAACTTGCAAACTCCACCGGCAAACGCACAGCCGTCTTCGATCCAGGGGTCAACGGCTCAGATGTTGCCTCTCACCGCTCACACTCCTCAGCCCTCGGCTTTGGCGGCTAACCCGACTCTGCAGTACCCTTTGCCTCCTCCAACGGTGATCTGGGGCAATGCGAGCAGTCCATATGTCCCCAATCCTTCGACGGCGTATGTGTCGCCCCCACCTGCGGCAACCCCTCCTTCAGCTGCCGAAGGAAGCATTCCAGAGTGTATGACGTCTCTGCAGAAGCGCATGGACACTATTCTGGCTCATCAGTCGTTCGCGGATACTATTATCCCGAAGCTGGACAACGATCCACCCATCCCACGGGAGATCCATCTCATGCCTAACCCCGCGGGGTACAAAGCTCCCAAATGGGACAAGTTCGAGGATGTCAACGGAAACGCCCATGAACATGTCATGCGTTTCATTGATGTCATGGGACCATACGGAGCCGATCCCAAACTGCTGATGCGAGAGTTCCCAAAATCTTTAGGGAACGTGGCGTACAAGTGGTACCGAACGTTGGAAGCCGGATCCGTGAAGACTTGGGATGACATGGTCCAGAAGTTCTACACCAAGTTCTTCCAGATGGAAGAAAAGGTGACAATGATTCATCTCTCGCGGATGTATCAGAAGCGCGACGAGGATGGGATCACTTTCATCAAGAAATTCAGGGCGAAATCCTTGGAGTGCAAAGATCCAATGCTCGAAAGCCGACTCGTAGAGATATGCCTGCAGTGCATGCGAGATGAATACAAAGTCGAGAGACAGAAAAATAAGAACGCTCCGGAGCGACCTCCGAGCGCCACCACCTACAAGATCGGGAGATTCAGTTACAAGAGGGGACGTGAAGCTGAGGTCAATACAGTTTCACCCCAGAAGCAAGCGAAGGTTGTGAACTTTGACGTACCACCCCTACCATGCTCGGTAGAGGAGGCAAGCGACCTCTGCAGACAGTGGCGTAAGGATGGTGTCCTACCGCCACTCGAGAAGATACCCTCCAAGGAGATGGTGAGAGACCCTAAGTGGTGCGAGTACCACGGCAAGGTCATGCATCCCACGGCCGAGTTCAAGAAGCTCAGGTTCGCGTTCGACCAGAAGATGAAGAACGGCGAGCTTATCGTCAGCGATCACCGGAAGGATGTGCGCAACAACCCGCTTCCTGCGCATGCGGAGCAGGGCTCGAAAGGCAAAGAGGTCGCCATGATCTCGATCGTCGACTTGGAAGAAGTCGCAGAGGATGGTCTACCCATCGTTGCCGAGGTCCATGAAGACGAAGACTACAGCATGGACACGGAGGAGGAACGTGCCGACCGGATGAAAGGGTCGCATGGCTTCAGCAGATTCTTTGACGAGATGAATTTCTCGGAGAAATGCCGGACAGATATGACGAAAGCGATCTTGAGAATAGCGGAAGACTACGAGGAGGATCTTGTAGTATCCAACGGGAAAGTCATCAGGGCGTCTCGCTCTAAAGAAAAGATTATGACCTTTTCTGCCAGCGACAAGAAGACAGATGCGAGCCACCAGAGGCCTCTGTACGTGACCGCCATCGTCAATGGCGTCGAGTTCAAATGAGCGTTCGTCGATGGAGGAGCAGCGGTCAACGTCGTTTCGCTCCACACACTGAAGCTAGCAGGGATCCCCGAGCACAAGATCGTCAGACGTCCATCTCCGCTGATGGGATTCGGAAGCGACTCTAGAATGACGATCGGATGGATCCGCCTGGGCGTTCAGATTGGAAAAATCAAGTGCTCAGCAAAGTTCTATGTCATAGACGCGAACACCACGTACCACATGATTATAGGTCGAGCCTGGATTCATCGCTTCGACGCAGTTCCTTCAACGGCTCACCAGGTTATGAAAGCTATCTGGAACGACAGAATAATCGAGATACCGGCTTCGACGAACCCATTCAACCTGGACGAAGCACATCTCAGCGAGGCGGTGTGGTTCACCGAGATGGCGGACGAGCAAACACCGGGACCATTCAACCCTACTCCTTTGCCCCTCTGGGAGGACATCAAGGACCAGTCACCTGCGGGAGTAATGGTGACAAGGGAAGATACCAAAGAAAAGCCGCCTACACGCGAAGAGGCGCCGCGTATCGCATATCATCGAAAGAATGTGTATACTCTGAAGAGAATCGCAAAGCATGACCCCGAAGGCAAGGAGATAGAGAGCTTCTACGCCAATGGGAAGAAATGCTATCGCATATGAAGGTGCGCGGGGATGTCCTCACACGGGCATGGGGATATCCCTGGGCAAATCAATCAAATCGAGCAAATTGCGCTGACGGAAGAGCCAACACAGGGCGCTCCAGACGAGAAACTCAAAGAAGCACCTGAATGCATGGAAGACAGGCCCAGACCACAAAAGCAAGAGCTAAAGGAAGTGTTCCTCAGCCCGAACGAGGAAAATAAAAGGCCAGTCTTTCTAAGTGCGGACCTCACAAGCGAAGAGGAGCAAGGGCTGCTACAACTCCTAACTGAATACAAGGATGTGTTCGCATGGGAATATGATGAGATGCCAGGTCTGGATACAAGCATCACCATGCACCGTTTAGACATCATCCCGGGGTCTAAACCGGTAAAGCAGAGTACGAGGAGCTTCAGGCCGGAGCTTAACGTGAAAATCAAGCAGGAGATTGTCAAACTCCTGGATGCCAAATTCATAGAGCCGAATCATCATCCTACATGGCTGGCCAATATCGTGCCAGTAGTGAAAAATAACGGACAGCTCCGCATCTGCGTGGACTTCCGAGATCTCAATCGCTTCTGCCCCAAGGACGATTTCCCACTGCCCAACATCGATTTGCTTATCGATTCGACAGCGGGCCATCGCATGTTCAGTTTCATGGACGGCTTCAGCGGGTACAATCAAATCAAGATGGATCCCGAAGACGCGCGGAAAACTGCATTCATCACTCCGGTGGGGGTGTTCAATTACACAGTGATGCCATTCGGTCTTAAGAACGCGGGCGCGACCTATCAGCGGGCCATGATGGCTCTGTTCCACGACATGATGCACAAAGAAGTGGAATTCTATGTGGATGACCTGGTGGTTAAATCCAAGCACGAAGCAGATCACCTCGCAGATCTACGAAAGGTGTTCAATAGATGCAGATGTTTTCAACTGAAAATGAATCCCATGAAGTGCGCATTCGGGGTAACATCAGGGAAATTCTTGGGATGCGTGGTTCATCGCCAAGGGATCGAGCCTGACCCTGCGAAAGTATCAGCTATCACCAGCATGACGCCACCCCATAACCAGAGTACCTTGAAAACATTCTTGGGAAAGCTATCATATCTGCGAAGATTCATCCCAGCGATTGCAGAAATCACCTGCTGTTTTAGTGCTCTCCTCAAGAAGGACGCCGCGTACAACTGGGCTCCGGAGCACGAAGCCGCATTCGAAAAGCTGAAGGGTTTACTGACGTCCTCAAAAATAATGATCGCACCTCAACTGGGATCACCGCTTCTGCTATATCTGACATCAACAAGGAGATCTATAGGAGCGCTCTTGGCTCAGGAGTATGAAGGCCAAGAGAGGCCTATCTACTACATCTCTCGCATTGTGCAGCCTGCTGAATCAAGGTACACAGACATCGAACGTCATTGCCTTGCCTTGTTCTTTGTGATAGAGAAGTTGAAACACTATTTTGCATCGCACAAAGTAGTAGTGGTCACCAAGAGCGACCCTATACAATATTTGCTAACTCACACTACTCCGGGCGGGAGATTGGCGAAATGGTACATGACCATCTCTCAATACGATATCACATGCGTGCGACCGCGAGCGATCAAGTCGCAGGCGGTAGCAGATCTGTTGGCACAGTTCCCCGACAACAGCCACGAACCCGTGATCGAAGAAGAGCTCGAAGGCCCTGAAATCTACGCAATCGACGTGCCCTATTGGACCCTCCACTTCGACGGTTCGTCAACCAGGAAAGGCGGAGGCATTGGGATAGTCTTGACAAAGCCAGACGGGGAAGTCATACAGATGTCCGCAAAGCTCAACTTCGCAGTCACAAACAACGAAGCGGAATATGAGGCTCTCATCGCAGGGCTCCGTGCGGCGAAAGCTTTGGAAGTAAGCAACTTAACGGTCATGGGAGATTCCAAGCTGATTGTTAAGCAAGCCTCGGGCGAGTATGGTTTGAAGGAGATCAACCTCCTGTCTTACCGCACCCTAGTACAAAAGCTGATGCAGCAATTCTGCGATGTGAAGTACGAGCATAAGCCCCGAGCAGACAACAGGCATGCGGACGCTTTAGCAACCTTGGGATCTAAGGTCAGCACTGACAAATGTCCCGCAAAGATCTCTATTGAAGTGCGAACATCGTCGGCATTGACAGAGGATGCGTGCGACGACGAACACATGGATGACGCAGACTGGAGGAAAGCAATCCTGCAAGCTATTGCGGAAGGCACAAGCAGTGAAAGCTGGGCACTCACAAAAGGGTACTGCATACATGACAACACCCTTTACTACAAGGGTCCTGGCGGAATACTCATGCGATGCGTCTCCGAACGAGAGGGACAACGGTTGTTAGAAAAGATTCACCAACATGCTTGCGGAGAAAGCGAGGTGTCAATCTACCGGAAGGCTCAGAGATATGGCATTCATTGGCCGGATATGTCAACAGCCGCGGCCCTGATACAAGGGAAGTGCGAGAGTTGCGCACTAATCAAAGATTCTCTACTCATCGCTCTAACCGACGATGACACAGATTGGAGGAAGCCGCTCTTCGATTATCTCACTCGTGGCACCCTGCCCGAATCAAGAAAAGAGGCCGAGAAATTGAAAAGGAAGGCAGCTCGATACGTAGTACAAGAAAACCTGCTTTGGCGAAGAGGTCATGAGGGCAACTTGCTGCGATGTCTAGACGACAGAGAAGCACAAGAAGTCATGGACCTTTCTCATCAGGTGGAACACCAAGGAGGTGCGAAATTATGCAGGCAGCTCCTCTCAATTGGATATTTCTGGCCCACGATGGAGGTCGATTGTCGCACCAAGGTACGACGCTGCCAGGAATGCCAGTTCAAAGGAACCCTGGTGCACGCTCCCGCCGTGGATCTACATGCATTAGGCACACCATGGCCATTTCACACATGGGCTTTGGACTTCATCGGTCCCATCCGACCAACATCGCACGGGAATCATTTCATTCTCACCGCAACTGAGCTATTCACCAAGTTGGTGGAAGCAATACCACTGAAGACGGCAAATGCGCTGGCTGTGGTCAACTTCATCCAAGAAAGCATCATATGCAGGTTCGGAATCCCAAACACCATTCTTTCAGATAACGGTACTCCTTTTGTTAATCGCCAGGTAGCTGCGAAATTAGCGGAGTACAATATCAGGCAGATATGTTCTACCCCTTATTACCCGAAGGGAAATGGACAAGCCGAAGCGACCAACAAAACGCTGTTGAGAATTTTGAGCAAAATGGTCGCAGATGACCACAAGAAGTGGGCCGACTCGCTAAGCATAGCTCTGTGGGCCTACCGAACCTCTCCGAGGACACCCACGGGGGCCTCACCATTCCTACTATGTTATGGGGCCGAAGCTGTGGTACCTGCGGAGGTGAGAGTCAATTCGGCAAGGCTAGCCTTCCACGCACTCTACGAAAATCAACGCGATCATGACTTAGTCTTGCTGGAAGAAAAGCGAGAACAAGCCAAAAGGACCAACAAGCGATATCAAGAAAGAATCGCTCGCGCCTACAATAAGACGGTCCAGCGAAGAGATTTCGCAGTCGGAGACTTGGTCTTGCGCGCATCTGACCACTGTATGCGAGAAGCGACTCACCCGAAGTTCGCAGCCAATTGGGAAGGACCCTTCGAAGTCACAGAAGTCTTTGACAGTGGCTACTGCAGCATACGAAGGTTGCACGGCACAACCTCAACCCCGAGTTCAGTCAACATGCGCTGGATAAAGAAGTACTATCCCTAACTTCTCTCATTTCGTGCGTTTTATTACAACGTCGCTTAATGTCTTGTATGATTACGATTTGCACAATCTCCTCTCCCATATGAGAGGATTGTAATCCCATCTCTCCCATATGAGAGCATTATAATAAGAAAATTCTCCCAAATGAGAAACTTCGTATTTCTGCATATCAATTTTACTTTATTTCAGTTTGTTATAACTGTTAACAGTGAGTCATCCGCTACAATAACAATCCGCGAATGCGATCTTAACTGATCATCTAAGCCTATCTCTCACGATAGCAGCCTATTCAAATGCGATCTTAATTGATCATCTAAGCCTATCTCTCACGATAGCAGCCTATGCAAATGCGATCTTAACTGATCATCTAAGCCTATCTGTTACGATAGCAGCCTATGCAAATGCGATCTTAACTGATCATCTAAGCCTATCTGTCACGATAGCAGCCTATGCAAATGCGATCTTAATCGATCATCTAAGCCTATCTGTCACGATAGAAGCCTATGCGAATGCGATCTTAATTGATCATCTAAGCCTATCTCTCACGATAGCAGCCTATGCAAATGCGATCTTAATTGATCATCTAAGCCTATCTCTCATGATAGCAGCCTATGCAAATGCGATCTTAATTGATCATTTAAGCCTATCTGTTACGATAGCAGCCTATGCGAATGCGATCTTAATTGATCATTTAAGCCTATCTGTTACAATAGCAACCTACACAAATGCGATCCTAATTGATCATCTAAGCCTATCTGTTACGATAGCAACACATATAAATGCGATCTTAATTGATCTAGTAAAGCCTATCTGCTACGATAGCAACTCATGCGGAAATTGATCTTAATTGATCTAGAAATGCCTATCTGCTACGATAGCAAAATTGTGCAAAATGATCCTAAGTTATCTACAAAAATCTATCTGATATGATAGTGCTTGAATTTGAAAGCTAATTACAAGCCCATCTGCCAAGATGGCACAGCTGCGAAAATATGATCTCGAATGATCTAGTGAAACATATGCGAATTCATATGGCAGATAGCAAATGCAGAAACATTACATAGCATCATGCAAGGCGAAATATGCCGAAACGCATGCGAAGTTGTACTTTGTTGCGAAGAGACAACAGATAACAAAGGCTATTTATCATTATGAGTCAAAAAGACTTACAATTTATCTGTCTAGATAGCAGCTTACAAGCGAAAAGCTCAAATCTAACTACACAGCCTACATGGCTTACAATACATTCAAAAAGTAGCTGACAAGCCAGCAGAGACACACTACGGGAATCCTGACTGAAAAGGATGAACCCACCGGTCCTAACACCGGCAATGCAATACGCAGATCTGCGGCCAAAGATCTATAGCAAAAGGGATGCTGCCGCGAAGAGATCAACTTGTCATTCGCTACATCCCTAGCAGCGAGACCTGGGAAACGATACGTCCAAGACCCCAAGGGGTGACAAAGGCCTCTGTCTGATCAAGATAGGCACCGGAGGAACTTCCTGTTCCGACATATGCTGCCCTGCAAAACAGGCGAAGCAGTCATTCCTCTGGTGATGGACTCCTTGTCATGATAGACAAGGGCATTGACGAGCCTCCTGAGTTCAAGAACGAAGAGGCAAGAAATCCTCCTCCAGGGATGCTGGAGGAGAATTCCGCCGTTCATTACGAGACGGTAGCACGGTCACTTCGGCGGTGCACCTCGCCGGGAGGCGGCCGGAAACATGACCTGCACACATAATACACGAAGAAAATTCTTCGAACACACATGAGATATCATCTCCATCTTCTTTATGATGGTTATAAAGAGCAATATTCCTCATAAAGTGGATCTTGGAAACTATTTCAATAGCACAAAGCGCAAGCTCAGGATTCAAAACTTGAAGTTGCCATGAATCAACGAAAAACAAGCGTTGAAGCCAGCAGTCGTAAGGACTCACGGCAAAGCACATTTTTTTTTGGGATGAAGAACCCAAATAGCAAAGACAGGGTTTATATAGACCCTGTGGAGACTCTTCAGTTGCCAAGGATGAGTCAGCAGAATTCGAAAAGAGGGTAAGTTCAATCACTTACGCCTTGAAAAGCGGTAACAATCAATTACCCTACTAAAGGCTACGACGATTCAGTTGCGTATCCTAATAAAATGACGGATGGTCATGATTCGGATGGACTTCCCAACGAAAGCGTGCTTATCTGCCGAGAAATTAGCGCGAAAATCAAGCAGAGTATCAATTGCTGATGTCATAATTGGATATGCACAGAGATATCCTATCAAATCCCGGAAAGGGCAAAACGGGCAAATTCATTCTTGTTGTTAAAAAAAAAGGGGGGGAAACCCTAGCAACATTACATTAATGTTTCAAAAATTACATTAATGTTTCAGCTATTTTCTTGCTATTTTTCAAAATTCGAAAAGTCAAAGCAAATTCTTGATCAAGGAGTCTTGGGGCTCGAACTGATGGCTCAGCTTCTCTACCTGTTCCACTTCTTGCTTCAGTAGCTCGCACCTGGCATTCATCTCATGATAGAGCTTCAGAGCTTCATCAACCTTTTGCTTTTGCTGCTCCACCTTCTGCTTCTCAGCTGCGAGATTCTGGTGGCCGAGTTTCAAAGTTACGGCTGCGCGAATCAGCGTGACTCTGTTCATAAGAAATTTGAAACCCAGTCTGCCCTGGACTTTGGTCAGGAGATTTTGGCACATGCCACATAGCAATTCAGCACTCTGGACAGAAATGGTCGCAGGCGTAGCCGCAGACAGCTGCTCCAAGATCCAAATGGCTTCAGTAAGAAACAGCCTCCTGTCGAAGGGCCTTATCTCCAGAGATCTCACAAACGATTGGGGGTAGGTGAGGCGCATTCGAACCACCCAGTCTACATCGGTTTGCTTCAAACCTGAAAGAGATGTCAAAACTAAGTTACGATGACAAACTCGCAAGTAAATAATGCGAGATGCGAACAGTAAAGCTCTACTCACCAGTTCCTTCCAGAATCTCATGAAGAGAAGGAATGCGCGCTGCCGGGGTGGTCGAAGACTGTCCTCGCTCCATAGCTCTCTTATCAGTCGCGAGCTCCAACCTCTCGTAGTCAGGAGGAAGAGTGTAGGCCGCACCAGCTGCGACTGCATTCCCAACCTGCGAGCCCCAAAAGCTCCACGCAGGAATAGGTGTCACTGGCTCAGTCATCGCCGGAGGCGAAGGGACAGCCGAAGTCGCTTGGCGAAGGACGCTCTCAGATGCGAAAGCATTAGCAGCACTTGTCCTTACTTCCTCAGCACCAGTATGGACATCTTCATCCATTAGCACAGCATCTGCTTCAGCATCATCGGAAAGTTCGATGATATCCTCGAGAGGCTCACTTGCGTGTTCAGCAGCTGCGACAGGCTTCTCGGTATGGGAGCTCGGAATCGGAACATAGGACGCAGAAGGCTGACTTCTCTGCTCCAGCACAGGTTCCTCAGCATGACCTGCGATATTAAATGCGATAATATGAGGTAACTTGTGCTATAAGTTATTTCGCTATCTTTACTAAAGCTAAGAGTAAGCACCTCCACGCGAAGGTGGGATTGAGGTATCTTCATCATACACTAAGGACGTGGAACCATGTCCTATTAGTGTCTCCTCACTAAGCAAGTCTTTAAAAGGAGCGTGACCTGGGATGCGAAGAAACCAGTCATGATCCTGTTTCAAGTTGCTCAGGTCTAGCACATGCATATCGCTTAAACATTTACCTGAAGGTTCTCCGCACTTGTCTACTAGCCAACGGCGGATGTCAGTCTTTGACACACCATGCTTTAACGCACCCACAATAACATCTCTATAAGTTACTGCGAGATTGAAGATCTCACCTTTATCGCCGCCTGCGATTTCCTCAAAGTCCGCTTGGACTTGCTCCAGCGCTGCTGCATCCTCTTCCGGAACCGCATCTTCCTCCTCCGCCTGGGGAACCATTTCTTCGGGAAGCTCATCTTCCTCGCTAGCCGGACGCACTAAGTCGTCAACATGTTGCTCTTCGAGGCTCCGCTGTCTCACACGCTCGAGCTCCTCCTCTTCCCGCTGTCTCCTTCTTTCAGCAGCTTCCGTGGCTGTCTTCCTGGACTCAGCAAGAATGTCCTCGCTTATGGGATCGTCTGGAATGCCAGAATGGGTATCTCTCTTTTGTCTCTTGGCCAACAGGCCACCAATGGTCTCATCATCATCATCATCTGCGAAGATATGATTGGTTTAAGAAAAGAAGTGCAAAGAAGTTACGATAATGGGAAAGGAAATGCGACGGAGGTACCTCCTGATTCTTCCTCATGCATCACAACTGTTGCTTCTTCTTCTTCATCACTTTCTCGGGGCTCCTGCCTCTCTTCCTCTTCCTCTTGGTTGAATGGAACGAAAGTCTCAACTGCGAGCTCTTTCCGCACTTTGCTGGGCATGCGACCTTTGCCTTTGTCCTTGATAGAAAGGGACCTCACTGGAGGAGAAGCTGGAGCACTTCTAGGGGAAGAAATCGTAATTCCCTTTTGCCTAGGTCTCTTCACTCTCGGCGCCACAGTCGCTGGAGGGGACGGGTCATCTCCAGGAGGAGACGGAGCCGGAGCATTGTCTATCAGCGAGTCAGCAAAAGCATTCATGACTGCGCGAATCTTTGTTTCGACCTCAGGGTCCATCCTCCATGCTAGCCGAAACGACTGCTTTTGTCTTCTGGTGGCAACAATGGTGTTAACCAATGATTTGGAGCGATCACCAGATGCGAATCTCCGCACATGACACTACAGCAACCAGTACAGAATGAAGGCATCAGCATAAGAAAATCAAAAAGCTTAACGCACGCGAAGAAATTGCTTACCTCAGCAAATGCCTTGCTGTATCTGACGACATGCGTATCGCCCTTCTTAACTGCGGCGATCTTCTCCTTCAGAATGACATCAGGACACAAGTGGTTCTCACGATCCAACAGTGAGTAGCAACCATACTCAGACTCGCTCAGACTGCAATTGGGGCGAAACGGAAAAGAGTTTCTTTTGATCAAGGGAGCTCTGCTTGACTGCGCGGCCGACTGCGTCTCAATCCTCGTTTGCTGGGCAATCCAGTATGCGAGCCAGTTTTGGGAACAACCACCCTCGCGGGTTCCCGCAGGCTGCTCAAAGGGAAGATTGTTCATGAAGACCGTCTTGCACTCCTTTGTTAGCAAGCGCTTATAGCACCCTCTGATAATGGACTGGGGCCAGATTGATGGGGCCACCGCATCAAAACCGAACTGAGGAGAAACTCGAGTGGGGTCAACGTCCACGGTAAGCTTTTCATACCTTGGCGCGAGCTCACGAATATGCTCTGCGAGGGCAGGAAGGGAACCTCGCAGACACCAGCAAAAGAACTCGCGGTAGCGCTCATGGAAATGCGGTCCTCTTCGAAGAGAAGCTCTTCTGAGAAGACAACACCCTTGGAAGGGTACAGCTTGGGAAACCATCGCACGTTCTCGACACGCGTGGCATAGGGCCTGGCGGTAAACTCTTTCCGCTTGTCGCATATCAAACTCCACACGCACTTGGTGTTGCTCGCTCCAAACCACCTCGCAGCCCTACCGCTGTTACGCTCTTCGGTCTCGCCTGGGGGACACCACTTGTCAAGTTTGAGAGCAGTTGGAGCATAGGATGGCCATCGCTCGAAAACCCACATTGTCAAAAAGGAAATATTGACAAAAGTCAGTACATCGAGACGGCCGCGCGACTCTTTCATGGCCAGGACCAGTTGATCAAGCCTATAGTACAGCGTACCCAAGACCAAGGGTCCGAGTGCGACTCTCTGGCAAGGGCGAGCCTCACAGCAAGTGGCAAAACATGGTAGAAGACCCCGTCATGGGGGTGACCATCAATCAAGTACCTCGATAACCAAGCACAGAGGAAGGCACAAAGGGTCAAGTGATAGCCTTTACCCTCTACATAATTCTCGGCCTCTGGGTTCTCACTCAGGAGCTTCTTAGTGATGCTGATGTTCGCATAGTCTCGGAAGAAGTACTGCAACCATTTGTTCCAGGTGTTCTTCGCAGACGTATCAACCAACTGCCAGTTCGAAAGAGGCTTTGTAGTGGTCCACCGGGTGGAGATTTTCTTTACCTCTGCTAGGCATTCCTCCATCTGTGTGTATAAAGCAATCTCCGCAGATGTCCTCAAAGGACTCAAAGGGTCCACTTCACCCATGGGGGAAAGCTCGTACAGCATTTGCACGTCCTCGAGTGTGGGGGCAGCCTCGAACTCAGCAAAATGGAACGTGTGAGTCGCAGGCGAGTAACTGGACAGAAGGTCTAGAAGCATGGACTGATCCAGCTTCACGGCAGCACCCTTCATAGCACGGATAGCAAAGTATACGCCGGCTTCATCAAGAGTCGCGGCGTGATGGTCCAACACGTGGTCAATCCACTCATCCATATAGTCCAATTTCTGGACGAACGCCTGGGTAGAAATCGCAGTATATGGGAAGTGCCTGTTCTCGATTCCCAATCGAACCACATCCTCGGAACCAATCAACTCGAGCAAGGCTGAGTTAACTGGGCGAGTCAGTGTCTACAATCGCTCAACCGGGACAGGATCAGGCATCCTCTTCGCCTTAATCCTCGCATGGTAGAAATCTTTGCCGCCTAAATAGGGGGCTTTTCGCCACAAGGCCTGCGGAAGGTCGGGTATCTCTTCATCTTCCTTGACGGGTCTGGTTCCTTTTGTCTTGGCCATTCCTGCGGAAAAGCAAGAAAAAAGGGGGGAGAAATACCACACTTCAGTTTGAATTTTGAAATTCAAGATCTATGCAAAGGAAGACGAACAGTTTCTGGTATCAATTTCAGAAATCAGGGAGTTGCAAGATCTCATATTGTTGAAGGATTAAAAGCAAAAGTGGGTTCAAATATCAAAGCCTCTTCGCAAATTTCATGGGTTTACAGATTCAACGCAGTTCAAGGCAAACACTGGTATCTTAAATCAAAATTAAACGAGGCCAACCTTGTTTTCGCAAAGCTTGCCTGGATATGCACAGTTGAAGAAGACGATTTGCAGTTTTGAATTGATGATTGATTATCTGAATCTGCTCTCGAAGATCTCCGGGTACCATTCACTTTAAGAGAAAGAAGTGATGCTTTGCAACAGTGGATACAAAGTATTTATCCAAAAACAATGAAGGGTTGCGTCCTTTCAGTAGTCGAATCGCAACCGTCACCGTCGAATCGCGCAATCACAGGACAAGCTGACGTCACGCCTAAAACCCTAGAAGCCAGACGGCACGACTCTAGGGGTTTTAGGTCATAATGGCACGCAGGGGGCTGAACTTACCCGTATTTGAATTGGTGCGTGGCGGCAACGCGGATGTTGGTTTCCGCGCATGGAAGCCTATACAGCTATGAGTCTTCACGCGCAGAAAGGGGGCTAATGTAGATAGTGCTTTCTGAGCTGACAGATCTTGGCCACGTGGCAACCATCCAGCACACCATATTGTGCTCCACACACACTGGATCACCAGCCGAGCTGATCCATGTGGGGGCTGCGAGACAGAGCCCTCGCATACCACTGCACGGGACTTGTAGGGACTTTGTGGTTTGGAGGCTAGAGTAAGCCCTGTCGCGTGCGAGCCAAGCCCGCGCGCGACCTTTAGTAACTGTTTTGAGAGATTTATGGCACGAGCTCCATAAACCCGGTCAATCCGGTCAAACCCGGTCAACCTCGTAACGGTTCCGGTATTCGCGCACAACGTGCTGTAACGGTCCCTATATACTCGGACGAACGTGCCGTTATGGTTAAGCTAATTAAGCCGCCATCAATGGGCGCATTAACCACACTACAACGGTCACGTTCTCTGCTATATATAGGACGTTAACCTTTCCATACAAAGAAGAACACACTGGCCATACGCGGAAGCTCTGCCAAACCTCTGTCTCTCTCTCAGACATTGCTACTGACTTACTCTCTCCCTACACACAACCCCACTCTTCCTGTGCGATCCTCGATCCTCTACTTACGGTGTACACGGAGGTCTCCCCGCCGGAATCTCTTGTGCACAAGTAGCATATCATATCTTTATATACAATGCAATGAATTGCTTAAATGTAGTTGGATGTAGGCAATCACAAGTCACAACTAACATAAAAGCTTTTGAATTGCAATGTTGCAACTCTAACAAAACTTTGAGTTACAAATGAGAAAGATCATCACAGATTAACCCCCAACCCAAACAATCTCAGATAGCATAGTCAAATGCTTGATCACAGATTGTTTGGTGCTTGTGTGAAAATAGGAACCATCACATATAATGTGTCAATTACAAACAGCACACAAGCATAAGCATTTGATACTCTAAATGAATCTGTGAAATCAACTACTCTCATTATTCACATCATTTGAGTAGTTGACAGAGAGATAAGCATATCACAGATCCAACATGAACAGACACATAGATAGATCACGGATCATACAACCAGACAGATTATATAAGAATGAGAGATCACAGATCATATAATCATATAATCATATAACCATATAACCAGAAAGATGACATAACCAAATTCACATATATCACATGAACACAGATAGATCAAAGATCACAGATGGCATAACCAGGCTAACCAAGATGGCATATATCACAGATATAACAGAGATATATCACATATCAGAGGTATATGAACAGAAAGAGAGAGAGAGAGAGAGAGAGAGAGAGAGAGAGATAACTGAACCTCCCTTGTTCTTCCAATAGCCTCTTCCATGTCAGACAGTAGATACACAAGATTTCATCCACAAGTGCTTGAGTTTATGGACGCAACGGAGGAGAAGAAGGGACCTCGGAGGTTGAATCTCGTCGGGGGGCTGTATCTCGTCAGGGGGTTGTGTCTCGTCGGAGTCGTAGTCAACAGCGTCCGGAAAAAACTCCGACTCCGGAACATATTCGCCGTCGTCAGAATCACAGACCCATTCAGCCGTCGAATCAGATTCACCCATAAATAGGGTTTCAGTTGTTTTGAGGGGAAATCAACCAAGAACTAGGAAGCCCGGTAACAGATCTGTGGATTAGAGACTCAAAAACCACCACCGGAGATGAAGACGACGGCGGTATCGGAACCCTAGCCCTCAAAATAACTAGGGTTTCGGTGGATTTGAGTCCAAATCAACCAAGAACCAAGAATGACGGTCAGAAATCTATTGATTAGAGACAAATAAACCACCACCGGAGATGAAGACGACGGCGGCGATCATATTTTGGGAAGAACAGTCGAGAGAATGAGAGAGAGGGGTAGAGAGGTTGAGAGAATGAGAAGTCTCTCCGTCTGTTGGGTAGAGAGAGAGGGGTTAGGTTAGTTTAGTGTTAGGGTTAGGTTAGGTTAATGGTTAGGTTAGGGTTTGGGCTGATTTGGGTTATGTTATGCTAATTTGGGCTAATTGGCCCACTAATTTGGACCCAATTTGTATAAAACAATAAAACAAACAAAGTGGGCCTGCAATGTCAGAGGGGTCTTTTACCTTGTTTAAGGTTACCCGATTTGAAATGGAAAGAAAGAGTAGGGACGCACCAAAAAGGAAATTGGAAAGAAAGAGCAAGGACGGAGTGGTATTACGTAAGAACACCACCTAGGCTGGAGATTCTCTTCCCCACCCATCTGTACATCTATTTTTAGTGGTAGTAGCACAACATTGAAGTTGTCGTACGTAAGAACATCCACACGGAGTTACAGTTGTTAGTAGTACTTGTGGTTATTTAATTGACAAGTTTTGTAACATCTATGTGTATTGTATTACTTTACACAACCATTCTTTTGTCCACACTATTGTCTTTTCTTCCAACTCTTATATTGATAAGTATTTAAGATCCTGTTTAGACGGTCGCCTTTAATCGCTAGACTTTCTACACAATTAAACATTTAAACTGAATCATTGCATTGTAAGCTACAACTCTGTTTTTCTTTCAAAAAAAAAGCTATGGGTGGTACGGTTATGTTTCGAACAATTGTCTGGTTTTCTTTCTTGAACTTTTTTTAGAATTATATCACCTCGTAACTGAGTTTCATAGGCGAGCTTTCATGACTTTCATTTGAAGTTAATGATTAGACTAGATCTTTGTAGCTTGATTAAAATGATTATACTCTGACCTGTATTCGGAGATTCTCTTTCTCAATTGAATTTCGCCATTCATCATGTCATGCTAGTGATCAGTGGCAAAAGATGGTTGATAGTATTTCTTTCACTTTCAAGAGAAAAACTATATTTTGATGCGAAGAAAATAGTGAATTATTTTGTGGGAGAAAAGATTAGCTATAAGTATTCCTCAAATTGCTTTACCATTTTCAGAAAGGCGATTATCTCTGGTACATGAGTTATTTAGTGTTTCAATAGAATCTTCACTTGGCTATTCGTTTTGACGGATTTTTATCTCGCTATCTACAACGGAGAATTAATTAGAGTTCTTTATATTTTAGTTAAACATGTTCTGCAGTTATTTCCTAAATTTTTTGAAATTTTCTTACAATTTACATTAAGAATGTGACACGTGTTATTAACTACTCATTTAGTCAGGGCCGGCCCTAGACTTTCATGGGCCCTAGGCGATAGTTGAAAGTGAGGCCCCTTTTGTCATATGCATAACTGTGAATGAAAAAACCTACTCAACTATAGGGCGACATATACCCCGTGTTTTATTAATAGTTCGGGTTTTTAACCCGTAAAAAAAATGCGGGGGCACAAAAAACTTTACCCACTACAAAAAAAAATAGAATATTTATATTGACGTTAGTAATTTTTTAATGAGATAAAATCTTCCCATATTCTAAAAAAAAAGAAAAAAAAAAAATCTTCCCACATTCAATCCTAAAAGTTAGGGTAAGCTGTTGATTATGGTTACCATCAAAGTAATTGGGCTGGCTGAAGATAGAAAATCAACCCAAATTCAATGCTAAAAATTAGGATAAGTTATTTTTTATAGGAAAATTAGGACAAATTGTTGACTATTGGCACGATCAAAGTCAGTTATCTTTCAATTTCAAAAAAAAATCACTTATCAATATATATTTTTTCTTAAAAAAAGTCAGTTGTCATTCTCACCTAATTTCTTCTTCTAAATCGGTTAGTTTTCTTCCAAATGTTACTTACCATATTTTTTATTTTCACTATGTATTATAAATTTGCGATATTACCCCTACTCTTGAAACTCTAATACGGGGCCCCTTGAAATTGGGAGCCCTAGGCGAACACCTAATCTGGTTAGTGAATGGGCCGGCCCTGCATTTAGCTAACATTATTAAAACACGTACTAAAACACATACTAAAACTTTAAATAATTAAAATAAACATAAGTGATTTTATTCAATTATAAGTAAATTTTAACTACTAGAATTTGAGATGGTCTAATTGCCATTCTCTTTTTTCTTTTTTTTTTGATCAAACACTAATTTTCCATTGAAGTATTCAAAAGAAAACTATGATATAGTTGGTTGAGTACAGTATATCCGAAGCACCGGGTATTATTATATCGTTTGTTAAGTGGATAGTTAACTTATCAGAGTGTTAAAAATTAAGAATGCAGCCGACACACTTTCCTGTTTTTCCGCATAATTAGTGAAGTACTACTACTACTATTACATTGTTAACTCTAAAGTCACCCTACTTCTAAAAAAAAAAAAAAACTCTAAAGTCGCTCTTCCGAGTTATCGTCACTTGCAAATAATAACACGGCTACGTTATAATTTATTTAAGCTTATTATTTATTATCAAACTGTGTGTGTGGGGAGAACTGAGTATAGAGTCCCTTTGTTCTTATGTTGTCGAGATTATTCCAAAATACTCTGGTCATAATTGCAATAATGCCCTTGTTCGATTTTGAATTATGGATTCAGTGCCCTTGCTACAATAAAAGAACAATTACAATTGGTCATCTAAAATTGTATTATTTCAATTATGCCCCAGTATAGTTGTAATAGTGCCCAAGTATGTTCAATTTCCTGGTTCCACCCATGTGTTCGACTGCCTCTGCATGATTCCACAACACTTGTCTTACATTGGGGTTGTTAGGATGAGCTCAAATAAGTAAAAAGTTAAACTTAAAAACTCATTTAATGCGTAATGTTTGGATGTGATAGATTTTTGGTTAAAAACTAATTTGAATTTAAATCTTTTAAAATTAAGAATATCCTAAAAAAAATCCAAAATCACCTCAAATAATCCAGAATTTCCGCAAAAAAAAAAAAAAAAAAAAAAAAAAAATCCGAAATCCGGCTGAAAAACCGAAAATCCAAGAATTCTGGTTTTTGGACGGAACTCTGGATTTATTTGGTTTTGGAGAAGTTCGACCAGAAAATTTCGTGTTACTGACCTTTCCTCTACCCCTTGATTTAATCACATCCGAACAGGCCCATTATCATCATATTTGTCTTCCATCTTAAATACTACTACCTCTGTTTCTTCTCTTTCAACTTAGGTTGACCTTTTTACCCGTAGTTGGGACAATTTGACTCGGTAATTTAGATAGCATAATGATTTAAATTTTTTGACAATTTTTTCGTAGTATTGTAAAGTAAAGTTTACTCTACATGATGATGCAAAGATTACCAAATTAGTGTATCGTTTTGCTAACCAAATCATCGGATCAAAATGATCCAGTGAATAGTGTCAAAAAATGAAGTAAGCTGAAAGAGAAGAAACATAAGTAATACTATATCATTGCGGTTCCTAAAATATAGCGCTTGGGTTGGATTTGAGATTAAGATTCATTTTTTTTAATGTATTAAGATGCACTCTTTACTTACGTATTAGATTTCTTAAAATGTTTTTTGTTTTATGTGAAGTAAAAGATTTTACAACAGATATAAAGAAGTAAATACAAGCATTTTTTTAAGTAATATACCTATTTTGGACTTCTATTTTGAAAAATGAAGACGATTAAACTGAGAAAGAATGAGCATAATATTATTAATTAATTTAATTATTAGTTGTAATGTGTTTTGTACTCGCATCATCGACAACACGCATTAGAGGTTACACCTCACACATCATGAATTGGGCTGACCATCGACTAAACAGACTGAGTGACCTATCCCACAAAACCCAACGATTTTAAACTTGTGCGTCCAACAAAAAAAAATAATCAATAAACCTTCATACCATTGGGTTGAGAATGGGTTTGTAATCTTGGCCCAAATCCAGAACGGTCCGATTCTTTAGATTATTAATAAAGTTGTTCCGAAAAAATAACCAAACCAAGGTATTGGGATATCTTTAGTTTTTATTTTGGTCTTGTTGATATATGAAAATCTTGGTTTTCCTTGATTTTGAAACTAACTTTTAGTTAAAAAATAAATAAATTTATAAATACTCGACCATTATTGATATAAGTACACACTCTTAGACCATCTGGAGCGAGAGTGGAACAGGAAAGCGATAAACTCCAGAAAAGAACTAAATTTGAGAGCGTCTGGGAGTGTCAAAATATTATAATTATTTAATAGTATAATTTTATAAGCTTATGTAACAAAATACTTGTTGTCATGCTTATGAAATGACATCTTGTACCATAATATTAAAAACAAAGTTAATTTGGACAAGTTTTTCACTCAACTTTCTTGTTTTTTAAGAGTGTATAGTTACATTAAATAAACTACTAGAGTCACTCATACTTTTCACTTTTCTTTAACATTTTTAGTTTTGGAGGAGACAACACTGACATGATGTTTGTTTCAGACACAAAGTTTGTCTCACGTCGTGCATTTGAAACATTTATGTTTCTCCACAAGCTTATAAAAAGAAGCTATCACATATGAGTTGGGTGGCCGGTTACTTATGCTAACTTATTTAAAAGAGTGGGCCAGTGAGTTAAAAAGATTTAGTAGTTCAAAATTAGGATATTCAGCGGTCTGACATGCTCTTTTCTGCAGAATAGTCCATGTTTTCCTGCAATTTCGCTATGATCTCTTACAAATAGCTCTTGGTGAATTATCTGGGCTTTCTCCTAATTCGCATGTGTGGGGTCCCTAATTTGCGGGAGCGCATTTCGCATAGCAAAAGTGGAAGTTATGTTGGACGAATTATATGATCTAGTATACACTTATCTTTATAAGTGCATAGTAAAAGTTGACATGCTACAATCTTGTCAGAATCTGTGTACGCGCATTACAAGTATATGATAAAAGATAATATTATAACGCCGAATGTTGTTTAAATCTGTTAAATATCCCCAATGTTGTGATTAATTCTATAATATTTGTACTTGAGGTAATTTATATATCTAATAATTATTTTTTTTGTTTGTCCTTTAGATTATTAAAATCAAATAAATGGTGCCTAAGCTGTGGTTGGGCTCAATTTAGAAGTTGTTATAAATGCGCCCTAAATTCAACAAACTTCATTTGGGTCTATTTTTCAGCACGTCAAACATTTGGGTTGAGAAATGGGTTTGTAATATTGCCACAAATTCGGAACGGTTTGTCTCTTTAGAGTTTAGACTATTAGTAATAAATACCAAGGTGTTCCAAAAACAAACACCAAAACCAAGGTATTGAGATGTCTTCAGTTTTTATTAGGTTTTGTTGGTATTTGAAAACCTTAATATTCCTTAATTTTGAAACTCACTTCTAATCTAAAAAAAAATAGAAAAATACTCAACCATAAACTATTACTAATACGAAGTATTCATTCCTAAATCATCTACAGCGGGAGCCGAATAGAAAAACGAGAAAATTAAAAATAACTAACTTTGAAAGCGTTATGAGAGCGCCAAAATATTATAATTATTTAATTGTATAATTTTGTATACTTATGTAACAAAATACTTGCGTTTTTGCATATGTTGGACAAAAAAAAGTTATGCTTATGAAATGACATCTCATAACCTATTGTATTGACAACGAAGTAGACTTGGACAGGTTCCACTTAACTTTCTTGTAAGAGCATCTCCAACCCATTGCTTTTTCCCCCTCCCCTCCCCTCACCTCCCCCTCCCCCTCCCCCTCCCCCCACGGGCCCACCATTTTTCCCCTCCCCCTCCCCCTCCCCTTCCGCCAAACTACTAATCGTCTCCAACCCATTTCTTTCCCCCACCCAAAAAATTAACTTGTAATATATATTTAATGATTTAAAAATGAATTATTAATACCAAAAAAAGAAAATAAAAAATTGTTTACCAATGTGTGTGTGTATATATATACACACACACAGACATACACACACAAAAATATGTTAATAATAATAACAGTGATAATAATACTAATAATAATTAAAATAATATTAACAAACAAAACTTTTATTCGAAAAAATAACGATTACAAGTACGAAAAAGTCGTTATTACAAGAAATAAAATTAAATAATAATACAAAAATGCAACGAGTAGAGCGATAAAACACACAAATTGAAATAAACCAACCTAACAACGATTACAAATTCTTTCGTTAGTTGAAAGGATAAAATTTCAAAAAAATAAGATAACAATGACTTTTGGTAAATATGCTTTTCAACAATCGTGAATACATTATTAATTTTAAAAAATAATAAAAATGTTAATCATAATAATAAATACATAATATAATCACAAAATATTAGTATGTGTAATTAAATTATCAAATATTCAATTAATTAATCATTTCATGTAGGGGGAGGGGGAGGGGATGTCCATGGGGAAATCCCCCCTAACCATCCCTCACCCAAGGCAAAATTTATCCCCATAGCACCCCGTCCCCTTCCCCCTCCCCCCATGGGGTTGGACATGAACCGTATTTTTATACGATTTTCCCCTTCCCCCTCCCCCTCCCCCCATGGGGTTGGAGATGCCCTAAGAAGATGACATAGTGATATTCTGACAAATCACTTCTCTAGTGTGCTTTCTTCAAGTAACCATTCAACGTTGGATATGGAGGCATTGAGCAGTATGCCGAGGCTAGTAGAGGAAGATTTTGGCTCTTCCTTAGAGACAGATTTCATGGCAAAAGAGATCGAAGAAGCCTTAAAAGCAACGCACCCTCTTAAATCTCCAGGTATAGACAATTTTCCTCCTCTCTTTTTTTTTACAAAATACTGGAGTATAATTGGGGAAGATGTGACAAAAACATGCCTTGATATTCTTAATGGTAATGGACAACTCCACGAGTTAAATAAGACAATGATTGCCCTAATTTCAAAAGTTGAACAGCCCCAAGAAGGAGGTGATTTCAGACCCATAAGTCTCTACATAGTGATTTATAAAATTATAGCAAAGGCAATAGCAAATGGACTCAAAGTTGGTCTAGCCGGTATTATTGGGGACTCTCAAAGTATTTTTGTCCCAAACCGAATGATTACAGACAATATTCTTTCAGCTTTCGAGATCATCAATTCAATGAAAACAAGAGTAAAAGAGAATAGTGGGCAAGTAGCTTTGAAAGTTGACATGTCCAAGGCATACGACCATGTGGAATGGTGCTATTTACGGGAAACTATTATTAAGATGGATTTCGGAAACAGATTCATCCACCGATTTTTGAAGTGCCTCGGTTTTTTTCGGGATTTTTGGTTCAAAATGGAGAAATAGTAGGCGAAATAATACCTCATTATGGTCTACGTCAAGGTTGTCCTTTGTCGTCTTATCTCTTCTTATTGTGTTGTGAAGGGCTCTCCCGATCAATTGAAGTTGCAGTCGTCAGCCGGTCATTGAGAGGTGTCAAAGCTTCAAGAAGTGATCAGGTGGTATCACATATTTTCTTTGCAGATGATAACATTTTGAAAGTGTGTAATGTAGACTAAATACAGGAACTAAATACTCTAGAAGGGGGGGGGGGGGTTGAATAGAGTATGGAAACTTTTTTCAAAACTCAGATTTAAACTAATTTGCTTTGTATGAAACTCAAATCTCAAGGCCTTGAGATTTTAGAAAACTGTCAGAAACTTTCAAAGGCAGAATAGAAAGCTTCAAGGCCTTGAGCTATTACCACTTCTAAAACAGCTTATAAACCCTAGTTTGGTTTGAGTTGTGTGCAACCGAATAACAAAAATGTAAAGTAAATAACACAAAGCAATTTACAGAGTTCAGTCCCAATGGACCTAATCTCTGCCTGAGATCTAATCCCACCAGGATTGGGCAAACACTTCTTATTACTCACACAGAAACAGCCGTAGATCTTCAAGCCTAAGTGATTTCCCTTACACCTATACAGCTTGTGGTTCCAAACTTATCTAGTTTCAGCTACTAACTGTTGAGCTAACAAGAACCTCTTGTTGTTCACTTGAACATCCAACCACTAGGTTTAGTGAGGTTTTAGATATACAAAAGATAAGAAGATTACAAAACAGATGAAGAACACAATAGAAGAATAAGCTAGTGAAGCCTAAATGTGTTCTTCTAGAAATTGGAATGACTTGATCTTCTGAAATCTGGAATTGAAGCTTGAATGCTTGTGTGTTTGAATGAATGATCTCCCACGAATTTGTCACACCTCTCTCAGTATTCTGCAAGCCTCTATCCTTTCAAAATTCAAACCAGCCTCTTTATCCTCCCACTGTAACTGAATGAGAGATTTTAGGATCTCAGTTCCTACAAATCCTCCTTCTGTTTTCAACGGAAATTCAAACAGCTCTGAGTAGATATCCGTTGGCGTTTGTTGAGATTGATTTTGCACGTTTAACAAAACTGCAACAACATTAAAACACAACAACAACAAAATTCTGAAATATAGCATTACTAAGACTATTTGGTTTTCCAGTTTTTGATAAAAACTGATTAAAATATTAGAACAATAATCTGATTAACTTCTGACACATATAAATCATGATAAACCAGTTTAAGACTCTTAGAAGTCACTAAGCAGTCACAATAATAAGAATCAAACCCTGCAAGAAAGAATCAAATTAGTTGTGTAAAACTGTCAGCAGCTCAAGGCACATCTCAAGGCCTTTAAGCTCTGAACATGCTTCACAGTCTGTCAAAGTTAAGTCCAGAAAACTTTGATTCTCCCTGATCAGGACATCTGCAATTGTGTTAGATATGTAGACAATGTAAAACATGAGTATATGCAGCAAGTCTCTGATCTAAATAAGCAGGTAGCCAATCTGCTACACAAGATTGTTAGAACATTCAGAAGAATAAAAACAACTCTCAAGGCTTTGAAGCCCTGTCAGTATCTCAAGGCCTTGGAGTATCTGAAATGCTTTGTTTTTGTCTTTGTCTTTTTCTTTCATCACTCAAAACAATTACTTCTCAAAACACACTCAAGGGTCTTTGAGTCAACAATCTCCCCCTTGATGAAAGACAAAACCCATAATCTTGTGTAGATATTCCTGCAACTCCTTGTAAGAATTAGATAACACCATATTGCAGAAACAATAATACCAGATAAACCATATTAACACAGATAATCAGTAAACCACAGATAATCACATAATCACAGTAATATAAGAACACAACTGATTATTATAATTCAAAGAACTGAAAGTAACCACAGTACCACAAAACAAATAATTTCTCCCCCTTTTTGACTTTCATCAAATAAAGGTGAAGAAATGATGGATCATTACTCAGAGTCTTAAACAAAAACTTAAACAAAACTTTATTACTAGAAAGTCAAGGCCTTGAGAACAGAAAAGAAAAGAAATAGATAGAAGGTCAAGGCTTTGGTCTTCTCTGATCTTCATTTCTTCTTTGATGTCTGGCCTTTCTCTGAGCCTTCTCCAACTTCTTCCTCACTTTCAGCATCATCAGCAGACTGGTTTCCCTCTTTTTCAGCTTCCACTTCTGCAACAACTTCCTCAATGAACTCATCCACCTTCTTGTTCATAACCTGCACTGAATCTCCTTCTGTAGCTGCATCAACATCTGTATCTTCACCAGCATCCTCTTCATCAGTTTGTTCATACAGATCTTTTGAAGTAAGCACCATTGGAATTGGCTTCTTTTTCTTCTTCAAGAAATCACCCAGCCTTTCATCTGAATCCACACTGGTGTCATGACTAGTAGCCGAAGGTATCTTCTCAAAGTTCAAACCCTTGATGACAACATCCATCTTTCCATTCATCACATTCATCAAACCCTTGAACTACTTAAATTCAGATGACAGATAAAATAGCCTTTGTCTGAGATCTTCAATCTCAACCTGCTGATCTTCAAATTTCTCAACCAAAAAAGAGTAATCCTCATTGGCTTGTCCTTTCCCTGATGTAGCCCCCTTTGTATTAACAAACTCCTTCTCTCCAAGCTCATCCTTTGAAAATTCTGAATAGAACTTCCAATATCCTTTCCCAGTCTGAACTACCCCAATCCTCTGTAATGCGGTTTCATCAATTAACTCAAAACCTCCAGTAATCTTTTCCTTCCCTTTCACAGGTACATCAAAATGCTCAAAGAAAAGAGGTAAAAGGTTGGCATATGGAAGAGGATGGTTTCTAGTTCTGGTTGCACAATAGATCATATGCTCCATAACAACTGTTGGCAAGTCTATCTCAAACCCTTGACATATCAGATACATCAGTATGAGAACTTTATCAGTAACCAACTCCCTTGAGTTCTCCCTAGGAACAACACTCCTCATCAGAATTGTAAACAAAATTTTAGCTTCACAGTTGAGCAGTGAGTGTGTCAACTGCTTTGGACCAGAGGGTACACCATCAATGAAAAACATCTCTTTTGCCTTTTCTAGACACTCCTTCCTATCAGGGTAATCTCAACATTATACTTCCTAGGAATGCCCAAGACTTTGGCAAAAGTCCTATGATCTAACCTCAAATTTATCCCTGCCACTTTTAAAATTAACACCATCTTATCATCTCCTTCATGAACCAAATTCAGATAGAATAATCTAGTTAACCTACGATAGGCTTTTGAACTATGATTTAACACCTTCCAAACTGCAGTTTCTCTTAACTTTCTCATACAATCAATATCCAGTTTATCCAATAACTCCTCAGAAACCATACTACAAAAAGCAACCTTAGAAGAAGCATAACCTTGCATCCACACAGTCCTAACTTCAGAACTAACAAACCAATCTGAAGGAAGTGCATTCTTACCTTGATAACCCTTTTTGGTTGCAGCAGCAACCTGCTTAACCCTTGTTTTCTTCTCAGTGGGTTTGATCTTCTCTTGTTCTCCTTCAGTTGGCTTCTTCTTGCTTTCTTGAACAGATTTCCCCTTTTCTTCTTCTCCAGTCTTTTTCTTCTCTCCCCCTTTCTTCTTATCTGACCTAGGTTGATCACCATCCTGAGTCTCTGTCTTATTCTGTGGATCAATGCTTGAACCTTCATTTCCCTTTTAAGTTCCGGTCTTCTTTGCAGGAGGAGTGTCCTCATGCAAACTCTGAGTATTTTCTGAATCCGAATCAGAAATCACTATCTTCTCCTTCTTATTTCCCCTCTTCTTGGATCTTCCAGAAGGCTTCCCCTGTCCTGAATTCTGGCTGATTTGCGCTCCATTGTGGGTTTAGAGTTTTGAGAAGGGAATGAGATCGAGAGAAATTGAGAGAGAGAGAGAGGGGAGAGACATAGAGAATATTGAGAGAATGAAGAAGAATAAGCCCTAATTTTCAGCTTAAGTAGGTTGAAAAGGATGAGTCATAAAAGGACTCTACTGAAATCAACATGCAAAAAGGATCTTGAAAAATATTTTTGGATATTTTAGAAAATTCTATGAATAATTCAAATATTATACATTTATCTAAAAAGATAAGATATAATATTTGATGATCCATTTTTTTTAAAAAAAATACAGATGTTTTCAAGACGTGGAGAACAATCTCAAGGCCTTGAGATTTTCTGCAGTTTGAGAATCTTCAAAGCTTTGAGCTATACTTTCAAGGCTTTGGAAAGTATAATCTCAAGGCTTTGAGATTTCAACACATAAACACATATAAGTACCAATACTCCCCCTAAACCAATGCATTATTGTTTAACATCCCCAATTTCAAGCCTTAGGGATGAAAACCTATCATCTGGAAAAGGTTTAGTGAAAATATCAGCAATCTGCATTGAAGTAGAAATAAAAGATAAAACAACATCACCTTGTTCTGCATGATCTCTAAGGAAGTGATGTCTCACATCTATGTGCTTGGTTCTTGAGTGTTGGACTGGATTCTTAGAGATTAAGATAGCACTTGTGTTGTCACAATGAATAGGCACATTTCTGAAATTATAGCCAAGATCTCTAAGTTGCTGAGCAATCCATAACACTTGTGAACAGCAAGCTCCTGCTGCAATGTATTCAGTTTCTGCAGTTGATAATGCTACAAAATTTTGCTTTTTAGAATGCCAACTGATCAATGAAGATCCAAGAAACTGGCAACATCCAGAAGTACTTTTCCTGTCTACTTTATATCCTGCAAAATCTGCATCTGAATAGCTACTCAACATAAAATTAGATCTCATTGGATACCAAAGCCCCAAGTCTCTGGTTCCATTCAAATATCTAAAAATTCTTTTGCCTGCAGTTAAATGACTTTCCTTAGGATCTTCTTGAAATCTAGCACATATACAGACACTGAACATAATATCAGGTCTGCTAGCAGTTAAGTACAAAAATGATCCAATCATACCTCTGTATTCCTTTTGATTCACACTCTTACCATTTGAATCCTTGTCTAATGAGAGTGGTGAACTCATAGGGGTTTTAAGCACCTTGGAATGTGACATATTGTACTTGTTCAATAAGTCCTTGGTATACTTTCCGTGATGTACAAAAATTCCTTTCTTCATTTGTAAGATATGAAGTCCAAGAAAGAAATTCAGTTCTCCCATTAAGCTCATCTCAAACTCCCTGCACATCAGACTAGAAAACTCTTTTGAAAGAGCATCATTAGTAGCACCAAATAGAATATCATCCACATAGATCTGAACTACTAAAAAATCACTTTGATGATGTTTAATGAAAAGAATTTTATCAATTAGACCTCTCTTGAAATTGTTGTCAAGTAAATTTTTTGAAAGTCTATCATACCAAGCCCTTGGAGCTTGTTTTAACCCATAAAGAGCTTTGTCTAGTTTGTAAACATGATCAGGAAAGTTTTCATCTTCAAAATCAGGAGGTTGTGCTACAAAAACATCTTCTTGTAAATAGCCATTCAGAAAAGCACATTTGACATCCATTTGATAAAGCTTTATGTGATTGTAGATGCAAATGCAAGAAGTATTATAATAGCTTCTAACCTGTCAACAGGAGCAAAAATCTCCTCATAATATATACCTTCTTCCTGATTATATCCCTGTGCCACCAGTCTGGCTTTGTTTCTTACCACTTTGCCATTCTCATCAAGCTTATTTCTGAATACCCATCTGGTTCCAATAACTGATTTCTCTTTAGGTATGGGAACCAGATTCCATACCTTGTTTCTTTCAAACTCATTCAGCTCACTCTGCATTGCAATGATCCAGTCTACATCTTCTAGTGCTTCCTTGGTATTTTTAGGCTCAATCAAAGATACAAATGCACTAAAAGCACACAAGTTCTTCAACTGTCCTCTTGTCTGAGTTCTAGTTGATGGATCAGATATGATATTGTCAGCTGGATGATCTGCAAGTTACTTAAACTTCTTCCTTGGTATCCAAGAATATTCTCCATCAAGGCTTTGAGTTCTTGAAACAGTAGAGGGAGCATCATAGAAAGTTTCAGTTTCTGTCTCAAGGCTTTGAGATTTTGGTTCAGCAGGAGGTTCAAGGCCTTGAGATTCTGCTGATTGATTATGCACATTAGTTTTGCCTTTGTCCTCTTTCACAGCATCATCATCAGACTCATGCTTGTTCAAATTTAGATCTGAAAAACTTTCACTCAGAGAATCCTTAGTACTTTCATCCAAAATCACATGAATACTCTCTTCCACAATCTTGGTTTTTCTATTGTAAACTCTATAAGCTTTGTTAGTTTGAGAATATCCAAGAAATACACCTTCATCACTTCTAGCATCAAATTTACAAAGATTGTCTCTACCATTATTATGCACAAAACATATACAACCAAAAGGTTTGAAATATGAAACAGTAGGCTTCCTACCTTTAAACAGTTCATAAGGAGTCTTTTTCAAAATTGGTCTAATCAAGCATCTATTTATCACATAATTGGCAGTAATAACAGTTTCTGCCCACAAGAACTTTGGAAAATTACTTTCAAGAAGCACGGTTCTTGACATATCCTCAAGTGTCTTATTTTTCCTTTCAACTACTCCATTTTGCTGTGGAGTTCTAGGTGCAGAAAAGTTGTGTGATATGCCATGCTTTGCACAAAACAAATCAAAGTCAAGTTGACAAATTCCCTAGCATGATCACTTCTAATAGATGCAACAGGTAAATTTTTCAAATTTTGAAGCTCTTTGCACAATCTAGAAAATTCAGATAAAGCCTCAGTTTTGCCTCTAATAAACATCACCCAACTAAATCTAGAATAATCATCTGTTATAACAAGCATATACCTCTTACCTTTTGGGGTTTGAACTCTCATAGGACCACACAAGTCCATATGCAACAGTTCTAAGGGTCTAGAAGTACTTACAAAGTTCTTTGGCTTGAATGAGCTTCTGGTTTGCTTACCTTGTACACATGCCTTGCAAACCTCATCATCTGAAAATTTCTGTGGTGGTAAACCTCTTACTAAATCCTTTGAGATGAGTTTATTCAAGGTCTGTATGCTAATATACCCAAGCTTTCTGTGCTAAAGCTTTGAATCTTCCTTCAAGGCCTTGAGGCATTTTAACTTGTCACCTGCAGCACTGTTAGTACTCATAGCATATAGATTATATGATCTAGGAGCAGTGAGTATGCAATCACCAAATTTTTCATCTTGCACCACACATTTCTCCTTATCAAATATAGCTTTATAACCTTTATCACATAACTGAGAGATACTAAGCAGATTATACTTAAGTCCATCAACTAGATAAACATCAGAGATAGAGTTAGTAGAACCATTACATTTTGCTTTGTCATCAATTGTGATTGTTCCTCCGGATTTTTATGTAAGCTCAGTAAAGAGAGACTTCTTTCCACTCATATGTTTGGAACATCCACTGTCTAATATCCATTTCTGATCTTTCAAGGCATTGATGACATCCTGCAAAAGTAAATCATTGCCTCAACAGGCTGTTAGACCAAGTGCAGAACTTTGAGTCATACTCAGAATCAGCCATGTTTGGTGGTCTAATTCTTTGGAACCCAAATCTGCCTAACCTGTCCCTTAAGCTGATAAGGATAAGTATTCCTCATAATGTGAGGTTCTGATCTTCTGAAGGGACAAGTTAATCTAACATGACCAATTTTTCCACAGTAATGACACTTTTGAGAATGTCTGCTACCAGATTTGACAAAAGTAGTTTGGCTTTTCTTTGGAAAATTTAGATTATAGCCAATCCCACGTTTATGCATTGATTTCAGACTTCCTCCAAGAATGAGATTTAGATTATGTTCTGAGCCTGTAAAACTAGCTAGGAACTTATTAGACTCTTGAAGTTTCTCAGTCAAAGAGCAGATTTGTTGTTCTAAATCCTCAGATGAGTCTTTAGATCAGCATATCTTTCAGTCAAAAGAGTGTTTTGATCAACAATCTCTTTTATCTGTGCCTTTAAGGCTTTGAACCTGCTATCCAAGGCCTTGGAGTCCTTTTCAATTTTTGTCTTAGAAACTTCAACAGTTTTGTTGGTAAAAACAAGGTCCAGGTTATCTTTTACCTGCTCATGAGTCTTAATCTTTAAATAAGAGATCTCATTTCTATAACTTTCCTCATTTAAAAACATACTCTTGAGAATTTCAAGAAGTACATCAGAAGGACTAGCAAGAAGATTTTTTACCATTTCTTCAATATGTCTGTCTGATGACTTTTCTTCATCATGCTTGGCCATGAAGCACAAGTTTGCTTTATCTTCTTCTGTGTCTGAGTCACTTGATGAATCAGAATCACTCCAGGAAGCCATCATAGCTTTCTTCCTTCTGTTGTCACTGTCTTTCTTCTGAAAGTTCATATTCTTCTTCTTTTGTGGAAAGTCCCTTACTAAATGATCTGCATCACCACACTCAAAACAATTCATTAATTTAGTTTTATGTGACTGTGATGAAGATTTACCTTTGTAGTCCTTGCTTCCTGAAGGTCTTGATCTCTCTCTGTTGTAGTCCCTGTTACCAGAGTTTCTTTTCTTCTTGAGAATCCTGGCCAAGGCCTTGGAGATCAATGCTAAGGCTTCTTCATCATCATGTTCATCTTCAGTATCAAGGCTTTGAGATTTTTCATTGTCCTTAGCCTTGAGTGCTAAGTTCTTGATTTTTTCACTCAGATCACCTTCTACATCCTTCACAGACATTTCATGAGTGAGCAGCTTTCCTTGTAGATCATCTAGCTGAAGAAAACTTAAATCCTGAACTTCCTCAATGGCTGTTGTCTTTGGCTCCCACTTGGATTTTGGCAAGCTTCTCAGAATTTTCCTGACTTTTTCTTCATTTGATAACTTCTTTCCCAATGACTCCAGATTATTCACCACATCAATGAATCTTTTGAACATCTCCTTGATGGTCTCATCTGAGTTCATCTTGAACAACTCATATTGCCTCAGAAGTATGTTGATTTTGGTCTACTTAACCTGGCTAGGTCCTTCATATGTCACAACCAGTTTATCCCATACTTCTTTGGCACTCTTGCAATTAGACACTCTGTTGAACTCATCTGCATTAAGAGCACAGTATAACAGATTCATAGCCTTGTAATTTTTTGATACCTTTTCCAGTTCAGTAACTGAGAGGTTTTCCTCAGACTTGATACATCTGACTCCATCAATAGTAGTGTAGTACTCATGAGGACCATTCTGAACTATTGACCACAGTTCCATGTCTTGATCTATGATGAACATCTTCATCAATGCCTTCCAGTGCATGAAGTTATCACCACAGAACAATGGGGGTCTGTTGGCTGCCCTTCCTTGTGAGAATCCACCATCTCCTACATTACTCATAGTCACAAGATAGTAAGATCTATATCAGTGAAACAAGCTCTGATACCAATTGAAAGTGTGTAATGTAGACTAAATACATGAGCTAAATACTCTAGAAGGGGGGTGTTGAATAGAGTATGGAAACTTTTTGCAAAACTCAGATTTAAACTAATTTGCTTTGTATGAAACTCAAATCTCAAGGCCTTGAGATTTTAGAAAACTGTCAGAAACTTTCAAAGGCAGAATAGAAAGCTTCAAGGCCTTGAACTATTACCAGTTCTAAAACAGCTTATAAACCCTAGTTTGATTTGAATTGTGTGCAACAGAAAATAATAAAACTGTAAAGTAAAGAACACAAAGCAATTTACAGAGTTCAGTCCCAATGGACCTAATCTCTGCCTGAGGGATCTAATCCCACCAGGATTGGCAAACACTTCTTATTACTCACACAAAAACAACCCAAGATCTTCAAGCCTAAGTGATTTCCCTTACACCTATATAGCTTGTGGTTCCAAACCTATCTAGTTTCAGCTACTAACTGTTGAGCTAACAAGAACCTCTTGTTGTTCACTTGAACAACCAGCCACTAGGTTTAGTGAGGTTTTAGATATACAAAAGATAAGCAGATTAAAAAACAGATGAAGAACACAATATAAGAATAAGCTAGTGAAGCCTGAATGTGTTCTTCTGGAAACTGGAATGACTTGATCTTCTGAAATCTGGAATTGAAGCTTGAATGCTTGTGTGTTTGAATGAATGATCTCCCACGAATTTGTCACACCTCTCTAAGTATTCTGCAAGCCTCTATCCTTTCAAAATTCAAACCAGCATCTTTATCCACCCACTGCAACTGAATGAGAGATTTTAGGATCTCAATTCCTACAAATCCTCCTTATGTTTTCAACTGAAATTCAAACAGCTCTGAGTAGATATCCGTTGGAGTTTGTTGAGATTGCTTTTGCACGTTTAACAAACCTGCAACAACATTAAAACATAGCAAAAACAAAATCCAGAAATATAGCATTACTAAGACTGTTTGGTTTTCCAGTTTCTGATAAAAACTTGTTAAAAGATCAGAACAATAATCTGATTAACTTATGACACATATAAATCATGATAAACTAGTTTAAGACTCTTAGAAGTCATTAAACAATAACAATAATAGGAATCAAACCCTGCAAGAAAGAATCAAATTAGTTGTGTAAAACTGTCAGCAGCTCAAGGCACATCTCAAGGCCTTGAAGCTCTGAACATGCTTCACAGTCTGTCAAAGTTAAGTCTAGAAAACTTTGATTCTCCCTGATCAGGACATCTACAATTGTGTTAGATATGTAGACAATGTAAAACATGAGTATATGCAGCAAGTCTCTGATCTAAATAAGCAGGTAGCCAATCTGCAACACAAGATTGTTAGAACATTCAGCAGAATAAAAACTACTCTCAAGGCTTTGAAGCCCTGTCAGTATCTCAAGGCCTTGGAGTATCTGAAATTCTTTGTCTTTGTCTTTGTATTTCATCACTCAAAACAATTACTTCTCAAAACACACTCAAGGGTCTTTGAGTCAACACATTTTCTTTACCCACGTTACTAGTGCATGATATCAAAAAATTATTACAGAATTGCATGTTATGAAGTGGCCTTTGGCCAAAAGATTAATTTTAATAAATATGCAGTCATGTTCCCTTCTAATATATCTACTGCAGAAAAATAAATTATCAGCACAACTTGTGGAGTTCCCGAAGTGAACAAGCATGAGCGGTACTTGGGACTATTTTCAACAGTTGGAAGAAATAAGAAGATTACTTTCAACTGTATTCTGGATAGAATCTTAATCAAATTCAAAGGTTGGAAGGATAAAATCTTAACTCTGGCTGGGAAAGAGGTGGTGCTAAAGGCTATTGTCCAAGACATCATGTGATTTTCAATGGGTTGCTTCGAACTACCTGTGCACACATGCCAACGAATTGATAAGGTTATGAGACAATTCTTCTGGAGTAATAATTCAAGAAAAGGAATAAGTTGGCTTGCGTGGAAGAGATTCGAGCTTACAAAGGAACAAGGAGGGATATGCTTTGGTGATATCCAAGACTTCAACCGAGCTTTTCTCGCAAAACAATGCTGGAGACTGATATAGAATCCATGTAGCCTAACTTCCAAAATCATCAAAGCAAAGTATTTTCATGATAAAACTTTTATAGAAGCAAAACCTGGCCATAACCATCCTATGTGTGGGGAAGTTTACTATATGGCAGGAAAATACTTGGCATGATAAAGAAGTTGGGTAGTGGTCAGACGATTAATCTCTTTTCAGACCCCTGCATACCGTGAGAAATCATTTCCATCTCTCTAGTTTGATTTGAAGATTCGGTTACACCACCGGAGATGTTGGTCGACCAAGGGCTCAACTTCCTCTCCCAATTGGAAATTGATGCCTCGTCAAGCTCAGATCCCTCAGCCATCACCGAAAATTGGAGACCCTCGCCTCTGAATTGGTTCACCTTGAACTTCCACGGTGTGTGGTCTTATATAGGAAGAAGGGTTGGAAAAGTAATACAGGGACATCACATGGAACCGGTGGTGGCAAGCATTATTATCGTTGCTTAGGGAACCAAATCTAAAGAAATCGAAGCATATGCTATGATTCATGGCCTCATACTTGCTGAGGGCTACATTTTCAGATACTAATTGTTGAAGGGGATGTGAAGGTGTTAATAATGCAAATTCAAGAAAGTGATCTGGGTGAAGGTGAAAGAACAGAGGTGCATGAGGTACTCCAAGAAGTAGACCTGAGAAGACAAAGCGTCATAGAACTTCAATGGAGATCCAATTCAAGGAGAGCCAACAGAACATCCAACCATCTATCAAAGCGTGCTTTAAATGTGGAGAATACCGAGTTATGGAAAGACGAGAATTCACAGTGGCTAACAGTTGTTTTATCGACAGATATATTGAATTTTATTAGTCATAAGTTTACTATGTAATGAAACTTTCTTTTCTCAAAAAAAAACTTTCTTGTTTTCTAAGAGGGTATAATTGGACTAAGTAAATTACTAGCATCACTCATACTTCCTATTTTTCTCTAAGATTTTTGTTGTGGAATAAACAACTATAACAAGTTTTTTTTTGGACACAAAGATTGTCTCACATCGTGCATTTGAAGTAGGGTTGTAAGGAAAACCGAATTAACCGATCAAACCGACCAAACCAAACCGAAATCATTAGTTTTTGATGATTTTTTTGGATGTTCGGTTTACGAATGGTTCAAGTTTTCACAAACGGGTCTAATCGGTTCAGTTTTCGGTTTGTAAAAATATTACAACGCTCCGAACCGAACCGATACATGTTGAATGTATTTTTATTAAAATATATTGCATAAATTTTATTAAATAATGTAAAAAAAAGAACACAATTATATAGATTCAATTAAAAATACCACATTAATCTTAATCTTTTCTACAATAGTCGTGCAAGCTTTTTTACATCTATTTAATCTCTTTCTCTCTTAAATTTAAAATTCGTTGAGAATGCAGTATTGTAATATCCATTCAATAATGTTTATGCAAACCGACCAAACCAAATCAAACCAAACCGTTCTTTTTCAATTTGGTTAATCATTTCAAATGGTTTGGTTTGGTTACAAACTTAGTAAACCGATGTATTGGGTTTGGTTTATGGTTTTCGCAAAAACCGCACCAAACTGAACCGCTTACACCCCTAATTTGAAGCATTTCTGCTTCTCCACAAGATTATAAAAAGAAGCTACCACATCAGACTTTATTTAAAAGAGTTTTGGACAGAGTTAAAAAGGCTTAGTAGTTCAAAATGAATATATTTGGCAGCCCCGCATGCTCTTTATTGCAGAATAGTCGATGTTTTCTCTATGGTTTGCAACTTCCACTATGATATCTTACAAATCGCTTTTGGTGAATTATTTGGCCTTTTTTTCCTCATCGGCATTTGGGTGGGAGTGTCCCTAATTTCCGGGAGCGCATTTTCAAAGCGAGAATGGGGAATTAGGTGATCTAGTGACACACTTAGCCTTAAAAGTTCATAATAAAAATTGACATGCTACAATGTCATAAAAATCTAGGTACACACTTTATCTTTACAAGTGTATAGCCGGATATTGTTGAAATCCGTTAATATGTTCCATGTGATGATTACTTCGGTTATATTTTAACGTCAAGTAATGTTATATATCTCATATGTTTGTTCTTTAATTTTTAAAATCAATAAATAATGCCCTAGGTTACGGTTTGGGCTCAGTTTAGAAGTTCTTATAACGGTTTGAACTTAGACTTAAGTGTTGGGTCGATTGATAGGGAGTGGGTTTGGTTCCCCCTTCAAATTATAGGCTCGTTGCCCAACCTATACTAGCCAGACCGACGCTTAACCTTGTTCAACAACAAGCCAGTGGCAGACGTGAAGTTTCATAGACGTGAGAATAAAAAAAGTTATAGTATTTATTTGTTGTACACACACACATTTGCGCCTTCGCATTGTCACAAAATAATGAATACAAAAAAATTGAGCCAGTTAAGCCTCGACGTTATACTTGAAGTTATAACTATGTGTTGAATCATATAACTCACAAAAATGTATATCGAATTAACAACATAGTGATATCGTCAGAAGGAGTTACATCACACCCAAGTGCTTAGATAATAGTATGAATAATATGGTGTAAGTAAATAGAAAAGTAACATCATATATGTGGTAGTTATGTGTGTCCAAAGTACCGATGCGAGTGTCCTTTGTTGATCAGAATAATTGAGCATAGTATAATTGCATCAGCACCATGTCAATTGATGGGATTCTGAATGTTGGAGTATAAACTTTATGCAGTTTGAAAGAGTAGATCGATGAAGTAAAGATAAATTCTGAGTAATGGGAGTTGAGAGTTGTATTCATTCAAAAGAAATACCAGTCAAATGATCTAGGGAGAAAAAGTTTAGAGAGAAATTTAAGTGATTTGAATGTGAATCTGGATGTACTAAAAATCAATCTCCCCTCCATATATCATATTGTAATACGTTCTAAAGTTATTCACTTAATAACATCAGTAAAGTGAATTTCTTAATGTTGTCGGTCTAGCAAGCTCCATAGCAATTGGCGTAAAGCTTTTATCCAAGAAATCGTGCTAGTGTGAATGCTATTCTCTAGATAGTTAACCCTGCCAACACCGGACTTCATGAGAAGTAGTATTTTCTCACAGTACCAACAAGCAATGCAATGTTGAAGTGGGGTGAAATATCATGGTTTCTTGTTTAAGAGAAATTGTGTAGTTTCTCATGAATGTTGTATCAGTTTTTAGACTTCCATTTCTAAAAAGATGGGAATTTAACTTGCAGGAGATACCGTTTCTTTAAGTACTCTAGTTTAGTAGCAAATCTCAAACTAATTTTTTCATATCAATCATTATTTATAATTACATTACATTTTTTTTCTTATTTAGTAAATCCCATTTACCGTAGTTAGAAAATCATTATCCCAAATTATCCCTATTCATTAATATATTTTCTTCAATTCATTTTCCAATTTTTCAAAGTACCTCTCATCCTTATTTTCATTCTTTTCCTCTCCTTTCATTTCCTTCTTTCTACCTGAGTCTCTACCGTAACTCATTTCATCTCTAAAAATATTCTCTCAATATCTATATCCAAACCCGCAACTATGGTTATCATAGCAGGCTTCTCTCTCATTTTCTTATTTCCTCCTTCTTTCTGTATATCATTGTCTTAAACCCTTAAAATTTATTTTGCTCTCTCAACCTCTCGGCTGTGAAAAAGACTCAACATCACATCTATCTTCTTCATGTAATACCCCTATTTTAATAGGGTATTTGTTTGTTAATTTTCTAGGGTTGTGGGTTAGTGTTAGCCTTTCCTAGACATGGGGGTGTGCATTTGTAGTTTCCTAAACATAAGTGTGGGGGTTAAAGTGTCTTTTCTCAAACTTGGGTGTAAACCCACCTTTCTCTCTCTCTCTCTCTCTCTCTCTCTCTCTCTCTCTCTCTCTCTCTCTCTCTCTCTCTCTCTCTCTCTTACCGATCGGATTGATCGGAACAAACTCCCCTCTCCCTCAACGTTCACCACTCTTCCTCCCACATTCGCCCCCAATTTCACCTCCAGTCGATATATATCAACACCACCCTCTCCCTTGACACTTCATCTCAAACAATCCTGATTTCAGAAGCTAAAAGAATGAACCCACTGCCCCTGTTTTCTTCCAAAACCACCGCCAACACCACCACTCAGTTCCCTGCAATTTCCGGCAAAAACCCACCAGAAACAGCGCCGCCAAGGTCGCCCCCTCACTCTCTTTTGACCGGCGAACCAGCAAGAGAAACAAAGCCTTCGTTGGCTCTGTTTTTGTGCCAACCCGGTTTCGACCCGACGACACAAATCCGGCGACCCATCGCCCTCTTTGTCCGTTCGTCGTTTCCTCTGCTCCGAGCCCGTTCATTCCACTCTCTCCGGCGAATCCAGAAGGTCGAAGTAGCAGCAGCAGCGGAGCCGTCGCGCTCCAGTCCCAACACGCCGCCGCCGTCGCCGCTTCGTTCTCCTCTGTTTCTATTTGTACGGTAAACACCCAGCCCGTGTTCTATTCCCAGTTTGGTTCGCGAATTTGATTTCTCCAATACTATTACATGTTGATCGTTTATGTGGGTTCATGGTTGTTCTGTGAATTGAAAGTTTAGAGGATGATGTCCGATTGAATCAGTTTAATTGGTTTTGGGGGTGGTTGTTGTACCTTCTGATTTTGTTGGGGTAATTGTTGTAACTTTCAGAAACTTTTGGGGGAGGCTTTAAATGTTAACTAGAAATGTTCTTCTTTATTTTGCTATTTACTTATAACTAGTATTTTGATTAATAATATTAATTTTATTTTAAATATATTCTTTAAACATGAAAAAAAATATATGTTTTATTGTATAATTTTATAATAAGAGTTTTACTAATAAAATAAAATAAAATAAAATCAGTTCACTTAAAAACTTAATCAATTTTGACAATTGTGTGTTTTTATTTCAAGATTTTTCCTTATGAAAATAAATGTGTTGTTTATAATTTAGTATTTACTCGTTTAATAAGTAAAGTTAGCTTTTTCTTCATATTAATATCAACTTTGAATACTATACTATTTTCTAAATAACTAGTTGTAAATAAATTTCAAGTGTAATTATTAGTTTAAAGCTTGTTTCCATTGTTTTAGTTTTATTATTTTCCTTACTATCATAACTATATAAATTACTATTCTTTTCTAATACTAGAGTCGTGTAAATAATTTTGGGGATAAATTTTATTGGGAACTTGTCGGGGAAATATTCTTTGCATTTGCATATAGGACATAATTGCATTTGTTGTATGGGATTGGACGTGTATTAATGTTAGGATTATTCGACTATTGTAGGGTTCGTAGACGACTAGTTCATTGAGAACACGTACTGCGAGTAATAGTTTCCGAGCTTGCTTGTGTGTGTGGAGCTTTCTCCAATCCAAGTAAGTTATATGCTCGACTCTTCTACCATCAAAATGAGTTCCCAAATGTGTTATGTGCCGAATTGTTTTACTGTTTTGATTATCGTACTTTCTATCTGTTTAAACTCTGAAAATAGTGTTTACTTCGGCACAAATTGCGAAACTGATGTCTCTCTTGAAAATATGAGTTATGTTCATCTTGGAAGTGTTCAAAACTTTAATCCTTGCTTTCCTTATTGGTTTTGGATACCTGGTTTGGATCGAGAATCACATTCTTTCAAGAAATGCTCATAAGACACTAAGTAAGGTAAAGTGAAAGATAACTTGTACGAGCTCTTCTTTAGTTCACTTCGGTGATTATATTGTTTAAGACCATACGTTCTTGTCAAGAGATTTTGGGAGCCAAACTCTGGCGTACCCTTGGTACCCATAGTCCTACACTAACATGAGGACTTGGGGGTTCCTACTTGTACTACTCTAGCGGAGTTGCTAACCTCTAGGGGGTGTCGACGCTTAAGGTCTTGTAGGTCAGTATTGAGGCGGGAAGGCCATATCTAGAGGGGCTTTCACAACTGCCGGGTTGAAGTAGGGTTTGTTAGACCCACGAAGTAACCCTGAGTTATTTATTTCCGAGGCAGACGGGAACTCTGCATTCGCTCGTACAATGTTTAATTTATGGGGCTCATGGGGCAGTAGAGCTAGCTGCTCGCGTGGCACGTGGCCAGGTGGCCGCCAGAAAAGTTTCAAAGGAGGACTTTAATAAGAAAGATTGAGATGGAATGTCAAATCCAAGTTTATCCCTTTACCTTTCTTGATTGCTTTTGTGATCTCAATCTAAGGCTCTAATCATCTTTTTCTTTACTTATTTATTTACTTATTCTTGAATTATGTGCCCAATAATCTGTTTACATGTTGAGGTATTTCTTACTCAGCCTAAGCTGACTTTTGGAAAAACTGTGGTCGGCTTTTGCTATTTGAAAACCCACAGATTAGCACCGCTGCAGGCTCTGGGGAAACGAATCACTAGCTTGGATCAAGGAATCACTTTAGCTCTCACGGAAATAAATTACCAGTTTCATGTTTTTTTTATTCAAACAATTCAGTTTTGTTTTCAAGCTTCCTTGTTAAGGACCACGTGTGGTCATTCCCTTTATTGTAATAAAGATGATTTTGAATTAAATTTGAAGTTTTGTTCTGTATGGTTTGGTACGAGGCCGACGTTCTACTCCGTTCACAATGAGGTAAAAATCCTCGTGCGGGGGACATCTTAGCGGTTTGGGCTAGGCCTGAAATCGCCGGGTGTTCCAGGTGGTATCAGAGCCCGGCTTCGTAACCAACCTAAAGAAGTAGGATTAATTAACTAGTTAATCACAAATGGAAAATCTTTTCTAAATTTTAATAACTGGACTAGGAAAGACTAAAACTTGAAAAGTTAATAAGTAAACAAGCCGTGGGGAATTGTGTTACTTGTTTTTATGAGCTAGTGTTATGCTGCTAGTCATGGATTAGTCTGTTAGCTGCTAATGTGACACTGATCTAGATGGAAAATCGCTTGTCGATTTGTTTATTGGTTATCTTATGAGCATGATTTGTTATAGCAAGATGCGTGTCGTTGTAGTGTTATTTTGTGTGTCCATGTTCCTTTACATTGTTGGTCGACCCGATAGTATCGAAACTCAGGCTTAGAGACCTTAGGACCCTTCTTCCTTGTTAACCCGTTTGGCATGTCGGATGACTACCAATACCAGACCGATCACCAGTCACCCCATATGTTGTTCGATTGTTTGGTATGATCCTTGCGATTCCCCGCGCATTAGAAATTGCATCCTTGCATTGTGCATGTGGGCAAAATGTTCTCTCTGGGAGTTACTGTTTACGCTTCGAGGACGAAGCGTTGTTTTAAGAGGAAGGTGATGTAATACCCCTATTTTAATAGGGTATTTGTTTGTTAATTTTCTGGGGTTGTGGGTTAGTGTTAGCCTTTCCTAGACTTGGGGTGTGCATTTGTAGTTTCCTAAACATAAGTGTGGGGGTTGAAGTGTCTTTTATCAAACTTGGGTGTAAACCCACCTTTCTCTCTCTATCTCTCTCTCTCTCTCTCTCTTACCAATCGGATTGATCGGAACAAACTCCCCTCGCCCTCAACGTTCACCACTCTTCCTCCCACGTTCACCCCGAATTCCACCTCCAGTCGATATATATCAACACCTCCCTCTCCCTCGCCACTTCATCTCAAACACTCCTGATTTCAGAAGCTAAAAGAACGAACCCACTGCCCCTGTTTTCTTTCAAAACCACAGCCAACACCACCACTCAGTTCCCAGCAATTTCCGGCGAAAACCCACCAGAAACAGCGCAGCCAACGTCGCCCCCTCCCTCTCTTTTGACCGGCGAACCAGCAAGAGAAATAGAGCCTTCGTTGGCTCTGTTTTTGTGCCAACCCGGTTTCGACCCGCCGACGCAAATCCGGCGACCCATCGCCCTCTGTGTCCGTTCGTCGTTTCCTCTGCTCCGAGCCCGTTCATTCCACTCTCTCCGGCGAATCCAGAAGGTCGAAGTAGCAGCAGCAGCGGAGCCGTCGCGCTCCAGTCCCAACACGCCGCCGCCGTCGCCGCTTCGTTCTCCTCTGTTTCTATTTGTACGGTAAACACCCAGCCCGTGTTCTATTCCCAGTTTGGTTCGCGAATTTGATTTCTCCAATACTATTACATGTTGATCGTTTATGTGGGTTCATGGTTGTTCTGTGAATTGAAAGTTTAGAGGATGATGTCCGATTGAATCAGTTTAATTGGTTTTGGGGGTGGTTGTTGTACCTTCTGATTTCGTTGGGGTAATTGTTGTAACTTTCAGAAACTTTTGGGGGAGGCTTTAAATGTTAACTAGAAATGTTCTTCTTTATTTTGCTATTTACTTATAACTAGTATTTTGATTAATAATATTAATTTTATTTTAAATATATTCTTTAAACATGAAAAAAAATATATGTTTTATTGTATAATTTTATAATAAGAGTTTTACTAATAAAATAAAATAAATTAGTTTACTTAAGAACTTAGACAATTTTGACAATTGTGTTTTTTTATTTCAAGATTTTTTCTTATGAAAATAAATGTGTTGTTTATAATTTAGTATTTACACTTTTAATAAGTAAAGTTAGTTTTTTCTTTATACTAATATCAACTTTGAATACTATACTATTTTCTAATAACTAGTTGTAAATAAATTTCAAGTATAATTTATTTATTTACTTTTTCTTGATTGCTTTTGTGATCTCAATTTAAGGCTTTAATCATCTTTTTCTTTACTTATTTATTTACTTATTCTTGAATTGTGTGCCCAATCATCTGTTTACATGTTGAGGTATTTCTTACTCAGCCTAAGCTGACTTTTGGAAAAATTGTGGTCGGCTTTTGCTATTTGAAAACCCACAGGTTAGCACCGCTGCAGGCTCTGGGGAAACGAATCACTAGCTTGGATCAAGGAATCACTTTAGCTCTCACGGAAATAAATTATCAGTTTCATGTTTTTGTTTTTATTTAAACAATTCAACTTTGTTTTCAAGCTTCCTTTTTAAGGACCACGTTTGGTCATTCCCTTTATTGTAATAAAGATGATTTTGAATTAAATTTGAAGTTTTGTTCTTTATGGTTTGGTACGAGGCCGACGTTCTACTCCGTTCACAATGAGGCCAAACTCCTCGGACATCTTAGCGGTTTGGGCTAGGACCTGAAATCGCGGGGTGTTCCACTTTACCTATGAATGCCTCCACGACGCTCGGACACTCACCCGATTGTTAATCTCTCTTTCTATCTCTCTATCTAGTCGGACCAAGAAGAAGTCGCCACAATTGTCGCCCGAATCGCCACTGCCATTACCATTATTGCTTGCCAAAAGCTCGATGACCCTTTTATCTATCTTTTTTGGCTTCATCTACTCCAGCTATTTGTTTCTTCGATACTAGGATCGATTCAGTAAGCTTATTTAAATTTCTCATTTGATCCATGTTTAGCTTTGCATGTTTACGTTTTAGGTTCCATAAATGTTGCATGTTATGCATTTTCTTACTTGAATAGTCCTTTCAAACCATATGTTATGAAGTGTTTTAGGCTTTATTTTGATGTTAATATGAATTTTAGCATTCGAGATTGAAAAACACATGTTACTTTATGAATAGCTTATGTCTTGTAGCTAAAGTGTATAAAAGTTTGTTAGAAGTCCTAAAAGTTTTAGTGAGAGTTAAAAACCTAGTTATTTTGTACGGATTATTGGTTTGTATACATTATTCTGAATTTCTTAAATTAAAAAAATGTGTAAAATTGTTAAATTATAGTATTTCATGAATTTAAAAGACAAAATTTATGTTTAGTAATTAAAAAGACTGTATAAGTAAATTAATAGTGTAACTCGGTAAGTTTACCAAAATATTACTGGAATTTTGAATATTATACTATACAAATTTAATTTTTTATTTTATTTTATATATGTGAAAATTAATTAGTGTTTGTAAAATAATAAAATACACATTTTATTTTATTGTAATTACAATTCATTTCTTTAATTGTTAGTTCAAAATTTATTTATTTTTTATATTATAAAACATAATAATAATTATTATAATTAATAATGATACACCATTTTATTACTTATTAAATATAAATATTTAATTAATTTACTTATTTATAAATATGATCCCCTTTCTAGTTCAATAAAGTAAGTTAATTTTTTTAATAATCATAAATTAAATTAGCTTGTCACTTCATGTAGTTAGGGATGATTATTAGATGATGTATAGTTATTCAATTAGTGATGATTTGGCGTCACATGTCGTGTTCATGTATAGTATATATCTCGATTATAGAGTGAGCGTCAATTGCACACATATCATATAGGATATATCACATGCATCAATGTCACAAGTTTGAAGTGTGTTATGTGTTTGTAGATAGCGAATTTGTATATCAAAGTTACGTTTATGAGTATGACTTGTCTTGCGCTTGACATCTCGTGTGTTTAAGGTAAGCTTGGATGCCTAACTTGTGCGCTAGATTTCTTTTTGCATGTTACTCTGTACGTATAGGAAAAGTCAATTTTTTTGTAAGCTAGCAATTACTCTTTCTTGAAAATGACATTTTCTTTCCTATAGTTATTTGTAAAATACGTTTCGAATGTGAAAACTTCTTATGAACTATCATGAAGCAATAAAATGAATGAATCACATAAAGTAGATAGAACCATTATCTGATGACCAACGACGACTATGGAGGCATTTGTGTCTTTTGATGAATTTATTGATATATTTATACATTCAGGTTTGTAAGGATCTACATATGATTATTCTTTGGTTATCGTGTGGCCCGATGTAGAGTCATCTGCTCGACATTCTATTGGCTATAGTTAAGGCATCCAGTACTACTCTATTAGGGCAGTACTAATCCTAATGACATTAAGGGTTGACGACTCCTACAACACTTAGACATTAGGCTAATGGTCTTGTAGGAGTCGTCAACCCTTAATGTCTAAGTGGTCGAGGTGCTGGTAAATGTGAGAAAGAATGACATGGTGTCGATTTCTTAACGTCTGGCAGACCCGATTGTATGACCCTAAGTATTCTCTACTTATGGATATGATGGATTACCTCTGGTGCCCCGTTACACTGTAAGCAAATGGAAGTTCCATTATTTCAAGGATGTCTGGAATAATCATTGATTTGGTCATGGATACATATATTTATAAAAATTTATGAATAATATAATTTTTTTAAGAGAATGAAAACATTACTTTGAAAATAGTTAAGTAATGGAAATTGTTATTCAAAAGGGTCTTCCCATGTTTTCTATCATCTTTCTTCTCTTAAACATCTAACTTTTGTTTCAAAACTTGTATCTACTTCCGTTCAATGCTTTAAATATTATGGTACTTACTTTACTCATTTTTTATTAATTCTTTTCTCTCAAAAAAATATATGAATTATTTTAATTATGGTGATTGCGTATTATAAAGCACGATATGTTAGCTCAATCTAGGGACAGAGGAGCGTATGCTATCGTAGAACAATCTCATATTTTACCTAGTAATAACAAACAATTGCCCTAAGGCTCATAACGACGTCGATTTGGAAAGGTGTTCAGTTATGACGAGTTAGAAACATAAGTTGGCTTTAGTTTTCTTTTAATAAAATTGTTTGGATAATTTGTTTCGTTTACTGAATTTTCCTTGCAGCCAGGGATACATTGGTTGTGCAGCGACACATACAGAGCTTCCGACGGTTGAAAATGGAAAGGGGCGGGGGAGTTACGTGGAGGTTATGTGTGGGAAAACAGCTTCAACTATGATGAGCTAATTGACTATAGATCTCTAAACAACAAGAATCTGTAAAACCCTCATTAGTAGATTACAAGTCCTGTTGACTTTTATGTCCCCAACGTTAATACCAGGCTGGACGAGCTCAAGAAAACAATAGAGCATAGAGAAGCCATAGCATATAGCTACGAAAAGCAACCTAAGCATATACCTCGCAGAGAAAAGCCTTAAATTAAATGTTCATCTTACAAAGTATATGCAACATGTAGAGCAGACTATGTCTTTAGACTAAAGTCCCAAAACAGACTTGAGTGTGATAATAGAAGTTGAAGCGTTTATATCACACAAGTATCTAATGCAATGAATCTTGCAACATAACCAAGAGAAATGAAGCATCCAAATTTCTAGATGAAACAATACATAACATCACGAAGCTTACTCTAGGGGTATGCCATGTTTTCCTTTGTATTGGTATTTCTGATGAACGAATTTCTTTCGTTGCTGGTGAAAAAAAATCAATTTGTCAGACCATGTTTAGCACCAATCCCTGTCCATTACCGCCTCATAGTGGTGATGGGGCCTCTCCATGCTTGAGTGATTATTTTTCTCTCTACCATTCTTTAACCATTCAGGCGCTAATTATATTTAATTACATAATTTTCCTTATTTAAGAAGCCCATCTTATTCAAGGATCTCTACTTGAGCTACAAAGTCTACATATGAAGCCTTTTATTATATTGATATAGGAGGCTATACAATCTTCATTTATAATTTTTACTGTCATTTACCTTTATTGTATATGTTTTATTCATTCTCTTCTACAATACCTTTAAATGAAGTTAACCAGTCACAAAATATTTAGCAAGTAAAAAATTAATCGTTTTTATGGAGAAAAGAGCTTGATTGCAGGTACATTAGCCTTATCACCTGTGAGAGAAATAAGATGAAGAAAACCCATGGAGGCCTAGGATTTCATGATCTGTAGAAATTCCACGTGGTTATGTTAGCAAAGCAATACTGGAGAATTCTACTTAACTCGGAAACCCCGCATGCCACATTCGTAAGCATAAATATTGTAAATACATGGGATTTATGAAAGCAGAGGCAAGGAATGACAGTTCTTACATATGAAAAAGTATCGTCTCCCCAAAAGATATAGTCTTCAATTGGTGTGTATGAAGGCTTGGAAACGGTGAATAACTTGATGTGTTATAGGAGACTTGGCTCTTGAACAAACAAACTTTCATACCCATAACCCCGTAACCCTACAGTGGGACAGTCATGGTTTCAGATCGAATTATAGAAGATCAACAATGGAATCAAGATAAATTGCACTTACTGTTTTGGGAGGAGGATCTCATAGAGATCAGAAGAGTTACTATCCCCCTACTCCCCCTCCTTGATAGACTAACTTGGGATTATACAGAAAGTGATCGATGCATATTCAATTCTGGTTTTGCATAAGTTTGTTGGCTATTTTGCCTAGGGTATATTGGTTCTGAACTTCTAAGTCCCTGAATTCCAGTTCTTTGAAAATTGGCTTACATATAATCTTTCACTTTTCCATATTATACCTTTGCTATTTCCATTGGAACAAAGTAAATGGACAAAAAGAGATTTAATCTTGACGAATAAATAAACTAGAGTGCAGAATACTCAAAACATATGGATTAGATTTCCAAGAAGTGTTGATCTGATGAGGGTGCATCGTCTAGCAAAGCAGAGTGTAACTTACATAATTTCAACTGATTGTCGTCACAAGTGAGAATGCCTACACATATTTCACATTTTTAAAGGGAGAAGTCCATATGTTGTCCATATGCTTTTCCAAGTTTGGATATATCCCGGATCGTGATGAGGTTGCAGTCATCCTCTAGGGACATGCTTGGGCTAATTAGGAGTTTAGAGTTCTCAAGATTGATCATTTGACTCAACTGAATGGAGACTTATTCCAGTGCCCATTTGATACCCAATCATGTTTAGTATTAACTTTATATAAAATAAACGAGTCGCCCATAAAAAGAACATGATGAACCTCATGTGAAGCTCGATTGGCTGCAATGCCTTTCAGATTTCCTTCTTGTGCCAGGCGTTCCATCATGCATGTAAATTCTCCTAGATAATGATAAATAGGTACGTGGACATGATTCCTCATGATGAAGACTTTTGTGGATCCAAAAATTTGAGATCTTTTTATATACCATGACTGTGAAGGAGACTATGGTGACATATGAAGTTATTAAACGAACGAAAGAGGGCCTGGAGTTGAGGTTGCGTAAGCAGGGCTCCAGGAAGGTCCATGAGCCCATGTTAAAAAACTTTATTTATGTAAAGTTCATGAGTGAAGAAGAACGCTTTAGAAGTCTTGTGGCACTGAATATATTGCAATTTTTTATGGTTTAGGAGAATGTTATACGTGATCAGACGTCATTTAATATGTTTTAAAAAAGTCACAAAAATTGTTAAATATTGTCCTAATATGTTTTTTTTCATTATTGTGAATGGTGACTTGCCTCTTACTCTGCCCATCATATGAAAAAAAATACATAGTACATGAAAATTGTCTTGCCATGGTACCCTAAAGCCTCTTTACCTCTTGACATGAAGCTCCAACAGATAACATGCTTTTAGACTCAAAATTATGGAGACAAAATAAGCATACCCGAGGGTGGAATAATCCATTTAAAATGTGGAGACCATCTGAACATGATATTTGTTGTTAGAAAACTTTTATACGAAGTAACGTAAGAATGTCGAAAGTTGGAGATGCATATGTTTAATAGTTTTGTGGCTATATGATGGCTATATGGAGATAGTAATATATACTTATGCACATTTATCATAACTAGCAACATTTTAAAACTTTTAGAGTCAAGTTAAGCTTACATTTGACTCTTTTGGAGGAACATATCAAGCCGATTCACCACTATTTTGTATACCGACGTGCATAACATTATGAAAAATCACTTGCACATGTTCGTAATTTTTTTGTCTCATATGGAGGCGTAGAGAGGTGAACTGCAGTAATGAACAATGAACACATCTACCATATAATATAAGGTGAAAATCAAATTGAAAGAGAAAAATGTAAGATCTTCATTTTTTGAAATCATAGAGTCGAAAAAGAAGTTAAAAGGAATGAGCAAAGGCATATCAACTCTCTAAGGAGATGAGTGAGTTAAAGGACAAACATGGTTAAAATGCGATAAAGATCTATAAAGAGGTAGCATCTTCTCGAAACACATATTAAATATCGAACCTCTTGAGTATAACAAGTTAATGTATTAAGTTTATCACATTATTAGGTACACTCTGAGTTTTCTTAACCTGAAATTTCATATAAAGCCAATGTTCTCCCTCACACTTGATAATCAACCATCAATCAAATCAAAATTAATGGACAATATCTCAAGAGATACAAGACATGAATATTTTAAAATAATTGAATGACAGACTAACATGCCTTGCACTAATTGTTAGTCTCTTTATAATCTAACTTCAAAATGAATACATACTGGAATTAAGACTATGAAGTATGATCGGAAGACATAGACTACGTGCTACACGATATCAAACAATTCATGATAAAATGAGCAAAACATGTACAATTTCCTTTATTAGTCACATTTGATTTTTCATCTTTGGATTGGATTGTTAGACATACAACTAACAATTTTAGAGAGGGAGAGCATCTTGGCAATGGTATATTTAGTATGAAAAAATGTTATTCTCGTAAGAGCAATTTTGTAGTAGGAGGTGAAAAAATGTAAAATACATTTTTACGATCAACTCGCACAGTGTATTTTATCTTGGGAAGTGACTAGTTAAATCATGTAATTGTAAAATGCATGGAAGAGAGTGAATAACAGATTATTTTGCATTCTTATTTTAGTTCTCTAAATATACAAAGAAAGATACATATTTTATAAAATGCAAGTTCATTTGTTGGAACTCAATATTTCACAAAATTCTTTACAATTTTGCCAATAATGCATTTTTGGATGGTGGAGATCTCCAAAATATAGTACTACTAGTAATTTAACTTTGAGTAAATATATTTTTACCCTCCCACGTTTGATGCAAAGATATTTTTACCCCTTTTTGTTTGGAAAATGACACTTCACACTTTTTTATGTTCTAAACTTCAAAATAATTAACCCTTGATTGTGTCCTATCGTACTTTAAGAGAGCGAATTTCCCCCTCAAATTACTATAGTAACGAACAATCTCCCTTAAAACTAACAATATCACAAGCCACCTACCCGGACCCCGATTGCGCAGAAGAAAAGAATCAGCCAGGCCGCTTTCGGCGACTTTCAAGAGCTCCAGAATGCGTCCGGCACCACAGAACTCTCCCGCGACGAGCATCATCAGGCCGCCGCAGTCCTTTGCCACAAGGGGAAGGTCGTCCCCACACCATTAGATCCGTCTTTTTCATCACCAACCCGTATGCTTAGGGCATCATACACTGCTGGGCTTAATGTCAGAAATTGGGCTCCTAAATTAAATTGGGCTCTTCTCTCCTTTTGGGCCAACCCAACTGAGGAATTTGAGTTTAATCTTATAGAAATGCTTGGTTACGCAATTGGGCCTACATTTCTTTTTTGGACCTACTATTTGTATGCAGAAAGCATTTGGGTTTGGTGCAGATTTGGGCTACACAAATTCTAGTATGGGTCAGCCACTTTATATGAGCTACACCAACTTGGATCACCCCTTTTTGGCTCAGATTATATTCTCAAGCTTGCGCGACGTCAATTTGATCCGGGCAAGAATATTGAAGATTTTTTTCAACACCCACCTTGAGGGCAAGGTGATTTTTAAGAGTGGGAGAGTGATACGGGATAGAATATTAATATTATTTAATAATTTAATTAATAGTCAGTTTGTTAATTTATTTATTTAATTAGTTTAATTTGATATTTATCAATTTAGTTAGTAGGTTGGGCCGAGCCCATAAGGTCAAGCTATCTAACTAGTGTTAGTATTTTTCTTCTATTTAAGCACTGTAACAGTTCGTATTATTATTCAGTGCATGAAATATCTGTAAGTTATTTTCTGGATCACATACAAGATTTTAAAACACCATAATAATATTGCAGTAATCAGAATAACATACCGTTTGATCCAGCCATCTTCGTCGTAGTTGATTCTTCACAAAATTGGAAGAGCTAGAGCACCGGATCTTCCCCTCCTACTCCCACTCTTGTTGTTTTTAGATAGGGCTAACAATCCCCCAGCTACTCTTATTTATAAGAGCTGGCTAGGGTTTTTGGGAGTGGAGAGGGGACCGGGCCTAATAATCATAAACAGTCATTGGGCCCTCCTATCAAGGAGCCCAATGACCAAACAGCCCACACCTTCATACCACACAAATAATAACACTAAGATGCACCCTGGCCCAAACAGAGGATCACTAAAGTATTGGGCTCGTACCGGTAAATTACTTGAACCACTTTCAACCCGTTTTATAAAACTGAAAGACAATTATTGGTAGCCCAAATAACTAGTTTAAAATATTTTTCTTACATTCTCCCACTTGGGCAACAATAATTGTGGATTTGAAAAAAACATTTGTTTTTATAAAACGACTCTCGGGTTGAACAACTGAATGGCCATAAACATGGTTCAAGCAAACTTCATCTTAGCACAGGATCTCGTTCAAGAGTCATATTAAAATCGAACTATAGCGGCAATTATGTTATTTATCAACATAAGACCTTCCATAATTACAAATTCCAACATGTTGCCAACATAGACCCCAAAGTGTGGTAAAGTGCAGTGTAGAATATATGCACATGTGATCCAATAATATACCATGCAAATTCTACATCAGGTCCTACATGACCATTGAAGGTCACTCACATGAATATATCCCATCACTTCCAAAAAAGGAAGCTAACACATCTCTAAACTGAGATACCATGCTTTTATACCAAAGCACTCATGTCTTAAACCAAGACACCAGTTACCATGGATCCATCAACGCTTCAAAATCGAAGCAATCTTTTCATCTCGAGACAGCTTAACCTGCATAAACTCAATGCAAAAAGAGCACAACTTGCAATAATAATATAAAATTCACATTAAGCAAGTACAAGAATGAATTTGATAAAACCATCAAATAATATCATCTCAGGGTTTTTAATAAAGAGTTACATAAACTCCCACTAACCAAACACATCTAATGAATCAACTAAGTTCATATGCTCAACATGCTTAGCAAACTCTACAGGCCTGAGCCCTTTTGTAAGTGGATCAGCTAACATGTCTGCAGTACCAATGTGCTCATAGACTACTTCCCCCTTTTCAACCCATTCTCTAACCTTGAAATACTTTATGTCTATAAACCTGGACCCGCCTGAATTTTTGTTGTTCTTGGAGAAGAACACTGCAGCCATATTATCACAGTGCATTTTCATAGGCTTAGAGATGGAGTTGAAAATATTTAACCCTGCGATAAAATTCATTAGCCATATAGCCTGTGCCCCACCACCAAAACACGCCACAATCTCTGCCTCCATAGTGGAAGATGCTATGAGAGATTGCTTAGAGCTTTTCCACGATACCGCTCCACCTGCCAGCATGAATATGTAGCCAGTGGTGGATTTTCTATCATCAGAACAACCAGCAAAATCCGCATCGGTGTAACCAACAATCTCAAGAGGATCAACATTCTTATAAACAAGCATGTAACCCTTGGTCTTCTGCAAATACCTCAGAACTTTCTTGGCTCCAACCCAATGATCATGACCTGGATTAGAAGAATATCTGCCCAACACACTAGTAGCATAAGCTATATCAGGTCTAGTGCAGACAGCTGCATACATAAGACTACCAACAGCACTTGCATAAGGGACAGTTTCCATAGACTTTCTCTGAATATCATCTAGTGGACATTGGGTGTTATTGAGTTTATCCCCTTTGCAAATAGGTGCAATACCAGGTTTACAATTTTGCATGCCAAATCTCGTGAGGACGCGATCAATGTAGGCTCTCTGGGACAACCCTAAAAGCTTCCTACGTCGATCTCTCTTAATATCAATCCCCAACACAAAAGAAGCTTCACCAAGGTCTTTCATGTCAAAGCTATCAGACAACATTTTCTTGACTTCATATAATAATCCCAAATCGCTACTGGCAAGCAATATGTCATCCACATATAAAATCAAGAAAATAAACTTGCTCCCACTGATCTTGAGATATATGCAAGAATCAACAGTATTCTCAATGAAACCAATGGATACCACTACCTGGTGAAACTTTAAGTACCATTGCCTTGAGGCTTGCTTAAGGCCATAAATAGACTTCTTTAACCTGCAGACTAAATTTTCAGTTCCAGTTGACACAAACCCCTCTGGTTGCTTCATATACACCTCCTCATACAGATCACCATTCAAGAAGGCTGTTTTCACATCCATTTGGTGAAGTTCTAAGTCAAAATGTGCAGTTAATGCCATAATAATGCGAAAAGCATCCTTTGAGGAAACGGGGGAAAATGTTTCAGTGTAATCCACACCCTCTCTTTGAGTAAAACCCTTTGCTACAAGTCTAGCTTTAAACCTCTCAACACTCCCCTTGGAATCTTTTTTTTTTGTCTTGAAAATCCATTTACACCCAATTGCTTTAGAACCCTGAGGAAGCTCAACTAACTCCCATACCTCATTATTAGACATTGAGTTCATTTCCTCCTTCATCGCTTCAATCCACTTATCAGCTTGCACACTGATAATGACATCGTTGTAACTTATGTGATCAACTATATCATGCTCTCCAAGATAAACAAAATCCTCAGAAGTCGTAGGTCTCCTTACCCTTTCAGATCTACGCACAGGGGGTGGATCTTGTTGAACATTCTCACCTTGCGGTGGCAATTCAACAGGGACAACTGGGGCATCAATCACTCCATCCATTGTCTCTAAAATTGGAGCACTGGATTTTTCTATCACAACAGGCAACGGCACAAAATTTGGTTCATCATTAGACACTTCAGAACGGATAGTAGAGGAAGCATAGTCACCCACATTGTCTTCAAAGAATTTTGCATTTCCAGATTCAACAATTCTTGTCCCATGACCAGGACGATAGAAGCGATACCCCTTTGACCCCTCTGGATAACCTACGAAATAGCAGCGAGTGGTTCTAGGACCCAACTTGGATTCAGCAGGATTATAGAGTTTAACTTCAGCAGGGCATCCCCATATACGAAAATGGTTTAAGCTAGGTTTTCTTCCAGTCCACAACTCAAATGGTGTTTTAGGAACAGATTTTGAGGGTACTCGGTTTAGGATATACATGGCAGTGAGAATGGCTTCACCCCAAAGAGATTCAGGTAATTTGGATAAGCTCAACATACACCTCATCATCTCATCTAGAGTGCGATTACGACGCTCAGCCGCACCATTTTGTTCAGGGGTACCAGGCATAGTGTATTGGGCACTAATTCCACAGTTCTCTAAGAATTCAGCAAAAGGTCCCTTGTGTTGGCCAACATCACCGTGCTTTCCATAATACTCACCCCCACGGTCAGACCTAACAATTTTAATCGCCTTTCCAGTTTGTTTTTCAACATAGGTCTTGAAAATTTTGAATTTCTCCAAAGACTCTGACTTATGTTGAATCAGATAAACAAACCCATAACGAGAATAATCATCAATGAAGGTGATGAAATACTTTCTCCCACATAGGGTTGAAGAGAATGGCCCAGAAATATCAGTGTGGATGATCTCTAAAAGGCTCGAACTACGGGTGGATCCAAACTTCCTTGTTTTTGTCATCTTGCCTCTTATGCAATCGACACAAGGTTCACCTCCATTCAAGTTCAGGAAGAATATTTTCCTTAACCAATCTCTGAACTCTCTCATTGGAAATGTGAGCAAGTCTCCTATGCCAAAGAGCATGAGATTTGTCTTTACTTAAAGGTCTTTTGGCTCCACTACACTCGACGTTCAAGGAGAAAGGAGTAGGTGTCAGATTCAAACGATACAATCCATCACACAAGAATCCATTGCCAACAAGAGATGACTTCAAGAATAACTCAAACTTATTATTACCAAAACTGAACGTGTAACCAGAAACATCGAGTTTTGACACAGAAATCAAATTTCGTCTTATAGACGGTACATAAGCAACGTTTTCTAGCACAATGCTAGATTTTGACTCAAAGAATAACCTAACGCTACCAATGAAGACTATGGGAACGCTGACTCCGTTTCCTACAAAGATGCGATCTTCTCCTTCCCTAGGCTTGCGTTTGTTTAGGAACCCCTGCAAGGAATTAGAAACATGAATAGAGGTTCCACTATCAAGCCACCATGAATGAGGTGGGACATCGACCAAGGAAGACTCAAAACAGACAAAAACCTCACCTTGTGCCTTATTCTTCTTCTTATGAGGCAAAGATTGGAGCTTGGGACACTCTGACTTCTTGTGACCACTCAACTTGCAAAACCAGCAAGAGAACACCTTCTCAATGGTAGGCTTTGGGCCATGTGGCTGTTTAGGCTGACCGTTTTTACTCTTATGGTTTTGGCCTTTATGATACTTATGATTCTTATTCTGAGAACTGCTATTCCAATTCCCCCCACCATGGCGTGGCTGATACACCATATTCACACTCTCAGACTTGGCTCTCTTGTGCCTCTCTTCCACTTGAACACAAAGGACAATCAACTCATTCACAGACCAAGACTCCTTGTGAACATTGTACGTGGTTTTGAGGTTATCAAACAGTGGTGGAAGAGAATTAAGAGCTTGGTGGACGAGAAAGGCATCGGCTATGGGGACTTTGAGGTTGGTTAACTTGTTTGCTATTTCCTGCATCCTCATAAGATAGGTCCTAACACCACTCAACCCATCGTATCTCATGGTAGCAAAGGTCTCTAGCAACTCACCAGTTTCAGCTTTCTCAGATTCCTGAAATTTGTTTCCAATTGCATCTAGAAACTTCTTAGCATTTGTCTCATTCGGAACCACACTCTGAAAGCTCTCCGATATGGACTTCTTCATAATCATAATACTAAGCCTATTAGCTCTCTCCCACTTCTGATAATATGCCTTCTGTTCAGCAGTACTAGTGTCAGTCAGCTTAGCGGGCTCATCGTCAACCAGTGCAATGTCTAAATCAGCAAGTCCCAAGGCTAACTCAACATCACGTTTCCACCTCTTAAAGTTACTAGCAGAGAGAGTCTCAATAGCGCAAATCTGATTATTCACAGCAATATTGCTAACAGCTGTAATAAGAATTTGATTCAGTTTTAAATCAACAACAATTCATGGGTATTCACAAGAATATGCTAAATAGAAAAAACAAGCAATATTCTCACATGATCACAAAATGTATCATCATATAAACAACTTTGGGCAGAATACATTAGATACATCTAAGATCACAACCAAGTCAATTAGTAAGAACAATCCCTTAGAAGAACTAAATACCTTTGGGCAAACAGCTTTCTTTGGAATCAAATTTTACCCTTACTGGTGACTCACACTACCTCTAAAATTAATATATTTAATTGACCCCCTTTGGGTAGGTAACTAAATATATAAATTCAAGAGAAGCTTCCCATAATCCTTATTGAAATATAATGATTTTATACATATAGACTACTTTGGTAGTACTATATACACAAATTCAAAATATTCAGCTGGGACAAAAAAATAAATAATACCCAATGCATTGCCACAATGCTACTATTATTATTTATTGATTTATTTTTATTATATCAAACAATGTACTGCCAGTGCCTGTCCAGAGCACATAGTACAAAAAAATACCAACATTGATACCAAAAGAAAAGAGAATTAAAAAAAAAAAAGAAAAAAGAAAACGAGTGTAAACACAAACCCTATCACATGTATGTACTGAAAAGTGAAATAAGAGTACTATGCCACTTACCTAGCATTCTGGTACCAACTAGAAAAGAAACTTGTTTAGTCGATCACCAATAAATGGAGATCATGGACTAAAGTCAATACATGGTTATCATTAGGTCATAGTCACACAAACTAAGATCCCATACAAACAAACTAACTAGTATAGTTTCACTTTTGTCCATGAGTCATGAACACCCCATTCCCCAACTAAAACTACCTACAGTAGTCGTTTCTTAGTGGGCCACAATTCCAGTGGGTTAGATACTCGTTCGTTTGTAACGAACTGCAATTTCTTTGATCGGTAGTTTATTTGCCGAAAGAGTAGACAGTGGCGACAGGAAAAACAACGTATGTAGGGTTATAATTTCTTGTAAGGAGGCTCTGATACCAATTGTAAGTTATTTTCTGGATCACATACAAGATTTTAAAACACCATAATAATATTGCAGTAATCAGAATAACATACCGTTTGATCCAGCCATCTTCGTCGTAGTTGATTCTTCACAAAATTGGAAGAGCTAGAGCACCGGATCTTCCCCTCCTACTCCCACTCTTGTTGTTTTTAGATAGGGCTAACAATCCCCCAGCTACTCTTATTTATAAGAGCTGGCTAGGGTTTTTGGGAGTGGAGAGGGGACCGGGCCTAATAATCATAAACAGTCATTGGGCCCTCCTATCAAGGAGCCAAATGACCAAACAGCCCACACCTTCATACCACACAAATAATAACACTAAGATGCACCCTGGCCCAAACAGAGGATCACTAAAGTATTGGGCTCGTACCGGTAAATTACTTGAACCACTTTCAACCCGTTTTATAAAACTGAAAGACAATTATTGGTAGCCCAAATAACTAGTTTAAAATATTTTTCTTACAATATCAAGTCTCTTAGTTCTAAATCTCTCTCCCTAATCTCGTCTCAGTTCTTATCCTCTTCAATTCGTCTATCAATTTCTCCTAACTTTTCCTAAATCTCCTTAATTTCTCTATCTACGATACTTTTGCGTATCAGATAAGTTCCTGAAAAAACTAATTTTGAGAGTGTAATGAGAGTGCCAAAATATTATAATTATTTAATAGTATATTAAAATAAGCTTATGTAACAAAATACTTTGCGGTCATGCTTATGAAATGACACCTCGTATCCTATTAAAAACATTTAGACGAGTTTCACTTAACTTATTTGTTTTATAAGACGGTATAATTGGATTAAATAAACTGCTAGAATCACTCATACTTTTCTATTTTTGTTTGAGATTTTTAGATTTGGATTTGGAGGAGACAACACCAACAAGTTTGTTTCAGCCACAAAGTTTGTCACACATCGTTCATTTGAAACATTTATGCTTCTTCAGAAGCTTATAAAAAAGAAGCTATCACATATGAGTTGGGTGGGCGATTACTTATGCTAACTTATTTAAAAGATTTTTGGACCATGGAGTAAAAAAGATTTAGTAGTTAAAAATTAGGATGTCTGGCGGTCTGACATGCTCTTATCTGCCAAATAGTCCATGTTTTCTCTATGCTTTGCAACTTCTCCATGATCTCTTACAAATAGCTCTTGGTGAATTATTTGGCCTTTCACCTAATCCGCATTTGTGTGGGGTCCCTAATTTGCGGGAGTGCATTTCGCATAGGAAAAGTGGAGGCTATGTTACAAAATTGATGATCTAGTACACATTTATTCTTTCTAAGTGCATAGTAAATATTGCCATGCTACAAGCTTGTCAGAATCTATGTACACGCATTACAAGTGCTGGTAAAAGATGTCATTCTACAGCCGAATATTGTTCAAATTTGTTAAATATGCCTAATGTTGTGAATAATTCGAATATATTTGTACTTAATGTAATTTATATATCTATTTTTTATTTTATTTTTTTATGTTTGATCTTTAGATAATTAAAATCAAATAAATGGTGCCCTAAGCCGTGGTTAATGTATTAAGTTTATCACGTTATTAGGCACACTTGAGTTTTGTTAACCTGAAAATTCATATAAAGTCAATGTTCTCCCTCGCACGTGATAATCAACCATCAATCTAATCAAAATTAATGAACAATATCTCAAGAGATACAAGACATGAAATATTTTAAAATAATTGAATGACGAATTAACTTACCTCGCACTAAGTTTTAGTCTCTTTATAATTCAGAATTAATACGTACTCGAATAAAAACTATGAAGTATGACCGAAAGACATATACTACGTGCTACATGATATCAAACAATTCATGATACATGTACAATTTCCTCAATTTAGAATTATTAGTTACATTTGATTTTTCATCTTTGGGTCGAATGGTTAGACATACAACTAACAATTTAAGAGAGGGAGAGCATCTTGGTAATGCTATATTTAATACTAGGGGATTGCCCGTACGTGCCCGAGGACACTACCCAAAAAATACGTTTCATAATCGATTTTGCTGGAGGAGAAGATGAAAATGGTGTTCCTGGTAATTTGACTCATCAAGTCATTTTCTTACATACTTTTGATAAGTTGCGTAAATTAATCCGAGAGGGTAAATTTTCAAGTAGTGGGTAGTTAAGTAGTGAGTAGTTAAGTGGGAGGTAGGTGATAGGGCTGAGCATAAACCCGCCAACCCGGCCGACCCGGACGACCCAACCCGAACCAACCCGATGAAACACAAAACCCGGTGTATTTTGATTGGGTTTGGGTTTATACTCTCAAACCCGGCCTAGCATCGGGTGATTTGCGGGTGAAGATTTTTTTAACCCGAATAAACCGACCCGGCCGGAAAATACATTTAATACCTACTACTCCATCTATTATCCACCAGACAACCACTAGTCCATGACCCTACCTCCTCCTATTACATTAGCTTTTAGTTGTGATAGAGACTAGTAGAGAGGAAGGAGAGAAGTTGTTTCTTTCAACAGAGAGAAAGAGTGTTTCCACTTTCCCATGTTTTTTGGTCAATCACTTCCCCTGTTTCACTTTCAATTCAAACGAAAGACAGAGAGTCGAGAAAGAAAAAGGTGGGTACTGGGTGGGTATGGCGGTGAGTGAAGGTGAAGATGGTGGTGCTGGCTATTTATAGAAGAAGAACCACCACAGAGAGAGAGATACGAATGGTGTTTCTCCGATTCTCGCGCTCACTCTCAGAGAGAGTTTCTCCGACGATCTCGCTTCTCCGATTCTCCGACAGATCTCGCTTTTCCGATGTTTCTCCTCCTCCTTCTTCGTCTCCGACCACCATTTTTTCCGGCAAGTCCTACAGGAGAGCGAACCCGGCCGGACCCGGCTGAACCCGGCCGAACCCGATGAACCCGAAAGCAACGGGTATCACTAGTGTTTCGATCGGGGTCGGACTGAGATTCGCCAGACCCGGTAGGTCGGGTCGGATGCCATATGGCGCAAAAACCCGGCTGACCCGACCCGTGCTCAGGCCTAGTAGGTGATATCTTAGGGCTGTTGAAACAACCCGGGAACCTACGGTTCCTCGCTAGTACAACTTAACGAAATCCAAAGTGCTTTATTGAAATAAAAGTGAAGGAGAAACCCTCCTTACATTATTAAACACAAAGGTAAACATGTCTTAAGCAAAACGAAACAACTACTACTTATTTGCTAGCGTGTCACTACTCCTTAGCTCGTGTGCGTTTCCATCCCAGCTAGCTTATTCTTGACCTGCGGGTTTTGAAATAGCGAAAGCCGACCGCAGAAAAATTTTAATTAGTAAAAAACTAAGTAAGATATACCACAATATGTAAAACAGAGTTTTTGGCTAAAAAGGAGATAAAGAGAACAACCACCACAATTTTAAATCATTCGTTTGGTTGAGGCGTAGCCCACGAGCCCCAACGAGTACGATGTGGACAGAGAGGTCACGATGGAATAAATAATAATAATGGGGTTTTGCCCCGGACGTTAGTAGATAGCCCTTCGCTATCCCGCCCTAACCATTCTAATGAGACCTTAAGTGCCGGCACCCCTATACAGTCGTGACCTAAACATGCATAGGTAGTACTCATAGATTCCACGATAAATAAGAGGGTAATATCCCTAGGGAAATCACACATAGGTGTTCCCGGCCATTGGCCTTCACGCGCATCCTCTGCACATCGTTCCCAATTCTATTATCGTACAATTATCGTTTCACATGACTTTCGAGTTTTCTCAAGTAACCACACATTTTCAAAGTATTATTTGTAAAAAGGGATTCAAGACTTATCGAGTTCTCCAGTATCACGATTCTAATAATCCATGAACATTTTGAAAGATAACACACGCCAAGGTACATTTTGACAGTTTAAAGTATTGTGCATATAACTTACTTGGAAATGGAAAGAGAGATCTTCAACGCAAGCAGCACGGAAAGTTAGAAGTAGGGGTCCTCGACGAACTCTCCTCCTACGAACTCGGAATCTACAATATCACATCGTTCTATATCAACACATATTCATCCATACAACAATTAACGATTAAATGTCCTATATGAAATGCAAGTGAAATTCCCCACATAATCCCCCAAACAAGTTATATTTCACTAGCTACTAGTTACACGATTTTTGTACATATCTATTAAGAAGATAGTGGTGTTTAAATATAAAATAATAGTTGAGGTAAAGAAAACTTTATTTGATATATAATATAACATTTAGCGGCTAATATTTATAAATAAAGGTAGCTATTTAAAATAAGCTTGATGTCTACTATATATAACATAATAATTATAATGCTAAGAAAACGTTATTATGTGACAAGAGTTTATTTTCCGATATTTACAAAACAAGGCTAAATAGTTGGTTAGGAAAAGGTAGGTATTATACTTGCAAAATCCCAAATCAACGTAATAAGATTATAGGTTTATTTTCATAAAATGATTTCTAAAGTTATATTTAATAGTGTGTCTAAATATATGAAAAAAGATAGTTTATGTTATGTTAAGAATAAAATTGGATTTACACTTTGATAATATATAAGAAAAACAGTTTGTTAAAAGGTTGCACCATACCCACAACTTTACTAACCTACAAAACAGGCCCCAACAAGTTCGTGAAAAGACACTTTTATACCTCCTGGTTCACATTTACAGAACAAACACATCTCTTCCCAATTTAGTTCACTGTATTCATTTCATCTTCTTCTCAAATGGAGTCCCAGCGACCTCATCACGCTCACTCCCCAACAGGTATTGAAAATCAAACAACTAAGCAAAGATTCAGGGGTTTACCGATCGGGGACGGTGATGAACAAGGCGGCGACAATGAAGGCGGAGGCGGGGCGATGGTGGCTTCTGCCGGTTCGTCGGACAAGAGGAGACAGGGGAAGAGAGTGGGCGGTGGTGGCGTCGGCGATTCGAGCGGAGGAGCGGCGTCGGGGTTCGGCGACGCAGAGGGACGACGACGGCGGAGAGGGCGGCGGCGTCGGGCGGTTCTGGGCTTCGGCCTGGGTCTTTGCTCGGCGCCGGGTCCTGCTTCGGCGGCCGACAGAGAGCAGAGTGCGAGAGAGGGATGGCGAGAGTGAGAGGCAGTGGGTTTGTGAAGAAACTGGGTTTTTTTGGTGTGTTTGGGTGTAAACCCAAATCAGATGGAGAAGTTTTGTGGTTGATTTTGGAAGGTCAATTGGAGAAATTGATGATGGGGATTTGGGTTTCAATTCATGGCGAGATTGGGGCGAGAATTGGAAATGTTTGAGGTCGATTTCTGACCTTGCCATTGATGGTGGCGGTGATTTGGCGGAGAACCACTGTGAAACTCAAAATGTGATTTGGGGAGGATGATGGGAGAGACATTATGGTGTGGCGGGTGCACCACTAGGCGCGGTGATTCGCTACGCGTTATTAATTAAAACTACACTTTAGACACGTTTAAAACGTCACACGACCCGCTACACTTCACCCACTAGTTTACACACACATTAACTATACAAGTTGTCATCTTATTAAAAATACTTTTTGAAAAAAAAAAAAAAAAAGGTTGAGAACAATAACAATAATAATAATAATAATAATAGTAATAGTAATAATAATAATAATATAATAGTAATAATAATGATAATAATAATAATAGTAAACTATTAGATAAAAAGGAAGAGAAAAACTTTTATAATTTCACATAATGACCCCAAAATGCCCCATAAAATACCGGGGTATTACATCACATCTCCCTTAAAACAAAGCTTCGTCCCCGAAGCTTAAAGTAGATCGAATCTCCCAATGCAAGTATGCAGTATGCAGTTCTAATGTGCACATAATAACAAGACAAGACGGTAACTAAAATGCATGGTTGTTAAATCACATCTCCCTTAAAAGGAGTGACGTCCCCGTCACTCGACTCGTACCTGGTCGAAAAGGTGTGGGTAACGTTTCCTCATGTCCTCCTCGGCTTCCCAAGTTTCTTCTTCGGTTTGGTGATTCGACCATAGAACCTTGACCAGCGTGGTGGACTTGGTACGGGTGTTTCTGGTTTTTGTATCAAGGATTTTGATCGGTTGTTGTTCATAGGTAAGAGAGGGATCAAGCTCGACAGGCTCGGGGTCAATGATATGACTAGGGTCGGGTATATAAGCCTTGAGTTGGGACACATGGAAAACGTTATGGACTCTACCTAGGCTGTTAGGAAGATTCAGGCGATAGGCAACCTCTCCTATACGATCCAGTACTTCGTAGGGTCCAATGAACTTGGGACTTAACTTTCCTTTCTGATTAAAACGCATGACCCCCTTTGTTGGTGAAACCCTTAGGAACACTTTGTCGCCAACTTTGAATTCCAATGGCCTTCTCTTCAAATCTGCGTAAGACTTTTGTCGATCCTGGGCCGCCTTCATCTTTTGCTGGATCAGTCGAATCTGGTTTGTCGAGTCCTCGATCATTTGTGGTCCAAGAATGATCGTCTCGCTGATGTCACTCCAACACAGCGGTGTCCTGCACTTCCTCCCATACAGTGCTTCGTAGGGTGCCATCCCTATGCTAGCATGGTAGCTGTTGTTATACGAGAACTCGATAAGTGGTAACTTGTCCACCCATGAACCTCCAAAGTCTAGGATGCAAGCCCTTAGCATGTCCTCTAGTGTTTGAATCGTTCTCTCAGTCTGGCCGTCCGTAGCTGGGTGAAATGCTGTGCTGAACCTTAGTTCAGTGCCCATGGCCTTTTGTAACTCCTTCCAGAAATGAGATAAGAAGTTTGGATCTCTATCCGAAACAATGGAGCTAGGGACTCCATGTAATCTTACCACATTCTTGATGTAAGCGTCCGCCCTCTTTTCCATGTCCCATGTGTCCTTCATGGGAATGAATCTTGCCGTCTTGGTGAGTCGATCGACTACCACCCAAATTTGATTCAATCCATTCGTCGAAACAGGTAAAGCCGTGACAAAGTCCATTGAGATGGAATCCCATTTCCAAACTGGTATCTCCAATGGTTGCAACATTCCACCTGGTCTTTTGTGCTCGAACTTGACCTTCTGGCACGTCAAACATCTAGATACGAAATCAGCTACTTCCTTCTTCATACCTTTCCACCAGAAATTCTTCTTCAAATCCTTGTACAACTTGTCTCCTCCTGGATGTACCGAATAAGGCGTGTTATGGGCTTCCTTCATAAGCTTTTCTTTTACTTCCGCACATGTCATTGGTACACACCATCTTCCCTTGAACTTCACGCTTCCATCTTCTTCCACTTTGAAATCGAGTGCTTCGCCTTTGTTGATCTTCTCCTTGATGTTTTGTAGGAAAGCGTCTTCTTTCTGTGCTTCTTTTATTTCTTCGAAGATGTCCGGTACTATCGTCATATTACACAACATGTTGTTCGTTGTTCCCCTTGTGCAGACTTCAATCTCCAGTCTTCGAAACTCTTCGCAAAGCTTGGGTGGTAAAACCCACATTGCATTTACCGTATGCTCCGTCTTTCGGCTCAATGCATCCGCTACTACGTTGGCTTTCCCTTCATGGTATTGAATCTTGATATCATAGTCTTTCACCAATTCTAGCCACCTCCTTTGTCGCATATTCAGCTCCTTTTGAGTGAATATGTACTTTAGGCTCTTGTGATCGGTAAAGATCTTGCATGTCGTACCGTAAAGGTAATGCCTCCATATCTTTAGCGCAAACACGATGGCTGCCAATTCCAAGTCGTGGGTAGGGTAATTCTCCTCATACGACTTTAGTTGCCTAGAAGCATAAGCAATCACTTTGCCGTCTTGCATTAAAACACATCCTAACCCGTGCTTTGAAGCATCACTGTAAACCTCAAATTCTCCCCCTTCAGTAGGTAACGTTAACACAGGTGCCGACGTCAACCTATCCTTTAGGGTTTGGAATGCTTCCTCACAATTCTTGTCCCATACGTACTTGCTTGTCTTCTTCATTAACGTTGTCATGGGTTTCGCGATCTTGGAGAAATCCTTCACGAATCGTCGATAGTAACCCGCCAATCCTAGGAAGCTTCTTATCTCCGATACGCTCTTTGGTGTGGGCCAGTCTCTTACTGCGGATATCTTCCCTGGGTCCACTGACACACCTTCCTTCGATATAATGTGCCCTAGAAAAGGCACTCTATCCAACCAAAACTCGCACTTGGACAATTTTCCATACAACTTCTCTTCCCTTAGTGTTTCCAACACCTCCCTCAAATGCTGTTCATGTTCTTCCTTCCCCTTTGAGTAGATTAGAATGTCATCGATGAAAACGACAACAAACTTATCAAGGTACTTCTGAAGAACGCGGTTCATTAACTCCATGAATGCTGCTGGAGCATTAGTGAGTCCAAACGGCATTACTGTAAACTCGTAGTGGCCATAGCGAGTTCGAAATGCCGTTTTAGGGATATCCTGTTCAGCTATCCTAAGCTGATGATATCCAGACCTTAAATCGATCTTCGAAAAGGTATCGGCTCCTTGTAGTTGGTCGAACAAGTCGTCGATCCTGGGAATCGGGTACTTATTCTTAACGGTTACCCCATTCAACTCCCGGTAGTCAATGCAAAGTCTTAGGCTACCATCCTTCTTCTTCACAAACAGAACCGGTGCTCCCCATGGTGAGACACTAGGTCTTATGAAACCCTTGTCCAATAACTCCTTGAGTTGCTCCTGAAGCTCTTTTAACTCGGCTGGTGCCATCCTATATGGTGCCTTCGAGATTGGTCCAGTTCCTGGTACTAAGTCTATCGCAAAGTCCACGGCTCTCTTAGGTGGCATTCCTGGAAGCTCTTCGGGAAAGACATCAGGAAATTCATTCACAACTGGAATATCCTCTAATTTCTCCCCTTCTTTCTCCTGATCATGGATCGTACAGAGGTATGCCCTATGCCCTTTCTTCACATCTGAGAGAATGGTTAAGGCTGACACAATTTGGATTTTGGGTCCAGTGGTTATACCTCTATAGGATAGACGTTCACCTTTCGGCCCACGAAACCTAACCTTTTGGGTGGCACACTCTATGGTTGCTTTGTATTTGCTGAGCCAATCCATACCTAAAATGACATCTAGGTTTCCGAGGTCGAAAAGAATTAGATCAGAAGGTAGCTTGGCTCCTAAGATTTCTAGGTTGACTCCGGGGTACATGGTATTGCAGGGTGTGACTTCTCCAGTAGGGGTAGAGATTGAGATAGATATTGGGGTAGGATTTGGTAAGTCTAACTTCTTAGCAAAAGTAGATGATATGAAAGAAAATGTGGCTCCAGAATCAAATAACACAAAAGCAGGGGTAGAATGGATTAGGAATGTACCAGTCACCACGTTGGCCTGTGCTGCCTGAGTCTGGTTCATCACATTAATAGTTCCAGCTGCGCTGCGTGCTGTGGCTGCGGGTGCAGGTGCGCCTGCTACAGTGGTTGCTGAAGTAGCATTGTTGTTTCCCTGGGGTCGGTTGTTGTAACCATTTCCTCCCTGCCAGTTGTTACCCCGGTTATAGCCACCTCCATTATTGTTCCTGTTGCCAGCATTGTTGTTGCTCCCATAGCCTCCTCCTTGTTGGTAGTTGCGCTGGTTCCCTCCGTAGTTGTTACCACGATTGTTATTGACACCTTGGTTGTAACCGTTGTTATTCCCGCCATAGTTGTTTCCTCCCTGGCGATTCACATTGGTCCCTCCATATCTTCCCCCATTGTTGTTCCCGGAGTTGTTGGGGTTGAAATTGTTGGAGCTTCCACCGCTATTGTTTCCTGAGGGTCGTGAACGACATTCAAACCTTCGATGGCCCAACTTTCCACAATTGAGGCAAGTAATTTTCCTTCCTTGGCAATCCACCCCTGGGTGGTTTCTGCCGCATCTGGAGCAGTAGTAAACTCTTACTTGGCCTTGTCCACCTTGGTTTGGGTTTCCCAGCTGGTTGGTGGGAGTTGGGTTGGGACGAAACCGTTTATCCCCGTTATCATTTCCTGTACCGCGGTTTTGGAAACCTGTTGCAGCTGGTGTCTCGGTCTTCCTTTTTCTGTTGGCTTCTGCATTACTATCCAGCATGCGCTGCATATCTTGAGCTGCTCCATAGGCCTCGAACAATGAGTTAAAACGAGTAGGCCCCATTGCCTTTCGGACTTCAAAGTCCAGTCCTTCGACAAATTTGCGAATCCTTCTTATTTCTGTCGGTGCGATCTCCCGTCCGAACCTCATGAGTTCCATGAATTTGTCATAGTAGTCAGTTAAGGTAGCTCCATCTTGCTTCAGGTGCAAGAATTCATCAAATTTCGCCGACTTCACATGGTCGGGGTAAAACCGTTCGCGCATAGCTTCCTTTAGTTGTTCCCATCCAAAGCCTTCTTGGGCGAGCAATTCAGCTGATACGGAGCTCCACCATTTATCAGCTTCTTTCTTGAAGTAGTAGATCGCCACTTCTATGCGTCGATCCTCAGGGCAACGCACCGAAGTCAGTGCCTTGTGGAAGTCGCGGATCCAATCCTCTAAGATAGTCGGGTCTTCCGTCCCATAGAAGAAGTCGGGTCGGAGCTCAGCAATCTTACTCATTATGTCATTTCCCCCAGCCTGTTGATTGTGCAAGAGTTGGGTTAAGGCTAGGGTCGCTTGTTCCAGATTCTGGAACCGAATAGGGTCATACTGCTGAGGGACCGGAATTTGCTGGTTTCCTTGGGTTCCCTGGTTCATGGTTCCTACTTCTCTTGCACGTCTCCTGGTATAATATTGCATCGTACCTTTAAATATAGCTATACTTAATATAGGTCGAAAAGAATTCTACTTGTAGTTCACACATGCAATACATAGATTTCAAATAATTCAGCATTTATTAATCCACCCATCAAATAATCCACATAAACACTTAAAGAAACAACTCAACCCAAAAAGAAATAGCAACTCCTAAAGCAAGGCAAACGTTCACTCTCGTGATAAAAGAAAAGCAATAAATGGAAGTCCTAAGGGTGGGATGGGTGTGGTTCTACTCTTCATCATCAGTTAGAAACATGAGCTCGATATCGGTAGGATCAATCGCAATCACTTCCGCTTCGTCGATCTCTTCATGCTCAATTTCTTCAATCTCGTCTACGTCATCATTCCAATCTATAAACTCCTCCTGTGCCTCCTCGTCTTGGTTTGCGCCTTGGTCTTGCTCATTTTCTTGGTTCTCATCCAATTCCATGTTTCCTTGCTCCTCCTCCAATTCTTCTTCGACCTCTTCCTCCTCTTCTTCTTGGTGCTCGGCGTCCTGTGCTGCTCCTTGTTGTACTGCTGGGTCTAGCAACTCATCCATCTTGAACCAAAGCGTGAGCGAGTTCAAATAGTAGTAATTATAATCGCGGTGCTTGTACTTGGTGACATTAGGTACATTTTGGCCCCATATGTTCGTGACGAACAAATCATCATAGTTCCCCTTGAGGTTGTTCCATAGAGGCTCATCTGGGAGGCCGTTGAGGATGTAGTAGCTTATCTTCAACGGGTGAGCGTGAGTCTCGTTGCCATGTGGACTTTGGCTCCAAGCAATGCATAGGCTTCGAACGTACCTGCAGTACTCTTCTGGCGTCTCTTGTCCCTCAAGGAATGTGACATGGATCGGCGCGTGAGCGGGTGTGAGGTCAGCAGGGGCTGGGATGGGTGGTCTAGCAGCAGGTAGGGCAGCCATCTGAAAGAAGAAAGAAAAGTCTCAGAATTGTTCTAAGCCACGTATACGCTCATTACTTGACGACATAATTTAAGAAAATTAAAGAATGCATGTAACATGAATAAACTAACAATTAACACGTTACAGTCACATAGCAAATTCTCTTTACAAATAATAAAGATTACAATTTACCACACAACACACTTATGAATTTAGAAAGAAAAACACGGCTACGCAATCCCACATCCCCGGCTTGTCCAGTTTTATTTCCAGTTTTAGTTATCCTATGTCCATTTTAATTTTGAAAACCTTTCAATTATTATTTATCTTTATTAATGGAAATCGAGAAGTCGCACTAGCGTTGGAACCGTCGGCTCTGATACCAACTGAAACAACCCGGGAACCTACGGTTCCTCGCTAGTACAACTTAACGAAATCCAAAGTGCTTTATTGAAATAAAAGTGAAGGAGAAACCCTCCTTACATTATTAAACACAAAGGTAAACATGTCTTAAGCAAAACGAAACAACTACTACTTATTTGCTAGTGTGTCACTACTCCTTAGCTCGTGTGCGTTTCCATCCCAGCTAGCTTATTCTTGACCTGCGGGTTTTGAAATAGCGAAAGCCGACCGCAGAAAAATTTTAATTAGTAAAAAACTAAGTAAGATATACCACAATATGTAAAACAGAGTTTTTGGCTAAAAAGGAGATAAAGAGAACAACCACCACAATTTTAAATCATTCGTTTGGTTGAGGCGTAGCCCACGAGCCCCAACGAGTACGATGTGGACAGAGAGGTCACGATGGAATAAATAATAATAATGGGGTTTTGCCCCGGACGTTAGTAGATAGCCCTTCGCTATCCCGCCCTAACCATTCTAATGAGACCTTAAGTGCCGGCACCCCTATACAGTCGTGACCTAAACATGCATAGGTAGTACTCATAGATTCCACGATAAATAAGAGGGTAATATCCCTAGGGAAATCACACATAGGTGTTCCCGGCCATTGGCCTTCACGCGCATCCTCTGCACATCGTTCCCAATTCTATTATCGTACAATTATCGTTTCACATGACTTTCGAGTTTTCTCAAGTAACCACACATTTTCAAAGTATTATTTGTAAAAAGGGATTCAAGACTTATCGAGTTCTCCAGTATCACGATTCTAATAATCCATGAACATTTTGAAAGATAACACACGCCAAGGTACATTTTGACAGTTTAAAGTATTGTGCATATAACTTACTTGGAAATGGAAAGAGAGATCTTCAACGCAAGCAGCACGGAAAGTTAGAAGTAGGGGTCCTCGACGAACTCTCCTCCTACGAACTCGGAATCTACAATATCACATCGTTCTATATCAACACATATTCATCCATACAACAATTAACGATTAAATGTCCTATATGAAATGCAAGTGAAATTCCCCACATAATCCCCCAAACAAGTTATATTTCACTAGCTACTAGTTACACGATTTTTGTACATATCTATTAAGAAGATAGTGGTGTTTAAATATAAAATAATAGTTGAGGTAAAGAAAACTTTATTTGATATATAATATAACATTTAGCGGCTAATATTTATAAATAAAGGTAGCTATTTAAAATAAGCTTGATGTCTACTATATATAACATAATAATTATAATGCTAAGAAAACGTTATTATGTGACAAGAGTTTATTTTCCGATATTTACAAAACAAGGCTAAATAGTTGGTTAGGAAAAGGTAGGTATTATACTTGCAAAATCCCAAATCAACGTAATAAGATTATAGGTTTATTTTCATAAAATGATTTCTAAAGTTATATTTAATAGTGTGTCTAAATATATGAAAAAAGATAGTTTATGTTATGTTAAGAATAAAATTGGATTTACACTTTGATAATATATAAGAAAAACAGTTTGTTAAAAGGTTGCACCATACCCACAACTTTACTAACCTACAAAACAGGCCCCAACAAGTTCGTGAAAAGACACTTTTATACCTCCTGGTTCACATTTACAGAACAAACACATCTCTTCCCAATTTAGTTCACTGTATTCATTTCATCTTCTTCTCAAATGGAGTCCCAGCGACCTCATCACGCTCACTCCCCAACAGGTATTGAAAATCAAACAACTAAGCAAAGATTCAGGGGTTTACCGATCGGGGACGGTGATGAACAAGGCGGCGACAATGAAGGCGGAGGCGGGGCGATGGTGGCTTCTGCCGGTTCGTCGGACAAGAGGAGACAGGGGAAGAGAGTGGGCGGTGGTGGCGTCGGCGATTCGAGCGGAGGAGCGGCGTCGGGGTTCGGCGACGCAGAGGGACGACGACGGCGGAGAGGGCGGCGGCGTCGGGCGGTTCTGGGCTTCGGCCTGGGTCTTTGCTCGGCGCCGGGTCCTGCTTCGGCGGCCGACAGAGAGCAGAGTGCGAGAGAGGGATGGCGAGAGTGAGAGGCAGTGGGTTTGTGAAGAAACTGGGTTTTTTTGGTGTGTTTGGGTGTAAACCCAAATCAGATGGAGAAGTTTTGTGGTTGATTTTGGAAGGTCAATTGGAGAAATTGATGATGGGGATTTGGGTTTCAATTCATGGCGAGATTGGGGCGAGAATTGGAAATGTTTGAGGTCGATTTCTGACCTTGCCATTGATGGTGGCGGTGATTTGGCGGAGAACCACTGTGAAACTCAAAATGTGATTTGGGGAGGATGATGGGAGAGACATTATGGTGTGGCGGGTGCACCACTAGGCGCGGTGATTCGCTACGCGTTATTAATTAAAACTACACTTTAGACACGTTTAAAACGTCACACGACCCGCTACACTTCACCCACTAGTTTACACACACATTAACTATACAAGTTGTCATCTTATTAAAAATACTTTTTGAAAAAAAAAAAAAAAAAGGTTGAGAACAATAACAATAATAATAATAATAATAATAGTAATAGTAATAATAATAATAATATAATAGTAACAATAATGATAATAATAATAATAGTAAACTATTTGATAAAAAGGAAGAGAAAAACTTTTATAATTTCACATAATGACCCCAAAATGCCCCATAAAATACCGGGGTATTACAGCTGTGGTTGATTTAATCTAAAGACTGAAAAGACATTTCAAAGTCAAACCATGCTAAGTGGGTAGTTAAGTACTACCTCTGTTTCGCCTGTTTCAGCCTACTTCACTTTTTGTCACTATTCACTGGGTTACTTTCATCCGGTGATTTGATTAGCAAAACAATACAAGAATTTGGTAATCTTTGCATGGTGTTATAGAGGAAAGTTTATTCTAAAATATCATGAAAAAATTGTTAAAAAATTACATCATTTTGGTACCCAAATCACCAAGTCAAACTGACTCAGTTACGGGTTAAAAAGTCAAACGCAGACGAAACGGAGGTAGTAGTGGGTAGTTAAGTGAGAGCTAGGTGATATCTTAGGCTGTGGTTGATTTAATCCAAAGGCTTAAAAAACATTTCAAAGTCAAACCATACTGTTTTATAGAATAGATAGAATATGTTATTTTCGTAAGAGCATATCTAGTTGTAGGAGGTGAAAAAATGTAACATACATTTCGACGGTCAACTCCTGCAGTGCACTTTATTTTGCGAGGTGACTAGTTAAATATTGTAATTATAAATTGCATGAAAGAGGGAGAAACACCCACTATTTTGCATTCTTATTTCTTAGTTCTCTAAATATACAAAAAAATATACATATTTTGTAAAATGCAAGTTCATTTTTTATAACTCAAGATTTCACCAAATTCTTTACAATTTTGCCTATGCGTTTTTGGATGGTGGAGATCTCCAAAATATAGTAAGTAATTTAATTTTGAGTAAATACATTTTTACCATCTCACGTTTGAGGCAAATATATTTTTACCCTTTTTATTTGGAAAATGACGCTTTCACTCTTTGTATGTTCGAAACTTCAAAATACTTAACCCGTCACTGTGTCCTATTGTACTCTAAGAGAACGAATTCGTCCACCGAATTACTATAATAGCGAACGATCGGCCTTAATCTAACAATATCACAATTAGGGAGTCTAAAATCCTAAAATTTGACCGACATAAGGACTGAAAGTGTCTTTACATCAAAACTTGAGAGGGTTAAAGTGTATTTTACCCCTGAAATTTTCTTCTTAGGTGGGGGGGCTTACTCTAGCAGGTGGTAGTTGAACTAAATGCCAAATGTTGACTGGTAGTAAAAGGAAAGATGTGGCGGTTCCACCGTCAGTCAACGACCATTCTACGCCACCGTTGCCCCCACCACCACCCACCTCACTTTCTACGATGTTTCCATGTTAACGTCACCAACTCCGCAACCAGACGAAACCGTCCATTTCCACAACTACTTAGTCAAACCTCCCTATCTTCTCCCACCGATAAACCCTAGAATCATCCCCTCTCGCTCGCAGTACTCCTTTCGCTTTCACTCTCTGCTGATCGATCGGAAACGCTGATGATGGGTTCGCCGGCGACGACAGACGGTGGTGAATTGCCGATTCATTACCGAGCCTTGGACGCCCTAGGGTTAGGTTTCGACCTGGCGAGCGATTTCCGGTTGAAGTTCGCCAAAGGGTGTCCCGGAGGCGGGAGGTTGGTGGTTTTGGATGAGAAGAAGAAGAGGGACATTGTGCTTCCTGGTGGCGTTGCCGTTCCTGACGTTTCTGAGGACATTCGCTGCGATAAAGGGGATCGGATTCGGTTCAAATCCGATGTTCTCGAGTTCAATCAGGTGAAAATCTGTAGTCTTTCAATTTCAGGGTCTAGGTCTGTGATTGATGTAAATAAAAGCTAGCTTGTTTGTGATGTTGTTCTTGTAAGAGAGTTATAGGAAAGCAGTGGTGAATTGGTGATCAACTGATCATCATCAACACTTTTAACTTGATTATATATTTATAATTGGAAGAATTAAAGGAAGAGTTGAAAAGCTAATATGTAGTACTAGCTCTATATTCAATTTCCAAATTAGTTCATGGCAATGGGGGAAAGTTAAACAAGTGGTGCAACATCATTGAATTGTCGCATTTGGTGTGATACCGTGAAAGTCCTATGTTCAGATGAGTGCAACATTCTTCGTATAGTCTGGCGGCATTAGTAATGGTTTGGATTGTACGTGGTTGGCCGGCCTCAAAATGATTGGGCGATTGTGTCGGCTATATCAGTTTGATGTCACCTCGTGTTTGGTTTGATGAGGCTTTCTTCTTCGGATAGAAATACGTGTTCGGAAATCAAAGGGCGAATAGAGAGAGAGCGGTTCCTATCTTCTAGGTTCTAAGCACAGAACTTAGGTCCTATCTAATGCATTAGTAAATTATTTGTTAACACGGGGCATGTGATGCTTCAAAATTCTATGGAGTGAAATATCCGGTTTTAGTAGATACTGAGTGGCGACAAGTAATTTTTGTGTACGCTCGAAACACCATGTAACACCGCTTGACATTTATTGCTTACGTCAATAGTTTGGTTGAGTGGAAGATCCAGAAAGCAGAAACATTCCTGTCGATATTCCGCCAATACTCCCCCTTAGTGGTACACTAGTAATGATTGAACAAAGAGCACAATTCGATAAAGATTCTTGTCGTAAGACTTGATGTTTAGTGCGTAGGCATGAACTTACTTGAAAGTGGGTGCGACCCTAGTGTCGGTGGAAATTCGATAAAGATTCTTGTCGTAAGACTTGATGTTTAGTGCGTAGGCATGAACTTACTTGAAAGTGGGTACACTAGTAATGATTGAACAAAGAGCACAATTCGATAAAGATTCTTGTCGTAAGACTTGATGTTTAGTGCGTAGGCATGAACTTACTTGAAAGTGGGTGCGACCCTAGTGTCGGTGGAAATTGGATTTTCTTCATCATTCACAAGATTTCAGATGAAATTGAGGTTGGGCCTTGGGTCTCTCTTCTGAATCACGCCAAATGCAAAAAAGAACTAGTAGTGGAAAGGCATTTACATATAGATGGTACAGCTGACGTTACATGTCATTGACTCTGCAAAACTTATAATACATCCTTAAAAATTTAACATTTCAGTTCATGATAGAGTCATTATTGGAGAATGAGCATCCTGCTTGGACTTAAATTTTGTGTAACATTATATGTCGAAGGAGAACATGTGTAATATATAAAGTTACTTATTTTTCTCTTTCCATTTTAAATTCCTTATTTGTATTTCTTGCAGATGTCTGAATTGCTGAATCAGAGATCTTCAGTTCAAGGAAAAGTCCCCTCAGGCTATCTTAATGCTATGTTCGATCTTAGTGGAGCTTGGTTGTCTGATGCTGCCGATACGAAAAATCTTGCATTTGATGGCTATTTCATTTCACTGTATTATCTACACCTGACAGCATCTCCACTAGTACTCCAACAGAGTGTGAAGAAATCTGTTCCATCTCACTGGAATCCAGCATTATTGTCTAGGTAGTTTTTTATACTAAACTCAACATAAGACATTAACTAGTTATTTATTTTCTATTTCTACAACATTTAAAAGAGAAGGCGTGAAAATGCAAATTTACGGTGCTTGAAACTCAGCACCGTAGATATCGGTATTAATGCAGGATCTTTCCTTGTAATAATTGTCTTTTGTGTTTCTTTTTTGATATGAGCATGTGCTGCATTCTAGTATGTATAGTCCATGTGTACGTCTAATGCCAACTATTAGGAGTATGGCGAATCAACTTACCATCTAAGTACTTAGTTCTATCAATGTATGTATAAAAGATATGCAAATATATGCAATTACGATGTATGTTCATTACAATTATGAAGCTTTAGCAGTGCAAATATACGCAAACAGAAGTTTTTCTTTTCTTGTGTGGTCATATAGCTATAAGAGATAAAATAAAACATGGTTTTAGACCAAATAGTATAGAACACTTTTCCGTTTATTTTACTACTTTTCTACAGAGCGTGTGTATGCACAGAAAGCTGTTAGGGATTGATCCTGTAAACTTCTGGACCCAATTGTGGTTCCGTAATGTGCTACAGTTCTATAGTGACGCTGATAAGGTTTTGATTGGCAGGTTTATCCAAACGTACGGAACTCACATCATTGTAGGAATGGCTATTGGGGGTCAAGATTTACTTTGTATAAAGCAAAAACCATCATCTACTATTCCCCCCAACGAACTAAAGGGATACTTGGAGGATCTCGGAGATTGTCTATTTTCAGATGGGATGAGTCCTTCTCTCTTAGAGAAAAAGTCAAGAGATGGAAAACAGAAGGTATGTCTGATAAACCCTACCACTCTCTGTCTGTGTTGAATTCTACAGTTTGAGAGATTAATTTGTGTTACTGTAGGTGCCCGAGGTCTTTAAACGTATGTTGCAGCCCCGAACCATGCAATTTACCAGCATTACAGAAACATCGAGCAAGGATGTAAGTCTCGACTTACTTTATACATTCTAGTTAAGAAGGCAGTAGCCAGTTTGTGCTGAGCCCATGAACTACTTTGAACAGGGTCTGACGATCATTTGGTCAAAAAGAGGAGGAGATGTGTTTTCACAGAGTCACTCGAACTGGCTCCAGACGGTGGCAGCCAAACCAGATGCATTTCTTTTTACATTTGTACCAATTACTTCTCTCCTTACTGGGGTTCCTGGGAGTGGCTATCTCAGTCATGCAATCAACTTGTACTTGCGCTGTAAGTATTGTGGAATCTATTAAAGATTTTATTGCCAGAATCACATTATTCGTTGTGATTCAACATTTCACTTGTACCTAGAGAGGGATTGAATAAAATGGGTGAGGATAGTTACAACACTCACTAGAAAGTCAGGAACAGAAACTAGTAGCAAAAGAACAGAGCATGTTTTTCCTCTATTACTGAACAGAATTTGGGAACCTATCTTTAAGCTTTAACTAGGAAAACAGGGAGGTATTTTCTAAGCCAACCTGTTTCCTCTATTACTGAACATAATTTGGTTTAATTAGGAAATCAGCGAGTTATATGCTTAGCCAGCCTGATTTGTAAGGGTTTGTTTCAGTATGGTCCTACTCTTCTATGTTTATTGGGCAATGTATAATTTTGTTACCTTTTGCTGAAATTTCGTTTTTCCTGCGCAAACCAACTGAATCTTGTTATTGATACATGTCTCTCTTGTCAGATAAGCCTGCTCTAGAGGATCTGCAATATTTCTTGGAGTTTCAAGTTCCTAGGCAGTGGGCACCTCTGTTCTGTGAGCTTCCTCTTAGGCATCAAAGGAGAGCGGTTTCTTGCCCTGCATTACAGTTCAGATTCTTGGGTCCGAAGATTCATGTTAGCTCTACGCAGGTTCTACCCAATTCGCTTTCTTGTTTATTCTTTAACAACTAAATGTAGTGTGGATAAAGAACATACATATAACTCAGAAACGAAATCCCATAACAACCATCAAGCAAGCTCATTAACATCAGTCAATGTAAAATAATCCTTCAAGTTCCTTTGCTCCCGAGAATGAAATCGTGAATGAAGATAAACTTCATCTTTTGAGAAAAAAACTGATTCCTATATCCAGTCCTTTGTCACAGAGTAACTGATCTGAACATTAACTGGTCAGACCAACCCCTCGCATTTCTGACAATCATTGCTTATACTTTTTGTTTTGTTTTTATATTATGTTATTTCAAGTCTCGGTTATTTACTTGTTTCGAAATATTGAAGTAGAAGTCTCAGTGCTAACCTATCCAATGCAACCCATTAATAATGCTCTGCAAGTATGGATTATATTCCTGTAGGTGTCTGCACATCTCTAAGATAAGCTTTTGGTTTCCGAACAGAAAGGCAAATGAATTGATCTGTCCCTCAGCTAAAGTAAATCACCATGTCTTCAAACAACCCAATGCTTTTAGTAAATGAACCAGTATAAAAGTGCACCGAAAGGTTTTTTATGTTCTTTTAAAGTCAATGAAGCACGAGGGTTGTGTTTTGTTCATCTTTGAGGTTTAGACTCCTGATATGGCTGACTCCCAGACCGTTTGTAAAACTAACGTCACACCGGTACTTATGTTTTGTTCAGAAGTTGAACATTGGGTAATACCGACCGGGGTAGATACTGGGCCGTAAATGAGTGTTTTCACACCATGCGTGACTGAAAGTCCGATATGCATTTCGTTCTCAACAATATTACTCCTTTCATTCTGCGAAGGTTTTCCATTCTTTGGGATATCCCAAAAGATTGTACATGTTCTTCTAAAGTTTTGAAATATAATGGAATTCCAACATTACCCATAAATGTAAAACGAAATTAGTCTCGAGACATGAAAAAAGAGAGGATAGTTATGGAAATAATCAAATATGTTAAAACTTGAATTTTGGTGCATTAACTGCTTGTCTCCTTAAGGATTTGGGGTTCCAGAGATGGACAGCCTTTGCGTGACGGAGGCTGTATTCTTAGCGCAAGTCTGAAATCTGATTTCAACCATCCTATACATCTTTGCTTCAAAATTGGAAGGAATTATAATCTCATTTAACAGCCATCAATCCTCATGACACTCGATTTAATCTGCCTACGTAGATGGATTGTAGATGCATCGAACAGCAGTGTCATTTGCTTAAATTACACAGATGCTTATGGCACATAAGCACTAACATGAGTAATGTGAAGTGTATGGAAATTGTCAGACTATCTATCCAATGTAGCAATTTAATCCTTTAGTCATAAATTAGACTTGACTGTAAGAGTGACAAGATCCTTAGCATCTGTGAAATGGGAGTGATATATATATATATATATATATATATATATATATATATGTATCAGTGTATGTATGCATGTATGTATGTATGTATGTATATATATATATATATATATATATGTATATAATATCGCCACCCGGGGGTGAAACCAGTTGTTAATATATGTATATATGTGTATACATATATTATGTTAACCAAATTTTGGACACATTATTACCAGCATGAAATTGGGGATTTGGGGCCAAATTTATATTGCCTCACATTACTAATACCCCCAGCGAATTGCAAATTGAATCACAAGTTCTGAAACATCATAGAGTTCCTGGCTGAAGCACAGCTGTCGCTACTAGTTTTTCACTAGTAAGCTCCGCCTGTATATCGAACCCAGAGGACCCTGGTGGTATTAAATATAGCTAATCAAAGTGTGCCAGAGTGACTAATTTAACAAACCCAAAGGACTATGTTACTGACTAATTTAACAAGCTAAATTTGGCAAATTGGAGAACACTTGTGAATTACCAAATGGAATTATAATAAGAGACCTCAAACCTAGGTCAATTCCGTGTTTATTTATAGTGATTTTAAAAATCAGTTGGAACTTTATCCTAACCATGATAGAGCTGCCTCCACTCTAGCATGGCTTGGATACGGTGCAACCTGTGTCTTGGTACCATTCCTCAGCCTCACTGCATTAACCGGGTCAGTTTACTCGGAAGTAACTACTATGGCCTCTCTGCTGTCTGATTGCTATCTGCTCTATCTGAACCTCATGATGTCTCACTGTAGCTTTGATAGAAACTAATTCACCCTCTAGTCAGTCCATCTTATCATTCATCTTCGTCAGCATAGTAATCAAGTTAGGATAATTATGTGGCAGCATCCGTGGCTGAGGTGGCGTGGGTCTTCGCTGCCTCTGGGGCCTATAATTGGGTGGATACAAGCCCGTTGGCCATGTTTTTCGATGGTTCCCATTATATGGGTGATAAGTGTTGCCTTTGCTCAACCCCAATGACATTCACCTCCTCGGTACCAAACTCTTCCACGTGGCTCTCATTCTCAGTTATGTCTCAAATCGCCTTAACTTGCTGGGTCTGGCCTGTCAATGGGCCGGGTCTGGCCCAGACCCTGCCCTGACCCGACCCCCAGAACCCGACCCACAACAACCCAAACCCGCCTAGCGACCCTTGAGATACGGACCCTTGAGACCCGACAGTAAATGGGTCGGGTTAAACCCGTAGGACCCTTTTACAGACCCAGACCCGTAGGAAATTCAGTATTCTAACTCAAACCCAGGCCCTTTTGCAGAACCGGCCGATCTCTCCATCTAAGGAGAGACTCTGATTCACTGTATTGTCGTTGCTGGAATTGAATTCCTCTATCACAGGCGAAATCCAATGTTTGCTCTGTTTTCGGGTACGACGTGGGATAAGAGAGAGAGAGAGAGAGAGAGAGAGAGAGAGAGAGAGAGGGAGAGGGAGAGGGAGAGGGAGAGGGAGAGGGAGAGGGAGAGGGAGAGGGAGAGGGAGAGGGAGAGGGAGAGAGAGAGAGAGAGAGAGAGAGAGAGAGAGAGTTTATAAATTCAAATAGATTGATGAGATACGTGAGTTGATGGAAAGAAGTAACTTATGAAGAGGGTTTATAGGAGAGAATAAAGGAGAACGAAAGAGAAACTAAATAATATTGACAGAAAAGATAACTGATAGCCAAGGAAAGGGAAGGAGTACGAAATTAAGGGGATTTTCTCAGAAAAAAGAATTAAGGGAGTTGATCTGCTCAAAACAAAATCTAGGGGTCAGAAAGTTGTTGTTGTTTCCATTTTTTTTTCATTTTTTTTGTTTTTTTTTTACGAAAAAACAGAAAATAAAATACATGAATCAAAAGAGGATTTTGGGACAATGGAACTTATAATCTCGTTTTTTTAATGGATAATCTCGTTATAATTTGGAAAAATGGACTTTTGGACATTATGAATTAAATTTTGTAACTTTTGTTGGATATGGTTTGAAGGTTTATTTTGTGATGTTTTGGATATGGTTTGAAAGATTGTTTTACAAAAAGTATGCAATGGGATAGAATCAGAGTATCTATATACTAATCTAGGATAGTGTTTTACTGTACAAGAGTGCAAAGGTGGTTTCATTGTATCCATTGGATTCTTTTGAAATCAATGGGTGAGAATTGAAGGTAAAAACAAAAGATTCTCCCCAATCGTTACTCTGCCAAGGACTGAAAGGTTGTTGAGTGGGCTGCACTTTTATTTCTTACACTTTTTAGTTTATTTTTTAATTATTGCCACTTGGACTTCTTTAGAAAAATGATTTGTTTCTAATTTTTTTTTGAAATAATTTGTTTCTAATTATATTGTTAGAAAATCTCGACAGTTTCCCTCAAAAAAAAAAAAGAAAAGAAAATCTCGACAGTGGCTTCAGCCACGGGATTTTGACTAGTGCTTTGTTATGTAAGGTCTTTTAGGAGTTGGGTCGGGTCGGGTCTGATGGGTCTGGCCCGTCGGGTCTGTGTCGGGTCAGGATCGGGGGTTATATGGGTCTGAATATGTCGGGTCGGGTCTGGGTCCACAAATTATGGGTCGGGTCTTTATAGGGTCCGGGTCGGGTCCAAACCCGGCCCATTGATGACTAGTGCTTTGTTATGTAAGGTCTTTTAGGAGTTGGGTCGGGTCGGGTCTGATGGGTCTGGCCCGTCGGGTCTGTGTCGGGTCAGGATCGGGGGTTATATGGGTCTGAATATGTCGGGTCGGGTCTGGGTCCACAAATTATGGGTCGGGTCTTTATAGGGTCCGGGTCGGGTCCAAACCCGGCCCATTGACAGGCCTCCTGGATTGAAGAAATGCTATAGTAAGCATTGACACTTGTGACGTCGATGCTTCCGTCCCCTCTCGTGCTAGAACATTATGAATGTCTGATCTCAGTCTCTTGCTTTGCCACTCCGTTCAGAAGGTCTGCTGTGGTCTGTTCATTCAATTCCATGAAGTTCCCCTCGCTGTAACTCAGTCACATTCTTTCTGTGAAGATACACATAGAAAATGGAACAGCTTATACCATGGTTTGGGCACTTCTGGATGATCTTGTTAAATCTCTCCCAGGCCTCTCCGAGGGTCTCATCATCGAACTGCTCGAAGTTCACAATCTCACTCATCGGCTTGACGACCTCTGGAAGGCCGAAGGAACCTTCCCAAGAACTCTTAAGTGAACATCCCCCCCCCCCCCCCTTTCTGCAACCTCTCTCGCGCGTGGATCTAGTCTTCCTACCCCTCTCTGATCCTCTATGGGCTTCAGTAGCCACTTTTTGCTTCTGTGCTGATACCTCCGAGTAGGGATGGCAATCGGGCGGGTTCGGTGCCAATTTTTCATAACCCGACCCGCTCAGAAACCCCCGAAACCCATCTTCACCCGAAATGCATGACCCCAAAACACGTACCCGACTCTACTGGGACCTGACCCTAAACCCGACGATCTGTTTACTCGTTTTTTAAACTGACACTTTAAGAATGGCTATGTTTCTTCTTTATTTTGAGAATCCAATAGCTATGTTTCTCTCCAATAATAATATTATTAGGGTCATTGAGACTAAACTATACGCAGTTTGTGTTTAGTGACAACAAACCCCCTACAGTTTCAATTTCCCAGGACAACCCCCCTGCACTTTAGCTCCCAGTGACAAATCAACCCTAATCGCTAACAATGTTCGTTTTTTTTGGACGGAAAGCCATCATGTGGCCACCACCTGATGGATTTCCATCTAAAAAATAAATGCTGTTAGCGATTTGGGTTGATTTGTCACCAGAAGCTAAAGTGCAGGGGGTTGTCCTGGAAAATTGAAACTGTGGGGGGTTTGTTGTCACAAAACCCAAACTGCGTATAGGTTTAGTGTCAATGATTAATAATTTAATAATGCATGGGTTTTGTACAAACTCACATTTGTTCATATACAAAAACACCCAAAAATGAGAGGGAGAGAGAAATTAGGAACAGATTATGAACAAGTCAATCGTGGAAAAAGATATGAGAGAGAGAGAGAGATCATGTTCTAAATAATGGAAACAAATTAGGAATTATTTTTTACAAGTCAGTTTTGCAAAACGAATATCAAAATGCGTTAGAGATTTTAGCAACTAATTGTCAATAAGTAAATATTCAAAACAAAACAAACTATCCTATAGATTAGGGAGAAAGAGAAGTTATGAAAATTGGGAGAGAGAGAGAGAGAGAGAGAGAGGGAAGTTAAAAAGAGATTGAGAAGATCATGGGTGATGATATTCAGAGGGAGAGAGTTTCCAGAGGAGTAGATGAGGCGAGAGAAACATATCGGATTTGAAGTATGAATGGAGAGAGTTGGGGTGACAGAGAGAGATAAATACAGCAATGGAGAGAATTGGAAAAAACAGAGCAAAATAGCTATAACAAAAAACAATTGATTTTTACCCGCCCACGAGTTTGGGTAGTTCGGGCACCCGTGGGGCGCTGCATACCCGACCAGGTTTTAGTCCATCCGCACCCGAACCCATTGTCATATATACCCGAAATAAACCTGAACGTGTACGGGTGAGGGCGAAACCCGGAACATCGACCCGAACTGCCATCCCTACCTCCGAGTCTCGTGTGCAAGAACGTTTACGGGTCTTCAAACAGTTGGTGGAATGGTTCGTTTTGAGAGTGGGTCATACACTAGTTGGACTACCTGAACAACTATACCGATTCTCATAAATAACGACGAAGTATAAAAACATAATAATAAAACTTCCCACGACTATCTCTATCACATTAACCATAACAGTGCCAAAAACTTGACTGGCTGCATCCGCAAGTGCACAGCTGATCGCTAGTAGTTTTCGCTTGGTAAGTTCTGGGTGTATATCGAACCCTAAACGACTCTGATGGTATTAAAGAGTTGGTTTTTACCGACTATTGTCAAGCTAAACTACGCAAACTAGAAACCAACTATGAAGTGCCAAATGGAGAAAATAGCTACGATACCTCAGGTCAATTATGGGTTTGTTTATCGTGATTGCTAAACTATTGGAAGTTCCATCCAAACTGGCACGTGTTACAACCCCCGTCTGGTAGGAAAGGATTGCTTCTGTATCTATGGTTTTAATAACTCCTGTCAGGAAGTGTTATCTAGACAACTAGACCTGAACATGCATTAATGTCCACCTAGCAACCCCTTGTCATTTAGCAAAGTTGACTGTTTCGGGTGCCTAGTAATGGTCCTAGGAGTATTCAAAATTTAGCATCGATCAATGACTTGTCATCGGATACTCAAAATTTCATTAATTATCTAATAATTCAGCTTTGCCAAACTAAGCCAATATCCATAACACTGAAATTAAAACCCTTTGTACCCTACTTGGTCCTAGCAAAGAATATAGCTACTCATTCAAACAAAAATACACATGTGGTTCATCAAAGATAAAGAAGAGGAGAAGGGAATTTCAAACGATTGACGAAATCTAGCTCACGGTGATTCCTACTATGTTCTTCATGTTCCAAGCTCTAAGTCTCCATCTTGTTACTATGCTAGGCAAAGTTTTAAAAACCGGACCGGCCATCGAACCGGAGAGGCACAGGTTCATGGTCGGACCGGTGGTCGAACCGGTTCAATCGCACGTTTATTTGATAATATATATTTATTATTTTTATCAAAAAATATTACATGCTTATTAAAAAATACACCACTTTTTCGTCTAAAAAAACTACACCACTTTTACTTTATACTTTAACCACTCAATACCCCATCCTTATCCTATCCCAACTAACCCCTCTACTGACCAGAGAAACCCACAGAGGCAGAGACGGTTCAATACCCATTTTTTACAGTGGGAGAGATGCCGATGACGAAGAGAATCGGAGGGAGGGAGGCGCCGTCTTCATCTCCGGAGCTCCGTGGTCCTCATGCCTTCTCGCCTCTCTCTCCCACGCTCTCTCTGTGTTCAGATTCGAACGATGGCGTAGAGTTGGCGGTGGTTTCGTCGGTGGCTATAGCAGACCGAGGGATGGAGAGGAAGATGATGTCGACGGTGTTGGTGAGGACGAGGAGACAGGGGAATACGCCGACGATGACGCCGGCGGTGTTGGCGGATCTCTTTCTGGCAGATCGATTCGCGGATCTCTTTCTGGCAGACCTTCTGTGATTCTTCTTCTTCTTCTTCTTCTTCTTCTTCTTCTCTTTCTGGCAGACCTTCTGTGTTTCTTCTTCTTCTGAATGTATTTGAACCGGTCGAACCGGTTAAACCGGTTCACTGGTTCACGCACGAACCGGCCGGTTTTGACCGGTTCTTGCACGGGCAGTCCAATTAGCGAACCGGACCGGTCATGTACCGGTTCGCCGGTTCAACCGGTCGAACCGGCCGGTCCGGTCCGGTTTTTAAAACTATGATGCTAGGGCCGTTGGGGGAAGGGGGAGCAAAGAAAGTTGTGTGTCGGGGAAGAGGAAGGACATGTTGGAGATGACCTTGTAGGATTATATTTGTCTCAACATTTTTGAACGGAAGCTTTTACATTTTGAAATGCTATTTTGTTTCACATGTATGTTAGCAACTTCATTTTCCCGTCAGCTGACTCTAGCTAGAAGCTGAACCTAGAACAGCTAGTAATCGTTCAGATGTCTACGCAAATATTTTTGATTCTAATCTTGTGACCATTTCAGGTATCAACTAGCCGGAAACCAGTTATTGGCCTGCGTCTATTCTTGGAAGGGAAAAAAAGCAACCGGTTAGCTATACATGTTCAGCATCTCTCCAGTGTTCCAAGCATCATGGAAGGCACAGTCTCTAACGACTCCAAACCATGTCAATGGCGTGGTTCCGATGACCTCGAGCTAGCTAGTCAGTACTTCGAGCCAATGAACTGGAAGAGATACTCAAAAATATGCTCATCTGCTGTTAAGCATGACCCTAACTGGATACAAGGCGAAGTTGGAGGGGTTTTTGTTGTAACTGGTGCACAGCTTATAAGCAAAGGGAAATGGCCAAAGACCGTTCTTCACCTCCGTTTGCTTTTCACTCACTTACCTAACTGCGTGATTAGGAAAACAGAGTGGGCTGCAGCAACGCCAGCGGCTTCTCGTAAGTCGGGTCTTATCACAACTCTTAGCACCACATTTACATTCACTCAGAGGTCGTCGGTTACAGATGCACCAAAGCAGGGTCCAGCAACGTTGAATTCTGGTGTATACCCGGATGGCCCGCCGGTGCCGGTTCGGGCCGGGAAGCTGCTTAAGTTTGTGGATACGACCGAGGTTGTGCGCGGTCCACATGACACTCCCGGTCATTGGTTAGTGATAGCTGCTAAGCTAGTGAAAGAGGGTGGTAAGATTGGTTTGCAAGTGAAGTTTGCGCTATTGGATTATGAAGCGTGATGATAAGAAGTATAGTTTTGAGTTGTACATATGAATCTATTGCGAGTTAGGTAAATTTCTGCGAGGAGTTGAGTAAACTTTGTGAGGTAACTACTGTCGTGGCTTTGTATAGAATAGAGTACATCAGCAGGTTTTTCTTTTTCTTTGTTGGGATGAATTATGCTTCAATATCCATAAAAAAGGCTTCCTAAATCTGTTTCATTGTGCTGGCTGATTGGATTATGAGATGTTTTTGAAGCTCTTTTCGAGTTCTACTTGTACAATTTTGAAGCTCTGAAGAACCATTTGCAAGTCTATATGCGGACCAAAATGTTGCAGTTAAAGAAATTTCCAAACTTTTTATGGATTTCAAAATTGTTATTGACGTCCAAGTAGAACTTGCTTCATCATCTATGACCTATAATTAAGGCTGACATACACTTTCTCCCGCAGTTTTGACACACTTAACCCATTCCAGTTCGGGAACGACGTCAAGTTATCATGCCCCTTATGCCCTGGGCGGACACTTTACCCATCCAGTGTGCCGAACTTCAAGACACATAATACCACGTGAATGTGTCGTTCCATACTTTAAGAGGTCAATTTTGTGTCAAAAATTACTATTGCAGACCCTGCCGTAAAACCAATTGCTTCATAATTAAGGAGTGCAGGTTTCATCAAATTTGGCACACTGGAGTGGTGAAAGAATCCTTTCCCAAATAAGAAGGGGTGAAGGTGTCTCTGGATCAAATTTGAGGGGGTACAAGTATCTATTACCCTAAAATTAACCGAAAGAACACAAATGAATGAGAGAAGCAGAGAGGGCTTCCCAACTTTTTTTTGGTACATAAAAGTTTAGGAAGAGTGGAGAATGCCTCATCTGAGGTTAAGGGCGGACTTTAAGCATCTTATGAGGGTTTATAAAGGGAATTACATATCACCACCAAGGGAAGCTGCCAATAGCGGAACTCGAACCCAAGCCTCGGTCTAGCGAGAAGACAAGCCTTACCAACTCAATCAATTCTCACTGTCGATGTTTACCAACTTCGTACACTAGCATATTTCGCTCTATTTCACAGTTTTCAGAGTATGCCTTCGCAGGAAGGTGTAGCCATACCAGCAGCATACATGTCCAGAAGAATATCTATCGCTCAACAGACCAGTAAAGAAATGCCACACAAGAACATATAGCAAGAGAAATAACCAAATTCTCGTACCATCTAAACTGTATTTGGTTTCCATTCTCTTGCTCATTCCAAACTTAGTCGTGCGAGGCTATATTTAGTTGGTAAAATATAGGATTTCAGAGAACTCTTTGTTTTTTTTTGGTAAACGGATTTCAGAGAACTTGAAGACATGGAGAAACTCATGTCGGGAGGTTCGGTCATTGCAAGTCAGACACAACTAAAAGCTCAGCAACACATGATATGAAACAACACTGGTAAAAATTTCTATTTATTTCCAAGTTTCAAAATGCCAGGAATAAGTAATAGTTGAGACCATCAACGAGTTCCTCCCAGAATTTTGGTAGAAAGCATCCAGAGTAACTTTTATTTATGCAATCCCATGTTTCATACAACAGGTACAACATAAGCACGACTACTAGTGGTATAGATATACAGACTTGTCGAGAACATGAAACAACATTTCTCGTCTTATTTACTAAAATTAGTAAGAGGGTATCTTCACCTCCAAACTCTGCTTGGTAAACTGGTGACCAGATCCGTATATTTCTCAAGCTTCTTGGTCATCAAAGCAAGGAATAAAAGCAGAAACATTATTTCATTGGGGTTGCGGGCGTGTCTGGACAATATAAACATCTTTGCCCACCATACATCCTTCAACATCCTGAGGACCACCAAACTTGCGCTCGAGGAAGAAACCCACCGCACCCAAACGCCGCCCAAGCTGCTGCCGGAAAACTGGGTCCACAGTCAAGGGTTTCTTACTATAATCCACAGTCAAATGTAGAACTTCCCCGTCAGCTGGACCCCCGCCACGCACCACTAACTCCTCGCTGAAGTTTGCAAAAGCCAACGTCCGTACCGACCCATCAAACTTCCCACAGGATAGTCGCCAAGGAGTACCTCTGGTCCCTGAAGCTAGGGTTTCGCCAAGTCCAGAAGCAATCTCCGCCTCCACAGTGTTGTTATCGTTGTCTGTTGGGCTTAGTGTGTGAAGCACAAAGGATAGTTCTGGTGAGAGCATTTCTTGGACCAGTACAGCCATGGAAGCTTCCTTCTGAGGTACGCCGGCGTATCTACGGCTTAGAACTGCTCTTCTAGTGTAGAGTGATGCCCAAACTCGAGAAACACACTTTCCAAAAATAGTTGGACTGGAAAGGCTGACGTTAGGAATTGAATCATAGAGACCAGCAGCAGACATACCAGCCAAGTCCTCAACATTAGCGCTTGACCTCACAATCAAGCGCGAATTTTTGCCCGGAAAAACTGTTGCCAACTGGTCGATGATGTCTTCCGGAAGCTTTAATGAAGCTATTAGTTCCTGGAGTTGATTACAGAGACTATCGAGTTCCCCTCCGTCCAAGGGGGATGTTTCAATCTTTTCTATAAGAGAAGTGAAGGACTCCATGGACTTGTTTCGTTCTAAGGCCAACTCCATAGAGCCAAAAGGTATGACAGCTCCTGCTGGAACTTTAAATGAAGCTGGCACTCCTTGATCACTGCAAACTACGATCAGAAAAGGCAAAACTTGAGATGGGTGCACAAACATATTACCCTCATGTTGGCTTCATAAAATAAAAACAATTTCAAAAGTTAAGGTGACTGCTATCGGTGTATCTTACAGAAGGAAATAAATTTTGAATAGACAGATACGTTTCAAATTTTCCAATGCCAAAGTGGAATAGCTATTATTCTCCTCGTTGACAGATATCTGTGTCAATCTTGGTAACGTTATAACTGCATTAGACAAACAGTCGCTGCTATAAAGCTAAAGCCATGCTGACGACTAATTGAAGATAGTAATTAGCTCATGAGACATGACCCTAATCCTTAATGGTTCAGTCCAAGTTTGAAGCAGCAAGAACGTAACAATTTCCACTTGAAGTCAGTAAATCGTCCACGTCATGAAGTATTCCACTTTGTTTCTTTCATTTTAGTAAATGGTCCATGAGGGTTAATATTTTGAAAAGTTGTGGCACTGTCACTTTCATTACAGGGCAAGGGAAGACTCACAGATTAAACAATGTTCATCTGAATACTGTATCCTTAAGGATAATTACTGCTTGTCCACAGTGCAATCCTTTCACAGAGGAACCCATGTGATGTACATTATAAGTACGATTTATAAGCTGTTTTCTTCACAGGCCCATAGCGCAGTGAGAGGAAGGGAGAGATGCACCTAAATCTAGCATATGGCTTAATCTAATACACAAGTCTCTTTTGGAATCTACAACTCTGAATTTACATTCTAATGAACTATCGTTATGGCCTATCTGGCATATGGCTTAATCTAATGCACCCAAGCCATGGACTACCGTTATAAAATATACTTAACAAGACTGAAACAAATGAATTATACAAATCTATAGATTGAAATATATACATATATACACACACACTTACCATGCTGAATTATACTTGGGGCATTCTATTTCGTACTGTAGAGGCTCAACCAAATCCTCTTCCCATGTGTCAGTTCTTGTGCATTAATAGTTTTACATAGATTAATTTCAGATATTTCAAAATTACATTATGCCTTTTTTTACTAACTCAAAGATGTATATCAAGCCCTTTAGGAATTATGACTACATCTTTACCACACACAATTAGCAAATAAAAAAGTGGTTTGTGGTCGCATCATTTAAAACAACTCACTGGGTAGCATCATCTTAGTTGGAAGGATATGTATGCGTATATTTGTATACTCTTATATCATACAAAACCTTAAAACAAAATTTTCAATTGATCATATGCGTTACAATCTGACAACTGGAGAATATGGAATGCAAAGTTTGAATGAGTCACTGGAAAGGCTGTTGTAGAGGGTGTTGGAAGACGGATGAATGAAGAATGGCGCAAGCTAATGTTTCTGGGTATTCTCGTGCTAATGTGTGTGAGGGAAACACAAAACAGCATGATATAGAGAGAGAGTCACTTAAGTAGTGAGTAAATTATTGAAGACTCCCCCTCTGGGGTGTAGGTGAACTGGTCGGGCATGCTCACGCTGGTTTACCTTTCTGGTGTGGTTTGCACTAGAGTTGGAGATCCTTTACTGGAAATTCATCATTACTTTCAAGCACAAAATTATACTACCTTTATCAGAACCAGCTGCAATAGTGGCTAATTGACCACAAGCAGCTGCCTTTGCCCCAGAGTTTTGTACCCCTGCATCTTCAAGCAGTATAATACCTCCAGAAGACACGCCCTGAATGAATTAACTTCCATGCATTAGTAAATGTTTGTATTAAAGATGGTATACGGAACCCCTAGTAGTAATAAACCAGTCTTATGAAAACTTACTTTAGGCGTTTTTACAGCAGACCAGGCGGAATCAGTAGCTCCTGGAGTTGCATTCATGGTTGAGCCATTTCCTGGGAGATCCTTTACTGGAAGCTCATCATTACTTTTATCCGAAAAAGAAGGCTTTATATCGACTCCGGTTGAGGAAGCTTCTAATCTGAAATATATTTTTGTTAGGTTAAGAAAATAATGCCGCAGGTACCATTTATATGACACAATAACAAAGACTGTAATTAAGGGAAAGAAAGGCTATAAGACAACCTCACATATTTTCCGTTAAGCTTGCTTAAATCAGAAATTTTGTCATCATCTTCACAAGTCACAAACACAACTTTCTCCTGAAAATTGTTAAATATGTATAGTACGTGTTACTGAATTTAAGGCAAAAATATGAAATCCTGAGCATAACATATAAGAGTACTCACTTGCCGAGCCCTAACTCCAAGATGAGACAAATGCGGGAGCTCCTGCAGAAGTACAACTCCAGCAATATTACCACCAGCAGCTGTTACCTGTGTTGAAAGGATTTCAATCAGTTTCCAGGACGTTGATGTAGGTACGTTGCATTGCGCAATAAATAACACCATTTAGAACAGTGATTGTTCAACCTCTTCATCTCCATCCGCTTTGCTAACCACAAGAATAATGGGGCCTGTTACAGATGGTGGCAGACTCCCAGGAACAATACTCTCAACCTGAAGTTAAAAACATGACGTCACATGAATTATGCGCACGCAAATGTAAATACAAATCAAAGAGATCCTTAGTATTAGTAGCTTAGTGCATTCTCACCAGAGGTTATCAACAAAAAACCCAGAACAATCATTTACTTATTTTCTTAAATTGTGAAAGCTCACAGTGAACACTGATGGTCCAAACAAGGAAGATATTTATTCGAAAACGGACGTATCAGAGCTCAGTTCATCCTGTCCATTTGATTTTACATGCGTTACCAATTTTGCCAAAAAGCAATGTAATGCAAAACATCAAGAGATCAGGTCCTATGATAAATGTAAAATGATTCTGTAACTATATTTAGCTGGCTTCCAATCCAACCAAAAAAAAGAAAAAGGAAAAAGACTACTGGGCCAAATGAACTTCTCAAGATTCCTCAAAAGAGTAGAAGAAGCAAGGAATTGTTGGCAAAGCAATGCCAATGGTTAAAAGACAAATCAATTAGATCAAGCGGGAACTAGGAAGGAAGGCATGAGTGCAATCTTCCTGAATGGAAATACACTTTTTTTTGTAGGGTTACAGGACGGAATACTTTTGGCATCTTCTATGAGTACTCAATTTCCTAGTAAGCTTTGGCATCTGTCCTTTCAGTGATAGATGAGTATCAGGCAATGGCTTGGGCTAGATTTGGGAGACCAGTGGAAGTTGTCATTTCTTACAGACTGTTAAGTGTACTTCAAGGCAAGGACCTTGCGCGAATCTCTAGATGGATTCTTTCCTTGACTAAATGGACTTAAGTAAGCAATCATCAAAATCTCTGTTGGTATTCATGAAATTGATCAACACTGTGGGCTACATATCAGAATACAGGTCGAAACCAAGTTTGCCGAATCCCGAACTTCTTATTTCATGTAAAACTAACTAGGCGTGCCATGGATGTAAAAGTTAAGGTACCTGTATAAGGGTTCCAGAAACTGTTCCAGGTACGAGAACATCCCATCCTTCAGAACCAACTGAAGCTCTGACAGCTTTCAACAGAAGAGTACAAATTTTCGAAACCTGAAAAATTACACTATGGCAGGCACGTAACAAAAAACATCAGATGGCAGGTATACTGAAAATTAGGAGTTCAGGACTCTAAATTTTACAGTCGAAAACAACATGACAAAATAGATTGCCCAATGATACTATTATATAGAACTACAAGTTGCTTTCCACAGTTTATAATGTATAATCATACCCGGCACGAATTTCAGCTTCAGTGTAGGTCCTCACACTGTTTTCAGGAATTCCAAGAGCTTTTCCTAACATCTGAAGGTGAAGAAAAAAATAAAATATAAATGCTTCAAATATTTGTCATTAAAAGACATCAAACAAGAAAGTATGAGCTATCACGGGCTTCACGGCTAGAAACATATACGCGATCCTACTAGAATATTGGTATCACTGCATCCAATGCTTAGAAGCTAAAAGGCACAATGGAACACATTTTAACTAGGGACTCAAAAGGAAATGTTTGTGCAGAATCATAAACATAGTTTTTAATCTGCAACTGAAAAAAAACTCATGCCAGCACAGATATTAACCTGCAAATATGAGCCCCGCGTAGCATTGCTGTATTTTGTTTCCTCAAGAGTCTAAAAAGTCCAGTTGCACCTATTGGACGGTATCCTAGAGACAGTTTATGTTTACCATCTATATATGAAAGTGTTACGGGTCTTAAAAAACCTACTAAAAAACGTTATGTAACATGGATTTTAGTGGTTTTTTCTGGAGAAACAGTGAAATACAAAAGTATAGCCTGCAAGGATTCCTAGCTATGTCACTTGGAGTGGCAGCGTGAAACGGCTAATTAGTAAGCTTGTATTTGAGAGCACCTATATATTACACTTATTTGATATAAATATACTATTTTTTAACATTTTGAGAAATATTCCAACTATTAATGTTGAGACAACTTATTTGTTGGATTGGTGAGTGTGGTTTAATATTTCAAACCTCCCACACCCGAGAAGGAGGGAACTTCCTTTCTCACGGCTTTACAAAAAGCTACAGTAAACCCTTTCATGACTGAATAAGTCCCACATCGCGGAGATGGATGTGATTCTCTGCAGGCGAAAGGTTATAAATAGGTGCCACTTGTAACTTATAAGCCATCCTCTAAGGCCTGCATACTGTGCTGGGAAATAATAAAATTAAAAAGTATAATTTCATTTGGTTGGCCCTGCTCTTTTACATGAGCTTTAAACGTTGTGTATTTTGATAAAGACAAGGACATACTCCGTATAAGCCCAATCCACGCTCTCAATATTTAGTGCACGGAGGCGCATAAATTGGACCTTAAAGCACTAATCTGCATAACTAGTGCAGGAGCAAAGGTCTGTTGGGAGTTTTAGCCTCCAGGTGACTTTGGTTCCTAGAAAGAGATGTGGAAAACCTGACACTGTTAAAGTCACATTTTCCAGCTACGAACATGAGCATGGCTTCCACAATTGGAGTAGTCAAAACTCAAAACTGTCTAGTACCAGTTCTGTATCAGGAAGATTTTTTTTCTATGCTAGTTTTTTCAAGATATGAAAGAGGCCCTTGGAGACACATCTTTTTCGAAGGGAGGGAGAGGTCTTTTCTGATTGTTCTACCCAAGTTCATTTTGGTCTTCCTATCCCTCGTCTACCACTGTCGCTGTCGGTCTGAACCTTATCACTCCTATTAACTAGTGCATCCAATGGGCCACGATTGCACATGACGGAAGCATCTCAACCGATTCTCTCTCACTTTGTCTTCTATAGGTGCAACGTCTAGATTCTTTCTAATTATGGCATTGTGTATCTTTCCTAGTTACATCTCTCATCCACCTTAGTATTCTCACATCTGCTACACTCATTCTTTATTACTATATTTCTTCTTAATCATCCGATGCACTCCTCCACAAATCCATCCTACTCTTATCCTGTGGGTGCCAAAGAAGTATCACAAAATATCTAAGTGATACTTCTTTGGCACCACTTGCTCACCAATACTTATTGTCTCTTCTCTCACCGTCCTATAACCACTAAAGTTGCACTGAATATATCTTGTAATCCTAGACCCTTTAGATTCTAAATTATCCCTCCATAACTTTAACCTAACATTTGCCCACTCCTTGTTTCATCAATAAAAAATATATCACATGCAAATGAGATGCACCAAGAGATACACTTACTAAATCCAAGAACACTAAATGGAGAACTTTCTTATATTCTCTGCACATTATAGCCTCCATCGTTGATCTCCCTGGCATGAAACCAGATTGATTTTGAATGACTGTTGTCTCGTATCTTAATCTCCTCTAGAAAACATGCTCCTAAGATTCATTGGGTGACTCATAATTTTAATACCTCAATGATTAGAGCAACTTTGAGTATCTCCCAGATTCTTGAATTAAGGCACAAAAGTACTCTTCCTCGTCAAGCGTTTCCTTACACTTAACAATTTATTAAAGAAACTAGTCAACCATACTACCCTTTGTCACCTAACAACTTCCACACTTCGATAAGAATCCCATCAAGTCCAACAGCTTTCAGTTTCACTTATCTTATGAGTGAATGTATAGTTTGACCACACACTAGAGCTACCAAGAACCCGTAAGCTCAAATCTAAAAAAAAAATCAATAGGATTAAAATAAATATAATCATCCAGATCCTTAATTCGCTTGACGTAAGTCGAGTCCTTCCCTTTCCTATCTCTATTTTTTGTAATTTTATAAATACCCCTCTCCCCATCGCTAAAGTTGATTTTTTCACAATCGGCAAGAGCCTCTCAGCTGCTTTCTTTGTTTCATCTTCAACTACATCATATCTCCCAAAGTTCTCACTATTCCTATAAGAAACTATTTGATTCTCAAGAAAGAAGGTCAATGTTTGGAGGAATTATCATGTTTTAATTGTAGTAGCTTATACATATTATAGTTGTTGAACCCATGTGCATGAAGCCTGTGCAATATGAGAGCTCGGAACAAGGCATACTGGACACTACAAAAAGTAGGGTATGGCTCTTCTAAAGATTGAGTAAAAAATTTAAGACCAAGAGATCATGTACATTTTGCTAAGTCTTCGTAAATTGAAAGCAAGTGTTTTGAAAGATATGGAACATCTGTATCATTTAAACTAGAGAGAGCGAGGGATAAAGAGAGCAAAATACTACAAGCAGTTATTGTACCTCAACTCTTTGAGGGAAAATGCGCAGTAGTGTCTCAGAATACTCTTCAGTAAGCCTCCTAGACCTATCAAGTGTAGCTTTGAGCCTCAGCGCCCAAGTTGTTTTCTCATCTTCGTGCCCTTTATAAGGTCAAGGAAAGATCCAGAAAAGACTTCAGCCATCCATAGAGTGCAGCAGATAAACTAAAACAGATAATATATACAAAATAATACCATCTCTTTCTGTGAGACCCTTATCTTTCCATGCTTGAAGTTCATTTCCAATGGCCTTGCACTCTTCTGATTTCCAACCTGATAGCCCAAGCTGACCAATTCCAACGATGAGAATGCCAAGTGGATCATTCCAAGCACTCACATTCTTGGACTCTGCACATTCTGCAAGCCAACGTGCTCCTCCAGATGATTCAATGGCGTTAAGGAACCTACCATGGAAAAACTAATAGTTAAAATAGGGAATATGAATGCCAAATCAAGTTTGCAATGTCAATGTGGCAACTTACAGCACTTAGATGGACTTCGCGCATGTGACCTAGCAGATTCCCAATTAACTTCCAATAATGTCTTTATTAAATTTGTGCTTCTTGCTATTCATTCAAGGTTAACTTGTACTAACCAGACTTGCAACCCCCGCACACTAAAGATAAATCGGAGGGACAAGGATGTCGTGAGGGTGTCTCAAGAGGTTAATTTTCTAGTCAAATCCCATATATTATTTCTGGTTGTGTAATGTACGCACGGAATGGATAATTACGTTGTCATTCTTACATGCCTGTAAGGGAGAGAGTTGACAGGAAAGAGAGGCGAAATGGTCCATGGTGTTTGTGAAGTTCGTCCCGAAGGGAAGAGATTGAACAGTTTTTAGAGATGGATGATCCACCTAAAGACATACTTATTAAGACGTTGCAGCTACGGTCCTAACAAAACTTGGATGTATCAGGGGAGTCTGTCTTTATCAATTAATGATCTAGGTTTTCAAAAACCTTTGTTTATTCGGTTAAACTGATATAGACATATCCTTTTATGAGGCCACTAACTGGCTTCACCTATTGATAACATTTAAAATTACATACAAGAAGAAAAAAAATGCCTACTCAGGCAATATGAAAGAATCAGTCCCCAAAGAATTTGATCTGGGGGCTGATACCATATATAGATACTGTATCTAGGGTGGGTGTCACTTGTCCAAACTTCAGTAAACTCCCTCTTAACAGTTCAGCACATGTCATTCTCAAAATTAAAAACACACACACACACACACACACACACACACACACAGTTCAGCCCATGTTTAGTGATAACATGTAACGTTAAAATGTATCCCCTAAAATGAATGAAGAGACAAAATCAAGGAAGCAACAAGCATACCTACTTAAGAGAACAAAAGCGTAATCCTCAAGTCCGATCTCAGAAAGACGCCACTACAGAAAAGTGGCAATCATTTAGTCAAAAAGTGAGAAACTTATCATTTCAGGAAAAGAATGAACAGAATATTTATTCCATACTGATCTTACCTTTTGGCGCATTGCTATTGCAGCATCGGAGGCATCGTTGCGAATACCGCTTTCAAGACCTTTCACAATTACTTGCCGTAAAGCATTTAGAGATAGTATGGTCTTAACCAGAACTTCCAAGCTATCACTTCCGGAAGTATCCAATCTCTGGGATCCAATAAAATCAATTTAGTATGAGCAATCAAAAGGAATAGACAAAACCAATTGTGGGCTGTGTACCCAACATCTATACCACAGAGAGAGAGAGAGAGAGAGAGAGAGAGAGAGAGAGAGAGAGAGAGAGTATCAAAAGTGATGCATCAAATACAATATAAGCTATATATATAGTGTAGTCATCATTAACTTTCTCGTAATTATATATTGTGAGTCAATTTGGTTCTACAGCAACCAACATGTAATTGCGGAACTGATGGTATGGCTCGTTGAATTAAAGCCCACAAATACTCGTCAATATGGCAAGCAGTTGATTCTCACAGAATTTTGAGACATCAATTGGTGCGGATTAATTTTTTCTTCTGACTATCCATTAGCAAAAGGACAGACTTGACGGACTAAATAATTCGAGGTCTAAATTCAGTAATCATAAAGTCCGGAGAAGTGACAGGGGGTTATAGTTCAGGACCAACTGTTTTTACAATACAAACTTATGTTCTTTTAATCAGTGTGCACCATTTCTAAACAATATATGATAAGTACCTTTCATGCTTATTATTGAGCATCAAACAGGTTCGATGAGTTAGAAGGGTTCTTGATAGTGCTGGTTCTTTTACTCTGCATCATTCGTAAACAAGGTATGATAAGTTCCTTCCATGTTCACTACAGAACATCAAGCAGGTGTAATAAGTTAGAAGGGTTCTTGATAGTTCTGATTCCTCCCCATATTTGGCTCTCTCAAGGGATCGTGTAAAGAATCCATGGGGTTCCACCTCAAAACCAATTGGCAATGAGGGGAGTATCCCAGGACACCTATTAATTGATATTTTTCTTCTTGAATGTCCGACGTGGGACTTCTCAACATGCCCCCTCACGTGTAGCATTCTTTGGCCTACATGTGGATCTTTTTGTTTGCGGGGGACGGTGAGCATGCGGGGTTGTTAGACCATTCACGTGTATGAGCGCTGGCTCTGATTCCATGGAAAGAATCCATGGGGTTCCACCTTAAAACCAAATTGGTAATAAGGGGAGTAGCCCATGACAACTATTAATTATTTTTCTTCTTGAATGTCCGGTGTGGGACTTCTCAACAGTAATCATCTTAGAATTCGTAATCATGGTGTAGTTGTGGTTACTTAATTGAAAATTGACAGAGCCTTCTATCTCCAGCCACCTGATGATCGGGTCCAAAATAAAGGCCGTGATCTCTTTAATTGAATGGTTATATTAACTTGTATACCTCCAGTTCTATCTAAGAGGCCCATTTTTCAAGATTAGGCTCATAAGATTCAGAACATTTAATTACCCTTGATTGAGGAAGTAATATATTTTAGGTCTCTATATGTACACAGAATAGTGTTAGCCAAGATATATCTCACAGCATGTGTATTTGGCACCTTCCTCTAATGATTATTCCTATTACATATTCCTTTTGACTTTAGTATTGTTTTAAGCAGAAAATTCATTTTAAGGTCCGGACACAGACTCAGTTTATAAGTCCCCCCCCCCCCCCCCACCCCAACATATAATAAAAATGTACAGAACATCTCCATGTGCCAACCAATTGGTAACAATAAACAAAAAGTTGAGAGGGAAATACTCGATTTCCCTAGATCAAATACTAAGACATTGAGGTTCCACAACAATTCATCCCCAAACAATTTCTCTGAACGTTTCTAAAGAACGAAGTCTACAAATATTTCCAGGTGAAGATAGAAAGGACAGCCAGGGATCTCACTAATTAGGTTGCTCAACCCATGAGATGCACTTTACGATGTTCACACTGGATTCTTTTGGTACAGAATTGGGCCACTAGGTAGGAGTTCACTTTCAGAGAAATTCAAACTAGACCAGTCTAACCCCCATACGAAATTCCTAACAGCAAAAGGTACTAAAATGTATGCCTTCCTTCAACGGGCTCACTACTAGATTTAGAAGTCATTTCTTGATAACGAAACTAGCATTTCAAATTGAAATTCATCAGTTATCATCCCCAACGGTATAATAGAAACAAATTATGCAAAAGAAGTAGGAGTAAAAAGAAAGCATGGGTTTACCTTCTTGTTATCCAAAAAAGATGAAAGAGCTGATGAACTTCCTTCATCCAGCGACTCTTTTATTGATTCAAGTTGCTCTGTAAGGCTGCAATAATTGAAAAGAAAAAATGTCAACTAATTCCGTAAATTATCACGAAATCGATGTATGGACAATGGATAATAACAGTGTACTTAGCACAAATCAAGGCCTATTTGCACAGGTCAAATCCTACAACAAAAAGCCTTTTCCAGGTTCCACCAGGGTTGGCTACCTAGATCAAACTCCTCCAGTTCTGCTTGTCCATGGTCATTTTTTCGCGGAGGTTTAGTTTGACGAAGTGGCGTCTTACTGTTAAATCTTGGTGTCTTCTTTTCCTCGTTTACCACCGTTGATCTGGACTGTATTGCCTCACCTAATGGGTGCAAACCAAGGCCCTACGAAACACATGACGGAAGTACCACAAACTATTCCCACCCATTCTCTCTTCTATTGATTCAACGTCCGAATTATTTATAATCCTGCAGAGATTTCACTAAAATAGACGAAAACGTCTCAGCGAGAATTACAAGCGAAATTAGAAAACGTTCAACATACTTGCTACGAACCCCAAGAACTCTATAAATAGACGACCTATTAAACCGGGCCGGTTCCAAGCCCAAAACAGGTCAAACCGGGCTTCGGCCCAAGCCTTCGCTACACGAATCATGTCTCCCTTTTCGGGTCATAGCAAAACATGACCCGGGTCGGATCATAAAGCGGGTCACCCCAAACCAGGATCCACCCCAACACTTAGCTCTCTCCCCACTCTATCACATGCCATTTCTAAGTCAAATTCAAAAGTAACAAATGCTTTTGCTGTATCTGAAAACTTTGAAAAACATCCTCCCTCCATTCCTTCAGTCAAATGATGAAGACAGTTTCAATACCATTTTAAAAAATAAATAAAATAAAATGACACAAAAGATAATTTGCAGATTTACAGAGTCAATCATCATATAATGTGTAAAAATCGAAAACGACAAGGAAAGGAATACGAAGATATTTGGATGAAGAGCGTAATTCATTTACAGAACCATACTTGGCTAGCATTACTTGATTAAGGTGTTCCAATCGAAAAGGCAGAAATGAAGAAAGTGTATCACAGTTTGAACGAAACTCAAGTTTGCAAGAGCCCTATCTGTTATGTAATGTGCTAGCATAGTAAATCCAATAATTCCCAGATGTAGGGTTGAGATGGAAGAATGGCCGTGTTCATTGAACGGTGGAGAGAGAGAGAGAGAGAGAGAGTAGTGTAATTGCCTTTGTTCTAGTGGTCCTATGGAGATGAGAGAAGTGACCTTATAGTAGTTAGATATGCCCGATGCAGGTCTCTACAAACCGCTCAAAGCCAGCTTATTGGATAACCCAGTTTTACAACGGCACTTGATTCCATCGCATCTGCAGCGGGAAAAATACTTTTATTGAGTGAAACCTCTTCTATTGGCTCCTAATAGATTTTGCACATGTCATGGTCCTCATGGATAGAGAAGTTACGTATCTATCTCTAAGATCTGGTCAGCGACCAGAAATTACAAATGGACCGGCGAGACTGACGGTACTTAGCCTCCAATCAACAAATCCAAAGTGACTTCAACAAATCCAAAGTGATTCTGCTAAGGGCTCGGTGGACTTGACTTAAAATTCCTAGCAGCTACGGACAGATTTCAAAAGTCTGTCGCAGAGAACTTTCCACGGCCAGGCACACGGCGATCATGGAGGGTTCTTCAAGTTAGCAGACCATTAGATTGGGAGATATTAGCTACCTAAGGCAGTTCAATTTTCTGGTCATTGACTTGGGGAAGCTGAATGTTTATTATGGTACACCATGTATCCACAGTATGCTTCCCATGCACGTTACTCGGCATGTATCTACATGCTTAACTCTCTTTAGATTAAATATTCTGCTCGAGCTTGCAATCCAATTAATCAGAAGAGCGGAGGTTTGCATTGGCGCCCTAACAAAAAATTAGAGCTTACCACTGAAATCACATTGTAATCCCAATATATTTTAAGTATTCGACAAAATCCCAGATATAGGCCCCGCTTTCTTTACCTAAATTTAGGTGATTTTTTTTTTTAAGTCATAAAAGAAGTTCTAATCAGGTCATTGTCATTAAAATTTATGCCTGATAACTTTTTTACCTTTTTATAAGACTAAAAAAAGTTAGTTTTTTCTAACTTCCAACTTTATTTCTTTTTACTCATTAAAACTACTTTTTAGGAGATTAAATAGAAGTTAAGTAAACAACCTTTTCTACTAAAACAGTAACTAAAACTTTTTAGAAAACTTATTAGGCACAAAGTAAACAACATTTTTATCTTTCTCTAAAAAAAGATAAAAAGTCGCCTAATTTTAGGTAAAGAAAGCAGGGCCGTAGATGCTCTCTTCAACCAGTCTCTCCCATTCGCTACGGGTTATTTGGACTTAGAGCGGCTGTATTAGGAGAAAAGAGAGACTCGACACTGAGGGAGAGAGGACAGGACACCAACGAGACAACCGGCACAATAAGGTAATAATTAGCTAAATCTATAAGACGACACATAATAGTGAAAGCATGTTTGTTCACATAGAGAAATTGCCAAATGTGGTACTTAGAGAAGTAAACCTCATTTACACTGTGATCAATGTGAACTCGAGTTTGACAAATAAGATGTGAACGGGCAAAAGCAATAAATTTAGTTCCACAAAATCAAACAACCTCGAGCAGGCCAAAATTTTATAACAACAATACTGACCTTCCAGCATTGAAAAAATCTTTTAGTTCATGATGGAATATCTTGAACTGTTCCACAAATGCACCATTATATTCTCCAGGATTCTTGGTAATTCTGGCAAGCATTGCTTCTGTAGCAATTAAATCTTCAGGTCCAGCACATCTATGAAGCTTGTTCTGAATTGTATGTTTGATTTCTTGCTGAAATTTACGAAGACAAAGATAATTTAATACCATTTTCCAAATACGTAACTCCCGAGGTCAAATAATATTGGCCCTTATTAGGGATTTTAAAGAAGACTGTTCGAACAAATAAACAGATAATTATCTGTCCTTCTCTAAAAAATGATAGTTACGACTTACTAGTCAGCATTTGAATTTAAATGTGATATAGAGATCGGAAAACGAATGTTAATTTGAGAAAGTGGAAAGAGTTTTGAGATATCCTAAGAAAGAAATTACGACTCTGATACTGGTTGTACATGGATATCTTCCTTGGTACTATGATCAATATCAATATGTTATAAGGTTACATAACCTTGAGATCATGGGGAATATCATTCCGGTGAGCAATATCTCTAATCCGAGTCAGAGGAACAGATTGAGTGAACTCTGCCTTGAAAGATGGTAATGATGGGTGAATCTTGCGGATGACTACTATTTCCTGCAACATATGACAAAGACATGGTAAGAAAGCTAGAAACAGGAACAAAGGTCATATGAGAATTCTGCAATTCACAGCCGAAGATAATGCTGGAGAAGTGGGAAATACAGTCACCCAAATCTTTTACCAGTCTTAACAAGACACTAGTCTTATGCGATTTAGCAAAATGATTGTCTTGCAGAACATAATTCTCAACCAAGAGGCTCTGTAATCAATACCTAGATTTTGCAAGTTTTTAGTCTTGGTTTTAACTTAATCAAATGACAATATTGCTCTTCTATTGGAATAAAAGTAAGTTCTTCTTTCCTCAAACCAACTCTCCCAGCTAACGTTTTATCACGTATAATTCGGAACTACTTTATGCAAGTGAGTAGACCGGTATCAGGTCCTTCACCTATGTAGGACCCACGTTGTAAGTGCATTGTTCTATATATCACATAACTTGTTGGTAGAAGATGTCCGTATCATAAAATATTTAAGAGTTTCGTAATCATATATCACAAGTATTATTGTCTTTGTAATTTTCTTATTGCACTTCTCAATAACATGATCAACTATAAATCTATAAAAAGAACTATTACAACAACATACATCAAGTTAAATTGTTGGTCACAAGTAAATCACACAGAGTTAATTACTTGGTCAGAGCATATTATGGATTATGTAACTAGAAAATATATTAGAGGGGCTCCAATATTAATTCATGCTTTGGAGGCCCAGACATGTTGGGCGAACCCTTTATAACATTTGTCTCCATAGTCACAAAAGGAATGTCATGTGACACATGTGAATAGTCTGTGCAAGAATAAGGAAATCTTGTAAGACGGGCAAATTTAAATTCAACATAATGTGTTGAACTTTTGTACAACAACATCAACATCAAACAAGTCTTCTCGACGAAGCTACAATACAATTGACAATACTATTTGTTTTTTACATAAGTACAGATATTACCTGTAAACACCATAAATAACTGGGGCACAACATTGTCAATTCTAAATTCTAACGATTGTTGAATAATCCATAAACCCACACCCACACCCACACACAACTCTTTCGTTGTTTATTTTTTCATGTGAAAATAGTAAGGAACCAAGATTTGAAACCAGTTTGTAAACCAAAATGAAAGACAAATTCGATTCAAATCTTGGTTTGTAATCCAAAATCCACAACTTGCCGAACATAATGGTCACACACACACACACACACACATATATAATATGTATATAAATAATAAGCTACACGTTTCTCTCCAAAAAATCTAAGAGGGACAGATCCTAGCCATCTAATCCCTAAAAGTGTCTTGCGACATTTTGGTGCGTTGATTTGATTGATCATTTCTTTTTTCTTACGCAAACTAAAAATTAAAGATAAGACATTGTCTATATTTTCAATGATTCCTATCTTATCTCATTAATTATTTGAAGTCATCTTCGTTAATTATCTATTGACACAAAAAAACTAAATATGTATTTATTTATAATCTCAATTTATTTCAAAAAATTAATGTAAGTTGAATACTATCTTTAACTGCCCTAGGGGCACGGGCTATTTTCTAGTACACAGATATATTAGCTTTATGTATACTAGCATATTGGGCACCGCGTGTGCAATTATCTTAATACATTGAAAATCCAACAACATTCAATTACTCTAAATTATTTCTCAAAACTCATAACATCATACACAATCTATGTGATTATATTTTTGTCTTTGCTATTTAGTCAAATCAGATATATGTTTTTCTGTTTTATCACAAATAAAAACTTGACAATGTGCCAGCAATCTTATCAAAAGCTAGTTACAGAACAGAAGCATTACAAATTAATCATAGAGAACAAAGACAAAGAGTTGGTGAGTACTTGTGACAACGTTGAAGGCTTGAAGCCATATCAACCAGGCCCCGAAAAATTCCTCCCAGAGGTCAAGCCCACTGACGTCCATTGCCAATGGTGGGAGACGGGTGTGTTTACTGCCAATTGGTAATTTATAAGTTGGTTTGTGGAGATTTAAAGAGCAATACAATATATGCACGTGGACAACTTCTGAATCATGGGGGTAGTGACACAAAAAAATGAAGATAATGGTAGAGGTAGGGGGATTAGTGTCTTTTTACGATTATAGTCCTTAATAACCGTCAAATTTTATCTTGTCATAAAGGGTATATTAGGCAACATAAAAATATGACGAGCTTCAAAAATCGATTTCACCAAACTCGGCGTTGGGTTTTTATATTAGTATAGATGTATACATATATATATACTGTATACTTCTAAGTTATACACACACACACACACACACACACACATGTGTATGTATATTAGCTTTTAAGTTGACAAGTCTATAGTAGTGGAAGGTACTTAGCGTCGTAGCATGGAGGATTTCTTGGGGACAAAGTGAACGACTTCTGAACAATAACTCAACAAAAAATTGTCCGGGTTGTTTCAACAGAGAAACCATCAAAATATGGAAAGCCTCGGTGATCATACAGACTAAGGGAAAAAATAACCCAAAGATATTCCATTGGTGTATTCATGAGTATATATAACCGCTGTTCACATAGTAGAGCCCATTAATCTCCCCATTTCCTGTAAGGACTTTGGTCAAGATAGGAAAACTAGCAAACGTCAACTACTCCTACTACGGACTGTCAAGCAAAGAGGACAGCTAATGTCCAGTGCTGGAGCAAAAGATGTACCCAAAACACCTTTCCTAACCATTGTTCCCGGGGAAAATATAATAGTTCAATTCATAAATCTTATGGAGTTCTAACACATTTGCCTAAGTTTTCCATGAGATAGCATGTTATATGAGTCTAATATCCTTGCCCTGATAACTAACCATATACAAACCTTGCCAGAATATCTTTGATGAACTAAAAACAAAGGTTTAAGCCTTATTTTGGCAGAAAACATCGACTCTTTGCGAATTCTCACAAGCATAGTCCGTCAAGTAGAATAAATGAAAATATGTGATGCAAGTTACAACAAGAATTGAAATGTACTGCCAGAACTTTTCTCATTAACTAGAAGTTTAAGAGGAATCCTTCAAAATAAAATAAGAAGAAACAACCTAAGATCTTAAATTTTAATTATAAATATATTCAATTAACTTCAGATGCTTTACTATAGTACCTCAGGTGATGTGTCTTTTCTGGAGGAAATTCGCTCTATTTCTCGGAATATAAGCCTTGAGATTTCTGCATGCCTATTTGGTCGATGATGGCCTCCATCTTCAAAACAAGATATTTGTCCTGTGTTTATCCACTGGAGAGAAAGAATCCAAAATGTTACGCAAGTACTAATCATCACAGCAATGCTGAAGCAACCTCAAAAATTAATACACCTTCAGGTAGATAGCAGAATATAGGAGAGCCTCCAAGCGCTGCTGACTTTCTGAATTTTCCTCTACTAATTCGCGAACAACTTCAAGCTTCACAATAGAACAGACATGAAAAAATAAAACTCTTAGTACGGAGCAAGGTTTTAAAAAGTGAAGCAACTGATTGTTTACTAGATAACTAGTGACAAAAGGCAGGTGAGGATAATCACAACAGCTTGCAGCAAAATCAGTAAACAAAGAAATTGATGTAAAATTGAGATAAAGAAAAAATTTCAATGAGCGCAAAGCAGCCTTCAAAGATGGTTAAATACAGCAGGGCTGCAGGACGCAACATTAGTTTAGTGATGCTCCTGATAGCTTAATGTAAATTATATGAGTATGGCTGCCAGTTTCAGTTGTCCCTGACTATATACATCTGCAACTTGACAGAAATGATAGCCGGTAACAGAGGGAGAATAGCAAGTGCGAGCAACAAAATTCAGACATAATTAGCCATTGCTGAATACGATATAGAACTATCAATAGAGAGCATCACTTCCTTCTTCCAATGAAAAGTAGAGGGGATCCATTGAAAAAGTCAAGGTTCGCATTAAACATACACAGCGAAAACAAAATAAAAAAGTAGCCGGTCTTGTTTCTCTAATCCTTCTTTTCATATTCTCAAAAAAAAAAAAAAAAAAAAAAAAAAAATCCTTCTTTTCATCATAAATAGTGAACAGTGGAATCATCAAGAATCAACGACGTTCATTATCATTCGACACAATAACCAAAACTCCAGTCCAAGACAATGGACATACTGCTAGCATTGCCTCTTATATTTTGTTCAGATAGTTATTTTTCAAACTTGTGATGAATATCGATGCTTGAATGCACCTTTAACTTGTGATTAACACATCAGATTCCTATCAAATGCCTGAATGCATAATCAGCCTTAAGTTAGTACTTCAATCAGCCTCAAGTTAAATACCGACAAATACACAGATCAGTGTTCTCAAAGTTCAAAGATAATTACCTCAAATTTATTCACATTAACAATCAAGAGTTTAAATTTACACAAACGATAATTTTTTCGTCAGTATACAGCGCTGGCTGGCTCTAGACGAGCGAGAAAAATAATGCTTTGACATGCTTGGCTATTTCCAAATCAGATATTAATTCTTATTTACGATTTGCATATACTGTGCTCTAGGTTCTCCAGCAATTGTGGCATATAAAAGTATCAATAAGTGCCAATCTTTGTATTTTCAAATTACAAGTGCTTCGAAGGTATTGGATATACTTATGTGAACACAACTCATTCATACCCTACCTAATTGGGACCATGATCACGTGTTCTAGTGAAGCCGCCCAACTTGTCATCGGTTTAAAAGCCTACTAGCTCTGGAAGAATGTAAAAATAATAGGGACCATGATCACATGTTGAAGTGAGCTTGCCAACTTTGTTATGCGTTGAAATGTCTACTAGGTCCGGAAGAATGTGAGAACTGAAAAGTGTGCTTCTGAGATGTTTAATTTACCTCAAGCAATTATTTATCATACACCTGCTTTCTGGCCTTTCTTAGGCTGCTCAAAAATAGTTGAACAGCAAATATCGAGTTTACTACATTATTAGAGCAGCAATCCCCATTGCTTTAGGAAGTTCGATACTATTTGTGGTGATTGAATTCATGGACCCACAGCTCATACACAGCCCAGCGAATATAGATCTCGATCGTGCTCTCTTGAAACATTGAACCCTTTCATTCTTGTTTTCCATACTTGAACTCCTCCATTGGCATTTTCATTCCTTTTTTGTTTTCGTCCTAAATGTTGTTGAAGACATTATCCCTTCTTGGCCTTTTCTTCAAAAGGAATGTTTGGCTTTGGTATAGTGGAGATGCACTAAAGGTTCCATAGCTGAGTCGTAATACATAAAACATTGGCATCAATGGTACACTGTAATCTCATCATTCAAGTTTGCTTACCGAAGAATAGAGCAACTAACAAGTTGTTCAAACTCGACTGAGCCCAAAAAAACGTTCAAATAATTGGTGAGGCAGAGTGCACATCGTCATGGACTCATATGAAACACTAAGCTATTTCTTTCAAACAATTTTCTGGTGATCTAATTTCTAAATGCTAGACAGAATAGTAATGAAGAAACTGAAGGCAACAAGCGCCTGCATGTACAAGAAATAGCAGGGGTCTGAGATAAGAAACACGCGTAAGCAAGTTTATAACAACCAAGTAAATTCCAGTTGAAAGAAAAGAGAAAAGGAAATGTTTCTCTCACTGGAAAAAGACATCATGGTTTAATCAAAACCAAAACTGTCACGTAACCTCCCCCACCAAACTGCTTTGACTTACAAATAAAGATAGGAATATGGCAAAGCATTAATACCTTTCGCCACCAGTTCCTGGCAGAGCGATCACTTTCGACTAACTTTAGAGCCAGTGCATCAAGACCGGACGTGTCGTAGTTTCTCTCTGTTTCTCTGTTATGATGCTCATTGGATCGCATGAAAGTGGCCCCCTTTCCCTGCCATTGCTCAACTAAAGGACTATTGCCCGACTCTAACTGAGGAGAGCGGTCACTAGCTGCAGACTGACCATTACTTGCAGCTTGCACTTGCTTAACATTCTGTTCCTTTCCAAAAGATATCAGATCAGCGGCCTCACTGGTCTTGTTCCACTGACACGTCAGTTTAAAACTACCTCCTCCTGGAAGCTTCAAGACCCGGTTGTTGCCGCCTTCCCAAGCCATACTCTTGTCATGTCTCACAACCACAAATTTGAATTCAACGGAATCGCCCCCATTCAGCTGTAACTCAGAAACCCATCCATCCTCTGACCAATTTAATGCAACTGGCTTTTTCCAGGATCCTAGCTCTTTCGCTGACCCCAAGACTGCAACATGCTCACCAAACTGGACTTGGTGGGCCAGATGAATAATTAATTGCACTTTTCCATGCCCTGACTTTGATCCACTGCTCTTCTTTCCCATCTTCTCTTCGTCTCTGTGATAAACACAACTTATGATTTCCATTTGGAAAGGTATGTGTGGTGAGCTCCAACAGATCATCAAATTGTGACTTAAGACAAAAGAATTGATATGTGTTATCTCTGACTAATAATCATTGTTCGTAAGTCCCCTTTTGCCAACCAGCAAATAGACATTGCAATCTCTGTTGCCAAGAAAAAATTTATAACCAGCAACAGAAAATACAACAATCCTTAAGAGCAGAAATTCTCCCCCTCTAAATTTAAATGAAATAATGTTAACATAACATTTTTCAGAAAATAAAGCGTAGAAATATGTTAATATCGGCATTTACAATACCGGTAACATTAAAAACTCCACATCCCTTCGCAAACAAGTTTTTTTCTGTAGGGCATCTCCTATACAAAGGGTAAAAAGTACGGAAATCTGGAATGAGTTTTGCCCTGTCTAACATGATTTTCTAGTACTAAGGTGGATGCATAACATGTAAAATGCATGTCGATATGCATATGCTTAGTCTATTGGCGTTGAATATTTCCCCCAACTTCTTTATATTTTAGATAAAATTGAGGTTTGCATGACATAAACATTTCTGATTAAAACAAGTGCACTTCGGTTAGAAATATGAATGCCTACCCAAGAAATCAAAGGAACCCCGACATTTGAAGGTCAAAATCTTACCAAGTAACAGAGGTGAACTGAAACCACACATAACGGTTCATGAAACGAGTAATTTTTGCTTGCTCCAATAGCAAATATGACGTGGTGCTCTAATCAATACATCACAGGACACGTCAGGAACATGTAAGAATCCACTTTCTTTTGTCTGCCACTCATTCTCATGTGCTGTATTGATTAGATCACCACGTGTATTATTTGCTCTTAGAGCGTGGATTGTAAGAAAATTATTTTTCTTTGTCCACACTTTTTATTTCCTTGTAGACCCATTAGTGGAGCTAGAGAGTACCCAGAAGTCATCAAGTTAAACTACACTAGTACCCAGAAGTCATCAAGTTAAACTACACTAATAGAGGCAATTTCACGGGTTTGATACATGTCATACACAAACATTTCGTTCGGTCTCTTGGGCAATGAAACAAACAGATGGGGGGCACAAACGAAACTGCAAACAAAACAATCCGAATTCAGAAACTGAGACTGATCTAACCTTGTTTCAGTGGATGAAACCCCGCAAAGAATCCGACGACGGCTATCTGATGATGGTCGATCCACAAAACATGGAGATGGTCGATGGGGCAGACGAAGCCTGTGCTTAAATAGAGCGAGAGGGCAGTGGCGTTGGTGGCCGGAAAGGAATTTGAATTGCTTTCTCGTGTGGTTTGATGTGAATGCGTTGGTGGTGGGCGTAGTTGAGCAGCAGTGCAATGCACGGAGAGTATCCATTCAAGTGACACAGTTGTACCGATTTGATGATTGCGAGAGAAATTGAGGTAAGCACTGCGTTTAAACTCTGTAGACAGTGAGAGTGTCCATTGAAGCTGTGAGACGAGTAAATAAAATATCTTCGGTGATGAAGAAGATGATGGTGACGAGAGGGAGGGAGAGAGTGAGACGCAATTTATGCGTTTTATGGCCACCGACTTCCGAGTTATGGCGACCCAATCCCCAGGACCGATCCCACTCGGGAGAGAAGATACTTCTTATTTATTGTTGTGTTGGGAAGCAGTCAAAGGCTTCACTCCACTTATACTCGGGACTTGGGCATTTACCGTTAAGCAACTCCATGTACCATGTGTGTAACACCATCGTTTCCCAAATTGGCCATGTTTGGATTAATTTAAATCAGCTCAACTTCTCTCATCAACCACTCATTCTAATGAACTGATATCATTTCAGTTGATTTAAGTTTATCCAAACACACCCATTCCAACCAGACTATAATCTCACCTAGTTAGTAAATACTTCGAATTTTTCCGTTTAATACCCGTCCGTACGTATAAATGAAAAATACTTCCGTATTTCGTACTATTGCTGGACTTAATGAAAAATACTTGAACTGTTGACCAAAAAAGTTTAATACGAGTATTTAACGTTTTAACGTATAATACGTCCGAATAAAACTTCTTCCATACGAAATTGTAGCGAATAAGTTGTCATCCAAAATATTATAAGTTATAGTAATTAGTTATTATTAGATATTCTCTTACTATTTCCTTATTATAAATATTTTTTTTGAAAGAATAATAGTGTAAAGAATAATTTTTTCTTTATTATTAATATTTATTAGTATACATATCTGCAAGTATTTATTATAAAACTTTAAAAGTATGTAGAAATAGCTATATATATGCATGCATGTATATGTACATGCATCTTGAGTCTTATGTGATATATTATTAATTTTCAAAATAAATAAGGCTTAAGATTAGGGAATGCGCAGTAGCTTTTTCTATAGAAATTTTGATCAAAAATAGTTTGATATGATTTTGCATAAGTAATGTGTTAGTCAAGAGTAGATAGTGTATTTATCAAAAATAATAAACAAATGAGTACATGCTTTACAAATTATTTTTAAATATGATAAAAATATGAAAAGATGACAATATGGGACACAAATAACTCATTATATATGCTAAAATACTAAGAAAAGCGTCCGTATTTTTAATTCCAAATAAATAACTAGTATACGAATTATACATGGACGTATAAAATACTCGAATTAATCAAATCCCGAATTTTAAAGCCGAATTTTTACTAACGTATTTTTAACATAAAATCGTATAATACACGTACGTACCGTACCACGATTTATTTCCGTCCCGTATTTTACTAACTATGATCTCACTATGCATTAGATGAGATTACAATCCATTTAAACAAATTGTCAAAACTAATTTTTCTAACAACTAGTCTTGTGACACACATGGGGAGCCCCCACTAAAATTCATAATTTTGTAATTTCACCCTTATTTTTATGTTAGTTTTCGATTTAGCCCCCACTGATTTTCGATTTCATCCCAAAGTTGTGATTTCTTTGGTGCCAACTATTACTATTTAACCCAATTGTTAGAATAATATATACCCCAGTCCCCACTCGTTCATAAATTTGGATCCGCCAAACGAGTCTAACTACCAAATCATTTCACAACTCAAACTTTCATTTTCTTCATACTTTACTTCTAGATATTGCGAAACGAGAACCTTCATTTCCCCTGAAAACCCTGAATGGCGCGTCTATTGTTTGGAGAGGTTTCTGTAATGCCAGATCTTTACTTAATAAAAGGTTTGTCATGGGTCATAGGAGATGGAAGATCAGCTAAGACTTTAGTTGATCCTTGGGTTCCAAATGTTCATTCATTACCCTTGGCAGATTGCACTGCTCCAAATACTGTCATTCCTCCTACTGCTGTCGGGGTGATGAATCACTCGTTACACAAATGCAATTGAATAAAATTGCTAGCTTCCCAACTTGGGCCCAAGAGTGTATTCTCAAGATCCCCCTACCACAAACTTCTCAAGATGATAACATAGTTTGGGGGCTTTCTCATGATCTTTCACTTTTGCTTCTGTCTATTGTGCACCAATAAATAATAGATGCAGAAACATCATCTTCAACAACAATCTTACCAGCTTAAAGATGTTTTCTTGGGAATTCCCCTGGAAGGATTTTTGGAAACTAAAATTACCACACAAGGTCCTGGTTTGTTATTGGAATCTATTTTGATGAGGATCCCAACTAGGTATCTTCTTAATAAGTTTAGGATTACCTCTACTCATACTTGTCCTCTGTGTCTCTCTCATGCTGAAATTGTAGATCATTTGTTTATGCATTGTCACTTTGCTAGAGTTATTTCGACTTTGTCGCCAGTTATAATTGCTAATTACCCCTCTCTCAAAGATCTTCTATATGGTATCTTTCTTCATTCAAAATTCTAGACAAGCCACTACTCTTCAGTTGTATTGGAGCAATTGTTTGGTATATACGGTTATGGAGAAACAAATGTTCTTTGGTTCTGCTGCTCATTTAGATGACGTTTCTCCAATCTTCCGTGCAAAATCTTTAGTTTCTGATTCTTACAATCTTGGAAGGCACGAGAGAAGCTTTCTACTTCACAAAAGACAATAACTTATTTAAATTGCTCCCGTACTCTCAATCTTACCGACAACTCTTGTTCTTTCTCTAAGTTGTGCATTTACTTTTGTTAAAAAATCAAAAGAAAAATGGGTTGGATCTTCATACAGAAAAGTTCTACCATCTCTTCAACTTCTGTTCCAACAAAGCTCACCAGAGATTTGGAGCTTTTGCAAACCTTGATCAAAGCTCTTTTGTAGACCTTAGTTTCATGCATTGTGAATTTGTGTTCACTAATACTCTGCTCCACTCCACGTTACAGAAGCTGCTGAAGGAGAAGGACTGCTCATATGGAATCTCGTTCAGAGGGAAGATGTTGGTGCAAGACATCATGCACCTTAGAAGATCGATGCATGTAATGCATCTCTGTTATTCTCCACAAGCCTAGTTGTAGATAGCTTTTGGTCCTGGTTAGTTATCCTACCTTTCTATTATAGTTCTTGTACTTTTGGGACTTTATGGGGGCATGCCTCTCTTATTTTTATTTAGACATTGTTGGAATTGATTGGGGTTTTCTTTTCTCCTGTTTGGGTCTTTCTCGTTTAGCTGGATACGTCGGTTTCTTCAAATCGTGTGGCTATCTTTTTTATGAAATGAAATTCTTGCATTGTGCCAAAAAAAAAAAAAAAATAGATGTTTGTCTTGAGAATGGAAAGCATGATTGTCCTCACAAGCCAATTTTTCACTAAGAAGTCGTTTTTAAAAAACAGCAAAACACCGTAATTTCAAAGTCAGTAAAAACAGTGTAATCAAGAAGCTCAACATGTAAATACAGTAGGGGCATAATTTAAAGCCAAAGCTAATAATTATTGAACCGAATAGCTTCGGTAACACATTTCCCATAATCAATAATAATATTTATAGTAGCCAAAAACTGGTTCCATCTTTCGAAGAATTTCTTCCCAATAATTAACATTGACAAATCATAGTATCCAAAACAAATTTATTATTAATGTATAGGGGGCAAAGTTTAAAAAAACCAGACCAGGGCTGGTTTATAGTTGGACTGGTCGGACCGGTGGTTAAATCGGTTAAACCACACGTTTTGTTTTCCTAATATTCTTTTTGATCTCAAATAGATAAAAAAAAATGTAATTAAAAGTAAATTGAATAACTTATGTATGATCGAAACATCAGTCAATGCATGATGGTAACTTAATCTAAACTCATTCGCATAACAATAACATTTATAAGTTCATGAAATAATATTACCATCATCATGTGTATGTGAATACAGAGTTTTTTTTATTTAATATATAATTTAAATGATTTAAATAAATTTTAGTTTGAAAAACATCATTTACTTGAAAAATGAAATTAATTTCTTTTAAGATGTGATGGTTGCCATCTCATTTTTTTTATGAACTCATCACAATTCAAGAAAAAATATAATTAAGACTAAATAATTTGTATATATTTTTTATTTTCACTTCCGTAACAAAACATGTGCTATGGCGACCCAATCCCCAGGACCGATGATTGGGTAGAGAAATTAAGGAAAGCCCTGCGTTTAAACTCAGTAGTGAGTGAGAGTGTCCATTGAAGCTGTGAGACGAGTAAATAAAATATCTTCGGTGATGAAGAAGATGATGGTGACGAGAGGGAGTGAGAGAGTGAGACGCAATTTATCCGTTTTATGGCCACCGACTTCCGAGTTATGGCGACCCAATCCCCAAGACCGATCTCACTCGGGGGAGAGAAGAAATTATTATTATTATTATTATTATTATTATTCATCAAAAATTATTATTATTATTATTATTATTATTATTATTATTATTATTATTATTATTATTATTATTATTATTGTTGTGCGAAGCAGTCAAATGCTCACTACAGTAATACTCGGGATTTTCTCAAAAAAAAAAGTAATAATCGGGACTTTGGGCATTTACCGTTTGAATAGGTGGTGCACTGTAATTAATGAATGTGTGTCAACCACTAATTGGTGCACTGTAAATGGTTGTAGAGCACCACGTGATGTTTTTTTTTTTTTTTTTTTTTTTTTTTTTGTCAACCACGTGGTGCTCTTTTGGAGCACTAAAAAATTGCTCATGACCATGTGGATAACCCCGTTGTTTTCCAAGTCACACATTCCAACCAAACTCTAAAAAAGTGCACTATTCCTACAAACGGTCGTTGACACGTAGTCATTGGTTGTAGAGTACTACGCGGGCACTAAAAAATTTCTCCTAATCTAATGCATTAGAGTAGATTACAATCCATTTAAACTCATTTTCAAAACTACTAGTCTTGTGACGCACATGGGGAGCCCCCACTAAAATAATCAGTTTTGCAATTTCACCCCTATTTTTATGTTGGTTTTCAGTTTAGCCCCTGTTGATTTTTTTATTTCATCCCGAAGTTATGATTTCTTTGGGGCCAACCATTACTTTTTAGTCCCTTAGTTAGAATAATATATACCCCAACCCCACTCATCCATAATTCTGGATTCGCTCATGGTCTTGTCTATTGTATAGCGAGTCTAACTATCAAATCATTTTACAACCCCAATCTTCATTCTCTTCTTACTTCAATTTCAAATACTGCGAAAAGGATAACCTTCCTTTTCCCTGAAAACCCTGAATGATGTGTCTAAAGTTTGGAGAGGTTTCTGTAAGGCCAGATATTTACTTAATAAAGGTTTGTCATGGGTCATATGAGATGGAAGATCGGCTAAGACTTTAGTTGACCCTTGGTTTCCAAATGTTCATTCATCATCCTTGGCAGATTGCACTGCTCATTCCTCCTATTGTTGTCGTATGGCGTTGCAAAATCCAAACATTGCTTTCATCACGGAAACAAGGATTGTCGGAAAAAAGGCAAAGAACTTGTGTGTCAGCCTTAGCTTCGACAGGGCTTTCGTTGCTGACCCAGACGCATTTGGTGGTAGTCTGTGGGTCTTGTGGGACAGTTATTGTGTCACTTGCGATGTCCTAGCTGTAATTCATGGATGCGCAACGGAAACACAAACAATCATAAACCATGCAAAACCCTCCAAGTATCACAAGTCAAGATACATAACGATGGTAAGAGAAGAAATCAATAACACTCCTTAGGGTTTCTCCTTTGATGACTTCAAACGCGAATTGTGTCACGTTCTCTATAGTTGATACACGCATAGAGTTGAATACTAGATCTTCCAATCCTTGGTTCTAGCCCGAAAATAGGAAGAGGAAGAAGAATCACGCAAAACGAGACGAAACAAGGAGGTTTCGGCCTCCTTGTGGCCGACGGGGATGAGCGGCGGCAAAGGGGGGCGGCGGCTACTCTTTGCTTGCTTGCTCTCTCCTTTTTGTTCTCTCCCACTCAAGTTATGATCAATAAGGTCATAAGTGTGGGAAGGAAGGAAGGAGTGTCCTTTATATAGTCCAACAAATCCTTGCCAACTACCTAAAGGACCTATTATAGTTCTACTAGAATTCAATTTAGTCTCTTCCTTGCAAATTAGTCCCTACTAAGTTTGCAAGGTATTGCAAAGGTGATCCTTCTAATTAATTAATCCAATTAATTAATTTCCAAATCTAGTTCAACTCTATATAGCGTGTGACCCAATAGGTTCTATCTAGTTGGTAGCAACAATTTGCTAATATGGAGCGATTTCTAGCAGAACATTCATTCTAGCCAACTAATAGAATAGTCATCTTGACAAACCTTGTACAAGTAATTTTCTCATCCCTTTGTCTCTATATCCGGATTGGACACGAGACATACAAGTCAAACTCGTATATCCAATCCATAGTTTCTCGATCCATGGGAATAGCCTTATTCGTGCAAATAACATCAATATCCCATATTGATTTATTTGAGTCTGGCCAGACATTCTATAAGCATTATCCCTCGAGTGGCCTAGGATATTTGCTCCTGTTATGTGTGAGGGACAGATTCTATCTACGTCCCCTACGATCTCTAAGCTTGCTTCTTATTGTATCCGGTACACGCCTTTATAACTACCCAGTTACGGTGTAGCGTTTAACGCTACCAAAATCACAATAATCCACAACTAGAATATCTAGCGACTTCAAGTCTAAGGATGACTGAAATATCCCGTTTTGTGAAAATGGATATTTATGATATTACTATAATTATTGAGTGTAAATATAATAATATTATAAGTATTGGGTGTTAACATGCTACTATTATATTTTATGATATTATTTGGTGTCAATATGACATTAGTATAAGTGTTGGGAGCTAATCTTATTGGTAGGAAGTTAATTTTTATTACTAGTAACTACTTGGGGTTATTATGTATTTTCTCAACTTTATAAAGAGTCTTTTATTTAACTCAGGGGGGTGCTAGTGACTTTTATCCAAAACAGTGGGGGTGAAAGTGTCTTTAACCCTAAAAATAGTCATCTTCTTCCTCAAACTCTTCCATGGAGGAAGAACTCCATCTCCAACCCAAACACCACCATTACCACTCCGAATCTTCACCAAATTCGTTGATGTTTGTCCCAAATCACTCCCTATTCGATTTAAACTCATCAAGGCTCGAAATTTAGCATCAGGCAACCCAATTTCGTCAATTTTTGGTCCCGATTCAAAATCGAAATTTTCGAAGTGGGTCTCCTAATCCTCGCCGGATTTCTCACCCTCTAGCCTATATAAACCCCCCAATCTCAGAGCAATTCTCATACCAATTCATAGCTCTCAATCTCTCCTTCAATTTCTCTCTCACTCTCTCTCTCTCTCTTTCTCTCTCTCTCTCCCGTCCGCCGCCGCCACCGGCCGCCGCCACCGACGACCTCGCCGCCGTCGTCCGCCCTATCTCCTACGCCACCGGCGGCCTCCACCATGCCTTCCCGTCATCGTTTTTCCTTTTGGTTCGGGTATGAAGAGCAAACCCGTTTTACTCACTCTCTCTCTTGTTTTTGTTTTGTTCTTTTTAGTTTTGACTACCATTGAAAGTTAGATCATATTAATAGTATCTGGGAAGAGACAACAAGGAAGGCAGTGGCCTAGTGGTTAAATCACATGCTAGTATTAGTGTTGGTCTTGGGTTTGAATCTCATAGTTGACAACTATTTTTTTTTTTACTTTTAAAAGAGAAGTTTTGGGAGAATGAAAGCCTTGTTAAGACACTAGAGAATTATTTCTTTAGGAAGTTTATTTTGTTGTTTGAAGGCTAATCTTTTGAAAAATAATACTCTTGGGTTATGTTTATAGTAGTAAAAAATTAGATAATATTATAAGATATGTTTTACGATAGTAAACAATAGTCCGTATAAATCACGTTTTAATAATAGAATTATTATTATTATTAAAGGCTGGGGAAATAATAAGGGGGTTACGTTTTTATAAACAAAATTTTATATAAATTATATCTTAAATAGTAGTAGTATGTCATGTTATCAAGTTTGGGAAAATAACATTCTTGGCTATTCATATATTTATTAATTTCTGTATGAGTTATATAATTATAGCTGGATATGTTTTAACAAATAATAAACGTTAGCTTAATAAAGCGTATTTTATTATAAAAGAGTTTGTTCACCTTAGCAAAGGTTGGGGAGAGTTAGTAAGAGATTTATTTCATTTACATATAGGACTTCGTGTGCAATGTGTTGATTAGGGTATTATTTAAATTTGTAGGCGACAATTTCGTTGACGAAGGACACGTCGAGTATTACTAGGAAGTGATTTGCTTTGCTTGAGATTAAAGGTAAGTAAATATGCCAAGCCTAGTTGTGCTTATCTCTTTCGTGTCAAAACGAATTCTTGTATTTCTTTACGTCTCAAAATGTGTTTATGTGACGTGACATGCAATATGTGATTTCGACATGATAAATGCTTTTCTTGGAAATATCACCATATGTTAATGATAATGCATTAATACGTAAAGTGGAATAGTTGTGCGGGGACATTTATTATTATTGTGGTACGGTTACCATTGGCATTGGACGGTTTGATCTCGGTCTTCCGTTTCAATTTATTTTTATTTTAATCCGGTTGCAAGTCCCCGGATAGCTCCCTGTACTCACTCCTCTGGCCGCAAGAGTCTTTGGGGGGTGTCGACACTTAAGGTCTTGGATGCTTGCGAGATGGTTTGGTTTCCCCCGTCACAACGAGTTAATAATGGATTTTTGATTTTTGTTAACGGAAAGAAGTTAACGATGGATTTTGGATTTTCTTAATGATTATGTAAATTGGTTGGAAATATTATGGAATTGGGAACTCTTATGTTTTAATACAAGAGTCAACTTTATTACCGCTGTGTTTGCGAAAAACTCTTACTTACAAATGAGTCATTGTTTTATAACTACCTCATCATCGTTTTACATGTTTGGATGTTTATTTACCAGTATTTCATGCTGATTTTGTACTGTGATGTTTCTTTTTGATTCCGCACCACAGGGTTAGAAGATGGTTATCTGGCGTAGAAGGGGACGAGCATCACATGGAACAATAGTAGTAGTATTTCATTTGAATTTGAATTCTTTAGTAATTTAAACACTTTAGTTGTTATGCCACTTTGTGGCTAGGATGGTGATTTTTAATAATGCAATATTTTCAATTGGATTTAATTATTATTGTGGATGTTTTGTGCTTGCGAACCATGTTATAAAATCTCCTTGTATCCGGGCTCCTCTCGGGTACGGAGTGACATCCCCGGGTCTCCGGCTTGGGCCATTTGGGGGTGTTACAGTTGGTATCAGAGCCTGGTTATCCAAAAAGAAAATTTAAAACATGTATGGGAATTTAAAATGGACATAGCGAAAGAATTTAAAATTTGACAAGCCGTTGGGAATTTGGGTAGTCTTGAATAGGACTATTATGTGTTTAAGTCTTTAGAAAATAGTCTTAGTAAGCAAGTATCCCTACCCACCCTCTCCTAGCTAAGACTTTTGGCCTACCTGATTAACTAAGTATTTGGGTTTAAAGTTTTTCATTGAAGTTTGGGTTAGGTGTTGGGTAATCGAAAGTTGTGAATTGTTTTCGAAAGTTTCGTGTGATCAAAAATTGAAGTTTTGGGAGTATGTACTTATTTCATAAGGGCAAATATTTTTGGGTTATGATATAAATTGTGGAGTAAGAGAGTATATGGAGTCGTTTTCTTTTTTATAGATGACTAGAACTAAGAGAACCGCAAGGAAGCGTATTATGCCAGTATTGTGTGGATAAGTTTAATGCATTGGAGTTTACTCGATATCGGAATCCCGCTTTCCAAGCTTGTTGTATGGTGAATGCTCTACCTATGGGGCCCGTATTTAGAGATATTATGGCTAACTATGAAGATTATTTCTATCAAATGAGTGGATGGTGAATGCCGACTTTATGTGTAAATGTTGATGAAGGCTCATGGTCAATGGCAAATGATCATAATAGATTCTAGTGAAGAAGAGGATATTGTGGAAGGTCCTAGTTAGAATGATGAGTTCAAGGATAACCCTAGGAAAGACATGGAATCGGAGGCAAGTGTGAATAATTGTGAGAAGTAGATATATTAGGCTTCCTTCATTTCTTAGACTTTTTAGTGCATTTTGAAGTTTTAGTTTTAATAAAGCCATGAAGCCAAACAATACTTTAAGGTTTCTTAGAATGTTTTTGCATAAGCCACTTTTGGGCTAGAGATAATCAGTGGTGATTTGCATACATTAAATATTGCTTTCATGAGGAGTTTAATTTTCTTTCATTGATGACAGTTTCTCACAACCATCTCATTATAGTCTTGTTTTTCGGGGTATAAGTTTTGAGCGTTTTTATCATTTATGGTTGACTTAGACATGGGCTTCAGGGTTTCACTTTTGAACAAGTTTTGGGATCTTGATACGTTGCTTAAAAGTCTTACCTCCAATATTGAGCCATCTCTTATAAATGTTGCGAAGTTTTTGGGAATGCTGGGGCAAATTATTAGTTGGCAGCTGCTAAGTATGTATTTGTTTGTATTTCAGCCTTAGAATACCCTGATGGTAGAATAATCCTTATGTTTGATGTCTAAATAGGAGTATCCTTTAACTCTGGTCGATATGGCCGTCAACCTAGTGAATTGAACAGCGGAGAATTTTCAGGTAAGCCACCCGACAAGAACACATTTCTTGGAGGGAATGTCAATTTGGGAATTTATCGGGGAAGTCTTGGATAGGTGTGAGCATAGGATTTTCACTTTTGTTATAAGATGGGTATACAACAACGTCCTGGTTCAGAGTTATTCTATTGTGGAGTCGTTACTTGATGAGAATTATTTGATTTCCAATTAAGAGATAGTATAATGATTTAGCTGATGAGGGATGCTGGTACCTTCCCAAGTAAAAATATTTACATCAAGTCCAATGGATGATAAATTTGCACTTCATAAAGTGTGTATTGTTTTTAGCTCACAAGACTTGGGAGGAACCTATGGAGGACCTATGAGAAGTGAGAGACTAAAGAATTAGCATAGACGATAGTGGTTTCCCGCCCACCCTCGCCTCGAAAGCGTTTTGAGAACCATGTCTTTCGATTTCTCCAAATATTCAAATTTATTTTAGGGCCTATTTTAAAGTGGTTAGGGAAATGTAATCTTGGGATTCTAGTTGAAATGTCTATCAAAGAATATCGGAGTTTCCCTTTTGGTTGGAGTATTTTTACGTAGTCTTGATGAATCGCATTGTTGTATTAGTGCATGTACATATTCTTATCTTGTCCTGCCTATATTTAGTGGAGCTTATATTTGACTTGTTCCTCTCCATCATTGTCTATATATTACCGTAAATGAATAAGGAAAATGGGGAATCACTCATGTAAATTAGAGTTAAGGGTGAAAGGCTAAGATTCGTTTGTTATCTCTTAGACCATTGGAGTTACCGAATGCAGTACTATGGGTCACTAGAATGTTATCGTTTACATTCGGTATTTATGTTTGGAGCCTTGGTACTTAGCTATTATTCGAGAGAAACGTTTCTTTGTTCATGGTTTTCCCTTGGAGTTACGCTAGTCGTTGGGTTGTGTCATCATTCTTGTATATGCGTAATACAGTTCATCCATTTGTTGATTTTCAATCTGATTGAGAGTTTCGATGTTCAACCTTGGCTGATTTGCGGACCTTATTTCTCGTGAGAAATAGTTTATGATATTGTAACGGTTATCATTGGAGTTATAAATTTAGATTTTGGAAGATTTCTATTACATTGGTTCTAGCAATGAGATAAATTTTTAGTGAAGTTTAACTTATTTTAGTATGGTCTCACGTTGGAATAGTTAGCTTATAACGTTGTTTGGCATATATGATTGGAGCATTGTCACTAAACTACTATTCGGGATAATGGAATGGTTATTAACCCCCAAAAGATTTGTCGAGTTTTATGCTTATATTGAATTCCTTGGAGTTACATAAATCGTTGGTGTACCGGGATAAATGGGTTCGCTTAGTTGTTGTAATCTTCTCGGACGATGTACTTGGAGCTTGGTTAACAGAAAGGGTAAAAGACACTTACCACCCCTGGGTTTAGGGTAAAACCCACAGACCACTCCTGGGTTTTGGATAAAGACACTGCGCACCCCTGTAACGGAATATTCCTCGGACACTAAGCACCCTTCTGTCATATTCCGTTAGAAAAGTGGGTGATTGAATTTTTTTGGACCACATTGCCCCTGTGTGCTTTTTTCACTATTTTTTTTCCTCTTTTCTCATCAAGAACACAATGAACATCAAGAACATCTACCAAAAATATCAACAACACCAAAAACATCTCTCGCTTTGAATCCAAAACATCAACAACACCAATAAACCAACTGATTTACCCCTATGGTGTTTTGTGTTGATGTTGTTGATGTTCTTGTTGTTCATGGTTCAAGCGCGAAGAACACCAATACATCTTTCACTTTAGATCTGAAACATCAATTACACCAATAACAATGAAAGATGAGAGACAGCCAACCAGCCCATTTACCCTAATAAATAATTGCAAGCAAAGAATAATTTATCATCAAAGCATTGTATCACTCCATCAACAAGGGAAAATATCATATTGGGGGAATAATTGATAACCATGGCATCACCTCTCCCAACCATTGTTACTGAAACCCGACCCTCTAGATTGGAAAAAAATGACTATCTTCAACACCCTCCCTCCAAATCCTCTTCACGGCTTTGAAATACTCCCGCTCCTTGTCTTCCCCATCACCGAGACACCTGAAGGTGCACTCGACAGCGATGGCCCAGGAAGCCCTCTTCATCGTCTCCGGAGCGGCGATTCCTCCGCGTTCCAACTCTTCGATGCGTTCTAAAAGTTCGAGAAGGTCTTCTGGGACCAACCCTTTAGCAATTTCGGACTGAATTTTCCAGATAAGCATCGATTTCTTCAAACAGGAGTCGTTTTCGGAAAGGGTAAGACACGGTTGTCGTCGATGCTGTGCCGGAGAAGGAATTCGAAGATCGAACGAGCCAAACCCAGAACAGCCAAGCCTTGCTCAACCCATAGATCGACCCAAACAACCCTGGGTTTGGGGGTCTGGTCGAGTGGAATAAGAGAAATATGGCTAGAAGGGGATGGGTTTTGATTGGGGAAATGATGACGATGGGATGTGCTTGGGAGGGGAAGAGAGAGAGACGAACGATTTGCTGAAGCACATCTCTTGCAGCTGTGATTCCTCTTCACCAACACGAGTCGGACCAAACCCTTCGAATCCATCCTCTGGCAGTACATCTTCAACAAATCGGAAAAACCCTTCTCGGCTTCGCATCCTCCGTCGGCGGTCCCGGACTTCTCAATGTCCACCACCGCCGCCTCCCTCTCCTCTTCGATGCACGCGGCGGCGACCTTCTCGATGTCCACCACCGCCGCCTCCCTCTGCTCTTGATGCTAGCGACGGAGGCCTTCTGGATGATGGCAGCGATTTGAGGCGGAAATTTCACAGATGGAGGAGGAGTTTGCGGTGGAGTGATGTGGGGTGGTCTTATGATTCAGATCGAGGGGGAGAGGAGAAGGGGCGGCGTGTTTCACCGTAAGGGGGAAGAGAGAAAGATGAGAAGAGAGAGAGAATTAGGTTAGAAATGAATGAGGGAAATGTTAGGGTTATATATATAGGAGGTCATTTTATAACATTTCAGGGGTAAAAAAGTATTTTCTCCCGTGCTGTTAGTTAGCTTTTAACCTCCATCCAAAAAAGGGTGCGGAGTGTCTTTATCCAAAACCCAGGGGTGGTCTGTGGGTTTTACCCTAAACCCAGGGGTTGTTAGTGTCTTTTACCCTAACATAAATATGTTTTGAAGGATTTATTACCAAAGGCGACTTCGGATACTAGCTTGCAAGTCTCGTTATTATTGAACCTATTTGAATATGAATAAGTTGCTTGGAGTATGTGCCACAGTATCGTATTATTTTAGATACACATGGTTTATTTTTATTTATTTCCTTAGCTCGAGGCGAATTTTCAGATGACGATAGGAAAACAACGGTAAAGGGAACCGCCGGGTAACATCATATATCACAGGCTATGGTTAAGTGTCTAAGGATAGGAGGAACCATGTCGCTTTGGAGTCTTGTGCACTATCTATTTGATTCTCTGTTTTGTTAGATAAGCTGTTTTGTACTTTTCAAATATAGTTCTGACCTTTGGAATCAGTTTTGGAGTTTTGTCACTTAACTATTGTTAAGGGAACGAGATATTTCCTTGTATATGAATCGTCTTTAGAGTCATACGATTTGTTTGGACGCGTTTTCATTGTTTAGGGAATTAATCTAGAATCTTTTAATTGGGTTATGTTTACGTTCACTAAGAGTACTTGCTTTGAAACTTGGGAGATTTCTTGACCTTACTCTCTGTGAAGAACAGCTTATGAGACAATAGCAATGGTTACTGGGGTAAATGATTGAAGCAATGAAAATATTTTCTTTGGCACTGATTAAGTTGTGGACATGATCTCACTAGCCATGTTATAATCTAAATCTTGATGTAATTGAGACACTTTGTCAGAGGTTGTGTATTATTGAAGTCTTGTCACCAGAATCATTGTTCGAGTCATGGGATGAATGTCCACGGAGGAGCTGATTTAAAAGTTGTATGTTTTTATTGGGCTACTAGAGGTTCTACCTCTTGTTGAGTGGTTGTAAGAGTGTGCTTGTAATCATTTGGAAGGAGGCTTATAATAAAGACTTTTATATATGATACCAAAGACTGTGTTCAAAGGTTAGACCCCACAACTAAGAGACAAATCTGCATGTGAACTTTCTTTTGACATTGTTGTTATATACTTGGAATACTCGAACGAATAAATTCATGTAATAATCTTGACTCTGGCTCATATTTTGTGATTGTTATTTTGAATTACGAGGTTACTCCTATATGGAGAACACTATTATCTTTGTGAGACCTACTATGGGAATGTAAGCCCGAGAACAACATTGTCCTTGGAAGATTGGTTATAAATGATCAATGATGATCAAATTTGAGTTGCATGATATATGTGATATTATTACATCTTCGTAGTGCTGCATGATAAGATAGAAAATGATCAATAGGCGATAGTCGTGATCCCGACCCCATATCCTTACCACCTGATCAGATGATCACGTACGACTATGAATTGAAAAGAAAGGTGAAAATTTCGGAGAATACCTTGTCTCATGTGTAGCAACTTAGGAAGTGTGTTCTATACCATTTCATGTATTGGACCCCGAACCATAAGTTCGACCATGTTAAGATTCTAGATATCATGACAAGGGGCACGTGTACCAAGGGTGTTTGAATGTTAAAGGTCTTATGGACAAATTACCTCACAAGGGAGGCGACATGTGAAGCAGGAGATGGTATGAGGAAGAAGTATCCTCACTTTTTAGACGAGATAGTTTGAGTTCCGAGGACGTCACTCCTTTAAGGGGGGAAGGATGTAATCCTTCGGTTTTGAAGCCTTTGGTTTTGAAGAACGTCATTTTTGAAGCCTTATGTTTGCGCTTAGTTATTATACCCTAAAGTGGAGACCCATACCTTAGTGGTTGTTGAGAGGTTGGTTTAAGCTTCGAGGACGAAGCTCTCTTTAATGGGGGAAGGATGAAATACCCCGTTTTGTGAAAATAGGTATTTATGATATTACTATAATTATTGAGTGTTAATATAATAATATTATAAGTATTGAGTGTTAACATGCTACTATTATATTTTATGTTATTATTTGGTGTCAATATGACATTAGTATAAGTGTTGGGAGATAATCTTATTGGTAGGAAGTTAATTTTTATTACTAGTAACTACTTGGGGTTATTATGTATTTTCTCAACTTTATAAAGAGTCTTTTATTTAACTCAGGGGGGTGCTAGTGACTTTTATCCAAAACAATGGGGGTGAAAGTGTCTTTAACCCTAAAAATAGTCATCTTCTTCCTCAAACTCTTCCATGGAGGAAGAACTCCATATCCAACCCAAACACCACCATTACCACTCCGAATCTTCACCAAATTCATTGATGTTTGTCCCAAATCACTCCCTATTCGATTTAAACTCATCAAGGCTCGATAATTTAGCATCAAGCAACCCAATTTCGTCAATTTTTGGTCCCGATTGAAAATCAAAATATTCGAAGTGGGTCTCCTAATCCTCGCCGGATTTCTCACCCTCTAGCCTATATAAACCCCCCAATCTCAGAGCAATTCTGATACCAATTCATAGCTCTCAATCTCTCCTTCAATTTCTCTCAATCTCTCTCTCTCTCTCTCTCTCTCTCTCTCTCTCTCTCTCTCTCTCCCGTCCGCCGCTGCCCGGCCGCCGCCGCTGCCGCCGCTGCCGGCCGCCGCCACCGGCGACCTCGCCGCCGTTGTCCGCCCTATCCCCGACGCCACCGGCGGCCTCCACCATGCCTTCCCGTCATCGTTTTTCCCTTTGGTTCGGGTATGAAGATCAAACCCGTTTGACTCACTCTCTCTCTCTTGTTTTTGTTTTGTTCTTTTTAGTTTTGACTACCATTGAAAGTTAGATCATATTAATAGTATCTGGGAAGAGACAACAAGGAAGGCAGTGGCCTAGTGGTTAAAGCACATGCTAGTATTAGTGTTGGTCTTGGGTTCGAATCTCATAGTTGACAACTATTTTTTTTACTACTTTACACTCAATTTTTAAAAGAGAAGTTTTGGGGGAATGAAAGCTTTGTTAAGACACTAGAGAATTATTTCTTTAGGAAGTTTATTTTGTTGTTTGAAGGCTAATCTTTTGAAAAATAATACTCTTGGGTTATGTTTATAGTAGTAAAAAATTAGATAATATTATAAGATATGTTTTACGATAGTAAACAATAGTCCGTATAAATCACGTTTTAATAATAGAATTATTATTATTAAAGTTTGGGGAAATAATAAGGGGGTTACGTTTTGATAAACAAAATTTTATATAAATCATATCTTAAATAGTAGTAGTATGTCATGTTATCAAGTTTGGGAAAATAACATTCTTGGCTATTCATATATTTATTAATTTCTTTATGAGTTATATAATTATAGTTGGATATGTTTTTACAAATAATAAACGTTAGCTTAATAAAGCATATTTTATTATAAAAGAGGTTGTTCACCTTAGCAAAGGTTGGGGAGAGTTAGTAAGAGATTTATTTCATTTACATATAGGACTTCGTGTGCAATGTGTTGATTAGGATATTATTTAAATTTGTAGGCGACAATTTCGTTGACGAAGGACACGTCGAGTATTACTAGGGAGTGATTTGCTTTGCTTGAGATTAAAGGTAAGTAAATATGCCAAGCCTAGTTGTGCTTATCTCTTTCGTGTCAAAACGAATTCTTGTATTTCTTTACGTCTCAAAATGTGTTTATGTGACGTGACATGCAATATGTGATTTCTACATGATAAATGCTTTTCTTGGAAATATCACCATGTTAATGATAATGCATTAATACGTAAAGTGGAATAGTTGTGCGGGGACATTTATTATTATTGTGGTACGGTTACCATTGGCATTGGACGGTTTGATCTCGGTCTTCCGTTTCAATTTATTTTAATCCGGTTGCAAGTCCCCGGATAGCTCCCTGTACTCACTCCTCTGGCCGCAAGAGTCTTTGGGGGGTGTCAACACTTAAGGTCTTGGATGCTTGCGAGATGGTTTGGTTTCCCCGTCACAACGAATTAATAATGGATTTTTTATTTTTGTTAACGGAAAGAAGTTAACGATGGATTTTGAATTTTCCTAATGATTATGTAAATTGGTTGGAAATATTATGGAATTGGGAACTCTTATGTTTTAATACAAGAGTCAACTTTATTACCGCTGTGTTTGCGAAAAACTCTTACTTACAAATGAGTCACTGTTTTATAACTACCTCATCAGCGTTTTACATGTTTGGATGTTTATTTACGAGTATTTCATGCTGATTTTGTACTGTGGTGTTTCTTTTTGATTCCGCACCACAGGGTTAGAAGATGGTTATCTGGCGTAGAAGGGGACGAGCATCACATGGAACAATAGTAGTAGTATTTCATTTGAATTTGAATTCTTTAGTAATTTAAACACTTTAGTTGTTATGCCACTTTGTGGCTAGGATGGTGATTTTTAATAATGCAATATTTTCAATTGGATTTAATTATTATTGTGGATGTTTTGTGCTTGCGAACCATGTTATAAAATCTCCTTGTATCCGGGCTCCTCTCGGGTACGGAGTGACATCCCCGGGTCTCCGGCTTGGGCCATTTGGGGGTGTTACAATGACAATACCATTGCACCGCGAGAAGCACTTGTGACTTAACATAACGTGTATGTAGCCTTCTCGGAGATGGGTCAATCCACTGTGCCATTACCCTTAATGCACACCTATGTGTTGGATCATGATATCCCAATATCAATCCAACCGCATACTAGTCTACAGATGATTGTCCCAATAATCATTGGCCTCGTTTGGCTAAGCAAAATTATTAGATAGATAGATTATCAAAAATCTGGTAAAAAATGAGATTTTTTTCGAAACAGACCCGGATCCGGTTGGGTCCGACCGGGATCCGGTTGGGTCCGACCCGGATCCGGATGGGCCTGACCCGGATCCGGATGGGTCTGACCCGGACCCGGCTGCATTGTTTGCTAACGTGGCGCTCTCGAATTGGATAATATGTGATTGGATTGGACCTACCCGGATCCGGCTACATAAACCCGGACCCGGGTAGCTATGTTCAGCACCAAAAAATGATTAAAAAGTGGCAGGATCCGGCTACATACATGTCCGGATCCGGGTACTACCGTAATTGCAATAATCTATCTAGCTTTGCCAAACACCCATGCTTATTTTTCAAATTTGTAATAATCTATCCTAAAATCTAGCTTTGCCAAACCCCCGCATTATACTGGACTAGGGATATTTAAGATAAACAACACAATTGTAAATCTAAGGACTTCATTATATTAAATATCCAATAAATAATAAAATGAATTTTCTAGCCACAAATAAATTCATACTAAACTAGATTGCCTCTAGGGCATCTATTACAACAGTCTCCCACTTGCACTAGAGCCAATCTGGCGCATCTCGTATGCCCATACTCCTAGTGTGCTCTTCATGCTTCCACTGCACAAGCGGCTTTGTAAGTGGATCTGACAGATTCTCATCTGTAGGAATCTTGCATATCCGAACGTCTCCTCTATCGATAATATCTCGAATCAGATTGAACTTTCTGAGCACGTTCTTGGATTTCTGGTGCGACCTGGGTTCCTTTGATTGCGCGATCGCCCAAGTGTTGTCACAATACAACTCAACTGGATCCGCAATACTGGGATCCACACCAAGTTCAGAAACAAACTTTCTGATCCAAACAGCCTCCTTTGCTGCGCCATTTGCAGCAATGTACTCAGCCTCTGTTGTAGAATTAGCCACAGTCTCTTGCTTGTAACTCTTCCAGCTCACTGCTGCTCCATTCAGGCAAAACCTATATCCCGACTGTGATCTAAAGTCATCTCTGTCGGTTTGGAAGCTTGCATCAGTGTAACCCCTTACACGCAACTCTTCCTCACCGCCTAACATCAAGAAAGCATCCTTAGTTCTTCTCAAGTACATTATGATGTTCTTGGCTGCAATCCAGTGACTCTCACCCGGATTGGATTGGTATCTGCTTGTCATACTCAAGGCACATGACACATCTGGTCTAGTACATAACATGGAGTACATGATAGATCATATGGCCGGGGCATAGGGAATTCTACTCATGTGTTCCTTCTCAATCTCATTGGAAGGACAACCACTCTTCGAAAGAGTGATTCCATGTGACATGGGCAAGAATCCCTTCTTGGAATCTTGCATGTTGAACCGTTTCAACACCTTGTCAATATATGTACTTTGACTTAGGCCTCGCAGTCTCTTACATCTATCTCTATAGATATTTATACCGAGTATATAGGCTGCTTACCCTAAGTCTTTCATTGAGAAACACTTCCCTAGCAAATCGTTAACAGATTGAAGCATGGGAACGTCGTTTCCAATGAGAAGTATGTCATCCACATACAAGACCAGAAATGAAATACCCCGTTTTGTGACTAAGGGTATTTTGGGTATTTGTGATATTATTACTTGTGTTGGGAGTGAAATATAAATGTTGGGAGTCATTTGTAAAGCTTTGCTAGCAATTTGGGGTCTTTGTGTCTTTTATCTAAAGTTATTAGTGCATTTAATTAAGTTGGGGGAGGTAGTTGTCTTATTACCTAAACTAGTGGTGGATAAGTGTCTTTCTGCACTGATTGATATGATTTTTGACCCAAAAATTATACCAGACAGATTTTTCTCACCCAAAATCACGTCAGTTGTAATTTTTCTTCATCCTCATCGTATCCTCTCTCAATCCCTCTCTATCTCTCTTCCTCTCTCACGATCAAACATCAAAAACCCTCACGCAATCTCTCTTTCTCTCTCCCTCACGTGCACTCTGTCCCTCTCTGGTCGTCTCTCTCCCTCACGGCAGCAGAAGCAGCAGCGGCATCACAGCCACCGCCGCCTCTCTCTCTCAGGTTCGTCTCTCTCTCTCTCTCTCTCTCTCCTTCTCTCTCGTGCGTTCTTCGTCTCCTTCTCTTCCTGCGTTTTGTTCATCTTCTTCTTCTTCCTCCATGACTGTTGATGTATACTTTTTCCGGCAGCCCTTGATTTGCCGCCAACATCTTCATCTCCATCACTCAATCACTCGAATCTCTCACATCTCACGTAAGTAACATGTTAATCGTTAATTTCAGATTTGTTGTACTCACTTTGATTCCCGTTTTCACCACGTAGAATATCTCTAATCACTATATTCGTTGTTCAAGTGATTATTCATAAACCCTAGTTTATGTAAGGGGTTAAATCAAGCCGAAACAATAGGATTAGCTAGTAATTACCACTTGTTTGATGTGAGTATTCAGGTTTTATTAGGTTTAGTTTGAATATAGGATGAACTAGATGATTAGGGGAAAAGTTTCGTGGAAATTGTTATTTCCCGTATGAGTATTTTGAGGGGAATTAGAAATTTGAAACGAGCATATCTTTTGATTCAGGAATCGAAATTAAGATCCGTTTGAGGCTAAACTTATTATTTCGAATGTTTTGAATCCAATGGAACTGTTTTTGAGCCATGATCTGTTTGTGAAACTGGAGTTATAAATTGGTGGAGTTATGATAGGTTATGTATACTTTAGGTTATGCGATTTTGGAATAAGGTTTTAGGATTGGTTTTGAAGTATGAATTAAGGGGGATGTTGGGTTGGTTTTAGAACCCTAAACCGTTGGGTTTCATGTGCATATAATATAGCTTAGTATTTTTATTACTAAGAAATTGTAATTTAATTAGAGTATTGTTAACTTGTAGGCGACGATTTCACCGACGACGCATACGTTGAGTACTACGATTGAGTCGCCGTAATCGCTTGCAAACGAGGTGAGTAAACATGCCAGGCCTAGTGTGCCTAACTCCCTTCGTGTCAAATGATTTCTTTTTACATGTCTCAAAATGGATTATGTGCTATGTGTTTACGTGTCATTTGAACATCCGATTTTACTTGTAAATGCTTTTCTTGAAAATAACATAATAAGTTAACAATTCACGATAACGTAAAGTGGAAGAGTTGTGCGGGTTTGTCTCATGGTTACTATTGGGCTTGGTCGGGTTATACCCGGCCAATTAATTGTATTTAATCTGGTTGCAAGGCCCCGGATCGCTCCTAGTACTCACCCTTCTGACCGCAAGAAGTCTGTAAGGGGGTGTCGACACTTAAGGTCTTGGATGCTTGCGAAGTGATTGGTTCTTCCTCGTATCAACTAATTGAAATTGTGATCTTTTGGAATTAATGGTTATTAATGGGAAAAAGAATGTGTATGAAATTTGGGATTTCCCAACTTTAGTATTGAACTTGAATTTGCGAACTGTAAACTCTCATGTTTTCTTACAAGTGTCAAATTCAAACTTCCGCTGTGTTTAAAGTTAAACTTCTACTCGCAAAAATGGTCATTGTTTTGATAACTGCCTCATCATCATTTTACATGCTTGGGTGTTCGCTTGCCAGTATTTTTATGCTGATTTTTGTACTGTGGTGTTTCTTCTTATTTCTGCACCACAGGTCCAGGTGGTGAGTATTTGGCTTAGCGGGGGACGCGGATCATCACCTAGAAAATTAGTAATTTTCATTTTAATAAAAGTAGAACTCATTTGTTAGTTAATAACACACTAGTTTGTTAAGCGCCCATGTTGAGGCAGCTTTTGAGTTATAATAAAGTTTTATTGTTTAACTTTTAATTTAGTTTGCTTGATATCCACTTTTAAATGTCCTTGTATCCGGGCTTTGTCTCGGGTACGGAGTGACACCCCCCGGGCCTCCGGCTTGTTCATTTTGGGGGTGTTACAGGTGGTATCAGAGCCGGCAATCCAAAAAGGAAAACAAAACCTGTTAGGGTAACTAAAATGAACATAGGAAAAGTGATTAAAATTTGACAAGCCGTTGGGGATTTGGGTAGTATTTCTAGGACTATTATATGTGTAAATGCTTAGAAAATAGGATAGAAGGCAAGTACACCAACCCACCCACTCCTAACTAAAAACTTTGGCCTACACGGGATTCTATGTGACTAGATTTTGAGACGTTTTATTGAAGACGGGTTAGAAGTCTACTGTTTGGGTGATCAAAGGTTGGGAGTTTATTTCAAAAGTCTTGTGGTTATAAAATTTAAGTTTTGGAAATAAGTGTTTATTTCATGAGAGTAGTAATTTTATTTACGTTATATACTTTGTGGAGTAAGAGACTTATGAAGTTGTTTTCTTTTGTAGATGGCTAGAACCAAAACGACCCCTAGGAAACGTGTATTGCCCGTCGAGAAGCACCCGATTGTGACACCATGGGTTGAGGGTGAGGATTTTCCAGCGTTCCGTGATCGCGTCATTCAGTTTTGTGAGCAAAGGTTTGTGGAATCACAGTTTCCTCGGTACCGAAATCCTGGTTTTCCTGCTTATTGTATGGTGAAGGCACTTCCCATGAGACCTTTATTTGGAGACATAATAGCAAAATATAGCAACATCATGGACAACTACAACCGAATGAATGCTAGGGAGTACCTTTACCAAGGTGAATGGAGGGTCAACGCCGACTTCATATGCAAGTTGTTAATGGAGGTCCATGTAAAGTGGCAAGGTTACACGGTTATTGAGGTGAATCCTATTGAAGCCAAAGAGGTGATTATCATAGACTCTAGTGACGATGAGGAGATCGAAGAAGATCCAATGGAAGATGTTGATGAATACCCCGAGATTGAAGAAGATCCCATGGAGTATAATGAAAGTGAAGAAGACCCAAGTGAGGGTGAGTATATCGAGGAAGACCCCGATGAAGATGAAGAATTGGATGAGAGCGCCGAAGACGAGGATTAAGCATGTTATAATTCTTTGATTTTCTAGACATTGATACAATTTGAGGTTTTGTTTTGTTTTAAATAAGGCTATGATGCCAAACAACACTTTGAGGAATTCTTGAGTATTTTTTTTTAGCCACTTTTGGGGCTAGAGTTGAATTCTTAGCGATTTGCTTTAAGGATGAGGGATAATGCTCATGTTTTGAAGAGCCGTTTTAAGAGTTTAATAAATTTTGTTTTATTGGTTTGGAGTATGATTTGATAAATTAAGATTGTCTTGTGTTTGTTATCATTGATTAAGTGCATAGAAAGCGTTCATGGAGTTAGAACGCGAGAACTTTGATTTTTTTGTGGTACTTGAATCTGCGCAGCAGTTGGAATTTTGCGTAGCAGACATGTTTATATGTAGAGTTATTTTTCCCTGAATTTTTCCCAGAAATTAGACATACCCAAGTATCTTCCATAAAATATTTAGCCCAATATGAGTTCTGGAGACTTAGTTACGAATTTTCAAAGTTGGTGGTTCAGTAGCAGAATTGCAAAGTGACTAGCTGTAGCATTTTTCATTTTTACCTATCTTCCAGATCTTGTTTAGTTCTCAAATTTTTTTGACAAATAGTATACATGTTTGGCTAATTCTGGGCGAAAGCGTACCTCATTTTGAGGACTTTAATGTCAGCTTAATACTTTTCAAAGTCAAAGTTTCTGTTCTGGTGGTCTGTGACAGCAGCTGTAGTATTCTCTATGCAACTTGAGTTCTACAATTTATTTTGAGTTGATTCTTCTTGAGTATGAAAGTAGACTCAGAGTGGGTGTTTCAAACCAAATTTCATAATTTTTTCTTGTCCGATTGATCATTTTCCCAACTTTTAAAAAGGGATGACGAAATGAGACGTGATCAGCCTATGTAAATACATGCTCATTTGAGTAATTGATGATCAATGTGTGACATTACTTGCCTAATTGCGCGTTACATGCCATGTATTCATGTTTACTTGTACTACATGATGGGTTGTGAATAATACAATAGGTTATAGTGTAGGGATTATGACTGATAGACCACATCGATACTACACCAGGAGGAATTCTCAAGTACCGATGGCAGCCCCAATAAACAACAACAACAACATGGAGCAATTCTTTGCTCAATTTGCTCAAATGGCTCAGAACATGAACCAGGGAGAGCAGAATGCAGCCAACTGGGCGAAGAAAGTGGCTGACATGAAGCCTGGGAACTTTACAGGCAATGAGGACCCGGTTGAGCTTGAAGACTGGATCGATGAGATGGATAAGGTCCTTGAGTTGGTTGAATGCCCTGAAACCGCAAGGTCGTTTGCGCAGCATTCTACCTGAATAATGAAGCCAATATATGGTGGAGGAGCACGCGTCAGCACTTCTTGGCTCAACCCAATTTCAATTGGGAGGCTCTTCAGACTGCACTCCGCACACGCTTCTATCCGGCTCATGTCCAGGATCAGAAGTATATCAATTTTGTGAATCTGACGCAGGGGAATGGTTCTGTGACCGAGTACTTTAAGAAGTTCACGGAACTATCTCGATTCGCAGGTCAGCTGATGCCTGATGAGGCGACCAAGGTTAGGAAGTTTATGTCCGGTCTCGAACTTCATCTGCAAAAGGACTTGATGTGCAGAACATATGATACCCTTTCGGGAAGCATATGATAGAGCTGCAGCTGTTTGGCGCATTCAAGAGGCGCAAGACGAGAAGCGAGGAAAGCGCAAGATTGAGAGCGCTGTGGGCTATGGCAACAATCAGGGTAAGAACAACCAGGGTAGTCAGGACAAGAGGTTCAAGCCCAACCAAGGAGGAGGTAACCAGGGTCAGTACCGTGGGAATCAACAGAACTCTGGTGACCTGCCTCATCGCCGCTACATTTGCAAAAGGTGTCAGCAGAATCACCCTGGAGTTGATTGCAAGGGGAATGTAATCACTTGCCATAACTGTGGCAAGAGGGGACATCGGGCTTTCGAGTGCCGCACACGAACAAATGGGAATCAGCAGGTGAACAATGGAGGAAACTATCAAGGAAACCGACAGTTCAATGGCAACAACCAGGGCGGAAACAGGAACAATGGGAACCGCTACAACCAGAATAACGGGGGCAACAACTATGGAAGACAGCAGGGGAACAACCAAGGTAATGGGAGGAACAACGAAGTTCAAAAAAGGAACGGGAACAACAATACTCCGGCTAATGCCAACAACAACAACAATGGGACTGGTACAGCAGGAACAGCAGCACAGAACGGGAATGTTGCACGGATTGCTGTCATGAGCAGGACTGAGGCAGAAGCAGCAAATGGAGTAGTCACTGGTACATTTCTTGTCCATGATCAACCAGCTTTTACTCTATTTGATTCTGGAGCATCGTATTCGTTTATTTCGTCATCATTTGTGGAAAAGCTGAGTCTCAATAAGCCGTCTAGAATATCCATCCCTGTAGCTACCCCAACCGGTCATATAACAGTGTGTGATACCATATTTGAAGGGGTAGAAGTTAAGATTTCGGCTAGTACCTTACCGTTGAATCTGATACAATTTGATCTAGGGGGGATAGATGTTATATTAGGAATGGATTGGCTGGGTAAATATCGAGCAGTTATAGACTGTCACGACCAGAAAATCAGGCTTAGAGGCCCAAAGGGGGAAAAGGTTTCTTACCGTGGCATCACGAATGAACCATGTATCAGGCTAGTGTCAACTTTGACCATAGTCAACCAAGTAAAGAAGGGGTATAGTGCTTATTTGTGATATGTCCAAGACGTGTCTAAGAAGGAGAACGTGCTAGATGAGATACCAATAGCTAAGGACTTTCCCGATGTGTTCCCGAATGAGATTCCAGGAATGCCACCTAGAAGGGAAGTTGAGTTCACTATGGACCTAGCACCTGGAACAGCTCCAATCTCAAAGGCGCCGTACAGAATGGCACCGGCAGAGTTGAAGGAACTAAAGGATCAGTTGCAAGAGTTACTTCAAAAAGGTTACATAAGGCCAAGTGTGTCGCCTTGGGGTGCACCTGTATTATTTGTGAAGAAGAAAGATGGAAGCTTGAGGTTGTGCATTGACTATAGAGAGTTGAACATCGCAACGATCAAGAACAAATACCCTTTACCCCGAATTGACGACTTGTTCGATCAGTTGCAAGGGGCGAGTGTCTTCTCAAAGATAGATTTGAGATCAGGGTATCACCAGCTTCGGGTAGCCGAGAAGGACATCCCGAAGACAGCCTTTAGAACGAGGTATGGACATTATGAGTTTACTTTCATGCCTTTTGGCCTAACTAATGCTCCTGCAGTATTCATGGACCTAATGAATCGTGTTATGAAGACGTTTCTGGATCGGTTCGTGGTCGTCTTCATTGATGACATCCTCGTTTACTCAAAGAGCAAGGAAGAGCACCAAGAACATCTCAGGGAAGTGTTGGAGACATTGAGGCATGAGAAGTTGTATGCTAAGCTCTCAAAATGTGAGTTTTGGCTATATCGAGTTCCATTTCTGGGTCACATAATCTCAAAGGAATGGATATCCATGGATCCAGGAAAGATTTCAGCAGTTAAAGATTGGCCAACTCCGAAGAATGTGTCGGAAATAAGAAGTTTTCTGGGATTGGCAGGATATTACAGGAGTTTTGTAAAAGATTTCTCGAAGATTGCCAGACCGCTGACTACGCTAACCAAGAAGACAGTAAAGTATCAGTGGGAAAAGATTGTGAAGAGGCATTCCAGACATTGAAAGAAAAGTTGACTACAGCACCTGTGTTAGCTTTACCCAATGAATCTGGCGAGTTTGACGTTTATAGCGACACATCGAAGAAGGGTTTAGGATGCGTGCTTATGCAGGAAAGAAGGGTTATTGCCTATGCTTCGAGACAGCTGAAAACTCATGAAGAGAACTATGCTACACATGATTTGGAGCTTGCAGCAATAGTTTTCGCACTGAAGATATGGAGACATCACCTATATGGATCAGTGTGTAGATTGTATACTGACCACAACAGTCTCAAATACATCTTCACTCAGAAAGAGCTAAACAACAGGCAAAGACGTTGGCTGGAGATCATAAAGGATTATGACTTGCGTATCCAGTACCACGAAGGGAAGGCAAACGTAGTAGTTGATGCGTTAAGTCGAAAATCGAGCCATACTCTAGGTGCTATGCTAGTTTTGCCAGGCTGGCTATGCCATGAGTTCCGTAAGCTGGAGATTGAAGTGGTGGAACAAGGTGGAGTAAAGAATATCCTTGGAAATATGACAGTTGTGCCAGAAGTCTTGGAAGAAATAAGGAGTAACCAGCCAGGAGACGTGAAGTTGGAGAGGATAAAGAAGAAGATTGTGGAAGGGCAAGCAAAGGATTTCAAGATCCACGAAGAAGTATCCGCTACAAGGAGAGATGGTGTGTACCACACAAATGTGCGGAAAACAAGGAGAAGTTGATGCGTGAAGTGCACAACACACCCTACTCAGTACATCTAGGGGGTGACAAACTCTATAAGGATCTAAAGAAGAATTTCTGGTGGCCCAACATGAAAAGTGAAGTAGCAGAATTTGTGGCCAGATGTCTGACTTGTCAGAAGGTGAAGTTTGAACATAAGAGAATGGGAGGCTTAGTTCAACAATTAAATGTCCCGGATTGGAAGTGGGATTCAATTTCGATGGATTTCATAACTGCTTTGCCGACATCGAAGAATGGGTTGAATCAGATTTGGGTCGTAGTTGACAGGTTGACAAAGACTGCAAGATTCATCCCAATGAAGGATACATGGAATATGGAACAAAGAGCCGATGCGTATATAAAGAACATTGTGAGGTACCATGGAGTTCCAAGCTCTATAGTTTCCGACAGGGATCCCAACTTTCTTTCTCACTTCTGGAAAGCACTCCAGGAAGCTTTGGGAACACAGTTGAAATTTAGCACGACATTCCACCCTGCTACTGATGGACAAACCGAAAGAACGATTCAAACATTGGAAGATATGCTAAGGGCTTTTGTTATGGACTTCCAAGGTTCATGGGTTGATAGATTACCTTTGATAGAATTCTCCTACAACAACAGTTACCACGCCAGTATTGGGATGGCACATCATGAGGCGTTGTATGGAAGAAAGTGTAGAACGCCACTATGTTGGAGCGACATAAGCGAGACAATGGTGATTGGTCCGCAACTCATTGAAGAGATGACAGATCAGGTGAGACTTATCCAGCAGCGAATGAAGGCAGCTCAAGATAGACAGAAGTCCTACGCTGATCAGAAGAGGAGACCATTGGAGTTCCAAAACTGGAGAAAAGGCATTTCTCAAAGTTTCGCCTACTAAGGGAGTCATGAGGTTCAATCAGAAAGGGAAGTTGAGCCCGAAATTCATTGGACCATATGATGTTATAGAGAAGTTTGGGGATGTGGCTTATCGATTGGATCTACCATCAAATTTGGGTCGTGTTCACAATGTATTCCACGTGTCTCAGCTAAAGAAGTACGTGCCTGACCCATCTCATGTATTGGATCCCGAACCAGTAGAATTGGATCAATCTTTGAGTTATGAGGAGCAACCTGTCAAGATTCTAGACACCAAGACAAGGGACACCCGCAATAAGAGTGTCAAGCTTGTAAAGGTCTTATGGAAAAATCACCTCACTGAAGAGGCAACTTGGGAAGCGGAGGATGTTATGAGGAAGAAGTATCCTCACCTTTTCGATGAGGTATTTTGAGTTCCTAGGACGTCACTCCTCTAAGGGGGAGAGGATTTAATCCTTCGTTTTTTAATACAATATTCATTATAGTATATTGCATATCATTCATGACCTTAGGTTGCACTTAGCTGTTGTACCCTTGAGTGGAAGTTCATACCTTATTGGTTGTTGAAGATTATGGTTTAAGCTTCGAGGACGAAGCTCTTTTTAAGGTGGGAAGGATGAAATACCCCGTTTTGTGACTAAGGGTATTTTGGGTATTTGTGATATTCGACTATGGATACTTTGGGTATTTGTGACATGTGACTATGAATATTTTGGGTATTTGTGATATTATTACTTGTGTTGGGAGTGAAATCTAAATGTTGGGAGTCATTTGTAAAGCTTTGCTAGCAATTTGGGGTCTTTGTGTCTTTTATCTAAAGTTATTAGTGCCTTTAATTAAGTTGGGGGAGGTAGTTGTCTTATTACCTAAACTAGTGGTGGATAAGTGTCTTTCTGCACTGATTGATATGATTTTTGACCCAAAAATTATACCAGACATATTTTTCTCACCCAAAATCACGTCAGTTGTGATTTTTCTTCATCCTCATCGTATCCTCTCTCAATCCCTCTCTATCTCTCTTCCTCTCTCACGATCAAACATCAAAAACCCTCACGCAATCTCTCTTTCTCTCTCCCTCACGTGCACTCTCTTCCTCTCTGGTCGTCTCTCTCCCTCACGGCAACAGAAGCAGCAGCGGCATCACAGCCACCGCCGCCTCTCTCTCTCAGGTTTCTCTCTCTCTCTCTGTCTCTCTCTCTCCTTCTCTGTCGTGCGTTCTTCTTCTCCTTCTCTTCCTGCGTTTTGTTCATCTTCTTCTTCTTCCTCCATGATTGTTGATGTATACTTTTTCCGGCAACCCTTGATTTGCCGCCAACATCTTCATCTCCATCACTCAATCACTCGAATCTCTCACATCTCACGTAAGTAACATGTTAATCGTTAATTTCAGATTTGTTGTACTCACTTTGATTCCCGTTTTCACCACGTAGAACATCTCTAATCACTATATTCGTTGTTCAAGTGATTATTCATAAACCCTAGTTTATGTAAGGGGTTAAATCAAGCCGAAACAATAGGATTAACTAGTAATTACCACTTGTTTGATGTGAGTATTCAGGTTTTATTATGTTTAGTTTGAATATAGGATGAACTAGATGATTAGGGGAAAAGTTTCGTGGAAATTGTTATTTCCGGTATGAGTATTTTGAGGGGAATTGGAAATTTGAAACGAGCATATCTTTTGATTCAGGAATCGAAATTAAGATCCGTTTGAGGCTAAACTTATTATTTCGAATGTTTTGAATCCAATGGAACTGTTTTTGAGCCATGATCTGTTTGTGAAACTGGAGTTATAAATTGGTGGAGTTATGATAGGTTATGTATACTTTAGGTTATGGGATTTTGGAATAAGGTTTTATGATTGGTTTTGAAGTATGAGTTAAGGGGGATGTTGGGTTGGTTTTAGAACCCTAAACCGTTGGGTTTCATGTGCATATAATATAGCTTAATATTTTTATTACTAAGAAATTGCAATTTAATGAGAGTATTGTTAACTTGTAGGCGACGATTTCACCGACGACGCATACGTTGAGTACTACGATTGAGTCGCCGTAATCGCTTGTAAACGAGGTGAGTAAACATGCCAGGCCTAGTGTTCCTAACTCCCTTCGTGTCAAATGATTTCTTTTTACATGTCTCAAAATGGATTATGTGCTATGTGTTTACGTGTCATTTGAACATCCGATTTTACTTGTAAATGCTTTTCTTGAAAATAACATAATAAGTTAACAATTCACGATAACGTAAAGTGGAAGAGTTGTGCGGGTTTGTCTCATGGTTACTATTGGGCTTGGTCGGGTTATACCCGGCCAATTAATTGTATTTAATCTGGTTGCAAGGCCCCGGATCGCTCCTAGTACTCACCCTTCTGACCGCAAGAAGTCTGTAAGGGGGTGTCGACACTTAAGGTCTTGGATGCTTGCGAAGTGATTGGTTCTTCCCCGTATCAACTAATTGAAATTGTGATCTTTTGGAATTAATGGTTATTAATGGGAAAAAGAATGTGTATGAAATTTGGGATTTCCCAACTTTAGTATTGAACTCGAATTTGCGAACTGTAAACTCTCATGTTTTCTTACAAGTGTCAAATTCAAACTTCCGCTGTGTTTAAAGTTAAACTTCTACTCGCAAAAATGGTCATTGTTTTGATAACTGCCTCATCATCATTTTACATGCTTGGGTGTTCGCTTGTCAGTATTTTTATGCTGATTTTTGTACTGTGGTGTTTCTTTTTATTTCTGCACCACAGGTCCAGGTGGTGAGTATTTGGCTTAGCGGGGGACGCGGATCATCACCTAGAAAATTAGTAATTTTCATTTCAATAAAAGTAGAACTCATTTGTTAGTTAATAACACACTAGTTTTTTAAGCGCCCATGTTGAGGCAGCTTTTGAGTTGTAATAAAGTTTTATTGTTTAACTTTTAATTTAGTTTGCTTGATATCCACTTTTAAATGTCCTTGTATCCGGGCTTTGTCTCGGGTACGGAGTGACACCCCCCGGGCCTCCGGCTTGGTCATTTTGGGGGTGTTACAAGAAAAGCTACAGAGCTCCCACTAACCTTCTTGTAGACACAAGACTCATCTTCGTTTCTGATGAAGCCAAACTCTTTGACTACTTCATCAAAACGTCGATTCCAACTCCTAGAAGCTTGATTCAATCCATAAATGGATCGTTGCAGCTTACAGACTTTGTTGGCTTGCTTTGGATCCTCAAAACCCTCCGGCTCTATCATATACACGTCCTCGAGGAGAATCCCATAAAGGAATGTTGTTTTGACATCCATCTGCCAAATCTCATAGTCATGGTATGCTGCAATCGCAAGTAGGATTCGGATGGATTTGGTCATAGCGACTGGCGAAAAGGTTTCGTCATAGTCAATACCATGAATCTGTCTGAATCCTTTTTCCACCAATCGGCCCTTATAGGTAATCACATTAACATCCATGTCGATCTTCTTCTTGAAGACCCATTTTCACCCTATGGGCCGCGCCCCTTCGGGTGGTTCCACCAAAGTCCATACTTTGTTGGTATACATGAATTCCATCTCGGATCTCATGGCTTCTAGCCACTTCTGAGAGTCTGAGCCTTTCATGGCCTCTTCATAGGTAGTAGGCTCATCATCTATGAGCATCGTGTCACCGGAATCGGTCACGAGAATTCCATACCTCTCGGGTTCCTGGCGCACTCTACTAGATCTACAAAGCTCTTGTGTCACCTGAACAGGTTGCTCCACAACTGTTTGTGGTTCCTGTTCATGTTCCATAATCGGTTCAGTGATTTGTAGTTCTTGAATTTCTTCAAGTTCTACAGTCCTCCCACTTGCTTCTTTAGAGACAAACTCTCTTTCTAGAAACACGCCGGTCCGAGCAACAAACACTTTGTTCTCGGTTGGATTGTAGAAGTAGTAACCCTTAGTTTCCTTAGGGTACCCCACAAACTTACACTTATCCGACTTTGGCCCTAGCTTGTCTGATTGTAAACGTTTTACATAGACATCGCAACCCCAAATCCTCACGAACGACAGTGTGAGACGCCTCCCACTCCACATCTCATATGGTGTCTTCATGACTGATTTAGATGGAACACGGTAATGGTGAAAGCTGCACTTAACAGAGCGTGGCCCCAAAACGATAATGGAAGATCGGTTTGACACATCATAGATCGAACCATATCCAATAGGGTTCGATTCCTCCTCTCAGACACGCCATTCCATTGTGGCGTTCCGGGTGGAGTGAGTTGGGACACGATCCCACACTCTCTAAGATAGTTGTCAAACTCTTGGCTCAAGTATTCTCCTCCACGATCTGATCGTAGAGCCTTGATACTTTTCCAAGTTGCTTCTCTACTTCATTCTTGAATTCTTTGAACACTTCAAAGTAATTTGATTTGGCCCTCATAAGGTACACATATCCAAATCTACTGTAATCATCAGTAAATGTAATGAAGTAGACGTAACCACCCCTGGCAGGCTTGGCAAATGGCCCACACACATCAGTATGTATGAGCGCCAATTGCTCACTAGTCCTCTCACCTTTCTTATTGAAAGGGGACTTTGTCATTTTTCCCAATAAACAAGCCTCACATGTCTCATATGATTCAAAATCAAATGAGTCTAGTACTCCATCCTTATGGAGTCTAGATACACGTTTCTCGTTTATGTGGCCTAAACGACAGTGCCATAAGTAAGCAGGATTTAAATCATTTATTTTAATCCGCTTGGTATTAATGTTGTAGACAAGATTGCTTAGATCAAGGACATACAGTCAATTAAATAGTTGCGCACTAAAATAGTGAATATTATTCAAATAAAAGGAACAACAATTGTTCTTTATTGAAATAATAAAACCATCATTGTCCAAACAAGAAATATAAATAATGTTTCTGCTCATAGCAGACACAAAATAGCAATTATTTAATTCTAAAACTAATACTGAAGGTAGAGATAGCTCGCACACGCCCACGGCCAACGCAGCAACTTTTGCTCCATTCCCAACGCGCAGATCTATCTCCCCTTTAGCCAATCTTCTACTTCTCTTTAGATCCTGCAAATTTCGACAAATGTGAGATCCACATCCAGTATCTAATATCCATGATGTAGAGACAGTTAAATTGACATCTACAACAAAAATACCTGGTGGTGGTGGAATCACTATTCCAAGCCTCTTGTCCTCCAGATATTTTGGGCAGTTCCTCCTCCAGTGTCTAGGCTGACTGCAGTAGTGACACTCACCTTTAGTCACACCTTTGGCAATGCCACCAACATATTTAAGGGCAGGTTCCTTGGACTTGGCAACTGATTTGCCTTTGCCCTTGGAGGATGAGGCAAACCTTTTGCCCTTTCCTTTCTGCACCATCATAATGGCCTTGCCCTTACCCTTGTTGATGCTTTGTTCAGCTGTCCTCAACATATTGAGCAAATCTGGCAGTGGTTTCACAATCTCGTTCATGTTATAGTTCATGATGAACTGTCCATAACTCTCGGGCAACGATTACAACACGAGATCGGTTGCCAACTCTTGGCCGACCGGGAAACCCAGTCGGGCGAGATTCTCCAAGTACCCGATCATACGGAGTACATGGGGTCCCACCAGGTTCCCTTCTTCCAGATGACAATTGAAAAATGCCTTAGAGACCTCATACCTTTCAACCCTTGCCTGCTCTTGGAAGAGCTGCTTCAGATGCTCGATCATATCGACAACATTCATGTTTTCGTGTTGCTTCTGAAGCTCAGAAGTCATGGTGCATAGCATAAGGCAGGCCGCATCATTAGCGTCATCAACACGCTTTTGATACGCCTTTAGGGCTGCAGGTGTTTGGTTCTCTGGACCTGCTGGAACATGCTCCTCTATTGCATACAATTTCTTCTCTTGCTTGTGAACGATTCTCAAGTTTCTGTACCAATCAAGGAAGTTGGTTCCAGAGAGCTTGTCCTTCTCAAGGACAGATCGTAGGGAATGTTTTGAACTCGATGAGTTGTTTGCCATTTGGAATTCTACAAAAAGAAAAAACGCAAGTTTTAGTATTTGTGAATTTTTCACTATATTCAATAATGGCTAGTTTATCAAATGTAGCTCCCACTATTTTTCTACGGATTAATAACCCTCAGGATATTAATGCGGAAAAAATCCTTATATTTTCTAGTGGGCCAAGATCCACGTTTCATCTCCTTATGAGCTTGCTTTGGCAAGTCACCCATAATTTGACTACTTTAGGTAGGAACAATTCCAATTGCATCCCTTATGCAACTCTTGGTTCAATTGGACAAATAGCTCCTTATTTATCCATCCATATGGAGAATCCCAATTGATTGCCTCTAGGTTTCTTAATCACATTAATAGCCCAGTTGCGTTCAACCTCTTATTTAAACAATCGCACATTACTAGCTTGTGCCATCGCATTCCATCATTATGAACCAAGTCGCCATGCTTTGGCACGCACGAACTTGATAAATCATGATGATAATGAGTGTTTAAATAACGAGTTTGAGGAATTTTAAATGCAATTTTAATTGTTTTGTTGATCAATATCAACTAATCTATCTATTTGAGTTTGGGCACAACTCCAAATAATATATCCGGGTTGTCTAATTATCTTATTATCCTAATTGCATGCATCATCCATACACCAACCACAAAATAATAAGACAATAAAATAAACAACCACAAAACAAAATAAAACGTGATGTGAATATGGCCTTTTCTAGACTAAGATAATTCCAAGCCAATTGAATTATCTATGAACCCTAAAAGCAAACACATCTCCATGCGTCTTCATCTTTTGGTCCCTCCTTCATAGTCATGTGGAATGCTCCATGCTCCATCTTTTGTGGCTTCTTTTGGCTTTGGGCTTCTTTTCTTCAATCTTGGCTAACAATCTACTTTATATAGCACTAGCTAACAACTATACTAAATAAAATAAATCTCATAAGTTGAGAAAAAAATGGCTCGCAGGCCAATAAACCCTAATTAATTATTACAATTAATTGATCAGCTCGCAGGCCGTAAACGGTGATAACTCACCAGTTACACATATGGGACTTCAATAAAAGTGATAATAAAGGTTTTTCATGGGCCATAGGAGATGGAAGATCAGCTAAGACTTTAGTTGATCCTTGGGCTCCAAATGTTCATTCATCATCCTTAGCAGATTGCACTGCTCCAAATATTGTCATTGCTCCTACTGTTCCCGGGGTGATAAATCACAAGTTACACAAATGGGACTTGAATAAAATTGCTCTCTTCCCAACTTGGGCCCAAGAGCGTATTCTCAAGATCCCCCTACCCTAGTCTTCTCAAGAGGATAACATAGTTTGGGGGCTTTCTCATGATGTCTCGTTCACTCTTTCTTCTCTCTATTGTGTGCCAATAAATAATAGATGCAGAAATATCAGCTTCAGCAACAATCTTACCAGCTTAAAGAGCTTTTCTTGGGAATTCCCCTAGAAGGACTTTTGGAAACTAAAATTACCACACAAAGTCCAGGTTTTGTTATTGGATTCTATTTTGATGAGGATCCCAACTAGGTATCTTCTTAATAAGTTCAGAATTACCTCTACTGATACTTTTCCTCTGTGCCTTTCTCATGGTGAAACTGTAGATCATTTGTTTATGCATTGTCACTTTAGAGCTATTTGGTATTTGTCGCCGGCTATTATTGCCAATTACCCCTCTGTCAAAGATCTTCTGTATGGTCTCTTGCTTCATTCAAACATCCTAGACAAGCCACTACTCTTCAGTTGTATTGGAGCAATTGTTTTGTATATACGGTTATGGAGAAACAAATGTTCTTTTGTTCTACTGCTCATTTAGATGATGTTTCTCCAATCTTTCGTGCAAAATCCTTATTTTCTAATTCCTTACAATCTTCGAAGGCACGATAGAAGATTTTTACTTCACAAAAGACCATAACTTCCTTAAATTGCTCCCCTACTCTCAATCTTAACGACAACTCTTGTTCTTTCTCTAAGTTGTGCATTTACTATTTTGTTAAAAAATCAAAAACAATTTTTTTTGGTTGGATCTTCATACAGAAAAGTTCTACCATATCTTCAACTACTGTTCCAACAAAGCTCACCAGAGATTTGACGCTTTTGCATGCCTTGATCATAGCTCTTCTTCAGGCCATTCAAGTTGGTTTCATGCATTGTTAATTTGTGATAACTAATACTCTACTTCACTCCACGTTACAGAAGGTTATGAAGGAGAAGGACTGCTCAAATGGAATATCGTTCAGATGGAAGATGTTGCCGCAAGACATCATGCACCTTAGAAGATCGATGTGATGCATCTCTGTTATTCCCCACAAGCCTAGTTCTAGATAGCTTTTGATCCTGGTTAGTTTTCCTACTTTTCTATTGTAGGTCTTGTACTTTTGTGACTTCATGGGGTATGCCCCTATTATTTTCTTTAGACATTGTTGGAATTGATTGGGGTTTCTTTCTCCGTTTGGGTCTCTCTCGTTTAGGTCGGGTACGTCGATTTCTTCAAATCATGTGGCTATCTTTTTATGAAATGAAATTCTTGCATTGTAAATTCAGATGATTGTCCGAGAATGGAATGATTGTCCCCATAATCCAATTTTGCACTAAAAAGCCGTTTTAAAAAAACATAAAACACCACAATTTCAAAAGTAAGTGAAGATTGTGTAATCAAGAACCTCAACATGTAAATGGAGTGGGGGCACAATTTTAAAGACAAAAGCTAATAATTACTGAATCGAATAACTTCGGTAACACATATCCCATAATCGATAATAAGATTTATAGTAGCCAAAAACCAGTGGTTCCATCATGCGAAAATTCTTCCCAATAATTAACATTGAAAATTCATATAATCCAAACAGATTGATTTTTAATGTATATGGGGCAAAGTTTCAAAAACCAGACCGGGGAATCGAACTGCGAGGCGCTGTTTTACAGTTGGAATGGTCGGACCGGTGGTTAAACTGGTTAGACCGCACATTTCGTTTTCTTAATATTATTTTGATCTCAAATATATAAAAAAATATAATTAAAAGTTAATTGAATAACTTATGTATGATCAAAACATCAGTCGAATACATGATGGTAACTTAATCTAAACTCATTTGCATAACAATAACATTTATAAGTTCATGAAATAATATTACCATCATCATGTGTATGTGAATGAAGAGCTTTTATTTAATATATAATCAAAATAATTTAGCTAAATTTTAGTTGAAAACCATCATTTATTTGAAAAATGAAATTTATTTTTTTAGTTTAAGATGATATTGTTAGAATGTCATTTTTTATTAATATGAACTCATCACAATTCAATAAAAAGTGTGACAACTAAATATAATTAAGACTAGTACTAGTCTCCTTGCTTTTAGAAGGGGAAGCAGAGAGCTGGTTTCGGTCAGAAATTACATAAATAAACACACTCAGATGAACACAATTTGGTGAGCTAGTATGTGCTGAATTTGCTGAACCTGGACATGAGAATCTACTAGGGGAATTTAGCAAGCTGATGCAACACACTACTGTGTTAGAGTATCAAGGAAGGTTTGAAGCTCTCGTTCCAAGAGTAAAAGCTATGTTTCCATGGATGGATTGCAAGTATTTCATCAAAAAAAAAAAAATCTTAGTGGACTCAAGCCTGACATACATAGTGATGTACATCTACAATTTCCACAAACACTGTCACAAACCAAAGCCTTGGCAAGGATACAATAAGTTCATATGAACTCAGTGGAACAGAGCTTGCAAAACAACATGAAAGGTTGGATGAAGCAAAATTGAAGTGCTAATTGGCAGAAACCCAAGACCAGCACATGGGGGGAAAGGAAGCTAGAAAACAACAACACCACTACTGGTTTTAGAAGATTGTAAGCTGCAGAAATGAAGGAGAAGAGAGACAAGAAGCTATGCTTCTACTGTGATGAAGCTTACACTCCATGGCACAAATGCACAAAGAGAACTCTCTTTTTACTAATTGGAAATGAAGAAGAAGGGGAAAGTGAAGACAACATATAACACACTACGAGTTCAGAAGAGGTTACAACTAAAGTGGAAGGGATAGAGGATATTGGAACACCTCTTAGTGTCTATGTACATGCCATGTCTGGGATTACAACTGCAGACACAATTTGAATCTCAGGGCACATAAATCGCAAGCTGGTACACATATTAATATACACAGGGAGCACACACAACTTCATCAACCAGCAGACTTCTAGAAAAGTATATTGCAAGGTTGAAGAGACTAAAGCAATGTTAGTGTCAGTGGTTGTTGGAGTGTCATACACAGTAGTGGAGTGCGTCAACAAGTACCAATACAGCTACAGAAGTGTACCATACAAACTGATTTGAGAGTTCTACCACTTGGTGGTTGTGACTTGGTTTTAGGAGCTGAGTGGATGAAGGTGGTTAGCCCCATGTCCTTAGATGTCAATACCAGAGCTTTTGGATTCAATTATCATGGACAAAAGTGGTGACGTCAGCTAGCAACTACACTAATTCTGTATCAGAGGTGCAATTGAATGTTATTCAAAAGTACTGCAATATTCACTCTCCAATGTTGACATCTCAGTTGTATACCATAGAAGCCACAGAAGAAAATCATGTAGCACCACCACAATTACAAGGTCTTCTGCAGCAGTACCGAGACATTTTTGCTGAGCCAACAGAACTACCTCCTAAGAGGGAACATGACCACCATATACCACTCAATGAAGGGGAAAATCCAGTGTGTCTAAGGCCTTACAAGTATCCCTATTTACAGAAGAATGAGATGGAGAATATGGTCAAAGAAATGATGCAAAGTGGAACCATTCAACCTAATACAAGCCCATTTGCAGCACAAGTGCTGCTAGTAAAGAAGAAGGATGGCTCCTGGAGATTTTGTGTTGATTACATAGGTCTGAATGACATTACTATCAAGAATAAGTTCCCAATATCACTGATTGATGAGTTAATGGATGAACTAAGAGATGCTACCATATTCACTAAGCTGGATTTAAGGGCTGGGTACCATCAAGTGAGAATGGATGAGCATGACATCTACGAGACTACTTTTATAACTCATCAAGGCTTATATGAGTTTAAGGTAATGCCTAGTTCTCTAGCTACCTTCCAATGCATCATGAATGAAGTGTTCAAAGACTTTCTCTGTATGGAAACCTCCTTGAGGATGTGTATATGACACAAGCAGAGGGTTTTGAGGATCCATAGCATGCCAATAAAGTCTGTAAGCTACAACGACCCATTTATGGATTGAAGCAAGCTCCTAGAAGTTGGAATCGACGTTTTGATGACGCGGTCAAAGATTTTGGCTTCATCAAGAACGAAAATGAGCCCTGTGTATACAAGAAGGTTAGTGGGAGCTCTGTTGTGTTTTTGATCTTGTATGTGGATGACATACTACTCATTGGAAACGACATTCCTACCTTGCAATCTGTTAAAGATTGGTTAGGGAAGTGTTTCGCAATGAAGGACTTAGGGGTGCACCTTATATGCTTGGTATCAAGATCTGTAGATATAGATCTCGAAAGCTGCTCGACCTAAGCCAAAGTACATATATAGACAAGGTGTTGAAACGGTTCAACATCCAAGATTCCAAGAAGGGATTCTTGCCCATGTCGCATGGAGTCACCCTCTCAAAGGCTGACTGTCCCTCCAATGAGATTGAAAAGGACCGCATGAGTAGGATCCCTTATGCATCGACCATAGGGTCCAACATGTACGCCATGTTGTGTACTAGACCAGATGTGTCATACGCGTTGAGTATGGCAAGCAGATATTAGTCTAATCTGGGTGAGAGTCATTGGATTGCTGTCAAGAACATCCTCAAGTACTTGAGAAGAACTAAGGATGTGTTCTTGATATTTGGAGGTGAGGAATAGCTAAGTGTAATCGGTTACACTGATGCGAGCTTCCAAACCGACAAAGATGACTACAGATCGCAGTCGGGGTATGTGTTTTGCCTGAATAGAGGAGCTGTGAGATGGAAGAGTTCCAAGCAAGAGACAGTTGCTGATTTTACAACTGAAGATGAGTACATTGCTGCTGCAAGCGCATCAAAGGAGGCTGTTTGGATAAAGAAGTTTATCACTGAGATTGGTGTGGTTCCTAGGATTGTGGATCCCATAGCATCGTACGGTGACAACTCTGGGGCGATCGCACAAGCCAAGGAGCCTAGATCACACCAGAAATCAAGGCATGTACTTAGGATATTCCATCTCATTCGTGAAATGACTGATATAGGAGATGTGATGATATGCAAGATTCCAGCGGATGACAATATTTCGGATCCACTCACGAAGCCGCTCGTTCAGCGAAAGCATGAAAGGGCACACTAGATATATAGGCATAAGAGATGCACCAGATTGGCTCTAGTGCAAGTGGAGACTGTTGGAATAGGTGCCCTAGAGGCAATCTATATTTAGTATGAACATTGTTTTGCTAGAATAATCATTTATTATTTATGGCGTTATTTAATATAATGAAGTCCTTAGATACAATGGGTTGTTTATCTCAAATATCCCTAGTTCATTATAGTGGCTAACAGGACAATCAACTATAGACTAGTATGTGGGTAGATTGATATGGAGATATCAAGTCTAACACATGGGTATGCATTGGGAGTAATGGCATACTGGATTGACCCACAACGAGAAGGCTACATTAGAGTATGTCAAAGTCACAAGCGCTTCTCGTAGTGCTAATGGTATTGTAATCCTTAGACTTGAAGTCACTAGATATTCTAGTTGTGGAATATCATGCTTTGATATTATCAAACGTTGCGCCTTAACCTGGTAACTATAAAGATAGTTATTGGGCATGTTAGGAAGCAAGCTGATAGATCATAGTGATGTAGACATGATTTGTCCCTCCCACATAATGGGACAAAATATCCATGGGCCACTCGAGGGATGGTGCTTATAGAATGTCCAGCCAGACTCAGATAAATAAATATGGAGATATTGATGTTATCTGCACGGATAAGCATATTCCCAGTATCAAGAAACTATGGATTGGATATAGGATTGTGACTGATATGTCTCGTGTCCAATCCGGATATGGAGACAAAAGGATAACAAGATACATGAACATTGGGCACAAGGTTTGTCGGATGACTGACTATTTCTATTAGTTGGGTGGCATGGATGTGTTGCTAGACACCGCTCCATGTTAGTAATGAGTTACTACCAACTAAGCTAGACATCGCTCCATGTTAGTATGGAGTTATTTTAACAACCCGGGATCTCGGTTCAGGGTTAAAGAGACGATCGATAACCAAAAGTAGAAATAAGTTCACGAATATTACAATTTAGCTAATAATTTTTTTTTGAGAATATAAGTTTACAATTGTAATGTGATTGAAATAAGCTATGTGATCTACTAAGTGATCTAACTTAAGCTAAACGTCTTTGTCTCGATCTGCGTGCCCATTTCCTGCCTTGAGTGATGACCTGCGGTTTTAAAATGACAAAAGTCGACGCAGTTTTGAAGAAAATAATCAGTAAAAACTGAGTAAATACACACTACGGCATGTAAAGCAATGAGAGACACACAAGCATAGGTTTAAATAAACCAAGAGATTTAAAACATTAATACGTAAGAGAGTTGAGAATTTATGAACAATTATAAGTAACCACGTAGCAAGAACTTTTTAACTTTAAAACTTGAATAAACCACAAGTATTATAGGAATTCATAAACCAGTAGAATCTCCAGAATAAACAAGTTTCTTTGAACTGATAAAAATATTGATTCACGAGTGGCTAATGTTTTTCAACTCATTTATTTCGATTAGGGCATATCTAGAGCCACAAACAGCGTCAATAGAGTAGACAACTTTCTTTCAAGTTCAATTACACGTTACTTTTAGCTGAGGCATGTCCAGAGCCACCACCAGGATCGATGTAAACAGAGAGATCATGAAATAATCACAAAGGGTTCCTTATAGGGTCTATCAAACCCTATTTCACCCGAGCGTTAAGGGAGCCCATTCGTCAAACCCGCTCACAACATTAGCTAAAAGGCCTTAAGTGTCGACACCCCTATACCGTAGTGACCCTTACAAGTATATGTAGCACTCTATAGCTCCACAAACCCCTTGGCCTCAATATCTTGGTACATTTAGGCTCATCGGGGGCGGATTTGTGAACACTTAAGTTCTATCCAATAATAAAAAGCATTTCTTCAATGGTCTTAGCCATGAGAAAATGGAGGATCTCTTGGCGCCTCACATTAATAACACAAATCTGTACATCGTCCTAAATCTATTAGAGGTATTTTATTCTTCTCTTTCACATAAACATGATCAGAATATCAACATTTCACAAGTAATTTCCGAGAGTTCTCAAAGGAGATGAATAAAATAGTTTAACAACTTTCGAGCGGAAAACATGCGTTCTCATACTATTTCATATAACAAAGCGTTCATTCCAAAACTTCATACACATACACACATTTTGATAATTAAAGGTCGCACGTATGCACTTACCGCTGAGCTAAGAAAGGCGCAAAGCAAAGCTAGCACTCCTACAACGCTCGTCTCATGTGAATCCGGGTCTCACAGTCAATGCAGCAGCACAAATAAATACGTCTACTTGGCACATTCCTCAACACTGGTTGGATATAAAAAAGTAATGTATAAATCCTATTAGCATATACCCTCTATATGAGGCTGTATGCAAGAATACAACGAAATGCAGGTCATGCAAGCTAACGTGACCAAAACGCCCCATAATACTCCAAAACTGTCCAGTATAGTCCCTGACTGTGCCTGGACCCCAAATTATACTCATACTTGTCCAAAAACATGCAAAGAAAACTCCTTATTCTCCCATATTAACCTAGCACTGAAAACCAGAGCTTTCAACAAGTTTCACTTAGGCCCCTAAAGTTTGCTAAAATTATAGAAAGACCCCCACCATTGATTTGATAACTCTCGAGTCAAATACTTCCTTCTTGAGACCTCAAATATCCTTCTAAGTCAGGTTGTAGGTCTCAAAAAATTAACTTGGTCTCAAGTAATTCAAGTGTGAAGTTTTAATTAAATGCACATAGGCCCCTAAAGTTTAGTAAAATTGCAAAAAGGCCCCAACTGTTGACTTGGTCAAACCTAGGCGAGTTTGACGCACAATTACTCCAAATATGCATACAATACATGCAGACAAACTCCAAGTTACTAACTTGCAGTTCAAACTTAAGTGAAATTACTGTTTTGCCCCTCCTATACAATTCAGTCAAATTATGGTTTTCAAAAAGTCAAACTTGGTCAAACTTGATATATAGACTCATATATGATTACGAACAAGTTTTATGAAGAACATTAAGGCTAAAAATGTCGTTCCAATGGTCAAAACGGAAGTTCAAAGATAGTGAAAAGTCATTTAAGTAGTCGACTTCGCGACTGATTTATGATCCGTTGGGAAGGATTTCTGAAAATCTAAAAATAGGGTTTTGAAGATGATAGTTCAAGGATTCCAGAATATATTTGAACTCCTAAAAACTCCAAGTATTCAAAGAGATATCGCTAGCCAAAGTTGGATGAAAATTAATACTTAGAAAAATTCAATAGTGCTTCATGAGTTCAAACTAGCAACTTTAGGCTCGTTTTGTGAGAAATCCGTTATAAATTTGAAGATGACCCAAAGACGATGAAATGAAGTATTATACATCATTAACACACTTGAGAAGGAAAAACAAGATTTCATTTAGAATTGAGGGAGTTATGATCGTTTAAAAATGAGTATTTCAATCTAAACTCCAACACTTAGAAAAAAAAGCTGCTCTGGCCAGATTGCAAAACACGAATCGCAGCGACTTCAACTCGATTTTTGGGTGTGTTAGAGACCAAATTTGACAAAAGTTAAAACACGAAAGTTGTATCCAATCGTCTGAGGATTCCAGAATGTCAACAATCACCCAAGACGGATAAAAACCGAGTGAGATACGAGTACTTGAACAGAGGCAGTTTATGCATGTCGAAAAAACAAACTAAGTGTGAAACATGAAATCAAACTCGATTCTAACCAAAATCTGGGCACGTTTCAAGCATTCTAATGCATTCCTAAGGTCATGGGGATCAAATTGATGTAAGGAAAATTGAATTTGGTAGAGAAATGAGGGAGTTACCATTCCGATCGGCCATGGAGGTTTGGCGGCAGCGGTGCGGTGGCTGGAGCAAAATACGGCGATTTGCAGGGCACGCTTGTGCTTCCCAGGTTCTCCTCGACCTCAGGAACAAGAATATGTGGGTCAATTGTGTTGGGTTGCAATGAGGAGGGAGAAATCAAAGAAAAACGAAAGTAGGGTTCTTGAGTTCAAAATCAAAATTCTCTCAAGATACTTACCCGATTCTGGATTTGTTTGGGGCGTTTTTCTCCTTGTAGGAAGGGCAATCTTTGGCTATAGTAGCTCTGAGAATGGGGGAGTTGTGGGGGAGTTCTTTGAAGATGGTGTTGGTTGTTCTTGAAGAAGATGAAGAACATAGCCTCCTCTCTTTCTCTCTCTCTCTCTCTATTGATTTCTCCTTGCATGGATGATCTAGATGCAGCAAAAACAACTTGTAGTCGGGTTTAACACTTATCATAACTCAATCTTGCATGGGTAACACATAGGGGAGGGTGAAAGTGCTGTTTTTCAAACTTTGGGGTATAAACTAGAATTAGAGCTTCTACTTAATTTCAGAGAATTGCACAACCACCCCAAATATTTCTAGTGCCTCAATATCATTCTAACAACTTCCAAATATTGCTAACACTCCAAAATTTCAACTTTAAAGCTGTGAAAAACTATTTACAAATTCGCCCCCAAAGTCTTGATATTATACTAAGAATTCTCTCGGGAATTAGGGGTGTTACAGTTACTACCAACTAAGTAGAAACCTATGGGGTCACACACCGAATGGATTAAATTGGATATTAGCATTAATTAGTGGGACTAATTAATCAAAAGGATCTAAACGCAACCACATTTAAAGTTAGTGGGACTAGTTTGCAAGGTGGACTAATCCATGTATGGACATGATTAGTAATGGGGAAATTATGTAGTTAATAAAGAGTTATTAACTATATAAAGGCATCCTAGCTTGTTATTTCTCAAGACAAGTCATTATTGAGAGAACATAACAAAGCAAGGAGAGGGAGAGTTGAGGCCGAAGCCCCAACCCGTCCGTCCGCCCCTTGCCGTCGGCCACCCCTTGTGGCTCACGGCTTGCTCCATTTTGCGTGATCTCTTGCTTCCTTCTTCCGTTGCTAGCACATCGCAATGGGAAGGAATCCAATCAACCCAAGGTGTGGATACTCGTAGAGACGAAGACATTATTCTTCGTGTGATCTCTCAAACTAAGGTACACACCTCTTCTACCCTTATCATGTTAAGATAGCTTGCCTGTGATCCTTGGAGGGATTTGTACATGATTAATTTTTGTTATTCCGCTGCGTTACCTGCATCAAAACCCTACAATTATTAGCAAGGAAGGGGCTCAAACTGACCCCAAGAAGCTCCAAGCAATGCAGGACTAGCCTATCTCTAAAAACATCAAATAACTTAGAGGATTTCTGGGCCTTACTGAATACTACAGAAGATTCATCAGGGGGTATGGAGCTATAGCTAGACCCATGACACAACTGCTCAAGAAAGGGAGTTTCTATTGGAATGAAGAAGCTACAACAACTTTTGAGGTACTCAAACAAGCAATGATGACTGCACCAGTACTAGCATTACCTAACTTCAATGAAGTATTTGTTGTGGAAACTGATGCATGTGATGGCATTGGAGCTGTGTTAATGCAGCATCAAAAGCCATTGTCTTACTTTAGCAAAGATTTGTCAGCTAAACACCTTGGCTTGTCCACTTATGAGAAGGAGATATTGGCCCTTGTGCATGCTGTAGCCAAATGGAGGCCTTATCTGGAAGGTGCTAAATTCATTATAAAGACTGATCATCATAATCTCAAGTTTCTATTGGAGCAGAAACTCACTACTGTATTACAACAAATATGGATATCCAAGTTGATGGGATTACACTATGACATTAAGTACAAAAAGGGGCAAGAGAACAAGGCTGCATATGCTTTATCTAGAAAAGCTACTGTGACAGAAGGCAAGCCAGCTCGATGTGCCACCATCAATGTTAGCACTCCTAAGTGGCTACAAGATCTAAAAGACAGTTACAAGGAAGAAAACTGGGTCAAAGACAAAATGGTGGTCTTGGCCATTGACCCTGACTTACTACCAGGGTTCACATTGCAAGATGGGGTCCTTAAGCAAGGTATATTGCTGTATGTAGGGTCTCACACCACCCTGAGGTCCCAAATCATCAAGGAATTACATGAAACTGGGGTATGGGTCATTATGGTATTTTAGGCAATTACAAGAGGGTGAAGCTACTGTTTACTTGGCCAGGGTTGAAGAAACAGGTGAAGGGATGGGTCAAACAGTGTGTTATCTTCCAGAGAATGAAAGCTTAACATCTACCATACCCTGGGTTGTTGCAACCCCTTTCTATCCCAGATAAACCATGGGAACACTTAGCTATGGACTTTGTGGAAGGGCTACCCAATTCAGACGATAAGCCTACTATTTTGGTGGTGATGGACAAAATGTCCAAGTATGGGCATTTCATTGCTTTGTCACATCCATATACCGCTGAAACTGTGGCGATGCCTTCTTCCAAAGTGTGTGTAAACTCCACGGCCTACCTGAATCCATTGTGAGTGACAGGGACACCATTTCCTCAGCCATTTTCGGAACTCATTGTTCAAACTGATGGGAACCACTCTCAAGTACACTACAAATTACCACCCTCAGACTGATGGTCAAAGTGAGAGATTGAATCAACGCCTTCAGATATATCTAAGATGTCTGACTGGTGATAGACCTAAAACGTGGGCAAGATGGTTGAGTTTAGCTGAGTGGTGGTACAATACAAACTACCATTCTGCTCTTCAATTGACTTCTTTTGAAGCACTTTATGGCTTTCCCCCTAAACACTACAACTTCCACCAGCTCAATTCTACTAGGTCACCAGAAGTGGATACTTTCATCAGAGATAGATCTCAGCTGCTTCACTTGTTTAAGGGTAACCTGGCTAAGGCACAAGAGAGGATGACTGTGTATGCTAACAAGCACATGACTGAAAGGGAATTCCAAGTTGGTGATTGGGTTTTCTTGAAGCTCCATCCCTACTGACAGAGTTCTGTGCAACTGAGGAGAAATTAAAAGTTGTCAGCAAGGTTTTATGGACCTTTTCAAGTGCTGCTTAAGGTTGGGAAGGTAGCTTACAAGTTGAAGCTAACTGATATTTCTAGGGTTCACCCAGTCTTTCATGTATCCCAACTCAAGAAGGCAATTGGATCTTATACGAAATCTCCTAACCTTCCTCATGTTGACCCAGAAGATTAGTTCCTAGTTGAGCCAGTGGCCATTTTAGACAGGAAGTTAGTTAAGCAAGGTACCTCTTTTTTTCTGTTCAAGTTTCAGTTTAATGGTCTATTCTCTCCCCACTGAGGCTACATGGGAGGATTACTAAAAGTTGAGAGCTCAGTTTACTCACTTCAAGGCTTGAGGTCAAGCCTGGTTTTAAGGGGGAGGGACCTGTCATGGTTGCAGGGTGAGGGTCTGGAGTGAAAGAGGAGATAAACCGTGGTTGTATAAATGGGACTGAAGTGCAAAGGGTGACAAACTGTGGTTGTCTAATTTGGAGCAACAACAACCGTTGGATAGGGTGTTAGATTTGATCTGAGCCGTCCAAGATCTTATAGCCGTTCCATTTGAACGACTAAGTGGAATGGTGTCGTCTAGTGGTAGTTAGCTACGTGGGTGTTGAGTCAGACACTCCTTTCGTTCGTCTGATTGGTTGATTCGAATCTCAAGTGCTGGCGTGGCTTTTTCGTTAGCATCTTTAGTTAATTACATTTCGACCCCGCCCCTATATAAAGGGTACTTGTACTTGTTATAATTTCTTATGAAATTTAATATCACAATTCTTTCCCTTTTTCTCTGCTTCATCTTCTTCTCTCTTCTCTCTCTCACCTCCGATCTCAAATCCGTCGGATTTTCAGCTAATTCACCGCTCAGGCGACCTCCTAACTTAGGCGGACGCCACAAGAAGTGTTGCCGGTGGAGGAGGTTGCAGAAACAACTAGGGTTCATTGTCTGAAGGATGAGAGAAAACAGAGGTTGAAGGGTAAAAGTAATATCTTCAAAGAGGGATCGAGAGTGATGGATATTTTGGTCATTAGCTGGTATCAACAAGTGGAGATAAATATTTGAATAAATTAAGATGGGAAAAAGAGTCATTTCGAGTTTTCCGTCAACTTCTGTTACATCCCATCCAAAATAGGGGTGTCTCATGTCGATTCATGAACAGTGAGGGTAAATTTTTCCTATTTACCGTAACACAGGGTAGAAAGTGTATATTACCCGAACTAAATCAATCGAATATTATCAAATACTACCTCTGTTTCTCTTCTTTCAAGTGAGAGAAAAGAGGCACAACTTTTAAGAAACATGTTTTTTTGACAATTTTACCCCTGCCCTAACTTATAATTACAGTCCCCTTTTCTCCTCCCTCCTCATCCCTCTCACCACCACCACCACCACAGAACCAGTATCACCGCCACCACAGAACCAGTATCACCACCACAAAAATAACAAATTACTGATCTTTTTTTAGAGAAACAAATTACTGATCTGAACCCAAAAAATCAGATCTACGAAAAATTAAATATTACATGAAGAAGAATAAGAAAAAAGTTGAGAACAGAGAGAAGATGAACAAGAACAAGAAGATGCTGTCGTTCCTCATCTTCTTTCTCTGATGAACAAAAATTGGCCTCCCGTTCTCTCCTTCCTCATCTTCTTCCTCTCACCACCACCACCACCGGAAACGAGCAGAAAGCTCGGATTGACGGAGAGGGAGAAGCCCTTCGAGATCCACAATCGCTGATGGTGAAGTCGTCGGCCGCGTCGCCGCCACCGTAGAACCACCAACCATGTGACAAATAGAAGATCAGAGAGGAAGAAGACAAACCAAACCAAAGAATTGCAAACAGAAGAGAAGAGACAAAAGCAGAAGAAGAAGGAGAACGAAGAAGAGAGGAAGGTATCGGAAATCGAACGGATCTGCTGCTACCGCCGAAGATCTACCAGATCTGGTGCTGGAGCTTCTGAAATCGAAGCCGGACATCTCTTCCTTTTTCTCGTCGGCTCGGCGGTCCGTCTCTCACAGGTGGTCTCGTCTCCACCGACGACTTCTCTTCCTCACCTCCCTCTCTCACTTCTGTCTCCACTGGCCGGCGGCTTTTCTTGCTCATCTCCCTCTCACTTCTCTCTCTGTGTCCTTCTGTCCGTTTGTAGTGGAGAGGAGGGAGAGGTGGGATAAAATTTGAGGAGTGGGGTGAGTTGGGTATAGTTGAAAGGGTGAGTATAGGGGTAAGGGTATAGTTGTCATTTGAGATGAAAAACTTACCAAAAATGGAAAGTAATGTGAAAGAGAAGAAACTTCCGTTTTAAGGAAGTAAGGTGAAAGAGAAGAAACAGAGGTAGTATCTCTCATTTCTCTCTCGTTCTCGTTCTTCACTCCCGAAACCCTAGTTGTCGCCGGTAGATTCAGTGAGTCAGTACGATCGATTAGTGTCCTATCAGCTACACAGACCGACGATGTCTTCTGTTCCACCAGCCGAAGGAGGCGCCGTCGTTTCCGACGACGAGATGATGAAGAATTGGCGCAAAACATTCGCGACGTTGTGAACTCCAAGTCTACAGTCCATCATCTTCGCAAAGAAACAGCTAAGTTGACTGGGTATAATTTTTCCGAAACTGAATTCGCAGGAATTCTTCACAACTTCCCTGGCGGGCCTTTGAAGATTGGATCTGCGTTCGAGTTTCTGAAGAAGAACGAAGTGGTAAGTCGATGCAATTACCTGGAATAATATGCGTTTTCTTTCAATAGGTGATTCTTTTCTTTGATTTACAAGGTTGGATTACTAGGTTTTATGTATGTTTCCCCAATTTAGTATGTTAGTAACCTTGTTCTTGTTAACTGCCATAGTTATAGTTGTAGCTCCGATCAATTTACTAGGTTTTATGTAATTTTTTGTTGCCAAATTATCAAATCAAAAGAAAATACTATGAAACATGCTAAAAGAAATTAGAACCATTGACAACGAATTTATTTGACATTAAATGGCAGTTAATCTTATTTTGCACACTAATATTGCACCAGAGTGAACACATTATTAAATGTCCAAGCAGCTTCAATCTGCACTTCATTGCCCAAGCAGCCTCAATATAAACTTCATAGCCCAATGGATGTTCGAGACAATTGTACGTCATTGGCTTCTCATATCATATTGATTATACTCTTCACCGTTTGTCACTAGCAGTGTTTAATTGTGTGGTCTATCATTTAACTTGCATATGTACTGTATATTTCATAAAGTTTAAAATTACATAAAAACGTTTTAAAGTACTGTATGTTTGTTATGTTACAATTTTTTTTGTCTAACCATAAGTATTGTGGAAAACTCCTACTACTACCCAAATTGGTGCAATGTTGCTTTTTTGACTACTTCCATGGCACTTACATATATCATGGGACTTGTGTGATTTAGTGTTTTTTGTCTCCTATTGCTGCAATATGTCATCAATGAAAGGAATTGAGATTTTTAGAAGTACATATGAAGTTATTATTATTTAAAATGGAAGAGTAACGGATTAAGCTAACATTTTGCACATATGAAATCAACATCATGTACAAGTGAATGCATCTTATTTTGCAACTTAGACATGAGAAAAAGGAGGAAGATACATGTATGTGGAGAACATCAAATTCAAGCCAATAACATACGTATTGTTGAAAGATTGTACGAAATAAAAATGTCATCAGATATTTTGCGTTCTGGGAAAATTATATGGGATAAAAATCTGAGTGTAGGTAAGTGAATCTATATGAAGCACCAAACTCACCGTTGGCATAGACGGGCCTGCACATGAATTTGTGCAATGCTGACTGAGTAAAGTTATGTAAATCCGACCATAACTAATGGCCGTAAAACAACATCGTTCAACATTATTTCTTCAAAACATCGATATAGGCCTGATAACTTTTCACCTGGTCATCATATATTCTCATCCTTTCTTTCACTGTACTCGAGTCAAGATATCCCCATAAAAGAAAACAATAGTAAATGATGCCATTTTACTATTTTGAAAATTCATCTTAAAATTTTATAGTCTGTTTCCTATGTTTTTTCAAGCATTGGTACAATCTTCACTCGTCTAGTATAATTACTTCATCACCCAGAAGCTCAAACTTTATTTATCATACACCAAGTTACACATTTCTTTGAGATATAACTTTCTTTGAGAAATATTCATTAAAAGTGAGTTAGTGTTTACGGAAAATTAAAATTTCTTTCTCACATAACGGGGTTCTAATTTTTTAAGAAATATCCATTAAAACAATGAATTGGTTTATCTATAGTTACTTTGTATCTGCAAATGGGTGCTAACTCAGTTGCAGAGAGTTTGAAGCCCTACATAATGTCTCGGGTTCGATCCTCGAAAAAATAATAAAAAAATCATGCAGGTCTTTTTTCATTTCCCACGCATGAAGGAATCAAAATAAAATCCTAGAAATGAAGTCCCCTTGGAATGTATGAGTGTGCTTTCAGGCCATGTGACCAACGCTCCTGTAGTGTCCAATATATTGAGAAACCTTTCCTTTCCATATTTTCGTTCCAAATTAGATTCCTTTCTATGATGAGTTGTTGGAGCAAGTAGGTCTTCCTCTGTAATGAGCACACCTATTCCGTTCAACGATCAAGGATATCTTGTGCCACTCATTAGATATAATTTTTCTCTCTCCGGCAGGTTTGTTGCTACAGCATCCCCAACAAAACAATCGCTAACTATATACAGTAGGACATCTTCTCTATCTATGGTACAGAGCGGACAAACTTATGCAAGGTTGTTCCTCGACAAACCATTGCCAGATAGGAGGTCCTGTAACATACCCCCATGTAACTTCAACGCTTAGGTATCATACCGTGGATTTTAGCGGGAATTGGTAAGGATAAAAGATGGATCCGTGTAGGGGCAGTACCAATAAAGATAAGAGAAAGTGAAATGTGACATGTGCGAGGGTTCGAACCAGACCTTTGAAACATTGAAAAGCAAGTCTACAGTGAAAGGGATTTTTTTTTTTGAGAGGAAATGAAAGGGAAATTCCAGTAAGCTTGAAGAACACCAACAATTTTGTTTGTGGGTGTCACTTCTGTAACTTTTCAGACACCCTCCTCTAACTTCACTTCACTGTCCAAACCTCTATAGGACCTTTCGAAACCACAAGAAAAGTTTTGTAAACCTAAAATCATAAAAACCTTAGTACCCAAATATCCCTAGAGTATGTCGTTCTTGTTGTCAAACACAACTTTGCAGTTACAAAAATACCATTAAACACCGTCCATTGTAAGCAGGCAAATATGCATAAAATAGCAAAAGGAATCTCTTTTGTATTTGAATAAGTTCAGTGGTAGAAAATTCCCAAAGGGAAAACATAGGTTCCGAGGATCGCAGGTTGTTGCGGTATGCAGAAAGGAAACAGGGACGTGAAACGTTATATGACGTGGTATGGGCCCAGGGCCGGCCCTAGACTTTAATGGGCCCTAGGCGATAGTTGAAAGTGAGGCCCCATTTAGCATAAGTATAAGTGTGAATAAAAAAACTACCCAACTGTAGGGCGACATACACCCCGCGTTTTACTAATAGTTCGGATTTTTTTACACATAAACAAAATGTGGGGACATAGAACCTTACCCACTACCCCTGAACAAAATACTGCGGGGCGGAGGCCCTAGGCGAACACCTAATCCGGCTAGTGGATGGGCCGGCCCTGTATGGGCCTATGGGGTAAGCTAGGTTAGGCTTCTTCCAAATGTATCTTTAGAATGAGGCATGACTTTACCTATATACCTGTGAACTACACACATAAATTGCCTCAATGACAAATACACACACAAGAAAATTATGAGCACGTCATAAAAAAATACCCAAACAAATATCTCATGTAGTTGAACTTTTATTGATTAACTAAAATTACTGTAGCCCATAGGAAAAACCCTAAACAAAACGTCATGAAAATAAGCAGGGACACTATAAAATGGTCTAACGATAAGCGAAGGTAAACTATCTTCTTCCTGATTATGTTAAAGATTTCGGGTCTCCCTATTTGCATTTTAGATCGCAGACGTACCGTTTCGGGTCGACTGACCCCGGAACGTGAAAGGCGGCCAATTCAGCACTTCCGGTAACATAGTGAAAAACCTAAATCCCAAAGACCAAAATATAAGAGCTAACCATATGCACCTGAGAATTTGGATACTGTGAGAGTACACAAGGGAGCCATATACAAGAGCATATGTTAATTAATCAAGAAAAAAGTGTTATTGAGTAGGGTATAGCATCATATTAATGACCAAACCAAAAATATGTACGCGCAGTCGCGCACAGAAGGGTCTATAGACGAGTCTGGAGTGAATAACTCACCTCTTGAAAGCGTTTATCGCAGTCGCACGCCTGTCCCAGCAATGTTCATCACACACGGACTTCGCAGCACCTGATAGTAAAATCGAAATTGATCGGGCATGACGTTCCCCAACCATGGTGCACAGGAAGGCGACCTTGTGAAAGGAAGTTCGGCCATATTGGGTCGGTTACGTCCCCTATGTTAATTCAGGAATCGCTACTGAATTTGTTGTTTCGGGTGTGTTGATAAGAAAACTTTTGTAACATACTGGGTTTCAGCATTTCCTTTCTATCTGTTATATTTTTCTTTATGCTCTCTCCATAAAAAACCAACATCCTCTCTGATTGTTAACTGTTTTCCTCTTTTTTACAGGAACTAATGTCAGCAGAATTGCGTGATAGAATTTCTCAGCCAAAGAGAACATCGGCCAAGAAGAAGAATACAGATATTGAATCAAGAGAGTGGGGAATTACAGAGTACTACTGCTGTGTGGTAGCTCAGAAACTCGTGTAAGGCACACAACTTCTTTTTATTTTTGTTACTTTCAAATTAGAACTGTAATTACCCTTATCCATTGCCGACTTTTTTAATATGTTTTTCAGCATCTCGAAAGGTAGCTATACTGAGAGAGACTTGACTGATGGCGTAAATGAAATCTTGTCTTCCCTGCCTTCCAAACTTACCATCAAGTATATCAAAGCGCGGTGGCAGAAGCTGTCACGCCTAGCCAAATTACATATGAGTGATACTGACACCACATCTAAGTTTGAAAAGCTGTGTAAGATGGCGGCGAACATTAAAGAGAGGAGGACGCATTTCGTGGCTGCAGATTTCAAAGTGCTTTGGGACTACATGCTGTCGAAAGACTCTACATTGGGAACTTTCGAGATGAATACAGTGAACGAAGGTCTCGATCCCCCATCGGGTTGCAAATTCTACATAAATGTAAGTCTTTGCATCCGGATAAATTAGTTCTTACATTTTCATCTACTTGCAGCCACACCTTGTTCACCTATGCCTTCCTGTGATAACTGTTATCATCCCATTTGCTTATAATGATATCTTAGGTTGCAGGGGGTGTAAATGTTGAGACTGCAAGCACTTTGGCGGAGCAAGTAGATGAAAATGTAAGAAATTACTCTTAATACTTACCCTTGACTCTAGTAAATTTGTATTGAGTTTCACCTATGCCTTCATGTGATAAGTAATCATCCCATCTGTTTATAATGACTTCAGGTTGCAGGGGGTATAAATGTTGAGACTGCAAGAACTTTGGAACAGCAAGTAGATGAAAATGTAAGAAATTACTCTTAATACTTACCCTTGACTCTAGTAAATGTGTTTGGATATCAGATATTGAGTTTCTGTGCATGCACACCCATCAGCTCATAAAGCACATACAGCTCATATTAGCTCTTAAACAAGCAACCGTGACTTCAGTGGACACTTTATAAAATTTTTAGAAAAATGAATTGACACTTAACTACCTCACAGTTTTCTCTAACTTACACTGAGATACATGCAGTATCAATTTTGACACTTAACTACATGCATTATCAATATTTGTGACATTATGCTCCAGTTTACTAACGCCGTTAGTAAAATCTGTTAACTATTGACCAAGTCAGCACATTAGAGGGATATGTCTGTCATTTCACCCCACACTCACCACTACATCTCACACCAATCACCGCCAACAACCACCACCACCCTCCACCCTCAAGGCCACCACCACCTCTGTTTCATCCTCACAGCTTTTTCACAAACACTCTCAAAATCCTTCCAAAAATTCGGTCTCCCTTGCACCCACCAACACCACCATTGAAACTCAGGTTCTTTTCCTTACAGATTTCAATACAAAATTCAACTCCTAGTGACAGTCTACAACAGGAATATTCATAGTAACCTCTTGGTTCTTGCCTTAATAACTAAAAGACAAATATAACCTTGCAACATTGGTAGCTTACTTCAGAGCTAAGTAACAAGCTAAAGAGCAACAAAAGTTGCAGCCTAAAGGCTGTGGTAGCAGGGACCCGCTAGTATACTTGGTTGTTAAGGATGCTCTTGCATTACTAGCTTACAACCAGTAAACTCCAAAAGGTTGTGTAAGGATCTTTCTGCATCACTGTTGGCACTTAAATTTCAACCAAGACCCTCTATTACAGAAAATTCACAAACACCAGGAACTGGGTGGAATCGCCAAAATCAGAAAATTCAAATTAGCCGCCAAAATCTGAAAATTCAAACTCACAGAGATACCATCTGGGAGTAATCCCAAGAAATTCAAAAGATATCTCCAGATAATAAAAGAGTTGGCGGGAATTTCAAGTTAAAGAGATAAAATTCCCTGCTTTATCTCTAAAGTTTGGAGACAACACTTTTATCTCTAACATCTAGAGAAACAGTATTATCTCTAAAAAGCTGGAGATAACAAAAGATCTGTAGAGATCTCTTATCTCAAACAACCAGCTGGAAGAGGCTCTATAAATAAGTGGTCTCACCAAAGCTGCAGGGGACTTTGGCTGAAGCAAAAAAATTACAGCAGACAGAAAGGAAAGAAATCAGCAAAACAGAGAGCAAAATACAGCAAACAAAAGGAAAAGCACAACACACAGGAAGATCGTCGAGAGCTTCACAAGCTTTTCTGCGACTGTGAAATCCAGAATTCAAAACCAAAGAAGTGCAGGCATGAAGGCGGATACTACAAAAAATCCATAACAGTGATGGCATCCAACTGGTAAAGGGTTCCAAAATCCTACCAAATCCTGTCCCTTGCTAACTCTGCCATGAACATTCTTTTATATACAAGCACTGATGCATTTGCATCAGTAAAATCAATTGTATTCTCTCGGGTGCAAAACCCAGAAATCCAATAAAAAATCCCTTTCATTATGTTTTATTCGTTTTCTTACTTTATTTATTATGTCTTACTAATCAGGGGTTCCTAGCATTAGGGTAAAATTAGGTAGGTTGAATCCACTGTAAACAAAATATTTGTTATGCAGATTTTTAAAACAAAAGCAAACAAATCCTGCCTCTTAAAAATCTGCTTCTAACAATCACTTTGCCTAAAACTTGGGCATCCCCGCAACTTAGACGCCTCTCATTGTGGTTACTAGATGAGTAAATTATATGGTCAAGTTGTTGGCACTTTTAGAGTCCAGCAAAACATATCCAGTATTCTAAAAAACTTTTCAGTTCAACTGTTTATAACCCGTCTTGCATCATCTTCTTCCGCCTATTACTGTTAAAGGGTGTTCCCCATAGGTTATTTTGCAATGTGTGGGATGGAAAAACTCAATATTTGTAGACACGGAGGGAAAAACAAAATGAAATCCAAGTTTAGTCAATAATCCTTTTTTTGGGTGGATCTTTTTGTTGAGTTTTTATTAGGTAAGAATTATTATTAGCATTAATGTTAGGATTTTTACTATATTTTGATAATTAGACTTTTTAGCTATTTATACCCGACTTGTGGGTAAATTTCTGGTAAGACTTTGATTATTGAATAATTTCAGAACTCTAGAGAGCTTCGTGCCCTAGTTTTTTGCCTTTTCATTGTTGATTCCGCTGTGAACCCTCGCATGGTTGTATAACCTGCGTCAGTGTAGCATCTCATTTAACAACACATTTAACTTATTTTTTCCTCCTTCTCGACAGTTCAAAAATGCTCACTCTTCATACCTTTTACATTATGGAAGCAATCATATTCATATAATGGTAGATCATGTCTGGACCCAAACAAATTATTATTTGGATTTTGCAGACTGTTGAGTGCTGTCTGTGAATAAGATTCCACCATTCAGCACATAAGCACACTCAACACTATTGAACAACTACATGGATTAACCAATACACGGGGTTTACAGATTTTAAATAAAATAAGGGTAAAATAAAATAAAAGAAAACAAAATCCTCTTTTTGCACCCATAGTCGATGAATATCTGTGGGACTCCCGCAACCAAATGAATGTAGAACCGGGGAAGACAAGCAGGGAACGACAATAATGATCTGGGAGAAATTTAACACACACACGTGAACAGTGGCGGCAATCGGCGCTTGATCGACAGCTTGCGTTTCGACATCGCCGGACGCGGAGACACTGGAAGAGTGAAATTAACGCCTGCTTTTGGTGGCGGTGGTGAGGTGGTGGGAGAAGAAAGCGAGGCCCCGTCCCGATGGTATTGCTGCCGCTGCTGAAATCGGCATTCCCGACGACTGTTTTGGTTTTTTTTTGGGGTCAAAATTTAGCATTTTATAGAAAACTAACTAGCATTACACAAGTCTTTTCTCAGAAGAGCAAACAGCTCCTCATTACACCAGAAATTTCCTTCTAGCCCTACATTACTTATAGCTAAATTTGCTAAGGAATCAGCTACTTTGTTTGCACTTCTACTCACCCATACCACAGCCACCCTCTGCTGACGAATCTTTTCTTTGATCTCCCCCAAAACATCTCTAGGAAGCCAAGGGCAATTGCCTTTCCCATCCACCAAATCTACTAGCCTCTTTACAATCACTCTCATAACAGATCTGAAAATCACCAGCATCAAATTGAAAAATGGCATTCCTCGGAGCTAGCAATTCTGCTTGCAAAGCAGAAGTAGCATAACTCCTAGACCAATTGCAATCCACCAATTCACCTTTCTGGTTCCTGATCACCCAGCTAGTAGACATCTTCCCAGTCTTAGAGTCCCAACAAGCATCAATATTGCACTTAAGGCCATTTCCAGCAGGAGCTCTCCAAACTATGGCATCAGAGTTGGAATTTGAGACATTTGCAGAAGAATGAATGCCACCCCCTGATATCTCACGAAAAGTGTCAAAGAAGGCTCCTAATTGAGCATGTACTATCTCCACAACACTTCTGGGGTTTGGTTGATTATTGTCAAAACAATATTCATTTCTGGCTTTCCATAAATACGACCAAATAGTCACTATTTTCTCCAACAGGCCTCCATTCTTCCCCAATTTCGCATCATCTCCAAAAATCTTCATTTGCCACTGTGAGAAATCTTTAAAATCTGTCTCATTTGTATCCCATAAGAAACCCATTGCCAACCATACAGGTCTTGTACAGTTGCAACCCAGCAATAAATGTCATCTATCTTCCTCTTGAACTGAGCAAATAGAGCATAAGTCTGATATCGCACAATTTCTCCTCTACAGATTATCTTTTGTAGGCAGAATGTTCACACTGACCCTCCACCAAAAATATTTCAGTCACTGAGGTATTTTCAACTTCCACACCTTGACCCAGTAGTCTTTAGGAAAAATAAAAGAAGTAGAGCTTTTGGGGTAGCAATACTCTTTTAGTCCCTTAACTCCTCTGCAAGCTTCAATCTCACGAATTTCTTTTGCCACTTTAGCACCTTATTTAACAGTGTACTCACCCAGAGAAGTATGTTCCCATGTCCATTCATCATTTGTAGCTTCCCAAGAGATGGAAATAGATAAGATATCACTAACCACTTGCTTTGAAAAAGTATTTGTAATGAAATTTAAATTCCAAGACTTTGCAGTTGGGTTTATCAGATCACTCACCTTTAAATCACTGATATGATTTACAGTAGGAGGAGAGAAGGAGAGAAGGGATACATTTATCTTTGAAGAATCTTATTTCTCTGCCATTCCCCACTTTCCACATACCCCCTTTGAGAACAATCTTTTTTCCTGCAATAAGGATTCTCAAAGACCAAGAGGGGTTTGTACCAAGCTCTGCCTCCAAAATAGAAGAGTTAGGAAAGTGTGAAGCTTTAAGCAATCTAGCACATAAATAATTTGGATTTTTATACAACCTCCAAGTACTTTTAGCCAGCATTGCCAGATTATAAGATCTCAAATCTCTAAAAGCTAACCCACCTTTACTCTTTGGCTTTCCCATCTCCTTCCAACTGAGCTAACACAGCTTATTTTAAGTAGGACCTCCCCACCCCAAAAAAAAAACCTTCTCATAACCTTTGTCAATTTAGTACAAAGAGCCACAGGGAAGTGGAAAACTGCCATAGCATAACTAGGAATAGCTAAAGCAACTGCTTTAATTAACACTTCTCTCCCAGCAAAAGAGAGATTTTGATTCATCCACCCCTGCATCTTAGCCACAACCCTTTCTTCAATATAATTTAACTTCTGAGATCTTGTTTTTCCCCATAGAGGCAGTTGGTTCAGTGGATCTTGTGTGGGATGGCTTTGGTTTCAGCTGACGTGTTTATTATAGATAACTTAACACAGCACTTCCCGACAGATGATTAGTGTACTACTGTACTCCATTATTGATCAGACCCTCCCGCCTCTCATATCAGCATGGGTCATTCATCCCTCAAAGAAAAAAAAAAGATCAAAAAATTATAATTCCTGCAGCTCATTCAGATAAAGAAAAAATAAAAATTCGTGAGAAACTTTTCCATACCCTTACATTTAATAATTTGAAACCCATAAATACGGCCCAATTGCAATGTTACAATTCGCAACCCATAAATACGGCCCAGGCATGTCAAGAGAAGACTTAGAAGACCGGAGGATCCAATAAGAGGGGTAGATAAGAAATTGTCTCGCCTTAAAGAAGGGCAAGAGGGTCTTTTGAGAAAACCAGATAGAGGTGTGGAGGTGGGTAACCCGTTCATGGATGTGGCTCTATCTAGGGTTTTTGATAGATTGGTAAAATTGAAGAGAAAGACGAATGATAAGCAAATTTCTTCACCAGAGGCGAAGAAACGATGCGTGGAGAGGACTAACCAGGAGTTAAGATACAAGAGACTCTTGGAAAATGAAAAAATCACATAAGCATGGGTAAAATTCACTTGCACCCCCTCAGTTTTGGTTGATCTTCACTTACACCACTTCTAGTTTGGTAAATTTCACTTACACCCCTTATGTCTACCAAACATGTTGTCACTTACACCCCTCCCTGTATTCGCTCTGCAAGTTAGTAGGTTAGCTTTCCAAATTTATTTTTTTAGACAGATTTACCCTTGCACATGTTGCAAAGGCCAATCCACTCCGATGTGTATTATGAACATGTGCAAAATTTTGTATTCTATCACAAGTTTCGTATGTTTTTATGAACATGATGCAACTACTACAAGAAAAAACAGACTAATTTGTGGCGAAACTTACGAAATTGGGGGTGGGTTAGCCTTTGCAGCCTCCGTAAGGGTAAATATGTCCAGAGAAACTAAGTTTAGAAAATTAGTCTACCAAGTGGCAGAGTTAATGCACATGGGAAAGGGGAGGGGGGTAAGTGACAACTTGTTTGGTAGTATTAAGGGGTGTAAGTGAAGTTTCTCAAACTAGAAGGGGTGTAAGTGAAGATCAACTAAAACTGAGAGGGTGTAAGTGAAAATTACCCCATAAGCATAGGAACAATATGTCAAAATAATATGTCAATCTCAGTCATTATTTTTCGACAGTGAAACTCTTAATATCTGTATGTAACATACCATTAATCAAAGTGATAGTTCAATTCCATTGAATTGAATGTGTGTACAAACCCAGGGGGAGTTTTCACTTTGATGATGAAAGCCATAAGTTCAGAGAAAATATGTCTCAAAGATCCAAAACTTTGACATTAAGTAATTGCTTGTAAAACTGAATACTTGTGCTTAACAGTTTCTGTGTTTCGGGCTTGTGCATTGGATTGAGTGATGATCTTATCATCCTATATTGTCTCTTGAAAATATTATTGAGCTTATATTTTGATTAAATAGTTGTACATATTGATTGAATACATGATTCAGCTTATAGGCCAAAACTATGAACATGCAATCAAAGCTCCAAAGCTTTGGGGATTGCCTTATGCTCTTGACTGCTTAAATTGGCTAACTGTTTTCTGTATCTTTCTTCTGTTGTTATTTTCCTTCTTAGGAAATTTCCTGCTTTTCTTCTTTTGAGGGCGATCTCTTACCAGATGATCTGCATCTCCACATTCATATCAATTTATAACTTTAGGTTTATATGAATGTGAAGTAGATTTACCTTTTTGATCCTTGCTGGTAGAGGCTTTGAAAATCAAGGCTTAGGCTTCTTCATCGTCATCATCCTCCTTATGTTCAAGGCTTTGAGATTTTTCATTGTCTTTTGCCTTGAGAGCCAGGTTCTTGATATTGTCACTCAAGTCACCATCTACATCCTTCATGGAAATCTCATGAGTGAACAATTTTCCTTGTAGATCATCAAATTCCAGAATGCTTAGGTTCCGAGCCTCCTTAATTGCGGTTGTCTTAGGCTCCCATTTTGCCTTGGGCAAACTTCTGAGTATTTTCCTGACCTTTTTCCTCATTTGAGAAAGCTTTTCCCAAAGATTCCGAGTTGTTCACAATATCTGTAAACCTTTTGAACATATCCTTGATGGATTCATCAGAATTCATCTTGAACAGTTCATACTGTCTCAAAAGGATATTAATCTTTGTCTGCTTTACTTGGCTAGTTCCTTCATAAGTAACAGTCAGCTTGTCCCATATCTCTTTTGCACTTTTGCAATTGGATATCCTGTTGAACACATCTGCACTAAGAGCACAATATAGTAAGTTCAAAGCTTTGTGATTATGTGATACCTTTTCCAGCTCAGTGACTGAGAGATCTTCATCAGGTTTTACAGCCTGACTCCATTGGTGGTTGTATAGAATAAATTTGGGCCAATTACAATAATAGACCATAGCTACATGTCTTGGTCTATGATGAACATCTTCATTAATGCCTTCCAATTCACAAATTTATCACCACAAAACAGTGGAGGTCTATTAGCTGCTCTTCCCTGTGAGAATCCTCCATCACCTACATTACTCATTGTCACAAGATTGTTAGATCCTAAACAGTGACCCAAGCTATGATATCAATTGAAAGTTTGTAATGTAAGTATAAAGCAGGATCTAGAAGCAAGTGATGTGGACGGCTAATGCCCAGTCGGCTCCCCGTGGGGGCTTTATCTTTTCTTTCTTTTGTTTCATTTCTTCCTTTCTCATAAAGAACACTCATAAAAATTAGAAAGAAAACAATATATGCATGGGACGGGTGCACTGCCCGTTGCTTCAGTGCCCTGCTATGCTTTTTTCCTGTAAAAATAGTAATAATAAACATTTTTCGGTGTCCGAATTGAATGGACAATGATTTTTTAAACATTCGCTTCCAACTTAAACCTAAACTCCAAAGCCCTCTTATACAAACAACCCCATTGTTATTAGTGTTTATTCATTTACGGATAGAAACATGGGAGGTAATTTATCTATGAAGTTACGTTAAATATTATTTCGCTAGAATTAAATGTAATTCTGAGTTATATGCTAATTTCCTCTATATATACTTTCTTAATGAATTTGTGTTTTTGATCAAATTCCTTACCATGATCACTTCTAATAGATGCAACAGACAAGTTTTTCATAGTGTGAAGCTCTTTGCACAGTCTAGAAAATTCAGATAAGGCTTCAGTTTTGTCTCTAATAAACACAACCCATGTAAACCTAGAATAATCATCTACTATCACAAGCATATACCTCTTACCTTTTGGATTATGAACTCTCATCGGACCACACAAGTCCATATGCAACAGTTCTAAGGGTCTAGAAGTACTTACAAAGTTCTTTGGCTTGAATGAGCTTCTTGTTTGTTTATCTTGTACACATGCCTTGCAGATCTCATCATCTGAAATTTTTTGTGATGGTAACACAATTATTTTCTTTTAAATTGAAAAATCATACAAAAATAGTTAGCTTAGTTGTTATTTAGTTTAAGTCACTTGTTTGTGGGTGACTAACCTTCAAATCAAACACTTTTTACAGGTTAATTAGGTATCATAAATTTAATTCTTAATTAGCTAATAATCGTCTATTTCCCTTGGGTTCGATACTCGGATTCGTAAAATACTCCACTTACTACTTGTCCGTATACTTGCGTTTAAGTGCGTTAAGAATTGGTGTCAAGTTTTTGGCGCCGTTGCCGGGGAATTAAACGGTTTATTAGTTTAGTTAAAAATTAATTTAGGATACTTCTTTTAGTTTCTTTTTGTTACTATTTGTTTACCTCACGGGTGTGCTAGTGTTGCTTTTTCAGGTAGCTATGGTGGAAGGTCAAGGGAAGATTAGCCTCACCACAGAGCAACTACAAGCTTTGGTGGCTGAAGTTGTAGAGAAAGCATTGGCAACAACATCTATACCGCGCCCGACCTCAATGCCATATAATCGATCAGGGAAAGCAATAATTCAGGCATTTGAGGCGGATCTTAAAGGAAGGGAGCCAGCAATTGTGGTGCCACCAATTCAGGCAGAAACCTTCTGTCTCAAGCTAGGCACAATTCAATTTGCTCAGGACCAGTGCACTTTTGCTGGGACAGACGTGGAAGACCCACATGCATTCATTGGGAGATTTCAGAGCCACTGTGGGCTAATCCGTTATAGTGGGGTCACTTCCGAATCAATAAAGCTGATGTTCTTCCCTCATTGCCTCAAGGGAGCTGCTATGGATTGGCTGGATTCATTGCCATCAAACTCAATCAAGACATGGGAAGACTGTGCCTCCCAGTTCATGAGTAAATTCTTTCCCATCTCACGCATGATTTAGCTGCAGAACAAGATTTGGCCATTCAGGAAAAAGCAACATGAATCCATGGTCAAAGCATGGGAGCGTCTCAACTTCTTGCTACGCAAATGCCCCAACCATGGCATTGAAAAAGCCCAGATCATACAGCTCTTCTATGATGCACTTGGAATGCTTGACAAAGACAAGATTGATAGAGAAGCTGGGGGCAGTTTCTTGTTCAAATGTGATGTTGACGGTGCATATGAGTTGCTGAGACGTGTGGTTGAGCAAGAGGAGAGATGGGATTATGAGCACCAGCAAAAAGAACCGATGAAGCATAGCTCAGTGGCATATAGCACGGTTCAGGTGAATGCGGTAGAGGTAGTGCATGAAGCAAATGTTTCAGAGATGCATCAGCAGCAGCCAGTACCACCATCAGAGTTGATCGAGATGACATGGATAATAAAGACGATGGCTCAGCACATGACAGACATGTCCACACAGGTCAACTCTGTAGCAATTGCACTTCAAGTTGCTCAAGCAGAAATAAAAGATCTAAAGGAACAACTTGAACGAAGGGCACAGGGTAGCATTGTTGACACATCGGAGGAATATGCTCAAGCCATCACCACTCGAAGTGGTATTGCACGTACAGATCCTCCATATCCGATTCATGCCAGAGATGAAGCTTCAGAGGCAAAGGAACATGAAGTCTATGATTCTGAGAAGACACTTGTCATGGTCCCCCAATCAAAGGGCATGACTCCACCAGACGAGGAGGAGCATACTCAGGTACCACTTTCATCTTCTCCTTCTTCTTTAGAACTTCCATACCCATTACGTACTAGGAGGAAGAAGGATGATTCAGAAGAATACAAACACTTTTTGAATGTCTTCTCTAAACTGCATATCAATATCCCATTGATTAAGGCACTTCAAAAGATGCCTAAGTATGCTCGATTTATTAAAGATGCAGTTCTTGGAAAGAAAGGGGTGGATGAATTTCAGAGAGTAAAATTAAATGAACAGGTTAGTTCATGTGTTTTGCATGGGTTACCTAAGAAAAAGAAGGATCCAGGTAGCTTTTTCATTGAGGCTACATTGGGTGATTCCTACACTGGAAGAGCTCTCTGTGATCTGGGAGCGAGTGTGAATTTGATGCCGTTGTCGGTATTCAAAAATTTAGGTGTGGGGGAGCCCCTGAAAACCTGGATAACTCTCCAATTTGCAGATAAATCTTCCAAGAGAGCATGTGGGATGATAAAAGATGTGCTTGTGAGAGTTGAGAGCCTGATAATTCCAGCTGACTTCGTAATACTAGACATGCCAGCGGGTGATGTGCCTATAATTCTAGGTAGGCCGTTCTTGGCGACTGGTCGTACTCTCATTGATGTAGAGAATGGAGAACTGATTATGAGGGTATTTTCGGGTCTTCAAACCGTCACCCCAATTTTCATGGGAGTATCAGCCAGGGGTGCCATTTGTGGTACAAGTGAAGCGCCAAATCCCAGAGTTGCCGCAAGGGGATCCACCGGACCACTGGGAAAGAAATAAGCCATCAGCGGTGCACGCACATGAAGCAGTGCTTCAAATCCAACACAGAAAATCTAAGCTGGAAGCGGCACAATGTGCCAGATCACCCTCTTGAGGTGGCAGAGGTAACTGGGTCGGGCCGTCGACCTTAAATTACAAGCGCTTGTTGGGAGGCAACCCAACCTAGGAGTAGAATTATATAGTTTAGTCGAATTTTATATATTTATCTCCATATGATATATGTGAGAGGTGAGAGAGAGGGACTGATGAGTTGTCTAGTTTTGCAGGTAATGTTAGCGAAGAATCTACCCCAGTGTGCCATGACACATTTGACCCACACGGGGACTCTTGAGGGAGTTGGGGATTTTTCGTGCATTCTTGTAGGATGGAGCAATCTACCCCGGTGTGCAAGGTACACGTGACCTTAGGGGAGTTACATTGTAGCTTGATGTAGCTTGGGGATTGCTCAGATGATTTTCATCAGCGGAAAACTGTCTACGGTCCACGAGACCCCTTCTTGTTGCCGTTTCGCAGCATGGTGCCCATGTAGTTCCGTGCACCTCAGGTATCTCTTCCTCTCTCGACGTCTAATTTGAGCGATAATTTTGGAGATCCATCGCCTACACATTTAAGCGATGAGTCCTCTTATTTTATCTGTAAATTCATTGAGGACAACGAAACGCTTAAGTGTGGGGGGGGGGGGGGGGGGGGGCTGTGTATATTTTTTCTAGCCATGTCTGTTTTGCATAACCTTGTTACATGTAGATTGTGTTAGTATTGTGAGTAGTGTGGTTAGTAGTGTGTTTATTATATTGTCGTATTGTGTTAGATCTTTAATTTCTGCATTATTTGCACTTTTATATTTTTGAGTCTCCCTACCCATTTTATGTGAGTAGTAGAGTTGGCCAATGCATATAGAGTTAGGAAAAATCGAAAAAGAAAAAAATATAAGAAAAGTGAAAAATCATAAAAATTTAATTTTTTTGAGAATATGGGCAATTTATGAAGCTAGAAATCGAAGAGAGTTCAATGAAAGAGTCTCGGAGAATAGGAAGCACCATAGTCGGAATGTCTTTAATTCTTAGTGTCTTGCGCACCGGTTTCACGAAAGGATGTCCCGGGTATTCAGGGAAAGTAGAAAGTAGACGAGGGCATACCTTTAATTCTTGTATTGTTCTAGGAGGATTTAGTCCTAAGGATTTGAATAGTCTGTTTTCGGTGGGAACTTGTGGTCTCTTGTAAATCTGGGGTGGACCTTCGTGTTGAGTTGGTTCCATGTGGTACATTGCTTTAGCCTAAGCGAAGTTAGGGAGTGTACACCACCATCCCTTAAGGCGGTTTCAAGAGCTAACCGAAAAAGCCCACACTTAGTTGCTCTAAATGCACGGTTGAAAAAAAAAATTAGAAGAGAATGAAAAACAAAAGAAATCAAAATCTTCTCTTGGATTAGATACGGTGAACAACCTAATGTGCCTCCATTCATGTGGAGAATTTGGATTCAATCCAATTAGATAAACTAGGGAAAACTAAAGTCAAGCCGTATTACACGGAGTTGTGTCTCCCGTCACTGGGACAATTTGCATTCAAATGCAATAACGGCTAAAAGGGTCTGAAAACCTCAAATGACTTGGCGACGAAAGACTATCTTAGTACTTAAGATGCCTAGACCCTCTGAGCTAAAGGACGTGCCCAAGTCTTGGATTGTTTATGGTGGATGTTTGGGGACCCCTTAGTGAACTTGTGCGTATGATCATCTCATCTCAATTTCTTGCTATTGGTTGTGAAATTTCGAAAAATACTTGTGAGAGCTTGATGATTTTGGTTAGTGATAGCGAGATTGCCCAATCTCTAAAGAAAAAGAAAAAAATTGCGTTATTTTATTACTTGCATTGTGTAAAATCGAGTTGCATTGTCTATAGTCATGTAGATTGCATTGCGTGTGTGGGTTGTTTGTGTCGCATGGCTAGTAAAGTTTTATGCAATTCGGTGGATAAAAACGTAGTGTAAGGTTTGATTTTGCTCGGGACGTGCAAAAACGTAGTGTGGGGGAATTTGATAACTCTCTATTAGAGTTATATTTATTGCATACTTTATATCGTTTTGCGTGATTCCGGGGTTGAAATATGAGTTTTACACTATGAATGTTGAGAAAACGTAGAAAGTTGAGTCTCTAGCACTTTATTGTTAATCCGGGCATTTCAATGCATATTTCGATGTTATTTGTCAAATTTAATCGCTTGGTATGGTTGTTCATGTTGTTTTGACAGGAATGGATGCTAAACGATGGCTAGGAGGGATGAAACGAACTTCGGAAGCAAAGCAAACTCAAGAGGAAGCAAGAGAAGCAAAGTCGGAGGAGCAAAAGTGACCAATCTCCACTATTTTGATTGTATCTCGAGTTCTACAATGAAGTTTGGAGTGAGACCAGTGGCAAATGAAAGTAGACTCAAACACATTTCCAACGATAGGTCACGGAGCTAAAACGGAGATCAAACGAGAAATATATGGTCCGTCAAAGATGGCAAAAAGGGTAAAAAAGGGACTGCTGGATAATAAGAACAAAAATCCTGTTCACGCGAACACTGTTCGCACGAACAGTCGGGTGTTCGTGCGAACAGAGAGGCCAGATGCAATTTTTGGGGTGTTTTGGTGATTTCTTGAAAGTTTGAAGGCTCTAACCTATTTCCAACGTATTGGGACGATCCTAAGGAGGTATTCACGCATATTTGGAGGAAGAAACAAGGGGAGACGACGATTGAAGGCGGAAATCATCAATTCTTGAAGATTACTCGTTTGATTTCTCTTCTTTCTCCCCTATTGATTGATTATGGAGATTTATGTATTGCTAAACAATTATATGTCTAGCTAAACTTCTCTTTGCTAGATAATCAATGGAGAAGTAGGGTTTTGATTAGGATTTTTCCGGATTTTGACTTGATTCATACTTCTAGCTTAATTCTATGTTTATGTTTGATTTATTCATTGTGTTCTTGGTCGTAGTTACATGTGTGCTTTGTTTGATCACCCGTAGCATGCTAGTTACCCTTTTAGTTGCACGATAGTGAACTAATTCGGGTGTGTGAAGAACGCAATTGACATTCTTGTAGTTCTTGGAGACCGAGAGGAGAAAAGAACTTGACTGACCGAGTGTGGGTTGTTTCGGTTAGTATTGGTTAGGTTTTAGTGAAAGCGGTGGACCGATAGGACCCGGTGAACGGACCTAACAAGCCAACTAGAGTGGAACGGTAGACGGAGGTGGACCGAAAGGACCTGAAGCTAACCGTGAAGCAAATTTACATGATATCGATAGAAGAGTGTAATGAGCGTGACCCGTTGTAATCAACCATAACTAGAGTGTCTTAAGCTTAGTCCGGAAATCGTATTCAACCCTAGGGACCCTTGATTATCTAGTTCTCCTCCATAATCATATCAAACACAATTATTTTCTTTTAAATTGAAAAATCATACAAAAATAGTTAGCTTAGTTGTTATTTAGTTTAAGTCACTTGTTTGTGGGTGACGAACCTTCAAATCAAAGACTTTTTACCGGTTAATTAGGTATCATAAATTTAATTATTAATTAGCTAATAATCGTCTATTTCCCTTGGGTTCGATACTCGGAGTCGTAAAATACTCCACTTACTACTTGACCGTATACTTGCGTTTAAGCGCGTTAAGAATTCGCGTCAGTATGCCATACTGTGATCATATCTCATACTTTCCGCATTTCTTTGTTAATGTTTGCATATCTAAACTTGTCATTCCTTCAGGTATGAGATAATCCAATGTGGACTGGCTTATAAAGATGTGCCTATCGTACCCAGGGTCATTTGCGAGAGCTTTGGAGTTAGGTCCCTTTGACAGGAGATTTTTCTTGACTGAAGCCATCTGGATTGTTGAGCAGCTATCTGTGACAACTCCAGCTACTATTTCGACTCAGAATGCGCGTTCGCTCTTTGAGACATGCCAAATGCATAAAATTAATTCCCAGGGCAAGTTGGATTTTGGTTTTCTCTTCAACAGGGTCACCCAAATTTTCAACTCTGTTATGTTGAAGTATGGCGACCGCAACGTTGTATTTGAGAAAAGGAAATTGGAGGAGCAAAAGAAGAAGGCTGAAGAGGCTGCCAAGCTTTTCCATGCGATGAAGGCTAGTTTTGACAAGTTGAAACAAGATGTTGCCAAGGCGGAGAAGGCTTCGCTCCTTTTATCGCCAGAAGACCCCTTAGATAAAGATTTGTTTTAAGAGCTGCAAGCACTGTAATGCTATATTTATTTTTCAAACATTTTAACTCTTTTGTTGGACTCTTGCTTTTCTGAATGACCTTTCCTCGCATTTCAATGCTGCAATGATTATCGTATCGGGTTTTACCGTAATTACTTGGATTATCGTGTCACCTTAGTATTAAATAAGGCGTGCTTCCCACGCAGTGGGTCCCATCCTGATCATGACCTAGGTTCATTAAACAAGGCGTGCTACTGTACCGTCATAACCTTAATAGGGTCATTAATTCTTGATCATTTCCGAGGCGTTGCTGACTCATCAAGGAACTGAAGAGTCTCCTCTGAGTCCTATATAAGCCTTCTTTGTTGCTATTTTGTTCTTCATTGGAGCTCATGTGATTGAAAAAATGTCATTTCCAGTGACTCCTCACGATTGTTTGCATTGCTTTTTGTCCAATTTTGATTCGTATCAACTCTGGTCCTCCAAGCCAGGATTCGTGTGTTGTGCTATAGAAATGGCTCCCAAGGAATTCACCGAAAAGGCTCCCGGTTTGTCTGATCTTTTGAAGACCAATTGTGTAAGCCTTTCCATTGGAACGAATATATTTTCTTCTTCTTATGTTTGCAGAAGTCCTCTCCTGTGACTTTCCGGCAAGGCGCAACTTTGTACCAACTCTATTACCAGAAAGTAATGAGCGGTGTGAATCTCTGGCGGTTTTCCGGCGGAGAACTATTTGCCACCATTGTTTCAGGTATGGTGTAACAAGTGAGTGTGTTTATCCTTGCACACAATCTGCTTCCTACCCCATGAGTTGTTCTCCCATTTGTTCTTCACATCAACAACCTTCATGGCATGAAGTTCATCTGGCATCTCGCCATGTCAAGGGTACAAGCAAGAGCCATGTTCTGGTCGAGAACGTCGACGATAGCGTCAAGCTTCGTAGCTTTAGTGTTTTTCGTAGGCTCATTCCTTAGTAACGCTTAGATTTTTTATTGGAAGCTTTTTCTGCATTGTAAGCTTTAATTTTAAGTTGTTATCTAAACAGATAAGTTGTAAGCCGCATTCGACTGTTATGAAAGTATGCTTTCCATTTGTTGTTTTGTCTGATACAATATATTGTAACTTCGCGTATTGACTTGCTATATGATGGTATGAAAGATTGTCAAAGTTTCTACTTGAAAATGATTTCAAAAGATTATTAGCATATAAGACCCTTTTCATTAAGACTCATGAGAAAGACAAGCTTGTGATTCAAATTTATGTTGATGGAAACAAGCTTTGTACTTCACTACTGTCTAGGCAGACAATTTTTGAATTAATTGCTTTCTAGACAGATTGGCTTTGAATCACATAGGATCATTTTTGTTATCGCTGCTATCCAGGTAGATAAGCTTTGGATCGCATAGGATCATGTTTTTTATCGCTGCTATCTAGGCATATAGGCTTTAGATCGCATAGGATCATGTTTATTATTGCTGCTACCTAGGAAGATAGGCTTTGGATCGCAAAGGATCATTTTTGTTATTGATGCTATCTGGGCAGATAGGCTTCGGATCACATTTTGTTATTGCTGCTATCTAGACAGATAGGTTTTGAGTGAATTGGCAGATATAATTAATATGAACCAATAAAAAAATGAATCAACAAGACAATAATTTGATGAAGTCCTCTCATATGGGAGAGTTATTATTATCAAGGCATCCTCATATGGGAGGAGCATGAGAACAGATTCCTCATATGGGAGGAAGAAATGAGAATACACATGAACTAAGAAATGATAAAACATGAATTTGAAAAGAAAATAGACAAGGCTAAGGATAGTACTTCTTAATCCAGCTCGTGTTGATTGGACTTGGAGTTGTTGCAGTCCCATGAAGTCTCTGAATGGTGCAGTAACCACTGTCGAAAACCTCTTTGACTTCAAATGGTCCCACCCAGTTAGACGCGAACTAAGGATGAGCTGCTTCCCACATGCAGTGATCTGAAGCTCGTAAGACCAAGTCTCCAACCGCAAAGTCTCGGTGCTGAACAGTTTTATTGTATGCGCGAGCGATCCTTTCCTTGTACCTTGTGTTAGCTCTCTTAGCCTCTTCGCGCCTTTCCTCTAGCAGAATAAGATCATGGTCACGCTGATTTTCATACAAAGCATGAAAGGCTATCCTTGCAGAGTTAACTTTGATTTCAGCTGGGACAACGGCCTCGCCCCATAGCATGGAAGTAAAGGGGAAACTCCTGTGGGAGTCCTTGGTGAGGTGCGATATGCCCATAGAGTATGCTCGTACTTAACATCGTGGAATTGTTGCACCAGTTTTGGGTCCCAAGGTGGCTAAAGCATCTGCGTGCCGCTTATCAGCCCTAGGAGTATGCTCGTACTTAACATCGTGGAATTGTTGCACCAGTTTCTGAACCATTGTCCTGTAAGGCAGCAAGTTGATTTCCTTTAAGCCGTACTTGCCTGAGGCCTGCTTGACGATGAGCTTCGAATCGCCCATGACCATCAAATTGTTTACTTCCAATGCCATGGCTGCTAGGAGCCATGCAATCAGAGCCTCGTATTTCGCCTCATTGTTGGTGACTGGGAAATCCAACTTTGTTGACATTTGGATGACTTCTCCGTCTGGTTTATTGAGTACAATACCAATTCCTCCTCCTTTTCTAGTTGATGACCCATCAAAATGCAGCTTCCAATATAGTGGCTCAATCGCATATATCTCAAGCTCTTCTAGCTCATCATCTACCATTGGCTCATGATTGTTGTCTGGAAACTAAGATAACAAGTCTGCCACTTCCTGAGACTTAATTTCCTTTGGACGAGCACACATGATGTCGTACTGCGAGATAGTCATGTAGCGCTTTGCTAGCCTTCCACAGGGAGAGGAATGACTCAAGAGATACCGGATGGGGTCACTCTTTGTGATTACCACGACTTTGTGAGAAGCGAAATAATGCTTTAACTTTCCTATAACGAAAAATAAAGAAAGGCAGTGGCGCTCTATATCAGTGTACATGGACTCAGCCAGCTGCACCACGCGAGAGATGTAATAGATTGTCTTTCCTGCCACTCATTCTCTTGAGCTACCAGCGCCCCTATAGATTTCCTGGTCGATGTCAGATACAGCAAAAGTGGTGACCCCAGTTGAGGCGCAATCATTACACGTGGTGACGTCAATAAGTCCTTCAACTTCCCGAATGCGGCTTGATGCTCCTCCATCCAGTTATACACATCATTTCTCTTACGAAGATCGCCGAAGCAGAAAGTCATCTCTGCAATTGCTGGCACAAATCTTCGCATATAGGATAGCTTCCCCAAGAATGTCTTCAAAGTGCTCTGGTTGTGGGGTGCCACCATACTGGTGATGGCTGAAATCTTCGCAGGATCAGGCTCAATCCCATGGCGGTGGATCACACACCCCAAGAATTTTCCAGAAGTTACCCCAAATGCACACTTCATCGGATTCATCTTCAGTTGCAAGCTCATGCACCTTTCAAACACTTTCCTCAAGTCTCCCAGATGATCTGCTTCTTCTCTTGACTTGATGAACAAATCATCAACATAGAATTCAACTTCATGATGCATCATATCATGGAAGAGAGCCATCATAGCACGTTGATAAGTTGCGCCCGCATTCTTCAATTCAAAGGGCATAACTGTGTAGTTGAAAAACCCAAATGGCGTGATGAACGCAGTCTTCCTCGCATCCTCAGGGTCCATCTTAATTCGATTATACCCGGTGAACCCATCCATGAAACTGAATATCCGATGACCTGCGGTAGAATCAATGAGCAGGTCTATGTTTGGCAGCAGGAAGTCGTCTTTTGGGCAGAAGCGGTTGAGATCTCTGAAATCTACGCAAATGCGAAGCTGCCCATTCTTCTTGACCACTGGCACAATGTTGGCCAACCAGGTAGGGTGATGATTGGGTTCAATGAATTTGGCATTCAGCAGTTTAACTATTTCTTCCATGATCTTCAAGTTAATCTCTGTTCTGAAACTCCTCGCACTCTGTTTTACCGGTTCAACCCTGGGACTATGAATCGTTACACCCGTGTCAAGGCCGGGCATTTCATCATACTCCCAGGCAAACACATCCTTGTATTCTATGAGTAGTTGCAGCAATTTCGCTTCCTCTTCGCCCTTGAGGTCTGCGCTCAGGAATAAAGGAATTTTCTTTTCTTCGGATGGACTTAGGAACACTTCTTTTAGTTCCTGCTTCTGTGGCTTTGGCTTGTCCTCCATGCACTCGGGCGCTTCTTTCAACTTGTCCTCCGGTAAATCTGACCTCAGCTTGTCTTCCTCTGATGCTTGTTCAAGTTTATTGATTTGCCCAGGGATATCCACATGTTGTGGGGGTACCCCCGAGCACCTTCATATACGATAGAATTTCTTCCTATTGGAGTAGAAGCTTTCTTTTTTCTGGTAAGCAATACGTGGCACCTCTTCGCAGGAAGGCACCTTCTCCTTGGTATCTTCCGTTGTCACCATCACCCCTAAGGGTGACTGATCCTTGATATCTTCCCATCGGGGCATAGGGGTTGGCTTGAATGGTCCAGGTGTCTGTTCGTCCGCCATTTCAGTGAACCATACCGCCTCAGTGAGGTGCGCTTCGTTCAGGTTTAATGGGTTTTCCGAGGCTGGTATCTCGACTACACTGCCATTCCAAATGGCCTTCATCACTTGGTGAGCTGTTGAGGGAACTTCATCAAAGCGATGGATTGATAACTCCGTTTTCGGAGTTATTTTATGCCTTTTATTTCTACGTTTTGCGTGCTTATAATGGAGAATTTGTCGTCTTTTGAGTAAATTGAGCGTAAATGTGATTATGTGAGTTCATATGCAATACTTGTTAAATCCGGGCGTTTCTTTAGATTTTTGAGCTTTTATTGTGATATGATCGCGGGTTGTGTTTTCGTGTTGTGATTCGCAGGAAAACAGGGCTTGGAGGATCGTGCGGGATTTGGAAGCGAACTTCGGAAACAAGGAACTCAAAGGAAAGTCAAAAGGAAGGAGAAAGTCAAAGGAACTTGAAGGAAAGTCAAACAGAAGAGGAAAGTCAAAGAAAGTCAAAGGAAGGTCAATGGAAGAAAGAAGGAAGAGGAAAGTCAAAGGAAGGAAGAGAAAAGTCAACAGAAAGAGGGCTGGAACAGAAGTCTTCGTGCGAAGACATTTGTCTTCGTGCGAAGACAAATACTTAGTCAAATTTCAGCTCGGCCAAAGTCTCTTCTCAAACACAGTTGCAGTATCTCTATGATAAGACCTTCGCACGAAGAAGCAGAAGTCTTCGTACGAAGACTCTTCGTGCGAAGACAACTGTCTTCGTGCGAAGAGATCGCTGGACAGTGCAGTTTTTTGGGGCTTTTTCGTATTTTATCCAAACTTTGTATTATGATTATGTGAACATATTTAAGGCTTTTAGGTCGACTTTTTCAGTAGTTTTTGGAGATTAGAGACATCTTTGGAGATCAAGAAGCCTTTGGGAGAGCTTAGGAGCTTTTGGATCATTCGTTTGGATTCTAAACTCTCGTTTTTCTTGATTTTTATGTTTAAACTCATTATAATCGTCGTTTTGATTATGAATATGAGTAGCTAAACACTTTTTGCTGGGAATTCTCGTTTGGTGTAGCTAGGGTTTGAACTAAAGTGATGTTTTGATGATTGTAATGCATGCTTTAGCTTAATCTCAAGTGTTTATTCACTATTATGGATTATTTACGTTCTTAATCTTATTATCTTTGCGAGTAGCTAACGTAGAGATAGAATCAATTAATTTTCACGCGGTAACTCCGTGAGAATTAGTCGGTACATTGAATAATCCACCTAGTCGTATCAATGTTTGGTAACTCGGCATCGTTAACTAGGATCGTTAAAGTAGAATTATGTTATTAATGCGTGCTTAAAGCTAAATTAGGCTTGGTAACTCGGTCTAGTTTAACCTAAGTATAGTGGACTTGCTTGGTAACTCGGTAAGTTCAACGTTGCTTGATTAATAGTGAATAACACGTGGTTGTTTTACAAATCAAAATATAAATTTAGATCAACCTAGTGAGCCTAGAGAATTGCGATCGAGAGTGACAATGTGAGTTTCCCTTAGTAAGTATAGAGAAAGTTTCTTTACGGGAATGCGTGCCTATTTTACACACGAACTTAATTCTTTCAAATCTAAAGTGTGTGCCTAATTTTCGTACAAGAGTTGAGCTAGGTGTGAGCTAAACAAGACGAACGTTCTTGTGTACGTCTTAGGTAGTCGCCAACCCGCCTCGTAGTGGCACACAGAACAGCTGTGCGAGGTGTGTATTAGAGCACTCACTGCTTATAGAACTTACCTTGTAGGACCACTAGTAAACCCTGATTTGAACCATGGATTCTTTGACAACCTTTGGACTTAGGGTGACGATTCTTGGCCTTCATCACTGATTGGTTAAAATCACCGCTTTAGTGCGTCACGAGGGTGTTGTAGTTGAGGGGGTTCGATGAGGGAGTACTTCATGCTATATTTGTGTGAGTCTTGCATATCGCATGTGCTTCATGTGTGATCTTTGAGGGGAATGCGAGGGTGAGTGAGAGTAGGCTTGCGCACTTCGGTGTGGCGGTGTTCCATGGCATTACAACATGGACACAAGTGAGGAGAGCCGTGAGTGTGTACCATCTAATACACACAAAACTTGGGTTGGGGGAATTTAATAGGTGGATCGTGCTAGGTACCGGATCTTACTCATCGTGGTGTAGGAGGTTTGGTTGGATTAGGCACGAGACAGATATTTGATCGACTACTTGAGAGGGGACAGGATTACATTCGAGTGTGGGGGTGTCGACATTTGACTTCGGACATCGAGATTGCGCTTGCGACGACTCCATCCCCACACATGCTCTTTTATGTTAGCGGCTTTGTTGGTTACACCGAGGATTTCATTGAGATAGGGAGAGACATTGATTTGTGATTCATACGTGTTGATTTGGATATTGTCTCTCCTTACGATTATATGTTAGCTTGGCACTTGGAAGACCACTCGGGACGTATATTGAGGAAAGAATGCAGGAATTTGAGAGATTGAAAAAAAAAAAAAATAAATAGAAAAAAAATCAGAAAAAAAAAGAAAAGAGAGAAAAAAAGGAGAGATGAATAAAGGTAGAATGAGAAGCTTTGTGGAAGAACGAGTGGAAAAGCAACTAGTTCACGAACGGGAAATTTTGGCTTATACATCATCCATGACAATAGCCGCGGAGATCGTAATTGTACCGGGGTGTGAGGGGATCGAGGGCCGGAGATGGTGAGTTTCGGGCTTGGTTTCTATCATTGTTGTGAGGGTGTGTGAGCTATGGTATTTGTGAGAATGTGACGCTTTAGGACTTGTATTTGATTTTTATCCTATTTGTCCCTAAAGCCTCATCATTTTAAACCCGTTAGCGGATTAGGAGCTCGGACCTTGAACGTGGCTTAGCCTAGCGTAGCCTTTTATTTTGTGGCACACATGAAAAGGTATTGCATTCTTGTACTTAGTAAAGTTAGGTTCTCTATACTAGCTAGGGGGAATTCATGTTGACGAATTTGATTTCGAATCATTCCTTGTGTCTAGATTTCTCATCGCTTCGTGTGAATCGGTTTAAGCTAATGGAGATTGCCCAATCTCACAAAAAGAAAAAGAAAATTTGTATTTCAATACTTGCATTGTGAATATTGCATTTGCATATAGGTGCATTGTGTATAATCGAGTCGTGTCGACTAGTAAGGAGGATGGTTGGTGAATGGGTCTACTCGGATTAGTATGCAAGTGTTCATGGTTTTGTATGCAATGTGAGGTGATAGTATGCAATTGGCGTAGGGAAGTTATGCAATGAGTAAGTAGGTTAGTATGCAAAGTTGGATGAATTGCGGGAAAGGCGAAAGAAGTTTTGACTCGAGAGAAATGGAATTGACTTGGGAGATTTGCTCGGGACGAGCAAAAGGTAGTGTGGGGGTAGTTGATAACTCCGTTTTCGGAGTTATTTTATGCCTTTTATTTCTACGTTTTGCGTGCTTATAATGGAGAATTTCTCGTCTTTTGAGTAAATTGAGCGTAAATGTGATTATGTGAGTTCATATGCAATACTTGTTAAATCCGGGCGTTTCTTTAGATTTTTGAGCTTTTATTGTGATATGATCGCGGGTTTTGTTTTCGTGTTGTGATTCGCAGGAAAACAGGGCTTGGAGGATCGTGCGGGATTCGGAAGCGAACTTCGGAAACAAGGAACTCAAAGGAAAGTCAAAAGGAAGGAGAAAGTCAAAGGAACTTGAAGGAAAGTCAAACAGAAGAGGAAAGTCAAAGAAAGTAAAAGGAAGGTCAATGGAAGAAAGAAGGAAGAGGAAAGTCAAAGGAAGGAAGAGAAAAGTCAACAGAAAGAGGGCTGGAACAGAAGTCTTCGTGCGAAGACATTTGTCTTCGTGCGAAGACAAATACTTAGTCAAATTTCAGCTCGACCAAAGTCTCTTCTCAAACACAGTTGCAGTATCTCTATGATAAGACCTTCGCACGAAGAAGCAGAAGTCTTCGTACGAAGACTCTTCGTGCGAAGACAACTGTCTTCGTGCGAAGAGATCGCTGGACAGTGCAGTTTTTTTGGGGCTTTTTCGTATTTTATCCAAACTTTGTATTATGATTATGGGAACATATTTAAGGCTTTTAGGTCGACTTTTTCAGTAGTTTTTGGAGATTAGAGACATCTTTGGAGATCAAGAAGCCTTTGGGAGAGCTTAGGAGCTTTTGGATCATTCGTTTGGATTCTAAACTCTCGTTTTTCTTGATTTTTATGTTTAAACTCATTATAATCGTCGTTTTGATTATGAATATGAGTAGCTAAACACTTTTTGCTGGGAATTCTCGTTTGGTGTATCTAGGGTTTGAACTAAAGTGATGTTTTGATGATTGTAATGCATGCTTTAGCTTAATCTCAAGTGTTTATTCACTATTATGGATTATTTACGTTCTTAATCTTATTATCTTTGCGAGTAGCTAACGTAGAGATAGAATCAATTAGTTTTCACGCGGTAACTCCGTGAGAATTAGTCGGTACATTGAATAATCCACCTAGTCGTATCAATGTTTGGTAACTCGGCATCGTTAACTAGGATCGTTAAAGTAGAATTATGTTATTAATGCGTGCTTAAAGCTAAATTAGGCTTGGTAACTCGGTCTAGTTTAACCTAAGTATAGTGGACTTTCTTGGTAACTCGGTAAGTTCAACGTTGCTTGATTAATAGTGAATAACACGTGGTTGTTTTACAAATCAAAATATAAATTTAGATCAACCTAGTGAGCCTAGAGAATTCCCGGTACTTCTCCTTTATTTGATAAAAACCCAAAATTCATTCTTTATTAATCGTGAAATATTTCACTTGGTTAATTGAGAACTTCGCGTTTAATTTCTTAGAATTAGATAAAAACACAACTTGCGACTTGCCCACATAAGGTATAGAATAATAATTAATTTAAACAAAGTCCCTTGGGTTCGACAACCCGGATTTCCGGTTTATTACTACACACGACGGCTGTGCACTTGCAGTTGGAACGTGTCAAGTTTTTGGCGCCGTTGCCGGGGACTTCGGCTAAATTAGTTATAATTCCTAGCCTTAGGGATTTTAATTTATTGTTTATATCCGTTACTCACCTACGTTTTGCGTGTTTCGTGATTTCAGGTTGATTTACACGGTGCATGACCCGTTCTCGAGACGAGCCTTTGTATCCAACGTTTGAAGACCCGGAATCCTTATTAAAAGCACAGCGTAGAGACAAGAGGAATTCAAGCTCAGTAGTTATGGATGAAGAGACGAGAGCTGAGTTTGAGAGGATCCGCAAAGGTATGCAGGATGCGGAAGCAGCTAGAGCTGCAGCTGTAGAGGAGGCTGCACAAAGAGCCGCAGAAGCTGAGGAGGTGAGAGCTCAAATGGCTGAGATGCAGGCAAGGATGGATCGCATGGCTCCCCCAAATCCACAACCACGTCATGGTGTGGGGGCACAAGTGGCGAACATCGGTGGGAACAACAATGGGAATAATGGGGAGAACAACAGGCAGAACAATGCTGAGAATGAGGAACGCCCTATGGTAGATTATTTCAGGACTACTCCAGCATGTTACCAGCCTACCATTGTCAGGCCACAGATCAATGCCCAACACTTCGAGTTGCGCCAACATATGATCAATATGGTTCTTGATGAGTGCGCATTCAACGGAGCTCCAGGGGATGACCCCAATCACCATCTGCTGGTATTTGAGCAAATCACATCGACCCTGCACGACCAGCGAGTTCCAGATGAAACAGTTAAGCTATTACTATTTCCATTCTCCTTATCTGGAAAAGCCAAGAAGTGGCTTATGGAGCTGCCAGCTGGTAGCATAGTGACATGGGCAGACTGTTGTCATGAGTTTCTGAGGAAGTATTTGCCACCATCCAGAGTCGCGCAGCAGATGGCAGAGATTGCAAAGTTCACTCAGGATGAAGATAGCTCGTTGGGAGATGCATGGAGGAAGTTCAGCCAAATTCTCCGTAGATGTCCAAATCATGGAGAGCCATGGCACAAGCTCTTCCATTATTTCTACACTGCATTAGACAAGGAGACAGCTGACCAGTTAGATATGCTAGCTGGAGGTAATTTTATGGGACTTGGAGCACAGCGAGCTCAAGATCTGCTGAACAACGCGTCAAAGAGAGAGTCTACACGAACTGAAACGCGTAGGTACTCCAAACCGGGGGATACATCCTTAGTCAACAAGATTGAATCGATGGAACAAAAGCTGGAATCCATGACTTCAGCATTTCACGGTATGCACCCTCCAACACAGAAGCCCATGGGTGAATTACTAGCAGATGAAAGCCAGGGATATGATAACAGTGTTGAAGATGTGAATTTTATGCGACAGCAGCAATGGCCTAACACCTATCATCCCAACAATCGTAATCATCCCAACTTCAGCTATGCCAATCCAAACAGTGGATTATAAGCACCCGGACAGAGACCCAATGTTCCATATCAGGCGCAGAGGCAAGTTCCACAACAGCAGGCTCCACAAAAAGAAGATCAAGAGACAAATGCTCTATTGAGAAAACTCCTAGCTAATCAAGACAGGATGGAGAGCACGATTGTCTCAATGCAAGCCACAATGAAAAGCCACGAGACTCAGATTGGGCAGATCGCCAATCAAAATATCAAGCTTCCACCAGGTATGCTTCCAGCAAATACTATCACTCCTAATGAGCAGCTAAATGCCATCACAACTCGCAGTGGCATCACTACTGAGGACCCCCCATATCCTAGCCACGCACGAGCTGAGGCGACTAAGGCCACTGAGAAAGCTTTGGATGAAGAGATTCCCGTGCCTACCGTGAGTCCCCAATCAAAGGACACGGTGAGGAAGTCGGATGAGAAACAGAAGCCTAGGGAGGAATACAGTGTACGAGTGCCATACCCGCAAAGATTGAAGAGTCAAGAGGATGCCAAGCATTTCAAGAAGTTTGTGGATATCTTCAGGAAATTGCACATTAATATACCTTTTGCGGAGGCCATTTCACAAATGCCTAAATATGCCAAATTTCTCAAGGACCTCCTTTCTAATCGGAGGCGCATGGATGACTTTGAAACCGTGACTCTAAATGAGGAGTGTAGCGCAGTTGTGCAAAAAGCGCTACCAAAGAAGATGAAAGATCCGGGCGGTTTCATCATTCCTGTTACATTGGGAGACGCATTTTATGGGAGGGCATTATGTGACCTTGGTGCAAGTATTAATTTGATGCCTACATCGGTTTTTGAGCAACTTGGTGTGGGAGATCCTAAGCCTACAAGGATGTGCTTGCAGATGGCTGATCGCACGATAAAACGCCCCAGGGGTGTTTTAGAGGATGTATTAGTGAGAGTTGAAGGACTCATCTTCCCAGCGGATTTTGTGATCTTAGACATGGAGGCCGACGATGATGTTCCTCTTATTTTGGGCCGTCCATTCCTGGCCACTGGGAGAACTATCATTGATGTGGCCAATGGGGAGCTGACTATGCAGATCAACGATGAGAAGGTGGCCTTCAATGTATTTGAGGCTATGAAGTTTCCCGCATACGCTGTGAGCGAGCAGTGCTTTGGGGTGGAGGCATATACGCTGGACGAGGAGGACGATATTTTGTTGGAGCAACTATATGAGGAGCTTGCTCTATTTGATTCCAGCAAGAAGGAGCAAGCTCTAGATGTTCATTGGCGCCCACCATTACCCCTCTTTAATGAGGGAAGCAGGAAGATTCTTACTCCTTCGCTTATTACTGCTCCTGTTTTAGAATTAAAGCCTTTACCTGTCCATTTGAAATATTTATATTTGGGATCTAATGATACTTTACCTGTGATTGTATCTGCATGTTTGGACAGGGAACAGGAGGAGCAGCTTCTCGAGGTACTACAGAAGAGGAAAGCAGCTATGGGATGGAAAATAGCAGATATTAAGGGGATCAGCCCCACAGTTTGCCAGCATAAGATCAGGCTCATGGAAGACAAGAAGCCGGTAGTTCAATTTCAGCGCCGCCTCAACCCTCACATGCAGGAGGTGGTGAAGAAAGAGGTGCTTAAATGGTTGGAAGCAGGTATCATCTATCCGATTTCTGACAGCACGTGGACTAGCCCGGTACAATGTGTTCCCAAGAAGGGAGGTATAACTGTGGTGGAAGGGGAAAAAGGTGATCAAATTGCCACCCGTACCGTTACTGGGTGGAGAGTTTGCATGGATTACTGCAAACTCAATGATGCCACTTTGAAGGATCACTTTCCCCTCCCATTCGTGGACCAGATGCTTGATAGGCTAGCTCACCATTCACACTACTGCTTTTTGGATGGATATTCTGGGTATAATCAGATAGCGATTGAGCCAGCTGACCAGGAGAAGACGACATTTACTTGTCCATATGGGACGTTTGCATTCAGACGCATGCCCTTTGGGCTATGCAATGCCCCAGCTACGTTTCAGAGGTGTATGATGTCTATCTTCTCAGACATGATGGAGCAAAATTTTGAAGTCTTCATGGATGATTTTTCGCTTTATGGTGATGGGTTCGAAGACTGTCTCCAGCAGCTAGCTCGGGTACTGGACAGATCTATTGACACCAACCTAGTGCTTAACTGGGAGAAGTGCCATTTCATGGTGACCGAGGGAATAGTGTTGGGGCACAAGATCTCCAGTAAAGGTTTAGAGGTAGACCGGGCGAAGATTGAGGTGATTGAGAAGCTTCCTTACCCTACGTCTGTCAAAGGGGTACGGAGTTTCTTGGGACATGCAGGTTTCTATCGGCGCTTCATTAAAGACTTTTCGAAAATCACAAAGCCTTTATCTGGTTTGCTTGAGAAAGATGCCGTGTTTGATTTCAATGAAAACTGCAAGACAGCTTTTGATTTGCTCAAGAAAAAGCTGATTAGTTCTCCCATTATAGCCACTCCAGACTGGACCTTACCGTTCGAACTTATGTGTGATGCCAGCGATTACGCGGTGGGAGCAGTGCTGGGACAGCGGAAAGACAAGGTAGCTCATGTAATTTACTATGCTAGTCGTACTCTTAATACTGCACAGGTTAATTATGCCACCACGGAGAAAGAGATGTTGGCTATTATCTTCGCATTGGACAAGTTTCGTCCATATCTTGTGGGTTCTCAGGTGACTATTTTCACGGACCATGCAGCCCTCAAATATCTTCTTGCTAAGAAGGATGCGAAGCCTAGATTGATCCGATGGGTGTTACTAATGCAAGAGTTTGACGTAGTGATAAAGGACAAAAAGGGTGTAGAGAACGTTGTTGCAGACCATTTGTCACGACTGGATAACGAAAAACAAGAAGATGTGCCGATTAGAGAAGATTTTCCAGATGAACAACTTATGGTAGTGGTAGCAGCTGTGCCTTGGTTTGCGGATTTGGCAAATTTCAAGGCGCTCAAAATTGTCCCGAAAGACATGACGTTTCATCAGAAAAAGAAATTTTTCGCAGATGCACGACACTATTTCTGGGATGACCCTTATTTGTTTAGGTTGGGAGCTGACAACGTGCTGAGAAGATGCGTAGCTGAGCCAGACACTTTGGACATTCTTAGACACTGCCACGAATTGAATTGCGGAGGACATTTTGGCAAAACGCGTACTGTGGCAAAGGTATTGCAAAGTGGATTTTACTGGCCTTCTCTACATAAAGATGCTCATCTATTTGTGCAGCAATGTGATCGATGTCAGAGAACCGGCAATATCTCCATCCGAAACGAGATGCCTCAAAATTTCGTGTTGGAAGTAGAGCCCTTTGATGTCTGGGGCATCGATTTCATGGGACCATTCCCGTCTTCACTTGGCAATCTTTATATACTGTTAGCTGTGGATTATGTGACCAAGTGGGTGGAGGCAATGGCTTGCCCGAAGAACGATGGAGCTACTGTAGAGAGATTCGTGCGAAAGAGCATTTTTACACGGTTTGGAACTCCCAGAGCCATAATCAGTGATGAAGGATCGCATTTTGTGAATAAAGTCTTTGCCAATGTCTTGAGCAAATATGGGGTAAAGACGCATAAGATATCACTGGCCTATCATCCGCAGTCGAATGGGCAAGCAGAAGTTTCTAACCGAGAGATAAAAGGAATTCTGGAGAAGACAGTCAACCCGGGACGCAAGGATTGGTCTCTGCATTTAGATGATAGCTTATGGGCGTATAGGACTGCTTACAAGACTCCTTTAGGCATGTCTCCCTACCAGTTAGTATTTGGGAAGTCATGTCATCTTCCGGTGGAACTTGAGCACAAGGCATTCTGGGCTTTGAAGAAGATCAATTTGGACGCTGAGCTCTCAGGTGAGCTACGAAAGCAAGCGCTACTTGAACTTGAAGAATTTCGATTGATGGCGTATGAAAGTGCGAAAATCTATAAGGAGAGGACAAAACTGTGGCACGACAGGCACATCATCCCGAGAGACTTCAAGGTAGGACAGAAAGTATTGATCTTCAATGCAAGACTAAAGCTGTTTCCAGGGAAATTGAAATCTAGATGGAGTGGTCCCTACACTATTACTGCAGTTTATCCATGGGGATCTCTTGAGGTAGAGGATGCAAATGGGAACAGGTTCAAGGTGAATGGCCAGAGAGCGAAACCGTATGTGGACGGGAATTTCATTGGAGTCATTGAATGGCTTCATGCAACTCCCGCAACTTGAGAAGTCTCTGAGGTAACTGGGTCGGGCCGTCGACCTTAAATTACAAAGCGCTTGTTGGGAGGCAACCCAACCTATTTATTGCTTTAGGATAGATTTTAATACTGTTTTGTAATTTTTATTCGGTTTGATTTTATTGAGGGGTGCGAGAGAGTGGATTTAATATTTCCAATGAGTATGTGCAGGAATACGAGGTGAAAGGCCTATTTCGGATCCCCCTTCTTGATGCGCGCGTGCGAAACAGAGTAAAAAGTCCAGATTTGCAGCTAAATACGCGTATCGGGATCCGAAGTGAAGGAATTGAAGATAGAAGCCATTTCTGCACCTATTCAACACACGCACCTGGGGAAGATCATGTTCCCGGACTCCCCGTCTTGATTTGCGCAAGAATTTAATTAGTGAACGGAGAAAGCTAGCACGCCGGCACGGATTACGAGGTGAAATTTTGAAGGACAGACTGAAATGAGAATTGAACAATGCCAACGTGTGGGGGTGGTCGAGAGCTTTCTGTAGACAGGTGGATCGCGCAAATCGGAGTCCGGATGAGGAAGTTACGCCAAAAAGGATGTTTTAGCGAGTAAAACGAGGCCAAAAGCATCCGGAAATGCAAAACGTGCCTTGGAACGCGTGAAATTGACAAAAAAAATATTCCCTGGATTTTGGGAGTGTTTTAAGGTAAAAAGGGAGTCTCGAGGTCGAGGAGATCCTTCGGAAAGCAAAGGCGCGATCGGATACGCGAAAATTTGACAAAAAGGATGTTTTTGGCACGATTCAGCATTGTCTTCGTATGAAGACAATTGTCTTCGTAGGAAGACTCTATACTTAGAAAAAATTTCAAGTCTGAAAATTGTCTTCTCAAAACCAAGTGCAGTATCTATGTGAGAAGACCTTCGTGCGAAGACAATTTGTCTTCGTACGAAGACTTTTCGCACGAAGAAAACTGTCTTCGCACGAAGACAGCGGGCGAAATGACAGACTTGGCCACGCACAGACATAGGCTTGAAGTTATTTCTTGGGGGTTTTTTAGACCTTTTGCACCTTGAAGCTTCAACATCTGCTGGGCATCGATCTCTTCTCCTCATTCTTCATCTTCACAGCAGCCTTCACTCTCCATAGCCGCACCTCACTCCAATTCACCCCACCCTTGATTCTTCACCAAATTCAACAACCCACCTAGGGTTTTGCTCGCAATTCAGAGGAGAACAAGATTCCAGAGGTGGTTTTGAGAGAGAGTGAGAAACGAGAGAGAAATTAGAGGAGGAAGAAGCTAGGGTTTTGAAGAAGAATTGAGAAATTGGACGAGTTGGAGCTTGATTCAGCTTACGGACGAGAAGACAACGCTAACGGGGACTACGCAAGGATTACGGAGCATCAACAAATTCGAAGTTTCGACAAATTTTTCCGGCGACATCAAAATCAGTCCGGGTTGGTCAAATTTTGAAATTTTTGCGTCCGTAAGACTTGCTCCGGACACGTAGGTACAATCTAAACTCTGTATTTCAATATTCGAGTCCTAGGCACATTGAGTAAAAGCCCAATTGTTATTTGTTGCGCTTAGTAGCGTATTTGGGGGCGATTGCGTAAAGTCCTAGGAAATATTTGTTACGTGTCTACGTGTTTCATTCGAGTACACACTTCTTGTCACGTGCACAATAGTTGAATTGTTCGTTTTACTTGAAATTGAATTCTAAATGGCGGGAGGAAAGAAACGGAAGACGGGAGAGGGGTCTTCGCAAGAAGCATCGGGGTCGGGCGATCCTCAATTAGAGATACCGCCTACTCCCCAATATGCTATCTTGAATGCCCCTTTTCCGGCTAAACCGGGCATTGTAGGCCGACGAAAGGCCAAGGCTAATTTGAAAGAGCGTAGTATTGGGCCCGGATACTATGATAGTTTCCGTTTCGTCACCTACGAGGCCCATCTTGACTCTCGAAGAGATACTTATTTGACTAAGAACGGGCAGCCCGAAAAGGCATTTCCATTGCACGAGGACATGCCTCAAGCAATCAAGGAAATTTTTGAGTGCGAGAAGCTTGACAATTGGTTTAAGCTAGTAGGGCAGTCTAGTTCACATATTGCGCGAGAGTTTTGTTTCAATTTGCGGTATGCAAAAGATGGTGAGAGCCAAGACCCTCGTCTTGTTTACTGTCGGAACAAGTGGATAGTCTTCACGCCAGAGACTATCGCTGTAGCCATGGGTTTCCCCGCTTTGAAAGAGGGTTGTGGGTTAGAGACGGTTCTTCGTAGTGAGAATCTTTGGTCTCGTTTAAATGCTTTTTGCTTTGCGAAGGGGGTTGATCCATGGGACAGGAAAGGGGAGGTGCTTCATTGGAAGGCCGAAAAGAAGTTTTATAGGCCGGAGGCTAGGTGGTGCTGTGAATTGTTAGAAAACTGGGTTTTGGGAATCACACGAAACCCTAGTTATACTTTCCGCCTCTCTGTCTGGGCTCTTTGTCTTTACACCGGGGTTAGAATCAATATCCCCAAACTGATTTGGGAGAATTGTCTTGAGAGGGTGTCGAGGACGAACAAATTGGGCCCCGGTCATACTTGCTTGCTCACTCACCTAGCCAAAACTACCGAGGTAGTCATAGGGAGAGATATGGATTTGAAAGCGTTTACTGCTAGGAAGTGGCATAGGTTTGATGAGACAGCGAGGAAGAAGGGCAAGGGTAGGAGGATGAACACCTCTAGGTTTGACAACCAGGTTGCCTACGACCACCTGCGAGAGGAGATGGCCCGGGATAGACTCGAGAGAAGACGCCAGTTTTCCCACACTCGGGACAATCAGGCGAAGCTGGGGGGATTAATCCAGATGGTGGGCCAGTGGGTTATACAGTCTAGTGGTCAGGCGGCGGGGGAGTTTGTTCCACCAGTCCCGACGGCGGATCCGTGGTTCCAGGAGGATGAATTTGAGTATCCGGTTCCGCCGAGTGAGGAAGAGGAAGAAGAAGATGATGAGGAAGAAGATGATGAGGATGAGGAAGATGACGAGTAGTGGAGTGTGCCCTCGTGCTAGAATTGTTGAGTCCTCGTGTTATCGTTGAGGACAACGATGCATTCTAGTGTGGGGGTGGCTGAGTCCTTTTTACTAGTCAGTGTTGTGTCTTTGCATCGCCAGTGTCAGCATGTAGTTAGAAATTTTTGGTTATGTCCTTATTTTTCTTTTTATTATTCATCTTTTTGCGTGCACGTTTTGGTATTTTTGAGTCAACCCACCATTGTTGAGTCGTTAGTCGAGTTGGCCGTGCATATAGTGTAAAAAAAAAGAAAAAAAAAACTAAAAATGTGAAAACACCAAAAAAAAAAATTAAAAATTTGAGAAAGGGCAATCGAAAGAAGCTGAAAATTCGGTAAAATCGAGAAGTGTGAGACTTTTAGGCATAGGGCGTGAATTGCGATCGAGAGTGACAATGTGAGTTTCCCTTAGTAAGTATAGAGAAAGTTTCTTTACGGGAATGCGTGCCTATTTTACACACGAACTTAATTCTTTCAAATCTAAAGTGTGTGCCTAATTTTCGTACAAGAGTTGAGCTAGGTGTGAGCTAAACAAGCCGAACGTTCTTCTGTACGTCTTAGGTAGTCGCCAACCCGCCTCGTAGTGGCACACAGAACAGCTGTGCGAGGTGTGTATTAGAGCACTCACTGCTTATAGAACTTACCTTGTAGGACCACTAGTAAACCCTGATTTGAACCATGGATTCTTTGACAACCTTTGGACTTAGGGTGACGATTCTTGGCCTTCATCAATGATTGGTTAAAATCACCGCTTTAGTGCGTCACGAGGGTGTTGTAGTTGAGGGGGTTCGATGAGGGAGTACTTCATGCTATATTTGTGTGAGTCTTGCATATCGCATGTGCTTCATGTGTGATCTTTGAGGGGAATGCGAGGGTGAGTGAGAGTAGGCTTGCGCACTTCGGTGTGGCGGTGTTCCATGGCATTACAACATGGACACAAGTGAGGAGAGCCGTGAGTGTGTACCATCTAATACACACAAAACTTGGGTTGGGGAATTTAATAGGTGGATCGTGCTAGGTACCGGATCTTACTCATCGTGGTGTAGGAGGTTTGGTTGGATTAGGCACGAGACAGATATTTGATCGACTACTTGAGAGGGGACAGGATTACATTCGAGTGTGGGGGTGTCGACATTTGACTTCGGACATCGAGATTGCGCTTGCGACGACTCCATCCCCACACATGCTCTTTTATGTTAGCGGCTTTGTTGGTTACACCGAGGATTTCATTGAGATAGGGAGAGACATTGATTTGTGATTCATACGTGTTGATTTGGATATTGTCTCTCCTTACGATTATATGTTAGCTTGGCACTTGGAAGACCACTCGGGACGTATATTGAGGAAAGAATGCAGGAATTTGAGAGATTGAAAAAAAAAAAAAAAATAAATAGAAAAAAAATCAGAAAAAAAAAGAAAAGAGAGAAAAAAAGGAGAGATGAATAAAGGTAGAATGAGAAGCTTTGTGGAAGAACGAGTGGAAAAGCAACTAGTTCACGAACGGGAAATTTTGGCTTATACATCATCCATGACAATAGCCGCGGAGATCGTAATTGTACCGGGGTGTGAGGGGATCGAGGGCCGGAGATGGTGAGTTTCGGGCTTGGTTTCTATCATTGTTGTGAGGGTGTGTGAGCTATGGTATTTGTGAGAATGTGACGCTTTAGGACTTATATTTGATTTTTATCCTATTTGTCCCTAAAGCCTCATCATTTTAAACCCGTTAGCGGATTAGGAGCTCGGACCTTGAACGTGGCTTAGCCTAGCGTAGCCTTTTATTTTGTGGCACACATGAAAAGGTATTGCATTCTTGTACTTAGTAAAGTTAGGTTCTCTATACTAGCTAGGGGGAATTCATGTTGACGAATTTGATTTCGAATCATTCCTTGTGTCTAGATTTCTCATCGCTTCGTGTGAATCGGTTTAAGCTAATGGAGATTGCCCAATCTCACAAAAAGAAAAAGAAAATTTGTATTTCAATACTTGCATTGTGAATATTGCATTTGCATATAGGTGCATTGTGTATAATCGAGTCGTGTCGACTAGTAAGGAGGATGGTTGGTGAATGGGTCTACTCGGATTAGTATGCAAGTGTTCATGGTTTTGTATGCAATGTGAGGTGATAGTATGCAATTGGCGTAGGGAAGTTATGCAATGAGTAAGTAGGTTAGTATGCAAAGTTGGATGAATTGCGGGAAAGGCGAAAGAAGTTTTGACTCGAGAGAAATGGAATTGACTTGGGAGATTTGCTCGGGACGAGCAAAAGGTAGTGTGGGGGTAGTTGATAACTCCGTTTTCGGAGTTATTTTATGCCTTTTATTTCTACGTTTTGCGTGCTTATAATGGAGAATTTGTCGTCTTTTGAGTAAATTGGGCGTAAATGTGATTATGTGAGTTCATATGCAATACTTGTTAAATCCGGGCGTTTCTTTAGATTTTTGAGCTTTTATTGTGATATGATCGCGGGTTTTGTTTTCGTGTTGTGATTCGCAGGAAAACAGGGCTTGGAGGATCGTGCGGGATTTGGAAGCGAACTTCGGAAACAAGGAACTCAAAGGAAAGTCAAAAGGAAGGAGAAAGTCAAAGGAACTTGAAGGAAAGTCAAACAGAAGAGGAAAGTCAAAGAAAGTCAAAGGAAGGTCAATGGAAGAAAGAAGGAAGAGGAAAGTCAAAGGAAGGAAGAGAAAAGTCAACAGAAAGAGGGCTGGAACAGAAGTCTTCGTGCGAAGACATTTGTCTTCGTGCGAAGACAAATACTTAGTCAAATTTCAGCTCGACCAAAGTCTCTTCTCAAACACAGTTGCAGTATCTCTATGATAAGACCTTCGCACGAAGAAGCAGAAGTCTTCGTACGAAGACTCTTCGTGCGAAGACAACTGTCTTCGTGCGAAGAGATCGCTGGACAGTGCAGTTTTTTTGGGGCTTTTTCGTATTTTATCCAAACTTTGTATTATGATTATGGGAACATATTTAAGGCTTTTAGGTCGACTTTTTCAGTAGTTTTTGGAGATTAGAGACATCTTTGGAGATCAAGAAGCCTTTGGGAGAGCTTAGGAGCTTTTGGATCATTCGTTTGGATTCTAAACTCTCGTTTTTCTTGATTTTTATGTTTAAACTCATTATAATCGTCGTTTTGATTATGAATATGAGTAGCTAAACACTTTTTGCTGGGAATTCTCGTTTGGTGTATCTAGGGTTTGAACTAAAGTGATGTTTTGATGATTGTAATGCATGCTTTAGCTTAATCTCAAGTGTTTATTCACTATTATGGATTATTTACGTTCTTAATCTTATTATCTTTGCGAGTAGCTAACGTAGAGATAGAATCAATTAGTTTTCACGCGGTAACTCCGTGAGAATTAGTCGGTACATTGAATAATCCACCTAGTCGTATCAATGTTTGGTAACTCGGCATCGTTAACTAGGATCGTTAAAGTAGAATTATGTTATTAATGCGTGCTTAAAGCTAAATTAGGCTTGGTAACTCGGTCTAGTTTAACCTAAGTATAGTGGACTTTCTTGGTAACTCGGTAAGTTCAACGTTGCTTGATTAATAGTGAATAACACGTGGTTGTTTTACAAATCAAAATATAAATTTAGATCAACCTAGTGAGCCTAGAGAATTCCCGGTACTTCTCCTTTATTTGATAAAAACCCAAAATTCATTCTTTATTAATCGTGAAATATTTCACTTGGTTAATTGAGAACTTCGCGTTTAATTTCTTAGAATTAGATAAAAACACAACTTGCGACTTGCCCACATAAGGTATAGAATAATAATTAATTTAAACAAAGTCCCTTGGGTTCGACAACCCGGATTTCCGGTTTATTACTACACACGACGGCTGTGCACTTGCAGTTGGAACGTGTCATGGATCCAGGCCCGGCCGATTATCATGTGGTATGTAGTGTTCTCATCAATGAAATATAACTTGGCAGAACACTTTATCTTCCCTATCTAGAGACCTAGGCGGATCCAACCCACTGTCATCCTGGAATCTCTTCCGAATCCCATCAGCGAGGATGGGCGCCTAACAATCTTCTTCTCAGAAATCCCCACCAACTTCATTGTGTTGAGGGAGACTACATTGATGGTCGCACTTTCATCAACGAATGCCCTCTTGAACTCCACATCATTGATTACTACTGTGACATACAAGGGCTTCTGATGGCTCGCATCTGTCTTCTTATCACTTTCTGAGAAGGTCATCATCTTTTCCGTGGAGCGAGAGGCCCTGACAACTCTTCCGATGTCCTCCTCAAAGTCTTCTGCTACTCTGAGGATTGCCTTTTCATTTCTTTCCGGCACCTTTCTGAAAATCTCATTTCGTCAAAGAACCTTCTGAAGCCGTGCGACCCCTTCATCCTGTCGGCACGCGAGTCCTCGGTGTCCATGCTATAATCTTCCTCGTCATGAACTTCGGCTACAACATGCAGCCCATCTTCTGCAACCTCTTCGAGGTCCGTGATTGCGATCATGGCTACCTCCTTGTCTTTCGGCTCTTGCTCTGCATGGGCTGGGAGGGGATTATTGCGCATGTCCTGCCTCTGGTCGCTGATGACAAGCTCCCCTTCCTTCATCTTCCGGCTTACTAGGTACCTGAGCTTCTTGCAGTTAGCTGTTGGATGCATGACTTTGCCGTGGGATTCGCACCACTTTGGATCCCTTAGCTGCTCCCTAGAGGGTGCCCTTTGAATATGAGGTAGGACCCCATCTTTACGCCACTGTTTACAGAGGTCGATCACCTCCTCAAGGGAACATGGAAATGGCGGGGCATCTGTGGTCGAAACCATATGCTGCTTGTGTGGTGAGACTGTATTGACTTCAGCCTCGCTCCCCCTCTTGTAGTTAAATCTACCAATCCTGAAAGTCGGTCCTCCTGGGGATCGCTCAGGGGAATGCTTCTTCTTTTGCCTCTCAACTATAGGCTCTACATTCTTGGTATTTTCGATTAACTTTGAAAAAGAAGGCATTTGTAAGTTAATCAACATACCCTTATACACATCTCGCATTCCTTGGAGACATATCTCGACGAGCCGGCTTTCAACTACCTCATCTCTGCATTGCAGCGACTTCGCCCTAAACTTTTTGATGAATTTGACTCCATATTCGTCACGCTTCTGATACATACGCGACAAGTGGATCATTGTAACCTTCTCCTCCACCTGAAAGAACTTGGTGTAGAATTTCTTGACCATGTCCTCCCATGTCTTTATGGATCCAGCTTCCAGCATTCTGTACCATTTATATGCACGTTCCCCAAAGACTTAGGGAACTCGCGCATCAACAGGTTGGAATCAACCCCATGTGGCCCCATCATATCAATGAAGCGCATGATGTGCTCTTGGACATTCCCATTGACGTCGTCAAATTTTCCCACTTAGGGGCCTTGTACCCTGCTGGGTTGGGCATCAAGTAAATCTCGCGCGGGATAGGAGGCGCGTTGTCAACTTTCGGGATAAAAGCATCCGTGAAACACTGATTGGCCAGAAAGTTGTCTATGCGCTGATCCAAGGTCGTCATGCTTCTTGATGCACTCCCTCCCGCAGCAGGAAAGAGTGTTGCAGCTGGGGAAGGCACATATGCAACAGTTAGATTGGGAGGGTAACCAACATTGTTTATAGCTGCAGGTGGGGAAAGCAAGGGATAATGTGGTTCGATATTGAAGGGAATACCCGGTAGTTGGGAAGCAGGCGTGACAAGGGATGGCTGAGCAATTTTTCCCTGGGTAGGAGGTGGTTGGACAATTTCTGGTGGGATTTGTAAACTGGATCTTGGCGGTGTAGGCGTTACCTCTGTCCCCTGGGAAACAGGGGTTCCAGTTCCTAGAGAGATGGCGGTTCCCAGTGCCAGATTCTGAGCAAGGGCTCCCAAAATTGACATAATCTGGGCCATCTGTGCAGATTGAGCGTGGAGAGCCTTCGCCTGGTTGTGGAGGGTTGCGTTCAGCGTCACCAGGGTTGGAGTACCACCAACTGCTGTGGAATTAAGGCGGGTTTCCTCCCCCGAAGTCGTCTCTGTTGAGGTAGATCGGTTGCTAGCATCTTTATCGTGAGACATGGCTGCTTGCTGAAGTAAGTTTCACGTCAGGTTCACCAAATGTGTACAGGAGAATCCTTTGAGGAAGATTCAAGAAAACACCGAAAGTAGAGAATAGAAACAAAGGGAAGTATGGGGGTAGTCAGTAGGGAGAGAATAAGACAATGGCAACTGTGAGAGAGAGAGACAGTGTTTGGCCAGAGCTTCCGCGTAGTTCAGAAGATCACATCCTTGCAATGAAGGGTTAGCACTCCTATATATAGTGGAGAATGTGACCGTTGTAGTGGGTTAATGCGCCCATTAATGGCGGCTTAGTTACCTTAACCATAACGGCACGTTCGTCCACATATATAGGGACCGTTACGCACTTCGTCCAAGTATACCGCAACCGTTATGAGGTTGACCGGGTTTATGGAGCTATGGCAATAAATCTCTCAAAGCAGTTACCAAGGGTCGCGCGCGGGCTTAGTTGTCACTCGCGCACGACGGAACTTACTCTAGACTCCAAACCACTAAGTCCCTACAAGTCCTGTGTGGAATGATATGCGAGGGCCTTGTCTCTTAGCCCCCACGTGGATCAGCGCGGGTGGTGATCCAGTGTATGTGGAGCACAACTAGGTGTGCTGAAATGACTGCCACGTGGCTGTGATCTGTCTGTCTGGAAAGCACCATCTACACTAGCAAGCAAGAAATCTCTCCTCCATCGGAAAATATCAGGAAGGGGAAGGAAGTTCAAGAGGCTAGGTCAGAATCTGAGTCAAAACAAGAGGAAGTAGTGAAGGATCAGGAACAGGGGAATAAAGATCAAGGTGATCATTCAACTGAGAAAAAGAAAGGAGAAGCGAAAGGGAAGAAGCTAGAAGAAAAGAAGGTTGATCAAACTCCAAAAGGGAAGAAGCCAGAGGAGAAGAAAGTTGATCAATCTAAAGAAAGGAAGAAGAGAGTCAAACATGTTGCTTTAAAGACTAAGAAGTCTTCTGGACATGGTAAGAACATACTTCCTAAATCGTGGTTTTTCAATTCAGAAGTTAATACTATGTGGATGGATGGATATGCTTCTTCAAAAGTTGCCTATTACAGTATGATTTGTGATGAGTTATTGAAAAATTGGATATTGACTGCATTAGGAAGTTAAGAGATTCATCTATTTGGAAGATGCTAAATCCAACCTCTGAGGCTTATCCTAGGCTAACTAGATTGTTTTATCTCAATTTGGTTCATGAAGTTTTGATGATGAAAACTATGTTTTAACCTTTAAAGTGGATGGTGTAGATATGAGGTTAGATCATAGGGGTTTTTCGAAATTATGGGGAATACCTAGGAAGGTACATGAACATCCTGATAGGAGGGAGTGTTTGGAGAAGGCAAGATCTGAATTTTTCTTAGAGGAACACCAACTGGACCTAAACAATTAAGTAAATAACACACTGTGTGTTAAATTGTGAAGCCAAAATCTATTTTCTATCATTATGAGGTGTGTTGTGCCAAGGGAACATTCAAAGGAGTTGTTAACTGACAGAGTTCTGGTTTTGATGTATTTAATCTGTCAAGGCTATGAATTGATTTACCTAGTGTGATGATGGAGCACATGATATACTGTGGGACTAGGACTAGAAATCATTATTTGCCTTACGTGAATCTGTTACCATTATTCTTTATGTACTTTGGAGTATCTGTGAAGGATGAGGAGAAAATTACAAGTGGTATTGGGTTGGTTGATGAAAATTCATTTTAACGGATTGGAATTGTTCAAACTGGTAAAGGGAAGTTGAAGTTCTATTCAGAATTGTCTGCACATGAACTGAAGGAAAATGATTACATCAAACCAAGGGCAGCAACAACATCAAATACTTTAGGCAACTTGGATTTCTCCCTGATCATTGACAGAGTTGAGGTTGTGGAAGATGGTATCGACTACTTAAGGCAAGGTCTATTTGATTTGTCTAATGAGTTTGGGAAGTTCAAAGGCTTGGTGACTTCAAGGTAATGGAAGCTAGATGTGATTATCAAATGTTTGTAAATTGGAGAAGATGCCACCTAGTGCGAGTAAAGAAGATGATATTGACTCTGACATGGTGATTGGTGAAGAAGAAACTTCAAGGGAATGGAAGCTGGATGTGATTATCAAATGTTTGTAAATTGGAGAAGATTCCACCTTGTGCGAGTAAAGAAGATGATATTGACTCTGACATGGTGATTGGTGAAGAAGAAGAAGAAAAAAAGAAGAAAGTGCCGATTATTCTTACTTCTAAATAAATTTTTGATCAGAGTGAGGATGATGAGGTTGCTGAAGAAGATGATGAGAAGGTTGTTGAAGATGTAGGGTTTTGAAAATGGATACGCAGCGGAATAACATAATTAAATCCGTTCAAGACCCTCCAAGGATCACATGAAGAGAAACCATAACGATAGTAAAGGTTTTGATTCAAGTACCTTGATTTAATGGTTGCAGAAGACTTGTCACGTGAAATTGTGTTCACGTCTCTACGAGTATCCGCCCCTTGGATCACCAATTAGATTCCTTAACACCGTGTAGTGCTAGAAACAGAAGAAGGAGGCAGCAGATTACACAAACTGGAGCAAAATTGAAGCCAACGGGTAGAGGGGCGGATGGGGGGGGGGGGTTTCGGCCCTCCTTGTCTTGTCTCTCTCCTTGCTTTCTCTCTTTTGTGTTATAACAATTATGACAACTCTCTTATAAGAAATAAGATATGAGTGTTCTTTATATAGTCTAACAACTCCTTGCTAACTACATATTAGTGTTGGAATAGATGCCCTAGAGGCAATCTAGTTTAGTATGAATTTGTAATTGGCTAGAAATTCATTTATTATTTATTGGATATTTAATATAATGAAGTCCTTAGATTTGCAATCGTGTTGTTTATCTTAAATATCCCTAGTCAAGTATAATGATTAAATGGGACAATCATCTATAGACTAGTATGGGGTTGGATTGATATGGAGATATCACGATCCAACACATAGGTGTGCATTACGGAATGTTGCACTGGATTGACCCATTACCGAGAAGGCTACATACACGTTATGTTAAGTCACAAGTGCTTCTCGGGTACAATGGTATTGTCATCCTTAGACTTGAAGTCACTAGATATTCTAGTTGTGGATCATTGTGATCTTGGTAGCGTTAAACGCTACACCGTAACTGGGTAGTTATAAAGGCGTGTACTGGATACAATGAGAAGCAAGCTTAGAGATCGTAGTGGACGTAGAGAGGATTTGCCCCTCCCACATAACGGGAGCAAACATCCAAGGCCACTCGAAGGATAGTGCTTATAGAATGTCTGGCCAGACTCAAATAAATCAATATATGGGATATTGATGTTATTTGCACGAATAAGGCTATTCCATGGATCGAGAAACTAGGGATTGGATATACGAGTGTGACTTGTATGTCTCGTGTCCAATCCGGATATGGAGGCAAAGGGATGAGACAATTACTTGTACAAGGTTGTCTAGATGACTATTCTATTAGTTGGCTAGAATGGATGTTTTGCTAGAAACCGCTCCATATTAGCAAGGAGTTGCTACCAACTAGATAGAACCTATGGGGTCACACGCTATATAGAGTTGTACTAGATTTGGGAATTAATTAATTGGATTAATTAATTAGAAGGATCACTTTGCAAACCCTTGCAAACTTAGTAGGGACTAATTTGCAAGGAAGGGACTAAATTGAATTCTAGTAGGACTAGAATAAGTCCTTTAGGTAGTTAACAAAGAGTTGTTGGACTATATAAAGGACCCTCCTTCCTTCCTTCCCTACACAACTTATGCTCTAAAGAGAACATAACAAGAGTAGGAGAGAACAAAGGAGAGAGAGAGCAAGCAACAAGAGGGACGCCGCCCCCTTGCCGCCGCCCACTCGTCCCCGACGCCACAAGAGGGCCGAGCCCCCTTTTGTGCCTCGTTTTGCGTGATTCCTTCACCCTCCTTTCATTCCGGGCTAGCACCAAGGAGATTGGAGATCTAGGAACAACTCTAGGCGTGGATCAACTATAGAGAACGTGACACTATTCGCGTTTGAAGTCATCAAGGAGAACCCAAAGGTGTGTTTATGATTTCTTACCTTTACTATCGTTATGCATCTAGACTTGTGATCCTTGGAGGGTTTTGCATGGTTGTTTGTTTGATTATGCTTCCGTTTGCGCGATCCATGAATCAAAACCCTACAGTGGTATCAGAGCCACAGGTCATAGAGCATAAACGTAGTTTATGTGTTACATTCTTGTTGTTTTACACCTTAATTTGTTGTTTATCGCGTAAAACAAGACAAATCAAGCATTGGATGCAATTTGTCAAAGAATTAATCATAACAAGACCCAATTATTGCATTGGATGCATGAATTGGTGAGTTTGAGAAATTTTAGGATCTTAGATCTAGGGTTTGGGCATCCTTGGGGAAGAAGGAGTTCTCCCACAACAAGGAAACAACCAAACTTGGGCTCCAAGCAAGGAGGTTGTTTTGGAAACAACCTCCACAAGGAAGTTCGGCCCCCTAGGGGACCGCCCCCTTGCTTGCCGCCCAAGCTTGGCGCCCTAAGGGGTCGGGCGGCCCTAACCCGCGGGCCTAGCTTGCGGGTTTTGGGCCGGGCCGGCCCTAGGGCTTTATGGTTCACTTTGTTTGGGCCCGGGCAATTGGATTGTTGGGCCCATGGACCGTTTTAACCCTAGAAATCCTAAAATCAATTAAAATTGACCAAGCGCGTTAAAATTGGATTTTAACTGTTTATGTGCAAATCGCATGGTGATTGGATATGGCCTTAGGATGTGGTTTGATGTGGATGTTTAATTTTGTGGTTTGGTTTTACGGCCTGTGAGCTGATCAATTAATTGTAATAATTAATTAGGGTTTTATGGCCTGCGTGCCATTTTTTCTCAACTTGTGAGATTTATTTTATTTAGTATAGATATTAGCTAGTGCTAGATAAAGTAGATTGTTAGCCAAGATTGAAGAAAAGAAGCCAAAAGCCAAAGAAGCCACAAAAGATGGAGCATGGAGCATGGAGCATTCCACATGACTATGAAGGATGGACCAGAAGATCAAGACGCATGGAGATGTGTTTGTTTTTAGGGTTCATAGATAATTCCATTGGCTTGGAATTATCTTAGTCTAGAAAAGGCCATATCCACATCACGTTTATTTTCTGTTTCGTGGTTGTTTATTTATTGTCTTATTATTTGTGTGGTTGGTGTATGGATGATGCATGCAATTAGGATAATAAGATAATTAGACAACCCGGATCTATTATTTGGAGTTGTGCCCAAACTCAAATAGATAGATTAGTTGATATTGATCAACAAAATAATTAAAATTGAAAAATCCCTCAAATTTTTAAATATTGTGTTCTTGCCTTCTCGTTATTTAAACACTCATTATCATCATTATTTATCAAGTTCCTGCGTGCCAAAGCATGGCGACTTTGTTCATAATGATGGAATGCGATGGCACGTAACAATGTGCAATTGTTTAGATAAGAGGTTGAACACAACTAGGCTATTAATTTGATTAAGAAACCTAGAGGCAATCAATTGGGATTATCCATATGGATGGATAAATAAGTAGTTATTTGCCCGATTGAACCAAGAGTTGCATATGGGATGCAATTGGAATCGTTCCTACCTAAGAAGTAATCGAATTATGGGTGACTTGCCAAAGCAAGCTCATAAGGAGATGAAAAAGATGGATCTTGGCCCACTAGAAAATATAATGATATTTTCCGCATTAATATCTTGAGGGTTATTAATCCGTAGAAAAATAGTGGGAGCTATATTTAATAAACTAGCCATTATTAAATATAGTCAAAAATTCACAAATACTAAAACTTGCGTATTTTCCTTTTTGTAGAATTCCAAATGGCAAACAACTCATCGAGTTCACAACATTCCCTACGATCTGTCCTTGAGAAGGACAAGCTCTCTGGAACCAACTTTCTCGATTGGTACAGAAACTTGAGAATTGTTCTCAAGCAAGAGAAGAAGCTGTACGCAATAGAGGAGCATGTTCCAGAAGGTCCAGAGAATCAGACACCTGCTGCCTTAAAGGCGTATCAAAAGCGTGTTGATGACGCTAATGATGCGGCCTGCCTAATGCTTTGCACCATGACCTCTGAGCTTCAGAAGCAACATGAGAACATGAATGCTGTCGATATGATCGAACATCTAAAGCAGCTCTTCCAAGAGCAGGCGAGGGTAGAGAGGTATGAGGTCTCAAAGGCACTGTTCAAATGTCATCTGGCAGAAGGGAACCCGGTGGGACCCCATGTACTCCGAATGATCGGGTACTTGGAGAATCTCGCCCGGCTTGGTTTCCCGGTCGGCCAAGAGTTGGCAACCGATCTCGTGTTGCAATCGTTGCCCGAGAGTTATGGACAGTTCATTATGAACTATAACATGAACGAGATCGTTAAACCACTGCCAGATTTGCTCAACATGTTGAGGACGGCTGAACAGAGCATCAATAAGGGTAAGGGCAAGGCCATTATGATGGTGCATAAAAGAAAGGGCAAAAAGTTTGCATCTTCCTCCAAGGGCAAAGGCAAGTCAGTTGCAAAGTCCAAGGAACAAGCCCTTAAGCCTATTGGTGCCATTGCCAAGGTCGTGACTAAGGGTGAATGTCACTACTGTAGTCAACCTGGACACTGGAGGAGGAACTGCCCAAAATATCTGGAGGACAAGAGGCTTGGAATAGTGATTCCACCACCACCAGGTATTTTTGTTGTAGATGTCAATTTAACTGTCTCTACATCATGGGTATTAGATACTGGATGTGGATCTCATATTTGTCGAAATATGCAGGATCTAAAGAGAAGTAAAAGATTGGCTAAAGGGGAGGTAGATCTGCGCGTTGGGAATGGAGCAAAGGTTGCTGCGTTGGCCATAGGCGTGTGCGAGCTATCTCTGCCTTCAGGATTAGTTTTAGAATTAAATAATTGCTATTTTGTGCCTGCTATGAGCAGAAACATTATTTCTATTTCTTGTTTGGACAAGGAAGGTTTTATTATTTCAATAAAGAACAATTGTTGTTCCTTTTATTTGAATAATATTCACTATTTTAGTGCGCAATTATTTAATGGACTTTATGTCCTTGATCTAAGCAATCCTGTCTACAACATTAATACCAAGCGGATTAAAATAAATGATTTAAATCCTGCTTATTTATGGCATTGTCGTTTAGGCCACATAAATGAGAAACGTGTATCTAGACTCCATAAGGATGGATTACTAGACTCATTTGATTTTGAATCATATGAGACATGTGAGGCTTGTTTATTGGGAAAAATGACAAAGTCCCCTTTCAATAAGAAAGGTGAGAGGACTAGTGAGCAATTGGCGCTCATACATACCGATGTGTGTGGGCCATTTGCCACGCCTGCCAGGGGTGGTTATGTCTACTTCATTACATTTACTGATGATTACAGTAGATATGGATTTGTGTACCTTATGAGGGCAAAATCCGAATCCTTTGAAGTGTTCAAAGAATTCAAGAATGAAGTAGATAAGCAACTTGGCAAAAGTATCAAGGCTCTACGATCGGATCGTGGAGGAGAATACTTAAGCCAAGAGTTTGACGACTATCTTAGAGAGTGTGGGATCGTGTCCCAACTCACTCCACCCGGAACACCGCAATGGAATGGCGTGTCCGAGAGGAGGAATCGAACCCTATTGGATATGGTTCGGTCTATGATGTGTCAAACCGATCTTCCATCATCATTTTGGGGCTACGCTCTATTAAGTGCAGCTTTCACCATTAACCGTGTTCCATCTAAATCAGTCATGAAGACACCATATGAGATGTGGAGTGGGAGGCGTCCCACATTGTCGTTCATGAGGATTTGGGGCTGCGATGTCTATGTAAAACGTTTACAATCAGACAAGCTAGGGCCTAAATCGGATAAGTGTAAATTTGTGGGGTACCCTAAGGAAACTAAGGGATACTACTTCTACAATCCAACCGAGAACAAAGTGTTTGTTGCTCGGACCGGCGTGTTTCTAGAAAGAGAGTTTGTCTCTAAAGAAGCAAGTGGGAGGAATGTAGAACTTGAAGAAGTTCAAGAACCACAAAACACAGAACCAATTATGGAACATGAACAGGAATCACAAGCAGTTGTGGATCCACCTGTTCAGGTAACACAAGAGCTTCGTAGATCTAGTAGAGTGCGCCAGGAACCCGAGAGGTACGGACTTCTCGTAACCGATTCCGGTGACACGATGCTCATAGATGATGAGCCTACTACCTATGAGGAGGCCATGAATGGCCCAGACTCGCAGAAGTCGCTTGAGGCCATGAGATCCGAGATGGAATCCATGTATACCAACAAAGTATGGACTTTGGTGGAACCACCTGATGGGGCGCGACCCATAGGGTGCAAGTGGGTCTTCAAGAAGAAGATCGACATGGATGGTAATGTGATTACCTATAAGGGCCGAGTGGTGGCTAAAGGATTCAGACAGATTCATGGTATTGACTATGATGAAACCTTTTCACCAGTCGCAATGACCAAATCCATCCGAATCCTACTTGCGATTGCAGCATACTACGACTATGAGATTTGGCAGATGGATGTCAAAATAGCATTCCTTTATGGGAATCTCCTCGAGGACGTGTATATGATACAGCCGGAGGGTTTTGAGGATCCAAAGCAAGCCAACAAAGTCTGTAAGCTGCAACGATCCATTTATGGATTGAAGCAAGCTTCTAGGAGTTGGAATCGACGTTTTGATGAAGTGGTCAAAGAGTTTGGCTTCATCAGAAACGAAGATGAGTCTTGTGTCTACAAGATGGTTAGTGGGAGCTCTGTAGCTTTTCTGGTCTTGTATGTGGATGACATACTACTCATTGGAAACGACATTCCCATGCTGCAATCTGTGAAAGATTGGCTAGGAAAGTGTTTCTCAATGAAGGACTTAGGGGAAGCAGCCTATATACTCGGTATAAAGATCTATAGAGATAGATCTAAGAGGTTGCTAGGCCTAAGTCAAAGTACATATATTGACAAGGTGATGAAACGGTTCAACATGCAAGATTCCAAGAAGGGATTCTTGCCCATGTCACATGGAATCACTCTTTCGAAGAGTGGATGTCCTTCCAATGAGATTGAGAAGGAATGCATGAGTAGGATTCCCTATGCCTCGGCCATAGGATCTATCATGTACGCCATGTTATGTACTAGACCAGATGTGTCATATGCCTTGAGTATGACAAGCAGATACCAATCCAATCCGGGTGAGAGTCACTGGATTGCTGTCAAGAACATCCTAAAGTACTTGAGAAGAACTAAGGATGCCTTCTTGATGTTTGGCGGTGAGGAAGAGTTGCGTGTAAGGGGTTACACTGATGCAAGCTTCCAAACCGATAGAGATGACTTTAGATCACAGTCGGGATATGTGTTTTGCCTGAATGGAGCAGCGGTGAGCTGGAAGAGTTCCAAGCAAGAGACGGTAGGTGATTCTACAACAGAGGCTGAGTACATTGCTGCAAATGGCGCAGCAAAGGAGGCTGTTTGGATCAGAAAGTTTGTTTCTGAACTTGGTGTGGTCCCTAGCATTGCGGATCCAGTGGAGTTGTTCTGTGACAACACTGGGGCGATCGCGCAATCAAAGGAACCAAGATCGCACCAGAAGTCCAAGCATGTGCTCAGGAAGTTTCATCTGATTCGAGATATTATCGATAGAGGAGACGTTCGGATATGCAAGATTCCTACAGATGATAATCTGTCAGTCCCGCTTACGAAGCCTCTCACGCAGTGGAAGCATGAAGGGCACACTAGGAGTATGGGCATACGAGATGCGCCAGATTGGCTCTAGTGCAAGTGGGAGACTGTTGGAATAGATGCCCTAGAGGCAATCTAGTTTAGTATGAATTTGTAATTGGCTAGAAATTCATTTATTATTTATTGGATATTTAATATAATGAAGTCCTTAGATTTGCAATCGTGTTGTTTATCTTAAATATCCCTAGTCAAGTATAATGATTAAATGGGACAATCATCTATAGACTAGTATGGGGTTGGATTGATATGGAGATATCACGATCCAACACATAGGTGTGCATTACGGAATGTTGCACTGGATTGACCCATTACCGAGAAGGCTACATACACGTTATGTTAAGTCACAAGTGCTTCTCGGGTACAGTGGTATTGTCATCCTTAGACTTGAAGTCACTAGATATTCTAGTTGTGGATCATTGTGATCTTGGTAGCGTTAAACGCTACACCGTAACTGGGTAGTTATAAAGGCGTGTACTGGATACAATGAGAATCAAGCTTAGAGATCGTAGTGGACGTAGAGAGGATTTGCCCCTCCCACATAACGGGAGCAAACATCCAAGGCCACTCGAAGGATAGTGCTTATAGAATGTCTGGCCAGACTCAAATAAATCAATATATGGGATATTGATGTTATTTGCACGAATAAGGCTATTCCATGGATCGAGAAACTAGGGATTGGATATACGAGTGTGACTTGTATGTCTCGTGTCCAATCCGGATATGGAGGCAAAGGGATGAGACAATTACTTGTACAAGGTTGTCTAGATGACTATTCTATTAGTTGGCTAGAATGGATGTTTTGCTAGAAACCGCTCCATATTAGCAAGGAGTTGCTACCAACTAGATAGAACCTATGGGGTCACACGCTATATAGAGTTGTACTAGATTTGGGAATTAATTAATTGGATTAATTAATTAGAAGGATCACTTTGCAAACCCTTGCAAACTTAGTAGGGACTAATTTGCAAGGAAGGGACTAAATTGAATTCTAGTAGGACTAGAATAAGTCCTTTAGGTAGTTAACAAAGAGTTGTTGGACTATATAAAGGACCCTCCTTCCTTCCTTCCCTACACAACTTATGCTCTAAAGAGAACATAACAAGAGTAGGAGAGAACAAAGGAGAGAGAGAGAGCAAGCAACAAGAGGGACGCCGCCCCCTTGCCGCCGCCCACTCGTCCCCGACGCCACAAGAGGGCCGAGCCCCCTTTTGTGCCTCGTTTTGCGTGATTCCTTCACCCTCCTTTCATTCCGGGCTTGCACCAAGGAGATTGGAGATCTAGGAACAACTCTAGGCGTGGATCAACTATAGAGAACGTGACACTATTCGCGTTTGAAGTCATCAAGGAGAACCCAAAGGTGTGTTTATGATTTCTTACCTTTACTATCGTTATGCATCTAGACTTGTGATCCTTGGAGGGTTTTGCATGGTTGTTTGTTTGATTATGCTTCCGTTTGCGCGATCCATGAATCAAAACCCTACAATTAGCCCCTCTCCTAATCCTGCCCATACACGGATTAGTCCAACTTGCAAATTAGTCCTACTAAGTTTGAAAGTAGTTGCGTATAGATCCTTTTATTAATTAGTCCAACTAATTAGTACATATATCCAATTTAGTCCATATGGTGTGTAACCCCATAGGTTTCTATTTAGTTTGTAGTAACTGTTACTAACATAGAGTGGTGTCTAGCAACACATCTATGTCACCCGACTAATATAAATAGTCATTGATCCGACAATCTTGTGTATAATGTTACCCTGTTGTATCACCCCTTTGTCTCTATACCCAGATTGGACACGAGACATACAATTCACACTCGCATATCCAATCCTTAGTTTCTCGATACTGAGAATCATCTTATCTAAGCAAATAACATCAACATCCTATATTGATTCATCTCAGTCTGGCCAAACATTCTATAAGCTTCAACCCTCGAGTGGCCATGGATATTTTCTCCCATTATGTGGGAGGGACAAATCCTCTCTACGTCACTACTATCCCTAAGCTTGCTTCCAGTCATGCCCGATTATTACATTTATTGCCACACAGTCACGGAGTAACGCTTGATAGTATCTAAGCATGACAATCCACAACTAGGGTATCTAGTGACTTCAAGTCTAAGGACTACAACACCATTAATACCACGAGAAGCACCTGTGACTTCGACATAATCTAACGTAGTCTTATCGTGAGTGGGTCAATCCAATATGTCATTACCCCTAATGCATACCCATGTGTTGTATCGTGATATCTCCATATCAATCCAAACCCATGATATTTTATAGTTGGATGCCCGGTTTAATCAATATAAACGACTAGGGATATTTAAGATAAACAACATATTGTAATCGAAGGACTTTATTTATTAAATATCACCATAAATAATAAATAAATATTCTAGCCAAACAATGTTCATACTAAATCTAGATTGCCTCTTGGGCATCTACTCCAACAGTCTCCCACTTGCACTAGAGCCAATTTGGTGCATCTCGTATGCCTATAGATCTAGTGTGCCCTTCATGCTTTCGCTGAACGAGCGGCTTTGTCAGTGGATCTGAAAGATTGTCACCTGTTGGAATCATGCATATCTTCACATATCCTCGATCGATCATCTCTCGAATAAGATGGAATCTCCCAAGTACATGCTTTTACTTCTGGTGTGACCTGGGTTCCTTGGCTTGTGCAATCGCCCCAGTGTTGTCACAGTACAACACAACTGGTGGAATAGGTGCCCTAGAGGCAAACTAGTTTAGTATGAATAATAAATTGGGTAGAACATTCATTGTATTATTTATTGGATATTTAATATAATGAAGTCCTTAGATTTACAATTGTGTTGTTGATCTTAAATATCCCTAGTTCATTATAATTATTAATAGGACAATCATCTATAGACTAGTATGGGGTTGGATTGATATGGAGATATCATGATCCAATACATGGGTATGCATTAGGAGGAATGGCATACTGGATTGACCCATCTCCGAGAAGGCTACATACAAGTTATGTAAAGTCACAAGTGCTTCTCGCGGTGACAACGGTATTGTCATCCTTAGACTTCAAGTCACTAGATCATCTAGTTGTGGAGTATTGTGTTTTGGTAGTGTCAAACACTACACCATGACTGGGTAGTCATAAAGGCGCATATCAGATACAATAGGAAGCAAGCTTAGATATCTTAGTGATGTAGATAGAATTTTTCCCTCCCACATAACAGGAGCAAATATCCTAGGCCACTCGAGGGATAGTGCTTATAGAATGTCTGGCCAGACTCAAATAAATTAATATAAGATATTGATGTTATTTTCTTGAATAAGGCTATTCCCTGGATCGAGGAACTATGGATTGAATATACGAGTGTGACTTGTATGTCTCGTGTCCAATCCGGATATTGAGATAAAGGGATGAGATAATACTTGCACAAGGTTTGTCGGATGACTATTTCTATTAGTTGGCTAGAATGGATGTCGAGCTAGAGGCCACTCTATATTAGTAAATAGTTACTACCAACTAAGTAGAAACCTATGGGGTCACATGACATATAGGATTGAACTAGACTTGGGAATTAATTAATATGATTATTAATAAGAAGGATCAAATCGCAACAACTTGCTAACTTAGTAGGACTAATATGCAAGTTTGACTTCGGATTAGAAGAGGGCCTTTATGTAGTAACAATGAGTTGTTGGACTATATAAAGGATTATCCTAGATTCCTTCCCTACAACTAATTCTCGTAACACAATTTTAGTAGGAGAGAAGCAAGGAGAGAGAACAAGCAAGGAAGGCCACCCTGCCGCCCCTCTACCCGTCGGCCACAACAAGGAGGCCGAGCCTCCCTTTTCGTGCTCCGTTGCATGATTTCTTCTTCTTCTTCTTCTTCTTCTTCTTCTTCTTCTTCTTCTTCTTCTTCTTCTTCTTCTTCTTCTTCTTCTTCTTCTTCTTCTTCTTCTTCTTCTTCTTCTTCTTCTTCTTCTTCTTCTTCTTCTTCTTCTTCTTCTTCTTCTTCTTCTTCTTCTTCTTCTTCTTCTCCTTCTTCCATTCTTCCTAGCTAGCACAAGGTGTTTGGAAGATCTAGATCTCAATCCTAGGCGTGGATCAACCGTAAACACGTGATACTTTTCACGTTAGAAGTCATCAACGGAGACCTACGAGGTACATAACACGAATCCTTTACCATCGTCATGATTTCTCTTCCTGTGATCCATGGAGGGTCATGATCGGATAACTTATTCCGCTGAGTATCCATGATCAAAACCCTACATTGGTATCAGGCCACATGTCGTAGAGCATAACGTGGTTTATGTGTTACGTTTTTGTTGTTTTTCACCTATAATTGTTGATTATTGTGTTAAAATGACAAATTAAGCATATTAGATGCAACTTGAATTCGATTCAAGACAAACAAGATCTAATTTAACATTGGATGTGAAAATTAGTGAGTTTGATCACATAGAATGTGAGTAAAGTTGGATATAAGAGCTAGGGTTTGGGAACATATTTTGAAAAATGGTTTTTCAAACATGGAAACAACTAAACTTGGGAAACAATTTGGAAACAACTCCCTAAGGAGGTTCGCCCCCCCCCAGGGACCGCCCCCTTGCCTTGCCGCCCAAGATAAGGCACGACCAAGGGCTCGGGACGGCCTAGCGTGCGGCTCGGCGACGCGTGGGGCTCGGCCGACCGGCCCAAGGCCTCACCTTGGTCCTTTTTGGGTGGTTCGGCTATATTAATAGTGGACCCCTCGGACCGTTTTGACCCTAGCACATCCAAAATCAATTTAAATTGACTAAGAGCATTAAAATTGGTTTTAACTGTTTATGTGAAATTCGCATGGTGGTTGGATATGGCCTTAGATGTGTTTTTTTGTGAATGTTTAAATTTTTGTGGTTTGTCTACGGCCTACGAGCAGATCAATTTGATGTAATAATTAATTAGGGTTTACGGCCTGCGAGCCAGTACTTTTCTCAACTTGTGAGATATATTTTATTTAGTACAGATGTTAGTTAGTACTAGATAAAATAAATGCTAGCAAATATTGAAGAAAAGAAGCCCAAAAAAGTAAAGGAGCCACAACATGGATCGTGGAGCATTCCACAAGGCTATGAAGGATGGACCAAGAGATGGAGGCACATGGAGATGCGTTTTCTATTATAGGGTTCATAGATATTCTTATTGGCTTGGGAATATCGTAGTCTAGGAGGCCATATCCACATCACGTTTTTTTTTGTGGATGTTTAATTTATTGTCTTATTATTTTTGTTGGTGTATGGTTGATGCATGCAATTTGATAATAAGATAATTAACAACACGGATCTTTTATTTGTGAGTTAGCCCAAACTTAAAATGAGTAGATCAGTTGATATGGATCAACAAAACAACTTAACAAAATTAAAAAAGAAAATCACTCAATTTAAAATATTGTGTTTTTGCCTTCTCGTTATTTAGACACTCTTCATATTCATTATTATCAAGCTCGTGCGTGCCAAAGTAGGGCGACTTGATTTTTCATGAATGTGTTGTGATGGCACAGCAAGTAATGTGCAACTGTTTAAGTAAGAGGTTGGACGCAGTTAGGTAATTTTAAAAAGATTAGAAGCCTAGAGGCAAACAATTGGGATTATCCATGGGATGGATAAATAAGGTGTTATTTGCCCAATTGAACCAAGAGTTGAATAAGGATGCAATTGGAATTGTTCCTACCTAAATAACTAATTTTGGATGACTTGTCGAAGCATGCTCAAAAGAAGTGAAATATCGATCTTGGCACCCACTAGAAAATATAATGATATTTTCCGCATTGATATTTGACGGTTATTAATATGTAAAAAAATAGTGGGAGCTGTATTTAATAATATAGCCATTATTAAATATAGTTCATTGTTCACAAATACTAAAACTTGCGTATTTTCCTTTTTGTAGAATTCCAATGGAAAACAACTCATCAAACTCATCTCACTCCCTACGCTCTGTCCTTGAGAAGGACAAGCTCTTTGGGACCAATTTTCTCGACTGGTACAGAAACTTGAGAATCGTTCTGAAGCAGGAAAGGAAACTGTACGCTCCAGAGGCAAGTTCGTGAAGGTCCGGAAAACAACACTCCTGTAGCCCTACAGGCGTATCACCAGCGTGTTGATGACGCTAATGATGCGGCCTGCATAATGCTTTGCACCATGTCGTCTGAGCTTCAGAAGCAACATGAGAACCTGAATGCAGTCGATATGATCGCACACTTCAAGCAGCTTTTCCAAGAGCAGGCTAGGGTTGAGAGGTATGAAGTTTCCAATGCATTGTTCAAATGTCATCTGCCAGAGGGAAACCCCGTGGGGCCGCACGTCTTGCGTATGATCGGCTACCTAGAGAGCCTCGGCCGCCTAGGATTTCCGGTGGGTCAAGAGTTGGCCACCGATCTCATCTTGCAATAGTTTCCTGAGAGTTACGGACAGTTCATCATGAACTATAACATGAATGAGATCGTGAAACCTCTATCAGATTTACTCAATATGTTGAGGACAGCTTAACAAAGCATCAACAAGGGTAAGGGAAAATCCATAATGATGGTGCAGAAAGGAAAGGGCAAAAGGTTTGCCTCTACCTCCAAGGGAAAAGGCAAGGCAGTTTCCAAACCCAAGGAATCTGCCCTTAAGCATGTTGGTGGCGTAGACAAAGGTGTGACTAAAGGGTGAATATCACTATTGCAGTGAGCCTGGACACTGGAGGAGGAATTTCCCAAAATATTTGGAGGATAAGAGGCTTGGAATAGTGATTCCACCACCACCAGGTATTTTTGTTGTAGATTTCAATATTACTTGCTCTTCATCTGGGTATTGGATACTAGATGTGGATCTCACATTTGTCGAAATGTGCAGGATCTAAAGAGAAGTAGAAGATTGGCTAAAGGAGAGATAGATCTGCGCGTTGGGGATGGAGCAAAGGTTGTTGCAATGGCTGTAAGCGTGTAAGAGCTGTCTTTGTCTTCAGGATTAGTTTTAGAATTAAATAATTGATATTTTGTGCCTGCTATGAGCATAAACATTATTTCTATATGTTGTTTGGACAAGGAAGGTTTTACTATTTGAATAAAGAACAATTGTTGTTCCTTTTATTTTGATAGTATTCACTATTCTAGTACGCAATTATTTAATGGATTATATATCTGTAAGTTCACAGGTTTCACAGGCTTGAAATAACAGAGAGCTATTTCAAGGCCTTGAACCAGTTTTCAAAGCCTAGAATCAGGTTTCACAGGCTTGAAATAGCAGAGCTATTTCTAGGCCTTGAAATAGGATTCAAAGCCTTGGAACTGTCTGGCCTGTATGCATATTCTAAGGGGGAGTTTTTCTAAACTCTTCTGATCTGATTCTACCTCTCTCACCCCTATGCTTGATCTATCATTATTTGATGATGAAAGACATACTATTTTGTTATATTTAACACCATATAATCCATCTGTTTGACTCAGTTTTGCAGGGAAATTTTATTTCCTAGTTTGCAGGATTGGTTTCCTAATCTGCATTTTGTAAGAAAGGAAAATTGGAGAGAATGTGATTCTACGAAAAATCAGACACTCTTGACATCTTCCCAATCTGCTTAAAGACAAGATCACATATCACAGAATATTATGATCAACTATCCGTTGGATAAGGCTGTTAAAAGAGTCAAAGTCGTTGCCTACAAAACATGAAGTTTGTTGCTGAAAATCTGGGAAAATTTGCAGAGCATCTGAGCTGTATAAATAGAGCTCATTTTGAACCAACAAGACACAACACTCAATGGGCAAAAAGAGAGAGACACATTTCTGGACTGCCAAGCATCAAAGAAGCACATCATTTTCACAATCCATCTCACAGAAGATCACTGCATTCTTCTCTGCAGTTTTACACTTCTGTGTTCTTCTGACTTGTACTTTATTTGTATATCATTCTTATACTACTTCTATCTCTCATTCTCAAGGATTTTTCAAAGTGAACAACAGAGAATTCTTAGTTACTTAGTTAGCTAGAGCAGGTACTAGATAGGTTAGAGAGAACCGCAAGCTGTAACAGAGTAAGGCATATCTCTGTGCTTGAGATCTAGGTCTTAGCTTTTGATTAATAAGAATTGTGTAGAAAATCATGCAGGGAGAAGATCCCTAAGGTAGGGACGTAGGTCCAAGTGGACAGAACTCTATAAATCCTTTGTCTCTTGCATTTACCATTTCATTTGCATACTTAGTTTTTGCAGCATTCAAACTAGTCTGTTTTCAAGGGTTTGAAACTCTTTTCAAGGCCTTGAAAAAGACTTGTCTGTTTTCTTTCAAACTATATTCCATTTCAAAGGCTTGAAACTGTTTTCAAGGGCTTGAACTTCATTGCTATTCACATAAACTCTTCTCTTCTACAAGTATTGCAAAAAGTTGGTATCAAAGCTTGTATATTCAACCCCCACCTTTCTAGAGTATCTGTAATGCATTTCTACATGCATACTCCCCTTTCAATTGGTATCAGAGCTTGTATCATTGTATAGATTTAACCATCTGGTGATCATGAGTACTGCAGGTGATGGTGGTTTCTCGCAGGGAAGAGCTGCTAATAGACCTCCTCTATTTTGTGGAGAAAATTTTGCTCACTGGAAAGCTCTGATGAAAATGTTTATCATTGATCAAGACTTAGAGCTATGGACCATTATTCAGAATGGACCTCACACTTTCTACACAGATAAATATGGGATTAAAACTCCCAAATCTGAAGACTCTCTTTCTTCATCTAAATTAGAAAAATTCTCTAGAAATTACAAAGCTATTGACATCTTGTATTGTGCTTTGAGTACAGATGAATTCAACAGGATTTCAGGCTGTAAGACTGCAAAGGAGATCTGGGATAAGCTTGTGGTGAAATTTGAAGGAACCAGTCAAGTCAAGCAAACCAAGATCAACATCTATCTCAGACAATATGAGCTATTCAGGATGAATGTAGATGAGTCGATCAGAGAAATGTTCAAAAGGTTCACAGACATAGTCAATAACCTCGATTCACCTAGAAAGCATATTTCCAATGAAGAAAAGGTTAGGGAGATTCTGAGAAGTCTACCAAAGGCAAAATGGGAACCAAAGACTACTGTAATTGAAGAAGCTCAAGATCTCTCATCACTACAAGGTTTAAAGAAATTAGCACTCAAGGCCAAAGAGAATGAGAATATTCAAAGCCTTGAAACTGAGGATGATGAGGAAGATCCATTTGATTTGATTTCCAAAGCCTTGACCAAAATCCTCAAGATGAAGAAAAACTTTGGGAAAAAAAAAACTTCAACAGAGAAAGACACAGATCATCCAGTAGCGAGGACTACAAAGGTAAGTATTCTTTAAAAAGTAAATCAAAAGTCATGAACTGCTTTGATTATGATGATGCATGACGCTTGATAAGAGATTGTCCACACAAGAAAAGAAAGAACTTTCATAAGAAGGACCATGACAGGAGAAAGAAATTTATGATAGCTTCATGAAGTGATTCAGATACCTCAAGTGGCTCTAAATCTGAAGAAGAGCATTCCAACATATGCTTCATGGCCAATCATGATGAAAGTTCTAAAAAGAACATTGAGGTAATGGTAAACTGTTTGATTTCAAAACCAAAAGAATCTCTCTCAGATTATCTTAGAAAAATGATTTTAAATGAAGAGGACTATCGCAAAGAGATTAGAGTTTTGAAATAAAAAGTTCATGAGCAAGCAAAAGAGAATTTACAACTTGTTTGTCTGAATCAGAATCTTGAAATCTCTCAGAAGAAAAATGACAGTCAAGGCTTTGAAAAATAGTTTCAAATCCTTGAAAACACAAGCAAGGAAGTAGTCACTGAGAACTCTTTACTGAGTGATGGCCTTGTCAATCTGAGACATCAAGTTGATGAATTAGATAAACAAAATACTACTCTTACTGAGAAACTTCAAGAATCTAAATTAGTCAAAGTCAAGCTTGCTGGCTCAGAACACAAGTTGAACTTGATTCTGGAGAAAGTTCAAAGTCTTTTCACAAAACTGGTATTTGATACAATCCAAATTTTCCAAGAAAGAGCAATACCAGATTTGTGAAAGATGGAAACAAAACTTCTCCTAAGTGTCATTTTTGCAATAAAATTGGTCATGTTAAGATGACTTGCCCTTTCAGAAGAAGAGACCCTCACATAATGAGGAACACATTCCCATTTCAACTCAAAGGACAAGTCAGACATATTTGGGTTCCTAAAGGGGTCAAACCACCCAACATGGTTGATCCTGAGTATGAGTCAAAATTCCACACTTGGTCTAAGAACTGGCTAAGGAAGTGATTGGTATTTGCAGGTTTTCACCAATGTCAAAGAATAGAAGTGGTTTATGGACAGTGGTTGCTCAAGACACATGAGTGGAAAGAGATCTCTATTCTCAGAATTGAAAGAGCAATCTGAAGGTTCAATTACACTTGGTGACAAAGGCAAATGCAACATTCTTGGTATTGTTAAAGTTGCTACAGATTCTGAAAACTCAATTTCTGATGTGTATCTAGTTGATGGTTTGGAATTTAACTTGCTTAGTGTATCTCAGCTTTGTGACAATGGCAATAAGGTTATCTTTGGTAAAGAGAAGTTTTCGGTGCAAAATGAGAAATCAGGCAATTGCATTCTCACATCCTCTAGATCAAACAATGTTTATTCTTTTCAGACTAACAAAGTTGTTGGTAAAATCTTGAAGTGTCTCAAGGCCTTGAAAGAGGATTCAAAGCTTTGGCACAGAAAACTCGGTCACATTAGCTTGCATACCTTGAACAAGTTGATCTCCAAAGATCTGGTAAGAGGATTACCATCTATCAAGTTCAAAGATGATGAAGTATGCAAAGCTTGTACTCAGGGTAAGCAGACCAGAAGCTCATTCAAGCCAAAGAAATTTGTAAGTACTACTATACCTATTGATTTACTTCATATGGATCTCTGTGGTCCTATGAGAACTCCAAATCCAAAAGGTAAGCGGTATATGCTAGTTATTGTAGATGATTATTCTAGATTTACTTGGGTTATGTTTCTGAAAGAAAAATCTGAAGCCCTCTTTGAATTTTCAATGCTTTCCAGAGACCTTCAAACCTTGAAAAACCTACCTATTGCTTCAATCTGAAGTGATCATGGTAGAGAATTTGATCAATTAGAATTTGATTTGTTCTTTGTTAAGCATGGTATCCCTCACAATTTCTCTGCTCCTAGAACTCCTCAATATAATGAAGTTGTTGAAAGAAATAACAAGACTCTTGAAGATATGTAAAGAACAATGCTTGTAGAAAACAAGCTTGCCAAAACACTATTGCGCGGAAGCTGTGAATAAAACAAATTACATTTTGAACAGGTGCTTGATCAGACCTATCTTGAAGAAGACCCCCCCCAAGAAATTTTCAAATGGAGAAAGCCAAACATTTCATACTTCAGACCCTTTGGTTGCACATGTTTTGTCCACAACAATGGTAAGGACAACTTGGGTAAGTTCGATGCAAGAAGTGATGAAGGTATCTTTCTTGGTTACTCTCTTACTAGCAAGGCTTATAAAGTTTATAATCAAATAACCAAGGTAGTTGAATAAAGTATTTATGTTATTTTTTTATGAAAGCTTTGATGGTTCTTTGAGTGAAAGTTTTGCAGACTTGAATCTGAACAAGCATGAATCAGAAGAAGAAGCTGATAAATCACTTGGTTTCAAGAAAGGTTCAGAAGGAAACAGAAGCCATTTTCAAGACCTTGAAACAAGTCTCAAGGCCTTGAATATAGAGATCAAAGCCTTGACAAGGATGATCAGAAAGATACAAGTGATCAGGCTACTACTTCAAGACCAGAGAAGCAATATGGAGAGCCTGAACCCTTGTATCCAAGAAAGAGATTCAAATATATTTCATCTCATCCGGCTGACAACATCATCTCTGATCCAACCACTGGTACACAAACAAGATCACAGTTGAAAAATCTTTGTGCTTTTAATGCTTTTATCTCTCTTGTAGAACCCAAAACTGTGAAGAAAGCATTACTAGAAGCAGACTGGATTATAGCTATGCAAAATGAACTCAATGAGTTTGAAATAAGTAAGGTGTGGAACCTAGTTCCCCCACCAACAAACCTGTCTGTCATTGGTACTAGATGGGTGTTCAGAAACGAACTAGATGAGAATGGCAAAGTGATCGGAACAAGGTTAGTTGCTTAAGGTTACAACGAAGAGGAACGTATTGATTATGAGGAAACTTTTTCTCCTGTGGCCAGGTTAGAAGTATTTAGAATTGTACTTGATTTTGCATATTACAAGAACATGAACTATTTCAAATGGATGTTAAGTGTGCATTTTTGAATGGTTACTTGCAAGAGGAAGTTTATGTTGCACAACCTCCTGGTTTTGAAAGTGATAAGTTTCCAGATCATGTTTACAAACTTGACAAAGCTCTTTATGGTTTGATAAAAGCTCCAAGAGCTTAATATGAAATATTGTCAAAGTTTTTTCTTGAAAATGATTTCAAAAGAGGATTGGTAGACAAGACCCTTTTCATAAAGACTCATGAGAAAGATTTACTTGTAGTTAAGATTTATGTTGATGATATTATATTTGGAGCTACTAATGATCTTTTATGAAAAGATTTCTCAAGTCTTATGAGCAGGAAATTTGAAATAATTATGATGGGAGAGTTGAACTTCTTCCTTGGACTTGAAATACTTCAGTTGAAGAAAGGAATCTTCCTACATCAAAGCAAGTACACTAGGGACTTTTTGAACAAGTACAATATGTCTCAATCCAAAGAAATCAAGACCCCCATGAGTTCTACATCGTCCTTAGATAAGGATGAATATGGTAAGAGTGTCAATGTAAAAGAGTATAGAGGTATGATTGGATCATTACTATACCTTACTGCTAGTAGACCAGATATCATGTTCAGTGTATGTATGTGTGCAAGATTTCAGGCTGATCCAAAGGAATCACACTTAAGTGTTGTGAAGAGAATATTAAGATATCTCAATGGTACCAAATACTTAGAGCTTTGGTATCCAAGACATTCTAATTTCTCTTTGCATGGTTTCTCAGATGCTGACTTTTCATGTTACACAGTTGATAGGAAAAGCACTTAAGGAACTTGTCAATTCATTGGATCCTCCTTGATCAGTTGGCACTACAAGAAATAAAACTCAGTTACTTTATCAACAGCTGAAGCTAAATATATATCTGCTGCAGCCTGTTGTTCACAAGTGTTATGGATTGCTCAACAGTTGAGAGATCTTGGATTTGATTTCAGAAGTATACCCATCAAATGTGACAACACCAGTGCAATATCAATTACAAAGAATCCAGTTGTGTACGAGAGAATCCTGCAGAGAGAATTCAATATACACCAAGAGTAGGGGATAGAAAGTGTAGGGTTGTGTGTAGGGAGAGAGTAAGGCAATAGCACTGTATGAGAGAGAGACAGGATTTTGGCAGAGCTTTCGCGTATCTCAGGTGATTCTCCCCCGTATGGAAGGGTTAGCGATCCTATATATAACGGAGAATGTGACTGTTGCAGTGTGGTTAATGCGCCCATCAATGGCGGCTTAATTAGCTTAACCACAACGGCACGTTCGTCCGCGTATATAGGGACCGTTACAGCACGTTATCCGTGTATACCGGAACCGTTACGAGGTTGACCGGGTTTGACCAGGTTGTCCGGGTTTATGGAGCTCGTGCCATAAATCTCTCAAAATCAGTTACTAGGGGTCGCGCGCGGGCTTGGTTGTCGCTCGCGCGCGACAGGACTTACTCTAGCCTCCAAACCACTAATTCCCTACAAGTCCCGTGTGGTGGTATGCGAGGGCCCTGTCTCGCAGCCCCCACGTGGATCAGCGCGGCTGGTGATCCATTGTGTGTGAAGCACAGCTAGGTGTGCTGGATGGTCGCCACGTGGCTAAGATCTGCCTGTCTAGAAAGCACTATCTACATTAGCCCCCTTTCTGCGCGTGAAGACGCATTGCCAGATAGGCTTCCATGCGCAGGAACCAACGTACGCGTCGCCGCCACGCACCAATTCAAATACACGCAAATTCAGCCCCCGTGCGTGTCATTATGACCTAAAATCCCTAGAGTCGTGCCGTCTGATCTTTTAGGGTTTTAGGCATGACGTCAGCTTTGCCTGTGATTGCGCGATTCGACGGTGACAGTTGCGATTCGACTACTGAAAGGACGCAACCCTTCATTGTTTTTGGATAAATACTCTGTGCTCTCCATTGTTTCAAAGCATCACTTCTTTCTCTTAAAGTGAATGATACCCGAAAGCCTTCAAGAGCAGATTCAAATAATCAATCATCAATTCTTTCTTGTCAATCGTCTTCTTCAACTGTCCGCATCTAAGCAAGCTTTACCAAAACAAGGTTGGCCTTGCTCGATTCCATTTATTGCACTGATATATGATTGGAACTGTATTAGATCTACAAACCCATAACTATCTGAAACATGCCACTTCGTTGGAACTGCAAGAGAGGCCTTGTTCTTTGAACTTAGAACTAAATTATCCCCATATTGTAAAGGTTTTGAATGTAGGGTTTCTGAAATTCCCAGTAATGTAAACGATTCTGAACTTTCAAAACCCAAAATTGACACTGAACTGTTCATCTTCTCTTTGACAAAACAACGTTGCTTCAACCAAAAACTCGAACTGATTCCTGAAATTCGAACCGAAAGTGTATGTATTTATCCCCCCTTTTTTCTTGCTCTTCCGCAGGAATGGCGAAGACAAAAGGAACCAAATCCGTTAAAGAAGTCGAGGAGATACCTGATCTTCCACAAACCCTATGGCGGAAAGCCCCCTATTTGGGCGGAAAAGACTTTTATCATGCTAGGGTTAAGGTGAAGAACCTGCCGACTCCTGTTCCATCTGATGAGTTGCAGACATTGACCCCACCTGTTAACGCAGCCATGCTGGAATTGATCGATTCCAAAGATGTGGTTCGATTAGGGGTTGGAAATGGGTTTTTCCCCCATACTGCAATTTGTACCCAGGCATTTGTTAAGAAATTGGACTTCATGGATGAGTGGATCGACCATGTGTTGACCAACCATGCGATCACTTTGAACAATGCAGGCATCTATTTCGCCGTTAGTGCTATGAAGGGTGTTGCCGTGAAGCTGGACCAGTCCATGCTTCTAAATCTTCTCTCGCGCTACTCGCCTGCGACTCACACATTCCACTTTGCTGAGTTCGAGGCTGCTCGCACTCTGGAAGATGTACATATGCTGTATGATCTTTCTCCTGTTGGTGAGGTGGATCCTCTAAGCCCTTTGAGGACCGATCCGGAAATCGCTCTCTACAAGCAAATGGAGGATTGCTTGTCAGAGGTTAAGAAAATTTCCACCCGGTGGACATCTGCGAAGCCTCTTCCTGACTGGCAGCTAGCTGATACGTCCGCGAAGAATACTTGGGGCAAGTGGGTGCAGTACTTCTTCCGCGATTATGCGAGTAGTAGTATCACCAAGAAACTTCTGAGCCAGAAGCCGAAGGCTAAAAATTATGTGAATGGTAAGGGTTATCATCTGACCCTGTGTGCTTTTCTCTGTGCCTGGTTATCAATGTATTTGATTGATGGCCACCCTCATGATGGGGTCTTCAACCATGTCCTCCCTCTTTCTGTGAAACTGACCCTTGGTCAAAGATTCGCACTCGGGCCACTAGTCTTGGGCACCCTGTACCACAGATTGGATCAACTGGTTGTAGCAACCAAGGACTCCCGCGGTCGCCTTGACGTGTTAACCTATGTTAACATCGCATTCTTGACCATGTGGGTTTTCGAGCGATGGCCCTCCTATATTCCTGTTCCTTATAGGCCCAACAAATGGTGTGTCCCGGGTGCGGAGGAAGAGCTTAACAGTGTCAGGGCTGCGAGATGGTTCGGAACTCACTTTCCTAAGTGTACCTGGAGTTTGATATGCGACAATCGCAGCAAGTTTACAGCTAGGCCTTATGCCACGCGTATTGAAAATGTGCGTTGGTTCCCAAAGTTGTATCCTTCCAAGGCTGTTGCTTTCTCGGAAGATCTTCTTTTCGAGGGTCATAAGCGCTTCCACGAGCATTATCGCGAATTCTTCTGCTGGTGCCTTAGGGGTTCTCTTCCTGCTCTTGCGGAGTATGTTCGCGAGCTTACTCCTAGGTACGAGAGGCTCACGGTGGATGTCGATCCCACTCGCGTTTCTCCCCAGTTTGGCTTTGATGCGGTGGCACCATCAATCTGGCCGCAGTCCATCATAAGAGGCTGCTAGAAGCGACTACTGTCTGGCGAGTGCAAGACAATCTTAAGGAGCAATCTTCCCTTCGAGCAGCCTCCAAGAATTGGGTCGCCTATTGGAATACCCAGCAGACAAGGTTTGAGACACAGTCGACCCCCCGGCCGAGTAGAGCTCCTGTGATTAAGAGAAATTCCTTCCATTTCTGTCCCAACTGTAGCCTGGACGACTCCCAATATGGCTGCTATTCGCTGTTGGACCACGAGAATCACCTGTGCCCCTTCACCATCCTTGAAGAGAAGATGGCTGCAGTTAGGGAGGGTGCTTCGCATGTCATCAAATACCGCGAAGATTTTGCCAAGGTAAACAATCTCCTTTGCACATGTCGAATTTCTTTAGCTTTATATATCGAAACTTATACTCCCTTATCTGTTGTAGTGCTATGTGAGGAGGTTTGCATCTGGTGAGCGTTCTAAGTCGCTGATCGCCACCATTGTTGCTAAGAGAAGGCAAGCCGGTTCGGCTAGCAATGAGAATGGCTCCTGCAATTGAGGCGCGCATTCGTGAGGTCATGGACGTATTTGCTAACTCACTGATAGACAATGCTCCAGCCTTGTCTCCTCCCAGGGATGATCCGTCTCCCCCAGCAACTGCTGCTCCAAGGGCAAAGAGACCAAGGCAGAAGGGAATCACAATTTCTTCACCTAGGAGTGCTCCAGCTTCCTCCCCTACAAAGTCCCTTACTTCCAGGGACAAAGGAAAAGGTCGCATGCCAAGCAAGTCGCGGTGGAGACCTTCATCCCGTTTGGTCAGGAGGAAGAGGAGGGTGAGAGAAGGGAAGTGAGAGAAAGAGATGATGATGAAGAAGAAGAAGAGAGGGTCGAAGATGTCAGAGAAGAAGAGAGAGATGAGATACAAGAGGAAGAGTCGGAAGGTATCTCAAACGTACTTATATTCTCATTATCTTATCTCTCGCAATCTTTTGCTGAACAAATTGTTCCTTTGCAGATGACGATGCAGAGACCATCAGCGGCCTTCTAGCCAAGAGGCAAAGGAGGGGTTCTCACTCTGGTGTTTCCACTGAAACCATAGACGAGGACATCCTTGCTGAGTCTAGGAGAACAGCTGCGGAGGCTGCTGAAAGAAGGAGAAAGCGAGAAGAAGAGGAGATTGAACGCATAAAGCAAAGGAGCCTGGAAGAGCAACATGTTGACGACTTGGCGCGGCAAACCTATGAAACAGATGCCGCCCAAGAGGAAGATGCAACTCAAATCTATGAGGAAGATGCAGCTCGGGAGGAAGATGCGGTTCAAGAAGAAGATGCGGCTGCTCTGAAGCAGGCTCAAGCGGACTTTGAGGAAATCGCAGACGGCAATGAATGTGAGATTTTTAATCTTGCGGTAACTTACCGAGACGTGATTGTTGGTGCATTAAAGCATGGCTTATCGAAAGCCGACATTCGCCGTTGGCTAGTAAGAAAGTGCGGTGAACCTTAAGGTAATCATTTGAACAGTGCTTGTGAACTAGGTTTAGTAACCCGATCACCATCATGACTAGTTTCTTCGCACCCCAGGTCACGCTCACCTTAAGGATATGCTTAACGAAGACACATTAATAGGGCATGGTATTGCGTCCTTAGCATATGACGAAGATGCTACAATCCCACCTACGCGTGGAGGTGCTCGCTCTTGGTTTACCAAAATAATAAAATATTGTTTGACACAAGTTACCTCACATCGTCCTGTCTTGTGTCGCAGGTAATGCTGGTGAAGCCATGTTGGAACAGAGAAGTCAACCTTCTGCATCTTATGTACCAGTGCGAAGTTCTCATATCGAGAAGCCCGTCGCAGTTTCTGAATATGCGGGAGAGCCCTTGGAGGACGTCATCGAAGTTTCTGATGATGCCAAAGCTAACACTGTGCTGATGGAGGAAGATACTAATGCTGCTGCTGAGGAAATGGAAGCAGATGCTGCTGAGGCTGCAATTCGTGAGCAGATCGTGGAAGATATAGGATCACATGCGAATGTGAATGTTCAAATGAGTGCTCCTGAGTCTCACGAGCATTTCGCATCTGAAGGCGTCCCTAATCGAGCTGCAGCTTTTACTGTTGCCATTCCTCCAGCAAGGATTGAGCCTCCAGAGATTCCTCAAGCATGGAGATTTTGGAGTTCGCAGGTAGGGGCAGCAGTCGCACCTGGTGCGCCCTATACCCTTCCTGCCAATTATGAAGAGCTAGAGCTTGCATGTGATAGAAGAGCAATGGAACGAGGACAGTCTTCAGCCGCCCCAGTAATGCGCATTCCTTCTTTGCGCGAGATCCTTGAAGGAACTGGTATGTTATCACTTTTCCTGCTCGCATCTTGCACTTTTCATTTACAAGTTTCATGTTCTAATCAATGATTTATCATTGTTTAGGGTTGAAGCAAGCTGATGTGGACTGGCTGGTTCGAATGCGTCTCTCCTATCCTCGATCTTTTGCGAGGTCTCTGGAGATAGAACCCTTTAAGAGGAGGCTGTTCTTGACTGAAGCCATCTGGATTTTGGAGCAGCTGTCTGCGGCCACACCTGCGACCATCTCTCCTCAGAGTGCGCAGTTGCTCTTCAGCATGTGCCAAGGCCTTCAAGCCAAAGTTCAGGGCAAGCTGGGCTTCGGGTACCTTGTCAACAGAGTCACCCAGATTCGCGCGGCTGTGAATTTGAAGCGCGGCTTCCATAACCTCGCAGCTGAGGAGCAGAAGGTGGAGAAGCAAAGGCATAAAGCTGAAGAAGTTGTGAAGCTCTTCCATGAGATGAGCACCAACTATGAGCAGTTGAAGCGAGAAGTGGACCAAGTGACAAATTTGTCACTTCAGTTTTCTCCTGATGACTCCCTGATCAAAGACTTATTTTGAATAATAGAAAGTATTTGTTTTGAACAAAAATGTTAAAACATTGTTAATGTTGCTAGGGTTTCTCCCCCCTTTTTTTTATTCAAGGCTTGAATGCCCGTTTTGCCCTTCCCGGGATTTGCTCGAATATCTTTGTGCGTATCAATTATGACGTCAGCTAGCGATATTCTGCCTTGATTTTTGCGCTAATTGCTTATCAGATAAGCACGCTTTCTTTGGGAAGTCCATCCGTATCATGACATTCCGTCATTAATTAGGACACGCAACTGAATCGTCGTAGCCTTTAGTAGAGTAATTGAATGTTACCTCTTTCAAGGCGTAAGTGATTGATTCTTACCACTTTTCCAAGCTTTGTTGACTCAGCTAGGGAACTGAAGGGTCTCCGTAGGGTCTATATAAGCCCTACCTCTTGCTGTTTGGGTTCTTCATCCCAAAATGTGGCTTGCCATGAGTCCTTACGACTGCTCGCTTCAACACTTGTCTTTCATTGATTCATGGCAACTTCAAGTTGTGAAACCTGAGTTTATGCTTTGTGCCATAGAAATAGCTTCCAAGATCTTCTTTACGGGGCTTATTGATCTTTATAACCATCGTAAAGAAGATGCACATAATACCTCATGCTTGCTCGAAGAATTTTCTTCGTCTATTATGCTTGCAGGTCGTACTTTTGGCTGCCTTCCGGCAAGGTGCAGTACTGTACTGACCTTCTTACCAACTCGTAATGAACGGCGGATTTCTCCTCTAGATTTCCCGGAGGAGAAATTCTAGCCTCCACGTTCTTGAACTCGGGGTGGCGAGCCATTGTGCTCGTCTCCGTGGACAAGGAGCCTCTTTCCCTAGGAGTTGCTGCTTGCCTGTTCTTCACCGGCGCATACGCCTGAACAGGAGGTTCATCGGGCACATCTCTTGGGAAGAAGACCAGACAGGGGCCTTGTCAGATCCTGGGATCTTGAACATAGCGTCGCATAGCTCTTGTAGCGTTTGTAGGCCGTTCGTTTTATAGAAAGACCCTACTTGCTATAGATCTTTGGTCGCAGACTATTGTATCGCATAGCCTTTGTTAGATCCTGTAGGACGATCATTTTACAGTAAGGATTTCCTTTCTCTATAACTTTCGCCTGTAGGCTGCTATCTAGATGAATTGTAAGTCATTTTGACTATGTAACTAGCTCAGTCTGAGCTTTCGCTTGTAAGCCGCTATCTAGACAGATAAATTGTAAGTCATTTTGACTCATAATAATAAAGCGCTTTGTATTATTTGCTGTTCTTGTTACAACAAATTGCAATTTTCGCATGCGTATTGGCAAACTTCACCTTTTGTAGTGTCATATTCGCACTTTGTGTTGTCGCTATGATTTGCTACCTAATAGATAGATTCGAAGATTATAGAAATCATTCATAAGAGCTGCTATCTTAGCAGATGAGCCTTTAGATCATTTGAGATCGTAATTGCATAGTTTTGTTATCTCGGCAGATAAGCCTGAGGATCACTCAAGACCAGTGTTAAGTATTGCTGCTATCTGGGCATATAGGCTTTGGATCAATTAAGATCGTGTTTCAAGTATGGTTGCTATCTCGGCAGATAGGCTTGAGATCAATTAAGATCGTGTTTGCTTAATGCTGCTATCTAGACAGATAGACTTGAAGATCACTTAAGATCATATTCGCATAGTGCTGCTATCACGACAGATAGGCTTCAAGATCACTTAAGATCATGTTTTCTTAATGCTGTTATCTAGACAGATAGGCTTGAAGATCACTTAAGATCATATTCGCATAGTGCTGCTATCACGGCAGATAGGCTTGAAGATCACTTAAGATCATATTCGCATAGTGCTGCTATCATGGCAGATAGGCTTGAAGATCACTTAAGATCGTATTCGCATAGTGCTGCTATCATGGCAGATAGGCTTGAAGATCACTTAAGATCGTATTCGCATAGTGCTGCTATCATGGCAGATAGGCTTGAAGATCACTTAAGATTGTATTCGCATAGTGCTGCTATCATGGCAGATAGGCTTGAAGATCACTTAAGATCGTATTTGCATAATGCTGCTATCACGGCGGATAGGCTTGAAGATCACTTAAGATCGTATTCGATCAATGTTGCTAACTTAGCAGATAAACTTTCGCTATTGAGGAATGAAGAAATAAATAAAGCGATAAAGACAGCTGAATCACAAAGTTCTTCCCATTTGGGAGAAGCCTTTTATTATAGAACACTCTCATATGGGAGAGGTGAGATTACAATTCCCTCATATGGGAGAGAAAATGCATGAATCTTTAACAATACAGAGCATAAAGTAGGCATTGTACTCTAACGCATGTAATGAGAGGAGTTAAGGATAATACTTCTTAATCCAGCGCATGTTGACTAAGCTTGGGGTTGAGGCCGTCCCATGTAGCATTTGTATATTGCAGTAGCCACTGTCGAAGACTTCTTTGACTTCGAAGACTCCTTCCCAGTTGGCTGCGAATTTTGGGTGAGCCGCCTCCCGCATGCAGTGGTCCGATGCGCGCAAGACCAGGTCCCCAACTGCGAAATCTCGACGCTGAACAATTTTGTTGTACGCGCGGGCGATCTTTTCTTGGTATCGCTTGTTAGTCCGCTTAGCCTGCTCCCGCTTTTCTTCTAACAGAACTAAATCATGATAGCGTTGATTCTCGTACAGTTCATGGAAGGCCAACCTTGCGGAGTTGACTTTTACCTCCGCAGGTACTACAGCTTCAGCTCCATAACATAAAAGAAATGGGGAGACTCCTGTGGGAGTCCTTGGAGAAGTTCGATACGCCCACAAAGCTATGTTCAAAGAATCGGCCCATTTCTTGTGGTCGTCTGCAACCATCTTGTCCCTCCTGCTGTGAGACGCATCTCATGAGTATTCCGCCTGGGCCTTTATAGTAAAGGGTGTTGTCATGTATGCAATACCCCTTGGTGGATGCCCATTTTTCTTTACTCGTTCCTTCTGCGATAGCACGCAATATTGACTTTCTCCAGTCTGCATCATCCATGCATTCGTCCTCACACGCGTCCTCTGTCAACGCCGAGGACGTTCGCACTTCGATCGAGATTCTCGCGGGACACTTATCCGCACTAACCTTGGATCCCAGGGTAGCCAAAGCATCAGCATGCTTATTATCTGCTCTGGGCTTGTGCTCGTACCTGACATCGCAGAATTGTTGCACCAGCTTCTGTACCAAAGTCTGGTAGGGCAATAGGTTAATCTCCTTCAAACCGTACTCGCCCGACGCTTGTTTGACGATTAGTTTGGAGTCCCCCATAACCGTTAAATTGCTTACTTCTAGTGCCCTTGCTGCGCGAAGACCTGAGATGAGAGCTTCATACTCTGCTTCGTTGTTGGTGACTGCGAAGTCAAGCTTTGTGGACATCTGTATGACCTCTCCATCGGGTTTGGTCAGGACTATCCCGATTCCTCCACCTTTCCTTGTTGATGACCCATCGAAATGGAGCGTCCAATAAGGCAACTCAACTGCATAGATCTCAGGACCCTCCAGTTCCTCCTCAATTACAGGCTCATGACTATTATCAGGGAACTGTGCTAGCAAATCCGCCACCGCTTGCGATTTGATTGCCCGGGGTCGAACGCATGTGATGTCGTATTGGGAAATGGTCATATACCATTTTGACAGTCTTCCCCCAGGAGTAGTGTGAGTCAAGAGATACCGTATAGGATCACTCTTTGTAATCACCATCACTTTGTGCGAAGCAAAATAGTGCTTTAACTTTTCTATTACAAAGAATAGGGTAAGGCAATGACGCTCGATGTCCGTGTACCTTGATTCTGCTGGCTGCACTATGCGAGAAATGTAGTAGATCGGCCTTTCTTGCCCCTCATACTCCTGAGCCAAAAGTGCCCCTATAGACCTCTTTGTCGATGTTAGGTACCGCAAGAGCGGTGATCCGAGCTGTGGTGCGATCATTACCTTTGACGATGTCAGCAGGTCCTTTAGCCTTCCAAATGCAGCTTCATGCTCTGTAGTCCAGTTATACACAGCATCTTTCTTGAGGATATCGCTGAAACAGAATGTAATTTCGGCGATCGCCGGGATGAACCTTCGCAGGTAGGATAGCTTCCCCAAGAAAGTCTTCAAGGAACTCTGGTTGTGCGGTGCCGTCATGCTAGTGATGGCCGATATTTTCGCGGGATCAGGCTCTATTCCTTGACGATGTACTACACATCCCAAGAACTTCCCCGAGGTCACTCCGAATGCTCACTTCATGGGGTTCATCTTTAACTGGAAGCTTCTGCATCTGTTGAATACTTTCCGCAAATCCCCCAAGTGCTCCGCCTCTTCTTTGGACTTGAAAACCAAGTCGTCACCGTAAAATTCTACTTCTTTGTGCATCATATCGTGGAACAGGGCCATCATGGCTCGCTGATAAGTTGCGCCTGTGTTCTTGAGACCAAAAGGCATAACTGTATAATTGAAGACTCCCACCGGAGTGATGAATGCGGTTTTCCGTGCATCTTCAGGGTCCATCTTGATCTAGTTGTACCCACTGAAGCCGTCCATGAAGCTGAACATGCGATGACCCGCGGTCGAATCGATAAGTAGATCGATGTTGGGAAGCGGAAAATAATCTTTGGGACAGAAACGATTAAGGTCTCGGAAGTCCACACAAATGCGAAGCTGCCCACTCTTCTCCACCACAGGCACGATGTTAGCCAACCATGTAGGATGGTGATTTGGCTTGATGAATTTGGCAGTCAAAAGTTTGACAATTTCTTGCTTGATCTTCACGTTGATCTCCGGTCTGAAGCTTCTTGTGCTCTGCTTTACCAGTTTGGATCATGGGATTACATATAACCGGTGCATGGTGATGCTCGTGTCCAGACCGGGCATCTCATCGTACTCCCATGAGAATACGTCTTTATACTCGGTCAGAAGTTACAGTAATCTTTCCTCTTCCTCTCTCGTGAGGTCTGCACTCAGAAAGAGTGGCCTCTTCTTTTCTTCGCTTGGGCTTAGGAATACCTCCTTCAGTTCCTGCTTTTGTGGTTTGGGCTTGTCCTCCATGCATTCGGGCGCTTCTTTGAGCTTTTCCTCTAAAACTCCTGGCGTTGGTTTGTCTAATTCCATGACCTGTTCGATTTGGTTGATTTGCTCAGGGATATCCACATGCTCACGTGGGGGTATCCCCGCGCACCTTCATATGCAGTAGCATTTCTTCCTGTGATAGCTTTATCACCTGATGAGCTGTTGAAGGGACCGCATCGAAGCGATGAATCCAGGCCCGGCCTATAATCATGTGATACGTAGTGTTCGCATCAATGACATAGAATTTAGCTGAACACTTGATTTTGCCAATCTGGACACCCAGACGGATCCATCCTATCGTCATTCTGGAGTCGCTTCCGAATCCCATCAGCGGGGATGGACGTCTGACAATATTCTGCTCCGGGATTCCTGCTAGCTTCAGAGTGTTGAGCGAGACAACGTTAACTGCTGCTCCTCCGTTGACAAACGCTCTTTTGAACTCCAAACCATTGATGACTGCCGTTACATACAAAGGCTTCTGGTGGCTCGCATCTGTCTTCTTGTCGCTTGCGGAGAAGGTTATGACCTTTTCTGTAGAGCGAGATGCCCTAACAACCTTTCCGTTGGAGACCACGATATCTTCCTCGTAATCCTCTGCTATCCTCAGGATTGCCTTCGTCATTTCCTTCCGGCATTTCTCCGAAAAGTTCATTTCATCGAAGAACCTGCTGAACCCGTGCGACCCCTTCATCCGATCAGCACGTTCGTCCTCCGTGTCTATGCTGTAGTCCTCGTCATTGTGGATCTCGGCAATGATGGGTAGACCATCCTCCGCAATCTCTTCAAGGTCCATAATCGATATCATGGCAACCTCTTTGCCCTTCGGCTCTTGCTCCGCGTGGGCAGGCAGTGGATTGTTTCGCACATCCTGCCTCTGGTCGCTGACAATCAACTCGCCCTCTTTCATCTTTCGGCTCACCATGATTCTGAGCTTCTTGCAGTCAGCCGTGGGGTGCATGACCTTTCCGTGACATTCTCACCACTTTGGTCCCTCACCATCTCCTTGGAAGGTATCCTTTCAAGCGGCGACAAGATTCCGTCTTTACGCCATTGTCTGCACAGGTCACTCGCTTCCTCTGCCAAACATGGCAGAGGTGGCGCATTGAAATATGCGACCTTCGGCTGTTTTTGGGGCGAGACCGTATTCACCTCGACCTCACGTCCCCTCTTGTAGCTGAACCTCCCAATTTTAAAGGTAGTCCCGCATGGGGATCTCTCAGGGGCGTGCTTCTTTTTCTGCCTCTCCACTATAGGCTCTATGTTCTTTGTGCATTCGATCAGCTTCGAAAATGTAGGAGTTTGCAGGTTGATAAGCATACCTTTGTACTCGTCTCGCATGCATTGCAGGCATATCTCCACGAGTATGCCCTCAAGTATCACGTCTCTGCATTCCAAGGACTTGGCCCTGAACTTCTTGATGAATGTCACTCCATCCTCCTCGCGCTTCTGGTACATCCGCGAGAGATGAATCATTGTAACTTTTTCTTCCATCTGGAAGAATTTAGTGTAAAACTTCTGAACCATGTCGTCCCAGGTCTTTACGGATCCGGCTTCCAACGTCCTGTACCACTTGTAGGCCACGTTCCCCAGGGATTTCGGGAGCTCGCGCATTAGCAGCTTAGGATCAGCCCCGTATGGCCCCATCACATCGATGAAACGCATGACATGCTCGTGGGCGTTTCCATTGACATATTCGAACTTGTCCCATTTAGGAGCCTTGTACCCAGCAGGGTTAGGCATGAGGTAGATCTCGCGTGGGATAGGTGGATCGTTGTCAAGCTTCGGGATGATGGTGTCCGCGAACGGTTGATTAGCCAGGATGGTTTCTATGCGCCGCTGCATCGACGTCATACACTCCGGCGCACTTCCCCCAGCAGCAGGAGGAGGGGTTGTTGCAGTTGGAGGCGACACATATACCACGGAAGGGCTATGAATGTACTGTGGATTCGCATTGCCCCACGCCGCCAGCGAAGGAGGCAAAGGATATTGTGAAGACGGATTAGATGCCAGGACTGGCGGTTGAGGCACATGAGCGGTAAGAGGCAACATTTGAGCTGTTTGCCCCTGAACTGAGGGTAACTGCGCCATTGTCGGTGGAGTTTGAAGGTTAGGATTAGGTGGTGTGGTTGATACTCCCAATCCTTGAGTGGTGGAAGCTCCTCCTCCCTGAGAGACGGCAGTGGCTGGCGTAGGATTTGGGGCGAGAGTCCCCAGGATAGCCATTATCCTTTCCAGCTTCGCAGATTGAGCTTTGAGAGCCTTCGCCTGGTTCTGGATGGTAGTGTCCAAGGCCTCTAACGTCGGAGCTTCACCGGCGGCTGTAGGAGTACGGCGGGTCTCCTCCCCCGAGGTGGTCTCCGTGGAAGGCGATCTGTTACTGACATCATCTTCATGAGACATGGTTGCTTGCAGTGGTAAGTTCACGTCGGGTTCACCAAATGTGTACGAGAGAATCCTGCAGAGAGAATTCAATATACACCAAGAGTAGGGGATAGAAAAGACACAAGAAGTGTAGGGTTGTGTGTAGGGAGAGAGTAAGGCAATAGCACTGTATGAGAGAGAGACAGGATTTTGGCAGAGCTTTCGCGTATCTCAGGTGATTCTCCCTTGTATGGAAGGGTTAGCGATCCTATATATAAGAGAGAATGTGACCATTGCAGTGTGGTTAATGCGCCCATCAATGGCGGCTTAATTAGCTTAACCACAACGACACGTTCGTCCGCGTATATAGGGACCGTTACAGCACGTTATCCGTGTATACCGGAACCGTTACGAGGTTGACCGGGTTTGACCGGGTTGTCCGAGTTTATGGAGCCCGTGCCATAAATCTCTCAAAAGCAGTTACTAGGGGTCGCGCGCGGGCTTGGTTGTCGCTCGCGCGCGACAGGACTTACTCTAGCCTCCAAACCACTAAGTCCCTACAAGTCCCGTGTGGTGGTATGCGAGGGCCCTGTCTCGCAGCCCTCACGTGGATCAGCACGGCTGGTGATCCAGTGTGTGTGAAGCACAACTAGGTGTGCTGGATGGTCGCCACGTGGCTAAGATCTGCCTTTCTAGAAAGCACTATCTACACCAGCTCAACATTCAAGAACCAAGCATATTGATGTCAGACACTATTTCATCAGAGACCATTCTGAGAAAGGTGATTTTGTTCTTGAATTTGTTTCTACTAACATGTAACTTACAAATATCTTCACTAAACCATTTCCAGATGAAAGATTTTCAGTTCTAAGGCTGGAATTAGGCATGCTAAATAAAGAGGCATTGGTTTAGGGGGAGCATCACGTAAGGAAGGTAAGTTATTATGTGTTTCATAGTTTTGAATTGATTTTCAAAGCCTTGAAAATCTATTCAAAGTTTTGATTTTATTTGTTTCAGTATTGCAGCGTTTCAAGACCTTGAAATATTTTCAAAGCCTTTAAATTAAGTCTGATCACTGGTTAGTCAATAATTCTTGGATCATTCAGTATTGTATATGGTGCTTTATAGACATACAGATCACAGCCACGTGGCAGCCATCCAGCACACCCAGCTGTGCTCCACACACACCGGACAACTACTTATGCTTGTCCACGCGGGGGCTGTGAGACAGGGCCCTCGCGCACCAGCACGGGACTGGTAGGGACTTAGTGGTTTGGAGGCTAGGGTAAGGCCCGTCGACGCATGTGACAAATAAGCTCGCGCGCGACCCTTTGTTACTTCTTTGAGAGACTTAATGGCCATGTCCTATAAATCCGGCTTGACCTCATAAAGGTCTCCGGTATGTACAGTCAGGTGCCTAACGGTTCCTATATACACGGTCGAACGTGCCGTTACTGTAGGGTTTTGAACATGGAATCGCAATGGAAGAAGATAATTATTCCGTTCAAATATCTCCAAGGATCACAAGTCAAGAACACATAACGATAGTAAAGGATTGATTTGTGTTTACCTTTGGGTTCTTCTTTGATGACTTCAAATGCGAATAATGTCATGTTCTCTACGGTTGATCCACGCCTAGGATAGAGAATTGGACCTCCCAAACTTCTTGTTCTAGCTAGAAAGGAGGAAGTAGACAACGGAATCACGCAACGAAACCACAAGGAGAGGCTCGACCTCCTTTAGGTGGCCGACGGGCTTGGGGCGGCGGGTAAGGGGCAGACGCCTCTTACTTGCTTGCTCTCAACTCTTTTCTATCCTCTCAATATGTGTTATGAATAACATGTATAGAGAGGGAAGGAAGGAGTTCCTTTATATAGTCCAACTACTCCTAGTTGTTTCCATAAAGGCCCCAATACTAATCATATCCATATATGGATTAGTATTATTTGCTAATTAGTCCTACTAAGTTAGCAACTTGTTGCAATATGATCCTTTTAATTAATCCTTGTTAATTAAGTCTCTTGTCCAATTATATCCATATGGCGTGTGACCCCATAGGTTTCTACTTAATTGGTAGTAACTATTTACAAACATGGAGCGGTGTCTAGCAGCACATCCATGCCACCCAATTAATAGAAATAGTCATCTTGATAACAGAAGATCTGTTTGACACATCATAGATCTCACCATGTCCAACAAGGGTCGATTCCTCCTCTCGGATACACCATTCCATTGTGGTGTTCCGGGTGGAGTGAGTTGGGATAATATCCCACACTCTTTAAGATAATCATCAAACTCTTGGCTCAAGTAATCACCTCCTCGATCTGATCGTAGAGCTTTGATACTTTTACCAAGTTGCTTCTCCACTTAATTCTTAAATTCCTTGAATTTCTCAAAAGATTCGGATTTAGCCTTCATGTATACAAATCCATATCTACTGAAATCATCAGTGAATGTAACGAAGTAGACATAACCACCTCTGGCAGGTGTAGAAAAAGGCCCACATACATCAGTATGTATGAGTGCTAATTGCTCACAGTCCTTTCACCTTTCTTGTTGAAAGGGGACTTTGTCATCTTTCCTAACAAACAAGCCTCACATGTCTCATATGATTCAAAATCAAATGAGTCTAGAAATCCATCCTTATGGAGTCTAGATACACGTTTCTCATTTATATGGCCTAGACGACAATGCCATAGATAAGCAGGATTTAAATCATTCATTTTAATCCTCTTAGTATTTATGTTATAGATTGGATAGCTTAGATCAAGGATATATAATCCATTAAATAATTGCGCACTACAATAGTGAATACTATCAAAATAAATGGAACAACAATTGTTCTTTATTGAAATAGTAAAACCTTTCTTGTCCAAACAAGATACGGAAATAATGTTCTTACTCATAGCAGGAACATAAAAGCAATTATCTAATTCTAATACTAATCCAGAAGGCAGAGACAGCCTATACACGCCTATAGCTAATGCAGCAACTCTTGCTCCATTCCCAACGCGCAAGGCCACCTCTCCTTTTGCTAATATTCTACTTCGACTTAGATCCTGCATATTTCGACAAATATGAGATCCACATCCAGTATCCAATACCCATGATGAAGAAGTAGTTAAATTAACATTTATAACAAAAATACCTGGTGGTTGTGGGATCACTATACCAAGCCTTTTATCCTCCAGATACTTTGGGCAATTCCTTTTCCTGTGTCCAGGCTGACTGCAGTAGTGTCCTCAGGTTTAGCAACTGCCTTGCCTTTAGCCTTTGAAGTAGAGGCAAACCTTTTACCCTTTCCTTTCTGCACCATCATTATAGCCTTGCCCTTTCCCTTGTTGATGAATTGTTCAGATGTCCTCAAAATATTGAGTAGCTCTGGCAGAGGCTTGGCGATCTCTTTCATGTTATAGCTCATGATGAAATGTCCATAACTATCCGGCAACGATTGCAGAATGAGATCTGTGGCCAACTCTTGACCAATCAGGGACCCTAGGTGATCGAGATTCTCAAGATACCCGATCATCCGCAACACATGCGGTCCTACTGGGTTCCCTTCTGCCAAGTGACTCTTGGAAGAGCTGCTTCAAGTGTTCGATCATATCGACTGCATTCATGTTCTCATGTTTCTTATGAAGCTCATGATACATGGTGCAAAGCATAAGGCAGGCCGCATCATTAGCATCGTCAACACGTTTCTGATACGCCTTTAGGGCTGCAGGGGTATTGTTCTCTGGACCTTCTGGAACGGCTTCTTCTAATGTGTATAGTTTCTTTCTTGTTTAACAACTATTCTTAAATTTTTGTACCAGTCCATAAAGTTGGTTCCAGAAAGCTTGTCCTTCTCAAGAACAGCTCGTAGGGAGTGTGATAAATTCGATGAATTGTTTGCCATTGGAATTATACAAAAACGAGAAATATACAAGATTTTAGTATGATTTTACTATACTTAATAATGGCTAGATTATTAAATATAGCTCCCACTATTTTTCTCGGATTAACAACCCTCCATATTAATGCGGAAAATATCCTTATATTTCCTAGTGGGCCAAGATCCATATTTCGCCTTTTCCGAGCTTGCTTTGGCAAGTCACCCGGAATTGGTTATTTAGGTAGGAACCATTCCAATTACATCATATGTAACTCTTGATTCAATTGGGCAAATAACCATTACTATCCATCCCCATGAATAATCCCAATTGTATGCCTCTAGGTTCTTTTAATCTGATTAAATCTACCTAGTTGTGTCCAACCTCTTACTTAAACAATTTCACATTGTTACGTGCCATCACATCTAATCACGAAAAATCATGTTGCCATGCTTTGGCACGCACAATCATGGGATATAGTGATCATGATGAGTGTGTAAATAACGAGAAGGCATAAACACAATATTTTGATTGAGGGATTTGCCTTTCAATTTTAATTTGTATTGTTGATCCATATCAACATGATCAATATGTTTGAGTTTTGGGCAAAACTCCAAATCACAGATCCGGGTTGTCTAATTTTCTTTTTATCCTAATAGCATGCATCAACCATACACCAATCACAAAATAATAAGACAATAAAATAAACAACCACAACAAAATAAACGTGATGTGGATATGGCATTTCTAGACTAAGATACTCCCAAGCCAATGAGAATATCTATGAACCCTAAAATAGATCACATCACCATGCGCTTCCATCTTTTGGTCCATCCTTCATAGTTTTGTGGAATGCTTCATGCTCCATCTCCATGGCTCCAATGTCTTTGGGCTTCTTTTCTTCAATCCTGGCTAACAAATCTATTTATATCTAGCTATACCTATACTAAATAAAATAAATATCACAAGTTGAGGAGAAAAAAAACGACTCGCAGGCTGTAAACCTTAATTAATTATTACATTAATTGATCAGCTCGCAGGCAGTAAAACAAACCACAAAATAAAAATTCACACACAAACCACAACCTAGGGCCATATCCAACCACCATTTGAATAGCACATAGACAGTTAAAACCAATTTTAACGCGCTTGTTCAATTTTAATTGTTTTGGAAGAAGTAGGGTAAGAAACTATTCAAAGAGAACTTCCCAAAGCCCTATTGGGTCACACACGGCCCTCGGGCCCGGCCTAGCCCAAGCTGCCGGTCCCCCCGGTCGCGCCTAGGCCAGGCCGACCCTTAGGCCGTGCGTGTCTTGGGCGGCAAGGCACAGGGGCGGTCCCTATGGGGGCCGAACCCTTCTTAGGAGTTTTTTCCAAAAACAATCTCCTTCCTTGTTGCCCAATCCAAGTTGTTTCCATGTTTGAAAAACCCTTTTTCCAAACATGTGTCCAAACCCTAATCTTCAAACCAAGAAACTCACTAATTCGTTGCATCCAATGCACAATTAGATCTTGTTAGATTGAATCTCCAATCAATTGCATCTACTATGCTTAATTTGTCGGTTTACGCGATAAACATGAATTTAAAGTGTTAAAATAACAAAATCGTAACACATAAACTACGTTATGCTCTACGACATGTGGCTCTGATACATCTGTAGGGTTTTGAACATGGAATCGCAGCGGAAGAAGATAATTATTCCGTTCAAATCCCTCCAAGGATCACAAGTCAAGAACACATAACGATAGTAAAGGATTGACATGTGTTTACCTTTGGGTTCTCCTTTGATGACTTCAAACGCGAATAATGTCACGTTCTCTATGGTTGATCCACGCCGAGGATAGAGAATTGGACCTCCCAACCTTATTTTGCTAGCTAGAACGGAGGAAGGAGACAAAAGAATCACGCAACGAAGCCACAAGGAGAGGCTCGGCCTCCTTGGTGTGGCCGACGGGCTTGGGGCGGCGGTTAAGGGGCGCACACCTCTTACTTGCTTGCTCTCAACTCTTTTCTCTCCTCTCAATATGTGTTATGAATAACATGTATAGATAGGGACGGAAGAAGTTCATTTATATAGTCCAACTACTCCTAGTTGTTTCCATAAAGGCCCCAATACTAATCATATCCATATATGGATTAGTATTATTGGCTAATTAGTCCTACTAAGTTAGAAACTTGTTGTAATATGATCCTTTTAATTAATCCTTATTAATTAACTCTTGTCCAATTATATCCATATGTCTTGTGACCCCATAGGTTTATACTTAATTGGTAGTAACTATTTACAAATATGGAGCGGTGTCTAGCAACACATCCATGCCACCCAATTAATAGAAATAGTCATCTTGACAAACCGTGATCTTATTATCGCATCCTTTTGTCTCATTATCCGGATTGGACACGAGAAATACAAGTCACACTCGTATATCCAATCCATTTTCCTCGATCCTGGGAATAGCCCTATCCATGCATACGACATCAATATCCCCATATTGATTCATATGAGTCTGGCCAGACATTCCATAGGTGCCATCCCTCGAGTGGCCTCAGATATTTGCTCCCGTTATGTGAGAGGGACAAATCCAATCTACATCACTCACCATCTCTAAGCTTGCTTCCTATTGTGCCCAACATGCGCTTTTATAACTACCGAGTTACGGTGTAGCGTTTGACGTTGTCAAAGAACAATATTCCACAACTAGAGGATCTAGTGACTTCAAGTCTAAGGATGATAATATCCTATCACCGCGAGAAGCGCTTGTGACTTTACATAAGTTGTATGTAGCCTTCTCGGATTTTGTTCAATCCGGTATGTCATTACCCCTAATACATATCCATGTGTTGGATCGTGATATCTCCATATCAATCCAACCCCATACTAGTCTATAGATGATCGTCCTGTTAATCATTATATTTGACTAGGGATATTTAAGATAAACAACACGATTTGTAAATATAAGGACTTCATTATATTAAATATCTCCATAAATAATACAATGATTATTCTAGCCAATTCATACTAAAATTAGATTGCCTCTAGGGCATCTATTCCAAAAGTTACGGGGGCTAACATTAAGCCGCCATTTATGGTGCATTAACCCCCTCACAACGGTCACTCCCCCACTATATATAGGATCGTTAGCCCTCCATTGCGACACTCTAGTACTACTCTAGTGCAACCTGACTACACGAGTTATTCTGGACTTACCGAAGCTCTGCCATTAAGCTGTCTCTCTCTCTCACAGTTATCATTTCTTACCCTCTCCCTACACACAACCTTACATCTCGCTGTGTTCTTAGTCCCTACTTGAGGTGCACACTTGGATATCTCCGAAGGATTTCCTTGCGCACAATTTGGTGAACCCGACATGAAACACCCATCTTCACAGTTTCAATCCTTCAAAACCTACAGAAATCTCTTCCGATGGAAACATTCGCGATGGTGACCGGTCCCCTTCCGACGAGGAAACCTCAAGGGACGAAGGAACACTTAACACCATTTTCAACACCAATGCTTGTGCTCAAACAACTACCAACAGCGGACCATCTCTAGAGGCACTCCAAGCCACAATCCAGAGTCAAGCCCAGATTATGCAGGCTCAGTCCACCCAGATCGCTCAAATTATAACGACCTTGGGAATGTTGGCCCATAACGCCATTCCAAGAGCTTCACTCCCACCATCGACAACACAGTTGCCTCTACCAGGGGAGGAAACCACATCCATAGTGCATACATCTGTCGCCCAATCCTCTCCTTTTCTGCGGCCCTGTGCTACAGACACCTGGGCTCCCGTTGAGTTCGTCCCTGATAACGGAAGGAAACCCTACGCCATACTCAGCGATGTCATTTCACGCAAGTGGATCTTTAGGGAGCCATGCGCCCCCACCACCACCTCCCTATGATCCAAGCATGCTTTACATCCCGGGCTTTGTAGCCTTGGAGCAACGGATAGACAGCATCATCGCGAATCAGAGCTTCGCGGATAGTGTGATCCCGTAGGTTGACAGTGTAGGGTTTTGATTCATGGATGCGCAACGGAAACACAAACATTAATAAAACCATGCAAAACCCTCCAAGGATCACAAGTCAAGAGACATAACGATGGTAAGGGTAAGAAATCAATAACACACCTTAGGGTCCTCCTTTGATGACTTCAAACGCGAATTGTGTCACGTTCTCTATGGTTGATCCACGCCTAGAGTTGATCCTAGAATCTCCCAAGTCCTTGGTGCTAGCCCGGAAGAGGAAGAGGAAGAAGAATCACGCAAAACGAGACCCAAAAGGAGGGTCTCGGCCTCCTTGTGGCCGACAGGACGGGCGGCGGGCAAAGGGGCGGTCGGCTCCTTTGCTTGTTGCTCTCTCTCCTTCTTTTGTTCTCTCCCACTCTTGTTATGTTCAATAATGAGCATAAGTTATGTGGGAAGGAAGGAAGGAAGGAAGGTCCTTTATATAGTCCAACAACTCCTTGCCAACTACCTAAAGGACTTATTCTAGTCCTACTAGAATTCAATTTAGTCCCTTCCTTGCAAATTAGTCCCTACTAAGTTAGCAAGTTTTGCAAAGTGATCCTTCTAATTAATTAATCCAATTAATTAATTCCCTAATCTAGTTCAACTCTATATAGCGTGTGACCCCATAGGTTCTATCTAGTTGGTAGCAACTATTTGCTAATATGGAGCGGTTTCTAGCAAAACATCCATTCTAGAATAGTCATCTTGACAACCTTTGTACAAGTAATTGTCTCATCCCTTTGTCTCTATATCCGGATTGGACACAAGACATACAAGTCACACTCGTATATCCAATCCATAGTTTCTCGATCCATGGGAATAGCCTTATTCGTGCAAATAACATCAATATCCCATATTGATTTATTTTAGTCTGGCCAGACATTCTATAAGCACTATCCCTCGAGTGGCCTAGGATATTTGCTCCCGTTATGTGGGAGGGACAAATTCTATCTACGTCCACTACGATCTCTAAGCTTGATTCTTATTGTATCCAGTACACGCCTTTATAACTACCCAGTTACGGTGTAGCGTTTAACGCTACCAAAATCACAATAATCCACAACTAGAATATCTAGTGACTTCAAGTCTGAGGATGACAATACCATTGCACCGCGAGCAGCGCTTGTGACTCAACATAACATGTATGTAGCCTTCTCGGAGATGGGTCAATCCAGTGCAACATTCCCTAATGCACACCTATGTGTTGGATCGTGATATCTCCATATCAATCCAACCCCATACTAGTCTATAGATGATTGTCCCATTAATCATTATACTGGACTAGGGATATTTAAGATAAACAACAAAATTTTAAATCTAAGGACTTCATTATATTAAATATCCAATAAATAATAAATGAATTTCTAGCCACAAATAAACTCATACTAAACTAGATTGCCTCTAGGGCATCTATTCCAACAGTCTCCCACTTGCACTAGAGCCAATCTGGCGCATCTCGTATGCCCATACTCCTAGTGTGCCCTTCATGCTTCCACTGCATGATAGGCTTTGTAAGCGGGTCTGACAGATTATCATCTGTAGGAATCTTGCATATCAGAACGTCTCCTCTATCGATAATATCTCGAATCAGATGAAACTTCCTGAGCACGTGCTTGGATTTCTGATGCGATCTTGGTTCCTTTGATTGCGCGATCGCCCCAGTATTGTCACATTACAACTCAACTGGATCCGCAATGTTAGGGACCACACCAAGTTCAAAAACAAACTTTCTGATCCAAACAGCTTCCTTTGCTGCGCCATTTGCAGCAATGTACTCAACCTCTGTTGTAGAATCAGCTACCGTCTCTTGCTTGGAACTCTTCCAGCTCACCGCTGCTCCATTCAGGCAAAACACATATCCCGACTGTGATCTAAAGTCATCTCTATCGGTTTGGAAGCTTGCATCAGTGTAACCCCTTACACGCAACTCTTCCTCACCGCCAAATATAAAGAAAGCATCCTTAGTTCTTCTCAAGTACTTTAGGATATTCTTGACTGCAATCCAGTGAATCTCACCTGGATTGGATTGGTATCTGCTTGTCATACTCAAGGCATATGACACATCTGGTCTAGTACATAACATGGCGTACATGATAGATCCTATGGCCGAGGCATAGGGAATTCTACTCATGCGTTCCTTCTCAATCTCATTGGAAGGACAACCACTCTTCGAAAGAGTGATTCCATGTGACATGGGCAAGAATCCCTTCTTGGAATCTTGCATGTTGAACCGTTTCAACACCTTGTCAATATATGTACTTTGACTTAGGCCTAGCAACCTCTTAGATCTATCTCTATAGATCTTTATACCGAGTATATAGGCTGCTTCCCCTAAGTCCTTCATTGAGAAACACTTTCCTAGCCAATCTTTAACAGATTGAAGCATGGGAACGTCGTTTCCATTGAGTAGTATGTCATCCACATACAAGACCAGAAAAGCTACAGAGCTCCCCCTAACCTTCTTGTAGACACAAGACTCATCTTCGTTTCTGATGAAGCCAAACTCTTTGACCACTTCATCAAAACGTCGATTCCAACTCCTAGAAGCTTGCTTCAATCCATAAATGGATCGTTGCAGTTTACAGACTTTGTTGGCTTGCTTTGTATCCTCAAAACCCTCCGGCTGTATCATATACACGTCCTCGAGGAGATTCCCATAAAGGAATGCTATTTTGACATCCATCTGCCAAATCTCATAGTCATGGTATGCTGCAATTGCAAGTAGGATTCGGATGGATTTGGCCATAGCGACTGGTGAAAAGGTTTCATCATAGTCAATACCATGAATCTGTCTGAATCCTTTAGCCACCAATCGGCCCTTATAGGTAATCACATTACCATCCATGTCGATCTTCTTCTTGAAGACCCACTTGCACCCTATGGGCCGCGCCCCATCGGGTGGTTCCACCAAAGTCCATACTTTGTTGGCATACATGGATTCCATCTCGGATCTCATGGCTTCTAGCCACTTCTGAGAGTCTGGGCCATTCATGGCCTCCTCATAGGTAGTAGGCTCATCATCTATGAGCATCGTGTCACCGGAATCGGTCACGAGAAGTCCATACCTCTCGGGTTCCTGGCGCACTCTACTAGATCTACGAAGCTCTTGTGTTACTTGAACAGGTTGCTCCACAACTGCTTGTGGTTCCTGTTCATGTTCCATAATCGGTTCAGCGATTTGTGGTTCTTGAACCTCTTCAAGTTCTACATTCCTCCCACTTGCTTCTTTAGAGACAAACTCTCTTTCTAGAAACACGCCGGTCCGAGCAACAAACACTTTGTTCTCGGTTGGATTGTAGAAGTAGTATCCCTTATTTTCCTTAGGGTACCCCACAAATTTACATTTATCCGATTTAGGCCCTAGCTTGTCTGATTGTAAACGTTTTACATAGACATCGCAGCCCCAAATCCTCATGAACGACAGTGTGGGACGCCTCCCACTCCACATCTCATATGGTGTCTTCATGACTGATTTAGATGGAACACGGTTAATGGTGAAAGCTGCACTTAATAGAGCGTAGCCCCAAAATGATAATGGAAGATCGGTTTGACACATCATAGATCGAACCATATCCAATAGGGTTCGATTCCTCCTCCCAGAAACGCCATTCCATTGTGGCGTTCCGGGTGGAGTGAGTTGGGATACGATCCCACACTCTCTAAGATAGTCGTCAAACTCTTGGCTTAAGTATTCTCCTCCACGATCCGATCGTAGAGCCTTGATACTTTTGCCAAGTTGCTTCTCTACTTCATTCTTGAATTCTTTGAACACTTCAAAGGATTCGGATTTTGCCCTCATGAGGTACACAAATCCATATCTACTGTAACCATCAGTAAATGTAATGAAGTAGACATAACCACCCCTGGCAGGCGTGGCAAATGGCCCACATACATCGATATGTATGAGCGCCAATTGCTCACTAGTCCTCTCACCTTTCTTATTGAAAGGGGACTTTGTCATTTTTCCCAATAAACAAGCCTCACATGTCTCATATGATTCAAAATCAAATGAGTCTAGTAATCCATCCTTATGGAGTCTAGATACACGTTTCTCATTTATGTGGCCTAAACGACAGTGCCATAAATAAGCAGGATTTAAATCATTTATTTTAATCCGCTTGGTATTAATGTTGTAGACATGATTGCTTAGATCAAGGACATAAAGTCCATTAAATAATTGCGCACTAAAATAGTGAATATTATTTAAATAAAAGGAACAACTATTGTTCTTTATTGAAATAATAAAACCATCCTTGTCCAAACAAGAAATAGAAATAATGTTTCTGCTCATAGAAGACACAAAATAGCAATTATTTAATTCTAAAACTAATCCTGAAGGCAGAGATAGCTCGCACACGCCTATGGCCAACGCAGCAACCTTTGCTCCATTCCCAACGCCCAGATCCACCTCTACTTTAGCCAATCTTCTACTTCTCTTTAGATCCTGCATATTTCAACAAATATGAGATCCACATCCAGTATCTAATACCCATGATGTAGAGACAGTTAAATTGACATCTACAACAAAAATACCTGGTGGTGGTGGAATCACTATTCCAAGCCTCTTGTCCTCCAGATATTTTGGGCAGTTCCTCCTCCAGTGTCTAGGATGACTGCAGTAGTGACACTCACCTTTAGTCACATCTTTGGCAATGCCACCAACAGGCTTAAGGGCAGGTTCCTTGGACTTGGCAACTGACTTGCCTTTGCCTTTGGAGGAAGAGGCAAACCTTTTGCCCTTTCCTTTCTGCACCATCATAATGGCCTTGCCCTTACCCTTGTTGATGCTCTGTTCAGCCGTCCTCAACATATTGAGTAAATCTAGCAGTGGTTTCACGATCTCGTTCATGTTATAGTTCATGATGAACTGTCCATAACTCTCGGGCAACGATTGCAACACGAGATCGGTAGCCAACTCTTGGCCGACCGGGAACCCTAGTCGGGCGAGATTCTCCAAGTATCCGATCATACGGAGTACATGGGGTCCCACCGGGTTCCCTTCTGCTAGATGACACTTGAACAGTGCCTTAGAGACCTCATACCTTTCTACCCTTGCCTGCTCTTGGAAGAGCTGCTTCAGATGCTCGATCATATCGACAGCATTCATGTTTTCGTGTTGCTTCTGAAGCTCAGAAGTCATTGTGCACAGCATAAGGCAGGCCGCATCATTAGCGTCATCAACACGCTTTTGATACGCCTTTAGGGCAGCGGGTGTTTGGTTCTCTGGACCTTGTGGAACATGCTCCTCTATTGCGTACAGTTTCTTCTCTTGCTTGAGAACAATTCTCAAGTTTCTGTACCAATCAAGAAAGTTGGTTCCAGAGAGCTTGTCCTTCTCAAGGACAGATCGTAGGGAATGTTGTGAACTCGATGAGTTGTTTGTCATTTGGAATTCTACAAAAAGGAAAATACGCAAGTTTTAGTATTTGTGAATTTTTGACTATATTCAATAATGGCTAGTTTATCAAATATGGCTCCCACTATTTTACTACGGATTAATAACCCTCAAGATATTAATTCGGAAAATATCCTTATATTTTCTAGTGGGCCAAGATCCATGTTTCACCTCCTTATGAGCTTGCTTTGGCAAGTCACCCATAATTTAGCTACTTTAGGTAGGAACAATTCCAATTGCATCCCATATGCAACTCTTGGTTCAATTGGGTAAATAACTCCTTATTTATCCATCCATATGGATAATCCCAATTGATTGCCTCTAGGTTTCTTAATCATATTAATATCCTAGTTGTGTTCAACCTCTTATCTAAACAATTGCACATTGTTACGTGCCATCGCATTCCATCATTATGAACCAAGTCGCCATGCTTTGGCACGCACGAACTTGATAAATAATGATGATAATGAGTGTTTAAATAACGAGAAGGCAAGAACACAATATTTTAATTTTGAGGGATTTTAAATTCAATTTTAATTGTTTTGTTGATCAATATCAACTAATCTATCTATTTGAGTTTGGGCACAACTCCAAATAATAAATCTGGTTTGTCTAATTATCTTATTATCCTAATTGCATGCATCATCCATACACCAACCACACAATAATAAGAAAATAAAATAAACAACCACAAAACAAAAATTAAACGTGATGTGGATATGGCCTTTTCTAGACTAAGATAATTCCAAGCCAATGGAATTATCTATGAACCCTAAAACAAACACATCTCCATGCGTCTTGATCTTTTGGTCCATCCTTCATAGTCATGTGGAATGCTCCATGCTCCATCTTTTGTGGCTTCTTTGGCTTTGGGCTTCCTTTCTTCAATCTTGGCTAACAATCTACTTTATCTAGTACTAGCTAACTTCTATACTAAATAAAATAAATCTCACAAGTTGAGAAAAAAAATGGCACGCAGGCCATAAAACCCTAATTAATTATTACAATTAATTGATCAGCTCGCAGGCCGTAAAACCAAACCACAAAATTAAACATCCACATCAAACCACATCCTAAGGCCATATCCAATCACCATGCGATTTGCACATAAACAGTTAAAATCCAATTTTAACGCACTTGGTCAATTTTAATTGATTTAAGGATTTCTAGGGTTAAAACGGTCCATGGGCCCAACAATCAAATTTCCCGGGCCCAATAAGATGAACCACAAGGCCCTATGGCCGGCCCGACCCAAAACCCACAAGCCTAGGCTGCGGGTTAGGGCCGCCCGGCCCCTAGGGCGGCCAAGCTTCGGCGACAAGCAAGGGGGGCGGTCCCTAGGGGGGCCGAACCTCCTTGAGGGAGTTTTTTCCAAAACAACTCCCTTGCTTGGTGCCCAAGTTTGGTTGTTTCCTTGTTTTGGGAGAACTCCTTCTTCCCCAAGGATGCCCAAACCCTAGATCTAAGATCCTAAAATTTCTAAAATTCACCAATTCATGCATCCAATGCAAAAATTAGATCTTGTTATGATTAATTATTGACAAATTGCATCCCATGCTTGATTTGTCTTGTTTTACGCGATAAACAATCAAATTAAGGTGTAAAACAACTAAAACGTAACACATAAACCACGTTTATGCTCTACGCCCTGTGGCTCTGATACCACTGTAGGGTTTTGATTCATGGATGCGCAACGGAAACACAAACAATCATAAAACCATGCAAAACCTCCAAGGATCACAAGTCAAGAGACATAACGATGGTAAGGGTAAGAAATCAATAACACACCTTAGGGTCCTCCTTTGATGACTTCAAACGCGAATTGTGTCACGTTCTCTATGGTTGATCCACGCCTAGAGTTGATCCTAGAATCTCCCAAGTCCTTGGTGCTAGCCCGGAAGAGGAAGAAGAATCACGCAAAACGATACCCAAAAGGAGGGTCTCGGCCTCCTTGTGGCCGACGGGACGGGCGGCGGGCAAAGGGGCGGTCGGCTCCTTTGCTTGTTGCTCTCTCTCCTTCTTTTGTTCTCTCCCACTCTTGTTATGTTCAATAATGAGCATAAGTTATGTGGGAAGGAAGGAAGGAAGGTCCTTTATATAGTCCAACAACTCCTTGCCAACTACCTAAAGGACTTATTCTAGTCCTACTAGAATTCAATTTAGTCCCTTCCTTGCAAATTAGTCCCTACTAAGTTTGCAAGGTTTTGCAAAGTGATCCTTCTAATTAATTAATCCAATTAATTAATTCCCAAATCTAGTTCAACTCTATATAGCGTGTGACCCCATGGGTTCTATCTAGTTGGTAGCAACTATTTGCTAATATGGAGCGGTTTCTAGCAAAACATCCATTCTAGCCAACTAATAGAATAGTCATCTTGACAACCTTTGTAAAAGTAATTGTCTCATCCCTTTGTCTCTATATCCGGATTGGACACGAGACATACAAGTCACACTCGTATATCCAATCCATAGTTTCTCGATCCATGGGAATTGCCTTATTCGTGCAAATAACATCAATATCCCATATTGATTTATTTGAGTCTGGCCAGACATTCTATAAGCACTATCCCTCGAGTGGCCTAGGATATTTGCTCCTGTTATGTGGGAGGGACAAATTCTATCTACGTCCACTACGATCTCTAAGCTTGCTTCTTATTGTATCCAGTACACACCTTTATAACTACCCAGTTACGGTGTAGCGTTTAACGCTACCAAAATCACAATAATCCACAACTAGAATATCTAGTGACTTCAAGTCTAAGGATGACAATACCATTGCACCGCGAGAAGCGCTTGTGACTCAACATAACGTGTATGTAGCCTTCTCGGAGATGGGTCAATCCAGTGCAACATTCCCTAATGCACACCTATGTGTTGGATCGTGATATCTCCATATCAATCCAACCCATACTAGTCTATAGATGACTGTCCCATTAATCATTATACTGGACTAGGGATATTTAAGATAAACAACACAATTATAAATCTAAGGACTTCATTATATTAAATATCCAATAAATAATAAATGAATTTCTAGCCACAAACAAATTCATACTAAACTAGATTGCCTCTAGGGCATCTATTCCAACAGACAGAGCGCCTCCCATTCCGCGAGACATTTACTTTATGCCCAACCCTGTCGGGTACAAGACACCCAAGTGGGAGATGTTCGACAAAGTCAGTGGGAATGCGCAAGAACACGTGATGCGATTCGTTGATATGACGGGCCAACATGGAGTTGACACCAGATTCTGAATTCCCTAAGTCCCTAGGGACCGTCGTGTACAAGTGGTACAGGACCCTGGAAGCAGGATCCGTCAAGACATGGGAAGATATGGTGAAGAAGTTATACACCAAGTTTGTCCAATTAGAAGAGAAAGTCACCACTATCCACCTCTCCCGCATGTACCAGAGGCATGACGAAGAAGGAGTCGTCTTCATCAAGAGTTTCAGGGCAGATCCTTGGAATGCGTCGACGATGTCCTGGAAAGCCGACTAGTGGAAATATGCCGTCAAGGCATGCGTGAAGAGTACAAGGATATGCTAATCAATCTAAATATGCCTACTTTCTCGAGATTTATTGAAAGTACTTGGAATGTGGAGCCTTTGGTGGAAAGGATGAAAATGAGAGACGCCAGCGAGCGTACACAGACGAATCCCAGCTTCAAGGTGGGAAAGTTCAACTACAAGCGGACGCGAGACGTCAATGTACATGCAGTCTCATCCCCCATCAAACAACAGCGCCCCGCGCCCCAGGAGGCACCACCCTTGCCTTGTTTGATTGAAGATGCAATAGATATTTGCAAGAGATGGCGCAAAGATGGGATCTTACCAGCCTTGGAGAACAAACCCACAAGAGACCAGCTGCATGATCCAAGGTGGTGCGAGTGCCATGGGCATGTGCTGCACCCAACCAGGGAGTGCAAAAAGCTCAGGTGGTTAGTAGACAGGAAGATAAAGGAGGGTCAGTTGGTTGTTGATGAGCCAACCAAAGATGTGCGCGACAACCCCCTGCCGTCTCACATGAGGCAGGAGCTGAAAGGAAAGGAGATAGCTATGATCTTGATCATAGACTTGGAAAAGGTAATGGACGAAAAGGCCTCGGTAGTCGTAGAAATCCGCGAGGATGAGGACTACGGTATCCACACAGAAGATTCGCGTGCTGAGTGGATGAAGGACTCTGCCAATTTTGTTAAATTCTCCGAGGAGATGAACTTTTCCAACAATTGTATGCATGAGATGATAAAAGCAATCTTCAGGGTGGCCGAAGACCATGGGGAAGAATTGGTCATCTCCAACGGGAAGGTTGTGAGGGCCGCGCGATCAAGGGGTTTGGTCATGACGTTCGATGAGCCGGACAAGAGGACTGATGCCAATCATCAGAGGCCACTGTACGTGACGGCCACTATCAACCACGTTGAGTTCAAAAGGGCCTTTATGATGGAGGAGCAGCGGTAAATGTTATTCCTCTCAGTACTCTGGAATTGGCAGGAATTCCCCGGGACAAGATTGTTAAGAGGCCGTCGCCGTTAATAGGCTTCAGAAGCAACTTCAGAGTGACTGTTGGTAGGATTCAACTCGGGATCTAGATTGGCCAGATCAATTGTTCTGCCAAGTTTCACGATATCGAGGCCAACACCACTTACAACATGATCATTGGCGGGGCATGGATCCATCGCTTTGACGTTGTACCCTCCAGAGCTCACCAGATTATAAAGGCCGTCTGGAAAGATAAAGTGGTTGCAATACTCGCCTCGGTAAACCCCTTTAATCTAGAAGAAGCACATTTGTCCAAGGCTGTGTGGTTTACAGAACTGGCGGAATGAGACTACTCCAGATCCGTTTCGGTCAACTCCCTTACCCAGGTGGGAAGATGTCAAGGGCCAGACACCAGCCGGAATAATGGTGATACAAGAGGATTCTAAGGAGAAGGAGTCCACGCGGGAAGAAATCCCTAAGGTTGCTTACAAAAAGAGTGTTTATACCTTGAAGAGAGTCATGGAGCATGACAATGAGGGTAAGAAGGTCAGTAGTTTCTACTCCAATGGCAGGAAGTGCTACCGCATCTGAAAGCAACCACGGGACCACCGCCACTCAAACACCACTCAATACACAACGGTACTATCTTTAGCCTTCTCTTTACTAAGCTCTGCAGTTAACGCCGTACACTCCTCGATGTTCCCATGTGAGTTCATAAGTGATAATACAACGAGTGAGTTTTGTCTTTTACCCATAATTCAAAGGTCCCATTTCCGAAATGTCAAAAGTGGAGCACGTCACAGGGGAGCCCCTTTTGACAATTTAAAGACTCATCTCACCACTTTACAATAATACACAAGGTAAAAGCCTATTTGTTTAGATAGCAGCCAGACCCGAATGTAAGCCTATCTCATATGGTAGCAGCTAAATCGCAGATTAAAAAGCCTATCTGTCTAGATAGCAGCCAAACGTGAGTGTAAGACTATCTCATATGGTAGCAACCAATTGTGACTTAAAAAGCATATCTGTCTAGATAGCAGCAAAGTAAAAAGCCTATCTGTTTAGATAGCAGCTAGAGGCGACACAAGCCTATCTGTCTACATAGAAGCAAAAACAAAAAGCCTATCTATTTAGATAGCAGCCAAATGCGATTAAAAGCCTATCTGTTTAGATAGCAGCAAGACGCGACACAAGCCTATCTGTCTAGATAGCAGCAAAAAAAAAGCCTATCTGTTTAGATAGCAGCCAAATGCGATTAAAAGCATATTTGTCTAGATAGCAAAAAAAAGTCTATCTGTTTAGATAGCAACTCATTCCAAAGCCTATCTGTCTAGATTGCAGCAAAACGTGATCAAAGTCCGTACATCTGATGATAGCAAAGATACAAAGCATGCTCGATCAAATAGCAATCAATATGCAAGTTAAAGTCTATCCTAGTAGACAAGACAGCAAATGCAAAGCGTACTTTCATAACTGTCAAATGCGGCTTACAACTTATCTGTCTAGATAGCAACCTAAAGCAAATCTTACAACGAAAAAAAAATTGCAACCAAAAATCAAAGTGTTCTCAAGGAACGTTCCTACATAACACTAAGAAACTACTAAACTTGTCGCCGCCGTCGATGTCCTCGACCAGAACAGAGCTCTTGCTCATAGCCCTGACTTGGCAAGGAGCCAGATGTACTTCAAGCCATGAAGGCTGCTGATGTGAAGAACAAGTGGGAGAACAAATCATGGGGTAGGAAGCTAATCGTGCGTAAGAAAGGAGCACACCCACTTGTTGCTCCCTCGCAAAAACAATGGTGCCAAATAGTTCTCCGCCGAAGAAACAACAGAGATGTAAACCACTCATTACTTGATGGTATGACGATTGGTGCAAGGCTGCTCTTCGCCGGAGGTCCACCGGAGGTGACCTTTGCAAGCCTGATGAGGAAAACGATGTATTCGTTCCAATAGAAGAACTTAAAGAACTGATCTTTGAAAAGACCAGATAAATCGGGGGTCTCTTCAGTGAATTCCTTGGGAGCCATTTCTATAGCACAACGCACGAATTGAAGCCTGGAGGACCAGAGTTGACACGGATTGAAAATAGGTAAAAATCAATGAAGATACTGGCGAGGACCCATGAGAGGTGGCATTTTGTCAATCACAGGAGCCCAGATGAAGAACAAAATAGCAAGAAAGGGGGTTTTATATAAGACTCAGAGGAGACTCTTCAACACGAACAGTTTTGGGATTTTGAAGCCATTTCGGGAAGATATGGTCGGGTCTTGCATAAGTTGGGGGCATTTTTGACATTTTGAAGGGGTATTAAAGCAAAAAAAGCGGCCAAGAGGACTTCCCCACCCCCCCCATTCGGATCAAACACGCCTTTTCTTCATCTTCTTCCTCTCAAATCCTCAAGAACACCAACACACCCAAAACCTGTTCAAATCACGAAATTCTTGTTGGCTTTTGCTCCTTGCAAGCTCGTCTACAAGATTAATTCTTAGGTTTTTGAGAGATAGTGAGCGGTTTGAGTGTGGGGGAAACCAAAGAGGAAGAGCTCCAGAAACAAAAAAATTCCGATTGGTCAACTTAGAGGGAGATTCCGCCAAAGCTCCATGAGGGACTTTAGACGGGGACACCGAGGAGCACAAGGAGGTATACTTGCCTCAACTTGCTTTGATTTTTGAAAAATTGGTCGACCGATTCAGTCCATTCTTCACCAATTTTTGCAAAACCGGTCCCGTAAGACTGCTACTCCGGGACCGTAGGTACCATACTCTTTTTCTCGCTCTAAATTCTTGCTTAGGCCCTTCTAAGGCTTATTTTTCTCGCGAATTTTAATTTCTATTCACTTGTACCCTGAGTTACTTGGTGTAGTTCACTGTTAAACCTCACGTGCACTCGTTTTTCTTTTCTCTATTATTATGTCTACATTCGGTAGTGCTAAGAGGAGACGTGGAATAGTTATTGATGATCATCCCGTCTTCAATCCCGGGGAGGATGTAGTTATGAGTGAGGGGGAAGAGGATGTGAACGAGGGGGACGGTTCTTGCAACCGACTCCAGGTGCCTCCGTCTTCAATTTGTTATGAACCAAGCCAGGATATGCCTCCACTTCCGCAGATTGGGTTAAGGGGTAAGGACCCGAAAGAGGTTGACCTCAGTGTTATCTGCAGTATCAAATTATGCGGCTTCAGTTTTGTTAGTGCAAATACCCATCAGGCATACTACACTAACGCGTTCCTGAAGAGGATAAGGACTCCTGAGAAACCCTTCCCGCCAAGCGATAAAATGCCGAAACAGCTTAAGGATCTCGTCAAGTATGAGAGGATAGACAGGTGGTTTAAGATTCGCAAAAATTCTAGCTCCGCTCTTGCAAGAGAGATTCATATAAATGCTCGTTTCTATGACAAGGGAGAGAGTGAGGATTAGAGGCAAGTGTATTGCCGGCGAGCCTACATAGTCATCACGCCCGAGACTACAGCGGCCGCAATGAACTTCAAGCCTCTAAAGGAGACTTGCGCCTACCATGAGACCATTCGGAGGTTGGATGTTGTTGAGGTTGTGAGCGCATTTTTATTTGAGGGGGTGCCTGGAGCGGGATGGAAAGAGAGACCCTCTTTACCAGAGTGGAATGTTTCTAGGAAACTCGTGCTTCCACGTGTGAGGTGGTTGTCCGAGCTTCTTGAGAACTGGGTTTTCGGCGTTACCGCTCAACCTTACGTGTCGTATCTTCGTATGATTTGGTGAATGTTTGGGGACGCCTTAGTGTGTTTGTGCATTGGATCATCATATATTATTTCTTGCAATGTGTTGTGATAGAGCCTTTTAGGAGCTATATTTCTTTAGCGTCTACTACGTGTTTGATAGATTTTTGGAGAGTTTTGAGCCTAATATTGTTAAGATGAGCATGATTTGTCACTTTTTCCTTCATATGCGTAATGTTAGTCCAGGCATGTTCTTTATGTTGATTTATGTTTTTTTTGTCGGATTTAATCGCTTGGTATAGTTGTTGTTTTTTTCTTTGACAGGACATAGAGCTATTGGAGTGATTTGGAATCAAGAGCATGAACTTTGGAAGCAAGAAAGGGCAAGGAAAGAGGCTCGGGAACAAAAAGGACGAGAAGTTGAAGATTCAAGAGTGGCCGCCCATACCATTTTGGCAAGAAATGCTAGATGAAATGGTAGCCAAAATGAAGGCCATTTTGGGCCGAAATGCTAGCCCTTTCAGGCCGAAATAGGCAGAACTCGAGCGCGGATTTTTGGGGAAAAATGCAATTCTTGAAGACTTAGCTTCCCTACTTCGACCTAAACATCAAGGGACGTGAATAGACCTCAGTTGTAAGCCAAGAACACTAAGGAGAGCAAGAAGAACACTTTTGGAGCATCGTCAAGCAAGGAGACCAGCCTTGATCAATGACATAACACTCTTTTTAGCGTTTGATCTATTTTCTCTCTTCTCTTGTATCAAATATTCAAAAAATATGTTATCTTGCGTTATGAGTAGCTAAACTCATAGCTAGGCATCTATGTAGAGCCTAGGGTTTATATTTTGATGATACTTTTCCGGATTTTGGATGAACTTTCATGCTAGGGTTTGTGATTCAATGGAGATTGTTCTAGTTTATTTCATGTTGAGTTCTTCTATTGACAAGTTAGGACTAATTTGTGTGATCTTGATTATCTCTTTCTTCATTCAATCATGAACCTGGCTTAAAGACAATATTAGTAGCCTAATATCTCGTTTATTGTGCTTAAACCTTAGTGACCTAGGAGTCATGACCCGAAATTTCTACATAACTAGTGAGTGTGTGAAAACAACTCTATCCTAGTTTGGATGAGTAGACGAAAACATTTTTAATCAATGAGACTGAGAAGTGAGTTGAGTAGGAATGGCTAGAAGAGGGTAGAATCGGTATGAGATAGTGAAGTGTTCGTGTGGTGATGGTCTGAGAGGACATTATTCCGTACACTGTCGTTAGCCTGCTAGAACGTATCGGTAGTTAGAGTTGGCCTGAGAGGGACAAATCGGTACTGGTGTGTAGAACGACAAGAGACCGATATGTAATTGCCAGTGCCATTACCCATCTTAGCTAACTAAGAGTTGTCGTGTTAGAACATGGAATCCAGAATCGTCAAAACTACCCTAGGTGATCTATAGATTGCCTAGTTTTCTCTTATTTGGTTTAATCTAAATCATTTATTTTGCTTAAATTTACTTATAGTTTCTAATCACTTGATTGAGGGTGACAACATTCCAATTGAAAACCTTTTTACCTGTTACTAAGTAGATTAAAGTAGTTGTTAGACTTAGAAAAGTAAACACCTTCCCTTGGGTTCGATAACTCGGAGTCCCAAATACTCCATTATATTACTTGACCTTATACTTGCGCAGCAACGCGTAATGTAGACGCGTCACCTACTGACCCAAAACCAGGTCTCCTAGTAAGCAAATAAAACCTAAATGTCTCCCCCTTTTTGACTTTCATCAAAAAAGAATGAGAAAAATGTTGGGTCAGAGTTTTTTTTTTCGGGAAAGAGTTTTTTTTTAAAACCTTTTTGAAGAGACATAATTTTCAAGACACTGAAAAGGATTTCAAGGAATTGAAAAAGAAAGAGTAGGCAAGAGTTAAGGGGTTGGGTCTTCATCTCCTTGATTCTCTGCATCTTCTTCCTAATTGTTTCCTTAATCATCCTCAATCTGTTCTTCTTATTGTTGAGTCACATTATCTCCAGCTTCACCTTCTCCCTCAAACAAATCTGCAGCAGTCACAATTTCTGGAATGGCTGTCTTTTTTGATTTCTTCTTCTTGAGATCTTTAAGCAGTGCTCCTGAATCTCGACTGTCAACTTCTTCTTCTTAGTCTCCATCAAATGGTTCCTCAACCACTTTCTTCCTTTTTCCTTCACCTCAGCAGTCTCTTCATGAGTTGAGTGTTCACTGAGCAGGACCTTGGCTGAATCATCCTTTTTGGTTCCTTCTGCAGCTTGAGAAACTTTTTCAGGCACATTAAACACATTCATGCTCCTGAAGATGTTTTCAACCATGAACTTCACCTGCTTGAACTCAGTTCCAAACTCATGTTGATTCTCCTTCAGTTCATCCATGTCCATCTCAGGTCTATAAAGTTTCTGAAGGACCAAGGAGATATCTTGGGGATGAGAGGTTTTGCTTGAAGTGGGGGTCAAGGACTTGGGTTTGAGAAACTTCTTGGAACTCAACTCTTATTATGTCAAAAATCTGAGTACAGCTTCCAAGTCTTAGCAATGGTTTTCACCACACCATCTTCTCAAATGCTTTCTCATCAAGCATACCAAACCCAGTGGTGATAGTCTCTTCCTTATCAGTTGGAATTTCAAGGTTTTGGAAGAATGAGGTAAGCAGATTGGCATATGGCAAGGGTTGTTTTCTTTGATTGATTTGGCTATACATCTTGTGTTCCATCACACGTTTTGTAAGATCAATATCATAACCATGCGTAACCAGATACATTAAGTACAACACCCTTTCAGTTATCAGCTCCTTTGAGTGTTCCCTTGGTACCACACATCTCATCAAGATTGTATACAAGACTTTGGCTTCGACAGTTAGCACAGAGTGTCTTCACTGCTTGGATGTGGTAGGGGTATTGGGTAGAAAGAACTCTTCGTTTTCAGTTTCAGGGCTTTACTCTTAGGAGGGTAGTTACTGGTTTCATACCTCTTTGGACAACCTAGAACATAGGAAAACTCAGAGTGATCAAGTTCCATATCAATGCCAGCAACTTTGGTCTGAATCACCAGGTTCACAGATTTCTTGAGTTGTTTCATGTCTAGGTAAAATAGTCTGGTGAGTCTGGGGTAGGCTATCTCTGGAGGGTTTAGAACAAACCAGAGAGAGCTTTTCTTCAACATTTTAATGCAATTCAGATTCATACCATTCAACATAGAAACACTGAACATACTACCGACTGAAATTGATCTAGAAGCAAATCCATCTAGCCACTGACCTCTAGCAACATGAGTAATGAACCATTTTTTATCAAGGGCTGATTTCTTACTAGTGGATTTCTTCTTCTCTGAATAGATTTGTAGTTCCTTCTCAATGTTCTCCTCTAGTTCATCCTCTGTCACTGTTCCTTTTCCCTTGTCTGCTTTTTCAGGATCTTCTTTACCATCTTAGGGCTACCAATCTGAATCCCTTTCTATCTTTCTTGAGAATACTCCGATGTCTTCTTCTTTTTGCTGGAAACTGGTGTCTGATCTCTCTTTTCCTTCTTCTTGGGAGGAGGAGGTGCCATGCCTTCTGTAGTAGGAGTCTTTGAACTTGAATCTCCACTGATGGTCTGAACCTCTTCCACAGTGGCCTTTCTTTTCTTCTCTGTGCCAGCCTTTGAACCACCAGCCATCTTTATTCTGTCAGAGGCTCTTCTAGAGCTCATTAGGGTTTGGGGAGAAGAAGAGAGAGTTAGGATAGATACGAAGGAGAGAAAGAAATAAGAATATTAATAGTAAAGAGTTTCAATTTGAAAAGGAAACTAAATATTTTTCCTAATTTTTGAAGACATGCTGAATCAAAAAAGATTCAAAATTGTGTGTGCCATTGGAAGTAAATAATATAATACTATTTTGGCTGAAAAGGGGTATCTAAAAATTGAGGGGAAATATTGAGTAATTATCTACAAAGATAACACCCAACATTGAAAGATCAAAATTATTGACTAACTGGCATACAGTCTTATTTTCAAGGCTTTGGAATGGATTTCAAGGCCTTGAAAAGCTGTATGGTTAAAGCACATATACTCAAAGTTTTGGAAAGATTTTCAAGGCTTTGAAAATAAGTTCAAACCTTTGAAACACCTAATACTTACCTTGTACTTACCTGACTATCCCCCTAAACCAATGCTTATCTATTTAACATGCCCAATTCCAATCTTAAGGCTGATAATGTTTCATCTGGCAATGGTTTAGTGAAGATATCTGCAAATTTCATGTTATTAGAAACAAATTCAAGAAAAATATCACCTTTTCAGCATGATCTTTGATGAAGTGATGTCTAACATCAATATGCTTTGTTCTTGAATACTAAACTGGATTATTTGTAATTGATAATGCACTTGTGTTATCATACTTGATAGGTATATCTCTGTAATCAAATCCAAGGTCTCTCATTTGTTGTGCTATCCATAACATTTGTGAACAGCAAGCTCTAGCTTCTATGTATTTAGCTTCTGCTATTGATAGTGCAACTGAGTTTTGCTTCTTTGAATGCCAGCTGATTAAAGATGATCCAAGAAATTGACGGCATCCTGATGTACTATTTCGATCAACTTTATATCCTGCAAGCTTAGCATCTGAATAGCCACACAAAGAGAAGTTAGACTGTTTAGGATACCAAAGCCCTGAGTCTTTGGTACCATAGAGATATCTAAATATTCTTTTCACTTCAGTCAAGTGTGATTCTTCAAGATCAGCTTGAAATCTAGCACACATGCAAACACTGAACATGATATCTGGTCTGCTACCTGTGAGGTATAGTACTGATCCAATCATACCTCTATACTCTTTTACATTCACACTCTTACCAGATTCATCTTTTTCTAAAGACAACGTAGAAATCATGGTCGTCTTGATCTCTATGGGTTGAGACATATTATACTTTTTTAGCAAATCTCTCGTGTTCTTGCTTTGATGTAGGAATATGCCTTTCTTCATCTGATGAATTTGAAGTCCAAGAAAGAAGTTCAATTCTCCCATCAAGCTCATTTCAAATTCCCTGCTCATAATACTTGAGAATTCCTTGCAAAGAAGATCATTAGTAGCTCCAAACAGAATATCATCAACATACATTTGAACTACTAGCATGTCTTTCTCATGAGTCTTTATGAAAAGAGTCTTGTCTACTAATCCTGATTTGAAATCATTTTCCAGTAGAAACTTCGACAATCTTTCATACCAAGTCCTTGGAGCTTTTTTCAAACTATGAAGAGCCTTGTCAAGTTTGTAAACATGATCTGGAAACTTGTCATTTTCAAAACCTGGAGGTTGAGCAACATAAACGTCTTCTTGAAAATAGCCATTTAAAAATGCACACTTCACATCCATTTGAAAGAGTTTCATGTTCTTGTGAGATGCAAATGCAAGTAGAATTACAATTGCTTCTAACATGGAAACATTAGCGAAATTTTTTTCATAGTCAATACCTTCTTCTTGATTGTAGCCTTGAGCTACCAATCTAGCTTTGTTCCTGATTACCTTTCCATTGTCATCTAACTTGTTTCTCAATACCCATCTTGTGCCAATACCAGACTGATTTCTTGGTGGAGGAACTAGATTCCAAACCTTGTTCCTTTCAAACTCATTGAGCTCACTTTGCATAGCTATAATCCAGTCTGCTTCTTGTAATGATTCATTCACAGTCTTAGGTTCTACAAGAGAGATAAAAGCATTAAAAGCACAAAGATTCTTCAACTGTGATCTGGTTTGTGTACCTGTGGTTGGATCAGAAATAATGTTATCAGCAAGATGAAATGAGAGATAGTTAAATCTCTTCCTTGGTGTCCAAGTTTTAGGCTGTCCAATTTGTTTTTCAAGTCTTTGAGAACTTGAAGTAGTAGCTTGATCTGCTGTCTTCTCTGGAGATTTTGTTTCAACATTTTGAACCTTATTTTCAAGGCTTTGAAATTGCCTTCTTTGTTCCTGTAAGATTTCCATGGAACCTTTTAAGGATTCTCTTCAGTGTCTGAATCATGCTTATTCAGATTAAGATCTTCAAAACCATCACTCAAAGAACCATCATAGCTTTCATCAAATATGACATGAATGCTTTCTTCAACAAGCTTGCTTCTCTTATTATAAACTCTATAGGCTTTGCTTGTCTGTGAATAACCATGAAAAATAACTTCATCACTTCTTGAATCAAACTTACCAAGATTGTCATTACCATTATTTTGAACAAAGCAGGTACAACCAAAAGGTTTTAAGTAAGAAATGTGTGGGTTTCTTCCGTTGAACTGCTCATAAGGGGTCTTCTTCATAATAGGTCTGATCAAGCACCCGTCAAGAATTTAGTTTGCTGTATTCACAGCTTCTGCCCAATATTACTTTAGCAGTTTGTTTTCCATAAGCATTCTTCTTGACATGTCTTCAAGAGTCCAGTTCTTTCTTTCAACAACTCCATTCTGTTGAGGAGTTCTAGGAGCAGAAAAGTTGTGAGAGATACCATTCTTAGAACAAAATAAATCAAACTCAAGTTGATCAAACTCTCTACCATGATCACTTCTGATTGAAGCAATAGGTAGGTTTTTCAAGGTTTAAGTTCTCTACAAAGCAATGAAAATTCAGTGAGAGCTTCAGATTTTTGTCTAAGAAACATAACCCAAGTATATCTAGAAAAATCATCTACAATAACAAGCATGTACTTCTTACCCTTTAATGTTGGAGTTCTCATAGGACTACAAATATCCATATGCAGTTATTCAATGGGTCTAGTAGTACTTACAAAGTTCTTTGGTTTGAATGAGCTTCTAGTTTGATTGCCTTGTGCACATGCCTTGCATACTTCTTCATCTTTGAACTTGATAGAGGGTAGACCTCTTACTAAGTTCCTGGAAACTAGCTTGTTCAAGGTATGCAAGCTAATGTGTCCCAACTTTCTGTGCCAAAGCTTTGAATCTTCTTTCAAGGCCTTGAGACACTTCAAGTTTTCTCCTGCAACTTTGTTAGTTTGAAAAGTATAGACATTGTTTGACCTAGAGGCAGTGAGGATGCAATTGCTGAATTTCTCATCTTGCACCACACATTTCTCTTTGTCAAAGATAACCTTATTGCGATTATCACAAAGTTGAGATACACTAAGAAAGTTAAATTTCAAACAACCAACTAGATATACATCAGAAATGGAATTTACAGAATCTGTACCAACTTTACCAATACCTAGAATGCATCATTTTCCTTTGTCACCAAGTGTAATTGAACCTTCAGATTGCTCTATAAATTCTGAGAATAGAGATCTCTTTCCACTCATGTGTCTTGAGAAACCACTGTCCATAAACCATTTATGTTCTTTGGTCTTGGTGACAACCTACAAACATCATTCACTGCCTTACCCCAGCTGTTAGACCAAGTGTGGAATTTAGATTCGTATCCAGGGTCAACCATGTTGGGTGGCCTAACCTCTTTAGGAACCCAAATCTATCTAACATGTCATTTGAAGTGAAATGGAAAAGTATTCCTCATTATCTTCTAAAAGGATATGTCGTCTTAACATGACCAATTTTATTGCAGTAATGGCATTTAGGAGAAGTTCTGCTTCCATCTTTCACAAATCTGGTATTGTTCTTCCTGGGAAAATTTGGATTGTATCCAATACCAATTTGTGAACAGACTTTAAGCTTCCTCCAAGAATCAAGTTCAAGTTGTGTTTTGATCCTGCAAGTTTTGTCATAGCTGATTCAGATTCTTGAATTTTCTCAGTTAGAGTAGTCTTTTGTTTATCCAATTCATCAACTTGATGTCTTAGATTAACAAAATTGTCACTCAGAGAAGATTCTCAGAGATTACTTCCTTGACTAGTGTTTTCAAGGATTTGAAATTGGTTTTCGAGGCCTTGAAATCACTTTCAGTTTTCTTCTGAGAAATTTGAGGGTTATGATTCAGAAAAACAAGATGCAAGTTTTATTTTGCTTTCTCATGAAAGTTTTCTTTCAAAACTCTAATCTCTTTCAGATAGTCATCTTCATTTAAAATCATTGTTCTAAGATAATCAGAGAGGGCTTCTGTTGGTTTTGAAATCAAGCGGTTTACCATTACCTCAATCTTGTTTTCAGAACTTTCATCATGGTTGGCCATAAAGCATAGGTTGGAATGTTCTTCTTAAGATTCAGAGTCACTTGAGGTTTCTAAATCACTCCAGGAAGCTATCATATCTTTCTTTCTTCTATCATGATCTTTATTTTAAATTTTTTTTCTCTTTTTGTGTGGACAGTCTCTGATCAAATGTTCTGCATCACCACACTCAAATCAATACATAACTTTAGACTTATTACCATGTGAAGAAGATTTACCTTTCTAGTCTTTGCTACTAGAGGATCTGTGTCTATCCCTGCTGAAGTCCTTGTTTCTAAAATTCTTCTTCATTCTGACAATTCTGGTCAAGGCTTTGGAAATCAAAGCAATTGGATCTTCATCATCAACTTCAGTTTCAAGGGTTTGAGATGGATCATTCGCCTTTGCCTTGAGAGCTAGCTTCTTGAAACCATCTGGCAATTCTCCATCAACTTCATCCATGAATATTTCATGTGTGAGGAGCTTTCCTTGCAGGTCATCAATTTGAAGTGATGAAAGATCTTGAGCTTCCTAAATACCAGTAGTCTTTGGTTCCCATTTTTCTTTTGGAAGACTTCTTAGAATATTTGTAACATTTTCTTCATTGGAAATGTGTTTTCCCAATGAATCAAGATTCTTTATAATGTCAATGAATCTTTTGAACATGTCTCTGATTGACTCATCTCCATTCACCTTGAATAGCTCATATTGCCTGAGATATATGTTGATCATGGTTTGCTTGACTTGGCTTGTTCCTTCAAAGGTCACCACAAGCTTATCTCGGATCTCCTTGGCAGTTTTGCAACCTGAGATCCTATTGAACTCATCTGCACTCAAAGCACAATATAAGAGATTCATAGCTTTATAATTTTTGGAAAATTATTCTCACTAAGAAGAAGAGAGTGCGTCTTCGGATTTGGGAGCTTTAATCCCATCTTTCTCTGTGTAGAAAGTGTGAGGAGCATTCTGTATGATAGTCCAAAGTTCTATATCTTGATCAATGATGAACATTTTCATCAAAGCTTTCCACTGAACAAAATTATCTCCACAGAAGAGAGAGGGTTGTTAGCAGCTCCTCCCTGAGAGAAACCACCATCGCCTACAGTACTCATAATCACAAGATGATTAAATCTATGCAGTGATACAAGCTCAGATACCAATTGAAGTGGTGTAAAGTAGGTAGAAATACAGGATTAATACTCTAGAAGGGGGGGTTGAATAGAGTATGCCAACTTTTGCTAAACTTGCAAGAAGAGTGGTTTCAAAAAGACATATACTGAGTGAATAGTGATTCAAGGTCTTGAAATTAGTTTCAAGCCCTTGGAATGAAACAGCTGAATTATAAGAAGATAAGTCTGTTTCAAGGCCTTGAAATGAGTTTCAAACTCTTGAAATGAAACTGTTTTGTATGCTGCAAAAGAACTAAGTATAGAACTGAAAAGTAAATGCAAACGACACAAGATGTTTAGAGTTCAATTCACGTGGACCTACGTCTCTACCTCAGGGATCTTCTCCCTGCAGGATTTTCAACTCAATTCTTATTAATCAACAGCTAATCCCTTGATCTCAAGAACAAAGAGATGCCTTACTCTGTTACAGCTTGTGGTCCTCACTACCCTATCTAGTACATGCTCTAGCTATCTGATTAACTGAGAATTCTCTATTGTTCAGATTTAAAATCCTTGAGCATAAGAATCATAAGTATTATAAGAAAGATATACAAATGAAGTTCAGAAAGAAGAACACTAGAACTGAATCTGCAGTGAGTATGTAGTGTTCTTCATATGCTTGGATTGAGATAAATGAATCTGCTTCTTTGTTTCTTGTCAATCCCTGAATGTGTTTGAGTGTCTTTGTTAATTTTCCACTTGTATTGCTTCAGCTTCCCTCTTTTATAGAGCAGTTTGAATTGCAAATTTTCAGGATCTCCTCTTAACAGACTTCCCTATTTTGTAGCTTCAGCTTGGACTTCTCTAACAGCTTCTCCAACGGATAGTTTGTTAGTATCTGCAATGATACTGATTTGATATTGTGTAAACGCATGTCGGGAAGCTTCTAAACATAATAAATTGATCACATAATCAAATCAACACTTAGTTTCCTTTCCTGCAAAACTCAGGTTAGGAAATAGATCCTGTAAAATAGAAACTAAATTTCCCTGCAAATCTAAGTCAAACAGATGGATTAGTTATTTTTAAAAGTATTACAATACTTTTTATTTCATCATAAAGTAACAACTGATCAAGCACAGGGGCTTAGGAGTTGAATGAGGATCAGAAATTCCCCTAAGTTCATGCATATAAAGCATAGTCAGTTTCAAAGCTTTGAAAGCTGTTTCAAGGCCTTGAAATAGACTAGCTATTTCAAGCCTTTGAAACTGAGTTGAACTTACACTCTGCAACCGTGCAACTAACCACATAATAGGAGAGGTGTTTGATTGCGGTAATTGTACAAATACTGGTTGCATTTCCATACTGTTGTAATTGTGATTTTTTTTTGTAAATTTTTTTTGGGATAGATGCCCCAGAGGCAATCTTGTTTAGTGTGAACATTATTTTGGCTAGAATATTCATTGTATATTTATGGAGATATTTAATATAATTAAGTTCTTACATTACAGTTGTTGTTTATCTTAAATATCCCTAGTCATTTATATTGATTAACGGGACGATCAACTATAGACTAGTATGTGGGTAGAATTATTTGGAGATATCAAGTCTAACACATGGGTATGCATTAATGGTAATGGCATACTGGATTGACCCACCACGAGAAGGCTACATATTAGTTATGTGAAAGTTATAAGTGCTTCTCGTAGTAACAATGTTATTGTGATCCTTACACTTGAAGTCACTAGATACTCTAGTTATGGAGTATTGTGTTTTGATATCACCAAGCGCTACACCGTGACAGGGTAGCAATAAAGGCGGTTATCGGACATAATAGGAAGCAAGCTTAGAGATGGTAGTGATGTAGAGAGTATTTGTCCCTCACACATAACGGGAGCAATATCCAAGACCACTCGAGGGGTAGCGTTTATTGAATTTCTGGCAAGGCTCAGATAAATCAATATAGGATATTGATGTTATCTGCATGGATAAGTCTATTCCCAGGATCGAGAAACTATGTATTGGATATACGAGTGTGACAGTTATGTCTCGTGTTCAATAGGGATATAGAGACAAAGGGATAATACAATACGGTAACATTGGTCACAAGGTATGTCGGATCACTAACTATTTCTATTAGTTGGGTGGCATAGATATGTTGCTAGACACCGCTCTATGTTAGTAACTGTTACTGCCAACTAAATTGAAACCTATGGGGTAACACGCCCTATGGATTAGAGTGGGCTTGGGAATTAATTAATAGGACTAATTAAAGACAATGATCAAAGAGCAACCACAAGAAAACTTAGTAGGACTAATTTGCAAGGTGGAATAATCCGTGTGAATGTGTGTAATGTAGGTGTAAACAGGTATAATAATACACCAGAAGGGGGGGTTGAATAGAGTATGCTAGCTTTTGCCAAAACTCAAGTTTTTGAAACTTTAAAAAGAATAGACTGTTGATATCTCAAATCTTTGAAAAGAACTTGTAAAGCTTAAAGATATAACAGCAGAGTATAAAGGCTTCAAAGCTTTGAGACTTGGAAAGCTCCAAAGCTTTGAAACTTCCAATCTAAACTGTAAGTAAATGGAGCAAAGATAAATAGCAGGGACACATATATTTTACAGAGTTCAGTCACAATTGGACCTAGTCTCTGCCTGAGGGATCTAATCCCTACAGGATTCAAACACAACTTCTTATTAATCACCCAGATTTAGCCCTAGATCTCAAGCCTAAGTGAGCTCCCTTACACTTATACAGCTTGTGGTTCCCAACCTATCTAGTTACAGGCTACAACCTGTTGAAACAATAAGAACCTCTTGTTGTTTACTTGAATAACCAAACTACAAGGGTTTAGTGAGGTTTTAGAAATACAGAAAATATGATACAATTAAATACAGAGAGAAGAACTCAGAAAGAATAAGTTGCTTAAAGCCTAGAAGAGTTCTTCTGATTATGAATGATCTTCAGCCTGCTTGATTTGATTCCCTGAATGATTTGAAGAGCTGTATGTAATTGATCTTCCCAGATGATTGTACTCTTCAAAATCACGACCTCTGTATCTCTTATAAGTCTCTGCAATTCAAACTTAGGTAGCTGTTTAAGTCTGCAACTAACTGGAGAGATTTCAGAAACAGAATTCCTAAAATATCTCCTATCTGATAAGCTCCTATTAACAGCTCAATTTGAATACATTGATGATCTGTTTATGGACGTTGGAAGTCCAACAAACCTGCAAATACTTAGAAAACAAGATCAAACAAATAAAAATACAATCTAGCAAAGATATCTGCTTGAAACAGCAGCTAACCATTTAAGAGAAAAACACGGTAGACTTGTCTGCTAATAGTTCTGAGTTAACAAGTATATTCAATCTCATGAATATATCAAATAACCAATATAGAGTCCACGATAACATACATTAATCAGCATGTAACAATATTCAAGTAACACTGAATCCATCTGCGCACAGAAAGATGGTTAGAAGAACTTAGCAGTAAAGAGTGACTTGAAAAATCTCAAAGCTTTGAAGCTTTGCCTGCTAACTTCTCCAGAATGTATATTGGATTTTCAACCCAATTTAATCCTGCAATGATCATCTTAGAACATAGATTGTTGAATATAATTATGTAACTAAACTAATCATCATCAAAACATAACCAAAACCTGCACAAACAGTTAGATAATACAGCATATAGGAACTGCTACAGTAACTCAAAGCTTTGAAGCTTTGGCACTTAGCAATTTCTTATGCTTGTGTTTTTGGCTTTCATCATCAAGGAGCTAAGCTCTCTACCTGTATTTTTATATCATATATCCATGAGCTTCAAACTTATCAATATCCCCCTTGATGAAAGACAAAACACATTATCTGAACAATTGATATCTTGCAACTTACAAACAGCAGTAAATAACTCACATAACATAAATTCACAAACCACAGAATTGCATAGATAAACATTACCAGATCCAGAATTTATTACACATCATAAAAGTAGATACTAAAAATCCTAAAAACATAAAACTAATAAAAAAATGAAGCAACAACACATAAAACACATAATCTTCTCCCCCTTTTTGACTTTCATCAAAAGAGTTGAAGAAAATGTTGGATTTGTTTAGAGTTTTTTTTAAAAAAAAAATAGGAACAATAGCCTAAGATTCAGGACTAAAGAGAGTAGAAGAAATAGAGAGATGAGGTTCAAAGCTTTGAAGATCCAGTGGACTTTGATGTTCCTTTACCTTTTCCCTGAGCCTCTTCTTGTTCTTCTTCTGAGACTTCTGCATCTTCAGCATGTTCCTCAGCTGTCTCTCCTTGCTCTGCAGCTTTCTTTCCATGAGCTTCCTCAGTTTGCATCTTCTCAACAACCTCATCAACCAATTTTTCCAGATTAAAAGCTTCCTCTTCAGCTTTCTCTGCAGAAGTTTCCTCATCATCTGCCTCTTCATCAAACTGATCAAAGAGATCCTTTGATGTCTGAACAACAGGAATACCTTTCTTCTTCTTCTTCTTCTTCTTCTTCTGTTTCTTGAGAGCTTCTCCCAGAACTTCTTCTGAATCAATGCTTGTCTCTCTGCTTTCTGAAGAAGGCACTTTCTCTATATCCAAACCTTTGATGATCAGGTCAAGCTTGTTAAGCACCAAACCTTTAAACTTAGTCAGATCATTGGACAAGTCAAACAATCACTGTCTCAAATCCTCTACACCATCTTCCAGAACCTCAACCCTATCTACAATCTGTGAGAAATCCAGATGACCAGGCACCTTAGGGGTTGAAGCAGCTCTAGGTTTGATGAATTCCTTTTCCTTCAGATCTTTAGCACTCAACTCTGATTAGAACTTCCACTTTCCCTTAGCAGTATACACAATCCCAATCCTTTGAAGGGATGCTTCATCAACTACCCAAAAACCAGTAGTAATCTTCTCTTCATCCTTCAAATACACTCCAAAATGTTTGAAAAACCACGGTAAAAGATTGGCATAGGGTAGAGAGTGGTTTCTTGTCCTAGTCCCACAGTAAACCATGTGTTCCATCACCACAGTAGGAAGGTCTACCACAAACCCTTGAGAAATCAAGTACATCAGGATTAAAACCTTGTCAGTTACCAACTCTTTGGATTATTCCCTGGGTACCACACACCTCATAATGATGGAAAATAGAACTTTGGCTTCACAGTTGAACACATAATGTGTTAACTGTTTGGATTCAGAAGTGGTTCCCTCCAAGAAAACAAAGCTTTTGCTTTCTCTAGGATCTCTTTTCTATCAGGATTGTTACCAACCTTATACTTCCTAGGCACTCCCAAAACTTTGGAGAACACCCTGTGGTCTAACCTAATGTCCACTCCATCCACCTTTGAGGTTAGGATATATCTATCACTATCATCAAGTTCTTGAACCAGATTCAAATAGAATAGTCTGGTTAACCTAGGGTAGGTTTCAGAGGGTGGGTTGAACATACTTCCAACATATGAACTTCTCAAGTTCTTAATGTAGTCTAAGTCTAAAATCTCCAATAAATCAGAACTGATCATACTACAAAAACACACTTTTGAAGATGCATACCCGTCCATCCAAACCTTCATGACATCAGTATTAATAAACAAAGATTCAGGCAAGAGATTCTTACCAAAGTTTGTGGCTTTCTTGGTTTTTACTGCACTGTGTTTCACCCTCTTGTTGGAGGTCTGACCTAGCTTCTTGATTCTTTCGTATTTTCTCTCCATTAGGGTAGGGTTTGAAATATTTAGAGAATGGGGAGATAGAGAGAGATGGAGACGAAGATATTGATGTATAGAATGAGAGAAAATAAGTCCTGAAGATGGCTTAAGTAGGTAGAGAGTTTGACTAAAAGTATGAGATTTGCATGCAAAAAGATTTGAGAAGATTTTCAAGAAATTTGTAGATATTTTGAACAAATCTCTAAACATTTGAAAAGATTATGTAATTATCTAAAAAGATAACACAAAACTTTTCATAATCCAATTTATTAAAGATAATGCAAATCCACTCATCACAGCAATGAAACAGTAGTTCTAGGATTTTGAGAAGTTTCAGAGTAATACGAAAACTTCAAAGCTTTGAGCTATATTTTCAAGGCTTTAGAAAATATAATCTCAAGGCTTTGAAATCACACAGATACTACGCATAGTGACTGATTACTCCCCCTAAACCAATGCATCCTTGTTTAACATACCCAATTAAAGCCTTAGGGATGCAAACCTCTCATCGGGAAATGATTTAGTAAAAGTATCAGCTAATTGCTTAGAAGTAGAAATAAAAGATAGAACAATGTCACCTTTCTTTGTGTGATCTCTAAGAAAATGATGTCTCACATCTATATGCTTTGTCCTTGAGTGATGTACTGGATTCTTTGATAATGAAATGGCACTTGTATTGTCACAGTTAATTGGAACATTTCTGAAATCATATCCAAGATCTCTTAGCTGTTGTGCAATCGATAAACCCTGTGAACAACAAGCTCCAGCTTCAATATAGTCAGCTTCTGCAGTTGACAAGGTTACTGAATTCTGCTTCTTAGAATGCCAACTTATCAATGAAGATCCAAGAAACTGGCAGCATCTAGAAGTACTCTTTCTGGCTACTTTGTATCCTGCAAAGTCTGCATCTGAATATCCAGTCAACATAAAAATAGTCCTTCTTGGATACCAAAGCCCCAAGTCTTTGGTTCCATTCAAATATCTAAAAATCATTTTCACAACAGTTAAATGACTTTCTTTAGGATCGGCTTGAAACCTTGCACACATGCATACACTAAACATAATATCTGATCTACTAGCAGTTAGATACAAAAGTGAACCAATCATACCTCTATACTCTTTCTGATTTACACTCTTACCAGTTGTGTCCTTGTCTAAAGACAGCGATGAACTCATATGGGTCTTTACAACCTTGTACTGTGACATGTTATATTTTTTTAACAAGTCCAGGGTGTACTTTCCTTGATGCACAAAAATTCCTTTCTTCATTTGATGTACATGAAGTCCGAGAAAGAAATCCAGTTCTCCAATCAAGCTCATTTCAAATTCCCTGCACATTAGACTTGAAAACTCTTTTAAAAGAGCATCATTAGAAGCACCAAAAAGAATATCATCTACATATATCTGAACAACTAACACATCTTTTTCCTGATTTTTGATAAAAAGAGTTTTATCAACCAGACCTCTCTTAAAACCATTTTCTAACAAAAACTTTGAGAGTCTGTCATACCAAGCCTTTGGGGCTTGCTTAAGTCCATATAAGGCTTTGTCCAATTTGTAAACATGATCGCGAAAGATGTCATTTTCAAAACATGGTGGTTGATCAACATATACTTCTTTTTGTAGATAACCATTCAGAAAAGCACATCTAACATCCATTTAAAAAAAAAATTATGTGATTATGTGATACAAATGCAAGAAGTATTCTGATAGCTTCTAACATTGAAACGGGGGAAAATGTTTCCTCATAATCAATACCTTCCTCTTGATTGTATCCATGTGCAAGCAATCTTGATTTGTTTCTCACAACCTTACCTTTTTCATCAAGCTTATTTCTGAAGACCCATCTTGTTCCAATCACTAATTGATCTTTTGGTCTAGGAACCAAATTCCAGACCGTGTTCCTTTCAAACTCATTCAGTTCATTCTGAATTGCAATGATCCAATCTGCATCCTCTAGTGCTTCTTTTGCATTTTTGGGCTCAATCAGTGATACAAAAGCACCGAATGCACATAGATTTATCAATTGACCTCTTTTCTGAGTTCCAATTGTTGGATCTGATATAATATTCTCAACAGGATGATCTAAGAGATATATGAACTTCTTTTTGGGTGTCGAAGTGTATGGACCTTCAAGGCTTTGAGTTCTTGATACAGTAGAAGGAGCATCATATTTCCTTCAATCTCTGTCTCAAGGCTTTGAGATTTTTGCTCAGCAGGGGGTTCAAGGACTTGAGATTCTTCTGAAAGTTTTTGATGCTTAGTTTTGCTCTTGCTGACTTTCTCAAGGTCTTCATCAGCCTCATATTTATTCAAACTAAGATCTGCAAAACTTCCACTCAGAGAATCATCAATACTTTCATCAAAAACAACATGAATACTCTCCTCTACAATCTTAGATCTCTTATTATAAACCCTGTAAGCTTTGTTAGTTTGAGAATAATCAAGAAACACACCTTCATCACTTCTAGAATCAAATACCAATATTATCTTTGTCATTGTTATGCCCAAAACAAGTACAGCCAAAAGGCTTAAAGTAAGCAGAACTAGGCTTCCTTCTTTTAAAAAGTTCATAAGGGGTTTTCTTCAAATTGGCCTGATCAAACATCTATTGAGCACATAGTTGGCAGTATTAACAGCTTCTGCCCACAAAGATTTTGGAAAATTACTTTCAAGTAACATGGTTCTAGACATGTCTTCCAGAGTCCTATTTTTCCTCTCAACCACCATTTTGCTGAGGAGTTCTAGGTGCAGAAAAGTTGTGTGAGATACCATGCTTTGCACAAAACAAATCAAAATCAAGTTGATCAAATTCCCTACCAGGATCACTTCTAATAGATGCAACATGTAAGTTTTTCAAAGTTTGAAGCTCCTTGCAAAGTTTATAAAATTCAGATAATGCTTCAGACTTTTCTCTAATAAACATAACCCAATTATATCTAGAGTAATCATCAACTAAAACAACCATATATCTCTTACCTCTGGGTGTTTGAACCCTCATAGGACCACACAAGTCCATATGCAGCTTTTCCAAAGGTCTGGAGGTACTTACAAAATTCTTTGACTTGAATGAGCTTCTGGTTTGCTTACCTTGAGTGCATGCCTTGCAAAACTCATTATCTTTGAATTTAAGGATTGGCAAACCCCTTACCAGATCTTTTGAGATGAGTTTATTCAAGGAATGCATGCTTATATGACCAAGCTTTCTGTGCCATAGTTTTGAATCATCCTTCAAAGCTTTGAGACATTTCAAACTATCACCTGCAACTTTGTCAGTACACAGTGCATAAACATTATGTGACCTAGGAGCAGTGAGAATGCAATTGCATGATTTTTCTTCTTTGACCACACATTTCTCCTTGCCAAAACAACCTAATTACCTTTGTCACAAAGCTGAGAGATGCTCAACAAATTATACTTAAGACCATCTACTAAATAAACATCAGAGATTGAATATGCAGAATTGTTACCAATACTTCCAATACCAATTATGTTGCACTTTGCTTTGTCACCAAGTGTGATTGTTCCCTCTGATTATTCTTTCACTTCAGAGAATAAAGATTTCTTCCCACTCATACGCCTGGAACATCCACTATCCAATATCCATTTCTTATGTTTCAAAGCTTTGGTGACATCCTGCAAAAATCAATCAATGCCTTAATAGGCTATTAGACTAAGTGTAGAATTTGGATTCATACGCAGATTCAACCTTATTAGGTGGTCTAACTCCTTTTGGAACCCAAATCTGTTTCACTTGTCCCTTAAGCTGATAAGGATAGGTGTTCCTCATTATGTGAGGTTCTGTCCTTCTAAAGGGGCAAGTTACTTTTACATGTCCAATTTTGCAACAATAATGACACTTTGGTGAATGTCTGCTTCCTGCTTTCACAAATGTGGTTTGGCTTTTTCTTGGAAAATTTGGATTATATCCAATTCCACTTTTGTAAACAGACTGCAGACTTTCTCCAAGCATGAGAAGTAACTTCTGTTCTGAGTCAGCAAAAGTTGAAAGAATTTTCTTGGATTCTTGAAGCTTACTAGTTAATGTAGTATTATGTTGTTCTAAATCATCAGAATGATTTCTTAGATCAACAAACTTGTCAGTTAAAATAGTGTTTTGATCAACTACTTCTTTGACTTGTGATTTCAAAGCTCTGAATCTACTGTCCAAGGCTTTGAAGTCACTATTAATTTTTAACTTAGTAGCTTCAAGGCAATATTCTGAAAAACCAAATCTAAATTTTCTTTTTCGTGCTAATGGACCTTCATTTTCAAAGAGTCAATCTCATTTCTGTAACTTTCCTCATTTAAAAGCATGCTTTTGAGGATTTCAGGTAACACATCAGAAGGACTGGAAAAGAGATTATTTACCATGTCATCAATTGGCTTTTCAGTGGAATGATCCTCTTGATGTCCAGCCATTAAACAGATATTCGATTGCTCATCATCAGAGTCTGAGTGTGAAGAGTCTGAGTCACTCCATGAGGCCACAATTACTTTCTTCCTTCTGTAGTCATTTTCCTTCTTTGAAAATTTTCTGTTCTTTTTCTTTTGAGGACAGTCTCTCACTAAGTGATCTGCATCTCCACATTCATAGCAATTCATAACTTTAGGTTTATATGATTGTGAAGAGGACGTACCTTTCTGATCCTTCCTAGTTGAGGATCTGAACTTTTCTTTGTTGTAATCCATGTTTCCATAGTTCCTCTTTTTCTTGAGAATTCTGGCCAAGGCTTTGGAAATCAAGGCTAAGGCTTTATCATCATCATGATCATCAACTTCCTCTGGTTCAAGGCTTTGGGATTTTACATTGTCTTTTGCCTTGAGTGCCAGATTCTTCATGTTGTTACTCAGTTCACCATCAACCTCCTTCATAGAGATCTCATGAGTGAGTAAATTTCCTTGCAGATCATCCAGTTCCAGAATGCTTAAGTCCTGAGATTCTTCAATGGCAAGAGTTTTTAGCTCCCATTTGGCTTTAGGCAAGCTTCTGAGAATCTTCCTGACTTTTTCTTCATTCGAGAATACTTTCCTAAAGATTCCAAATTGTTCACAATATCTGTAAACCTTTTGAACATATCTTTGATGGACTCATCGGGGTTCATCTTAAACAGTTCATAGTGTATCAAAAGGATATTAATCTTTGTCTGCTTGACTTGGCTAGTTCCTTCATAGGTAACAGTCAACTTATCCCAGATTTCCTTTGCATTCTTGCAGTTGGATATTCTGTTGAACTCATCTGCACTAAGAGCATAATACAATTAGTTCAAAGCTTTGTAATTTTTTTATACCTTTTCCAGTTCAGTAACTGAGAGATCTTCATTAGGTTTGACAGTTTTAACACCATCTACAGTGGTGTAGAATAGATTTGGCCCATCTACAATAATAGACCATAGTTCCATGTCCTGATCTATGATGAACATTTTCATCAATGCCTTCCAATGCACAAAGTTATAACCACATAGTAATGGAGGTCTATTAGATGCCCTTCCCTGTGAGAATCCTCCTTCACCTACAAAACTCATTGTCACAAGATTGTTAGATCTTTAAACTGTGACCCAAATCTCTGATACGAATTGAAAGTGTGTAATGTAAGTGTAAACATGTATAATAATACTCTAGACGAGGGGGTTGAATAGAGTATGCTAGATTTTGTCAAAACTCAAGTTTTTGAAACTTTAAGAAGAATAGATTGTTGATATCTCAAAGCTTTGAAAAGAACTTGTAAAGCTTAAAGATATAACAGCAGGGTATAGAGGCTTCAAAGCTTTGAGACTTGGAAAGCTGCAAAGCTTTGAAACTTCCAATTTTAACTGTACGTAAATGCATCAAAGATAAATAGCAGGGACACATATATGTTACAGAGTTCAGTCACAATTGGACCTAGTCTCTTCCTGAGGGATCTTAACCCTCCAGGATTCAAACACAGCTTCTTATTAATCACCCAGATTTAGCCCTAAATCTCAAGCCTAAGTGAGCTCCCTTACACTTATACAGCTTGTGGTTCCCAACCTATCTAGTTATAGGCTACAACCTGTTGAAACAATAAGAACCTCTTGTTGTTCACTTGAACAACCAAACTACTAAGTTTAGTGTGGTTTTAGAAATACAGAAAAGATGATACAATTAAAACCAGCGAGAAGAACTCAGAAAGAGTAAGATGTTTAAAGCCTGGAAGAGTTCTTCTGAATTTGAATGATCTTCAGCCAGCTTGATTTGATTCCCTGAATGATTTGAAGAGCTGTATGTAATAGATCGTCCCAGATGATTGTAATCTTCAAAATCACGACCTCTGTATCTCTTATAAGTCTATCCACAATTCAAACTTAGGTAATTGTTTTATTCTGCAACTAACTAGAGAGATTTCAGGAACAGAATTCCTAAACTATCTCCTATCTGATAAGCTCCTGTTAACAGCTCAATTTGAATACATTGCGGATCTGTTATGGACGTTCGAAAGCCCAACAAACCTACAAATACTTAGCAAACAAGATCAAACAAATAACAATACAATCTAGCAAAGAGATCTGCTTGAAACAGCAGCTAACCATTTAAGAGAAAAACATGCTAGACATGTTTGCTGATAGTTCTGAGTTAACAAGTATATTCAATCTCATGAATATATCAAATAACCAACATAGAGTCCACGATAATAGACAATAATTAGCGTGTAAAAATATCCAAGTAACACTAAATCCATCTGCACATAGAAAGATGGTTAGAAGAACTTAGCAGTAAAGAGTGACTTGAAAAATCTCAAAGCATTGAAGCTTTGCCTGCTAACTTCTCCAGAATGTATATTGCATTTTCAATCCAATTTAATCCTGCAGTGATCATCTTAGAACATAGATTGCTAAATATAATTATGTAACTAAACTAATCATCATCAAAACGTAACCAAAACCTGCACAAACAGTTAGATAATACAGCATATAGGAACTGCTACAGTAACTCAAAGCTTTGAAGCTTTGGTACTTAGCAATTTCTTTTGCTTGTGTTTCTGGCTTTCATCATCAAGGATCTAATCTCTCTTCCTGTACTTTTATATCATAATATCCATGAGCTTCACACTTATCACCGTGTATGGACGGGATTAGTATTGGGGCAAATATGTAGTTAATATAGAGTTATTAACTATATAAAGACAACCCCACCTCATTATTTTCTAATGATTCATCATTGAGTGAAATAAAAGCAAGGAGAGAGCTTGACTAGGAGGCCGAACACCCCCCCCACCCAAACCCCACCCCCCACCCCCCGTCCGCCCCTCTTTACGATGCCGGCCTCGTGAGGGCGCGCCGGCCCTAGGTGCCTCGTTTTGCATGATCTTATCCTTCCTCCTTCCTCTTGTTGCTAGAACATACATGTTAGATGGAATCCAGAGCAATTCTAGGCGCGGATACTCGTAGAGACGTGGACAGCATTCTACGTAAAGAGATTTTTCAGACAAACAAGGTACACGATTACTTTTCCCTAACCATGTTATGATGGCTTGTCATGCGATTCATGGAGGGTCTTGAACATAATTTATTTATTGTTTTTCCACTGCGTAATCCGTACCAAAACCCTACAATGGTATAAGAGACACAGTTTGTAGCACATATGTGGTTTTATTTTTTATTGTTTTATAACTTTCACACCGTAATCGTTATTTTTTGCGTAAAACTGAAATTGGCATAATGCTGCAAAATGAATATGATTTAGTATAGAATGAACTAATTTTACATATCGTGTAAAAAATAATGAATTTCGTTCACATATGATGTTTTGTTTAGGGTTTTGAAAATCTAGGGTTAGGGCAAAATTGAGAAAAGGGGGGTTTTATCATCAATTGGAAACAAGCACAAAAGGAAGGAGGAAGTTATTGGAAACAACCCCAAGGGGTTCGGCCACATGGGTGACCGCCCCCTTCCCTGCGTGCGCGGACCGAGGCCTTGACCTAATCGGTTCGTCCAAGCCGCCGGTTGGACTGTGCGGGCTGGGCACGGCCCAGGCGGTCCTAAGGGGTTCGGCCAATGTGATTGGTGCGACTCCTTAGACCGTTTTGCCCGTAGAAAATTCCAAATTCAACTAAAATTGACCAAAGTGTGTTAAAATTGGAATTTAACTATATTATGTGCCTTTGCATGGTGATTGGATGTGGCCTTAGATGTGGATGTTGTGGATGTTTATTTTTGTGGTTTTATTTATTATAATTAATGTAATTAATTAAGTTTTACGACTTGCGTGTCGTCTTATCCTCGCATGTGAGGTTCCTCTATTTATTTTAGATCCTAGCTAGAATTAGATAGATAGAATTTAGCCAAGTCATGGAGAAGAAGCTTAAAGACTGAAGAAACCACAAGATGACATCATACCACAAGCTAAGGCGCATGGACTAAAGATGGAGGCACATGGAGATGAGCTTGCTATTTTTTATGGCTTACAATATTCATATTGGCTTGGGTATATCTTAGTTTTAGGATACCACATCCACGTCTTGTTTATTTATTGTTATTTATTTATTGTCTTGTTATTATTTTTGGTGTATGGTTGATGCATGCAAAACGTAACAAGATAATAATAAAAACCCAGATCTTTTATTTTGGGATTGCCCAATCCAAATAAGTAGATCAGTTGATATGGATCAACATAAAAATTAAAATTAACAGGGAAATCCCTCAATGAAAAATATTGCATTTTTCCTTCTCGTTACTTAACACTCATGAAAACTATAATGTATTAAATTCAGGTTTGCCAGAGCAAGGCGATTTGATTCATCATAGGATGGTGCGATAGCACAAGCAAGTAAAGTGAAATTGTTGAGTAAGAGGTTGGACACAACTAGGCTACTTCAATAGGATTGAAAGCCTAGAGGCAAGGCAATTGGGACTATCTATGGGATAGATATATACGGAGTTATTTGCCCAATTGTACCAAGAGTTGCATATGATGCAATTGTAAATAGTTCCTACCTACATAACTAATTATTGGGTGACTTGCCAAAGCATGATCAAGAAGAGGTGAAATATGGATCTTGGCCCACTAGAAAGTATATATGATATGTTCCGCAATAATTGTGAGGGCTATTAATCCAAGAAAAGTAGTGGGAGCTATGTTTAATAATCCAGCCATTATTAAATGTAGTCATTTGTTCACAAAATATTAAAAATTGTATATTTCGCATTTTGTAGAATTCCAATGGAAAGCAATCCATCGACTTCAACATATTCTTTATGATCGGTCCTTGAGAAGGACAATCTATCTGGAATTAATTTTCTGGTCTGGTAAAAAAACTTGAGAATTGTTGTCAAGCAAGAAAAGAAACTGTACATTCTAGACAAGCCAGTTACTAAGAGCCAGAAAATGGTACTGTTGCCGCTAGGAAGGCACGTCAAAAGATTGTTGACGATTCTAATGATGTGACATGTTTTGCACAATGAACTCTGATCTTTTGAAGCAACATGAGAACATGGAGGCGTATCATATGATCATACATTTGAGACAGCTCTTCCAGGAGCAAGGCATGAGCGGTATGAGGTATCTAAGGCATTTTCAAGTGTCATATGTCAGAAGGAAACCAGGTGGGGCCTCATGTACTACGCATGGTCGGGTACTTGGAGAGTCTCACACGTCTGGAGTTTCCGGTGGGTTAAGAGTTGGCCACTAATCTCATCCTGCAATAGTTGTCGGATAGTTATAGCAAGTTCATCATGAACTATAATATGAATGAGATCAGTAAGTCTCTGCCAGATTTGCGCGATATGTTGAGGACAGCTGAACAAAGTATCAACAAAGGGGAAGGCAAGGTCATACTGATGGTTAATAAAGGGAATAGCAAGCGAGTTGCTTGTACTTCGAAGGGAAAGCGCAAGAAAGTTGCAAAATCCAAGGAAAGTTCCTTAGAGCCCTCTGGGGGCGTGACTAAGGGTGAGTGTCACTACAACAGTCAGCCTGGACACTAGAAAAGGAACCGCCCAAAATATCTGGAAGATAAAAGGAATGGAATAGTGATTCAACCACCATCGGGTAGTTTTGTTATGTCAATCTGCTTATCTCTTCATTTTGGGTATTGGATACTGGATGTGGATCTCACATTTGTTGAAATGTGCAGGATCTAAAGAGAAGCAGACGACTGGCTAAAGGGGAGAAAGAAGAGTTGCTGCATGAGCGATAGGAGTTTATGAGTTATCTTTACCTTCAGGAATTATATTAGAATTAGCCAATTGCTATTATGTTCCTTCTATGAGCAGAAACATTATTTCAGTTTCTTGTTTGGACAAGAAGGGTTTTTCTATTAAAATAAAGGACAAGTGTTGCTCCATTTAATTTGATGGTTTGCACTATTGTAATGCTTTATTGTCTAATGGATTGTATATCCTTGATCTAGATAACTCCGTCTATCAAATTTAAACCAAAAGGATAAGAACTAATGATTTGAATCCTACTTATTTATGGCATTGTCGTTTAGGCCACATAAATGAAAACCGCATCTCTAGACTCCATAAGGATGGATTCCTAGACTCATTTGATTATGAATCATATGAGACATGTGAGGCTTGTTTATTGGAAAAAATGACAAAGTCCCCTTTCAAGTGAGAGGACTAGTGAGCAATTATCTCTCGTGCATACTAATGTATGTGGGCCATTTTCCACGCCTGTAAGAGGTGGTTATCTTTATTTCATTATATTTACTGATGAATTTAGTAGATATAGATTTGTATACCTTATGAAGGCCAAATTTGAATCCGTTGAAAAGTTCAAAGAATCCAAGAATGAAGTAGATTAGCAACTTGGCAAGAGTTTGATGACTATCTTAGAGAGTGTGGGATCTTGTCCCAACTCACTCCACCCGGGACGCCATGGTGGAATGGCATGTCCGGGAGGAGGAATCAATCATTGTTGGACATGGTTCAATATGTGATGTGTCAAACTTATTTTCCATTATCATTTTGGGGACACGCTCTATTAAGTGCATATTTTACCCTTAACTGTGTTCCATCCAAATCAGTAATGAAGACTCCATAAGAGATGTGGAGTGGGAGGCGTCCCACCGTGTCTTTCATGAAGATTTGAGGTTGTGATGTTTATGTAAAGCATTTACAAACAGACAAGTTCGGACAGAAGTCGAATAAGTGAAATTTTGTAGGATATCCTAAGGAAACGAAAGGATATTATTTCTACAATCCAAACAAAAGGATATTGTTGCTCAAACCGGTGTGTTTATAGAAAGAGAGTTTGTCTCTAAAGAAGCCAGTGGGAGGACAGTAGAACTTGAAAAAGTTCAAGAACCAACGATCCTACTGTGGAACATGAACAGGAACCACAAGATGTTGTGGAGGAACCTGTTAAAGTAACACAAGAGCTTCGTAGGTCGAGTAGGGTGCATCAGGAGCCAGAGAGGTATGGACTTCTCATTACTGAGCTCGGTGATGCATTACCCATGGATGATGAGCCTACTACCTATGGAAAGAACTTGAAGGGGCCGGACTCCCAAAAGTGGCTTGAGGCCATGAGATCCGAAATGGAATCCATGTATACCAAGAAAGTATGTACTTTTCAGGAACCACCCCAAGGGGCTCAGGCCATAGGATGCAAGTGGGTCTTCAAGAAGAAGACCGACATGGATGGCATTGTGATTTCTTATAAAGACCGATTGGTGGCAAAAGGATTCAGACAGATTCATGGTATTGACTATGATGAAACCTTTTCCCCAGTTGCAATGACCAAATCCATTCGTATCTTACTTGCTATTGCATCTTACCACGATTATGAGATTTGGCATATGGTTGTCAAAACAGCGTTTATGTATGGAAACCTCCTTGAGGATGTGTAAATGACACAGACAGAGGGTTTTGAGGATCCAGAGCATGCCCAGAAAATGTGTAAGTTGCAGCAATCTATTTATTGGTATGCAAGCTTCAAGGAGTTGGGATCTACGTTTTGATGATGCAGTCAAAGATTTAGGCTTCATAAAGAACGAAGATGAACCTTGTGTCTACGAGAAGGTTAGTGGGAGCTCTATTCTGTTTCTGGTCTTGTATGTGGATGACATACTACTCATTGGAAATGACATTTCTTCCTTGAAATCTGTTAAATATTGGCTAGGGAAGTGTTTCTCAATGAAAGACTTAGGGGATGGAGCTTATATACTTGGTATCAAGATCTATAGGGATAGATCAAGGAAGCTGCTAGGCCTAAGTCAAAGTACATATACATATAAGGTGTATAAACGGTTCAAAATGAAAGATTCCAATGGAGGATTCTTTACCATGTCTCATGGAACCGCATGAGTAGGACCCCATATGCTTCGTCCATAGGATATATCATGTACGCCGTGTTATGCATTAGACCAGATGTGTCATACGTGTTGAGTACGGCAAGCAGATACCAGTCTAATCCGGGTGTGAGTCACTGGATTGCTATCAAGAATATCCTTAAGTCCTTGAGAAGAACTAAGGATGTATTATTTGATATATGTAGGGGAGGAAGGGCTGAGTGTAAAGGGTTACACTAATGCAAGCTTCCAAACCCACACAGATGATTTCATATCGCAGTCGGGATACGTATTTTGCCTAAATAGAGGAGCTGTGAGCTAGAAGAGTTCCAAGCAAGAGACGGTTGCTGATTCTACATCTGAGACTGAGTACATTGCTGCATCAGGTGCAGCAAAGGAGTCTGTTTGGATTAGGAAGTTCATCATTGAGCTTGATGTGGTTCCTAGTATTGTGGATCAAATTGAGTTGTATTGTAACAATACTGGGGCGATCGCACAATCCAAGGAACCCCGGTCACACCAGAAATCCAAGCACGTACTTAGGAAATTCAATCTTATTCGAGAGATAATCGATAGAGGAGATGTGAAGATATGCAAGATTCCTACATATGAGAATCTTTCAGATCCACTCACGAAGCTGCTTGTTCAGCGCAAATGAAGGGCACACTAGATCTATTTGCATACGAAATGCACCATATTGGCTCTAGTTCAAGTGGGAGACTGTTGGGATAGATGCCCTTGTTGGAATAGATTCCCTAGAGGCAATCTAGTTTATTATGAATTTATTTTGGCTAGAAATTCATTGTCTTATTTATTGGATACTTAATATAATGTAGTCCTTAGGTTTACAATTGTGTTGTTTATCTTAAATATCCCTAGTCCATAAAATGATTAAAAGGACAATTATCTATAGACTAGTATGGGGTTGGATTAATATGGAGATATCATGATCCAACACATGGGTGTGCATTAAGGGTAATGGCTGTTGGAATAGATGCCCTAGAGGCAATCTAGTTTAGTATGAATTTGTAATTGGCTAAAAATTCATTTATTATTTATTGGATATTTAATATAATGAAGTCCTTAGATTTACAATCGTGTTGTTTATCTTAAATATCCCTAGTCAAGTATAATGATTAAATGGGACAATCATCTATAGACTAGTATGGGGTTGGATTGATATGGAGATATCACGATCCAACACATAGGTGTGCATTACGGAATGTTGCACTGGATTGACCCATTACCGAGAAGGCTACATACACGTTATGTTGAGTCACAAGTGCTTCTCGGGTACAATGGTATTGTCATCCTTAGAGTTGAAGTCACTAGATATTCTAGTTGTGGATTATTGTGATCTTGGTAGCGTTAAACGCTACACCGTAACTGGGTAGTTATAAAGGCGTGTACTGGATACAATGAGAAGCAAGCTTAGAGATCGTAGTGGACGTAGAGAGGATTTGCCCCTCCCACATAACGGGAGCAAATATCCAAGGCCACTCGAAGGATAGTGCTTATAGAATGTCTGGCCAGACTCAAATAAATCAATATATGGGATATTGATGTTATTTGCACGAATAAGGCTATCCCATGGATCGAGAAACTAGGGATTGGATATACGAGTGTGACTTGTATGTCTCGTGTCCAATCCGGATATGGAGGCAAAGGGATGAGACAATTACTTGTACAAGGTTGTCTAGATGACTATTCTATTAGTTGGCTAGAATGGATGTTTTGCTAGAAACCGCTCCATATTAGCAAGGAGTTGCTACCAACTAGATAGAACCTATGGGGTCACACGCTATATAGAGTTGTACTAGATTTGGGAATTAATTAATTGGATTAATTAATTAGAAGGATCACTTTGCAAACCCTTGCAAACTTAGTAGGGACTAATTTGCAAGGAAGGGACTAAATTGAATTCTAGTAGGACTAGAATAAGTCCTTTAGGTAGTTAACAAGGAGTTGTTGGACTATATAAAGGACCCTCCTTCCTTCCTTCCCTACACAACTTATGCTCTAAAGAGAACATAACAAGAGTAGGAGAGAACAAAGGAGAGAGAGAGCAAGCAACAAGAGGGACGCCGCCCCCTTGCCGCCGCCCACTCGTCCCCGACGCCACAAGAGGGCCGAGCCCCCTTTTGTGCCTCGTTTTGCGTGATTCCTTCACCCTCCTTTCATTCCGGGCTAGCACCAAGGAGATTGGAGATCTAGGAACAACTCTAGGCGTGGATCAACTATAGAGAACGTGACACTATTCGCGTTTGAAGTCATCAAGGAGAACCCAAAGGTGTGTTTATGATTTCTTACCTTTACTATCGTTATGCATCTAGACTTGTGATCCTTGGAGGGTTTTGCATGGTTGTTTGTTTAATTATGCTTCCGTTGCGCGATCCATGATTCAAAACCCTACAGTGGTATCAGAGCCACAGGTCATAGAGCATAAACGTAGTTTATGTGTTACATTCTTGTTGTTTTACACCTTAATTTGTTGTTTATCGCGTAAAACAAGACAAATCAAGCATTGGATGCAATAATTAATCATAACAAGACCCAATTATTGCATTGGATGCATGAATTGGTGAGTTTGAGAAATTTTAGGATCTAAGATCTAGGGTTTGGGCATCCTTGGGGAAGAAGGAGTTCTCCCAAAACAAGGAAACAACCAAACTTGGGCTCCAAGCAAGGAGGTTGTTTTGGAAACAACCTCCACAAGGAGGTTCGGCCCCCTAGGGGACCGCCCCCTTGCTTGCCGCCCAAGCTTGGAGCCCTAAGGGGCCGGGCGGCCCTAACCCGCGGGCCTAGCTTGCGGGTTTTGGGCCGGGCCGGCCCTAGGGCCTTATGGTTCACTTTGTTTGGGCCCGGGTAATTGGATTATTGGGCCCATGGACCGTTTTAACCCTAGAAATCCTAAAATCAATTAAAATTGACCAAGCGCGTTAAAATTGGATTTTAACTGTTTATGTGCAAATCGCATGGTGATTGGATATGGCCTTAGGATGTGGTTTGATGTGGATGTTTAATTTTGTGGTTTGGTTTTACGGCCTGCGAGCTGATCAATTAATTGTAATAATTAATTAGGGTTTTATGGCCTGCGTGCCATTTTTTTCTCAACTTGTGAGATTTATTTTATTTAGTATAGATATTAGCTAGTGCTAGATAAAGTAGATTGTTAGCCAAGATTGGAGAAAAGAAGCCCAAAGCCAAAGGAGCAACAAAAGATGGAGCATGGAGCATGAAGCACACCACATGACTATGAAGGATGGACCAAAAGATCAAGACGCATGGAGATGTGTTTGTTTAGGGTTCATAGATAATTCCATTGGCTTGGAATTATCTTAGTCTAGAAAAGGCCATATCCACATCACGTTTAATTTTCTGTTTCGTGGTTGTTTATTTATTGTCTTATTATTTGTGTGGTTGGTGTATGGATGATGCATGCAATTAGGATAATAAGATAATTAGACAACCCGGATCTATTATTTGGAGTTGTGCCCAAACTCAAATAGATAGATTAGTTGATATTGATCAACAAAATAATTAAAATTGAAAAATCCCTCAAATCTTAAAATATTGTGTTCTTGCCTTCTCGTTATTTAAACACTCATTATCATCATTATTTATCAAGTTCGTGCGTGCCAAAGCATGGCGACTTGATTCATAATGATGGAATGCGATGGCACGTAACAATGTGCAATTGTTTAGATAAGAGGTTGAACACAACTAGGCTATTAATTTGATTAAGAAACCTAGAGGCAATCAATTGAGATTATCCATATGGATGGATAAATAAGGAGTTATTTGCCCGATTGAACCAAGAGTTGCATATGGGATGCAATTGGAATCGTTCCTACCTAAGAAGTAATCAAATTATGGGTGACTTGCCAAAGCAAGCTCATAAGGAGATGAAAAAGATGGATCTTGGCCCACTAGAAAATATAAGGATATTTTCCGCATTAATATCTTGAGGGTTATTAATCCGTAGTAAAATAGTGGGAGCTATATTTAATAAACTAGCCATTATTAAATATAGTCAAAAATTCACAAATACTAAAACTTGCGTATTTTCCTTTTTGTAGAATTCCAAATGGCAAACAACTCATCGAGTTCACAACATTCCCTACGATCTGTCCTTGAGAAGGACAAGCTCTCTGGAACCAACTTTCTCGATTGGTACAGAAACTTGAGAATTGTTCTCAAGCAAGAGAAGAAACTGTACGCAATAGAGGAGCATGTTCCAGAAGGTCCAGAGAATCAGACACCTGCTGCCTTAAAGGCGTATCAAAAGCGTGTTGATGACGCTAATGATTCGGCCTGCCTAATGCTTTGCACCATGACCTCTGAGCTTCAGAAGCAACATGAGAACATGAATGTTGTCGATATGATCGAACATCTAAAGCAGCTCTTCCAAGAGCAGGCGAGGGTAGAAAGGTATGAGGTCTCAAAGGCACTGTTCAAATGTCATCTGGCAGAAGGGAACCCGGTGGGACCCCATGTACTCCGAATGATCGGGTACTTGGAGAATCTCGCCCGGCTTGGTTTCCCGGTCGGCCAAGAGTTGGCAACGGATCTCGTGTTGCAATCGTTGCCTGAAAGTTATGGACAGTTCATTATGAACTATAACATGAACGAGATCGTTAAACCACTGCCAGATTTTTGCTCAACATGTTGAGGACGGCTGAATAGAGCATCAATAAGGGTAAGGGCAAGGCCATTATGATGGTGCATAAAGGAAAGGGCAAAAAGTTTGCATCTTCCTCCAAGGGCAAAGGCAAGTCAGTTGCTAAGTCCAAGGAACAAGCCCTTAAGCCTGTTGGTGCCATTGCCAAGGTCGTGACTAAGGGTGAATGTCACTACTGTAGTCAACCTGGACACTGGAGGAGGAACTGCCCAAAATATCTGGAGGACAAGAGGCTTGGAATAGTGATTCCACCACCACCAGGTATTTTTGTTGTAGATGTCAATTTAACTGTCTCTACATCATGGGTATTAGATACTGGATGTGGATCTCATATTTGTCGAAATATGCAGGATCTAAAGAGAAGTAAAAGATTGGCTAAAGGGGAGGTAGATCTGCGCGTTGGGAATGGAGCAAAGGTTGCTGCGTTGGCCATAGGCGTGTGCGAGCTATCTCTGCCTTCAGGATTAGTTTTAGAATTAAATAATTGCTATTTTGTGCCTGCTATGAGCAGAAACATTATTTCTATTTCTTGTTTGGACAAGGAAGGTTTTATTATTTCAATAAAGAACAATTGTTGTTCCTTTTATTTGAATAATATTCACTATTTTAGTGCGCAATTATTTAATGGACTTTATGTCCTTGATCTAAGCAATCCTGTCTACAACATTAATACCAAGCGGATTAAAATAAATGATTTAAATCCTGCTTATTTATGGCATTGTCTTTTAGGCCACATAAATGAGAAACGTGTATCTAGACTCCATAAGGATGGATTACTAGACTCATTTGATTTTGAATCATATGAGACATGTGAGGCTTGTTTATTGGGAAAAATGACAAAGTCCCCTTTCAATAAGAAAGGTGAGAGGACTAGTGAGCAATTGGCGCTCATACATACCGATGTGTGTGGGCCATTTGCCACGCCTGCCAGGGGTGGTTATGTCTACTTCATTACATTTACTGATGATTACAGTAGATATGGATTTGTGTACCTTATGAGGGCAAAATCCGAATCCTTTGAAGTGTTCAAAGAATTAAAGAATGAAGTAGAGAAGCAACTTGGCAAAAGTATCAAGGCTCTACGATCGGATCGTGGAGGAGAATACTTAAGCCAAGAGTTTGACGACTATCTTAGAGAGTGTGGGATCGTGTCCCAACTCACTCCACCCGGAACACCGCAATGGAATGGCGTGTCCGAGAGGAGGAATCGAACCCTATTGGATATGGTTCGGTCTATGATGTGTCAAACCGATCTTCCATTATCATTTTGGGGCTACGCTCTATTAAATGCAGCTTTCACCATTAACCGTGTTCCATCTAAATCAGTCATGAAGACACCATATGAGATGTGGAGTGGGAGGCGTCCCACATTGTCGTTCATGAGGATTTGGGGCTGCGATGTCTATGTAAAACGTTTACAATCAGACAAGCTAGGGCCTAAATCGGATAAGTGTAAATTTGTGGGGTACCCTAAGGAAACTAAGGGATACTACTTCTACAATCCAACCGAGAACAAAGTGTTTGTTGCTCGGACCGGCGTGTTTCTAGAAAGAGAGTTTGTCTCTAAAGAAGCAAGTGGGAGGAATGTAGAACTTGAAGAAGTTCAAGAACCACAAATCACAGAACCGATTATGGAACATGAACAGGAATCACAAGCAGTTGTGGATCCACCTGTTCAGGTAACACAAGAGCTTCGTAGATCTAGTAGAGTGCGCCAGGAATCCGAGAGGTACGGACTTCTCGTAACTGATTCCGGTGACACGATGCTCATAGATGATGAGCCTACTACCTATGAGGAGGCCATGAATGGCCCAGACTCGCAGAAGTGGCTTGAGGCCATGAGATCCGAGATGGAATCCATGTATACCAACAAAGTATGGACTTTGGTGGAACCACCTGATGGGGCGCGACCCATAGGGTGCAAGTGGGTCTTCAAGAAGAAGATCGACATGGATGGTAATGTGATTACCTATAAGGGCCGATTGGTGGCTAAAGGATTCAGACAGATTCATGGTATTGACTATGATGAAACCTTTTCACCAGTTGCTATGACCAAATCCATCCGAATCCTACTTGCGATTGCAGCATACTACGACTATGAGATTTGGCAGATGGATGTCAAAACAGCATTCCTTTATGGGAATCTCCTCATGGACGTGTATATGATACAGCCGGAGGGTTTTGAGAATCCAAAGCAAGCCAACAAAGTCTGTAAGCTGCAACGATCCATTTATGGATTGAAGCAAGCTTCTAGGAGTTGGAATCGACGTTTTGATGAAGTGGTCAAAGAGTTTGGCTTCATCAGAAACGAAGATGAGTCTTGTGTCTACAAGAAGGTTAGTGGGAGCTCTGTAGCTTTTCTGGTCTTGTATGTGGATGACATACTACTCATTGGAAACGACATTCCCATGCTGCAATCTGTGAAAGATTGGCTAGGAAAGTGTTTCTCAATGAAAGACTTAGGGGAAGCAGCCTATATACTCGGTATAAAGATCTATAGAGATAAATCTAAGAGGTTGCTAGGCCTAAGTCAAAGTACATATATTGACAAGGTGTTGAAACGGTTCAACATGCAAGATTCCAAGAAGGGATTCTTGCCCATGTCACATGGAATCACTCTTTCGAAGAGTGGATGTCCTTCCAATGAGATTGAGAAGGAACGCATGAGTAGGATTCCCTATGCCTCGGCCATAGGATCTATCATGTACGCCATGTTATGTACCAGACCAGATGTGTCATATGCCTTGAGTATGACAAGCAGATACCAATCCAATCTGGGTGAGAGTCACTGGATTGCTGTCAAGAACATCCTAAAGTACTTGAGAAGAACTAAGGATGCTTTCTTGATGTTTGGCGGTGAGGAAGAGTTGCGTGTAAGGGGTTACACTGATGCAAGCTTCCAAACCGATAGAGATGACTTTAGATCACAGTCGGGATATGTGTTTTGCCTGAATGGAGCAGCGGTGAGCTGGAAGAGTTCCAAGCAAGAGACGGTAGCTGATTCTACAACAGAGGCTGAGTACATTGCTGCAAATGGCGCAGCAAAAGAGGCTGTTTGGATCAGAAAGTTTGTTTCTGAACTTGGTGTGGTCCCTAGCATTGCGGATCCAGTGGAGTTGTTCTGTGACAACACTGGGGCGATCGCGCAATCAAAGGAACCCAGATCGCACCAGAAGTCCAAGCATGTGCTCAGGAAGTTTCATCTGATTCGAGATATTATCGATAGAGGAGACGTTCGGATATGCAAGATTCCTACAGATGATAATCTGTCAGACCCGCTTACGAAGCCTCTCACGCAGTGGAAGCATGAAGGGCACACTAGGAGTATGGGCATACGAGATGCGCCAGATTGGCTCTAGTGCAAGTGGGAGACTGTTGGAATAGATTCCCTAGAGGCAATCTAGTTTAGTATGAATTTGTAATTGGCTAAAAATTCATTTATTATTTATTGGATATTTAATATAATGAAGTCCTTAGATTTACAATCGTGTTGTTTATCTTAAATATCCCTAGTCAAGTATAATGATTAAATGGGACAATCATCTATAGACTAGTATGGGGTTGGATTGATATGGAGATATCACGATCCAACACATAGGTGTGCATTACGGAATGTTGCACTGGATTGACCCATTACCGAGAAGGCTACATACACGTTATGTTGAGTCACAAGTGCTTCTCGGGTACAATGGTATTGTCATCCTTAGACTTGAAGTCACTAGATATTCTAGTTGTGGATTATTGTGATCTTGGTAGCGTTAAACCCTACACCGTAACTGGGTAGTTATAAAGGCGTGTACTGGATACAATGAGAAGCAAGCTTAGAGATCGTAGTGGACGTCGAGAGGATTTTCCCCTCCCACATAACGGGAGAAAATATCCAAGGCCACTCGAAGGATAGTGCTTATAGAATGTCTGGCCAGACTCAAATAAATCAATATATGGGATATTGATGTTATTTGCACGAATAAGGCTATCCCATGGATCGAGAAACTAGGGATTGGATATACGAGTGTGACTTGTATGTCTCGTGTCCAATCCGGATATGGAGGCAAAGGGATGAGACAATTACTTGTACAAGGTTGTCTAGATGACTATTCTATTAGTTGGCTAGAATGGATGTTTTGCTAGAAACCGCTCCATATTAGCAAGGAGTTGCTACCAACTAGATAGAACCTATGGGGTCACACGCTATATAGAGTTGTACTAGATTTGGGAATTAATTAATTGGATTAATTAATTAGAAGGATCACTTTGCAAACCCTTGCAAACTTAGTAGGGACTAATTTGCAAGGAAGGGACTAAATTGAATTCTAGTAGGACTAGAATAAGTCCTTTAGGTAGTTAACAAGGAGTTGTTGGACTATATAAAGGACCCTCCTTCCTTCCTTCCCTACACAACTTATGCTCTAAAGAGAACATAACAAGAGTAGGAGAGAACAAAGGAGAGAGAGAGCAAGCAACAAGAGGGACGCCGCCCCCTTGCCGCCGCCCACTCGTCCCCGACGCCACAAGAGGGCCGAGCCCCCTTTTGTGCCTCGTTTTGCGTGATTCCTTCACCCTCCTTTCATTCCGGGCTAGCACCAAGGAGATTGGAGATCTAGGAACAACTCTAGGCGTGGATCAACTATAGAGAACGTGACACTATTCGCGTTTGAAGTCATCAAGGAGAACCCAAAGGTGTGTTTATGATTTCTTACCTTTACTATCGTTATGCATCTAGACTTGTGATCCTTGGAGGGTTTTGCATGGTTGTTTGTTTAATTATGCTTCCGTTGCGCGATCCATGATTCAAAACCCTACAATGGCGCACTGGATTGACCCATCTCCGAGAAGGCTACATACATGTTATGTTGAGTCACAAGCGCTTCTCATGGTGACAACGGTATTTTCATCCTTAGACTTGAAGTCACTAGATTATCTAGTTGTGGATTATTGTGATTTTGGAAGTGTAGATAGTGCTTTCTGAGCTGACAGATCTTGGCCACGTGGCAGCCATCCAGCACACCATATTGTGCTCCACACACACTGGATCACCAGCCGAGCTGATCCATGTGGGGGCTGCGAGACAGAGCCCTCGCATACCACTGCACGGGACTTGTAGGGACTTAGTGGTTTGGAGGCTAGAGTAAGCCCTGTCGCGTGCGAGCCAAGCCCGCACGCGACCTTTAGTAACTGTTTTGAGAGATCTATGGCACGAGCTCCCTAGACCCGGTCAATCCGGTCAAACCCGGTCAACCTCGTAACGGTTCCGGTATTCGCGCACCACGTGCTATAACGGTTCCTATATACTCGGACGAACGTGCCGTTATGGTTAAGCTAATTAAGCCGCCATTAATGGGCGCATTAACCACACTACAACAGTCATGTTCTCCAGTATATATATATCGTTAACCTTTCCATACAAAGGAGGACACACTTGCCATACGCCGAAGCTCTGCCAAACCTCTGTCTCTCTCTCAGACATTGCTACTGACTTACTCTCTCCCTACACACACCCCTACTCTTCCTGTGCGATCCTTGATCCACTACATACGGTGTACACGGAGGTCTCCCCGCCGGAATCTCTTGTGCACATTTTGGTGAACCCGACGTGAAACTTACCAGCAAAAGCAACCATGTCTCAGGAGGAGGATGTCAGCAACCGATCGCCTTCCACCGAAACTCCCTCGGGAGACGAGACCCGCCGTACTCCGACGACTCCCGGCGAAGCACCGACTTTAGAGTCTTTGGACGCCACTGTTCAAAGTCAGGCGAAAGCTCTCAAGTCTCAATCTGCGCAATTAGAACGAATCTTGGCCGTTCTGGGCACCCTTGCACCAAATCCTCCACCAGCCACCGCTATCCCTCAGAAAGGAGGAATCCCTACCGCTCCAGGATTGGGAGTGTCAGCCACACCTCCCAACCCTCATCTGCAGACTCCACCGTCGGCGACGCAGCTGCCTTCGGTTCAAGGATCAACGGCACAGATGCTGCCTCCTGCTGCTCACGCTCCTCAGCCATCGGCTTTGGCGTCCAACCCAACTCTGCAGTACACTCTGCCTCCCCCAACGACGATTTGGGGAAATGCGGGTAATCAGTATGCTCCCAATCCTCCGGCGGCGTATGTGTCGCCACCGCCTGCGGCAACCCCTCCGCCAACTACCGAGGGGAGCATTCCAGAATGCATGACGTCTTTGCAAAAGCGCGTGGACACCATCCTGGCTCATCAGTCGTTCGCGGATACCATCATCCCGAAGTTAGACAATGATCCACCCATTCCACGAGAGATCTATCTCATGCCTAACCCGGCGGGGTACAAGGCTCCTAAATGGGATAAGTTCGAGGACGTCAATGGAAACGCTCATGAGCATGTCATGCGTTTCATTGATGTCATGGGTCCTTACGGAGCCGATCCCAAGCTGCTGATGCGAGAGTTCCCAAAATCTCTCGGGAACGTAGCATACAAATGGTACCGAACATTGGAGGCCGGATCCGTAAAGACTTGGGACGACATGGTCCAGAAGTTTTATACTAAGTTCTTCCAGATGGAAGAAAAAGTGACGATGATCCATCTCTCGCGGATGTATCAGAAACGCGAGGAAGACGGAATCACTTTCATCAAGAAATTCAGAGCGAAATCCTTGGAGTGCAAGTATCCAATGCCCGAAAGCCGACTCGTGGAGATATGCCTGCAGTGCATGCGAGATGAATACAAAGGTATGCTCATTAATTTGCAAACACCTACGTTTTCAAAGCTAATCGAATGCACGAAGAATATCGAGCCTATAGTCGAGAGACAGAAAAAGAAGAGCGCTCCGGAGCGACCTGCGAGCGGCACTACCTACAAGATCGGCAGATTTAGTTACAAGAGGGGACGTGAAGCTGAGGTCAATACAGTTTCACCCCAGAAACAAGCGAAAGTCGCGAACTTCGATGCACCGCCTCTGCCATGCTCAGTGGAGGAAGCAAGCGACCTCTGCAGACAGTGGCGCAAGGACGGCGTCCTGCCACCGCTCGAGAAAACACCCTCCAAGGAGATGGTGAGGGACCCTAAGTGGTGCGAGTACCACGGCAAGATCATGCACCCCACAGCGGAATGTAAAAAGCTCAGGTTCGCATTCGACCAGAAGATGAAGAACGGCGAGCTAATCGTCAGCGACAACAGGAAGGACGTGCGCAACAACCCGCTTCCTGCCCATACAGAGCCAGGCTCGAAAGGCAAAGAGGTCGCCATGATCTCGATCGTCGACTTGGAAGAAGTCGCAGAGGATGGCCTGCCCATCGTCGCCGAGGTCCATGAAGACGAAGACTACAGCATGGATACAGAGGATGAGCGTGCCGACCGCATGAAAGGGTCGCACGGCTTCAACAAATTCTTCGACGAGATGAACTTCTCAGAAAAGTGCCGAACAGATATGACGAAAGCAATCTTAAGGATAGCGGAGGACTACGAGGAGGACCTCGTGGTCTCCAACGGGAAAGTCATCAGGGCGTCTCGTTCTACAGAAAAGATTATGACCTTTTCTGCCAGCGACAAGAAGACGGATGCGGGCCACCAGAGGCCCCTGTACGTGACCGCCATCATCAACGGCGTCGAATTCAAGCGAGCATTCGTCGATGGAGGAGCAGCGGTCAACGTCGTTCCACTCCACACGCTGAAGCTAGCAGGGATCCCCGAGCACAAGGTAGTCAAGCGTCCATCTCCGCTGGTGTGATTCGGAAGCGACTCTAGAATGACGATCGGATGGATCCGCCTGGGCGTTCAGATTGGCAAAATCAAGTGCTCAGCAATGTTCTATGTCATAGACGCAAACACCACATACCACATGATTATAGGTCGAGCCTGGATTCATCGCTTTGACGCAGTCCCTTCGACGGCTCACCAAGTTATGAAAGCTATCTGGAACGACAGAATAGTCGAAATACCGGCTTCGACTAACCCGTTCAACTTGGACGAAGCGCATCTCATTGAGGCGGTGTGGTTCACTGAGATGGCGGACGAGAAAACGCCCGGACCATTCAACCCTACTCCTTTGCCTCTCTGGGAGGACATCAAGGACCAGTCACCTGCAGGCGTGATGGTGACAAGGGAAGATGCCAAGGAAAAACCGCCTACACGCGAAGAGGTGCCACGAATCGCATATCATCGAAAGAATGTGTACACTTTGAAGAGGATCGCAAAGCATGACCCCGAGGGCAAGGAGATAGAGAGCTTCTACGCCAATGGGAAGAAATGCTATCGCATATGAAGGTGCGCGGGGATGTCCTCACGCGGGCATGGGGATATCCCTGGGCAAATCAATCAAATCGAGCAAGTTGCGCTGACGAAAGAGCCAACACAGGGCGCTCCAGACGAGAAACTCAAAGAAGCGCCTGAATGCATGGAAGACAGGCCAAGACCACAAAAGCAAGAACTAAAGGAAGTGTTCCTCAGCCCGAACGAGGAAAAGAAAAGACCAGTCTTCCTGAGTGCGGACCTCACAAGCGAAGAGGAACAAGGACTGCTACAGCTCCTAACTGAATACAAGGATGTGTTCGCATGGGAGTACGATGAGATGCCAGGCCTGGATACAAGCATCACCATGCACCGTTTAGACATCATCCCAGGGTCTAAGCCGGTCAAGCAGAGCACCAGAAGCTTTAGGCCAGAGCTTAACGTGAAGATCAAGCAGGAGATTGTCAAACTCCTAGATGCCAAGTTCATAGAGCCGAATCATCATCCCACATGGCTGGCCAACATCGTGCCGGTGGTGAAGAAGAACGGACAGCTCCGCATCTGTGTGGACTTCCGAGATCTCAATCGCTTCTGCCCTAAGGACGATTTACCACTGCCCAACATCGATTTGCTTATCGATTCAACAGCAGGCCATCGCATGTTCAGTTTCATGGACGGTTTCAGCGGGTACAATCAAATCAAGATGGATCCCGAAGATGCACGGAAAACTGCATTCATCACTCCTGTGGGGGTATTCAACTACACGGTGATGCCGTTCGGTCTTAAGAACGCGGGCGCGACCTATCAGCGGGCCATGATGGCCCTATTCCATGACATGATGCATAAAGAGGTGGAATTCTATGTGGATGACCTGGTGGTTAAATCAAAGCACGAAGCAGACCACCTTGCAGATCTGCGAAAGGTGTTCAATAGATGCAGGAGCTTTCAACTGAAAATGAACCCCATGAAATGCGCATTTGGGGTGACCTCGGGGAAGTTCTTGGGATGCGTAGTCCATCGCCAAGGAATCGAGCCAGACCCTGCGAAAGTGTCAGCCATCACCAGCATGACGCCACCCCATAACCAAAGTACCTTGAAAACATTCTTGGGAAAACTGTCATATCTGCGGAGATTCATCCCAGCAATTGCCGAAATTACATGCTGTTTCAGCACTCTTCTTAAGACGGACGCCGCGTACAACTGGGCTCCGGACCACGAAGCCGCATTCGAAAAGCTGAAGGATTTACTCACGTCCTCAAAGATAATGATCGCACCTCAACTGGGATCACCGCTTCTGCTATATCTGACATCAACAAGGAGATCTATAGGAGCGCTCTTGGCTCAGGAGTATGAAGGCCAAGAGAGGCCCATCTACTATATCTCTCGCATTGTGCAGCCTGCTGAATCAAGGTACACAGACATCGAACGTCATTGCCTTGCTTTATTCTTTGTGATAGAGAAGTTGAGACACTATTTTGCATCACACAAAGTAGTGGTGGTCACCAAGAGCGATCCCATAAGATACTTGCTAACCCACACTACTCCGGGCGGGAGATTGGCAAAATGGTACATGACCATCTCTCAATACCATATCACATGCGTGAAACCAAGAGCGATTAAGTCGCAGGCGGTAGCGGATCTGCTGGCACAGTTTCCCGACAACAGCCACGAACCCGTGATCGAAGAAGAGCTCGAAGGCCCTGAAATCTACGCAATCGACGTGCCCTACTGGACCCTCCACTTCGACGGTTCGTCAACCAGGAAAGGCGGAGGCATCGGGATAGTCTTGACAAAGCCAGACGGGGAAGTCATACAGATGTCCGCAAAGCTCAACTTCGCAGTCACAAACAACGAAGCGGAATACGAGGCTCTCATCGCGGGACTCCGTGCGGCGAAAGCTTTGGAGGTGAGCAACTTAATGGTCATGGGAGATTCCAAACTGATTGTTAAGCAAGCCTCGGGCGAATATGGTTTGAAGGAGATCAACCTCCTGTCTTACCGCACCCTAGTACAAAAGCTGATGCAGCAATTCTGCGATGTGAAATACGAGCACAAGCCCCGAGCGGACAATAGGCACGCAGACGCCTTAGCAACCTTGGGATCAAAAGTCAGCATAGACAAATGCCCCGCAAGGATTTCCATTGAAGTGCGAACATCGTCGGCATTGACAGAAGATGCGTGCGACGACGAACACATAGATGACGGAGACTGGCGAAAAGCAATCCTGCAAGCTATTGCGAAAGGCACCAGCAGCGAAAGCTGGGCACTCACAAAAGGATATTGCATCCACGACAACACCCTTTACTACAAGGGTCCTGGAGGAATACTCATGCGATGTGTCTCCGAGCAAGAGGGACAACAGCTGTTAGAAAAGATTCACCAACACGCTTGCGGAGAAAGCGAGGTGTCAATCTACAGAAAGGCTCAGAGATATGGCATTCATTGGCCAGACATGTCAACAGCTGCAGCCCTGATACAAGGGAAGTGCGAAAGTTGCGCACTAATCAAAGATTCTCTACTCATCGCCCTAACCGATGACGACACGGACTGGAGGAAGCCACTGTTTGATTTCCTCACCCAGGGCACCGTGCCCGAATCAAGAAAAGAAGCCGAAAAATTGAAAAGGAAAGCGTCTCGATATGTGGTACAGGAAAACCTGCTTTGGCGAAGAGGTCACGAGGGCAACTTGCTGCGATGTCTAGACGGCAGAGAAGCACAAGAAGTCATGGACCTTTCTCATCAGGTGGAACACCAAGGAGGTGCGAAATTATGCAGACAGCTCCTCTCAATCGGATATTTCTGGCCCACGATGGAAGTCGATTGCCGCACCAAAGTGCGACGCTGCCAGGAATGCCAATTCAAAGGGAACCTAGTGCACGCTCCCGCCGTGGATCTACATGCATTAGGGACACCATGGCCATTTCACACATGGGCTCTGGACTTCATCGGTCCCATCCGACCGACGTCACACGGGAACCATTTCATTCTCACCGCAACCGAGCTGTTCACCAAGTGGGTGGAAGCAATACCACTAAAGACGGCAAATGCGCTGGCTGTGGTCAACTTCATCCAGGAAAGCATCGTATGCAGGTTCGGAATCCCAAACACCATTCTTTCAGATAACGGTACTCCTTTTGTTAATCGCCAGGTAGCTGCGAAATTAGCGGAGTACAATATCAGGCAGATATGTTCTACCCCCTATTACCCAAAGGGAAACGGACAAGCCGAAGCGACTAACAAAACGCTGTTGAGAATCCTGAGGAAGATGGTCGCAGATGACCACAAGAAGTGGGCCGACTCCCTAAGTATAGCTCTGTGGGCCTACAGAACTTCTCCAAGGACACCCACAGGGGCCTCGCCATTTCTACTATGTTATGGGGCCGAAGCTGTAGTACCTGCGGAGGTCAGAGTCAATTCGGCAAGGCTGGCCTTCCATGCACTCTATGAAAATCAACGCGATCATGACTTAGTCTTGCTGGAAGAAAAGCGAGAACAAGCTAAAAGGACCAACAAGCGATACCAGGAAAGAATCGCTCGCGCCTACAATAAGACAGTCCAGCGAAGAGATTTCGCAGTCGGAGACTTGGTCTTGCGCGCATCTGACCACTGTATGCGAGAAGCAACTCACCCAAAGTTCGCAGCTAATTGGGAAGGACCCTTCGAAGACACAGAAGTCTTCGATAGTGGCTACTGCATCATACGAAGGTTGCACGGCACAACCTCAACTCCGAGTTCAGTCAACATGCGCTGGATCAAGAAGTACTATCCCTGACTTCTCTCATTTCATACGTTTTATGATAACGTTGCTTAATGTCTCATATGGCTATGATTTACGCAATCTCCTCTCCCATATGAGAGGATTGTAACCCCATCTCTCCCATATGAGAGCGTTGTAATAAAAGAATTCTCCCAAATGAGAAGTTCACATTTCTAACTGTTTATGTTGCTCTATTAGGTTTGTTATTACTAGTAACAATGGTTTATTTGCCGCAATAGCAGCCAATGCAACTGCGATCTTAAGTGATCATCTAAGCCTATCTCTCACGATAGCAGCCAATGCAAACGCGATCTTAAGTGATCATCTAAGCCTATCTCTCACGATAGCAGCCAATACAAATGCGATCCTAAGTGATCGTCTAAGCCTATCTCTCACGATAGCAGCCAATGCAAATGAGATCTTAATTGATCATCTAAGCCTATCTCTCACGATAACAGCCAATGCAAATACGATCTTAAGTGATCATCTAAGCCTATCTCTCACGATAGCAGCCAATGCAAATGCGATCTTAAGTGATCATCTAAGCCTATCTCTCACGATAGCAGCCAATGCAAATGCGATCTTAAATGATCATCTAAGCCTATCTCTCACGATAGCAGCCTATTCAAATGCGATCTTAATTGATCATAAAAGCCTATCTGTTACGATAGCAGCCTATTCAAATGCGATCTTAATTGATCATAAAAGCCTATCTGTTACGATAGCAGCCCATTCAAATGCGATCTTAATTGATCATAAAAGCCTATCTGTTACGATAGCAGCCTATGTGAATGCGATCTTAATTGATCATAAAAGCCTATCTGTTATGATAGCAGCCTATACAAATGCGATCTTAATTGATCATAAAAGCCTATCTGTTATGATAGCAGCCTATACAAGTGCGATCTTAAATGATCACCTAGTCCTATCTATTACGATAGCAACTTATACGAAGAACGATCTTACTTGATCTACTCAAGCCCATCTGTTACGATGGCATCGTATGCGCAAAATGATCTGATTGGATCTTCTAAAAGTCTATCAGTTGCGATAGCAATTTATGCGAGAAACGATCTCAAGCAATTCTCTAATAAAGTCTATCTGTTGTGATAGCAATCCGCACCACTTAACGATCTTAATTGATCTTCTAAAGACTATCTGTTACGATAGCAATGTTGTGAATATGATCTCAAATGATCTACAACGGCCAACCACAAGCCCATCCGCCGAGATGGCACAGTTGCGAAAATATGATCTCGAACGATCTAGCGAAACATCCGCGAACCAATATCGCAGATGCGAAACCATTACATAGCATTATGCAAGGCAAGATAAGCTGAAAGCATGCGAAATTGTATTTTCTTGCAAAGAGACAGCAGATAATACAAAAAGCTATTTACCATTACGAGTCAAATGACTTACAATTTATCTGTCTAGATGACAGCTTACAAGTAGCTCAAATCTAACTACGCAGCCAACATGGCTTACAATACATTCGAAAAGTGGCTGACAAGCCAGAGACACACTAGGGGAATCCCGACTAAGAAAAGGAGGAACCCACCGGTCCTAACACCAGCAATGCAACACGCAGATCTGCGGCCAAAGATCTATAGCAAAAGGGATGCTGCCGCGAAGAGATCAGCTTGTCGTTCGTTACATCCCTAGCAGCAAGGTCTGGGATGCAATATGTCCAAGACCACAAGGGATGACAAAAGCCTCTGTCTGATCAAGATAGGCGCCGGAGGAGCTTCCTGTGTCGACAGATGCTACTCTGCAAAACAGGCGAAGCAGTCATTCCTCTGGTGATGGACTCCTTGTCATGTTGGACAAGGGCATTGACGAGCACCCCGAGCTCACAAATGTGAGGGCGACGGATCCTTCTCCAGGGATGCTGAAGAAGAATTCCGCCGTTCATTACGAGACGGTAGCACGGTCACTTCGGCGCTGCACCTCGCCACGAGGCGGCCGGAAACATGACCTGCACACATAATACACGAAGAAATTTCTTCGAACACACATGAGATATTATCTCCATCTTCTTTATGATGGTTATAAAGAGCAATATTCCTCATAAAGTGGATCTTGGAAACTATTTCTACAGCACAAAGCGCAAACTCAGGATTCAAAACTTGAACTTGCCATGAATCAACGAAAAACAAGCGTTGAAGCCAGCAGTCGTAAGGACTCACGGCAAAGCACATTTTTGGGATGAAAAACCCAAATAGCAAAGACAGGGTTTATATAGACCCTGTAGAGACTCTTCAGTTGCCAAGGATGAGTCAGCAGAATTCAAAAAGAGGGTAAGTTCAATCACTTACGCCTTGAAAAGCGGTAACAATCAATTACCCTACTAAAGGCTACGGCGATTCAGTTGCGTATCTTAATAAATGACGGATGGTCATGATTCGGATGGACTTCCCAACAAAAGCGTGCTTATCTGCCGAGAAATTAGCGCGAAAATCAAGCAAAGTATCAATTGCTGATGTCACGATTGGATATGCACAAAGATGTCCTGTCAAATCCCGAAAAGGGCAAAACGGGCAAATTCATTGTTTGTTGTTAAAAAAAAAAGGGGGAGAAACCCTAGCGACATTACATTAATGTTTCAAGACATTACATTAATGTTTCAGCTATTTCCTTTTTTTCTTTTCAAAATTCGAAAAGTCAAAGCAAATTCTTGATTAAGGAGTCCTGGGGCTCGAACTGCTCGCTCAGCTTCTCCACCTGTTCCACTTCTTGCTTCAGTAGCTCGCATCTAGCATTAATCTCATGATACAGCTTCAGAGCTTCATCAACCTTTTGCTTCTGCTGCTCCACCTTCTGCTTCTCAGCTGCGAGATTCTGGTGGCCGAGTTTCAAAGTTACAGCTGCGCGAATCAGTGTGACTCTATCCTTAAGGAATTTGAAACCAAGTCTGCCCTGGACTTTGGCAATAAGATTTTGGCACATGCCACACAGCAATTCTGCACTTTGGACAGAAATGGTCGCAGGTGTAGCCGCAGACAGCTGCTCCAAAATCCAAATGGCTTCAGTAAGGAACAGCCTCCTGTCAAAGGGCCCGATCTCCAGAGATCTCACAAACGATCGGGGGTAGGTGAGGCGCATCCGAACCACCCAGTCTACATCGGTTTGCTTCAAACCTAAAGTGATTTCAAAAATAAGTTATGATGTTAAAGCTCGCAAGCGAGTAATGCGATGTGCGAACGGTAAAGCTTTACTTACCAGTTCCTTCCAGAATCTCATGAAGAGAAGGAATGCGGACTACCGGGTTGTTCGAAGATTGCGCTCGCTCCATAGCTCTCCTATCAGCAGCGAGCTCCAATCTCTCGTAGTCAGGAGGAAGAGTGTAGGCCGCACCAGCTGCGACTGCATTCCCAACCTGCGAGCCCCAAATGCTCCACGCAGGAATAGGTGCCTCTGGCTCAGTCATCGCCGGAGGCGAAGGGACAGCCGAAGTCGCTTGGCGAAGGACGCTCTCAGATGCGAAAACATTAGCAGCACTTGTCCTTACCCCCTCAGCACCAGTACGGACATCTTCGTCCATCAACACAGCGTCTGCCTCAGCATCATCGGAAAGTTCAATGATGCCCTCAAGAGGCTCACTTTCGTGCTCAGCAGCTGGGACGGGCTTCTCAGTATGGGAGCTCGGAATCGGAACATAGGACGCAGAAGGCTGACTTCTCTGCTCCAGCTCAGGTTCCTCAGCATGACCTGCGACATTAAATGCGATGATGTGAGGTAACTTGCGCTATAAGTTATTTTGCTGTCTTTACTAAAGCTAAGAGTAAGCACCTCCACGCGAAGGTGGGATTGGGGTGTCCTCGTCATACACTAAGGACGTGGAACCATGCCCTATCAGTGTGTCTTCACTAAGCAAGTCTTTAAGAGAAGCGTGACCTGGGATGCGAATGAGCCAGTCATGATTCTGCCTCAAGTGGCTACAGCCTAGTACATGCATATCACTCAAATAATTACCTGAGGGTTCTCCGCATTTGCCTACTAACCAACGGCGAATGTCAGCCTTTGACACACCGTGCTTTAACGCACCCACAATAACATCTCTATAAGTTACTGCGAGATTGAAGATCTCACCTTTATCGCCACCTGCGATCTCTTCGAAGTCCGCGTGGACTTGCTCCAAGGCCGCAGCATCCTCTTCTGGAACCGCATCTTCCTCCTCTGCCTGGGGAACCACTTCTTCGGGAAGCTCATCTTCCTCGTTAGATGGACGCGCTAAGTCGTCAACATGCTGCTCTTCGAGGCTCCGCTGTTTCACACGCTCGAGCTCCTCTTCCTCTCGCTGCCTTCTTCTTTCAGCAGCCTCCGCGGCTGTCTTCCGGGACTCAGCAAGAACGTCCTCGCTTATGGGATCATCTGAAGTGCCAGAATGGGCATCTCTCTTTTGTCTCTTGGACATAAGGCCACCAATGGTTTCATCATCATCATCTGCGAATATACAATTGGTTCAAAGAAAAGAAGTGCAAAGAAGTTACGATAACGGGAAAGGAAATGCGACGGAAGTACCTCCTGATTCTTCCTCGTGCATCACAACTGTTACTTCTTCTTCTTCATCACTTGCTTGGGGCTCCTGCCTCTCTTCCTCTTCCTCTTGGTTGAATGGAACGAAAGTCCCAACTGCGAGATCTTTTCGCACTTTGCTGGGCATGCGACCTTTGCCTTTGTCCTTGATAGAAAGGGACCTCACTGGGGGAGAAGCTGGAGCACTCCTAGGGGAAGAAATCGTAATTCCCTTTTGCCTAGGTCTCTTCACTCTCGGCGCCGCAGTCGCTGGAGGGGACAGGTCATCTCCAGGAGGAGACGGAGCCGGAGGGTTGTCTATCAGCGAGTCGGCAAAAGCCTTCATGACTGCGCGAACCTTTGTTTCGACCTCGGCGTCCATCCTCCATGCTAGCCGGAATGACTCCCCTTGCCTTCTAGTGGCAACAATGGTGTTAACCAGCGATTTGGAGCGGTCACCAGCTGCGAACCTCCGCACATGACACTAAAGCAGTACAGAATGAAATATCAGCGTAAGGAAATCAAGAAGCTTAACGCACGCGAAGAAATTGCTTACCTCAGCAAACGCCTTGCTATATCTGACGACATGCGTGTCGCCCTTCTTGACTGCGGCGACTTGCTCCTTCAGAACGAAATCAGGGCACAAATGATTCTCACGGTCCCACAGTGAGTAGCAACCATACTCAGACTCGCTCAAACTGCAATTGGGGCGAAACGGAAAAGAGTTTCTTTTGATCAGTAGGGCTCTACTTGGCTGCGCCGCCGCCTCCGTCTCAATCCTCGTTTGCTGGGCAACCCAGTATGCGAGCCAGTTCTGGGAACAACCACCCTCACGGGTTCCCGCAGGCTGCTCAAAGGAAAGATTGTTCATGAAGACCGTCTTGCACTCCTTTGTCAGCAAGCGCTTGTAGCATCCTCTGATAATAGACTGGGGCCAGATTGATGGGGCCACCGCATCAAAGCCAAACTGAGGAGAAACTCGAGTGGGGTCAACATCCACTGTAAGCTTTTCATACCTCGGTGCGAGCTCACGAATATGCTCTGCGAGGGCAGGAAGGGAACCTCGCAGGCACCAGCAAAAGAACTCGCGGTAGCGCTCGTGGAAATGCGGTCCCTTCTCAAAGAGAAGCTCTTCTGAGAAGACCATACCTTTAGAGGGGTATAGCTTTGGAAACCATCGCACATTCTCGATACGCGTGGCATAGGGCCTGGCAGTAAACTCCTTCCGTTTGTCGCATATCAAACTCCAAACGCACTTGGTGTTGCTTGCTCCGAACCATCTCGCAGCTCTTCCGCTGTTGCGCGCTTCTGTCTCGCCTGGGGGACACCACTTGTCAAGCTTAAGAGCAGTTGGAGAATAAGATGGCCATCGCTCGAAAACCCACATTGTCAAAAAGGAAATATTGACAAAAGTCAGAACGTCGAGGCGGCCACGCGACTCCCTCATAGCCAGAACCAGCTGATCGAGCCTATAATACAGCGTGCCCAAGACCAAGGGTCCGAGTGCGACTCTCTGGCCAAGAGCAAGCTTCACAGCAAGTGGCAGCACATGGTAGAAGACTCCGTCATGGGGGTGACCATCAATCAAATACCTCGACAGCCAGGCACAGAGAAAAGCACAAAGGGTCAAATGGTAACCCTTGCCCTCTACGTAATTCTCGGCCTCCGGGTCCTCGCTCATAAGTTTCTTAGTAATGCTGCTGCTCGCATAGTCTCGGAAGAAGTACTGCAACCATTTGTTCCAGGTATTCTTCGCAGACGTATCAACCAGCTGCCAGTTCGGAAGAGGCTTTGTAGTGGTCCACCTAGTGGAGATTTTCTTTACCTCTGCCAAGCACTCCTCCATCTGCGTGTACAAGGCAATCTCCGCAGATGTTCTCAAGGGACTCAGGGGGTCCACCTCGCCCATGGGGGAAAGCTCATACAGCATTTGAACGTCCTCGAGCGTGGGGGCAGCCTCGAATTCAGCAAAATGGAACGTGTGAGTCGCAGGCGAGTAGCGGGACAGAAGGTCTAGAAGCATGGACTGATCCAGCTTCACGGCAGCACCCTTCATAGAACGGATAGCAAAGTATACGCCGGCTTCATCAAGAGTCGCGGCGTGATGGTCCAACACGTGGTCAATCCACTCGTCCATATAGTCCAATTTCTGGACGAACGCTTGGGTAGAAATCGCAGTGTATGGGAAGTGCCCGTTCTCGATTCCCAATCGAACCACATCCTCGGAACCAATCAACTCGAGCAGGGCTGAGTTAACTGGGCGAGTCAGTGTCAACAATCGCTCAGCCGGGACAGGATCAGGCATCCTCTTTGCCTTCACCCTCGCATGGTAAAAATCTTTCTCACCCAAAAAGGGGGCTTTTCGCCACAAGGCCTGTGGAAGGTCGGGTATCTCTTCATCTTCTTTGACAGGTCTGGTTCCTTTTGTCTTGGCCATTCCTGCGGAAGAACAAGAAAAAAGGGGGGAGAAATACCACACTTCAGTTTGAATTTTGAAATTCAAGATCTATGCAAAGGAAGACGAACAATTTCTGGTATCGATTTCAGAAATCGGGAAGTTGCAAGATCCAATATTGTTGAAGGATTAAATCAAAAGAGGGTTCAAAGATCAAAGCCTCTTCACAAATCTCATGGGTTTACAGATTCAACGCAGTTCAAGGCAAACACTGGTATCTTAAATCAAAATTAAACGAGGCCAACCTTGTTTTCTTGAAGCTTTCTTGGATATGCACAATTGAAGAACACGATTTGCAGTTCTGAACTGATGATTGATGATCTAAATCTGCTCTCGAAGATCTCCGGGTACCATTCACTTTGCAAGAAAGAAGTGATGCTTTGCAATAATGAGGGATACAAAGTATTTATCCAAAACAATGAAGGGTTGCGTCCTTTCAGTAGTCGAATCGCAACCGTCACCGTCGTATCGCGCAATCACAGGACAAGCTGACGTCACGCCTAAAACCCTAAAGGCCAGACGGCACGACTCTAGGGGTTTTAGGTCATAATGGCACGCACGGGGGCTGAACTTACCCGTATTTGAATTGGAGCGTGGCGGCGACGCGCATGTTGGTTTCCGCGCATGGAAGCCTATACAGCTATGAGTCTTCACGCGCAGAAAGGGGGCTAATGTAGATAGTGCTTTCTGAGCTGACAGATCTTGGCCACGTGGCAGCCATCCAGCACACCATATTGTGCTCCACACAAACTGGATCACCAGCCGAGCTGATCCATGTGGGGGCTGCGAGACAGAGCCCTCGCATACCACTGCACGGGACTTGTAGGGACTTAGTGGTTTGGAGGCTAGAGTAAGCCCTGTCGCGTGCGAGCCAAGCCCGCACGCGACCTTTAGTAACTGTTTTGAGAGATCTATGGCACGAGCTCCCTAGACCCGGTCAATCCGGTCAAACCCGGTCAACCTCGTAACGGTTCCGGTATTCGCGCACCACGTGCTATAACGGTTCCTATATACTCGGACGAACGTGCCGTTATGGTTAAGCTAATTAAGCCGCCATTAATGGGCGCACTAACCACACTACAACGGTCATGTTCTCCAGTATATATATATCGTTAACCTTTCCATACAAAGGAGGACACACTTGCCATACGCCGAAGCTCTGCCAAACCTCTGTCTCTCTCTCAGACATTGCTACTGACTTACTCTCTCCCTACACACACCCCTACTCTTCCTGTGCGATCCTTGATCCACTACATACGGTGTACACGGAGGTCTCCCCGCCGGAATCTCTTGTGCACAGGAAGCGTCAAACGCTACACCGTAACTGGGTAGCTATAAAGGCGTGTACCGGATACAATAAGAAGAAAGCTTAGAAATCGTAGTAGGTGTAGATATAATTCGTCCCTCCCACATAACGGTAGCAAATATCCGAGGCCACTCGAGGGATAGTGCTTATAGAATGTCTGGCAAGACTCAAATAAATCAATATGGGATATTGATGTTATTTGCACGAATAAGGCTATTCCCAGGATCGAGAAACTATGGATTAGATATATGAGTGTGACTTGTATGTCTCGTGTCCAATCCGGATATGGAGACAAAGGGATGTGACAATTACTTGCACAAGGTTTGTCGGATGGCTATTCTTTTAGTTGGCTAGAATGGATGTCTTGCTAGAGACCGCTCCATATTAGCAAATTGTTGCTACCAACTAGATAGAACCTATGGGGTCACACGCCCAATAGGGTTGAACTAGATTTGAGAATTAATTAATATGATTAATTAATTGGAATGATCACTTTTCAACACCTTGCAAACTTAGTAGGACTAATATGCAAGGAAGGGACTAAACCGAATTCTAGTAGGACTAGAATAAGGCCTTTATGTAGTTAACAAGGATTTGTTGGACTATATAAAGGATGCTCCTTCCTTCCTTCCCACACTTATGAATCTGTTATTCATAACTTTAGTGGGAGAGAACAAAGGAGAGAGAGCAAGCAACAAGAGGGCCGAACCCGACCCCTTGCGCCGCCCCGTCCCCGTCGGCCAACAAAGCAGGCCGAAACCTCCTTGTTGCCTCGTGTTGTGTGATTTCTTCTTCCTCTTCCTCCGGTCCAAGCTAGCACAAAGGAGAAGGAATATCAAGATCTCAACTCTAGGCGTGGACCAACCGTAGAGACGTGACACAATTCACGTTACAACTCATCACAGGAGAAACCCTAAGGTGTGTAACATGATTCTTCCTTTACCATGGTTATGCTTCTCTTCCTGTGATCCTTGGAGGGTATTGAATGGATAAATTATCTTTTTCCGCTGCGTATCCATGATCAAAACCCTATAGCCCTACAGTCCATCTTATTTATTATGAACATTATTTTGGCTAGAATATTCATTTCATTATTTATGGAGATATTAAATATAATGAAGTCCTTAGATTACAATTGTTGTTTATCTTAAATATCCCTAGTCATTTATATTGATTAACGGGACAATCAACTGTAGACCAGTATGTGGGTAGATTCATATGGAGATATCAAGTCTAACACATGGGTATGCATTAGGGGTAATGGAATATTGGACTGACCCACCACGAGAAGGCTACATATAAGTTATGTTAAAGTCACAAGTGCTTCTCGTAGTGACAATGATATTGTGATCCTTAGACTTGAAGTCACTCGATACTCTAGTTGTGGAGTATTGTGTTTTGATATCACCAAAACCTATCTGACATAATAGGAAGCAAGCTTAGACATGGTAGTGATGTAGAGAGGATTTGTCTCTCCCACATAATGGGAGCAAATATCCGCGGTCACTCGAGGGGTAGCGATTATGGAATGTCTGGCCGGACTCAAAGAAATCGATATAGGATATTGATTTTATCAGCATGGATAATTCTATTACAAGGATCGAGAAACTATGGATTGGTTATACGAGTGTGACATTTATTTCTCGCGTCGAATCCGGATATAGAGACAAAGGGATAATACAATACGGCAACATTGGACACAAGTTTTCTCGGATCACTGAATATATCTATTAGTTGGGTAGCATAGATGTGTTGCTAGACACCACTCTATGTTAGTAATTGTTACTACCAACTAAGTAGAAACCGATGGGGTCACACGCCCTATGAATTAGACTAGACTTGAAATTAATTAGTAGGACTAATTAAAGAGAAGGATCAAAGCACAATCACAAGCAAACTTAGTAGGAGTAATTTGCAAGGTGTACTAATTCGTTATGGACAGGATTAGTATTAGGGCAAATATGTAGTTGATAAAGATTTATTAACTATATAAAGGAAACCCTAGCTCATGATTTACTAATGATTCATCATTGAGTGAAATGACAAGAAAGGAGACAGCCAGACAAGGAAGCCGAACATCCCCCTCCCTGCGTCCGCCCCTCTCTATGTCGTCGGCCTCATGAGGCACGCCGACCCTTGGTGCCTCGTTTTGCATGATCTTCTCCATCCTCCTTCCACATGTTGCTAGCACATAGACGTTGGAAGGACTCAAGAGCAATCGTAGGCGTGGATACTCGTAGAGACGTGGACAACATTCTGCGTTAAGTGATTTTTCAGACAAACAAGGTACACGATTACTTTTCCCTTACTACATTATGATGGCTTGTCCTGTTTTTCCGCTTTGTAATTCGTATCAAAACCCTATGAAATTTTACCTCTTTAAATATATATTAATGCTAACTGAATGAAACAAATGATTGTTTGCAGGGGCCGTTTTCGTGTTCAGATTAGTGATGGTAGTGGTGAACTTGAGGTTGTCATATTTGGCCATGCTTTTGAGACTGTGTTGAAAAAATATGCATTCATTCTATCCGCAATGAAAGAAAATGTAATTCCGTCACTGTTATAATGCCATCATCCGATATATTACTTTGTTTATATATCATTTTTATTGTTAGATGGCTAGCTAACACTTAGCTTTGATACATATCTTTCAGAAACAAAATGATGTGATATCAAACGCAAATGAAACCAGTGTGAAGAACAAATTCTAATTTCGTCTGGCTCCTTCCAAAACCAAAAACCATTGCTGGGTAAACAAGTGGAGTGTACGTCAGGTGGACAAGCGTAGGAACGAGCTAGATGTGCAATGATGTAGGAATGTAGATCTTGTAAGCTAATACATATGTACATAGAGGGAGTATAATTATTAATTATTTTGTGACAAAAAAATGTGTATAAATAATGTTGTCACCACGCACAGCTATTATCTATACGCCTTTTGTGTACTTCCAAACTTTATAGAAAGTTTGCTGCACTGGTAGATATACACATCAGAAATATTGATATTCAGACTTTCTCAAAACCAAATCTTATACATTTCACGACGTGCGAAGAAGAAATTACAGCTCTTTAACTGTGCCCAGCACACACATTACTTCTACAAACTGGCTACGTTTCACTCTATGTACCCTACTATTTCTATTGTTGTTATACAATACGTGATGAAATGCAACAAAAGGCATACTCTTACAACATAACCAGGTAAATTGTGTACATTATTATCTACGCTTTCACATGTATTGATACGTATCCAAATTAATATTAAAAATCGTACACATCGAGACCCCTGTGTGGTGTGGGTGGAGGCTCCTGCCGGGTGGAAGCATTGCATACAATGCACACAATGCATATTTGTAAATTTATGAATGAATATTATTTCATGAGGGCTAGATGACTCAGTCAACCCGATCCTCGCTGTTAGATAAAGTTATATGTGTTTCACACTTTGAATATCCAGTTTACTATTACAAATTCTACACATCAAGACCCCTGCGTGGTGTGGGTGGAGGCTCCTGCCGGAGGAAGCATTGCATACACTGCACGCTTTACATATTTAGAAATTTATAAATGAATATTGTTCTATGTCCAATACAGCTACATATATTTCACTCTTTCAATATCAAGGTTATTATCCCAAATGCTACAGATCAAGACCCATGAGTGGTGTGGGTGGAGGCTCCTACCAAATGGTAGTATTGCATACACTACACGCATTACGTAGTTCGGAATTCAAAATTGAATGTTCTTTTATATTGAGTCCAGGTATATGTATTTCGCACCTTTAATTTTGCAGTTCCCCTCTGATTTCACTGTCGAACTACCGAAAAGAATTCTTCTCAGCCAATGCCTCCTATCGAAACATAGGAGCATGAAACTTAGGAACATGACAGCTACATAGTGTACGTGGAAATATGATCCTGTTCCCGATCATTATTCCCGAACACATACTATTTGTTCGCTATATTTAAGACAATTATCAACACAGATACAGAACTCCACAAAGATAAACTGCTACACTCTAGTCAGTACTAAAAAAGTTAATATTAGTAATGTACACTACTTATAGCAAACTATTAAATATCATCCATAGAATAATAAAATTGAAAATGCATAACTTGAAATTGGCTACGAACATTACATAAATAACATAACAGAAAATCTTAGATCAGATAAATGATTTATTTGTACAATCATCTAGACAGATGGAATTTTAGTGCCCATAAATTGCTGAATAGATCATGTTCGCGTGGATTTCCCTGGTAGCGACCACTTCAATAGTTTGGTCAGTATGCGGGTGAAGTATTATTTCGACTTTGTTTCTACTTACCCCTAGCCAAGATCCTCCTTTCCTACCTTTGGGATAGGTCTGCAACGGGCCAGTGTATCCAAGTTTAGTCATGAACCCTTCATTTCATGAGTCCTACAGGTAGACCTTCGTTTCTATAATCGAAATGATATCAGGTTCATACTCGTTGATTAAATAAGAGAATGTTTCTTGAAATTGAGAGTTATTGACGCCTCGGCAGTTCCAAATAAGCATTCAAATAGAGAAGAAGTTAGACAACACAGTTATAGTCAATGCATGGTCCCATTGAAGTATGCGTCTGCTGTTAGAATGATTTGTTCTTGTTGTTTTCGTAGAACCGATACTCACCCGATGAAATGCGCCTCTAGTTTTAACTAAATAGCGAAGTTGGCTTAGAAACTTGATTTGTTGAATAGTCCAGTTGACCCATATGATCTTTCGTGTCGTATCACCATCTGCTATTTGCATGTCAAGTGGGTTAAGGACAAGGTTGTACCTGGTTGCACCCATTGTTGGTTTATTTCAAAGGCTAGAGATGTTCTCTCTATATATCTTGGATATGCACGTGCAAATTTCGGAATAGTAGTTTTAGGAAAAAAATGACATTGAAGAATGAACAAAACATCTTTGAGAATATGCAGAGATAGCTGCATAGATAACTTACGCTCTACAGTGGGAATGAAATGTCGCTTAGTGTGTGTTGGGAATGCTGCATTTATAGACTCCACTATTATAAATGGGAGTATAGACTAACAATGTAATGTGTGATCAAAGATGGGGCCTATTCAAACCAGATATATTTGTCATACATCTCAATTAAACTGAATTACTAAATTTGTAAACTAATAAAAGCTTATATATATTCATAATTCACCATCTCATCTAGAATTAGAAGCTCTAATCTTGCACGGTTTCCATCCTTCCAACGGACATCAAATAAAATGAATGCAGTTATCTACTCAGCGTAACAATTTATGCTTCATTGTTTGGTAATATGTTTAAACACACAACACATTGCTTATCAAAGATATTGAACACTATAATTAACAATTCAATGAATTTGTAATCAAATTGTCTTCAGTAACTCACACCAAGCATTCTTTATTGTTCACATATGTAGAAATGTAATCCTTCCTTGAGTGATTGAGTACAAAAAATAACAATGCTTATGATTCACTTAAGATATACCATAACAATTCATTCCATAATTGGTTCTGTGGTTGGATACACAGGTTTCATTCACCTCTGATTCTACACCAAAATCATATTGGGTAGCTTTCCTATGAGGTCAAAATGTGTGCCAACTGCAACAAATCATTGAAGGTCAAAAAATCTGAAACACTGAAGTTAAAAATTGAAGTGTCGTCTGACAAAACGTGATAGAAGAAGGCAGACTCGGTGAATCACAACCGTTGCATGCTCAGCTAAAATAATATAACAAGCTTCAAAACTAACAAAACTATGCCAAGAACAAGTTCAAAAATCACTTAGGAAAACTGTGTAAAAGATTCAGCAACATTCAATTGCACCACAAACTTAGACTTTTCTTTTCAATGTGAAATTTTGTAATGCAAGTAGAAAAACCGGATCTAATACTCAAGAAAGGGGGATTGAATAGAGTATGGAAACATTTGCTCAAAACCAGTCTTTTAAAATTTGAAGTAGTTGTGCAGTTGATATCTCAGAGCTTTGGAAAAGATTTGATATGCTAGAGATATAACTACAGCACAAAGAATCTTCAAAGCTTTGAGATTGGAAATCCTCCAAAGCTTTGGAGCTGCTTGTTTGTAACTGGAGTAAAAAGCAACAAAGTAAATAAGAGCGACACGGGGATATTTACAGAGTTCATTCACAATTGGACCTAGTCTCTGCCTGAGGGATCTGATCCATCCAGAATTTCAACACAACCACTTATTAATCACCCAGATTATCCCTAGATCTCAAGCCTAAGTGAGCTACCTTACACATATACAACTTGTGGTTCCCAACCTATCTAGTTACCCGCTACAACATGTTGAAACAATAAGAAACTCTTGTTGTTCACTTGAACAACCAAAATACTAAGTTTAATGAGGTTTCAGAAAGATAGAATGAATAAAACTATTCAGTACATGTAGAAGAACTCATAAAAATATGAGCTGATGAAGCTTGGAAGAGTTCTTATAATCTGGTGAATGATCGTCTCCTATTGAAGTATTGATTGACTTGATTGTTTGAAGAGTTGTGTAACTTGGTCTCTCTTGTTTGTAACTCTCTTCAAATATCACGTTGATCAGCCTCTATCAATTGCCTCGCGTGTTTGAAATTCAAACTCATCTTTTATCAACAACCTGCAACAGTCCTGAGAGATTTTAGGAACTGATTTCTTTAAATCCTCTCCCCATATATGCTTTTTTCAATAGGTATGCTTGGATAGCAGTCTAAGTTATTTACAAACGTTGGAACGTCAACCAATCCTGCACACACTCAGCAATAAATATCAAACATCATCTAGACAAAATAGCAACAAGATCTGATCTGTCACAGACAGACAGTTCCTGAGAAACTGGGCTTATTTTTCCTTAAGTTAAATTCAGTTTCTAAAACCAACTGAGTAAATATAACAATGAATCAATGTAAAACAAGTAATAACGAGTTAGAATAATTCAATAATCAGTTCTTGAATCCAACTGATTTAACCTGCAAACACAGATTTAGTTAGATCAACATAGCAGTATAAAGTCATCAGAAAATCTCAAAGCTTTGGAGCTTTGCTGCTAGTTCACAAGCATGAGCCTTGATGCTCAATCCTGCAATTTGTGTTGTACCATCCAAAACAATACTCGATAATATTTGCAAAATTCATTAGTGAATGATAAATTCATTCTCCAAATCAATTCAATAGTCCTGCAAACACATAAACATATAAGCACCATATAAACATATGAACACTACAGTATCTCAAATCTTTGAAGCTTTGATATTTAGGGTTGTTTCACAACTTCTGATTTGTCTTTCATCATCACGGAGAAAAAGCTCCTCCAAATTTTATGAAAAAATTCAATGCTTAAGAGCTTCTGATCTATCAATCTACCCCTTGATGAAAGAAAAAACAAATATTATTAATTATCCAAGATTTTCTGGATATCCTGCAACTCAAATACAGCAGTAGGACTATATAAATAAAACTACAGCAAATAAAACTTTGTTTCACCAAAAAACATAACACACGTGATAAAAAAAGATAAAGCAGTTGCATAGACTAAGAACAGAAACAACATCCTGAAAGTATTCCTTCAAACATTATTACAATACTTAGAAAACTAACACATAACAACATAATCAGATAACTTCTTCCCCTTTTTGAATTTCATAAAAAGAGTAGAAGAAATGTAGGATCATGTTCAGAGGGTTTTTAGTGAAAGACAAAAAACATAATAAAACTTCAGGGCTTAGGAGAAAAAGACAGAAAAGGTAGAAAGAAAAGAAGGAATGGGCTTCAAGGCTTTGAAGTTCCAGCTCCAGCATTCTTCTTAGCAGTCTTTTTCCCACTCTGAGTTTTTCCCTTTCCTTTGTCCTCAGCCTTTGTTTGCTCTTGCTCAATTGTTTCAGCATCTGACTCTTCTTCGGCTTTAGCTTGTTCTTCCCTCTGTTCGACTTGTTCAGCAACTTCTTCATCTTGTACTTATACATTCTCAGTTTGAATATCATCTACCACTTCAGCAATAACTTCATCTACCTTAGTAGCTTCTTTCTCAGCAATCTTCTCAACTGTCTTGTCACTGACAGCTTCCTCATCAGATGTATCAAACAAGTCCTTAGAAGCAAAAAGAATTGGGACCTTCTTCTTATTTTTCTGTTTCTTCAAATCTTCCCCAATGATCTCATCTGAATCAATATTGGTGTTTTTGCTCTCTGCAGAAGGAATCTTCTCCAAGTACAAACCTTTGATAATAACACCCAATTTTGTATTCACCAAACCTTTGAACTTCATAAAATCAGTTAATATGTCAAATAACCCTTTCCTGAGGTTTTTAATGCCATCCTCTATGACCTCAACTCTCTCTGGAACTTGAGAGAAATCCAAGCTACCAGGTACCTTATGTAGGGTTTTGATCATGGATACGCAGTGGAATAAACAATAATAATACGATCAAGATCCTCCAAGGATCAGAGGAAGAGACTACATAACGATAGTAAGGGATTAGTATCAAATACCTTTAGCATCTCCTTTGATAACTTCTCACGTGAAATTGTGTTCACGTCTCTATGGCTAGTCCACTCCTAGGATTTGAATCCGGATCCTTAAAGCCTTTTGTGCTAGCGAGGATTGAAGGAAGAAGAGGAAGAAGATAAAAAATCACGCAAAAAGAGACAAAGGAAGGGGCGGCCCTTCCTTGGTGGCCGACGAGTGAGGGGAGGCAAAGGGGGTTCGGCCCTCTTTGTTGCTCTCTCTCTCTACTTGCTTCTCTCTCCCACTCAATATGTTAGGAGCATTAGTTATGTGGGAAGGAACCTAGGAGTGCCTTTATATAGTCCAATAACTCGTTATTGACTGCATAGTAGCCCCAATCCTGATCCTACTCATGTACAGATTAGTCCAACTTCAAAATTAGTCCTACTAAGTTTACAAGCTATTGCGTATTGATCCATATAATTAATTAATCATATTAATAACTTACCTAGTCCGGTCTAATCCATAGGGAGTGTGACCCCATTGGTTTCCACCTAGTTGGTAGTAACTGTTGGAATGGATGCCCTATAGAAAATCTAGTTTATTATGAACTTATTTTGGCTAGGATAATCATTGTATTATTTATTGGATTTTAATATAATGAAGTCCTTGGATTTACAATTGTGTTGTTTATCTTGAATATCCCTAGTCCATTATAATGATTAAATAGGACAATCATCTATAGACTAGTATGGGGTTGGATTGATATGGAGATATCATGTTCCAACAAATGGGTATGCATTAGGAGTAATGGCATACTGAATTAACCCATCTCCGAGAAGGCTACATATGAGTTATGTAAAGTCACAAGCGCTTCTCGTGGTGAAAACGGTGTTTTCATCCTTAGACTTGAAGTCACTAGAGCATCTAGGTGTGGAGCGTTGTGGTTTTGGTAGCGTCAAACGCTACACCGTATTTGGGTAGTCATAAAGGCGCGTATCGGACACAACATGAAGCAAGATTAGATATCGTAGTGATGTAGATAGAATTTTTCCCTCCCACATAACGGGAGCAAACATCCTAAGGCACTCAAGGGATAGTGCTTATGGAATGTCTGGCCAGACTCAATATGGGATATTGATGTTATTTTCACGAATAAGGCTATTCCCAGGATCGAGAAACTATGTATTGGATATGCGAGTGTGACATATAAGTATTGTTTCCAATCCGGATATTGAGAAAAAGGGATGAGACAATACTTGCACAAGGTTTTTCGGATGACTATTCTATTAGTTGGCTAGAATGGATGTCTTGCTAGAGACCGCTCCATATTAGCAAATTGTTGCTACCAACTAGATAGAACATATGGGGTAACACTCCCAATAGGGTTGAACTAGATTTGTGAATTAATTAATATGATTAATTAATTGTAAGGATCACTTTGCAACACCTTGCAAACTTAGTAGGACTAATAAGCAAGGAAGGGACTAATCCGAATTCAAGTTGGATTAGGAAGGGCCTTTAGGTAGTTGAAAAGGAGTTGTTGGACTATATAAACGATACTCCTAGCTTCCTTCCACAAGAATACTCATAACACAAGTTAGTGGGAGAGAAATCAAGACAGAGAGAGCAAAACAAGACTAGAAGCCAAAGCCCCTTGCCCGTCCGCCCATCCCCGTCAGCCCACCAATAGAGGCCGATCCCTCTCTTGATCCTCGTTGCGTGATTTCTTCTTCCTCTTCCTCCGGTCCAAGCTAGCACAAAGGATAAGGAAGATCTAGACCTCAACCCTAGGCGTGGATCAACCGTAGAGACGTGACACAATTCACGTTACAAGTCATCACAGGAGACATTTAAGGTGTGTTACTTGTTTCTTCCCTTACCATCATTATGATTCTCTTCATGTGATCATTGGAGGGTCTTGAATGGATAATTATTTCTTCCGTTGTGTATCCATGATCAAAACCCTACAGTGGTTTCAGAGCCACATGTCGTAGAACATAGACATGGTTTATGTGTTACGTTTTATGTCCTTTACACCCATAATTGTTAGATTATTGCGTTAAAACGGACAAATTAAGCATAAATATGCATGTTGAATGTGATTAAACTAAATAAGACCTAGTTTGTGCATTGGATGCATGGATTAGTGAGTTTGAGAAATTTTAGGATCTTAGATCTAGGGTTTTGGGCACAAATTGGAAACTAGTTCTAATTTGGAAAAGTTTTGGACTTGGGGAACAAGGAAGAAGTTTTTTTTGGAAACAACTAAGAGGTTCGGCCCCCTAGGGAGACCGCCCCTCAACTTCCTTGCCGTCCAAGCCACCTAGGCCGAAGGCCTAAGCGGTCGTCCAACCCCACAGGTTAGGCCGGCCGGCTTAGGCTCGCCCCGGGGCGGCTCCAAAGGGGTTCGACCATGTTTAGTTGGGCCCCTTGGACCGTTTTGACCCTAGTAATCATAAAATCAATTAAAATTGACCAAGAGGGTTAAAATTGGATTTTAACTGTTCATGTGCAAATTGCATGGTGATTGGATATGGCCTTACGATGTGGTGTAGTGTGATTGTTTAGATTTTGTGGTTTGGTTTACGGCGTGTGAGCCGATCAATTCAATGTGTAATAGTTAATTAGGGTTTACGGCCTGCGAGCCGATTTCTTTTTTCTCAACTTGAGAGATTTATTTTATTTAGTATAGTTGTAGCTAGTACTAGATAGAATAGATTGTTAGCCAAGATTGGAGAAAAGAAGCACAAAGACAAAGAAGCCACAAAGATGGAGCATGGAGCATTCCACAAAGACTATGGAAGATGGAACAAAAGATTGAGGCGCATGGAGATGTGTTTGCTATTTAGGGTTCATAGATATTCCCATTGGCTTGGGAATATCTTAGTCCAGAAATGCCATATCCACATCACGTTTTTGCTATTTTGTGGTTGTTTATTATTCTGTCTTATTATTTTGTGATTGGTGTATAGATGATGCATGCAATTAGGATAATAAGATAATTAGCAACCCGAATCTATTATTTAGAGTTGTGCCCAAACTCGAGATAGATAGATCAGTTGATATGGATCAACAAAACAATTAAAAATTAAATTTTAAAATCCCTCAAAATTCAAATATTGTGTTTTGGCTTCTCTTTATTTAAACACTCGTCATCATCATGATTTATCAAGTTCGTGCATGCCAAAGCAAGGCGACTTGGTTCAGAATGATGTAATGCGATGACACAAGCAAGTAATGCGCAATTGTTTAAATAAGAGGTTGGACAAAACTAGGCTATTAATATGATTAAAACCGAGAGGCAATAAATTGGGATTATCCATACGGATGGATAAATAAGGAGTTATTTGCCCAATTGAACCGAGAATTGCATGGGATGAAATTGGAAATATTCTTACCTAATGTAATCAATTTTTGGGTGACTTGCCAAAGCAAGCTCAAAAGGAGACGAAAAATTGGTCTTGGCCCACTAGAAAATATAGTGATATTTTCCGCATTAATATCTTGAGGGTTATTAATATGTAGAAAAATAGTGGGAGCTATGTTTAATAATCTAGACATTATTAATTATAGTCAAAAGGTTCACAAATATTGAAACTTGCGTATTTTCCTTTTGTAGAATTCCAAATGTCAAACAGCTCATCGAGTTCACAACATTCCCTAAGCTCTGTCCTTGAGAAGGACAAGCTTTCTGGAACCAATTTTCTTGACTGGTACAGAAACTTAAGAATCGCTCTCAAGCAAGAGAAGAAATTGTACGCTATAGAGGAGCAAGTTCCTGCAGGCCCAGAAAACAATACTCATGCATCCCTAAGGCGTACTAGAAGCGTGTTGACGACGCGAATGATGCGGCCTGCCTCATGCTTTCCACCATGACCTCTGAGCTTCAGAAGCAACATGAGAACATGAATGCAGTTGATATGATCGAACACTTGAAGCACCTCTTCCTAGAGCAGGCAAAGGTTGAGAGGTATGAAGTTTCCAAGGCATTGTTCAAATGTCATCTGGCTGAAGGAAACCCTATGGGACCTCATGTACTCCGTATGATCGGGTACTTCGAGAATCTCACACGACTAGGGTTCCCGGTCGGCCAAGAGTTGGCCACCGACTCGTGTTGCAATCGTTAACTGGGAGTTATGGACAGTTCATCATGAACTATAACATGCACGAGATCGTGAAACCACTGCTAGGTTTACTCAATATGTTGAGGACAGCTGAACAAAGCATCAACAAGGGTAAGGGCAAGGCCAATATGATGGTGCAGAAAGGAAGGGGCAAAAGGTTTGCCACATCCTCCAAGGGCAAAGGCAAATCAGTTGCCAAGTTTAAGGAACCTGCCCTTAAGCACGTTGGTGGCATTGCAAAAGGTGTGACTAAAGGTGAATGTCACTACTGCAGTCAGCATGGACAATGGAGGAGGAACTGCCCAAAATATCTGGAGGACAAGAGGCTTGGAATAGTGATTCCACCACTATCAGGTTTTTTTTTTGTAGATGTCAATTTAACTATCTCTACATCATGGGTATTGGATACTGGGTGTGGATCTCATATTTGTCGAAATGTGCAGGATCTAAAGAGAAGTAGAAGATTGGCTAAAGGGGAGATAGACATTCGCGTTGGGAATGGAGCAAAGGTTGTTGCATTGGTTGTAGGCGTGTACGAGCTGTCTCTGCCTTCAGTATTAATTTTAGAATCAAATAATTGCTATTTTGTGCCTGCTATGAGCAGAAACATTATTTCTATTTCTTGTTTGGACAAGAAAGGTTTTATTATTTCAATAAAGAACAATTATTGTTCCATTTATTATAATAATATTCACTATCGTAGTGCACAATTATTTAATGGACTGTACGTCCTTGATCTAAGCAATCATGTCTACAACATAAATACTAAGAGGATTAAAATAAATGATTTAAATCCTGCTTACTTATGGCACTGTCGTTTAGGCCACATAAACGAGAAACGTGTATCTAGACTCCATAAGGATGGAATCCTAGACTCATTTGATTTTGAATCATATGTGACATGTGAGGCTTGTTTATTGGGAAAAATGACAAAGTCCCCTTTCAATAAGAAAGGTGAGAGGACTAGTGAGCAATTGGCGCTAGTACATACTGATGTATGTGGGCCATCTGCCACGCCTGCCAGGGGTGCTACGTCTACTTCATCACATTTATTGATGATTTCAGTAGATATGGATCTGTATACCTTATGAACGCCAAATTCGAATCCTTTGAAAATTTCAAAGTGTCCAAGAGTGAAGTAGAGAAGCAACTTGGCGAAAGTATCAAGGCTCTACGATTGGATCGTGGAGGAGAATACTTGAGCCAAGAGTTTGACGACTATCTTAGAGAGTGTGGGATCGTGTCCAAACTCACTCCACCCGGAACGCCACAGTGGAAGGCGTGTCCGAGAGGAGGAATCGAACACTATTGGATATGGTTCGATCTATGATGTGTTAAACTGATCTCCCATTATCATTTTGGGGCTATGCTCTATTTAGTGCAGCTTTGACCATTAACCGTGTTCCATCTAAATCAGTCATGAAGACACCACATGAGATATGGAGTGGGAGGCTTCCTACACTGTCATTCATGAAGATTTGGGGCTGCGATGTCTATATAAAGCGTTTACAATCAGACAATCTAGGTCCCAAGTCAGATAAGTGTATGTTTGTGGGGTACCCTAAGGAAACTAAGGACTACTACTTCTACAATTCAACGAAGAACAAAGTGTTTGTTTCTCGGTCCGACGTGTTTATGAAAAGAGAGTTTGTCTCTAAAGAAGCAAGTGTGAGGACTGTAAAACTTGAAGAATTTCAATAACCACAAAGCACTGATCTTTCTATGGAACATGAGCAGGATCCACAAGTGGTTGTGGAGCAACATGTTCAAGTAGCACAAGAGCTTCGTAGATCTAGTAGATTGCGCCAGGAGCCAGAGAGGTACGGACTTCTCGTGACTGATTCTGGTGACACGATGCTCATAGATGATGAGCCTACTACCTACAAGGAGGCCATAAAAGGTCCGGACTCTCATAAGTAGCTTGAGTCCATGAGATCCGAGATGGAATCCATGTATACCAACAAAGTGTGGAATTTTGTGGAACCACCCGACGGGGCGCGACCCATAGGGTGCAAGTGGGTCTTCAAGAAGAAGATCGACATGGATGGTAATATGATTACCTATAAGGGCCGATTGGTGGCTAAAGGATTCAGAAAGATTCATGGTATTGACTGTGATGAAACCTTCTCACGAGTCGCTATGACCAAATCCATCCGAATCCTACTTGCTATTGCAGCATACTACGACTATGAGATTTGGCAAATGGGTGTCAAAAGAGCATTCCTTTATGGGAATCTCCTCGAGGAAGTGTATATGATACAGCATCAGGGTTTTGAAGATCCAAATCAAGCCAACAAAGTATGTAAGATGCAATGATCCATTTATGGATTGAAGCAAGCTTCTAGGAGTTGGAATCGACGTTTTGATGAAGTAGTCAAGGAGTTTGGCTTCATCAGAAACGAAGATGAGTCTTGTGTCTCGAGAAGGTTAGTGGTAGCTCTGTTGCTTTTTTGGTCTTGTATGTGGATGACATACTGCTCATTGGAAACGACGTTCCCATACTGAAATCTGTTAAAGATTGGCTAGGAAAGTGTTTCTCAATGAAAGACTTAGGTGAACCAGCTTCTACACTTGGTATAAAGATTTATAGAGATAGATCTAAGAAGCTGCTCGGCCTAAGTCAAAGTACATATATAGACAAGGTGTTGAAACGGTTCAACATGCAAGATTCCAAGAAGGAATTCTTGCCCATGTCACATGGAATCACTCTTTCGAAGAGAGATTGTCCTTTCAATGAGATTGAGAGGGAACGCATGAGTAGGGTTCCCTATGCCTAGGCCATAGGATCCATCATGTACGCCATGTTATGTACAAAACCAGATGTGTCATAGGCCTTGAGTATGACAAGAAGATACCAGTCCAATCCATGTGAGAGTCACTAGATTACAGTCAAGAACATTATTAAGTACTTGAGAAGAACTAAGGATGCCTTCTTTATATTTGGTGGTATGGAAGAGTTGCGTGTAAGGGGTTACGCGGATGCAAGCTTCCAAACCGACAAAGATGATTTCATATCACAATCGGGATATGTGTTTTGCCTGGTTGGAGCAGCGGTGAGATGGAAGAATTCCAAGCAAGAGATGGTTGCTGATTCTACAACAGAGGCTGAGTACATTGTTACAAATGGCACAGCAAAGGAAGCTGTTTGGATTAAAAAAATTGTTTCTGAACTTGGTGTGGTTCCTAGCATTGCGGATCCTGTAGAATTGTATTGTGACAACACTGGGGCGATCGAGCAATCAAAGGAGCCCAGGTCACACCAGAAATCCAAACACGTGCTCAGGAAGTTCCATCTTATTCGAGATATTATCGATAGAGTAGACATTCGGAAATGCAAGATTCCTACAGATGAGAACCTGTCAGATCCACTTACAAAGCCGCTTGTTCAGCTCAAGCATGAAGGGAACACTAGGAGCATTGGCATACGGGATGCACCAGATTGGCTCTAGTGCAAGTGGGAGACTGTTGGAATAGATGCCCTAGAGGCAATCTAGTTTAGTATGAACTTATTTTGGCTAGCATAATCATTGTATTATTTATTGGATATTTAATATAATGAAGTCTTTGGATTTATAATTGTGTTGTTTATCTTAAATATTCCTAATCCATTATAATGATTAAATAGTACAATCATCTTTAGAGTAGTATGGGGTTGGATTGATATGGAGATATCATGATCCAACACACGGGTATGCATTAGGAGTAATGAAATACTGGATTGACCCATCTTCGAGAAAGCTACATATGAGTTATGTAAAGTCACAAGCGCTTCTCGTGGTGACAACAGTATTGTCATGCTTAAACTTGAAGTCACTGGATAATCTAGTTGTGGAGCGTTGTGGTTTTGGTAGCGTCAAACGCTACACCGTAACTGGGCAGTCATAAAGGCGCGTATCGGACACAACATGAAGCAAGCTTAGATATCTTAGTGATGTAGATAGAATTTTTCCCTCCCACATAACGGGAGAAAATATCCTAGGCCACTCAAAGGATAGTGCTTATGGAATGTCAGGCCAGACTCAAATAAATCAATATGGGATATCGATGTTATTTGCACGAATAAGGCTATTCCCAGGATCCAGAAACTATGGATTGGATATACGGGTGTGACATATATGTCTCGTGTACAATCCGGATATTGAGACAAAGGGATAAGACAATACTTGCACAAGGTTTGTCGGATGGCTATTCTTTTAGTTGGCTAGAATGGATGTCTTGCTAGAGACCGCTCCATATTAGCAAATTGTTGCTACCAACTAGATAGAACCTATGGGGTCACACGCCCAATAGGGTTGAACTAGATTTGAGAATTAATTAATATGATTAATTAATTGGAATGATCACTTTTCAACACCTTGCAAACTTAGTAGGACTAATATGCAAGGAAGGGACTAATCCGAATTCAAGTAGGATTAGGAAGGGCCTTTAGGTAGTTGACAAGGAGTTGTTGGACTATATAAAGGATACTCCTAGCTTCCTTACCACAAGAATGCTCATAACACAAGGGAGTGGGAGAGAAAGCAAGAGAGAGAGCAAGACAAGACAAGAGGCTGAAGCCCCTTGCTCGTATGCCGGCCCCCGTTTACCCACCAATAGAGGCTTAGCCCTCTCTTGATCCTCGTTGCGTGATTTCTTCTTCCTCTTCCTCCGGTCCAAGCTAGCACAAAGGAGAAGGATGATCTAGACCATAACCCTAGGCGTGGATCAACCGTAGAGATGTGACACAATTCACGTTACAAGTCATCACACGAGACCTCTAAGGTGTGTTACTTGTTTCTTCCCTTACCATCGTTATGATTCTCTTCCTGTGATCCTTGGAGCGTCTTAAATGGATAATTCTTTCTTCCGTTGCGTATCCATGATCAAAACCCTACAATAACTATTTACTAACATGGAGCGGCCTCTAACAAGACATCCATGCTACCCAACTAATAGAAATAATCATCCGACATACCTTGTGCAAGTATTGTCTCATCCCTTTGTCTCTATATCCGGATTGGACACAATTCATTGGTGCGCCGACCCCAGTGAAGATGGTTCTGCAATTGGCAGACAATTCTATTGTTACTGCGAATGGGGTGACTGAGAAATTGCTTGTCAAAGTGGGCGCATTCGTCTTTCCAGCTGACTTTGTGATAGTGGATATCAAGGAGGATCGTGATGTTCCACTTATCTTTGTAAGACCATTGTTGAAGACAATGCGCGCAAATGTGGATCTAGAGACCGAGGAGCTTAATATCAAAGCTCTAGATTCATCACTAGTGTTCAAGGCATTCCATCCAGGAAAGGGAAAGAATAAATTGGCGATGATCAAGTTTAGAGAAGATCGTGTGGATCATTCTCTTGGGTTGCCTACAGTTTTGCAGCCCAATACACCCGAATCATAGAAGAAGCCAAATTTGGTGAGTGCACATGATGTGGTGCAAAATATCAAGAGCAAGAAATTTAAGGGGGAGGAACGTTGTGCTAGACCTCCGTAACATATTTTTGTGGTAACTGGGTCGGGTCGTCGACCTTAAATTACAAGGCGCATATTGGGAGGAAACACAACCTATTTATTTGCTTTAATTTAGTTGTGTTTTTAAATTCAGTTGTTTTATTATTTTATTTTGAGAGATGAGAGAGAGAGGGACTAATGATGTTTCCTACTGACATATTTGAGCAGGATATGGGAGAGTCTACCCCGGTGTGCCACGACACACACGACCTTTATGGGGACTCGTGTATGCGAGTTGGAGATTCTCCAAGACACATAGTTTAGCAGAGGGGGCAGTCTACCCTGGTGTGCGAGAACACACTGACCGTTGGGAGCATGGTGTCTCCACTACCGTGCTTTGGGACTGCTTGGCGCGATTTCGTCCCCACCCTTGAGGTGGTTGTGAGTATCTTTTTCTTTTCCTGAATTTTTTGTCTCTTTTATTAGATATGTCATGCTCAATCTCATCTACTGGCCTTTTGCATTGAATTGCTGATTCCTATGCATGATCTCTAAATTCGTTGAGGACATCGAAACATTCAGTGTGGGTTTGGTTTAACTGTCCATTAGCCAAAATGTTTGCATAACCAGTTACATGTAGGATGTTAGATCGTATTGTGAGTCAGTGTTGTGTTTGTGTTGAGTTTTTATTTATATTGTCGTATTGTGTAGAGTAGATTTATAATCTGTTTTCACTTTTACATAATTGAGTATACCCACCAAAGAGTTAGTTGTGTAGTGTCAATTTTTTTTTCCGAATCTAAGTCTTGCATATAGAGTTAGGATATTATGAAAAATACAAAAAAAAATGAGAAAAATAAAAAATCCATAAAAATAAAAATTGAAAATTTGAGAAAAGGCAATTGAGAGAAGCATAGGCTTCGTTGATTTAATGAGATGTGAAAACTTCAGGCATAGGGTGTAAATTTGACCGAGAATGACATTTTTAGTTCCCCCTAGTATGTATAGAGAAATTTTCTTTACGGGAATGCCTGCCTGTTTTAATACACTTACTTGATTTTTAAATGTAAAGTGTGTGTTGTTTTTCTCTACAAGAGTTGAGCGTGGTGTTTGCTAAACAAGCCGAACGCTCTTGTTGTCCATCTTAGGTGGTCGCAAGCCCGCCTCGTAGTGGCACACAGAACAGCTGTGCGAGGATGTGTATTAGAGCACTCACTGCTTTTAGATCTTACCTTGTAGGACCACTAGTAAACCCTAATTGATCATTGGATTCACTATTTTCCTCTTTGACCTAGGAAGACGATTCTTGGCCTTCATCACATATCGTTTAGAATCACCTTTCTAGAGCGTCATGAGGGAGTAGTTATTTAGGGGGTTCGATGAGGGAGTGCTTCATTTCACATGTATGTGAGTCCTATTGTTCGCGTGTGCTTCATTAGATATCTTTGAGGGGATGCGAGGATGAGTGAGTTGGCTTGCACACTACGGTGTGGCAGTGTTCCATGTCGTTATATCGTGGACATAGTAGAGGAGTGTAGGGTTTTGATTCATGGATTCGCAACGGAAACACAAACAATCATAAAACCATGCAAAACCCTCCAAGGATCACAAGTCAAGAGACATAACGATGGTAAGGGTAAGAAATCAATAACACACCTTAGGGTTCTCCTTTGATGACTTCAAACGCGAATTGTGTCACGTTATCTATGGTTGATCCACGCCTAGAGTTGATCCTAGAATCTCCCAAGTCCTTGGTGCTAGCCTAGAAGAGGAAGAGGAAGAAGAATCACGCAAAACGAGACCCAAAAGGAGGGTCTCGGCCTCCTTGTGGCCGACGGGACGGGCGGCGGGCAAAGGGGCGGTCGGCCCCTTTGCTTGTTGCTCTCTCTCCTTCTTTTGTTCTCTCCCACTCTTGTTATGTTCAATAATGAGCATAAGTTATATGGGAAGGAAGGAAGGAAGGTCCTTTATATAGTCCAACATTTCCTTGCCAACTACCTAAAAGACTTATTCTATTCCTACTAGAATTCAATTTAGTCCCTTCCTTGCAAATTAGTCCCTACTAAGTTTGCAAGGTTTTTCAAAGTGATCCTTCTAATTAATTAATCCAATTAATTAATTCCCAAATATAGTTCAACTCTATATAGCGTGTGACCCCATAGGTTCTATCTAGTTGGTAGCAACTATTTGCTAATATGGAGCGGTTTCTAGCAAAACATCCATTCTAGCCAACTAATAGAATAGTCATCTTGACAAACTTTGTACAAGTAATTGTCTAATCCCTTTGTCTCTATATCCGGATTAGACACGAGACATACAAGTCACACTCGTATATCCAATCCATAGTTTCTCGATCCATGGAAATAGCCTTATTCGTGCAAATAACATCAATATCCCATATTGATTTATTTGAGTCTGGCCAGACATTCTATAAGCACTATCCCTCGAGTGGCCTAGGATATTTGCTCCCGTTATGTGGGAGGAACAAATTCTATCTACGTCCACTACGATCTCCAAGCTTGCTTCTTATTGTATCCAGTACACGCCTTTATAACTACCCAGTTACGGTGTAGCGTTTAACGCTACCAAAATCACAATAATCCACAACTAGAATATCTAGTGACTTCAAGTCTAAGGATGACAATACCATTGCACGTGTGAGAAGCGCTTGTGACTCAACATAACGTGTATGTAGCCTTCTCGGAGATGGGTCAATCCAGTGCAACATTCCCTAATGCACACCTATGTGTTGGATCGTGATATCTCCATATCAATCCAACCCCATACTAGTCTATAGATGATTGTCCCATTAATCATTATACTGGAGTAGGGATATTTAAGATAAACAACACAATGGTAAATCTAAGGACTTCATTATATTAAATATCCAATAAATAATAAATGAATTTCTAGCCACAAATAAATTCATACTAAACTAGATTGCCTCTAGGGCATCTATTCCAACAGTCTCCCACTTGCACTAGAGCCAATCTGGCGCATCTCGTATGCCCATACTCCTAGTGTGCCCTTCATGCTTCCACTGCGTGAGAGGCTTTGTAAGCGGGTCTGACAGATTATCATCTGTAGGAATCTTGCATATCCGAACGTCTCCTCTATCGATAATATCTCGAATCAGATGAAACTTCCTGAGCACGTGCTTGGATTTCTGATGCGATCTTGGTTCCTTTGATTGCGCGATCGCCCCAGTGTTGTCACAGTACAACTCAACTGGATCCGCAATGTTAGGGACCACACCAAGTTCAGAAACAAACTTTCTGATCCAAACAGCTTCCTTTGTTGCGCCATTTGCAGCAATGTACTCAGCCTCTGTTGTAGAATCAGCTACCGTCTCTTGCTTGGAACTCTTCCAGCTCACCGCTGCTCTATTCAGGCAAAACACATATCCCGACTGTGATCTAAATTCATCTCTATCGGTTTGGAAGCTTGCATCAGTGTAACCCCTTACACGCAACTCATGGGAACGTCGTTTCCAATGAGTAGTATGTCATCCACATACAAGACCAGAAAAGCTATAGAGCTCCCACTAACCTTCTTGTAGACACAAGACTCATCTTCGTTTCTGATGAAGCCAAACTCTTTGACTACTTCATCAAAACGTCGATTCCAACTCCTAGAAGCTTGCTTCAATCCATAAATAGATCGTTGCAGTTTACAGACTTTGTTGGCTTGCTTTGGATCCTCAAAACCCTCCGGCTGTATCATATACACGTCCTCGAGGAGATTCCCATAAAGGAATGCTTTTTTGACATCCATCTGCCAAATCTCATAGTCATGGTATGCTGCAATTGCAAGTAGGATTCAGATGGATTTGGTCATAGCGACTGGTGAAAAGGTTTCATCTTAGTCAATACCATGAATCTGTCTGAATCCTTTAGCCACCAATCGGCCCTTATAGGTAATCACATTACCATCCATGTCGATCTTCTTCTTGAAGACCCACTTGCACCCTATGGGTCGCGCCCCATCGGGTGGTTCCACCAAAGTCCATACTTTGTTGACATACATGGATTCCATCTCGGATCTCATGGCTTCTAGCCACTTCTGAGAGTCTGGGCCATTCATGGCCTCCTCATAGGTAGTAGGCTCATCATCTATGAGCATCGTGTCACGGGAATCGGTCACGAGAAGTCCATACCTCTCGGGTTCCTGGCGCACTCTACTAGATCTACGAAGCTCTTGTGTTACTTGAACAGGTTGCTCCACAATTGCTTGTGGTTTCCGTTCATGTTCCATAATCGGTTCAGCGATTTGTGGTTCTTGAACCTCTTCAAGTTCTACATTCCTCCCACTTGGTTCTTTAGAGACAAACTCTCTTTCTAGAAACACGCCGGTCCGAGCAACAAACACTTTGTTCTCGGTTGGATTGTAGAAGTAGTATCCCTTAGTTTCCTTAGGGTACCCCACAAATTTACATTTATCCGATTTAGGCCCTAGCATGTCTGATTGTAAACGTTTTAAATAGACATCGCAGCCCCAAATCCTCATGTACGACAGTGTGGGACGCCTCCCACTCCACATCTCATATGGTGTCTTCATGACTGATTTAGATGGAACACGGTTAATGGTGAAAGCTGCACTTAATAGAGCGTAGCCCCAAAATGATAATGGAAGATCGGTTTGACACATCATAGATCGAACCATATCCAATAGGGTTCGATTCCTCCTCTCGGAAACGCCATTCCATTGTGGCGTTCCGGGTGGAGTGAGTTGGGATACGATCCCACACTCTCTAAGATAGTCGTCAAGCTCTTGGCTTAAGTATTCTCCTCCACGATCCGATCGTAGAGCCTTGATACTTTTGCCAAGTTGCTTCTCTACTTCATTCTTGAATTCTTTGAACACTTCAAAGGATTCGGATTTTGCCCTCATGAGGTACTCAAATCCATATCTACTGTAATCATCAGTAAATGTAATGAAGTAGACATAACCACCCCTGGCAGGCGTGGAAAATGGCCCACATACATCGGTATGTATGAGCGCCAATTGCTCACTAGTCCTCTCACCTTTCTTATTGAAAGGGGACTTTGTCATTTTTCCCAATAAACAAGCCTCACATGTCTCATATGATTCAAAATCAAATGAGTCTAGTAATCCATCCTTATGGAGTGTAGATACACGTTTCTCATTTATGTGGCTTAAACGACAGTGCCATAAATAAGCAGGATTTGAATCATTTATTTTAATCCGCTTGGTATTAATGTTGTAGACATGATTGCTTAGATCAAGGACATAAAGTCCATTAAATAATTGCGCACTAAAATAGTGAATATTATTTAAATAAAAGGAACAACAATTGTTCTTTATTGAAATAATAAAACCATCCTTGTCCAAACAAGAAATAGAAATAATGTTTCTGCTCATAGCAGGCACAAAAAAGCAATTATTTAATTCTAAAACTAATCCTGAAGGCAGAGATAGCTCACACATGCCTATGGCCAACGCAGCAACCTTTGCTCCATTCCCAACGCGCAGATCTACCTCTCCTTTAGCCAATCTTCTACTTCTCTTTAGATCCTGCATATTTCGACAAATATGAGATCCACATCCAGTATCTAATACCCATGATGTAGAGACAGTTAAATTGACATCTACAACAAAAATACCTGGTGGTGGTGGAATCACTATTCCAAGCCTCTTGTCCTCCAGATATTTTGGGCAGTTCCTTCTCCAGTGTCCAGGCTGACTGCAGTAGTGACACTCACCTTTAGTCGCACCTTTGGCAATGCCACCAACAGGCTTAAGGGCAGGTTCCTTGGACTTGGAAACTGACTTGCCTTTGCCTTTGGAGGAAGAGGCAAACCTTTTGCCCTTTCCTTTCTGCACCATCATAATGGCCTTGCCCTTACCCTTGTTGATGCTCTGTTCAGCCGTCCTCAACATATTGAGTAAATCTGGCAGTGGTTTCACGATCTCGTTCATGTTATAGTTCATGATGAACTGTCCATAACTCTCGGGCAACGATTGCAACACGAGATCGGTTGCCAACTCTTGGCTGACCGGGAACCCTAGTTGGGCGAGATTCTCCAAGTACCCGATCATACGGAGTACATGGGGTCCCACCGTGTTCCCTTCTGCTAGATGACACTTGAACAGTGCCTTAGAGACCTCATACCTTTCTACCCTTGCCTGCTCTTGGAAGAGCTGCTTCAGATGCTCGATCATATCGACAACATTCATGTTTTCGTGTTGCTTCTGAAGCTCAGAAGTCATGGTGCATAGCATAAGGCAGGCCGCATCATTAGCTTCATCAACACGCTTTTGATACGCCTTTAGGGCAGCGGATGTTTGGTTCTCTGGACCTTGTGGAACATGCTCCTCTATTGCGTACAGTTTCTTCTCTTGCTTGAGAACAATTCTCAAGTTTCTGTACCAATCAAGAAAGTTGGTTCCAGAGAGCTTGTCCTTCTCAAGGACAGATCGTAGGGAATGTTCTGAACTCGATGAGTTGTTTGCCATTTGGAATTCTACAAAGGGAAAATACGCAAGTTTTAGTATTTGTGAATTTTTTTGACTATATTCAATAATGGCTAGTTTATCAAATATAGCTCCCACTATTTTACTACGGATTAAAAACCCTCAAGATATTAATGCGGAAAATATCCTTATATTTTCTAGTGGGCCAAGATCCATATTTCACCTCCTTATGAGCTTGCTTTGGCAAGTCACCCATAATTTAGCTACTTTAGGTAGGAACAATTCCAATTGCATCCCATATGCAACTCTTGGTTCAATTGGGCAAATAACTACTTATTTATCCATCCATATGGATAATCCCAATTGATTGCCTCTAGGTTTCTTAATCGTATTAATAGCCTAGTTGTGTTCAACCTCTTATCTAAACAATTGCACATTGTTACGTGTCATCGCATTCCATCATTATGAACCAAGTCGCCATGCTTTGGCACGCACGAACTTGATAAATAATGATGATAATGAGTGTTTAAATAACGAGAAGGCAAGAACACAATATTTGAACTTTGAGGGATTTTAAATTCAATTTTAATTGTTTTGTTGATCAATATCAACTAATATATCTATTTGAGTTTGGGAACAACTCCAAATAATAGATCCGGGTTGTCTAATTATCTTATTATCCTAATTGCATGCATCATCCATACACCAACCACACAATAATAAGACAATAAAATAAACAACCACAAAACAGAAATTAAACATGATGTGGATATGGCCTTTTCTAGACTAAGATAATTCCAAGCCAATTGAATTATCTATGAACCCTAAAACAAACACATCTCCATGCGTCTAGATCTTTTGGTCCATCATTCATAGTCATGTGGAATGCTCCATGCTCCATGCTCCATCTTTTGTGGCTTCTTTGGCTTTGGGCTTCTTTTCTTCAATCTTGGCTAACAATCTACTTTATCTAGTACTAGCTAACTTCTATACTAAATAAAATAAATCTCACAAGTTGAGAAAAAAATGGCACGCAAGCCATAAAACCCTAATTAATTATTACAATTAATTGATCAGCTCGCAGGCCGTAAAACCAAAACACAAAATTAAACATCCACATCAAACCACATCCTAAGGCCATATCCAATCACCATGCGATTTGCACATAAACAGTTAAAATCCAATTTTAACGCGCTTGGTCAATTTTAATTGATTTTAGGATTTTTAGGGTTAAAACGGTCCATGGGCCCAACAATCAAATTGCCCGGGCCCAATAAGATGAACCACAAGGCCCTAGGGCCGGCCCGGCCCAAAACCCACAAGCCTAGGCCGCGGGTTAGGGCCGCCCGGCCCCTAGGGCGGCCAAGCTTGGGCGGCAAGCAAGGGGGGCGGTCCCTAGGGGGGCCGAACCTCCTTGAGGGAGTTGTTTACAAAATAACTCCCTTGCTTGGTGCCCAACTTTGGTTGTTTCCTTATTTTGGGAGAACTCCTTCTTCCCCAAGGATGCCCAAACCCTAGATCTAAGATCCTAAAATTTCTCAAACTCGCCAATTCATGCATCCAATGCAAAAATTAGATCTCGTTATGATTAATTATTGATAAATTGCATTCCATACTTGATTTGTCTTGTTTTACGCGATAAACAATCAAATTAAGGTGTAAAACAACTACAACGTAGCACATAAACCACGTTTATGCTCTACGACCTGTGGTACTGATACCACTGTAGGGTTTTGATTCATGGATGCGCAACGGAAACACAAACAATCATAAAACCATGCAAAACCCTCCAAAGATCACAAGTCAAGAGACATAACTATGGTAAGGGTAAGAAATCAATAACACACCTTAGGGTTCTCCATTGATGACTTCAAACGCGAATTGTGTCACGTTCTCTATGGTTGATCCACGCCTAGAGTTGATCCTAGAATCTCCCAAGTCCTTGGTTCTAGCCCGGAAGAGGAAGAGGAAGAAGAATCACGCAAAACGAGACCCAAAAGGAGGGTCTCGGCCTCCTTGTGGCCGATGGGACGGGCGGCGGGCAAAGGGGCGGTCGGCTCCTTTGCTTGTTGCTCTCTCTCCTTCTTTTGTTCTCTCCCACTCTTGTTATGTTCAATAATGAGCATAAGTTATATGGGAAGGAAGGAAGGAAGGTCCTTTATATAGTCCAACAACTCATTGCCAACTACCTAAAAGACTTATTCTAGTCCTACTAGAATTCAATTTAGTCCCTTCCTTGCAAATTAGTCCCTACTAAGTTTGCAAGGTTTTGCAAAGTGATCCTTCTAATTAATTAATCCAACTAATTAATTCCCAAATCTAGTTCAACTCTATATAGCGTGTGACCCCATAGGTTCTATCTAGTTGGTAGCAACTATTTGCTAATATGGAGCGGTTTCTAGTAGAACATCCATTCTAGCCAACTAATAGAATAGTCATCTTGACAACCTTTGTACAAGTAATTGTCTCATCCCTTTGTCTCTATATCCGGATTGGACACGAGACATATAAGTCACACTAGTATATCCAATCCATAGTTTCTCGATCCTTGGGTATAGTCTTATTCGTGCAAATAACATCAATATCCCATATTGATTTATTTGAGTCTGGCCAGACATTCTATAAGCACTATCCCTCGAGTGGCCTAGGATATTTTCTCCCGTTATGTGGGAGGGACAAATTCTATCTACGTCCACTACGATCTCTAAGCTTGCTTCTTATTGTATCCAGTACACGCCTTTATAACTACCTAGTTACGGTGTAGCATTTAACGCTACCAAAATCACAATAATCCACAACTAGAATATCTAGTGACTTCAAGTCTAAGGATGACAATACCATTGCACCGCGAGAAGCGCTTGTGACTCAACATAACGTGTATGTAGCCTTCTCGGAGATGGGTCAATTCAGTGCAACATTCCCTAATGCACACCTATGTGTTGGATCGTGATATCTCCATATCAATCCAACCCCATACTAGTCTATAGATGATTGTCCCATTAATCATTATACTGGACTAGGGATATTTAAGATAAACAACACAACTGTAAATCTAAGGACTTCATTATATTAAATATCCAATAAGAAATAAATGAATTTCTAGCCACAAATAAATTCATACTAAACTAGATTGCCTCAAGGGCATCTATTCCAACAGTCTCCCACTTGCACTAGAGCCAATCTGGCGCATCTCGTATGCCCATACTCCTAGTGTGCCCTTCATGCTTCCACTGCGTGAGAGGCTTTGTAAGCGGGTCTGACAGATTATCATCTGTAGGAATCTTGCATATCCGAACGTCTCCTCTATCGATAATATCTCGAATCAGATGAAACTTCTTGAGCACCTGCTTGGATTTCTGATGCGATCTTGGTTCCTTTGATTGCGCGATCGCCCCAGTGTTGTCACAGTACAACTCAACTGGATCCGCAATGCTAGGGACCACACCAAGTTCAGAAACAAACTTTCTGATCCAAACAACTTCCTTTGCTGCGCCATTTGCAGCAATGTACTCAGCCTCTGTTGTAGAATCAGCTACCGTATCTTGCTTGGAACTCTTCCAGCTCACCGCTGCTCCATTCAGGCAAAACACATATCCCGACTGTGATCTAAAGTCATCTCTATCGGTTTGAGAGCTTGCATCAGTGTAACCCCTTACACGCAACTCATGGGACGTCGTTTCCAATGAGTAGTATGTCATCCACATCAATGAGTTTAAAAGGAAAAAAAAAGGAAGAAATCAGTCTTCAAACCACATCCCAAATATTTCTCCTATTTTTTCTCCCCATATCAAACAAATCTCCCCTATCAACGAAAAAAAGAAGAAAGAAATCAGTCGAACAGGAGAGAGGGAGGCGAGATTGGTGGGCCACGCACGGTCTCGCCCGCGTGCTCGCCGCCCCCGCCCCTGCGCCTGTGCCCGCGGATTAACCGCCTTCGTCGCCACCGCCACCTCCCTGTTGGAGGTGCTAATCCATTCAAAAGGCTCGCCTCTCACCTCCGTTGGAGATGGCCTTAGATCCTCGTCTCCCTCAAACCCTCTGTCTTCCTGGTTCAAAAGAGTACCATAATATCTTCCTCACCTTTGTGGTCGCCGATCTAGCAGGCCGGCAGGTAAGCAACCGTTATTCTTCTTCATGTAATTGTTTGTACTTCCTTTAGTATCAGTTGGAGCTCGTTATTGGAGTTCTTCCTCTTCGTATAGTTAACTTTGGGGCACCAAATTGTTGGGTCACGGGGTTGAATCGACGGACTAGAATGCGAAAACAACGCCAACACGAACAAGTGCGGAAAAGCAGAAGATGTAAGACACAAGAATTAACCGTGGGAAAAACCCTCTAATCGAGTGGGACAAAATGACCCACTAAACTTCCACTATAACGATTACAATGGGTAGACAATCTTCCACGACGAATGTGGGTAAACAAGCTAGAAACTAATAAACGGGTAAACTAAAACTCGCTGCTAGGCGGAAATCAAGCAAACTAATTGCTAACAAATTACCCGGAATTAGCTCCTGAATCTTCATAGTCGTCGCGAACGATTACGTCGCGGTATTCTTCTCTCTGTCTCGCGTTGACGAACGCGAGGGAACTTCTCTTGTCTTCTTGTCCCGCAGCCACACGAACGGACTCACTAAATTGTTCTCTGTATGAGAACTCTTGACACAAGGTAACTAGTAATTGAGAGAATCACTTTGAGAGTACTGACCCTCTAAGCCATCAAGCACATGGCATATATATAGAGGGTAGGTGGCGGTGGTATCAACCACAATGGCGGTGGAAGCTTGTATGAGTTGTTTCCTAGTTTGTTTGGAAACTACTTGCTCCCAAAGTAAAAGAATTGTTGACCAATTCATCACCGCCCAAAATTATTTGGGCAATTGGGCTTGGACCCAACAAATCTCCCCCTCCAAGCCCAACTGGAGGAGGGAATGCTACTATGACTCCTCACTCGGAGCCCATCCCAGCCCTGCTTCTGCAGAACTCGAACTTGTCCCTGGTTACCACCTTCGTCAGCATGTCGGACGGATTCTGGTAAGTGTGAATTTTCTTGAGTTGCATCAGTTGCCTCTCTATCACTTCGCGTATCCAGTGATACCGAACATCAATGTGCTTCGTGCGGGAATGGTACATGGAATTCTTGCTTAAGTCCAAAGCGCTTTGACTATCACAATTAACCACATACACGTTTTGCTTCAAACCCAGCTCTTGGAGAAATCGCTTCAACCATAACATCTCTTTGCCAGCTTCCGCTGCAGCAATGTACTCAGCCTCGGTAGTTGATAGAGCAACACATTTTTGCAGTCTGGACTGCCATGAAACAGCTCCCCCTGCAAAAGTAAACAAGTACCCAGAAGTGCTCTTTCGACTATCGAGGTCGCCTGCCATATCGGCGTCTGTAAACCCTTCCAAGACTGGTTTGGAACCACCAAAGCACAAGCACCAATTGGAAGTTCCCTTCAAATACCTCAGAATCCACTTGACTACTTCCCAGTGTTCTCTCCCAGGGTTAGAGAGAAACCTGCTCACTACCCCAACGGCATGAGCGATGTCTGGCCGGGTGCAAACCATAGCATACATCAAACTTCCTACTGCAGAGGAGTAGGGAATAGCTGCCATACCATCTCTAACTGCATCGCTAGAGGGACACGATCTCTTACTCAACTTGAAGTGTCTGGCAAGTGGAGTGCTAGTAGGCTTAGCACCTTTCATGTTGAACTTGTCGATCACGCGTTCAACATACTTCTCTTGCGACAACCAAAGCTTCCCTGCTTTCCTGTCACGAACAATCTTCATGCCCAATATCTGCTGAGCGGAACCTAAGTCCTTCATGTCGAAAGACTTGAATAACTCCTTCTTCAGCTTGCCAATCATCTCCGAACTCTTACCAATAACCAACATGTCATCGACATACAGCAATAACAGGATGAAGTTACCATCGGGGAATCTTCTTATGTAAACACACTGGTCTGCCTGTGTTCTCTTGTACCCATGACTCACCATGAATGAGTCGAACTTCTTGTACCATTGTCTTGGCGCTTGCTTAAGGCCATATAGACTCTTCTTCAGTTTGCAAACCATGTTCTCCTTCCCTTTCACTTCAAATCCTTCAGGCTGCTCCATGTAGATCTCTTCCTCCAAATCACCATGGAGAAAGGCAGTCTTCACATCAAGTTGTTCAAGCTCGAGGTCCATGCTAGCTACTAGCCCTAAGGCTACCCGAACTGAGGTCATCTTAACAACTGGCGAAAAGATCTCATCAAAGTCAATACCTTTCTTTTGGCCGAATCCTTTGACCACCAATCGAGCTTTGTACTTCACTAGCTTTCCATCATTATCCTTCTTGAGCTTGAACACCCACATGTTCTTCAGTGCTTTTCTTCCCTTCGGTAGCTTTACTAACTCATAAGTATCATTCTTCTGCAAGGAACTCATCTCTTCTTGCATAGCCTTCATCCAACTGGATTTATCTTTATGAGTTTGTGCCTCCCGGAAACTTTCTGGCTCCCCCTCATCAGTAACTAAAATATACTCAGACGATGGGTACCTGACAGATGGTTGCGGATTCCTGGTGGACCTTCTCAGCTGAGGTCCTTCGTTCTCTGGTGGAGGGGGCTGCTACCCCTGCTCAACACCCTCTTCATAGGAATCATCATCGTCATCGTCATCTTCCATCTCTGGAATCTCTATCTCCGGAACATCTCCAGGAATCTCTTCTCCACCCATAGCACTAGGGGAGGTATCTGGACTGAGGTCGGGAACAACAACTTCCTTCGACTTTGAAGACATCTCAATATCTTCAATAGTCTGGTTCTCATAGAAAACCACATCCCTGCTTCTTATCAGCTTCTCATTAACTGGATCCCATAACCTGTAGCCAAACTCCGCATCTCCATAGCCCACAAAAACACATGGATTGGCTTTGTCATCAAGCTTAAGTCCTCCTTGGGTATTGCCCGAACGCCTTGCATCCAAACACCTTCAGATGAGAGTAGGAAACATCTCTACCGTGCCATACCTTATTTGGAATCTCAAAACCCAAAGGAGCAGATGGAGACATGTTAATCACATAACAGGCGGTACGAACTGCTTCACCCCAGAATGACTTTGGCAGCTTTGCCATTCTGAGCATACATCAGACTCTCTCAACAATAGTCCGGTTCATCCTCTCGGCAACGCCGTTGTGTTGTGGGGTGCCTGGAACCGTCATCTCATGCCGAATACCGTGGGCGTCACAATAGGCTTCGAACTCCTTTGAAGTATATTCACCACCATTGTCTGTAGTAGACGCTTCAAAGGATTGCCTGTCTCTCTTTCAACCATGGCATGGAACTTCTTGAAGTAATCAAATACTTCATCTTTAGTCTTCAGGAAATACACCCACACTTTGCGTGAAGCATCGTCAATAAAGGTCACAAAATATCTGCGACCGCCAATAGAATCCACCTCTATGGGACCACACACATCAGAGTGCACTAACTCCAGTATCTTCGACTTTCTTTTAGCAGAGGAACTAAACGTAATCCTGTGATGTTTCCCAAACAAGCAATAATCACAAGGATTTAGTGGTGTACCTTTGGCAAAAGGAATTAGAGACTTCCTTGCCAGAATCTTCAACCCTTTCTCACTCATGTGAGCAAGCCTCTTGTGCCACAAGTTTGGTGATGCTGCATCCTCAACTGCATTCAGGCTATCACCAAGAACCTTCACATGAGTCTTGTACAGTGTGCAGCAAGTTTCTCCTCTAGCCACGACCATTGATCCCTTGGTCAGCTTCCACTTACCACTACCGAAGTAGTTATCATATCCTTGGCGATCTAGAGCAATACCAGAGAGTAGGTTCAGTCGCAAATCAGGAATATGGCGTACATCCTTCAACACCATCTTGCACCCAACATTAGTTTGAATGCGAATATCTCCAATCCCTGCGATCTTCGAGGTACTCGTATTACCCATCTTCACAGTTCCAAAGTCTCCATCTTTGTATGTAGTGAAGAAATCTCGTCTCGAAGTTGCATGGTATGAAGCGGCTGTATCAACAACCCACTCAGTTTCCTGATTCGCTGCAACGTGAAGGCATTCTTCTTCTCCCACAGAGAGTACCACAACCTGTGAGATTGTGGCAGTTGTATCATCATCCTCACTCTTATCATTCTTCTGGTTCCTTCTATTGTCGCCTAGGTTCTGTTCTTGTTCCTTGTTTGACTTCTCCCTCGATCCTTGTTCTTGTCTTTATTCTCCGTCACAAGAGCATGTGCGCTGTCAGAGCCCATCTCTTTTCTCCTTTCCTCCTCGTTGAACATCGCGTCCTTGACCATACTCATGGACAGCTTTCCATCAGGGGCAGAATTGCTCAATGACACGACCAACGTCTCCCACGAGGTTGGTAGGGAGCTAAGCAGCAACAAGGCTTGTGTCTCATCATCCCAATTGAGCTTGACGGTAGACAATTGGTTTATGAGACTCTGAAACTCACTCAAGTGCTCAGCAACTTGTTGACCGTCTCTGTACTTCAAGTTCACGAGCGATCTCATCAGTAACGCTTTGTTCCTGGCAGTCTTCCTCTCATACATGCCCTCCAACTTTCTCCATAGCTAGTAGGCATCCGTCTCTTGAGCAACATGGTGGAACACAGAATTGTCAATCCACTGGCAGATATGACCAATCGTCTTCATATTCATCTTGGTCCACTCATCATATTTAACTTCGGCTGGCTTGACCCCTTTCGCAAGAATAGGGTTCATCAAATCCTTGCAATAAAGCAAGTCTTGCATCCTAGGCTTCCATATCAAGTAGTTGCTAGCTGTCAAGTTGATCACGGAACCCGTTGATTCCCCCATTGAACCTGGCTCTGATACCACTTTTGTTGGGTCACGGGGTTGAATCGACGGACTAGAATGCGAAAACAACGCCAACACGAACAAGTGCGGAAACGTAGAAGATGTAGGACACAAGAATTAACCGTGGGAAAAACCCTCTAATCGAGAGGGACAAAACGACCCACTAAACTTCCACTATAACGATTACAATGGGTAGACAATCTTCCACGACGAATGTGGGTAAACAAGCTAGAAACTAATAAACGGGTAAACTAAAACTCGCCGCTAGGCGGAAATCAAGCAAACTAATTGCTAACAAATTACCCGGAATTAGCTCCTGAATCTTCGTCGTCGTCGCGAACGATCACGTCGCGGTATTCTTCTCTCTGTCTCGCGTTGACGAATGTGAGGGAACTTCTCTTGTCTTCTTGTGCCGCAGCCACACAAACGGACTCACTTCCTAGTTTGTTTGGAAACTACTTGCTCCCAAAGTAAAGGAACTGTTGACCAATTCATCACCGCCCAAAATTATTTGGGCAATTGGGCTTGGACCCAACACAAATTTCTGTAGCTTTGTTTTTGCTTCTGTATCAACTGATTGTCATATTGCAGCTTACATTGATATCGTGAGGAGTATCGGATACAAATATAAAACGCAAAGGGATACCGAAGGTGCACTAGCAATCTGCCATGAATAGGATTCGGATTCCACTACCCCGCGGAGATGATCACGACGTCGAGGGGCGGAAGATCGCTGAGAAGATTGTGAAATCAGTCAAGGTTGTGATTTCGTTATTGGAGTCTGTTGAGAAGTATAGGCAATCAGTTGTAGAATCCACCGGAATCCCGATCTCTGAGAATGAGATGGTTGGACTCTATTTCTCCTGGGAAGGAGATGTACGCGATCTCATCAAGGGATTCTCCTATCTCGGAGATAACGATAACAAGGTATAGGTGTTTTGCTGCTAGGTTTGCGCCTCCCAGGCTTTTTTACTCTCTAACATAGAGAAGTTTTATTTTCTATCAAGTTTGGATGATCTATATTATTGGATGGTTATCGAAACTCATTCAATAATCTATCTAATAAATTATTAGATAGGCTAATAACTCGAAAATTATTAGATAGGTTATTGAACTAATTCATTCAATAAATTATTAGATGGGTTAATAATTATTATATAAACTATTGGATGCAGGATTTTTTTTAACAATTTCTCGTTTGTATTCTAATATTTCTGTCAGATTTTACCCGTGCGAACTGGTGACGACTGCGACGAGCGAGAGATTGCTCAGAAAATTATGGAGACACGCTTGAATGTGATGACGTTGATGGAGTTTGTTGAAGCGAATAGGCAAGTGGCGGTTAAATTAACCGGAATTCAGTTCTCTGAAAAGGAGATGCTTGGACTCTATTTCTATTGGAGAGTCAATGTTCATGATATGATCAAGGGATTCATCTACCTTAGAGATAACAAGGTACAATATATTTAGGGATCGGTTATGGTTGATAATTATGCTTGGCATACTTTTGGTTCCAGTAGTATGCTATTTTTTTTTCTTTAACCAAATCATGATCTCTTACACTAGAACGAGATGTCTAGTTGATTCACTCCTTAAACCCTCATTCGGGCTCGGGCTTCACATCTTATCCTGCCTCGTATGCATTATCCAACAGGACCAACACATCATATGCCATTTTATGCCTTATACCCCTCTTTCTTATACCTTACTCAAACAAGGCCCTCTATACCTGTTTTCTTTAGTCTCACAAGCCACATGTGAAATTTTGTATTTTCTTGTTATCATATCTGGAAGAAAGAAAATAAAAATTCTCCAAGTAATTTGGGTGGTTCGGAACCAAGGACAAGGTTTAATCCCCCTTGCCTTCTATCTTTCTTCCTTTTCGCACGGACTTAATGCAGTTTGAGTGATTTTGATGGTTTTGAAAGTGGGTGTTCCATACCTGATTAATCTTGTCACTTTTATCATTCCACTTAAACCCCTTGCACAATTTTCACGGTCACTAGTTTCATTAATGTTATGGCTTAGATATCTGTGGATGATGGCAATGAAGTCACCCATCCAGTCAATTTTCAGTCAACAAATGTTACTAGTAAGAGACCCAGGGCCATGCTGGGTGATTCTCATGATTCTCCACCAGTTTCTGAGTTCACAAATACCAATAAGAGGGAGAAATTGGATGATTCGGCTGTTTCTGCACACGAGGTATTACTCTTTGTCCTGCGAGCTAGGTAGGTAGGTTACTTATTCTTGGTTTATCATTTTGGTTCTCTTGTTCAGTAGGATCTCCTCCACATCGCAAACAGTTAGTTTACATTGGCTGAAGAAAGCATCAACTAGTTTTGAACTGAAAGAAGTAAAAATACACAACTCAACAAGATGATGTTGATATTCACCGTAAGTCACCATGGTTAAACAATCTTCATTTATCAGTGGTATGCTCAATCACCACCACAGTTTTGAAAACCAGACCGAACCTCGAACTGAGTCGAGGAATTGGTTCACCGGTTCAACCGATGGATTGGTTATAAGTAATAATAACAATAATAAATAACAAATATTATAATAATTAAGACGATGTTTGGCATCCCTGTTTTTAATCAAAGTTGATTAAAAACAAGGTATTTTTTATAAACACATTTGGCAACGTTTCTTTTTTGCCTGTTTAAAAACAAAAACATCCTGAAAAACAGCTGTTTAAAAAAACAGCAACCATGGTGTTTTTTTGGTGTTTTTTTCATACCATTGGTGGTTAAAGACATTTCAACTATGATTATTAGATGCATAAAATATCAAATATATTTCAGTATTGTACGTAAAAATGATATTCAAGCAAATTAATATTGAAATGTAGTAATGTTGCCATATGTATTGTTGATTTTAAACACTGTTTTGCAGCACATACCAAACGGTTTTTTGATTATGTTTTTAAACGTGTTTTTTCAGCATGTTTTTTTCCACTGTGTTTCTTGTTTTTAATCGGATACAAACATGCTCTAAGATAATAAACCTGCACTTGTTTAGTTATAACTTTTGAAACAAAACCAAATATGTAGTAACAATCCAAAGTTGTGTGTGAGAATCCATGGAGTTCCACCCAAAACCAATTGACAATGAAGGGAGTAGCCCGTGACACTTATTAATTCCTTTTATTGTTCTTGAATATCTGATGTGGGACTTCTCAACACGCCCCCACACGTGTGGCATTCTTTGGCTTACACTTGGATCTTTTGTTTGTGGGTAGGAGTGAACAACGTGGCTTGTTAGACCATTCACGCGTGTGAGCCGTGGCTCTGATACCATGTAAGGAACCATGGGCCATGAGTTGAGGGGATTAGCCTGTGACACTTATTAATTAATTTTATTCTTCTTGAATGTCCAATGTGCGACTTCTCAATAAGCCCCCTAATGTGGCATCCTTTCGCCTACACGTGGATCTTTTGTCTGCGGGTGGTGTTGAGCACCTGGGTTCTTAGACCGTTCACGTGTGAGCTGTGATACCATGTAAAATTTCATGGGGTTTCCACATGAAAACCCAATTGGCTTGGACGGCCTGAACCCGACCAACCCGAAACCAGCCCGGATTAAAGTCGGGCTTCGGCACATGTTTAAAGTAATTTGAACGGGCTCGGGCAAAAATTCTCAACCGAATTGCAATTAGGGTCGGGCTTGGGTACGAATATTAAACAACGAGCTAGCCCAAATTAAGACTGCAAATCGGGCGGGCTGGTCGGGTTGGCACCGCTGACCGAGCCCGAGCCCGAGTTCGATCGAGGCTGCCCAAGCCCAGCCCAGCCCGAGTTAAGAGCATTGCCAACCCGCCCGAGCCCAAATTCGTACAAATCAATTCGGGTTCGGGCTAAATTCGGGATAGTACATTAAACTTTATACATTTATTAATACATAAGAGAATAATAAATTATTGGTAAAAAAATAAAATTAACTTGTTCAAAAACTAAAAATGTGATTGAAAGCGCTAATAATCAAAAGAAAACAAACATATTGATCTTAGATATGCTACATAATTATCTCAAAATGTAATATTTATAGGTGGTTGTCATGCAAATCGGGCAATTCGGGTTAGCCCGTTGTTTAATATTTTGTGCCCAAGCCCGACCCTAATTGCAATTCGGGTGGAGAATTTATGTCCACGCCCGTCCAAATTACTAAAACTACGTGTTCGGACCCTATTTTACTTCGGGCTGGGCTCGGGTTGGTCGGGTTCAACAAAGAGTTACTCGTTTGCTACATATAATGATATACATATAATTTTATATCCGTTATCTTGGAGTAGTTGAAAAAAAGTGTTAAGACTATTTTGAGTTGGCAACCTATGTTGAAATACTAGCCAACTAGTACTATAAGCAATGCCATGAACAAATAAATTCTATAAGAAAAGAAGTGATATAACAAATACAGGTGCATATGTTTTGTTGAACATAATGCTTTCATAGTTACTATTATTTCCTGAAGGTCTATGAGAAGATATACGAGCTGAAGATATTGCCATTGAATATCTCTGCTCAGCCTTCAGCGACAACTAAGACATTTACTTTTAGGACTCCATGTTTTTGATGGAGTTTCTAGCTTTCTCCCAACATCTACGAGAATAGAACTCCAAATCATGGTATCGAAAGGGATGGTGGGACAAGGTCCTTGCTGCCGCCCACCTGCCCTTGAAGGGCACAACACGAAAACCCCAGGAAACTGACGTGCGAAGTTATAGATAACTCCTGAATAGTTTACTTGCTTTGGCTAATTTAGTGCTTGTCATCCGTGTGCCACTTTTGCTCCGCAGATGTGTTGACCCCTTGTTTATGCTTCCAAGTGTTCAGTCTGTTTCATTTCCATTTCTTTATTTGTTAATTGTCTGTTTATGTATTGCTATCCCGGACATCTGGACTATATTTTGATTTTTGTCTTCATGTCTCTCCTTTTCTCTGAAGCGTCCTGAGCAATGGGTAAGTGTTGGGACACGTAAAACTTCTCTTGAGAAGTGCAAGTCCTTAATGACAAGGCCCAGAGATAAGATTTCTGCAGAGGAGAATACCCGTTGGGTTGACTTGTACAACAAATATGTCCAATACTTTGAAGTTTCTGAAGTGACACCCCATCAGTCTGATATTGGTGAGCTTCAGCTTCTGATGACGTTCAAATGGTGACATTAATAGGACAGTTATGTTGATCATAATTTTGTTATTTCGTTTTCTTCCTGGTGCAACAGGCGTTGCCCCAGATCCAGTTGCTTTTGCGTGGTTGTTGGAGCCCGATTGGCATGACCAGGCATACCAGGAGGTGAACTTTTTGCCTTGTCATTTACTTTGGTGCCTTGTTCCTCTCTTTACCTATTTACCTGTAAAGTAAGGTAGGAGTCTGTGATGAGGTGCAGAGAAAGACCCGGGTAGGCGATCCCTCCGTTAATTGACTAACTAGGTGTTAAAAAAGCTTTTGATCATATATAACAAAAAAAAAACCCGTCTTTTATAATGGCGTGAGAGGTCTTTTGAAATCAAATAGAGGTCGCGACCTGTATTGTAATACCGCGCTTACATTCTTTGTTCTCGTCGAGGTGGTTCCTGTTGATTTATTCCAATGTTCTTTAGGGTTTAGACGAGTAGATCTGTTTTCGGTATTCCTCCTAATTATGGAAGCTCTTAGAAGACTGCGTAATGAGGCCAAAGTAGTAGGACTTGATCAAAGGACTGAAAGTGGAAGCAGGCATGTGGAGAGGCTTCATTAGTCTGGCATTGACATTTTGCTTATTTTACCTTTGCTTTCTGTAAGGCTAATGTTAGGTGCAATCTCAATTGCATTGCCGTGGCAGTGTGGTTCTAGGCTTGGAATGACCTTCTCTCAAACTACTTTTGGATACACTGTATCTGTTCTTTTACATTCTTCCTGGACTAGCTTGTTTGTTTGTATTGCTCAATGTGACACGGTCATTCCTGCTCGCTCTTCACCAGTGTGGGTCTACACGGCTAGGCCATGCAATGTTTGCGCCGTTTTTTTATTATCTCAAATCCAGTCTAGTACTAAGTGGGTCCAAAGGACACATGCATGTTGATTTATGCGGCCTTTTCATACTACCCGATGCTTCAAAGTAATGACGTATGTGATTTATTTTAGTAATTTGCCATCTTTTTTTACTTATTAATGTGCGCTCTATATTAAGGTTAAAAGGTGTGTCTGGATGAGAATTAAGAGCTAATACATTTGAGAGAGAATCCTCTAGTAGTCATATCAATCCATGAACACCCATTACTAAACAATTAAAAAACAGGAGTGAGGAACTTGAATGTGATATATCATCGAAATATAATCTTTAGGGAATGCGTATTAGAGCGATGCAGTTCTAGCTATCTTGCACTTTGCTTACATGAGAACTAGAGGATATTACCGGTTTTCTGACTTTCCTTGAGAAGAGACTGGAGGTATTATGCTAGAAAGAAGGCAACTTCAATTATTATTCCTATTATTTTTTTGGCAACTGTAAGGCGCAGTATGTAGTTACGTCCCTAGAAATATAGATCCAATGACGAGAAACAAATTATAGGCTGACATGAATACGCTTCAATGCTGCAATGTTTTGACTTCTTGTTCGTTTACTTACTTTCCCATACGGCCTGCAGCCTTTGTTGTTAGGAAGGTAGAGGAACTAAGTACTTTGTTATTGACAGTTACCATCCTTTTGCAGCTTTTGTCCATTAGGAATATGCATTCGCCGCTGCTTGAGGAAGTATACGTGAAGAGAAGTCGAGAACGTTTCAAGGTTATATATGTATATGTGTGTGTATTTGTATGTTAACCTTCTACTCGTATTGACTGCTTGTTTCCCCTTATTTCTATATATCTTCTCCTGTAGAGCAAAGCGGATGCCGATACGCACGAAAAGCATCTCAAGAAACTTTTGAACTTCCTGGGGAGTTCCAGTGATGAGATCGCTGCCCTCTCTAAGGAAGAGTGCTATGATCGCCTTATTGACATTAAATGTGTCGTGGCCTATCATGCAAAACGTGATGGTAATCAACTCCAGAAACCTGCTGTACTGCCTCAATTTCCTGGTTTTCATATTCTCATATCCAGTCCCATCTAAGACCTTCTCATTTGGCTACCTTGCTCTTTGAATATGTTAGAACCTAGTGGCAGATATGCCGTCGATTACTTTTTAAATATATTTCTTAGAAGCATCCTCTAGTCGATAGTTGCCGATCATAACGTTACTCATTGCCATCTTTCCTGCAGCGTCAATTGAGTACACTGGCAAAACGCAGTTGCGTAATTGGCGAGATCAGGCATATGAACGGGTAAGTCTTTGTTCCATGATATGTTATCTGCATTGTTATATCATTTTCGTGACCGGGGATGTGGAAGACGACTGTTCATATGGGTGCATGCTCAGAGTTCAAGACATGAATTAATATGGGTGCATGTTCAGAGTTCCTGCTGCTTGACCACTTTAGTGTTTCTCGTGACAGTCTCTCTATAGTTCACAGATTCAGTTCTTATGGGTTTAATTTATCTGGTTAGATCATAGATGAAAAGTTCATGTTGCTCTCTCTAAAGAAAAAGTTCACGTTGTTGTTAGGAAGCATCCTTTCACGTGAAACATATGACTGGGGGGATCATTTTTTCTTGTCAAGACTGGATGCTATTCCCTACTGCTATGTGCAACTCAGATCAGTGTTGTTAAGGAAAGTTCAGCTGAGAATCAAATTACAATACTATCAACCATAGTTATTAAATTGGACGGTGCCTGTTAAAACCGGAGGGTTTGGGTTATTAGGTTGTTCTTAGATGTAATTGGACATCTTCAAACATGAATGGCCTTACCGTCGGATGGAATTTGTATCACATGGGTCTTCCACAAGAAATACATAGTTTCTAAAAATGGATAGGAGCGGGCTCCCTCTTCCCCTGGGCGTGCGTGCATATAGGCTTTCATATGGGAAGTGCACACTAGATATTAGCCGGCGGGGTCCTCACTTAGAAACAAGTTCCTCTATGGTGTGAGACCGCATGGTGATGTCGGAACGTCGATTTTTAAATGTCGGGGAGACGAAACCCCGGGCGAATATATATATATATATATATATATATATATATATATATATATATCATTTATTCACTTTTTTTATAACGTGTATGGCACATAAATATATTCTTTTAGATAGACCAAACTTGAAAGGCAACAAATTAAGAGCAATTCAAACAAATTAAAGCATACATACACATGTTCATATAAATGAATAACAAGTTACAAGTCACATGCCCCACCAACAAAACATAAACGAGAAAATAGGGTCATACAAAACATGTTCATTGGTCAAGCATCATCAAATTAATCGAGTTACAGAAATAACAACATAAGGACCGCCCTTAAACATCTTCATCGTTGGCATTTGCATTCTCCTCAACATCCTTGTACAACTATTCTTCTCCCTCAGGTTCATCTAGCGTAAGGTTGGCAACGACAAGACTACCGACAGAATCCAACTCCTCAAAAGCATATCCGGCGATGTCCCATAGTTTTGTTTCTACTTCATTATATCTTGATGCTTTCTTGCAAGAAGTAGAAGATTACTATGGACGAACACGAAGTCTTCCGCCCTTTGAGGAAGAGTTTTGTTTTCATTTTGCCAAATGGATTATACACAGATCCAAGTCAAAGTCGGGTTACGTGGGGCTTGATTATTAACCCATGCCTGCCCACATAACAGACGTGTTAAAATGGGCAAAGCCAAGAAGCCCACTTTGTTATATGGGTGGGTTTGAACCCGTTTAATCACAATGGGCATCGGCGGGTTGGTGGGCTGGGCTGAATTGACAGGCCTAGGATAGTGGCACAAGTACTCGATTCCTCTCGGAACAAGATGAATTTGACGGTTGTTCGAGAATCTTCGAGGCCAAACATTGCGGCATAGGTGCATTGGCACCATATACTAGCCACCAATAGTTTGGATCCATCTCCCCCCTCTCCCTCATACAATCACCGTCACTAAACTCCCCTTGTTGGCCCACAAATTGTGCATACTCCACTCTTACACAGGTAACACTGATCTCATGGTCCATATGAATAAATATGGAGAGCTGGGAACATACCTTCCACTCCGTTAGTGATCCTTTCCACTTTACCACCAGCCAGCGGGGGTTACTTTCTCTTCCCAGTCGTGGTGGGGTCTCTTTCTCAGCGACAGATGTGGGTCTCTTTTCATCAAGCGATTATTGTTAAGAGATTTTGAGTTGTTTTGAGGGGAGAGTAGGTAATATTCAGTACTCTAAATATTAAAATGTTTATAATAGGAACGTGGGCATGAAATGAAACTATTGGATTTATATTCTGCTATTTGAATTGATATTTAATATTATTTGTGCTGATGGAATGTTAAGGCAGATATGTGTAACATGGTTCGTAATAAAAAATTCATTGCTCCTACTAATCTCAAATAACTGTCCACAGAAGAAGCCTACTCGTACCTCAGACTGAGACATATCACGATCCCCATTCCCCGTGCCAGAGTTATTTCATCTCGTCGAAACCAACCCTAAGTAGAGCAATATCCAATCCCCATTCTACTTAACTGGGGTTTCACAAGGAAAATGAATTTTATTAATTGAAGAAAACGATTTTTCTGAGTTACTTAATCTGTTTTTGGTATCCCCAACTTCTCTACTCTTTCTTTTAGCATATAAAGAAAGCAACAGCTACTAGTCATGTGAATTCATTCTAGCTGTAGTTATAGAGCAAGCAAGGCCAAAAGCACATGATGAACCAGCTATTATCTCAACATGTGATGGGTGAATTTAAAACCAAGCAAAGACAGCATTTAGGCCGTCACCTGCCGTATAGTATCGTGCAGAATTGAGCGTCCATAGGATCATCAAAGTACCTAAAAGACACAACTGTCGAAGGCCCTCATACTTAGAAATTTAGAAGATACTAATAACTAAAAGGCGCACAATTAACAATCAAATGTACCTATTGAAGCATCTATTCCTCTCTCGGGTCACTTTAACATCAAAGTGTGGAGGAACTCTAGATGGATATTCATCGAGCAATTTTCGATTGTAATACCTATAAGAGTAAGAGACATTTTCCACCCTCCAACTATGGACAAAAGACATCTTGCCTCCTGATTTATGGAAAAAGACATTTTGCACCCTTGTTAACGGATGGAGGGTGGACAGAAACCACCCTTCTGTTACAATCTGTTAGTGGAGGGTTGCAAACTGATTTTTTTGACCATTTTACCCTTACAAATTGTGGACAAATAATAACGCCATTTTTTTTTGTTTATTATTGATTTCTTGATGTTCTTAGTGTTCTTGAGAACCACCTCCACTACCACCAAATCCCCACCAGCACCACCACCAAATCACCACAAACCATCAAACTCAACCTATGAAGCACCGGAACGTCATATACCTCCTCGTCCCCGTTTCGTACCCGTCCGGAACGCCGGAACGCCCCGGAACGTTCCCGGAACGACAGGTGGCGTCTCCGGAAAAACTGAGATTCGGTACTTGCCTGGAACGGCGCCGGGACGCGTTCCAGCGTTTCTGGAACTCCTGGGGAACGTCCGTAGGCAACTTTCAAGAGATCGACAAAACTATCGGCGGCTTTCACGACATCAGCCGACTTCGACCTCCACCAGATCTGCAACTTCAGGTGACTTCGATCTCCATCAGGTTCTCGGAGATGACTGGCGACGTATCTGTTCATTCACCGGCGAGAGGAACGACGAGTTTTGCGGCATGGTAGGTCGCTCAAAGTCACAGAAAGAAAGGAGAAGACTGGCCATGGCTGTAACAGCCGCCTCTAAACCCCCCCTCTAAACCTGGTTGGAGAAACAACACTTTTGTTGCATAGTTTTACCGTATTACCCATGCTTTTTCTTGAGTTTACAACCATGCCATTCCTCAAAAGCTTGAATGGGCTTCTGTCTTTTTGATTGGGCTTCTCTATTATTGGTAAACAGCCCAATGAGTTGGGCTTTCTAATTACATTTTTTTAGGGAACATATTTTTATTTATATTTAATATATATATATATATATATTATTAAAAATGTAAATAAATAATATATATATATGTGTGTGTGTATATATAAATCGCCATTCCCCCGGCGTTTCGTCTCCTAAATTTTTGAAAATTGCCGTTCCGGTGTTACCGTCCCCGTTTCGTCTCGTCCCCGTTTCGGTGCTACATAGAACTCAACCAAGAACACAATCAACTACCAGTACAATACAATGCCCTTCTCCATTCTCCATGACCACTACAACCTGTACCTAGCATTCACCAATTAACCTCCAAATAACCTGAAGCTACAACCACCTCAAATCACCCTCTCCATTCAAAACACCACTGCTACCAATCTGCCCAGCTCCTACAAATGAAACTCATTACACCATAACCACCCTCTCTGCCTATCACCATTATCTTAACACCATTGAAACCATCAGTATACCTACACAACTACAAGTCTACAACCAACACCATTACACCAATTCAGAATCCCCACCATCGCCAATTAAACACCTAACAAACCTGACTTCACCCATACCTCCTCCAAGACAAATTTCATCCCCAAGCCACAAACACCATCCAAACTGCCTGCCTATTACCTACACTACCATTCCCCTCTTAACAAACAAGCCACCACCATCAATCACCAGAATTCCTCCAATCTAATCACCATTACACCTGAAAAAATACAACCTGCCAATCACCCCAATTCATTCTCCACCTCCTAAGTTATCTCCTTCACATTATCTCCACCTACAACCACTGTTACTTTCATTTACCAAAATCACCATCAAACTGCCACCACTACAACCTTTTAACCTCTATGAAAACTACCAGCCCATCATCTCCGTTCACCTCAATCCACCACCAGCCATTAATTCCGATGAACTCACCTCAATTTCGTCCTAAACATCGTCCTCCACCATTGTTTCCAGCAAACCGAATCACCGACCTTCAATCCTTGTCCGCATAACCTGAGAGTAGATCCAATAGAGCAAAACAGATATTGAATTCGGGTTTCCTGATGTCGAAGGATTGAAGTAGCTGCAAGATCTGGGTTGTTCGATTTCAGGTTTAGACATCGAAAAAACGAACGGCATAGCAGCGACCTCGAACTTTGCGTCATCTTTTCCGGCGATATAGATAGATATGGGGTCGATTGTGTACGAAGGTGAAAGAGAGATAGCGACAGACGGTGATAGGAGCACTGGTGGCGACGGCACTGGTGGTTCCTTCGAGGGAAGAAGAGGGAGGGAGGGAGGGAGGGTTGTTTTTGTTCCACCTATCCGCAAGGGAGGGTTGTTTTTGTTCCACCTATCCGCAAGTATAGTGTGCACAGCACTGGAAAAATCCAGGGAGGGAGGGAGCGAGAGAGCTGATATTGTACTGCTGGCTCATGTTAAAAGTTCCATATTTTTTGCAGCTTCAATCCCTTAGGAAGATGCACTCATGTACGTTGGATGATGCATACAAGTATGTACACGAAGGGCACAGCGAGGTGACTAACTTGTCCATTCCGCGCCTGCGCACATCCTTAAGATGATTTCTTGTTTTCATATGTGTTTTCTGTTGCAGAGCAAACAACTCATGCAGTACAAAGAGGAATGCGTGAAATTTCTTGAGAAATCTGTGGACTTCTTAGGATATTACAGAGCTGATATTGTCTTATTCCCAGAGGAATGGTGCTGTAGTAATTTGAAGAATATCGAGTGTTTTGTCGAAGATGACAATGATTTTCTCATGCGGAGGTTGTATTTGGTGCTCCGCAAATGTAAGTTAGTTTCCCTTTTTGCTACCTGTCTTGTTCCGTGAATATGTTTTAAACCTTTCCCATTAATACGAACTGAATTCTATTGCTCCACATACTATCTCTATTGCAAAGGTTGAGTTACAAATATTGTTCTGTTTTTCCTGCAGCTGCTAGCTTTACCAGTAGTCACACCCAGGAAGAGAGCAGCTTGCCTAATTGGCGGGACCTGGCATATGAGGAGGTATTCTTCTTGGTCTATCAATCAAATATGATGACTGTCGAATATCTGGTCTTGTGTTTTCGTGGCTTTAAATGCATATATATAACTTTTAGCAGCATATTACCAACCAAGGTCTCTCCTTAAAGAAATATAAATAAAACCTGGGCATGCGAAAGGCCCAAGGCGGGTGGGGTCTATCTGGGTTTGTTGTTCTGAAGAAAATTTGAATTACACTGTCATTTGACTTGAGTTAGCCATTCTGTTTGCAGATTCGGTCCATGAGAGATTGTGTTCCGCTTGACGATTACAGAAATGGCTTTAATGTGTGGTCCCAGATTCCGGAGTTGCACGAATTAGTGGAGGAACTTGACAGCTGTATTACGAGGGCTGTTGCTTTTTTCGCAGTCTCCAGGCATACATTGGCTCTTTTACCCAAGGACGGATATGCCAGATTTTTGAAGGACACCACTCGAGTTTTGGAACGAACTGAGGTTCTAGTGAGTCTTCTGCAAAAGGATGATCCGGTTGTGTTTCATGGCTTTTGAGAGTTGGTCACCATGGGAAGTCACAAGTTATCTTAGCTTTTGTTGCCTTAAAAGTGGGTACAATATTTAGTTTGAGGTAATGTTTAACTTATGGTTTCTATAGTTATTCTCGTTGGCTTTTTTCTTTTTTTGGTCCCGAACTATTGTCCGACGTGTAACTTATGGTCACTGTTGACAACCGGCTTTGTACTTTGTTGTACACTTTGTTGTACACTAGAAAATGACCAGTCCTGTTGGGATTCTTTTACCAGGGTGGAAAAACGAGAGAAGCAAAGTACGTAGACAAAATTGACAAATTATTAACAGAAAATTAGTCGCATAGTAAATTCATATCATGTTTCATTTACATCAAAAATTCTTATACAACACTTAAGTATGGCAATGAATATACATTTGTCAAATGTTATATACACAGCACTATTGAAGTCTGACAAATTCGACAGACCTACATAGTATGTGCCTCATGCACTATCATATATTTAAGTCAACAACACACTTAAAGAAGGATTCTTGCACATCATCATTAGCCTCTTCTTTTCCCGAGCTAATATACTGGTTAAGATTATAACTTGAAAACCGGCGATGACCTTGAATGTGCGCTGCAAAGAAGATACCGTTTTAGTAAGAGGTCCTCACAGGTTTCAAAATGAATTAAATTCCAAATTATATCATACAACATCAGAAGTGAAATAACCGACACTGTAGTGAAAAGTTCAAACTTATCATAATCGTTATAAATAAAGTGCACTCCATATCGATATAGCAGTAACGTTAACTAAGGGCTAGTTTGGGAATGCAGTGGCGGTGGTAGAAAGCTGCTGTGTGAAAACACTGTAGAAAGCTGCTGTGAATTCTTGATAAAATGTTGTTTGGTAAATATTACGTAGAAGCTGCTGTGAAATATTGATATAGTAATTTTGTGTTTGGTAAAATCAACTGTGAAGTTGCTGTGAGAGGGTAAAATGACAAAAATACATGACACGTGTCATTTTTCGAAAAGATAACTATTGATATTTTAAAAAATTGTAAGGTTAAAATCGGTTGTAGATATATTATTCAAAAGCACTTTCTGGAAAAGCATCTCCCACCTTGCTTCCTGAAAACTGCTGTGGGACAGCAGAAACTGTCCGGAAAAGAAGAAATTTGATTTTTACCAAACACACTAAAACTGCTTCTGCTGTCATAAAGCAGCTGTGCTGGCAGCAGAAACATTCCCAAACTCACCCTAAGTGATGAGCGTAGCTTACTCTCTTTGTTTTCTGGAACCAAAAACAGACATCCTGCAAATCCTTAAAATCGAACAAATTATGAAACTTGTCTATTTCTTCATGGCCAGGGAAGTAGTACTACCTCTGTTTCTTCTCTTTCACATGCGATTGACTTTTTTACCCGTATTTGGGTCACTTTGACTGAATGATTTAGATAGCAAAACGATGTAATTTTTTGACAATATTTTCATAGTATTGTAGAGTAAAGTTTACTCTACAAGATTATGTAAAAATTACCAAATTCATGTATCATTTTACTAACCAAATCACCGGGTCAAAGTGACCGAGTGAATAGTGTCAAAAAGTGAAGTAAGGTGAAAGAGAAGAAACAGAGGTAGTAGTACTTAGTGTAAAAATAACAATAATAGAGCCAGAAAAAGTTACATTAGGCACATGAAATTCATTTATGGGTGTTTATCTCGCCAGTGAAATAAAATAACATATCTGTGTTTCATTTATGGGTGTTTATCTCAATCAATCTTTTCTGCTATTGTCGCATCAATCTATATACTAAGATGGGAGGGTGATTTACTGTTCACCCTCATGTTGTTGTCAAATTTCTGACCCTTAGATAATTTTAACGTTAAAGGCTGCGATTTCTCCACATTCCAACCTCTCTCCCACCTACTCTCTTTAGATCCCAATGCTCCAAATTCTGATAAAGAACTTTTGGTACCTAAGAAAACTCATGACAACAGATGAAGTATTCAAGTGCTCAGTTGAATACTTCTCATATAAAAATGCTAGCAAAGAGTCTTGCGACTTTCTCTCTCTAGCTTCTATCCCTCACCAGTACAAACCCACTTCTGAGATTTCCTAAGCTCTGTTTTCATCCCAACCACCTCTGTAACTCCTTTGCCTTCTCATCTATCTATGGATTCCCCAGAGTATCAACCCTCGGGATACTCTGCTCACCCAACCCACTACCTCATCACGCCGGGAGTTCTTCCGGCACAAGACAATTTCACCGAGGTCAGACGACTCAACCGCAGCCGATTTCTGGTCGCTCATGTTATAGATGATCGCCGCATCTCGGCCTCTCAGATTGAGGCAGCCATCAACACCTACTGGAAGCTCTCTGGCCCGCCGATTCGGGTACATGCATGGGAGGTTCCGAGCTTCTTTTGGTTGGAATTCTTCCACGATCAAGATAGAGAAGAATTAGCCCGTCTACGAGCCGTGAATGTGCTGGGAGCTCTAGTCATCCTCCGCCAGTGGTACCCCAACAGTGTTTACTCTCCGGAAACCATGAAGTCCGCCCCGGTTTGGATTACTATCCAAAACGTCCCCTACGACTACATCAGCTTCGACTTGTGCCAAAACCTCGGGAACCTTGCCGGCGATTTCCTCCTCTTCCACCCTGACATGAACGCCGGCCATTTACAGTGCACCATGAAAGCTTTGATTCAACTTGATACCTCCAAACCGCTACTGCCAGGGGCCACTTTGTTCATGGATAATGGGAGTACAGTCTTCCTACCGTTCAGTTACGACAAGATTTACCGCCTCTGTTACCGCTGCGGCAAAATAGACCATACTGAACTTCACTGCTCGGTTTCTCTTTCACATGCCATGACGCAGCACTGGTCCAGAATTGGCACTCTTGTGAACAAGTATGGAGTCACCATTCACCACTACCCTGACTCTCCTCTCTACACTCGATTTCTTCGAACCGTTTCAAATGTTAATCTTGAGAGGACGACAAGGATTTCAGTTGGCTTTATCGAAGGACCTCCTCGCATTGAATGGCAACAAGATTCTGGAGGTTACGTTCGTTGGACCTTTTGGAGGTCTTTCCCGGCATCCCCGCCGCCACAAGAACCACCAACGCCACCAACTCCATCGTTCGAGAGTCTCTCGGAGGGCACTACTTCTGACCCTAGCGAGCACACTGTGCACATTCTGTCTTCCTCAGACTCCGTGGCCTCTGATGATTTCCACATTAACCTCAACGCTCCGGCTCCAATGGTCGAGGACATAGATGAATCCGCCGCTGTGACGCCGTTAGCAGCATCGCCGGTGGCTCAACAACCCCTATCCCCGGAAAACAACCTGCACCACATGCAAAACCACCCACCGTCTCCCCAGGCGGTTTCTGGAGACAGTCATGATTTCTATGGGGCCCACAACCATACGCCGTCAATCTCCAACTCCATCAGTGCCGATATGCTTCCGTCAGATGGGTCCCCCGCCTCTTCGCCAGCCTTCGACAGCACCCCACGTGGCTCCTCCGGATCATTACAAAGTACAGGTTCTGGTATCCAACCCTCTCTCTCTACTTTTACATCCCTTCTAGTACACAATCTCTATGAACCTGCACACTTTCACACAAGCACGTTTCATTTGCCACGTGTAGAATGTTTGCTGCCACAAGTTAATAACTTTACGTATTTCCCATGTCCACTTAACTTAGTTGACCTTCCTAAAGATCATAATTACCCCAACACTCATAATTACTTTAGGACTCTATTTCCCCTATATTTTCTATTTGTTTACTGGGTAGGGTTTTTACTTCAATTACTGGACCTATTTAATAAGCCCAACCGTTTCACCCTCTCCGGCCCTATTAGCTTCTTTAAAATCTTATACCCCTCTGAGCCTACTTCTCATAACCCACCATTTCACTCCATCATGGGCTCTGTGCTTGGTCTTTTTCGACCACGACGCCCACATAAAACACAATCAGTCTCCACCCAGGACACCCCTACCGTAGCAGCCCACCCCACCCATACTAAGCCGGCGTTTATCTGTGGGTTTGATCGCCTGTTTCGCCGCCAACTCCGCGAAGTTGGGTTGAGCCCGGGTCCGGAGTTTCATTCAGACTCAGACAGCACCGGGCCTTTCTCCGGCGACAATCAACACGACGTTGATTCGGGTGATGACATGTCCCACAACCGAGGCCTCAAACGTAAACGTCAGCGGAGCTTTCCGCCTCGTAAGCGCATGAAATTCACTCCTCTCCCTGTCCGTGTTCGCAACGCGAAACGCTCTTCCTTCACTGCCTCCCTCCCTGACCACAACTCTGGTACGTGCAAAGTTTTTGTTTCGGAATGTGGCCCTCTTAAATTAACTTCTTGTTACACTTCTGTTCCTGGTTATGGTGTTACACTCTCACACACTCCACATCATACTTGCTCCCCTTATATTAATAAGCATGACAACTACTCTCATCATCATAACAATAATAATCACAATTATCATAATAATCATAATATTCTTAATAATAATATTAATATTCATGCTATTATCAATAATAATAATAATAATACTAATACTAATAATATTAATAATAATCATAATACTAATAATCACTTTCCTTTCACCCCTATTACGGACAGGCATCATCGCGACACTAATACTGATAATAATGTAACTTTTGAAACTAGCCTTGGAAAGGATATTAACGATAGCAACCTCCCTCGTAGTACTGTTACTCCTAACCCCCATATAACTACCCTCTCTTCTACCGGGTTCACCGTGGCTGTCCCACAACAGCCACGGCCGTCACCATGACAACCCTAGCGTGGAACTGCAGAGGTTTAGGGCAATCCCTCACAGTTCACACCACGCGTAAAATTGCCCTCGACTATAAACCCTCTATCCTTTTTCTCTGTGAAACTAAGACTTCCGTTGCACATGCATCTTCCTTTGTCCATCGATGGGGTTTCCACTTTTGTGATGGCGTTGATAGCGAAGGCCAAAGTGGGGGACTCCTTCTGACATGGAAGCAATCGGTCTCCTTCACCACTATCTTTAAAAATAAAAACATTATACTCGGCAGTTGCGCCACCAATTTGGGAACGTGGACTTTGGCATGCATTTATGGAGCCCCTGCACTTTCGGATCGGCCTCTTACCTGGCGGCTTCTTGAGCATGTCGTGTCAGCAGTCACTGGTCCCCTCGTCTGTTTGGGTGATTTTAACCAGATACTGTTCCCACGAGACAAACTCTCTTCCTCTACTTCTCGTACCAGTTCTACAATTCCAGGCGCAATACATTTTCAACAGTTTCTTAACAATTGCAATCTCCGGGAAGTTCAGTTCCGTGGCACCCGTTTCACTTGGTCTAGTAACAGAACCGAAGGCTGCACATATGAACGTCTGGATCGATGCTTTGCAAACCCCCAATGGCTGGTCCAGTTTGAAGGCTCCTACCTGTTAAACCTCCCCATAATGTGCTCCGATCATGGTCCCTGCATTCTTTATACCAGACACCCTCATCGTGCCCCAACTCGTAGTTTCAAATTTGAGGCTTTCTGGCTCCATTATGACCACTGTTATCGCCTCATCTCTCAGGCATGGAGTTACCCTGTGGAAGGTTCTCCATCCTACCAGCTGGTTACTCGATGCCGAATCTTAAAAGCACTACTCAAAAACTGGGCGCGCTACGGCTTGGGATCACTCTCGGCATCTATTTCCCAAGCCACAACTCAGTTAGCGAGCATTTCGGATAATCCTCCGAGCTCTCCCAACGCCACCCTTCATCATTGGCATCATCATCAACAACAAGCCCGCGACAATCTCCATAACCTATTACTACAAGAAGAAGTCTTATGGGCACAACGAGCAAAATTGCGATGGCTATCGCACGGCGACAAGAATACTCGTTTCTTCCACGCCCATTTTAAGGCTCGTGTAAGTCGAAATCGTATTTCTGCATTGCACTGTGAAGACGGTCGCCTGCTTACAGCCAAAGAAGACATTCAATCCCATATCCTCCACCACTTCACTACCTTATATTGTCCTCCTTCAACATCGAATGCCTCCATTAGTTCTTGGAACGGCTGGAGTCATGTCACGTCTAGACTCACCCCCGCCCACCACCAACTCCTTAATCAGCCCTTCACTGCAGCTGAAGTTCACCAAGCTCTCTTCCAGATGCACCCCTACAAATCTCCAGGCTCGGATGGTCTTCCACCTGTTTTCTTTCAGAAAGCCTGGCACCTTATAGGGCCCTCGGTTACTCTTGCTGTCTTGTCATTTCTTAACTCTGGCCACCTCCTCCGACAGCTTAACCATACCTCCATAGTCCTTATACCTAAGATGGATAATCCCAAAACGGCTAAAGATTTTCGCCCAATAAGCCTTTGTACCACTACCTATAAAATCATCTCCAAGGTCCTGGCTAATCGCCTCAAATTGATTATACCAGACCTCATCTCTCACAACCAGTCGGCATTCGTCCCGGGACGACGTGGTACTGATAATACCCTGCTAGCGAATGAGCTCTTTCATCGCATAAAGCGTCAGTATAATGGTCCTCACCTTGCCGCCCTCAAGCTGGATATGAGCAAGGCGTTCGACCGCGTCAATTGGGATTTCCTAGACCGTATGCTTACAACTATGAACTTTCCCCCTCACTGGAGGCATCTCCTTGCACAGTGCACCCGCACTGTCTCCTATTCCATCATTATCAACGGGGAATCTACAGGCTTTTTCCACCCCTCTGCCGGCCTCCGCCAAGGTGACCCCCTGTCTCCGTACATGTTCATCCTTTACCTTGAATCCTTGTCATCCCACCTCAACGCTCTTCATCTCTCCGGTCAAGTACCAGGTATTCAACTTTCTAGGAACTCTCCACCTCTCAACCATTTATTCTTCGCCGATGACTGCCTAATTTTCTTTAAACCGACCCTCTCTACTTGCAACACCCTCTCCCTTGCTCTGGACCGCTTCGGCCTGGCTTCAGGTCAGCAAATAAATGCAGACAAGTCCAGTCTCTTCCTCAGCCCTAACACTCCCCCTACACTAGGCCAGCAGTTCCAAAACTTTTTCGGATCGATACCCCTCTCCAAGTCCTCCCAATACCTAGGACTGCCCCTTGACGTCTCTCGTACCAAAACCCAGGAAGCCAACTGTCTTGTCTCTAAGTATACGGCAAAAATGGGGCTTTGGCAAGGCAAGTTACTTAACTCTGCCGGTCGACTGACGCTGATAAAGTCCGCTTTGTCCTCCATTCCTATCTATTTCGGCTCCTCTTTCCAACTTCCTTCTACCACCCTCACCAAGCTTAACAACCACGCACTTCGTTTTTGGCGTAACCCTCAGAGCTCACGGCCACTACATCTTTGCTCAAATGACGTCCTATTCCGTCCTAAATCTCAAGGTGGTTTAGGCCTCAAAAATCAGGTTTGGGTAAATCAAGCTCTCCTGGCATCTACCTATTGGCGTCTTCTAGTGTCGTCCAACAACCTCGCTGCTTCTGTGGTCAAATCTAAGTATTCTCGCCTTTTAGATCCAGCGCACCTAGCTGACAGCTCCTTAACCATCCCGGCGTCCTCCTCCTGGTGTGCTCGTAGCATCTTATCTGCTAGGACACTTTTGAGCCAAGGATGCTCTTGGGCAATCGGTAATGGTACCACAGTCAGTATGGGGTCAGATATTTGGATTCCACACATGAAGTCATCCTTGTCTTGCTTCTTGAACTCACCGCATCTCAATAACTGTAAAGTCTCCGATTTCATAATCTCTGTAGATAACTCCAGTTTCTGGAACTACAATCTCCTGTGTCAAACCCTGCCTCCCTTTCTTGTTCGCTCTGTTTTAACTATACAACTTCCCCCACCAAGCACGCCGGATAAGCTAATCTGGCCCTACTCGGCTTCAGGTGAATATACTGCTAAATCAGGTTACCGATTTCTTGAATCGCAACATGCTCCTATCCTCTTTCCCGCTGGTTATTTCCACTCCCTTCCGTCCCCAAATCCTTTGTGGGGGAAATTGTGGGGTCTTAAAATTCCGGAAAAACACAAGATCTTTCTATGGAAATGTCTTCAGGACGGGGCTCTGCCTTGCATGGACAACATCGCGAGAAAAATCCCTTCCATCAGCAATGTCTGCCCCTTATGTCTTGAACATCCAGAAACTGTAGACCACATCTTCCTTGGATGCCGTGTGTCGTCTTCTTTCTTAGACACTCTTCAAATCCCCTATGCGTTGCCGTTTTCGTCGTGGATCAGTGCTGTCATTACGAATTCCCCGAATAACCATACTCAGGTCTTTGCTTACCTTTGGACTCAGTGGAAAATGAGAAATGCAGCAACATATAATCAGCAGCCCTGGACCTTATCCCAAGCCCTGAATCTCTTCCAGCTATCAACTTGGGAAATCCAACGTCATGAAGAGGTCGCGAATGATACCTCAAGGAACTCTCCTGCCAATAACTCTGAACGTGGCACCTCAACTGCATTCTACTCCATCAAGCAGCAAAGTACAGTTGCGGATCTGCCTCCAAGCGCGGACTGTATCATTCAAGTAGACGGAGCCTGGCGTCAGCATTCCCAGGACGGAGCTGTTGGCGTGGTCATCCAACCATTGGCGCGGCCCCCTATCTCTTACTACCAACCCCTTGTTGCTGCTTCTCCTCTACAAATGGAACTTCTTGCCATTTTACATGGAATTGTACTAGCTAAGCATTACCATTTTTCTTCTATTATAGTTTACACTGACAGTGCTATCTCTTTTACTCTCTTACAGGGGATTGAGAAAGGATCGTACAGGGACGCACCCGTTTTGGATAGGATAAGGCAGGAAGCTGAAGGTTTAGAAGACTGTTTTGTTACTAAGGTTCATCGTAGCATCGTCTCGGATGCACATCGCCTAGCCAAACATTGTGCTGCGACTTCAGTTTACTCTTGATGCTCCAGCCTTTTGGTTGTATATAGTTTGGCTTGTATATACTGTTTGATGTGCTTTTGTAGTTTGATGTGCTTTTGTAGTTTCAGTTCGGTGATGTAATATGTACTATTGCGGTGGAAGCTTTGCGGTAGTTGTCACTCCACCGCACGTAGTTGTGTAGGTGTTTGCTTTTCCCTGCCTCCTGTGGTGTGTCCTTTGTACTCATTCTCCCTGTTATCTACATATATATATAATCCTTGCCTTCTTGATCAAAAAAAAAAAAGAAAACTCATGACCCCACTTATCTTTTACCCTTCTGTCCCTCATCATTTTCTAAATATATCAATTATTTCAGCAGTGTCTAAATTTTTAGAAATTCATACTGGTATTTGACACTAACACAATTACAGTTACTACATCGCTACTAATAATATTTTACTGTTTATAAAATATTGTTAGATATATTTTAACTATTAGATCAAAGAGGTTTGCAAAAAATAACCATTAGATCAAAGAGCCTCGGCGAAGGATTAGGCCCAAAGGCACGGGAAATTTGCTAGTACTTCACTAAGCAAGGAGAGGGTTTTACTGTTCATGATTGTTTGTTGTTTTTCTTACAACCGTTGGATTGTTATGTATTTGATGGTGGAGATTAAACCCTTTTTAATTCAATTACATCAAGTCATCAACTGCCATTCCCCTCTCTTCCCCACATCAGCTCTGACACACAATCCATCAACTCTTTTTCTTTTTCATTTTTCATCATGCCCCTTAAATATTTTATAATTATTATTAAGCCCCATTACAAGTAGTAATAATTGGATACTTCCATTGTTTTGTTTTTATGAAAATATGGGTACAAAAAAAATATGGAATATGGGTTTGAAAAAAAATCTAAAATATGGGTACGATAAAAAAGTAATGCGTGATAGTCCCAACGGGACGGGTCATTTGCTATTCATCACTAAGGCTCGTCCTTGTTCTTTCTCCTCCATCACCCTTCTTTCATTTTCGAGCTTTTAACCTCAATAAAGCTAGATGGAAAAATAATTCCCCATCTCGAGTCCCTTGTAAACTATTTCCCTGAATAGGGTTTGGGCTTCCACGTCAATGCCATCTCAGATCATTTTTAAAATGTTATTTATGTGACAATTTTGATAAAGTATTTATATATTTATATTGGCCTTCAATTCAACAAAAGGAAAAAATCTCTATCACAACACCCTCACTCGATCGAAATGTTAAATCGATGTTCACTTGAGTTTACCGGAAAAAGGTTTTTTGCATGTCAAAATCACCATTTCGCAACGGCAAGGAAGATCCCGGTTCTATTTCAAATTCGCGTGGATAGTCTTCACGCGGGCTTTGATAGTGAATTTTTTTCTACCCATCTTTCAAGAATTCAATTCCGTACATAGCCTTCTCTGTATTGAATCACGTATTAACAGATAAGGCCTTATAGAAGCCCAATGGATGCAGTGAAGCCTAAACTATTACAGGTCCAGTAGATGTTATGAAGCCCAAAGTCACTTACAAGCCCAATCTATAAATCAATTCTTATTCTTTGTAATTGCTGTAAGCCATGAAGGGTATTTATGTCATTTTGTATCTGTAGAAACCCTAGTACACTTCCTACCGTTGGATACTGGGTCAGTGTTATCCGACCGTTAGCTATTTATTGTCTCTTCGTGTAATCCGCCTCTCTTAATGTGAATATAATTCATTCAGTTCATCTTCTCACCTCTCTCTCTCGTCTTTCTCAACGAAACCCTAAGGGTTCGTTCATGGTATCAGAGCCTCTCCATGGCTCTTGCCACAACATCACGGTGTTCACAACCTGTCTATCTCCTCTCAAATATACACAATTTGCTTCCCTTTAAACTTGATTCTTCCAATTTTGTGTTATGGAAGCATCAAATTTCTTCAATTTTTCGTACACACACACTATATGGATACCTTGACGGCACACTTCCTTTTCCGTCACCAACGATTTTGTCTTCTAATGGTACTCCGGTTGCAATCCGGCGTATACGGCTTGGCAAATCCAAGACCTAGCCGTCTCCACCATTCTCAACGCGACTCTTTCTCAAGAATCGCTCACTTTAGTGATTGGATCTCAAACATCTCGCGAGGCCTGGCTTGTACTTGAACGCCGATATGCTTATTTGACGAGATCTAATGTTCTCTCTCTCAAATCGGAGTTTCACACTCTCAGGAAGGGCTCCGATTCAATAGATCTATACATGCAGAAGATGAAAACCATCCGCGACAAACTTGCTGTTGCCGACGTACTCACCGCTGATGAGGATCTCCTTCTTTATGCTCTCAACAGCTAACCACCGGAGTAAAATTTCTTCAAATCCTCTCTGCGTGTTCATTTGGCCCCGATCCCCTTGAAGAACTTCATGTCCTCTTGAAGGTTGAAGAAGATATGCATGATATTCAAGCTCCAGTCTCCGATCTACCAAACCCTACCGCCTTCTATCTTCAGCGTGGTGTTCGCGGCGGTGGTCAGAACCCCTCCGGCCACCGTGGTGGTGGTCGGTTCGGTCACCGAGGTGGTGGCGGTGGCCGATCGGATTCCAGAGGGGGTCGTTCGTATTCCGGGTACGGATCTGGGTCCAACTCCAACTACGGATCTGGATCTGGACCCGGGTCGGGTTATGGTAATGGATCCGGATCTGGAGGTAGATCGGGTTATGGTTCTGGTCGCGATTCGGGTCGTTCCAATTACCGTGGAAGAGGAGGTTCAGGTCGTGGTAATTCGGGTCCAATCAACTGTCAAATATGCGGGTATGATTATCATTCTGCAATCGATTGCTATCATCGAATGGATTATGCATATCAAGGAAAGCATCCACCCGAATAATTTTCTGCAATGGCTTCTTCTACTTCATCTCAACAAACCAAGCCTCCCAACTCTGACCTCTGGTTGACGGACACCGGCGCTTCCAACCATATGACAGGAGATTTTCGCAATCTCTCTCTTCAAGAACCCTATAACGGAAATGATTCTGTCACCGTCGGTAACGACTCTTATCTTCCTATTCATCAATGATTCTGTCACCGTCGGTAACGACTCTTATCTTCCTATTCATCACTCCGGTACAACTTTTATCTCAACCTCAAATTGCTCTTACACTTTATCTAATACTTTACATGTTCCTCGTCTTTCTGTCAATTTGCTTTCTGTGCACAAATTTTGCTCGGATCATAATGCACGATTTATATTTGTTAAAGACTACTTTTATGTTCAGGGCAAATCTTCGGTCAAATCCTTTTTCAGGGACCCAGTAAAAATGGCCTCTACCCCTTCTCTTCTCAGTCTTCTTCGTGCAGTCCTCAAGCATTTTTGGGTCAAAGAGTTAAATCAAATTTGTGGCACTCAAGACTTCGACATCCTTCAGACTCTATTTTAAAGAAATGTGTTAACTGTTTCTCTCAATCTGTTAAATTATCTGCTAATCATTTTGGTAACCTCTGTGAATCATGTTTGGCTGGCAAAATGTCAAGATTGCCTTATACTTTATCTGAAACACATGCTACTGTTCCTCTTCATCTTCTTCACAGTGATGTATAGGGTCCTGCTTCAACTATTTCCTATGATGGCTTTGAATATTACGTTCTCTTTATTGATGATCTGTCTAGATTTACCTGGTTATTTTCATTAAAATTGAAATATGATGTGTCTTATGTCTTTGCTACTTTTAAATTATTCATTGAAAAGTTACTTGGTTACTCAATTAAGATCCTAAGATCTGATGGTTGTGGTGAGTTTATTGCATTTACTTTTCAAAAATTTCTTCAAGATAATGGTATTTTACATCAAAAAAATATTGTCCCTACACTCCTCAACAAAATGGTGTGGCAGAAAGAAAACATCGTCACATTATTGAAACTGCTATAACTTTGTTACATACTGCTTTTTACTTCCTAAAATTTTCTGGTATCATACAGTAGCTACAGTTGTTTATTTAATTAACAGAATGCCAAGCAAAAATACTAACAATAAGTCTCCTTATGATTTTTTGTTTAAAACTAAACTAGATTACAAACATTTGAAAGTCTTTGGTTGCAGTTGTTATCCCAGATTATCTGATTACAATACTTCAAACTTGATCCCAAAACAAAAAATGCACCTTTTTGGGTTATGCATCTGGTTATAAAGGGTATTTATGTTATGATTCTCAACACAAAAAGTTCTACATAAGCAGGGATGTCATATTTGATGAGTTCAATTTCCCTTTTGCATCTACTGTTATCAACTCTTCACTACTCTCACATATTGATGTTTCTGTTTCACGTTCTACTGCCCCTACTGCTAACACCAAGGACTCCCCTGGGATCTCATCTGGTTTCATACCAGAACCCAATCTCTCTGAGGGATATGATCCTCTGCAGCCAACTGTTGTGAGGATGGTTGTTGTTCCCACTCTATATGGCACCCCTACTACACTTGATCCCCCATATACTACACACTCTGCCAGTGAAGCTGGTGCACAGTCACTCTCACCCATTTTTGGCGAGGCATATCAAGGTGACCCTGTGATGAGCTCACCTCCCCCTTCTACCACCATTCCCACACATCCAATGCAAACACGCAGCAAGTCTGGTATAAGTAAAATAAAGTTGGTTTATTATGCTTCTCCTACTACTTCTGTTGGTTTCTCTACTGTTTCACAAGCACCCACCTCACAACCTGATCCTATGTGTTATACAGAAGCTGTCAAATTTCCTCAGTGGCGCCAAAGCCATGGCCACTGAGGATGACAGTCTCTTACAGCAACAAACGTGGACTTTGGTTCCCCCTCCTTTAAATGCAAACATTATAGGAAATAAGTGGATTTTTCGTACAAAATTTAACCAAGATGGGTCTATCTCTCGTTACAAGGCCCGTCTAGTTGCAAAAGGTAATCACCAAAATCCGGGCCTAGACTACGAGAAAACTTTTAGCCCCGTTATCAAACACGCCACTGTTCGCACAATCTTGGCCTTAGTAGCCACTTTTAATTGGCCTCTACAACAATTAGATGTCAAAAACGTTTTTTTACACGGTTTTTTATGTGAAACGGTTTATATGAAACAACCCACTGGTTTTATCAACTCTAAATTTCCTAAACATGTTTGTCTCCTTCATAAGTCCGTATATGGACTCAAACAGGCTCCACGCGCCTGGTTTGAGAGATTCACAACTTATCTCTCCTCTCTTGGTTTTATTCCCTCCTTTGCGGACTGTTCTTTAGTTCGTCTTCACAATAATCGTTTGACGCTTTTACTATTATATGTAGATGATATAATTGTGACCGAGAATGATTTTGCTTACATTACTTATCTCTTACACCAACTGGGTACTGAGTTTCAAATGACAAATCTTGGCCCACTCACTTATTTCTTGGGCCTCCAAATAACACGTTCATCTACGGGTATTTCTATTACCCAAGAAAAATACATTCATGATTTATTACTTCGATTTAATATGTTTCATTGCAAGCCCAGTTCTACACCGCTTGCTAGTGGTATCAAATACCACATAAATCTAGGAACCTTACTTTCAGACGCTACTATTAACCACCAACTTTTGGGGGCCTTACAATACTTAACCTTCACTAGGCCCGATATCGCTTTTGCGGTTAACCATCTTTGTCAATTCATGCATGCTCCAACATATTTACATCTCAGTGGTGCTAAACGTGTGTTACGATACCTTCAGGGCACTAAAACTCTTGGTCTATTTTACAAAAAAGGCCACTTGCCTCTTCAGATACTTACCGACGCTGATTGGGCCGGAGACCCATCAGACCGCCGAAGTACAACCGGACTTGTGGTCTTTTTGGGCCCCAACCCAGTCCACTGGACTGCTAAAAAGCAATCCACCATTTCTCGGTCCTCTACCGAGGATGAATACCGTGCCTTAGCCACGGCTGTTGCAGATCTCTCATGGTTTCGTCAATTATTACATGATCTTCATTTTCGTTTACCTCATCCTTCTTTACTGCATACTGATAATATTTCTTCCATTGCATTAACTAATAACCCTATCTTTCACGCACGTACCAAACATATTGAAATAGATTACCATTACGTGCGTGAACAAGCTCTTCTCAAACATCTTACTATTTCTTTTCTTCCTAGTGCAGATTAAATTGGCGACATGTTCCCAAAATATCTTGCACCTGCTCAGTTTCAAAATTTTGTAATAAACTGATGGTTCAACATCCACCATTAGCTTAAGGGGCTGTAGTAACAGATAAAGCCTTATAGAAGCCCAATGGATGCAGTGAAGCCCAAACTGTTACAAGTCCAGTAGATGTTATGAAGCCCAAAGTCACTTACAGGCCCAATCTATAAATCAATTCCTATTCTTTGTAATTGCTGTAAACCCTTAAGGGTATTTATGTCATTTTGTATCTGTAGAAACCCTAGTACACTTCCTACCGTTGAATATTTAGGTTAGTGTTATCCGACCGTTAGATGGTAGCTATTTATAGTCTCTTCGTGTAAACCGCCTCTCTTAATGTGAATAGAATTCATTCAGTTTTATCTTCTCACCTCTCTCTCCCGTCTTTCTCAACGAAACTCTAAGGGTTCGTTCATCACACACTCTCTTTTGTTGTTGTTTTTTTTTTGAATTTATGGGGTTTCAGTACTACTTAAAGTTGAAGAAACTTTGTTTTTTTCCTTCCTCCACACAAATGGGGAGAATTAGATTACTGGGTTTCTTTCTGATCATCTTTAAAGTCCTTTTCTGTAAGCCAATGGCCATGTTTGGGCTGGGCATATAAAAATATGGGAACAAGACTCTTGGGTTTAGATGCTTTGCTACAACATATAATTGTTTTTGTAGTTTCCGATTCTTCACTTCGAGCTATGGGTTGATTAAACAAAAATGAAAATCAAAGATTGAAAGACATCACGATGATAGAAAACAAACTTCAGATAGTAAATATTAGAGATTATTATTGAAACTAATCGTATATTTATGGCTAAATAAACCTTATAAAGAAGTGATTTGAAGAAACTTAACAGTAGAGGACAATACCACATGAATTATGCAAAGTTTTATTGTTCTTTGATATTGTTACCTAATAGTAGAAGCTTAGCCGGCGGTTTTACTTCTCTCCAGGAGCGCAAGCGATTGACATTCGAGTACGATAGTTTTTTTCCCATAAAGAGAGGTATAGTCATATTTGGAATCCAATTTTGTCCAATGGGTATTAGTTTTAAATTGGGAATTATTCTCCAAATTAGCAATATTCGGGTAAAACACTCTTGATTTTCCTTGATCTCAGATTCAGTTTTTAACCCAGTCGAGGTCTCTATCCGTCTTCTGAGATGACGATGGAACCAAATATCCGACTTCAACAGGATGATGATTCAGAAATCTCGAGGTGACTGACCAAATAACACTAGTTGGTCGAATCTATTATGAAAGAAAGTTGGGGAAGAGCACAGTTGGAAGAATAGTGGAAGGAGCTTGGAATCTCAGGGGTGAAATCACAGTGGAAGTAGTAGGTAATAATTTATTCACATTTTGATTCACATATCAAGAAGATTATGAGAGAATACTGAGCAAATCATCGTGGTTAGTGGCGAACTAAGTTGTACAGATCAAAAGCTAGGCGTTTGGGAGAGGTCTCAACACTTTCGACTACTCTCACTGCCCTTCTCGGTTCAAGTTCATGGCGTACCACCAAAGAAGAGATCGGGCAGGAAACGACGAGAAGATCGGAGGTCTGAACAGAGAAGTTTTTACACTATGTTTGGGAATTATGTGAGAAAAGAAATGATGAGAAACTTTAATTTATGTGAGAAAAGAAATGATAAGAGTTGATTTAAATTTCTCACGTACTTGTTTGGATTACTTAGCTGAGAAATGATAAGAAAAAGTTATACTTTCTCACCTCCCTTGTTTGGTTAGCATATTAATGGAAATGGAAAGAAACTATTTTAAAGACATTACTAAAATAACCTTCATTAATATTATGATACGTCAATGTTTTATTTTTTTTATGGCTAACTTTGTCACAACGAAAATATTGAGATTTCTTTTCTCACCAAATCTCATCACTTTTGGTGAGAAAGAAAAATTAGATTATGTGAGATTTCTTTTCTCATGCTTTCTCGCGAATTCTCATGGATTCTCACCTAAAAAGTAATTCAAACACAAATGAGAAAACCTTCTCTCACCAATTCTTTTCCTTTCTCCCCAAATCATGTAATCCAAACATAGTGTTAGCCTCCGACGGGGTTGGGCCATGAGTATTTGGGATCCGTCCATATTTCCGGCTCAAAATCTTAATCCCAACAAAAAAATGCCCTCACGAGGGGTTTTATGCTTACAATACCCAACGAGGAAGAAGTATGGGTTAGCTTTTTATATGAACGTATGGGCGATTTTTGCTACAGGTGTGGGAGAATTCGCCATATAAATGCACAATGCAGATTTCTCTCGAAAAAAATGAAGGTGAATCAAAGTATACCCCATCTTAGATTGGGTTACAGAAATATTTCCCAAGAGGAAAAGAACAAGAGAAATCAGAGACCGGAATGGCTGGAGAATAAATGGGAATCATTGATGAACCAGTGGCCGGAAACGGCGAGTTTGCTGGAAACTCAAGAATAGCCTAACTCAGTGAGCCTAGTTGAACGGATTGATGACGAGTTGTACGAGCAGTCGGCTCGGAAAGGACAAGCTTAGCTGGTTGAAAAAGGATATAGTACACCTCTATTGCAGAGAAGTACGAGTGTCATTAGTACGGAATCGACAACTGACTCTTCTATAGTGGCTGAAAAGGACAAGGAATCAATCCAAATAAGGAAGACGATGAAATCTCCTCCTCTATAAACCCTAGCCAGGCGTTGGGTTTTGAAAAATGGGCCAGGAAAGGAAATGGGCTAGAGATTTATGGTATAACCCATCATTATTATGTGGAAGAGCCCCAAAGCCAACAAAATAAATCATTTGGGCTCCACGTATAAAGAAGAATCTTAAGAGAAAGCACAACCCAAATGTGGCCATAACCCATTAGAAGATACTTTTTGAAGCGCCGTTGTATGAAGCGGAGGAGGTTCCTAAAGAGGAAATCAATGCGAACCCATTCACAGCCATAGGTCTAGCACAGGTGTTCAAGCGTTTTGTATCACTCAAACGGAAGAGAAACGATGATGAAATCCCAGAGAGTAGAAAGCTAGAAGAGATAGATATTGTCAACCTGCAGTGGTATAAAAACGTATGAAGAGATTGATCTAATATGCAAACTACGCTCTACAAGCTCAGAAAGCTAGAAGCCGGAAAGATGTGAATTCAAACGGCAGAAGTTGGAGAATCTTCAAAGGCATAGAGGCTGGGTACAACGAGGTGGGTCTCCAAGAAAAAATCAGAGAGGATAAGCTAAAGTGGGGGTATTTGATTCCATTCCCTGTGAAAATCTTTCACCTTACAAAGATTGTTTTAAGGAAATTGGTAACTTAGTGGAACTTGAAAAAGACTCTGAAAATGTTGCTGAAAAGGTTGTGGTGGCTGGCTAAAAGCAGCAACAAGATTCATGCTAGGTTTATGCTGGAATGTCCAAGGTTAGGGAAGTAACCTGACATTCCAGAGACTCAAAGTTTTATGTGATACCCATCTTCCTAACTTTGTGTTACTATCGAAGACTAAAAACCAAAGATCAAGGTTACAAAATCTCCAAAGAAGTCTAAGGTTCCCTAATGGTTTTTATGTGAATCCTAAAGGGATTGCAGGAGGTCTGTTACTATGGTGGAAGGACATTCTACGCATAGATATATTGTGGAGCTCGGATATTGCCATTTTTACAATATTAGAAGTAAGGCATGGCGTAAAGGAGTGTTGGGTATTTATCTATGCTCGTGCTAATACAATAAAAATAGGTGTCTTTTCGGGAGAAATAAAGTAGTGGGCCAACACTATGAAGGAGCCTTGGATGCTTGTAGGTTTCTGCAATGAAGTTACTAGATAGACTAACTATATGGAGCAAAATCAATGTGGGAAACTTCAAGGTCAAGATAGGCAAGGTGGAGGAACGGTTACTAGAAGAGCATAAGCAAGCTTTCTCTCCACAATCAGAAGCTAATCTAGTTGTTCTAAAGAGTCAATTGAATGAGCTTTGGCAAAAAGAAGAAGTGTTTTGGAGGTAGAATAGCAAAATCTTGTACCTCAAAGAAGATGATAGAAATTCAAAGCTTTTATATTTGTCAACTATTGCTAGAAGACATAGAAATAACAACTTCAAGATCAAGATTGCTGATAATGTGTGGGTGGAGTCTGATGATGGCATAGCTTTGGCCTTCAAAAGCTATTATGAGAATCTCTTTAAAACAAGTTATTACAACTCTGGTGGTTCCTTTCTTGAAGTTGTGAAGCCAAACATAACTGAAGAGGAAAATGAAATGCTGATCAGTATCCCTTCTTCTGAAGAAATCAAGAATGTGGTTTTTGGGTTTGATCTTAGTAAAGCCCCCGGACATGATAGGTTTACATGACTGTTTTTCCAATCTCAGTGGGAGACTATAAGTGAAGAAATAATTCAGGCTATCCAAAGTTTTTTCGACTCCAAATTTCTTCTATCCAGCATCAACAAGACAGTGCTTGTCCTCATTCCTAAAGTCTCAAACCCTGAGGAGGTCACTCAGTTTAGGCCTATTGCATTGTGCACATTCCTCTACAAGGAAATTGCAAAACTTCTTGCAAATAGGTTAAAGAAAGTTCTTGCTAAATTCATTTGAGAAGAACAATTAGCTTTTGTCCCAGGGAGATTGATTCAAGACAACATTTTCATTGCTCAAGAGTTCATTCACTATATTGTACACAAGAAGAAAGGAATGGAGGGTTGCCTAGCTCTAAAGTTGGATCTTAACAAAGCCTACGATAGAGTTGAGTGGAGATTTTTAGAAGCTCTTTTGAGAAAATTTAGATGTGCTCAAGGGTTCATTCAAGTGATTATGAAATGTGTTAACTCTGTGTCCATGGTGATTAGAGTAAATGGTAGAGATTCTGATCCTATCTTCCCTTCTAGAGGACTCAGACAAGGAGACCCTATGTCTCCTTATCTGTTTGTATTGGTCATGGAAGTCATTTCAAGACATCTCAAAGAAGCAGAAGCCAACAAACATCTGAAAGGTATCTCTATCCCTAAGAAAACTGTAAGTGTAAATCACTAATTGTTTGCTGCTGATTCTTTAGTTTTTCTTCAAACTAAGGAAGAATTTGTGATAAAATTTCTTGACATTCCGAGGGAGTTTGGAAAGGAGTCAGGTATGGAATTTCCACAAATCAGGGATTTTATTTTCCCAAAACCAAAGCTTAGGACCAAAGAAGCAATCTCAGCTTTATGAAAAATTCCAGCTTTGGAGGCAATTGTTAAGTATCTGGGGCTTCCAGTCTTTTGGGGGAAATCAAAATAAGAGGCTTTGCAGTTTATCATCAGAAGAATTGTGGGTATTCTTCAAAGTAGGAGGAAGAAGTGGTTATCATACTCATGGAGAGAAGTTATTTTAAAAGCTATAGCTCAAGCTATACCTTGTTATTCCATGTATTGTGTGGCCTTCCCATTGGGGTGTGCAAAAAGATAGCAAGATTGATCAGATATTTTTGGTGGGGGTGGGGGGGGGGGGGGAAGGATGCTCAAAATAAGAAATTGTGTTGGATGAAATGGTCAAATGTCGCTAATAGAAAATTTGAAGGGGTATGGGCTTCAAAAATGTCAGAGCTTTCGACCTTTCTCTCATTGAAAAGCAAAGTTGGAGAATACACCACTACCCTAACTCTCTTCTAGCCACTGTCCTTAGAGAAAAACACTTTCCAAAATGGGATTTCTTCTCAGCTAAACAAGGTTCTAATCCAGCTTGGGTGTGGACACGTATTTTGGCTGGCAGAAAGATCATTGAAGAAGGTGCTGTGTGGAGCATAGGTAATGGCAACTCAGTCAAGGTTACGCAACCTTGGATTCCAATCTGCCTAGAAACATAGTAGCCAACAACAATCATATTGCAACTGACATGAAGGTAAAATTGCTCATTAATCCTCAACCAAAGAGATGGAAGGTCTCTGTGTTGAAGAATAAATTCCCTGGAAATGGAGCCAATGAGATCATGAAGATTCCTATCACCACCCATAATCTAGAAGATCAACTTTTGTGGCCTCTCACTAGCAACGGCTGTTACACTGTCAAGACGGTTATTAATATAACTTGCCATGTGATTGATTCAAAGAATTGGACAAATGATCAATCTCATCCTAAACCTTCCAGTTATTTCAGTTTTAGCAATACTTATTGGAAGAAAGTCTGGTCCAGCAATCTTCCTCCCAAAGTGGCAACTTTTGGTGGAGAATCAGTCATGGTGCTTTAGCTACTCAAGATAACTTATATAAAAGAGTTTATTCTAAGTTATTTTTTGTACTTTGTGTGCTTAAGAGGCAGAAACCTTAAATCATTGTCTACTGCATTGTAAGTTGCTAACTCCCTATTGGTTTGGGTTGGGAATTATTTCTCCTGAAAGCCTCCAGAAAATAGGAATTTGAAGTTTTGGCTGGCAGAAATGGTGGAAAAAGTGGTTGAAGGGATATTCCCAAAGCTAATGTTGTACTAGGCAATAATGGCCATGTGGATATCATGGAAGACAAGAAATGCAGCTTGACTCAAACACTCCCAGCCAAAACCAGAATCATTTATAAAGTGGTGCAAAAGACAAACACTAGAGTGGCAGTCTGGTGGGAAAAACAGTGCTCTGAATGAAGGTTGAGTTCCAATGAGGAAGAAATAGAAGAATATTAAATGGAAGCCCCCTTCAGTTGGATCTCTAAAATTCAATATAGATGCTGCTTGGTGTGGTAGGTCAGGGAAAGCTTGGTTGGGGTGGTTATTAAGAGATCATGAAGGCAGAGTGGTAAAATGGGGCTGGGCTATGGAGTTTTGCACTAATGTGTTATGTACGGAAACCTTAGCATTAAGACTTTCAGCACCTGCAATAAATGTGAGATTCTTCCATCTGTTTTGAAGTGGAATCTCACGTGTTAGCAGGTTTTACGGCAAAGAAGGCAGAGAAGTGGGAAATCGCTATGCTGATCCAAGACCTCAAGATTCTGTTTCCAGAAAATGGATGGAAGGTCAGCTGGATTTCAAGAGTGCATATATACTAGTCTTTGCAGTGAGACATGAGAGCAATAGTGATTGCTCTAAGTTAAGAATTGGGGTAGATAAGATAGGAAAGTTTGTATTTAAAGTGTTGGTTAATGAAATTCTATCTTTTTGATAAAAAAAATTGTAAAAAGAAATATGAACACTTTGAATCAGCTTAACAAATCAGACCCCAAGACTTACAGTATTTGTCTGGCCGCGGCCACTAAGCAAAAGAAATTCGTATTAATACATTTGAGGAATAGTAGGGAACTTCCAACTTTTAAGTTCCTCTCCAAACCTGCTATCTATTGATGCTAGTATGAGTCCTGATGAAGAGGGCCAGTTATATTAATATGACCACCTGCTTTTAAAGAGGCAAAATAGAAGAGGAAAAGAATGGAAGTATTATCTGTTTGAAAATGAAATATTAACACTTTTGAATCAGCTATACAAATCAAACCTCAAGACTTACCGTACTAATCTGGTTGAGGCCACTAGCCGAAAGAAAGTCGTATTAATACATTTGAGGAATAGCAGGGAACTTTCCATTTTTATATTCCTCTCAAAACCTGTTGTCGATTGATGCTAGTACGAGTTACGATGAAGAGAGTCAGTTAAATAATATGACCCCCTGCTTTTGAAGAGGCAAAAGAGAAGTAGAAAAGGTTGGAAGTCCCTAGAACTGGGAAGAAAATGTGAACAATCTAAAAATTTAGAAGATACGAAACCATAAATTCAATCAAGTATTTCCCTTGTAAAGAGAAAAAAGATAACAATGCTTAATAATTAACATATGGGTAAAAGACATTTTCCACCCTCCGACTATCGATTAAATATATTTCTCCCCCCTGATCTATTGATAAATACTTTTGGCACCCATGCAAGAGTTAACAACTAACACCACACTAACGAAGGGACAAAAAGACATAATTACCCTCAAGATTTAAGGAAATTACACCACTATAAATACCAATTCTTATCCTTCTTCTCCCATTTCTAACCTAGCAGCCCCCTCCCCTTCTCCACCAGCGGACATCTCTCTCTCTCTCTCTCTCTCTCCAAAATCACACCCGATCTCTCCCTCCTTAACGCCACCATACCAATTTCTGCCCGATTTCACCCTCCACAACCAACAATCATTTCTCTCTCTCCCTCCCTTTCTATCTGTTCATCCCTCCATCTCTTTCTCTCACTCGAGGTCAACGAAGCCCAGGAACCAAGCGACGCCTCTCAAATCGACTTCCAATCATTACCACAGGAATGCACAGGCGACGACCACCCCTAGGAATCAGCTTCTGCGCTATTCTTTGCACGAAAACCCCTAGGAATAAGCTTCTGCGCTATTCTTCTCTTCTGTTTTCTCTGTTTTTGGTGCTTTCTTCTCCTTTCTGCGCTGATCTATTGCTGGCTCTAATTCTGCGGTGATTAGCTATGCTTTGCAGTGATGAAGGAGGTCCTGTTGGTTTTTGGGTTGAAGGTTTGGTAATGGCAGATTGATGGAGGGATGTGGCTGCTGTTGAGGTTATAGCTAATGGTGGTTAAGGACAGTGTATTGATGGGTCTGTAGTTGTAAAATTGGTGATCTGTAGGTGGTTGTGGTTGTGGTGTAGTGATGGTAGAGGTGGAATTTGGCCATGGTAATGGTGGTTTGGATTCTGCAGTGGTCTGTAGGTGGTGAATCTGGTGGTGTTGGGAGCTTGGTTCGATGGTTGATTGGTTAAGAAGGTGGAGTGGTGTGGTGGTAAGGTATTATGCTGTGGAGTTATGGTGATGGAGAATTGGTGTTATGGAGGACAGGGGGTTTGTCTTTGAAGTTTGAAGGCAGCGGAGGTTTTGGTTTTGGTTGAAGGCAGGTGGAGGTGGCTCCTGAGGTTTGAAAGAGAGGTTGAGTTTGTTGGTGCTTGTCGATTATAGTTTAAGAATAGGTTGAACCCCAAATTTTTGGGTTTTACGTCCTATGTCTCTCTCTCTCTCTGAATCTATAGAGAGAATTGGGTTTGGTTGGGTTTTCTCAAAAGGGGTGGGGTTTTTCTTGGTCGGGAACGAATCAGAGAGAGGAGGTGATGGTGCGTTATTGGGTTTTTGTAATTGCTGGCTTTGATAATTGAAATTTTATTGTTGTTGATGTTGTTGTTGTGGAGTTGGTAACAGGTTCTGGAGTAATGGAGGCAATGGTACTGGTAATGGTGGGTTTTATATAGCAGGTGGTTATGGTGATGTAGGGAGTTGTATTGTAATGGTCAGTGGTTGCTGTGAATGGTGCATAGCGTGTTGAATGTAGGTTGTGGTCTAATGGGTGTAGCTTCGAGTTTAATGGGTAAAAGGTGGTGGGGATTCAGTGGTGCTGGTGTGGTAGTGGTTGGTGGTGCTGGTGTGGTGGTGGGGGTATTGGTGGTGGAAATTTTGTGGTGGTGGAGGTAGTGCTCAAGAATACCAAGAACATTGATGAACGTTATAATAAAAAAAGGGTGGTATTTGTCCACAATTTGTAAGGATAAAATGGTAACAAAAAAGCCAGTTTGCACCCCTCACTAACGGATTGTAACAGAAGGGTGGTATATGCCCATCCTCCATCCACTGACAAGGGTGCAAAAAGTATTTATTGATAGGTCAGAGGAAAAAATGTATTTAATCAATAGTTGGAGGGCGGAAAATGTCTTTTACCCTTGACATATTTTTTTTGCATAGAAGGTTTTGAGACTCTTTCTATAAAAAAAATTCACAAACCTAATAATATAACTGATGATAAAGTCATAATATTTGTCCAAAGCTATTTCTTAGAATCACATGCTAAAGGAACGGATTGCTCCCTATCCAAACAGCTAATAACCCACATCCCTAGAATCCTAGAACTATAACTCTCACAATGCTCTTCCCTCTTTCCTCTCTCTTCCCTCTCTCCTTCTATCCTCTTCTTCACAATCATATATGATCTTCACCTCTTTCCCCGCTAGGTTTTTTGGTGATTCAAAGTACCTAGCTAGTATTCAGGCAAATCGAGGAAGCAAGAATGAAGCACCAAAAGTTGGAGTTTCTGTTGTGTTAGTGCGAGCACCAAAAGTGTTCGTACGAACATGTTCGCACTTCGGGTGTTCGTAGGAACACTTCATTCTAGGACGGTTTTCTTTGTGTCCTTGTTCGATTTGGAATGGTTTCTCCATTTCTATGGACACAATTCAGTAGTTTAGGCCTATAAATGGGTGTAGGTTATGGCTATTGATAAGTGTGATGTATCACTGATTGTATTTGGCTCTCTTATCAATAAATCGGGTTATTTTGGCCGTGGAAGTAACTATTCTTAAAACTAGTGAACCACGTTAAATCTTTGTGTGTTTTTCTTCATCTTTTTCTTCATATCATCACTCTTCTTGGTTCCTAACAAGTGGTATCGTGCTTCCGCATTCATTTCTAACAAGTGGTATAAGAGACATGTTGTTAGGTTATGGCTTGTTTGGGGAGGAATGATGGCGAATTCATTTGGGATGAAGATACATCATATTTATGAGAAGAGTATTGTTGATACACCAACCACCAAGATCCTTGTTGGGTGAATTATGGAGTTCTTTTTTGGGGGAACTATCGAGTTCTTTTTTGGGGGGAACTATCGGATTCCTTATTGGGGGAGCTATCAGGTTCTTTGTCATTGAGCATCAGGCGCGCATTCCTGCGCAAAACTGGAGGTTCACGTGCAATTGGCGTTCATGCTCAATCGGTCTTCCAGCGTGGAGCAATGGGCGTGGGGATCTCAATCGAGCTCATCCGTCACTGGAAATCGTACGCGTTGGAGCATCGGCATGGAGCAATCTTGTTCTGGCCGCTAGGAGGATTCAAGTCAAGGTGGAGACGACTCGAATTAGTTTGCGGATCTAGATCGTGGCATGGAGAAATTGTCGTATGTTGTTGACACACGGTTTGGTTGGTAGCACGTTATTGTGCGCATATTGGTTGGTTACATGTTATTGAGCATGTACTGATTGGCGGCGTGTTATTGACCGTTTTTCGGTATGCGCATTGGTGCAGTCCATTGATTGCGCAATTGGCATGACATTGATCGATTGGTAGGCACGTTCATCCTAAAATGTCATTATGATGATATTGGGGAGATGCATCGTGTCATGCTGCATTAGAGGTGTGTTGACTGGGACACACAAGTCTCTCCGTCTGTTGAGACGCAAAGACGAGCTTGTTGTGGCGCATAGGTAATGTGTTCCAACATTGGAATTTTGGGTATACAATTGATCAGTTGATTGGTTTATCATTTAAATTTGGGTGGAGCACTTTTAATTTGATTGTTGGAGTTTCATCCACAATTGGTGTATTCGTTGAAGGACGGATGGCAATCGAAGAAACGATTTGTTGAATTGGGTGGATGCGTTCTTGATCGTGCGCATCCACATTTGGATTGATGAGAGAATCGGATTGGTTGCTAGGTTATTTGAATCAATGTGGATATTTGTTAGGTTTCTTGGTGATTCAAAGTACCTCGCTAGCATTAGGGTGAAGCAATGACTAAGCGAGGAAGAAAGAACGAAGAACTAAAAAAAGGAGTTTCTGTTGTGTTCGTGCGAACATCAAAAGTGTTCGTACGAACATGTTCGTGCGAACACTTCGGGTGTTGATGATTTGATTCTCTGCTTGTGCAATCTGACCCGGACCTTCCTAACACTCTCAGAAACAAGATCAAGTTAGTATCTTTAAAGATATTGAGAAACTAGCCGTTGGGAGAACTGTTAGAAGAGTCAAAACCAGCAGTTGAATTTTAGGAAAGTTTGTTAAAAAAGATCATGCATATCTTCAAATCAAACAAGCTGCTTAAGAGAAATTTTGCTGAAGAATTTTGTAGCAGAGAATACAAAGAGACATTCAAACACAACTGAGTATTGACAAGAAGCAAAGAAGTAGATCTACGTCACTCAATCCAATCATCTGAAGATCACTGCATATTCACTGAAGAACTTGTTCTCATTGTTCTTCTTTTCTGATCTTCATTTTTTATATCATTTGAATACTACTTCTAGATCTTATTCTCGTGAATTGCTAAATAAGAACAATAGAGAATTCTTGTTGAATCAGTTAGATAGAGCAGGTACTAGATATTTTAGTGAGAACCACAAGTTGTAATAGAGTAAGGGAACTCTCTGTGCTTGAGATCTAGGGCCTATCTTTTGATTAATAAGAATTGAGTTGAAAATCCTGCAGGGATTAAGTCCCTGAGGTAGAGACGTAGGTCCAAGTGGGTTGAAGTTTATAAATTTCTGAGTCTCTTGCACTTACTTTACAGTTCCACACTTAGTTTATTTTTTGCACAAAACATGTTTCAGTTCAAGGGCTTGAAAGCCATTTCAAGGCCTTGCAAATTTTCAGCATTCTCTTTTTCTATCTGTTTTGATTCCGAGGACGTGAAACTCATTTCAAAGCCTTGAAATACTTGCTACTCTTCACAAAATTCTTGTAAACTATTCTTTTGGAAAAAGTTTCAAAAGTTGCCATACTTTATTCAATCCCCCCTTCTACAGTATTGAACCAATAGTTATTCCTACATTACTCCCCCTTTCAGTTGGTATCAGAGCTTGTATCACATTTTATATATAATAATCTTGTGATTATGAGTACTGTAGGAGATGGTGGTTTCTCTTAGGGAAGAGCTGCTAAAAGACCTCAATTGTTCTGTGGTGACAACTTTGTGCACTGGAAAACCTTGATGAAGATTTTCATCACTGATCAAGATGTAGAACTCTGGACTATCATCCAGAATGATCCTCACAAATTCTACACTGATAAAGATGGGATCAAAACTCTCAAATCTAAAGATTCACTTTCTACTTTTGAGTTAGAACAATTTTCAAAGAATTATAGAGCTATGAACCTCTTATATTGTGCTTTGAGTGCAGATAAATTCAACGGGATTTCAGGTTGCAAAACTGCTAAGGAAATATGGGACAAGCTTGGGTAACCTTTGAAGGAAACTGTCAAGTCAAGAAAACTAAGATCAACATATTCCTCAGACAGTATGAGCTATTCAAAATGAATGGAGATGAATCCATCAGAGAAATGTTCAAAAGGTTCACTGATATTGTCAAAAATCTGGACTTCTTGGGAAAGTCCTTCTCCAATGAAGAAAAAGTGAGAACGATCTTGAGAAGCCTTCCGAAAGCCAAATGGGAACCAAAGACAACTTCTATAGAAGAAGATCAAGATCTATCAACCCTTCAACTTGATGATCTTCAAGGAAGCTGCTCACACATGAGATCTCTATGAATGAGATGGATGGAGAATTGCCAGACAGTGTCAAGAACTTAGCTCTCAAGGCTAAGGAGAATGAATCATCTCAAAGACTTGAACCAAAAGAAGATGATGATGAAGATCCATTTGCACTAATTTCCAAATCCTTGACCATGATTCTAAAGATGAAAAAGAACTTTAGAAACAAAGACTACAACAGGGACAGACACATAAATTCCAGTAGTAGAGACTACAAAGGTAAATCTTCTTCACATGGTAATAAGCCTAAAGGAATGAATTTCTTTGAGTGTGGTGATTCAGATCACCTAATTAGAGACCGTCGACACAAGATAACTAAGAAATTTCATAGAAAATACCATGATAGAAGAAAGAAAGCTATGGTAGCTTCCTGGAGTGATTCTGATTCCTCTAGTGATTCTGAATCTAAAGAAGAACATGCTAACCTATGCCTCATGGCCAAGCATGATGAACGTTTTGAAAAGAACATTGAGGTAATGGTAAAATGTTTGATTTCAAAACCAACAAATGTCCTCTAAGACTATCTCAGATCTATGCTTTTAAATGAATATGATTATCTGAAAGAAATTATAATTTTGAAAGAAACGGTTCATGACCAAGCTAAAGAAAATGTAGAGCTTGTTTGTCAAAATCAAAGACTTGAAATTTCTCAAAAAAAGTCTTACAGAGATTTCAAAGCCTTGGAAACCAGTTTCAAGGCCTTGGAAACTCAAGTCAAGGAAGTAGTCACTGAGAACTCTATTATGAGTGACATGGTTGTTGCTCTAAAGCAACAATGTGATGATTTGGAGGAACAAAATACCACTTTACTGAGAAACTTCAAGATTGCAAGAAAATAATGACAAAACTTGCTGGCTCAAAACAAAATTTGAATTTGATTCTTGAAGGGAGTTCACAGTCTGTTCACAAAAATGGTGTTGGATAGAATCCAAACTTTCCAAGGAAAAGCAACACCAGATTTGTGAAGGCTAGTAACAAGACCTCACCCAGATTCCATTACTGCAACAGAATTGGCCATGTTAAGATGATTCTTTTTAGAAGAAGAGACCCTCAAATTATGAGGAACCATTTTCCTGTTCAACTTAAAGGACAAGTTAGACAGATTTGGGTACATAAAGGGGTTAGACCACCTAACATGGTTGAACCTGAATATGAATCTAAATTCCACACTTGGTCTAACAGCTGGGTAAGGCAGTGAATGGTGTTTGCAGGATGTCACCAAGAGCAAAGATCAAAGATGGTTTATGGATAGTGGTTGCTCAAGACATATGAGTGGAAAGAGATCCTTATTCTCAGAATTGAAAGAGCAATCTGAAGGATCAATCACACTTGGTGACAAAGGAAAGTGCAACATCCTGGGTATTGGTAAAGTTGGTACAGATTTTGAAAATTCTATTTATGATGTATATTTAGTTGATGGCTTGAAATTCAATTTGCTTAGTGTATCTCAGTTATGTGATAATGGTAACAAATTTATATTTGAAAAAGACAAATGTGTGGTGCAAAATGAGAAATGTGGAATTTGCATTCTCACAACCTTAAGGTCAAACAATGTCTATACTTTGCACACTAACAAAGTTGCAGGTGAAAGCTTGAAGTTTCTCAAGGCCTTGCAAGAGGATTTAAAGCTTTGGAAAAAAATGCTTGGACACATTAGCTTGCATACGTTGAAAAAATTGATCTCTAAAGATCTAGTAAGAGGCTTGCTATCTATCAAATTCAATTGTGATGAAGTATGCAAAGCCTGTGCTCAAGGTAAACAGACAAGAAGCTCTTTCAAGCCAAAGAAATTTGTAAGTACTACTTGACCTATTGAACTTATTCGAATGGATCTCTGTGGTCCTATGAGAACTCCAACTCCAAACGGGTAATAAGCATATGCTAGTTATTGTTGATGACTATTCAAGATTTACTTGGGTTATGTGTCTTAGAGATAAGTCAGAAGCTCTAACTGAACTTTCAAGACTTTGTAAAGAGCTTCAAACTTTGAAAAACCTGCCAATGGCTTCAATCAGAAGTGATCATGGTAGAGAATTTGATCAACTTGAGTTTGACTTATTTTGTGCTAAACATGGTATCTCTCACAATTTCTCTGCTCCTAGAACTCCTCAACAGACCGAAGTTGTTGAACGAAAGAACATGACTCTTGAAGACATGTCAAGGAAAATTCTTTTGGAAAACAAACTGCCAAAGTCATTCTGGGCAGAAGCAGTAAACTTTGCCAACTAAATTCTTAACAGGTGCCTGATTAGGAATATCTTGAAGAAGACTCTTTATGAGATTTTCAAAGGAAGAAAGCCAAACATTTCTTATTTTAAACCTTTTGGCTGCACTTGTTATGTCCATAACAATGGTAAGGACTATATTGGTAAGTTTGATGCAAGAAGTGATGAAGGTATTTTTCTTCGATACTTTCTGACTAGCAATGCTTATACAATTTACAATAAAAGAACTAAGCTTGTTGAAGAAAGTATTCATGTCATTTTTGATTAAAGATATGATGGTTCTTTGAGTGATAGTTTTGCATACTTGAATTTGAACAAGCACGAGTCAGAAGATGAAGCTGAGGTTCACTTGGTTTCAAAGGACATCTAGCAGTAAAACAAAAATAACTTTCAAGGCCTTGAAAATAGGTCTCAAAGCCTTGAAAAAGAGCATCAGAAAGACCAAAGTGATCAAGCCACTTCCTCAAGATCTCAAAGGATTGAAAAGTTACGTGAAGAACCTGAGCCATGGACTCCAAGAAAGAGATTCAAATACCTATCATCTCATCCAGTTGACAAAATTATATCTGATCCATCTACTGATACACATACAAGATCTCAATAAAAAAACATGTGTGCTTTTAATGCTTTTGTTTCTCTAGTAGAACCCAAAAATATGAAAGAAGCTTTACAAGAAGCAGACTGGATCATTGCAATACAAAGTGAACTCAATGAGTTTGAAAGGAACAGGGTTTGAAATCTAGTTCCTCCTCCAAAAGATCAGTCTGTTATTGACACAAGATGGGTGTTTAGAAACAAGTTAGATGAAAATAGCAAGGTAATCAGAAACAAAGTCAGACTAGTAGCTCAAGGCTACAACCAGGAAGAAGGTATTGATTATGAGGAGACTTTTGCTCCTGTTGCAAGCTTAGAAGCAATTATATTGTTTTTTTCATTTGCATAATACATGAACGTACATTTAACTTTTTCAAATGGATGTACAGTGTGAATTTCTGAATGGTTACTTGCAAGAAGAAGTTTATGTTTCTCAACCCCCTGTATTTGAAAGTGATGAGTTTCCAAATCATGTCTTTAAACTTGGCAAATCTCTTTATGGTTTGAAACAAGCTCCAAGGGCTTGGTATATATGAAAGACTCTCAAGGTTTTAACTTGAAAATGATTTCAAGAGAGGCTTGGTTGATAAAACTCTCTTTATAAAGATACATGAGAAAGACATGTTAGTAGTTCAGATCTATGTTGATGATATTCTATTTGGAGCTACTAATGATTCTCTTCGCAAGGATTTCTCAAGTCTTATGAGCAGGGAATTTGAGATGAGCTTAATGGGAGAATTGAATTCCTTCCTTGGACTACATGTACAACAGGTGAAGAAAGTAATCTTTCTACAACAAAGAAAGTACACAAAGGACTTGATTAACAAGTATAATCTATCTCAGTCCAAGGCAAATAAGACCCCTATGAGTTCTTCACTATGCTTAGATAAGGATCAAGCTGGTAAGAGTGTCAATCAAAAGGAGTATAGAGGTATGATTGGATCATTGTTGTATGTCACTGCAAGTAGATCACACATTATGTTCAGTGTGTGTAAGTGTGCTAGATTCCAATCTGATCCTAAAAAATCTCATATGGTTGCTGTTACGAGAATTTTTAGATATCTCAATGGTACCAAACACTTAGGGATTTGGTATCCAAAACAGTCTAACTTCTATCTGTGTGGATATTCAGATGCTGACTTTGCAGGTTATAAAGTTGACAGAAAAAGCACTTAAGGGTGTTACCAATTCCTTGGTTCATCCCTAATCAGCTGGCATTCAAAGAAACATAATTCTGTGGCACTATCAACAGCTGAAGCTGAATATATAGCAGTTGCTGCTCTCAAGTTCTATGGATTTCTTAGCGAATGAGGGAACTTGGATTTGATTTCAAAGGAATACCTATCAAATGTGACAACACCAGTGCTATCTCAATAACAAAGAATCCAGTTCAGCATTCCAGAACTAAGCATATAGATGTTAGACATCACTTTATCAGGGATCATGCTGAGGAATGTGATATTTCTCTTGAATTTGTTTCTACTAATATGAAACTGGAAGATATCTTCACTAAACCATTTCCACAAGAAAGATTTACATCCCTCAGATTATAACTGGACATGCTCAATAAGGAAGCATTGGTTTAGGGGGAGTATCATGTAAGTATCAGGTAAGCATCATGTGATTCAAAGTTTTGAAGGGATTTTCAAAGCCTTGAAAATATTTTCAAAGCTTTGAATATATTGGTTTCAGCAATATAGCTTTTCAAGGCATTAAAATGCTTTCCAAAGCCTTGAAAATAAGTCTGTGTGTTTTTCAGTCAAAAAATTGGATCTTGCTATATTGCGTGATATCTCAGTAGATATTTTCTCAATATTGCCTCTACTAAAAAAAACTATTTTCGTACAAATCAATATTTTATTATTTCCTTTTCCACAACACACACACACACACAAATATGAAATTCAGCTCCTTCTCTCTCTCTCTCTCGTATCATTCCTGCCTCTCTCTTCTAAACCCTCAAACCTTAATGAGCACAAGAAGAAGGCATATAAACTTGCTCTAGAGAAACAGCCAGAGGAACAACTTGCTAGTCCAAAGAAGGTGAAGAAAAAGAAGCATACAAAAGCTGACAAAGGCAAGGAAATAGTTGCTGAAAAAGATCAAGAGCAAAGTACTGGAAAAGAATTGGAGATCTATTCAGAAAAGGAACAAGTCCCTGGTAAGAAAAATGTCATTTCAAGCAAGTGGTTTAGCTCTCAAACTGCTAGGGGACAATAGTTAGATGAGTTTGCTTATAGACCAGTAGCCTATTGTAGCATGGTTAATGTTAACATTTTGAAATCCATGAATTTGGAGTGTATTAAGAGGCTCAGGAAAAGCTCTCTTTGGAAATTCTTAAATCTTCCTGAAGTTGCCTACCCTAGGCTTACTAGGCTTTTCTACCTAAACATGAAGCAACTCAAAACTGTGAACATGGTGATTCAATCCAAAGTTGCTGGCATTAATATGGAGCTAGATCACTAAGAATTTGCCAATGTGTTAGGGTGTACAAAGAGGTATGACACTAGCTATCATCCCAGTAAGAGTGAAGCCTTGAAACTAGCTAGGGAAGAATTCTTTTGGCCTAATGTTTATACTTCCTCCAAGCAGTTAACACACTCTGTGCTAGACACCGCTCTATGTTTGTAAAAGTTACTACCAACTGAGTAGAAACCTATGGGTCACACACCGTATAAATTAAAATGGATATGGGTATTAATTATTTGGACTAATTATTTAAAAGGATCATAACGCAACCACAAGCAAAGTTAGTGGGACTAGTTTGCAAGTGGACTAATCCATGTAAGGACATGATTAGTATTGGGGCAATTATGTAGTTAATAAAGAGTTATTAACTATATAAAGGAACTCTAGCTTGTTATTTTCTCAACACAAGTCATTATTGAAAGAACATAAAAAAGAAAGAGGGAGAGACAAAACCCAAGAAGGCTGAAGCCTCCTTGACCCGTCCGCCCCTTGCCGTCGGCCACTCCTTGTGGCGCGGTTTGCTCCGTTTCCACGATCTCTTCTCTCCTTATTTCGTTGCTAGCACTACACGTGGAGGAGGATTCCAGTTAAAGATCCAAGGTTTGGATACTCGTAGAGCCGAAGAAACAATTCTTCGTAGTGATCACACAAACTAAGGTACACATGTTTCTTCTCTAATCATGTTCTGAATGCTTGCCTGTGATCCTTGGAGGGGTTTGAATAGGATTAAATTTTGTTATTCTGCTGCGTAACCTGCGTAAAAAAGCTACAATGGTATCAGAGCTCACAGGTCGTAGCGCATAACATGATATTATGTGTTACTGTTTTTCAGTTTTTACACCGTATATGTAATTTTACGCGAAAACTGAAATTGGCATATATATGAAATATGAATATGATTCAATAGGGATTTGGTATTTTATTATCTTCCTCTAGAATTAGCCAATTCCGTGCACATATGATGTGTCAATTGGGTTCTTAAAAAACTAGGATTCATGGGCACAAAATTGGGGAACGGAGGTTTTCCCAATTATGGAGACAACTAGACTTGGGGAACAAGGAAGGAAGGAGGAAGGAGACTAGGGACGAAAACCTAGCCGTCCGCCCCTCTCTTCCTTTCCGCCCAAGCAAGGCCACAACTTCATGGCCGAACCGGCCTAGGCGCACGGTCCGACAGTGTGGCCTATGGCCGGAAACCTAGTGGCTTGTCGCGGTACTTTGGGGCTCGGCCAAGCTTGTTGATGGGCCTATTGGACCGTTTTGACCCTAGTTACCCAATTAACTGTTGGAATAGATGCCCTAGAGGCAATCTAGTTTAGTATGAATTTGTAATTGGCTAGAAATTCATTTATTATTTATTGGATATTTAATATAATGAAGTCCTTAGATTTACAATCGTGTTGTTTATCTTAAATATCCCTAGTCGAGTATAATGATTAAATGGGACAATCATCTATAGACTAGTATGGGGTTGGATTGATATGGAGATATCATGATCCAACACATAGGTGTGCATTACGGAATGTTGCACTGGATTGACACATTACCGAGAAGGCTACATACACGTTATGTTGAGTCACAAGTGCTTCTCGGGTACAATGGTATTGTCATCCTTAGACTTGAAGTCACTAGATATTCTAGTTGTGGATCATTGTGATCTTGGTAGCGTTAAACGCTACACCGTAACTGGGTAGTTATAAAGGCGTGTACTGGATACAATGAGAAGCAAGCTTAGAGATCGTAGTGGACGTAGAGAGGATTTGCCCCTCCCACATAACGGGAGCAAATATCCAAGGCCACTCGAGGATAGTGCTTATAGAATGTCTGGCCAGACTCAAATAAATCAATATATGAGATATTGATGTTATTTGCACGAATAAGGCTATTCCATGGATCGAGAAACTAGGGATTGGATATACGAGTGTGACTTGTATGTCTCGTGTCCAATCCGGATATGGAGGCAAAGGGATGAGACAATTACTTGTACAAGGTTGTCTAGATGACTATTCTATTAGTTGGCTAGAATGGATGTTTTGCTAGAAACCGCTCCATATTAGCAAAGAGTTGCTACCAACTAGATAGAACCTATGGGGTCACACGCTATATAGAGTTGTACTAGATTGTGGAATTAATTAATTGGATTAATTAATTAGAAGGATCACTTTGCAAACCCTTGCAAACTTAGTAGGGACTAATTTGCAAGGAGGGGACTAAATTGAATTCTAGTAGGACTAGAATAAGTCTTTTAGGTAGTTAACAAGGAGTTGTTGGACTATATAAAGGACCCTCCTCCTTCCTTCCCTACACACTTTTATGCTCTAGAGAGAACATAACAAGAGTAGGAGAGAACTAAGGAGAGAGAGAGCAAGCAAAGAGGGACGCCGCCCCCTATTGCCGCCGACCCCTTGTCCCCGACGCCACAAAGGGCCGAACCCCTTTTGGTGTCTCGTTTTGCGTGATTTCTTCACCCTCCTTTCAATCCGGGCTAGCACCAAGGTGATTGGAGATCTAGGAACAACTCTAGGCGTGGATCAACTATAGAGAACGTGACACTATTCGCGTTTGAAGTCATCAAGGAGAACCCAAAGGTGTGTTTATGATTTCTTACCTTCACTATCGTTATGCATCTAGACTTGTGATCCTTGGAGGGTTTTGCATGGTTGTTTGTTTGATTATGCTTCCGTTTGCGCGATCCATGAATCAAAACCCTACAGTGGTATCAGAGCCACAGGTCATAGAGCATAAACGTAGTTTATGTGTTACATTCTTGTTGTTTTACACCTTAATTTGTTGTTTATCGCGTAAAACAAGACAAATCAAGCATTGGATGCAATTTGTCAAAGAATTAATCATAACAAGACCCAATTATTGCATTGGATGCATGAATTGGTGAGTTTGAGAAATTTTAGGATCTTAGATCTAGGGTTTGGGCATCCTTGGGGAAGAAGGAGTTCTCCCACAACAAGGAAACAACCAAACTTGGGCTCCAAGCAAGGAGGTTGTTTTGGAAACAACCTCCACAAGGAAGGTTCGGCCCCTAGGGAGCCGCCCCCCTTGCTTGCCGCCCAAGCTTGGCGCCCTAAGGGGGCGGGCGGCCCTAACCCGCGGGCCTAGCTTGCGGGTTTTGGGCCGGGCCGGCCCTAGGGCTTTATGGTTCACTTATTTGGGCCCGGGCAATTGGATTGTTGGGCCCATGGACCGTTTTAACCCTAGAAATCCTAAAATCAATTAAAATTGACCAAGCGCGTTAAAATTGGATTTTAACTGTTTATGTGCAAATCGCATGGTGATTGGATATGGCCTTAGGATGTGGTTTGATGTGGATGTTTAATTTTGTGTTTTGGTTTTACGGCCTGCGAGCTGATCAATTAATTTTAATAATTAATTAGGGTTTTATGGCCTGCGTGCCATTTTTTTCTCAACTTGTGAGATTTATTTTATTTAGAATAGATATTAGCTAGTGCTAGATAAAGTAGATTGTTAGCCAAGATTGGAGAAAAGAAGCCCAAAGCCAAAGGAGCCACAAAAGATGGAGCATGGAGCATGGATCATTCCACATGACTATGAAGGATGGACCAAAAGATCAAGACGCATGGAGATGTGTTTGTTTAGGGTTCATAGATAATTCCATTGGCTTGGAATTATCTTAGTCTAGAAAAGGCCATATCCACATCACGTTTAATTTCTGTTTTGTGGTTGTTTATTTATTGTCTTATTATTTGTGTGGTTGGTGTATGGATGATGCATGCAATTAGGATAATAAGATAATTAGACAACCCGGATCTATTATTTGGAGTTGTGCCCAAACTCAAATAGATAGATTAGTTGATATTGATCAACAAAATAATTAAAATTGAAAATCCCTCAAATTTTAAAATATTGTGTTCTTGCCTTCTCGTTATTTAAACACTCATTATCATCATTATTTATCAAGTTCGTGCGTGCCAAAGCATGGCGACTTGGTTCATAATGATGGAATGCGATGGCACGTAACAATGTGCAATTGTTTAGATAAGAGGTTGAACACAACTAGGCTATTAATTTGATTAAGAAACCTAGAGGCAATCAATTGGGATTATCCATATGGATGGATAAATAAGGAGTTATTTGCCCGATTGAACCAAGAGTTGCATGTGGGATGCAATTGGAATTGTTCCTACCTAAGAAGTAATCGAATTATGGGTGACTTGCCAAAGCAAGCTCATAAGGAGATGAAAAAGATGGATCTTGGCCCACTAGAAAATATAAGGATATTTTCCGCATTAATATCTTGAGGGTTATTAATCCGTAGTAAAATAGTGGGAGCTATATTTAATAAACTAGCCATTATTAAATATAGTCAAAAATTCACAAATACTAAAACTTGCGTATTTTCCTTTTGTAGAATTCCAAATGGCAAACAACTCATCGAGTTCACAACATTCCCTACGATCTGTCCTTGAGAAGGACAAGCTCTCTGGAACCAACTTCCTTGATTGGTACAGAAACATGAGAATTGTTCTCAAGCAAGAGAAGAAGCTGTACGCAATAGAGGAGCAAGTTCCAGAAGGTCCAGAGAATCAGACACCTGCTGCCTTAAAGGCGTATCAAAAGCGTGTTGATGACGCTAATGATGCGGCCTGCCTAATGCTTTGCACCATGACCTCTGAGCTTCAGAAGCAACATGAGAACATGAATGCTGTCGATATGATCGAACATCTAAAGCAGCTCTTCCAAGAGCAGGCGAGGGTAGAGAGGTATGAGGTCTCAAAGGCACTGTTCAAATGTCATCTGGCAGAAGGGAACCCGGTGGGACCCCATGTACTCCGAATGATCGGGTACTTGGAGAATCTCGCCCGGCTTGGGTTCCCGGTCGGCCAAGAGTTGGCAACCGATCTCGTGTTGCAATCGTTGCCCGAGAGTTATGGACAGTTCATTATGAACTATAACATGAACGAGATCGTTAAACCACTGCCAGATTTGCTCAACATGTTGAGGACGGCTGAACAGAGCATCAACAAAGGAAAGGGCAAGGCCATTATGATGGTGCATAAAGGAAAGGGTAAAAAGTTTGCCTCTTCCTCCAAAGGCAAAGGCAAGTCAGTTGCTAAGTCCAAGGAACAAGCCCTTAAGCCTGTTGGTGCCATTGCCAAGGTCGTGACTAAAGGTGAATGTCACTACTGTAGTCAACCTGGACACTGGAGGAGGAACTGCCCAAAATATCTGGAGGACAAGCGGCTTGGAATAGTGATTCCACCACCACCAGGTATTTTCGTTGTAGATGTCAATTTAACTGTCTCTACATCATGGGTATTAGATACTGGATGTGGATCTCATATTTGTCGAAATATGCAGGATCTAAAGAGAAGTAAAATATTGGCTAAAGGGGAGGTAGATCTGCGCGTTGGGAATGGAGCAAAGGTTGCTGCGTTGGCCATAGGCGTTTGCGAGCTATCTCTGCCTTCAGGATTAGTTTTAGAATTAAATAATTGCTATTTTGTGCCTGCTATGAGCAGAAACATTATTTCTATTTCTTGTTTGGACAAGGAAGGTTTTATTATTTCAATAAAGAACAATTGTTGTTCCTTTTATTTGAATAATATTCACTATTTTAGTGCGCAATTATTTAATGGACTTTATGTCCTTGATCTAAGTAATCCTGTCTACAACATTAATACCAAGCGGATTAAAATAAATGATTTAAATCCTGCTTATTTATGGCATTGTCGTTTAGGCCACATAAATGAGAAACGTGTATCTAGACTCCATAAGGATGGATTACTAGACTCATTTGATTTTGAATCATATGAGACATGTGAGGCTTGTTTATTGGGAAAAATGACAAAGTCCCCTTTCAATAAGAAAGGTGAGAGGACTAGTGAGCAATTGGCGCTCATACATACCGATGTGTGTGGGCCATTTGCCACGCCTGCCAGGGGTGGTTATGTCTACTTCATTACGTTTACTGATGATTACAGTAGATATGGATTTGTGTACCTTATGAGGGCAAAATCCGAATCCTTTGAAGTGTTCAAGGAATTCAAGAATGAAGTAGAGAAGCAACTTGGCAAAAGTATCAAGGCTCTACGATCGGATCGTGGAGGAGAATACTTGAGCCAAGAGTTTGACGACTATCTTAGAGAGTGTGGGATCGTGTCCCAACTCACTCCACCCGGAACACCACAATGGAATGGCGTGTCCGAGAGGAGGAACCGAACCCTATTGGATATGGTTCGGTCTATGATGTGTCAAACCGATCTTCCATTATCGTTTTGGGGCTACGCTCTATTAAGTGCAGCTTTCACCATTAACCGTGTTCCATCTAAATCAGTCATGAAGACACCATATGAGATGTGGAGTGGGAGGCGTCCCACACTGTCGTTCATGAGGATTTGGGGCTGCGATGTCTATGTAAAACGTTTACAATCAGACAAGCTAGGGCCTAAATCGGATAAGTGTAAATTTGTGGGGTACCCTAAGGAAACTAAGGGATACTATTTCTACAATCCAACCGAGAACAAAGTGTTTGTTGCTCGGACCGGCGTGTTTCTAGAAAGAGAGTTTGTCTCTAAAGAAGCAAGTGGGAGGAATGTAGAACTTGAAGAAGTTCAAGAACCACAAATTACTGAACCGATTATGGAACATGAACAGGAATCACAAGCAGTTGTGGATACACCTGTTCAGGTAACACAAGAGCTTCGTAGATCTAGTAGAGTGCGCCAAGAACCCGAGAGGTACGGACTTCTCGTAACTGATTCCGGTGACACGATGCTCATAGATGATGAGCCTACTACCTATGAGGAGGCCATGAATGGCCCAGACTCGCAGAAGTGGCTTGAGGCCATGAGATCCGAGATGGAATCCATGTATGCCAACAAAGTATGGACTTTGGTGGAACCACCTGATGGGGCGCGGCCCATAGGGTGCAAGTGGGTCTTCAAGAAGAAGATCGACATGGATGGTAATGTGATTACCTATAAGGGCCGATTGGTGGCTAAAGGATTCAGACAGATTCATGGTATTGACTATGATGAAACCTTTTCACCAGTCGCTATGACCAAATCCATCCGAATCCTACTTGCGATTGCAGCATACTACGACTATGAGATTTGGCAGATGGATGTCAAAACAGCATTCCTTTATGGGAATCTCCTCGAGGACGTGTATATGATACAGCCGGAGGGTTTTGAGGATCCAAAGCAAGCCAACAAAGTCTGTAAGCTGCAACGATCCATTTATGGATTGAAGCAAGCTTCTAGGAGTTGGAATCGACGTTTTGATGAAGTGGTCAAAGAGTTTGGCTTCATCAGAAACGAAGATGAGTCTTGTGTCTACAAGAAGGTTAGTGGGAGCTCTGTAGCTTTTCTGGTCTTGTATGTGGATGACATACTGCTCATTGGAAACGACATTCCCATGCTGCAATCTGTGAAAGATTGGCTAGGAAAGTGTTTCTCAATGAAAGACTTAGGGGAAGCAGCCTATATACTCGGTATAAAGATCTATAGAGATAGATCTAAGAGGTTGCTAGGCCTAAGTCAAAGTACATATATTGACAAGGTGTTGAAACGGTTCAACATGCAAGATTCCAAGAAGGGATTCTTGCCCATGTCACATGGAATCACTCTTTCGAAGAGTGGTTGTCCTTCCAATGAGATTGAGAAGGAACGCATGAGTAGGATTCCCTATGCCTCGGCCATAGGATCCATCATGTACGCCATGTTATGTACTAGACCAGATGTGTCATATGCCTTGAGTATGACAAGCAGATACCAATCCAATCCGGGTGAGAGTCACTGGATTGCTGTCAAGAACATCCTAAAGTACTTGAGAAGAACTAAGGATGCTTTCTTAATGTTTGGCGGTGAGGAAGAGTTGCGTGTAAGGGGTTACACTGATGCAAGCTTCCAAACCGATAGAGATGACTTTAGATCACAGTCGGGATATGTGTTTTGCCTGAATGGAGCAGCGGTGAGCTGGAAGAGTTCCAAGCAAGAGACGGTAGCTGATTCTACAACAGAGGCTGAGTACATTGCTGCAAATGGCGCAGCAAAGGAGGCTGTTTGGATCAGAAAGTTTGTTTCTGAACTTGGTGTGGTCCCTAGCATTGCGGATCCAGTGGAGTTGTTCTGTGACAACACTGGGGCGATCGCGCAATCAAAGGAACCAAGATCGCACCAGAAGTCCAAGCACGTGCTCAGGAAGTTTCATCTGATTCGAGATATTATCGATAGAGGAGACGTTCGGATATGCAAGATTCCTACAGATGATAATCTGTCAGACCCGCTTACAAAGCCTCTCACGCAGTGGAAGCATGAAGGGCACACTAGGAGTATGGGCATACGAGATGCGCCAGATTGGCTCTAGTGCAAGTGGGAGACTGTTGGAATAGATGCCCTAGAGGCAATCTAGTTTAGTATGAATTTGTAATTGGCTAGAAATTCATTTATTATTTATTGGATATTTAATATAATGAAGTCCTTAGATTTACAATCGTGTTGTTTATCTTAAATATCCCTAGTCGAGTATAATGATTAAATGGGACAATCATCTATAGACTAGTATGGGGTTGGATTGATATGGAGATATCATGATCCAACACATAGGTGTGCATTACGGAATGTTGCACTGGATTGACCCATTACCGAGAAGGCTACATACACGTTATGTTGAGTCACAAGTGCTTCTCGGGTACAATGGTATTGTCATCCTTAGACTTGAAGTCACTAGATATTCTAGTTGTGGATCATTGTGATCTTGGTAGCGTTAAACGCTACACCGTAACTGGGTAGTTATAAAGGCGTGTACTGGATACAATGAGAAGCAAGCTAGAGATCGTAGTGGACGTAGAGAGGATTTGCCCCTCCCACATAACGGGAGCAAATATCCAAGGCCACTCGAGGATAGTGCTTATAGAATGTCTGGCCAGACTCAAATAAATCAATATATGAGATATTGATGTTATTTGCACGAATAAGGCTATTCCATGGATCGAGAAACTAGGGATTGGATATACGAGTGTGACTTGTATGTCTCGTGTCCAATCCGGATATGGAGGCAAAGGGATGAGACAATTACTTGTACAAGGTTGTCTAGATGACTATTCTATTAGTTGGCTAGAATGGATGTTTTGCTAGAAACCGCTCCATATTAGCAAAGAGTTGATACCAACTAGATAGAACCTATGGGGTCACACGCTATATAGAGTTGTACTAGATTGTGGAATTAATTAATTGGATTAATTAATTAGAAGGATCACTTTGCAAACCCTTGCAAACTTAGTAGGGACTAATTTGCAAGGAGGGGACTAAATTGAATTCTAGTAGGACTAGAATAAGTCTTTTAGGTAGTTAACAAGGAGTTGTTGGACTATATAAAGGACCCTCCTCCTTCCTTCCCTACACACTTTTATGCTCTAGAGAGAACATAACAAGAGTAGGAGAGAACTAAGGAGAGAGAGAGCAAGCAAAGAGGGACGCCGCCCCCTATTGCCGCCGACCCCTTGTCCCCGACGCCACAAAGGGCCGAACCCCTTTTGGTGTCTCGTTTTGCGTGATTTCTTCACCCTCCTTTCAATCCGGGCTAGCACCAAGGTGATTGGAGATCTAGGAACAACTCTAGGCGTGGATCAACTATAGAGAACGTGACACTATTCGCGTTTGAAGTCATCAAGGAGAACCCAAAGGTGTGTTTATGATTTCTTACCTTCACTATCGTTATGCATCTAGACTTGTGATCCTTGGAGGGTTTTGCATGGTTGTTTGTTTGATTATGCTTCCGTTTGCGCGATCCATGAATCAAAACCCTACATTAACAACTAAAATTGTAAAAGCACGTTAAAAATTTGTTTTAACTGTATTATGTGCTTTGTTGCACGGTGGATGGATATGGCCTAGGTTGTGGATGTTTACTTTGTGGTTTGTGAAGGGGTGTACAGTAGGTAGAAATACAGGATCAATACTCTAGAAGGGGGGGGGGTTGAATAGAGTATGCAAACTTTTTGCTAAACTTGCAAGAATAGTGGTTTAAAAAAGATTTGTAAAGTGATTCAAGGCCTTGAAATGAGTTCCAAGCCCTTGGAATAAAAACAGTTAGAGTATAAAAAGAATAAGTCTATTTCAAGGCCTTGAAATTAGTTTCAAACCCTTGAAATGAAACTGTTTTGAATGCTGCAAAAGTTCTAAGTATGCAACTGAAAAGTAAATGCAAGAGAATCAAGATATATAAAGTTCAGTCCACTGGGACCTACGTCGCTACCTCAGGGATCTTATCCCTGCAGGATTTTCGACACAATTCTTATTAATCGACAGATAAGCCCTTGATCTCAAGCACAAAGAGATGCCTTACTCTTACAGCTTGTGGTTCTCACTAACCTATCTAGTACCTGCTCTAGCTATTTGATTAACTAATAATTATCAATTGTTCAATTTGAACAATCCTTGAGAATAGTAACTAGAATTATTATCAGAATGATAAACAAATGAAGTTCAGAAGAGAAGAACACAAGACCTGAATCTGCAGTGTCCTTCTGATGCTTGGATTGAGAGGAATGAATTTACCTCTTTTTTGCTTGTCAATCCTTGAATGTTTTTGAGTGTCTATGTGAATTGCTCTGTGTTGTGTCTGCGAATTCCTTAAGCAATTCTCATTTTAAACACCCTGTTTGAAGTGAAGATCTTCAGAATCTTCACAACAAACTTTCCTGAAAACTTGCTTCAAATCTTGACTCTTCTAACAGCTTCCTCCAATGGCTAGTAACTCAGGAATTTCAATTAAGCTGATTTGATCTTGTTGGAAATATGTTGGGAAGCTTTTAAACACAGCAGATTGATTACAAAATCAAATCATCAATCAGTTTCCTTTTCTGCAAAACATAAGTTAGGAAACAGATTCCTAAAATTAGGAAACACAATATCCCCGACAAAACTTAATGAAACAGATAATATTAGATACTGAAAAACTTGTCAAAATACTCTGTCTTTCATCATGAAGTATCAGCTAATCATGCACAGGGGTTAGGAGTTGAATCAAGATCAGAAACTCCCTCTAAGTTCATGCATATAAAGCTCTGTAAGTTTCAAGGCTTTGAAAGCTGTTTCAAGGCCTTCAAATGGACTAGGTATTTCATGTCTTGAACTGAGTTGAACTTACAATCTCCCCCTTGTTGAAAGAAAAAACCATAATCTGTTTGATACTATGATTCCGCAAAAAATACTCATTATCATATAGCTCAGTCACATATAGCACATGATATCCAAAATAAATCCATCTTATTAATTTGATGAAAATAACAATAAAGTTCACATAATCCTACTGACCTAAAACCAGGTCACCTAAAGAGAAAATAAACAAGAATCAAAATTAACCTAAATTTCTCCCCCTTTTTGACTTTCATAAAAAAAGAATGAGAATTTGTTGGATCAGAGTTTTTGGAAATATTTTTAAAAGACTGTTTGATAATATAGAATTTTCAAGACTTTAAAAAGGATTTTAAGGCCTTGAAAAGGAGAAGAAAGAGTAGGCAAGAGTTAAGGGGTTGGGTCTTCAGCTCCTTGCTGCTTTGCATCTTCTTCTTGACTATTTCCCTCATCATCATCAACGTGTTCTTCTTCTTGTTGAGCGACATCAACATCCTCAATGATTGAAATTATGGTCTTGATCACACTGTTAAACAGGAAGGTTGCCTCCCTTCCATGTTTCAGTTTCTTCTTTAAAAAAGTCCTTTTCTGGGTTAAAGAGAAATTTTTCTTCTGATTCTTTCTGTCAGACTCCATGCTGGATTCTGACTCACCTTCTTGAAGATCTCTTCTTTCTGTCTTTCTTTGAAATTGAACAGACTCCGTATGAACTTGAGGTTGCATCTGAATCCGAGTCTTGAATGTAGATCTTCTCTTTTCCTTTTCCTTTGTATGTTATGTCAGCCTGCTTCTTTACCTTCTTAGGGCTATCAATATGAATCCCTTTATGTTTTTCTTGAGCAGACTCCACTGTCTTCTTCTTCTTGCTGGACACTGGTTTATGATCTTTCTCTGCTTTATTCTTGGGTGGAGGAGGTGCCATGCCTTCTGCAGTAGGGGTCTTTGAACTTGAATCTCCACTGATGGTCGGAACCTCTTCCACAGTAGTCTTTATTTTCTTCTCTCTTGCAGCCTTTGAACCACCAACCATCTTAATTCTGTCAGAGGATCTTCTAGTGCTCATTAGGGTTTGGAGAGAAGAAGAGAGATGTAGGATAGATACGGGGGAAAGAAGAAGAGAAGAAGATAAATAGATGAGAGTTCCAGTTTGAAAAGGAAACAAAATATTCTTCCTAATCTTTGAAGATCTGCTGAATAAAAAAGATTCAAATTTTGAGTGTGCCGTTGGAAATAAAAGATATAATACTATTTTGGCTGAAGAGGAGTATTTAAAAAATTGAGGGGCAACATTGAGCAATTATCTACAAAGATAACACACAATATTGAAAGATCCAAATTATTGACTAACTAGCATGCAGTCTTATTTTCAAAGCTTTGGAATGGATTTCAGGGCCTTGAAAAAGCTGTATGATATAAAGCACATATACTCAAAGCTTTGAAAGGGTTTTCAAGGCTTCGAAAATCAGTTCAAACCTTTGAAACACATAATACTTACCTGATGCTCCCCCTAAATGAATGCTTCTTTGTTTACCATGCCCAATTCCAATATTAAGGCTGATAATATTTCATCTAGCAATGGTTTAGTCAAGATATCTGCAAATTGCAAGTTAGTAGAAAAAAATTCAAGAATAATATCACCTTTTTCAGCATGATCTTTGATGAAGTGATGTCTAACATCAATATGCTTTGTTCTTGAATGGTGAACTGGATTCTTTGTAATTGATATTGCACTTGTGTTGTCACACTTGATAGGTATATCTCTGAAATCAAATCCAAGGCCTCTCATTTTTTGTGCTACCCATAATACTTGTGAATAGCAAGCTTCGGCTGCTATGTATTCAGCTTCTGCTGTTGATTGTGCAACTGAGTTTTGCTTCTTGAAATTCCAGCTGATTAAAGATGATCCAATAAATTGACAACATACTGATTTACTTTTTCTATCAACTTTATATCCTGCGAAGTCAGCATCTGAATAGCCACACAAAGAGAAATTAGATTATTTAGGATACCAAATCCCTAAGTCTTTGGTACCATTGAGATATCTAAAAATTCTCTTAACTGCAGTCAAGTGTGATTCTTTAGGATCAACTCGAAATCTAGCACACATGCACACACTGAACATGATATCTGGTCTACTAGCTATGAGGTAAAGTAATGATCCAATCATACCTCTATATTCTTTCACATTCACACTCTTACCAGATTCATCTTTGTCTAAAGAAAGTGTAGAACTCATGGGGGTCTTAATCTCTTTGGACTGAGACATATTATACTTCCTTAGCAAGTACCTGTGTACTTGATTTGATGTATGAATATGCCCTTCTTCATCTAATGAATTTTAAGTCCAAGAAAGAAGTTCAATTCTCCCATCAAGCTCATTTCAAATTCCCAGCTCATAAGACTTGAGAATTCCTTTCAAAGTAGATCATTAGTAGCTCCAAATAGAATATCATCAACAAAAATTTTAACTACAAGCATGTATTTCTCATTAGTCTTTATGAATGGGGTCTTATCTACTAATCCTCTTTTGAAATCATTTTCAAGTAGAAACTTTGACAATCTTTCATACCAAGCCATTGGAGCTGGTTTCAAACCATAAAGAGCTTTGCCAAGTTTGTAAACTTGATCTGTAAACTTGTCATTTTCAAAACCTGGAGGTTGAGCAACATAAAATTCTTCTTGCAAATAGCCATTTAAAAATTCACACTTCACATCCATTTGAAAGAGTTTCATGTTTTTGTGAGATGCAAATGCAAGTAGAATTATAGTTGCTTCTAACCTGGAAACAGAAGAAAATGTTTCCTCATATTCAATACATTCTTCTTGATTGTATCCTTGAGCTACCAATCTATCTTTGTTCCTTATTACCTTTCCATTCTCATCTAACTTGTTTCTAATACCCATCTGGTGCCAATGACATACTGATTTCTTGGTGGAGGAACTAGATTCCATACCTTTTTCCTTTCAAACTCATTGAGTTCACTTTGGATTGCTATAATCCAGTCTGTTTCTTGTAATGCATGCTTCACAGTTTTAGGTTCTACAAGAGAGATAAAATAATTAAAAGCACAAAGATTCTTCAACTGTGATCTAGTTTGTGTACCAGTGGTTGGATCAGAAATAATGTTATCAGCATGACGAGATGAGAGATATTTAAATCTCTTCCTTGGTTTCCAAGGTTTAGGCTCTCTAGTTTGCTTCTCAAGTCTCTGATAACTTCAAGTAGTAGCCTGTTCTGTTGTCTTCTCTGGAGATTCTTTTCAAGGCTTTGAAACTTGATTTCAAGGCCTTTAAAATGCCTACTTTGTTTCTGTGATGTTTCCTTGGATCCTTTTGAGGATTCTTCTTCAGTATCTGAATCATGCTTGTTCAGATTGAGATCTGCAAAACCATCACTCAAAGAACCATCATAACTTTCATCAAATATAACATGATAACTTTCATCAAATATAACATGAATGCTTTCTTCAACAAGCTTGGTTCTCTTATTATAAACTCTATACGCTTTCCTTGTCTCTGAATAGCCAAGAAAGTTACCTTCATCACTTCTTGCACCAAACATACCAAGATTGTCCTTAACATTATTGTGGACAAAAAAAGTACAACCAAGGTTTGAAGTAAGAAATGTTTGGCTTTCTTCCTTTGAACAGCTCATAAGGAGTCTTCTTCAGAATAGGTCTGATCAAGCACCTGTTAAGAATATAGTTTACTATATTCACACCTTCTTCCCACTAATGTTTTGGCAATCTATTTTCCAAAAGCATTGTTCTTGACATGTTTTCAAGAGTCCTGTTCTTTCTTTCAACAACTCCATTCTGTTGAGGAGTTCTAAAAGTAGAAAATTTGTGAGAGATACCATGCTTAGAACAGAATACATAAAACTCTGATTGATCAAACTCTCTACCATGATCACTTCTGATTGAAGAAATAGGTAGGTTTTTCAAGGTTTGAAGTTCTCTACAAAGCTTTGAAAATTCAGTGAGAGCTTCAGATTTTTCTCTAAGAAACATAACCCAAGTATATCTAGAATACTCATCTACAATAACAAGCATGTACTTCATACCATTTGGATTTGGAGTTCTCATAGGACCACTGAGATCCATATGAAATAATTCAATGGGTCTAGTAGTACTTACAAAGTTATTTGGTTTGAATGAGCTTCTGGTCTGCTTGCCTTGTGCACAAGCCTTGCATACTTCTTCATATTTGAGCTTGATAGAGAGTAGACCTCTTACTAAGTTCTTAGAAACTAGCTTATTCAAGGTATGCAAGCTAATGTGTCCCAACTTTCTGTGCCAAAACTTTGAATCTTCTTTCAAGGCCTTGAGACACTTCAAGTTTTCTCCTGCAACTTTATTAGTTTGAAAAGTATAAACATTTTTTGACCTAGAGGCAGTGAGGATGCAATTGCCATATTTCTCATCTTGCACCACACATTTCTCTTTGTCAAAGATAACCTTGTTGCCATTATCACAAAGCTGAGAAACACTAAGCAAATTGAATTTCAAACCATCAACTAGATATACATCATAAATGGAATTTTCAGAATTTGTAGCAACTTTACCAATACCAAGAATGCTGCATTTTCCTTTGTCACCAAGTGTAATTGATCCTTTAGATTTCTCTTTCAAATCTTATAATAGAGATCTCTTTCCACTCATGTGTCTTGAGCAACCACTGTCCATAAACCATTTTTGTTCTTTGATCTTGGTGACAACCTACAAACACCATTCACTGCCTTACCCAGCTGTTAGACCAAATGCTGAATATAGATTCATATTCAGGGTCAACCATGTTGGGTGGTCTAACCCCTTTAGGAACCCAAATCTGTCTAAATTGTCCTTTGAGTTGGAAGGGAAAATTATTGCTCATCATGTGAGGGGCTCTTCTTCTAAAAGGACAAGTCATCTTAACATGACAAATCTTATTGCAGTAATGGCACTTAGGAAATATTTTGCTTACAGCTTTCACAAATATGGTATTGTTTTTCTTGGGAAAATTTGGATTATATCCAATACCATTTTTGTGAGCAGACTTTGAGCGACCTCCAAGGATCAGGTTCAAGTTGTGTTCTGAGCCTGCAAGTTTTGTTTTGACTGATTCAGATTCTTGAAGTTTCTCAGTCAGAGAAGCCCAATTTGATGTCTTAGATTAACAATACTGTCACTCAGAAGGGAGTTCCCAGTGACTACTTCCTTGACTTGTGTTTTCAAGGCTTTGAAACTGGTTTTCAAGGCCTTGAAATCACTCTGAGTTTTCTTCTGAGAGATTTTAAGATTCTGATTCCGACAAACAAGATGCAAGTTTTCTTTTGCTTGCTCATGAACTTTTTCTTTCAAAACTCTAATCTCTTTCAGATAGTCCTCTTCATTTAAAAGCATTATTCTAAGATAATAAGAGAGGGCTTCTGTTGGTTTTGAAATCAAGCAGTTTCCCTTTACCCCAATGTTCTTTTCAGAAATTTCATCATGCTTGGCCATAAAGCATAGGTTGGCATGTTCTTCTTCAGATTCAGAGTCACTTTATGTTTCTGAATCACTCCAGGAGGCTATCATAGCTTTCTTTATTCTATCATGATCTCTCTTTTGAAATTTCTTGCTCTTTTTGTGTAGACAGTCTCTGATCAAGTGTTATGCATCACCACACTCAAAGAAATTCATGAATTTAGGCTTATTACCATGTGAAGAAGATTTAACTTTGTAGTCTTTGCTACAGGATGATCTGTTTCTATCTCTGCTGAAGTCCTTGTTATCAAAATTCTTCTGCATTTTAAGAATTCTGGTTAAGGCTTTGTAAATCAAAGCAAATGGGTCTTCATCATCATATTCATTTTAAAGGCTTTGAGATGGCTCATTCTCCTTTTCCGTGAGAGCTAGGTCCTTTTCACCTTCTGGTAGTTCTCCATCAACTTCATTCATGGATATTTCATGTGTAAGGAGCTTTCCTTGTAGGTCACCAAGTTGAAGTAATGAGAGATCTTGAGCTTCTTCAATAGAAGTAGTATTTGGTTCCCACTTTGACTTCAGAAGACTTCTCATAATCTTTCTAACCTTTTCGTCATTGGAAATGTGTTTTCCCAATGAATCAAGATTGTTGACAATGTCAGTGAATCTTTTGAACATGTCTCTAATTGACTCATATCCATTCATCTTGAATAGCTCATATTGCATGAGATATATGTTGATCTTGGTTTACTTGGCTTGGCTGGTTCCTTCAAACGTCACCACAAGCTTATCCAAGATCTCCTTGGCAGTCTTGCAACCAGAGATTCTGTTAAACTCATCTGCACTCAAAGCACAATATAAGAGACTCATAGCTTTATAATTTTTTGAATTTTTTTTCTAACTTAGAGCAGGAGAGTGTGTCTTCAAATTTGGGAGTTCTAATCCCATCTTTCTCTGTGTAGAAAGTGTGAGGACCATTCTGAATGATAGTCTAGAGTTCCATATCTAGATCAATGATGAACATTTTCATCAAGGCTTTCCAGTGGACAAAATTGTCTCCACAGAAGAGATGAGGTCTGTTAGCAGCTCTTCCCTGAGAGAAACCATCATCACCTACAGTACTCATAATCACATGATGGTTAAATCTATGAAATGATACAAGCTCTGATACCAATTGAAGGGGTGTACATTAGGTAGAAATAAATGAACAATACTTTAGAAGGGGGGGGGGTTGAATAGAGTATGTAAACTTTTTGCTAAACTTGCAAGAATAGTGGTTAAAAAAATATTTTTAAAGTGATTCAAGGCCTTGAAATGAGTTTCATGCCCTTGGAATGAATAAAGTTACAGTATAAAAAGAATAAGTCTATTTCAAGGCCTTGAAATGAGTTTCAAACCCTTTAAATGAAACTGTTTTGAATGCTGCAAAAGTTCTAAGTATGCAACTGAAAAGTAAATGCAAGTGACTTAAGATATAGAGTTTAGTCCACTTGGACCTACGTCTCTTCCTCATGGATTTTTTCCTGCAGGATTTTCAACACAATTCTTATTAATTCACAACTAAGCCCTAGATCTCAAGCACATAGAGATGCCTTACTCTGTTACAGCTTGTGGTTCTCACTAACCTACCTAGTACCCGCTCTAGCTATTTAATTAACTAATAATTGTCAACTGTTCACTTTGAACAATCCTAGAGAATAAGAGCTAGAAGTATTATCAAAATGATATACAAATGAAGTTCAGAAGAGAAGAACACAAGAACTGAATCTGCAGTGAATGTGCAGTGTCCTTCTGATGCTTGGATTGAGAAGAATGAATCTACTTATTTGTTGCTTGTCAATCCTTGAATGTTATTGAGTGTCTATGTGAATTTCTCTGTGTTGTGTTTGCGAATTCCTTCAAAAAATATCCTTTTAAACACCCAGTTTGAATTGAAGATCTTCAGAATCTTCTCAACAAACTTTCCTAAAAACTTGCTTCAAATCTTGACTCTTCTAACAACTTCCTCCAACGGCTAGTAACTCAGGAATTTCAATTAAACTGATTTGATCTTGTTGGAAATATGTTGGGAAGCTTTTAAACACAGCAGATTGATTACAGATCAAATCATCAATCAGTTTCCTTTTCTGCAAAACATAGGTTAGGAAATAGATTCCTAAAAAATTGGAAACCCAATATCCCTGTAAAACATAATCAAACAGATAATATTATATGCTAGAAACTGTTTCAAAATACTTTGTATTTCATCATCAAGTATTAGCTAACCATGCACAGGGGTTAAGGAGTTGAATCAAGATCAAAAATTCCCCCTAAGTTCATGCATATAAAGCTCAGTCAGTTTCAAGGCTTTGGAAGCTGTTTCAAGGCCTTGAAATAGACTAGATATTTCAAGGCCTTATTTCAAGTCTTGAACTGAGTTGAACATAGGGTTTGGTTTACGACCTTCGAGCTGATCAAGTTAATGTAATAGTCAACCTTACGGCATGCGAGCTGATCATCTTCTCAACATGCGAGCTTTTATTTATTTATATTATTTAGATGCTAGCAAGAATTAGATAATTAGATGTTAGCCAAGAGCATGGAAAAAAGATCAAGGAACCAAGGAGCTGCAAAGATGATGGAGGAACCCGCACACCTAGGACACACGATTATGGTGAAGGCACATGGAGATGAGCTTGTGACTTTAGGACATATAGATATTACAATTGGCTTCGTAATATCTTAGTCTTAGGGGCCATTTCCATGCCACACTAATTTTTATTTTGCGGATGTTTATTATTTATGTCCTGTTATTTATTTTGTGTTTGGTTGATACAAGCAAAACGTAACAAGATTATAATAAACAAGAATGGTCTTTTATTATGGATTGCCCAATCCAAATAAGTAGATCATGTTGATGTGATCAACAAAAAAAATTAAGTAATGATATTTAAATCCCTCAATAGTAATATTACGTTTTTCCTTCTCTTATTTGACACCCTTCATGATCAGGGTTTATTAATTTTGGGCTTTCCAAACCAAAACGATTTTAATTTACCATGGTGTGATGCGGCGACAGAAGCAACTAATGTGTGGTTGTTAAATAAGAGGTTAGACAACTAAGTAGTTTCAACTTGACTGATGACTTAGAGGCATGGAAATTGGGATTATCTATGAGTTAGATAGATAAGAGTTATTTTCTCGGTTGCACCAAGAGTTGCATAAGGATGAAATTGGAAGGATGTTCCTACCTAAATAACTAATTCTTGGGTGACTTGCCAAAGCAAGCTCATGCAGAAGTGAAATATGGATCTTGGACCCACTAGAAAATATATGACACTTTTCACATTAATGGTGTGGACTATTGATCCGAGAAAAATAGTGGGAGCTATATTTGATAATCTAGCAATTATTGAATGTATTTAATTGTTCAAAATACTAAAATTTCTTATTTCTCATTTTGTAGAATTCCAATGGCAAACAAAAATCAAACTTCGACACCATCCATGCGTTATTTCCTTGAGAAAGACAAGTTGTCAGGGAACAACTTCCTAGAATGGTACAGAAGCTTAAGGATTTTCCTTAAGCAAGAAAAGAAGTTGTACATCTTAGATGCACCTGTTCCTACGCCACCAGCTGACGATGCTGTTCTCGCTACCGTAAGGAAACATCAAAAGATTGTAGATGACAATAATGATGTGACCTGTCTCATGCTGTGCACCATGAGCTCTGATATTCAGAAGCAACATGAGAACATGGAGGCACACAATATGATCGTGCATTTGAGGCAGCTCTTCCAAGAGCAGGCCTGACATGAGAGGTACGAAGTATCCACAGCATTGTTCAAGCGCAGTCTCGCAGAAGGTAACCCAGTTGGGCCTCATGTACTCCGTATGATCGGATACATAAAGAATCTCGAAAGATTAGGCTTCCAGTTCGTCCAAGATTTGGCCACTGATCTCACCCTGCAATCATTTCCGGATAGTTATAGCCAGTTCATCATGAACTATAAGATGAATGAGATCAAAAAGACTCTGCCAGATTGCTCAATATGTTGAGGACCACTGAACATAATATTAACAAGGCCAAATTCAAGGCAATAATGATGGTCAAAACGAGGAAGAGCAAGTCAGATGCTTCTACCTCCAAAGGAAAGAGCAAGAAGGTTGTGAAATCCAAGGAAACTGCCTTTAAGCCTGGTAGAGGTGTGAATAAGGGTGATTGTCACTACTGTAGTCAGCCTGGACATTGGAAGAAGAATTACCCCAAGTATCTGGAGGACAGAAGGCTTGGAATAGTGGTTCCACCACCACCAGGTATTTTTGTTATAGATGTCAATCTTTCTATTTCTTCATCGTGGGTATTGGATACTGGATGTGGATCTCACATTTATCAAAATTTGTAGGATTTGAAAAGAAGTAGAAGATTGGCTAAAGGGGAGATAGACTTGCGCGTCGGGAATGGAGCAAGGGTTGTTGCATTAACTATAGGCGTGTATGAGTTATCTCTGCCTTCATGTCTTATTTTACAATTAGACAATTGCTATTATGTTTCTGCTACGAGCATAAACATTATTACTATTTCTTGTTTGGACGAGAAAGGCTTTACTATTTCAATAAAGAATAATAGTTGTTCCATTTATTTTTGATAGCATCCACTATTGTATTGGGCATTTGTCTAATGGATTGTATATCCTTGATCTAAGTAATCTCATCTATAACAATAATACTAACAGGATTAAAATTAATGAATTAAATCCAACGTTTAGGCCATATAAATGAGAAACGCATATCTAGACTCCATAAGGATGGATTACTAGACTCATTTGATTATGAATCATATGAGACATGTGAATCTAGTTTGATGGGAAAAATGATAAACTCCACTTTCAATAAGAAAGGAGAATGGAATAGTGAGTTATTGGCACTCATACATACTGATGTATGTGAACCAATTCCCATGCCTGCCAGAGGTGGTTATGTCTACTTCATTAAGCTTATTGATGATTTAAATAGATATAGATTTGTGTACCTTATGAAGGACAAATCCGAATCCTTTGAATTGTTGAAAGAGTTCAAGAATGAAGTAGAAAAACAACTTGGCAAAAGTATCAAGGCTCTACGATCGGATCGTGAAGGAGAATACTTAAGCTTAGAGTTTGACAACTATCTTAGAGAGCGTGGGATCTTGTCCCAACTCACTCCACCCTGAATGCCACAATGGAATGGCGTGTCAGAGAGGAGGAATCGCACCTTGTTGGACATGGTGAGGTCTATGATGTGTCAAAAAGATCTTCCGATATCGTTTTGGGGACATCCAAATCATTCATGAAGACACCATATGATATATGGACCGGGAGGCGTCATATAGTGTCGTTTATGAAGATTTGGGGTTGTGACGTCTTCGTAAAATTTTACAGAGTGACAAGCTCAGAACCAAGTCAGATAAAAGTAAAATTTGTGTGATATCCTAAGGAAACTAAAGGATATTACTTCTAAAACCCAACCGAGAACAAAGTGTTTGTTGCTCAGAATGGCGACTTCCTAGAAAGAGAATTCATCTCTAAAGGAGCCAGTGGGAGGACTGTAAAACTTGAAGAAATTCAAGAGCCACAAAGCACTGATATGACAATGGAACATGAACAGGAACCACAAACGGTTGTGGAGCAACCTGTTCTAGTGGCATAGGAACTCCGTAGGTCGAGTAGGGTACGTCATGAGCCAGAGAGGTATGGACTTCTCGTTACTGAGCTCGGCGACATATTAATCATAGAAGATGATTCTACTACTTATGGAGAGGCCATGAAAGGGCCAGACTCAAAGAAGTGTCTTGAGGCCATGAGATCCGAAATGGAATTCATGTATTCCAACCAAGTATGGAATTTGGTTGAACCACCCGATGGGGTTCGGACCATAGGGTGCAAGTGGGTCTTCAAGAAGAAAAATGTCTTGGATGGTGATGTACTTGCCTATGAGGGCCGACTGGTGGCTAAAGGATTCAGACGATTAATGGTATTGACTAAGGTGTAACCTTTTCCCCGGTCGCGATGAACAAATCCATTCGAATCCTACTTGCTATTGCAGTTTACTACGACTATGAGATTTTGGCAGATGGATGTCAAAAAAACGTTTCTGTATGGAAACCTCCTCGAGGATGTGTATATGACACAGCCTGAGGGTTTTGAGGATCCAGAGAAATAAAGTCTGTAAGCTACAACGATCCATGTATGGATTGAAGCGAGCTTCTAGGAGTTGGAATCCATGTTTCGATGTCGCAGTCAAAGAGGTTGGCTTCATAAAGAACGAAGATGAGCCTTGTGTTTACAAGAAGTTAAGTGGGAGTTTTGTTGTATTTCTAGTCTTGTATGTGGATTACATACTACTCATTGGAAACGACATTCCTATGTTGCAATCTGTCAAAGATTGGATAGGAAAGTGTTTCGTAATGAAGAAATTAGGGGATGGAACTTATATATTGGGTAACAAGATCTGTAGGGATAGATCGAGGATTTTGCTCGGAATAAGCCAAAGTACATATATAGACAAGGTGTTGAAACGATTCAACATGCAAGAATCAAAGAAAGGATTCTTACCCATGTCGCATGGAATCAACCTTACGAAGGATGATTGTCCTTCCAATCAGATTGAGAAGGACCGCACGAGTAAGATCCCATATGTGTCGGCCATAGGATCTATCACGTATGCCATTTTGTGTACAAGACCGGATGTGTCGTACGCGTTGAGTATGGCAAGCAGATATAAGTCCAATCTGGGTGAGATTCACTGGATTGCTGTCAAGAACATCCTTAAATACTTGAGAAGGACTAAGGATGCGTTCTTGATATTTGGAGGTAAGGAAGAGCTGAGTGTAATTGGTTACACTGATGCAAGCTTCCAAACCAACAAAGACGACTATAGATCGCAGTTGGGTTATGTGTTTTGCCTAAATGGAGGAGCTGTGAGCTGGAAGAGTTCCAAGAAAGTGACAGTTGTTGATTCTACAACTGAAGCTGAGTACATTGCTGCTTTAGACGCAACGAAGGAGGCTGTTTGGATAAAGAAGTTTATCACTAGGCTTGGTGTGGTTCATAGGATTGTGGATCCCATTACGTTGTACTGTGACAACACTAGGGAAATTAAGCCAAGGAACCCCGGTCACACCAAAGGACAAAGCATGTACTTAGGAGATTCCATCTAGTTCGAGAGATAGTCGATTGAGGAGATGTGAAGATATGCAAGATTCCAACAGATGTTAATCTGTCAGATCCTCTCACAAAGCCGTTGGTTCAGCAAAAGTATGAAGGGCACACTAGGGCTATCGACATACGTGATGCACCAGATTGACTCTAGTCCAAGTGGGAGACTGTTGGTTTTGGATGCACTAGAGGCAATCTGTTTAGTATGAACTTTAGTTGCTAGAATAATTCATTATATTATTTATGGAGATATTTAATATAATGAAGTTCTTAGATTGCAAGTGTGTTGTTTATCTTAAATATCTCTAGTCCATTATATTGATTAACATGACGATCAACTATAGACTAGTATGTGGATATATTGATATGGATATATCAAGTATAACACATGGATATGCATTAGGAGTAATGACATACTGGATAGACCCACCACGAGAAGGCTACATTAGATTATGTCAACGTCACAAGGGCTTCTCGTAGTGATAATGGTGTTGTAATCCTTAGACTTGAAGTCACTGGATTCTCTAGTTGTGAAATATCATGCTTTGATATCATAAAATGTTACAGAGTAATTGGGTAACTATAAAGATAGCTATCGAGCATGATAAGAAACAAGCTTAGATATGGAAGTGATGTAGATAGGATTTGTCCCTCCTACATAATAGGAACAAATATCCACGCCCACTCGAGGGGTAGTGCTTATGGAATGTCTGACCAGACTCAGATAAATCAATATGGAGATATTGATGTTGTAAGTTCACAGGTTTCACAAGCTTGAAATAGCAGTGGCCTTGAAACAGTTTTCAAAGCCTTGAATGATCAGGTTTCACAGGCTTGAAATAGCAGAACTATTTCAAGGCCTTGAAACAGTATTCAAAGCCTTGAAACTGTATGACCTGTATGCATATTCTAAGGGGGAGTTTTTATAAGTTATTCTGATCTTATTCTAACTCTCTCACCCCTCTATTTGATTTGTTATTATTTGAAGATGAAATACAAAATCTTTTGATTCACTTAGAATTCATCTGATTAACCTGTTTGACTTAGTTTTGCAGGGAAATTTCATTTCCTATTTTGCAGGATTAGTTTCCTAACCTGGATTTTGCATGAATGCAAATAATGAGAGAATGTGATTTTGTGATCAATCAAACACTCTTGACAGCTTCTCAATACGTTAAAGACAAGATCAGCTAATTATCTTTGAAGATTCTGATCAACTATCCGTTGGGAAGACTGTTGGAGAAGTCAAAGATTGTTTCCTAACAAACAGGAAGTTTGTTGCTGAAAATCAGGAAGATTTGCTCACCAATTGAGCAGTATAAATGGAGATAAATTTGAAGCATTTGATACAACACTCAATGGGAAAAAAGAGAGACACATTTCAGGGTTGAAAAGCAGCAAATAAGCACACCTTTCTCACAATCCAATTCACAGAAGATCACTTCATTCTTCACTGCAGTTTCACTTCCTGTGGTCTTCTGATTTGTACTCAACTTGTATATCATTCTTATACTACTTATAGCTCTCATTCTCAAGGATTGTTCAAAGTGAACAATAGAGAATTCTTAGTTAATCAGTTACCCAGAGCAGGTACCAGATAGGTTAGTGAGAACCACAAGTTGTAACAGAGTAAGGCATATCTCTGTGCTTGAGATCTAGGGCTTAGCTTTTGATTAATAAGAAGTGTGTTGAAAATCCTGCAGGGAGAAGATCCCTGAGGTAGAGACGTAGGTCAAAGTGGACTGAACACTATAATTCCTGTGTCTCTTGCATTTACATTTTCATTCTCATACTTTGATTTACACATCATTCAAACTAGTCTGTTTTCAAGGGTTTGAAACTCTTTTCAAGGCCTTGGAAAAGACTTTTCTGTTTTTCACTTAAACTGTTTCTCACTTCAAAGGCCTGGAACTGTTTTCAAGGCCTTGAACTTCTTTACTCTTCACAGTGACTCTCATCTTTGCCAGTCTTTTAAAAAAAAGTTGGCATACTCTATTCAACCCCCCTTCTAGAGTATCTGTGCTGCATTTCTACCTGCTTACTCCCCTTTCAATTGGTATCAGAGCTTGTATCACTGTGTAGATTTAACCATCTGGTGATCATGAGTACTGAAGGTGATGGTGGTTTCTCACAGGGAAGAGCTGCTAACAGACCTCCTCTATTTTGTGGAGATGATTTTGCTCACTGGAAAGCCTTGATGAAAATGTTCATCATTGATCAAGACATAGAGCTATGGACTATTATTCAGAATGGACCTCACACTTTCTACACAGAGAAAGATGGGATTAAAACTCCCAAATCTGAAGACTCTCTCTCTTCATCTGAACTAGAAAAATTCTCGACAAATTTCAAAGCTATTAATATCTTGTATTGTGCTTTGAGTACAGATGAATTCGACAGGGTTTCAGGCTGTAAGACTGCCAAGGATATCTGGGATAAGCTTGTGGTGACATTTGAAGGAACCAGTCAAGGCAAGCAAACCAAGATCAACATCTATCTCAGGCAATATGAGTTATTCAAGATGAATGCAGATGAGTCAATCAGAGACATGTTCAAAAGGTTCACAGACATTGTCAATAACCTTGATTCACTGAGAAAGCATATTTCCAATGAAGATAAGGTGAGGAAGATTATGAGAAGTCTTCCAAAGGCAAAATGGGAACCAAACACTACTGCTATTGAGGAAGCTCAAGATCTCACATCATTCGAACTTTATGACCTACAAGGGAAGCTTTTGACACATGAAATATCCATGAATGAAGCTGATGGAGAGCTACCAAAAAGTGTCAAGAACTTAGCACTCAAGGCTAAAGAGAATGAGAAAATTCAAATCCTTGAAACTGAGGATGATGATGAAGATCCATTTGCTTTAATTTCCAAAGCCTTGACCAAACTCCTCAAGATGAAGAAAAACTTTGGAAACAAAGACTTCAACAGAGAAAGACACAGATCATCCAGTAGCAAGGACTACAAAGGTAAGTCTTCTTCACAAAAAAATAAATCAAAAGTCACGAATTTCTTTGAGTGTGGTGATGCAGGACACTTGATTAGAGACTGTCCACATAAGAAAAGCACAACCTTCCAGAAGAAAGATCATGACAGAAGAAAGAAAGCTATGATAGCTTCATGGAGTGATTCAGATACCTCAAGTGACTCAGAATCTGAAGAAGAATATGCCAACCTATGCTTTATGGCTAAGCATGATGAAAGTTCTTAAAAGAACATTGAGCTAATGATAAATTGCTTGATTTCAAAACCAAAATAATTCTTCTCAGATTATCTTAGAACAATGCTTTTGAATGAAGAGGATTATCTGAAAGAAATCAGAGTTTTGAAAGAAAAATTTCATGAACAAGCAAAAGAGAATTTACATCTTGTTTGTCTGAATCAGAATCTTGAAATCTCTCAAAAGAAAACTAACGGTGATTCCGAGGCCTTGAAAACCAGTTTCAAAGCCTTGAAAACACAATTCAAGGAAATAGTCACTGAGAACTCTCTACTGAGTGATAGCCTAGTTAATCTGAGATATCAAGTTGATGAATTAGATAAACAAAAGACTACTCATACTGAGAAACTTCAAGAATCTTAATTCTTCAAAGTCAAGCTTGTAGGCTCAGAACACAAGTTGAACTTGATTCTTGGAGGAAGTTCAAAGTCTGTTCACAAAACTGGTATAGGATACAATCCAAGTTTTCCAAGAAAGAACAATAACAGATTTGTGAAAGCTGGAAAAGAAACTTCTCCGAAATGTCATTACTGTAATGGTCATGTTAAGATGACTTGTCCTTTCTGAAGAAGAGACCCTCACATAATGAGGAACACATTCCCATTTCAACTCAAAGGACAAGTCAAACAGATTTGGGTTCCTAAAGGGGTCAGACCACCTAACATGGTTGATCCTGAATATGAGTCCGAATTCCACACTTGTTCTAACAGCTGGGTAAGGCAGTGATTGGTGTTTGCAGGTTGTCACCAATGTCAAGGAACATAAATGGTTTATGGACAGTGGTTGCTCAAGACACATGAGTGGAAAACTATATCTGTTCTCAGAATTGAAGGAGCAATCAGAAGGTTCACTTAAACTTGGTGACAAAGGCAAATGCAACATTCTTGGTATTGGTAAGTTGGTATAGATTCTGAAAATTCAATTTCTAATGTATATCTAGTTGATGGCTTGAAATTTAACCTGCTTAGTGTATCTCAACTTTGTGATAATGGAAATAAGGCTATCTTTGATAAAGATAAGTGTGTGGTGCAAAATGAGAAATAAGGCAATTGCATCCTCATGGCCTCTAGATCAAACATTTTTTATACTTTTCAGACTAACAAAGTTGCAGGTGAAAGCTTGAAGTGCCTCAAGGCCTTGAAAGGGGATTCAAAGCTTTGGCACAGAAAGCTTGGTCACATTATCTTGCATACCTTGAACAAATTGATCTCCAAAGATCTGGTAAGAGGATTACCATCCATCAAGCTCAAAGATGATGAAGTCTGCAAAGCTTGTGCTCAGGGTAAGCAGACCAGAATCTCATTCAAGCCAAAGAAGTTTGTAAGTACTACTAGACCTATTGAATTACTTCACATGGATCTCTGTGGTCCTATGAGAACTCCAACTCCAAAAGGTTGGAAATATATGTTAGTTATTGTAGAAGACTATTCTAGATTTACTTGTGTTGTGTTTCTCAAAGAAAAATCTGAAGCCCTCTCTGAATTTTCAAAGCTTTGCAGAGAACTTCAAACCTTGAAAAACTACCTATTGCTTCAATCAGACGTGATCATGGTAGAGAGTTTGATCAATTAGAATTTGATTTATTCCGTTTTAAGCATGATATCTCTCACAATTTCTTTTCTCCTAGAACTCCTCACCAAAATGGAGTTGTTGAAAGAAAGAACAGGACTCTTGAAGATATGCCAAGAACAATTTTCTTAGAAAATAAGCTGCCAAAACACTATTGGGCAGAAGCTGCGAATACGTCGAGCTATATTTTGAACAGGTGCTTGATCAGACCTATCTTGAAGAAAACCCCTTATGAACTATTCAAGGGGAGAAAGCCAAACATTTCATATATCAAGCCATTTGGATGCACATGCTTTGTCCACAACAACGGAAAGGATAACTTGGGTAAGTTTGCTGCAAGAAGTGATGAAGGTATATTTCTTGGTTGCTCTCTGACTAGAAAAGGTTATAGTGTTTACAATAAAAGAACCAAGCTGGTTGAAGAAAGTATTCATATTATTTTTGATGAAAGCTATGATGGTTCTTTGAGTGAAAGTTTTGCGGGCTTGAATCTGAACAAGCATGAATAAGAAGAAGAAGCTGAAAACTCCGTTGGGTTCAAGAAAGGTTCAGAAGGAAATAGAAGCCATTCTCAAGACCTTGAAAATAAGTATTAAGACCTTGAAAATATAGATCAAAGCCTTGACAAGGATGATCAGAAAGATATGAGTGATCAGGCTACTACTTCAAGACAAAGAAGCAATATGGAGAGCTGAACCCTGGTCTCCAAGAAAGAGATTCAAATATCTTTCATCTCATCTAGTTGACAACATCATCTCTCATCCAACCGCTGGTACACAAACAAGATAACAGTTGAAGAAACTTTGTGCTTTTAATGCCTTTATTTCTCTTGTAGAACCTAAGACTGTGAAGGAAGCATTACAAGAAGCAGACTGGATGATACCTATGCAAAGTAAACTCAATGAGTTTTAAAGAAATAAGGTGTGGAACCTAGTTCCCCCATCAACAAACCAGTCTGTCATTGCTACCAGATGGGTGTTCATAAACAAACTGAATGAAAATGGCAAAGTGATCATAAACAATGCAAGGTTAGTTGCTCAAGGTTACAGCCAAGAAGAAGGTATTGATTATGAGGAAACTTTTGCTCCTGTTGCCAGGTTAGAAGCAATTAGAATTTTACTTGCTTTTGCATCTTACAAGAACATGAAAGTATTTCAAATGGATGTGAAGTGTGCATTTTTGAATGGATACTTGCAAGAGGAAGTTTATGTTGCACAACCTCCTTGTTTTGAAAATGACAAGTTTCTAGATCATGTTTACAAACTTGACAAAGCTCTTTATGGTTTGAAACAAGCTCCAAGAGCTTGGTATGAAAGAGTGTCAAAATTTTTGCTTGAAAATGATTTCAAAAGAGGATTAGTAGACAAAACCATTTTCATAAAGACTCATGAGAAAGATTTACTTGTAGTTCAGATTTATTTTGATGATATCTTATTTGGAGCTACTAATGATCTATTGTGCAAAGAATTCTCAAGTCTTATGAGCTGGGAATTTGAAATGAGCATGATGGGAGAGTTGAACTTCTTCCTTGGACTTCAAATTCATCAGTTGAATAAGGGAATCTCTATAAATCAAATCAAGTATTCCAGAGACTCGTTGAACCAGTACAGTATGTCTCAATCTAAAGAAATTAAGACCCCTATGAGCTCTACACTGTCCTTGGATAAGGATTAATCTGGTAAGAGTGTCAATGTGAAAGAGTATAGAGTTATGATTGGATCATTGCTATACCTTACTGCTAGTAGACCATATATAATGTTCAGTGTATGTATGTGTGCAACATTTCAAGCTGATCCAAAGGAATCACACTTAAGTGCTGTGAAAAGAATCTTCAGATATCTCAATGGTACCAAAGACTTAGGGCTTTGGTATCCAAGACACTCTAACTTTTCTTTGTATGGATATTCATATGCTGACTTTGCAGGTTACAAAGTTGATAGGAAAAGCACTTCAGGAAATTTTCAATCTATTGGATCCTCCTTGATCAGTTGGCACTCCAAGAAACAAAACTCAGCTGCTTTATCAACAGCTGAAGCTGAATACCTAGCTGCTTGAGCCTGTTGCTCACAAGTCTCATGGATCTCAAAAGATGAGAGATCTTGGATTTGATTTCAGAAGTATACCTATCAAATGTGACAACACTAGTGAAATATCAATTACAAAGAATCCAGTTCAGCAGTCAAGAACCAAGCATATTGATGTCAGACACCATATCATCAGAGATCATGCTGAGAAAGATGATATTGTTCTTGAATTTGTTTCTACTAACATGCAACTTGCATATATCTTCACTAAACCATTCCAAGATGAAAGATTTTCAGCTCTAAGACTGGAATTGGGCATGCTAAATAAAGATGCATTGGTTTAGGGGGAGTGTCAGGTAAGGAAGGTAAGTTATTATGTGTTTCAAAGGTTTGAACTGATTTTCAAAGCCATGAAAATCTTTTCAAAGCTTTGATTTTATTTGTTTCAGTAAAACAACGTTTCAAGACCTTGAAAATAAGTCTGATAACTATTTTGTCAATAACTCCTGAATCATTCATTACTAGGTGCTATCTTTGTAGATATTTGCTTAATATTGCCCCTACCCTTTTTCAAAATCTTTTTTCATCCAAGTATAGTATTAAAATATTTGTTTCCAACGGCTATAAAGATTTGAATCTTCTCTGATCATTAGAAATCTTTTGAGATCAGAGAGAAATTGCAGTTTCCTTTTTAAACTCACACTCTTTTAGTATTTATCTTCCTCTTTTCTCCTTATCTCCGTATCATTCATGCCTCTCTCTATTCTTCTCCCAAACCCTAATGAGCACAAGAAGAGCCTATGACAGAATCAAGATGGCTGGTGGTACCTAGTGCAGAGAAGAAAAGAAAGACAGCTGAGGATGAAGTTCAAACAATCAGTGGGGATTCAAGCTCTAGGACTCCCAGTGCAGAAGCTGTTGCAGAACTTCCTCCACCAAAGAAGAAAACTAAGAAGGATGTGACACCATCTTCGGACAAGAAGAAGAAGAAATAGAAATCTACTACATAAAAGCAACCAGAAACTCAGATCTCAAGTCCCAAGAAGCTGAAGAAAAAGAAGAAGGCCTCTCAAGCTGAAAAGGGAAAAGAAAAGGTGATAGTGGAAGAGCCAGAAGACAATGTGGAAAGATCCTTGCAGATCTACTCAAAGAACTCAGCTCCTGATGAAACTTGGTTCATCACAAACACTTCCAAAGGTCAGTGGTTGGATGGGTGTGCTTCTAGAGCTATTGCTTTCTGTAGCTTGGTCAGTCTCCCTATGTTACTTGGAATGGATCTGAATTGCATTACTATGTTAAATAAAACCTCTCTGTGGTTCATGCTAAACCCTCCTGAGCTAGTCTATCCAAGACTTACCAAATTATTCTACCTTAACATGAAGCAACTTAAGAACACTGCACATCTAGTTATTCAAACCAGAGTTCCTAGTGTCACTATGGAGCTAGATCATGCTGAGTTTGCATCTGTTTTAGGCTGCCCAAAGAGATATGACACAACCAATCACCCTCCCAAGAATGAAGCTTTGAAGTTAGCTAAAGAAGAGTTCTTTCTGCCAGACACCCCCACCTCATCCAAACAGTTAACACACTCTGTGTTAAATGTTGAAGCCTAGGTCTTATTCACTATCTTGATGAGATGTATTTTTCCAAGAGAAAATTCCAAGGAATTGATCACTGAGAGGGTGATTTACATTATGTATCTAGTTATGCATTGGTATGACATTGATCTTCCAAAGCATGTAATGGAACACATGCTGTTTAGCCAAACAGACCAGAGAAAGCATCCTTTACCTTATGAAAATTTGCTCACACTTTTCTTCCAACACCTTGATATTCCAACTGCTGGTGAAGAGACTATCAACTCTAGGTTTAGTCTGCTTGATGAGAAAGCATTTGAGAAGATTGGAGTGGTGAAAATCAAAGCCAAAACATGGAAGTTGTACTCAGAGTTGACAGAAGAAGAATTGGGTTCAAAGAAGTTTCTCAAGCCCAAGACCTTGACTCCTACTTCAAGCCAGACCTCACAGCTTCTAGATGTCTTCATTATTTGAGAGACTTGATGGTTTAGAGTTGGACAGGTATGAAGTGAAGGCAAACCAACATGAGTTTGGGACTGATCTCAGGCAGATAAAGTACATGGTAGAGAACATCTTCAGAAGCATGACTGTGTTTGATGTCCAAGAGGATGTCTTTAAAGCTGGAGAAGGTCTCAAGAAGGATGGTTCTGCCCAGTGAACACTCAAACCAGGAAGAGGCTGCTCAAGACAAGGACAAAGGAAAGCAGGTGATATATGAACATGTTGCTCAATAGGACGAAGAAGTAGACAGTCCTGATTCAGGTGCATTGCTGATAAACATCAAGAAGAAGAAGAAATCTCAGAAGCCAATCATTCCAGGAGGTCACTACTGAAGAAGAAACTGCTGGTGTGAATGAAGAGGCTGCAGAAGCGCAGGCTAATGATGAAAACAGTGAGGAAGAAGAAGGAGATCGGGAAGGAGATGAAGACCCAAACCCATAAACTCTTTCCTACTCTTTCTTGCCAACTCTCTTCTTAAACTTCTTTTCAAAACTTTCCAAAGACTCCGATCCAACATTTTCTCATTCTTTTTGATGAAAGTCAAAAGGGGGAGAAATCTTTAGGTTGTTTTTGTGTTTTTTTAGTCAGTAGGAATTATCTGAAACTTATGTGTTTTTCTGCCTAAGTTTGTTATTGAATAATTTGGATCTTTTTGGAACTTAAGTGTTATAATCTTTGTACTGTGAGCTAATAAGTATTTTTTTTTGCAGAAACTAAGGTTCAAACAGATTGTGGTTTTGTGTTTCATCAAGGGGGAGATAGTAAGTTTCACAGGCTTGAGCTATTTCAAGGCCTTGAAACTGTTTTCAAAGCTTTGAATGATCAGGTTTCATAGGCTTGAAAGAACAGAGCTATTTCTAGGCCTTGAAACTGTATTCAAAGCCTTGAAACTGTATGACCTGTATGCATATTCCAAGTGGGAGTTTTTCTGAGTTCTTTTGATCTTATTATAACTCTCTCACCCCTATATTTGATGTGTTATTATTTGATGATGAAATACAAAAGCTTTTGATTCACTTAGACTTCACCTGATTAACCTGTTTGACTTAGTTTTGCAGGGAAATTTCATTCCCTATTTTGCAGGATTGGTTTCCTAACCTGGATTTTGAAGGAAAGGAAATAATGAGATAATGTGATTATGTGATTAATCAAACACTCTTGACAGCTTCTCTATATGTTAAAGACAAGATCAACTTATTATCTTTGAAGATTCTGATCAACTATCCGTTGGGAAGACTGTTGGAGAAGTCAAAGATTGTTGCCTAACAAACATGAAGTTTGTTGCTGAAAATCAGAAAGATTTGCTGACCAATTGAGCAGTATAAATGGAGCTCAATTTGAAGCATTTGATACAACACTCAACGGGAAAAAAGAGAGACACATTTTAGGATTGACAAGCATCAAAGAAGCACACCTTTTTCACAATCCAATTCACAGAAGATCACTGCATTCTTCACTGCAGTTTTACTTCCAGTGGTCTTCTGATTTGTACTCAATTTGTATATCATTCTAATACTATTTCTAGCTCTCATTCTCAAGGATAGTTCAAAGTGAAGAATAGTGAATTCTTAGTTAATCAGTTAGCTAGAGAGTACTAGATATGTTAGTGAGAACCACAAGCTGTAACAGAGTAAGGCATATCTCTGTGCTTGAGATTTAGGGCTTAGATTTTGATTAATAAGAATTGTGTTGAAAATCCTGCAGGGAGAAGATCCATGAGGTAGAGACATATGTCCAAGTGGACTGAACTCTATAAATCCAGTGTCTCTTGCATTTACATTTTCATTCTCATACTTTGATTTACACAGCATTCAAACTAGTCTGTTTTCAAGAGTTTGAAACTCTTTTCAAGGCCTAGAAAACGACTTGTCTGTTTTTCACTTAAACTGTTTCTCACTTCAAAGGCTTGAAACTGTTTTCAAGGCTTTGAACTTATTTAATCTTCACAGTAACTCTCATCTTTGCAAGTCTTTTAAAAAAAGTTGGCATACTCTATGCAACCCCCCATTCTAGAGTATATGTGCTGCATTTCTACCTGATTACTCCCCTTTCAGATGTTATCTGCATGTATAAGCCTGTTCCCAGGATCGAGAAACTATGTATTGGATATACGAGTGTGACAATTATTTATCGTGTACAATCCGGATATAGAGACAAAGGGATAACACAACGCGGAAACAGTGGGCACAAGGTTTGTCGGGATCACTTACTATTTCTATTAGTTGGGTAGCATAGATGTGTTGCTAAACACCGCTCTATGTTTGTAATAGTTACTACCAACGAAGTAGAATCCTATGGGGTCACACACCGTATGGATTAAACGGGATATGGGTATTAATTAGTTGGACTAATTAATTACAAGGATCATAACGCAACCACAAGCAAAGTTAGTGGGACTAGTTTGCAAGTGGACTAATCCATAAGGATATGATCGGTATTGGGGCAATTATGTAGTTAATTAAGAGTTATTAACTATATAAAGGAACTCTACCTTGTTATTTTCTCAACACAAGTCATTATTGAGAGAACATAATAAAGCAAGAGAGAGAGAGAGACAAAAGCCAAGAAGGTCGAAGCCTCATTGACCCGTCTGCCCCTCGCCGTCGGCCACTCCTTGTGGTGCGGCTTGCTCTGTTTTTTTGCGTAATCTCTTCCCTCCATCTTCCGTTGCTAGCACTACACGTGGATGAGGATTCCAGTTAAAGATCAAAGGTGTTGATACTCGTAGAGGCGAAGACACAATTCTTCGTAGTGATCACACAAACTAAGGTACACATGTTTCTTGTCTAATCATGTTATGAATGCTTGTATGTGATCCTTGGAGGGCTTTGAGCAGGATTAAATTTTGTTATTCGCTGCGTAACCTGCATCAAAATATTGGAATAGATGCAATAGAGGCAATCTAGTTTAGTATGAACTTATTTTGGCTAGAATATACATTGTATTATTTATTGGATATTTAATATAATGAAGTCCTTAGATTTACAATGTGTTGTTTATCTTAAGTATCCGTAGTTCATTATAATGATTAAATGGGAAAATCATCTATAGACTAGTATGGGGTTGGATTGATATGGAGATATCATGATCAAACACATGGGTATGCATTAGGGTAATGGCATACTGGATTGACCCATCTTCAAGAAGGATACATACATGTTATGTTGAGTCACAAGCGCTTCTCGTGGTGACAATGGTATTTTCATCCTTAGACTTGAAGTCACTAGATTATCTAGTTGTCGATTATTGTGATTTTGGTAGAGTCAAACGCTACACCGTAAGTGGGTAGCTATAAAGGCGTTTACCGGATAAAATAAGAAGAAAGCTTAAAGATCGTAGTAGACGTAGATATAATTTTTCCCTCCCACATAGCGGGAGAAAATATCCTAGGCCACTCGAGGGATAGTGCTTATGGAATGTTTAGCCAGACTCAAATTAATCAATATGGGATATTGATGTTATTTGCACGAATAAGGCTATTCCCAGGATCGAGAAACTATGGATTGGATATACGAGTGTGACTTGTATGTCTCGTGTCCAATCCGGATATTGAGACAAAGGGATGAGAAAATTACTTGCACAAGGCTTGTCGGATGACTATTCTATTAGTTGGCTAGAATGGATGTCTTGCTAGAGACCGCTCCATATTAGCAAATTGTTGCTACCAACTAGATGGAACCTATGGGGTCACACGCTAAATAGGTTTGAACTAGATTTGGGAATTAATTGATATGATTAATTAATTAGAAGGTCACATTGCAACACCTTGCAAACTTAGTAGGACTAATATGCAAGGAAGGGACTAATCCGAATTCAAGTAGGATTAGGAAGGGCCTTTAGGTAGTTGACAAGGAGTTGTTGGACTATATAAAGTACACTCCTAGCTTCCTTCCCATACTAATTCACATAACATAAGTTGAGTGGGAAGGAAACAAAAGAGAGAGAGAGCAAGAACACAAGGAGGCCGAAGCCCCTTTACGTCCGCCCCCTACCCGTTGGCCACAAAGAGAGGCTGAAGGCCTCTCTTTGATCCTCGTTGCGTGATTTCTTCTTTCTCTTCCTCCGGTCCAAGCTAGCACAAAGGAGTAGGAAGATCTAGACATCAATCCTAGGCGTGGATCAACCGTAGAGACGTGACACAATTCACGTTACAAGTCATCACAGGAGATCTAAGGTGTGTTACTTGTTTCTTCCTTTACCATCGTTATGATTCTCTTCTTGTTATCCTTGGAGGGTCTTGAAATGATATTTCTTTATTTCGTTGCGTATCCAAGATCAAAACCCTTCAGTGGTATCAGAGCCACATGTCGTAGAACATAGACGTTGTTTATGTGTTACATTTTATGTCCTTTACACCCATAATTTTTAGATTATTCCGTTAAAACGGAAAAATTAAGCATAAGGATGCATATTGAATGTGATTCAACCAAACAAGACCTAGTTTGTGCATTGGATGCATGAATTGGTGAGTTTGAGAAATTTTTGGATCTTAGATCTAGGGTTTTGGGCAAAAATTGGAAACTTGTTCTAATTTGGAAACGTTTTGGACTTGGGGAACAAGGAATGAGTTGTTTTAAAAACGACTAAGAGGTTTGCCCCCCCAAGGGATCGCCCCCTCACCTTCCTTGCCGCCCAAGCCACCTAGGCCGAGCGGTCGGCCAACCCCACGGGTTGGGCCGGCGGGGAGGCTCTAAGGTGGTTCGGCCATGCTATGGTTGAGCCTCTTGGACCGTTTTGACCCTAGTAATCCTAAAATCAATTAAAAAAATTGACCAAGCGTGTTAAAATTGGATTTTAACTATTTATGTGCAAATCGCATGGTGATTGGATATGGCCTTAGGATGTGGTTTGGTGTGATTGTTTAATTTTGTGGTTTGGTTTACGGCTTGGGAGCCGATCAATTTGTTGTAATAATTAATTAGGGTTTACGGCCTGCGAGCCGATTTTTTTCTCAACTTGTGAGATTTATTTTGTTTAGTGTAGCTATTAGCTAGTACTAGATAGAATATATTGTTAGCCAAGATTGGAGAAAAGAATCCCAAAGACAAAGAAAACCACAAAGATGGAGGATGGAGCATTCCACGAGACTATGAAGGATGGACCAAAAGATGGAGACGCATGGAGATGTGTTTGCTTTTAGGGTTCTAAGATATTCCCATTGGCTTGGGAATATCTTAGTCTAGAAAGACCATATCCACATCACGTTTTCTTATTTTGTGGTTGTTTATTTTTCTGTCTTATTATTTTGTGATTGGTGTATGGATGATGCATGCTATTAGGATAATAAGATAATTAACAACCCGGATCTATTAATTAGAGTTGCGCTCAAACTCAAAATAGATAGATCAGTTGATATTGATCAACAAAACAATTAAAATTGAATTTCAAAATCCCTAAAAATTCAAATATTGTGTTTTTGCCTTCTCGTTATTTAAATACTCATCATCATCATGATTTATCAAGCTCGTGCATGCCAAAGCAAGGCGACTTGGTTCATAATGTGTGATGCGATGGCACAAGCAAGTATTGTGGAATTGTTTAAATAAGAGTTTGAACACAACTGGGTTATTAATATGATTAAAACCTAGAGGCAATCAATTGGGATTATCCATACGGATGGATAAACAAGGAGTTATTTGACCAATTGAGCCAAGATTTGCATGGGATGCAATTGGAATTGTTCCTACCTGAAGTAGTCAATTTTTGGATGACTTGCCAAAGAAATCTCAAGAGGAGATGAAACATGGGTCTTGGCCCACTAGAAAATATAATGATATTTTTCGCATTAATATCTTGAGGGTTATTAAACCGTAGAAAATAGTGGGAGCTATGTTTAATAATCTAGCCATTATTAAATGTAGTCAAAAGTTCACAAATACTAAAACTTTTGTATTTTCCTTTTCATAGAATTCCAAATGGCAAACAACTCAACGAGTTCACAACATTCCCTACGCTCTGTCCTTGAGAAGGACAAGCTTTCTGGAACCAATTTCCTCGACTGGTACAGATACTTGAAAATTGTTCTCAAGCAAGAGAAGAAACTGTACGATATAGAGGAGAAAGTTCCTGCAGGTCCAGAAAACAATACCCCTGCATCCCTAAAGGCGTATCAGAAGCGTGTTGACGACGCTAATGATGCGTCATGCCTCATGCTTTGCACCATGACCTCTGAGCTTCAGAAGCAACATGAGAACATGAATGCAATCGATATGATCGAACACTTGAAGCAGAACTTCCAAGAGCAGGCAAGGGTTGAAAGGTATGAAGTTTCTAAGAGCATTGTTCAAATGTCATATGCATGAAGGAAACCCTGTGGGACCTCATGTACTCCGTATTATCGGAAACTTGGAGAATCTCACACGACCAGGGTTCCCGGTCGGCCAAGATATGGCCACTGATCGCGTGTTGCAATCGTTTCCTGAGAGTTATGGACTGTTCATCATGAACTATAACATGAACAAGATCGTGAAACCACTGCCAGATTTACTCAACATGTTGAGGACAGCTGAACAAAGCATCAACAAGGGTAAGGGCAAGGCCATTATGATGGTGCAGAGAGGAAAGGGCAAAAGGTTTGCCTCATCCTCCAAGGGCAAAGGCAAAGCAGTTGCCAAGTCCAAGGAACATGCCTTTAAGCCTGTTGGTGGAATTGCCAAAGGTGTGACCAAAGGTGAATGTCACTACTGCAGTCAGCCTGGACACTGGAGGAGGAACTGCCCAAAATATCTGGAGGACAAGAGGCTTGGAATAGTAATTCCACTACCACCAGGTATTTTTGTTGTAGATGTCAATTTAACTATCTCTACATCATGGGTATTGGATATTGGATGTGGATCTCACATTTTTCGAAATGTGCATGATCTAAAGAGAAGTAGAAGATTGGCTAAAGGGGAGATTGACCCGCGCGTTGAGAATGTAGCAAAGGTTGTTGCATTGGTCGTAGGCGTGTACGAGCTGTCTCTGCCTTCAGGATTAGTTTTAGAATAAAAAAATTGCTATTTTGTGCCTGCTATGAGTAGAAACATTATTTCTATTTCTTGTTTGGACAAGGAAGGTTTTATTATTTCAATAAAGAACAATTGTTGTTCCATTGATTTTAATAATATTCACTATTTTAGTGCGCAATTATTTAATGGACTGTACGTCCTTGATCGAAGAAATCATGTATACAACATTAATACTAAGAGGATTAAAATAAATGATTTAAATCCTGCTTACTTATGACACTGCTGTTTAGGCCACATAACGAGAAACGTGTATCTAGACTCCATAAGGATGGATTTCTAGATTCATTTGATTTTGAATCATATGAGACATGTGAGGCTTGTTTGTTGGAAAAAGTAACAAAGTATTCTTTCAATAAGAAAGGTGAAAGGACTAGTGAGCACTTGGCACTCGTGTATACTGATGTATGTGGGCCATGTGCCACGCCTGCCAAGGGTGGTTACGTCTACTTCATCACATTTACTGATGATTTCAGTAGATATCGATTTGTATACCTTATGAAGGCCAAATCCGAATCCTTTGAAAGTTTCAAGGAATTCAAGAGTGAAGTAGAGAAGCAACTTGGCAAGAGTACCAAGGCTCTACGATCGGATCGTGGAGGAGAATACTTGAGCAAGAGTTTGGCGACTATCTTAGAGAGTGTGGGATCGTGTCCCAACTCACTCCACCCGGAACACCACAGTGGAATGGCGTGTCCGAGAGGAGGAATCGAACACTATTGGATATGGTTCGATCTATGATGTGTCAAACAGATCTTCCATTGTCATTTTGGGGCTATGCTCTATTAAGTGCAGATTTCACCATTAACCGTGTTCCATCTAAATCAGTCATGAAGACGCCACACGAGATGTGGAGTGGGAGGCGTCTTACACGGTCGTTCATGAAGATTTGGGGCTGCGATGTCTATGTAAAGCATTTACAATCAGACAAGCTAGGGCCCAAGTCGGATAAGTGTAAGTTTGTGGGGTACCCTAAGGAAACTAAGGGATACTATTTCTACAATCGAACTGAGAACAAAGTGTTTGTTGCTCGGTCCAGCGTGTTTATAGAAAGAGAGTTTGACTCTAAAGAAGCAAGTGGGAGGAATGTAGAACTTGAAGAAGTTCAAGAACCACAAATCATTGATCCTACTATGAAACAAGAGAAGGAACCACAAGAATTTGTGGAACAACCTGTTCAAGTAACACAAGAGCTTCGTAGATCTAGTAGAGTGCGCCAGGAGGAAGAGAGGTATGGACTTCTCGTGACTGAGACTGGTGACACAATTCTCATAGATGATGAGCCTACTACCTGTGAAGAGGCTATGAAAGGGCCGGACTCTCAGAAGTGGCTTGAAGCCATGAGATCCGAGATGGAATCCATGTATACCAACAAAGTATGGAGTTTGGTGGAATTACACGAAGGGGCGCGGCCCATAGGGTGCAAGTGGGTCTTCAAGAAGAAGATCGACATGGATGGTAATGTGATAACCTATAAGGGCCGATTGGTGGCTATATGATTCAGACAGATTCATGGAATTGACTATGATGAATCCTTTTCACCAGTCGCTATGACCAAATCCATCCGAATCCTACTTGCTATTGCAGCATACTATGACTATGAGATTTGGGAGATGGATGTCAAAACAGCATTCCTTTATGGAAATCTCCTCGAGGAAGTGTATATGATACAACCTGAGGATTTTGAAGATCCAAAGCAAGCCAACAAAGTCTGTAAGCTACAACGATCCATTTATAGGTTGAAGCAAGCTTCTAGGAGTTGGAATCGACGTTTTGATGAAGTAGTCAAAGAGTCACTACAACAATTCTGACCTGTGCCGACCATTTTCTTATCGACAAGCAGTTTTGTGTAGCTAGTTATACGATTTATCTACATTATTTTTGTTTGTCGATGTATGTTCAGTTGTTTGTCGACATTGTTACTATTTATTTATTTTACTTAAAAATTTAGCCAAGTGTTATGACTATTTTTTTAAGTTGACAATTTACATATTTTGTTGACATATACGATTGTCAACTCGAAATAAAATACAAGTTTTTGGAGGGTGACATTAAAATTTTCCCGCACCAGTAGAGAGGGAATTAAAAAAAATTGAAACACTTTGAAGCACAGACGAATTAAAAGAAACCCTCCTAAACACGGAGACTATCTCAAAAAAAATGGAGACTAAAAGGGCACAATTAGACTCGGACTCTCAGAAACGTCCCAGCTTCCATTCAACCAAAAAACCCACAATTGGAGCATTAACAACAACTCACACACTCCATCTCCGACGACGACAACCACTCGATGCCGTCGCCGCCACCACTCGTCTCCGATTCCCCTAGTTTCACCACATACTCCTCTGAAAACCTCGCCGACATCACCGCCAGGGTCGTCGAGGAGTTCCACCACGAATCCCACTCCGATTTCGAAGGCGGAGGAAGCGGATCAAAGACTACCTCTCCCTCTCCGCTCTCTCCTCCCCAACACCGTCAAAGACTACCTTTCCCCTCGATTTCTGATTTTGATATTGAGTCGTTGCTAGCAGAAGTGCGGTGGGGTCGGTGGAAGAGATCTAAGTCTCTCATCCATCTTTCTCTGCATAAATTGCTTTCGGCTTGACGACGTTGATTGATTTCAAAGTCTGAAACAACATGGGAGATGACTACAATCAACAACAGCAAAACCCGCCGAAGATCAAACACGCCGGCGCCATCTCCGGCCGTGGCGTCCTCCAAGATTACTCTGCCCATGGCCAAGCCAGTCGATACACACTCTGTGCTGAAGAGGTAACTGGTATCAAAAGATTGAAAAAGTTCATAGCTTTAGTCATATAATGATATCGAATTCGTCTTGTTTTTGAGTAAATTCTGGATTTTTGATTTGTATTTCCGGGTTGGGTCGGATTTGCTTTGAATTTCTTTTTTTGTATTGCTCACCAACTGTTCGATTAAATGCCCCTTTGATTTCTGGTATGTTTCCTTCTTAGAATTCATCTTCTGGTCACCAACTGTTCTTTTTTTTTGTATTGCTCACCAACTGGTCACTGCTCCATTGCTTGTAAGATAAGCTTCACTGGATTATACATTCAAGGACTAGCAGAGTTGTTTATTTTTAATAGCTCTACCACCAGTTGACCTGTTCCAGTTTAATTATTTATAATTTTTTTCTAGAAAAATCTACAATTGTTAGTGGAAGTATAAGAATGTATAAATATCCATGCCTATTGCCACTTGTGTGTGCTGCATCATAATGTTGATGATGCAACTGATGAAGTGTTATCTAATTGTCTCTTGCAGGTATGGTTCGTAAGGAAATACATGATGAAACTGACAGGATAACTGGAAAAACGAAGCAGATCTCTCATGTTCCTATCCATCTTAGTATACACTCTCCAAACGGTTGGTTACTGAGAAACTCTTTGTTTTGATTTAAAAAGATACCCGAGAATGTGGCATCAATGGATGTGCGTAAAAAATAACGTGACTGTGAAAATAGTCCTTACTGAAATGTAGTCGGTGACTTTATATTAGTGGAGAGGTATTGTCAAAGTCTATTCTTGCCAGAACAATCAAAACCCCAATAGTTAAGAAATATGATTTGGGTAATCGACCTCCTCCTCCAGCGACCGTTAAGGGCCGCCAAGGAAATCGCATTCGGTACAAACCCTAGCTCTCCCTCGCATCTGATTTCATATATACGTTCTATTTCTTTGCCTTATAGTTATATACAATCCCCTATATTGGGTTGAATCTCTGCATAAATAAGTGCTTATTTAGAAGCTATGTTTCTTAGTTTGGCCAGGATTGTTGAGCTGTAAAAAACCCGGTCCAAGGAAAAGGGGGAAGATATCGATTGGAGTATGTGAAATTGATATGTTCCATAAACTGGGATCTTGGGATTAGGGGTCTGTTATAATCAAGGTTGTATCTTAAGGAAGCCATGCTCTCATTTTCAAGTATAATTTATGTGTTGGCAGAGAAATATATCCAAGTAAAAATTTGATTTAACCTTTTCCTTTCTAGTAAGTATCCTGAATGATGGGGCTGGGCATTGACCAATATAACTCTAGAACTTTTAAAGTGAATGATCAGACTGTAAGGCAACACCAAACCATATGTTTTGCGAAAGACCATATGAGTGCAGGAATAAAAAAATTGATCAGAAGGGATATTTTACTTATCAGAAGGGGTATTTTACCAAACCATCTGATTAATTGACTTTGCTAGGCTGGTAATTTTACTTATCCAGCTTCTCATGTTAATATAGTTCCTCATTAAAGTTAAGTTTCATGTATTTGGGACTGGCTATTTTTTTTATTTTTATTTTTTTGTCAAACTGTGACTGGCTAATTTGCAAGCTAATTTCTCACTCCATGGCTCTATGTTAGAAATCAATATCGGCAGTAAGTTTCCAGTGCCTCGGCTGATTTAGGTACTCCTTTATGATTTTATTTAATTTAAATAGTCCTCTCGCTAATAACACACATAAAACTATGTTCTATTGATTGGTTTATGCGTGTTGTTGAGGCATAGTCCAAATAAGATACTAATATTTCTAGGTTTGCATGTCTGTTTTTTTTCTCCTATTTAACTGATATATCTACAAAGCTAATGCCAGTCTTTTGTTTTTCATATATCATGTCAAGAGGGTAATATGCCGGGAGATTACATGCGGTGTCTCTTGGATACATTGCAAATAGATGCTAAATTGTTAACTTAGAGGGAAACATTCAGCAACTAACAGGTAATCCAAATATATTGCTCCTAAGAAATTACCTTTTTTGCTAATCCCTGTTGACAGATTATTTACTTAAAAGTCTCAAAAGATGTTGTAACTAGCTTTCTATTTACAGATATGTTCAATGGCAGTTGTCAGTTTGGTTTTCGGATAATATGTTCATGTTCACCTTTTTGTTGTTTCTTTTCTTCTCTTCAACAAGTTGATTTGTAAGAAAGCTAAAACCAAGGTTAATTTGTAAGAGATCAACTTATTGTTTGGTGATCAAGATGATTGGCTCTTAGCTCTCATTTTGTACTCACACTGTGATATCCTGATAGCCTATATGTTTAAGTTGAATGAGATGCTTCATATCTGCTCTCTAAAATGAGGGTTCACTTTGTAGACTTTTGTTTGATATTGACGCTTTTGTGTAATGGAGAGTATCGAACAGCCACTTTTACTGCTTTATGTGACATATTTGCTTATTTTTCGGTCGTGCCTTTAATCACGGGCAATACCTAGTATATATATATGAGCAGAGCTCCTCTTTTTCTGGTACTATTTATGTTTCGTTTGTGGTTTATTTGAGCCTCAACCTTTCTTCTTACCAGTTGAAAGTAAACAATGGTGCATTTTGGGATTGTTTGTTATGGACATCATTTTTCTGTTCGGTTTCCTGAGTTAATCACTGTGTCTAGATTTCTTCCTCCATTCAGTTTATTGCTCCATCCTGTGTAAGGTCCCCTGAACAGTGGACGACGGTTCTGAGTGACTTCAGATACGTCATATTTTTCGTGGAACTTATTAAACTATGTTTTCAACAATGTATCAAACTAACATTTTATTTTCCTAATGTTGGTGTCTTAGACCACAAACCCATGTTAAAAATTATAGGATATTAGAAGCCCATGCTGGCGTCTTAGTCATGATATCATGGGGAGAAACAATCACTGAAGGTAAAAAGAACAGCTTAATTGTACTGAACAGCTTAATCGTACTACTAGGTTACTTGATTAAATTATTAAGAAGCTCTGCAGTGAGATATGTTCCCAATTTCCTATTAGACATATTTGTGTCGCTCTACCATGGAACATATTCCTATTATGACATGGTTCGCCAGATTTTTTTGCATTAAGATTATACCAATTCAGTGTAAGTTCATCTTTTCTCACATTTATTTTCTAATAAGTTCCTCTGAATTTTTGTATCTTTTGCAGTCTAACTGTTAGCCTAATTATGATGATACATGTGAAATTTTCTATTCTGGCACCATAGATTGATTTATCTCCCTTCGTAAAAGTTCCATGTTGCATGATTTCATTGATTTTTCTTCATTGAATATGTTAGGAATGATCTGGATATAAATGCTCATTAACGGTTTTGTTGGATGCAGGATAAGATTTGCTTTGTCGGACAACACAACAAAGTGGGAGGCCACTATTTTGAAGGGGGAAATCTGAAAAGGATTCCTTCATATAATTCTAGCTTCCATCATGTGTTTGAAAGCTATATTCATCATATATATTATGTGAGAGGGAATGACCCTATTCTGTAATTTTTTGGAATAGAAAACTGTGACCAAATTTATTTATTCTATTTTTGTTTAATGTAAAACACCATTGTTGATTATGTATGGCTTCAGCCTGTTTGGATGGTCTTCAGAAGTGCTTTTTTTTTTTTTTTTTTTTTTTTTTTTTAAGTTGTGATAAAGGTGACAAGCACGAAGGTCACAAGAAAGATGAAGTACCGTCAAACTTCTCTTCTAGTGACTATTCTGGATGTCATCTATCTAAATAAACATGAATATATGTTTGTCGCCAGTTTTAAAGGTGACAAAAACACATAGTCAGTAGAACGAAACTACCGACAGAAATATATGTCACTGCTTACTCTTTCTGCAGACAAACATAACGTTCGTCGGCTATCACTATAACGACGGAGCTATTGTGACTACGGATCGACAAACCAATTTCTGTCGGTAGAATATCTGCCGACAAATTTAAGCTATCAGCCGACAAATTTAAGCTATCTACCGACAAATTTTGTTGTCAACGGAGGCAGTATTTGTTGTAGTGAGTTTGGCTTCATCAGAAACGAAGGTGAGTCTTGTGTCTACAAGAAGGTTAGTGGGAGCTCTGTAGCTTTTCTGGTCTTGTAAGTGAATGACATACTACTCACTGGAAACGACATTCCCATGCTGCAATTTGTTAAAGATCGGCTAGGAAAGTGTTTCTCAATGAAAGACTTAGGGGAAGCAGCCTATATACTTGGTATAAAGATCTATATAGAAAGATCTAGAAGACTGCTAGGCCTAAGTCAAAGTACATATATAGACAAGGTGTTGAAACGGTTCAACATGCAAGATTCCAAGAAGGGATTCTTGCCCATGTCACATGGAAGAGTGATTGTCCTTCCAATGAGATTGAGAAGGAACACATTTGTAGGATTACATATGCCTCGGCCATATGATTTATCATGTACGCAATGTTATGTACTAGACCAGATGTGTCATATGCCTTGAGTATGACAAACAGATACCAGTCCAATCAAAGTGAGATTCACTGGACTGCAGTCAAGAACATCCTAAAGTACTTGAGAAGAACTCAGGATGCTTTCGTGATATTTGGTGGTGAGGAACTAAGAACTTTACCTCACGGGTTTGCTAGTGTTGTTTTCTCAGGTTTTTGGCGCCGTTGCCGGGGACAGCGGTAGATTGGTTAGTTAGAAATTAGTTTAGAGTTTTTGTTTTATTTTTCTTTTTGTTACTATCTGTTTACCTCACGGGTTTGCTAGTGTTGTTTTCTCAGGTAGCTATGGCGGAAGGCCAAGGGCTGATTAGCCTCACAACGGAGCAGCTGCAAGCTATGGTAGCTTCAGCCGTAGAGAAAGCACTGGCGGCAACATCGAGACCGCACCCGACCTTAATGCCATATAACCGTTCTGGGAAAGCAATAATCCAGGCATTTGAGGCGGATCTTAGAGGAAGGGAGCCAGCAATTTTGGTTCCACCAATTCAGGCAGAGAGCTTCTGTCTAAAGCTGAGCACAATTCAATTCACTCAGGAACAGTGCACATTTGCTGGTACATATGAGGAAGACCCACATGATTTCATTGGGAGATTTCAGAGCCATTGTGGGCTAATCCGATATAGTGGGGTCACATCTGAAGCGCTCAAACTGATGCTCTTCCCCCATTGCCTCAAGGGAGCTGCTATGGATTGGCTGGATTCATTGCCATCCAACTCAATCAAGACATGGGAAGACTGTGCCTCCCAGTTCATGAGTAAATTCTTTCCAATATCACGCATGATTCAGCTGCAGAACGAGATTTGGTCATTCAGGCAAAAGCAAAATGAATCCATGGTCAAAGCATGGGAGCGTCTCAACTTCTTGCTACGCAAATTCCCCAACCATGGCATTGCAAAAAGTCAGATCATACAGGTCTTCTATGATGCGCTTGGAATGCTTGACAAAGACAAGATTGATAGAGAAGCTGGGGGCAGTTTCTTGTTCAGATGTGATGTTGACGGTGCATATGAGTTGATGAGACGTGTGGTTGAGCAAGAGGAGAGCTTGGATTATGAGTGCCAACATCAAGAACCGATGAAGCATAGCTCACTGGCACATGGCATGGTTCAGGTGAATGCGGTGGAGGTAGTACATGAAGTAGCTAGTCCAGAGATGCATCAGCAGCAGCCAGTACCACCTTCAGATTCGTCCGAGATGACAGGGATAATAGAGGTAATGGCTCAGCACATGACGGACATATCCACACATGTCAGCTCTTTGACAATTGCACTTCAGGTGGCTCAAGCAGAAATAAAAGATCTGAAAGAGAAAATCAAACAAAGAGCACCAAGCAACATTGTTCATACTTCTGAGGAGCAAGCTCAAGCTATCACAACTCGAAGTGGTATTGCACTTGAGGATCCACCATATCCGAGTCATGCCAGAGCTACAGCATCTAAAGCAAAGGAACATGAAGTCTTCGATTCTGAGAAGACACCTGTCATGATCCCCCAATCAAAGGGCATGACTCACCAGGATGCAGAGAAATCTACTGAGGTACCACTTCCATCTCCTTCTTCTTCTCCAGAAATACCATTTCCATTACGTACTAGGAAGAAGAAGGACGATTCTGAGGAATACAGGCGCTTTCTAAACGTATTTTCAAAACTTCACATTAATATTCCGTTGATTGAGGCACTTCAAAAGATGCCAAAATATGCAAGGTTTATTAAAGATGCAGTCCTTGGTAAGAAAGCGGTGGATGAATTTCAGAGAGTGAACTTAAATGAACAGGTTAGTTCATGTGTTTTGCATGGAATACCTAAGAAAAAGAAGGATCCATGTAGTTTTGTCATTGAAGCTACCTTGGGTGACGCCTTCACGGGAAGGGCTCTCTGTGATCTGGGAGCGAGCGTGAATTTGATGCCGTTGTCGGTATTCAAAAAGCTAAGTGTGGGGGAGCCTCCAAGAACTTATATCACTCTCCAATTTGCAGACAAATCATCCAAGAGAGCATGTGGGATGATACAGGATGTCCTTGTGAGGGTTGGCAGCCTGATAATTCCTGCCGATTTTGTCATATTGGACATGCCAGCAGGTGATGTGCCTATCATTTTGGGCAGACCGTTCTTGGCGACATGTCGTACTCTCATTGATGTAGAGAATGGGGAGCTGATTATGAGGGTCAATGATGACATGGAGACGTTTCGGGTCTTCAAACCGACGCCCCAATACTCGTGGGAGTATCAGCCAGGGGTTCCATTTTCTGTGCCAATGAAGCGCCAAATCCCAGAGTTTTCGCAAGGGGATCCTCCTGATTATTGGGAAAGGAACAAGCCATCTGCTGTGCAAGCACAAGAAGCAGTGCTTCAAATTCAGCACAGGAAAGCTAAGATGGAAGCGGCACAATGTGCCAGACCAGCCTCATGAGGTGGCAGAGGTAACATGGTCGGGCCGTCGACCTTAAATTACAAAGCGCTGCTTGGGAGGCAACCCATGTAGAGTAGGATGCAAGTTGTTTATGTTTTTGCTTTTAGTTCTCCATATTTGATTTTGAGGGGTGAGAGAGAGTTGCTTTAATACTTTCAATCAGTGTGCAGGGACACAGGTACAAAAGACGCTCCGGGTTCCCCTTCTTGATGCGTGTGATAGAGAATGTGAGTAGGCGCATCGGAATCCGGACGCGAGGTGAGACTTTTCCGGAAACTTTCAACGGTCCACATGACCCCTTCTTGTTGCAGTTTCGCGGCAACGGTGCCCATGTAGGTCCGGGCACCCCAGGTACCTTTAACTCTCTCTCTTTTGTTTCTACGTTTTGAGCGGTAATTGTGGAGATTCACCGCCTACACATTTAAGCGATGAGTCCTCTTATTATATCTCTAAATTCGTTGAGGACAACGAAACGCTTAAGTGTGGGGGGGGGGGGGTTTGTGTATATTTTGCTAGCCATGTCAGTTATGCATCGCCAGTTACATGCAGTTGTGTCGTATTGTGGAGTAAATGTGGTTAGTGTAGAGTGTTTGATATAGTGTCGTATTGTGTTAGGATTGTTAGTATGCATTTTCTTTTTTTTAGCACTTTTACTTTATTGAGTCCCCTACCAAATCGTGTGATTAGTCGAGTTGGCCATTGCATATAGAGTTAGGAAATATTGAAAAAAAAAATTACAAATCATAAAATTTTAAATTTTTGAGAAAGGGCAATCGAAGAGAGTGAATGTGGAGAGGGCTTAATGATAGAATTCCTTAGGAATATGAAAATCTGAGGTGAGGTAGACGCGAGAATCTGGAGTAGGAAGACTTATAGGGCTAATGCACATTAGAACTGCGAGTAGCTGCCTCTCAGACTAGTTATCCTACTAGCGCTACACCACCGTCACTTAGGTAGTCGTCAACCCTCCTCGTAGTGGCAACGGAACAGCTGTGCGAGTGATGTTTATGGGGGCCTCACGTCCCGTCTCCATCTCCTAGGTCGACTAGTTACCCCTATTGATCCGTTTACCCCTTTTATTCACAGCCTCTAGCCTAGGAAGCCTTTCATTGTGACTTTCATCACTTGTTAGAATGGTCCTTTCCTATGCGTCATGATAGAGGGAGTTGAGTTAGGGAGGTTCGATGAGGGTGAGTTGATTTGATACTTCTTACGTGGATTCTCTTACATGTCGTCTTTTGAGGGGATGTGAGGGTGAGTTAGAGACGGTAGCACACTTCGGTGTGGAGGTGAGTCGTGTCCTTACACAACGATCACAGGTGGAGTACCGTAGTGCGTGGTATTTCTTCCACACGTCATGGGGTGGGGGTTGGTTGATCTTATAGGAGGTCGTGCTTATGCTTTATTTATATTCTCTATATCTTAGGTGATGAGGAGGATCGGTTGGAAAAGCACGTTTACACATTGACTACTGGGTTCGTGATTTGCTTTGCATCAAGTGTGGGGGTGTCTACATCTATGTTATTACATCACTAATTTGACACATTCCACCCCCACGTTATCTAATTTTGACATTTGATCTCCTCGGATATTACTATCGTATTGTCGGCTCCATGTGCTTAATGTTATTGTGTGGAAATGAAAAAAAAAAAAAAAAGTAAAATAGAAAGTGAAAGTGAAATTGAAAGGGAATAAAGGAGCAAGCTTGAAATTGAAGACCGGGGAGATTAGCTATTGTTCGAGATCACTTCTTCACATTTGTGGCCGCGAGAACGGCGTTGCACCAAGATTGAGGGAATGAGGGCCGGAGTAGTGAGATTCGGTGTGGTTCCTTGGATTTTGGTGAGGGAGTGTGAGAATCGGGTTTTGTGAGTTAGATCATGACGTCTAGGACTACGCTTCTAAATATCCTATCCTACCCGTCCTAAACCGTCAGCAATTTAACCCGTGGATAAATAGATCGGAAGGTAAGTGCTAGGGATACGTTTGATGAGTGTGCGGAAGCAACATATTTTGTGTTCGTGCCCGTTCTGTCTAACGAAACTGGCCGCAAGTTCTACCGATCACCAAAGTTATAGAACTTCCGAGGGAATATGAGAGCCTTATGACTTGCCGGTTTACTTTTTGAGATTGCCCAATCTCTAACTGAAGAAATTTTTTTTTTGGTGTTGTTTCAATATTTGCATTGTTTAATAATCGAGTTGCATTATATAGAGCATGTAAAGTGCATAGTCGTGCGTGTGAGTTGTTTGTGTCACATGGCTAGTAGAATTGTATGCAAAACGGTGTATTGAAATCATAGTGTGAGGGAATTTGAATGAGATTTTGCTCGGGACGCGCAAAAAGGTAGTGTGGGGGTATTTGATAACCCCGTTTACGGTGTTATATTTACACATGAAATCTATCGTTTTGCGTGATTCCGGGTACGATTTGATACGTAAATAGCTATGATCTTGAGATATTTGTGAGTTAGAGCTTATTGTGCTTATTTGATTAGTCTGGGCATTTTCTAGTGTATTTGAGCTATTTCTGTCACATTTTACACCCGGTATTTGTAGTTGTTTGATTCTCAGGTACCGGAGGCTTGGAGCGTAAAGTGGAACGGAAGACGAACTTCGGAAACGAATAGAAGCTCAAGAAATGGGTCAAGGAGAATGAGGAAAGAAGAAGAGGAACAAATTGCTTATCTCTTGTCTACAACCATCACCAACTTCACCCAAGAAATTCACTTTCACACTGCCTACTAATCCAAACGACCTAACTACCATTTCCTCCATCACCATTACCCATGTCAATCCCCTAAATTAACACCCTGCCAATGTCCTAACTTGCACCTTCAACCAACTTCAGCCATTCTCCATTCAACCCACCAGTAACCTACAAACCATCACCTGCAACTCCACATAAACCCACCTGAAACACCCTCAAATACCCAGTCCAATACACCACCAATCTACCTACAGTACCTACTCCTTTACCAATTCAAACCAAAACACCATAATTAACCTAACACCAACACCTCAGCCATTACCATAGCCTAATATCCACAGAGTACATGACATCCAAGCCACAACCCGCTGATAACAACCTGAACTTCACCCAATTCACAGCAACTTTTCACCACCAAAACCATGACCACAAACACCCAACATAATCAGACCTCCTATACAACCTGCAACTAACTAGTTGCAGCCACAAAGGTACCATTACTACCACCTGAAACCACAACCTATAACCTGCAATCGAATCACGTTCTCCCCACTCTGCCCATACCTATAACCTGCAACTACAAACACAACCACACACAAGAACCTGAACTCACCCGAACCTCTGCCTTCACAACATAAAACCCAGCAGCCACATCTTAGACCAAATTGCTTTCACCCACAACCTGCCTACAACTCACCATCACCCAGTACCATACACCAACCAATTCCCTTGCCAGCTAATTAAACCCAAAACCCACCTGAGACTATACCATATTCACCACCACCGTACACCATCACCCAACCACCGAAGCCAAGGCAGCGCAGAGAGCAAAGACTCAGCACCGAAGAAGCAGAGCATAAGACACAGAGAGAAACCCAGAAAGCATCGCAGCAGGACAAGAGAAGAAGGGGATCGCAGAGAAGAGAAGGAGCAGCGAGGAAGAAGAAGAATTAGAGAAAGAAGAAGCGCAGCAGAAATCGCCAGGAGATCGCACGACCTCATAACTTGGTCGTGCGATCAGAAGAGAACACTTCACCGAAGTAAGAAAAGATAGAACCTACTGTAATTGGCGACCACAACTCTGATCGCATGATCAGCAACCAAGGAGGCCACAGATCACACGATCTGAGTAGATGGTCGCACGACCTCCTGAAGCGAAACAAAAGAACAGAGGAGAAAATAAGTACGGGGTCTTCTATTAAAAAGCCCTAGGTGGCTAATCACTGGCTAATAATGAGCTTCCCACATTCTTGGAGGGGTTGTTTTGCGAATAATTGAATTTTTTTACTTCATCGGGTTAAAGAAGAGAAAAGGGGCTGTTTTGAGGGGGGGATCGACGCCATTCTACACCAACGAAGACACAGCAGAGAAGACGAAGACGAAGAAGACTGGAGGACGTGACGCTCCAATTTCGCGTTTGATCTCTTCTCTCTCTCTCTCTCTTTATCAACTTTATGGAGAACTTTGTAAAGTTATGCGAAATTATGTCTAGCTAAGCTTTCATAGCTAGATAGTTTATGGAGAACTAGGGTTTTGCTTAGATTTTCCGGAATTGTGAATTGATTCATGTCTTGAACTTAAATTCTACGTTTTGTTCTATTTATTCGAAAAGTTCTTGTTCTCAATTTCTTAGTTTGTATGGTTTGATCACCCAATACATGCTAGTTATCTAGGTTTGTTGCACGACAGTGAACATAACCCGGATTCGTGAAGAACGTTGTTGACATTCTCGTAGTTTCTTGAGACTGACAGGAGATAGAGACTTGAATGACCGTGTGTGGGTTGTTTCAGTTAGACGTTGTTAGGATTAGCGTAATCGATGGACCGACAGGACCCGGTGAGCGAACCTGGCTAGCTGACTAGAACGTAACGGTAGACAGAGGTGGACCGACATGACCCGAAGTAGACCGTAACGTAGATTTGCGTGAGATCGACAGAAGATCGTAATTAGTGTGACCCGGTATAACTAGACGTAGGTAGAGTGTTTCAAAACATAATCCGAAAGTATCTAAATGCCCTAGGGACCCTAAAACTATCTAGTGTTCTCCATATTCATATTAATCATAAAATAATAAAAATATTAGTTTAGTTTTGTTTATTTAGTTTTAGTCACTTGTTTGAGGGTGACGACTCCTTAAATCACAACTTTTTCCTACTGGTTACTTCAACTCTAAATTAATCGTTTAGCTAAATGATCTAGAGACTTTCCCTGTGGGTTCGACAACCTGAGCTTAATACTCATCTTTTATTACTTCGACCGTGCACTTGCGTATACACGTAAAAAATCGTGTCAGCGTGTAAGGGGTTACATGGATGCAAGCTTCCAAACCGACATAGATGATTTCAGATCACAATCAGGATATGTGTTTTGCCTAAATGGAGCAGCGGTGATCTAGAGGAGTTCCAAGCAAGAGACGGTGGCTGATTCTACAACAGAGGCTGAGTACATTGATGCGAATGGCACAGCAAAGGAAGTTGTCTGGATTAGGAAATTCGTTTCTGAACTTGGTGTCATTCCTAACATTGTGGATCCAGTAGAGTTGTATTGTGACAACACTGGGGCGATCACGCAATCAAAGGAGCCCCGGTCACACCAGAAATCCAAACACGTACTCAGGAAGTCCCATATTATTCAAGATATTATCGATAGAAGAGACGTTATGATATGCAAGATTCCTACATATGAGAATCTGTCAGATCCACTTACAAAGTCGCTTGTTCAGCGCAAGCATGAAGGGCACTAGGAGAATTGGCATACAGGATGCATCAGATTGGCTCTAGTGCAAGTGGGAGACTGTTGAAATAGATGCCCTAGGGGCAATCTAGTTTAGTATGAACTTATTTTGGCTAGAATATTCATTGTATTATTTATTGGATATTTAGTATAATGAAGTCCTTAGATTTACAATTGTGTTGTTTATCTTAAATATCCCTAGTCCATTATAATGATTAAATTGGAAAATCATCTACAGACTAGTATGGGGTTGGATTGATATGGAGATATCATGATCCAACACATGGGTATGCATTAGGGTAATGGCAAAGTGGATTGACCCATCTCCGAGAAGGCTACATACATGTTATGTTGAGTCACAAGCGCTTCTCGTGGTGACAACGGTATTATCATCCTTAGACTTGAAGTCACTAGATTATCTAGTTGTGGATTATTGTGATTTTGGTAGCAACAAACGCTACACCGTAACTGGGTAGCTATAAAGGGGTGTACCGTATACAATAAGAAGCAAGCTTAGAGATCGTAGTAGACGTAGATAGAATTTGTCCCTCCCACATAACGGGAGCAAATATCCTAGGCCACTCAAGGTATAGTGCTTATGGAATGTCTGGCCAGACTCAAATAAATTAATATGGGATATTGATGTTATTTGCTCGAATAAGGCTATTCCCCGGATCGAGAAACTATGGATTGGATATATGAGTGTGACTTATATGTCTCGTTTCCAATCCGGATATTGAGAAAAAGGGATCAGACAATTACTTGCACAAGGTTTGTCGGACGACTATTATATTAGTTGGCTAGAATGGAGGTCTTGCTAGAGACCGCTCCATATTAGCAAATTGTTGCTACCAATTAGATAGAGCCTATGGGGTCACACGCTAAATAGGGTTGAACTACATTTGGGAATTCATTAATATGATTAATTAATTATAAGGATCACTTTGCATCACCTTGCAAACTTCGTAGGACTAATATGCAAGGAAGGGACTAATCCGAATTCAAGTAGGATTAGGAAGGGCCATTAGGTAGTTGACAAGGAGTTGTTGGAATATATAAAGGACACTCCTAGATTCCTTCCCATACTAATGCTCATAACATAAGTTGAGTGGGAAGGAAACAAAAGAGAGAGAGCAAGACCGCAAGGAGGCCGAAGCCCCCTTACGTCCGCCCCTACCAGTCGGCCACAAAGAGAGGACGAAACCCTCTCTTTGTTCCTCGTTGCATGATTTCTTCTTACTCTTCCTCCGGTCCAAGCTAGCACAAAGGAGTATGAAGATCTAGACAGCAACCCTAGGCGTGGATCAACCGTAGAGACGTGACACAATTCACGTTACAAGTCATCACCGGTGATCTCTAAGGTGCGTTACTTGTTTCTTCCTTTACCATCGTTATGATTCTCTTCCTGTGATACTTTGAGGGTATTGAATGGAAAATTCTTTCTTCCGCTGCGTATCCATGATCAAAACCCTACACAAAACCGTACAGTGACAAGGCTGGTCAAGAAGAAGACCAAGATGATCGGGATAATGACGAAGACAGAGGAGAAGAAGATGCAGAGCCAAAGGGAGATGGAGACCCAACCCCCTAATTCTTGCCTCTTCTTTCTCTCTTTTTCAAGGCCTTGAAACTCCCTTCAAATTCTTTCAAATTCTACCTTTCAAAAACTTTTCCATTCAGATTTCCAAACTATGATCCGACATTTTCTCATTCTTTTTTGATGAAAGTCAAAAAGGGGGAGAAATTTAGGTGTTTATTTGCTTACTTTTAATACTTTTTATCTGGCTTAGAGATCTGGTTTAGATCAATAGGTTTTTGCTGGATTTTTCTACTGTTTACATGCTGAAATAACTTTGATTACTTGGACATCATTTGGTTCAGTTTGTTATGTTTATCTGCTCTGCTCTAATGACTATTTTTTGCAGAGAACTAGCCTTTAAAGGATGAATGGTTTTGTCTTTCATCAAGGGGGAGATTGTAAGTTCAGCATTTGTTTCAAAGATTTGAAACAGCTTGTCTATTTCAAGGCCTTGAGACTGGTTTCAAAGGTTTGAAATAGTTGGTGCAGTTCTTGCATGAACTTAGGGGGAGCTTTCTGATTCTATTATGACTCTTGATCTCCTGTTCTTGATTCTATGTTATTTTATGATGAAAGATAAATCATTTTGATACTCTAAACTGTAATTAATCCAACTATTTGATTGAGTTTTTGCAGAGTTATTTAGCTGCCTATTTTGAAGGAACAATTTCCTAAACTGAACTTTGCAGGAAAGGAAAACTAGTTGATGATTTGATTATGTGCTTGTGCAATCTGGCCTAGACCTTCCTAACACTCTCAGAAACAATATCAAGTTAGTATCTTTGAAGATACTGAGCAACTAGCCGTTGGGAGAGCTGTTAGAAGAGTCAAAGCCAACAGCTGAATTTTAGGAAAGTTTGTTAAAGAAGATCTTGCATATCTTCAATTCAAACAAGCTGCTTAAGAGGGATTTTGCTGAGGAATTTTGTAGCAGAGAACACACAGAGACATTCAAACACAATTGAGGATTTACAAGCAGCAAAGAAGCAGATCTACATCACTCAACCCAATCATCTGAAGAGACAACATATTCACTGAAGAACTTGTTCTCAGTCTTCTTTTCCGATCTTCATTTTTGTTTATTATTTGAATACTACTTCTGGATCTTATTCTCGTGGATGGTTCAACAAGAACAATATAGATTTCTTGTTGAATCAGTTAGCTAGAGCAGGCACTAGATAGGTTAGTGAGAACCACAAGCTGTAACAGAGTAAGGGAACTCTATGTTCTTGAGATCTAGGGCTTAGCTTTTGATTAATAAGAATTGAGTTTAAAATCCTGTAGGGATTAATTCCCTGAGGTAGAGACGTAGATCAAAGTGTACTGAACTTTATAAATCTCTGAGTCTCTTGCACTTAGTTTACAATTATCTACTTAGTTTATTTTCTGCACAAAACAGGTTTCAGTTCATGGGCTTGAAAGCCATTTCAAGGCCTAGAATATTATCAGCATTCTGTAGGGTTTTGATCATGGATACGTAGCGGAAAAAGATAATTTATCCATTCAATACCCTCCAAGGATCACAGGAAGAAAAGCATAACAATGGGAAAGGAAGAATCATGTTACACACTTTAGGGTTTCTCCTGTGATGACTTGTAACGTGAATTGTGTCACGTCTCTACGGTTGATCCATACCTAGAGTTGAGATCTAGATCTTCCTTCTCCTTTGTGCTATCTTGGACCGGAGGAAGAGGAAGAAGAAATCACACAACACAAGGCAACAAGGAGGTTTCGGCCTCCTTTGTTGGCCGTCGGGGAAGGGGCTGCGCAAGGGGGTCGGTTCGGCCCTCTTGTTGCTTGCTCTCTCTCCGTTTGTTCTCTACCACTCAAGTTATGAAAAATAGTGTCATAAGTGTGTAAAGGAAGGAAGGATAGTCTTTTATATAGTCCAACAAATCCTTGTCAACTAACTAAAGGCCCTATTATAGTCCTACTAGAATTCGGTTTAGTCCCTTCCTTGAAATTAGTCCTACTAAGTTTGCAAGGTGTTGCAAAGTGATCCTTCTAATTAATTAATCATATTAAATAATTCACAAATCTAGTTCAACTCTATCTAGCGTGTGACCCCATAGGTTCTATCTAGTTGGTAGCAATAATTTGCTAATATGGAGCGGTCTCTAGCAACACATCCATTCTAGCCAACTAAGAGAATAGTCATCCGACAAACCTTGTGGAAGTAATTGTCACATCCCTTTGTCTCCAAATCCGGATTGGACACGAGACATAAAAGTCACACTCGTATATCAAATCCATAGTTTATCGATCCTGGGAATAGCCTTATTCATGCAAATAACATCAATATCCCATATTGATTTATTTGAGTCTGGCGAGAGATTCTATAAGCACTATCCCTCGAGTGGCCTCGGATATTTGCTACCGTTATGTGGGAGGGACAAATTCTATCTACGTCTACTACGATTTTTAAGCTTGCTTCTTATTGTATCCGGTACACGCCTTTATAGCTACCCAGTTATGGTGTATCGTTTGACGCTACCAAAATCACAATAATCCACAACTAGAAAATCTAGTGACTTCAAGTCTAAGGATGACAATACCGTTTTCACCACTAGAAGCGCTTGTGACTCCACATAACGTGTATGTAGCCTTCTCGGAGATGGGTCAATCCAGTGCGCCATTACCCTTAATGCACACCCATGTGTTGGATCATGATATCTCCATATCAATCCAACCCCATACTATTCTATAGATGATTGTCCTATTAATCATTATATTGGACTAGGGATATTTAAGATAAACAACACAATTGTAAATTTAAGGACTTCATTATATTAAATATCCAATAAATAATACAATGAATGTTCTAGCCAAAAACAAGTTCATACTAAACTAGATTGCCTCTAGGGCATCTATTCCAACAGTCTCCCACTTGCACTAGAGCCAATCTGATGCATCCCGTACGCCAATGCTCCTAGTGTGCCCTTCATGCTTCCACTGAACAAGCGGCTTTGTAACTGGATCTGACAGATTCTCATCTGTAGGAATCTTGCATATCCGAACGTCTCCTCTATCGATAATATCTCGAATAAGATGAAAGTTCCTGAGTACGTGTTTGGACTTCTGGTGTTACCGGGGTTCCTTTGACTGCGCGATCGCCCCAGTGTTGTCACAGTACAACTCTACTGGATCCGCAATGCTAGGAACCACACCAAGATCATAAAAAAATTTTCTGATCCAAACAGCTTCCTTTGCTGCGCCATTTGCAGCAATGTACTCAGGCTCTGTTGTATAATAAACCATCGTCTCTTGATTGGAACTCTTCCAGCTCACCGCTGCTCCATTCAGGCAAAACACATATCCCGATTGTGATCTGAAATCATATCTGTCGGTTTGGAAGCTTGCATCCGTGTAACCTCTTACACGCAACTCTTCATCTCCGCCAAATATCAAGAAAGCATCCTTAGTTCTTCTCAAGTAATTTAGGATGTTCTTGCCTGCAATCCAGTGACTCTCACCTAGATTGGATTGGTATCTGCTTGTCATACTAAAGGAATATGACACATCTGGTCTAGTACATAACATGGCGTACATGATAGAATCTATGGCCGAGGCATAGGGAACTCTACTCATGCGTTCCTTCTCAATCTCATTGGAAGGACAACCACTCTTCTAAAGAGTGATTCCATGTGACATGGGCAAGAATCCCTTCTTGGAATCTTTCATGTTGAACCGTTTCAACACCTTGTCAATATATGTACTTTGACTTAGGCCTAGCAGCCTCTTAGACCTATCTCTATAGATCTTTATACCAATTATATAGGCTGCTTCCCCTAAGTATTTCATTAAGAAACATATTCCTAGCCAATCTTTAACAGATTGCAGCATGGGAACGTTGTTTCCAATGAGTAGTATGTCATCTACATACAAGACCAGAAAAGCTTCGTAGCTCCCACAAACCTTCTTGTAGACATAAGACTCATCTTCGTTTCTGATGAAGCCAAACTCTTTGACTACTTCATCAAAACGTCAATTCCAACTCCTAGAAGCTTGCTTCAATCCATAAATGGATCGTTGTAGCTTAAATACTTTATTGGCTTGATTTGGATCTTCAAAACCCTCCGACTGTATCATATACACGTCCTCGAGGAGATTTCCATAGAGGAATGCTGTTTTGACATCCATCTGCCAAATCTCATAGTCGTAGTATGCTGCAATGGCAAGTAGGATTCAGATGGATTTGGTCATGGCGACTGGTGAAAAGGTTTCATCATAGTCGATACCATGAATCTGTCTGAATCCTTTAGCCACCAATCGACCCTTATAGGTAATCAAATTACCATCCATGTCGATCTTCTTCTTGAATACCCACTTGCACCCAATGGGTCGTGCCCCTTCGAGTGGTTCCACCAAAGTCCATACTTTGTTGGTATACATGGATTCCATCTCGGAACTCATGGCTTCAAGCCACTTCTGAGATTCTGGCCCTTTCATGCCCTCCTCATAGGTAGTAGGCTCATCATCGATGAGCATCGTGTCACCAGAGTCTGTTACGAGAACTCCATACCTCTCGGGTTCCTGGCGCACTCTACTAGATCTACGAAGCTCTTGTGTTACTTGAACAGGCTGTTTCACAACTTCTTGTGGTTCCTGTTCATGTTCCGTAGTTGGTTCAGTGATTTGTGGTTCTTGAATTTCTTCAAGTTCTACAGTCCTCCTACTTGCTTATTTAGAGACAAACTCTCTTTCTAGAAACACGCCGGACCGATCAACAAACACTTTGTTCTCAATTGGATTGTAGAAGTAGTAAACCTTAGTTTCCTTAGGGTACCCCAAAAATTTACACTTATCCGACTTCGACACTAGCTTGTCTGATTGTAAACGCCTTACATAGACATCGCAGCCCCAAATCTTCATGAACGACATTGTGGGACGCCTCCCACTCCACATCTCATGTGGTGTCTTCATGACTGATTTAGATGGAACACAGTTAATGGTGAAAGCTTCACTTAATAGAGCATAGCCCCAAAATGAAAATGGAAGATCGGTTTGACACATCATATATCGAACCATATCCAATAGTGTTCGATTCCTCCTCTCGAACACGCCATTCCATTGGTGCGTTCCGGGTGGAGTGAGGTTGTACACTATCTCACACTATCTAAGATAGTCATCAAACTCTTGGCTCAAGTAATTGCCTCCACGATCCGATCGTAGAGCCTTGATACTTTTACCAAGTTGCTTCTCTACTTCACTCTTGAATTCTTTGAAACCTTCAAAGGATTCGGATTTGGCCTTCATAAGGTATACAAATCCATATCTACTGAAATCATCAGTAAATGTGATGAAGTAGACGTAACGGCCTCTGGAAGGCGTGGCAAATGGGCCACACACATCAGCATGTATGAGCGCCAATTGCTCACTAGTCCTCTCACCTTTCTTATTGAAAGGGGAATTTGTCATTTTTCCCAATAAACAAGCCTCACATGTCTCATATGATTCAAAATCAAATGAGTCTAGAAATCCATCCTCATGGAGTCTAGATACAAGTTTCCCGTTTATGTGGCCTAAACGACAGTGCCATAAGTAAGTAGGATTTAAATCATTTATTTTAATCCTCTTAGTATTAATGTTGTAGACATGATTGCTTAGATCAAGGACATATAGTCCATTAAATAATTGCGCACTACAATAGTGAATATTATTAAAATAAATTGAACAACAATTATCCTTTATTGAAATAATAAAACATTCCTTGTCCAAACAAGAATTAGAAATAATGTTTATCCTCATAGCAGGCGCAAAATAGCTATTATTTAATTCTAAAACTAATCATGAAGGCAGAGACAACTCGCACATGCCCACGGCCAATGCAACAACCTTTGCTCCATTCCCAACGCGCATGTCTATCTCCCCTTTAGCCAATATTCTACTTCTCTTTAGATCCTGCACATTTCGACAAATGTTAGATCCACATCCAGTATCCAATACCCATGATGTAGAGATAGTTAAATTGACATCTACAACAAAAATACCTGGTGGTGGTGGAATCACTATTCCAAGCCTCTTTCCTCCAGATATTTTGGGCAATTCCTCCTCCAGTGTCCAGGCTGACTGCAGTAGTGACACTCACCTTTAGACACACCTTTGGAAATGCCACCAACAGGCTTAAGGGCAGGTTCCTTGGACTTGGCAACTGACTTGCATTTGCCCTTGGAGGATGGGGCAAACCTTTTTCCCTTTCCTTTCTACACCATCATAATGGCCTTGCCCTTACCCTTGTTGATGCTTTGTTCAGCTGTCCTCAACATATCGAGTAAATTTGGCAGTGGTTTCACGATCTCGTTCATGTTATAGTTCATGATGAACTGTCCATAACTCTCAGGCAACGATTGCTGTACGAGATCGGTGGCCAACACTTAACCGACAGGAAACCCTAGTCGCACGAGATTCTTCAAGTACCCGATCATATGGAGTACGTGAGGTCTCACAGGGTTTCCTTTAACCACATGTCATTTGAACAATTCCTTAGAGATCCCATACCTCTCAACCCTATCCTACTCTTGGAGGAGGTGCTTCAAGTGTTCGATCATATCGAGAGAATTCATGTTCTCGTGTTGCTTCTGAAGCTCAGAGGTCATGGTGCATAGCATAAGGCAGGCCGCATCATTAGCGTCATCTACACGTTTCTGATACGCCTTTAGGGCTGCAGGAGTATTGTTCTCTGGACCTGATCGAACTTGCTCCTCTATTGCGTACAGTTTCTTCTCTTGCTTGAGAACGATTCTCAAGTTTCTGTACCAATCAAGGAAGTTTGTTCCAGAGAGCTTGTCCTTCACAAGGACAGATCGTAGGGAATTTTGTGAACTCAATGAGTTATTGGCCATTTGGAATTCTACAAAAGGAAAATATGCAAGTTTTAGTATTTGTGAACTTTTGACTATATTCAATAATGGCTACTTTATCAAATATAGCTCCCACTATTTTTATACGGATTAATAACCCTCAAGATATTAATGCGGAAAATATCCTTATATTTTCTAGTGGGCCATGATCCATGTTTCATCTCCTTTTGAGCTTGCTTTGGCAAGTCACCCAAAATTTGACTACTTTAGGTACGAACAATTTCAATTGCATCCTATGCAACTCTTGGTTCAATTGGGCAAATAACTCGTTATTTATCCATCCGCATGGATAATATCAATTGACTGCCTCTAGGTTTTAATCACATTAATAGCCTAGTTGTGTCCAACCTCTTATTTAAACAATTGCACATTACTTGCTTGTGCCATCGCATTTCCCCAAGTCCAAAAAGTTTCCAAATTTGAAACTAGTTTCCAAATTGGTGCCCAAACCCTAAATCTAAGATCCTAAAATTTCTCAAACTCACTAATTCATGCATCCGATGCAAAAACTAGGTCTTGGTTTGTTTGATTATTGACAAATTGCATCATATGCTTGATTTGTCCGTTTTACGCGATAAAAAAAAATTTAAAGTGTAAAACTATCAAAACGTAACACATAAACCACGTCTATGTTTTACGACCTGTGGCTCTGATACCACTGTAGGGTTTTGATCATGGATACGCAGCGGAAAAAGATAATTTATCCATTCAATACCCTCCAAGGATCACATGAAGAGAAGCATAACGATGGTAAAGGAAGAATCATGTTACACACCTTAGAGTTTCTCCCGTGATGACTTGTAACGTGAATTGTGTCACGTCTCTACGGTTGATCCACGCCTAGAGTTGAGATCTAGATCTTCCTTCTCATTTGAGCTATTTTGGACCGGAGGAAGAGGAAGAAGAAGTCACACAACACAAGGCAACAAGGAGGTTTCGGCCTCCTTTGTTGGCCGACGGGGACGGGGCAGTGCAAGGAGGTCGGTTCGGCCCTCTTGTTGCTTGCTCTCTCTCATTTTGTTCTCTCCTACTCAAGTTATGAACAATAGTGTCATAAGTGTGAGAATTAAGGAAGGAGCATCCTTTATATAGTCCAAAAAATCCTTGTCAACTACCTAAAGACCCTATTCTAGTCCTACTAGAATTCGGTTTAGTCCCTTCCTTGCAAATTAGTCCTACTAAATTTGCAAGGTGTTGCAAAGTGATCCTTCTAATTAATTAATCATATTAATTAATTCCCAAATCTAGTTCAACTCTATCTAGCGTGTGACCACATAGGTTCTATCTAGTTGGTAGCAACAATTTGCTAGTATGGAGCGGTCTCTAGCAAGACATCCATTCTAGCCAACTAATAGAATAGTCATCCGACAAACCTTGTGCAAGTAATTGTCACATCTCTTTGTCTCCATATGCGGATTGGACACGAGACATACAAGTCACACTCGTATATCCAATTCATAGTTTCTCGATCCTGGGAATAGCCTTATTCATGCAAATAACATCAATATCCCATATTGATTTATATGAGTCTTGCGAGACATTCCATGAGCACTATCCCTCGAGTGGCCTCATATATTTGCTCCCGTTATGTGGGAGGGACAAATTCTATCTACGCCTATTACGATTTCTAAGCTTGCTCTTTATTGTATCTGGTACAAGCCTTCGTAGCTACCCAGTTATGGTGTAGAGTTTGACGCTACCAAAATCACAATAATCCACAACTAGAAAATCTAGTGACTTCGGGTCTAAGGATGAAAATACCATTGTCACCACGAGAAGAGCTTGTGACTCTACATAACATGTATGTAGCCTTCTCGGAGATGGGTCAATCCAGTGCGCCATTACCCTTAATGTACACCCATATGTTGGATCATGATATCTCCATATCAATCCAACCCCATACCTGTCTATAGATGATTGTCCTTTTAATCATTATATTGGACTTGGGATATTTAAGATAAACAACATAATTGTAAATCGAAGGAATTCATTATATTAAATATCCAATAAATAATACAATGAATGTTCTAGCCAAAAACAAGTTCATACTAAACTAGATTGCCTCTAGGGCATCTATTCCAACACATTCTCTTTTACTATTTGTTTTCATTCCAAGGAATTGAAACTCATTTCAAGGCCTTGAAATACTTGCTACTCTTCACAAACTCTTTGTAAACTGTTCTTTTGGCAAAAGTTTCAAAAGTTGCCATACTCTATTCAATTCCCCCCCCCTTTCTAGAGGATTGAACCAGTAGTTATTCCTACATTACTTCCACTTTCACTTTGTTTTGTCCGATTGACAGAAAAAGAGGCGATGCCCATCTCCGACGGGTCAATTGACTGCGCCAATCCATCAGCCGACCGAAAGTCGTGTGGAGAGCTCTCTCTTAGATGTGTTCGGTCTAGGTCTTCAACCCCCTTCACCTCTTACAGTTGATTCTTACTTCTTCTCTGTCGACAAATTCAAAGCTTGACCTCTTTGACTCGATTTGCGCCATTTGCGAGTTAGGTGCACCTTTGGTATTTCTTACCAAAAACCCTTTCCCCTATTCTTATGCTGGAATAAGGATGATAGCATGTTGGGACTTTTGTAGAATTTTTTTTTTTGCCTCACACCTTGTTCTTGATAGTAAGGTTGTCTCAAGGGTTCGCTGGGCTTTTTCAACTTCCTATTGTTTTTGGTTGTCCCATCAAATGACAGATTTCAGTTTTGAAGGTAGGACTTCCACCTCTTCCAAATCATTGACACGCTTCTATGCCTCCCGACATTTTGGGTTTTACAGGCCTCACCAAATCAAGGTACTAAACTCACTCGACTTGCGCAAACATCTTATAACCCAGTTCTGGGTAATTTATTATCCGACCTTCCTTTCTGTCTCACCCTTCCAAGCCTTATACCCTATTGTTTTGGGATTTCCAAACATCCTGGATGGGTTTCGTCGCGACGGCTCCCCTCCTGCAAGTTGAAGCTCTCCGGTTGGTATGAGTTTTTGTGTTATGATCATGTAATTTTCCCCGTATTTTCCGACTTTTGGGTGAAAGTGTGTAACAACCAAACTTAATGTTGATTGCCTCGTGTTTAATATATATAATTTTTTATTTCTAAATAAAATCCTAGACCTCAGATGTAGTTTCAGGATGTTATCGAACAAATGATCTAATGCTCACTTTGTAATGCTTAGTAATTAAGCTAGGGGTAAGGAAGACAGAGTACCAGGTAAGGTTTTCCCTAAAAAATAGATTTCATAATCCTAATCCTAAAAATAGTAGCAATTAATTAGATTCCCTATTACATAAGGGAGACGATTTTTAATAGTTTCAGTAGCGGTACCGGTTAAAATTATCCTCGAGGTGTGTAATAACAATCTTCAATAGTCTAAGAACTTTAAGTTGAAATAATGATGGGTATATAAGCTCCGACAAACATGAAAATTACATCAAAAATTGTAATCAATCTCAGTACACAATGAATACGATCTTAAAGGCAAAGCATCTATGAACAAATAACTGATAAACATTGTCTAGAGACAATGGAAACCCACAAAGAGCCTTTCGATATTAAGGGGCTTTACTATTGCAATTCAACATTATATTTTCAGTTTCCTTTAGGTTACACCAGGAAACATAGCCGTTGTTGTGGTGAGATACGCATGACTGTTATAACCCTAACTACTAAGAAGTATTTCCCGAATTCAGAAAACAATTTCAATGCAAAGTCTGGATTCAGGAATCATAGTGCCACTCAGTTACTTGGTTAGGGATACTGAATCCAAATTATAGAGAACACAAATTTCTTACTCAAGTCTCACTCATGTGCCTTCAAGATCGATTAACCAAGCCATGCTATGGAGCCCGATTTTTTTTTAACTCCATACGCATAGGAACAACAATTTCACACTGAAGCATAAGCATAAACCCTATAAACTCAAATTTAGGCATACCTATATTAGTGTGGAAAATGAATTGTGTTCTTTCTATTGATCATCCATTGATCAAGCTCAGTATTTATACAAGATTTCTATCGACTACATACACTACATCAAGTGACTACCTACATTGTATATGCAAGCTAGAATAGGAAACATAATTACAACATAATGACTAATTGCATAAATCATGGAAGGGATAATGGGTGATGGCATAAATCAGGAAAGACATCATGCAGGATTATCTCATTCCTTAACAAGCCCACGCAAGATGGAGGATTCCTTAGAGACTCCAATCTTGGATCGCAGACGGATAAATGGGACGTGACCAAGTGAGAAACACGACCCATTTTCCCATTTTATGAGTGTGTACGGCGGTCTTGGTTGCCCAAGTTACCACCATTGTGCGAGTACCGAGGGGATGCACCCTCATGCGATTCCATTCTTGAGTGACGCTGCATCACATTGGTTGTTGTAAGGAGACTTCCAGATTTACATTCTGCGGTTTGCAGGGAGCGCTCATGCTCCTGAATGATGTATGTGAGTTTATGATAGAGACCTCTGTGTTGCGGACTCAAAGACCAGCCACAATGGGAGTGTAATCATTGACAAGATGGTTAATGATGGAGATGATAAGGTCAGTGTTTGATACTAGGATTAGCGCGGGGGCCAGATCATTGCATATGTCCTTCATATCCTTTATATACTCCAAAATGGAGAAATTATCATGCGGATTGCAAGAAAGTTTGTTCTTGAGTGCCATGATTCGGCCAGGAGATGTGCCGGCGTAACTTTCTGTGAGGGTGATCCAAGCTTCACGTGTCGTGGACACGGAGGAGATCAGTGGCTGAACTAACTTAGTGCAACTATCGAGGAGGGCACTGATAATGATATGATATTGACGATACCAGATAGAGTACTCAGGGTTGGGAACTGATTTAGCATCGTCCATGTAGCAGGCTAGGGATTTGATATTGCTATCAAGGTAGCCCATAAGATCAAAGCCAATTAGAGTGGCTTCAACTTGTCAACGCCATACTAGGAAATTGGCGGAGGAGAGCTTGATGGGAAAGTTGGTTGGGGCATTCAGTTGAATCACCGATGGTGTGGAAGTTGTAATATCGCGTCCCACATCCAGATATTGTGGATTGATTGTGGATTAGATGTACATATGGTTGGGGGATTGTAATATCTTGTCCCACATTTGAGGTTTGTGAGTTTGAAATAGGGTATATGGTACACCATGTGGGTTGCTACTATCACCTTCAAGGCTTAAGCATTTTTATCCAGTGGTACGGGTAAGGAAGCTTCTAGGAAAGTAATCCACGAGTGTTACAAATGGTAACAAAGACAACCCTGGTACTGCAAGGGCTCCGTGGCAATGCGCCCCAGCCAAGGGGAAACGTGAATGGGCACACCTGACGAGGACGTAAAGTATATAAGGTTGGGGGGGATTGTAATATCCCGCCCCACATCGACATATTGTGGATTGAGTATGGATTAGATGTATATATGGTTGGGGGATTGTAATACTTGTCCCACATTGGAGGTTTGTGAGTTTGAAATCTGGTATATGATAAACCTTGTGGATTACTACTAGAACCTTCAAGGCTCAAGCATTTTATCCAGTGGTACGGGTAAAGAAGCTTTTGGAAAGTAATCCACGAGTATTTCAGCTGTAGTCATGGTGGTGATGGCAGGCGTGCGAGACTGAGAGGCAAGATTGTTGGCTTACGATTAGCGACGATAGAGAAATGGATTTTGTAGAAAAAATTCTACATCTCTGATACCATATGAGAGTGGAAAACGAATTGTGTTCTTTCCATTGATCAAGCTGAGTATTTATAAAAAAGTGCTATCGACTACATACACTACGTCACGTGAAAGATCAGGTTGTGCAAGAATTGAAATAGCTTGGCCTTGAAACAGCTTTCAAAGCCTTGAATCAGTTTCAGAGGCTTGAAAACAGTTTGGCTATTTTCATGGCCTTGAAACTGGATTCAAATCCTTGAAACTGCAAAACCTGAATACACATTCTTAGGGGGAGTTTTTCTGCTAACTCTCTGATTTGATTTAATCTCCTTCTTTGATATGTTTGATTCTCTATTATTTGATGATGAAAGACAAATTGTTATAACATGTTTTTTTTAATCGTAATATATCATCTGTTTGACCACGATAATAAAGGAATTTTTGTTTCTAAGTTTTGCAAGATTGTTTCCTAAACTAAATTGCTGCAGATTTGGAAACACTTGAACACTTTGATCCTGTGATCAATCAGACGTGTATGATAGCTTCTCATGGTGGTTAAATGAAATATCACAACAATATCTCTAAATATTGTGATCATTCAACCGTTGGAGAAGATTTCAAAGTAGTCAAACTCTGTTGCCTACAAACTAGGAAGGTTGTTGCTGAAAATATGGGGAGATTTGCAGAGCTGTTTGAAGTATTTATAGAGCTCAAATCCGAAGCAACAACATACAACACTCAACGGAAAAATACAGAGAAAGTATTCTGGATTGACAAGCATCAAAGAAGTTCTTCATTTCTTCCAATCCATTCACAGAAGTTCACTGCATTTCACTGCAATTTCTTTACTCTTAAGTGTTCTTCTGTATAGAGCTATACTGGTAGATCATTTGTGTATTATTTCTACATTCATTATCAAGGATTGTTCAAAGTGAACAATAGAGAATTCTTAGTTAATCAGTTAGCTAGAGCAGGTACTAGACAGGTGTTAAGGATCGTAAATTGCATATTTTAGTAGGTTAGTGAACTCCTCTTAACTTACTTTTATGTGTTATTTGCGTGTTATATCCCTAATTCTAGACTTATGCTTGTTTTCGTAGCTTTGGTTGTTTTTGTCTTGTTTTGTAGGTGAGGCAAGCTAGGGGAGAGCTTGAATGATAATTTGAGACGCTTTGGAGGACCTAATTTGAAGAATAGTGAAGATTTAAGGGCTTATTTGAGAAGACAAGAGAAGAATTGGGGCCAATATTGAAGATCTAGAAGTCAAAAGTGAAAGAGGAGGGCAAAATAGATGAGAAACTAATGGAAGTGGGGCTTAAGTGCATGTTTTAAAACCTTTTAATGGCTCATTTGAAGGATTTTTAACGGAGTGGGGGTCGAATTGTCAATTTCAGAAGGCTTTAAGTGAGGAAGGGGGCCTTTTAAAGCATTCCAACAAGCAAGGGGGGAGCCGGGTGCAATTTTCCAAACCCAGCTCACCCCCTAGCTTGTTTCACGCGGCTCTACTCTCTCTCCCCGTCAAAAAAAACCCAGCAGCCATTGTAGAGCTTGACCAAGCTCCTTCATAGCTTCACCCCGGGCTCGTTTCTTCACCAAATCAAGCCAAACCGGTCCCAGTTTGATCCTTGTTCAACCCTCTATCAAACCCCTCTCTCAATTCGGACCAAGAACCACTCATATAAAAAGCCCCAAATTAGCTAGGGTTCTTGAAGCTTCTTCAAATCAATGATTGAGATGAATTGGGTTCAATTGGAGGGCTGAGATGTGTTCTTGGAGGCCACGAAACAAGTTTTTGAAGTCTATAAAAGCCAAATCAAAGATTGAAGGAAGTGGAGGACGAACCAACGCTAAAGCTAGTCGAAATTCTGCCTCTCTCTCTCGGTACTAGCTTGATTCTGGGTTGTGTTGGTGTTTCCGAGCTCGTCCCGAGCTACCACGGAGCCAACAACATCCATAGGAGGAAGAGCTAGGGCTGGGTTCGATTTGGGGCTGTTTTGGAGCACCGTTTTGGTCACTATTTTGAGTTTAGTTGCTAATTAGTTGATAACTCTTGTTAGATTAGTTGTTATTAGTTGGTTTTGTGTAGTTTGGAATCAAGTTGTAGTAGTTTGAATCAAGTATTGGTAACTTTGTTCTTCATTTTAGGCATTTGAAGCAAGTTCTTGAGTTGAAACTTGAATTTGATGAAAATGTTCATGAATATGCTTGATATCTCTTGTGTTGCTTGGTTCTTGGATATGAGTAGCTAGATTAATTGTTGGTTGAAGTTAATGAATCTAGGTGTGTTGGGTATGGATTCAATTGTTAAATCAATGAGTTGAGAAGTTCCTCTTGTGATTCATGACTCAACAAGTGTTGGAATACAAATCCGATTTGTAGCTTCATCTTGTATGTGGATTCATGCTTGAATACACATACTTGATAGTTGATACAACTTAGTTTTGGATTCCACTAGTGTTCCTCATAAATCATACTTGAATTTGACATTAGAATCCATACATATCCTTGTAATATCATTTGGGTGTTGGATTCATGCACAACACTCCTAGATGATTCAACTAAGACCAACTCTTCTCTCAAATTCTACAAACTCTTCTCAAGTTTTGGATTCTCTTTAAAGTAGTTGCTTAGTTTCTTGGAATTGTTCAACAAATACCCTTGCTCCATCAAGTTTGCTTGGTGGATTTTGAAGCTTGGCTAGCTCTAAAGCCTTTGGGAAACTTGTTTTGTTAATTTAGTTAGTCGCTTAGTAAGTTTACTAGTTAGCTTAGAGTGTTTAATCTCCTTCCCAATCCTTGTGGAAATCGACCCCGTTCTTACTCGGGTACTACTTAGAACGATATTCCTATATTTGGGAATTATCGCGAACAAGTCTTTGGCGCCGTTGCCGGGGATTGGTGCTAAGAGACTCACTCTTTAGCTACTTTCTTGTTTTGCTTGTTTTTATTTTTAGATACGCTTGAAGAAAAATTCCGGGTTCATTTTTGAACTTTGGAACCAAAAAAAGCGAAAAGTAAAAAACTCACAAAACATACTCTTAGTTTTTGTTCATCTATTAGTGGTAGTATTAGCTTAGCCCCTTCCAAAGATTTTAGCTTACTTGATAGCCTTGAAATCATGGAGGAAGATGATGGGCATAGTAGCAACAACGAAATGATGCCATTTAGTACACTTAGAGATTTGATGCAACCACCTAGGCAAAGTTCACCTTCTTGCTTTGTGGTTCCTTTGAATGAAAGAAATTTTGAAGTTAAACCGGGTACAATCCAACTCTTACCCAAGTATCATGGCTTAGAGGCCGAGAGTGCCTATTCTCATCTTAAAGATTTTTGTGACATTGCCTCAACGGTTTATTGTAATGGTGTTTCTAGCAACACTATCAAACTTAGGTTGTTTCCTTTCTCTTTGAAGGATAAAGCAAAATCATGGCTTCACTCCTTGAGACCTAGGACGATAGGCACTTGGGAAGAATTGGAGAAAGAATTTCTCAAGAAATTTTTCCCCACTTACAAGACTAATGCCATAAAAAGGCAAATTGTGACTTTTTGTGTTAAGGAGGGAGAGCCACTTCCCCAAGCTTGGGAACGCTTCAAGGATCTCCTCATTGCTTGTCCTCATCATGGATTTGAAACTTGGAGATTGATTAGCTCCTTTTATGAGGGTTTGCCATCCAACCACAAGCACACAATTGAGTCCATGAGTGGGGGAGATTTTTTCACAAAAGGTGAAAATGAGGGTTGGGATTGTCTAGATGAAATTTGTGAGAAAGTCCAATCTTGGGACATCAATGAGCCTTCAAAAGAAGTGTCTTCTAAGCCTAAAAGTAGCATGCATTACCTTAAGTCTAAGAATGAGGCATTGTGCTCTTTTTGTAGTGATTCGCATGAGTTAAGCGATTGTCCCGACTTCCTAAGAGCCCAAGAACTTATGGGTGAGCAAGTAAATGTGCTAAATTCTAACAATTATGGGAAGTCATATGACAACTCGCCATACTCGGCCACATATAACTCCAATTGGAGAAATCATCCTAATTTATCATGGAGACAAGGCCAAGATACCCAAAAGAACCCCTCAAGTTCTACCTATGTCCCTCCTAACAAGAGGAGTTTTGAAGAAAATTTAGAGCAATTTATGGATAACCAAAATCAAACAACCCAAGAGTTGAGAAATGCGTTGGCTAGGTTGGAGTCTACCATAAATGCTCAAGAGAGGGGAAAATTCCCATCTCAACCTCAACAAAATCCAAAGGGCCAAAGTTTTAACCATGTGGAACATGCTAAGGCCATCACCGTTTTGAGAAATGGGAAAGTTGTTGACAATGGACTTCCAAGTGGGGAGTCCAATGAAAATGAGGAAGAAGAGTGTGAGAAGAGTGGTGACAAAGAGAGAGTTGTTGACTTGCAAAAGTTTAAGGAGAGTCTTAACAAAGGGAAAGAAGTGGTTGATAATGAAGAAATTAGGATTGTTCCACCCTTTCCCCAAAGACTAGTGGCCAATAAGATGAAAGCAAGTCACCAAGATATCCTTGAGACATTTCAAAATGTTAAGATAAACATCCCTCTCTTGGATGCTATCAAGCAAATTCCGGCTTATGCCAAATTTCTCAAGGATTTGTGCACTTTCAAGAGAACTCTTCAAGTGAGAAAGAAGGCATTTCTCACCGAGCAAGTGAGCTCAATTCTCCAAAGTAATCTCCCTCCTAAGTACAAAGATTCGGGTTCCTACTATCACTTGCACCATTGGAGATCATAAAATTCATAACTCTTTGTTAGATTTGGGTGCAAGTGTGAACCTCCTTCCATACTCGGTGTATGAGAAGTTAGGATTGGGTGAGTTGAAACCCACAAGAGTGACTCTCCAATTGGCGGATAGGTCCATTAGAGTCCCTAGAGGTATCATTGAGGATGTGTTGGTTCAAGTGAACCAATGCTACTTTCCGGTGGATTTTATTGTCTTAGACACCTCTCCCTTGGCTAGTGGCACATCATCTATCCCCATTATTTTAGGGAGACCATTTCTTGCTACATCTAATGCAATTATAAATTGTAGAAGTGGTATGATGAATATTACATTTGGGAACATGACTCTTGAATTAAACATTTTTAATGCATGTATTCACCCAAAATCACAAGATGATGATGATGATGTATGTGAAGTGAGTTGGGTAGAATCATGTGTTGAAGATGTTTATACTCTAGCTACATTTTCCAAAGATTCAAGTGAGCTCACTTTAGAAGAATTGAAATTTTTGTGTGATTATGAGTCCCTTGCATCTCTTCTCATTGAATGGGACGATTTTGAGGAGGAGGAAGAGAAATTCTTAGCACAACTTGACCAAGCGTCAAGCGATCTTATTTTGGAAGATTTAGATTTTTTGTGTGATTATGGGCCTCTTGCATCTCTTCTCATAGAAGGTGACAATTTTGAGGAGGAGGAAGAGAAATTCTTGGCACAACTTGACCAAGAGTCAACTCATGGATATTTTAGCATTGAGAGTGATTTGCATGATAGAAATGAGTTTCTTTCCATAGTAAGGAAAACTCCAACATATGATTTGAAACCCCCTCATTTAGAATTAAGAAACACATTATTAGGGGTTGAGGATAATCTTTCTTGCATGGCTAATGAAGATGACTTATTTTGTGACGACTTAGAGGATATTCTAGGAGAACCCCCTCCACTAGAAAGTGTGGATGGACCTTCAAGCAAGTTGGGGGGTCCAAGTGAAGGTTTTGAAAACTTTGATGTCTTTTCTCACATTCCCCCTATTGAGCACTATGAAAATGAATTCCATGTTGTGAAAGATGAGTTTGGAATTTTTCTAGATGAATGTGTGAAATTCACGAATGAGAAGTCTTGCGTTCATATGTCAAAAGAGGATCTTAAAATTAATTTTTGTAGTGAAAATGTTGTTCTCATTGAAGGTATCAAGTTAACTAGTGGTAAAGATCCTCCTTTTGAGTTTTCTCATGACTCCTCTATCATTTTAAATTCTAAAGGTGAGTCATGGTTGCCTCTCACAATGTGTGATGTCTCTTGCACTTCCTTCAATATGAGCATTTTGAAAAATGTATTTGAAAAACAAAAGAGAGCTATTTTTATCAAAAAAGGAGAGATCAAATCCTTACATTTTGATTTACTTGATCCGGGTATTATTTACCCAATCTTTGTGTTTGAGACATTGGAGAATGAGAAAGGAAAGTTGAAAATGCGAAAAACGAAAGAATGTTACCTTGCCCCTACTCATTCTCATAGTCATAGGCAAGCTTGCCTTGACTACAAGAAATTAAAAGTGCCATGACTTGACTTCTTCAATCTAGATGTCGTGTATTGTGCATAAATAAACCGTTAGTTCATATATTTGCTATTTTGTAGGTTGCTCTTGGAGGAGGACTTGTGCTTGGTTGCCAAGAAAGCGAAAAATGAGGTCTATCTATCCCTTATCTCTGACATGAATTTGTATGCTCGTCCATTGTTCTCACACATTGAGGACAATGTGACATTTTATTTGGGGGGTGGGGAGTAGATTTTATTTCTTGCTTAAATGGTTACAAGCATGCTTTTTCTTCATTAGTGATTTGCATGGAAAAATACAAAAAAAAAAAAAAAAATGAAAATCCAAAAAAATTGAAAAAATTGAAAAATTATAAAAATGTGTGTGAACCTTTCATGAGAAGCATCACTCTTGTCCCGTGTCAAACCATAGAATTATTATTCTTCTTTCTTTGGTAGTTTTATTTTCACCTTTCATCTTGAGTCTAGATTTTTTTATATTCTCTTCTTTTATAGCTTTATTGAGTCTTACGAAGTTATAGTTGAGTCAATTATTTCAAAAAAAATAAATAATGAAAAATGAAGAAAATGAAGAAAAAAAAATTAAAAAAGTGAAAAAGGGGGAATATTAGGAAGCTAGATGTTTTCAAAAAAAATGAAATTTCTTAGTCCATGTTCTTTTTTTTTTTTTTTTTTTTTATTTTAGAAAGGAATTCTTTGCATATACTCAATACATCTACACCAATATCCCACCTTCCGCGATATCATGCGTTCTCACAAAGCGACACACTAAATTTACTTTTCATGTTTAAGTCCTTCAAGCTAAGTTGATCACATAAACTTTGACGTCTTTTACTTTTGATAAAGGGTGCATTTTCTAAAGCTATTTGAACTTCACAAAAAGTTTTTTCTCTATTCGTTTTTGCGGTGGAAACTTGTAGCCCATTGGAGTGGTGGTTACCAATGACACCCCATGCGATGTCTAAGAAATAGAGGGGTGTCCGGGGATAAATGTTACGTCACCACCTAGATAGCTCCCTTGGTTTAGCTTAAAAAGCCCACTCGCGTGTATATCCCTCTATTTTGTTGTGGGTTTTGGAGAGCCTTGGATTTGAGGTTAAATAAATATATGACAAAAAAAAAAAATCATGATAAAGCGCACCATCTACCAAAAATCCACAAAAGGATCATACAAAGCCCACAACCACATCTCCCCTTCTTAAAATTTTTGTTCAAAGCTTTGAAAGTCCATCCTACAAGGGTGCTTTTGATTAAGTATGAGAATGTCTAGTTTCATGTGATCCTTATTTTTGAAGGCATACTTTCTTGCGAATTGGACTTAATTTAACAAGTTTTGTGGTTCGCATGAGTCACCTTCTACCAAACACCGCTCACATTTGTATGAGTATATGCTTAGACGTCCATAGGCTTCTTCCTCTACCTTCTTGGACTTTGAGAATTAATTTGAGGAGACATTTGTGCATTCTTCTTTTTCCCCCACTAAAAAAAATTAAAATTAGCTAGTAACTCTTAGTATTTTGTTTCTTTGAGTTCTCACTTAGGATAGATAATGTGTGTGTGCGTTTTTGTAAATATTTGAGTCTAGTTTAGAGTTGAGTCAAGCCTTGTTTAGTTGAGTGTGTGTCTCTCATGATGGGTTTTTCACTAATACTACTCATATCGCTCTCTTTGCTCGAGGACGAGCAAAAGGCTAGTTGGGGGGTGTGTTAAGGATCGTAAATTGCATATTTTAGTAGGTTAGTGAACTCCTCTGAACTTACTTTTATGTGTTATTTGCGTGTTATATCCCTAATTCTAGACTTATGCTTGTTTTCGTAGCTTTGGTTGTTTTTGTCTTGTTTTGTAGGTGAGGCAAGCTAGGGGAGAGCTTGAATGATGATTTGAGACGCTTTGGAGGACCTAATTTGAAGAATAGTGAAGATTTAAGGGCTTATTTGAGAAGACAAGAGAAGAATTGGGGCCAATATTGAAGATCTAGAAGTCAAAAGTGAAAGAGGAGGGCAAAATAGATGAGAAACTAATGGAAGTGGGGCTTAAGTGCAAGTTTTAAAACCTTTTAATGGCTCATTTGAAGGATTTTTTAACGGAGTGGGGGTCGAATTGTCAATTTCAGAAGGCTTTAAGTGAGGAAGGGGGCCTTTTAAAGCATTCCAACAAGCAAGGGGGGAGCCGGGTGCAATTTTCCAAACCCAGCTCACCCCCTAGCTTGTTTCACGCGGCTCTACTCTCTCTCCCCGTCAAAAAAAACCCAGCAGCCATTGTAGAGCTCGACCAAGCTCCTTCATAGCTTCACCCCGGGCTCGTTTCTTCACCAAATCAAGCCAAACCGGTCCCAGTTTGATCCTTGTTCAACCCTCTATCAAACCCCTCTCTCAATTCGGACCAAGAACCACTCATATAAAAAGCCCCAAATTAGCTAGGGTTCTTGAAGCTTCTTCAAATCAATGATTGAGATGAATTGGGTTCAATTGGAGGGCTGAGATGTGTTCTTGGAGGCCACAAAACAAGTTTTTGAAGTCTATAAAAGCCAAATCAAAGATTGAAGGAAGTGGAGGACGAACCAACGCTAAAGCTAGTCGAAATTCTGCCTCTCTCTCTCGGTACTAGCTTGAATCTGGGTTGTGTTGGTGTTTCCGAGCTCGTCCCGAGCTAACACGGAGCCAACAACATCCATAGGAGGAAGAGCTAGGGCTGGGTTCGATTTGGGGCTGTTTTGGAGCACCGTTTTGGTCACTATTTTGAGTTTAGTTGCTAATTAGTTGATAAATCTTGTTAGATTAGTTGTTATTAGTTGGTTTTGTGTAGTTTGGAATCAAGTTGTAGTAGTTTGAATCAAGTGTTGGTAACTTTGTTCTTCATTTTAGGCATTTGAAGCAAGTTCTTGAGTTGAAACTTGAATTTGATGAAAATGTTCATGAATATGCTTTATATCTCTTGTGTTGCTTGGTTCTTGGATATGAGTAGCTAGATTAATTTTTGGTTGAAGTTGATGAATCTAGGTGTGTTGGGTATGGATTCAATTGTTAAATCAATGAGTTGAGAAGTTCCTCTTGTGATTCATGACTCAACAAGTGTTGGAATACAAATCCGATTTGTAGCTTCATCTTGTATGTGGATTCATGCTTGAATACACATACTTGATAGTTGATACAACTTATTTTTGGATTCCACTAGTGTTCCTCATGAATCATACTTGAATTTGACATTAGAATCCATACATATCCTTGTAATATCATTTGGGTGTTGGATTCATGCACAACACTCCTAGATGATTCAACCAAAACCAACTCTTCTCTCAAATTCTACAAAATCTTCTCAAGTTTTGGATTCTCTTTAAAGTAGTTGCTTAGTTTCTTGGAATTGTTCAACAAATACCCTTGCTCCATCAAGTTTGCTTGGTGGATTTTGAAGCTTGGCTAGCTCTAAAGCCTTTGGGAAACTTGTTTTGTTAATTTAGTTAGTCGCTTAGTAAGTTTACTAGTTAGCTTAGAGTGTTTAATCTCCTTCCCAATCCTTGTGGAAATCGACCCCGTTCTTACTCGGGTACTACTTAGAACGATATTCCTATACTTGGGAATTATCGTCAACAACAGGTTAGGGAAAACCACAAGCTGTAACAGAGTAGGGGAACTCTCTGTGCTTGAGTTCTAGGGCTTAGCTTTTGATTAATAAGAATTGAGTTGAAAATACTGCATGGATCTAGTCCCTGAGGTAGAGACGTAGGTCCAAGTGGACTGAACTCTATAAATCACTTGTCTTGTGCATTTTCAGTTCATTTACTTTCCTATCTTTTGCAGCATACAAAAACTGTTTCTTTTCAAGGGTTTGGACTTCTTTTCAAGGCCTTGAAATAGGTATACTTGTTCCGTACTATCTGCATCTAATTCAAAGCTTTTAACTTGTTTTTAAAGCCTTGAATTTCATTGTTTGCACAAGTTTTCATCCTCCTAGCAAGTTTTGCAAAAAGTTGGCATACTCTATTCACCCCCCCTTCTAGAGTATCTTAGCTGCTTATACATCTGCATAATCACACTTTCAATTGGTATCAGAGCTTGTATCACTGTATAAGATTTAACCATCTGGTGATCATGAGTACTGCAGGTCATGGTGGTTTCTCACAGGAAAGAGCTGCTAACAGACCTCCTTTATTCTGTGGAGAAAATTTTGCTCACTGGAAAGCTCTTATGAAAATGTTCATCATTGATCATGATCTTGAGCTTTGGACCATTATCCAAAATGGACCTCATACTTTCAACACAGAAAAAGATGGGATTAAAACTCCCAAAACAGAAGACTCACTCTCCTCTTCTGACTTAGAGGAATTTTCTAAGAACTACAAGGCTATTAACATTTTGTATTGTGCTTTGAGTAAAGATAAATTCAACATGATCTCTGGATGCACAACTGCTAAAGAAATCTGGATAAACTTGTGGTTACCTTTGAAGGAACCAGTCAAGTCAAGCAAACTAAGATCAACATTTATCTCAGACAATATGAGCTGTTCAAGATGAATGCAGATGAGTCCATCAGAGATATGTTCAAGAGATTCACTGATATTGTTAACAACCTTGACTCACTGGGAAAACATTGTTCCAATGAAGAAAAGGTGAGGAAGATTCTGAGAAGTCTTCCAAAGGCAAAATGGGAACCGAAAACCACAGCTATTGAAGAAGCTCAGAATCTCTCAACTTTACAACTTGATGACCTACAAGGGAAGCTCCTGACACATGAGATATCTATGAATGAAGTTGATGGAGAACTCCCATATGGTGTCACGAACATAGCCCTCAAAGCCAAAGAGAATGAGAGAACTCAAAGCCTTGAAACTGCGGATGGTGATGATGAAGATCCAATTGCCTTAATTTCCAAAGCCTTGACAAGGATTCTCAAAATGAAGAAAAACTTTGGAAACAAAGATTTCAACAGAGAAAGGCATAGGTCATCCAGCAGCAAGGACTACAAAGGTAAGTCCTCTTCACTAAACAAGTCAAAAGTTACGAACTGCTTTGAGTGTGGTGATGCAGGACACTTGATAAGAGACTTTCCACACAATAAGAGAAATAACTTTCAAAAGAAAGATCATGACAGAAGAAATAAAGCCATGATAGCTTCATGGAGTGATTCAAATAGCTCTAGTGAATCTGAATCTGAGGAAGAATATGCCAACCTATGCTTCATGCCCAAGCATGATGATAGTTCTGAAAAGAACATTGAGGTAATGGTAAATTGTCTAATTTCAAAACCAAAAGAAGCTCTTTCAGAATATCTCAGAACAATGCTTTTAAATGAGGAAGATCATTTGAAAGAGATCATGCTTTTGAAAAAAAAAGTTCATGAGTAAGCAAAATAAAACCTACAACTTGTTTGCCTAAATCAGAATCTTGAAATATCTCAGAAGAAAACTGACAGTTATTTCAAAGCCTTGAAAACCAGTTTCAAAGCCTTGAAAACACAAGTCAAGGAAGTAGTCACTGAAAACTCCTCAGTGAGTGACAACCTTGTTAATCTAAGACATCAGGTTGATGATTTAGAGAAACAAAAGATTACTCTTACTGAGAAAATTCAAGAATCTGAATTAGTCAAAGTCAAACTTGCTGGATCAGAACACAAGTTGAAATTGATTCTTGGAGGAAGTTCACAGTCTGTTCACAAAGCTGGTATTGGATTCAATCCAAACTTTCCAAGAAGGAACAATACCAGATTTGTGAAAGCTGGAAACAAAACCTCTCCTACTTGTCATTACCGATGAAAAACTGGTCATGTTAAAATGACCTGTCCTTTTAGAAGAAGAGACTCTCACATAATGAGGAACACTTTTCCTTTTCAACTCAAAGGACAGGTTAAGCAGATTTGGATTCCTAAAGGGGTTAGACCACCTAACATGGTTGATCCTGAATATGTATCCAAATTACACACTTGGTCTAACAGCTGGGTAAGGCAGTGATTGGTGTTTGCAGGTTGTCACCAATATCAAAGAACATAAATGGTTCATGGACAGTCGTTCCTCAAGACACATGAGTGGAAAGAGATCTCTATTCTCAGAATTAAAGGAGCAATTAGAATGCTCAATAACACTTGGTGACAAAGGAAAATGTAATATTCTTGGTATTGGAAAAGTTGGTACAAATTCTGAAAACTCTATTTATGATGTATATCTGGTTGAATGTTTGAAGTTTAATTTGCTTAGTGTATCTCAGCTTTGTGACAATGGAAACAAATTTATCTTTGATAAAGAGAAGTTTGTGGTGAAAAATGAGAAATTAGGAGATTGCATTCTCACAGCCTCCAGATCAAACAATGTTTATACTTTTCAGACTAACAAAGTTGCAGGTGAAAGTTTGAAGTATCTCAAGGCCTTGAAAGAGGGTTCAAAGCTTTTGCACAGGAAACTTGGTCATATCAGTTTGCATACTTTGAACAAGTTGATTTCCAAAGACTTGGTAAGAGGATTTCCATCCATCAAGTTCAAAGAAGATGAAATGTGCAAAGCATGTGCTCAAGGCAAGCAGACCAGAAGTTCCTTCAAGCCAAAGAAGTTTGTAAGTACAACTAGACCTATTGAATTACTTCATATGGATCTCTGTGGTCCTATGAGGACTCCTACTCCAAAAGGTAAAAGGTATATGCTAGTTTTTGTAGATGATTTTTCTAGATACACTTGGGTTATGTTTCTCAAAGAAAAATCTGAAGCACTCTCTGAATTTTCAAAGCTTTGCAGAGAACTTCAAAACTTGAAAAACCTACCTGTAGCCTTAACCAGAAGTGATCATGGTAGAGAATTTGATCAGTTAGAATTTGATTTATTCTGTGATAATCATGGTATTTCTCACAAATTTTCTGCTCCAAGAACTCCTCAACAGAATGGTGTTGTTGAAAGAAAGAACAGGACTCTTGAAGACATGTCAAGAACAATGCTTCTTGAGAACAAGCTGCCAAAACATTAATGGGAAGAAGCTGTGAATACAGCAAACTATATTTTGAATAGATGCTTGATCAGACCTATTCTGAAGAAGACCCCCTATGAACTATTCAAAGGGAGGAAGCCAAACATCTCTTACTTCAGACCCTTTGGATGCACTTGTTTTATCCATAACAATGGAAAAGACAATCTTGGTAAGTTTGATGCAAGAACTGATGAAGGTATATTTCTTGGTTACTCTCTGAATAGCAAAGCTTATAGATTTAACAATAAAAGAACCAAACTGGTTGAAGAGAGCATTCATGTTATTTTTGATGAAAGCTATGATGGTTCTTTGAGTGAAAGTTTTGCAGACTTGAATTTGAACAAGCATGAATCAGAGGAAGAGACCGAAAATCCATTAGGATTCAAGAAAGGCTCAGAAGAAAATAGAAGACTTTCTCAAGACCTTGAAAATGGTGCTCAAGGCCTTGAAAATACAAATCAAATGGTGCTCAAGGCCTTGAAAATACAAATCAAAGCCTTGAAAAAGATGATCAGAAGGATTCAAATTCAAGACCAGAAAAGATCTATGGAGAACCTGAACCATGGTCTCCAAGTAAGAGATTCAAATATCTCTCATCCCATCCAGCTGATAATATCATATCAGATCCAACCACTGGTACACAAACCAGATCACAGTTGAAGAACTTATATGTGCTTTTAATGCTTTTATTTCTCTTGTAGAACCAAAAACTGTGAAGGAAGCTTTACAAGAAGCAGACTCAATCATTGCTATGCAAAGTGAACTCAATGAGTTTGAAAGGAAAAAGGTTTGGAACCTAGTTCCTGCACCTTCAAACCAGTCTGTCATTGGTACCAGGTGGGTATTCAGAAACAAATTGGATAAAAGTGACAATGTGATCAGAAACAAAGCGAGGTTACTTGCTCAAGGTTACAATCAAGAAGAAGGTATTGATTATGAGGAAAATTTTTCTCCAGTTGCCAGGTTAGAAGCAATTAGAATTTTTCTTGCATTTGCATCTTACAAGAACATGAAACTGTTTCAAATGGATGTGAAGTGTGCTTTCTTGAATGGCTACTTACACGAAGAAGTTTATGTTGCACAACCACCTGGTTTCAAAATGACAAGTTTCCAGATCATGTCTACAAACTTGACAAAGCTCTTTATGGTTTGAAACAAGCTCCAAGGGCTTGGTATGAAAGATTATCAAAGTTTTTACTTGAAAATGATTTCAAAAGAGGTTTAGTAGACAAAACTCTTTTTATTAAGACTCATGAGAAAGATTTACTTGTAGTTCAAATATATGTTGATGATATACTGTTTGGAGCTACTAATGATCAATTATGCAGAGATTTCTCAAGTCTTATGAGCAGGGAATTTGAGATGAGCATGATGGGAGAATTGAACTTCTTCCTAGGACTTCAAATACATCAATTGAAGAAGGGCATCTTTCTGCATCAAAGCAAGTACGCAAGAGACTTACTAAACAATATAGCATGGCTCAATGTAAGGAAGCCAAGACTCCTATGAGCTCTACACTATCCTTAGACAAGGATGAATCTGGTAAGAGTGTCAATGTAAAAGAGTATAGAGGCATGATTGGATCATTACTCTATCTGACAACAAGCAAACCAGATATTATGTTTAGTGTAGGCATGTGTGCTAGATTTCAAGCTGATCCAAAAGAATCACACTTAACTGATGTGAAGAGAATTTTCAGATATCTCAATGGTACCAAAGACTTAGGGCTTTGGTATCCAAGACATTCTAACTTATCTTTAAGTGGTTTCTCAGATGCTGACTTTGCAGGTTACAAGGTTGATAGGAAAAGTACTTCAGGAACTTTCCAATTCATTGGATCATCCTTGATTAGTTGGCATTCCAAGAAACAGAATTCAGTTGCTCTATCAACAGCTGAAGCTGAAAATATAGCTGCAGGAGCATGTTGCTCACAAGTATTGTGGATTGCTCAACAGCTAAGAGACCTTGGATTTGACTTCAGAGTCATACGTATCAATTGTGACAACACTAGTGCAATTTCAATTACAAAGAATCCAGTGCAACACTCAAGAACCAAGAGCATTGATGTCAGACACCACTTTATTAGAGATCATGTTGAGAAAGGTGATATTGTTCTTGAATTTGTTGCTACTAACATACAAATTGCATATATCTTCACCAAACCATTAGCAGATGAAAGGTTATCATCTCTAAGATTGGAATTGGGTATGCTAAATAAGACTGCATTGGTTTAGGGGGACAATCAGGTAAGAAAGTTATGCTGTATGTGCTTACAAATGTTTGAATTTTACTTTTTGTAGTGTTACAGCTTTTCAAGACCTTGAAAATCTTTTCAAAGCCTTGAAAATGAGTCTGCTACACTGATAGTCAATACACTTTGATCATTCTATGTTGGGTGATATCTCTGTAGATATTTCCCTAATATAGCCCCTACCCTTTTCAAAAATTTTATTTAGTAAAAAATAGTATTAGTATATTCTATTTTCCAACGACATAATAGTTTTGAAATTTCTCTGATCTTTGAAAATCTTTTTGAGAATCACAGAGATACTAGTTTCCTTTTGAAACTCAAACTCTTTCAGTATTTATCCTGTTTTCTTATCATTCATTCCGTATCATTATATCTCTCTCTATTCTTCTCCCAAAACCTAATGAGCACAAGAAGAGCCTCATACAGAATCAAGATGGCTGGAGGTTCGAAACCTATCTCAGAGAAGAAGAGAAAAGCAGCAGTGGAAGAGGTTCAAGAATTCAGTGGAGACTCTAGCTCCATAACTCCCAGTGCAGAGGCAGTCCAAGATCCTCCTCCACCAAAGAAGAAGGTCAAGAAGGCTACAACCTCCTCTTCAGAAAAGTAGAAGAACCAGAAGGCTATTACAGAAAAACAACCAGAAACAGAGCCTACGAGTTCAAAGAAGGTGAAGAAGAAAGCAACTTAGGCAGAAAAAGGGAAAGGGAAGGTGACAGAAGCACAACCAGAAGGACTATTGGAGAAGGCATTGCAGATCTATTCACAGGCCTCAACAAAGAAAACAGCACCAGATGAGACATGTTTGTCGCAAACATCTCTAAAGGTAAGTGGTTTGATGGTTTTGCTTCAAGATCTATTGGTTTCAGCAGTTTGGTTAATAAGTATGTGTTGGAACACATGAAACTTAAGTGCATCTCTCTGTTGAAGAAGAGTTCTTTGTGGTGTATGTTGAATCCTAGAGAAATAGCCTACCCTAGACTCACCAGACTCTTCTACCTGAACCTAACCCAAGTTAAGAGAACTGCACACTTGGTGATCAAATCTAAAGTTGCTGGGATAGTGATTGAAATAGATCACTCTGAGTTTGCCAATGTGTTAGGGTGTCCAAAGAGGTATGATACTAGCAATCATCCACCAAAGTCAGAAACTTTGAAGCTAGCCAAAGAAGAATTCTTTCTTCCAAACATTTCAAACTCAGCTAAACAGTTAACACATTCTCTGTTGAATGTTGAAGCCAAAGTCCTTCATACTATACTGGTGAGATGTTTCTTTCCCAGAGAGCACTCCAGAGAGTTGGTGACTGAGAGAATGCTGCATATCATGTATCTGGTTATGCATGGATATGAGATTGATCTTTCAAAACTAGTAATTGAACATATTCTCTTAAGCCTAACCAGTAAGAGGATTCACCCTCTACCATATGCAAACCTGGTCACTTTGTTCTTTGAGATTTGTGTGATTCCTTTTACTGGAGAGGAATTAGTCACATCTGGATTTGGGGAACTCGATGAGAAAGCCTTTGAGAAAATTGGATTTGTGAAAACAAAAGAGAAATTTTAGAAACTTTACTCAGACTTGACTGAAGAAGAACTAGGTGCAAATAAATTTTCTAACCCCAAGACCTTGACTCCCACTTCAAGTCAGACTTCTCAGCCTACAGACAATCGAAGACTTGATGGTTTGGAGCTGGACATGGAGGATGTCAAAGAAACTGTCTTTGGACTGGAAAGTGATATGGGACATGTCAAGTACATGGTGGAAAGTATCTTCAGAAGCATGACCTTGCTTGATGTTCCTGAGGATCCTGAAGGAACAAAGAAAGGAGACTTTGACAAGGACTTGCCTAGTGAGGATTCAGACCAGGAAGAAGCTACTCCAGTTTCAGACAAGGGAAAGCAGGTAGCAGCATAGGCAGAGGATGAAGTAAATAGCCCTGACTCAGATGAACTGCTGATCACATTGAAGAAGAAAAAGAAATCTCCAAAGGCTACTGAAAAGAACAAGGCTGAAGAAGCAACTGGTGCAGGAGGGACTTCAGAAGAACAGGAAGAGCAGGACAAGACTGATGAAGAAGACAATGAGAAAGAGGAAGGAGATCTGGATGAAGATGATGATCAAACTCCTTATTCTTTCCTATTCTTTCTTCCACATTCTCTCTTCTTTAAAGTTTTTTTTTTTTTTTTTTTTTTTTTTTTTTTTTAATTTTCCAGACACTTGATCCAACATCTTCTATCTTTTTGATGAAATTCAAAAAGGGGGAGAAATTCTAGGTTTTCAGTTCAGTTTCGAGATCTTAATCCTAGGTTTATTTGGTTTTATTTTGCTGAAACTGTTTAAGTTTTTTTTAGTATTTTGAATAATTTGGATCTTTTTGGAAATACTGTGTTTTAAATTGTGGACTAATCAGTTTATTTTGCAGAGACTAAGGATCAAACAGAATTTGGTTTTGTCTTTCATCAAGGGGGAGATTGAAAGATCAGGTTTTGAAAGACTTGAAATAGCTTGGATATTTCAAGCCTTGAACTAGCTTTCAAAGCCTTGAATCAGTTTCAGAGGCTTGAAAATAGTTTGGCTATTTTCAAGGCCTTGAAACTGGATTTAAAGCCTTGAAACTGCAAAACGTGAATACACATTCTTAGGACGAGTTTTTCTGCTAACTCTCATATTTAATTTACTCTCCTTCTTTGATATGTTTGATTCTCTGTTATTAGATGATGAAAGACAAATTGTTATAACATTTTTTTAATCGTAATATATCATCTGTTTGACCACGATAATGCATGAATTTTTGTTTTTAAGTTTTGCAAGATTGTTTCCTAAACTGAATTGCTGGAGATTTGGAAACACTTGAACACTTTGATCCTGTGATCAATCAGACGTGTATGACAGCTTCTCATTGTGGTTAAATGAAAGATTACAATAATATCTCTGAAGATTGTGATCATCCAACCGTTGGAGAAGATTTCAAATTAGTCAAACTCTGTTGCCTACAAACTAGGAAGGTTGTTGCTGAAAATCTGGGGAGATTTGCAGAGCTGTTTGAAGTATTTATAGATCTCAAATTCGAAGCAACAAGATACAACACTCAACGGAAAAATACAGGGAAAGTATTCTGGATTGACAAGCATCAAAGAAGTTCTTCGTTTCTTCCAATCCATTCACAGAAGTTCACTGCATTTCACTGCAGTTTCTTTACTTTTAAGTGTTCTTCTGTATAGAGCTATATTGGTAGATCATTTCTGTATTATTTCTACAATAATTCTCAAGTATTGTTCAAAGTGAACAATAGAGAATTCTTAGTTAATCAGTTAGCTAGAGCAGGTACTATACAAGTTAGGGAAACCCACAAGCTGTAACAGAGTAAGGGAACTCTCTGTGCTTGAGTTCTAGGGCTTAGCTTTTGATTAATAAGAATTGAGTTGAAAATCCTGCAGGGATCTAGTCCCTGAGGTAGAGACGTAGGTCCAAGTGGACTGAACTCTATAAATCACTTGTCTTGTGCATTTTCAGTTCATTTACTTTCATATCTTTTGCAGCATAGAAAAATTGTTTCTTTTCAACGGTTTGAACTTATTTTTAAAGCCATGAATTTCATTGTTTGCACAAGTTTTCATCCTCCTAGCAAGTTTTGCAAAAAGTTGGAATACTCTATTCAACCCCCCCCCCCTTATAGAGTATCTTAGCTGCTTATACATCTGCATACTCACACTTTCAAGCTAGAATAGGAGAGAAGATAATCACAACATAATGACTGATTGCATAAATCATGGAAGGGATAATGACTGATGGCATAAATAAGGGAAGAGATAATACATGATTATGTCATTCCTTAACAACCTGGACGAAAATCAAACATATAATCTTCACCACTCAAAAGGACAGTGATACATAAGTCAGTAACATGTACTAGTATTAAATTGACCTGGAGAAAAAAATGCTCAATTCTTTAGTCAGAGCATTTAACTTTCAAAGTTTTGGGAACATCCAACTGCTCAAATCAAAGCAGTGTGTCATAGCTCAAATCAAAACAGAAGTGCAAGGATTGTAAGAGATTCACCTTGTAGAGGAAACATCAAAGCAGTGTGTCATAACTACAATAGCGGGATAACATATTGTTGTTGGGAACTTGCTCACGTCGTTTTAATTGAATAAAATATAAGAAAAGAATACGAAAACAAAGAAACGACAATAAATAATCAAAAAACTATTTTCATCACCTACGGTCCTCAATGTTGGAATCAACTAAACTGTCATGAATTTTATCCGCCATGGACCTAAATGAAATGAGTGACAAACTAATGACGCAAACTGAAGAGGAGCAATATCCGTATAATCAGTTTCTTATCTTCTAATTTTGACTGTTGATGTGTTTAGCCGTTAGTGTTCAAATAGAAAAGTAGAACGGTGCCATTCTACTTTATGCCAGCCATGAATATGACATGCTGGCGCAAGGTCGTGTTGTGATTGGATCTTGCCCGTCATCATCAATTTACGTGGCTTATGGTCTCTTCTTTGGTTTATTCCTTTTCTAGTTCAATTGTTTCATTAATTATAAAAGGAACATGAGGTATATAACCGGGGTTGTAACTCAATTGCATTTTATGAAACTTTATAATCTCTTCTCCCTCCTTCGATTTCTCTATCTAAATTCGTGTCTACCTCTCTGTAATTGGCAAATTTTCTCCTTCTAGGTCTATAACTACTCAATTCTTGACAAATTGGTATCAGAGCCTCACTTCCCCTGTAAACTCTATGCTATGGGACAAAGGAAGACTACGCAACTTGCCAAAGTTGAAGCCATGGATGGAGTGATTTGACATCTCCACGTAGTGGGTGAATTTTTCCTTGAGCTGCGCCAGGGCCATGAGGAGCTCAGGAAAATTCAAGAGGAGCTCAGTCATGGACAAGATCTGATCCATGGCCAAGTATTGCAGCTGAGCCAAATTGGAGAGCACAGAGAAGAATTCATACATTTGGCTAACTGTATGAATATAATGTAAGCAGTAAGATAGGTTAGAAGCTTCTACCTCTTCTACAAGATCTCCAGCAAGCTTGCTAGGAAGAGGTAAGTGCAGTCTAAGCCAGCTCAACCCAGCTCAAAGATCCATGATAGGAGTGAAGATATCCGGAATGAGGTACCTAGATTTTTTAATCACTTTACTTTGCCAATTCCTAAAGTAGCAATTCTAAAGTTTTCTGGTAAGGATCCTCTTGGATGGATGATGAAAGCAAATAGATACTTTCAGTTTCATCATTTGAATGATTTTCTGAAGTTTTACTTGTTTCACTTAATCTGAGTGCAGATGTAGAAAGTTGGTTTGGTGCTGAGTTTGAGACATTAGATAACATCAACTAGAGAGAATGTAGTGAATGTATATGTGAGGAGTTCTTAGAACCCGGTCATGAGAACATTTTGGCTGAGTTTCAAAAGTTGGAACAGAAAGGAAGTGTGTTTGAATTTTAGAGAAATTTACATGCTCGAGACCTAGAGTAAAAGCTCTCTTTCCCTAAACTAATGAAAAGCGTATTCAGAATACATTCCTAGGGGGGTTGAAATGGAAATTAGGAGCCAAGTACAACTTCTAGCCCCCAAAATTTTGGCTCAAGCCAAGGCAATGGCTAAACTACATGAGGTGTACTGCAGCCATAATCACCAAAGTGTGATGCAGGCTATACTGGGCTGATGAAAGGGGGGGGGATAAAACTTCCCAGCTTAAACCACCAATTAGCAATAATGTAGAGAAGAAGACGAACACTTCACATGCTTGGCCATTTAAAAAATTAACTCAAGATGAAATGAAGGAAAGAAGGGCTAAGAATATGTGCTATTTATGTGAAGAGAGGTTTTTGTCTGGCCACAAGTGTAGGAAGCCTAAACTATTCTTCATTCTTGGAGAAGAGGAAATAGTGCCAGCTATTGATTCACGTAGTATATTGTAAGAGGAAGGAACCCAAGAGACTGCAGCTGCCATGCTAGAAGTACCTCAAATGGAGATATATCTGCATGGTATTACTGGTAATTGTGGTGCTCAATCTATAAGGGTAAAAGGTTTCATTGGCAAGCATAGGGGGCATTTTTTGATTGACTCAGGTAGCATACACAATTTCAAAGACATAGACACTGCAAAAAGAGTAAATTGTGTGCCATTACACTAATAGAAAAATACGCTTAAACGACGCTTTTACAAAGCCCCCGCCGTTTTTGGAATATGTTAATGGCGATTTCTGGGAAAGTTCCGTTGTTCACGACAGTTGCTCGAAAACCGACGTTTACTAGGTACAATGTACGACGGGAGAAATAAAAGTATTGTTTCTAAAATCGGATACGGAGGTTGTTGACTTGTCGACATTACTTTTTCCGTACTTTCTTTGTTTACGCCGTTAAAGTTAGCGGTGCTTCTTTAAGAACCGTCGTTAGCTTTATTTTTTTCTAGATTCGATCTTAATCGTTGGATTGAAAACCCTAGTTTATAAATAATCCCACCCTTACCTCACCCTCATCAGCCTCGTGCGGCGCCTCCCTGACACCATCTTCCTCTTTGTCCCCCTCTCCTTGCCGCCTCCTCTTTTGAGCATCAGGTATCTCTGTCACGACCCCCTTTTCCGGACCCCGATTAATTAATTTGAGACCCAGGGTCGAGACCGGCCACCAAGGCCTCAAACGAAACTCGCGTGGCTTGAACCTTTAGCAAAAATAATTAAATTTAATTTATGAACTGAAGTGCGGAAGCGAGTTAAAAATTCTCGGGGTCAACATGAAATATTCCAGGATAGTAAAGAAAAAAAAGTTTATTTTGTTAAAATTTATTGAAAATGAGTTGTTAATAAATTAATCAAAAATTCAATTATTAAATAAAAACGTGACATTTCTGAAAAGTAAGTTCTGAAAGCGTCAATTTAGAAATTTATTGGTTCAACCACGATGGGCGGATCAGAGATGAGACTTAATGCCAACTAAGCTATTTACCGCCAATTATACTTCATATGTCTCCAAAAGTCAGAAATCAAATATAACATAATCCAAGTCTTACAACAATCCACCAAAATATTACATGCGATAAATAGACACTAGAGTGTTCACAGTACAACATAAACTAAAACATAGAAAACTGCTAAATTCACCAACCCTCCTTCATCGGAATTTCTAATTTTCCGCCCATAACCGTGTCGCCAAAAAAATATTTTATTAAATAAAAATGAGCCACAAAGCCCAGTGAGGGTTTTTCTCCCATTTATATTTAAAATACCTTAATTATCAAAAGAAAATGATACTGACAGAAATGATGTTTTACAGATAATGTTAAAACTGAACTGATAAACATAATATTTTCATAATAGTAGTGATATTCTTAAACTGAATATTTTACGAAATTCCTCATATCAGATAACAGAATTTTAGATTCAGTTAATGTCATTGGTGACCGTTGTATCAAACATAAATTTTTACATGTCCAGAATATGCCATATGTGGCACATCACATATTATACCCTGCGACTAGGCCAGAAACCAATCTATTATATCAAGATGGCGGGCCAGAAAAATACTCAAGTGTCCCAAGGCATAATGTCGTCCCAAAGTGTCTAAATAATTTTTATGACACATTTTTCCTTTACCAAGTTACAAAATATACCATAATAAAAGCATAATTCTCGTTAAAGATGACAGAAAAATGTCAAGTTTTAACAATATTTAGAAAATTATTTCCAAGTCATATAGTCAAAAATTTCATTGTTATGACATAATTCATAATTCTGAAATTTATGTAACAAAAATGTAACATTTCATGAAAATGATAATAACTTTGATAAAATATATAACTTGTTGCGTAAGTAAATAATTTTACTCACAGCACCGCGACGTTCATAAACGTGGAGAGTACTCATTTTTCAGAAATCGCCTCCAAATACTCCAATAAAAGCTCCAATTTTTTTCTATAGAGCCAAACAAGGCCTTGAGATGCACATCCTCCAATTGATGTGGTGCAGCAAATACACTAACAAAATGTCCCTCCTTTCTCCTTCAACTTCTCATCCGAACACAACACCTATTCTTTTGATAGCACCTTTTAGGAGCTATATCTTATTACCATTTTCCACACTAATTTGAGATATTTGAGCATAATTGTTGATAATATGAGTCGTTTTATCACTTGATGTTTCATATGCGCTATATTGTTAGTTCGGCCGTTTCTATGCATATTCAGTTCTTATTTGTCAAATATGATTGCTTGGTATTTTTTTCATGTTGATCTTCAAAGGAACGGATTCTATTCGGTTGGTAGGAGTCATGGAACGAACTTCGGAAACAACGGGAGATCAAGTGAAGTGAAGAGAAGCCAAGTTGGAGGAGCTAGAATGACCAGTTCTCACTTATTTTATCATATCTGGAGTTATAAAATGAATTTCGGGAGTGATATTGATGCCAAATGAAATTGGACTCAAAAAGAGCTTTCCAAAGATAGGTCACGGAGCTTAATCGAAGATCAGGCGAAGAAGTAATGGCCTGGGAAGTCAGAGTCCAGATTCCAGAACAATTCCCCAAAGATTTCGCACGAAATGGGAAGCATTCCATACGAAATGGTCTAACACTAAAGTCCGACTTTTGGGGTTAAAACACGAACATTGAAGACTTATGAAAGGAATTGAATCAAGAACGACCTAGGGGACTGAAATCAGTCATTGACGGGCAGAGAGGCAAGAGAGGAAGGTAAGAGGACGAAGGATACGACGAAGAAGCTCTGATTCAACGTTTGATTTCTTCTTCCCTCTTTTAATCACTTCTATGGAGAAACTTTGTTGTTTTACTACGATTGCTATTAGTAGCTAGATGTTTTGCTAGGATTATCTAGAGAGCCTAGGGTTTATGTAGACGGTTAATTTCTAGATTGTAGACTTGATTCATGCTTGTTGGGTTTGATCTATTGGATGAATGTTTAATTTCATGAACTTGTTGAAGATCTTAGACTATTGACACGGTAAAGGTAGGAATTTATACTTCATGAATATTTGTGTTATTCCTAGATTGTAATATTGCTTAATGATAATGTCATTTTAGTTAATTGTTCATATTATATGCTTAATCCTTGGCAAGAACGGAGTGATCAACCGGACTTGTTATTTAGCTAGCGAGTGCGTGAATGCGACTTAGACCTAGTTGTGATGAAATATGAACAACACTCCTGAATCACTGAGACTGAAAAGTTGTGTAGGATTGGCCTAAGTGGGTAGATTCAGTAGGTGAGATTGGACTATTTTGTGCAATAGTGGACCGATAGGACGCGTTGCCGTGCAGGTCGTTAGCCTACTAGAAGGGACTGGTAGATGTAGGTGGACCGACAAGACACCAAGTAAACTGTGACGTCGAACGACATGAGACCGATAGGAGATTGTCAGTACCATAACCCGACTTAACTAGAATATGATTAACATGTTGCATAGCTAATCCGGAAATCGTCAACAGCCCTAGCTGATCTAAAGATCGCCATGTTTCTCCATATTATTTTCTTAAAATAAAACCAAAAAAAATATTACTTTAGTTTGTTTATTTCATTTTCGTCACTTGATTGAGGGTGATAACTCTTAATATCACAATTCTTCCTCCCTGTACCGTATTCTAATATAATAACTAACTAAATAATCTCAAGCATGTCCTCTTGGGATCGATAACTCGGGGTTGAATATTACCATATATTACTTGAACCGTGCACTTGAGGTAACACGTAAGAAAGCGTGTCAAGATTTGGCGCCGTTTCCAGGGCCAGCGATGGCTTATTTAGTAAGGAGTTAGTTTAGAGTACTTTTATTTTAGCTTTGTTTTGTTTTCTTTTCTATCTCTGTGCTTCACGGGTATCTTTTGAGTTTGTTTTTGCAAGAACGCATGAAGCAGGATACACAATGAGCATGTGCAACGATGATGATTATGAGGGGATCTCTTGATTACCCCTACTACTGTGCTAAATGCAGATTTTAGCACAAAGATGACACATGCTCAATGATCTAGTGCTGTAAATGCAAGCAGGATCATAAATACGAAGACATGTGCATATTTCATCCACCCCAGCTTCAGTAGAACTATCAAGAGAACTCATCAGGGAGCATGGCAGATTTGCACTGTATTATGGAGGACATCCGAGAGTGCATGACAAGGATGTCCTTGGTTACACAAGATCCACAAGAGGAGCTTATGCCACATGACATTGAGCCCCTAATTGAGCCCTATTTACCACCATCAGAAGATGAACCTCATTGGCTACTAGTTGTCCGAGAGATACAAAGGAAACTAATAGCCAAGATGGAGCAAGAACGAGAATCCGCATCGCAAGCTACAGTTGTGGAAGAGGTACATGAGCCGAGCGTAGAATGCATTGTCCATGAGCCAGTTGTGGAATTTGCCAATTATGATGACTCAGACTCTGATTCAGATTGGGGTGGACTTGTGTGCCCAAGATGGGTGGACTAGCCTTATTGCGAGCCAAAACTGCAGGAACCCTCGCATCAGTGGCATGAATGGGAAGACACCAACATGGGTAGCTTGTGGTGTGCTGATGATAAAGCGGATTAAGCACTTGTACCGGTTTCTATTAAGGTAAAAACCCATACTCTGATTTTAGAAGAATTCTCTGTATCTCATATCAATCAAGTTTGCGATGAGTTGGAAAGAACTGCGTACAGAGATTCTTATGGGGAAGAATGTGATGGGAAATTTTCAATTTCTTACTCTATTGACCATTTTAATGGTGATATACATGCCATAGTCATAGAGTTGGAAATCGTCAAGTGTGGGGGTATAGATGAGATGCATGTGTCTAATGAAGAGCATGTAGCACCAAAGAGGTACTACTGGGATGATTTCATGGCCCAAGATTCATTTGATCCTGGGTGTTCTTTGTGGGAGTTGATCAAGAGGATAAACTGCAAAATGAAAGTAGTTGGCTTCCGCAATTTCCCACCATCGTTGGAGCACATGGATGCTCGTGAAAAAATGCGCATGGAGAAAAGATGGTGGAAGAATAAGAATTGGAGAGTTAAAGCATCCTCCACTATACTTGTCGGTTGAGGTAATCGGGTCGGGCCGTCGACCTTAAATTACAAGCACTTCTTGGGAGGCAACCCAATGTAGAGTAGGATGTTATTTGTTTTATTTTTGTTTTTAGTTCTCCATATCTGATTTTTTTGAGAGGTGAGAGAGAGTGGATTAATTCTTTCAATGAGTGTGCATGAATACAAGATGAAGTAGAGAGGATGGATTCCCCTTCTTGATGTGAAAACAGCACTTTAGACTCCGGTTACTAGCTGCACAACTCAGCAAAAAGAGAGGTAAATCGCCAGACTTCATTTCATCCGAAGCCATTTTGCACGAAATGCTCTGCAACAATTGTGGAAACTTCATTAACTCCTACACAATCATTTCGCACGAAATGAACCATTTCGCATGAAATGCTCTGCAGCAATTGTGGAAAACTTCATTAACTCCTACCTTTGAATTCGTGTCCTTCTACATACACTCTAAATTCATTGAGGACAACGAATATCTCAAGTGGAGGGGGGGGGGTTATGTGTACCTTTGCTAGCCATTTTATTTTTGCATAGCCTTGTTACATGTAGTTTATGTTGTATTGTTAGTACGTGTGGTTAGTGTAGAGTTTAAATATAGTGTCGTACTGTGTTAAATTTTAAAATTATGCATTGTTAGAACTTTTACATTATAAAGTCACTCTAACCAAACTTGTGTGATTAGTAGAGTTGGCCAATGAATATAGAGTTAGGAAAATAGAAGAAAATGAAAAAAAATAGATAATCCTAAAATATCGTTAATTAAAAACTAGAGAAAGGGCAACTTAGGACCTAGAAACCTAAGAGAATCCAGTGAATGAGCTCATGAGAGTATGAAGTTCCGTAGTAGGGCTACATTATTTTTAGTATCTTGTGTGTGAGTCTCACGCAGGGAATACCCTTATCTAGGGAAAAGTGAAGGTTGACTACGGGCATAATTTTACTCCTTCATTGTGCTAGGAGGATTAAAGGACTAGGTGATTGAATATTCTGTTTCCCGTGGAAACTTGTTGACTCTCAGAATATGGGGTGGACTTTCGTGTTGAGTCAGTTCCATGTGGTACGATTCTTGTCCTAAGTGAAGCCGGGAGCGTACACCACCATTCCTTAAGGTGGTTCTAAGAGAAAATCCTAAAAAGCCCACGCTCTTAAGCTTAATTGCACGGTTGTAAAAAACAGAGGAGAAAAATAAAAGAAAATGAAATGAAAAATCATAAAAAAAAATTGTGATTAGAAGGTAAAACAACCTAATGTGCTTCCTTTTCCACGGAAGATTTGGATTCAATCCACGCAGAGCTTGAAAGTGAAATTATTCAATCCGTATTACACAGGAGTTGTGTCTCCCGTTAGATGGGACAATTTGCATTCAATGCAATAACGGCTAAGAGGGTCTGAAAACCTCAAATGAATTGCCGAACAAAGATCACTTAGAAGCTTAGGATGCCTATACACTTTGAGTTAAAATACGTGCGGTGTCTTGGATTGATTTAAAGGATGTTTGGAGACGCCTTAGTGAGTTTGCGCATAGGATCACCATATATTATTTCTTGCTACGGGTTGTGAAATTTCAAATTGAGCTAGTGAGGATTTGATGACGTTCAGTTTAGGATAGAGAGGTTGCCCAATATCGCAAAAAGAAAAAAAAATACGTTATTTTACCTTGTTGCATTGTATATAATCGAGTTGCATTATTGTAGCATGTAGGTTGCATTGTGTGTGTGAGTTGTTTGTTTCACATGGTTAGTACATGCAGAGGGAAATCGTTGGGGTTGTGAAGCAAGTTATTTCTCGGGACGAGCAAGAGCAAGTGTGGGGGAATTTGATAGAGCCTTTTAGGAGCTATATCCTATTGTCATTTCCACACTAATATGAGATATTTGAGCATAATTGTAGAGAATATGAGTCGTTTTATCACTTGATGCTTCATGTGCGCTATATTGATAGTCCAGGCGTTTCTATGCATATTTAGTTGTTATTTGTCAAATATTATTGCTTGGTATGTTCATGTTTTCTTGAAAAAAATGTATGCTAGTCGGTTTGTAGGATTAATGGAATGAATTTCGGAAACAACAGGAGCTCAAGTGAATTGAAGAGAAGCCAAGTTGGAGGATCTAGAATGACCAGTTCTCATTTATTTGATCATATCTGGAGTTCTACAATGAACGTGCGAGTGATACCTGTTCCATATGAAATTAGACTCAAAGATCTTTTCAACGATAGGTAACGAAGCTTAACCGGAGATCGGATGAATAAGTTATGGCATGGAGAAGTCAGAGTCCAAATTCAAGAACAAATCCCCAGAGCATTTCACACGAAATGGGAACCATTTTGTAGAAATTGTCTGACACTAAAGTCCGACTTCTGGGGTTAAAACGCAGATATTGAATACTTATAAGGGGAATTAACTCAAGAACGACCTAGGGGTCTGAAAATAAGTCATTGACGGGCAGAGAGGCAAGAGACGAAGGGAAGAGGACGAAGGAGATAACGAGGAAGCTCGGATTCAACGTTTGATTTCGTCTTCCCTCTTTTAATCACCTATATGGAGAAACTTTGTTGTTTTTCTACGATTACTAGTGGTAGCTAGACGTGTTACTAGGCTTCTCTAGAGAGCCTAGGGTTTATGTAGACGGTTAATTTTTGGATTGTAGACTTGTTTCATGCTTGTTGGATTTGATCTATCATATGAATGTTTAATTTCATGAACTTGTTGAAGATCTTAGTCTATTGACACGGCTAGGGTAGAAATTGATACTTCATGAATATTGGTGTTATTCCTAGATTGTAATATTGCTTAGTGTTAACGTAATTTTATTTAATTGTTCATATGCTATGCTTAATCCTTGGCAAGAACAGAGTGATCACCCGGACTTGTTATTTAGCTAGCGAGTGCTTGAAAGCGACTTTGACCTAGTTGTTATGAGATATGAACAACACTCCTGAATCACTGAGACTGAGAAGAGAAGTGTGTAGGATTGGCCTTAGTGGGTAGATTCAGTAGGTGCGATTGACTGTTTCGTGCGACGGTGAACTGATAGGACGCGTTGCCGTGCAGGTCGTTAGCCTACTAGAACGGACCGGTATATGTAGGTGGACCGATAGGACAACAATTAAACCGCGACGTAGAACGACATGAGAACGATAGGACATTGTCAGAAACATTACCCGTCTTAACTAGAATAGGATTAACGTGTTACATAGCTAATCCAAAAACGTCTACAGCCCTAGGTGATCTAGAGATTTCCTGGTTTCTCCATATCATTTTCTTAAAATAAAAAACACCAAAATATTAGTTTAGTTTGTTTATCTCATTTTCGTCACTTGATTGAGGGTGAAAACTCTTAAAATCACAATTCTTCCTCCATGTACCGTATTCTAATCTAATAACTATAAATAATCTCAAGCATGTCCTCGTGGGATCGATAACTAGGGGTTGAAATATTACCCAATATTACTTGAACCGCACACTTTCGGTAACACGTAAGAAAGTGTGTCATCTTTCTCTCCAATTTTTTTCTCTCTCCTTGTTTTGCACGGCAATTCTCTCTCTCTCTCTCTCTCTCCTCTACATTCTCTCTCTTTTACCTTCCACCCGTGCACTCACTCTCTCCCTCTATCTCTCTTGTTGAATGAAAAAGGGGGGGGGGCTATTTAATAGGGAAGTTGCTGAACTTTCTCTTCCTCATTGCATGAACAACACAACTTCAATTCTCATTCTTCAACACACTCCCATTCTCCAACAACAAGTGGGCCCCACAATTTCTCCCATTCTCCAACAATTTTTTTTTTGGGTAATGATTCTTACAGAGCAGAAAATTATTCTTACAAAGCCACTAACATCATTGTGCAATTTCATTGGTATGCATAAATAATGTTAGTGGCTTTGTAAGAATAATTTTATGCTTTGTAAGAATCATTACCCTTTTTTGCTCTCTTCCTTACTTTGTTCCGGCCAAACCACACCACACCACATCTCATTTTATTTTATTTTCTATTTTTCATTTTTCATTTCCAATTTAATTGCATTATTGCTAGCAACTTTATCTAACTCGAAATAAACCCTAAATATTACTACTCTAATTTATTTTTCTTATTTTAACAAATGATGTAACTAACTAATTTCTGAAATTTTTACTAATACATTTAACAATAATGTTAAAGAATAATTAAATGAACAAATAATATATTTAATTAGCAAACTGCATAGTTGAAAATACGGAGTATTACATTCTCCCCTACTTATAGAAGTTTGGACCCCAAACTTAATCTTTTACCTCAAAATAAATGTGGATAGTGATTCCCCATCTCATCTTCTCGTTCCCAAGTCGTTTCCTCCGAAAAATGATTTTTCCATAAAACTTCACTAGTGGGATGACTTTGTTGTGCAATACTTGATCACGCCAATCTGAAATTCCTACCGGCGTCTCGACATCAGATAAATCTTCCCTTAGCTCCAAAGGTCGATATGCTATCACATGCTTAGGGTCATAGACCTACTTCTTAATCATCGAAACATGGAAGACATTATGGATATTAATAAGCTCTAGCGGTAATGCGAAATGATAAGGTACGGGTCCAACTTGCCAAAGAATCTCATAAGGTCCGACATATCCGGGTTTCAACTTTCCTTTCTTCCCAAAACGTAGTACACCTTTGGTTGGGGAGACTTTCAGGTAAACATAATCTCCAACCTCGAATTCCAAATCTCTTCTTATTTTATTTGCGTAGCTCTTCTTCCGGCTTTGAACCTCTTTTATACTTTCACTACTAGAAATATTAGCAAAAGCGTCATTAGATTAATGCGGTTTTTGCTAAATTTAATGCTGTATTTAGCAAAAGCAGCATTAATTGCAGCATTAATGCTAATGCTGCATTAGCCTGTGCTGTTTTTTGCATTGCAGCATTAAGCTAATGCTGCAAAGAGAAGCAGCATTAACTTGCAACATTGACTACTGCTGCACAAGTCTAGTAACAGCGTGCAACATTTACATACTAATGCTGCGTTTTGGAATGAACTTGCAGCATTATTGGAATTTAATGCTGCATTTTTACACATAATTTTGCAGCATTATTATTGATTGATGCTGCATTTTTATTCCTCTGTTTATCCCTTTTTTTTTGCAAAGTTCATACGTTTATCTTTATTATTCCATTTCATCTTCTAACTTTTTCTTCTTCCTCAACTAATCATTTTAGCATAAACATAAATCTTCAATAAAACATGAAAACATTCAATCTAACAACAAGAACACAACAATAACATATCATAAACACACAAAAATTTATATCCATTCATCAATACCAATTTATATCCATTTACAAAAAGTCACTAAAAAAATCTAATCTAACAGAATTAAACCAAAAATACAATTTGATGTGCAAATTTAGATCTACAGGAGAAGGTAGAAGAAGAAGAAGAAGAGCAAGATGAGGACGACGGTGACGCCGATGGAGCAGTGTCTTAATCCTTTCTCCTCCAACTTTTCCTAGTCCGTGTACTAAACACCAATTAGAGCACTGTCTTTCTTCTTTGTTCTTTCCTTGTTTCACAGCCATCAATCTGCAGATTCAAGACAAACACATAAGAACCAAGTTATATCACAAGACAAAATCATGTTGCACTTTTCCTGTTGCTCAATTTTGATTGTGGAAACAGCATACGTTACATAAGAAAATCTTCAGAAATAGAAACAGCATATGTTACATAAAGAAATCTTCAGAAATAGATGAACTTTTGAATCAGGAGGCAAGAACAAGAAGTTTAGCAACATGATGGAAATTCAATCTTCAAGAAGCTTGTCCTGCACCATACAGTTGATTTATTACAGAACAATAAATAATATCTACATTTGTAAGTCTCCTATTCTAGGTTGCAGAACAATACAGTTGATTTATTGCAGAACAATAAACAATATCATCATACAGTTGATTTATTGTAATCAAAGACCAAAATCCAAAATCGATACTAGTTCAATTTTATCCCTAAATGGGCATTCTGAGGTCGTGACTGTCGATTAATTTCAGAATTAGGGATAAATCTCAAAACAATCTCTAATTGCAGGTAGTGTGAGTTGTAGAGTTACCTGGTTAAGATCCAGTCGAAGGAGGTACCGATCCATCGATCTTCAACCGCCATCGCCGAACAACACCGCCATCGCCTCTATTTCAGGCCTATCTACGGCAAATAGGAGTAGATCTGTAGAAGAGACAGAGCAAAACAGTGGATTAAGAAGAAGAAACATAATGGAATTTACAGATATGTAGAAGAGACAGCCATCATCCTCGCTGTAACAGATGGAGAATTTACAGATCAAGAAGAACAGAGGAAGAAGATAAAAAAGAGAGAGAGAGAGAGGACCAATGAAAATTTACCGAGAAAAACAGAGCAAAACAGCGACGGGAAGCCCTAATCCGTGGTTCTCTGCCTCTGTTCGTGATTGGTGGCGACGGCGACGGGACGGGGACGCCAAAGGAGACACATGGCACCGATGAAAGGACGGAGACGGCGCCGATGAAAGGACGTCATCCTTCTCCACCTCTTCTTCTTCCTCATCTTTATCCGCCTCTTCACCCTCTCCCTCTCGATCTCTTCCTCAACTCCATCTCCGTCTCCCTCTCTTCCTCATCTCCGTATGTCTCTCTCTCCCTCTCTTCCTCATCTCCGTCTTTCTCTCTCTGTGTGTGTGTGTGTGTGTGTATTCTTCATCGTGTGGATGTGAGTGTGGGCAGTTGGGGTGGGTAAAGAAGAGATAGGGTTTGTGTTTTGTGAAATTTTCAATTTCCCCCAATTTTTTAGTGAAATTTTGAATGTCCCCCCAAATTGTTTTGTGATAGCAGCATTACAAGTAATGCTGCAATACTAATCATTTTTTTTTTAGAATAGCAATTTTTTGTAAAAAGCATCATTTACTCACTTTAATGTTGCAATGTTTTTTTTTTCTTTTTTTGATTGCAGCATTAGTTCGTTAATGCTGCAAAGTAAAACATTGCATTTGTAAAAACACATCATTAATGTGATTAATGCTGCAATTTGTATCATGTTTAGTCAAACATTGCAGCATTATTGGATTAATGCTGCAATTTATGTGATGTTTGCAGCATTATTGGATTAATGCTGCAATATTACATCATTTACTTTGCAAGATTAATACTAATGCTGCTTTAGGGTATCAATTACCGCATTTGTTCAAATGCTACAAATAAAGTGTGGTATTTGCCAAGATTTCTAGTAGTGTTTCATGAATCGTCTTAATCTTTTCAGATGTGACCTGAACAATTTCTGGTCCACGCATCTGTCTTTCTCCAACTCCAGTCCAATTGATAGGGGATCTACACCTTCTTCTGTATAACGCCTCGAATGGAACCATCCCGATACTTGAATGAAAGCTATTATTATATGCGAACTCTACCGAAGGAAAGTTCTCTTCCCATCCTCCTTTGAAATCCAAAACACATAGCTGTAGCAAGTCTTCCAAAATTTGAATAACTCTTTCTGACTGGTCTTCCGTCTGAGGGTGAAAGGAAGTATTAAATTTCAATCTAGTCCCCATAGACGTTTGTAAACTATTCCAAAATCTTTACACAAAACGTGGGTCCCTGTCATAAACAATGGACACTGGTGCTCCGTGCAATCTTATAATCTCCTTGACGTACAGTTGGGCTAACTTCTCTGGTGAATCAGTGGGTCTCACGGCTAAAAAGTGTGATGACGTGGTTATCCTATCAACAATTACCCAAATGGCAGTGTTTTCCTTTGACGACCTTGGCAATCCAACTACAAAATCCATAGTGATGTGTTCCCACTTCCACTCAAGAAAAGGTAATGGCTGGAGCAATCATGCGGGTCTTTGGTGTTCCGCCTTGACTTGCTGACGGAATAAGCACTTAGCCAAAAAATCTACTATATCCGTCTTCATTCCTTGCCACCAATAAAGCTCATGCATGTCCATATACATCTTCGTACCACCAGGATGAATCGCAAATTTAGAATTATGAGCTTTCTCTAAAATGGACTTTTTAACCTCGGGCACATTTGGGACACAAATTCGGCCTTGAAATTTGAGAAATTCATCTTGAATAGAAAATTCGAGACTTTACCTCCAAGCACCTCTTCAATAATCTTCTTGAAGTCTTCGTCACTTCTTTGTGCGTCTCTTATTTCTTCTAGAAAAGTAGGTCGAGCCATTAGAGTATATACTGCACCCGAATTCCGCCTAGGGATCACTTCTAATGACAATCTTTCAAAATCCTTACGTAACTCGACTTGGCTGGTAATAACATAAGCCAAATTAGCTGTCGGCTTTCGACTAAGGGCGTCATCCACCACATTGGCTTTACCAGGGTGATATTGAATACTCATGTCATAATCCTCTAACAGCTCCAACCACCGCCTTTGTCTCATGTTAAGTTCTTTTTGAGTGAAGGTATACTTCAATCTCTTGTGGTCTGTAAATATTTCACATGATACATCATAGAGATAATGACGCCAAATTTTCAAAGCAAAGACCATAGCTGCCAGCTCCAAGTCATGTGTCGGGTAGTTTATCTGATAAGGTTTCAAATTTCTTGAGGCATACACAATCACTTTTCCATGTTGCATCAAATCACAGCCTAGTCCTTTCAGTGATGCGTCACTATAAATTACATAATTCCCACCTTCTGACAGTAATGACAATATAGGAGCAGAAACCAATGTTCTTTTCAGTTCTTGAAAAATTTGCTCACATTCGTCAGACCACTTTAATGGGGACTCTTTCCTTGTAACCCGAGTCAAGAGGGATGCTAACTCTGAGAATTTCTCCATGAATCTTCTATACTAACCAGCCAATCCTAGAAATCTCCAAATTTTTGTCACATTGGTAGGTTTAGGACAATTAACGATAGCCTCTAACTTTTGGGGATCTACTGAAATACCATCCTCTGACACAACATGCCCCAGAAACGAGTTCCTTGAAAGTCAGAACTCGCACTTATGAATCTTTGCAAAAAGCTTCCGATCCCCAAGGATTTGAAAAACAATCCTCAAGTGGTCAACGCGTTCTTCCTTGATCACAGAATAAACCAGGATGTCATCAATAAACACATAAAAAAGACATTCAAGAACTGTTTGAGCACCCTATTCATCAAGTACATGAAAACAGATGGATTATTTGTCAACCCAAAAGGCATAACGAGGAACTCATCATTCTCGTACCTAGTGTGAAATCCACTCTTAGGCACATCCTCTTCCTTAATCTTCAATTGATGGTAACCGAAGCTCAAATCAATTTTTGAAAACACCTTGGATCCTTGTAGTTGATCAAACAAATCGTCAATCCTAGGGAGATGATACATGTTCTTAATCGTGACCTTATTAAATTCACGATAATCTATGCATAGCCTCATGGTGCCATCCTTGTTCTTCAAAAATAAAACTGGTTCACCCCATGGAGAAGTGCTCGGTCTAATGAATCACATGTCAAGTAACTCTTGAAGTTGCAAATTTAATTCCTTTAACTCTATAGGTTTCATCCGGTAGAGACTTTAGAGATGGGGGAGGTACCCGGAATAATATCTACGGTGAACTCAATTTTTCTATCAGGAGGTAACATGCTAATATCCTCAAGAAAGACATCAGAAAACTCCCGAATCATAGGAACATCTTCGAACTTTAACTCATCTGCTGAACCATCACTTATATATGCCAAAAATCCCTGACAACCCTTTCGAAGTAACTTTTGACCTCGAAGACAAGATGCCATTCGAGGTGGGGTGAAACTACAGTAGCGAAAAAATGGAATTCAGAGGTACCAGGAATACGGAACATGAATTTCATTTCGACACAGTCAATTGAGGCATGGTTAGCAGAGAGTCAATCCATACCGTGGATGACATCAAAATCTCGGATATCGAGGGGTATCAAATAAATAATTAAAGACACTCTGCCGACTAATATTTCAGTGTTTTTGTACACACAAGTACTAGATAACATGACACCCAGGGAGTTGAAACATGTAAGGCATATCCGGGTTTCAACTTTCCTTTCTTCCCAAAACGTAGTACACCTTTGGTTGGGGAGACTTTCAGGTAAACAAAATCTCCAACCTCGAATTCCAAATCTCTTCTTATTTTATTTGCATAGCTCCTCTTCCGGCTTTGAACCTCTTTCATACTTTTCATGAATCGTCTTAATCTTTTCAGATGTGACCTGAACAATTTCTGGTCCACACATCCGTCTTTCTCCAACTTCAGTCCAATTGATAGGGGATCTACAACTTCTTTTGTATAACGCCTCGAATGGAACCATCCCATACTTGACTGAAAGCTATTATTATATGCGAACTCTACCGAAGGAAAGTTCTCTTCCCATCCTCCTTTGAAATGCAAAACACATAGCTGTAGCAAGTCTTCCAAAATTTGAATAACTCTTTCTGACTGGTCTTCCGTCTGAGGGTGAAAGGAAGTATTAAATTTCAATCTAGTCCCCATAGACGTTTGTAAACTATTCCAAAATCTTTACACGAAACGTGGGTCCCTGTCATAAACAATGGACACTGGTGCTCCGTGCAATCTTATAATCTCCTTGACGTACAGTTGGGCTAACTTCTCTGGTGAATCAGTGGGTCTCACGGCTAAAAAGTGTGATGACTTGGTTAGCCTATCAACAATTACCCAAATGGCAGTGTTTTCCTTTGACGACCTTGGCAATCCAACTACAAAATCCATAGTGATGTGTTCCCACTTCCACTCAGGAAAAGGTAATGGCTGGAGCAATCATGCGGGTCTTTGGTGTTCCGCCTTGACTTGCTGGCGGAATAAGCACTTAGCCAAAAACTCTACTATATTCGTCTTCATTCCTTGCCACCAATAAAGCTCATGCATGTCCATATACATCTTCGTACCACCAGGATGAATCGCAAATTTAGAATTATGAGCTTCCTCTAAAATGGACTTTTTAACCTCGGGCACATTTGGGACACAAATTCGGCCTTGAAATTTCAGAAATCCATCTTGAATAGAAAATTCGAGACTTTACCTCCAAGCACCTCTTCAATAATCTTCTTGAAGTCTTCGTCACTTCTTTGTGCGTCTCTTATTTCTTCTAGCAAAGTAGGTCGAGCCATTAGAGTATATACTTCACCCGAATTCCGCCTAGGGATCACTTCTAATGACAATCTTTCAAAATCCTTACGTAACTCGACTTGGCTGGTAATAACATAAGCCAAATTAGCTGTCGGATTTCGACTAAGGGCGTCATCCACCACATTGGCTTTACCAGGGTGATATTGAATACTCATGTCATAATCCTCTAACAGCTCCAACCACCGCCTTCGTCTCATGTTGAGTTCTTTTTGAGTGAAGATATACTTCAATCTCTTGTGGTCTGTAAATATTTCACATGATACATCATAGAGATAATGACGCCAAATTTTCAAAGCAAAGACCATAGCTGCCAGCTCCAAGTCATATGTCGGGTAGTTTATCTGATAAGGTTTCAACTTTCTTGAGGCATACACAATCACTTTTCCATGTTGCATCAAAGCACAGCCTAGTCCTTTCAGTGATGCGTCACTATAAATTACATAATTCCCACCTTCTGACAGTAATGACAATATAGGAGCAGAAACCAATGTTCTTTTCAGTTCTTGAAAAATTTGCTCACATTCGTCAGACCACTTTAATGGGGACTCTTTCCTTGTAACCCGAGTCAAGAGGGATGCTAACTCTGAGAATTTCTCCATGAATCTTCTATACTAACTAGCCAATCCTAGAAAGCTCCAAATTTTTGTCACATTGGTAGGTTTAGGACAATTAACGATAGCCTCTAACTTTGGGGGATCTACTGAAATACCATCCTCTGACACAACATGCCCAAGAAACGAGATCCTTGAAAGTCAGAACTCGCACTTATGAAACTTTGCAAAAAGCTTCCGATCCCCAAGGATTTGAAAAACAAGCCTCAAGTGGTCAACGCGTTCTTCCTTGATCACAGAATAGACCAGGATGTCATCAATAAACACATAAAAATACATTCAAGAACTGTTTGAGCACCCTATTCATCAAGTACATGAAAACAGATGGATTATTTGTCAACCCAAAAGGCATAACGAGGAACTCATCATTCCCGTACCTAGTGTGAAATTCACTCTTAGGCACATCCTCGTCCTTAATCTTCAATTGATGGTAACCGAAGCTCAAATCAATTTTTGAAAACACCTTGGATCCTTGTAGTTGATCAAACAAATCGTCAATCCTAGGGAGATGATACATGTTCTTAATCGTGACCTTATTAAATTCACGATAATCTATGCATAGCCTCATGGTGCCATCCTTGTTCTTCAAAAATAAAACTGGTTCACCCCATGGAGAAGTGCTCGGTCTAATGAATCACGTGTCAAGTAACTCTTGAATTTGCAAATTTAATTCCTTTAACTCTATAGGTTTCATCCGGTAGGGAACTTTAGAGATGGGGTAGGTACCCGGAATAATATCTAGGGTGAACTCAATTTTTCTATCAAGAGGTAACATGCTAATATCCTCAAGAAAGACATCAGAAAACTCCCGAACCATAGGAACATCTTCAAACTTAACTCATCTGCTGAACCATCACTTATATATGCCAAAAATCCCTGACAAACCTTTCGAAGTAACTTTTGACCTCGAAGACAAGATGCCATTCAGGGTGGGGTGAAACTACAGTAGCGAAAAAATGGAATTCAGAGGTACCAGGAATACGGAACATGAATTTCATTTCGACACAGTCAATTGAGGCATGGTTAGCAGAGAGTCAATCCATACCGTGGATGACATCAAAATCTCGGATATCGAGGGGTATCAAATAAATAATTAAAGACACTCTGCCGACTAATATTTCAGAGTTTTTGTACACACAAGTACTAGATAACATGACACCCAGGGAGTTGAAACATGTAAGGCATAACCAAGGGGTTATGGTTGTCTAGAAATGAACTTAGAAAAATAATGGGAGATAAACGAATGTGTAATACCAGAATCAATAAGGACATTGGCGGATTAAGAATCAATAGGTAAGGTACCTGAGAAAACTGCAGATGTAGCTGGGACATCTCCAAGGACCAAGGAAAAAGCTCTCACATGCATGTTTTCTTCTCCTCTAGTAGGAACTGGATTCTGAGCACGCGCGGGTCGCGGCATGCGGCAATCCTTAATCATATGTCCTTGCTGACCACAAATACAAAGAAAGCACCGCCCTTGCGATAACACACATCATGATCGTGAGCCTTGCGACATTGAGGACAATACGGTTTCCCCTTAATTGCATTAACAGCCACACCCCTGTTATTCTGATTTTCAGCTCCTTGTCTCTTGAAGGTAGTAGTCTGGTTAGGTCCTCTTTGGTAATTTCTTCCTCCATTGTTCTTGGTACCAACATTCCTCATCTTCTGATCTCGCTACTTGTTGTTCTCCACTATCCCTTTCTCTGCAATCAAAGCTCGATCAACAACTTCATTGTAGGTGAGCAGCCTAAAGATTTCAACCTTAGTACGAATTCTCCATAGAAGTCCAGCTTCAAACTTTCTAGATTTTTGCGCCTCATCCCTAACCACGTGTGAGGCATAGCGCGATAGCTCCGTGAACTTTGTCTCGTGCTACAGTCATGTCACCTTGAGTAAGCATGAAAAATTCAACAACCTTCTAATCTTTCAGGTGTTGAGGAAAATACTTATCATTAAACATCTCAACAAAGCGGTCCCACACCATGGCTAGCTCCCTACTAGACGTGGTCATGAACCACTAATAAGCATCTACAATCAGGTTATAGGTGGCAAACTCCACCTTCTGTCTCTCAGAGAAACGCATTGCCCCAAATATCTTTTCAATCTCCAACAACCATGACTCACCTACGACTGGATCAGGGGTACCAGCGAATGATGGAGGTTTCAGACCTTGGAATCAATCTAGGGTAGGTTCCCTTCGGTTAGCCTCGACTAGGTAGGAAATTCCTTCAATTGCTCTTTCCAGCCTATCACTTGTGTTAGGTCCACTTCCACCGGCTTGGGTCTCAGTTATTCGAGTAGCATTGTCATTCCCTTCCCCTGTTTCGGCTCCTCCAGAAGCGGCCACCAAAACTAGTTAGTTTTTTGGTCCAAAGCTATTTTTTAAAATAATACTAACTTATGCGCAAGAAATAAACTTATTCGTAATATAATATGTCTAATTCAAGAAACTCCAAATAATAGGTCCAAGGTATGGTTCCTAGAATAACTCCGAAATTACTAAGATATTATCCTCCAACACTTAGGCTCCAAATACTTATTACTGTTGGAAATATCCTAGAGGCAGTCTATTTCTTGTGACATTTTTATGGATTTACGGTTCATTGTGCTATCGATATGGAGATATGTTAACACGAATGAAGTCCTTAGAATATAAATGTTATATTCTTAAATATCTCTAGTCCAGTACTACAGTTAATAGGAAAATTGTATTGCATCAAGACTAGTATGTGGGTAGATTGATATGGAGATATCAAGTGGTATGCATTAGGGGTAATGGCATATTTGATTGACCCACCAACGAGAAGGCTGCATACAAGTTATGTAAGAGTCATAAGCGCTTCTCGTAGTGACAATGGTATTGTGGTCCTTAGACTTGAAGTCACTAGATCCTCTAGTTGTGTAGTATTGTGTTTTGGTATCGTTACTACACCGTGAATGGGTAGTAATTAAGGCGTTAATCGGACATAATAGGAAGAAAGCTTAGAGATGGTGGTGATGTAGAGAGTATTTGTCCCTCCCACATAACGTGATAAAATATCCGTGTCCACTCGAGGGGTAGTTCTTATAAAATGTCTGGCCAGACTCAGATAAATCAATATAGGATATTGATGTTATCTGCATGGATAAGACTATTCCCAGGATCGAGAAACTATAGATTGGATATTTGAGTGTGACTTGTATGTCTCGTGTCCAATCCAGATATACCGACAAAGGGATAATACAATACGGTAACATTGGTCACTAGGTTTGTCGGATTACTTACTATTTCTATTAGTTGGGTGGCATGGATGTGTTGCTAGACACCACTCCATGCTAATAATTTTTAATACCAACTAAGTAGAAACCTATGGGGTCACACACCCTATGGATCAAGCTAGACTTGGGAACTAATTAATATGATTGATTAAATAGAAGGATCAATATGCAACAACAAGCAAACTTAGTAGGACTAATTTGCAATGTGGCGTGTATGGACAAGATTAGTATTGGGGCTATTATGTAGTTAATAATGAGTTATTAACTATATAAAGAACACTCCTAGCTTATTTCTTGATGCATGCGTCATAATTGTTATCACACTAGAGAGAACAAAGCAAGGAGAGATCCAACAAGGGAGGCCGAACCCGACTAGGAATGGAAACGAGTAGGATCCGGATAGGATCAGGCTCTTTCCGGTCCAGATCCGACCAAGAAAAATGAGATCCAGATCCGTTCCGATCATCAACGGATTCGGATCAGATCGGATCGGGTTTCATTCAGCTGATCCAAATCCGATCCGTAGATCCACATAGTATATGGTTGGACAGGATTCGGATCGGATCCGGCTAGAGTTTGAAATAAAATAGAAAAATTAGCATAAAAAATAAACACTATTTCATACGCTAAGACATGTTCGTAGGTTATGAATCCTAACAAACAAAATAAAATAGCTTTGTAGGTTGGAGTTACTATAGTATTCTTCTTGTAAGTGTAAGTGGAGAGGTAATAGGGGTATATTTGTAAAGTACACATATACGTCGGATCGGATCGGGTCGAAACCCGGTGGATGTGCCCTTAAATCCAAATCCGTTCGGATCTGGCTTTCCGGATCCAAATCCGATCCATTTTAAATTGAATCGGATTCGGATTCGATCCATTCGGCTCGGATCGCTCGGATCTCAGATCGGATCGGACCACATTGCCATCCCTAAACCCGACCCCCCCACTGCCCGTCCCTCATATTGTTGTCGGCCCTAGAGACGCGGCTTTGGATGCTCGTTTTGTGTGATTCTTCTTCTTCTTCCTTACTTCAATTACTAGCCCAAGGAGATTGGAAGTACTCTAGACTTGATCCTAGGCGTGGACTATCCATAGAGACGTGAACACTATTTCACGTGAGATGTCATCCATAAACACAAACATGGAATTTGATAATTTATCCCTTACCATCGTTATGATGTCTAGTCATGTGATCCTTGGAGGGTCTTGAACGGATCTTTTATTTTTGATTATTCCGCTGCGCATCCGTATCAAAACCCTACAATTACGACCAACACCAAAAATCAACCGCCCAAACCAATACATATGGCTCTGATACCACGTTGTCACGACCCCCTTTCCCAGACCCGATTAATTAGTTCGAGACCAAGGGTCGCGACGGGCCACAAAGGCCTCAAACGAAACTCATGTGGCTTGAACCATTTAGCAAAAATAATTGAAATTTAATTTTTAAAATAAAGTGCAGAAGCGAGTTAAAAATTCTCCGGCTCAACATGAAATATTCCAAGATATTAAAGAAGAAAAAGTTATTATTGTTAAAATTTATTCAAAATGAGTTATTAACCAATTAATCCAAAATCTCATTATTAAACAACACACTCCCATTCTCATTCTACAACACACTCTCATTGCGTGAACAACACAACTTCAATTCCCATTCTACAACACACTCCCATTCTCCAACAACATGTGGGCCTTACAATCTCTCCCATTTTCCAACAAGTTTTTTTTCTCTCTTCCTTTCTTTGTTCCGACCGAAGCACACCACACCACTTCTCATTTTATTTTCTTTTTCTTTTTCATTTTCTTTCATTTCCTATTTTATTGTGTTATTTGTTAACAATTTTCCCTAACTCCAAATAAACCCCAAATATTACTACTCTAGTTTATGTAACTAACTAATTTCTAAACTTGTTACTAACGTACCTAACAATAAATTTAACGAATAATTAAATTAACAAATAAGATACTTAATTAGTAAATTGCATAGATGAAAATACGGAGTATTGCAATCTCTCACTCTCTCTCTCTCTACTCCTCCTTTCTTCCTCTTCGTCGTTCTCCACTCGATCCGGTTTCTCTTCGTCGTTCACTTCTCGATTTGGTTCCATTTATCCTTTTCCTTCCCTCTCGATCTGGTTTCTCTCCTCCATCCCTCCCGTTCTGCTATCTCTCCCCCTCCTGCTTGTTTTACTCTATCTCATCCCTCCCTTCCGATCTGCTATCTCTCGCCCCCTCATTCACAATCTGCAATCTCGAACCGCCCTCCATCTCGATCTGATCTCTATGATTTTATGTATGTGGTTCAAGTTGATGAATAAAAGTCTGGGTTCGAAAAAGGGTTCTTGAAAACCTGGGTTTGACGAACAAGTTCAAACTGATGAACAAATTCATACTGATGAACAAGTTCCTGTATTTGAGTTTATCAATCAAAAACACATAAGTGAAAGAAATGATAAATATATAGATTTAATTAAAATATAAAGAATGTTTCTACATAAAAATATAAAATATGAATACATACAAAAAATTAAAAATAATTCTTATTTATAGAACAAAAGAGCTGAAAAGTGTATCTAAAAAAACTGAAAAGAGTAAAAAATAGGGGAAAGGGCGGTTTTTTAATAAAGCGGTGTTAAAGTTATCGGCGAGTTACCAAGCGCTTTTTTTATTAACGGCGTTAAAAAGCGCGCCATGTCATGAAAGTGGTGGTAGCAAATAGTAGTCAAACTGAGAGTTCAGGTGTATGTCATGGAGTGAACCTGAAGTTACAAGGCTAGACTATTGAAACTAATATGAGAGTTATTCTTTAGGAGGTTGTGACATTGTGTTCAGGATATAGCGGTTAAAAGAAGTGAGCCCTGTGAGTTTAGACTTCAATGAAATGACTATTACTGTCAATTTGGAGCGTGTGATAGTTCAATTGTAGCTCACAAGGAGGATTGTCAGTTCAAGGCTGCTAACTAGAATGCTATTCACTCCTATGGCACTAAAAATGAGGGAGTAATTTTGGGGCATTTGTACAAAATGAGTGGCACAAATGACTAGGAAAATACCGAATTACCCCTAGCGTTCAGAGAGGTGCTGGATCAGTACAAACAAGTGTTTGAAGAGCCTATGATCCTATCTCCACCAAGAATTCATGACCACCACATTCAACTAAAGGAAGGGGCTCAACCAGTTTACCTCAGGCCTTATAGATAACCCCCATGTGCAGAAAGAGATAAAATTTTGGTAAATGAAATGTTGGAGAATGGAGTCATACAGCATAGTACCAGTGGGTTGAATGAGGTGACAGTGAAGAATAAGTTTCCTATGGTATAGACGAACAACTGGTTGAGCTACATGGAGCTACTTACTTCCCCAAGCTGGATTTAAGAGCAGACTATCACCAAGCGAGGATTGCCGACGTGGACACTCACAATACTGCTTTTGAAACACATGAATGCCTTTATGAGCTCAAAGTGATGCTTTTTGCGCTCACTAATTCTCCAGCTACATGCCAAAGCCTGATGCATAAGGTGAACTGAGGCAACTTCTACATCCTCAGATTATGCGCATTCACATGGGTCCTTAGTGGGTTTTATGCAAGAAATTTTGTTTATCCGCTGCGTTTTAATGCCGAAAGCCCAACATTTTGTGTCAATATGGGAATCAATGATGAGTATTCTCATCCTATTACTCCTCAGTCCAATAGAGTAGTTGAAAGGAAGAACAAGGCAATTCAAGAAATGGTTAGGTCGATGCTTCATGGAAATCATATACCCAAACATTTTTTGGCTAAAGCAGTTTAACACTGCATGCTATACTCTAAATCGAACATATCTGCGACCGGGTACTAATAAGAAATCATATGGACTATGGAGAGGAAATAAACCAGTTTTGAAGTACTTCAAGGTATTGGGAGAAATTATTTATGAGATAAAGAGATTCACATAGTCGTATGGTTCTAGAATCTGTGGTCAACAAGTACCGACACTTTTCCGTGATTCTCTTTCCCTACTTACGAATCGTGTTTGATTGTACAGGGTCACCTCCGCGGGATGTCTTGTGTGGTGATATATCTCCTTTTGTTGTAACTCTTTTTTAATTGTTGGGTTGTGATTTTTGTGGAGGTGCTTGAGCTTAATTTTTGTGGTACAATTGCAGTGTGTCAAGTAAGAAATGACATAGTAGGCGTTCTGATTTACACTTTCACACATATTTGGTCACATGCGGTAACAAAACCTGTAGAATGCCAAAAATGGCATCACAGATGTATAATTTAACAAATACAGATTTAGTAAATTCCCAATTTAGTCATCGATTGAGCCTAAAAGTTCATACTCTCAACACTACAGTTTTCATTGCACTCCCACTATGGTGCACATCAATAACAATTAAGGATAAATCCACAAAATTATGTGATAACCTTATTGCGATTGCCCCAATATGAGCAACTGTGAACTTAGTTAAGATTGTTTTACACCTCCACATTTATAAGTTTTAGTGTCTTCTAAACCTACAAAAAATAAACCACCGATTTCCTACACTCCAAATCGATACCCAATTGCACTTATACAACGGGCTACAACAAGGGGCTATTGAAACTCAGATGCATTTAGAACAGGTAGTTTATTGTTTTGACCAAACACGTTTACAACTTATGGTTGCTCTTTTAACTATAACAAAATAAACCCTCGATTCCCCAATCACCGAATTCCTAGATCACGAAATCGTTACTCGATTCACCTTATACATCATGCTACCACCGGGGGATATTGAAAATCAAATGCATTTAGAACATGAACTCTGTTGAAAAGCAAATTCATGTGTCAGGATTTTGGTCAAGGGGACACGATTTTTTTAAAGGAGAGGGTATATATTTTTAATGAACAAAAATTATGCTAGTGTATTATATATCATGGTCTTTTTGTGTATTTATAAAAATTTAAAGGGGTAATTGTGTCTTTTTGTGTATTTATGAAAAACTAAAGGGGTAATTGTGTATAAAAAATAGGTGGCGGTTCTTTTGTCCAAAAAAATTGCCTCTACCAAGATTCGAACTCAAACTCAGCACCTAAGTTTCACAAAACCAAACTCCTAACCACCGGATCAAAGTACAAAACTGTTTTAAATGGGGAGCACATGTATATATTCAAGGGTTAATTTCATTCTACCCCCATGTGGTTAGGGGTTGGTGTGAAAACCCCCCGGAGGTTTCAAAGGTTGCTAATCAGCCCCTTTTGGTTTCAATTTTTTGCGCTAGGGGGGTAATTTTCTATTAACTCATTTCAAAAGACCTAAATGCCCTTCTACATATAGTCTAGTCCTCAATTTTCTCTTCTGACTATCTCTCTAAAACAACTATTTCTCTCAACCATATTACTCTTCATCTTCATCCTTTCTTCTTCTTAATCTTCATCATCATCCAAGAACAAACCATTTAAATGCACAGATTGGGCCTGTAACAAAACAATATATTCTTCTCTTTTTTTACTCAATCTTCTTCTCCTCACCCGAAATTTACAAAACATGCTACTTTCGGAAATCAAACAACATACTAATCAACAATCTGATGTACAATCACATCCACAAAAATACATACTTTTGAAGTTTCATCATCCGCGATGAAGGGATGTACAGTAGGTAGAAATGCAGGATCAATACTCTAGAGGGGGGGTTGAATAGAGTATGCAGACTTTTGATAAACTTTGCAAGAGTATTGGTTTCAAAAGATTGTTAAAGAGATTCAACGCCTTTAAATGAGTTTCAAGCCTCTGGAATAAAACAGTTTAGAGTAAATGAAAGAATAGGTCTGTTTCAAGGCCTTGAAATGAGATTCAAACCCTTGAAACTAAACTATTTTGAATGCTGCAAAATTTCTAAGTTTGTAACAGAGAAGTAAATACAAGAGACACAAGATATATAGAGTTCAGTCCACTTTGACCAACGTCTCTACCTCAGAGATCTTCTCCCTGTAGGATTTTCAACTCAATTCTTATGAATCAACAGCTAAGCCCTAGATCTCAAGCACCGAGAGATACCTTACTCTGTTACAACTTGTGGTTCTCACTAACCTGTGTAGTACCTGCTCTAGCTATCTAACTAACTAAGAATTCTTTAGTGTTCACCATGAACAATCCTTGGGAATGTAAACAAGAGTAGTATGTAAAATATGTACAAATAAAGTTCTGAACAGAAGAACACAAGAAATGAAATTGCAGTGAGAGTGCAGTGTTCTTCTGAGACTTGGATTGAGATTTTGATCTGCTTCTTTGTTTCTTGACAATTCTTGAATTGTTTGAGAGTGTCTCTAGCTTTTTGCCCATTGAGTTGTGTGTTTAATTCTTCAAACTGAGCTCCTTATATACAAGTCATTTGATCTGAAAATCTTCAAGATCTTCAGCAACAACCTTTCCTATTTTGTAGGCAACAACTTTGACTTCTCTAACAGTCTTCTTCCAACGGATAGTTGCTCAGTATCTTCAGAGATACTGATCTTATCTTGTCCATAAACATGTTGGGAAGCTGTTAGAATCAATAAATTGATTGCAGAATCAAATCAACCCAAAAATCCTTTCATGCAAAACTCAGGTTAGGAAATAAATTCTGCAGAATAGGAAATAAACATTCCCTGTAAAATTGAGTCAAACAGATGGATTAGATGGTGTTAAACAACTCAAAAAGCATTGTCTTTCATCATCAAGTAATAATAGATAAAGCACAGAGGTTTAGGAGTTCAAATAGAAACAAAAACTCCCCCTAAGATCAAGCTTATAAGTCTCAGTCAGTTTCAAGGCTTTGAAAGTTGTTTCAAGGCCTTGAAATAGACTAGCTATTTCAAGTCTTTGAAACATTGAAACTGCAATGAGCTTACAATCTCCCCCTTGATGAAAGACAAAACCAAAGTCTTCCAATCTGTTTGATTCTGTACTTCTGCAACAAATACTCATTAGCACATAGCAGAATAAATCATAAAATCGACATATAATATCCGGAAAAAAATCCAGCTTATTAAACTGAAAACTAGTAAAGTGTGCATATAATCCTAACTGACCAAAACCAGGTCATCTAATCAGAACAAAAAATCCTAAATTTTTTCCCCCTTTTGACTTTCATCAAAAAATAATGAGAATATGTTGGATCATTGTTTTGGAATATAGAAAAGTAAGAGATTTTGAAAGTTAAGAAAGTCAAGTCTTTGGAAAAGAGTTCAAGGCCTTGAAAAAGAAAGAATAGGGAAGAATGAAGTGGTAGGGTCTTCATCTCTTTGCTTCTCTACATCTACTTCTTGACTTCCTTCCTCATCATCCTGATATTTTTCTTGTTGATCTACATCATCACCTTTTTCACCTTCTCCCTCAAACAAATAAGAAGCAGTCACAATCTATGGTACAGTAGACTTCTTAGATTTCTTCTTCTTGATATCTATGAGCAGTGCACCTGAGTCTGGACTGTCTTCCTCTTAATCTTCATCCACTTGTTCAACCTTCACCTGTTTTCCTTTTCCCTTGACCTGAGCAGTCCTATCTGGAGTTGAATGCTCATTGGAGATATTCTTTGCTGAATCAACCTTTTTAGTACTCTTCTCAGCTTGAGACACTTCCTCAGCCACATGAAACAGTGTCATGCTCTTGAACATGTTTTCAACCATGTACTTAATTTGTATGAGATCAGTGTCAAACCCATGTTTATTCTTCTTTACCTCATCAATCTCCAAATGAAGTTCTTTCAAAAATTTGAGGGTTTGGGGATTGTCTTGGGACTGAGAGGTTTGGCTGGAGGTGGGAGTTAACGATTTAGGTTTAAGAAACTTCTTGGAACCCAATTATTCTTCGGTCAACTCAGAGTAGAGCTTCCAAACTTTATCACTTGTTTTCACCATTCCAATCTTCTCAAAATCATTCTCATTGAGCATACCAAAACCAGTAGTCACTAATTCTTCATTATCAGTTAGAATTTCAAAGTGTTTGAAGGTGAGAAAATTGTCAAAAGGCAAATGGTGTTTTCTCTGGTTGGTTTGGCTATAAAGCATGTTCTCCATCATCAGCTTTGGAAGATCAATTTCATACCCATGCATCACCAAGTACATATAGTAAAACACCATGTCAGTTACCACTTCCTTTGAGTGTTCCCTAGGTACCACACATCTCATAAACATAGTGAACAAAACTTTGGCTTCAACAGTTAGCACAGAGTGTGTTAACTATTTAGATGTGGTAGGGGTATTAGGTAGAAAAAATTCTTCCTTTGCTAGTTTCAGGGCACCACTCTTAGGAGGGTAGTTACTGGTGTCATATCTCTTAGGACAACCTAGAACATTAGCAAATTCAGAATGATGTAGTTCCATGCCAATGCTAGCAAACTCAGTCTAAATCACCAGATTTGCAGACTTCTTGACATGTTTCAGCTTTAGGTAAATGAATCTGGTAAGTCTAGGGTAAGCCAACTCTGGAGGATTTAGAACAAACCAAAGAGAACATTTCCTCAACATTTTGATGCATTCCAGATTCACACCATGTAGCATAGTCATACTAATCAGACTACAGAAACCAATTGGTCTAGAGGCAAAACCATCAAGCCACTGACCTCTAGCAACATTAGTAACAAACCATGTACTATCAGGAGCTGATTTCTTACCAGTGGTTTTCTTTCCTGAGTAGATCTGCAGTGCCTTTTCTATGTTCTTATATGATTCATCCTCTGGTTCATCCTCTGTAACTTTCTCCTTTCATTTGCTCTTGTCTGCTTTGTCATCTTTCTTCTTTGACTTCTTTGGGCTACCGATCTGAATACCCTTATGTTTCTGTGGTGCTATCTCCACTGCCTTCTTCTTGTTGTTGTTGGACACTAGGGTTTCATCCTTCTTGTCCTTCTTATTTGGAGGAGGAGGAGCCATATCTTCTGCAGTATGGGTTTTTGAACTGGAGTCCCCACTAATGGTTTGAACCTCTTCCACAATGGCCTCACGTTTCTTCTCTTTTGTAGCCGTTGATCCACCAGCCATTTTGATTCTGTATGAGGCTCTTCTAGTGCTCATCAGGGTTTGGTGAAGAAGATAGATGTAGGATAGATACGAAGGAGAGAAAGAAGGAAGGAGATAAATAGAAAAGAGTTTCATTTTGAAAAGGAAACAAAATATTTTCTCTGATCTTTGAAAATCTTGATGAATCAGAAAAGATTCAAAATTGAGTGTGTTGTTGGAAATGAACTATTTAATACTATTTTGGCTAAAAAGGGGTTTTTCAAAATTGAGGGGCAACATTGAGCAATTATCTACAGAGACAACACCCAACATTGAAAGATCCAAAATTATTGACAAAGTGACATGCAGTCTTATTTTCAAGGCTTTGGAAAGGATTTCAAGGCCTTGAAAAGCTATATCAAGTAATGCATATAAAATCAAAGCTTTGAAAGGATTTTCAAGGCTTTGAAAATAAGTTCAAACCTTTGAAACACATAATACTTACCTGATTCTCCCCCTAAACCAAAGCTTCCTTATTTAGCATTCCCAATTCCAATCTTAAGGCTGAGAATCTTTCATCTGGCAATGTTTTAGTGAAGATGTCTGCAAATTGCATGTTAGTAGAAACAAATTCAAGAATAATATCACCTTTCTCTGCATCATCTCTGATCAAGTGATGTCTAACATCAATGTGCTTTGTTCTTGAATATTGAACTGGATTCTTTGTAATTGATATTGCACTTGTGTTGTCACACTTGATAGGTATCTCTCTGAAAACAAATCCAAAATCTCTCATTTGTTGTTCTATCCAAAGTTCTTGAGAGAAACAAGCTTCAGCTGCTATGTATTCAGCTTCAGCTGTTGATAATGCAACTGAATTTTGCTTCTTAGAATACTAGCTTATTAAAGATGATCCAAGAAATTGGCACCATCCTGAAGTACTCTTTCTATCAACTTTATATCCTGCAAAATCAGCATCTGAATAGCCACACAAAGAGAAGTTAGAATTTTTAGGATACCAAAGCCCCAAGTCTTTGGTACCATTGAGATATCTAAAAATTCATTTAACTGCAGTCAAGTGTGATTCTTTAGGATCAGCTTGAAATCTGGCACACATGCACACACTGAACATGATATATGGTCTACTAGCTATGAGATAGATTAGTGATCCAATCATACCTTTATATTCCTTCACGTTTACACTCTTACCAGGTTCATCCTTTTCTAAAGACAGTGTAGAACTCATGGGAGTCTTAATCTCTTTGGATTGAGACATATTGTACTTCCTTAGCAAGTCATTTGTGTACTTGCTTTGATGTAGGAAAATGCCCTTCTTCATTTGATGAATTTGAATTCCAAGGAAGAAGTTCAATTCTGCCATCAAGCTCATTTCAAATTCCTTGCTCATAAGACTGGCAACAGGAGAAAAAGTTTCTTCATATTCAATACATTCTTCTTGATTGTAGCTTTGAGCTACCAATCTAGCTTTGTTCTTGATTATCTTACCACTCCCATCTAACTTGTTTTCTGAATACCCACCTGGTGCCAGTAACAGAGCATTGTTCTTAATTCTTCCTTCACAGTTTTAGGCTCTACAAGAGAAATAAAAGCATTAAAAGCACAAAGATTTTTCAACTGAGATCTGTTCTGTGTACTAGTGGTTGGATCAGAAATAATGTTATCAACAGGATGAGATGAGAGATATTTGAATCTCTTTCTTGGTGTCCATGGTTCAGGCTCTCTAGTTTGCTTCTTATGTCTCTGAGAACTTGAAGTAGTAGCTGTAGGGTTTTGATCATGGATGCGCAACGGAAAAACAAATATAATCCATGCAATACCCTCCAAGGATCACAAGTCAAGAGACATAACGATGGTAAGGGAAGAAATCAATAACACACCTTAGGGTTTCTCCTTTGATGACTTCAAACGCGAATTGTGTCACGTTCTCTATAGTTGATCCACGCCTAGAGTTGAATTCTAGATCTTCCTACTCCTTTGTGCTATCCCGGAATGAGGAAGAGGAAGAAAAATCACGCAAAACGAGACAACAAGGAGGTTTCGGCCTCCTTGTGGGCCGACGGGGACGGGCGGCGGCAAGGGGGGCGAGCGAGCCTCTCATGCTTGCTTGCTCTCTCCTTTTTGTTCTCTCCCACACAAGTTATGATCAATAAGGTCATAAGTGTGGGAAGCATGGAAGGAGTGTACTTTATATAGTCCACAAATCTTTGCCAACTACCTAAAGGACCCATTCTAGTCCTACTAGAATTCTGTTTAGTCCCTTCCTTGCAAATTAGTCCTACTAAGTTTGCAAGGTGTTGCAAAGTGATCCTTCTAGTTAATTAATCTAATTAATTGATTCCCAAATCTAGTTCAACTCTATATACCGTGTGACCCCATAGGTTCTATCTAGTTGGTAGCAACAATTTGCTAATATGGAGCGGTTTCTAGCAAAACATCCATTCTAGCCAACTAATAGAATAGTTATCTTGACAAACCTTGTACAAGTAATTGTCTCATCCCTTTGTCTATAATTCCGGATTGGACACGAGACATACAAGTCACACTCGTATATCCAATCCATAGTTTCTCGATTCATGGGAATAGCCTTATTCGTGCAAATAACATCAATATCCATATTGATTTATTTGAGTCTGGCCAGACATTCTATAAGAACTATCCCTCGAGTGGCCTAGGATATTTTCTTCCGTTATGTGGGAGGGAAAAATTCTATCTACTTCCACTACGATCTCTAAGCTTGCTTCTTATTGTATCCGGTACACACCTTTATAACTACCCAGTTACGGTGTAGCGTTTAACGCTACCAAAATCACAATAATTCACAACTAGAATATCTAGCGATTTCAAGTCTAAGGATGACAATACCATTGCACCGCGAGAAGCACTTGTGACTTGACATAACGTGTATGTAGCCTTCTCGGAGATGGATCAATTCAATGCGCCATTACCCTTAATGCACACCCATGTGTTGGATCATGATATCTCCATATCAATCCAACCCCATACTAGTCTATAGATGATTTCCCCGTTAATCATTATACTGGACTAGGGATATTTAAGATAAACAACACAATTGTAAATCTAAGGACTTTATTATATTAAATATCCAATAAATAATACAATGAATTTTCTACCCATAAATAAATTCATACTAAACTAGATTGCCTCTAGGGCATCTATTCCAACAGTCTCCCACTTGCACTAGAGCTAATCTGGCGCATCTCGTATGCCCATTGATAACCCCGTTTACGGTGTTATATTTACACTTGAAATCTTACCGTTTTGCGTGATTCCGGGTAGAATACATGAGAAATTTTCTATGATCTTGAGATAATTGTGAGTTAGAGCTTATTGTGCTTATTTGATTATCCGGGCATTTCTTGCATTATTTTATGTCTTTTTATCACGTTTAATTGCACGGGTGTGTTTCGTGTTGTTTTGACAGAAAACGATGCTTGTAGATTAAGCGGAGAGACGGGAAACGAACTTTGGAAGCGACTAAAGCGCAAGAAAATTAATGGACGAAGATGAGAGGAAAGCTTGAAAACAAACTGTTGCAGCCACAATTTCTGGTGAATTACTCCATTACTTCAACCCTTTACCACCATGAAACCCAGTACCTAATACACCTCCTTAGCCACCATTACCAGACCTGAACGAAATCACCATCACCATTAATACAATAACCACCCATCAACACCACTCTCTGCCAATTAAACCCAGAACATTACCTACCTACAACCATGAACACCTTTACCCAGTTCCTTCACCACCATAACTCCAAAACTACTCTCAAACTTCCATAGTCATGACCAAACCAACAACCCACCTAAATTCTACACCTACAGTACCTACAAACCCACATTAGACCTTAGCCACAAACACAACCAAACTCCATCACCACCACCTGCACTACCTTACACCCATTTACACCAACCTGAACCTGTAGCTTCAAACCAATTTCACCAAACAATTCACCATCACCAACTCCAAATAACCTATTGTAACCAATTTCTAACCTCCTATAACTAACACCAACCCTTACACCTCACTGCCACCATCAATTTCCTAAACAACCAGCACCCTTTACGTCATCTCCAATCACCAACAATGACCTACTACTACTCAACAAGACCACCATTACATTCACCACAAAACTGCCATGATAATACCTAAGCCTCACCATTAACCCAAACAACCACTGACCCACCTTCACTATTACCCACAAAATCATGACTGAAACACACACAGACCTGAATCTCCACCTTCAAACTACCATTGCTGCCACTTCTTATCCACAGCCACCACGAATCATAACCAGCAACCTACACCACTACCACCTGTAACTCAACCACCATCATCACAGACCCACACACCCAGCAAAACACAGCATCAATGCAGCAAGAATTGGGAAGAAATAGATGGCAAATCAACCAAGAAAAAAACCAGAAACCAAGCCAATCACCGAAGGCAGAAGAAGCCAAGAAGAACTCAGCAGAGCGCAGAATCAAGGGCGGCGCAAAACAGAGAAGAAAAAGAAGAAGAATCAGCAGCTAATAACCGAATCAAAACAGAGCAGATGATGCTGCGAACAGAGAAGCAAAATAGTGGCTGAATCACAGCAGCCATGGTCGTGAATCACCACAGATTAAGACCCAGCAGCAGCGCAAAAGAAGAACCCACTACAAGAAAGAAACAGAGCATAAATCAAGGAGAATAAGAGAAGGTTCAGATCGCAAGACTATCCCTCAGGTCGTTCGATCAGAGGAAGAAAGAAAAGAGAGAAAACTCTCTGCTTTACACGATCTGTGAGGCTGATCGCAAGACCTCCTGAAGCCAACGCACGGAGAAGAAGAAAAATAATCAAGAGGCACGGGCTTATTCTCAGCAGCCTAGGGTTAAGGCTAATAATGATTTCTCCAACATTCTTGGAGGGGTGAAAGTGTAAAAAAGGAGAAGTTTTACTTTAATTGATGTACGGGTTTGATATACAAGATGAGGGGGTGTTCTATTATCATGGCAGAGACATTCACGATAGAAAAAGAGGAGGACGGCACAAGCTAAGAAGACACGAAGAAGACAGAGACGGAAAAGACTACGAAGATCGATTCTTAGTTTGTTTCTTCTTCCCTCTTTTAATCTTCGATATGGAGAAACTCTTTTTGTTTGCTTGTTCTATGTCTAGCTAAATCTCTCATAGCTAGATAGTTTATGGAGAACTAGGGTTTGTTTAGATTTCCGGATTTGTGTATTTGATTCATGTCTTGAACTCAATTCTACGTATTGTTTTAGTTATTCGACAAGTTCTTGTTCTTAATTGTTAGTTTGTTTGGTTTGATCACCCAATACAGGCTAGTTATCTAGGTTTGATGCACGACTGTGAACATAATCCGGATCCGTGAAGAACTTTGTTGACATTCTCGTAGTTTCTTGACACCGACAGGAGATAGAGACTTGAATGACCGTGTGTGGGTTGTTTCGGTTAGACTTAGTTAGGATTAGCATGATCGGTGGACCGACAGGACCCGGTGAGCGAACTTGGCTAGATGACTAGAACGTAACGGTAGACAGAGGTGGACCGACAGGACCCGAATTAGACCGTAACGTAGATTTGCGTGAGATCGACAGAAGATCGCATTGAGTGTGACCCGGTATAACTGAACGTAGGTAGAGTGTTTCAAATCATAGTCCGGAAACGTCTAAATGCCCTAGGGACCCTAAAACTATCTAGTGTTCTCCATATTCGTATTAATCAGAAAATAACAAAATATTAGTTGTTTACTTAATCTCAGTCACTTGTTTGAGGGTGACGAATTCTTAAATCACCATTTCTTCCTCCGGTTACTTTAACTCTAAAATAATTGCTTAACTGAATAATCTAAGACTGTCCCTGTGGGTTCGACAACCTGAGTTTTAATACTCTCATTTTATTACTTCGACCGTGCACTTGCGTAATACGCGTTAGTAATCCGCGTTAAGTTTTTGGCGCCGTTGCCGGGGATAGTGATAGATTGTTTAGTTAGAAATTAGTTTAGAGTTCAATTTTATTTTTATTTTTTTGTTACTATCTGTTTACCTCACGGGTGTGCTAGTGATGTTTTCTCAGGTAGCTATGGCGGAAGGCCAAGGGCTGATTAGCCTCACAACGGAGCAGCTGCAAGCTATGGTAGCTTCAGCCGTAGAGAAAGCACTGGTGGCAACATCGAGACCGCACCCGACCTTAATGCCATATATCCGTTCTGGGAAAGCAATAATCCAAGCATTTGAGGCGGATCTTAGAGGAAGGGAGCCAGCAATTTTGGTTCCACCAATTCAGGCAGAAAGCTTTTTTCTAAAGCTGAGCACAATTCAAGTCACTCAGGAACAGTGCACATTTGCTGGTACATATGAGGAAGACCCACATGATTTCATTGGGAGATTTCAGAGCCATTGTGGGCTAATCCGATATAGTGGGGTCACATCTGAAGCGCTCAAACTGATGCTCTTCCCCCATTGCCTCAAGGGAGCTGCTATGAATTGGCTGGATTCATTGCCATCCAACTCAATTAAGACATGGGAAGACTGTGCCTCCCAGTTCATGAGTAAATTCTTTCCCATCTCACGCATGATTCAGCTGCAGAATGAGATTTGGTCATTCAGGCAAAAGCAAAATGAATCCATGGTCAAAGCATGGGAGCGTCTCAACTTCTTGCTACGCAAATGCCTTAACCATGGCTTTGCAAAAAGCCAGATCATACAGGTCTTCTATGATGCACTTGGAATGCTTGACAAAGACAAGATTGATAGAGAAGCTGGGGGCAGTTTCTTGTTCAAATGTGATGTTGACGGTGCATATGAGTTGATGAGACGTGTGGTTGAGCAAGAGGAGAGATGGGAGTATGAGCACCAACAAAAAGAACCGATGAAGCATAGCTCAGTGGCATATAGCACGGTTCAGGTGAATGCGGTAGAGGTAGTGCATGAAGCAAATGTGTTAGAGATGCATCAGCAGCAGCCAGTACCACCATTAGAGTTGACCCAGATGACAGGGATAATAAAGACGATGGCTCAGCACATGACAGACATGTCCACACAGGTCAGCTCTGTAGCAATTGCACTTCAAGTTGCTCAAGCAGAAATAAAAGATCTAAAGGAGCAACTTGAACAAAGGGCACTGGGTAGCATGGTTGACACATCTGAGGGACAGTCTCTAGCCATCACTACTCGTAGCGGTACTGCATTTAAGGACCCTCCCTATCCGAGTCATGCCACAGCAGAAGCCTCAAAGGCAAAGGAACATGAAGTCTTTGATTCTGAGAAGACACCTGTCGTGGTCCCCCAATCAAAGGGCATGACTCTACCAGACGACGAGGAGCATACTCAGGTACCACTTGCATCTTCTCCTTCTTCTTCAGAACTTCCATACCCATTACGTACTAGGGGGAAGAAGGATGATTCAGAAGAATACAGACACTTTTTGAATGTATTCTCTAAACTGCATATCAATATCCCATTGATTGAGGCACTTCAAAAGATGCCTAAGTATGCTCGATTTATTAAAGATGCGGTACTTGGAAAGAAAGGGTGGATGAGTTTCAGAGAGTAATTTAAATGAACAGGTTAGTTCATGTGTTTTGCATGGGTTACCTAAGAAAAAGAAGGATCCAGGTAGCTTTTTCATTGAGGCTACATTGGGTGATTCCTACACTGGAAGAGCTCTCTGTGATCTTGGAGCGAGCGTGAATTTGATGCCGTTGTTGGTATTCAAAAAGTTAGGTGTGGGGGAGCCCCCGAAAACCTGGATAACTCTCCAATTTGCAGATAAATCGACCAAGAGAGCATGTGGGATGATAAAAGATGTGCTTGTGAGAGTTGGGAGCCTGATAATTCTAGCTGACTTCGTAATACTAGACATGCCAGCGGGTGATGTGCCTATCATTCTGGGCAGGCCATTCTTGGCAACTGGTCGTACTCTCATTGACGTAGAGAATGGAGAACTGATTATGAGGGTACATGATGACATGGAGACTTTTTGGGTCTTCAAACCGTCACCCCATTGTTCATGGGAGTATCAGCTAGGGGTTCCATTTGATGTGAAAGTGAAGCGACAGCTCCCTGAGTTATCGCACGGGGATCCACCTGATTATTGGGATTGGAACAAGCCATCAACGGTGCATGCACATGAATCAGTACTTCAGATTCAGCACAGGAAAGCCAAGTTGGATGCGGCACAATGTGCCAGACCACCCTCGTGAGGTGGAAGAGGTAACTGGGTCGGGCTGTCGACCTTAAATTACAAGCGCTTCTTGGGAGGCAACCCAATGTAGAGTAGGATGTTATTTACTTTTTTTCTGGTTAGTTCTCCATACCTGATTTTGAGAGGTGAGAGAGAGGGATTGATGAGTTGTCTAGTTTTGCAGGTAATGTTAGCAAAGAATCTACCCCAGTGTGCCATGGCACATTTGACCCACATGGGGACTCTTGAGGGAGTTGGGGATTTTTCGTGCATTTTTGCAGGATGGAGCAATCTACCCCGGTGTGCGAGGCACACACGACCTTAGGGGAGTCACATTGTAGCTTGATGTAGCTTGGGGATTGCTCAGATGATTTTCATCAGCGGGAAACTGTTTACGATCCAATGGACCCCTTCTTGTTGCAGTTTCACGGACACGGTGCCCATGTTGTTCCGGGCACCTCAGGTATCTCTTACTCTCTCGGCGTTTAAGTTTTGAGCGGTAATTGTGGAGATACACCGCCTACACATTTAAGCGATGAGTCATCTTATTTCATCTCTAAATTCGTTGAGGACAACGAAACGCTTAAGTGTGGGGGGGTTTGTGTATATTTTTGCTAGCCATGTCTGTTTTGCATAGCCTTGTTACATGTAGATTGTGTTAGTATTGTGAGTCCTGTGGTTCGTGTAGAGTGTTTGATATAGTGTCGTATTGTGTTAGAATTGTTAATATGCATTTCTTTGAACTATTATCTTATTGAGTCCCCCTACCCAATTTTTGTGGATAGTCGAGTTGGCCTAGCATATAGAGTTAGGAAAATTGAAAAAAAATATAAGAAAAGTGAAAAATCAGAAAAATAAAAATTTTGAGTTAAGGGCAATTGATGAAGCTAGAAACCGAAGAGAGTTCAATGAAAGAGTCTTTGAGAATAGGAAGCTCCATAGTAGGGATATCTTTAATTTTTAGCATTTTGCGCACCTGTTCACGAAAGGATGTCCCGGGTATTCAGGGAAAAGTGGAAAGAAGACGAGGGCATACCTTTAGTTCCTTTATTGTGCTAGAAAGATTTAGTCCTGAGGAGTTGAATAGTCTTTTTTCGAGTGGAAACTTGTGGCCTCTTGAAATCTGGGGTGGACCTTCGTGTAGAGTTGGTTTTATGTGGTACGGTTTCCTCGGCCTATGTGAAGTCGGGGGGCGTACACCACCATCCCTTACGGCGGTTTCAAGAGCTAACCGAAAAAGCCCACGCTTAGTTGCTCTAAATGCACGGTTGAAAAAAGTAGAAGAGAATGGAAAAAAAAAAAGAAAACAAAATCTTCTCTTGGATTAGATACGGTGAACAGCCTAATGTGCCTCCGTTTACACGAGGAATTTGGACTCAATCCGATTAGAGCAACTAGGTAAAATTAAAGTCAAGCCGTATTACACGGAGTTGTGTCTCCCTTAACAGGGACAATTTGCATTCAATGCAATAACGGCTAAGAGGGTCTGAAAACCTCAAATGACTTGGCGACGAAAGACTACCTTAGTTCTAAAGATGCCTAGACCCTTTGAGCTAAAGGACGTGCCCGAGTCTTGGATTGACTATGGTGGATGTTTGGGGACCCCTTAGTGAGCTTGTGCGTAGGATCATTCTACTTCCATTTCTTGCTATTGGTTGTGAAATTTCAAAAGAGACTAGTGAGAACTTGATGAGTTTGGTTAGTGATAGCGAGATTGCCCGATCTCTAAAAAAAATATATTTATATTGTTTAAATATTTGCATTGTGAAATATTGAGTTGCATTGTATAGTGCATGTAGATTGCATAGTCGTGTGTGTGTGTGTGTGTTGTTTGTGTCACATGGCTAGTGAATTTGTATGAAAAACAGTGGATTGAAAGATCATAGTGTGAGGGATATTGTTTTTTATTTTGCTCGGGACGCGCAAAAAGGTAGTGTGGGGGTATTTGATAACCCCGTTTACGGTGTTATATTTACACTTGAAATCTTACCGTTTTGCGTGATTCCGGGTAGAATACATGAGAAATTTTCTATGATCTTGAGATAATTGTGAGTTAGAGCTTATTGTGCTTACTTGATTATCCGGGGCATTTCTTGCATTATTTTATGTCTTTTTATCACGTTTAATTGCACGGGTGTGTTTCGTGTTGTTTTGACAGAAAACGATGCTTGTAGATTAAGCGGAGAGACGGGAAACGAACTTTGGAAGCGACTAAAGCGCAAGAAAATTAATGGACGAAGATGAGAGGAAAGCTTGAAAACAAACTGTTGCAGCCATAATTTCTGGTGAATTACTCCATTACTTCAACCCACCATTTACCACCATGAAACCCAGTACCTAATACACCTCCTTAGCCACCATTACCAGACCTGAACGAAATCACCACCACCATTAATACAATAACCACCCATCAACACCACTCTCTGCCAATTAAACCCAGAACATTACCTACCTACAACCATGAACACCTTTACCCAGTTCCTTCACCACCATAACTCCAAAACTACTCTCAAACTTCCATAGTCATGACCAAACCAACAACCCACCTAAATTCTACACCTACAGTACCTACAAACCCACATTAGACCTTAGCCACAAACACAACCAATCTCCATCACCACCACCTGCACTACCTTACACCCATTTACACCAACCTGAACCTGTAGCTTCAAACCAATTTCACCAAACAATTCACCATCACCAACTCCAAATAACCTACTGTAACCAATTTCTAACCTCCTATAACTAACACCAACCCTTACACCTCACTGCCACCATCAATTTCCTAAACAACCAGCACCCTTTACGCCATCTCCAATCACCAACAATGACCTACTACTACTCAACAAGACCACCATTACATTCACCACAAAACTGCCATGATAATACCTAAGCCTCACCATTAACCCAAACAACCACTGACCCACCTTCACTATTACCCACAAAACCATGACTGAAACACACACAGACCTGAATCTCCACCTTCAAACCACCATTGTTGCCACTTCTTATGCACAGCCACCACCAATCATAACCAGCAACCTACACCACTACCACCTGTAACTCAACCACCATCATCACAGACCCACACACCCAGCAAAACAGAGCATCAATGCAGCAAGAATTGGGAAGAAATAGATGGCAAATCAACCAAGAAAAAAACCAGAAACCAAGCCAATCACCGAAGGCAGAAGAAGCCAAGAAGAACTCAGCAGAGCGCAGAATCAAGGGCGGCGCAAAACAGAGAAGAAAAAGAAGAAGAATCAGCAGCTAATAACCGAATCAAAACAGAGCAGATGATGCTGCGAACAGAGAAGCAAAATAGTGGCTGAATCACAGCAGCCATGGTCGTGAATCACCACAGATTAAGACCCAGCAGCATCGCAAAAGAAGAACCCACTGCAAGAAAGAAACAGAGAATAAATCAAGGAGAAGAAGAGAAGGTTCAGATCGCAAGACTATCCCTCAGGTCGTTCGATCAGAGGAAGAAAGAAAAGAGAGAAAACTCTCTGCTTTACACGATCTGTGAGGCTGATCGCAAGACCTCCTGAAGCCAACGCACGGAGAAGAAGAAAAATAATCAAGAGGCACGGGCTTATTCTCAGCAGCCTAGGGTTAAGGCTAATAATGATTTCTCCAACATTCTTGGAGGGGTGAAAGTGTAAAAAGGGAGAAGTTTTACTTTAATTGATGTACGGGTTTCATATACAAGATGAGGGGCTGTTCTATTATCATGGAAGAGACATTCACGATAGAAAAAGAGGAGACGACACAAGCTAAGAAGACACGAAGAAGACAGAGACGGAAAAGACTACGAAGATCGATTCTTAGTTTGTTTCTTCTTCCCTCTTTTAATCTTCGATATGGAGAAACTCTTTTTGTTTGCTTATTCTATGTCTAGCTAAATCTCTCATAGCTAGATAGTTTATGGAGAACTAGCGTTTGTTTAGATCTCCGGATTTGTGTATTTGATTCATGTCTTGAACTCAATTCTACGTATTCTTTTAGTTATTCGACAAGTTCTTGTTCTTAATTGTTAGTTTGTTTGGTTTGATCACCCAATACAGGCTAGTTATCTAGGTTTGTTGCACGACAGTGAACATAATCCGGATCCGTGAAGAACTTTGTTGACATTCTCGTAGTTTCTTGAGACCGACAGGAGATAGAGACTTGAATGACCGTGTGTGGGTTGTTTCGGTTAGACTTAGTTAGGATTAGCATGATCGGTGGACCGACAGGACCCGGTGAGCGAACTTGGCTAGCTGACTAGAACGTAACAATAGACAGAGGTGGACCGACAGGACCCGAAGTAGACCGTAACGTAGATTTGCGTGAGATCGACAGAAGATCGCATTGAGTGTGACCCGGTATAACTGAACGTAGGTAGAGTGTTTCAAATCATAGTCAGGAAATGTCTAAATGCCTAGGGACCCTAAAAATATCTAGTGTTCTCCATATTCGTATTAATCAGAAAATAACAAAATATTAGTTGTTTACTTAATCTCAGTCACTTGTTTGAGGGTGACGAATTCTTAAATCACATTTTCTTCCTCCGGTTACTTTAACTCTAAAATAATTGCTTAACTGAATAATCTAAGACTGTCCCTCTGGGTTCGACAACCTGAGTTTTAATACTCTCATTTTATTACTTCGACCGTGCACTTGCGTAATACGCGTTAGTAATCCGCGTCACCCATCTGTAGGAATCTTGCATATCCGAACGTCTCCTCTATCGATAATATCTCGAATCAGATGGAACTTCCTGAGCACGTGCTTGGATTTCTGGTGTGATCTGGGCTCCTTTGATTGCGCGATCGCCCCAGTGTTGTCACAGTACAACTGAACTGGATTCGCAATACTAGGAACCACACCAAGTTCAGAAACAAACTTTGTGATCCAAACAACTTCCTTTGCTCCGCCATTTGCAGCAATGTACTCAGCCTCTGTTGTAGAATCAGCCACCGTCTCTTGCTTGGAACTCTTCCAGCTCACTGCTGCTCCATTCAGGCAAAACACATATCCCGACTGTGATCTAAAGTCATCTCTGTCGGTTTGGAAGCTTGCATCAGTGTAACCCTTTACACGCAACTCTTCCTCACCGCCAAATATCAAGAAAGCATCCTTAGTTCTTCTCAAGTACTTTAGGATGTTCTTTACTGCAATCCAGTGAATTTCACCCGGATTGGATCGGTATCTGCTTGTCATACTCAAGGCATATGACACATCTGGTCTAGTACATAACATGGCGTACATGATAGATCCTATGGCCGAGGCATAGGGTATTCTACTCATGCGTGTTAGGTTTTGACGTAGGTAACGCACCGGAATAAAAAAAATTAATCTTACTCAAAGCCCACCAAGGATCACAGGAAGAGACATCATAACATGATTAAGGTCATAGAAGATGTGTACCTTTTTGATTAGTGAGATCACACGAAGAATGATGTCCTCGTCTCTACGATTGATCCACGTCTAGAGGTGAGATCTAGATTCTTCCTTCAAACAAGTGCTAGCTTGAAACCGGAGGAAGAGGGATAAAGATCAAAGCAACAAAGCAACGAAGCACAAAGGAGGGGGCGGCCTCCTTTTGCCGTCGGGTAGAGGGGGCGGACGGGGCTAGAGTTTCGGCCCTAGCTCTTTGTCTTTCTCTCTCTTTTGCTCTCTCCCACTCTTTATGTGTTACGTCTAATAATAACTCATGTAGTGGGAAGAAAGCTAGAGCCTCCTTTATATACTCCAACAACTCCTTCTTGTTTCCATAAAAGAGTTTCCTAATTCTAGATAAAATAGAATTATTCCCTTCCTTGCAAATTAGTCCTACTATGTTTGCAAGGTGTTGCACAATGATCCTTCTGTTAATTAATCCATATTAATTAATCCCAAATCTAGCTCCACTCTATTTGACGTGTGACCCCATAGGTTTCTATATAGTTGGTAGTAACTATTACTAACATGGAGCGGTGTCTAGCAACACATCCATGCAACCCAACCCATAGAAATAGTCAGTGATCCCGACAAACCTTTGTGCCCAATATGTCATATTGCATTATCCCTTTGTCTCCATATCCGGATTGGACACGATACATAAATAGTCACACTCGTATATCCAATCCATAGTTCCTCGATCCTAGGAATATGCTTATGCTTGCAGATAACATTAATATATCTATATTAATTTATCTGAGTCTGGCCAGACATTCAATAAGCCTCATCCCTCGAGTGGCCGTGGATATTTACCCCATTATGTGGGAGGGACAAATCCTATCTACATCACTACGATCTCTAAGCTTGCTTCCTATCACGCCCGATAGCCACCTTTATGATTACCCAGTTACGGTGTAACGTTTGATAACATCAAAGCGCAATATGGATTCACCTATATAAGCCGCGGCTAAAGTTGCAAAAATAAGAGCTTGAATACCACTTGTAAATAATTTTCACAACTAGAGTATCTAGTGACTTCAAGTCCAAGGATTGCAATAATATTAGCACTACGAAAAGCGATTGTGACTTCACATAATCTAATGTATCCTTTTCGTCGTGGGTCAGTCCAGTATGCCATTACTCCTAATGCATACCCATATGTTAGACTTGATATCTCCATATCAATCTACCCATATACTAGTCTATATTTGATTGTCCTATTAATCAATATAATGGACTAGGGACATTTAAGATAAATAACACAATTTATCTAAGGACTTCATTATATTAAATATCGCCATAAATAATAAATGAATATTCTAGCCAAAACATTGTTCATACTAAATCTATGATTGCCTCTAGGGCATCTATTCCAACAGTCTCCCACTTGCACTAGAGCCAATCTGGCGCATCTCGTATGCCTATAGATTTGGCGTGCCCTTCATGCTTTCGCTGCGCAAGAGGTTTCGTGAGTGGATCTGACACGTTGTCATCTTTCGGAATCTTGCATATCTTCACATCTCCTCGATCGATCATATCACGAATAATATGGAATCTCCTAAGTACATGCTTTGACTTTTGGTGCGATCTTGGTTCCTTCGCCTGTGCGATTGCCCCAGAGTTGTCACAGTACAACTCTACAGGATCCACTATGCTAGGAACCACACCGAGCTCAGTGATAAACTTCTTTACCCATACTGCCTCTTTTGCCGCTTCCGCAGCAGCAATGTACTCAGCTTCTGTTGTAGAATCAGCAACTGTGCCTTGCTTGGAACTCTTCCAGCTCACAGCTCCTCCATTCAGGCAAAACACGTATCCAGACTGCGATCTGTAATCATCCTTGTCGGTTTGGAAGCTTGCGTCAGTGTAACCCTTTACACTTAGCTCTTCCATTCCTCCAAATATCAAGAATACATCCTTAGTTCTTCTCAAGTACTTTAGGATGTTCTTGACAGCAATCCAGTGACTCTCACCCGGATTGGACTGGTATCTACTCACCATACTCAACGCGTATGACACGTCTGGTCTAGTACATAGCATGGCGTACATGATGGATCCTATGGCCGAAGCATAGGGTATCCTGCTCATGCGGTCCTTCTCCATCTCGTTGGAGGGACAGTCATTCTTGGAAAGAGTGACTCCATGTGACATGGGCAAGAATCCCTTCTTGGAATCTTGCATGTTGAACCTCTTCAACACCTTGTCAATATATGTACTCTGACTTAGGCCAAGCAACCTTTTAGATCTATCTCTATAGATCTTTATACCAAGTATATAGGCTGCATCTCCTAAGTCTTTCATCGCAAAGCACTTTCCTAGCCAATCTTTAACAGATTGCAGAGTAGGAATATCATTGCCAATGATTAGTATGTCATCCACATACAAGACCAGAAATACTATAGAGCTCCCACTAACCTTCTTGTAAACACAAGGCTCATATTCGTTCTTGATGAAACCAAACTCTTTGACCGCGTCATCAAAACGTCGATTCCAGCTCCTAGAAGCTTGCTTTAATCCATAAATGGACCTTTGCAGCTTACAGACTTTATTGGCATTCTCTAGATCCTCAAAACCCTCTGGTTCTGTCATGTACACATCCTCAAAGAGGTTCCCATAGAGGAACGCTGTTTTGACATCCATTTGCCAAATCTCATAGTCGTAGTATGCTGCAATAGCAAGTACGATTCGAATGGATTTAGTCATGGAGACTGGTGAAAAGGTCTCATCATAGTCAATACCATGAATCTGTCTATAACCTTTGGCCACCAATCGCCCCTTATAGGCAACTACCTTGCTGTCCATGTCGGTCTTCTTCTTGAAGACCCACTTGCACCCTATGGGTCGAGCCCCTTCGGGTGGTTCCACCAAAGTCCATACTTTGTTGGTGTACATGGAATCCATTTCGGATCTTATGGCTTCTAGCCACTTCTTAGAGTCTGGGCCACTCATGGCTTCTCCATAGTTTGCAGGCTCATCATCAATGAGTGGTACGTCATCGGGCTCAGTCACGAGAAGTCCATACCTCTCTGGCTCATGACGCACTCTTCCTGATCTACGGAGTTCCTGTGTTACCTGAACAGGTTCTTCCACAACTTCTTGTGGTTCCTGTTCATGTTCCATTATTGGTTGAGTGGTTTGTGGTTCATGAATTTCTTCAAGTTCTACAACCCTCCCACTTGCTTCTTTAGAGACTAGTTCTCTTTCTAGAAACACGCCCGTCCGAGCAACAAACACTTTGTTCTCGGTAGGGTTATAGAAGTAATATCCTTTAGTTTCCTTAGGATATCCCACAAAATTACACTTATCCGCTTTAGGCCCGAGCTTGTCTGTTTCTAAACGCTTTACATAAACGTCGCAGCCCCAAATCTTCATCAACGACACTATGGGACGCTTCCCAGTCCATATCTCATATGGCGTCGTCATGACTGATTTGGATGGAACACGGTTAATGGTAAAAGCTGCAGTCATTAGAGCATGTCCCCAAAAGGATATCGGAAGATCTGTTTGAGACATCATAGATCTCACCATATCTAATAGAGTACGATTCCTCCTCTCAGATACACCATTCCATTGTGGTGTTCCGGGTGGAGTGAGCTGGGATACTATCCCACACTCTCTAAGATACTCATCAAACTCTTGGCTTAAGTATTCTCCTCCACGATCCGATTGTAGAGCTTTAATACTCTTGCCAAGTTGCTTGTCTACTTCACTCTTGAATTCTTTGAACAATTCAAAGGATTCGGATTTGGCCTTCATAAGGTACACAAATCCATATCTACTGAAATCATCAGTAAATGTGATGAAGTAGGTATAACCACCTCTGGCACGCGTGGGGAATGGTCCGCATACATCAGTATGTATGAATGCCAATAACTCACTAGTCCGCTCGCCTTTCTTATTGAAAGGGGACTTTGTCATTTTTCCTAATAAACAAGATTCACATGTCTCATATGATTCCAAATCAAATGAGTCTAGAAGTCCATCCTTATGGAGTCTAGATATGCGTTTCTCATTTATATGGCCTAAACGATAGTGCCATAGATATGTAGGATTTAAATCATTAGTTTTAATACTTTTAGTATTTATGTTATAGATTGGATTATTTAGATCAAGGATATACAATCCATTAGACAAATGCGCACTACAATAGTGCATACTATCAAAATAAATGGAGCAACACTTGTCCTTTATTGAAATAGAAAAACCTTTCTCGTCCAAACAAGAAACGGAAATAATGTTTCTGCTCATAGCAGGCACATAAAAGCAATTGTCTAATTCTAAAATAAGTCCAGAAGGCAAAGATAGCTCATAAACGCCTACAGCTAATGCAGCAACCTTTGCTCCATTCCCGACGCGCAAGTCTATCTCCCCTTTTCGCAATCTTCTACTTCTTTTCAAATCCTGCACATTACGACAAATGTGAGAACCGCATCCGGTATCTAATACCCAGGATGATGAAATAGAAAGATTGACGTCTATAACATAAATACCTGGTGGTGGTGGAATCACTATTCCAAGCTTCTTATCCTCCAGATATTTAGGGCAATTCCTCCTCAGTGACCCGGCTGGCTGCAGTAGTGACACTCACCTTTAGCCACGCCTCCACTAGGCTTTAGGGCTTCCTTGGATTTCGCAACTTTCTTGCGTTTTCCCTTTGAAGTAGATGCAACTGACTTGCTCTTCTTCTTGTGCACCATCATTATGGCTTTGCCCTTGCCTTTATTGATGCTTTGCTCAGCTGTCTTTAGCATGTTCAATAGGTCTGGCAAAGACTTGTTGATCTCATTCATATTATAGTTCATAATGAACTGATTATAACTGTCAGGCAACGATTGCAAGACGAGATCAGTCGCCAAGTCCTGGCCGAGTGGGAACCCCAGTCTCTCAAGGTTCTCTATGTACCCGATCATTCGGATTACATGAGGGCCTACTGGATTCCCCTCTGCAAGACTGCTTTTGAACAACGCTTTAGACACTTCATAGCGCTCATGCCTTGCCTGTTCCTGAAACAATTGTTTCAAGTGTCTGATCATATCATAGGCTTCCATGTTCTCGTGTTGCTTCTGAAGCTCACCAGTCATGGTACAAAGCATGAGGCAAGTCACGTCATTAGAATCATCAATATGTTTCTGACGTGCCCTTACTTCCGCTAATAGAGACTCATCTTGTGGTGGGTCTGGAATTGGAGTGTCCAAGACGTACAGCTTCTTTTCTTGCTTGAGGACAATCCTCAAGTTTTTGTACCAGTCAAGGAAATTTGTTCCAGACAATTTATCCTTCTCAAGGACAGATCGTAGGGATGAACTCGATGCGTTGTTGTTTGCCATTTGGAATTCTACAAAACGAGAAATATGCAATTTAGTATTTTGAACAATTTAACTATATTTAACAATTGCTAGATCATTAAATATAGCTTCGACTATTTTTCTCGGATTAATAGCCCTCACTATTAAAGCGGAAAATATCTTTATACTTTCTAGTGGGTTCAAGATCCCTTTTTCACTTCTTCTTGAGCTTGCTTTGGCAAGTCACCCAAGAATTGGTTATTTAGGTAGGAACCATTCCAATTGCATCCCATGCAACTCTTGGTCCAATTAGGTGAATAAATTCCTTTTATTCTTTATCCAATTGGATAACTCCTAATTGTCATGCCTCTAAGCTCATCAATCCAATTGACTCTTGCCTAGTTGCGTCCAACCTCTTGCTTTCAACATACACCATTACTAGCTTGCGTCGTCTGCAACACATCATGAAAAATTAAAATCGCCTTGCTTTGGCAAGCCCGAATTTTAATAGGCCATGATCATGAAGGGTGTTTTGGCAAGAGAAGGCAAAACGCAATATTTAATTGAGGGATTTCTTTTAATTTGTTTGGTTGATCTTTATCAACATGGTCTACTTATTTGGATTGGGCTATCCACAATAAAAGACCAACCTTGTTTATTATTATCTTGTTATCGTTTTGCTTGTAGCGCCATACACGCAAAAATAAATAACAAGGCATGAATAATAAACATCCACAAAATAAAAAAACGTGGCATGGATATGGCCTCTAGACTAATGATATTATCAAGCCAATGATAATATCTAATTGCCCTAAAGTGCCGAGCAGATCTCCATGTGCTCCACCATAGCTGCGCGCCTAGGGATGTCTTTTGGCTCCTTTGGTTCTCCGGTCTTCTTCTCCATGTTCTTGGCTATCATCTTAATATTTCTAATTCTAGCCTAACATCTAGAATAAATAAACAACAAAAGCCTCACATGTCGAGGAGAAAAAGAACGACTCGCAGGCCGTAAAACTTATTTAATTATTACATTAATTTGATCAGCTCGCAGGCCGTAAACCAAACCACAAAACAATAAACATCCACAATCCTAGGCCATATCCATCCACCATGCAATAAAACACATAATACAGTTAAAACCAATTTTTAACGCGCTTGTTTTTAATGAAATTGGGTAACTAGGGTTTCACAACGGTCCAAAGGGTCCAAGCCAACAAGTGGCCCGAACCCTAGGACCGCCGCACGCCTAGGGGGTCGCGGCCTTGCTTGGTGCGCAAGGGAGGGGCGGGCAGCTAGGGTTTCGGCCCGAGTCCCCTTCCTCCTTCCTTGTTTCCCAAGCAAGGTTGTTTCCTTATGGAATTATTTCCATAACTTTGTTTCCATAATTGAAAACCCCTTTTCAATCATGTGCCCATGAACCCTAATTTTTCAAGAACCCAATTATTCACATCCTATGTGATTAAACTCACCAATCCTAACATCCAATGTTAAATTGGGTCTTGTTTGATTGAATCAAATTCAATATTGCATCTACTATGCCAATTTTTCAGTTTTCGCGTAATAAACAATAATACGGTGTATGAACTGAATTCGTAAACACATAATATCATGTTATGCTCTACGACATGTGGCTCTGATACCACTGTTGGGTTTTGACGTAGGTAACGCAGCGGAATAACAAAAATTAATCCTACTCAAAGCCCACCAAGGATCACAGGAAGAGACATCATAACATGATTAAGGTCATAGAAGATGTGTACCTTTTTGATTAGTGAGATCACACGAAGAATGATGTCCTCGTCTCTACGGTTGATCCACGTCTAGAGGTGAGATCTAGATTCTTCCTTCAAACAAGTGCTAGCTTGAACCCGGAGGAAGAGGGATAAAGATCAAAGCAACAAAGAAACGAAGCACAAAGGAGGGGGCGGCCTCCTTTTGCCGTCGGGTAGAGGGGGCGGACGGGGCTAGGGTTTCGGCCCTAGCTCTTTGTCTTTCTCTCTCTTTTGCTCTCTCCCACTCTTTATGTGTTATGTCTAATAATAATTCATGTAGTGGGAAGGAAGCTAGAGCCTCCTTTATATACTCCAACAACTCCTTGTTGTTTCCATAAAAGAGTTTCCTAATTCTAGATGAACTAGAATTATTCCCTTCCTTGCAAATTAGTCCTACTAAGTTTGCAAGGTGTTGCACAATGATCCTTCTATTAATTAATCCATATTAATTAATCCCAAATCTAGCTCCACTCTATTTGACGTGTGAACCCATAGGTTTCTATATAGTTGGTAGTAACTATTACTAACATGGAGCGGTGTCTAGCAACACATCCATGCAACCCAACCCATAGAAATAGTCAGTGATCCCCACAAACCTTTGTGCCCAATATGTCATATTGCATTATCCCTTTGTCTCCATATCCGGATTGGACACGATACATAAATAGTCACACTCGTATATCCAATCCATAGTTCCTCGATCCTGGGAATATGCTTATGCTTGCAGATAACATTAATATATCTATATTAATTTATCTGAGTCTGGCCAGACATTCAATAAGCCTCATCCCTCGAGTGGCCGTGGATATTTACCCCATTATGTGGGAGGGACAAATCCTATCTACATCACTACGATCTCTAAGCTTGCTTCCTATCACGCCCGATAGCCACCTTTATGATTACCCAGTTACGGTGTAACGTTTGATAACATCAAAGCGCAATATTTCACAACTAGAGTATCTAGTGACTTCAAGTCCAAGGATTGCAATAATATTAGCACTACGAAAAGCGATTGTGACTTCACATAATCTAATGTATCCTTTTCGTCGTGGGTCAGTCCAGTATGCCATTACTCCTAATGCATACCCATATGTTAGACTTGATATCTCCATATCAATCTACCCATATACTAGTCTATATTTGATTGTCCTATTAATCAATATAATGGACTAGGGACATTTAAGATAAATAACACAATTTATCTAAGGACTTCATTATATTAAATATCGCCATAAATAATAAATGAATATTCTAGCCAAAACATTGTTCATACTAAATCTATGATTGCCTCTAGGGCATCTATTCCAACAATGCGTTCCTTCTCAATCTCATTGGAAGGACAACCACTCTTCGAAAGAGTGATTCCATGTGACATCGGCAAGAATCCCTTCTTGGAATCTTGCATATTGAACCGCTTCAACACCTTGTCAATATATGTACTCTGACTTTGGCCTAGCAGTCTATTAGATCTATCTCTATAGATCTTTATACCGAGTATATAGGCTGCTTCCCCTAAGTCCTTCATTGAGAAACACTTCCCTAGCCAATCTTTAACAAATTACAGCATGGGAACGTCGTTTCCAATGAGTAGTATGTCATCCACATACAAGACCAGAAAAGCTACAGAGCTCCCACTAACCTTCTTGTAGACACAAGACTCATCTTCGTTTCTGATGAAGCCAAACTCTTTGACTACTTCGTCAAAACATCGATTCCAACTCCTAGAAGCTTGCTTCAATCCATAAATGGATCGTTGCAGTTTATAGACTTTGTTGGCTTGTTTTGGATCCTCAAAACCCTCCGGATGTTTCATATACACGTCCTCGAGGAGATTCCCATAAAGGAATGCTGTTTTGACATACATCTGCCAAATCTCATAGTCATGGTTTGCTGCAATTGCAAGTAGGATTCGGATGGAAATGGTCATAGCGACTGGTGAAAAGGTTACATCATAGTCAATACCATGAATCTGTCTGAATCCTTTAGCCACCAATCGGCCCTTATAGGTAATCACATTACCATCCATGTCGATCTTCTTCTTGAAGACCCACTTGCACCCTATGGGCCGCGCCCCTTCGGGTGGTTCCACCAAAGTCCATACTTTGTTGGTGCACATGGATTCCATCTCGGATCTCATGGCTTCTAGCCACTTCTGAGAGTCTGGCCCTTTCTTGGCCTCTTCATAGGTAGTAGGCTCATCATCTATGAGCATCGTGTCACCGGAATCAGTCACGAGAAGTCCATACCTCTCGGGTTCCTGGCGCACTCTACTAGATCTACGAAACTCTTGTGTTACGTGAACAGGCTGCTCCACAACTTCTTGTGGTTCCTGTTCATGTTCCATAATCGGTTCAGTGATTTGTGGTTCTTGAATTTAGTCTAGTTCTACAGTCCTCCCACTTGCTTCTTTAGAGACAAACTCTCTTTCTAGAAACACGTCGGTCTGAGCAACAAACACTTTGTTCTCGGTTGGATTGTAGAAGTAGTAACCCTTAGTTTCCTTAGGGTAACCCACAAATTTACACTTATCCGATTTTGGCCCTAGCTTTTCTGATTGTAAACGTTTTACATAGACATCGCAGCCCCAAATCCTCATGAACGACAGTGTGGGACGCCTCCCACTCCACATCTCATGTGTTGCCTTCATGACTGATTTAGATGGAACACCATTAATGGTGAAAGCTGCACTTAATAGAGCGTGGCCCCAAAACGATAATGGAAGATCGGTTTGACACATCATAGATCGAACCATATCCAATAAGTTTCGATTCCTCCTCTCAGACACGCCATTCCATTGTGGCGTTCCGGGTGGAATGAGTTGGGACACGATCCCACACTCTCTAAGATAGTCGTCAAACTCTTGGCTCAAGTATTCTCCTCTACGATCCGATCGTAGAGCCTTGATACTTTTGCCAAGTTGCTTCTCTATTTCATTCTTGAACTTTTTGAACACTTCAAAGGATTCGGATTTGGCCCTCATGAGGTACACAAATCCATATCTACTATAATCATTAGTAAATGTAATGAAGTAGACGTAACCACCCCTGGCAGGCGTGGCAAATGGCCCACACACATCAGTATGTATGAGCGCCAATTGCTCACTAGTCCTCTCATCTTTCTTATTGAAACGGGACTTTGTCATTTTTCCCAACAAACAAGCCTCACATGTCTCATATGATTCAAAATCAAATGAGTCTATTAGTCCATCCTTATGGAGTCTAGATACACGTTTCTCGTTTATGTGGCCTAAACGACAGTGCCATAAGTAAGCAGGATTTAAATCATTTATTTTAATCCTCTTGGATTGCTTAGATCAAGGACATACAGTCCAATAATAATTGCGCACTAAAATAGTGAATATTATTCAAATAAAAGGAACAACAATTGTTCTTTATTGAAATAATAAAACCTTCCTTGTCCACACAAGAAATAGAAATAATGCTTCTGCTCATAGCATGCACAAAATAGCAATTATTTAATTCTGAAACTAATCCTGAAGGCAGAGATAGCTCAAACACGCCTACGGCCAACGCAGCAACTTTTGCTCCATTCCCAACGCGCATATCTATCTCCCCTTTAGCCAATCTTCTACTTCTCTTTAGATCCTGCACATTTCGACAAATGTAAGATCCACATCCAGTATCTAATACCCATGATGTAGAGACAGTTAAATTGACATCTACAACAAAAATACTTGGTGGTGGTGGAATCACTATTCCAGCCTCTTGTCCTCCAGATATTTTGGGCAGTTCCTCCTCCAGTGTCCAGGCTGACTGCAATAGTGACACTCACCTTTAGTCACACCTTTGGCAATGCCACCAACAAGCTTAAGGGCAGGTTCCTTGGACTTGGCAACTAACTTGCCTTCGCCTTTGGAGGATGAGGTAAACCTTTTGCCCTTTCCTTTCTGCACCATCATAATGGCCTTGCCCTTACCCTTGTTGATGCTTTGTTCAGCTTTCCTCAACATGTTGAGCAAATCTTGCAGTGGTTTCACGATCTCGTTCATGTTATAGTTCATGATGAACTGTCCATAACTCTCAGGCAACGATTGCAACACGAGATCGGTTGCCAACTCTTGGCCGACCGGGAACCCCAGTCGGGCGAGATTCTCCAGGTACCCGATAATACGGAGTACATGGGGTCCCACGGAGTTCCCTTCTTCCAGAGGACACTTGAACAATGCCTTAGAGATCTCATACCTCTCAACCCTTGCATTCTCTTGGAAGAGCTGCTTCAGATGCTCGATCATATCGATAGCATTCATGTTTTCGTGTTGCTTCTGAAGCCTAGAATTCATGGTGCATAGCATAAGGCAGGCCCATCATTAGCGTCATCTACACGCTTTTGATACGCCTTTAGGGCTACAGGTGTTTGGATCTGGAACTTGCTCATCTATTGCGTACAGTTTCTTCTCTTGCTTGAGAACGATTCTCAAGTTTCTGTACCAATCAAGGAAGTTGGTTCCGGAGATCTTGTCCTTCTCAAGGACATATCGTAGGGAATATTGTGAACTCGATGAGTTGTTTGCCATTTGGAATTCTACAAAAGGAAATACGCAAGTTTTAGTATTTGTGAATTTTTGACTATATTAAATAATGGCTAGTTTATCAAATATAGCTCCCACTATTTTTCAACGAATTAATAACCCTCAAGATATTAATGCGGAAAATATCCTTATATTTTCTAGTGGGCCAAGATCCATGTTTCGTCTCCTTATGAGCTTGCTTTGGAAAGTCACCAATAATTTGACTACTTTAGGTAGGAACAATTTCCAATTGCATCCCTTATGCAACTCTTGGTTCAATTGGGCAAAAAACTCCTTATTTATCCATCCACATGGATTATCCAATTGATTGCCTCTAGGTTTTTAATCATATTAATAGCCTAGTTGTGTTCAACCTCTTATTTAAACAGTTGCACATTACTAGCTTGTGCCATCGCATTCCATCATTATGAACCAAGTCGCCATGCTTTGGCACGCACGAACTTGATAAATCATGATGATAATGAGTGTTTAAATAACGAGAAGGCAAGAACACAATAATTGAATTTTGAGGGACTTTAAATTCAATTTTAATTGTTTTGTTTATCAATATCAACTGATATATCTATTTGAGTTTGGGCACAACTCTAAATAATAGATCCGGGTTGTCTAATTATCTTATTATCCTAATTGCATGCATCATCCATACACCAACCACAAAATAATAAGACTATAAAATAAACAACCACAAAACAAAATAATACGTGATGTGAATATGGCCTTTTCTAGACTAAGATAATTCCAAGCCAATGGAATTATCTATGAACCCTAAAGCAAACACATCTCCATGCGTCTTCATCTTTTGGTCCATCCTTCATAGTCATGTGGAATGCTCCATGCTCCATCTTTTGTGGCTCCCTTTTGGCTTTGGGCTTCTTTTTCCTCAATCTTGGCTAACCATCTACTCTATCTAGCACTATCTAATAACTATACTAAATAAAATAAATCTCACAAGTTGAGAAAAAAATGGCTCGCAGGCCATAAACCCTAATTAATTATTATAATTAATTGATCAGCTCGCAGGCCGTAAATCAAACCACAAAAATTAAACATTCACATCAAACCACATCCTAAGGCCATATCCAATCTCCATGCGATTTGCACATAAAAAGTTAAAATCCAATTTTAACGCGCTTGGTCAATTTTAATTGATTTTAGGATATTCTAGGGTTAAAACGGTCCATGGGTCCCAACAATCAAATTGCCCGGGCCCAAAAAGATAACCGCAAAGGCCTTGGGCAGGACGGCGCCTAGCCCACGCGCAAGGCCGCGGGCTAGGGCTGCCCCGGTCCCTAGGCCGAGGCTTGCTTGGGCGGCAAGCAAGGAGGGCCTGTCCCCTAGGGGGCCGAATCTCCTTTGGGAGACTCCCTTGCTTGGTGCCCAAGTTTGGTTGTTTCCTTGTATGGGAAGAACTCCTCCTTTCCATAGGATGCCCAAACCCTAGATCTAAGATCCTAAAATTTCTCAAACTCACTAATTCATACATCCAATGCAAAAACTAGGTCTTGTTATGATTGATTATTGACAAATTGCATCATATGCTTGATTTGTCTTGTTTTACGCGATAAACAATAAATTTAAAGTGTAAAACTATCAAAACGTAACACATAAACCACATTTATGCTCTACGACATGTGGCTCTGATACCACTGTAGGATGCGCAACGGAAAAACAAATATAATCCATGCAATACCCTCCAAGGATCAAAATTCAAGAGACATAACGATGGTAAGGGAAGAAATCAATAACACACCTTAGGGTTTCTTCTTTGATGACTTCAAACGCGAATTGTGTCACGTTCTCTATAGTAGATCCACGCCTAGAGTTGAATTCAAGATCATCCTACTCCTTTGTGCTAGCCCGGAATGAGGAAGAGGAAGAAAAATCACGCAAAACGAGACAACAAGGAGGTTTCGGCTTCCTTGTGGGCCGACGGGCACGGGCGGCGGCAAGGGGGGTGGGCGAGCCTCTCTTGCTTTCTTGCTCTCTCCTTTTTGTTCTCTCCCACTCAAGTTATGATCAATAAGGTCATAAGTGTGGGAAGGAAGGAAGGAGTGTCCTTTATATAGTCCAACAAATCCTTGCCAACTACCTAAAGGACCCATTCTAGTCCTACTAGAATTCGGTTTAGTCCCTTCCTTGAAAATTAGTCCCACTAAGTTTGCAAGGTGTTGCAAAGTGATCCTTCTAATTAATTAATCCAATTTACTTGATTTCCAAATCTATTTCAACTCTATATAGCGTGTGACCCCATAGGTTCTATCTAGTTGGTAGCAACAATTTGCTAATATGGAGCGGTTTCTAGCAAAACATCCATTCTAGCCAACTAATAGAATAGACATCTTGACAAACATTTTACAAGTAATTGTCTCATCCCTTTGTCTCTATATTCGGATTGGACACGAGACATACAAGTCACACTCGAATGTCCAATCCATAGTTTCTCGATCCATGGGAATAGCCTTATTCGTGCAAATAACATCAATATCCCATATTGATTTATTTGAGTTTGGCCAGACATTCTATAAGAACTATCCCTCGAGTGGCCTAGGATATTTTCTCCCGTTATGTGGGAGGGACAAATTCTATCTACGTCCACTACGATCTCTAAGCGTGCTTCTTATTGTATCCGGTACACGCCTTTATAACTACCCAGTTACGGTGTAGCGTTTAACGCTACCAAAATCACAATAATCCACAACTAGAATATCTAGCGAATTTAAGTCTAAGGATGACAATACCATTGCACCGCGAGAAGCACTTGTGACTTAACCTAACGTGTATGTAGCCTTCTCGAGGGTGGGTCAATCTGGTGCGCCATTACCCTTAATGCACACCCATGTATTGGATCATGATATCTCCATATCAATCCAACCCCATACTAGTCTATAGATGATTGTCCCATTAATCATTATACTGTACTAGGGATATTTAAGATAAACAACACAATTGTAAATCTAAGGAATTCATTATATTAAATATCCAATAAGTAATACAATGAATTTTCTAGCCATAAATAAATTCATACTAAACGATTGCCTCTAGGGCTTCTATTCCAACAGTAGCTTGTTCTCCTGTTTTCTCTGGAGATCATGTTTCAAGGCTTCGAATCTGTGTTTCAAGGCATTGAAAATGCCTGTCTTTGTCTGGTGACATTTCCTTGGATCCTTTTGAGGATTCTTCTTCAGTATCTGAATCATGCTTATTCAGATTGAGATCTGCAAAACCATCACTCAAAGAACCATCATAGCTTTCATAAAAAATAACATGAATGCTTTCTTCAACAAGCTTGGTTCTCTTATTATAAACTCTATAGGCTTTGCTTGTCTGTGAATAGCCAAGAAAGATACCTTCATCAGTTCTTGCATTAAAATTACCAAGATTTTCCTTACAATTATTGTGGAAAAAACATGTACAGACAAAAGGTTTGAAGTAAGAGATGTTTAGCTTTCTTCCTTTGAACAACTCATAGGGGGGTATTTTTCAGAATAGGTCTGATCAAGCACCTGTTAAGAATATAGTTTGCTGTATTCACAGCGTCTGCCCAACAATACTTTGGCAGCTTGTTTTCCAGAAGCATTGTCCTTGACATATCTTCAAGAGTCTAGTTCTTTCTTTCAACAACTTCATTCCGTTGACGAGTTCTAGGAGCAAAAAAATTGTGAGAGATGCCATGCTTAGAACAGAATATATCAAACTCAAGTTGATCAAATTCTCTACCATGATCACTTGTGATTGAAGCAATAGGTAGGTATCAAGGTTTGAAGTTCTCTACAAATTTTGAAAATTCAAAGAGAGCTTCAGATTTTTCTTTCGGAAACATTACCCAAGTATATCTAGAAAATTCATCAACAATAAAAAGCATGTACTTCTTACACTTTGGAGTTGGAGATCTCATAGGACCACAGAGATCCATATGCAGCAATTCAATGGGTCTAGTAGTACTTACAAAGTTATTTGAACTGAATGAACTTCTAGTTTGTTTGCCTTGTGCACATGCCTTGCATACTTCTTCATCTTTGAACTTGATAGATGGTAATCCTCTTACTAAGTTCTTGGAGACTAACTTGTTCAAGGTATGAAAGCTAATATGTCCCAACTTTCTGTGCCAAAGCTTTGAATCTTCTTTCAAGGCCTTGAGACACTTCAAGTTTTCACCTGCATTTTTGTTAGTCTGAAGGCCTTGGCAATTTTGCAGCTTGAAATCCTGATAAATTCATCTGCACTCAAAGCACAATATAAGAGATTCATAGCCTTATAGTTCTTTGAGAATTGCTCTAACTCAGATAAAAAAAGAGAGTCTTCAGATTTGGGAGTTCTAATTCCATCCTTCTCTGTATAGAAAGTATGAGGACAATTCTGGATGATAGGCCAGAGTTCAATGTCTTGATCAATAATGAACATTTTAATCAAGGCCTTCCAGTGGACAAAATTGTCTCCACATAATAGAGGAGGTCTGTTCGAAGCTCTTCTATGTGAGAAACCACCATCACCTACAGTACTCATAATCACAAGATGGTTAAATCTATGCAGTGATACAAGCTCTGATACCAATTGAAGGGGTGTACGGTAGGTAGAAATGCAGAATCAATACTCTATAAGGGGGGTTGAATAGAGTACGAAGACTTTTGCTAAACTTTGCAAGAGTATTGGTTTCAAAAGATTGTTAAAGAGATTCAAGGCCTTGAAATGAGTGTCAATCCCTTTGAATAAAATAGTAAGAGTAGATGAAATAATAAGTCTGTTTCAAGGCCTTGAAATGAGATTCAAACACTTGAAACTAAACTGTTTTGAATGCTGCAAAAGTTTTAAGTTTGTAACAGAAAAGTAAATGCAAGAGACACAAGATATATAGAGTTCAGTCCACTTGGACCTACGTCTCTACCTCAGAAATGTTCTCCCTGTAGGATTTTCAAGTCAATTATTATTAATCAACAGCTAAGCCCTAGATATCAAGCACAGAGAGATACCTTACTCTGTTACAACTTCTCGTTCTCACTTAACTATCTAGTACCTGCTCTAGCTATCTGATTAACTAAGAATTATCTATTCTTCACCTTGAACAATCCTTGAGAATGTTAACAAGAGTAGTATGTAAAAGATATAGAAATAAAGTTCTGAACAGAAGAACACAAGAAATGAAACTACTGTGACAGTGCAGTGTTCTTCTGAGACTTGGATTGAGATTTTGATCTGCTTATTTGTTGCTTGACAATCCTTGAATTGTTTGAGAGTGTCTCTAGCTTTTTTCCCGTTGATTTGTGCGTCAAATGCTTCAAACTGATCTCCTTATATACAACTCATTTGATCTGCAAATCTTCAAGATCTTTAGCAACAATCTTTCCTATTTTGTAGGCAACAACTTTGACTTCTCTAACAGTCTTCTTTCAACGGATAGTTGCTCAGTATCTTCAGGGATACTGATCTGATCTTGTATATAAACATGTTGAGAAGCTGTTAGAATCAATAAATTGATTGCAGAACAAATCAACCCAGAAATTCCTTTCCTGCAAAACTCAGGTTAGGAAATAAATCATGCGGAATAGGAAATAAACATTCCGTGCAAAACTGAGTTAAACAGATGGATTGGATGGTGTTAAACAACTCAAAAAGCATTGTCTTTAATCATCAAGTAATAATAGATAAAGCACAGGGGTTTAGGAGTTCAAACAGAAACAGAAACTCCCCCAAAGATCAAGCTTAAAAGTCTCAATCAGTTTCAAGGCTTTGAAAGCTGTTTCAAGGCCTTGAATAGACTAGCTATTTCAATTCTTTGAAACATTGAAACTGCATTGAGCTTACACTCGACATCAAGAACATACATTGATACAACTTGAATCTTCCTTCAACCCCAACTTGAACCAAACAAAATTCAAAATTAAACACCAAATTGGAACTGGCAGAGAGAGGATTTCAAAGATACATTCTTGAATTGGTGAGTGGAATCTTGACATGCACAACCTATCTCTTGGAGATAGGTTTTTATGGTTCAGAGGAGGGCTTGCAGAAGAACAAGAAGGAGAGGATGAGCATCAATGGGGTTGGATCCTTCCACCGGAGTCGTCGTCAGTGGTGTCCTCCTCGACCGGTGTAGGCTACGTCGTAGGTGGCGGTGTCCATCTCAAGCGGTGTAGGTGGTGAGGTCCTTGTGTATAGGAGGAATCCTTTGAGGAAGATTCAACGTATACCAAGAACAGAGAATGAGAAAGACAGAGAAGTAGGGTTGTGAGTAGGGAGAGAGTAAGACCGTAGTAGCTGTATGAGAGAGAGACAGAGTTTTGGCAGAGCTTCCGTGTTTTTCAGGTGATTAGTCCTGTGTAAGGAAGGGTTAACGATCCTATATATAGTGGAGAATATGACTGTTGTAGTGGGTTAATGCACCCATAAATGGCGGCTTAATTACCTTAACCACAACGGCACGTTCGTCCGCATATATAGGGACCGTTACGCACTTCGTCGCGTATACCGGAACCGTTATGAGGTTGACCGGGTCTATGGAGCTCGTGACATAAATCTCTCAAAGCAGTTACTAAAGGTCACGTGCGGGCTTGGTTGTCGCTCGCGCGCGACGGAACTTACTCTAGCCTCCAAACCACTAAGTCCCTACAAGTCCCGTGTGGAATGATATGCGAGGGCCCTGTCTCGCAGCGCCCACGTGGATCAGCGCGGGTGGTGATCCACTGTATGTGGAGCACAGCTAGGTGTGTTGGATGATCGCCACGTGGCTGTGATCTATCTGTCTGGAAAGCACTATCTACATTATCTCCCTTTTTGCGCGTGAAGACACCTAATCGAGTAGACTTAAATGTACAAAAACCAGCGCGCGCGTCGTTGCTACCCACCAATTCAAATACACGCAAAATCAGCCCTCGTGCGCGTCATTATGACCTAGGATCCCTAGAGTCGTGCCTTCTGTTCTTCTAGGGTTTGAGGCGTGACATTAGCGTTGGCCTGTGATTGCGCAATTCGGCGGTGACAGTTGCGATTCGACCACTGAAAGGATGCGACTCTTCAGTGTTTTTGAATAAATACTCTTCATCCTCCATTGTTGCAAAGTATTGTTTCTCTCTCTAAAGTGAATGTTTTCTGAGATCCTCCGAGAGCAAATATAGATAATCAACCACCAATTATTCCTTGCAAATCGTCTTCTTCAAATCGCTTCATCATCACAAAGTTGGCTTTGCTCAATTTAAATTAATGCACTTCATACCTTTGAACTGTCTTGAATCTGAAAGAAACCCAGAATCGTTTGAAATACGCCATTGTTTGATATTGTTGAACAGGTTTCTTTTAAAACCCTAAAAGATTGAAACGATTTGAAACGATAATCTTTCGCAATGTTGAAATGCTGAACTCGTAACTGACCCAGAACTGTTCGTCTTCCCAATTTAACAGTCTCGAAACCCAGAAACTTGTAGGATCTGCTTCTTGAACTTGAAACTAAAAGTGGATATATTTCTCCCCCCTTTTTCTTGCTTTGCTATAGGAATGACAAAGACAAAAGCAACCAAATCCGTGAAGGAAACCCAAGAAATCCCTGACCTTTCCAGGACCTTGTGGAAGAAAGCTCCATATCTGGGTGGAGAAGACTTCTATTATGCTAGAACTGAAATAAGGAATGTACCAGACCCCGCTACCAAAGATCTGCTACTGTTGAACCCTCTCACTAGTCGAGCCGAGTTGGAGTTAATTCACGCCAAGGATGTGGTGAGATTAGGTTTTGAGAATGGGTTCTTCCCCCACACCGATATTTCTACCCAAGCCTTCATGCAGAAGATGGATCTGATGGATGAGTGGACTGACCATGTACTGACTCATCATGCTGTTTTGCTAGACCGGGCTGAGATCTATTACGCTGTTAGGGCTACGAAGGGTGCCGCCGTGAAACTGGATCAGACTATGCTTCTGAATCTCTTTTCTCGATATTCTCCTGCGACTCACACCTTCCATTTTGCTGAGTTTGAGGCAGCCCCCACCTTGGAAGATGTGAAGATGCTATATGATCTTTCTCCCATTGGAAAATTCGATCCCTTGGCTCCTCTGGAATCTGATGCAGAACTCGCTCTTTATGCGCAGATGGAGGAGTGCTTAACCGAGGTGAAGAAGATTTCCACTCGTTGGACATCTGCGGAAGTTCTCCCAACATGGCAGTTGGTTGAGACCTCTGCAAATAATACTTGGGGAAAATGGGTACAATATTTCTTTCGCGACTATGCAAATAGTAAATCACCAAGGAAATTATGGAGAAGGACCCCAAAGAGAAGAATTACATCAAGGGGAAGGGATATCACTTGACCTTGTGAAGCTTTCTTTGTGCTTGGCTGTCGCGATATTTGATCGATGGTCATCCTCATGACGGGGTCTTCTATCATGTCTTGCCCCTTGCTGTCAAGCTAGCTCTTGGCCAAAACGTCGCACTTGGGCCTCTGGTGTTAGGAACCTTGTATCATCGGTTAGACCAACTTGTTGTTGCCATAGAAGAATCTTGCGGTCGTCTTGATGTGTTGACTTTTGTCAACATTTCATTTCTTACCATGTGGGTGTTCGAAAGGTGGCCCTCTTATGCTCCCATTCCTTCAAGACCTAATACCTGGAATGTGCCAGGTGCGAAGAATACACTTCGAAGTGGGAGAGCTGGTTGATGGTATAAGACCAAAGAGAGCTTGGTCTGTGACGATCGAGCAAAGTTTACAGCCAGGCCTTATACTACCCGTGTTGAGAATTTGTGATTCAACCAAAAGCTGTATCCCAGCAAAGATGGTTCCCTCTCTGAGGAAACTATCGTCAGCGGATATCATTGCTATAGAGAATTCCTTTGCCGGTGTTTGAGAGGTTCGCTGCCCGCTCTTGCTGAAAATGTTGCTGAGATATCTCCCAAGTATGAGCGGATCACAGTCGATGTTGACCCTACTCGCGTTTCTCCCCAGTTTGGTTTCGACGCAGTGGCGCCATCTATTTGGCCTAGGTCGAAAAGAGATTGCTACGAGCGACTGCTGACGAAGAGATGTAAATCCATCCTTCATAGCAACTTACCTTTCATCCAGCCCTCAGGGAGACGTGTAGGTCGCCCTACCAAGAACTGGATTGCTTACTGGAACGCTCAACAAATAAGTTTTGATTCATCTCCGCCTCCCCGCCTCAGTAAGGCTCCTGCGATCAAAAGGAATACTTTCCCGTTCCGTCAGAATTGCAGTTTGGACGATTCCAAGTATGGATTCTACTCCCTGCTCGATACTGATAATCACTTGTGTCCGGATGCGATCCTTAAGGAGAAGATGACCGATGTCAGGCGCAAATTTGTATGCGTGATCGAGTACAGCGAAGCTTTTGCCAAGGTAAGTAACTCTCCTTCGTCCTTGAAGCACTCCTCTCTTTGAAATGATGTGACTTACTTAAAATTTTCTTTTTCAGTGCTGTTTGAGGAGGTTCGCATGTGGGGACCGTAGTCCATCATTGGTCAATTCTATTGTTAAAGCAAAGAGGCAAAATAAGGAAATCCTTCAGGACATGGAATTGGCTCCCAAAGAGGAGGCTCTGATACGCGAGGAGATGGATGTATTCGCTCGCTCCCTGATAGACAACGATGCTGAAGTGGACGCAGAGGTTGCCCCGAAGGCTAAAACGCAAAAACAGAAGGGAACTGTGATCTCTTCGCCGCCCAGGGAAGCTCCAGCTTTGTCGCCCGCGAAGTCCCCTGTTCCCAAGGGCAAAGGCAAGGGTCGCATGCAAAGCAAGACGCGGAAAGATCTCGCAGTTGAGACGTTCATCCCCTATGATCAGGAGGAAGAAGCTGAGGAAGAAGAAGGAAGATAAGAGTGAGAAGAAGAAAGAGGAGAAGAGGAAAGAGAGGAAGAAGAAATAGAAGAGATAGGAGAAGAAAGCTCAGAAGGTAACTCAAATGAACTTATCTTCTTTGAATCATGATTTTCGCAGTAGTGTTGTTAACACTAAAATTTCCTTCGCAGATGATGATACTGAGACTATCAGTGGCCTTTTGTCCAAGGAAAGGAGAAAAACAAACGGATCTCGCTCAGATGCGTCTAGTGAGCCCATAGACGAAGCCATAATCGCCGAGTCTAAGAGAATGGATGTTGAGGCAGAAGAGAGAAGAAGAAAGCGCGAGGAAGATGGCATTGAAATCATGAAGAGAAGAAGCCTAGAAGACAGCATGCTGGTAGCATGAGTGTGGCTGCCTTGGAACGCGCTCAGCAAGATTTTGAAGAAATCGCAGGCAATGAAGAAGGTACAATTTTTAACCTTGTTGTGTCTTACCAAGTAGTAATTTTCGGTGCATTAAAGCACGGCTTATCAAAAGATGATATTCGCCGATGTTAGTAAGCAAATGTGGCGAACCCTCAGGTAAACATTTGAACAATGTTTGTAAACAAAGCTTAAAAACTCATTCTCTATTGTAACTAGTTTTTACGTAACATCAGGCCATGCACACCTTATGGATGTGATAAGTGAGGACACCTATGTAGGACATGGTGTCGCATCTATATCATATGATGTTGGAGCTGCGATCCCACATAAGTGTGGAGGTGCTCACTTTTAATCTAACATAGAACAAAATATAGGAAGCAATTCATAATGCGAGTTACCTCAATAACTTGTCTAAATTTGTTCTGCAGGTGGTACTGCCTCAAATGAGCCTGCTGATGTTGACCTTGCTGCCGCTGCAAGTGATGTCGCCGTCGTACAGGGCACCACTGCTAATGTTCCAGCTGCGAGAATGGCCATTGGTGAAGCAGGTGTTGACGGCTCTGATGAGAACATGTTGCTTGAGAAGATAAGTCAACTTCCCATGTCTCATGTTCCAGAACGAAGTTCGCACATAGAGAAACATGCCATGGTTGCTGAAGATGCAGGGGAGCCCTTGGAAGACATAGTCGAGGTTTATGACAATAGCGGTCATGACATTGAAATGAGAGAGAGAGAGCTGCTGATGATGAGTATGTGGGAGAAACTGGCACATTTGAAGAGATGGAAACAGAGGGTGCTAGAGCTGAAGTTCATGGAAATGACCAGGTCATGGAAGACATAGCAACGCATGAAAATGTTGATGTTCCAATGGACGCTCATGCGCAAAAAGAACCTCTTGTGAATGAAGATGTCCTTGAGAAAGCAGAGATTGGCCAAGGCGTCTTGCAACCATCGCACAGGAATGTGGACGCCCCGGCAGAGAGCGCAGTTGGCGGTGGCAGTGGAGTTCCTCCCATTATTACAAATGTTGCTGAAGTTAGTGGTGTTAATACTCCACACATTTCTTCAAGTCCTGCTGCTTCTGTTACTGCTCCGGGACCTCAGCAAAGTCCGGCCGTCCCTTCTGCTGAAATGGATTTCTCCCAAGTTCCCACCGCATGGAGTTTTTGGGGTTCGCAGGCAAGAGCTGCCATCGCACCTGTTGCTACTTGTGTTATTCCTGCTGACTACAACGAACGCGAGGTTCAAGCTGACAGGCAGGTGATGCGGCAAGGAAATTTTTCAGCTTTCCCGGCTATGCGCATTCCTACTTTGCATGAAATCATCGAAGGAACAGGTATGCCATAGTATTGCTACGTATCATACTATATTTCTTCGTTAATTACTCGCATTCCTAAACTATCATTTCTTTAGGAATGAGGCAACCTGATGTGGACTGGCTCATAAAGATGCTCTAGTCGTACCCGTTGTCGTTTGCGAGAGCCCTTGAGCTGGGTCCCTTTTATAGGAGATTTTTCTTGGCTGAAGCCATCTGGATTTTGGAGCAACTATCTGCGACGACTCCTGCTACCATTTTTCCTGAAAATACGCGAACGCTTTTCAACACATGCCAAAGGCTTCAGACTAATGCTCAGGGTAGGTTGGACTTTGGTTTCCTTTTGGATAGGGTAACCCAATTTCTCAACTCCCTGATGTTGAAGTACGGCCATCGCAACCTTGCACTTGAACGAAAGAAATTGGAAGAGCAAAGGAAGAAAGCTTAGGAGGCTGCCAATCTCTTCCATGCGATAAAGGCTCGCTATGAAAAGCTGAAGCACGATGTCAACAAAGTTGAGGATGCTTCGCTCCTGCTATTGCCAGAAGACCCTCTAGTCAAGGATTTATTTCAATAGCTCCGCATATTGTAATTCCTCCCCCCCTTTTTTCAAACACTTTGGGAACTCTATGTTAGCTTCTGCACTTTTGAAAGATGTTCTGCTCGCGTTTTAATGCTATATCAACTGTGACGTCATGTTTTGACGTAATTACCTTGATTATTGCGTTTTAATTTATTAGATAAGCGTTCTTACCATGCAGTGGGCCCCATCCTTATCATGACCTTGCATAATTAAATAGGGCATGCTACTGTATCGTCGTAGCCTTTAGTAGGGTAATTGACTCTTACCGTTTCCGAGGTGTTGCTGACTCAGAAAGGAAACTGAAGAGTCCTTTCTGGGCTCTATATAAGCCTTCCTTCTTGCTATTTGGTTCTTCATCAAAATGTTGTTTCCGGTGAGTCCTCACGACTGCTGGTATCAGCCCTTGACCTTTGTTGATTCATATCAGGTCGGGGCTTCCGAACCTGAGTTTGTACGTTGTACTATAGAAATGGATCCCAAGAGTTCCTCCGGAAAGTCCTTTGATTCGCCTGATCTTGTCAAAGTTCAATTGTGTAAGCTTTCCTGTTTGAACAAAGATTCTTCCTTCTTCATTATGTTTGCAAGAATTGTCTCCGGCAACTTTCCGGCAGAGCACAATCTGATACCGGTTCCACTACCAGTAAGTAATGAACGGTGTGCATCTTTGCCGGTTCTCCAGCAGAGAACTATTTGCCACCATTGTTTCAAACAAGGTGTGACGAGTGATTCTATTTGTCCCTTGTACACAATCAGCTTCCTGCCCCATGAGCTGTTCACCCATTTGTTCTTCACATCTGCAGCCTTCATGGCGTGAAGTTCATTTGGCATCTCACCGTGGTAGGGATATGAATAAGAGCTCTGTTTTGATCGAGAACGTCGACGACAGTGCCACGTTTCATAGCTTTAGTATCCGTAGTTTCAAGCTTTAGATTAGGAATTTTCCTTTCTCAATGTAAGCTTTTGCTTGGAAGCTTCTATCTAGACAGATACAATTGTAAGCCATATTTGACTATTATGAAAGTATGCTTTTTCATTTGCTAGTTTGTCTGCTACAAAAGATTGTAACTTCGTGTATGAACAAACTTTGTATTTCTACCGTAGTTGTATCTGAATAATGTTTGAATAAGTTTCTATCTAAACAGATAGGCTTTGAATCGCATGAAAGCGTTTTTTTGTTATTGCTTGCTATCTAGGCAGATAGGCTTTAGATCACTTAAGATAGTATTTCATTATAGCTGCTATCTAGGCAGATAGACTTTTGATCTCAGAGGATCATATTTGTCATAGCTGCTATCTAGGCAGATAGGCTTTGGATCGCAGAGGATCATGTTTGTCATAGCTGCTATCTAGGCAGATAGGCTTTGGATCGCAGAGGATCATATTTGTCATAGCTGCTATCTAGGCAGATAGGCTTTGGATCGCAGAGGATCATATTCGTCATAGCTGCTATCTAGGCAGATAGGCTTTGGATGAATTGGCAGATATAAATGTTATGAACAGAAGAGTAAATAAAACGGTACAACAAATTACCAAGTTTCTCTCATATGGGAGAGTCATTTTTATTAAAGCATCCTCATATGGGAGGAGCATGAGAACAACTTCCTCATATGGGAGGAAATAGTGCAGAATAAATGAGGCAACGAGACTTTTGAATCAACAGTACTGAAAGCAACAAAATTTGGCATCAAAAATAAAGAGATGGGCTAAGGATTATACTTTTTGATCCATCGCATATTGATTGGGCTTGGAGTTGTTGCAGTCCCATGAAGTCTATGAATTCTGCGATAACCGCTGTCGAAGACTTCTTTGACTTCAAATGGTCTTTCCCAATTAGCTGCGAACTTAGGATGAGCCGCTTCTCGCATACAATGATCTGAAGCTCGTAGAACCAAGTCCCCAACTGCAAAGTCTCGGTGTTGAACTGTTTTGTTGTATGCACGAGCAATCCTTTCTTTATATCTTGTGTTAGCTCTCTTAGCCTGCTCATGCCTTTCTTTCAGCAGAATAAGATCATGATCACGTTGATTTTCATACAAGGCATGAAAGGCTATCCTTGCGGAGTTAACTTTAATCTTTGTTGGTACAACAGCTTCGGCTCCATAACATAGAAGGAACGGGGAAACTCCTGTGGGAGTCCTCGTCGAAGTGCGATATGCCCATCAAGCCAAATTTAGAGAGTTCGCCCATTTCTTGTGATCATCCGCGACCATTTTACTCAAAATCCTTAGCAGGGTCTTGTTTGTTGCTTCTGCTTGTCCGTTCCCCTTCGGGTAATAAGGCGTGGAGCACACGTGCCTTATGTTGTACTCTGCTACCTTCGCAGCCACTTGGCGATTCACAAAAGGAGTGTCGTTGTCCGAGAGGATGGTATTGGGGATCCCAAATCGATATATGATGTTTTCTAGAACGAATTTAACAACCGCAAGCTCATTAGCTGATTTGAGCAGCACAGCTTCCACCCACTTAGTGAATTGCTCTGTTGCAGTCAAGATGAACTGATTCCCATGCGAGGCTGGTCGAATGGGACCGATAAAATCTAAAGCCCACGTGTGGAATGGCCAAGGTGTCCCCAGTGCATGTAAATCTACAGCGGGAGCATGCACAAGATTGCCCTTGAACTGACACTCTTGACATCTTTTAACCTTGGTGCGGCAGTATGCTTCCATTGTGGGCCAGAAATAGCTAACGGTGAGGAGTTGTCTGCATAGCTTCGCACCTCCTTGATGCTCCACTTGGTGGGACAGATCCATCACCTCTTGCGCTTCTTGGCTATCCAAACATCTGAGCAGATTTCCCTCGTGGCCTCTTCGCCAAAGTATGTTTTCCCGCACGACATAGCGAGTTGCCTTTCTTTTAAGCTTCTCAGCTTCTTTTCTCTGAGTTGGCTCGATTCCTTCCGTCAAGTAGTCAAAGAGTGGCTTCCTCCAATCTGTGTCGTCATCGGTTGCACCAATCTCCAAAGAGTCTTTAATCAATGTCCAGCTCTCGCAATTCCCTTGAATGATTCGGCGAACGTCGACATATCCGGCCAATGAATCCCATATCTCTGGGCTTTTCTGTAGACAGAGACTTCATTTTCCCCACAAGAATGTTGGTGGATCTTTTCCAATAATGCCTGCCCTTCCTGCTGCGAAACACACCGCATTAGTATTCCTCCCGGACCTTTAAAGTAAAAGGAATTATCGTGCACGCAATATACCTTTCTAAATGCCCAATTATCTTTGCTCGTTCCCTCAGCAAATGCGTGTAGTATTGGCTTTCTCCAATCCTCATCTTCTGTGGGCTCCTCTTCGCATACTTCTTGCGTCAGGGCTGGGGTTGTTCTTACCTCAATCATGATTCTTGCTGGGCACTTGTCCGCGCTAAGTTTTGACCCCAGAGTAGCTAAAGCGTCCGCGTGCCGATTATCAGCTCTAGGCGTGTGTTCGTACTTGATATCATGAAATTGCTGCACCAACTTCTGCACCATAGTCCTATAAGGCAGCAAGTTGACTTCCTTCAATCCATACTCGCATGAAGCTTGCTTGACTATGAGCTTGGAGTCCCCCATGACCGTCAAATTATTAACTTCCAACGCCTTAGCCGCGCGGAGCCCTGCGATCAGAGCCTCGTACTCTTCTTCTTTTTTCGTTACTGGAAAATCTAGCTTAGTGGAAATTTGGATGACCTCCCCATCTGGCTTAGTTAGTACAATGCCAATTCCACCTCCTTTCATTTTCGATGACCCATCGAAATGAAGCTTCTAGTATGGCGACTCGATTGCATAGATCTCAGGACCTTCTAGCTCCTCTTCTATCATTGGCTCATAGTTATTGTTTGGAAACTGTGCTAAAAGGTCCGCCACTCCTTGCGATTTAATTGCTTTCAGTCGAGCACACGTTATATCGTACTGCGAGAAAGTCATATACCACTTTGCTAATCTTCCGCAGGGAGAGGAGTGACTCAAGAGATACCGTATGGGGTCACTCTTTGTGATTACCATGACTTTGTGTGCGGCGAAATAATGCTTTAACTTTTCTATTACGAAAAATAAAGCAAGGCAGTGACGCTTAATATCTGTGTATCTTGACTCGGCCGGCTGCAACACGCGAGAGATGTAATAAATTTGCCTCTCCTGCCCTTCATGCTCTTGGGCTAGCAGTGCCCCTATGGATTTTTCTTGGTCGATGTCAGTGTTGGAATAGATGCCCTAGAGGCAATCTAGTTTAGTATGAATTTGTATATGGCTAGAAAATTCATTTATTATTTATTGGATATTTAATATAATGAAGTCCTTAGATTTACAATTGTGTTGTTTAGCTTAAATATCCCTAGTCAAGTATAATGATTAATGGGACAATCATCTATAGACTGGTATGGGGTTGGATTGATATGGAGATATCATGATCCAACACATAGGTGTGCATTACGGAATGTTGCACTGGATTGACCCATCTCCGAGAAGGCTACATACATGTTATGTTAAGTCACAAGCGCTTCTCGCGGTGCAATGGTATTTTCATCCTTAGACTTGAAGTCACTAGATATTCTAGTTGTGGAACATTGTGATCTTGGTAGCGTTAAACGCTACACCGTGACTGGGTAGTTATAAAGGCGTGTACTGGATACAATGGGAAGCAAGCTTAGAGATCGTAGTAGACGTAGAGAGGATTTGTCCCTCCCACACAACGGGAGCAAATATCCTAGGCCACTCGAGGGATAGTGCTTATAGAATGTCTGGCCAGACTCAAATAAATCAATATAGGATATTGATGTTATTTGCACGAATAAGGCTATTCCCATGGATCGAGAAACTATGGATTGGATATACGAGTGTGACTTGTATGTCTCGTGTCCAATCCGGGTATGGGGGCAAAGGGATGAGACAATTACTTGTACAAAGGTTGTCAAGATGACTATTCTATTAGTTGGCTAGAATGGATGTTTTGCTAGAGACCGCTCCATATTAGCAAATAGTTGCTACCAACTAGATAGAACCTATGGGGTCACACGCTATATAGAGTTGAACTAGATTTGGGAATTAATTAATTGGATTAATTAATTAGAAGGATCACTTTGCAAACCCTTGCAAACTTAGTAGGGACTAATTTGTAAGGAAGGGACTAAATTGAATTCTAGTTGGACTAGAATAAGTCCTTTAGGTAGTTAACAAGGAGTTGTTGGACTATATAAAGGACCTTCCTTCCTTCCTCATAACTTATGTTCATTAGTGAACATAACAAGAGTGGGAGAGAACAAAGGAGAGAGAGAAAGCAACAAGGAGGGCCCGACGCCGCCCCTTGCCGCCGCCCTCGTCCCCGTCGGCCAAAAGAGGCCGTGAGCCTCTTTTTGTCTCGTTTTGCGTGATTCGTTCTTCCTCTTCCTAATTCGGGCTAGTACCAAGGAGTTTGGGAGATCTAGGATCAACTCTAGGCGTGGATCAACTATAGAGAACGTGACATTATTTGCGTTTGAAGTCATCAAGGAGAACCCAAAGGTGTGTTTATGATTTCTAACCTTTACTATCGTTATGTCTCTAGACTTGTGATCCTTGGAGGGTTGTGCATGGTTTATATTTGATTATGCTTCCGTTGCGCGATCCATGAATCAAAACCCTACAGTCAGGTACTACAAGAGTGGTGACCCCAACTATGGTGAAATCATTACTCTTGGCGATGTCAGCAGATCCTTCAGCTTCCTAAATGCGGCTTCATTTTCCTCTGTCCAGTTATACACAACATTCTTTTTGATAAGATCGCCAAAGCAGTAAGTCAGCTCTGCAATTTCTGGGACAAATCTCTGCAGATAAGATAGCTTTCCCAATAATGTCTTTAGAGTACTCTGATTGTGGGGTGCTGCCATGCTGGTGATAGCTGAGATTTTTGCAGGTTCAGGTTCAATCCCATGGCGATGGATTACACACCCCAAGAACTTCCCAGAAGTCACTCCAAACGCGCATTTCATCGAGTTCATCTTTAGTTGAAAGCTTCGGCATCTTTCAAATACCTTCCGCAGGTCTCCCAGGTGGTCCGCTTCTTCTCTTGATTTGATAACCAGATCAGCAACATTGACCTCTACTTCTTGGTGCATCATGTCATGGACGACAGCCATCATTGCTCGCTGATAAGTTGCACCCGCATTCTTCAGTCCAAAGGGCATAATTGCGTAATTAAAAACCCCAACTGGCGTGATGAACGCAGTTTTTCTCGCATCCTTAGGATCCATCTTGATCTGGTTATATCCGGTGAACCCATCCATAAAGCTGAACATCCGATGTCCTGCAGTAGAGTCGATGAGCAAGTCGATGTTTGGCAATGGGAAGTCGTCCTTTGGGCAGAAACGATTAAGGTCCCTGAAGTCCACGCAGATGCAAAGATGCCCATTCTTCTTTACCACTGGCACAATGTTGGCCAACCAGGTGGGATGATGATTTGGCTCGATGAATTTAGCATTCAACAACTTGACTATTTCTTGCTTGATCTTCACATTTATCTCTGGTCTGAAGCTTCTCGCACTTTTCTTCACTGATTTGGATCCTGGGACCACATCCAATTTGTGCATTGTTACGCCCGTTTCCAGTCCAGGCATTTCATCATATTGCCAAGCAAACACATCCTTGTAGTCTGTTAGCAACTGCAGCAATAATGCTTCCTCTTCGCTTGTGAGGTCTGCGCTCAGGAAAACAGGCTATTTTCTTTTCTTCATTTGGACTTAGGAACACTTCTTTCAGTTCCTGTTTTTGTGGCTTCGGCTTGTCCTCCATAAACTCAGACACTTATTTCAACTTGTCTTTCGGTACCTCTGACCTCAGCTTGTCTTTCTTCGGGCCCTGCTCAAGTTGATTGATTTGCCCAGAGATATCCCCATGTTTAGATGGGGGTACCCCCACGCACCTTCATACGCGGTAGCATTTCTTCCCATTGGAGTAGAAGATTTCTATCTCCTTGACTTTATTTTCATGCTTTACCTCTCTCTTAAGAGTATACACAATCTTCTTTTTATAAGAAATTTGCGGCGCCTCTTCGCGTGCGATCACCTTTTCCTTGGCATCCTCTCTTGTCACCATCACTCCTGCCGGTGACTGATCCTTGCTGCCTTCCCATCGAGGCAGAGGAGTTGGGTTGAACGGCCCCGGCGTCTGTTCATCCGCCATCTCGGTGAACCACACTGCCTCAGTGAAGTGTGCTTCATTCAGATTAAATGGATTCGTCGAGGCTGGTATCTCGACTACTCTGCCATTCCAAATGGCCTTCATCACTTGGTAAGCTGTTGATGGAACCGCGTCAAAGCGATGGATCCAGGCTCGACCTATGATCATGTGATACGTAGTGTTCGCATCAATGACATAGAACTTGGCGGAACACTTGATCTTCCCTATCTGAAGACCTAGACGGATCCAGCCCATTGTCATCCTAGAGTCGCTTTCGAATACCATCAACGAGGATGGGCTCCTGAAAATATTTTTCTCAGAAATCCCTGCCAACTTCAGAGTGTTGAGCAAGACCACGTTAACGGCCGCTCCTCCATCGACAAATGCCCTTTTGAACTCAACGTCGTTATTTACTGCTGTTACGTAGAAGGGCTTCTGATGGCTCGAGTCTGTCTTCTTGTCACTTTCAGAGAAAGTCATTATCTTCTCTATTGAACGAGAACCCCTGACAAATATTCCATTGTAGATAACGATATCCTCCTCGAAGTCCTCCGCTACTCTGAGGATTGCCTTTGTCATTTCCTTTCGGCACTTCTCAGAGAAGCTCATGTCATCGAAGAACCTTTTGAAGCCGTGCGACCCTTTCATCCTGTCGGCACGCGAGTCCTTGGTTTCCATGCCGTAGTCCTCCTCCTCATAGACTTCAGCTACGACAGGCAGCCCGTCTTCTGCGATCTCTTCGAGGTCCATGATTGCAATCATTGCTACCTCCTTGTCTTTTGGCTCTTGCTCTGCATGAGCCGGGGGCGGCTTATTACGTACGTCTTGCCTCTGGTCGCTGACAATCAGCTCTCCTTCCTTCATCTTTCGGCTGACGAGGTGCCTGAGCTTTTTGCAATCAGCTGTGGAATGCATAAGCTTGTTTTGGCACTCACACCACTTCGGTTCTCTTACCATCTCTCGGGAGGGTGTTCTTTTGGGTGGAGGTAGGACTCCATCTTTGCGCCTAGGGGTGGCAATCCGGGTCAACCCGTCGGGTTACGGGTCGGGTTGACCCGTCGGGTTACGGGTCGGGTCATTTACGGGTTGACCCGCTGGCGACCCGGGTCCTTAACCGTGTCAATTTACTGAACCCGAACCCGACACGTTTATTAATCGGGTAACCTGACACGACCCGGGTAACCGGATTAATAAATGAGTCGGGTCGGGTCGCACTACCACCACGAACCGGGACCTGTTTAACATTGAAGAACCAACTCAAGAACCCAAAATTTCTGCACCGGCGGCAGTTTAGTCGATGAGAGGATCGAGCAGTCGGTGGATAAATATATCCAAACTGAGCGTTGAAACGGTGGAGAGAGAAGATCCGTATGAATGTCTTCTCACCGAGAGCTGCGATGAAACGGAGAAGACATAGTCCTGATATACCAGAGAGATGGAGTCCCAAGAGGTCGCCGTCGATTGCGATGGTATTGGGGTTTGAATCTTCTGTGCGTAGCTTAGGGGAGTGGTGCGGCGTGTTTTTGACATAGAGAATGAACGGGGGTCTTGTTGAGAGTGAGAGTGAAAAGATGTTAATATACATTGGTTAAAAGGTTAACCTAGGTTGTGTTTGGGTTAGGAGGTTAGGGTACCTAGGTTCAGTCTTTTTTTCATTTTTTTCACTTAAGTTAGGTTTGATAGTTATTAATAGTTAAAACATTTCAAATAATAATAGTAATAATAATATTTTGAAAAAAGTAGCTAATGCGGGTTATAACGGGCCAGATTCGAGTTGAGCGGGTTGACCCTAACCCGACCCATTTATTTTCGTGTCGGTTTCGGGTCGACCCATTACTGACCCGTTGCGGGTTCGTGTCGACCCAAACCCGCTAACTTCGTGTCATTTTCGAGTCGTGTTGTCGTGTTGTGTCGAGTATTACCATCCCTATTTTTTCCACTGTTTTCATAGATCAATCACCTCCTCCAGAGAACATGGCAGAGGCGGGGCGTCCAAAGTCGAAACCCTGGGTCGCTTGTGTGGCGAAACTGTATTGACTTCAGCTTCGCGTCCCCTCTTGTAGCTAAACCTCCCAATCTTGAAAGTGGGTCCCCCTGGAGATCGCTCAGGAGCATGTTTCTTCTTTTGCCTCTCAACTATAGGCTCTATGCTCTTGGTACATTCAATTAACATACCCTTGTATTCGTTTCGCATCCCCCAGAGACATATTTCCACTAGCCAGCCTTCGAGAACTTCATCCCTGCATTCCAATAATTTTGCTCTGAACTTTTTGATGAAGGTGACGCTATCCCCGTCACGCTTCTGATACATGCGTGAAAGATGTATCATTGTAAACTTATCTTCCACCTGGAAGAACTTGGTATAGAACTTCCTAACCATGTCATCCCAGGCTTGACAGATCCAGCCTCCAGCGTTCTTTACTATTTATAGGCAACGTTCCCCAAAGACTTGGGGAATTCACGCATCAACAGATTGGGGTCAACCCCATATGGCCCCATCACATCAATGAAACGCATGACATGCTCTTGGGCATTCCCGTTAACATCATCAAATTTATCCTACTTAGGGGCCTTATACCCTGCGGGGTTGGGCATCAAGTAGATCTCCCGCGAGATAGGAGGGGCATTGTCAACCTTCGGGATGATGGTGTCTGTAAAAGGCTGGTTAGCCAGGAAATTCTCTATACGCTGCTCCAAGTCCATCATGTTGCTGGTGTACTTCCTCCCACAGCAGGAGGAAGGGTTGAAGCCGATGGAGACACGTACACTGCAGTTGGGTTGGGGGTGTAAGCCACATTGCTTACGGTTGCAGGCGGAGAAGGCAGAGGATATTGTGGTTGGATATTGAAGGGAATAGTTTGTTGGAATAGATGCCCTAGAGGCAATCTAGTTTAGTATGAATTTGTAATTGGCTAGAAATTCATTTATTATTTATTGGATATTTAATATAATGAAGTCCTTAGATTTACAATCGTGTTGTTTATCTTAAATATCCCTAGTCAAGTATAATGATTAAATGGGACAATCATCTATAGACTAGTATGGGGTTGGATTGATATGGAGATATCACGATCCAACACATAGGTGTGCATTACGGAATGTTGCACTGGATTGACCCATTACCGAGAAGGCTACATACACGTTATGTTGAGTCACAAGTGCTTCTCGGGTACAATGGTATTGTCATCCTTAGACTTGAAGTCACTAGATATTCTAGTTGTGGATCATTGTGATCTTGGTAGCGTTAAACGCTACACCGTAACTGGGTAGTTATAAAGGCGTGTACTGGATACAATGAGAAGCAAGCTTAGAGATCGTAGTGGACGTAGAGAGGATTTGCCCCTCCCACATAACGGGAGCAAATATCCAAGGCCACTCGAGGATAGTGCTTATAGAATGTCTGGCCAGACTCAAATAAATCAATATATGGGATATTGATGTTATTTGCACGAATAAGGCTATTCCATGGATCGAGAAACTAGGGATTGGATATACGAGTGTGACTTGTATGTCTCGTGTCCAATCCGGATATGGAGGCAAAGGGATGAGACAATTACTTGTACAAGGTTGTCTAGATGACTATTCTATTAGTTGGCTAGAATGGATGTTTTGCTAGAAACCGCTCCATATTAGCAAAGAGTTGCTACCAACTAGATAGAACCTATGGGGTCACACGCTATATAGAGTTGTACTAGATTGTGGAATTAATTAATTGGATTAATTAATTAGAAGGATCACTTTGCAAACCCTTGCAAACTTAGTAGGGACTAATTTGCAAGGAAGGGACTAAATTGAATTCTAGTAGGACTAGAATAAGTCCTTTAGGTAGTTAACAAGGAGTTGTTGGACTATATAAAGGACCCTCCTCCTTCCTTCCCTACACACTTTATGCTCTAGAGAGAACATAACAAGAGTGGGAGAGAACAAAGGAGAGAGAGAGCAAACAAAGAGGGACGCCGCCCCCTATTGCCGCCGCCCCTTGTCCCCGACGCCACAAAGGGCCGAGCCCCTTTTGGTGCCTCGTTTTGCGTGATTCCTTCACCCTCCTTTCAATCCGGGCTAGCACCAAGGTGATTGGAGATCTAGGAACAACTCTAGGCGTGGATCAACTATAGAGAACGTGACACTATTCGCGTTTGAAGTCATCAAGGAGAACCCAAAGGTGTGTTTATGATTTCTTGCCTTCACTATCGTTATGCATCTAGACTTGTGATCCTTGGAGGGTTTTGCATGGTTGTTTGTTTGATTATGCTTCCGTTTGCGCGATCCATGAATCAAAACCCTACAGTGGTATCAGAGCCACAGGTCATAGAGCATAAACGTAGTTTATGTGTTACATTCTTGTTGTTTTACACCTTAATTTGTTGTTTATCGCGTAAAACAAGACAAATCAAGCATTGGATGCAATTTGTCAAAGAATTAATCATAACAAGACCCAATTATTGCATTGGATGCATGAATTGGTGAGTTTGAGAAATTTTAGGATCTTAGATCTAGGGTTTGGGCATCCTTGGGGAAGAAGGAGTTCTCCCACAACAAGGAAACAACCAAACTTGGGCTCCAAGCAAGGAGGTTGTTTTGGAAACAACCTCCACAAGGAAGGTTCGGCCCCTAGGGAGCCGCCCCCCTTGCTTGCCGCCCAAGCTTGGCGCCCTAAGGGGGCGGGCGGCCCTAACCCGCGGGCCTAGCTTGCGGGTTTTGGGCCGGGCCGGCCCTAGGGCTTTATGGTTCACTTATTTGGGCCCGGGCAATTGGATTGTTGGGCCCATGGACCGTTTTAACCCTAGAAATCCTAAAATCAATTAAAATTGACCAAGCGCGTTAAAATTGGATTTTAACTGTTTATGTGCAAATCGCATGGTGATTGGATATGGCCCTAGGATGTGGTTTGATGTGGATGTTTAATTTTGTGGTTTGGTTTTACGGCCTGCGAGCTGATCAATTAATTGTAATAATTAATTAGGGTTTTATGGCCTGCGTGCCATTTTTTTTTTTTCTCAACTTGTGAGATTTATTTTATTTAGAATAGATATTAGCTAGAGCTAGATAAAGTAGATTGTTAGCCAAGATTGGAGAAAAGAAGCCCAAAGCCAAAAGGAGCCACAAAAGATGGAGCATGGAGCATGGAGCATTCCACATGACTATGAAGGATGGACCAAAAGATCAAGACGCATGGAGATGTGTTTGTTTAGGGTTCATAGATAATTCCATTGGCTTGGAATTATCTTAGTCTAGAAAAGGCCATATCCACATCACGTTTAATTTCTGTTTTGTGGTTGTTTATTTATTGTCTTATTATTTGTGTGGTTGGTGTATGGATGATGCATGCAATTAGGATAATAAGATAATTAGACAACCCGGATCTATTATTTGGAGTTGTGCCCAAACTCAAATAGATAGATTAGTTGATATTGATCAACAAAATAATTAAAATTGAATTGAAAAATCCCTCAAGTTTTAAAATATTGTGTTCTTGCCTTCTCGTTATTTAAACACTCATTATCATCATTATTTATCAAGTTCGTGCGTGCCAAAGCATGGCGACTTGGTTCATAATGATGGAATGCGATGGCACGTAACAATGTGCAATTGTTTAGATAAGAGGTTGAGCACAACTAGGCTATTAATTTGATTAAGAAACCTAGAGGCAATCAATTGGGATTATCCATATGGATGGATAAATAAGGAGTTATTTGCCCGATTGAACCAAGAGTTGTATGTGGGATGCAATTGGAATTGTTCCTACCTAAGAAGTAATCGAATTATGGGTGACTTGCCAAAGCAAGCTCATAAGGAGATGAAAAAGATGGATCTTGGCCCACTAGAAAATATAAGGATATTTTCCGCATTAATATCTTGAGGGTTATTAATCCGTAGTAAAATAGTGGGAGCTATATTTAATAAACTAGCCATTATTAAATATAGTCAAAAATTCACAAATACTAAAACTTGCGTATTTTCCTTTTTGTAGAATTCCAAATGGCAAACAACTCATCGAGTTCACAACATTCCCTACGATCTGTCCTTGAGAAGGACAAGCTCTCAGGAACCAACTTTCTCGATTGGTACAGAAACTTGAGAATTGTTCTCAAGCAAGAGAAGAAGCTGTACGCAATAGAGGAGCAAGTTCCAGAAGGTCCAGAGAATCAGACACCTGCTGCCTTAAAGGCGTATCAAAAGCGTGTTGATGACGCTAATGATGCGGCCTGCCTAATGCTTTGCACCATGACCTCTGAGCTTCAGAAGCAACATGAGAACATGAATGCTGTCGATATGATCGAACATCTAAAGCAGCTCTTCCAAGAGCAGGCGAGGGTAGAGAGGTATGAGGTCTCAAAGGCACTGTTCAAATGTCATCTGGCAGAAGGGAACCCGGTGGGACCCCATGTACTCCGAATGATCGGGTACTTGGAGAATCTCGCCCGGCTTGGGTTCCCGGTCGGCCAAGAGTTGGCAACCGATCTCGTGTTGCAATCGTTGCCCGAGAGTTATGGACAGTTCATTATGAACTATAACATGAACGAGATCGTTAAACCACTGCCAGATTTGCTCAACATGTTGAGGACGGCTGAACAGAGCATCAACAAGGGTAAGGGCAAGGCCATTATGATGGTGCATAAAGGAAAGGGTAAAAAGTTTGCCTCTTCCTCCAAGGGCAAAGGCAAGTCAGTTGCTAAGTCCAAGGAACAAGCCCTTAAGCCTGTTGGTGGGATTGCCAAGGTCGTGACTAAGGGTGAATGTCACTACTGTAGTCAACCTGGACACTGGAGGAGGAACTGCCCAAAATATCTGGAGGACAAGCGGCTTGGAATAGTGATTCCACCACCACCAGGTATTTTCGTTGTAGATGTCAATTTAACTGTCTCTACATCATGGGTATTAGATACTGGATGTGGATCTCATATTTGTCGAAATATGCAGGATCTAAAGAGAAGTAAAAGATTGGCTAAAGGGGAGGTAGATCTGCGCGTTGGGAATGGAGCAAAGGTTGCTGCGTTGGCCATAGGCGTTTGCGAGCTATCTCTGCCTTCAGGATTAGTTTTAGAATTAAATAATTGCTATTTTGTGCCTGCTATGAGCAGAAACATTATTTCTATTTCTTGTTTGGACAAGGAAGGTTTTATTATTTCAATAAAGAACAATTGTTGTTCCTTTTATTTGAATAATATTCACTATTTTAGTGCGCAATTATTTAATGGACTTTATGTCCTTGATCTAAGTAATCCTTTCTACAACATTAATACCAAGCGGATTAAAATAAATGATTTAAATCCTGCTTATTTATGGCATTGTCGTTTAGGCCACATAAATGAGAAACGTGTATCTAGACTCCATAAGGATGGATTGCTAGACTCATTTGATTTTGAATCATATGAGACATGTGAGGCTTGTTTATTGGGAAAAATGACAAAGTCCCCTTTCAATAAGAAAGGTGAGAGGACTAGTGAGCAATTGGCGCTCATACATACCGATGTGTGTGCGCCATTTGCCACGCCTGCCAGGGGTGGTTATGTCTACTTCATTACGTTTACTGATGATTACAGTAGATATGGATTTGTGTACCTTATGAGGGCGAAATCCGAATCCTTTGAAGTGTTCAAGGAATTCAAGAATGAAGTAGAGAAGCAACTTGGCAAAAGTATCAAGGCTCTACGATCGGATCGTGGAGGAGAATACTTGAGCCAAGAGTTTGACGACTATCTTAGAGAGTGTGGGATCGTGTCCCAACTCACTCCACCCGGAACGCCACAATGGAATGGCGTGTCCGAGAGGAGGAATCGAACCCTATTGGATATGGTTCGGTCTATGATGTGTCAAACCGATCTTCCATTATCATTTTGGGGCTACGCTCTATTAAGTGCAGCTTTTACCATTAACCGTGTTCCATCTAAATCAGTCATGAAGACACCATATGAGATGTGGAGTGGGAGGCGTCCCACACTGTCGTTCATGAGGATTAGGGGCTGCGATGTCTATGTAAAACGTTTACAATCAGACAAGCTAGGGCCTAAATCGGATAAGTGTAAATTTGTGGGGTACCCTAAGGAAACTAAGGGATACTATTTCTACAATCCAACCGAGAACAAAGTGTTTGTTGCTCGGACCGGCGTGTTTCTAGAAAGAGAGTTTGTCTCTAAAGAAGCAAGTGGGAGGAACGTAGAACTTGAAGAGGTTCAAGAACCACAAATCACTGAACCGATTATGGAACATGAACAGGAATCACAAGCAGTTGTGGATCCACCTGTTCAGGTAACACAAGAGCTTCGTAGATCTAGTAGAGTGCGCCAGGAACCCGAGAGGTACGGACTTCTCGTAACTGATTCCGGTGACACGATGCTCATAGATGATGAGCCTACTACCTATGAAGAGGCCATGAATGGCCCAGACTCGCAGAAGTGGCTTGAGGCCATGAGATCCGAGATGGAATCCATGTATGCCAACAAAGTATGGACTTTGGTGGAACCACCTGATGGGGCGCGGCCCATAGGGTGCAAGTGGGTCTTCAAGAAGAAGATCGACATGGATTGTAATGTGATTACCTATAAGGGCCGATTGGTGGCTAAAGGATTCAGACAGATTCATGGTATTGACTATGATGAAACCTTTTCACCAGTCGCTATGACCAAATCCATCCGAATCCTACTTGCGATTGCAGCATACTACGACTATGAGATTTGGCAGATGGATGTCAAAACAGCATTCCTTTATGGGAATCTCCTCGAGGACGTGTATATGATACAGCCGGAGGGTTTTGAGGATCCAAAGCAAGCCAACAAAGTCTGTAAGCTGCAACGATCCATTTATGGATTGAAGCAAGCTTCTAGGAGTTGGAATCGACGTTTTGATGAAGTGGTCAAAGAGTTTGGCTTCATCAGAAACGAAGATGAGTCTTGTGTTTACAAGAAGGTTAGTGGGAGCTCTGTAGCTTTTCTGGTCTTGTATGTGGATGACATACTGCTCATTGGAAACGACATTCCCATGCTGCAATCTGTGAAAGATTGGCTAGGAAAGTGTTTCTCAATGAAAGACTTAGGGGAAGCAGCCTATATACTCGGTATAAAGATCTATAGAGATAGATCTAAGAGGTTGCTAGGCCTAAGTCAAAGTACATATATTGACAAGGTGTTGAAACGGTTCAACATGCAAGATTTCAAAAAGGGATTCTTGCCCATGTCACATGGAATCACTCTTTCGAAGAGTGGTTGTCCTTCCAATGAGATTGAGAAGGAACGCATGAGTAGGATTCCCTATGCCTCGGCCATAGGATCCATCATGTACGCCATGTTATGTACTAGACCAGATGTGTCATATGCCTTGAGTATGACAAGCAGATACCAATCCAATCCGGGTGAGAGTCACTGGATTGCTGTCAAGAACATCCTAAAGTACTTGAGAAGAACTAAGGATGCTTTCTTGATGTTTGGCGGTGAGGAAGAGTTGCGTGTAAGGGGTTACACTGATGCAAGCTTCCAAACCGATAGAGATGACTTTAGATCGCAGTCGGGATATGTGTTTTGCCTGAATGGAGCAGCGGTGAGCTGGAAGAGTTCCAAGCAAGAGACGGTAGCTGATTCTACAACAGAGGCTGAGTACATTGCTGCAAACGGCGCAGCAAAGGAGGCTGTTTGGATCAGAAAGTTTGTTTCTGAACTTGGTGTGGTCCCTAGCATTGCGGATCCAGTGGAGTTGTTCTGTGACAACACTGGGGCGATCGCGCAATCAAAGGAACCCAGGTCGCACCAGAAGTCCAAGCACGTGCTCAGGAAGTTCCATCTGATTCGAGATATTATCGATAGAGGAGACGTTCGGATATGCAAGATTCCTACAGATGATAATCTGTCAGACCCGCTTACAAAGCCTCTCACGCAGTGGAAGCATGAAGGGCACACTAGGAGTATGGGCATACGAGATGCGCCAGATTGGCTCTAGTGCAAGTGGGAGACTGTTGGAATAGATGCCCTAGAGGCAATCTAGTTTAGTATGAATTTGTAATTGGCTAGAAATTCATTTATTATTTATTGGATATTTAATATAATGAAGTCCTTAGATTTACAATCGTGTTGTTTATCTTAAATATCCCTAGTCAAGTATAATGATTAAATGGGACAATCATCTATAGACTAGTATGGGGTTGGATTGATATGGAGATATCACGATCCAACACATAGGTGTGCATTACGGAATGTTGCACTGGATTGACCCATTACCGAGAAGGCTACATACACGTTATGTTGAGTCACAAGTGCTTCTCGGGTACAATGGTATTGTCATCCTTAGACTTGAAGTCACTAGATATTCTAGTTGTGGATCATTGTGATCTTGGTAGCGTTAAACGCTACACCGTAACTGGGTAGTTATAAAGGCGTGTACTGGATACAATGAGAAGCAAGCTTAGAGATCGTAGTGGACGTAGAGAGGATTTGCCCCTCCCACATAACGGGAGCAAATATCCAAGGCCACTCGAGGATAGTGCTTATAGAATGTCTGGCCAGACTCAAATAAATCAATATATGGGATATTGATGTTATTTGCACGAATAAGGCTATTCCATGGATCGAGAAACTAGGGATTGGATATACGAGTGTGACTTGTATGTCTCGTGTCCAATCCGGATATGGAGGCAAAGGGATGAGACAATTACTTGTACAAGGTTGTCTAGATGACTATTCTATTAGTTGGCTAGAATGGATGTTTTGCTAGAAACCGCTCCATATTAGCAAAGAGTTGCTACCAACTAGATAGAACCTATGGGGTCACACGCTATATAGAGTTGTACTAGATTGTGGAATTAATTAATTGGATTAATTAATTAGAAGGATCACTTTGCAAACCCTTGCAAACTTAGTAGGGACTAATTTGCAAGGAAGGGACTAAATTGAATTCTAGTAGGACTTGAATAAGTCCTTTAGGTAGTTAACAAGGAGTTGTTGGACTATATAAAGGACCCTCCTCCTTCCTTCCCTACACACTTTATGCTCTAGAGAGAACATAACAAGAGTGGGAGAGAACAAAGGAGAGAGAGAGCAAACAAAGAGGGACGCCGCCCCCTATTGCCGCCGCCCCTTGTCCCCGACGCCACAAAGGGCCGAGCCCCTTTTGGTGCCTCGTTTTGCGTGATTCCTTCACCCTCCTTTCAATCCGGGCTAGCACCAAGGTGATTGGAGATCTAGGAACAACTCTAGGCGTGGATCAACTATAGAGAACGTGACACTATTCGCGTTTGAAATCATCAAGGAGAACCCAAAGGTGTGTTTATGATTTCTTGCCTTCACTATCGTTATGCATCTAGACTTGTGATCCTTGGAGGGTTTTGCATGGTTGTTTGTTTGATTATGCTTCCGTTTGCGCGATCCATGAATCAAAACCCTACATAGTTGGGAGTTGGGAAACAGGTGTGGCAAAGGATGGTGTTTGGACTGTTTATCCCTAAGTGGTAGGTGGTTGGACCGTTGTCGGTGGGCTTTGCAAACTAGGGTTTGATGGTGTAGGTGTTAACTCTGTTCCCTAGGAGACAGGGGTTCCAGCTCCTTGAGAAACAACCGTTCCCAGCGCCGGATTCTAGGCAAAAGATCCCAAAAGGGACATTATCTGAGCCATTTGTGCGGATTGAGCCTGGAGGGCTTTTGCCTGACTCTGGAGAGTGGCATTCAATGCCTCCAAGGTTGGAGTACTGCAAGTCGCCGTAGAATTGTTTCAGGTTTCCTCCCTAGAGGTCGCCTCGGTTGAGAGAGATCTGTTGCTGACATCTTCGTCATGAGACATGGTTGCTTGCAAGGGTAAGATTCACGTCGGGTTCACCAAATGTGTACAGCAGGAATACTTTGAGGAAGATTCAACGTACACCAATAACAGAGAATGAGAAACATAGGAGAAGTAGGGTTGTGAGTAGGGAGAGAGTAAGAAAGTAGTAGTTGTATGAGAGAGAGACAGAGTTTTGGCAGAGCTTCCGCGTTTTCAGGTGATTAGTCATGTGTAAGGAAGGGTTAACGATCCTATTAATAGTGGAGAATATGACCGTTGTAGTGGGTTAATGCACCCATAAATGGAGACTTAATTACCTTAACCACAACGGCACGTTCGTCCGCATATATAGGGACCGTTACGCACTTCGTCCTCGTATACCGGAACCGTTATGAGGTTGATCGGGTCTATGGAGCTCGTGCCATAAATCTCTCAAAGGAGTTACTAAAGGTCGCGCGCGGGCTTGGTTGTCGCTCGCGCGCGACGGAACTTACTCTAGCCTCCAAACCACTAAGTCCCTACAAGTCCCGTGTGGAATGATATGCGAGGGCCCTGTCTCGCAGCCCCCACGTGGATCAGCACGGGTGGTGATCAAGTGTATGTGGAGCACAGCTAGGTGTGCTGGATGATCGCCAAGTGGCTGTGATCCGTCTGTCTGGAAAGCACTATCTACAGTCCTCAACCAACGTATGCAGCGGTGTCCTCACCGACGTAGGCAGCTTCATCGGCGACGGCGTCATTTACCAGCGACGGTGGTTGCAACATCCTTTGTCTCCTTCCTTCTCTTCTCCTTCTCCTTCTCCTTCTCTCTTCTCGTCTCCTTCTACTCCTCCTCCTTATTTTTCCAGATCTACTTTCCGCCTCCTACTTCTCTTTTATATGTTATTTTTTTCATTATTTTTTAAGATTCTTCAAATCTGAGGGTGTTATGAAGATTAAATTGAAATTTTTGACGGATTCCATTTAACTTAACGGAACCGCACAAAAACCAAACCACAGGGGGGTGGTTTGCAACATTTGAAACCCTAAGGGGGTATTTCTCGCAAACCCCAAAGCACAAGGGGGTAAAATGAAATTAGCCCTATATTCAATATCGGTACAACTAAAACAGAGAAAAAATTGGGGTATCCAAGTGTTTCCAGGAAAGTTAGGGGGAACTTGCCCCGTGCCCTTTCTTGGCGCCGCTCGTGTTTAGAACATGCAGTATGTTGTTTGTGTCAGACAAGTGAACTTAGTTCATGTGTTTATAAAACTGAAGGATTGCGCTTATGGTTGCACTTTTTGGCAGCCCAAAAAAAACCTCCGCGTTTCCCCAATCACCCATAATACCCCAATCACCAAATCGATTCTCAATTCGACTTCTAAATGATGGTTCAGCCAGAGGCTATTCAAAATCAACGTCACTTACAACAAATATTTGGTTTTCAGCCAAGAGAGTTACTCACCTTCAGTAAAAGTATGCAAGCAGCACATCCTCATCCACCTCCCAACCGTGAAAGGATCCCCTCGACTATATATTAAACTCGTCTGCATTATTCCCTAGACCAGGGGGCATAGAAAAGATACCGATGGTGCTTCGACTATCAACTGGTCCTACAACTCGTCCATGGACTCTCACCTAATTCTCCAGCCTGCATCAATTAGGTCAACGACACGAGAAACATCACCCTTATTAAAAATTGAGGAACAAATATGTATACCATGTTAAGTCATATTCTTGATTCAGAGATTTAAACTGGTTTCAAAGATTTGAATATTCTTATACCCCAGTTTGAACTGAGGGGGAGTTTATCTCCTAATTATAAAATATGTCATATTGTGTGATGAAATACAAATTCTCCTTGAATATTTATCGGTGATTTCTAAAGTTCTATTTTTAAGAAGATTGGATTAACTATCTGCTTGCAGGATCACTTCGAATATGTTTCTACTTTGTGCTAACTTTGTTTTACAGGAAACATAGTTCAAAGCTTTGAAATGCTTTTCACCTTTTTTTTCCTTTTTCCTTGACCTGAGCAGTCTTATCTGGAGTTGAATGCTCACTGGAGAGATTCTTTGCTGATTCAGCCTTTTTGGTACTCTTCTCAGCTTGAGACACTTCCTCGGCCACATCAAACAGTGTCATTCTCTTGAACATGTTTTCAACCATGTACTTAATTTGTCTGAGATCAGTGTCAAACCCATGCTGATTCTTCTTTACCTCATCAATCTCCAAATTAAGTTCTTTCAACAATTTGAGGGTCTGGGGATTGTCTTGGGACTGAGAGGTTTGGCTGGAGGTGGGAGTTAACGATTTAGGTTTAAGAAACTTCTTGGAACCCAATTCTTCTTCTGTCAACTCAGAGTAGAGCTTCCAAACTTTAGCACTTGTTTTCACCAAACCAATCTTCTCAAAATCCTTCTCATTGAGCATACCAAAACAAGTAGTCACTAATTCTTCATTATCAGTTGGAATTTTAAAGTGTTTGAAGGTGAGCAAATTGGCAAAAGGCAAATGGTGTTTTCTCTGGTTGGTTTGGCTATAAAGCATGTGCTCCATCACCAGCTTTGGAAGATCAATTTCATACCCATGCATCACCAAGTACATATAGTACAACACCCTGCCAGTTACCACTTCCTTTGAGTGTTCCCTAGGTACCACACATCTCATAAAGATAGTGAACAAAACTTTGGCTTCAACAGTTAGCACATAGTGTGTTAACTATTGAGATGTGGTAGGGGTATTAGGTTGAAAAAATTCTTCCTTTTCTAGTTTCAGGGCTTCACTCTTAGGAGGGTAGTTACTGGTGTCATATCTCTTAGGACAACCTAGAACATTAGCAAATTCAGAATGATGTAGTTCCATGTCAATGCTAGCAACCTTAGTCTAAATCACCAGATTTGCAGACTTCTTGAATTTTTTCAGTTTTAGGTAAATGAATCTAGTAAGTCTCGGGTAAGACAACTCTGGAGGATTTAGAATAAACCAAAGAGAACTTTTCGTCATCATTTTGGTGCATTCCAGATTTACACCATGTAGCATAGGCATACTAATCAAACTACAGAAACCAATTGTTCTAGAGGCAAAAGCATCAAGCCACTGACCTCTAGCAACATTAGTAACACACCATGTACTATCAGGAGCTAATTTCTTACCAGTGGTTTTCTTTCCTGAGTAGATCTGCAGTGCCTTTTCTATGTTCTCATCTGCTTCATCCTCTTGTTCATCCTCTGTAACTTTCTCCTTGCCTTTTCTCTTGTCTTGTTTGTCATATTTCTTCTTTGACTTCTTTGGGCTACCTATCTGAATACCCTTATGTTTTTGTGGTGCCGTCTCCACTGCCTTCTTCTTCTTCTTGTTGGAAACTGGGGTTTCATTCTTCTTGGCTTTCTTATTTGGAGGAGGAAGAGTCATATCTTCTGCAGTAGGGGTTTTTGAACTGGAGTCCCCACTAATGGTTTGAACCTCTTCCACAGTGGCCTTACGTTTCTTCTCTTTTGTAGCCTTTGATCCACCAGCTATTTTGATTCTGTCTGAGGCTCTTCTAGTGCTCATTAGGGTTTGGAGAAGAAGATAGATGTAGGATAGATACGAAGGAGAAAATAAGGAAGCAGATAAATAGAAGAGAGTTTCAGTTTGAAAAGGAAACAAAATATTTTCTCTGATCTTTGAAGATCTTGATGAATCAGAAAAGATTCAAAATTGAGTGTGTCGTTGGACATAAACTATTTAATACTATTTTGGCTAAAAAGGGGGTTTTTTAAAATTGAGGGGCAACGTTGAGCAATTATCTACAGAGACAACACCCAACATTGAAAGATCCAAAATTATTGACAAAGTGACATGCAGTCTTATTTTTAAGGCTTTGGAAAGGATTTCAAGGCCTTGAAAAGCTGTATCAAGTAATGCATATAAAATCAAAGATTTGAAAGGATTTTCAAGGCTTTAAAAATCAGTTCAAATCTTTGAAACACATAATACTTACCTGATTCTCCACCTAAACCAAAGCTTCCTTATTTAGCATTCCCAATTCCAATCTTAAGGCTGAGAATCTTTCATCTGGAAATGTTTTAGTGAAGATATCTGCAAATTGCATGTTAGTAGAAACAAATTCAAGAATAATATCACCTTTCTCTGCATGATCTCTGATCAAGTGATGTCTAAGATCAATGTTCTTTATTTTGAATATTGAACTGGATTCTTTGTAATTGATATTGCACTTGTGTTGTCACACTTGATAGGTATCTATCTGAAAACAAATCCAAGATCTCTCATTTGTTGTTCTATCCAAAGTACTTGAGAGCAACAAGCTCCAGCTGCTATGTATTCAGCTTCAGCTATTGATAATGTAACTGAATTTTGCTTCTTAGAATACCAGCTTATTAAAGATGATCGAAGAAATTGGCAGCATCCTGAAGTACTCTTTCTATCAACTTTATATCCTGCAAAATCAGCATCTAAATAGCCACACAAAGAGAAGTTAGAATTTTTAGGATACCAAAGCCCCAAGTCTTTGGCACCATTGAGATATCTAAAAATTCATTTAACTGCAGTCAAGTGTGATTCTTTAGGATCAGATTGAAATCTAACACACATGCACACACTGAACATGATATATGGTCTACTAGCTATGAGATAGATTAGTGATCCAATCATACCTTTATACTCCTTCACATTTACACTCTTACCAGGCTCATCCTTTTCTAAAGACAGTGTAGAACTCATGGTAGTCTTAATCTCTTTGTATTGAGACATATTGTACTTCCTTAGCAAGTCCTTTTTGTACTTGATTTGATGTAGGAAAATGCCCTTCTTCATTTGATGAATTTGAAGTCCAAGGAAGAAGTTCAATTCTGCCATCAAGCTCATTTCAAATTCCCTGCTCATAAGACTGGAAACAGGAGAAAAAGTTTCTTCATATTCAATACATTCTTCTTGATTGTAGCTTTGAGCTACCAATCTAGCTTTGTTCCTGATTACCTTACCATTCTCATCTAAATTGTTTCTGAATACCCACCTGGTGCCAATAACAGACTGATTTCTTGGTGGAGGAACTACGTTCCAGACGTTGTTCCTTTCAAACTCATTGATTTCACTTTGCATATCTATAATCCAGTCTTCTTCTTGTAATGCTTCGTTCACAGTTTTAGGCTCTACAAGAGAAATAAAAGCATTAAAAGCACAAAGATTTTTCAACTGAGATCTGGTCTGTGTACTAGTGGTTGGATCAGAAATAATGTTATCATCGGGATGAGATGAGAGATATTTGAATCTCTTTCTTGGTTTCCATGGTTCAGGCTCTCCAGTTTGCTTCTCATGTCTCAGAGAATTTGAAGTAGTAGCTTGTTATCCTGTTTTCTCAGGCTTTGAATCTGTGTTTCAAGGCATTGAAAATGCCTGTCTTTTTTGGTGAAATTTCCTTGGATCCTTTTGAGGATTCTTCTTTAGTATCTGAATCATGCTTATTCAGATTGAGATCTGCAAAACCATCACTCAAAGAACCATCATAGCTTTCATCAAAAATAACATGAATGCTTTCTTCAACAAGCTTGGTTCTCTTATTATAAACTCTATAGGCTTTGCTTGTCTTTGAATAACCAAGAAAGATACCTTCATCAGTTCTTGCATCAAACTTACCAAGATTGTCCTTACCATTATTGTGGACAAAACATGTACAGCCAAAAGTTTTGAAGTAAGAGATGTTTGGCTTTCTTCCTTTGAACAGCTCATAGGGGGATTTTCTCAGAATAGGTCTCATCAAGCACCTTTTAAGAATATAGTTTGCTATTTTCACAGCGTCTTCCCAACAATACTATGGCAGATTGTTTTCCAGAAGCATTGTCCTTGACATATCTTCAAGAGTCCAGTTGTTTCTTTCAACAACTTCATTCTGTTGAGGAGTTCTAGGAACAAAAAATTTGTGAGAGATTCCATGCTTAGAAAAAAATATATCAAACTCAAGTTGATCAAATTCTCTACCATGATCACTTGTGATTGAAGTAATAGGTAGGTATCAAGGTTTGAAGTTCTCTACAAATTTTTGAAAATTCAAATAAAGCTTCGGATTTTTCTTTCGGAAACATTACCCAAGTATATCTAGAGAAGTCATCAACAATAACAAGCATGTACTTCTTACACTTTGGAGTTGGAGTTCTCATAGGACCACAGAGATCCATGTGCAGAAATTCAATGGGTCTAGTAATACTTACAAAGTTATTTGACTTGAATGAGCTTCTAGTTTGCTTGCCTTGTTCACATGCCTTGCATACTTGTTCATATTCGAACTTGATAGAGGTTAATCCTCTTACTAAGTTCTTGGAGACTAACTTGTTCAAGGTATGCAATCTAATATGTCCCAACTTTATGTGCCAAAGCTTTGAATCTTCTTTCAATGCCTTGAGACAATTCAAGTTTTCACCTGCAACTTTGTTAGTCTGAAAAGTATAAACATTGTTTGATCTAGAGGCTTTGAGGATGCAATTTTCAGATTTCTCTTTCTGCACCACACACTTCTCTTTATCAAATATAACTTTGTTCCCATTGTCACAATTTCAAGCCATCAACTAGATATACACAAGAAATCAAATTTTCAGAATTTGTACCAACTTTGCCAATACAAGAATGTTGCATTTGCCTTTGTCACCAAGTGTAATTGAACCTTCTAGTTGCTATTTTAGTTCTGAGAAGAGATATCTCTTTCCACTCATGTATCTTGAGCAACCACTGCCATAAACCACTTCTGCTCTTTGATCTTGGTGACACCCTACAAAAACCATTCACTGCCTTACCCAGCTATTAGACCAAGTGCTGAATTTAGATTGATATTCAGGGTCAACCATGTTAGGTTGTCTAACCCCTTTAGGAACCCAAATCTGTCTAACTTGTCCTTTGAGTTGGAAGGGAAAAGTGTTCCTCATTATGTGAGGGTCTCTTCTTCTAAAACGACAAGTCATTTTAACATGACCAATCTTATTGCATTAAAGGCATTTAGGAGATGTTTTGCTTCCAAATTTCACAAATCTGGTATTTTTTTTCTTTGGAAAATTTGAATTGTATCCAACACCGGTTTTGTGAACAGACTTCAAGCTACCTCCAAGAATCAAGTTCAAGTTGTTTCCTGAGCTTGCAAGTTTGGTTTTGACTAATTCATATTCTTGAAGTTTCTCAGTAAGAGTAGTCTTTTTTTATCCAATTCATCAACTTGGTGTCTCAGATTACCAAGGCTATCACTCAAGAGAGAGTTCTCAGTGATTACTTCATTGACTTGTGTTTTCAAGGCTTTGAAACTGGTTTTCAAGGCCTTGAAATCACTGTCAGTTTTCTTTTGAGGGATTTCAAGATTCTGATTCAGACAAACAAGTTGCAAATTTTCTTTTACTTTCTCATGAACTTTTTCTTTCAAAACTCTAATTTCTTTCAGATAGTCCTCTTCATTTAAAAGCACTGTTCTAAGATAATTAGAGGGGTCTTCTGTTGGTTTTGAATTAAACACTTTACCATTACCTCAATGTTCTTTTCATAACTTTCATCATGCTTGGCCATAAAGCATAAGTTGGCATGTTCTTCTTCAGATTCAGAGTCACTTGAGGTATCTGAATAACTCCATGAGGCTATCATAGCTTTCTTTCTTCTATCATGATCTTTCTTTTGAAAGTTCTTGCTTTTCTTGTGTGGATAGTCTCTGATCAAGTGTCCTGCATCACCACACTCAAAGCAATTCATGACTTTAGGCTTATTATTTTGTGAAGAAGACTTACTTTTGTAGTCCTTGCTACTGGAGGATCTGTGTCTTTCTCTGTTGAAGTCCCTGTTTCCAAAGTTTTTCTTCATCTTAAAATTTCTGGTCAAGGCTTTGGAAATCAAAGCAATTGGATCTTCATCATCATACTCAGTTTCAAGGCTTTGAATATTCTCATTCTCTTTGTCATTGAGAGCCAAGTTCTTTACACCTTCTGGTAGCTCTCCATCAACTTCATTCATGGATATTTCATGAGTTAGGAGCTTTCCTTAAGGTCATGAAGTTGGAGTGATGAGAGATTTTGAGCTTCCTTAATAGCAGTAGTCTTTGGTTCCCATTTTGCCTTTGGAAGACTTCTCAGAATCTTCCTTACTTTTTCTTCATTGGAAATATGTTTTCCCAGTGAATCAAGGTTGTTGAGAATGTCTGTGAACCTTCTGAACATGTCTCTGATTGACACATCTCCATTTATCTTGAATAGCTCATATTTCCTGAGATATATATTGATCTTGGTTTTCTTCACTTGACTGGTTCCTTTAAAGGTCACCACAAGCTTATCCCATATCTCTCTGGCAGTCTTGCAGCATGAAATCTTGTTAAATTCATCTGCACTGAGAGCACAATATAAGAGATTCATAGCTTTATAGTTCTTTGAGAATTGCTCTAACTCAGATAAAGAAAGAGAGTCTTCAGATTTGGGAGTTCTAATTCCATCCTTCTCTTTATAGAAAGTATGAGGACCATTCTGGATGATAGTCCGGAGTTCCATGTCTTGATCAATAATGAACGTTTTCATCAAGGCCTTCCAGTGGACAAAATTGTCTCCACATAATAGAGGAGGTATGTTCGCAGATATTCCCTGTGAGAAACCACCATCACCTACAGTACTCATAATCACAAGTTGGTTAAATATATGCAGTGATACAAGCTCTGATACCAATTGAAGGGGTGTACAGTAGGTAGAAATGCAGGATCAATACTCTATAAGGGGGGTTGAATAGAGTATGCAGACTTTTGCTAAACTTTGAAAGAGTATTGGTTTCAAAAGATTGTTTAAGAGATTCAAGACCTTGAAATGAGTGTCAAGCCCTTGGAATAAAACAGTTAGAGTAGATGAAATAATAAGTCTGTTTCAAGGCCTTGAAATGAGATTCAAACACTTGAAACTAAACTGTTTTGAATACTGCAAAAGTTCTAAGTTTGTAACAGAAAAGTAAATGCAAGAGACACAAGATATATAGAGTTCAGTCCACTTGGACCTACGTCTCTACCTCAGGAATCTTCTCCCTGTAGGATTTTCAACTCAATTATTATTAATCAACAGCTAAGCCCTAGATCTCAATCACAGAGAGATACCTTACTCTGTTACAGCTTGTCGTTCTCACTAAACTATCTAGTACCTTCTCTAGCTATCTGATTAACTAAGAATTCTCTATTCTTCACCTTGAACAATCCTTGAGAATGAAAACAAGAGTAGTATGTAAAAGATATAGAAATAAAGTTCAGAACAGAAGAACACAAGAAATGAAACTGCTGTGAGAGTGTTGTGTTCTTCTGAGACTTGGATTGAGATTTGATCTGCTTATTTGTTGCTTGACAATCCTTGAATTGTTTGAGAGTGTCTCTAGCTTTTTTCCCGTTGAGTTGTGCGTCAAATGCTTCAAACTGATATCCTTATATACAACTCATTTGATCTGCAAATCTTCAAGATCTTTAGCAACAATCTTTCCTATTTTGTAGGCAACAACTTTGACTTCTCTACCAGTCTTCTTTCAACGGATAGTTGCTCAGTATCTTCAGGGATACTGATCTGATCTTGTATATAAACATGTTGAGAAGCTGTTAGAATCAATAAATTGATTGCAGAACAAATCAACCCATAAATTCCTTTCCTGCAAAACTCGGGTTAGGAAATAAATCATGCGGAATAGGAAATAAACATTCCGTGCAAAACTGAGTCAAACAGATGGATTGGATGGTGTTAAACAACTCAAAAAGCATTGTCTTTCATCATCAAGTAATAATAGATAAAGCACAGGGGTTTAGGAGTTCAAACGGAAACAGAAACTCCCCCAAAGATCAAGCTTATAAGTCTCAATCAGTTTCAAGACTTTGAAAGTTGTTTCAAGGCCTTGAAATAGACTAGCTATTTCAATTCTTTGAAACACTGAAACTGCATTGAGCTTACACTCGACATCAAGAACATACATTGCTACAACTTGACTCTTCCTTCAACCCCAATTTAAACCAAACAAAATTCAAAATTAAACACCAAATCGCAACTGGCAGAGAGAGGATTTCAAAGATACATTCTTGAATTGGTGAGTGGAATCTTGACATGCAAAACCTATCTCTTGGAGATGGGTTTTTATGGTTCCGAGGAGGGCTTGCAGAAGAACAAGAAGGAGAGGATGAGCATCAATTGGGTCGGCTCCTTCCACCGGAGTCGTCGTTAGTGGCGTCCTCCTCGACCGGTGTAGGCTACGTCGTAGGTGGCGGTGTCCATCTCAAGCAGTGTAGGTGAGGACGGAAATGGAAAGAATTCCTTTTGATCACAGGAGCTCTGCTTGGCCGAGGGGTCGACTGCGTCTCAAACCTTGTTTGCTGGGTATTCTGTAACGACCCGGGATCTCGGTTCAGGGTTAAAGAGACAATCGACAACCAAAAGTAGAAATATACTATTAAGATTACATTTCGCTTAATGTACATAACAAAATTTCGATAATAAGTACAATTTAAAACATAACATTTGTGATCTACTAAGTGATCTAAGTTAAGCTAAACTTCTTCGTCTCGATCCGCGTTCCCATCCCCCACTTTGGTTGACGACCTGCGGTTTTAAAATGGCAAAAGCCGACGCAGTTTTGAAGAAATTGATCAGTAAAAACTGAGTAAGTACACACTACGACATGTAAAGCAACGAGTGGCACGAAAGCATGAGTTGAAACAAATCAGAAGATTTAAACAGTAAAACTATCATATTGGAGAATTTGGATCAACTTGAAGTAACCGAGTAACAAAAACATCTCAATTTAATAACATTGAGAAACCACGAGTAGTTGGTAAAATATCCAGAGTAAACAAGTTCATTTGAACTGATAACGATAGTAGTTCATGAGTAGCCAAGATTTACAATTCATTTCAATCGATTAGGGCATATCAAGAGCCACAAACAACATTAATAAGTAGTCAATTTTTAATTTTGACTTCAATCAACAGTTTAATTTAGCTCAGGCGTGTCAAGAGCCACCAGCAGGATCGATGTAGACAGAGGGATCACGAAATAATCACTAAGGGTTCCTTCTAGGGTCTACCAAACCCTATTTCACCCGAGCGTTAAGGGAGCCCATTCGTCAACCCCGCTCATAACATTAGCTAAAAGGTCGTAAGTGTCGACACCCCTATACCGTAGTGACCCTTACAAGTATAAGTAGCACTCTATAGCTCTATAAACCCCTTGGCCTCAATATCTTGATACATTTTGGCTCATCGGGGGCGGATTTGTGAACATTAACGTTCTATCCAATAATAAGAAGCATTGCTTCAATGGTCATAGCCATAAGAAAATGGAGGATCGCTTGACGCCTCTCATTAATAACAGTACTCTGTACATCGTCCTAAGTCTATTAGAGGTATTTTATTTCTTCTCTTTCACATAACCAGAATCATAATATCAACATTTCACAAGTAATTTCCGAGAGTTCTCAAAGGAGATGAATAGAATAGTTTAACAACATTCGAGTGGAAAACATGCATTCTCATACTTTTTCATATAACAAGAATTCATTTGAAACATCGAACGCATACGCACATTTTTATATGAAAAGGTCGTACATATGTACTTACCACTGAGATGAAGCAAAATTAAAAGCAAGAAACTAAGTCTAGCACTCCGACGACAACCGCTCTCTCCTACGAGGTCGATGTCTACAATCACACGTATGACGTACTCGTTATAACCAGTTTACACATTTATAATAGAAATGCATACCTACATGTCACATAGTCCTAAATGTCACTAATGCACCTATAATGATGTTTAATTATCAAAATAAATCCAACAAAACACCTAGAAGTTCAAAAATTCAAGTTTTCTAAAAAATGTGAAACTACAATTCTGGACAGAATTGTAGCTCTGACTTTGGAGCCATATTTACCATATCAAATCATCTCCTAAAATCTTGAAATTAATGTATGATAAACCTATATGTGTCTACTTTCAGAAATATCAAGAAAATCATGCATAGACATTGTAAAACTTAAGTTACAAAAATAACAAATACTGCTATGCAGAGAAGAGTTTGGGAACAACTTTCAAGTTTGAAAGGGTATTACTAGCACTTGGAGAAAAGAAATAAAGCTCATCTTCTCCAGAATTAATCCCCTATGTGTCTACTTTAATAAAAAGAAAGATTTGGTGCCATAAGTTTCTGGAAATGAGATTTTTAACAAAAATGGTAAAACTTGTTGAAAAACAGTGTTTCAGAAAACTTGCAACTTAGAATGAGCATATCTCTCTAACCAAAAAGGCTATGGAGTTGAATTTTCTTTAGAAATGACCCTCTATGAGTCTAGTTTCATAATATAAAAGATTTAAAAATTCTACAGAGACAAAATTTAGAGATAATATATGTTTTTCAAAAACTGGTCAGATTGTAAAAATGTGCAATTTTCACCTAGAGCACTTAAAACATGATCAAATCAATTATATGACACATGCAACTTATGGAGACTTGATTTTCACCCAAATTATATCATTTTAGGCATTAATTAAGACTTTTACATGCTCTTGACACAAATGATAAAAATTTTCTTGACATGCAAGTGCAACTAACAAGATTTTTCCAAAGTGCATATGTGTTTTAGTGTGAGTTTCATGAAACAGTCAAAATTTTGGAGTCAATCACATGATCTAACCATGAAAATGAAGAATCAAGCATGGAGATGAAGAAAACTAAGATGAAATTTCATCAATCAAAGCAAAAGATGGACATGCATGAATGAATTCAAGACTAGAAGAAAGTTTACCCAAAGATTCAAGAAGATGGTGGATGAAAGAGTGAAATGGACTTCAAAACTTGAGAAGATTGATGAAAGAGCTCCCCTCCATGATCATTTAACCCTTGGACTCAAGTTTTTCATGCTTTGGATGCAACAAAATAGTGTTTTGATGGTGTTTTATGGAGGTCAAACTCCAAAAACGGGAATGAAGTTTGTTGGGAGAGGACAAAACTAGTATGAGTGTTGTTGAGAGGATAAAGATGCAAGAAATGAGAGTGGGAAAGCTAGACCATGAGAATTAATGGAAGTGATGTGATGGTGGAGTGAAAAGTGTGTAGGAAGTGTTTGTGATGAACATGGAGGTAGATAGATGTCACAAGAGTGTAAATAGAGTTTAGGTAGCATTATTTTATTGGAGTTGACCAAAATTTTGGAGAGTGTACTTGGAATGTAAAAATCAATTACATTAGTTGTTGGATGGAGTTGAAGAATAGAAACATAGAGTAAGAAGGGTAAGAATGTAATTCTCACTTACCAACAATCACATAAAAGTTATTAGTATTGTTTTTTTATAAATTAGAAACTTAGCAAGTAATTTAAAATAAAATGCTATGTATATAAATGTCAAAAATTCACTTTTAGAAAACTACAAATAAGTTCCAAATATACAAAATAAATTTTATATAGTATTGCTTAACTTTTCCAAACCCCCATTTAACCCCAAAACAAAATTCTAGATAATCATACATGTCCAATGACACCCTCATACTTTAAAACTAAAAAGAATCCAAGAACGAGTTTGAAATATAAAATTATTGAAATTCTCAAATACTTTTCCAAAATTACCAAATAACCATAACTAAAATACGGGGTATTACATATTCCAATAGGCAACCCAATTCTTGGAGTAGCCACCCACGCGGTCACCTGGGGGCTGCTTAAAGGGAAGATTGCTCCTTAGGATTGTCTTACACTCGCCGGACAGCAGTCGCTTGTAGCAGCCCCTTATGATGGAATGCAGCCAGATCGATGGTGCCACCGCATCAAAGCCAAACTGGGGAGAAACGCGAGTAGGATCGACATCCACCGTGATCCTCTCGTATCTAGGAGTAAGCTCGCGAACATACTCCGCAAGAGCAGGAAGAGAACCTCTCAGACACCAGCAGAAGAATTCGTGATAGCGCTCGTGTAAATGCTTCCCACCCTCGAAAAGAAGATCTTCCGAGAAAGCAACAGCCTTGGAAGGATACAGTCTTGGGAACCATCGCACATTCTCAACGCGCGTGGCATAAGGCCTAGCTGTAAACTCGGTGCGATCGTCGCATATCACGCTCCAGGTACACTTAGGAAAGTGAGTGCCAAACCATCTCGCAGCCCTGCCACTGTTACGCTCTTCCTCCGCACCCGGGACACACCACTTACTGGGCTTAGAAGGAACAGGAGCATAAGGGGGCCACCGCTCGAAGACCCACATAGTCAGGAAGGCAATATTGACATAGGTCAGCACATCGAGGCGACCGCGCGAGTCCTTGGTTGCTACAACCAGTTGGTCCAGTCTATGGTACAGGGTGTTGGAATTGTGCCCTAGAGGCAATCAATTGTGACAAATATATGGATTTACGATTCATTATGTTATCGATATAGAGATATGCTAACATGAATGAAGTCCTTAGAATATAAGGTGTTATATTCTTAAATATCCCTAGTCAATTATAATGATTAATGGGACAATCATCTATAGACTAGTATGGGGTTGGATTGATATGGAGATATGACGATCCAACACATGGGTATGCATTAGGAGTAATGGCATACAGGATGACCCACGACGAGAAGGATACATTAGATTATGTTGAAGTCACAATCTCTTCTCGTAGTGCTAATAATATTGCAATCCTTAGACTTGAAGTCACTAGATACTCTAGTTGTGGAATATTGTGCTTTGATGTTATCAAACGTTACACCGTAACTGGGTAATCATAAAGATAGCTATCGGGCATGATAGGAAGCAAGCTTAGAGATCGTAGTGATGTATATAGGATTTGTCCCTCCCACATAATGGGGGTAAATATCCACGGCCACTCGAAGATTAAGGCTTATTGAATGTCTGGCCAGACTCAGATAAATCAATATGGAGATATTGATGTTATCTGCTAGTATAAGCATATTCCCATGATCGAGGAACTATGAATTGGATATACGAGTGTGACTATTTATGTCTCGTGTCCAATCCGGATATGGAGACAAAGGGATAAGTGCAATATAAGATATTGGGCACAAGAGGTTTGTCGGGATCACTGACTATTTCTATTAGTTGGGTGGCATGGATGTGTTGCTAGACACCGCTCCATGTTAGTAAGAGTTACTACCAACTAAGTAGAAACCTATGGGGTCACACGTCAAATAGAGTAGAGCTAGATTTGGGATTAATTAATATGGATTAATTAATAGAAGGATCATTGTGCAACACCTTGCAAACTTAGTAGGACTAATTTGCAAGGAAGGGAATAATTCTAGTTCATCTAGAATTAGGAAACTCTTTTATGGAAACAACAAGGAGTTGTTGAAGTATATAAAGGAGGCTCTAGCTTCCTTCCCACTACATGAGTTATTATTAGACATAACACAAAGAGTGGGAGAGAGAAAAAAGAGAGAGCAAGACAAAAAGAGCTAGGGCCGAAACCCTAGCCCTCCCGTCCGCCCCTCTACCCGACGGCAAAAGGGTGGCCGAACCCCCTTTGTGCCTTTGGTGATTTGTTGCTTTGATCTTCATCCCTCTTCCTCAGGGTTCAAGCTAGCACTTGTTGTGATGGAAGAATCTAGATCTCACCTCTAGACGTGGATCAACCGTAGAGACGAGGACATCATTCTTCGTGTGATCTCACAAATCAAAAGGTACACATCTTCTATGACCTTAATCATGTTATGATGTCTCTTCCTGTGATCCTTGGTGGGCTTTGAGTAGGATTAATTTTTGTTATTCCGCTGCGTTACCTACGTCAAAACCCAACAGTGGTATCAGAGCCACAGGTCGTAGAGCATAACATGATATTATGTGTTTACGATTTCAGTTCATACACCGTATTATTGTTTATTACGCGAAAACTGAAAAATTGGCATAGTAGATGCAATATTGAATTTGATTCAAACAAACAAGACCCAATTTAACATTGGATGTTAGAATTGGTGAGTTTAATCATATAGGATGTGAATAATTGGGTTCTTGAAAAAATTAGGGTTCATGGGCACATGCTTGGAAAAGGGGTTTTCCAAGTATGGAAATAATTAAACTTGGGCAACAAGGAAGAAGTTGTTTTGGAAACAACTAAACTTGGGAAACAAGTAAGAAGTTGTTTATGGAAACAACTAAACTTGGGAACCAAGGAAAGAATTATTTTGGAAACAATACCATAATGGTGTTTTGGAAACAACCCAACAAGGAAGGAATTGTTTATGGAAACAATTCCATATATTGTTTATGGAAATAATTCCATGAATTGTTTATGGAAACAATTCCATGAGGAGTTGTGGCCCATGTGGGGACCGCCCCTCTCTCTCCTTGCCGCCCAAGTAACACACGGCACAAGAGGGGCCGGCACAACCTAGCACACGGCCTAGCCGTGTGGGCTAGGGGCTGGCCGGCCCGGGCCTAGTGTGGCGGTTCCTTGGTTGATTTCGGCCATTCTTTGGTAAATCCTTTGGACCGTTGTGAAACCCTAGTTACCCAATTTCATTAAAATTAAACAAGCGCGTTAAAATTGGTTTTAACTGTATCATGTGCTTTATTGCATGGTGGATGGATATGGCCTAGGATTGTGGATGTTTATTGTTTTGTGGTTTGGTTTACGGCATGCGAGCTGATCAAATTAATGTAATAATTAATTAGGTTTTACGGCCTGCGAGTCGTCTCATTTCTCCTCGACATGTGAGGCTTTTTGTTATTTATTTATTCTAGATGTTAGGCTAGAATTAGAAATATTTAGTTGATAGCCAAGAACATGGAGAAGAAGACTGGAGAACCAAAGGAGCCAAAAGACATCCTTAGGCGCGCAACTATGGTGGAGCACATGGAGATGAGCTTGTCACTTTAGGGCATATAGATATTATCATTGGCTTGGTAATATCTTAGTCTAGGGGCCATATCCATGCCACGTTATTTTCTTTTGTGGATGTTTATTATTTATGTCTTGTTATTCATTTTTGTGTGTATGGCGATACTAGCAAAACGTTAACAAGATAATAATAAACAAGGTTGGTCTTTTATTATGGATGGCCCAATCCAAATAAGTAGACCATGTTTATAAGATCAACCAAACAACTTAAAAGAAATCCCTCAATTAAATATTGCGTTTTGCCTTCTCTTGCCAAAACACCCTTCATGATCATGGCCTATTAAAATTCGGGCTTTCCAAAGCAAGACGATTTTAATTTTTCATGATGTGTTGCGGACGACGCAAGCTAGTAATGCGTGTATGTTGAAAGCAAGAGGTTGGACGCAACTAGGCAAGAGTCAATTGGATTGATGAGCTTAGAGGCATGACAATTAGGAGTTATCCAATTGGATAAAGAATAAGGAATTTGTTCACCTAATTGGACCAAGAGTTGCATGGGATGCAATTGGAATGGTTCCTACCTAAATAACCAATTCTTGGGTGACTTGCCAAAGCAAGCTCAAGAAGAAGTGAAAAAGGGATCTTGGACCCACTAGAAAATATATAAAATATTTTCCGCATTAATGGTGAGGGCTATTAATCCGAGAAAAATAGTGGGAGCTATATTTAATAATTTAAATCCTTGTTGAATATAGTTATACGTCACAATGCTTTGCATAATCCTATAAGTGTTGAATACCCATCGCATTAAACAAACAAACTCGACTGTATGTCCATGAGATGGACAAGATGTCTGGAATCTATTTTCTAGATTGGTATAAAATTTTGAATTGTTCTCAAATAAAGGAAATATGTTGTACATTGTAGAGCATAAATTTCTCTTCCCACAAACTACCAAAACACACTAAAGCCTTATGGAAGGAACATCAAAGAATGGTTCTTTGGATGTAACTTGTATCATGTCAAGCTCCCATGGACTCTGAGCTTTGGAAGCAAGATGAGAAATTTGGAGGCATGTGATATGATCATACGAGCTTGTCATGAAAGGCTTGAGGAGTTGCTCCACTTTGCAATCTCTTGCTTAGCACTCGTCATGGTCAAGATGGAATAAGTTCGGGCTTGCCAAAGCAAGGCGACTTAGTTCATCGAGATATAACGCGACGACACAAGTTAGTAATGTGTGGCTGCTGAAGCAAGAGGTGAAGCACAAACTGAACTATCTCAATAGGATTGAAAGCTTAGATATTGAGAGTTATCTATAAGATAGATAAAGAATATATAGTTATTCTCCCAAGTGGACCAAGAATTGCATTGGATGCAATTACAGTTTTGTTTTAAAGTTGATTTACTCAATATGATTGAAAAATCACTAAACAAAACACTCATAATGGGCATGGGCAAAAACTGTTAATAGTTAACAGCATGGGTAAGGGCAAATGGTTTGCGCCGAACCCATGAGTATAAAGCAAGCCTGTTGCTAAAACCAAGTTGCCTCGAAGTCCCATAGGTGGTGTAGAGGAAGAGAGACTACCCAAAGTACATGGAAGTAAATAATAAAGGAATTATGAATTCCGACTTGGGTATTTTATCATAAAATTCAATGTGTCTATCTCATCATCAAGAGTATATGATACTAGATGAGGATCTCACATTTATAGAAATGTGTATGATCTCAAGAGACGAAGACAATTGGATAAGGAAGAAATAATCCTACACGTGGGGCTATGAAGCAAAGGGTTGCTGAAAAGCCGTAGGGAATTATTTCTACCTTTCAGAAATTGTTCATGAATTAGACAAAAGGGATAATGTCCCTGCTATGAGTAGGACCATTATCATAGTTTCTTGTTTGGACAAGAAAGCTCCTTATCATAATAAAAGGACAAATGTTGTTCCATTTATTATGGTATGCATTATTGTAATGCAATTTTGTCTAAAGTGGATTCTATATCCATGATCATGATAATTTCATCTATAACATTAATACCTAGAGGTTTGCATATAATGATATGAACTTCACTTATCTTTAGCATTATCGTTTAGGCCCATAAATAAGAGATACATATCTAGAACTCCATTAGGATGGATTTCTGGGACTCATTTGATTATTGAATCATATGAGACATGTAAACTTATTAGGCAAAGATATGATCTTTTGGGAATCATTCATATTGATGTATGAAGGCCGCTAAGCACAAATACTAAAAGATGGTTTTAGTACTTCATCATATTTACTGATAGGATCAGAGAAATATGGATTTGTGTATCTTATGAAGAAACAAATCAGAATCCTTTGAATCGTTCAAAGTATTCAGGAATGAAGTAGAGAACCAACTTGGCAAAAGTATTTAGACTCTATGATTGGATCATAGAAGAAAATACTTGAGCCAAAAGTTTGACAAGAATCTATGGGAGTATTGGATATGATCCAAAACTCGCTCCACCTAGCACGCCACATGGGTTTGGCGTGTCTAAAAGGAGAGTTCGAACCTTGTAGGACACGGTTCGGACCATGATGAGTCAAACAGAACTTCCAGTTTACTTTTAGGGGCTATGTTCTAATTACAGCAAATTTCGGCCTTAACCTTATTCCATCAAAAACGGATTATGAAAAACACCATATGAGATATGGACCAGGAAGTGTCCTAGTATGTCATTCATAAATATTTGGGAATATGATGTTTATGTAAAAGAGTTTACAAATAAACTTGGACCCAAGTCGGATAAAAGTTTTGTGGGATATCCTGAAAAAGGATATTATTTCTACAACCTAATCGAGAACAAACTGTTTGTTTCTCGAACCACAGTGTTTCTAGGTAGAGATTGTCTCTAAAAGAAACAGTGGGAGGACAGTAGAGCTTGAAAAGTTCAAGAACCACAATAGAACATTGATCTGTTTGATGGAACATGAGCAGGATCACAAGGTGTTGTGGAACAACCTACTCAGATAACACAAGAACCTCGTAGGACAGGTAGGATATATCGAGAGACTAGAGAAATAAGGATTTCTCATAACCAGTGATATATTGCTCATCGAGATGAGCCTACAACCTATGAGATGGCCACGTGTGGCCATACTCTCAGAAATGGCTTGGAGCCATGAGATACGATATGGAATCCATGTATACCAACAAAGTATGGACTTTGGTGGAACCACCTGAATGGGTAGGACCCATAGGGTGCAAGTAGGTTATGAGGAAACCAACATGGATGGTAATATGATTACTTTTAAGGGACAACTGGTTTGAAAGGGTTTCATGATAATTCATAGTATAGACTATGACGAAATCTTTCCCCAGTTGTGATGCTTAAATCCATTCGCATCTTGCTTGCAGCAATCTGTTTATAGATTGAGTCAAGCTTCTTGGAGATTGGATTCTTCGAATTTATGATGCAATCAAAGGAGTTTGGTTCCATCAAAAATTGAAGATGATACTTGTGTATACAAGAAGGTTAGTGGGAGCATAGTTAAATTTCTGGTCTTGTATGTAGAGACATACTAATCATTGGGAATAATGTCTCTACTCTGCAATCTATTAAAGATTGGCTAGAGAAATTCATTTCCAATAATTGACTTAGGCGAGACAATCTATAAAATCTATTGAGATAGATTAAAGTAATTGTTCAGCCTGAGTCATGGTACATATATTGACAAGGTGTTGAAATGGTTCAACGTGAAAAGAATATTGATTCTTACCCATGTCACATGGAATTAGTCTTTGGAAGGCTAATTGTCTTACCAATTAGATTGGGAATGGACCGTATGAATTAGATTCACGAGATACGCCATGAGATGTACTAGGCCAGACGTGTCATAAAGCATGACACAAAGATACCAATCAAATCCAAGTGAGGTGTCACTTGATAATTATCAAGATTATCCTTAAGTACTTGATAAGGAATAAAGGATTAACTCTTGATTAATGGAGGATAGGAAAAGTTTACTGTAAGGGGTTACAGTGATGAGAACTTCCATCTGACAAAGAAGATTTCAGATTATAATCGAGTTTTATGTTTTGTGCTAGAGGGAGTGAGTGTGAGCTGGAAAGGTTCCAGGCAAGATTCAGTCACTGATTCTAACATAGAGGACTTAGTAAATTAATGCATAAGATGCATTTATTCAGAATATTCAATCTCAATCAAATTGTTGATGGAGGAGATGTGAATATTTGCAAGGTGCCAGAATATGTCTCACCCCTACGAAGTGTAAGCGTGGAGGACCGCGCTAGATCAATAGGCATATGATGCAGGAGATTGAATCTAGTGCAAGTGGGAGACTGTTGGAATTGTGCCCTAGAGGCAATCAATTGTGACAAATATATGGATTTACGATTCATTATGTTATCGATATAGAGATATGCTAACATGAATGAAGTCCTTAGAATATAAGGTGTTATATTCTTAAATATCCCTAGTCAATTATAATGATTAATGGGACAATCATCTATAGACTAGTATGGGGTTGGATTGATATGGAGATATCACGATCCAACACATGGGTATGCATTAGGAGTAATGGCATACTGGATGACCCACGACGAGAAGGATACATTAGATTATGTTGAAGTCACAATCTCTTCTCGTACTGCTAATAATATTGCAATCCTTAGACTTGAAGTCACTAGATACTCTAGTTGTGGAATATTGTGCTTTGATGTTATCAAACGTTACACCGTAACTGGGTAATCATAAAGATAGCTATCGGGCATGATAGGAAGCAAGCTTAGAGATCGTAGTGATGTAGATAGGATTTGTCCCTCCCACATAATGGGGGTAAATATCCACGGCCACTCGAGGGATGAGGCTTATTGAATGTCTGGCCAGACTCAGATAAATCAATATGGAGATATTGATGTTATCTTCTAGTATAAGCATATTCCCAGGATCGAGGAACTATGAATTGGATATACGAGTGTGACTATTTATGTCTCGTGTCCAATCCGGATATGGAGACAAAAGGATAAGTGCAATATAAGATATTGGGCACAAGAGGTTTGTCGGGATCACTGACTATTTCTATTAGTTGGGTGGCATGGATGTGTTGCTAGACACCGCTCCATGTTAGTAAGAGTTACTACCAACTAAGTAGAAACCTATGGGGTCACACGTCAAATAGAGTAGAGCTAGATTTGGGATTAATTAATATGGATTAATTAATAGAAGGATCATTGTGCAACACCTTGCAAACTTAGTAGGACTAATTTGCAAGGAAGGGAATAATTCTAGTTCATCTAGAATTAGGAAACTCTTTTATGGAAACAACAAGGAGTTGTTGGAGTATATAAAGGAGGATCTAGCTTCCTTCCCACTACATGAGTTATTATTAGACATAACACAAAGAGTGGGAGAGAGCAAAAAGAGAGAGCAAGACAAAAAGAGCTAGGGCCGAAACCCTAGCCCTCCCGTCCGCCCCTCTACCCGACGGCAAAAGGGTGGCCGAGCCCCCTTTGTGCCTTTGGTGATTTGTTGCTTTGATCTTCATCCCTCTTCCTCCGGGTTCAAGCTAGCACTTGTTGTGAAGGAAGAATCTAGATCTCACCTCTAGACGTGGATCAACCGTAGAGACGAGGACATCATTCTTCGTGTGATCTCACAAATCAAAAAGGTACACATCTTCTATGACCTTAATCATGTTATGATGTCTCTTCCTGTGATCCTTGGTGGGCTTTGAGTAGGATTAATTTTTGTTATTCTGCTGCGTTACCTACGTCAAAACCCAACACAGGGTGCCCAAGACTAGAGGCCCAAGTGCGACCTTTTGACCAAGGGTCAGCTTCACAGCAAGAGGAAGGACATGATAGAAGACCCCATCATGAGGATGGCCATCGATCAAATACCTCGACAACCAGGCGCAGAGAAAAGCACATAGGGTCAGATGATAACCCTTGCCTTTCACATAATTTTTAGCCTTTGGTTCTAGCTCAGAAGTTTCTTGGTGATACTACTACTCGCATAATCGCGGAAGAAGTACTGCACCCACTTGCCCCAAGTGTTCTTCGCAGACGTATCAACCAGTTGCCAGTCGGGAAGAAGCTCCGCAGGTGTCCACCGGGTGGAAATTTTCTTCACCTATGACAAGCATTCCTCCATCTGCTTGTACAAAGCAAGCTCTGCATCAGTCCTCAAGGGACTCAGAGGACCAACCTCGCCCACAGGAGAAAGATCATACAGCACGTGTACATCTTCAAGAGTGGGAGCAACCTCGAACTCAGAAAAGTGAAATGTGTGAGTCGCAGGCGAGTAGCGCGAGAGAAGGTTTAGAAGCATGGACTGGTCCAGCTTCACGAAAGCACCCTTCATAGCACGGACTGCGAAATATATGCCAGCATCGTTCAAAGCAATGGCATGATGGGTCAGTACATGGTCAATCCACTCATCCATAAAGTCCAATTTCTGAACAAACGCTTGAGTGGAAATCGCAGTATACGGGAAAAACCCATTTTTGACCCCCAATCGAACCACATCCTTGGAATCGATCAATTCAAGCATGGCCGCATTTACAGGAGGAGTCAGTGTTTGCAATTCTTCAGCAGGAACGGGGGTTGGCAGGTTCTTCACCTTAACCCTAGCATGGTAACAGTCTTTGCCACCCAAATAGGGAGCTTTCCGCCATAAGGTCTAGGGAAGATTAAGTATTTCTTCGACCTCTTTAACGGGTTTGGTTCCTTTTGTCTTTTTCATTCCTGCGGAAAAGCAAGAAAAAAGGGGGGAGAAATACACATACTTAAGTTCGAAATTCAAGATTCAGTTTGAAGCAACGAGGCTTTATCAGAAGAAAAATGAACAGTTCAGTTTCAATTTTGGGGTTTGAAAGTTCAAAATCGTTTGCATTATTGAGAATTTCATAAACCCCACATTCAAAACCCTTACAATCTGGGGATTAAATCAAGTCTGGGTTTAAAGAACAAGGTCTCCTTCGCAGTTTCCAAAGGATGGTATGTTTCAGATAGCCATGGGTTTGCAGATCCAACACAGTTCAAAGCATATATCGATATGTTAAATAAAGTTGAACATGGCCAACCTTGTTTTGGTAAAGCTTGCTTGGATGCGGACAGTTGAAGAAGACGATTGACAAGAAAGAATTGATGATTGATTATCTGAATCTGCTCTTGAAGGCTTCCGGGTATCATTCACTTTGAGAGAAAGAAGTGATGCTTTGCAACAATAGAGAGCACAGAGTATTTATCCAAAAACAATGAAGGGTTGCGTCCTTTCAGTAGTCGAATCGCAACCGTCACCGTCGAATCGCGCAATCACAGGACAAGCTGACGTCATGCCTAAAACCCTAAAAGACCAGAAGGCACGACTCTAGGGATTTTAGGTCATAATGACACGCACAGGGGCTGAATTTGAGTGTATTTGAATTGGTGCGTGGCGGCGACGCGTACGTTGGTTCCTGCGCATCGAAGCCTATCCGGCTATGAGTCTTCACGCGCAGAAAGGGGGCTAATGTAGATAGTGCTTTCTGGAAAGGAAGATCTTAGCCACGTGGCGACCATCCAGCACACCATAATGTGCTCCACACACACTGGATCACCAGCCGCGCTGATCCACGTGGGGGCTTCAAGTCAGGGCCCTCGCATACCACCGCACGGGACTTGTAGGGACTTAGTGGTTTGGAGGCTAGAGTAAGTCCTGTCGCGCGCGAGCGACAACCAAGCCCGCGCGCGACCCCTAGTAACTACTTTTGAGAGATTTATGGCACGAGCTCCATAAACCCGGTCAATCCGGTCAAACCCGGTCAACCCCATAACGGTTCCGGTATACGCGGATAACCTGCTGTAACGGTCCCTATATACGCGGACGAACGTGCCGTTGTGGTTAAGCTAATTAAGCCGCCATTAATGGGCGCATTAACCACACTACAACGGTCACATTCTCTGTTATATATAGATCGTTAACCCTTCCATACAAGGGAGAACACACTTGAGATACGCGGAAGCTCTGTCAAGATCCTGTCTCTCTCTCATACAGTGCTATTGCCTTACTCTCTCCCTACACACAACCCCACACTTTCTGTGTCATTTCTATCCGCTGCTCTTGGTGTATATTGAGTCCTCTCTGCAGGATTCTCTCGTACACAGTAATCACATTATCTTTGCGAGTAGCTAACGTAGAGATAAACTTAATTGATTTTCACGTGGTAACTCCGTGAGAGTTAGTCAGTAAATTGAATAATCCACCTAGTCAAATCAGTGTTTGGTAACTCGATATTGTTAACTAGGATAGTTAGAGTAGAATTATGATTTTAATGCATGCTTAAAGCTAAAATAGACTTGGTAACTCGGTTTGCTTTGGTTTCAAGTATAGTGAACTTGCTTGGTAACTCGGTAAGTTTCATATTGCTCGATTAATAGTGAAAGACACGTGGTTGTTTTACGAGTCAAAACATAAGTTTAGATCAACCTAGTGAACCTAGAGAATTCCCGGTATTTTTCCCTTATTTCACAAAAACCCTAAATTTCATTCTTTGTTAATCGTGACCTACTTCGCTCGGTTAATTGAGAATATTGCATTTTATTTTAGAAGAAGTAGAACAAAACACAACTTGCGACGTACCCACATAAGGTTTAGAATAATAATTAATTTAAACAAAGTCCCTTGGGTTCGATAGCCCGGATTTCCGGTTTATTGCTACACACGACAACCATAAACTTGTGGTTAGAGCGTGTCAAGTTTTTGGCGCCGTTGCCGGGGACTTCGGCTAAATTAGTTATAATTCTAGCCTTAGGGATTTTAATTTATTGTTTATATCCGTTACTCACCTACGTGTTGCGTGTTTTGTGATTTCAGGTTGATTTACACGGTGCATGACCCGTTCTAGAGACGAGACGGGCCTTTGTATCCAACGTTTGAAAACCCGGAATCCTTATTGAAAGCACAGAGTAGAGACAAGAGGAATTCAAGCTCAGTCGCCATGGATGAAGAAACGAGAGCTGAGTTTGAGAGAATCCGCAAAGATGTGCAAGATGCGGAAGCATCTAGAGCAGCTGCGGTAGAGGAGGCTGCAAACAGAGCCGCGGAATCTGAGCAACTTAGGGCTCAAATGGCTGAGATGCAGGAGATGATTGATCGCATGAACCCTCCAAATCCACAACAACTTCCTGGTGCGGAAGTAGTTGGCGAAAATAACGGTGGCAACGGGAATAATGGGGGAAATAATCGGAACAACAACGGTCGGAATGTGTTAGAGCAAGTCAACAATGCTGAGGAGGATGAGCGTCCTTTGGTGGACTACTTCAGGACTACATCGGAGGGATATCAGCCCACCATTGTCAGGCCTCAGATTAATGCCGCACATTTCTAGATTTTCCAACCGTTGATCAACATGGTTAGGGATGAATGCTTATTCACTGGAGCCCCGAGTGATGATCCACATCAGCACTTGCTCAATTTCGAGCAGATTACTTCTACCATGTATGATCAGAGAGTTCCACTCGAGACGATAAAGCTCATCGGGGATATGCAGTGAGTGAGCAGTGCTTTGGTGTGCAGGCATACACACCGGACGAGGAGGACGATATCTTATTGGAGCAGCTGTATGAGGAACTTGCCTTACTTGATTCGAGTGAAAAAGAACAAGCTATGGAAGCCAGCTGGCGTTCACCCCTACCCCTCTTTAATGAGGGAAGCAGGAAGATTCTTACTCCTTCTCTTATTACTGCTCCTGATTTAGAATTGAAACCGTTACCTGCTCATTTAAAATATTTATACTTGGGATCTGATGAAACTTTACCTGTTATTGTTTCTGCGTGTTTGGACAGGGAACAGGAGGAGCAGCTTCTCAAGGTATTGCAGGAGAGGAAAGCAGCTATGGGATGGACCATAGCAGATATTAAGGGGATCAGTCCCACAGTTTGCCAGCACAAGATCCGGCTCATGGAAGACAAGAAGCCGGTAGTTCAGTTTCAGCGCCGCCTCAACCCTCACAGGCAGGAGGTGGTAAAGAAAGAGGTGCTTAAATGGTTGGAAGAAGGTATCATCTATCTGATTTCCGACAGCACGTGGACTAGCCCGGTACAGTGTGTCCCTAAGAAGGGAGGTATAACTGTGGTGGAAGGGGAAAAAGGTGATCAGATTGCCACTCGTACAGCTACTGGGTGGAGAGTTTGCATGGGTTACCGCATACTCAATTATGCCACTTTGAAGGATCATTATTCTCACCCATTTGTGGACCAGATGCTTGATAGGCTGGCACGTCATTCGCATTACTGCTTCTTGGATGGATACTCTGGGTATAATCAGATAGCGATTGAGCCAGCTGACCAGGAGAAGACGATATTTACTTGTCCTTATGGGACTTTTGCATTCAGGCGCATGCCCTTTGGGCTATGCAATGCCCCTGCCACGTTTCAGAGGTGTATGATGTCTATCTTCTCAGATATGATGGAGCAAAATTGCGAAGTCTTCATGGATGATTTTTCACTTTATGGTGATGGGTTCGAAGACTGTCACCATCAGCTAGCTCGGGTACTGGACAGATGTATTGACACCAACCTAGTGCTTAACTGGGAGAAGTGCCATTTCATGGTGACCGAGGGGATAGTGTTGGGGCACAAGATCTCCAGTAAAGGCTTAGAGGTCGATCGGGCGAAAATTGAGGTGATCGAGAAGCTTCCTTATCCTACATCTGTCAAAGGGGTACGGAGTTTCTTGGGACATGCAGATTTCTATCGGCGCTTCATTAAAGACTTTTCGAAGATCACAAAGCCTTTATCTGGGTTTCTTGAGAAAGATGTCGTCTTTGATTTCAATGAAGAGTGCAAGACAGCTTTTGATTTGCTCAAGAAAAAGCTGATCAGTTCTCCCATTATAGCCACCCCAGACTGGACCTTTCCGTTCGAGCTTATGTGTGATGCCAGCGATTATGCGGTGGGAGCAGTGCTGGGACAGCGGAAAGACAAGGTAGCTCATGTCATTTACTATGCCAGTCGTACTCTTAATACTGCACAGGTTAATTATGCCACCACGGAGAAGGAGATGTTGGCCATTATCTTCGCATTGGACAAGTTTCGTCCATACCTTGTGGAGTCTCAGGTGACCATTTTCACGGACCATGCAGCCCTCAATATCTTCTGACCAAGAAGGATGCGAAACCTCGATTGATCCGATGGGTTTTGCTGATGCAAGAGTTTGACATAGTAATCAAGGACAAGAAGGGAGTAGAGAACGTGGTTGCAGACCATTTTTCACGACTGGAGAATGAAAAACAAGAAGATGTGCCAAATAGAGAAGATTTTCCAGATGAACAACTTATGGTAGTGGTAGCAGCTGTGCCCTGGTTTGCGGATTTAGCAAATTTCAAGGCGCTCAATATTGTCCCAAAAGACATGTATTTCCATCAGAAAAAGAAATTTTTCGCAGATGCACGACACTATTTCTGGGATGACCCTTATTTGTTCAAGTTGGGAGCAGACAACGTGTTGAGAAGATGTGTAGCTGAGCCAGACACTTTGGACATTCTTAGACATTGCCATGAACTGAATTGCGAAGGGCATTTGGGCAAAACGCGCACTGTGGCAAAGGTATTGCAAAGTGGATTTTATTGGCCCTCTTTACATAGAGATACTCATTTGTTTGTACAGCAGTGTGACCGATGTCAGAGAACCGGCAATATCTCCAACCGAAACGAGATGCCTTAGAATTTCGTGTTGGAAGTAGAGCCCTTTGATGTTTGGGGCATTGATTTCATGGGACCATTCCCGCCCTCGCTTGGAAATCTTTATATACTGTTAGCTGTGGATTATGTGACCAAGTGGGTAGAGGCAATGGCTTGCCCTAAGAACGATGGAGCTACTGTAGAGAGATTCGTGCGTAAGAGAATATTTACACGGTTTGGGACTCCCAGAGCCATTATCAGTGATGAAGGATCGCATTTCGTGAACAAATTCTTTGCCAATGTCCTGAGCAAATATGGGGTAAAGACGCATAAGATATCACTGGCTTATCATCCGCAGTCGAATGGGAAAGCAGAAGTTTCTAACCGAGAGATAAAAGGGATTCTGGAGAAGACAATCAACCCGGGACGCAAGGATTGGTCTATGCATTTAGATGATATCTTATGGGCATATAGGACTGCTTACAAGACCCCTTTAGGCATGTCTCCCTACCAGTTAGTATTTGGGAAGTCATGTCATCTTCCGGTGGAACTTGAACACAAGGCATTCTGGGCCTTGAAGAAGATCAATTTGGACGCTAAGCTCTCAGGTGAGCTACAGAAGCAAGCACTACTTGAACTTGAGGAATTCTGATTGATGGCATATGAAAGTGCGAGAATTTATAAGGAGAGGACAAAGCAGTGGCACGACAGGCACATCATCCCGAGAGACTTCAAAGTCGGACAGAGAGTGCTGATCTTCAATGCCAGACTAAAGCTGTTTCCAGGGAAATTGAAATCTAGATGGAGTGGTCCCTACACAATTACTGCATTTTATCCGTGGGGATCTCTTGAGGTGGAGGATGCAAATGGGAACAGGTTTAAGGTGAATGGCCAGAGAGCGAAACCGTACGTGTACAGGAATTTCATTGGAGTCATTGAATGGCTTCATGCAACTCCCGCAATTTGATTAATCTCTGAGGTAACTGGGTCGGGCCGTCGACCTTAAATTACAAAGCGCTTGTTGGGAGGCAACCCAACCTATTTATTGCTGTAGAGTAGGTTTTAATACTGTTTTGTAATTTTTATTCTATTTGACTTACTTGAGAGGTGCGAGAGAGTGGATTTAATGTTTCCAATGAGAATGTGCAGGAGTCCGAGGTGAAAGGCCTATTTCGGATCCCCCGTCTTGATGCGCGCGTGCGAAACAGAGTAAAAATTGAAGAATTGCAGCCCAATACGCGTATCGGGATCTGAAATGAAGGAATTGAAGATTGAAGCCATTCTTGCACCTATTCAACACACGCATCTGGGGAGGATCATGTTCCCGGACTCCCTGTCTTGATATATGCAAGGATTTGATCGATGAATGGAGAAAGCTAGCACTCTGGCACGGATTACGAGGTGATATTTTGAAGAACAGACTGAAAACAGAATTGAACAGTGCCAACGTGTGGGGGTGGTCGAGAGCTTTCTGTAGACAGGTGGATCGCGCATATCGGAGTCTGGATGACGAAGTTACGCCGAAAAGGATGCTTTAGAGAGTAAAGCGAGGCCAAAAACATCCGGAATGCAAAACGTGCCTTGGAACGCGTGAAACTGACAAATGAAATACTCCCCGGATTTTGGGAGTGTTTTAAGGTGAAAAGGAAGTCTCGAGGTCGAGGAGATCCTTCGGAAAGCAAAGGCACGATCGGATACGCAAAAATTGGTCGAAAAGGATGTTTTTGGCAAGCTCCAGCATTTCCTTCGTACGAAGACAATTGTCTTCGTACGAAGACTTTGTACTTAGAAAAAAATTGAATCTCTGAAAATTGTCTTCCTATAACACTATGCAGTATCTATATAGGAAGATCTTCGTACGAAGAGCAATTGTCTTCGTACGAAGACATCGGGCAGAATGTCTACTTTGTCCACGCACGGAGAACAGAGATGAGCTAGTTAATAGGGACTTTTTGGACTTTCGCTCGAATCCTTGAAGAAATCTTCAGCAGCACATCGACCTTCTTCATTCTTCAACTTCACCAGCTCTCTCTTCCTCCATAGCCGCAGAACACCCAAATCGTCCCCTCACTTGTTTCTTCGCCAAATTCAACAACCAACCCACGATTTTGCTCGCGATTCATAGGAGAACAAGGATTGAAAGGGGGTTTTGAGTGAGATTGAGAGACGAGAGAGAAATCAGAGGAGGAAGGGTTTCTGAAGCTAGATTGAGAAATTGGACAAATTGGAGCTTGATTCAGCATGGGGTCAAGAAGACAAAGTTAACGAGGACATCACAAGGAGTACGGAGCATCAATCAAATCAAATTTTCGACAAAATTTCTCGGCAATCTCCAAAACAGCCCGGTTTGTCGAAATTCTGAAATTTTTGTGCCCGTAAGACTTGCTCCGGGCACGTAGGTACACTCTCAAACTAGCAATTTCAATACTCGAGTCTTAGGCACAAATTGAGTAAAAGCCCAATTTAATTTTTGTTGCGCTTAGTAGCGTGCTTGGGGGCGATTGCTTAGAGTCCTAGGATTACGTGCTTACTTGCTTACGTGCTTAATTCTGTACACACTTCTTGTCACGTGCACCACGTTGAATTTCTCGTTTATATTTGAACGTGAATTTTAAATGGCGGGTGGAAAGAAACGGAAGAAGGGAGAGGGTACCTCACAAGAAGCATCGGGGTCGGGAGAGCCTCAATTAGAAATACCGCCCATTCCCCAATATGCTATCTTGAGTGCCCCTCCCCTGACTAAACCGGGCACTGTAGGCCGACGAACGGAAAAAGTTAATTTGAAAGAGCGGAGTATTGGGCCCCCGTGTTATGATAGCTTTCGTTTTGTCACCTATGAGGCCCATCTTGACTCTCGAAAGGATACGTACTTTACTAAGAACGGACAGCCCGAAAAGGAATTTCCATTGCACGAGGACATGCCTCAAGCAATAAAGGAAATTTTTTAGCGCGAGAAGCTTACCAAATGGTTTAAGCTAGTAGGGTCGTCTAGTTCTCATATCGCGCGAGAGTTTTGCCTCAACTTGAGGTATGCAAAAGATGGTGAGAGCCGAGACCCCCGTCTTGTGTATTGTCGGAACCAATGGATAGTCTTCACGCCAGAGACTATCGCTTTGGCCATGGGTTTCCCCCGTTTAAGAGAGGGTTGTGGGTACGAGACTACTCTTCGTAGTGAGAATCTTTGGTCTCGTCTGAATGCATTTTGTTTTGCGAAAGGGGTAGATCCATGGGACAGGAAAGGGGAGGTGATTCATTGGAAGGCCGATAAGAAGTATTATAGGCCTGAGGCGAGGTGGTGTTGTGAATTACTCGAGAATTGGGTTTTGGGAATCACACAGTACCCTCAGTATACTTTCCGCCTATCTGTCTTGGCTCTCTGTTTTTATACCGGGGTTAGGGTCGATATCCCTAAGTTCATTTGGGAAAACTGTTTAGAGAGGGTGTCGAGGACTAACAAGTTGGGTCCCGGTCATACTTGCTTGCTGACTCACCTAGCCAAAACCTCCGAAGTAGTCATTGGGAGGGACATGGACTTGAAACCGTTCACTGCTAGGAAATGGCATAGGTTTGATGAGACAGCGAGGAAGAAGGGAAAGGGCAGGAGAATGAACACCTCTCGGTTTGATAACCAAGTAGCTTATGACCACTTGAGAGAGGAGATGGCCCGGGATAGACTCGAGAGAAGGCGCCAGTTTGCCCACACACGGGACAATCAGGTGAAGCTAGGTGGATTAATCCAGATGGTGGGCCAGTGGGTAATTCAGTCTACTGGTCAGGCGGCGGGGGAGTTTGTTCCACCAGTCCTGACGGCGGATCCGTGGTTCCAGGAGGATGAATTTGAGTATCCGGTTCCGCCGAGTGAGGACGATGAAGAAGAAGAAGATGAGGAAGAAGAAGAGGAGGAGGATGAGGAAGACGAGTAGTGGAGTGTGCCATCATGCTAGGATTGTTGAGTCCTCGTGTTATCGTTGAGGACAACGATGCATCCTAGAGTGGGGGTGGTTGATACTTTTTACTAGTCAGTATTGAGTCTTTGCATCGCCCATGTCAGCATTTAGTTAGGAATTTTTGGTTATGTCCTTATTTTCTCTTTATTATTCATATTTTTGCGTGCACGTTTCGGTATCATTGAGTCATCCCACCACTATCGAGTCATTAGTCGAGTTGGCCGTGCATGTAGTATAGGTATATAAAAAAAACTAAAAATGTGAAAATCACCAAAAAAAATTAAAAATTTGAGAAAGGGCAATCAAAAGAGGCTGAAAATTCGGTAAAATCGAGAAGTGTGAGATTTTTAGGCATAGGGCGTGAATTGCGATCGAGAGTGACAATGTGAGTTTCCCTTAGCAAGTATAGAGAAGCTTTCTTTAAGGGAATGCGTGCCTACTTTATACACGGACTTAATTTTTCAAATCTAAAGTGTGTGCCTAGTTTTCGTACAAGAGTTGAGCTAGGTGTGAGCTAAACAAGCCGAACGTTCTTATGTAAGTCTAAGGTAGTCGCCAACCCGCCTCGTAGTGGCACACAGAACAGCTGTGCGAGGTGTGTATTAGAGCACTCACTGCTTATAAAACTTACCTTGTAGGACCACTAGTAAACCCTGTTTTGAACCATGGATTCTTTGATAACCTCTGGACTTAGGGTGACGATTCTTGGCCTTCATCATTGGTTGGTTAGAATTACCGCTTTAGTGCGTCACGAGGGTGTTGTAGTTGAGGGGGTTCGATGAGGGAGTACTTCATGATATACTTGTGTGAGTCTTACATATCGCATGCGCTTCATTTGTGATCTTCGAGGGGAATGCGAGGGTGAGTGAGAGTAGGCTTGCGCACTTCGGTGTGGCGGTGTTCCATGGCATTACAACATGGACACAAGTGAGGAGAGCCGTGAGTGTGTAACATCTATTACACACAAAAATCGGGTTGGGGGAATTTAATAGGTGGATCGTGCTAGGTACCGGATCTTACTCATCTTGGTGTAGGAGGTTTGGTTGGATTAGGCACGAGACATCTATTCGATTGGCTACTTGAGAAGGGACAGGATTACATTCGAGTGTGGGGGTGTCGACTTTTGACTTCGGACATCGATATTGAGCTTGCGACGACTCCATCCCCACACGTGCTTGATTGTGTTAGCGGCTTCGTTTGTTACACCGAGGATTTCATTGATTTAGGGGAGGAGAAATTTATTTGTGATTCATATGTGTTGACTTGGTTATTTTCTCCCCTTATTATATTATTTTGGCTTGACACTTGGAAGACCACTCGAGATGTATATTGAAGAAGTTGTGCAGAAATTTGAGAAAAAAAAAAAAGAAAAACAAAAAAGAAAAAAAAAACAGAAAAAAAAAGAAAAGAGAGAAAAAAAAAAGGAGAGTTGAATAAAGGAAGAATGAGAAGCATTGTGGAAGATCGAGTGGAGAAGCGACTAGTTCACGAACGGGAAATTTTGTTTTATGCATCATTCATGACAATAGCCGCGGAGATCGTAATTGTACCGGGGTGTGAGGGGATCGAGGGCCGTAGATGGTGAGTTTCGGGCTTGGTTTCTATCATTGTTGTGAGGGTGTGTGAGATGTTGTAATTGTGAGAATGTGACACCTTAGGACTTGTGTTTGATTATTATCCTATTTGTCCCTAAAGCCTCATCATTCTAAACCCGTTAGCGGATTAGGAGCTTGGACCTTGAACGTGGCTTAGCCTAGCATAGCCTTTTATTTTGTGGCACACATGAAAAGGTATTGCTTTCTTGTACTTAGTAAAGCTAGGTTCTCTATACAGCTAGGGGAGATTCGTGTTGTCGAATTTGATTTCAACTCATTCCTTGTATCTAGATTTCTCATCGCTTCGTGTGAATCGGTTTAAGCTAATGGAGATTGCCCGATCTCGCAAAAGAAAAAGAAAATTTGTTATTTCAATACTTGCATTGTTAATATTGCATTTGCATATAGGTGCATTGTGTATAATCGAGTCGTGTCGACTAGTAAAAAGGATGGTTTGTGGATTGATCTACTCAGACTAGTATGCAATTGATGAGGGTTTTGTATGCAATGTGAGGTGGAAGTATGCAAATGGCGTAGGGAAGTTATGAAATGAATGATTAGGTTAGTATGCAAAGTTGGATGGATTGCGGGAAAGTGAGAGAAGTTTTTGCTTGAGAGAGGGAATTGACTTGGGAAATTTGCTCGGGACGAGCAAAAGGTAGCGTGGGGGTAGTTGATAACTCCGTTTTCGGAGTTATTTTATGCCTTTTATTTCTACGTTTTGCGTGCTCAACATGTAGAATTCTTCGTCTTTTGAGTAAATTGAGCTAAAATGTGATATTGTGAGTTCATGTGCTTTACTTGTTAAATCCGGGTGTTTCTTTAGTTATTTGATCTATTATTGTGATATGATCGCGGGTTGTGTTTTCGTGTTGTGATTCGCAGGAAAACAGGGCTTGGAGGATCATGCGGGAGATGGAAACAAACTTCGGAAGCAAGGAACTTAAAGGAAAGGTCAAAGGAAGCAAGAGGAAAGTCAAAGGAAGGAAGGAGAAAGTCAAAGAATGAAGCTGAAAAAGGAGGTCTTCGTACGAAGACAATTGTCTTCGTACGAAGACAAAACACTTAGCCAAATTTCGGGTTCTGAAGAAAGTCTACTCAAACAAGCTCTCAGTATCTACATAAGAAGACCTTCGTACGAAGAGCATTTGTCTTCGTACGAAGACTCTTCGTACGAAGACAAATGTCTTCGTACGAAGACATCGCTGGAATGCAGAATTTTGTGCAGGGCTTTTTTGTAGTTTATCCAAACTTTGTAATCGTATTATGGAAACATATTTAAGCATTCTAGGTTGACTTTTTCAGTAGTTCCTCACGTTAGAAACACTTTTGGGAGATCAAGAAGCTATTGGGAGAGCTTAGGAGCTTTGGATCATCCGTTTGGATTCTCAACTCTTCTCTTTTCTTGATTTTTATGTTTAAACTCATGAAACTTGTTGTTTTGAGTATGAATATTAGTAGCTAAACGTTATTTGCTGGGAATTCTCGTTTGGTGTAGCTAGGGTTTGATCTAAATATCATGTTTTGATGATTGTGATTCATGTTTTGGCTTAATCTCACGTATTCTTTCATTGTTATGGATTATTTACGATTGTAATCACATTATCTTTGCGAGTAGCTAACGTAGAGATAAACTTAATTGATTTTCACGTGGTAACTCCGTGAGAGTTAGTCAGTAAATTGAATAATCCACCTGGTCGAATCAATGTTTGGTAACTCGATATTGTTAACTAGGATCATTAGAGTAGAATTATGATTTTAATGCATGCTTAAAGCTAAAATAGACTTGGTAACTCGGTTTGCTTTGGTTTCAAGTATAGTGAACTTGCTTGGTAACTCGGTAAGTTTAATATTTCTCGATTAATAGTGAAAGACACGTGGTTGTTTTACGAGTCAAAACATAAGTTTAGATCAACCTAGTGAACCTAGAGAATTCCCGGTATTTTTCCCTTATATCACAAAAACCCTAAATTTCATTCTTTGTTAATCGTGACCTACTTCGCTCGGTTAATTGAGAATATTGCGTTTTATTTTAGTAGAAGTAGAAAAAAACACAACTTGCGACGTACCCACGTAAGGTTTAGAATAATAATTAATTTAAACGAAGTCCCTTGGGTTCGATAGCCCGGATTTCCGGTTTATTACTACACACGACAACCATACACTTGTGGTTAGAGCGTGTCAGCCCTCTTCAAAGCCTACCCAACTAAAACACAAGAGCCAACTAATAAGTTACATCATCTTGTTCTTAAAACTTTCCATAAGCAAACTACAAGATAAACAGCATAGGGTAGAACTAATTGTCTGGAAATCTTTCAGCTTTCTCTTCCACATCCCTGGCCACTTCAGCTCCTTCCCCTGCGTATTCTCTTTCAACTGTTGAAGAAGAGTAAAAACACAAGAGTTGTTAATGAAGATTTTAAAATGTTTGAAATTTCTGTCATGAAGGTAGCAAACAGCAGTAGTAATGGCATCCAATATCATGTTGGGGAAAACCCCCACAGTCTGTTTTTGATGTATAAGAAGAACCGTCTCACAATCTTTAGCAAACCAATGGACTGTCTTCTTCTTCTTGGTTCTGGAAGTCCATACAAAAATCTATGTTTTTTTCCTTCTTCAGCTGTTTCCTCCAAACTTAATCTCATTTTTCCTGATTTCTGAATGTTGGCCATGCATCTCTTTGGCTTGCAGAAGCCAGACTTCAAGGAATTGAGTAGCCAGCACCTTAGCTCTGAACATGGGAGAGGTGGAGTCACTGTTTTCCTCATGGTCATCATTGTTGAAGATTAGGGAATTTCTATAGAGCCATGTGGACCAAGTGATTGCACCAACCCAACAAAGCTTCTTAGGAGTGTCTTGAATGCAAGGGGTGTTAAGAATATTAAGGAGGAAATCTTTAAGACTGGAAGAGTGGGGAATGTAAATGTCTGAGATGGACCAAAGAGGTTTCACAAAAGCACAACGTAGGAAAAGATGATCTACACTCTCCTCATGCAATTTACAAAGTGAACAGGCATTAGAGTAGGAAATCTTAAATTTACTAAGCCTAAGATTTGTTGGGAGCTTCTCATTTAAGGCTTTCCAAAGGAAGAAAATAATTTTAAAAGGTAATTTCATCTTCCAAAAACATTTCCATGGGAAGTTCAAAATGAGGCCCTTCCACTCCTCAACCTTAGCACTTGCAAGTTTATCGCAGAACTCATTTCGGAACAATTGCTTATAAGCAGTAGCAACCGAGAACTCCCCTGTCAAAGAGAGGGACAACTTGTAAGAGTCTGGTTGATCTGTCCTAGCTAGGGGGATGGATGTAATTTGCTTTCCAATCCACTGTGGTAATTGCCTAAGCTTTTCATCTTTCCAAGCCCTTCGTCCAGTTCTGTCTATGTAAATCCAGTCAGCCACCCTTTCATCATCCTCAATTTGGAGACTATTGAAGGAGGACAGAGGAGGAGCATCAGGTATCCACTTATCCTTCTTAACCCTAATCATGTTTCCATTCCCCACATCCCACTGAAGCCCCTGGCTTACTATTTTTCTGACATAAGAGAAACTGGTCCAGATTTTAGAGGAATTTTGAAAAGTTTTCCTATCAAGAAAATCTTTCCTTTTACAGTATCTGGAATAGAAATATTTGGAGATCAAACTGTTTCTATCAGTAGCAATTCTCCAAGCTTGCTTGGCCAGGAGAGCCTTATTCATAAGAGAGGGAGACTTAATATTTAAGCCCCCCATCTCATAGGGCCTACACATATGCTTCCAAGCAACCCAATGGATAGCCTTCTGACTGGAAGACCTTCTCCAAATAAAAGAGGCCAAGATTTGATTGATTCTTCTAATGCTCTTAACTGGGAACTTAAAATTTGAGAAAGGGTAAATAAGGAGGCTTGTGAGGACAGATTTGACAAGAGTAATTCTGCTAGTCTTTTTAAGGTAGCAGCTTTTCCATCCTGCACATCTGTCCTCAAACTTAGTTAGGGTTTGATTAATAATAGAAGCTGTACTGACCCCCATCTCCAGTAGTAAGCCTAAATATTGACCAAATCCTTCACTAATGTTAATATGCAGTTGAGCAGCCAAGACCATTTTTGTGTGAAATGAGCAGTTGGAGCTAACAGTTAAGACAGATTTATTAAAATTTATCTCCTGACCTGATTGATTACAGTATTCTTCAAAGATTTTGCTCAAGTTTTGGCCTAAGTGTTCCTCAATCTTGAAGAAGGAGATGGAGTCATCTGCAAATTGCAAATGTGTGATAGAAGGCCCAATTGGAGAGTGGTGGATTCCTGTAATAAGCTTATCCTCCTCATCTCTTATTAGAGCCCATGAAAGAGCTTCGGCTGTGAGAATGAACAAGAAAGGAGAAATAGGATCTCCTAGTCTTAGACCACAAGTTGGGGTGAAGTATTCAGAAAGGGTGCCATTAATGTTTATGGCAAGAGAGGAAGTTGTGACACATCCCATAACAAGTCTCATAAAAGAGTTTGGGAATCCAAACCTACTCATAGTATGTTGAAGAAAATCCCACCTAATCTATCAAAATCCTTTGACATATCTATCTTTAGGCAACTGAAAGCCTCATTACTGGGATGAGTTCCTTAAGTAATGAAATGCAACGGGTCAGTGGCAATCGCTGTATTATCATGGATAAGTCTCCCTGGGATAAACCCAGATTGATTCTCCCAGACAATGCTGGAGATAACCTTTATAATTCTATTTGCTAAAACCTTTGAAATAATTCTGTAAATCACATTGGTGAGACTTATGGGCCTGAAATCCTGAACTAACTCTGGATTATCTTTTTTTGGTATGAGAACTACAATAATTATGTTCGTTTCCCTAAGCATGTAACCAGAGTTAAGATAGCAGAGCACAGCAGAAATAACAGAAGAGGAAATGGTGGGCCAAAATTGTTGGAAGAAAATTGGGGGGATTCCATCTGGCCCCGGAGCTTTCAGGGGACTCATTGCAAAAACTGCTTGGGTTACCTCACTAGCCGTGAAGGATTTTTGCAGGAAAAGAACTTGTGGAGGCTTCAAAGAAGTTCCAATATGATTCAAAATAGGGAATTCACAACTCTCTCTATGATCCTGAGCGGGTTGGAAAATCCCTTTATAATGTGAGAGGAATTCTTTCACAATGTCCTCTTGGCTAGTAAGGTCTTGCCCTTTCCCGGATCTAATGGTCCAAATATGATTTCTATGCCTCCTAATCATAGTGGATGCATGGAAAATTTTTGTGTTTCTATCCCCATACCTAAGCCACTTACAATGAGCTCTTTGGGCCCAAAAAACCTCTTGATCAAGGAGAAGCTGATCCAGAGTGTGCTTAGATTTGAGAAAGTTTTGCAAAGCAGATGGGTCAGGCAATTGATTCTGATACTGCAGAGTCTCACGTCTGGCAGCCTCAATCTGTGCCATCAAAGATCCATTGCATTTTGACCAAAGACTCATAGACTTAACCCCCATCTTTAGAATCTGTTGCAACTTGAAAAGAGGGGATCCAGGTATTTCCAGCGACCAGATATATTTAACAAGTTCATGACAGTCCTGATGACAAGTCCACCAGGCTTAAAACTTGTATAGCCTTCGAGCCGAGACTATTTTGGGTTGGGTATTAACCAAGACAGGGAAATGATCGGAAGAATAGAAACTAAGGTTCTGCTGGGTACTATATGGGAAGAAATCCAACCAAGCTAAATTTATCCAAGCACGATCAAGACGCTCAAAGGTAGGCATAGAACTATTTCAATTATTAGTCCAAGTAAACCAAGGACCTACATTTTTAATCTCAATTAAACCCCACCCCCACCCCCCAGGTAATCGCGCAATGTCTCCGCCCCGTGATCCACGTTCCTATTCGGTCCCATTTTATCATTTGGTGAGAGGATCTGATTGAAGTCTCCCATTAAGAGGAAGAGAAGGCTCATTTGACAGATTCTTAAGTCAAGATCCATCCAGAATCCTTCCCTATCCTTAAAGTTTGGTGGTCCGTATATGAAACCCACCAAGCAATGACCTACCAACTGTAAGTAAATTTTGAGAAGAATGAGGTGATTTGAGGAGTAGACTACATCAACCTTGATCGAATGTCTCCATCCAACCCACAAACCCCCAGAACTACCCACAGAGTTAGTCCCAAAAGATTGGAATCCTAACTTTCTAAGCTTAGAAATAACAAAACTAATCGAGTGTTTAGTTTCAGATAGAAAGAGAAAAGAAGGGTCAAAAAATTTTGTCAACTTAAACACATCACGAACTGCAGGCCGTTCACCAAGACCCCTGCAGTTCCAAGCTATGACATTCATGGCGCCCGTGGAGGTTGTTTCGGGACAACCTGCCTAAACCCACTATGATTAAGAGAGGTGTTCTTCCAACCATACAAAGCCTTAGATTTAGAAAGAGATTCAGGATTAGACACAAATGACTTCCTATCTGGTCTAAGCTCACTAATTAAGGAATAAAAAACGCAGATACCTGGCGGGTTAATAAGATGATGAACAGGGGATAAGCAAGGTCTCTTACCCTGATTAGCTCCTTCCTCCTCCTCAAGTCTCCATTGCTTCCTTTTTTTGGGTGGTACCACAGCCACTTGCTTTTCAACTTCCTGATTCTCAGCCTTTCCTTTCACCATATCCTTCTCTTCCTGTGTCTTTTCATCCTTGTCCTCCTCATCGTCATTGATAATGATAATCTCTTGTTTGTTGTTTCCCAATCTTGGTGGATCTGCGATTTATGGAATAAGAGCCTCCAACATATCAAGCTTCCTCTCCATAAGTTCCTCCATAGCTTCGTGATGCAGGTCCCACTCTGATTCATCATCACTGGACCATGTCTCAAACTCCGGGATTTCCATTTTAAACGCCGACCAAGTGCAGATCGGCTTTACATCAATCACTGGAATGATCTCAAGACACTTCTTCTCGATGCTCACATCACTTGTTTGTTTCTCAACTTCCTCCCCTTGCATTTCTATGTCTTCTGGCTTTCTCATCCCCATTTGATTCTCAACCTCCTTGTTGGTGGTGTTAGCCATGCATGAGCTTTCCCCCTTCTCCATTGTGGTAAAAAGATCTTCCGAAGCTATCTGCTTCCCTTTTATAGCCTCTTCCTTTTCCATCCCAACCGTTTTGTTTTCCTCTTGAACCGATTCAACCCCCTTTTGACCTTGGGAACCCAAAAGCCTTGGTTCATTCACCTCGGTACCAAGCGGAATAACGCGTTGAATGTCTGTAGGTCCCTCCATGCTTCCTCCCGAGACAACTACGTCTTCCTCCATCTGAATTGTCTCTTCGTTTCCCCCAACCCTATCCGCCGGAATCTCTCCCGTCGCAATTAAAGTCCGCAGTCTTAATGCAGCTTGCTGGAGCACACCCAATGTAGTGACAGGTTCATTTAATCTTACAGCTAAGTTTGGAGGGGGTGAATGTGGAGTGAAGGGGGAGAGTACAGATATGGGAAATTGGAAAGTCACTGGTGAAGCAGTAGGATCGTCAGAATATGAAGAGGTGGATGAAACCACATTAAATACTAGGTTTTGAAATTCTCATATAAAAGGTGGTGAGACTTGCTGAATAGGTTTGTTTAGGTCATGCACCATTACCTTAGTGGATCTATTAGGACCATAGAGTCTGAAAGCTCTAAGTCTAGGAGAGAACAGAGGGAAATGATGTTCAAACATTACTTGCACCAAATTTCCAAACCCAGCTTCCTGATACCTTTGGTTGAGATGATCTACCACCATCCAATCCTCCCAGTCACACCTAGAAACTCTGTGTCCAATTCTTCCACATTTTAAACAAACCTTAAAAATTCTTTCATACCTGAAATAGAGCCAAGTTGGTTCCCCATCAAGAAAATGAAGAAAAGCACCTGGTATCAACGGTTGATGCGGGTCAATTCTGATGCGTATCCTAAAATAGTCCATACTGATCACTCTATGGTCATTCCAGTCAATTTCTAACACTTCTCCCGCAAGCTTTCCAAGATCCTCAGCCAACTGGAACACGATATATTCCATTGGCACACCATGCACCTGCATCCACACTTCAGTAGTAGGGAACTCAACATCAGCAAGAACAAGGTTAGGACTTCTTTCCTTCAACATTAGTGCTTTCCCCCTAATAGATACCAGACTCTCTTTGATAAGAGCCCCTTTGTCTTGAGGGTCCAGACAGTGGAAAAGAAAAACATTTTGTTTTCTTTCCACAACCACCATGTTCAGTGTACGCCAGAATGCATGCACTTCTTCTTGCACTACGGTTGAAGGGGGTGGACTCTCATCAAGGAATTTCCAAATGAAAGTGTTGTGCCACAGGTTTCGGAGGGATGAAACAATAACAGGGTTACAAACATTGTAGGACCTTCTCGTGGCAAGGTAACGAAATTTGGATCGAAAATCTGATAATCTGGACTGGAGTCTGGTGAGTGAGGCTCCATGAGAAAGCAGGATGACAGAAATGAGAGATAGGCAAACCCTAAAAGCAAACCACACTAACCCTAAAGTCTATTCGGAACTCTATAGCCCTAGGAATTTCTAATTGGTGGAAAGGAACGGCATGCAAGACCAGAAGAAGCCCTATTAGAGAAGCACTACCACCGGCCTAATAACCCTATCTTAACCCTAATCGCGGTCAACCACGAACCATGGTTAAGCCATGCAAACAGCTCCAAGAAAGCACTTTAAGCTTCATCAATCATGAACATCATTGAAATACTCAACGAGAGATGTCAGTCTTTAAGCCCTCTTGAACCCACAAACCATGCCTAATGATCCTCTAGATCAGCGGGAAATCAGGGTTACCCTATCTTCTTCCTGCTTGGCGTGTAAAAAATCAAAAGAAATCTTACAGGCTTAATCACTCAATCTCTCCAATACGCTTGTTGAGATTTTTAAAGTTGCAGTAATGATGATTCAGGGTCGGCTAATTTTATGGCGTACCCATAACTAATAGAAGGCGAAGAGATCACCCTCCCTTTACCCCTTTCTCTTCCACTGTTGCGGCTTCAGAGTAGGTCAAAATCCAAGAGAGAACTAAGAAAAACCTTTGTGAAAGATCACTATGGAAGAACTGGTAAAACCTAAAAAATTTAAAATAAGGAGAATGAGAAGATGAACAGATCACTCAACAGCTGGGAAAGCTCTGAGAAGAGCAGAAAACCTAGAGAGAGAAGAGTTTTTCAGAACATTTCTTTGTATAGGTTCATTTAGACATTTTTTTCTATATTTGTTTGTTAAGTTTATTGAAATAAGGGTAAAAGACAATAACCACCCCTATCTTTTGATGAAAACACACTTTGGTCCCCTGACGTCTGGATAATTCCACTTTGCACCCCTGAATTTGAAACCAAAACCTCCCAGATCCATTACAGGTTGTATGACAATATTGAAGTTTTACCTCATTGAGCTCCCTGCAGCATCTCCAAATAGCTTTTGCTCTGTTCTTCCACTGCCCTCTAGCAAGATCTGGGTTTGTACAAGCTTCAACAACCACTTTTGCCTCAAATTCTATGATTTCTTTCTTACACTTCATCTATGTTGGTAATTCTATACTCATCTCAATAGATTGCTAATTCAACTTCAAAAGTGTCCTCTCCTTTTTTCAAACTTTCTTGCTGTTGTTTTCTTCTCCAATCAAACCCAGAGCAATCGCCGATACCTCCTAAATCGCCTCTGCTAGCACTTGCCTATTCACCACCGAACCCAGAGCAATCCCCAACCCTATTCACCACTGAACCCCCAAACTTCACAAATTTCCATTGACAAAATACGATCCAAATCCCCGCCACCACCCACGCCACTGAACCCCTGAACCGGCACAGTCACCTTATCGCAGAGATTGATGAGAGAGACTAAGAAGAGGGAACGCCCAAATCGAACACCCAGAAGGAAGAAGAAGAAGAAATAAGAAGTATCATATTGCACAAAACTGAATCAAAGTCCACAAAAGATGCTTCCTTAGCCAACCTATAGAGAAAGCTCCGGCTATTTCTCACCAAATTCAACATCCCCAAACACGCACCCCTCCCAATCGTCATTCCCAATCGTTATGAGTATTCTGAATAAATTGCTATTTGTATTAGTAATAGATGAAAGATGACAGTATACCCCTTTGTGTTGAAAGGGGCATCTAGTAAAATGTGGATATTGATTACTGAAAAGTCCGTTAAATGTTCAGATTAGAGGCTTGCTATGGCTTAGTTGAAAGAATTACACCCCTGTTTATTTTGTAAGACAATGCTTTTTCTTTTCCTAAGAGCATCGCCAACAGTAAAATTGTCATTCGACTAAATTTGTACATGCCCTAAATTTGCTCCAAAAGATGGCCTAAATATAGACCACCAACATTATTTTATTATTTTATAGCTTTCACTATTAAACAATCATGTTATTACATATGTTTAATAATTTTCAAAAAAATAATGAATTAATTAATTTGGTGAAGTAAGAGAATTTATTATTTTTTTTATTTATTTATTTATTATAAATAACGAATTAACAAATAACAAATCATTATTTTTATTTTTAAATAAAGAATTAATTAATTTGTTGAAGTGTGTGAATTAATTAATCCAAGCGTTATATTTGCAGGAGAAGTGGAGAGGAGGAGAGCATTAAAACAGACTTTTTAAATTTTTACACCAGGCCCAATTGTCTTTGGTTTAGGCCAGATGTGGTCAAAAAATAGGCCAGGTGCAAATATAGGCCAGATTTTGCACCAGCTGTTGGAGCTGTTTTTTAAGCAAATTGGCCTACATTTGTGCCCAAAGACAGTTTTTCCACAATCTCTTGGAGATGTTCTAATGGTATGTTTGGATGGAGAATTCAGAGAAGACATGGTGTTTTAAAATGATGACAATTATTATTTTAAGACTCCCTCACCGGGAGCGAAAAATCGACGATTCTCCTTCAAAAGCTTCTGGACCAAGCTCGATGCCTGCAAAAACCTTGTTGCCTCCGTCTGGAACTCTCCAGCAGTGGGGTCCCCCCTTTTTCAGGTCCAGAACAGATGGAAAGCTACTCGTGTCGCTCTACTCAAATGGAGCCAACACGGTACCACCCATCTCAAGACATAAATCCACATAATCAAACAACAACTCCTCCACTGCCATTCCAACCCAGGTCTGCCTCACTTTGGGTCTACCGAGGCTGTTCTACGTCTCAAATTAGCACACTTACTCATCATTGAAGAGGACTATTGGGCAAAGAAATCAAAGGTCAGATGGCTCCACAAGGGGGACAGGAATACGTCGATATTCCACCGAGCTTTTAAAATCAAGCAGGCATCCTCGAGAATCAACTGCATTATAGATGAAAACAGGCATTGCCTCACTGCTGAAGACGACATTGCCTCGCACCTCACCGCGTATTTTGAAGACCTTTTCAGAGCCCAAAGCCCTAACCCTGCTGAGTGGGACGGATGGAATAACTTTCATATCACCCTTTCCCAGGACCACCTCAACTTTCTTAACAAGCCCTTTACCGCAGACGAGGTTAAAATTGCTGTCTTCGACCTAGGTGCACACAAAGCCCATGGCCCGGATGGGATGCCAGCTCTTTTCTTCCAAGAATACTGGGACATTGTCAGTCACCAGTGTTGGGTTTTGAAGTAGGTAACGCTGCGGAATAACAAAAATTTAATTCTACTTTAATGCCCACCACGGATTGTCAGGAAGAGACATCATAACATGATAAAGGACATAGTATTGTGTACCTTTGAATTTGTGAGATCACACGAAGAATGATGTCCTCGTCTCTACGGTTGATCCACGTCTAGAGGTGAGATCTTGATTCTTCCTTCAAACAAGTGCTAGCTTGAACCCGGAGGAAGAGGGAAGAAGATCAAAGCAACAAAGGCACAAAGGGAGGGGCGGCCACCTATTTGGGCCGACGGGAAGGGGGGCGGACGGGGCTAGGGTTCGGCCCTAGCTCTTGTCTTGCTCTCTCTTGCTTTCTTCCCACTCTATTTGTTATGTCTAATAACAATTACGTGGGAAGGAAGCTTGGGCCTCTTCATATACTCCAACAACTCCTTGTTGTTTCCATAAAAGAGTTTCCTTATTCTAGATGAACTAGAACTATTCCCTTCCTTGCAAATTAGTCCTACTAAGTTTGCAAGGTGTTGCACAATGATCCTTTTATTAATTAATCAATATTAATTAATCCCGAATCTAGCTCTACTCTATTTGACGCGTGACCCCATAGGTTTCTATATAGTTGGTAGTAACTCTTACTAACATGGAGCGGTGTCTAACAACACATCCATGCCACCCAACCAATCGAAATAGTCAGTGATCCCGACAAACCTTTTGTGCCCAATATGTCAAATTGCATTATCCCTTTGTCTCCATATCCGGATTGGACACGAGACATAAATCATCACACTCGTATATCCAATCCATAGTTCCTCGATCCTGAGAATATGCTTATGCTTGCAGATAGCATCAATATCTCTATATTGATTTATCTGAGTCTGGCCAGACATTCAATAAGCCTCATCCCTAGAGTGGTCGTGGATATTTACCCCCATTATGTGGGAGGGACAAATCCTATCTACATCACTACGATATCTAAGCTTGCTTCCTATCACGCCCGATAGCCATCTTTATGATTACCCAGTTACGGTGTAACATTTGATAACATCAAAGCGCAATATTCCACAACTAGAGTATCTAGTGACTTCAAGTGTAAGGATTGCAATTATATTAGCACTATGAAAAGCGATTGTGACTTGACATAATCTAATGTATCCTTTTCGTTGTGGGTCAATCCAGTATGCCATTACTTCTAATGCATACCCATGTGTTAGACTTGACATCTCCATGTCAATCTTCCCACATACTAGTCTATATTTGATCGTCCTATTAATCAATATAGTGGACTAGAGATATTTAAGATAAACAACACGTTTTATCTAAGGACTTCATTATATTAAATATCACAATATATAATAAGTTAATATTCTAGCCAAAACAATTTTCATACTAAATATACGATTGCCTCTAGGGCATCTATTCCAACAGTCTCCCACTTGCACTAGGCCAATCTGGCGCATCTCGTATGCCTATAGATCTGGCGTGCCCTTCATGATTTCGCTGAGCTAGAGGTTTCGTGAGCGGATCTGAAACATTGTCATCCGTTGGAATCTTGCACATCTTCACATCTCCTCGATCGATCATATCACGAATGAGATGGAATCTCCTAAGTACATGCTTTGACTTCTGGTGTGATCTTGGTTCCTTGGCTTGTGAGATTGCCCCAGAGTTGTCACAGTACAACTCTATGGGATCCACGATGCTAGGGACCACACCGAGCTCAGTGATAAACTTCTTTATCCAAACTGCCTCTTTTGTTGCTTCTGCAGCAGCAATGTACTCAGCTTCTGTTGTAGAATCAGCAACTAACCCTTGCTTGGAACTCTTCCAGCTTACAGCTCCTCCATTCAGGCAAAACACGTATCCAGACTGCGATCTGTAGTCATCTTTGTCGGTTTGGAAGCTTGCATCAGTGTAACCCTTTACACCTAGCTCTTCCTTACCTCCAAATATCAAGAACACATCCTTAGTTCTTCTCAAGTACTTTAGGATGTTCTTGACAGCAATCCAGTGACTCTCACCCGGATTGGACTGGTATCTGCTCACCATACTCAAACGCGTATGATACGTCTGGTCTATTACATAGCATGGCGTACATGATGGATCCTATGGCTGAAGCATAGGGTATACTACTCATGCGGTCCTTCTCAATCTCATTGGAGGGACAGTCATTCTTAGAAAGAGTGACTCCATGCGACATGGGCAAGAATCCCTTCTTGGAATCTTGCATGTTGAACATCTTCAACACCTTGTCCATATATGTACTTTGACTCAGCCCGAGCAACCTTCTAGATCTATCCCTATAGATCTTTATACCAATTATATAGGCCGCGTCTCCTAAGTCCTTCATTGCAAAGCACTTTCCTAGCCAATCTTTAACAGATTGCAAAGTAGGAATATCATTGCCAATGATTAGTATGTCATCCACATACAAGACCAGAAATACTACAGAGCTCCCACTAACCTTCTTGTAAACACAAGGCTCATCTTTGTTCTTGATGAAGCCAAACTCTTTGACTGCGTCATCAAAACGTCGATTCCAACTCCTAGAAGCTTGCTTTAATCCATAAATGGACCTTTGCAGCTTACATACTTTATTGGCATTCTCTGGATCCTCAAAACCCTCCGGTTGTGTCATGTACACATCCTCGAGGAGGTTCCCATAAAGGAACGCTGTTTTGACATCCATTTGCCAAATCTCATAGTCGTAGTATGCTGAAATAGCAAGTAGGATTCGAATGGATTTAGTCATGGCGACTGGTGAGAAGGTCTCATCATAGTCAATACCATGAATCTGTCTATACCCTTTAGTAACCAATCGCCCCTTATAGGCAACTACCTTGCCATCCATGTCGGTCTTCTTCTTGAAGACCCACTTGCACCCTATGGGCCGAGCCCCTTCAGGTGGTTCCACCAAAGTCCATACCTTGTTGGTGTACATGGAATCCATTTCGGATCTCATGGCTTCTAGCCACTTCTCAGAGTCTGGGCCTTTCATGGCCTCTCCGTAGTTTGCAGGCTCATCATCTATGATTGGTACGTCATCGGGCTTAGTCACGAGGAGTCCATACCTCTCTGGCTCATGACGCACTCTTCCTGATCTACGGAGTTCCTGTGTTACTTGAACAGGTTCTTCCACAACTACTTGCGGTTCCTGCTCATGTTCCATCAACGGTTCAGTGATTTGTGGTTCTTGAATCTCTTCAAGTTCTACAGCCCTCCCACTTGCTTCTTTAGAGACAAACTCTCTTTCTAGAAACACGCCGGTCCGAGCAACAAACACTTTGTTCTCGATGGGATTGTAGAAATAATATCCTTTGGTTTCGTTAGGATATCCCACAAATTTACACTTATCCGCTTTGGGCCCGAGCTTGTCTGTTTGTAAACGTTTTACATAGACATTGCAGCCCCAAATCCTCATAAACGACACTATGGGACGCTTCCCAGTCCATATCTCATATGGTGTCTTCATAACTGACTTGGATGGAACGCGGTTAATGGTAAAAGCTTCCGTCATTAGAGCAATTCCCCAAATGGATATCGGAAGATCTGTTTGAGACATCATAGATCGCACCATATCTAATAGAGTGCGATTCCTCCTCTCGGACATGCCATTCCATTGTGGCGTTCCGGGTGGAGTGAGATGGGATATCCCACACTCTCCAAGATACTCATCAAACTCTTGGCTTAAGTATTCTCCTCCACGATCCGATCGTAGAGCCTTGATACTCTTGCCAAGTTGCTTCTCTACTTCATTCTTGAATTCTTTGAACAATTCAAAGGATTCGGATTTGGCCTTCATAAGGTATACAAATCCATATCTACTGAAATCATCAGTGAATGTGATGAAGTAGGTATAACCACCTCTGGCAGACATGGGGAATGGTCCACATACATCGGTATGTATGAGTGCCAATAACTCACTAGTCCTTTCACCTTTCTTATTGAAAAGAGACTTTGTCATTTTTCCTAATAAACAAGATTCACATGTCTCATATGATTCCAAATCAAACGAGTCTAGTAGTCCATCCTTATGGAGCCAAGATATGCGTTTCTCGTTTATATGGCCTAAACGACAGTGCCATAGATATGTAGGATTTAAATCATCAGTTTTAATCCTTTTAGTATTTATGTTATAGATTGGACTATTCAGATCAAGGATATACAATCCATTAGACAAATGCGCACTACAATAGTGCGTACTATCAAAATAAATGGAGCAACACTTGTCCTTTATTGAAATAGAAAAACCCTTCTCGTCCAAACAAGAAACGGAAATAATGTTTATGCTCATAGCAGGTACATAAAAGCAATTGTCTAATTCTAAAATAAGTCCAGAAGGCAAAGATAGCTCATAAACGCCTACAGCTAATGCATCAACTTTTGCTCCATTCCTGACGCGCGGATCTATCTCCCCTTTACTCAACCTTCTACTTCTTTTCAAATCCTTCACATTACGACAAATGTGAGAACCACATCCGGTATCCAATACCCAAGATGAAGAAATAGAAAGATTGACGTCTATAACATAAATACCTGGTGGTGGTGGAATCACTATTCCAAGCTTCTTATCCTCCAGATATTTGGGACAATTCCTCCTCCAGTGACCCGGCTGGCTGCAGTAGTGACACTCACCCTTAGCCACGCCTCCACTAGGCTTCAGGGCTTCTTTGGATTTCGCAACTTTCTTGCGCTTTCCTTTAGAAGTAGATGCAACTGACTTGCTATTCTTCTTATGCACCGTCATTATGGCTTTGCCCTTGCCTTTATAGACGCTCTATTTCGCTGTCTTTAGCATGTTCAATAAGTCAGGCAGAGTCTTACTGATCTCGTTCATATTATAGTTCATGACGAACTGATTATAACTGTCAGGCAACGATTGCAAGACAATATCCGTAGCCAAATCTTGACCCAATGGGAACCCCAGTCTCTCAAGGTTCTCAATGTACCCGATCATTCGGAGTACATGAGGCCCTACTGGATTCCCCTCTGCAAGACTGCTCTTGAATAATGCTTTAGACACCTCATAGCGCTCATGCCTAGCCTGTTCCTGAAACAATTGTTTCAAGTGTATGATCATATCATAGGCTTCCATATTCTCATGCTGCTTCTGAAGCTCAGGAGTCATGGTACAAAGCATGAGGCAGGTTACGTCATTAGAATCATCAATATGTTTCTGACGTGCCCCCACTTCCGCTAGAAGAGACTCGTCTTGTGGTGGTGCTGGAATTTGAGTGTCCAAGACGTACAGCTTCTTTTCTTGCTTAAGGACAATCCTTAAGTTTCTGTACCAGTCAAAGAAATTTATTCCAGACAGTTTATCCTTCTCAAGGACAGATTGTAGGGATGAAGTCGATGCATTGTTGTTTGCCATTTGGAATTCTACAAAACGAGAAATGTGCAATTTTAGTATTTTGAAAAATTTAACTATATTTAACAATGGCTAGATCATCAAATATAGCTCCCACTATTTTTCTCGGATTAATAGCCCTCACCATTAATGCGGAAATTATATTTTCTAGTAGGTCCAAGATCCCTTTTCACTTCTTCTTGAGCTTGCTTTGGCAAGTCACCCAAGAATAGATTATTTAGGTAGGAACCATTCCAATTGCATCATATGCAACTCTTGGTCCAATTAGGTTAATAACCCCTAATTGTCATGCCTCTAGGCTCATCAATCCAATTGATTCTTGCCTAGTTGCGTCCAACCTCTTGCTGCAACATACACACATTACTAGCTTGTGTCGTCCGCAACACACCATGGTAAATTAAAATCGCCTTGCTTTGGCAAGCCCGAATTTTAATAAACCATGATCATGAAGGGTGTTTTGGCAAGAGAAGGCAAAACGCAATATTTAATTAAGGGATTTCTTTTCTTTTAATTTGTTTGGTTGATCTTATCAACAAGGTCTACTTATTTGGATTGGGCAATCCACAATAAAAGACCAGCCTTGTTTATTATTATCTTGTTATTGTTTTCGCTAGTATCGCCATACACACAAAATTAAATAACAAGGCATGAATAATAAACATCCACAAGCATGAAAGAAACGTGGCATGGATATGGCCTCTAGACTAATGATATTATCAAGTCATTGATAATATCTAATTTCCCTAAAGTGCCGAGCTCATCTCCATGTGCTCTACCATAGTTGCGCGCCTAGGGATGTCTTATTTGTCTCTTGGCTCCTTTGGTCCTCCGGTATTCTTATCCATGCTCTTGGCTATCATCTAAATATGTCTAATTCTAGCCTAACATCTAGAAAAAATAAATAACAAAAAGCCTCACATGTCGAGGAGAAAAAGACGACTCGCAGGCCGTAAAACCTAATTAATTGTTACATTAATTTGATCAGCTCGAAGGCCGTAAACCAAACCACAAAGCAATAAAACATCCACAATCATAGGCCATATCCATCCACCATGCAATGAAGCACATAATACAGTTAAAACCAATTTTTAACACGCTTGTTTAATTTAATGAAATTGGGTAACTAGGGTTTACAACGGTCCAAGGGGTTCAAGCCAACAAGGGGCCCGAACCCCTAGGACCGCCGCCGCCACAAGGCCCGGTCCAAGGCCGGCCGCCGCTATGGCCCGCGGCCTTTGCTTGGCGCCCAAGGGAGGGGGCGGAAGGCTAGGGTTTCGGCCCTAGTCTTCCTTCCCTCTTTTCAATGAACCCTAATTTTTTAAGAACCCAAGTATACACATCTTATGTGATTAAACTCACAAATTCTAACATCCAATGTTAAATTGGGTCTTGTTCTATTGAATCAATATTCAATTTTGCATCTACTATGCCAATTGAATTCAGTTTCGCGTAATAAACAATAAAACGGTGTGTAAACTGAAATCGTAAAACATACATCATGTTATGCTCTACGACCTGTGGCTCTGATACCACTGTTGGGTTTTGAAGTAGGTAATGCAGCGGAATAACAAAAATATTATTCTACTTCAATGCCCACCACGGATTGTCAGGAAGAGACATCATAACATGATAAAGGACATAGTATTGTGTACCTTTGAATTTGTGAGATCACACGAAGAATGATGTCCTCGTCTCTACGGTTGATCCACGTCTAGAGGTGAGATCTAGATTCTTCCTTCAAACAAGTGCTAGCTTGAACCCGGAGGAAGAGGGAAGAAGATCAAAGCAACAAAGGCACAAAGGGAGGGGCGGCCTCCTCTTTGGGCCGACGGGAAGGGTGGCGGACGGGGCTAGGGTTCGGCCCTAGCTCTTGTCTTGCTCTCTCTTGCTTTCTCTCCCACTCTCTTTGTTATGTCTAATAACAATTAAGTGGGAAGGAAGCTTGGGCCTCTTTATATACTCCAACAACTTCCCTTCCTTGCAAATTAGTCCTACTAAGTTTGCAAGGTGTTGCACAATGATCCTTTTATTAATTAATAAATATTAATTAATCCCAAATCTAGCTCTACTCTATTTGACGCGTGACCCCATAGGTTTCTATATAGTTGGTAGTAACTCTTACTAACAAGGAGCGGTGTCTAGCAACACATCCATGCCACCCAATCAATAGAAATAGTCAGTGATCCCGACAAACCTTTTGTGCCCAATATGTCAAATTGCATTATCCCTTTGTCTCCATATCGGGATTGGACACGAGACATAAATCGACACACTCGTATATCCAATCCATAGTTCCTTGATCCTGGGAATATGCTTATGCTTGCAGATAACATCAATATCTCTATATTGATTTATCTGAGTCTGGCCAGACATTCAATAAGCCTCATCCCTCGAGTGGCCGTGGATATTTACCCCCATTATGTGAGAGGGACAAATCCTATCTACATCACTACGATATCTAAGCTTGCTTCCTATCACGCCCGATAGCCATCTTTATGATTACCCAGTAACGGTGTAACGTTTGATAACATCAAAGCGCAATATTCCACAACTAGAGTATCTAGTGACTTCAAGTCTAAGGATTGCAATTATATTAGCATTACAAAAAGCGATTGTGAGTTTGTGACTTGACATAATCTAATGTATCCTTTTCGTTGTGGGTCAATTCAGTATGACATTACTCCTAATGCATACCCATGTGTTAGACTTGACATCTCCATATCAAGCTACCCACATACTAGTCTATATTTGATTGTCCTATTGATCAATATAGTGGACTAGGGATATTTAAGATAAACAACACATATTTCAAAGGACTTCATTATATTAAATATCACAATATATAATAAATGAATATTCTAGCCAAAACAATGTTCATACTAAATATACGATTGCCTCTAGGGCATCTATTCCAACAATCAGATCACAACGGCGGTCCTTTCCTTTCTCCACTCGGGACGGATGCTCATGGAAATCAACCTTACCGATCTTATCCTTATTCCCAAGAAGCCAGGAGCACAGAAGCCCTCAGCGTTTAGACCTATCAGCCTCTGCAACAATGTGTACAAGATTGTCTCCAAGACCCTTGCCAACAGACTCAAACCAATCATCGACCACCTGATTAGCCCAAACCAGAATGCTTTTTTCCCAGGCAGGCAAATCACTGACAGCACCATCCTCGCGAATGAACTTTTTCACTACATCAACGGTAGGAAACAAGGTAACACCCCTCGCAGCCTTCAACATGGACATGAGCAAAGCCTTCGACAGAGTAAGCTGGCCTTTCCTGACCACCCTCCTATCTAAAATGAACTTCCCCCCACACTGGATCACCCTCCTTTCCTAATGTTTCTCCTTCACCTCCATGGCGGTGCTTCTACACGGCACCCTCGCTAAGCTCTTCCGACCCGGCCAAGGGCTGCGACAAGGAGACCCCCTATCCCATTATCTCTTCATCCTGTACTTCGAAGCCCTTTCCCAAGTTCTTCACTCCCTTGATGCACGCAACTCCTGCCCTGGCATTCGCATTCACCCCTCTTCCCCCCCCCCATCTCTCACCTCTTTTTCGCTGATGATTGCCTGATCTTCTTTAAAGCCTCCAAACGCAGTTGCCGTAGCCTGGACTCCGCTCTGAGAAGCTTCTGCCATGCTTCGGGCCAGGTCATTAATAACGACAAAACCTCCATCACTCTCAGGCCAAATGCCTCTCTCCGCACCGTTCAAACCATCTCCCGCCCCCTCCCTATCCTATCTCCGACAACCCCTCCAGATACCTTGGTATCCCCACTAACCCCGGACCCTCTAAAAGGACGTTCTTCAAATTTGTACCCGACCAAGTCATCACTCGAACCAACAGTTGACAAGGGAAATGGCTCAACAGTGTCGGTCGCGTTACCCTAGCCAAATCTGCCCTCCAATCACTTCCCACCTATACCGCTTCAACCTTGAAGCTTCCCCTAACCACCTGCGACCAAGTCTCGGCCCATATCCGCAACTTCTAGTGGAACCCCGCATCCCCAAATTCCCTCCACCTTGTCAATAAAGAAACTCTTGCCAAACCAAAATCTTTTGGAGGCCTGGGCCTCTCGGACCTCAGAATCACCAACAAAGCCCTCCTAGCCAAACAAAGCTGGCGAATTATTTCCCAACCCAACCTCCTCCTCTCTCGCACCCTTAAAGCAAAGTACTGTAGAAGCTCGGATCTTCTTACCATCAAGCCACGCTCTTCATGCTCATAGACCTGGAGAAGCATCCTCCACGAGACCTTCTACGAAACGGCCTCATATGGAACATCCGTAATGGAGAGTCGGTTAAAGTTTTTGACGACCGCTGGATCCCTTCTATGAAACCCACCCTTACCACTCTCCTTAACCACAACCCAAATCGGAATCTCACTGTTTCAAACCTCATAAACCACACTGGAACCCACCCCTCCTGGAACATTCAAGCCTTGCCCACCTACATCCCACCCTTCCTTCACCCCCGTATTCAGTCCATCCGCCTCCACCGATAAGAGGACCCTGATTTCCTGGTCTGGCCCTACATGCAAACAATGTTGCGCCCTTTCAGAGACCCCATACCACATCTTCCGTACCTGCACTAGAGCTTCTGCGGTTTGGGTCGCTTCCCCCTTCTCCCCCTCCATCCTAACCCACTCCCCTAATCTTGAACTCCCCTCATGGCTTTCACATTGGATCAACCACCTCAAAGTCAATACCAAAGATCTCTGTGCCTTCTCGGCAATCCTTTGGAGCCTTTGGAAGGCTAGGAACTCTGACATTTTCCAGAAATCTACGCATAGTAAGGCCGGAATCCCTTCTGAGGCAGTCTCCTCCGCGTTCCAGTTTCTCGCTGCCGCCCTAGAGTCCAAAAGAGCCAAGCAACGTCCCCCCTGAAGCAGTTCCCCCCTCAAGGTTTGAATGGGGCCACCCCCTAGGCAACGGCGACCAGACCAGCATTATCATCACCACTGTCTGCGCTTGGAACTCCAGCACAGGTTCAGCCGGTATAGGCTTCGCAGCCTCCTCCATGGACGGTCATCTCCTTCACTCTGGGAAACTCCGGACCTATGCTCGATCTACTACCCACGGCGAACTGCTCTCTATCTATTATGCTTGCCTTTTGTGCCTTAGCAACCCTTTTACCACTGCTCATTTTCTAACAGACTGGTCAAATCTCATTTTACAGCAACTTGATCCCTCTAAAGGATCGTTTGAGGACTGTGCCACGACAAAGGCTACCATAGAGCTTATTCATAGACTGATTTACTGCACAGTGACCAAAGTTCCAAGATCTGAGGTCGCCAAAGCTCATTCCCTTGCAAAATCAGCCCAGGAAGATGTTCGCTTTTGCCCCTAGCTAAGGCGGAGCCCTCCCCTTTTGTTCTTGTTTCTATTTGCTGAATGTTTCAGACCCTTATCTATGTATGTTATTTTGCAGGGGACATGTCCCCCCCTGAACCTCTGATGTATGAACGTCTTGTTTTAATTATATCCTTTCGTTGCTGGTGAAAAAAAATGATGAGAATTAGAATGATGGGATAACAAATGCAATGATAATAATTCTTGTTGTTTTGGTTAAAAATAGCATGAGCTGGGTGGAAAAATAATTGGGATTGTATTTAATCTAGTGTTCTAACTAACACACAATTTGACACAATCAATTTTGAGAATTGAAATTAGATTAAGAGGTGGCAGACTTGGTTGATGAGGTGGTTGTGTTGGTGGTGTCGTAGTGGTAGCGGTCAAATTGAGGTAATTGTGAGAGCATGGTTGAAGAGGCGGCGGTGGCAGTTGTCGAAGTGGTGATAATGGGCTGTGTTACAAGTGGCACAGGTGGCAATGCTGGTGTGCAGTAGCAGTTTTTGCCAGGCGGTGCAATAGTAGCGATAGTGGTGGAGGTGCTGGTGGAACCGTGGTTGCCAGTGACAAAAGTGTATGTGGTGGTAATGGGAGGTGGAAAGGTACTGGGCAGTGGGGGAACTGGTTGTGGACTGTGGCAGAGGTGGTTGTGGTGGTTGACTATGGTGGAAGTGGGAGGTAGCAGAATTGGCTGTGGTGGTGTTCTGCTCAGGGATGCAACATGGTGGCCAGTGTGCGTTGTTCATAGTGACATCTTTTTTGTATCTTTGTTCCTCAAGAAGTTTGTTTAGTATGAAAGAGTAGTATCAAACTTGGAATTTCAAAATGACACCTATTTTGGTGTCATTGAAACATGGAATTTGGAGGCTCAAAATTCCAATTTTATACGACGCGGAATCTTGAAAATTCTACATATAACTCATCCAAACAAGTCTTTTTAAATTATGGGATTTCAAATTCTAACTTTTAATGAAATTCTAAGTTTGAATTCCGCATCTAAACACACTGTAACAGATAAAGACGTTTGTAAGTGGACAGTGTACAGTATGTAATGTTTAGTTTTTGGTTATGACTCAGCTATTTGCACCTGTTGCCTAGCCACTCAAAATTCCCAGCTCTGCCACTGAATACATGTAAAACTCGTCGGTAAAAGACACTTTTTTGGTGTACTTTTCTTAGAAAAAGAAGAATCATGGTAGACATACAAGAAATCTAACCTGCTGATTTGCATGAGAAGTAACAAACTTTTCCCGTGGTTTATGAATTCCTCTAGTTCTTTTCATACCGAGCAAACTTTCCAGGTTCTTGTTCCATTGCAAAATAGGTTTGTATAATCACATTGAATAACGATTTTTCTGATAAATATTGTCTCTCTTGGTTTTAGATTCCATCTCCTTACGAGCACGCGTTTTATCGGTTTTGTTGCATATTTGTCAATGGTATAATGCAACTTGTTTTCATATACGGCTCCATTTTTCTCCAGTTTGAGCTCATTTTGCTCTTGATGACTTGAACAATCTATGGCCACGACACCTCAATCCCCTGCAAAGTCTGATAGGACTCCGGCTCAAGATTAATGATGCAGACCGCTTTAGATCTCTCCGCTTTTTTACTTATCCAACAAGTTTCTCTCTCTCTCTCTCTCACTTTTTCTCTCTCTCTCTCTCTCTCACGCGCGCGCCCGCGTTCTTAATTGTCTTTAGACGTGTGTGAATTTTTTTTCTAATCTTTAGGATTAGTCCAATTAGATACCGGAGATGGATTAAAGCAGAAGTTACGCGTCCTGTAAAGCATATTAGGAGATTGGACTTCGGAAGTTCACAACCTTGTAAATTCACCTTTCCTGTCGAGAAAACCAGGTTCTCAGTGATTCCAAATACTAATGATGGTTATCCAACCATCATCATACCCGAAGAAAATCCAATCGGAAACAATACCCCCAATCACAAACCATATACATTTCTAACATCCTAGACAAGTCACAAACCAGATACATTTCTAATCGTTTCCCAGCTTGGGCCCAAGAGTGTATTCTCTAAGATCCCCTTACGTCAGACTTCTCAAGAGGATACCATAGTTTGGGGGCTTTCTCATGATGGCTCTTTCACTGTTGCTTTTGAGTTCAGCCTATCGTGCACCGATAAATAATAGATGCGGAAACATCATCTTCAGCAACAATCTTACCATCTTACAGAGGTTTTTTTTGGGAATTTTCCTGGAAAGATTTTTGGAAACTTAATTACCACACAAAGTTCTGGTTTTGTTATTGCAATCTATTTTGATGAGTATCCCAACTAGGCATCTTCCTAATAAGTTCATGATTACCTCTATTGATACTTGTCCTCTGTGCCTTTCTCATGTTGAAAATGTAGATCATTTTTTATGCATTATCACTTTGCTAGAGCTATTTGGTCTTTGTCTTCGGTTATAATTGCTAATTAGCCCTCCGTCAAAGATCTTCTATCTGGTCTCTTGCTTCATTCAAACATCCTAGACAAGTCATTACTCTTCAGTTGGATTGGAGCAATTGTTTGGTATTAGGCCATCCACAGTGGTGGGCTGGATTGAGCTCGCCCGCCTGATTATGAAGTACAACGGGGAGGGCTTAGAGGCGAGCTTGACGCTAATCCGTGGTCGTTGAGCTTGGTGGATGGCTTGGAGGAGGTCGCGGGCGAGCTCAACGCTAATCCGAGGTCGTTGAGCTTGGTGGATGGCTTGGAGGAGGTCACGGGCGAGCTCAAGCTCGGTGGTGATTTCAATTTTTTTTGTATTTTCTTTTTGTTCACCAGGAAGTGGAGGGTGGGGTAGGGTAGTGTAGTTACAATAAAATATAATAGAATGAGAGGAATAGTGTTTTGATTGTTGTAGCTGTTATGGCAGAATTGTAAATATTAAGAAGATTAATAGTGGGGTAAGGGGGGACAGGAAGGGGAGGGGGAGCTCACGACTGTGGATGGTCTTATGTAGAAACACATGTTATTTGGTTCTGTTGCTCATTTAGATGATGTTTCTCCAATTTTCCATGCAAAATCCTTAGTTTCTGATTCCCTACAATCCTGGAAGGCACTCAAGAAGCTTTCTACTTCACAAAATACCATGGCTTCTTTAAATTGCCCCCTACTCTTACTCTGAACAACAACTCTTGTTTCTTTCTCTAAGTTGTGCATTTATCATTTTTTTTAAAAATCAAAAATACTTTTTTTGGGTTGGATCTTCATACAGAATAGTTATGTCATCTCTTCAAATTCTGTTCCGACAAAGCTCACCAAAGATTTAGCGCTTTTGGAGGCCTTGATCATAGCTCTTCTTCAGGCCATTCAAGGTTGTTTCATGCATTGTGAACTTCTGAACACTATTACACAGTGTCACTCCACGTTACAGATGCTGCTGAAGGAGGACTGCTCAAAGGGAATTCCTTTCAGATTGAAGATGCTGCTGCAAGACATCATGCACCTTAGAAGATCGATGTGATGCATCTCTGTTATTCTCCACAAGCCTAGTTCTATCTAGCTTTTGGTCATGTTTAGTTATCCTAGTTGTCTCTTGTAGTTCTTGTACTTTTGGGACTTCATGGGGTATGGCCATGTTAATTTATGTTTGTTGGAATTGATTGGGGTTTCTTTTCCCCTGTATGGGTCTCTCTCGTTTAGGCCGGGTATGTCGGTTTCTTCAATTCATGTATCTTTTATGAAATGAAATTCTTGCATTGTGCAAAAAAAAATTAAATGATTATCTGAGAATGGAAAGCATGATTGTCCCCATAAGCCAATTTTGCACTAAAAAGTCGTGGTTTTCAAAAACAGAAAACACCGCAATTTCAGAAGTCAGTGAAAATTGTGTAATCAAGAACCGTACTGGAGCGGTTATGGTGTGTTTCACTGGTTCAACCGGTCGAAACGACCTGTCCGATTTGGTTTTAAAAAACAATGATCGCAGGGCCAAAATAATCTAATTCAACATAATAAGGACATTCCAAAGGGTCTTTTAAACCCGCCTTGCCAGACATTTAGGAACAGGAACGGCACCCTGTAGTTCGCGCCCACCTCCAATTTACCTCAACCAACTAGACCTTAAGTGTCGTGACACCCCCTAAGAGATCATCAGTTCAATATGGTGAGTACTAAATGCCTTAACCACAACTAATGGGACGTAGGAAAAAATTAGTCATCATGGGCAATAAAAATATCCAAGGAACCATTATGGAATCATAGGCGAAGCTATCCAAATATAACATTCTCGATACATTGTTCTTCCACTCTACGTGATTAGTAGTTTTTAGGTTCATTCATGAGATCAAGAAGGATCCTCCAGTTTTGGCAAAGACAGTCAACTAAGTGATTTCAATTTTATTTCTACAAATCAATATCTCATGTCCAAATAAAGTAAATTCAAATTTGTAAAGTCATGAGCTTAACTAAGGGCACAAAGCAGTAAAGGAACAAATAAGATAGTTAAAACCAAATAAATTCATACTCAAGTAATACAATTTTAAGAAAGTAAGGGTTGAGCATTCAGGCTTACCTCCTATAGCAATGCAATCCAACAAAATAAGCACCGAAAGTACACTCTCGAATATCATAGTACCCCTGGTCTACCAACTTGGTATCTGCAATTATATATGAACGGCTAATCAATAAACACTCATTTTTACACAATTATTCATGCAAAATATTGCTATAGGACATGTAATGAATGTCAACAACTATTTTTATTAAAATTCTAATAATATACAAGTAAAATTATATATTAATGTTACAAAACGAATTATATAGTATTATAAAAACATATGATATAAATATATAAAATACTACTACAATTAAATAGGTCATGAAATTAGATAAATTATAAACATAATACATATGAATATGTATGTAAAGTAACAATATATTATAATCGTCGAATGTGCTTGTCAAGTAAAAATCTTATCTTAACTATAACTAAAAGGCAATACTTAAATTTATAATTTGTTAATTTTTAACTGTTATTTAAAATGATGAAAATAACATGTTTAAATGAAGTTATTAAATAATTTGAATAATTACTTGTCAAACGAATTATAAATTTCTAATCAACATTCCTTCATAGATATACGGTAATCGAGGTGCAAAACAAGCATAGTAAAGCATACATATATAATAGTGAATTTGTGTTCGAAGTCTCGCATATGTAAATATACAAATTTTTATACATATAATCTAAATATATTTATATATAGTATATTATTTATATATATTTATACGTTATTTATACCTAATAATTTTCCACAAAATGGTGACAAAAAGATATAACTTATACAAATCTTTCCATTTTTCAATTCGATCCGATCCATTCGTTCGTAGAGGTATTTATTCGATCACATACATTACTAGAACACTTCTAACAGACTGACAAATAGTTAACTTTGAAAGAATTTATTGTCAACCTCTTTTAGATATGAATATATCTGATTTAGAATGGAAGAGCTTGGATCGGTATCTCAATTTCAATTCAAACATGGATATTTGATTCACACTCTTGTTCTTAGAAATATTTACCATTCGAAAAGAGGAAAAATGAAGTCAAATGCGTTGAGAAAAGGCATATTGATAAATCATTTCAACGAGATAGTGCATTTTTAACTCTCTCGAAATGGAATCTATTCCAGACACATATGCCATGGTTCCTTACTTCGACGGGTACAAATTTCTAAATGTGATAATTTTTAGATACTTTTTCAAACCTATTTCCCATACTAAGAAGCAGTCAAAAACTTGTATAAGTTTTTATGATATTATGCATGGATCAGATATATCGCGGCGAACTATTCAGAAAAAATGTGTCTTCCACAGTGAAATCTGATAAGTGAAATTTTGAGTAAGTTTTTCCATAATCTTCTTAGGTCCATAAAAATGATTCATCGAAACAATGAGTTATCATTGACACATCTAAGATCGTCAAATGTTTGAGAGTTCCTCTATTCAATTAGTTTCCTTCTTCTTGTTGTTGGATATCTTGTTCGAACATATAGTCTCTTTGTTTTCGGGGGCCTCTAGTGAGTTACAAACATAATGTAGAAAGGTAAAATACTTTATGATTCCATCATCTATGACTGAATTGCGAAAACTTCTGGATAGGTATCCTACATCTGAAACGTACTCTTTCTGGTTAAAGAATCTCTTTGTATTTGCTCCGAAACTATTACGAAATTTTCTAGTAGAAATACAAGGTTCTGCTTATGGCGGCAACATGCTACTGGGCAGTGGTCTCGCTATGGGGTCAAATTAATACGTTCTAAGAAGAAATATATTAATATCAATCTCATTGATCTCATCGATCTCATAACGATCATACTAAATCCCATCAATTGAATCACTTTATCGGTAAATATGAGACATCTAAGTCATACAAGTAAGGAGATCTATTTATTGATTAGAAAAAGAAAAAATGTGAGCGGGGGTTGGATTGATGATAAAACAAAATCATGGGTCGCGAATAGTAATTTGATTGATGATGAAGAAAGAGAAGTCTTAGTTTAGTTCTCCACCTTGATGACAGGAAACATGATTGATCAAATTTTATTATGAATTGCCCATTTTGGGCGGGTGAAATGACGGTTTTGCCCCGTGTATTTGCCGGAATGGGAAGGGCGTACAGCATGGCTTTCCTCTCTTCTCCTTCTCCTTTTCCTTTTCCTTCTCCTTCTCCTTCTCCTTCATTCCTCTGCCTTTGCATGTTTGCTTTGAACTGATTTTCTTCTTTCTGTGCAGTATACCCGTCTTTCCTCCATTTCTTCTCTCGAACACACCGGATTAGAACCAGATCGATAGAGAAAGACCCGTGGTGTGTAGTTCCGCCTCTGTTCCTTGTGGGTGGGGTCGCGTATCAGCCAAGAGAGAGAGGAAGGCTTCAGGTTCTTGCTCTGAAAATCCAATTTCAGTCAAAATGTACTGGGTTAGTTCTTTAACCTTCTATTTTTATAATTTCTGCTTCTGGGTAGGTTTATTTTGGGGATTCAATAGGATTTTGTAGCCTGGATGCTTGATTTAATGGATGTATGAAGACATAGATAGCTACAGAAAGAGATGACAACCTCAATATAGTTTTGTCTTTAATGAAACACAATACAATAGCTTGTGTGACTATTGGGGAAATCTGTTAGGTTGAATTCCACCTTTTGACATATTACATTGTTAGAGATTCAATAAATTATTTTAAAAAATGCACTTAAAACTGTTACATGCATCATGTTAGCCTCTTGAATACATAGATTAGGATTTTAATGATCGTTCCTACTGGGTTTGTCATAATCTTCTGAATCTGTAGGTTTTATCGTCGATGATGGGTTGAAGTGGAACGAGAAATTGGATTTCTGAATCGTGTCTGGACGTTCCTCTGCAAATCGAGAGAAAGATGTTGGCTTTGATCAAGAAGCTTCGTAAAGTGGTAATTTTCCTGATCCAACCCTCTTAGCTATGATGGTTTGGCCTGTGTATTTCAAATTTCAAGTTTTCTGCGAGTGTTTTAGAGTGCTGGTTGTCGAAATTGAACAGGTTGTGGCTGCAATTGAAGCTTTGAGTGGAAGCATCTCGTATCAAAATTATCTGACAAGGAGTTGCATTTGGTCGTAACACTTATCAAGGCAGTTCTTACGAAGATTAATCGGATTTTTAAGGTAAAAGCACAAGATGGAAGTGGTATGCATCATACTTCTCTAACAACAGCGATTACATTTAAGGTAAAAGCCATTGCCAGTCCTTTTATGGAGTATGCAGCTAAAAGAGGATATATACTTGAGTTGTTTATCGCGGTTTATTTAGTAGGTATTTAATCTATCCGACGAAGATTAATCGGATTTTTCGTTTTTATGCCTTGAATTGCGTTCTGAGCTTATATACGAAGACACACATTCGATGATTTGATACGTTTTGTTCCTGGAATGTGCATGCGAAATTTGTTTTTTTCGTGCTAAGATGGTTAGGATTTCTGTAGAGAGATTTCTGGCTTAGGAATTTGCCTATTCATCCATGTCCTGGTTCTTGATTATGCCTTAGGGTTTGATTATAGTAGGTATTTGATGTCATAAGACACCGGTTCTAAAGGGTTAGCTAAGAACAGCATCTAGGTCACAGGTGTAATATGTGTTTGTACAATTCGGCTATTCTATCTCATTTACGATACATGATCTGGTTTGATTATTCCATGCCAATGTTGGTGCCAGCAATCGCCAATTCATCCATGTTTTGTTGCTTGATTGTGTCTCATTGTTTGATTGTGATTGATATTGAGGGAAGTTTCCTTCGCGGTAGCTAGGGATGGCATAGAGTTTGCAGTGTAATATGTGTTTAGTGGAATCTGGCTATTCTATTTGCTTTAAGACACATGATTTGGTTTTTTATTGGTGCCACGTTTGCCATTCCGGGTGCTGTTATGTTGGCTTCAATTGTAGCGAATCAGAAGTTCAATGAATGAATCACGTGGTTCAATGAGGGCTGTTAGAATTTTGCGCCCCTCTTATAGGATGTAGTCTATAGGTTCAGTACTTCAGTACCTGGTCTTGAATGACGTTACTATCAGAAGAGTTTCTTAGTGTGTTTTTTGGTGGTTTTGATATTCAAGTGATAAATGCACTCACTTGAGTTTTCTTTTAGGTCATTGCGTTAGGTTTCTTAGTTTGAGAAGATTGTGGTGGCAATGTCCTGGAGAAGGCTTCATAATCTACCAATAGACTGAATGGTCTAAAAATCTAAAACATAACTTCCGGACTCTGATGCTCTTTTGTCTGTTATGGTGAAAGTTTAATTGGTGAGACGTATGACTGACTCTTGAAGCTACGATCGTAATACATGAGCCATCCTAACTAAACATGTGTTTGGTACAATGGAATTCGACCCGTTTCTACTTTCACATGTTTGAGACTTGTACATCTCTGGAATATGAAAGTTTTTGTCATCACTGATTATAAGATTAGTTAGATTATCTCCTAACTAAAACATTGATTATGAAACAATTCTTTGATTGCGGAGGCAAGGGGCCTCCTCCATGCTATCTAGGACAATAATTAACATATTGTGACCATACCCCCTTTTCTTCCTCCATTCCTGGACCATTTCTGTCTACATTAATTTGTTATCTACTTCTTGTCTTCCTCTGAAGACTCTCTCACTTAAGTCTGACACCAAGTTTTATGCGTTGGATAATGCAGGGAAAAGGTTTCAGGATATTGATGGTACCCGGTAGTGCTTACTATGTTGCTCTACTGAAACGTATGTCAGGACCTGAATCAGATGTCTGGAGTATTGGTGTAATTACATATATTGTTGCTCTGTGGCAGGCGACCTTTCTGGGATAAAATTGAAGATGGTAATATTAAAGGAGGTATATTTTATTCCTTTCGCTTCTTTCTTGCAATATCTGATTCTATCATGTCACAGATTGCACAGTGGAGTTCTGATGGAAGTCTCTTGAAAAATTGTACTTTCAACCCTAAATTTTTTTATGGCTTCTGCCTCCTGTTCCCTTTCAAAACTACAAACCTGATATTTCCACGAAATGATACATTTGCACCATCAATTTAGGCAATTTTCCAATCTTCTCAACAGAAGTATTGGAAGGTCGCAGTGAAAGGACCAGAAAAGAATTTGATATTGACCATTATCAAGTCTGGAAATAAAATTTCTTCTCCGAATTGTCATCTATGAAATAAATTTACTTTTTTTTTTGTATGAAAATGAATTGAATTATTGATTGTGTCATAAAGCCCCTTATGACCACATCCCAATCCCCCCAGAGGAAATTGTGCATCTAAAAGATCTTTCATACTGTGCCCAATCTATTTATTGAGAGTTGTTTGTTGGCTAATGGTAATTAAGTGGAAAATATGTTCCGCATAACTCTTTTCAAGTCATATCTTGATTTATCTCTTCCACATGTATGAAGTCTTAAACTAATTGCTCAAGCATCATTTCAGGTGCACTGGGGCAAATGAACTTGAGATCTTGTGAAGAATGCAATATTGATTTTATCTTGTGGAGAACGTGATTGTGCCTATTTCATCAGAACACAAAATGATGTAGACTGGGTCTGCCAGTCAAGATTCACTTTTTTCAATGATCTAATATGCATTCTTTTATCTAGACTTTGATGGGGTTGGTAATGATTGCAATGTGTACTTGAGATCTGCTAACCCTGAGGAAGTTGAAATGCCTCCAATGAGTGTAATGATTGATCCACTTACTTTTTCATTAAACACTGATATGGGTAAATTAAGTATGATTCTATAGAGGCTTTGGCTGGCGATTGTTTCTTATATCCTCAACATTTTTTATGGCTTTACAAGATCTTGGTTTCAGGCAATGTATGGGGACATGTACTATGGTTACGGCCTTACGGGTACGACTCTTATAGTGCTAACTCACCTGCTGGGTCCCCATCTCCTACTATATCAGTACCCAGCTCCGTATTTCAAAAGCTGTAGGGGAAGTTCAGTACCCAGGTTATCCCCGAGCACGGTTCTCCAGACTCCATAGTGCAGGTACTGTAAATTTGGACATCCTAACAATTCATTGCCAACGAGATTGAATATTTGTTTCGCCTATTTACTTGTTGGAGAACGGAGGTGGTACATGTAAATCAATTTATGTATTTTCAGCCGTGTGATCTGACGGGTTTTTTTTCCTTCAATGCCTTTTGATCTATCTAGATTTGAAACAGATCCAATTTGTTAATTTGCCTTTCCCTACTTCAATTATCTACCTGGCGGTAGTAAATTGCAAGACTTATTGCGGTTAGGCTTTGTGTGGGTTGAGTCGTGACTCTAGGTGTTTAGCTTTCACCTCGTATAAAGTGTTACCAAGTTTTTCTCTAATATCCCTATAGCTGAATACGGAGGTTCAATTTCAAAATTCATGAAAAATCTTCCTGGAAGCTAATAAGTAGGAAGGAGTTTAATTTATTAGAACTTGGAAATGTTCTGTGTGGCAATTACTGTATATTTGATTTGTGAAGTGGAGAAGCTGTCGGACTTCATGGGAAATTGGGGTTGCACTGAAAGGTAGAGTTCGGGCGACAGGAGCACTCGCTCTTGAAAAGAAATAAATTAAGAAAATTAGGTGATAATTTTGTAGTCTGGTTAGCTATTTTGTTTGAACAGAAGAAAGTTAATCGACATAGATAATATAGGTATGAGCCATCGTCAACTTTGTATCCAACTGGGGTTTCGGGTGCAGGCCAGGGAGAGACTTCATGCGTCACTGCTTTGTGTCTCTTCTCTTCCTTTCACCTAATGCCATTTTTTTCTGGCAGAAGTATTCATCTCTATCTTTCTGAGCACATCATTCATGTGGCTACTTTAGATGAACCGAGTAAAATAGACGTTTAAAGATAAACGCTAGATGTTAAGGGGTTTAGATTGGCGAATTGCTGACAGAGATATGGTGGGTTTAAGTTACATGGGCAGTGAATTCATTGGGAAGAACTTGCAAAACTTATCAACTGAAACTTCATATATAAAAGATGAGAATGGGAATACTTTCCACGATGGTCTAATCATGTCCGTTATGGTGCGTCGCTGCTCATGGTAATGTCCTTCCTGCGAAAATCCCATTTGTGTTATCTACATTTCTTCTAGCCTTCTTGCGAAAATCCCATTTGTGTTATCTACATTTCTTCTAGCCTTCTTGTTGTGAACATCTTTCCGGCTTATAATGGTATTTTCTTCTACAATTCCTATTTTTTACGGAATTGTTCATCCTGTCTCATTTTCTTAATTGTTTTGGTGTTACAGTATATGCCTTGTTGTGGCTGCTCCTCTTTGGGCTGCATCACCGTGCTCTCCCTGGTTATACAAGTCCTGCCCGCTGCACCCACCGGTAATTATGTGTCCATTTTGCAGAAGACATAATGATGCTAAACTCATGGTATCGATAATGAGTGTACCTTTGCAGCCTGGCACAGCAGACATTGTGCTTAGGTATGCGTGTTGTGTGCTTCTTTGTTTTTAGCTTGTATGAATCAGTGTATCACCTGTCTCTAATGCTTGCAGCATATATTTCTTTTTTGTTGCTTTAGGTGCTGCTTTTAACTAGAGTTTTAGTTTTAACTTGTCAAGAAGCCTTCCCCAATAGCTAGGATGTGGACAACAAGCATGAGAGTTAGCTTAACTAATGATTGTAGTTTGTTGTTTGGGTAAAGTTCATGTAGATGGTGGCAATTCAAGTTATTGGTTGGAGAAGTTTTTGTACTTAGCATAGGGCAGAATGCCCATCTACTTTTCTTGGCCAGATTGAGGCGTTTTCTCTTGCTGTCTGGTTAAGTTTCTACATGTGTAAACAACAATAATTTACTAATGACGAGCTTAAGTCTTTGAAGGGCTGTTGTCGTGGCATAATCTACCCAAATGCCTGAAGTTAAGGAGAATGTTCCCTCTCCTTTTCTCTGAAATCTTTGAGATTTTGTCACTTCGTTCAATGGTGGCTTCTGTTCATACTATTGTGAGAAGAGACTATTCCGAAAAAATCTACAGACTCCGAGTGTGCACCTCAGATTCTATTCAACACTGCAGATTCCTGTTGTTAAGCATTTCTGAGATGAGATTGTTCTGTCTCTAGGCTGCAGAGTTACAATTTAGAGGATATCGCATATGGTCCGCTGCCATGGAAGAACTAATGTCACAGAGGATGCGTTATGCAAAACATGTTTTCTTTTTTAGCACAGTACATATTAATCTTCGCATTTTTTGTTCAAATCTCATACAATCCTCTGGTTCATTTGAGGCTCTTCTGTCAGAATGCTCCGCTGGAGGTCTAGCTTCTATACTACATTGTGACGAGTTTGGAGATCTATTTCACGGAAATGTTAAAGTGAAGTGCTTTAGTGATGCTGGATTATTCCTGGACGCGTAAATTCTAAACTCTACTGTATTTTGATTATATCCTATGAAACATGTAGGATTAGACTATTAGTTACCCTCGTGAGGTTGAGCTTACTTGTCTCTTTTTGGTGTTTTGTTATTGCAGGGTTGATGTATCTGGTGGTCACACCCTTAGAAAATTCTTCGGCGTCGTCGTCAATATAGCGGTACTTAAAGTTCTGAATAGACAATGTTTCCATGAATATAAGTCCAAGTCGATATAGTCATAGGCAGTTATGCTTCCTGACGAGTTAGAAACTTCACTATTTACTCATCTTTCTGGTAGTTCTTGAACCATTCCTGAACTATGCTTTAACATTTCTAGAATTATCAGCTGTTTAAAGTTTTAACCATGCCGCCCCTTGGAATCGCAGAAGGGCCCAGGACAACTCGTGATTCGTGGTGTCAATGGCTCGGCCCGGTTTCAAGAGGGCTGGGGCGGGTTGGCGGCCCGATGGGGGAGGGGACCGAGCCAGGCCGGGTTTGTGGGGAGAAAATGTAGCCCGGACTTGTCCTGGGCCCCAAACCCACGGGTTCAAGGATTGATGGGGCCCGGGGGGTGGTTGATATAAATATTAATAATATATTAACAAATCTATATTATTTTTATTATTAGTATATATTAATATTTTTTAACGGGTTGACTAAATCCCCCCAAAATAGCACTTCTTTTTAAAAAATAGTGGAGGTAAAACAGTCAATTACATGGGCCTTTTTTTAAATGACCGTAGAGGGAGGGGGGCAGGCCGGGCTACCCAAGGAAAATAGTGCACCGGGGCGGGCTAGGAAGGAAGGGGGCTGGGCTGGCTTAGGGGTGGGAGGGTTCGGGCTGGGCTGGCTTAGGGGGAATCAGGACGGACGGGACCTTCTGTATCTGTTCTTTCACAGAATGTCAATTGTGAAAACTTTAAGATTCTTGGTGTTGAAATTGATATTGCTTAGAATCTGTACCCTGCCCTGCATTCACTTGTTTATGCTTTGTAACCCTTCAATAATTGTGCAGTATGTTGGTTGCGATGAGGTAGAAGTTGGAGGTTTTGTTCATCCATTTGCTGGGTTTCTGTTGGTGACGGCGTATATATGACAGTAGAAGAGTGATATGAATCAGATTCTCTTGATGCGCCATCTATGGACCCACAGGCTCATCAGTTGTGCCCTTGATTGATCGTCATTCTGCAGGTTCGCTTAACTAACTGAAATACTTAACAGCAGAAGTACTTTTATGTTGACACATATTTTTTCTCTTCAGTCGAATCTACTATTATGTCTAAGAACCAATAATAGTGTGTGATTATAGGTTGAATGTTTTGGATTAATATCACCCGTGAAACAAACACAAATAATTTTTTGTTTAAAAAACTGGGAAAATATCCAGAGAAAATAGCAAAATCGGCATGTCTACAAGCAATTTTTTTTTTTTAAACAAACAAGCAAGAAACAGCGCCGCCAAATAGTAAACAAAATAATGTTCTTGCACGAATTTGCTTAAAAGCATGGTCGCCAAATATGCACTTAAAGTATCAGTGGACTCATTTACATCAAGTTTAATGGGTTTGGCTTAAAGACTACTGCTACTACTAATACAAATATGTACTTGCCTCAAGAGGAGGGCCGTATGGGTTCTCATTTGCGTCAAGTTTGATGATGTCCTCAGGATTCATGCCCAGTCGAGCAGATAAGACCTGCAAAGAAATAAATGGTTTCAAATCTTTTCAATAATTTTTTTTGGATATAAGACCTGCAGAAACACGCATGTGTGTATGCATGTAGTTCAGAGTTGTAGATACCTCAGATGAAAAAATGTGCATTAAAGGATCCAAATTCAGCAGATGAGGTCTAATGAATGAATCCCCAGATAACCTTCTGGGAGATTCTTCCACACCATTCACTTTTGTAAATTACTCAATCATTAAATGGACGATTGCTCAGTGTTTTTACCGCGACGCTACCCACAAAAAGGGAATTTAAGAAAGAATTTGGTATGCTTTGCTTTAACAAGTTCCATGTTTTATTTTTACGATCAGTGAGTAGTGTCGGCGGTTAATTTTCACCCGTTATCTTGGTAGCAGTTGTTGAACCATGGACATTTGAGCAACGACCTGTAGAAGCTGTCATCGCTCCTGCTGGATGTCCATATCAAATTAGGAGACTGAAGGCAACATCAAAATTCGAATGGCGTGACCATTTGCATAGGCGTTGTTGTCCATTTTTATGTGTACGTTTTGAAGTTTAACTTAGTGATATGATTTACAATTTCTGTAAATATTTCCTAATTCAAGTTGGGCGCAATTTCACTCCCCAAAAGAAAGACTAATTTGTCCTCTTCATCCTCAATATACAGGCTGCAAGCTCAGTTATGTGATTTACAATTTCAGTAAATACGTGTTAATGTATTGAATGGAAACGAAATATTTGGATTTTTAGTTTCATTAGTTGTTCTACTGCTCTACGGGGAAGAGAAGTGAGCCAAGTTATTCATTGTGTTTTGTCATTCCATTTTCTCACTTCCAGGTCTCATTGATACGTGTGCGTGAAGATTTGGGTGAATAGAATGTTCTGAAGTCCAGGAATCGAAGGTCTTGGATAACTGGAATCGAAGGTCAAGACTCCTTTCCAAAAGCAAGCAAAGCGGGGGAACTCTGTCTCATCTTTGATCGTGATGGTCGAAATACTCGACGGTTACTTTCGGATAGGAAACGTTAAATATACAAGTTGGTTTGTAATATGTTTAGACTTTTGTTGGTCATTCTGTTCCCAAAATTTTAAGATGGCCTAATTCTGACGGTCATCAGGTAAAAAGCATAGCTACAACATCCACTCGTGGCTCTCTAGACATTTTTTGTATTTAGCCTCTGTAGAAATAGATTACTGTATTTTTTGTCACAAAGTAAAGTAGTTAAGATGATTTCAGAATTGGGATGGATAGTTTATTAATGTCATGTATTTTTTGCTTACGTGTATTGTTACCTTCCCTCTTTACCTTCTCGAACTCCGCCAAATTCTCTGCTTTATTTTGAGGGCTCTAATTGAAGATAAACCCTTAATAACACCATGATATTAGAGAAAGATAAAGATTGAAACTGTTCTCAAACCCATTCAAACTTCTTGCATTATCTTTACAACATCTGAAACTCTTTTGAGGTATCATTCTTGAAGTCTTCATTTTTTAGTTTTGTTTAGAGTAACAATTAGTAAGACCAATTTTTGAATGTGCAACTGCAGGTACTTAGGTGTCTTGCTCAAAATCTTGAGGCTGCTAGGAAAATCCGTTTGCCGCTTTGGTCAAAAACGTAGGCAAGAGGTACATAGTAAGTTGATTTCATGACTTGGGAAAGTTATTAGCTATTATCATTTCTAGATGATTGTCATTTTAAATTCCCACGTAGATGAAGCTCAGATTAGTACTGTTGCTTATGCTCAGCAGCTCAAAACAAGTCGTTTGAGGTTAGTTCAGTTAGAACAAGAGTTTGAGCATGCTAAAAGACCCCTATGCCGAATATACTCTTATTTTGCCAGTGTTTAGTGCATGTTTGGATTAAAATAGCCCTCTTTTCAACAATTCTGTTTGTCATGCCTGTAAATTTTAATATGATAATCTGCAGATTAAATATGTCTGTGTGCAATTGTAGAATCTCTTAAAAATTATTCCTTTCATGAGCAAGATCAGGCTTGCAATAGGGAAATTTTGGACTAAGTGCTCGTTATGAATAGTGGTTTTGGCATAATTGTTAACCGACAGTGGCGAACTAGAATTTAAATGAAGGTTGCGTGTTCGTGTCTTTTTTAGTATTGTTGGTTAGTATCACTTTGTTATTTATGTACGCAGGTACGGACCCATGAAACTGTCACAAGGGGGCCTTGTTCAATATAATAGTAAATATTTAAGCTACATCTGTGACTTTGCCAATATCTTTTCATTCTTTGAGAGGTGGAAGTCACCCAACATAGTAGATAATATGTCAGATTTATATGTACACTTTATCATCTTAGCTATTGTGGATTGCTGATATCATCTACATTGTAATCTATGTTTATCTCAATGGAAGATCTGATTAAATTGAAACAGTGACTTATTTTCCTTTTTCTCTGTAGTTGGTCACTCGATACACAAAGGCGTTTGCAGAAAAAAGCTATGCATCAATTTCACTACAGCTAAGATTGAATCCAGTCAGAATACTACCTGCCAATCTTGGAGGGTCGAAAGCTATATCTTTGCAGAGCACATGGTTTGATTTTATTATAGGCATGCCATTTTGGCGTTGGCAGGATATAATGCCTTAAGTGACACGTGAATTTGTCACGGGCATTGTATTTACATTTGAGCATGTAATTTGGTCAAGTCTATTGTGGGAAAGTCTGATGCACTATGCAATTCAGTTAAATGTTTAGACTCGCTTATAATTGCATACGTGTCATCGTTGTTTCCCGGAGAATGGACCTTTATATTCAATCAATTAATATGCAGATGCACTGCATTTCCTTACTGATTATAACATAACAGTTGTATGCGAAACCAAGTACAATAACAGGTAATTCATTCACAGTAAAATTTCTTCAATTCATTTGCATGTATATTCATCAAACCTTTGTTAGTTAATCTCTCTTCACGAATATCTTGCTCCGCCTTTCAACTACGAATATCACGGCAAGGCCACACTGCGCGCAACGCGCCCGGGGTGGAACCTAGTGTATAGCAAAATGACGGATATCCCTTGCTCATTATGAGAAAATCGCTTATTCACAACCCTCATGTGGGACAAATAGTTTTTATTTTTCATCTTACGAAAAACCCTATTTGCTCCGCTTAGCCTTATCCCGCTCTAGGGGCATTTTAATGATAGGTTCTGTAGGAACTGGACGAACCTATTTGGTCAAATACCTAGCGAAAAATTCATATGTTCTTTTCATTACGGTATTTCAGAATATGTTCCTGGATAACAAGCCTAAAAGTTTTCTTATTGATGATATCGACATTGATACTATTGACGACATTGATGCTAGTGATGATGTCGATCGTGGCCTTGATACGGACTGAAAGTGATAACTATGATGAATGCGCTTACTATGGATATGATGTCGGAAATAGACTCTGACATTATACAACCCTTCAATTCGAATTGGAAAAAGCAATGTATCCTTGCATAATCTGGATTCCAAACACCCATGCTCTGGATGTGAATGAGTCAAATTAGTTAACCCTCGGTCTACGAGTGAGCCGTCTCTCCCGGGATTGTAAAAGATGTTCTATTCGAAATATTCTTTTTAATGCTTCGACTCATATTCCCTACAAGGTGGATCCCTCTCTAATAGTTCAGAATAAATTCATTGTGTGCATTAAGATCACTACAACCAATTTGGCCTCTCTTGACAGCAAAAAAATGTCAGTAGAAAGCCTAAATTTGTCGGTAGAAATTCTACCGACAGAAAAAAAAAATGTCAGTTGGTGGTCACCACTCACCACAACTCCGTCGTTAGAATGAAAGTCGACAAGTGCCCTGCTTGTCCGTAAAAAAATAAAACACGACGTCGCATTCTGTCAGTAGTTTCTTTCTAGCGACTAACAATGCTTGTCAAATTTCAAACTCCCAACAATAGTATTTGAAATGACTGACTCTTCGTAAGATGCTCTCAGATTGCGAATATTCTCAACTGTTCTCTTATTTAGAAGCAAGAATAGTTGTATAGATAATCAGATATGTATATTTACAAGGGTCATACTGAACCCAATTGAAGCTGACTTATAGATGGCCAAAGCCAGCAGAAAACCATTTCATACTCTTGTTCCCAGGTCACAATTGAAAGGTTTCTGGTTACAAAATTAACAATAACCAAATTGGAGTTGTACCAGACCACCAGTGAGGGTTTTTTTATTGGATTTATACATACACACACATATCCGTAGCAGTCAGAACGATAGTAGCACATTCAACTAAACAGTTGGTCCTATTAATAATTCTACTTCAGGACACGTGACAAAGAAGTTTACTGATATGTGTCCGAGGCAGGTGTTACCTCCAACTAGTTGTACACCAGGTTCTTCTTGAAAAGGCAATCAGAACGTCAGATTAACTCGTGAAAATAAGTTGGTGCAAAACTTGCACACAGAACGGTGCACAGCTCCGTAAGGTGCTCTTATTGTTAATCCTGTACAATTAGGTATGATCTTGTATATCAAATGCAACATAACGGAACTTCACTTCTGATGACAACTCTTTACCTCCATTATTCAATTGATTGCCACTCTAATATCTATACTTAGTGGCTTCATTGACAATTTATGATGGAGAAAACCGATTTGTTGATTTACTTGTCGTGGTTACACAAAAAAATTAGTGAAGGCAGTCTACATGATTGATCAAACGCTGCATATATATAATCTGCAAACTAAATTTCTACTTTTCTCAATTCCCCTATGATATTAAAAAACAAAACACTCTGCAGTCAAAACAGATTTTCGAAACAAAAGAAAACTGAAAAAAAAAAAAAAAAACATTAGAGGACTGCAACGAGATTTCTATTGAATGAAGTGTATATATGGTATACAGGGTTTTTGATGTGCAAACAACTATCGCAATCTATAAAGTGTCTCCGAAGTTGGATTTCACTATTGCAACCAGTCCAATGGAAAATCCAGTAGTGCCCTATGTATCTAATCAAATTTGTAAATCAGTTAAAGAATGTGATAGCTCCAAGTCATTGTTACTGGCGGTAAGAACATTGAATTGTAATTGCAATTAAGAAGGAGAGCAACTATGACTGTTGGAAAATATGATTTTGACCCGACTTCAAACCCGGGTTCGAGAAAGCTCACTAGAGAGCTTACATAAAACTATATAAGTAAAAGAGATTAGTTTGTGATCTCACCCGTCAAAATCATTAGTTGATGAATGAAAAATGAGAGATTGAAGGTTGGCGTCTCTTAATTGAGGAATGTAAAGTAGTTGCGCGTTTTACTTTGAATTGAAAAGTTGTAACCTTTCAATTTGAAATGAACAATTGCAACTATTCGTACAGGTGCCTTATATCTATAAATAGTAGCATCTCTTCTCATTCTAATCAATTCCAATAATCATCTTCTTACTCTCTCAATATCTCTCAAACATAGTTTCGTTCGCCGTGTACTGTACACTGGTGCATCGTCTACAGTACAGGAAGGAATTTTATTCTGGGGAGCAGTTCGCCTTGTAGTATTCCACAAAGACGCACCAACTGTGGGGGCGAATAATGCTTTACGGAGATCGAGACTGTCCTTCAACTCATCTCCGTTTTAGTTGGCTTTTATTCTGTAAGTTTGTTTTTATCATTTTTGTGTTATTCTTCACTTCTGTTTTCTTCTTATTAGAACAAATCAGAGTCTACCTTTCTAACATTGGTAAAGCATTATTCTAGACTCGTTTTGTTCTTTTTAATTCTTTGAAAACAGTTTGTATCTATTCCAATTGGTAATCTGTTTAATTTTTCCGTAATCAGATTATTTTTACATTATTGGTCTGTAATCAATTTTTATTCATCACCAAAAATTGTGATACTGCAGAATTAATCTTCTTAGTATAAATACTAAGCAGACCTTTCAAAAAAATCTGCTTAGTATTTGTAATTATCTCGTTTGCATCTATTTTAATCAATACTCAGAGCGGATTGAGAGTTTTTGGCCATACAGAGAGAAACTTCTTTCTTCTACTTCGTCTTCTTCAGAATTCAGATCAATTATCTGTGTTTCTCAACGCCCTCCATTTTCGACGTTCCCCTCCCCACGCGAGGCAAAAAGCGCGGCGGTTACAACTGCGGCCGATGCGGCCTGCTGAAGAAAGGACACACATGACACATGTAGGGTCGTTCATCAACCGTCGAAGCTGTTCATCAACCGTCGTGGCTGTTCCGGCTTCTCCGATATCGACTGACCGGCCGCAAACGATTCCGCGAATGACGTATCCTAATCTCGGGCGAGCGTTGTCTTTCGACGACATTGACGTCCGGCTGGAATCCGAGGACGAGGGTGTGTAAGGGATGGAGGGAGACAACCATTAGGCTTTGGAGAGCGGCGGAGGAACTAAAGCTTAGGGTTCCAGCGAAGTATCATGATGGAGCAGTTGTACCTGTGTTGCAGAAGTGGCCTCGACTTTGTTATATTCTCTCTTCGGATTGAAAGCAATTCTGTTCGGGGTCAATTTCAGCACTCGGTTATTTATTGATGCTCGCGATCATGTCTCTTAATGGAGGTGTCGGGTCCTGATGCTCCCTATGCTCGTCATTGGCAATCTATGCGCTTAGGGACTGATCCGATCAAATGTGATTGAAGTCACCAAACTCTGTCCGATTTGGCTTGATGGATATGTAAGTATTTGATGATTTTTGGATCTAAAGATCCAAAAGAAGTGCATTTTTCTGGGTAAACCAAATAAATCCGGAATGGGAGAATTGTCGAAATTTTGCCCTTTGCTTCCCAGTGATAGCCCTGGGCAAGTTGCGCGCATCTTCAGGTTATTAACGACAACGTCTCTCCATCTCCGGCGTGCATGTCGGAAAACGCGAACTCATTCGACTGGATCTGTGTGGTGCTATCAGTTCAGAATACTTTGATTTGAGTATTCTTTAGAAGGAACATAGGAAGCCAATGATGCAAACATAAGAAGGGCACGAGCAAGGACAACCAATAATTATGCGCATCGCAATTTCGGAATCAAGTGACAAAAGGAAAATATATTAACTCTTTATTGTGGAAAATTGGTCGAAGTCATTACTTCATACATATGGTAAATCTCCACAATAGCTCTTATGATCCAAATTTTTTTATCATCAGTACAGACAACTAGAAATCTTGGACAATGATCACATGAATTGTCAAAGTACTCAGACAACTAGAAATCTTGGACAATGATCACATGAATTGTCAAAGTACTCTTTTGGTGTAGCATACCAGTTAGATGATCCTTACAATTACGCCACTAGATTTTTGGTTCAATGTTGGTGCACCAAGTCCACACGGTGGCTCGACGATGGTGTGAGATATTAATCCCTTTGACGCTCGTCACTGGACACTCACTTTGGTTCAGCGTGCTGCCATTGTTGGCTGCTTGTAGGATCAGAATTTTGGTTATATTTTGGCTTCTTGATAGGGTCAGAATTGCGCACGATCAGACCTGACTCCGTCATGGTGATCATCTTTTGTTCGCTGCCCAATTTGCCGCTGGTTATGCACCGTTGAAGGCTGTTGTTCGCTGTGCGGTTTGCTACCAGATTTGGGCTGGTTATGCAGCATTTAGGCCTCTGCTCGCTGGCCGTTTTGTTTCCGATATATCGCTGCTCATGGGAGATTTTGCTGGGCCAGAAATATGGTGAAACGAGGGCAAATTTGCTGCCAATGCTCAGCCCAAAAACACCTGCAAGGCGCTAAATTGTTCACCGGAATTAGCACAATATCTGGAGCGTGTCTGCTGGTTGTTACAGAATCGTTTTGTCTCAATTGGAGCCACGGTTTGATGGAATTATTGGCTACATAATGGGACAGTTTTAGAGTCGAGTAGCGGTAGTTTTCGGAAGTTATTTATGTGAATGTAATCGCATGTAAAGCTGGCTATAAAATCCATGCATTTGATTGTTAGGAAACAGATCAGAGGAAGGCTTTAGAGAGGAAATCACATGGTTCTTTTGTGTAGGTGTAAGTCCTATTTTTATTTTATCGAGCAGAGGTGGAGAAAACAAAATAATCAATTAGAATTTCGATACTTCAAAGTATTGAAAGCGACACAGGATGCCGGCACCTTGACCCACACTCTCAATTAGGAAAAATATTGTTTTGGCATGTACGTATGTGTCAGACAACGAGGATCCGTCGATATGGATGAAAGGATGTGATCGCAACAACATTTCCATGTGGTAATTAGGACGCTTGCTCTGAAGTTTCTCATCTCATTTTTGGATTAGCCTAGAACATGGAGTTGCTGGTAAAGGTAAGAAGTGATGGATGACAAGGCGACGTCAATTTTCATCAAGCAGTGGAAACGGTGTTAACCAAAAGGACATGAGATGAGGAAACTCTTACATAACTAGAAAGGAAATGTTTCAATGATCCAACTTTGTAAAGCAGGGCACGTGAAACAGTTTTAGTGACGGTGCTTTGAATTGGATTATTGTTCGAAGTGGGTTTCAACCAACTAGTAAAAGACATTGACAAATGATTTTTATACCATGGGTGGATGAAACTCTTCATGTTGAAAGAAAAGGGAGAATTTTCGAGAAAGGCGCTAGGGACATTAAAGCCCCTCCGTACACACCGGGTAATAATGATTCTGAAAATTTTGAGAATTTCGTCAGTAAAGGAGGAAAATATGATTTTCCGTTTTCTGTGCTCTTAAAGTCCAATTCCAATAATCATCTTCTTATTCTCTCAATATCTCTCAAACATAGTTTCAATCGCCGTGTACTGTACACTGGTGCATCGTCTACAGTACAGGAAGGACTTTTATCCTGGGGAGCAGTTCGCCTTGTAGTATTCCACAAAGACGCACCAACTGTGGGGGCGAATAATGCTTTACGGAGATCGTCATTGTACGAGCTTGTCCTTCAACTCATCTTCGTTTTAGTTGGCTTTTATTCTGTAAGTTTGTTTTTATCATTTTTGTGTTATTCTTCACTTATGTTTTCTTCTTATTAGAACAAATCAGAGTCTACCTTTCTAACATTCGTAAAGCATTAGCCCCATTCCCCTTGACGAACTTGCAACTCGTTCTCTCGATAAACCATTAGTCAACGGATCCGTTTTCTTTTGACTCTACATATTCGATTGATCTTATTCTTCGTGAGAGAAGTTGCCTAATGGTATTGTGTCTCTAACGAAGATGTATAGACTTACCATTATACATATTACTTTGTCCTTCCCTATTGCAATAAATGCATATAGGAGGCACAAATTTCGGCCACGTTGGAGTACCTTCGAGGAAGTAACGAAGCCATTATGCTTCTTCCCCTGCCTTGTCTAACTCTATGAATTACGCTTTCATAGTAGACCTTGCAATGCGCGTCTTCTTTGAAGATTTCCAACAAAGTGCCGCTCGCGTGAGAGTGAATATAAATTCACTTGTGTATTAGTAATCTCTTTAGTTAGAGATCCACTTGATCTTTCTTACCGATCCATATTTGGTAAAGCGAATAATTAAGGTTTCTAGGAGGAGACTTACTAGTACACAATCACAAGGATTGGTACAAATGTTTGCAAACACGTGCAAAAACTCATATTTCATGAGTCACGTTCTTCTTGCTCTTTGTAAATTATTTACAACAATTCTCCTTCTTCTGGGACTTGTATTCTAGTTTCAACAAGCCTCATTATTAGCTTGTAATTGATGTACCTTGTAAATGCATTCTAGTCGATGTTATCAACTATCTAATTGCTTCACAATGTTAGAGCACACATGCAATTCATATTGTGGGACACCCCCCACAATTATAATTGTAGTTCCTTTTCATTCTTTATGAATGATATTTTAAATTAATTGCTCACTCTCCACTTATTATCTCTACAAGATAATAATAGAGTTCATACGGAACTCCCTCTATTCACGAAACTTTGATTCGTGAATCTTTCGTCGAAATATTTAAATTTTCTTATTTAACATTTGTCATGATCTTTGTAATTTATTGGTTCAAAATACCAATATCCATGACGTTTTATGCTGTCTAATTATATTGCTATTTAGTATACCAATAATAAGTGCTATAAAACTCCCGATTACGTTATACTAAATTGCATATCCATGAGTGTTTGGAAACTCTTGAAATTCCACTAGTACTTAAAAACTCTTGAGATGATATGTAATCATAAGGACAACTTCGAAATATATCCATGAGTGCTTGAAAATTCTTGAATTTACACGAGGGTTCGGAAACTCTTTGAATTTCATAAGTGCTTGAAAACTCTTGGAATTGTTGTAAATGACATCCAATTTCAATGACAACATTGTAGCTTTGGAAGGCACATGGAAAATTCTGGAAAAGTTCAAGGCCTAAGGCTACTTCTCTTTATGCAATTAATTACCTACTGAGAGAATTGAGTCCACGATACCGATTGACATTTTTAGCTTCAACGCTAATTTGTCATTCATGTGGGGGATTGTTGGAAAATATGATTTTGACCCGACTTCAAACCCGGGTTCGAGAAAGCTCACTAGAGAGCTTACATAAAACTATATAAGTAAAAGAGATTAGTTTGTGATCTCACCCGTCAAAATCATTAGTTGATGAATGAAAAATGAGAGATTGAAGGTTGGCGTCTCTTAATTGAGGAATGTAAAGTAGTTGCGCGTTTTACTTTGAATTGAAAAGTTGTAACCTTTCAATTTGAAATGAACAATTGCAACTATTCGTACAGGTGCCTTATATCTATAAATAGTAGCCTCTCTTCTCATTCTAATTAATTCCAATAATCATCTTCTTATTCTCTCAATATCTCTCAAACATAGTTTCGTTCACCGTGTACTGTACACTGGTGCATCGTGTACAGTACAGGAAGGAATTTTATCCTGGGGAGCAGTTCGCCTTGTAGTATTCCACAAAGACGCACCAACTGTGGGGGCGAATAATGCTTTACGGAGATCGTCATTGTACGAGACTGTCGTTCAACTCATCTCCGTTTTAGTTGGCTTTTATTCTGTAAGTTTGTTTTTATCATTTTTGTGTTATTCTTCACTTCTGTTTTCTTCTTATTAGAAAAAATCAGAGTCTACCTTTCTAACATTCGTAAATCATTAGCCCCATTCCCCTTGACGAACTTGCAACTCGTTCTCTCGATAAACCATTAGTCAACGGATCCGTTTTCTTTTGACTCTACATATTCGATTGATCTTATTCTTCGTGAGAGAAGTTGCCTAATGGTATTGTGTCTCTAACGAAGATGTATAGACTTACCATTATACATATTACTTTGTCCTTCCCTATTGCAATAAATGCATATAGGAGGCACAAATTTCGGCCACGTTGGAGTACCTTCGAGGAAGTAACGAAGCCATTATGCTTCTTCCCCTGGCTTGTCTAACTCTATGAATTACGCTTTCATAGTAGACCTTGCAATGCGCGTCTTCTTTGAAGATTTCCAACAAAGTGCCGCTCGCGTGAGAGTGAATATAAATTCAACTGTGTATTAGTAATCTCTTTATTTAGAGATCCACTTGATCTTTCTTACCGATCCATATTTGGTAAAGCGAATAATTAAGGTTTCTAGGAGGAGAATTACTAGTACACAATCACAAGGATTGGTACAAATGTTTGCAAACACGTGCAAAAACTCATATTTCATGAGTCACGTTCTTCTTGCTCTTTGTAAATTATTTACAACAATTCTCCTTCTTCTGGGACTTGTATTCTAGTTTCAACAAGCCTCATTATTAGCTATTAATTGATGTACCTTGTAAATGCATTCTAGTCGATGTTATCAACTATCTAATTGCTTCACAATGTTAGAGCACACATGCAATTCATATTGTGGGACACCCCCCACAATTATAATTGTAGTTCCTTTTCATTCTTTATGAATGATATTTTAAATTAATTGCTCACTCTCCACTTATTATCTCTACAAGATAATAATAGAGTTCATACGGAACTCCCTCTATTCACGAAACTTTGATTCATGAATCTTTCGTCGAAATATTTAAATTTCCTTATTTAACATTTGTCATGATCTTTGTAATTTATTGGTTCAAAATACCAATATCCATGACGTTTTATGCTGTCTAATTATATTGCTATTTAGTATACCAATAATAAGTGCTATAAAACTCCCGATTACGTTATACTAAATTGCATATCCATGAGTGTTTGGAAACTCTTGAAATTCCACTAGTACTTAAAAACTCTTGAGATGATATGTAATCATAAGGACAACTTCGAAATATATCCATGAGTGCTTGAAAACTCTTGAATTTACACGAGGGTTCGGAAACTCTTTGAATTTCATAAGTGCTTGAAAACTCTTGGAATTGTTGTAAATGACATCCAATTTCAATGACAACATTGTAGCTTTGGAAGGCACATGGAAAATTCTGGAAAAGTTCAAGGCCCAAGGCTACTTCTCTTTATGCAATTAATTACCTACTGAGAGAATTGAGTCCACGATACCGATTGACATTTTTAGCTTCAACGCTAATTTGTCATTCATGTGGGGGATTGTTGGAAAATATGATTTTGACCCGACTTCAAACCCGGGTTCGAGAAAGCTCACTAGAGAGCTTACATAAAACTATATAAGTAAAAGAGATTAGTTTGTGATCTCACCCGTCAAAATCATTAGTTGATGAATGAAAAATGAGAGATTGAAGGTTGGCGTCTCTTAATTGAGGAATGTAAAGTAGTTGCGCGTTTTACTTTGAATTGAAAAGTTGTAACCTTTCAATTTGAAATGAACAATTGCAACTATTCGTACAGGTGCCTTATATCTATAAATAGTAGCCTCTCTTCTCATTCTAATTAATTCCAATAATCATCTTCTTATTCTCTCAATATATCTCAAACATAGTTTCGTTCGCCGTGTACTGTACACTGGTGCATCGTCTATAGTACAGGAAGGAATTTTATCCTGGGGAGCAGTTCGCCTTGTAGTATTCCACAAAGACGCACCAACTGTGGGGGCGAATAATGCCTTACGGAGATCGTCATTGTACGAGACTGTCCTTCAACTCATCTCCGTTTTAGTTGGCTTTTATTCTGTAAGTTTGTTTTTATCATTTTTGTGTTATTCTTCACTTCTGTTTTCTTCTTATTAGAACGAATCAGAGTCTACCTTTCTAACATTCGTAAATCATTAGCCCCATTCCCCTTGACGAACTTGCAACTCGTTCTCTCGATAAACCATTAGTCAACGGGTCCGTTTTCTTTTGACTCTACATATTCGATTGATCTTATTCTTCGTGAGAGAAGTTGCCTAATGGTATTGTGTCTCTAACGAAGATGTATAGACTTACCATTATACATATTACTTTGTCCTTCCCTATTGCAATAAATGCATATAGGAGGCACAAATTTCGGCCACGTTGGAGTACCTTCGAGGAAGTAACGAAGCCATTATGCTTCTTCCCCTGGCTTGTCTAACTCTATGAATTACGCTTTCATAGTAGACCTTGCAATGCGCGTCTTCTTTGAAGATTTCCAACAAAGTGCCGCTCGCGTGAGAGTGAATATAAATTCACTTGTGTATTAGTAATCTCTTTAGTTAGAGATCCACTTGATCTTTCTTACCGATCCATATTTGGTAAAGCGAATAATTAAGGTTTCTAGGAGGAGACTTACTAGTACACAATCACAAGGATTGGTACAAATTTTTGCAAACACGTGCAAAAACTCATATTTCATGAGTCACGTTCTTCTTGCTCTTTGTAAATTATTTACAACAATTCTCCTTCTTCTGGGACTTGTATTCTAGTTTCAACAAGCCTCATTATTAGCTTGTAATTGATGTACCTTGTAAATGCATTCTAGTCGATGTTATCAACTATCTAATTGCTTCACAATGTTAGAGCACACATACAATTCATATTGTGGGACACCCCCCACAATTATAATTGTAGTTCCTTTTCATTCTTTATGAATGATATTTTAAATTAATTGCTCACTCTCCACTTATTATCTCTACAAGATAATAATAGAGTTCATACGGAACTCCCTCTATTCACGAAACTTTGATTCGTGAATCTTTCGTCGAAATATTTAAATTTCCTTATTTAACATTTGTCATGATCTTTGTAATTTATTGGTTCAAAATACCAATATCCATGACGTTTTATGCTGTCTAATTATATTGCTATTTAGTATACCAATAATAAGTGCTATAAAACTCCCGATTACGTTATACTAAATTGCATATCCATGAGTGTTTGGAAACTCTTGAAATTCCACTAGTACTTAAAAACTCTTGAGATGATATGTAATCATAAGGACAACTTCGAAATATATCCATGAGTGCTTGAAAACTCTTGAATTTACACGAGGGTTCGGAAACTCTTTGAATTTCATAAGTGCTTGAAAACTCTTGGAATTGTTGTAAATGACATCCAATTTCAATGACAACATTGTAGCTTTGGAAGGCACATGGAAAATTCTGGAAAAGTTCAAGGCCTAAGGCTACTTCTCTTTATGCAATTAATTACCTACTGAGAGAATTGAGTCCACGATACCGGTTGACATTTTTAGCTTCAACGCTAATTTGTCATTCATGTGGGGGATTGTTGGAAAATATGATTTTGACCCGACTTCAAACCCGGGTTCGAGAAAGCTCACTAGAGAGCTTACATAAAACTATATAAGTAAAAGAGATTAGTTTGTGATCTCACCCGTCAAAATCATTAGTTGATGAATGAAAAATGAGAGATTGAAGGTTGGCGTCTCTTAATTGAGGAATGTAAAGTAGTTGCGCGTTTTACTTTGAATTGAAAAGTTGTAACCTTTCAATTTGAAATGAACAATTGCAACTATTCGTACAGGTGCCTTATATCTATAAATAGTAGCCTCTCTTCTCATTCTAATTAATTCCAATAATCATCTTCTTATTCTCTCAATATCTCTCAAACATAGTTTCGTTCGCCGTGTACTGTACACTGGTGCATCGTCTACAGTACAGGAAGGAATTTTATCCTGGGGAGCAGTTCGCCTTGTAGTATTCCACAAAGACGCACCAACTGTGGGGGAGAATAATGCTTTACGGAGATCGTCATTGTACGAGACTGTCCTTCAACTCATCTCCGTTTTAGTTGGCTTTTATTCTGTAAGTTTGTTTTTATCATTTTTGTGTTATTCTTCACTTCTGTTTTCTTCTTATTAGAACAAATCAGAGTCTACCTTTCTAACATTCGTAAATCATTAGCCCCATTCCCCTTGACGAACTTGCAACTCGTTCTCTCGATAAACCATTAGTCAACGGATCCGTTTTCTTTTGACTCTACATATTCGATTGATCTTATTCTTCGTGAGAGAAGTTGCTTAATGGTATTGTGTCTCTAACGAAGATGTATAGACTTACCATTATACATATTACTTTGTCCTTCCTATTGCAATAAATGCATATAGGAGGCACAAATTTCGGCCACGTTGGAGTACCTTCGAGGAAGTAACGAAGCCATTATGCCAACTAACATTGACAAACATAACTGTTCACAAAGCGGGGTTTTGAACACACTATGTTTACCAAATTTGCCAACTAATCCTGTTGTGCATCCTCCAAAGCTCAAATCTTCTCCAAATACATAAGAACTATGACGGATAAAGTATTAAATGATTTGCAGGGCCGACCATGTGGTAAAGCAGTCGGTGCGGCCGCTTTAGACCCCGTGCCGGCAGGGCTCTGTTTTTATATAGGTTCATCACATACTATTTAGGTACATTAAATATTTTAATGTATAATTTTTTATTATTCTATATTGGCTTGGTGGTAATCAAAACTTTTGCCACAAACTTGACACAAGTTCAAATATCCTTAATGACGTATGTGAATATTTTGTTACATAAAAGTATTGTAAGTCTAATTTTGTTTATTAAAAAAAAACTATTTTGGATGTACATTTTCTCTTTGGGGCCTCAATTTTACTACCCGCTTTAGGCCCCGAATTGTCTTGGGCCGGCCCCGATGATTTGAATAGAACCTAGATTTGATAAAGACAATAAATCAAACTGAACAGTTAGCATAAAAATAAAATTCATCTATAATTTCCTGACATTGGTAAAAGATAAAATCATCTATCTGCATATGAAAGTGCACAGAACAAGTGATGTATTACATAAGTTCATTATTTTCATTCGATGCTATATTCCTTACACAATGGATATTAGTCTAGTAGGTTCAATTTACAATGTGCTGTTGAGAGTTACCATATAGTTGTAAGCCTACAAATCAAATGAAGGTAAGAGATTCATCTCTCACTTACAACATGTCTATATAAATGGGTCTAAGACAATTTCCAACAAGGTATTGATCTAAGAAATACCTCAAAAGAATTGCAGAAAACGTAGATATATTCAAGGAATTCTCGACTTAACACACTAGGAAACATGACCCAACTTCAACAAGGTAGTGATTGAAGAACCCTCAAACCCAGAATGGAAAAACAAAAACATAATCAAGATTCCTGGCTTAAAACAGCACCAACCAGGACCCAATTTCTCTGTAAGAAGTCTGTATTCATAAGTAAATTTATCAATTCTAGACACAAAATACCGAATCCAAAACATATAAACATGCATCAGTCAGCACTACACAAATCAAAAAGGATACGGCTAGACGAGGAACTCGCAGATCTGAATTTCACCGCTCTTCGAATTACCTGGGATTAAACTAACCTGTCAACCAATACGAAAAAATACAGAGGAATTATATAACAAAGAATGAGTTTAGGAATTATAATACATTAGGGAAAAATATTAGAAATTGAATCAAAACTGATAGAACAAACAGCATAATTCTTAAAATTTCATACTAAATATACCGATTGAGATCTCAGGCTTTAAAAATGTGTATTGAGGGGAAGTTGAGGTCTGATCTTATAGCATCGAGCTTTGATGAACAACAAGGAGGCACTGCCGTTTCGTTCGCGGGCGACTGTTCTCACTTAAGAAGGCGGCATGGTCTGGCGTGACCTTGCAGACAGTGACACATGATTGAAGAAAAAATATTTATCGGCCAAATGGGTACTAAGGCATTTCCAGAAATTTAACGCCCCCGAATCCCTACAACTGTTATGTGACCAGTCAGTCCCGATACTGTCCGGACTTCCTGAATAAAGATTATTTATGCAAGTTCCATCCTGAAAGTTGTGAAATCGATTGAGGGGTATGGATCCGACAAGGGTGATTTCAAAGTGATGGTCGGAGAGGAAGAGTTTTGTTTACAGAAGCTATGAAATTGGGGTGAAGTTTTGGTAAAGTAATGTTTTGGTAAAATTTGTGTTTGCTCTAATATTTATGAACTTTCAGTTTCCCTCCTGAATTTTTTTAGTTCGTTTCCAATATTTGGTTAGTGCGGGAATCTTTTGATATTACCCACCAATAATATACTTCAAAAATTGACAACTATGATGTAAGTCGCTGAAATATAGTGATTGTCACCTTATTTTATTGTCCGATATCGGAAATGAAGCGCATTGTATTGCTCGTCTATTTTTTATCTTAAATAAAAAATAGTCACAATTTCGACAAACAACACATATATCGACAAACGAAAATATTGTAGAAAAATCATTTAACTAGCTACACAATACTGCATGTTGACAAAAAAAATGTCAATAAATGTATAATTTTTGTAGCGGCTACGAAGGACAATGGACTACTCTAGATAATCAAAGATTAGATGCTATACCATTTTACGTGACATGTGCGGTAGACCATAGAACCTGACTAGTGGTAGGATCGTTGTACAGAGTACAGCATAACGGTAGACGACGGTGGACCGACATGACCCATAGTTGACTGTTCCGCAAACTTGCGTGAGATTGAAGGAAGACCGTAGTGGCTATAACCCAGCGTAACTAGTTAGAATAGTTCCTGTTTCAATCCGAATTTCAAAAATTTCTACAACCCTAGGTGATCCATAGATCGTCTTGTTCTTCTCCATATTTGATTTAATATTGTTTAATTACAAAAACACAAAAATATTATCATTTCATTTATTACACTACAATCACTTATTGGGGGGTGACGACTCTTCAATAACAAAACATTCCTCACAGTTCCTTAAGTACATAAACTTCATAATTAGTTAGAAAATCGCAACCTGCCCTCCTGGGTTCCACAACCCGGACTCTGAAAAATATTCCATTTTACTACTTGGTCATACACTTGCTCTACACGCGTGAAGAATTTGCATAAGCCATATCCAGGTCTCTTACAACCTCTCTGTAAGATCAGGTTGTACAAGGCTTGGAATAGCTCAGCTATTTCAAGGCCTTGAATCAGCTTTCAAAGCCTTGAATCAGTCTCAGAGGCTCAAGGCCTTGAAACTAGATTCAAAGCCTTGAAACTGCTTAACCTGTGTGAACACTCTCAGGGGGAGCTTTCTGCAAACCCTCTGAGTTGATTCCCTTTCTATCTTTCATATGTTTGATTCAATGTTATTATATGATGAAAGATAAATTATTCTAACATGTTTTGATCATAGAATATCATATGTTTGACCTTGATATTGCAGGATATTTTGTTTCCAATATTTGCAGGATTGTTTTCTAAACTAAATTGCTGCAGATTTGGAAACAGTTGGACACTTTGATCATTTCTGTATTATCTCTACATTCATTCTCAAGGGTTGTTCAAAGTGGACAATAGAGAATTCTTAGTCAATCAGTTAGCTAGAGCAGGTACTAGACAGGTTAGGGAAAACCACAAGCTGTAACAGAGTAAGGGAACTCTCTGTGCTTGAGTTCTAGGGCTTAGCTTTTGATTAATAAGAATTGTGTTGAAAATGTTGGAATAGATGCCCTAGAGGCAATCTAGTTTAGTATGAATTTGTATATGGCTAGAAAAATTCATTTATTATTTATTGGATATTTAATATAATGAAGTCCTTAGATTTACAATCGTGTTGTTTATCTTAAATATCCCTAGTCAAGTATAATGATTAAATGGGACAATCATCTATAGACTAGTATGGGGTTGGATTGATATGGAGATATCACGATCCAACACATAGGTGTGCATTACGGAATGTTGCACTGGATTGACCCATCACCGAGAAGGCTACATACACGTTATGTTGAGTCACAAGTGCTTCTCGGGTACAATGGTATTGTCATCCTTAGACTTGAAGTCACTAGATATTCTAGTTGTGGATCATTGTGATCTTGGTAGCGTTAAACGCTACACCGTAACTGGGTAGCTATAAAGGCGTGTACTGGATACAATGAGAAGCAAGCTTAGAGATCGTAGTGGACGTAGAGAGGATTTGTCCCTCCCACATAACGGGAACAAATATCCTAGGCCACTCGAGGATAGTGCTTATAGAATGTCTGGCCAGACTCAAATGAATCAATATATGGGATATTGATGTTATTTGCACGAATAAGGCTATTCCATGGATCGAGAAACTAGGGATTGGATATACGAGTGTGACTTGTATGTCTCGTGTCCAATCCGGATATGGAGGCAAAGGGATGAGACAATTACTTGTACAAGGTTGTCTAGATGACTATTCTATTAGTTGGCTAGAATGGATGTTTTGCTAGAAACCGCTCCATATTAGCAAAGAGTTGCTACCAACTAGATAGAACCTATGGGGTCACACGCTATATAGAGTTGTACTAGATTTGGGAATTAATTAATTGGATTAATTAATTAGAAGGATCACTTTGCAAACCCTTGCAAACTTAGTAAGGACTAATTTGCAAGGAAGGGACTAAATTGAATTCTAGTAGGACTAGAATAAGTCCTTTAGGTAGTTAACAAGGAGTTGTTGGACTATATAAAGGACCCTCCTTCCTTCCTTCCTCATAACTTATGCTCTAAAGAGAACATAACAAGAGTGGGAGAGAACAAAGGAGAGAGAGAGCAAGCAACAAGGAGGACGCCGCCCCCTTGCCGCCGCCCCCTCGTCCCCGACGCCACAAGAGGGCCGAACCCCCTCTTTGTGCCTCGTTTTGCGTGATTCCTTCACCCTCCTTTCATTCCGGGCTAGCACCAAGGAGATTGGAGATCTAGGATCAACTCTAGGCGTGGATCAACTATAGAGAACGTGACACTATTCGCGTTTGAAGTCATCAAGGAGAACCCAAAGGTGTGTTTATGATTTCTTACCTTCACTATCGTTATGCATCTAGACTTGTGATCCTTGGAGGGTTTTGCATGGTTGTTTGTTTGATTATGCTTCCGTTTGCGCGATCCATGAATCAAAACCCTACAGTGGTATCAGAGCCACAGGTCATAGAGCATAAACGTAGTTTATGTGTTACATCTTGTTGTTTTACACCTTAATTTGTTGTTTATCGCGTAAAACAAGACAAATCAAGCATTGGATGCAATTTGTCAAAGAATTAATCATAACAAGACCCAATTATTGCATTGGATGCATGAATTGGTGAGTTTGAGAAATTTTAGGATCTTAGATCTAGGGTTTGGGCATCCTTGGGGAAGAAGGAGTTCTCCCAAAACAAGGAAACAACCAAACTTGGGCTCCAAGCAAGGAGGTTGTTTTGGAAACAACCTCCACAAGGAGGTTCGGCCCCCCTAGGGGACCGCCCCCTTGCTTGTCGCCCAAGCTTGGCGCCCTAAGGGGCCGGGCGGCCCTAACCCGCGGGCCTAGCTTGCGGGTTTTGGGCCGGGCCGGCCCTAGGGCCTTATGGTTCACTTTGTTTGGGCCCGGGCAATTGGATTGTTGGGCCCATGGACCGTTTTAACCCTAGAAATCCTAAAATCAATTAAAATTGACCAAGCGCGTTAAAATTGGATTTTAACTGTTTATGTGCAAATCGCATGGTGATTGGATATGGCCTTAGGATGTGGTTTGATGTGGATGTTTAATTTTGTGGTTTGTTTTTACGGCCTGCGAGCTGATCAATTAATTGTAATAATTAATTAGGGTTTTATGGCCTGCGTGCCGTTTTTTTTCTCAACTTGTGAGATTTATTTTATTTAGTATAGATATTAGCTAGTACTAGATAAAGTAGATTGTTAGCCAAGATTGAAGAAAAGGAGCCCAAAGCCAAAGAAGCCACAAAAGATGGAGCATGGAGCATGGAGCACACCACATGACTATGAAGGATGGACCAAAAGATCAAGACGCATGGAGATGTGTTTGTTTAGGGTTCATAGATAATTCCATTGGCTTGGAATTATCTTAGTCTAGAAAAGGCCATATCCACATCACGTTTAATTTCTGTTTTGTGGTTGTTTATTTATTGTCTTATTATTTGTGTGGTTGGTGTATGGATGATGCATGCAATTAGGATAATAAGATAATTAGACAACCCGGATCTATTATTTGGAGTTGTGCCCAAACTCAAATAGATAGATTAGTTGATATTGATCAACAAGATAATTAAAATTAAAATTGAAAATCCCTCAAATTTTAAATATTGTGTTCTTGCCTTCTCGTTATTTAAACACTCATTATCATCATTATTTATCAAGTTCGTGCGTGCCAAAGCATGGCGACTTGGTTCATAATGATGGAATGCGATGGCACGTAACAATGTGCAATTGTTTAGATAAGAGGTTGAACACAACTAGGCTATTAATTTGATTAAGAAACCTAGAGGCAATCAATTGGGATTATCCATATGGATGGATAAATAAGGAGTTATTTGCCCGATTGAACCAAGAGTTGCATATGGGATGCAATTGGAATTGTTCCTACCTAAGAAGTAGTCGAATTATGGGTGACTTGCCAAAGCAAGCTCATAAGGAGATGAAAAAGATGGATCTTGGCCCACTAGAAAATATAAGGATATTTTCCGCATTAATATCTTGAGGGTTATTAATCCGTAGAAAAATAGTGGGAGCTATATTTAATAAACTAGCCATTATTAAATATAGTCAAAAATTCACAAATACTAAAACTTGCGTATTTTCCTTTTGTAGAATTCCAAATGGCAAACAACTCATCGAGTTCACAACATTCCCTACGATCTGTCCTTGAGAAGGACAAGCTCTCTGGAACCAACTTTCTTGATTGGTACAGAAACTTGAGAATTGTTCTCAAGCAAGAGAAGAAGCTGTACGCAATAGAGGAGCATGTTCCAGAAGGTCCAGAGAATCAGACACCTGCTGCCTTAAAGGCGTATCAAAAGCGTGTTGATGATGCTAATGATGCGGCCTGCCTAATGCTTTGCACCATGACCTCTGAGCTTCAGAAGCAACATGAGAACATGAATGCTGTCGATATGATCGAACATCTAAAGCAGCTCTTCCAAGAGCAGGCGAGGGTAGAGAGGTATGAGGTCTCAAAGGCACTGTTCAAATGTCATCTGGCAGAAGGGAACCCGGTGGGACCCCATGTACTCCGAATGATCGGGTACTTGGAGAATCTCGCCCGGCTTGGGTTCCCGGTCGGCCAAGAGTTGGCAACCGATCTCGTGTTGCAATCGTTGCCTGAAAGTTATGGACAGTTCATTATGAACTATAACATGAACGAGATCGTTAAACCACTGCCAGATTTGCTCAACATGTTGAGGACGGCTGAACAGAGCATCAACAAGGGTAAGGGCAAGGCCATTATGATGGTGCATAAAGGAAAGGGCAAAAAGTTTGCCTCTTCCTCCAAGGGCAAAGGCAAGTCAGTTGCCAAGACCAAGGAACAAGCCCTCAAGCCTGTTGGTGGCATTGCCAAGGTCGTGACTAAGGGTGAATGTCACTACTGTAGTCAACCTGGACACTGGAGGAGGAACTGCCCAAAATATCTGGAGGACAAGAGGCTTGGAATAGTGATTCCACCACCACCAGGTATTTTTGTTGTAGATGTCAATTTAACTGTCTCTACATCATGGGTATTAGATACTGGATGTGGATCTCATATTTGTCGAAATATGCAGGATCTAAAGAGAAGTAAAAGATTGGCTAAAGGAGAGGTAGATCTGCGCGTTGGGAATGGAGCAAAAGTTGCTGCGTTGGCCATAGGCGTGTGCGAGCTATCTCTGCCTTCAGGATTAGTTTTAGAATTAAATAATTGCTATTTTGTGCCTGCTATGAGCAGAAACATTATTTCTATTTCTTGTTTGGACAAGGAAGGTTTTATTATTTCAATAAAGAACAATTGTTGTTCCTTTTATTTGAATAATATTCACTATTCGCAATTATTTAATGGACTTTATGTCCTTGATCTAAGCAATCCTGTCTACAACATTAATACCAAGCGGATTAAGATAAATGATTTAAATCCTGCTTATTTATGGCATTGTCGTTTAGGCCACATAAATGAGAAACGTGTATCTAGACTCCATAAGGATGGATTACTAGACTCATTTGATTTTGAATCATATGAGACATGTGAGGCTTGTTTATTGGGAAAAATGACAAAGTCCCCTTTCAATAAGAAAGGTGAGAGGACTAGTGAGCAATTGGCGCTCATACATACCGATGTGTGTGGGCCATTTGCCACGCCTGCCAGGGGTGGTTATGTCTACTTCATTACGTTTACTGATGATTACAGTAGATATGGATTTGTGTACCTTATGAGGGCAAAATCCGAATCCTTTGAAGTGTTCAAAGAATTCAAGAATGAAGTAGAGAAGCAACTTGGCAAAAGTATCAAGGCTCTACGATCGGATCGTGGAGGAGAATACTTGAGTCAAGAGTTTGACGACTATCTTAGAGAGTGTGGGATCGTGTCCCAACTCACTCCACCCGGAACGCCACAATGGAATGGCGTGTCCGAGAGGAGGAATCGAACCCTATTGGATATGGTTCGGTCTATGATGTGTCAAACCGATCTTCCATTATCATTTTGGGGCTACGCTCTATTAAGTGCAGCTTTCACCATTAACCGTGTTCCATCTAAATCAGTCATGAAGACACCATATGAGATGTGGAGTGGGAGGCGTCCCACACTGTCGTTCATGAGGATTTGGGGCTGCGATGTCTATGTAAAACGTTTACAATCAGACAAGCTAGGGCCTAAATCGGATAAGTGTAAATTTGTGGGGTACCCTAAGGAAACTAAGTGATACTACTTCTACAATCCAACCGAGAACAAAGTGTTTGTTGCTCGGACCGGCGTGTTTCTAGAAAGACAGTTTGTCTCTAAAGAAGCAAGTGGGAGGAATGTAGAACTTGAAGAAGTTCAAGAACCACAAATCACTGAACCGATTATGGAACATGAACAGGAATCACAAGCAGTTGTGGATCCACCTGTTCAGGTAACACAAGAGCTTCGTAGATCTAGTAGAGTGCGCCAGGAACCCGAGAGGTACGGACTTCTCGTAACTGATTCCGGTGACACGATGCTCATAGATGATGAGCCTACTACCTATGAGGAGGCCATGAATGGCCCAGACTCGCAGAAGTGGCTTGAGGCCATGAGATCCGAGATGGAATCCATATATACCAACAAAGTATGGACTTTGGTGGAACCACCTGATGGGGCGCGGCCCATAGGGTGCAAGTGGGTCTTCAAGAAGAAGATCGACATGGATGGTAATGTGATTACCTATAAGGGCCGATTGGTGGCTAAAGGATTCAGACAGATTCATGGTATTGACTATGATGAAACCTTTTCACCAGTCGCCATGACCAAATCCATCCGAATCCTACTTGCAATTGCAGCATACTACGACTATGAGATTTGGCAGATGGATGTCAAAACAGCATTCCTTTATGGGAATCTCCTCGAGGATGTGTATATGATGCAGCCGGAGGGTTTTGAGGATCCAAAGCAAGCCAACAAAGTCTGTAAGCTGCAACGATCCATTTATGGATTGAAGCAAGCTTCTAGGAGTTGGAATCGACGTTTTGATGAAGTAGTCAAAGAGTTTGGCTTCATCAGAAACGAAGATGAGTCTTGTGTTTACAAGAAGGTTAGTGGGAGCTCTGTAGCTTTTCTGGTCTTGTATGTGGATGACATACTACTCATTGGAAACGACATTCCCATGCTACAATCTGTGAAAGATTGGCTAGGAAAGTGTTTCTCAATGAAGGACTTAGGGGAAGCAGCCTATATACTCGGTATAAAGATCTATAGAGATAGATCTAAGAGGTTGCTAGGCCTAAGTCAGAGTACATATATTGACAAGGTGTTGAAACGGTTCAACATGCAAGACTCCAAGAAGGGGTTCTTGCCCATGTCACATGGAATCGCTCTTTCGAAGAGTGGTTGTCCTTCCAATGAGATTGAGAAGGAACGCATGAGTAGGATTCCCTATGCCTCGGCCATAGGATCTATCATGTACGCCATGTTATTTACTAGACCAGATGTGTCATATGCCTTGAGTATGACAAGCAGATACCAATCCAATCCAGGTGAGAGTCACTGGATTGCTGTCAAGAACATCCTAAAGTACTTGAGAAGAACTAAGGATGCTTTCTTGATATTTGGCGGTGAGGAAGAGTTGCGTGTAAGGGGTTACACTGATGCAAGCTTCCAAACTGATAGAGATGACTTTAGATCACAGTCGGGATATGTGTTTTGCATGAATGGAGCAGCGGTGAGCTGGAAGAGTTCCAAGCAAGCGACGGTAGCTGATTCTACAACAGAGGCTGAGTACATTGCTGCAAATGGCGCAGCAAAGGAGGCTGTTTGGATCAGAAAGTTTGTTTCTGAACTTGGTGTGGTCCCTAGCATTGCGGATCCAGTGGAGTTGTTCTGCGACAACACTGGGGCGATCGCGCAATCGAAGGAACCAAGATCGCACCAGAAGTCCAAGCATGTGCTCAGGAAGTTTCATCTGATTCGAGATATTATCGATAGAGGAGACGTTCGGATATGCAAGATTCCTACAGATGATAATCTGTCAGACCCGCTTACAAAGCCTCTCACGCAGTGGAAGCATGAAGGGCACACTAGGAGTATGGGCATACGAGATGCGCCAGATTGTCTCTAGTGCAAGTGGGAGACTGTTGGAATAGATGCCCTAGAGGCAATCTAGTTTAGTATGAATTTGTATATGGCTAGAAAAATTCATTTATTATTTATTGGATATTTAATATAATGAAGTCCTTAGATTTACAATCGTGTTGTTTATCTTAAATATCCCTAGTCAAGTATAATGATTAAATGGGACAATCATCTATAGACTAGTATGGGGTTGGATTGATATGGAGATATCACGATCCAACACATAGGTGTGCATTACGGAATGTTGCACTGGATTGACCCATCACCGAGAAGGCTACATACACGTTATGTTGAGTCACAAGTGCTTCTCGGGTACAATGGTATTGTCATCCTTAGACTTGAAGTCACTAGATATTCTAGTTGTGGATCATTGTGATCTTGGTAGCGTTAAACGCTACACCGTAACTGGGTAGCTATAAAGGCGTGTACTGGATACAATGAGAAGCAAGCTTAGAGATCGTAGTGGACGTAGAGAGGATTTGTCCCTCCCACATAACGGGAACAAATATCCTAGGCCACTCGAGGATAGTGCTTATAGAATGTCTGGCCAGACTCAAATAAATCAATATATGGGATATTGATGTTATTTGCACGAATAAGGCTATTCCATGGATCGAGAAACTAGGGATTGGATATACGAGTGTGACTTGTATGTCTCGTGTCCAATCCGGATATGGAGGCAAAGGGATGAGACAATTACTTGTACAAGGTTGTCTAGATGACTATTCTATTAGTTGGCTAGAATGGATGTTTTGCTAGAAACCGCTCCATATTAGCAAAGAGTTGCTACCAACTAGATAGAACCTATGGGGTCACACGCTATATAGAGTTGTACTAGATTTGGGAATTAATTAATTGGATTAATTAATTAGAAGGATCACTTTGCAAACCCTTGCAAACTTAGTAAGGACTAATTTGCAAGGAAGGGACTAAATTGAATTCTAGTAGGACTAGAATAAGTCCTTTAGGTAGTTAACAAGGAGTTGTTGGACTATATAAAGGACCCTCCTTCCTTCCTTCCTCATAACTTATGCTTTAAAGAGAACATAACAAGAGTGGGAGAGAACAAAGGAGAGAGAGAGCAAGCAACAAGGAGGACGCCGCCCCCTTGCCGCCGCCCCCTCGTCCCCGACGCCACAAGAGGGCCGAACCCCCTCTTTGTGCCTCGTTTTGCGTGATTCCTTCACCCTCCTTTCATTCCGGGCTAGCACCAAGGAGATTGGAGATCTAGGATAAACTCTAGGCGTGGATCAACTATAGAGAACGTGACACTATTCGCGTTTCAAGTCATCAAGGAGAACCCAAAGGTGTGTTTATGATTTCTTACCTTCACTATCGTTATGCATCTAGACTTGTGATCCTTGGAGGGTTTTGCATGGTTGTTTGTTTGATTATGCTTCCGTTTGCGCGATCCATGAATCAAAACCCTACAGAAAATCCTGCAGGGATCTAATCTATGAGGTAGAGATGTAGGTCCAAGTGGACTGAACTCTATAAATCACTTGTCTCTTGCATTTCTAGTTCATTATTTTTCTCAGTATTTGCAGCATACAAAACTGTCTGTTTTTCAAGAGTTTGAACTTGTTTTCAAGGCCTTGAAAAAGGCTTACTTGCTTTACACAAACTCCATTGCTTCCAAGGGCTTGAACTAACTTTCAAGGCCTTGAACTTCACTATTTTTCACAAGTTTTCATCTTCCTAGCAAGCTTTGAAAAAAAGTTGGCATACTCTATTCACCCCCCCCCCCTTCTAGAGTATCTTAGCTGCATTAACATCTGCATACTCACACTTTCACTCTCCAACTACCTGACAAGCCTAAGACACATTTCTATGGATTATGTTGAGGGTCTTCCAAAATCTCATGGTAAAACCACCATCTTGGTTGTGGTTGATAGATACTCTAGGTTTGGTCAATTTTACCCCTATCTCACCCCTACACACCCAGCGATGTGGCTCAACTCTTCTTCAAAAACCTTTTCAAACTTCATGGCTTACCAGAAAGCACTATCATTGACAGAGATCACACTTTTCTAAGTCAGTTTGGCACACCCTTTCCACCCTTTACGGGCACCAAGTTTCATTACTCCACCGCATATCACCCTCTAAGTAATGGCGAAACAGAGAGACTCAACTAATGTCTAAAGTTCTATCTAATATGTATGACTGGTGATAGACCATTGCATTGCTCTTCTTGCCCCAGTCTTTCTGAGTGGTGGTACAACATCACATTTCACAGCAGCCTCCAAACCACCCCTTTTGAAGCCTTTTATGGGTATAAGCCAAGACACCTGGCTTTACACGAGCTACTAGAGCAATAGTTGAAGTGGATGTTGAAAGTGTGTAATGTAGACTAAATACAGGACCTAAATACTCTAGAAGGGGGGGTGGAATAGAGTATGGAAACTTTTTTCAAAATTCAGAACTTAGCAGATTGACTTTGTGTGAAAATCAAATCTCAAGGCCTTGAGATTTTAGAAAACTGTCTGAAACTTTCAAAGGCAAAAAAGAAAGCTTCAAGGCCTTGAACTATTAACAATTCTAAGCAGCTTATAAACCCTAGTTTGATTTGAGTTGTGTGCAGCAGATAATAATAAAACTGTAAAGTAAAGAACACAAAGTAATTTACAGAGTTCAATCCCAATGGACCTAATCTCTTCCTAAGGGATCTAATCCATCAATATTGGGCAAACACTTCTTATTACTCACACAAAAACATCCCCAGATCTTCAAGCCTAAGTGATTTCCCTTACACCTATACAGCTTGTGGTTCCAAACCTATCTAGTTCCAGCTACTAACTGTTGAGCTAACAAGAACCTCTTGTTGTTCACTTGAACAACCAACCACTAGGTTAGGTTAGGTTTAATATATTTAAGAGATACACAGATTACAAAACAAGTGAAGAACACAGTAGAAAAGATAAGCTATTGAAGCCTGGATGTGTTCTTCTGGAAACTGGAATAACTTGATCTTCTGAAATCTGAAGTGAAGCTTGAATCTTTGTGTGTGTTTGAATGAATGATCTCCCACGAATTTTTCACACCTCTCTGAGTATTCTGCAAGCCTCTCTCCTTTCAAAATTCAAACCAGTCTCTTTTATCCACAGCTGCAACTGAATGAGAGATTTTAGGATCTCAGTTCCTACAAATCCTCCTTCTGTTTTCAACTGAAATTCAAACATCTCTAAGTGGATATCCGTTGGAGTTTTTTGAGATTTCTCTTGCACATTTAACAAACCTGCAACAATACTAAAACACAACAACAACAAAATCCAGAGAGATAACAGTACTATGATTGTTTGGTTTTTCCAGTTTCTGATAAAACTGGTTAAAAGATTAGAACACTAATTTGTTTAACTTCTGACACATATAAATCATGAAAAACAAGTTTAAGACTCTTAGAATTCAATGAATAATCACAATAATAAGAATCACAACCTGCAAGAAAGAATCAATTTAGTTCTGTAAAAACTGTCAGCAGCTCAAGGCACATCTCAAGGCCTTGGAGCTCTGAACCTGCTTCACAGATATTCAAAGTTAAATTCAGAAAACTTTGATTCTCCCTGTTCTGATCATCTGCAATTGTGTTAGATATGTAGATAATGTAAAGCAAGAATATATTCAACAAAACCCTGAGCTGCATAATCATATATTCAATCTGCAAAACAAACTTGTTAGAAAGTTCAGCATAATAAGAACAACTCTCAAGGCTTTTACTTTGTCAGTTTTCTCAAGGCCTTGGAGTATCTGAAATACATTGCTTCCTTTGTCTTTGTCTTTGTCTTTCATCACTCAAAACAATTACCATCCAAAACACATTCAAGGGTCTTTGAATCAACAATCTCCCCCTTGATGAAAGACAAAACCTACAGTCTTGTGTAGATTTTCCTGCCACTCCTTACAAAAATTAGATAACCACATATTTCAAATACAATAGACAATAATACCAGATAATCAGTAAACCACAGACAATCAGCAAACAACTGATTATTATTATTCAAGTACTGTAAGTAACACAAAAACACATAATTTCTCCCCCTTTTTGACTTTCATCAAATAAGGATGAAGAAATGTTGGATCATTACTCAGAGTCCAAAAAAAACTTAAAACTAAAAAAAATTGCTAGAAAGTCAAGGCCTTGTGAACAGAAAAGATGAAGAGAAAGAAATAGAAGGTTAAGGCTTTGGTCTTCTCTAATATTCAATTCTTCTTTGATGTCTGGCCTTTCTCTGAGCCTTCTCCAACTTCTTCTTCACTTGCAGCATCTTCAATAGACTGATTACCTTCTTGTTCAGCTTCTACTTCTGCAACAACTTCTTGAATTATCTCATCCACCTTCTTCTTAACCTGCACTGAATCCCCCTCTGTAGCTGCATCAACACATGTGTCTTCACCAGCATCTTCTTCATCAGTTTGTTCATACAGATGTTTTGAAGTAAGCACCAATGAAATTAGTTTCTTTTTCTTCTTCAGAAAATCTCCCAACCTTTCATCTGAAATCCACACTGGTATCATGACTAGTAGAAGAAGGTATCTTCTCCAAGTTCAAACCCTTGATGACAACATCCAGCTTTCCATTCATAACATTCATCAAGCCCTTGAACTGGTTAAATTCAGCTGACAGATCAAATAACCTTTGTCTGAGATCTTCAATCTCAACATGCTGATCTTCAAACTTCTCAACCAACAAAGAATAATCCTCATTGGCTTGTCCTTTCCCTGATGTAGTCCCCTTTGGCTTCACAAACTCCTTCTCTCCAAGTTCCTCCTTTGAAAAATCTGAATAAAACTTCCAATGTCCTTTCCTAGTCTGAACTACCCCAATCCTCTGAAGTGCAGTCTCATCAATCAACCCAAAACCTCCAGTAATCTTTTCCTCTCCTTTCACAGGTACATCAAAGTATTCAAAGAAAAGAGGTAACAGGTTGGCATATGGAAGAGGATGGTTTCTAGTTCTGGTTGCACAATAAATCATATGCTCCATAACAACTGTTGGCAAGTCTATCTCAAACCCTTGAGATATCAGATACATCAAAATAAGAACCTTATCAGTCACCAACTCCCTTGAGTTCTCCCTAGGAACTACACTTCTCATCTGAATTGTAAATAGGATTTTGGCTTCACAGTTGAGCACAGAGTGTGTCAACTGCTTTGGACCAGAGGGTACACCATCAATGAAGAACATCTCTTTTGCCTTATCCAGACACTCCTTCCTATCAGGGTAATCTCCAACATTATACTTCCTAGGAATGCCCAATACTTTGGCAAAAGTCCTATGATCTAACCTCAAATCTATCCCAGCCACTTTTGAAGTTAACACAATTTTATCATCACCTTCAGAAACCAAATTCAGATAAAACAACCTAGTTAACCTAGGATATGCTTTTGAAATAGGATTTAACACCTTCCAAACTGCAGTTTCTCTTAATTTTCTCATACAGTCAATATCCAATTTGTCCAACAACTCCTCAGAAATCATACTACAGAAAGCTACCTAATATGAAGAATAACCTTACATCCACACAGTTCTACCCTCAGAACTAACGAACCAATCTGTAGGAAGTACATTCTTACCTTGATAACCTTTCTTGGTTGCAGCAGCAACCTGCTTAACCCTAGTTTTCTTCTGTGAGGGTTTGCTCTTCTCTTGTTCTCCTTCAGATGGTTTCTTCTTGCTTTATTGAGCTGATTTCCCCTTTTCCTCTTCTCCAATCTTTTTATTCTCTCCCCCTTTCTTCTTCTCTTACCTAGGTTGATCACCACCCTGAGCCTCTGTCTCCTTTTGTTGATCAATGCTTGAACCTTCATCCCCCTTTTCTGTTTTGGAATTCTTTGCAGGAGGAGTGTCCTCATGCAAGCTCTGAGTGTTTTCTGAATCTGAATCAAAAATCACAATCTTTTCCTTCTTATTCCCTCTTCTTGGATCTGCCAGAAGGCTTCCCATGTTGCTGAATTCTGGCTGATTTGCGCTCCATTTTGGGGTTTAGGGTTTTGAGAAGGGAATGTGATTGAGAGAAATTGAGAGAGAGAGAGAGAGAAGAGAGTCGTAGAGAATTGATATAGAATGAAGAGGAATAAGCCCCGACCTTCAGCTTAAGTAGGTTGAAAGAGATGAGTCATAAAAGGACTCTGCTAAATCAACATGCAAAAAAGATCTTGAAAAAAATATTTTTGGATATTTTAGAAAATTCTCTGGGTAAATAAAATATTATACAGTTATCTAAAAAAATAAGATATAATATTTGATGATCCATTTTTTTAAAAAAAGTTACAGATGTTTTCAGGACCTGGAGAACAATCTCAAGGCCTTGAGATTTTCTGCAGTTTGAGAAACTTCAAAGCTTTGAGCTATACTTTCAAGGCTTTGAAAAATATAATCTCAAGGCTTTGAGATTTCAAAACATAATCACATATAAGTACTGATACTCCCCATAAACCAATGCATCCTTGTTTAACATCCCCAATTCAAGCCTTAGAGATGAAAACCTATCATCTAGCAAAGGTTTAGTGAAAATATCAGCAATTTGCATTGAAGTAGAAATAAAAGTTAAAACAACATCACCTTGTTCTGCATGATCTCTAAGGAAATGATGTCTCACATCTATGTGCTTGGTTCTTGAGTGCTGGACTGGATTCTTAGAGATTGAGATAGCACTTGTGTTGTCACAATGAATAGGCACATTTCTGAAATTGTAGCCAAGATCTCTAAGTTGTTGAGCAATCCATAACACTTGTGGACAGCAAGCTCCAGCTGCAATGTATTCAGCTTCTGCAGTTGATAATGCTGCAGAATTTTGCTTTTTGGAACGCCAACTGATCGATGAAGATCCAAGAAACTGGCAGCATCCAGAAGTACTTTTCCTGTCTACTTTATATCCTGCAAAATCTGCATCTGAATAGCCACTCAACGTAAAATTAGATCTTCTTGGAAACCAAAGCTCTAAGTCACTGGTTCCATTCAAATATCTAAAAATTCTTTTGACTGCAGTTAAATGACTTTCCTTAGGATCTGCTTGGAATCTAGAACATACAGACAATGAACATAATATCAGGTCTACTAGCAGTTAAATACAAGTGATCCAATCATACCTCTCTATTCCTTTTGATTCACACTCTTACCATTTGAATCCTTGTCTAAAGAGAGTGATGAACTCATAGGGGTTTTAAGGACCTTGGACTGTGACATATTGTACTTGTTCAATAAGTCCTTGGTATACTTCCCTTGATGTACGAAAAATCCTTTCTTCATTTGTAAGATATGAAGTCCAAGAAAGAAATTCAGTTCACCCATTAAGCTCATCTCAAACTCCTGCACATCAGACTAGAAAACTCTTTTGAAAGAGCACCCTTAGTAGCACCAAATAAAATATCATCTACATAGATCTGAACTACCAACAAATCATTTTGATGATGTTTAATGAAAAGAGTTTTATCAACTATGCCTCTTTTGAAAGTTTTTTCAAGTAGAAATTTTGAAAGCCTGTCATACCAAGCCCTTGGAGCTTGTTTTAATCCATAAAGAGCTTTGTCCAATTTATAAACATGATCAGGAAAGTTTTCATCTTCAAAACCAGGTGGTTGTGCTACAAAAAACATCTTCTTGTAAATAGCCATTCAGAAAAGCACATTTGACATCCATTTGATAAAGCTTTATGTGATTATGAGATGCAAATGCAAGAAGTATTCTAATAGCGTCTAACCTGGCAACAGAAGCAAAAATCTCCTCATAATCTATACCTTCTTCCTGATTATATCCTTGAGCCACCAGTCTGGCTTTATTTCTTACCACTTTGCCATTCTCATCAAGCTTGTTTCTGAATACCCATCTGGTTCCAATAACTGATTTCTCTTTAGGTTTGGGAACTAGATTTCATACCTTGTTTCTTTCAAACTCATTCAGCTCACTCTGCATTGCAATGATCCAGTCTGCATCTTCTAGTGCTTCTTTGGTATTTTTAGGCTCAATCAAAGATACAAATGCACTAAAAGCACACAAGTTCTTCAACTGTCCTCTTGTCTGAGTTCCAGTTGATGGATCAGATATGATGTTGTCAGCTGGATGATCTGCAAGGTACTTAAACTTCTTTCTTGGTATCCAGGAATATTCTCCTTCAAGGCTTTGAGTTATTGAAACAGTAGAGGGAGCATCATAGAAAGTTTCAGCTTCTGTCTCAAGGCTTTGAGATTTTGGTTCTGCAGGAGGTTCAAGGCCTTGAGATTCTGCTGATTGATTATGCACATTAGTTTTGCCTTTGTCTTCTTTCACAGCATCATCATCTGATTCATGCTTGTTCAAATCTAGGTCTGAAACATTCACTCAGAGAATCCTTAGTACTTTCATCAGAGATTACATGAATACTCTCTTCCACAATCTTGGTTTTTCTATTGTAAACTCTATAAGCTTTGCTAGTTTGAGAATATCCAAGAAATACACCTTCATCACTTCTAGCATCAAACTTACCAAGATTGTCTCTACCATTATTATGCACAAAACAGATACAACCAAAAGGTTTAAAATAAGAAACATTAGGCTTTCTACCTTTAAACAGTTCATAAGGGTCTTTTTCAAAATAGGTCTTATCAAGCATCTATTTAGCACATAATTGGCAGTGTTAACAGATTCTGCCCATAAGAACTTTGGAAAATTACTTTCAAGAAGCATGGTTCTAGACATATCCTCAAGTGTCATATTCTTCCTTTCAACTACTCCATTTTGCCGTGGAGTTCTAGGCGCAGAAAATTTGTGTGATATGCCATGCTTTGCACAGAACAAATCAAAGTAAGTTGATCAAAACTCCCTACCATGATCACTTCTAATAGATGCAACAGGTAAATTTTTCAAAGTTAGAAGCTCTTTGCACAATCAAGAAAATTCAAATAAAGCTTCAGTTTTGTCTCTAATAAACATCACCCAAGTTAATCTAGAATAATCATCTATTATAACAAGCATATACCTCTTACCTTTTTGGGTCTGAACTCTCATAGGACCACACAAGTCCATATGCAACAATTCTAAGGGTCTAGAAGTACTTACAGAGTTCTTTGGCTTGAATGAGCTTCTGGTTTGCTTACCTTGTACACATGATTTACAAACCTCATCATCTGAAAATTTATGTGATGGTAAACCTCTTACCAAATCCTTTGATATGAGTTTATTCAGGGTAGGTATACTAATATGCCCAAGCTTTCTGTTCCAAAGCTTTGAATCTTCCTTCAAGGCCTTGAGGCATTTTAGCTTGTCACCTGCAACACTGTTAGTACTCATAGCATATAGATTATATGATCTAGGAGCAGTGAGTATGCAATCACCAGATTTCTCATCTTGCACCACACATTTCTCCTTGTAAAATATAGCTTTATAACCTTTATCACATAACTGAGAGATACTAAGCAGATTATACTTAAGTCCATCTACCAGATAAACATCAGAGATAGAGTTAGTAGAACCATTACCAATACTAACTATACCAATGATATTGCATTTTGCTTTGTCACCAAGTGTGATTGTTCCTCCAGATTTTTCTGTAAGCTCAGTAAAAAGAGACTTCTTTCCACTCATATGTCTGGAGCATCCACTGTCTAATATCCATTTCTGATCTTTCAAGGCCTTTGTGACATCCTGCAAAAGAAAATCATTGCCTCAACAGGCTGTTAGACCAAGTGCAGAACTTTGAGTCATACTCAGAATCAGCCATGTTTGGTGGCCTAATTCCTTTTGGAACCCAAATCTGCCTAACATGTCCCTTAAGCTGATAAGGATAAGTATTCCTCATAATGTGAGGTTCTGATCTTCTGAAGGGACAAGTTAATCTGAGACCAATTTTTCCACAGTAATGACATTTTAGAGAATGTCTAATACAAGATTTGACAAAAGTAGTTTGGCTTTTCTTTGGAAAATCAGGATTATAGCCAATCCCACTTTTATGCATTGATTTCAGACTTCCTCCAAGAATGAGATTCAGATTATGTTCTGAGCCTATAAACCTGGCTAGGACCTTCTTGGACTCTTGAAGTTTCTCAGTCAAAGAACAGATTTGTTGTTCTAAATTCCCAGAATGAGTCTTTAGATCAGCATATCTTTCAGTCAAAAGAGTGTTTTGATCAACAACCTCTTTTATCTGTGCCTTCAAGGCTTTGAACCTGCTGTCCAAGGCCTTGAAGTCCTTTTCAAGCTTTGTCTTCGAAACTTCAACAGTTTTGTTTGTAAAAACTAGGTCCAGGTTTTCTTTACCTGCTCATGAATCTTAATATTTAAAGCAGAAATCTCATTTCTATAACTTTCCTCATTTAAAAACATACTCTTGAGAATTTCAGGAAGCGTGTCAGAAGAACTAGCAAGTGGATTTTTTACCATATCTTCAATAAGTCTGTTTGATGATTTTTCCTCATGCTTTGCCATAAAGCATAAATTTGCTTGATCTTCTTCTGTGTCTGAGTCACTTGATGAATCAGAATCACTCTAGGAAGACATCATGGCTTTCTTCCTTCTGTTGTCACTATCTTTCTTCTGAAAGTTCCTGTTCTTCTTCTTTTGTGGACAGTCCCTTACTAAATGATCTGCATCACCACACTCAAAACAATTCATTACTTTAGTTTTATGTGACTGTGATGAAGATTTATCTTTGTAGTCCTTACTGCCTGAAGGTCTTGATCTCTCTCTGTTGTAATCCCTGTTTCCAGAGTTTCTTTTCTTCTTGAGAATCCTGGCCAAGGCCTTGGAGATCAATGCTAAGGCCTCTTCATCATCATGCTCATCTTCAGTCTCAAGGCTTTGAGACTTTTCACTGTCTTTTGCCTTAAGTGCTAGGTTCTTGATGTTTTCACTCAAATCACCTTCCACATCCTTCATAGACATTTCATGAGTGAGCAGCTTTCCTCATAGATCATCTAGCTGAAGAAGACTTAAATCATGATCCTCCTCAATGGTTGTTGTCTTTGGCTTCCACTTGGCTTTTGGCAAGCTTCTCAGAATTTTTCTGACCTTCTCCTCATTTGAGAACTTCTTTCCTAATGACTCCAAGTTGTTCACCACATCAATGAATCTTTCGAACATCTCATTGATAGTCTCATCTGAATTCATCTTGAACAACTCATATTGCCTCAGAAGTATGTTGATTTTGGTCTGCTTAACCTGGCTAGTTCCTTCATATGTCCCCACCAGTTTATCCCATACTTCTTTGGCACTCTTGCAACTTGACACTCTGTTGAACTCATCTGCATTAAGAGCATAGTATAACAGATTCATAGCCTTGTAATTTTTTGATACCTTTTCCAGTTCAGTAACTGAAAGATTTTTCTCATACTTGATACATCTGACTCCATCAATTGTAGTATAGTACTCATGAGGACCATTCTGAACTATTGACCACAGTTCCATGTCTTGATCTATGATGAACATCTTCATCAATGCCTTCCAGTGCATGAAGTTATCACCACAGAACAATGGAGGTCTGTTGGCTGCCCTTCCTTGTGAGAATCCACCATCTCCTACATTACTCATAGTCACCAGATTGTTAGATCTATAACAGTGACAAAGGCTCTGATACCAATTGAAAGTGTGTAATGTAGACTAAATACAGGACCTAAATACTCTAGAAGGGGGGGGGGGTTGAATAGATTATTGAAACTTTTTGCAAAATTCAGAACTTAACAGATTGACTTTGTGTGAAACTCAAATCTCAAGGCCTTGAGATTTTAGAAAACTGTCTGAAACTTTCAAAGGCAAAAAAGAAAGCTTCAAGGCCTTGAACTATTAACAGTTCTAAGCAGCTTATAAACCCTAGTTTGATTTGAGTTGTGTGCAGCAGATAAGAATAAAACTGTAAAGTAAAGAACACAAAGCAATTTACAGAGTTCAGTCCAAATGGACCTAATCTCTGCCAGAGGGATCTAATCCCACCAGGATTGGGCAAACACTTCTTATTACTCACACAGAAACAGCCCTATATCTTCAGCCTAAGTGATTTCCCTTACACCTATACAGCTTGTGGTTCCAAACCTATCTAGTTCCAGCTACTAACTGTTGAGCTAACAAGAACCTCTTGTTGTTCACTTGAACAACCAACCACTAGGTGAAGTGAGGTTTAATATATTTAAGAGATACACAGATTACAAAACAAGTGAAGAACACAGTAGAATAGATAAGCTATTGAAGCCTGGATGTGTTCTTCTGGAAACTGGAATGACTAGATCTTCTGAAATCTGAATTGAAGCTTGAATCTTTGTGTGTGTTTGAATGAATGATCTCCCACGAATTTTTCACACCTCTCTGAGTATTCTGCAAGCCTCTCTACTTTCAAAATTCAAACCAGTCTCTTTTATCCACAGCTGCAACTGAATGAGAGATTTTAGGATCTCAGTTCCTACAAATCCTCCTTTTGTTTTCAACTGAAATTCAAACAGCTCTAAGTGGATATCCGTTGAAGTTTGTTGAGATTGCTCTTGCACGTTTAACAAACCTGCAAAACCATTAAAACACAGCAACAACAAAATCCAGAAAGATAACAGTACTATGATTGTTTGGTTTTTCCAGTTTCTGATAAAACTGGTTAAAAGATTAGAACAATAATCTGTTTAACTTCTGACACATATAAATCATGAAAAACAAGTTTAAGACTCTTAGACGTCAATGAATAATCTCAATAATAAGAATCACAACCTGCAAGAAAGAATCAATTTAGTTTTGTAAAAACTGTCAGCAGCTCAAGGCACATCTCTAGGCCTTGGAGCTCTGAACCTGCTTCACAGATATTCAAAGTTAAATTCAGAAAACTTTGATTCTCCCTGTTCTGATCATCTTCAATTGTGTTAGATATGTAGATAATGTAAAGCAAGAATATATTCAGCAAAACCCTGATCTGCATAATCAGATATTCATTCTGCAACACAAACTTTTTAGAAAGTTCAGCATAATAAGAACAACTCTCAAGGCTTTGAAACTTTGTCAGTTTTCTCAAGGCCTTGGAGTATCTGAAATACTTTGCTGCCTTTGTCTTTGTCTTTGTCTTTCATCACTCAAAACAATTACAATCCAAAACACATTCAAGGGTCTTTGAATCAACATATGTGTTTATTCAAGACATGATCATATTAGTTTGATACTCAAAGAAAATCTAGCCAAATTTAAGAAAGGATGAAGTTAAATGCAAACAAGTATATGACCGAGAGGGAGTTCCAAGTTGGGGATTTTGTGTTTCTGAAGCTCGAACCATACTGACAAACTTCTGTCAATATCCGGCGTAATCTTAAGATCTCAACTCGCTTCTATGGCCCATACCAGTGATTGCTAAGGTGGGAAGGTTTGCTTACAAGTTGCTGCTTCCACCTGCTGCAAAAATTCATACAATTTTCCATGTGAGTAAACTGAATTTAGCTCGGGGTCTATCCCTCACCACTGAACCCGCCCTACCTCGCATTGGTCCGGAAGGTTATATGCTCGTAGAACCGTCAGCCATAGTTTGAAATACCGTACTTGAAGTCGTTTCATTTTTATTACTGGAATGAAACATTTCGATTCCGGTTGTTTCAGTGATTCGTTTCGGACTAATTTTCTTAAATATTATAATTTCCCGAAAATTCTTATATTTTTAATATTACCCAACATCATATCTTTTTCAAAATAAGCATAAAATATGTTTTTCTATTACTAAACTTTCATTTTTATTCTTATTTGTTGCTAAAATATACTATTTAATGAGTGAACGAAATGAAAAATACTTAAAAAACTATTTATCTAGAAGATCAACATAATTGTAAGATTTTTTTTATATGAAGGCCCCAAAACTTTTTTAAATACAAACGGAACCCCGGTCGAAATCCAGTCAAAATTCGGTATATCATCTAAAACACCCCGAAACATCCGAAATCGGCCAAAACACACCCGTACACACCGAATTTCAGCTTGGTATGTACCGGTACTGGTTATACTTCGTTTTAAGACCAAAACGGTACAAATCGGCCGAAAAGGGCCGAAACGGAAAGAAATTTCAAACTATATCGTCAGCCATTTTGGATCGATGTGTTAACTCCGTTTTCGGAGTTATTTTATTACTTGTTTATCTATGTTTTTTGTGCTTTACTTGGCGAATTTGTCGTCTTTTGAGTATAATATGCCTAAATTGATGAACTTGAGTTTTTGAACATTAATTGTTAAATTCGGGCGTCTCTAGTAAATTTGGATACTTTTATTGTGATATGATCGTGGGTGCTTGTTTCGTGTTGTGGTTGGCAGGAAATAGGACGCGGAGATGAAAGAGGATGAAGAGACGAGCTTCGGAAACAAAGAACTCAAGGAAAGATTCAAGGAAAAGAAGGAAAAAGACTGCAGCCCTACTCTCTTCGCACGAAGAGAAAACCTCGTCGCACGAAGATAATTACTTAGCCAAAATCAGAGGAGTTTCAGAAAGTCTTCGTGCAGCATGATGCAGTATCAAAACAAGAAGACCTTCGCATGAAGAGAAGACAGTCTTTTCACGAAGACCTTCGCACGAAGACAAATTCTCTTCGTGCGAAGAGAAAGCCAAAATATGCAGTCCGTTTGGAGTTATTTTGGAATTACTTGGAAGTTGTCTTAAACTCTAAGGGAACGTATTAGAACATGTTAGGGCTGGTTTATTCAATATTCTCATCTAGGAAGACGTGCTTGGGAGCTTTGGGAGCTATTGTGGAGTTTTGGATCATCCGTTTGGATTCTCAACTCTTCTTTTCTTCAATTGTTGCTCATGATAAACTTAAAACTTGTTATTTTGATCATGAGTAAGCGTACCAAGCTCTTTATTCAGGATATCTAGACGGCAGCTATGGTTAAACATCGGTTTAGTGGTTTATGGATCATATTTCACGCGTTTTAGCTTAATTGGATGTTCTTATTATTTAGCCATGCTTGATTTTATGCTTATTTCTATCATTCGTATTGTATGATGTCACAATAGATTTGATTATAGGTAGAGAATACTTGAGGAATCGGTATATACGACCCGAAACGTGAATCTTGCACTATTTGTATCTAAGCTAGAGGAGTCGGTTTAGTTGACTAAGAACTAAGAGTAGAACATGAAATCTTAATGCGTGTTTAGATGTATGTATGTATGTATGTAGAGGAATAAGATACATGCCCCTAAACATAGTATTTGGTTGAGGAATCTTCAAAGTAGTGTTGCTTGTTTGGCTAAGTAGAAGACATCCGTGTTATACGAACGTAAAATATTAACGGTAATTACACGCTAGTGATCCCGAAAGAACTTTATCATTCATCAGTAATTCAACAATTATTCTTTGTTAATCGCTCAATCAACCGATTAATTGAGATACTCGTATTTTATTAGTAGAAGTAGAAAAACCAAATCAACTTGCGCTTAGCCCACATAAGGTTCTACAACTATAACTGATTTACAAGAAGTCCCTTAGGATCGAAAACCCGGAATTATCGGATAATACTACACACGACAGCTGTGCACTTGCGGTTGGGTCGTGTCAAGTTTTTGGCGCCGTTGCCGGGGACTTCGGCTAAATTAGTTATAATTCCTAGCCTTAGGGATTTTACTTTTCTGTTTATATCTGTTACTCACCTACGTTTTGTGTGTGATCTGGGATTTCAGGTTAGATTGTACGGTGCATGTCTCGTTCTAGAGACAAGCCTTTGCAACCAACACTTGAGGACCCGGAATCCCTGTTACGAGCACAGCGTAGAGACAATAGGAAATCAAGCTCAGTTACCATGGATGATGAAACTAGAGCCGAGTTTTAAAGGATCCGCAAGGGTATGCAAGATGCAGAAATAGCTACAGTTGCAGCTGTGGAAGATGCAGCTAATCGAGCAAGGGAGACTGAGGAGCTCAGAGCTCAGTTGACTGAGATGCAGACTGAAATGGCACGCTTGAACCCTCCAAATCCACAACCATGTCTTGGTGTGGGGCTACAAGCGAGAAACGATGGAGGCAATAACAATGGGGGGAATAATGCACAGGATGTGGCGGCACAGGTGAACAATGCTGAAGAAGATGACCGTCCTTTGGTGGACTACTTGAGGACTACACTGTAAGGTTACCAACCCACTATTGTCAGGCCACAAATCAACGCCACCAATTTTGAAATACGCCAACCATTGATAAACATGGTTTGGGATGAGTGCCTATTCACTGGAGCTGCAGGTGATGATCCACATCAACACTTGCTCAATTTTGAGCAAATTACCTCCACTATGTATGATCAGAGAGTTTCACTCGAGACGATAAAGCTCATGCTTTTTCCTTTATCTTTATCGGGAAAAGCAAAGAAATGGCTTATGGAACTTCTAGCAGGCAGTATCGCTACATGGGCAGAGTGTTGCAAGGAGTTCCTCAGGAAATATCTCCCACTGTCCAAGGTTTCTCAACGGATGGCAGATATAACAAAGTTCACGCAACAGGAAGATGATTCTTTAGGAGACACATGGAGAAAATTTAACCAGCTCCTTCGCAGATGCCCTATTCACGAAGAGCCATGGTACAAACTTTTACACTATTTTTATAATGCTCTAGACAGAGAGACTGTAAATGAGCTAGATATGATTGCTCAGGGCAATTTTATGGGCCTAGGAGTACAGAGATGCCGGGATCTACTGGATAATGTGGCAAAACGTGAGTCCACGAGGTTTGAGACTCGTAGAAACACAAAATCTGATGGGGCATTAGTTAGTAAGATTGAGTCGATGGTGGAACAAAAATTGAACATCAGATGGCAGTTATGACTTCGGCTTTCAGTAATATGAATCCATAGGCATAGGTGAAGTCAGTGGGAGAGATGGTAGCAGATGCAAATCAGGGATATGGAGATCGTATTGAAGATGTGAACTACATTGGTCAACCACGACAGCAACAATGGTCCAAAACATATCATCCGAATAACCGCAACCACCTCAATTTCAGCTATGCCAATCCAAACAGTGGATTATATGCACCAGGACAAAGGCCAAATGTTCCATACCAAGCTCAAAGACAGGTTCCACAATAGCAAACCCCACAATCAGAAGAACAAGAGACAAACGCATTGCTGAGGAAACTATTGGCGAGTCAAGATAAGATAGAGAGTAAGATTGTCGCCGTGGAAGCCACAATGAAGAGCCATGAGACACAGATCGGACAGATAGCGAATCAGAATACTAGACTTCCACCTGGCATGCTTCCATCTAACACTATCACTCTGACTGAACAGCTGAAAGCAATCACCACTCACAGTGAAGTTACTACACAAGACTCGCCATATCCTAGCCACGTGCGAGCTGAAGCGACCAAAGCCACTGAAAAGGCTTTGAGTGAAGAAATGCCCGTGCCTACCGTGATTCCTCAATCAAAGGACACGAGTAGGAAGTCGGAGGAGAAGAAAAAGCCTAAGGAGTACAGCATGCGAGTGCCATATCCGCAGAGGTTGAAGAGCCAAGAGGATGCTAAGCACTTCAACAAGTTTGTGGATAGCTTCAAGAAGTTGCATATTAATATTCCTTTCGCGGAGTGCATATCACAAATGCCAAAATATGCTAAGATTCTCAAGGACCTCCTCTCTAATAGGAGGCGCATGGATGATTTTGAGAATGTGACCCTGAATGAAGAGTGTAGCGGCATGATGCAAAAGGCGTTTCCAAAGAAGATGAAAGATCCGGGGCGTTTCATCATTCCTGTGACATTTGGGAGATGCGTTTCATGGAAGGCATTATGTGATCTCGGGGAAAGCATTAATTTGATGCCTACACCAGTATTTCAGCAACTTGGTGTAGGGGTTCAAAACCCACTCGAATGTGCTTGCAGATGGCTGACCGTACCATCAAGCGCCCAAGGGGCGTGTTGGAGGATGTTCTTGTGAGAGTCGAATGACTCATCTTCCCTGCGGATTTTGTGATTCTGTTTATGGAGGCTGATGATGATGTCCCACTCATATTGGGACGACCATTCCTTGCCACAGGGAAGACTATCATTGATGTTGCCAATGGGGAGTTGACGATGCGGACTAACGATGAGAAGGTAGCATTCAATGTCTTTGAAGCTATGAAATTTCCCGTGTATGCGTTGAGTGAGCAGTGTTTTGGTGTGGAGGCATACACACCGGATGAGGAAGAAGACATTTTATTGGAGCGGCTATATGAGGAGCTTGCTCTACTTGACTCAAGCGAGAAGGAAAAATCTATGGAAGCTCACTGGCGAAAGCCCCTACCCCTCTTTGATGAGGGAGGCAAGAAGATTCTTACTCCTTATCTTATTACTGCTCCTGTTTTAGAATTGAAGCCTTTACCTGTTCATTTAAAATATTTATACTTGGGATCTAATGAGACTTTGTCTATGATTGTATCTACGTGTTTGGACAGGGAACAAGAGGAGCAGCTTCTCAAGGTATTGCAGGAAAGAAAGGCAGCTATGGGATGGACCATAGCGGATATCAAGGGGATCAGCCCCACAGTTTGCCAGCACAAGATCTGGCTTATGGAAGACAAGAAGCCGGTAGTTCAATTTCAGCGCCGCCTCAACCCTCATATGCAGGAGGTGGTGAAGAAAGATGTTCTTAAATGGTTGGAAGCAGGCATCATCTACCCGATTTTCGACAGCACGTGGACTAGCCCAGTGCAGTGTGTTCCTAAGAAGGGAGGTATTACTGTGGTGGAAGCGGAAAAAGGTGATCAGATTGCCACTTATACCGTTACTGGGTGGAGAGTTTGCATGGATTACCGCAAACTCAATGATGCCACATTGAAGGACCATTTTCCTCTTCCGTTCGTTGATTAGATGCTTGACTGTCTGGCGCACATTCTCATTACTGCTTTCTGGATGGGTACTCCGGGTATAACCAGATAGCAATTGAGCCAGCAGACCAGGAAAAGACGACATTCAATTGTCCTTATGGGACATTTTCTTTTAGAAGCATGCCATTTGGGTTATGCAACGCACCTGCTACGTTTCAGAGGTGTATGATGTCGATCTTCTCTGATATGATGGAGCAGAATTTTGAGGTCTTCATGGATGATTTTTCGCTCTATGGTTATGGTTTCGAAGACTTTCTATAGCAGCTAGCTCGGGTTCTTGACAGATGCATTGACACCAATCTAGTGCTCAACTGGGAAAAGTGTTATTTCATGGTGACCGAGGGGATAGTGTTGGGGCACAAGATTTCAAGCAAGGGTATAGAGGTGGACCGTGAAAAAATTGGGGTGATTGAGAAGCTTCCATACTCGACTACTGTCAAAGGGGTAAGGAGTTTCTTGGGACATGCAGGATTTTACCGGCGAATCATCAAGGATTTCTTGAAGATCACAAAACCTCTATCTCATTTGCTTGAGAAAGATGCAGTCTTTAATTTTGATGCAAAGTGCAAGTCAGCTTCTGATGTGCTCAAGGAGAAGTTGATTAGCGCACCCATCATTGCCACACCAGACTGGACTTTGCCGTTTGAGCTCATGTGTGATGCTAGTGACTATGCGGTGGGAGCAGTTCTGGGCAGCGAAAAAATAAGGTAGCTCATGTCATTTATTATGCTAGTTGAACTCTCAATGATGCACAGGTTAATTATGCTACCACGAAGAAAGAGTGGTAGCAATCATCTTTGTGTTGGACAAGTTTCGTCCGTATCTTGTGGGGTCTCAGGTGACGATTTTCACAGACCATGCAGCCCTCAAGTACCTTCTCACCAAGAAGGACGCCAAGCCAAGATTGATCCGATGGGTTTTATTGATGCAAGAGTTTGCATGGTTATTAAAGATAAAAAAGGGGGTAGATAATGTTGTTGTTGACCATTTGTCACGGCTAGAGAATGAAAGGCAGGAAGATGTGTCAATTAGAGAAGATTTTCCAGATGAACATCTCATGGTAGTGGTAGCAGATGTGCCTTGGTTTGCTGACTTAGCGAATTTCAAGGCGCTCAATATTGTTCCTAGGGATATGACTTACCACCAGAGGAAGAAATTATTTGCAGATGCGTGACAGTACTTCTGGGATGACCCTTATCTGTTCAACCTAGGAGCGGATAATGTATTGCGGAGGTGTGTATCAGAGCCAGACATTTGGAGATTCTCAGACACTGCCACGCGTTGAATTGTGGAGGTCACTTCGGCAAATCACGTACAATGTCAAAGGTACTTCAGAGCGGTTTCTTTTGGCCTACATTGCATAAAGATGCTCATCTGTTTGTGCAGCAATGTGACCGGTGTCAGCGGACCGACAATATTTCCAACCAAAATGAGATGCCTCAAAATTTTGTGTTGGAGGTAGATCCGTTTGACGTGTGGGGCATTGATTTCATGGGGCCATTCCCATCGTCACTTGGTAATCTTTATATTCTTTTGGCTATTGATTATGTGACCAAGTGGATCGAGGCAATGGCTTGCCCCAAGAATGATAGAGCTAATGTAGAGAGATTTGTACGAAAGATTATTTTTACGCGGTTTGGGACGCCCAGGTCCATTATTAGTGAAGAAGGATCTCATTTCGTGAACAAAGTCTTTGCCAATGTGTTGAGCAAATATGGGTGAAGACGCACAAGATATCACTGGCTTACCACCCCCAGTCGAATGGCCAAGCTGAAGTTTCTAACTGGGAGAGAAAGGGAATTCTTGAGAAGACAGTCAATCCAGGGTGCAAAGATTGGTCTCTACACTTAGATGACAGTTTACGGGCATACAAGACTGCATACAAGACACCTTTAGGCATGTCGCCTTACCAGCTTGTATTTGGGAAGTCATGTCATCTCCCGGTGGAACTTGAGCATAAAGCGTATTGGGCATTGAAGAAGATCAACTTGGATGCAAAGCTCTCAGGTGAGCAAAGGAAACAGGCATTGCTAGAGCTTGAAGAATTTCGGTTGATGCCTATGAGAGTGCAAAGATCTATAAATAGCGGACAAAGAAATGGCACGACAAGCACATCATACCGCGAGACTTCAAGGTGGGACAGAAGGTATTGGTTTTTAATGCAAGATTGAAATTGTTTCCAGGAAATTTGAAGTCAAGGGGGAGTGGTCCTTTCACGATTACCGAGGTATACCCATGGGGATCACTTGAGGTCGAAGCTGAGAATGGGAACCGATTCAAGATAAATGGACAGCGAGCAAAGTCATACATGGACGGGAATTTCATTGGGGTTATCGAACGCCTCAAAGCAATTCCCGCTATTTGAGATCATATGAGGTAACTGGGTCGGGCCGTCGACCTTAAATTACAAGCGCTTGTTGTGAGGCAACCCAAACTATTTACTGCTTTAGTGTAGATTTACATACTGTTCTGTTATTTTATTCTATTCAATTTGTTTGAGAGGTGCGAGAGAGTGGATTTAATATTTTTAATGAATGTGTGCAGGAATTCTAGGTCGAAGGCCTATGTCGGATCCCCCTTCTTGATGCGCGTGTGAAGAATTGCAGGAAAAATCGAGAAACGACAGACCAAAACGCGTACCGGGATCCGGAATGAATAAATAAAGGATTGACGCCATTCCTACACTTACACAACACACGCATTTGGGGAAGATCACATTCCCGGACTCACCATATTGATATACGCAAAGAAGACATAAAGAATAGGGCAAACTAGCACAATGGCACGGATTACGAGGCAAATTTTTGAAGACAGGATTGTGAGATGATTTGAACGGTGCCATAGTGTGGGGGTCGTCGAGAGCTTTCTGTGGACAGGTGGAACGCGTATATCGGAGTCCGGACGAAGAAGTTATGTCAAAAAGGATGTTAAGCAGATAAAAAGCGTCCAAAAGCATCCGGAATTGCCAAACGGGTCTTTGGAAGGGTAAATTTGAAGAATAGAGGATTCCTCGGACATTGGGAATCTTTTATAACGTATATGGAGTCTCGAGGTCGAGGAGATCCATGAAAAAGCAAAGAAACGAGCAAAAAGGCGAAAAGGATGCTCGAGCGGCTAAAAACATCCGAAAATGAGAAACGAACCTTTGAGAGCATGAAATGGAAGCTAAAGAGATTCCCCGTATTTTGGGAATTTTCTACAGCTTAAAAGGAGTCTCGAGGTCGAGGGGATACTAAGGAATGCAAAGGTACGGTAAAAGGAGCGCAAAAAAGTGAAAAGTTAGATGTTTTAAGCCTGCCCATGTTCTCTTCGCACGAAGAGAATTTCTCTTCGTGCGAAGAGAAACACTTAGAAAAGTTTAGATGCTCTGAAAAAGTCTTCGGGAAACACCTTGCAGTATCAAAATAAGAAGGTCTTCGAACGAAGACTGAAAACTCTGCGCACGAAGTTCTTCGCACGAAGAGTTTCTGTCTTCGCACGAAGACATCGTGGAAATTACCAGAAAGTCAGCGATGAAGAAGAGAAGTAAGGGGGTTCTTAGGGGTATTTTTGGAACATCACTTGGGGCATATAAAAGTGTCGAATCACTGAAGAAGAGCTCAGTTCTTCATTGTTCTTCCCTTTTTGTCAATTTTGTCTCTCATCCTCAAGCCAACAAAATTCTTCAATCATCAAACTTCATCAAATTGAGAAAGAATCATAGGGTTTTGTTCGCGTGGAAGAGGGGAAGAAGATTAAACCTCGGATTTTTGGCTCAATCAAGCTCCAAGCACGGGTTTGGTGAAGAACAAAAGCTAGGGTTCGATTCCTAGATTTCAAAATTGAAGCAATAAACATCGGCGGGGACGACAAGAAGAGTAAGGAAAGCAAATTTTTTTCGATTTTTCCAGAAATTTTTCGACGGGTGTAAAATCAGCCCATTCTTGTCGATTATTTCGCGGAAACGGCACCCGTAAGAAGGGAACTCCGGGTGCCTCAGGTACTTTCTACTCAAGCAATTTCGTTTTCGCGTCTTAGGCACAATTGAGTAAAAGCCCGGTTTGATTTTGTTGCGCTTAGTAGCGTGCTTGGAGCCGATTGAATAGAGTCCTAGGATTTCGTGTGAATTTGATACTTGTTTACTTTCCGTACACACTTCTTGTCACAACGCACGTGTTAATTTGCTCGCTTTATTTGCTTAAATATCCTAAATGGCATCTAAGAAGAGAAAGACCGGTGAGGGACCGTCTGGGCAGTCGCCCGGCTTGGGTGTACCTGTAATTGAGGTGGCGGAGTCTCCCAAATATGCTATTATGGCAAGACCGTTACAAAAAAAACCAGGGATTCAGGGTAGACGGGATGCAAAAATGAACATAAAGAATGTGGGTCCGGGGCATTTTGATTCTTATTGATTTGTGACCCATGAAGCCCATTATGACTTCTACCATGATACCTACTTGAAAAAATCGGGTCAAGCTGAGAAAGTCTTTGAGTTTCACGAGGACATGCCTCACAATATCAAAGACATTTATGACAGAGAGAAGCTACTTGAGTGGTTTAACCTAGTAGGCAAATCTAGCTCTAACATTTCTAGAGAATTTTGCGTCAACCTCAGGTATGTTACGAGTGGTGAGAGTCAAGACCCGCGGGTAGTGTATTGTAGAAACAAATGGATATTCTTCACGCCAGAGGCTATTCGGTTCGCACTAAAGTTTCCACCCCTTGATGAACCATGTGCTTTTGCCCGGATTGCTGCCGATGAGGGTATCCATGAGAGTGTGAACAAATTCTGTTTCGCACTGGGCAAGGATCCTTGGGATATGAAGGGTGATATTCTTAAGTGGAAAGTCGTAAGAGGTGAGCTGAGGCCCGAGGCACGGTGGTTTTGCGAGCTATTAGAGAACTGGTTTTCGGGAACCACATAAAACTCGGCTTATTCCTTCAAACTCTGTGTTATGGCCTTGTGTGTCTGGTTGGGGGAGACAATTGATATCCCTAAATTCATTTGGGGAAATATCATGGACCGAATTTCTAAGAACAACAAGATGGCACCGGGACACACGTGCTTTCTCATACACTTGGCCATCACGTCGGATGTGGTAGTTCCTAAGCACGATAAGACTGTTGACGTCTTTCCTAAGAGGGAGTGGTCCAAGTTTGATGGCTCTGTGAGGGCATTGAAACGGAACAAGGGCCGCCGGAAAAGTACGAGATTAGGAGATAGTTTTGACGGCGAGGCGGCTTTTAACAAGCTTAGGGTTGAGATGGCAATGGACTGGGATGAGAGAAGACGACAGTTTCAGTGTCTCCAAAGTAACCAAGCCCAATTGGGGAATTTGGTTCAAATGGTGGGTGACTGCACCCTCTACGCAAGCAACGTACCTAGGGAGGACTTTGTCCCGGCTGTCCCTACTACTGTGAGATGGTATCAAGGAGCCACGTATGAGAATCCGGTCCCGCCCACGGATGATGAGGAAGGAGAAGAAGATGAGGAAGAAGAAGGGGATGATGATGCCGGAGGCGGGGATGTGGATGCCCCATACTCTGAGGATGATGTGTAGAGAGGAGAGAACCTTCGCACTAGGATTGTTGAGCATCTTAGTGTGGGGATGTGGTACTTTGTACTAGTTAGTCGAGTCTTGCATCGCCCGTTTCATATAGATAGTTTTTGTTATGTCCTTATTTTTCTTTTTATTATTTATGATTCTGTTTGCACGTTTATTTTATTGAGTCAACCCACCCCTACCGAGTCATAATCGAGTTGGCCGTTGCATATAGAGTAGGATAAGTTAAAAAAAATGAAAAAACCAAAAAAAATAAAAAAAAAATTGAGAAAGGGCAATCAAAAGAAGCTGAAAATGTGGTAAAATTGAGAAGTGTGAGACTTTTAGGCACAGGACATGATTTGCGACTGAGAGTGACAACGTGAGTCCCCCTTAGTAAGTATAGAGAGTCTCTTTACGGAAATGCATGCCTATTTTACACGCGTACTTAATTTTAAATCTAAACTGTGCGCCAAATTTTCTTACAAGAGTTGAGCTAGGTGTGAGCTAAACAAGCCGAACGTTCTTGTGTACGTCTTAGGTAGTCGCCAGCCCACCTCGTAGTGGCACACAGAACAGTTGTGCGAGATCGCGTATTAGATCACTCACTGCTTAATATATCTCACCCTGTAGGACCACTAGAACCCGTATTGAACCTTGGATTCTTTGATAACCTCTTGACTTAGGGTGACGATTCTTGGCCTTCATCACTGATCATTTAAAATCACCATTTTAGCGCGTCACGAGGGAGTTGTAGTTGAGGGGGTTCGATGAGGGAGTTCTTCATGATACATTCTTGTGAGTCTTACACATCGCTTATGTTTCATTTGATATTTACGAGGGGATGCGAGGGTGAGTGAGAGTAGGGTTGCGCACTTCGGTGTGGTGATGTTCCATATCGTTACAACATGGGCACAAGTGTGGAGAGCCGTGAGTGCGTGATATCTAATTCGCATGGAAATTGGGTTGGGTGAACTTAATTGGTGGATCGTGGTAGGTACCGTATTTCGTTCATTCGTTCATTTCAGAGTAGGAGGTTCGGTTGGATTAAGCACGAGACTCATTTCTTTATCGACTACTTGAGAGAGGGCATGATTACATTCGAGTGTGGGGGTGTCGACTTTTGACCACGGACATCGAGATTGAGCGTGCGACGACTCCATCCCCACACATGTGCTTTGATTTGTATGCGGCTTAGTTTTGTGAGACCATTGATTTCATTGAGTTAGGGGGAGATGGATTTACTTGTGATATTTATTCATCGAATTGATCATTTCCTCCCCCATTCATTTTATTTTTGGCTTTACTCTTGAAAGACAACTCGGGATATGTGTTGCGGAAATTTTTGGGAAATTTGAGAGATAAGAAATAAAAAAGAAAAAAAAAATCAGAAAAAAAAGAGAGAGAGAAAAAAGGAGAGTTAAAATAAAGGAATAAATGGGAGCTTATTGGAAGACCGAGTGGAGGAACAACTAGTTCATCAACGAGAATGTTCATTTCGTGCACAACTCAAGACAGTGACCGCGGAGATCGTAATTGTACCAGGGTTTGAGGGGATCGAGGGCCGGAGATGGTGAGTTTTGGGTTCGGTTTCTATCATCGTTGTGAGGTGTGTGAGATGTGGTTTATTGTGAGAATGTGACGCTTTAGGATTATTACATGATTGTTATCCTTTCGTCCCTAATCCTCATCATTCTAACCCGTTAGTGGAATAGGAGCTCGGACCTTGAACGTGGCTTAGCTTAGCGTAGCCTCTTATTTTGTTGGCACACGCGAAGAGGTAATGCATTCTTGTACGTCGTAAGGCTAGGCTCTCTATACTAGCTAGGGAGATTCTCGTTGTCAAACTTGGTTTCAACTCATGCCTTGTATCTAGATTTCTCATCGCTTCATGATAACCGGTTTAAGCTAATGGAGATTGCCCGATCTCACAAAAGAAAAGAGAAAATTGTTATTTTAATACTTGCATTGTATATATTGAATTTGCATATAGGTGCATTGTGTATAATCGAGTCGTGTCGGCTAGTACATGGTGGTTTGTGGTTTGATTGTCATCACGGATTGTATGCAATGTTGGTGAAAGTATGCAATTGGCGTAGGAATGTATGCAAGGATAATTGGGATGGTATGCAAGAAGAAAGTAGGGAGTTGAGGAGGAAGGTTTGAGAGAAGAGGTTTTAGTTGGAATGTTTGCTCGAGACGAGCTAAATGTAGTGTGGGGGTAGTTGATAACTCCGTTTTTGGAGTTATTTTATTACTTGTTTATCTACGTTTTGTGTGCTTTACTTGGCGAATTTGTCGTCTTTTGAGTATAATATGCCTAAATTGAGGAACTTGAGTTTTTTAACGTTAATTGTTAAATCTGGGCGTTTCTTGTATATTTGGTAGGGCTGTCAAAAACAACCCGGCCCATTTGCCCGCTCGTGCCCACTGCCTTTAAATGGGTTGAAACCCGCCCATTTAAATGAATGGGTGAATATTGCCCAACTCATTTCAATCCGTCCTTAAATGGGCGGGCATGGGTCGGTGATCGGGCCCCGTTTAACCCAAAGTTCTGCTTTTGCTTATTTTCTTCAACCTTACTTATTTTGAAACACTAATCAAATGTCTTTTATGCCCCTAATACTACATCAATTATTATTAGGGTAAAGCCTTTATTAGTGTAAGGGCATAAAAGACATTTATGAAATACACAGATTTTAATAAAAGAGATATATAAATACATCAATTATTAGGAGAGAAAACTCTCCCGTCTTTCTTCTTTCTCTCTCTCTTCCCGCCACCGCGCAGCCCCCACCATCACCACCACCACCACCACGAAGTCAATGCCTCCATCATCACCCCTGTTCTCATCCTATCACTTCACACAGTCCTGAATCTCGAATCCAATCACCGCACCTCCTCAAAATCCTCACCATGAGATCAACCCCGAGAGGTCTAGATTTAGTATTGACCACGTCGATGGTTTCTTGCCGCTCGACGAGGTGCCGAGGTCGGTATCTTATGAAAAGATTTTTGAGGCAATAGAACAGGGCGCTGAATGAGTTCTGGTTCGATTGGGTTAGTTTATGGGTCTGGGTTTGTTAGTCGAGAGAAGTAGATCGGAAAATTGGTCGCCTCTAATGGAGGTTTACCGCCGGTGGAGATGCGGTGACAATTGACTGTTGGGAGGAGAAGTGAGGTGGTTCTGGTGGTTGGATTAAAGAAGATAAGATATGGTGGCGGTAGGTGAATTTGTGTCTAGGTTTTGTAGGGACAGTAGGAGGGCGATGTTGAGAAAGGAGAAGATTTTTTTTGCTTAAGTCAAAACCTTCCATCAACTTGTAATTTTCTTAGAAATAAATGGGTTAAATGGGCGGGTTAGGTTTACTATGGACCCGTCTTAGCCCGCCCATTTAAATTAATGATGTTAAACGGGTCGGGCGGGTTGAGCCCATTTAAACTTGTGCCCGTTTATAAATGGGCACAACCCGCCCAACCTGCCCGTTTGACAGGTCTAATATTTGGATACATTTATTGTGATATGATCGCGGGTGCTTGTTTCGTGTTGTGGTTGGTAGGAAATAGGACACTGAGATCAAAGAGGATGAAGAGACGATCTTCGGAAACAAAGAACTCAAGGAAAGATTCAAGGAAAAGAAGGAAAAAGATTGCATCCTCATTATCTTCGCACGAAGAGAAAACCTCTTCGCACGAAGAGAATTACTTAGCCAAAATCAGAGGAGTTTCAAAAAGTCTTCCTGCAGCATGATGCAGTATCAAAACAAGAAGACCTTCGCACAAAGAGAAAACAGTCTTCGCACGAAGACAAATTCTCTTCGTGCGAAGAAAGCCAAAATATGCAGTCCGTTTGGGGTTATTTTGTAATTACTTGGAAGTTGTCTTAAACTCTAAGGGAACATATTAGAACAGGTTAGGGCTGGTTTATTCAGTATTCTCATCTAGGAAGACGTGCTTGGGAGCTTTGGGAGCTATTAAGGAGCTTTGGATCATCCGTTTGGATTCTCAAATCTCTTTTCTTCAATTGTTGCTCATGATAAACTTAAAACTTGTTGTTTTGATCATGAGTCAGCGTAGCTAAGGTCTTTATTCAGGATATCTAGACGGTAGCTAGGGTTAAACACCGGTTTGGTGGTTTATGGATCATATTTCTCGCGTTTTAGCTTAATTGGATCTTCTTATTATTTAGCCATGCTTGACTTTATGCTTATTTCTATCATTTGTATTGTATGACATCATAATAGGTTTGATTATAGGTAGAGAATACTTGAGGAATCGGTATTTACTACCCGAAACGTGAATCTTGCACTAGTTGTATCTAAGCTAGAGGAATCGGTTTAGTTGACGAAGAACTAAGAGTAGAACATGAAATCTTAATGCGTGTTTAGATGTATGTATGTATGTAGAGTAATAAGATACATGCCCCTAAACATAGTCTTTGGTTGAGGAATCTTCAAAGTAGTGTTGCTTGTTTGTCTAAGTAGAAGATATCCGTGTTATATGAACGTAAACTATTAACGGTAATTACACCCTAGTGATCCCGAAAGATATCCTGAACTTTATCATTCATTAGTAATTCAACAATTATTCTTTGTTAATCGCTCAATAAACCGATTAATTAAGATACTCGTATTTTATTTAAGTAGAAGTAGAAAAAACAAATCAACTTGCGCTTAGCCCACATAAGGTTATACAACTATAATTGATTTACAAGAAGTCCCTTAGGATCGATAACCCGGATTTATTGGATATTACTACACAAGACAGCCTTGCCTTTGCGGTTGGGTCGTGTCACGATGCATGGTTCACCAAGGCAATAGTTTCATTGTCAAAGTTTTAGTCCAATGGTCCAACACTCTCTTCCCTCCGAAGCTACGTGGGAAGATTAATAGGCGCTTAAGAAGCAATTCCCCAAGTTTGATTAGTTAGGACACAAATAAATTTAAGGGGCGACTATTGTCAGGAACACCGAATTGGGAAAGAACACTAAACGAACCTAGATGCTAAATTTACATGACACATGGAGGTTCCGGTCTGCAATTGACCCGAACCGGCTAAAAGAAATATCCGAAATTTTAGCTTATCAGAACGACGTAGTCTTACGTAACGCCCTAATTATGAGTGACAACTTTTGGTAGGAATTCGGGGAATGTCGTTCCCTCAAATGGCATTTGATAAATGTACTTGGCTGAATTGGTATTTGCAAAATATCCTCCAATTTAAAATTTTCTAACAACCTTTGTTAGAAATCAAGTGGGGACACGGCCTGATGACATGTACCATAAAGTTGTGAGAAAAAATGTTAAATGACCCTGATATCCTTGTCAATGAAAGTGACATACAACCTCAAAACAAAAACTAAAAACGGGTATCTTTCTCTCTAAACACATTGAATTTTTCCTTCTGCTTAAACCTACCAAAGTCTAGTTGTATTTACTCCGACTGTGAACTTAATGGATGTATACCTTTAAGTTCTCAAATTTTGGCTCATTTGTCACTCTCATTTGCTCTTGTTCGCCCATTTTGTCTATAGATGTCTCTCTCTTTCACCATTTTTGTTGTTGAGCTAGGGTACCACTAAAACTCTCACTTTTTTTCTTTGATCCTTGTAATATGTTCATCACAGTACTCTAAAATGTATGCTACTGTAGTTTTTGATAAAGATTATCTTCATTTGTCTTTTTTTGAGAATTAACGATCATTATATTGATTCTATGTTATTCTTTCTGAGTTTGATGTGTGTTGTTTAATGTGCTGAGATTTGGACGAGTAGATGATCGTCTATGTCTTCGCACAAAAGACAGAGAAGGGCATTTACTTGTCTCGATTTAGCACATGAATAACTGGGACGAGCAAGACCTGCCAGAATGGGACGGGTGTGCTCTCGTATGGCATTTAAATCATATACGAGTAACCACTCGTCGACCAGTAGGAGATGAGTGATTGCACATATGGGTTTTAAATATCAGACGAGAGAACACTCGCCCCAGTCTTGGAGGTCATGCTCATCCCAGTTGTTCACGTGATAGACTGGGACGAGTAAATGCTCGTCCCTATCTTCTATGAAAAGACAGAGACGGGAATTTACTCGTCCCAGTATCTACACAATCAACAACACACATACTGAGACGAGCATACCCTAATACCCTGAAATCATATTATCATGAAAAATGTTATTCAATCATGTGAAGTGTATGTCCTAAACCATAAAATCATGTAATGTAAACTCTAAAACCAAAATCATATAATCCTCAACCATAATTCATGTAATCCTAAACCTTACACCATAAACCTAGGTCATCTAACCTAAACGCTACATTTACAGAGTGGGACTATAACCTTGACATCGCTCTGGGAGGATCACATGTTGAAACATGCAATGAATTTCCGCACACTTCCAGCAAAACTTGCATCTAAACTTGCATGTGCGGCGAATACCAATAGATGTGGTTCCTTTATGTACATGTGGGTGCTTGTGCATCAGAACTCAAGAAGCTTGGTCATTTCAAAGCCAAACACGATTTTGAGGTCATGTACCAACACACCAACATTTATAGTCATTGCAATCCTTAAATCATGCCTATGCTGGAACGATTCACACTCCTCCCAACGCAGCACCGTGATGTAGAATTGCCTTACCTCCAAACACAACAAATTTCCGCACAATTCCAGCGAAGAAAGTGGTGACAGGTTGGGGGACAAAGAGAAAAGACACAAGCCAATTGTCGATATCGTGCATGCAAAAAAGTGAGGTACATGAACGTACAGATGTGGCCATTGCCATGTAAAAGGGCATACCAAAAAGAGTTGCCACAATTTACCACATTATTGTGGTTATAAAATTCGTTGTTCATTCTTCGTAAACTCAAGCTTTCAACTTCTTCCGAGGATAACACTCAGTATATCTTTTGTTTCTAAATTCAGTTTGCAGTTTAAAAAAAAATTAAATATTTATTGTTACAAAGATTTGTAGGTATTATTATAAAAATTTACAAATATTAAGCTAAAATAGTATAATTATCAGAAACGATAACCAAATGAGTGATGCTTTACAAATTGAATCTCGTATTTTTAAGACAAATGTTACTAAAGCAGTTTTAACATAAAATTATAGTACACGGACGTACCGTACCACTTTTTTATTTAAGTCCCGTATGTTACTAACTATGGTTGTTGTTTGTTCATTAGTTTGTAATCGATATTTGTTGTTTGTTTGTTTGTTTGTTTGTTTGTTTGTTTGTTTGTTTGTTTGTTTGTCGTTGTTTGTTCATTTGTAATCGATAGTCGCTGTTTGTTTGTTTAAAGCTGCTTGTTCGTTCGTACGTAATCGATAGTCGTTGATCGGTTTGAAATCAAATCAAAAATGAAAAACAAAAAACTGAAGTCCCATTACATAAACAGAAACTCAAGTCCATTACGGGAAAGTACATAATATAAACAAAAACTAACATAAATTCTAATCGAGAATCCACATCACAAATGTGCTTCAATCGCTTTACGGCCCTTCTCGTGTGCGTTTTCTACGCTTCATTAGTGGAGGAGGAAAATTAGTTGGTTAGTCGAGTTCATCATCTTCTTCTTTCTTCGCATTCACCACACATCTTATTATTTCTTCAATTTCTCCACAGTATCTTATTCTTCTTTCTTCGGACTCACCGCAAAATCTTCTTCTTCTTTCTTCAGATTCTCAACTGTATCTTCTTCTTCTTTCTTCGGACTCACCGTAACATATTCTCCTTCTTTCTTCGGATTCTCAACTGTATATTCTTCTTATTTTTTCGGTTTCTTCACTGCATCTTCGTCTTCTTGCTTCAATTTCTCCACTGAATCCTGCATACTGTCTGGCATGATGTGGATTTGTGTTTATGGTAGCCCGGTGGGTTTGTGCTTCTATAGATAATGAGGGTGAGTGGGAATCTCAACAGGCATGAAAAATTAGATTTACAGTGTGGTAAGAAGGTGAAGAGGTGGGCCTGGCTTGTGTATTCATGAGTAATAATTTGTATACATTTTCAATGCATTTTGAGACTAGGACAAGCACTTGCTTGTCTGAAAATACACTGGTACGAGTAAGTGATCGTCCCATTGTATTTACAGACGAGCAGATACTCGTGTAGCAATATAGTGGATTGAAAACTCTCGTCCCAGATCTAAAGAAGATAGGAGAGAGAGTGAAGTGCAGGTAAAGGGGCACAACTGCGTCGTTTTGTTTTACGTAGAAGATTAATTAAGTATATTTGAGTTACTTACACTTGTTAACCTCAAGTGAGGTCAACAAGTGCATATAAGTCAATAGGAGGGTATTTTACAAAGACCAATTCGCCAGTAGGGTATGATGCCAATTTTCTAAAACTTTTGGCGTGAGGTTTACTGTTATTTAGGGAGGCTTGTTCCGAGACGCAAGTTTCAGAATCGAAACAACGTACCATTCTCTCTCCTAATTTCTCTGAGTTCTCCTATCTCCCTCCCTCTATCTCGAGTTGTTCTTGTAATTTAGGGTTTTCATCCTCCGAGTTCGTATTAGCTAAGGATCTCATGATGTCGGCTGCTCTTCCACCAGCTGGAGGCGGATTTGATTCCGACGCCGAAAGGTAGAAGAATGCCCGCGAATTGGTCTCCATCATTGGTGATGTATTGACCTCTAAATCCACCGTCGAGAACCTCCAGAAAGAAATAGTTAAATCTACTGCATATGGTTTCTCGGACACAAGTTTGCTGGCATTGCTCACAGCTTCAACGGTGGACTTCTTAAGAACGGATCCGCCTTCCAATATCTCAAAGAGAATGAAGAGGTAAATTGATCTATTTCTCTGTACCTATGGTGCAATGATCATTCTTCACTAACTTGAGAAAGTTCATCTAATGACTCATAGAATCTGTACTGGATGTTGTCTTTGTACTTAATTTTGCTACCTTGACAATATTGAGGTCATAACTTGTATTTGGTTCCCATTGAGCGCAAGCATAAAGTCTCTCATTCTCATGCTCAGTGCTTAAGTAAAACTTCTATTTATACTTGAGCCTCCCCTTGGAAAAAGCTTACAATGCTTGGATTGATTGATGTTGCAAATGATGACACTCCTATTTATACTTGAGCACCCCCTTGGAAGGTTCTACATATTCCAAGATGTAATGGTGGACATTGAAAGCCTAGAAGCTTCCCACCTTCTTACAACTAGATATTTATGTGAAAGATTCTACATACCTTCCACATACAAGTGTGTAGATATTTCTTGCTACAACTGGTGGAGGAATTCTAGATAACTCCTTAAGTGCTAGAAAAATAAGATGGGCTAAGATAATTAACATGTGCCATGATAGTGTCATGTGCCATTTAGCTCAAAACAATGCAGCCTATGACACATACCTGAGTAGTAATACATAAAAAACAGGAATCAATGGTACATGGCACGTCTCAACCGCAAGTGTACGGGTGTCGGATTCAGTCATATCCGGTAATCCGAGTTTATCGAACCCAATGTGTAATACCTTGTTTTAATACGATGGGTAAATCGGAAATTTATGCGAGGAATTTGATTTTATTTGCGAGTTACAAATTTGGGTAATTTTTTAGTTTAAATTATATTCAAGACGCTTAATTTATATTCCTAGAAAACGATATCGTTATTGAGAAATTGTTTTTAGCAATTTATTATTTTATACTAAGTGATAAATTGTCTAGCCTAGTGTGTACACGACCCGCTAGATTAGTCTACCTATTGGTGCACCGAACACACCCTAACATTACTAATACAAACAAAAAAGAGAATAAAAAATTGGATTGTTTCCCATTTATCAACACTGCAACTATTTGTTGGAGAACACAAATTTTCTCCTCCCTTTCGCACGTAACACTCTTGCTTCTTCCCCTTCTTATACTTCATCATCTCCTTCTTCTCTTCACCGTACACCACCACGAACACCATCACCACCTCCATCACCAGAAGAAACACCACCACAACCACCACTCTCTCCTCTTCCTCCACCATCTCCCCATCCCTCTGTCTCACTCCCTCTCCTTCCTCTATCTCTGCCGACGAAAACAGAGCAGCGGCGTTGTGCCGCTGCCTTCCCCAACGACAACCAACGCCGCCACCACCACATCTCTCTCTCTCCCCCTCTGTTTTGACCTCACCACCTTCATCCCCTCTCTTTTGCGAGCCAAGGAGAAGCCACAACAGCAACAAGTCACTGCAGAATCCACCGGAGCCGCCACGACCGCCGGCGACGCCATTAACGCCGGCGAAAGCTCGACCCGAGCCATTCGACGATACCCACTCCCTCAAATAAATCCTAATCGAATCCTAGAAGCTCGAGGATCCTATAATCCCTGCCAATCGGAGCTAACAACGCCTCAGTCTCCGGAATCGTTCATCACGCCGGCCACCTCGACGGCGAACCCAACCGGACCCAAATATTGACCGTTTCTCGCGATTTTTCGCTGTGGTAACTCCTAAATCACCCTCTGATTCGTTTTTGATCATCAATATACAATTTTATTAGCTCTAGTTCGAATCGGGTCGTTGAATTTATACTTGTTCATGTTGGGGGTAGTTCTTGTACTTTCTGAAAAGCTAAGGGTGACTTGTGTAGTATAATAAACTTGTGTTGTTGGTGGGAGGTTATAAGTTGTCATTTATGCAAACTTGGGGGATCCACATGTTGTTTCTACAAACTGCTTATAATATATAAAATTAAAAAATGCAATTTTGTATTAGAATTAATTTCTAAAATTTCTAGTTATTGTTTTAATTATGAAAAAGAATTTTTGGCTATTAGAATTATATATGAATTATTTAATATGAAATATTGTTGTTTTATTGAAAAATAAGGAAGATAAATTATATAATTGATTTAATCATATAAATTTAAGTGTGATTAAGTAAATATTTCAAGTACTTATAAATTAGTTTTTTGAGTAAAATATGTTATTATCTTAATTTTGATAAAATAAAATAAGTTAGAAAGTTAAATAGGAAGATAACTTTTAAAGAAAAATCCTCTATTTATAAATAGATAAAACTTGATTATTATTTGTAGACATTAGAAATTATTTCTCCAAAATAAAGTTATAATTATGTATGACTAAACACTTGTTTTCTTAGAATAAATATTTTGTAAATTTCATTTTTGGAGACAATTCTTTTATTGTATGTATATTATTTTAATAAATGATTAGCTATAATTAAAATTAGCTTGAATTAAGTTTTGTTGTCACTTACAAATAAATGTGTTGTAAAATAGATTATTATTATTTTCTAAATATGAGAGTATATAAATTTAATGTGTGATTTCTTACTTAATAATTTATAAGAGTTAATATTTATATAAGTAGTGATTTTTATGAGAAAAATACAATTGTTTACGTCACCGTTTTATTATATAATTATGGCACACTAGTAATTAGTGGGATAATGGGGGGGGGGGGTAATTTCAAATGAGACTTAGAGAAATTTTGCATAACATACTTGCACACTTTGGACTTGTAATTAATATAGGATTTATAAATTGTATGTGACGAGTTCGTAGACGAGGGCTACGTTTATCCGTAGAGGCTTTGTTGTGCTAATTGTCTTGCTACTCGAAGTGAGTAAATATGCCTTACCTAATGTGCCCGTCCTCCATTCGCGTCTAAATATTTTTATGATTTATGTCTCAAAAATGTGATTTGTGATATACGTGCTCGATTTGAGATTTCAAATACTTGTCTAAATGATTATTTGAAAACTAACACATGAAATTAATAACACGTAATAACGTAAAGTGGAAGCAGTTGTGCGGCGGAACTTTATATACATTGTGGTTATGATTATTGGGATGACACCGCCACCCGACCTATTATGATATTTTTCTCGGTTGCGATTTGCCCCGGGCTGCTCCGTGTACTCACCTCTCTGCCCGCAAGAGTCTTAGGGGGATGTCGGCACTTAAGGTCATGGATGCATGCGAGATGGTTGGTTCTATATTATTGGATTGGTTCGCTCCCCGCTACAACTAAAATAATAAATGTGGATTTTTCATATGAGAAATAAAAGCAAATGAGCTTTGAAATTGTGGAATGATTTGAGGATAATAAGTAAAGAGGTGGAATATTCATATCTACGCTTTCGCAATAACAAATTGGTTCACTTCCATATTATTCCTCTTTATTTAAAGTGAAAATGTGTCTCTTTCCTATTTACACGTTTGGGTGTTTACTTCCTCAGCATTTTGTGCTGATTTTGGAAAAACTGCGGTCTTGTTTCTTTTCCTCGCAGGTGTAGGTTAAGGAAGCTCGGCTTTAGGGGATCGAGGACTCATCTAGTTATGTTAGTATTAAATAAATGTTTCACCTAGACAATGATCATCATGTTTAATAGTATGTCATGTATCGTGCTGAGACAATATGTTTATGTAATATTAAGTATGGGATGTTTTGTTCACGATTTCCGCCGTATTTCTTTACGAGTAGCTGATAACTCCGTTTTAGGAGTTATTTTATTGCTTATTTTGCTACATGTTGTGTGCTCATAATGGAGAATGTTTCGTCTTTTCGAGTAAATCATGTGTTTATTTGAGAAAATGAGTTCGTATGCTAAAATGTGAAGTCCGGGCGTTTCTTGCATCGTTTTACGCGCTTTTTATCTTATTTTGTCACATTTGATCTTCGCGGGGTGTTCGTGTTGTGATTTTCAGGGCCGGAGCACGCGAGAATCAAGTGGATAGAGGAAACGAACTTCGGAAGTAATGCGAGCTCGAGATTTGGGAAGGAAAGCGAGAGTTGATGGATCAAGTGCTAGAGAGGCTCAAGAGAAGATGATACGAGTGTTGAGGCATGAGGAGAGCTCAAAATGGAGGATTGAATGAAGAAACGATGCCCGGGAAGTGATTCGGAAGCAAGAGGAACAAGTGGGAAGAAGATGGAAAAATTTGATGAAGTAACTAGGTCGCACGACCTAATAGTAGGTCGCAGGACCTAGTTGGAGATTTCAGCGAGTTTCAGTAGGTCACACGACTACTATACAGGTCGCACGACCTGTTCTGGGCAGCACAATAGGTCGCACGACCTACTTAACTAGGTCACACGACCTAGTTCGGGCAGAATTGTTTTGTAACTTTTTGGGGTTGCTTTATAATTACTCATAACTTGTTCTAAACATTGGGAGAACGTATTAGACTTGGTTAGGGCATGTTTTTGGGGATTATCACGTACTCTATCATGTTGAAGAGAGCTTGGAGCTTAGGAGACGATCAAGGAAGCTTGGAATCATTCGTTTGACTTCTAAAACTCCGTTTCTTCTCTAGTTTTGTTATTTGATCACGAAACTTTGTACGTGAATCATGTTTTTGAATAGCTAAACACTTTTCTCAGGGTATCTCGTAGGGAGCTAGGGTTTGATCACGATATTTGTGATTTATGGATTTGATTTCATGCGTTTGACTTAATTGATGAACTTTTTATCTAGCTATGTGTATTTTATGTGTTTAATTCATCTTTTCTGTCAATAGACGTGTTGATAGGATAGAGCTAGGTTATGAATGTTAGAGACATCGATATTCATTGCCCGAAAAATTGAAATACACACTAGCCGTATCTAGGGTTGAGAAATCTTGCTAGTTAGCTAAGAACGAAGAGTAGATTAATGATCTTAATGCATACTTGAACTTGTTTAAGCTAGAGACATCGGCTTTGCTAGTTTAAGTATTGGTGTTGGTTGAGACATCTTCAACACATTCATGATCGTTTAGCTAGAATAATAAATCATCGTGTTAACAAAACATAAATCCAATATCGTGTGAAATACCTAGTGACCCGTAGAGATATTATGATTTTGTCAACTTATTGAGAAACTCCTAAAAATCAATCTTTATTTATCGTGAATTAATTCATCGCATTAATTGGGATAATTGTCCTTTTTCAATTTTAGTAGAATTTAGGAAAACAAACAACGCGCTTAGCCCACATAAAGTTAATCATACTAATTAGTTCACGACAAGTCCTTTGGGTTCGATAAACCGGATTTCCGGATATTACTACACACGACGGCCATACACTTGTGGTTAGATTGTGTCAAGTTTTTGGCGCCGTTGCCGGGGACTTCGGTTGAATTAGTTAGAATTATTAGCTTTAGGGAATTTTAATTTTTTTGTTATTCTCTGTTCTTATTACCTCACGGTATTACTTGAGATTTTATGTGTGCAGGCATTCAACTCTAAGCATGGAGGATGAGAAATATCGTCGTTTTGCGAGCATATTTGAAGCATGCAACCTTGCATATGAGCAATTCGTGAAGGAGTGCCATGTGAATGGCATTAGAGAGAGGGTAGCCATGGAAATACAATGTTATACCTTTCGTCCTAATGACTCAACCCCTCCCACTAAGTTACTCTTCTTCCTTGGTTGCATGCTTGAGGATATGATTCCTAATGTGGAAGAATGGCGACAACGAGCAACAAGAATGGGAATAGAGACAACACACATGGACGCGCAATGCGTTCTCCATTCAAATCAAGAGGATACTCCAACCTTTCCAACGCTTAAAGAAGAGGATGATGAGCCATTGTGCATTCCCAGTTGTCCAAACATTGAATCATGGCTCGAGTCAAATATGAGGGTCAAGCATGATGAAATTTTCGGGGAGCTTGATGGCATTCTTCATGGAATTAATATTGATGATCTTGACTTTCCGGTTGCAAATTTGTTGGAGCCTCTCACGTTTGATCTCATTGAAGATTCAAAAAATGCTGAGATTGAAATTGTTGATGATTCGGGTGTTTCAAACGAAGGTGATGAAGGTACTCAAACTTTCATATTTTATGTGTTGCCGTTTGAAATTTCAATGAAGATATTGCAAATTGAGAAAACGGGTAAAGAAGGCATTCATAGATTTCCACCACATGAGAGACTTGATCTTATTGTTGAAATTGTTATGATGACGGTTTTCATGAATTGGAAGAAGAAGAAAACGTTTACGAAGATCTTTCACTTTTGCAACCCGGGTTCATCATTATTGAGATTTGCGCGTCTTGTGAGAATTTGTTCTTGTTCACTTGAGAAGAGAAAGATCGAGAAGAGATGGTGGAAGAAGAAAAAGTGGAGAGAAAAATCTCTTTAAACATCTTTTGAGTGACATATTTGAGCAGGATATGGGAGAGTCTACCCCGGTGTGCCATGGAACACACGACCTTTATGGGGACTCGTGCATGCGATTTGGGGATTCTCCAAGTCACAGATTTTAGCAGAGGAGGGCAGTCTACCCCGGTGTGCGAGAACACACTGACTATATAGGAGCACAGTGGCACCACTAGTGCTTGGGGATTGCTTGAAGTGGATTTCGTCCCCGCCCTTGAGGCGGTTGTGAGTATTTCTTCCTTTAGCTAAAATTATGTGTTTCTTTGTACATGTCATGCTCCATCTCATCTATGGCCTACACATTTGATTGTTGGGTTCTCTTGCATGATCTCTTAACTCGTTGAGGACAACGAAGCATTCTAGTGTGGGGGTGAGATTTTCTGAATATTAGCCAAGTATGTGTCTGCATGAACCAATTGCATATAGTATGTTTGTGTCGTAGTGTGTTTCGTAGTCTTTGTCGTAGAGTGTGTTTGTGTCATAGTGTTTTGTGATATATTTGTGTTCGTATTATATGATTGCACGTTTTCTTACTTTGAGTCTCCCTACCATCGAGTAGTATCAAGTCTTCTTTCGAGTGGCCTTGCATGTAAAAAAAATTAAAAAAAATTGAGAAAGGGCAATCAAAAAGATCTTAGTATTGGTAGAATCGAGGAGTGTGAAAAAATTAGGCATAGGGCGTGACTTGTGACCGAGATAGACAATGTGAGTTCCCCTTAGTACGTATAGAGAAACTGTCTTTACGGGAGTGCCTACCTATTTTTATACACTTACTTGATTTTCAAATCTGAAAGTGTGTGCCTAGTTTTCTTACAAGAGTTGAGCTAGGTGTGAGCTAAACGAGCCGAACATTCACGTGTGCGTCTTAGGTAGTCGCCAACCCGCCTCGTAGTGGCACACGAAACAGTTGTGCGAGGATGTGTATTAGAGCACTCACTGCTTTTAGATCTCACCTTGTAGGACTATTAGAAAACCCTATTTGAACATTGGATTCTTTGATAACCTTTTGACCTAGGGTGACGAGTCTTGGCTTTCATCATTGATTGTTTAGAATCACCATTTTAGTGCGTCACGAGGGAGTATTAGTTGAGGGGGGTTCGATGAGGGAGTACTTCATGATATACTTATGTGAGTCCTACAATATCGCTTATGCTTCATTTGTGATTTACGAGGGGATGCGAGGGTGAGTGAGAGTAGGCTTGCACACTTAGGTGTGGTGGTGTTCCATGTCGTTACACCATGGACACAGTTGTGGAGAGTCGTGAGTGCGTGACATCTAATACGCACAAATTGGGTTGGGTGATTTAATTGGTGCATCGTGCTAGGTACCGGATCTCATTCATCGTGGTGTAGGAGGTTTGGTTGGATTAGGCACGAGACTTACATTTTTTTGACTACTTGAGAGGGGACGTGACTACATTCGAGTGTGGGGGTGTCGACTTTTGACCACGGACATCGAGATTGAGCTTGCGACGACTCCATCCCCACACATGTGCTTTGATTTGTTTGCGGCTTTGTTTGGTGGCACCATGTACTTCACAGAGTTAGGGGAAGATGAATTTTATATGTGATACTCATTCATTGGATTGTTTTTTTTCTTCCCCTACTCATTTGACTACTCTTGGAAGACCACTCGTACATTTGAAAGGATTGTGTTGATTGTGGAATTGTATTTGAAAAAAAAAAGAAATGAGAGAAAAAGAAAAAAAGAGACAGAAAAAAAAAAGAGAGAGAGAAAAAAAGAAGAGATGGAATAAAGGAAGGAAATTGAGCTTAACGGAAATCGAGTGGAGGAAGCAACTATTTCGGTAACGACGGTTTGAATTTCGTGCACGACTCAAGACGGTGGCCACGGGATCGTAATTGTACCGGGGTTTTGAGGGAATCGAGGGCCGGAGACGGTGAGTTTCGGGTTGCGGTTTCTATCATCGTGGTGAGGGTGTGTGAGATGTGAGTTATAATGTGAGAATGTGACGCTTTAGGACGTGTTTCATCATGATTATCCTTATGTCCCTAAGCCTCAACATTCTAAAACGGTTAGCGGATTAGGAGCTCGTACCTTGGATGTGGCTTAGCCTAGCGTAGCCTCTTATTATCGGCACACGCGAAGAGGTAGTATACTCTTGTACTTAGTAAGGTTAGGTTCTCTATACAATCTAAGGGAAATTCTTGTTGTCAAGTTTAGTTTCAATTCACGCCTTGTATCTAAATTGATCATCACTCCATGAGAACCGATTTAAGGACTTGAGATTGCCCGATCATGCAAAAAATAAATAAATAAATAAATAAATAAATAAATAAATAAATAAATAAATAAATAAATAAATAAATAAATAAATAAATAAATAAATAAATAAATAAGTTTTGTGTGTGTGTAAATATATGTGATTAGGATCGAGTCTAATTTGCATTGCATCATATTGTTGCATGAATCGAGTTGTGAATTGAGTCTTGTTTGCGTTAAGTCGTCTAATATTTGGTTATGTGTGCAATATGGTGGGTTGGACGCTAGTTGATTTTGTGGATTGGACATGATGTGAAAGTTGGGATTTGCTCGGGACGAGCAAAATGTAGTGTGGGGGTAGTTGATAACTCCGTTTTCGGAGTTATTTTATTGCTTATTTTGCTACATGTTGTGTGCTCATAATGGAGAATGTTTCGTCTTTTCGAGTAAATCATGTGTTTATTTGAGAAAATGAGTTCGTATGCTAAAATGTGAAGTCCGGGCGTTTCTTGCATCGTTTTACGCGCTTTTTATCTTATTTTGTCACATTTGATCTTCGCGGGGTGTTCGTGTTGTGATTTTCAGGGCCGGAGCACGCGAGAATCAAGTGGATAGAGGAAACGAACTTCGGAAGTAATGCGAGCTCGAGATTTGGGAAGGAAAGCGAGAGTTGATGGATCAAGTGCTAGAGAGGCTCAAGAGAAGATGATACGAGTGTTGAGGCATGAGGAGAGCTCAAAATGGAGGATTGAATGAAGAAACGATGCCCGGGAAGTGATTCGGAAGCAAGAGGAACAAGTGGGAAGAAGATGGAAAAATTTGATGAAGTAACTAGGTCGCACGACCTAATAGTAGGTCGCAGGACCTAGTTGGAGATTTCAGCGAGTTTCATTAGGTCACACGACTACTATACAGGTCGCACGACCTGTTCTGGGCAGCACAGTAGGTCGCACGACCTACTTAACTACGTCACACGACCTAGTTCGGGCAGAATTGTTTTGTAACTTTTTGGGGTTGCTTTGTAATTACTCCTAACTTGTTCTAAACATTGGGAGAACGTATTAGACTTGGTTAGGGCATGTTTTTGGGGATTATCACGTACTCTATCACGTTGAAGAGAGCTTGGAGCTTAGGAGACGATCAAGGAAGCTTGGAATCATTCGTTTGACTTCTAAAACTCCGTTTCTTCTCTAGTTTTGTTATTTGATCACAAAACTTTGTACGTGAATCATGCTTTTGAATAGCTAAACACTTTTCTCAGGGTATCTCGTAGGGAGCTAGGGTTTGATCACGATATTTGTGATTTATGGATTTGATTTCATGCGTTTGGCTTAATTGATGAACTTTTTATCTAGCTATGTGTATTTTATGTCTTTAATTCATCTTTTCTATCAATAGACGTGTTGATAGGATAGAGCTAGGTTATGAATGTTAGAGACATCGATATTCATTGCTCGGAAAATTGAAATACACACTAGTCGTATCTAGGGTTGAGAAATCTTGCTAGTTAGCTAAGAACGAAGAGTAGATTAATGATCTTAGGGCTAGTTTGGGAATGCTGTGGCGGTGGTAGAAAGCTGCTGTGTGAAAACACAGTAGAAAGCTGCTGTGAGTTCTTGATAAAATATTATTTGGTAAATATTACGTAGAAGCTGCTGTGAAATATTGATATAGTAATTTTGTGTTTGGTAAAATTAACTGTGAAGTTGCTGTGAGAGGGTAAAATGACAAAAATATATGACACATGTCATTTCCGAAAAGATAACTATTGATATTTTTAAAAATTGTAAGGTCAAAATCGGTTGTAGATAATTTAATCAAAATCACTTTCTGGAAAAGCATCTCCCCCCTTGCTTCCTGAAAACTGCTGCGGGACAGCAGAAACTGTCCGGAAAAGCAGAAATTTTATTTTTACCAAACACACTAAGACTGCTTCTGCTGTCGGAAAGCAGCTGTGCTGGCAGCAGAAGCATTCCCAAACTCACCCTTAATGCATACTTGAACTTGTTTATGCTAGAGACATCGGCTTTGCTAGTTTAAGTATTGGTGTTGGTTGAGACATCTTCAACACATTCATGCTCGTTTAGCTAGAATAATAAATCATCGTGTTAACAAAACAAAAATCCAATATCGTGTGAAATACCTAGTGACCCGTAGAGATATCCTGATTTTGTCAACTTATTGAGAAACTCCTAAAAATCAATCTTTATTTATCGTGAATTAATTCATCGCATTAATTGGGATAATTGTCCTTTTTCAATTTTAGTAGAATTTAGGAAAACAAACAACGCGCTTAGCCCACATAAAGTTAATCATACTAATTAGTTCACGACAAGTCCTTTGGGTTCGATAAACCCGGATTTCCGGATATTACTACACACGACGGCCATACACTTGTGGTTAGATTGTGTCAGTAGCACCCTCCCGGTCTCTCCCGATCCGGAACAAGGGGGTTGTTACACAAGGGACTTGTTGTGAATCAATTAGTACTATTAACTTTGTGTGAGAAATATTTGAGATTGTTTTCAGACTAAGAATTGAAACGATAAATTAATTATTAAATTGAGATTAAGATGATAGGAAAATATCGAGAATTTCTCTTGGATCACTAGGCTATCACCGCTAACACATTACTCTTCTGAAACACAGATGATGATGTAATTACCAAACGAGCAATAGTATTAGATATTTATCTAACTGTAGGGTTTTGATCATGGATACGCAGCGGAAAAACAAATTTATCCATGCAATACCCTCCAAGGATCAGAGGACAAGAGACATAACGATGGTAAGGGAAGAAATCAAATTACACACCTTAGGGTTTCTCCTGTGATGACTTGTCACGTGAATTGTGTCACGCCTCTACGGTTGATCCACACCTAGAGGTGAGATCTAGATCCTCCAACTCCTTGTGCTAGCTAGGAAGAATGGAAGAGGAAGAAGAAATCATGCAACAAGGAAGCACCAAGGGTGGCGGCTCCCTTTATGGCCGACGGGTAGGGGGGCGGTCCCAAGGGGGGTTCGGCCCTTGCTTGGGACTTGCTCTCTCTCCTTGCTTTATTCTCTCCTACTCTATCATATAGATGTGTGTATGTGTAGAGAGAAAAATAAGCTAGGAGTGTTCTTTATATAGTCCAACAACTCCTTGTCCTACTACATAAAGAACCCCTCTCCTAATCCTACTTAAATAAGGATTAGTCCCTTTTTGCAAACTATTCCTAATCATGTCCATACATGGATTAGTTATATTTGCAAATTAATCCTAATATCATGTCTATACATGGATTAGTCCAACTTGCATATTAGTCCTACTAAGTTATCAAGTTGTTGCGATTTGATCCTTCTAATTAATTAATCATATCAATTAATTAATTCCCAAGTCTAGTTCACCCCTATATGGCGTGTGACCCCATAGGTTCTATTTAGTTGGTAGTAACTATTTACTACTATGGAGCGACCTCTAGCAAGACATCCATTCTGGCCAATAGTCATCATGACAAACCTTGTGCAAGTAATCGTCTCATCCCTTTGTCCCCATATCCGGATTGGAAACGAGACATACAAGTCACACTCGCATATCCAATCCATAGTTTCTCGATCCTGGGAATAGCCTTATTCGTGCAAATAACATCAATATCCTATATTGATTTATTTGAGTCTGGCCAGACATTTTATAAGCGCTATCCCTCGAGTGGCCTAGGATATTTGCTCCCGTTATGTGGGAGGGACAAATTCTATCTACGTCCACTACGATATCTAAGCTTGCTTCTTATTGTATCCAGTACACGCCTTTATAGCTACCCAGTTACGGTGTAGCGTTTGACGCTACCAAAATCACAATAATCCACAACTAGACAATCTAGTGACTTCAAGTCTAAGGATGACAATACCATTGCACCACGAAAAGCGCTTGTGACTCAACATAACATGTATGTAGCCTTCTCGGAGATGGGTCAATCCAGTATGCCATTACTCCTAATACATACCCATGTGTTGGATCATGATATCTCCATATCAATCCAACCCCATACTAGTCTATAGATGATTTTCCTATTAATCATTATAATCGACTAGGGATATTTAAGAATATAACACTTGTATTCTAAGGATTCATTCATGTTAACATATCTCCATATCGATAACACAATGAATCGTAAATCCATAAATGTCACAATTAATTGATTGCCTCTAGGGAACAATTCCAACACTAACCTAGGTGCGACTAAGTGCTAAATTCACCTTTCCGGGCAATAATTGTTGATGTATCAAAGAAGTACTACCTATGATCATCATATTGCGAGCTTAAACAATACAAAGATAGATGAAGAACATGAATAAAGCATAGCGAATTAGATCATCATCAATTAAGTTTGAGAAAAACGTGAATCAAAATCCATAATTCGCCAAAACGGCTTCAAACCCTAGCTACCGCAGAGAAATCCCGAATAAAATACTTGGCTAGTGCGATACATGATCAAAGATTTAATGTTTTCAATGATCATGCATAAAAACTAAGAGAGAAAAGAGAAAAGAGATCAACCGAGCAATCTCCAAGCCTTCAATGTGCTCCTAGATCCAAAAACGTGCCTTCAACTGTGTCTCCTCTGATAATAGGACCTAGAGTTGTTTAAATATGTTTGCTAAAAGTCCTGAACAACTTTGGATCAATTGCGCAAAGTTACCATGATTCTGGCCGCCTTCTGTCAGTGTCTTCGTGCGAAGACAATTCTCTTCGTGCGAAGAGTCTCCGTATGACCACTTTTCTCTTCGTGCGAACAGTCTTCGCAGTTGTATACTGCAAGCTGTTATGCGAACACTTTATGAGCTTTTCTGAATTTTGGCTAAGGCATTGTCTTCGTGCGAAGACAATTTCTCTTCGTATGAAGACCACCTAGAATCTCCCAATTTTCTTATTTACTCTCTTCTCCGAAGACGAATTCTCTTCGTGCGAAGAGATCTTGGACCTGCACTTTGACTTCTTCCTCTTGAGTTCCTTCTATTTCGAAGTTGTTTCATCTCTCCAAATGCTATTCTCATGCATAATTCTTGTAAATCACAACACGAACACTACCGTGGAGATCAAATGTGATAAAAACATGTCATCATTGCAATAAACGCCCGGACTTCACATCTAAGCTCAAAAACTCCTAAAAGCTTATTCTCTCACATCTCGGCTCGAATTCCGTAACTTTGCACTGCAACGCACACAAATAGCAGTACACACGAAAGATGACTCCAACTAAGGAGTGATATGATCTCTGCAAGTGTACGATTATCACTCTAGTAATAATGTGGACGATAAGGTTGTCGAATCCCAGAGGACTTGTCGCGAACCAATTAGCATTATTAACCTCGTGTGTCCAAGCAAGTGAGAGAATTTTCTAAATTATATAATTGAAAAGACAAAGCAAGTATGAAATATCGAGAATAAATATGGGAAAAACAACCAGGACACCTCGTTTGGGGGATTGCTAGGATTTTCCTATTGACATCGTTCTATGATTTGCGAAACACTGACAAAATTCACACTGCTAATCTATGTTAGATTAAAACCGAGTTACGAAGTTATAATTATCCCTTAACATGCATTAACGTTGAATTCTACTTTAACGATCCCAATTCTTGCTTTCACTAAGAACGGGTGATTGTTTGATTTTCCGGTTTTAACAACTATCGAGTTACCAAATAATTGCAAACTAAGTTCTAGCTAAAAAGACGTCTCCAATTAACTAGATGAGATGAATATCACAAAACAATCACAACAACCGTAAATTTTATCACTTAGGTTTAGCAAAATATGAATCTCAAATCATAAAACACATAACCGACGTGAAAACCCTAACCCCAAACTCGGGTCATGATCTAATAAGTTTAGCTACATACTCATGATCACAACGACAAAGTTTTGTGTGATTATGTGCATAAACAAAGAAAAGATAGAGAAGAGAGATCAAACGATGGTCCTCGCTCTCACGACGAACTCCAAGCTCCAAGATGCTCTCCAACGTGTCTATCCTTCTTTCTCCAGCAGCCCTCCTCTACCTTCTAGGTCCAAGAACACGTTTTTCAAGGCCTGACCACGATTTTAATGTATGTTGGCCGAATTTGTAATTCAGCCCCTCCAGTTTGCAATTCTCGGACAAAATTATTAAGCTAATCTTGTGCGGGTCTTTTCTCCATCATCCGGACTTCGGTATGGGCCCATCTTATATATTTGAAAAGCCTAGATGTCTAATTTCTAATGGCGTGGGCCTTGATCCAAAATTCCATATGTAGCTCTAGCAGTACCCAGAAGAGTGAAGACTGGTCCAGTGTAACTTCACCAGCTCTTCTTCGTTTTTGCATCGTCTTCGACGGACCATAAGTTCTTCGTCCGATCTATGTTTTAGCTCCGTGACCCGCCGTTGGAAATCTCTTTTGAGTGTACTTTCATTTACCACCGGTCTAACTATAGCATACCTTGCATAACTCAAGATATCATCAATAGTGAATGTCGGTCAGTTTTTGTTCCTCTAACTTTGCTTCTCTTCATTCTCCTCGGCCTTTCTCGAGCTTTTCTCATCTTCCGAAGTTCGTTTCATGCCACCTAGCAATCGTTTAGCATACTTTCCTATCATGACAACATGAACAAGCATACCAAGCGATCATATGTAACAAATAACATCTAAAAACGCATAGAAACGCCCGGACTAGCAATAAATCACGACAAACTCATTCTTCACAAGAATTGGCCTAAAACTCATATCAACTCATCGAAATCACAGAAAAGGTAGTGTATTAACTAAGAAATATGACTCCAACTAAGGAGTTATCAAGGAGTTATCAAATACCCCCACACTTACCATTTGCACATCCCGAGCAATGTCTCATCTACTACATTTACCTGTCTACTAGCCGACAAGACACATACGACTCTACACGACTTTCAACACAACAACGCAGCAAAATTATGCAATGCAATTCTAGGCCCGATATTTAGACTACACAAAAAACACATTAAATTTTTTCTTTTTGCAAGATCAAGCAACCTCACTCTCATCAACCGAAAACCTCAATCTCTCACTAGTCCCTTTTGAAATTCCATAACACATAACAATCATTTGAAATAAAATTGATTATATGTATCAGCTCACTAAGGCGTCCTCTTTCCTCCACCAATTCAAACTAAGATACGGGCACGTCCTAAACTTCAATAGGTCTCATTCCGATCAAGTTCCACATCTTATCGAGAGACTTGCATCCAAATTGAAGGGATGGAAAGAGCGCACGCAATCCACATGTGGCAAAGATGTGTTGATCCGTGCAGTGGCCCAAGCCCTACCAACCTGTGCTATGTCCTTTTTCAAACTCCCAGATGGTACATGTGATCGAATGGAGCAACTCAGTCGACATTTTTGGTGGAGCAAAGCCGAAAACCAGTGAGGCGTCAGCTGGGGGTAAATGGGATCGCATTCAGCAACAAAAGGAACCTGACGGTTTAGCTTTCAAGGACTTAAAACTCTTCAATGACGCTCTCCTAGCCAAAAAAAGGTGGAGAATATTGGGGTACCCAAACTCTCTTCTGTCTAGAGTTTTGAAAGCTAAGTACTTTCGTTAGCATGATTTCATGAAGGCTGAATTAGGTTACGCACCCTCTTTCGCATGGCGAAGCATACTTGTGGGAGGAAGTTGTTAAACTCAGGCTTGAGGTGGAGAGGGGAGACAACACCAAATTTGTTTATCGGATAAGTGGATCCCACGGGAACCAACCTTGAAGTTGATAGTCCAAGTGACTAACCAAGAGCTGAAAGTAGCGAATTCATCAATGAAGACAACTCATAGAAAAAGGAAGCGCTAGATACTCACTTGGCTACTGTTTATGTGGAAGATGTGCTAAAAATACCTCTTCGTGCACGTAGTACGGGGTGAACTTATGTGTCACTACTCAGGACAACATCTATTACACGGTGAAGATTGTATGACCAAGCTCGTAGACTTAAAGCTCACGACTCTACTAAAGGTACTTTAGATTCTATCTTGAAGGCGATGACTAAGTTGTGGAAGATTAAAGTGCCCAATGGCGAAGCATCCACAACTGCATCCTGACGGCGGCAAATCTCCTCAAAAGATCCATTCAGTTCCCGAATCTTTTCCATGCATGTGCGAAATGAGGTAAAACCACAACTCATGTATGTGGAAAGACAAAAAAAAAAAAAAAAAAAATTAGTGCGGTTTATCCCACGGTCTCTGAGAGTCAACAAATTCACCGAGTGGGCATGCTATTGGCTAGAGAATTCAAGCCCGACATACCTCATCACATTTTCAGTAGCGATATGGTGGATTTGGCGAGCATGTTACATTGCATTATTTCACAACAAAATGATGTCTCCCGAGGCAATTATCACAGAAATAGAACTCTACACCACCGAACTCGAATTATCCATTGGTAAGATGGCGGGTCTAGCTCCCAGTTGTCAAAGGCCGAAGCCAATTTGCTCGAGGCCAAAGCAGAAATGGGTTAAGGCCAACTTCGATGGCGCTTGGTGCCCGGCTTCAAAACGGGCTGGTATTGGAGTTATTCTTCGCGACTCGGACAAACAGTGTATTGCGGGCTTATCAAAATCTGTGGGGTATGCTTCCTCGTGGAAACAAGTCGAGGCTCTAGCAGCCTTGGAAGCCATCCAACTGGGCATTGAGCTGAATCATCCTCGACTAATTCTGGAGGGCGACGCTAAAGCTCTCATCGATCAAGTGAATAGAGCTCTGATAGGTACTCTGACAGAGGACATTTCTGAAATCGGCGATATGGTGTTTGAACTCGTGGAATATGCAAAGAACTTGACTGCTCTGGAGGTAGTTTTCGAAGCTCGTTCGACAAAAAACACAGCCTACAATCTGGCGCAACATCTTTATTGATGTAATGCCTCGTTGAGTTTCAAACTCGATTGACGACAAAATAATTTCTCAAAAAAATAAAATTAAAAATAAAACCCACCTAAACTCTATAAGTTTTACTTTTAATCCTCTGTGTAATATTTACCCCTCCCTCCTCTTACTCCAGTTGCCCCTCTCTCATCCGTAGCCGACTCAGAGACAGTCCACCGTGAAGCTCACCTCGTATCGTCCCTAGTGCCTACTCCCCAAGCTGATCTCTGGCTCTGGCGACAGAAAAAAGGTGGTAACTTTGAAGCTCAGCCGAATCCGGTGACGGAGAATTTGTTCCTCGCACACTACCTCTGATAGCCCGACAGTACGATCCTCACGATTTCGATTCTCCTGCAGTGGACCTCTGGCTAACGGTAAGTTCACTTATCCATCTCCGAATCCAAAATATGAAGCTTGGGTACACATAGAAACGATCAGATAGTTTATTGTTTGCGAAATGAGGGTTCAAACCCTGAATTTACTGATGCTTTCGTCGAAGTTGGCAAGAATGAACTAGGGTTGGTTTGACACACCCCAAAAATGTTTGTTTGAATACTCTCTAGCAGTATGAAAGAATGAGAAACAGCAATTGTCTTATCTGATTTGGCATTGCTTGCAACATCTCTCTGAATTTAGCATTAATGACTGTTATATTTATGTAGTTTTTGCTTTGAGTTTAGATGTTTAAACTGATGTTGCTGATTAGTTTGTGTTTCTTCTGAACTTATTGAAATTGATAATCATAATCGAAGAGTAGCCGAAGAGTAGGATCATCAGTCGACGAAATAATATAGAGAATCAAGGATACTTCGACCCCCTTAACTAAAGGAATGTAGCCTCCTTCTTTTTGACTACACACACCTCCTCCGTCCTAGACATCTTCGAATAAAACTACCTCCTCCTTCCTTTTTTCGACTAGAAAGACCTTCGATAGATACTTTCATTTGATAGTTGTATTGGAACCCGGGGACATTCTAAGCTTTCACTTCTATTAAGATATTCTACTTTGGAAATAATACCGACTTCCTCTTGGGAATGCCATTGGTGCGGAACCTTGTCACGGTGGTTGATAAAGAAAAGAAAGGATGGTTGTTGGCAGATCTATCCCTTGACTATATTCCTCTTAAGAGATGGGACTTGCTGCTCTGGACGGATCTTGTTGAAGTGAGGATATAGTATATATATAAAGAAAATCAAGGAATAGTTGCTTTCTCTTAAGATAGCTCCTGTTGTAGTTTGATTTTGACTGTAAACCTCTTCTCTTAGAACGAACAGAGGGGACTCCGATGGACACCTAGTATTCGGTTAGAAGAGCAGAAGCGAAAGAAAATGATGGAATTGAATGCCATGCTGCTAAATGTTGCCCTCTTTTGGTTTGCTTGGCCTGGACCTCACCACTGGAGCTAGGCCAAGGGCCCAAGAGGCTTGTAAAGCCTACTGATATCTTTTTCCTAGCTGAATAGATAGGTGTCGCTTAGGTACTTCTATTGGATACTGCCATGCTTCTTGAGTATGCTGAGTTGCAGCATCTTCTTCTCTTAGCTCATACCTTTATTTATAGGATTTTTTTCCTTGCTTGGCAGGGGCTATTACTGATGATATTATTTGATAACTTAGGAGTTTGTCGTTAAGCATGAGCGACTTGCTTATTGAATGAAGAAGGGGATAGCTCTTCGAATTCCATTAGATGGAATGGGACTTGCTGCTACCGAACCTCCTGAGTTGGGCTACTAAACTCCAGAGATAGGGTACTTACCTCCATGATTCAAGATGGAGACTGGAAAAGAAGAGAAATAATTCTAGAAGATAGTCTGTCATATTACTACCTACATCACGTCTCACAAACTTGAGTGCATGCTTACAGATTGAGTCTAGGCATATATATTTACTTGAAGCAAATTTCGTTACAAGAAAAGTGAATATCAGTGTGTTAAGCCTAATACCGTATTTTAAAGGAGATATGGAAGAGCAAGAATGAGCTTGGCCAAAGTAATCATCATTCGCTCATCTTATATTCCAGAAGATCGGTATTATTTATGTAAACAAGCACCTTTAAAAAAGTTCAAGATAATGCTAGAAGAACAAGTTACAGAAGTCTGATACCAAATTTTAGTGCAATGTTACGAATATTTCTTACATGTCTATATGGCCAGAATCAAACAAAGATCAACAATACCGTATGAAAATCAACTGAAAAAGCATAGTTGTCAAATTAGAACAACATATGATTTTTCAACTATTACACACACACAGTCATATTCTTACAAATCAAAAGCTCAAATTAGTAATAACTCGCTGCCTAACTAGTGATTAAGAGTTTCCACATCTGATAGCAGAGATTTAAATATCTGTGCATCTCGTACCGTACCGGGCGGTACGGAATGTTAACGGTGGGCACCGAAACCCTTACGCCCGGTACGGTACATGTGATTCACATTCACAGGCAAAACGGGCGGTATGGACCGATACGCACGTATAACGGGCGATACGACCCGGTATGAAAAAAAATCGGGTCTGAAAATCAGAGGAAGAAGAAGAATCAGAGGGATGAATTCGTACCTTTTACAGTCCCATCTCCGATCTGGAACATGGTTCCGATCTGGTACGATTCAGTGTTGTACAGTAACATAGACAAAAAGAGGAAAGCGATTCATACGGGTCACAATCGCTGGCGCCGATGGTGAATACACGAAGAGAGGAGGAAGTATCGTGGAAAGAGAAGTTTCGGAGAATACAAGAGAGGTCTAATGGCATGTTTGGTTTTCCAGTATTTGCCGTATAAGCTGTAATTGGACTAATTATAGTCCGGCGATTAGTTAATACCGCGTTCGATGTTTATGGACTAATTTGATACCCGTACTAAATAGTGAAAAGATGGTGTTTTATACCGTATATTAGTCCTCTCCAAACCTAGTGTTAATTAGAGTCCGGCCTATCCAATTCAGTCCTATCCAATTCCAATTTTTAATTTCTCCGGGAAACCAAACATGGCATAATGGAATTCGGATGCTTAATCCAATCGAAAAAGGTGATCTAGGTCGTCGAAAATTGAAAATTTCAATGAGCCTTGATCTGAAAATGGCTTTTGAGGGGTGGATGAAAAGGGATTATTTGTGGGAAGATTTACAGGATTATAACATCTAAGTTAATAGTTGAGTAGGCGGATAGTGATATAGAGGAGGTGGTGTGAACTAATGGTTGTGGTTTTCAGACTATTATTTGGCAGTGTTAGCGTGAACTTGTTGTACTTTACATTAAGCTCAGGTGGGGGACAATGAAAACAGGTTTAGTGTGGTGAAATGACCTTTTACTAGCTCTGAAAAAGACTTTGTCATGTGGCCCTGAGGAGGAGTGATACATTAGAAAATAGATCAAGTGTCAGCTTTTACTTCTTGCATTAATGCGCTAAATCTTCAGCGAACTGCATCCATATTTATATGGAATGGGGATCTTATGAGACATGTTTCCACTAATAACACTGTAGAATTGTTTCCCATGTGGTCGTATAGTGTATTTTGAGGGAGAGAAAATTTGAAGCTCACACTTGAGGAATTATCAATCTTTCGCAGTGAATAGCTTAGTTTGACAATATGGTAGTAATATTGTTCCTAGGATATGGAGGATTCTTTAGTTTACTAGTAAAGTCTTCATCTTTTGCCAGCAGATAGAATCGGTACTTTATGCTGTTTTTACTGATTTCTAACAAAAATCAGGGTTTTCCCTAGTTTTCCAGTTCACTGTCCATTTACTGTGACATGTCTTCACTTCCTCTGTTTTAATTGATTCATAAAAAAGTAAAGAGATTTTATGCAGCCTGTGCAACGCTTTTCGAATTAAGATATTATGAATGGATGAGTTGTTCAGCTTAGATGTTAATGTATGTGATGGTTCAGCCAGTTACATATTGGATAATAGATGGTTCGATTTTAACCCAGCAATCTACTGCAAGGCTACACCTGTGTTTTCAGCTATAAGGCCGGTATTCATAACTGTAACAGTTAAGAAACAACATAACCAAAGAATGTGAATAAGCTGTGCTCTATTTAATCTTTGAAGTTTGAGTTATGAATTTGTAAGTGCTAGACTCCTAGTATGAGGCTATTCGAACTTTGAAGCTGGTTTTTTAAGGATTTAGGTAAATTTCAAGAAGAATGTTTTGAACGCAAAAGACAAATTTTCTTGGAGGATATATCCATATCTTTATATATGTATACTATTGGGTTTCAGTCTTCCTTAAAATAGGATGTTAAGGTGACGTAAAGAGCTAGTGTTTCTCCGAGAAACTGAGGAAATAGTACGAGGCTATTCGAACTTTGAAGCTGATTTCTTGAAAGGGTTTAGGTCACCTTCAAGAAGAATGTTTTGAACACAAGAGACGATTTTTTTAGGAGAATATATATGTGTGTGTGTGTATATATATATGTATACTATTGGGTTTTGATCTTCCTTAAAATAGGATGTTCTGGTGACCTAAAGCGCTAATGTTTCTCCGAGCAACTGAGGAAACCTTTTGCTTTCCAGTATACAAGCATGGAATTACATGGAACTATGGAAGTTGATAGAAAGAAGAACATCAATGAAAACGCTGAGATGGGTAGCCCTGAGAAGAGACGAAAACCTAATGAATTCAGTAGGAGTGATCAAGAAACTTCTTTAATAGATTAAATTCTTTGAGATTTTGGTTTCTTATCAACTATCTGTCTTTGGATGTCGTTTGATATAGAGAACCATTGTGGGCAGGGGCGGAGCTCTTCAGTGGGAAGGGGGGGTCACTTGCCTGCCGCCCCCCCAAAACTTTCAGAACTACTGGTACACACCCAATTTTGAAGAGATATTCAGCTGTGCCCATATTAAAAATACAAGAGTGGCCCCCATTATTTTAAACACTTCCCCCCATTATTCAGTTTTGCCCCTTAAGAGAAAATAAAAAATTGCCGCAAATTACAAAAGACAAAATTATCCATATAAATATGATTTGAGTAATTTTCTATTCATTTAAAACACTCTCGACTATACACGTTCTCTCTCTATCTCTTTCCTTGTTCTGAAACAAGTAGACGACCTGCTAGGGTTGCGATTTGCGGAGCACCCAAGCCTCCGACGTTGTCCGTCCAGCTTCTGCGGTTCTCCCGCGACCTTGAATCTGTGACGGCGAATGTCGATTTCTTCTCCAGAATCATGTAAGCAAAATTGTAAACCCTAACCCGAACAATTTATGCTTGACTGCTTCCTTCTTCTTCGTCATTCTTCTTCTGCTGCTTGACTGATTCACCTGATATTTAATATTTTGGTTGGAATTGAAATATTCGTGGAATGAAAGAAACTGTGGGTGTTGAGTTTGTATCACAAGAATTAGGCATGGGTACTGGGTTTGTTCAAGCACGGCTTAGGCAATTTTCGACAGTGGGTATTGTGGGAATTGTCGAATTGAATTCTGTAATACGTTAGTATCTTCTTACTCTAGTCTGAAATTGCACAATCTACATCTGTTAACTTTTGAGTTCAAAATTTGGCACATGTAATTTCATGCTTGAATTATCTTCGCGTTTTCTATGCTCATAGTGATGTTGAGATTCTTCCTTAGAATACTGGATTTTGATGATACTTCAACTTCAAAGGAACCTCTGCCAACAGGGTGACTGTTACTTATACTAAATTACATGTTTTTTCAAAGCAAACATGCAGTACATGATACCATGTAGTATTTTTAAGACGTTTGTACGTGTATTTCATTTTCCGAATTTATGCCCCCATTACTCAAATGCTGGCTCTGCCACTCATTGTGGCTGGTGGTTGGCTCTTGGTTGGGTAACTTGTTAGACAGAGGGATGATAGGTTTGGATTTGATTTGGGTGGTGATGGTGGAGCTGCTTGGGGGGGGGGGGGTGTATGATGTTATAAGTTTGAGCCATTGAACCATCAATATTGGGTGAGTTTGGTATGGAATTTTTTGGACTTCCATTCTGTTTTGAGGTTTTCCAGACTGTTTGTTGTGGGTTTTTTTGTGCAGTTTTTGGATTTTAGGCTAGTAGTGTAAAATAGAAGCTGAAAACGTTGGGTTGCATGAACCTTTTTGGGACTTTTTTCTAGATAAACAGCAAAATGACCGTACCATCATATTAGTTAAGGCTAACATACTTCTTGGAATAAGTTTAATCTAATATTCTAACTTTAGACATCAATAACCAATATATAGAGCTATCTTGCTTAAGACATGAACTTTAGGCGACAAGCAACTAAAGATAACTAAGTATGAATCTACTTTGCTAGAAAATTATTTAATGTTACCCGATAAATAAAAATAAAGTGTATTTACATTGGTACCTGTACGTTTTTTTTTGTTAAGTTTATTGAAATAAATGTTTACTAGTATACATAAAAAGGTAAACTGGTAGTTTTTACTAAACAACAAAATTGTTACAGCAGTAACTTTTTCACATCACTAGTTTTTTCACCAAACACCTTTTTACATGAACTTTTGTCCACTTTTTTCACAACAACTAAAAAGCCGACTTAAAAGTCCAAAAATCCATACAAGACTCCCCCATTATAAGTTTGGTCTAAGTTCCCTTGAAAAAGTTCTCTTAAATCCCTTGAGTAGTTCAAAAATAGCAAGGTGGACCCATGTACACACTATAATAATTTCTCATTGTGTCTCTTTTTGATTCTCTTCTTCATCTTTCATTTGTCTCTGGAACATGAATGAAGGTTTGTTGCTTACTACTACATCGTTTCCATGTCCTCTGCCTTCTTGTCGATGATATTAGACATTGCTTCATAAGGAGTCTCTGAAACAGATGCACTCTGGCTCTGGTAAGTCATCTACTTGTTTACGCTGTAGCATCCAATAATCGACTGGTAACCATGGTTGTCAGGATCGCGATCTGGATCGTAGGATCGCACGATCCTGCGATCCGGATCGTAGGATCGCACGATCCTACGATCCTGAGGGCGAGTGAGGTGCAGGATCGGCTAGAAAATTGTTTTCTGATAGGAACGGGTGGATCGCGTGTAGGATCGATGACGATCCTATGATTCTACGATCCTACCTTTTTTATTATTATTTTTTAATGTTATTTTTTACTTCGGCTTCATCATGCCGCAAAAATGTTTATTGAAGTCTAATTTCGTACACCTGATTTTGAAAGTTCAAAGATTCAACATCATATGCAAGGGCAGAGATTGTTGTGAAAATTAGCAAGGAGATTGATGTCCTAAATGACCAAAATGATATGTCTCTATGGTATATTAGGTCTTGAGCTTGTGTATTAACATTTTTATGGCATTAAGTACCTGAAAATAAGTCATTTAAGTAGTCACAGTATCAATACAAAAATAAAAATTACACTTTTTGTAGGATCTTACGATTCGATCGGATCCTACGATCCTCGATCATGCGGGCCACTCCACGATCCTACATAGGATCACGATCCTGAAAACCTTGCTGGTAACTGGTGAACCCCAAACGATTATACAGCTGTACCTGAAAAAGTGTTCAATTGATAACTTCAGGGTTTTGCTATGTTTGAATTTGTAGGTTTTTATAATGGAAATCTGTACAATTGAAGAGCTTCAGGGTTCTTCTATGTTAGGTTTTGGGGTTTGATGCTGAAACTCTTTTCGATAGAAGAACTTTAGGGTTATGCTATTTTGGAATTCAGGGGTTTTTATTTATTTTTATTTGTCTGCTTACACTCAGGGGTTTGGAATTCAGGGGTTTTGGAATGATTTGGAATGTAGGGGTTTGGAATAGTTTGGGGATTTTGAGGTTCAATGTGCTTCATGGGTAGAGTATTGTTTGAAGTGGCTGTTTTTACACTGATGATTGTTAATTTTCTGGTATCGGTAAGTGTATTATTGCTCTGTGATTACTGTGTGAGGAGATTTTACTCAGTTTGCTTGCTTTTTTTTATATCCGTGGTGGTTTGAGTTCAATTCCTTGGGCTCTTTGGTGGAAGTTCGGTTTATTCAATAGCAATGTTGATCTGTTGGTCCCCCGTTCACTGATGCTGTAAAGCTCTTCATCCTCTTTAGAGAGTATTGTCAGGATGGGATTTCATTGTATTCTCGGGCTCACAATGAATATAGCAACTTACGAAGGCAGAACTTTGTCAGGTTGAAGGAGGAAATTACAGCGTCATTTAATTCTAGATGCATGGTTCTCTTTATGTTGAAATTTGACTATAATGACTGTATCGCGGATGAAATTTTAACACATATGACAGATATTATGACTTCCCTTATGTGATTTGTGTCGTATAATTTGTCCTCTTCTAGTGACTTAGCGAACAGAAATCGTCCCCCACCCCAACCACCACCATCACCACCACAGATGTTAGCTATAAGACAGAAGTAGAGTACAAACTTAAGAGGATGACTACAACTTCAGATCAGTTGGGGCAATCACTTGGATGTTTTTTCGTTAGTCAACTCAGATTATGATTTTGTTGTATAAAAACAGTATTTGAGGTGTAATAAAGCTGTTCAACATATGAGATTAGTCTTCGCTGGTTAAAATGGTATCTTGGAATGATATAGCAAGCTGAAACCCGTTGATGCAAACAGGAAGAGCCAGCTAAGGATTAATATTGGCTCATCCAAAAGTATAATTTCACCCAGAGTTACCGGAAATCGCTCAATGGGGTGCGATCTGCGATCCAGATTGCGCGATCCAGATTGCGCGATCCCAGATCGCTGATATTGGCGATCCCTAAAGTATTCACACGTAGACCCTAGTATTTTGATATCATTACTCTCTAACTCATAATTTCATCAACTAATTCACATCTTTACCCCTACCTTTTATTATGTATGATGGAAGTCCCTACAAAATTTTACCTAATAATAAATCCAGAGAGTACTAGGTAATGCTAATATGAGAATATATTTAGCCCGACATTCACAAAAAGAATTTTTCGAACCATACAAGCGAATATCGTTCCAACTAATCGCTCCTAAGAAGCCTACCCCTGGCGAACCGCATTCCTAGTAGACCGTGGATCGCGTACCCGATCTCGTTCCGTGAACCACAGTGTTCCGCGATCCTGGTAACCTCGATTTCACCCCTATTTTCTATTTCTTCAATGTCCCCTTTTATAAACTCCATACAGTTAAAAGTTGAACTTGGGCCCCTATTGTTTTAAATATAGCAAAAGAACTGCACTATATATTTTTCTCTATGACCATTCCTTACCAGATATCGTTTCTTCTCTCATAGGAAGCAAGAGATACAAAAATGCTCGTGTCAAGCTTAGACTTCAGCACCACCTAAAAACCTACATAAAAAACGAGGGAGAACTCTGGTAAGATTTCTAAGAGGGGGTGAGTTTCTTTCCCCTTCTACTGTTGACAAGCTCTCACAACCAAGCAACCAGCGGTATTGCGCTGCTGATGCAAGTTTCTTATTCCTGTTTTCCAATTGTCTTCTTTGTTAGTATAAGTTCTCTAATAGCTTTAACTGCCGATCGTGGAATATGCTATAACTGATTATGATTTAATTTTTTGCGACTCGTTTGAGTTTCCTATACTAGGGTTTATGGGGACTTTCAGTAGTTCTATGCATGAACTAGAAATTAGTGTTTCTTATTGTTGAAGTTATTCTTGTGGAGAAGAATTAGTTGCTTTTCTTAGTTATAATTAATTATTTTTTTGTGTGATTTTAGTTTGCTAGGACAGGATTTTGAACTGGAACTTCGGTATTTTATCAACGTTGTGATTTATGTATCGGAAATTGGGGGTTTTTTGTTTTACTAATTTGTTATTTCCAGCCGAGAACTAGGGTTTTCCCAGTTTTGCATTATCAATGAATTCCTCAAGAGTTGCTGGCCTGATATCTTGTGCATTTAATTAGTCTCTGTCTTGAGAACACTACCTGGTAAAAAAAACCAAAAAAGATATAGAGAGACCTGATGAAGATACACGAGCAAGAACTACGGTTTTTGGTTGAGAGTTGATTCCTGGTTATAAGTAATAGATGTATAGATGATAGTATTTGCTTTTGTGTTGAAAGGGGCTTCTTGTAAAATGTGGATATTGATTACTGAACAGTCTGTGAAATGTCCAGATATGTAGGCTTGCTATGGCGTAATTGAAAGAAATACACCTCTATTTGTATTATGATACAGGGCTTTTTTCTTTTCCCTAATAGATAAGTAATTTTATAAGTGAACACTCTACAGTATGTAATGTTTAGTTTTTAGTTAGGACTGAGCTATTTGCACTTGTTGCCTGCGCATTGAAAATTCCCAGCTCTGCCACTGGATACATGTAAAACTTGTCGGTAAAAGACACTTTTTGGCGTACTTTTTTAAGAAAAAGAACCATGGTAGACAAGCTATCTCACCTGCTGATTTGCATGAGCGTACAGCGTAACAAACTTTTCCCGTGGTTTATGAATTCCTCTAGTTCTCTTCATACCGAGCATACTTTCCACTTTCTTGTTTCACTGCAAATAGGTTTTTTGTATAATCTCATTGAATAACGTTTTTTCATTTCAATATTGTCTCTCTTGGTGATTTTAGATTCCATCTCCTTAAGCGCACATCTTTTATCGGTTTTGTTGGATATTTGTTGATGGTATAATGCAAGAGCTTTTTCATGTCCGTTCTCCTTTTTCCCCAGTTTGAATTCATTTGCTCTTGATGACTTAAAGTCTTAAACAATCTATGGCCACCTCACTCCCCTACAAAGTTTGATATTTGAGGACTCCTGCGCAAGATTTATGATGCAGACAGCTTTAAATCTCCATCCGCTGTTTTACTTATCCAACAGGTCTCTCTCTCTCTCTCTCTCTCTCTCTCTCTCTCTCTCTCATATAATTACACACGTACACGCGCGCTCTTAATTGTCTTTAAACATGTGTAAATTTTTTCTGCTTAATTTGCAGGATCAGTCCAATTAGATATCAGAGATGGATAAAAGCAGAAGTTATGTGTCCTGTAAAACATATTAGGAGACTGGAATTCGGAAGTTCACAGCCTTGTAAATTCAGCTTTCCTGTCAAGAAAACCAGGTTGTCAGTGATCCCAAATTCTAATGATGGTCACCCAACCATCGTCCTACCTGAAGAAAACTCAATTGGAAACAATGCCCCCAATCACAAAGCAGATACATTTCTAAAACAGTGGACACCTCCAAGGTACATATGGAGAGGCCTCTCTGTTTTCATTCTTGCTGGGCAGGTAATCATCAGAATCCTGAAGGGAAAAATCCACTGGAAAAACACTCTCCAACAGTTGGAAAGAGTTGGCCCGAAATCCGTCGGCGTCTGCCTCTTAACCTCAGCATTTGTTGGCATGGCCTTCACAATCCAGTTTGTGAGAGAGTTCACAAGGTTGGGGTTGAACCGATCCATTGGCGGCGTATTAGCTCTAGCATTTGCAAGGGAGCTGAGTCCTGTCATCACATCAATAGTAGTTGCAGGTCGTATTGGTAGTTCATTTGCTGCTGAGTTGGGTACGATGCAGGTCTCTGAGCAAACAGATACACTAAGAGTTCTTGGCTCGGACCCTATAGATTATCTGGTGACACCTAGGGTTATAGCGGCATCCGTTGCTTTACCGCTGCTAACCCTAATGTGTTTCACAGTGGGAATGGCATCTAGTGCTCTCTTGTCTGATACTGTTTATGGTATTAGCATCAACATTATCTTGGATTCTGCTCAGAGAGCTCTAAGACCATGGGATATAATCAGTGCGATGATCAAGTCTCAAGTTTTTGGTATGATAGTATCGGTTGTGAGCTGTGCGTGGGGAGTGACCACCATAGGAGGCGCCAAAGGTGTGGGAGAATCAACCACGTCGGCGGTGGTTATCTCTCTGGTGGGTATCTTTATTGCTGATTTCGCTCTTTCTTGTTGCTTCTTCCAGGGAGCTGGAGACTCTCTAAAGAACTGCATGTGAGGTGCTTCTCTCCTCTGTTCTCTGCTGTTAAGTTATATAAGTTACGTAGTTGTATCAGCAAGCACACACCGTCACTGGATCACAGTGCAATTACTGGCTGTCATAACTTTTGAGATTTTCGGTCTTTAATGTGTTGTTCATCATCTTCTTTATTGCCTTTTTTTAACCTCCTGTCTCGTCCTCATGCTTGATGAATGATAGCATCGGTTTTGGTGTGTTTAGTTTATTGACGAGGTTGATTGAGGCCCTGTTTGGTATCAGCTGAAAATCTGAATAATCGGCTAAAAAAGTTATGAGTGAAAAATCCAGGTGAACTGAAAATCGAAATTCGTTTGGTATGAACTGAATTGTAGATTATTAATTTGATTCTTTTAACAAAATTTAAAGAGATTTATAGTCAATTTCTCGAATACACACTTATAAATGAACTGTGATCATGCTTAAAAAAAACGTTAAAAATATTTTTTCCTGAGATTTTCAGCTGCTTGCTTAATCTCCAATTTTAGAGATTTTTTAATTGCACTGAAATTGTTTTAATTTGCTGATTATCAACTTAAAGTTTTGCATCATAACACACGGAAATGTAAAAGAAAGGCAAATTTTAATCCAACTTGGATTAAAATCTGCGACACCAAACATGCACTTAGACTTGGATATCTCTCTGGCTGGGTATGTAACATGCACTTAGACTTGGATATCTCTCTGGCTGGGTATGTAGAGATAATATTTTACATCCTTCTTTGTTTCGATCGATCATTGAACAGAAAATGAATTACATTTAGATTCTTTTTTTCTTTATGTGCAGTCTCTAGAGCCAGTGTCAAATTTGGTTAATGGACATAGACAGGTAATCTGGGGTTCACTAAGGTTGATCCGTCAGTTTGGGGCTCTTGGTACTACTTACTAGGTCACTAGGGTAGTCACGGTTTACTTGCTTGTACCTAGGTACAGTTGGAGGCTTGGAGCAAGAGCAATGATGATGATAAATCAATATTGATATGTATGTAGGATTAGTACATTGTTTTATATTACCGGCACAGAAGCCAACATGCCCACGGGTTTAGACTACAAAAACCTTTAATTTGATCTACCTTCCATCTATTGAATTGAACACATCAAATAAAAACATTCTATTTGAGTGTTGTGGTGTCTGTCGCGCTGGTCACTGGCAGAGCCAAGATTTGGTCACAAGGGGTACACTTTTTTTATCATCGACTCATCGTGCCCTACAGATCTACACGGATGTGAACTTCGAACACTTGAAATCAATATCATGGAGTCAATGAAGAATTTAAGGGCTCAAATGTGGAGCACTTCTCGAATACCATGAGAGGCAGCCCTGGCGCTGGTACCTTGGAGGCTGAGTGTTCCAGTCCTTGAACAAAAAAGGAATTAAATTAATATATGGGCGCAACAAATGTTTTCAAACCCGCAGCTCAGGATAAACCCGTACAGGGAGAGTAGACTCGACTCTTGACTCGGGCGGGTCAAGTTTAAACATAAAAATGCTAAATTTAACTCTGCAAAGTGCAAAGTACAGTATTTCATTTCTATGGAACATACTTCTACTGTAGCATAAAATTCATATAATGGATAACGGTGTTTGTCAAATTAACTGTAATACAAATGTCCCTTAGTCTCTTACTAGTTACTAGTACAGACTACAAAGAAATAGTACCTGAACAGTTTTCGGGTACCATGAACACAAATCAGTAGAACAAATTGCAAATTTCATGTAACTGGAAACCTAGAAAATCATATCGAATTTCAAATGACTCTCTGTCCGTCAATTAACGATCAAGAAACACGCAAGTGAAAGTTCAATTGACTATCAAGAAACATCAAACCCTGTATTTGGACTAGGGGTAGAGAAGTAGAATTCTAGAAATTAGAAAACAAAAAACCCTGTATTCCGAAGTAACAGTAAATGCTCCCAGAGTCAAGGCTCGACAATCTTTAATAGACTGTATCTTTTCGTCGTCATCCTTCTCAGTGGTCACTGGTGGTAATTTCGTATCTGGCCGCCGCTTGTCTCTCTCTCAATCTCGACCAAATGAATTGTGAAGAAACGAAGTGAAAATTCACAAATTGGCTCTAACTTTAAACTGTCCAGAGAAATGACAAAAAGACCCACAACATTTTGTTCTTATTGCAAAGTAAAATAACCCGGTAAAATCGTGGGTCAACCCGTTTGTATAATTCTGAACAGACCCACAACATTTTGTTCTTATTGCAAACATTTTGTGCTTGTTCACGGGTCTACAGAGTGTGCGAGTCTCTGGCGGGTTTGTATAATTCCGGATTTTCAAAACGGGTTGACCCGTTTTGATGTGTAGTCTCGTAAACTCGTCGGTTTGATGACCTTGGGCGCAACTACCTATCAAGGATCAAGGTGATCAGATGGTAACTCACTATCTCCATATCTCCATGACAGAGGAGTGAAGGATTTTTATTTATTTTTTAGTGAAAGACTTTAGAATTGGGGGGATTCAATATTGTTTTTTGTAAAAGAAAAAATCAAACAAGCCACAGGTGCAGATACTATTGGTTAGGGTGACAAGCTCCTGCCCACGGCGTCTCTCTTGTCTATTATTTTCTGTTCATTTAGTATTTTCCTTCAACAAAGAAACCGTCACTATTCTAAAGGTGGGACATATAGATCAGCAAGTTCATGCCTATTTTAAGTGGATTTAAGCAATATATTACCCCACTTGGTTGTATTGTACCAACTAAAAGAGAATAATGTGTTTTTTTTTTCTAATTCACCGACAGTTGTTGGTCACAGATACTGAAAATGTGTGTCCTCTTTCCTAAAAGTAATGTGTGTCCTCTTCTCTCTAATGTTAGTCTTCGTCGATCGATCAATTTTGAAAGGGGAGTTTATTTTTTCGGAGCAGATATTGATACTTATAGAGCCACTCATTAATTTTGTGCTCGAAATTCCAATTTTTAACCTTTGACTTGCTATGTCATACATAAAGCAGTGCATGTTAAACTCTGGGTACTCCACCAACATTCGGTACTCAAAAATTCCCATCCTTCAATTTTATTTGTTTGTGTCGGAGGCCTAGATCCACGATATCTCGTCATGAAATCCTTAGTCCGGCGGTGGAGTTCCAAGTAGTCTTTGACTCTGCGCAATTCAACCCCGATCTCTTCTCAACTTCCTAACTTCGAACAGCAATATCGCATCAACCAATCGATTACATTCCAATGGTCAAGTTCAGACTACGAACTGGAGGCGATTCCTAAAAAACCGTTCACCTCTAAATAATCAAATCAACAAATATGTACAACAAACATTTAAATTGTTTTTGGTAGTAAAGAGTGCCCAAATAATAAAAATGTTAGATCTATCTTAACAAATCAATATTTTTTGAGAAACAAGTGGCACTGTAAGTATCAATATAAACTTTGTAGGAATCGTAATTCTTCACGAAGAAGAAAGTATCTCAGGTATTAGCTGTTGGTCTCGTTTTTATTTTTAGAACTACATCATAACCGGGTTCCAACCCGGGACATCATGCAGGGGCTTCAAGCACTCTACTACTGAATTAGCACCCATTTGCACTGTCGGTCTCATCTAGAATGAAGAAAAAATGCTTTCCTCTTTCCATTTTATGCAATAAAAGTAGTGCTCACATCACATAAAGAGTTTACTATTATAATTTCAAAAGAAAGAGCTTACTATTATGAATGGATTCATTATGATGAACTCGATTAGTCTGAGGATCCTTCCCCTAGAAAAGGTTGCAAGCGACCAACAGAGTTGCTTGAGAATCTGCTCGCATTTTAAGAGACTCGAGATAAAGGCTGAATTTCAAGCTCCTTATTAGAAACACGCCCAGCTCAAACATGGTGATGAGCTCTAGAGTCGCTGTTGGTGACAATTGTTATTTATAAATACACGCATATATCAATTTTTTAAAGTTTGCACACATCTATAAGTTTACTGTTGTAATGGACATATGATGTATTTATAATAGCAATGGTTATTTATGAATTTGATATTGTAAATAGTCGCATCATATACTAATGTGTTTTTTGAGAAAGTTTTATTGAAGGAATATATACTAATGTTTTTTTTTTTTTTTTGAGAACTATATACTAATGAATGTATCTATTTACGAATTTGATATTGTAAATAGTCGCATCATATACTAATATGTTTTTTGAGAAAGTTTTATTGAAGGAATATATACTAATGTATTTTTTTTGAGAACTATATACTAATGTATCATCTTATTGTGTTGAAAATCATCTTAAAAGTAGTAGACTAAGTTAAACTTAGTCTGGTTCTGCCCTTCTAAATCTCAATCTCCCCTCCTCCTCCATTAACACATCTCTCTCTCTCCATACATGGAGAGATCAAATTCAAAATCAACCACCACCACCACCACTTTGAAGATCACCAATCAACACTGGTCAGTCTACTTAACATGTTGCTTATTAGTGTCTCTGTTACTTGTTATGTTCAACACATCACTCTTTTCAAACACCACCTCCCTCCATCACTCTCTTTTCAAATTCATACAAACACCAACCTCAAGCAAATACTGAGCGAAACAACCCCGATGCGTGTCGCAACCGATACATACACATCCTTGATCTACCAACAAGATTCAACACAGACATCCTCACAGACTGCAAAGCCCTCTGCAGATGGTTCGATATGTGCCCCTTTATGCCCAACAACGGCCTCGGGCCACTGGTAAACACTTCCAACGGGGTTTTCCGTGGCCCGAGTTGGTACGTCACCAACCAGTTCTCCTTGGAAATAATTTTCCACAACAGAATGAAGAAATACGAGTGCCTGACCAATGACTCTTCTCTGGCTTCCTTGGTTTACGTGCCTTATTACGCTGGCCTAGACGTGGGCCGGTACCTATGGAGCGGAAACAATAGCGTAAGGGACGAGTTGTCACTTGAAATGGTCAAACGGGTGTCCCAGACGCCCTCTTGGAAAACCATGTCTGGCCACGACCATTTTCTGGTCGTGGGCAGACCAGGGACGGATTTTTCTAGAAAATTCATGGATTGGGGCAACCAACTAGAGATGTTGCCCGAGACCAAAAACATGACGGTCCTAATCATTGAAGCTTTGCCGGATAGCAAAGACATCGGTATCCCATACCCAACCTATTTCCATCCCTCTAGCGATGCCGAGGTGTTCCAATGGCAAGACACGGTGAGATTACTAAAAAGACCCTACTTGTTTTCATTCATCGGGGTCCCTCGCCCACTCCAAAACTCCTCGATTCGAAGTGAGATCATTGAACAGTGTCTTGCCTCAAACCGGACGTGCAAGTTCTTAAATTGCCAACACATGTGTGACGATCCAATCGACGTGATGGGTGTTCTTGAGAAATCAACTTTTTGCTTGCAACCTCCCGGGGATTCGTACACGAGGAGGTCAACTTTCGATTCCATCTTAGCGGGGTGCATTCCTGTTTTTTTCCACCCACTATCGGCTTATGTTCAGTATAAGTGGCACCTACCTGAGGATAATAAGACTTATTCGGTGTTTATACCAGAAAGTGAAATCAAAGAAGGGAAGACCAATATCGAGGAGGTGCTTTTAGGGATATCAAAAGAGCTTGTGGCCGCGATGAGGGAGGAGGTGGTGAAGCTGATCCCTAACGTTATATCTGCATTTTCGAAGTTGGAAGCAATTAGAGATGCTTTTGACATAGCCATTGATGGGCTTCTTCACAAGGTAAGTGATGCAAGAGAACTATTTGAAAGAGAGAAGAGTCGAGTATATCCATAGGAGAGTCATATGCTAGGATCTAGGCTTTCTTGTTCTTTTGATTCTTTCTAGGCTTCTTGTTCTTTTGATGGTTAATTTCTTTTTTGTACATCATGTACATTGTTACTGTGACAGTTGATGGAATAATGTGATAATTTAAGAGCACAAGGTCAATTATTTATTAACCTAAACTTTAATGAACAAAACGATTTCCGTGATGATTCGGACCACTTGTAATATGTTCGTTCTGTGAAGACTTCATACGTCTGTCTCAAAACGTGTTGGACATTTCCTCTGACCTATTCTGACGGTGTCAATCAAGGCATGCCATCTCAGTCAAAGTAAGGGTGCTTGAAGTATTTAGATTTCTTTGTTTGCATGCCTTATTAAGTAAGGGTGCTTGAAGTATTTAGATTTCTTTGTTTGCATGCCTTATTATGCCGGCCTAGACTTGGGCCGGTACCTGTGGACCAGCAAGGCTAGCGTAACAGACGAGCTGCGAAGTTGGGTACTATCAGGGGCGGAATTAGAGTGCGGCACAATAAAGCACGCACCCTAACTTCAAAAAACAACACTATTACCCCGATGTTTTACAAAAAATACTGTCCCTAGTAAAATTTTAAAAATGTCTTACTTTATCATATACCAGTACTTAAGAGTTTCTATCCCCCCCCCCCCCCCCCCCCGAAGTACGATACAGGCGCGTGTATACGATGCGGGTGTGTGTATGAAGAGTTCTTGGCTCGTACTAAATGGATAATATGGTGACACTTAAGTCATGGCTTATTTTAAGACTTGTACTGATTTGGGGTTTGTTTTGTGAAGTGGTATTTAACAGTAGAAGGTACTAAAATTTATAAATCGGGTTGTGGGCTTGTTAGGCCCAATACATAATGTTGCAAAGCTTGCAATACTCAATTGGGTTTGTCCTCAATCGAAAGTTCTTCTAGATTAATCTCTCCGGCCTGTTTGACATGGAGGTGAGTTACTTCTTTGTGGTGCTGTGGCTGTACTGGATCAAATCTCCCGTGCTTAGGAGAAGTCAGTTTCTTCAACGGGTTAGTTTGAAGAGGGTGGTTTTTAGTTTCTATCAAAAATATAATCGGAACTGTTTAGATGATATTGTTTTTTTAGGACAAATCGGCGCCCCGGTCTTGGAGTAACCATGACACTGATGACATGGATGATACTGTTTAGATGACATTTCGTTTTGACATTCGAAGCGAAATGTCAAAAAAAGAAATGACAACTAATAAATACCTTGTTGTATGTATACATTGTTTTCTTCATTCAGAGCGCCAGCAAATTGGATCACTTAGTCTTTTACATCTTCATAAACCTGAAATGTTCTATGAAATAATTTAGGAGTGTAGAAGATACCATCCATGGAGGATCTGAAGAAGAAGATGATGAAGAAGAAGACGAAGAGAAGAGAGAGAAATGAGAGAGGAAAAATGAATTATGATTATTGTTACAATTCTGTTACAGCAAATGTATTAGTATATCAGAGTTATTACACAGAGGCCCCTGACATTTGTAGTAATACCAATACAACCCATGACACATAGTTTGCTAATCTACATATAGCTACCCCTATGGTTAATATGCCCCCTCAAGCTGAGAGACTGAAAAGACTTGAAGCTTGGAGAGAAATGGAGTGTACTGAGGACCACTGAGAGCTTTTGTGAACACATCAACAATCTGAGAAGCACTTGACACATGCTGTAAATTGAGTTGTTTGGCAGCAACCTGCTCCCTAATGAAGTGGAAATCAACTTTTATATGCTTAGTCCTAGCATGGAAGATAGGATTGCTAGCTAGAGAAATTGCAGAGAGATTGTCACAAAGAAGCACAGAAAGAGTGGGAATAGAGATACCCGAATCTCTAAAGAGATACTTCAACCAATTTAATTCAGCAGAGGTTGAAGCAAGAGCCTTGTACTCTGCTTCTGTAGAAGACCTTAAAACTGTGTGCTGCTTCTTACAAACCCAAGAAATGAGATTGGCGCCAAGAAAAATACAGAATACAGTTGTAGATATTCTAGTAGTGAGGTCACCTGCCCAGTCTGCATCAGAATATGCAGTTAGATGAAAGAAGCTCTTCTGAAATGCCATACCATGAGATAGGGTACCCTGAATGTATCTGAGAATCCTTTTGAGCTGGAGGAAATGAGGCTGAAGTGGCTGACGCATATGTTGACAAACTGAGTTGACTGCATATTGAATGTCAGGCCTGGTAATTGTGAGATACTGTAAGCCCCCAACTAAGCTTCTGAACCAAGTAGTATCTTCAAATAACGAAGAAGTGGCTAAGGTGGTTGGCTTTGAGGAGCATGGAGTTGGACATGGCTTGCAAGAAGACATTCCAGCTTTAGCAAGCAATTCTGTAGCACATTTGTGTTGACAGAGATGCAATCCTTGAGTAGTTTTAGAAACTTGAATACCCAAGAAATAAGAAAGCTCTCCCAAATCCTTCATAGCAAAGACACTGCTCATAGACTAGATGAGGGACTGAACAACTTGAGAATCACTTCCAGTAACCAAAATATCATCCACATAAACCAAAAAAATCAATGTGAGTTGAAGCTTCTTAAGCACAAACATGGAGGTGTCAGCTTGAATAAGGTGAAATCCATATGTGGCGAGAAAATTGCTGAGCATGGTGTACCAAGCCCTAGGAGCATGTTTAACTCCATAGAGTGACTTATGAAGCTCTCACACACAATGAGGATGACTGGCACATTCAAAGCCTTGAGGTTGTAACATATAAACCTCTTCTTCAAGAGAACCATGCAAGAAAGCATTAGAGACATCCAGTTGCCTGATAGGACAGGCAGAAGAAACAACAAGAGAAATGACAACTCTGATTGTTTGTGGTTTAACTAAAAGTTTATGAATAATCTAACCCATAATGTCAAAGAAAACCCTTGGCAACCAGTCTGGCTTTATGCCTTGCTACAGAACCATTAGATTTCTTTTTAATCCTGTAAACCCATCTAGAACCAATGGGATTTCTATGTGAAGGCAAAGGAAAAAGAGACCAAGTTCCTTTTTGAATCAAAGCATCATACTCTTCTTTCATAGCAGATTGCCAAACATAAGAAAAAGAAGCTTCCTTAAAGGATTGAGGTTCTAAGTCTGTAGCAACATAGATATGTGCATATTTAGGTTTTGGCTTGGTAATGCCAGCCTTTGCTCTAGTGATCATAGAGTGAATAGGAGCTGGAGATGATGGTGAATCTAGAGGAAGAGTTTGTAGAAGAAGAAGAAATAGATTCAGAAGGTAAAGACTGGTCTGAAGGTAAGGGAGATGGAATAGGGGGTAGAGAGGGTGATGGTGGAGGTAGATCATTTTGTGACACAGAAGAAAATGGGTTGGAAGTAGTAGCAAATAAAGGTTGAATGAATGCCCAATCTGAAGTGTACGAAGAGGGTTTAAATGAAGGTGTAGGAGAACCACAAAGTGAAGGAAATTGTGATTCATCAAAGACAACATGTCTTGAAATATAAACGACTTTAGTCACAATGTGAAAAAATCTATAGCCTTTGGTATGAGGACAGTAACCTAAGAAGATGCATTTAGTGGACTTGGGTTGCAATTTATGAGAAGTGTATGGTTTTTAACCAGGAATAACAGAGACAACCAAACACTTTAAGAAAATTGTAATCACGGGTAGACTTAAACAAGGTTTGATAAGGTGAGATCAAGGAAAGAGACTTCTTAGGAAGTCTATTAATGAGAAAGTTGGCAGTAATGGCAGCTTCTAACCAAAAAATTTATGGTAAATTGGCATGAGACAGAAGTGTTAGAGCTGTTTCCATTGAATGTCTATGCTTTCTCTCCACTCTCCCATTTTGCTGACGAGTATGTGGGCAAGAGGTTTGATGAGTAGTACCCTGAGATTGTAGATATAATGCAAATGCAGTATTAACAAATTCAGAGCCATTATCAGTTCTAAAAGTTTTCACAGTAGAGTGAAATTGAGTTTGAACCATTGCAGTGAAATGTAAATATGTAGTATAAGCCTCAAATTTGAGTTTAAGAGGATAAAACCAACAATATTTGGAGTAATCATCAAGAAACAAGATATAGTATTTATATTGCTAAAAAGAGGGTACATGAGAAGGTCCCCAAACATCTAAGTGCACTAATTCAAACAGAGAATTAGCATGAGATGTAGATTTAGAAAAAACAAGCTTATGAGCTTTTGAAATAGAACAAGAGTTACACAATGTAGTGGGAGACACAAATTTTTGATTGAGACAAGTTTGAAGAGAATGTAAAATTGGAAAAGATGGATGCCCCAATCTTTGATGCCACAAAGAAGTGTTACGTGTAGCTGAAGCTGAATATGCTACAGGTGATGAAGGAGTGGAGGAAATAGATGAGACAACAACAGATAGCTGATAGAGACCATTTTTACAAGGGCCTGTACATAGGATGGTCTTGGACTGATTGTCCTGAATGACAAATTCATTCACATTAAAAGTTATGCTACAATCATTGTCAGAGGTAAATTGAAAAACAGAAAGTAAACTTGCTGACATATGAGGAGAGTAAAACACATTTGGAAGCTTAAATGAGACAGTAGAAGAAATAGGAATGGTAGAATAACCAATAGAGTGAATAGGCAAAGCATTACCATTACCAATAGTCACTGTATCAGCTCCCTGATATGGCTGTTGATGAGTAAAATGCTGAACATTGTTGGTGACATGATTGCTAGCACCAGTAAAAGCCAAGGTTGAGTAAAAGGATCAGGCTCAGGCTCAGATGGAGATACAGTAGCATAGACTTTCTATAAAACCTGCCATAGTGAGACCGGTGAAAAATGAAAAAAATACTCAAAGAGATTTCCAAAAGTAGGTCACATGGCTCAATTAAAGGCCGGACGAGAAAGTTATGGTCTGGTGAAGACGACGCAAAAACGAAGAAAAGCTGGTAAAGTTGTACTGGACCTGTATGCACCCTTCGGGCGGTATCCAGAGTTATATAAGGAATTTTGGAGCAAGGACTACGCCATTAGAAAGTAGACATTTAGAGCTTTCCAAGGATATAAGATCGGCCCAAACCGGAGTCCGGATGAGGGAGAAAAGCCCCGCGCAAGATCAGCTTATAATTCTCTCCGAGAATTGCAAACTGGAGGGGCTGAAGTGCAAATTCGGCCAAACTACTTAGAAAATCGTGCCCAGCCCTATATATCACGATTTTGAGGACCTAGAGGCAGAGGAAACTGCTAGAGACAACTAAGAACACCTTGGAGGAAGGATTGTAGCTTGGAGTTCGTCGTGAGAGCGCTGATTCAATCGTTCGATCTCTTTTCTGTATCTTTTTCTTTTTTTGATCATGATGAACGTAAACTTGTCATTGTTGATCATGTATCGCGGTAGCTAATTTTATTATCGGGATTTCTCAATGGTAGCTAGGGTTTGAAGCCGGTTTGGCGAATTATAAAATTGATTCACGTTTTGCTTAAACTTAATAGATGATGAACTATTTTGATATGCTTAATTCTTGCTCTTAATCCAGCTCTGTGTTGTTTGGCCATCAATTTGAAAATTATATGTGATATATTAGTGAAAGCAACGAATATCCCGAATAATTGAATTAAGCACGTAGTCCAGGTTAGAGGATCAACAATTGACTGTGAACTTTGAGTAGAATTAGTGGATCTTAATTATATGTTTTAGGGATAATTAAAACTTGGTAACTCGATTGTAATTTGACCTAGGCATAGAAAGCTACCTTGGTAACTCGGTTAGCATTATTGTTCATTTGGCAAATTAAAACATTATCTGCTTTTCAAAACGTAATTCGTTAACGGTATTCACCTAGTGATCCTAGAGAAATCCTGATACTTGTCACGAAGCATTGTTGCTATATATCACGTTTTTTAGGACCTATAAGCAGAGGAAGCTGCTGGAGGCAAGGAAGAACACGTTGGAGGAAGGCTTGGAGCTTGGAGTTTGTCGTGAGAGCGAGGATTCCATCGTTTGATCTCTTTTCTCTATCTTTTTCATTGTTTTTGATCATGATCAACGTAAACTTGTCATGTTCGATCATGTATTGCAATAGCTAAGTTTATTATCGGGATTTCTCAATGGTAGCCAGGTTTGAAGCCGGTTTGGCGAATTATGAATTCAATTCACGTTTTGCTCAAACTTAGTAGATGATGAAATATTGTGCTATGCTTAATTCTTGCTCTTAATCCATCTTTGTGTTGTTTGGCCATGAATATGAAAATTATAGGTGATACATTAGTCAACGAATTTCCCGGATAATTGAATTAAGCACATAGTCGCAGGCTAGAGGAATCAACCATTGACTGTGAACTTTGAGTAGAATTAGTGGATCTTAATTATTTGTTTTAGGGATAATGAAAACATGGTAACTGGGTTGTAATTTGACCTAGGCATAGAAAGCTAGCTTGGTAACTCGGTTAGCATTATTGGTCGTTTGGCAAATTAAAACATTATTTGTGTTTCAAAAAGTAATTCGTTAAGTGTATTCACCTAGTGATCCTAGAGAAATCATGACACTTGTCCCTCGTATTAATCTCAATTTTGATATTTAGTTTGTTATTTCAATTCTTAGTTTAATAAAACAATGCAATTGCTTGCCCACACGAAGTTAATCATCCTAGTTAATTCTCGACAAGTCATTTGGGATTCGAAAACCCTATCTTTCGCATTATCACTATACATTACAGTCATACACTTGTGTTGGACATGTCACTAAGTCTTTTGTACGATTGAGATATCTAAAGATTCTTTTGACAACAACTAAGTCAGATTTTTAGGATAAGCTTGGAATCTAGCACACATACAAACACTAAACATGACGTCTGGCCTGCTTGCAGTAAGATAAAGTAGTGAACCAATCACACTTCTCTATTTTTCTGGTTCACACTCTTACCAATTTGATCGTTGTCTAAGGATAGTGTAGAACCCATGGGAGTATTAGTAGCCTTGCGTTGATAAGTTATACTTATTCAGCAGATCCTTGGTGTAGAAAAATTCCTTTCTTCATTAGTTGCACATGAAGTCCAAGAATAAAATTTAACTCTCCCATCAAACTCATCTCAAATTCTCTGCTCATAAGATTTGAGAAAACTTTGGAAAGAGAATCATTAGTAGCACCAGACAAAATATCATCAACATATATATGTACTACAAGAATGTATTTCTCATGAGTTTTAATGAAAAGAACTTCATCAACTAAGCCTCTTTTGAAACCATTTTCAAGTAGAAACTTTGACAATCTTTCATACCAAGCTCTTCGAGCATGTTTCAAACCATAAAGAGCTTTGTCAAGTTTATAAACATAGTTTCAAACTCATCATTTTCAAATCCAGGTGGTTGAGAAACATAAACTTCCTCTTGCAGATAGCCATTACAAATTCGCATTTAACATCCACTTGAAAAAGTTTGATGTTCTTATGAGATGCAAAAGCAAGTAAAATTGTGATTGCTTCCAACATGGCTACAGTAGCAAAAGTCTCCTCATAGTCTATACCTTCTTCCTGGTTGTAGCCTTGAGCTACCAATCTTGCTTTATTTCTGATAACCTTACCACTTTCATCCATTTTTTTTCTGAACACCCATCTTGTTCCAATCACAGACAGATCTTTGGGAGGAGAAACTAGATCCCATACCTTGTTCCTCTCAAATTTATTCAGATTACTTTGCATAGCAATGATCTAGTCTGCCTCTTGAAGTGCTTCTTTCACATTCTTGGGCTCTGTAAGAGATAAAAAAGAATTAAAAGCACACAATTTCTTTAATTTAAATATTGTTTGTGTACTAGTTGATAGATCAGAGATGCTGTTGTCTGTTGGATGAGATGACAGATATCTGTACTTCTTTCTAGGTGTCCAGGGTTCTGGTTCTCCATGAATCTTTTCAAGACCTTGAGATCTTGATGTTGTGGCTTCACCACTCTGTGTTTCTTGAGATTACGTTTCAAGGTTTTGAAACTTATTTTCAAGGACTTGAAATCTTCTTCTTCTGATTCATGCTTGTTCAGATTCAGATCTGCAAAACCATCACTCAAAGAACCATTATATACTTCATCAAAAATAACATGTATACTTTCCTCAACAAGCTTTGTTCTTTTATTATAAACTCCGTAAGCTTTGTTAGTCAAGGAGTATCCAAGAAATATACCTTCATCACTTCTGGCATCAAACTTACCAAGGTTATTCTTACCATTGTTATGAACAAAACAAGTACATCCATAATGCTTGAAATAAGAAATGTTTGGCTTTCTCCATTTGAAAAGTTCATAAGGAGTCTTCTTCAGAATGGGCCTAATCAAGCACCTGTTCAAAATATACTTTGCTTTGTTCACAGCCTCTTCCCAAAAGGATTTTGGCAACTTGTTCTCCAAAAGAATTGTCATAGAAATGTCCTCAAGTGTCATGTTCTTCCTTTCAACTACACCATTCTGTTGAGGAGTTCCAGGAGCAGAAAAGTTGTGAGAGACTCCGAACTTAGCACAAAATAAGTCAAAATCTAGTTGATCAAACTATCTGCCATGATCACTCCTGATAGAAGCAATAGGACGGTTTTTCAAAGTTTTAAACTCTTTGCAGAGTTTTGAAAATTCAGATAGAGCCTCAAACTTATATCTAAGAAACATTTCCCAAGTAAATCCAGAGTAATCATCTACAATAACCAGCGTATACCTCTTACCCTTTGGAGATAGAACTCTCATAGGACCACATAGATCCATATGAAGGAATTGAATAGGTCTAGTTGTACTTACAAAATTCTGGAGCTTGAAAGAGCATCTTGTTTGTTTACCTTGAGCACAAGACTTGCATACCTCTTCATCCTTTAACTTGATAGAAGGCTAACCTCTGACAAGATCTTTGGAAACCAATTTGTTAAATGTATGTAGGCTAATGTGTCCAACCTTTCTGTGCCAAATCTTTGAATCCTCTTTCAAGGCCTTGAGACACTTCATACTTTCTCCTGCAACTTTGTTAGTATTCAAACGGTAAAAATTGTTTGACCTAGAAGCATTGATGATACAATTTCCATATTTTTCATCTTGCACCACATATTTTTCTTTGGAAAATATAAATTTATTACCTTTATCACACAATTGTGATACACTAAGCGAATTAAACTCTAAACCATCTACAAGATAAACATCTGAGATAGAATTTTCAGAACCATTACCAACTTTACCAATACCTATGATGTTGCATTTTCCTTTGTCACCAAGTGTGATTGTCCCTCCCGATTGTTCTTTCGACTCAGTAACTAAAGAACTTTCGCCACTTATGTGTCTGGAGCAACCACTATTCATAATCCACTTCTGTTCTTTGTTCTTGGTGACAACTTGCAAACACCATTCACTGCCTTACCCAACTGTTAAACCAAGTGTGATATTTGAATTCATATTCTGGGTCAACCATGTTAGGTGGTCTAATCCATTTAGGAACCCAAACATGTGTCACTTGTCCCTTAAGTTGAAATGAAAAAGTGTTCCTCATGATGTGAGGTTCTCTTCTTCTAAAGGGACAAGTCATCTTAACATGACCAATGTTGTTGTAGTAATGAAATTCTGGAGAATATTTGTTGCTTTCACAAATCTGGTAATGTTCTTTCTTGAAAAGTTTGGATTGAATCCAATACTATTTTTATGAACAGACTGCAGACTTCCTCAAAGAATCAAGTTGAGTTTGGGTTCTGAGCCAACAAGTTCTGTCATAATATTCTTAGAGTCTTGAAGTTTCTCAGTCAAATTAGTCTTCTGTTCCTCTAATTCATCACGTTGATGTCTTAGAGCAACAATGTTGTCACTCAAAATAGAACTCTCTGTAACAAATTATTTGATCTGAGATTTCAAGGATTTGAAATTGGTTTCCAAGGATTTGAAATCTCTGTCAGTCTTTGTATGAAAAATTTCAAGATTCTTCTTTTGGCAAACTAGTTGCAAATTTTCTTTTGCTTTCTTATGAACTTTCTCCTTTAAAGATTTGATTTCATTTAAGTAATCTTCTTCATTCAGAAGCATTGTTTTCAAAATCTTAGAAAGAATATTTAAAGATTGAAACATAAGACTTTTCACCGTTACCTCAATGTTCTTATCTGAACCTTCATCATGCTTGGCCATGAGTCATAGGTTAGCTTAATATTCTTCAGAGTTAGAGTCACTTGATGAATCTGAGTCACTCCAAGAAGCTACCATAGCCTTCTTCTTTCTGTCATGGTCTTTCTTTTAAAAATGCTTGCTTTTCTTGTGAGGACAATTTTTGATTAAGTGTCGTGCATTACCACACTCAAAGAAATTCATTACTTCTGATTTATTACCATGAGAAGAGAACTTGCCTTTGTAGTATTTGCTACTTGAAGATCTGGATTTGTCTCTCTTTGAAGTCTTTGTTTCCAAAGTTCGTCTTCATCTTGAGAATTCTTGTCAAGGATTTGGAAATAAGAGCAAAATGATATTCTTCATCATCTTCTTCTTCTTTTTCAAGGCTTTGAGGTTGTTCACTCTCTTTAGCCTTGAGTGTCAGAGTCTTGACATTCTCTGGTAATTCTCCATCAGCGTCATTCATGGAGATCTCATGTATGAGTAGCTTTCCATGTATATCATCAAGTTGGAGGGATGATAGATCTTGAGCTTCTTCAATGGCTGTGACTTTTGGTTCCCATTTGGCTTTGGGAAGACTTCTCAAGATCTTTATAACTTTTTCCTCATTAGAGAACTGAAATACCCCGTTTGAAAAAAAAATGGGGGGGGGGGGGGAGGGGGTAAATATAACATTTTTATTCAAATTAAGGGAGGTAGTAGTTATTGAAATTGCAACCTAGGAAATACATTTAATTGTCTATCCATATTTGTAAAATGTGTCTTCTTAAACACCATTAGTGCAAAAATTTGCACCCGCCACTTGTTTAACCTCCACGTAAATCACCTTGCTGTCAAAATGCATCCCCCTTTTCTCATGTGTTTCTCTTCCCTCACGTCACACATCCATCCCCCTTCCCTTATTTCTTCTCCCCCCTCACGACACACACACACACGCGCGCGCGCAACCCATTTCATCCTCTCAATTCTCTTCTCACCTCCATATTAACCCCCTCATTTGCTTCTCCAACACACACCCAACACAAGAGAAACAATGTCACCTTCATCATCATCTTCTCCCTTCTTCTCCTTCGGCAACAACACACCACCACAACCACTTCTCTTCTCTCTCAATCGTCAAGAGAAACAACCAGCACAACCACCTCCTCCACCCTCTCTTTGGCCGATCTCACTCTCTCTCTGGCGGGTTCAGCGCCCGACCCAGAACCGCCAAAAAACTCGCAGGAAAACCCAACCCGAGAACAAAACCACCACCATCAACAAACCCATATCCTCCATCTCCCTCAAAGATCTCTTCTCTCTCTACCACTCCACCTCTCTATCGAAACAGAGATGTGGCAACAACAATAACCAGGCCGAACCCATGCCCGATGTCGCCACCACCATGAACGCCGGCGTCGAGCTCGACCAAGTCATCTCCAACGTACCCACCATTTAAAATTCCTCTCATTCACCTCCTGGAGGTCTGAAAAGGTCCAATACGATCTCAAACAAACCCCAAAACGCCGGGTTCCTCGCCGGCGACCACCACCGCTGAACCCACCGGTCGGAGACTCGATCCGCTCCGTTCGTCGACAGTTTTTTGCGATTTTTTGATCAAAATCAAATATTGTTAGTTAGAAATCATTTGGGTTGATTGGGTTGAAGAAGATGTGTGAAAACAAGATTGGGGGGGGGGTGGTTATTGTAATTTCCTAAAAATATTGGGGCGACCACTGCCTGTACATGAAACCTGTGTTGTGAGTGGATGAAGGCAAAAGTATCTTTTCGTAATACTGGAGGGTAACTCCTACCCAAACCAAGAACCCATTAAATTGGTTTGGGGGTACTAGTTATAGTTTGAATATCCTTTTAATCAATATATAAATCTAATAAGTTAATTCCTGAAAATATTAATACAAAATAATAATAAACAAATTTCATTTAATAACTTGTTTTTATCAATACTTGAGAAATAATCTTAGTATCTTTCTCAATAAATTATTTTTAATTTATTAATCTCACATTCTTTTATAAATAGTGCTAGGATAATAATAATAATAATAATAATAATAATAATAATAATAATAATAATAATAATAATAATAATAAAATAGATCTTTATCTATAATAAAAGACTATGACAAATATTTTTGTACTTCCTCAAGGAAAAATTATGACAATGTAAAAGCTAGTTAGTTTGGCATTGTATGTAATTAAAACGGGGAGAATTTTTTTTTTTGAGAGATTATTTTATCTTCAATCGGGTTTGAACGCGGTATCTCATGTAGGGGCTTCCAATGCTTTACAACTTGAGCTACCACCCTAGCTGCGGGAGAAAATTATTAACTACTAATCATATATTAATACTGTTTTTGAATAAAATAAAGGAACCAAAAGATTTAAAAGAATATATTTGGATTAGTATTTCTCTTTTATTCAAAAGATTTTTACTTGGAAAAAATGATAATAATGATAATATTATATGAGAAAATAACGATATTTTCTCGCCATTAAAAATATGATTCTCATAATTACTTATATTTACTATATTGTTACTAGCATTTTATTAACTACAAGAGATTATAAACTCTTTCCGAAGAATTAATCGGCAGATAAAACATAATATAGTACTAAGATGCTAAAATTTATCTTGGTTGCTATTCCCTTTTAATTAATAAAATTGATAAATAAATTATATTAGAAATACAAGGGGGTTGCGAGGTTCATTGGGGGCATACATAGCACTGCAGTAGAGAAAAATTACATTCGTTATACGAAAACACCACGTGTTAATTAGGACTACTTGCGTATTTGTAGACGTTGAGTTCATAGGCGACGAGTTTGTTGAGTACGAGAACGAGTACTACCTCCCCTTGTCGTGCGGACACTGATCTACCAGCTACCGCTAAGTTCATTTGTGGAATACCTGAACTGACAAAATGAGATTTGTGTACGTAAGAAAATGAATTTGTTATAACTTGCGATACTTGGAATTGATCAAACATTTTTGAACTACATCTTGAGTTTGAATATTACGGTTGGAAATTATGAAAAAAATATTATTATTATTGTGAAATGACAGTTGGAAATCAAAGTGATACTCTTGATAAATGATGATTTGGAACCATATGTTATTTTGGCGAAATGCAAATGAATAATTCACTATAATATAAGTGGGGAAATGCTTAGAGGATGCAGGTATGGCTACAACCGGGGACGCCAGTAAGCGACCTCCCTTCTATTACGGTTAAGGACGGGGGCGACAGTAAGCGATCCCCCTTTTTGTTATGGCTCCAACCGGAGGCGCCAGTAAGCGGTCCTCCTTTCTTATTATGGCTACGGCCGGGAGAGACAGTAAGCATTATCCCTTTTATTGTGAAACTATGGAGTACTACTTATACTTGTATGGATTACTACAGTATAGGGGTGGCGACACTTAAGGTCTCATAGTCGTGTTTTATGAGCGGGGATTGACGTGTGGGATCCCATAATGCTCGGGTGAATCGGGATCTGGGATAACCCAAGATTCACCCTCATTATGATTAGTGGCATCGTAACCTCTTTGGGGGCATTCATTATCCGCTGGGCACATTAAGGCAGCTAAACTATTCATAAGAACGAAATCAATTACTATTTGACAACTCATTTGGATTCTATGATTAGTATCATGTGATTTTATATGCTTTCGTTCCAAAACTTATTTTACATATTGCAGTATGAATTTATAAAGGTTTTACTATTAAAATATTTTTTTTGCGCTCGGCTTGTGCAATTTCAAAACCCGCAGGTTACGAGTAAGGTGGGAGACGTTCACAACGCTGCTTGCTATTGTAATAAGTTGTTTAGTACTTCACCTAGTTTTCCTTTTCATTTTTTAAATTAATGTACTTATTCCTTCCAAACAATGCCACTAGTTGATTTTGAATCTTTAATAATTATACTTGGGTATTCGATGGTTGTACTAACTGTGAACCAGCGATCCTGCTCCGTACCCAACGAGGTTTATCTCCTCGGGAGGAGGCATCTTTCCAAATATACGGTTCGGTTGGCCGTGTGATTTGAGGGGTGTTGGAAAAATACTTTCCCCAAAGACTCCATATTGTTGACAATATCTTTGAGTCTTTTGAACATGTCTTTGATGGATTCATCTCCATTCATCTTGAATAGCTCATACTATCTGAGGAAGATACTGATCTTGGTTTGCTTCACTTGGCTGGTTCCCTCAAAAGTAACAACCATTTTATCCCAAATCTCCTTAGCAGTCTTGCATGTGGATATCCTGTTGAATTCATCTGCACTCAAAGCACAATATAAAATATTTATAGCTCTGTAATTCTTAGAAAGCTATTATAATTCATAAGTATAGAGAGAATCTTTAGATTTGGGAGTTCTAATCCCATCTTTTTCTGTGTAGAAAATATGAGGTCCATTCTGGATGATTGAACAAAGTTCATGTTGGAATAGATGCCTTAGAGGCGATCTTATTAAGTATGAGCATTACTTTTGGCTAGAATATTCATTGTATTATTTATGGAGATATTTAATATAATGAAGTCCTTAGATTGGAAATATGATATTTATCTTAAATATCCCTAGTTAATTATATTGATTAACATGACGATCAACTATAGATTAGTATGGGTTGGATTGATATGGAGATATCATGATCCAACACATGGGTATGCATTAGGGGTAATGGCATACTGGATTGACCCATAACGAGAAGGATACATATAAGTTATGTAAAGTCACAAGTGCTTCTCGTAGTGAAAACAGTATTGTCATCCTTAGACTTGAAGTCACTAGATCCTCTAGTTGTGGATTATTGTGTTTTGACATCGTCAAACACTACACCGTAACTGGGTAGAAATAAAAGCCTTCACGGATACAATAAAGAAGCAAGCTTAGAGATGGTATTGGCGTAGATAGGACTTGTCCCTTTCACATAACGGGCGTAGATATCCACGGCCACTCGAGGGATGGTGCTCATAGAATATCTGGCCAGACTCAGATAAATTAATATAGGATATTGATGTTATCTGCATGGGTGAGACTATTCCCAGGATCGAGAAACTGTGGATTGGATATAGGAGTGTGACTTGTATGTCTTGTTTCCAATCCGTATATAGAGACAAAGGGATGAGACAATACTTGCACAAGGTATGTCGGATGACTATTTCTATTAGTTGGGTAGCGTGGATGTCTTTCTAGAGGCCGCTCCATGTTAGTAAATAGTTACTACCAACTAAGTATAAAACTATAGGGTCACACTCCATATGGATTAGACCGGACTAGGGAAGTAATTAATATGATTAATTAATTAGAAGGATCAATACGGAATAGCTTGCAAACTTAGTAGGACTAATTTGCAAGCTGGACTAATCCGTTGATGAGTAGGATTAGGATAGGGGCTTTCATGCAGCCAATAAAGAGTTATTGGACTATATAAAGGCACTCCTAAATTCCTTCCCACATAACTTATGCTCATAACACATTGAGTGGGAGAGAGAAGCAAGGAGAGAGAGAATCCCAAAGATGGCCGAACCCCCTGGGACCGCCCCTACCAGTCGACCACAAGAGGAAGGCCGCCCCTTCCTTTGCTCTGTTTTGCGTGATTTTGATCTTCTTCCTCTTCCTCCTTCAGTCCTAGCTAGCACTAAAGGTTTGAAGTATCCAGATTCAAATCCTATGAGTGGACTAGCCATAGAGACGTGAACACAATTTCATGTGAGAAGTCATCAAAGGAGATCTTAAAGGTATTTGATACTAATCCCTTACTATCGTTATGTAGTCTCTTACCGTGATCCTTGGAGGGTCTTGATAGGATAATTTATTGTTTATTCCGCTGCGTATCCATGATCGAAACCCTACAGTGGTATCAGAGCCACAGGTCGTAGAGCATAACGTAGTTTATGTGTTACGATTTATGCAGTGTTACACTTTAAATTATTGTTTATCGCGTAAAATGAGCAAATCAAGCATATTGATGCAATTTTTCAATAATATAACCAAATAAGATCTAAAATTACATGGGATGTAAGGATTAGTGAACTTGAATCATATAGGATGTGAATTTTTGGATCTTGGTGGCTAGGTTTGGGCACGTGCTTCGAAAAGAGTTTTTTTTCAAACATCGAAACAACTAATCTTTGTCAACAAGGCAATGATTTGTTTTGGAAACAACTCCATAAGGATGTTCTCCCCCCTAAGGGACCACCCCCTTGCCTTGCCGCCCAAGCAAGGGAACAAACAAGGGCTTGGGCGGGCCTAGCGTGCGGCTTGGCTAACCGGCCCAAGGCCGTTCCTTGGTCCTTTAGGATTTCATCCAAAGCCAAGGAAGACCCTACTGGACTGTTTTAACTCTAGCACATCCAAAACTAATTAAAAATAACCAAGCGCCTTAAAATTGCATTTTAACTATTTATGTGCTTTTGGCATGGTGAATGGATATGGCCTTAGGTTGTGGTTTGTTGTGGATGTTTAATTATATCGTTTGATTATGGCCTCCGAGCTGATCAATTTGATGTAATAATTAAATAGGGTTTACGGCATGCGAGCCGGTATTTTTTCTCAACTTGTGAGATTTATTTATTTAGTTTAGATGCTAGCTAGTACTAAATAGAATAGATAGCCAAGTTTGAAGAAAATAAGCCCAAAGAATCAAAGGAGCCACAACATGGAGCATGGTGTATTCCACAAAGCTATGGAGGATGGACCAAAAGATGGAGGCAGATGGAGATGAGCTTGCTATTTTTATGGTTTATGTATATTCTCATTGGCTTGAAAATATCTTAGATTAGAGGTCATATCCATATCACATTATTTTTCTTTTGTGGTTGCTTATCTTATTGTCTTATTATTTTTGTTGGTGTATGGATGATGCATGCAAAATTGATAATAAGATAATTAACAACCCGTATCTTTTATTTGTGATTTTACCAGCTCAAAATAGTTATATCAGTTGATATGGATCAACAAAACAGTTTAAAATTGAAAAAAAAAATACCTCAATTAAAATATTGCGTTTTTGCCTTATCATTATTCAAACACTCGTCATCGTCATAATTTCTCAAATTCGTGCATGACAAAGCATGGCGATTTGACTCATCATGACATGGTGCGATGGCACAAGATAGTAATGTGCAATTGTTTGAGTAAGTGGTTAAACGCAATTGGGTGATTTTAGTAAGATTAAAAGCCTAGAGGCAAACAATTGGGATTATCCATGGGTTGGATAAATAAGGAGTTATTTGTCCAATTGAACCAAGTTGCATAGGGATGCAATTGGAATTGTTCCTACCTAAATAGCGGATTTTGGGTGACTTGCCAAAGCAAGATCAAAAGAAGTGAAATAAGAATATGGACCACTAGAAAATATAATGATATTTTCCGCATTAATATGGAGGGTTATTAATCCGAGAAAAATAGTGGGAGCTATGTTTAATAATCTAGCCATTATTAAATATAGTCATTCGTTCACAAAATACTAAAACTTGTATATTTCTCATTTTGTAGAATTCTTATGGCAAACAAATCATCGAGTTCATCACATTCCCTACGAGCTGTCCTTGAGAAGGAAAAGCTTTCTGGAACCAACTTTCTAGATTGATACAGAAACTTGAGAATCGTTCTCAAGCAAGAGAAGAAACTGTACGCTCTAGAGGAGGAAGTTCCTGATGGTCCGGAAAACAATACTCCTGCAGCCCTAAAGGCGCATCAAAACCGTGTAGACGATGCTAATGATGCAACCTGCCTTATGATTTGCACTATGACCTCTGAGCTTCAGAAGCAACATGAGAACATGAGTACGGTCGATATGATCGAACACTTGAAGCAGCTCTTCCAAGATCAGGCAAGGGTTGAGAGGTATGAAGTTTTTAAGGCATTTTTAAAATTTAATATGTCAGAGGGAAACCCGGTGGGACCTCATGTACTCCGCATCATCGGATACTTGGAGAATATCGCATGTCTGGGGTTTACGGTTGGCAATAAGCTAGCCACTGATCTCATTCTGCAATCGTTGCCTGAGAGTTATGGACAGTTCATTATGAAGTATAACATGAATGAGATCGTGAAACCTCTGCCAGAGTTACTCAATATGTTGAGGACAGCTGAACAAAGCGTCAACAAGGGAAAGGGCAAGGCCATAATGATGGTGCAAAAGGGTAAACGAAAAAGGTTTGCCTCTTCTTCCAAAAGTAAAGGCAAGGCAGTTGCCAAATCCAAGGAAACTGCCCTTAAACCCGTTGGTGGCATTGCCAAGGGAGTGACTAAGGGTGATTGTCACTACTGTAGTCAGCCAGGACACTGGAAGAGGAACTGCCCAAGGTATCTGGAGGATAAAAGGCTTGGAATAGTGATTCCACCATCGCCAGGTATTTTTGTTACAAATGTCAATTTAAATATCTCTTCATCTTGGGTATTGGATACTGGATGTGGATCTCACATTTTTCGAAATGTGCAGGATCTAAAGAGAAGTGGTAGATTGACTAATGGGGAGATAGACCTGCGCGTTGGGAATGGAGCAAGGAAGTAAATAATTTTTCGAGATATTGGCCGTAGGCGTAGGCGTGCTCGAGATATCTCTGCCTTCAGGATTAGTTTTAGAATTAAAAAATAATTGCTATTTTGTGTCTGCTATGAGCAGAAACATTATTTCTATTTTTTGTTTGGACAAGGAAGATTTTACTATTTCAATGAAGGACAGTTGTTGCTCCATTTATTTTGATAGTATTCACTATTGTAGTGCGCAATGATTTAAGGGATTATATATCATTGATCTAAGTAATCCTGTCTCTAACATAAATACCAAGAGGATTAAAATGAATGATTTAAATCCTGCTTATCTATTGCATTGTCGTTTAGGTCATATAAACGAAAAACATGTATCTAGACTCCATAAGGATGGGTTTCTAGACTCATTTGATTTTGAATCATATGAGACATTTGAGGCTTGTTTATTGGGAAAAATGACAAAGTCCCCTTTCAATAAGAAAGGTGAAAGGACTAGTGAGCAATTGGCACTCATACATATTGATGTGTGTGGATCATTTGCCACGCCATTCAGGGGTGGTTATGTCTACTTCATTACATTTATTGGTGATTTCAGTAGATATGGATTTGTATAACTTTTGAAGGCCAAATCAAAATCTTCTGAAAGGTTCAAAGAATTCAAGAATGAATTAGAGAAGCAACTTGGAAAGAGTATTAAAGCTCAACGAACAGATCGTGGAGGGGAATACTTGATCCAAGAGTTTAACGACTATCTTAGAGAGTGTGGGATAGTATCCCAACTCACTCCACCGTGAACGCCACTGTGGAATGGCGTGTCCGAGAGGAGGAATCGAAATTTGTTGGACATGGTTCGATCTATGATGTGTCAAACTGATCTTCCATATCCTGTTGGGGCTACGCTCTATTGTGTGTAGCTTTCACCATTAACCGTGTTCCATATAAATCGGTCATGAAGAAACCCCATGAGATGTGGAGTGGGAGGCGTCCCACTGTGTCGTTTATGAAGATTTGGGGCTACGATGTCTATGTAAAACATTTACAATCAGACAAGCTCGGGCCTAAATCGGATATAGTGTAAGTTTGTGGGATACCCTAACGAAACTAAAGGGTATTATTTCTACAATCCAACGGAGAACAAAGTGTTTTTTGCTCGGTCTGGCGTGTTTCTAGAAAGAAAATTTGTCTCTAAAGAAGCAAGTGGAAGGACTGTAGAGCTTGGGGAAGTTAAAGAACCACAAATTACTGATCCTACTATGGAACATGAACAGGAACCGCAAAGTGTTGTGGAGGAGCCTGTTTAGGTAACACAAGAGCTTCGTAGGTCGAGTAGAGTGCGCCAGGAGCCTGAGAGGTATGGAATTCTCGTGACTCATTCTGGTGACATGATGCTCATAGATGATGAGCATACTACCTATGGAGAGGCCATGAAAGGGACTGGCTCTTAGAAGTGGCGCAAAGCCATGGAATCGGAGATGGAATCCATGTATACCGACAAAGTATGGACTTTGGTAGAACCACCCATGGGTGCGACTCATAGGGTGCAAGTGGGTTTTTAAGAAGAAGACAGACGTGGATGGTAATTTGATTACCTTTAAGGGCCGATTGGTGGCAAAAGGATTCAAAAAAATTCATGGTATTGACTATGATGAAACCTTTTCACCAGTCGCAATGACCAAATCCATCCGAATCCTACTTGCTGTTGCAGCTTAATATGACTACGAGATTTGACAGATGGATGTCAAAACAGCGTTTCTGTATGGAAACCTCCCCGAGGATGTGTATATGACACAATCTGAGAGTTTTGTGGATTCAGAGCATGCAAATAAAGTCTGCAAGCTACAACGATCCATTTAAGCATTAAATCAAGCTTCTAGGAGTTGGAATCGACGTTTTGATGAAGCAGTCAAAGAGTTTGACTTCATCAAGAACGAAGATGACTCTTGTGTTTACAAGAAGGTTAGTGGGAGCTCTGTTGTTTCTCCGGTCTTGTATGTGGATGGCATGCTACTCATTGGAAATAATATTCCCATGCTGCAATCTGTGATAGATTGGCTATCAAAATGTTTATCAATGAAGGACATAGGGGAAGCAGCTTATATACTTAGTATCAAGATCTATAAGGATTGATCGAGGAAGCTGCTAGGCCTAAGTCAAAGTACATATATAGACAAGGTATTGAACCGGTTCAACATGCAAGATTCCAAGAAGGGATTCTTGCCCATGTCACATGGAATCACTCTTTCGAAGAGTGATTGTCCTTCCAATGAGATTGAGAAGGAACGTATGAGTAGGATACCCTATGCCTCGGCCATAGGATCCATCATGTACGCCATATTATGTACTAGACCAGATGTGTCATACGCGTTGAGTATGACAAGCAGATACAAATCTAATCCGGGTGAAAGTCACTGGATAGCGGCTAAGAACATCCTTAAGTACTTAAGAAGAACTAAGGATGCGTTCTTGATCTACGGAGGGGAGGAAAAGTTGCGTGTAAGTGGTTAAACAGATGCAAGCTTCCAAACCGACAGAAATGATTTCAGATCACAATTGGGGTTCGTGTATTGCCTGAATGGAGGAGCTGTGAGCTGAAGAGTTCCAAGCAAGAGACGGTTTCTGATTCTACAACTGAGGCTAAGTACATTAATGCAAGTGGTACAGCAAAGGAAGCTTCTTGGATCTGGAAGTTCATCACTGAACTAGGTGTGGTTCCTAGCATTGCGGATCCAATAGAGTTGTACGGTGACAACACTGGAGTGATCGCACAATCAAAGGAACCCAGGTCACACCAGAAATCCAAAAACGTACTCAGAAAGTTCTATCTTATTTGAGACATCATCGATAGAGGAGATGTGAAGATATGCAAGATTCGTACATATGAGAATCTGTCAAATCCACTTACAAAGCCGCTTGTTCAGCGCAAGCATGAAGGGCACACTAGGAGAATTGGCATACGAGATGCACCAGATTGGCTCTAGTGCAAGTGGGAGACTGTTGGAATAGATGCCCTAGAGGCAATCTTATTTAGTATGAACATTACTTTTCGCTAGAATATTCCTTGTATTATTTATGGAGATATTTAATATAATGAAGTCCTTACATTGAAAATATGTTGTTTATCTCAAATATCCCTATTCAATTATATTGATTAACAGGACGATCAACTATAGACTAGTATGAGGTTGGATTGATATGGAGATATCATGATCCAACACATGGGGATGCATTAGGGGTATTTGATACTAATCCCTTACTGTCGTTATGTAGTCTCTTCCTGTGATCCTTGGAGGGTCTTGATCGGATAATTTATTGTTTATTCCGCTGCATATCCATGATCAAAACCCTACAGTTCAATGTCTTGATCAATGATGAACAGTTTTATCAAGGCTTTCCAGTGTACAAAATTGTCTCCGTAGAAAAAAGGAGGCCTGTTAGCAACTCTTCCCTGTGAGAAACCACCATCAGCTACAATACTCATGATCACAAGATTGTTAGATCTGTACAGTGATACAAGCCTCGATACCAATTGAAAGAAAATATGTAGGTATGTAATACATGATCAATACTCTAGGGGGGGGGGGGGTTGAATAGAGTATGGCAAATTTTACCAAAAGAGTTATTTTAAAATAAAGTGTGGAAAGCTAGGAAGTATTTCAAGGCCTTGAACTCTAATTCAAGCCCTTGAAACCGAAACTGATAGTGAAAAAGATACTGATCTTTTTCAAGGCCTTGAAATGCCTTTCAAGGTCTTGACTGAAAAACCTGTTTTGAGGCAGTTAACAAGATAAGTACAGAACTAAAATGTAAAGGCAAAAAACAAACTGATTTTACGGAGTTCAGTCCTCAATGGCCTATGTTTCCGCCAGAGGGATCTAAATCCCTTCCGGATTTCAACAAACTTCTTATTAATCAAAAGCTAAGCCCTAGATATCAAGAGCAAATAATTTCCTTACTATGTTACAACTTGTGGTTCTCTCTAACATATATAGTACCTACTCTATCTAACTAATTCAATAAGAATCTCTTGGTTTTCTAATTGAACAACACCACGAGATTTAATGATGAGGGAATAAAACAAATGATATACAAATCAAAGTACAAAAGGAAGAACACTGTAAATGTAATAACGCTGTGAAGTTTGAAGTGTTCTTCTGTAGACTAAGATGGATTTAATGAGTGTTTGATCTCCTTCAGTATTGCTTGTCAATCCTGTGAGAGTGTTCTTGTATCTGTAATGCACAATATTCGTGTATCTCTCAAAATGTGTCTCTCTTTTCTGAAATTTTGAATTGCAGCATTCATAGGAACTTCAAACAGAATTTCCTAAAAATCCTCCAGAGATCTTTGAATCCAGCTCAATTCCAATGACTAGTTGCTTGATTTCCTCACTGATTTTGATTCGATCTTCCATTTGTAGATTTAAGGAAGGTCCAGACACCTTTCCATAATAGTAGGATCAATCTGCAGCCTTTAGTTGACAAGTATACAATCCAGCAAATAAGGAAACTTGCTAAACATGCATTCACAAGGTTAGCTAGCAATTCATGCAAAATAATTCAAGCTAATATTGTAATAACATATCAGATTAGGTTCGTATTTCATCATACAATATATCAGGATCAAGTGCAGAAGATTTAAAGAGGAATTGGAGTAGAAACTCTTTAAGATGAGTTTCAAGGCCTTGAAACTCATTGTGAGTAACCTGTGAACTTACAATTACACTCTTGTACTTCTCCCATATATGATCGTCTTTGATATGTGAAAACCGTATTAGTAACACCCTATAATTAGGGGTTATTTGGTAATTTTGAAAAAATATTTAACGATTTCAAGAAATTAATATTTCAAATTTATTCTTGACTCAATTTTAGTTTATTAAGTAAAGGGGTATTATGTGACATTTATGATTATGTAGTATTGCATTTTGGGATTATTTTATAATTTATATGTGTTTAGATATCTTTGAGTACTTGCTATTTTTACTATCGAAAGTGATAATAATATAATTTTGTGTTAATATTCATTAGTTAGTATCGCATTCCGAAAATACCCCTCTTGTATGTAATCTTGTACTTATCATCAATTTTCAATATTCGCATCTCAACCCTCATTTTTTTGATACTTCAATTTCTACTCCAATCAACTTGTTGGGGGGAATTATAATTGCTCATAAGCCCCTACCCACCATTACCAAAGTCAACCCAATTAAAATAATGCTCATACTAGTCATCATGTGACTATAAGATGCATACCATCTCGATTCTCTCCACCGCTCTCTAAATACATCTTTCACTCTCTTTGGGGCTAAAAATTGACAAAATAATTCATCACCCTCACCATCTTCTTCATATTATGTATTCACTCCACTCAACTTCTTCATGTCATCCATGGAAGCACCCTTAAACTTTTGAAAATCCAAGATCTCCAAGCCCACTCAAACACCCTTAATCCCTCTTAGGGCTGTATTATTTTTCATCTCTTCTCCTCCATAGATTGTGAAAATAGTTCTTGGAAGCATGTCATGTTGGAAATTTCTTGATTTGATGATGCATGTATGCCTATAGCATGAAATTGTGACTTTGAACTTGTGTTTTCTCAAATTCTCCACTTGATTCCTCAAATTTCTTGCTTGATTTCTTTTTATGTGTTTAAATGGTGAGTTTAAGTATAAAAACATGTTTTTAAAGTTGCATGTATCATGAAAATGAATTGATCAAGATTTGAAGTTTTTATGGAAGCTTGCATGTTGATACAATCCGTATAGTTTGTGAAACACGTGGTCTTTCTTACAATTTCGTATTTATGAAACTTTCAAATCCTAAATTTATGAAAATAGACTCAGAGGGGGTCCCTTTTGAGAGAAAAAAAATCATCATCATAGCATTCTTAGTTAATGAGCATTGGCCATTTGAAGATGCATGTTTTCTGAAACTTTGCAATGGCCATTTGTTTCAGGACCATTCTTTCCATTTTTACTAAAAACCATATTTTCAGAAACTTTTGGCACCTCGTCTTTCTTGTGTTTTAACTACATACATTGATGATTAATTCTAAAAAATATGACAATCATCACTTTTCTTCAAGTGGTAGTAATCACCTTTCAAAGTTGAAAGTTGTTGTCAAACACTTCTCTGTACATCAGTGATTGATTATTTTATAACTTGAGTTTTATGATAGCTATGCATGATTTTATTGATGTTCCTGAAATTAGACACGAGCAGATTCATCCTCAATTTATTTCATTATTTCAAAAGATATTGTGATATTGTAAATAAGGCTCTAAAGTCAGAGTTAAGAACCTGTCCAGAATTGAACTCTCTTATTTTTTAAAGCATGAGTTCTTGTCTCTCTATGGATTATGTGTAACTTATTTGTGATATTGAACATCAATATATATGCATTAACGAAATTTAGAATCATATTCGTGTAGCGCATGTATTCTACACGTGATTATACCACTTGAAAGCGGGTTAATTGGGATTATTAGGATGGACTTAGTACCCGACCTAGACGTCCATGCATTCGTTTACTCGGAAGTAGAATAATTGTGAATAGAGACTTACAAATTTTAGGCGACGGATTCGTAGACGTAGGCTATGTCAACTACCCGTGAAGATTGCGAATCACTATCTCGATGTAAGGCGATTTACATGATTAGTCTTGCGTGCTAGCTTCTTTCGTGTCAAATGCCCGTGTATTAAAAATAGTTGTCGTATTACATCCCCTACTTGAGAAATGTGTTTTGTTTATTTCATATCTTCAAAATATTAATTGATCTTGGAATATTTGTCACACTTGATCAGAAATCAGTAATAACGTAATATGAACCGATTACCTTACTTGTATTGGGTGATGACTCTCTGGACCTTATCCCTAAAGCGATATTCGGGTTAGATCCCTGGAGTAACGTGAATTAATTCGCACGTACCTGAACCTGTTTTATTGGGTTTAATCCCCTGGGCACCGGTCCCTAAAATTACTACGGGTGATGATTCCCTGGCCTTTTGTCCCTAAAGATATGGCACTACGTGCACCCCGAATCTTTTCGCCGTAGGTTGGAGTACTGCTTCTAGATACCACTACTTTGATTTCGCTCTTAGGAGGGTGTTGAAACACTTAAGGTCTTGAAAGTCTGATGTGGTCACTGGTCTACCCGGATACTATGAAATGAATTAGAGTTCAACTGCTATATTTGGAAACTTTTGACGTATCGGGTTTTTTATTGGAACATCGTGGTAAACGGGTTGGTTACGTGAGAAACAATCAATATTTGTTAACATTGTTGCGTTGTTCTTGAAATCAGTTGTTATAATCATACTTTATTAATCTTGAACTATTTAAACTTGTAACCCTGTAGCCTATCTTAGCTCTTCTGCTTTACATGCTAAGGTGTATCTCACTTAGTATTTATTGCTGGCTTTCGAAACTATGGTTCTTGTTTTCCTTCCCACCGCAGGTATAGGACCTGGGGTCTATGGCATAGAAGGGCGCGCAACTCACCTAGATTGAAACGTCACAAGTAGTATCTAGTAATGTTAAGCTATGTGTAATAGTAATTAGCTAGTGTGTAAGACTTATAGTTTAATGTAGATGTTTAATACTATAAGCTTATGTTGTGGATGTTATTGCTTTTGAGTTCCGTCACTTCTATTAAGCATCATCCTCCCGATCTTGTCCCGAGCCGGATAAGCGGGTTGTTGCACTATTGATTTTCAGTCATGGTATTATAGCCAATGACGACTCCATTGGCCTCATATTCATCGGCGAATTCCATAGTCTCTGCCTTTGCGCAATCCTCATCAAACCCTCTCTATTTACTCTCCAACATTCATAACTTGGTTCCGACAAAATTAGATGGAAACAATTATGTGATATGGAAATACAAATTCACTGAAATCCTCAGAACCCAGAATATGTTCGGCATACTTGATGGATCTGAAGTTACTATGCCGCGGTTTTTGAAGGGGAAAGACAGTTCCGACACAGAGAACCCAGACTATCGAGCTTAGGTGCTGAAAGATCAAGCTCTTGTCACAATAATCAATGCTACCCTGAGTCAAGAAGCCATCTCTCACATAATTGGTCATTCCTCTTCTCTCTCAATTTGGTTAATCCTTGAAAATATGTACGCATCGCTCACACGCTCCAATATTATGCAACTCAAATATGATTTTCAAACTGCCAATAAAAACTTAGATTCCATAGACAGTTACATGAACAAATTAAAGAACATTCGTGATAAATTGAGTGGTTGCTATGGTGAATATTGATGACGAGGACATGTTATTGTATGCTATGAATGGGCTGCCCCTGAATATAATGCGTTTTGATCTTCAATCCGAAGCAAATATGTGCCTATCTCTTTTGATGATGTTCATGTACTATTAAAAAGTGAAGAAACTATGCTTGAGTCTCAAAATGTTGCCTCTCAAATCCAAAACATGGCCTTTAATACTGTTACTACTGATATGAATACCAATCGTGGTGGATACGGTGGAAAGGGCATATCTCAATCTAACTACCCCAACCGTGGCAACCACCGTGGTGGCTACGGTAGGGGGTACGTTAGGAGCGGTACGGGAAACCATTCTGAATTTTCTGGTTTGAACCAAGGACGTGGGTATAATGTTCCAAACCATGGAGGTCGTTTTGACTCCAGTCGGGGTAATTATCATGGTCACCTTGGAGGAGGACACAATACTGGTTTCTCTCTATCTCGCACGTCCGATAGTTGCCAAATTTGTGGTCAACAGTACCACATGACATTTTATTGTGTTCACCAAATGAACTACACTTATGAAGGACGTATGCCCCCAGAGTCTCTCAGGGCTTTAACAGCCTCCACTCAGTCTCAAAATCAGTCAAATTATTGGCTATCGAATACGGGTGCCCCGAACCATATGACCATGATTTCCAAAATTGAGTGTAGCGGATCCTTATCTTTGAAGTGACCAAGTAGCGGTTGGCAATGGAAAAACCATCCCTATCAATCATTCGGGTACTACTTTGCTTTCCACTCGCTCTCATAAATTCACATTGCACAACACTTTGCGCATCCCAAAACCAAGTACAAGTTTATTTTCCGTTATAAATTGTGCACTGATAATAATTGCCGATTTATCTTTGACGCAACGTCTTTTTTCTATTCAGGAAAACACTACAGGAACACTTATCTATCAGGGGTTGAGTAAATCCCCATTGACTTTCTTCCTCTCGATTCTCTTAAACGTACTTTTATTGCTAATAAAGTAGATGCTCGTAGTTGACATAATCGTTCAGACCATCCCTCTGATTTAAAAATGTAGATGGTCTTTGTCATTCTTGCTTACGAGGAAAAATGCATCGCTTACCGTATTCTACATCTCCCTCTAAAGCTAGTGAACCCTTACATTTGTTACATGGCGATGTTTGGGGACCTTCAAGCTCCAAGTTTTGTCATGGGTATAGATACTACGTGTTATTGACGATTATTCCAAATATACGTGGCTTTTTCCTCTTCATAATAAGTCTGGCGTTCCCCCTATTTTGGCACAATTTAAAGCACAAGTCGAAAAGATTTTGAATCACTCTATTTGTATCTTATGAACTGACCGTGGTGGAGAATACATGTTATTTTTTTTCCAGCAAATTGTTCGTAAATATGGGATTACCCATCAAAAATCATGTCCGCACACACCGCAACAACACAGTGTTGTCGAACGCAAACATCGTCACATCATGGAAACTACGGTCACTATGCTTAAACGTGCATCCTTACCTAACTATTTATGGTATCATGCTGCAGCTGCTTCAGTATTTCTTATTAATCGTATGCCTAGTAAAAACACGTACAACAAATCTCTCTTTGAAGTCCTCTTTGGTACTTTACCGGATTACTCGCACTTAAATTTTTTGGGTGTGCTTTCTTTCCATATTTACGTCCTTACAATTCTTCAAAACTTGATGCTAAAGCTAAAATTGGCACGTTTATTGGTTACACCGACGATTACAAAGGGTATTTATGTTTAGATAAAACCACTAACCGCATATATATTATTTGTGACGTGGTATTTGGTGAAACGTGTTTTCCTTTTGCTTTCTCTGCTTCTAACATCTCTACTATGACTTCTTCTCGTACAGGTAGCACAATACCTCCTACGACCACGGTTTTATTGCCCCAAGCGTAAAGCCCAGATGATGATCACGCCAAACCAAGGTGTGGAGGGACCGACTCATGCAATGGGAATGCAGCCTACCCGTGCCCCTCCCAAGACTGATTCAGACTCATTTTCAAAACTGGGCACCGGTACTGGCAGGACAATCCCTCCACGGTCAGCGCCACCTCCTGCACCGACCCAATTTGAGATGGAGCCCAATCAGACTGACCCATTTCCAACCTCTGTTTCACAGCTTGCTGGACCACATCCAGTCAAAGTTCCACAGTCCACTGGACCACATACTGCTGCTGCTCCGTCCACTGCCACTGCTTTGCATACTACCACTGCGCCTTCTAACGCCACTGTGCCACACTCCGCCACTGAACCGAACACTGCCCCTGCACCGGAAATCAACAATCATCCAATGAAAACTCGGAGTAAATCTTGTATCAGAAAAAATACAAGTCAGGTTTAACCGCATTTACTACTTTACCTGATCCTTCTTCTTATACCGAGGCTAGTAAAAACTCTCACTGGTGCTGTGCCATGACTGAAGAGTTCTCTAGCCTCACACAGCAAAATATGTGGACTTTGGTTCAACCACCTCCTAATACCAACATAATAGGGAATAAGGGGGTTTATCGTACAAAATACAATAAGAATGGTATCGTTTCCCGGTAGAAAGCATGTCTTGGTTCCAAACGTTTTCATCAAAATCCGAGAATCGACTTTGACAAAAATTTTAGTCCCGTTGTCAAACGTTCAACTATTCGCACTATTTTAGCACTTGCAACTAACTTTGACTGGCCTTCATAACAACTTTTACAACTTGGCTCTTAAACTTACTTCTTGGGACTTAAAATCAAAAGGACTTCGCGCAGAATTTACATACATCAAGCGAAGTACATTTCTGTCATTCTCTCTCGTTTTAATATGTCATATTGCAAACGTGCTCCTACCCCTTTGTCTGCAGGTACCAAATATCACGCTCAAGACAGCAAACCGCTACAGGATGCCACCCCTTACCGCCAACTACTTATCGCACTACAGTATCTTACATATAGTCGTCCCGATATTTCATTTTCCGCTAATCATCTTTGTCAATTCATGCACACACCCACTGACAATCATCTTATAGGACCAAAACGCATTTCTTGCTATTTACAAGGCTCCAAAATCACGGTTTATTTTACGAAAAAGGAATAATACCCATCATTGCCTTCAGTGATGCTGACTGGGAGGTAATCCCACTGACAGGCACAACACATCCGACTTCGTGGTGTTTCGTTGTCCCAATCCTATACAATGGGGCGCCAAGAAACAACCCACAGTTGCTCGCACATCCACTTAAGCCGAGTATCGTGCCATTGCTTCCACTGCTGCTGAGTTCGCGTGGCTTAAAATTTTGTTTTGTGATCTTAATATTTACATTGCACGCAAACCCACTCTTTGGTGTGATAATCTTTCCGCTATCGCTATCACTGCTAATCTTGTCTTACATGCACGCACAAAACACAATGAAATAGATTATCACTGCATTCGTGAAAAAGTACTTACTAATGACTTGTCTATTTCGTTTGTCAACTCTTTCGACCAGACTGTAGATATCTTCACCAAGGGTCTCTCAACATCACATTTTCAATACCTCAAAACCAAACTAATGGTGCAACCTGCCCCATTAGTTTTAGGGGTTATTAGACCATATTACTCAAAGCCCAGATCTTCTATTCAAGCCAAAGAGACCAGAGCTTCCTCAACTCAGCCCAAGGTCTCATATGCACTGGTGACCAAACTTGAAGACTTAAGTATGGCTACACGAACTGTGGTGAAGTCAACACTCTACCTCAAGGACTTATTGTATAAATATCTAAGTGGATCTTAATCTCAGTCGTTGGATCATTTTGACTAATCCAAGGGTGAAAATCTTTGTATTCATTTCTATTAAGAGACCGACAATCTCTCCATGAATCAATGAAGAACAATCTTCATCTTCTCCATTGTCCAGTGATTACACTCTTTGTACTTCTCCCATGTTCAATCTTATGGGGTCTGAGAAACATATGTAGGCACTGTGAATCGTTCTGCTCAGTTGAATAAATTTCTTTCTTGCTCATGGATGTAGTTAGCATACTTTGTGTTAGCGAACCACGTAAATCTTGTGTTTTGCTTTAGTTATTTATCGTTCGTGAGGCGTGAGTGATCGTGAGAGTCGTAACAATTATATATGTAATTCTAAGTTGCCCGAAGAGTCCTCTTGCTCAAGGCTATTACTACTTACACACAACGAATGAGAATTCTGATTGCTAGGGCAATAGAAAAGATTGATGTGTTTGTCATTCCTTTTCCTGCGCTTAATTACTTTGATATCTGATTTGGTAACTCTTTGCATATCATTATTTATAATAACAAAAAGCTTATATAAAGGTTCAAGTAAAAAGTAGATTACCTTCCGTCATTAGCAACAAAGTACTTCATACTCGACAGCTTCTATATTTTGCTCACAGCATGCTGACGTAGATGCTTATATATAGGGCTCTCAAGTCACTTCTCTTTTTTCCTTTAAAAAAAAAGTCACTTCTCTTCTTAACACTACCTCTGTTTCCTCTCTTTCACCTTATTTCATTTTTTGACACTATTTACTGGGTCACATTGATCCGGTAATTTGGTAAGTAAAACGATACACGAATTTGATAATCTTTGTATGATCTTATAGGGTAAACTTTACTCTACAATAATATGAAAAAATTACAAAAAAATTACATCTTTTTGTTATTCAAATCGCCGAGCCAAAGTGACTCAACTACGGATAAAAAAGTCAAACGCACTTGAAAGAGAAGAAACAGAGGTAGTATTTTTTAGTATACACGTACAAATGCATGGACACATTGGCTCCCTTACCTTTTATTGTTCTTCGGAGTTATTTATATTTCTTGTTGCATATTCATACCAGCACCAAAAATTCATGGACGGTTTGAATGCACTATGCATGTCGGTAGGTAGACTCCACGATTCAGCTGGAGGGGTAGCACACTGTCACAAAAACTTGTAAGGGGCATAACAATTTTTTTTTTTTTTTTGAGAATTCAGACCAAATATTTTAGGGGTGCACAAATGCTATTTACTGAAGAATAAATTTAAAATATAACATGATTTTTAGGATATAGTAATAGTTAATCAAAATTTGAGGGGTGCACTTGCAATCCCTGTGCCTCTACATGGCTTCGCCCCCGTCTCTTTAGTTTTGCGGGAAGGTGGCGAAAAGTTTTGAATTTCCTGAAGCAAAATCGCTTACCAAGGTCCAATTTCAACAAACATTTCAGGAATAAACACCTTCTCTCAATTAAGATCCAATTAAACCAAACAACCCCTCCAAACAACTCAAGCCAAACAACCAAGACGAGTGCATTCAAACCAACAAGCTTGGACAACATGCTAACCATGACATACATGTACAAAATTCAAGAAATCTAATTTATACTACGTACCAATAATGCAATTTAGACTTTTCATAAGTTGATTTTTTTAATAGTCACGTCGTCGTCTTCTTCTTATTCTTTTGTTTGATTGTCACGTCTTCACGATAAAAATTGAAGTACGCATATGTAGTAGGCAGCAAATCAATTAACTAAAATAAAAAAAGATATTGTAAAAATAGTATATTAAAGTTAAACTAATTACCTTGTCTAGAGATCGACCATAGCCTGCTTCTGCCCTTCTAAACTCTCTTCCGCCATTAACAACACATCAACAGCCCATCCCTCTCTCTTCCCCTCTCTCTCTATCTCTCCATACATGGAGAGATCAAAATCGACCACCACCAGTTTGAAGATCACCAAACAACGCTGGTCAATCTCCTTAACATGTTGCTTATTAGCGTCTCTGTTACTTACTATGCTCAACACATCGCTCTTTTCAACCACAGCCTCCTCCTTCCCTCTCTTTTCAAATTCATACAAACCCCAACCTCAAGCATATACAACTCATCAATCGCCCCTCATGGAAAACAACCTCAATCCGTGTCGCGATCGTTACATACACATCCTTGATCTCCCAACAACATTCAACTCAGACATCGTCAGAGACTGCAAAGCCCTCTGCAGATGGCTTGATATGTGCCCCTTCATGCCCAACAACGGGCTCGGGCCACGGGTTAACACTTCTAACGAGGTCATTCGTGGCCCCAATTGGTATGTCACCCAACAGTACTTATTGGAAATGATATTCCATGACAGAATGAAGAAGTATGAGTGCTTGACCAATGACTCGTCATTAGCCTCCTTGGTTTACGTGCCTTATTACGCCGGACTAGATGTGGGCCGGTACCTATGGAGTGGCAACAATATCATCAGAGACGAGCTATCACTTGACATGGTCAAAAGGGTGGCTCGGACACCCTTTTGGAGAACGTTGTCTGGCCACGACCATTTCCTGATCGTGGGCAGACCTGAAACGGACTTCCATAGAGGAGAATTCATGGAGTGGGGCAACCGCCTACAGTTGTTGCCCGAGACAAAAAACATGACGGTCCTAACTATTGAAGCTTTGTGGAATAGCAAAGCAGACACTGCTATCCCATACCCGACCTACTTCCATCCCTCTAGCGACGCCGAAGTGTTCCAATGGCAAGACACAGTGAGATTACTGAAAAGACCCTACTTATTTTCATTTACCGGAGCCCCTCGCCCCCTTGAAAATTCCTCCATTCGAAGTGAGATCATCAAACAATGTCTTGACTCAAACCGGACTTGCAAGTTCTTAAATTGCAAACACATGTGTAACGATCCAATCAACGTGATGGGGGTTCTCGAGAAATCAACTTTTTGCTTGCAGCCTCCCGGGGATTCGTTCACGAGGAGGTCAACTTTCGATTCCATCTTAGCAGGGTGCATTCCTGTTTTTTTCAACCCACTAACGGCTTATGTTCAGTATAAGTGGCATCTTCCTGAAGATTATAAGACGTATTCCGTGTTTATACCGGAAAGTGAAATCAAAGAGGGAAAGACCAATATCGAGGATGTACTTTTGGGGATACCAGAAGAACGTGTGGCCACGATGAGAGATGAGGTAGTGCAGCTGATCCCTAATGTTATATCCGGAATTTCAAAGTTGGAAACAATTAGAGATGCTTTTGACATAACCATTGATGGGCTTCTGCACAAGGTAAGTGATGCAAAAGAGCTATTTGAAATGGAGAAGAGCCGAGTATATCCATAGGGCAGTCATCTGCAAAGGGTTTACTTAGTTCTTCATAGGTTTTTTATCCTCGTGATGATTGATTTATTTTTTGTACATCATGTACATTGTTATTGTTGGAGTTGATCGAATTATGTGATAATTTAAGATCAAAATGTCAAAAGTATTTATACATCGAAATGAACAAAACAACTTACGCGATGTTCCTCAAAAAAATAAATAAATAAATAAATAAAATTACGTGATGATTAAAACCACTTGTAATTTATTTGTTATTTTGGAGACTCCATATGAATGTCTTAAAAGGATCTGGACATTTCCTGTGAAGCATCGATCAAGGCATACCATCTATTCATGTCTGAATTTTATCTAGGTAAATTGTCTTTTATTTTGTCATCCATTTAGATAGGATGTTTGTGATCGATATTAGGTATCCGTCTCATTTTTATTTTTTTTGATGAAACAGATTTTTATTAAGCGGCCAAAACAGAGGGGAGAACACCCTCAACACCAAAATCCTTACAAAAACCATCATCCAAGATATCTATACTATCCTCAACTCTATTACATTTAATCCAACCTACCAGCTTATGGGCAATTATGTTAGCAGATCTGGGAACAAACCTCAGTCTGCAGTTGCTCTTCTCTAACATTTTCTTGCAAGCTTCAATTCTCAGCACCCAATCCCAGCAGCCACCTGCACCATTCTTAATAGCATTAACCACCATAGCTGAATCAGATTCAACTGTCACATTCTTCCATCCTTCCACACATATCTTCACAATCCCCAACTCAACAGCTTTTAGCTCAGCATTCAGCACATTTTTGCCTTCATCTCTACTTGCACCAGCAGCTACAATTTTACCTTCATGGTATTGAAGAAATGGGGAGCTGATTGTCTTTTCTGGAAATATTTTCTGATAAGCTCAGGGTGGTTTAGTGTAGTTTTATTATCTTTAGTTGCTTTGTAAGTATTTTGATATTCTTCTCTCTTGTAGCTGAGTTGGCACTATGTGATTGGTTGTTTTGGTTCTTGGGAGGTTAGGGTTTGTTATGTAATGACTTTCCCTTTTCTTCTGTTAATCAATCGATAATGGAGTTCATCAATTTGTTTCCCTCCATTTCTGCAGATCTCTTTGTCTTCTTTGTTTATAGCTCTTTTGGAGCTTCTCTGTTATGGTATCAGAGCGAGGTTGCGGCTACTGATCTCTTGTGTTCTGTTGATTTCGCCGTCGTCTCTTTGATTCTTCTTCACGATGGTTCTTACTGATGAATCTCCGGTGTCGCCGACTGGTTTCGGCGTCTCTCAGGCAGCGTTGGATAGCTCTTCGCCATATTTTCTTACGAATTCTGATCATCCAGGTATAACACTCGTTTCTCAGCCTCTTACTGGTGATAATTTTAACACATGGTTCAGATCTATGAGTTTGGCGTTGGAAGCCAAAAATAAGCTGGAATTTGTTAATGGAGCTCTGTCGATTCCTCTAATCAATAGTCCTTTCTATAATCTATGGCGTAGATGCGATAGTATGGTGATTTCATGGATTCTCAATTCTGTTTCCAAAGAAATTGCAGCTTCTGTTGTGTATAGGGCAACTTCAGCTGAAATTTGGCAAGATCTAATTGAGAGGTTTTCTCAGAAAAACAGACCTAGACTCTATCAATTGCGCAAAGCTCTTTCTGTGCTTAAGCAAGATGCTATGTCTGTCACTTCTTATTTTACCAAATTTCGTTCTCTATGGGATGAGCTTAGTCATCATAAATCTCTGGCTATGTGTTCTTGTGGTGGTTGTAATGCCTGCACTTGTCAAGTGTTATCTCATGTACTTTTGGAGCAACAAGAAGAGCTCATTATGCATTTTCTTATGGGATTGAATGATTGCTACACTGCTATTAGAGAGCAAATTCTCTTAACAGAACCTTTGCCTACTATGAATAAGGTCTTTGCTCAGGTTCTGCAACAAGAGAAACAAAGAGAGATTAGTTCTGCAATTTCTGCTTCTCCTATGGCTATGTACTCTCAGATTGATGCTCATGATAATCAGAGTCAGCCAGATTATGCAGCTAATTTTGTTCAAGGACAACACAGGTTTGGTAACAGACCTAAACCTGTTTGTTATCATTGTGGAGGAACATGTCATATTAAGGAGAAGTGTTGGAAACTCATTGGTTATCCTCCAGGTTTCAAGGGTAAAGGATCACAGGTGCCAAGGCCATCTCAAGCTCACAATGTCTTTGTTGAGGGAAGCAATGCTTCTAATACCAATGTGTCTACACAACTGTCTCAATCTCAGTGTGAACAAGTTATGCAATATATCAATCAACAAAGACATGGAGGTACTTTCTCAGATACACATTCTCTTGGAGAGTCCACTAATCATTCAGCACATCTGACACAAATGAGTACTCCACTTCAGCAATATGCAGCAGATAGGTATGCACAGTCTTCTCATTCTTTTATGGCTGGTGTTATAAATTCCTATTCCTTCCAGTCTAGTGTGGCCACTAATATGGAATTGCCTAAGTCTTGGATTATTGATAGTGGGGCTACAGATCACATGTGTTGTGATTTGTCTTATTTTGTTTCATATATGCCTGTGAGCAATACTTTTGTGCATTTACCAAATGGTGAAAAGATTGTGGTGGCACATATTGGAGTGATCAAACTGAACAAAGACTTAACCATTGAAGGAGTGTTGCACATTCCTAGCTTTCACTTCAATCTGCTATCCATGTCTCAATTGTCACAATCACACAATTGTCAGTTTGTTTGTGAAGCTAGTGGTTGTTCTATTATTCAGAAAAGTAATGGAAAGCTTTTGGGATATGGAAATAAGCAAGGTGGATTATATTTGATCATTGCTCAAGCTGTTGATGATAGTGATTCTACTCATATTAATTGTAATGTTCATAGCAAGGTGCCTTCATGTGCTGTTTGGCACAATAGACTTGGACATGTTTCAGATAGGAAACTTAAGATGGTGCTCAAAAGTTTTTCTCCTTCTTCACTGCCTATGAATGGTCCTTGTCTTGTATGTCCTCAAGCAAAACAAAGAAAGTTATCTTTCCCACATCACAATCATGTCTCTAAAGAGTTATTTGAGCTCATCCATATGGACACTTGGGGTCCATATAGCACACCTACTTATGGAGGACATCAGTACTTTCTTACTATAGTGGAAGATCATTCTAGAACTACATGGGTCTATCTAATGGTTCACAAGTCAGAAGCTATCAGCATTATACCTCGGTTCTGTCAAATGGTTGAGACTCAGTTTCATAAAAAAATAAGAAAGGTTAGAAGTGATCAAGCACCAGAACTGAAGATGATAGATTTTTATGCAAGTAAGGGGATTATACATTAAATGAGCTGTGTTGAGACACCTGAGCAGAATTCTGTAGTGGAGAGGAAGCATCAGCACTTGTTGAATGTTGCTAGATCTTTGAAGTTTCAATCTAATGTGCCACTCAAGTTTTGGGGAGATTGTGTGATGACTGCAGCTTACATCATCAACAGATTACCAGCAAAAATTCTGCATTATAAGTCTCCATATGAGGTGATGTTTCAGACAGTCCCTGATTTTAATTACTTCAAAGTTTTTGGTTCTTTATGTTTTGCTGGGACATTACAACATGGAAGGACAAAGTTTGACAGCAGAGCAGATAGATGCATTTTTATTGGCTATGTTTATGGAATGAAAGGGTATAGAGTTTACAATTTGGAAACAGGAAGAATCACAGTTTCAAGAAATGTGATTTTTCATGAAAATGTTTTTCCTTATCAAACCAGTCATCCTTCTACAGTTTCTCAATTTCAAGATTTTATTTTACCAGTTTCCTCTTTGGAGCATGATGCAGTTTTTAGTGCTGATAATGGAGAGTCCAATTCACCAGCTCTGAATTTAGATACTGATATTAATCAAGAGGGAATTGATAATTCCATTTCTGTCTCTGATTCAACACTTGTTGATCCAGCTCCAGTTGTGGCAAGGCCTGCAAGGAGTATTAGATTGCCTGTACACTTACAAGATTATGTGGTCAACATACCAAAGTTGACTTCATTAGCTCTTTTCAGTTCTCAATATTTGTCCTTTTTGGCTTCTGTCACTAGCATCAAAGAACCTGTTACTTATTTTGAAGCTTCCAAGAACCCTCTATGGGTGAAGGCTATGGAGACAGAGTTGAAGGCCTTAGAAGACAATAACACATGGGAAGTGACTATTTTGCCCCCAGGACATGACTCTGTAGGTTGCAGATGGGTGTATAAGGTGAAGCACAAATCAGATGGGACTATTGAAAGATATAAAGCAAGGCTTGTGGCAAAAGGGTACACTCAAACTCCAGGCTTAGATTATACAGAAACTTTCTCTCCAGTTGCCAAACTTCCTACATTGAAGTGTTTATTGGCATTAGCAGCTGTTTATGGATGGAGTTTGATGCAAATGGATGTAAACAATGCCTTTTTGCATGGAGATTTACCAGAAGAAGTTTACATGGATTTGCCTCCTGGATACAAGGTAGCCACCTTTCCTTTTCATGATTCTGGTACCTTGGTTTGCAGATTAAGAAAATCTCTATATGGTCTTAAACAGGCCTCTAGGCAGTGGTATAGCAAATTTTCTCATACTCTCTTAGACATGGGTTTTACACAAAGTAAATCAGATTATACTTTGTTTACACTAAAGACTTCTGATGCATTCACTGCACTTTTAGTGTATGTGGATGACATTGTTCTTGCTGGGAGCAATTCCACTTTCTTGCACAATTTTAAAGAAGAACTCAATGCTAAGTTCCAGTTGAAGGATCTGGGCTCATTACAATATTTTCTTGGATTTGAGATTTCTAGAAATGACACAGGGATTTATTTGTGTCAAAGAAAATTTGCTATAGATGTTTTGCATGATGCTGGATATAGTGATTGTAAATCTGCTCCCACTCCAATGGAGGTGAATTTGAAATTGCAAAAGGAGTCTACTGAATATTTCAATGATGCTGCTGCACTGAATTATAGGAGCATTATTGGTAAATTGCTCTATCTTTGCAGTTCAAGACCTGACTTATGTTTTGCTGTTCACAAATTAAGTCAATATGTGTCTAAGCCCTCAGTGGAACATTTAAAAGCTTTGCACCATGTTCTGAGGTATCTAAAAGGGAGTATTGGACAAGGTTTGTTCTTTCCTGCTGCAAATGATATTGTTTTGAAGGCATATTCAGATTCAGACTGGGCTGGATGCATTGATACCAGAAGATCAACAACTGGTTATTTGATCTATCTTGGTGAGTGTTTGGTTTCCTGGAAATCAAAGAAACAAGCTGTTGTGTCTAGAAGTTCTGCAAAAGCAGAATACAGGGGTTTGGCAGCAACCACTTGTGAGATTCAGTGGTTTCTATTTTTACTCAAAGATTTGCACATCTGTGTTCAGACACCTCCAGTTCTTTACTGTGACAGTAATTCTGCCATCTATATTGCTCAAAATCCTGTTTTTCATGAAAGGACAAAGCACATAGAATGTGACTGTCATATAGTCAGGGATTTGGTCAATTCTGGGGTTATAAAGCTTCTTCATGTTCCTTCTTCTCACCAGCTGGCTGATCTGCTTACTAAACCACTTTCTTCTCCCATTTTCAAGTTTTTGAAGTCCAAGTTGGGAGTGTTAGACTTGCACACTCCAACTTGAGGGGGCATATTGAAGAAATGGGGAGCTGATTGTCTTTTCTGGAAATATTTTCTGATAAGCTCAGGGTGGTTTAGTGTAGTTTTATTATCTTTAGTTGCTTTGTAAGTATTTTGATATTCTTCTCTCTTGTAGCTGAGTTGGCACTATGTGATTGGTTGTTTTGGTTCTTGGGAGGTTAGGGTTTGTTATGTAATGACTTTCCCTTTTCTTTTGTTAATCAATCAATAATGGAGTTCATCAATTTGTTTCCCTCCATTTCTGCAGATCTCTTTGTCTTCTTTGTTTGGTGTTAATAGCTCTTTTGGAGCTTCTCTGTTACATGGTCTGTGATAATGAAACCAGCAATGTTGTCATTGTCTATGATGCCTGCATCACAGTCAACTTTTAGGTAACCCTCACTTGGGGGAGTCAAGGAGACATGATCTGCAGATTGTGAGCATTCTTTAGTCAAATCTTTTCTGGATTGGTGCTCACAAACACTTCTTCGAATATCATTCACTAAATTGTCAAAATTACACTTGGCTCCCCTGAACATTGCCTCATTTCTGTAGAACCATAATTTCTCCAGAATAACAGCACTTTTGATTCTACTTAGTAGTACATTGTCTTCAGTCTTCATAAACTCAAAATTTGGGTCTAGAAAATATGTTGCCCACTCAACAATATTACTGAAGGGGAGTAACTCTGTTCTAATATAGGAAAAAATCCACCATATTTTTCTAGCTACTTGGCATTGGAATAAGACATAGGGGACATAGTCTAGCTCTTCATTGCACAACACACATATGTCTCTACCACCAAATCTATAAGTGTCAGCATTGTAGCACAAAGGTAGAGATTCACTCACTGTCCTCCAAAGCATGAACTTTAAACGGTTGTGCATATCATTCTTCCAAATCCAGTTCCAATTGAAACCAAAATTAGGAGAATTCATTTGAGGCATAAGGGATCTATAAGCAGCTTTAGTAGAAACATTACCTTTTGGATCTCCACTCCAAGCCCAGGAATCTGAGCAAGGAGTACATGGAAGTTTAATTCTCAGAATTTCCTTAGCCTCTTCTTCAGTAAACCACTCCATAATTACCTCTTCTTTCCAGGATAAAGGTTCCTCATTTATCAGTTCACAAACCCATTTTGGAGCTCTCCACACATCCTCTGGAGGCTTTGGTTTTGCTTGTTCCAGATTTGGAACCCAAGGGTCCATCCAAATATGGGTGTCCCCTCCATTTTCAGTCACTTTGAAAGCTAACTTCTCAATCACCTCCCTTGCCTTCATCATTCCTTTCCAGAAAAAAGAGCAGTTCTTCTTTTCCTCAATCTTATGAAAATCAAAGTTTGAGCAATATTTCTTTAGAAGTTGCTGGACCAGAGAGACTCCTCTTTTTTCCACAGAAGCCATGCTAACTTAGCAAGGAGAGCCAGGGGAAAGTATTCATTGGGGCTTGCCCCACCACTGTGGCATGCCTGCGTGGTGGGGCGTGTCATTAACCTTCTGACAAGTATGCATTAGTCAGATGGAACCCACCAAATTTTGCATGTTTGTCTGAAGGTGAATGGTGCGCCCCACCACGCAGGCATGCCACAGTGGTGGGGCAAGCCCCAATGAATACTTTCTCGGAGAGCCAGATTGTGTACCCTCAATTTTCTCAGGCCTAGGCCACCAGGCCCACCACCACATTTAGAATTAGCTAGATAATCCCACCTCTTTAAATGTCGCTTCCTCTTCTCTTTAGTACTGCCCCACCAAAATCTAGCACATAAGCTGTCCATCTCATCATGCATCTTCTAAGGGAGCAAAAACACAGACATTGCATATGAAGGTTGGGAGCTTAGAACACTAGATATCACAGTATGTCTACTTGCAAAAGATAGGGATCTAGATTTCCAACCTGCAACTCTAGAATTCATCTTTTCCAAGGATTGGTGCAGGTCTTTGTTCTTGGATTTAGTGAAGAACATTGGAAGTCCCAGATAGATACCTTTCTTGTCACCTTTTTTGAGCTGCAATAACTCTAGGTTATCCTTCTTGACTTGGTTTGGAGTGTTGTTGCTGAAGAATATAGAAGACTTGTCTTCATTTATCTTTTGCCTAGAACAAGAAGCATACAACTGTAGACAAAGCTTGAGATTTTCGGTTTCTTTGACATTTGCTCTACCCAAAACCACTAAGTCATCAGCATACATGAGGTGTTCAATGGCCTCACAGTGATTTCCCAGTTTCAGACCATAGATCCAACCTTCATTAGCAAAAAAATTAAAGATTCTAGACAGGACATCTGCACGGAGAATGAATAAAGTAGGAGACAAGGGGTCCCCTTGTCTAATTCCAAAAGAGGGCTTGAATCTCTTAGAAAGACAGCCATTGATGAGCATAGAGAAAGTCACATATTTGATGCATTCCTCCAACCACCCTACACACTTTGAGGGGAAACCAATCCATTTAAGCACTGCACTCACAAAGTTCCAATTCAGCCTATCATATGCCTTCTCCATGTCTATATTAATGGCCATGAGTCCTTGCTTCCATTTCTTCTTATTAATTGTATGAACAGCTTCATGCATGAGAATCACATTTTCTTGGATGTTCCTGCCTTGAACAAAGGAAGTTTGTTTGGGGCTAACAATATCACGAAGAAGAAGGGCCATCATCTTAGCCAAAATCTTTGCAATAACCTTGTAAGTGGTATTGCAAAGACATATAGGCCTGAATTGACCCACTTTTGATGCACCACTACATTGAGGAATCAAAGCTATAAAAATGTAGTTAAAATTCTCCTTCAACTTACCAGTTAGGAAGAAATTCTGCACTAGCTCACATAAGTATTAGCTAACAGTGTGCCAAAATTGTTTGTAAAAAATAATTGGGAAACCATCTGGGCCTGGGGATTTGTAGCTTCCCATTTGAAACACAAATTCATAGATTTCTTCTTTAGTAGGGATTTGGCATAAACTCTCCAATGCCTCTCCTCCATCTTCCGAGGATATAAGTCCTCCATCCAATCATAAGACTCTATTTCTTGGGGAGAGAACATATTTTGAAAGTAGTCATTGAATTCTTTACCTATCTCTGCATTTGAATGGGCAGAACCATCTTCTTTAACCAATCTATGAATGGTGTTCCTCTATCCCCTCATGATAGCAGAAGTGTGGAATAATCTTGTATTAGATTCCCCTTCTAGGATCCATTGCACCCCTAGAATTTTTTTTCCACATGATTACCTGTCTAAGAAATAACTCTTTTGAGCCGTAGTTTTAAACCTTTCTCACTATCATAAGTATCCACTCTGCCTTCTTCTTGAATCTTCAGATTCTGCTCCTGGGTAAACTTGATCTGCTGGTTTAGATTTGCAAATACTTCTCCATTCCACTTCTTGAGAGCCATTTTCGTATCTTGCAGGTTCATACTCCAACTTTAATTTTTAGAGCCATGTCTATTAGATCTCCAGTTGCGAAGAAAATTCTTTGCAACTATTGTCCCTCAACCACATGGCTTCAAATCTAAATGGTCTAGAGTTCGGTCTTTTGATTGGCCCCATATCAAGAATAATAGGGGAATTGTATGATACATTAGCAACAGTGACTATAGATACGGCTTTACGAAATAGTTTCATCCATTTGTCATCTTCAAATCCTCTATAAAATCTTTATTTGATTAACCTCTTTCTGCTCCACCCATTGAACCAAGTATATCTAGGACCAATAAAGTCAATATCCATAAGTCCAATCTCATGGGTGAGCTCATTAAGACCCCCATATTGTGAACTTCACACACTTCTACCATCATTCTTGTCTACTTGGCTAATAACCTCATTCATATCCCCAATAAGCACCATAGAAAGTGAGCAAATTTGGTATATGTCACTGATTCTTTTCCACAAATTGTTTCTATCCATGGTATGACAAGGAGCATACACATAATTCACGACCCATGGATCCTTACCATTACTACCATGCATCAAGATAGAAATAACACTTTTATCCGAATAAATTACCTCGCAATCTTCTTCATTCTTCCAACAGAAGAAAATGCCTCAACTATTACCAACAGGTTCCACCACACAACTGGAGTTAAACCCCATACCTTCAAAAAATTTAATATATCGGCTGGACTGGATTTTTGTTTCTGACAGAAAAAGCCAGCTCAGATTTTCTTGTCTTATTAGGGACTTTGCCTGTCGAATTGCCGAGGTATGTCCCAACCCTCGGCAATTCGAAGCACATCCTCTCGTGGATAGGTTGGGGGCGTGTCAAGGCCCGCCTCCTTAGCCGTATGATCATCTCTTACTACCTTTTAATTATCTGCAACCTCATCATACTCAAATACGGAAAATTCCATCCTTACCTCTTCTGTAGATTTCTTTGCCGGAATTTTTTTCTGGAGAATCACTTTCTCCTGTAACTTTGAATCGCACTCTACGTATTAAATCATTTCCACATCCATGTCCTGAACCCATTGTGGCAATCCTCCCTTCAAGCATCGTTTTTTGTATGCCACCACTACTTGGTTTTGCACTTTCTTGTATTCCTTATCCAATTTGATATTTTGCCTCATATCTTCTGATAGAAACTTGTTTGCAATCATCACCCTTGTTTCCCGTGTGAAATTTTCCCGGTCGAAAGGAGCACGAGAGCACTCTTCCCAATTTCTCTTCATGTTCCATCTTCTGCTTGTTTCTTCTATAATTCGTTCCTCCTCTTTGTCGCTCAAAACCTTAATTAATTGACGAGAGTTGTTACCTTGTTCTTCATTGTCTTTCTCATTAGCATAGTTGGTAGGGATTTGAGACATTTGGGCCTTTTTTCTATCCATCAAATTTTGTAACAGATTGTGGGCCACCAAACCACCCAAACCTTGGAGCCCATCTTCTCTCAAAGCTTCATCTATTTCTTCTATAGTTGGGTCTTTGTAGCCTCGGAACACTTAGACTTGGGTTTGGAGGCCCAAAGGCCTTAAAGAAACAGGGTACAATACTGCTCTCATCATCATTATAAGCACAATGACTAGATTGCCCTCCGCTTCCAGTAGATTCGAGAGAATCAGCCGCTATTTCCAGCCGTTGTGTCCGGGTAAGGAATATCCAAGATTCTCCCATACGTGTCCATCTGTTTTTGGTCTCCCGTACAATGTCCTCCTTAAATGGTTGTATGACAGGTGTCCCCATCCCATATGGTGCCAGGCGTCCTTATCCTATGTACTCATCGTACTAATCGCGTTATTTACACGCGCTTCCATTCTGCTTCCTTCCCGACGGCCGACACCTTCATCTTCTCTGGCCACTGTAATTGGTCCTTCCGCTGAATTCCTATTCTCAGCTTCGCTAGACTCCCTCCTCTATTTCCCTTTTACTGACGTCTTCAACGCTATTCATCTTGTCGACCAGTTTTGGGTGGAAACGTATCTGCTCCGACGCCTTGAGCATCGGACCGTACCCATTATCAAGCTCCCCTCTCTGCTTCAAGATTTCGCGCTCCAACTTTTCATGCCAAATTCTTCCACATTTATAGCAGAATTTGCCTAATTTCTCATATCCAAATTTGATCCAAATCGATTGTTGTGGCTTCCTTTTCATGAAGAAACCCTGTGGCAGTGGGTTTGTAAAATTGACCAAGCATCTAACCCTAAGGAAAGGGCTAATGATTATCTCTACTTGTTTACCATCATCTACATCAATCACTTTCCCTACCACCTTACCGATATCTTCAGCATTTTTCATCATCATCTTCTCCGTCGGGATTCCTTTGATTTGGATCCAGAAAGGTGAAATAGAGTACTCCATCTTCGTTTGGCCTGTTTTCGGTTCAAATCGATTGAACACCAACATCCTTCCTTTCACTGTCCAGGGAGCTCCATCCCAAACTCTCTTACAATCTTCCTCCTCTATAAACATGAACATGAATACTTTTTCTCCTTTGGTCGTAATATTGAAATCCCCTTTGATTTTCCAAATCGGTCTGAACAAACCCAGCAGACCTTGGGTACGTTCCTCTCTCTTCGTTAGGATCTTCCCAAATAAGCATTTGGATCTGAGAGTGATTGTTGATTTTGAGTCCTCCAAGTCAATCTCCGGTAGAATATTCTGATCAGCGCCGGTGACTGGAGGGTTTAGCATACAGATCTGTAAACTTTTTTGAGCCATCTTGTTACCGAAAAACCTAGAACTTAGAATACAAAAAAGGGAAGAAAGACAGGAAAGGAAGAAACCAACACCTCAACGAGGAAGAAGTAGTGAAATGAGAAAAAAAACAGAGGACAAAAACAAATGGAATACCGACAATTCCCTGAGAAATCGATGAATTCTCAGTACCATGAGAAATCTATGGCCTGATTAAAACCAGTAAAGTGGTTTTAGTTTTTCTCTAGATAAGACAAACCCTAGCCGAGAGAAGACCTCTCTCTAGAATTCTCTCACCAGGACTTGACATACATACTAGTAGAACAAGCTCCCCGGAAACCTAAGTTATTAGGTATCCTTCTCATACTAGAACGGAAAGTTGATTGATTTTTTCCAGTAAAGTCAGCATACACGCAAGCACGCCAAACACCATTGGATTCCGTACACAGTGAAGTGAATCAAGATATTATCAAGATCTGGAATGATCTCAGAAAGCTCAACATCCCAAGGAAGATCACCATGTTCATAAGAAAAGTCCTTTTTAGCGCTCTTCCTTCTAAGGAAAACATGGTCCGCGAAATCATTGTGATCACTGATACGGAGTGCACACGATCCCAAGAAATAGTCGAAATGGTTGATCATATTTTTTTTTTTTGGTTTCCCAACTTCTGTATGCATCAGGCAAGGCTCAAACCTTAGCGATATTTTCTCGACAAATCCAAACTGGGACATTGAAAGCTTCTCATCAGCGTTGCTCTCGTCGCCAGTCTCTAATAATGCACCCCCTCATCCTATGATGTATTTGGCTTAACCGAAATGCAGCTTCTTTGAAAAGAAAAATTATCCAACCAATATCATCTCTCTCAGCCACATAATCGTCTTTCCCTTTGATCCGGAGAATTCAGAATGTAGCAAGGAACACAACTGTACCAGCAGTCTCGTCTACAAGAAACCCTCCTACCATATCATGGCAACCTAACCCTTTCATCCAATTGACCACAAGACGCTCGTCGGGGGTGCTTATTCAGGTGGATGGTGCCTGAAAATCTGATCAGCAATACTGTTCATCGACATGGATTTCGAACTCCAATCTTGTCATGTTGTAGGGAGTGAGGCCCAAGATGAATCTAGAGGAATTATCAACGCTATTAATGGGTTGTCGACCCATGGGTATATGGATGTGGAAATTCATACTGACTGTAGGAACTTGGTTCTCTGTGTTAGAAAAGATAAGAAACTCTTGGAAATTCATGGGGAACTGATGGACATAGAGAGGATGGCGGCGGCGAATTTCACTAACTTTAGTATCTCCTTTGTTGGGCGTGAAAATGTTTCGGCAGTTCATGACATGGCCCATTGGACTTTCCATGATTGTAATAGTTAATCATTCCTTTATAAAAAGGAGATTTCTCAAAAAAAATGTATCATAATCCCGTACATTATTTCACATCAAATAAGGCGGGCTTTGAACCCATAAATGACAGAGTGGGGAGGTTTATAAATGACGAAGTGAGGACATGGTGGGAAATGAATCTTTAGAACTAGAACAAGGGCCTATAAAATAAAAACATGTAAAACTCAAAAAGCAGATAGTACGTAAGTCTAGGACATCATTCCTATAAAACAAATAAGAATAAGAAGACGTTGAAAAGTATTAAGTTGGGTATAGTACCACGTATCGCCGACGGCAGACTAGACATTGAAATGTGATTTGAATAGAAACTTGTATGTAAAAAATAAGAAACTATTCACGTAGGTGCATTCTAATTTCTCAAGAGGCCGCGCGTTAGTGGGTCTTGCGCTGAATTGGTTTTAGCAAGTACTCTCTAGGTCTTACGGTTAACCCACACAAAACTACCTCTTACTTTTTTACTCCCTCCGTTCCGCCAAATTCTTCATACTTTCGTTATTGACGTTCCTACAGAATTCTCACACTTTCCTTATTTGTCATCTTTTTGTAGTGAAAATACATTCTTCTCCTTCACTCACATCTATGCCACTAGCATTGCACTCACTGTTTGTGGTGAGTCATCTGCTTTTACTAAGGGAAGTAAAGTCTTTCCACCTGCTCCTTAATAAAGTAGATTTCAAAATTTGTGAGATTCAGGGGGAACGAAGGGAGTACTTGTAAAGACAGACTCATCGAGAGCGCCAAAACCGCTAATTACCATATAAGTGAGTTATGGTAAAGACTTTGAGTCCAACCTACTTATATTGTTGTGGATAAGTACAATAAAACCTTGATGAATGAATGTTCAATAAACGAACTGTCTCGCCAAATAAATATTTTCCGATCCCAATTGAGTAAAGGGGCTAAATGAATGTTCAATAAGTGAACAACCTTGTCAGATGAGTTATTTTCTCTGATCTTCATTTTTTGAGGTTGTACTGTAGTGAATTGTTCAATCATGGGATTTTGAAGGAATATTTTTTTATTTCTTAGAAATAATTATACCTCCACTATTCTTTAAATAAAAAAAAAAGTACTCGAAATGTAGCCTCACATTAACATGCTTTGAGTGATCTTTTAATTGGATTGCCATTGAAAGTTTGCATATGTGGGTAACATGTTACCTTGTTAGTATGCCAATTTTCATTTTTGAGGCACAACCACTTTGGTGGAACAATTATTGTTCGCGATTCGTTGCTTCATTTGTGAGGCACAATGATTTTGGGGTCGCAATCATTGTTTGCAATTTGTTGCTCTAGGCTGCACTACAATAAAAAAAAAGTCACCAGTCTCTTTGTCATGGCTACTCAACAATCATAATCTAAGGAACAGCTTTTATACCGTGTTTACAAACATCGAGAAGAAAGTCCGATTCGATCTCGATAATGGCAAAGTTGAATACGACCATTGGGCGATGTTCTTCCTCATACAAACAAACTCACACAACGTTTATGATCACATTCATGCTCCCACCGCCAGCACAACCACTACCAGTCCACTGTGGAAGTCCATTGACTCTGTCATTCTTTCATATATCTACCATACCATCTCTGATGATTTGGTTCTTACAGTTCTGACCCCGAATCAGACTGCACGTAAAGCCCGAGTTAATTATGAAAGAGGAGTTAGGGTTTTGTGAGAGACGAAGAAGTGAGACGGGAAAGAGAGAAATGATTACTATATATATTATCTTAACCCTAATACAGAGAAGGGAATAAATACATCTCTCAATCAGTGCAACGGTTGGATCGTAGTCCAACGGTAGAAAATGTAAACCTAATACAACTGGGCTTTATATGAGGGAATGAATAAATAAGTGGGCTTAATACAAGAGCCCATTACAACTGAAAAGATTGGCTGACTGAGCCCATTCACGTAAGGCCTTATCTTGCTTGCTAAGCCCAATACTGTGAGGCCTTACTTGAGTTGGTCTTCTATTACCTCCTCGTAAAGTAATGGTGGTGGAGCAACCATTACTTTAGACTTTAACGAATGGAACTCAGGCGCCAGAAGTGCTTTAGTGAAGAAATCAGCAAGTTGACCTGCACTTGAAACAAAAGAGACAATAAGTTCTTTGTTAAGAGACTTTTCACGCACGTAGTGATAATCAAGTTCAATATGTTTTGTACGTGCGTGAAAAAAAGGGTTAGCGGTTAGAGCAATAGCGGATTTACTATCAGTCCAAAGATAAGGAATAGTGGAAATAGAGAAACGTAAATAAAAAATAAACGTTTAAACCACGATAAATCTTCTGCTGTAGTGGCAAGGGCCCTATATTCGACCTCAGTGGAAGATCGGGCTACGGCGGCTTGTTTCTTGGAGGCCCAATGTACGGGATTGGGCCCAATATAGACTAAAAGGCTAGTAGTACTTCTCCGATCCGTTGGGTTACCAGCCCAATCGGCGTCGGAGTAAATGTTAATTGGTAGAGGACCAGAACAGTAAAACAATCCATGTGAAAGGTGCCGTTAAGATATCGTAGGATGCGTTTAGCACCGGTGAGATGAATATCAGTCGGTTGATGCATAAACTGACATAAGTGGTTGACGGCAAACGCAATGTCAGGTCGTGTAAACGTTAAATGTTGTAGAGCACCCAATAGTTGACGATAAATAGTAGGTTCTGTCAATGGAATGCCTTGACCAAGGTGATATTTTATGCCTGAAGCCAAAGGAGTAGAACATGGCTTGTAAGTAGTCATATTATTATTTTTTTAAAGATCATTCGTATATTTTTCTTGAGTTATTTTAATTCCAAATTTACTGCGAAAAATTTGGAGTCCGAGAAAATAGGTCAAAGGAACTAGGTTAGTCATTTGAAATTCATTGTTAATAAGAGTAATGAGTTGAGAAATATAGCTACTGTCGTTACCGGTTACAATAATATCATCTACATAGAGTAATAAAACTGTCAAACGATTGTTGTTGTGACGAATAAAAAGAGAAGGGTCAGAATAGGCAGAGTTAAATCATAGTGAAAGAAAATAAGTAGTGAACCATTCAAACCAGGCCCGTGGGGCCTGTTTGAAACCATATATAAAGTTGTGAAGTAAACAAACATGTTTTGGGAATTTGGGGTCAACAAAACCAGTTAGTTGACGCATGTAAACTGTTTCGCGGAGAAACCCATGTAAAAATGCATTTTTAACGTCTAATTGCAGCAAAGGCCAAGAAAAATTAGCAGCGAATGCTAAAATAGTGCGAACAGTTGCGTGTTTGACTACGGGGCTAAAAGTTTCTTCGTAGTCAAGACCATGTGTTTGGTGAAAACCTTTTGCCACAAGACGAGCTTTTTAACGTGAAACAGTCCCATTTGGGTGAAATTTGGTTCCGAAGACCCATTTATTTCCAATTACGTTTGTGTGTGCTGGCAAAGGCACCAATGTCCAAGTCTTTTGCTGTTTGAGACTCAAAAATTCATCAGTCATTGCGGTTCGACACTGTGAATGTTTTGAGGCCTCAGAAAAAGAGGTAGGATCAGAATGAACAGTGGGTGTAGTGATAGTAAAACCAGCATGAAAAGGGGCAGAAGTAGAAGAGACAGAGGTGTTATACAACACTTTCTTCTTACTAATCTCGTACTTACTGCGTGTCTGCATAGGATGAGAAATAGATGGGCAGGGGGGGTTGTTAAGCATCATTGGACTCAGGTTTGCCATGCCAGAACTTGAACTAGGAGAATGGTGGTTAGTAACTGCTGGGGCGCAGCAGAACTAGAACTAGCAAGGTCTTGAGTTGGAGCGGGCTGCAAACTCATATCATCGTCCTCAGCAATACCTTGGTGTTGCACATATATGGGAGGTGCAATGCAGGTAGGATCAAATATAGTATCTGTTCTTGAAGAACTAGGCTCAAATATAGGATTTGTTCTTTAATGACAATGATTAAATATAGTATCTGTTCTTGAAGGACCATCAGAGGGCACATGAATGGGAGGATCAAGTGTAGCATCATTTCTGGAAGTAGATCCTGTGGACAGAGAAGTAGATATCAAATCAGTAGGATCTGAAGAAGCAGTATGGGGAAAAGGAAAAGAAAATTCATCAAAAACTACATCGCGGCTAATAAAGAACTTATTAGTGGTTCTATCAAAGCAGAAGTAGCCCTTATACCCATCTGCATAACCAAGGAACACACATTTTCTGGTTTTAGGATCTAATTTAGAGTGCATATAGGGTTTAGATAAGGAAAACAAGAGCAACTAAAGACCTTCAAATGATTGTAATCAGGTTTAGCATGAAATAACAACTCATATGGTGATTTATGCATAGTGGTGGAGCTAGGTAAGCCATTAATCAAGTATGTGGCAGTGGCTATAGCATGATACCAAAAACACTTAGGTAAAGAAGCATTGTGCAGCAAGGAGACAGCAGTTTCAACAATATGACGGTGTTTTCTTTCGGCAACCCCATTTTGTTAGGGTGCATGGGGACAGAATTTTTGATGCAAAATACCATTATGATGAGGAACTTTTTGAAATATGTAAGATGTATATTCACCTCCACCATCAGTTCGTATAATTTTGATAAAAGAGTTCAACAGCTTCTCAATGAACAACTTGAATTTAACAAACATGTTACTAACTTCAGATTTTTGTTTAAGGGGAAAGAGCCAAGTAAAGCGAGCGAAATCATCAATGAACAAGACATAGTACTTATAGCCATTAAAAGATAAGGTAGAAGCAGGGCCCCAAACATCAATGTGCAACATGTGTAATGGATCAGAAACAGTAGAAGTAGACAGTTTATAAGGCAAACGATGCATTTTACCAGCCATACAAGATTCACACAAAGAGTTAGAATTAGAAGTAGAACGTAACTCAAAACAGTTAATACATTTAGAAAGAACTGAATTGGTAGGGTGGCCTAAACGAGAATGCCACAAAGTTGATTTAACACGTTGACCCAAATTAGATTAAGGATCGGTCTTGAATGACATGGAGGACAAGGGGTTCTTATCAAATATGACCCAACACGTTGAATGACCCAACATTTTTTACTTTGACCCTGATAAAGGATTTTGCCCGTATCTATAGCCTGAATATAAAAGGAGTTCTTATCAAATATGAAGCGAACATTGTTATTAGAACACATTTGATTTACAGAAATTAGATTGACAGATAAGTGTGGCACATGAAGGGTTTTAGGAAAAATAAATGAAGAAGAAGCAGCAGTTAAACAGTAACAGAATTGTGTATAGGCAACGAGTAACCGTTGCCAACAGTGACATGATCACAACCATAATAGGGTTCAGATAGAGACACATTTGCTAAGTCCGCAGTCATATGATTTGAAGCACCCGTATCCGTAAGCCATACCTCAGAAGAAGACTGATTCGGTGAAGCAGTTGCAGTAAAGGCCGCAAGGTGCTCAGGTGGATGACGGCCTTGATAGGCTTATTCCATACGGTGCCAGCAGTCAAGCTCCGTATGGTAGTCTAGGCCACAAATCTAACATGTAACCTGAGCTGGACGACCGGACCCACCGGAGCGCCCCCTATGAGAGTCGGATCTACCATGTCCGTTGCCTCGACCTGACCCGTGACCGGTATTGATTCTGGACCCGTAACCAGGTCCATATCCGGATCCGGATCAAGATCCATAGTTCGAACCAGAACCGAATGAAGAACCACCCGACCCGCCAGATTGACCGTCCCTTGCAGAATCAAAGCGGCCACCACCACGGGAACCGGACCGTCCACCACCACGGTTACCGGAAAAGAAACAGCCATCACGGCCGCCGCCACCCCTATTAGAGAAGAAGGCGGTGGGAGAAGTTAGATCTGGGGGTGGTGATTGAGACTGTAGCATCTATTCTTCAGCGCGTAAGAGCACGTGAAGTTCTTCGAATGGGATCGACGTCGATTTGATTCGAACAGAGTACCGGAAGGAGTTGTAATCCACGGGGACGCCATTTAGTGTGTACATAAGCATATCCTCGTCGTCAACAGTAACAGAGGAAACGGAAAGCTTATTCCGTAATATGGAAAGCTTCTTCATGTATAGATCGACCCGATCGGAATCCTTTTGAGGGTTTGAAGCTCTGATTTGAGTTGAAGAACGTGCGATTGGGTCAGCGACGCATAGCGACGTTCAAGTGTTTCCCAAGCAGATCTGGCTAGGGTTGTACCAAGAACAAGAGTGAGAGCTTCAGTGGAGAGGGTGGCGTTCAAAACTGTGAGAACGGCCTGATCTTGAAGAATCCAGGTTGTGAAAGCCGGATTTGGGAGAGGAGATAAAGATCCATCGGGAAGAGTATGAAACTCCGGCGGAGAGGACGAAGAACCATCCAAATGATCAAATAAACCATGGTTTTTGAAAAAAGAGGCGATCCGATGACGCCAAAGGATAAAATTAAAGCTATCAAGCTTGAACGGCAAGAGATTGTGAATGTTCGACAATAGGTAAAGAGGCGAGGCCGGTGAAGGACGGCCGCCGGTGGTGATAGATTGCATCTTTCAGGCCTCTGATACCATGAAAGTGGAGTTAGGGTTTTGTGAGAGACGAAGAAGTGAGACGGTAGAGAGAAATGATTACTTTATATGCATTCTTATCTTAACCCTAATACAGAGAAGGCAATAAATACATCTCTCAATCAGTGCAACAGTTGGATCGTAATCCAACGGTAGGAAATGTAAACCTAATACAGCTGGGATTTATATGAGGGAATGAATAAATAAGTGGGCTTAATACAAGAGCCCATTGCAACTGAAAAGCTTGGCTGACTGAGCCCATTCATGTAAGGCCTTATCTTGCTTGCTAAGCCCAATACTGTGAGGCCTTATTTGAGTTGGTGTTCTATTAAATTAGAGAGCTTGTTTCATGATAAAAAGAGTGCTAGATTTGCCGACTTAGAACCAGAATTTGTCTCACTGCGTTCGGATTACTGCCTTCTTAGACGACTATTGCTCCAGACTCAAATTCATTGTTGATCACATGGAAACGTGGTGCCCGATGTCTAGAATGAACGTCTCATCATCCAACTAACCAATGGATCTCGCCTTCCTACGGGGGTGTTGCTATGTTGATGCAACACACCTCTACCCTCCCTACCTACTTATCTCCCAGTTCGATGATACGGTTGGATGAGCGCCGCCAAGCTTGTCGAGACGCGTTTTCCATTGGTTCCAATCTGTTCACAATGGTGCCTTGAGCTAAGCCGACCAATGCATCCCCTCAGCTAGCACATGTCTGGATCACTGGACAAGCACCATCTCCGCATGCACCACCACCTACTCCACAATCCCATGGTCGTGGCAATTCGGGTGGTTCTCGCAATAATTCTTCTTGCGGAAATGGTCGCGGTCGTACACCCTCCGGTCAAGCGCCACCATAGTCTACAACCCAACATGGTAGTTGGGTGTGGTACCCCGACCCATGAGTTTTATTCTGCAAGCGCCTATGCTGACGTGTCCATACCCCACAACACCTACTTGGGCACCACCTACTTATCAAAATTCTACTCATGGTCACCTCGATCCTGTGCCTGCTCCTCACTCTCAAGATATTTCGGCAACCTCATGCTCCCCCTCGTCGACCACAGATTTTGGCTCACGGTTCTCTTGCATGACCCTTAATGTCCGAGAACAAACCTGGTACATGTATTCAGGAGCATTCTCTCATCTCACGTCTCAAACAGTCAAGCTATCATCAGTGATGTCATCTTGTCCTATATCTAATACGCTAGTTTGTAGTTGGTAATGGTATGAGCATCCCATTGTGTGGTTCAAGTTAGCAAACACTTACTACGCTATTCCATCCCCTTCACATTAAAAACGCCTTTCTTACTCCCAACACTATTATAAACCTATTATATGTTCGTCAATTTAGAAATTGTTGGAATAGATGTCCGAGAGGCAATCTAGTTTAGAGTGAATTTGTTTTTGGCTAGAACATTCATTGTATTATTTATTGGATATTTAATATAATGAAGTCCTTAGATTTACAATTGTGTTGTTTATCTTAAATATCCCTAGTCCAATATAATGATTAATAGGACAATCATCTATATACTAGTATGGGGTTGGATTGATATGGAGATATTATGATCCAGCACATAGGTGTGCATTAAGGGTAATGGCGCACTGGATGACCCATCTCCGAGAAGGCTACATACATGTTATGTGGAGTCACAAGCGCTTGTCGTGGAGACAACGGTATTGTCATCCTTAGACTTAAAGTCACAATATTGTCTAGTTGTGGATTATTGTGATTTTGGTAGCGTCAAATGCCACACCGTAACTCGGTAGCTATAAAGGCGTGTACCGGATACAATAAGAAGCAAGCTTAGAAATCGTAGTAGACGTAGATATAATTTGTCCCTCTCACGTAACGGGAGAAACTATCCGAGGCCACTCGAGGGATAGTGCTTATAGAATGTCTGGCCAGACTCAAATAAATCAATATGGGATATTGATGTTATTTTCACGAATAAGGCAATTCCCAGAATCGAGAAACTCTGGATTGGATATACGAGTGTGACTTGTATGTCTCGTATCGAATCCGGATATGGAGACAAAGGGATGTGACAATTACTTGCACAAGGTTTGTCGGATGACTATTCTATTAGTTGGCTAGAATGGATGTCTTGCTAGAGACCGCTCCATATAAGCAAATTGTTTCTACCAACTAGATAGAACCTAGGGGGTCACACGCTAGATAGAGTTTATCTAGATTTGGGAATTAATTAATATGATTAATTAATTATAAGGATCATTTTGCAACACCTTGCAAACTTATTAGGACTAATTTGCAAGGAAGGGACTAAACCGAATTCTAGTAGGACTATAATAGGGTCTTTAGGTAGTTGACAAGGATTTCTTGGACTATATAAAGGATGATCCTTCCTTCCTTCCCACACTTTTGACACTATTGTTCATAACTTGAGTGGGAGAGAACAAAGGAGAGAGAGAGAGCAAGCAACAAGAGGGCCGAACCCGACCCCCTTGCGCCGCCCCTACCCGTTGGCCAACAAAGGAGGACGAAACCTCCTTGTTGCCTCGTGTTGTGTGATTTCTTCTTCCTCTTCCTCCGGTCCAAGCTAGCACAAAAGAGAAGGAAGATCTAGATCTCAACTCTAGGCGTGGATCAACCGTAGAGACGTGACATGATTCTTCCTTTAATTATCTTTTTCCTCTGCGTATCCATGATCAAAACCCTAAGGTGTGTAACATTATTTTTCCTTTACCATCGTTTTGCTTCTCTTCCTGTGATCCTTGGAGGGTATTGAATAGATAAATTATCTTTTTCCGCTGCGTATCCATGATCAAAACCCTACACAAATAATGTATCCCTTCATTTTGACCCGTTTTTTTTCTTGTGAATGACCTTCGTTCGGGAACTAGTTTGATGAGGAGTTATTTTTCGGGAGAACTATACCCCATTCATTTAAGTACGTCCACCTCTCTAGCTTGGTCTCTTGTTGTCCTTCCTTCACCAGTCTGGCACAATCGGCTCAGACATCCTGGACACCGCATTCTAGACGATCTTCAAATTCATCATTTTATTTCTTGTAATAAATAAATCGGAGGCCCTTCTCAAATTTAGTTTGGTATGCCCATTAAGAGCTTTCAATGTACCCTTAGGAGTGAATTTGATAGTAGCCCCTTTCATGAATATGCCGCACAATATGGTGTTGTTTTTCTTTTTTTTCTTTTCCACAAGCCTCTTCTCAAGGTGGAACATATTATTCGTCGAGTTAATGATATTTATCGTACCCTCCTCTCTCAAGCCTCTTTTCCCCCAAATTTTTGGGTCGAGTCTATTATGCGGCAGTGTACTTAGACAATATTCTACCCACCACAACCCTCCATAATAACATTCCTGTCACTCTATACCGTCGTCCAACCACCTACGATCATCTTCGGATGTTTGGAGGTATGTGCTATTCCAACCTTTCCTCCACTGCCCCTCATAAGCTCACTCCTCGATCCACTAGATGTGTCCTCTAGAGTCTCCCTCAAACTATCATAGTTATTGGTGTCTAGATATTTCCATTAGTCGGGTCCACATCTCCTGCTATGTCCCATTTGATGAGACAGTCTTCCCCTTCTTTATCCCCGGGTATATCTCTCCTCCTATGCACAAGTCTCATCATCCCGATGATGGTTCTCTTACCACCACTATGACACGCCAATGTAATAACCCTACTACTGCTGCAATATTGCCTCCCCTTACTGTACCCACACCCACTAAACCCCCTAATGTGCCAGAACCGCCCCTCCCCCTCCCTAGTGACAAAATATGAGCACACGCTCTAAACATGGGATCACCAAACCTATACATTGTCTCACCCTCCAACATAAAACACCACCCACAATATCGCCTTTACTTAAATCTCACGTGTCTGCCCTGGCGTATCCACACTGGAAGGCTGATATGGATGATGAGTTTGGTGTCGTCGTTTGAAATTGTACTTGGGATTTGGTTCCCCATCCTCGTGGGGAAAAAATACTTTGTGCATTATGTCTCTTTCAACATAAGTATCGAGCATATGGTATTCATCAACATTATAAGCCGCGACTGGTCGTTAATAGAAAGTTCTGACTAGTCTGCGTGGTATGCGAAGAAACATTCAGTTCAATTGTCAAATGGTCACCATTCGCATGGTTCTTACTCATGTTGTCTCGTTTTCTTTGCTTATACCTCAGCTTGGTAAGAAAATTGTTTTTTTCCTGGGGATTTGGAGGAGACTGTGATTCTCGCCATCCATACTACGTACGTAGCCTTCGGAAGCTTCTCTATGGCATCAAGCAGGCCCCACAAGCCTGGTTAAACTGGTTTGCTAGTTTTGTTACAAAAACGGTGGGATTCTCCATTTATTCAGGTAATGAGTCACTCTTTGTTATAGTCATGGATCTGACATTGTCTATATACTACTATGTGGATGATATTATCATCATGGGAGCTTTGTCTTCTTCTCTACAATAGATTATCTCGCAGATATATAGGGAGTTTGCTATATCTGACCTAGGACCCTCCATAATTTTCAAGGTGTGGAAGTCACTCGGGATTCCGCTGGCCTGTTTCTCTCTCGGCGTAAGTATTACATGGAAATTATTTGTCGTGCCTCAATGACAACATTTAAACCGAGCACTACAACCGTCGAGACAAGTTCCAAGCTCACCGAAGGTTTGGTCCCCGAGTTTTAGACCCTACACTCTACAAGAAGCTCACGGGCGCTTTACAACATCTTACTTTCACTCAGCTTGAGTTATTATACGTCGTTCAACATATTTGTCTCTTTATTCACGAAACTCATTATCACGCCTTAAAGTGATCATTCGCTATGTTCGTCATACTCTTAACTATGAATTTCATATATTATATCAGTTTTGTTGGCCGTGCTGTCTATACACATGTTGATTGGATATGATGCCTAGACACTCAGCGATCCACTTCATGTTACTATGTATTTTTTCAGTGACAACCTTCTCAGTTGGTCCTCCAAGTGTCGGGCCACAGTTTCACGATCTAGTGCTAAGGCTGAATATTGTGGTGTGGCTAATGGTGTATTTGAGTTATGGTGGATATGAAACCTACTCTTTGAGCTTCAGGTGCCACCGCCTCGTGTCTTGGTTGTTTATTGTGACAACGTCAGTGCAGTTTATCTATCCGGCAACCATGTGTAGCACTAGCGCGCGAAGCATCTGGAGATTGATTAGCATTTTGTTCAGGAAAATGTGCTCTTGGGATTGTTGGAATAGGTGCCCCAGATGTAATCTAGATTTAGTATGAACACTGCTTGGCTAGAATATTCATTTATTATTTATGGAAATACTTAATATGATGAAGTTCTTAGATTACAATGTGTTGTTTATCTTAAATATCCCTAGTTCATTATATTGATTAACATGACGATCACTATAGACTAGTATGTGGGCAGATTGATATGGAGTTATCAAGTCTAACACATGAGTATGCAATAGGAGTAATGGCATACTGGATTGACCCACTACGAGAAGGCTACATTAGATTATGTCAAAGTCACAAGTGCTTCTCGTAGTGCTAATGGTATTGTATTCCTTAGACTTGAAGTCACTAAATACTCTAGTTGTTAAATATCGTGCTTTGATATTATCAAACGTTACACACTAACTGGTAACTATAAATATAGCTATCGGGCATGATAGGAAGCAAGCTGAGAGATGGTAGTGATGTAGAGAGGATTTTTCCCTCTCACATAATGGGAGAAAATATCCATGGGCCACTCGAGGGGTGGTGCTTATAGAATGTCTGACTAGACTCAGATAAATCCATATAAGATATTGATGTTATCTTCTCGGATAAGCATCACTACAAGAAAAACAGTCGCAAATGGCGCTTACAAACCGCCATTAAAAGACAAAAAATCGCCCTTTCTCTCCTTTACGACGGTTCTTATGGCGGTTCTGCATGTGCCGTTAATCTAACAGTCGTATGCAGCTTAACGGCAGTTCAAAGCGCCGTACAATTTAACAGCGGCTGGCCATGCGCCGTTTAGACTAACAACGGTTGAAATAAGCGCCCTAAACATTACCGACGGTATCCTGAAAAACCGTCGTTTGTATCATTTTTTACATTTTTAATATTTAATCAATAATTATTTTATTGAAGTTTTATATAATTTTTTTTTTATTTTTTTGCAATAATATAATGTTTTTCAGTTAAAACTATAAATTTTGTTTATTACCTAAAGAATTTACAATTTTTTCTTCCAATTTCCAAACCGAATTGTTCAAACACATCCTCCGTTTTCCTATCTGAAAATTTTGCAATCGTCTTGGATTTCAAATCATCCCATCCCAAATTGTCAATACATAGACATTCTTCAACCCATCTAAAACTTTCTAATTCATCCCATTATTTCTCAGATCTGGAAGGGAGAAGAAGATATGTACGGATACACAGAGAAGAGAGAGAGAGAGAGAGAGAGAGAGAGAGCCCATAATTTCTCAGATCTGGAAGGGGGAAAAAGATCGGAATGGATACACAGACAAGAGAGAGAGAGAGATAGAGAGGTAGGAGATGGAGATCGAAGGGCTTCCGAGATGAAGAGGACGGAGGGGACGGAGAGACGGAGGGGACGGAGAGAGGAGGGACAGAGGAAAGCAGGAGGGAGAAAGGAGATGCAAAAATAGAGGGAGGGATGGAGGGAGGGAGGGAGAACGGAGATGCAGAAATAGCGGGAGGGAGGGAAGCAGAGAACAGAGGGAGGGATGAAGGGAATGAGTGAAGGGATGGAACTGAGAAGTACATACCTGGTCGACGAAGGAGGGAGGCACCATCACCGTCTGGAAGATGGTCGACGTAGAGAGAGAGGGGGGGGGGGGAGAGAGAGAGAGTGACGGAGGTGGGGTGCTTTGAGTGATGTTACGGATGCCGAAACTTTCTCCCGGAGAGAGGCCGCATATGCCACGTCATGGTATTATTTATTAGTGTAATTCTCATTTTCTCTCTCCACTCTCTCTCCTCATCCCCTCTCTCTTTACTCCCTTCACTCTGCGCCTTTCACCATTCCTCCGAGGAGATGATGAACAACTTTGAAAGGTCCTAATAAGCAACCATGGACAAAATCTTGAAAGGATGAGATTGCAAATTAAGATCATAAACCAACTGAACTAGGACCAGATTTAGGTATCCCAAACATAAACCAGAGTATGATAGATCCAAAAATTCAGGGGATTGCAAAATATTTGATCTTTTCATAGATCCAGATGGGTGTAAGAGCATAAACAATAGCAACTAATCACATGAATCATCAGCTGAGTTTTAGGTATTGTGAACCAGATTTTCGTATTCTCTCACCTACCGTAGTATGGATCAAGAAAGGGAGGTTCAGATGTTTAGATGGAATAGTGGATTTGCTGGGTTGTGCAACACAAAATTCGTCTTTTTCTTTCTAGTTATGAAAAATAAAAAAGAAAGTTACTGGAGCAGATATTGTACTGGGTTGTTCTGCATAGAATATACAGAAGTTGAAGATTTCATGAGGTTAAAGATAGAAGAGAGAAGGGCAGATGATGAAGAAAGAGTAAAAGTAGAGAGGAAAGAAAGAGATAAGATAGAAGAGAGAGAGAGAGTGGAGAGAGAAGATAAAAAAATTGTTATTAATAACTGATGTGGCACATTAGGCCCCTGGTCGGGAGATATATTCGGCATATGTATCATTTCTGGGGGTGCTTTAGGAGGGAGGCGGCTGTTCTGAGGGGGGTTGGTGATGTGTTGGTTTATAAAGAAATAGGGTTTCCAACTAACGGTTGAGATTTAATCTGTACAACTAAGTGATTTTGTTTTTTAAAGGTACGGCGCTTTATCATTTTGCATCGTTTAACTTAACGGCACTTCTACCCTAACCGCCCTTCGTTGTCCCTAAACGGCACTTTCGTGCCAAGCGTCGTTAAAAATAACGGCGTGTTCCCCCAAACCGCCCTTAACATTTCCATCAACGGCGTTTTGTGACGAACCGCCGTTATTATTAACGGCGTCTTATATGAAACCGCCCTTTGCAATATTAAAAACGGTGGTTTAACTTAAAGCGCCGTTTATGGATTCAGAAAACGACACTTGGAAAGTACAAGCGCCGGGAAAGACACTTTTTCTAGTAGTGCATATTCCCAGGATCGAGAAACTATGGCTTGGATATACGAGTGTGACTACTATGTCTCGTGTCCAATCTGGATATGGAGACAAAGGGATAATACAATCGGGTAACATTTGGCACAATGTTTGTCGGATCATTGACTATTTCTATTAGTTGGGTGACATAGCTCTGTTGATAGATACCGCTCTATGTTAGTAATAGTTACTACCAACTAAGTAGAAACCAATGGGGTCACACACCATATGGATTAAACTAGATATGGGCATTAATTAGTGGGGCTAATTAATCAAGAGGATCTAAACGTGTCCACAAGAAAATTTAGTAGGACTAATTTGCAAGGGGGAATAATCCGTGTATGTGCAGGATTAGTATTGGGGGCAATCATGTAGTTAATAAGGATTTATTAACTATATAACGAGTACCGAGCTTGTTATTTTCTCAACAAGATTCATTATTGAGAGAACATAACAAAGCAAGGAAAGAGACAAGACCAAGAGGCCGAGCCTCCCAGTCCAATCCGCCCCTATTGCCGTCGGCCTTCCTAGGCGCAGCTTGCTCCGTTTTGCGTGATCTCTTGACTCCTTTTTCCGTTGCTAGAACTACACATGGAGAAGGATTCCAGTCAGTAATTCAAGGTGTGGATACTCGTAGAATCGATGACACAATTCTTCGTAGTGATCACACAAACTAAGGGACACAATTTTTCTACCTTCATCATGTTATGATTGCTTGCATGTGATCCTTGGAGGGATTTGAGCAGGATAATTTTTTTGTTATTTCGCTGCGTAACCTGCATCAAAACCCTACAGGGGTAACTTTGTGTCCTTCTCATCCCAACCGATTACTAGTGTGCTGATATCTTCACCAAGGGGATCCCTCTCCATCTATTTCAACGTTTCATGTCCAGCCTGAGAGTTTGGGACTCTCCCGGTTCGACTGCTAGGGTGTAATAGTGTTGTAATTAACCTAGGTAGGATGATTTATATTGTAAATATTGCTTGTATATAAGCTGAGTAATAGAATGTGCCAGTCAGGCAATTACTCACATTAACAATTTTTTCTTATTAATGGGAGAAGGGAAACTAATTATCCATGTTTAACAATATTGTGTCTTGATCGTAGCACCATCAGGGAATTGAGGGAAAGGAGGACTTGAGATTATCCAAATCCATACTTGTAGATCATGTTAGGAAATAATCTGCAATAGTAAAATAAAACTGGAACTTAGACGATGAATATGTCACCAGTGAGCACAACAGATTTGGATAAGAGGATCGCATTGGCGAGCGCTTTCCTTAAAGCTTTCCCCCCGGTGCTAGAAATCTGAACGGAACAATCGCCTCCCAGGACTCCTCTTGATACACTTTGAAACGACCCGGGATCTCGGTTCAGGGTTAACGCGACAATCGATAACCAAAAGTAGATTATTAACTATTAAGTTTACATTTTGGTTAAAGTACATAACAAAATTCGATAATAAGTACAATCTAAAACAAATCGTGTGTGATCTACTAAGTGATCTGACTTAAACTAATCTTCTTTGTCTCGATCCGCGTTCCCATTCCCCAAACTTGATTGACGACCTGCGGTTTTAAAATGAAAAAAGCCGACGCAGTTTTGAAGAAATATCAGTAAAAACTGAGTAAATACATACTACGACATGTAAAGCAACGAGTGGCACGGAAGCATGAGTTGAAACAAATCAGAAGATTTAAACAGTAAAATTATCATGTTGGAGAATTTGGAACAACTGGAAGTAACCGAGTAACAAAAATCTCTCAATTTAATAACATTGAGAAACCACGAGTAGTTGACAACATGTCAAGGGTAAACAAGTCCACTTAAGAGAATAACATAGTTCACTAGTAGCCAAAGCATTTCAAATCATTTCAATTGATTAGGGCAATCCAGAGCCACAAACAACATTAATAAAGTAGTCAATTTTTAATTTCGACTTCAATCAACAGTTTAATTTAGCTGAGGCGTGTCCAGAGCCACCAGCAGGATCGATGTAAACAGAGGGATCACGAAATAATCACTAAGGGTTCCTTCTAGGGTCTATCAAACCCTATTTCACCCGAGCGTTAAGGGAACCCATTCGTCAACCCCGCTCACAACATTAGCTAAAAGGCCTTAAGTGTCGACACCCCTATACCGTAGTGACCCTTACAAGTATAAGTAGTACTCTATAGCTCTATAAACCCCTTGGCCTCAATATCTTGATACATTTTGGCCATCGGGGGCGGATTTGTGGACATTAACGTTCTATCCAATAATAAGAAGCATTGCTTCATCAATGGTCTTAGCCATAAGAAAATGGAGGATCGCTTGACGCCTCCCATTAATACCACTACTCTGTCATCGTCCTAAGTCTATTAGAGGTATTTTATTTCTTCTCTTTCACATAACCAAAATCAGAATATCAACATTTCACAAGTAATTTCTGAGAGTTCTCAAAGGAGATGAATAAAATAGTTTAACAACATTCGAGTGGAAAACATGCATTCTCATACTATTTCATATAACAAACATTCATTTGAAACATCAAACGCAAACGCACATTTTGATATGAAAAGGCCGTACATATGTACTTACCACTGAGATGAAGCACAACCAAACTCAAGAAACTAAGCCTAGCACTCCAACGACAACCGCTCACTCCTACGAGGTCGATGTCTACAATCACACGTATAATGTATTCGTTACAACTAATTTACACATGCATTATACAAATGCAAACCTACATTCCACATAGTCCTATATGTAACCAATGCACATATAATTATGTTCACTTATCAAAATAATTCAAATATTACACATAGAATTTTAAAAGTTCAAGTTTTCTAAAAGCGGTGAAACTACGATTCTGGACAGAATTGAAGCTCTGACTTTAGATCCATATTAACCATATCAAAATATCTCTTAAAATTTTGAAATTAATATATGATGAACCTACATGTGTATAATTTCAGAAACACCAATAAAATAATGCATAGCTATTATAAAAGTCAAGTTACAAAAATAACAAACACTGCTATGCAGAGACAAGTTTGGCATAAAGTTTCAACTTTGAAGAACAATTACTACTACTTGGAGAATAGGAAAAAGGCCCATATTTTCCAGAATGAATCCCTTATTTGTCTAGTTTCATCACAAGAAAGATCGGGTGCCATATGTTTCTGGAAATGAGATTTTTAACAAAGATAGCAAAACTTGTCCAAAAACAGAGTTTCATAAAACATGCAACTTAGAATGAGCATATGTCCCTAACCATATAGGCTATGGAGTTGAATTTTCTTTCAAAATGACCCTCCTTGAGTCTAGTTTCATAATATGAAAGATTTAAAAATTCCACAGAGACAAAATTTAGAGATAATATACGTTTTTCACAAACTTGTCAGATTGTATGAACATGCAATTTTTTCAAAAATTAACAAGAATTGTTCTAATGATACATGCAACTTATGAAGACTTGATTTTCATCCAAATAACATCATTTTAAGAATGAATTAAGAATTTTATATGCTCTTGACACAAATTATCATAGTGTTCTTGACATGCAAGTGCAACTACCAAAAAATTTACAAAGTGCATATGAGTTTTAGTGTGAGTTTCATGAAATGGTCAAAATTTTGGAGTCAATCACATGATCTAACCATGGAAATGAAGAATCAAGCATGGAGATGAAGAAAACTAAGATGAAATTTCATCAATCAAAGCAAATGATGGACATGCATGAATGAATTGAAGACTAGAAGAAATGTTACCCCAAGATTCAAGAAGATTGTGAGGAAATGAGTGAAATTGGCCATCGATCCATGAGTAGAATGGTAGAATAACTCCCCTCCATGGTTGTACCTACCTTGGAATAAAGTTTTCCATATTTTGGAGGCTAGAAAATGAAGATTTAATGGTATTTTGTGAAGGTCTTCCTCCAAAAACGGAATGGAGTTTTTGGAGAGAGATGAGAGAGTATTTGAGTATTCTTGAAGAGAGAAAGTGAAATGAAACGAGGGTGGATAAAATGAGGTTGATGGTGGGGGTTGGTGGTGAAAAATTCCACAAGAAGATTCACATACAAGATGTAGGTAGTAGTGAATTATTGAGGGATGTGTGTGTGTGTGTGTGTGTGTGTGTGTGTGTGTGTGTGTGTGTGTGTGTGTGTGTGTGTGTGTGTGTGAGTGTCATGAAGAGACATTATTTTATTGGTATTGACCAAAATATTGGTGAGAGTACTTGGGTGAAAGTATCAATTACATGAGTTGATGGATAGTGTTGACGTATAAAATTCAAGAGTAACGGTGGTGAAAATATAATTTCTAATTAATAGGTAATACAAAAAAAAAGTTAATTTTCATTAATTAGAAAATTCCTAAATAATTTCAAATAAACCACTTTGTATATAAATGTCAAATTCACTTTTAGAAAACTATAAGTATCTCTCAAATATACAAAATAAGTTTTGTATAGTATTATCAAAGTTTCTAAAACTACAAAATAACCTCAAAACGAAATTATATATAATCATAGATGTCCAATGACACATTTATACTTGAAGAGTAATAAGAAGTCAAGAACAAGTTTGAAATATAAATTCTTAAAATTCTCAAATATTTTTCGAAATTACTAAATAACCCCCAACTAAAATACGGGGTATTACATTATATCCCCCTTAAAATGAAGCTTCGTCCCCGAAGCTTAAGAAAACTTTTGAGTGAAACTACGAACATGCTTCACGAGAATGCAACGAATGCACATGAGAGTTGTATGCAATGCTAATGCACTTGCCAGTCGTATGCAAGGCTAATGCATATGCAACACTTATATTAACGGGAACGAGCTCTCGCTCGGTAAGGTCTCTACTCACTCGTATCATAGTAGGGGTTCAAATACAATTAGCTCCAGTAAAAAAAAGGTCAGCATCAAATTTCGAAAGGTCTAGAGCAACATACAAGTTCCTAATTTTAGAGGCTATTCAAAAAAATGTAGCATTTAAGAAATCACAAAATTTGTAGAAGAATACTTTGATCAAAACTAACGTGTCATTTTGCCTGACTCGTACGCATAAAAAAAATATTATCTTACTTGTTTAGGATTAGATAAACCTATCACCTCAAGTGTTCCACACATACGAGGGAGAAAAGAACACTATGTGTCGTCACACAACGTGCCTCTCCGTCACAACTCGCATGTGTTTATGATGTTCCAACTTAGTCTACACAGCGGGGACAACTCATAGTACCGTCGTACTAAGAGTCACGCCAGCGGACTGCTAAACAAAGTGGTCTATATCACTTGGCATTTGGTATCTCCTCACCCAATTATTTTTTTCAAAATCATTTTTTTTAGAATACAGTTTTTTGTCAAAACCCAATTTTGGAAAAAAACATGTCAAATTTAACTCAAAATAAATCAAAGTCCAACTAATGGTTTAAGGTCCGTCACTTGTAGGTGAGAAATGAGGGGTCTTAGGCTCTTCTAATTCAAAACGTTGATACTCTCATGCCGACAAAGTAATATAAAATCATACATAGTCATAGATACGCATTACACAAATAAAGCAAAATATAAATATGTATCACACATGAATTGCACATGTAAATATGCAAGTAATTTTTCACAACCCACGTCTCAATGAGACGCTAACTTAATCAACAAATACGGTACAAAACGAATTTCACAACACTTAAGTACCCAGACTCCCCGACGGCTTGCTTACTTCATTTATTCACAAATTGAGTTATCCTAGTCAATTTTTTAATTTCAAAAACGTTTTATCTTGCTTATTCTATACTAATGGAAATCGAAAAGTCACTTTAACCGGAGAACCGATGCTCTGATACTAGCTGAAACGACCCGAGATCTCGGTTCAGGGTTAACGGGACAATCGATAACCAAAAGTAGATTATTAACTATTAAGTTTACATTTTGGTTAAAGTACATAACAAAATTCGATAATAAGTACAATCTAAAACAAATCGTGTGTGATCTACTAAGTGATCTGACTTAAACTAATCTTCTTCGTCTCGATCCGCGTTCCCATTCCCCAAACTTGATTGGCGACCTGCGGTTTTAAAATGGAAAAAGACGACGCAGTTTTGAAGAAATGATCAGTAAAAACTGAGTAAATACATACTACGACATGTAAAGCAACGAGTGGCACGGAAGCATGAGTTGAAGCAAATCAGAAGATTTAAACAGTAAAATTATCATGTTGGAGAATTTGGAACAACTGGAAGTAACCGAGTAACAAAAATCTCTCAATTTAATAACATTAAGAAACCACGAGTAGTTGGCAACATATCAAGGGTAAACAAGTCCATTTAAGAGAATAACTTAGTTCACTAGTAGCCAAAGCATTTCAAATCATTTCAATTGATTAGGGCAATCCAAAGCCACAAACAACATTAATAAAGTAGTCAATTTTTAATTTCGACTTCAATCAACAGTTTAATTTAGCTGAGGCGTGTCCAGAGCCACCAGCAGGATCGATGTAAACAGAGGGATCACGAAATAATCACTAAGGGTTCCTTCTAGGGTCTATCAAACCCTATTTCACCCGAGCGTTACGGGAGCCCATTCGTCAACCCCGCTCACAACATTAGCTAAAAGGCCTTAAGTGTTGACACCCCTATACCGTAGTGACCCTTACAAGTATAAGTAGCACTCTATAGCTCTATAAACCCCTTGGCCTCAATATCTTGATACATTTTGGCTCATCGGGGGCGGATTTTTGAACATTAACGTTCTATCCAATAATAAGAAGCATTGCTTCATCAATGGTCTTAGCCATAAGAAAATGGAGGATCGTCCTAAGTCTATTAGAGGTATTTTATTTCTCCTCTTTCACATAACAAAAATCAGAATATCAACATTTCACAAGTAATTTCCGAGAGTTCTCAAAGGAGATGAATAAAATAGTTTAACAACATTCGAGTGGAAAACATGCATTCTCATACTATTTCATATAACAAACATTCATTTGAAACATCAAACGCAAACGCACATTTTGATATGAAAAGGCCGTACATATGTACTTTCCACTGAGATGAAGCACAACAAAACTCAAGAAACTAAGCCTAGCACTCCAACGACAACTGCTCACTCCTACGAGGTCGATGTCTACAATCACACGTATAATGTATTCGTTACAACTAATTTACACATGCATTATACAAATGCAAACCTACATTCCAAATAGTCCTATATGTAACCAATGCACATATAATTATGTTCACTTATCAAAATAATTCAAATATTACACTTAGAATTTTAAAAGTTCAAGTTTTCTAAAAGCGGTGAAACTACGATTCTGGACAGAATTGAAGCTCTGACTTTAGATCCATATTTACCATATCAAAATATCTCTTAAAATTTTGAAATTAATATATGATGAACCTACATGTGTATACTTTCAGAAACACCAAGAAAATAATGCATAGCTATTATAAAAGTCAAGTTACAAAAATAACAAACACTGCTATGCAGGGACAAGTTTGGCATAAAGTTTCAACTTTGAAGAACAATTACTACTACTTGTAGAATAGGAAAAAGGCCCATATTATCCAGAATGAATCCCTTATTTGTCTAGTTTCATCAAAAGAAAGATTGGGTGCCATATTTTTCTGGAAATGAGATTTTTAACAAAGATAGCAAAACTTGTCCAAAAACAGAGTTTCAGAAAACATGCAACTTAGAATGAGCATATCTCCCTAACCATATAGGATATGGAGTTGAATTTTCTTTCAAAATGACCCTCTTTGAGTCTAGTTTCATAATATGAAAGATTTAAAAATTACACAGAGACAAAATTTAGAGATAATATATGTTTTTCACAAACTTGTCAGATTGTATGAACATGCAATTTTTTCAAAAATCAACAAGAATGGTTCTAATGATACATGCAACTTATGAAGACTTGATTTTCATCCAAATAACATCATTTTAAGCATGAATAAAGATTTTTATATGCTCTTGACACAAATTATCATAGTGTTCTTGACATGCAAGTGCAAATACCAAAAAAATTACAAAGTGCATATGAGTTTTAGTGTGAGTTTCATGAAATAGTCAAAATTTTGGAGTCAATCACATGATCTAACCATGGAAATGAAGAATCAAGCATGGAGATGAAGAAAACTAAGATGAAATTTCATCAATCAAAGCAAATGATGGACATGCATGAATGAATTGAAGACTAGAAGAAATGTTACCCCAAGATTCAAGAAGATTGTGAGGAAATGAGTGAAATTGGCCATCGATCCATGAGTAGAATGGTAGAATAACTCCCCTCCATGGTTATACCTACCTTGGAATAAAGTTTTCCATATTTTGGAGGCTAGAAAATGAAGATTTGATGGTATTTTGTGAAGGTCTTCCTCCAAAAACGGGAATGGAGTTTTTGGAGAGAGATGAGAGAGTATTTGAGTATTCTTGAAGAGAGAAAGTGAAATGAAATGAGGGTGGATGAAATGGGGTTGATGGTGGGGGTTGGTGGTGAAGAATTCCACAAGAAGATTCACATACAAGATGGTAGGTAGTAGTGAATTATTGAGGGATGTGTGTGTGTGTGTGTGTGTGTGTGTGTGTGTGTGTGTGTGTGTGTGAGTGTCACGAAGAGACATTATTTTATTGGTATTGACCAAAATATTGGTGAGAGTACTTGGGTGAAAGTATCAATTACATGAGTTGATTGATAGTGTTGAAGTATAAAATTCAAGAGTAAAGATGGTGAAAATATAATTCTAATTAATAGGTAATACAAAAAAAAAGTTAATTTTCATTAATTAGAAAATTCCTAAATAATTTCAAATAAACCACTTTGTATATAAATGTCAAATTCACTTTTAGAAAACTATAAGTATCTCTCAAATATACAAAATAAGTTTTGTATAGTATTATCAAAGTTTCTAAAACTACAAAATAACATCAAAACGAAATTATATATAATCATAGATTTCCAATGACACATTTATACTTGAAGAGTAATAAGAAGTCAAGAACAAGTTTGAAATATAAATTTCTTAAAATTCTCAAATATTTTTCGAAATTACTAAATAACCCCCAACTAAAATACGGGGTATTACACACTTGACAGGCATAGCACTTTCCCTCAAGTACCCAGACAGAACGGTTTTTGAAAGACTATTTAGAGAGAATTGAGATTGAGTAATTGATAGAAAGATTGATCGAGTGCCTTGAGAAGATACCGACGTCTGGGATTTATAAGATTGGAGAAGAAGAACGTGAGCATCTTTTGTGTAGCACAAACCCACGTACAAGAACAACGGCTTCCTCATCTCACGTTCAGTCAAGCAAAACAATTGTATCAGGATAACAAAAATGTGTTTAAATATAAACACCATATTCAAGACCCACGACCATACCCGCCTCGAACTATATCATATGGCTATATAGCTTGCGTGTTTATAATTTTCTCTAACATTTTTCCTATACAACATTGTAGTGCCATGCGACGTACCAAGTCTGAATAAAATCCAAAATTGCCATCTTAACAGTCTATTTTTGTGGAAAATTTTCTCTTTCACCAATTAATGGTTTTGAGTCATTTTTTTCCTATACGTAAACCTCACATAGAGATATGCATACTAGTCTTAAACATGTTATCTCACGAGCTCAAGTCGAGCCAACACTTGAATTCATGAGCACAAACTTTATTCCCCCACATGAATGACCGAATTGTCCATTCAACAATCTTAGTCTCAGTTATACCGTCTCGAAGTTAATCGCATAAAGATAGGTGGTCATAAACCTTGAACCTCCTCTTAGTGACACACTGCAGGATGTGCTAGCTCACTAGTGTGCCAAAAGCCTTTAACTACTTGCCAATGGTGCACACCAAGTCGGTAGTGCTCAAGCAATTAGGAACTAGTCATTCGGTCCTCGTGAATGTGCTCATTTGGCCATTGAGACACGTTTCCTGGTTTTGAGAGTGCTATAGATAATTTAGCCTATCGATTCTCATAGAGTCGGCCCCATCTCCACTCATATAGGTGAACTCTTTTGGGACCTTGCTATCGCAAAGTTCATTAAGAGTTTGCTCATCCTCAATACAATGCAAGACATTACATTATCAAGCCAACGAAGGCCATGAAAGAAACTTTCCAATAATCGTGATGTATCCCTTTCTGTACATAGTTAGATTGTACATTTAAACCTAATTATTGGGATCTCTAGTCACTTAGTTAGGCTTTGCCACTATGCCAGATTTATCCATACTCGCATACCTTTAGTAATTCTTGCTTGCGAAAAGGACACGACCAAGCTTTTGGGACGAATCTTTATTTTAAGGGGGAAATGTAATACCCGCTTAATAACTAAGGGTAATTTGAGTCTTTGCATTAGGTTTGGGGGTAATTTGAAAATTAATTTCTTTAAGTTGGGACTTTAAAACTTGATTCTAATTAAAAATAGGAGGTATAGTTGTCCTTTAGAAGAGTTATTTATGTAAATACTTTTCATATACTTTAACTATACATATATAAATATTTTATACTATACCTACACTATATTGTATTATACAGGTATATTACAAGTGGTATACATACATATATACACACTTAAAAAAAACATGTCCCTAACACACTGCAGCATTTTCTCTTCCCCCAACTCACCTGACATTTTTCTGAAATGTTTTGCTTCCTCCAACATTCTTCATCTCCATCCTATTTCTCCTTATATATTCCTCCTCCTCCTTCGGCAACAACACCACCAGCACCCTCACCTCCCTCTCTTCCTCTCTCTCTCTGCCGAAGCAACCACCACCACCCACACCTATCCCTCTCCCTCCTATGTTTTGGCCGAGAGAAAACCCAGCCACCACCATCACCTTCGGCACCGTCACCACCATCGTTGTCCCACTCATATCTCATCCTCCTCCATCTCCTTTTCTATATGTCCTCCTCTGACCCGAGCAGAACAGAAAACAGTAGCATCAACGGTACTAACCACAACCACCATCGCCGACTACCTTTACCGTTGGGAACCACCGAGGACCGCCTCCACCTCCATATCTCTTCTCCTATGCCTTCTCTCTCGATTCACCTATCCGTTTAGACCTCAATAGCAGCAGAAGAAGAAACTACGGAGGCCAAAGCAGCAGCAGCTCCGGCTGAAGGAACCGCCGCCGCCAAACACCATTTTTTCCAGCGAACTCTTGGCCCAACCAAACTGGTAATGCCCAGGACTTCTCCTCAGCTTCTCTAAACTCCAGGAGGTCCGACCAATCTTGAGGAGGCCTCAACCAAAGACAAGAAGCACATGAGAAGCTCCGTTCGAGCTCCAACTCCGGCGACGTTTTCGGCGACTTGACCCGCTTCGTTTCTTCCCCGTTTCTCGCAAACTTCAGCGTAGGTAACTTCTAAATCCTCCTCTAAGTCGTTTTAGTACTCAAAATCATGTCTTTATGGCTTGAATTCATTTTTGGATCGGTGACGTGAGTTCATGTTTATGGGGGTTAAAGTGTCTTTTCAGAAACTTCGGGGATATGAAGTGTTGAAAGTAGAAATTTTTATTTGGAGTGATTATAAAGTTGGGGGAGCTTCTTGCTTTTTTCCTAAATTGCATTTTATATATAATAACATTTTGGTTTGATTGGTTTATATTATTATTAACTAATAAACTCTAAGTATATAAACAAAAATAAATATGTTTATGATAAAAATAAAGATTTAAATGGGAAAGTAGTTATAATTTGTTTACTTGAAAAATAATTTTTGTACTTATATAATTATATAATCAAGAATAAGGGTTTCATTAGTAATTAAGTGTCACTTTGATCTTATTTAAACAAATAGTGAGTTTTAAAAACATCTAATAATCACTTTACTTGTTAAAACTAAATACTGTTAGTTGTAAATTGAGGGTATTAATAAACAATTTTGCTTAATTAAATAGGTCACCTTTATATACCGTTGTTTTATGTTAATAAATAAACGTGATAATTTTTTTATAATTGGTAGTACTTGCTATTAAATAATAAATAGCTGACAAAATGATATGTTATCAATATTTTACAATTGTTGATTTAATTATTTAGTATCACCCTTATTATCTTAAATAAATAATAAGTGAAATGCTAATCTTTTATCAATAAATGAGTTAATCCCTACTTAATTAATTATGTACTTCTCCTTAAAATTTTGACGTTGGGGGTCATGAGGGTTGAATTTTTCTTTTCGTCCTAGCTGAGCACTCAAATAGGTTTAGTGCATTTATTCGTTTAGAATTACCGACAACGTGACTAGATGATTGATAAATTTTAGGCGACGGTTTCATAGACGTGGGCTACGTCGACTACCCGTAGGACCTACATTTGGATAATTGTTGTTTCGACTTGCAGTGAGTTTTACATGCGTAGCCTTGCATGCCTGCTTATTTCGTGTCCACTACTTGTTTAATTGATAATAGTTGTCGTATTTCATCCCCTACCTGATAAATGTGTTTTACTTGTTTTAAAATCTTCAAAATGTTATTTGGACTTGGGAAACCTGTTACACTTGACCAGAAATCATTAACAACGTAAAGTGAAAAGATTCGTACGTACCGGAACCAGTTACGTTACTTATTTCAGGTTTGGATCCCTTGGGCTCAGGTCCCTAAAATGCGGGACTTTGTGTGCCCCTCAAGTTTCGATCCCTTGGGTTTTGGTCCCTAAAATGCGGAAATTTGTGTGCCCCGACTCCTTGTCTTGTTGGCTAGGGTCTAGCATCCAATTTTGTTTTGTTTCGTTTTCTTTTTTTTTTTTTTTTTTTTTTTTGATGAATTTGGTGTTGGAATAGATGCCCTAGAGGCAATCTAGTTTAGTATGAATGTTTTTTTGGCTAGAACATTCATTGTATTATTTATTGGATATTTAATATAATGAAGTCTTTAGATTTACAATTGTGTTGTTTATCTTAAATATCCCTAGTCCAATATAATGAATAATATGACAATCATCTATAGACTAGTATGGGGTTGGATTGATATGGAGATATCATGATCCAACACATAGGTGTGCATTAAGGGTAATGGCGCACTGGATTGACCCATCTCCGAGAAGGCTACATACATGTAATGTGGAGTCACAAGCGCTTCTCGTGGTGACAAAGGTATTGTCATCCTTAGACTTGAAGTCATTAGATTGTCTAGTTGTGGATTATTGTGATTTTGGTAGCGTCAAACGCTGCACCGCAACTGGGTAGCTATAAAGGCGTGTACCGGATACAATAATAAGCAAGCTTAGAAATCGTAGTAGACGTAGATAGAATTTGTCCCTCTCACATAACGGGAGCAAATATCCGAGGCCACTCGAGGGATAGTGCTTATACAATGTCTGGCCAGACTCAAATAAATCAATATGGGATATGGATGTTATTTGCACGAATAAGGCTATTCCCAGGATCGAGAAATTGTGGGTTGGGTATACGAGTGTGACTTGTATGTCTCGTTTTCAATCCGGATATGGAGACAAAGGGATGTGACAATTACTTGCACAAGGTTTGTCGGATGACTATTCTATTAGTTGGCTAGAATGGATGTCTTGCTAGAGACCGCTCCATATTAGCAAATTGTTGCTACCAACTAGATAGAATCTATTGGGTCACACGCTAGATAGAGTTGAACTAGATTTGGGAATTAATTAATATGATTAATTAATTAGAAATATCACTTTGCAACACCTTGCAAACTTAGTAGGACTAATTTGCAAGGAAGGGACTAAACTGAATTCTAGTAGGACTAGAATAGGGCCTTAAGGTAGTTGACAAGGATTTGTTGGACTATATAAAGGATGATCCTTCCTTCCTTCCCACACTTATGACACTATTGTTTATAGCCTGAGTGGGAGAGAACAAAGGAGAGAGAGCAAGCAACAAGAGGGCCGAACCCGACCCCCTTGCGCCGCCCCTACCCGTCGGCCAACAAAGGAGGCGAAACCTCCTTGTTGCCTCGTGTTGTGTGATTTCTTTTTCCTCTTCCTCCGATCCAAGCTAGTACAAAGTAGAAGGAAGATCTAGATCACAACTCTAGGCGCGGATGAACAGTAGAGACTTGACACAATTCACGTTACAAGTCATCACAGGAGAAACCCTAAGGTGTGTAACATGATTCTTCCTTTACCATCGTTATGCTTCTCTTCCTGTGATCCTTGGAGGGTATTGAATGGATAAATTATCTTTTCCGCTTCGTATCCATGATTAAAACCCTACATTTGGTAACAATTTATTCAAGAAAAAACAAACACCATTACAAAACTTTTACAGCAAGCTCTTCAAGCTTCTGGATTTCCAAACACTTTATATCCAGCCAATCTAAACAAACTATACCACTCCTTCTATTACTTCTAGCCCAATTAGCTACACAGTGTGCTAAGCTATTCTTTTCTCTATGGCAAAAACTAATACTCAAACCTGACTTTGTAGAGAAAAAAATTTTGATAGCTAAAGCCCTATTCAGACAACCCACTCTGCAACACCAAAATTAGAAATGGCCTCGACCACATTCTTGCAATCAGATTCAATACATACCTTTTGAAGATTCTGAGATATCACCAACTCAGTTGCTAACTCTATTGCCATAAGTTATGCTTCTACAACAAAATTTGTGTAAGTCCATCTTGTTTTAACATCAAGCATCTAGGTGCCCCTCCTTTGATTGATGCTCTTAGGAGGGTCTTGCAACACTTAAGGTCTACTTTGTCTGATGTGGTTACTGGTTTAACCGGATACTGTGAAACAAATAATTGTTAATTTGACTGCCTTGTTCGAATTAATATTTGGGAGGCCCTTTGTTGGCATTATTATATGCGACTACCGTGCATAACGACTGTATTCTTGGATTCTATATTGGTTCGAATCTCAATTGGCACCGTTTTATATACCATTGCGAACTCTGATATGTTTTACTTATACTCTGTTGCTCTTATTTTATTTAATTATGTGACCCTGCAGCCTTTCTTAACCTTCCCGGTTTTACATGCTAAGGTGTATCTCACTCAACATTTCTTGCTTACTTTTGAAAAACTGCGGTCTTTATTTCATTCGTCCGCATGTCTTGGAGCTGGGAGCTTGGCATAAGGGGATCGCAATCTTATCTAATAGTCAGTAGTACTTTTATTAATCGAACTCTTAGTTAAATTTCACCATATGTAATAGTATGCACCATGTTGAAGACAATTTATCAGTTTGTAATATATAATTATTGAATGTTATGTTCACGATTTCCACCGCATCACTTTGAGTAGCACCCTCCTAGGCTCTCCGGTCCGGAACGGAAAGCTTGAGAATCAAGGAGTGTTTTGGGAAATGGTGCAATAGCCCAAAACTTGGGGAGTTCCTTTGTAATAGTGAAGTTTAGTTTAAAAGAAGATAGAAATGTTGCACAAATTAATCAGGAAACAATCCACTCATCATAACTCTCAACCTTTTCATTATTATCTCCCCATATATCTCTTTTCCATCTCTCTCTCTTATCTCTTTTCACAACTCATATCTTTCTCCTCACTCCCTCCTCTCATTCTGCACACCCTAATAAGGTGCACATGAAGAAGAAGTGACATAGCTACTGCCGCCTAGTTCCCCTCTTGATCTCCTCTCCACCAAACGAAAAACCACCCTTCATCACCGGATCTTTTTCCACCAACCACGATTTCCACCCACCCAAGCTCCATTCTCTTTGATGTAGGCTCTACAAAAATCGAGACTACAACACCAACCTCGACAGTAAACAACACTGATGTTCGTGTTCTTCGCCTCCGACCCGACCCACCTCTTTGATCTCTCTCAACTCTACAGGAAAACTAACCAGTTTTTCGCCTTAGCTTTTCTCCTCGTGTATAATTTTGTCACCCCTATCCGATCCGGTAAGATGAATACTCTTCATTGTTAAGTTTCGTTCATGTTTCGTTTTATTGCATCATCACATGGATCGTCTCGTCGTCATCAAAATCCCAATATATAAAACTACAACTAACTCCTCCAAATTCCCAAAATTTACAAATAGCCACCCCACTAATATAATAGAATATTTAAAGACCGAGAGCTTTCTACACTTATAGCAAACTACACTCAGCACCCCTCATTTAAAATACCCAATTTCTAATAGTTACAGAAACTACCCTTAAAGTTTTATATAGTGAATAATGACTCCCAAACCCGATACTATTTTCACTCACACCATCTTCCAATCGAGAAATGTTTTTCGTGATTGAAAACAAAATAAGATGGATTAGGAAGAGTACTTGAACCAAAAACCAATCGTAAGGGATGAGAAATGCTTCAGGTTGATTTTCAATAGGAGCTTCGCCGATTTTAATGGAGGTGGTGTTGGTGTTGGGTTCGGTTTTGGGAGAACACCCATGTACCCTTAACATTCATTAAAATGGGAAAACACCCTTATACTCTTAACATTCATTAAAATCAGAGCATCGCCGATTTTAATGGTGACACAATGGGAGTGAGGGACATAGAGTAGGAGAGAGAGAGATGGCAGCGGTGGTGCTGATGGTGGTGTCCAGTGGCAGAGCCAGAAAATCGAACTAGCCGGGGCAACTTTTATTTTGTAGATTTTGTTAAGGTCATAGTGGAAATTTTCAATTCCAGTCGGGACATTTTTGTATTTAATATAAGGGTATTAATGTTTTTTAACTATAAAAGTGGGGTGCTAATGTAGGTTTTGAAAAGTCGGGGGTGGAAATAGTCACCCCTTGCCCTAAGGTGCATCCGCCCCTGCAGGTGTTAGAGGTATTGATGGTTGATGGAGGTGGGGGTGTCTGCCAGTGTCGGTGTTTTCCAGTGGTGGTTCCTCAGACAAACAGAGGAGGGGAGAGGCAGAGGGTGATTGGAGGTGGTGGTCGGGGTGATGCTAGTCTTGCTGTCATTGTTGTTGTTGTTGTTGTTGGTGGTGGTGGTGGTGGTGATGGCGTTGTTGTTGTTGTTGTTGTTGTTGTTGTTGTTGTTGTTGTTGTTGTTGTTGTTGTTGTTGTTGTTGTTGTTGTTGTTGTTGTTGTTGTTGTTGTTGTTTTGTCTTGGGAGAAGAAGAGAATAGAAGAGAATTAAATAGGAGAAGAGAAAGAAAAGACGAAGAATGAAAGGGAAAAAAAATAGAGAGTTGAGGTAAGAATGCTATGTGGTAATGCCACATATCCAAGGTTGGAATTATATAGTATGGTGGAAGTATCGAAATTTCAATAAATTGGTCGTGAACGAATTTCAACAGAAAAAATGAGGGTTTAAACAATATTCAAAAAAATAATTAGGGGAAAAAATAAGAATAAAAATAATTTAAGAAATCTAACTTTACTAAACGGCGAATAATTTATAAACTAAAATAGTAATAATTTAAATACAACCAAATAAAATGAATCCTACAACCTTGCTCACTAACAGGGATCGTCTTCTCAGCACTTTTTGGTAGACTCTTTTCAAGCTGTTGGATACCAATTTAGTCCAAACCATTGTATATTACCCTCATATAGATGACCAGACTTAGAGAGTAAACAAATGTCTTGAGTCTTACTTGAGATGTATGACTGAGTGTTAGACCACACAAGTAGCTCAAATGTAGAGTTTAGCTGAAATTTGGTACAACACCAACATTCATACTAGTCTGCAGGCCAGACCCTTCATGGTTTATATGGTTACTCACCTACTAGGCTTTGTTTCAACCAGGTGAAAAATTTTCCTATAGCTGAAGTTTATTTTTTTCCCAAGGCATGCAGAGGATGATAGCCTTACTGAATCATAATGTTGTAACAGAACTCCTGTTTCAGAGCTCTATTACCAGTTTGTTATAACGTGGTGGTATTCGAGCAAGAACGACGAAAGCAAAACAAGAACGAGACAGATATTTAACGCGGTTCACTAACGAATTAGTAACGAACCCGCTAGCTAATCCGCGGCCAGAACCAGATATTTTATTGAGAAGAGAACCCGATTACAATGCACGCCTTGGCCAGAACGGCCACGGCGACCACCCGAATAACACCCAGTACACCACGGACACACACACACTACCAAATTCTCTCAAAGCACAACTGATACTGATCGGTGTGTCATAGCCTTTATTTATACTACTACGAAGATGTCACATGCAGCCCACAATTATTCTCGCATCCTAAACCAAACATTACCAAAACTATAAGGAAAAAACGTTGGCCTCCCCACCCAAACTTGCCGACTTTGATTGAAAGTCAAACAACCAAACAAATCTCCACCTTGACTTGAATCATCTCAGCAACCCGAAACCGGAACCGGAACCTGATGTTCCTCTTCTCAATCCAGAAACGGATGCGTCTCCCAGAACAAGAAACGAGCACGCCCCCCAAGCAGATGTTCTGCAGCAGTATGCGAAATCCGAATCGCCAAATCGTTGCTCCAACTACCATGCGTTCCTGCAACGAATGCGTCAGATGTGGTTGCACTTCCTGAAACCGAAACAAGTGCTCCACCAAGAACCAGACTCGAATACATTCAGTGAGAAAGCAGAACCGAATGTATTCCGGATGCGCCCAATTGCGCCAGAGAGATCCACCACGACAAGTGCCCATATGTGATTACTTACAGACCCGATGCACCTAATCACAAGTGCCCAAACAGATTTTTCGTGCCTGATGCGCCCCGTATGCCTCAGATACGCCAGATGCTCACGAGAAACAGATCGTGCCAGATGCGAGCTCAATGCGTGTCATGGTACACGATCCAAACCAGATGCACGCCGGAACAAAATCGTGCATAATGCGCGCCAGAACCAGGACCAGATGCGCGTGCATGAAATCTCACGCGCCAGATGCTCCATACCGTTGCTCCAACTCCAACAAGTTCTTGCAACGCATAAGCCAGAACCATATTCAATTCACACGCCAACTGCTCCACGTCGGGAGTCGGGTTTCGTGTGAACGTCAATCGCTAGAACCCCAGATGCGCGTGAACCGCCAGATTCGCGCCAGTACCGAATACGTGCTGGATTTGCCAGATCCATTGCACGCCTAATCAGATGCGCGCCAGATTGCTCCGATAGGAGCCCGGATAGCCCCCTCCACGAGGCTTCAGATGGTGGGTGTACCTGCTTCTCTCTCACGAACAGATCGATCTTGATCGCCAAACCCGACATCGTTCCTGGCGGAATCTCGAAACCCAACCTCCGATAGCCTGCTCCATCTGAATTCCGAAACCCTAGCTTTGAGTTCCACCAAAACGTGAAACCCTAGATCTAGGCTCCACCCCGATCTTGGAACCCTGGCTCTGATACCAGTTTGTTGTAACAGAACTCCTGTTTCAGAGCTCTGCTACCAGTTTGTTATAACCTGTGGGTATTCGAGCAAGAACGACGTAACGAAACAAGAACAAGACAGATATTTAACGTGGTTCACTAACGAATTCGTAACGAACCCGCTAGCTAATCCACGACCAGAACCAGATATTTTATTGAGAAGAGAACCCGATTACAATGCACGTGGTGGCCAAAACGGCCACGGCGGCCACCCGAATAACACCCAGTACACCACGGACACACACACTACCAAATTCTCTCAAAGGACTACTGATTGGTGTGTCACTACTAAATAAAGGCTTAGCCTTTATTTATACTACTAGGAAGATATCACATGCAGCCCACAATAATTCTCCCATCCTAAACCAAACATTACCAAAACTATAAGGAAACAACGTTGGCCTCCCCACCCAAACTTGCCGACTTTGATTGCAAGTCAAACAACGTAACAAATCTCCACCTTGACTTGAATCATCTCAGCAACCCGAAACCGGAAACGGAACCTGATGTTTCTCTTCTCAATCCAGGAAGGGATGCGTCTCCCAGAACAAGAAACGAGCATGCGAAATCCGAATCGCCAAATCGTTGCTCCAACTACCATGCGTTCCAACAACGAATGCGCCCGATGTGGTTGCACTTCTTAAAACCGAAACAAGTGCTCCACCCAGAACCAGACTCGCATACATTCACTGAGAAAGCAGGACCGAATGTATTCCGGATGCGCCCAATTGCGCCAGAGAGATGCACCACGACAAGTGCCCATATGTGATTACTTACCAGACCCGATGCACCTAATCACAAGTGCCCAAACAGATTTTTCGTTCCTGATGCGCCCCGTATGCCTCAGATGCTCCATATGCTCACCAGAAACAGATCGCGCAAGATGCGAGCTCAATGCGTGTCATGGTACACGCTCCAAACCAGATGCACGCCAGAACAAAATCGTGCATAGTGCGGGCCAGAACCAGGACCAGATGCGCGTGCATGAAATCTCACGTGTCAGATGCTCCATAACGTTGCTCCAACTCCAACGAGTTCCTGCAACACATAAGCTAGAACCAAATTCAATTCACACGCCAACTGCTCCACGTCGAGAGCCGGGTTGCGTCTGAACGTCAATCGCCAGAACCCCAGATGCGCGTGAACCTGCCAGATTCGCGCCAGTACCGAATTCGTTCTGGATTTGCCAGATCCTTTGCACGCCTAATCAGATGCGCGTCATATTGCTCCGACAGGAGCCCGGATAGCCCCCTCCACGGGGCTTCAGATGGTGGGTGTACCTGCTTCTCTCTCACGAACATATCGATCTTGATCGCCAAACCCGACATCGTTCTTGGCGGAATCTCGAAACCCAACCTCCGATAGCCTGCTCCACCTGAATTGGGAAACCCTAGCTTTGAGTTCCACCAAAACGTGAAACCCTAGCTCCAGGCTCCACCCCGATCTTGGAACCCTAGCTCTGATACCAGTTTGTTGTAACAGAACTCCTGTTTCAGAGCTCTTCTACCAATTTGTTATAACCTGTGGGTATTCGAGCAAGAACGACGTAACAAAACAAGAACGAGACAGATATTTAACGTGGTTCACTAACGAATTCGTAACGAACCCGCTAGCTAATCCACGTCCAGAACCAGATATTTTATTGAGAAGAGAACCCGATTACAATGCACGCCGTGGCCAAAATGGCCACGGCGGCCACCCGAATAACACCCAGTACACCACAGACACACACACTACCAAATTCTCTCAAAGCACTACTGATCGGTGTGTCACTACTCAATAAAAGCATAGCCTTTATTTATACTACTAGGAAGATGTCACATGCAGCCCACAATAATGCTCCCATCCTAAACCAAACATTACCAAAACTATAAGGAAACAACGTTGCCTCCCCACCCAAACTTGCCGAATTTGATTGCAAGTCAAACAACCTAACACAGAATTTGGTGGTGTCCCAAGCTAGGATGAAACACATGTAGACAAGGAATTTTTTTTTTTTTTTTTTTTTCTGTTAACGACTACTTTTATTTGACGCTACAACCCTACAAATAAACCTCCATGCCTAACCCAAGAACACACAATATTTCTCCCAAGAATTATCGACCTTTCCAAGTCCTGGAGTAAGTTGGTAATGTGGCTTAAAGATTGTCTCTCTATGCATACTGCAAGGTAGACATTTTTTATGTATCTTTGCTGAAGGAGAATATGGGATCTCAAGTGACTACTTAACCCACATTCCCTTTCTAAAGCTTTGAAGGCTAGATGATGATTAAACATGTAGCAATCTTGGACACCAAATTCATTACCAAAGACTCCTACACTGATCCTCCGGTTTTAGTTCAGTGGGAAAACACTCTGACACAGAAAGCTACATGGAAAGATGAAGAAATATCAATGCTAATTTCCCACATTTCAATCCCTGTGGACGTGGATTTTTTAAGTATGGGGTCTATCATGAATTTAGTCTGTTTGCTGGGTTTTTTCTCTTTTTCCGCCGAGTTTGCCAAATATCAGAGCTTCAATTACCAAAACCTCACCGTTGATTACCAAATTGGTTCTTACAGTTGACATGTAAGGGTCGGTAATAGAGGCTGTTATCGGAAACTTATGGTGAAGTTTCTGAAACTAGGGCTAGAGAGAGAGTATGAATTGGGAAAGTGATATCCATTAATTCCACTAACGGCCATTACAAACTATATAACAGATTATAACAAACTCTGCTATAGAAATAGCATAGAGACCCTCCTACTCTATTGTATTATCCGAAGCACCCTTATACTCTTAACATTCTCCCTCAAACTAGCGAGGAGGAGGAATGAGACATCTCTGTAGTCTGGATGAGAGAATCAACAGAAACCAGACCAAGATGAGCACATAATTTCTTGAATCTAGCAATAACCAAAGGCTTAGTCAGACGATCCGCTAACTCGAACACATTCGACACATGATGAACAAATACATCTCCACAAAGAACTATGTCCCAATTCATGTTGATATTCGATTGAAGTTTGCCACTCTCTCTTCACCTCCAAATTGAACTAATTCTATATTTTTTTTTTAATTTTTTTTTGTTCTATGTTGAATTTAGGAGGCCTATGTTTTTCAATTTAAATCAGCGATTTTTTTGCTTGTGAATGATAATGATGGTGAAGACCATGAATTGGTGGAGGTGAGTGGTGTTAGCGGTGATTGTTATTGTGAAGAGATAGAACAAGGAAAACAGATGGAGAGATGTCAACAAAATACCATCATGGGAGTGATAAAATAAAACGTTCAGTATATCCTGCATGTACAAACTAACTGATGACCTGAGAATGAAGCTCACTCACAAAGTTGCCAAAAAAGAGGAGCAAGAATAACCATAGTTCGCCAATACATCAGCGACCATGTTTCCCTGTTTATGAGAATGTTTGATACAAGCACCAACAGAATGCCTCTGCATTCCTCCACCAACGAATAAAATAGCCATGGAATCAAAATATTCCCCTCAATTAATTATGAGCAAATATCACCTCAAAACAATATATGGATAAAAGACAATTTCACCTCTTCAAATTTGACACAGACACATTTCCTTGCCCTACAGATTTGGAAAGGACACTTCCCCCCCTCTAATGTGTCATACTTCAAGACACTTACACTCTTAATTGTGTCATTTCACACTCTAAAAGGGAACATTTGTGCAAAAGACTACTATTTGGCACACTGGCTGACAGTGTCACAATCATGGATGGTAAGTGTCTTAAAATTTGGCACACGGGTAAAAGTGTCATTTCCAAACTAGAAGGGGTAAAAATGTCTTTGCATCAAACTTGTGTGTGTGTGGGGGGGGGGGGGGGTTGAAAGTGACTTTTATACACCTATTAAGTATTCCTGGGTAGTAGTCGTACCACTCTGGTTCTCCTCTTTTCCATTATTCTGACTTTTACAATATTTCTTGGTTAGCTAAGGATGAGTTTAGGAATGCTTCTGCTGCCAGCACAACTACTTTCCGACAACAGAAGGAATTTTAGTATGTTTGGTAAAAATAAAGTTTTTGCTTTTCCTGACAGTTTCTGCTGTCCCACAACAGTTTTCAGGAAGCAAATGTCAAAATATTTTTCCAGAAAGTGTTTTTTATTAATTTATCTACAACCGATTTTTAACCTTACAATTTTTTAAAACATCAATAGTTATCTTTACCGGAATGACACATGTCATATATTTTTGTCATTTTACCCTGTCACAGCAACATCACAAATAATTTTACCAAACACAAAATTACTATAACAATATTTCACAGCAACTTTTACGTAATATTTACCAAATAATATTTTATCAAGAATTCACAGCAGCTTTTCCACAATGTTTTCACACAGCAACTTTCTAGCACCGCCACATCATTTCCAAACTAGCCCTCCAAATGGTGCAGTTTTTTGATAATTTTTTCATGACGTTTTAGAGTAAAAGTTATTCTATAACATTGTGAAAAAAATATTAAAAAAAATTGTATCATTTTGCGATTAAAATCACCCTGCCAAGTGATCCACATACAAATCAAAAAGTTAAGATAATGGGAAAGAGAAGAATAATAGTGGTAGTTCTTGAAGGCAAAAGTAATGTTTGTCCCTTACTTGTAATAGTTCTTCTGTAATAAATTATCAATTGGCGGGGTCGGGTTTGCCAATTTATTTAAGTTGATGAATCGTGTACCAATTTTTTATCACCTTTATCATTTGTGCTCTCACCGACACAGTCGTCGGTAGTTCCCAAGAAACTATCGACTACTTTTGGAGTTACTAACATGGAGAACTCTGAGACTTTAGAAATCAAAATACTTGTCAGAGTTTGACAAATCTTGTTCTAGTGATGCCCTGATGTGCACCATGTCAACTGCTCCATAAGCCCTTGCAAATTTCTTGTGGTTTGTGTTCTCACTTTGGTTGCTCCGTAAATTAAGGAGAGTCTATTCTTGTTTGTCTTCACAGAAGAAGAACTTAGGACACCAAATCCTGAAAATCTGTGTCATCTAACGTTGAAGTCATAAATCAATTTAACACTGGTTCTCTGGTTTAGAAGGTATTATTAAAATGATTCTTTTGTTCCCTTTCTCTATTTTATGAGTAATTATTGCTTGCTCCAAGACCAAATATGACGTGGTGCTCTAATCAATACATCACAGGACACGTCAGGAACATGTAGGAATCCATTTTCTTTTGTCTTCCACTCATTTTCTTTCCTCCAGACGTGTCATGTGCTGTATTGATTAGAGCACCACGTGTATTTTCTCTTAGAGCAAACAAAAATTTCTCCTATTTTACGCAACTGCCATGTGCACTATCTGATTCTCATTTAATTCTGTGCGTTGTATTTTATGCAAATGGCATCGGAAAACAAGTCGAATTGAAGGAGGAAAAGAAAAAAATCTAGTTTGTGTAAGCAATATTTTCATTCATAATTTTTAATTAATATTTACGAGGTTTACAACTTGTCTGATTTCGAATTCTTAGTTCCTGAAGGGCAAATAAAGGTAGAGAAATATAATTTAAAAAAAAATACAAGTTCAAGGAAGACTGCAAATAAAAGTAGCCGCTTGAATGTCTCCTCATGCTCTAAACACATGCTCATTGCCTTCACAACCCGAACACAAACTTGGTGAAGTTCGAGAATTGATGGTTACAAAAAATTATGAAAATTATATGCTTGTTGAAAATATTGAACTGATACTTTTGAGACAAAATATTAAACTGATACTATTTATAAATAGGTGCATACTTTTCTTAAAAAAATTAATATGTTATAAATACTGCATTTATTTATAATAATTTAATATTATAAGTAGAATGTATACATATAATTTAAGAGTCTTTATTTAAAGCAATCAATGCCCGTATGTATAATAATTTTAATGTCTATGTTTGGTGGATTGTTAGTGGTATAGAGAGGGGAGGTGGATCTAGTTTTTTTTTTTTTTTTTTTCTTTTTTTTTTTTGATTGAGGAGGAAAAGTGGATTTAGGATTTTGTTACCATAGGCCCTAAATTTAAAAAAATATATATATAAATTTAAAGTTAAGTGGATCCTATAATACAGTTATAATGAGAGTTAAATTAGAAAAAGTAAACAAACAATGGATAAAAACAAAATTTCTACGAGTTGAGTGGGGACTCCCCCTTCTCATCCGCCCTTGGTCACATGGCATAAGCTCTACTATAGTTTGTGTCACCGTCATATTAAAAATCTACGCAGAGACTTAATTTTTTGGGGATCACATCATATATCTACTGAGCTGACACTCATTTGCTATTCATAAATTTCTTAGAGCATGATTTTTCTTTAGACTTACTTGTTAGTCGTCAATTGAATTTGAACACAAAACTTCATGTAGAAATTTTTAAATACTCTATCACTTGCGCTAGCACCATCCATTTGCAAAAGATGAAATAACCATTGAGAGTAGTTTTGAGAACAACTTTCCGTAAAAATAACAATAAAATAATTTCATGATTTTCTCTAAAACGTAATTGCAATTTGTTTCAATTTTATTTTACCTCCAATGCAATTAATTAAAATATATTCGAGTCAACAACGGACTCAATGCAAATTAATTCCAAATGATTTTTACAAAAATAAAGTAGACTTTACTTTCTTGGGATAGAGAACGTTCTGGCCTTCTAAAAGTACTCTCTTCCATTAACAGTCTCTCTCTCCCTCTCTCCATTCATGGAGAAATCAAAATCAACCACCACCACAACCACCACTGTGAAGATCACCAGTCAACACTGGTCAGTCTACTTAACCTGCTTCTCATTAGTATTTCTATCACTACTTGTTCTTATCAACACATCACTCTTTTCAAACACCTCCTCCATCACTCTCTTTTCAAATTCATACAAACCCCAACTTCAAACTTCTTCTTCTCAAGCAAACACTACTTCTACTGCTCCAACTCATCAATCAACCCTCCAAAACCCCGATCCGTGTCGCGACCGGTACGTACACATCCTTGATCTCCCAACAAGATTCAACACAGACATCCTCACAGACTGCAAAGCCCTCTGCAAATGGTTCGATATGTGCCCCTTCATGCCCAACAACGGGCTCGGGCCACGGGTAAACACTTCCAACAGAGTTATCCGTGGCCCGAGTTGGTACGTCACCAACCAATTCTCATTGGAAATGGTGTTCCACAACAGAATGAACAAGTACGAGTGCCTGACGAATGACACCTCTTTGGCTTCCTTGGTTTACGTGCCTTACTACGCCGGCCTAGACTTAGGCCGGTACCTATGGACCGCCAATGCTAGCGTCAGAGACGAGCTGTCGCTTGATATGGTCAAAAGGGTGTCACAGACGCCCTTTTGGAGAACCATGTCTGGCCACGACCATTTCCTGGTCGTGGGTAGAGTCGGATGGGACTTCTCTAGGGAGGTCGAGGATTGGGGCAACAGACTGGAGCTGTTGCCCGAGACCAAAAATATGACGGTCTTAATCATTGAGGCTTTACCGGGTAGTAAAGACATCGGTATCCCCTACCCGACTTATTTCCATCCCTCTAGCGAGGCGGAGGTGTTCCAATGGCAAGACACGGTGAGATTACTGAAAAGACCCTACTTGTTTTCATTTATCGGAGTGGCACGCCCCCACCAAAATTCGTCTATTCGAGGTCAGATCATTGAACAGTGTCTTGCCTCAAACCGGACTTGCAAGTTCTTGAATTGCCACCACATGTGCCATGATCCGGTCGACGTGATGGATGTACTCGAGAAATCAACTTTTTGCTTGCAGCCTCCTGGGGATTCGTACACGAGGAAGTCAACTTTCGATTCCATCTTGGCAGGGTGCATTCCGGTTCTATTCCACCAACAATCGGCTTATGTTCAGTATAAGTGGCACCTGCCTGAAGATTATAAGACATATTCCGTGTTTATACCGGAGAGTGAAATCAAAGAGGGGAAGACCAATATTGAGGAGGTGCTTTTGGGGATACCGGAAGAGCAAGTGGCGGCGATGCGGGAGGTGGTTGTGAAGCTGATCCCTAAAGTTATATACGCGATTTCAAAGTTGGAAACAGTTCAAGATGCTTTTGATACAGCCATTGATGGGCTTCTTCACAAAGTGAGTGATGCAAGAGAATTATTTGAAATAGAGAAGAGCGAAGTATATCCATAAGAGGGTTCACCTATTTTTTTCTAGGTTTGTTATACTCCTCTTGATAATTTCTTAACAATTTACATCATCTATCTTCAGATATATTTGAACTCAAATTTTTTCTTGAATTCTATGTTGAGCTCCCCTAGCTAAGTCCTATGTACATTGTTGTTGTTGGGGGTTGATTGATATTGTGATGGTTTGAGATTAGAAGGTACATTTTGTCATGATTATTTTGGTATTACTTTCTTGAATTTGTCATGTCTGAGTTTAATCTTGGTATATGTTCTTGACTTAGTCATCTGGCACGGATACTACGAATTCTGTGTTGTATTAAAATGGAAAGGTTATGGACATTATAATTTGAAGTCGTTGCTATGCAAATGAGTCATATGGAAGCCAGCCAGAGTATAAGGAGTGGACAGAACCTTAAAAGTTAAAACCACTCTTCTAGGCAACTAGAAGATCGTTCTAACAGCAGTTTCCTCACATTCATAAGCTGAGGGATTCTGGAAAATGCTTAGAAAGCTAACGAAGGCCATTTCATTAAGGCTTAGAGCCCCACTGCCACTACGATAGTAGTATATATAATCACATCCTCTTCAGCTAATTTGGCTCACAAAGCAAAGAACCAAATAAGCATATAATTTTAGGCACTCTCTGCAGGCTAGTTAGTTTTCAGGATTAGAAAACGGTTTATTCAGAATAGATATGAATGATAGAAATCTTAGTTCTACCCAAAAAATAGTAACAATAATAAATCAATCTTAAACACCTAAGGACATTTTCTCATACACAATAAGTCAATTGGGAAGAAAGTTTACGCATCTCAAGCATTTTAGGATGTAATACTTATTATAAACATCATGTCTCGAGTGAAAAGATAGTATTCGGTATGCCACGTCGACTATGCAGCAACGCAGTACAGTTTAAAAGGAGAAAAAGCTAAGGACTATTACATCATGCTAGTTCGGAGGCCAGGGCGGTCTGGAAATTTGGTAATTAGAGGAAGAATTCTTCATATTCCTCAGGAAATCCCATCATCCCGAGAACCTTTTGAATGGGTGCAACCTGCATAGACCCGTAAAACTAGACGAGAAGTTTTTTTTTTTTTAATAGAAGAGAAGATTGATTAACTATTACTATTACTTAGCAGTTAACATAATTTTTCTTGGTTATCATAAAAATATTACGAAAATTACACGCATAGTACTAATATTAGTATTTCTTTTACCCTTTTATTATGTCACCATTTATGCGAAGTTCTTTGATGATTAGATTTAGATTTGCAGAAAGAGATTTGGAAATCGACTAGACCATTTTTTATTTTTTTTTGAGAAATTGTGTTCCTGACACATACAACAGGCGTAATAAAATGCTGATAATAAAGGGTAGGTGAAGCGTTCTAATATTAGAGTCTTCTTTTATTTTTTGATAAACTAGTAAGGGTCACGTGCGTTGCAGGTGGATTTTTTTAAAGGGATATATAATTTAAAACCTTTGAAAGCTTTGGCTGCGCTTGCGAGAGGCGAGATTGTCTCTCTCATGATACCGCTCCGGAGATTGCTCTATATCATCTGAACAAAAATAGTATTTCTTCTCTCTGAAACATTGCTAGAGTTGTCATTTACATACCCATTTGAGTTTAGCATATCAGTAGAAGCTCGAATTGAGATTTGAGTGACTGAAAACAAAGATTTACCTTGATTCAAACACAAAAATGTGATGCTATCGTTATAGAAAAGCTACTGTGACCAAATCTACCCGCTCTCACGTAAAGATTGCGCACCGTGCCAAATTATCCCATGAAGAAGCCCTTTTTGAACCTATCCCGGCAGGCCAACCTTTCAGCATAGTATTAATAGACGAAATAATCCAAGATGAAGCCCACGGTTTATATTCAAGCCCACAGAATTATCTATAGCTGTATTGGGCCTCTCCTTAGCCCATTCCTTTATTAGCCCATTATATTACTAGTGTAAACCCTAAGAGCTGGCATCCTTATCTGCTAGCAGATTCGATCTTAGCCGTTTGATTCCTACCGTTATGATGCTCTGTATTTAACCCTGACGTTTAGGGTTCCGTATCAATTAATTGAATAATGCCTTTACTATTTCTATTGTTTGTTCATCTTCCTGATTGTTTCATTATCTGCTATTATGGTATCAGAGCCCTAACAATGCTCTCTACCACCACCACCCAGCCTTCGGCTTCAAATCCGTTTGCAATACTCTCCAATATTCATAACCTCATACCTTACAAGCTTGATTCCACAAACTATGTATTGTGGAAACATTAGTTTACCTCTATTCTTCGCATACAATCACTGTTAGGGTTTGTTGATGGCACCAATCCATGTCCACCGCAATATCTCACCGGCGACGACGGCACCATTTCAGCGACGGTTAATCCCCTTTTTCTCTCTTGGCATATGCAAGATCAAGCCATCTTAGCCTTGATCAATGCAACCCTCTCTCAAGAGGCTTTGGTTCAGGTTATTGGCCTTTCTGACTCTAGATCTGCTTAGCTATTGCTTGAAAATCGCTATGCCTCCCTCTCTCGTTCCAATATTTTACAACTCAAAAATGAATTACAGTCGGTTCAGAAACGATCTGATTCAATAGATCTTTACATGCAAAAACTCAAATCATTGCGTGATAGATTATCTGTTTCTGGAGTTACTATTGACGATGAGGATATTCTCCTCTATACCCTAAACGGGTTACCACCAGAGTTTAACTCTTTTCGTTCCTCCTTACGGACTCATTCCGAACCACTCTCCTTTCACCATTTACATGTGCTTTTACGTGCTGAAGAGCAGATGTTTGAATCTCAACATTGTGCTCCTGATTCAAACCCGTCGGCCTTTTATTCTACTGCCACTCGTGGCCGTGGCGGCGGTAGATCTCAAAACCATTTTTCTTTTACTACTCCATCTTATGGTCAACGTGGTGGTTTCTCTGGTCGGACTGGTCATCGTGGTGGTCGATTTGACCAGTCCCGGGGCAGATCTGGGTATTAAAGAGGTGGCGGCAGAAACCCTAATCACAGAGGGGGTCGATCTTTCAATACTCATAATTTTTACAATGGCACTGGAGTTTCTGTGGCCTCTCACTCTAGTCCTGGTACTGGTTCTACTGGCTCTTTCTCCAAAAACAGTGATGGCTCACCTATTACGTGCCAGATCTGTGGGAATGATTACCATTCCGCTCTAGATTGCTGGCATCGCATGGATTATGCGTACCAAGGACGTATGCCTCCTGCTCAGCTCTCTGCCATGGCAGCTAACACACAAGCACCATCCACTCAGGCTCCAGACTACTGGTTAACAGACACTGGGGCATCTAACCATATGGTTGCTGATCTTAAAAATCTATCTCTTGTGGAACCATATAATGGACATGATCACGTACAAGTGGGTAATGGCTCTTCTCTTCCAATCAATCATACTGGTACTGCCCTTCTCTCAACCAATTTACATAATTTACATTTATCAAATGTGTTACATGTTCCTGCTATCTCTGCAAATCTGCTTTCTGTGAATAAGTTATGTCTAGAACACAATTTAATTGCAATTTTTGATGCCCACTCGTTTTGTCTTCAGGACAAGGCAACGGGCAAAATTATTTATCAAGGTTTGAGTGAAAATGGAGTTTACTTAATCTCAAATGAGTCTGTCAAGTCTTCTGTCAAGTCTTCTTCTTCTCCTCAAGGATATCTGGGTCAAAGAGTTCAATCCTCTATTTGGCACAATCGTTTGGGTCATCCAACCCAGTCTATTTTAAAACTTTGTGTAAACTGTTCTTCAAGTTTAAACTCTGATAATTATATGTGTCAATCATGTTTAGCAGGTAAAATGTCAAGATTACCGTACACTGCTTCTAAATCATCTGTTACTACTCCTCTTTATTTGGCACATTCGGATGTATGGGGACCTGCTTCACATAAATCCTTTCATGGTTATCGTTATTATGTTTTTTGTGTGGATGATTTCTCACATTTTACTTGGTTATTCCCATTACATGCTAAATCTGAAGTGGTTACTGTTTTTCCTAAGTTTAAATCCTTTATTGAAAAACTTTTGCAATTTCCTATAACTATTCTTAGGTCAGATGGTGGAGGTGAATACACCTCATTCTTATTTCAGAAAATTTTAAGTGATAATGGCATAAGCCATCAAAAATCCTGTCCTCATACGCCACAACAAAATGGGATTTTTGAACGAAAACACCATCACATAGTCGAAACTGCTATTACCTTACTTCATAATGCTAATTTACCAAAAAATTTCTGGTTCCATGCTATTGCTACTGCAACTTTCTTAATTAATCGTTTACCAAGCAAAACTACTTCAAATAAATCTCCTTATGAGCTCTTATTCAAAGAAAAACCTGACTATAATTATTTAAAAGTTTTCGGCTGTGCGTGTTATCCACGTTTAAAACCATATAATCACTCTAAACTGGATAACAAAACTACTCAATGCATTTTCTTGGGATATGCCTCTGGTTATAAAGGCTACTTGTGTTATGAACGATCAACTCTGAAATTTTATATTAGCCGTGACGTTATATTTGAGGAATACAACTTTCCTTTTGCAGGTTCACCTGAACTCAGTACTACTAACTCCTCCACTCTTAACACTGATACTATTGACTTGCCTTATGTTTTTCCCTCTACTCATTCTATTCATGTTTCTATTTCAGGTACAATTGATTGTTTACCAACACCACCCGCTCCTGGTTTTGCTGATAACCCCCCACAAACAGGTACTACAGGGTCTGAGAGTCCTGGATCACTAATGCAGACTGCTGGCCAGCATGTTGCATCACCAGGCCCCCCCACTGGTGCTCTGCAATCACCCATTTCAGGCACGGTATTACCACCAGCTGACTCAATGATGAACCTCCCACCTCAGCAACCAGGTCACCCTATGCAAACTCGCAGCAAATCAGGCATAAGCAAGAAGAAGCTGTTATACAATGCTCAAAACAGTAACACTACTTCTTCTTCTTTTTCTGGGTTTAAAGCAGTCACTTCTTCTTCTTCTTCTTTTTCTGATCCATCTTCTTTTTCTGAGGCTGTTCAACACTCTCAATGGAAATCCGCAATGATTGATGAGTTTACCAGTCTCCAAAATCAAAATACGTGGACTTAAGTTGACCCTCCCCCTTTTGCCAACATTATTGGCAACAAGTGGGTTTTCAAAACAAAGTTTGACACCAATGGGGATGTTTCTCGCTATAAAGCTCGTTTGGTTGCCAAGGGGTTTCACCAAACCCCCGGCTTGGATTACGATGAAACGTCAGTCCTGTGGTTAAACACACAACTGTTCGGAGTATCCTTGCCTTAGCTGCTGCTTTTGATTGGCCCTTACGTCAACTTGACGTAAAAAATGCCTTTCTTCACGGCAACCTTCGAGAAACTGTATACATGTCCCAGCCCCAAGGTTTTATTCATCCCCAGTTTCCTTACAAAGTCTGTAAATTGAACAAATCAATTTATGGGTTAAAACAAGCGCCACGTACATGGTTTGAAAGATTTACTGTTTATTTACTTTCATTAGGCTTCACAGCCTCTACTGCTGATACTTCACTTTTTATTCGGCACTCTCTCAACAACATTACTGTTCTTCTCTTATACGTTGATGATATTATCATCTCCGGCAATGATTAGAGTTTTATTGCATCTCTTATTCCTAAACTTCACCAAGAATTTGAGATGACAGACCTTGGTGAGCTAACATATTTTTTGGGACTCCAGATTACAAAATCCAAATCTGGAATTTTACTTCATCAAACCAAGTATATTATTGATTTACTTGCCAAATACAACATGTCTTCTTGCAAATCTTGTCCCACCCCTCTTGCAGCAGGCATTAAGTATCATATTTTAGATGGTCGGCCTTTAGCTGATCCTACTTCTTTTCGACAATTATTAGGGGCTCTCCAATACTTGACTTTTAGTCGACCTGATATTGTTTTTGCTGTCAACCACCTATGTCAGTTAATGCATACCCCTACTGATACTCATCTATCTGGGGCTAAACGTATTTTACGCTATCTACAAGGGACAAAAACTCATGGCATTTTTTATCAAACATGTCCTTTACCTCTTCATGTCTTTACCGACGCAGATTGGGCTGGTAACCCAACTGATCGTCGAAGCACAACCGGGTTAGTTGTCTTTCTTGGGCCCAATCCAGTTCATTGGGCCTCCAAGAAACAACCAACTATAGCTCGGTCCTCTACCGAAGCAGAATATCGTGCTTTAGCAACTGTTGCTGCTGACATTGCGTGGTTCAAAACTCTTTTTCGTGATCTCAAATTTCGGTTGTCAGAACCTCCTATTCTTTGGTCAGATAATCGGTCTGCATTATCTCTAACTGCTAATCCTCTATTTCATGCAAGAACGAAACATATAGAGCTTGACTATCATTATGTTCGTGAGAAAGTTCTACTTCGTGACTTAATTGTTGATTTTGTTTCAGGCAAAGAACAAACAGCCGATATCTTTACTAAGAGCTTGTATCCGTCGCAGTTTGATTCAATTAAAGCTAAACTCGTGGTGCAACCTCAACCACCATGATTTTACGGGGGACTAATAGACGAAATAATTTAAGATGAAGCCCACAGTTTATATTCAAGCCCACAGAATTATCTATAGCTGTATTGGGCCTCTCCTTAGCCCATTCCTTTATTAGCCCATTATATTACTAGTGTAAACCCTAAGAGCTGGCATCCTTATCTGGTAGCAGATTAGATCTTAGCCGTTTGATTCCTACCGTTATGATGCTCTGTATTTAACCCTGACGTTTAGGGTTCCGTATCAATTAATTGAATACTGCCTTTACTCTTTCTATTGTTTGTTCATCTTCCTCATCGTTTCATTATCTGCTATTAAGTATTATCGTAGTTTTTCTCTTTTCTATTTTGCATGTATTCTATCAGTCGTGAGCTCCTCGAGACCATGTACTTTCTGGGTACTGATCTCCCTCGAGCTAATTTCTGAGCATGTATTCGCTTTTCACTATTTATATTATTCTTTGATTTACCGTGAAGAAAGAAGAGTAAAAGAAACATGTGCAAGTTCTGTACATGATCTAAGAAAGGAAATGATGTACATTTCATAAATCAGATACGTATACGTTCCACCCCGGGTACTTAATCCATTACTACCTCCGTTTCTTCTTTATCACACGTGTTTGACTTCTACCACTATTCACTGGGTCACTTTGACCCGGTCATCTGGGTAGCAAAACGATGAAATTTTTTGATAATCTTTTCATGGTGTTGTAGAGTAAAAATTTCTCTATAACACGGTGAAAAAATTATCAAAAAATCTAATTATTGCTATCAAAATCACCCGGTCAAAGTGACCCAAATACGAGTCAAAAAGTCAAAGTGGTGTTATAAAGAAGAAACGGAGGTAGTAATACTTTTGTCTATGGGACATCAGCTTATTCCATGTATGAATGTGTTTATGCAGCCAAATATTTATATTAGTATGTTTTTGTTTATTTTATTGACCTCCAAAAAATTGATGTTTCAAATCACGACTGCAATTCTTGGGATTCGTAGTCGTTGTTGCACTTTTTTAATTTATTGGTTCTGAATGAGATTAAGTTCACAACAGGGACCAAAATTTGAGATGGTGACTGGTGGTGGTAGCCTACCAAGAGTAGAAATGGTATAACATATGTTATGTTGTTTTGAGGAGGCCAGAGTAATGATGAAGTTTTTGCAGTTACAACTTATCGGCTCGATTTGAAGATTCGATTTAGGGGATCGATAATAATATTTAGGTTGGATTTTATTGGTATGTTAATTTCATAACAATGATCGAATTTTGAAACGGTGATGGTAGTGGTAGTGTATTAAGGCCTCGTTTGGGTAGAGGATAAGGAGGGAGCATAAGATAAGTTATACCCTCTCTTATTTTATCAAGTGTTTGGGTGCTGGATAAGAGAGGGGATAAGTTATGTTGCCTTATGCTGATGGAGCTTTTAATGAACAAATTTTATACCACCAACATGGAGGTATAAGCTCGGATAAGAAAATATAGCATATTAGGATGTTAGTAGGTGGACAAAAATACCCCCACAAACTATCTAATTTCCTACCCTTGCTAGTAGGTTGACGCAATTATTTTTATAGGCCTCCCTCTTCTCACCTTCTTCCCTAATGAATTGATTTGAGAAACAAAATAAATCAACTACACATGTGAACACATTGACCTTTATTTTGGAGGAGGTTCTCATGGTTTTGATAACTATTATTTTGGGATTGCATAATTTTATTTGCGTATGTATGGTTGAGCTAAATATGAAGACATTTTACCCTGCTTGGTGAAATTTCGTTGGTTTGATTAAACTTGTTTATTGTAGGTTTTGTAACACCATGACAATTTTGTAAATAAGTACTAGTAATTTAGACTCCATATTTTACTATGGCCATGTCGTATCCATGGATATTTCTTATGTTTGCATGTTACTACAAGTTTATTTTGCGTATTTATAAGAGTAATGATACTCCCTTGTCAAATTATGAATGAATCGGAAACACAATTATAATGTGATCGACATGTGTAATTTAACTATTCATGCCAATAGACGAGAGCAATATTAGTCAATTTATCCAACATACGGTGACAAATTCACTATTGTGTAGAGAAAAGAGTATTAAAATATAAACATAAATACTGCTACATCTTGTATAAATTTTTTCTCATCCATTTGAAATATACAATCTTTTATACAAAATAACATTACTCAGGGTATTACAGTCATTTTGGCACATACACTGCTTCGTATCCTGCTTCATATCCGACAGCACCCAAACACAGACAGCCAACATATCTTATCAGGGCTTATCAGACAGTATTCATATCCTTGCTCATATCCCAGCATAAGCCTTATCCCTACATACCATATCCTTTACCCAAACGAGGCCTAAGAGTAGTAGTGGTGGGTTGGTACAAATAGTTTCCTCCCATCATACATTTATATATACTGCCTAAAGGATTATATTCAAAATTTTATTTTCAATTGAATTGGAAAGAGCGAAGCTATACACCAACCCTTCAATATAACAGATCTGTCATTATTGTGGATCAAATTTCCTTCTACATAAGTGGTGTGTTTGAGAATTTAACAGCTCTCAGTCTCCCCTGATCTTCATGAGGTTCGACGTTGGGCTTTTAGGTACCATGTGAGATGTGTATTCTTTCTATTGGCAATATAATTTTCAAAAGGGTTGGTTCAACGACATAAAACATTCCAAAAGGAGCAATACAGTAACCCGTAAGTAGGTTCAGGTGTAGAAAATCGCAAGTATTTGATTTAAAATACAAAGTATTTTAGGTAAGTAAGCAAGGAACTTCAATCCATTGGAGCTTTACATTGGAGTTTGCCAAAAGCAGTGTACTTGGCTCAAAACAATTGCCCGCCCAGGTTTATCTAATACAACAAAAAAAAAAGTTAATGCTTAAGAGTGTTTATACGAATCCTCATTACTAAATAACCTATGATGATCCATTCTCTGGCCAGACAGAGTGCATTATATTGACAGCAAAATAACCTTACCTCCCTGAGGCGACTACCTATTAGCTGCAGAGATTTAAAAGCCCAACATTAAGGCCCAAGATCAAGTCCAGTCCTCTTTTCTAGTCCATTCTAGTATATGCTTATTATTGGCCCAAGGTTGTGTAAAGCACACTGTTCTATAAGGGCATTTCTGTCTTTATTGTTAACATCTGAAGCCCTAGCGATCCTTCTCTATTTCAGACCGTTGGATTACACCGTTAGATAGAGTAGTAGTATTTAAGCCTTCTCTCCTCTCTGTTAGGGTTAGAGAGGCACGGTGATATTCACCCCCTTTGTACAGTTCTTTGTCGATTGTCTTTTCTTTATCAAAATACAAACACTTCTTCATTTCTCCATAATTTCTCAACAAATCTTTCATGGTATTAGAGCTATGGCTCTTGCTACCGCCTAAAATCCACCAACTTCAACTCCAATACACTTGCTGTCCAACATACACAATTTGTTACCCTTCAAGTTGGATGAATCCAACTTTGTCTTGTGGAAACATCAAATTTTCTCAATTTTTCGTACTCATAATCTGTTTGGCCATTTAGACGGTTCATCTCCATGTCCTCCTCAGTTTGTTGTTGATGCTACCGGGATTCAAATCCCAAACCCATATTACACACCTTGGATCCTTCGAGCTTAAGGAGTTCTCACTCTTTTGAACTCCACCTTGTCTACTGAGGCTCTAACCCTAGTTATTGGGTGTGGCGATTTCAGATCTGCTTGGTTGTCTTTAGAACAGAGCTATGCCTCTCTCACCAGTTCCAACATCTTACAATTGAAAACCACCCTCCAAACCTGCAAGAAGGGCACTGGATCTATTGATTCTTACATGCAGAGGCTCAAATCGATTCGTAATCAACTGGCGGTGTCCTCTGTTCACACCGATGACGAAGATATGCTATTGTATGCACTCAACGACTTGCCTCTCGAATTCAACTCTTTCAGATCGTCTCTCCGGATTAGATATGAGCCCTTTCCGTTTGAAGAACTTCATGTCCTTCTTCGAGCAGAGGAGCAGATTTTAGATTCCCAAAACCCTTGTCCGGATCCGATGAACCCCGCTGCCTTCTACACTCCTCAGTCATACAACCACCGTGGCGGAGGTGGCGGCCGTCACAATGGTGGTTCACGCGGCGGTGGCCGTTCAGGTTCGCGTGGTGGTAACCGATCCGACTCAAATCGAGGGTGACGGTTCGGATCTGGATACAATAGTGGTTACGGTTTGGGCTACGGATCCGGTTCCGGGTACGGTTCAGGATCTGGTCAGGGGTCAGGTTCAGGTCATGGATCCGGGTCTGGTTACGGATCTCGATCCGGGTATGGTACTGGTTCGGGTCGTGGATCTTCGGGTCGCAATAGTGGGTCAAGAGGAAGATCTGGTTCCGGGTATGGCTCTTCTGGTTCCGGGTATGGATCTTCTGGTCGTGGTGGCGGGCCTATCAATTGCCAAATTTGTGAACGACTATCATTCAGCCCTGGACTGCTATCATCGCATGGACTATGCGTACCAGGGCCGACTTCGACCAAAACAGTTATCTGTTATGGCTGCTTCGTCCAATAACAACATTGTCTCTACTTCCCATGAAGTCTGGCTTACTGATACTGGAGCCTTGAACCACATGACAGCAGTCTTACGCAAATTGTCCATTTCAAAGCCTTACACTGGACCAGATCAGGTCACTGTCGGTAATGGCACCTCCCTCTCTATCCAAAACTCTGGTAATGCTCTTCTATCAATCGCTCATAATTCGTTTCAATTGCATAACACTCTACATGTACCTGAATTATCTGTTAATCTCTTATTTGTTAATAAATTCTGTTTAGATCATGATGTGCACTTTATTTTTGACCAAACCTCATTCTGCATTCAGGACCCAGCTACCGGCAGAATACTTTATCAGGGTCTTTCTAAAAATGGGCTTTGTCCGATTTCTTCTTCTTCTCTACCGTCTGGTCCTCAAGCTCTGTTGGGACAAAGAGTCAAATCTAATATTTGGCACTCTCGAATTGGACATCCCTCCAACTCTACTCTCTTACAATGTGTTAAATGTCATTTACCAAAGTGTGTTAACTCTGCTGATACATTATGTGAATCCTGCTTAGTAGGAAAGATGTCTAAATTGCCTTTTCCTAAGTCTAGTTCTATTTCTGATACTCCTTTGCATTTGATTCACAGTGACGTTTGGGACCCTGCCTCTATTCAATCATATCATGGGTATAAATATTATGTGTTATTTATTGACAAATTTTCGCGCTTTACATGGATTTTTCCTCTACATGTGAAATCTGAAGTTGTGACTGCTTTTACTAAGTATAAGTTGTTTATTGAAATATTATTTGGTAACTCCATTAAAATACTTCGGTCAGATGGTTGTGGTGAATACACTACATTTTTGTTTCAAAAAATATTAGCTGATAGTGGGATTAGTCACCAAAAGAGCTGCCCTCATACGCCACAACAAAATGGAGTGGCAGAACGTAAACATCGACATATAATTGAGACTGCAGTAACTTTACTTGAAACAGCTTCTTTGCCAAAACATTTATGGTTTCATGCAGTGGCTACTGCCACTTGATAAATCGTTTACCTAGGAAGACAACTTCTAATAAGTCTCCTTTTGAACTTTTATTTCATACTGCTCCAGATTATCAACGTTTAAAAGTCGGATGTGCTTGTTTCCCTTGTCTTAGACCTTATATGAACTCAGAATTGGATCCCAAAACTAAGCCTTGTGTATTTCTGGGTTATGCAGATGGGTATAAAGGCTATTTATGTTTTGATAAAAGCAAAAATAGGTTCTTTATAAGTCGCGATGTGATTTTTGATGAGTTTACTTTCACATATGCTACTGCTCATTGTGTTTCTACTTCTGTCTCTGCTTCTCCAACTCCTCAGACTCTGCTTTTCCTATTTCAGATGGCTCCTATGATCCACATTGCCCTATTGATCCAACTGGTCCCATATCGCATACATACACTTATGAGGGGTGCCCTGAGCTAGTGGAGCCAGCTGACATGTCTGGCATGGCATCACCAGCAGCTACACAATCTCCAAAACAGATTACTACACTTAATTCAGACCAGATTACTACACTTAATTCAGAACAGAATGTTGAGGTGCAGTCCACTATCAGCTGTGGCGAGGCACTATCCTCAAGGGCTCCCACCCCAATGATGATTCCCCCTTCCCCTCCTCCTAGGGGTCATCCTATGCAAACCCGAAGTAAATCGGGTGTCAGTAAGAAGAAATTACCTTTCTCTGCTTTTTCTAAGTCTTTCCCTCATTCTGGGTTTACTTCTACTTCTACTTCTTCTTCTCCTATCATGCCACATGATCCTACTAGTTATTCAGAGGCTTCGAAACATTCGTAGTGGCAACTTGCAATGGCTGACGAATTTCGAAGTCTCTTACAGCAACAAACCTGGGAATTGGTCTCAACTCCACCCAATTCTAATATAATTGGGAATAAGTGGGTCTTCAAAACTAAGTATAATCCCAATGGGACTGTTTCTCGCTACAAGGCACGCCTTGTAGCTAAAGGGTTTCATCAAACCCCAGGTTGATTACTCCGAGACCTTTAGTCCGGTTGCCAAACACGCCACTGTCCGCTGTATTTTAGCATTAGCAGCTTCTTTTTCATGGCCGCTGCAACAATTGGATGTGAAAAACACCTTTTTGCACGGTTTCTTGCGGGAAACTGTATATATGAAACAACCTACTGGGTTTGTCCACCCTCTCTTTCCCAAACATGTCTGTAAACTTAAAAATTCTATTTACGACTTAAAATAGCTTCCCCGAGCTTGGTTCGAAAGATTTACGACTTATTTACTTTCTCTTGGTTTTGTTGCGTCTTTTGCTAATTCGTCTTTATTTATTCGTCACTCTCACAATCTCGTTACAGTACTTCTTTTATATGTTGACGATATTATCGTCATCGACAATGATCTTGCATATATTTCTACGCTTGTTAGCCGACTTAGTTCTGAATTTGAGATGACGAATCTCGGCCCTCTTACCTACTTTTTGGGACTCCAAATAACCAGATCTGCTGCTGGGATTTTGATCACTCAGGAAAAATACATTGTAGATTTACTTTCTTGTTTTAACATGAATAATTGAAAACCAGCCCCTACTCCCTTGGCTGCTGGGGTTAAAGTATCATGCTTTGGATGGAACACCACTACCTGATGCTACTATTTTCTGGCAACTATTGGGTGGACTCCAATACTTGACCTTTACTAGGCCGAATATCGCATATGCGGTCAACCACCTATGCCAATTCATGCACAACCGCGCTACTCTTCATCTTAGTGGTGCCAAGCAAATTTTACGTTACCTACAAGGCACAGAGCATCATGGCATATTTTATAAACTGGGTCACTTACCCATTCAATTTTTTGCAGATGCCGATTGGGCCGGAAATCCCACTGACCGGCGTAGTACTACTGGTTTGGTTATTTTCCTTGGGCCCCATCCAGTTCATTGGGCCTCAAAGAAACAACCCATCGTGGCCCGGTCCTCAACCGAGGCTGAGTACCGTGCTCTAGCAACCGCTGCCGCCAATGCTTCTTGTTTTAAACAACTCTTTCATGATTTAAAATTTCGTCTTTCTCAACCTCCTATTTTATGGTATGATAATTATTCTGCCATTGCACTTACGGCTAACCCTTTATTTCAGCCTACAACTAAACACATAGAACTCGGCTACCATTATGTCCGGGAAAAAGCTCTTCGAAAGGAACTGACGATTTCTTTCATTTCAAGTGCACATCAGGTCGCCGGCGTATTCACCAAATCACTCCCGGTTGCTCAATTTGAAGACCACAAGTATAAGTTGATGGTCCATTCTTCCCCATCACCTTAAAGGGGCATATTAGCTGCAGAGATTTAAAAGCCCAACATCAAGGCCGAAGATCAAGTCCAGTCCTCTTGTCTAGTCCATTCTAGTATATGCTTATTATTGGCCCAAGGTTGTGTAAAGCCCACTGTTCTATAAAGGCATTTTTATCTTTATTGTTAACATCTGAAACCCTAGCGATCTTTCTCTGTTTCAGACCGTTGGATCACACCGTCAAATAGATTGTAGTATTTAAGCCTTCTCTCCTCTCTTTTAGGGTTAGAGAGGCAAGGTGATATTCACCCCCTTCGTACAGTTCTTTGTCGATTGCCTTTTATTTATCAAAATACAAACAGTTCTGCATTCCTCCACAATTTCTTAACAAATCTTTCACTACCACTGTTTACTCTTTCAGTAAAACTCTAACCCCGTTGAACCAAAATTGCGAGTTTTTCAGAACGTGAATCCATTTTCTCGAGCAGACACTTGCAGAATCTAAGAATTTTAAACTCACAACCCTGGGAAAGTATAAGTTCACACTAGGCACTAATGGATCCATGCAAAGTAAGAGGGTACGGAATGGTACTCGTCAGTCCATATCCAACCGTGACTCCTTGTATGGAAATGGTTCAGCTCCCTACCTCCATTTTTCATGCCATACCCACTAAGACGAACCCTCCTCTTGCTAAACCTAAACAATTTCAAATATTAATATAAAGATGACTTAGAAGAAAGATATTTTCTTATAACCAGCAAGAAGCATATATGAATGTCGGGCGGCCTATACAAATTGGGCGGTGTTATATAAAGCAATGCCATATCAACATTTCCTAGTAATAGTAATGGAAAGCCAAAGAAATATCAAGAAAGTGACAGGTTTGATACTTAGCAGAACAATAACTCAAATGAACAATATTGGCCTTTTGACAAATTAGAAAAGTTATCATAATTTGCATCATATTTCGATCTCAAAAAGATGTGGAGCTGCTCAAGTATAATGCCAACAATGGGACAACTAAGGCAGTTGTTCCTGACTTCCTTCTGAAGGATCGGGAGTTTCTAGACGCTTGTTTTTCATATTGTCATTGCTCTTTATTCCTAAAGCTCTTAATGTACTTGCTTACACTCATTCTAAGTTGAGTAAAAGCTTCTATGACAATATCTGTTTTGAATCATGCGCTCTAATAGCCGGGAAGGTCCTTTCCATTCATATGAAAACTCAATTCCTTACTCCATTCAAATGAAAACTAAATTCCTTTAAGTAATGTTATACAGCTGGGGCAAGAGTAACATATCCCAATTATCGGGATAGTAGAAGGGAAAATAGTTTGTTTTCCTTGCTGTGGGTTTCATGTTCAAAATCAGATTGTGTGAAGTGGATAGATACCTTAACTAACAATGAGTTGCTTTTGAATTGTATAGAAAACTAAAAAATGTTGGAAGATTCATGGTAACATAACTTTGTCTCTTGTGGATTCAAGATTGCTCTAGTGATCTCTTTTGTCATCGAAAGATTTAGTTATTGTCAGATCCTATGGCATACTCCCCACACTAAAGAAATTGTGCATAAGTGGCTAGAGGCAGTCATGCAGATACAAAGGTTGATATACATAAATCTCAAAATGAAAAAATTATGAGGATAGTTGAACAACAGCTTAAAAACTACTTCAGAAATACAACAAAATGATGAGCAAAGTTTTCATACCAGATTGTTTCAAGGAACTAATATGGTTTCCTTTGCCATTTTCAATGTTTATTGTTATAAATTATTATTCAACGTTTATTGTTATAAATTATTATTCAACGTATTCTGTGAAGTCTCCCCATTCAAGGATGCAAACAATAAAAAGGACAACAACTGTAAAACGTTTTAAAGTCCAGCCTCTCATGCATGTCAAACGTTTTAAAGCCTCTCGTGCATGTCAAACGATTTGAAGTCTTTCACATACAAATGCTTGAAAAGAAAATGTAACGGCTAAAATAAACTAAGTCGATGCTTACCAATGCTTAAAGCACAAACATATAGTCAAGAAAACTTAAACTTCAGAGTCCGACTAAAAAAAGTGTAAACGTGATTGAAAATAAATATAAAAGTTAAAATAAACTAACTGGATGCCTACCAGTCCTTAAGCATGGAGGAGGAATTACTCGAAATAGAACTGCTGAAGCTTTTTCTCAAATAGATGCTCAAAGGAACCTTAAACTTCACAAAATCCTACAAATCAAAGTGCAACAGTCACGACTTCGTAGTGAGGCGGAAAAAACAAAAAGATAATTGATTTTCAAAGTACTAAAAAGCGTAGAAGCCACACTTGTGTAGAACAGAAAATTACCTTACTTGCTCGTGAAACTTGCACATTTAAAAACTCCTCCACTAAGAACATATATAGTTGAGTTTATGTTAAAGGTGATTCCGCACTTTCACTGAGAGGAACTTACATGTAGATTAGTAGTTGTAATGTAGTCACTCTTCAGATGTCGAGCTATCATGCATCTGATACGACTTCTTCCGGTATCAGGATGTACTTATAATTCCAAGTCCCCGAAAGAATCTATTCTGGAATACACAGCTGGAAAACTACTACAGTAAAGAAGAATCAGATATTAGTAAATCCAACTTACGAATCTGGTTCATTTCATCATTCACCTATTCAAGCAAAGAAATTCTAAGAATTCAATCTAGGAGCAAGTTACAAACTTTTTTCTGAAAGTTCAAGTTACATACTTAATTGGCGAACCTCCACTTTTCTAGAAGTAAAATTTTTAACCGAATTTAAGTTCGTTTTTATTATTGGTATACAATCATAGTTTCTATGAAGTTTTCATGCTTTTACGACAGCATTAGACTTTGCCTTATTAAAGCTTGTATATGAACCTGGCTCAGCTAAAATGGCTTAAAAATAAGAAACTGGGAGAGATTTCAGCTATACTACCGCAGTTACATACCACACTTGGATTGAAGCTCCCCCATAACAATTGCAAAACCCTAATTTTATTTATACCGTATTATAAAAAAAAATCATCACTGGCCTTATTAAATCTTGCTTATTAAGCATGCACAGCTAAAATTGTTTAGATTCGAAGAAATTGAGAGAGATTTTAGTACTACTACCTCAATTACATGTCCTTTTATGGTATTCCAATGAATGCGAGGTAAGGAGCAAGCTTTGGTGTTGAAACCAAATTTGGTGTATACAAGGGCGGATGCAAGCATTGAGTTGTGGGGGCTAAAGCCCCCCCTCTCAAGTTTTCAAAATTGCAATTTTGATCTATATTTTATTATAAAATTCTTTTTTAGCCCCCGCTGAAGAAAGTCGCCTTAATGAAACTTTTATACTCAGCTAAAAAAAATGTTTACAAATGAAGAAAGTGGGAAAGATTTTAGTACTACTACCGCAATTACATACCCCACTTGGACTGAACCTTTCTCATAAGAAAGCAAGACCCTACATATGGGTAATTTACAGTTTGTGCCCTAGGTTTATGTAAATAGACAAACCCTATCCCTACTGTTCATCAATTGACAGGGGACACCTCTATTTTTGGATGGTTTGTAACGCTCATGGACGGAAAATGCGAAAGTACTAATTTTCCCTTGTACCTTTACTCAATATTTATAGGATAATTTACACAAAGAACCCTCCGGTTATGGTAAATAGGCATTGGATACCTCTACTGTTTGCCAATCTGCAGGAGACACCCTTAATTTAGATAGACTCCAATAAAAAATGGGTAAGAAAGGCAAAGACCAATCTACCCATGATTTGTTGATTCATTTAAGACTTCAATAATGTTATTGCGAGCAATTTTTTGTGCTTCAAAAGAGCATCACGTGGTGCTCTACAACCGTTGAGTGTCTACCAATCACTCTCAATTTATTTAAGTGCTGCATTATCATTGGTTGTAGAGCACCACATGGTGCTCTAATGGAGCACTAAAAACATTATCTGTTATTGCCACCGAATAATCCCCTACGTAACTCTCCGACGGCGATGGATGAAAAAGATGGAGATTTATTCAATCTACCGCAACTTATAGAAAGCACTCAACTCGGATGAAAAAAATATCGCATATGTGTAAAATTCATCTATGCAAGTCTGAAAAACTGAGTCATCCAATAGATGCGCAAAAAAAAAACAATTTAGGTGGGTCCAGGACGGCACATAATTCAGTTGACATAGAGAGAGAGAGGGGGAAAGACGCAAAAAAAAAGTCTTTTTAGTTTATTCTCTTTTGTAATTTATTTAAGATGTTGCTAGATAGTAATAGAATTGTGTCTATTTGCTACGTATCTCTTCGTATCTTATGTGTTTTTCTTCTGTTGACAAGCAATTTTGTATTATATTACAGCAAGCTGAATGTTTGATTTTTTTTAATTCAACGCTTGAATGTAAATAAACTTAGATTTTATTAACTACTATAATCTTTAACAAAAAACACTATAATCCACTTTATTTTAGCTTCGAATAATTTTCAATGATATTATTTAGTTTGGCTTTAAAAAATTTATTATCATTCCAGAAAACAAACTACAGATTGATGTTGATATTTGACAAGTACTCTATCATAATTAATTATGTTAAATGAAACTTATTCACTCAATGTTGGTGTACACACAAATTTATGTTAATGGAAACAAAAGCGAGAAATTCGGTAAAACAAATATCTTTATTGATATAAATATAGTGGATTACAATCTCTGTTATGTAATTCTCTAAATAGAAATGAGTATCCTCTGATTCTTCTCCTTGAACGTCGAACGAGGGATACGCAGCTTGATCTCGGATCGAACGGGTAGGCGTTCTTCAATTTTTCCGAAGAACGCATTGAATGTCTTGAAGAATGCGAAGAACTTGCTTGAAGATCTTCGAATGTCTTGAAGAACGCGGGTAGGATCTTCGACGGTCTCGAAGATCGTTGATGAAGATCCTCGAACCTCGCGAAGAACGTGGGTAGGATCTTCAAATGTCTCGAAGATCGTTGATGAAGATCTTTGAAACTTGCGAAGAACGTGGGTAGGATCTTCTAAGGTCTTGAAGATCGTTGATTAAGATCTTTGAAGCTTGCGAAGAACGTGGGTAGGATATTCGAAGGTCTCGAATATCCTTGATGAAGATCTTCAAAGCTCACGACGAACGTGGGTAGGATCTTCGACGGTCTCGAAGATCGTTGATGATATTGTGGATGGATGAACTCTTTAGGGCTTTAGCAGCTCGATCTTCAGAGCTCTCTCCTTGCAAGATGTAATTGTGTGTCCCATATGCCTAGTGATGATCCCTTTATATAGGCATAGGCCGGCTTGTTGGCCAAGGTACAAAATAAATAATATTATTTATTTATTTATTTATTTATTTATTTATTTATTTATTTATTTATTTATTTATTTATTTATTTTCTGCATCAATTTGGCAAGTGGCGCGACATGATTGGCCGAATTTGCTAGTCGTGATAGCTGCATCATTTTGACAAGTGGCGCAATGTGATTAGCTTTACTAGCTGCTTGTAGCCACGACATGGCATCGCCATAAGCAGTCCTTGTTTGTAAATAAGTTTTGTCTTACTTACACTTTCCCTATTAATTATTGCTTAAGGGTAGCAATTTTGCTGCGAGTGCTATTTGATCACACCATTTGAATAGGCAATTATAGACATGTGGCACCATTTAATTGGCCGCAAATCTTGCGTGTCTACAAATGCCGCCTCGAGACTTATTTGCCGGCTTTAAGTTTGTTGGCGTGACGAGTCTCGATAAGAAATTTCATTTTGTAAACTTTGAGGCTAAGCGATGGCTTTCAAAATTGAACTTCACCATTTTTTCGGAATTAAATATAAATTCCCCATCACTTTCTTTGATCCCAATTTTTATGTGGAATTGACATGCTTGGATGGTCAAGATAACTCTTTTGTTCTCATAGTAGTTGCTTCTCGTTGTAACCAAACCATAGCAGTAGCTCCTTTGGTAGTCACATGCCACGCAATCAGTGATGTGCAGAGTTAAATGGAATTGTTTTACCCTCTTTTTCCTCATTTATGCTCCCCTTCTATGTTTGGGGTGTACTAGTAAAGGAAACATTTCCTTAAACCAGTTATATTGTAGCAGCCAAAAGATTATTCATATTTTTTCCTTTTGTTTTTTTTCTTTTTTTCTAGGGCAAGGAAACTTTCAAACAATGCTATAAGGAATGTTCCCGTCTGGCCTGAAAAATTGAAGATTCTTGTATGCCAATTCTGTAACAACCTTTTTTACTTCTTTTCTTTCAAAATTAGGAAACTATTCCATCAAATTGTGGGTAAGAAAATTTTGCTTCCATGGATAATTGACACCCTCCAGAACTTCCTTTGTCACATTGACACCCTATAAAAGGGTAACAATACGGACTGGATGCAAGAATTCTGCGAAAAAAGAGCACTGAGCAGAGGTAACCTGGTACCTTTCTCTGTATATTCCTTGGAAGCTTCTTCACCTAGCTTCAAGTGTAACCAACCCCAGCTATGATTGTTCATGTCATGGCTCAAAACTTTGTTTCTTTTCGTCCAAGTTAATGTTTGAATGTTCATCATCTTATATAAATAAACCTCTCATTATACTTAGATAACAAGGTTCACTTATAACTTTTTTTTTTTCTTTCTTGCAGAAAGAAGTTGATCGTGAACAGGATTCACTAAGCCCTATGCGAATTTGCTTCGCCCGCTTGACGACCTCTTTTAATGCTTGCTTTTACTGTGACTTCAGCTGCTGCCTTGTGGCTGCTTACTCAGCTATACTTTCCGCTGCTGTGCTGCGGCTGTTTTTGTTTCCTTACCCGCTCTGGCTTGTGCACTTTGCCTCACACATCCATCTATAAAAGAGATGGGCACCCATTTTGTAGAAGCATGGTTCCTTTTATGTTCATTATGGTTATGCAGAGGAATCTCTCCATTACTTTGAAGCCATCTTCAATTGAAACCTATTGATTCCTTTTCAATCGAGCTATGGGCCCCTGAATACAATGTTTCTGTGCGGCGAGTAAACTCAATTCTTTATTCTCTTGAAGGTATGACCTCCAATTTTATTACTACTTTTATCACTGCTCCGACAGTTGTTTCTCTTGTGACTCAGACCGCGACGGCTACCGTGTTCTCTTCAAGGAGACTGTTATTACTGGATGGCCGCATCTTCCTTTCCCTAATGCACGTAAGGGACGATGATGTCTCTGGCCGCTATTATCGTGCGCTATTTTAATTTCTTCTATGGCTCTTCAGAAATAATAACTTCCACGAAGTCAGTCAGGTAATAATTTTTTTTTTCTTCTTGCTTTACATGCTTCTTCAAAATCCAATTATATACACATGCCCATATTTTTGTGCCCAAGTTTAATTCATGATATATATATATATATATATATATATATATATATATATATATATGCGTATCTTGAAAAGTAGCAGAAACATTGACTTTATATCTTATATCTTATATAAAATATAAAAGCGGAAAAGTCCTGAAGTGAAACCACACGCTGCCATTTGTCTTTTGACAATTGTTATAAATATGACATTTGTCATCTTACATGTCAATTTACACAAATAAACCAATAAGAAATCGACATTTACACACATATTGCTTTGTCATATGATTTTTTTATTACACTCTTTATATTTGTAACTCATGGGAAATTATGATTTATTTTAATATTTTAGTGATAGTCAATTTTACATAAACGTTCATTCTTGAATTTTTGATATAATTTTACTATCAACAAGAAAATTATCACAATTTCATGTCAATGATATAATTTTTAAAAAATATTACTAAAATTATATATTATTGTATAGTAATAAGCTCGTATATATCATTGTATAATAATAAGGTCAACAAATAACATGGATCCATGAATTTTAGATGTGTTTTCTCATTACTACTAAAGAGGTTACTCTTCCAACAAATTCTTCACTGTTTAATATTATAAAATATTATATATGTACATAAATATGTATATAAATGTTAAATTTAGAAGAAATTATTTCATCACCACCTTTAATCAATGAGTCATAATCTCATACTCCACTAAACATCCACAAACAATTTGTGTAGATATATATTCTTACAGAAGTATGGCACCTCTGATTAGCACTCTTATTAATATATATATATATATATATATACAAAATATATGTAAACAAAAGTACTAATTCCATATAAAAATATTATACACTAATATCTTATGTTTTTATACGGATGCAAACATTCAAAAAGTTACATGACTGCAGCTAGGGTGGTAGCTCAAGTGGTAGAGCGTTGGAAGCCCCTGCATGACGTCCTGAGTTCAAACCCGGTTGACAACAAAAATAATTTCTCAAAAAAAAATTACATGACAATAAATACTAACTTAGTATTTCAATTGTAGTGTTATTGTACACTATATGATATTGTACACTGTTTGTTACAAATAAATATAATCTCTATCCATATTACATTATTTAAGTATTATAAAATATAAAAGGGAGGAAATGAATTTTTCCTTGCACACCTCTTCAAAAGATTCTTATTAATTAGAATCAGCGGCAATAATTTAAACTAATTATATTTTGTAACTTTTGAGTGACTTCTAAACTATCAGATTTATTAGTCATGATTTCTTATTGAATTTAACTAAACTATAATTTGTAACTCTTGATTCATGAATTTTAATGTTACTTTTTATTTTATACTCATATTTCTATAATATAGATTTTATAAAATAAAATCATTGTCGGTTCATTATATTACAAATAGGAGAATATCATTTAGAAACAACTACAAGATAATAGAAGAATGCATCTTGAAACTCGACAATTACATGTTATCTATATTTTGCTGGTTGTTATAAATTTCTTATTTCTTGGAGGATATAATATTTTTCGGAATTAAACGTGAGAGGGAAATAACAGTAACGCCAACAATCACTCTCATCTTAACTTCGTAGTTGGAACAAAATACTTTTTTCAGAAAAATAAAACAATTTTAATCTCAACTTTATACACCTAAAGAAATATATTCAACTGCTTGTTGATTTTTTTTTCTCATTGATCAATGTTAATAGAGAAAGGAAACTCCCTTTCATGGAGAAGTAGATTTCTAAAAGTAACATCAACGACAGGATTACAAATTTAAGACTACAAAGCGAAAATATATATATATATATATATATATATATATATATATATATATATATATATATATATGCAGTTGTACCCCGCGCCAATGGCGCGGAGTTACGTCTAGTTCTGAATAATGACGAAGAAGTTGCATGCTCATAACCTTCTATAATGGTGACTTTCATGGTTATCCACCGTATGATACACTATAATCTACTTTTTCCTTTTACCTTTGCACAATATCTCCCAAAGTGTCACCCATTACGAGCAACAAAGCCAAAATATATTTTTCGGGGATTTTCTTTGAAATAAATGGGGGAATCCTTCTCAGATTTAATCATTGAGACTATGTTGGCTCATATCTATGCATTCATTCATTATGTTTGCTAACTTTAGACTTTTTGTGGGATGTCTCTGATTTCTTTCTTTCTCTCTCTCTCTCTCTATCTCTTTTTTTTTTAGGTTCTCAACTAAGTCCTGGCAGTGATGAATTGCTTGGTTCGTTATTTCTCAAGAGGGTTTCGCACAGTGTTCAAAGGCTCGGTCTGGCACTTGCATCTTCGTGAGGGTGTTCATAGTGTTCAACGGCTTGGTCCGGCACCTGCATCTTCGCAAGGGTGTTCGTAGTGTTCAACGACTCGGTTCGGCACCTGCATCTTCGTGAGGGTGTTCGTAGTGTTCAACGACTCGGTCCGCAACCTGTATCTTCGCAAGGGTTTTCGTAGTGTTCAACTGGTCGGTCCCGCACTTGTTCTCTACGAGAGCCGTATTAACACCGGAATCAACCGACTCCACACTAACGTCAAACTTGTGTTAGAACCGTGTTAATACCGGAACAAACCGAGTTCACACTTGATCAACTCGCGGTAGAGCTGTGTTAACACCGGAATAAACGACTCCACACTCGTTCAACTTGCGCTAGAGCCGTGTTAACACAGGAATAAACCGACTCCACACTCGTTCAACTTGCGCTAGAGCCGTGTTAACACCGGAATAAACAGACTCCACACTATGTCTTCACCATGGTGGTTTTTGAAGGATTTATTTCTTCTCCTTAACATCTACTTAAGCAACTGAGCCAAAAAAAAAGTCCGTTCAAGAAAAGAACCTGCCATGAAGACTGTTCAAGAAAAGAATCCGCCAGGAGGTATGTGCAAGAAAATAAGCCTCCATATGAAGTATGTCCAAGAAAATAATTTGCCATGAAGCCTCCATGAATTCTGCTCGAGCAAACAAGTTTCCATAAAGACAATTCAAGCAATGGAACCGCCATGAAGACCATTCAAGCAAAAGAGCCACCACGACGTCATTCAAGCGACAAAGCCACCATGATGTCCACCCAAGCAAAGAGCCACCAAGATGAAGGAGCTACCATGAGGTTCGTCCAAATGAAGGAGTTGCCACGATCCCTGTCCAAGAAAATAAAAATACATGAAGCCCGTTCAAGCGAAGGAACCGTTCCCAAGTGAAGGAATCGCCATAAAGCCCATGCAAGCGAAGGAACCGCGTCCAAGTGAAGGAACTGCCATGAAGCCCGTTCAAGCGAAGGAACCGCACCCATGTGAAGGAACTGCCATGAAGCCTGTTCAAGCGAATGAACCGCCATGGAGCCCGTTCAAGCGAAGGAACCGCGTCCAAGTGAAGGAATCACCATAAAGCCCATTCAAGCAAAGGAACCGCGTCCAAGTGAAGGAACCGCCATAAAGCCCGTTCAAGCGAAGGAACCACACCCAAGTGAAGGATTTTCCATGAAGCCTGTTCAAGCGAAGGAACCGCCATGGAGCCCATTCAAGCGAAGGAACCGCATCCAAGTGAAGGAATCGCCATAAAGCCCGTTCAAGCGAAGAACCTCCACGAAAGCCATTCAAGAAATGGAAACGCCATGAAGCCGGTTCAAGCGAAGAAACATCCATGAGGACCATTCATGCAATGGATCCACCACGACGCCCGTCCAAACAATGAAGCTGCCAACATAGGATGAAGATTTCATTAAATCCAACAATTATGCTTTCATGGGGGGAATAATTGTTTTTGGTGGTTACGACCGCACTCAAGGCGATGCCTCAAGTTGCCTACGTACCATTTTGAGGATCAAGTCGAACGTAGTTCAATTTTGGTGCGTTCACAATTTATACTCTTGTGTGCAAGGAGTAGTGAAGCGGTTAATGCTCATGCCTTAGGAGCTGTAAAGCAGTTTATGCTCGTACTAAAGGAGCGGTGGTGCGGTTTTATGCTCGTGCTAGAGCTGTGAAGCAGTTTATGCTTGTGCATAAGGAGCTGTGATGCGGGTCTTCAAGGATAATAGCGCTTTAAGAATTTCCCAATTATGGGACCAATTCTTAAGCCATCTTCTGCAACAATCTTGTAAGCACCATTAGTGTAGACTTCTTGTACTACATATGGACCATCCCACTTGGAAGTTAACTTGTTCCCGGTCCGATGAGTGGGGATGATGGGTCTTCTCACTGCAAGTACTAAGTCCCCTTGCTAAAAGGATCGTACGCGGACTTTCTTGTTAAATGCCTTCGACATACGAGCTTGATAACATTCCAGGCGTTGTTGTGCTTCGAGCCGCTTCTCATCAAGTGCTTCTAACTCTTCAAGGCGCAAGCGTGTGTTGTCTTCTTGAGTGAGGTCTTCTTGAATTGCCAATCCTAAGTGAAGGAATTTTGCATTCGAGAGGTAGTACCGCTTCCACCCCATATACCAAGGCATGAGGAGTAGTCTATGTAGCTGTGCGAAAGGTCGTACGATACGCCCAAAGAGCTTCTCCGATTCTTTCATGCCAATCTCGTTTGGACTTGGAGACCACTTTATTTAACAATTTTCCAAGAGTCTTGTTGAATGCCTCGGTGAGACCGTTTGCTGGAGCATTGTACATGGAGGAGTTATGCTGCTTAAAACCAAATTGCTCGCATAGGTTCCTCATTAGACTATTCTAAAAAGGCATCCCATTATAAGTGATGGTGTAGCGAGGCATGCCGTAGCGGTAGATGATGTTGTTGCGGATGAATTGCACAACCGTTTCTTTCTTCACCTCCTTCAATGGAACATCTTCAGCCCACTTAGAGAAGTAATCGGTCGCAGCAAGAATGTACAAGTGTCCACCCGAGGATTTTGTTAAGGGTCCTACAACATCAAGTCCCCATGCCTCAAAAGGCCAAGACGCAACGGTGGGATGAAGAGGCCCGGGTGCCTGATGAATGAAGTTTGCATGGAATTGACACGGTTGGCATCTTTTGGCATAATCCATGCAATCTTTGACCATGGTTGGCCAGTAATACCCCATCCTCTTAATCCGAAAGTGGATTTTAGGTCCTGATTGATGAGCCCCACATATTCTTGAGTGAGCTTCTTCAACGGCTTGCATGGCTTCACTTTCTGCCAAGCATCGCAATAAAACTCCTTCGAACGAGCGCCGATAGAGAGTATCATTATAAAATATAAAGCGTGTAGAGCGACGCTTTATGTCTGTCTTTTTGCGCGGATCGTCGGGAAACTTCCCGTCCTTCAGAAACTCGATCAAAGGTGTGCGCCAATCTTCTTTTTCAATCTCTAAAACCGAGACAACATTGGAATCTTGGTCAATTTGAAGATCATCATCGAATATTGGGGAACCACCCACTTTTGACATATGGGGACCTCCTCTTCTGCATCCGGGAGCGTTAAGTTCGACGCGAGTTTGGCCAATGCGTCAGCTTGATTGTTTTCTCTTCTTGGCAAATGGTGTAGGACAACTTCTCCGAGCCATGCTATCATTCGAGCGGCATAGTTGTAGAAAGGTAATAATTCCGCCTTCTTAACCTCGTAAACTCCAAGGAACTGGTTTATGATTAGCTGGGAGTCTCCGTAGACATGAAGTTTGTTGTGTTTCGCCCCGGCAGCCATCTCAAGTCCCAATATACGCGCTTGGTACTCGGATTCATTGTTCGAGCAATTTTTTTCATAAAGTGAAGGCATATAGAAACACGTATCCTTCAGGATACATATATACTACTCCTGCCCCTGCTCCATTGCGATGAGATGCCCCGTCTAAGTATATCTTCCATGGCTTGATTTCCTCGATAAAGTAGATATCTTCATCAGGAAAATATTCCGATAACTTCCATTCGGATGGTATTGGATGCTCCGCTAGAAAGTTCGCTAAGGCTTGTCCTTTGATGGCCTTTTGCGGAACATAGATGATCTCAAATTACTGCAACAGTAGAGACAACCTCGCTAGTCGGTCGGACACCACCAGTTTTGACATTATGTGCTTGACTGGATTGGCTTTGGAGACAAGGTGCACCGTATGAGCTTGAAAGTAATGCCGCAACTTTTGAATTGCGTACACTAAGGCCAAACACATCTTTTCTATTGGATAATAGTTGAGTTCGCATGGAGTCATCATTCTACTGAGGTAGTACAAAGCATTCTCTTTCCCTTCAGCTTTTTCCTGGGAAAGTAAGGCTCCAATGGATCGTTCTTAGGCGGTAATGTATAGGATCAAAGGCTCTCCAGGAATAGGGGCTGCCAACACAGGACGCTTCATCAAGTACGCTTTGATGCAATTAAATGCATTTCGGCAAGATTCATCCCACTCGAACGGTACACCCTTCTTCATGAAACGATTGAACGGTTGACATCTCCCAGCTAAGTTGGAAATGAAACGTCGGAGGTATGCAAGTCTCCCTTGAAGACTCTTGAGGTCAAGAATGGTTGTAGGCTCCGGCATCTTAAGAATAGCTTCAATTTTGGCTTGGTCGATTCCTCGATGACGAACAATGAAACCGATAAACTTTCCAGAGGTTACGCCCAACGCACACTTCAATTGGTTCATCTTCAATTTATAACGTCGAGGTCGGTCGAACACACTCTTTAGATCCTGAAGATGATCTTTCCTTGTCCTTGTCTTGAACACTAGGTCATCGACGTAGCATTCGACATTTTTGTGCAGCATGTCATCAAAAATCTTTTGCATGGCTCTTTGGTATGTTGCTCCTGCATTCTTTAGACCAAATGGGATTACCTTATAAGAGTTAATTCCATTGAGTGTGCGAAACGCTGTTAATTCTTCATCCTTTGGGGCCATGCGAATTTGATTGTTTCCCGAAGATCCGTCCATAAATGATAACGCCTCTTGGCCCGTGGTTGCATCCACCATGAGTTCGGTTATGGGAAGCGTAAATTTTTTTTTGGGACACACGCTGTTGAGATCTCAGAAGTCGACACAAACTCTTGTTTGACCATTCTTCTTCTTGACGGGGACGATGCTTGATATCCATGTTGGGTAATTGAATTCTCGAATGAATCATGCCTCGATCAACTTGTTTACCTATTATTTTATTTTAGGGATGAGCTCCGGTCGGAAGTGCCTTTGAGCTTGTTTAACAGTCCTGACACCATGCTTGACTGCTAGGTGATGTACAGCCACCTTTGGGTCTAGTCCAGGCATTTATTTATAGATTTAAGCAAAGACATCTTTGTAGTCCTTTAAGAGACTAACATACAATTGCTCTTCCCCCGGAGGGAGTAGGGCACTTCCATATGTTGGCACGGATCTTCCGTCGTCCCCAAGTTGACTTCTTTAAGCTCATCGACCGTGAATTTTACGCCTTTCTCAAGTTCTGGGGGAGCTTCTTCGGCATCTTCCTCCACTTGTATCTTAATTTCCACAATCGTGATGTGAAGTGATGAACCAACACTTTCCTCGTCGGAAGAGACTTCCCTTAACTTTGTTGTGGTCCCAGTGTCGGTGATAGTTTGCTGTTTGACTTTTAATCCCTTAGAAATATCAGTGACAGTCATTGTGTGCCTCTTCAACCGAGATGGGATCGTGCTCTTTATATCTTTAATATCATCCGGTGCTGAAGAGTTATGCTTATCTTTCTGGCAAGGCTTCATCCGAATACTTCTTTGTATACCCAATCTTTCATGAATGGGTTTTCGCGAAGGTTCTTGGATGCTTGAAACTTTCGGATATCGAAGTCGATCGAAGACCGATGATCGTGTATCACCCCTCCCAAGGCGATCAAAGACGGATGTATTTCTTTTACTAGTCAGAAGTTCACTTTCTTCCGTGATGTAGTGGGTAGCCGCCTTTTGATGTAGATTTTCGGGGAGATGGTGGTGTGTATCCCAAACCTATGCGAGGTTTATATGCCCCTTTGAATTCAAATTCTTTGTGTCAAAGTTGGATCATATGTATCCGTGGGAAGTGTTCCTGCGGAAGGGACTTCACGTGTCTTATACCCAGCTTTCTCCATAAGCTTGTGGGAATTTGGATCAAAACCTTCCATGGTCCTTTTTGAAGGCCATTCTCCATGTTCCGCCTTTGGGCCTTCTTTTGTTCCAACAAAACCTTCGATGGTGGATTCAATTTTAACCTTTTCCAGGCTTGTAAGAGGCAAGTTCAAATCTTTTAGCGCCGGGTCTTCGCTCTTTCGTGCCTTATAGCGCATGACGGGGATAGCTTTCTTGGTCTCCTTTGCTTCAGACAACATTGTCTCACTATTCTTCGCGGCTACTTCAAATTCCTTTTGTTCCTCGCGCTTCTTGACATCCTTTTGACGAACTGCTTTCTTTATAAGGAGTGGGTTTATAAGTTTTCACAAGTTCAACTTCTCGAAGGATAATTTGCGCCGAGTACAACTTTGCATCGGCGAAATAGGACTCAGCTTCAGTGAAAGGATTTTCATCAGCTACAATTTTCTCCACAGCCCCATTTCTAAAATATTTTAGGCATTGGTGAAGCCTTGACGGTACGAATCTATTCTCATGGATCCATGGTTGTCCGAGAAGAATTTTGTAGGAGGTCTTTACTTCGATGAAACTGAAATAAACTCTTGAAACCATATTGATGGTTACAAGATCTAGAGATATTTCCCCCATTGCTCTTTGCCCTCCTTGGTTGAATCGCTGGATAAGTATACGACTAGGTGATAGTTCTTCAGTGGTTATCCCCAACTCCTTCAATGTTGCGAGTGGCATGAGGTTCACGGCTGATCCTCCATCTACAAAGATCCTATTAATCTTCTGCTCGCGAGTATACCCGCTGATGAACAAACGTCGGTTATGTTTCTTGCATCCCAGTAGTAAGTCATCATCGGTTAATACTAGGGCAGCGTCACCGCAGCCTTGGAAAGTTGTCTTGTCGCAGTGCTCAAGTGAAGGTGGTGTCTCTACTTCTTCTTTGTTGCCTTTAAAGGTTTTAGTGTTGCAAGAAATATCTTGAGATCCTAACATATTCGACTCGGGTTCAAGGGAGACGGAGGTCATATGTGTTGCTGCTGCATCAATTTCTTCTTCCAAGACGATCTTTCCTTCCCTTTCAATATCCATGATCTTTTCCTTGAGTACGAAACACTTTTTCGTAGGATGACCAAGTAGGGGATGGTATTTGCAATATCATTTACCTTTCTGGCTTCTTCAGGTCGCTTCGAGTCTTGAAGTTCAAGAATCTTCATTTCCATCAACTGCTCAAGCATCGTAGGAACTTTGCTATCGGCAAACGAGTAAACCTTCACCTGCAACTCCTTGAGTGTCGGCTTAGATCGTAGATTCATTTAAGTGGAATTAACTTGGTCGGAATTGTTATTCTTTGCCTTGCTTGAGAGCTTCACGGGTGCCGTAGTGACGGTCATGGACTCCTTTTTGTTGGCTTTGATGGTAACTTCCAACCTTTGCGATTATCCAACTTATGTCCTCCCTTCCATGCGTAAAAAGGAGGTGGTCCTTGGCTCCCGTTAGATGTGATGCTAAGCTCCATGTCATGGGAGAGCGTAGCAAGTTCCTCGAATGATGTTGGACTGATTTCTTGAAGTATATACCTTAACCTCCAATGCTTGCCTTGGATGCACATCTCGATTGCTGAACCTTCGAAAAGATGATCATTGCAGTTTAAACTCAAGTTGCTCCAATGATGGATGTATTCAATTGCCTTTCCATATTTCCATTGGCGAGTGTTAGTCAACTCAACCATGCTGACAGTCCGTCATGTACTGTAGAAACGGTTAAGAAATTCGTGCTCCATTTGCCCCCAGCTGTAAATGGACCTCGGCTCCAGCTGACCATACCAGTCGAAGGAATCATCTTTAAGGGTCCTCACAAACTGCTTCATGAGAAGGTCTCCGTCGGTTCCAGGGTTGTTGCATGTCTCAACGAAGTGGGCAACATGTTTCCGAGGGTTTCCTTTGCCTGAGAATTGTTGGAACTTAGGAGGATTGTAACCGTCTGGCATGCTTAACTTCTCGATTATCTCTGTGTAAGGATTGATGTAGGAATTAGATGATGTCAACGGTACTCCAGGCCCCCCATTCATGGTGTTTAGGATTATCTCTTGTAGCTGGTTGAGAGGAATGAAACCATTGGCTGACAATTGCACACTTGGTCGCACTCCTAGTCCACTGTTTGTTGTTTTAAATTCTTTTGGAGACTTAGGAGTGTGTTAAACACTTGACTTGCTTCTTCACGACCCTCAAGCCTGTTTATCAAATTTGCAGGTTGCACATCACAATCTTCCATAATCTTTTTCAAGTCGTCAAACCCCTTGGTGAGGTTTGCAACTTGCTCTTCGATGGGAACTGCACTAGTAGTCATGACATGCATGTTGATATCATCATCATGATCATGCATTAGTTTATGCTGACTACCCTTAGTAACGGATTTAGAGTTGCTTTCACAACTTTCCCCCCAGACTTGTTGGTCGTAGAAGACTCCTGAAGGGTGGGCACATGTGACTGTGATTTCAATGAGGCAACATTTAGTGAACCATCGTGCCTGCCCCCTGCAGTTGTGAGATTCTTTATGGCCTTAGCCATACTACGAGTTATTGGACCATTCACTTGGGTTCCAGGGTTAGTTTATGAAGTTGAAGACTTGGCGTCTCCAGCCTTGAGTGATGGAAGTTCATTGTTCTTTGTAGAAGATATCACGAACACTTGTACTTAAGGAGAAGAGATGAGGGGCAGATAAGTCCCACTGGGCGTGCCAAAATTTGTACACACAAATTTATGCTAATGGAAACAAAAGCGAGAAATTCGGTGAAACAAATATCTTTATGGATGTAAATATAGTGGATTACAATCTCTGTTATGTAATTCTCTAAATAGAAATTACTATCCCCTGATTCTTCTCCTTAAATGTCGAACGAGGGTTACGCAGCTTGATCTCGGATCGAACGGGTAGGCGTTTCTTCAATTTTGGCGAAGAACGTGTGGAATGTTTTGAAGAATGCGAAGAAATTTCTTGAAGATCTTCGAATGTCCTGAAGAACGCGGGTAGGATATTCGAAGGTCTCGAAGATCGTTGATGAAGATCTTCGCAGTTCGCAAAGAACGTGGGTAGGATCTTCGAAGGTCTTGATGATCGTTGATGAAGATCCTCGAAGCTCACAAAGAACGTGGGTAGGATCTTCGAATGTCTCGAAGATCGTTGATGAAGATCTTTGAAGCTTGCGAAGAACGTGGGTAGGATCTTCGAAGGTCTCGAAGATCGTTGTTGAAGATCTTTGAAGCTTGCGAAGAACGCGGGTAGGATCTTCGAAGGTCTCGAAGATCGTTGATGAAGATCTTTGAAGCTTGCGAAGAACGCGGGTAGGATCTTCGAAGGTCTCGAAGATCGTTGATGAAGATCTTAAAAGCTCGCGAAGAACGTTGGTAGGATCTTCGAAGGTCTCGAAGATTGTTGATGATCTTGTGGATGGATGAACTCTTCAAGGCTTTAGCAGCTTGATCTTCAAAGCTCTCTCCTTGCAAGATGTAATTGTTTGTCCCATATGCCTAGGGATGATCCCTTTATATCGGCATAAGCCGGCTTGTTGGCCAAGGTAGAAAATAAATAATATCATTTATTTATTTATTTTCTGCATCAATTTGACAAGTGGCGCAACATGATTGGCCGAACTTGCTAGTCTTGATAGCTGCATCATTTTGACAAGTGGCGCAATGTGATTGGCTTTACTAGCTGACTTGTAGCCATGACATGGTGTCGCCATAAGTAGTCCTTGCTTGTAAATAAGTTTTTTCCTACTTACAGTTTAGCCCTCTATTAATTATTGCTTGAGGGTAGAAATTTTGCAGCGAGTGCTATTTGATCCCACCATTTAAATAGGCGATTATAGACATGTGGCACCATTTCACTGGCCCCAAATTTTGCGTGTCTACAGTTGGTTTTCATTTTCGACAAATTTATCTTTTGACAACAACAAAATATGATCTATAATTATTTATAACCATCCATAGAGAGATAAGATAGTCATACAATTTAGTGGTATAAATAGTAATATCGAAGTTTCTAAAGGTTAAAACGGGCATTATTGTTGGAATAGGTTCTCTAGAGGAAATCTATTATTTAGTATGAACAATGTTATTGGCTATAATATTCATTTATTATATATTGTGATATTTAAGGTAATGACGTCCTTAGATACAATGTGTTGTTTATCTTAAATATCCCTAGTCCAGTATATTGATTAATAGGACGATCAAATATAGACTAGTATGTGTGTAGATTGGTATGGAGATATCAAGTCTAACACGTGGGTATGCATTAGGAGTAATGGCATAATAGATTGACCCACAACGAGAAGGATACATTAGATTATGTTAAAGTCACAATCGCTTCTCGTAGTGCTAGTATAATTGCAATCCTTAGACTTGAAGTCACTAGATACTCTAGTTGTGAAATATCGTGCTTTGATGTTATCAAACGTTACACCGTAACTAGGTAATCATAAAGATAGCTATCGGGCATGATAGGAAGCAAGATTAGAGATCGTAGTGATGTAGAGAGGATTTGTCCCTCCCACATAATGGGAGCAAATATCCACGGCCACTCGAGGGATGAGGCTTATTGAATTTTTGGCCAGACTCAGATAAATCAATATGGAGATATTGATGTTATCTTCTTGCATAAGCATATTCCCAGGATCGAGGCACTATGGATTGGATATACGAGTGTGACAATTTATGTCTCGTGTCCAATCCGGATATAGAGACAAAGGGATAGTGCAATATGTGATATTGGTTACAAAAGGTTTGTCGGGATCATTGACTTATTTCTATTAGTTGGGTGGCATGGGTGTTGCTAGACACCGCTCCATGTTAGTAATAAGTTACTACCAACTAAGTAGAAACCTATGGGGTCACACGTCAAATAGAGTAGAACTAGATTTGGGATTAATTAATATGATTAATTAATGAGAAGGATTATTTTTCAACACCTTGCAAACTTAGTAGGACTAAGATGCAAGGAAGGGATTAATCCAAGTTCATGTAGAACTAGGAGGGGCCTTTATGTAAACTAACAAGCGTTGTTGGTCTATATAAAGGAGGCTCTAGCTTCCTTCCCACTAATGTTAATACACATAACATAAGTGAGTGGGAGAGAAAGCAAGAGAGAGAGAGCAAGAACACAAAGGGGCCGAACCCCCTTGCGTCCGCCCCCTTCCCGTCGGCTCAAAGAGAAGGCCGAAACCCCTCTTTGCGTCCTTGGTTGCTTGATTCCTTCTTCCCTCTTCCTCCGGTCCAAGCTAGCACTTGAGAAGGAAGAATCTAGATCTCACCTCTAGACGTGGATCAACCATAGAGACGAGGACAATATTCTTCGTGTGATCTACCAAACCAAAAGGTACACATCTTCTATGTCCCTTATCATGTTATGATGTCTCTTCCTGTGATCCTTGGTGGACTTTGAGTAGGAATTAATTTTTGTTATTCCGTTGCGTTTACGTCAAAACACAACAATTATATATTACTAGAGGACATAATAGGCATGAACCAAACATCCAAAGGTGTACCCCACTGCCAACTCGCAAAATAGGGCAGTTCTATGTCAATTGACAAACTGTAAGGGGTGTGCATTGCAGATTTGCCTAAAATTTGGGGGGGGGGGTAATAAGTGTAAAAATCCCAAATTTAGGGGAAAAATGGGAATAAAAAATACCCCAGAAGTGAACCCCACTATCACCTAACGATTCTCTAACAACAATGGACGGCGGGGTATAATTTGTAATTATTATTGCACAAAATAGAGGTGTCCCCTGTCCATTGATGAACAGTAAGGGTAGGAATTGCCTATTTACGTAAACCCGAGGGTGCAAACTGTAAATTACCCCCCTACATATTGTTATAGATTACTTCGACAAGTTATCCTGACCTCATTAAGGCTTGCATATTAAACTGGTTAAGCAAGAGTGGTTTAGAAATGATGAAAATGAGTGAGATTTTAGCACTACTACCACAATTACACATACTTCCTAGTATTCCAACAAATGAGGTAAGGAGCGAGCTTTTCATAGAGCTCCAATTTAGTTTTCTAAAACTTACAATATTGTCCAGAAGCGGGGAAGTTGACTTATACATGTACAATATTATGCAGACATATCATAGTATGATTTTAGGAGAGTAAGAGAAATAGTCAAAAGCAACTGGCATTCGGCCTCTGACAGAAACCTTGAGTACTTTAAACCCCCTATAACTGACACAAAGCAAAGAAATTAGAGAACATAAAACAGTGTCAGACACTTGAGAGAGTAATAGATAAGGGTATATATGTAGGATATACATAATTGTAGCAACTCATAATAGAAACTTAAAATAACTTACGGGGACAAGACTTGCTTCAACTCATCATCAGTAAATTGGGACTTACATTTGCAATTAGCAAAGTGGAGCATGTCGAGAGACCATAAATTATTTTTCTTGCATGTTCCTGTATCAACCAAAAAGCCATCTCCGTGTCGACATAGCAAGTGGGACTGCTCTGCACGAGTACCGTGGGTTTAATTGTGATCACGACTAAAACAAAGAGTGCAGAAATTTACATTGTGTTATGCTATTAATTAATCTCCTTTATCCTCCCTAATGGTTCAATTTTTAATAGCAAATCAATGAATTTGCTATAAAAACTTAATTGGCAAACCTTGTCCTTGTCAGTGAACACACCGGTGGGTTCCATGATGTCCTCTGAGTTCTTAATCAACCCTTTTAAAAAGCCTAAACAGAGACGATGAAACATACCTAATGAACCAACCAATGTAAACAGAGAAGATGGAGCATACCTAAAGAACCATTCGCTGTAAACAGAGAAGATGAAGTCGTAACAGTGGGAATCGATAGTGACATTGCTTTGGGTTGCAGCCGCAACTTGGAGAATCCTCGTTATCACGGGGATCTCTCTCCTATGACTTCATTAGAAAATAAAGCTGCTCTTAGGGTTAGGAAGACACTATTGTAATTATAAACTTTAGGGAGACACTTCCGTAATAAAAGATCTTAGGAGTTATTTTTTTTATTCTTCACTCTTTTATGATAGTAAAAATATATTAGAGGCTTCTAAGTATTAGAGCCTTCTAAGTATTGTATCATACTACTCTAAAAAAATTGCATCACACCATTTGTAAGGAGATTGATAAAATCTCATAATCCTCCATTATGGACTTTGGTAAATTAAAAACCAACCACCGTTGCTTGATTATAAGAATCCATGGGGTTCCACCTCAAAACCAATTGTCAATGAGGGGAGTATCCCTGAACACTTATTAATTCATTTTTTTCTTGAATGTCCGATGTGGGACTTCTCAACACGCCCCCTCACGTGTGGCATTTTTTAGCCTACACGTAGATCTTTTTATCTACGGGTGGCGGTGAGCACGTGGGTTGTTAGATCATTCACGTGTGTGAGCTGAGGCTCTGATACCATGTAGAAAGTCAAGATTTGAGAAGTCCCACATCGAACATTCAAGAAAGCAAAATGAATTAATAAGTGATATGGGCTCCTCCCCTCATTGCCAATTGGTTTTGAGGTGGAACCCCATGGATTCTTACATGGTATCAGAGCCATCTAAAGCTCGTCGCTCTCACCGATCCGTCAATTTGCAGAAAATTTCTCGTCAATTTCAGCCTTCGCCATGTCGTCTTCTTCCACCGACTCTAATTTGGGGCTACCTTCTAGTTTGAAGTTCTTCATCGCCAACTTGAATTCTCTCGTACAAGTTCGTCTTGATGGAACGAATTACTTGATTTGGAAAGCTCAGATGCTCACGATTTTGCAGGAAAATGGTTTGATAGATTTCATTTTGGGTAAGAACATTCCTTTGCAATTTCTAAACCCTAGCTCCTCAGAATCACCTTCTTCTCTCAATCTTGAGGTCAATCCTGCTTTCACACACTGGTTCTTGGTTGATCAACATCTCAAGAGTGCCTTATTAGCCTCAATTTCACCTACTGTTCTTCCTATTATTCTGCATCTTTCTCATACACATCCGATTTGGACTGCATTAGAGTCAAGATATGCTTCTTTGTCTCGGTCACATGTTTATCAACTGAAACTGCGTTTGTGCTCCATTTCCAAAGGAAATCTCTCTATTACTGCCTATCTTGATCATATTAAGCAGATTACTGATCAACTAGCTCAATTTAATGAACTTGTTTCTGAGGAGGATCTCATACTCTATATTCTTAAAGGTCTTCCTGCTGAATATGACCGTTTCAAGTCTAATATCAGAATTCGAGGCACTCCTCTTTCTGTGCATGAGCTAAGCACATTGTTGGTATCTGAAGAGTTACACACTCATACAACTGCTTCTCAGCAGATGTTTACTCTTAACCCTACCTCTGTGTCACAATCTGCAACCACTAAAGTCATGAATGCTTACTACTCCTCCTCTAAGCCAAAGTATGGATCTCAAGGCTACAAACACAACTATCAGAAGTCATCTACCTCACAGCCTTTTCTTTTTGGTTCTTATCCTGTTGCTGCTTCTTCAAAACCACCTCCACATGTCAAGAATTTCTCTGGTTCTTCTAATGTTGAATGTCAAATAGGTGGTAGACTCAGACACACTTCTTGAGATTGTTGGTTCAGATTGGACACAAACAGATTTGCTATGAAATCAAATCCAAAAAGAGCTTATAGTGTCTACCAACAAAACTCCTTCCACAATGATTCCAATCCTGGTACTTCTTTAGAAGCTTATTCTCACACCAATGGTTTTGGCACTTCATCATCTACACCCTGGCTACTGGACACAGGAACTACACATCATGTTACAATTCACATGTCCAACTTGCACCAGCCAGCACCTTATCTTGGCCATGATTCAATTCATGTTGGGAATGGTAATCAAGTGCCTATCCAGTTCAATGGTAATGGTAACCTCCACTTGTCTAGTTCTTCATTTCATCTATCTGACATATTATATTCATATCATTTCTCAAACAATCTTCTATCTGTTTGAAAGTTCGCTACAGATAATAACTGTACTCTCTCTTTTAATGCCCATGGTTTTGTCATTCAGGACAATGCTACCAAGGCTCTCCTCCACCAAGGCCCATGTAGCAATGGTCTGTATGCCATATCCACCACTCCATCATCATTATCCACATCATCTTCACCCAAGGCTCATCTCTCTGTATTGTCTTCTGCATCCCCATCTTTGTGGCACACAAGACTTGGTCATCCCAGTACAGTTTTCTTCAGTCCATGTCCTCTCTTTTGAATTGAAAATTTCAACATTCTAAGCATGTTTGTCAGTCTTGTGCTGTTTCTAAGTCTCATAAGGGTTTTTTTCCACATAGTACTTCTATTTCTACTAAGCCTTTTCAACTAGTTCATCCTGATGTATGGGGACCCTCTCCCTATGTTTCATGTCAAAATTATAAATACTATGCCTTGTTTCTTGATGATTTTACAAAATTCACTTGGATTTATCCTCTCAAGTCTAAGGACAAAGATTATGATGCATATTTTCACTTCAATAGTGACTATTCATACTCAATTCTCTGCAGAAATACAAATTTTTAGAACAGAAAATGGTAGAGAGTACCTTAATCATGATTTTGCAGTTTTTCTCCAAAGTCATGGTACAATTCATACACTTGTGCTTTCACTCCTGAGCAAAATGGCAAAGCAGAAAGAAAACACAGACATCTTGTTGATACTGCCATTGCCTTGTTGGCACAAGAAAATTAATCTCCTCAATTCTGGTTGGAAGCTCTTGTCACAGCCAATTTTCTTATCAACAAACTACCCAAACATTCTTTAAAAAATAAATCTCCTCATTTCATGCTTTATCAAACACAACCTGATTACTCTCTTCTCAAAGCTTTTGGTTGTCTGTGTTTTCCCTGGCTTAGACCTTACTCTCCTAACAAATTGCATCATAGATCTACTCCTTGCCTCTTTTTAGGCTATTGTCTTCACACCAAGTGATACAGATGAATGGACCTTACTACTAAGGTCATCTATGTTTCCATGTCATTTTTGATGAGCTAGTCTTCCCTTTCACATCCATGTCTACCACTAACTTCACCAAAACCAACTATACTACTGATTGGAGCTTTCCAAGACCTCTCTTTCTTAGCTCACAACCTTCTTCTACCCTCCCTGTTCCTAATACCTCCCCTTCTCTTGTTTCATCTCCTACCTCCATCAATCCCAGTTTATCACCCATCACATCACCTAATCACTCATCCACAACCTCTTCCTCCTCTTCTGAGCCCTCTCCAGCTCCTACTCCTATTCCCACTCCATCTCATCCAATGCAGACTAGATCTAAAGGTGGAATTACTAAACCAAACCCCAAGTATTGTAATCACACTACTGTTACTCATGTCAAGGCTGAAACAGAACCTACTTCATTCAAAGAAGCACACTTATCCCCAAAATGGGTATCAGCTATGCAAGAGAAATACAGTGCCTTGTTACAACAACAAACTTGGTCTTTAGTTTCATTACCACCTGTCAGGTCTGCTATTGGTTGTAAATGGGTGTTCAGAATTAGGAGATGGATCTATCTCAAGATACAAGGCCAGGCTGGTGGCCAAGGGGTTTCATCAAAAAGCAGGTTTAGATTATTCAGAAACCTTTAGCCCTGTGGTCAAGCATCAAACTATAAGAATTGTGCTCACTTTGGCTGTACATTATAATTGGAATATCAAACAACTAGATGTATCTAATGCTTTTCTTCATGGTACTCTTCAAGAAGAGGTGTGTATGCAGCAACCCTCAGGGTTTGTTAGAGCTCCTGATCTTGTGTGCAAACTCAACAAGTCTCTGTATGGAATCAAACAAGCTCCCAAAGCTTGGTTCACCATGTTTTATGGGTATCTGCTAAGTCAAGGGTTCAAAGCTTCAAAGGCTGGTGCTTCTTTCTTTGTTCAATCTACCTCCACTACATTCACTATTATTTTGGTGTATGCGGATGATATTTTGATTACTGGTACAAGCTCGGCTCATGTTTCTGCTTTAATCACTCATATGCAGACTGTGTTTCCTGTCAAGGATTTGGGAAATCTATCTTACTTTCTGGGAATTGAAGTGCTCAGAAATGCATCCTCCATAACTCTTCATCAGACAAAGTATGCACATGACCTGATTCACAAATCTGGATTAGATGACTGCAAACCCTGTGACTCTCCAGTTAGCACCAAAGATCCTATTGTTCCCAATGTAGATCAAGTGTTTCATAATGTCTCTCTTTTTAGGAGCCTTGTTGGTGCTCTTAAGTACCTGACTATCAATAGAGCTGATCTTCAGTTTGCTGTCAATTCTTTGTGTCAGAAAATGCATCAACCAACCAATAGAGACTTTATTTCTCTTAAGAGAGTGATTAGATATGTTAAGGGAACTATTTCTCATGGTCTCTTGTTGACTGGTACTCCTCATGTGCTTCATTGCTTCTCAGATGCTGATTGGGCTGGATCTCTCACAGATAGAAGGTCTACCTCAGGGTTTTGTGTTTTTCTGGGGGATTCTCTGATTTCTTGGAGCTCAAAGAAGCAACACACAGTTGCTAGATCATCAACAGAAGCAGAATACAGGTCTATGGCTACTGCTGCTGCTGAGTTAAAATGGCTAGGCTATCTTTTAAAGGACCTGTTTATCAGTACTCCTCCTCCTATGCTTCTATGTGACTACTTGTCTGCTTTGTCCCTGGCTAAAAATCCTGTTTTTCATGCTAGGACCAAACATATAGAAATTGATTTCCATTTCATTAGAGAACAAGTGTGCTCCCAACAGTTGAGTTTGGAGCATGTTCCTACTCACAGTCAAGTGGCAGATATCTTCACCGAGCCTTTGTCATCTCACATGTTTCAGGATCTTCAACAACAGCTTCATCTTGTTGCAGCTAAAGTTCTCTCCTAGCTTTCTGACTGGATCAAACTTCAAAGTCATCAAAACTGATGACCTATAATTAGGACTAAACTTCACTTAGTCCTAAACTAATGACTTGTAATTTTGCACTAGCAGCTGCCGTTGGATCTTCTCTCTGCTTGTTTTCTGACCATAGATTGCCTTTTAAGTCCTACGGTGTCGTTTTCTGTGTCAAGAGAAGGAAAAGATGGGAGTGTATTGAGAAATAGAAATAGTTACACACTTGAGGGGTCAGATTGTAATTTGTTAAAAGATAGAAACATCTATATTAGATGTAATCGTCTGTTACTATTCAAATAATGAAAAACAAACTTTCCCTCTTCTTTCTCTCTCTTCTTCAACCCTGTTCTTCATCATCAACATTTCTAGGGTTTCAAGATCTTCATGATCTTCTGTATGGATCATCACTTTCTACATTGATTGATTGATCGACCTGACTACTTTCCTTGTGAAACTTTTTCATTTTCAGGCAATTTCGAGCACAGGGCTATTGTTGTCATCATCAGATATTGTAAACACCCTAGTTAGTAAATACTCCGAATTTTTCCGTTTAATACCCGTCCGTACGTATAAATGAAAAATACTTCCGTATTTCGTACTATTGCTGGACCTAATGAAAAATACTCGACTTTTTGAGCAAAACATTTAATACTCGTATTTCACATTTTAACGTACAATACTTCCGAATAAAACTTCTTGAAAACAATATTACGGTGAATAAATTATCATCCAAAATAGTGTAAATCTTACTAATTAGTTATTATTAAAAAAAATATTATTTATCTATTTTAAATAATTATTGTTATAAATATTTGCAAATATTATTATAAAACTTCGAAAATATTTAGTTAAAAAAAATAGTTAAAAAAATATAATTATATATTTATGTGTGTACATGCATCTTTAGTCTTATGTGTTATATTATTAAGTTTTAAAATAATACATGTTTAAGATTTGGAATGCGTAGTAACTTTTTTTTTACAGAAGTAGTTTGAATAGTATGATATTATTTTACACAAGTAATTAGTCATGAGTAAATATTATAAATATCGAAAATAATAAACAATTGAGTACATGATTTACAAATTATTTTTAAATATTTTATAATTATATGAAAAGATGGCAATGTGTGACACAAAAAACTCAATATATATGCTAAAATACTAAGAAATGCACCCGTATTTTTTATTCCGAATGAATAACTAGTATACGAACTATACACGTACGCATATCGAACAAATCAAATCGCGTATTTTTAAGCCGAATTTTTACTAACGTATTTTTAACATAAAATCGTATAATACACGTACGTACCGTATCACGTTTTATTTCTGTCCTGTATTTTACTAACTATGGTAAACACAACCTCCTCTGATATTGGGCAGACTCTTTTCACTTTCAATGGAACCTATTGTTAAACGTTATGTTAGTTGATCAATTGTATCACAATTCCAGAAAAATGAGTCGTAAAGTGGACTTGATTTTGACCATTGAATCAATTTATTTATGAATAACAACTAGCTAGCGAATGAATCAACCAATGTAAATACGGTTAAAATTATAAATATTTCCTTCTTGCAACTATCTATTTACAATAATGAAAATCACAATTTATAGTAATAACGTATCCTAAAACATTTTTTGAAAAAAAAAAAAAAAACGTATCCTAAAACACACCAACCGAAAAGTCAGTTTTACCAAACAATTGACGACCCCCAACAACAACATGGCCTATATTGACTCTGCCCTCCTGAATCTCCCCCCTCCATGAACACATCTCTCTCTCTCTCCATGGAGAGTTTTTTCAGCATTGTGAAGAAGAGAGAAAACCAGTCCTGGTCAGTATACTTAACATGCTTCTTCTTTCTTATGTTGATGATATTGTTTCTATCTATCAACACAGTACAGTTTACTCACAACAATGGCATAGTCCTCTTCCATAGCTATTCAAATTCATTACCCAATACAAGGCCCGACTGCGGCAACCGCTACATATATATTCATCGTGTCCCAGAAAAATTCAACGTGGACGTCGTCAAAGACTGCTGCAAATCGCTTGGTCTTGGCCCACAGATAACGAGTCATCGTGGGCCGAGTTGGTTCGCCACAAACCAGTTTGTATTAGAGGTGATATTCCACAATAGGATTAAGAAGTACGAGTGCTTAACGGATAACTCTTCGCTAGCCTCGTTGGTTTACGTGCCTTATTACGCCGGCATTGACGTGGGCCGGTACATGTTTGGTTATAATACTACTGTTAGGGACAAGTTGTCCCTTGACTTCGTCAAATGGGTAGCTGAGAGGCCCCAGTGGAAAACATTGTTTGGTCATGATCATTTTTTGGTCGTGGGCAATGTTGGATGGGACTTGTCTAGACAAAACACGGATTGGGGCAACCAATTCCTCTTGTTGCCCCAAACAAAGAACATGTCTATCTTAATTATTGAAGCCGTGCATGATAACAGCAGCGAGATTGCGGTTCCATACCCGTCATATTTTCATCCTTCGCACGAGACCGAAGTGTTCAGTTGGCAAGATAAAGTAAGTTCACTTAAAAGACCATTCTTGTTCTCATTCGTGGGCGGCCCGCGGCCCAGCCAAAATTCATCCATTCGAGGTCATATCATTAGACAATGTACGGCCGCGAAGGAAAAATGTAAATTTCTAAATTGTCACAAGGTGGCGTGTGAAAACTTGATTAACGTGATGGAAACAATGGAGAGCTCGAGATTTTGCTTGCAGCCTCCAGGGGATTCAGCAACTAGAAGGTCAACCTTCGACTCGATCCTGGCTGGATGCATTCCGGTTTTTTTCAACCAAGCGTCAGCTTATACGCAGTATAAGTGGTATTTACCTGATAATTATACAACTTATTCCGTATTTATACGCGAAGACCACATTAGAGAAGGAAAAGTCAACATTGAGGAGGTGCTTTCTAGGATACCGGAACAACAAGTGGTGGCTATGAGGGAGGAGGTTGTTAGGCTGATCCCTAAAATTTCATACTCGGTTTCAAAGTTGGAGTCGATTGAAGATGCCTTCGACATTGCTATCAATAGGCTTCTTGATAAGGTAAACAGTGCAAGAGAACTGGTTGAAATCGTGAATCACATGGAATGACATTGGATGAACATTGTATTAGATTTTTGCTGCGTTCTTTGAATAAAATTGTTTTTTGGCTTTGAGATTTTTGTCAAATTTCTTTGTTCATGTACATTATAAGAAGAATACCACTACTTCATTCGATTCAACGTCACTCACACATGTTATGATTCACTACATCCGTTTTTTCTCTAACTCCACAGTTTGACTTTTTGACTCGTAACCCGGTCACTTTGACCGGGTGATTTCGATAGCAAAACGATATAATATTGTCGATTTTTCTTTATGATGTTATAGAGTAAAAGTTCATCTACAGCATCATGAAAATATTATCAAACAATTACATTGTTTTGCTATGCAAATCACCTACTTATCCAGTGAATAATTGTAAAAGTGTAGAAATCAAGAACTCTCTAAGATGAAACAGAGAGAGAGAGAGAGAGAGAGAGAGAGAGAGAAGAAGAAGAAGAAGAAGAAGAAGAAGAAGAAGAAGAAGAAGAATTACTGAAGAAGAAAGAGTATGATTCATTACCACATTCATCACAATCCAACAGATTAGTTATACTACAGCAGTACAACTATTTACTAATTACAAAGTAACCCTTCAAGTCTAGTTTAATACTAAATTACTACTAGTCCTGAACTTTATAGAAACTACACTTGGCTCCCTTCTGTATAGCTTAACATCCCCCTTCAAGTTGAACTTGGTTTGACAAGTGAAGCTTGGACTTCAGCAAAAGAAACTGAGGTGAATTCAGGGATTTTGTGAATATATCAGCCAACTGATCTGAGCTAGGAACATAAAGCACTTGTAGAAGCCCTGCATGCACCTGTTCTCTAACATAATGAAAATCTATTTCAATATGTTTAGTATTGGAGTGAAACACAGGGTTTCTGGCAACGGAAAGAGCAGAGATGTTGTCACACAGCAAAGTGGGAGCATTAGGAATGGAAATACACAAATCTCTTAGAATATAAGTGATCCATCTGACTTCAGCAGAAGCGATAGCCATGCTTATGTACTCTGATTCAGTTGAACTTCTTGCAACTGTGGATTGCTTCTTGGAGCTCCAAGAGATTATATTATCTCCTAAAAAGACACAAAACCCTGAAGTAGATCTCTTATCAGCAGTAGATCCAGCCCAATCAGCATCAGAATAAGCATGAAGATGAAGAGGACAGTCATTAAGATTGATTCCATGATGCATAGTACCTTAGATATATCTACAGATCCTCTTGAGAGCAACAAAATCATCTGTAGAAGGAGCATGCATTTTCTGGCAAATGGAGTTGACAGCAAACTAGATGTCAGGTCTAGTTATGGTTAAGTACTGTAAGGCACCAACTAGACTCCTGAACCAAGATGGATTAGATTACAAAGTAGGGTTTGATGTGCTGGTCTTGGTGACAGCTGGAGTATCACAAAGCTTGGAATCAGTAAGTGCTGCTTTCTTGACCAAGTCTGCTGCATATTTGGCTTGATTCAAATGAAGACCAGAGCAATGAGCTCCATGTGAATGCACTTCAATTCCCAAGAAATAGGATAGGGACCCCAAATCTTTGAGTGATACCATTTCTTGAAGCTTAGAGATCAAGTAGGACACATGTTGAGTGTTGTCACCTGTAATTAATATGTCATCAACATAGATAAGGATGACTGTGAAGGTAGTTCTGGTTCTTTGTATGAACAATGATGCATCAGCTTTGCTGGGAACAAAATGTAACATTGCTAGACACTTAGAAAATTGACAACCCAAGCTCTTGGTGCTTGCCTAAGTCCATAGAGTGACTTATGTAACCTGCACACCAGATTGGGAGAGCTATTGTCTTGAAACCCTTCTGGTTGCTTCATAAAAACTTCTTCAGTCAAATCACCATGAAGAAATGCATTTGATACAATAGACCAATGTTGATTAAGTGCAAGAGAAAGAACTATTCTAATTGTCTGATGCTTCACAACTGGACTAAAAGTTTCTAAAAAATCAACACCTTGTCTTTGCAGAAACACCTTCGCAACTAACCTTGCTTTGTATCTGCTTATTGAACCATCTGGATTTTTCTTAAGCTTAAAAACCCACTTGCACCCAATAGCTCTTCTATTAGGTGGTAGAGGAACAAGAGACCAAGTATCTTGTTGCATAAGAGCTAGATACTCATCCTGCATAGCATGGATCCAAGGAGTAGAGGTAGCAGCTTCACTGTAAGATGATGGTTCTGTGGTGAGGTATTTAGGAGAATAAGTAATAGCTATAGAGCAGTACTTAGGATTAGGTTTACTGATCCATGATTTACCTCTGATAATCATTGAATGAGTTGGTTGAGGTAAAGTTGGAGAAGGTGGTGGTGGTGATGGTTGTAATGATGGTGGTGATGGTTGAGGTGATGGTGGTGATGGTGCATCAAATGCAGAAGCTGATGAGAATATAGATGTTGGTGGGGAAGATGAAGTATTTGAACTGAGAAATAAGGGTGCAAGAAAATACTAATCTGAAGTGTAGTTTGAAGATTTAAGAGCAAGAGCTGAATTGTCGGATATAGAAGAGAAAGGAAAAACAGTTTCATCAAATTGTACATGCCTTGATACATACACTACTTTAGTGCTTAGATCAAGACATCTATACCCTTAGTATTGGGAAAGTAACCTAGAAAAGCACAAGTAGCAGATCTAGGAGCTAGTTTATTTGGTGTATATGGCCTTAGCCAGGGATAACAAAGGCACCCAAAAATCCTAAAGGAAGAGTAATCTGGGTTTTTGTGATAAAGAGTGAAGTATGGAGATTTCATATCTAAGGAATTAGGCATTCTATTGATGAGAAAGTTAGAATTTACAAAAGCATCAAGCCAATAAGAAGTAGCATATAATCTTGTTGAAGAAGAGAAACAGTAGTTTCTATCAAATGTTTGTGCTTCCTCTCAACTTTGCCATTTTGTTGAGAGGTATGAGGACATGTAGTTTGGTGAATGGTGCCCTCATATTGTAAATAAAGAGCAAAGGAATGGTTCACATATTCAGAGCCAGTATCAGTTCTAAGTTTCTCAATAGTAGCACCAAATTGAGTAGAAACTAGTTTGGTAAAATGCAAGTAAGCAGCATAAGCTTGTGATTTGGTCTTGAGAGGATACAACCAAGAAAATATACTAAAATCATCAAGAAAAACAATGTAATACTTGTATTGTTGAAAAGAAGTACAAGGGGAAGGAACCAACACATCAGAGTGTATCAATGCAATTGGTTTACTAGTTACAGAGGTACTAGCTGAAAATGGTAGCTGATGACTTTTTGAAAGAGCACAAGAATGACAGAGTGATAAAGGCAAGTTATGAGACTTCAGAGAACACTCAGCAGCAGAGGGATGTCCAAGTCTTTGATGCCAAATAAGACTGGAAATAGTGTTGGAATAGATGCCTAAGAGGCAATCTAGTTTAGTATCAATTTATTTTGGCTAGAACATTCATTGTATTGTTTATTGGATATTTAATATAATGAAGTCCTTAGATTTAAAATTGTGTTGTTTATCTTAAATATCCCTAGTCCAGCATAATGATTAATGGGACAATCATCTATAGACTAGTATGGGGTTGGATTGATATGGAGATATCATGATCCAACACATGGGTGTGCATTAAGGGTAATGGCGCACCGGATTCACCCATCTCCGAGAAGGCTACATACACGTTATGTTAAGTCACAAGTGCTTCTCGTGGTGCAATGGTATTGTCATCCTTAGACTTGAAGTCGCTAGATATTCTAGTTGTGGATTATTGTGATTTTGGTAGCGTTAAACGCTACACCGTAACTGGGTAGTTATAAAGGCGTGTACCGGATACAATAAGAAGCAAGCATAGAGATCGTAGTGGACGTAGATAGAATTTGTCCCTCCCACATAACGGGAGAAAATATCCTAGGCCACTCGAGGGATAGTGCTTATAGAATTTCTAGCCAGACTCAAATAAATCAATATAGAATATTGATGTTATTTGCACGAATAAGGCTATTCCCATGAATCGAGAAACTATGGATTGGATATATGAGTGTGACTTCTACGTCTCGTGTTCAATCCGGATATAGAGACAAAGGGATGAGACAATTACTTGTACAAGGTTTGTCGGATGACTATTCTATTAGTTGGCTAGAATGGATGTTTTGCTAGAAACCGCTCCATATTAGCAAATTGTAGCTACCAACTAGATATAACCTATGGGGTCACAAGCTATATAGAGTTGAACTAGATTCGGGAATTAATTAATAGGATTAACTAATTAGAAGGATCACTTTGCAACACCTTGCAAACTTAGTAGGACTAAATTGCAAGGAAGGGACTAAACCGAATCCTAGTAGGACTAGAATGGATCCTTTAGGTAGTTGACAGGGATTTGCTGGACTATATAAAGGATGATCCTTCCTTCCTTCCCAAATTTATGGGCCTTTAGTTCATAACTTGAGTGGGATAGAACAAAAATGAGAGAGCAAGCAAGCAAGTGGGACCCGTCCGCCCCCCTTTTCGCCGCCCCATCCCGTCGGCCCAAACAAGGAGGCCGCCCCTCCTTGTTTCCTCGCGTTGTGTGATTTCTTCTTCCTCTTCCTCCATTCCGGGCTAGCACAAAGGAGAAGGAAGATGTAGATCTCAACTCTAGGCGTGGATCAACTATATAGAACGTGACACAATTCACGTTACAAGTCATCACATGAGAAACCCTAAGGTGTGTAACTTGATTTCTTCCCTACCATCGTTATGTCTCTTGTCCTGTGATCCTTGGAGGGCATTGCATTGATAATATTTGTTTTTCCGCTGTGTATCCATGATCAAAACCCTACAGTGGTATCAGAGCCACCGGTCGTAGAGCATAAACGTGGTTTATGTGTTACATTTTGATATTTTTACACTTTAAATTTATTGTTTATAGTGTAAAACAAGACAAATCAAGCATATGATGCAATTTGTCAATAATCAATCATAACAAGACCTAATTTTTGCATTGGATGTATGAATGAGTGAGTTTGAGAAATTTTAGGATCTTAGATCTAGGGTTTGGGCATCCTATGGAAAGAAGGAGTTCTTTTCATACAAGGAAATAACCAAACTTGGGCACCAAGCAAGGGAGTTGTTTTGGAAACAACTCTCAAAGGAGGTTCGACCCCCTAGGGGACCGCCCCTCCTTGCTTGCCGCCCAAGCAAGGGACAGCCTAGGGGCCGGGGCAGCCCTAGCCCGCGGCCTAGCCGCGTGGACTAGGGGCCGTCCGGCCCAAGGCCTTTGCGGTCCTCTTTTGGGGTCCGGGCAATTTGATTGTTGGGCCCAATTGACCGTTTTAACCCTAGAAAATCCTAAAATCAATTAAAATTGACCAAGCGCGTTAAAATTGGATTTTAACTGTTTATGTGCAAATCGCATTGTGATTGAATATGGCCTTAGGATATGGTGTGGTGTGATTGTTTATTTTTGTGGTTTGGTTTACGGCCTGCGAGCTGATCAATTAATTGTAATAATTAATTAGGGTTTTATGGCCTGCGAGCCATTTTTTTTCTCAACTTGTGAGATTTATTTTATTGAGTATGGTTGTTAGCTAGTGCTAGATAGAGTAGATTGTTAGCCAAGATTGAAGAAAATAAGCCCAAAGCCAAAGGGAGACACAAAACATGGAGCATTACACATGACTATAAAGGATGGACCAAAAGATGAAGACGCATGGAGATGTGTTTGCTTTTAGGGTTCATAGATAATTCCATTGACTTGGAATTATCTTAGTCTAGAAAAAGGCCATATTCACATCACGTTTTATTTTGTTTTGTGGTTGTTTATTTTATTGTCTTATTATTTTGTGGTTGGTGTATGGATAATGCATGCAATTAGGATAATAAGATAATTAGACAACCCGGATCTATTATTTGGAGTTGTGCCCAAACTCAAATAGATAGATTAGTTGATATTGATCAACAAAACAATTAAAGTTGAATTAAAAATCTCTCAAAATTCAAATATTGTTTTCTTCCCTTCTCGTTATTTAAACACTCATTATCATCATGATTTATCAAGTTCGCGCGTGCCAAAGCATGGCGACTTGGTTCATAATGATGGAATGCGATGGCACAAGCAAGTAATGTGAAACTGTTTAAATAAGAGGTTGAACACAACTAGGCTATTAATATGATTAAAACCCAGAGGCAATCAATTGGGATTATCCATACGGATGGATGAATAAGGAGTTATTTGCCCAATTGAACCAAGAGTTGCATATTGGAATTGTTCCTACCTAAAGTAGTCAAATTATGGGTGACTTGCCAAAGCAAGCTCATAAGGAGATGAAACATGGATCTTGGCCCACTAGAAAATATAAGGATATTTTCCGCATTAATATCTTGAGGGTTATTAATCTGCAGAAAAATAGTGGGAGCTATATTTGATAAACTAGCCATTATTGAATATAGTCAAAAATTCACAAATACTAAAACTTGCGTATTTTCCTTTTTGTAGAATTCCAAATGGCAAACAACTCATCGAGTTCACAACATTCCCTACGATCTGTCCTTGAGAAGGACAAGCTCTTTGGAACCAACTTCCTTGATTGGTACAAAAACTTGAGAATCGTTCTCAAGCAAGAGAAGAAACTGTACGCAATAGAGGAGCAAGTTACAGTAGGTCCAGAGAACAATACCCCTGCAGCCCTAAAGGCGTATCAAAAGCGTGTTGATGACGCTAATGATGCGGCATGCCTTATGCTATGCACCATGACTTCTGACCTTCAGAAGCAACACAAAAACATGAATGTTGTCGATATGATCGAGCATCTGAAGCAGCTCTTCCAAGAGCAGGCAAGGGTTGAGAGGTATGAGGTGTCTAAGGCATTGTTCAAGTGTCATCTAGCAGAAGGGAACCAGGTGGGACCCCATGTACTCCGTATGATCGGGTACCTGGAGAATCTCGCCCGACTGGGGTTCCCGGTCGGCCAAGAGTTGGCAACCGATCTCGTGTTGCAATCGTTGCCCGAGAGTTATGGACAGTTCATCATGAACTATAACATGAACGAGATCATGAAACCACTGCCAGATTTGCTCAATATGTTGAGGACAGCTGAACAAAGCATCAACAAGGGTAAGGGCAAGGCCATTATGATGGTGCAGAAAGGTAAGGGCAAAAGTTTTGCCTCATCCTCCAAGGGCAAAGGCAAGTCAGTTGCCAAGTCCAAGGAACCTGCCCTTAAGCCTCTTGGTGGGATTGCCAAAGGTGTGACTAAAGGTGAGTGTCACTAATGCAGTCATCCTGGACACTGGAGGAGGAACTGCCCAAAATATCTGGAGGACAAGAGGCTTGGAATAGTGATTCCACCACCACCAGGTATTTTTGTTGTAGATGTCAATTTAACTGTCTCTATATCATGGGTATTAGATACTGGATGTGGATCTCACATTTGTCGAAATGTGCAGGATCTAAAGAGAAGTAGAAGATTGGCTAAAGGGGAGATGGATCTGCGCGTTGGGAATGGAGCAAAATTTGCTGCGTTGGTCGTAGGCGTGTGCGAGCTATCTCTGCCTTCAGGATTAGTTTTAGAATTAAATAATTGCTATTTTGTGCCTGCTATGAGCAGAAACATTATTTCTATTTCTTGTTTGGATATGGAAGGTTTTATTATTTCAATAAAGAACAATTGTTGTTCCTTTTATTTTAATAATACTCACTATTTTAGTGCGCAATTATTTAATGGACTGTATGTCCTTGATCTAAGCAATCATGTCTACAAAATTAATACCAAGAGGATTAAAATACATGATTTAAATCCTGCTTACTTATGGCACTGTCGTTTAGGCCATATAAACGAGAAACGTGTATCTAGACTCCATAAGGATGGACTACTGGACTCATTTGATTTTGAATCATATGAGACATGTGAGGCTTGTTTATTGGGAAAAATGACAAATTCCCCTTTTAATAAGAAAGGTGAGAGGACTAGTGAGCAATTGGCGCTCATACGTACTGATGTGTGTGGGCCATTTTCCACTCCTGCCAGTGGTGGTTATGTCTACTTCATTACATTTACTGAGGATTGCAGTAGATATGGATTTGTGTACCTTATGAAGGCCAAATCCGAATCCTTTGAAATGTTCAAAGAATTCAAAAGTGAAGTAGAGAAGCAACTTGACAAAAGTATTAAAGCTCTACGATCAGATCGTGGAGGAGAATACTTGAGCGAAGAGTTTGACGACTATCTTAGAGAGTGTGGGATCGTGTCCCAAATTTTTTCCGCCCGGAACGCCACAACAGAATGGCGTGTCTGAGAGGAGGAATCGAACCCTATTGGATATGGTTCGATCTATGATGTGTCAAACCGACCTTCCATTATCATTTTGGGGCCACGCTCTATTAAGTGCAGCTTTCACCATTAACCGTGTTCCATCTAAATCAGTCATGAAGACACCAAATGAGATGTGGAGTGGGAGGCGTCCCACACTGTCGTTCATGAGGGTTTGGGGTTGCGATGTCTATGTAAAACGTTTACAAGCAGACAAGCTAGGGCCAAAGTCGGATAAGTGTAAATTTGTGGGGTACCCTAAGGAAACTAAGGGTTACTATTTCTACAATCCAACCGAGAACAAAGTGTTTGTTGCTCGGACCGGCGTGTTTCTAGAAAGAGAATTTGTCTCTAAAGAAGCAGGTGGGAGGACTTTAGAACTTGAAGAGAATCAAGAACCACAAATCACTGAACCGATTATGGAACATGAACAGGAACCACAAGCAGTTGTGGAACAGCATGTTCAGGTAACACAAGATCTTCGTAGATCCAGTAGAGTGCGCCAGGAACCCTAGAGGTATGGACTTCTCGTGACCGATTCTGGTGACACGATGCTCATTGATGATGAGCCTACTACCTATGAAGAGGCCGTTAAAGGGCCAGACTCTCAGAATTGGCTAGAAGCCATGAGATCCGAGATGGAATCCATGTATACCAACAAAGTATGGACTTTGGTGGAACCACCCGAAGGGGCGCGGCCCATAGGGTGAAAGTGGGTCTTCAAGAAGAAGATCGACATGGATGGTAATGTGATTACCTATAAGGGCCGATTGGTGGCTAAAGGATTCAGACAGATTCATGGTATTGACTATGATGAATCCTTTTCACCAGTCGCTATGACCAAATCCATCCGAATCCTACTTGCATTGCAGCATACTACGACTATGAGATTTGGCAGATGGATGTCAAGACAGCATTCCTTTATGGGAATCTTCTTGAGGATGTGTATATGATACAGCCAGAGGGTTTTGAAGATCCAGAGCAAGACAACAAAGCCTGTAAGTTGCAACGATCTATTTATGGATTAAAGCAAGCTTCTAGGAGTTGGAATCGACGTTTTGATGAAGTAGTCAAATAGTTTGGCTTCATCAGAAACGAAGATGAGTCTTGTGTGTACAAGAAGGTTAGTGGGAGCTCTGTAGCTTTTCTGGTCTTGTATCTGGATGACATACTACTGGTTGGAAACGACGTTCCCATGCTACAATATGTTAAAGATTGGCTAGGGAAGTGTTTCTCAATGAAGGACTTAGGGGAAGCAGCCTATATACTTGGTATAAAGATCTATAGAGATAGATCTAAGAGACTGCTAGGCCTAAGTCAAAGTACATATATTGACAAGTTGTTGAAGCGGTTCAACATGCAAGATTCCAAGAAGGGATTCTTGCCCATGTCACATGGAATCACTCTTTCGAAGAGTGGTTGTCCTTCCAATGAGATTGAGAAGGAACGCATGAGTAGAATTCCCTATTCCTCGGCCATATGATCTATCATGTACGCCATGTTATGTACTAGACCAGATGTGTCATAAGCCTTGAGTATGACAAGCAGATACCAATACAATCCGGGTGAGAGTCACTGGATTGCACTCAAGAACATCCTGAAGTACTTGAGAAGAACTAAGGATGCTTTCTTGATACTTGGCGGTGAGGAAGAGTTGCGTGTAAGGGTTTACACTGATGCAAGCTTCCAAACCGACATAGATGACTTTAGATCACAGCCGGGATATGTGTTTTGCCTGAATGGAGCAGCGCTGAGCTGGAAGAGTTCCAAGCAAGAGACGGTGGCTGATTCTACAACAGAGGCTGAGTACATTGCTGCAAATGGCGCAGCAAAGGAAGCTGTTTGGATCAGAAAGTTTGTTTCTGAACTTGGTGTGGTTCCTAGTATTGCGGATCCAATTGAGTTGTACTGTGACAACACTGGAGCGATCGCGCAATCAAAGGAACCCCGGTCGCACAAGAAATCCAAGCACGTGCTCAGGAAGTTCCATCTGATTCGAGATATTATCGATAGAGGAGACGTTCGGATATGCAAGATTCCTACAGATGATAATCTGTCAGATCCAATTACAAAGCCGCTTGTGCAGTGGAAGCATGAAGGGCACACCAGTAGCATGGGCATACGATATGCGTTAGATTGGCTCTAGCGCAAGTGGGAGACTGTTGGAATAGATGCCCTAGAGGCAATCTAGTTTAGTATCAATTTATTTTGGCTAGAACATTCATTGTATTATTTATTGGATATTTAATATAATGAAGTCCTTAGATTTACAATTGTGTTGTTTATCTTAAATATCCCTAGTACAGTATAATGATTAATGGGACAATCATCTATATACTAGTATGGGGTTGGATTGATATGGAGATATCATGATCCAACACATGGGTGTGTATTAGGGGTAATGGCACACCGGATTGACCCATCTCCGAGAAGGCTACATACACGTTATGTTAAGTCACAAGTTCTTCTCGTGGCGCAATGGTATTGTCATCCTTATACTTGAAGTCGCTAGATATTCTAGTTTTGGATTATTGTGATTTTGGTAGCGTTAAACGCTACACCGTAACTGGGTAGTTATAAAGGCGTGTACCGGATACAATAAGAAGCAAGCTTAGAGATCGTAGTGGACGTAGATAGAATTTGTCCCTCCCACATAACGGGAGCAAATATCCTAGGCCACTCGAGGGATAGTGCTTATAGAATGTCTGGCCAGACTAAAATAAATCAATATAGGATATTGATGTTATTTGCACGAATAAGGCTATTCCCATGGATGGAGAAACTATGGATTGGATATACGAGTGTGACTTGTATGTATCGTGTCCAATCTGGATATAGAGACAAAGGGATGAGACAATTACTTGTACAAGGTTTGTCGGATGACTATTCTATTAGTTGGCTAGAATGGATGTTTTGCTAGAAACCGCTCCATATTAGCAAATTGTTGCTATCCACTAGATAGAATCTATGGGGTCACACGCTATATAGAGTTGAACTAGATTTGGGAATTAATTAATAAAATTAATTAATTAGAATGATCACTTTGCAACACCTTGCAAACTTAGTAGGACTAAATTTCAAGGAAGGGTCTAAACTGAATTCTAGTAGGACTAGAATGGGTCCTTTAGGTAGTTGACAAAGATTTGTTGGACTATATAAAGGATGCTCCTTCCTTCCTTCCCACACTTATGAGCGTTTAGTTCATAACTTGAGTGGGAGAGAACAAAAAGGAGAGAGCAAGCAAGCAAGAGGGACCCGTCCCCCCCCCCTTGCCGCCGCCCCATCCCGTCGGCCCAAACAAGGAGGCCGCCCCTCCTTGTTTCCTCGCGTTGTGTGATTTGTTCTTCCTCTTCCTCTATTCCGGCTAGCACAAAGGAGAAGGAAGATCTAGATCTCAACTCTAGGCGTGGATCAACTATAGAGAACGTGACACAATTCACGTTACAAGTCATCACAGAAGAAACCCTAAGGTGTGTTACTTGATTTCTTCCCTTACCATCATTATGTCTCTTGTCCTGTGATCCTTGGAGGGTATTGCATGGATAATATATTTTTTTCCGCTGCGTATCCATGATCAAAACCCTACAAATAGTAGCAGAGGAATGTGCAAAGGCCACTTTAGAATCAACAGAAGATGTAGAAGATGCGGAAGATATAGCTTAGAGTCCATTAGAACAGGGGCCTTGATGAAGAATTTGGTGAGTGAGATTTTCCTGAATGACAAAACCACAAGCATTAAAAGATGTGGTGCAATTATTTTCTAAAGCAAATTGATGCACAGATAGCAATTTGGCTAAGAAATGAGGAGAATAAAGAACATTTGTAAGTCTAAAGGTAGGTTTAGTAGAATGATTACCAGAGAACACATCATTACCATAATGTGCGATTAGAAGGTTCTGTACCATCACCAATTGTGACTGAATCACTTCCAGAATAGACAGATGGATGTTGCAGACTATGAAATTGATTTGTGACATGGTGATTTGCACCAGAGTCAAATAACCATGGTGTTGAAGAGACTAGTGGTGGTCCAAGAACAGAAGTAGAACCTCTATAATACTGAGAATGAGGCACTGGAGAGATGCCATGAATATCTGATGAAGGTGATTGCATATATGTGTAGTAAGTCCTTTTTGTTGATGTAGAAGTAGGTCCTGTTGTCCCAAATCTCTGTAAATCAGTTCGAAACCAACAATCACGCGTTGTGTGACGACTTTTTTTTGCAAATTTGGCACACAAGAGGCTCAACAGAAGATGCACTCTTAGTGTGTGACGAAATGCCAAAGTGAGATGAGCTAAAATTTGGAGATGCTGTAGAGATATGTCCACCATTACCAAATCTTTGAGAAGAATGCTTGTTCTTGGACGAATAGTAATGATTGGTAGGACGAGGACCACAAGAAGAACGCTGATTCGCATAAAATGCAGTCATCGCCTTATTAGCCGCCATAGCAGAACCATGAGAGACTGAATTTGGAATACCAAATGAATGAGAAACATACAATTCTTCAGAGCGGATGAGAGAGCTGGGTTCTTGCACTGTAATTGGAGAAGGTTGCAGACGAATATTGGACTTGAAATGCTCAAAGTCAGTCGGTAAACCACGCAAAATGTATAACACCAAATCTTCATCAGAGATTAGTTCATTAACTAAGGCCAATTGTTCGATGAGAAGCTTAATGCGATCAAGATACTGCGTGATTGTTGAATTTCCTTTGGTGATAGTACTCAATTTATCCTTAATCAGATGAACATGCGACCTAGAGAGAGATGAGAACCGTGCATCCAATGCAGACCAGATCAAAGCAAAAGACGTCAAATGAAGAATTACCGGTAGAACTGTTGCAGAAATGGAGGCAATTAAACCGCTCTTGAGATGCTGATCGATTGCTAACCAAGTTGTATACGGTGGATTCACCGGTGAAGACGAAGAATCGGACGGCGGAGACAAGAACTGAGGCGCTGCTGAAACTTGAACCGAGACATGAGAATACAAGTCATTTGCCTGAAGAATAGTCGTCATCTGTGCTTTCCAGAGTAAGAAATTGGAGGAATCAAGTTTAATCTGGACCAGATGGTTGAGATTGCTCAAGAAGAATCGCAAACCAGACGGAAGATCCGAAGAATCCATGAAGAAACCAGAAAATTTTTACGAAAGAACGAAGAAATATTCACAGATCGAAAGAGCAGCGAGCTTCACAAGGCTCTGATACCATGTAGAAATCAAGAACTCTCTAAGATGAATCAGAGAGAGAGAAGAAGAAGAAGATGATGATGAATTACTGAGGAAGAAAGAGAATGATTCATTACCACATTCATCACAATCCAACAGATTAGTTATACTACAGCAGTACAACTATTTACTAATTACAAAGTAACCCTTCTAGTCTATTTTAATACTAAAGTACTACTAGTCCTGAACTTTATAGAAGCTACACTTGGCTCCCCTCTGTATAGCTTAACAAAAAGTCAAGACATGGACTTAGAGAAGAGACGTAGTTAGTATACTTTATTACAGTGCAGCTCGTGCATATTATTAAAATAATAATACTACCCACGTGCTTAATATAAATTATGGTATAACCTGCAAATGTTATAAACATCAGAATATTACCTGCAAATGTCATAACCTGCAGCCGAATAAAACTTATAGAACTAATAATAAAAAAAAAATGTCATAACACTTCACATCATTCTTGTTATCTTTTTGTAACCCCCAAAATTATTCTATTATGTTAATCCGGACAAGCAAGCTCACGGTTGTTATGGTCTGGCTTTTGTGCTCAAGGCTCCGGATTTCGTTGACCAGAGAAATTTTGTCTCAAAAGGGACTCCAGTAAGCACAAAGAATGGCTCTCATGGGATTGGGTTATGAGTTTGAATGCTGTAAAAATGACATGCACAAGGTGGCCATGTCAATTCTTGACTTGGGCAAAGAACCTAATTACAACTTTAGTAAAAGGCTGCTGCTAGAAGGAGAAGGGGAGCTAAAGAGTACTAAGAAACAGCGTTCAATAGATGTTGCTTCTGGTTAATCTACCAGGTCCATATGATGGTTTGAATTTCTCACAGCAGCCTGTTAATTTTCATGCATGCTCCTCTGCTGATTTTTTTCTTTTTGTTAATTCTTGTAATTCTTTTGCTCTTTCGGTGAATGGTGGATTATCTGTGAATGGGTTCCGGTTGACTATCCCGAAACAGACAAACATGTCGCCATGAGTCTTCTTAGTTGGATTTGTTGGAAAAATGGTCTTTGAACAAACATTTTTTATCCGACTTTGAGCTCGATTTTAATCCGGCTCATCTTAAAAGTTAACAACGCCAACTGCATCATCGTATAGAGGGCAACTTGGTGGCCGTTTAGATAACTCATTCGTATAAGACAATTAAGAATTGAATGATCAAATTGAGCTCTCAAAATGAGTTCATATCAAACTAATTGTGTTGATAAGGAAAAGGGAATCACATCTTGGTTCAAGGAGAAAGTTGTGTGCTTATCTACTTCAAGATTGCTCTATAGGGCACGCCCTTTGGGTGGTACAAATTTCGTGTAGGAGAGAGGACCTAGCTATGGTCCGAACCACCGCGCGCGCCGCCGCCGCCGCAGTTAGTTAAGGCCTATATCTTTTTGGGCCAGAAACTAATTAAATTAATTATTATTTGTTAATTAAAAGAAAACTTGCAACCGTTCTGTTCGAATTTCCGAACAGCCAACGGTTGTGGTCCAACCGCCACTTCTCTCTCAATAAAAAACAATGTCTTCTCCAGTTTTGAACACAAACGAAATCCACAGCATCATTCTCTCTATCTGACAACAAACTTCTCTACCAAATTTCGGTTCGTCGGGCCTGGTGGTTACGTGCTTTCAACCAATGCGCCGGAAGGCTTTTATCCTGGTAAACAGAAGTCACTGGTGATAGCAGGCGGCTAATCTGTTTTAAGGAACCCGTACCATACATGTACGAGACTGTCTTCGATATCACAATAGCATTCGGGAGGATTTCAATCAATAAGTTTTTACAGTTTTCATGTAATCAGTGTTTGTTACATATACAGAAACTGTGTCGCCAGATTACGCAAATTCTAACAATCTTGAAACAGATAATGTTTCTGTAAAATTAATCAACACGGTATCATATTCTTTTCTTTCAATCTGCTTATGTCTCTTCTATTTTCTTCAGCAAATAATAACCAGTTCCTTGCAGCAAAGTTTAAATATGTCAATACAGTTTTATCTGTATTTACAATCTCATTTAACATATTCTATGTTAATTATCTTACTTACTATTTCAGTAAGTTATTGACTGTTTTCTCCATTTCAGAAATGGCAAAAAAAAACAACTGAGAACCAAGAGCCTCGAACGTCTAAAACTGTGACAGTGCCTACGAATCTGGTTGTTGCAGTCGGTTCCCATCATGTGAACAAACAGGAGAAATTCAGGGGGACGGACTTCAAAAGATGGCAGTAGAAGATGTTTTTTATCTGACCACATTGAGTCTCGCTAATTTTCTCAAAGAAGACGCTCATGCTTGTCCAGAAGATGCGGATCAAGAAACAGTACAAGCGGTCCAAGCATGGAATCATTCTGATTTCCTGGCAAGAAACTATGTACTAAATAGTTTCGATGACCAATTGTATAATGTTTATTCTGCGGTTAAAACGGAAAAAGAACTTTGGCAGTACCTTGAAAAGACATATAAAACTGAGGATGCGGGTGGCAAAATGTTCGTCGTTGAAAATTTTATGGAGTATAGGATGGTAGATTCTAGGGGCATTATGGCCCAAGTTCAGGAATTTCAATGTATAATTCATGATGTAATTGCAGAAAAGATGCATCTTCCTGAAGAGTTCCTAGTCGGCGTCATGGAAGAATTACAAGAACTACCTAAAGCACAAGCACATCAATGGAGGAATTAATCGTTCGGCTCCGAATCGAGGTAGGGAATCGACTTGCTGACGACAAGCCCTCATCAAGCCAACAGGCCAAAGCCAACATGGTAGAAGAAAGGCCCAAGAACCATCTCAAGCGGAAATATGAATCTAATCAGGCCGAGAAGAAGAATTTCAACAGGAAATGCCACAACTGTGGTAAAACAGACCACAAAATTAAGGACTCTCGCAAGAAAAAGAAAACCTCTAAAGGGAAGAAATCGGAAGCACAACTAGCGGAAACTGATGATGGAGACAACTACGCCGCCGTCGTACCCGAAGTCAACGTTTCCGGAAGTAATCTTAAATAGTGGTGGATTGATACGGGGGCTACCCGACATATTTTCTCCAATAAGAAGATGTTCTCGTCCTACGAGGAAGTCGATTAGGAGGAACCTCTCTACATGGGGAATTCAGCCACGTCCGCAATCAAAGGAAAAGGGAAGGTAGCGCTGAAATGACCTCGGGAAAGACTATCACTCTTCATGATGTTCATCATGTTCCGGATATACGGTAAAACTTAGTCTCGGGTGCAGTACTTAGCAAAAAGGGATTCAAACTAGTATTTGAGTCCGACAAGTTTGTATTGACTAAGTCAGGGGAATATCTTAGGAAATGGTACCTTAACGATGGGCTCTTCAAACTTAATGTAATAACTATGATACCTACTATGAATAAGAAAGCAGCAGTTAATTACTTGTCGGAGTCCTCTTCCTGTTTATGGCATAATCGATTGGGTTATGTCAATTACAACCCTATTCGTAAATTGATGAAATTGGGCCATCTTCCTAACGGAAGTATTGAATCAAACCACAAATGTGAAATTTGTGTCGAGGCTAAATTGACTATGAAATCGTTCAAACCAATTGGTACAAAATCAACAAGTCCTCTCGAACTAATTCACATCGATATTTGTGATTGAAGTTTGTACAAACCACGAATGGGAAGAAATATTTCATTACCTTCATCGACGACTATACTAAGTATTGTTACGTTTACTTATTACATAGTCGAGATGAAGCGTTGGACGCCTTCAAGAAATACAAATCCGAGGTAGAAAATTAACTAAACAAGAAGATTAAGATCCTTCGTAGCGATCGTGGACGGGAATATGATTCACCTTTCATTGACATATGCGCTGAAAATGGAATCATTCATCAAACCTCAACACCCTATACACCCCCAACAAAATGGGGTTGCGGAAAGGAAAAATCTAACATTAAAAGAAATGCTAAATGCATTACTTTTAAGTTCAGGATTTCCTCAAAACTTGTGGGGGGAAGCTCTACTAAGCGCAAACTACATTCTAAATTGAATGCTGAAAAGAATTTCGACAAAAATCCATATGAACTATGGAAAGGTAGAATCCCCTCGTACAAACACTTTCGGGTGTGGGGGTGTCTTGCGAAAGTTGCAACCCATCACCGAAAAAGGTTAAATTAGGACCTAAAATGGTAGATTGCATCTTCATTGGATATGCGGCCAATAGTAGTGCCCACCGATTTCTCATACACAAGTCCGAAATACCGGACATTCACGAGAAAACTATTATTGAATCGGCCAATGCCTCTTTTTTCGAAAATGTCTTTTCTTGTAAAGTAAAGGAAGTACAAGAGTCCGTAAAACGGACACATGAGATAGCCATTGGCAACGACCAAGAGGAAGAGGTTAGGCGGAGTAAACGAGCCAAAACGAAAAAACCTTTGGACCAGAATTCCTAACATATTTGATGGAAAATGATCCAACGAGTTACAAAGAAGCAATGTCCGATGTTGATGCTCCATATTGGAAAGAAGCTATAAATAGCGAAATTGAGTCTATCTTACAAAATAACACTTGGGAATTAGTAGATATTCCTCAAGGCTCCAAGCCCCTAGGCTATAAGTGGATCTTTAAGAAAAAAGCTTAAGCGAGACAGTACAATAGATAAGTACAAAGCGATACTTGTCGCAAAAGGTTGTAAGCAAAAGCAGGGGTTAGATTTCTTCGATACTTATTCTCCAGTGACGAGAATAACATCCATTCGAATGCTTATTGCAATTGCTGCAATTTTCAATTTTGAAATTCATCAAATGGATGTTAAGACAGCCTTCCTAAACGGACAATTGGAAGAAGAAATTTATATGGAGCAACCAGAAGGATTCAAAGTTCCGGGAAGAGACACCAAATAGTGTCGACTTAAGAAATCCCTCTACGACCTAAAACAGGCTCCAAAGCGATGGCACGAAAAATTCGATAAAGTCATGAAAACTCATGGATTTCGAAAAAACGAATGCGACAAATGTGTTTATTCAAAAACAGTCGCAAAAGGATGTGTCATTATATGCTTGCATGCCGATGATGTGTTAATCATGGGGAGCAACAACACAATAATTCTTGAAACAATAAAGTTATTGTCTACAAAGTTTGACATGAAAGATATAGGAATCGCTGATGTGATTTTAGGAATTAAAATCACAAAGACTGCTAAGGGTTACGGTCTTTCCCATCTCACTACATCGAGAAAGTACTCGAGAAGTTTGATAAAGGGAACAACAACCGGTTACAACACCGGTAGATGTAAGTTTACATCTCGACAAGAATCGTGGAGAAAGTGTTCGACAATAAGAATATTCCCATATAATAGGAAGCCTCATGTACATCATGAATTGTACAAGGCCAGACATCGCACAAGCTATCAGAAAGCTTAGTCGCTTCACTAGTAACCCTGGAAAGGATCACTGGATAGCATTGACTCGAGTACTAACGTAACTTCGATACACTAAAAATTTGGGTTTACAATACTCGAAGTATCCAGCTGTTATGGAAGGATATTGCGATGCCAACTGGATCTCTGACTCAAGAGATTCCAAGTCCACAAGTGGATATGTGTTCACTCTTGGAGGAGCGGCAATCTGTTGGAAATATTCAAAGCATACGTGCATTGCAAGGTCTACTATGGAAGCATAATTCATAGCGTTAGACAAGGCAGGGGAAGAAGTAGAATGGCTTCGCCATTTCCTCGAAGATATCCCAACATGGCCGAAACCGATGCCACCTCTCTACATTCATTGCGACAGCCAATCTGCAATAGGTAGAGCACAAAGCAGTATGTATAATGGTAATTCTAGACATATACGTCGGAGATATAATACCATTAGGAAAATTCTCTCAAGAGGTATTATATCGATCGATTACGTAAAGTCAAAACAAAACATAGCGGGTCCGTTGACTAAAGGTTTACCGAGAGAACTAGTTGCAAGTTCGTCAAGGGGAATGGGACTAAAGCCAATATCGTAAGAGTTTCACGTAGCGGCAAACCCAACCTAGGTGACTGGAGATCCAAAAATTAGGTTCAAAAGGGACAACCCAACTACCAGTACAAATAAATAAATCACTCACCGGGAAATACAATTTCCAAATCCATTCCTTGGACGAACGTCGAGTGATAGGGACACGGTAAGCAAAATGATTTTAATGAGACCATACCATAAAGGGTTTTAAGGATATTATGAAGGATACTCGTTACGTGTCTCACCTATGTGAGTAGAAACGGGCCGGTTCTAGGAGGATGATGTGGATATCTCCTCTAAGTCTACTCATGAAACCAGGACAGTTTTTCAAGGCCGAAATGAACACAACCATGAGAACCAAATTTGGATAGGTCATTAATTGTGTGGTTGCTATCAACTAGGTATACAATGCGGCAAGCAGTTCGAGGCGCTTTTTTACTGACAAGCCAGTTGAGAGAATCCGGCAGAGAGAACTCTGTGTACACCAAGGGCAGAGAACAGAAAATGGCACAGGACATGTTGGGTTGTGAGTAGGGAGAGAGTAAGGCAGTAGTACTGTGTGAGAGAGAGACAGGATTCTGGCAGAGCTTTCGCGTATCTCGGGTCGTTCTTCCCTTTATGTATGGAAGGGTTAACGTCCTATATATATAACAAAGAATGTGACCGTTGTAGTGTGGTTAATGCGCCCATCAATGGCGGCTTAATTAGCTTAACCACAACGGCACGTTCGTCCGCGTATATAGGGACCGTTACAGCACGTTATCTGCGTATATCGGAACCGTTATGGGGTTGACCGGGTTTGACCGGATTGACCGGGTTTATGGAGCTCGTGCCATAAGTCTCTCAAAAGCAGTTACTAAAGGTCGCGTGCGAGCTTGGCTCGCACGCGACAGGACTTGCTCTAGCCTCCAGACCACTAAGTCCCTACAAGTCCCGTGCGGTGGTATGCGAGGGCCCTGTCTCGCAGCCCCCACTTGGATCAGCGCGGCTGGTGATCCAGTGTGTGTGGAGCACAATATGGTGTGCTGGATGATTGCAACGTGGCTAAGATCTTCTTGTCCAGAAAGCACTATCTACATTAGCCCCCTTTCTGCGCGTGAAGACTTATAGCCGGATAGACTTCCATGCGCAGGAACCAACGTACGCGTCACCACCACGCACCAATTCAAATACGTGCAAGTTCAGCCCCCGTGCGTGCCATTATGACCTAAACCCCTAGAGTCGTCGTCTGGTCTTTTAGGGCTTTAGGCGTGACGTCAGCTTGTCCTGTGATTGCGCGATTCGATGGTGACGGTTGCGATTCGACTACTGAAAGGACGCAACCCCTCGTTGTTTTTGGATAAATACTCTGTACCCTCCATTGTTGCAAAGCATCACTTCTTTATCTTAAAGTGAATGATACCCGGAAGCCTTCAAGAGCAGATTCAGATAATCAATCACCAGTTCTCTCTTGTCAATTGTCTTCTTCAACTGTGCACATCCAAGCAAGCTTTACCAAAACAAGGTTGGCCTTGTTCAATTCTGTTTAATATACCGATGTATGCTTTGAACTGTGTTGGATGTGTAAACCCACGATTCTCTGAAACATATTATCCACTGTGAAGGAGACCTTGCTCTTTGAATCCAGCTTTGATTTAATCCCCGGATTGTGAGGTTTTGAATGTAGGGTTTCTGAAATTCCCAATAATGCAAACGATTCTGAACTTCAAACCCCAAAATTGACACTGAACTGTTCCTCTTTCTCCCAATAAATCTTTGTATGCCTTGAACTGAGTCTTGAAATTCAAACTAAAGTATGTGTATTTCTTCCCCCTTTTTTCTTGCTCTTCCGCAGGAATGGCAAAGACAAAAGGCACCAAACCCATTAAGGAAGTAGAAGAAATACCTGATCTCCCCCAGACCTTATGGCGAAAAGCCCCCTATCTGGGTGGCAAAGACTTTTACCATGCTAGGGTTAAGGTGAAGAACCTGCCGATTCCAGTCTCTTCTGAGGAATTGCAAACGCTGACCCCTCCAGTTAATGCGGCTATGCTCGAATGGATTGATTCTAAGGACGTGGTTCGATTGGGGGTCGAAAATGGGTTTTTCCCGTACACTGCGATTTCCACTCAAGCGTTTGTTCAGAAATTGGACTTCATGGATGAGTGGATTGACCATGTACTGACCAATCATGCCATTTCTTTAAATGATGCTGGCATATATTTCGCAGTCCGTGGGTGCTGCCGTGAATCTTCCAGTCCATGCTTCTAAACCTTCTTTCGCGTTACTCGCCTGCAACTCACAAATTTCACTTTGCTGAGTTCGAGGCTGCCCCCACTCTTGAAGACGTGCACATGCTGTACGATCTGTCCCCTGTGGGTGAGGTGGATCCTTTGAGTCCCTTGAGAACTGATGCAGAGATTGCCTTGTACAAGCAGATGGAGGAGTGCTTGTCAGAGGTGAAGAAAATTTCCACCCGGTGGACTCCCACGGAACTTCTTCCCGACTGGCAGTTGGTTGACACATCTGCGAAGACCACCTGGAACAAGTGGGTGCAATACTTCTTTCGCGATTATGCAAACAGTAGTATCCCCAAGAAGCTTTTGAGCCGGAACCCGAAGGCTAAAAACTATGTAAATGGCAAGGGTTATCACTTGACCCTATGTGCTTTCCTCTGCGCTTGGTTGTCGAGGTATTTGATCGATGGCCATCCGCATGATGGGGTCTTTTATCATGTTCTTCCTCTTGCTGTGAAACAGACCCTTGGTCAGAAATTCGCACTTGGGCCCTTAGTCTTGGGCACGCTGTACTACAGGTTAGATCAGCTGGTCGTAGCAATGAAGGAATCGCGTGCTCGCCTTGACGTGCTGACTTACATCAACATTACCTTCCTGACTATGTGGGTCTTCGAGCGGTGGCCTTCTTATGCCCCCAATCCCTCTAGGCCCAGTAAATGGTGTCCCCCAGGTGCGGAGGAAGAACGCAATAGCGGCAGGGCTGCGAGATGGTTTGGAACTAACTTTCCCAAGTGCGTTTTGAGCCTGGTATGCGACAATCGAGAAGATTTCATAGCCAGACCTTACGCCACGCGCATTGAGAATGTACGATGGTTCCCAAAACTGTATCCCTCCAAGGCTGTTGCTTTCTCAAAAGAGCTCCTTTTCGAGGGCGGGGAGCATTTCCACGAGCGCTATCGCGAATTCTTCTGCTGGTGTCTAAGGGGCTCTCTTCCTTCTCTTGCGGAGTATGTGCGTGAGCTCACCCCTAGGTACGAGAGGATAACCGTGGATGTTGACCCCACTCGCGTTTCTCCTCAGTTTGACTTTGATGCGGTGGCACCATCAATTTGGCCACAGTCCATCATAAGAGGCTGCTACAAGCGATTACTGTCTGGGGAGTGTAAAACAATCTTAAGGAGCAATCTTCCCTTCGAGCAACCCCCAGGTAACCGCGAAGGTGGCTACTCCAGAAACTGGGTCGCTTATTGGAATACCCAGCAGACAAGGTTTGAGACGCAATCGTCCCCTCGGCCAAACAGAGCTCCTGTGATCAAAAGGAATTCTTTCCCTTTCCGTCCCAATTGTATCCTGGACGAGTCTGAATATGGCTGCTATTCGTTGCTGGATCGCGAGAATCACCTGTGTCCCTCCACCATTCTTGACGAGAAGATATCCGCAGTTAAGAAAGGTGATTCGCATGTCATCAGATACAGCGAAACTTTCGCCAAGGTAAAAAATCCCTCTTGCATGTGCTAAGTTTCCTTATTCCGATACGTTGAAATTTTATGCTTCATTTTCTATCGCAGTGCTATGTGAGGAGGTTCGCATCTGGTGAACGTTCCAAATCGCTGGTTACCACCATTGTTACTGCAAGAAGACGGGGGGAACCAGTTCGGCTAGCACTGAAAATGGATCCCGCAGTTGAGACCAAGATTCGCGAGATCATGGATGCTTTCGCTGATTCGCTGATAGAGAACACTCCAGCCATGTCTCCACCCAGAAACTATCCGTCTCCCCCAGCAGCTGCTGCCCCAAGAGCGAAGAGGCCCAGACAAAGAGGAATTACAATCTCTTCCCCTAGGAGCGCTCCAACTTCTCCTCCTGCGAGATCCCTTACTTCCAAGGATAAAGGTAAAGGTCGCATGCCAAGCAAAGCGCAGAAAGAGCTCGCAGTGGAGACCATAGTTCCGTTTGACCAGGAGGAAGAGGAGGAGGAGAGAAGGGAGGCGAGAGGACATGAAGAAGAGGAAAGAATCGAAGATGTCAGAGACAGAGAGAGAGATGAGATACAAGAGGAAGCGTCAGGAGGTATCTTAATCGTACTACTCTTCTCATTATCTTAACTTTTCGCAGTCTTGATTGAACAAATTGTTTCTTTGCAAATGATGATGAAACCATCAGTGGCCTTCGGCCAAGAGGTAGAAGAGGGGTTCTCATTCTGGTGTTTCCAACGAAACCATAAGCGAGGACATCCTTGCCGAGTCCAGGAGAACAGCTGTGGAGGCTACTGAAAGAAGAGGAAAACGAGAAGAAGAGGAGCTTGAACGCGTAAAGAAAAGGAGCCTAGAAGAGCAACACGTCGACGACTTAGCGCGTCCAACCCGTGAGGGAAGTGTGGTTCCAGAAGAGGAAGCTCCTGAAATTGGCGAGGAAGATGCGGCTCCAGAAGAAGATGCGGCAGCTCTAGAGCAAGTCCAAGCAGACTTCGAAGAGATCGCAGGTGGTAACGAAGGTGAGATTTTTGATCTCGCAGTAACTTACCGAGATGTGATTGTTGGTGCGTTAAGGCACGACTTGTCGAAAGCTGACATTCGCCGCTGGCTAGTAAGCAAATGCGGTGAACCTTCAGGTAATCATTTGAACAACACTTGTGAACTAGGCTTAGTAACCCAAATATAATCATGACTGGTTTCTCCGCGCCCCAGATCATGCTCAGCTTAAAGATATACTTAATGAAGATACATTAATAGGCCATGGTTCCGCGTCTTTAGCCTACGATGCAGATGCTGCAATCCCACCCTCGCGTGGAGGTGCCAACTCTTGGCTTTTTGATACGATAATAAAATATTGTGCAATACAAGTTACCTCACATCATCCTATCTTGTATCGCAGGCAATGCTGATGAAGCCATGTTGGAACAAAGGAGTCAACCACCTGCATCCTATGTCCCTCCAAGTTCTCACACTGAAAAGCCCGTCGCAGCTGCTGAGTATGCGGGAGAGCCCTTCGAGGACATCATTGAGGTTTCTGACGATGCCGAAGCTGACACCGTGTTGATGGAAGAAGATGCCCGTGTTGCTGCCGAGGAAACAGAAGCAGATGTTGTTGATGCTATCGTACCTGAAGGCGTCCCTGATCAAGCTGCAACTTCCACCGCTGCTATGCCTTCGATGATGACTGAGCCTGCAGGGACTCTTCCTGCGTGGAACTTTTGGAGTTCGCAGGTCGGGGCTGCAATCGCACCCAGTGCAGCTTATGCTCTTCCTACCAACTATGAGGAGTTAGAGCTCGCCGCTGACAGGAGGGAAATGGAGCAGAGACAATCTTCAGCCGCCCCAGCAATGCGCATTCCTTCTTTGCGCGAGATCCTTGAAGGAACTGGTATGTTGTGATTTTTGTTCGCATCTCGCATTCTTCATTTACAAGTTCGATAATCTAACTTGGTTTAACATTGCTTAGGGTTGAAGCAAGCTGATGTGGACTGGTTGGTTCGGATGCTTCTCTCCTATCCTCAATCATTTGTGAGGTCTCTGGAGATTGGACCCTTCGACAGAAGGCTATTTTTGACCGAAGCCATCTGGATTTTGGAGCAGCTATCTGCGGCCACACCTGCGACCATCTCTCCTCAGAGCGCGGAGCTGCTTTTCGGCATGTGTCAAAACCTTCACGCCAAAGTTCAAGGCAAGCTGGGTTTTGGCTATCTTATCAAAAGAGTCACCCAGATTCGCGCGGCCGTGAATTTGAAGCGCGGCTTCCATAACCTCGCAGCTGAGGAACAGAAGGTGGAGCAGCAAAAGCAGAAGGCTGAAGAGGCTGTGAAGCTCTTCCATGAAATGAATGCCAACTATGAGCGATTGAAGCAAGAAGTGGAGCAAGTGGCAAACTTGTCTGCTCAGTTTACTCCTGATGACTCCCTGGTCAAAGGCTTGTTTTGAACAATAACAAACTTATGTCGAACAAAATGTCAAAACATTACTCTAATGTTGCTAGGGTTTCTCCCCCCTTTTTTCAAAAAGAATTTGAATGCCTGTTTTGCCCTTCCCGGGATTTGCTCAAATATCTCTGTGCATATCAATTATGACGCCAGCTATTGATTTTCTGCCTTGATTTTCGCGCTAATTGCTCACTAGATAAGCACGCTTTCCTTGGGAAGTCCATCCGTATCATGACCATCCGTCATTAATTAGGATACGCTACCGAATCGTCGTAGCCTTTAGTAGGGTAATTGATTGTTACCTCTTTCCAAGGCTAAGTGATTGATTCTTACCCCTTTTCCAAGTTTTGCTGACTCATCTAAGCAGCTGAAGAGTCTCAACAGGGTCTATATAAACCCTGCTTTCTGCTGCTTGGGTTCTTCATCCCAAAATGTGGCTTGCCGTGAGTCCCAACGACTGCTGGCTTCAACTCTTATCTTTCGTTGATTCATGGCAGCTTCAAGTTGTGAAACCTGAGTTTGTGCTTTGTGCCATAGAAATAGCTTCCAAGATCTGCTTTACAAGACTTATTGATCTTTATAACTATCATAAAAAGATGCAAATAATACCTCATGCTTGCTCGAAGAAATTTCTTCGTCTATTATGCTTGCAGGTCATGTTTCCGGCCGCCTCCCGACGAGGTGCAGCGCCATACTGACCTTGCAACCAATTCGTAATGAACGGCGGATTTCTCCTCTAGTTTTCTCGGAGTTTGATCATTCGCCACCACGTTCTTGAACTCGGGGTGGTGAGCCATTGTGCTCGTCTCCGTGGACTAGAAGCCTCTTGCCCTAGGAGTTGCTGCTTTCCTGTCCTTCGCTGGAACAGGTGGTTCCTCAGGCACATATCTTGATCTGACAGAGGCCTTGTCAGATCCTGGGATCTTGAACATAGCGTCGCATAGGTCTTGTAGACATGGCGGGCTGTTCACTGTATAAGAACACCCTACTTATTACAGATCTTTGGTCGCAGATCATTGCATCGCATGGTTTCTGTTAGAACCAGTAGGTCGGCCCTTTTAGTGAGGATTCCCCCGATGTGTAACTTCCTCTTGTAGGCTGCTATTTAGATGCATTTTAAGCCGTGTTGGCTATGTAACTAGCTCTGTGTTGAGCTTTTCCGCTTGTAAGCTGTTATCTAGACAGATAGTTTGTAAGTCTTTTCGATTCATAATAATAAATCGCTTTGTTTGATGTGCTGCAACAATCACAATTTTCACATGCATATTGGCAGATTTCACCTTTTAGAGTGTCGTACTCACACTTTGCATTGTTGACATGATTCGTTATCCAACAGATAGATTCGCAGATGTGTTTCAGATCATTTGAGATCGCATTCGCATAGATTTGCTATTTTGGCAAATAGGCTCGAGAATCGCTTAAGATGGGATTCTAGTGCGGCTGCTATCTTGGCAGATAGGCTTTGGAGATCACTTAAGATCATACTTTCATAGTGCTGCTACCATAGCAGATAGGCTTAAAAGATCACCTAAGATCATATTCGCATAGGCTGCTATTTTAGCAGATAGTCTTTAGAGATCACTTAAGATCGTATTCGCATAGGCTGCTATCATGGCAGATAGGCTTAAAAGATCACTTAGGATCGTATTCGCATAGGCTACTATCGTGGCAGATAGGCTTGAAGATCACTTAAGATCATATTCGCATAGGCTGCTATCGTGGCAGATAGGCTTAAAAGATCACTTAAGATCGTATTCGCATGGGCTGCTATCGTGGCAGATAGGCTTGAAGATCACTTAAGATCGTATTCGCATAGGCTGCTATCGTAGCAGATAGGCTTGAAGATCACTTAAGATCATATTCGCATAGGCTACTATCACGGCGGATAGGCTTTCACTACTGAGAAATAATGAAATAAACAAAGCAATAAAGACAGCTGAAATGATAAAGTTCTTCCCATTTGGGAGAAGTCTTTTTATTATACAGTACTCTCATATGGGAGAGATGAGATTACAATTCCCTCGTATGGGAGAGAAGATGCACGAGTTTTGGCAATACAGAGTATAAAGTAGACGTTGTAATCTAACGCACATAATGAGAGAAGTTAAGGATAATACTTCTTAATCCAGCGCATGTTGACTGAGCTTGGGGTTGAGGTCGTCCCATGTAGCCTTTGTATGTTGCAGTAGCCACTATCAAAGACTTCTGTGACTTCAAAGGGTCCTTCCCAATTGGCTGCGAATTTTGGGTGAGCCGCCTCTCGCATGCAATGGTCCGACGCGCGCAAGACCAAATCTCCAACTGCGAAATCTCGACGTTGGACCGTTTTGTTGTACGCACGGGCGATCCTTTCTTGGTATCGTTTGTTAGTCCTTTTAGATTGCTCCCGCTTCTCTTCTTACAGGACCAGGTCATGGTCGCGTTGATTGTCGTATAATGCATGAAAAGCCAACCTTGCAGAGTTTATCCTCACTTCTGCAGGTACCACGGCTTCAGCTCCATAGCGTAAAAGAAATGGTGAGACTCCTGTGGGCGTCCTTGGAGAAGTCCGATAAGCCCACAAGGCTATGTTCAAAGAATCAGCCCATCTCTTGTGGTCATTCGCCACCATCTTGCTCAAGATCCTCAATAATGTCTTGTTGGTTTCTTCTGCTTGCCCATTCCCCTTCGGGTAGTATGGGGTGGAGCATATCTGCCTTATGTTGTACTCCGCTAGTTTTGCAGCCACTTGGCGATTGACAAAGGGGGTGCCATTATCCGAGAGAATGGTGTTTGGAATTCCGAACCTGCATATGATGCTTTCTTGGATGAAATGGACCACGGCTAGCGCATTTGCTGTCTTTAGTGGTATTGCTTCTACCCACTTGGTGAACAACTCGGTCGCAGTGAGAATGAAATGATTCCCGTGCGAGGTTGGTCGGATGGGGCCAACAAAATCCAAAGCCCATGTATGTAACGGCCACGGTGTTCCCAACGCATGTAAATCCACAGCAGGAGCGTGCACTAGATTTCCTTTGAATTGGCACTCCTGGCACCGTCTTACTTTAGTGCGGCAATCTGCTTCCATGGTGGGCCAGAAGTAACCGATCAAAAGGAGCTGTCTGCATAACTTCGCACCTCCCTGGTGTTCCACTTGATGAGAGAGGTTCATCACCTCTTGCGCCTCTTTACTTCTAGACATCGCAGCAAGTTACCCTCATGGCCCCTGCGCCAGAGCATATTTTCTTGCACCACATATCGTGCTGCTTTTCTTTTTAGTTTCACAGCCTCTTTTCTCGACTCAGGCACAATACCCTGCGTGAGAAAGTCAAAAAGTGGCTTCCTCTAATCCGCATCATCGTCGGTCAGAGCAATTGATAAAGAGTCTTTGATCAGTGCGCAACTCTCGCAATTTCCTTGAATCAATGCTGCGGCTGTTGACATGTCCGGCCAGTGAATCCCATACCTTTGGGCTTTCCGATAGATTGAAACCTCACTTTCTCCGCAAGCATGTTGGTGAATCTTTTCTAACAGCGCTTGTCCCTCCTGTTCCGAGACGCATCGCATGAGTATTCCCCCAGGGCCTTTGTAGTATAGGGTGTTGTCATGTATGCAATACCCCTTCGTGAATGCCCAATTTTTGTTGCTCGTGCCTTCTGCGATAGCACACAGGATTGACTTTATCCAGTCCGTATCGTCTACGCATTCGTCGTCGCACGCGTCCTCCGTCAACGCCGAGGATGTTCGCACCTCAATCGAGATTCTCGCAGGACATTTATCCGTACTAACCTTGGATCCCAAGGTAGCTAAAGCATCAGCATGTCTATTGTCCTCTCTAGGTTTGTGCTCGTACTTTACGTCGCAGAACTGCTGCACCAGTTTCTGTACCAAGGTCCGGTAGGGCAACAAGTTGATCTCCTTCAAACCATACTCGCCCGAGGCTTGTTTAACGATTAGCTTGGAGTCTCCCATAACCGTCAAGTTTCTTACCTCTAGTGCCTTTGCTGCGCGAAGACCTGCGATGAGAGCCTCATACTCTGCTTCATTGTTAGTGACTGCGAAGTCAAGCTTCGCTGACATCTGTATGACCTCTCCATCTGGTTTGGTCAAGACTATCCCAATGCCTCCACCTTTCCTTGTTGATGAGCCATCAAAATGGAGCGTCCAATAGGGCAACTCAACTGCGTAGATTTCAGGTCCCTCCAATTCTTCTTCAATCACAGGCTCATGACTGTCATTAGGGAACTGCGCTAGCAAATCCGCCACCGCTTGCGATTTGATTGCCCGGGGTCGAGCACATGTGATGTCATATTGAGAAATGGTCATATACCATTTTGCCAATCTTCCCCCAGGAGCAGTATGAGTCAGAAGATACTGTATAGGATCACTCTTTGTGACCACTACTACTTTGTGAGAAGCAAAATAGTGCCTCAACTTCTCTATTACAAAGAATAAATCAAGACAATGACGTTCGATATCCGTGTACCTTGATTCTGCTGGTTGCACTATACGAGAGATGTAGTAGATGGGCCTTTCTTGACCCTCATACTCCTGAGCTAGGAGTGCCCCTATAGACCTCCTCGTTGACGTCAAGTACAACAAGAGTGGTGATCCGAGCTGAGGTGCGATCATTACTTTTGATGATGTCAGCAGTTCTTTTAGCTTTCCGAACGCAGCCTCGTGCTCTGTAGTCCAGTTGTATGCAGCGTATTTCTTAAGAAGATCGCTAAAACAGAAGGTGATTTCGGCGATCGCGGGGATGAACCTTCGCAGGTAGGATAGTTTTCTCAAGTAGGTCTTCAAGGTACTTTGGTTGTGCGGCGCAGTCATGCTGGTGATGGCCGATACTTTCGCGGGATTAGGCTCTATTCCTTGACGATGTACCACACATACCAAGAACTTTCCCGATGTTACCCCGAATGCGCACTTCATGGGGTTCATCTTTAATTGAAAGCTTTTGCATCTGTTGAACACTTTTCGCAAATCCCCCAGATGGTTTGCCTCTTCCTTGGATTTGACAACTAAGTCATCCACGTAGAATTCTACTTCTTTGTGAATCATGTCGTGAAACAGGGCCATCATGGCACGCTGATAAGTCGCACCTGCGTTCTTGAGACCAAAAGGCATAACCGTGTAATTGAAGACTCCCACCGGAGTAATGAATGCGGTTTTCCGTGCATCTTCGGGGTCCATCTAGATCTGATTGTACCCACTAAATCCGTCCATGAAGCTGAACATGCGATGCCCCGCGGTCGAATCGATAAGTAATTCGATGTTGGGGAGTGGAAAATCATCCTTGGGGCAGAAACGATTAAGGTCCCGGAAATCCACGCAAATGCGAAGCTGCCCATTCTTCTTTACCACCGGCACAATGTTAGCCAACCATGTGGTATGGTGATTCGGCTCGATGAACTTGGCATTCAGAAGTTTGACAACTTCCTGCTTGATCTTAATGTTAAGCTCCGGTCTAAAGCTTCTCGTACTCTGCTTTACCGGTTTGGACCCTGGGATTACATCTAACCGGTGCATAGTGATGCTCGTGTCCAGACCAGGCATTTCATCATATTCCCATGCGAACACGTCTTTGTACTCAGTCAGAGGTTGTAGCAATCTTTCCTCTTCCTCGCCTGTGAGGTCCGCACTTAGAAAGACTGGCCTCTTCTTTTCTTCGCTCGGACTTAGGAATACCTCCTTCAGCTCCTGCTTTTGCGGCCTGGGTTTGTCCTCCATGCATTCAGGTGCTTATTTGAGTTTTTCCTCTAGAACGCTTGGCATTAGTTTGTCTGGTTCCAAAACCTGCTCAATTTGATTGATTTGCTCAGGGATATCCCCATGCTCGCGTGAGGACACCCCCGCGCACCTTCATATACGATAGCATTTCTTCCCGTTGGCGTAGAAACTCTCTATTTCCTTGCCTTCCGGATCATGTTTTGCTATCCTTTTCAGAGTATACACGTTCTTTCGCTGGTAGGAAATCCGCGGCACCTCTTCTCACGTAGGCGGCTTTTCCTTGGCTTCCTCTCTTGTTACCATCACTCCTACGGGTGACTGATCTTTGATGTCCTCCCAACGAGGAAAAGGAGTGGGGTTGAACGGCCATGGTGTCTGCTCATCTGCCATCTCAGTGAACCATACCGCCTCACTGAGATGCGCTTCATCCATGTTAAAAGGATTTATCGAAGCCGGTATCTCCACAATTCTATCATTCCAGACAGCTTTCATCACTTGGTGAGCTGTTGAAGGGACAGCATCAAAGCGATGAATCCAGGCCCGGCCTATAATCATGTGATATGTGGTGTTCGCATCTATGACATAGAATTTTGCTGAACACTTAATTTTGCCGATCTGGATACCCAGGCGGATCCAGCCTATTGTCATTCTGGAGTCGCTTCCGAATCCCATCAGCGGGGATGGTCGCTTGACGATCTTGTGCTCTGGAATTCCTGCTAACTTCAGAGTATGGAGCGAAACAACGTTAACTTCTGCTCCTCCATCTACAAACGCTCTTTTGAACTCCACATCGTTGATGATTGCTGTTACATACAGAGGCTTCTGGTGGATCGCATCTGTCTTCTTATCGCTTGTGGAGAAGGTTATGACCTTTTCTGTAGAGCGAGATGCCCTGACAACCTTTCCATTGGAGACTACGATATCCTCCTCGTAATCTTCTGCTATCCTCAGGATCGCCTTTGTCATCTCCTTCCGGCATTTCTCTGAGAAATTCATCTCATCGAAGAACCTGCTGAAACCATGCGACCCCTTCATCCGATCGGCACGTTCGTCCTCAGTGTCTATGCTGTAATCCTCGTCGTTTTGGATCTCGGCGATGATGGGTAGACCATCCTCGACAACCTCTTCAAGGTCCACAATCGAAATCATGGCGACTTCTTTGCCTTTCGGCTCTTGCTCCGCATGGGCAGGGAGTGGATTGTTTCGCACATCCTGCTTTTGATCGCTGACGATTAGTTCGCCATTTTTCATCTTTTGGCTTACCATGATTCTGAGCTTCTTGCAGTCAGCCGTGGGATGCATGACCTTTCCGTGACATTCACACCACTTCGGGTCCCTCACCATCTCCCTGGAGGGTGCCTTTTCGAGCGGCGGCAAGATACCGTCCTTACGCCATTGCCTGCACAGGTCGCTCGCTTCCTCTACCGAACATGGCAGTGGTGGTGCATCAAAGTTCACTACCTTCGGCTGCTTTTGGGGCGAGATTGTATTCACTTCAGCCTCGCGTCCTCTCTTGTAGCTGAATCTCCCAATTTTGAAAGTGGTCCCGCCCGAGGATCTCTCAGGGGCGTTCCTCTTTTTCTGCCTCTCTACTATAGGCTCGATATTCTTCGTGCATTCGATTAAATTCGAAAACGTAGGTGTTTGCAGGTTGATAAGCATACCTTTGTACTCGTCTCGCATACATTGCAGGCATATCTCCACGAGTCTGCTTTCGAGTATCACATATTTGCACTCCAAGGACTTGGCCCTGAACTTCTTGATGAATATTATTCCATCCTCCTCGCGCTTCTGATACATCCGCGAGAGATGAATCAATGTCACCTTCTCTTCCATCTGGGAGAATTTAGTGTAAAACTTCTGGACCATGTCGTCCCAGGTCTTCACGGATCCGGCTTCCAACATCCTGTACCACTTGTAGGCCACGTTCCCCAAGGATTTCGGGAACTCGCGCATCAGCAGCTTAGGATCAGCCCCATACGGCCCCATTACATCAATGAAGCGCATGACATGCTCGTGGGCATTCCCATTGACATCTTCGAACTTGTCCCATTTAGGAGCCTTGTACCCAGCAAGATTAGGCATGAGGTAGATCTCTCGTGGAATAGGCGGATCGTTGTCAAGTTTCGGGATGATGGTATCCGCGAACGATTGGTGAGCCAGAATGGTGTCTATGCGCCGTTGCAGCGACGTCATACACTCCGGATCACTTCCCTCAGCAGCGGGAGGAGGGGTTGCCGCAGGTGGAGGCGACACATACGTCGCAGAAGGGCTAGGAACATATTGTGAATTCACGTTACCCCACGTTGCCGTCGGAAGAGGCAAAGGGTACTGCGAGGCCGTATTAGGTACCAAAGTTGGAGGTTGAGGAGTATGAGTAGCAAGAGGCAACATTTGAGCTGTTGGCCCCTGAATTGAGGGTAGCTGCGTAGTTGCCGGTGGAGTTTGCAGGTTAGGATTGGGTGGTGTGGTTGACACTCCCAATCCTTGAGTGGTAGAGGCTCCTCCTCCTTGAGGGACGGTGGTGGCTGGTGTGGGGTTTGGAGCGAGAGTCCCCAGGACAGCCATTATCCGTTCTAGATGCGCAGATTGAGCTTTGAGAGCCTTCACCTGATTCTGGATGGTGGCGTCCAAGGCTTCTAGTTTCGGAGCTTCACCGGTGGCTGTAGGAGTACGGCGGGTCTCCTCTCCCGAGGTGGTCTCCGTGGAAGGCGATCTATTACTGACATCATCCTCATGAGACATGGTTGCTTGCAATGGTAAGTTCACGTCGGGTTCACCAAAATGTGTACAAGAGAATCCGGCAGAGAGAACTCTGTGTACACCAAGGGCAAAGAATAGAAAATGGCACAGGAAATGTTGGGTTGTGAGTAGGGAGAGAGTAAGGCAGTAGTACTGTGAGAGAGAGACAGGATTCTGGCAGAGCTTTCCCGTATCTCGGGTCGTTCTCCCCTTTCTGTATGGAAGGGTTAACGTCCTATATATATATAACAGAGAATGTGACCGTTTTAGTTTGGTTAATGCGCCCATCAATGGCGGCTTAATTAGCTTAACCACAACGGCACGTTCGTCCGCGTATATAGGGACCGTTACAGCACGTTATCCGCGTATACAAGAACCATAATGGGGTTGACCGGGTTTGACCGGGTTTATGGAGCTCGTGCCATAAGCCTCTCAAAAGCAGTTACTAAAGGTCGCGCGCGAGCTTGGCTCTCACGCGACAGGACTTACTCTAGCCTCCAGACCACTAAGTCCCTACAAGTCCCGTGCGGTGGTATGCGAGGGCCCTGTCTCGCAGCCCCCACGTGGATCAGCCCGGCTGGTGATCCAGTGTGTGTGGTGCACAATATGGTGTGCTGGATGATTGCCATGTGGCTAAGATCTTCTTGTCCAGAAAGCACTATCTACACCAGTATACCCTATAGCATCTCACTAAGGAGAACGTTCAAAGTCTATGACTACTCCCTCTTAAGCAATTAATGAACCACTTGAGATAGTTAACCACTAATTGGCATTTTCAGCATTAACGCTAATTTGTCATTTATGTGGGGATTTCTGGAAAAATGGTCTTTGAACAAACATTTTTTACCCAACTTGAGCTCGATTTTAATCCGGCTCATCTAAGAGTTAACAACGCAAATTGCATCATCGTTCAGAGGGAAACTTGGTGGTCTTCTAGATAACTCATTCGTCAAAGACCATTAAGAAATGAATGATCAAATTGAGCTCTCAAAATGAGTTCATGTGAAACTAATTGTGTTGATAAGGAAAAGGGAACCACATCTTGGTTCAAGGAGAAAGTTGTGTGATTATCTACTTCAAGATTGCACTATAGGGCACGCCTTTGGGTGGTAGATATTTTGTGTAGGAGAGAGGACCTAGCTACGGTCCGAACCACCACAAGCGTGCAACGCTGATAACTCCCCACTAGGAGTTATCTTTGAGCCTGATATGATGTGCGTTTTGTGTCGGAAAACTGTGTTTTAGCCAGAATTCACCTCTAGAAAGCCTCAAAAATTAGAACGAGATGTTTGTAAGCTCTTAATGAATTTCTGCTTATTTTGCGCATTTCGAGATATGATCATGGGTTTTTGTTCGTGTTGTCTACGCAGGGACAGGACTTTTGCAGGAGCCGGGAATGAAGCAGGATTGCAGGGGCGAGAGCCGATGAAGCTGAAAACGCCAAAACCGAGAATGACCGGGATACGCTCGGTTGACAATATCTTGAGTTCTATTTGGAATTTTGAAGTGAAACATGCGGCAGAAGAAAGGAGACGTCAAGGGCTTTCCGAAAACAAGTCATAATGCCAAAACGGAGTCCGGCCAAAACACCAACCTCCCGCGTGGGTCCCAGACAGACCACACCGAAGTAGGAGTCTCGGTACCCGGTGTCCGTAGTCGTGATCAGCTATTTCATGTTTGACACGATTTCCAGGACGGTTCTGACCCAGGGGTATTTTGGTAATTTTGACACCATGCCAGGTTTCCGGAGTCGAGTTCAGGTTTTGTCTCCCGAATTCGGTCAACAGTTTTCGTATGACCAGATTCAGGATTGGGTAGAATTTGGAGCGATTTTGACCCATGGGTATTTTGGTAATTTTACAAGTTTCGGGTCAAAACGGAGGCAGGAGCACGGTGTGCGTATATATGCGCACAAGGGGGTTTTGTACGCGTACAGGAGCCCCATACGCACAAGAGGAGAGAGAAAATGAAGACTGTCTTCTCGGTGTGCGTATATACGCAGACCCTGTGCGTATATACGCTGACCGGGTGCTTATATACGTACACAGAGAGGAAATGGGAATTTGAAAATTCACTGTCTGCGTATATACGCAGACCCTGTGTGTATATACGCAGACAGGGTGCGTATATACGCACACAACACGTATTCCGAGACAAATTTAGACCAGTGGCAGTTTCGTAAATACGACAGTTTCCAGAAACGTCTTCAGCACTATATAAAGACTCATCCAGGGCTTGTTTTGAAAAAAATACAACACAACCCACGGAGAAGTCGGAGCATCCCCGGAGAGCACAGAAGCGCGAACCCAAATTTCAAGACACTCGTTTGCTCTTCTTCTCTCTTATTCAAAAACTGTGTTATTTCGTTACGAATTTCAGTAGCTAAACTTTTTACCTAGGTTCTCGGTGAACCTGGGGTTTCGTACTCAGTGATTAGTTCTACGTTTTGATTATGTATTCATGATTGCAGTTTCTTAATATCAGCAGCTTTACTCGTTATTCTGTCTTTGAACTTTACTGTTCATGCATGCTCGGCTTGATCACCCAGAATTGCTACAGACCCGAGCCGGTAGGTGAAAACGTTCAGTTAGGGTTAGGAAGAGAAGACAGAATTTAGCACCTTACCCCGATGGGCCGACTAGCGAAGGGGAGTTAGGACTAGCCTGAAAAGGTTTGACCAACTGTTAGAGAATCTGACCCGGGCCTTTAGGACAGGTTAAAACCCAGCAGACTTAGAACGAGAATGCAGACCTCGGCAGCTTAACAGGAATCCGAAAGTTTGCAGAATCGTGATAACGTGCAGGAAAAGAAAAGATATTGCACAACTGGTATGTGGAACGGATAATTAACTGATGTGTGTTTTCATGTCAAACAAAGAACGAAAATCTGAAGAACCCTAGGGGATCCTGGAATCTAGTATCTCAAACCCTAGATTTTACAACCTTCGAGATTTTCATAAAAACGTCACAAAAAATATTTACGTTTTAGTCATTTATTTTTAGTACGTAGTAATCACTCTCACTCCTTTTATACTATGCAATTTAAATTATGCCTACTCGAAAAACGCTAAACAGTCCTCGTGGGAAGGATCACCTGAGTTGAAATACACCCGGCATTACTCGATTTGTATAGTTGAGCTGCAGCTACTGTAATGGAACATGACATACTAGAGAGAGGTGCTGGAAACTTCATGGTTATTGACACGTTTCAACCACAAGTGTATGGCCGTCGTGTGTAGTAATATCCGGAAATCCGGGTTTATCGAACCCAAAGGACTTGTCGTGAACTAATTAGTATGATTAACTTTATGTGGGCTAGCAATTGAGAGTTTTCTAAACTAAATAATTAAAAAGATAAAACAAGTATTTAATTATTGAGATTTAATATAGGAGGAACAACCAGAACACCTCGTTTGGGGGATTGCTAGGATTTTCTTGTTGACGACGTTCTATGATTTGTGAAACACAGACAAAATTCACTTTGCTAATCGAGCAATACTAGCTCACCGAGTTACCAAGTGAGCATCCTATGCCTAGGTTAGATTAAAATCGAGTTACCAAGTTCTAATTATCCCTAAACATGCATTAACGATGAATTCTACTCTAACGATCCCATTCGGCGTAGCCGAGTTACCAAGCCTATGAACGGGTGATTGTTTGATTTTCCGGTTTAACAATTACTGAGTTACCAAATAATTTCAAACTAAGTTCTAGCTAACAAGACGTATCCAATTAACTAGATAGGATGAAGATCACAAAACAATCATAGCAAACGTAAAATCATCAATTAGGTTTATCAAAACATGAATCTCAATTCATAAAACGCATAATCAATGTGAAAACCCTAACCCCAAATTCGGGTCCTGATCTAAGAAGTTTAGCTACGCATATTCATGATCACAAATACAAGCGTTTGTGTGATCATGAACAAATATAATGAAAAGATAAGAGTAGAAGGATCAAACTGATGAATTCTCGCTTCCACGACCAACTCTAGCTCCAAGTTTCTCCCCAAATCTTCTTCTCTGCGTCTCCCTCTGTTCTAACCTTCTTTTCTTTGACTTTTCTTTCCTTCCTTTGACTCTCTCCTTTCTTCCTTCTTCCTTTGACTTTCCTTTGAGTTCCTTGCTTCCGAAGTTCGTTTCCATCTCTAGCATGATCCTCCAAGCCCTGTTTTCCTGCGAATCACAACACGAAAACACAACCCGCGATCATATCACAATAAAAGCTCAAATAACTAAAGAAACGCCCGGATTTAACAAGTAACGCATATGAACTCACATTATCACATATTAGCTCAATTTACTCAAAAGACGACGAATTCTCCATGTTGAGCACGCAAAACGTAGAAATAAAAGGCATAAAATAACTCCGAAAACGGAGTTATCAACTACCCCCACACTACCTTTTGCTCGTCCCGAGCAAATCTCCCAAGTCCATTCCATTTCTCTCAAGTAAACACTTCTCTCGCTTTTCCGAAATCCATCCAACTTTGCATACTAACCTAATTACTCATTGCATAACTTCCCTACGCCATTTGCATACTTTCACCTCACATTGCATACAAAACCATTACCAATTGCATACTAATCCGAGTAGAACAATTCACAACGCATCCTTTTTACTAGTCGACACGACTCGATTATACACAATGCACCTATATGCAAATGCAATATTAACAATGCAAATATTGAAATAACAAGTTTTTCTTTTCTTTTGGGAGATTGGGCAATCTCCATTAGCTTAAACCGATTCACACGAAGCGATGAGAAATCTAGACACAAGGAATGAGTTGAAATCAAATTCGACAACACGAATCTCCCCTAGCTAGTATAGAGAACCTAGATTTACTAAGTACAAGAACGCAATACCTTTTCATGTGTGCCACAAAATAAGAGGCTACGCTAGACTAAGCCACGTTCAAGGTCCGAGCTCCTAATCCGCTAACGGGTTTAGAATGATGAGGCTTTAGGGACAAATAGGATAATAATCAAACTCGATTCCTAAGGCGTCACATTCTCACAATTACCACATCTCACACACCCTCACAACAATGATGGAACCCAAGCCCGAAACTCACCATCTCCGGCCCTCGATCCCCTCACACCCCGGTACAATTACGATCCCCGCGGCTATTGTCATGAATGATGTATAAGCCAAAATTTCCCGTTCGTGAACTAGTTGCTTCTCCACTCGTTCTTCCACAAAGCTTCTCATTTTTCCTTTATTCACCTCTCCTTTTTTTCTATCTTTTTTTTTTGATTTTTTTTTTTTTTTGAATCTCTCAAATTCCTGCATACTTTCCTCAATATACGTCTCGAGTGGTCTTCCAAGTGTCAAGCCAAAATAAAATAATAGGGGAAGATAAATAGCCAAATAAACACATATGAATCACAAGTAAATGTCTCTCCCCCTAACTCGATGAAATCCTCGGTGTAACAAACGAAGCCGCTAACACAATAAAGCACGTGTGGGGATGGAGTCGTCGCAAGCTCAATCTCGATGTCCGAAGTCAAAAGTCAACACCCCCACACTTGAATGTAATCATGTCCCCTCTCAAGTAGCCAATCGAATATATGTCTCGTGCCTAATCCAACCAAACCTCCTACACCATGATGAGTAAGATCAGGTACCTAGCACGATCCACCTATTAAATTCCCCCAATCCAAGTTTTGTGTGTATTAGATGGTACACACTCACGGCTCTCCTCACTCGTGTCCATGTTGTAATGCCATGGAACACCGCCACACCGAAGTGCGCAAGCCTACTCTCACTCACCCTCGCATTCCCCTCGAAGATCACAAATAAAGTGCATGCGATACGTAAGACTCACACAAATATAGCATGAAGTACTCCCTCATCGAACCCCCTCAACTACAACACCCTCGTGACGCACTAAAGCGGTGATTCTAACCAATCAATGATGAAGGCCAAGAATCGCCACCCTAAGTCCACAGGTTATCAAAGAATCCAAGGTTCAAAACAGGGTTTACTAGTGGTCCTACAAGGTAAGTTCTATAAGCAGTGAGTGCTCTAATACACACCTCGCACAGCTGTTCTGTGTGCCACTACGAGGCAGGTTGGCGACTACCTAAGACGTACACAAGAACGTTCGGCTTGTTTATCTCACACCTAGCTCAACTCTTGTAAGAAAACTAGGCACACACTTTAGATTTGAAAAATTAAGTACGTGTGTAAAATAGGCACGCATTCCCGTCAAGAAAGTTTCTCTATACTTACTAAGGGAAACTCACATTGTCACTCTCGATCGCAATTCACGCCCTATGCCTAAAAGTATCACACTTCTCGATTTTACCGAATTTTCAGCTTCTTTCGATTGCCCATTCTCAAATTTTTAATTTTTTTGGGTTTTTCACATTTTAGTTTTATATATATATATATATATATATACCTATACTACATGCACGGCCAACTCGACTAATGACTCGATAGTGGTGGGATGACTCAATAATACCAAAACGTGCACGCAAAAATATGAATAATAAAAAGAAAAATAAGGACATAACTAAAAATCTCTAACTACATGCTGACACGGGCGATGCAACGACTCAAGACTGACTAGTAAAAAGGTATCAACCACCCCCACACTAGGATGCATCGTTGTCCTCAACGATCACACGAGGACTCAACAATCCTAGCACGAGGGCCAACTCCACTACTCGTCTTCCTCTTCTTCCTCCTTATATTCTGTCTCATCCTCTTCTTCTTCATCGTCCTCACCCGGCGGAACCGGATACTCAAATTCCTCCTCCTGGAACCACGGATCCGCCGTCGGGACTGGTGGAACAAACTCCCCCGCTGCCTGAACACTCGACTGTATCACCCACTGGCCCACCATCTGGATTAATCCACCCAGCTTCACCTGATTGTCCCGAGTGTGGGCAAACTGGCGTCTTCTCTCGATTCTATCCCGGGCCATCTCCTCTCTCAGGTGGTCATAGGCAAACTGGTTATCAAACCTAGAGGTGTTCATCCTCCTACCCTTGCCCCTCTTCCTCGTTGTCTCATCAAACCTATGCCATTTCCTAGCCGTGAATGGTTTCAAGTCCATGTCTCTCCCAATGAATACTTCGGCGGTTTTGGCTAGGTGAGTCAGCAAGCAAGTATGACCGGGACCTAACTTGTTAGTTCTCTACACCCTCTCTAGACAATTCTCCCAGATTAACTTAGGGATATCGATTCTAACCCCGGTGTAAAGACAGAGAGCCCAAAACGATAAGCGGAAAGAGTAACTAGGGTTTTGTGTGATTCCCAAAACCTAGTTCTCTAGCAATTCACAGCACCACCTCGCCTCCGGCCTATAGTACCTCTTCTCGGTCTTCCAATGAATCACCTCCCCTTTCCTGTCCCATGGATCTACCCCTTTCGCAAAACAAAATGCATTCAGACGAGACCACAGATTCTCACTACGAAGAACAGTCTCGTACCCACAACCCTCTCTCAAAGCGGGGAAACCCATGGCCAAAGTGATAGCCTCTGGCGTGAAGACTATCCACTCGTTCCGACAGTACACAAGACGAGGGTCTCGGCTCTCACCATCTTTTGCATACCTCAAGTTGAGGCAAAACTCTCTCGCAATATGGGAACTAGACGGCCCTACTAGCTTAAACCAGTTGGTAAGCTTCTCACGCTCAAAATTTTCCTTGATGGGATTAGGCATATCCTCGTGCAATGGAAATTCCTTTTCGGGCTGCCCGTTCTTAGTCAAATACGTATCCTTACGAGAGTCTAGATGGGCCTCGTAGGTGACAAAATGGAAGCTATCATAACACCCGGGCCCAATACTCCGTTCTTTCAAATTAACCTTTGCCGTTCGTCGGCCTACAATGCCCGGTTTAGACGGGGGAGGGGCACTCAAGATTGCATATTGGGGAATGGGCGGTATTTCTAATTGAGGCTCGCCCGACCCCGATGCTTCTTGCGAGGTACCCTCTCTCGTCTTACATTTCTTTCCACCCGCCATTTAGAATACAAGTTCAAGTATAACGAGAAATTCAACTTTTGTGCGCGTGACAAGAAATGTGTACAGAATTAAACACGTAGGCAAGTAAGCACGTAATTCCTAGGACTCTAAGCAATCGCCCCCAAGCGCGCTACTAAGCGCAACAAAAAGTAAATTGGGCTTTTACTCAATTTGTGCCTAAGACTCGAATATTGAAATAACTAGTTTGAGAGTGTACCTACGTGCCCGGAGCAAGTCTTACGGGCACAAAAATCTCAGAAATTTGACAAACCGGGCTGTTTTGAGGTTGCCGAAAAAATTTGTCAAAATGTCGAATTGTTTGATGCTCCTTAATCCTTGTGAAGTCCCCGTTAGCGTTGCCTTCTTGAACGTAAGCTGAATCAAACTCCAAGTGGTCCAATTTCTCACTTTTTGCTTCGGAACCCTAGTTCTTCCTCCTCTGATTTCCCTCTCGTCTCTCAATCTCAATCAAAGCCACTCTTGAATCCTTTTTCTCCTCTGAATTGCGAGCAAAACCTATGTTTGCTTGTTGAATATGGTGAAGAAACAAGAGAGGGGGAGAATTGGTGTCGTGCGGCTATGGAGGAGATAAGAACTGTTGAAGCTGAAGAATGAGGAAGAGGAATGACCTTGCTACTGATGAAGCTTCAAAGCTCGTGCAAAAGTCTAAAAAGTCCCTGATAACTATCTCCTCTCTGTTCTCCGTGTGTGGGCTAAGCAGTCTTTTTGCCCGATGTCTTCGTACGAAGACAATTGTCTTCGTACGAAGAGTCTTCGTACGAAGACAATTTGTCTTCGTACGAAGGCCTTCCTATATAGATACTGCATGTTGTTATAAGAAGACAATCTTCAGAGCTCAAAAATTTTCTAAGTACAAAGTCTTTGTACGAAGACAATTGTCTTCGTACGAAGACAGTGCTGGAGCTTGCCAAAAACATCCTTTTCGTCAAATTTTTGCGTATTTAATCGCGCCTTTGCTTTCCGAAGGATCTCCTCGACCTCGAGACTCCCTTCTCACCTTAAAACACTCCCAAAATACGGGGAGTATTTCATTTGTCAATTTCACGCGTTCCAAGCCACGTTTTGCATTTCCGGATGTTTTTTGCCTCGTTTTACTCTCTAAAGCATCCTTTTTGGCGTAACTTCCTCATCCGGACTCCGATATGCGCGATCCACCTGTCTACAGAAAGCTCTCAACCACCCCCACACGTTGGAGCTGTTCAATTCTATTTTCAGTCTGTCCTTCAAAATTTCACCTCGTAATCCGTGCCGGCGTGCTAGCTTTCTCCGTTCATCAATCAAATTCTTGCGCATATCAAGACGGGGAGTCCGGGAACATGATCTTCCTCAGGTGCGTGTGTTGAATAGGTGCAAGAATGGCTTCTATCTTCAATTCCTTCACTTCGGACCCCGATACGCGTATTGGGCTGCAAATCTTCAATTTTTACTCTGTTTCGCACGCGCGCATCAAGAAGGGGGATCCGAAATAGGCCTTTCACCTCGTAATCCTGCACATACTCATTGGAAACATTAAATCCACTCTCTCGCACCTCCCAATGAAATCAAACAGAATAAAAATCACAAATCAGTATTAAAACCTACTCTACAGCAATAAATAGGTTGGGTTGCCTCCCAACAAGCGCTTTGTAATTTAAGGTCGATGGCCCGACCCAGTTACCTCAGATATTAATCAAATTGCGGGAGTTGCATGAAGCCATTCAATGACTCCAATGAAATTCCCGTCCACGTACGGTTTTGCTCTCTGGCCATTCACCTTAAACCTGTTCCCATTTGCATCTTCCACCTCAAGAGATACCCACGGATAAACTGCGGTAATTGTGTAGGGACCACTCCATCTAGATTTTAATTTCCCTGGAAACAGCTTTAGTCTGGAGTTGAAGATCAGCACCCTCTGTCCTACTTTGAAGTCTCTCGGGATGATGTGTCTGTCGTGCCATAGTTTTGTCCTCTCCTTATAGATTCTCGCACTTTCATACGCCATCAATCGAAATTCTTCAAGTTCGAGCAGTGCTTGCTTCTGTAGCTCACCTGAGAGCTTAGCGTCCAAATTGATCTTCTTCAAGGCCCAGAATGCCTTGTGCTCAAGTTCCACCGGAGGATGTCACGACTTCCCAAATACTAACTGGTAGGGAGACATGCCTAAAGGGGTCTTGTAAGCAGTCATATACGCCCATAAGCTATCATCTAAATGCAGAGACCAATCTTTGCGTCCCGGGTTGACAGTCTTCTCCAAGATCCCTTTTATCTCTCGGTTAGAAACTTCTGCTTGCCCATTCGACTGCGGATGATAAGCCAGTGATATCTTATGCGTCTTTACCCCATATTTGCTCAAGACATTGGCAAAGACTTTATTCACGAAATGCGATCCTTCATCACTGATAATGGCTCTGGGAGTTCCAAACCGTGTGAAAATGCTCTTACGCACGAATCTCTCTACAGTAGCTCCATCGTTTTTAGGGCAAGCCATTGCCTCTACCCACTTGGTCACATAATCCACAGCTAATAGTATATAAAGATTTCCAAGTGAAGACGGGAATGGTCCCATGAAATCAATGCCCCAAACATCAAAGGGCTCTACTTCCAACACGAAATTCTGAGGCATCTCATTTCGGTTGGAGATATTGCCAGTTCTAAGACATCGATCACACTGCTGTACAAACAAATGAGCATCTTTATGTAAAGAAGGCCAATAAAATCCACTTTGCAATACCTTTGCCACAGTGCGCGTTTTGCCAAAATGCCCTCCGCAATTCAGCTCATGGCAATGTCTAAGAATGTCCAAAGTGTCTGGCTCAGCTACGCATCTTCTCAACACGTTGTCAGCTCCCAACCTGAACAAATAAGGGTCATCCCAGAAATAGTGTCGTGCATCTGCGAAAAAATTCTTTTTCTGATGGAAAGACATGTCTTTTGGGACAATATTGAGCGCCTTGAAATTTGCCAAATCCGCAAACCAAGGCACAGCTGCTACCACTACCATAAGTTGTTCATCTGGAAAATCTTCTCTAATTGGCACATCTTCTTGTTCTTCGTTCTCCAGTCGTGAAAAATGGTCTGCAACAACGTTCTCTACTCCCTTTTTGTCCTTGATCACTGTGCCAAACTCTTGCATTAGCAACACCCATCGAATCAATCTAGGCTTCGCATCCTTCTTAGTAAGAAGATATTTGAGGGCTGCATGGTCCGTGAAGATAGTCACCTGAGAACCCAAAAGGTATGGACGAAACTTGTCCAATGCGAAGATTATAGCCAACATCTCCTTCTCCGTGGTGGCATAATTAACCTGTGCAGTATTAAGAGTACGACTGGCATAGTAAATTACATGAGCTACCTTGTCTTTCCGCTGTCCCAGCACTGCTCCCACCGCATAATCGCTGGCATCACACATAAGCTCGAACGGTAAGGTCCAGTCTGGGGTGGCTATAATGGGAGAGCTAATCAGCTTTTTCTTGAGCAAATCGAAAGCTGTCTTGCACTCTTCATTGAAATCAAAGACGGCATCTTTCTCAAGCAACCCAGATAAAGGCTTTGTGATCTTCGAAAAGTCTTTAATGAAGCGCCGGTAGAAACCTGCATGTCACAGAAAACTCCGTACCCTTTGACAGATGTAGGATAAGGAAGCTTCTCGACCACCTCAATTTTTGCCCGATCTACCTCTAAGCCTTTACTGGAGATCTTGTGCCCCAACACTATCCCCTCGGTCACCATGAAATGGCACTTCTCCCAGTTAAGCACTAGGTTGGTGTCAATATATCTGTCCAGTACCCGAGCTAGCTGCTGGAGGCAGTCTTCGAAACCATCACCATAAAGCGAAAAATCATCCATGAAGACTTCGAAATTTTGCTCCATCATGTCTGAGAAGATAGACATCATACACCTCCGAAACGTGGCAGGGGCATTGCATAGCCCAAAGGGGATGCGCCTGAATGCAAAAGTCCCATAAGGACAAGTAAATGTCGTCTTCTCCTGGTCAGCTGGCTCAATCGCTATCTGATTATACCCAGAGTATCCATCCAAAAAGCAGTAATGCGGATGACGTGCCATCCTATCAAGCATGGTCCACTAATGGGAGAGGAAAATGATCCTTCAAAGTGGCATCATTGAGTTTGCGGTAATCCATGCAAACTCTCCACCCAGTAACCGTACGAGTGGCAATCTGATCACCTTTTTCCCCTTCCACCACAGTTATACCTCCCTTCTTAGGGACACACTGCACCGGGCTAGTCCACGTGCTGTCGAAAATCGGATAGATGGTACCTGCTTCCAACCATTTAAGCACCTCTTTCTTCACCACCTCTTGCATGTGAGGGTTGAGGCGGCGCTGAAACTGAACTACCGGCTTCTTGTCTTCCATGAGCCGGATCTTGTGCTGAAAAACTGTGGGGCTGATCCCCTTGATATCCGCTATGGTCCATCCCATAGCTGCTTTCCTCTCCTACAATACCTTGAGAAGCTGCTCCTCCTGTTCCCTGTCAAAACACGCAGAAACGATAACAGTTAAAGTTTCATCAGATCCCAAGTATAAATATTTTAAATGAGCAGGTAACGGTTTCAATTCTAAATCAGGAGCAGTAATAAGAGACGGAGTAAGAATCTTCCTGCGTCCCTCATTAAAGAGGGGTAGGGGTGAACGCCAGCTGGCCTCCATAGCCTGTTCTTTTTCACTCGAATCAAGTAAGGCAAGTTCCTCATACAGCAGCTCCAATAATATATCGTCCTCCTCGTCTGGTGTGTATACCTCCACACCAAAGCACTGCTCACTCACTGCATATGCAGTGAATTTCATAGCTTCAAAGACATTAAATGCCACCTTCTCATCGTTAATACGCATAGTCAATTCTCCATTGGCAACATCAATAATTGTCTTTCCCGTAGCAAGGAATGGCCGTCCCAATATGAGTGGGACATCATCGTCAGCATCCATATCTAGGATCACAAAATCTGCGGGAAAGATGAGTCCTTCGACTCTCACAAGCACATCCTCCAAAACACCCGGTGGTCGTTTTATAGTACGGTCAGCCATCTGTAAACACATACGAGTGGGTTTTGGATCTCCTACACCAAGTTGCTCAAATACTGATGTAGGCGTCAAGTTTATGCTTGCGCCAAGATCACATAACGCTCTACCATGGAATGCATCTCCCAATGTCACAGGAATAATGAAACCACCCGGATCTTTCATCTTCTTGGGTAGCACTTTCTGCACTACGGTGCTACACTCCTCATTCAAGGTCACGGTCTCAAAATCATCCATGCGCCTCCTATTAGAGAGGAGGTCCTTGAGAAATGTTGCATATTTAGGCATTTGCGAAATGGCCTCCGCAAAAGGGATATTAATGTGCAGCTTCTTGAAGATATCCACAAACTTCTTGAAATGCTTGGCATCCTCCTGACTCTTCAATCTCTGCGGGTATGGCACTCGCACACTGTATTCCTCCTTTGGCTTCTGTTTCTCATCCGACTTCCTCAACGTGTCCTTTGATTGGGGAATCACGGTAGGCACGGGAATCTCTTCATCCAAGGCTTTTCCAGTGGCCTTAGTCGCCTCAGCTCGCGCATGGGTAGGATATGAGGGATCCTGAGTAGTGGTCCCACTGCGAGTAGTAATAGCCTTCAACTGCTCAGTTGGAGTAATAGTGTTGGACTGAAGCATACCAGGTGGAAGTCGAGTATTTTGATTGGCTATTTGCCCAATCTGTGTTTCATGGCTTTTTATCGAGGCTTCTATCGCTACAATCTTGCTTTCAATCTTATCATTGCTAGCTAACAGTTTCTTCAACAACGCGTTTGTGTCCTGTTCTTCTGAAGATGGAGGTGGTGGAGGAGCCTGTTGCTGTGGAGCCTGTCTCTGAGCTTGATAAGGAACATTTGGCCTTAGACCTGGCGCATATAGTCCACTATTCGGATTGGCATAACTGAATTTGGGGTGATTGCGATTGTTGGGATGATAGGTGTTTGGCCATTGCTGCTGTCTTTGACCCATATAGTTCACGTCTTCAATGCCATCCCCAATTCCCTGATTTGCATCTGCTACCATCTATCCCACTGACTTCACCTGTGCCGATGGATTCAAATTACTAAAAGCCGAAGTCATCACTGCCATCTGATGTTCAAATTTCTGCTCCACCATGGACTCAATCTTACTAACCAATGCCCCATCTGATTTCGTGTTTCTACGAGTCTCAGACCTCGTGGATTCACGTTTTGCTACATTATCTAGCAGATCACGACATCTCTGTAGTCCCATTCCCATAAAATTTCCTTGAGCCATCATGTCCAGCTCACTAGCAGTCTCTTTGTCCAAAGCATTATAGAAGTAATGGAGAAGTTTATACCATGGCTCTCCGTGAGTAGGGCATCTACGCAGGAGCTGGTTGAACTTTCTCCACGTGTCTCCCAAAGAATCATCTTCCTGCTGTGTAAATTTGGTTATGTCATCCATCCGTTGAGCAACCTTGGATGGTGGAAGATACTTCCTGAGAAACTCTCTACTACAATCTGCCCATGTAACTATGCTGCCTGCTGGAAGTTCCATAAGCCATGTCTTTGCCTTTCCCGATAAGGAGAAGGGGAAAAGCCTGAGCTTTATCGTCTCGAGTGGAACTCTCTGATCGTACATGGTAGAAGTGATCTACTCGAAATTTAGCAAGTGTTGATGTGGATCATCACTCAGAGCTCCAGTGAATAAGCACTCATCCCTAACCATGTTGATCAACGGCTGGCGAATCTCGAAATGGGCTGCATTAATCTGAGGTCTGACGATGGTGGGCTGATGTCCCTCCGGTGTAGTCCTGAAGTAGTCCACCAAAGGACGCTCATCCTCTTCAGCATTGTTAACTTGCTCTACCACATTCCGTCCGTTGTTGTTCCGATTATTGCCCCCATTATTCCCATTGCCACCGTTATTTCTGCCAACTACCTCTGCACCAGGAAGTTGTTGTGGATTTCGAGGATTCATGCGATCAATCATCGCCTGCATCTCAGCCATTTGAGCCCTAAGTTGCTCAGATTCCGCGGCTCTGTTTGCAGCCTCCTCTACAGCAGCTGCTCTAGCTGCTTCCGCATCTTGCACATTTTTGCGGATTCTCTCAAACTCAGCTCTCGTTTCATCATCCATAGTGACTGAGCTTGAATTACCCTTGTCTCTACGCTGTGCTTTTAATAAGGATTCCAGGTCTTCAAACGTTGGATACAAAGGCTTGTCTCTCGAACGGGTCATGCACCGTGTAAATCAACCTGAAATCAAAAACCACGCAAAACGTAGGTGAGTAACGGATATAAAAAATAAATTAAAATCCCTAAGGCTAGGAATTATAACTAATTTAGCCGAAGTCCCCGGCAACGGCGCCAAAAACTTGACACGTTTCAACCACAAGTGTATGGCCGTCGTGTGTAGTAATATCCGGAAATCCGGGTTTATCGAACCCAAAGGACTTGTCGTGCACTAATTAGTATGATTAACTTTATGTGGGCTAGCAATTGAGAGTTTTCTAAAATAAATAATTAAAAAGATAAAACAAGTATTTAATTATTGAGATTTAATATAAGAGGAACAACCAGAACACCTCGTTTGGGGGATTGCTAGGATTTTCTTGTTGACGACGTTCTATGATTTGTGAAACACAGACAAAATTCACTTTGCTAATCGAGCAATACTAGCTCACCGAGTTACCAAGTGAGCATCCTATGCCTAGGTTAGATTAAAATCGAGTTACCAAGTTCTAATTATCCCTAAACATGCATTAACGATGAATTATACTCTAACGATCCCATTCGACGTAGCCGAGTTACCAAGCCTATGAACGGGTGATTGTTTGATTTTCCGGTTTAACAATTACTGAGTTACCAAAGAATTGCAAACTAATTTCTAGCTAACAAGACGTATCCAATTAACTAGATAGGATGAAGATCACAAAACAATCATAGAAAACGTAAAATCATCAATTAGGTTTATCAAAACATGAATCTCAATTCATAAAACGCATAATCAATGTGAAAACCCTAACCCCAAATTCGGGTCCTGATCTAAGAACTTTAGGTACGCATATTCGTGATCACAAATACAAGCGTTTGTGTGATCATGAACAAATATAATGAAAAGATAAGAGTAGAGGGATCAAACGGATGAATTCTCGCTTCCACGACGAACTCTAGCTCCAAGTTTCTCCCCAAATCTTCTTCTCTGCGTCTCCCTCTGTTCTAACCTTCTTTTCTTTGACTTTTCTTTCCTTCCTTTGACTTTCTCCTTTCTTCCTTCTTCCTTTGACTGCGTCTCCCTCTCGCATGATCCTCCAAGCCCTGTTTTCCTGCGAATCACAACACGAGAACACAACCCGCGATCATATCACAATAAAAGCTCAAATAACTAAAGAAACGCCCGGATTTAAAAAGTAACGCATATGAACACACATTATCACATATTAGCTCAATTTACTCAAAAGACGACGAATTCTCCATGTTGAGCACGCAAAACGTAGAAATAAAAGGCATAAAATAACTCCGAAAACGGAGTTATCAGTTATCCAGCAAATTATTAGCCAAAATTTAGAAATAATGTGACTGCTGCAGTAGCCATTTCTCTAGAAAAAGGAGTTTGTATCCATAGTTCTTTGGAACTTACACCTGCTCAGTGTCAGCAGATTGCTTCTTTAATCAGTTCTCAGCTTTAACTTTAGGGAATCGAACCCTCTAATACGAGTGATGTTGGATCAGTGAGTCCCTATGAAGGTAATTCTTTACCTCATTATGACAATCCATTAATTGGGATACATGAATCTTCTAAGAGTAGCAACACACATTTTCTGGGTGGAGTTTTTAGCACAATATATATGCACACAGCACTATCAAACTCTTGTTTGGCAGCCAGTCCTTGGATCATTGATACAGGTGCCACTGATCATATATGTTCTCATCTCCATGTGTTACAAGGAGCTGTTGCTGTTAAGGATGTGTCAGTTCATCTTCCAAATGGAAAGGCTATTAGGGTCTCTCATGTTGGCTCAGTCATTATTAATGATTCTCTCAGACTTGAAAAGGTTCTGTGTGTTCCAGAATTCAAGTTTAAGTTCTCCATTTCTCATCTGACTAGAGCTGGCAATGTGGTTTCACTTGTGAAAAAGAACAATGCTTCATTTATGACAGTTTGTCTAACAATATTGCTGCCACTAGATCTAAGAGAGATGGCTTATATCTACTCAATGAGTCTTCAAAAAATCTCAGCAAATCTTCTGCACACACCAAGTCCCACATCTGCAAGTAACATATGGCATCTGAGACTTGTCCATCGTTCTTATGGAAAGATGAATCAATTATTCTGCATCTCCAGGTGTGGTAATATTTCAAGTGATACGTGTTGTACTGTTTGTCCTTTAGCTAAACAGAAGAGGTTGAAGTTCCCAATAAAAAATAGCATTTATAATGCCCTTTTTTAGTTGATTCAAGTGATACTTTGGGTCCTTACAACACCCCTACTCATGATGGATACAAAAAAATTCTCACTATTGTTGATGATGCATCCACATCAACTTGGATTTTTCTTCTGAAGTACAAGTCATAAACACAGTCATCTATACCTAATTTCTGCAATTTTGTTGAGACACAGTTTAATCTTAGGGTGAAGAGAATAAGGAGTGATCAAGCTCCTGAATTGGAACTTAAAGAGTTTTGTCATGAAAAAGGCATAATGAATGAGTTTAGCTGCATTGCAACCCCAGAACAGAACTCTATAGTTGAAAGAAAACATCAACATCTTCTAGCAGTTGCCAGGGCCTTGAAGATCCAATCAAATTTTCCAGTCAAGTTTTGGGGAGAGTGTGTTCTTACTGTTGCACATCTCATCAACAGGCTGCCTTCTCCTAGATTGAAAAATCAATCTCCATACCAATTAGTATATGGTAATGAAAGTTTATAATGTAGACTAATTACAGGACCAAAATACTCTAGAAGGGGGGGGTTGAATAGAGTATGGGAACCTTTTGCTAAAACACAGAATTTAACTAAGTAATGCAAGTAAAAGAAAGAAATCTCAAGGCCTTGAGATTTTGTAAGATTATTCTGAAACTCCCTAAGTATAAAAGAAATCTTCAAGGCCTTGAACTAGCACAAATTCAAAATAGTTGGTAAACCCTAGTTCGATTTAGATCACTTGCAAGAATAAATAGCTAAACTGTAAAGTAAAGAACACAAGGCAATTTACAGAGTTAAGTCCCAATGGACCTAATCTCTGCCTGAGGGATATAATCCCACCAGGATTGGGCAAACACTTCTTATTACTCACACAAAAACAACCCTAGATCTTCAAGACTAAGTGAACTCCCTTACACCTGTACAGCTTGTGGCTCCAAACCTATCTAGTATCAGCTACTAACTGTTGAGCTAACAAGAACCTCTTGTTGTTCACTTGAACAACTAACCACTAGGTTTTGTGAGGTATAAGATATAGAGAAGATAAGAATATTAAGGTACAATATAGAAGAACACAGTAGATGAATCAGCTGAGAATGCCTGGATACGTTCTTCAGGAAAACTGGAATGAATGATCTTCTGAAAGCAGTGATTGAAGCTTGAAGTTGTGAGGATTGATTTTCTGATCTTCCACGAATGTAACTCTCCTTCTTTTCACTTGATTTATGTTCTCTTTAATCTTATATTGTCTTTCAAATTCAAACCAGTCTTTTATCTACTTCCAGCAACTGAATGAGAGATTTTAGGATCGCTGTTCCTTCAAATCCTCATCCTATTTAACTGCATTTCTCAACATCTCTGAGTAGATATCCGTTCGAGTCTGTTGTGATAAGATTGCACGTTTGAAAAACCTGCAACAACATTAAGCATAGCAACAAACAAAATCCAAATATATATAACAGCACTAAGTCTGTTTGGACATTCAGTTTATGAATAAAACTGAATCAAATAAATAAGCTATTAACCTGATTACCAATAAATCATATAAACCAACACAAACCAGTTTAAGACTTGTAAAATTCATTAAACAATCATAATAACAATGATCAAATCCTGCAAGAAAGAATCAAGTTAGGTTTGTGAAAACTGTTGGCAGCTCATGGCATATCTCAAGGACTTGGAGCTCTGAACATTCTTCACAGTTTTTACAACTATATCACCAAAGTTATTTGATTCAATCTAATTATGATATCTGCAATATGTTAGACATATGAAGAATAGATAACTAGAATATTTGCAACAAGTATCTGATCTTAAGCATCAGATTAAACACCTGCAACACAAGATTGTCAGATCAAAGTTCATAGGAAAGCAGTTGTCAAAGCTTTGAGGCTTTGATCAATATCTCAAGGCCTTGGAGCCTTGATGACTTAGAGATACTTTGTCTTTCATCACTCTAAATGATTACTTCCAAAATCACACTTAGAAGTCTTGAATCAACAGGTAAGATGCCTGACTATTCAACTCTTAAAATTTTTGTTCGTCTATGTTATACTTTCACTTTGCAGCATGGAAGAATAAAATTGGACCCCAGGGAACTTAAGTGTGTGTTCTTAGGATGTATTTTTAGAATCAATGGATACATTGTGTTTGATCTTCTTCATCAAAAGATTCTAATTTCTAGAGACGTCATATTTCATGAAAGCATTTTTCCCTACATGGATGCTCCTGCCTATACTCACACTCATACTCCTCATTGCATTCCTCATTGTATTGATGGTTTCCTTGTCTCACCTCTATATTTTGTGCATGCTACTCCTATTCATCCTTCACCATCAACAAGTTCCCCAACACCAATACCATCTACACCACCTTATACACCTTTGCCACAATTGAATCCAACCAGATCTCCAGTAAGAGTGTCAAAGCCACCTTCACACTTCAAGGATTTTATTCTTTCCAAACCCCAATCTAAAAGGACTCTACTTGCTTCATCAACTACAAATATCATGTGTCCCACAGAACCTCTCACCTATGTTGAAGCTTCTTAGTATGATGAACGGAGGAGAGCAGTTGCTAGTGAACTTCAGGCACTTGAGATTAATGATACATGGAATATAGTTTCAGCTCCAAATAATAAGAAAATAGTTGGACGCAAATGAATTTTTAAGACAAAATTCAAGGCTGATGGCACTTTGGAAAGACACAAGGCTATGTTAGTAGATAAAGGCTACACTCAACCTGAGGGAATTGATTACTCTGAGACTTTCTCTCCAGTGGAAAAGTTGCCTACTTTGAAATGTGTTTTAGCTCTTGCTGTCATGCATGGTTGGCATATGGTTCAATTGGATGTAAACAATGCCTTTCTTCATGGAGAACTTTCAGAACATGTTTACATGAAAATTTCATAAGGTTGTTCAGCTCCCAAACACATAAGAAATCCTGTTTGTCTGCTCAAGAAGGCTCTCTATGGATTGAAACAAGCATCAAGACAGTGGTTCTCAAAATTTTCTGGCACGCTTTGCAGCTTGGCTTCTCTCAATGTAAGAGTGATTATACTTTGTTTTTGAGAAATAATAATAGTAGTTTTCTTCTACTATTGTTGTATGTTGATGATATATTTTTGGTTGGAAACTGCAAACCTGATATATATACACTTTTAAGGTTCTTTTGGATGAAAAGTTTAAGCTCAAGGACCTTGGAGAACTTCATTACTTTCTGGGATTTGAGTTTTACAGAACTGTTTCTTGTTTATTTATGAGTCAGCACAGTTTTTCTCATAGTATTTTACAAGATTTTGGTTTTATGGATTGCAAACCTGCTTCATCTCTAATGTTTCCTAGCTGCCATCTCAGTTCAGTTTCAGGTGCTGCATTAACTGAAGAAGAAGCCACTAGGTATAGGAAATTGATTGGGAAACTTCTCTATTTGTGCAATTCAAGACCTGATCTGGCATACTCTGTGCACAAACTCTCACAATACATTGCTGCACCCACTACTGAGCATCAAGTTGCTCTCGATTATGTACTTAGATATTTGAAGGGGACAATTAACCTCAGTCTCTGCTTCTCAAATACCAAGATCTTCATCTTACAACCTACTGTGATTCTGATTGGGGAGGGTATCTTGACACCAGATGATCAACCACTAGTTATCTAGTGTTTCTGGGTAAATCTCTCATCTCCAGGAAGTCTAAGAAGCAAAAATTGGTTTTTCATAGCTCTGATGAAGCTAAATATAGAGGAATTTGCTCGATTGCTTGTGAGATTCAATGGTTGCTGTCTTTATTTCAATAATTACAAATTCATTTCTCTGGTCCTCTAAGTGTGTTGTGTGATAGCAGTTCAGCTATTCATATAGCTAGTAACCCTATATTTCATGAACGCACCAAACATATAGAGATGGATTGTCACTTTGTCAGAGATCTTGTCCAAGCCAAGGTGATTCGACTCAGTCATGTTCAAGGTCCTCTTCAGCTTGCAGACTTTCTTACAAAGGCTCTCTCAGCTCCTATCTTCCAAGGATTGATCAGCAAGTTGGCAGTTCTAGTTAGCCGAGGGGGGGGGGGGGTTTAAAATAAGATTACCATATCTACATTTTTACTTCTTCTTAGTTCTTTCTGTATTTGCACTTTTTCCCCTAGTATATGTTCCTATTTTAAGTTGTATTCTGCCAGGTGTTCTCTTCTAATTGGTTGCAGGATCTGTGGCCGTTAGAGAGGGTTTATAAGCCTCAGTGTGGTATCTTATCAGATAAGAAATGAATTGACATTTCTTCAGCTCATACCTTCTTCTACCTCTTCTCTTCTTCATTTCCTTTTTCTTCTCTATTTTGAGCTTGATTCAACATGGTACAAAACTATTTATGGTTGAGTCTCCATTTTGGATTATTTCTCGACGACCCTGGTCGTCACTTTTAATTTTCATGTTTCTTGGACAATAAAAGAGAAACATCATAAAGTCAAGGTGAAAGATAAAAAAGTCACCTCACAATTTGATTTCTAGGATATTCAGTGCGATGCGGGATCATTCAATCAAAAAAGTATTCACATAGTGTAGTGGGGAAGAGAAATTATGAGATTTCTCTTACAAATTCCTTTTACTTCTTTATTAGACGAACGACAACCAGAAAGAAGCAGACCAAACCTAGTAATCCCACCGACAAGAAGCATCTATTGAAAAAACAAAGTGTGTGAGTTGAAACTGATAAAAATATGAATTAATTCGTATATTGTTCGAGGACAGCAATTCATGTGATTGTCAGTGAAACAATCGTACGAAAAAAAAAGAAGGAAGAAGGTAAAATAGATGGAACCTGAAAGCAACAAAATTGGGGAAGTTCAACTCACTGTAGAAGCTTTTCATCATCGGAGTAGCATGCTCTGTCCAAAATTAAATGGAGCCAAATAACCACATGAATATACGTCGTGCTTTACAATCACTATATCGTTTGGTTCTACATGGAAGGAGACTCCCGTAACATTAACCTTTGCATCTGGGGCAGCGCAAAGAAGAGTTTCGAACTCCTCTGGCACTGCGCCGTACCTCGGTCAATGTACGGTCCAAGTAACATGCTATCTTCCGGGACTTCGATCCGCAGGGGCAGAGCTAAGTATTCGAAACATCTGGGGCACTTTTGCAAGGTATTCAAAATACATGAGTCACTATTACAATTACAATTTTGACAAGGGCTAAAATTATTGCTTTTGAAAATTTAGGGTAGGGCACGTGCCTACCGAGGCCGCGGGTTGGCTCCGCCGCCCCTGTCGATTCGTACCAGCAAATCACATGAAGAGCCATAGCGGAAAGTAGGATAATCTGAGCATGAGCATGAAAGACTTGGGTTTTGAGATGGTTTTGTATACACAGTGGAGTCGTTTCATGAAAGGCCACTTCTCTTAGTGAAACTAAAACACTTCAGTGGGAGTTGGGGCATAGAGTAATTAGTTCAATTTAGTATGGTTATTTTATAATAATATGAATCTTATCAACACTTTTTATTATTGTTCAAAAAGAGTAAAGATTTATAAGAGTAAAGATTGTCCCATTACATATGCTCTAAGGCTAAGTTTGGTTCGCAGTAAGATGTTTTATAAGGAAAAATATTTTACGCGTAAAATCTTTTGTGTGAAAAAATATTTCCTGCAATTATTTTCTCGTGTTTGGTTGACTCTTGACAAAACAGTGGGCTGTGACGGAGATGGCAGTGATGGTTGACGGTGATGGGTTGTGGTGGAGGTAGGTGGTAGTGGTGGTGGAGATGCTAATATGAGTTGTTGTGCTCCTTCACTCTCTGGAAAATGGCTTTCGGATTTGAAATATGTAAATCATTTTACATCATTTGAAGGAAAACATTTTACAGGAAACAACCATACAGCACAAAAACACCATAACAACCACCAACCAAACGGAGCCTAAATTGCACTATATCTCCTCAAACTTCTCCATATTTCCCACCATTAATCCCTCACAGACCAAGCCCCACCTGTCGTCGACACACCGCAGTCCCATCAACTCAATATCAACTAACGTCGTTACTTCATCTCCAACCTAGTTCCACGATATGGACGCCGGAAAGATATGGACGTCGGAAACAATGGCGGCGGCGGCGTCGTGATGGTTGTTAGACACGAGAGATAGAATCGGAAGAGATAATGAAGGGAGAGACTTGATGGTGTGAAACTGCTTCGTCAAATTTTTTATCAATTTTGCGCCCGATATGGGTGGAAAAAATCTTTTCCGTTACTTCACCACAGATTTTCCATTTCGTTTCCTTTTCTGTTTATTTTCTTTTTTATTTTCTTTTCCGTTTGATTTTCGCTTTCAAAGAAGACCAATTCTTCCTCCCCCAATTCTTTAGCTGATATCAGGATTGAGATTTGACCATTGAATCAATTTATGTAACAACTAGTCAATGAATCAATCAATGTAAAACGTTTATGATTATACTATTCCTTCTTTCAACTATATCATGAGCTAGTCCAAGTCATGAAATCACTATTTATAGTAACCATCCTAAAACAGACTAATTTAAAAGTGCATTTTACTAAACAATCGAAAATTCCCCAACAACAACATAACCTATCTTGGCCTGCCTTTCTAAATCTAAATCTCTCCTCCTCCATTAACACATCTCTCTCTCTCTCTCCATGGAGAAATCCTTCATCACTGTGAAGAAGAGAGAAAACCAGTCATGGTCAGTACACTTAACATGCTTCTTCTTCTTAATGTTGATTATATTGTTTCTATCTATCAACACATCACTGTTCACAAGCGACAATGGCATAGCCCTCGTTGCTAGCTATTCAAATTCATTCATTCACATATCTCATTCTTCCTTTCAAGCAAATCCTTTCTCCATTCAACCATTACCAACTACAAGGCCCGACCCGTGCCGCAACCGATACATATACATTCATCGCCTCCCAGAAAAATTCAACGCGGACCTTCTCAGAGACTGCAAATCGCTCAACAAATGGACCGACATGTGTCAAATTATCGGGCTTGGCCCGCGAGTAACGAGTCCACGCGGGCCAAGTTGGTTCGCCACAGACCAGTTTTCATTGGAGGTGATATTCCACAATAGGATGAAGAACTACGAGTGCTTAACGAATGACTCTTCGCTAGCCTCATTGGTTTACGTGCCTTATTATGCCGGCCTCGACGTCGGCCGGTACTTGTTTGGTAACTACACCACTGCTGTGAGGGACAAGTTGTCGCTTGACTTTGTCAAATGGGTGTCCGAGACGCCTCAGTGGAGAACAATGTCTGGCCATGACCATTTTATGGTGGTGGGCAGAGATGGATGGGACTTATCTAGACAATACGCTGATTGGGGCAACCAATTCCTCTTGTTGCCCCAAACAAACAACATGTCTGTCCTAATTATTGAATCCGTGCATGATAGCAGCGGCGAGATTGCGATTCCGTACCCGTCATATTTCCATCCTTCGCACAAGACTGAAGTGTTCAGTTGGCAAGACAAAGTAAGTTCACTAAAAAGGCCGTTCTTGTTCTCGTTCGTGGGCGGCCCACGACCCAACCAAGATGTATCCATTCGAGGCCACATCATTAGACAATGTATGGCCTCCAAGAGAAAATGTAAATTTCTAAATTGTCACAAGGTGTCGTGTGAAGACGTTGTTAGCGTGATGGAAACAATGGAGAACTCGAGGTTTTGCTTGCAACCTCCGGGGGATACGTACACGAGGAGGTCAATCTTTGACTCGATCTTGGCCGGATGCATTCCAGTGTTTTTCAACCGAGCATCAGCTTATACGCAGTATAAGTGGCATTTACCGGATAACTACACAAATTATTCGGTGTTTATATCCGAAGAAGACATCAAAGAGGGGAAAGCCAACATCGAGGAGGTGCTTTCTAGGATACCGGAAGAACAAGTGGTGGCCATGAGGGAGGAGGTTGTGAGGCTGATCCCTAAAGTTTCATACGCGGTTTCAAAGTTGGAGACGATTGAAGACGCATTTGACATAGCGATCCATAGGCTTCTTGATAAGGTAAACGGTGCGAGAGAACAAGTTGAAGTTGGGAATGATTTGGCGAGAGAACAAGTTGAAACTGGGAATGATTTGGAATGACATTGGATGAACATTGTACTAGTTTTATGCTGCATTCTTTGATTAGGATTGATTTCTGGCTTCCTGTTTATGTCTTCGTGTACATTATAATAAGAAGAATAAGATTACTTCATTTCAATGTTATTGTCACACATGTTATAATATTTACTTTACTACCGTACAAGAAATTGCAGGAGTTGCATATCAGCATTCTCGGCTACAAACATGTGAGCATAGTTTGATTTGCCTCTCTAAAATGGTTTGTTAAATTCTGCACCAGACAAAATAGAGGTTTACTCACTACTCATCTGAAAGATAGTGATTGCAGATTCCACGGCATACAAATAAGAACCAAGTACAAATCACACTCAACTACTATTCCTTCAATTTCCTTCCTATCTGAAACCTTGGCACAGATCTCAGTTGGAGTAATCTAATTCAGACTAACAAAATCAGCAATCAAGGCGCATTTTGGATACAAGTGTGGTGAGGATTGTTCACACAATTCTGAATGTTCAAGAACATCAGTACACTTATTTTTAATAGACATGGGGTAGTACATACAAACTCAACACTCTAAAGCATACATAAAAACAAGGACACATCGACAGAGGTGATTCTACTGTCTGTTATTGATCCACAGGATTCAATCCTGCTTCCATGATGATAATGGAGGAGTCTCTGAATTCTTCCAAGTAGCCATAGCCATCATCTCATCGTACCTATCACCCTTAACTGCACCAGCCAGCGACTCAAGTTCGGCCATATCTTCAGGTGTTAGTTTTACAGCCAAAGCTCCAATGTTTTGGTTGAAGTTTTCAATCTTGGTAGTGCCGGGGATTGGAGCCACGTCGTTTCCCTGGTGATGAACCCAGGCAAGTGCCAACTGCCCCGTCGTGCAACCCTTCTTTGCAGCCAAATTGCTCACACTCTCAAACACTTTGTTGTTGTTTTCCAGATTCTCACCTTGGAACCTTGGCAGATTCTACGAAACAATTGACAACATTTATCAGCACATGAGAAGAAAAGCAATTCAAGAAAGATAAAACTTGATCTTAACATGAAATACAAATGCAACTACAACTTTGGTGATTCTTGTTCTGTAGCTGTTCTGCAATCTAGTGCTCCGAGATGACCAAAATGGAGAACATAGTGATGATCACAATCAGTGTATTTAAATCAAGAAAAAAGGTGAACGGAATGAAAAAGACTAGAGTCTTAATTTAATGAGGCAATAATTAACATTTCCAATCTTTAATGCAATGCTTCCGCTACAAGGAAGTTCTCTGGCGAAAAGGATGATATTTTTTGCATGTGCAAAATAGGAAAACACCCTAGTGTTGGTACTTTTCGTTGAAGCTGAACAAAAACTACCTTAAAAGCCATGAGACATTTCAGCCAGAAAATACATGGTCAATCTTTATAAAACCAATTTTAGATGTGAGTAGATGGATTGCGACGTTGCCTCCACCCTTGTGAGATTTTTATGGAACAGTATGGCGCTTTGTGTATGTGGGAATAATTGTCATTGTAAAGGGTATTTGCTCAGCATTGCTGTTCGTCTTTATGCCTTGTGTTCTAATTTTCGCATCTGAACAACGGAATATAAGCACATTTTGATGATGCAAACATTATATATTTTCTTAATAATAGCTTATTTCGTAGTTACAATCACATTTTTAGACAATGCATATGATGTGATGCAGCATATGTTGCATGTGGTACAGTGGCTATGAAGGTGTTAGGTGATGTTTAACAAAACTGCATGTATAGTATGCACACACCTTTCTGAAGTCACCGTCAGACAGAGTCTCAAGAACCTTGGGACCTGAAGAAAAGTACCCTCTCCCCAATGGACTATATGGAACGATTCCAATGCCAAGTTCCCTGAGAAAATTTAAAAGGTTGAAATCAGAAAAATGGGTTTACTCATTACTCGAAAATTAGTCAGCTATGTTATATGGATGGATGTCTTACCTGCAAGTAGGGATTATATCTTCTTCAATGTCTCTTGACCACAATGACCATTCTAACTGGACAGCTGTGATGGGATGAACAGCATGAGCCCTTCTGATTGTTGAAGCAGAGGCCTCCGATAGGCCAATGTATTTTATTTTGCCCTCTTCAACTAGTTTTTTAAGTTCCCCAATCTGATCAAACAATACAAAGCAACTATTGATCACTTGCCAATAAACATCAGGATTTTAAGTAGAAGTAACCAAGTAAACGACACCAACATCTTAGCTGAGGCGAACCCTTCCTAAAACAAGAATTCATGGTGCTCCATGAGTTGTGATTAGAATTGTTGAGCTTTCTTGTCAGCTACAACTAGATTTCGTGATATTTTCGTTCTTAATCTTTTGTCTTCTAACAACTGGTGGGGAGTTTCTAAAGTCCAAAATGTTGGATAGGCAGACAAAAACCCTTGGACAGCCTTTCAATTCGGCAACAAATACAGGTCACTCTCTTGGCTAAACCATAGGTGACCAAACTGTACTGGAGAAACCATAAAAGTAACACCCCCACAACAAGAACATGTAAGTTATAATCTCTCCCATCGAAAGGCTTTCTAAGTCCATTCAAAAGCTTGTTCTGCAAGCGTCGATCCACTCAACTAGTTCGAGAAAGAATTGGGCAGCTTTGCACTAGCTCACTTGTGTTAACTTATATGTGAAAGCTGGCCTTATCACCTGCTTGTGTCTTCAAGTAACCATAACCCTATAGCGAACTTCATTTAGCAACACTAAACGAATCAAAAGACCAAAAATGTAGTCTTCCAAAGTGAAGGGAGGCTGTTTGAGGTCCAAAAATGTTTGATAGGCAAACCTTAACCCTTGGACCAACTTTACTCAGCACCACCAACTAATTAAAGGGTCATTCTCTTTGCCTAAACAAGTGGTGACCTCACGGACGGCCCAACAAACATTCTTGGGCTTAGGGATACATAGGTAAACTTTAAGTCATATGAGATGCAAGAAAAAGTCTGAGGAGAAGAAGATGACTACTACAATTTCTGAGAAGAATTGGAACCCTCCTAAGGATGGAAAAATTAAAGTAAACACAGATGCCATGTGGAATCCAAAAGATGATCAGAGCTATGGAGGGTGGTTGGCTAGGGATAATCATGGCCAATTTGTTGGTGCTGCCTGGTTTAAGCAAAAAAGCAACTCTGCTTTTCAAGCAGAAGCTTTGACAGTGAGAAGAACCTTGCTCGATATCAAAGCAATGGAATTTCAAGATCTGATTATTGAGACCGATTGCCAACAGCTAGTGAGAGGCATAACTTCTGGAGGTTATGGAGGATGGGATCACAGATGCATCTTCCAATACATTAGAGAACTCCTTCTCACCACCTCTTGCCAGCTAAAATGGGTGAATAGAAGTCGCAACAAGGCGATTGATTTACTGATAAGACTCGCAGCAAGAAACAAACTCAACGAAAATTACCTCACTGACGCCCCACCAGAAATGAAAATGATGCTGAGGAGTGAAGAACAACAAGGAATAGGCTAGCTTCATATTTGTCAACTTCTCTATGTTTTTAAGTCTGTTTTTTTGCTTTTTCTATAATTCCCTCTATGGGCTTGGTTTCCGCTTTCTAATGAAATTTCCGATTGACCAAAAACAAAAAAGTCATTCTCGACACCAAAATGGGAAGATGAAAGCTCAATACATTTTGGTGCTGCAAGATGGTGAAAATGGTAGGGTATGACATAGATGTGGTCAAAATGGAAAACCATGCCTAAAGTTTGTCAATGCAATGTGGGATTCAAGAATGCCATATCCTAATATTAGAAACTTCATTTTTTTTTTCGTCTCTTCTTCACAACATAGACAATCAACAAAGACACCAAAATTGGCATACATAGCATAAACCCCACACTAGGATCGCAAACCATAACATAACCCCAAAATAGTAAATCGACAATAGAAGAAGTCAGATACGCATGAAGATATATAGAGGGAACAAACCGTGACTTCGATGGGGACCCGAGTGTCGATCCGATGCTGGTAATACAAATCAATGCAATCCACATCGAGCCTCTTCAAGCTAGCCTCACAAGCCGCCCGAACATACGCCGGATCGCCGCGTATCTCCGGCTTGCCGCCACTGAAGTCGACCGCGAATTTGGTAGCCAATTCAACTTTCTCTCTGTAGCCTCCCTTCAACGCCTGAAATTATCAAAGATCAGTCAACTGGGTAAGTCACAGTTTTGGGATTGAGTAAGTGGGGGGTTTTATGTACCTTGCCGATAAGGATTTCGTTGGTGTGGGGGCCATAGATGTCGGAGGTGTCGAGGAAGGTGACGCCGGAGTCGACGGCGTGGTGGATGAGCTTGATCATGTCTTCATCGGGCTTGGGAGGGCCGTAGGCGGTGGACATGCCCATGCAGCCTAGCCCCTGTCTGGAGACCTCCAGACCCTGTGAACCCAGCTTTATTCTCTCCACAACAACTCCTGCCATTTTCTCTATCTCTATGTATCTCTTTCTTTGGTAAGGTGAAATGGTTTGCGATATACAGAACAATGAGCCACCACTACTGATCTTATACAGGTGTGGTCTGGTCAGTACTGTAGAGTAGTAGGCGGAGATGTCAACTATCAATCGGTACTAAAAGGACCGGTTCCCCAAGTTTGTAACGTCACGGCCGACGTGTTTCGCCAATCTCGGGACGCCGGGTCCTAATTCTCCACCTATGGGTAAAAGACACTCGCCCCCTCTAGCTTGACTGAAGGACATTTACACCCCTTTCACTTTGTAAAATGACACATTCACCCCTCTAGTTGTGCGGAACTTCAGAAAATTTACAGCCCATTTTTGGAGTAGATATTATGTACCACCGTGATAACATGGCGTACATGATAGATCCTATGGCCGAGGAATAGGGTATTCTACTCATGCGTTCCTTCTCAATCTCATTGGAAGAACAACCACTCTTCGAAAGAGTGATTCCATGTGACATGGGCAAGAATCCCTTCTTGGAATCTTGCATGTTGAACCGTTTCAACACCATGTAAATATATGTACTTTGACTTAGGCCTAGCAACCTTTTAGATCTATCTGTATAGATCTTTATACCGAGTATATAGGCTGCTTCCCCTAAGTCATTCATTGAGAAACACTTCCCTAGCCAATCTTTAACAGATTGTAGTATGGGAACGTCGTTTCCAATGAGTAGTATGTCATCCACATACAAGACCAGAAAAGCTACAGAGCTCCCACTAACCTTCTTGTAGACACAAGACTCATGTTCGTTTCTGATGAAGCCAAACTCTTTGACTACTTCATCAAAACGTCGATTCCAACTCCTAGAAGCTTGCTTCAATCTATAAATGGATCGTTGCAGCTTACAGACTTTGTTGGCTTGCTTTGGATCCTCAAAACCCTCCGGCTGTATCATATACACGTCATCGAGGAGATTCCCATAAAGGAATGCTGTTTTGACATCCATCTGCCAAATCTCATAGTCGTGGTATGCTGCAATCGCAAGTAGGATTCGGATGGATTTGGTCATAGCGACTGGTGAAAAGGTTTCATCATAGTCAATACCATGAATCTGTCTGAATCCTTTAGCCACCAATCGGCCCTTATAGGTAATCACATTACCATCCATGTCGATCTTCTTCTTGAAGACCCACTTGCACCCTATGGGGCGCGCCCCTTCGGGTGGTTCCATCAAAGTCCATACTTTGTTGGTATACATGGATTCCATCTCGGATCTCATGGCTTCTAGCCACTTCTGAGAGTTTGGGCCCTTCATGGCCTCTTCATAGGTAGTAGGCTCATCATCTTTGATCGTCGTGTCACCGGAGTCGGTTACGAGAAGTCCATACCTCTCGGGTTCCTGGCGCACTCTACTAGATCTACGAAGCTCTTGTGTTACCTGAACAGGTTGCTCCACAACTGCTTGTGGTTCCTGTTCATGTTCCATAATCGGTTCAGTAATTTGTGGTTCTTGAACCTCTTCAAGTTCTACAGTCCTCCCACTTGCTTCTTTAGAGACAAACTCTCTTTCTAGAAACACGCCGGTCCGAGCAACAAACGATTTGTTCTCGGTTGGATTGTAGAAGTAGTAACCCTTAGTTTCCTTAGGGTACCCCACAAATTTATACTTATCCGATTTCGGCCCTAGCTTGTCTGATTGTAAACGTTTTACATAGACATCGCAACCCCAAATCCTCATGAACGACAGTGTGGGATGCCTCCCACTCCACATCTCATATGGTGTCTTCATGACTGATTTTGATGGAACACGGTTAATGGTGAAAGCTGCACTTAATAGAGCGTAGCCCCAAAATGATAATGGAAGATCGGTTTGACACATCATAGATCGAACCATATCCAATAGGGTTCGATTCCTCCTCTTGGACACGCCATTCCTTTGTGGCGTTCCGGGTGGAGTGAGTTGGGACACGATCCCACACTCTCTAAGATAGTCGTCAAACTCTTGGCTCAAGTATTCTCCTCCACGATCCGATCGTAGAGCCTTGATACTTTTGCCAAGTTTCTTCTCTACTTTATTCTTGAATTCTTTGAACACTTCAAAGGATTCGGATTTTGCCCTCATAAGGTACACAAATCCATATCTACTGTAATCATCAGTAAATGTAATGAAGTAGACATAACCACCCCTGGCAGGCGTGGCAAATGGCCCACACACATCAGTATGTATGAGCGCCAATTGCTCACTAGTCCTTTCACCTTTCTTATTGAAAGGGGACTTTGTCATTTTTCCCAATAAACAAGCCTCACATGTCTCATATGATTCAAAATCAAATGAGTCTAGTAATCCATCCTTATGGAGTCTAGATACATGTTTCTCGTTTATATGGCCTAAACGACAGTGCCATAAATAAGCAGGATTTAAATCGTTTATTTTAATCCGCTTGGTATTAATGTTGTAGATAGGATTGCTTAGATCAAGGACATACAGTCCATTAAATAATTGCGCACTAAAAAAGTGAATATTATTCAAATAAAAGGAACAACAATTGTTCTTTATTGAAATAATAAAACCATCCTTGTCCAAACAAGAAATAGAAATAATGTTTCTGCTCATAGGAGGCACAAAATAGCAATTATTTAATTCTAAAACTAATCCTGAAGGCAGAGATAGCTCGCACACGCCTATGGCCAACGCAGCAACTTTTGCTCCATTCCCAACGCGCAGATCTACCTCTCCTTTAGCAAATCTTCTACTTCTCTTTAGATCCTGCATATTTCGACAAATATGAGATCCACATCCAGTATCTAATACCCATGATGTAGAGACAGTTAAATTGACATCTACAACAAAAATACCTGGTGGTGGTGGAATCACTATCCCAAACCTCTTGTCCTCCAGATATTTTGGGCAGTTCCTCCTCCAGTGTCCAGGCTGACTGCACTAGTGACACTCACCTTTAGTCACACATTTGGCAATGCCACCAACAGGCTTAAGGGCAGGTTCCTTGGACTTGGCAACTGACTTTCCTTTGCCCTTGGAGGATGAGGCAAACCTTTTGCCCTTTCCTTTCTGTACCATAATGGCCTTGCCCTTACCCTTGTTGATGCTCTGTTCAGCTGTCCTCAACATATTGAGTAAATCTGGCAGTGGTTTCACGATCTCGTTCATGTTATAGTTCATGATGAACTGTCCATAACTCTCGGGCAACGATTGCAACGCGAGATCGGTTCCCAACTCTTGGCCGACCGGGAACCCCAGTCGGGCGAGATTCTCCAAGTACCCGATCATACTGAGTACATGGGGTCCCACCGGGTTCCCTTCTGCCAGATGACACTTGAACAGTGCCTTAGAGACCTCATACCTCTCTACCCTTGCCTGCTCTTGGAAGAGTTGCTTCAGATGTTCGATCATATCGACTGCATTCATGTTTTCGTGTTGCTTCTGAAGCTCAGAATTCATGGTGCATAGCATAAGGCAGGCCGCATCATTAGCGTCATCAACACGCTTTTGATACGCCTTTAGGGCAGCAGGTGTTTGGTTCTCTGGACCTTCTGGAACATGCTCCTCTATTGTGTACAGTTTCTTCTCTTGCTTGAGAACAATTCTCAAGTTTCTGTACCAATCAAGAAAGTTGGTTCCAGAGAGCTTGTCCTTTTCAAGGACAGATCGTAGGGAATGTTTTGAACTCGATGAGTTGTTTGCCATTTGGAATTCTACAAAAAGGAAAATACGCAGGTTTTAGTATTTGTGAATTTTTGACTATATTCAATAATGGCTAGTTTATCAAATATAGCTCCCACTATTTTTCTACGGATTAATAACCCTCAAGATATTAATGCGGAAAATATCCTTATATTTTCTAGTGGGCCAAGCTCCATGTTCCATCTCCTTATGAGCTTGCTTTGGCAAGTCACCCATAATTTGACTACTTTAGGTAGGAACAATTCCAATTGCATCCCTTATGCAACTCTTGGTTCAATTGGGCAAATAACTCCTTATTTATCCATCCTTATGGATAATCCTAATTGATTGCCTCTAGGTTTCTTAATCATATTAATAACCCAGTTGTGTTCAACCTCTTATTTAAACAATTGCACATTACTAGCTTGTGCCATCGCATTCCATCATTATGAACCAAGTCGGCATGCTTTGGCACGCACGAACTTGATAAATAATGATGATAATGAGTGTTTAAATAACGAGAAGGCAAGAACACAATATTTGAATTTTGAGGGATTTTTAAATTTAATTTTAATTGTTTGTTGATCAAAATCAACTAATCTATCTATTTGAGTTTGGGCAAAACTCCAAATAATAGATCCGGGTTGTCTAATTATCTTATTATCCTAATTTCATGCATCATCCATACACCAACCACACAATAAATTAGACAATAAAGTAAACAGCCACAAAACAAAAAATAAACGTGATGTGGATATGGCCTTTTCTAACTAAGATAATTCCAAGCCAATGGAATTATCTATGAACCCTAAAAGCAAACACATCTCCATGCGTCTTGATCTTTTGGTCCATCCTTCATAGCCATGTGGAATGCTCCATGTGGAATGCTCCATCTTTTGTGGCTCCTTTTGGCTTTGGGCTTCTTTTCTTCAATCTTGGCTAACAATCTACTTTATCTAGCACTAGCTAACTTCTATACTAAATAAAATAAATCTCACAAGTTGAGAAAAAAATGGCACGCAGGCCATAAAATCCTAATTAATTATTACAATTAATTGATCAGCTCGCAGGCCGTAAAACCAAACCACAAAATTAAACATCCACATCAAACAACATCCTAAGGCCATATCCAATCACCATGCGAATTGCATATAAACAGTTAAAATCCAATTTTAACGCGCTTGGTCAATTTTAATTGATTTTAGGATTTCTAGGGTTAAAACGGTCTATGGGACCAACAATCAAATTGTCCGGGCCCAAAAAGGTGAACTGCAAGGCCCTAGGGCCAGCCCGGCCCCTAACCCACGCGGCTAGGCCGCGGGCTAGGGCCGCCCGGCCCCTTAGGGCGGCCAAGTTTTGGGCGGCAAGCAAGAGGGGCGGTCCCCTAGGGGGCCGAACCTCATTGAGGGAGTTGTTTCCAAAACAACTCCCTTGCTTGGTGCCCGAGTTTGGTTGTTTCCTTGTTTTGGAAGAACTCCTTCTTTCCCAAGGATGCCCAAACCCTAGATCTAAGATCCTAAAATTTCTTAAACTCACCAATTCATGCATCCAATGCAAAAATTAGATCTTGTTATGATAGATTATAGACAAATTGCATCCCATGCTTGATTTGTCTTGTTTTACGCGATAAACAATCAATTTAAGGTGTAAAACAACTAAAATATAACACATAAACCACGTTTATGGTCTACGACCTGTGGCTCTGATACCACTGTAGGATTTTGATTCATGGATGTGCAACGGAAACAATAATTAACCATGCAAAACCCTCCAAGGATCACAAGTCAAGAGACATAACGATGGTAAAGGAAGAAATCAATAACACACCTTAGGGTTCTCCTTTGATGACTTCAAACGTGAATTGTGTCACGTTCTCTATGGTTGATCCACGCCTAGAGTTGATTCCTAGATCTCCCACTCCTTGGTGCTAGCCCGGAAAGAAGAAGAGAAAGAAGAATCACGCAAAACGAGACGAACCAAAGGAGGTTTCGGCCTCCTTTGGGGCCGACGGGGATGGGGCGGCGAGCTAGGGGGCGGCGACTCCTCTAGCTTGTTGCTCTCTCTCCTTTTGTTCTCTCCCACTCTTATTATGTTCAATTATGAGCATAAGTTATGGGAAGGAAGGAAGGTCATTTATATAGTCCAACAACTCCTTGCCAACTACCTAAAGGACTTATTCTAGTCCTACTAGAATTCAATTTAGTCCCTTCCTTGCAAATTAGTCCCTACTAAGTTTGCAAGGTTTTGCAAAGTGATCATTCTAATTAATTAATCCAATTAATTAATTCCCAAATCTAGTTCAACTCTATATAGCGTGTGACCCCATAGGTTCTATCTAGTTGGTAGCAACTTTTTGCTAATATGGAGCGGTTTCTAGCAAAACATCCATTCTAGCCAACTAATAGAATAGTCATCTTGACAACCTTTGTACAGGTAATTGTCTCATCCCTTTGTCTCTATATCCGGATTGGACACGAGACATACAAGTCACACTCGTATATCCAATCCACAGTTTCGCGATCCCTGAGAATAGCCTTATTCGTGCAAATAACATCAATATCCCATATTGATTTATTTGAGTCTGGCCAGACATTCTATAAGCACTATCCCTCGAGTGGCCTAGGATATTTGCTCCCGTTATGTGGGAGGGACAAATTCTATCTACGTCCACTACAATCTCTAAGCTTGCTTCTTATTGTATCCAGTACACGCCTTTATAACTACCCAGTTACGGTGTAGCGTTTAACGCTACCAAAATCACAATCATCCACAACTAGAATATCTAGGGACTTCAAGTCTAAGGATGACAATACCATTGCACCGCGAGAAGCGCTTGTGACTCAACATAACGTGTATGTAGCCTTCTCGGAGATGGGTCAATCCAGTGCGACATTACCCTTAATGCACACCTATGTGTTGGATCATGATATCTCCATATCAATCCAACCCCATACTAGTCTATAGATGATTGTCCCATTAATCATTATAGATAAACAACACAATTGTAAATCTGAGGACTTAATTATATTAAATATCCAATAAATAATAAATGAATTTCTAGCCACAAATAAATTCATACTAAACTAGATTGCCTCTAGGGCATCTATTCCAACATCCAGCACTAGATAAAATTTCATTGTTAAACTTTTGTTGACTCAAGAAAATACCTGAAGTGGTCATTGTAACCTCAAAACCAAGGAAAAAATTGAGAGCACCTAGGTCTTTAAGCTTGAAAGAAGAGCCGAGAACATCTTTTAATTGATGTAAATAATTTGGATTAGAACCTGTGAGGATTATACCATCGATATAGACCAAGAGATAAGTCTTGGTTCCACTGTTCACATGCATGAACAAAGTATAATCTGATTTGCATTGCTTGAAACCAAAAGAGAGAACAGTGTCTAAAACATCAAAAACCACTGCCTGGAAGCTTGCTTCAGACCATATAATGACTTTTGCAGCTTACAAACCAAATTAGGAATCTGAGTTTGAGCTGAAGTAAGAGTCAAACCTTCAGGTACTGACATATAAACATCTTCTGATAGATTTCCATGCATAAATGCATTATTGATGTCTAACTGCAGAATCTCCCAATTGAATTGAGAAGCTAAGCTGAGCAAAACCATAAATGTGGAAAATTTGGCAGCTGGAGAGAAAGTGTCAAAGTGATCAACCCATTCTGTCTGTGTATACCCTTTAGCAACCAATCTAGCCATAAACCTGTCAATACTTCCATCACTTTTGTACTTTATTCTATACACCCACTTGCATCCAATATTTTTATGACCAGAGGGTAGAGAAGTAAGAGATCAAGTGTCATTAACAATCAAAGCTGTGAGTTCTTCATTCATAGCTGAGACCCAATTCTCATTTTGTATAGCTTGCTTATAACTATGTGGTTCAAGATGACTATAAAAATTGGCGAGAAAGACATGAGCATGAACATCACTACAAGACCCAGAGCAATTCCAAAATCATATTTATCATTGAAAGCTGAAGTAGATGAATTAGCTGCAGACAAGACATAGTCCTTGAAGTGAGCTGGTTGAGATCAGGTTCTAGCACTGTGCCTAACTGGCATTGGTGGATTAGGTGCTTGTAAAAGAACTTCTCTATAAGTAGGAGCTAAAGATGAACCAGCAGAAGAAGTAGGTAAAACAGTATTATCTTCACAAGAGAGATGCAAACAAACCTGATTGAGTACAGCATTGTCAATAGAAGATTGATGTTGAAAGGGAAATATATCTTCATGAAAAATGACATCCCTTGAGACAAAGAAATTTTGATCTTGAAGACCAAAAAATCTATAGCCCTTGGTCCCATAAACATAACCTGTGAACACACATTTCACAGCCCTGGGCTCAAATTTTGTTCTCCCATGTTGTAGGGTACTGGCATAGCACAAACACCCAAAAACATTGAGAAGTGAATAATCTGGCACAGTTTTATATAACATCTGAAAAGGTGATTTACCCTGCAACTTAGCTGATGGAGTTCTGTTGATAAGAAATACAACAGTAAGAACACACTATCCCCAGAATGAGAGAGGTAAATTACTCTGAAATCTAAGTGATCTGGCCACATCAAGCAGATGTTGGTGTTTCCTTTCCACCACTGAATTTTGTAGAGGGGTTTCCACACAAGAATACTCATGAATAATACCTTTACTGGTGAAGAAGACAGTCATCTCTAGTTCTGGAGCATTGTCACTCCTAAATATTTTGATTGGAGTGTAAAACTGTGTCAAAACCAAGTTATAGAAACTAGGTATAATTTGTGAGGCATCACTATTATTGTGCATCAAGTATACCCAAGTAGTTCTAGTTGAATCCTCCACAAGAGTAAGAAAAAATCTAAAACCTGGGTGTGTCTTGACCCTGTATGGACCCCATGTATCACAATGAACCAAATCAAAAAGTGAACTGGAAATGTGTACCAGCTTTGGAAATGGTAACCTCTTTTGCTTAGCAAGAGGACAAACTTCACAAGGTGACTGAGATCAAGATTCAGTCAAAAAAGGTTTGGCAATTAAACCAGAAATCAACTTTAACTTCTTAAATGATGGATGACCAAGTCTCTTATGCCACAAATCACTGATACCAAGAGAACTTGAATATGTCAAAGCAGTGACATTGGTGTTCTTGAAAAAATAAAGTCCTCCTTGTCTGATACCTGATCCAACAACATGTCCAGATCCATTTCTGAAGTAGCATTCATCCATATTGCATTCAAAAACACAACCAAGTCGTTGAGTAAGCTGAGAGACTGAAATGAGGGCGAACTGAAAATCTGGAACATACATAACTTTAGACAAGTGAAGTGAAGCATTTAACTTCACTGTACCTACATGAGTTACCACAATGTTTTTCCCATTTGGTAGATGCACACATGTATGTTAAACTGGCATAATATCTGAAAATAAAATCATCTTTGAGCACATGTGATCAGTGGCTCCACTGTCTATAATCCAATTATCATGATGAGAAAGGACTGAACAAATTCCTGATTGAAGTGCATATGAAATCATAACGCCTACCATAAAATGATGAATTTGCTGAGATAGATGGAGAATCCAATGGAGATTCATCATAACCAGTTCCTATATGAGGAGCAGAAGACACATTTGATTCATGATCTTTTGACTGATGCAAACTGATTTGATTGTTGAGAAGTGCAACCAGGTGTTGAGCTTGAGCAGTGCTAATAATGATATTAGGTGAACTAGCTGAAGAAACCAAAGATATTGGTTCTGCCATAGCTGAATTAGCCTTTGATTTTGTGAATCTGAAGTTTGGAGGAAAACCATGAAGCCTATAACACTTAGCTTTAATATGACCTTCATGACCACAGTGATGACACACAATAGGTTTGCCTTTTGAAAAACCAGTAACTTGTGATGAACTATTTCCAGCTGTTTTATAAGGACTTGAAACTGAAACTCCAAATTTTTGTGCACCCTGATTATGCGAGGTTATTCCAAATGTATTGGCAGCAACTTTCATAGCTACATTATATGTTTTGAACAGAATTACATTGCAGCTCCATTTGATTTTCTTGTTGCACAACCTTGGCAAAAACTGAATTCAGAGGTGGTATTGGATCTGTTAAGAATAATTGATCCCTTACTGACATATTCTGAGTGTTTAGTCCCATTAAAAACTGCATAATTCTCTCTAATTCCAGAGATTGTTTCCATCTATCAACAACTCCACAATGACATTGAGCTAAAGCTCCACAATCACAACTAGGTAATGGCTTATAGCTACACAACTCATCCCAGAGACTTTTCAACTTGGTGAAATAAAGAGTAACAGACATTCCATCCTGCTTGAGACTAGTAATCAATTGAGCTAAATGAAATATTCTTGAAAAGTTGCCTTGAGAAAACCTCTCTAACCAATCCATCCAAATCTCTCTAGCAGTAGATCTGCAAACTACACTGCTAACAATGTCTTTAGAAATTGAATTCAGCAACCAAGACATGACCATACTGTCACACCTTCTCCAAAATGAATACAGATCTGAACCAACAGCAGGTTCCGCAATAGTGCCATCACAAATTCGAGCTTGTTCTTAGCTCTAAGAGCTACCACAATCGATTTGTTCCATGTATAGAAATTACTGCTATCTAGTTTTTCAGAAACCAAAATGACTCCGGGATTATCTGAGTTGTGAAGAAAATAAGGAGAAGAAACCTCCATACCTGAAAGAGAACCACTAGCAGAATCACGCTCCATCGAACCTCGATCTCAAAGCGTAAAACTAGATCTGAAACCTTCAGATCTTCAGAAACATGAGTTGAATGAAGCTTCACCAAATTAGTAACCAACCTGGCTCTGATACCATATTGAGATCCATAAACAAACCGATGAAGCTTCCTAGGGTTTCATGAATGAACAACACGGACGAGAACGAAGAAAAAACTCTCTGAAATTGATTCAAAATTATGATGAAAAATTACAGAGAAAAGAGGGGATTAAACCCTTTTGAAGAAAAAGAACTAACGGTAGTTCACCGTTAACCAATCATGGTGTGCCACATCACCACTCTCGGTAACGGAAGTAAACTAAATAAAACAAATAAAGAAACGACGCAGTTCCAATTAAAAAAGAATCATAATTTGCACACGCGCCCCCTCAAGCCAAGAACGACTGAGATTAGAAGATATCCAAGTGATCTAACGGATACTGCTGCATCTGGAGATCCAAGAAATTCATGCCATCAGTTTGGCTATCTTTGCAGTTTATTCCAGGGCCATATACTAAAGATCTCTAATAAAGTCATTGAAAAACCATTTGAGGAGCCCGTTCCTCAAGAGGTTCCTCAGGAAGTACCTCAAGATGAGGCAAGTCCAACGCTAAGGAGATCAACTAGAATTCAAATATCCACTATACCTAGTTACTATGCCTTGTGTAACCAAGAGTCTGACTATAATGAAGCCAATAATGATCCAAAATATTTTCACAGGCTATGATTTGTAATGAATCTGAGTTATGGTGCAATGCTATGGTTGATGAGATGATTTTTATGGCATCTAATGAAGTCAGGGATCATGTCGAGTTGCATAGTGGTAGCCATTGGTTGTAAATGAGCCTTTAAGACTTATAGATTCAATGGGAAACATTGAAAGATATAATGCAAGACTTGTGGCAAAAGGATTTACTCAAAGGGAGAGAATTGATTACAAGGAGACTTTCTCTCCTGTATCTAGGAAAGATTCTTTCCGTGTGATCATGGCGTTGGTAGCTCCTTTTGACTTTTAATTGCACCAAATGAATGTGGAAACGGCTTTCCTTCATGGGGACTTAGAGGATGATGTTTATATGAAACAAATTGAAGGATTCCTCTCTAATGGTGGTGAGTGTGCGAATTTAAGAGATCTATATATAGAATGAAACATACTTCCCGACAGTGGTACGTGATGGCGTAATCTCTTGTTATGGTTTCGAAGAGAATATTATGGATTAATGTATATACCACATGGTTAGTGTAAACCGGATTTTTTTATCATCCTATATGTAGATGATATTTTATTTGTAACCAAGGATGAGGGGATGTTACACGATGTGAAAACAATTTCTTTCTAAAAAAATTGAAATGAAAGATATGGTCGATGCATCTTATGCCATAGGGACTAGATTCATAGAGATAGATCTTTACGTGGGTTGGAATTATCTCGGGAAGCCTATATCAATAAGATCTTAGAAATGTTTCGAATGAAAGATTGTTCACCAAGTGTAGCATCCATTGTGAAGGGTGATAGGTTTCATTTGAACCAATGCCCACAAAATGATCTTGAGAGGGAACAGATGTAGGACATTCCATATGCTTCTTTTTTCAGAAGCCTTATGTATGCTCTTGTTTGTACCGGGCCTTACATTGCCTTTGTGATTGGAATATTGGGACGATATCAAAGTAACCTAGGGGTGGACCACTGGCGTGCTGCAAAGAAAGTGTTGAGATATCTTAAAGGAATCATAGACTACATTCTTATTTATAGACGGACCGATGACTTAAAGATCATCGAATACTCAGATTGAGTAATTTGCTGGGTGAATTGATTTTCGCAAATCTACTTATGGTTATAACTTCATGTTTATTGGAGGTGCTGTCTCAGGGAGAAGTGCAAAGCATGCATTAAGTGCAACTTTTACCATGGAGACTGAGTTCGCTTCTTTCTTTGAGGCTACTTCACATTGTGAATGGTTGAAGAGTTTCATATCGGGGCTGAGAATCATTGATTCTATTTTGAATCCACTAAAGATTTATTGTGATAATTCAGCTGTTGTTTTCTTAGATAAGAATAACAAAAGTGGTAGTAAAATTAGGTACATTGGCATTAAGTACTTAGCCATTCAAGAATGTGTTAAGGAAAGTGGTAATTGAACACATTAGCGCTGGATTGATGATCCTTTGACAAAGGGCATGCCACCTAGAAGCTTTAAGGATCTTGGTGTGAGGATAGGAATTGGTTCCATCATGTAGTAGTGTGACTTGGATCGTATGTAATAAGACTCTTGTCTATTTGTGTTGTTTTTCATATTTGAAGTGCTCATTTGGTTTGAAAAATGACATTTAGTTGGATCTTGAATAAACATTGGGTTTCTTCCTTACGTGTAATGATTATCTAAGGACTCTCACACATCGTGATACATGGAAGACAATCCTCGTTAAAAGAGAACTTGTCTCCATGATTCTTGTGTAAATTTTCTTAATGAAGTGAGGGTATTTTTATGGGTTTTGAATTCTTATCATATAGAGATATACGGTCCAAGTAGGAGGATGTAAAAAATTTACCTCTATTATTGTGGTTCGGGTAACACTGGATAAAAATTTGTCTTAAAAACTATCTTCGGTGATCACGGGTAGTTTATATCAGCCACGTCTTGATGGCAGACCTGATATATTTGGATGTTGTGATTTGTAACCCTGTTCTCAACATTTGATTGTCACGTACACCATCTTGTGAGGATGTGAGAGAACAGAAGTTTTCATTTCACTCTTTTTATTAGTAGAGTAAAAGCAGAATCGACAAACGCGATTAGAGAATTCTTAGTCCAACAAGATTTTGTGGAAATCAGAGTGTTAGTCGGCGTGGGTTTTCGACTATTCAGAACGACGATCTCAGGTTCAGCTGTAAAGTCAAGCTTGTTCCTGATTCAAGATAGAATTAATGCCTGGAGGTAATTTTACACTTATGTTTGTTGTTTTCATGCTTTGTCGTTTTCTTGTCTTTATTATAAAGCTAGCAGTTGAGACCTGAAACAGGGACTACGAATACTCCTCTACTAAGCTAGCACTTGTTTGCTATTCTATCCACCTAACTATTTTAGATATTTGAAATCGTGTATATTGATACTTTATTCCAATGTAAATGTACTGTAAATTTTTATTTTTTTTATTTTTGCGAAAGAGGAGAATATCAACTAATCATCAAAGAGAGAGTGCATCATACAAATACGAAGATTACCAAACCAACCTAAGAACAACCAAACCAACAAAAGATCAACCAACATCCACAATGAAAACTAAAACAAGTCCAGGAATCTAAAACACCAACCATTGATTAAAACAAGAACGAAAAACACATAGGTGAACACTATTTAGCTGATTTGACTTTCCTTGTGCCTGACTTTTCTGTGAGAAAACGAATGAAAGCAACTTCGTTTGGATCCACCTTCTTCTTCTTCTGATTTGGAGAATCAAGACTGACAATCCCTTTACCCTTGTCCACTGAGGAGGCTCTAGCTCCTTGCTTCTTATTCTATGTGCCTGGGGCTAAGATTGTACGTCATGAAAACTATTAGAGAGCATACATGCATTATTAATTTGATTAATGAGACACATGGCTTCATGGTTACATGTATCAATAGTTGGAGTGGTATTGTTGAAGATGGATGCATTCCTGGTCTTCCAAATGATCCAACATATAGTACTTCAAGCAATACCCAACAGAGTATGTCTTTTAGATATTCTGAGCTAACATTTGATCCATTCAGTGAAGTCATTATAATTAGCTATAATGATGAAATTGAACTTGGTTCAAAGATTGCAAGAAAAGTGACAGGTAAAGCAAATGATCAATGTATTCAGTATGAGATTGGCATACAACACATGTTTGATCACAATTGATATTTTTAGGTGGTAAGAAAGCTCTAGTAGGTATAGCTTTATGAGTCAATTGCCACAAGAAAAGCTTTAATTTGAATGGAACTTTCAGCTTCCAATATGCTTCCAAGATAAAAAGTTTAAGTGTTGAATTGAAGGTCTGATTTGGAGAGGAGGTCCAAAATGGCTCATTATAAGTGTTATTCAAAGAAGTAGAGATAATTGCATTTGCTAGAAAAGAATGGAAGATATTTTGGATCAAGCTTTCATTCCAAGAAACCCCACCAGAATCACTACTAATTGTGAGATCCTTAACCCACTTTTATTCTCGAATGGCTAGGCACATACTCCTTTAAACAAGGCCCCGGGACATCTTTTAACCACATATGCTTAACAAGTGAAATACGGGCATCATCAGCGAGTTTCAAAGAAAGCCCTCTTGCTAAAATATTCTTACCATTGACTAAGGCCCTCCAGACCGGGGATGCAGATGGAGGAGCGTTATGTAGCCAAAATGAGTTTCTTTTAAGATATTTACTCGTGAAATATTTTGAAGCTAGCGATTGAGTATTAGAAACTAGATTTCAAGTGCTTTTACAAAAAAGAGCATTATTAAAAGCTTTGACATTTTTAAAGCCCAAACCTCCCTTATTCGCACTACGACACAAAGTCTTCCAAGAAAGACAGTGCATGAAATTCTGGTTAGGGATTACTAGTCCCAAAAAAATTATTAAAAATAGAAGTTAAACATCAAGATATTTTGGAAGAAATATTCATAAGTGAGAAGGGATAAACTAAGAAGCTGGTAAGAATAGCTTTGGTTAAGGTAGCCCTACCAAATCTATTTAAGAGAAGACCTTTCCAAGAAACGCATTTCTTTACCTTTTCTATCAAAAGAGCTTTGTTTTTGTGTTTGGAGAGGTTAAACGAACTATCAAAATATAAGCCTAGATAGTTACCTATGTGATTAGAGTTATTAACTCTAAGGGTAGAAATTATATTGCCAATGTCACTAGGGTTGAAATTAGGTGAAACTGTAATCGAGGATTTTGAAAAGTTAATAAGCTGGCCTGATTGATTTGCAAATTTATTTAAGACTAGTAAGGAGCACGTGCATTGCACGTGGATTGTTTACTTTTTGTAATAAAATATGTAAAATTTTGAACATTAAGTTTACAGATGTCATTCTTGAATCCGCCTCACACTGGGGTTGAGGAGAGTCAAAGATAAACTTGTTACATTTTTCTCTTTCAAATTCATGAATTGTTGAAACATGAATGGTTTAGAACTTGGGTTTACACATAGAGGGAAGAAAATGTTGCGCAAACCGGATGGGGACTTTTAGTCTAACTCATTGTATGGGCTTGAAACTCCGCAATGTCGCATTAGTGAAGTAGGTTCCAAAGAAGACTACATGAAAATGTAAAATCGCAGTGCGCTTTTGCTCGGGACTAATGATGAGCTGCTCTTATAATTAACTTTGGTTCCTATCCATCTTCACATGAAGGTCTTCATTTTCAGAAGTGTAATTGCATATGAGGTTTTTGATAAATTTTATTGTACCATCAGATGATCAAATGAAAAAATAATGATTATTGTAATTGTGCTTTACCTTCTACATAATTCCATTACTGGATGCCTGCAAACGTGTGAAATTGTCTCTTGCAATCATTTCGGTATTGTGTACGAATGTTTTTTCACTGATGTCGATAAATCACATTCGATGTTTAATTTTAAATTGACTGATAGACGTTCTCAAAAAAAAATTGACTAATAGACACAATCAACAATCCATATAACAAAAGTGGGTTGAACATGATAGATATACCACTTCCACGCCAATTAAAGTTCGAAGCAATTGATCTGGTGGTCTGGATAGAATATATAGACAATAACTAAGCCTGAATGAGGCATTACTCAGTAATCAAGGGGATCCTCAATAATAAGTTATAGTGTATATAACTGCAATATCCAAAGTCATGTTTTCCAAGAAAATATATCAATTGCAAGCAAAATAAGAATACAATAACAATTCACCTTACATATAAAACTCAATATGCTCTTCACTTCGTAAGTAGTTTGTAAAATATGGTAAACATAAGATAACATAAAATCATGGGCATAGCCATATAATAACAAGTACATAAGTTCTCCACAATTCCCACAGTGTGGAATGCAACTTATTAAATTAGTGACTCAAATCTCATGGAAAGTACAATTTAACTTCAACCAACTACAGAGAGGGAAGCAATAATCCTTTTTTCTCACATCACTTACTTCCTCTCGTCTGTCAAAGAGGTACCAAATCTGAATGTCGTGCCATGCATCCATGATATCCATGGAATTTAATTGCTCGATGTTTTTTATACAAACATGGCTCTTATGGAATACTCTAAGTCGGGTACAAACTACCTCCAAGCAACCTGAATAGCTGACTAAATTTGTGGTCCTTATTGTCAGGAATAACAACCTGTCTTGGAAATAAAGAGAGTTGATCCACAAGATCCAAGATTAATCAACATAAAAATCTAAGAATGTGACATTATTGGGATTCAACATTCTTAGCTGATATTTGATAGAAGACACATAAAGTATATGTATGAAGTCCATGAATGGATACTCTTGAAACCATGTTTGTATAATTATCTATTGAAATTCCGCCAAAAGACTTCCAACTTACAATTGATTATATCCTCACACATCTAGCATATATATAAAAGTAAGTATAACAACAAATCGTTTAGAAGAGAAATAAAATTCAGGACAGTGTGCTCATTTTCACCCTAACCCTTCTTCCTATCCTTTCTCATTTCACGCTCTCACCAAATACTCGGAAATAAAAAATATTTTTCATGCCTTATCCATGTACAATCATATCCTACCTCAGATCCAATCATATCTTGAATTCCCATGATTTATTTTCCCGTACACAGACGAGGCCTAATTGTGAAAAGTTTACTGAACCATTTCATGGGAACAAATATACAGTCTATTTTCTTTCATCATGACAGTTTTCATACTTACATTGCACTTTTCTTAGTGATGCCGGTAAAACAATACAAAATTGTTCCACAAATCAATTGGCTTAAAGGCCTTTGGATGAACGTCTGAAGTAAAGTTTGGCCTAGATCAACCAATATGTTCACGCTCTCAAAGGCCGAGGATTTTGACGCCATAAAGGGAGGGAGGTAGATGTTCCATTTGTCTATCATGTCAGACTCTTCAAAATGGAAAAGTCAGTTGTGTATTTAATGAGTAGATTTAAGTGAAATTATTTTCTTCTTACCGTACATAAATCCTTGGGCATATTGTGCTACAAATTATATCAAAGTGCAATAAAATCAGAACACTAAATAACTTTTGCATCTACATCATTTATATCTTGAAACCACCGCAATAGTTTAGACTGCATGCTCGGTAATCAATAATTCTTTACCATTTTCTTTCGGTTTGTTATTTTCAAAGGTGTGGTAGTACAAAAAGCAAATCAATAGAAGCTGCTCAATTCCTAAGTAAAATTCCATGACGACCAAGAGTAAGGTGATAAATTTTATATGTGTCTTCTTGTCCCCAACAATTATTTACATATTTTACATGAACTTGTGTCTTCGTCTCTACTATAATCGTTTATACATTTTACATGATTTCATATATAATTTGGACAGTAAACAGCGGGAATATTTTGTGCACCATCTCGAATGTGTCATTGTAAATTGAATGTGGTAAACATTTACATAGTTCAAAACAGGATTTGGTTACTGAAGATACAAGGGGCAGTATTATCTTAAAACATGTATATGAATTGAAGAAAGTGACCAGGTTTTGTACAGATGGATCGAAGACAGTGATGCACGTAGTACATGAACATTGAACTCACGTGTGATCTTGGGAGAAGCTAGCCTGATACTAATCCAACTTGATCTGTCCACCGTTGCTTTCTCCATCTGCATTGTCTACATACGCGTTGTAAGCATTCATGTTAAAGACTTATAAAAAGAGATTAATCATCCAAGCAACTAAAATTGAAGTTAGAAAGGATGGTCCACGAAGTCAAAAAGCAGATAGCAACTTACCCGATCAACTTATTCCCCCCTGTCCTTTGTTAATAAACATTATCACACAGGAATGAAGGCGATGCCCTCGAAGAGCACAGCAAGAGAACAATTAGAAAAGGATGGAATGGAGAGTATACTACATCACAAGTCGATTAAGCTTTTTTTTATTTATTTTTTAGGAAGAACAAGCTTTTAAAAAAAACTGAAAATGTTGGCTGCAAAGTGATCCACCCCTGTAGCATATGCAATAAATAAAGAGGCTGAGATTACATCGGAGGGATTGACTTATTCAAGTAGGGTATTGGAACAGCCACTTGTTCAACTTGATATTCTCACCCAAAAAACAGAATTCCCTACCTATCATGTACCAAACTCAACCCTATCACAAAAGCGACTTAAAACCCAAACCAATATTAGTCCACCGGTCACGGAAGTTGATGGAACTTAATTTTGGATTTGCATGTATGTTAAAGTCTTATAGCACTGCACTTTTTCCAGTTTTTAGAAAATATTATTACTGCATCAGATGTGAAACCTCTTTTAAGTTGATTGTTTATCCAGTCCGTCATCAATATCGTTTCCTTCCCCTCCAACTTCACCACTATTTTACTAAATTGTCCAGTTGTAAATGAAATAAACCCCTATTATGGCAACTTAAATCTCAATGCCATATTACGCTCGCGCACACCAACCCACCCTCTCTCTAAGCTTCGTCTTTATTCTCCCCTACTCGTAACAATGAGAAATAGGACAAGCACCGGAAGGAGAAACCCTAAGCCTCGATCATGGAAGCCATTCATTCAACTTCAAACCTATTTAAGAAATCACATGTGGACTTAGGGTGATTTTGGAGAAACAAATAGGAGTATTAATCATCCTTGCAAAACATGAAGATACATCAAGAATATGATGTAGCAATCTAAAAGTTTCATGTGGGATCGTAATTATGCAAGTATATTTGAAATACGAATTAAAAAATTTGACCTTCGTGGACGAAAAAACAGTCATGGCTGAAGTACCTGCAAGATCATGAACCTGGTTACGATCACATCAACCGAGAGAGGTACAGCACCTACGGTCGAACGTGAATGTCGACCCGCACTGCGTCTTCGTCCTTGATCCGAGAGATTGAGAGAGAGGAGGTCTGACGATTTGAGTCTTTTAGTAGGAACCGTCGTCGAAGAATCATTAAGCAACAAACGTTTCTTGTAGGGTGCACAAGGAATTTGAGTTAATAGTAGAAGTTTAAATGAGGCACTTATGTATTAAAAATTTTTATGGAGGAATTTTTATAATAAACGATATTAGGATCAACTAAAATTATTCACTCTTTTAAGATAGTAAATATATCTAAAATAGTAACGCCTACATTAGGAGTAATTTAAAAAAAAAAAAATTCATCCGCAAATTAAAGATGAGAAATGGAAGGTCCACATAGAAGTCCTAACTTGCAAGCATTAGTAAGAGATTTAAAGAGAGCTTTCACACATAGAATAAACATAAATGGAGACAAATGATCTCCTTGTCTTAGACCTCTATTGAGCTTAAAATTCATTTTTCCACTTTTTTTATCCAACTTATAATGCAATGCTTAACCACAGTTTTGTACTCCTTCAAATGTACTGTAATTAAGTTACATCAGAAAACAATAGCACCTAAAAGCTACATAACTAAAGATTCATAATGCAATTGAGTTGGGTACTTGTACTTAATGTTTTCCTGAGGGTCTTGAGTTCAAAACTTACGAAATTTAATTTAAAGAGTTGCATATCGTCATTCTCATAGTTTGACATTTGTGCTAGAATATAGGTTTACTCACAGCTCACTCCCGTTATCAAAATAAAAACAAAGCACAATCACACTGAACAAGCATTGCTCCAGTTTCCTTCTAATCTGAAACCTTGGCACAGATCTCAGTTGGAGTAATCTGATTCAAACTAACAAAATTAGCAATCAAGGCCCTTTTCGAACTCATGATCTATAATTTTGGATACAAGCCTGGTGATGATTGTTTATTTTACGCAAAACAGAATGACATGGGGTAGTACAAACTCAACGCTCTGAAGCATACATAAAAACGAACAGAAAGTAATCCCTATATCGCTTAACACACATAATGACCGAAATACCCAAATATATATTGATGACAAGCAGCGACTGATGTGATTCTACTGTTATTGATCCACATGATTCAATCCTGCTGCCATGATGATAATGGCGGAGTCCCTGAATTCTTCCAAGTAGCTGTAGCCATCATCTCATCATACCTATCACCCTTAACTGCACCAGCCAGCGACTCAAGTTCAGCCATATCTTCAGGTGTTAGTTTTACAGCCAAAGCTCCAATGTTTTGGTTGAAATTTTCAATCTTGGTAGTGCCGGGGATTGGAGCCATGTTGTTTCCCTGGTGATGAACCCAGGGAAGTGCCAACTGCCCCGTCGTGCAACCCTTATTTTCTGCCAAATTTCTCACGCTCTCAAACACTTTGTTGGTGTTCTCCAGATTCTCACCTCGGAACCTAGGCACATTTATCAGCACTCGAAAAGAAAATCAATTCAAGAAAGAAAGATAAAACTTGATCTTAACATGAAATACAAATGCAACCACAACTTTGGTGATTCTTGTGCAGTAGCCGTTTCTGCAATCAAGTATTTGGAAATGACCCATGACCCAAATGGAGAAATGTGTAATAATCACAATCACATTATTACATTAAAAAAAAGGCGTGAGAAATGAAATAAGACTAGAGTCTGAATCCTATGAGGCAAGACTTAACAATTCCAATCTTCAATGCGATGCTTCACTACAAAGGAAGTTCTATGGAAAGAGGAGGAAATTTGTTTGCATGTGCGGAATAGGAAACACCCTGAGTGTTGACCTAGCTATGTAGAGAGAATAACTTGGTACCTTTCTACTGAAGCTGAACAAAAGACTACCTTAAAGTCATGAGACAATTCAGCCAGAAAACACATGGTCAATCTTAATACTAGAAGGGTCGCGTCTAGTCTTGTGAAATTTGTATAGATGAGTACGGCGCTGTGTATGTGAGTGTATGGCGCTTTTGATGACGCTGCTCAAACATGACATATTTTGTTAATATTATCTTTGTTTTCATAGTTTCAATCACAATTTTCAACAGTGCATTTGACGTGATACAGTGGCTATGAAGGTGTTACGCGATGTCTAACAAAGGTGCATGTATAGTATGCACACACCTTTCTGAAGTCACCCTCAGTCAGAGTCTCAAGAAACTTAGGACCTGAAGAAAAGAACCCTCTCCCCAATGGACTATATGGAACAATTCCAATGCCAAGTTCTCTGAGCAAATATAAAAGGTGGAAATCAGAAAAATGGATTTACTCATTACCAAAAATAAGTTAGCTAAGTAATTTGGATGGATGTCTTACCTACAAGTAAGGATTATATCTTCTTCACTGTCTCTTGACCACAATGACCATTCTAACAAGAAAGCTGTGATGGGATGAACAACGTGAGCTCTTCTGATTGTTAAAACAGAGGCCTCTGATAGGCCAATGTATTTTATTTTGCCCGCTTCAACTAGTTTCTTTAGTTCCCCAATCTGATCAAACAATGAAAAGAAACTATGATCACTCGCCAAGAAACATTTGGATTTTTCAAGTCGAAAATAACCAAATAAACGACACCAACATCTTAGCTAAGGTGAATCCTTCCTAAAACAAGAATTCATGGTGCTCCATAATTTAGAATTGTTGAGCTTTCTTGTCAGCTAAGGTGAACCCTTCCTAAACTAGATTTCACAATATTTTTGTTCTTAATCTTTTGTCTTCTAAAAACTGATGGGGAGTTTCTAAAGTCCAAAATGTTGGATAGCCTGACACAAACCCTTGTACAGACTTTCAATTCGGCAAAATATACAGGTCACTCTCTTGGCTAAGCCTGAGGTGACCAAACGGTACTGGATAACCCATAAAAGTAAAACCCCCAAAACAAGAACATGTAAGACATAATCTCTCCCATCGATAGACTTTTTTAGTCCATTCAAAAGCATATTCTGCAGTGTCAATGCATTCAACTAGTTGGAGAAAGAATTGGGTAGATTTGCACTAGCTCATTTCGCTCAAGCGAATTGAATAAAATGCGTGAACTTATATGTGAACACTGGCCTTATTACATGCTTGTTTCTTCAAGTAACCATACCGAACTTATTTAGGAACATGAAACGAATCAAAGGACCAAAAATGTATTCCAAAGTGAATGGAGGCTGTTTGAGGTCCAAAAATGTTGACGTAGAAAGAAGTCCCTAGCTAAAACCTCTCGTACGTCAGAGGTCAGACCACAAACATTATTCGGCGAAGTGATTTATACGTAAACTTGGACTCATTTCGTTCTGCAAGATTGTGAAAATGGTAAGACAAAGAGTGCGGTCAAAATCGATTGGATGGATGATCTTGCCTAAGTTTGTCAATGCAATGTGGGATTCAAGAATGCCATATAGAAAGTTCATTTTTTGTTAATTCTTCACAACATTATCTCTACTATATAAAAGGTTGAAGAGTTCCAAACCCAAAAGTATGCCTAACCTTTTTTAAATGCCCAAAATACCCTTGCTAAATCATTTAAATGCCCATCAAGTCATTCTTGTTCCAGAATATGGTTCACGAAGTGACACCTCCTTCAGAAGAGTCGTGACTCCTCCAAACTCCTTGAAGTTGTAGACTCCATCTTGCATCTGTTCTCGTAGAAACAACGTCAAAAAACGGCTCCAATGAGATGGATGTCCTCTGTTCTCCCTACTATTGACTCCTGACAAAGCATGGTGATGTATTGCAAGTGGATTGATAGGGCTTACTGTTCTAACTGATTTCAGCCAGAGTGTACTTCGTGAGTGATCAATTTTGTTTTGCTTATGTACTCCTCCCGTCGATGAAACATTTGCAATCCCCACATTCCCAGTCCTCCTCTACGAACAAGAATACAATAAACCTCCAACTGGAAATTACGATGAGTTCTGGTATGATCTTCTATTTCGTTTTTTCTAAGGTTATTTTGCATTCGTTATGGCGAGTTCTAATATTCTCATCTATTTCGTCTTTAAATTAGTTCTGCATTCGTTTTTATTTGGGCTCAATTGCACCATTTGACTGTTCGTCTGGGAAAGTTTCAAGAACTCCATAAAAGTTTCGGTTCCCTCAATTGTTGTTGGTGTGATTTAGAGAGTTTGCATGTTAATAGATTCATACAATCACAAAGTATAATCATTCTTGAACTTTTAATCAGTTCCCTGAATGACTACCAGACTACGGATTGAGGAACTATAATTTTTGGTTGCATGTCCTTGATTGATTTTCTTCTGTATCATTTTTTCTTCTTTATTGAACAATTGTATCCACAATGGTATCGTTCTTTTTTGTTTCCTCTCATAGCATCTCCATGCTTCAGAGAACATTGGGAGATTCATCGAGTCTCCGTTACCCACATATATTATCAAGCACTTTACAATATGGTCTAATGAAAAGTATCACCTAAATTACCCTCTTCATTAAGAAAATAGTGTAAGAAAATTATTTTTAACTAATTATTTGGGCTGCCAATAATTATATTTTAGTATTTATAAAACGGGTTGAAAGTGGTTCAAGTAATTCACTGGTACGAGCCTAATACATTAGTGATCCTGTGTTTGGGCCATGGTGCATCTTAGTGTTATTATTTATTGTGGTACGTAGGTGTGGGCTGTTTGGTCATTGGACTCCTTGATAGGAGCACAATGATTGTTTATGATTATTAGCCCCGTCCCCTCTCCTCTCTCAAAACCCTTGCTGGTTCTTATAAATAAGATTAGTTGGGGGATTGTTAGCCCTATCATAAAAACAACATGAGTGGGAGTAGGAAGGGAAGATCCGGCGCTCTAGCTCTTCCAAGTTGGTGGAGATTCGACGACTACGAACATGGCTGGATCAAACGGTATGTTTAATTATCGTTTATTTATTTACAGTGTTTTAATTCTTCGTATGAGATCCGATAAATAACTTACAATCGGTATCAGAGCCGCCATACCGAAGAATTAAACATAAAACCCTATTATTGCTTATTGCCATGGGTTCGGAAGACTGCATCTTGTATAATCGCCATGTGCAGATTGATTTGGTGCATGTAGTACCCACTCTGATATTGCAAGATATGAATCTCCAGTACATAATATTGAATCAAGAATGAGTGGTTTGATTAATCAATTATTGTTTATGTAGAGTAGTTGAGTTTCAATATAGTTTTATTAACTACCTGGGCAAGAGCACATCATGTGGGTTAGTACTTGAACCCTTGTGGGCTCAACGATCTGGAAAATGAGAAAATTCGTTTCTTCCGTTGCCCTTCATGTCTTTTTGTTTTCCCCTTTTGTCTTTGTTTTTCCGAGTCGGTGGTAGCGTGTAGATCGCCTGATTCTTTAACTTTTTGCATGTAAACTATTTTTCTGATCAAAACAAAGGACATTAATTCAACGTTTGACTTATTGCGTAACCTCACTTTTTTTTCCATCTACGTATCATTTTAATCAAACCCCATGTCTTTTTTATTTTCTTCGAAACATACTATAGCAGTATGAGTTTTTGAATAAGAGGTTTGGGGCAGTAATTGATGAATTTAGAAGTCCACCGTGAGAAAGACAAGTTAGACAGTTCTTTTTTTAAAGGGTCTGATTAGAATAATTGTTTAAATATACATGTGGGCCAACAACATTATTAACAACCGCGATAACAAAACATTATCGTACTCATGGTTAAGAAAAACAAAAAAAAACAATGTGGGTATTTGTTATTATTTTTCCCCAGTTGAATTATTTGGATTTGTGCATATAGTACTACCAAAGTGGTCTATATGTATTACATTAAAAAAATTCAATAAAGGATCCTGGGTTGCTCCTCTAAAATTTATGTATTTAATTACCTACCCAAAGGGGGTCAGTTAAATGTGTCAATTTCAGAGATAGTATGAGTTATCAGTAAGAGATTTTTTCTGATTTCGTGGAAGGCTATTTACCCAAAGGAATTTAGTTATTCTGAGAAATTGTTCTTACTAAATGACTTGGTAGAGGTCTAGGATATGTCAAATATATCCTGCCCAAAGGTGTTTATATGATGATGCATTGTATGATCATGTGAGAATATTGCCTGATTTATATTTGGCATATTCTTATGAATACCCATGAATTGTTGTTGATTATAAAAATGCATTGAGTTCTTATTGTAGTTGTTAGAAATATTTTTGTAAATAATCAAATTTGCGTTATCGAGACTCTCTCTTCTAATAACTTTAAGAGGTGGACACGTGATGTTGAGTTAGCCTTGGGACTTGCTGATTTATACATTGCACTGATTGACAATGAGCCCGCTAAAGTGACTGACACTAGTACTGCTGAACAGAAGGCATATTTTCAAAAGTGGGAAAGAGCTAATAGGCTTAGTATTATGATTATGAAGAAGTCCATATCGGAGAGCTTTCAGAGTGTGGTTCCGAATGAGACAAATGCTAAGAAGTTTCTAGATGCAATTGGAAACAAATTTTAGGAATCTGAGAAAGCTGAAACTGGTGAGCTGTTGGAGACCTTTTCTACCATGACATATGATGGGGTGAGTGGTGTTAGGACCTATCTTATGAGGATGCAGGAAATAGCAAACAAGTTAACCAACCTCAAAGTCCCATAGCTAATACTTTTCTGGTCCACCAAGCTCTTAATTCTCTTCCACCACTGTTTGATAACCTCAAAACCACGTACAATGTTCACAAGGAGTCTTAGTCTGTGAATGAGGTTATTTCCCTTTGTGTTCAAGTGGAAGAGAGGCACAAGAGAGCCAAGTCTGAGAGTGTGAATATGGTGTATCAGCCACGCCATTTTGGGAGGCATAGCAATAGCAGTTCTCAGCCCAAGAGCCTTAAGAAACATAAGTGCCAACACCATAAGAGTAAGAACGGTCAGCGTAAACAGCCTCATGGACCAAAGCCTACCATTGAAAAGGTGTTCTCTCGCTGGTTTTGTAAGTTGAGAGGTCATAAGAAGTCAGAGTATCCCAAACTCCAATATTTGTCTCATAACAAGAAGAATAAGGCACAAGGTGAGACTTTAGTCTGTTTTGAGTCTTCCTTGGTCGATGTCCCACCTAATTCTTGGTGGCTTGATAGTGGAACCTCTATTCATGTTTCTAATTCCTTGCAAGGGTTTCGTAAGCAAACGCAAGCCTAGGGAGGGCGAAGATCGCATCTTCGTAGGAAATGGAGTCAGCGTTCCCATAGTCTTCATTGGTAGCGTTAGGTTGTTTTTTTAGTCCAAATCTAACATTGTGTTAGAAAACGTTGCTTGTGTACCGTCTATAATACGGAATTTGATTTCCTTGTCAAAACATGATGTTTCTGGTTATTCGGTCACTTTTGACAATAATAAGTTTAAGTTATTCTTGAAGTCATCTCTTGTCGGCAATGGATTCTTGTGTGACAAATTGTATCGTTTGAATCTGCCATCTACTCCTTTCTCCTTAAACGTCGAGTGTAGTGGGACCAAAAGACCTTTAAGTAAAGACAAATATCATACTCTTTGGCATAGGAGACTAGCACACATTTCTAATGAGAGAGTACAGAGATATGTTAAGGAAAATATTCTTCCTGATCTTGAACAAGATGGAGGTGGACCTTGTGTGGATTGCATAAGAGGCAAGATAACTAAAACAAGAAATTTTGGGTCCACCCGTAGTACAAACGTTTTAAAGATAATCCACACTGATATTTATGGGCCATTCTCTTCAACTTTGTGTGGAAAAAAGTGTTTCATCACCTTCATTGATGATTATCCTCGTTATGGGTTTGTTTATCTGATTCAACATAAGTTAGAGTCTTTATAGAAATTCGAAAATTTCAAGACCTATGTTGAAAAACAAACTAGAAAGGCGATTAAAACTGTTCGGTTTGACCGTGGGGGTGAGTATTATGGAAAGCACGTTGATGTTGGCCAACACAAGGGACCTTTTGCTGAATTCTTAGAGAACTGTGGAATTAGTGCCCAATACCCTATAACTAATACCCCTAAACAAAATGGTGCGGCTGAGCGTCGTAATCGCACTCTAGATGAGATGATGAGGTGTATGTTGAGTTTATCCAAATTACCCGAGTCTCTTTGGGGTGAAGTCAATGGGTGTAAATGGATTTTCAAGACCAAGAAAGTTTCGAAGGGTAATATTGGAAGGTTTAAAGCTAGACTTGTGGCGAAGAGTTTTACTCAAAGAGAGGGTGTTGATTACACTGAAACCTTTTTCCCACGTTTCCTCAAAGGATGCTTTTCGCATTATTATGGCATTAACTGCACATTTTGACTTAGAACTTCACCAAACGTATGTGAAAACAACCTTCTTGAATGGTGATCTCTATGAGGAAGTGTATATGAAGCAATCCGAGGGGTTTGTATCAACTAGAAATGAAAATTTGGTCTGCATGTTAAAGAAGTCTATTTATGGCCTTAAGCAAGAATCAAGGCAATGGTACTTAAAGTTGCACCAGGTAATGATATCTCTTGGTTTCATTGAGAATACAGCTGATTCTTGCATATATCTCAAGATCATTGGGAGTAAATTTATTTTCTTGATTTTATATGTGAATGACATATTGCTTGCCAGTAGCGATTTGGGATTATTGTATGAAGTCAAGAAAATGTTGTCTGATAGCTTTGACATGAAAGACCTTGGCGAGGCCTCTTTTGTGTTGGGGATTGAAATTAAGAGAGGCCGGCGTATGAAACTTTTTGGGTTGTCCCAGAGAGCTTACATTGATCGCGTCCTCACGAGATTTGGCATGCAGGATTGTAAACCTGGTATTGCACCTATTTGCAAAGGGGATAAACTCAATAACACCCAATGTCCACTAGATGATATTCAGAGAGAGTCTATGGAAATTGTCCCTTATGCAAGTGGTGTTGGTAGTCTTATGTATGCTGATGCTTGCACTAGACCGGATATAGCTTATGCTACTAGTGTGTTGGGTAGATATTCTTCTAATCCAGAACATGATCATTGGGTTGGAGCCAAGAAAGTTCTGAGGTACTTGCAGAAAACCAAGAATTACATGCTTGTTTATAAGAATATTGCTCCTCTTGAGATTGTTTGTTACCACGATGCGGACTTTGCTGGTTGTTCTGATGATAGAAAATCCACCACGGGGTACATATTCATGCTGGCGGTATCGTGTAAAAGCTCTAAGCAATCTCTCATAGCATCTTCCACTATGAAGGCAGAGATTGTGGCATGTTTTGATGGTGGGGCACAAGCTATATGGCTAATGAATTTTATCGCATGGTTAAAAAATTTCAACCCCGTCTCTAAGCCTATGAAGTTGCACTGTGATAATATGGCTGCAGTGTTCTTCTCCAAGAACAATAAAAATTCTGGAGGGTCTAGGTTTATGGACATAAAGTATTTTAAAGTTAGATAATGGGTTGAAAAGGGGGAAGTAGTCTATGAACACATTGGTACTGCATACATGTTAGCTGATCCGCTTACAAAAGGGCTTAGGCCTGTAGAGTTTGCTAAACATGTTGAGCATATGAACTTAGTTGATTCATTAGATGTGTTTGGTCAGTGGGAGTTTATGTAACTCTTTATTAAAAACTCTGAGATGATATTGTTTGATGGTTTTATCAAATTTATTCCCATTCTTGGACTAGCTTAATTCGAATTTTATATCATTATTGCAAGTTGTGCTCTTTTTGCATTGAGTTTATGCAGGTTAAGCTGTCTCGAGATGAAAAGATTGCTTCGATTTTGAAGTGTTGATGGATCCATGGTAACTAGTGTCTTGGTTTAAGACATGAGTGCTTTGGTATAAAAGCATGGTGTCTCGGTTTAGAGATGTGTTAGCTTCCTTTTGGAAGTGTGACGGGATATGTTCCTGTGAGTGACCTTCATTGGTCATGTAGGACCTGATGTAGAATTTGCATGGTATATTATTGGATCACATGTGCATATATTCTACACTGCACTTTACCACACTTTGGGGTCTATGTTGGCAACATGTTAGAATTTGTAATTATGGAAGGTCTTATGTTGATGAATAACATAATTTCAGCTATATTTCGGTTTTAATATGATTGTTGAACGAGATCATGTGCTAAGATGAAGTTTGCTTGAACCATGTTTATGGCCACTCAGTTGTTCAACCCGAGAGTCGTTTTATAAAATTAAATATTTTTCAAATCCACAATTATTGTTGCCCAAGTGGGAGAATGTAAGAAAATTATTTTTAACTAATTATTTGGTCTGCCAATAATTGTATTTAAGTATTTATAAAACGGGTTGAAAGTGGTTCAAGTAATTCACCGGTACGATCCCAATACGTTAGTGATCCTGTGTTTGGGCCATGGTGCATCTTAGTGTTATTATTTAGTGTGGTATGTAGGGGTGGGCTGTTTGGTCATTGGACTCCTTGATAGGAGGGCCCAATGAATGTTTATGATTATTAGGCCCGGTCCCCTCTCCTCTCTCAAAACCCTAGCTGGTTCTTATAAATAAGATTATTTGGGGGATTGTTAGCCCTATCGTAAAAACAACAAGAGTGGGAGTAGGAGGGGAAGATCCGGCGCTCTAGCTCTTCCAAGTTGGTGGAGATTCGACGACTACGAACATGGCTGGATCAAATGGTATGTTTAATTATCGTTTATTTATTTACAGTGTTTTAATTCTTCGTATGAGATCCGATAAATAACTTACAAATAATACTAATGGATCAGATTCAAATAGATGGACTAAAACCACTCACACAGGTCGTGTGTCCACTAGAGATATGTCTCGTTCTTTCGGCAAGCATTACAAAGTTTAGCAGTCGACTATCTATAGGGCAGAGGGATGATGGTATGTCACAAACCATTTCACCAATCGTCTCCTCCTTCATAACGTCTTCTATGTGACTAACAGAATCATGTTGCATGAAGAGCCTTAGCGAATGAGTCTCGAAGCATCTCTCTCTACTAGGACATTATTCTCCGAACTAAGGGAGATCTGAGAATCACTCTTCTTCTGCTCTAATCTGGCCTGGCAGGTCGACCACCATGACTATAATGTGTGGACGATTGCTGATCATGTTGATCTGGGGTAGGGAGTGGTCTCATTAACTTTAGATTTGTCTATGGATCCTCATGTTCATTTTCTTATTCATGAACTCTACAAGAGCGATTGTCTTTAAGAATACCATAACCTTGACAACCGACAACAAGCGCCTGATTCAGGTGTTTGATCTTTGGAATAACACAGATGCCAAGCCCACTCCTTTTTCCGTTCATATCTTGAAGAAGCTGCAGTTGTAGTGACATTAATATTTGCCCTTCTAAAATAGATGAATAGTGTCATGAATATTTCTCCTTCTAAACTAGATGAATTTTGATGGTATTTCTACAATTATGGGTCGTTGTCAAGAGGAAAAACAAGTTACTTCATGATTGTTTGTGTTCTGTTGCAATTCTAGCTTACTTAATAATGTTAGTTTACTCCAAGATAGTTTATTTGTCAGACTTGTTAAGATCATTACTTTGTTCTGCCCTTGTCTTTAAAATTTTGAAATCCGGATGTTAGCTTCAAGTTCATGAACGCTAATATGTAGTTTTTATGCTTCTGTTAAGGGCACTAGATATATTATTCTATTGTTAAGAACACTAGATCTTATAAGCCCTTACTTTACTACAGATAATTACTTGTCAGTGTTTGATGCAACTGATTTTACTTTTCCAGCCATGAATTAATAATTTGATGATTTTGTGGTTGGGCTTGTAAGATGTTCAAAAAAACCTCTTCTAGCTGCCATCGTATGCTGGTTAGCATCTAAGGTTACTGTGAACCGTCTTACAAGGTCATCAGAGTATTCAAAGTGGCCCATTTCATTTATGAATTCTCCCAATGGAAGGGATATCATGAATCCTGAACCTTGACTGAGGAAATGTAAACACGACCCATGTACTACTTCTTCATATCTGGGGTATATTATTGATGCTTTTCAAATTATCCATCATAAATAGCAGTCTGTTGCACACGGAAAGGTTAGGTAGCACACGTTTCCTTGTTACTCAATTTTTATTTTGGTGTTATGTTGAAAGGTTCTACTTCCTCTGTAACGCCTTCTCATCGCTTTGAATTTTTCACCTGTAGCTGTGTCACTTTGTCCAGATAATTTGGATATCAAAGCGACGTGATTTTTCAGAAAAAGCAACTGCTACATGCTTCTTAGTGGTGGGAACAAGGTTACCTGGATCGTAGTTCGCTCCGGTTCGGGGTACGAGTTCGGGATCGCGGTACGCTAGGGGACCGGATCGCGGTACGCTAGGGGTAAGCTTCTTCGGATCGCTGTAAAATCGAAATTCGCTTGTTCGGTTCGGGGAACGATTTTTAGGATCGTTCTTTATATATATATATATATATATATATATATATATATATATATATAAATGCTCACATTATTATAGATCTTTTTTTTTGAGTACTTACTAAACAAAATATTCATTTAGCATGATTGCATATAATGTAGTTTTTATTGACTGAAATTAACTACCAGACTCCCACTAACCCTACAATTACTCCACACTAATAGCGTAACATACCGCGTTGCCTCACAAAATCCGCCAGAATATTAAAATCTGGTCAACACTTTTTCTTCGAGGACAGAAATATCGGGGATTTTCGAGTCTGTTGCGCTTCTTCTCTTCTTCCTCTGCAGCGTTTCTTCTTCCTCTGCCCATCGCTCTTCTTCTACTTCATGTTCGAGTCTATTATGCTCCCGTTGAGATTCAATACCAGTCCATGTCGTTTTCATGAACCTAACGGCGAATTTTCTCTTCAAGGTGTCCTTTAAGTTCATAATGTTTTTGTGTTTTGATTCATACTCGCTTCTGTTATATGTATTCTGTTCAATCACTTTCCAGATCGCTGAAAGTAGCGATCTAGATCGCGAACGACCCACGAATGGGATCGGGCAATCTAGATCGGGAATCGCTACAAGATTAGCGATTTTAGGTAACCCTGGGTGGGAAGCAGTTGTTGTCTAATACGAAGATAAATAACACTTTACCAGACAAATGTACAACTTCTTGTGGCATCAAAAAGCATCAAAAAGTAATGTTTCATAAATCTAAAGCATTACTCAACGGGCCCTTAGTTTGTTGTATGATTAGTTCACAATATTTTTTTGTTAATTCCATGATGTGAAGTAAAGACCCACGTTCAGGGAACTAAACGGGCCCTTAGTTCGATCCAATGCTGGTAATACAAGTCAATGTAATCCACAACCAGCCTCTTCAAGCTAGCCTCGCACGCCGACCGAACATACGCCGGATCGCCGCGTATCTCCCTCTTGTCGCCCGTGAAGTCGATCCCGAATTTGGTAGCCAATTCAACTTTCTCTCTATACCCTCCCTTCAACGCCTGAAAGTAAAATTTTCAACGATCAGTCAATAGGAGTAGTCACATCTTTGGGTAAAAGCATCAAACACCATGCAACAATTGAGTAAGTGGGGTTTACTTACCTGGCCGAGAAGGGTTCCGTTGGTGTGGGAGCCGACGGCGTGGTGAATGAGCTTGATCATGTCTTCATCGGGCTTGGGAGGGCCGTAGGAGGAGGACATGCCCATACAGCCTAGCCCCTGTCTGAAGACCTCGAGACCCTGTGAACCCAGTGATGCGCAAACTAACGTGCTATTCGCAAGTATACGAATCGAGTAATACCGGGTGTATTTCAACTCGGGTGATCGTTCCCATGAGGACGATTTAAGGTCTTTTCTAGCAGTCGGGCTTAACTTGCAGAGTATAAAGGAGGAGTGATTTGAGAGTGTGATTACTAACTACGTACTGAAAATAAACAACTAAAACGTAAATACTTTTTATGACATTTTCTGAAGAAATCTGGATGGTTATAAAATCTAGGGTTTCAAATACTAGGTCTTAGGATCCCCTAGGGTTTCTACAGATTTATGTTCTTTTTTTGATATGAAAACACACAACAGTTTAATTATCCGTGCCACGTACCGGTTGCGCAGTAACCTTTCAAATCCTGAACGTTATCACGATCCTGCAGACTGTCAGATTCCTATTAAGCTGCCTAAGTTTGCAGTCTCGTTCTAAGGCTGCTAGGGTTTCTAACCTGTCCTAATGGCCTGGGTAAGATTCTCTAATAGTTGGTCAAACGTTTCGAGGCTAGTCATATCTCCCCTTCGCTAGTCGGCCCATCGGGGTAAGGTGCTAAATTCTGTCTTCTCATCCTAACCCTAACCGGATGTTTTCACCTACCAGGTCGGGTCTGTAGCAATTCTGGGTGATCAATTCGAGCATGCATATACGATAAAATTCAAAGACAGAATAACGAAAAATACTGCTGAATTAAGAAACTGCAATCATGAATTCATAACCAAAACATAGAACAATATCTGAGTACGAAACCCTAGGTTCACCAAGAACCTAGTTAAATAGTTTAGCTACTAAGTGACATAATTAAATAACAACGTTCTGAAATAAAGAGATAGTGAGATCAAACGAGTGTCGTGGATTCTAGATTCGCGCTTCCGTGCTCACTGAGGATGCTCTGAATTCTCCTTGGGTGTATTGTGGTGTCCAAACGAGCTCTAGATGTCCCTTTTATATAGTGCCTGAGAAGCTTCTGAAAAAATGCCTGAAATTAGGAAACTGCCACTGGTTAAAACTGCCTCGGAAATAGTGTTGTATGCGTGGCTGCTGCGTGGCTAGGTCTCCCAGCTGCGTAGCTATCCTGCTGGCTGCGTATCTGGACCTCCCAGCTGCGTAGCTATCCTACTGGCTGCGTCGCTGGACCTCCCAGCTGCGTAGCTATCCTGCTGGCTGCGTAGCTGGACCTCCCAGCTGCGTAGCTAACAGTTAGATACGCATACTTGGGCTTTTTGGCTCGTTTTCTGCACTTCTCTTGCCTCGGGCTGCGTATCTGCCTACGTACCTGGCAATTAGATACTCCTCATTCTGGCCGGTTTCTGAACCCTCTCTGCTCGGACTGTGTTTTGACCCTGAAACATGTCAAAATTACCAAAATACCCCTAGGTCAAAACCGCTCCAAATTCTGCCCAATCCTGACTCTGTTCCTAGAAAGATTGTTGACTGAATCTGGGCGCCAAAATCCAAACTCGACTTCCAAAAACCCAGGCCTGGTACCAAATGACTAAAATACCCCTGGGTCAAAACTATCCTGGAAATCGTCACGAACATGAAATAGTTGCTCACGACTCCGGAAACTGGGAATCGAGACTCCTTACTTGGGCGTGGCCTGTCTGGGACCCACACTTGACGAGAGTCAGTTTTTCGGCTGGACTCCGTTTCAGCATTATAACCTGTTTTCAGAAAGCTCTTCTCGTCTTCTTTCTTCTGCCGCTGGTTTTACTTCAAAACTCCAAGTAGAGCTCGAGATATTGTCAACTGAGCGCAACCCGGTCATTCTCGGTTATGGCGTTTTTAGCTCTCTCGGCTCTCGGCCCCGCAATCCTGCTTCATTCTCGACTCCTGCACAAATGATGTTCCTGCATAGACAACACGAACAAAAACCCGTGATCATATCTCGAGAAGCGTGAAATAAAGGAGTAACGCATAAAGAAGCTTTAAACACTCAATCGCGAACTCCAAGGCTAATTAGGGCTGAAATCCGGCTAAAACGCTCATTTATGGCACGAATACCCCTCAAGTAGGTCTCACCGATAACTCCTAGTGCGGAGTTATCAAATTACCCCCACACTATCCTTTGCTCGTCCCGAGCAAACCTCTTGCATACTGACCTGTGTTGCATACCGAATGTGTTTTGTGCCTACGACTACCATCGCATACTGTTCTAGCATACCAGACTTATAAACCAGATGAATCGACTCGAATACTGACTGATGCGCAAACTAACGTGCTGTCGCAAGTGTACGAATCTTGTAATACCGGGTGCAATTAGACTCGGGTGATCGTTCCCACGAGGACTATTTCGGGTTTACTCACGTTGTCAGTTTTGGTTAACCGAGTGTAGTAACAAGGAGGAGTAGATTATGATTGTAGTGACTAAACTAAAAACAGAAATTAAAAACGTAAACGTAAATATTTTTTGTGACGTTTTCTGAAATAAGCTGAATCGGTTGTTACGATAATAGATAAGAACTAGGCTCTAGGATCCCCTAGGGTTTCTACAGATTTCAGTTTTACGTTGGTTTATGAAAACACTCAGCAGTTTCGATATCTGTGCAACGTACCAGTTGTGCAGTGACTTTTCAGATTCCACACGTAATCCCGATCCTGCAGACTTTCGGATTCTTGTTAAGCTGCCTAAATCTGCAGTCTCGGTCTAAGCCTGTTAGGGTTCCTAACCTGTCCGAATGGCCCGGGTCAAATTCTCTAACAGTTGGTCTCACGTTTTTCAATGCTAGCCCTATCTCCCTTTCTCTGGTCGGTCTATCAGGGTAAGGTACTAAATCCTGGCTTTTCTTCCTAACCCTAACTTGACGTTTTCACCTACAAGCTCGGGTCTATAGCAATCCTGGGTGATCAATCCTATCATGCATATTCGATAATAATCAAAACCAGAAATAACAGATACAACTTGCTGAATTAAGATAACAATCATGAATCCATAAACGAAGTAGTCATAAAATCTGGATACGAAACCCTAGGTTCACCGAGAACCTAGGTAAGAAGTTTAGCTACGACTAGACATAATACAAAACACAGTTTCTGAATATAAAGAGAGAGTGAACGAAATCAAACTAAGTCTTCGAATCTCGAATCGCGCTTCCGTGCTCTCCGTGAATACTCTGACTTGCCCTTCGGTTGTGTTGAGAATTGTGTTGTGTCTTCAAAACGAGTCTGGACGAGTCTTTAAATAGTGCTGTTTTCCCCGAAACGCGTGCGTCCGAAATTACGGAATCTGCCATCGGTCCACCGTCTTTGACCAAAAAGTCAAACTGGCTGCGTATATACGCAGGGTTGCGTATATACGCAACCAGGGCCAAAATTCCTCTACCCCATCTCCCTCCCTGCCTGCGTATATACGCAAGGCTGCGTATATACGCAGGCAGGGGGTGGAGATGTGGGCCCTGCTTGGTCCTTTGGTGGGCCTGGTTGGGTCCCCTGGGTCCCACTCTTCTGCCTGACGCTCCCTGTTTGCCTCCCTTGGTGTTCTCCTGCTTTTCCGTGTTTCCGTCTTGACCCGGTCTTGTGCACGTTTCCCGAGACGGTCCCGGCTTGGTCCCGGCACGCTTCCTGATGCACCTTCCAAACCTGTTCCTGAAAAGGCAACACGAACGAAAACCCGCGATCATATCCAAATATAGCAATAAATTAGCAGAAATTCAGGAAGTACAAATAAACGTCTCGTTCTAGATTCCCGAGGCATTCTAAGGCATTTTCCGACAAAAACCGCTATTTCCGACACAAACACTCGTGAAATCAGGCTAAAAGATAACCCCTAATTGGGCGTTATCAAATACCCCCGCACTAAACATTGCTCGTCCCGAGCAATCCTGCCAACTCCAGCCTGCATTTCTGTCCTCGTGAGACTAGCTCTGTACATACCCTACCGTTGCACACTCTTTCGACCCGAACCTTTCAACCGGACGACTCGATAGAAAAACCGACTCAGATAGAATATACACAGACTCAAACGACTCAAAACAGACTAATGACAAAAATATTTTTTGGTGAGATTGGGCAACCTCAAAAACATAACCAGTGTGTCCTCGTGATCTCATCCTTTTCAGAATGTACTTCCCTGCAAGCGATCGGTAAGTCTGAACAGATTTATATGGTGGAATTAAGCGCTGGACCAAAGTACTATTACTTTGGTTATCAAACTGAGCAAATCCCTAGCTAACTTACCATCCGAGCTATTTCCGAAAGGATCTATGTCTAATCAGGTAGGATATATATATGTGTCAAGGTACGGCATAAACCTACTTGTTATGACATTCTCACAATTTACCAAACTCACACCCCTCACCGAGATCCCGAAAAACTGCCCGAAACACCTAAGTTCCTGCCTTCCCAATTCTTCTGCCCCCCGGTGTGTCTCCGCCGTGCTCGCGGCCACAAGTGTGAAGCGGTGCAAACGTCTCGAAAATTGTGCCACTCACTCAGCTTCTTATTTAAATAATAAAAATGTAAAATAAACTAAAAACTACATCATGATTTTTTTTTCTTTTTTTCTTCTTTTTTTTCTTTTTCTTTATTTTTTTCTATTTCTTTCTTTTTTTTCATTTTTTTTTATTATTTTTTTTTACAAACGACTATATACAAACATACACGAATACTGAAACTACTAAACTGACTAAAGCTGAATGAGTGAAAATAAATCTCTGTCGTGGGGTACGTAAAATGTCCTCATGTGAAGTACCCCCACGCTAATCCTGAAGTGCTGATCCTGTAGTCGAGATAATATTGTGCAGTCCCACCGAACCTCCTCATCACCAAAGATGTAGAAAAACGGCACAACCACCAATTGACCCTACAACCCCCCCGGAACCCCGTTTTGTGCGAAAAGATGCTCGCACGCGACTAGCTCCTCCTGTGGTCACTATGTAGTGAAGTGATCCACCTCCGCAAATTAATGCACTGTCGCCACTAACTCACCCTGTCCTTCCCTCAAAAAACGTGTCGATATCAAAACTGTCCAAAACCGATAAATCATGAAGCTCTCCCATCTAAAACCTGCCCTACTCACTCCCTCCGTCATAACACGTAGAATAGCCAACTATCGACTGATGAGGTCTCAAAGAAGGCTGCCTAGGCTAAAGTTGCTACGAAGAAAGATGGTAAATGGCTTCAAACAGGTTGACTAATTGGACCTAGGGATAAGAAACAGGACGTGAGGTCCCTTGATAGCCAGTCACTCCACCGAAAAATGCGATGACCGTGACGGCGCCCGTGGGCGGGTTGTCGACTACCTATGTGACAGTGGTGTAGCAACTAGTCGGATTTTTAGCTCAGGTGATAATTACTTGCGGATTCCAAAGGTCACTGGCTCTCACCTATCTACTATACCTCGGTGCAAGTTTTCTTCTCTTTCAAAGGATTCAAACCCAATTTCTTCACTGTTTCCGTTATTTTGATTGCCCTTTCTCAAAATTTTCTGATTTTAAACTTTTTTTTTTGAAAAATAATGTATACTTGCTGTTTGCGTATATACGCAGGTCTGCGTATATACCCAACCAGCAGCATAAAAAAAATTTAATTTTTCAATTTTTTTTTTAATATTTACAATGCACGGCCAGAATGTCTGTGGTGGGTTGACTCAAATAACGAAAATATGCTGACTCAAAAATAAAATAAAAACTGCAAATAAATATGAAAAAACGTGCAGACCGGGTTAATGCAGACACGACTACCACCCCCACACTAAGAGGTGGCATGCCCTCATGGCACTCACTCGTCCGGAAAAAATGTCGGGTCGGACCCGGTCTCGGACGTACCGGATATGCTACCCGGCGAGCTGCTACCTGAATCAGTCCGATAGATGACCGGCCGACGCGCACGTGCACGGGGCCGGTAATCAGAGGACTGCGACTCTGACCCAGTCCAACTGCTAGGTGGCTGGGATCGCAATGTCGTCCTGCCACTCGAAGGCAGCTGGGTACGGGACCCAGTCTGACGGCCTGCGGGCTGCCGGGATCGTGTCCCAGGCTGCCGTCTCTCATGTCGCGTAGGTGGCGGTGATGGCTGAGTCGGGGGAGGTGGCTGGGTCGGGGGAGGTGGAGCCGAGGTAAACTCGCTAGAGTCCCCGTCATCCGACCAACTCGTGGTGAAGCTGCTAGAGTAGGTAGGGGGAAAATACAGCGGGAGTGGCGGTTCTCGGCCTGCGTGCCGAGCTGCCTCCCGCTGCTCCTCTCGAATACTAGCTAGGGCAGCGTGGGTGTCCTTCGTGACCTTCCGCTGAGTCCGGCGGTTATGTGTGAGAGCTCTCCATAGCTTGCCCACGCTCTCGAGCACCTTCTCCCCTACGGACTTGTGTCCGCCACGACACCCCTCAAATCTCTCGTCAACTCGGGGCAATCTACGTGGCGGGGATGGTCTAGCTCGCGGGATCAGGTCGGTTCGTGGGGCCGGCTCACCTCGCTGTCGGGCTGGCTGGGTCGGGGCATTCCTCTCAGTCCCCTGGCGACTCGACTCGGGACACTCACTCTCTCGACTAGTACGGCATCGCCGAAGTCCGGCCGATGCTTGGCGACTGGCTGGTCGCTCCTGAGTCGAACGCCTCCTAGGGGCAGGGGCAGGGGCAGGTGCAGGAGCTGGGTCCTCATCCATAATATCGTCATCCTCATCGAGGTCAACGACCGGCTCTGGTGGGCCCGGGTTACGGGCAATGATCTTCCTATAAGGCCGTGGCCTAGTAGGAAGTAAATCACCCTCAACATCGTGCATAGGAACCTCAAACTCCCGCGCCAGTTTGGCGATGAGGTTGGCGTACCCCAACCCCTTGTGGCTCGCGGTGTTGTTCCGCTCCTGCATGTAGACCCAGATACGACGAGAAATGTCGACCTCTCGTCGGAGAACAAGGCAGTAGACTAAGAGTACGTACTCATAGTCAAGGTGGGTAAAATGCTTGATACCCACTACCCTGTTCACTACCCACTCGGCCCACCAATGTGGCGGCCCGGTAATAAAACGCGAATGCAATTTCTTACCTATCTCACCAGCACCCTCTCTCCCGAAATGGGCACCCGGGTACCTACTAGTCACAACCCGTAAAAGCTCAGAATCGCTCGGCGGGTAGTCTGCACACTCAGCATATGCGCACGAGAAGTGGCGCAACAGGATCCCATACGCTTGGCGGATACTATCCACCGTGACCAATAAAAACTGCTGCCGACAGTACACCCATCGGACGTCCCCGTTGGCCTCACCCGCCCCCTTATGCATCAGGTTTGCATAAAACTCACGTACCAAGGAGGAACTAGACACCTCCGGAAACCCCGCTAAGGACTGTCCGAAAATTTCTGGACGACTCGCAAAATCTGCCATCTCTGGCGGCATGTGCATGTGGTCGACCTCAAAATGGTAGTCTAGGGGCAGTCTATGACCCATTTTCGTCGCGGTCAAAAAGTAAAAATGAGCGTAATGGTTCACGAACCGAAAACTGTCAAACCGCCTAGAGGTGATTTTCTCCGCGTCATAGTCAGTAGGGATCTCGTCCCGGTCTTGGTCTAGGACCGGCACTGTAAACTCCATAACAGACACAACCTCGTAAAACGTGCCAACTCGGGAATATAAAGCAAAAACGTGAAACGTGCACGGAACAAGTGTGTCTCAATAGATAGTCCACCTAAGAGCTACCAGAGGTCCACACGGCAAGTGCCGCTCCCAAAACCAAAAACGGAAAATAAAGCGAGAGATGAGATTTTCGACCTTCCCTAAACAGGGGTGAAGACCGGAGATTCTGCCCGGAAAGTCGCCGGAAAAGTCGCCGGTGGTCGCCGGAAAAATCGCCGGAAAACGTAACTGCCCGGAATTGAAATCCGAACCCACCAAATCGAAGCCCTCGATCTCCTCGTTCACGTTCCCTTGTACGGTTTTTGCTAGTTCTTGGTCTAACACCTTCAAATCGGCACTTTTCCTCAAGAACACCTCACTTTTAGATGGAAATTTCCCACTCGATTTTCGCTTGTTTCTGGATTTTGATGGATGAAACTTGCTCCTTGCGACGAGGGGATTCCAGAAATGTGCCCAGATTTTGATTCGGAGGTCCGAGGCAAAATCTTTGTTCTTCAAGTGGGAGAAAATGGAGGAAGAGAGAGAGAGGAGGTGCAACAATGGAGGTGCCGCGGCCTCCCCCCCCTTTTAAACCCTAGTTTGTGCAAAATGACCAAAATGCCCTTGGGGTTTTGAAAAAATTACAAATTTTTTTTTTCTTTCTGTTTGCGTGTATATACGCAATACTGCGTATATACTCAATCAGAAATCAAAAAGAAAACAAAAAAATAAAAAAAAAATTAAGCCCCTGGTTGCGTATATATGCAAGGCTGCGTATATACGCAGCCAGCAGCTTTATTTTTTATTTTTTATTTTTTTTTCAAATTATCTCTCTTCCTTTGTTTTCCCGGTTCTGGCTGTTTTGGATTTTGCAGTATTTGCACATTCTCAAATTCAAAGTCAAAAACCCGCTCATCTCGCCTCTCTCGGAAATTCAGAACTGAACATAATAACGTAATAAAATAATAAAAATAAATTAATTAACTACTACTTTGGGTTGCCTCCCAAACAGCGCCTTGTGATTCACGGTCGACGGCCCGACCTTGTTACCTCTTACGGGTCATCAAAATAGACTGGGTCTATTTTGACGACTTCGGCGGTCTCGAGATACGGCTTGATCCGATTCCCGTTCACCCTGAAACTGGACTTGTCTTTTGGATTCTCCAGCTCGAACGCTCCCCATGCAAAAATCTGCTTGATGATGAACGGGCCCGACCAACGCGACCTCAGCTTTCCCGAAAAAAAACCGCATCCGGGTATTGTAGAGAAGCACTTTGTCGCCTTCGTTAAACTGCTTTGGCGTGATACGGTGATCATGCCACTTCTTCGTCTTCTCTTTGTAAATTTTGGCGCTCTTGAAAGCCGTTCTGCGGAATTCCTCTAATTCCAGCAGTGCCATCTTCCTCTTATCTCCTGCTAGATTCTGATCCAGGTTGAGCAGTTTGATGGCCCAATACGCCTTGTGCTCCAATTCCACCGGTAAGTGGCACGCTTTCCCAAATACGAGCTGGTATGGTGACATTCCCAGCGGTGTTTTGAAAGCAGTCCTGTAGGCCCAAAGCGCATCGTCCAGTCTGACGGACCAATCCTTTCGGCCAAGATTCACTGTTTTCTCGAGTATGCTTTTGATCTCTCGATTTGAACCCTCGGCTTGCCCGTTTGTCTGCGGATGGTATGGTAACGAGACTTTATGAACTGACACGCCGTACTGTTTCAGAACTTTCGCAAAAACTCGATTGATGAAGTGAGAGCCCTCGTCACTAATCATTGCCCTGGGAGTCCCGAACGAGTGAAAATGTTACGTTTCAGAAAACGCTCAACGGTAGCTGCATCGTTTTTCTGACACGCGATCGCTTCGATCCACTTTGTCACATAATCTACTGCCAACAGAATGTAGAGGTTACCCATGGATGACGGGAATGGTCCCATAAATTCAATCCCCCATACATCAAAAGGTTCTACTTCCTGCCACACGGTCATCGGCATCTCGTCCCGATGCGACGTGTTTCCTGTTCTCTGGCATCTATCACATCCCTGCACATAGTCGTGACAGTCCTTGAAGATTGTCGGCCAGAAAAAACCGGACTGCAGTATTTTATGAGCTGTTCGCGTTCCCCCAAAGTGACCCCCACACTGTGATGAGTGGCAATGTCGGATCACGTTCCAGGCCTCGTGGGTCGGGATACACCTTATCAGGATGTTATCGGCCCCTTGTTTGAATAGGTACGGGTCATCCCAGAAATATTGTCGACTTTCGGACACGAACTTTTTCCGCTGAGACAGGGTGAGATCCTCGGGAAGCGTGCCAGTTACCAAGTAATTGGCTATTGCATAGTACCACGGTCGCCCGATTTTCACTGCCATGATGTGTTCGTCCGGGAAGTTTTCCTTGATCGGCACCGGGTCCACCTTCACACTCTCAAGTCTGGATAGGTGATCCGCTACCACGTTCTCAACTCCCTTCTTGTCCCGGATTTCCACGTCGAATTCCTGCATCAGTAGTACCCATCTCAATAGTCTCGGTTTCGCGTCCTTCTTGTCCAGCAGGTATTTCAGGGCACTATGGTCGGTAAAAACGATAACTTTTGACCCGACCAAATAGGGCCTGAATTTGTCCAGGGCATACACCACGGCCAGCAGTTCCTTTTCTGTCGTGCCATAGTTGAGCTGGGCGTCGTTGAGTACCCGGCTCGCATAATAAATGACGTGGCAGACTTTATCATTTCGCTGCCCCAAAACTGCCCCGACTGCGTAGTCGCTGGCGTCACACATCAGCTCAAACGGAAGTGACCAATCCGGCGTGGTTATAACCGGGGCTGTGGTCAGCTTCTCTTTCAAATGATCAAAAGCCTGCTGGCATGCTGCGTCAAAATCAAAGGGGGCGTCTTTTCCGAGTAAAGCGCAGAGTGGCTTTGTGATCTTGGAAAAGTCTTTGATGAACCTTCGGTAAAATCCTGCATGTCCCAGAAAACTTTTGATCGCCCTTATGTTCGTCGTGTAGGGAAGGTGCTTTATCACCTCGATCTTAGCCCTGTCCACCTCGAGCCCCTTGCTGGAAATTCTGTGACCCAGCACGATCCCCTCGGTGACCATAAAGTGACACTTTTCCCAATTGAGCACCAAATTCGCCTTCTTGCATCGGATCAGAACCTGACCCAAATGGAACAGACAGTCATCGAAACTGTCCCCGAATAGTGAAAAGTCGTCCATGAAGACCTCCAGATTCTTCTCGATCATGTCGGAAAAAATTGCCATCATACATCTCCGGAATGTGGCAGGAGCATTACACAACCCGAACGGCATGCGCCGAAACGCGAACGTACCGTATGGGCAGGTAAACGTCGTCTTTTCCTGATCTTCCGGGGCTATGCAAATATGGTTGTACCCGGAATACCCGTCCAGAAAACAGTAATAGGCGTGGTGGGCGAGCCGGTCCAGCATCTGGTCCATGAATGGTAGCGGGAAGTGGTCCTTCAGTGTTGCGTCGTTTAGCCTCCGGTAGTCCATGCAGATCCGCCAGCCTGTAACGGTGCGCTGCGCGATCTGCTCCTGGTCGTTATTCTGCACCACCGTAATACCCCCCTTTTTGGGCACACACTGGACCGGGCTGATCCACGTGCTGTCCGATATGGGGTATATGATTCCCGCTTCCAGCCACTTCATGACCTCTTTTCGCACAACGTCCTTCATGTTCGGATTCAGTCTCCGCTGGGGCTGAATCACCGGTTTCTTGCCGTCTTCAATTCGGATCTTGTGCCTGCAATAGGAGGGGCTGGTCCCTTTGATATCTGCAATCGTCCAGGCGATTGCTTCCTTATGCTCTCGCAATACTTCCAGCAGTTTCTGCTCCTGTTCCTGAGATAAACGAGACGAAATAATTACGGGCAGAGTACTATTTTCACCAATGTACACATACCTGAGATGGCTCGGGAGCGGTTTCAGCTCCAGTGCGGGTGGCTCCTTGAGTGACGGGACCAGAATCATCTTTTGCCCACCGTCTTCGTCCCGTTGCAAAGTGGTCCAGTCCTCGGCTCTCATGGCGTGCTCGCACCGAGTCTTATCCTTTTCTTCCCCGTACATGCTGTCGATCTCTTCCCACAATTGGTCCATCTCCTCGTTTTCCCAACCTTCTTCAACCACGTCTATGGCAAAGATATCCTCGTGGTCGTAGTAATTTGGTAGTTGCAGATTTTTGAAAACATTGAATTTCACCTTTTCCTCGTTAATCTGCATGGTCAGCTCCCCGCTCTTGATGTTTATCATTTCTTCGCCCGTGGCCAAAAACGGCCTGCCAAGTATGAGCGGTACCTCCCCTGCCTCCATGTACAGGATGACGAAATCTTCCGGAAAAATCAGCTCGCCGACCTTGACCAGAATATCCTCGATAACCCCATAAGCCTGTTTTACGGACCTGTCTGCCATCTGCAGCATGCTTCTGGTGGGTCGGGGTTCACCGACTTTCAAACTCTTGAAAATCGTCAACGGCATCAGGTTGATGCTGGCCCCTAGGTCACACAGAGCCTTTCCTGTGTAAGCGTTACCTAGGGTGACCGGTATAACGAAACTGCCAGGATCCTTTCTCTTCCTCGGTAGCCCATTCTTCACACAATTGCTCACTTCTGCCCTTAGGTTTATGGTCTCGAAATCACTCATCTGCCTCCTCCCATACAAGATGTCCTTGAGGAATTTGGCATAAGTGGGCATCTTAGCCAAAGCCTCGGCAAAAGGTATGTTGATCTGCAGCTGCTTGAACATCTCGAGAAACCTGGCGTAGTCCTTGCTGTCATCCCTCTTTCGTGTTCGCAAGGGGTATGGTACCTCCTTGGAGACAGGTACCGTTCCTGCATCTGTCTCGTTCTGCACTGCATCCTGCTCAACCGAGCCCTTCGGCTGGGGGCGGTCGACTGTGCTGTTATCCTGGCCCGACAAGTTGCGTTCTACTTCTTTCGAACTTTCTGCACGTGCGTGGCTGGGATACGGTGGATCCTGCAGTGCCAATCCACTCCGAGTGGAGATAGCATTGATCTGAGCCCGTGGATTGTTTACTGTATTCGAGGGTAGGTTTCCTGGCTGTCTCTCTGTTAGCTGCTGTGCTAACTGCCCCACTTGTACTTCCAAAGCACGTAGTGACGTTTTGGTTGTTTGCATGTCTGCTGTCAGGGCGTCCGTGTGCTTGAACCGGGACTCCATAGTCTGGAACATGGACTTGATTTCTTTCATCTGAGCGTCGTACTGTTGTGCAGATGGGACTGAATGAGCCTGCTGGGCCGGTGTAGCCTGCTGGGCTGGTGGCCTGTGCTGGAATCCCGGTGCATAAACTGCTGCGTTCGGGTTTCCGTACCGAAACCCGGGATGGTCTCTCGTACCCGGTCGGTACCGAATCGGGTCCCACTGCTGCTGTACGTAATTGGTGTCTTCGGTCCTCAGTTCCTCAATGGCCGTGTCCAAATCGGGTTCTTCGACTGCCGCAACAGTCTTCTTATCCAAATAGACTTTCTTGACCAAGTCATGAACGATCTTGGCCAGATTGTCTATCCGATCATCCTCTGCTGGTTCGGCTCTAGCCGTCATCCTGCGATCGTCAAACAGTCGGGTGTCCTGCTTGGCCAACTGCTTCATCAGGTCATACGCACCTTCTTTATCCACGTGATACAAGAAGTTTCCCCCGGCTTCTCTGTCAATCCTGTCGGCGTTCTCCCGGTCTAGGGCATGGTAGAAAACCTGCAGAATCTTCGCGTCTCCGAAACAGTGGTTCGGGCACCGTTTTACCAATCTCATGAGCCTGTCCCATGCGTCCACCACCGTCTCCCCCATCTTCTGCCTGAATGACAGAATCTCACTCTGTAGCTGTATGACCCGGGAGGCGGGATAGAACTTTGCCAGAAAATCTGCGACACACTCCTCCCATGTGGTGATGGATCGGGGTGGTCGGGATTCGAGCCAGTCCTTGGCCACTCCGTAAAGGCAGTATGGGAATAAGATCAACATGAGTGCCTCTGCTTCTACCCCCTTGTATCTGACCTTGTTGCAGTAATCTTTGAATTTCCTGATAAAATCGTTCGGGTCTTCGTCGGCCCTGCCATGAAACGGGCAGAGAGTTTGTACCGTCTGGATGGTGGATGGTTTGATGTCAAAGTGTTCGGCAGTGATCTCGGGCACCACAATAGCTCGCTCATGCCCCCCGGTGGGGACTTCGAAATTTTCCACCAACGCCTTCCCAGATCGGTTATATGTTCTCTGGTTGCTTCGGGCAGCAAGTCCCGCTGTGACAAGCTCCTCAATGTACCGAGCCATCTGGGCTGGGGTACGTGTCTCTCGTTCCTGTCCACCGGCTTCGGTGTTCTCGGGCGTATCTCTCTGGTTGGTTGCCATCCTGCTTTCTCGGTTTCTGCGGTTCTGTTCGGTATACAGTTTTTCCAGGTTGTCGAGTGGTGACACCAAATCGCGAGGCAATCTGGGCATCAACTGAACAGTCCTGAAAACGCAGATTCAAAAACGCAGTGAGATAAAAAGAAAAATAACAAAACCGAAAATAAACAAAGACTCAGAAAACTAATTCTGACTATTAAATAGACCCTAAAAAGTCCCCGGCAACGGCGCCAAAAACTTGATGCGCAAACTAACGTGCTGTCGCAAGTGTACGAATCTTGTAATACCGGGTGCAATTAGACTCGGGTGATCGTTCCCACGAGGACTATTTCGGGTTTACTCACGTTGTCAGTTTTGGTTAACCGAGTGTAGTAACAAGGAGGAGTAGGTTATGATTGTAGTGACTAAACTAAAAACAGAAATTAAAAACGTAAACGTAAATATTTTTTGTGACGTTTTCTGAAATAAGCTGAATCGGTTGTTACGATAATAGATAAGAACTAGGCTCTAGGATCCCCTAGGGTTTCTACAGATTTCAGTTTTACGTTGGTTTATGAAAACACTCAGCAGTTTCGATATCTGTGCAACGTACCAATTGTGCAGTGACTTTTCAGATTCCACACGTAATCCCGATCCTGCAGACTTTCGGATTCTTGTTAAGCTGCCTAAATCTGCAGTCTCGGTCTAAGCCTGTTAGGGTTCCTAACCTGTCCGAATGGCCCGGGTCAAATTCTCTAACAGTTGGTCTCACGTTTTTCAATGCTAGCCCTATCTCCCTTTCTCTGGTCGGTCTATCAGGGTAAGGTACTAAATCATGGCTATTCTTCCTAACCCTAACTTGACGTTTTCACCTACAAGCTCGGGTCTATAGCAATCCTGGATGATCAATCCTATCATGCATATTCGATAATAATCAAAACCAGAAATAACAGATACAACTTGCTGAATTAAGATAACAATCATGAATCCATAAACGAAGTAGTCATAAAATCTGGATACGAAACCCTAGGTTCACCGAGAACCTAGGTAAGAAGTTTAGCTACGACTAGACATAATACAAAACACAGTTTCTGAAAGTAAAGAGAGAGAGAACGAAATCAAACTAAGTCTTCGAATCTCGAATCGCGCTTCCGTGCTCTCCGTGAATGCTCTGACTTTCCCTTCGGTTGTGTTGAGAATTGTGTTGTGTCTTCAAAATGAGTCTGGACGAGTCTTTAAATAGTGTTGTTTTCCCCGAAACGCGTGCGCCCGAAATTACGGAATCTGCCATCGGTCCACCGTCTTTGACCAAAAAGTCAAACTGGCTGCGTATATACGCAGGGTTGCGTATATACGCAACCAGGGCCAAAATTCCTCTACCCCATCTCCCTCCATGCCTGCGTATATATATGCAGGCAGGGGGTGGAGATGTGGGCCCTGCTTGGTCCTTTGGTGGGCCTGGTTGGGTCCCCAGGGTCCCACTCTTCTGCCTGACGCTCCCTGTTTGCCTCCCTTGGTGTTCTCCTGCTTTTCCGTGTTTCCGTCTTGACCTGGTCTTGTGCACGTTTCCCGAGACGGTCCTGGCTTGGTCCCGGCACGCTTCCCGATGCACCTTCCGAACCTGTTCCTGAAAAGGCAACACGAACGTAAACCCGCGATCATATCCAAATATAGCAATAAATAAGCAGAAATTCAGGAAGTACAAATAAACGTCTCGTTCTAGATTCCCGAGGCATTCTAAGGCATTTTCCGACAAAAACCGCTATTTCCGACACAAACACTCGTGAAATCAGGCTAAAAGATAACCCCTAATTGGGCGTTATCACTGACTCAGACAGAATGTATGATGACTCGAAAAACACATGCTCAATTATTCACAAAAACGAACATTTTTTCTGGGCGAGATCGGGCAATCTCCTTAACGCAAAACGGTACATCAACCAAACATCACCTTCTCACCAGGAAGTACCTGTCCACACAGGATCGGTGAGTATAACAGATTATACTTCCGTGATCAAGCACTGGCACCTAGTACTATTACTTCCGTGATCAACCTGGGCAAATCCCTATCATACCTACCATCTGAGCTGTTTCAGAATCCGGGATCCTAAGTCTAACAGGCGGGATGTGTAAGTGTATATCAAGTTATGGCATGTTACCACTTGTTACGACATCTCACAGTTTCCCAACTCACACCCCTCACCGAGTCCTGAAAAACTGACCGAAACACATAAGTTTCTGCTCACTCAATTCCCCTGTTTCCGGTGTGTCTTCGCCGTTCTCGCGGCCACGAATGTGAAGCGGTGCAAAATCCAGAAAATCGTGCCACCAACTCAGCTTTGAAGCTATCTAATTAAATAGCTGAAAAAGGTAAACGAATAGAACATCTCTTTTTTATTTTTCTCTTTTTTATTATTATTTTTTGTTTGATTTTTTTCTCTTTTTTGTTGTTTTTTTTTTTTGCAAAATACAATAACGTAATCAAACAAACAAATATAAGCTGAGTGGTGCAGAAATAATCCAATGTTGCGGGGTACGAAAAATGTCCTCGTTTTGCGGTACCCCCGCACTAGTCATGAACCGTCGATCCTGTAGTCGAAAGATGAAGCGTGCAGTACTACCGAACCTCCTCATCACCAAAGATGTAGAAAAATGGCACGACCACCAATTAACCCAACAACCCCCCGTACCCAGTTTTGTGCGGAAAGATGCCTCGCACGCGACTCCTCCACCTTTGATCACTATGTAATGCAGTGAATCACCTCCGCAAATCAATGCAGTCGCCTCTCACTCACCATGTCCTACCCTCAAAAAAACGTGCAAATGTCAAAACTGCCCACAAAAATCTGTCATGAAGCTCTCCCTGTCAGAAATCCTCCCTAACTCACTCCCTCTGTCATAACGCGCCGTAACAGCCAACTACACAAGTGTTGAAAGTCACAAAGAAGGCTTCATAGGCTACATGGGCTATGAATAAAAGGGGTAAACGGCTTCAAACGGGGTTACTAAGTGGACATGGGTTAAGAAACAGGACGTGAGGTCCGTTATCAGCCAATCACTCCACCGAAAGATGCGTTTACCGTGATGGCGCCCGTAAGCGGGTTGTCGACTACCTAAGTGACGGCGGTGTGGCAACTAGTCGGATTTTTCGTCCAAGTGATAACTACTCGCGGATTCCTAGGCACACAAGCTCTCACCCAATCTACTACACCTCGGTGTGGTTTTTCCTTCCTGTTCAAAGACTATCATTGGTTATTTCTCGTCTTTTTGTTAATTCAATTGCCCTTTCTAAAAAAAATGATTTTTCATTTTTTTTTACAATGAACGGTCAGAAATGTGTGGCGGTTGACTCAAATAAAGAAAACGTGCAGACTCAAGAAATAAATAAAAAATAAATAAATAAATAAATAAATAAATAAATAAATAAATAAATAAATAAATAAATAAATAAATAAATAAATAAAAACCTCAAATAAAGCTTAAAAACGTGCAGACCTGGTAAATGCAGACACGAATCCCACCCCCACACTAAAGGATGGCCTGTCCTCAGGACATGTACTGATCTGGTCTAAAAGTCGGGTCTGACCCGGTCTCGGAAGAACCGGACAGACTGTTGGTGGTACTGGTCGGGTCACCATGAGGCAGAAAAATAAAGCAGAAAAAATGTGCAGAAATTACGTGCCCGTGATGCGTGCGTCTCAGCAACTAACCTCCTAAAACTACAAGGGGTTCTACCACAGTCTGCACAGAAACCGAGAAAAATGAAGAAAAATACCGACCCGGGTACGGGCTTGTGCCTAAAACGCAAAATAAGGCGAAGGAAGGGAATGTGGACCTGAGCACCCGGAGCAAGTCTACGGGTGCAGTTTGCAGTTTCCGGCAAGATGGACCCCTACGGTCGCCGAAAAATATTACCGAAAAAGTTGTCCGGAAAATTCAGATCTGGTCAAGGTGTAACTCCTCACCCCACACATGTTCGTTGCAAATTTTTGAAATTTTTCCGGGTTGTGTGCGTGCTCTTGAAATGTGCAATCCTCAAGCACCATTGTGTATGACAATGTGCTCCCATACGGTCGAGTGTATTGTCGTACATCGGGGTTGATTGCTCCGGTCTGCTTGAAAACTGTTCCTGAAGAATCCCCAACTCATATGAGTCCCTATGATGGTCGAGTGTGCCAAAGCACACCGGGGTTGATTCTTAAAGATTCTGGAAATCTACATGTTTTGCGCACTGTACATGTTACTACCTGCGTAGCCGCTGCGTAGCTACATTGACAGCAACTTTTCTCCTCCATTTTTTCACGTCTAAAAACCTTCTTCTGTCTACGTTGCTACACAGATAGCCACGCACAGCGTAAAAATTTGCCAAAAATCTCTCGATTTCTGCGTGCATAACCTCTCGGCCTGCGTGGCTAGAGTTCAACCTGCATGGCTGATCTCTCAGTCTGCATGGCTAGATCCCTGTCTGCGTTTCTGCACTTCCTGGTTGTGTTTCTTCACTTCCCAGTTGCGTTTCTGCACTGAGTTTACCCTCTGTCGACATGGCTGACGGCCAGCCACGCAGACAGCAGCTTTTTGACCATTTTTTCTCGCAATTTTTATGTTGTTTCCTGCACGTTCTTCCATAAGTATTAGATCACACTAATCTCACCTCTCTAAATTTCAACATAAATAACTACATTAAATTACAATACTTCTAAGTTGGGTTGCCTCCCAACTAGCGCTTGTAATTTAAGGTCGACGGCCCGACCCAGTTACCTCATGCTTGGTCAAGGGACGTCAAAACAATCTACCTTGACGACTGCTTCCGGGTTTAGATATGGCTTAACCCAGCTTCCGCTCACCCTGAAAGTTGACTTCTCATCCGGATTTTCCAATTCAACCGCATCCCATGAAAGACCTCTTTGATGATAAACGGTCCTGACCAGTTTGATCTCAATTCTCTCAGGACAAACTCCTTTCAAGAATCGCAGAGAAGTACTTTCTTCCCTACTTGAAACTGCTTTGGCTGCGCTGAACTTTGATGGCTCGGGAGCGGTTTTATCTCTAGGGTTGGTGGCTCTTTGAGTGACTGGACCAGAGCCAATTTCTGCCCACCTTTTTCGTCCAGCTGTAAAGTGGTCCGGTTTTCAGCTTGCATGGCCTGCTCCGTCCATCTCCTCGTTTTCCCAGCCTTCTTCGACTACCTCCACAATGAAGATGTCTTCATGCTCGTAATAATTCAGTAGTTACAAATTTTTGGAAACGTTGAACTTCACCTTGTCTTCATTAATCTGCATGGCCAGTTCTCCGCTTTTTCAGTTTATCATGGCTTCTCCTGTAGCCAAAAATGGTCTACCCAGAATGAGTGGTACATCTCCCGCCTCCATGTCCAGAATTACGAAATTTGCCGGAAAAATCAATTCTCCGACTTTCACCAGAATGTCTTCAATAACTCCGTAAGCCTGCTTCACAGATCTGTCGGCCATCTGCAGCTTGATTCCGGTGGGCCTGAGTTCATCGATTTTCAAAGTTTTGAAATTCGATAACGGCATCAGATTGATACTGGCTCGTAGGTCACAAAGAGCCTTTCCAGTGTAAGCATTACCTAGGGTGTCAGGAATAACAAAACTGCCAGGGTCCTTCCTCTTTCTCGGTAGCCCATTCTTCACAAAATTACTCACTTTTTTCGTCAGATTTATTGTATAAAAATCGCTCATACGCCTCCTTCCATACAAAATGTCTTTGAGGAATTTGGCATAAGTGGGCATCTTTGCCAACGCCTCCGCAAAGGGTATGTTGATCTGCAGCTGTTTGAACATCTCGAGAAATCAGGCGTAGTCCTTTCTATCATCCCTCTTCTGTGTCTTCAAAGGATACGGCACCTCCTTGGAGATAGGTACCGTTTCAGCTTCCTTTTCAGTCTGCACTGCATCCTGCTCAACCGAGCCCTTCGGCTGTTGGCTTACGGTTGAACTGTTATCCTGGTCGAATACTTCGTGTTCGACAATTTTCGACTTTTCTGCACGTGCATGGCTAGGGTACTGCGGATCCTATAGTGCTACTCCACTCCAAGTGGTGATGGCATTAATTTGAGCACGTGGATTGTTTACTGTATTCGAGGGAAAGTTTCATGGCTGTCTTTCCGTTAGCTGCTGTGCTAACTGCCCTACTTGTACCTCTAAAGCGCGCAGTGACGTTTTGGTCGTCTGCACGTCGGCTGTCATGGCGTCCATATGTGCAAACCGGGACTGCATGGTCTGAAACATCGACTCGATTTTCTTCATCTGAGCATCGCACTGTTGAGCTGATGGTCCTGGCTGTACTTGCGGTGCATGTACTGCCTGCTGTGCCTGTGGCTTGTGCTTGAATCCTGGTGCATAAATTGCAGAGTTCGGGTTTCCGTACCGGAACCCAGGATGATCTCTCGTACCTGGTCTGTACCGGCTCGGGTCCCACTGCTACTCTACGTGATTGGGATCTTCGGTCATGAGCCCCTCGATGTCTGTGTCCAAATTTGGTCCGTCTACTGCCGCAACAGTCTTCTTATCCGAGTAGACTTTCTTGACCAAGTCTTACACGATCTTGGCCAGATTGTCTATCCCGTCGTCTTCCAATGGCTCGACTCGGGCCGTGATACTGCCATCATCAAACAGTCGAGTGTTCTGCTTGGCTAACTACTTCATTAGCTCATAGGCACAGTCATTGTTCACATGGTAGATAAAGTTCCCTCCAGCTTCTCTGTCAATCCTGTCAGCACTTTCCCTGTCTAAGGCATGGTAGAATACCTGCAGGATCTTCGGGTCTCCAAAACTGTGGTTCGGGAATCTCTTCACCAATCTCATCAGTCTGTCCCATGCGTCTACCACCGTCTCCCCGTCTTCTGCTTGAATGACAAAATCTCAATTTGTAGTTGAATGACCCGGGATGCGGTGTAAAATTTGGCCAAAAAATCCGTGAAGCATCCTTCCCATGTAGTGATGGATCTGGGTGGTCAGGATTCGAGCCAGTCTTTGGCCACTCCGTATAGGCAGTATGGAAAGAGAATTAGCATGAGTGCCTCTGCTTGAACTCCCTTATACCGGACTTTGTTGCAGTAGTCCTCGAATTTCCCGATGAAGTCGTTCGGGTCTTCGTCAGCTTTGCCATGGAATGGGTAGAGGGTCTGAACAGTCTGGATAGTGGAGGGTTTTATATCAAAGTGCTTTGCGGTGATCTCGGGCACCACAATAGCTGGCTCGTGTCCTCCCGTCGGGACCTCAAAATTTTCCACCGCCGCTTTTCCAGATCTGTTGTATGTTCTCTGGTTGTTTCGGGCAGCAAATCCTGCTGCAATTAGATCCTCGATGTACCGAGCCATCTGGGAAGGGGTACGTGTCTCGGGCAGTTCCGGCGTTCCTTCGGTATTGTCGCCCATCCTGAAAAAACAGAGATCTCAAGAGCAGTGAGATAAAAAAAAAGTATTAATTCTGACTACTAAATAAACCCTAAAAAGTCCCGGGAAAAAGCGCACAAACTAACGTGCTATTCGCAAGTATACGAATCGAGTAATACCGGGTGTATTTCAACTCGGGTGATCGTTACCACGAGGACGATTTCAGGTCTTTTCTAGCAGTCGGGCTTAACTTGCAGAGTATAAAGGAGGAGTGATTTGAGAGTGGGATTACTAACTACGTACTGAAAATAAACAACTAAAACTTAAATATTTTTTATGACGTTTTCTGAAGAAATCCTGAAGGTTGTAAAATATAGGGTTTCAAATACTAGGGCCCAGGATCCCCTAGGGTTTCTACAGATTTATGTTCTTTCTTTGATATGCAAACACACAGCAGTTTAATTATCCGTGTCACGTACCTGTTGCGCAGTAACCTTTCAGATCATGCACGTTATCACGATCCTGCAGACAGTCGGATTCATATTAAGCTGCCTAAGTCTGCAGTCTCGTTTTAAGGCTGCTAGGGTTTCTAACCTGTCCTAATGGCCCGGGTCAGATTCTCTAATAGTTGGTCAAATGTTTCGAGGCTAGTCCTATCTCCCCTTCGCTAGACAGCCCATCAGGGTAAGGTGCTAAATTCTGTCTTCTCTTCCTAACCCTAACCAGATGTTTTCACCTACCGGGTCGGGTCTGTAGCAATTCTGGGTGATCAATCCGAGCATGCATAAACGATAAAATTCAAAGACAGAATAACGAACAATATTGCTGAACGATGAAAGTCAAAGACAGAATAACGAACAATATTGCTGAATTAAGAAACTGCAATCATGAATTCATAACCAAAACATAGAACAATATCTAAGTACAAAACCCTAGGTTCACCGAGAACCTAGTTAAACAGTTTAGCTACTAAGTGACATAACTAAATAACAACGTTCTGAAATAAAGAGATAGTGAGATTAAACGAGTGTCGTGGATTCTGGATTCACGCTTCCGTGCTCACCGAGGATGCTCTGAATTCTCCTTGGGTGTATTGTGTTGTGTTAAAACGAGCTATGGACGTCCCTTTATATAGTGCCTGAGAAGCTTCTGGAAAACTGCCTGAAATTATGAAACTGCCACTTGTTAAAACCGCCTCAGAAATAGTGTTATCTGCGTGGCAATTGTGTGGCTGGGTCTCCCAGCTGCGTAGCTATCCTGCTGGTTGCGTAGCTGGACCTCCCAGCTGCGTAGCTAACAGTTAGATACGCAGACAGGGGCTTTTTGGCTCGTTTCTGCACTTCTCTTGCCTCGGGCTGCGTATCTGCCTGCGTATCTAGCAGTTAGATACGCAGACAGCAGCTCTTATTGTCCTCATTCTGGCCGATTTCTGAACCCTCTCTGCTCGGACTGCGTTTTGACCCCAAATCTTGTCGAAATTACCAAATACCTCTGGGTTAAAACTGCTCTAAATTCTGCCCAATCCTGACCCTGGCCCTAGAAAGACTGCTGACTGAATCTGGGCGCCAAAATCCAAACTCGACTTCCGAAAACCAAGGCCTGGTGCCAAATGACTAAAATACCCCTAGGTTAGAATTGTCCCGGAAATCGTCACGAACATGAAATAGTTGCTCACGGCTGCGGACGAGACTCCTTACTTGGGCATGGCCTGTTTGGGACCCACACTTGACCGGAGTCGGTTTTTCGGCCAGACTCCGTTTCAGCATTATAACCTGTTTTCGGAAAGCCCTTGGCGTCTTCTTTCTTATGTCGCTGGTTTTACTTCAAAACTCCAAGTAGAGCTCATGATATTGTCAACCGAGCGCATCCCGGTCATTCTCGGTTCTTGCATTTTCAGCTCTCTCGGTTCTCGCCCCTGCAATCCTGCTTCATTCCCGGCTCCTGCACAAATCCTGTTCCTGCATAGACATAAAGAACAAAAACCCGTGATCATATCTCGAAATGCGTGAAATAAATCCGTAATGCATAAAGAAGCTTAAAACACTCAATCGTGAACCCCAAGGATAATCAGGGCTGAAATCCGGCTAAAACTCTAGTGCGGAGTTATCACCCAGCTTGAAATTCGGCTAAAACGCTAGTGCGGAGTTATCACCCTGCATAGACAACACGAATACCCCTCAAGTAGGTCTCACCGATAATTCCTAGTGCGGAGTTATCACCCAGCTTTATTCTCTCCTCTACAACTAATCCTTCCATTTTATCTATCTCAATCTCTTTGGTAGGAGGGTGAAGTTGCTTGCGATTTACAGAAAAATGAGCCACCACAACTGAAGTTATATAGGTGTGGTCAGTCGAGCAGTTGGTGGAGATGTCACCGGTCTCGCCACGTTTGTAACGTCGGCCGACGTGTTTAACCGTTCTCGGGACACCGAGGATAAAAGAGACTCTCGCCCCCTCTTGCTTGACTCAAGTACACTTTCACCCTTTCCAGTTTAGAAAAGGATACAATCACCCATTCAGTGTACGGAACTTCAGAAAATATACACCCCATTTTTGGGGTAGATATTTAGTACCACTCCGTCCCACCCCTTTTGCACCATTTGAACTTTTACCACTATTAGAGAGAGAAAGTACTCCATGAGAGTTTACTAGTATCTTGCTTCGGCGAGATCACCGTCTTTCCTTTCTTCCTCGTGGTTTTAACATCATTTTCCAACTTTTTTGCATCTCTTCTTTCTTTCTGTTCTTCTTCCTTCCATGGCTCTGTTTCACTTCAACCATGAGTGAAAGGGAAGCTGTTAAAAGGTCAGTGTCCAACAATCCAAGCCAAGCCTCAGAAGATGATAATGTCACAAGTAAGCTTGAAGCCTTCACAATAAACTCAGAAGATGAAGTTGATCGGTCATTGAAGAAGATGAGGTTTGTGGAAGGCTCAGGGAGTGTTCTAACAGATTGATTAGCAAAATCTTCACGTGCAAACCGGTCAATTTTTCAGGTCTAACGTTAACCATGGCCTCGGTTTGGAATTCTCAAGAGGATTTTAATGTAGATGAAGTGGGAGATAAAATTTATCATTGTTTCTTCAAGTACGAAGAAGACATGTCCATAATTCTGAAAGGAAGCCCATGGTTCTTCAATAACCAGCTTATTATTCTCTCTACATGGGATCCTTCGAGGGAATTGGTTTCTGTAACTCTTGATAAGTCGCCGATATGGATTCAGGTCTGGGATTGACCTGCAATCTATTTGACGGAAAATATTATCCGTAAAATGAGTAAAAAGCTGGGTAAAATCCTTGAATTCAAAATTCCACCAAAGTCTTCGATGGATGGGAAATTTGTCCGATTAAAGATTGAATGGATGGTTTCTGAACCACTCATGAAAGAATTGAGAATAAAATTCCCGGAGATTGGTACGCGAATATAAAGCTGAAATATGAACACTTGCCCTTTATGTGTTTCTACTGAGGATTAATTGGTCATGACGAACGGGTTTGTTCAGAAAAAATGGCGGATGTAACTGAAGGAATCATTCGAGGATGCCAGTTTGATTCAAGCCTAAAAGCTAAGAGTTTGGCAGAGCTTTTCGCGCCACATAATCTTAAAGCTGAGGCCACTTAGAAAGGTAAAATTCTTGCTGGTTCTTCCTTGTCAAGAAAAGCTCGCCTTACTTTGCCGGAAAATTCCCCTGTTTTCGGTCCGCTTGATGACGGGAACCATGTCAAAGGTGGAGATACGACGGAGAATATGAAAGGTCAGGGAGTAGCTGAAAAGATAGATGTTGATGTTGTCACTCCCAATAATGACAAATAGAAGACAATCAATGAAGGCGTGGAAGCTATTCGCGGGAAAGAAGTAGCGCGGGAAGAGAGAAACTTTGAAAAGTTCAAGTTCAGTAATGAATTTATGTCGGTCCATTCCTTATTGGATCTAACTGAGGTTCCAATATTAGAGGCCCAAATATCAGACCTAGCCCAGCTTCAAGCCACACTCTCTTTGGGCCATCCTGGGAAAGAAAGAAGCATCCCACCCAATAATTGAACTCCTCACCTAGCGGTACATCAAGAGCATACAATCACGCCTATCCAATTTGGCGCAGATTCAAAAAGCCCTAATTTGTGACAAGAGATAGATAAAGATGATGATATCACAGTGGCAATCCAGAAGCCAAACGAAGAAGATCGCAGTTGCTCACGCTCATCTAGCCCTCAACTGGATTGAAATCACAAACATGGAAAAGAAGAGAACGTCAAGCTGCTTCTCAACGATGCGAACAGGAGGCCAAAGTTCAAAACTTCAAAAGATCGCAGAAGAGAAGAGACATGGATATGGATATTGACGACGACATCTACAAAAATCATGGCGAGAGAAAGAAGGCAAGAGGTGTGCTACTTGAATCTACTTCAGCTACTATGAGGGTGGAGGAAGCCAGCTCGAAATGGCCCTCTGGTGCCCAATGAAGCTGATGACCTGGAATTGTCAAGGTGCAGGTAGAGCCTTGACAATTCGTCAATATAAGCGATTTCTCCAACTTTAGGCTCCTGAAGTGATCATTCTCAGTGAAACAAAGCAGGGTTGTCAGTTCATGTGGAAAAAATACATGGATTGATCCTAAAGGATTGTTTGGTGGCATTGGTGTCATATGGAAGAAGAATATTAATGTTTAAATGCTAAAATTTTGCAATTATTTCATTCATGTGGAAATCATTAAAAATGTTGTAACTTGGCAACTTATCTTTGTCTAATTGAGCACAAATGATATGATCAGAAAGGGTCGGATGGATTTTATTTCTTTATATATCCCCAATTGCAGTGAAATGTTAATGGTTTGGGGAGACTTTAATGATATTGCTGATCCGGGAGGAAAAATTTGAGGTTTTATAAGAAGTCTTTCATTTTGTAGGACTCTTAATGCATTCATAGAGGATTGTTAATTAATGGAAATGGGCTTTAAGGGCTGCCCGCTCACATGGTGGAATAAAAGAGAATGTTACCATGACATAGAAGAGATAATTGATAAAGGCTTATGCTCTTTGCATTGAATCAATCATTTCCATAATACAATAGTTGAACATGTGTTTTGTTTAGATCTGATCATGCAGCTTTATTCTCGAATTCTGAGACATCTCAGTGTAGCAACTTTCGTAAATCTTTCAAGTTTGATCCTCTTTAGACCAAACATGCTGATCATGAGAAAGTGGTGGCTTATGCCTGGGCCTTCAATTGCCCTGGAGTAATGATGTTCAAAGTCAAGAATAAGCTAAAGAACTGCAGGCAACACTCAGATTTTGGAGCAAAAGTTTTTGGAAGGCTTAAGAAGTGCAATTGCTGAAAAGGAGGAAGAAGTTAAGTCCATAAGAATGCAAGGTGTGAAAGCCGATACTTCTCATCTCCATTTTCTTGAGATGGAATTAAACGCTCTCTTGGCAGAGAATGGACTTTATTGGAAGCAAAAAGGCATGATTGATTGGCTAGATGCTGGGAATCAAAATCCCTCATTCTTTCATGCTACATGATAAATTGTGCTTTACATTCGTGGGTTACATTGCAATTGAATTTTTGAAGATAATATAATTTGAATAAATTTGAATTCAATGTATTAGTAAAATTATGTTAAAGTAATAATAATGATTTCGTTGTGCAAATGAAAGTGTCCTGGAATTTAAATACGTGGTTGTTAGATTGCAACTGATTTTTTAAAGCAAAAACATAATTTTTAAATAAATGTGAAGTTAATGTATTAATAAAAAGTAAGTTAAAATAATAATTATTACTTAATTGTGCTAATAAAGTGTCACAATGACAGCTGATGTGTATTAACAAGATGTAATTTGACTAATAATCATTGGTCAAGTGTCAAATAGACAGGACACACGTTTTCTATAAGAGAGAGTGTCCATCCTCTGCCAAGAGAGTGTTTAACTCCATCTCAAGACAATGGAGATGAGAAGTATCGGCATTCACACCTTGCATTTTTATGGACATAACTTCTTCCTCCTTTTCAGCAATTGCACTTCTTAAGCCTTTCTAAAACTTTGAAATATGTAATATATATAAAATTACCACTCACGTTTTCTAACAAATGGGGAGTTCCAATTAAATCAGAGCACTTTCATACTTATATATATATATATATATATATATATATATATATATATATATATATATATATAAAGAGAGAGAGAGAGAGAGAGATTGTATGATTTACTACCTCTGTTTTTTCTCTATCACACCAGTTTGACTTTTGTCACTATTCACTTGGTTACTTTGACCCGGTGATTTGTGTAGCAAAACGATGCAATTTTTTATAATTTTTCGAGGTGTTGTAGAGTAACAGTTGCTTTATAACACGACGAAAAGATTATCAAAAAATCGCATCGTTTTGCTATCCAAATCACCCGGTCAAAATGACCCATATACGAGTCAAAAAGTCAAACCAGTGTGATAGGGAAGAAACGAAGGTAGTAGTAGGGCTAGTTTGGTAATGTTGTGGCGATATAGAAAGCTGCTATGTAGGAAGCACTATGAGAAAGTTGCTGTGAGAATCTGCACAAAAAGTGTTTGGTAAACTCCGTATATAACCTGCTGTGGAAAATCACTTTTGATATTTTGTGTTTGGTAATTAGTGCTTTAGACTTGTTGTAAATGTCGAAACGACCATTTCACACATGATATAATAAATATTACTATTACAATAATATACTATTAATATTTATTAATGGATAATGATGTCAAATAATAAATTAATAAAAAAGCAGGTCGTAGAAAGCAACCCCTCCATTGCTTTTCGAAAGCTGCTGTGGGAAAGCAGTTGCTTTCTAGAAAGCAAAAAAATAAAAAATTACCAAACACATAAAAACTTAATATATTAATTAATGGAAAAAAGTTCAGTAGAACGGTTCTACATAGGTTCTCCATTCAAAATGGAAATGAATATGCATCACCTTCCATTTGGAAAAAAATAGATCCCAATTTGATTCACTAACAAAGGAAGGTGATGTATATTCATTTCCATTTTGAATGAAGGACCTATGTAGAACCGTTCTACTGAACTTTTTTCCTGTCAAACTTATTTAGTATATTAGTATTGTTGTGAAACGATAATTGAGAGAGACAAGAAATAGAGAGAGACAAGATGTAGGGAGGAGAGCATTCAGATGTGTATTATTCTCCAACCCTAAGCCTCCTTATATAGGCATTAGGTGGGCTTCTAGACCAGAATATAATTATACAAAATATACCCAACTATGTGGTGGATATTCACATCAGTCCAATAACTTATTTCATAACACTCCCCCTTCAATATTCACCACTACGATGCCTCATTAAAACCTTGTCATGAAAAACCCAGTGGGAAAAATCAATGACTAAGGAAAAAGAGTACATCGGTGAATTCTATTTTCTCAGCATTGGTGATGACATTCTTCTGGAACGCATCTGGATAATCTTCGCAAGCCTCGTTAAAACATTGCTAGGAAAAACCCTGTGGGACAAAAAAACTGTAGCGAAGGAAAAAGAGTGCCGCGTTTTTAGCATTTCATTGGATCTCCCCCTCATTGTAATATCCTTGTACCTGACAAACAAAATTCATTGCAAAAACAACAATCTAAAAGAATTAATTAACAATCATAATTGATAAAATGCATATGCACCTAAAACTACTTGCGAGTGTACAGTTTTTGATTTGCTTCAAGCAAATAAGATATTTCTCATGGGAACCAACCTCCATGGAATTCCACAAATTTGTGATTCGTACGATCGTATTGTAACTAGTTACTTTTCAACCCATCTTTTGTTGTTCCTTAGTCTCCGAGACTAATACAACATTATTATCATTCTCACCACGAGAAGATTATATTAATGAGAATTTATCATGACCCATATATCATGTTTCTCATTCTACAAGTCCCACGCTTAAAGCGGACGTAAACCTCAACGAAAATCCCACGCACACCAGCGGATTTTGAACCTTAACATGAGTCTCACGCTTAATAGCGGACATATAATAACTACATAGATCCCACGCTTACCGGCGGATATGTAGTCTCTGCATAGTATGTAATTTCTGCTTCGAGTTTTGTATGCTCTACATATTCAAAATGATTGTACCCGAGCAATTTTCTATGCACTTGTTGACTTTGGCCATTGATTATCTAGTCAACACTTTTCCCTTTAACCCATATGATTTGTATAGCGCTTAATATAATAATCATTAATTGTATAATCTTAAGATTGTATTAAGGTACCTTTAGCTACTTCCAGAGCTATATGCCTCTTCCAGGGCTATTTGGTTACCAACGTTGGTTTTGATCTATACTAATGATAACCTTTCAAGATTTTCCTTCCAATCTAGTTTTTCCATCTTGTAGAGCAATATAATCATATCCCAACTTATTTTTGATGCTTTGATTTATGTTCCCCTTCTGGAGGATCAACATATGTACACAAGCAACCCTTTTATGCTTAAAGTGTGTACTCAAACCGACACCTATTTGTCGAGAAGCTATCCATTTATTGGGATTTTGTATTCGTACATACCCGTAGAGACAATGATATTTTGGCTCATGTCATGTAATATGACCCATTCTCCCCCTCATGACGTGAGCAATATGATCATAACCATAATGATACTTTGTTGATGCTTCAGGCATCAATTTGTCTCGTATGTACTTTGTGTAAACCAATCCTCAAATGAAAACAAAAACATTGACAATAAGCAATCTCTTGGACGCCGTAGTTCTCTAATCAAAATTTCTTCCAAGAAACCCAAAAAGAGACGTAAATGTCAATACTTTTATTTAAAATTGAGTGGTTGTACATTCTCTCTTCAGGGAGATCTTTTGATGTTGTATTATAACTCCATGTTATAATATTATTTTTTTCATAACTTCTGGTATGAAAATCACGTTCTTATGCATATAAAATGCGTTTGTCCAATAAACCCACATGGACTAAGAACATCTTCTGGATGTCCTACTTCGATAAAAATAATAATGTATAAAAAGAACTAAGTAATAAAATTGACTATTAAAAACACAATTCAGCCTATTCAGGAGGGATGATTAATTGTAGAATTTGTGGACATCTCTTCAGGAGATGACTAATTATAACTCCAGGTTATAAAATTCATAACTACTGGTTATGAATGATATCATGTAATATGTTACTTCGGGAACATATTACTTGGCCTCATATGAATATTGAAAGCCACTACGAATCCTCTTCGGGAGATTCGCTTTCTGTCCATAATAAATAGAAAAAAAAATTACAGTACCCACTATAAACGTGCAAAGTAAAAAAAAAAAATTATAAACGACGACCTCTTCAGGAGGTTTAAGCAATGACTAAAAAAAATTGATCATCTCTTCAGGAGATCGAATGATATCTGTTATGACTTCAGGTCATAAAAAATTGTGACGTAACTTCAAGTTACGGTTAGATAATCATATAGTTCACAACTTCTGGTGTGTAAATATACTTCTATTAGCTAGCTTTAAGGCCAATTCATTGTTCTAATCATGTGCCTCTTCTGGAGGTCCGTATTTGATCAATTATAAGAACATAAATAAAATGTACAAAAAATAATTTAAATGTGTGAAAGAAACAAATATCCAATGTTTCAACATGACCTACAATACATGATAATCACCAGTATGTTGAACTTCAACAAGAACTAACTTTTTTTTTTCAATTATTTAATATAGCACATGAACAAACAAACAAACAAACAAAAGTATTACTACACAACATATGTAAACTGGAAAGTTTGTTGAAGTCACTATAGATCAATTACGAACTTTTAAGAGAGTCTGGGATTGAAACCAAAAGTAATAAAATCAATCCAAAGCACATGACAAACATATCCATGTTAAGAGACACCGATCGCGGTGACAGAATCATTATCCCCTTACTTTTTCGTTATTTGCAGAGTAGCAATAGAGAAAGAAGTAAATAAATATCTAGAGAAGTTTTGAAACTCAATGTATTGTTATGAATAGAAAAAACGAATTCTTTTTCTGAAAGTTTCAAATAGAGAAGTAGCTACTTCAAGTACCATAAATCATAACTCTCCCAGACGGTTAATTGAATTTATAGTATCCAGTTCAAATTCTTACGAACAACTTAAGAACGAAAGTTAAAATTTTCGTTTCTTTTCTGATGTAAAAGTAATCAGCTTTGTTACATGTTATTCGGCAAATCTCTCTTCTATTGAGCGGTCGTGCTGATAACGTGTTGAGAAACGATAATTGAGAGAGACAAGAAATAGAGAGAGACAAGATGTAGGGACGAGAGTATTGAGATGTGTATTATTCTCCAACCCTAAGCCTCCTTATATAGGCATTAGGTGGGCTTCTAGACCAAAATATAATTATACAAAATACACCCAACTATGTGGTGGATATTCACATCAGTCCAATAACTTATTTCATAACAAGTATTAATTTCTCATTAGCTTTTTTAGTAAAATTTCTCATTAGCTTTAAATCAAACACTAAATGAAAAGCCAGCCGAGGTTAAATGTCAAAGATATGTCAAAGACCAGTTCTTCCCTCCCCAATCATTTAATATCAAGATTGTGATTTGACCATTGAATCAATTTATGTAACAACTAAGTAGTCAATGGATCAATCAATGTAAATACATTTATAATTGTACTATTCCTTCTGGCAGCTATCTCATGAGCTAGTCCAAGTAATGATATCACTATTTATAGTAAGCATACTAGTAAAACAGATTAATCTAAAAGTTCATTTTACTAAACAATCAACATAACCTATCTGGTTCTGCCCTCCTAAATCTAAATCTATCATCCTCCATTAACACATCTCTGTCTCTCCATGGAGAGATCTTTCATCACTCTGAAGAGAGAACACCAGTCCTGGACCTCCTGGTCAGTACACTTAACATGCTTCTTCTTCTTAATGTTGATGATATTGTTTCTATCTATCAACACATCATTGTTCACAAATATCAATGGCATAGCCCTCTTTGCTAGCTATTCAAACTCATTCATACACATATCCCATTCTTCATTTAAAGCAAAACTTTTTCCCCCTCAACCATTACCCACTTCAAGGCCCGACCCGTGCCGCAACCGATACATATACATTCATCGCCTCCCAGAAAAATTCAACGCAGACATTCTTAGAGACTGCAAATCGCTCAACAACTGGTCCCACATGTGTCGGACCATCGGGCTTGGCCCCAAGGACGGACCTGTGCATAGTCTAACAGGGGCCATGCCCCCCCCCCCCCCCCCCGAAGTTGGGTTTTAAAGCCTGTTGTAGTTATATAGTACTCTGGTTACACATGTTGTGCATCAAGCTTTCTACATATGCCCCCCCCCCCCCCCTCGGTCAATGTGAAAGAAATAAAATCTCACCACAATTGCTTTTGACTTCATCTAGTTGGTGTGTAAAGTTGGAGTTTTATGCTAAATAGTTTAAAATAGGGTAGGCATTGAAAAAAGAACGATTATCTTCTGTTTAAATTTCAATAATAATAGGGTAATTCAAATATGATTTTTACAATTACGTAGGAAAATTTACCGTGGCCTCTGCCAGGAAAAAATCCTGGGTCCGTCCCTGCTTGGCCCGCTGGTCACAAGTCCCCGCGGGCCAAGTTGGTTCGCCACAAACCAGTTTTCATTGGAGGTGATATTCCACAAAAGGATGAAGAGCTACGAGTGCTTAACGGATGACTCTTCGCTGGCCTCGTTGGTTTACGTGCCTTATTATGCCGGCCTCGACGTGGGCCGGTACTTGTTTGGTAACTACTCAACTACTGTCAGGGACAAGTTGTCCGTTGACTTGGTTAAATGGGTGGCAGAGAGGCCCCAGTGGAGAACATTGTCTGGCCACGACCATTTTCTGGTCGTGGGCAGAGATGGTTGGGACTTATCTAGACAAGACACGGATTGGGGAAACCAATTCCTCTTGTTGCCCCAAACAAAGAACATGTCTTACCTAATTATTGAAGCCGTGCACGACAGTAGCGGCGAGATTGCGGTTCCGTACCCATCATATTTCCATCCTTCGCACTAGACCGAAGTGTTCAGTTGGCTATACAAAGTAAGTTTACTAAAAAGGCCATTCTTATTCTCGTTCGTGGGCGGGCCACGACCCAACCAAGCTTTATCCATTCGAGGCCACATCATTAGACAGTGTATGGCCTCAAAGAAGAAATGTAAATTTCTAAATTGTCACAAGGCATCGTGCGAAGACGTTGTTAGTGTGATGGAAACAATGGAGAGCTCGAGATTTTGCTTGCAACCTCCGGGGGATTCGTACACGAGAAGGTCAATCTTTGACTCGATCTTGGCCGGATGCATTCCAGTGTTTTTCCACCAAGCGTCGGCTTATACACAGTATAAGTGGTATTTGCCCGATAATTATACAACTTATTCGGTGTTCATATCCGAAGAAGACATTAAAGAAGGGAAAGCCAACATCGAGGAGGTGCTTTCTAGGATACCGGAAGAACAAGTGGTGGCTATGAGGGAGGAGGTGGTGAGACTGATCCCTAGAGTTTCTTACGCATTGTCCAAGTTGGGAATGATTGAAGACGCATTCGACATAACAATTCATAGGCTTCTTGATAAAGTAAACGGTGCGAGAGAACAAGTTGAAAAGATTGAGAATAATTTCGAATGAGATTGGATGAACATTGTACTAGTTTTATGCTGTATTCTTTCATTAAAAATTGATTTCTGACTTCGCGCTTATGTCTTCATGTACATTATAAGAAGAAGAATAATATTACTTCTTTCAGTTCAATGTTGTCGCTAATATTCCCACGTGTTACAATATTTACTTTACAATAAGTAGAAGAAATTTAAGGAGTTGCATATCAGCTTTCTCGGCTGCAAACATGTGAGCATAGTTTGATTTGCCTCTATAATATGGTTGGTTAACTTCTGCACCAGACAAAATAGAGGTTTACTCACTGCTCATCTTAAAGATAGCAATTGCGGATTTCACGACATCAAAATAAGAACCAATGACCTGAAACCTCGGCACAGATCACAGTTGGAGTAATCTAATTCAGATTGGAGTAGTCTAATTCTGATTAATGAAATCAGCAATCAAGGTGCTTTTGGAATTCCTGGTCTATAATAATTTTGGATACAAGCGTGGTGATGATTGTTCACACAAAACTGAATTTTCAGGATCATCAGTACACTTATTTTTACTAGACATGAGGTAAGTACAAACTCAACACTCTTAAGCATTCATAAAAACAAACAACAGAAAGGAATCCCTATATTGCACAGCACACACATAATGACCGAATACCCAAATATGTATTGATGACAAGTAGCGATTGTGGTGATTCTACTGTTATTGATCCACAGCATATTCAATCCTGCTTCCATGATGAAAATGGCGGAGTCTCTGAATTCTTCCAAGTAACCGTAGCCATCATCTCATCGTACCTATCACCCTTAACTGCACCAGCCAGCGACTCAAGTTCAGCCATCTCTTCAGGTGTTAGTTTTACAGCCAAAGCACCAATGTTTTGGTTCAAGTTTTCAATCTTGGTGGTGCCGGGGATTGGAGCCACGTCGTTTCCCTGGTGATGAACCCAGGCAAGTGCCAACTGCCCCGTCGTGCAACCCTTCTTTGCTGCTAAATTGCTAACACTCTCAAACACTTTGTTGTTGTTCTCCAAATTCTCACCCCGGAACCTTGGCAGATTCTATGAAACAAATGACAACAATTATGAGCACTCGAATAGAAAAGCAATTCAAGAAAGATAGAAGTTAATTATTAACATGAAATTCAAAGGCAAAAACTTCGGTGATTCTAGTGCAGCCAGCAGCTGTTTCTGCAATCAAGTGCTCCGAGATGACCAAAATGGAGAACAGAGTGACAATCACAATTAGTGTATTTACATCAAGAAAAAATGTGTAAGGAATGAAAAAAGTTCATGAGGCAATAATTAACATTTCCAATCTATAATGCAATTCCTCCGCTACCAAGAAAGTTCTCTGGCAAAAAGGAGGATTTTTTTTTGCATGAGCGAATTAGGAAAACACCTTAGTGTTGGCCTAAATTTGGTACTTTTCGTCGAAGCTGAACAAAAACTAACTTAAAAGTAACTAGAGATTTCAGCCACAAAATACATGGTCAATCTTTATAAAAACAATCTTAGATGCCAGTAGACGGCTTGCGTCCACCCTTGTGAGATTTTTATAGAGGAGTATGGCGCTTTGTGTAGGTGGGTGTAAGTCTCATTGAAAAGGGTATTTGCTCAACATTGCTGTTTGTCTTTATGCCTTATGTTCTAATTTTCGCATCTGAACAATGGCATATAAGTACATTTTGATGATGCAGCTCAAACATTATCTATTTTCTAATAATAGCTTCTTTCGTAGTTACTATCACATTTTTAGACAATGCATGTGATGTGATGCAGTAATGGCAATGAAGGTGTTAGGTTATGTCTAACAAAAGTACATGTATAATATGCACACACCTTTCTAAAGTCACCCTCGGACAGAGTCTCAAGAAACTTGGGACCTGAAGACAAAAACCCTCTTCCCAATGGACTATATGGAACAATCCCGATGCCAAGTTCCCTGAGCAAATATAAAAGGTTGAATCAGAAAAATGGATTTACTTGTTACTCGAAATAAGTTTATGTAATATGGATGGATCTCTTACCTGCAAGTAGGAACTATATCTTCTTCAATGTCTCTTGACCACAATGACCATTCTAACTGGACAGCTGTGATGGGGTGAACAGCATGAGCCCTTCTGATTGTCGAAGCAGAGGCCTCCGATAGGCCAATGTATTTTATTTTGCCCTCTTCAACTAGTTTCTTGAGTTCCCCAATCTGACAAAACAGTGCAAAGCAACTATGATCACTTGCCAAGAAACATATGGATTTTTCAAGTAGAAGTAACCGAGTAAACGACACCAACATCTTAGCTAAGGTGAACCTTACCTAACACAAGAAGTTATGGTACTCCACGAGTTGTAATTAGAATTGTTGAGCTTTCGTGTCAGCTAAGGTGAACCCTTCCTAAACAAAATTTTCTAATATTTCTATTCTCAATCTTTTGTCTTCTAATTGATGGGGAGCTTCTTAAGTCCAAAATGTTGGATAGGCAGACGCAAACCCTTGGACAGACTTGTACTTGAGAAACCATAAAAGTAACATGTTCTGCCAGCGTCAATCTATTTTTCCCATCGAAAGGCTTTTTTAGTCCATCCAAAAGCATGTTCTGCAAGCGTCAATTTATTCAACTAGTTGGAGACAGAATCGGGTAGCTTTGCATTAGCTCACTTTGCTCAAGGGAACTGAATAAAATATGTGAACGGCTGAACGCTGGCCATATCACCTGCTTGTGTCTTCAAGTAACCTTAACACTTAACCGAACTTCATTTAGCAACACTAAATGAATCAAAAGACCAAAAATGTAGTCTTCCAAAGTGAAGGGAGGCTGTTTGAGGTCAAAAAATGTTGGATAGGCAAACCTTAACCCTTGGACCAACTTTATTCAGCACCACCAACTAAAGGGTCATTCGCGTACGACAGAGGTCCCTAAGCTCTGCCAAAAGTGAGCAAAGCATGTGGAAAGTAGTCTCTAAGCTATAACCTCTCGTACGACAGAGGTCAGACCACAAACATTCTCGACACCAAAATGGGAAGATGAAACAAAACAGTCACACTTTGGTAAGGCAAGATAGAAGACCTTGCTTGCCTATATTTGTGAATGCAATGTTGGATTCAAGAATGCCATATCCTAAAATTATAAACTTCATTTTTTTGTTTCCTCTTCTCAGCATTGACAATCAGCAAAGACGGCAAAATTGGCATAAGCATAAACCCCAAACTAGGATCACAAACCATAACATAAACCCCCAAATAGTCATCATCAACAATAGAGAAATCACAGACACATGAACAAGATAGAGGGAACAAACCGTGACTTCAATGGGGACTCGAGTGTCGATCCGATGCTGGTAATACAAATCAATGTAATCCACATCGAGCCTCTTCAAGCTAGCTTCGCACGCCGACCGAACATACGCCGGATCGCCGCGTATCTCCCTCTTGCCGCCACTGAAGGCGATACCGAATTTGGTAGCTAATTCAACTTTCTCTCTGTACCCTCCCTTCAACGCCTGAAAGTAACCCACCAAATTTTCCAACGATTAGTCAACTGGGTCAATCACAGATATGGGCAAAAACATCAAACACCACAGTAATCGAGGCTATGAAGCAGCGATCGATTACCTTGCCGAGAAGGATTTCGTTGGTGTGGGGGCCGTAGATGTCGGAGGTGTCGAGGAAGGTGATGCCGGAGTCGACGGCGTGGTGGATGAGCTTGATCATGTCTTCATCGGACTTGGGAGGGCCGTAGAAGGCCGACATGCCCATACAGCCTAGCCCCTGTCTGGAGACCTCCAGACCCTGTGAACCCAGCTTTATTCTCTCCACAACTACTCCTGCCATTTTCTCTGTCTCACTCTCTCTCTCTCTCTCTGGTTGGGTGAAATGGTTTGCGATGAACAACCACAACTGAAGTTATATAGGTGTGGTCAGTAGAGTAGTAGGTGGAGATGTCAAAACATCCATCCGTATTAAAATGTGGTAGTTCCAGGCTTGTAACGTCACGGCCGACGTGTTTCCCACCAAGTTCCGATCTCGGGGCCTTGGGTCCGAATTCTCCACCGTTTATTATCAGCGGAGAACTTTGAAAACCTTGGAGGGGTCGCAAAGTTTTAAGAGATATATTTGACTTGATAAATATATTGAATTGTCTTTTTGCGTTTAAATATTTTCTTTTTGTAAAGTGACAAAATAAAAGAGAAAAGTTACCCAAGGAAGTGAAGTGAAAATAGAATTTTTTTATTACAGTATGACAATAATTTTACGATTTTCAATTTAAGAAAGTATAACAATGATACAACCAGTAGCTTGAGAGGCTACGAATCTCTACCAGTAGTTCGTGAGACTACGATAAAAATACGAAAAATAACAAAACTCAAAACAACTCATTCATCTCCTGAAAAATAAAGTGAACCCTACACATATAAATACTAAAAGTTTCAGCTAAATACTGTCAAGACCCGTAAACAATGAGAAAAGTGCAATAACTCACCTCTACTAATAAAATAATATAAATAACGTCCTACTAGTGACTACTTAGGCACGTAGTCGTTGAGATACTTTGGCGGAGCACGGTTCAGTTCCTCACGACGTAGTGCTGTCTCGCTAGTCTTGTCCTCCGGTAGATACGTGCTCGTATCAACTCCCCCTGTCGACAATCGCATTGTCCTCAATGCGAAGTCCGTCGTAGTGATCGTTTTCGTCAGAGCCCATATACAAGTACTTGTCATCGCATGTGTGCCCCTTGAAAAATTTCTGACCACAACGGAAGCACAACCCATTAGCGTACCTTTCTTGGCGCTCGGCAGGAGTCAGCTGGCGACGTGATGGTGTCGACGCGGATGTGGGATCCTGTGATGACGCCAAGGGAAGAGGGCTGAGTGTGGCGGACGGCATTCGAATCGACTCTAACTCACGGGCGAGCGAGAAGGCTTCAGCTAAGGTTTGAGGCTTGCGCAACCCTAATTCGCTCCCAATGGTGGCGTGAGACCGGAAGAAAAAATAGATATCAACTGTGGATCGGGGATAGCAGTAATTCTGTTCATCAATCTTTCAAAATCCGTCTGAAAAGCAAGAACTGTAATTTCCTGACGCAACTTGGACAATTCACCAAAACAATCATGATAGAGATTGTTGTCAAAGCGAAGTTTGACATCGTCAATAAAAACTTGCCAGCTCGCAAAAGAGAAATTATTTTGGCGATACCGAAACCAATCAGCGACATCACCGTCTAACAATACCCCCACTAACTCTAGTTGATCATCCGGCAGAACGTGATAATACTGAAAATATTTCTCAACTTTAAAAATCCAAGTATGCGGGTCAGTACCTGAAAACTTCAGAGCGTCGACGCGAAGTTTGTGATTACGCACGTCCGCACCCACCGGATTGCCCTGATCGGGAGACAAAGCTGTTTGACCCTGAATAGGAGTCTGACCCCAAGGAGGAGGTTGACCGAAATAATTACCCGGATAAGGTGGATTACCCAAAACAGTGTTTGACCCATAAGTACTAGTGGGCCTGGGCAATTATTGAGCCCAAAAGAATTGCTGTGACCCGTGAGAACTGGGGGAAGAAACCCATTAGCATTGTCTTGGTGTGAAGGGTATGTCAGCGGTGGAAATTGACAGGCGGAGGTTCCGCGGTGCTGCTGCTGCTGATGCGGGGTCAACAGTGGAGGGCCGATTTGGTTGTAACCAAGGTGAGGAGCGGTGGCCTGGTTCAACCCGTGGACAGCGGCGACGAAAGAAGCAACCACCGATTGGAGTGTGGTCTGGCTCGCTGGCGGCTGCGACGGTGGAAGAGTCGCCAGATTGAGTGGTGGCTAGGGTTGATTAGGCAAAAGGAACCCTTGCCGGGTTGGAGTCGCTTGTGGCAGAGTTGGGCAATCGAACGGGGATAACCAGGGTAGGGCGAGGTTCGGCCAATCGAAGGTTTGGTATGGCGGCTGTTGGGAATTCGCCAAGAATGGTGACAATTGGGGCAGGGCAAGCCCTCTGCTTGCTTGCTGGGATTGTGTCGTGGGTAGGAGGAGGCGTTGGGTTGTAATGGTGCTTGATGGGAGAGTATTGGCGGCTAGTTGGTTTTGCGGCGACCCTTGAAGCTCTGGCTGAAGAACCATCGGCGGCGCCGTGGTGGCTAGCGGCAATTCTTGGTGAGAAGTCTGCGGCGATTCCGGTGGCGAAGGCGTGGTTCGTTCAAGAACAGAAATCCGATTACCCAGGTTCGTTTCCAAAGATGTGATTCGATTCTCCAAACCAACTTTCAACTCATCCAATTTTTCATCAAAGCTCAGACTTGCCGCGACCGGATTCTGTGTTTGCAAAGCTGTGATTGCGGCCATGATTGTAGTGAATCGTTCTTCGATTGTAGGTGTGTTCGTCATGATGATAGTTTCGTGTAAATCTCCAAGCAATACTCTGTTTGTGTGTGTGTTTTGAAGAGCTAATGGTTTGTTTTGGGGAAGTTTCAGAGGGGCTTCGTGGGTTTCTTGGTGGTGGTTTGTACTGGAAGGGTAGGGAGGGAAAAGACGAGAAAAAAAACAAGGGTTTGCTGTGTAGGCTAGGGTTACGGCGATGGTTATTTATTGTTTTTTTTGGGTGGTTTTTGGTTTTGGTTTTGTGTGTGGGTTGTGAACGACGCAAGTCTGATATCTTGTCCGCCGGAAACAATGAAAGCACCAATAATACAACCAGTATCGTAGTACCAGTAGCTTGAGAGGCTACGAATCTCTACCAGTAGTTCGTGAGACTACGATAAAAGTACGAAAAATAACAAAACTCAAAACAATTCATTCATCTCCTGAAAAATAAAGTGAACCCTACACACATAAATACTAAAAGTTTCAGCTAAATACTGTCAAGACCCGTAAACAATGAGAAAAGTGCAATAACTCACCTCTACTAACAAAATAATATAAATAACGTCCTACTGGTGACTACTTAGGCACGTAGTCGTTGAGATACTATGGCGGAGCACGGTTCCGTTCCTCACGACGTAGTGCTGTCTCGCTAGTCTTGTCCTCCGGTAGATACGTGCTCGTATCAAACAATAACAATAAAATGGAGGGAAGAGTAATTTGGACGACTAGACGGAAATTCTTACACAGATCTGTAATTAGGGTCGACTTAGGGTATAAATATTAAACTGCTAGTTCGAATTGCCCGGTTGGTATGACCGCTATTTATAAATATTATGTTATGAAGTAATTATATCATATCTCACACGAATCTACTACATTTTCCCTAAAAAAAACACGAGTCCGCTACATTTATTTCCATTATTAGCAATTTTTTAATAATATATTTGATCATGATCTACATAATTTTGTCCCTGAAATCTCAATCTCATCAGTACAGATTCTGGCTGTGCTTGAACCATCCAATCATAATTAGTAAAGTCTACAAATATGAATTTATGATCCCTATCCCTACCGTATTGAGACCTACAACTTTCACTTGAGTTGCATTTAATCCCCTGCAATTTAGAAAATTGCAGAAAAGCCCCTACATTTGACTATTGGTCGATTTCAACTCATATAGGTATAGGCTGGCTCCTGATGTCATGAAACTTATACAGAGGCGTGAGTGCCGAGACTCATGATTTGACTATTCAATTCAAGTAATTACAAACTTACCAGTTTTCCCTTCCTATACAACTCAGTCAAACTAGGGTTTCTAGAAAGTCTAACATAGTCAAACTTGACCCTTAGACTTAGAATGTTATTCTGAAAAACGTTTCAGATGTCATTTTGTTCAACTAGGTCATCTGACAAGTCAATTAGAAAGTCAAAGTTATGAGGAAATCTTCTTAACTGATCAACTTTACAGTTTGTTTCTGGTCAATTTACGAAGGTTGACGCGATTTACTAACGCGTATGCACAAGTGCACGGTCAAGTAATATAGGGGTGGTATTTCAACCCGAGTTATCGATCCCACGAGGACATACTTCAGATTATTTAATTAAGTGATTAACTTAGAGTACCGCGACAAGGAGGAATAAGAGTGATAACACGAGTTCGTCACCAAAAAACAATGATTGAAAATTGAAATAACAAGCTAATCTAATATTTTTGTATTTTTATTTTAATAGAGAAGATATGGAAAAACTATGCGATCTCTAGATCACCTAGGGTTGTAGACGAATTTTGGTTCAACTATGTAACACGTCAACTCTATTCAAGTTAATCTGGGTAATTGCATTGACAACCTCCCGTCGGTCTAATGTCATCCTCCGTCTCAGTTGACTACAATCTCATATCGGTCTCATGTGTCTACCGATCCGTGCTAGTAGGCTAGCGACCTGCTCGACAACGGGTCTTGTCGGTCCACCGTTGCACAAAACAGTTGAAATAACCTACCGAATCTACCCACTCAGGCCAATCCTAACACTTCTCCTTTTCGGTCTCGGTGATTCCGGATTGTGTTCAAGTTCTCATCACATTTAGGCTAAGTCACTGTCGTGCACTCATATAATTAACTAGCGTGTCTAGTTGATCACTCCTTTCACACTAAAGATTAAGCTCGGAACAAGAACATGTAACAAGAATAAATATCAACATTAAGCAAGGAATTGATTCAAAAAATAAACCCTAGTTACGTTGAAGATCAAATCATACCCCAATCGTGTCAATAGACTAGGATCATCAACAAGTTCAAGAAACTAACATTAAATTGATAGAATCAAATTCATACGCATGAAACAAAGAGTAAGAATCCGGAAACTAATTCGTATACATAACCCTAGGCTCTCTAGAGAAGCCTAGAAAAGTATTTAGCTAATCAAGCTAAACAAATTAAAACTCAATAGTTTCTCCATAACAATGATTGAGAGAGAACGAAGAAGAATAAGCAAAACCTAGATCTTCAATGGAGGTCTTGAGTTCTTCATCATCTTCTTCTCCGTCTCTCTTCCTTGCGTCCTCTCTCCCCCAAACGCGAATCAATGATAGAGTGATAAAAGTACACTCATCCAAAAGCTCCTTCAAGTCTGAGATCAACTAGAACGCTTGAAGTCAACCTACTATCCTGTCGCGAAGGATAGCTACTGCCGTGGCATTGTCCGACTCTACATGCACCGAATGAAGCAGCAACTCAGCAGTCAACACAAGCCCAACTGTGATTTCCGCAACTTCGACCATTAAAGGACAACGAAGCTGACAACTTCGAATTTGACGTGCCGCAACAAAGGACCCAGAAGAGAACAGTTGTTGTCTTCATTTGCAGCCGAGAACTCCTCTAATTTCCCGGCAATTATGACTTCTTTAAACCACATGAGATACTCACAGCAACTTCTAGCTACATCATTCAGCGACTTTCTACGAAAGCTGAAAACCTCCTCATTTCGATTTCTCCATTTGCCCAGACCGTAGAGGCGAAAGATTCACAAACATTCTTGTTCTCCTTCGTAAATACGTCTACAACCCATTCCTGAATTCCCATACTTTGATTGCTCAAGAAGTCCCCATAAATCGCCAAATCAACTAGATCGTCCACTTAGGCCTTCACTCCCGCCCTGGAATCACGCTATGTCGCTTTAAGAGTAAAAGCGCCCAAAAATCGCGTTCCATAAATTGGAAAAACGCGATATGTTATTGAGCAGAGCTTCAGGCCACAAAATAAGGCCAAGACTTAATCAGGCCACAAAGAAGGCCCAAACTTAATTGATGTACTCATAAACTTCACATGCCCGCGTTAAAGTCAGGCCCAAAGTTATTACTACCAACTAGCCCACTACTTATATAGAAAAGCTTGCAAGTGAAGTTCTCACTTACCACCGATGTTGGACAAATACATTTCAACTAAAACACAATGAAACAACCTTAAAAGCAGTGGTGCTTGTTAACTTTTCTCCTAATTGATGTGGGAGTATCCTCCATTCATTTTGAGCTAGTTCATGAGAATATCATAATTTCCGAAAGAGATGGAGAAGTCTTGAAGATTTAATTCAACTTAGCATCTCTAATGAGTCTAACTAAGAATCACCACTCGAATCGTTGGAGCTGATGAAACTCCCGAGAAACCAGACACTATACCATCAACATTCATATTCGCATGCAAGGGCATGTGAGTGCATAATATTCAAATGCTTGAATCATTTTGTCCATAGCCATCAAGACTCTCCTCAATCCTCCTTCTAATGTATTACTATGTTTACTCAAACTAATGCAATAAAATATTAATTATATGCATAAAAATATGTAGAATTATTACTATAAGTAGACGCTCTTGTGACGCTCCCAAATACATTTATTTTAAGAATAGAAGATTTTGCGTTCCCGCTCCGCTCCCGCTCCCGCTTTAGGTGACTTACGTCTCAACCTCCTTATTACACAATCTGCATAAAAGAGGGGAACAGTAATACCTTTACTTTTGAGCTTGCTTGCAACGGGTAAGAAAGATGGTATAAGATTTTAGACAAAACATTAATGAGATGGATAAAGGGAATAAGTTATACCAATTTCATATTCCCATCCCGAACGCGGATACGAAATCACAAGTATAATCTATCATTATTCCCGTCTTCTTATACCTTTACTCAAACGAGGTATTGTGGGGTAGGATAACTTTAAAATTTCTCAGGGTAATTAAAAACTGTTTATGCGAGACTATAATTTTGGCACTTTCTATTTAGAAAGTAGGACAAGCCCTGAAACTATTTTTTTAAGGAATTCAAATAATACCATCGTCTCCCTCAAAACCCTATATACTCGGTAACCATTTCTTCCTCATGTAAGTTTTCCTGCTTCCTTTAGTATCATTTTGAGCTCATTAGCGTTCTTAATCTGCAACCCCCTTTGTTTCTTCTTTCTTCTATTTCCAGCAGCTTACACTGATACTCATCTTGTATACGCACAGTAGAACAAAGGTGCAAAAGCAATCTTCTGCTATCATACGATTCCGAAAAGCATTCCTCATGATTCAGATTCCACCCGCCGGCGGAGGAGCAGCCGGTGATCACGACGACGGCGAGCGGCGGCGGAAGATGGCTGAGCAGATTGTGGAGTCACTGAGGGTTGTGACTTTGTTACTGGAGCCTGTTGAAACGTATCGGAAATCGATTGTGAAATCCACCGGAATTGAGATATCTGAGAAGGAGATGATTGGGCTCTATTTCTACTGGAGAGGTGATGTTCGTGATCTAACCAAGGGGTTCTACTATCTCAGTGATAACAACAACAAGGTACATAGCTGCTAGGGTTTGATATCTATGCGCTGCTTGTGCTTTAACGACATAACTAGGGTTCTATCTATCTTTCTAGTAGTATTCTAATGCTCGATCGTCACTGTTTCTATCAGATTCCACAAGCTGGAGGCGGTCACAGTGGTGCTGAGGGGCGGAAGATCGCTGAGCAGATTGTGGTGTCACGCCAGGCTATCACTTGTGCGATGGATTCTGTTGAAACGAATTGGCAAGAGCTTGTGAAGTCCACTGGAATTGAGGTCTCTGAGAAGGAGATGCTTGGAGAGGTGATGCACATGATCTCACCAGGGGATTCTCCTGCCTCAGAGATAACAAGGTACGAGATGACAATGGATTTGATAGTTTTGTGCTTCTTCTGCTCGACATATTTTGATTCCGGTGTGCTATGTTCACTTTAGTTTTTCCTTGTATTGCCAACTAGACCATGATCCTTTATGGTAGAACAAGATGTTTAGTTACATGTGATCGGCTCGCTTTTGAAGTCAACATAGGAGAGTTTGTGGACTACTTGTATATGAATTTTCGTATTTGCTTGGTATCATATATGGGAAAATTATTATTGAGTGATATATAGGGGGTTTGGCAACTAAGGGCAAGGTTTGATTCACTATTATTCCCGCACGTAGTTAAAGACATTTTTTGAGTATACATGTTTTCCGAACTTGATTAAACTCGTCTCTTTTAGTCATTCTATTTAAACCCCTTGCAAAATATTCACGGTCACTATTCGTTGTTTTGGTCTAGATGTCAGCTGATGATGGCAATGAAGTCACCATGATTGTTGATTCTTCACCAGCTCCAGTAAATTCTGACTCCACAAATGTTACCAATAAGAGGGCGCGGTTGAGTGATTCTCATGATTCTTCCCCACGAGACTCCACAAATACCATCAAGAGGGCAGAATTGAGTGATTCGGCTGTTAGCGCACACGAGGTATTACTCTTTCTTGTTTTGTTCAGTAGACCTCCTTCACATTGCAAACAATGAGTTTACGATGCCTGAAGAATGCATCAACAAGTTTCTAATAGAAAGATAAAATCATTCCATCCGTCCCAATGAGTGTAAGGTGGACTTTTCATAGAGATTAAGGATATGCTTTTGGCTTTGTTAGATTTACTAAAAGTCCTTTGTTTTATGTGATTCTTTTCTTGGGAAGTAAAAAGTTAATGATTAAAGGGGTATGGAGGGAAGTAGAGTGAAAGAGTATCTTTTTTGGTACCAGGGCACTCGTTTTGGGGCTTTCAGTTTAGGGAAAGAAGACAGTGAAACTGGATGGTTGAGTACATAACTCAACAAGGTCCCATCGAGATGCACCATAAGTCTCTATGGTTAACCAATTGTCATCTATCACTTCACACTACTTCAAACTTGTGGTTTGCTCATAATCAGCACCAATGGTTGATAGTAGTAGCATCCTTTGACCTCTTAATTACCATGCTACGAAATCGAAAGCAAAGAGAAGGGTGATGGTGTTTTTTGCACTTTTTTCGACAAAAAATCCTGGCTTCCACTAGGAGATAGACAGAGTGAGACAACACCGCACATAGGCAAAAGAAAATAAAACGTAAGAAACAACAAAAACAGCTGTGAAGTAAAAACAGTTTTGTTCTGTTTTTTTTAGAATTAGCAACAGCTTTGTTTCCCTGTTTTTATGCCACTCCTTTCTCCCACAGCACCAAGAGTTGTGTGAAAGTTTTGGGATGCTTAGAACTTCTCTTGAGAAGTGCACATCCTTGATGACAATGCACAAACATAAGATTTCTGCAGAGGAGGAAACCCGGTGGGTTGACTTATACAAGAAGTACCTCCAATACTTCAAGGTTCCTGAAAGCATGTTTCCCAATCAGTCTGATACTGGTGAGCTCCTGCATCAGACGAGGTTTAAAAAAGTGACATCAATACGTAAATTATAATATTATTATCTTGTTTTCCTCCTGCAGCAACAAGCATCGTCCCAGATCCAGTTGCTTGTGCATGGTTGTTTGAGCCCAATTGGCATGACCAGGCGTACCAGGAGGTAAACTTTTTTTCCTTGTCATTTGTTTGGTGCCTTGTTCCTCTATGTACCACAAACGTATGGTAGGAGTCCTGAGTTCGTGGTGAGTGAGTGCAAATAAAGACCAAGGTAGGTGGCCCCGTAGTTAATTGACTAAATCGTTGTCAAGAAAAGCATTTGCTCTTATAGAACAGAAAACTCTTGCCTTATATAATGGTGAGAGTGCGCTTTTGGAACCAAATGGAGGTAGTGAATCATGTATTGTATTTCCGCGCTTACAGTGTTTATTCTTATTGAGATCTCTGTTGGTTCTTCCAGTATTCTTTAGGGTTAAACACGTAGGTCTGCTGTTGTTTTATTTTATACTCCTAATAATGGGAGCTCTCAGAAGGATGCTCTGTAAAGCCGAAGTACCAGGAATTGATGATAGAACCGAAAGTGGAAGGAGTATGTGGAGAGGCCACATCCGTCTTTCCTTTAAGTTTTGCCACTCATACCATTGGTTGTTTGAGGCTAATGTTAGGTGCAATTTCAATTGCCTTGAAGTGTGGTTCTAGGCTTGGAATGACATTCTCTCAAAACTTTTCTGTACACTGCATCTGTTCTTCTTAGAGTAACTTGTTTTTCTGCACTGCTCAGTGTGATGTGGTAATTCTAGCTTGCTTCACCACAATGTGGGTTTACCCAGTTCAACTTCAACCATGTGATTTTAACACCAGTTTCTGCCTCAAATTTAGTCTAGTTCTAAATGGGTCCAAATGACACATGCATGTTGATCGATGCTCATTCAGCCCGATTGCTACAAGCTTATTAGTATTTGGTTTCGGTACTTCATGACCACCTCTCTCCCCAAATTGTTCTCTTGTTGGACTTTTCACACATTAAGGCCATCAACAAGAAATTCATTCACTACTGAACTTACCCTTGAACATTTATGGAGTGTGTAGATACCTGGTCCTCTGGGAGACACATGGAATCAGGGGATGTCAATTGAAGGACACGTGGCCCTTTCCATAAGCAAACGTTACTCCAGAAGCACAAACACTCTTCCCGGCACAAACACTCTTCCGCCACCTGAGCCCAAGACATCCTGGTGGATGCCGGGCCTCACGATCTTGGGGGTTCAAGTGACTTGGAGGCCAAGGGTCGTCGCACCACTCGAGAAGGTGCGACCAGGTCGCAGCAGCTGGGAGCTTGTGTGTGTGTACCATTAGACACGCCGTGTATCCGGGAAGATCCTTGTGACAGGAGTCATGGGAAGTTATGCCAACCACCCCCACCAAAGCAATTGTTGTAACTTCCTCTGTCCACTACACTAGAACGTGGGGCTGCAAAGACGTGGTCCAAACTCTATCTATGGGTGTCTTCCCCTCCATCCATACACAGCCACACGATATAGGGGTATTCTGCTCCATCCATACAGTTACATACTGAGCTATCATACACACAAACACACAAGCTGTCTCCTCTCTGCTACTGTGACCTGCTTGCTTCCACCCCCTAACCACCTTCAACCTCTCTGGTACATACTTGAGATATTTGTTTTTCTACAGACACCATTGTCTACTTTTAAGAGCTTAAAAATGCGAGAGACCGCCCTCTAGAAATCTTATCTTCTGTTTGCTAACATATGCCCAAATGTGTATAGGACTCTGGGGTTACCAAAGAGATCAATCTTAGACATCTTAGACTTGGTAAGAAATCCTTGAAGTCCATGCTACCAATTAGTAAATAAATAGAAAAAAGGAGAAAATATGAGGAACTTGATTGCTATAGCTCACCAAGATATAATCTTAGGGAATACATTTTAGAGCACTAGGTCTGAGCACGCAATTCAAGTTATCTTGAACTTGTCTATATGAGAACTGGACCGGTTTCTGTCTACCCTTGGGGAGAAAGACCAGAGATGAGTTGACTTCAAAATTTAGTGTGCGTGTGTGTGTGTGTGTGTTTTCCTTGCTTAACATGAAAGCAACATTTGTTAATTCTGGTTTATTCCTTTTACCGCCTACTTTACCATATGGCCCACAGCCTTTGTTGTTATTGCAGAGGAACTAAGTACTTTGTTGTTGACAGCTATCGTCTTGCTCCACAAGCAATGGCTGTAACTTCCTCTCTCCACTACACTAGATCGTGGCGTCTGCTGAGACGTGGTCCAAACACTATATATAGGGTGTTCCTCGAAATTTAGAGTGTGTGCGTGTAACCTGAAACCATTGACTTCATTCTTTTTACTGCCTACTTTCCCATATGGCCTGCAGCCTTTGTTGTTACCGTACAGGAACTTGGTACTTTGTTGCTGACCGATATCATCTTGTTGCAGCTATTGTCCATTAGGAATATGCATTCGTTGCTTCTTGAAAAAGAATACAAGAATAGCAGAGGGGAACGTTTCAAGGTTAGTAATTAATACACACACACACACACACACACACACACACATATATATATATATATATAATATTTCCTTCTGTCCGTTGAGTGCTTGTTTTCCTTCATCTCTAATTCTCTGTATATCTTCTCCTGTAGAGCACAATGTATGCCGAAGCGCATGGAAAGCATCTCAAGAAACTTTTGAATTTCATTGGGTGTTCTAGAGATGAGATTGGTGCCCTCACTAAGGAAGAGTGCTATGATCGCTTGATGGGCATTAAATGTGTCGTGGCCTATCATGCAAAACAGGATGGTAATCAACTCCAGCAACCTGGCGAACTGCCTGAATTTCCTGGTTTTCATATATTCTAGCTCATTTCCATCTATAGTCCCTCTCCTTTTACAACTTTGCCCTTGAATATGTTAGAGCCTAGTGGTGGATATGTGTTCGATTACTTTTTATATAGTAAGTTTCTTAGAAACAACCTCTGTTTTATAATTGCTAATCATAAGATTACTCCATATCTTTCCTGCAGCATCAGTTGAGTACACTGGTAAAACTCAGTTGGGTAATTGGCGAGATCAGACATATGAACGGGTAAGTCTTTGTTCTATCCATGTGATCTTCATCTGCTTTCTATATCCATCTTTCTCCATCTGGTCAATTATGCACGATACTTTAGGGTTTATGACTGTCTAAATTCAGTCTTAACATGGTTTTTAGAACCACTCATCATATGTCGAGCTGGCTGGTTCATTACGTGCTTTTGACCTTTTTTGCTCTATAATTGTGGCTAGAATGAATTCACATGACTAGCAGCTGTTGCTTACTTTATATGCTGAAAGAAAGAGCAGAAAAGTTGGCGATACCGAAAAGAGACTAACTAAGAAAGCTCCTTTTGCTCAATTAAAGTTGGCCTCCATTTGGGTTCATCAGTTATCAAGTTATATACTTCAGTTTTCAGCGAAAGTTGACTGTAATCATAAATCCCTTAATAGGGGCCTTCCATAGGGTTATAAATAGGTTAATATGTGCCTTCTATTACCTTGGCTAAGCAATAAAAAACTGCTTAGTGGTCTGAAATGAAGTCTCTGTTCTAGTTTGGGCATTCTTAATGTTCCCGAAATATTCATGTCTCAGTTGGCGGTTCTCCTTAGACAGTGGCAGACTATGGCTGCAAGGGTTATGGCGGCTGATGCTACGATATAAGATAATAGTTGTATTATGTTTTTGAAGAGATCCGTGATGGTGAAACATTCTCGCGTTCTTTTCTTTTCCCCGTTTTTTAGTAGTTCAACGTTAGTTAAATTCTATTTTCCTCCATTGAAGGCATTTTTTATAAGAACCATACGGATGATTGACTGTAAGCGAACTTTTAGTAAAATGTTTACTGAGGTGGTTGTTTTCTTTCTCACGGAGCCGGTCTACAGCTGTGTGTTACCAGCATTATGGAACACCGGTTTCGTGGGTTGTTATAGGCTTCAGTACGTGGCATGCTAGGTCTGGCTTCTTTTGGATGTTGTCCAGGTTCAAGTAACTCTGTGGTATACTGGTACGTGGAATGGGGATAGTGATAGGTCTCAGTATATTCTGAGGGGTTACACTTCTTTGGATCTTTATCTGACAGTACTAGGAGCGAAGAATTCTTATCGGGAATCATTTTATATTTATCTACCTAAAACATTCCCTAAGCACATGGATGCATTTACGTGCTGGAATCTTCTTAGTTATTGGAGTTGTGAATGAACTTCCACAAGTACTAGAAACGAGTATGTAGTATCGATTCTGATGGCAACAGACGAAACCAAGAGTTACAGGCCCATGTTTCCATTATAAAGTTATTAATCTTTAGGATGTTGAATACTTCCAATCCTTTCCAATTAAACAACTCAAAATCTCTTGAAAAGAACCCTAAACCTGCGAAGAAGAGACACCAATTGTGTGTCAGTGAAGAAGATATTCCCACCAACTAGCGGTTTGAAAAAAGTACGCAACCATGAGATTGCTGGTATCCGCGGTTGTGTAGGCAACTCAAATTCTCATGACGTAGTCTCTATAGTGCACACCATGGGCCTTCGGTTCCTGTATTTATTATAGCTGAAAAACATCCTGACAGTGACAATCACACCCTCTGCCCATAATTTGATCCTAATTCGGAATTCCAGCTATTGAAGTGAACATGTGATGATTACGCTGCTACAAACTATTTGAAGTGTTATTTAATATCTTATCCTTGTTTTCACTTTTCAAAAGGACCATGGTTGCATTATGTGAATTGAAATTGCACATCAGTCTAGCCATTAAAAGGAAGTAGACTAAAACTTATTTCTTCCTGAGCCGGAGAGGTGGGCCAAAATCAAGGGAAAGGGTTAGTAGAAAATGTGGAGGAAAAAGGACTGTAAACGATAAAATGTCTTGAAGTTATGAGTGCTGGCTCTTTGGTTAGACGATCATTTGTTCTACCTCATAGTTGTTAGAATCTTGCGATTCACGATTCGTTTCGTACGATTCAACTCAATTCACCAATGAAACGATGTGAATCCCTCTGTGAATCTTTATTGGAATAAAAATAATCCGAATCCTGATTCAAGAGCCTGAGTCTTACGACTCGTAACGATTCAGACCGATTTATCGTAGATGGCAGCTGGGGTCTAATTAAGTTGGAGTCAGTCTACACCGTCATACTTTTCTTATTTCTGTGCGTTCTTCTACACATGTTTGTTTCAAAATAATCAGTACAACTTTGTAAGAGTCAAATACTTTAATTTTGCTATTATTTCATTATCTTGGTACTATGTTTCCTTGATCAACATACATACCTTCTTATATCTTCGTCCTTTCGGATAAATGCATAAAACTCCTAATCACTCAGTATGGCTGCAATTTCCTGAGAACTTGTGTCTACTTACTGTTAAATGTGCTTATATGAGGGATATAGTATTCTATGTGCCTAAGAATATTTGAACCGAATATTTACGATTCCCGATCCCATTCGATTTGCGATTCAGTAAAGCAGGATTTCGACATGGTGTTGGGGTGTTATTGGGACACAGATATAACATATGAATATGTATTCAACCTCTGACGCACTGGTTGACCACTGACCTACTTCTCTCACTGGTTCGAGATTTGGGCCGTTTTTAAAGCTATTACAGTATGTTTTCGAAGAATGGCTAATAATCGGAGGTGAGGGCATTTCATTAACTTACATAATGCTCCTAATCTTACAGTTCACAATTTTGTAGTACAATTTGCTTTACACATGGAATAATGTGAATCCTTATGTGAATCATAAATGGAACAAAAATTAATCTGAATCCTGTTTCAGGAGACCGTTTTGTATGATCAATCATTGGTTCAGCTTGTATTGAGTCAGAAGAACTAATCAAAGAGATAGTTTACCTGAACAAAAGGAAGAAATAAAGTAACGCTTACTCTTATTCTGTCACTTTCACTGCATATGTTTGATTCATAATGACTTCTTCGTTTTCCAAATGCCAATGCTAATTGTTTCTTAATTCTTATTATTTGTAGTTCTCTTGGTATCCTACGTTTCATTGCTTACCGTATCGGGAGAGGTTTTGTTTTTCTTGCTGGAGCAAAACATTTCAGTACCAGGACGTTACAGTGTTTCATTTTGGGATACATATAATTAGTTACAAAATGACTCCTCTGAATCGTATATATTTCAGTACGCATCATAGAGACTTGCATACTCGTAAAATTCGATGCATTTATATGATCTTTTTTAATATAAGAATCAACTAAAGTCCACTGTATAAGTGCACCAAATCTCACTCAGTACTATCGTAACATCTATATATAACATCAAAGTACTTGTTAATTAGTTGTATATGTTTATCAATATGAAATGGAAGCTATCTTGACTTCAGAAATATGATAAAAAAATGAACATGCGTGCCTCCTCCTTTTTATAGTTTACTTGTAATGTTTTAGAATTATATAAATTTTAAATTAAGGCACGTGAAAACAATTGTTATAATTAAAGGATTATTGTTATTTTAGCTCTGGTGATAAAAGAGCAATGAATAAACAATTATCCAATCTTTTAATAAGTCGGCAAATGGTTCAGTGGTTAAGCTCTTTGTTTACATCTTCGTGGTTAGTAGTTCGGTTCACACGAACAATGACATGATATTTTTGACAAGGCTTGTTTTTAAAAGTTATTAAGAAACAAGCCCACCCGGAATTGGCTGTAATGGCCGAAATTCACGGAAATTCCAGGAACACACCAGAATCGACTGAAATATTACGCAAAACGGAATATGGCATGATTTTCCCTGTTTTATGCCCGAAACTGAACAGTAGTTTATACTTCGGCTCTACACTCTTCACACCTTCCTTTTTCTTTATCATTTTTATCTTGTGGATGTGTAAAGCTCCTGAACTCTCATTGTGGCTGTAATTTGTAAAGTTTGAATACTTGATATTGTAATTTGATATTGAAATATCAATAGTTAGACATTCTATGGTTTTTTATGGGATGTGTTGTTTTATCTTCTTTAAGAGACTGAACGCAAATATCTAAAATTCACGAGCTGGTTCGATTCGTGATTCAATAAAATTTGAGTTTCATTTGACAGCTGTGGTTCATGATATCTCGACAGAATGTTAAGAGGTTTTCATGTACTGCTGGCTTATGTTTTAAATGATCCATCCTTTTTGCAGCTTCAATGCCTTAGGAAAATGTACTCATCTACGCTAGACGATGCATACAAGTATGTACACGGAGGAACCACTCAGGTAACTGTCCATTTTTCAGGCACATCGTAATATTGCTTTTTTTTTTTCATGTTTTATCTGTGTATTCTCTTGCAGAGCAAACAACTCATGCAGTACAAAGAGGAATGCGCGGAATTTCTTAAAAAATCTTTGTACTTGTTGGGAAAGTCGAGAGCTGACATGGTCTTCCACTTAGAGGATCAATGCAGCGGAGATTTGAAGGATATTGAACGCTTTGTAGATGATGATGACAATGACTTTTTCATGCGAAGGTTGTATATGGTGCTTCGCAAAGGCAAGTTAGTTTCCCTTTTTGCTAGCTTCCTTGTTTCTCGAGTTTATTATTAAGCTGTAACAGATGGTTTCCGTGTCTTTCCTGCAGCTGCTAGCTTTACCAGTAGTCACACCCAGGAAGAGAGCAGCTCGCCTAATTGGCGGGATCGGGCATATGAAGAGGTATGTCATATGTGACGTATAACGAGTACAAAGAATGAGTAAATTTGCTTACACACGAGATTCGTTCCATGTAAGTGATATAAATATATATAGTACCAGTATGATTAAAAACCATCACCTTTGACTATTATATAATCAACCAGTCAAAGTGTTCAGTTGTGCCACATGTTGTGATTAATATCTTCTCATGTTCTTGTGGGTTTAACTGCATACAGCATATAGATTATAACCAACCAAGGTCCCTCTCCATGTAAGGAAATAAAACCTGGGCTGTTGTTTGTTTGTCAGTTGTTTAGGATGCTTTGTGTCTTGATGCTTTGTTTACTAGGCAAACCATTTAGGGTAATCACAGTATCTCTATTGTTCCGAGGGCAAAAGACACTTTCACCCTGCTAGTTTTGAAAAGGACACTTTCACCTCTTCAGTGTGCCGAACTTCAAGTAATTTACACTCTCTGACTGTGACGTTCTAGTCTGGGAGTGGGGCCTGTTACTGAAAATAATTTTAGAGGCCAATTCGACCCCATATCATGCAAAAAGTTTAATATCATAGGGTAATGCCTATAAATTTCATAACACGAGGGCAAATTTGTCCCAAAAATTATTTTTACTGACGGTTCCCAATACCTGACTAATGGCTTAACAATATGGGGTGTAAATTACTTATTGTTCGGCACACTGAAGGGGTGAAAGTGTCTTTTACCCTTGTTATGAATACATTCTCTTGTGGATTTAACTAACTAACAGCAGCGTTGAGCATATTCCCAAGGTCCCTCTCCATAAGGGAATAAATCTGGTTGTTTAGGATATTTCTTTGTTTTTACTAGGCAAACCATGAAAACAGGAACAACTTACATGCGCAGAATTACACTGCGTATGACTTGCACGCTTCAGTTAATATGTGGTCTGGTTTGTTGTTCTGAAGAACATGCATTTTTTTTTGCAGATTATATCCATGAGAGACGGGTTTCCACTCGACGATTACAGATTTGGCTGTCAAGTGTGGTCTCAGGTGCCAAATTCTATTGACTTCTATAGTTAGTGTGTTTCGTTCCCCCCACTCCCTAATCGAACAACCGACACATCTGTGTGTATTTGTTGCGCAGATTCCCGAATTGCACGAACCAGTTGAGGAGCTTACCAACTGTATTGAAAGGGTTGTTGTTAGTTTCTACTCAGTCTCGAGATATTCATTGGCTCTTTTAACCAGGGACAGATATTCCAAACTTTTGAAGAACACAACTCGAAATTTTGAACGAATTGAGGTTCTAGCAAGTCTCCTGCAAAAGGTCAGGCCGTTTAAGTAATGAGATGATGTCGCGTATGAGGGTCAATGTGGAAAACTATTAGTTATCTTGTTAACTTTTGTTTTCTTGAGGGTGGGTGCACTATTTAGTTGCTGAGGTGATGCCTTAACTGATGGTTTCCCTAGTAAATGTGGATGATCATGAGATATGTTGTTACTACTTTTTGATTCTTAAAAGTCGGTACACACTATGCCTCCGTTTGGTCGGTGGCAAAACATTTTCGTGTAAAATGTTTTCCCTTGCTTTTGTATTTGGTGCTGTGTGGTAGGAGGTGTAAAGTGTTTTCCCTTGTTTTGGTGTAAAATGATTTACACATTTCAAATCCGTAAGCCATTTTCCGGAGAGTGAAGAAGCACAGCAACAACTCAAACTAACACCACCACCAATAACCACCATTGCGACCTACCTCCACCACGACCCACCACCGCCACCCATCACTGCCACTGGCATCACGGCCCAGTGTTTTGGCAAGTGTTGACCAAACACGAGAAGATAATTGTAGAGAAAACATTTTCACACAATATTTTACGTGTAGAATATTTTCCCTTGTAAAATATTTTATTGCAAACCAAACAGAGCCTATGTAGCTCTCGAGACGATGCTCTAAACTTATGGTTCTGCAGTCCTCATTCTGAAAATTCATGAGTCATCGCAGGAAGTCAATTTGTAGTTTATTTGATCAGTTAAAATTAAACATGAATGAAGCTGCATATTCAGTCACACAAAATTAAGAAATACTAGTAACACATACGATTTCTCCTTGGGGGTAGTTTCAAAATGGACATGTTGTCCATTAGTAATAGGTACTAAGACATGAAAGGCATTAGTAAGGGTGTCTCCTTGAGAGCTCTCTCATAGGAGTTATGGTGAAGATGTTGATTCTGACCAAGATGATTCTGGTAGTGTACTATGCGATATGGTACAGATTTGTGAGTTACGATTTTCCAAGATTTGCTTATCAATTGCAAAGATTGTTGGGTTTTCAAAATTTCGTCTAGAGATTTTTGGTGAGTAATAAATTCGTTGATGTGATGTGGTGGAATCATCTCAAAACTGTGTTATTAATCATGGCGGCATCATCCTCAAAGTTAAGAATCGCGAATGATGAAGATGAGCTCGACATCGAGATTGGATATTTTCTCTGCCAGAAGGACGAAGAGGCCTATGCCGCGAGCATTGTCGGAAAGTTTCTTTCCGACGATCCAATCAAAGAAAGACCGATGACGGAGGTTCTCAAAAGAGTGTGGAAGAGGAGTAAGTCGGAGTCAATCACAAGAGAGGGCCACAATTTATTCCTGTTCAGGTTTGACTCTCTCGCTTTTATAAAGTGTGTCCTTGAAGGAGGGCCATGGTTTTTCGATGATATTGTGTTGGTTGTGAAGAAGTGGGATTCTTCCCTCCCACCAACCAATTACGATTTCACAGAAATCACCGTTTGGGTTCATGTCCTTGGGCTCCAAACACACTACAGGAACAAGGATGTTAGTCGTTTGGTGGGCCATCATCTCGGCAAAGTCATACATGCGGAAGCTCTCATCGATGACGGAGGGGAGAAGATTCTGCTCACTCGAGTTCGCATTCCCATTGACAGACCTCTTCGTACCTCGGCTCGAGTGACTCTAGGGAGGGGTGAAAAGTGGGAAGTAAATTTTTGTTTATGAAAAAATTCCTGCAGTGTGTTTTATGTGCGGATTCATCACACACCAGATGAGTTCTTGCCCTCAAAGGCCAATTGAAGGGGAGGAAGCTCATATGGGAATCCGGTATGGGTCCTTGAGTTTGATGCCAGGGGGTTTCAAGCAGAGACGAGTGGGAAAACAGTTGGCTTCCGCATCTACAGCAGGGAAAGGACGGTACGCTCCTTCCGCTCCGACGCTCCGAGGCAATCATCGCTCAAATCCCCGGCAGCATAACCGTCGACGACAATGACTCAGAACTTGAAGACGCTTTAATGAAGGAATTCAGAGGTAACGGACGGTCAACGCCGCTGCCATCAGACATTAATGACGGTTGCAATGAGGGTTGGCTCATTGGCAATCCCATAGGCGAATCCGTTGGGGAGGTTAATGTGGTGACTAATCCGATTTTCAAAACGGTCGAGGATGGGTTTAATGAATCAAGCAGCAAAAGGAAAGGAACAATCAAGGCTAAGGAGGCGGCGACGAACAAGGGGGAAGGAGCTGGTACGGATCTGGTTTTACCGAAGGATATGAGGGTTGAAAATGAAGCGCAGAAAGACGGTCCTACCGCTAAGTTTAAAAATGATTTTATTGGTAACAAACTGTTGGGCCTCTCTCTCGGCCAAAATAAATCATTACCTGCACTCAAGATTGGCAGCCCGAACTCCCCACAGGCCCGATTGTGTTCACAGCAACAACAGCTGCTGAACCATTACCGAGGATGTTGAAGAAATTGCAATCTCCAAAGCCAGCCGCGACCACTTCAGGACTGGAGAAGAAGAAAGGGAGGAACATTGCCGAGTTGCGAGCACAAACTAGAAAGGGTAAACAGAAGGCATATGAGGGGCCAATCCCAGTTGGAAAACACAAGGGTGAGTTTCAGGCTTTGGATTTACAGTGGAGGATCAGGGATATGTGAAACGAGCAAAACCAGAAGGCGATGGGGGTATGATTGACTCGAAAGAGAAGGGTACAGATGGGGGAGATGTTGAGGTAGTGGATGAATTCACTAATGAAAACCAAAAGATATCGGCTGTGATTGCGGAGCACCACCGCCGGAAGCAATGATTGCGTTGTCTTGGAACATGCGAGGGTTGGGTAATCCTTGTACGTTCCGTTCTCTCCGTGACCTTGTCTCAAGGGAACGACCAATTTTGATGTTCTTGATGGAAACTAAGAAGAAGTTCGATGAGATGGAACAAATTCAAAATAAATATAATTTCCAGTTTGGTTTTCATGTTAATTGTAGGGGTCGGGGTCGCAAAGGAGGTATGTCCCTCCTGTGGGACCAATCTATGTCGGTGTCGGTGTTATCTTCTTCTCGTTATCATATTGATGCAATAATAAAGTTTGAGGATTCAGATTTGTTTTGGAACTTGACGGGGTTATACGGGGATCCGATTGTAATACCCCGTTTTTATTCGAAGGGTAATTTCTGACTTTTCGTATAGTTTAGTTGATAATTATAGGACGAGAGGGGAGGAAGTTGTTGTTTCAAGAAGTATATGTTGTTTAAGTTGGGGGTAAAGATTGTAATTTATGAAAACTCTATACCCTATTGAGTAAATTAGTAAAATACAATTAAATAAACAAAAGATAAAATAAAATGAAAAAAAAATAGAGAGAGTTTCCTCCCTTTCTCACGCCATCATCTGATGGTTTGTACCAAAAAACAAGGAAATGAAATAATTAAATATTGCTCTCTCTCCTCTCCTCCTTCTTCTTAAACTCCTTCTTCCCCCATCACCCGACACACCACCACGGCCACCACCATCTTCACCACCCTCTCTTCCCTCTACTCTCTTCCCCTCCATCTCTCCCCTGTCTCCTCTCTATTTTTCCGGCGACGAGACCCAGCAACAGCAGCAGCAGCGGCAGCGGCACAAGGCCGCTGCCTTCTCCGGCGACCCGCCATCACACCCGCCACCACCATCTCTCTCTCCATCCCTCAGCTCACTCCCCCTGTTTCTCTCTGTTTCCCCCTCTCCCTTCTCTCTGTTCAGTGCGGCAAAGAAACCCAGCAGCAGCAGCGGCATCCATGGCCGCTGCCGCCGTCAAAGAAGACGCACCACCGAGCCACCACCTCTCCTCCTCTCTGCAACAGCTCTCTCACTCTCTCAGTTCTCTCTCCGCCACCAAAAACAGCCTCAGAACTAGAGGTAGCAGCAGCAGTGGCCTACGACCACGCCACCATCGCCACCGGAGAAGGGCCGACGGGAACACCAACCCCCACCACCAACGCTCTGTTTCTCCCTCTCCCTCTCACTCTCTGAGCTCGCCTATCTCGTCCCCTCTCTCGGACGACCAGAAGGGGAACAAAAGCAGAGGAGGCCACAGCTGCCTCCGCCGCCGGCGCCACCTCCATTAACGCCGCCACGAAGCTCAGCCCGAGCTATCCGGCGCGACCCGTCCCCTCCCGTTGATTCCAAACGACTCCTGGAGATCCAAGGAGATCATTAGAAGCCTCAATCGGAGTCCAGAACGCCGGTATCATCGCCGACGTAGAGCACTGCGACCATCGACGACGGACTTGAACTGCCTCGTTTCTCGGCCGTTTTCAGAAATTTTTGGCTTGGGTACACTCTAAATCCTCCAATTTTACGTTTTAGTAAATCAAAATACAATCTTGCTAGCTGAAATCGAATCTAGGATGGGAAATCATACTTGTTTACGTTTTCAGAAAAAGTGTCTTTTTATGAAACTTGGGGGTAAAAAGTGTCTTTTACCTTAACTGACTAAAGGTTATGAGAGGGGGGTTGTTGTGTACTTTCTGGAAATCTAAGGGTGTTTATGGTGACATATGAAACTGTAATTCTAGCAGGAGGAGATTTTGATGTCTTTTGAGAAAATGATATTTTCATACTTATATAAGTATATACACACACACAAATATAAATTTATATATGAAATTAAAGGTAGGGAGTTTGGAATTAAATTAATTACGGATTTTTATAATTAATATTTAAGTATGCAAAAATAACTTGGGTACTAAAAGTTTATAATAATTAGTTATTACAAAGTGAACTAGAGTTGTTTAATATACTATGCCTATTTATCCAATAATCAAGCTAATCTCAAAGTATCATAGAATTGACATTCTAAATGAATTGGTTGTCTAAATATCGTTTTTAGAATAAACTAGTTAGGAAGTAATTTAAGAAATATTTATAGTTTCTTTACTTAATACTTTATCTAAATTAAGAATACTTATCTCTCATGCTTATAAATAGATATTAAATAAAGCTTGTGTTCCTAATAAATATTTTATGATATCACTTAAACAACTTAGCATCTAGTTCTTTTATATCTCCAAAAAAGATAAATTTTGTAAATTAAACAATTTTATGGAGAAATTATTTTATAAAAGTTATATATATAATTTTATAAAAGGTGGTGTTGTAAATTGAAGTCTAAGCTAGTTAAGAATATTCAAATCTGAACTTGTTTTCTCACTACTTAAAATAAAAATGTATTATTTATGAAATTTGAATGTCAATAGTACATAACTATGATTTGAGAATGTCATTATTTTATGAAGAAATTAACGTGTCCGTCATGAGTATAGCAAGATAAAAAGAATCGGAGATGTATTAAGATCAAATAAGGCACTCTTAACCTTCATTAGAAAATATAGTGCTTCGCGTTGGATTATATGAGCTGGTTGAGCTTGTGACTGAGTAGGAATTATAATCCTGTAGGTAACGAGTTCGTCGACGAGGGCTACTTCTACCCGTCGAAGCTATTACGTGCTATTTGCTGTTTTATTGAGGTAAGTAGACATGCCAAGCCTAGCGTGCCCTAGCTTCTTTCGTGTCAAAATATGATTTTATATCTGTCTCAAAATGTGTTTATGACTTATATGATTTACTTGAGATTGATTACGTTTTGAGATAACTGTTTTGATAATGTCACACGAGAATAATAATCCGTTAATAACGTAAAGTGGAAAGAGTTGTGCGGGGATCGTTATTATTATTGTCGATGTTGACTTCGGTCACTCGGCCTGTGATTAGATTGGTCGGGTTGGCTTCGTCCACTCGACCCGTATTATTTTAACCCGGTCGCAACCTGCCGGGTCGCTCCATGTACTCACCTCTCTGGCCGCGAGGAGTCTTAGGGGGGTGCCGGCACTTAAGGTCTTGGTAGCTTAGTGAAAGTAGATCTTCCCCGTATCAACAAATTAATAATATGAAGCTCTTTGAGAAAGAGATTTTTATGAAAAAAAAAAATAGATAGATTGGGAATGATATTCCCCGTTTGAGATATGAAAGGAAAGAAGAGATAGATTGGGAAAAATATTCCCCGTTTGAGATACAAGAGAAGGATTGATATGCAAGATAAGAAGAAAGAGAATTTCATACGTGTTTCAGTATTTATACTTTATTCTTCAAGGATTTATTCAGTGATTGTTCATTCCCATTTATGATTGTTTTTGAAAGAATATGACTCATAATCTGTTTACAAGCTTGGGTGTTTACTTACTCAGTATTTCATTGCTGACTTTAGAAAAACTGCGGTCTTTGTTTCTTTCCCCCGCAGGTCTTAAGAGCTGGATTATGGGGTAGCGGGATTCGACGCTCAGCTAGTATTTGTTAGTATTGGAATAAGCTGAACTCTTAGTATCACTTCACCACGTGTAAAGTATATTATGTTGAAATAATTAAAAGTTTGTAATATATAAGTATCAGATGTGTTGTTCTTGATTTCCGCCGCTTCATTTGAGTAGCACCCTCCTAGGCTCTCCGGTCCGGAACGGAAAGCTCGGGAACGTGGGGTGTTACAGGTGGTATCAGAGCCGGCAATTCAAAAAGGGAATTAAACCTGTAGGGCAACGTAAAATGGACATAGGACAAAATTATTAAAATTGGAAAAGCCGATTTGGGATATGGGTAGCTTATGTGTTAGTATACTAGGTCCCACCCACCCTTATCCTTTGATACTATTATTTGGTTTGATTTGAGTATTTTGTTCGTGGTAGATTGATTTACAAATGTTATTCCTGTGATGGACAATGAGAAGTATGGATTACAGTAATTAGATTCTGCATTATGAATTATGTGTTGTCCTATCTAAGGAGAAGAGTTATATGAGTATCCACTACAAGTGTTATTCCAATGATGGGAAATAAAGGTTATGTGATATGAGAACTAGATTATGGATTGCAGTTGGTACACAGATTAATTTGAGAAGACGAGTTTCATGCTTATCGATGATAATTTTATATGCTGCATGATTTGATCTTTGTGTGATATGTCACTTTGTATGTGATACTTAACCTGATAATTGTGCATGAGACCATAGGTAACGGCCTAGAGATGTGATTAATAGACCACTACAGTACTAATTATACCAGGAAGATTTGACATGGATATAAGGCTTAGAACAACAACCACATGGGGTAAATCCTTATTCGATAATAATGTTGCTAGGATATGTGACTCTTATAACAATTCTAAGAAAAGTATGAAATTTCGACCATAGGAGACTCGTAGCTTACATGATTGCTAAGATATCTGACTAGTGAACCCTAATTTCATTAGCTATGTTTAAAAGGAATTTGATGACGTATTCGAGGTATTGGTCAGGAAGGTAATTCGGATTTAGGGGTCAAGAATGTGGTACTTCAAATGATCAAAGTAATTTATCATAGAAACGGTCGAGGAAGTTCCCACCCACCCACACCTAAGACAAGTAACTATAACCCAAGTTATCGAGCCTATGAACTAGAATATGTCAGTCTCAGTTATTAGATGGTTTTGATGGTTGATTCGATTATACTTGTCTATGAGTTGTACTCGAGAAACAAAACTAGACTAATTCGTCATAAAACGATTTGGGGGTTCTGAGGATACCTAGCTATGTTAGGCGATACTTGGAGTCTAGTTACCTTAATATTGCTTGAGGATCAGGATGTCCATTCGGTTATGTCTTGCTTTTGGAGCTATGACACTCACTTGGAAAGAATAATATTTAAAATGTGAAGTAAATATTGTTGGTCCACTACTAAGCGTTTACAAAACCTGGATGTTCCCTACGAAAGATCTAAATAGATTTAATCTAAAGTTTCTTATTTGGTGTAATTTTAATGTTAGAGTTCCGGTCTTAAGATTATTTTAAGGTTGTAACTCAGATTTTAGAAGTCCACATTTGGAACATGTTATTTGATAGTGATGATTCAGAAGTTATTTTTCTACTAAGATAAATTTTAGAAGCCTTTTATATTGCTTAACTATCTCAGAAATACTTGGAGTACCGTTACGATGTTTAGCTTGCAATCAGGACGTGTGGATTATTTTAAGAGTTATATGCTACGTGTATGCGACTTTCAGGTTCTAACGTTTTGTTAAAGGGGAATATTGTACGTTCTTCAATCTTGCGCTGTTTAGCTTATGAGGCGTGGTATTCACTTTATAGGGATGATAGTATGAGTTCTAGGAAGGAAAATGTCAATAAAAAGTTTGGGTTTCGTCTAGGAATTTGGGGGCATATTATAGCTTTACGTTTGGGAATTTGTTTGGATATAGGCATGATGTCAGTCAGTGTTTCAAGTTATTTAATTAAATTCCTGTGAATCCACGATTAAAAGTCAAGTGATAAATTTGAAGAGTCATGCATTAAAAACATCATTTGGGATTTGGTTAAAACACTAGGTGGAAGCGTATGGGTTATGATCACGTGGATGGAATAGAAAGTCTTTAATTTCCGCTATGAGAAATAATTGTTCATCGAAACCTGACTTTGTTAGCCCTAAATCGAATCGGGTTGTTAGATTTATACTTGTTCATGGTGGGGGTAGTTCTTGTATTTTCATAAAAGTTAAGGGTGACTTGTGTAGCATAATAAAACTGTTTTGTTGTTGGGAGGGTGATTATATGTTATTTATGAGAACTTGGGGGATATGGTTGTTGTTTATATAAAAGATGTTTTTGTTATTAAAATTATATGTGTATTATTTAATATGAAATATTGTTATTTTCTTGAAAAATAAGCAAGAAAAATTATATAGTTTATTTAATCGTATAAATTTAATGTGATTAAATAAATATAAATTAGTGTTTTGAGTAAATATGTTATTTGCTTAATAGTTATATAATAAAATAAGTTAGAAAGTTAAATAGGAAAAGTAACTTTTAAGTAAACTCCTCTATTTATAAACAGTTAAAGCTTGACTATTATTTCTAGATATTATAAATTATTTCTCCAAAATGATGTTGTAAATTATGTGTGACTAAACACTTGGTTTATTTGAATAAAACCTACCATGAGAAACTTTGCTCCAAATATGGTCTTAAGACATAGTTATAAACTTCAAGAGTAGACAGTTAGTAACAATTTGCACAAATGACCAGCCCTAAAGTTAAAAAAAAAAATCTCTATTAGCTCGAATGTTTGACTTTTCATAAGATGTTTACATATGAGTTGACAATATGTGATATGAGATGTATGAACTGTAGATGATTATGTGCTAGCGTGAACATTTGATGAAAGGCAAAGATATGATGAGAAGTATGTGGACATATTATTGATATTATGATATTGTGATAGCCAGGCAGGCTTGCTCGGAGAAATTGATTTAAGAATTTGACATGACAACATAGTAGAATCACAGATTTGATTGACCGATTTGGGTCAAAGTTATTTTTCAAGGAAGAGGAAAGATGTATAGTGGAAAACTTGCGTGAAAATCCTTGTTTAGCAGCGGATATGTTCCACGTGCCACATTACATGCTCATATGCACATTATATGTTATGTGTTCTATTGTATGCTATATATTAGGGAATGCAATAGATTATGGTGTAGAGAGCTAGATCGATAGATCGCACATTTACAACACCATAAATAGTTAAGAATCAGACATCCTTATCGATATTAGAAATCATAGAGTTAATTAAAGTTCCTAGTAAAGATGAGATAAGAAGATTACCCAAATCAGAACCAACTTACCACAAGATAACTTGTAGGGGGACTAAAATTACGATATAAAGGAAATAATCTCTCTGACAACATCGACACGACAAGCAGACCCATGTGATACCACAAATGAAGGAACCTAAAATAAGCAACCCAGACAGATTAACACCCACTAACTAGGGCAGGACCAATCCAAATATCAAATGTCTGGATGAGAGGACCTTCTAACTAGGAAGTGTGAAGCAAAATTTAAAGAAACGATGAAAGTTAGACCAAATGTCACACGATTTACTTGTTAAGTTTCAGATATTGATATGATCAAGCATTCTCAGTAGGGTACAAACTGGTAAACATATACGAGTTGTTTGGTCGTTACGTAACTCGAAGTTATGCTTGGATAACTTAAGTTTCCTTCCTTATAAGTATATATTTCATAAATTCTTTATTTGAAATCTTGTCACTGAATAATTACTTTGGGGGCCGTTGGATGCTCGCTATCTTATCATTTATTTTTGGGAATATACAATCTTATGGGGATTACTTTAAGTATCATTTGAAGCAACGAAAATAAAAGTTCTTTAGCAGCCCTTGTAAAATGTGCTCGTGGAGGCAATGTCTTACCGTGTATTTGGGCAGATTAAAATTCGACCAGATGATAAGGGTATGACGACCTACATTTCATTAAGGGGCAGGTTACTAAATATCATTAAGAAATAGAATAGGCAAGCGATTTCTAAAAGTCATTTAAAGCCGTAGGATCTTGGAGGATACCATAATTTCCCACTCAACCCAGTTTGGAAGATGGACATAATTTCAAATAAGGATTCAATCTAAAACAAGAATGATAAGGTCCAAATGCTACACCCAAAAACAATATCAACCACTTGAAATCACCAAGTATGACCATCCAAGTATGACCATCCATAGTGAGTTCCGAGGACGTCACTCCTCTAAGGGGGAGAGGAATGTAACCCTTTAGCTTTCATGACCCTTATCCTTGTACCGATCCCGCGCCACATGTATTGAACTAGATATTAAATAAACTCATCTTTGCCTGTTGTGACACATATGAAATCTTATAGTAGCACTTCATTGATTAGTTGGTTTACGCTTCGAGGACGAAGCTCTGTTTAAGGGGGGGAAGGATGTAATACCCCGTTTTTATTCGAAGGGTAATTTCTGACTTTTCGTATAGTTTAGTTGATAATTATAGGACGAGAGGGGAGGAAGTTGTTGTTTCAAGAAGTATATGTTGTTTAAGTTGGGGGTAAAGATTGTAATTTATGAAAACTCTATACCCTATTGAGTAAATTAGTAAAAGACAATTAAATAAACAAAAGATAAAATAAAATGAAATAAAAAAAAATAGAGAGAGTTTCCTCCCTTTCTCACGCCATCATCTGATGGTTTGTACCAAAAAACAAGGAAATGAAATAATTAAATATTGCTCTCTCTCCTCTCCTCCTTATTCTTAAACTCCTTCTTCCCCCATTACCCGACACACCACCACGGCCACCACCATCTTCACCACCCTCTCTTCCCTCTACTCTCTTCCCCTCCATCTCTCCCCTGTCTCCTCTCTATTTTTCCGGCGACGAGACCCAGCAACAGCAGCAGCAGCGGCAGCGGCACAAGGCCGCTGCCTTCTCCGGCGACCCGCCATCACACCCGCCACCACCATCTCTCTCTCCATCCCTCAGCTCACTCCCCCTGTTTCTCTCTGTTTCCCCCTATCCCTTCTCTCTGTTCAGTGCGGCAAAGAAACCCAGCAGCAGCAGCGGCATCCATGTCCGCTGCCGCCGTCGAAGAAGACGCACCACCGAGCCACCGCTTCTCCTCCTCTCTGCAACAGCTCTCTCACTCTCTCAGCTCTCTCTCCTCCACCCAAAACAGCCTCAGAACTAGAGGTAGCAGCAGCAGTGGCCTACGACCACGCCACCATCGCCGCCGGAGAAGGGCCGACGGGAACACCAACCCCCACCACCAACGCTCTGTTTCTCCCTCTCCCTCTCACTCTCTGAGCTCGCCAATCTCGTCCCCTCTCTCGGACGACCAGAAGGGGAACAAAAGCAGAGGAGGCCGCAGCTGCCTCCGCCGCCGGCGCCACCTCCATTAACGCCGCCACGAAGCTCAGCCCGAGCTATCCGGCGCGACCCGTCCCCTCCCGTTGATTCCAAACGACTCCTGGAGATCCAAGGAGATCATTAGCAGCCTCAATTGGAGTCCAGAACGCCGGTATCATCGCCGACGTAGAGCACTGCGACCACCATCGACGACGGACTTGAACTGCCTCGTTTCTCGGCCGTTTTCAGAAATGTTTGGCTTGGGTACACTCTAAATCCTCCAATTTTACGTTTTAGTAAATCAAAATACAATCTTGCTAGCTGAAATCGAATCTAGGATGGGAAATCATACTTGTTTACGTTTTCAGAGAAAGTGTCTTTTTATGAAACTTGGGGGTAAAAAGTGTCTTTTACCTTAACTGACTAAAGGTTATGAGAGGGGGGTTGTTGTGTACTTTCTGGAAATCTAAGGGTGTTTATGGTGACATATGAAACTGTTATTCTAGCAGGAGGAGATTTTGATGTCTTTTGAGAAAATGATATTTTCATACTTATATAAGTATATACACACACACAAATATAAATTTATATATGAAATTAAAGGTAGGGAGTTTGGAATTAAATTAATTACGGATTTTTATAATTAATATTTAAGTATGCAAAAATAACTTGGGTACTAAAAGTTTATAATAATTAGTTATTACAAAGTGAACTAGAGTTGTTTAATATACTATGCCTATTTATCCAATAATCAACATCGTTTCGTTTAATTAGCTAATCTCAAAGTATCATAGAATTGACATTCGAAATGAATTGGTTGTCTAAATATCGTTTTTAGAATAAACTAGTTAGGAAGTAATTTAAGAAATATTTATAGTTTCTTTACTTAATACTTTATCTAAATTAAGAATACTTATCTCTCATGCTTATAAATAGATATTAAATAAAGCTTGTGTTCCTAATAAATATTTTATGATATCACTTAAACAACTTAGCATCTAGTTCTTTTATATCTCCAAAAAAGATAAATTTTGTAAATTAAACAATTTTATGGAGAAATTATTTTATAAAAGTTATATATATAATTTTATAAAAGGTGGTGTTGTAAATTGAAGTCTAAGCTAGTTAAGAATATTCAAATCTAAACTTGTTTTCTCACTACTTAAAATACAAATGTATTATTTATGAAATTTGAATGTCAATAGTACATAACTATGATTTGAGAATGTCATTATTTTATGAAGAAATTAACGTGTCCGTCATGAGTATAGCAAGATAAAAAGAATCGGGGATGTATTAAGATCAAATAAGGCACTCTTAACCTTCATTAGAAAATATAGTGCTTCGCGTTGGATTATATGAGCTGGTTGAGCTTGTGACTGAGTAGGAATTATAATCCTGTAGGTAACGAGTTCGTCGACGAGGGCTACTTCTACCCGTCGAAGCTATTACGTGCTATTTGCTGTTTTATTGAGGTAAGTAGACATGCCAAGCCTAGCGTGCCCTAGCTTCTTTCGTGTCGAAATATGATTTTATATCTGTCTCAAAATGTGTTTATGACTTATATGATTTACTTGAGATTGATTACGTTTTGATATAACTGTTTTGATAATGTCACACGAGAATAATAATCCGTTAATAACGTTAAGTGGAAAGAGTTGTGCGGGGATCGTTATTATTATTGTCGATGTTGACTTCGGTCACTCGGCCTGTGATTAGATTGGTCGGGTTGGCTTCGTCCACTCGACCCGTATTATTTTAACCCGGTCGCAACCTGCCGGGTCGCTCCATGTACTCACCTCTCTGGCCGCGAGGAGTCTTAGGGGGGTGCCGACACTTAAGGTTTTGGTAGCTTAGTGAAAGTAGATCTTCCCCGTATCAACAAATTAATAATATGAAGCTCTTTGAGAAAGAGATTTTTATGAAAAAAAAGAAGAGATAGATTGGGAATGATATTCCCCGTTTGAGATATGAAAGGAAAGAAGAGATAGATTGGGAAAAATATTCCCCGTTTGAGATACAAGAGAAGGATTGATATGCAAGATAAGAAGAAAGAGAATTTCATACGTGTTTCAGTATTTATACTTTATTCTTCAAGGATTTATTCAGTGATTGTTCATTCCCATTTATGATTGTTTTTGAAAGAATATGACTCATAATCTGTTTACAAGCTTGGGTGTTTACCTACTCAGTATTTCCTTGCTGACTTTAGAAAAACTGCGGTCTTTGTTTCTTTCCCCCGCAGGTCTTAAGAGCTGGATTATGGGGTAGCGGGATTCGACGCTCAGCTAGTATTTGTTAGTATTGGAATAAGCTGAACTCTTAGTATCACTTCACCACGTGTAAAGTATATTATGTTGAAATAATTAAAAGTTTGTAATATATAAGTATCAGATGTGTTGTTCTTGATTTCCGCCGCTTCATTTGAGTAGCACCCCCCTAGGCTCTCCGGTCCGGAACGGAAAGCTCGGGAACGTGGGGTGTTACACGGATAGCCTCGGAACAAGCAAATACTTGGAAGTTGATTGATCGCCTTAGAAGAAGGGATGTAAAACCGTGGTGTTTGTTAAGTGATTTTAATTCCATCGTCTCAACCGAAAAAGAAGGGGGCTGCGTGGTTCCTTTCTCACAATTGTGCCCGTTTACACACACACTTCGTCGTAATGAACTCCGTGATCTTGGTTTATCCGGACCAATATTCACATGGACGAACAATCAAAGTGGTGGTGGTTCTATTCGTGAGAGATTGGACAGGGTGGTGGCTTAGCCGGAATGGCGGGATGTTTTCCCGGATGCTCGGGTTACCCACCTCGAGAATATTACGTCGTATCATCTCCCGATTCGACTGACCTTCAACCCAAATTAGCAACATAAATTTCAAAGGAGGGATAAGAGATTCACATTTGAAACTTCGTGGCAGCAACACAAGGGCCTGAATCAAGTTATAGAAACAAGCCGGTCGATGGAGTCCGATTTGATTACCTCGCTGACCCAAGCAGCGAGCTCCTTGTCTGGTTGGTGTCGCGAAACAGTAGGTGCGCCGTCAATTAGAAAGGCACATGCTAGGGGTAAAATCCGTGACTTACTGCATCAGCCCCAAATGGCTGAGACATTGGAGGCGCTGAAAGATTACATGGTTCCTACGACGAAATTCTAAAAGAGGAGATACGGTGGTTTCAACGATCCCACGTAAACTGGATGTCTTTTGGAGATCGAAACACCCGTTTTTTCACAACAAAGCGATTTCACAGCGACGACGTTATTTCATCTTTGGTTTGGAAGATGATCAGGGGGTATGGAGAAAAGACGATGATGATGTGGTAAGTATTTTACATAATTACTTCATCGATAGTTTTAATTCACAAAGTCTGACGCTACATTTCCCGAGTAGTTGTCCCTTGTCTGGTGTTTCAAGTGCAACAAGCTGATTTGGATTGTCCATTTATGGCCCACGAAGTGTGGTTAGCTCTTAAACATATGGGACCGTTCAAGGCTCCTGGGATTGACGGTTTCCCGCCGGGGCTTTTTCAGACGTATTGGCCAATTGTGGGGGAACGTATTACGGACACTTGCTTGGATAAGTTGAGTCGGAGTGCGGATTTTGGGATGCTCAATCACACTCTTATCATTCGTATCCCAAAGATTAACCAACCAAGGAAGCCGTCTGATTACAGACTGATCAGTCTATGTACTGTTGTTTATAAAATAATAGCAAAAGCTTTCGCTATCGCAAACCGACTGAAAAAGATTCTTGACGGGCTGATTTGTCCTTTTCAGAGTGCTTTTGTTCCAGGTCGGTTGATCTCGGACAATGTTATGGTGTCTTACAAGATTATCCACTCTATGACTACGCGAATGAAAGGCAAGCAAGGTTTCTTGGCTCTAAATGGTGATATGAGTAAAGCGTACAACAGAGTAGAGTGGAGATATCTGCAAGCTATGATGACGAAGATCGGGCTTAGTCACAGATTTGTTGAGCTTATCATGAGATGTGTTACAACAGTCAGGTTCTCTTTCGTTCGACATGGGGAGGTTTTGGGGGAGATTGTTCCTCAACGGGGTCTGCGACAGTGATGTCTCCTTTCGCCGTATATGTTCCTTATATGCATGGAGGGTATGTCTCATTATTTGGTGGATGCAGGTATGGAATGCTTCATAACTCCGGTCAAAGCTTCGAGAAACGGCCCGCCGATATCTCATCTTCTGTTTGCAAACGATAGTATTTTCTTCACCAAAGCAGATGAAGGGGAAGTCTCAGCTCTGATGCAGATCTTAAAGAGGTATGAACATGCATCTGGGCAAATGATTAATTTACAGAAATCTGCTGCGATGTTCTAAAAAAAGGTACCAGCTCACAGACAGACGCAACTTTGTTCTCCTTTAGGGGTGCAGTGTGTCCCCTCGTTTGATAAGTACTTGGGCCTGCCCACGAAAATTAGGCGCTCCAAGAATGGTTCATTTGCAGGCCTTCTTGACACGATTATCGCAAAGGTGTACGGATATAATGAGAAATTTCTTTCGACAGCTGGGAAAAAGTTACTTGTAAAGGCAGGTCTCCGGGCCATTCCTACTTACTCTATGTCTTTTTTCTTACTCCTTATATCATTTTTTGACCAAATTGAATGCTTGATTCAGAGTTTTTTCTTTTTTTTTTATTTTTTTTTTTTTTTTAGGAAATGGTTCTGGAGTTTTGGTGGAAGAAGCATGGCAAGGAGAAAGGTATGTTTTGGCTTGCTTGGGAAAAAGTTAAAAGGTTAATAGGGCTAGGAGGCTTGGGCTTCCGTGACTTCCATTCGTTTAATTTGGCTCTGCTAGGAAAACAGGTTTGGTGGTTCTTAGTGAACCCAGAATATTTACTAGCCTGAGTGATGAAGGCAAATTACTTTGCTAGACATGATTTCTTCAAGGCAAATCTGGGATCTAATTCGAATCCTAGCGGGACGACATATTTTGGAAAGGGGGGCTTACTTGCGTGTAGGAAGAGGAGATACGATTGATGTGTTCCATAGTAGATGGATTCCCGTCTCCATGTCTTTAAGGTAACAATGCCTCCCTCGGGTCAAGAACCCATTGCGGTTAGGAGCCTTATCGATCCGTTCACGAAGCACTGGGATATGCGAAAGGTTAGGGAGACTCTCAATTGCGTGGATGTTGATACAGTGAAGTCTATTATTTTTCCTTTGAACGACCAACAAGACTAATGGACTTGGTTTTATGAAGACGAAGGAAACTACTCGGTAAAATCGGGGTATCTTGTGGCTGAGGAGATAAGACAAGTGCAATACCCTGTATTTTTGCTAAGGGTTATTTTGTAATTTCGATAAAACAAATACTTGATTTTAAAAAAATGATAATAGTACTATTTCAAATTTACTCTTGACGTGTTTTCTTTAATTTTATAAAAGTGCATTATCCTTTTATGTTCGAGATAGTACTTGGAAATTTCATTTTTACCCCTCTTGTATGTGTAATCTTGTACTTGCCATAATTTCTAATATTTGCACATCAATTCTCATTTCCTTGATATTCCAATTTCTACCCCAAATAGCTAGTTGGAGTTTTATAATTTCACTTCAATCCTCCCTCTACTCAATCAAGTCAAACACCCATTTTATAATTAAACGAGGAGACTCTCATTACACTAACCATCATCCTCATCTCCATCATTTCCTACATCAATCACTCTCAATTTTCACATGATTTTCTCTTCAAGAACACTCATTCAAGCTTTTTTTTTATCTCTCTTCAAACTCTATGCCCGGTTTTGGGTGTTGTCCCTCACAAAACAACCCCAAAACTTCATTTTTCATCTTCCAAATTATGGAAAACTTGAGTCCAAGGATATAGTATCATTTGGGGAGTCTTTTTCTTCATATTCGTCAAGAATTCAAGCTCTCGATGCTCTAATGCGACGGATTCGTAGACATAGGCTACGTCAACTACCCGTGAAGATTCTGAATCGCTATCTCGGCTTAAGGTGAGATTACATTCTTAGCCTCGTGTTCCTTGCTTCCTTCGTGTCAAAATATGATTTTATGTCTTGTCTCAAAATGTACTTGTGAGTTACATGCTTATTTTTGTGTGCCTAGCTTCTTTCGTGTCGAAGTTTGATATTATGACTTGTTTCAAAATGTGTTTTGTGATTCACATACTTTACTTGAGTTTGTTTACGTGTGAAATGATTGCTTTGAAACGGTCACGCGAAAATAATTATTCGTTAATAACGTAAAGTGGAATATCGCACGTACCAGAATTTGTTACTATTTGGGAGGTCCTTTGTTGACCGTTACTATTTGGGATCCTTTGTTGACCATTACTATTTGGGAGGTCTGTGCATAATAATTGGAATCTTTGACTATATATTGGAGAACTAATGATTTTACTTGTATACTAGATGAAAAATGACACTTGTGAAATATTTGATTGGAAATGTTGATGATTATTGGGATGTTTCTTATTAGCTCTGTTATTTGCTCGGTTGCAAACTCTGATAATGTATTCTTATACTCTTTCACTTTTATTTTATTTAACTCATGACCCAGCAAGCTATATCATCTTACTGTTTTTACATGCTAAGGTGTATCCCACTCAGTATTTGTTGCTGATTTTCGAAACTGCGGTTCTTGTTTTCCTTCCCACCGCAGGTCTAGGAGGTGGGGTCTGTGGCATAGAAGGGCGCGCAACTCACCTAGATTTATAACGTCACAAGTAGTATCTAGTAACGTTAAGTTGTTGTGTAATAGTAATCAGATGATGTATAAGAAGTTTCATTCAGTTGATTATTATAAGTATGTGTTGTGGTTTGATTTGCTTTTGACTTCCGCCGCTTCTATTTAGCATCGCCCTCCCGGTCTTGCGTACGAGCCGGATAAGGGGGTTGTTGCAGGTGGTATCAGAGCAGTTCGTTCCACTAAGGAAATAAAACCTGTAGGGTAACCTAAAATGAACATAGGGCAAGATAAAATACGGAAAAGCCGGATACTTGGCGAGTTATATTTTACTTCCTCTTGCATGATGAATTACTATGTGTTATTTGATATAATCATGTTTCGTGTTCGGACCCTAGCACTATTTCAGACGTATGGTTGTCCTTTCTAAATGTGAATCTTGTTTTTATGTGTCACAACGAGACATCCTATGTGGTTCTACACATTGTATGATTATTTGTTGTGAAATATTCATTATATTAGTACGCGTGTGACCATAAGAGACCATATAGGAAATCGATTGAAACTTTAGTGACCCTTTAGAGCTTCGAGGAAGAAGCATTTTCTAAGGGGGGAAGGTTGTAATAACCCGTATTTTTGCTAAGGGTTATTTTATAATTTCGATAAAATAAATACTTGAGTTTAAAAAATAAAATGATAATAGTACTATTTCAAATTTACTCTTGACGTATTTTCTTTAATTTTATAAAAGTGCATTTTGACATTTAAAGGCATAGTAGTTTATTTGGAGTTATTTGATAATTTTCTTTTAATGTAAAATGTATCCTTTTATGTTGTAGGTAGTAATTGGAAATTTCATTTTTACCCCTCTTGTATGGGTAATCTTGTACTTGCCATAATTTCTAATATTCACACATCAATCCTCATTTCCTTGATATCTAATTTCTACCCCAACTAGCTAGTTGGAGTTCTATAATTGCACTTCAATCCTCCCTCCAGTCAACCAAGTCAAACACCCATTTTATAATTAAATGAAGAGACTCTCATTACTTTAACCATCATCCTATCATCTCCATCATTTCCTACATCAACCACTCTCAATTTTCACATGATTTTCTCTTCAAGAACACTAATTCAAGCTCTTTTCTCTCTCTTCAAACTCTATGCCCGATTTTGGGAGTTGACCCTCACAAAACAACCCAAAAACTTCATTTTCATCTTCCAAATCATGGAATACTTGAGTCCAAGGCTATAGTATTCATTTGGGGAGTCTTTTTCTTCATATTCTTCAAGAATTCAAGCTCTCTATGCTCTAATGCGACGGATCCGTAGACATAGGCTGTGTCAACTGTAGGGTTTTGATTCATGGATGCGCAACGGAAGTATAAACAATCATAAAACCATGCAAAACCCTCCAAGGATCACAAGTCGAGAGACATAACGATGGTAAGGGTAAGAAATCATAAACACACCTTAGGGTTCTCCTTTGATGACTTCAAACGCGAATAGTGTCACGTCTCTACGGTTGATCCACGCCTAGAGGTGAGATCTAGATCTTCCAATCCTTGGTGCTAGCCCGGAAAGAGGAAGAGGAAGAATAAATCGCCAACAATGGAGTGCCAAAGGTGGGGCGGCTTCCCCTTGTAGCCGACGGGTAGGGGCGGTCCCATAAAGGGGGTTCGGCCCTCTTTTTGGGACTTGCTCTCTCCTTGCTTTGTTCTCTCCTTTCTTCTATCAAATAGATGTGTGGTGTGTGTAGAGAGAAAATTAAGCTAGGAGTGTTCTTTATATAGCCCAACAACTCCTTGTCCTACTACATAAAGAACCCCTCTCCTAATCCTACTCAAGTTCGGATTAGTCCTTTTTTGCAAAAATAGTCCTTATCATGTCAATACATGGACTAGTTCTATTTTGCAAACTAATCCTAATCATGTCTCTACATGAATTAGGCCACCTTGGCATATCCTAATCATGTCTATACATGGATTAGTCCAACTTGCATATTAGTCCTACTAAGTTAGCAAGTTGTTGCGATTTGATCCTTTTAATTAATTAATCATATTAATTAATTATTTCTCATGTCTAGTTCACCCCTATATGGCGTGTGACCCCATAGGTTCTATTTAGTTGGTAGTAACTATTTACTAATATGGAGCGGCCTCTAGCAAGACATCCATTCTAGCCAACAAATAGAATAGTCATCATGACAAACCTTGTGAAAGTAATTGTCTCATCCCTTTGTCCCAATATCCGGATTGGACACGAGACATACAAGTCACACTCGTATATCCAATCCATAGTTTCTCGATCCATGGGAATAGCCTTATTCGTGCAAATAACATCAATATCCCATATTGATTTATTTGAGTCTGGCCAGACATTTTATAAGCACTATCCCTCGAGTGGCCTAGGATATTTGCTCCCGTTATGTGGGAGGGACAAATCCTATCTACGTCCACTACGATCTCTAAGCTTGCTTCTTATTGTATCCAGTACACGCCTTTATAACTACCCAGTTACGGTGTAGCGTTTAACGCTACCAAGATCACAATAATCCACAACTAGAATATCTAGTGACTTCAAGTCTAAGGATGACAATACCATTGCACCGCGAGAAGCGCTTGTGACTTAACATAACGTGTATGTAGCCTTCTCGGAGATGGGTCAATCCAGTATGCCATTACTCCTAATGCATACCCATGTGTTGGATCATGATATCTCCATATCAATCCAACCCCATACTAGTCTATAGATGATTGTCCCATTAATCATTATAATTGACTAGGGATATTTAAGAATATAACACTTATATTCTAAGGACTTCATTCATGTTAACATATCTTTATATCGATAACATAATGAATCGTAAATCCATAAATGTCACAATTAATTGATTGCCTCTAGGGCAGAATTCCAACAGTCTCCCACTTGCACTAGAGTCAATCTCTTGCATCATATGCCTATTGATCTAGCGCGGCCCTCCACGCTTCCGCTACGTAGGGGCGAGACATATGCTGGCACCTTGCAAATATTCACATCTCCTCCATCAACAATTTGATTGAGAGATTGAATATTCTGAATAAATGCATCTTATGCATTAATTTACTCAGTTCTCTATGTTAGAATCAGTGACTGAATCTTGCCTGAAACCTTTCCAGCTCACAGTCGCTCCCACTAAGGAAAAACTCAAAACTTGACTTATAATCTGAAATCTTCTTTGTCAGATTTGAAGTTCGCATCACTGTAACCCCTTACAGCAAACTCTTCATATTATCTATTTATCAATAATTCATCCTTAGTGCTTCTCAAGTACTAAAGGATAATCTTGATATTTTATCCAGTGACTCTCACCCGGATATGACTGGTATCTTTGTGTCATGCTTTATGACATGTCTGACCTAGTACATCTCATGGCGTATCTCGTGAATCTAATTCATACGGTCCATTCCCAATCTAATTGGTAAGACAATTAGCCTTCCAAAGACTAATTCCATGTGACATGGGTAAGAATCAATATTCTTTTCACGTTGAACCATTTCAACACCTTTGTCAATTTGTGTACTATGACCTAAGCTATACAACCATCTTGATCTACCTCAATAGATCTTCACAAGTTGCTTCGCTTAAGTCTACCATTAGAAAGTCAACTCCCTAGTCAATCTACGTAAGACTGCCAAGTAGGGACAACATTCCTAATGATTAAGTATGTCTCCACATACACGACCAGAAACATAACTGTGCTCCCACTAACCTTCTTGTAGACACAAGTCTCATCTTCAATTTTGATGGAACCAAACTCCTTTGATTACATCATCCATTTGAAGAGTCCAACTCCTAGAAGCTTGATCCAATCTATAAATAGATTGCTACAAGCAAGATGCGAATGGATTTAAGCATCACAATTGGGGAAAGATTTTGTCATAGTCTATACTATGGGCTCACATAAAATCCCTTTCCTACCAATTTTCCCTTAAAGTTAATCATATTACCATCCATGTTGGTTTCCTCATAACCCACTTGCACCCTATGGGTCCTACCCTTCAGGTGGTTCCATCAAAGTCTATACTTTGTTGGTATACATGGATTCCATATCGTATCTCATGGCTCCAAGCCATTTCCGAGAGTATGGCCACACGTGGCCATATCATAGGTTGTAGGCTCATCTTTATGATCAATATATCACGGGTTATGAGAAATCCTTATTTCTCTAGTCCCTTGACATATCCTACCTTACCTACGAGGTTCTTGTGTTATCTGAGTAGGTTACTCCACAACACCTTGTGATCCTGCTCATGTTCCATCAAACGGATCAATGTTCTATTGTGGTTCTTGAACTTTTCAAGTTCTACTGTCCTCCCACTGTTTCTCTTAGAGACAATCTCTACCTAGAAACATTGTAGTTCGAGCAACATACAGTTTGTTCTCGATTGGGTTGTAGAAATAATATCCTTTTCAGGATATCCTACAAAACATTTATCCGACTTGGGTCCAAGTTTATTTGTAAACTCTCTTACATAAACTTCATAACCCCAAATCTTTATGAATGACATACTAGGACACTTTCCTAGTCCATATCTCATATGGCGTTATTCATAATCCGTTTTTGATGGAACAAGGTTAAGGGCGAAATTTGCTGTAATTAGAACATAGCCCCAAAAGTAAACTGGAAGTTCTGTTTGACTCATCATGGACCGAACCGTGTCCTACAAGGTCCGAAATCTCCTCTTAGACACGCCAAACCTTTGTGGCGTGCTAGGTGGAGCGAGTGTTGGATCATATCCAACACTCCCATAGATTGTTGTAACTCTTGGCTCAAGTACTCTCCTCTATGATCCAATCGTAGAGCCCTAATACTTTTGCCAAGCTGGTTCTCTACTTCATTCCTGAATACCTTGAACAATTCAAAGGATTCTGATTTGTTTCTTCATAAGATACACAAATCCATATTTCTCTGATCCCATCAGTAAATATGATGTGGTACTGAAAACCATCTTTAGCATTTGTGCTTAGTGGCCTTCATACATCGATATGTATGATTCTCAAAAGATCATATCTTTGCCTAATAAGTCTTACATGTCTCATATGATTCAATAATCAAATGAGTTCCAGAAATCCATCCTCATGGGGTTCTAGATATGTATCTCTTATTTATGGGGCCTAAACAATAATGCTAAAGATAAGTGAAGTTCATATCATTATATGCAAACCTCTAGGTATTAATGTTATAGATGAAATTATCATGATCATGGATATAGAATCCACTTAGACAAAATTGTATTACAATAATGCATACCATAATAAATGGAACACATTTGTCCTTTTATTATGATAAGGAGCTTTCTTGTCCAAACAAGAAACTATGATAATGGTCCTACTCATAGTAGGGACATTATCGCTTTTGTCTAATTCATGAAAAATTTCTTGAATGTAGAAATAATTCCCTACGGCTTTTCAGCAACCCTTTGCTTCATAGCCCCACGTGTAGGATTATTTCTTCCTTATCCAATTGTCTTCGTCTCTTGAGATCCTCCACATTTCTATAAATGTGAGATCCTCATCTAGTATCATATACTCTTGATGATGAGATAGACACATTGAATTTTATAACAAAAATACCCAAATCGAAATTCATAATTCCTTTATATTTACTTCCATGTACTTTGGGTAGTCTCTCTTCCTCTACACCACCTATGGGACTTCGAGGCAACTTGGTTTTAGCAACAGGCTTGCTTTATACCCATGGGTTCGGCGCAAACCATTTGCCCTTACCCATGCTGTTAACTATTAACAGTTTTGCCCATGCCCATTATGAGTGTTTTGTTTAGTAATTTTTCAATCATATTGAGTAAATCAACTTTAGAACAAAACTGTAATTGCATCCAATGCAATTCTTGGTCCACTTGGGTGAATAACCTTTTATTCTTTAATCTATCTCATAGATAATGCATATTCACTAATGTTTCAATCATATTGAATTAGTATATTTGCATAACCCAAAGTGGAGCAACACTTCAAACCTTTCATGTTTAGCTCGCTCTTTTGAAAGAGCTTCTTTTAATGTATGATCATATCATACTTCTCCATGTTTCTCTTCTTGCTTCCAAAGCTCAGAGTTCATGGCAGCTAGCATGAGACAAGTCATAACCAAAGAACCATTCTTTGGTGTTCCTTTCATAGGTTTTAGTGTGTTTTTGGTAGTCGGTGGAAGAGAACTTTATGTTCTACAACGTACAACAATTTCTACAACAATTTCTATTTAATTTGAGAACAATTCTCAGTTTTATACCAATCTAGATTCCAGACAACTCGTCCATCTTATGGACATCTAGTCGTGTTTTGTTTGTTTAATGCCATGGGTATTTAACACAATAGGATTATGCAAAGTTTGTGACGTATAACTATATTCAACAAGGATTTAAATTGTCAAATATAGCTCCCACTATTTTTCTACGGATTAATAACCCTCAAGATATTAATGCGGAAAATATCCTTATATTTTCTAGTGGGCCAAGATCCATGTTTCATCTCCTTATGAGCTTGCTTTGGCAAGTCACCCATAATTTGACTACTTTAGGTAGGAACAATTCCAATTGCATCCCATATGCAACTCTTGGTTCAATCGGGCAAATAACTCCTTATTTATCCATCCATATGGATAATCCCAATTGATTGCCTCTAGGTTTCTTAATCATATTAATAGCCCAGTTGTGTTCAACCTCTTATTTAAACAATTGCACATTGTTACGTGCCATCGCATTCCATCATTATGAACCAAGTCGCCATGCTTTGGCACGCACGAACTTGATAAATAATGATGATAATGAGTGTTTAAATGACGAGAAGGCAAGAACACAATATTTGAATTTTGAGGGATTTTTAAATTCAAATTTAATTATTTTGTTGATCAAAATCAACTAATCTATCTATTTGAGTTTGGGCACAACTCCAAATAATTGATCCGGGTTGTCTAATTATCTTATTATCCTAATTGCATGCATCATCCATACAGCAACCACAAAATAATAAGACAATAAAGTAAACAACCACAAAACAGAAATTAAACGTGATGTGGATATGGTCTTTTCTAGACTAAGATCATTCCAAGCCAATGGAATTATCTATGAACCCTAAAAACAAACACATCTCCATGCGTCTTGATCTTTTGGTCCATCCTTCATAGTCATGTGGAATGCTCCATGCTCCATCTTTTGTGGCTCCTTTGGCTTTGGGCTTCTTTTCTTCAATCTTGGCTAACAATCTACTTTATCTAGCACTAGCTAACTTCTATACTAAATAAAATAAATCTCACAAGTTGAGAAAAAAAATGGCTCGCAGGCCATAAAATCCTAATTAATTATTACAATTAATTGATCAGCTCGCAGGCCGTAAACCAAACCACAAAAATTAAACATCCACATCAAACCACATCCTAAGGCCATATCCAATCACCATGCGATTTGCACATAAACAGTTAAAATTCAATTTTAACGCGCTTGGTCAATTTTAATTGATTTTAGGATTTTCTAGGGTTAAAACGGTCCATGGGGCCCAACAATCAAATTATCCGGGCCCAAAAAGAGAACCACAAAGGCCTTGGGCCGGCCGGCCCCTAGCCCACGCAGCTAGGCCACGGGCTAGGGCTGCCCCGACCCCTAGGCCGACCCTTGCTTGGGCGGCAAGCAAGGAGGGGCGGTCCCCTAGGGGGGCCGAACCTCCTTTGGGAGTTGTTTCCAAAACAACTCCCTTGCTTGGTGCCCAAGTTTAGTTGTTTCCTTGTTTGGGAAGAACTCCTTCTTCCCTAAGGATGCCCAAACCCTAGATCTAAGATCCTAAAATTTCTCAAACTCACTAATTCATGCATCCAATGCAAAAATTAGATCTTGTTATGATAGATTATTGACAAATTGCATCCCATGCTTGATTTGTCTTGTTTTACGCGATAAACAATCAATTTAAGGTGTAAAACAACTAAAACGTAACACATAAACCACGTTTATGCTCTACGACCTGTGGCTCTGATACCACTGTAGGGTTTTGATTCATGGATGCGCAACGGAAGCATAAACAATCATAAAACCATGCAAAACCCTCCAAGGATCACAAGTCGAGAGACATGACGATGGTAAGGGTAAGAAATCATAAACACACCTTAGGGTTCTCCTTTGATGACTTCAAACGCGAATAGTGTCACGTCTCTACGGTTGATCCACGCCTAGAGGTGAGATCTAGATCTTCCAATCCTTGGTGCTAGCCCGGAAAGAGGAAGAGGAAGAAGAAATCGCCAACAATGGAGTGCCAAAGGTGGGGCGGCTTCCCCTTGTAGCCGACGGGTAGGGGCGGTCCCATAAAGGGGATTCGGCCCTCTTTTTGGGACTTGCTCTCTCCTTTCTTTGTTCTCTCCTTTCTTCTATAAAATAGATGTGTTGGTGTGTGTAGAGAGAAAATTAAGCTAGGAGTGTTCTTTATATAGCCCAACAACTCCTTGTCCTACTACATAAAGAACCCCTCACCTAATCCTACTCAAGTTCGGATTAGTCCCTTTTTGCAAAAAGAGTCCTTATCATGTCAATACATGGATTAGTTCTATTTTGCAAACTAATCCTAATCATGTCTCTACATGAATTAGGCCACCTTGGCATATCCTAATCATGTCTATACATGGATTAGTCCAACTTGCATATTAGTCCTACTAAGTTAGCAAGTTGTTGCGATTTGATCCTTTTAATTAATTAATCATATTAATTAATTATTTCCCATGTCTAGTTCACCCCTATATGGCGTGTGACCCCATAGGTTCTATTTAGTTGGTAGTAACTATTTACTAATATGGAGCGGCCTCTAGCAAGACATCCATTCTAGCCAACAAATAGAATAGTCATCATGACAAACCTTGTGCAAGTAATTGTCTCATCCCTTTGTCCCAATATCCGGATTGGACACGAGACATACAAGTCACACTCGTATATCCAATCCATAGTTTCTCGATCCATGAGAATAGCCTTATTCGTGCAAATAACATCAATATCCCATATTGATTTATTTGAGTCTGGCCAGACATTTTATAAGCACTATCCCTCGAGTGGCCTAGGATATTTGCTCCCGTTATGTGGGAGGGAAAAATCCTATCTACGTCCACTACGATCTCTAAGCTTGCTTCTTATTGTATCCAGTACACACCTTTATAACTACCCAGTTACGGTGTAGCGTTTAACGCTACCAAGATCACAATAATCCACAACTAGAATATCTAGTGACTTCAAGTCTAAGGATGACAATACCATTGCACCGCGAGAAGCGCTTGTGACTTAACATAACGTGTATGTAGCCTTCTCGGAGATGGGTCAATCCAGTATGCCATTACTCCTAATGCATACCCATGTGTTGGATCATGATATCTCCATATCAATCCAACCCCATACTAGTCTATAGATGATTGTCCCATTAATCATTATAATTGACTAGGGATATTTAAGAATATAACACTTATATTCTAAGGACTTCATTCATGTTAACATATCTTTATATCGATACATAATGAATCGTAAATCCATAAATGTCACAATTAATTGATTGCCTCTAGGGCACAATTCCAACATCAACTACCCGTGAAGATTGTGAATTGCTATCTCGGCTTAAGGTGAGATTACATGATTAGCCTCGTGTGCCTTGATTCCTTCGTGTCAAAATATAATTTTATGTCTTGTCTCAAAATGTACTTGTGAGTTACATGCTTGTCTCAGTTCAAGAGGTTTACTGATATAGTAAACAAGTTGGAATCTTTGGGAAAGGCTTTCTCAAATGAAGATAAAGTCTGAAAGATATTAAGAAATTTGCGAAAAGCCAAGTAGGAACGTAAGACGAGTGCAATTGAGGAAGCTCAGGATTTGAGCATCTTAGAGCTAGATGATCTACAAGGCAAGTTGCTCACTCATGAGATTTCAATTAAAAAAGTAGATGGTGACATGAGTGACAACATCAAGAACCTGGCACTCAAGGCAAAGGATAATGAAAAATCATAAAGCCTTGAAGAGGATGATGATGATGATGATGATGATGATGAGGCCTTAGCCTTGATCTCCAAAGCGTTAGCCAGAATCGTGAAGAAGAAAAGGAGCTTTGGAAACAAGGACTATAATAAAGACAAATTAAGATCCTCAATTAGCACGGATCACAAAGGTAAATCTTCTTCACGCTATATAAACCTAAAGTAATGAATTCCTATGAATGTGGAGATGCAGATCATATGGTAAGATATTTTCCACAAAAGAAGAAAAGGAGGAAATTTCCTAAAAAGGAAAATGACTGCAGAAGGAAGAAAGAAATGGTGGCTTCATGGAGTTATTCTGATTATTCAACAGACTCAGATTATGATGATAAGCAGGATAATTTTTGCTTAATGGCTGAGCATGAAGAAGAAAAAGGCTCGGACAAGCATATCGAAGAAATGGTAAAGAATCTTCTATCTAGTCCTTCAAATGTTTTGCCTGCAATCCTGAAAAGTATGTTTTTGAATGAGGAAAGTTATAGGAATGAGATTGATTCTTTGAAAATAAAGGTTCATGAGCACGCCAAGGAAAATTTAGATTTTATCTTTCAAAACAAGAGTCTTGAAGAAAATAAGTTGAAAATTGTTAGTGATTTCAAAGCCTTGGAAAGTAGATTCAAAACTTTGAAAGCATAAGTCAAAGAAGTTGTTGATCAAAACTCTATTTTAACGAATAAGTTTGTTGATCTACATAATCACTCAGATGATTTAGAGCAACAGAAAACTTCTTTGACTCAGAAGCTTCAAGAATCTAAGAAAATTTTATCTACCTTTGCTGGCTCAGAACACAAGATTAAGCTCATGCTTGAAGGAAGTATGCATTCGGGTTACAAAAGTGAAATTGGTTATAATCCAAATTTTTCAAAAAAGAACCAAGTCACATTTTTTAAATCAGGAAGCAAACATTCTCCAAAATGTCATTACTGTTGAAAAGTTGGGCATACTAAGTTGACTTGCCCCTTTAGAAGGACATAACTTCATATATTGAGGAACACCTATCCTTATCAGCTTAAGGGACAAGTGAGACAGAGTTAAGTTCCAAAAGGAATCAGACCACCTAACATGGTTGCTTCTGAGTATGAATCCAAATACTACACTTCGTCTAATAGCATGTTAAGTCATAGATTGAATTTTGCAGGTTGTCACCAAAGTTTTGAACGATCAAAAATGACTATTGGACAGTGTTTGTTGTAGAAATAAATATTTATTCATTGATCTTAAAGAGAAATCTGGAGGAACAGTCACACTTGGTGACAAAGCTAAATGTAATATTATTGGTATATGCAGTATTGTAATGATTCTGCAAGTTCAATTTCTGATATTTATTTGGTTGAAGGTTTAAAGTAAATCTGCTTAGTACATCTCAATTGTGTGATAGAGGTAACAAAGTAGTTTTTGACAAGGAGAAATGTGTGGTGAAAAATGAGAAATCTGGAAATTGCATACTCACTGCTCCTAGGTCATATAATGTTTATGCTTTAAGTACTAACAAAGTTGGAGGTGAAAGTCTGAAGTGTCTCAAAGCTTTGAAGGAAGACTCAAAGCTTTGACATAGAAAGCTTGGGCATATTAGCAAGCATACAATGAACAAGCTCATCTCAAAATACATTTTAAGAGGTTTACCAACCATGAAATTCAAAAAATGATGAGATTTGCAAGCCATGTACCCAAGGTAAACAAGCAAAGAGTTCATTCAAGCCAAAGAACTTTGTAAGTACCACTAGACCCTTAGAATTGATGCATATGGACTTGTGTGGTCCTATAAGGGTTCATACACTCAAAGGTAAGAGATATATGCTTGTTGTAGTAGATGATTATTCTAGATTTACATGGGTTGTGTTCATTAAAGATAAATCTGAAGCATTGTGTGAATTCTCAAAGCTTTGTAAAATGCTTCCAACTTTGAAAAACTTACCTGTTGCATCAATTAGAAGTGATCATGGTAGAGAATTTGATCAGCTTGATTTTGATTTATTTGTGCAAAGCATGGTATCTCACACAACTTTTCTGCACCTAGAACTCCACTGCATAATAGAGTAGTTGAGAGGAAAAATAGGACACTTGAAGATATGTCTAGAACCATGCTACTTGAAAGTAATTTGCCAAAGTATTTGTGGGCAGAAGCTATTAACACTACCAACTATGTGCTGAATAGATGTTTGATTAGACCTATTTTGAAGAAAACTCCTTATGATCTTTTCAAAGGCAGAAAGCCAAGTGTTTCTTATTTTAAGCCTTTTGGATGTACTTGTTATGTGCATAATAATGGAAAGGATAATCTTGGCAAATTTGATGCTAGTAGTGATGAAGGTATATTTCTTGGTTATTATCAAACTAGCAAAGCATATAGAGTTTTCAATAAGAGAATTAAGATTGTAGAGGAGAGTATTCGTGTGATTTTTGATGAAAGTACTGATGATTCCTTGAGTGAAAGTTTTGCAGATCTCAACTTGAATAAGTATGAGGCAGATGATGATTATGAGAAAGAGAAAGAAGCAAAACTAACTTGTAGGAACAGACAAAATAAACTCAGGGCCTTGAACATCTGGCTGATCCAAAATCTCACAGCGTTGAGACTGGAATTGACAGAACACAAAGTGCTCAAGCTACTGCATCAAGTTCTCAAAGTATTGAAAAGATCTATGGAGAACCAGAACCCTGGACACCAAGTAAGATGTTCAAATACTTATCAAATCATCATGTAGACAATATCATCTCAGAGCTAACAAATGATACTCAGACCAGAGGACAATTGAATAACTTGTGTGCTCATAGGCCTTTGTATCCAAGATTGAACCTAAGAATGCAAAGGAGGCATTAGAAGATGCATATTCGATCATTGCAATGCAGAATGAGCTGAATGAGTTTGAAAGGAACAAGGTTTGGAACTTGGTTCCTAGGCCAAAGAGACAATCAGTGATTGGAACCAGATGGGTGTTCGGAAAAAAACTTGATGAAAATGGTAAGGTTGAGAGAAAAAAAGCCAGGCTTGTGGCACATGGGTAAAATCAAGAAGAAGGATTTGATTATGAGGAGACATTTTCTCCTGTTTCCAGGTTAGAAGCTATCAGAATGCTTCTTTCATTTGCATCATAAACACATAAATGTTTTTCAAATGGATGCCAAATGTGCTTTCTTAAATGGTTATTTACAAGAAGAAGTATATGTTGCTCAACCACGTGGTTTTGAAGATGACAATTTCCTGATCATGTTTACAAATTAGACAAACCTCTTTATGGCCTTAAGCAAGCTCCAAGGACTTGGTACGACAAAATCTCAAAGTTTTTTAATTGACAATGGTTTTAAGAGAGGTCTAGTAGACAAATCTTTTTATTAAGAATCATGAAAAAGATTTACTAGTAGTACAGATTTATGTTGATGATATACTATTTGGTGCTACTAATGATGCTCTTTCAAATAGTTTTCAAGTCTAATGTGCAGGAAATGTGAGATGAGCTTAATGGGAGAATTGAATTTCTTTCTTGGACTTCATGTACATCGAATGAAGAAAGGAATATTTGTGCATCAAGAAAAATATACCAAGGACTTGTTAAGCAAGTACAATATGTCTCAATCCAAGATAGAAAAGACCCATATGAGTTCATCATTATCCTTGGAAAAGGATACAAATGGTAAGAGTGTGAATCAAAAGGATTACAGAGGTATGATTGTTTCACTATTGTATATAAGTGCTAGTAGACCATATATTATGTTCACTGCAGATCCTATGGAAAGTCATTTGATTCCTGTTAAAAGGATTTTCAGATATTTGAATGGAACCTAAGACTTGGGGATTTGGTATCAAAGTAGAACTAATTTCATGTTGAGTGGTTATTCAGATGCAGACTTTGCAGGCTACAAAGTGAATAGAAAGAGTACTTCAGGGTGTTGCCAATTTATTGGTTCATCAATGATTAGTTGGCATTCAAAGAAGCAGAATTCAGTAGCCTTGTCAACTGTAGAAGCTGAATACATTGCAGCCGGTGCTTGTTGTTCAAAAGTACTATGTATTGCCAAAAATTAAGAGATCTTGGATATGAATTCAGAAATGTGTCTATCAACTGTGACAATGCAAGTGCCATTTCAATATCAAAGAATCTAGTGCAGCATTCCAGAACTAAGCATATTGATGTAAGACATCATTTCATAAGAGATTATGCTGAGAAAGGTGTTGTATCTTTATCTTTTATTTCAACTACTATGCAAATAGCTGATATCTTCACTAAACCTTTGCCAGATGAGAGGTTTGCTTCCCTAAGGCTTGAATTGGCTATGTTAAAAAAGGATGCATTGGTTTAGGGGGAGTATTAGTTCTTATATTTATTATGTGTAGAAATATCAAAGCCTTGAGATCATACTTTCCTAGCCTTGAAAGTATGTTTCAAAGCTTTGAAATTTTCTGGCAGCCTTGAAATTTCTCAAAGCTTTGGGCTACTGTTTCAAAGCTTTGATGAATATGATGTGTAATTTTATTCAAAAATTGGATCAAGAATTTTTTTGTAATATCTTATGGATAATTACAGAATATTTTAAATGTTCAGAGATTTGTTCAAATTATCTCTAAAATATCTCAAGAATATCCTTAAAGATTTGATCTTGCATGCAATCCTATTTTGAGTCAAAATATTCTACCTACTTAAGCCAACTTCAGGGCTTCTTTCTCTCACTCTCAATCTCTTTTTCTCCGTCTCTATCTATCTCTTCATATTTCTCTCTAAACCCTCTGAAAACCCTAAAACCCAATGGAGAGAAAATCTGAAAGAATCAAGCTGCAAGGTCAGTGTTCTTCAAATAGAATCAAGAAAAAGAAAAGAGTATCACCATTCATGGATCAGAATCTGAAACTACAGGAAGCATGCAAGAAAATTCTCCACCATTGAAGAGAATCAAGAAGGAGAAGGAAGTTCAAGAAGCTGGGTCAGAATCTGAATCTGGAATAGAGCAGTGGTGAAAGATAAGGAGCAGGGGAGTAAATATCAAGATGATAAGTCAAGCAAGAAGAAGAAAGAGGTTGCTAAAGAGAAGAAGTCAGAGGCAGAGAAGAAAGGTAATCAAACTCCAAAAGGAAAGAAGCCAGAGGAGAAGAAAGGTGATCCATCTACAGAACAAAAGAAGAGAGCCAAGCACAGTGCTGTGAAGACTAAGAAAGTTTCTAGACATGGTAAGAAAATTCTTCCACAATCTTGGTTTATAAATCCAGAAGTTAAAGTTTTTTGGATGGATGGGTATGCCTCTTCTAAAATTGCCTATTGTAGTCTAATAAGTGTTAAGTTATTAGATAAATTGGACATAGACTACATTAGGAAGTTAAAAGATTCATCTGTTGGGAAGATGTTGCGTCCTAACTTTGATACTTATCCGAGGTTAAGTAGGTTGTTTTATTTCAATTTGGTTCAAGAAGTTGATGATAGTGATAGTTATGTGTTGACCTCTAAGGTTGCTGGAATGGACATACGGTTAGACCACAAGGTTTTCACCAAATTCTTGGGAGTACCTAAGAAGTATATGGTACATGAATATCCAAATAGGAGGGAGTGCTTGGAGTTAGCAGAATCCATGTTTTTCTTGGAGGGTACACTAACTTGACCGATACAGTTAACACACTGTGTCTTCAACTGTGAAGCCAAAATCGTATTCTCAATTATCATGAGATGTGTGGTACCAAGAAAGCATTCTAAAGAGCTGGTGACAGACAGGGTGTTAGTTCTGATGTACTTAATCTGTCAAGGCTTTGAAGTTGATTTGCCTACTGTAATCATGGAGCATATGATTTACTTCGGAACTAGAACTAGGAATCACTCTTTGCCTTATGCAAATCTTTTAACACTATTCTTTAAACACTTTGGGGTGCCTATGGAGGATGAGGAGAAGATTACAAGTGGTTTTGGGTTGGTTGATGAAGCATCACTTCAAAGGATTGGTGTTGTTCAAACTGGTAAGGGGAAGTGGAAATTCTATTCTGAGTTGTAGTAATACATTAAACCCAGAGCGGCGACAACATCAAAGGCTTCTAGTAACTTGGATTTTTCTCAATTTTGAATAGAGTTAAGGTCTTACTGGTTGGTATTGAATATCTTAGGCAATGGTTGTTTGATCTATATACTGAATTTGGGAAGTTCAAGGGCTTGACGACTACAATGGAAGGAAAGCTAGATGTGATCATCAAAGATTTGAACTTGGAGAAGATACCATCAACTGAGAGTAGACACGCCGGTATCTATTCAGATGAAGTCATTGGGGAAGTTCTGAAGAAACAGAAGAAGAAGAAGGTTCCAATTGTCCAAGCTTCAAAAAATATGTTTGAACAGACTGATGATGAAGCTGGTAGTGAGAAAGCTGCTGAGAAAAAAGCTGCAACAGTTGAGGAGGTAATTGCTAAAGTTGTTGCTGATGTAGAGGCTGAGAAAGTAGAAGCACATGATGAGAATGAACAAGCTGAGCATGTGAAGAGCAAGTTGAGATTGGTGAAGAATCAGATGAAGAATCAGCAGAGGAAGAACAGGTGGAGCCTGGGAATACAAAGGACAAGGCCAAAGGAAAAGGAAAAGTTCAAGGATGAAGTTCTATTTGGGCCGTTTTTTATCGTGATGTTACAAACGATCACTAGGCCACATTTGAATCGGGATGTTATTGGGACACATATATAACATATTCAGCCTCTGACGCACTGGTTGAACCAGTGGCCTAGTTCTCTCACTGGTTCGATATTTGGGCCGTTTTTAAAATCTATTACAGTATGTTTTCGAAGAATGGCTAATATTCGGAGGTGAGGGCATTTCATTAACTTACATAGTTCTCAGAATCTTACAGGTCACAATTTTGTAGTAAGATTCGCTTCACACATGGAATAATGTGAATCCTTATGTGAATCATAAATGGAACAAAAATTAATCTGAATCTGTTTCAGGAGACCGTTTGGTTCAGCTAGGGTCTATTGAGTCAGAAGAACTAACAAAAGAGAGTTTATATGAAAAAAAGAAAGAAATAAAATAATGCTTACTCTTATTCTGGCACTTTTTCTGCATATGTTTGATTCAAAATGACTTCTTCGTTTTTCGAAAGCAAATGCTAATTGTCTTAATTCTTATTATTTGTAGTTCTCTTGGTATCCTATGTAGAGAGTGAAAAATTGTATTGACTGAATGATGAATTACAATTTACAAAGGCTAGCTATTTATACACAATTGCCTATGACATACTGTCTAGATACATTGTATGAGGTCCTAGAGATTAGGAAACAAATAACTATAGTAGGAAACAAATAATCACAATTATAGGCTAGAATAATTAGCATTGACTAAGAATCCTAATTATTCTCAACATCCTACATTCCATTGCTTACCATATCGGGAGCAGTTTTCGAGTAGCAGTTTTGTTTTTCTTGCTGGATCAAAACTTTTCAGTACCAGTACGTTGCAGTGTTCCGTTTTTGGGATACATATAATTAGTTATAGAATGACTCCTCTTTAAAAGTATATGTTTCAGTACGCGTCATAAAGACTTGCATACTCGTAAAATTCGATGCATTTGTATGATCTCTTTTAATGTAAGAATCAACTAAATTCCACTATATATCTTGTACAAATAAGTGCACCAAATCTCACTCAGTACTAACGTAACATCTATCTATCTATAACATCAAAGTATCAGTCTGTCCCGTCTCTTTGTTCCCATTTGACTTTTTTGACTCGTATCTGGGTCATTTTGACCAGGTGATTTGGATTGCAAAATAATACGATTTTTTTGATAATTTTTTCACCATATTATAAAGCAACTTTTACTCTACAATACCATGAAAAAATTATCAAAAATTTACATCGATTTGCTATTGTGACAAAAATAAAATTGAGAACAAAGAGACGGGACAGAGTGGTACTTGTTAATTTGTTGTATATGATTACAATATAAATTGAAGCTATCTTGATTTTAGAAAATATTATAAAAAGGGACATGTGTGCCTACTCCTCATAGTTCTTGTAACGTTTTAGAATTATATATATCTCTATCTCTACTACTTAAAATTTTGTAGTGTTCCTAACCAAAAGATGTTCCTAACCAAGAAGTGTTCCTAACTCTTTTGAAGTTACAAAAATACCCTTAAGTTAAAGATGATGAATTACTAAAATACCCTTACAATATAACTAACTGAAGGTCCTGAACAGATATGCCTCTTCATGTCCTTTCACACCTCTTCAGTTCAATAAAAAAAAATCCTAACCCAAGGAGTGTCCTAACCTTATTTTGTTTCTGACACTTTGAATTGACAAAAATACCCTTGAGTAAAACATCGTGTATGTTCGTCTCCAGCCTCCTTTAAACAAATACCCAAGCACCCAGACCGATTAGGAAACGGTTCCTCCACGCAACAAACAAGAGGTAATCTTCAAATCAGCCTCTGCTGCAGCAGGGTAAATTGCGCGCATCTTCTGCATGTACTTTCTTCTCCGGTTTGTTGTTGCTTCACCGTTGGTATGGTCATATTAACCTGAAAGTTTGCCAGTGTTTTCAAAAGATCACTATTGCACGCTGCTATTGTTGCATCACCGCCATGGTGAAATCGAAAAGCCGGTGCCGCTACCACAATCAATTGATGCATCATCGCTTCCTTATCCCTCAGCAACGCATGGAAGCAGTCAAGCAGGTATGTGGGGGTATGGTTCGTTCTTTTAAGGATGTCGAGTTTAACTTTCAACCGATTTTCATTAGAGTTAAGATATACCCGGCCGTCCCTACATCGCCAAAGGCTTTCTCTTAGGTAAGTTCACAAGTCTGGAGGGTAAGAAACTAGGGTCCGCATCTTATCATAAGATGATACTCGTTTTTTTTTTATGAATTATCATAAGATGATACTCAGTTGGACTCTTGAACACCATGTTTTCTCTGTGATGACAAACTAACTGTAAATGTTTTATTACAATAGGGCCTCGTTTGGGTAGAGGATATGGTATGTAGGGATAAGGCGTATGCTGAGATAGGAGCAAGGATATGAATGCTGTCTGATAAGCCCTGATAAGATATGCTGGTTGTCCGTGTTTGGGTGCTGTCGGATATGATGCAGGATATCAAGCAGGATATGTGCCAAAATGACTGTAATACCCTCAGTGCTGTTATTTTGTATAACAGATTGTATATTTCAAATTTATGAGAAAATATGTATACAAAATGTATCAGTATTTATGTTTATATTTGAACACTCTTTTTTCTATATAATGGTCAAAAGGTATACAAAATGTATATTAATACGCGAAATAAAATTGTAATAACATGCAAACATAGCAAATATTCATGGATACAACAATGTCATAGCAAAATATAAAATATAAATTACTAGCACTTATTGGCATATTGGCATGGTGTTACAAAACCTACAATAAACAAATTAAATTATACCAACAGAATTTCAACAAACACGGTAAAATATCTTCTATTTATTTCAACCACATACTCAAATAAAGTTATGCAACCCCAAAATAATAGTTATCAAACCCATGGGGACCTCCTCCAAATAACGATATCAAAACTTTGAGCTAGTTCACATAGTTATGCAATCCCAAAATAAAGTTACCAACTTAAGGAATCATAGTAAAACCCCACAAATGCCAAACATTACCAGTCATTCTTTAGCAAGATTTTGATAAACTCAAGTTCACCTCGCTGTTCTCTCCCTCTCCCGGTCGCCGCTGTGTGAGAATGAGAGGGAAAGAGGGACGTGAAACGTGAAATAAATGATAGGGTTTGGGGATAAGTTTAGGAAATTAGATAGTTTGTGGGGGTATTTTTGCCAACCTACCAGCATCCTAATATTCTATATTCTCTTATCCGAGCTTATACCTCCATGTTGGTGGTATAAAAGTGTTCATTAAAAGCTCCATCAGCATAAGGAAACATAACTTATCCCCTCTCTTATCTGACACCCAAACACTTGATAAAAAAATAAAATGTATAACTTATCTTATGCCCCCTCTTTATCCTCTACCCAAACGAGGCCTAGAAGTACAATTGGATCAGTTGGAAGGCCTAAAAAAAAAAAAAGTAAACCGCCTATAACAATAGCTACCCAAATAGACTCGAAGCTGCTGAAATTCGATTTGGAAAGGATTAGGCGTCTATATTATGTGTATTATGTTATTTTGCCAGTGAAAATAGTCAAATCGTGTTATATAGTTTCACACGAATTCTGTCAGTCAATGTGGTGAAACAGAAATGATAACCACACCATTGTTTTTGTTAATATTTCTTATTGTAATTGTAATCTTGTGGGTTCTTCTCTTGATTTGATATGGTCAATCATTTAACGAAAACGTAACTTTCTTTTTATTGGTGTGAGTTGCATACTTGCTCTGCATTTTTGCAGCCCTGTGACTGATTTGTTAGATAAGCTCTTCTTTGATCGAAACTTGGATTCATATCTTCTGATCAATTAGTTGTGCACACAACTCTATAAGACTCCCTTTCCGACAATTTTATTACGAATAATCTAATTTTAATGGCCTACGGCTGATACATGAATAGCTTAGTTAGTATACAGTCAATAGTGACCACAGTTTGCTTAGTCGAAGAATTAGTTCGCCATTTCAACAGTAAAGGAACAGGGGATCCAAATGGACTAGGTTTGTGATCTTATTAGTCTATTAAAGTTCTATAACTGTAGGTAACTCCTGTAAAGCCGTCGTAATACCTGTATTTATGGTCCCTTGTGTAACTCAAGTGAGTAAATATCGGAGGCTTAGACTTGAGAAGTAGCTACGGTATGTGTACTTTCCAAGAAGACACGGGCCAGTAGAAATGAGATAGTTTTCAAACAAAACTAAGTACATTCAGGTTGAGCATGTTGGAATTTTAGATCTACATTATGCTCACTGGTCTAATAGGGCACTCATGAGTGGAATGTGCAACACAAAACTATAACAATAGATCAAAAGCAGGTGGCCGTGATCAAGCAGTTAGTTGAGCACTCCATTATTAATAGCTAAAGGTATGTATCTTGAATACTGACAATGGCTGAATTAACCGTAAACATAGGACATGAACTGGTATTGCTTGTTTCTTACAGTTAAATCGGGGGCTAAATCTATTTTAGTGGTATTGCTTGTTTCTTAAAGATCGGGGCCTAAATCTATTTTATCTTATACCCCTTTGCCAGCTCAATTGGTTGCTACTAATGGAAGCGAGCTTTGTGTAATTACCAATAATTATAACATGAACTTATTCCGAACTGACAATATGAGGGCTATCTTGCAGATGAAGAAGGGCTCCGCTGGCCGAGATTTAAATGCTCTCTGAAAAGGCTAGACTTGGGCAATTATGATAGGCTTTTATCCAATGTGACTGTTTGATGGTTATTATGCACATGCCGAGCGGCTCACAACATAACTATCAGATAGCTCCTTGACGAGATTCCAATGCTTCCACAAAGTTGGAATTTCTGTCAAATCTGTTTACAAACCAGATTGGATAGGTATTGGCTGAACATCTGTATGTTGCAAGTACATAGCTGGGCTTTTTTTTTTTTTTTTTTTTTTTTTGCCTGCTATGTTTCTATTATGATTTGTGAAGATGGAGCTGGAGGACCAGGCAACCAAGACAAGAGGTGGCCTCCATCGTTGAACCCTATGCTGCAAGAGAATTTCTTCATTCCATGTGACTTCTGAGTCACACAAGAGGGAATGCAACAGGTATTGTCTTTATTGTATGTGTTGTGTTCTTCCTCAAAAACCACAATGACCACCATGCAATTCCAGATGTATTTGATTGTTGTTGTAGGATAATTTCTTTATTAATCAGCCGCACTTACAGGTTTGAGATTGTTAGAACATTGAGGCACTTCGAGAGGAAAGTAAATCAGTCGTCCGAGAGGACATAGCGGGGAATGAGGCAAGGATCATTCACAGGACTTGTACAGAAGCTTCAGTATTTCGTAAGAAGTGTATGTGTGGACGAACTCCTCGTGTATTCCTTGTTCTCATTATAGAGAACCCTTCCAGGAGTTAACATGATAGGCATCTGTTCTAATAACCAATTCGAGCAGCGGAGTGCAAAATCTTGGACTCTTTTAGCAGACAACCAGCCATGGGCGTCCTTTAAACCATCGAAGAATGTTTGGGAAGGGAGTCATCATCCTCAAAACCGTCACACATTTGGAAAGGGACACAATGCTTGTCATTCATTGTTCGAAGTATAGTGAAATAACATTGTCTTATCTTTTCTTGAATGTAATTTAATTTTTACTACTGGAGCTGCTGACGGCACTTAGTTTTTGAATGAAGGTGCAATTAAAGTAACTAATCCTTGAGAGGAGTGGTTGTAACCCCCAATGGATTTTACAGTATACAAGGTCTTTCAACAAAATATATGAATGTTTTTCTTGAAAGCAACACATGGTTTACGTTAATATTTGAAATCATCAAACCAAATTAAGCTCTAACAATTTTACAGAAGTGTGAAAAAGCCTTATTTGGTTGGAAAGCCAAATATTGCTGATTTTCAGAATTTTCATAGCACATATTCATTTACATAGTGATGTTAAAAACATAGTTGTCTTCGAAATTTTATTTAACTAATGTGTTTTACTGAATGTTAGCATTATGTGCGCCCATGTGGGGTGCACAATGCAATTAACCTAAACTTATGGGTTTAGGTGAGACAAGCTCAAACCTTATGGGGTTAGTAGCAAGGACAAACCCTAGGGGGTTATGTTGCAATAGGCTATAAGTCTGTCTATATAAGGAGACAGCCTCCTAGATTATTATGGTGTGCTAGACATAATAATAGACAATACTGTAGAGATCATGTGCTGATCATAATACAGTAAACCCTAGACTCTCTCTTCAACTAGCCTCCATTGCGTGGAACTTGGTGTGGATCAGAGCTCTCGTCCTAGTGATTCGAGCCAGATTGTGGGAGCAAGAAGAGCGCGTGAAAGCAAGCACCCTACGATCATCCGTTGCACTTAGGAGCTAAGGAAGACAAGGTAAACACATGAATCTTCCGCTATAATTCATGTTGTAGATCTGAATATGTTAGATCAAGTACGTCCTTCATTGGTATCAGAGCCTTAGGCTTGTTTTTCGTGCCTAGGTTTGCGTTCCCGAATCAGATAAAAAATTCGAGTTTTTGAAATTTCATAATCTGTTAGTAAAACCTACATGGTTAGATAGGGTTTTTCACAAGGATTCCAGAAATATAAATTTTGTAATTTTTGGACGAACAGAGAATTAGTTATGATTTTTCTAAGATTCGAAACAGTATAAATCTGGACTGTTTAATCTGAGCAGTAAAAAGATTTTTTCAAAACATGTTAAAATTGGGTTTTGAACACATAATCTTGATCTACGTGAAACGACGATTCCAACGATGTAAAGATCGCCGGAAACGGAGGCCGGGAAGGCGGCGCGTGGGCCTCACGCGCCACCGACGCCGCCTCCACGCGCGGCCACGCGCCGCCACGCGCCGCACGCGCCAAAGGGCGGCGGCGGACTTGCTGACGTCAGCTAGGGCTGACGTGGCATGATGACGTGGCGGTGCCACGTCAGCAATTGCTGACGTGGCGGATGACGTGGCAGCCACGCGGGCTGCTGACGTGGCAGGTGACGTGGAGGGTGACGTGGCAGCTGACGTCAGCACGTGGCTGACGTGGCATGCCACGTGGCATGCTGACGTGGCACTCGGGGGCCGCGTCGGCGCGTGACGGAGGCGGACTCGCCCACGCGCGGCGGCGCGTGTGGGCGCGTGAGCCCTCCTCCGGCCACTATTTTTCACCAAATTTTTTTCTATATGCTCAGAATTAAATTTCCTATTTTCTGGGATTTTTTCATAATTTTTGGAAAAACAGAAAATTTTATTATTTTCCAGATTAATTAATTAGTGTTTAGCACACTTCACGAGGCAATTAGACGTCCTTAAACACACTGTTTTGAGCCCAAATTTTTTCTGGAGACTTAGGACATTTTTCCCTACCTTATGAGATAGGAGGTGAGATCCTAGGTAGTTGGGAGCGATTTTCGATCTTATTAGTTGATTGATTTATTGCTTATTAAATTCCAGTAATTATTCTTTAATTCTGGAAATTTCCAGAAAATTACAGTATGTTTATTTTATTATTATACATGCTGTTGTGGGTTGAATGGATGTGTTTGATGCATGGATGTGGCTTAGATGGTTTTATATTTGGTTTTGGTTTTAAATATGTAATCAATTAAAATACGGCCTGCGTGTCGTGCCTCTCTACATGCTCTATTGTCTTCTCTTCTCATCTAAATCGCCTATTAGAGGTTACTTCTTAGAAATAAGATATTTAGTGAAGATTGAAGAATAGAAGCTTCAAGAGAGGTGGCCAAATCAAAAGCTATGGCGCGAGGTGCATGGAGCAAAGAGACGAACAGGGAAGCTTCAAGGAGCACTCGAGATGAGGCGAGACCCATGAGGCGAGAAGTTCAAGACTTGCTCAAGACGTACTCTCAATAGTGGGAGTGCACCTTAGGGGCCACATCCATTGCATATTTATTTATGCTTATGCTTGTTTTATGTTATAACTGCGTGTGATTGGATATAACTGTATAACCTCGCATGCTAAAGAACTAAAACAAAAGAGCTCACATGGTTATGCATGATTGAAACTAATGGGGAATCATAAGTGATGATATTTGATTCCTAGAATTGCTGCTAGGTTTTGGTGGAGTCCTTATGATGAACTATGAAATTTTAATCATGTATCATGTTATTTCGGAGCTAAGTAAATGCTAGTATTAATTTCCTATGCAATGTCTCAAGATCAATCGTGTCTAAATTGAAACTGTAAAGGCTAAAATAGTGACAATAAACGATATGACAAGTCATCGTACTATGTAACCAAATAGTTGGACATAGTTTGTCAAAACACCTACAAGTATGGTCGAACCTGTGATGAATAGTTGTCACAGCAGCACATGAACATTATCTTTAGGCTAACCAATAAGTGGGAGGCAGTCAAGATAAATTTCATAGAGCGTGCTATGCCAAGGTGGGGAAATGACCTCATCAGCAAGTTCAAGACCACTTTGAGATTCAAAGATTGTAGGAATGAGCCAAAGAAGAATATTGGATCCACCTTAGCAATTTGCCTCATTAAAGAATTATGAGTACTGACTCATAAATCCCACCTTAAACTATCGTGTTTAAGTTATCCAATTAGCAATATGTTGCTATCTCTGCCACGTTTCATGAAAGTGCCATGAAAACGTTATGTGACACAATTTGTGTGTGTCAAGATGTTTGGATGAGACCAAACATCACTAGGATCTAAGCAATATATGATTGCTAAGTATACTAGTTAAGCATACTTTTGAAGTCTAAGCAATATATGATTGCTAAAGGCTGTGAATGAAGTATGATCGGCAGATTTAGTCCCTACTCCGGTATTAGGACCGTGAGGAATAGGTGGGGCAAGGATAAGGGAATGAGGGCAAAATATTGGTACATGACCAATAGCCCAAGATTGGCAAATGCAAAGGAGGAAAAGGATGTTTCCCTAAGACTAGAAGGCCAGACCTGGTACTAACTTCTCGTCTAAGGATCCATGAGATTATCTTTGATGGAGTAGCCACCAAAATTTGTTTTGGTCACAGTTTTACTTTTGGAATTGGTCATGTTATGTATGGTTATGCACTCTTGATTTCTAGCATGAATAAACGCCTCAGGATCTTTGGATATCAACTAGGGTTGTGCCTTATGATTCTGATATGTGGCGTGCTAGATTGAGACACACTATGTCAGGAAAGGATGTTCAGGCTAGCCAAGGTAGGCCTGTTTGGAATATGACCAAGGTACCCTTACCTGTGTGTGACTCTTGCCTTACACGAAAGGCGAAAGGCAAACTATCCAGTAAAGCAGTAAGGATTATTGAGTCTTTACATATTATTCATTCTGTTGTACTTGTGATCCATTAAAAGTTAAAGCTAAGACATGGTGCTTACTGTTCCATCACATTCGTAGATTATTGTACGCATCTCAACCATGTGTGCTTGGGCCACATAAGTCTGAGGCGCAAGGGTGCTTCAGACAGGTATCTACAAAAGGTAGAAAACCGTCTGGATAAAAGGATATGTCCTTAGCCAGAGTGAGACTGCGAGTGTCTACCTTAGCAAGAGCTATGTGATGGAGAGTAGTTAGGCAGTTAGCTATTCCCATGCCCCGCAGCAGATTGCTGTGGCGGATAGGAGGAATAGGATACAGCCTGAGATGGTTTGATGTATGATAGTTCGTGCAAAGTAAATGTTCCCTATCTTGAGGTGACACTTTGTTGAACGGCTGTCGATGTACTCAACCAAGAACCCACCAAGTCTGTAGCCACTACGCCCTACGAGATGTGGACCAAACGGCAACCTATATGAGGTCACCTTAGGCCATGGGGATCGGCAGCTTATGAGCTAACTAATTTTCCTAGTCAGGGAGAAGCTCGTGGAGATGGTATTCTCTACGAGTAAGAGGAACCACTAGATGACACTCAATTCACCACTACTCAAGAGGAATTTGTTCCTATGTATCTTGAGAACAGTGGGAGTGCCTTACCTAGTGAGCAGCCTATTGTATATGACGATAATGCTGAAGAAGAACCCTCTTTGCGTAGGAGCGCTCGTTGGAGCGTACCCCGTCGACGATTCGACATCGAAGGGGAAGACATAATAGTCACCACGCAAGATGATGATGAACCTAGGATATTGCCCCGGGATATTTCATCGCCTGACAAGAAGGAATTTAAACCCTAGATGGAAGAAATGTATCTTCATGGAGTAACATATCTTCCCATACTATTCGGAGTATTCTAGGGGATTGCGTATTTGATACGCAACAACCGATTAGTAGTGTAACACAAATGGATTCACAGGATATATGTTTTCTCATAAGGAGATGTCCATAATTAAGGGAATGTTCGTAGAGATGATAATCTCGGCGAGCATGGAGGAACCGCTAGAAAATACCCTGTTCCTTAGTCCATCATGAGGAGTTAGTCCCTCAAGGATCCTTCGGACAGTGGGAGTGACTTTCTAAGCGAGGTGCCCATCCATAGGGGTGAGAGCAAATTATGATCCTCCTATGCAAAGGAACTGCTCATAGGAGCATGTCCCATCGACTATTTGAGATCGAAGGGATGATCTTAAGGATCACCTTGCATAATCGATAGGATAGAATACTATGCCTTATCGTTCCCTAATTATGAAGAATGAAAAGTAGGCTTTACAAGAAAAGTTAGAGTCTGTAAAAGACCAACCAAGTTTAAGGCTAGGTTGACTTTTCCGACTGGATGTTAGACTATTGGAAATAGATGAATTTCCAAGGTCATTCAGAGTGACACAGACGGAAGCATAGTAAGGCATACGACTTGCAGAGATATCGGTAATGGTTGTGATTATGGAAATAAGGCTCCATTCTCGATAAACGTGACAACTGAATTTCTCAATAGAGAAATCAGAGAGGTGATCTGTATGACTCGGCCACAGGGTTTCGAGATGTAAGATCGGATGCACAAATAGGTGCAAGCTAATTAAGCCTATGTGTGATCTTAATTAGTCCTCTAAGTCAGCAGTATTTTATCAATGGATGAAAACCACTGCATATCACTCTCGGTCGTAGAGAGCAGATGAGCACGTCACTTATTATCGATGACATACTATTTCCAGGAGAGTCTAAGGACTATTTCACATCCACTATAGGGTGGTTATCCTTTCGATTTGTGACGAAGGATATTAGTAGGGCGAGATGCATTCTCGTTCGTTCAAAAGGAATTCTTATACTGACGCATAAGGCGGACAACAAGAAGATACTTTGAACGATTCCATGTTATGGACCCAAGGCCATGTGATACTCCTATAGCTTGCTGCAAGACTCTATGGGCCTGAATATGTGACCTAGAAGACACCATACAAGGTTGACCAAATAACCAAAGTGCCCGATGCAGTGTGAGTCTGCTATATACTATGGTATATACTGAGACCCCACAAACCTCATGCAATCGGAAGAGTAGATTTCAGGAAATCTAACTTAAGACACTAGATTGCAACCAAAAGGATACTCTGTACGAAGGATCACGTGTTATAACTATCGGAGATGATGCTTCGACTAGCCAGCTATGCATGCTGACTAGGGTGGGGACCTAGATACACGTAGATCCGACTCAGGCTATAGTCCATGCTAGATGATATCGCATGGAGTTGCAGCATAAGTGTTGCAAAATCGTATTAGACCGCTCCATCGATCATGGAAGCGAAGCACGATTGCCTATTCTGTCACCGGGCAGAAACATGTTTGGATAAGAAGGTTTCTGATAAGCTTATGAGCTATCAACCAACCTGTAGTGCTAGCGTATGGCTACAGTACTTTGACAAAGCCAAACATATAGAAAAGGGTACTGTTTTCACAAAAGGTGAAATAACTACCTAAAGAGTAATCTTGGAGTAGATCGACTACGGGACAAAATGTAGGTTCCTCCCATTCCTAAACCACATAAGAATCGTCTTTGTGGATTGCTTTAGAAAATTGGGACTCGGTAGTCGATCACTAGCGATATGATTGATGAGCATATGAGACATTGATAATTGGATTTTAATTGGATTTGTTATGCTACATGTTGTTTACATATCCTGTACTGGCATAGAACATGTCGCGCGGACACTAGGTTGACTCTCTCACACGAGCAACCGCCTCTACAACATCCTGGATTGTCTAGGTGAGTAGAAGATGAGACAGAATCCCGACAAGCGCTAGAAGCCTATGATATGATGACTCCTGTCATATGAGGCGCATGGCCTATGACAAGAGCTGGACATCAATCAATAGTGCAAGACCCTGTCAGACGGATTTATTTGTCGCATTGGAATAAGTTCCAAGGTGAGATTGGATTATGGCCATTCGAGCATGGTTACTACCCCGAACCATGTATAGTCTGCGTAGAGAAAGCCAGATGAGAGAACTGATTTCGATTGCATATGTGCAACACTCAGTACTCGGGTTAACAGTCACATGGGCTGTTGGACTTACATCTGTATATTGGTCCCTATGGGATAGGACATGTGCTCTGATAGAGTCCAAACACTATGGCGCACATCTTATGAGATAACGCGTGCTTATGAGTGACATGAGGTGGCGAGTAGAACTAGTCCCTGAGTTTCCTCGCCGTGTGAGCCTCGTCGATCATATAAAGATGATTGACACTGTATACCCTTAGTACTTTCATCCATGTCGGGGAGAGACGGTTCGGTGGTGCTACTTTAGCGTGACACCTCACGGCTATGAATGATTCGGCTTACCAGGACATTGCTAGGAAAGCAGCTGACTCCGAATCAAAGCGACAATGGATAGAAAGGAAGATTCTAATTGCATCGCTCTTTATCATGTTCATTGGGCCCACCTACAAGATCTTATGGGATCATGCAGGATATGAATATAATAAAGGAGATATAGACTCATTGACGCACGACCTTCGGGACAAGGTAGGTGCTCATGGTCTATGAGATGGCAATGGACAGAATCTGGGGAATACGAGAGAGATATATATATATGTATTGCATTATTTCTTAAAGGGTTGAGAAACGCCTGCTGCTAGCTCGTCTCGTATGAGTTTAGAGTATGGATCTCCCGAAATGCAGGTTCTCTCACAGTCACACACCAAGGCCACATAACACTTTGGCAGATGATAATAGTTGGAGATTGAGGGAGACTAGAACTACTGTATTTGTGCAACCCCACTGTGCGAGTGGGAGATGTTAGCATTATGTGCGCCCATGTGGGGTGCACAATGCAATTAACCTAAACTTATGGGTTTAGGTGAGACAAGCTCAAACCTTATGGGGTTAGTAGCAAGGACAAACCCTAGGGGGTTATGTTGCAATAGGCTATAAGTCTGTCTATATAAGGAGACAGCCTCCTAGATTATTATGGTGTGCTAGACATAATAATAGACAATACTGTAGAGATCATGTGCTGATCATAATACAGTAAACCCTAGACTCTCTCTTCAACTAGCCTCCATTGCGTGGAACTTGGTGTGGATCAGAGCTCTCGTCCTAGTGATTCGAGCCAGATTGTGGGAGCAAGAAGAGCGCGTGAAAGCAAGCACCCTACGATCATCCGTTGCACTTAGGAGCTAAGGAAGACAAGGTAAACACATGAATCTTCCGCTATAATTCATGTTGTAGATCTGAATATGTTAGATCAAGTACGTCCTTCACTGAATCAAAAGAATAAATAAAAGTACCTCCCACGTGCAACGCACGTGCACAACACTAGTTTTAATTAAAGCACGTGAAAATGATTCCTATACTTAAAAGACCTATGTTATTTTAGCTCTGGCGATAGAAGGGTTATGAATAAACAATTAGCCAATCTTTTAATAAGTTGGCAAATGGTTCAGTGGTTAAGCTCTTTGTGTACATCGTCGTGGTTGATAGTACAGTTTAAACTAACAATGACATGATATTTTTTTCTCAATTTCGACCAGACTCGTTTTTAAAAATCTTTACGAAACAACCCCACCCGGAATTGACTGGAATGCCGGAAATTCACGGACATTTCCCGAACACACCGGAATCGACCGAAATATTACATAAAACGGAATATGGTATGATTGGCCCTGTATTATGCCCGAAACGGAACAGTAGTTTCTACTTCGGCTCTACACTCTTGACTCTGCACACCTTCCTTTTTCTTTATCATTTTTATCTTGTGGATGTGTAAAGCTCCTGACTCTTGTTGTGGCTGTAATATGTAAAGTTGGAATCTTTGATAGTGAAATATCATATATAGACATGCTATGTTTTTTATAGGATGTGTTGTTTTATCTTCTAAGAGACTGAACGCAAATATCTAAAATTCACGATTTGATTCGCTTCGTGATTCAATAAAATTTGAGTTTCCTTTGACAGATGTGGTTAAGGATATCTCGACAGAAGTTGTTAGAGGTTGTCTTAGCGTCGTGTGGGTATTCATGTACTGCTGGCTTATGTTCTAAATGATCCATCATTTTTGCAGATTAAATGCCTTAGGAAAATGTACTCATGTACGCTAGACGATGCATACAAGTATGTACACGGAGGGGCCACTGAGGTAACTAAGTTGTCACTTTTCAGGCACATCGTAATTGCTTTTTCTTACCTTATTTGATCGGTGTTTCTCTTGCAGAGCAAGATACTCGTGCAGTACAAAGAGGAATGCGTGGAATTTCTTGAAACATGTTTAGAATTCTTAGGAAACTCGAGAGCAGACATGGTCTACCTCTCAGAGGATCCATGCAGCAGACATTTGAAGGATATCGAACGCTTCGTAGATGATGATGACCCTGACTTTTTCATGCGGAGGGTGTATTTGGTGCTTCGCAAAGGCAAGTTAGTTTCCCTTTTTGCTAGCTTCCTTGTTTCTTGAGTATATTGTTGAACGATATTTGTGATAAACTTTCTCAATCACGAAAGTCGAGCTATAAGCTGTAACAGATTGTTTCCGCGTCTTTCCTGTAGCTGCTAGCTTTACCAGTAGTCACACCCAGGAAGAGAGCAGCTCGCCTAATTGGCGGGATCTGGCATATGAAAAGGTATTCTTCTTGATTTTGACAGTCATTCTTTCTGCACGTAGTCACATTTATAGTCTATCTTCCTATATGATCTGTAAGTCCGTCCGGGATATTTGATGTGGAACAAGTACAGAGAATGAGTAATTTTGCGTACACACGAGATTCGTTCCACGTAGTGATATGAAAAAATATAGTAGTATATGATTAAAAACCATAACTTTTGACTATTATATATAATCAACCAGTCAAAGTGTTTCGTTATACCTCATCACCGTTGTAATGAATATCTTCTTTCCATGTTCTTGTGGGTTTAACTGTGTACAGCATTTAGGCATATATCTGACCAAGGTCCCTCTCCATAAGGAAATAAAAACCTCGGCTGTTGTTTGTTGTCGGTTGTTTAGGATGCTTTGTTTACTAGGTAAACCATTTAGGGTATCACAGTATCTCTATTGCACTTGCAGGCTTCAGTTAGTATGTGGTCTGGTTTGTTGTTCTGAAGAAGATTCAATATATGCTGTCATTTGACTGTAGTGGCAATTTATTTGCAGATTCTGTCCATGAGAGACGGGTTTCCGCTCCAAGATTACAAATTTTTACACGCAGTGTGGTCTGAGGTGCTAAATTCTATTGACTTTTTATAGTTAGTGTGTTTCTTTATCACACCCTCCCTCCCAAAACCGACAACCGAAACATCTGTGTGCGTCTATTTGTTTGTTGTGCAGATTCCCGAGTTGCACGAATCAGTTGAGGAACTTCACGAATGTATTGAATGGGCTGCTGGTAGTTTCTACTCAGTCAAGAGATATTCATGGGCTCATTTAACCAGGGACAGATATGCCAGACTTTTGAAGAATGCCACTCAAGCTTTTGAACGAATTGAGGTTATAGTGAGTTTCCTGCAAAAGATCAAGGCGGTTGAGGTATGAGATGCTGACGCGTATGAGGGTCAATGTGGAAAATCATTAGTTATCTTATTAGTTTTTGTTTTCTTGAGAGCCGGCGCACTACTGTTTAGTTGTTGAGGTTAGGGGTGAGCAAAACTCGTCCAAACCGGCTGCCCCAAACCGGTCCGCATCAAACCGGTCCGTATTCAACACCCGTTCATGCTACTTGATTGGGTATGGGTATAGAATTGCGAATCCGAACTAACTTTGATTGATCATGGGTTTGAAGTTGGAAAACCCGATTAGGACCGGTCCGGTCCGATTAAAATTTTATATAAAAAATTTACATATTTATAGTTAGATAATACCGTCCTTGTTAAATTTTATAATATCGAACAATAGTTTTAGTTGATTTTCCTCCACTTATGCATTAATATGAATTTCTCCATAGACTAGAATGTCAAATTCGGTTTTGTTATGTATACGTAAGAATTAAATTTGTTTCTTTTCTCCGATTTGCACTAAATATGTCTTGTTAATATACATAAGTTTGCTAACGGTTTGCAACATTTTGAACCCGTCTAAACCCGACCGAACCGGTCCGAGTCGAAAGGCTTGATCGGGTTTGGGTTTGTCGACTACTTGATTGGGTTTGGGTATCGATATGACCAACCCGGAATCATTGGGTTGGGTAGGAAACAAAGTCCTCACCCGCCCAACCCGGTCCGTGCTCTGCCCTAGTTGAGGTGATGTGTAACTGATGGTTTCCCTAGTAATTGTGGATAAAAATAGCAAGTGTTACCATATGGGTCATGTTTGGATAACAAGGTTGGGCATGTTTGGTTAACCAAACTAGGTAAATATTTAGATTTAATGGTTTTGGTTTTGAAATTTTGATTTTTAATGAGTGGAATGTGGGTCCTACAAATTTTTGGATTGAAGTTTTAGTTAACTTTTTGTAGAGGTTAACAAAACCGGGATATGCAAATGATGTTGTTGCTTTTTCACTGTCTAAAAAGTTGGTACACTATTTAGCTCATGAGACGAGGCTCTAAACTTATGGTTCTGTAGTCTCATTGTGAAAACTTATGGTACCCAAAGTTTGCCAAAACGAGCAAGTAGGTACCAAATTTCAAAATCGAGCACCACGGGTCTCAAACTTTGGATTTTCGAGCAAGTAGGTACCCATCCGTTAACTTTCCGTTAACTTTGGACGAAAAATTATAGAAAGACTTTTGTACCCCTTATTTTCACATCCTATTTTTTGTTAAAATACAACTTTTACTAAAATCTAAAAAATAAATACAAAATATATTTAATAATTTGATATATGTAAGATAATGCAATATATTTCATCAAAATTACATATTTTTACATCATTTTAAAATATGAAAAATGTTTTCTTAACATATATCCGTCAATCTTAAAGTCTTTAACTTTTTTTAACAGCTTCTAAAAAAGTCTCAAAACTTCATAATTTCACATGTATTTTTTAATAAAACAATAACATACAAGTATCTTTATGCATTTTAACAACTTACACAAGAGTTGATTCCAGACATTCTTGAGTAGTTTTTTGTTGTAATGATTTGTATTTTTCATGCAATTGTAAAAGAGACTATTGTATAAAATGTGCAAAGATACTTTATGTTATTGTTTCTTAAAAAATACATGAAATGATGAAATATGAGATTCTTTTTAAACACTATTAAAAAAATAAAGACTTTATGATTGACGGATATGTGTTAATAAAAACATATTTCATCTTGAAATGATGTAAAAATATGTAATTTTGATAAAATTTATTGCATTATCTTACATATATTAAATTATGAAATTAATATTTTAATTTTTTTAACTTTTTAGGTTTTTAGTAAAACTTGTATTTTTTTTTAAAAAAATGTTGGAGGTGAAAATAAGGGGTACAAAAGTCTTTTTATAGTTTTCCGTCCAATGTTAACGGAAAGTTAACGGAAGGGTACCTACTTGCTCGAAAATCGAAAGTTTGAGACCTGTGGTGCTCGATTTTGAAATTTGGATACCTACTTGCTCGTTTTGGCAAACTTTGGGTACCTCAGGTGCAATTTAGCCTAGTTTATTTGACCAATTAATGTGTCTATGCTACAAAAAATTAAACATGAATGAAGCTATATCCTACTACCTATATAAAAGAAGTTACAGCCAGTTTACGTGGCAGTGGTGGTCCAATCATGTGCTGCCAATTCGGACAAAGTGCCAGCGAAATGCCTATGTAATAGTGACGTGTAGAAAAGGTCGGTTATGCCCTTGCTGACATGGAACAGGTAAGCTGTGGTTGAAGGGCGTTGTGGTCATTTTGGATCTTCTTTGCCTGGTTTGTGTGTCCTTCCCTCACGCGGCTTCGAAGAGAAGCCATTCCACTGGTTTCTAGAGAGCTCTGATCTCTCTCTCTCCAGACACAAAGAAGAGAGAGAAGGCGGTGGCGGTTGTTGTGATCGACCCACAGATATGCCGCCACTGTTGTGGTAGCGGAGACTTGTGGCCGTCGATTCGACCGAAGCCTCTCTCTCTTCTCTTCTCTCTCTTCCTCGGTGGTGGAGGCTTCGAGGAGAAGGTTTCTCAGAGCAGCTTCGTCCGTCTGTATACTTGGCGAATCTTCTACCTCCGTCTGCTCCTTCCTATGCCAATCTCCTGGGGAATGAACCACGACGGCGAAATAGGCGGAAAATGACGGAGACTGAAGAGACAGGGAGAGATTCAGAGCAGCATCTACAGGGCTCTGGCCTTGTGGATTCACTCTCGTCTACTAAATCCAAGGTACGAACCTTCAAAGTCTGTATTTCTGTCGTGAATTTCGATTTACCTTCACATGCATGTTGATTTTTGTTTCATTCCGAGATTCATAAACCCTAATTTCATTCACCTGCTGTGATTTTCTTCTAGATTTATCAATTGGAGATTATTTTGTTGACAGGTAGTCTTCATATAATATTCAATTAAGGTACAAAGGGGTTAGATTAGAGTTAGAGAGAGAATTGGTTGTGGGTAAACTCACAAAGAAGATGATTGATTGCTGGTGATTTTAAAGATCTTCTTGCTTTGTCTTCTTCAGCTAGCTTCATTGTTATTTATGGAACTGAAATTACATAATTTAGTTTATTTTCAAATTAAGGGATTATTATAGTCAAGGCATCCGCTGCTTTCGTCTAATTGTTTGGACATCGTTATTTAATTGCTTTTGCAGGACGGATGGGTATTGGGGGCCGAAACGCCAAAGTGGTGGTAACTTGAATCAAAATCAATCTTCAGTCAATTGGGGAAGATTTTGTCAATTTCATGGAATTTGGCTTTTCCAGTTGTTCAAGGCTCTCAAATTTTGATTTTTTTGAAAATTCTCGAATCTGTTCTTTTCATCTCAGATTCTCAATGTGATTGACTGATTCCGTTCTGGGTTTGTCTCGATTTTGCAGGTTTCTCCGGAAGCTGCGATCTTTGTGGACGGTTTTGCCATGGAGTTTGGGATTAGGGTTCTTGGCGATTTGGTCGGTTGTCTTCAGGTGAGCTTCTTTCGGTGTTTTCCTTCTCTGGGTTCTGAAAAAGTTCTGGGTTTTTGCTATTTTGAATTGAATTAGTAGTAGTCTTGTGATATATGTTTGTTGGTTTTGGTTTAGTGTTCTATTGGTTGTTTTAGCTTAGTGTCCTTCTGTTGATTTTGGTTCTGGGTTTCTCTGTTTGGCTAGAACACTGATTTCCATATTCTTGTTGATGGGGGGTTTTTACCTAACGAGATTAAAATGGCCATAGTTGTGTTCTTTGATCACATTAATTGAGCAATCTAATATCTGATTGAGGTTTTGATGTTTTTCTTTATTTTTTTTGGGTTTGGCAGAGATGAGGAAATGATGGCTGAGATAACTGTATTATCTCACACATCTGCTATCTCCGTTGTTTGTTTCTAATAAGCTGATTCCAACTTTATCTGAGGCTCGGGTGTTTCTCTACAAACTGATAGAAGGTCTACAGATAAGGTAAATTGTTTGTGATGATGTTTCATAACTCGAAGCTTACTCTAAAAAGTACATTGATTGCTGATATGCGTATGTTTTTTTATGGCAGAGAAGAATAATACATTTAAACGTATAATTGCCTTGGGCATTCAGATATATACGTAAATAAGGTTGCTACGGGAACAAAGGATATTCACTATCTCACCCGCCAGCAGGAAACCTCCTGTTCGTCCAATCCAAATGTCCCAAGGTTCGCCCTTCACGCTTCTGGTCTGGTACTTGGTGGTTGGTATTACCTGATGCCTTTGCAACGAATAATTAATTAGCACTCAAATTCGTTGGATTATCGATGCACACATATGGAAAGGAGTCTCTCAAAGAAAGCATGGAACGACGTGAGCACTTTCTCGCTTTACAATTAGGCTTAAAGTGCAGGCAACAGGTAATCTTCTTTCAAGCCATGGCCCCTCGAAAATGTGAGAAATCAAATAGTACAAGTTATCATGTTAGATTGATCTTATGCTTGTGTTATAACTGTAGGTGTTGGAGTTGGGTGTTGTATTGGTGCACGATTGAGGGAAGGTGCTCAATTCAGGTAATAAGTTGTGTTGCCCACATTGCTTCCTCAACCTTCTTTTAAGCTTCTTTGATCTCATATAAGATTTGGTGTAGATCGAGCAGTGAGCGAAAATTTCCCTCAATTACTGGTGGTACTCAAGTTGATAGCTTGATCTATCTAGGAAGAAATTTAGTTGGATAATTTTTGGTTGTGGGTGGTTTCATATGTCACCGTCCATTTTGTGAATGAAAGAAACTTTAGGTAGAATCAAGGGTGATGACCAAAAGGTTATTTTGCATAGGCCTGTTGAAAACGGAGGCAGTAAGTGATTATATTGTCCATGTCTTTCTTTCATATCTTTGCTTTCAAGTTGTATCAGGTCGGTTTCTATGTATCTATGGAGAAGGTTTAGATTGTCAGCTTCTTTCGAGCTGACACGTAACTATCATAAGCATTTTGTTTGTTTGATTAACATCATCATTATTTAGTACTAATACGATGGTCTAATTGCATGTGTTCTACATGTCCGACGAATCGAAACAATTTATCAGGGAACACCTGAACAGTTTGTTCTTAAGATCCTTCCTATCTTAAACTTTTAGAGTGAGTGTAAAACTAGGTAATATATAGCTGTCAATTTTTATAATTTTGAAAATGTGTAATGAAATTCCAGCCTTACCTCTATTGTATGTCTTCTTTTTTCCCTTCTATCCTTTAGGCATCCGCCACATGGTGGATCAAATATATGGCATTGTACAGCTTTGCCTGAACTTGAAATGGGTATGGTTGATGTCTTTTGTATGTTTCATATGCCTAGGGCTTAAAATATATTAACATAAAATAGGCCTTTACAAGCTAACACCACTAGAGAATCAGTTGAATCCTCCTTCTGTTTTTGTTATTTAATTGCTTTTGCAGGACGGATGGGTACTGGGGGCCGAAACGCCAAAGTGGTGGTAACTTGAATCAAAATCAATCTTCAGTCAATTGGGGAAGATTTTGTCAATTTCATGGAATTTGGCTTTTCCAGTTGTTCAAGGCTCTCAAATTTTGATTTTTTTGAAAATTCTCGAATCTGTTCTTTTCATCTCAGATTCTCAATGTGATTGACTGATTCCGTTCTGGGTTTGTCTCGATTTTGCAGGTTTCTCCGGAAGCTGCGATCTTTGTGGACGGTTTTGCCATGGAGTTTGGGATTAGGGTTCTTGGCGATTTGGTCGGTTGTCTTCAGGTGAGCTTCTTTCGGTGTTTTCCTTCTCTGGGTTCTGAAAAAGTTCTGGGTTTTTGCTATTTTGAATTGAATTAGTAGTAGTCTTGTGATATATGTTTGTTGGTTTTGGTTTAGTGTTCTATTGGTTGTTTTAGCTTAGTGTCCTTCTGTTGATTTTGGTTCTGGGTTTCTCTGTTTGGCTAGAACACTGATTTCCATATTCTTGTTGATGGGGGGTTTTTACCTAACGAGATTAAAATGGCCATAGTTGTGTTCTTTGATTACATTAATTGAGCAATCTATTATCTGATTGAGGTTTTGATGTTTTTCTTTATTTTTTTTTGGGTTTGGCAGAGATGAGGAAATGATGGCTGAGATAACTGTATTATCTCACACATATGCTATCTCCGTTGTTTGTTGCTAATAAGCTGATTCCAACTTTATCTGAGGCTCGGGTGTTTCTCTACAAACTGATAGAAGGTCTACAGATAAGGTAAATTGTTTGTGATGATGTTTCATAACTCGAAGCTTACTCTAAAAAGTACATTGATTGCTGATATGCGTATGTTTTTTTATGGCAGAGAAGAATAATACATTTAAACGTATAATTGCCTTGGGCATCCAGATATATACGTAAATAAGGTTGCTACGGGAACAAAGGATATTCACTATCTCACCCGCCAGCAGGAAACCTCCTGTTCGTCCAATCCAAATGTCCCAAGGTTCGCCCTTCACGCTTCTGGTCTGATACTTGGTGGTTGGTATTACCTGATGCCTTTGCAACGAATAATTAATTAGCACTCAAATTCGTTGGATTATCAATGCACACATATGGAAAGGAGTCTCTCAAAGAAAGCATGGAACGACGTGAGCACTTTCTCGCTTTACAATTAGGCTTAAAGTGCAGGCAACATGTAATCTTCTTTCAAGCCATGGCCCCTCGAAAATGTGAGAAATCAAATAGTACAAGTTATCACGTTAGATTGATCTTATGCTTGTGTTATAACTGTAGGTGTTGGAGTTTGGTGTTGTATTGGTGCACGATTGAGGGAAGGTGCTCAATTCAGGTAATAAGTTGTGTTGCCCATTGAACGATTTGAAGAATCTGCACTTCTGTCACTGTTTTGCCAATTTTTTGTATGTTACAGTTTTAAGTTAAATGCTTGAATACTCTGTTCCCATTTACTTATCCATTACCCTCAGATTAATTTTCTTATATAAATATTTTATGAATGGACCCATTCTTTAATCTAACAATTTTAAAAAAAATGGTTAACTAAAATGTTTGTTCGTCCCACATTGCTTCCTCAACCTTCTCCTAAGCTTCTTTGATCTCATATAAGATTTGGTGTAGATCGAGCAGTGAGCGAAAATTTCCCTCAATTACTGGTGGTACTTAAGTTGATAGCTTGATCTATATAGGAAGAAATTTAGTTGGATAATCTTTGGTTGTGGGTGGTTCCATATGTCACCGTCCATTTTGTGAATGAAAGAAACTTTAGGTAGAATCAAGGGTGATGACCAAAAGGTTATTTTGCATAGGCCTGTTGAAAACGGAGGCAGTAAGTGATTATATTGTCCATGTCTTTCTTTCATATCTTTGCTTTCAAGTTGTATCAGGTCAGTTTCTATGTATCTATGGAGAAGGTTTAGATTGTCAGCTTCTTTCGAGCTGGCACGTAACTATCATAAGCATTTTGTTTGTTTGATTAACATCATCATTATTCAGTACTAATACGATGGTCTAATTGCATGTGTTCTACATGTCCGACGAATCGAAACAATTTATCAGGGAACACCTGAACAGTTTGTTCTTAAGATCCTTCCTATCTTAAACTTTTAGAGTGAGTGTAAAACTAGGTAATATATAGCTGTCAATTTTTATAATTTTGCAAATGTGTAATGAAATTCCAGCTTTACCTCTATTGTATGTCTTCTTTTTTCCCTTCTATCCTTTAGGCACCCACCATATGGTGGATCAAATATATGGCATTGTACAGCTTTGCCTGAACTTGAAATGGGTATGCTTGATGTCTTTTGTATGTTTCATATGCCTAGGGCTTAAAATATATTAACATAAAATAGGCCTTTACAAGCTAACACCACTAGAGAATCAGTTGAATCCTCCTTCTGTTTTTGTTATAGGCGTGCACGTGTTTGTCATAGTCTCAGGTGCTCAAGGTCATTAAGAAACTCTCACAATGCCCTGAAATTCGCCTATGAAGAACACTTATTTCTCCGCTTGATAATCATTGTCAATGTACCCAAATACATGAACATTATTTTGTTTAATTTCATTAACGCCAATAACCATCTTAGATATACTTTCTTAATCTGAAGTATTGGCTGTGGTTTTGCCTGTTTCACAGCTTAATCTGTTTCCCAAACTGTAATTTGGTTCAAGTGTGTTTGGGTTAGGTAATTGCGGAGAGGCTGTTATGATAAATTTCTATAGCTTGCGATTCAGAAAACAATTCTGACCCGCATCTTGGCGGGTTACCCACAACGAGCGTCACCTCTTGCTGCCGTTGCATCCATGGCAGTGTCATCGTGGCCTGAACGCGTTGACCGATCTGAGCCTCTACAAATAACAACACATACATATTTTCTCCCCAGCTTAGCCATGTTCCGTAAATTTTTTACCATGCTCTCTTCTGGTTGCATACTTGAATTATACTTTGCTGTGCTTTGACGCTGGTTCATGAATATTGAATATCGTAATGGATCAGGGACATAATAATACGGTAGCACTCCTGCTTTTTTTCTAATTTCCGAGCTTTGTTGGGGACATCACGCCATACCTGGAATCCGGACATAACTTTTAGCCATCTCATAAGCTGGTTGTGGGGATCAGACCATGGTGGTGTTACCGCTGCCACTGATTTTTACCGTACCTAAATGCAACCTATGTTGTTGTGAGAGGCTGTGATGATAGCTTTGTAGAGCCTGCAATTCAGAATACGTCTCAATTCTTACCTTGGCGGGGCAATTCAGAGGGGTCCTCATCTCTCCCTATTGCAGCCATGGTGATTAGACAGCAGTCTGATTGCATTCATATATCTGAGCCTGATGTCAGACGATGCGTATTGACGAGTACACACTATTATGTTGTATCACAATATGTAGTTCCTTGGTTAAGATATATCCTGGATATCTTTACTGGCACTAAGCTACTGCCGCGGCTCGTTATTTGATTCACCACCACCAATCTGATACAAATCTGATTAAGTACTTCAAAATCTGCAAAAAAATTGGTATGATAGTTAAGACTTGCACTATATGCGTCATCATCTTCTTTTGCGTATCTCCTATTAGATTTTTATGCTTTTATATGGTATATCAGAATATGATTCTATTGTCGGGCTCAAGCTCATTGAGCAAAAAAAGACTCCTAGCACATCATAACGTGTGGTACCTAAAATGTAGATAGTTCCATTCATGAAGTAGTAACAGATGCCCACGAAACCGCATAGTAGATAAAAGTGGGAACAATAAAATAATCCAATAAAATCCCAGCAAGTTGTAATATATGCCTGTACTAAAGATCCAATATGGGAAGAGATTAGACAGTCAGCCACAAATAAATTCCTCGTGCCAAGAATTGGAGTGAATGCTAGGTCTTTAACAAAATTTCATAAGCAATGATTTGTCCCATTAGTTCTTTATTCATATTTTTTATTTCAGTTCATCTAGGTAATCTGAAATAAGTGACCAGACTGTCACTCTTTCATATGTAAATTACCCTATTAATTTTGATCAGTGGTATGGATGGAGTTGTTTTTTTGTTAGGTTCTTCATTGAAGGTCAAAAATGCATAGTTTGCCCTTGTAAACGTAGGGCTTTTAGATCTTGTGTTAGTTTGAATTTTGATTTGAAGTGAATATAGATTTTTTTTGGTTTTGTTAAGAGGAACATGCAATTTTAAAGTGCACAGTTGGGGTTAAGTACATGTTTGCTTCGCTGGCTTCAAATATGTATGGCTCTTGGGATTTCTCAATATTTGTTGGAGCTATAATGCCTTACATAACGTTTTGCAGCTGTCCTCAACTTTGAGAAAGAAGGTCAAAATTGGAATGGTGCTGGAAATGTAGACCGTCACCAAGTAGTAAGAAACCTACAGCAAGAATCTTGCATTTCCTCATGGAGGCAAATATATGACTAAGTGTAAGATTATGCATATGCGTTATGTTTTCTTATGCAAGGTAAATTAGGCATGAACTTCTCCTACACTTCTCTCTCATTTTCTGTCTTACATGTCTATTTTCATTACATCAAATTATGTGCATCCATTTCTGTGGCTGTGAACTTCACTTATTTCCATGTTTTCCATAGTTCTGTCTTGTGATTAATGAGAAGTCTTGATTGGGGTAGTTGATTTTCTTATATGTTGATCCAAAATTTGGCATTTTGTCATTTTTTTTGAATATGTAGTAACACACGGGTTTTTTCTTCTGACATAATGGTCAAGTGCTAAAGTTTTCCTTAACGAGACTCTGGTTTTCTCATTCCTTTGTCAAGAACATAGAAATCAGGCTTTCCCTATCTCAGTCTTTAACCTGGTCCTCTTATATTCTGGGCAACTTTACCTTGGAGTTCGCTTTGAGCATCTGTAAGTTGGTATTCTAACCAGTAGGCGTACTAATGGCTATGGACGGATTCCTAAAACTGTAACCAGAAGCGGTAACAAGCCTTGTGGTGGGTTTTTCCGGAAGACTCAAAAGGACTGTTTCATGAAATTACAGAATACTTCATTTACTGGACTCTTGGTTGAGGATGTTTTGCATTTGACCAAATAAAATAGTAGATTGAAAAGTGTTGATGCACGAATAACGTTTGGGTAGGTTATACCTTGCACCTTTTCAATGATATTGTCAGCAGATTCTGGAATATCTTCACAACTTATTAGACGATTTTTTAAAGTTAAAGGCGATTTTCATTTACCCTGAAGCACTAAAATTTCTGGCAATGACATTGATTTATATTTAAATATCAAAGCCAAATTTGAATATGGTTGTCCCTTTGATCTAAAATTTGTTTGTCAAGGTTCTCGTGTCAGATACATTGTCACAGAAGCTCTATTTTCTTTAACCTTGCAATTATAAGGTGATATTATATACTAACTTATGATTTTTTATCTTCATAAAGGTTGGATCCCCACCAATTTATTCCTTCCATAAAAGCAATGAACAGTTTAAGGTAATAATAATGGGTTGCTAATTAACTTCATTTGATATTTTCAGCTATATTGCTGATTTGAAGACCGCGAACGAGCTGAAGGGTGTACTTCTGGTTGCTCCGATGGACGAATGTTGGAAGCTGATAGTGCAGCAAATAAAGTCTCGAAGACATCTTGAAGTGTCTGTCCTTAATCTTCGTAACTCTTAACCCAGTCAAGGACAAGGCCGCTTGCAAGAACAATCCAATGGGTTACTTGATCCTTATGGTATTCTTTTGGATATCAGAAAAAGTCACATCAGATCTTATATGAATCGCTCTTCAATAAAGCTGGCTTGGTTGACCCAAACTGCAAAACCAGTTCTTCTTTCTTTATCCACAGTCTAAGGTAAGTTTACAAAACTTTGCGTTATCAGCGCCTACGGAGAATATTTCTACTGTGAATAGTTTATTATATGCCTGCTTATTGCACGAGCACGGGACATGATGCCTAGAAAGAGCCTTTCGAAAACGTTCACGTTTTCATGTTTTGGTCTTTCTACTACATCTCCATTTTTGCTGAATAAGGAAACCGTCTTCTGGATATGACAGGATGAATGTGAGATTCAGGTATACATGTAGATGGTATTCCTAGGTCACCAGCACATATTTAACCTCTTGCAGATTCCAAATACAAACGAAAATAAGTTCGGTCAAAGTTGGAAGAAAACATTTACCAATACTTAGAGTGTCTTGTAAGAAATTTCACATTTTTTAAGTGGTCACTTCGGGCTTGATTTCTCATCAATCTGTTATAAAAATGAGAAATTCTCCTCTACGAGGAATTTGAAGTATTACCAATCAGCTCCACAGGGAAAGACATAACGGGATTTGATTAAGTATTGACAAAGTTATGGCCGTTCAAATATGGGTGTTTTCGCATACATTTTATGCTAAAAACTATAATTAGTAAACTTCAGACTCAATTTCCGGGAGATCCATTCACAGTTTGAAGACCGGTCATATAACACGTTTTTAAGTATTCACATTCAGCTTTACATAGGAAGAAACAGATCACGGTTTAAAGACGCAATGAGAGAGTTACGGCCAGATCAATGACAGTTTTCACCCTTATCAATACTTAGGCAAAATTTCATTGCTGTTTCACTACTATTGGTTATGAGCAGATTTTGGCATCATCTTTGGGGCAGTTTTCAGGGTTGTTATACATCGTTTTGGTTGCAAAACTTAAAATGATTTCCTATATGGTTATACAGGGAGTATACAGACCCAACAAACACGGGATTTCATCCAGTGAGCTGCAAGATATAGGGTTTGAAAGTTAGTCCCATCCTCAGATCTCATTCTTCTCATGAAGGTGAGTAATGAGGCACCAACTTTTGGGAAAGTTTAAAGTACATATGATGATATTTCAACCACCATATTTTCACAAAATATGCAGTTCTAGCTGCAAGGAAATAGCAGGACCAACCCTCAATTAAAAACCAGTACGAGATGATGGACAAACAAGGCCTGAAAATTGTCTTCCCAAACCAGTTCAAGAAAACTGTGAACTCCTGCACATTTTTTAGCAACTTTGATCCAGATTTTAGGTGATTTAGACATGAATTTACAGTATACATTCAATATGATTTGAAAGAGCATTTCTCAGGGATCCCACGGAGCTATTAATCTCTGCAAATGGGTACACAGAGATGGAGAGACGGCACCCTGAACAGAGCATCTAAGTCACCGAAAAAATGCACTTCTCTTCAACCTTGCTTTATTTACTGTAGTGGTAGTACTTCAAGTGATTTTTCTTCATTTCTTGTGCCTCTGGTAGTAGATTATGCTGATCTTGGTCAGTTTAATAATATGTCTTATCTAATTGTTTGTGTTCAACTGTTGTTCCTATTGCAACTCTGGTGACTCCATCGTAACATTTTTGCATAATGAATGTGTTCACTTTGCAACGTATGCCGTTATTTCTAGAAGGAATTGTTTGTCTTGCAGCTTTGTAGGTATCTCTACTATCTTGGAAAGATTAGGGCGGTACAGTTGGAGTACACTGATGCAAGGGACTCACCCCTGCAGCAGCACGGAAGGCCCCATGGCCCTCTTGGTTTCATGTTGCAATTCAATAAGTGGGATGTGACGGTCCGAATTCTGCTCGGAGAAATCCCCGAGAGGGCTGTTTTTATGCAGAAGGGTATGGAGAAGACCTGAGGCCATATTTTAAGCTTACACATGTAAGTTGCTGTTGGATTTTCTTTTTTGTTCGTCTCTTCAGTGTTTGCTAATGGGTGTAGATCCACTTGGATTTTGGCAATGGACTGCACGGTTAAATTGTCGTGTTTCTACCTCACGCTGTTAGAATTGGAGATATGGAGCTGTTCAGGACTGTTGCTGAGAAGTTCTCCAGTACGCTGTTTAGGACTGTTTACTCTTCGTTGCATCACCTAGATTTCCACATTTCTTAGGCGGTTGAAGGAGTTCAGAAGATCAGAGGTGGATACAACCCTGCTTCCTGGACTCTGGATGTCACATCATCAGCTGAAGAAGCTCGACTTGGTCTCGAATTTGCAGAAGTTTATCAAAGTCGAACATTATCTCAGTATGCAGAGCTTTTCAACTTATTGGAGCAAAATTGTCATTTTTATGAGTTATCTTATTTTACTCTTTTTTTTTTTCTTATGCCATTCTCTTCTGTGTCAGGAGATACCATAGTTTGTTCATGGCTTGAGTAAGCCATATGGGGATGAAAAAGATTTAAACTGCCCATCAAAATATGCTCACGGGAACACGTTGCACTTGCATGGTAAAGTATAATGAATCTTACTGATGTAACTTTCAAATCATTGATAATACAATACAAATGACATTCTGATAATTCGTTTTTTGCTGTAGTAGAAGAAAGACTTGGCAACATGGAAAGCACAATGCTCAAATTGTCTGCCATTTTTTCCGATTTAGATTAAGTATTGATTCATGTACCGGGTCTTCCCAACACAAGGGGCCCTGACTCCATCCCTCTAGGTATCGCCATCCTCTTTGTCTCTCTTGGGTTGCATATTCAATCTGGTTTGCCTCTGTCGCTCCCTTTCAAAGATATGATATTTTTTCCTTGAAATTTGTTAAAGCTGTGATTTCTATTATTGAAATTGTGTATACCTATGAATTTTAAGTTGCTAATTTGGCATTTCAACTATGGTTTGACCACTGTGCGTGTGTGTCCTGTTCTAGCTATGTTTGTCCAAAAGAAAATATGTTGAGTTGTATATTCCTGGGAACTTTGAATGCATTTCGTGATGCTTGGTTTCCTATTTTGATGTTCCCTTAGCACTGGTTTCCTGTGCTTTTGCAAATCCCGTCACTGAATTTGTTGTGTGCATGTCTATAGAAGGTCCATAACCAAAATCGGATGAAGCTCAGGTATACTAATTTAACTTGAAGTTCTTTCCACCACGAAACCCTAACCACCATAGCAATAAGAGAGCGTCCGCGCGATATACATGCGTAGTCGTCTCATTTTCCCACATGTGAGAGTTATGCACAATTTGTTATCACTGTCACTGCGTTATGCTCCTCTGGTTTGCATTTTCTTTAAAAAAAGTTTTATTTCTTGGGTTACAACATGGTTTGCGTAATTTGCTGTTTCTTATTGATTGATGTGCTAATGTGGTATCTGATTTGGTATGGGCCGTTTTCCCAGAGCACTATGAATATGTTTGATTCGATGAAGCAGCTATTTAGATTCTATGGTGCTGAATTAGATGAATAAGCAATGAAGAAACAGTACTTCACCATATTATACCTTGATCTGTCTTTAATTGGGTCCAATTAATCCGCATATTTATGGAGTGGACGTTACTCTACCATTAGGTACATAATGTATAGCTTCATGTTCAGAATTATTTGATACTTGTGCTGGATGGAAGGCTTGATGTACAAGACCTGATTTCACTCTCCCACTGGCTCCTTTATACTTGGTAGAAATCTTATATGTCGTTTATTGATGTCTTCAGGTATTGTGACTAAGGCTATCAAGAGAACGACTGCATGTCCGTCTTGAAACAATAGCATAAAATAACTCTGAATACCAACAACTTGTTTGCACTTTGAAGCTGCAGCACAAGTGGAACTCCTTACACAATAGTCATGGGACTTTGTCTACACAGTGTATCGAACTTCAACGCCAATACTCAACGCAACCACCACCATGGCCAATCCAACCCCAGACGCTGCGACAATTGATTCGCAAATCCACCACAATCGTGTGGCTATGTTTCCTTTCCCAACGTCTGTAGATACTAGATATTGTTGATTTGTGCTATCGTTACTAGATACTAGATATTGTTGATATTGAGGTTGTATTTGTGCTAAGTTAGATGTCATAGTTTACTGAGTAACGGCACGTGTAGTCACTGTATCCTATCTATCTCGTCCACTGGGATGGCAACATCTAATTCTTTACATTGTAAGTAGTAGGAGCATGACCACACAATTTTTTCCACCATTGCAGTATGCTCTCCCGCAATTATCAAACAACCAACTTAAATAGAAGTTAAAATTAACGTGCCCATAACTAACCCCATAATAACTCTGCCGCCAACCGCTATCTGAAATCCTGACTTAGTTCAAACATTAAAATACATGCCCTTACTACGTTCAAATTGAAACCTAACCGGTTGCATCCACTTTATTTGAAGCATACTATAAATGCACACCACCCATGTCACATACTGATTGTTGTTTCAGTTTCTCTTCCTAATCCGCTCCCAGCAAGGCTAACTATGAAGGCGATGGCATGCAATAGAGCTCTATCCGAAGATGAGGTCAAAAGTAACTCCAAATAAAAAAAAAACTGTACCAGTTCATTTGCTATCTTAACCAATTCCAAATACGATCCAATGGTCCTCGGTGTACCGCCTCCAGAACTGGTCCCTACTACCATGTGTTAAATATATTATATGATGCTCCTGAAATAGTACGCAACTTAATACTTGAGGAGCAGTTGTCTGCTCGTTAGTTTAAATCATGTAATTAATATTTCGTATCATTACATGCTTCATCTAATACCCTTCGATTGCTGTATTACTTGTGCATTGAATGCATTATACTGATAATGTCCTCCGTACCAATTCTTCCGCATATACTTGCACCCCTAACTACAACTTGTTATGTTGCCAGGCCTTAACATCCTGCAAAATTTTTAAGTATTTCGAATCTGAATATAGACACTCTTCTGTAACGGATTAATACTGCCAACAATAACTTGATGCAGTCGTCAGATATAGCATACAAGTTGTGCATTCATTCACATCAATAGATTAGTGCCAGATTTCAATAGCTATACAACATATCTGTATAATGTATTACCACGACAACACACTTGTGATATGTAATATGTCGATTACCTTTTCCCTGTTTGGTTTTCACTGACTCATAACCTTTTCTGACGCGATGGCTATCTTCCCAAGTAGACTAGGTATGCGTGCCAACCAGTGAACGAATCAAACAAGCTGAGCCTGACACTTTCAGCACAAACATCAAAAGTAGCTATTCAACTTTAGAAACATACTGACATCACATGCAAACTTAGAAAATTCGCATCCAACATGCAACTTAAACAGTTGGCGCATAACAGTATTGTAGCAACACCACATAGGCCTACAAATTCATATCAGACGCAACTTGTAATAAGCTTGACTCTAATTAATAGTTTATAACTGTGTATATTCATCTAAAAAGAAACTCAGTATAACAAACTGATACCTTTGAGCTACTTATAACTGATAACTTATACCAAACTCACTTCCCAAAACACATTGTATATTTGGCAATAATTCAATTTCCATTAATAACCGTTAGTACAAATGCTTATACTCACAACTCTTATTAACTTGCGCAATCTTTACTATCCTGCATCAGAACCTGGAATTTCCTCATATATTGAACCTAACAAAGTAAAGATGAGTTTGTAGAATCGTCAAATATAACTTGCAACTTACAAATTGATTTGCATTCGTATCTAAGTTTATCCCAACTTTGCTGAACATGCTTCATTTCATCGACATGTGGCAGCCTCGGTATATGCCAAACATTGTAGTGCGTGCCATTCTATCACGTACACCATAGTTCAATTGACTAAGTAGAATAAGCATGCTATATAAGCAGTAGCTACACAATCCAGACTATCATCAACATACAGAATTGGTGCGACGGCTTTCAATGGAACTCAGCAACATATCACCTGCTAGGGCAACTTTGGTAAGTTATTTCTTTCATTTAGTTGTCTCGTCCACAGCATAACATTTGCAAAAAACTAACACCTATTTAATTATATGACAGCCCTTATATAGAGAAACATGGATGAAGGTATCAATAACCGCAATACCAACAACCCAGCAGCCATGGTTCAATGCATGCCGAAACTGCAAAAACGAGTGCTTCGGACATATCTGCAATAGATGCGGCAATGCTACCCAGGATGCAATCCTATGGTTAGACAAATATTCAGCATACAATATGTGCAACAATTCCTCTGCTGCATACTACATTTATTCTTTACACACACATATGTACTTCTGGATTTTAGTATCGTTACATGAAATATATGCAAACTAACAACCACACAACCCTTTGCTGCAGTGGCCGCCTCTATGTCGAGCTACAGGATGACACTGGGATCATGGATGCCACAATATTTGGGCTACCTGTTGAAACTGTCTTAGACAACACCCTTCTCACAATGTTAACAATGTCTGAACAGGTATTCTTATCATTTAAAATATGCAACGTCTACAATCCATAACAACACCAACTACAACTTCATATTCAGGAACAACAAAATCTCCTACTAGCCGCAAATGCAAGAAGCATAGCAGAAAAATTATACGTCCGCATACTCAGATGCACACAAAACAGGAACCCAAGATTAACAAGGTGGGTGGTTCGCCGAGTTCGAAGAGCACAATAAGCAGCGATAACAATCATTGCCGAATGGAAGTATGGTGTATGCTCCTATCGATACCACGCATGTTCACTGCTACTATACTTTCCGCACTGCGATGCTGCAATACCATATGTCTGCCTTCCTGTTGTCTGAATGTAATATCTACAAGTTAATCATTTATTGCCCCCATGTTCTCCGTTAGATGCAATAGACGCATATGGATCCACAGGTGTGACTCAACAATGCTGTTACGTATGCACTCTTCATTCGTTGCTCGCATTGTCACAGGGAATTTGACACGCACATGTTGAGACTATTTACAGTATAATTTTAATCAGATAACACCCAAACACAATGCATATATGAGTATGCCTCCTCCGAATCATGTAACAACAGCAACAACAAAGACAATGAAATCAACACTACAACCTTCCACCAGAATCAATACAAATCATGATCAGCATTAGGGCAGAGCACGGACCGGGTTGGGCGGGTGAGGGCTTTGTTTCCTACCCAACCCAATGATCCCGGGTTCGTCATATCGATACCCAAACCCAATCAAGTAGTCGACAAACCCAAACCCGATCAAGCCTTTCGACTCGGACCGGTTCGGCCGGGTTTAGACGGGTTCAAAATGTTGAACCGTTAGCAAACTTATGTCTATGAAAAAGACATATTTAGTGCAAATCGGAAAAAATATACATTTTTCAATCTTACTAATACATAACAAAGCAAATATGACATTCTAGTCGATAGAGAAAATCATAGTAATGCATAAGTTGAGGAAAATCAACTAAAACTATTGTTCATTCTTATAAAAAAATTACTTGGACGGTATTATGTAACTAAAAATATGTAAGTTTTTCATATAAAATTTTAATCGGACCGGACCGGGTCTAATCGGTTTTTCCAACTTCAAACCCATGATCAATCAAAGTTAGTTCGGGTTTGCAATTTTATACCCATACCCAATCAAGTAGCTTAAACGGGTGTTAAATTCGGACCGGTTTGATGCGGACCGGTTTGGGGCGGCCGGTTTGGGCGAGTTTTGCTCACCCCTAATCAGCATGGTATAATAAATCATTCTAAACGAACATGAGATCATCACAAATCAACACTGCATTGATAGACAAAACACAAACCAAGATTACATCAGTTCATAAGCCCATTACATGATGAACATAAACAAACTTGACATTACTGCTCATAAGACCTAACATGTAACTACATTACACCATATCAAAATCCACTTCACTGTTTTAAGAAACAGATTTGAGCCATTAGTGTTGAACCTCCGCAACCCCGAAGGCTTCTCCAACTTTCCAACAGTTCATGTATTCTTCAGCATATGGTGGCGATGAAGAACCACCACTCGTGATAACCAACACCATTCCGTCAATGCTATCTATTGACTATCCGCTGGTTACTTATCATCGATACGCATCTGATACATTTGTCACATCACATTCAACTGATTTTCCCAAATACCAATTCAGCGTCAATTCTTGATAATTTTCCAATAATATTGCTCAGCAAAATGTGTCATACCATGCTGTGAAGAGATTATCAGTAAATTGTTTACACAGTTAAATAAGTGGGTTGTCGATGTTCTTGAACTGTGTGCCACCATGTGCAAATTTGTAGTCAAATGACATTATCACCTACACCAGCTAATTTGAATGTTATAACACGTGTCAATTTCGATACAAAACAGACATTGCAAATGATAGCAAAAAAACAAACAAGAAAAAGCATTTAGCACAGAACATTATATAATTATAATACACATAGTTCAGATGTCCAACAACTGCTGTAACAAATGTCATTATAAATACTATCATACAAATCATTTTTTCTTCATACCAGACAATAACAAGGCAACATTGCTTTCTCCCATAAGCTTTGTTTGCACTTTAGAACAACAGTTCGTCCAAGCTTCAAAGTTTGGATTATGATCAACCATACGAACAAGAAATGAAACCTTGTGCAATAGTCGATCTGCCAACGTTGCCAGTAAGTATCTTCTTCACCAATGAACAATTATCATCGACTCAGTAATACAGCTTTCCAACAGTTTCACTTTACGTTGTGTGCTTCTTATGACCAACTGCAGCCTACTGTGCGCGAAATTTGGGTAAATGCCAGTGTTCATGCTTTACCAACAAATCAGCAAACATGGTATTACGCATGCAAGTTCTGCAATCGTGTTGCAAATCGTTCTCCAAACAACAGATTTCAATGCTCTGCTTGCCAAAATAATTACAGCGATGCTATACCATGGTATATGATAACACTGACAACCATTATGTTGTAGACTGTGTCGGCCTAATTTCATACAACATGAATTTTACAACTTTTCCACAGAGGATGCGAAATCTAAATGCCAAATGTTGTGTCTTTTTTTTTTCTTCTTTCTTTTTTTTTCCCAGGGGGCGTGTAATCGTGCAACTTCATGACGGTAGCTCTGAACTCGAGGTACGCATCTTCGGACAGTCAGTTGACACTGTATTAGGGATAAATGCAACAACCATGTCATCAATGTCAACTGATGTATGAAACACAATTTCTCGATTCGAAACTATACTTTGTACCCAACTAGCTCATTATCTTCACCACTGTGACTATTTCCAGGAACAACAAAGCGTGCTCGAGACTGTGAACATGAACAGTAGCACAAGAAAATTTTACTTCCTCCTTTCCCGGCGCAACAATGGGAATGGGCTCCCAGTCAATAGCTGGACTGTACGCTACGTGGTTCAAGCTTGATGCATGCTTACAAATTAAAATATATTCTCGTTGACGAAATAAATAAAATAATACGCCATGTTCGTTTTGTATGTTCTTGCTGCCTCCATTAACCAGATACTGTTGCAACATGTATCCTGCGGTAGACACACGGAACGTATAAATAATGCCAGAATACTTCCGGGCGAGTACCACATCAACAGAACTGCAAATACCAATTAACAGCGTCACTAATTCATAACTGCATATTCCGCAAGAAAATACGATACTTGCAGTATTAAATCCTCATCTCATGTCACCTTCTTTCTCCACTATTCGAATAGTTTCATTGACACCTGCTAATCCCCAGATGCTCACCAATTTCTGCTCGTCCTTATCCCAAGATGTCATTACAAATTACGTGGGTTCACCGTTAATCGGCAACAGATACAGTATTTTTGCCAATGTGGCCAAAATAAATAGCACAATTTCAAGCCATATAAATATCGTAAGCAAACCACTTACGCACCATGCCAATAATCTATCATATGTACTTCCGATTTAATTTTCAGCACTAACAGTTGAAGGACAACATACTGGGCAGCTTACCAATGTAGTAAAAATTGTGTGCCAGCATATACATCGTTCCAGCTTACTGAATCTCCTGCTTCCAGTACTGGTATTGATGTCTGCTGCTCCTACTTCACAGCTCAATATCACGAGTTGCAACCATGCAAAATTCTAATCAAACATGCAATACAAACACCTGGCGTACAACAACCTCCTGTCCAAACATTTGTCATCAACAACACACCATGTACTGATCACATGTTTAATAACATAGCACCCATGCCTGCATTCACTGTAGATCTCAGCTGTATTGTAACATCCAATATACCCCATTTGATCATGGTAAATATTCAATAAGCATTCAAGTGTGTGCCATTCTGTGAGTCACAACATAATTATCAGAGTACACATTGCAAAAGGCACTATAAGCAGTTCACTGGTGAGGCAAAAAAAAATCTATAACTACACAGAAGACATACAGCAGCTTGCAATGCAGGTTAACAATATATCAGATGCAAGACGAACGGTAATAAGACAGTTGTTTCATTTACTTACACATTTACAATTGTGATGCCTACAACTGAAATACAATCTACTCATTCTGATAACAGCGGCTGTATGGTGAAACATGGTTACGAGTATCGATACGTGCAATACCGACCACTCAACAGCCGTGGTTCAATGCTTGCTCACATTGCAAACGTGAACGCATCTGTCAAACCTGTAGAAATTGTGGCAACGCTAACTGCAACACAATACCGTGGTTAGCTAAAGAAACCCAACATCCATTATATACAATGTTTTTGGTACTTCGTAGTATATCCACTACATGTACCTACATCCACATGTCCTATAACAGCGAAACAAGTACATGCACGCTAACATAAACTGGAACCTAACTGCAGTGGTCGCTTGTATGTGGAGCTTCGAGATGAAACTGGAATTATGGATGCTACAATATTTGGGTTCCATGTGGAAACTTTTTTGGAGACCACACTTGCCGCAATGTCAACAATGACTGAACATGTATTATGATTGCCTAATCTACACAATCCCTACGACAACAACACACACTGGCTACAGCTACATTGATTGATTTGTTTCTGATCAGGAATAACAAAATATCATAACATCAGCAAATGCAAAGAGCCCAACAACAAAATTCTACGTCCGCGTGATTAGGTGCACACAAAACAGGAATCCTCGATTAACAAAGTGGGTGGTTCGCCGTATCCAGAACACCTAACAAAAGGACATCATCAGAGCAATGCAACCCCATCATACTCCACCCACCAATTATCAAAGCAAATAAAGCTGCAAATCATGTACATGTTTTATTCTGCTGTGATGTTTCTACTACTATCATCTTGTATTTCTAAATTCCAAATTTTCATTGCTGCAATAACGTGCCTCCTATTGTAATCCTTTGCTAAACTCTTCTGCAAATATTTACAGTATTATTCTGATGATGCACAAAGACGATGTTATCCACACATCTCAGACCAAATTTTTTCTACCACAATCTAAAAATCATTTTTTCCGACCCAAATTCACTGTATCAAATTCAGAAAGAGCCATCAAAAACTTTTATGAGTACCTAAAAGAGAACATTTCCTGGTCATAATCGCCAAACATTTATTTTTCACAAATCAGTCCATATTGGGTTTCCTATGGTCACTTGACACTGATACTCTTTCGTATCATACATATGGTTGCTTCCAACAATAACTTGATGTATGCCTATTAAACAAAGTGAATGAATTCTTCCCTTTCATTCTTCTTGCCACTCATCTCCAGATTATTTACAGTATTATTCTGACCAAATAATATCAATACGCGATGCATATACCGGTTTGTCTGTTCTAGATTCTAGAAGAACAGCAACAACGGAAACAATGAAATCAACACTAGAATCTTCTACCAAATCAATACAAATCATCATTATATTTGTTATATTAAAATCCAGGAACAACTTGCCGAATAAGGAAATTAGTCATATCGGTTTACGTACAAGGGAAAAAATGAAAAAAACAAAAATGAAAAAAATATTACTCGTTCGATCAAGCAGACACAATATGCATCAATCCATGAATAACATAGTATAATACATCATTCTAAACGATTATTAGATTATGAAGAAAGCAAAATCTGCATTGATACACGAATGCACTCACGGATGTTGAGGCTATTTACAGTATAAATCCGATAAAATAACATCCATACGCGGTACATAAGAATCCTGCATTAGCAAATGTATATCTCCGCCCATCGGACAAGCAAACATGCCAAGGCCACACCGCGCGCAACGCGCGCGGGGTGGAACCTAGTATAGTCACAAATAATTAAGACATAGGGCCTGTTTGGATGATAGGATATCGATAGGTAGAGGATTGGTGAATAAATCGCAAGTTTTTGGTCAAATCTTTCCATACCTAAACAAATCAGGATTTTCGTCCAACTATTCAGAATCATGTCTTTAAATCCGGATTTTCAGTCGGAATTTTGGATTTTTTTGGCGGAAATTCGGATATTTTTCGAGAAATTTCGAATTTGTTTGGGTGATTTTCAGATTTTTTTCTGCTGATGGGTGCTAGCTTAGACCACCCACAACAGTGCGCTCCCCCCAGCCCCCCTGTCCCCACCTTACCCCACTATTAATGTTCTTAATATTTACAATTCTACCCTAATAGCTACAACAGTCAAAACACTATTCCTCCCATTCTATTATATTTTATTGAAACTACACTACTATATAGTTAAATATACTAAACACTCTAACTTTAGTCAATAAGACAGCCGCAACCCTATAATTTTTATTAATTGCACTATTATTGACTAATATTACTTTATCGTATGAAATTTTGAGAATAAATATAAACATTAAGAAAACATAGACATTAATAAACATGGGGTAAACATTAAATAATTTTGGATACAAACTTATATACTTGGATACAAACTTAGTTTTAATAATTTTTATTGTGTAATTTTGTGTTTTTATTATTTAGATTTTTAATTAGTTTTAATAAATCCATTTCCCTAAACATTAATTATTCAAACACAACATTTGGATACAAAGTTATATACATGGGGTCGAATTTGTAATAAATACAAAATATATTAATTTACGAGGGGGGGGGGGGTTAAAATGTAGTTTACATAAACCCAACCCCCACCCTCCACTACCGTGAAGAAAAAAATCCAGTAAACCCATCCCGACACCTGCCCTGTCCCACCGAGCTAGACGTCGCCCACGGTCTCCTCCAAGCTCGCCTCCAAGCCCGACGAGCTCCGATTAGCGACGAGCTCGCCTGCAAGCCCCTGCTGCTGCAGCTGCTAATCCGTCACCCGATCTCCATCTCCCCCACTGCTGTGGATGGTCTTAGTGATAAAGCATTTGAAGCCCCTTAGTGATAAAGCATTTGAAGCCCCTGCATGAGGTCCGTTCGAAATTCATTTGACTAAAAAGAATTATTTTTACCAATAATTTATCACATCCAAACACTACAGATTAAATGAGCTTTTAAGCTCAACCTCTCACTTATTTTAAATCATCCAAACAGATAGAAAAAGCGGTTGAGATCCTCACACTCAGAATGGACGACGATTTCCTTAGCTATCACAAGAATGACACCTGGAGAATGACCCACCCGAAATAATAGAACTAACTGTTTTATAATAATAACCCTGTTTGAATGATCTTAATTAAGATTATGAGATTTTTAGATTATTAAAATGAGTAATTGAGGTAATAAGACACTGTGTATTGTTTTAACTTCAACCACACATTACAACTTAAAACTTCATAATCTCAATTAAACTCATCCAAACTGGGCCATTAGAGCATCTCCAAGTGATGTCCTATTATTTGTCTTTGGCACAAATTTAGGCCAATTTAGCCCAAAAACTAGCTCCAATAGCTGGAGCAAAATATGGCCTAAATTCGAGCAATGCCTATAGTTCGACCAGTTCTGGTCTAAACAGAGGACAATTTGAAGCTGATGTAAAAAATAAAAAACTGTGATTTATTGCTATGCTCTTTCTCCAATCCTTCTCCTGATCCTCTATTGCTCATCCAACGTTCGGATTCGCCGTGATAACAACAATTTAGAAATTTTGTAAATACTTATCAACAATCCAAGTGTAAAACAAAAAAAATTACAAAATTACCTTCAATAGTTTCAATAATTCAATTAATTCGATATTAAATTCATAAAGTATGGTAATAATAAGATATAGTAACATAATTATTTAATAATGAAAACTATAAAATGATGATGTCGACCTATATTCGTGTCAGCTGTTGGAGCAGCAACTCAAAACGTACCGGTATAAAAATTATGGCAAGTATGAATATAAATTAAAGACAATTCAATATGTTAGAGACGCTCTTAGAGCATCTTTGGCATCTGCTTAAAATATAAAAAAAATGTGATAAAATAACATGTTAAAAAATATATTTCAATACGAAAATAGAAAAGTTTGGTATGTATTGAAAAACATTGTTTAAAAATCAAAAACACATTTGACAACCCTTTTAAATTTCAGTGTTAATTTGTTTCAACATCATTTCGTATATCCAACAACATATAATTATTATTTTATGCATCCAATAAGAGTATGAATATGTTCAACTACCATAAGGACAAAAAATATAAAAATACACACCAAAACTAGGCTAAATTGCATCGGAGGTATCCAAAGTTTGTCAAAACGAGCAAGTAGGTACCCAAATTTTAAAATCGAGCACCACAGGTCTCAAATTTTGGATTTTCGAGCAAGTAGGTACCCTTCCGTTAACTTTCCGTTAAAATTGGACGGAAAATTATAAAATAACTTTTTTACCCCTTATTTTCAGCTCCAACCTTTTTTTTAAAATACAAGTTTTACTAAAATTCTAAAAAAAGTTAAAAAAAATAAAATTTTAATTTAATAATTTGATATATGTAAGATAGTGCAATATATTATCAAAATTACATATTTTTACATCATTTCAAGATATAAAATATGCTTTTATTAACACATATTTGTCAATCTTAAAGTCTTTAATTTTTTTAACAGTGTTTAAAAAAGATCTCAAATTTCATAATTTCCCATGTATTTTTTAAGAAACAATAACATACAAGTATATTTATACATTTTATACAATAGTCTCTTTTACAAATCATTACAATAAAAGCTACTCAAGAATGTTTGGTGTCAACTTTAATGTATGTTTTTAAAATGAACAAAGATTCTTGTATGTTATTGTTTTATTAAAAAAATACATGTGAAATTATGAAGTTTTAAGATTTTTCTTAAAAAACTGTTAAAAAAAGTTAAAGACTTTAAAATTGACGGATATATGTTAATGAAAATATATTTTCATATCTTGAAATGATGTAAAAATATGTAATTTTGATGAAATATATTGCATTATCTTACATATATCAAATTATTAAATTATTTTTTTGAATTATTTTTTAGATTTTTAGTAAAACTTGTATTATAAAAATTATTTCTTAGATTTTTAGTAAAACTTGTATTTTAAAATTAGTAGGAGGTGAAAATAAGGGGTAAAATAGTTTTTTTGTAATTTTCCGTCCAATTTTAACGGAAAGTTAACGGAAGGGTGCCTACTTGCTCAAAAATCCAAAATTTGAGACCCGTGGTGCTCGATTTTGAAATTTGGGTACCTACTTGTTCGTTTTGGCAAACTTTGGGTACCTCCGGTGCAATTTAGCCCCAAAACTAATGTTATTTTTAAACGGGCATTTTCAACAACACATTCCAAACGTGTTTCTTGAGAAAACACTGTTTTCAAACAAAAGTGTTAAAAAATAGTGAAGCCGAACAGGCCCTTAGTTGCCTTTTCCCAAAGCGTGAGGACAATCGTCTTTTTATGCTATACCACTCTTATTCCCTCTTTTTATGCTATACCACTCTTATTCCCTCTTTTTATCTCCGATTTGATTTTTAAATGACCCGGTGAATTATATTGTAATACAATGCAAAATTTTGAAAATATTTTTATGATATTGTAGAATAAAAATTTGTCAATAATATAGTAAAAAAATTATAAAAAAAATCATATCGTTTTTCAATTCAAATCACGTGACTCAGATACCAATGAAAAAGTCACCTAAAGAGAGGAAATAGAGTGGTATTAGTGAGGTGGCGAAGCCGTGTTGCATCTCCAACTTGAATGGTCACGATCAGCCGCTAATGAACCAATTAGAAATGGGCGCGTGGATGTCACAGTGTTGACCACTAGAGACTATGGAGACACCCTGTATTTGTACTGCACCAGCATGCAATCAATACTGTAACCGGACCATCTTCTCTGCAGAGAGCTGCTCAACAACGCCCAAGGTAGTTTCCCCGATCTTCCTTCGTTCTCGCTGCCATTTTTGTTCTCATCCGGGTTTTTGCAGATGAATTCCCGGATGCGCGCAGCGATCAACCAGATGACGCAGTTGGGGTTCGAGGCGATAGTTGTGGAGAACACCGTGAAGTCGCTCCTCAAGGTGAGGGAATAAATTAACCCTTTGGTTTGGGCTTCATATCTGTTTCTCTTCTGATTTTGACTCAATCCCCCTCTGATTTTTTTCACCATTTTCTCAACTTCTGGGGGTTTCTTGGTGATGTTCTTTATCTGGGTCAGCATTCAGCAAGGGTTTCTGAGAGAACTAAAATGGCTTCTTCTTCTTCTTCTGATGATGATGATGATGAAATCAAACTGAGACTAAAGCTCTGTCTCTACATTTTTTTTTTTTTGACATATGTGGGTTCGATTTTGGGCTTACTCGAAGAGGGATTGTTTTTTTTTTTTTTTTGCAGGAATATGGAGGCCCTGGTGGGTGGGTGTTCATTGAAGAAGATAACTACCAGTTTCTCTTGGAGAGGCTTGTTCTTGATCTAGAAGAAGAAGAAGAAGAAGAAGAAGAAGAAGGAGGAGGAGGAGGAGAAGAAGAAGGAGAAGGAGAAGGAGAAGGAGAAGGAGAAGGAGAAGGAGAAGGAGATGGTCAAGGTGAAGGAGATGAGACTTCAAATGAGGTAGTTACCAACCATAATTGCCTTTTATGTTAACCTTTTTTTTTTAGTTTTTTAATTAAGATTATTATATGGTGATTCATGTATGTTGGTGAAGAACCTGATTTATGTGCTGGGTTGCAGAAAAAAATTGAAAGTTCTGAGGGCAAAACTAAATATGATACACAAATTTGCAGGGAAAAGAAAGTAATTTGTTGCCACTGGATTGAGCTTTTGCTCAAACATGTTGCAATATTCACAAATGGTGAACTTTGCAATCTGAAGTGCTCTCTCTCAGTGTCATTTTGTAATATTTAAGGTTGAAAGAGAAGGAAAAAAAGTTGTGTGAATTGATGTTTGCAAAACACTGGATTTTGACAAGTAACGTCTGATCTTATGCCATGTCCCCAACTCCCAAGCATCTACTCCTATCCTAACATGATTGATGTTTTCTCAATAGAGGAAGAAGACATTTCTTTTACTCTTCCTTCTCTTTGCTTCCATTAGAAGATTCAGTCACGAGAGATCATTTTACTATAACCGCCTCTTATTCTAACCCACAGATAAAAGTCATTTTACCAGAATAAGGTCCTTGCGTTCCATTGCACGTTCGTTTGAATTTGAATCCTACTGTTAAAGTTGAATAGGTTTCATTGATGTTATGCATATATTCTTCTTTTGTCGCACTCATAATCTCAGATTAGCACTTTCAGGATAAGATATTACACTTAGTCTCTGCTTGGGTCACAATGTCACATACTCACATTAGTTAATAAAGTAGGAATTGTAAGCGAAAATCCCAATCATGCCTCGTTCAACCACTAAGAGAAGTAAGGCTTTTTTATTCTAATTTCATAGATTGGATTCCTAGCATTTCAGTTAGTACATTATTTTCCGCGCCCACCTTTACCCGCCCATCTCTATATGTAAGTGAAACTGATGGAGGTTAGTCTAAAAGCCATTGTTTTCAACGATTCGTACGAGTTTTGGCCAAGCCTGTGTTTGCGTGTGGAAGTTCTCATTATTTTTCTTTTCCCGTACGGGACAATACTGCAGGATGAGGCGGATGGACACATGTCTCTGGCAACTAGCAACGAAGCTGGTCCCTCCTGTCTACCTGGACTTGAAGATGCTGCTACTGAAACCACTGAAACTGGTAATATTTTATTACCTTCAATCATCTTATGTAAAAAAATCTGAATGCATTCTTTATACACCATCAATCATTCCATGGGATTTAGATGAGGTTCCTCTTTCTATTTTCGGAAAGGATGGTATAAGAAGAAGAGGTAAACCATGATAACAAGTGCTGTAACTAACCGCATATTCAGAGAGTGACGAGAGAGTAGAAACATGCACATATAGAATCTTGCAAGCTTTTTACTGAATATAGCTGATGTAGTGGCTACATTTTGTTGAAGCATGCCTCGGTGTTATTTTGACTGTTGCCATGTTTAGTGTAGATTAGTTAACGCTAGGATGGGTCATTTTCTGCATCGGTTCTTAAAACATTAGCGTGGACAAATTATCATACTGTTGCCAGAAAGTTTGAACCTGTGCATAGTGTGTGCACCTAGGGAAATTCCAGACTGAAATTGTTGATGTGTGATCATTCTGAGTATTGATGTATAAGGTTTTCAGGTTTCAGCTAATGGTTTGCCAACTAGTCACGTATGTTGATGATGACATGATTAACTAATTAAAACACTTATTACACAATGGAAATCCATGTTCACCGTGATAGTTGGTCTGTTACAATCCTTTAAAAAATATCATACGAATGAGGTCTATATCAGTTCTTCACTGTGATGATGGTGCTTTAGTATTATCTCTTGATTGAAACTTATAATGACGTGCATGTTAAATTATCCTGTTTTGCAGTGTTGGATGGTGTGGTAGTTTCTACAAGAAGCAGTGATGCTCTTCACATCTTCTAAGCGCGTCTGCATAATATGCTCCTCTTTTGAACCTTGCTATGGTTGGATTAGCGAACTAGAGAACCTTGCTATAGTTGGAAAATATAACCTCTTTGCTTTGTTATATGAATTTTTCTGTTGCTGCAATCCTATGGACATGTCAGCTGTCTGATCATCTTTTTTTGGTTATTACCGCTAGTTTGACGTCTGTGTATGCCTTCTTAGTGCCTCTGCATAAGATGTACCGCTTGATGATTTCGTTGATGCTTCTGATCGCCTGAGATTTATATAACAGGATGATTTCCTTCTGTCTGTTTTGTCTTTTTTTTTTAATCACTGAAGCTTAAGATCTATATTCAACATCTACAAGTGATTTCTTCTTCTATTTGCTATGTTTTATCTTGTTGGAATCGAGTCTTTGATGCATTGGGGAGGTAGTTGTCATTGTTAGAAGTTAGTACAAGGGCTGTCATGGTTAGATCTTGCAATAATATGTACCTAGTAGTGGTATTAGTAGTTTGAAAAAGTCATCCACTGCATGCAGGGTTTTTATTCAATTTCCAGCATTAGATAATTCAACCACAACTTAGACTTATTTCAAATCCCACAATACCGTAGTATTGTGAAGTGATGGTTCTCATTGTTCCACACACATATTGCTGCTTATTTTTGTTGGCTTATATTACAAAAGCAACACTCTTATTCTACTACACAAACAAAAAGAGCAGTAAGTAGTCCATATTACACATGATGTTACTGAGCAAGTAAACTCACTTATTCTTGTTTCCATGAGGAAAGTGGGGGAGTCTCTGAATTCTTCCAAGTAGCAAGCATCTCACCATATCTATCACCCTTCACTACCCCAGCCATGGACTCGAGTTCGGCCAGCTCTTGAGGAGTTAGTTTCACAGCCAATGCTCGAATGTTTTGATTGAAGTTTTCAATCTTGGTGGTGCCAGGGATTGGAACCACGTCGTTTCCCTGGTGATGAACCCATGCCAGTGCCAACTGTGCGGTGTTCGCTCACTCTCTCAAAGACTTTGGTGTTGTTCTCCAGATTCTCACCTTGAAACCTTGGCAGATGCTAAGAAAGCAACGGACACAATCTATTAGCACTCGAAAACTAAGATACCTTTGATGTAGTAGTACATGGATATCTAGTAAGCACACACCTTCCTGAAGTCATTGTGTGACTGAGTTTCAAGAACCTTGGGACCGGAAGACAAGAACCCTCTCCCTAATGGGCTATATGCAACAATCCCAATGCCAAGTTCCCTAGAAAAATGCAATAGGGGGGAATTCAAAAACTGGATTTAGTCGAATGTTAGCGACGGAATCTGGATAAAAACCTTACCTGCAAGTAGGAATGATGTCTTGTTCAGCGTCACGTGACCACAATGACCATTCTAACTGGACAGCAGTAATGGGATGAACAGCATGAGCCCTTCTGATTGTCGAAGGAGAGGCCTCGGACAAGCCTATGTATTTTATCTTCCCCTCCTCAATGAGTTTCTTCAGTTCTCCAATCTGATGATCAAACAATGCAAATTAGCTATGATATCATACACCAAGAAACTCGGAACTACTGTCTTAAACAAGTGAATATAGGGAACAAACCGTGACTTCAATGGGGACTTGAGTGTCAATCCGATGCTGGTAATAGAGATCAATGTAATCCACATCCAGTCTCTTCAAACTAGCCTCACACGCCGCCCGAACGTATGCTGGATCACCGTGCACCCCTCTCTTGCCGCTAGGCCCGTCTTCACCGAGAGTGATTCCGAATTTGCTAGCCAGTTGAACTTTCTCTCTGTACCCGCCCTTCAAAGCCTGAAACCCGCCACATCCAAAGATATCAAAAACTAGACAATGGGTAGGCACAAATTTGGGCAAACTCATCAAATAAGAAAAAAAAAGGAGGATCTCCCATGTAGGACAGAAAATAAAAAATATGGTACCGACTTCCTTGTAGAAAATGCAAAATATGTTACTTTAGAAAGTGTGTTATGATTTCAAGCTTTGTCCAAGTTGTAGGACAAAAATATGTGCCACTAACTTTTCCAAATTTAGAATTTGTAACTTCAAATTTATAGTGATAAAATTCAAAAGTAATAAAAATTTAAGTACTGAGATTTCAATGTTAAATTAGTAGTTGTACCTCTTCAACTAACGAAAATCACAATTAACTTCTTACAATCTGATCAAATCATTGAAGAACAGAAAATTTCCAGAGGAGCAAATACTCAACACTCCTAACATAAATGAATCAAGGGAAAACAAAATTATTATCGAAACTTATTTTTTGTTCCACGGAGGATCCCATGTCTACTCCAACAATCTGAACACTAAAGGGAGCAATTGTGGGATGCTTTAGTCCTTGAAGTTTAAACAAAATTTGGAACTTAAGAGCCCGGGAGATAAGGAAGTGAAATAAATTAGATGGTAAGATAACTTGACCCTGGAACTGTGCCAGTAACTTACCCAAATTGGAAGCTGTAACTTCAAATTTATAGTGATAAAATTCAAAAGCAATCAAAATTTTACTTCAACTTAATGTTCGATTCAAATTCAAAAGTAAAAATGATATCAAGAAATAGTATTAATCTATTTATTTAGGAAACAAAAAGTATTAATCTTTATAAAAATATGAAACTGATAAATTCAACACAACAATCTTAGTACCGAAATTCAACACGAGCATGATCGTGCTGAACAGTTTTCAAATCCAAAAGTAAAAGTGATGGTCAAGAAATAGCATTAATCTATTTATTTAGGAAATAAAAAGTATTAATGTTGGAAAAATATGAAACTGATAATTTCCTAACGGCAATCTTAGGAGCCAAATTCAACACGAGCTTGATCATGCTCAACAGTTTTCATTAACACAGGTCAACGAGATGGATAAATGGTACCCGATTCTTTTCCAAAGAACTTTATTAACCAAATATACTACAGCTTAGACTCAAAAGTAGAACGAATTTAAATATCTGTGACAGAGTACTATTAGCAGTATAAAAAAATGTGGTATGAATGAGTAGATTAACTATATATGGAAATTAGTATATTAGCTACATATGGGAGGATTACAAAATATGGTATAAATGAGTAGGTTAAACTACATGTTTCCTTAATTGTTTGTTCTTTAAATCCAAATTAATTGACTTTCTAAAGTAATTGAATAATATATTAGTCATCAACTGTTTAAGTGACATCAATTTTGTTTTGGAATTGAACCGTGCGATGCACGGGTTAAAAACTAGTTGTCATCCCTATTCTCAAACGTGCCATTGTGATTAGGATCACTTTAAAATTTCTATGGTAATTAAAAACTGTTTATGCGAGACTATAATTTTGGCACTTTCTATTTAGAAAGTAGGACAAGCCCTGAAACTATTTTTTAAAGAATTCAAATAATACCCTTGTCTCCTCAAAACCCTATATACTCGGTAACCATTTCTTCCTCACTCCTCATCGTCGTCGCTGATCCAGCAAGTCGCCAGTCGTCAACCGTTCTTCTTCTTCTTCCTCATGTAAGTTTTTCTACTTCCTTTAGTATCATTTTGAACTCATTGGCGTTCCTAATCTGCAACCCCCTTTGTTTCTTCTTTCTTCTATTTCCAGCAGCTTACACTGATACTCATCTTGTAGACGCACAGTATAACAAAGGTGCAAAAGCAAGCAATCTTCTGCTATCATCTCCTCTCCTGCGACTCCACGTTTCCGAAAAAGCATTTCTCATGAATCTGAACCGAATTCAGATTCCACCCGCCGGCGGTGATCACGACGACGGCGAGAGGCGGCGGAAGACCGCGGAGCAGATTGTGGAGTCACTGAGGGTGGTGATTTCGTTACTGGAGTCTGTTGAAAAGTATCGGCAATCAATTGTGAAATCCACCGGAATTGAGATATCTGAGAAGGAGATGATTGGGCTCTATTTCTACTGGAGAGGTGATGTTCGTGATCTAACCAAGGGATTCTACTATCTCAGAGACAACAATAACAAGGTACAACAACATAGCTAGGGTTTGAATTTTGAAATCTATGCACTGCTTGTGCTTAACGACATAACTAGGGTTGGTTGTTCTATCTATCTTCGTTGTAGTATTCTAATACTCCGTTGCTATCAGATTCCACAAGCTGGAGACAGTCACAGTGGTGCTGAGGGGCGGAAGATCGCTGAGCAGATTGTGGTGTCACGCCAGGCTATCACTTGTGCAATGGATTCTGTTGAAACGAATTGGCAAGAGCTTGTGAAGTCCACTGGAATTGAGGTCTCTGAGAAGGAGATGCTTGGACTCTATTTCTACTGGAGAGGTGATGCACATGATCTCACCAGGGGATTCTCCTGCCTCAGAGATAACAAGGTACGAGATGACAATGGATTTGATAGTTTTGTGCTTCTTCTGCTCGACATATTTCGATTCCGGTGTGCTATGTTCACTTTAGTTTTTTCTTGTATTGCCAACTAGAGCATGATCCTTTATGGTAGAACAAGATGTTTAGTTACATGTGATCGGCTCGCTTTTGAAGTCAACATAGGAGAGTTTGTGGACTACTTGTTTATGAATTTTCGTATTTGCTTGGTATCATATATGGGAAAATTATTATTGAGTAATATATAGGGGGTTTGGCAACTAAGAACAAGGTTTGATTCACTATTATTCCCGCACGTAGTTAAAGACATTTTTTGAGTGATCCCGGTGGTATTGGAAACATGTTTTCCGAACCTGATTAAACTCGTCTCTTTTAGTCATTCTATTTAAACCCCTTGCAAAATTTTCACGGTCACTATTCATTGTTTTGGTCTAGATGTCAGCTGATGATGGCAATGAAGTCACCATGATTGTTGATTCTTCACCAGCTCCAGTAAATTCTGACTCCACAAATGTTACCAATAAGAGGGCGCGGTTGAGTGATTCTCATGATTCTTCACCACGAGACTCCACAAATACCAACAAGAGGGCAGAATTGAGTGATTCGGCTGTTAGCGCACACGAGGTATTACTCTTTCTTGTTTTGTTCAGTAGACCTCCTTCACATTGCAAACAATGAGTTTACGATGCCTGAAGAATGCATCAACAAGTTTCTAATAGAAAGATAAAATCATTCCATCCGTCCCAATGAGTGTAAGGTGGACTTTTCATAGAGATTAAGGATATGCTTTTGGCTTGTTAGATTTACTAAAAGTCCTTTGTTTTATGTGATTCTTTTCTTGGGAAGTAAAAAGTTAATGATTAAAGGGGTATGGAGGGAAGTAGAGTGAAAGAGTATCTTTTTTGGTACCAGGGCACTCGTTTTGGGGCTTTCAGTTTAGGGAAAGAAGACAGTGAAACTGGATGGTTGAGTACATAACTCAACAAGGTCCCATCGAGATGCACCATAAGTCTCTATGGTTAACCAATTGTCATCTATCACTTCACACTACTTCAAACTTGTGGTTTGCTCAATAATCAGCACCAATGGTTGATAGTAGTAGCATCCTTTGACCTCTTAATTACCATGCTACGAAATCGAAATCAAAGAGAAGGGTGATGGTGTTTTTTGCACTTTTTTCGACAAAAAATCCTGGCTTCCACTAGGAGATAGACAGAGTGAGACAATACCGCACATAGGCAAAAGAAAATAAAACGTAAGAAACAACAAAAACAGCTGTGAAGTAAAAACAGTTTTGTTCTGTTTTTTTTTTAGAATTAGCAACAGCTTTGTTTCCCTATTTTTATGCCACTCCTTTCTCCCACAGCACCAAGAGTTGTGTGAAAGTTTTGGGATGCTTAGAACTTCTCTTGAGAAGTGCACATCCTTGATGACAATGCACAAACATAAGATTTCTGCAGAGGAGGAAACCCGGTGGGTTGACTTATACAAGAAGTACCTCCAATACTTCAAGGTTCCTGAAAGCATGTATCCCGATCAGTCTGATACTGGTGAGCTCCTGCATCAGATGAGGTTTGAAAAAGTGACGTCAATAGGACGATTAAGTAAATTATAATATTATTATCTTGTTGTCCTCCTGCAGCAACAAGCGTCGTCCCAGATCCAGTTGCTTGTGCATGGTTGTTTGAGCCCAATTGGCATGACCAGGCGTACCAGGAGGTAAACTTTTTTTCCTTGTCATTTGTTTGGTGCCTTGTTCCTCTATGTAGCACAAACATATGGTAGGAGTCCTGAGTTCGTGGTGAGTGAGTGCAAATAAAGACCAAGGTAGGTGGCCCCGTAGTTAATTGACTAAACCGTTGTCAAGAAAAGCATTTGCTCTTATAGAACAGAAAACTCTTGCCTTATATAATGGTGAGAGTGCGCTTCTGGAACCAAGTGGAGGTAGTGAATCATGTATTGTATTTCCGCGCTTACAGTGTTTATTCTTATTGAGATCTCTGTTGGTTCTTCCAGTATTCTTTAGGGTTAAACACGTAGGTCTGTTGTTGTTTTATTTTATACTCCTAATAATGGGAGCTCTCAGAAGGATGCTCTGTAAAGCCGAAGTACCAGGAATTGATGAAAGAACCGAAAGTTGAAGGAGTATGTGGAGAGGCCACATCCGTCTTTCCTTTAAGTTTTGCCGCTCATACCATTGGTTGTTTGAGGCTAATGTTAGGTGCAATTTCAATTGCCTTGAAGTGTGGTTCTAGGCTTGGAATGACATTCTCTCAAAACTTTTCTGTACACTGCATCTGTTCTTCTTAGAGTAACTTGTTTTTCTGCACTGCTCAGTGTGATGTGGTAATTCTAGCTTGCTTCACCACAATGTGGGTTTACCCAGTTCAACCATGTGATGTTAACACCAGTTTCTACCTCAAATTTAGTCTAGTTCTAAATGGGTCCAAATGACACATGCATGTTGATCGATGCTCATTCAGCCCGATTGCTACAAGCTTATTAGTATTTGGTTTCGTTACTTCATGACCACCTCTGTCCCCAAATTGTTCTCTTGTTGGACTTTTCACACATTAAGGCCATCAACAAGAAATTCATTCACTACCGAACTTACCCTTGAACATTTATGGAGTGTGTAGATACCTGGTCCTCTGGGAGACACATGGAATCAGGGGATGTCAATTGAAGGACACGTGGCCCTTTCCATAAGCAAACGTTACTCCAGAAGCACAAACACTCTTCCCGGCACAAACACTCTTCCGCCACCTGAGCCCAAGACATCCTGGTGGATGCCGGGCGTCACGATCATGGGGGTTCAAGTGACTTGGAGGCCAAGGGTCGTCGCACCACTCGAGAAGGTGCGACCAGGTCGCAGCAGCTGGGAGCTTGTGTGTGTGTACCATTAGACACGCCGTGTATCCGGGAAGATCCTTGTGACAGGAGTCATGGGAAGTTATGCCAACCACCCCCACCAAAGCAATTGTTGTAACTTCCTCTGTCCACTACACTAGAACGTGGGGCTGCAAAGACGTGGTCCAAACTCTATCTATGGGTGTCTTCCCCTCCATCCATACACAGACACACGATATAGGGGTATTCTGCTCCATCCATACAGTTACACACTGAGCTATCATACTCACAAACACACAAGCTGTCTCCTCTCTGCTACTGTGACCTGCTTGCTTCCACCCCCTAACCACCTTCAACCTCTCTGGTACATACTTGAGATATTTGTTTTTCTACAGACACCATTGTCTACTTTTAAGAGCTTAAAAATGCGAGAGACCGCCCTCTAGAAATCTTATCTTCTGTTTGCTAACATATGCCCCAAATGTGTATAGGACTCTGGGGTTACCAAAGAGATCAATCTTAGACATCTTAGACTTGGTAAGAAATCCTTGAAGTCCATGCTACCAATTAGTAAATAAATAGAAAAAAGGAGAAAATATGAGGAACTTGATTGCTATAGCTCACCAAGATATAATCTTAGGGAATACATTTTAGAGCACTAGGTCTGAGCGCGCAATTCAAGTTATCTTGAACTTGTCTATATGAGAACTGGACCGGTTTCTGTCTACCCTTGGGGAGAAAGACCAGAGATGAGTTGACTTCAAAATTTAGTGTGTGTGTGTGTGTGTGTGTTTTCCTTGCTTAACATGAAAGCAACTCTTGTTAAATTCTGGTTTATTCCTTTTACCGCCTACTTACCCATATGGCCCACAGCCTTTGTTGTTATGGCAGAGGAACTAAGTACTTTGTTGTTGACAGCTATCGTCTTGCTCCACAAGCAATGGCTGTAACTTCCTCTCTCCACTACACTAGATCGTGGTGTCTGCTGAGACGTGGTCCAAACACTATATATAGGGGTGTTCCTCGAAATTTAGAGTGTGTGCGTGTTTTCCATGCTTAACCTGAAACCATTGACTTCATTCTTTTTACTGCCTACTTTCCCATATGGCCTGCAGCCTTTGTTGTTACCGTACAGGAACTTAGTACTTTGTTGCTGACCGATGTCATCTTGTTGCAGCTGTTGTCCATTAGGAATATGCATTCGTTGCTTCTTGAAAGTGGAAGGAGGATGTGGATAGGCCACATCCGTCTTTCCTTAAAGTTTTGCCGATCATACCATTGGTTGGGTGAGGCTAATGTTAGGTGCAATCTCAATTGCCTTCAAGTGTGGTTCTAACCTTTGAATGACATTCTCGCAAAATGTTTTGTGTACACTGCATCTGTTTTTTCTTAGAGTGGCTTGATTGTCTGCACCGCTCAGTGTGGTAATTCCAGCTTTCTTTTCACCACAATGTGGGTTTACCCAGCTCAACCATGTGATGTTAACACCAGTTTCTACCTCAAATCTAGTCTAGTGCAAATGACACATGCATGCTGATTGATGCTCATACAACCCCATTGCTTCAAGCTTATGATTTGTTTTGTCTTGTTGGACTTTTCACACATTGAGGCCATCAACAAGAAACTCATTCACTACCGAACGTACCCTTGAACATTTATGGAGTGTGTAGATACATGGTCCTCTGGGAGCCATGTGGAACCAGGGTATGCCAATTGAAGAAGGATACATGGCCCTTTGCACAAGCAAACGCTACTCCAGAAGCACAAACACTCTTCCGCCACTTGAGCCCGACACAGATCCTAGTGGATGCCGCGCCTCGGGACCTTGGGGCCGCTCTTCGAGCTACAATACACAGACACACGATATAGAGGTGTTATGCTCCGTCCATACAGTTACACACTGAGCTATCATACACACACATGCACACACACACAAGCTGTCTCCTCTCTGTTACTGTGACCTGCTTGCTTCCACCCCCTAACCACCTTCCACCTCTCTGGTACTTGAGAGACATTATCCTACACACATACCTACACCAGACCAATCACTTAACACAGTGTGGCAGCTGAATGAGTGTTAAGAGCTTAAAAATGCGAGAGACCGCCTTCTAGAAATCTTATCTTCTGTTTGCTAACATATGCCCCAAGTGTGTTTAGGACTCTGGGGTACTAAAGAGACCACCTCTTAGACTTGGTAAGAAATCCTTGAACTCCACGCTACCAATTAGTACATAACTAGAAAACAGGAGAAAATCTGAGGAACTTGATTGTTATATTTCGCCAAAATTTAATCTCAGGGAATAAATTTTAGAGCACTAGGTCTGAGCACGCAATTCAAGCTATCTTGAACTTGTCTATATGAAAACTGGACCGATTTTGTGTCTATCCTTGGGGAGAAAGACCTGAGATAAGGTACCAATGAGATGTGGTCCAAGTGATAAGCAGCTTGGTTCCGCTTAAGCAGGCCTCGGGTGTGAAACCTTGTGTATGCAGAAAAATCCCACTGGAAGACTCACCTGCCAAACCTAGGCACGTGACCCGGGTTCAGACCGGATTACGGGGCGAAGCCCCTGAACCGGCTAGAAACCAAAATAAAAAAAAATGCAATAGATTAAGTTGACTTCAAAATTTAGAGAGTGTGTGTGTGTTCTTTCCTACTTAACATGAAAGCAAGTCTTGCTAAATTCTGGTTTATTCCTTTTACCGTGTACTTTCCCTTATGGCGCACAAGCCTTTGTTGTTATGGAAGAGGAACTAAGTATTTTGTTGTTGATCCGTTATCGTCTTCTTGCTCTACAAGCAATGGCTGTAACTTCCACCCTCCACTACACACTAGATCGTGGCGTCTGCTGAGATGTGGTCTCGTGGTCCAAACACTATATATAGGGGTCTTCCTCGACCTGAAAGCATCGACTCTTGCTGAATTCTGGTTTATTCTTTTTACTGCCTACTTTCTCATATGGGCTACAGCATTTGTTGTTACCGTTGAGGAACTAGGTAATTTGTTGTTGACCAATATCATCTTGTTGCAGCTGTTGTCCATTAGGAATATGCATTCGGTGCTGCTTGAAAAAGAATACATGAATAGAAGGGGAGAACGTTTCAAGGTTAGATATATATACATATATATATATATGTATGTATGTATGTATGTATGTACGTATTTCTTTCTGCTTGTTGAGTGCCTGTTTTCCCTCATCTCTAATTCTCCTGTAGAGCACAATGGATGCCGAAGCACACAAAATGCATCTCAAGAAACTTTTGAATTTCATTGGGAGTTCTAGAGATGAGATAGGTGCCCTCACTAAGAGAGATTGCTATGACCGCTTGATGGACATCAAATGTGTCGTGGCCTATCATGCAAAACAAGATGGTAATCAACTCCAGCGACCTGGCTAACTGCCTGAATTTCCTGGTTTTTTATATATTCTAGTTCATTTCCATCTAGTGTCCTCCTTTGACGACTTTGCTCCTTGAATATGTTAGAGCCTAGTGGTGGACATGTGTTCGATTACTATTTATATCTGGTTTTAATTACTAATCATAATATTACTCCATATCTTTCTTGCAGCATCAGTTGAGTACACTGGTAAAACTCAGTTTGGTAATTGGCGAGATCAGACATATGAACGGGTAAGTCTTTGTACATGTGATCTTCATGTGCTTTCTGCATCCTTCTTTCTCCATATGGTCAATTATGCACGGTACTTTAGGGTTTATGACTGCCTAAATGCAGTCTTTACACGGTTTTTAGAACCACTATCACATGTCGAGTTGGCTGGTTCATTATGTGCTCTTGACCTTTTTTGCTCTATAATTGCGGCTAGAATGAATTCACATGACTAGCAGCTGTTGCTTACTTTATATGCTGAAAGAAAGAGCAGAAAAGTTGACGATACCCAAAAGAGATTAACTAAGAAAGCTCCTTTGTTCAATTAAATTTGGTCTCCATTTAGGGTTCATTATTTATCTAGTTATATACTTCAGTTCTCAGCGAAACTTGACTGTAATCGTAAATCCCTTAATAGGGCTTCCAATCTAATATAATAAGCTGCTATGGGGAATAAGCTATCCCCCAAAATGTGACATATGGAATAGCTTATCCCCGTCTACATAATAAGCTGTTATGGGGAATAAGCCATCCCCAAAATGTGACTTATGGAATAGCTTATCCCAATCATATCCCAATAGGGCTTCCAATCTAATATAATAAGCTGCTATGGGGAATAAGCTATCCCCCAAAATGTGACATATGGAATAGCTTATCCCTGTCTACATAATAAGCTGTTATGGGGAATAAGCCATCCCCAAAATGTGACTTATGGAATAGCTTATCCCAATCATATCCCAATAACCAAATCATATCCGGTTTGACTTTTGACTTTTGTCACTATTCACTGGGTCACTTTGACCCGATGATTTGTGTGGCAAAACTACACAATTTTGCGATAATTTTTTCATGGTGTTGTAGAGTTAAAGTTGCTCTTTAAAACGGTGAAAAAAATATCAAAAAGTCGCATCGTTTTGCTATTAGAATCTCCCAGTCAAAGTGACCCAAATACGAATCAAAAAGTCAAACCGGTGTGATAGAGAAGTAACGGAGGTAGTACTTCATAATACTCAGCAATTCAAATTTAGGGAATTATCATACTTTTTTCGTGGTCGTGCCCTCGGACACGGGATATGCACTAGGTATGGTTATAAATAGGCTACTATTACCTTGGTTAAGCAATAAAAGACTTCTTAATGGTCTGAAATCAAGTTTCTGCTTTAATTTTGGTTTTTTTTAATGTTCCCGAAATATTCATGTCTTCGTTAGCGGTACTTGTTAGACAGTGGCAGACTGTCGGCAAGGGTTATGGCGGCAGATGCAACAATATAAGATAATAGTTGTATTGTGTTTTCAAGAGATCCACAAAGGTGAAACATGCGTACTTGTTAGACAGTGGCAGACTGTGGCTAACCTTCTTTTCTTTTCCCCGTTTTGTACGAGCTCAACCTTGGTTAAATTTTATAAGAACCATGCGAATGATTGGCTGTAAGCGAACTTTTGGTAAAATGTTTCTTGAGGTGGTTGATTTCTTTCTCAAGGAGCCGGTCTACAGCTGTGTGTTACCAGCATTATGGAGCGCCGGAGAGGTAGGCCAAAATCAAGGGGTTGAACCAGTGACCTAGTTCTCTCCCTGTTTTGATTCTTAGGCCTTTTTTGAAAACTATAATAGTATGTTTTCGAAGAATGTTTAATATTAGGAGGCTAGGGCCTTTCATTAACTTACATAGTTCTCAGAATCTTAAAGTTCACAATTTTGTAGTGCGATTTGCTTCACACGTGAAATGATGTGAATCCTTATGTGAATCATAAATGGAACAAAAAATATTCTGAATCCCGTTTCAGGAGACCGTTTTTTATGATCAATCATTGGTTCAGCTAGAGTGTCTAATTGAGTTAGAACTAATCAAAGATATAATTTACCTAAACAAAAGAAAGAAATAACCCTTACTCTTATGCTGTCACTTTCACTGCATATGTTTGATCCAATATGACTTCTTCGTTTTTCGAAAGCCAATGCTAATTGTTTCTTAATTCTTAATTGTTTTGTAGTTGTCTTGGTATCCTATGTTACCGTATCGGGATCGGTTTCGTTTTTCTTGATGGAGCAAAATGTTTCAGTACCAATACGTTACAGTGTTTTCGTTTTCGGATACATATAATTAGTTATTAAATGACTCCTCTGTAAAGTATATATTTGAGCACGCATCATAAAGACTTGCATACTCGTAAAATGCGATGCATTTCTATGATCTCTTTTAAAATAAGAAACAACTAAATTCCACTGTTTATCTTATACAAATAAGTGCACCAAATCTCACTCAGTACTAACGTAACAACTATATATAACATCAAAGTACTTGTTAATTAAGTTTTAATTAGTTGTATATGTTTATCAGTATAAATTGAATCTATCTTGACTTAAGAGAATACGATAAAAAGGGGACATATGTGCCGACTCCTTTTTATAGTTCGCATGTATTGTTTTAGAATTATATATGTTTTAATTAAAGCACGTGAAAATGATTCCTATAATTAAAGGGTTTATGTTATATTAGCTCTGGTGATGAAAGGGTAATGAAAAAACAATTATCCAATCTTTTAACAAGTTGGCAAATGGTTCAGTGGTTAAGCTCTTTGTGTACATCTTTGTGGTTAATAGTTCAGTTCACACTATCAATGAGATGATAATTTTTTCTCAAATATGACCAGACTTGTTCTTAATAATTATTACGAAACAACCCCACCCGGAATGGGCTGTTCGAAATTCACTGGAATTTCCGAACACACCATAACCGGTCGAGATATTACGCAAAACGTAATATATATGAGTTTCCCTGTTTTATCCCGAAAACCGAACAGTAGTTTGTACTTCGGCTCTACACTCTACACAGTACCTTCCTATTTCTCTATCATTTTTATCTTGTGGACGTGTAAAGCTCCAGAATTCTCATTGTGGCAGTAATTTGTAAAGTTGGATAATTTATGATATTATAATTTGATACCGAAATATCAATATATAGACATGTGATGGTTGTTTATGGGATGTGTTGTTTTATCTTCTTTAAGAGACTGGACGTAAATAACTAGAACTCACGAGTTGATTCGATTCGTGATTCAATACATTTGAGTTCCATTTGACAACTGTGGTTCATGATTTCTCGCCATAAGTTGTTAGAGGTTGTCTTAGCATCGTGTGGTATGCATGCATTGCTGGCTTATGTTCTAAATGATCCATCGCTTTTGCAGCTTCAATGCCTTAGGAAAATGTACTCATGTGCACTAGACGATGCATACGAGTATGTGTACAGAGGGGCCACTCAGGTAACTAAGTTGTCAATTTTTCAGGCACATTCTAATTGCCTTTTCTTTCACGTTTTGATTTGTGTGTATTCTCTTGCAGAGCGAACAACTCATGCAGTACAAAGAGGAATGCGTGAAATTTCTTGAAAAATCTTTGTACTTATTAGGAAAATCGAGAGCTGACATGGTGTTCCTCTCAGAGGATCAATGCAGCAGAGATTTGAAGGATATTGAACGCTTTGTAGATGATGACGACAGTGACTTTTTCATGCGGAGGGTGTATTTGGTGCTTCGCAAAGGCAAGTTAGTTTCCCTTTGCTAGCTTCCTTGAGTATATTGTTGAGCCATATTTGTGATGAACTTTCTCAACCACGAAGGTCGAGGTAAGCTATAACATATTGTTTCCGTGCCTTCCCTGCAGCTGCTAGCTTTTCCAGTAGTCACACCCGGCACGAGAGCAGCTCCCCTAATTGGCGGGATCGGGCATATGAAGAGGTATTCTTCTTGGTCTATCATATGTGATGTAGCTTTAGTTGTTGACAGTCATTCTTTCGGCATGAATCATGTCTCGGATATGTGATCTTGCAAGCAACCGGGACAACTTGTGTCCGTCATATGAGCATTGGTGTGTAATCGTTGAGAAAATGTTTGGTAAAATGGGGATACAGGGATGTGCAACTAGTACAAAGGAGGAGTAATTTTGCGTACGCACGAGATTCGTTCCATGTAGTGATATAATAAATATAGTATGATTAAATTCCATCACCTTCGACTATATAAAATCAACCAGTCAAAGTGTTCCGTTGTACCACATCACCTTTGTAGTGACACCCGGCACGAGATTGGTTGTTTTGCATACTTTGTTTAGTACGCAAAACTTTCACTTGCATGCTACAGTTAGTATATTGTCCGGTTTGTTGTTCTGAAGAACATTCTATTTATGATGTCATTTGATTGTAGTAGCAATTTGTTTGCAGATTATATCCATGAGAGACGAGTTTCCGCTCCAAAATTACAGATTTGGCTGTGAAGTATGGTCTCAGGTGCCAAATTTTTATTGACTCTATAGTTAGTGTGTTTCTTTTACCCCCCCCCCCCCCCCCCCAACAAACAACCGACGCATCTGTGTGTGTGTATTTGTTGTGCAGATTCCCGAGTTGCACGAATCAGTAGAGGAACTTGACAACTGTATTGAATGGGTTGCTGTTAATTTCTACTCAATCTCGAGATATACATTGACTCATTTTACCAGGGACTGGTATGCCAGACTATTGAAGAAAACCACTCGAGTTTTTAAACGAATGGAGGGTCTAGCGAGTCTTCTGCAAAAGGTCAAGGCGGTTAAGTTATGAGATGCTGTCGCGTATGAGGGTCAATGCGGAAAACCCATAAATTATCTCGTTAGTTTCTTTTCTCGAGAGTCGGTGCTATTTAGTTTTTTGAAGTGAAGCTTAACTTATGGTTTCCCTAATAATTGTGGATAATCATAAGTTATGTTGTTACTACTTTTTTGATTGTCTTATAAGTCGGCACACTATTAAGCTCTTGAGACGATGTTCTAAACTTATGTTTCTCTAGTCGTACTGTGAAAATTCAGAACTTATGGTTCTATAGTCTTATTGTGAAAATTCCAAGAGTCATCGTAGGAAGTTAAAAATGCACTGTTAGTTTATTTGACCAATGCATTGTTTAGTTTTTATTTGACCAATTATGTCTGTACTATAAAAATTAAGAGATCGACCCACGAGACATTACAAGAGAATCAGCCGATTCATTAACCAATGCGTTGCTCTAAACTATAATTTTGCTATATCTCATGAAACTTGGAATATTTTATGGATTTGTCAAATGCTTGAGATTTATGATTTTGAGAACTCTTTTTTTTGAAAAGATGAGAGATACCATAGATGCATAAAAAAGGTTACAATTAGTACCAACATTAAATTACACAAATGATGCCACCATGGCAGAAACAAAACGTATTAAACTGATTAACAGGGCCTGATAGGAGGCGGGTTGGTCCGGGTTTTGCTCACCCCTAATAGGAGGCTTGATGCTTAGCACATCAAACACATAGTATTTCATTACACAAAATAGTGTATTTAGATCTTTTCAAATGTTATCACTTGTTTATTTGGAAAATTGTAATAAATTATGTTTTATGTTATCGATGGTTGTACTAACTGTGAAGCGACGATCCTTATCCGTTCCCAATGGGGTTCATCACCTCAGGCGGAGACATATTTCCAAACGTACGGTTTGGCCGGCCGTGCGATTTGGGAGGGTGTTGCACCATTACTCCTAATGCATACCCATGTGTTAGGCTTGATATCTCCATATCAATCTACACATAGTCTATATTTGATTGTCCTATTAACCAATATAATGGACTAGAGATATTTAAGATAAACAACACATTGTATCTAAGGTCTTCATTATATTAAATATCACAATAATTAATAAATGAATATTCTAGCCAAAACATTGTTCATACTAAATATAAATTGCCTCTAGGGCACCTATTTCAACACCACGCACCATGCGATTAAACATCAAATAAAGGAAAAAATACATTTTTTAAGCGCGTGTTATTTTGAACTGGTAATTCATAATCACCCACTGCTACTGCTGGTCAATAGAGGCAGCAACGCACAAGGGGGGCGGCACATGCTGTGGCTGAAATCCTAGAAGATAAGAATAAAACTACTCGCTCTCTCTCTCTTTGTGGCCGAACCTGTGTAGGAAAGAAAAACTCATTTTTCTCTTCTCTGGCCAGACTAAGATAAAGCAATATGTGATATTGTTGTTATATGTACAGATAAGCCTATTTACAGGATCGAGAAACTACGGATTGGATGTACGAGTGTAACATTTATGTCTCGTGTCCAATCCGGATATGGAGACAAAGGGACACACACAACGCGATAATATTGGGCGCAAGGTTTGTCATATCACTGACTATTCCTATTAGTTGGGTGGCATTGATGTGTTGATCGAAACCGCTCAACGATTGTAATTGTAACTACCAACTTAATAGAAACTTACAGGGTCACACACCAAAATAATTAAACTGGATATAGATGTTAATTAGTGGGACTAATTAACAATGACATGAATCAAGGATCAAAATGCAATCGCATGCAAAGTTTGTTGGACTAAGTTGTAAAGTGGACTAATCTGTGTATGGCGAGGATTAGTATCAGGACAAGTTTGTTATTGACTATAAAAGGAGAATCCAAAGCAAATTATTTCATACAAGTTGTGCAATAAGAGAGAGCAAGGAGAGAGCAGCCGAACCCCGGTTGAGGCCGACGGCACAATAGGAGGCGGAACCTCCCTTCATCTTTTTCTTCTTCAATTCTGAGATTTGCAGCCTACGCCGATATTCTCGGTAGTATCGAATAATCATACTGTAGACGCAAGGAACGGAAATCTGCCATCATCTCTTGTCAAGCTATCTCTCATGAATCTGAATCGGATTCGTATTCCACCGGGCGGAGGAGCCGACGATGGCGACATGGAGGGGCGAAGGATCGCCGAGCAGATCGTGGAGTCCGTTAAGGTTGTGAATTCGTTACTGGAGTCTGCTGAAATGTATCGGCGGTCAATCGTGAAATCCACCGGAATTCAGATCTCTGAGAAGGAGATGATTGGGCTCTATTTCTTCTGGAAAGGTGATGTTCGTGATCTAATCAAGGGGTTCTACTATCTCAGTGATAACAACAACAAGGTACATAGCTGCTAGGGTTTGATATCTATGCGCTGCTGATTGTGCTTTAACGACATAATTAGGGTTCTATCTATCTTTCTAGAAGTATTCTCCAAAACTTTTCTGTACACTGCATCTGTTCTTCTTAGAGTAACTTGTTTTTCTGCACTGCTCAGTGTGATGTGGTAATTCTAGCTTGCTTCACCACAATGTGGGTTTACCCAGTTCAACCATGTGATGTTAACACCAGTTTCTACCTCAAATTTAGTCTAGTTCTAAATGGGTCCAAATGACACATGCATGTTGATCGATGCTCATTCAGCCCGATTGCTACAAGCTTATTAGTATTTGGTTTCGTTACTTCATGACCACCTCTGTCCCCAAATTGTTCTCTTGTTGGACTTTTCACACATTAAGGCCATCAACAAGAAATTCATTCACTTATGGAGTGTGTAGATACCTGGTCCTCTGGGAGACACATGGAATCAGGGGATGTCAATTGAAGGACACGTGGCCCTTTCCATAAGCAAACGTTACTCCAGAAGCACAAACACTCTTCCCGGCACAAACACTCTTCCGCCACCTGAGCCCAAGACATCCTGGTGGATGCCGGGCGTCACGATCTTGGGGGTTCAAGTGACTTGGAGGCCAAGGGTCGTCGCACCACTCGAGAAGGTGCGACCAGGTCGCAGCAGCTGGGAGCTTGTGTGTGTGTACCATTAGACACGCCGTGTATCCGGGAAGATCCTTGTGACAGGAGTCATGGGAAGTTATGCCAACCACCCCCACCAAAGCAATTGTTGTAACTTCCTCTGTCCACTACACTAGAACGTGGGGCTGCAAAGACGTGGTCCAAACTCTATCTATGGGTGTCTTCCCATCCATCCATACACAGACACACGATATAGGGGTATTCTGCTCCATCCATACAGTTACACACTGAGCTATCATACACACAAACACACAAGCTGTCTCCTCTCTGCTACTGTGACCTGCTTGCTTCCACCCCCTAACCACCTTCAACCTCTCTGGTACATACTTGAGATATTTGTTTTTCTACAGACACCATTGTCTACTTTTAAGAGCTTAAAAATGCGAGAGACCGCCCTCTAGAAATCTTATCTTCTGTTTGCTAACATATGCCCCAAATGTGTATAGGACTCTGGGGTTACCAAAGAGATCAATCTTAGACATCTTAGACTTGGTAAGAAATCCTTGAAGTCCATGCTACCAATTAGTAAATAAATAGAAAAAAGGAGAAAATATGAGGAACTTGATTGCTATAGCTCACCAAGATATAATCTTAGGGAATACATTTTAGAGCACTAGGTCTGAGCGCGCAATTCAAGTTATCTTGAACTTGTCTATATGAGAACTGGACCGGTTTCTGTCTACCCTTGGGGAGAAAGACCAGAGATGAGTTGACTTCAAAATTTAGTGTGTGTGTGTGTGTGTGTGTTTTCCTTGCTTAACATGAAAGCAACTCTTGTTAAATTCTGGTTTATTCCTTTTACCGCCTACTTACCCATATGGCCCACAGCCTTTGTTGTTATGGCAGAGGAACTAAGTACTTTGTTGTTGACAGCTATCGTCTTGCTCCACAAGCAATGGCTGTAACTTCCTCTCTCCACTACACTAGATCGTGGTGTCTGCTGAGACGTGGTCCAAACACTATATATAGGGGTGTTCCTCGAAATTTAGAGTGTGTGCGTGTTTTCCATGCTTAACCTGAAACCATTGACTTCATTCTTTTTACTGCCTACTTTCCCATATGGCCTGCAGCCTTTGTTGTTACCGTACAGGAACTTAGTACTTTGTTGCTGACCGATGTCATCTTGTTGCAGCTGTTGTCCATTAGGAATATGCATTCGTTGCTTCTTGAAAAAGAATACAAGAATAGCAGAGGGGAACGTTTCAAGGTTAGTAATTAATACACACACACACACACACATATATAATATTTTCTTCTGTCCGTTGAGTGCTTGTTTTCCTTCATCTCTAATTCTCTGTATATCTTCTCCTGTAGAGCGCAGTGGATGCAGAAGCACACGGAAAACATCTCAAGAAACTTTTGAATTTCATTGGGAGTTCTAGAGATGAAATTGGTGCCCTCACTGAGTAAGAGTGCTATGATTGCTTGATGGGCATTAAATGTGTCGTGGCCTATCATGCAAAACAGGATGGTAATCAACTCCAGCGACCTGGCAAACTGCATGAATTTCCTGGTTTCATATATTCTAGCCCATTTCCATCTAGCGTCCTTCTCCTTTGGCAACTTTGCTCCTTGAATATGTTAGAGCCTAGTGGTGGATATGTGTTCGATTACTTTTTATATAGTAAGAAAAACCTCTGGTTTAGAGTTGCTAATCACAATATTGCTCCATATCTTTCCTGCAGCATCAATTGAGTACCCTGGTAAAACTCAGCTGGGTAATTGGCGAGATGAGACATAAGAACGGGTAAGTCTTTGTTCTATCACATGTGATCTTCATGTGCTTTCTGTATCCGTCTTTCTCTATCTGGTCAATTATGCACGATACTTTAGGGTTTATGACTGCCTAAATGCAGTCTTTACAGGGTTTTTAGAACCACTCATCGCATGTCGAGTTGCCTGGTTCATTATGTGCTTTTAACTTTTTTTGCTCTATAATTGTGGCTAGAATGAATTCACATGACTAGCAGCTGTTGCAAACTTTATATGCTGAAAGAAAGAGCAGAAAAGTTGACGACAACAAAAAGAGATTATCTAAGAAAGGTCCTTTTGTTCAATTAAAGTTTGGCCTCCATTTGGGTTCATCACTTATCTAGTATTCAGTTTTCGGCGAAAGTTGACTGTAATCATACCTCCCATATGGTTATAAATAGGTTAATATGTGCCACCTATTACCTTAATTAAGCAATAAAAAACTGCTTGGTGGTCTGAAATCAAGTTTCTGTTTTAGTTTTGGCCATTTTTAATGTTCCCGAAATATACGTGTCTTCGTTGGTGGTTTTTGTTAGACAGTGGCAGACTATGTCTGCAAGGGTTATGGCGGTAGATGCAACAATATAATATTTTAGTTGTATTGTCTTTTGAAGAGATCCACGAAGGTGAAACATTCTAGCGTTCTTTTCTTTTCCCCGTTTTTTCGAGTTCATCCTTAGTTAAATTTTATTTTTCATCATTGAAGGAATTTTTTATAAGAACTATGCGGATGATTGACTGTAAGCGAACTTTTAGTAACATGTTTCTTGAGGTGGTTGTTTTCTTTCTCAAGGAGCCGGTCTACAGCGGTGTGTTACCAGCATTATGGAACACCAGTTTCGTGGGGCATGGATTGTTATAGGTTTCAGTACGTGGTATGCTAGGTCTGGCTTCTTTTGGATGTTGTCCAGGTTGAAATAACTATGTGGTACGAGGAATGGGGATAGTGATAGGTCTCGCTATATTCTGAAGGGGTACGCTTCTTTGGATTTTTATTTATCTGACAGTACTAGGAGCAAAGAATGTTTATTGGGACTATTTTACATTTATCTAACTAAAACATTCCCTAAACACATGGATGCATTTGCGTGTTGGAATCTTCTTAGTTATTGGAGTAGTGAATGAACTTCGACGAGTAATAGAAATGAGTATTTAGTATCAGTTCTGATTTCAACATACAAAATCAAGAGTTACAGGCCCATGTTTCTATTATAAAACTATTAATCTTTAGGATGTTGAATACTACCAATTCTTTCCAATTAAGCAACTCAAAATCTCTTGAAAAGAACCCTAAACTCGCGAAGAAGAGAGACCAACTGTCTGCTAGTGAAGAAGATATTCCCACCAAATGGCGGTTTGAAAAAGAGTACGCAACCATGAGATTTCTGGTATCCTCGATCGTGTACGCAATCGTCGTGATGAGGGATGTGCGCAGACGCGATCTTGTACGCAAACGTCATGCGACATGACTGTTTTAGTGTTTCACATGACGTAGTCTCTATAGTAAACACTCCATGGGCCTTCAGTTCCTGTATTTATTATAGCTGAAAAACATCCTGACAATCACACCCTCTGCCCATATTTTAATTAAAGCACGTGAAAATGATTCCTATAATTAAAAGACCTATGTTATTTTAGCTCTGGCGATAGAAGGGTTATGAATAAACAATTAGCCAATCTTTTAATAAGTTGGCAAATGGTTCAGTGGTTAAGCTCTTTGTTTACATTGTCGTGGTTAATAGTTCGGTTTACACTAACAATGACATGAAACTTTTTTTCTCAATTTCGACAAGACTCGTTTTTAAAAATCTTTACGCAACAACCCCACCCGGAATTGACTGGAATGCCGGAACCCCACCCGGAATTGACTGGAATGCCGGAAATTCACGGACATTTCCCGAACACACCGGAATCGACCGAAAATATTACGCAAAACGGAATATGGTATGATTTGCCCTGTATTATGCCCGAAACGGAACAGTAGTTTGTACTTCGGCTCTACACTCTTGACTCTACACACCTTCCTTTTTCTTTATCATTTTTATCTTGTGGATGTGTAAAGCTCCTGACTCTTGTTGTGGCTGTAATATGTAAAGTTGAAATCTTTGATAGTGAAATATCATATATAGACATGCTATGGTTTTTTATAGGATGTGTTGTTTTATCTTCTAAGAGACTGAACGCAAATATCTAAAATTCACGATTTGATTCGATTCGTGATTCAATAAAATTTGAGTTTCCTTTGACAGCTGTGGTTAAGGATATCTCGACAGAAGTTGTTAGAGGTTGTCTTAGCGTCGTGTGGGTATTCATGTACTGCTGGCTTATGTTCTAAATGATCCATCATTTTTGCAGCTTAAATGCCTTACGAAAATATACTCATGTACGCTAGACGATGCATACAAGTATGTACACGGAGGCGCCACTGAGGTAACTAAGTTGTCCATTTTTCAGGCACATCGTAATTGCTTTTTCTTACCTTATTTGATCGGTGTTTCTCTGGCAGAGCAAGCTACTCGTGCAGTACAAAGAGGAATGCGTGGAATTTCTTGAAACATGTTTAGAATTCTTAGGAAACTCGAGAGCTGACATGGTCGACCTCTCAGAGGATCCATGCAGCAGACATTTGAAGGATATCGAACGCTTCGTAGATGATGATGACCCTGACTTTTTCATGCGGAGGGTGTATTTGGTGCTTCGCAAAGGCAAGTTAGTTTCCCTTTTTGCTAGCTTCCTTGTTTCTTGAGTATATTGTTGAACCATATTTGTGATAAACTTTCTCAATCACGAAAGTCGAGCTATAAGCTGTAACAGATTGTTTCCGCGTCTTTCCTGCAGCTGTTAGCTTTACCAGTAGTCACACCCAGGAAGAGAGCAGCTCGCCTAATTGGCGGGATCTGGCATATGAAACGGTATTCTTCTTGATTTTGACAGTCATTCTTTCTGCACGTAGTCACATTTATAGTCTATCTTCCTGAATGTTCTGTAAGTCCGTCTGGGATATGTGATGTGGAACAAGTACAAAGAATGAGTAATTTTGCATCCACGCGAGATTCGTTCCATGTAGTGATATGAAAAAATATAGTAGTATATGATTAAAAACCATAACATCTGACTATTATATATAATCAACCAGTCAAAGTGTTTCGTTATACCTCATCACCGTTGTAATGAATATCTTCTTTCCATGTTCTTGTGGGTTTAACTGCGTACAGCATTTAGGCATATATCCGACCAAGGTCCCTCTCCATAAGGAAATAAAAACCTGGGCTGTTGTTTGTTGTCGGTTGTTTAGGATGCTTTGTTTAGGATGCTTTGTTTACTAGGTAAACCATTTAGGGTATCACAGTATCTCTATTGCACGTGCAGGCTTCAGTTAGTATGTGGTCTGGTTTGTTGTTCTGAAGAAAATTCAATCTATGCTGTCATTTGACTGTAGTGGCAATTTGTTTGCAGATTCTGTCCATGAGAGACGGTTTCCGCTCCAAGATTACAGATTTTTACATGCAGTGTGGTCTGAGGTGCTAAATTCTTTTGACTTTTTATAGTTAGTGTGTTTCTTTATCACCCTCCCTCCCAAAACCGACAACCGAACATCTGTGTGCGTGTATTTGTTTGTTGTGCAGATTCCCGAGTTGCACGAATCAGTTGAGGAACTTCACGAATGTATTGAATGGGCTGCTGGTAGTTTCTACTCAGTCCAGAGACATTCATTGGCTCATTTAACCAGGGACAGCTATGCCCGACTTTTGGGCCTCGTTTGGGTAGCGGATAAGGAGAGGGGATATGACATGATATCCCCTCCCTTATCTTATCCCTTGTTTGGGTAGCAGATAAGGGGGTGAAATCATATCCAAGTCATATCCTCCCTCTCCTTTTTTGCCTAAAATCTTATCCCATGGGGGATGTGGTATACATCAGATAAGAGTTGGAGAAGATATGGGCTAATTTCTTTGGACAAAAATGTCCTCATCAATATACCAAAATGACATGGGTATAAATACCCAAACCTATCTACTGTTCACCATCTCTCTCTCACTCTGCCCAGCCATCTCATTCTCTCCCTCTCTCTGTTCTTCGTGGCTTCAACTCAACCCTAGTCTTCCTCGTTCAAGCTACTACACGAAGCCACCACAGCCGCCGTCGACTTCGTCCTCGTCACACGCCCACAACCGCCGTCAACTTCGACCCACTTCACTCCGTCGTTGTCGAGAAGCCAGTACCGACCATCGCCGTGAGAGCTTGTGCACCACCGCGTCCTCCGCCTCCTCCTCATCCTCCTTCACCCACCGCCGTCATCATCGCCCAACCACCGCAGCCCACAGGGATGTGGTTATGGAAGAAGCAGGTTGGTTCAATCCAATTGGATTTCTAGGTTCAATTTGATTTGAGATTTTTTGGGGTTTAAAATGATTTGGAGAATTTTGGGTTTAGACTACTTCAATCAGTGTTGAGCTTGAGCTTGAAATTACCTTGATAGGTGAGATGGATTTGATAAGTATTTTATAACGACAATTTCAACTCTCTAATTTTAAACACGTTGTATGTTATTGTCGTTTGTTATTTTACATCAAATTACTCCAATGTATGACGACAATCATTTATGTAATTTTTTTAAGCAAAAGGAGCATTATCTAGCAAGACGTCGCTATTTACAAACAGTTCATACAATTCATGCATCAATTTATAATACAAGTAGTTTTATATAAACTCACTGCACTGAGGGTATTATAGTATTTTGGACAAATATCCTGCTTCTTATCCGGCCCCATATTTTGCAGCACCCAAACACAGTAAGCCAGCATATCATATCAGGCCTTATCCGACAGCATACATATCCTACCTCGTATCCCAGCATAAGCCATATCCGCTGTATCTTATCCGCTACTCAAACGAGGCCTTGAAGAATGCCACTCAAGTTTTTGAACGAATTGAGGTTATAGTGAGTTTCCTGCAAAAGATCAAGGCGGTTGAGGTATGAGATGCTGACGCGTATGAGGGTCAATGTGGAAAATCATTAGTTATCTTACCACTCCGTCCCACCTCTCTTGCACCATTGAGAGGTGGGACTAAAGACAAAAAATGAGAGTATTTGACTGTTCTGTCCTCAGAAGGAGAAACAATTACATTTACTTACCAAAAGATCACATCAAATGTAAAAGTAAGTGAGTGATGTGATTAAAAAAATCATCCTTCACAGGTAAACCAATATAAATCAAAACAGCCAAAATTTGAAAACCTAGAAACCAGTCAATCTCAATTCCAATTTCCAACTGGATCTTTCTCTTCATCCAAACCCAGAAATTACAGACCTCTTCTCCCACTATCCACGCCGTCGCCTGCAATTCATATATCCTCATCACCGATTGCTCAGACATTGTAGAACTCTTCTGGAAAAGGATTTTCAAAAAAAAAAAAAAAAAAAAAAATCGTACCTTTATAGAAAGTGTTCCTGAGCAATCTCTCAACAACCTTCCGGTCGATGAGGTTGTCATCGACGGCAAGAACATGGACATCGAATGGAACAGATAGATCTGGATCTCTGTTTCATCGGAGTCAAGCGAAGCAGATTGATCGGGAGGCTCCGTTTCGTCGGAGTCAAACGGCACTAGTAGATCGGAGAGCTGGGTTCCCGGTGAGAATTCGCTGTCATCGTCCTCGATGTCAGGAACCCACTCTCCGATGTCGGCGATTTCGTCTATCTTCTCGTAAACAAATGGTTAGGGTTGAGAAGGAGACGGCGTGGATTTGAGAGGAAAGTCGCTCACCGGCGACAGAGAGTCGCTCGGTGGCGACGGCGTCGAGTGAGATCGAGATAGAGAGGCGCCGTGGAGGGTTGGAGAGACACAGAACAGATGAGTGGTTCATAGTGGGGGGAGATGTATAATTAGAATAGGTTAGGTTAAATTGGGTTAAGTGTGTTGGGTTGGGTTAGACTAGGTTAAGTGTGTTGGGTTGGGTAATAGGTTGGTTTAGGTTAAGTGGATTAGTCTAATTGGGCTTCTAATGTGGCCCAGATCTGATTTATCTTTTTGTTAAACGAGATGAGAGTTTTTTGTGATGAGGGTATTGTTGTCATTTAACCCGTTTAAGGTTATCATAAAAGGAAAGTTTGAAATGTGAGTGGAGATCCAAATAAAGAAATGGTGCATTAGAGGTGGGACGGAGTGGTATTAGTTTTTGTTTTCTTGAGAGCCGGCGCACTACTGTTTAGTTGTTGAGGTGATGTGTAACTGATGGTTTCCCTAGTAATTGTGGATAAAAATAGTAAGTGTTGCCATATGATGTTATTACTTTCTGACTGTCTAAAAAGTTGGTACACTATTTAGCTCATGAGACAAGGCTCTAAACTTATGGTTCTGTAGTCTCATTGTGAAAATTCAGTAGTCGTAGGGAGTCAATGTTACGGTGTAGTTTATTTGACCAATTAATGTGTCTATGCTACAAAAAATTAAACATGAATGAAGCTATATATTCTCAGTCACAAACAATTAAGACATCGGGCCTGTTTGGATGAGAGGACATCCATAGGTAGATTGGTGAATACCACTCCGTCCCACCTCTTTCTTCCCAATTTCCATTTTGGGACGTCCCACCTCTTTCTTTCCATTTCCTTTTTGGTAACCTTAAACAGTTAAAATTACTACAACACCCTTACAAATAATACCTTACATAATTGTTCCCCTTTCCCAACCCACCCACTCATCTACCTTATCCTCTCACCAAATGACTCTCACACCACACGTGAAAGTATTCATTGGGGCTATCCTCACCACAGTGGCATGTCTGCGTGGTGGGGCGTGCCATTCAGCTTTTGACATATATGCAATAGTCAAATGGAACCCACCAAATTTTGCTTGTTTGTCAAAAGCTGAATGGCGCGCCCCACCACACAGGCATGCCACAGTGGTGGGGCTAGCTCCAATGAATACTTTCTCCACACCACACACACTAGAGAGAGAGGCTGAGATAAACAACCACAATCTTCCATCTCTCCTATTCGTCCTCTCCATTTCCTCTCTACTCATCCACCACCTCTCTCTCCTCACCATCACCGCCGACTGCTCACACCAAGAAGGCGATTCAATCCCTCCACTCACAGATCCACAACCACCGACCCTCGCCCTCTCCGAGTTCGACACCGAACAGAACCTAGAACCCACCCAACACTCTCCGGCCGATTCAACCAACCAAGAAACCATTCTCCACCCAGATCCACCTGAAACACCGTTGGAGTACTGGGACGAAGACGAATTTGAAGGCCTCCCACCTGAAACTCGCCATTGTTGCTGAAAGAAGGTCAGACTGTGTTTCTCATCGACGGCAGAGGATGGCGACTTCCATCTACCGCAGAGGAGGTCGACTGCGATCTTCTTCTTCTTCCCCTGCTCCTCCTCCTCCTCTACTTATAATCTCCTCTGTTTCTCATCTTATTTTGTATCTAGTGGATCTAGATCTAATGTTAGGATCTATTGAAAAAGTTTAGATTTTGGATTTGATATGGTCGATGGTAATTTAATTTGTTGTAAAAAAAGATTTTTGATCAGATATGTTGGTGGTTCTGTGTTTGGTGTGGTAGTGGGGGGCTGGTGGTGGTGAACTTGGTGGTGGTGGTAGTTGTTTTGGTTCTGTGAACCACAAAGTCAGAGAGAGAGGGGATGGTGGCTGGTGGTGGTGTTGATGGTGGGTGGTATTATTGTTATTCTATGTAAAGGCAGGGGCATTTTGGTCTTTTCCGTCTCAACTCTTAATCCCAGAGCCCGGACGCCATGGGAAGAAAGAGCTGGGACGGAGTGGTAAATCGCAAGTTTTTAGTCAAATTTTTCCAAACCTAAACAAATCAGGATTTTCGTCCAAATATTCTGAATCATGCCTCTAAATCCAGAATTTCAGTTGGAATTTTAAACTTTTTGGCGGAAATTCGGATAATTTTCGAGAAATTTTGAATTTGTTTGGGTGATTTTCAGATTATTTTTATTTTATTTTATTTCATTTTTTTTTTGCTGATGGTTGCTAGCTTAGTGGTAAAGATCTGAAGCCCCTGCATGAGGTCCGTTCGAAATTCATTTGACTAAATAAATTATTTTTTACTAATAATCTATCACATCCAAACACTACAAATTAAATGAGCTTTTAAGCTCAACCTCTCAATTATTTTAACTCATCCAAACAGACAGAAAAAGCGATTGAGATCCCCACACTCAGAATGTAGGACGATTTCCATAGCTATCACAAGAATGACATCTGGAGAATGACCCACCGGAAATAATAGAACTAACTGTTTTATAATAATGACCCTGTTTGAATGATCAAAATTAAGATTATGAGATTTTAGATTATTAAAATGAGTAATTGAGGTAATAAGACATGCTGTACTGTTTTAACTTCAACCACACATTACAGATTAAAACTTCAAAATCTCAATTAAATTCATCCAAACAGGGCCATTAGAGCATCTCCAAGAGATGTCCTATTAGTTTGTCTTTGGCACAAATTTAGGCCAATTTATCCCAAAAACCAGCTCCAATAGCTGGAGCAAAATATGGCCTAAATTCGAGCCATGCCTATAGTTGGACCAGGTTTAAACAAAGGATAATTTGAAGCTGGTGTAAAAAAAAAAAACTATGATTTATTTCTATGCTCTTCCTCTAATCCTTCTCCTGATCCTCTACTGCTCATCCAACGTTCGGATTCACCGTGATAACAATAATTTAGAAAGTTTGTAAATACTTATCAACAATCCAAGTGTAAAACACAAGAAATTACAAAATTACCATCAATAGTTTCAATAATTCAATCAATTCGATATTAAATTTATAAAGTATGGTAATAATAAGACATAGTAACATAATTATTTAATAATGAAAACTATAAAATGATGATGTCGACCTATATTTGGGCCAGTTGCTGGAGCAGCAACTCAAAACGTACCGGTATAAAATTTAGGGCAAGTATGAATATAATTTAAAGACATTCAATATGTTAGAGACGCTCTTGGAGCATCTTTGGCATCTGCTTAAAATAAAATAAAAAATATGATAAAAAGACATGCTAAAAAACATATTTAGATACGAAAACAGAAAATTTGGTATGTATTGAAAAACATTTGACAACACTTTTAAATTTCAGTGTTAATTTGTTCCAACATCATTTCGTATATACAACAACATATAATTATTATTTTGCATCCAATAAGAGTATGAATATGTTCAACTACCAGAAGTACAAAAAAATATAAAAACACACACCAAAACTAATGTTTTTTTAAACTGGCATTTTCAGCATATTTTTGTTTATAAACAAACCAGAAACAACACATTCCAAACTTGTTTCTTGGAAAAACACTGTTCTCAAACAAAAGTGTTTAAAAATAGTGATGCCAAACAGGCCCTTAGTTGCCTTTTTCCAAAGCGTGAGGACAATCGTCATTTTATGCTATACCTGTTCCCTCTTTTTTTCTCCGATTTGATTTTTACCACTATTTAACGGGTCACTTTGACTAGGTGAATTGGATAGTAATACGATGCAAAATTTTGAAAATATTTTTATAATATTGTAAAGTAAAAATTTGTCAATAATATAATAAAAAATTTATAAATAAAATAACATAGTTTTGCGATCCAAATTATGCAGTTAAACTGATCCAGATACGAAAGAAAGAGTGCACAAAGGGAGGGAATATATTGGTATTAGTGAGGTGGCCAAGCCGTGTTGCATCTCCAACTTGAATGGTCACAATCAGTCGCTGCAGCGGCAGCAGGCTGGGGAGCCGGAAGTCTAATCAATCAATTAGAAATGGACGCGTGGATGTCACAGTGGTGACCACTCAGAGACTGTGGAGACTGAGAAACTTTTGTTTGCTCTAAGAATAAATGACGTGAATTTGTTGTCACCATACAACACATGACACGTTAGGAGGAAACAGAGAAATATGTAGTGCACCAGCATGCAATCAATACTGTAATCGGACCATCTTCTCTGCAGAGCTCAAAAAGAGAGAGGGACGCTGTTTTGCAGAGCTGGTCAACAACGCCGAAGGTAGTTTTCCCGATCTTCCTTCGTTTTCCGTCATTCTCGCTGCCATTTTTTCCTCACCGGAAAATCTCCGGGTTTTTGCAGATGAATTCCAGAATGCGCGCAGCGATCAACCAGATGACGAAGTTCGGGTTCGAGGCGAGAGTTGTCGAGAACAGCGTGAAGTGGCTCCTCAAGGTGAGAGAATAAATTAACCCTTTGGTTTGGGCTTCCTTATATCTGTTTCTCTTCTGATTTTGACTCAACTTCTGTGTCTGCTTTCTGGTGATGTTCTTCATCTGGGTTTCTGAAAGAATTGAAATGGCATTTCCGTCTTCTTCTTACATTTTCGCTGAAATCAAACTGAGACTAAAGCTCTGTCTTTACCACTTTTTTTTTTTTTTTTTTTTTTTTTTTTTTTTTTTTTTTTTTTTTAATCTGACACATGTAAGTTCGATTTTGGGCTTACTCGAAGAGGGATTTATTTTATTTTATTTATTTTGCAGGAATATGGAGGGCCTGGTTGGTGGGTGTTGATTGAAGAAGATAACTACAAGGTTCTCCCGAGAGGCTTGTTCTTGATCTAGAAGAAGGAGAAGGAGATGGTCAAGGTGAAGGAGATGAGACTTCAAATGAGGTAGTTACCAACCATAATTGCCTTTTATGTTAACATTTTTTTTTAGTTTTTTGATTACGATTATTATATGGTGATTCATGTATGTTGGTGAAGAAATTGTACAGTTGGATTAAAGAACCTGATTTATGTGCTGGGTTGCAGAAAAAAATTGAAAGTTCTGAGGGCAAAACTAAATATGATACACAAATTTGCTGGAAAAAGAATGTAATTTGATGTATGCAGGCCACTGGATTGTGCTTTTGCTCAAACATGTTGCAATATTCACAAATGGTGAACTTTGCAATCTGAAGTGCTCTCTCTCTCTCTCAAGTATCATTTGTAATATTTGTGGTTAATATTCACAAAGGGTGAACTTTGCAATCTGAAATCTTTCTCTCAAGTATCATTTGTAATATTTGTGGTTAATCGTGTGATTTGATGTTTGCAAAACACTGGATCTTCACAAGTAACGTCTGATCTTATGCCATATCCACAACTCCCAAGCATCTACTCCTAACATGATTGAAGTTTTCTCATGCATAAGTTGTGTCTGATCTTATTCCTTATCCCCAAGTGTATTATGATAGGATAGCTTCAATAGAGGAAGAAGACATTTCTTTTACTCTTGCTTCTCTTTGCTTCCATTAAAAGATTCAGTCACAAGAGATCATTTTACTCAAACAGCCTCTTATTCTAACCCACAGATAAAGCCATTTTACCAGAATAAGGTCCTTGCGTTCCATTGCAAGTTCGTTTGAATTTGAAGCCTACTGTTAAAGTTGAATAGATTTCATTGATGTTATGCATATATTCTCCTTTGTCGCATTCATAATCTCAGATCAGCACTTTCAGGATAAGATATTACAATTGGTCTCTGCTTGGATCACAATGTCACATACTCACATTAGTTAATAAAGTAGGAATGTAAGCGAAAATCCCATGCATGCCTCGTTGAACCACTAAGAGAAGTAAGGCTTTGTTATTCTAATTTCATAGATTGGATTCCTAGCATTTCAGTTAGTACATTATTTTCGGCGCCCACCTTTACCCGTCCATCTCTATAAGTAAGTGAAACTGATGGAGGTTAGTCTAAAAGCCATTGTTTTCAACGATTCATACGAGTTTTGGCCAAGCCTGTGTTTGCGTATGGAAGTTCTTATTATTGCCATTTTCCCGTACGGGACAATACTGCAGGATGAGGCGGATGGACACATGTCTCTGGCAACTAACAACGAAGCTGGTCCCTCCTGTCTACCTGGACTTGAAGATGCTGCTACGGAAACAATTGAAACTGGTAATATTTTATTACCTTCAATCATCTTATGTTGAATAATCTGAATGCATTCTTTATACACTATCAATCATTCCATGGGATTTAGATGAGGTTCCTCTTTCTATTTTCGGAAAGGATGGTCTAAGAAGAAGAGTTAAACCATGAAAACAAGTGCTGTAGGTAACCGCATATTCAGAGAATGATGAGAGAGTACAAACATGCATATAGAATCTTGCAAGCTTTTTACTGAATATAGCTGATGTAGCTGCTACATTTTTGTTGAAGCATGCCTAGCTCAGTGTTGTTTGACTGTTGCCCTGTTTTAGTGTAGGTTAGTTTACGCTAAGATGGGTCACTTTCTGCATCGGTTCTTGCAACATTAGTGTGGACAAATCATTTTACTGTTGCCAACTATTGTTTGATATTTATAAGTTTGAATATGATTTATAAGTTTTTCAGGTTTCAGCTAATGGTTTGCCAACTATTGATTGATATTTTAGATTTCAGCTGTCTGATGTAGGATTGATTCTACTGTGGAAACAATATGTTTTTTGTGAAATAAGTGAAAGTTGGTCTAAGAGACTTGGCATATATGTTAATGATGGTGCGATTAACTAATAAAACAGTCATCACACAATGGAAATCCATGTTCACTGTGATACTTGATCTGTTACAATCCTTCAAAAAATATCATATGAATGAGGTCTATATCAATTCTTCACTGTGATGAAGGTGCTTTAGTATTATCTCTCGATTAAAACTTATACTGACGTGCTTGTTAAATCATCCTATTTTGCAGGTTTGGATGGTGTGGTATTTTCTACAAGCAGCAGTGATGCTCTTCACATCTTCTAATGCCTCTGCATAAGATGCTCCTCTTTTGAACCTTGCTATGGTTAGATTAGCGAACTAGAGATCCTTGCTGTGGTTGGAATATAGAACCTTTTTGCTTTGTTGAATGAATTTTCCTGTTGCTGCAATCCTATGGACATGTCACCTTTCAGATAATCTTTTTTTGGTTATCACCGCCAGTTTGGCGTCTGTGTATGCCGTCTAAGTGCGCGCCTCTGCATAAGATGTACCGCTTGATGGTTTCGTTGATGCTTCTGATCTCCTGAGATTTATTTAACTGGATGATTTCCTTCTTCTGTCTGTTTTGTCTTTTTTTTTGTTTTTTTTTGTTTTTTGTTTTTTAATCACTGAAGCTTAAGATCTATATTCAACATCTACAAGTGATTTCTTCTTCTATTTGCTATGTTTTATCTTGTTGGAATCGAGTCTTGGATGTATTGGGGAGGTAGTTGTCATTGTTAGAAGTTAGTACAAGGGCTCTCATGGTTAGATCTTGCAATAATATGTACCTAGCAGTGGTATTAGTAGTTTGAAAAGTTTCTTCCAATGCATGCAGGGTTTTTATTCAATTTCCAGCATTAGATAATTCAACCACAACTTAGACTTATACAGCGGATTTCAAATCCCACAATACCGTAGTATTGTGAAGTGCTGGTTCTCATTGTTCCACACACATATTGCTGCTTATTTTTGTTGGCTTATATTACAAAATCAACACTCTTATTCTACTACACAAACAAAAAGAGCAGTAAGTAGTCCATATTACACATGATGTTACTGAGCAAGTAAACTCACTTATTCTTGTTTCCATGAGGAAAGTGGGGGAGTCTCTGAATTCTTCCAAGTAGCAAGCATCTCACCATATCTATCACCCTTCACTACCCCAGCCATGGACTCGAGTTCAGCCAGCTCTTGAGTAGTTAGTTTCACAGCCAATGCTCGGATGTTTTGATTGAAGTTTTCAATCTTGGTAGTGCCAGGGATTGGAACCACGTCGTTTCCCTGGTGATGAACCCATGCCAGTGCCAACTGTGCGGTGGTGCAACCCTTCTTCGCCGCCAATTCGCTCACCCTCTCAAACACTTTGCTGTTGTTCTCCAGATTCTCACCTTGAAACCTTGGCAGATGCTAAGAAAGCAAGGGACACAATCTATAAGCACTCGAAAACTAAGATACTTTTGATGTAGTAGTACATGGATATCTAGTAAGCACACACCTTTCTGAAGTCATTGTGTGACTGAGTTTCAAGAACCTTGGGACCGGAAGACAAGAACCCTCTCCCTAATGGGCTATATGCAACAATCCCAATGCCAAGTTCCCTAGAAAAATGTAATAGGAGGGAATTCAAAGACTGGATTTAGTCGAATGTTAGCGACGGAATCTGGATAAAAACCTTACCTGCAAGTAGGAATGATGTCTTGTTCAGCGTCACGTGACCACAATGACCATTCTAACTGGACAGCAGTAATGGGATGAACAGCATGAGCCCTTCTGATTGTCGAAGGAGAGGCCTCGGACAAGCCTATGTATTTTATCTTCCCCTCCTCAATGAGTTTCTTCAGTTCTCCAATCTGATGATCAAACAATGCAAATTAGCTATGATATCACACACCAAGAAACTTGGAACTACTGTCTTAAACAAGTGAATATAGGGAACAAACCGTGACTTCAATGGGGACTTGAGTGTCAATCCGATGCTGGTAATAGAGATCAATGTAATCCACATCCAGTCTCTTGAAGCTAGCCTCACACGCCGCCCGAACGTATGCTGGATCACCGTGCACCCCTCTCTTGCCGCTAGGCCCGCCTTCGCCGAGAGTGATTCCGAATTTGCTAGCCAGTTGAACTTTCTCTCTGTACCCGCCCTTCAAAGCCTGAAACCCGCCACATCCAAAGATATCAAAAACTAGACAATGGGTAGGCACAAATTTGGGCAAATTCATCAAATAAGAAAAAAGGGAGGATCTCCTATGTAGGACAGAAAATAAAAAATATGGTACCGATTTCCTTGTAGAAAATGCAAAATATGTTACTTTAGAAAGTGTGTTATGATTTCAAGCTTTGTTCAAGTTGTAGGACAAAAATATATGACATTTGGCATACTACTCTTTTTTTTATGAGGGATGTGGCGTACTACTCTAAGAGTAGAAAATGACAATACATAAGAGATTAGTTCAGTAAACATAATATTGAAATTCTAAAAAATTGTAATGTTTAATTTTATTATAGATAAATTAATCAAAAACATGCGTCGGAAAAATACTTATCGCCTTGCTTTCTTGATAGTTGCTATGAGATAACAAAAAACATTCCAACTTTCTTTTAACATTTTAAAACACACTAAAACCTTTTTTAAACATTCCAACTACTAAAACTGGCCCTGAGTAGGTTTACCTTGCCGAGAAGGATTTCGTTGGTGTGTGGGCCGTAAACGTCGGAGGTATCGAGGAAGGTGACGCCGGAGTCGACAGCGTGGTGGATGAGTTTGATCATGTCCTCTTCAGGCTTTGGAGGGCCGTAGAAGGCGGACATGCCCATACAGCCTAGTCCCTGTCTTGAGACCTCTAGACCTTCTGAACCCAGCTTGATTCTCTCAACAACAACTGCCATGTTTATCTATAATCAATAAGACGATCACTATGTCTCTGTTCTCAGTTTTGTCTCTGTAGATGGTGTGGGATTGAGAGAGCATTGGGCATCACTGAACTTATACAAGAGTGAAATCAGGAAGACAATGGGGTGGGTGGTTAGTAGTTGGAATGGAATCATCTCAGAAGCCAAAATTAGTATTATTGAATTTTTCAGTTCCAAACTAGTTGGGTGCACGTGCGTTGCACGTGGCCACTGCTGTGTGATAACGAAATTGCCAACCGTTGCCCTCAAAACAGAGTGTGTGAATTAGATGACTTAACATTGTAGTTCACATTGGAAGGCACAGTACGAAACCCCTCTTATGTAGGCTATGATATTTAGTTGTTTGCACAAACGTTTGAAATTTAAAATTCATATTATTTATTGCTTGTTTTTTTAGGTGGGTGTCTGGATTCGGAACACGGTGAAGAAAATTATGTGAATATTTCCCGATGACGGAAAAAGGTTATCTAGCTAAGAAAAAATGTAAATGAATAGGAACATTTCATGGAACAATGTAATACATACAAGGACATAATTACTAATAAGAAATATATTAAGCATGATAAAAGAAATTGAAATCATTGCTAGAATCACTGAAATAGAACCTTTATTTCAGAATACTAATAAGTTAACACATTAAACACATGAATGCTAAAATCACTGAAATATAATATGAAACATAAGACTATCGAACGTCTAAGCCGCTTCAAGAACTTCAAACATATCCGGTATTTCATAGACCAATTCATTATTCCATTGCCTTCTCATGTCATATCATTCCGACTTTCAGCCATTTGTTATAGCCTGTACAATTACAGTCATACGTTACATCTGATAATTTAGATTTGAACAATCTGTAAAACACGACATATATTTCTTCACCTTTTTACGAGGAGCATACAAGTATGCAAATAAATATTTCGTTGTTGTAGTGCATGCCAACTTCTCCTTTTCTTTAACATTTGCGTACTTATACAAGTTCTTCATTGCTTCCGAAATCGGTACAGTTGCTGTGAATGGACGACGATGGTCGCAGTAGTTTCGCTGCAATTTTATTAACAAATTCATTTATGTTGATGATTTATAATTCAAAAATTAGGTAAATTAACAATGAATTCCTAGAAACTTACCTTCATAAAGTAACTCGGTAAAATCAGCCTTTGAGGTGTGTGGCTCTTTCCACTTTCCGAGTTCATCAATGGCCCCTTTTTGTACAAGACAAGTATGTCATCATAGTTTTTTCATGTAAATAGAGCGCACAATTTATGATTTTGAATAAAAATTTATATCAACATACGAAAAAAAATAGTTATAGTGAATATTTTTTTATACCTTTCCTTTATACTTGCAGAAGTCGCCTGAGATGCTACATATTTGTGGCAACAGTCTCGGCCCGTGAAACATCCGATAAGTTTCATTTGCAGCGCCTAACTGATTAATCTGTTTCGTTTAACTTATATCAATGTATTATTTTGCATGAAATATATAATTATGTACATTGCATTTAAAGTGTAAATGTCAATTAAGTTACAAACCTTTTGACGAACCACCAGTATTATGGAGAACACCAACTCGTACGAAAAGTTATGCAATGTTTCTTTTTGACTTCCCTCATGGCACTTGTATATGTCATGTGATTTTTTTGATTGGGTGTTTTTATTTTCTATGATCGCCGCAATCTGTTATCAATGAGAAGAGTTGAGCATCAACAAACATCAAATGAGAATGGTAATCTAAAGTTAGTATAGAATATTAAAAACCATGTGAAAGAAAAAATACATAGAAATCAGGTGACATGATTGAATGTCTTTCAATATTAGAAGAAGACTAACAAATACAAACACTAAGATGCGTAACAACTACTACACAAGAGAAAGCAGCAATACAACAACTACACAAGATAATATTTTGTAAGCAATAAGTTTAATGAGTTTGAGAATGAAAAGATCAGATTCTTTTTGACAAATGAAAATTATGAAATCTCTTGAAATGGTTCCAGTGACCCAATTAACCTATGTTTGTTAAAACATGACAGAATTTTTTTTTAATGTACCCAAAAGTTTACCCACTTGTTATTTTCCAATGACGACGGCAAGATTTCAACTCCACCAAAATTCGTATGTCACGCTGTCAGAGAAAACTATTATTAAAAATTGTTAAAATGTCTTTATTTGTATATATTTTTTGGAATGCCGTGAGAATTCGTCTTAATGGAATGCATAAAATCATCCACAACATAAATTATTTTGCAGTTGTAGCATACGGTAAGCGGAGAGCATGGTCATTGACTCGTTTCTGAAGGAATATTTTATACAAGTAGTGAATTTGTTACCTTAATATCGAGTGCACTACTCTTGAGTTTCTTCGCCATATCAAGAAATTTGTGAAGCGGATCGTTTTTCGAGCGTTTTATACAAGATGGCCAGTTGCTGCAAGTCATGTATCGCATAACCATATATCGTTGGTATGGTTCCGTGAAGAGTTCAGTTCTGCATAAATCAGAGAGAGTCCCAACTACGATATAAATTGTGTCATCATTTTGATTGAAGATATTCTTATATTCATCCATGACAACGACAATCGTAGTTGAGATTGACTACACGAGCAACAACAAAATATGGATTGGAGAACTATTTGGCTCTTGAAAAATGTTATGGATATGTCAGAAATTATTTATAGTTGAGATGTTTGAACGGTCAGTTGTTGCAGTTTTTTTTTTTTTTTTTTTTTTTTTTTTTTTTTTGCAGTTAGAGCGTCTCCAATGGGTTGTCATGTAAATTCGAAAGAAGTTGAAAAAAATTGAACTCCAATGGGATATCTATCCACTTCTCCATGTTCGAAAATATTCATCCACTTCCCTATGTTTGGGGAGAAAATTGGTTCGGTAAAAGAAATTCTACCCCCTTAGGAGGCGTTATTCCTGCCGCATTTCAATTTTTTTAAACTGCAAAATCACAAAGTTTTATTTCCCTACAACTCTTCTTTTGTATTCCACAGTTTTAATTTATCTACAACTCTACTCTTATCTACTTGCCTCACGAACATTATCGACTCCCGTCATTAACCTTATCACGAAATGTATATTGCTTGATTACGAAATAATGTTTTTTGTATTTCCTTTTCAGATTAATTATTTAAATTTTTTTCCACGTGTGATGACATATGATCCATATGAAAACTTATAATTTGTTTACAACGTGTATATTGCTTGATATCATGTAAACATTAAAAAACTGTTTTTGCTCACTTTTTGGTAATCACCATTGGAGCCTAAACTTAAAATCAATGTTTTGTAATCTGCATAATGACGATATTAGATTTAATTTGCATAATTTTTACCTAACAGTGTTGGAGAACTATTTGTTTGCGGTTAAGAATGTTGTCCGGTATAGGTGAAGCTATTGGATTGTTCCCGTGAGGAAACCCGTCTAATCTGGTTAGAACCAGCCGGTTTACATTAGTTCGGAGAACCGTTTGGTTTAAAGAGAGAGAGGAAGATGTATGAGAGATAGGGAATGACGTTTTGTGATAAAGAGATAAACGTTGGAGGTAATGGCCCGAAGATAAGGGAGGAATGGATGGAGATAAGGGAGGGATCTTTTATCCTTATCTTTTTTCTTTTTACTAAGAAGATTATTACATTATTTTTTTTACCAATGACACAATAATTGTATTACTCATTTTTTTTGTGGGAATACAATCGGATCTTTCAAATATTTGAATGATGAATGAATCGTAACTAAGTATTTTTCCAATCAATGTTATTTGGAAATTTTGAAGTATATGTCTGTGTGTTTGTGTCGTAGACAGTATGCGTAAATTGAAACAGGGAAGCAACACATTATGTTCAAATTCAAAAGCTACATGTTGTTTTAGCTATTTCTACGACGAGACTATAATTCTGAACTGAGGTTATTTAAAATTTTGATCAATACCAGTAAAAATATGAGGGCATCAGCTTAATCTTTTCCATGTCAATTTAATCAGGTAAAAAACTTCAATGGAAATTTTGAGCAGGTAAGAAACACTATATGCTGTAAATGTAGAATTTATCTGTGTAATTCACAGTGTGGCTGATTGAAATTCAAGAGTGATAGGAATGCTGCACTACTGGTTACAAAATTGAAGTGTTCAAATCTCGATTACATGGTTAAGCATTCTGATATGACATCTAGCTAGAACACAAATGAACACACATTTCAGAGAACCGGACAGATTAAATTAACCCAACAAAACAAGTTAATTCCTCCATAAAGGTAAGAAAGTCGCAACTTTAATTCATAATTTTTTTAAATGACAGTAGTGAGAGACATCTCACACCCTGAGTAGAGGTCTTCAGCCAACTTGGTGGAGTCCTCTTGTACGGCAGAGCTGAAGCCGAATTACCCCTTCTGCAAATAACCAATTGAACAAAACCCAAAGCAGAAACACAAAAGCCTTGTAGATTTCACGAAGCAAATCAGTTGTATTATATACATCTCCATCGCTGATTGTGGTTACCGTGAACTGTTGTACCAATTTCTCTGGCGGTGATAGAAGATCACGTCTGCCTTCAAAAGTTGTCTAGCGATGTAATTTTTTTGACGATGAGAGCGATGGAGAAGAAAACTTCGAAGGGAAAATGCAACGGTGCGCGAATATCAGTTTGCATTTCTGTTAACAGTAGAGTTTCGTCGCGTCTATTCGGTACGGATGATATCGTATCTGAAGGGATGCCTCTGAGTTGGGGGGCACCACTGTTAAAAGAAGCTGTTCCATGACCTAATTACAGGGACATTTTTGTCTTGAGAGAATACCGGCCAATTTTTTAGTAGAGAATTTTGCGGCTTAAAATAGTTTAGTCATTTCTTTTTTATTTCAGACTTGAGCTTATGCAATCTGAAAGGTATTCTAAATGTAACCCTATGGCCAAACATTGAGATCCTTCAATTTTTATGGCCATGTGAGCTTATCAATTTCCACATAAGCAGCGGGAAATAAACTTAAAAGATATAAAATCTTCTAAGTTGGAAATCTTTAAGAGGTAAAGTTTTCAGAGACTTCTGTAACGATTGGGTGTGATGCAACGGGGATTAGGAAACGAATTGCAAAAAAAAAGATAATTATATTAGATCAAATGCGAATACATAATTTTTAGATTCATACAAATATCAAATGCGTCCAACTGTCAACGAAGCTTGAAGCACTGAATAAATCATGGCCAATTGGAGGTCAGTGCTTCTCAATTTTGATGACTGCACTTATTTTCTCTTGCGCATGCAAGTCCTGAAATTTGATAACTTCTTCAATGACAACTTTTCCTTGTTTTCTATCCTTGTCCATTGCTTCATCGATTCTGGTGAAGAATATGAAGGATTGGTTGGTTATTTCCTTCAAAAGATGTTGATTCTGCAAAGAATGATGCACATTATCAATGTTTTTGTTTTTTTGAAATGACACATTCTCAATGTTTATTTACTATAATACTGTACAGTTTTTTAGATACATCAACCCCTGTTGCTTACCTCTAATTTCCCCTTCAATACATCCTGGACTGGTTTTCCAACAACTTTTTCAGCTGCATCAAATAGAGTCAAGCACATCTGTCTTTCTGAATCTGTCACTGTTATCTTAAGAAAGTACCTGCAATATGAACGGTGTATTTTTAATTGACAACTTATAAAGTAGATAGAACCGGTTGAAGTTTTAGTTTGGTCAAAATAAACCAAAACTTTGAAATCTTATTTTTTACAGCATGCAAATGCTAATAGGGTCATTGTACGTATCTGAATATCAATCCAAAATAGCTATAACATGCGACTTACCTTGAGTAGTAGTCCGGGTTTGTTTTTTTGCATTTGGTACACTCTAAAGTGTCATCGTTGCGTACAATCTTCTTCTTGCATTTGCTGCAAGCATCATACCAAGGTTTATCGATATTATCCACACGAACAATCCTTGCTTGAAATGAACAATAGTTCCCCTGTTACATTCAATCATCATTAGTGCATTTCTAATTTACAAAGTTTCTTTTTTCTGTGAATTAATGAAAAACAAAAAGTTACTTTGAAATCACATAGAGATCGCTCCATTAGCTCCGCCATGGTCACACGTTCTGCATCTTTTTTTGCTTTGTCGGATAAGGTAAGCTGCGGTTCAATATTTCTTGCACTGCATATATTGTGATTGGGCAGTTTATTATGTTCAGTAAATTCAAAGAATGACAAAATTGCTTTCGCTATTTCTTTCTAATGCGAATATACCTCATTCTCATATCGTGTGCTTCGAACAATGGGGGATTGATAAGAATTGCTGATGTGGCTGTTGTCCACAAAATTATTTCACCTGTTTCATTATTTGCTGATTAGATTAAGGTTACAAACTCTATTTCTATCTAAATTTGCTGTATAACACTTCTGCAAATAAAAGTGGGTGTTTGAGCTTTTCGTTACCTTTAACCACCTTTGCCTTTATTTTAAGTGCACAAATGAGGGGTCTTTCATCTTCTTGTTCTTCTAACTCAGATCCTTCATTTGCTGCTAAATCTCCCCATAGCGTCAAAACAACTTGCCTGAAACTGTAACAACAAATTTGTTTTTATTAAGTCCTTTAATCATTGAGGATGGTTTTTTTCAAATTAGTTAAACATAGGGGCGCGTACGTCAACTTACTTTTTGTCTAGGAGAATGACATTGCGTCTTGTAGATATCTTATTTCCTCCTGGTCTAGTTGTCATTACGATGTCGTCAACTTTGATAACTACTCCACATATATCTGCACAAGAATTGCATATATAATGTTAGTCCAATATGGTTTAGGCAACTATATTTTTCCTTTAATGCATACCAATGAAATTAAAAGACGCACCAATGATATTATCTTGTAGATTCTGGTCAACTATCTTGTCATATGAAACAATAGCATTCAGAGCATATTGTTGTGTGTTCCATGGAATTGGTTCTATTGCATCTCTGACCTCTGTTTGTTCTGTCAAAATGATTTCAAGGTCTTCATGAACGCTGGGATACGTCTTGTTCGGTTGCTTCACATCTCCATTTGATATAAAATATGTCTTCCCTTTCACACAGATTTTTTCCAACCGCTCCACTGCTTGATTGAACGCAATTGCTTGTATATTTGTACCCTAGTACAATTAAATTAAGTCAGCAACATACAGAAACTGTTTTGATAACTAAGCATTGCATTTGTATAAAGTTAGATAGATATATATATATATAAATTTTGTATATATATTTGTATATGTACATATATGTATATATGTATATATATATATATGTGTGTACACACACACACATATATATATGTATATATACATATATGTATCAAAATATCACTCATGATGAAATAGCAACATACCTGATTTTTTCCTTGAGAAAAAAAAAGAAACATACCTGATTATCCATCAAGATTATCTTCCACATTGCACCTGACCCTTTCAATGTGCTGTATTGTTCCACTAAGCCTTTTCTAGTCACCATTACTTTTATCGTCCATTCACTATTACCTGGTTTTAGATCATTCACAGCCACATGATTGTTTCCATCTCTTTCTTGCTCCATTTGTTCCTTGATCCTTTTTTCATTTGCCATGTCATTTGCAGCTTCATCTTGTTCAATATAGTCGTCATGATCATCAATTGTGATTTCCTTGATACGCTTCTTCTTTGGACCGTCAGACATTCCTTTTTAAAAAAAAAATACACATGCAGACAATATATTTAGATATACCATACATATGCCATGTAAGTAAATCACATGGCTATAAACCAAAGTACTTTAGTTGTTGAGTTTTCAGGAACTTATTGGTACTACCTTTCTTGTTTAGCCTTCTCAAAGAGGTGACGATAGTGTCTTCAACATCTTCAACTGGTTTTTTCATTTCTTCATCTTCATCGTCACTTATTAAATTTGCCCGACGTAATGGCACCACTTTTCGTCTTTTGACAACAAAATGATCTTCCTCCACTTCTTCATTGGTACTTGTTTTGCTGCCTAGTGGCCCAACTTTAAATGTTATAGGTTGGTCAAATTATTAAAACAATGAGAGAGATAGATAATGTTGAAACCGGATTCAAACATTTGATTAATGAAACAGTTAAATTACGCGAAACTCGTGATATTTAATGCGCACATAAATAATTCAGAGGCTGATGTATTACCTTGTTCTTTTTCGGACATGTTGTCATCATCACTTCCAAAATTGGCTTCGTTGGACAAATTTCCAGTGTGCCGACTTATTTGTTTGTTTGAACCTTTCTTCAACTGTCCTTTCTTCTTCTCTACCTTGCCTTTCACGCAACTCAATTGGTCTTTTTCAAGAATTGAATCCCTCAATTTCGCGGGAACAGACCTTGATCGATTACTTGGAGAACGTTCTGCAATACACTCTTAGATATCTTAAGAGGATGCGTGAAAAGATTTGATTTACAGATGTGAAAATATTTGTATCCGGGAGGATACAATTTAAATGTGAATATATTAAAACTAAATGTGTAGTGGCATACCGGGGAGGATACAATTTTTCTGCATAAATACTTCCCCAATTTTGTCATCATCACTGTTACTCCTCTTTGGATTCCGCACACGTGTTTTTGCACTCCCCTCCTTGCACATTTTGCCCATGCTCCTGAACCTATTACACCAATAATATCAAGTAATTTACACAATTAACAACTATATTATGAATTCGCTTTCTTCTAACACACTTACATGAAGGTATCCCTGGTAAAATCAGGAATCAAAGACAAATATCGGTACTATTAAACAGTTATTTGAAAGTTTGTTGGCACGTCTTTATGATACAGAAAGAAAGACTAACTCATGTGTAAGTATGGGAGAAACAATTATTTTGTTATTGTATTAGGATATATAACATGGTAACACAATTGGACCTATGTAGTCCGAGACAACAAAATCATAGCGTTGACATAATTCAGATTTTGGCATGCATTTCCATTTGTAGGCAGCCCTCTCTGCTCTTAGGGAGTCTGTGGACTCTGCTAGGGCTTCCATTATGGTAGGGCCTCATAATTTCAGACATATGTATGGGTATTGCATAATATACTGAGAAGTTCCCAGCAAAGACTTGGTTATTATACTTTCTCCTACCACTCTTGTAACAACGATCATAAAGTTCCTAAATATTGAAAGAAAATAACACAAAAGAATTTAAGATTAATAAATACATAAAATACGATATAGTTTTTGATACAGATTATACTGAAAAGAATGAATTTCTTGACAAACTATAACACCAAAAGGAATAAGATGTAACATTGGTTCATCATCATTGTAGAAAGAACTAAAAGTACCCACCATAGTCTACTAATTTTCATCCAACATATAAAAAATTCTAATGTAATTGGCTATAAACCAATGCAATTCACACAAGGATGTAATTGAACGAATTATGAAAAGACCAGGAAATTAATAATAGAAACAATATATTTGCAGTTCTACTGACCTTGGTGATTCTGTCAATCAAGGAATTTGTGTGCAAGTGATTGAAGCCGTTCTCCTCCTGAACCAATTGAGTTGCAAATAATCGATGCAACGATATGTAGAGAAGATGTGCGATAGATGAAATTTGTGTGTGTTTTGTACAGATGAAGAGTCGCCTCTTATATGTTGCAATGAGAGGAGGCACCCGCTGCTCTTTGCATAGTAACTGTCAAATGAAAAGTGTAACCGTTGTCTCTTTCCCTTAGGCAGTGAACCGTCGTTTCTCTCTTGCTCTGTCTCTCGCATCTTTTAATTAATAATCGAATTAAATCTTACCACATCGAACCCAGTTGTAAAAAAAGGGCTGAATGATCCCTCCGTCAGAATCTTAGACCCATCAACATGAACCCCAAAGAACTATGTGCAAACAATCTGAACAATTGAGATTCCGGTGATCTCCGTCTGAATTAACCGCAGGTCCAATCTTTAATCGACGAACGATACAGAAGATAGAAAACAAATTGAATTGAGCAATAGAAATCAAACCTAAATTGAATTGAGAAAAAGAAATCGAACCTTTGCTTTATTCTTCTAGCCCTTTCTGCTTTTCTTTCTCAGCCGCAAATCTAACGTGAAGTCAATCTAACGTTAAGATTGACAATTTTGAGATGGATAGTGGTTGAAATTGGATCCAAGGAACGGCAGAAGTTGTGAAGGATGAGTCAAATGGAAGGACACATGCTTTTGGAAGAGAAGTCAGACATTAACTCTAGTTACCTAGGTCTGTATACCTCATTAATTTATTTATTCTATTTAATAATTTTTTTGAGGATACTGCTTTTTCTTTTTTGAGCATAAAGGAGTTAACTTTTACATTTTTATTTCGTTTTTGAAACTGATATAACTTTTACCTTTTTTTTCTTTTTTTTCAATAATTATTTATTCTATTCTTTGCAAAAAAAGAATAGAAGTATATTCTCCAAAAAAATATTAAACTAAAATCTAATATTGCAATTTTTTTCAAGATGAAACTTCTTACTTTTTAAAAATACATTTGTACCTTAAGTTTTAAAAAGGACTTCATATTCCAAAAAATAATGTTATACTACAAGATACTACCTTTGTTTCTTCTCTTACACCTTACTTCAGTTTTTGATACTATTCACTGGGTCACTTCAACCCGGTGATTTGGTTAAAAAAACGATACACGACCTCAACTTCCGTCCAATTTTAAGTGAAAATACACTTTAAGCGAGTAAAAATACACTTAAAGTAAAAATCCCGGAGCTATTTGTAGTAAAAATACACTTTAAGTGAGCGTATATTTGTCATTTTCATGACAATGAAAAAAATTAAAAAAAAAAGTTTAGTATTTTTGTATAGATTTTATATTTGAAGCTAGCAATTGTAATTTTACAATTTTTATGTGTGAATTGAGAGGGTAATATAGTCTTCCTATACGACTCCGTAAAAAAAAATAATAAAATAAAATAAAAATTTGAACGGAAGTTGGGGTTGGGTACCCGATTGCATGAGTTTTCAAAGTTTGAGACCGTGAGCGCTGACATAGAAACTATGGGTACCTAATCCACGATTTTTTCAAATTATGGGTACCTCCGGTGCAATTTAGCCAATTTTTTGAAACCCCCTAATTTTACCCATGTTCAAGAGCTAGCCGTGTAAATTTGTGGTGGGTAGTGGGAGGAGACACAAATTGTTCCTCACGCAGGAGAACATAAACAGTGTATGGGTTCATGGAAATCATTGTTAGAAGACTCACACAAACATAGCCGACTCAAGACTGAATGTACCTAAGTAACAAATCATCTCATAGAACAAATGACTGGTCATGGTTGCGTGATTTAAGTTTGTCATGAAGTTGGGGAATTTAGATAATTGTGTGCAGGCACTGATATCACCAGTAGAGACGTCAGACTGTCAAGTGTGTGCTACAATCCTGCAAATCTTTGGTTGCGATAAACCCCAGGCGCATTAGGTTCAGGCAAACACACGAAGAGTGGTCACTGAATTTTCCATATCAAACTACAAAGAAGAGGTCATAAAACCATGCAACATTAAAATGTGCTGAAACTGGTTCTAAACAATACAGTACTGAAATCAAACACCCCATCACCAAATAGAAGACTAACCCATGTATGATGGAGTGATTTTCTAACCTAACTTTCCTTTCAGAAATGCGGCACATAGCAGAGCAGTACAGAAGAGAAAATCTAGCCATGGCAAGAGCACAACCCAAAGCCCCTTGTCACTAAAAAATCAAAGGAGTACACATTCTTAACATCTGGGTTATTGTAGCTTTGAACTGTTTGAATCTGAAGGAGAAGATCTTTAAGAAACCTCGTGAGCTCCAGATGGCTTCGATGATTGTGACGTACTATTTTAGCCAACAAATCTGCACGGTAGTCACCGTTTCTGTGGATAGCTATCATTTGGAAATTAAGATGGCGAATCATAACTTTATGTTGTGCGATGTCCCTGTTGCTCTGGACGACCTCAGTAGCGTCAGATTCTCGGATGGCATTGTTCCAGTTTTTACTCACAATACCTGAGTTTTAAAGAAAACACCAATAGTGTCAAATTGAATTAGAAGATACAGCAATGATCGCGGGCCGATAAGAAAAAACACCTTAGTTATAAATTTTAGTCGTTAGCAATGAAAGGTCTAATCACCTAGAACCAGCCAGCAACCAAAACCTTGACGCCACAAAAGAGGGGTACTCTGAAACTTCCAACATTCAATAGAATCTAATTTAGTTGAAAATGAAAAACTGGCCCTTGCACAAGTGCGTAGATTACTGCGGATGATAAGTATCATTAAAGCGACTTGAATGCTGTATACCTACTAATATTGTGTAAAAATGAATTATATAGAAGATAACTACAATTATGCATAAATGACATAAGCAATCGTCTAATCAAATCACATATTCCTGTAACAATAAGCCTTACAAATACTCTTCCCAAATAATGAAGTTCTCCGCTCTCGGAGAGACCAGTACCCAACAAAACGGAAAAAAATCAAACAGTGAAGTTGAAATGACATGTCTTTTATTTATTTGATAACCAAAGTTCATGAACTAATATTGAACTCGTATCAAGTCAATTTTAAATTGTAGAATATTTTCATACTCTTGCACTTTTGTTGCTGTTGGAACTTCAAATGAAAATAAGAGTTTTACATCTGATATGATCAAAACAAACCCAATGCATCTAACCATAAACAATCAGATTTCCAGGTTTCTAAACTATACAACCTACGCTTATGTACATTTATTTATACCACAAGAAAGCCTAGAATATGATGGAGGTTATGTTTTAAATATGAAGAGATGCATATTGAAAGAACCTAAGTTAAAAAGACTTGTGTCTCGCCAAGAGCTGGAAAAGGTATCCAGTTTTTGAAAAAGCAAGACAGTTAGAACCTTGAACTAAGAAAATTGATACAAAGGGAGAGCACCTAAGACTACTACCCGAAATCAGTTTACCAGCTTCATTAAACATAGAGATTCTCAGTCCACTAAATTTCCCTCGAATTTGGTTACAACATTTATAAACTTATTTACTCTCACTATCGTCCACAGCCAAAGCTAAACTCCAAAATGTCTCAGGATTTTCATTCAAGTTTACCTTAAAAATGTAAAGAATTTTGTTCTTTGTATGAGCATCTCTGTTTGGACTAAAAATCATATGTGTCAGGATTTAGACCATTGTACTGAAACTCGTGAAGACAGAGTACAAAAAACCAATAAGTTATAGGTGTTGTAAAGGGACACGAATAAGTTAAGCCTATCATGCAATTGCCATACAGATTATTTAGCCTACCTGTTACTTCAATTATTACTTGCAAACAGATTAACCGATTTATTTAACATAATAGTCACATAAATAATAATTTAATTAAGGTCATGATATGTATGTTTCATAACAGGTTGAGAGATATCAATTGTCATGATTCTACGGGAAACTGACATGTCTAATATAGTACACGATGATCTGGAAAAATTATTGGAAATATGTATTTCAGTCATACTCACATTGTTTTGTTGAAAGTGAAGATCGCGGTTACGAAACTGTCATTGCACCGGCGCACCAAAATCCAACTGATGTCAATGCCTACAAAACAATACAGTACTGATAAGAAAGAATGCATCAATAGATTGAGCAGTACAAACTTTTTTTGCAATAGAATAACATTACTTACATAGCTTGTTTGTTTTATGAAGTCAGAACCTCCTTATACACCACATTTCCTGTGCACGTTGATGCATTATTCTCCCCTGATTTTGAGTTAGCCTTCAAAACGACTTTGGTGTTGGACATTGAAGTGCCTCGTGATAATGCCACATAAAGCTGACCGTGAGAGAATACTGATTGAGGCAAATAGACACCCACATTTTGAATAGTCTGTCCCTGTGACTTGTTAATCGTCATCGCAAAGCACAAACGAACAGGAAATTGAGTTCTTTTAAACTTGAATGGGAACGATTCATCTTCAGGCGGCAACAATGGAATCCTAGGCAGAAATACTTGTTTCCCAGCGTGCTGTCCCAATGTGATTTCAGCATGTATGACATTCTTCTGAAAACCCTTACAAATTAGTCTCGTACCATTGCATAAGCCTTCAGAGGGATTGATATTTCTCAACAACATAATGGGACTATTAATTTTGAGGATCAACTCATGAGGTGGTAGGCCATTAGGAATCAGTGAGTTGAGGAACTCATCTGGATAATAATTATGAGTATCATCAATTGCCTCGTCAAAACTATGGTATCTGTATTCGGGACCTGGAAATAGTTGAATCATCTTTTCATTGAGCATGTCCACGTACTCATTTTTTGTAGCCAGAATCGCACGATTTGTTATGTATTCAACTCTATGCGCATTTTCCGTCAATGATGGGAAAATTTCGTTAATCAAACAACTTTCTGGAGTCTCATTGGCATGATTTTCAATAATCATTTTTCGAGGAATCTGTATCATGCCATCTTCTGTCATCGGTTCTTCTCCGTTCCCGACACGCAGTAGGAATTCACTAAAAGGAGCATCATTTTGTGCTCTCATATTTGTTGTAAGCTTTAGATGATGCATATGTGGCCAAAGATAGGACCTGACCAGACTTGTGTTCACAGTTTCTTCTCTGGAACCCCTTGGTACTACCGGTAAAACCTGACGAAAATCTCCTCCAAAGACAATGACTTTACCCCCAAATAATTTATCATTACTCATAATATCTCTCATGCTTCTGTCGAATGCTTCAATAGCTGTGCGTTTTGCCATCGGCGCTTCATCCCATATAATTAATTTAGCAATCTTCAATAAAGCTGCAGTGCCGCTTTGCTTTGGTATGTTGCATATACTGGATTCATCTGCATCAATCGGAATCTTAAACCTTGAGTGAGCCGTCCGACCACCTGGCATTATCGAAGCTGCAACACCAGATGTGGCAGTTGCAATAGCGATTAGTCCTTTCATCCTAGTTGTAGCAAGTAAAGCGCGATAGAGGAAAGTTTTTCCTGTTCCTCCAGGACCATCAATGAAAAACACCCCTTCTTTGTTGGTATTGAGAAAATTCATTATAGTGTTGTATGCACTACGTTGTTCCAGGTTTAACTTTTCATTAGCTAACTTATCTTCCTGCGGAATTTCCACGGCTAGCTCCTCCAATATTTCTTTTTTCTTCAAATCTATCAACTGCAAATCTGAACGCAGAGCTGGAAGATCGTAGTCTTTGACACTCTTTCCCATAGAATGTAAGAATGAGTCGACGCTCTCTAGAGTCTTGAACAAAATCATTTCTGAAGAGATGCCTTCAATCTTCGCAAAATCTTCAGACAATGACTGGAAATGTTCATTCCAAAGTGTCATGACATCTCCAGGTTCACAATAGACCAAAATTGTTGCGAACAGTTGGCGTAAAGACTTAGGCATTTGAAATGTAACAGCCTCAGATAAGCTTTCAGATATCCAGTTATCCGATTGAAATAGGCCTCTTCGTTCAGCTGCCATTTTGAACGAAGTACAAAGGACACCATCCACGGTTAATAGATCAATAAAAGATGTAGGTCCCCTTACGTGGTTTAACAGAAGTCGCAAGAAGTATCTCTCTCCTTCAGCAGGGTGACAACCATTTATACGACCAATTACGTCTCTTGTTTGTCGTTCCTTCCAAAATTTCCCTTTTTTATTCCATACGAAATGCTCTGGGAATTCCCGGTATAAATACTTCTTTTTGTCCTTGTTATCCCGATTATAAGCAAAGAACTCCGTCAGCATTGTCTTAGATACATTTTCAGAAGCAACAACATTTCGGAGGTCTTGGTTTGCCCAGTAAGAGACACACTGCTTGTCAGGTAAATGTAGTTGCAATCTGATAACTGCAGGATATATCTCGTTCAAGTCAAATCCAAACAATCTCCAAACTGCCTCCGGAGCAGAGACCCATCTAGCTTGTTGAAATCGTTCAATCTCATCAATTGTTCTCTCTCCTTCATCAATACCAACACTAAATGCAACCTTATCATGTCCTTTATATATATATTTGTAAAGGTATTTCACTGCTTTAACACTTGAACATATCTCGACATTGATGTGGCAATTGTATCGACTGAGGAGGTAAGGATTGTAAGGTACCACCCACCTGTTGTCAAGAGTAGCTTTACGTACATGAACTTCAAAGGAATCTTTTCTGCGCCTATAGATTGGGTATGATCCTTCTGACTCGATGGTTTTCTCTGAGAATGATCTAGGATAGTGATTTTTGCACTTCCCTTCCCTCATGCATGTATTTTTCATGTTCGCATTTCCACATGGTCCATGCATCATGTGCTTCACTACTTTGGCATGAAGGTCAGGATATTTGATCGGATCCGGAATTTCAGCACAAACATATTTGTCAAATTGTTCCGATGACATGATCTTGAAATCTCGCTTCATAATTAGTAACAAGTGAGCATGAGGCAACCCTCTTTTCTGAAACTCGATGACATGAACATGTGCAGCTACATCTCCAAATATACGTTTCTTAAATAACTGCTCCTTCAGATCTTGCAACTTGGCACGAAATACCCTGGCAACTATATCTGGTCTATCTTGAGCAACCTGACCTTCCTCTAACGATTCTGTAATCTCTTTCCATTCAGGATTACAAGTCATTGTAATAAAGAGGTCTGGCTTTCCCAAGCGTTGTACTAATGACATAGCATCCATATACCTTCTGCGCATGTCTCTTGGCCCTCCTACAAATGATGGCGGAAGTACTACATTTTTTCCGACGCTTCTTCCATTTGTTTCCCCTGCCCGAATGCTGTCTAGAATACCCTGATAAAGGTCAGATCTAATCAACTTTTGCCTCTGGCGATAAAAATCCAATCTCGTGTTCTCAAGCTTGATATACATATCAACCACATATTGTTGCAGTAGTCGGCCTGATAGCAGTAAGATTGATCTTTCATTCTCTCTTTTTTGCAACTTGTAACAGTAATATTGTCGACAAGACACTTTATTCTGCCCCCCGCCATCCACAGCTGCAAAAAATTAATTGGTAATTTAGTAAAATCAAAAGAGCATGACAATAATTTAAATATTTCAGATTATTAACTTCATGTAAAATTTACCTTGTTGTTCATGGGTGAAGATATCCCCAGCATTTGTTAGACTGTCACTGTTCGGAGAGGATAAACATTTACGACCCTTCTTTGTTGCCTGATTTCCCGCCTTCTTTAAGATGTTTTGATGCCAACCTACTTCTCCATGTGGAAATAGTATTGGGTATTGTAGAGGGTCGTAGCAACCATAGTAGTGTCTCACCGTATGTTTTGTCCCAGAAGTAGAATGCACTATTATATCTCTTTCATGACGTGCACATGGGTTGTTTCCTTCAATCCAAATTCCTGCGACTTGATCAGATGACGGTGCATTATAAACCCTTTGATCGAGCTGAGCATCGCTTCTTATATGAATCTTGTAGTTCTCCAATTGTTCACGGTTAATGGCTCGCAAAACTTGAACATAAGGATTTGCTGTAAGCATGTCCATGAGCCCGCCAACAATACTCTCATTCAGATGTGCATCTGGAAGCACTTTCATCCTGTTTTGAAGTTCGTTGTCTGTGTCATAAAAATACATCTGAAAATAGCAGGGACCACGTTCAGAAGGAATCATTGACGGTAGAGTATGATAAACCTGTCCTTGTGCGCGAAATGTGTACACACCGCTTTTTGATGTAGCAAGGTCCTTATCCCAATTGACTCCAAACGACGTAAAACTGAATATGCTGTTGTAAGCTCGGATTTTTTGACGAAATTGTTGACATTCTGTACTTTGGGAGGTGAATAGACTCCACAAAAATTCAGGGACCTCAGGACTTGGAAGCACCACATCTCCCTGAGCACAACAGAAGTTTGTGGGCTCATATTGGAATCTTTTTGCTCCGCAAATGGGGCAGGGGCTAACCTTTTTCAGCTCGTGCAATTCTGATAACTGAGTATCAGAAAATTGTGGTCCTACAGCACATACATTGCTATTTAAAACAGGGAACTTTACATAATTAATGCAAGTTAAAACTAATGTTTGTATACACAGAACATAGTGAGTGGCTATCAATAGATATGTTACCTTTTTCTACTAATGGAGCATTCACCGCGGAGATTGTTTCAACTGGATCAGGCAATGTGGCAGGCATGGCTGTGCAAGAGGGTCGTTTCGTTTTTCTATCTGCGATCTTTTTGCCGATAAGTTTGGACTTTTTTTCAGTGGTAAGGTTACTATACCAATTTCTCTGTTTGAAGCATCCTGATGTTCTTGGATCTGCAAACAAAAAAGTTAGTAAATATTTTGTTAAGATAAAATAAAGAGGTATAGATACATGTTTGATCTTGGATCTACAGATACATGTTTGAGTAAGCGTTTGGAAGTACATTTCTTGCATTTGTGTTATATTTATAATGTTAAAAAATGTACTGTGCGGAAAAAAATGCAGCGTATACGAAGGTATGATGATGTGTGCTTCATCGGCTTTTGCACTAAATATTGATGGATAAAGTTACAAATGCCAAGTTACCTTTCTCTATAACATCATGCACTGTGTGAGCCATGGCTGAAGAAGATTGTTGTTTTTTTTTCCGATTTAACACTTTTTTCTCTATAAGTTTGGCCCGATCTTCAGTTGTTAGCCGAGCATACCAATTTCTCTGTTTTAAGCGTTGCGCTGATCTTTCATCTGCAAAAATAGTTGAAATACTATTAATTGAAAAGGTCCACAATTGAATTTATCAATGTTTGATGATATTATAGCAGAGGTACCTTCGTTCGTAGTTGGCTGGCTTGTTACCACATGGAGGTTGTCGTGGACATGATACGATGTGGAAGCCGAGTCAGATTGTCGTTTTCTTTTCCTCTGTGCCATATTTTCTTTTATGTGTTTGGACCTGTCCTCTGGATGTAAATAAATTGTTAAGATAAAATAAAGAGGCGTAGATGGAATTTAAGATGTAAATACATGTCGAGCAAGCGTTTGGAAGAACATTACTTGCACATTTGATTAATACTTATAAACTTTAAAAATGAACTGAACCAAAATAAAATGCAGAGTATATGAAGGTATGACGATGTGTGCTTCAGTTGGAATGTTCTCAACACATCGGTTACAGTAGCCAAGTTACCTTTCTCAATAACATCATGCACTGTGTGAACCATGGCTGAAGAAGACTGTTGTTTTTTTTTTCGATTCAACACCTTTTTCTCTATAAGTTTGGCCCGCTCTTCAGTTGTTAGCCGAGCATACCAATTTCTCTGTTTTAAGCGCTTCGCTGATCTTTCTTCTGCAAAATTAGTTGAAAGACTGTTAATTTAGGAGGTCCACAGTGAATTTAAATCCACATACATGTTAACTTAAGAGTGGGAATTCAATCCTCATTAAACCGAATGTAGTTGTATCGCATGGAAAGTTTCTCTAAATCATTTGGAGGATTGCCTGGCATATGAGGGAATTAATGTTAAATTGGCATTGTAGGAACACATAAGCCACCCTAAACAAACAGCCAGTGTTGGCAAGACTATAGATGGATAATGGTATATCCGGTAATCAATGACATCATTCCAACTTTTTATTGGTTAGTACATATGCTTTAGTTGAGTGAAATAGGGAAACATACCCCAAGCATCATACTTTGGGTCTGAATTGCAGACTACCTCTCTGGGGCTGCACACGCCTGAACCTTTCATTCTTGCTTCTGAGAGGACCTCTTCCATATACAACCCTCTACGGAAATGTGGCCTGAAATAACAGAAAAAGATAGCGAAAAAAAATATATCAGGAACAAACAATCATCTAAAAGCAGAGAATATTGCTTTCATTTTAATCAATATTCATCAACGTCATAGCCATAAATCTGGTAATTTTTAATTTATTCCATGTAATCCTTTAAAGTTTTACAAAGGACACTTACATATAATCTCTATTTTTATTTCAAGATGCACGTACGGTATATATATCTTCCTTAATTTCCTGAGTCCTGAGGTTTACAGAGAAATTCAAGAAACGCAAAAACTATATAATAAGGAGAATTCGAAAGTTGATTATAATGGAAGTTAATATGTGTCCTTGATTGTCCCCTTTTTATATACATACTATGCGTGCACAGAGAGGAGTAAAATGATCATGACATGAGAGCCAATGTGTGCGAGGTGGTGGTTCTGGTGGATCGCGCATTTTGGATGCTGATCAAGATTAAGAACACAAAGTTTGTGTGCTTGTCCATGACTAACCACGAAAATTTGATTTCTTCCATAACCTAAATGTTTGTGTGAACATCAAGGAAATCCTGCAGTGAACTAATTGTTATATTGTGAGATACGACATGGTGTTTCGTTCTGAAGGAGTCGAAGTAAGAAAAACAGATAGTGTTTCTCGTTCCTGATGCATCAATTCATTGATAGAAGATCAATTGGGTTCTAAACATTCACCAAATTCAGGAACCCATTAATTGAATATAAATTATAAAAGTTTGATTGACTTTCACCAAATTCAGGAACCGATTAACTGGTAACACATTAGAAAAGATCAATTGGGTAAAAAACTAAGTTTGATTGACTTTCACCTAATTCAGGAACCGATTAATTGGTAACACATTCAATTGGGTAAAAATCTTTCGGCAACTTAAAGAACCCAGTGATCGATAAAACATTAGGACTGGTCATACCTGGTTGAGATTCAAAGAGCGCCGATAGAGAGAGGAGTAAAATGATCATGACATGAGAGCCAATGTGTGCGAGGTGGTGGTTCTGGTGGATCGCGCATTTTGGATGCTGATCAAGATTAAGAACACAAAGTTTGTGTGCTTGTCCATGACTAACCACGAAAATTTGATTTCTTCCATAACCTAAATGTTTGTGTGAACATCAAGGAAATCCTGCAGTGAACTAATTGTTATATTGTGAGATACGACATGGTGTTTCGTTCTGAAGGAGTCGAAGTAAGAAAAACAGATAGTGTTTCTCGTTCCTGATGCATCAATTCATTGATAGAAGATCAATTGGGTTCTAAACATTCACCAAATTCAGGAACCCATTAATTGAATATAAATTATAAAAGTTTGATTGACTTTCACCAAATTCAGGAACCGATTAACTGGTAACACATTAGAAAAGATCAATTGGGTAAAAAACTAAGTTTGATTGACTTTCACCTAATTCAGGAACCGATTAATTGGTAACACATTCAATTGGGTAAAAATCTTTCGGCAACTTAAAGAACCCAGTGATCGATAAAACATTAGGACTGGTCATACCTGGTTGAGATTCAAAGAGCGCCGATAGGAATTCGATTTGGTTTGAACTTGTAAACCGAATGTGTTGTAGCAATTGGTGGCGGCGCTGATAGAAAATCGACTTGGGCAGCACTCGAAAACCGACTTTGATGAAGCAATTGATGGCGGTGATAGGATAGCAATTTGGTTCAGAACCAGCGATGACAAGGACTGTTTGATGCATCTGTGTGGGTGAACGGGTTGCAGGTGCCATTGATTTTCAGTTCGCGACGCTTCTTTGCGTTGGCTGTGTATCGGTGAATCGCTTCGGAGTTGTTCACCGGATGATAGCAGACGAAAAGTCGCCTCTGTTGGCAGACAAGCTGTAGTGATAGTTGGTTTAAGGGCTTTTTGTTCAATGCCAAAAGGGTAGGAACAAAAGTAATTGACGTGTCTATTCATTGAATTTGGTGTACAACAGAGGAGGCTACTTTAGTAATTTGGTAGTCATTAATTAGGGGTATTTTGGGTATTTCAAAAAAGTTAGGAACAGGTTAGGAACAACTTAAAGGTTAGGAACACTACAAACTTTTAAGTAGTAGAGATATGTAACGTCATGGCCAACGTGCTCTCGAAAGAAAAACTAGTTCGAATTCTCTACCGGGGTTATAAATTATTCAAGCTTATCGGAATATATCATCTCAATTTGGATACTACTAGTTTTGTTTCTCTCGATAACTACGCCAGCCGCTCATGTAATAGTAATACCGTCTCAATTTGTTCTTCGCCCCTCTCATAAAATCTACACAGAGCTACCTCGTTCTTTTCTAATAAGGTTGAAGAGCAATTTTTTAGTGCTCCAAAAGAGCACCACGTGGTGCTCTACACCTAATAACAGTGCACCATTTATTCAAACAGTTAGTGGTTGACACACATTCATTGGTTGTAGAGCACCACGTGGTGCTCTTTTGGAGCGCTAAAAGATTTCTCAAGAATAAAACGCTATTCAACTTGTGTTTAGAGCATTTTATAAACTAAGCAAAGTTTGCTTAGTACTGTCCATGAGGGTATAGTTGTCCATTTCAACGCTGTTGGATTTTATTTTTTTTGAGGTAAAACTCTTAAACTTCTATTAAAAACTAGGAACTGGGCTTGTGAGGCCCGTTACATCATTAGCAATGGCTCTAGATGCCCAATGGGGCTCTTCATTAATCCACTCCTGCTCGTCTTGACTTATCAGGCATGTTCTGGGGTGTAGGTGAGCTACCACGTTGGTGCTTCGGTGGCTGTATTTGATGTTGAACATTGTGAACTGTCTAGATAAGGCCACCACTTCACTAATGACAGCCCCTACTTCCGAGAAGCTCTCACGTTCCCCATTCAACGCCCCTTTCACTTCTGTGACGATGGAGAGTGCATCCGTTTAAACTTCAACGTTTCTCTAGCCGAGCTTTAGGGCAAACCTCAATCCATCGCGGATGGCTTGTCCTTCTGTCGATCTGGGTTTCGTCCCGAATGCCGCCGACTTGGCAAATCCGGCGATGTACTTTCCATTTCCGTCCCTGATGACCCCTCCTACACCGGCCTTTCAAGTCTTGTGGTCCCACGCGGTCACTATTTAGTTTGACGGTTCCGTTTTCCGGCGGCCTCCAGGTCTGAGACGGCAGAATTGAAGGGGGTTTTCGTCTTCTTTTACTTTCTTCAAACAATACCAGCTTTTCTGTTGCAGATCTAGCGATTTCTTCACCTGTCGTTTCTCTTGTTCTTGAAAATCCTCTGGTTTCTGCTTGACCAAATCCTAGATAGGCACATGCAAATCAGCTTTAGAACTTCTTCCTTCTTTATTCTGAGGAAGATTTCTTCGATCCAGTTATAAAACTGATATTTTTGATGTTTAGGTCTTGATCTGGGAAAGCTGCTTTCCAAGTCCGTTTTGCTACTGGACATCTAAGGAACATGTGCGTTTCATCTTCTTCCCCATTACCACACATATCACATCTTCTGTCAACTTCAATCTTTCGGTTGCTAAGATTTACCTTTGTGGGCGGGGCTCTATTCCAACCTCTCCAAATGGGAAAAATATTTCTGCGAGGGATTTTTAATTCCAGAGCTTTGTCAACCACTCTCGTTCTTGAGCTTCTGCACTGCTTTCGTTTGTGGGGATCTGGTTGAATCTTCTATTTAAAGAAATCTGGTAAGCTGTGTTTACGCTGTAAATTCCTGTATCAGTGCAATTCCAAATCAATTTATCTTTTACTGGTGTTGGCACGTAAATTTCGCCAGCAGAATTATATATATAAATTATATATAAATTTGTTTTAATTCTTAAAATGCAAAAAAGGGAATTAAAACAACCTGAACCTGGACTGCATTTGACTAACAAGTCAATGTCCAGGTTCATCAACAGAAAAAATAAATTTATCTGTTGAATATGTGGCAAATCATGGAGATAAGCCTGGATTAAAGAGATAAATTCCCTCCCTTATCTCTTAAACCTGGAGATAAGAGTCCAGTGGATGAAGGGATATCTCTTAAACCTGGAGATAAGAGTCCAGTGGATGAAGGGATATCTCATAAACATGGAGAGTTTATCCGGATCTCTACTAGTAGCCAGCTCCAGACCTCTATAAATAAGAGGTTCCAGAAAGCTGGAAGAGGACTTTTTGGGCTGGAGAGAAATACAGCAGAAAAAAAATAGAGAAAAGCAGAGCAAATATAGAAAGATTTCTGCAGAGGAGAATACAGCAACTCTTGACAAATATCCAGGGTTGTTCAAGGTTGCTCATTGCATCAGCAGGCAACTCAAAGCTCTGCAGTGAGTCAGATCAAGCAACAAGCCAGAAAACAAGTCCAAGAGCAGCAACCAACAGCAAGTTTCATGGAAGCCACATTCTGTACTAGGTAAAAAGTTCTAGTTTTCGCTTCAGAAAGGGTTTATCCCTACTGGAAAAATTACAGATCTGTGACGCGATGTATGAAAAGATCATACAATCTTTTTATGTTGAATCAATAAAGTTACACTCCAGTTTAAACATTTTTTTAACTGACAGCTTCTTTTAGGTTTATTAATCAGGGTTGCCTACACATGTAGGGTAATTAACGGTTCTAAGAATCGAACCGGAAATAGGGGACTCACACGCACAAACACAAATCTGAAACTTATTTGTTTCTATTCCTGGATTTTCAGAAAAGTTAGTGAAAATTAAGGGTTAAACAAACTGGCACGCCCAGTGGGACCTATTTCTCTCCTCATCTTTTAAGCCTAAAAAAAAACAAGAGAAAAAAAGTTTGAAAGAAAGCAAAAAAACAACAAGAACAAGCAGTATGTTAAATGTTTCTGCTTCTTGTCGCTTTCTTACCCTCTAAAACTCTGTTGCAGGTTCGAGAAAGTTAATGAAGCTTCTGCAAAACAGGCTGCATTTCAAGTCTTGGGATCTTGGAAGGAGAAGCTCCTTTCCCCCGTGTCGGTGGCCTTGCAGGAGCGGACTCCGTTTGGGGTCCTCGCTCCAAAAAGAGGTCATGGCGCTGGGTATGGGAGCCAACTCTCTCGAGAGATCCCTGCAAAAAATCTGCTTTCGCAGGAAGCGAAAGATGTGCTCCAGGGAGCCAACTACCTGGTTCAGGTTGCGAGAGGGTATCTCTCGATCCGAAAGACAACCAGGGCCTGGAGGCTTATGGAGTTAGCCAAGCGGGCTGAGAGGGCTGCGGTTCTCGCCGGTGAAGTGGCTTTGGTTGGTTCATTGCCAATGACCGTGGAAGGGCTCTTGAAAGAAGCCAGGGAGCACAACGCTCGAGCCGATAAGGCTCGAGAAGCCGTTTCAGCAGAAAACATGAGAATAATCCGGGAGATAGGACGGAAAGTTACCGTCCGGGAATCCCAAAAGATTGCGGCTAATGAGGTTCGGGCTAAACGCCTCGAAACTGCTTCGGTCACACCACCGGCTGATACAGTTCGGGTTAAACACCTTGAAACTGCTTCGGTCACACTACCGGCTGATGTGGTTGGGGTTAAACACCCTAAAACCACTTTGGTCAAAATCTGGGCTGATGTGGTTGGGGTTAAACACCCTAAAACCACTTTGGTCAAAATCCGGGCTGATGAGGTTCGGGCTAAACACCCTAAAACCGCTTCGGTCACAATCCAAACCGATATGGTCCGGGCTAAAAGCCCTGGAACCGCTTCGGTTAAACCCTCGGCTGAAGAGATGTGGGTTAGACACCCCAAAATCTCTTCGGACAGGCGAGAGACCATAAGGGCTAGGGTCCAAAACCACGGCATCCCCTTTGGCCAAGCCGGTACGAGTCTCCGAAGCTCATCGGGACGAAGACATGGTGGCCAGGGATAGCAAACTAATCCCTCGTCACGGTCAAGAAACGGTTACGGTTATGCCAGTAGGGGTCCGCCTCAAACAGGGGAAACCAAAGGGCAGACAAAATGCAAAACCGACGTTGCAAATAACGTCGCATCAAATGTCTTGAAGGCAATCGAGAAGGCATTAGGAGAAAATAGTAACTCTGGAAAGAATAGTGAATCTCCTATTTTTCCACTACGAGAAAGTAAAGGGAAGGGGAAAATAGTTGAAAATCAACCGACCTCTTCGGCACCAATCGGAAAGCAATTAATAATGAGTGATACTCGTAGAACAAGGTCAGGACCCGTCACTCGGTCCATGACCGGGGGCCTTGAAGCTCGTAGTATTATAAACCCATTATTTGAGGAGGACGATCAAAGTTCCGCCACAAAAAGAGACAATGCAGTATCGGTCATGATGACCGACGTCGATGATGATGAAGAATCGACGCAAAGCCAACTTGTTATGCTCCGAGAGCAGTTGGAGCGCAAAAATAAAGAAATGGTTCTCATGGCTGAGGAGAGAAAGACTTTGCAAGCGCAACTAGCAAGCCTCGGAAGTGGAACAAGCTCTGGACCTCCTAGGCCAGTTATCCCACCTACAACGCAGGGGGTATCGCAAGGGATGCAAGCAACTCCACGATTTGAGACCCCCAACGCATCTTACCCGGACATCCAAGACATAGGAATCAACGGTTTTAGCCCAATGCGAATGACGTTGATCGATGACATGGTCACTAAGAGAGTCCAAAAGGTTAGAGAAAAAGATGAAGAGGGGTTACAAGTGATTACGAAACCCTATCCAGCATGGGTAGATAAGGTTTCTTTTCCTCCCGGGTATGTTCAACCAGAGTTCAAAATGTTCAATGGAACCGGTGACCCGAGACAGCACTTAGCCCACTTTCTCTCAAGGTGCGGACCCATTGCACACAATGAAGCCCTGTGTTTGCAATTGTTTGTGCAGTCACTGGAGGACGTCGGATTTACATGGTACTCCCAATTGCCGGAGGGATCTATCCCGGATTGGAGCACTATGACGAAGGAATTCCTCAAACAAATCTGCAATAACCAAAGAAGAGTAGGGGTACCAGAACTAATTGAAACCAAGCAACGAGACAACGATCCAGTCATGGACTTCATAGAAAGGTAGAGATCCCTTACCTTTGCTTGTCCTAAAAAGTTCACGCAAAAAGAACTCATAAGGATGTGTCTTAACAACTTTAGGCACGAGTTGTCCATCTCCTTGATGGCACAGTCCTTTGACGGCTTCAATGACCTATGCACCAAAGCCCATGATATGGAACTCCATCTCGGCAAGAGAAGAAGGTCGAGGTTTTCGGACAAAATCGAATCCTCAACAGCCGCAGTGGTCGAGACCAAGAGGAAGAATCTTGTGGTCGTGGGGGTTAAGAAACCAGCAGAGACAAGAAAGTCATCTATTCAGGAAAGATTAAGAAAGACTTATTCTTTAATTGATGACCTTGTAGAAGATCTGTTCGGGGACCTTGTTGAACAAGACTTGATTGTGCTTCTAGAAGCTAAGAGGCCACATGAAGTGGGGAGGACTGACGACCCTAAATATTGTCCATACCACAGGCTAATCGGGCATTGCCTAAAGGATTGCTTTGTGTTAAAGGACAAGATCCAAGAGTTGTTGGACTCTAAAAACATTGAGTTACCTCCGTCCGAGAGGCTGGCAGCAAATGCCACCACCCTTCAGGAAGAAAATGGAGGTGAGTGGACAATCTATAAATCAAGAAGATCGAGGAATAGCCGCGATGCAAAGGGGAAAAGTCAAAACAAATCCAGCACCCCGAGAGCAACGGCCAAAAATAAGAAGGCATCCAAGCCGCGAAAGAAAAAGCCCCTAAGCAAAGACGAGGAAGGACCGTGGGAGCAAGTTCATCGGGACCCTGTAGTGCTAGAAGAGTACATGCCACCCCAGTATCAGAATCCTGAAATGATTTTGCGGCTCGAAGAAAGGAGCAACCCAATTGCGATGCCATGCTTGGCCGTCACAGTCCAAGGGGTTGAGACGAGAGAGGAAGAAAAGACTCCTCCAAATGATAACTCTACACCTGCAACGCGTGAATTCAGCCTGTTTCCTTTGGACTATTACATGAACTCTCCGAGACGGCTCCACGCCTCTAGTGGCAATGAGGTGGGAAACCAAAGTAAAGCACAAAGATGCTTACAGTTTTGGGATAAAGAGCCTAAGTCTCCCCCTCGGAAAATGAAGTCCATGTGGATCGATCGAGTGATAGCGAATTGGGGCTAAATTACCCTCTAGCTAGCTTCCCCCCTTACTCATCAACTAAAATACAAGACTCGGACAACATCTCCGAGCTTTGTCCATGCAACGTCATAACAGTTGACGTCGACTTCGCCGGAAGAGCGGTTCACGTCAAAAGGGATCCGGAAGACTACAATAAGACATTCTTAAAAACATGGACCGGAGATGACGAGGCCCGACTATCCATAGCACTAAAGGAAAATATTCCCGAGGTACCTGTCATGCCAAAAGGAAACCCATATCTACGTTGGGTAGATGCGGTCCCGTTCCCGGCTGGGTATGCAATACCCATGTTTCTTACCTACCACGGAGTGGGATGCCCGAGGCGTCATCTCGTCCGTTATCTAGCTGCATGTGAGAACACAATAAGCAATCAAGCTTTGCTCATGCGAAAATTTGTCCTCTCTTTGGAGGAGCAGGCAGAAGATTGGTACTTCAGTCTCCCGAGAAAATCTATCGCTGACTGGGATACCATGGCAGAGAGGTTTTATAAAAGGTTCTACCCTGCAAGCCGCCTTGATGACCGTCAGTCTTCAGTTGGCTCGGTGAACATGGTTCAAATCAGCAAGGAAGACAAGGGAGAAAATCAAGTGATTGCTAGTGTATGTCCCGCATTCCTTACGTACAAGAGGCGCGCGAAAGTCAGCACGCCTGAAGGCACTCAAACACAAAAGATAGGGGAAGTTCAACCCGAAGAGGAACAGGTAAAGTATGATGTTCTTTAACACCTCAAGAAAATTCCAGCACTCTTGAGTGTGTATGATGCCCTTCGAATGTCGCATGAGCTTCGAAAGTCTTTGATATACGCTTTATCCAAGCCAGAAGACTTCCAGGGGACAGTCACCGACAGTCAAGAAAGTGTGATCGCATGCTTGTCCGCAATCACATTTGGGGACGACGACATGTACGTCTAGGTGACCGACCATAACCGCCCGCTGTTCATCACCGGGTCCATCTACGACACCAAAATATCAAGGGTTTTGGTAGATGGAGGGTCAGCTGTGAATCTTTTGCCAAGAAGGGCTTTAAGCTTAATGGGTCTGAAAGTGTCTCATTTGCAACCGAGTCGTTTGGTGATCCAGGGGTTTAACCAAAATGAGAAAAAACCCTTAGGAAAGATCAGGTTGCGTACAAAATTCGGCGAAATCGAAGACAACACCGAGTTCCTCGTAATTGATGTTGATACTTCGTATAATGCAATGCTTGGACGCCCTTGGGTGCACGATAACAGAGCTGTACCCTCAACTTACCATCAATGCATCAAATTCCCATTACCCTCGCCAAGAAATGTAGGGGTAATCATCGCAGACCATGACCCTTTCAACGGGTTAGAAGCCTACTACGCTGACGCACACTTTTACCAAACGAAATCAGTGAAAGAAGAGAAAGAAGTGTCAAGGCCTATGGTCGGGGTAAGTAATAGGCAACCCCCTCCTCCTCCGAAGACCTTTCGGTATGTCCCGAAGTCTGAAAGGAAGCCCAGGGCAAGTTCCTTAGCACATGTGGACCCAGTTGCGAAGCTGAAGATAAATCACTTTGCCACTTCAGAAAACCGAATGCTCTATGGTAGAAACCTATAGTAAGTTCGTGGTCCCAGCCAAAGGAGAAGGCTCTAAGCAAATTCGTTTCCATGCACTCGGAGATATCGAGAAGAGTGGTCCTGAGATGAGCCAAAGCATGGAGGAGGTGTGCACGAGATTCAAGAAACCCATTTTTAGCACAAGAACGACCGAAATGTTGGTAAAAGTAGGCTTGGACCCTGAAAGGCTTGATGGAAGGGGCTCCTCGATCGAATATTAACGTCTTCCAAGAGAAAGGCTTTAAGAAACGAACTCCTATCAAAGCCACTAAAGAAGGCTTAGGATACAAACGACCCTGTTGCTCGGAAGAAGCATCAGTAAATATGACAACTTCTCATCAGGGTGCGAGCCTGTATGAAGAAGGAACTAATCCTACTTCTCAAGAAGATTCAGATTTGAGCGACGAAGAAGCTAAGCCTGCTCCATTAGAATTGGAGGACGGTGGGCAAGCCACCGCAGATGAACTCCGTGAAGTTAATCTGGGTGACGACGTGAACAGAAGGCCGACGTTCATAAATTCCAATCTGACAAACGAAGAAGCCTCAAGTTACATCTCTTTCCTTTAGGAATATAAATATGTGTTCGCCTGGAGTTACGAGGAAATGCCTGGACTCGATCCGGAAATAGCCGTACATAGGCTTGCGGTTTCCACGAGAAAGAGGCCTGTAAAACAAGTTCAAAGACGAACTCGCCCGGAGCTAACCACCCAGATAGAAATGGAGGTGGAGAAGCTCATCAAGGCCGGTTTCATCCGAGAAGTTAAGTACCCTACGTGGCTGGCCAACATATTTCCCATGAAGAAGAAGAACGGCCAAATTAGAGTGTGTATCGATTTTCGGGACTTAAACGAAGCATGTCCAAAAGACGACTTTCCCTTTCCCATAACAGAGCTCTTGGTAGATGCAACCACTGGTTACGAAACCCTATCCTTCATGGACGGGTATTCGGGGTATAAACAAATTCGGATGGCTCCTGAAGACGAAGAATTGACAGCTTTCAGGACACCCAAAGGCGTATTCTGTTACAAAGTAATGCCCTTTGGTCTTAAAAACGCGGGGGCCACCTATCAAAGAGCTATGAAAGTAATCTTCAACGACATACTGCATGATATTGTTGAATGCTATGTCGATGACCTAGTCGTGAAGACTAGGAGAAGAGAAGATCACCTCAAGGACCTGAGGGAAATTTTTGAAAGCTTGAGGCGCCACAACCTCAGGATGAACCCTTTAAAATGTGCCTTTGGGATCTCTTCGGGAAAATTCCTCGGATTTGTAGTCCGAAGTAGGGGTATTGAAGTTGACCCCGCTAAAACAAAGGCGATCATTGATATGCCCCCACCAAAAAACCTTAGGGAGTTAAAAGGACTGCAAGGGAGGCTAGCCTACATAAGGAGATTCATATCGAATCTCGCTGGACGATGTATGCCATTTTCCAGACTTATGAAGAAAGGGGTGCCTTATGAATGGGATGAGGCTTGCCAAAATGTTTTTGATAGCATCAAAAGGTACTTGGTGAATCCACCTGTTCTCATGAGCCCAATAAAGGGAAAGCCTTTGATTTTATACATCACGGCTCTCGACAATTTTCTCGGTGCTCTATTGGCTCAACAAAATGAACAAGGAAAAGAAAATTCATTGTACTACTTAAGTCGGACTTTGGTGGGGCAGAAATTAACTATTCTCCCATCGAAAAGATTTGCTTGGCCTTGGTGTTCGCGCTGCAAAAGCTTAAACACTACGTGTCTGAACACGAAGTTAAGCTGATATCTAAAGCCGATCCGCTAAAGTACATACTCTCGCGTCCCGTCCTTAATGGGAGGATCGCAAAATGGGTTGTACTTCTTCAGCAATTCGACATCGAGTATGTCCCTCAAAAGGCGATAAAGGGACAAGCCTTGGCAGATTTCTTGGCTGCACACCCTATCCCAGATGACTCACCCTTAGCAACAGACCTTCCAGACGAAGATGTGATGGCGGTAGATGTGCAAAAAGGATGGGAAATGTACTTTGATGAGCTTCAAGAAGCCCTGATGGGATGAAGCAAGAAAACGTTAAAAACAATAAGTCAGGGATTGGTGTTGTTTTCATCACACTAGAAAACGCAGTCATCCCACATTCTTTGGCACTTAGCGAAGGGTGCTCCAACAATGAGGCCGAGTATGAAGCCATTATCGCCGGATTAGAGCTCGCCCTCCAGATCCCCATTGAAGAGTTAACAATATATGGGGACTCTGAATTGGTGATTAAACAGTTACGAGGAGAGTACATCGTGAAAAAGGCGAGCCTCGTCCCATACTATGAGAGGGCGGTACTCTCACAGTTCAAGAAAATACACATCTTCCATGTGAGGAGGGGGGTAAATGCTCAAGCCGACGCGCTAGCAAGCCTGGCAGCGTCCCTAACTCTTCCCGACAACAAAACACTTGAGGTCATTGTAGGGGAAAGGAGAGTTTTGACACCGCTTAAACAAGCCCCGAATACAGTCCAAGTCTTGACACTCTCCACAAATGAAGACGGTGAGGATTGGTGGGACGTGTTCATCAACTATCTTCAAAATGGGAGACTTCCAGAAGATAAAGCGAAGAAAGCGGAAATAAGGCGTTGTTCGACTAAGTTTGTCATGTTGAAAGACGTCCTTTATAAAAGGTCGCTCGATGGCATATATCTACGTTGCATTGCCGGAAATGCAACCAAAGAAGCCATGGCTGAAGTCCATGCAGGGACATGTGGTGCTCACCAAGGCGGTCCAAAGTTGCACATGCAACTCAAAAGGCTGGGGTATTATTGGCCCACTATGATTGCAGATTGCATTGACTATGAAAAAAGATGTCAAGTATGTCAATACCATGGTGACTTCATTCACCAACCCCCCGAGCCCTTACATGTCACGACTGCCTCGTGGCCTTTTGCGTCGTGGGTTATGGATATCATCGGACTATTCGTTTCTCCTTCATCAAAGGGGTATCGATACATCCTTACTGCCACTGAATACTTCTCTAAGTGGGCAGAGGCTGTCGCTCTAAAAGACTTCAAGAGCTCGACGGTTGTCGAATTTGTCCGAACTCATATCATCTACAGGTTCGGAGTTCTTGACAGAGTCATTGCAGACAATGGGCAACCATTTCGAAGCGATACTCTTCATAAGTTGTACGCTAAGTACAACATCAAATCAAACCACTCTACCAGGTATCATGCTCCCGCCCACGGTCTAGTCGAGGCTTTCAACAAGACTCTCAGCAAGATTCTCAAGAAAATGGTTGACAAGAACAAGAAAACATGGCCGGAGAAGCTATAAGAAGCGCTATGGGCCTATCGGACTTCTTACAGGACAGCTACTCAAGCTACGCCGTATTCACTTGTCTTTGAAGGTGAGGCAGTCCTACCACTCGAAGTCCAAATGCCTTCCTTGCGAGTGGCGGTGCAAGAGTCTCTTACTGAGGAAGAGCACGCCAAGCTAAGGTTGGCTGAGCTAGAAAACTTGGATGAAGCGAACGCATTCAACAAGAGAGTACGCCTCCGCTCCTTCAAGAAAGGGGACTTAGTTCTAATGGTCCAAACTCCAATCATAGTGACCAGACGGACAAAAGGGAAGTTGGAACCTAAATGGGAAGGACCTTATGTGATCGAGAAAGTATACTCGAATGGAGCATACTTGTTGATCACTGTAGATGGGGAAAGGATTATACCACCTACTAATGCAAGGTTCCTGAAACGGTACTATCCCTGATAAAGGGCTACTAGGCAAAAAATCTGAAGGGACTCCTAGACAAATTCAGACCCTAGTCCACTAGGTTGAAAATCCGAAAGGGCGGCCTAACATGAAATGGACAAAATGACCTGCAAGGTTGAAAACCTGAAAAGGCGGCCAAGCAAATCCTAAGGTCAAAAAAAAAAAAACAGTGAACTACGTTCGACTTGATCCCGAGAGGGTACGTAGGCAACTCGACTTCTATTTTCGAGTTCAGTCCACCTCAAAAAGAAACTTCATGTTTTCCCAAAATGAACTACGTTCGAATTGATCCCGAGAGGGTACGTAGGCAGCTCGACTTCTACATTTGAGTTCAGTCCACCTCAAAAAAGAAACTTCATGTTCCCCCAAATGAACTACGTTCGACTTGATCCCGAAAGGGTACGTAGGCAGCTCGACTTCTACATTCGAGTCCAGTCCACATCTTAAAATGAAAATCCAATGTTCCCCAGAGAACTACATTCATCTTGATCACAAAATGGGTTATATGCAGCTTGAAATCAACTTTCAAGTTCAGTCCACCTTCCTCGAATCTCCCATACGAACGTGTTTTTAGCCAAATATGCTTTCACATAATGAAAAGGGTTCTTACACCTTGAAATAATTGAGAAGTCCTTAAACTCTCTGAAATGATTCGCCAGTCTCTCCAAAGGGGTTAACCCAAAGCCCAAAATGTTATGGACCAAAAGGACATGATCAAAAGGGGTTAACCCATTGACAAAACACATAAGCAAAAGAAAAGTCCAAAAGACATTACTAAAGGGGTCGACCCGTGGACTGAAATACACAATGGCGGACTCAAAGTCCCAAAAGACACAAGCCGAAGAGGTCAACGAAGTCGTTAATCGAAAGTCTTAAAAGAAGCGTCCCAAGAAAGTAGCTCGACGTCAAGAAGCATCTCAGCCTCAAAAAGAGAAAGGCCAACAAGCAATGTCCAAACACAAAAAAAAAAATAAAGAAAAGAAGCCCAAAATAAGAAAAGGGCCAAAATACAAAGAGAACGGGTATGATATGACCCTGAAGACGTCCACAAGGCCGAAGCATAAGCCAGAATTATTCAAGCCATGCATCAGGCTTCAAACATGATGGTGCCAAGTTTTCGTGATTTGTGCAAAAGCTTCTTCCCTCTTGCACAAATCACGAGGGGTATTTGTTGGCACGTAAATTTCGTCAGCAGAATTATATATATAAATTATATATAAATTTGTTTTAATTCTTAAAATGCAAAAAAGGGAATTAAAACAACCTGAACCTGGACTGCATTTGACTAACAAGTCAATGTCCAGGTTCATCAACAGAAAAAACAAATTTATCTGTTGAATATGTGGCAAATCATGGAGATAAGCCTGGATTAAAGAGATAAATTCCCTCCCTTATCTCTTAAGAGTCCAGTGGATGAAGGGATATCTCTTAAATCTGGAGATAAGAGTCCAGTGGATGAAGGGATATCTCATAAACCTGGAGAGTTTATCCAGATCTCTACTAGTAGCCAGCTCCAGACCTCTATAAATAAGAGGTTCCAGAAAGCTCGAAGAGGACTTTTTGGGCTGGAGAGAAATACAGCAGAAAAAAATAGAGAAAAGCAGAGCAAATATAGAAAGATTTCTGCAGAGGAGAATACAACAACTCTTGACAAATATCCAGGGTTGTTCAAGGCTGCTCATTGCTGCAGAAGGCAACTCAAAGCTCTGCAGTGAGTCAGATCAAGCAACAAGCCAGAAAGCAAATCCAAGAGCAGCAACCAACAGCAAGTTTCATGGCAGCCACATTCTGTACTGCGTAAAAATTTCTAGTTTTTGCTTCAGAAAGGGTTTATCCCTACTGGAAAAATTACAGATCTGTGACACGATGTATGAAAAGATCCTACAATCTTTTTATGTTGAATCAATAAAGTTACACTCCAGTTTAAACATTTTTTTAACTGGCAGTTTCTTTTAGGTTTATTATTCAGGGGTGCCTACACATGTAGGGTAATTAACGGTTCTAAGAATCGAACCGGAAATAGGGGACTCACACGCACAAACACAAATCTGAAACTTATTTGTTTCTATTCCTGGATTTTCGGAAAAGCTAGTGAAAAATCTGGGTTAAACAACTGGGGTTTTCGCCAGAGGGATACAGAGGATTTCTTCTATATCCACAAGCCAAAACGCTTTTTAATTTTTGAGTATTCCAAACCCCCTCTCCACCACTGATAAAATCTTTAACTTTGAGCTGGTTGAGAGGAGCTCTTGTGATGGGTTTGAATGAGTACTTACTGGGGATCCATGGATCTTCAAAATCATCAATTTCGACCCATCTCCTACTCTCCATTCACTGCCTTCTCGAACTATATCCCTGCTTGCTAGAATACTTTTCCATATGAAGGAGTTCTGGGAGAAGGGTTCCACGTTCCAAAAAGTCTTGTTAGTGCAGTATTTCTTTTGCAAAACGTGGGTAAGAAAGAAATCCGGATTTGTGATTAGCCTCCAAAACTGTTTGCCGAGCATAGCTAGATTGAAGGCTTGCAAATATTTGAATCCAACACCTCCATTAATTTTGCTTCTTTTTAATTTCTCCCACGAGACCCAAGTAATGCCCCTGCTATCATCTTCTAGGTCCCAGAAAAATTTCCTACTCATGGCTTCAATTTTCTTGCAAATAGATTTGTGGGAGCTTGAAACAACTCATTTTATACGTAGGAACAGCTTGCGCCACAACTTTGATCATAATTTCTCGACCTGCAAAAGAGAGTGAGTTCTTTTTCCGAGATTTGAATTTACATTCCACTTTCTCTGTTAGAAAACTGAAATCTAATGTCTTGTTTTTTCCTATAGAGGTTGGCAAGCCCAAGTACTGATCGTGAGAGTCCACCAGCCGGACTCCAATAAAATTTCTCAACTCTTGCTGTCGCTACTGATCCACATTAGAAGAGAATACCACTGCGTTTTATTCTAAATTTATTTTTGTTCCGAGACCCTTTAGTAAGCTTGTAACAAATGTAATATAATCTCCATCTCCGCCTTTTTAGCCTTTGAGAATAGGATGCTATCATCCGAAAAAAATAAGTGAGCAACCTTTGGACCGTTGCGCGAGGCCGAAACTCCCGAAATGCTACCTTGTTGGTTAGCAGCAGTAAGAGCTCGGGAAAGTACATCATTTATAAATCAAGAACAGATAGGGAGAAAACGGACAGCCTTGGCGGAGGCCCCTTTGAGGTAAGACATTTCCACAACTTCTACCTTCGTATACAAAAGCTAAAACTAGAAGTGGTGATACAGTCCATAACTAAATCCGCCCATTTAGTACCGAAACCAAGTCGTTCGAAACAAGCTCTTATAAACCCCCATTCTACACTGTCGTATGCTTTGGCCATGTCAATTTTTAGCGCAAAACTCTCAACTTTCTCTTTTTTACGATACTTCATTGTATGAAGAAGTTCGTACGCAACCAAAATATTGTCTGTGATTAAGCGGTCGGGAACAAAAGCACTTTGATAGCAGGAGATAATGTCAGGAAGTAAAAAACTTGAGTCTATTTTCTATGGCCTTAGTAACAACTTTATAGACTACTGAGCAAAGACTGATAGGCCGTAGGTCAGCCGGTTTACTTACCTATTTTTTCTTCGGGATTAGGGCGATAACTATTTTGTTAAACTCCTCCATACTCTTCCTCCCATTTAGGAACAAGGCAATTATTTTCCACATCTCGACCTACTATGCCCCAATAGTTTTGGTAAAAGGTTGCCGAAAACCCGTCAAAACCCGGTGCCTTTAGAGGGCCCATTTGGTTTAGAGCATCATAGACTTCTTGCTTCATATACGGTCTTTCTAGTTGAAATCTACCGATATCGTCTATCACCGGAGTGACAAACTGCAAAACAGGTAGCATATCCTCCGTGGAAAGATTCCCAGAAGTAAAAATATATGTAAAGTATTTTGAGAGAATCTGAATTACCTCCTCCTCTTCGGTACACCACCTCCCAGCTTCGTCTTCTAGCCCCTTCAAGGCGTTTCTTGCTTTCCGGATTGTAGCTTTCCAATGAAAGAAGGTCGTATTGTTGTCCCCTTTTTCTAGCCACTGTATTGCGCTCCTCTATGCCCATATTTCTTCCTCTTTCATCATTAAAGAGTTGATCTCCTGTTTTAACTTGGCTATCTCCACTCTATTCATTACAAATCCCCGATTATTCTCTAAGATCTCCACTTGGCGACGCAAGTACGCTATCTTCCTTGTAATGTTCCCAATCTCCTTCCTCTCCCATTCCTTTAAACTAGTCGCTATATTCGCCAGTTTTGTAGATAATGGAAGTTCGACAGGCATGTTCGCCCATGACTCCGCAATCACATCTCCACAGCTTGTATATTGAAGCCAAAAGGCTTCAAATTGGAATCTGCGGGGACCCCTGCGATTTGGTCTTGATGCTTCCCACAGTAACTGAATTGGGCAGTGATCCGAAACTGTAGCAGTAAGGTGATTAACCCTACTCGACTGAAAAATTGTCATCAAGTCTATAGTCGCTACAACTCTGTCTAATCTTTCGTAGATCACAGAACCATTTTTAGGGTTGCTTACCCAAGTCAACTCTTTCCCACTATAACCAAGATCATGGGGATGTACGTCTTGGAGTACTTGAGGAAACAAAGCCGCACCTTGTTCGTCAAAACTCCGCCCATCTAATTTCTCCGATGATTTTGTCATAGCATTAAAATATTAGACCACCACCCATGGTAGGTTACTATTACCTCTGATACGGCGTAGGAGCTCCCACGAGTGATGACGTTCTCTCTGATCTGGATTCCCATAAAATCCCGTAAGCTGCCACATTAGCTGCGTAGACTCGTCGAAAACATTGCAGTCTATATATGTACTAGATGGAGCTAGATGGAACCGTAATCTTCAGATTTTGTCGCCAAAATAGTGAAATACCCCCACTATGCCCTCTACACCCAACAAACTTTCCTTCAAAACCAGCCAATCTCCTCTTAACATAACCCATCTCTTTCTCTGACAGTCTAGTCTCCATGAGGAAGACTAAAATGGGGCCATGGCTCTTCACAAGATTTGTGTAGAGCCGAGACATTTAGGGGGTTGCCCAGCTCCCAGATGTTCCAACTCAAGAGACTCATTGCTCCAGGGCGGACCGATCCCCGGTCTCCGCCCTTTTGCTAGTGTCCGTATTATCCCTTGCCACGTTTACATCTGTAATCCCTGTATCTCCCTTGTCGCTAAAATCCAGTTGTCTCCCTTTTTTGTTTGTCGAAATCTCCATTACCGTTTTGTGAGGCGGTGGACTGAAATAGGTCGTTGATCCCTTCCGCATTGACATGTCTCCTTGCGGATTGGAGGAGATAGCTTTGTTCAGCGTGGCACACGGCTTTTTACTGTCCCACCTGTTTTGTTATTCAACCCTTACACTGCTGACTACGCAAAGTTTTTCACAATCTCCATTTGGCTTGCGTCGTTTCTAACCCCTCCAGTACTTCTGTGCACAAGAGAATCTGGCGAGGAGCACTCTGTGTACACCGTGATTAGGGGATAGGAAATGGCACAGGAAGAGTTGGGTTGTGCGTAGGGAGAGAGTAAGGCAGTAGTAATGTCTGAGAGAGAGACAGGGGTTTGGCAGAGCTTCCGCGTATGTCTAGTGTGTCCTCCTTTGTATGGAAAGGTTAACGTCCTATATATAACGGAGAATGTGACCGTTGCCGTGTGGTTAATGCGCCCATCAATGGCGGCTTAATTAGCTTAACCGCAACGGCACATTCGTCCGCACATATAGGGACCGTTACAGCACGTTATGCGCGAATACCGGAACCGTTATGGGGTTGACCGGGTTTGACCGGATTGACCGGGTTTATGGAGCTCGTGCCATAAATCTCTCAAAATCAGTTACTAAAGGTCGCGTGCGGGCTTGGCTCGCACGCGACAAGACTTACTCTAGCCTCCAAACCACTAAGTCCCTACAAGTCCTGTGCAGTGGTATGAGAGTGCCCTGTCTCGCAGCCCCCACATGGATCAGCGCGGCTGGTGATCCAGTGTGTGTGGAGCACAATATGGTGTGCTAGATGATTGCCACGTGGCCAAGATCTGTCAGCTCAGAAAGCAGTATCTACATTAGCCCCCTTTTTGCGCGTGAAGACTCATAGCCGGATAGACTTCCATACGCAGGAATCAACGTACGCGTTGCTGCCACGCATCAATTCAAATGTGTAAGTTCAGCCCCCATGCGTGCCATTATGACCTAAAACCCCTAGAGTCGTGCCGTCTGGCCTTTAGGGTTTTAGGCGTGACGTCAGCTTGTCCTGTGATTGCGCGATTCGACGTTGACGGTTGCGATTCGACTACTGAAAGGACGCAACCCTTCATTGTTTTTGGATAAATACTCTGTACTCTCCATTGTTGCAAAGCATCACTTCTTTCTCTTAAAGTGAATGATACCCGGAAGCCTTCAAGAGCAGATTCAGATAATCAATCACCAGTTCTCTCTTGTCAATCGTCTTCTTCAATTGTGCACTTCCAAGCAAGCTTTACCAAAACAAGGTTGGCCTTGTTCAATTGCGTTTGATATACTGATATATGCTTTGAACTGCGTTGAATCTTGCAAACCCGTAACATATTATTCACTGCAACTTACGAAGAAGTTCTCGATCTTTAAATCCAATTTCAATTTAATCCCCAGATGGTGAGGATCTTGAATGTAGGGTTTCTGAAATCCCTGATAATGTAAACGATTCCAATCTTCTAGCTTTGAAAATTGCCACTGGACTGCTCATCTTTCTTCCAATAAACCCCCGTATGCTTAGAGCTGAATCTTGAAATTCGAACTAAAGTATGTGTATTTCTCCCCCCTTTTTCTTGCTTTTCCGCAGGAATGGCAAAGACAAAAGGAACCAAACCCATTAAGGAGGTCGAAGAAATACCTGATCTTCCACGGGCTTTATGGCGAAAAGCCCCCTATCTGGGCGGCAAGGAATTTTATCATGCCAGGGTTAAGGCGAAGAAATTGCCAATCGCTGTCTCCAGTGAAGCATTACAAACGTTGACCCCTCCAGTTAACTCGGCGTTGCTCGAATTGATCGATTCCGAAGATGTGGTTCGATTGGGAGTCGAAAATGGGTACTTCCCATACACTGCGATTTCTACTCAAGCATTTGTTCAGAAATTGGACTTCATGGATGAATGGATTGACCATGTGTTGACCAATCATGCCGTGACTTTGAACGATGCCGGAATATACTTCGCAGTTCGTGCTATGAAGGGTGCTGCCGTGAAGCTGGATCAGTCCATGCTTCTAAACCTTCTTTCCCGTTACTCGCCTGCGACTCACACGTTCCATTTTGCTGAGTTCGAGGCTGCTCCCACGCTCGAAGATGTGCACATGCTGTATGATTTGTCTCCCGTGGGCGAGGTGGATCCTTTGAGTCCCTTGAGAACGGATGCGGAGATCGCTCTGTACAAGCAGATGGAGGAGTGCTTGTCAGAGGTGAAGAAAATTTCCACCCGGTGGACTCCTACAGAATTCCTTCCTGACTGGCAATTGGTTGACACATCTGCGAAGAATACTTGGAACAAGTGGGTCCAATTTTTTTCGTGATTATGCAAACATCGGTATTACCAAGAAGCTTCTGAGTCGAAACCCGAAGGCTAAGAACTATGTGAATGGCAAGGGTTATCACTTGACCCTATGCGCCTTCCTCTGTGCCTGGTTGTCGAGGTACTTAATCGATGGCCACCCGCATGATGGGGTATTCTATCATGTTCTGCCTCTTGCTGTGAAGTTGGCCCTTGGTCAGAAGGTCGCACTCGGACCCTTAGTCTTGGGCACACTGTACTACAGGTTGGATCAGCTGGTTGTGGCGATGAAGGAATCGCGTGGCCGCCTCGACGTACTGACTTATATTAACATTGCTTTCTTGACAATGTGGGTCTTCGAGCGATGGCCCTCTTATGCCCCAGTTGCTTCCAAGCCCAGCAAATGGTGTCCCCCAGGTACGGAAGAGGAACGTAACAGCGGCATGGCAGCGAGGTGGTTTGGAACTAACTTTCCCAAGTGCGTTTGGAGCCTGATATGCGACAATCAGGAAGAGTTTATAGCTAGGCCTTACGCCATGCGCGTTGAAATGTGCGATGGTTCCCAAAAATGTATCCCTCCAAGGCTGTTGCTTTCTCAGAAGAGCTCCTTTTCGAAGGCGGGGAGCATTTCCACGAGCGCTATCGCGAATTCTTTTGCTGGTGTCTGCGAGGTTCCCTTCCTGCTCTTGCAGAGCATGTACGTGAGCTCGCACCTAGGTACGAGAGAATTACCGTGGATGTCGATCCCACTCGCGTGTCTCCCCAGTTTGGCTTTGATGTAGTGGCACCCTCAATCTGGCCGCAGTCTATCATCAGAGGCTGCTACAGGCGGTTATTGTCGAGGGCGTGTAAAACAATCTTGATGAGCAATCTTCCCTTCGAGCAACCTCCAGGCAACCGTGAAGGCGGCTATTCCAGAAACTGGATCGCCTACTGGAACGCCCAGCAGACGAGGTTCGAGACGCAGTCGGTCCCCCAGCCAAGTAGAGCTCCTGTGATCAAGAGGAATTCTTTCACTTTTCGTCCCAATTGTAGCCTGGACGAATCTGAATACGGTTGCTATTCATTGCTGGACCGTGAAAACCATCTGTGTCCCTCTATCATTCTGGATGAGAAGATCTCTGCGGTTAGGAAAGGCGATTCGCATGTCATCAGATATAGCGAAACTTTTGCTAAGGTAAGCAATTTCTCTTGCATGCGCTATGCTTCTTTACTTCAATATATTGAAAACTTCATACTACGTTTCCTGCTGTAGTGCCATGTGCGGAGGTTTGCATCTGGTGAGCGTTCCAAATCGCTGGTTACCACCATTGTTATCGCAAGAAGGCAAGGACAGCCGTTTCGGCTGGCATCGAAAATGGATCTCGCGGTCGAGACCAGGATTCGCGAGATCATGAATGCTTTTGCAGATTCGCTGATAGACAACACTCCAGCCTTGTCTCCACCTAGGAATGATCCGTCTCCTCCAGCGACTGCTGCCCCGAGAGAGAAGAGGCCCAGGCAAAGGGGAATTACAATCTCTTCCCCTAGAAGCGCTCCAGCTTCCCCTCCTGCGAGATCCCTTTCTGCCAGGGATAAAGGTAAAGGTCGCATGACCAGTAAAGCGCAAAAGGAACTCGCAGTGGAGACTTTCGTTCCATTTGGGTAGGAGGAAGTAGAGGAGAGAAGAGAAACAAGAGAAGGAGACGAAGAAGAAGAAAGAATTGAAGATGTCGGCGACAGAGAGAGATGAGATACCAGAGGAAGACTCAGGAGGTATCTCAATCGTACTTCTCTTCTCATTACCTTAACTCTTTTGCAATTTTATCTGAACGAATTATTTCTTAGCAGATGATGATGATGATGATGATGAGACCATCGGTGGCCTCTTGGCCAAGAAGCAGAAGAGAGGTTCTTATTCTGGCGTTTCTGATGAAACCATAAGCGAGGACATTCTTGCCGAGTCCAGGAGAACAGCTGCGGAGGCTGCTGAAAGAAGAAGAAAGCGAGAAGAAGAGGAGCTCGAGCGCGTGAAGCAGAGGAGCTTAGAAGAACAACATGTCGACGATCTAGTGCGTCCAACTGATGAGGAAGATGCGCTTCCAGAAGAGGTGGCTCCTCAAGTTGACGAGGAGGATGCGGCTCTAGAAGAAGATGCAGCGGCTCTAGAGCGAGCCCAGGCGGACTTCGAAGAAATCGCAGGCGGTAATGAAGGTGATATTTTTAATCTCGCAGTAACTTAATGAGATGTAATTGTTGGTGCGCTAAAGCACGGTGCGTCAAAAGCTGACATTCGCCGTTGGCTAGTAGGCAAGTGCGGTGAACCTTCAGGTAATCATTTGAGCAATATGTGTGAACTTGGCGTAGCAACCCAAACATAATCATGACTGGTTTCTCCGCGCCCCAGGTCATGCTCACCTTAAAGACATGCTTAACGAAGATACATTAATAGGGCAAGGCTCCACGTCCTTAGCATATGATGAGGACGCTGCGATCCCACCTTCGCGTGGAGGTGCTTGCTCTTAGCTTACCAAATATAAAATAATATACGATACAATTTACCTCACATCATCGTATTTTGTATCGCAGGTAATGCTGATGAAGCCGTGTTGGAGCAAAGAAGTCAACCTTCTGCATCCTATGTCCCGGTGTCAAGTTCTCATACTGAGAAGCCCGTCGCAGCTACTGAATATGCAGGAGAGCCCTTCGAAGACATCATTGAACTTTCTGATGATGCCGAAGTTGGCACCGTGTTGATGGAGGAAGATGCCCATGCCGGTGCTGAGGAAATAAGAACGAACGCTGATGATGCTATCGCACCTAAAGGTATCCTTCCTCCAGCTGCAACTTCTGCTGCCACCATGCCTCCGGAAATGACTGAGCCTGCGGCACCTCTTCCTGCGTGGAACTTTTGGGGTTCGCAGGTCGGAGCAGCAATCGCACCTGGTGCAGCGTATACTCTTCCCCCCAACTATGAGGAGTTAGAGCTCGCAGCTGATAAAAGGGCGATGGAGCGAGGACAGTCTTCAACTGCCCCAGCGATGCGCATTCCTTCTCTGAGCCAGATCCTTGAAGGAACCGGTATGTCGTGGTTCACTGTTCGCATCTTGCATTCTTTGCTTGCGAGTTTGTTAGTCTAATCTTGACTTTAACATTGCTTTAGGGTTGAAACAAGCTGACGTGGACAGGCTAGTTCGCATGCGTCTCTGCTATCCCCAATCGTTTGTGAGGTCTCTGGAGATAGGCCGCTTCGATAGAAGGTTGTTTCTGACTGAAGCCACCTGGATTTTAGAGCAGCTGTCCGCGGCCACCCCTGCGGCCATTTCCCCTCAAAGCGCGGAATTACTTTTTGGTATGTGCCAGAACCTTCTCGCCAAAGTTCAAGGCAAGCTGGGCTTTGGGTTTCTTGTCAAAAGAGTCACCCTGATTCGCGCAGCCGTGACCTTGAAACGCGGCCACCAAAACCTCGCAGCTGAGCAGCAGAAGGTAGAGCAACAAAGACAAAAGGTTGAAGAGGTTGTGAATCTCTTTCATGAAATGAACGCCAAGTGCGAGCAATTGAAACAAGAAGTGGAGCAAGTAGAAAATCTGAGCCGCCAGTTTACTCCTAACGACTCCTTGATCAAGGGCTTGTTTTGAAAGAGTAGTAAATAAGTATTTAGTTGAAACATTACTGTAATGTTTCTAGGGTTTCTCCCCCCCCCTTTTTTTTAAAAAAAAGAATTGAATTGCCCGTTTTGCCCTTTTCGGGATTTGCTCGAATATCTCTGTGCATATCAATTTATGACGTCAGCAATTGATATTCTTCCTTGATTTTCGCGCTAATTGCTCATTAGATAAGCACGCCTTCCTTGGGAAGTCCATCCGTATCATGACTATCCGTCATTAATTAGGATACGCAACCGAATCGTCGTAGCCTTTAGTAGGGTAATTGATTGTTACCGCTTTTCAAGGCGTAAGTGATTGATCCTTACCCTCTTTTCAAATTCTGCTGACTCATCTTGGCAACTGAAGAGTCTCCGCAAGGTCTATATAAACCCTGGCTTTTGCTATTTGGGTTCTTCATCCCACAATGTGGCTTGCCGTGAGTCCTTACGACTACTTGCTTCAACGCTTGCTTTTCGTTGATTCATGGCAGCTTCAAGTTGTGAAACCTGAGTTTGCGCTTTGTGCTATAGAAATAGTTTCCAAGATCCGCTTTATAAGGCTTATTGATCTTTATAACTATCATATAGAAGATGCAGATAATACCTCATGTTTGTTCGAAGAATTTTCTTCGTCTATAATGCTTGCAGGTCATGTTTCCGGCCACCTCCCGGCGAGGTGCAGCGCCGTACTGACCTTACTACCGACTCGTTATGAACGGCGGGATTATCCTCCAGCATGCCCGGAGAAGAATTTATTGCCTCCTCGTTCTTGAAATCAGGGTGGCGAGCCAGTGCACTCGTCTCCGTGGACAAGGAGCCTCTGGCCTTTGGAGCTGCTGCTTGCCTGTTCTTCACAGCCGCATACGCCGGAACAGGTGGTTCCTCTGGCATATATCTTGATCAGACAGAGGTCTTGTCAGATCCTGAGATCCTGAACATAGCGTCGCATAGTTCTTGTAGACATGGCGAGCTGCGCGCTGTTCTTCCCGCAGGAACTCCTAATTCTTCTCGCAGGTGGTTCCCTGCTATGACCATTAGGTCGATCCTTTTCTAGTTAGGATTCCCGCGATGTGTAACTTCTGTGTGTGAGTTACTACTTAGGCACATTGTAAGCCATGTTGGCTGCGTAGCTAGCTTGATTTGAGCTTTTTCGCTTGTAAGCTGTTATCTAGACAGATAGATTGTAAGTCATTTTGACTCATAATAATAAATCGCTTTGTATGATTTGCTGTCTTGTCACAACAAATTACAATTTCGCATGCGTATTGACAAATTTCGCCCTTGTAGTGTTATATTCGCACTTTGCATTGTTGCTATAATGGGCTCTGTCAAATAGATTCGCAGAAATGTTTTTAGATCGTTCGAGATCGTATTTGCGCAGCTTTGCTACCCTGGCGGATAGGCTTGTGATTTACTTTTAGATTCAAGTGCAGGTGCTATCTCATCAGATAGACTTTTGTAGTCACTTAAGATCATTTTGCATAATGTTGCTATCATGACAGATAGACTTAAGAATCATTTTAGGATCGCATTTGCATAGTGCTGCTATCGTGACAGATAGGCTTTGAAATATCATTTGAGATCATGTTTGCATAGGCTGCTATCGTTGCAGATAGGCTTAAAAGATCAATTAAGATCGTATTCGCATGGGCTGCTATCGTGACAGATAGGCTTAAAAGATCACTTAAGATCGTTTTCGCATGGTCTGCTATCGCGGCAGATAGGCTTAAAAAGATCGGTTAAGATCGTATTCGCATAGGCTGCTATCGTGGCAGATAGGCTTCAGAGATCAGTTAAGATCGTATTTGCATGGGCTGCTATCGTGGCAGATAGGCTTAAGAGATCAGTAAAGATCGTATTCGCATGGGCTGCTATCGTGGCAGATAGGCTTAAGAAATCAGTTAAGATCGCATTCGCATGGGCTGCTATCACGGCGGATAGGGTTTTGCTAACAGTAATAATGAACTTAATGAAGCAATAAAGACAGCTAGAAGCATAAAGTTCTCATTTGGGAGAAGTCTTTTGTTATAGCATTCTCATATGGGAGAGATGAGATTACAGTTCTCTCATATGGGAAAGAAGATGTGCGAATCATGGCAATACAGAGCATAAAGCACACGTTGTAATATAACGCGTATAACAAAAGAAGTTAAGGATAGTACTTCTTGATCCAGCGCATGTTGACTGAGCTTGAGGTTGAGGTCGTTCCATGTAACCTCCGTATGCTACAGTAGCCACTGTCAAAGACTTCCGTGACTTCAAAGGGTCCTTCCCAATTGGCTGCGAATTTTGGATGAGCTGCCTCTCGCATGCAATGATCAGATGCGCGTAAGACCAAATCTCCAACTGCGAAGTCTCGACGTTGGACTGTTTTGTTGTATGCGCGAGCGATCCTTTCTTGGTAACGTTTGTTGGTCCTTTTGGCTTGCTCCCGCTTTTATTCTAGCAGGACTAAGTCATGATCGCGTTGGTTGTCATATAACGCGTGAAAAGCCAACCTTGCGGAGTTAACCTTCACTTCCGCTGGTACCACAGCCTCAGCTCCATAGCACAAAAGGAACGGTGAGACCCCTGTGGGTGTCCTTGGAGAAGTCCGATAAGCCCACAGTGCTATGCTTAAAGAATTAGCCCACTTCTTGTGGTCATCTGCGACCATCTTTCTCAAAATTCTCAACAGCGTTTTGTTGGTTGCTTCTTCTTGCCCATTCCCTTTCGGGTAGTATGGAGTGGAGCATATCTGCCTGATGTTGTATTCTGCTAGCTTTGCGGCCACCTGGCGATTAACAAAAGGGGTGCCATTATCCGAAAGGATGGTGTTGGGAATTCCGAACCTGCATATGATGCTTTCTTGTATGAAATGTACCACAGCTAACGCATTTGCTGTCTTCAGTGGTATCGCTTCTACCCATTTGGTGAACAATTCGGTCGCGGTGAGAATGAAGTGATTCCCGTGCGAGGTCGGTCGAATGGGACCAATGAAATCCAGAGCCCATGTGTGAAACGACCATGGTGTTCCCAATGCATGTAGATCTACGGCAGGGGCGTGCACTAGATTACCCTTGAATTGACACTCCTGGTAGCGTCTTACTTTGGTGCGGCAATCATCCTCCATAGTGGGCCAAAAATATCCAATTGAAAGGAGTTGTCTGCATAATTTCGCACCTCCCTGGTGTTCCACCTGATGAGAAAGGTCCATCACTTCTTGTGCTTATGTGCTGTCTAGGCATCGCAGCAAGTTACCTTCATGGCCCCTTCGCCAAAGCAGATTTTCTTGCACCACATATCGGGATGCTTTCCTCTTTAGTTTCTCGGATTCTTTTCTCGACTCGGGTACAGTCCCCTGGGTAAGAAAATCGAAGAGGGGTTTCCTCCAATCCGTATCATCGTCGGTTAGAGCAATGAGTAAAGAGTCCTTGATCAGTGCGCAACTTTCGCACTTTCCTTGAATCAATGCTGCGGCCGTTGACATGTCCGGCCAATGAATGCCATACCTCTGAGCTTTCCGATAGATTGACACCTCACTTTCCCCGCAAGCATTCCGGTGAATCTTTTCTAATAGTAGTTGTCCCTCTTGCTCGGAGACGCATCGCATAAGTATTCCGCCAGGGCCCTTATAATAAAGAGTGTTGTCATGTATGCAATAGCCCTTTGTGGATGCCCAGTTTTCGCTGCTCGTGCCTTCTGAGATGGCGCGTAAGATTGACTTTCTCCAGTCCGCATCGTTCATGCATTCATCGTCGCACGCGTCTTCTGTCAACACCGAGGACGTTCGCACTTCAATGAAGATCCTCGCGGGACATTTGTCCGCACTGACCTTGGATCCCAAGGTAGCTAAAGCATCAGCATGCCTGTTGTCCGCTCGAGGTTTGTGTTCGTATCTAACGTCGCAGAATTGTTGCACCAATCTCTGCACTAGGGTCATGTAGGGCAATAAGTTTATTTCCTTCAAACCATACTCGCCCGAGGCTTGTTTGACGATTAGCTTGGAGTCCCCCATAACTGTCAAGTTGCTTACTTCCAAGGCCTTTGCTGCACGGAGCCCTGCGATGAGAGCTTCATATTCTGCTTCATTATTGGTTACTGCGAAGTCAAGCTTTGCGGACATCTGTATGACTTCCCCATCTGGTTTGGTCAAGACTATCCCAATGCCTCCACCTTTCCTTGTGGACGAGCCGTCGAAATGAAGCGTCCAGTAAGGCAACTCAACTGCGTAGATTTCAGGTCCCTCCAATTCTTCTTCGATCACGGGCTCATGACTGTTATCGGGGAACTGCGCCAGCAAATCCGCTACCGCCTGCGATTTGATCGCCCGCGGCCGAACACATGTGATGTCAAATTGGGAAATGGTCATATACCACTTTGCCAATCTTCCTCCAGGAGTAGTGTGAGTCAGCAGATATCGTATGGGATCGTTCTTTGTGACCACCACTACTTCGTGCGAAGCAAAATAGTGTCTCAACTTCTCTATTACGAAGAATAAAGCAAGGCAATGACGTTCGATGTCCGTGTACCTTGATTCTGCTGGCTGCACGATGCGGGAGATGTAGTAGATGGGCCTTTCTTGACCCTCATACTCCTGAGCGAGGAGAGCCCCTATAGACCTCCTTGTTTACGTCAGATACAACAAGAGTGGTGATTCGAGCTGAGGTGCGATCATTACTTTTGAAGATGTCAGCAGCTCCTTTAATTTTCCGAACGCAGCTTCGTGCTCCATGGTCCAGTTGTATATAGCATCTTTCTTGAGAAGATCACTGAAGAAGAAGGTGATTTCAGCGATCGCTGGGATGAATTTTCGCAGATAGGATAGCTTTCCCAAGAAGGTTTTCAAGGCACTCTGGCTGTGTGGCGGAGTCATGCCAGTGATGGCTGATACTTTCTCAGGGTCGGGTTCGATTCCTTGGCGATGTACCACGCATCTCAAGAATTTCCCTGATGTTACCCCAAATGCGCACTTCATAGGATTCATCTTCAATTGAAAGCGCCTGCATCTATTGAACACCTTTCGTAAATCCGCCAGATGGTCTGCCTCTTGCTTGGATTTGACAACTAGGTCATCCACATAGAATTCCACTTCTTTGTGCATCATGTCGTGGAACAGAGCCATCATGGCCCGCTGATAGGTCGCACCTGCGTTTTTGAGGCCAAAAGGCATCACCGTATAGTTGAATACTCCCACCGGGGTGATGAATGCGGTTTTCCGTGCATCTTCGGGGTCCATCTTGATCTGATTGTACCCACTAAAGCCGTCCATGAAGCTGAACATGCGATGTCCCGCTGTCGAATCGATAAGTAAATCAATGTTGGGAAGCGGAAAATCGTCCTTAGGGCAGAAACGATTGAGATCCCGGAAGTCCACGCAAATACGGAGCTGCCCATTCTTCTTTACCACTGGCACGATGTTGTCCAGCCATGTGGGATGGTGATTTGGCTCTATGAATTTGGCATCCAAGAGTTTGACAATCTCCTGCTTAATCTTCACGTTGAGCTCGGGCCTAAAGCTTCTTGTGCTCTGCTTTACCGGCTTGGATCCCGGAATCACATCCAACCGGTGCATGGTAATGCTCGTGTCCAGGCCCGACATTTCATCGTACTCCCATGCGAATACATCCTTGTACTCGGTCAAGAGCTGTAGTAATCTTTCCTCCTCTACGCTTGTGAGGTCCGCACTTAGAAAGACTGGCCTCTTCTTTTCTTCGCTCGGGCTTAGGAATACCTCCTTCAGCTCCTGCTTTTGTGGTCTGGGTTTGTCTTCCATGCATGCGGGCGCTTCTTTGAGTTTCTCTTCTAGAGTGCTTGGCTTTGGTTTTTGTGTCTCCGAAACCTGCTCAATTTGGTTAATTTGCTCAGGGATATCACCATGCCCGCGTGGGGACACCCCCGCGCACCTTCATGTGCGATAACATTTCTTCCCGTTGGCGTAGAAAATTTCTATCTCCTTTCCTTCAGGTTCATGTTTTGCTATTCTTTTCAGAGTGTACACACTCTTTCGCTTATAAGCAATTTGCGGCGCCTCTTCTTGCGCGGGCGGCTTTTCTTTGGCATCCTCTCTTGTCACCATCACTCCTGCAGGCGACTGATCTTTGATATCTTCCCATCGGGGCAACAGAGTGGGGTTGAATGGTCCTGGTGTTTGCTCATCTGCCATCTCGGTGAACCACACCGCCTCACTGAGATGTGCTTCATCCATGTTGAACGGATTTGTCGAAGTTGGTATTTCCACTATTCTGTCATTCCAAATGACTTTCATTACTTGGTGAGCTGTTGAAGGCACAGCATCAAAGAGATGAATCCAGGATCGACCTATGATCATGTGATACGTGGTGTTCGCATCTATGACATAGAATTTCGCTGAGCACTTGATTTTGTCGATCTGGATACCCAGGAGGATCCATCCTATCGTCATTCTGGAGTCGCTTCCAAATCCCATCAGCGGGGATGGACGCTTGACAATCCTGTAATCTGGGATTCTCGCTAGCTTCAATGTATGGAGCGAAACAACGTTGACTGCTGCTCCTCCGTCAACGAACGCTCTCTTGAACTCAACGCCATTGATGATAGCCGTCACATACAGAGGCCTCTGGTGGCTCGCATCTGTCCTCTTGTCGCTTGCAGAAAAGGTGATGACCTTTTCTGTAGGGCGAGACGCCCTAACGACTTTCCCATTGGAGACTACGAGATCATCCTCGTAATCTTTTGCTATCCTTAGGATCGCCTTTGTCATTTCCGTCCGGCACCTTTCTGAGAAATTCATCTCGTCGAAGAACCTGCTGAACCCGTGTGACCCTTTCATTCGGTCGGCGCGTTCATCCTCCGTGTCTATGCTGTAGTCCTCATCCTGGATCTCGGCAATGACGGGTAGACCATCTTCTGCGACCTCTTCAAGATCCACAATCGAGATCATAGCGACCTCTTTGCCTTTCGATTCTTGCTCCGCATGGGCAGGGAGTGGATTGTTGCGCACATCCTGCCTTTGATCGCTGACAATCAGTTCGCCATTCTTCATCTTTTGGCTAAACACAATTCTAAGCTTCTTGCAGTCCGCCGTGGGATGCATGACCTTTCCGTGATATTCACACCACTTCGGGTCCCTCACCATCTCCCTGGAGGGTGCCTTCTCGAGCGGCGGTAGGACACCGTCCTTACGCCATTGCCTGCAAAGGTCGCTTGCCTCTTCTACCGAACATGGCAGAGGTGGTGCATCAAAGTTCACAATCTTCGCCTGCTTTTGGGGTGAGACCGTATTCACATCGGCCTCGTGTCCCCTCTTGTAGCTGAATCTCCCGATCTTGAAAGTAGTACCGCCCGAGGGTCGCTCAGGGGCGTTTCTCTTTTTCTGCCTCTCCACTATAGGCTCGATGTTCTTTGTGCATTCGATTAGTTTTGAAAACGTAGGCGTTTGCAAGTTAATAAGCATACCGTTGTACTCGTCTCGCATGCACTGCAAGCATATCTCTACGAGTCTGCTTTCAAGTATCACATCTTTGCATTCCAAGGACTTGGCCCTGAACTTCTTGATGAAGGTTATTCCGTCCTCCTCGCGCTTCTGATACATCCGCGAGAGATGAATCATCGTCACCTTTTCCTCCATCTGGAAGAACTTGGTGTAGAACTTCTGGACCATATCGTCCCAAGTCTTCACGGATCCGGCTTCCAATGTCCTATAACACTTGTAAGCCACGTTCCCCAGGGACTTCGGGAACTCGCGCATCAGCAGTTTGGGATCAGCTCCATACGGACCCATCACATCAATGAAACGCATGACATGCTTATGGGCGTTCCCATTGACGTCCTCGAACTTGTCCCATTTAGGAGCCTTGTACCCAGCAGGGTTAGGCATGAGATAGATCTCTCGTGGGATAGGTGGATCGTTGTCGAGCTTCGGGATGATGGTATCCGCGAACGATTGCTGAGCCTGAATGGTATCTATGCGCCGTTGCAGCGACGTCATACACTCCGGAGTACTTCGCTCGGTAGCGGGAGGAAGGGTTGTCGCAGGTGGAGGCGACACATACGCCGCAGGAGGGCTAGGGACGTATTGCGAATTCACGTTACCCCAGATTGCCGTTGGGGGAGGCAAGGGATACTGTGAGGCCGGATTAGGTACCAAAGACGGAGGCTGAGGAGTATGAGCAGCGAGAGGCAACATTTGAGCTGTTGACCCCTGGATTGAGGGCAGTTGCGTAGTCGTCGGTGGAGTTTGCAGATTGGGGTTGGGTGGCGTGGTCGACACTCCCAATCCCTGAGTGGTGGATACTCCTCCTCCCTGAGAGACGGCGGCGGCTGGTGCGGGGTTTGGAGCGAGAGTCCCCAAGACAGCCATAATTCGTTCCAGCTGAGCAGATTGAGCTTTGAGAGCCTTCGCCTGACTCTGGATGGTGGCGTCCAAGGCTTCTAGCGTCGGAGCTTCACCGGGAGCTGTAGGAGTACGGCGAATCTCCTCTCCTGAGGCGGCCTCCGTGGAAGGCGATCTGTTACTGACATCATCCTCCTGAGACATGGTTGCTTAAGATGGTAAGTTCAAGTCAGGTTCACCAAAATGTGCACAAGAGAATCCAGCGGGGAGCACTCTGTGTACACCGTGAGTAGGGGATAGGAAATGGCACAGGAAGAGTTGGGTTGTGCGTAGGGAGAGAGTAAGGAAGTAATAATGTCTGAGAGAGAGACATGGGTTTGGCAGAGCTTCCGCGTATGTCTAGTGTGTCCTCCTTTGTATAGAAAGGTTAACGTCCTATATATAACAGAGAATGTGACCGTTGCCGTGTGGTTAATGCGCCCATCAATGGCGGCTTAATTAGCTTAACCGCAACGACACGTTCGTCCGCACATATAGGGACCGTTACAGCACGTTATGCGCGAATACCGGAACCGTTATGGGGTTGACCGGGTTTGACCGGATTGACCGGGTTTATGGAGCTCGTGCCATAAATCTCTCAAAAGCAGTTACTAAAGGTCGCGTGCGGGCTTGGATCGCACGCGACAGGACTTACTCTAGCCTCCAAACCACTAAGTCCCTACAAGTCCCGTGCAATGGTATGCGAGGGCCCTGTCTCGTAGCCCCCACATGGATCAGCGCGGCTGGTGATCCAGTGTGTGTGGAGCACAATATGGTGTGCTAGATGATTGCCACGTGGCCAAGATCTGTCAGCTCAGAAAGCAGTATCTACAACTTCAGACTGGGAAATTGAAAGTGTGTAATTTAGACTAAATACAGGACCTAAATACTCTAGAAGGGGGGTTGAATAGAGTATGGAAACTTTTTGCAAAACTTAAAGTTTAACAGGATAGCTTTGTGTGAAACTTGAAATCTCAAGGCCTTGAGATTTTGTTAACTGTCTGAAACTCACTATGGAAAAATTGTAAGCTTCAAGGCCTTGAGCTGTGAACAATACTAAACAGCTTTTAAACCCTAGTTTGATTTGAGATGTGTGCAGCAGATAATAATCAAACAGAAAGGTAAAGAACACAATGCAATTTACAGAGTTCTGTTCCAATGGACCTAATCTCTGCCTGAGGGATCTAATCCCACCAGGATTGGGCAAAATCTTCTTATTACTCACACAGAAACAGCCCTAGATCTTCAAGCCTAAGTGATTTCCCTTACACCTATACAGCTTGTGGTTCCAAACCTATCTAGTTCCATCTACTAACTATTGAGCTAACAAGAACCTCTTGTTGTTCACTTGAACAACCAACCACTAGGTTAAGTGAGGTTTAAGATAATATAGAGATACACAAATGAAGTACAAATGAAGAACACAGTATAAAGATAAATTGTTGAATTCTGGAAGTGTTCTTCAGGAATGACTGGATTGATTTGATCTTCAGAAGTCTGGAATGAAGCTTGAATGATTGTGTGTTTGAATGGATGATCTCCCACGAATTTGTCACACCTCTCAGAGTATTCTGCAACCCTCTCTTTCTTCAAAATTAAAACCAGTCTCTTTTTATCCACAGCTGCAACTGATTGAGAGATTTTAGGATCTCAGTTCCTAAAAATCCTCCTTCTGTTTTCAACTTAAATTCAAACAGCTTTCAGGTGGATATCCGTTGGAGTTTGTTGAGATTTCTCCTGCACGTTTAACAAACCTGCAACAGCAAAGAATCACTGCAACAACAAAATCCAAACAACTAACTGTACTGAGACTGTTTGGTTATACAGTTTCTGGTAAAACTGTTTAATAAACTCAGAACAATAATCTGCATATACTCTAGAACAAATAAGTTATGAAAAACAAGTTTAAGACACTTAGAAGTGAGTAAATAATCACAATACTAAGAGTCATAACCTGCAAGAAAGAATCAATCAAGTTCTGTAAAAACTGTCAGTAGCTCAAGGCATATCTCAAGGCCTTAATGCTCTGAACCTGTTTCACAGTATTTCAAAATTAAACCCAGATAGCTTTGATTCTTCCTGTACTGATCATCTACAATTTTGTTAGATGTATAAATAGTACAGACCACAAATATATACCATAAACCTCTGATTTGAATAATCAGATATCCAATTCTGCAACACAAAGATGTTAGAACACACAGCAGAATAAGCAATCTCAAGGCTTTGAAAGTTTCTGTCAATCTCAAGGCCTTGAGATGACTAACAAGCCTTTGCTGCTAATATCTTAGCTTTTTGTCTTTCATCACTCATAAACAGTTACCAATCAAAGCACATTCAGGGATCTTGACTCAACAGAAATGATTGGAGATTTCACTTCATCTGAACTGGGCAACTCTGCTATCTTGTCATCATCCACTGTCATGACAAGTGGGTTCTCGGTTTCATATCCCTTCTGGGTTGAGTTTGCATTATCCTCCACCTTCTCTTCTTTTGGGATTATTGGCAGCCTTTCTTGGCGTCGGATGGTAGAGCAAGAACCTCCCATACCCTGCATTCATGTTCTTCCTCTCCAACTCACTGTATTCCTCAAAATCGGCATTACTGTGGGTTAACCTTCCGCACCAGTTGCAGAGATTTGGAATTCTTTCATAGCGGAAATCAATCCACGTTCTCTCCTTCCTGATCGAGACATGTACCCCCCTTGGCAGAGGCTCATTGATTGGGATCCAAACCCTCACCCTTACGTAATTACCGTCCTCCCTTTCACTATAGATCCATGGGTCTGCATCAATAACCTCCCCCACTTCAGATCCGATCTTACGACCTCCTTCTTCATTGGCAAGCTGAATCGGGAGGCCTAAGATTTTGATCCAAACATCAAAATATGTAAAAGCAACATCTTTGGTCGGGTCTCCAAAATTCCACGGTTGAAGGAGGAGGATTCTTTTCAGGAAAATCCACGGCCCTCCAGAGAAAACCCTATCCAGGGTCGCTTGATCAGGAAAACAAAAAAGGAATGTGTTGAAGTCTACCTCCAAGATCGATATCTTCTCCCCCTCCGACCATATCGTTCTAACGTGCCCCTCATCGCTCCGGAGTTGATTCGATCTTCCGCCACGAACACACCTATCAAGCAAAACTTGAACTTTCTGTCAGCCTTCTCACAGTACTCATCATCAAAGACCACTGTACGGTTCTCCTTCTCTGTATATTCCTCTGAAGATCTCGACGCCATTGATGGATTCCCTCCGTGGGAAGTTCAACTCGCTGCTAGGGTTTCGTGCCCGCTAGGGTATTCCTCCGAAAGTCTCGGAGCACTCTCAAACTCGTTTCAAATACTACGTGATTACGATTTTAAGCATAACCTATCTCAGTAGGTATCCACCACTTATTCTCTACGGAGACTCACCATGCTACCATAAAAGATTTTTCACATTTTTTCTTTTCCCCAATCAAATCTATCATTTATTACAATTATCTCTATCATAGAAAAGATTAAAGGGTTCATAAGCAATAGAGTTCTCTTCATCAAAAAAAAAAAAAAAATAGAGTTCTAATTTTCTGTTACTTTTCATATACGCAGGAATGCTCATGTGGTTTCTTCGCAAGTGTCAAAAATACCCTCAGACTCATTCTCACTCATACAGATAGGGTTCATCGATACAGCCGCGTACACGAAACAATAAATTACCTCTCCCCTTTCAAATTCGCACTAGAGTTAGGAGTGATGAATAGGTGCTCTTAGACAAATGATAATCGATGCTCTACTACATTTCAGATAAAAAAAAAAGTGGGTCAAGCAGGAGAAAAAGAATCGTCTAATAGGATTATGGTTTTTTTATAACCAAATTCATATTAGTACTGTGGGGGATTTGTATTATTTAATGAATCGTGCATGTTGATAGAGATTCATAGAATGACTAAAGTTAAGTTTTTTTTTTTTTTTTTTTGAAAGGATAGCTAAGGTTGACTATAGCATCTCCAATAGGTTATGTAAACTAATTTTGTTAGGTAAATAATAAAGAAGTTTAAGAAAGTTGGACTCCAATAGTATACTTATCTTGTTATGTAAACTCAAAATTATGTATCTTTTGCGCTATACATAGGGAGGAAATTTCTCTGGCCATCTTGAGAACGTGCACTTCCATTGGCTTAATTTTAGTTTGATTTTGTAATGTTCTACACTCCTAAAAATTAGCATATTGGTAATAAAAAACCTCAGGTACATGTTTCAAAATTACAAAGTTTAAATAATTAAGTGTACAACTAATTCATTTGAATGATCATTTGGATAACACTATTGGACTACACAACAAAATTTATAGTTAAATAAAATGCAAAAATCTAATTTGAGCAAAAATATACCTCAATTTTACATGTATTGAAGATGCTCACTATTTGTTAATTACAATTATATTTTATTGATGCAGTTATCTTAGACGTTTTAAGGTAGAGATTTTAGCATCTCAGTTACAAGTTTATTTGTGTAAATAGGTTAACTCGTTCAATAATAAAATAAAACAATGTTATGAAGGGAGCAATTAAAGAACCCTTGCAGAGGTTACGAGTTCGATCCCGGCTATATGATGTAATTCTAAAAAAAATCACATGTCATGAAGGGAGCAACTAAAGAGTTTCTCTAAATGTAGACAGCTGTCCAATTGAAGATAAGTTCACTGACTGCCAAGTAAGGGAAACCCAACCCGCCACGTGTACTGATCTCCTGCCACGCGTGTGATCGCATGCAGAATCAACAATTTGATGACTACTGATGGATCAAACAATCCCCAAATAAAAACAGTCGCATCAGATCAGAGTGAGAATCAATCACCTTCTGCAGCTTAACCTCACCGTCGACGGAACCAATCTCACCATCACCGGAAAATTAAGAGAACAAAAATGGACAAAGCCAACATATCCCAGCATGTGGAAGTCCCCGGAGAGCCAAAACACACCGGCACATCCATTCTCGAGACCGCCACCGCCGCCATCCAGGCCTTCGGTCCCCTCAAGAAGATCCACCAACACCTCTGCGCGTAATCATCATCACCTATCGAATCCCTTCTCTATTATACTTGGTCTGTTTCTTCTCTTTCTTCCAATTTTGACTTTTTCATCCGTAAGCATGTCACTTTGACTTGGTGATTTGGATAGCAAAATGATGCAATTTTTCGATAATTTTTCTACTCTACAACATCATGAAAATTTTATCAAAAAATTACATTATATTGCTAATCAATGGTCAAAGCGGGATGATGAATTGTGGCAAAACTCAAAACGGGAAGAAAGAGAATAAACAGATGAAGTAATCCTCATCATCAATCTCAATTAATAGTATTTTTTTTTTAAATCTTTTTCGTGGTCTCCTAGGTTTCACTTCTACGCCGACGACATGACCCACCAGGTGGAGGCGCACCACTACTGCGGCCACCTGAACGAGGAGATGAGGCAGTGTCTCATCTACGACCGTGCCGGAGCCGACGCCCGCCTGATCGGGATCGAGTACATAGTGACGGATCAGATTTTCAAGACCCTCCCGGACGAGGAGAAGCCCATGTGGCACAGCCACGAGTACGAGGTTAAGAGCGGGGTGCTGTTCATGCCTGGGGTACCTGGGCCGGTCCAGAGGATGGATTTGGAGAAAGTTGCCCGGACGTACGGGAAGACCATTCATTTCTGGCAGACGGATAAGGGGCATAACCTGCCCCTTGGGTTGCCTCAGGTGATGATGGCCCTGACTAGGGATGGTCAACTCTATGATAAACTTGGTCAAGGTAAGTTAATTTTATGATTTAATCGACATGGTATTAGCTAATTATATTAAGAACTTTCGACTAAAAACCCTCCTGCAATATTGTCTACACTTATACTATAAGTGTATTGATTTTGTCAGAAAATTTTCCTGCCGTTTCGCTTTTTACCGATATCGTCCACTATTTTCAAACATAAAATTCTCTTACAGTTTCACTTTAAATACACTTAACTACCATCAGTATTTGTAAGCAAGACGATTGTTTGTCAAAAGTTCTTATATCAGTTTGAGAGTGATATGTGTTGTGTGATTTGATTAATGTGTGGTTATAGATGTGGAGAAACGGTACGGGGTGTCGTTTGCGGAGGAGAGGGAGAACAGGGCTTACATGAAGGGGCCGGAGAACGGGATACATCCTCTGGCGAACGCGGCGGGGAAGGGGCTGAAGACGGTGCTTCGGGAGACCGACTGCAAGCCTGTGGATACTGTTCCAAGGGTGTTCGTTTGAGATGAATCAAAATGAATAAGAACAAAGTTTTTGCTCTTCAGAGATACTAGTTGTTATGGGTTTGTAGTAACAATAAAGGAGGGTTTTCGTGGCTGTTATGCTGTGTAGTAACACTGTTGAACAATGTGTGTAATTATGTTCTGCTAACATAAACCTGTTGTTATACCTCTTTTGGTTCATTGTGTTTAGATGTTTCAGTGGGTGGAATTTGTTATAACACGGGTATCGCGAGATAAGACGATTCAAATAATAAAACAAGTTACTTCCAAGACCTAAATTTCCGATTTCATTGAGAAAATTGATAAAGCACATAAAATCATTTGTATGTTTTGGGCTATACTCTTGGGTTATGATCTGCTTTGTAAATGGGCTCTTGTCACAGCCCATATTATTATTGTAAGTTCATTTATGTTTTAGCCCATCACAAACTCTAGCTATATTTCCTACCGTTGGATCTGATAGTACATCCGACCGTTGAGATTGTTTGTATAAATTCAGTGCTACCGCATTAGGTTGATTAATGAATTCATCTTCTTTTTGGTTCATTCACTGCGCCTCTCTCTCTTCTCTGTATTTTCTCTCAAGAACCCTAAGGTTCTTTTATGGTATCAGAGTCCTAATGGCTCTTTCTACTACCTCAACGGCTTCACCGTCGTTGTATCTTCTTTCCAGTATACATAATTTGTTGTTCTTTAAGCTTGATGCTTCCAATTTCGTCTCGTGGAAGCACCAAATCACTTCAATCTTCAAAATCCACTCTCTGTTCGGGTACCTCGATGGATCTACACCGTGCCCTCCTCAGCAGCTCCCAGATGTCTCCGGTGTTCCTTCTCCGGCGGTGAATCCAGCGTTCACTGCATGGTTGCTTCAAGATCAGGCGGTCTTGACGATCCTCAACGCCACGCTTTCTCAGGAATAATTGACTCTGGTGATTGGATCCACCACTTCCGGGGAGGCCTGGTTAGTTCTTGGGCGGCGATATGCTTGCCTTGCCAGATCTCATGTTCTTACTCTCAAATCAGATCTGGCATCGATCAAGACACGGTTCGACTCCATAGATCTCTGTAGGGTTTTTATTCATGGATGCGCAACGGGAACAATAATTAACCATGCAAAACCCTCCAAGGATCACAAGTCAAGAGACATAACGATGGTAAAGGAAAAAATCAATTAACACACCTTAGGGTTCTCCTTTGATGACTTCAAACGCGAATTGTGTCACGTTCTCTATAGTTGATCCACGCCTAGAGTTCATTTCTAGATCTTCCAATCCTTGGTGCTAGCCCGGAAAGAGGAAGAGGAAGAAGAATCACGCAAAACGAGACCAAACCAAGGAGGTTCGGCCTCCTTGGGGCCGACGGGGACGGGCGGCGGCGAGGGAGGGGCGGCGGCTCCTTCCTTGCTTGCTTCCTCTCTCCTTTTGTTCTCTCCCACTCAAGTTATGATCTAATGAATCATGAGTGTGGGAAGGAAGGAAGGTCCTTTATATAGTCCAACAAATCCTTTTCAACTACCTAAATGACTTATTCTAGTCCTACTAGAATTCAATTTAGTCCCTTCCTTGCAAATTAGTCCCTACTAAGTTTGCAAGGTTTTGCAAAGTGATCCTTCTAATTAATTAATCCAATTAATTAATTCCCAAATCTAGTGCAACTCTATCTAGCGTGTGACCCCATAGGTTCTATCTAGTTGGTAGCAACTATTTGCTAATATGGAGCGGTTTTTAGCAAAACATCCATTCTAGCCAACTATTAGAATAGTCATCTTGACAACCTTTGTACAAGTAATTGTCTCATCCCTTTGTCTCTATATCCGGATTAGACACGAGACATACAAGTCACACTCGTATATCCAATCCACAGTTTCTCAATCCATGGGAATAGCCTTATTCGTGCAAATAACATCAATATCCCATATTGATTTATTTGAGTCTGGCCAGACATTCTATAAGCACTATCCCTCGAGTGGCTCAGGATATTTGCTCCCGTTATGTGGGAGGGACAAATCCTCTCTACGTCCACTACGATCTCTAAGCTTGCTTCTTATTGTATCCGGTACACGCCTTTATAACTACCAAGTTACGGTGTAGTGTTTAACGCTACCAAAATCACAATTATCCACAACTAGAATATCTAGTGACTTCAAGTCTAAGGATGACAATACCATTCACCGCGAGAAGCACTTGTGACTCAACATAACGTGTATGTAGCCTTCTCGGAGATGGGTCAATCCAGTGCGCCATTACCCCTAATGCACACCTATGTGTTGGATCATGATATCTCCATATCAATCCAACCCCATACTAGTCTATAGATGATTGTCCCATTAATCATTATACTAGACTAGGGATATTTAAGATAAACAACACAATTGTAAATCTAAGGACTTCATTATATTAAATATCCAATAAATAATAAATGAATTTCTAGCCACAAATAAATTCATACTAAACTAGATTGCCTCTAGGGCATCTATTCCAACAGTCTCCCACTTGCACTAGAGCCAATCTGGCGCATCTCGTATGCCCATACTCCTAGTGTGCCCTTCATGCTTCCACTGCGTAAGCGGCTTTGTAAGCGGGTCTGACAGATTCTCATCTGTAGGAATCTTGCATATCCGAACGTCTCCTCTATCGATAATATCTCGAATCAGATGAAACTTCCTGAGTACGTGCTTGGATTTCTGGTGCGACCTGGGTTCCTTCGATTGCGCGATCGCCCCAGTGTTGTCACAGTACAACTCTACTGGATCCGCAATGCTAGGAACCACACCAAGTTCATAAACAAACTTTCTGATCCAAACAGCTTCCTTTGCTGCGCCATTTGCAGCAATGTACTCAGCCTCTGTTGTAGAATCAGCCACCGTCTCTTGCTTGGAACTTTTCCATCTCACCGCTGCTCCATTTAGGCAAAACACATATCCCGACTGTGATCTAAAGTCATCTCTGTCGGTTTCGAAGCTTGCATCAGTGTAACCCCTTACACGCAACTCTTCCTCACCTCCAAATATCAAGAAAGCATCCTTAGTTCTTCTCAAGTACTTTAGGATGCTCTTGACTGCAATCCAGTGACTCTCACCCGGATTGGATTGGTATTTGCTTGTCATACTCAAGGCATATGACATATATGGTCTAGTACATAACATGGCGTACATGATATATCCTATGGCCGAGGCATAGGGAATTCTACTCATGCGTTCCTTCTCAATCTCATTGGAAGGACAACCACTCTTCGAAAGAGTGATTCCATGTGACATGGGCAAGAATCCCTTCTTGGAACTTGCATGTTGAACCGTTTCAACACCTTGTCAATGTATGTACTTTGACTTAGGCCTAGCAGTCTCTTAGATCTATCTCTATAGATCTTTATACAGAGTATATAGGCTGCTTCCCCTAAGTCCTTCATTGAGAAACACTTCCCTAGCCAATCTTTAACAGATTGCAGCATGGGAACGTCGTTTCCAATGAGTAGAATGTCATCCACATACAAGACAAGAAAAGCTATAGAGCTCCCACTAACCTTCTTCTAGACAGAAGACTCATCTTCGTTCCTGATGAAGCCAAACTCTTTGACTACTTCATCAAAACGTCGATTCCAACTCCTAGAAGTTTGCTTCAATCCATAAATGGATCGTTGCAGCTTACAGACTTTGTTGGCTTGCTTTGGATCCTCAAAACCCTCCGGCTGTATCATATACACGTCCTCGAGGAGATTCCCATAAATGGATGTTGTTTTGGCATCCATCTGCCAAATCTCATAGTCGTGATATGCTGCAATCGCAAGTAGGATTCTGATGGGTTTGGTCATAGCGACTGGTGAAAAGGTTTCATCATAGTCAATACCATGAATCTGTCTGAATCCTTTAGCCACCAATCGGCCCTTATAAGTAATCACATTACCATCCATGTAGATCTTCTTCTTGAAGACCCACTTTCACCCTATGGGTCGCGCCCCTTCGGGTGGTTCCACCAAAGTACATACTTTGTTGGTATACATGGATTCCATCTCGGATCTCATTGCTTCTAGCCACTTCTAAGAGTCTGGGCCCTTCATGGCCTCTTCATAGGTAGTAGGATCATCATCTATGAGCATCGTGTCACCGGAATCGGTCACGAGAAGTCCATACCTCTCGGGTTCCTGGCGCACTCTACTAGATCGACGAAGCTCTTGTGTTACCTGAACAGGCTGCTCCACAACTGTTTGTGGTTCCTGTTCATGTTCCATAATCGGTTCAGTGATTTGTGGTTCTTGAACCTCTTCAAGTTCTACAGTCCTCCCACTTGCTTCTTTAGAGACAAAATCTCTTTCTAGAAACACGCCGGTCCGAGCAACAAACACTTTGTTCTCGGTTGGATTGTAGAAGTAGTAACCCTTAGTTTCCTTAGGGTACCCCACAAACTTACACTTATCCGATTTTGGCCCTAGCTTGTCTGACTGTAAACGTTTTACATAGACATCGCAGCCCCAAATCCTCATAAACGACAGTGTGAGACGCCTCCCACTCCACATCTCATATGGTGTCTTCATGACTGATTTAGATGGAACACGGTTAATGGTGAAAGCTGCACTTAATAGAGCGTGGCCCCAAAATGATAATGGAAGATCGGTTTTGACACATCATAGATCGAACCATATCCAATAGGGTTCGATTCCTCCTCTCAGACACGACATTCCATTGTGGCGTTCCGGGTGGAGTGAGTTGGGACACGATCCCACACTCTCTAAGATAGTCGTCAAACTCTTGGCTCAAGTATTCTCCTCCACGATCCGATCGTAGAGCCTTGATACTTTTGCCAAGTTGCTTCTCTACTTCATTCTTGAATCCTTTGAATCGGATTTTGCCCTCATAAGGTACATAAATCCATATCTACTGTAATCATCAGTAAATGTAATGAAGTAGACGTAACCACCCCTGGCAGGTGTGGCAAATGGCCCACACACATAAGTATGTATGAGCGCCAATTGCTCACTAGTCCTCTCACCTTTCTTATTGAAAGGGGACTTTGTCATTTTTCCCAATAAACAATCCTCACATGTCTCATATGATTCAAAATCAAATGAGTCTAGTAGTCCATCCTTATGGAGTCTAGATACATGTTTCTCGTTTATGTGGCCTAAACGACAGTGCCATAAATAAGCAGGATTTAAATCATTTATTTTAATCCGCTTGGTATTAATGTTGTAGACAGGATTGCTTAGATCAAGGACATATAGCCCATTAAATAATTGCGCACTAAAATAGTAAATATTATTCAAATAAAAAAGAACAACAATTGTTCTTTATTGAAATAATAAAACCATCCTTGTCCAAACAAGAAATAGAAATAATGTTTCTGCTCATAGCAGGCACAAAATAGCAATTATTTAATTCTAAAACTAATCCTGAAGGCAGAGATAGCTCGCACACGCCCACGGCCAACGCAGCAACTTTTGCTCCATTCCCAACGCTCAGATCTATCTCCCCATTAACCAATCTTCTACTTCTCTTTAGATCCTGCACATTTCGACAAATGTGAGATCCACATCCAGTATCTAATACCCATGATGTAGAGAAAGTTAAATTGACATCTACAACAAAAATACCTGGTGGTGGTGGATTCACTATTCCAAGCCTCTTGTCCTCCAGATATTTTGGGCAGTTCCTCCTCCAGTGTCCAGCTGACTGCAGTAGTGACACTCACCTTTAGTCACACCTTTGGCAATGCCACCAACAGGCTTAAGGGCAGGTTCCTTGGACTTGGCAACTGACTTGCCTTTGCCCTTGGAGGATGAGGCAAACCTTTTTCCCTTTCCTTTCTGCACCATCACAATGGCCTTGCCCTTACCCTTGTTGATGCTCTGTTCAGCTGTCCTCAACAAACTGAGAAAATCTGGCAGTGGTTTCACGATCTCGTTCATGTTATAGTTCATGATGAACTTTCCATAACTTTCGGGCAACGATTGCAACACGAGATCGGTTGCCAACTCTTGGCCGACCGGGAACCCCAGTCGCGCGAGATTCTCCAAGTACCCGATCATACGGAGTACATGGGGTCCCACCGGGTTCCCTTCTGCCAGATGACACTTGAACAGTGCCTTAGAGACCTCATACCTCTCAACCCTTGCCTGCTCTTGGAAGAGTTTCTTCAGATGCTCGATCATATCGACAACATTCATGTTTTCGTGTTGCTTCTGAAGCTCAGAAGTCATGGTGCATAACATAAGGCAGGCCGCATCATTAGCGTCATCAACACGCTTTTGATACGCCTTTAGGGCAGCAGGTGTTTGGTTCTCTGGACCTGCTGGAACATGCTCCTCTATTGAGTACAGTTTCTTTTCTTGCTTGAGAACAATTCTCAATTTTCTGTACCAATCAAGGAAGTTGGTTTCAGAGAGCTTGTCCTTCTCAAGGACAGATCGTAGGGAATGTTGTGAACTCGATGAGTTGTTTGCCATTTGGAATTCTACAAAAAGGAAAATACGCAAGTTTTAGTATTTGTAAATTTTTGACTATATTCAATAATGGCTAGTTTATCAAATATAGCTCCCACTATTTTTCTACGGATTAATAACCCTCAAGATATTAATGGGGAAAATATCCTTATATTTTCTAGTGGGCCAAGATTCATGTTTCATCTCCTCATGAGCTTGCTTTGGCAAGTCACCCATAATTTGACTACTTTAGGTAGGAACAATTCCAATTGCATCCCTCATGCAACTCTTGGTTCAATTGGGCAAATAACTCCTTATTTATCCATCCATATGAATAATCCCCATTGATTGCCTCTAGGTTTCTTAATCACATGAATAGCCTAGTTGTGTTCAACCTCTTATTTAAACAGTTGCACATTACTAGCTTGTGCCATTGCATTCCATCATTATGAACCAAGTCGCCATGCTTTGGCACGCACGAACTTGATAAATCATTATGATAATGAGTGTTTAAATAACGAGAAGGCAAGAACACAATATTTGAATTTTGAGGGATTTTAAATTCAATTTTTAATTGTTTTGTTGATCAATATCAACTAATCTATCTATTTGAGTTTGGGCACAACTCCAAATAATAGATCCGGGTTGTCTAATTATCTTATTATCCTAATTGCATACATCAACCATACACCAACCACAAAATAATAAGACAATCAAGTAAACAACCACAAAACATAAATAAACGTGATGTGGATATGGCCTTTTCTAGACTAAGATAATTCCAAGCCAATGGAATTATCTATGAACCCTAAAATCAAACACATCTCCACGCGTCTTGATCTTTTGGTCCATACTTCATAGTCATGTGGAATGCTCCATGCTCCATCTTTTGTGGCTCCTTGTGCCTTTGGGCTTCTTTTCTTCAATCTTGGCTATTAATTTACTTTATCTAGCACTAGCTAACTTCTATACTAAATAAAATAAATCTCACAAGTTGAGAGAAAAAAAATGGCTCGCAGGCCATAAAATCCTAATTAATTATTACAATTAATTGATCAGCTCGCAGGCCGTAAACCAAACCACATAAATTAAACATCCACTTCAAACCACATCCTAAGGCCATATCCAATCACCATGCGAATTGCACATAAACAGTTAAAATCTAATTTTAACGCGCTTGGTCAATTTTAATTGATTTTAGAATATTCTAGGGTTAAAACGGTCCATGGGGGGGCCCAACAATCCAATTGCCCGGGCCCAAAAAGTGAACCGCAAGGCCCTAGGGCCGGCCGGCCCCTAGCCCACGCGGCTAGGCCGTGGGCTAGGGCTGCCCCGACCCCTAGGGCGGCCTAGCTTTGGGCGGCAAGCAAGAGGGGCTGTCCCTTTAGGGGGGCCGAACCTCTTAGGGAGTTGTTTCAAAAAACAAATCCCTTGCTTGGTGCCCAAGTTTGGTTGTTTCCTTGTTTTGGAAGAATTCCTTCTTCCCCAAGGATGCCCAAACCCTAGATCTAAGATCCTAAAATTTCTCAAACTCACTAATTCATGCAGTCAATGCAAAAATTAGGTCTTGTAATGATTGATTATTGACAAATTGCATCACATGCTTGATTTGTATTGTTTTACGCGATAAACAACAATTTTAAGGTGTAAAACTATCAAAACGTAACACATAAACCACGTTTATGCTCTACGACCTGTGGCTCTGATACCACTGTAGGGTTTTGATTCATGGATGCGCAACGGAAACAATAATTAACCATGCAAAACCCTCCAAGGATCACAAGTCAAGAGACATAACGATGGTTAAGGAAGAAATCAATTAACACACCTTAGGGTTCTCCTTTGATGACTTCAAACGCGAATTGTGTCACGTTCTCGATAGTTGATCCACGCCTAGAGTTGATTTCTAGATCTTCCAATCTTGGTGCTAGCCCGAAAATAGGAAGAGGAAGAAGAATCACGCAAAATGAGACAAAACCAAGGAGGTTCGACCTCCTTGGGCCGACGGGGAGGGGCGGCGGCGAGGGAGGGGCGGCGGCTCCTTCCTTGCTTGCCTGCTCTCTCCTTTTGTTCTCTCCCACTCAAGTTATGATCTAATGAATCATGAGTGTGGGAAGGAATGAAGGAAGGAAGGAAGGTCCTTTATATAGTCCAACAAATCCTTGTCAACTACCTAAATGACTTATTCTAGTCCTACTAGAATTCAATTTAGTCCCTTCCTTGCAAATTAGTCCCTACTAAGTTTGCGAGGTTTTGCAAAGTGATCATTCTAATTAATTAATCCAATTAATTAATTCCCAAATCCAGTTCAAATCTATCTAGCGTGTGACCCCATAGGTTCTATCTAGTTGGTAGCAACTATTTGCTAATATGGAGCGGTTTCTTGCAAAACATCCATTCTAGCCAACTATTAGAATAGTCATCTTGACAACCTTTGTACAAGTAATTGTCTCATCCCTTTGTCTCCATATCCGGATTAGACACGAGACATACAAGTCACACTCGTATATCCAATCCACAGTTTCGATCCATGGGAATAGCCTTATTCGTGCAAATAACATCAATATCCCATATTGATTTATTTGAGTCTGGCCAGACATTCTATAAGCACTATCCCTCGAGTGGCCCAGGATATTTGATCCCGTTATGTGTGAGGGACAAATCATCTCTACGTCCACTACGATCTCTAAGCTTGCTTCTTATTGTTCTCGGTACACGCCTTTATAACTACCCACTTACGGTGTAGCGTTTAACGCTACCAAAATCACAATAATCCACAACTAGAATATCTAGTGACTTCAAGTCTAAGGATGACAATACAATTGCACCGCGAGAAGCACTTGTGACTCAACATAACGTGTATGTAGCCTTCTCGGACATGGGTCAATCCAGTGCGCCATTCCCCCTAATGCACACCTATGTGTTGGATCATGATATCTCCATATCAATCCAACCCCATACTAGTCTATAGATGATTGTCCCATTAATCATTATACTGGACTAGGGATATTTAAGATAAACAACACAATTGTAAATCTAAGGACTTCATTATATTAAATATCGAATAAATAATAAATGAATTTCTAGCCACAAATAAATTCATACTAAACTAGATTGCCTCTAGGGCATCTATTACAACAATCTCTACATGCAAAAGCTTAAAATCATCCGAGACAAACTTGCCGTTTCATATTCGTTTGTCTCCGATGAAGATTTGCTGCTCTACACCCTGAATGGCCTCCCGCCGGAGTATAACTCTTTCCGATCCTCTCTTCGGGTTCATTCCTCTCCGATCTCGTTTGAGGATTTTCATGTCCTTCTCAAGGCTGAAGAAAAGATGCATGCGGCTCAATCTTCTTCCTCCGCTGATTTTACTCCGACAACCTTCTATCACACTAGTGGCAGCCGCGGTGGCCGAAACCCTAATGGCAACCGTGGCGGTGGTGGACGGTTCAGTTCTCGCAACCACGGTGGAGGACGGTTCGGTTCCGAGTCAACCCAATCTTATGGATCTGGGTATGGAATCGGATCCGGTTCGGGTTCCGGATATCAATATGGATCCGGGTCCGGTTACGGGTCAGGAGCTTCGGGTCGTGGTTCTGGTCGATCCGGTTCAAGAGGACGGTTCTCTGGTTCGGGTCGAGGAGGTTCAGGACCGATCACTTGCCAAATCTGCGGGTACAACTACCATTCTGCAATTGATTGTTATCATAGAATGGATTATGCATACCAAGGTCGTCACCCACCTAAGCAGCTCTTCGCCATGGCCGCACAATCCTCTGCACACCCAGCTCCTGTCTCTGATCTCTGGCTATCGGACACCGGAGCATCCAATCACATGACTGCTGACTTCGGTAATCTGTCTCTTGCTGAACCTTATACTGGAAATGACTTTGTCACCATTGGTAACGGATCTTCTCTCCCCATTCAGCATTCTGGTATTGCTTACTTCACTACCTCTAATAATTCATTTGCGTTAAAAAATACTTTACATGTTCCAAAACTCTCTGTTAATCTTCTTTCTATACATCAATTTTGCACTGATCATGATGCACGATTTATTTTTGACAAAGACTCATTCTTCATTCAGGCCAAAGCCACGGGAAAAATTCAGTTTCAAGGCCCCAGTAAAAATGGATTATATCCAATGTCTTCTGTGTCTCTGTCCTCAAGTCATCAAGCATATTGGGTCAAAGAATTCACTCTCAACTTTGGAACTCTCGTCTTGGTCACCCTTCTAATTCTGTTTTAGCAAAATGTCTTCATACTTTACCTGTTTCTTCTTCTGTTGAACAATATGTTGGAACAATTTGTGAAAGTTGTTTAGCTGGTAAAATGTCTAGATTGCCTTACAACAATTCTACCTCAGTTTCTACTATTCCTTTAAATTTATTACATAGTGATGTTTGGGGACCTGCTTCTACAGTTTCTTATAATGGATACAAATACTATGTTTTGTTTATTGATGACTTCTCCGAATTCACTTGGTTGTTTCCTTTGAAGCTCAAATCTGATGTTGGTTCTGTATTTGCTACTTTTAAGACATTCATAGAAAAATTGTTAAATCATTATATCAAAATTTTTAGATCAGATGAAGGAGGAGAATACATTGCTTACACTTTTCAAAAATATTAAGTGATAGTGGCATATTGCATCAAAAATGTTGTCCTTATACTCCACAACAGAATGAGATTGCAGAAAGAAAACATAGGCATATCATAGAAACAGCAGTTACACTTCTCAATAATGCAAGTTTACCTAAAAAAATTTGGTACGATGCTGTTGTTGCCTCTACCTACTTGATAAATCGCATGTCTAGCTCAAACACTTCACACAAATCACCACATGAACTCCTTTTTCACTCTAAACCTTATTATACACACTTAAAAGTTTTTGGTTGTGCTTGTTTTCCAAGATTAACTGATTACAACACTTCCAAATTGGATCCCAAAACAAAGAAATGTCTATTTCTAGGTTATGCATCCGGTTATAAAGGTTATTTGTGCTTTGATCAAACTTGCAATAAATTTTACATAAGTAGAGATGTTGTCTTTGATGACTTTTCATTTCCCTACTCTACTTCTAATTCTGCAGATACTTCTACTATCTCACGTTCTCCTATTTCACTTACAGGTACATGTTCCTATCCAAATCATGACTCAGCTCATGATTCATCTGGTTTTATACAAGAAACACATATTTATGAGGGAACTGGGATCTTGCACGCCACTGGGACTGTGAATGATTCTCCACCACCTTGTACTGCTGCTACAGATACTACACAGGTCACTAACTTGTCCTCTATAGATACTACACCAGCTAGCAGTCATGGTGGTGAGACATCTCCAGTTCCAGGTTCAGGATTGGTAAGTTCCCACCCAGTGATGATCCCCCCTCCCCTCCGCCTCCTCCCCCAGGTCACCCTATGTGCACATGCAGCAAGTCTGGCATCAGTAAAAAGAAATTGATTTTCACAGCTTCTCTTCCTCACTCTGTTTTTTCTGCAACCACATCACACACAGATCTTATTGATCTCACCTCTTATACCGAAGCTGTCAAAACTCCTCAGTGGCAAAATGCAATGACTGAGGAGTATAACAGTTTGGTACAACAACAGACTTGGAGGTTGGTTCCACCACCCCCTAATGGCACAATTATTGGAAATAAATGGGTATTTCATACCAAATTTAACCCAAATGGTACTGTTTCTCGCTATAAGGCACATTTAGTTGCTAAAGGATATCACCAAACTCAAGGAATTGATTTTGACGAGACTTTTAGTCCAGTGGTCAAACATGCCACTGTTCGTTCAATTCTTGCCTTAGCTGCTACATTTAATTGGCCATTACAGCAGCTAGACGTCAAAAATGCCTTCTTACATGGTTTTTTTGCGTGAAACTATCTATATGAAGCAACCCACTGGGTTTGTTAATCCCTTATTTCCAAAACATGCGTGCCTTCTAAACAAGTCTATATATGGCATCAAACAGGCACCTCGTGCCTGGTTTGAGAGATTTACGACTTTTCTTTTATCTTTAGGTTTCAAAACCTCATATGTTGATTCGTCTCTATTTACTCGTCATCACAACAATCACATAACTGTTTTACTTTTTTACATTGATGATATTATTCTTACTGGTAATGATCACACATACATTACCTCTTTAATTGTCCAATTAAACTCTCAGTTTGAAATGACGAATCTGGGTTCTTTAACTTAATTTTTGGGACTCCAGATTTCACGATCTTCTCACGGTATTTTGATTCACCAAGAGAAGTATGTCAATGACCTATTAGCTCGTTTTAATATGTCATCCTGCAAGCCTTGCCCTACTCCTCTTGCAGGGGGCGTAAAATACCACACTAATCAAGGTGATTTGTTACAAGATGCAACTGTTTTTCGTCAGTTATTGGGTGCTTTGCAATATCTGACCTTTAGTCGACCAGATATTGCATTTGCAGTCAACCACCTCTGCCAATTTATGCATCAACCTGCTCAATTGCATCTCAGTGGTGCAAAACGTGTTCTTCGTTATTTGCAAGGCACAAAATCACATGGGCTTTTCTACCAAAAGGGTTATCTTCCTTTAAAAAATTTTACGGATGCAGATTGGGCCGGTGACCCAACTGACAGACGTAGTACTACTGGGCTTGTTATTTTTCTTGGCCCAAACCCAGTTCACTGGTCCGCTAAAAAGCAGCCCACTGTTTCCAGGTCCTCTACGGAAGCTGAATACAGGGCCCTGGCAACAGGAGCTGCTGATCTCTCCTGGTTTAGACAGCTTCTTCAAGATTTAAAAATTCAATTACCAGAACCACCATTACTTTGGACCGATAATATCTCTGCCTTGGCTATGACACGAAATCCACTCTTTCATGCTTGAACCAAGCATATAGAGTTGAATTATCATTATGTTAGAGAACAAGCTCTTCTAAAACACATTTCTGTTTGCTATATTTCAGGTGCTAACCAGATTGCGGATCTCTTCACCAAGTCCCTAGCAGCAGCTGAATTCGAATGATTCAAGTCTAAACTCATGCTCCAGCCACACCATGAGTTTAAGGGGGCGTGATAAAGCACATAAAATAATTTGTATGTTTTGGGCTATACTCTTGGGTTATGATCTGTTTTGTAAATGGGCTCCTTTCACAGCCCGTATTATTATTGTAAGTCCATTTTTGTTTTATCCCATCACAAACCCTAGCTACATTTCATACCGTTGGATCTGATAGTACATCCGACCGTTGAGATTGCTTGTATAAATTCACTGCTACTGCATTAGGTTGATTAATGAATTCATCTTCTTCTTTAAGTTCAGTCACTGCGCCTCTCTCTCTTCTCTGTATTTTCTCTCAAGAACCCTAAGGTTCTTTCAAAAATGTACGCGAATACATCCCACGAAGGTAAGAGTACGATTAGTGTCGTAAAAAAGACTCTAAAACAAGTTAGGAAACAATCAGTTAGCCTCCGGACTCGGTCGTGCAATCTAGCACTATACGAACTACTTCCTCACCCCGGCAGTCTTCTTCTTTGTTGTTCTTGATCCTTACTGCGTCTCTAATTCCTCGCCAACCCCTCAAGTATATTCAAAGTACGAATTTATGTGACTCTATCACGGTACGAACACGTCGTTTAAGAGCAGTGGCAGTCCGGCGGATCCACTACCATCCCCACTCAATAAAAGTTTAAAATTTTATCCTGATTATTGTTATTATTTTCAGTTTAGCCTTTACAATAATAATATTATTACAACTGTTAATTTTTTCTAATCTTTTAATTTAGCTCCCACGGTAATCCGCCCTAATAGTGGATCCCTCATTAGTCTCCTAATTGTGTCATCACGAATGTATGAATTTGAAAAAAACTGATTCTCAAAAATGTGGAAAAAACTAACATTAAATCCATCTTATTTACGTCATTTCATAGAAGGCTAAAGCAGATATGATGGGCTGACCAGAGGACATGGGCCTTGAAAACCCACAGTGACTCAGTTCGGGCTTCTCTTCTAATATTAATATGAGGCCCTATTCCGTTCAAAAAAAAAAAAAACAATATGAGGCCCCATATACAGACAGCTGATTCATTCTTTCAAGTGCTTTTGTGAAGACTCTTTGCATGGAGAAGGTGCAGCTGCAGAAGAGGCTATTACAATAGTATCGATCTGAATATTTGGAAATGCATTTTTGAAACTTCAGAGTAAGAACATAGTACAATTCATGACAAAATATAATAAATGTCCAAAAACTAAAGGAGCATAGCAAACTAGCAATTGTTCAAAAGATGATATGAGGAAAGATTTAGGTAGAGATCAGATTTAGTCACTCTCTCTCTCTGTCTCTATATATATATACACACACACCAATGTGATAGTAATTTTGTAGGACAAATATATGTATTGGACTAAGAATGAGAGGAGATTTATCCTTGTTGATATCCTACTCCAGGACCTCGTTTGTTTTTTGGCTTAGATTCGAAGACTTGATAGTGCTGGTATTAATAGTGATGTGATTAATAGTACTGAAATTAACAGTGATGCAGTGGGTATAAGACAATGTTTGTTTTCTCCATGACTATGTGGGACTATGACAGAAATGACAAATATGCCCTCAGTGATAAGTATGAAATAAAATCTGACGCATGTCATTACAGTATGAAATAAAATATAATAGTGTATCTAAAACAAAATTACTACACATATTCCATCATATCTTTCCAATGATCAACACTACAAAAAATAACAATAAAACAGATGAACGACCATCAGATCATTCAAAAAATCTACGAAATTGGACCATTTGAAGGAGAAAAACTCGAAAGCAATGTAAATATAAAAGTAAACTATGTACCTAACCCAGTAAACTATCTCCCTCCATAAAGGATTTAGATTATTCCTTTACTTGAGAGTAAAATCTACAAAAATAATAGTGCACTGTGTGCAAAAAAAATGTATTCACAACTCCATCAATGGAGCAAGCTCACTGATCAGATTGTGACTTTCGTGGCGGTGATTCATAGCATACAAGTACTTGGTTCTAATAGAGTGAATTTCTGATGAGGTGAATTTACATGGAGAGCTTCAGTAAGGTTTTAGGATAAAAGTGTCATAAAAACAAAGTATTGTTAATACCTGGAATACCCAGGTATGGATTAAGCCATATGAGAGGGCTTCATGGTGGGCCAGCAATTATGCAAACTTTTGCCAGTTTTGCCAACAAACAAAAAATATTAAATGTTTGGGCTTGGCAATCCCATATTGGCTTCATAAGACAAAAAACAAACGAAGTCCAGAGGTATTGCAGAAAGACGCCAGAGCAGAGTTAATTTTTGCACACGAGCGGCGAGAGGGTTGGAAGAAAACAAGGCAGTCATTCGCAAATAAAAATGTGAGAGACATGGTCACCATTTCTTACTAAAGGAAATTCCAGGCAATCATCACTTCCCATAAGACGGGAGAGGGAAGACGAAAGAGTTTCGAGGTATATGATAAAGAGGTAGGGGAAAGAGCCCCGCCCCATGTCTAAGCCCTGCCTTGGAGCACACTTTTTCACCTAACTTTTCATTGAGCAGAACTGAGAAGGAAGTAGTGGTGACACATTGTAAGAGGAGACAAATCCATATTTTTAAAAGCCAAGAAATCTGAGAACTTTTTCGAGAAAAGCCCACTTGATCCTGTCAATAGCTTTATTCCTATCCGGTTTCATGGCTCCCATATGGTAATTTTCTTTCTAGTGAGATATAATCCTGGAAAAAATATATTTAGCAAGGAGTGTGTTACCAGAGATTTGGCGGCCCGGGACAAAAACACTTTGCTGTGCAAAGATAGTATCAAGTAGGACACGTTTAAGGCGGTTAGGACCTTGGCCACGATAGAGAGTCAAGTAGAGACTAACGGGCCTAAAATCAGATGGATTATTAGAAGAGTCAGTCTTGGGGATGAGCGCGATGAAGAAATAGTTAACTTCCTTAAGTAAGAAGTTAGAATTAAAGAAAGATGATTTTATTTAATTTAGATCTGTTAATTTTTGCACATGCTTTGCTAAATTGGCGGTGTGTGGTGGTGGTGGTAGTGGTGTTGATGTTGTTTTATACCAAAGTGAGAGAGAGAGAGGGAGAGACTATTGAGGTAGAGACAGAGATACAGAGGGAATTAGAGCGAAAAAAAGGAGAAAATTGTCATTTACACATATTTCTTAAAACATGTGCAAATAGTAACCAGATAAAAGAAAAGAAACATAGGAAGTATCAACTGAGTTTATTCGAATAAATATAACTGATTTTCGTGAAAATCATAAAAATAATACTCAATCCATTTGCCTTTATAAGTCTCGTTTTTCATTTTGGAGTGTTCCAAAATGTAAGTTTTTTTTTAAAAAAATGAACCAACTTTAAAGTAAACAATTTCTCTTTTATCTCTCTTTATCTTTTCTAGGATATGAATTGTAATCAAAATATTACGAAAGAGGGTAAAAAATATTTATCATATTAAATCACTTAAAATTTATTTTATATTACACTTACTAAGGGCATTATAGATAACTACACAAAATCTCGGCATACTTATTCTTCATCTAGGCATACTTGTTACACAAAATTATTTTCCTCAAAGCTTGTTCTTTCTTGTATCATGCGGGGTGTAGTTGAATTGGATGGGTTATCATTCTTAAGACTTGAGACATTTACCTTGAGGTCTTGATTCAAATATTTGGGCAACTCAATTGCTACATACTGTCCTCCTTAATTGCGAGTTTTGTCAGCTCAAATTTTCTCAGACTGATTTACCGTCGTTAAAAAAACATAAACAAATGAATGTATCTATAACAATCTACTATGGAGGATAGTCTGTCCCCAAAATGTGAATCATCCAACCAAACAACATTCAAGTATGTGAAACATCCAACCAAATAACATTCAAGTCTTCCAAACATAAATATACCTGTTCTTCACATGCTCCACTAAAATAATTTCGGGTCCACATGAATAAAATCTAACCCCAATTCCACCAATCACAGTTAAGAGATGTTTTGTGGTGGCATATTTAGAGATGATGAATGCAGGATGATTGAAACTTACTGTGGGAATTATATTGTGCAGTCCTTGAGGCAAAGTTGTGGCGTATTTTCAGAGAACTTACTATTGCCCACAAGCATAACTAGACTGATGTTAGCATTGAAAGTGATTCAAAGGAGGCTCTACAGCTCATCAAATAAGGAAATTTGGAAATGCATAACTATAAAACAGTTGTGGAGGAAATTAGAATTCCGCTCCAAGGCTGCAACTGTAACCTAGCTTGGATCCCTAGAGAGACTAATGAAGTTGCTGACACCTTGGCAAAGATGAGAGTTCAACAAAAAGAACACATGGTTATCTTTGAAGAAGCTCCAACTGAGATCAGGGAGCTCCTTGTGAAGGACACTATGGCGCAGCAAATTTAATGGGAGCCATGCTGTGTGGAATGTGGACTGTTCTCTTTTTTTTATTTATGTTATGTTATCAGATTATCTAGGGTTCTATGAGAACATCATATATGAGAAGATAAAGGAGAAGAAGGAGAGAGAGAGAATGTAGAGGGAAAGATGTAATTCAGTGTATTTAATCATCTATATTACACTTACCAAATACAGTACTTATAAGTCTATACTGTATGTAACTACTAGCTAATATAAAAGACACATTTACCCTTGAAGTTCTGATATTATTGCAAACTGACCCTACACTATCTACAGCCTCCCTCAAACTGAGCTCAATGTTACACTTGAGTGAACTACAGTTTGGTCCTCAAATCCAGAAATTGAGCATGAGAAAGAGCATTTGTCATAATATCTGCAACTTGAGTCTTAGAAGGAATATAGGACAAGGAAATAAACTTGGATATTGCCATTTCTCTCACAAAATGATAGTAATCTCAATGTGTTTGGTTCAAGCATGAGAAACTGGATTGGATGCTAGAGTCAAAACTGAGACATTATCACACCACAAATGAGGAACATTATAAGCAATACTCAAATCTTCCAACAAATAAGTGATTTACCTCAACTGCCACATCTGACAATGCTCTATACTCGGCCTCTGTAGAAGACTTTGCAACTGTAGGTTGTTTCTTAGAGCACCAAGACACCAAATTAGAGCCCAGAAACACACAATATCCAGTAGTAGACCTCTTATCCTCTCTGCATCCAGCCTAGTCAGCATCACTAAGGGCAGTAATAGAGACAGGAAGATCATAAACCACAAATTAAAGACCTTGACCAAGAGTACCTTTCACATATCTCAATGTCCTCTTAAGAGACTGAAAATTTGTGGCTGTATGCATATGTTGACACAAAACATTTACTGCAAACTGTAAATCTAGCCTTGTGATTGTGAGGTACTGAAGTGCTCCAACAATACTTCTAAAGGAAGTGACATCTGAAGAGGAAAACACAGATTCAGTAGAGACCACAGAGGCAATGAAAGGTCGGGGAACAACTGGAGTAACCACAACTTTACTTTCTTGCAAACCAGCCTTGAGAAGTAGATCAGTGGCATACTTAGTCTGATGTAGAACAAACCCAGAAGAGTTCTTTGACACTTCAATGCCTAGAAAGTAGTTGAAAACCCCCAAATCTCTTAGAGCAAAGTGAGTCTTCATACTGTGAAGGAAATCTTTAATAGCTGCAGTACTATTCCCAGTGACTAAAATATCATCTACATAGACTACCCCAGAAGAGTCACTGTAGAATTATTTAACACAAACAGAGAAGTGTCTGCCAAGCTCATGAGAAAACCTTGAGCTAACAAGAAATTAGATGACTTTTGATACCAAGATCTAGGAGCTTGCTGCAACAACCCCCTTATCCGGCTCGGACAAGACCGGGAGGGCGATGCTAAAAGTAACGGCGGAAATCAAATGCATAACATCCCAACTTATTTATTTATTACATAATATTAAACAAAAGTTTCTAGATATTACACAAGCGTTTCTGAAACTACTACATTATTCGTAACTAGCCAAAACTAGATGCTACTCAAGGTGAAATCCAACTACGTGAGTCTCGTTCCCAGCTACACCTTAGTCTTCAGCTCCTAAACCTGCGGTGGGAAGGAAACAGGAACCGCATTTTTCAAAGTCAGCATGGAAATACTGAGTAAGTGACACCCAAGCTCGTAAAACAGAAGATGAAGCATAACTTTCTTTTCACAATAAATATAAAGAGGAAATAAATCATAAAAATTGTAAAACTTGCAGAGTAGATCAGGAACTCAAACATAAACTGTAAAACAGTAAAAACACTTATAAGATTTTCTTTCTTTTGATCTTCCTTTCTCTTATTTCAAACGGGGAGAATTAGTCCTAGTCTCTTTCTTCTTTTCTTTCTTAAATATCAAAATCTCATAGAAAACTGTATTATTAACTTTGTTGACACGGGGAAGAATCTACTAACTCTACGCATCCAAGACCTTAAGTGCCGGCACCCCCCTAAGACTTCTTGCGGCCAGAGAGGTGAGTACATGGTGCGACCCGGCAGGTTGCGACCGGGTTAAACTAAAAACGGGTCGAGAGGACGAAGCCAACACGACCAATCTAATCACAGGCCGAGTGAACAAAGTCAACACGGCAATAATACGCTTCTCCCGTACAACTCTTTCCACTTTAATTAATTATGCATTAATATTATTCGTGTGACAATATCAAGCAAAATAACTTCTTTAAAATGTAAGGAAATCTGAAATAAACACATAAATAAATAACAAGCACTTGTTGAGACAATTACTAAAATCAACTTGCGACACGAAAGGAGCTTGGCACACAAGGCTTGGCATGTTCACTTACCTTACTTTCCGTAGCAAAAGCACGTCCTAGCAGTGGCTCGGGCCTACAAAGATGTCACCTACAAATCGTGTCTATGTCAACAAATATTCAAATAAAATGCTATAATTCCTTAAAGAGTATTTTTCTTTATATTAATCCAAACCCCGCTATTTAAATTCTAACGTTTTATTATCTATTTATAATTTCCTAGAAATGCTACAACTCATCTACTTTTAAACAACTATTCTTATTATTATTATTATTATTTAAAAGTGACTAATTAGATTAAAAATATTAGTTAAAGATAAAATTGTACTTAGAAGCTATAAATGATTTTTGACTATTATGTTTTTAGGAAAACTCTACACGATGCTATATTATTTAGAAATAGTGAAAATCCAGTTTTACAAGCTAACAACTAATTTAATAAGCTAAGTGATTAAACATTATTTATTGCAAGTTTTTAACAAAAACGCTTCTATTATAATTTTTTTAACAAACCACCCGTTTACTACAAAAACTACTATTTTTAGAAATTGTTGTTAATCCAAAAATAATTATTATTATTATTATTATTATTATTATTATTATTATTATTATTATTATTATTATTATTATTATTATTATTTTAACTAAAAGTGTGGTTTAAACTCTAATTTATATTAAAAATCAACAAATACCTAGTTTATATTAAAGCAGTTATGTTAAATGTCACTAATCACCCCCTAGTTTCAGAAAATACAAAACAGCCCCTATGTCATGTTATAATAATTTTCTGAAAATTACACTTTGACCCCTTTTTCAACAACAAACTTGATTTAGCTTCTCTAGTCATGATTTCAGCTACCAATTCTTGATTTTGATTTCATATAACAACTAAACAGAGGGTATAGCACGTACCTAGGCCAAAAATGGCCGGAAACCGTTGAGATATGTGTCGGGTCGAAGTCTCGTATCGGAGTCGCCGGAGTTGAAGCTCACCCGCCGGATTTAATGGCTTCTTTGGCCGGTTCTGAGTCTACTGCTGGCTTGGTCGGTGCCTAAGGAGTCTGCTGGGATCAAGGGAGAGATTGGGTGTTGCTGCTGCGCTTGGCCGGAGTTGGTCGCCGGTTTTAATGGAGGCCGGAGGTGGCGGTGACCTCTGCTACTCCTGCTGCTGCTACTACTTGGGTTCTGGAACCTCTTTCGATTGGAAAGAGAGTGAAACAGAGGCAGAGAGGTGAATGAGAGAGAGAGAGAGGCGGTAGTGGTGGTGGGTTTGCTTTCCCGTTCGTCGCCGCCGGCACAGGGGTGGCCGTGGTGGTTGTTGTTGCTGCTACTGCTGCCTCTGTCGGTGTTTGTTTCAGAGAACAGAGAGGATGGGAGAGCTAGAGAGAGAGAGAGAAGTGGGTGGCTTTCTCGGTGCTTGCTGCCGGAAACAATGGCGGCAGTGGTGGATGGGGGTGGCTGCTGCCTCTCTTCCTCCGCTGCTGCTGCTGTTCTCTGGTGGCAGGTAGGTGGAGGGAGAGAGTGAGAGATGAAAGAGGTGATGGTGGTGGGTTTTTACCGAGGTTTCAACGATGATGGTGGTGATGATGTTGACGGTGGTTGTGGTGGTGAAGGTGGCTGCTGGGGCTGCTGCTGCTGGTGGTGGCTGGTGAGGGCTTTAAATAGTGTAGGTTCCTTGGTGGCCAAGTAGTAGAAGGCGGCGTGAAGCTTCACGAAGGGTGTTGGGGCGGTTACGGGTTGAAGGCGGTTTTCATGCTTTGTCGTGAAGGAAATTTTGGAGGGGATGAGTGAGAGGGAGAAGTGGTAATGTGTGGGTGAAGTACTAGTGTTTTAGTGATTGGGTGTGGCAACCACACCTAGTCTCGCGGTAGTCGGGTACGCGTTGAAAATTATAATTTTAACTAAATCTACGAAACGTTAACATATTATTTCGCGATCGTTAAGCTATTATTTTTTCTAAAATTCTCTACAATACAAAACTCAAAAATTTTATTCTCATATTATTTTGCCTATAAAAATTATTATTATGCTTCTTTAATGACTATTTTACCCCTACGGATTAAACGGGGTATTACATCCCTCCCCCCTTAGACAAAGCTTCGTCCTCGAAGCTAAAATCAGGCAACTACTCATGATACTCAGATAATCTAATAAACAACTATCTAACAGAATTTATGTCACATGGCTGGCAAGTAATTTCACGTAACAAATAATAGCAAATAGCCATTTTAAGATATACGTAACACCATATAAGGTCGTGGTCACATCTAACTAATTAAGTGGTCTTGGTCCCATTAGGTTACTAAGTCTCGAGGCTAACCATGTCTCAATAGTACTAAGAACGTAACACTACTTTATCGAAAGGTTGCCGTCCCTAGAACTGAACTCAATATTCGAAAAATATACGAGCCCTTAGTACCTGATCAAGTAGGTTGTCAACCCGAAGTTGGCTGCTCATAGTCATGGAAATCTCCTGTGCCAACTCCATACTCAGCTTCTGCCTCAGTCTTTGTCAACACTGCAATTCTTCCTACATTGGTATTTTGAGCTCCTGTTCCTCCTGCCCCATTATTGTTGTTCATCTTGTATCCAGCATTATTGTTTCCAGTCCTGGGTTGAGCTCCATTCTGTCCTGTATTTCCTGGGTTGTAGTTCTGCTGCCTTCCGTATCCATTGTCTCCATTGTTCAGACGGTTCTCATTCGGCTGACGGTTTCCCTGGTAGTTGTTCTGTTGTGGTCCTCCAAAGTTGCCTCCTTGGATTATTGGCTGATTCCCAACTGGTGGTCGTCGACATTCGTAAGATCGGTGTCCCCTCTTTCCACAATTGAGGCATGTGACTACATTTCCTTCACAATCCGCTCCGGGGTGGTTCCGTGGGCACTTTTTGCAGTAATGACGGCGAATTGGCTGAGTTTCAACATCCTGCTCACTGCCTCGGTTTTTCTCATGGTTACCTCCTCCATTGCTAGGCTTGCCCTTTGCAGAGTTGGTGTTACTTGCTCCTGTTTCTTCTAGCTTACGTTTCTTGCGTTTCTCTTCTTGGGTAACACGAACCCGATAGATGTCAGCAGCTCTGTCGTAGGCTTCATGGAGAGTAGAATAGGTTCTGCATAACAGAGACTCCTGTAGTCTTTCATGCAGCCCAGCGATGAATTTAGAGATCTTGGAATCCTCGTCAGGTACCATGTTGCCTACAAACCTTGTCAACTCAGTAAATTTCCGGAAGTACTCAGTTACGGAATCGTTTCTTTGCTGTAGGTTCTGGAATTCTAGTTCCTTGCTCCTTTTCACATGGTGAGGGTAGAAGCGAGCTCTCATCGCAGATTGAAGGGATTCCCAGTTGAATTTCGGATCGGCTAGCAAAGTTTCCCTTGCATTCCTCCACCAAAGATGTGCTTCACTCTTTAAGTAGAAGACAGCACAGTTGACTTTCCGGTCATCAGGACATTCTACGGTCTCAAGAATTTTGTCCATTTCTATAATCCAATCCTCTAATTCCACATGATCCTCTTTTCCCGTAAAATCCATTGGCTTCATATCTGCCACTTGCTTGGCCCAATTAGTTCCTGTCTGTCCTCCATTATTCATCATCTGTGTCATTTGCACGAAGAATTGCTCCATGGTGATGTTCTCAGACATCTGTTCCTGTCAAACTTTCCCTAAGTAATATCGTAACGGTCTATCAGTCTCATCCTACGGTATTCCGGGTTATGGTCTGGAAATCTCAACAATTTTCTCATAATTTCATAATTAGCAATGCTTCTAACACATAGCACTCAACTTCACAGTAACACATATAACTCATGTCAACAACTATAACTCTTCTTTGCACAGCAAGCAGAAATCAAACTCTATTTCCATCCTTGTTCTTATCATGAAAGTAACAACCATCTATAATCATTGAAATGAATCTCAAATCAAACTGTATCACATAAAACTCAACAATCTCAAAGCAGGATGAGGGTGGCTGGAATAATCAAAACTTATACTTAGGCTACCCATAACCCCAACGGCTTTTCCAATTTTAATTATCTTGCCCTATGTTCATTTTAAGTTACCCTACAGGTTTTATACTGGAACGAACGCTCTGATACCACCTGCAACAACCCCCTTATCCGGCTCGGACAAGACCGGGAGGGCGATGCTAAAAGTAACGGCGGAAATCAAATGCATAACATCCCAACTTATTTATTTATTACATAATATTAAACAAAAGTTTCTAGATATTACACAAGCGTTTCTGAAACTACTACATTATTCGTAACTAGCCAAAACTAGATGCTACTCAAGGTGAAATCCAACTACGTGAGTCTCGTTCCCAGCTACACCTTAGTCTTCAGCTCCTAAACCTGCGGTGGGAAGGAAACAGGAACCGCGTTTTTCAAAGTCAGCATGGAAATACTGAGTAAGTGACACCCAAGCTCGTAAAACAGAAGATGAAGCATAACTTTCTTTTCACAATAAATATAAAGAGGAAATAAATCATAAAAATTGTAAAACTTGCAGAGTAGATCAGGAACTCAAACATAAACTGTAAAACAGTAAAAACACTTATAAGATTTTCTTTCTTTTGATCTTCCTTTCTCTTATTTCAAACGGGGAGAATTAGTCCCAGTCTCTTTCTTCTTTTCTTTCTTAAATATCAAAATCTCATAGAAAACTGTATTATTAACTTTGTTGACACGGGGAAGAATCTACTAACTCTACGCATCCAAGACCTTAAGTGCCGGCACCCCCCTAAGACTTCTTGCGGCCAGAGAGGTGAGTACATGGTGCGACCCGGCAGGTTGCGACCGGGTTAAACTAAAAACGGGTCGAGAGGACGAAGCCAACACGACCAATCTAATCACAGGCCGAGTGAACAAAGTCAACACGGCAATAATACGCTTCTCCCGTACAACTCTTTCCACTTTAATTAATTATGCATTAATATTATTCGTGTGACAATATCAAGCAAAATAACTTCTTTAAAATGTAAGGAAATCTGAAATAAACACATAAATAAATAACAAGCACTTGTTGAGACAATTACTAAAATCAACTTGCGACACGAAAGGAGCTTGGGACACAAGGCTTGGCATGTTCACTTACCTTACTTTCCGTAGCAAAAGCACGTCCTAGCAGTGGCTCGGGCCTACAAAGATGTCACCTACAAATCGTGTCTATGTCAACAAATATTCAAATAAAATGCTATAATTCCTTAAAGAGTATTTTTCTTTATATTAATCCAAACCCCGCTATTTAAATTCTAACGTTTTATTATCTATTTATAATTTCCTAGAAATGCTACAACTCATCTACTTTTAAACAACTATTCTTATTATTATTATTATTATTTAAAAGTGACTAATTAGATTACAAATATTAGTTAAAGATAAAATTGTACTTAGAAGCTATAAATGATTTTTGACTATTATGTTTTTAGGAAAACTCTACACGATGCTATATTATTTAGAAATAGTGAAAATCCAGTTTTACAAGCTAACAACTGATTTAATAAGCTAAGTGATTAAACATTATTTATTGCAAGTTTTTAACAAAAACGCTTCTATTATAATTTTTTTAACAAACCACCCGTTTACTACAAAAACTACTATTTTTAGAAATTGTTGTTAATCCAAAAATAATTATTATTATTATTATTATTATTATTATTATTATTATTATTATTATTATTATTATTATTATTATTATTATTATTTTAACTAAAAGTGTGGTTTAAACTCTAATTTATATTAAAAATCAACAAATACCTAGTTTATATTAAAGCAGTTATGTTAAATGTCACTAATCACCCCCTAGTTTCAGAAAATACAAAACAGCCCCTATGTCATGTTATAATAATTTTCTGAAAATTACACTTTGACCCCTTTTTCAACAACAAACTTGATTTAGCTTCTCTAGTCATGATTTCAGCTACCAATTCTTGATTTTGATTTCATATAACAACTAAACAGAGGGTATAGCACGTACCTAGGCCAAAAATGGCCGGAAACCGTTGAGATATGTGTCGGGTCGAAGTCTCGTATCGGAGTCGCCGGAGTTGAAGCTCACCCGCCGGATTTAATGGCTTCTTTGGCCGGTTCTGAGTCTACTGCTGGCTTGGTCGGTGCCTAAGGAGTCTGCTGGGATCAAGGGAGAGATTGGGTGTTGCTGCTGCGCTTGGCCGGAGTTGGTCGCCGGTTTTAATGGAGGCCGGAGGTGGCGGTGACCTCTGCTACTCCTGCTGCTGCTACTACTTGGGTTCTGGAACCTCTTTCGATTGGAAAGAGAGTGAAACAGAGGCAGAGAGGTGAATGAGAGAGAGAGAGAGGCGGTAGTGGTGGTGGGTTTGCTTTCCCGTTCGTCGCCGCCGGCACAGGGGTGGCCGTGGTGGTTGTTGTTGCTGCTACTGCTGCCTCTGTCGGTGTTTGTTTCAGAGAACAGAGAGGATGGGAGAGCTAGAGAGAGAGAGAGAAGTGGGTGGCTTTCTCGGTGCTTGCTGCCGGAAACAATGGCGGCAGTGGTGGATGGGGGTGGCTGCTGCCTCTCTTCCTCCGCTGCTGCTGCTGTTCTCTGGTGGCAGGTAGGTGGAGGGAGAGAGTGAGAGATGAAAGAGGTGATGGTGGTGGGTTTTTACCGAGGTTTCAACGATGATGGTGGTGATGATGTTGACGGTGGTTGTGGTGGTGAAGGTGGCTGCTGGGGCTGCTGCTGCTGGTGGTGGCTGGTGAGGGCTTTAAATAGTGTAGGTTCCTTGGTGGCCAAGTAGTAGAAGGCGGCGTGAAGCTTCACGAAGGGTGTTGGGGCGGTTACGGGTTGAAGGCGGTTTTCATGCTTTGTCGTGAAGGAAATTTTGGAGGGGATGAGTGAGAGGGAGAAGTGGTAATGTGTGGGTGAAGTACTAGTGTTTTAGTGATTGGGTGTGGCAACCACACCTAGTCTCGCGGTGGTCGGGTACGCGTTGAAAATTATAATTTTAACTAAATCTACGAAACGTTAACATATTATTTCGCGATCGTTAAGCTATTATTTTTTCTAAAATTCTCTACAATACAAAACTCAAAAATTTTATTCTCATATTATTTTGCCTATAAAAATTATTATTATGCTTCTTTAATGACTATTTTACCCCTACGGATTAAACGGGGTATTACACTTGCTTTAGGCCATAGAGAGACTTTGTTCATTGGCATACAAAACGTGGAAACTGGGGATGAATGATGCCTTCTTGCTGCTGCATAAACACCTGTGCAGTTAAGTTCCCATTCAAAAAAGGCATTAGAAACATCTAACTTCTTGACACTCCATTGTTGTGCAAGAGCATAAGACAACACAATTCTGATAGTGACATGTTTGGCAACAGGGCCGAAAGTCTTTGCATTATCTAGGCCATACTCTTTTAATGAACCCTTAGCCACTAATCTTGCCTTGTATCTAGCAATCTTGCCATCTGCACCTCTTTTTATTTTATAAACCCATTTAGATCCAACATCTTACCTGTTCGGTGGCATTGGAACTAAAACCTAGGTGTTTTGTTTTTGTAAGGCTGCAAATTCTTCTTGCATAGCCTTCTACCAATGACCATAGTCATTTGCTTGTGTAAAGTTAGATGGTTCAGTGTCATTGTACTCAGTTTTATCTAAGTGTATTTGATACTTAGGATTGGGTTTGAGAACCCCCACTCCGGATCTAGTCACCATAGGGTGTGAAGAAATAGTTAAAGGATCAGAAGAAGAAGAAGAGGAAGATGAAGATGACACGTGTGGTAAAGAAGAAGAAGAAGAAGACACATGTTGAAAAGGAGAAACGTCAAAGGACAAACTAGAAAAATAAGCAATTGGAGAAGGAGAAGTATAAGATAGAAAAGCATTAAGAAAGAAATATGTGGTTTTAGGAATCGCAAAATCTGCAGAATAAGTGGAAGAGTATGGAAAAATGTGTTCATAAAACACAACATGTCTAGAGGTATATACAGTGTGGGAAACCAAACCCAAACATCTGTAACCTTTAGTGATAGAACAGTAATCAATAAAACACACTTTGTAGACCGTGGAGACAATTTGATTGAGGAGTAAGGTCTCAGCCAAGGATAACAGAGACAACCAAAGCTTTTGAGTGACAAATAATCAGGAATAGTGCTGAAGAAAACCTAAAAAATAAGATTTGAATAAGAGAAGAGATTTAGGTTGTCTGTTTATGAGAAATTTGGCTATAAAGCTGCATCAAGCCAATATCTCATACGGTGATGAGATTGATGAAGAAGAGCCACAACAACTTCTATAATATGTATGTGTCTCCTCTCCACTCTGCCTGCCTGTTCTCGTGTGTGAGGTTATGTGAGTTGATGAACAGTACCTTGATTAAGTAGATAGACACCAAACTCATTACTAAGAAACTCCCCACCATTGTCTGTTCTAAAAGTTTGAACATGACAATGAAATTGAGTAAAGACATTTCTTTTAAATGAACATAAGAAGCATAAGATTGAGACTTGAACTTTAAAGGATACAACCAACAAAATATACTATAGTCATAAATAAGGATGAGATAGTATCTATAGTGTTTCCAAGATGGGACAGGGAATGGACCCCAAACATCAGCATGAACCAATTGGAAAGCATGAGAGTCAGATACAGGGAAATGAAGCTTATGACTCTTAGCTATAGTACAAGATTCACACATATTCTATGAAAATTGTGAAGGAAGCTTTAATAATTTGGCTAAGTGATCATAAACCTTTTTAGAGGGATGAACAATGGAAGGGAAGCACTTCCCTAACAGTTCTTTCTTTGAGGCAAAAATGGGGCATAACCCATCATGGATATGGAGGAGTCTGATTGCTGGAAGGAAAGTCATTAAAAAAGGGAGCTTGTGGAGAATTGGTACTGGGAGTGATGTCTCCATTACAAGACACAAGTGGATCCCTAAAAACTTTGAAGTGTTATGCAAGCCTGGGATTAATCTCCCTGGTGATACTAAAGTTGCTACTTTGATAAATGCACACAAAAGGTCCTGGAAAGTTTGCACTATCAATAATGTGTTCACCCCTGAGGTGGCAAAAGAAATTCTCTCCATCCCTCTATCATGGAAACTTCAACAAGACAAGTTGATTTGACAATTTGATAATCAAGGAATTTATAATGTCAGATCAGGAACTAGAGTGGCAGATTTATTGGAGCTGGAGGAAGGTAACAACACTTTCTCCCCACCTACCTCTTCTAGTAATTTTGATAAAAATTATTGGAAATTTCTTTGGTCTGCAAACCTTCCTCCAAAAATTAAGAATTTTTGGTGGAGACTTATTCACAATGCTATTGCAGCAAGTGAAAATCTCAGCAGAAGAGGATGCAATACATGCAAAATCTGTGATGAAGAGGTGGAAACTATTGCTCATATATTTCTTTACTGTAATTGGACCAGGCCTTTTTGGCTTCTCACTGGTTTCAAACATGATGTTTCAAAATCAAAGTTGGAGAAATCTGAAAAATTGGCTTTTGCACATATTTGAGCTCTACAATTCTAAGGGCCTACAAAAGGAGGATGTTTGGTTCATCATCTGGTGTTGCTGGTGCATGTGGAAAACTAGGAATGATTTCTATTTCAATCACAAGCCTATCCAGCCATTGTCTGTTTGGACTCAGTGCAAGAACTGTTGGGATCAGTACCAGTACATTTCTGCAAATCTTGTTCCTCAAAAGGTGGAAAGAAATCTAACTTCCCATACACAGAAAGATATTAAATGGACACCCCCAGATGATGGTTGCTTAAAGTGCAATTTTGATGCAAGTTTTGACCCCAGTACAAGTTACACATGGTTGATTTATAGGAACTATGTGGGTACTGTTATTGAGCTAGGATGGTGTACCAACACAACATCATCGGCTCTGATGGCTGAATCTCATGCTCTTAGGTATGCTTTATGGAATGCTCCAATGGAGGACAAGAAGAAGATTAGGTTCGAAGGGGATTGTCAGATTCTGATCAATTTGATAAAAAATGAGACTTCACATTGGAAGATTGCAGAAATTCTTGAAGATGTTAAAGACAACCTTTTACACCTGGAAGCTCCTTGTAGTTGGATTAGTAGAAAATCAAATGAATTAGCTGATTATTTGGTCAATTTTGTTAAGGAAGGTAGAAACTTAGATGGAGTTAGTGAGGACTCTGGATTCAAAGAGATAGCTAGAAAAGATTGTAATTTTGGAAGTTGTTCCCCTGTTTCTTAATGGAATTTTAATTTTGACAAAAAAAAAACAGCGTTAGAGGTAATCTTCTTAAGGCAATAATCATGCACTAATATATGATAAACTTTTAATAATTGAAAAGATAAACCACCAAAATTTAAACCTTTTACCAAAGTGATTTTTGATTAAAATCTGATTTTTTAAACAATATTATTAATTTGTAATTTAATTTTTAATGCATAATTAAAATAATAAATGTTGTCAAACTGAAGAGTAAAATAATGAGTTCTTGAGGACAACTTTACCACAAGTTTGTCTGAATCTGAGAGGAATATATATTATGGTGAACGAGACGGAGGTCTGGTGGTTGTGGTTGCCGGAAAAAGAATACAAGTGAATAGGTGATTGCAGAAGGAACTCGGTCGCTGCGGAGAGAGAAAGAGGAAAAGATGGTGTCCAACTTTTAGAGGGCCAATTTAATCAATTAAGTAAACATGTTAGTTTGATTTAACCGGACTCAAAACATGTAAAAATGATATCTAAAAAATAACATGTAAAAATGTAACTAAAATATTTAGTGTAAAGTAGTAATATTTTCTTTCCGTACATAACTTGGCCGCTAGAAATAGGGGTGTGTCTTGATAATACGCAAACAGTAAGAGTATGATGTGCATACTTATTATAACCGGAGAGTACTTTGTGTAAATTACCCAAATAATAAATGTTGCCAAACTGACCCGACTTGGGAGGGTTATTTTGCAAATAACCAAAAAGAGAAAAGAAGAAGAAATGACAAAAGTTTGGCCAAAAAGGAAAGGCAAGTAGAGGAGGGGGTCAGCGTAGAAAAGTACACGAAGTTGATTGCAGGTGGTCCCTCAAGAATCCCTGGGCAAATGGCAAAGCGTAATTCGACAGCTAAACCGACACGTGTCCTCCCTAAACACCTCAAAACCCCCGATAGCCGGTTCCCAAACCCCCCCCCCCCCCCCCCCCCCCCACCTTCCTCCTACCTCCCTCTATGTATCTCCCTCCTCTAGAAGGTCTGCGCAAGGTCACACAGTAAAGAGAGAGAGAGAGAGAGAGAGAGAGAGAGAGAGGGGAGAGAGATGACTGGGAATTTAGAGAGAGAAAAGGAAGTGAGCCTCGATGATTTGAAGAAGAGAATGGCTGATTTTGCTGCAGAGAGGAACTGGGATCAGTTTCATAGCCCTAGAAATCTCCTCTTGGCTCTGGTATGCCCCTTCATCTCCTTCTATGGCTTCTTTAATACATATATATGTATATGTCAAGGTTCTGATTGTTCTTGATCATCATCAAGATTCTGATCTGCCACTCCTTCAATTAATTTTTTTTGCTCTTTTAACTTTTGTTTGATTTTGTGAAATTTCTTTGACTCAAATATCTGCATGGGGGTTTGTGATGTTTATCTTGTTTCTGAGGGGTTTTAATTTGTTCAAGTTGTGATTTGTGGCTACTTGACCCTGTTGTCCCACCTCTTTAAGACTTTAAGCAGTAGTACCATTGGATTTGGTGATGTCTTTTTCTTGAGCTTTTATTGGGAACAGCACATTGTTCTACTGAGTCCTACTACTACTGTTGATACATCCTTGTTGCATACTACTACTTGAGATGGTACTCCATGGCCTTTGCTTAAGAGGACTTTGAATGATTTTGACTCTTAAAAGAGTATGATCAAGGAGCTCCAGCCAACAGCTAGCTTAAATAGTTGTTTCTTTTGATGAAACTAGTTGATAGTTTCTGACTTGTTTTCTTATATGTCAACCATGGTAGGGGTTTGGTTGGGAATTGGATGAAATGTAGACATTTCCTAAGAGGATTGGAATATCTAATAAGGATGCTTATTAGGCCTAAGGCGTGTGTCTTCTTACAGGCGTGGGATGGGATTATGAAGCACAAGTTGGCTTATGTCGGTGTTTGAGAAAGTGGACAATTCGTTAGTAATCCCTGGACCTCAATTAGTCCCCCTATATGAGGTCTTATTGAGTACCTGATGGACTAGGTATTGGGAAGGATGGGTTTATCACATAGTAGTAGTGATCCAACTAGAGAAACACCAGTCCCCTTGGGACTATCACCACTTGTCCTTCTCAAATCTCAACCCTTCATCTCAAAGAGGTCTAAGGGTTGTAAGGTAGCCAACATTACAACTATGGATAGTACAAGGCATAGTTACCTTAGTATATACATATTCTACCAAACACCATCTTATACCTCACCTGACACTATCAATCCCATCACTATCAATCCTAGTACTATAAATCCCTCGCATCTAAGCCAATCCATAGTAGTAGGTGCATGGAGAGAAATCTCAGTGTCATGAATTCCATGAGACGAATCTAAGGGGGACAGAGGAAATGTATATATTGTTCCATTCCTTCACATGTTATCTCTCTTCGTCCACTTTGTATTTGAAGTGCCATGAAAAAGTTTAAGTGCGTGAATTAAAATATTAGATTGTTACTTCAACTTGCTGTTCTTGCGGACTTGCATTTGTTTTGTAATAACCAGTCACCAATCCAGGAGTAATGAGATTGCATGTGAATGCTTTCATGTCAGAGTGTGAACAAATATAAATTTTATGCTAAGGGACAAATCATCTCTAGTTAGTGCCTAGAAAATGTTAACTACAGACGTGAAGTCATGTCATGCTGCAATTCACACTCGCTAAGAAACATTCGACACCAGTTAATTATTTAACAATGACCAATACCTAGTGTGGACGTAATTTGTAATTTCCTAATGAAATTGGTGTTGGAAACTTGCTTTTTGTTTGTCTTTCTGCTCCTTCGGCTTTGGATCCACTATGTACATTTCCTTGGCTGTCATAATTTTTTTTTGTCTTTATGCTCCTCCGGCTTTTTATCCATCAGGATTGTCCAGGCAAAGGAAAACAACAAATGTTTTCTGTACGTATGGTTATACAAGTGCAACCAAGAATACCATTCCCACCATGAGGTCATGTATATTATTCTAAATAAACGTTGCCTTTGAATTGCGACTTAATCTGCATGAGAGACATTACGATCAGATTAATGTCAACAAATAAATATGTTGTTTGAAATCAGGTCACTTAAGTCATCAAGAAGGATGACAAACAAGTGAGATAGAGCCGCTATTCGGTTGTTTACTTCAGAGATTAGTAACTACTGTACATATTGTCTTTTCTGAACTAGAACAGTAACAATCTTTTTTTTGATAAGATAGAACAGTAACAATCTTATTTGAGCAGTAAAAATCCTGGTATCTACCTTTCTAAGCCACAAGGTAGTTCGACTAAAGACTTGATGGTGACTGCTGAGACAACATGAGGGGGCAAGGGAGGACACATGCAGTGATTTGTAAGAAGCATATACAGATAAATGTCCATTCAAAAGGCTTTGAATTGAAGGGCCCAGCGTATTGAAGCCAAGAAAGTGAACCCTCTTATTGGTCTTCTTCCCTTTTCAAGCTCTTTTGCCCCTTTTTGTTGGTTAAAATACCCGTTATGCTTCTCGTATCTGTTCACCGTCTATGTTTGGGCCCTGAAAGTAATTATCACTGAAAAGCTGATTAATTTTGCCTAATCATCTGAGTTAGCCTGGGAGGTAGATTTAGACTCCAGTGTCAGATCTTCGAGTCCATCCTTTACAGGTTGAAAAGGGATGAAAAGATACCTATTAGTAACAAACACATGTAATGTAGCTTAATAAACTGGACTGCTTATATGTGAGATTTATTTAACTTCTAATAAAGTTCTTAGAGTTGCAAATCTTAGCGGCTTAGCCTTTTCCCATGAACCAGTCCTGTTAGAAATTGTACATGTATGGCATCTTCTTTCATTTTGCTATGACTGTTACTCCCTCAAACTGTGCCATTTCTCATTTCGGCTGCCACAGCAACTCCACTCTAGTGATTCTACAAAAGGTTGAAAGACTTGCATTTTTTATATCTGCTTTTGTTAACTGATGGCTGTTACACCCACAAAAAGTGTGACTAGAAGTTGAGACAAGTGTGGGTTGTTTCCTCATGTAATGTGAAATTGTGAATAGTTAAAACCTACAAGTTCCTATTTTCTTTCCTTTGTGGTCAGTTTGTCCTACCAATTTATAGATTGGTGTATTTCAGATATATATAATGGTGAATGGTACAAAAAGCTATTGCTACACTTGCCGTGCTAAAAAAATCTTGTTTGTCTTTGTTACATAAGAGAGAAAAAAAAAAGACCAGAGACTTCTTTGTTCCTGTTATATCTTGACATACAAATGTTTAAGATGTTCATGATATCATTTTTTTGTTGAAATACTACAAGTGGTCAAGGAAATTCAAATCTGTTGCAGTACTGGTTTTTAGTTTCGCTCACGCAGCCACGCAGTGAGCACAGAGTGAACTGGTTTTTAGTTTCAAATTTTGTGCATCGATATGCTTATTGCCACTGGTTTACTGTAGATATGTGTGCAATGTCAAGCCTTACATTATTCCCGTCGTGTGTTAAGCTGAGGCCTAGTTGCACTTGCCTTTTGCTAAATGGTTATTAAATGTACTTGTAATAAACAGGTGGGAGAAGTTGGCGAACTGTCTGAGATCTTTCAATGGAAGGGTGAGGTTCCAAGAGGTCTACCTGATTGGGAAGAGAAGGAGAAACAACACCTGGGTGAGGAGCTCTCGGATGTTCTATTGTACCTTGTGAGGCTCTCTGACATATGCGGCGTCGATCTTGGTAAAGCTGCTCTTCGCAAGCTTGAACTCAATGCCATCAAATATCCCGTGCAGGTCTGCAAGGGCTCTTCTAAGAAGTACACCCAGATCTCAGAAGAAAGCAAAAACAATGAAAGTCACGGAACTGATTGACTTTGCTTTGGTGGAGTGTTCATGCTCTCTGATTAGAAACCGTAGCATATCCTTAATTAGTTTTGAGCTCTGTTTTGTTCTTGTCTGGATGCTTAAGTGCAGTGTTAACAGTGTAACTGTTGATTTATCTTCCTGAAGGTGATTTGTCTCTTTCTCAGACTCAAGTTGGCCTACATTTCTACTGCTGCTCAGGATTTTGCTTGGATTGATTAATGCAGGGTGGTCCATTTAGGCATTTACTTCTGATTTTTCTGAGCGAGTTGTTTTTGTGGTGGGGGTGAATGCAAGGATGTTGGAAGTCATGGTGTCAGGGGCCTGTTGGACTGGGTTGAAAATGAGAGAACTTGAACCCCCGGGACCGGGCCAAAAACCCATGGGGGCTGGTGGGCCGGGTAACACATTATAATATATTAGATAATATATTTTTAATATTTTTATATATATAATAAATTGTACTGTTTTGAGGGTTGCCGAAGCGGCCTGGTGGGGCTGGCCCGGGCTGTGTTGGACGGGGCCGGGCCTAGCTCATTTTAGTGCGGGCCAGGCCGGTTTCAAGTCCGGGCGGCGCCATGAGTTGGAAGTTGTCCAGGACTGGCTGTATGGGCTGCATTGTGGTCATGGTGTATATAGAGGATCATTTATTTTGATTATTTATGTGACTGAGATGCTTTTTGACACACCAGTGTCACAGTTTAGGATTATTAAGGCTCTGTTTGGTTCGCAGTACAATGTTTTACAAGAAAAAAATATTTTACGTGTAAAATGTTGTGTGAAAAAACTTTCACTACAATTATTTTCTCGTGTTTGGTTGACTCTTGCCAAAACAGTGGGCCGTGATGGAAATGACAGTGATGGGTCGTGGTGGAGGTGGGTGGTAGTGGTGGAGGTGTTAGAATGAATTGTTGTGCTACTTCACTCTCCGGAAAATGGCTTGCGGATATGAAATGTGTAAATCATTTTACATCATTTGAGGGAAAACATTTTACAGGAAAATGTTTTACCACCAACCAAACGGAGCCTTAGTCTCACTTAGCTTCGTAGCTGATAAACAAGTAGGTGTGGTTAGACTTTGTGCATGTGAGGTTAACTTCGACTATTTGATTCAAGAGCATATTGTCCGGGAGTTGTGTCGTTATGGAGTACACTGGTAACAAGAGGTTATGATTTCAAGTGGTAGTGTAAGCTTGATGATCCTGCATTGTAGTATCAAAAATGGCGTGGACGCTAACAAATGTGAATTGTGGAACCCAAATACATGATAATGTAGTATGAATAATCATCTAACAGGAGATAGTATGTTCAGGTTCTGGAAGCCATCACTTTGGGGAAGGCTTCTCTTTGCGTAAGCAGTATCTCCAAGATGCTTCACTGGATAAAGCTACAGTTGTTGGGGTAAAACAGTAAAACTAGTGCTAACGTTAAGTATAAAGAAGTCGGAGAACAGGTTGTTTTATTCGTTTTTTCCATGGTGATAAGGTGGGATTTACTAGCCAAAAATCAGGCACTAATTCTCCTGAGGTACAAAAATCCCGAAATTAATGTTTGAACCGCATGATTAAGGGGTTCAACTAATTCTCTACAGATAGCTAGGACACTTCCCTCCAAAGAGGAGATGATAGAAATGGTAGGAATGTCACCTGAGCCTACCTCTACATCTGCTAGTTGAGCCACTTGTGATACCAGTCTCCCTCACAAATCTTCAATACAACAGTCAACATGACCACATCCCAAGTGGGTAGTGGGTACTACTTCCTCGGTTTCTTCTCTTTCTTCCACTCTTGAGTTTTACCACTATTCATCAGGTCGCTTTGACCCGATGATTTGATCAATAATTTGATGCAATGTGTTGGTAAATTTTCGTAGTGTTGTACGGTAAACTTTACACTACAACACCATGAAAAATTACTGAAAAATTGTATCATTTTGCTATCCAAATTACCGAGTCAGAATGACATGACTACGGATGAAAAAGTCAAAACTGGAGGAATGAGAAGAAACAGACCAAGTATTAGAGCCAGAGATGAAGATAGGGTGACAGTAGTGTATCTGGATCAGACTTCAATGTCAAAATGCTTTCTCTAGTTAGCCTTCATTATGGCCTTTTCGGAGTCTACAAACTTGTACAATTCCATGAGATCAACTAAATCCAGCAGTATCAGGACATGATTTACCGAACAGACTCATTTTAGCTCAATGAGAAAATAGTGTGCTTGAGCTAGTTCACGAGCTCAAGGACCAAAGTGGGTTTAAGGCTTTAAGCTAAAAGTCTCATTAAAGTCCCCTGGGAAAGCTATGAATAGAGGTGAGAGTTCCACAAAAACAGCCACCTGAAAGCTTCTGTTGAGATCAAATTATACTGGTCGTACCAGAGCACATTCACAACTTATATAACTTTACTGTGACTTATAACATACAGTACTTTTACCTATGTGCGAGACCAAAAAACAGCAAACGAGGGCTAAAATGATTTTACAGTAACTGCAAACATAACATACATGTAATATTGCACAGCACTCTTGCTTGGATTTGATTTCCGTAGTAGTGATTGCACAACTGAAGGAATTGGAATCAGCTGCATCCACATTAATCTGCCATACTTATAAATGTTTATGTTAGGATCAGATAACGACCGTCTCTCTAGATGTAACATTGAAGTCTCAAATCACGGAGCTGGTTCCAGTACATGCTGCAATGCTCTTTTAATTCCTTCCTGATCGAGAATCATTGTGAGATATATTTCCTGTACCAGAATCACATGCCATAGAAAGGAGTTGTTTCTGTCACATTTTCAAGTGTACTGAATTTTGTGAAATGATGACAATTTGTAGCAGCGTTTTGTGTTCGAGTGTCAAGTATTGACAATTCAAAATTAGCGAGGTACTAGAGGATAACCCGTGCCCTAAGGGCACTACCAAACTAATATTATCAAAGAAATTCAACAGAAAAAATTGCATGAGTTTTTCTTATTTTTTTTCTGGAAGTTATGAAACGTGAAATTAGAGTACATGGCGACTAATTTTTTCTTAATAGTACTACATATCCATAATTAATCTTAATATTGCAAAGCAACCAAATTAGTTAGGGTAAAAGACGAAAACCACCCTCCATTTATGGGGAAAATACATTTTGCCCCCTGATTTTTGGAGAAAATATCTTTTGCTCCCCAGTCAGAGTTAAAAAGTAACACTACACTAACGGAAGGGTGAAAAGACAAAAATACCCCTGACAATTGACGAAATGACCTCACTATAAAACCCACTCCCTTCCCTTCTATCCTCATTTTCTAACCCTAGCCACCCCCTCCATCTGTTCTCTCTCTCTCTCCTTAGCCTCCCCACTCTCTCTTCCCCCTCCATTCTTCTCCAGCCGTCCATCCTCTGTGCCCTAGTCTCCCCATCGGACCATCAACACCACCCCCTCTCTCGGCGACTGAAACCAGAACCACCAACCCAGATCCGACGAAAAAACAAAGAACCCTCGAGCACAACACCAGAAGCCCTCCCTCAGATCGGACCCAGCACCAGAAGCCCTCCCAATCCACCTCCTACCCACCATCGATCGATTCACCACTGTCCCAATCGAATCACCACCATCCTTCTTCATCGCGGACCTCCACCGACCTTCACTTGAACGTGACAAATCACCGGATCTGATCCGACGAAAAAACATAGAATCCTCGATTTGTTTTCCGATTGAGACGGCGGTGTCCGACTGAAGCCTCGAAGACATGTTTGTCTCTCCCTCCCTCTATGATCTCGAACTCCGGCTATCAGCGGCTATCAGCCGTCGACCCTCTCTTTGGTCTGGGTTTGGAACACAAAAGGTCATCATCTTCCTCTCTGCGACTGAAAAAAAAAAAACTTTCTCTCTGCTGCTTGAAACAAAAAATTGGGTTTCATTAAGTTTGGTTTGCAGGTTTGGAACATATATGATTAGGGAGAGATTCTGTATTGGTCAATATAGTTAGGGTTTTCAATTTGGATGTTGATATTCTGTGCATTTTTTCTTGTTTCATTCCAGAAATCGATTTGGGTCTAGATAAGGTATGGTTTAGGAGTTCCATTCACGTCTGATTTGGCGGCGGCGGCTGCGACATCCCCATCCATGTCTACAACTGTCCCAGACTCAACTCAATTAGACAAGCCTTTGCTTTTGGTTTACCCTGAAGCGATAGGAATAATGTGTAAAGTTGTGATATTTTTTGTTTTATTTGGTCCAAATAATTACTGTAAATTGATTTAGTATGTGAATTTTTCTGGTAGCTGGTTCTGATGTTGGTTGGGGTGATTTTGTTTGATTTATGCCATTATATCTAATGTTTTTTTTTTCTCTTTAAATATATGAAAAATATGTTCTTGTTTTGATTGATGGTCTGAATGTTGTTGTTGTTTTTGTTGTTGTTGTTTGGTGTTTGGTGGTAGTAGGGATTCGATGGTGGTGGTGGTGGTGTTGGTGGAGATTTGGTGGTAGTGGAGGTGGTGCTCAAGAACACCAAGAACATGATGAATACTTAATAAACCAAAAAAGGGTGGTATTTGTCACAATCAATAAGGGTAAAATGGTCACAAAAATCAGTTTGCACCCCTCCACTAACGGATTGTAACAGAAGGGTGGTATCTCTCCGCCCTTCATCCGTTAACAAGGGTGCAAAAAGTATTTTCTCTATAAATCAGGGGGCAAAATGTACTTTCTCCATAAATGGAGGGTGGAAAATGTCTTTTACCCAATTAGTTAACTTAGGTAGTAAAAGATTTCTCTCCACATTTGTGGGGTCCAACATTTGTGCGAAGACTATTCTTAAATAGTGATCTCATCCTCAATTCCTAGAACTCTCTCCACCATCAAACTATGTTATGAAATAAAATTGGAAGAAGCTTTTTTTTTATATGTATATTTATATATTATTCTCCACTTGTTTTTCAAAATCTTTTTAAAAGTATTTAGTATCATCTAAAGGCCGAGACTAGTTTGATCAAAAGGCTACGAAGACATTTCAACTCAAACAATGTCATTTTGTTATATAGATATACCTTAAAAGACTAACGCAGCCATGTCAAGGTACTGACGCTTCTCAAGTTTTTAAGTTTTCAACAGGAAAAAGTATTCTTTGGGGCTAGCCCCACCACTGTGGCATGTCTGCGTGGTGGGGCACGCCATTCAACTTTTGACAAATATACATTAGTCAGATAGAACCCACCAAATTTTGCTTGTTTGTCAAAAATTGAATGGTGCGCCCCACCACGCAGGCATGCCACAGTGGTGGGGCTAACCCCAATGAATACTTTCTCTTTCAACAGGCCCTCTAGTTATCCAAATGCAAGGTTAATTAGGAACTAGTGTTCGAGTAAAGTTAGATTAGTGTATGGACAATGTAAGGTCACAAGTTTCATGTATTTCAAGGCCTTGAACAAGTTTTTAAAGCCTTAAATCAGGCTTCACAGGCAGAGCTATTTCAAGGCCTTGAACCAGGATTCAAAGCCTTGAAACTGTCTGACCTGCATACATGTTCTGAGGGGGAGTTTTTCTGAACTCTTTTGATTTAATACCATCCCTCTCACCCCTGTACTTAATGTGTTATCATTTGATGATGAAAGACAAAATGTTTTGAGATATCTGACATGTTTTAATCCATGGTTTTGACTCATTTTTGCAAGAAATTTCACTTCCTATATTTGCAGGATTAATTTCCTTATCTGACTTTTGCAGGAAAGGAAATCACTTAGTGAAGATGATCTTGTGATCAATTAGAGACTCATGACAACTTCTCAATTTATTTAAAGACAATATCACAGTAAAATCTCTGAAGATTCTGATCAACTATTCGTTGGAGAAGGCTGTTGAAGAGAGTCAAAGCTGTTTCCTAAAATACAGGAAGTTGTTGCTGAAAATCTGGGAAGATTTGCAGAGTTTCAAACTGTATAAATTGAGCCCAATTTGAAGCATCAAGAGACATCACTCAACGGGCAAAAAGAGAGACACAAATCTGGATTGACAAGCATCAAAGAAGTTCATACTCTCACAATCGAACACACAGAAGTGCACTGCATTCTTCACTGCAGTTTTCTACTCTAGTGTTCTTTTGTATTGTACTTCATTGGTAGATCATTTCTGTAATACTTCTATACATCATTCTCAAGGATTGTTCAAAGTGAACAATAGAGAACTCTTAGTTAATCAACTAGCTAGAGCAGGTACGAGATAGGTTAGGGAGAACCACACGCTGTAATAGAGCAGGGCCATTCTCTGTGCTTGAGATCTAGGGCTTAGCTTTTCATTATAAGAATTGAGTTGAAAATCCTGCAGGGAGAAGATCCCTGAGGTAGAGACGTAGGTCCAAGTGGACTGAACTCTATAAATCCTTTGTCTCTTACATTTACAGTTCATTCTCATTCTTAGTTTTTACAGCACTCAAACTTGTCTGTTTTTCAAGGGTTTGAAACTCTTTTCAATGCCTCGAAAAAGACTTGTCTGTTTTATTACAAACTGTATTTCATTCCAAAGGCTTGAATTTGTGTTCAAGGCCTTGAACTCCTTTGCACTAAAACTAAAACTCTTTTCCTCCTCTAGTTTTAAAAAAAAAGTTGGCATACTCTATTAAACCCACCCCCTTCTAGAGTATTTGTGCTGCATATTCACCTGCATACTCCCATTTCAATTGGTATCAGAGCTTGTATCACTGTATAAGATTTAACCATATGGTGATCATGAGTACTGCAGGTGATGGTGGTTTCTCACAGGAAAGAGCTTCCATAGACCTCCTCTATTTTGTGGAGACAAGTTTGCTCACTGGAAAGCCCTGATGAAGATGTTCATCATTGATCAGGACATTGAACTTTGGACCATTATCCAGAATGGACCTCACACTTTCTTTACAGAGAAAGATGGGATCAGAACTCCCAAATCTGAAGACTTACTCTCCTCCTCTGAGTTAGAACAATAAATTACAAAGCTATTAACATCTTGTATTGTGCTTTGAGTATAGATGAATTCAACAGGATTTCAGGCTGCAAGACTGCCAAAGAAATCTGGACAAGCTTGTGGTGACATTTGAAGGAACTAGTCAAGTCAAGCAAACCAAGATCAACATCTATCTCATGAAATATGAGTTGTTCAAGATGAATGCAGATGAGTCAATCAGAGAGATGTTCAAGAGGTTCACACACATTGTCAACAACCTTGATTCTTTGGGAAAACATATTTCCAATGAAGAAAAGGTGAGGAAGATACTGAGAAGTCTTCCAAAGGCCAAATGGGAACCAAAGACAAAAGCCATTGAAGAAGCTTAAGATCTCTCATCACTACAGCTTGATGACCTACAAGGGAAGATCATGACACATGAAATATCCATGAATGAAGCTGATTGAGAGCTACCTGAAGGTGTCAAGAACATAGCACTCAAGGCCAAAGAGAATGAGAAAATTCAAAGCCTTGAAACTGAAGATGATGGTGATGATGAAGATACTTTTGCATTGATCACCAAAGCTTTAACCAGAATTCTCAAGATGAAGAAAAAATTTTGGAAACAAAGACTTCAACAGAGAAAGAAACAGATCATCCAGTAGCAAGGACTACAAAGGTAAGTCTTCTTCACAAAATAAATCGAAAGTCATGAACTGCTTTGAGTGTGGTGATGCAGGACATTTGATAAGAGACTATCCACACAAGAAAAGCAAGAAATTCCAAAAGAAAGACTATGAAAAGAGAAAGAAAGCTATGATAGCTTCATGGAGTGATTCAGATACCTCAAGTGAATCTGAATCTGAAGAAGAACATGCCAACCTATGCTTCATGGCCAAGCATGATGAAAGTTCTGAGAAGAACATTGAGGTAATGGTAAACAGTCTTATTTCAAAACCAAAAGATGCTCTTTCAGATTATCTCAGAACAATGCTTTTAAATGAAGAAGATTATCTTAAAGAGATCAGTCTTTTGAAAGAAAAAGTTCATGAGCAAGCAAAAGAGAATATACAACTTGTTTGTTTAAATCAGAATCTTAAAATCTCTCAGAAGATAACTGTCAGTATTTTCAAGGCCTTGAAAGCCAGTTTCAAAGCCTTGAAAACACAAGTCAAGGAAGTAGTCACTGAGAACTCTTGCTGAGTAACAGCCTTGTTAATCTGAAACACCAGGTTGATGATTTAGATGAACAAAAGACTACTCTTTCCGAGATACTTCAAGAATCTGAAATAGTTAAAGTCAAGCTTGCAGGCTCAGAACAAAAGTTAAACTTGATTCTTGGCGACACTTCCAAGTCTGCTCATAAAACTGGTATTGGATACTGACGCGATTTCTTACGTCTATACGCAAGTGCACGGTCAAGTAATATAGGGGTGGTATTACAACCCCGAGTTATCGATCCCACGAGGACAAATAGTAGGTTTATTGTTAACTAGAGATTAAATCTAAAGAGTGTATTTAAAATAACAGTAAGAAAGTTGTTGATTTGAGAAGTTGTCACCCCCAATCAAGCGATTGTATTAAACTAACTAAAAAACAGTATTTTTGGATTTTTATAATTAAACAAGGATTGATTAAATAAGGAGAAGGACTAGGCGATCTATGGATCACCTAGGGCAGCAGATAATTCCGGATACTGCTTTGAAACATGTAATATTGAATATGCTCTTGATCACGTTTAACTACTTACAATCTTCTATCGATCTCATGTAAGTCTATGCTAAGTTCAATAGTCGTCATCTATCGATCCATAAACTATATCACCTAACAGGCATTAAGAATAATCATACGTTTTGATCCAAACCCTAACATTTCTCCTTCCGGTCCATCATGATATGGGGTTTCTAGAAATACTAGGTTCACAAGATAACTAATCTTCACTTGTCAGTCCATCGATCTTTCACCTAGTAGTTACCCTAGTTCATGACGCTAAGGTAGCATAAAATTAATAACAAGATTACTAGAAGAAGCAAATTCACTATTACTTTAAGCTAAGAACGATTGAGTTATTATCATCATCATCTAAAATGGTCATTCCTATCATCCCTACGCGTGTCATTAGCTTTAGATCAAGGATACACAATATAAGAAGAAAGATAATCAACACTAACCAATCCAAATGCATGAATCAATAGGCAACAATCCGGAAACGTTGTCTAATAAAACTTCGGCTCTCCATAGAGCCTAGCAAAGTAAACTACTCAAATATAATGAAAATAAAAGCTAACGAGTTCATGGTATTGAGAAAAGATAGAAGAGATAGAAGGGATAGTCAAACTCATGACGAAATTCGCGTTCCGGCAACTCCGACGTTGTTCTCCATGACCCTCGTCTCTCTAGCCTTCCTCCCTCGTTCGCCAGTAGATTCTTCTCGTTTTTTAGGTCTGAGAATAAGTCTCCCAAGGCCTGGGCACTTATTTTAATGAACTTTGTCCGAAATTGCACTTCAGCCCCTCCAATTTGTAATTCTCGGACATAATTGTAAGTTGATCTTGCGCGGGTCATTACTCTCTCATCCGGACTCGTCTTTGGGCCTACCATATATAGTTGGAAATCTATGGATGTCTAATTTCAAATGGCGCATGCCTTGCTCCCAAATTATGTATATATTTTCCTGAGCATCGAAAATAGTACAGGATGGTTAGGAGTGACTTTTTCAACTTTTCTTCGTCTTTGCGTCTTCTTTTCTCCTCTTCATCTAGCTCCATACCAAGCATATACAATCCTCTCATAAGCTCCATTTCACCTATTTTACCTGAGTTACACAACACTAAACAACCCGTGCAATTATCATAGCAAATATGAGAGAAAACATGCGCAAATAAGCTAGAAACACAACTTTTCACTCTTAGGTTTATAAATCGTGAAATTCACATATTTGTGCAAATATAACATATAAATCATGTGAAATAAGCCTAATACACGTAATATGGAAGTATAATAATAACTCCAAAAATAGAGTTATCAAATAACCCCACACTTACCTTTTGCTCGTCCCGAGCAAATCACCGTTTACTAGCCAACTCAAGACGCAAACGACTCAACACGACTCATGACTATGCAACTACATGAACTAACTACAATGCAACTCGATTATACACAATGCAATAATGTAAACAATATTTTTCTTATTTTTTTGAGATTGGGCAACCTCTCTATCATAAACCGAAATCATCAAATCCTCACAAGCTCACTTTGAAATTTCACGGCCCGTAGAAAGAAATGATATATGATGATACTATGCACAAACTCACTAAGGCGTCTCCAAACATCCACCAAACCAAACAAGATACGACACGTCTTTTGACTCGGAGGGTCTAGGCATCTTAAGTCACTAAGTGGTCTTTGTTCGCCAAGTCATTTGAGGTTTTCAGACCTCTTAGCCGTTATTGATTTTTAAATGCAAATTATCCCATTGACGGGAGACACAACTCCTGTGTAATACGGCTTGACTTTAGTTTCCCTCTTAAGCTCAACATTGGATTGAATCCAAATTTTCCGGGCAAACGAAAGCACATTAGGTTGTTTCTCCTTCAAGCACAATTTTTTTTTCGTATTTTTCATTTTTCTTTTATTGCCTCTACTTTTTTTACAGCCGTGCATTAGAACTTACGAGTGTGGGATTTTTATGATTTTCTCTTGGAACCACCTTAAGGGATGGTGGTGTACGCTCCCCGGCTTCGCTTAGGCCGAAGACTCGTACCACATGAAACCGACTCTACACGAAGGTCCACCCCAGATTCCAAGAGTCCACAAGTTTCCCCGGGAAACGGATTATTCAACCACCTAGAGACTCAATCCTCCTAGCACACTAGAGAAGCCATAAGTATGCCCTTAATCTACTTTCACCATTCCCAGATACCCGGGACTTCCTGTCGTGAGACTCGCGCACAAGATACTAGAATTGAAGTATCCCTACTACGGTGCTTCCTACTCTCATGAGCTCTTTCACTGGATTCTCTTCGGTTTCTAGGTCTTAAGTTGCCCTTTTTCTCAATTCCGTTTTTTTTTCCACTTTTTAAGATTTTTATTTTTATTTTTATTTTATTTTTGTTTTTTCATATTTTCCTAAACTCTATATGATTTTGGCCAACTCGACTAACCACAAGACAATTGGGTAGGGGGACTCAAAAAAGTAAAAGTGCAACCTAAACATAAACTACACTAAAACTAAGCACAATACAACAATATATTTAAATACGACTCAGACTACATGTACTACACAGACTCACAATACGACAATCTAATCTGCATGTAATTGGCGATGCAGACACGGACATGGCTAGGAAATAGCTAAAAATCCCCCCACACTTGAGTGCTTCGTTGTCCTCAACGAATTTAGAGATCAACTAAGAAGACTCGGCATTCAAATGCGAGGGGAAGTGATTCTACTCGGAGTCAAAGTCATGCCACAAGAAGGTAGTTCAACAAATTTAGAGCTAAAACGAACTACGTGCACGTGACAAGTTGTGTGTACCGAAATTAAGCAAGTACTCAAGTATTCCCTAAGATTCTAACAGCTAATCACAACGGCGACTATGCACCGTGAACAAGTTGTCAAAATAAAATCCTAAGCAAGTACGATGTGCCTAAACGATAAGTAAAGAGAGAGAAAAGAGTACTCACAACCGACACAAGGTCGGGGACGAAATCCGATAAGTGCTGATTGAGAGAGCTGGAACAATCCCCAATCAAACATTGTGCGCAGCAATGCGAACTCCCATTGCGGTCGAGCCTGTGGAACACACCGGGGTCGATTGATCCGTTGTTGCTCACGAAAAAAAAAGAATCCCCAAAATCACATTGCGTACACCAATGCGAGCTCCCATGGAGGTCGAGTGCACGGTAGCACACCGGGGTAGATATCTTCATCCAATTTTTCTTCTATTTCTTTCTGACTCTAATGAATTACAACCTTATGAATTTTCTGTGCAATCCTCTGTAACTTGGACCATTTTATGTCCGTTTCTCCCTTCTACACCCCATAAATTCTTCTTCTGTCTTCTCCTATTCAATACCCATCAAATAGCATAGAGAGCTCACCCAAACGATTGCAAGCTCTCAACAACCCAGTTCTAGAATGGGTATGTAATGAATTACGTTTTTCTTTTTCTTGTTTTTTTTCTTTCTTCCTTTTCTATTTGTCAACAACCCATTGTTGATGGTGCTGGAATCACTGGACAGAGGAGGTTTCTCGTTGTGGTGCACTGGTCGATGGCAGCAGCGGTGGGGTTGGGATTTGATGGTCGGAGAGAAGAGAGGAGGTGGTGGTGAGGGATCAATTTCGATTGGGTCATTGTTCTGAGAATCGGCGCTGGCAAGAGCCGATTACGGCTGGGCTTCGGCGGTTACATGGGTTAGAGCCGGAGCGAACGGCGGCTCTGGGTTTTGTACAATAGAGAACAAAGGTGGAATTGCCGGCTTCCATGGTGGGTTGGAGGTGTTCTGTTCGAGGGAGGAGGGCTGGGTTACTGAGCGAATCCAGGGGTAGTTTCGGTGGGTTTAATTCGGGGGTTGGATAGATGGTAGTGAAACGGTTGTGGAGAGGAAGCGGTGATGGAGGGTTGCTGTTAGGGTTCACATAGAGTTAGACTGTGAAGAACGAGGAAGAAGAGACTGTCGAAGATCTAGACAGGGGTGCCTGAGCATCAGAGTGTTGCAAATTTGAGGGGTGACCAGGTGTATTTTTTTGAAGTCTGGTTATTTTCAATTTCCTCCCCCAATGCTAAGAAACAGCCATAAGGGGCTTCTTTTTACTGGAATCTTTCAGAAACATTATGCAACTACACAGCCCCCTACTGCAACAACCCCCTTATCCGGCTCGGGACAAGACCGGGAGGGCGATGCTTAATAGAAGTGGCGGAGATCAAAAGCAATATATATTCCACAACAAGAACTTATATTATTAAACATTAAACAGGAGTCTTATACAAAAGGTGCTTATTATCACAAAACAACTTAACAAAACTAGAAACTAATTATGACATTATCAGTCTAGGTGAGTCTCGCGCCCCTTCTATTCCTTAAGTTCCAGCTCCTAGACCTGCGGTGGGAAGAAAATAACAGGAACCGCAGTTTCAAAGTCAGCAATAAATATTGAGTGAGCTACACCTTAGCATGTAAAACAGGAAAGATAATATAAACTGCTGAACACAAGTTAAATAAAATGAAAGTGACAGAGTATGAATGAAAACAGTTTCAGAGTTCGCAACGGTATAAACAGAAGTGTAAATCAATAATCCAAGTGTTAACCGAATATAATAATGCCGACAAAAGGCCCTCACAATAAAGTCAACAAGGCAGTCGAATCATCACTTGTTCATTTCACAGTACTCGGGTAGACCAGTGACCACAACACATACTAGACCTTAAGTGTTGCAACACCCTCCTAAGAGCGTCAATCAAAGGAGTGTTATCTAGATGCTGGAACCTAGCCAACAAGACATAGAAACGGGGCACGCGAAGTCCCGCATTTTAGGGATGAAACCCAAGGGATCGAAACCTTAGGGGCACACGGAGTCCCGCATTTTAGGGATGAAAACCCAAGGGATCGAAACCTTAGGGGCACACGGAGTCCCGCATTTTAGGGATGAAAACCCAAGGGATCGAAACCTGATATAAGTAACAGAACTGGTTCCGGTACATGCGAATCTTTCCACTTTATATTAATTAACCGATTATTAATTATCGCGTGAGAGTTATCAAGAACAGTAGCCAACATTTCAAATATTCGGCAAGTATAAACATACAACAACCATTATAATTTGACACAGGGAATAGAAATCACAGTCTGACACGAAAAGAGCTAGGCACACTAGGCTAAGCATGTAAACTCACCTTACTCAACAACAATTGCCACATACAACACATACGGTTGATCGGAGTCCTTGTATGTGAACTTGTTGCCTACAATTATCAATTCTATAGTCACAACAACAGTACTTCTAAATAAAAGAATGCTCATCTGGTCGGATACTAAGTTTAGCTTTAATTATCCCCACTAAAACCCGTTTTTATGTCATATACTCATAAATAATAAAATAATTATTTTCAAAATTAATTTGATATTAAATAACTAAAGCAATATTTACTTAAAGTAAACAAGTAACGTTATAATTTCTAGTAAGAAAAAGTGTTTTTCGTATTCACAAAGAGTTAATTTGGCTAGAAAAAGAATAATATTTAGTTTAAACAAATATTTGTGTTGGTAAAAAGCTAAATTACTATTTATTTACATAAACTCATGCGACATTTAGTGTTAAAATAACATTTAAATAATCACAAATCCCTTCAATTACTTTAATAAAATTATTTATTATATCCATTTACTAAAATACATATTTGTATTTATAAAGTGCTTATTTAAAATACAACTTATTAACATTTTTATTTGAAGCACAATTTTATTAAATATTTGTAATAGTTTTAAAACAATTCAAATATGATAAGTATAAGTTGTGTAAACTACAAAAAGTACCCACAACCATGTTATTATAAAAGACAGCCCCTTCCCCAAGGTTTCTGAAAATGCAAGAACTGCCCTCCCACTTAAAAACTCTCGGCAACCACATAACCACTCGATTCAAATGCCAACTATAGCTAACAAGAATCTGTATTGACAGTAGATAATGAACAGGGAGGAGGTTTAGATCATACCCGAGTTAAGAAACGCGAGAAATAAGTGAGGAATGCGACGGGTCGAGTCGCCGAAGTTGCCGCCGGTGGTGGAGCTCGTCACCGGCATTAATGGCTTCTCCAGCTCCGTTTGGTGCTGCTAGGAGTCTAATCGAACATCCTACAGTCTACAGGGACAGAGAGGAAGGCCTGGGTGGCCTTGGTTTGGCCGGACGAAACTTCCCGCCGGAAGTTATGGAGGAACGGCGGCGAGACTTGGTTCGCCGGAGCTGCTGTTGTTGTTGTGCCTTCTATTTCTTCTGCTCCGGCTGCTAATGGGTTCAGAAAAGACAGGGGGGTCGAGAGAAGACAGCGGTGTATAAGAATGAAGAGAAAATGAGGTGACGGGTGGTGGTTCTCTGGCAGTGGCAGCGGCGGTGGTGGTGGCAACGCTGTCACTGCTAGCTGCTGCTGCTGCTTGCTGCTCTGTTCTGTGGCAGAGGCAAAACAGAGAGATGAAAGGGGAGAAGAAAGAAGAGATGAAGGTGGTGCGGGTGGTTGTGGTGGTGGTCGTTCGCCGGAGAAGACAAGGAGGAGAGAGAGAGTGGTGGGTGGTGGTTGTGTGGAGGGAGAAGGCAGAGTGTGAGGCTTTAATAGAGATGAGTTGGGGCGGTGAAGAGTTGGGGCGGCGAACTTGGTTGAGGGCGGTGATGTTGGTGCCGTGGCCGTGAAGCACAAGGAAGAAGAACAAGATGAAACAAAAAGTGGGTTTTTCTCATTTAAATACAGGAAGTGAAATAATGATTGGGTGTGGCACGGGTATAGGCTATCGCGGTGGTCGCTATCGCGTAAAAGTCTAGAAAAATAAAAAGAATTGCGCAAAAATTAAAATTCTCACCCTATTTTCTCGTCTACTAAAATTAGCGAAAAATACCCGAATCACCACTCCAACCCAAAATTTAATTACCACGTCACAAATTACCAAATTGCCCCTAAATAAAATACGGGGTATTACCCAAATTACCCCTATTTAAAGTACGGGGTATTACACCTACTACCTAGAAATCAGTTTTTCTCGCCATTTTGTCTTCTTCCACCATCTCTTCTCTTTCAATCTCCTCTCAATTGAGCACAAATAAACACTCACAAGGATCGCATATCTCAACGACGATGAACACGTGTTGCCAAAGTGAAAGTTCGCCAGAAATTTTTTCTTCTTCTTCCAGTTCATGATAATCGACATCATAATGATTTCATAAATAATCTCAAATCTCCTATGTCGTGAGAAGAGATTGATGTCCTGCTTGATCGTCGTTTCAATACGCAGTACTTTTATTGAAAATTCAAATGGCAAGCCATAAAATACAGAAGTTTGAATACCTTCATCTCCTTTATATGAAGCACCCGAATCATGAACTTCAATTTCGACGTCTTTCTCATCTTCATCAAGCTGACACATGAGATGGTCCATCAAATTCGCAACCGGAGATTCAAGCTCATCAATAGTGATCCCATGGAGAATACTTTCAATCTCATTAAAAATTGCATCATGCTTCTCCCTCATACTTGATTCAAGCCACAAATCGATGTTTGGACATGTTGAGATACACAACGGCTCATCATCCCCTTCTTTGAGCTTCGGGAATGCTGGAGCATCTTCTACTTTAGAATGGAGATTGACAATCGTATAAAATTCTTCAAGTCTTGCTTTAAATTCTGTCCCGTCCAACCTCGTTCTTATTGCACTCTGGTTCAATTCTTCGATTCCCTTATGCAATGCTCCAAAAAATTTCTGAAGTAAATGTTGGCGGCTATACATCATGCTTTTGTGGGCATAATATTCCGCAATATCTCCTTCAGGGTAGAATCCATCCTCGCGATCAATCAGTTCCGCTAAACAAACAAAACGTCCTTCTTTATTATCCCCATGCTTAGCAAAATACCTGCACACCAAAGATCTCAAAAAATAATGTGAGGTGATAAGAATAGATGGTAAAAGTATATAAAAAATAATAATAAATAAAAATACTCCTTAAACAAATTTCCAACTAAAAAATAAACCGCTGTCCCCGGCAACGGCGCCAAAAACTTGATACGATTTCTTACGTGTATACGCAAGTGCACGGTCAAGTAACATAGGGGTCGTATTTCAACCACGAGTGATCGATCCCACGAGGACAGATAGTAGGTTTATTGTTAACTAGAGATTAAATCTAAAGAGTGTAATTGAAATAACAGTAAGAAAGTTGTTGATTTGAGAAGTTTTCACCCCCAATAAAGCGATTGTATTAAACTAACTAAAAAACAATATTTTGGATTTTTGTAATTAAACAAGGATTGATTAAATAAGGAGAAGGACTAGGCGATCTATGGATTACCTAGGGCAGTAGACAATTCCGGATATTGCTTTGAAAAATGTAATATTGAATATGCTCTTGATCACGTCTAACTACTTACAATCTTCCATCGATCTCATGTAAGTATGTGCTAAGTCCAATAGTCGTCATCTATCGATCCATAAACTATATCACCTAACAAGCATTAAGAATAATCATACGTTTTGATCCAAACCCTAACATTTTGCCTTCCGGTCCATCATGATACGGGATTGCTAGTAATCCTATATTCACAAGCTAATTAATCTTCACTTGTCAGTCCATCGATCTTTCACCAAGTAGTTACCCTAGTTCATGACGCTAAGGTAGCATAAAATTAAGAACAAGATTACTAGAAGAAGCAAATTCACTATTACTTTAAGCTAAGAATGATTGAGTTATTATCATCATCATCTAAAATGGTCATTCCTATCATCCCTAAGCGTGTCATTAGCTTTAGATCAATGATACACAATATAAGAAGAAAGATAATCAACACTAACCAATCCAAATGCATGAATCAATAGGCAACAAACCGGAAAAGTTGTCTAACAAAACCCTAGGCTCTCCATAGATCCTATAAAAGTAAACTAATCATATATACTGAAAATAAAAGCTAACGAGTTCATGGTATTGAGAAAATATAGAAGAGATAGGAGGGATAGTCAAACTCGTGACGAAATTCGGGTTCCGGCAACTCCGGCGTTGTTCTCCATGACCCTCGTCTCTCTAGCCTTCCTCCCTCGTTCCCCAGCAGCTTCTTCTCGTGTTTTAGGTTTGAGAATACGTCTCCCAAGGCCTGGGCACGTTTTTAAATGAACTTTGGCCGAAATCGCACTTCAGCCCATTCAATTTGTAATTCTCGGACATAATTGTAAGCTGATCTTGCGCGGGCCATTACTCTCTCATCCGCACTCTTATTTGGGCCTACCATATATCGTTGGAAAGCTATGGATGTCTAATTTAAAATGGCACAGTCCTTGCTCCCAAATTATGTACACATTTTCTTGAGCATCGAAAATAGTACAGGCTGGTCAGGAGTGACTTTTTCAACTTTTCTTCGTCTTTGCGTCTTCTTTTCTCCTCTTCATCTAGCTCCAAACCAAGCATATACAACCCTCTCATAAGCTCCATTTCACCTATTTCACCTGAGTTACACAAAACTAAACAACCCGTGCAATTATCATATCAAATATGAGAGAAAACATGCGCAAATAAGCTAGAAACACAACTTTTCACTCTTAGGCTTATAAATCGTCAAATTCACATATTTGTGCAAATATAACATATAAGTCATGTGAAATAAGCCTAATACACGTAATATGGAAGTATAATAATAACTCCTAAAAGAGAGTTATTAGATACAATCCAAATTTTCCAAGAAACAACAATACCAGATTTGTGAAAGATGGAAGCAAAACTTCTCCTAAGTGTTATTTTTGCAAAAAGATTGGTCATATGAAGATGATTTTTCCTTTCAGAAGAAGAGACCCTCATATAATGAGGAACACATTTCCATTTCAACTTAAAGGACAAGTCAGACAGATTTGGGTTCCTAGAGGGGCCAGACCACCTAACATGGTTGATCCTGAGTATGAGTCAAATTCAGCACTTGGTCTAACAGCTGGGTAAGGCAGTGATTGGTATTTTCAGGTTGTCACCAACATCAAAGAACATAAGTGGTTTATGGACAGTGGTTGCTCAAGACACATGAGTGGAAATAGATCTCTATTCTCAGAATCGAAAGAGCAATCTGAAAGGTTCAATTACCCTTGGTGACAAAGGAAAATGCAACACTCTTGGTATTGGTAAAGTTGGTACAGATTTCGAAAATTCTATTTCTGATGTATATCTAGTTGACGGTTTGAAATTTAACTTGCTTAGTGCATCACAGCTTTGTGATAATGGCAACAAGGTTATCTTTTATAAAGGAAAGTGTGTGGTGAAAAATGAGAAATCAGGAAATTGTATTCTCACAGCATCTAGATCAAACAATGTTTATACTTTTCAGACTAACAAAGTTGCAGGTAAAAGCTTAAAGTGTCTCAAGTCCTTGAAAGATGATTCAAGGGTTTGGCACAGAAATCTTGGTCACATTAGCTTGCATACCTTGAACAAATTGATCTGCAATAATCTGGTAAGAGGATTACCATCTATCAAGTTCAAAGAAGATGATGTATGCAAATCTTTTGCCCAGGGTAAGCAGACTAGAATCTCATTCAAAGCAAATAATTTTGTAAGTACCTCTAGACCTATTGAACTACTTCACATGGATTTGTGTGGTCCTATGAGAACACCAAATCCAAAAGGTAAGAGGTATATGCTAGTCATTTTAGATGATTATTCTAGATATACTTGGGTTATGTTTATGAAAGAAAAATATGAAGCCCTCTCTAAATTTTCAAAGCTTTGCAGAGAAATTTAAAACTTGAAAAACCTACCCATTGCTTCAATAAGAAGTGATCATGGTAGAGAATTTGATCAATTAGAATTTGATTTGTTATGTGCTAAACATGGTATCTCTCACAATTTCTATTCTTCTAGAACTCCTCAACAGAATGGAGTTGTTGAAAGAAAGAACAGGACTCTTGAAGACATGTCAAGGACAATGCTTCTAGAAAATAAGTTGCCAAAACATTATTGGTTAGAAGCTGTGAATACAGCAAATTATATTCTGAATAGGTGCTTGATCAGACGTATCATGAAGAAGACCCCCTATGAACTCTTCAAAGGGAGAAAGCCAAATATTTCATACTTCAGACCCTTTGATTGCACATGCTATGTCCACAACAATGGTAAGGACAACTTGGGTAAGTTTGATGAAAGAAGTGATGAATATTTCTTGGTTACTCTCTTACTAGCAAAGCTTATAGAGTTTAAAATAAAAGAACCAAGCTAGTTGAAGAAATTATTCATGTTATTTTTGATGAAAGCTATGATAGTTCTTTGAGTGAAAGTTTTGCAGACCTGAATCTGAACAAGCATGAATCAGAAGAAGAAGCTGAGAACTCTCTTGGGTTCAAGAAAGGTTCATAAGGAAACAAAATTCATTTTCAAGACCTTAAAAATAGGTCTCAAGGCCTTGAAAATAAAGATCAAAGTCTTGACAAAGATGATCAGAAAGAGATGAATGATCAGTTCACTACTTCAAGACCAGAAAAGATCTATGGAGAACTGAACCATGATCTCCAAGAAATAAATTCAAATATCTCTCATCACATCCAGTTGACAATATTATCTCTGACCCAACCACTGGTACACAAACAAGGTCACAATTGAAGAATCTTTGTGCTTTCAATGCTTTCATCTCTCTTGTAGAACCCAAAAATGTGAAGGAAGCTTTACAAGAAGCATACTGAATTATAGAAATGCAAAGTGAACTCAATGAATTTGAAAGAAACAAGGTATGGAACCTAGTTCCTCCACCTATAAATCAGTCTGTCATTGGTACCATATGGGTGTTCAGAAACAAATAGGATGAGAATGGCAAGGTGATCAGAAACAAAGCAAGGCCAGTTGCTCAAGGTTAAAATCAAGAAGAAGGTATTAATTATGAGGAAATTTTTCTCCAGTTTCCAGGTTAGAAGCAATTAGAATTCTGCTTGCATTTGCATCTTTCAAAAAACATGAAACTATTTCAAATGGATGTGAAATGTGCATCTCTGAATGAATACTTGCAAGAAGGAGTTTATGTTGCACAACCTCCTGGTTTTGAAAGTGATAAGTTTCCAGATCATATTTATAAACCTGAAAAAGCTCTTTATGGAATGAAACAAGCTTCAAGGGCTTGGTATGAAAGATTTTTAAAGTTTTTGCTTGAAAATGATTTCAAAAGAGGATTGGTAGACAATACCCTTTTCATAAAAACTCATGAGAAATATTTACTTGTAGTTCAAATTTATGTTTATGATATTCTTAATAGAGCTACTAATGATCTTCTACGCAAGGAATCTCAAGTCTTATGAGCGGGGAATTTGAAATGAGCATGATGGGAGATTTGAACTTCTTCCTTGGATTTCAAATACATCAATTGAAGAAGTGCATCTTTCTGCATCAAAGCAAGTATACTAAGGACTTTTTGAACAAGTACGAAATGTCTCAATCCAAAGATATCAAGACTCCAATGAGTTCTACACTGTCTCTAGATAAAGATGAATCTGGTAAGAGTGTCAATGTGAAAAAGTATAGAGGTATGATTGGATCATTACTATACCTTACTGCTAGTAGACCAGATATCATGTTCAAAGTATGTATGTGTGCAAGATTTCAAGTTGATCCAAAAGAATCACACTTAACTCCTGTGAAGAGAATCTTCAGATATCTCAATGGTACCAAAGACTTAGGGCTTTGGTATCCAAGACATTCTAACTTCTCTTTGCATGGATTTTCAGATGCTGATTTTGCAGGTTACAAAGTTGATAGAAAAAGCACTTCTGGAACTTGTCAATTTATTGGATCATCTCTGATCAGTTGGTACTCCAAGAAACAAAACTCAGTTGCTCTATCAATAGCTGAAGCTGAATGTATATATGCTAGAGCATGTTGTTCACAAGTGTTGTGGATTGCTCAATAGTTGAGGGATCTTGGATTTGATTTCAGAAGTATTCCCATCAAATGTGACAACACTAGTGCAATATCTATCGCAAAGAATCCTATACAACATTCAAGTACCAAGCATATTGATGTTAGACATCATTTCATCCGAGATCATGCTGAGAAAGGTGATATTGTTCTTGAAATTGTTTCTACAAACATGTAACTTGCAGATATCTTTACTAAACCATTGCCAGATGAAAGATTCTCAGCTCTAAGACTGGAATTAGGCATGCTAAATAAGGATGCATTGGTTTAGGGGGAGCATTAGATAAGAAAGGTAAGTTTTTATGTGCTTTAAAGGCTTGAACAGATTTTCAAAGCCTTGAAAATCTATTCAAAGCTTTGGTCTTATGTGCTTCATCTTAACAGCATTTCAAGAACTTGAAACCATTTTCAAAGCCTTGAAAATAAGTCTGATAACTGATTAGTGGATAAGTTTTGGATCTATCAGTATTGGGTGCTATCTCTGTAGATATTTGCTCAATATTGCCCCTACCTTTTTCAAAATTGATTTTCAGCCAAATAGAGTATTAAATTATTTATTTCCAACGTCTTCAAAGATTTGAAACTTTGTTGATCATTACAGATCTTTTAAGATCAGAAAAATATTGCAGTTTTCTTTTCAAATATAAACTCTCTGAGTATTTATCTCCTTATCCTATCCTTCACTCTGTATCAAGTCCACCTCTCTCTATTCTTCTCCCAAACCCTAATGAGCACTATAAGAGTCTCAGAAAAAATCAAGATGGTCGGAGGTTCAAAACAGAGTACAGAGAAGAAGAGAAAGGCAGCAGTGGATGAAGTTCAAGAGATTAGTGAAGACTCTAGCTCCATAACTCCTAGTGAAGAGGCAGTTGCAGATCTTCCTCCACCCAAAAATAAAGTCAAGAAGGTTGCAACTTCCTCCTCAGAAAAGAAGAAGAAGAAAGAGAAATTTGTTGCAGAGAAGCAACCTGAAACAGAGATTTCTAGCCCCAAGAAGTTGAAGAAAAAGAAGAAGGCAACTCAAGCTGAAAAAGGGAATGGAAAGGTAACAGAGGAACAGCCAGAAGACAGTGTGGAGAAAGCCTTGCTGATCTACTCAAAGAATACTGCTCCTGATGAATCTTGGTTCATCTCAAATACTTCAAAAGGTCAGTGTTTAGATGGATTTGCTTCTAGGCCTATTGCTTTCTGTAGCCTGGTCAACATGCATGTGTTAACTGGAATGAATCTCAATTGCACTAACATGCTGAAGAAAAGTTCTTTGTGGTTCATGCTAAATCCTCCTGAACTAGAATATCCTAGGCTTACCAGACTGTTTTATCTGAACATGAAGCAACTTAAGAATTCCCCACATTTGGTAATCAAGACTGTAGTTGATGGAGTTACTATGGAGTTGGATCATTCTGAGTTCTCAACTGTTCTAGGGTGTCCCAAGACGTATGACATACATAATCATCCATCTAAGAATGAAGCCTTGAAGTTAGCCAGACAGGAATTCTTTCTACCAAATGTTCCTGCATCATCCAAACAATTAACACTCTATGTTAAATGTTGAAGCTAAAGTGTTATTCACCATATTGATGAGATGCATCTTTCCAAGGGAACATTAAAAGGAGTTAATCACTGAGAGAATACTATATATTATGTACCTGCTTATGCATGGCTATGAGATTGATCTGCAGAAGAATGTAATGGAACATATGTTGTTCAGCCAAACAGATCAGAGAAATCATCATTTGCCTTATGCCAATCTGCTAACTCTGTTCTTTCAACACCTTGAAATTCCTACTGCTGGTGAGGAGTTTATCAATTCTGGAATTCGTGTGCTGAATGAAAAATCCTTTGACAAGATTGGAGTGGTTAAGACCAAAGAAAAGATTTGGAAGTTGAATTCCGATTTGACAGAAGAAGAGCTCAATGCAAAGAAGTTTGTCAAGCCCAAAACCTTGACCCCTACTTCAAGCCAGACCTCTCAACCTCCTGATTTGTCTTCCATCCTTCAGAGACTTGATGGTCTAGAGATGGATAACAGTGAGATCAAAGAGAATCAGAATGAGTTTGATACTGATCTCTCACAAGTCAAATATATGGTGGAAAACATCTTTAAAATTATGACTGTGTTTGATGTTCCTGAGGATGAAGAAGGTACAAATAAAGGTGGTTCTGACAAGACTTTGGCAAGTGAACATTCCAACCAAGAAGAAGCTGCTCCAGTCAAAGATAAGGGAAAGCAAGTGGTAGAATAAGCTGCTCAGGAAGGAGATGAAGTAAATAGTCCTGACTCAGATGATCTGCTGATTACTTTGAAGAAAAAGAAGAAATCTCCAAAGGCTGCTACCAAGGACAAGACTGGAGAAGAGACTGCTGCTGGTGAGAATTAAGAGGAACAAGAAGAACAGGATAAGACTAAGATGTAGATGAAGACCCAACCCCTTAATCCTACCTACTCTTTCTTCCCCATTCTTTCTTTTAAGTCTTTAAGTTTATTTTCAAAAAAATTTCCAGACACTGATCCTACATGTTCTCATTCTTTTTGATGAAATTCAAAATGGGGGAGAAAAATCTAAGGTTGTTTTGTTTTGATTTTGTTTGCAGTTTAGATGACCTATCTTTTGGTCAACAGGATTTTCTGCTACTTGCAGTTTTTGTTAATAAGTTGGATCTTTTGGAATTACTGTGTTATTATGTGAATTGTGTACTAATCAGTATTTTTTGCAGATACTTAGAATCAAAACAATTAAGGTTTTGTCTTTCATCAAGGGGGAGATTGTAAGGTCACAGGTTTCATGGTTTTGAAATACTATTTCAAGGCCTTGAACAAGTTTTCAAAGCCTTGAATTAGGTTTCACATGTTTCAAGGCCTTGAATCAGGATTCAAAGCCTTGAAACTGTCTAACATGCATACATGTTCTGAGGGGGATTTTTTCTAAACTCTTTTGATTTAATACCGTCCCTCTCACCCCTGTACTTAATGTGTTATCATTTGATGATGAAAGACAAAATGTTTTGAGATATCTAACATGTTTTAATCCATGGTTTTGACTCAGTTTTGCAGGAAATTTTACTTCCTATATTTGCATAATTTGTTTCCTTATCTGAATTTTGCAGGAAAGGAAATCACTCAGTGAAGATGATCCTGTGATCAATCTGAGACTCATGACAGCTTCTCAATTTGTTTAAAGACAAGATCATAGCAAAATCTTTGAAGATTGTGATCAACTATCCGTTGGAGAAGGCTGTTGAAGTGAGTCAAAGTTGTTGCCTAAAATACAGAAGTTGACGCTGAAAATCTGGGAAGATTTTACGAGTTTCAAACTGTATAAATAGATCCCAATTTGAAGAATCAAGAGACATCACTCAACGGGAAAAGAGAGAGACACAAATCTGGATTGACAAGCATGAAAGAAGTTCATTACTCTCACAATCCAACACACAGAAGTTCACTGCATTATTCAATGCAGTTTTCTAATCTAGTGTTCTTCTGTATTGTACTTCATTGGTAGATCATTTCTTCAATACTTCTATACATCATTCTCAAGGATTGTTAAAAGTTAATAATAGAGAATTCTTAGTTAATCAGCTAGCTAAAGAATGTATTAGATAGGTTAGAGAGAACCACAAGCTGTAATAGAGCAAGGCAATTCTCTGTGCTTGAGATCTAGGGCTTAGCTTTTGATTAATAAGAATTGAGTTGAAAATCCTGCAGGGAGAAGATCCCTAAGGTAGAGACGTAGGTCCAAGTGGACTGAATTCTTTAAATCCTTTGTCTCTTACATTTACAGTTCATTCACATTCTTAGTTTTTACAGCACTCAAACTTGTCTGTTTTTCAAGGGTTTGAAACTCTTTTCAAGGCCTTGAAAAAGACTTGACTGTTTTATTGCAAACTGTATTTTATTCCAAAGGATTGAGTTTGTTTTCAAGGCCTTGAACTCATTTGCACTAAAACTAAAACTAATTTCCTCCTCTGGTTTTGCAAAAAGTTGGCATACTCTATTCAACCCCCCCCCCATTATAAAGTATTTGTGCTGCATATTCATCTGCATACTCCCCTTTCAAACAAGTACGATAATGGAAATGTATCATTCCTAGTGAAGGCTCAGGGATAAATTTCCTAGAACTACTATTGTGAGCACAACATTTGGCTGTATAAGAACTACTACTCTGTTCCCTCTCTTTCTATCCATATGACTTTTTTAACTCGTATCTGAGTCACTCTGACCGAGTTAGTTGGATCACAAAATGATGCGATTTTTTGATAATTTTTTCACCGTGTGATAGAGAAACTTTTACTCTACAACAACATGAAAATATTATCAAAAAATTGCATCATTTTACTCGACAACACCATGAACAGAGTGGTAAGAAAGTAAGACGGTCGAGGGCAATATCCACCAGTACTAATAATTTTAAAGTATGTGTGTGTGAGAGTGAGTGAGTGAGAGAGAGAGAGGGAGGACCTATAGATAGGAGGGTATGGAGCAAATCAACTTACATTTGAGAACCAGGAGTAGCAGGTCTTGTGATACAACGCGGTTCTTAAATCCTTGGCGAGTAATTCTTACATCAGCTATTCTGGAAAAAATTCCAGAATATCGCTTATTAATTACTAATAATTATCAAACAGTGAAGTAAATGTGTACATTGATGCACAAGTGACAAGTATCATGGTTCATAGATTTTGTTGAGCAAAGTGTAATAAGCCCCCCTGGCATGTCTTTGAAGATAAGTAAGATCATCTATCAAACTCACTTCGGACCTCTTAAATCACAATGTCTCACTTTACTACAAAAGGAATGAGGGTGAAATTTCCAGGAAATATACTCTTACTCGTTATTAAAACCTCTTAGCAAGAATACTCTGCATCATGAAATCCTCTTAAGACTAGTGTGAACAATGTGTCCAATACTAATAGCAATGATGTTTTTGTAAACTTTACTTTATTTTAACCGGGGATAAAGATTCCAAATATCCTAAGTGTCCTATCAGTTACTCTCATAGGCTTAACTGCTGACGGGGAGGGATTTGAATGGAACATTTTATTGCCTTTGTTTCAAAATTGGATATCTTGTGTGTGCCGTTATTTCAACAATGACAATTCAGAATACCTCTATTACAGACAAGATGATCATCACGGTATCGGTATATCATCTGATGATCATAATTACACTAAACACAATATTAAAAGATGACTGTAATCATGCTGACGGCAAATGCAATCTAAAAATTAGATAAAATCAAGAGTTCAAAATGACATATATTATTTTTCAGGTAAATCCACACAAAAAGTGCAGTTTGGAGATGTAAAAAAAAGTGCCAAAGGCCTTTGACAGGATCATATGAGACTTCCTTCACAACACTCTTTTGGATTTTGGTTTTTCCCCGGCTCTTCACCAACCTTGTTATGAGTTGTATCTCCTTTGTGTCTTACTGTATAGTTGTCAATGGTTTCATGACTGAGTTCTTACCCCAACTTATGGCCTAAGACAATGAGATCCAGTGTCCCCCTTTCTCTTTGTCTTATGTGCTGGTGCTTTTTCTTCCTCTTTGAACAATGCTACCTCTTTTGGTCTTGTTAAATGGATTCAGCATGTCCCCTTCGGTCTCCAACTCTCTCATCTGCAATTTGCAGACGATATTAGTCTCTTCTTTGAGGCAGAAAAGGACACTGGAACATCCCTAAAGAACTTAATTGAAGACTACTGCCATCAGTCTGGCCAAATCCTTAACCACACTAAGTCTTCTTTGGTCTTTTGTCCAAAATGAAACCTTTCATCTCAAAGATAACTTTAATTCCTAGCTCAAAATTCCTTTTAAGGGTGAGTATGGGAACTACCTTGGAGTTCCTCTCAAAACTGGAAGGAAAGAAACATATGTATTTAAACAAACAGTTAAGAAAGTGAACTCTAAGTGTTGTGGTTGGAAAGTAACTCTCCTTAACAAATTTGGTAGGCTAAACCTTATCAAGCCCACTCTTAGCAGTTTACTGCTTCATCCCTTTCTGTTTATGTCTTCCCTTCCTCCTACTGCAGAAAGATTGATACAACATTGTCAAATATTTTTTTTCTGGAAAGGTGATGCTATAAAAAGATCACTTCATTGTGTTGCCTGGAACTAAAGTTGTTTCACCAGATGAACCAAGCTACATGTTTCATCATTCAGGTTATTTATTCGCTATCGTTTATACTTTTTAATTTATATTTTCCTATTCTTTCTGTAATGTAATGACTTATTAGTCGAATAAAAAACAGTATGGCGATACTGCAAACATAGAAAGCATTACGTTCGTAATCACTGGAAAAGAAGTGCCAATTTTTAGAGGCATTCTATGGATATGAGGTGATAGGTCAAACAAGTGATTGATACTTTACTTGTAAGGAGGTAAAAGCATAAGTACAACCCGGTAGATCATGTATTAAGTTTTATGTTAATTAATAGAGGGGACTTCACATACAGGTTTATGAGCCAATGTTTTCCTTAACCCCGCGTATATATGACCCAACAACTACATGAGATATTTTCTGATTCAGTTGATATTTCTTCCAGAAGTTAGGCCAACAACTAAATACACTGGTTTTGGAAAAACTTTAACCCTAGAACTCTGAAATCCTTTTTATTGTTCATTTTTTGGATGAATTCAAATACTTCATTACATATAATTGACACAAAATATCTAAAAGTATACTACTTTGACACCTCTTGCTCACAAACTGAGCAAAATGATTTCAATTTCATTACTCAACTAAAAAGCAATTCATATATGGACAATTTCACATCTTACATGAATGCAGACGATAGTCGAGTATCGAAAGAACTTCAGCGGAAATGAAGCATGATAAATTAATTACAGGATCATTCAGTTATCTACTACTTTTAGATTCTGAGGAAACAAACGTTGAAAAGCCCAAAGAAGGATAATCAACAACAAGAGGACATATTATATATATTCCCCTTGATAAGATAAAATCATGTTGTTTCAACAACTCTAAAGAACATGCTTCTTAGTCGTTGCCCTTAAAAAAACATGCGAAAATTATGAAGTATGTCAGGACAGTACACTAGAATAAGAGTTGTGCCTTTCTCGAGGAAAAAATAAAAGAAAACATGAACTTACTTTGGTTTGGTTCTACATGAAATGAAACAAAAAAAACACAAGTAAGCAAACACGCAGACATGGATCGTAATGCGATTTACCTTATTTTGACAATATAAGTGGCAAGAAATAGAAACATGCAAGGAAATGAGCACTTAAACAGGAGATGACAAGCTTATATTTTCAAAATCACAGTGAAGAGGCGCATCAGGCGGTCATTCTTCACTATCAAAACTAAGCATAAACATAGCTGCTAGACATATCAGTTGTGGTACTAAGTTCAGACTAGCAGAAGATATACTGTCCATAACTGATTCTCCCAAACTATTTATACCTTCTCATTATTCCTTCAATGACTCAAGAGGACTGCAATACCAAAGATTACTAATCATGTATAGTTGCTCACAAACTTGTTTATGTTTTACATCGAACTTCTCTAGTTTCAAACCTTTAAATTAGAAATATAATTATTCTATTCTTTTGTTTCTTTATTATATGTTTTAAGACTCGAGAAGAGTAAATATATCCGTGAGAGTTTTCCAGTGGTGTCAATTCAATCCCGTCGCACCATTTTTTCAATCAGGTCTATTCAACAGCGTTGGCCAAGCTATCACACATGTAGCTGCTGAGCACCAATCGAAGTTTGACAAACACTGTGTCATGGCTGCCAATATTAAAGAGGGTAGGACACACTTTTCTTGTTAGCTGATGTTCAAGCACATTGGTAGTCTTTGAGGTTGAAAGACCCTCAGTTAGAAGCTTTTGAGAGGGCTCAAGAAAAAAAAGGTCTCCAGCCTAAAGCGGATTCCGCATACTACAAAGAAGTATGTCATTTCAGCCGGACTAAACTAGATAGTAAGGCAGACATCATGTTCATTTTTCTTGATAGCTACTTACTCATTACTAGTAAGAACTACTTTTTTTGCATGTCCGAAATTTCTTTTGTATGAACAAAATGAAGGTGCTTATAATATTTTTTCATCAATATTTTTCATTTTCTTTTGGTTTCAATTCAGAATTATGCATGTATTATGATGCAAATTCAAAACATATGTCATCTAAATGTGGAATGGGTGCAAAAGACAGTAGGACTTTGCAAAGATTGTATTTGGGATGACCATAGAAAGAAATTTTATACTGTATTTATAGAAAGAAAAGTTTGATTTTAGATGTTTAACATGAGTTCTACATATTGAAATGATGTCTAGAACTTTAGATGTAGACAAAAGTTCTTGAAGAACTTTCTACAACGAATGTGGCCCAAATATAACACAATTTACTTTTAGCACCTTAATCGGCACTTAGTTTTGGCTACTGGGACCTTATGACAACTTCTTCGGGTGAATGTAGCACCTACTCATTAAAGGAAATGTAAAACTCAACGAAATTTTTCGGAAACAATACAATTTAGTTCTAGTTTGGGAATGTTGTGGCATTTTAGAAAGATATTGTGCATGAAGTAATGTGAGAAAGTTGTTGTGAAATCTACGCAAAATATGTTTAGTAATCTCCATACATAACTTGTCGTGGGAAATACGTTGGACTCTTTTTATGTTTGATAATGAGTGATTTAGAGTTGTTGTTAGTGTCGAAATGACAATGGTGTGCATGATATAATAAATTCTATAATAAATAATGTTATTAGAATAAATAATTGTTGATATTTATTAATGGATAAAAAATTTAAAAAATGAATTTATGGAAATGAGTATCCTAAAAAGCAACCACTCTCATGCTTTTCAAATGTTGCGGTAGGGAAGTAATTAATTGCTTTCCAGAAAGCAGAAAGATACAAATTTACCATACACATTGATATTGCTTATGAATTCGAAAAGAAACGTTCTTAAAATCAAAAGAATTACCAAACGGGCTCGTAGATAGTTGATTTTCGGTTGAATTTTGTAACAAATGGGCCCATCTACTTTGTAGATTCTCGATCCAACACCTACCCACATAAAAGACAGTTATTTTCTAGATGAATCATCAGTTATTTCCTTATGACGTGTAATATACAATCAAATCATACCAAAAACTAAGATATATATATATAAACAAGATCGAGTAAAACATTTATATAATATGGTCATAACTCATTTTGAGATGACTTGATATCCTGAATGCATTTCTAAAGTCAACGTCGTTTCCATATGTTTTGATGACATTTTCCATAAAATTTAAGTAGAGACATTTGATGGAGTTGACATCTGGTCAAACAAAATTTGCATGGCACATACACACTGTAGCGACTAAAACAATATTTTCAATGGAAGATACTGGTCTCCATAACACAATTACCGTGATTATACTTTCTCGGCTATAAAGTGAATAGGCAACACACTCAAGTTTCACATGAGGTGTCCGCACCCGAAGTGAACTTACATTACGATAACGAACTCTGTTGATACATGCATAGACTTTCTACTTGTAAATTCTAAAATCAGCAAAGTATTATGTATATTTATTATGTGGTAATTATGCTGGAAGACATTTTTGTCGAAGTTGAATCCCAACATATAATTACAGTCATGAGAAGTAGCTTCATAAAACCAGAACCATTTGTTTAGGTCCTTTCCCATTACCTCAAACTCAAGGTGCAGGCATTTCAACCTTACAACCTGACGAATAATTCCAGGGCCAAATAATAAATCCTGGACGAAAAGGGAGATGTTTTCCTAATATAAATTTAGTATTCAAAAGAATTAATCAAAATAATTTTAAATTGATCAATTAATCAAATATATCTCAAAATTGATCAATTAATCAAACAAAAAGACACGTGAATACTGCTTTCAGATGCGGTTGAACTGTAATTGGAAGAAATTGTGGTACCAAACCGGATTGAGATGGAAAAATAGACACCAACTCAGGTCACCACTGGAATGAATCATGGTTATATACCTCTGCTCACTTTCGAGAGTGCTACTCATGTTCCATGTATTTGAGGCTCAGGTCAATCATGAATGATATAAAAACAGTGATTGAACCTACAAAATAAGAAATCTAATAAGGAAATAAAAGGTTATTAGATTCAACTAAATTTTTTTCAAGAGAGTTTAGAGACGTAAGCCATCCCTTGATTCAACCAGGTCGGTTGAGGTTTTCTATTTGGAGCTGTTTATTAAAATTTTCCATATGAAATACGACATAGGTTTGGTCTGGGGAAGATTGAGATAATTTGCATAACATCAAGATATTCAAAAAAAAAAAAAGTTAAGTAGGAACATCCTCAAACTTTTAAAACAGTGAAAATTTAGTAGGCTGGACATGGCTGGGCGGTGTTGTTCTCCGAGGAGATAAATTACTGCCACTGGTGAATTTTATTTGGCACCAAAAATACTGCCCCCAAATCTTTGATTTTGGTGGAAATTTTGGGAAAATGGCTTTATTGGCATGCCTTTTGTGGCATGGTGTTCTATTTCCATTGAATCATTTCATTACATAATTTAGTTCTTTTGTATAAATCAATTTATTATAGAGATTTATCTGTAATACTTTGTGTTTTCATGGTCTGTTTTTGCTTACCATGTCACAACTAGTGAAAAACTCTATATCGGTGTCATGTAAATCAATTTTCTTGTTATTATCTTAGTGGAAAAATTACACCAAGCTACGCATTACTATCTTCATATCATTTTTCAAAGTTCAATCTTTTACCATTATTCATTGACATACTATTACAAAAAGATAAAATCACCTCAAGGAGAGTTTCTTCCATTCTTATGGAGAACATCTTGCAAAGTCGAGCAGAGTATACTTATGCTAACCAACTGACCTTCCTTTAATTAAGGTTGTAGATGAGGTATAAATGTTACACATGACATGTGTAATTTTCAAGCTGGTATATTGTGATATGTACGTCTGGCCTAACTAAGATACGATGACAGTGGTATGAATTAGAAAATAGTCAACCAAACTAAACTCATGCAAATACTAAACAATTGAGAACAAATGTAAATTATTAAACAATCACTATACAAAATCTGATGTGAATAAGATACCTGCAAACCTAATTGGAAACACGGTTCTGTTAGAGGAAGTAAAAGATAGTAGTCCAGTGATATTGTCAATGCGTTAATAATAAGATTGAAGGTTTTAGTATCAACCCCTGCCTAACGAAAACTATGTTTTCACAATAGTCCCTATACCGGTATTTGAATGATAAGCATATGGTTACAACTACATTTGCAACAATTGCTTTGTATATTGGCGTAGTATGAGATATCAGATCTTATATTCGTTTTTCGCTATCACTCAGTATATTCCAGTCTCTGAACCTTGCTAAAACACACTATACTAAGAAACCTGAGAAACTGAATAAAAGAAAATAGTCCACTCACTTGCTACGATAAAAAAAGGATATGAGATAATAACTCACCGTTCGTTGGGCGACAAGCAATGAATTATAATGGAACTATGAATAATAACTTTTGTAAGAAAGAATTCACTTAAACCATCAAAAATCTAAGGACATTACTTGTATTTCATTTGTTCATCCTCCAAATTGCATCCCATCTAATTGTTACTTATTATTCACTGACCGAGCGCCTGAAATATAGTTTTTCCTCTATCATTATTTCGTAAAATTTTAATGTATGTAGAATTAAAATTACTATTACTACCGATTTTTACTAAAGATGTCAAAGAGAGTGAATCACAATCAGTAACACCCTCAATAGCTGTTGGGTTCTGATTCAGGTTATGCAGCGGAATAATAAAATTAATCCTGCTCAAATCCCACCCAGGATCACAGGCAAGCCGTCATAACATTATAAAGGGCATGGAAGATGTATACCTTATTTTGGGAGATCACACGAAGAATAGTGTCTTCGTCTCTATGAATATCCACACATTGAGTTCTTGATTGGATTCCTTCTCACCGCTATGTGCTAGCAACAGAAGAAGGAAGAATAGATTACGCAAAACGAGGCACCAAGCCAACGCCTCAAGGAGGCCGATGGCAAGGGGGGCAGACGGGTTGGGGCGGACGCCTCTTCCTTCTCTCTCTCTCTCTCTCTCTTTCTTTGTTATGCTCTCTCAATAATGACTTGTGTTAAGCATTAACAAGCCAGAGTCCGTTCCAGGTTGGGTCCCAATAATAATCATGTCCTTACATGGATTAGCCCTTACATGGATTAGCCCACTTGCAAATTAGTCCTACTAAGTTTGCTTGTGGTTGCGTTATGATCCTTTTATTACGTAGTCCAAATAATTAATACCAATATCCAATTTAATCCATCCGGTGTGTGACCCCATAGGTTCCTACTTAGTTGGTAGTAACTACTTAATAACATGGAGCGGTGTCTAGCAACACATCCATGCCACCCAACTAATAGAAATAAGTCAGTGATCCCGACAAATCTTGTGCCTAATGTTCATGTATTGCGTTATTCCTTTGTCTCCATATCTGGATTGGAAACGAGACATATTAGTCACACTCGTATATCCAATCCATAGTTCCTCGATCTTGGGAATATGCTTATGTGAGCAGATAACATCAATATCTCCATATTGATTTATCTGAGTCTGGCCAGACATTCCTATAAGCACCATCCCTCGAGTGCCTCATGGATATTTTCTCCCATTATGTGGGAGGGAAAAATCCTCTCTACGTCACTACGATCTCTAAACTTGCTTCCTATCATGCCCGATAACTATCTTTATTGTTACCCGATTAAGGCGCAACGTTTGATAATATCAAAGCATGATATTTCACAACTAGAGTATCTAGTGACTTCAAGTCTAAGAATTACAATATCATTAGCACTACGAGAAGCGATTGTGACTTTTACATAATCTAATGTATCTTTCTCGTCGTGGGTCAATCCAGTATGCCATCACTCCTAATGCATACACATGTGTTAGACTTGATATCTCCATATCAACCTACTCACATACTAGTCTATAGTTGATCGTCCTATTAATCAATATAATGAACTAGGGATATTTATAAACAACACATTGTATCTAAGGACTTCATTATATTAAATATTACAATAAATAATAAATGAATGTTCTAGCCAAACATAGTTCATAATAAATATAGATTGCCTCTAGGCCCCTATTCCAACAGTAGCCCCACGACACCAACATATAATGAACATCAAAGTAATGGATATTGCTATGACAAACCACCTGACAAATGATATATGGATAAAGAAGAACACGGGATTTTACGTGTTCGCAAACTACGTTCACGGCGGTAAAACACCATTTATTTCAGAAGAGGAACAATTATAATGGTGACTGCTTGATTTGAGAAGGAGAAAAAGCAATGTGTATAACCCATTTTCGCATTTTTCTGTGTGAAGAATATCCTTGAACTTGTTGCTCTGAATAATAAAGTGATGAGCATTAAAAAGAATGCTACAATAATTATCAAAAGTAAATTAATTAACATACAGTAGGTTGGCAGAGATGTGAGGGGAGTATGACACTTTAGGTAATTGAGATGACAATGTGAAGCATGAAGAGAGGTAGAGCCAGTAGAAATAATGGAAGATATGTGCCAATACCAACAGTTACTGAGTATGTGCCAGTGTAGACATTCGTGTCTGTAAGATTCTGAGCATTGTGTGTTAAATGATGATTAGCCCTAGTGTCTACCAACCAAGGCTCAACAACACTGTCTGAAATTCCAGATTTTGTGGCAGTGTAGGCTCTCTTTGGTTTAGTACTTGCATATTTGGCCACATCCAACCTACACCAGTAGTCAAGGGAACCGTGTCTAGTCGTGCCATATTTGACAAGTGATTTATATAATACCCTGTTTAATTTCAAAGGGGTAAATTGGTAATTGAGGCATGAAATTTAATTTTTATGGCGAGTGACGAGTTGGATTATTTTTGGGTTCAAAATATATTCGGAAAGTTCATATAATAATTCTATAGAAAAAGATATTTTATTGCGTATTTTGTTTAGCATTTTATGTAGTTATTTAAATATAACATAGTGTGTACCCAACCCACTAGATTTACCCAACCAATTGGTACTCCTAAAGCACCCAAAAATAACTAATACAAACAAAAGACAAATTCGGTTGTAGGAGAATGACTTCTCCAAGTAATTGGTTCCTTATTTAATTCTCTCTCTCTCTCTCATCGTTTCTCTCATAAAAGAAATCATAAAAAGAAGACTTCCTCTCTCTCTCTCTCTCTCTCTCTCTCTTGCAAACCCACGGCAGAACAACACCACCACCACCGTAGCTTCCATCACCACCACCGGTACCACCTTCACCACTAAACCCACCTCCTCCTCGTCTCTTATCTCTTTCCCACTCTGTGACGCTCACTTACCGAGGCAAGCAGCAGCAGCATCGCAGCAGCCACCGCTGCAGCTTCCTCCGACGGGAAACCACCACCTGAAGCCACCACCCTCACCCACCTGCTTCTCTCTCTATTTTGTTATCTAGCTCTCTTCCTTCTTCTGTTTCGAGCCAGGAAGGAGAAGCACCAGCAGCACGAACCTGCTGCAGAGCACCCCGAACCACCACAACCGCCGCCGGCCACCATATTTTCCGGCGAGAATCTCAATCGAGCTAACCGGAGCGACCCACCCTCTCCCGTTGGTCCCAATCAACTCCTGGAGGTCCGAAGAGTTCATTAGCAACACTAAACATAGCCAAGAACGTCGGATTCATCGTCGGTGTTCATCACCGCCGATCACCACCTTTGAAGACGAGACCCGCTCCGTTTCTTGACCATTTCTCGCGATTTTTTGCGTAGGCGACGAATTCGTAGACAAGGGCTACGTGTATTCGTAGGGGCTTTATCGTGATAATTGTCGTGCTACTTGAGGTGAGTAAATATGCCTAACCTAATGTGTCCGTCCTATTTTCGTGTCCAAATATATTTATGATTTTTACGTCTCAAATGTGATTTGTGATCTACGTGCTTAACGTGATATTTCAATTACGCGTGCAAACGATTCTTTCAAACTGTCACATGAAGTAATAACGAGTAATAACGTAGAGTGGAAACAGTTGTGCGGTGGAACCCTATTTAAATTCTTATATATACATTGTGATTATCATATTTGGCTCGGTTGCCATTGCCCCGAGTCGCGCCATGTACTGAACCTTCTGGCTGCTAGAGTCTTAAGGGGGTGTCGACACTTAAGATCTTGGATGCATGCGAGATGGTTGGTTCTATACTATTGGGTTGGTTTGTTCTCCGCTACTAAATAACAAATGTGGATTTTTCATATGGATGATGGAAGGAATTGATTTATTTTGGAAAATATGGAAATGAGTTGAGAATGCTAAATAATGAGTTGGATAATTTATATTTGTTCATTTGAAATAATATGTTTGTTTATCTCCTCATTATTTCTCTTTTATAAATTAAACTGTGTCTCTTTCCTATTTACATGTTGGGGTGTTTACTTGCTCAGCTTTCGTGCTGACTTTGGAAAACAAACTGCGGTCTTGTTTCTTTCCCCCGCAGGTCTAGGTGAAGGAAGCTCGGCTTAATGGATAGTGGACTCACCTAGTTGTGATAGTATTAAATAATTGGAACACCTAGACAATGTTTCATCATGTTTAATAGTATGTAATATTTCACTGTTGAAGACTTATGGTTTGTAATAAATAATTATGGTGATGTTTGTTTTGATTACCATTGTTCCTTGCACCCGAGAGAGATCTTGGATGTGGAGTGGCATTTTCGTATTTCTCCCTCGACGAAGGGGGGGGGGTGTCGCAGGTGGTATCAGAGCAGGCAATCCAAAAAATGAATTAAAACTTGTAGGGTAATTTTAAATGAATATAGGATAAGAAAATTAAAATTCGACAAGCCGCTTGGGGTATGGGTAGGTTGAGTTTTATTAAAGTCCCACCCACTCACTTCCTTTTCCTCTTTGGAATGACGTTTTGAGACTTATGATATCCGAGTTGACTGGTTTGGAATATGAGATATATGTGTTGATGCAGTTTTACATGATCACGTGGAGAAAAATTACATGCTTTGGTTATTCGGTGTAATATATGTGCTATGAGAATAGGATACCCATGTATTTCATGAAATAATTCATTTTAATTATTCATCTCTGGAAAATAAGTAATAATAAAATAGGTGATAGTGTAGGAATATGACTGATAGACCACTGCGATACTATACCAGGAGAGTCAGCCAAGAACAAATGGTAGCTGAAGGAAATAACCAACCAACAATGGAACAACTAGCTGCACAGATGACACAGATGACGCAAATCATGGACAGAGTAGTTGGTAATGAGGAGCGTGGAAGGCAAAGCTATGCCAAGCAAATACATGATCTGAATCCTCGCCAATTCACTGGGAAGTAATATCTCGTTGAACTGGAGAATTGGATTAGGCATTTTGAGAAGCTGCTTAGGGTTGTGCATTGCCCTGATGATGAGAAGATCAACTGCGCCATAATCCATCTGGCAGATGACGCAGATGATTGGTGGAACACCTCTCAAGAAATCTTGTTGGCTCGACCCAACTTCAACTGGGAAGCCTTTAAGACTGCTCTAAGGACGCGGTTCTACCCAGCACATGTCAAGAGAAGGAAGTGCAATGAGTTCAACAATCTGAAACAAGGGAACGGCTCAGTGACGGATTACTTCAAAAAGTTCGTGGAACTACTGAGGTTTGCTGGTCACATTGTACCCGATGAGGATGATAAGACCAACAAGTTCATTACGGGACTACACCTCCAGTTGCAGAAGATCATGCGTAGCAGGACTTATGACAGTCTGCACGAGGCATATGACAGAGCAGCTGACATGTAGAAAGTCCAGGAGGTACAGGATGAGTTTCGCGGGAAACACAAGGTGGCTGAAGCAGGAGGTAGTAGCAGTAACATGGCAAGGGACAAGAAGTTGAAGCCGAACAACAGAGGAAACAACCAGAACCAACAGTGGCAGGTAGCTCATTCAGTCCGACGCTACATCTTCCACAACTGTAGTAGGAAGGGACATCGTGCTTATGAATGTCGAGCTCGACCAGGCGGGAACCAACATGTGAACCAAGGAGGAAACTACCATAGGCGACCCCGGAACAACTATATGGGAAACCGCCAGCAATATGGAAACCAGCAAACCGGGAACCTGCAGATCAGATATGGGAACAGGAACCCTGGAAATCGCAACGAGGGAGATGGCTATGGAAGGCAGCCGAACTACAACCAGGGGAATGCAGGACAGCATGGAGCTCAGAACCGCAACAACAATGCTAGTCATGGAGGTAATGTCAACACTGGAGCTGGTGAATGAGGAGATGGAACTCAGAATGCCAATGTGGTAAGGACTGCAGTCATGACAAAGACTGAGGCTAAAGCTGCTCACGGAATTGTCACGGGTACTTTCCTTATCCATGAGCACCCATCCTTTATATTATTTGATTCTGGCGCATCATACTCATTCATATCATCATCATTTGATGAGAAATTGAGTATGGATAAGTCTGCTAGAAAATTTATCCCAGTAGCAACACCCACTGGCCAAATAGAAGTTTGTGACACTGTATTTGAAGGAGTAGGAGTCAAAATTATAGCCTATACCTTGCCTGCGGATTTGATTCAATTCGATCTCAGAGGCATAGATGTCATCCTAGGGATGGTCTGGCTTAGCAAATATCGAGCCTTCATTGATTGTAATGATCAGAAGGTTCGGTTAAGAGGACCCAACGGTGAGAAGATCTCTTATCGCGGAATCAAGAAAGAGCCCTGTATTAGACTAGTGTCAGCACTGACCATAGTCAATCAAGTGAATAATAAGAACTCTGCCTACTTGTGCTACATCCAGGATGTGTCCAAGAAGGAGAATGTCCAGGAAGAGATACCTATTGTGAAGGAATTTCCCGACGTAAATCCAGATGAGATTCCAGGAATGCCACCCAAAAGAGAAGTGGAGTTTACTCTGGACTTAGCACCCGGAACTGCGCCAATCTCGAAAGCGCCATATCAGATGGCACTCGCTGAACTGAAGGAGCTGAAAGACCAGTATCAAGAACTTCTACATAAAGGATACATAAGGCCAAGTGTTTCGCCGTGGGGAGCACCAGTGCTTTTGTGAAAAAGAAATATGGAAGCTTAAGGCTATGCATTGACTACCGTGAGTTGAACATTGCAACCATCAAGAATAAGTCCCCTCTACCCCGGATTGACGACTTGTTCGATCAATTACAAGGGGATAGTGTCTTCTCGAAGATTGATTTGAGATCAGGGTACCATCAACTTCGGGTAGCCGAGAAGGATATTTCGAAGACAACCTTTCGAATGGGATATGGCCATTATTAGTTCACAGTAATGCCTTTTGGACTAACCAATGCACCTGCAGTATTTATGGATCTGATGAACCGAGTGATGAGGCCATTCCTAGACCGTTTTTTGTCGTCTTCATTGATGACATCCTTGTATACTCGAATAGCGAGGAAAAGCATGAGGAACATCTCAGAGAAGTGTTGCAGACTGTGAGAAAAGAACGATTGTATGCTAAGTTGTCCAAATGCGAGTTTTGGCTGGACCGTGTTCCATTTCTGGGTCACATCATCTCTTAGGAGGGAATATCAGTGGATCCAGGAAAGATTTCAGCAGTCAAAGATTGGCCAACACCAAATAATGTGTCCGAGATAAGAAGTTTCCTTGGCTTAGCAGGCTACTACAGGCGTTTCGTGAAGGATTTATCCAAGATTGCCTGACCACTAACTGCGCTGAAGAAGAAGACTGTGAAGTACCACTGGGACGACAGCTGTGAAGAAGCATTTCAGAACCTGAAGGAGAAGCTGACTACGGCCCCAGTATTAGCTCTACCAAACGACTCCGGCGAGTTTGAAGTGTACATCGATGCATCGAAGAAAGGGCTGGAATGTGTACTTATGCAGGATAGAAGGCTGATTGCCTATGCTTCAAGGCAGCTGAAACCTCACGAGGAAAACTACGCCACACACGAATTGGAGTTAGCAGCAATAGTTTTCGCGTTGAAGATATGGAGGCACCACTTGTATGAAGCATTCTGCAAGCTTTACACCGATCACCGCAGTCTAAAATACATCTTCACACAGAAGGAGTTGAACAACAGGCAACGAAGATGGCTAGAAATCATCAAGGACTACGATTTGCGCATCCAGTACCATGAAGGGAAGGCAAACGTGGTCACTGACGCATTGAGTCGAAAGGTGAGCCATGCCTTTAACGCAATGATAGTTTTGCCAGAATGGTTGTGCCATGAATTCCGAAAGCTCGAGATTGAAGTAGTGGAACAAGGAGGAGTACATAACCTGATCAGCTGTATGACAGTCGTACCAGACTTCTTTGAAGAAATAAGGAGTAACCAAGATGGATACGTGAAGCTAGATAGAATCAGTAAGAAAATCGCTGAAGGGAAAGCCAACGACTTCCATATTCACGAGGATGGAAGCATTCGCTACAAAGGAAGGTGGTGTGTACCGCAAAAATGTGCATAAACCAAGGATATATTGATGCATGAAGCTTGTATCGTGCTCTACCTTTTATCGTTTCGAAGCCCCATGTGTCTACTTTCATCTCCAACTGGTTTCATGCCCAAATTTTATTTTCTGTAATGTGAATTCTTGTATGAGCTGGAACTGGGTTCAGACAGATTCTGTCACCCAACTTTGTGACGTCACAACACTCTCATACGAGCTTGTATTTTGCTCTATATTATACCGATTCGAAGCTCTATGTTTCTAGTTTCATTTCCAGTTGGATTCATGCCAAAATATGTTATATATAATTAGGAATTCCAGTTTTTGTAAAGGGTGTCAAATCTGAAAAGTTCGTTTCTCGTCCAGTGGATTCTTTTTTAACTTAACAAATAAGTATTTGTGTAAATTTGGCTATGTTATGACTGTATAAGTCTTTTATTTACAAAATTTATGACCTAAAAATCTATAGTTATTTTTATAAATAAGAGTTCTAACTACAAAGTATATGTATAATTTGGTTTAACTAAACGGGGAGTTTTGGGTTGGTTTGGAAATTTAAAATAAGAAGGTAACTCAGTATTTAGGACATTCCTCGCATTACTGGCATTATATGTGATAGTTGAAGTTGTAATTGATTAGGAATTATAATTTGTAGGTGACGTGTTCGTAGATGAAGGCTATGTTTACCCGTAGGAGCTATTTCTTGTTAATCCCGGTTGCTACTAAAGGTGAGTAAACATGCCAAGCCTAGAGCCCTAGCTTCTTTCGTGTAGAAATTGTGATTACATTTTATCTCGTCTCAAAATGAGTGTTTGCTGAATGTGTTACTTGAAAGTTTGCTTTGCTTGTCAAACTTTGATCGTCGGACTCACATGAAAGTAACCACACGTAATAACGTAAAGTGAAAAGAGTTGTACGGGTGAACAGTTTTGGTTACTTATATTTTAACTCGGCCGCAACCTGTCGGGTGCTCCTTGTACTTACCTCTCTGGCCGCGTGAGCCTTAGAGGGGTGTGGACACTTATGGTCTTGGATGCTACAGTAGAATAGATCCTCCCCGTATCAACAAGATAGTAAGGAAGTTCTCTGAGGAAAGATATATTTGACAAGAAGGAATAGTTTAGGAGTAATGCTCCCCTTTGAGTTATAAGAAGAAGTTTGAGACACAAGGCATGAATTTAAAGGATTTTACTTGTTGCAAGAGGCTCGTACTTGATTCTCTGAAAATAGCATTTTGTTGATGATTCTTACGTAGTCTTGTTTACTCCTGATTATTGTGAAAGAAAATATGCTTCTTCATCTGTTTACACATTTGGGTGTTGCTTACTCAGGATTTCTTGCTGACTTTTGGAAAAACGGCGGTCTTTGTTTGTTTCTCCCGCAAGTTTAGGAGAAGGGAGCTCTATGTAGACGAGATCGCGCATCACCGCTAGTTTATGTTAGCTTCTTTTAGTTCGCAAATCACTTAGTTAATTTCGCTTGGGGTATGTAATATGAAACAGTTAAGCAGTTGTTATATAATGTGATGTTTTGTTCTTGAGTTCCGCCAAATTCATTATGAGTAGCACCCTCCTAGGCATTCCGGTCCGGAACGGAACGCTCGGGGATCAAGGGGTGTTACAAAGTCCCTCCCTATAGTTTCGCTTACCATTAAGTTCTGATCATATAATTTATAGTAATATCCATTAACTATAAAATACCAAACACAACCAAATTACACTCCACACGCTTGAGACCCGAAAACACGTGTGAATCACATGATCCCGCTAATGTAGACTACCATGGGGATCTCTCGAGAAAATAAATGAATCGGCTCCCAGTAATATATTTGAGCTCATAATTTACCTCGAATTAAATTCGGAACAAATTATGTATTATAGTTTACTCCATCATAATACTATAATTGCACTCCAACATTTATTATCGTCATTATGTAGGAGCCATAATACTATAATTCCGTTCCGGTCCGTAACGGGCGGAACGCTCCATTTTGGAGCAAAAACGGTACGGATCGGATTTTATTTCGTACCGTTGTAAATTATGGCCTGTTCCGGTCTATTTCGGTCCGTTCCGGGCAATTTCGGTCTGTTTCGGTGAATTCCGCTCCGGAACCGGATCGTTCCAGTTCCATAGGGATTTTTTCAAAAATTTTAAATGTTGTTCTTCCATGGACTCGAACACATGTCCAAACCTTTGGTTACCAAAATAATTTCCCGTGGGCCAAACGCCTACAAGTGTTCACGTTCATGTTTAATATACTTAAATTCTTCAGCTGCATTATTTGATTTCTTGATATAGTAACATTTATTTTCAAAATAAAATGCATTATTTAAACACCATCAATTGTTGTATTCCATTTACAAAATATAACTACTACAAATTTCATGAGTATAATTGGTGTGTGTGTTGTTTTACCAAATTTCAAATTTAAAATCACATATTTTTTTTAGTAGTTTAGAATCACATATTACATAAAGTAATATATTTTCAATGTAATTTGTTCTAAATGAATATAGATTGGAATGTAAATCAACACTGAAATACTTGTATTGTGATGTTGCTATGGGAATCACTAATGTTTATATTTATATGTGTGTGTGTAGTAACAATGCGATAAATCCGGAACGGATTGCCGTTCCGTCCGAATCCCGGATCGTTCCGATCCACACGGGCAAAGCGAAACGGCGAGGGGAACGGAATTTACAACTATGGTATGAGCATCTCTTATTAATAGTAGATAACTCCCCACATTAATATTAAAATTACCCGTTACTATCGATCTACCATTAAGTGGCAATTTCGATCTCATCAACATCTTATATATTCTCTTATCCAAACTGCCGAACCCTTATTTGTTATGTCTGGTTACAAATAACCAGCTAGCCACACTTAACACAACAAAAACTAGTGAGCTCCCAGGCTGGTACATCATTCTCATAGGAGACGTGGATTTCATGATCCGATTGGCTTTCACCAAATCCTAACAATCATTACCTAATATACCAGGATTGTTAACTCACATTTGAATCTCACTCAATATATCAAAATCATGATTGATCAAGATTTATGTCCACTCAAACAATCATAGATCGAGAGTTTCCAATATTACCAATAATAATGAAATATCATATTATATGGGTTTCGTCAGTGCAAGATAATTATATTTTATATGACAGTCTTGTTACACAGATTATCTAGTGTAACAAGTTGAAACTTTATCCTTTCTTGACCGAGATGTGCCACTATAATGTTACACTATAGTCGTTCCGATGTTTTTTTCCAATATTATCTAGACCGTGAACCTTCACTTACATCCCATAAATAAAGAGCAATCAATTTCACGCATGTCCCAACTCGGATGCATGTCCGATTGTCTTAGATATAGAATGTTAGACTTTATAATGCACATTTATATGAAAAATAATAAAAAGCATTCGTATACTCAGGCGTTTGCTTAATTAAGACGTAAATATACACTTTATTGAGAATATTAAGTCAACCATAAAATATTTTCTGAATACAATTCTTAACAAAATCTTGAGTTGTTTTTGTTTGATGGATGCTTCTGATAAGGTTTCTTGTAAGCTTGACAAGCAGTGACTAACTCTGCGGTTGCCAGTAAACCAGCGGAGCTAGATTCGAAACCAACACTTAGATTCTTATAGCCAGAAATAATAGACATATGAATAATTTTATAAATCAACAAGAACTGAATTCCGACACAGTAAGCGGTGTGCCTGTAACTCTAATACCAGCCTTGAAGTATTCAAACTCGCAAGGCAGCCCTTTCAAAATATAGAGTGCAAATCTTCTTCAGAAATGAATTTGTTTGCTTAATTGATCTAAACTTCATTCATATAAGCACGAGTTGATTTGTTGCCTTCAGTAATAGAACACAAATCGAGTTTAAATTGATGAATATTTGACCTAGAAAGATATGAGAATCGTTGTTCTAGAGCACTCCAAATAAGATGTGCATGAGCAGGATGCAGAACAGAAGGCAAAACAGACGCAGAAATGGACACAAACAAGCAACTCTTCAAGTGTTGATCAATGGCAAACCAAGATTGATACGTAGGATTAGGAATTAGGTTACCTGAATTGCCTTCAGAGAGAGGAGATGGAGGTACAGAAGAAGGCTGAATCAAGTAGTGAAGAAGTGAATTCGCATGCAGAATTGTAACCATTTGAGCCTTGCAAATAATGTAATTTCCTCTGTCAAGCTTCATTGGAACAAGCGACTACAAATTCACAATCAAGAACTTCAAACCCTTAGGTAAAAACTCATCCATAGTGGAAAACGAAATTGAGTGAAACCGATGCAGTTGAACGTCACCGGAGACGGATCGGAAATAGAAACAAGCCAATAATAGTTCTGATACCATGTAGAAACACTGGATCAATCCGGATGAATCTAAAGGAAGATCTGAGTGAGAAGAAGATGAAGGAAGATGAAAAGAGGAAAAAACGGATAAATAAATATTCCGTTAGTTCTGTTACAACAGTAGAGAGGACTGTTATATAGTCCTTAGTAACTACACACTAACCCCTCAACTAATGATTGCAATACAATATACTTCTAACCCTGACTTTCTATTCACTACACCTACATACCCTTCTTACTAAATAGAGGGATCGCGGGGATAGTATAAAGGGATCACAGTTCTCGAGGTTATGATTTCAAGTCAATGCAGTGTAAGCTTCATCTTGCATTGAAGTATCAAAAATGGTGTGAATGGTAAAAGGGAAAGAGCAATAAAATGTGTTAGTTGTGGAACCCAGATATACACTAGTGTAGTATAAATTCTGGAAACCATCACCTTGCGGAGGGCTTCTCTTTACATGAAGCGGTCAGTACCTCTCCAAGAAGTTTCACGGGAGCTTGACAAAGCTGCAATTTCCGGGGTAAAACTATTGATAATGTGTAAAGAAATCGATGAACAGATTATTTTATTCGTTTTCCAGGGTGATAGGGCGGGGTTACTATTCAAAAATCAAACACTATCCTCCGCCTAAGGTACAGAGATTCTAAAATGGATGTTACAACCAGGTGTGCATAGGGGTCCAACTATCGATCTGTCTGGCCAAACAAATGATGTGTGTTTGGATATAGCTTTTTGGTTTTTTATACTGCCTATAAAAATCTGGTTTTTTTATTTAAAATCCGATGAAAAAACCAACATCTGTAGATGACATGTTGAAACCCGTGCCCGAGTATGTGCATGTGAGCACCAGATTATTTTGTATTTTCTATATGTGACGGTCATTGGTTGGCCGGTCAAACCGGTACCCGAGTACGAGCACCCGATGCCTGAGTGTTTCTCGCCGAAGCACCAAGAGAAAAAAGTAAACCGCCCCACCCATACACTCCCAGTTATAGTTTTATAAAAACCAGAAAGACCAACCAACTAGAGATCTCACTCACCAATCTTAAATGCAGCAACCAACATGACCACATGCTAGTGGGTACTATTTTTTTTTTTCTTTTTTTTTTGCTTAATCGTCGAAAACTTCAATTAGCTAGTGGGGAAGACAACGAGGCGACAGTGTATATGGACAGTGTATATGGATCAGAGTTCAATGTCTAAAGGTTTTCTCTAGCTAGCTTTCGTGTTCTACTTGCATTAACGCCTTTTCCGAGTCTACAAACTTGCACAATTCCATGAGATCAACTAAGCCGTGCAATATCGGACATGATGTAGACTCATTTTAGCTCAATCAAAAAACATTGTGCTTGGGCGAGTTCATAAGCTCAAGGACCAAAATGGTTTAAGCTGAAAGTCTTGTTAAGGTCACCTGAGAAACCAAATGGATCAAAAGCTATGAAAAGATATGAGAGTACCAAGTACCAACTACAAACTTCTGTTAAGATCCAATAATACTGGTAGTACCAAACAAATTTACAAATTACAACTTTACGGTGACTTATAACAAAGAGGACCTTCCCTATGTGCGAGCCAAAAACAGCAAATGAGGGCTAAAATGATTTTACACTTACTGCAAACATAACATACATGTAAGACTGACCAGCACTCTTGCTTGGATTTGATTTTCCATAGTAGTGATTGCACAACCAAAGGATTGGGAATCAGCTGCATCCACATGAATCTATCAATACTTGTAATTGTTTATGTTAGGATCGGATGACAGTCTCTGGAGATGGGACGTTGAATTCTCAAGTCATGGAACTCGTTCCAGTACATGCTGCAATGCTCTTTTAATTCCTTCCTGATCGAGTGTCGTTGTGAGTTGTATTTCCTGTACCTGAACCACATGCCATAAAAAGTTGTTTTTGTCACATTTTCAAGTGTACTGGATTTCGTGGAGTAATTAGAATTTGAAGCATTTTGTGCTATAGTATCACGGATTTACAAGAGAATTCAAAGTTGATTAAGGCATGGACCTGAAAAGACTAACGCGGCCGCCGGCCAGGTCAAGGCACTGGCCCCTAATAAATCTTCTAAATTTTCAACACACCGTTTAGCGGTTTAGGTATCCGAATGCAAGTTTAATTAAAAAGTACTAGTAAAGTAGTAAAGTTCTTGATCAGATAAGTATGTCCTAGTGAAGGCTCCCCGATAGGATTTTCCTAGAACTAATCATTGTGAGTATAACATTTCGCTATACAACAAGATGGTTGAGGGAAATTTCTACTAGTCCTAATAAGTTTCCAAGTGTGTGTGTGTGTGTGTGTGTGTGTGTGTGTGTGAGAGAGAGAGAGAGAGAGAGAGAGGACCTGTCTTCCGGCACGAGCAAGGAGAGTGAACTGTTTGCCAATAGGTGGTGCCTGAGATGATGCAAGTTGAAATTGTTACCAAAGACCCGCCCTAAAACCTGTAGGCAGTAGGCTATGGGACAAATCAACTTACATTTGAGAGCCAGAGTTGCAGGTCTTGTGATACAACGCGCTTCTCGAATCCTTGGCGAGTAATTCTTACATCAGCTATTCTGGACAAATTATCAAACAATGAAATGTATTAGTACAGTGATGCACAAGTGACTAGTATAATGGTTCGTGGATTTTGTCGAGCAAAGAGTAATAAGCCCCCTGACATGTTCTTTAAGATAAGAAAGATTGTCTTTCAAACTCACTTAGGTATTCTTGGATAGATAAATCCTCACTTGACTACAAAGACCTGCAACTCTGGCTCTCAAATGAAAATCAACAACTAAACCAACTTGAACTATTGACCATAGCCAGTGACTATAACTTAACCAGAACGCAACAAAATGAAAGATGTGTCTTAAATCAATGAAAATCAACAACTAAACCAACTTGAACTATTGACCATAGCCACTGACTATAACTTAACCAGAACGCAACAAAATGAAAGATGTGTCTTAAATCACAATGTCTCACTTTGCTACAAAGGAACAAGGGTGAAGTTGCCAGGAGGTATAATATAGATGCTCTGTTTGGATGAGCTAGATTAAGATTATGAGATGGTAGATTATTGGAATGAGTGGTTGAGGTGAGGAGAGAGAGTGTACTGTTTTAACCTCAACCATTCATTTCAATAATCTAAAATCTCAAGATCTTAATCTAGCTCATCCAAACAGAGGACCTCTTAGTAAGAGAGCACTATGCATCATAAAATCCTCTTCCGACTGATGTATACAATGTGTTGAAATGCTAATAGCAATAATGTTTTGGTAAATTGTGCTGCATTTTACCAGTAGATAAGGATTCTAAATATCCCAAGTATCCTATCAGTTATATCTTATAGGCTTGAATTCTTCCGGGGAGGGATTCGAATGGAACATTGTATCGTCTTGGTTTAAAAGATTGAATGTCAGGCAGAATACTTGTGTATGCCATTATTTCAATACAACAACGGCAACTTATCACACCCCTATTACAGCCAAGATGATCATCGCAGTATCGGTATATTATATGATGATCATAATTACACTAAATGCAATACTTAAGGATGACTGAAAATCATGCTGTTCGAGTTGCATGATCAGGGAAAGACCAAAGGAAGTATTAAGCGAGAAATTTCTTAGCTGCAAATTTCTTCCGGCGATAAAAAAAAAAAAAAAAAAAAAAAAAAAAAAAAAAAAAACAAACAAACAAACCCTTCAAAATCGATAGATAAGCAATTCATAGGAGTATGATAATGTTATAGGACGAACAGAAAGAGTGTGACCTCAAGATTACTAAGAAGCAGGCAAAATGTTTTAGACATTCAAATTAAAACTGATGGTAAAGAAGAAGTTCTGGAAATATTGACCAGGCTAACAAATCTTTGAAATGAAGAAAACAAACTATGTAAAAGGGGCTAATACAAATGCAACTTCGACGAGTTTTCTGCTTGACAACTGAGAAATAAGTAATGACCTTGACCAAATAGCTTTTCAGTAAGTCCAACATTAATCGTCTATGAGTGAAGAACGTAAGCAGAAAATAGGCAGGGAAATTTCAGATTGTGAACTACATTAAACAACTATGGTTTAGTCGTGAACAAGCCTTCTGATTTCCCTTAGGATCATCCGATTTTACAAAGAAACATTATAAGACGCTCAAAATTAAAAAAAAAAAAAAAAAAAAAAAAAAAAAAAAAAGACCGCACAACATTTGTTTGTGATGCAGTTGAATAAAAAGATCAAGATGAAGTTATGTTGATAACAAAACATGTTCATAAAATTGGACGTTCTTTACAAAGATTGTAAGTTTCGTAGAAACATGTACAAATAAGGACCCAGTGTAAAGTCGGTACTATAGAGAGAACATGAAAGGCAGATGCTACTTTAAACTCCACAATAACAAAAATAAATAAAATCAAGATTCCAAAATGGCAGAATTTAGAAGTCGAGTAAATCCACACAAAAAAAAGGTGCAGTTAGGAGATACCAGGTCTAAAGTTACTCAAATCTAGTAGCATTAACTGAATTCATACCCCTCTTCCAGTAGTAGCTCTTTAAATATTGCTTCAAGCCCAGGAAGAGGTTCAATATTGTAAGAACTTGTTGTGCCAGAAGAACCAGAGTCAGCCGACCCATTCTGAAGAATATGTGTATTATTAGCAACATCTATTTTACATTAGGTATAAGCTATAAATATCATTTCTTCAAGGACGACCCTTAAATGTTCATACCTGAGGTATTACTTTGTCCAAAGTTTCAAGTAGTGGATCTTCTTCCAATTGTTTGATTGACAGAGTAATTCTGGATTTTTCCCTGCAATAACTCCACAATTTAAGGTCCTCGGAATATATCGTGTAAGACATGAAATAAATCATAAAAGAGAAAATTACCAAGAGTGTGTAAGTTGCAATCTATCGAGAAATATTTCAAAGTAACCATGATTAGTTTAATCAGATTTTTTTTATCATGAAGGCCAAGACTCACAGTAATCAATTAAAAAGAAAAGAATACAATGATATTGGACATTTTATGATGGTTTCATTTCAATATATTAAGTCCAAACATACCCAAATTATGATTAGTATTCCTGGATATTGCTTCATGATGGAGATATGTAGGTTTGCAGTGATATCATCACTTGACCAAAGACAAGGGAGTGGTGCGCAAGCTTTTTCATAGAGCATAATCTTGAATTGCACAATAAACTTTGCTCCTTGGCTCAACCACATTTTATATGCAGTTAACCAGAGAATCTAGAAACATGTTTGACGCAACTATAATACCATCTCTCATGGAGATGTGCAACTTATCTTACAGCTGCTTTGGTTTAAGTTGACATGCGCATCCACTCACAAGTGCTCTAGCAAGAACAAGAGAAGGCTAAACGTGGGGCCAAAACATATGCTATAATATTGGTTTCGGTGACTTACAAAATTATCGAATGTATTTAGTATTCCTCTTAGGTATGTTCCCATCACATAGCAGTATCCACCAGTGCAACGGGTCTGTACAAGGGGGAAGTGTGGATGGAGAGTTGGCTTATTCAGAAAAAGGTACATGGAGAATATAAGGCAGTGATGATACATCTCCAGGTGAACATGATTAAGGAATTTGGCAGCATAAGTCACAAGTCCAGCAAAAGGCCAAATACATTGCAACAAACCACGCAAACTAATTAACAACAGAAGGTCAATAAATGGTCGTTGCTTTGGTTCCTTTGATATATGTTTGGAAAATGATTTTCATCTTTAACATCACTTTACGCTCGGCATGACATCACTTTACACTGGGCATTTTAGTTCACAATGCTGTTACAGAAGTTTATGCATGGTCAACTTCCCACACCAGAAAGTTTGTTCATCATGAATACGATGATCGACAGTGAAAGTGTTTCGCTTCACCATATTTTTGGTTTACTCTGAAAAGGTTCATCACAGGTATGTTACTACTCCATCCGTCCAATTTTATGTGTCCCATTTGACTTTCACGAAGTTTATGGAGATGCTTTTGACGTGGTAGATTTACAAAATTGTCTCATTTCTTATATATGCTCTCTCGAGAAGTGAAAAAAGTACTAACTCTAAAAGTGCGTGCAGGGAAGTCTGGTATGAGGAAAATTATTTTCGGACTTGATCTTAGAAAAGGTGGATACATTGGGCGGAGTGAGTTATTGAAAATATTTTGAGTTACATCCAACATGATACTAAATAGTCTCAAGTCGACTGGTAGGGAAGATAAGTACCCAGGCTAGCCTGGTGGCAACAGTTTGTGACTTGTCAAGATAGGATGTCACAAATTTAGATTTTCGCTCCACAAACGGCGTGCACTGTTACACACACTGAGAGGTAGATTCTGGGCTCCAGCATGATTGCTTGAGAGCTTGTAACTCTCGCAAATTGGCATTCTGAACCGACTTGGTGCATGCACCTTCGTTGGTCACTTTGGCTCAAGCAGGAGTATAACCAAGCAACCCTTGTTGAGGCTTTTTCACTGGAGTAACCAAGCTAGAGGCTTCATCATTCATGTGCTCGCTCTACTTGTAATCATTTACACTTTTTAATCTAAATTTTCTCAACTTTAAAATTAAGTCTGGCGATACTGCAGACATAGAAAGCATTAGTTTACAACGAGTTGAGTTCGTGATTACTGGCAACGAAATGGCAATTTCTAGAGGTATTTGGTGGATGTGAGGTGACGGGTCGAACAAGTGATTGAGGCTTTGCTTGTATAGAGGCTAATGCATAAGGACAACCTTGTAGATCAGGTTAATAACATTAAGGTTACTACAGGGAAATTTTACCAGACCCACAGGCTCGAAATGGTCAATTTTGTTTCACAGTAGTTGTTGAGTTCACATGGCAGAGACAAGGTAAGAAGGAAAATCGCCAAACTGGAGGTGAGGGCAACACAATTCATGTTTTCGTTCTTTCATTGTGTCACATGAAATAAACATATTTTAAGCAGCAGGGCGAGTCAAATCACCTATCTACTTTGGTAACTTTGACCCTCACTTCATCACCTTCGGTTAGGACGTCTCTTACATCTTGAACTAAATCCCATGATACCTCCGAGACATGTACAAGTCCAGTGAGGTGGTAATCACCTGCATAGACGTTCCAAACCGAAATTAACATTCCTGTATAATGTGTATGTGCCTAAACAAAATATTATTCCATCTATCATAAGTACCATCTGGGAGACGTAAATGAACAAATGCACCATAGTCCTCAACAGATCCCACCCTTCCTTCAAAAATATCACCGACATTGACTAGTTGAGAAAATTTCGACCACTCAGCTTCCTTTTCTGAGAATATCAGTTTCTTGCCCTCCTGCTCTGCTTGAATAACCTACAAAAGTAAGAAAGATGAACATGTGCATTTCAAATATTAACGTAGGTGGTTCATGAATACCTAAATAGTGTTTCTTGATTTGAGAATGAGCAAATAGTAGGAGACAAATCAGAGATGGGACGGGAGACCAACAAGCATTTTCCTTGTTTAACTAGGCTTGCAACAAGGATCAAGGCCGTGTAGTTCCACCTGTCCAATGTCATTTGCTCACTAGGGTTTAATTTGACTAAGTCTCGTCTCATTGTGTCTGCCCAGATTTGTCTTAGTATCCAACTCTTGTGACTACCACAGTTGATCAGCACCCTGCCACTTCTCCTCAATGGTGTATCCAAGGGCCTATGATGACCAAGCCACCTCAAGCAATTCTCTCTCATTTGTCTTTTATTGGTACAATGTGTAGCTTCTGTCTAATTGCCTATCCAATATTCTCTAGTTACACCATTCATCCACCTTAGCATTCACATTTCTGCTACACCAATTTTCTTTTACTTCTTCTTAATCCCCCAACACTCAGGTCCATGAATAAAAGGGGGTCCTTCAACGATTCTAAAAATTTACACATCAACCTAGTCGGGACCCTGCAGTTAGAACACTTCAGATGCACTCCTCCGCACTTCTCTTAACCTGTGGGAGACATCCTCGTATATCTTCCATCATTACATATAAGTGACGTAAGATATCAAAAGTAATACTTCTTTGACACCTCTTGCCCACAATTTGTTATGCACATGGAAGAGAATTTAAACAATAAATAATATGAAAAAGGCTTTCAAACTCATTACTCAACTAACGCACTAACCCTCTTAAGAAAGCGTAGTGTATATTCACATTTGCACATCTTACCTCAATGCAGGCAATACTAGACAACAGAAGAACTTAATTGGAAATAAAGCATGATAAATTAATAAGAGGAGAATCCAGATATCTAATATCTTTAGATTCGCAGGGGAAAAAATGTCGAAAGCCTAAAAGGATGTAATCCTCATGCAAGAGGAAATACTCTCCCCTTCATAAGATAAAATAATGTTGTTTGAACAGTTCACAAGAACATACTTCTCCAATCGTTGCCGTAAAAAAGCCTGAAGAAATTCGGAATGATGAGGACTCTGGAACAGAGTGTCAGAGTTCCGGATAAAAATTTACATGTATGGTAGTGGTAATAGTTAATACGTCAGGAGCATACACTAAATTAAGAGCAGTGCCTTCTTCATAGAAAAAAGCAAAAGAGTAACTCCATATACAGGGAAAAGAAAACTTGTACTTAATATATCTTCAAATTCACATGTGCTACTTCGTCTGTTTGTGTCTAAAAGTAATTTCATCTTAATCTTGTACCTTCTTTGGCAAAATAATACAGCAAAGGATAAATATAGTTGAGAATTATAATTTGTCCCACATCGGGATAACCATAATTCATCCCACTTTGGGATTTTGTAAGTTATGACTGCACTTAGTAAGATCCTGGGTAAACCCCCTCACTGTCAATTGATTTTGAGGTGGAAACCCAGGTTTCTTAGTAATATGGTATCAGAGCTTATGCTGGTTTGTCTTAAATCTACTACTGTCTGTTTCTGTTTGGCACACTGCGCGTACGGCGGTGTGTACATCAGGATTTCGCAAGTTATATATGTTCTTAATAAGATCCTCGATAGCACCCTTCATTGCCAATTAGTTTTGAGGTGGAACCCCAGGTTTCTTAATACACAGACACACACATACCATTTAGTTCACCTAAAATATCCCACCTTCCAAGAGTTCAAAGAAAATTTAGAGTGTGTTTGGGTACCTAGTTTTTCGATTATTATTTAAACTACTTTTTGAATTATGTGGCTAGGATGAAGAAAGAAAAGGAAGATCTCTATTGGTCCCAGCCACACAATTTAAAAGTTGGATTCAACTTTAAACTAAAATCTAGCTATCCGACACACCCATAGAACTGACCCTTTTGGTCAAGCCCACAAAAACTTACCTATGACACTCGTTTTGTTTACCCACAATAATACCGCTCTATTATCTCAAAAAATAAAATAAAATAAAATAAAATAAAATAAAATAAAATAAAATAAAATAAAATAAAATAAAATAAAATAAAATAAAATAAAATAAAATAAAATAAAATAAAATAAAATAAAATAAAATAAAATAAAATAAAATAAACAGCTCTGACATTCACGTCATATCAACTTCTGGTTCTTTAAGTAACCTTGACGTCAATAAATTCTAGTAAAATATTATTCCTGCCCATGCATTTTGGACGGCTACCAGAGCATGCTTCTTGAATAGAAATCGGCCAAGTGACCTTAGACTAGTATGAAACGTGCTAGAATCTGACTCAGTAATATAAGCAAACCAAGGAATTGAGTACCTTGACGGAAATAACAGAACCAATTAAAGCTCTTCCGATCTCTTGGATGGCTTTGTCTGGTTCTACATGAAATGAAACAGAGAAAACACAAGTCAGTAAACAACGGACAGGGCTCGTAACTCGATTCACCTTATTTTGACACTATGAGCACCTAAACAAGACATGGCAAGCTTCTACTTTAGAAAACGAAGTGAAGAGACGCATCGGCCAGTCATTCTTCACTATAAGAATTAAGCATGAAAATAGCTAGTGGACATATCAGTTCTGGTGGATATTCATAGTCATTACAAAATCACATAATGGTCCAAAACCAATATTTCAAAGACCACCAGAAACAGCATAAGATTATAAAGGATAGTTGCCTTCCATAGTAGAATGAAGCACATAAACGTGACATCATTTATCGGCACCTCGTATTACAGAACCAACTGATTCCTACAATTTTTATTTTGGTTTCATATCTAAATCAAGAAGGAAGAAAATAAAAGCAGATCAGTAATATCTAAATGTGTGAAATGAACGAAGTATATACTTCGAAATATGGACATCGTAATGAGTAATATTTTCATTAGTATATAACTGCACCTGATGACCTTTTTACTGTGGGATGATCACTGAGTTAGGTGTTATACACACAAGGGTTTAAGTCAGTATAAGCAGGAGATACTCTCTCACAACATATTCTCCCAAACTATATATGCCTCCTCATTGCTCCTCCTACAAAGCCTGTGCCTTATCAGGAGGACTGCATGCGCAAGGATAACATTCACCCAAGTGGATCAGTGCAAGCATGGACTGATCATCCAGTCATGAGTAGATGCAAATGGAGCATAAGTTAAATACACTTTAACCAATTTGATAGCGACATAATTGGCTACTTCCACAGGCCGCCTATACCCTTCTGCTCCCTCGGCTATTGTCAATGTTTAAAGTGCTGAACTTCAAAGCCAAGTACGGAAAAAGAGTCCCTAATGGAAACTAAATCCATCACCGACAGAGACGAACTTGTGAAACCATATTTGTCACTGTGCCGCCCAGCTGTCTAACTGATGTCAAGCGCATATAGGACTTGGAATAGCATTTTCCAGATGCTTTTTTCCTTTTGGAGCTTGTACCCGTGGCTTCTGGTTTGAAATGGGTTCTTTGTGGAAGAGTTCTGCTAGTTTCAATGGCCTTAGCCCAGGGTTGGAATTCGATCTTCTTAGATTATTGTGACGTAACAAATTCCGTGTTTGCTTTTCTCACGTGCTTCATCTATATGGAGAGGAACCTGAGTACTTTTGATGAGCCAAAGAGATTTTTCAGCATATTCAGTGCACCTTGTCAGCATTATAGTTGCTTTGGAGGAGGCATGTTCTTTACTATTGCTCAATAAGCAGTTGAACTTCCTCAAGTTTCATTTTCGTTCACTTTTTCTATCGAACTGTTCAATTTGTTAGAGACAATACAGATGAAATTCTACGAATTCTACGACTGGATAACATTTTTTATACACTTCTTACTCTTTCTAATGAAGTCAGAAGTCCTATTATTTATCAAAGAAGACAAATAAGCTTTTGTGGGTAATAGCTTATGTTGGATGTAACTTATAAGATGCTGGATGATGGTGAATACTGTCAAATACTCAGTGAATGGGGTACGACATGATTAAAGCTAGATCTTATGGGTAATGGGTATGATGTCGCCAAAATAGGACTGTAGTTATCCCTTTGTTTGTTTTTTTCTTTTTGGTGAGTTGCCACTGTATAGCATGATCATAAGTATTATGGAACCCATTTGCACCAGAATGTTTTCTTCATAGACATTTAACCACTTTCTAGTAAGACCGTCATATTCATATGTGAACAGTCTATCGAGTTTCTTGGGTGGCAGGAGTGTTTCTCTATTTTCCATGTATCACACAACAGAGAAAATCGTTCAGGCATCAAGATCATTCTATGCAAGTTCAGTCAGTAGCAAACTTAAATACGGAAAGGATAACTTCGAATGGTAAGATAAGGAATAAGGAGAAAATCATCAAAAGCAACCAAACTGACTAACAGCGAAACATCTTTACTAGGGATCAAAGCATAAGAAGAGAGAGATAGAGTAGATGAAAGAAGCATCATAAAGCTAATACCTCTACATGAACGAGCAGGGCTGATCTGTGGATATGGGAGAAAACCAACAAGTGAACAAAACCGGATGATCAAACCTCCACCATTGGAGTTTTCAACCCTCCCTTCAAAGATGGATCCTCTTTCTTTGTAGGAACTCGCTGTCTTCCAATCAGCAGATCTCTACTTCTTTGCAGAAGCCAAATGTTAATTTAGTGTGAGCATTTCAATCTAAATAGTAAATCACGTATACGCTCAAACATAAACATACATGGAGATATGCAGATATCCATAAAGAACACCGACCTAACTTTTGCCAACCCAAAGGAATGGAAGACAATAAATTTTCGCTCCTACAGGTTATAAAGCAGCATTCCAAACACATGGATGACATTGCATCGCCGCAATGCTTTGTTCTATGACTAGAGATACGGGTCATGTGCATCAATACAATGACATATAATGGAGGTTAAACACCTCGTTTAACAGGAGATAAACTTATTTCCTTCATTCTCTACAGTTTAAAAGGTCACTCTTTCTGCCCCGTGTAATGGAAGCAATCATATCAAGGTAGACAAATGGCCTTGTTTGGGGACAGAGGTATCTCCGATTTTTAGAATATGATTTTTCGAGATGTGAACTCCTGTTTGAGAGCTTTGATACCAGTTTGTTATAACCTGGAGGTATTCGAGCAAGAACACGAAACGAAAACAAGAACGAGACATATATTTAATGTGGTTCACTAAAGAATTCGTAATGAACCCGCTAGCTACCTTCACGACCAGAACCCAATATTTTATTGAGAAAAGAACCTGATTACAATGCACGGGCTGACCCTAAACACCCACCCGAACACACACTACAAAACCTCTCAAAATCACCAACACTCAAACCCCAAACCTGTGAGCTTACTGTACGTGTGTGTGTGTTGACTATACAAACCAAAGCTATGCCTTATATATTGCCCGTGCCACTCACCGCCCCAACAAAGTAGGAAGAATGACTTTGACTAATTTTGTTTCCATAAATGCCTTTGACTTGTTTTACCTAGACCCCAAGTTATTACCAAGTTTATTCATGGTCACATATTCTAACACTCTCTTCATTTCAACCACATGTTTAAGAACATGATTTTAAAAATCGCACATATACCCGGTCCCCAAAAACACCCTTATGTAGGCAAACAATGACAATGAGATTTCACGGACTGTTTTTTAGTAAGGGTAGAAAATTTAACATATAAAATCACACTCAAAAGGATAGACATGCTCAATGGATTAACCAATGCACAACCAAATAAACTATTCCTCTTTGTGCCCCAATACTTTCTCAATTTCTGTGGAGCTTCCGCAACCCAATACATGAAAACACAAACGGGAGAAAGCTAGCAAGGAATGGGATTGGGAGAAATGAAACACACACCCGTGCTAGAGACTCGTCGACGATGCCCTCAACGGCGGCAGAAATCGGCGGTTGATCGACGGCGGATTGCGTTCCGACATCGCCGGACGCGGAGACCTTGGCAGCGTGAAATTGGCGCCTGGTTTTGGAGGGGGAAGTGCGGTAGGGAAGATGAAGGGTGGTGGTGTCGCCGGTGAGGAGATGGGAGAAGAAAGCGAGGCCCGGCGGTGCTGATCCTAATGCTGCCGCTGCTGAAATCGCCATTTTGTTTCGAGAGAGAAGAGGGTGTGGTGTGGCAGTTGGTTAAGTGGACTTGGTTGGTTTCAGCTGACGTGTTGTTTATAGATAACGCAACACCCCCACCCACACTTCCGATAGAATTGATCGTCCGCAACACAACATATATCTTTCTTTTTTTACTTAAGGCTCATTCATTCATTCGTCCTTGGAGAAACTTCTAATATTGGGATTATTTTATTATCAGTTAAAAATTATTTATAATTTGATGAAAATTTAATATTTTTATTTTAGATATTGTAAAAATTTATTTAGTGCTCCAATATTGTTAGTTAAATGATTAGTTAAATAACACGTGGTACATTCTTAATAATTTTTGTATGAGAATTTTAAGAAATTCAGGACATAACCGCTAAGAACATGGGTAAACAAAATATGAAGTTATTTATCCGGCTCGTTAAAAGTAGTGAGCGGGATAATTATCCGCTAAAATAAAGAGCGTAGTAGAGAGCCTATTGGAGACAATATTGTTTCCATCTTATTTATATTTAAAAGATAACTGTCATATAAATAACTTATTGGAGATGCTCTAATATCCATCACATGTTGTCAGCTCATTTATATATTGTTATTAGTCCATTAGCGCACTCTAATGCCTATATAAAGAGGCTTATGGTCTCCCTACATCTTGTCTCTCTTACTATCTCTCTTATTTCTCATCTCTCGTCTTCTTTCAGTTCACAACACCTTAACAGCACGATAACGCTCAATAGAGTAACAAGTAAGATAAGTATGGATGAACATGTATAAATTCGTGAGAAATTTTTTTATTTTTCTTTCGAAATATGGATGGTCATACGAAAATTATAATTCGTTCTTGATTATCTTTATTATATTTCAATTATCAACGTGCCATGTGTTGGTGAAACACACTAAAAATAATGATTTTAGTAGGGAAAATTTGATTAACAGAACATGACCAAGAAGATAGAGAAAGCAAATCATGAAGGCAAATAACAAAGAAATTAGATACTGTACGAAAGAAAAGAAGGAACAGTTCATACCTCTGTTCACGATGGAACAGGTAATACACGAACGCAGCTGAGTCGCCAGGTCTTGCGAAGAAGGCCTGACTGCTCTTGAAGAAATAATCGCCCCCACTTACGCTGTATTGGGATCCGGCGATGATCCTTCCAGGATAAAACAGCTCTGATCCTCTTCGTTACAGCAGCGATGAAGATCACTTCGACTCGCACCTCAGTTCGCCAGAGAGAGCAGAGAATTCTGTATGGAGAGATGAACCAGAGAGAAAAACGTCCAACAGTCAATAAAACGATTGACTATCTCAATAAGATTCATCCGTCAGTTTTTGGTAAAACTGATCAATCTAATTGATTGACAATCAATCCGTTTTAATGACCATTAATCCCACGGTCAAAACAGTTAATTTGAATTAATCACCTATTAAAACTGGTGAGTAATAAAAATTAGTTGTAGCATAACCTCTCGCCGGGTCGCCTCGCGTACGCGAGACGCCGAGACATTTCGCCCAAATCGCCCTTCGACCCGACCCGACCCGACCCGACCCGGTCCGGTCCGGTCTGGTCCGACCCGACCCGAGTCGAGTCGAGGCGAGGCGTGGCGAGGCGAGGCGAGGCGAGGCGGCGGCGGCGCGTGTGTGTGTGTGTGCGCGAGGCACAGAATAACACCCATGGCTCTCCACACACCTTAGTAGTTATACACTACCCTTGTGTGTGAAACCAAATATACCCACCTACCACCACTTTGAGCAACAATGTGGGACAAATAACTCTCTCTTGGTTTCAAGCTTCTTCAAGCTACCAAGAACACCACCATTTCTCTATGGATTTAACATCCAATTTCCAACAATCCCCCACAAATCCATGCAGAAATGCATTCAGAATTCTCATCATGACTTGTTATTCAGAGTCGGTACCCTTCCGGGTTTGAACCCTCCTAAGTCCTCTACTTCGATGATTACCGGATTAAGATGGAATATTTCACCTTGAATCTTTATCCGTAAGGTGTAATCATACTCCATAGACGACGACAAGTCAAAGGCTATGGTGCCAATCTACGGCTTTGAGACATTAACGGTCCTGTCTCGATCCTGTTCGTCGAATGTTTCAAGGAATAACCCTTTCCTCTAATTGCGACCGCACAATTACATTCGCTTAGCTGGGCATCTCCAGAGATGACTGCCATCATCTCGTCAAAATGACTTGACCCCATTCAGAGTTAGAATAACTCTTGCTACACTGGCAGAAACAGTACCTTTTTAGGTTTACAGGGGATAGACTCCGATACAAATGTATCATCTATGTAGCAAAGGTACTACCAGTTCATCCTAACAGCTTGTTATTACCACATTGAATACACTTTTGAGGGATCTCCTCTCATGTGTATTGGGTTCCCACTGTTGATGAACTACGATGGGTTGTCAGTCCCATCCCCAACCTCGACTTAAGGACCACTGCAGGTTCCAGTCCTTTAGTCAAAGGATCAGCTGTATTATTCTGAGTTCCTATGAACTCTACAGCTATAATCCTATCAGACACCAAACCCCTTATAGACTTTAGTCTAACTTGGATGTGTCTCCTTGTTTTAGCATTATACTTTTTACTGCTAATCTTGTCGATAGTCGTCCGACTATCACAATGAATAGCAATAGCAGGAAGCGGTTTGCTTACTACAGGTAAGGCGGACATAAGTCCGTGTAACCATTCAGCCTCCGTCCCCGTGGCATCAAGCGCACACAACTCAGCCTCAAAAGTAGACCGAGTTACTATCGTCTGTTTGGTCGACTTCCAGGATATTGCTCCACCAGCCAAGGTGAACACATATCCAGTCACTCCATTGGAACCAGACTTCTTAGCTATCCAACTTGCATCACTGTACCCCTCAAGTACACCAGGAAACCTCCTATAGTGTAAAATTAGGTACATTGTGCCTTTCAGATATCTAAGCACTCTATCAAGAGCATCCCAATGAGTTCTGTTTGGACAGCTCGTATATCTAGCCAACTTAGACACATAATATGAAATATCTGGTCTAGTACAGTTAGCAAGATATTGCAAACTCCCAATAATCTGGAATACCTTAATTGAGACACAGGTACACCTGAAGAATTCTTGACTAAGGCAACTTTAGAATCATATGGTGTACTAGCGATTCTACACTGCGAATAACCTATTTCTCAAGTATAGATTTCTCTATGTAATGAGACTGAGATAAGGTTATTCCCTCAGCTGACTGAGTCAACTTCAGTCCAAGAATCACACTAGCCTCACCCATGTCTTTCATCTCAAAATGCCTCTTCAAGAAAGCTTTCGTCTCATTAATAATCTCAATATTGGTTCCAAACAACAAAATATCATCCACATATAGGCATAAGATCACACATTCACTACCTTTAACTTTGGAGTAGACGCACTTGTCACTATCATTTATTATAAAACTGAATGGCAATACAGTTTCATCAAACTTTTTATGCCAATCCCTGGGAGCTTGTTTCAGGCCATAAAGAGACTTGATTAACTTACATACTTTCCTTTCATTGCCTGATGCAACAAATCCCTCAACCTGATCCATATAAATCTCTTCTTCAAGATCACCATGAAGAAAAGTTGTCTTAACATCCATCTGATGGATGGTAAGACCATGGACAGAAGCCAATGCTATAAGCATTCGGATTGTTGTCATCCTTGCAACTGGAGAATATGTATCAAAGTAATCAATGCCTTCCCTTTGCCTAAAACCCTTAGCCACCAGTCTAGCCTTGTACTTATCTATTGAATCGTCAGGGTTCAACTTCCTTTTAAAGATCCATATTCACCCGATCGTAGAACACCCAGGAGGGAGATCAACTAACTCCCATGTTCCATTAGAAACAATAGAGTCAATTTCACTCTTTATAGCGCCCTTCCAATGCCTAGATTCCGAAGAATCCATAGCCTGCCGGAAAGTTAAAGGTTCGTCCTCGACATTGTAAGTGACAAAGTCACTTCCAAAATCCTTGACAACCTTAGCACGCTTACTCCTTCTAGGTTCTTCTACCTCCTCAGGTACAGATCTACTACTTGATTTCGCCCCCACATTTGTTATCTTTTCCACATGATCAGGAATAGAACTAGATGTGTGAGGTGGATTATCATTAGTAGTATCTTGAGGTATACCAGTCTTCATGGATATACATCCTCAAAGAATGTAGCATCACGAAATTCAACTATCGTGTTAGCCACTATACCGTCTATGTCAGATTTTATCACTAAAAATCTCATAGCCGTAGTGGTTTCTCGATAGCCCAGAAAGATACAATCAATAGTCTTAGGACCTAGCTTCTTTCTCTTGTGTACATGTACAATTACCTTAGCATGGCACCCCCACACACGAAGATAATTAAGACTAGTCTTCCTGCCTTTCCATAACTCATAGGGTGTTTTCTCTTTGTGTTTCAGAGGGACTCTATTCAGAATATGGCAAGCCGTATTCAAAGCCTCTCCCCACATGTATTTAGGCAACCCAGAGTTTAAAAGCATACTATTAATCATATCAGAAAAGGTTTTGTTCTTTCGTTCAGCAATCCCATTGGACTCAGGTGTGTGTGGAGGAGTAACTTCATGAACTATTCCATTGTTTGCACAAAATTCATCGAAAGCGTTACTCGTATACTCACCACCTCTATCGGATCTTAAACGCTTAAGTACCTTACCAGTTTGTGTTTCAACTTCAGTTTTATAAACAATAAACTTACTAAGCGCTTCATCTTTATGTTTAAGCAAATAAACATAACAGTATCTACTACAATCATCTATAAAAGTAATGAAATATCTACATTGGTCCTTTGTCAACACACCACCAAACTCACAAATGTCCGTGTGCACTAAATCTAACAAGTCTGAATCCCTTACAACACTATGAAAGGGTTTCCTTGTTTGTTTAGCAGACACACATACTTGACATATATAATTCTTTTCTATGGTGTGCTTTGGTATCAACTCTAAATTCATCATATTCTTTAGAGCACCAAAATTTAAATGACCAAGTCTAGCATGCCACGAATTTGATGATTCAACACTATTAACAGAAGGAACAATACCATTAGCTAAATTTCCCAAAACGGGTTCAGCATTTATTACAAATAAACCATTGGACAAATAGCCCTTGCCAAAGAAAGTACCAGTATGAATAAGGACTACTTTATTACATTTAAAAGAAATCTCAAAACCGCTAGCTACTAAACGGCTGCCACTTATTATATTTCTACGAACAGAAGGAACATGATGCACTCTTGTCAGGGACAGGATACGACCCGAAGAAAACTTTAGGTCCATGTTTCCTAATCCAAGCACTTGTGCAGCATTCGCGTTCCCCATCGTCACTGTCATGCCACTACTCTGTTGATAAGATATAAATAAACTAATATCAGCACAAACATGCACATTAGCTCCAGTATCAATCAACCATTCGTTAGACAGATATGTGGAAAATAGCTCAGGGTTGTAGGTAACATACCGGCCAATGCCGGTTTCAGAAGCAGAAGCTTCACCAACAACCATGTTCACCACAGCCTCACTCGTGGTTCCAAGCACCGTATTTGCTTGTGCTACCACATTGGTTTTCTTTGATTTCTTATTTGGGCATCCCTTACTGAAGTGTCAAACCTGTCCGAACAAAAAGATTTGCTTCCCTTTGGTTTCTTGGCCTTGACTGTGTCATCTTTTGGTTTATCATCTTTTGGCTTATCATGTTCATCCTTCTTAACAGTGTTTTTCCTTTTCTTTCCAGCAGTAACAACATTCACCTTCGCACTACCCGGTTCAGTCGGCATCACATGTCCTTGTTTGGACTTGTGTTGCTCTTGCACCGAGATGTCCAACATGAGGTTAGTCCAGGTGATTTCTCCTTTCTGTCTTTTCAGGGAGAGACAAAAATCTTCCCAAGACTTTGGGAGCTTCTCAATCACACACATAACCAGAAAATTTTCAGGAAGATCCATACCGGACTCCTTCAAAGCATGCACAATCATCTCAAACTCGTGCACCTGCTCAGTCATGGACTTATTGTCCACCAGTTTGAAATCAAGAAATTTAGACACAGAATATTTTTCCAGACCTTGTGAGTCAGTATTATGTGTCTCATTCAGCTTTTCCCATAAAAGCTTTACAGTGAATGAATCTGATGAATAAACATCAAACAGAGTATTCGACAGCAGCAAGAATTGCCGCTCTAGCCACTCCGTCTTTTTCAGTCCACTTCGCAAAGGCCTTAATGGAATCAGGCTTTTCTTGATCCACCACTGGTTTCTCATACTCCACAACCGGCCATAAACCCTTTATAGTTAACCACAATTTCAGCTTTTTCTGCAAACGAGAAAAGCCAACACCGCCGTTGAATTTTTCTGGTAAACCAGTCAATTCAACAGCTTGTGGAAACGTATAAGTGGCCCAATCAATAGCCACGGCAGGAGCAGATGAACCGGAAACAGTTTTCTCAGTTTCAGTAGTCATTTTGTTAAACAAATTACGAGTTATTTCTTCAAGAATGTTGGTGAAACACACTAAAAATAATGATTTTAGTAGGGAAAATTTGATTAACAGAACATGACCAAGAAGACAGAGAAAGCAAATCATGAAGGCAAATAACAAAGAAATTAGATACTGTACGAAAGAAAAGAAGGAACAGTTCATACCTCTGTTCACGATGGAACAGGTAATACACGAACGCAGCTGAGTCGCCAGGTCTTGCGAAGAAGGCCTGACTGCTCTTGAAGAAATAATCGCCCCCACTTACGCTGTATTGGGATCCGGCGATGATCCTTCCAGGATAAAACAGCTCTGATCCTCTTCGTTACAGCAGCGATGAAGATCACTTCGACTCGCACCTCATTTCGCCAGAGAAAGCAGAGAATTATGTATGGAGAGATGAACCAGAGAGAAAAACGTCCAACAGTCAATAAAACGATTGACTATCTCAATAAGATTCATCCGTTAGTTTTTGGTAAAACTGATCAATCTAATTGATTGACAATCAATCCGTTTTAATGACCATTAATCCCACGGTCAAAACAGTTAATTTGAATTAATCACCTATTAAAATTGGCGAGTAATAAAAATTAGCTGTAGCATAACCTCTCGCCGGGTCGCCTCGCGTACGCGAGACGCCGAGACATTTCGCCCAAATCGCCCTTCGACCCGACCCGGTCCGGTCCGACCCGAGTCGAGTCGAGGCGAGGCGTGGCGAGGCGAGGCGGCGGCGGCGCGTGTGTGTGTGTGCGCGAGGCACACAATAACACCCATGGCTCTCCACACACCTTAGTAGTGATACACTACCCTTGTGTGTGAAACCAAATATACCCACCTACCACCACTTTGAGCAACAATGTGGGAAAAATAACTCTCTCTTGGTTTCAAGCTTCTTCAAGCTACCAAGAACACCAGCATTTCTCTATGGATTTAACATCCAATTTCCAACACCATGTAGGTCGGACTATTGGTAGTACTCTCTGCTTATTTTGGATCTATGAATTCAGAGAAAAAGGGATTTTTTTGAAGTATCGTAGTTCTCCATATTTTGCTTTTGCTCACAGTGCCTTTAGTTTCGATTGTTTGTGAAGAAGAATTAGTGATTGAGAACAATCTAACATGGTGGAATTAAAAGACCGCATGATTTTTCAATGTGAATCTGCTTCATGTTTCTCTCAAAGAAAAACATTAGTCATGGATTTTGGTCTTATCATGTTTGCAAGCATAATTAATCTAAGGAACCTTGTTGCATTATACTTGCTATTTCTTTATAGGGTAAAAAGACACTGACCACCCTTGAGTTTAGGGAAAATTCCATTCCGCTATCCTGTGTTTTGGAAAAAGACAGTTTGCACCCATTTAACGGAATATTCTGTGGACACTTAGCACCCTTCTGTTATGTTCCGTTAGAAAAGTGATTCATTGAATTATTTCGGACCATATTGCCCTTGTGTATTTTCAGGACTTTTTTGCCTCACATTTATCATCAAGAACAACGACATCAAACTAAGAACATCAAGAACACCAAAAATTTCTTAAAAAATCATAATACTAAATTGAACTTTTACCCTTAAAAGTTCAGTGTACATTTACATTTCTTTGATTCATACCTAAACTCACTAAGTTTTCACAGTTTAGCAAATGTCAAAGAATCTGTAAGATGTGAACAATATTAGAAGCGGCAAACGAAGAACAACTAATCCAAGAATTTAAGGTCTATTATTTCCAATTTCAAATTTCCATTACAACCATCATCAAACCCATCACCACCAACAACAGCAATAATCCATCACCGCACAGTAGTCTCGTTCACAGTGATTGAGCTCTCCCAGATTTTCAACAACAATCATCCGCACGATTCAGACGAGCAACCTATCTTTCCCTTTCAGACGAGCAGAAACCTTACTGGTTCCATCTACTCCTAGCTGAACACTAACCAGATTCAGTAACTGGGTTCTTAGGAATTTGACTATTGTTAACATTACTTGGCTTTTGATTCTTGTCATGAACAGAGGAATTACCAGATCCTGAAGCCTACGCAGATGATATCTCCTTTCTCTTCAGCCTCTCTGTGACCTCAAGAAGTGCTATACGCTCCAACGCTTCCTTCGCTCTCTTCCTCGTAAAAGCGACCTCCTTTGCCTGTTTCTCCGCCTTCGCTCCTTCCGCCGCCTTCTCCTTCGTAGAGGCGGCGAGCGTAAGCAAAATAGTGGCCGACTTGGAATCGATCTCCCTCCGACCGTCAATCGTGATGATCTGGAAAATGAGAAATCAACCACAACCGCATCAGAAACAACCGGATCTAACCGAAATTCGAACGGCGACATGAAAAATTAAACCGATCAGAAAAATTAAACCGATCAGTAAAGACAGCTTTACCGAATAGTAGCCACGAAATCAAACCCACAATTTCTCGTTTTCTCAGATCTCCCTCTCCCTCTCTCAGTTCGCAAAGACCACCATCACCGCAACCACCACCTCCTCTGACTCTCCCTTCGTCTCTCCATCTGTTCCCTCTTGGCACCAGCACAAGAAGCAGCAGCATAGCCACCGGAATCAAAGCCCAGAACTAAATCGAACCACCAGTCGATTGCAGATCTGGGTTTGATTGGTCTCGGTTGATGTCGGCGATTTGGGACCTTGGTTAGGCTTCGTCGCAGCTGGGCTGGTGTGGTGTGGCACTGGTTTCACTGTTGCGGCACTTGTGGTTGGGTGTTGAAGAAGGAGGAGAGGAGAGGTGGTGTGGTGTGGGCTTCTGATTCAGATCGAGAGAGAGAGAGAGAGAGAGAGAGAGAGAGAGAGAGAGAGAGAGGGTGGAGAGTGAAAGAAATTAAGGAGAAGAAGCTGGGGCGGCTGGTTTCACGGTAAGAGGGAAAGAGAGAAAGAGGGGAAGAGAGAGAGAGGATTAGGGTTAAAAATGAATGAGAGAGAGGTACGGTAACATATGTAGGAGGTAGTTTTATAACATTTCAGAGGTAAAATAGTCTTTTTATCCGTGTTGTTAGTCAATCGTTAGCCTCCATCCAAAAAAAGGTGCAAACTGTCTTTTTCCAAAAAACAGGGTAGCGGGGTGGAATTTTCCCTAAACTCAGGGGTGGTCAGTGATAATGGGGTTAGAGCCAAAAATCAGTGAGGTAATGTAATATATATTTGTTACTACTAGATAGGGATCTCCAAAAAATATTGTATGTACATCACTATATTATTATATTCCTACTATTCGATCTTTTATATCTGTTCAATCTTTTATACCTTGCTCGTCTATGGAGAAAGAGAATTTCTCCATAAGTGGTACTCATGACCACTATCAATTGGTTTGATCCATTGGTAAACTGACATATACAATGTTTTCACACTTGAAGTTGTGAATTACAAGCAATCTCGATGTAGCCTGAAGTTACGATATTATTATTTATGACCTGAAGTCATAACATATTATTTACATCTTCAGAAGAGATGTCTAAAACGCCTAAAAAGCTTGCTATTATAAAGCCTCCTGAAGAGGTTCCGTCCCTTGTTCTTTAATTTAATTGACACACTTAAATTTTTGAAACTTCATTTTTTTTTCTTTTTTATGGATAAAAACGAATTTCAATAAGAAGTTTCGTTGTCGCTATTGATATTCTTATATAAAGCCAAGTAATTTTTTCTTGAAGTAAAAAATTACATGCAAGCGCTCATAATCAGAAGTTATGACTCCTATAACTTGAAGTTATTACACATTCCAATTGATAATCTCCTGAAGAGATGGATACTATCTATAAATTGATCAAACCTCCCGAAGAGGATGTATTATTTTTGTTAGTCATTTTTTTGTTATAACTTCGTTCTTTTTGTAATTTTTTTTGTACTAGAACATCCCGAAGATGTTATTAGTACATGATTTTTCATTGGACTCTAGCAATTTACATGCTATGAAGTCATGTTTTCATACCAGATGTTATGAAAATATGAAGATGTTTATAACATAATATCAGAAGATCTCACTGAAGAGAGAATCTACAATTCTCAAACCAGAAACAATTATGAAAATGTTTATAACAAAGATTTATAACATAATATCAAAATATCTCACTAAAGAGAGAATGTACAATTGTCGAACGAGAAGTTTCGATTGTTTACTTTTACATTCTTTTTGCAGTTTTATTATTTCTTATATTATTGTTAATGTCTCCTGAAGAGAATTGTATAATAAACCATACAATGGTACGGGAAAAATTGATATTGCTAGCTGGCGTAAAAGTTACTTCACACTAGAAGTTGTGAAATAAAGTTACATCTTTCTTTTACTAATGACCGATCAACTAGATTGATCCATTCCCATTCCCACGAGTGAATGGTAGTGCATTCCCTGAAGCAAATCACTTTGTTATATACGGTTGAAATCCACATGACTATAGAGGCGGTCATGTTTGTGGACGTGAAAATCTCTAAAAGATATTAAACCCCTGAAATGGTTCATTCTAACTTATTGAATCTTATGTTAAAACTCTATGAGAGGTTAGAGTTTTCTTAACCCCAAAAGAGGTTTTAGGTGCATAAATTTGAGCTTGTTGCTATTCATGTCACCAGAAGTGACCAATCCATTTACAAAACATATAAGATTCAATAATAATGGTCGAGAAAATGTAATATTGATTTCAGATTTAATATCAATGGTTGAGAAAATTTTAGATTGATTTCAATCCCATGAGGATTGTAAATACATATCATTTTTTACTAAAAATGTTGACATGTACGTCTCTTTTTGGGTTTCTTGGAGAAACTTTGATTAGAAAACTACGACGTCCAAGAGATTGCTTATTGCGAATGCTTTTGTCTGAAATTTGAGAATTGGTTTAAACATTGTACTATGAGACAAATGGATGCATGAAGCATCACCAGTATATCTTTATGATTATGATCATACTGCTCACGTCAAGAGGAGAGAATAGGTCCAATTGCATGACGCGAATCAAAGCACCATTGTCTCTTTCAGTTATGTACTAATGTGAGATAAAATCCCAACAAGATGGATGTCTTATTGACTAAGGGTATTAGATTTCAATCCATATCTTGAGATTTGAGGGTTGCTTATGTACATTTTTGGATCCTCCAGAAGATGAATATGAAATTAAAATCATCCAAAAGAATGTTGGGATATGGTTATAATGCTCTGCAAATTAAGAACGCAAGATTCGGAGAAATCTTAAGGGTTCATACATACATCATCAATAGTGGATCAAAAACGAACGTTGGTAAATCAGTGAATTCCCAGGGAAAGGCAATAGCTCCAGAAGAAGCAAAAAGTACCTTCATTTGATACAATCAAATAATTCAATGATTGATGATACTTATTATGGGAAAAGGGCTTAAATTATATGATAAAAGAATGACGTTGACTAGATAATTATTGGCCAAAACAAAGTCGACAAACATAAACAAACACATGGATACGATCATAGTACTTAAAGTACTAACAATCAGGAGCATAAATTACAATCTATGCAGATACTACATATTCGCTTTTTAGCGTTGAATTTATGTAGATATCATATATCCGCTATTAAGCGTGGAATCTATGTTGAGACTACATATCCGCCGGTAGCGTGGAATTTGTCTCGAGGTTTATGTCCGCTTTTAAGTGTGAATTATAAAATAAGAAACATGATTTGGTATGCATCATGATATATTCTCATAAATACAATCATCTCGTGGTGAGAATGGTGATAATGTTGTATTAGCCTCGGTGACTAAGGAACAACAAAAGATTGTTTAAAAGTACTAGTTAAAAAATACATCACAAAATTGTGAAATTCCATGGATGTTGGTAGCCATGAGAAATAATATTTGCCTGAAGCAAATTGAAAGTGTACACTCGCGAGTAGTTTTAGGTACATATGATTTTATTAAGTATGATTGTTAACCGCATATTATTGTATACTTGTTTTGCAATGAATTTATTTGTCAGGTATAAAAATGCTCCAATGAGGGGAAGATCCACTTAAATGCTAACACTCTTATTCCTTCGCCACGTTTTTGTCCTACATAGTTTTCCCTGCAAGGTTTTAACGAGACTTGCAAAAATTATTCATATGCGTTCCAGAAGAAAGTCATCAACAATGCTGAGCAAAATACAATATAACGATGTACTCTTTTTCCTTAGTCATTGATTTTTCCCATTGAGTTTTTCATGACAAGGTTTTAACGAGGTACCGTAGTGGTGAATATTCAAAGGGGAGTGTTATGAAATATTGTGCTAGTTTATTGGTGAATATCCACCTCATGTTGTAAGCCCATTTGTATATTGTTATTAGCCCATTAGCCCACCCTAATGCCTATATAAAGAGGCTTAGGGTTGGAGAATAACATAAATCTCATCATTATTCTCCCTACATCTTGTCTCTCTTACTATCTCTCTTTATATATTGTCTCTCGTTTCACAACACACTTCATGTTATTCACCTATTTGAGATAGTTTTCGCTTTTAGGTTCCGTTTGGTTGGTGGTAATACACTTTCATGTAAAATGTTTTCCCTTGTTTTGGTGTTTTGATGTTGTTTGGTTGGAGGTAAAAAGTTTTCCTGTAAAATGATGTAAAATTATTTACATATTTCAAATATGTAAGCCATTTTCCCGAGAGTGAAGGAGCACAACAACAACTCATACTAACACCTCCACCACCACCAACCACCACTACCACCTACCTCCACAATGACCCATCATCGACACCCACCTTCACCGCCACCCATCACTTTCACTGCTTCACGGACCAGTGTTTTGGCAAAGTGTCAACCAAACACGAGAAAATAAATGCAGATAACTTTTTTCACACAAAATAGTTTACGTGTAGAATATTTTCCCTTGTAAAACATTTTACTAGGAACCAAACAGATCCTTAGTAACAAAAGGTTTTATATTGAAAAATCTGTTCTAAACAAGAACAGAGGACAACAATGTATGAAAGAAGATCAAGTGTAACCTTTCGCTTTCGTACCCTTACGTTTCTAAGATAAAATAAATCTTGGTACCTCATATTAACCCTATTACATTTCGTGACCTAATTTGTGCATCATTATATAGATACATATACTTGCATTTCATAGAGACGATATGATTTTTGAGTATGAGTGGATTTAGCTTCGAGGACGAAGCTTTTCTTTAAGGGGGAAATGATGTAATACCCCGTCTATTTGTGAAGGGTAAATTGGGTAATTGGGAAATATAAAATTTAAATTTTATTACAAGTGGTGGGTTGAATTAATTTTTGGGTTCAAAATATAGTCGTAAAGTTCGTATAATGATTTTATAGAAAACGGTATTTTTATTGTGTATTTATTTAGCATTTTATGTGATTTGTGTGAATATATCCAAGTGTGTACCCAACCCACTAGATGACACACCCATTTGGTACTCCCTGAACATTCTAGCAAAGCTAACTAGTAGACAAAAAAAAAGGGTTGGGGCGGTGGAGGAAATACACCTCTCCAAGCATCAAGTTTATTATTTAATACCTCTCTTTCTTCATTTGTTTTTCACACCTGACCAAACAAAGTCTCTCTTCTCTCTCACTCATCAACCCACGGCAAACACACCACCATCACCACCTCACCATCATCACCACCACCCGAACCACAGCAGCCACCTTCTCTCTTCCCTCTCTTCTCCCTCTCTGCCTCTCTGCTAACCACCACCACCAGCAGCAGCTGCTCCCGCCAACGCCACCAGCCACCACTCCGGCGACCCACCCGACGGGAGAGCCACCTCCCACCTCAACCTTGCTCTCCCTCACTCTGTTAAACACCTGAAACCCTCTTCTCTCCCTCTCTGCTACACCGTACCAGCAGTAGCAGCAGCAGCAGCTGCCGAGAAGGCCACCTGACAACTCCGGCGAACCAACCCGACGGCGAAAACGGCGCCACCCGCCTCTGCCTCTCTCACTCCCTCACTGATTTGATCTCCTCAAGCCCTCACCCTCTCTGTTTCTTTGCAAAGAGGAGCTTTTGCAGCAGCAAATCACTGCAGTGCACCAGAACCACCACCATCGCCGTCGGTCACCATATTTTCCTTCGAGAAGCTCACCCGAGCTAACCGGAGCGACGCATTCACTCCCGTTTGAACCAAAATACTCCTGGAGGTCCAAGGAGTACTTTGGAAACATCAAACAGAGCCTAGGACGTTCGATTCATCGCCGGTGTTCATCACCGCCGACCGCCACCTCCGGAGACGTAACCCGCTCCGTTTCTTGACCATTTCTCGCAATTTTTCGCGTAGGTGAGTCCTAAATCACTCCCTGGTTCATTTCTAATCATCAAAATCACATCTTTTTAGCTCTAAATCGAATCGGGTATGTTGGGTTGAAGATGTGTGCTTGTGTTCATAAAAGGGGGTAGTTTATGTAATTTCTAAAAAGTGGAGGGCAAGATGTTAACTGCATGTTTAGTTTCTCAAAGATTGGGGGTGATGTGTGTATATTATCAAACCACATATTTTTATAAACTTTAAAGTGTTATTTTTGGATTAATGATATAAGCTAATGTTTATATATATTATTTTGACTATATAAAAGTAAATAAGTTGTTAAAATTACATAGAGTTATATTTATATGAAATATTGTTGTTTTGATGAGCAAGATAAAAATTTACACTTTGGTTTAATTATATAATTTCGGTTTATTTAACTAAATAGTTTTAATTGCTTGTAAATTGTTATTTTGAGTAAAATAGATTATTTTGTTAATATTGATAAAAATAAATATGTTGAAAGTTAGTTTGTGAAATAAATATAAAGTAGACTTTTTAAATAAAAATCCATATTACTATTATTTGATATTACTTGAATATTTTTCATAGATATTAGAAATTATTTATTTAACATAAGTTTATAATTATATATGACTTGTTTTATTGAAATAAGCATTTTTGTAAATTTTATTTGAGTATTTAATTATTATATAGTGTATGTATTTTCTCATAAATAAATAGCTATAATTGAATTAGCTTGAATTAACTTTTATAGTCACTTATGAATAAATAGTTTGTTTATTAGAGTATTATTTTCTATACAATAAAGAGATTTTATAAGCTTAATATTGGATTTATCTTTCAATAACTTTACAATTTTGTATTTTATATAAGTTATAATATTTTTATGAGGAAAATATAAGTGTTAATTTAAATAATTGTTTTATGCTATTAATTAATGGGGTTAAGGGGGATAATTTCAAATGACAAATTAGGAGATATAGCATTTTCGCATACTTGCATAATTAGACTTGTAATTAATTTAGGAATTATAAATTGTAGGTGACGAATTCGTAGACGAGGGCTACGTGTATCTGTAGGAGCTATCGTGATATTTGTCGTGCTACTTGAGGTGAGTAAATATGCCTAACCTAGTGTGCCCGTCCTCCTTTCGTGTCCAATTATTTTCATGATTTTTACGTCTCAAATGTGATTTGTGATTTAAATGCTTAACTTGATATTTCAATTACTTGTTTGTTAATTCTTTTAGAAATTGTCACATGAGATTAATAATACGTAATAACGTACAGTGATAACAGTTGTGCGGCGGAACCCTATTCAAATTCTTCTATATATTGTGATTATTATATTCGGCTCGGTTGCCATTGCCCCGAGTCGCACCATGTACTCACCCTTCTGGCCGCTAGAGTCTTAAGGGGGTGTCGACACTTAAGGTCTTGGTTGCATGCGAGATGGTTGGTTCTATATTTTTGGATTGGTTTGTTCCCCGCTACAACTAAATAAATGTGGATTTTTTCATATGGATGATGGATGGACTTGGTTGATTTTGGAAAATATGGAAATGGATTGAGAATATTAAATGATGAGTTGGATAATTTATATTGGTCATTTGAAATAATATGTTGTTTACTTACTCTTTATTCCTCTTTTATTTAAAATAAAATATGCCTCTTTCTGATTTACATGTTGGGGTGTTTACTTGCTCAGCGTTTGTGCTGACTTTGGAAAAACTGCGGTCTTGTTTCTTTCCCCCGCAGGTCTAGGTGAAGGGAGCTCGGCTTAACGGGAAATCGCAGACTCACCTAGTTATCTAGTATTTAAATAATTGAAACACCTAGACATTGTTTCATCTTGTTTAATAGTATGTATAATTTCACTTTGGAAGACTTCTGGTTTGTAATAAATAATTATGCGATGTTTGTTTTGTTTACCACTCTATCTCCCCCGCACCCGGGAGCGATCTCGGGCGCGGGGCGTCGGCATTCCCGCATCTCTCCCCACGGCGAGGCGCGGGGTGTCGCAGGTGGTATCAGAGCAGGCTATCCAAAAATGAATTAAAACCTGTAGGGCAATTTAAAATGAATATAGGATAAGAAAATTTAAAATTTGACAAGCCGCTTGGGGTATGGGTAGTATTATTCTTATTGAAGTCTCACCCACCCACGTCCATTTCCAATTTGGAATGACGTTTTGAGACTTATGATATCTGAGTTGACTGGTATGGAATATGAGATACCTGTGTTGGTACAGTTTTACATGATCATGTGGAGGAAGAAATTATACGCTTGATTTATTTGATGTGATATATATGCTATTTGAATAGGATACCATGCATTTCATAAAATAAATTCTTTTAAATATTAATCCCTGATAAAATAAGCAATAATAAAATAGGTGATAGTGTAGGAGTATGACTGATAGGCCACTGCGATACTACACCAGGAGAGTTAGCCAAGAACAAATGGCAGCTGCAGGAAATAACCAACCGACGGTGGAACAACTAGCTGCACAGATGGCCCAGATGACGCAAATCATGGACCGAGTGGTTAGTAATGAAGAGCGTGGAAGGCAAAGCTATGCCAAGCAGATAGCTGATCTGAATCCTCGCCAATTCAATGGGAAGGAAGATCCCGTTGAATTGGAGAACTGGATCAGACATTTCGAGAAGCTGCTTAGGGTTGTGCATTGCCCTGATGATGAGAAGTTTAACTGCGCCATCATCCATCTGTCACATGACGCAGATGATTGGTGGACCACCTCTCAAGAAGTCTTGTTGGCTCGACCCAATTTCAACTGGGAAGCCTTTAAGACTGCTCTTAGGACTCGGTTCTACCCAGCACATGTCAAGAGACTGAAGTGCAATGAGTTCAACAATCTGAAGCAAGGGAACGGCTCAGTTACGGACTACTTCAAAAAGTTCGTGGAGCTACTGAGGTTTGCAGGCCACACTGTACCCGATGAGGATGATAAGATCAACAAGTTCATTTCGGGACTACACCTCCAGTTGCAGAAGGTCATGCGTAGCAGGACTTATGACACTTTGCATGAGTATTATGATCGAGCAGCTGATATGTGGCAAGTCCAGGAAGTGCAAGATGAGTTTCGCGGGAAACGCAAGGCAGTTGAAGCAGGAGGTAGCAGCAGTAACAAGAAGTTGAAGCCAAAAAATGGAGGAAACCATCAGAATCAGCAGTGGCAAGTAGCTCAGCCAGTCCGCCGCTACATCTGCAAGCGATGTCAGCAAAACCACCCAGGAAGAGACTGCATGGGGAACTTGGTCATCTGCCACAACTGTAGCAGGAAAGGACATCGTGCTTATGAATGTCAAGCTCGACCAGGCGGAAACCAACAAGTGAACCAAGGAGGGAACTATCAGAGGCAACCCCAGAACAACTATCTGGGAAACCGCCAGCAGTACGGAAACCAGCAACCACCAATCCTGCAGATTGGATATGGGAACAGGAACCCTGGAAACCACAATAACCAGGGAGATGGCTATGGAAGGCAGCCAAACTACAACCAGGGGAATGCAGGACAGCATGGAGCTCAGAACCGCAACAACAATGCTGGTCAGGGAGGTAATGTGAACACTGGAGATGGAGCAGGAGGATCAGGAACCCAGAATGCCAATGTGGGAAGGATAGCTGTCATGACAAAGACTGAGGCTGAAGCTGCTCACGGAGTTGTCACGGGTACTTTCCTTGCCCATGAGCACCCAGCCTTTATATTATTTTATTCTGGCGCATCATACTCATTCATATCATCATCATTTGATGAGAAATTGAGTTTGAATAAGTCTGCTAGAAAATCTATCCCAGTAGCAACACCCACTGGCCACATAGCAGTTTGTGACACTATATTCGAAGGAGTAGAAGTCAAAATTCTAGCCTATACCTTGCCTGGAGATTTGATTAAGTTCGATCTCAAAGGCATAGACGTCATCCTAGGGATGGATTGGCTTAGCAAGTATCGAGCCGTCATTGATTGTTATGATCAGAAGGTTCGGCTAAGAGGACCCAACGGTGAGAAGATTTCTTATCGTGGAATCAAGAAGGAGCCCTGTATTAGACTAGTGTCAGCAATGACCATAGTCAACCAAGTACGGAAAGGAAACTCCGCCTACTTGTGCTACATCCAAGATGTGTCCAAGAAGGAGAATGTGTTGGAAGAGATACCTGTCGTGAAGGAATTTCCCGACGTATTTCCAGACGAGATTCCAGGAATGCCACCCAAGAGAGAAGTGGAGTTTACTCTGGACTTAGCACCCGGAACCGCGCCGATCTCGAAAGCACCGTATCGGATGGCACCAGCTGAACTGAAGGAACTGAAGGATCAATTGCAAGAACTTCTACAGAAGGGATACATAAGGCCAAGTGTTTCACCTTGGGGAGCACCAGTGCTTTTCGTGAAGAAGAAAGATGGATGCTTAAGGCTATGCATTGACTACCGTGAGTTGAACAATGCAACCATCAAGAATAAGTACCCTCTACCCCGGATTGACGACTTGTTCGATCAGCTACAACGGGCTAGTGTCTTTTCGAAGATTGACTTGAGGTCAGGGTACCATCAACTTCGGGTAGCCGAGAAGGATATCCCGAAGACAGCCTTTAGAACGAGGTATGGCCATTATGAGTTCACAGTAATGCCTTGCGGTTTAACCAACGCACCTGCAGTGTTTATGGACCTGATGAACCGAGTAATGAGGCCATTCCTAGACCGTTTTGTAGTCGTCTTTATTGATGACATCCTTGTGTACTCAAAGGACGAGGAGAAGCACGAGGAACATCTCAGAGAAGTGTTGCAGACTCTGAGACAAGAACGGTTGTATGCTAAGCTGTCCAAATGTGATTTTTGGCTGGATCGTGTTCCATTTCTGGGTCACATCATCTCGAAAGAGGGAATATCAGTGGATCCCGGAAAGATTTCAGCGGTCAAAGATTGGCCCACGCCGAAGAACGTGTCCGAGATAAGAAGTTTCCTTGGCTTAGCAGGTTACTACAGGCGTTTCGTGAAGGATTTCTCCAAGATTGCCAGACCACTGACTGCGCTGACGAAGAAGACTGTGAAGTATCACTGGGACGAAAAATGTGAAGAAGCATTTCAGACCCTGACGGAGAAGCTAACTACAGCGCCAGTATTAGCTCTACCAAACTACTCTGGCGAGTTTGAAGTGTACAGCGACGCATCGAAGAAAGGGCTAGGATGTGTACTTATGCAGGATAGAAGGGTGATTGCCTATGCTTCAAGGCAGCTGAAACCCCACGAGGAAAACTACGCTACACACGACTTGGAGTTAGCAGCAATAGTTTTCGCGCTGAAGATATGGAGACACCACTTATATGGAGCCGTTTGCAAGCTTTACACTGATCACCGTAGTCTAAAGTACATCTTCACGCAGAAGAAGCTGAACAACAGGCAACGAAGATGGCTTGAAATCATCAAAGACTACGACTTGCGCATCCAGTACCACGAAGGGAAATCAAACGTAGTCGCTGACGCATTGAGCCGAAAAGCGAACCATGCCTTGAACGCGATGATAGTTTTGCCAGAATGGCTATGCCATGAATTCAGGAAGCTCGAGATCGAAGTAGTGGATCAAGGAGGAGTGCAGAACCTGCTCAGCAGTATGACCGCCGTACCAGACTTCCTTGAGGAAATAAGGAGTAACCAAGCTGGAGACGTGAAGCTAGAAAGGATCCGGAAGAAAATCGCTGAAGGGAAAGCCAACGAATTCAAGATTCACGAGGATGGAAGCATTCGCTACAAAGGACGATGGTGTGTACCACAGAAGTGTGTAAAAACTAAGGAAAGATTGATGCGTGAAGCTCACAACACACCTTACTCAGTACACCCTGGAGGCGACAAGCTCTACAAAGACTTGAAGAAGATGTTTTGGTGGCCTAACATGAAGAAGGAGGTTGCAGAATTCGTAGCCCGATGTTTGACGTGTCAGAAGGTAAAGTTCGAACACAAGAGGATGGGAGGCTTAGTTCAGCCATTAGACGTACCAGTTTGGAAGTGGGATTCTATCTCGATGGATTTCGTGACCGCTTTGCCGACATCAAAGAATGGACTCAACCAGATATGGGTAGTAGTAGATCGACTGACCAAGACAGCTAGGTTCATTCCGATGAAGGACACTTGGAACATGGAGCAAAGAGCAGACGCGTATGTCAAAAACATAGTGAGATATCATGGGGTTCCAAGTTCGATAATTTCTGATAGGGAACCTAACTTCCTCTCTCATTTTTGGCGAGCTCTTCAGGAAGCATTGGGAACCCAGCTAAGGTTCAGTACAGCGTTTCACCCAGCTACAGACGGACAAACAGAAAGGACAATTCAGACATTGGAGGACATGCTAAGAGCTTGTGTCATGGACTTCCAAGGCTCATGGGTTGACAAACTACCTTTGATAGAGTTCTCCTACAACAACAGTTATAACGCCAGCATTGGCATGGCACCGTATGAAGCTTTGTACGGAATAAAGTGCCGATCGCCACTGTGTTGGAACGACATCAGCGAGACGATAGTAATTGGCCCACAAGTTATCGAGGATATGACGGATCAAGTACGACTCATCCAACAAAGAATGAAGGCAGCTCAGGACAGGCAGAAGTCTTATGCATATCAGAAAATAAGGCCATTGGAGTTCCAAATTGGAGAAAAGGAATTTCTCAAGGTTTCACCTACCAAGGGAGTAACAAGATTCAATCAGAAAGGGAAGTTGAGCCCAAAGTTTATCGGACCATATGACATCTTGGAGAGAATTGGGAAAGTTGCTTATCAACTAGACTTACCTTCTAACTTGGGACGAGTACACAATGTCTTTCATGTCTCACAACTGAAGAAGTACGTTCCAGACCCATCTCATGTGCTAGACCCTGAACCAGTCGAGTTAGACCCGTCTCTTACATACGAGGAACACCCTGTCAAGATTCTGGACACTAAGACAAGAGACACGCGTACCAAGAGCGTTAAGCTGGTGAAAGTTTTATGGACGAACCATCAGACGGAAGAGGCTACTTGGGAAGCGGAAGATGATATGAGAAAGAAGTATCCCCACCTATTTAATGAGGTAAATTGAGTTCCGGGGACGTCACTACCTAAGGAGGGGAGGATGTAACCTTTCGCTTTCGTACCCTTACGTTTCTAAGATAAAATAAATCTTGGTACTTCATATTAACCCTAGTACATTTCGTGACCTAATTTGTGCATCATTATATAGATACATATACTTGCATTTCATAGAGACGATATGATTTTTGAGTATGAGTGGATTTAGCTTCGAGGACGAAGCTTTTCTTTAAGGGGGGAAGGATGTAATACCCCGTCTATTTGTGAAGGGTAAATTGGGTAATTGCGAAATATAAAATTTAAATTTTATTACAAGTGGTGAGTTGAATTAATTTTTGGGTTCAAAATATAGTCGTAAAGTTCGTATAATGATTTTATAGAAAACGGTATTTTTATTGTGTATTTATTTAGCATTTTATGTGATTTGTGTGAATATATCCAAGTGTGTACCCAACCCACTAGATGACACACCCATTTGGTACTCCCTGAACATTCTAGCAAAGCTAACTAGTAGACAAAAAAAAAGGGTTGGGGCGGTGGAGGAAATACACCTCTCCAAGCATCAAGTTTATTATTTAATACCTCTCTTTCTTCATTTGTTTTTCACACCAGACCAAACAAAGTCTCTCTTCTCTCTCACTCATCAACCCACGGCAAACACACCACCATCACCACCTCACCATCATCACCACCACCCGAACCACAGCAGCCACCTTCTCTCTTCCCTCTCTTCTCCCTCTCTGCCTCTCTGCTAACCACCACCACCAGCAGCAGCTGCTCCCGCCAACGCCACCAGCCACCACTCCGGCGACCCACCCGACGGGAGAGCCACCTCCCACCTCAACCTTTCTCTCCTTCACTCTGTTAAACACCTGAAACCCTCTTCTCTCCCTCTCTGCTACACCGTACCAGCAGTAGCAGCAGCAGCAGCTGCCGAGAAGGCCGCCTGACAACTCCGGCGAACCAACCCGACGGCGAAAACGCCGCCACCCGCCTCTGCCTCTCTCACTCCCTCACTGATTTGATCTCCTCAAGCCCTCACCCTCTCTGTTTCTTTGCAAAGAGGAGCTTTTGCAGCAGCAAATCACTGCAGTGCACCAGAACCACCACCATCGCCGTCGGTCACCATATTTTCCTTCGAGAAGCTCACCCGAGCTAACCGGAGCGACGCATTCACTCCCGTTTGAACCAAAATACTCCTGGAGGTCCGAGGAGTACTTTGGAAACATCAAACAGAGCCTAGGACGTTCGATTCATCGCCGGTGTTCATCACCGCCGACCGCCACCTCCGGAGACGTAACCCGCTCCGTTTCTTGACCATTTCTCGCAATTTTTCACGTAGGTGAGTCCTAAATCACTCCCTGGTTCATTTCTAATCATCAAAATCACATCTTGTTAGCTCTAAATCGAATCGGGTATGTTGGGTTGAAGATGTGTGCTTGTGTTCATACAAGGGGGTAGTTTATGTAATTTCTAAAAAGTGGAGGGCAAGATGTTAACTGCATGTTTAGTTTCTCAAAGATTGCGGGTGATGTGTGTATATTATCAAACTACATATTTTTATAAACTTTAAAGTGTTATTTTTGGATTAATGATATAAGCTAATGTTTATATATATTATTTTGACTATATAAAAGTAAATAAGTTGTTAAAATTACATAGAGTTATATTTATATGAAATATTGTTGTTTTGATGAGCAAGATAAAAATTTACACTTTGGTTTAATTATATAATTTCGGTTTATTTAACTAAATAGTTTTAATTGCTTGTAAATTGTTATTTTGAGTAAAATAGATTATTTTGTTAATATTGATAAAAATAAATATGTTGAAAGTTAGTTTGTGAAATAAATATAAAGTAGACTTTTTAAATAAAAATCCATATTACTATTATTTGATATTACTTGAATATTTTTCATAGATATTAGAAATTATTTATTTAACATAAGTTTATAATTATATATGACTTGTTTTATTGAAATAAGCATTTTTGTAAATTTTATTTGAGTATTTAATTATTATATAGTGTATGTATTTTCTCATAAATAAATAGCTATAATTGAATTAGCTTGAATTAACTTTTATAGTCACTTATGAATAAATAGTTTGTTTATTAGATTATTATTTTCTATACAATAAAGAGATTTTATAAGCTTAATATTGGATTTATCTTTCAATAACTTTACAATTTTGTATTTTATATAAGTTATAATATTTTTATGAGGAAAATATAAGTGTTAATTTAAATAATTGTTTTATGCTATTAATTAATGGGGTTAAGGGGGATAATTTCAAATGACAAATTAGGAGATATAGCATTTTCGCATACTTGCATAATTAGACTTGTAATTAATTTAGGAATTATAAATTGTAGGTGACGAATTCGTAGACGAGGGCTACGTGTATCTGTAGGAGCTATCGTGATATTTGTCGTGCTACTTGAGGTGAGTAAATATGCCTAACCTAGTGTGCCCGTCCTCCTTTCGTGTCCAATTATTTTCATGATTTTTACGTCTCAAATGTGATTTGTGATTTAAATGCTTAACTTGATATTTCAATTACTTGTTTGTTAATTCTTTTGGAAATTGTCACATGAGATTAATAATACGTAATAACGTACAGTGATAACAGTTGTGCGGCGGAACCCTATTCAAATTCTTCTATATATTGTGATTATTATATTCGGCTCGGTTGCCATTGCCCCGAGTCGCACCATGTACTCACCCTTCTGGCCGCTAGAGTCTTAAGGGGGTGTCGACACTTAAGGTCTTGGTTGCATGCGAGATGGTTGGTTCTATATTTTTGGATTGGTTTGTTCCCCGCTACAACTAAATAAATGTGGATTTTTTCATATGGATGATGGATGGACTTGGTTGATTTTGGAAAATATGGAAATGGATTGAGAATATTAAATGATGAGTTGGATAATTTATATTGGTCATTTGAAATAATATGTTGTTTACTTACTCTTTATTCCTCTTTTATTTAAAATAAAATATGCCTCTTTCCGATTTACATGTTGGGGTGTTTACTTGCTCAGCGTTTGTGCTGACTTTGGAAAAACTGCGGTCTTGTTTCTTTCCCCCGCAGGTCTAGGTGAAGGGAGCTCGGCTTAACGGGAAATCGCAGACTCACCTAGTTATCTAGTATTTAAATAATTGAAACACCTAGACATTGTTTCATCTTGTTTAATAGTATGTATAATTTCACTTTGGAAGACTTCTGGTTTGTAATAAATAATTATGCGATGTTTGTTTTGTTTACCACTCTATCTCCCCCGCACCCGGGAGCGATCTCGGGCGCGGGGCGTCGGCATTCCCGCATCTCTCCCCACGGCGAGGCGCGGGGTGTCGCAGGTGGTATCAGAGCAGGCTATCCAAAAATGAATTAAAACCTGTAGGGCAATTTAAAATGAATATAGGATAAGAAAATTTAAAATTTGACAAGCCGCTTGGGGTATGGGTAGTATTATTCTTATTGAAGTCTCACCCACCCACGTCCATTTCCAATTTGGAATGACGTTTTGAGACTTATGATATCTGAGTTGACTGGTATGGAATATGAGATACCTGTGTTGGTACAGTTTTACATGATCATGTGGAGGAAGAAATTATACGCTTGATTTATTTGATGTGATATATGTGCTATTTGAATAGGATACCATGCATTTCATAAAATAAATTCTTTTAAATATTAATCCCTGATAAAATAAGCAATAATAAAATAGGTGATAGTGTAGGAGTATGACTGATAGGCCACTGCGATACTACACCAGGAGAGTTAGCCAAGAACAAATGGCAGCTGCAGGAAATAACCAACCGACGGTGGAACAACTAGCTGCACAGATGGCCCAGATGACGCAAATCATGGACCGAGTGGTTAGTAATGAAGAGCGTGGAAGGCAAAGCTATGCCAAGCAGATAGCTGATCTGAATCCTCGCCAATTCAATGGGAAGGAAGATCCCGTTGAATTGGAGAACTGGATCAGACATTTCGAGAAGCTGCTTAGGGTTGTGCATTGCCCTGATGATGAGAAGTTTAACTGCGCCATCATCCATCTGTCACATGACGCAGATGATTGGTGGACCACCTCTCAAGAAGTCTTGTTGGCTCGACCCAATTTCAACTGGGAAGCCTTTAAGACTGCTCTTAGGACTCGGTTCTACCCAGCACATGTCAAGAGACTGAAGTGCAATGAGTTCAACAATCTGAAGCAAGGGAACGGCTCAGTTACGGACTACTTCAAAAAGTTCGTGGAGCTACTGAGGTTTGCAGGCCACACTGTACCCGATGAGGATGATAAGATCAACAAGTTCATTTCGGGACTACACCTCCAGTTGCAGAAGGTCATGCGTAGCAGGACTTATGACACTTTGCATGAGTATTATGATCGAGCAGCTGATATGTGGCAAGTCCAGGAAGTGCAAGATGAGTTTCGCGGGAAACGCAAGGCAGTTGAAGCAGGAGGTAGCAGCAGTAACAAGAAGTTGAAGCCAAAAAATGGAGGAAACCATCAGAATCAGCAGTGGCAAGTAGCTCAGCCAGTCCGCCGCTACATCTGCAAGCGATGTCAGCAAAACCACCCAGGAAGAGACTGCATGGGGAACTTGGTCATCTGCCACAACTGTAGCAGGAAAGGACATCGTGCTTATGAATGTCAAGCTCGACCAGGCGGAAACCAACAAGTGAACCAAGGAGGGAACTATCAGAGGCAACCCCAGAACAACTATCTGGGAAACCGCCAGCAGTACGGAAACCAGCAACCACCAATCCTGCAGATTGGATATGGGAACAGGAACCCTGGAAACCACAATAACCAGGGAGATGGCTATGGAAGGCAGCCAAACTACAACCAGGGGAATGCAGGACAGCATGGAGCTCAGAACCGCAACAACAATGCTGGTCAGGGAGGTAATGTGAACACTGGAGATGGAGCAGGAGGATCAGGAACCCAGAATGCCAATGTGGGAAGGATAGCTGTCATGACAAAGACTGAGGCTGAAGCTGCTCACGGAGTTGTCACGGGTACTTTCCTTGCCCATGAGCACCCAGCCTTTATATTATTTTATTCTGGCGCATCATACTCATTCATATCATCATCATTTGATGAGAAATTGAGTTTGAATAAGTCTGCTAGAAAATCTATCCCAGTAGCAACACCCACTGGCCACATAGCAGTTTGTGACACTATATTCGAAGGAGTAGAAGTCAAAATTCTAGCCTATACCTTGCCTGGAGATTTGATTAAGTTCGATCTCAAAGGCATAGACGTCATCCTAGGGATGGATTGGCTTAGCAAGTATCGAGCCGTCATTGATTGTTATGATCAGAAGGTTCGGCTAAGAGGACCCAACGGTGAGAAGATTTCTTATCGTGGAATCAAGAAGGAGCCCTGTATTAGACTAGTGTCAGCAATGACCATAGTCAACCAAGTACGGAAAGGAAACTCCGCCTACTTGTGCTACATCCAAGATGTGTCCAAGAAGGAGAATGTGTTGGAAGAGATACCTGTCGTGAAGGAATTTCCCGACGTATTTCCAGACGAGATTCCAGGAATGCCACCCAAGAGAGAAGTGGAGTTTACTCTGGACTTAGCACCCGGAACCGCGCCGATCTCGAAAGCACCGTATCGGATGGCACCAGCTGAACTGAAGGAACTGAAGGATCAATTGCAAGAACTTCTACAGAAGGGATACATAAGGCCAAGTGTTTCACCTTGGGGAGCACCAGTGCTTTTCGTGAAGAAGAAAGATGGATGCTTAAGGCTATGCATTGACTACCGTGAGTTGAACAATGCAACCATCAAGAATAAGTACCCTCTACCCCGGATTGACGACTTGTTCGATCAGCTACAACGGGCTAGTGTCTTTTCGAAGATTGACTTGAGGTCAGGGTACCATCAACTTCGGGTAGCCGAGAAGGATATCCCGAAGACAGCCTTTAGAACGAGGTATGGCCATTATGAGTTCACAGTAATGCCTTGCGGTTTAACCAACGCACCTGCAGTGTTTATGGACCTGATGAACCGAGTAATGAGGCCATTCCTAGACCGTTTTGTAGTCGTCTTTATTGATGACATCCTTGTGTACTCAAAGGACGAGGAGAAGCACGAGGAACATCTCAGAGAAGTGTTGCAGACTCTGAGACAAGAACGGTTGTATGCTAAGCTGTCCAAATGTGATTTTTGGCTGGATCGTGTTCCATTTCTGGGTCACATCATCTCGAAAGAGGGAATATCAGTGGATCCCGGAAAGATTTCAGCGGTCAAAGATTGGCCCACGCCGAAGAACGTGTCCGAGATAAGAAGTTTCCTTGGCTTAGCAGGTTACTACAGGCGTTTCGTGAAGGATTTCTCCAAGATTGCCAGACCACTGACTGCGCTGACGAAGAAGACTGTGAAGTATCACTGGGACGAAAAATGTGAAGAAGCATTTCAGACCCTGACGGAGAAGCTAACTACAGCGCCAGTATTAGCTCTACCAAACTACTCTGGCGAGTTTGAAGTGTACAGCGACGCATCGAAGAAAGGGCTAGGATGTGTACTTATGCAGGATAGAAGGGTGATTGCCTATGCTTCAAGGCAGCTGAAACCCCACGAGGAAAACTACGCTACACACGACTTGGAGTTAGCAGCAATAGTTTTCGCGCTGAAGATATGGAGACACCACTTATATGGAGCCGTTTGCAAGCTTTACACTGATCACCGTAGTCTAAAGTACATCTTCACGCAGAAGAAGCTGAACAACAGGCAACGAAGATGGCTTGAAATCATCAAAGACTACGACTTGCGCATCCAGTACCACGAAGGGAAATCAAACGTAGTCGCTGACGCATTGAGCCGAAAAGCGAACCATGCCTTGAACGCGATGATAGTTTTGCCAGAATGGCTATGCCATGAATTCAGGAAGCTCGAGATCGAAGTAGTGGATCAAGGAGGAGTGCAGAACCTGCTCAGCAGTATGACCGCCGTACCAGACTTCCTTGAGGAAATAAGGAGTAACCAAGCTGGAGACGTGAAGCTAGAAAGGATCCGGAAGAAAATCGCTGAAGGGAAAGCCAACGAATTCAAGATTCACGAGGATGGAAGCATTCGCTACAAAGGAAGATGGTGTGTACCACAGAAGTGTGTAAAAACTAAGGAAAGATTGATGCGTGAAGCTCACAACACACCTTACTCAGTACACCCTGGAGGCGACAAGCTCTACAAAGACTTGAAGAAGATGTTTTGGTGGCCTAACATGAAGAAGGAGGTAGCAGAATTCGTAGCCCGATGTTTGACGTGTCAGAAGGTAAAGTTCGAACACAAGAGGATGGGAGGCTTAGTTCAGCCATTAGACGTACCAGTTTGGAAGTGGGATTCTATCTCGATGGATTTCGTGACCGCTTTGCCGACATCAAAGAATGGACTCAACCAGATATGGGTAGTAGTAGATCGACTGACCAAGACAGCTAGGTTCATTCCGATGAAGGACACTTGGAACATGGAGCAAAGAGCAGACGCGTATGTCAAAAACATAGTGAGATATCATGGGGTTCCAAGTTCGATAATTTCTGATAGGGAACCTAACTTCCTCTCTCATTTTTGGCGAGCTCTTCAGGAAGCATTGGGAACCCAGCTAAGGTTCAGTACAGCGTTTCACCCAGCTACAGACGGACAAACAGAAAGGACAATTCAGACATTGGAGGACATGCTAAGAGCTTGTGTCATGGACTTCCAAGGCTCATGGGTTGACAAACTACCTTTGATAGAGTTCTCCTACAACAACAGTTATAACGCCAGCATTGGCATGGCACCGTATGAAGCTTTGTACGGAAGAAAGTGCCGATCGCCACTGTGTTGGAACGACATCAGCGAGACGATAGTAATTGGCCCACAAGTTATCGAGGATATGACGGATCAAGTACGACTCATCCAACAAAGAATGAAGGCAGCTCAGGACAGGCAGAAGTCTTATGCATATCAGAAAATAAGGCCATTGGAGTTCCAAATTGGAGAAAAGGAATTTCTCAAGGTTTCACCTACCAAGGGAGTAACAAGATTCAATCAGAAAGGGAAGTTGAGCCCAAAGTTTATCGGACCATATGACATCTTGGAGAGAATTGGGAAAGTTGCTTATCGACTAGACTTACCTTCTAACTTGGGACGAGTACACAATGTCTTTCATGTCTCACAACTGAAGAAGTACGTTCCAGACCCATCTCATGTGCTAGACCCTGAACCAGTCGAGTTAGACCCGTCTCTTACATACGAGGAACACCCTGTCAAGATTCTGGACACTAAGACAAGAGACACGCGTACCAAGAGCGTTAAGCTGGTGAAAGTTTTATGGACGAACCATCAGACGGAAGAGGCTACTTGGGAAGCGGAAGATGATATGAGAAAGAAGTATCCCCACCTATTTAATGAGGTAAATTGAGTTCCGGGGACGTCACTACCTAAGGAGGGGAGGATGTAACCTTTCGCTTTCGTACCCTTACGTTTCTAAGATAAAATAAATCTTGGTACTTCATATTAACCCTAGTACATTTCGTGACCTAATTTGTGCATCATTATATAGATACATATACTTGCATTTCATAGAGACGATATGATTTTTGAGTATGAGTGGATTTAGCTTCGAGGACGAAGCTTTTCTTTAAGGGGGGAAGGATGTAATACCCCGTCTATTTGTGAAGGGTAAATTGGGTAATTGAGAAATATAAAATTTAAATTTTATTACAAGTGGTGAGTTGAATTAATTTTTGGGTTCAAAATATAGTCGTAAAGTTCGTATAATGATTTTATAGAAAACGGTATTTTTATTGTGTATTTATTTAGCATTTTATGTGATTTGTGTGAATATATCCAAGTGTGTACCCAACCCACTAGATGACACACCCATTTGGTACTCCCTGAACATTCTAGCAAAGCTAACTAGTAGACAAAAAAAAGGGTTGGGGCGGTGGAGGAAATACACCTCTCCAAGCATCAAGTTTATTATTTAATACCTCTCTTTCTTCATTTGTTTTTCACACCAGACCAAACAAAGTCTCTCTTCTCTCTCACTCATCAACCCACGGCAAACACACCACCATCACCACCTCACGATCATCACCACCACCCGAACCACAGCATCCACCTCCTCTCTTCCCTCTCTTCTCCCTCTCTGCCTCTCTGCTAACCACCACCACCAGCAGCAGCAGCTGCTCCCGCCAACGCCACCAGCCACCACTCCGGTGACCCACCCGACGGGAGAGCCACCTCCCACCTCAACCTTGCTCTCCCTCACTCTGTTAAACACCTGAAACCCTCTTCTCTCCCTCTCTGCTACACCCTACCAGCAGTAGCAGCAGCAGCAGCTGCCGAGAAGGCCGCCTGACAACTCCGGCGAACCAACCCGACGGCGAAAACGCCGCCACCCGCCTTTGCCTCTCTCACTCCCTCACTGATTTGAGCTCCTCAAGCCCTCACCCTCTCTGTTTCTTTGCAAAGAGGAGCTTTTGCAGCAGCAAATCGCTGCAGTGCACCAGAACCACCACCATCGCCGTCGGTCACCATATTTTTCTGCGAGAAGCTCACCCGAGCTAACCGGAGCGACCCATTCACTCCTGTTTGAACCAAAATACTCCTGGAGGTCCGAGGAGTACTTTAGCAACATCAAACAGAGCCTAGGACGTTCGATTCATCGCCGGTGTTCATCACCGCCGACCGCCACCTCCGGAGACGTAACCCGCTCCGTTTCTTGACCATTTCTCACAATTTTTCGCGTAGGTGAGTCCTAAATCACTCCCTGGTTCATTTCTAATCATCAAAATCACATCTTGTTAGCTCTAAATCGAATCGGGTATGTTGGGTTGAAGATGTATGCTTGTGTTCATAAAAGGGGGTAGTTTATGTAATTTCTAAAAAGTGGAGGGCAATATGTTAACTGCATGTTTAGTTTCTCAAAGATTGGGGGTGATGTGTGTATATTATCAAACTGCATATTTTTATAAACTTTAAAGTGTTATTTTTGGATTAATGATATAAGCTAATGTTTATATATATTATTTTGACTATATAAAAGTAAATAAGTTGTTAAAATTACATAGAGTTATATTTATATGAAATATTGTTGTTTTGATGAGCAAGATAAAAATGTACACTTTGGTTTAATTATATAATTTCGGTTTATTTAACTAAATAGTTTTAATTACTTGTAAATTGTTATTTTGAGTAAAATAGATTATTTTGTTAATATTGATAAAAATAAATATGTTGAAAGTTAGTTTGTGAAATAAATATAAAGTAGACTTTTTAAATAAAAATCCATATTACTATTATTTGATATTACTTGAATATTTTTCATAGATATTAGAAATTATTTATTTAACATAAGATTATAATTATATATGACTTGTTTTATTGAAATAAGCATTTTTGAAAATTTTATTTGAGTATTTAATTATTATATAGTGTATGTATTTTCTCATAAATAAATAGCTATAATTGAATTAGCTTGAATTAACTTTTATAGTCACTTATGAAAAAATAGTTTGTTTATTAGATTATTATTTTCTATACAATAAAGAGATTTTATAAGCTTAATATTGGATTTATCTTTCAATAACTTTACAATTTTGTATTTTATATAAGTTATAATATTTTTATGAGGAAAATATAAGTGTTAATTTAAATAATTTTTTTATGCTATTAATTAATGGGGTTAAGGGGGATAATTTCAAATGACAAATTAGGAGATATAGCATTTTCGCATACTTGCATAATTAGACTTGTAATTAATTTAGGAATTATAAATTGTAGGTGACGAATTCGTAGACGAGGGCTACGTGTATCTGTAGGAGCTATCGTGATATTTGTCGTGCTACTTGAGGTGAGTAAATATGCCTAACCTAGTGTGCCCGTCCTCCTTTCGTGTCCAATTATTTTCATGATTTTTACGTCTCAAATGTGATTTGTGATTTAAATGCTTAACTTGATATTTCAATTACTTGTTTGTTAATTCTTTTGGAAATTGTCACATGAGATTAATAATACGTAATAACGTAAAGTGATAACAGTTGTGCGGCGGAACCCTATTCAAATTCTTCTATATATTGTGATTATTATATTCGGCTCGGTTGCCATTGCCTCGAGTCGCACCATGTACTCACCCTTCTGGCCGCTAGAGTCTTAAGGGGATGTCGACACTTAAGGTCTTGGTTGCATGCGAGATGGTTGGTTCTATATTTTTGGATTGGTTTGTTCCCCGCTACAACTAAATAAATGTGGATTTTTTCATATGGATGATGGATGGACTTGGTTGATTTTGGAAAATATGGAAATGGATTGAGAATATTAAATGATGAGTTGGATAATTTATATTGGTCATTTGAAATAATATGTTGTTTACTTACTCTTTATTCCTCTTTTATTTAAAATAAAATATGCCTCTTTCCGATTTACATGTTGGGGTGTTTACTTGCTCAGCGTTTGTGCTGACTTTGGAAAAACTGCGGTCTTGTTTCTTTCCCCCGCAGGTCTAGGTGAAGGGAGCTCGGCTTAACGGGAAATCGCAGACTCACCTAGTTATCTAGTATTTAAATAATTGAAACACCTAGACATTGTTTCATCTTGTTTAATAGTATGTATAATTTCACTTTGGAAGACTTCTGGTTTGTAATAAATAATTATGCGATGTTTGTTTTGTTTACCACTCTATCTCCCCCGCACCCGGGAGCGATCTCGGGCGCGGGGCGTCGGCATTCCCGCATCTCTCCCCACGGCGAGGCGCGGGGTGTCGCATCAAGTGTATAATATGCCTCGTTAAAAACATTGTTTTTTTTAGGATAAAAACTTTCCCATAGATCATGAATAAACTTGGTTTACATCAGCTGAACAGAATTGTTGTAACCATGTAGGACAAGAACCTATCCACTTCTCTGAAAAACATCTTCCTCTAGCTCTTACAGCTAGTTCATGAGCAGCTCGGTTTGCATCTCGATGAGCCCACTGGAAGGATACTTGTTGTTGCTGGCTAGCTAATGTTTTGATCTGTGCCATTACATCCGCTGGTCGGGAAATATCGGCTTCCTCACTTCCTCGAATACTGAGTTGAGTGTATTCGATAAGAACCAAATCATCGCCTTCTACTGAGATCTTGCGGAAGCCCAACTCTATAGCCATTGTAAGCCCCGAAAGAAGAGCTGAAGCTTCAGCTTGTCGAGCATTTTCTGCTTGAAAACCAGTAATGGACCTTGCCCCAATAAAACTACCATTGCTCCTACGAATGATTATTCTCCCACTGGCCTCTCCAGTTTCATGGCAAAATGCACCATCGAAATTAACTTTGACAGTTCCTCTTGGGGGGCAGCACCACTGTTTACTCTGCTTCTTAACTAGATTACTCAGCTGTTTATTGGCCACATACCATTCCACCCCAGAGATTCTCCTCATGATGTCTTGACAAGAGTTATGGGCGTTCTTCAATCTTCCTTCAAACAACTTGGTATTTCGGGTAAGCCAAATCTCCCAGAAAATCAAACACATTTTACTCCTATCCGATCCAGATGCATGAGTAATAAGATTTGCTAGCAAAAACTTGAATCCCAACTCAATCTTCAGTATTTTTGGATCAAAACCCATCAGAGTCCATATCTTCTTCATATAACTACATTCTCAAAAAATATGAGGTTCAGTTTCGCCATAAGAGTCGCACAAGCAACAGCTATTTTCAACACGGATACGACGGCGCAATAAGTTGGTTTTGGTTGGCAGAGCCTCATTCCACATCCTCCACATAAAATGCAAGACTTTCTTTGGGCACTTTATCTTCCATAATATCACGAAAAAGTTTCCCCATGGTTCTTGTTGTGCTTGTGATCCATACGCTCGGTAGCTAGCAAATAACCCGATCGGACCGTGTAGTTCCCCTTCTCTTCATGGTGCCAAACAATTCTATCCGGCCTAGAGGTGGCTGGTATAGGAATGTTAGCAATTGCATTGACATCAACATCCCAAAGAAACATCTTAAGGTAGGGGATATTCCACGTACGATCTTCATTTATAAAATTCCCGACTAAAGGACCATGAGCATTATTAGGTGTAATTACCTTGAAATTGTGATGATTTGGAATCCATGGATCAAAAATTGAGACCTTGCTGCCGTCTCCAATGCTCCACCAAGTGCCTTTCATCAAAAGCTACCTTCCAAATAGAATACTCCTCCAAGCAAAAGAAGGGTCGTTACCAAGTTCAGCCGTCCAAAAGTGAGAGTTCGCGAAGTATTTCGCTTTCAATACTCTACTAAGCAAAGAATTCGAATTTTTGAGTATCCTCCATCCTTGTTTGGACAACATTGCTTGGTTAAATTCCTTCATATTCTTGAAATCGAGTCCTCCTCTTTTTCTACTTCCTTGAATTTTGTCCCATGATTGCCAGCTAATACCCCTGTCTCTATCTTGCTTAGACCACCAAAACTGCCGTATCAACATCTCTATTTTCTCACAAATCCCTTCAGGTAACATAAAGCAGCTCATAGTATAGGTAGGGAGGGCTTGTGCAACCGCTTTGATTAACACTTCTTTTCCTGCCACAGATAAGAGTTTCCCTTTCCAACCTTTTAGCTTACTACTAAGCTTTTCGATCAAAGACTTGAAGGTGATAGACTTGTTTCGCCCCATTTTCGTTGGGAGGCCCAGATATTTGTCATATTTCTCCACTTCTTGCACTCCAATCATATGTAGCAACGAAGTTCTAACATCTGCAGGGACCCCTGCCAAAAAGACAAGTGCAGATTTCTCAAGGTTGACAACTTGGCCCGTAGATCTTCCATAATCAGCTATAATCTGTAGCAACATAGTGAGATTCTCCTGAGTAGCACCTGTAAAAAAGAATGAATCGTCAGCGAAAAAAAGATGGGAGACCACTGGTCCTCCCCTCGATGCCGTAACACCTTCCAACCTATCCTCCGAGACTGCCAATGCGACCGCACGCGAGAGGAATTCGCTGCATATAAGGAAAAGGTAGGGAGATATAGGACATCCCTGTCGCAATCCTCTCTCCGAAGACACCCTGCCAACCTTCACACCGTCCCTAACAAAGGAATACGTAACTGTGGATATGAAATTGTGAATCAACCCAACAAACTTGGGTCCGAATCCCAAATGGATCAGAGCATTCTTAATAAACACCCATTCTACTCTGTCGTAAGCTTTACTCATGTCCATTTTTAAAGCTGCATAACCCCTCTTACCTTTTTTCCTTGTCTTCTACGAATGAATAAATTCAAAAGCTGTAAGGATGTTATTTGTAATCAATCTTCCTGGTACAAAAGCACTATGATTTTCAGCTATCAGATCGGGAAGTAACTTTTTCAGTCTATTCGCAACAGCTTTAGCCACAACCTTGTAAATCACAGTGCACAAGCTGATTGGCCGGTAATCACTGGGTCTCCTTGGTTGCTTAGTCTTCGGGATGAGAGCTATGAGCGTCAAATATGCGCCATCATTCAGAATATTTATCACTGTATCTGTTATCTTATCACCAACAATATGCCAGTACCTCTGAAAGAAACCAGCATTAAATCCATCTTCCCCAGGTGCTTTATCCGGAGCCATCTCAAATAAAGCAGTTTTTACCTCCTCAGCCGAATATGTCTTGTCCATCATCTCGCAATCTTCATCAGAAATTCGTTTATCCATCACCCTTAGAGTGGCCTCTTTATCCTGCTCGCTAGGATTAGAAGATGTAAATAAGTGAGAGAAGTGTTGCTCTAGTACCTAAGTAATCTGATTAGAATCCGTGACCCAACTACCCGTTCCATCCTCAATCCCTTGAAAGTTGTTGCGAGCTCTGCGTATAGAAGCCTTTTGATGAAAAAACGAGTGTTCTGATCACCATACTTAAGCCAATCCGATCTAGAACGTTGAGACCACATTGTTTCTTCCCTGCTGAGTAATTCATTAAGTTCCGATCGCAATTATTCTCTCTCCCCCAATAACTTCCCTCGTCTGATATCTGTCCTGCAGTGCCTCCAATCTTTGTCTAATCTGTTTTGTCTTCTTCGTCACTTTACCAAATACATTTATGTCCCACTCTGAAAAGTGCACAGCCGTGTCCCGGAGTAGACTACTAGCCGAGGTAACCGCCTGATTACTCCAACAAATTCGGACCAGCTCTTCAAACTCAGCATGTCTGGTCCACATTTTTTCAAATTAGAACCGCTTCCTTCCCCGACTCTGAATAATATTCCATTCCAGGAGGACTTGACTATGATCCGAATTGGGGTCAGAGAGATGACGAACTCTGGCACCTTGGAACCTGTCCATCCACAATGGGTTTGCTACAATTCGATCCAATCTCTCCCGGATGTTATTTGCCTCCTCCCGATTGTTATTCCATGTATAAGGATTCCCAAAGAACCCTAAATCAAGGAGATCCAAATACTTAAGGACATAACGAAACTGAGAGAGTTGACTATAACTTACAACCGAACCCCCTTCCTTCTCCAGAAAGGTTGTCACCGCGTTGAAATACCGGCAACAAACCAAGGAAAAGATGAGTCTGGCGCTATACGTCTGAGCAACTCCCAAGAAATATGTCTATCCTCTCTACTTGGTTCTCCATAAAAACCTGTAAGCCTCCATGTAAAATTGTCCGTAGACTCAACAATAGTAACATCAATATAGCGATGATTACATCTGTTGAAATGAACTTGCATACCTACCCTCCAAAACAGAGCCAACCCTCCACTTTTGCCTCTACTTGCTACAGAAAGCCTGCATAGCCTAGCTTACGCCTGATCACCTCCATCTCGCTATTGTTTGATTTTGTCTCAACGAGAAAAATCAAGCCGGAATTATGTCGCTTGACGAGATCGTGAAGCGACAGGAACGTGCTCGGTGGCATCGCGCGCTTCATGGAGTCTGGGGAGATGAATTATTTGTGATACTTATTCATTGTTTTGTTTCCTTCCTTCCCCTGACATTATTAATGTTGCTTGATTCTTGGAGGAGGACCACTCATACATATTTTTTTTATTGTATTATTGTTGTTTTACTGAGAGAAATAAAGAAAACGAAAAAAAAGAAAAGAAAAAGAAAAAAAATAGAAAGAAAAGAAGAAGAAGAAAAAGAGAGCAAAAAGGAGAGGAATAAATTATTAAATTATGCTTATTGGAAATCGAGTGGTGGAGTTCTTATTTCGTTGGACGGTGATTTACAGGTCGTGCACGTTTCGCCACGATGGCCGCAGATATCGTTATGATACTGGGGTTTGAGGGGATCAAGGGCCAAATTCGGTGAGATTCGGGTTTTGGATTCCTATCATCAGGGTGAGGGCGTGTAAGATGCGGGTTTTAATGTGAGAATGTGACGCTTTAGAACTTATTACTTCATGATTATCCTTTTGTCCCCAAGCCTCATCATTTTAAACCATTAGCGGAATAGGAGCTCGGACTATGAACGTGGCTTAGCCTTGGTTAGCCTCTTATTTTAACAGCACACATGAAGAGGTAGATTGTTGTCGAGTTTAGTTGCGGTTCACACCTCTTGCCTAACTTTTTCATCATCCATGAGCACTGGTCTATGTGTATTGAAATTGCCTGTTCTCACAAAAGTATGCAATTTGTGTTTTATGTTCTAAGATCGAATCTAGATTTGCATTTGCATCATCTTGCTGCATTGTAGTGTCGTGAGTCATGTTAGAGTCGTTTGAGTCATGTTGGCTAATAGACATTTAGATGCAGTAGATGGGACTTTGCTCGGGACGAGCAAACGATAAAGTGGGGGTATTTGATAACTCTGCATTAGAGTTATCTATTCGTATAATTTCCTATCAGTTTGCGTGCAAAAATGGAGAATTTAGAGTCGTTCCGAGTTGTTTTGTGCGAGAATTGATCATGTGAGCGTTTTGTGCATTACTTGTGAAGTCCGGGCGTTTTCTATCTCGTTTTACGTGTGATTTATCATATCTTGTCACATTTGATCTTCTCGGGCTGTTCGTGTTGTGTTTTTCAGGAACGGAGCACGCGAGGAGCAAGTGGATAGGGGAAATGAACTTCGGAAACTAAGGCGAGCTCGAGAAGAAGGAAAGCAAGAGACAATGATTCGAATGCTAGAGAGGCACATGAGAAGATGTTACGGGCATTGAGCATGTGGAGAGCTCAAAATGGAGGATCAAGTGATGGGTCGATGCTCAAGAAGTGATTCGAAAGCATGCGCTACGAGGGGACGAAGTTCCGATTCTTGCCAAGTTCATGGGAGGTCGTATGACCTCACTCAGAGGTCGCACGACCTGAGAAAGTTAGGACAGAGAGCAGTATAGTTGGAAGGAGGTCCTGCAGGACCTGATGAGAGGTCACAGGACCTGGTGGAGATTTGCCAGAGGTCGCAGGACCTCAATCTCAGGTCGCAGGACCTGCGGGTCAGAAGGCAGCAAGCAGCGAACATGGACTCAGGTCTTGCAAGACCTATTAAGAGGTCACACGACCTCCTCTTTCCTTTTCCAGAGGTCGTACGATCTGGAAGGGAGGTCGTGCGACCTGGGTTTGGCCAGATTTTTTTCAAACTTTGTGGGGAACATTTTGTAATTAACTCTAATGAGTCCCAAACACTTGGGAACGTATTTTTAGACTGGTTTAGGTCATTTTTGAAAGGGGAGACGGGACAACAACGTCTTGGAGCTTTGGGGGAGCTTGGAGCGATCCGGAGTCATTCGTTTGCTTCCTCTACTCTCTCTTCTTCGTAGTTTAATGTTCATCATCATGAAACTTGCTAGTTTGATCATGATTTGTAGTAGCTAATTACTTATTTGCTGGGAATTCCTTGTTGGAAAGCTAGGGTTTGCTTGAATGAATGTTTTGATGATTTGATTCGTTCTTTGGATTAAAGTTATACGTTCTCCTCTTATTATGATTATCTTGTGTTTGATTATTTCACTATTCTTGCGAGTAGCTAACGTAGGAGCAAACTAAATTAGAACTTGTGTGGTAACTCCATGAGATCTAGTCGGTAAATCAAGATAACCACCTAGTCGTATCATTATCTCGTAACTGGGTAGTGTTAATTAGGATCAAAGAGTAGATTAAAGTCCAATAATGCATGCTTATAATTGAATTAGGCTTGGTAACTCGGTCTAAATTGATCATAAGTGTAGGAAAATTGCTTGGTAACTCGGTAATTTGTAGAATGCTCGATTGATAAGAGTAGCGTATTTGCGTTCAGAAGATCAAGACAACATTCGTAACATCCCTAGTGATCCACAAGAAGAATTCCCAACACTCGTATCTCTTATAAGAAAACTCCTATAATTCTTGTCTTCGTTAATTGTGAAGAAACTCATAGTTAACTGAGATATTTGTTCTTTTCCTTTTAGTAGCATTAGACAAACAAACAACGCGCTGTGCCCACAAAAGGTTAAGAAATTCTAATTAATTTACAAGAAGTCTCTTGGGTTCGACAACCCGGTTTTCCGGAATCTATTACTACACCGACAGCTGTACACTTGCAGTTGGAGCGTGTCAAGTTTTTGGCGCCGTTGCCGGGGACTTCGGTTGAATTAGTTAGAATTATTAGCTTTAGGGATTTTTTTTTGTTATTTTCTATTCTTATTACCTCACGACATTACTTGAGATTTTATGTGTGCAGGCATTCAACTCTAAGCATGGAGGATGAGAAATATCGCCGTTTTGCGAGCATATTTGAAGCATGCAACCTTTCATATGGGTAATTCGTGAAAGAGTGCCATGTGAATGACATTAGAGAGAGGGTAGCCATGGAGATACAACGTTATACCCTTCGTCCTAATGACTCAACCCCTCCCACTAAGTTACTCTTCTTCCTTGGTTGCATGCTTGAGGAGATGATTCCTAATGTGAAAGAATGGCGACAACGAGCAACAAGAATGGGAATGGAGACAACACACATGGACGCACAATTTGTTCTCCATTCAAATCAAGAGGATGCTCCAACCTTTCCAACGCTTAAAGAAGAGGATGATGAGCCATTGTGCATCTCCAGTTGTCCAAACATAGAATCATGGCTCGAGCCAAGTATGAGGGTCAAGCATGATGAAATTTTTGGTGAGATTGATGGCATTCTTCATAGAATTAATATTGATGATCTTGACTTTCCGGTTGCAAATTTGTTGGAGCCTCTCACGTTTGAGCTCATTGAAGATACAAAAGATGTCGAGATTGAAATTGTTGATGATTCGGGTGTTTCAAATGATGGTGATGAAGATACTCAAACTTTCATACTTTATGAGTTGTCTCTTGAAATTTCAATGAAGATATTGCAAATTGAGAAAACGGGGAAAGAAGGCGTAAATCGATTTCCACTACATGGGAGACTTGAGCTTATTTTTGATCGTTATGATGACGATTCTCATGAATTGGAAGCACAAAAAGAAGAAATTTTTTCAGGCCTTCTTCTACAATTTTGTTGCGCCATACGCATCCCATGCATGCTTACTTGAGAAGAGACAAAGGGAGAAGCGATGGTGGAAGAAGAAAAAGTGGAGAGAAAAACCGCCTTAATCATATTTGAGGTAATTGGGTCGGGTCGTCGACCTTAAATTACAAGGCGCTTGTTGGGAGGCAACCCAACCTATTAATTTCATTAGTTTAGGGAGTGCATTTGATTACAGTTGTGTGGTTATTTATTATGTTATTTGGAGAGATGAGAGAGAGGGACTAATGATGTTTCCAAGTGACATATTTGAGCAGGATATGGGAGAGTCTACCCCGGTGTGCCATGGCACACACGACCTTTATGGGGACTCATGCATGCGAGTTGGGGTTTCTCCAAGACACAAGTTTTAGCATAGGAGGGCAGTCTACCCCGGTGTGCGAGAACATACTGACCGTTGGGAGCACGGTGGCGCCACTACTGTGCTTGGGGACTGCTTGGCGCGATTTCGTCCCCACCCTTGAGGTGGTTGTGAGTATCTTTTTCTTTTGCTGAATTATGTGTTTCTTTTTTATTTAGTATATGTCATGCTCCATCTCATCTACTGGCCTACACATTGATTGTTGAGTCTTCTTGCATACTCTCTAAATTCGTTGAGGACAACGAAGCATTCAGTGTGGGGGTGATTTATCTGTTTACTAGCCGTGTGTCTTGCATAGCCAGTTACATGTAGGATGTGTCTAGGTTGTATTGTGTGTAGAGACAGTGGTTTCTGTTGAGCTTTTACTTATATTGTCGTATTGTGTAGATTAGTTTACATGCTGTTTGCACTTTTACATAATTGAGTACACCCACCAAAAGTTTAAATTGTGTAGAGTAATTTTTTTTTCTTCGTGTCAAAGCCTTGCATATAGAGTTAGGATATTATGAAAATCTATAAAAATAATGAAAAAATTGAAAATTTGAGAAAAGGCAATTGAAAGAAGCTTAGACCTGGTTGATTTATTGAGATGTGAAAACTGTAAGCATAGGGTGTGAATTTGACCGAGAGTGACACGTTTAGTTCCCCCTAGTAAGTATAGAGAGAATCTTATTACGGGAATGCCTACCTATTTTTGAACTAAATGAAATTTTAAAAGCTAAAGTGTGTGTTGTTTTTCTCTACAAGAGTTGAGCTTGGTGTGAGCTAAACAAGCCGAACGTTCATGTTGTCCGTCTTAGGTAGTCGCCAGCCCGCCTCGTAGTGGCACAAAGAACAGCTGTGCGAGGATGTGTATTAGAGCACTCACTGCTTTTTAGATCTTACCTTGTAGGACCACTAGATAACCCTAATTGATCCTTGGATTCAATGTTAGCCTCTATGACCTAGGGAGACGATTCTTGGCCTTCATCATATATCGTTTAGAATTACCTTTCTCGAGCGTCACGAGGGAGCTGTAGATGAGGGGGTTCGTTGAGGGAGTGCTTCATTTCACATTTATGTGAGTCCTATTGATCGCATATGATTCATTTGATATATTCGAGGGGATGCGAGGGTAAGTGAGTTGGCTTGCACACTAAGGTGTGGCGGTGTTCCATGTCATTACATCGTGGACACAGAAGTGGAGAGCCAGAGTGCGTGACATCTAATCCGCATGAAAATGGGGTTGGTTGAGCTTAATTGGTGGAATGTGCTGGGTACTGGATTTCTGTCATTTCGGTGTAGGAGGTTCGGTTGGATTAGGCACATGACATATTACTTGCTACTTGAGAGGGGGATGTGATTGCATTTTAGTGTGGGGGTGTCGACATTTGACTACGGACATAGAGGTTGGGCATTGACGACTCCATCCCCACACACGTGCTTTGATTTACTTGCGGTTTTGATTGGTTGCATCGCGCGCTTCATGGAGTCTGGGGGGATGAATTATTTGTGATACTTATTCATTTTTTTTGTTTCCTTCCTTCCCCTGACATTATTACTGTTGCTTGATTCTTGGAGGAGGACCACTCATACATATTTTTTTTATTGTATTATTGTTATTTTACTGAGAGAAATAAAAAAACGAAAAAAAAGAAAAGAAAAAGAAAAAAAATAGAAAGAAAAGAAGAAGAAGAAAAAGAGAGCAAAAAGGAGAGGAATAAATTATTAAATTATGCTTATTGGAAATCGAGTGGTGGAGTTCTTATTTCCTTGGACGGTGATTTACAGGTCGTGCACGTTTCGCCACGATGGCCGCGGATATCGTTATGATACCGGGGTTTGAGGGGATCGAGGGCCAAAGTCGGTGAGATTCGGGTTTTGGATTCCTATCATCAGGGTGAGGGCGTGTGAGATGCGGGTTTTAATGTGAGAATGTGACGCTTTAGGACTTATTACTTCATGATTATCCTTTTGTCCCTAAGTCTCATCATTCTAAACCATTAGCGGAATAGGAGCTCGGACTATGAACGTGGCTTAGCCTTGGTTAGCCTCTTATTTTACCAGCACACATGAAGAGGTAGATTGTTCTTTATAGTAAAGTTAAGCTTTCTATACTAACTATGGGGAATTACTTGTTGTCGAGTTTAGTTGCGGTTCACACCTCTTGCCTAACTTTTTCATCATCCATGAGCACTGGTCTATGTGTATTGAAATTGCCTGTTCTCACAAAAAGTATGCAATTTGTGTTTTATGTTCTAAGATCGAGTCTAGATTTGCATTTGCATCATCTTGCGGCATTGTAGTGTCGTGAGTCATGTTAGAGTCGTTTGAGTCATGTTGGCTAATAGACATTTAGATGCAGTAGATGGGACTTTGCTCGGGACGAGCAAACGAATAGCGTGGGGGTATTTGATAACTCTGCATTAGAGTTATCTATTCGTATAATTTCCTATCGGTTTCCTATTCGTATATTTTGTGCGAGAATTGATCATGTGAGCGTTTTGTGCATTAATTGTGAAGTCCGGGCGTTTTCTATCTCGTTTTACGTGTTATTTATCATATCTTGTCACATTTGATCTTCGCGGGGTGTTCGTGTTGTGTTTTTCAGGAACGGAGCACGCGAGGAGCAAGTGGATAGAGGAAATGAACTTCGGAAACTAAGGCGAGCTCGAGAAGAAGGAAAGCAAGAGACAATGATTTGAATGCTAGAGAGGCACATGAGAAGATGTTACGGGCATTGAGCATGTGGAGAGCTCAAAATGGAGGATCAAGTGATGGGTTGATGCTCAAGAAGTGATTCGAAAGCATGCGCTACGAGGGGACGAAGTTCCGATTCTTGCCAAGTTCATGGGAGGTCGTATGACCTCACTCAGAGGTCGCACGACCTGAAAAAGTTAGGACAGAGAGCAGTATAGTTGGAAGGAGGTCCTGCAGGCCTGATGAGAGGTCACAGGACCTGGTGGAGATTTGCCAGAGGTCGCAGGACCTCAATCTCAGGTCGCAGGACCTGCGGGTCAGAAGGCAGCAAGCAGCGAACATGGACTCAGGTCTTGCAAGACCTATTAAGAGGTTACACGACCTCCTCTTGCCTTTTCCAGAGGTCGTACGACCTGGAAGGGAGGTCGTGCGACCTGGGTTTGGCCAGATTTTTTTCAAACTTTGCGGGAACTTTTTGTAATTAACTCTAATGAGTCCCAAACACTTGGGAACGTATTTTTAGACTGGTTTATGTCGTTTTTGAAAGGGGAGACGGGACAAAAACGTCTTGGAGCTTTGGGGGAGCTTGGAGCGATCCAGAGTCATTCGCTTGCTTCCTCTACTCTCTCTTCTTCGTAGTTTAATGTTCATCATCATGAAACTTGCTAGTTTGATCATGATTTGTAGTAGCTAATTACTTATTTGCTGGTAATTCCTTGTTGGAAAGCTAGGGTTTGCTTGAATGAATGTTTTGATGCTTTGATTCGTTCTTTGGATTAAAGTTATACGTTCTCCTCTTATTATGATTATCTTGTGTTTGATTATTTCACTGTTCTTGCGAGTAGCTAACGTAGGAGCAAACTAAATTAGAACTTGTGTGGTAACTCCATGAGATCTAGTCGGTAAATCAAGATAACCACCTAGTCGTATCATTATCTCGTAACTGGGTAGTGGTAATTAGGATCAAAGAGTAGATTAAAGTCCTGTAATGCATGCTTATAATTGAATTAGGCTTGGTAACTCGGTCTAAATTGATCATAAGTGTAGGCAAATTGCTTGGTAACTCGGTAATTTGTAGAATGCTCGATTGATAAGAGTAGCGTATTTGCGTTCAAAAGATCAAGACAACATTCGTAACATCCCTAGTGATCAACAAGAAGAATTCCCAGCACTCATATCTCTTATAAGAAAACTCCTACAATTCTTGTCTTCGTTAATTGTGAAGAAACTCATAGTTAACTGAGATATTTGTTATTTTCCTTTTAGTAGCATTAGACAAACAAACAACGCGCTGTGCCCACAAAAGGTTAAGAAATTCTAATTAATTTACAAGAAGTCTCTTTGGTTCGACAACCCGGTTTTCCGGAATCTATTACTACACCGACAACTGTACACTTGCAGTTGGAGCGTGTCACCTTTTCCTGTAAATCTTCATCAACACTGTCTAGTAGCAACTTCTCACTTCCCCTATCTTTTCCCCTTCCCCTTCCTCTTCCCCTACCACCACGCACTATTTTACTTATTCCGTCTCCAATTTTTAGCTTCGGGTTTGGACTTAGCGAAGTATCACTTGCTTTGCGCTTTGAACTGGACACTGTTTGGGCAGAATACGAGGCCACTGCTTTAACCCGAACTTCTACCCGAGAACCACTAGCTTGTTTAGCCGTAACAGTAGAATCCTTAGGAGCAGCCCCATCTTGACCTCCCTCATTTGAGCCTAAAGGGTTATCAAATAAAGCCAATCTCCCTGCTTCATTGTCAGCTTCAGTAACCATATCTTCTCCCTAGTCACTATCTTCGTCATTCTCGGTTTTATCCTCCCCATATTCACCATCACCCTCACCAGTCCATTCTTCTTCAGATGTATTACTACTGTAACCCTTCTCCTTTACTTTAGAGGTCTTGTCTGATGATGGTTGCTGTTCACTTGTTTGTATTGGAGGATCAGGTTCAACACCCTTACCTTTCCTTGCCTGCGACTGATCCACTGGACGCTGAATGGGATTCTGGTCATTAACATCTGCGGATTTCTGTTTGCGGGGTGGTGGTCAATGTTAACCAATCTCCATACCCGGGTTGGGTTCGTAGCTTCTCCTCTTACGAAAACGCTTTACAGCTTTCGCTATAATGCGTGGAATACCCACACAAGTCACAGAGGTAAGAAATTCTCTCATAACGGTAATCAAGATAAAGTCTTTCATCAATCACTTTGAAGAACCCTCCACGAAGAAGAGGTTTACGTATCTTCATTACAACCCTTGCCCGGACGTAATCACCTCCTGAACTTGATCGAACCTTCGAATCAACCTCCACAACTTTACCAAATCTTCGAGCAGCTATGCGAATGTCCTCTTCAGTTCGTAGTTGTACCGGTAGATTCTTTATCTGTAACCAAACAGCAAGATCATCAAAAACTACATTGTCAACGTTTACTTTGCTATCCCAGGGTTTCAGAACTAGTATGTTACTGTCAAAGGTCCAAGGACCTCCTGTTAGGACTCCTTCCATGGCCTCTTTAGACTGGAACTCGATTATAAATCTGTTATCATTCACCTCGTGAATGGATGACTCCTTCACCCCTTTCCACAACTTCCTGAATAACTCCTTCATTGCCCACACATTAAAGTTGATCAGAAAGATAAAAGAACCTATAAGACAAGGTCCGAGTCTCAGTAACTGAAACAACCCGGAACCTACGGTTCCTTGCTAGTACAACTTAACGATATCCAAGAGTGCTTTATTGTCATAAAAGTAAAGGAGAAACCCTCGTTACAAAGTTTTAAAAGGAAACAACGATGACAAAGTTTGAATTCTCAAAATACAACTAAATGTTAACATTTTAACTAGGTGATTCCTAGCTTCTTATTTGCCTTCAATTGCGTGAGCGCGTTCCCCCACCTTTATTCATAACCTGCGGGTTTTCAAATGGCAAAAGCCGACGCAGAAAAACATTTGTCAGTGAAAACTGAGTAAGAAATATACCACAATATGTAAAACAGAGTTTTTGGCTGAAAGAAAGAAAAGAATGTAACTGAAGAGATTCCACATTTAAATTATTAGTTGAGCTGAGGCGTATTAGAGCCCAGCGGGTAACGATTGCCCACAGAGAGGTCACGATGCAATAATATCATCACACAGGTACCTCTTGGGATATCACATTCCATCCCAATTCACCCAGGGCGTTTGTAGGTAGCCCGACACTACCCCGCCCATCACATAGCTAAAGGACCTTAAGTGTCGACACCCCTATACAGTTGTGACCCACACATGCATAGGTAGTACTCTATAGCTTTCACAATTTTATAAACCCGTATAGGGTAGGGTATGAAACCCTAGGAGGTCGTCTCACGTGCGCCTCCGGCCATAGCCTTCACACACATCCTCTGTACATCGCCCCATATCATTTATCGTTCATTTATATTCCACAAGATCATTTTATAAACATCGGTTCGAAATTCAGAAGTAACCCCATATCTTTCAAAAGAATATTTGCAATAGAGATTCTCAAATTTCAAGACTTTAAACCGTTGTTTGAAACATAAGTACACACGCCAAGAAACATTTTGATAGTTAAAGTATTGTGCGCATAAACTTACCTGGAATGAGGTGAGAACTTCACACACACAAGCTAGCACTGAACTAGTAGTAGGGGTCCTCGATGAACTCGCCTCCTACGAACTCGGTATCTACAATAATCACATAATCCTATATTAACACATATACATCACACAACAAATTGCAATTAAATTGTCCTCTATGAAATGCAAGTGAAATCCCCAATTAATTCCCCAAACAAAATATATTATGCTAGCTATAGTTTTACGCTTAGAATATACATTAAAATAAGAAAATAGTGACTTATAATTATAAAAGTAATATTTGGGGTAAAGAAAACGTTATTAGATGTTCTAGAATATTTATTTAAATTACTAAGGTGAAATTATATACACAAAGATAGCTATATAAATTTAAAGTTTAGATAAATGAAAATGGGAGCTTAAACTAAAGCTAAAGCTTAACTAAACTTATTATAAATTTATATTAACGAAAATCATGTTATAAGTGAAAATAATTTTGCGATAAATCGAAAACATGATTATTTAGTTGTTTAAGAAAATATAGTATAAATAATATACACTTATAAAATACTATTTTAATTTGATTATAAAGTTGCATACTTATTTTTTTTGAAAGCGATAATTAACTTACAATTGATAAATATGTATACACATAAGAAATACTAATTTTTCTATTATGCTATAGAAATAACTTAAAATTACAATTAGTTGATATACAATCAGCCCCCTAAACAGTTTCACTTCATACAAAAGCCTACCCCCAATATTTGTAAAAAGACACTTTTACACCCCCTGATTCACAAACAAAACCAACACAATTTCTTCTCCAACAAACCCAGTTTCTTCTCACACAACAACCCAACTGGTACATTTTGTTTCTCCACAAATCACACCACAACCGAATTCAAATGAAATTGATAGTAGCAACACTTGATTGGGGTGTTTACCGATTGAAGAAGGACACCCGAAGAAGAAGGCAGCGGCGGTGATGGGTTTCGGTCGTCACTGGGTTCGTCGGGAGAGAGGGAGGCGAGCGGTGGTGGAGATGGCGGACGAAGCAGAGGAGGGAGGCGTCGGGTGGTTCGGCGACGCAGAGGGACGACGGCGCAGAGGGCGGCGGCGTCGGGCGGCCTGGGTTCGCCGGCGGTTCTGGGCTTCGGTCTGGTTCCGTCGCCTGGTTTGCTCGACGCCAACAGAGAGCAGAGGGACAGGGGCGAGAGAGAGGGATAGCGAGAGAGAAAGACAGAGCGCGAGAGAGAGAGAGAGGCGGGGGAGAGTGAGAAGAACTGAGTTTTGCCTGGATTAACCCGATCGGATCAGCGGGAGGATTTTTCGGTTTTGATTTGGGAATGTCAATTCGATGGAATTGATTGCGAGATTGGTTCAGACTCGTTTGGAATGAATCGGGACGAAAATTTGGGAAAGGAGGTGGTCAAATTTTGGTTCTTGTCGTGGGTGGAGGGTCGCCGGAAATTGGGGAAGAAACGTCCCTGTTCTTCAATGCTGATGGAGAAGATGAGGGGAGGAAGTTTAGGGTGTTGCGGGCACACGGTGTGACGCGGTGGTTGGTTACGTAAAAGTTATTAAAAGACACGCTTTGGTCACGCTACAACGTTACACGACCCACTACACTTCACCCACTAATTTACACCCAACTAACTATAAAAAAAAAATGACATTTAAAAAAAATATAAAAGAAAACTTTTGATAAAATAATAATAATAATAATAATAATAATAATAATAATAATAATGATAATAATAATAATAGAATAATGGAAAACAACTTTTAGTGAACGAAAACAACTTTCGTAATTTCAAATAATGGTCCGAAAAATTCGTTAAACTCCCTAAAATACCCCCTAAAATATCGGGGTATTACATCACATCTCCCTTAAAACAAAGCTTCGTCCCCGAAGCTTAAAGTAAATCGAATCTCCCAATGCAAGTATGTGGTATGCAGTTCTAATGTGCACATAATAACAAGACAAGACGGTAATTTAAATATACGGTTGTTAAATCACATCTCCCTTAAAAGGAGTGACGTCCCCGTCACTCGGCTCATACCTTGTCGAAGAGGTGTGGGTAACGTTTCCTCATGTCTGCCTCGGCTTCCCAAGTTTCCTCTTCCGTTTGGTGGTTTGACCAAAGAACCTTGACCAGCGTGGTGGACTTGGTACGGGTGTTCCTGGTCTTTGTATCGAGGATTTTGATTGGTTGTTGTTCAAAGGTAAGAGAGGGATCAAGTTCAACGGGCTCGGGATCAATGATATGGCTCGGGTCGGGTACATAAGCTTTGAGTTGGGACACATGAAAGACGTTATGGACTCTACCTAGGCAGTTAGGAAGATTCAGGCAATAGGCAACCTCTCCTATACGATCCAGTACTTCGTAGGGTCCAATGAACTTGGGACTCAATTTTCCTTTCTGATTGAAACGCATAACCCCCTTTGTAGGTGAAACCCTTAAGAACACTTTGTCCCCAACTTTGAATTCCAATGGCCTTCTCTTCAAATCCGCGTAAGACTTTTGTCGATCCTGGGCCGCCTTCATCCTTTGCTGAATCATTCGGATTTGGTTTGTCGAGTCCTTGATCATTTGTGGTCCAAGAATGATCGTCTCGCTGATGTCACTCCAACACAGTGGTGTCCTGCACTTCCTCCCATACAGTGCTTCGTAGGGTGCCATCCCTATGCTAGCATGGTAGCTGTTGTTATAAGAGAATTCGATAAGTGGTAACTTGTCCACCCATGAACCTCCAAAGTCTAAAATGCAAGCTCGTAGCATGTCTTCTAACGTTTGAATCGTTCTCTCTGTCTGGCCATCCGTAGCTGGGTGAAACGCTGTGCTGAACCTTAGCTCGGTACCCATGGCTTTTTGCAGCTCCTTCCAGAAGTGTGATAAGAAGTTTGGATCCCTATCAGAAATAATCGAGCTAGGTACTCCGTGTAGTCTTACTACATTCTTGATGTATGCATCCGCCCTCTTTTCCATGTCCCACGTATCCTTCATGGGAATGAATCTTGCAGTTTTCGTCAATCTATCGACTACCACCCAAATCTGGTTCAGCCCATTAGTTGAAACAGGTAAGGCCGTAACAAAATCCATTGAGATGGAATCCCATTTCCATACCGGTATCTCCAATGGTTGTAACATCCCACCTGGTCTCTTGTGCTCGAACTTAACCTTTTGACACGTCAAACATCGAGATACGAAATCAGCTACTTCCTTCTTCATACCTTTCCACCATAAGTTCTTCTTCAAATCCTTGTACAACTTGTCTCCTCCTGGATGTACCGAATAAGGTGTGTTATGAGCTTCCCTCATAATCTTCTCCTTTACCTCCGCGCATTTTATTGGTACACACCATCTTCCCTTGAATTTCACGCTTCCGTCTTCCTCCACTTTGAAATCGGGTGCTTCGCCTTTGTTGATCTTCTCCTTAATCTTTTGTAGGAAAGCGTCTTCTTTCTGTGCTTCTTTTATTTCTTCGAAGATGTCCGGTACTATCGTCATATTACATAACATGTTCGTTGTTCCCTTCGTGCAGACTTCAATCTCCAGTATTCGAAACTCTTCGCAAAGCTTAGGTGGTAAAACCCACATTGCATTTACCGTATGCTCCGTCTTTCGGCTCAATGCATCCGCTACTACGTTGGCTTTCCCTTCATGGTATTGGATCTTGATATCATAATCTTTCACCAATTCTAGCCACCTTCTTTGTCGCATATTCAGCTCCTTTTGAGTGAATATGTACTTTAGGCTCTTGTGATCGGTAAAGATCTTGCACGTCGTACCGTAAAGATAATGCCTCCATATCTTTAATGCAAACACCATGGCCGCCAACTCCAAATCGTGAGTGGGGTAATTCTCCTCGTAGGACTTTAGTTGCCTTGAAGCATACGCAATCACTTTGCCATCTTGCATCAAAACACATCCTAACCCGTGCTTAGACGCATCACTGTAGACTTCAAATTCTCCTCCTTCAGTAGGTAACGTTAACACAGGTGCCGACGTTAACCTATCCTTTAGGGTTTGGAATGCTTCCTCACAATTCTTGTCCCATACGTATTTGCTTGTCTTCTTCATTAACGTCGTCATGGGTTTTGCTATCTTGGAGAAATCCTTCACGAATCTTCGATAGTAACCCGCCAATCCTAAGAAACTTCTTATCTCCGTCACACTTTTTGGTGTGGGCCAGTCCCTTACCGCTGATATCTTTCCAGGGTCTACAGACACACCTTCTTTGGATATAATATGCCCTAGGAAAGGCACTCTATCCAACCAAAACTCGCACTTTGACAACTTCCCATACAACTTCTCTTCCCTTAGGGTTTCTAATACCTCCCTCAAATGCTGTGCATGTTCTTCCTTCCCTTTCGAGTAGATTAAGATGTCATCGATGAAAACGACAACAAACTTGTCTAGGTACTTCTGAAGAATGCGGTTCATCAACTCCATGAATGCTGCTGGAGCATTAGTGAGACCGAATGGCATTACCGTAAACTCGTAGTGGCCATAGCGAGTTCGAAATGCCGTTTTAGGAATATCCTTTTCAGCTATCCTAAGCTGATGATATCCAGACCTTAAATCGATCTTCGAAAAGGTATCGGCTCCTTGTAGCTGGTCGAATAAGTCATCAATCCTTGGAATTGGGTACTTATTCTTAACGGTTACTCCATTCAATTCACGGTAGTCAATGCAAAGTCTTAGGCTACCATCCTTCTTCTTCACGAACAAAACAGGTGCTCCCCATGGTGAAACACTAGGTCTAATGAAACCCTTGTCCATTAACTCCTTCAGTTGCTCTTGAAGCTCCTTTAACTCGGCTGGTGCCATCCTATATGGTGCCTTCGAGATTGGTCCAGTTCCTGGTAGTAAGTCTATCGCAAAGTCCACGGCTCTCTTAGGTGGCATTCCTGGAAGCTCTTCGGGAAAGACATCTGGGAATTCATTCACAACTGGGATGTCCTCTAATTTCTCCCCTTCTTTCTCCTGATCATGGATCGTACAGAGGTATGCCCTATGCCCTTTCTTCACATTGGATAGGATGGTTAAGGCTGACACGATTTGGATTTTGGGTTCTCTAGTTATACCCCTATAGGATAGGCGCTCGCCTTTCGGCCCACGAAACCTAACCTTTTGGGTGGCACACTCTATGGTTGCTTTGTATTTGCTAAGACAATCCATACCTAAGATGACATCTAGGTTGCCGAGATCGAAAAGAATCAGATCAGAAGGTAGCTTGGCTCCTAATATTTCTAGGTTGACTCCAGGGTACATGGTATTACAAGGTGTGACTTCTCCACTTGGGGAAGAGATGGAGACAGATATTGGGGTAGGATTTGGTAAGTCTAATTTCTTAGCAAAAGTAGATGAAATGAAAGAGAATGTGGCTCCAGAATCAAATAACACAAAAGCAGGGGTAGAATGGATTAGGAATGTACCAGTCACCACGTTGGCCTGTGCTGCCTGAGTCTGATTCATCACGTTGATAGTTCCAGCTGCGCTGCGTGCTGTGGCTGCGGGTGCAGGTGCGCCTGCTACTGTGGTTGCTGAAGTAGCATTGTTGTTTCCTTGGGGTCGGTTGTTGTAACCATTTCCTCCCTGCCAGTTGTTACCTCGGTTATAGCCTCCTCCATTGTTGTTTCTGTTGCCGGCATTGTTGTTGTTTCCCCCATACTGATTTCCACGGTTGTTATTGCCTCCCTGATTATAACCGCTGTTATTCCCCCCGTAGTTGTTTCCTCCACGGTTGTATCCTCCATTCCCCCCTTGGCGGTTCACATTGTTTCCTCCATATCCTCCACCATTGTTATTCCCGGAGTTATTGAAGTTGTTGTTGTTGAAGCTTCCACCGTTGTTGTTCCCTGAGGGTCTTGAACGACATTCAAACCTTCGATGGCCTAGCTTACCACAATTGAGGCAGTTAACTTTGTTCCCCCGACAGTCCACTCCTGGATGGTTCATGCCGCATTGTTTGCAGTTGTAGATTCGTACCTGGCCTTGGTTTCCAAATTGATTGGTGGGGGCTGGGTTGGGACGAAACCTTTTATCTCCGCTATTGTTTCCTGAACCACGATTCTGGAAACCTGTTCCTGCAAGTGCCTCAGACTTCCTCTTCTTAGTTTCTTCATTATTCTCATCAATCAAATTCTGGGCGTCCTGAGCTGCCCCATAAGCGTCCATAAGTGTGTCAAATCGGGTCGCAATCAAGGCCATTCGGAGTTGGAAGTTTAAACCTCCTATAAACCTCTTGATCTTCTTTGCCTCGGTCGGCACCAGTTCCCTTCCAAACCTCATCAACTCCATGTATTTCTGATGATAATCATAAGGGTTGTCACTTCCCTGTTTCAAGTTCATGAATTCCTTGAACTTCCTATCCTTGACATGTTCAGGATAGAAACGTTCTCGTAGCGCTACTTTCAGCTGTTCCCAGCCAAATCCCTGCTGGGCGAGAAGTTCTTCTCCCTTGGCTGACCACCAGTTGTCAGCCTCCTTCTTGAAGTAGTAGAGGGCTACTTCGACCCGCTGATCTTCAGGGCAGCGCGCAGATACTAGGACTTTTCCAAAGTCCCTAATCCAGTTTTCCAAGGTGGTGGGGTCATCCGTCCCATAAAAGAAGTCAGGGCGGAGTTCAGCTACCCTACTCATAACATTCCCCCCTCCGTTGTGGGTGTTTTGTAGAATTTGGGTGAGAGCTAGAGTTGCCTGGCGCATCTCCTGAAATTCAATGGGGTCGACGGGTGGGACTTGGCCGCCTGACCTCCCTGGTTCATTGTCCCTACTTCTCTTGCACGTCTCCTGGTATAATATTGCATTGTACCTTTGTTTAAATATATAACCTTACTTAATATAGGTCGAAAAGAATTATACTTCTAGTTCACATACATGCAGCCTATAAGTTTCAAAATTTAAGTATACATTTATCCATCCATCAAATAATCCACATAAACATTTAAATGGTAAGGGGCTACTCAATTCTATAAAGTAAATAGTAACTCCTAAAGTAAGCTAAACGTTCGCTCTCGTGATAAAAGAAATGCAGTAGATGACAATCCTAAGGTTGGGATGGGTGTGGAACCACTCTTCGTCATCAGTGGGGAGCATGAGCTCGCTATCAGCAGCGTCGATCTAATCTCTTCCGCCTCATCGTTTCCTTCATGTTCCTTCTCGTCAATCTCATCGATCTCATCCATATCGGCATCCCAATCTATAAGCTCCTCCTATGCGTCCTCATCTTGGTTTTCAACTTTGTCTTGCCCATATCCTTGGTCCTCGTCCAAGTCCATGTTCAGAAAGAAGAGAAAAGGAGTCTCGGAAGTGTACTAGACCGCGTATACACTCATAATCTCAACGGAACTAATTTCAAATAATCTAAGTAATCAAGAAATCACATGCGTAGAACAATTATCCAGTAATGACACACATTGAGGTATACATGTAGCACATAACAAATTTCACATCCAAGTAGCAAAGGAATCACAATTAACAAGGGACCCTATTGTACTATCCCACAACCCCGGCTTGTTCAAATTTTATTTCCGGTTTTAGTTATCCTATATCCATTTTAAATTTTTGAAAAGCTTCCAGTTATTTTGAATCTTTATTTAATGGAAATCGAGAAGTCGTACTAGCGTTGGAACCGTCGGCTCTGATACCAACTGAAACAACCCGGAACCTACGGTTCCTTGATAGTACAACTTAACGATATCCAAGAGTGCTTTATTGGCATAAAAGTAAAGGAGAAACCCTCCTTACAAAGTTTTAAAAGGAAACAACGATGACAAAGTTTGAATTCTCAAAATACAACTAAATGTTAACATTTTAACTAGGTGATTCCTAGCTTCTTATTTGCCTTCAATTGCGTGAGCGCGTTCCCCCACCTTTATTCATAACCTGCGGGTTTTCAAATGGCAAAAGCCGACGCAGAAAAACATTTGTCAGTGAAAACTGAGTAAGAAATATACCACAATATGTAAAACAGAGTTTTTGGCTGAAAGAAAGAAAAGAATGTAACTGAAGAGATTCCACATTTAAATTATTAGTTGAGCTGAGGCGTATTAGAGCCCAGCGGGTAACGATTGCCCACAGAGAGGTCACGATGCAATAATATCATCACACAGGTACCTCTTGGGATATCACAGTCCATCCCAATTCACCCAGGGCGTTTGTAGGTAGCCCGACACTACCCCGCCCATCACATAGCTAAAGGACTTTAAGTGTCGACACCCCTATACAGTTGTGACCCACACATGCATAGGTAGTACTCTATAGCTTTCACAATTTTATAAACCCGTATAGGGTAGGGTATGAAACCCTAGGAGGTCGTCTCACGTGCGCCTCCGGCCATAGCCTTCACACACATCCTCTGTACATCGCCCCATATCATTTATCGTTCATTTATATTCCACAAGATCATTTTATAAACATCGGTTCGAAATTCAGAAGTAACCCCATATCTTTCAAAAGAATATTTGCAATAGAGATTCTCAAATTTCAAGACTTTAAACCGTTGTTTGAAACATAAGTACACACGCCAAGAAACATTTTGATAGTTAAAGTATTGTGCGCATAAACTTACCTGGAATGAGGTGAGAACTTCACACACACAAGCTAGCACTGAACTAGTAGTAGGGGTCCTCGATGAACTCGCCTCCTACGAACTCGGTATCTACAATAATCACATAATCTTATATTAACACATATACATCACACAACAAATTGCAATTAAATTGTCCTATATGAAATGCAAGTGAAATCCCCAATCAATTCCCCAAACAAAATATATTATGCTAGCTATAGTTTTACGCTTAGAATATACATTAAAATAAGAAAATAGTGACTTATAATTATAAAAGTAATATTTGGGGTAAAGAAAACTTTATTAGATGTTCTAGAATATTTATTTAAATTATTAAGGTGAAATTATATACACAAAGATAGCTATATAAATTTAAAGTTTAGATAAATGAAAATGGGAGCTTAAACTAAAGCTAAAGCTTAACTAAACTTATTATAAATTTATATTAACGAAAATCATGTTATAAGTGAAAATAATTTTGCGATAAATCGAAAACATGATTATTTAGTTGTTTAAGAAAATATAGTATAAATAATATACACTTATAAAATACTATTTTAATTTGATTATAAAGTTGCATACTTATTTTTTTGAAAGCGATAATTAACTTACAATTGATAAATATGTATACACATAAGAAATACTAATTTTTCTATTATGCTATAGAAATAACTTAAAATTACAATTAGTTGATATACAATCAGCCCCCTAAACAGTTTCACTTCATACAAAAGCCTACCCCCAATATTTGTAAAAAGATACTTTTACACCCCCTGATTCACAAACAAAACCAACACAATTTCTTCTCCAACAAACCCAGTTTCTTCTCACACAACAACCCAACTGGTACATTTTGTTTCTCCACAAATCACACCACAACCGAATTCAAATGAAATTGATAGTAGCAACACTTGATTGGGGTGTTTACCGATTGAAGAAGGACACCCGAAGAAGAAGGCAGCGGCGGTGATGGGTTTCGGTCGTCACTGGGTTCGTCGGGAGAGAGGGAGGCGAGCGGTGGTGGAGATGGCGGACGAAGCAGAGGAGGGAGGCGTCGGGTGGTTCGGCGACGCAGAGGGACGACGGCGCAGAGGGCGGCGGCGTCGGGCGGCCTGGGTTCGCCGGCGGTTCTGGGCTTCGGCCTGGTTCCGTCGCCTGGTTTGCTCGACGCCAACAGAGAGCAGAGGGACAGGGGCGAGAGAGAGGGATAGCGAGAGAGAAAGACAGAGCGCGAGAGAGAGAGAGGCGGGGGAGAGTGAGAAGAACTGGGTTTTGCTTGGATTAACCCGATCGGATCAGCGGGAGGATTTTTCGGTTTTGATTTGGGAATGTCAATTCGATGGAATTGATTGCGAGATTGGTTCAGACTCGTTTGGAATGAATCGGGACGAAAATTTGGGAAAGGAGGTGGTCAAATTTTGGTTCTTGTCGTGGGTGGAGGGTCGCCGGAAATTGGGGAAGAAACGTCCCTGTTCTTCAATGCTGATGGAGAAGATGAGGGGAGGAAGTTTAGGGTGTTGCGGGCACACGGTGTGACGCGGTGGTTGGTTACGTAAAAGTTATTAAAAGACACGCTTTGGTCACGCTACAACGTTACACGACCCACTACACTTCACCCACTAATTTACACCCAACTAACTATAAAAAAAATGACATTTAAAAAAAATATAAAAGAAAACTTTTGATAAAATAATAATAATAATAATAATAATAATAATAATAATAATAATAATAATGATGATAATAATAATAATAATAATAATAATGGAAAACAACTTTTAGTGAACGAAAACAACTTTCGTAATTTCAAATAATGGTCCGAAAAATTCGTTAAACTCCCTAAAATACCCCCTAAAATATCGGGGTATTACAGTAACGCTTGCCTGCAGTGTTCGTCGCCGAAGTCTTCAATAGCTTCTTCCTCCGGCCTCAACAGGGGAGCCGGTGCTCTAGGGCCCATTGCCATGGTGGAGAAGAGGTAGTATTGCTGAAGAAAAGCCCTGATCCGTACACCGGAGCAAAGCTTCGATGATACCAAGAAAACCCTAGCGTCGTCCTGGGGTCTCCGACGAACTCGGAGCAAAACGTAGCCGCGTGAAAATTTTCTTAATCATCTATTAAAAAAAAAAACTATTACGAAAGAAAAATAATACATCTTTTGAGTGGAGATTGGGTGTAGTCTTGAACTTATTTATGGATGTATGCCTCATTAAAACTTTGCTTGGAAAAATTATGTGCGAGGATAAAAACATCAGCTAAGGAAAAAGAGCACAACGCCTTCAGTTGTTCAATCTCCCCCTATTTCCATCATCTTGACGTCAAACTTCTTACATGAGAAGCAAACTCATAGAAACTGCACAATGTCTGACATAATCTATAGTATATACTATTTCAGAATGTCTCTGCAGCTTTGCCCGAGGAATTGCCATGTGAAATTTTCAATTAATTAATATAGAGATGGATGGAAACGGATCGGCTTTGGATCAGATCAGCTTAGATCCAGATCTGATCCATAAGGTTTCGAATCGAATCGGATACGGACCGGATACTGCCGGATTCGAATCCGATTATCCATCGGATCATGACGAATATCATTTTTATTTCATATGACCTAATATTATTATGAATTAGAATCAAAATTAAAATACATTTTAGATCTATAACTTCATCAATTTGTTCACAATAAAAATATAAATATATCAAACTTATGACGTTATCAGAAGTAAACATGGTAAAATTTATATCTATAATTGTATAAAAACATGTGTACTATTGCATTTATTAGGTATGATAACCTAATCGGATTAGATCGGGTTTCACGAATCACAAAACTTGTGATCCATATTTGATCCCTTTTAAACGAATCAGATCGGATCTGCTCCATTAGGGCCGGATCATGTCGGATATCGGATCGGACCGGACCCAATTATCATCCCTATGTAGTGTACTTCTAAAAAAATGTTAAATCACTTAAATTCAAAATGTTTCAAAATACAACTAAAATTCATAAACAACCACTGCATTTCAAAAATATTGGCACTGTACTATGAAATTTAAAACACTAACGAAATGAAATGGTATTTGAAATTCAAAACACTTACGAAATAGAAATGGTATAAATTAGCTTTCATTTGCTTTTCTTAAAAAATGTCAAGATTGACGTCAATCTACACAAATTTCTACACAAATTTCCATCCAACATAATCAATAGCATTTTAATTGATTTGTTATTAATTTTGTCATTGAATGAACTAAAATGGTAATAACTAAGATGGACAATTGTTATATTAGAAATAGAATAATTGACTAGACCCATTGTATGTTTATTTATCCAGTAATTTCATATTTTTCTAGATATAGTGTGGACTAGGCATACACAAAAGCTTCAAAACACCGCTGCAGCATGAATTGAACTTTCATTTAACTGACTTGCAGAGATTCTCACATTAGCATATTCATTTCCGAAGTTGATACCATTGATTTCATTAGAAACTTTGACATTTCCAAAAGTGATATTAATTGGTAAAAGACGGTACCGTGGGTGGAAGTTTCCTAACAAAACACAGCGAAAGGAAAATAATTTATTACATATAATTACAGACTTTGTTTGGGGAAATAAACGGAAAACCTTTGATTTTTATCTATCTGCTGTAATAAAAGAGGATAAGCAATTTTTGTTGGGGGAATGTACCTCTCTTTCCTTCGCTATTTTGTTCTTGGAGCTGCGAAATGGGCGTGGTATTTCTGTTATAACGGTGGTTCGTTAGGTTTGTTGGGTTGGCGCTGGCTAATGACGGTGGTGCCCTTCGCAGTGTTCTGCCATTCCAGGCTTCGGCGCTGTTAATTGGGTCATATGGCGAGGGTTTATTTGTCTTCGTGTGTTGGTTGTTGCATGACGGAATTTACGTCGTTGCCCTCGACTAGTTGGAATCTTGGACAATCTCGTGTTGGTATTCCGGTAATTATTGTGCCTGTACTGGGTTGTTTGATGGACAAACCTTAGGAGGCTAGGCGATTTATTTTGAGGGATTTTAAGCCTATGCCTTTCACTGTTTTGCTCTTTGATTTGCGAAATAGGCATGGTATTTCCGTGATATGGGTGGTTTGTTTGGTTTAACTCGTGGAATGGCGGTAGCGAACGTCGGTGTTCTCAAAGGGCGTGTGATGTCATTGTAGGTTTGCGGGGTTGTTAATTGGGTTCCGTCTTCCAGATTGGGTGCATGTTCATAGTCAATTACGTGCATGGTTGCCCTCGGTTTGTTGGAATTTGGTTTATCTGATGTTGGTATTATGGTAATTTCTGTGTTCTTGTTGGGTTGTTTCGTTTACAAATCTTAGGCAAAATTTGGCGGTCGTGATTACTATGGTGCCCCTCTGATTATTTTTCCATTGTCGTTGACGACGTTATTTTTGTTAAATGTATAGGTTTTTGGGTCATTTCGCGTTTGCTGGTATTAAAAATGTATCTTCTTTATGCGGCGGCGGTGGAATAGATTAGATTTTCTATGTGCATTCATGTGCAGTTGAGGTTGCATGTGGTTGTGACGTGGTCGTGTATTGCTGGAGACATTTTCTCTATTTATTTTGTATTGCCTCTTTTGGTTTTCGATTGTGGAAATGTTTTCTATATATGTGAAGGTCCGGTGATTTTGTGTGTTAGTTCTTCCTGCTGAGTTTCTATTTCACGCTTAATTGTTATGCAGTTGTGTTTCGAGTGTTCGCAGTGCTGCAGATCTGATGTTATGAGTTTTACTCCGTGCTTGGCGTTAGTATGACATCTTCGCCTATATAGCTTTCAATTATTGACGTATTCTTGTTATTTGTGGTTGTTTTGATTCTCTATTGATTTTGATACAATTTGTTTTCGCACTCAATTGGGAATTCATGTTTGTTAGGGATTGTGCATGTGTGGTTTTGGGGTTTTGGTTTTGTTTTTGGTTGGATTTTATCGGGGATTCATGTTTGTTTGGGATTGTGCATGCCTGGTTTTGCGGTTTTGGTTTTGTTTCTCGTTGGCTTTTGATAATGGGTGTTTTGGTTCATTTCATTTGCTCCAGGTAATTATTTGGGTTTTATGGACCTTTTAGAGTTCATGCCATTATTTTGATTTGTTCATTTTTTGTTTTTTTTCCCTTCTATTAGGATGGTTTATGGGACGATATTATTTACACATGATCTATTTTTATACTGTAGTGGGGATTGACTGCGCACGTGTGTTTTTTCTAAATGTTTAAATGGCTTTGATAGTATGGCCCTCCACAAAATCGGGCGAATACGCCTTCAAGTCTGGATATTGTTTTGGAGTATACAGACAACCAACAGTACCTGCCGGCGGGATACTTTCACTAGGCCATCTCCCAATCTCGAGTTTGGGGCTGTCTTTGGAGTCTTCCAATTCCTGAAAAATACAAATTTTTCTTATGGGAGTGTCTTCATAACACTCTTCCAGTTGCAACTGTTCGTGCTATCATCTTTTCCTAACGCTCTTCCAGTTCCCTACAAATTGCCTCCTTTGTCAATCATCTCCAGAAACGCTCAACCATCTGTTTTTCGCTTGTCCGACTATCAGGCCTCTTTGAGGAACCGCACACATTCCCGAGCATCCAGAAGACATTACCACCTGGCTCCAAGATATAATATGTCGTCACAAGGACATCATAAATACTACCCTCAGCTTTCTTTGGTCCATTTGGAAAGCCAGAAACAATGTGGTCTTCGCCAGTCAACCTTGGGACCCTACTCTAGTCTCTGTCTATCAATCCCTAGCTGAACGTGAAATTGCTTGAGCAATTGCGCATCGCTCAACTATGCAAGGACAACACATGGATGGCACATCAGAGGTTTCTCGGACAGTCCATCTGGTATCACCTCCAGCTAGAGCCGCACAACACACGCATTGTTGTATTCAAGTCGACGGCTCCTGGAAATCGCGAACTTCTGCAGGAGGAGTTGGAGCTTACTCCCGACCAATGGAAACGAGGACGTCTCTAACCACAAGAAGTGCTCTGCTTCTTCAGCTCAACAAATGGAGCTATTAGCTATACTACATGGCATCTCTTTAGCTGTTTCTTTACATTTTAGCTCTATTATTATTCTGACAGATAGTTTATTGGCTTTGCGAATTCTACAGGGGAATGAAACCCCGGCTTATCAGGATGAACCAGTTATCGATGTTATTCGACAGGAGGCTATTGGCTTAGAGTCTTGTGAAATAGTTAAAGTTCCGCGCAGTAATGTTACAGAGGCTCATGTTTTGGCTAATTATGCAGCTAGTAGCACATAGCTACTGCATCAGTTTGTCTTATGCTTAACTTTTGGTTTCCTTAGGCTTCTGGAAGCCTTTGGATTTCAGTTTGCCCTACTAGAAGTTTGTAATTAGCCTCTGCTTGTTATGTACATATGTGTGCTAAAGTTTGTTAGTATGGGTGTGAAGTGTTTGTATGGATAGCGCCCTGTCGAAAACTGGTTCTACTCTATCAATATATATTTCTTACCATTTGATTAAAAAAAAAAAAAAAAAAAAAAAAAAAAAAAAAAAAAAAGAGTAGTAACAACATAACTTGTGATTATCCACAATTACTAGGGAATCCATAAGTTAGGCATCACCTCAACAACTAAATAGTGCACTGACTCTCAAGAAAACAAAAAACTAACAAGATAACTTATGTGTTTTCCACATTGACCCTCACACGCGACATCATCTCATAACTTAACCGGCTTGACCTTCTGCAGGAGACTCACTAGAACCTCAATTCGTTCAAACACTTGAGTGGTATTCTTTAAAAGTCTGGCATATCCGTCCCTGGTTAAATGAGCCAATGTATATCTCGAGACTGAGAAGAAACTACCAGCAGTCCCTTCAATACATTCATGAAGTTCCTCAACTGATTCATGCAACTCAGGAATCTGCACAACATATACACATACAGAGTGTCGGTTGTCAGTTTGGAGGGAGGGAGGGGGGTAAAGAAACACACTAACTATAAAGTCAATAGAAATTGATACCTCAGACCACAGTGCATGGCAAAATTTGTAATCTTGGAGCGGAAACCCTTCTCTCATGGATATAACCTGCAAACAGATTGCTACTACAGTCAAATGACAACATATGTTGAATGTTATTCAGAACAACAAACCAGACCACGTACTAAGTGCAAGTTTTGCATACGCAGTGTAATTCTGGGCATGTTTGCTGTTCCCGTTTTCATGGTTTGCCTAATAAACAAAGTAGTATCCTAAACAACCAGATTTATTCCCTCCCTTATGGAGAGGGAACTTGGTTGGGACTTGGGAATGTGCTAAACGCTGTATGCAGTTAGTTAAATCCACGAGAAGACATGCATTACAATAGAGATACTTTGATACCCTAAATGGTTTGCCTAGTAAACAAAGCATCCTGAACAACCGACAAACAACTGCCCAGGTTTTATTTCCTTATATGGAGAGGGACCTTGGTTGGTTATATGCCTAAATGATGTACGCAGTTAAACTCACAAGAACATGAGAAGATATTCATTACAACGGTAATGTGGTACAACCGAACACTTTGACTGGTTGACTATATATAATCAAAGGTGATGGTTTTTAATCATACTATATTTATCATATCACTACGCGGACGGTGGAACGAATCTCGTGTGTACGCAAAATTACTCATTCTTTGTACTTGTTCCACATCACTGTATCCCCATTGTACCGAACATTTTCTCAACGAACACAAGACCAATGCGCTCATATGGCTAGACGGACACAAGTGCCGCGGTTGCTTGCAAGATCACACATCCCAGACGTGACTACGTGCAGAGCAGAAAGAATGACTGTCAACAACTACAGCTACATCACATATGACAAAACCAAGAAGAATACCTTTTCATATGCCTGATCTCGCCAATTAGGCGAGCTAATCTCTTGCTGGGTGTGACTGCTGGAAAAGCTAGCAGCTGCAGGAAATGCACAGAAACAATCCGTTACAGCTTACCTCTACCTTCGTGATTGAGAAAGTTCATCACAAATATGGCTCAACAATATACTTAAGAAACAAGGAAGCCTTCCTCAAAAAAAAAAAAAATAAAATAAAAAATAAAAAAATAAAAAAAAAATAAAAAAAAATTAAGGAATCTAGCAAAAAGGGAGACCAACTTGCCTTTGCGAAGCGCCAAATACACCCTCCGCATGAAAAATTCACTATCATCACCATCAACAAAGCGTTCAATATCCTTCAAATGCATGTTGCAATAATACTCTGGGAGGTAGACCATGTCAGCTCTCGAGTTTCCTAAGAAGTTCAAAGATTTTTCAAGAAATTTCATGCATTCCTCTTTGTACTGCATGAGTTGTTTGCTCTGCTAGAGAATACACATAGATCAAAACATGAAAGAAAAAGCAATTAGGATGTGCCTGAAAACTGGACAACTTAATTACCTGAGTGGCCCCTCTGTAAACATACTCATATGCATCGTCTAGCATACATGAGTACATTTTCCTAAGGCATTGAAGCTGCAAAAATGACGGATCATTTAGAACACAAGCCAGCAGTACATCTAACAACTTCTGTCAAGAAATCCTGAACCACAGCTCTCAAATGAAACTCAAATTTATTGAATCACGAATCGAATCAACTCGCGAATTTTAGATATTTGTGTTCAGTCTCTTAAATAAGATAAAACAACACATCCCATAAATAACCACCATAACATGTCTATATATTGACATTTCTATATCAAAATACAATATCACATATTCCAACTTTACAAATTACAGCCACAATGAGAGTTCATGAGCTTTACACATCCACAAGATAAAAACGATAGAGAAATAGGAAGGTAGTGTGTAGAGTGCAGAGCCGAAGTATAAACTACTGTTCCGTTTCAGGCATAAAACAGGGAAAATCATACCATATTCCATTTTGAGTAATATTTCGGCCGATTCCAGCATTCAGGAAATGCCCGTGAATTTCGGGCATTCCGGCCAATTCCTGGTGGGGTTGTTTCGTAATAACTTTAAAAACGAGTCTGGTCAAATTTGAGAAAAAATTATCATGTCATTGTTAGTGTGAACCGAACTATTAACCACGAAGATGTAAACAAAGAGCTTAACCACTGAACCATTTCCCAACTTGTTAAAAGATTGGATAATTGTTTTTCATTACCCTTTCATCACCCGAGCTAATATAACACAAATCCTTTGATTATAGGAATCGTTTTCATGTGCTTTAATAAAAATATATATGACTCTAAAACATTACAAATGAACTAGAAAAAGCAGTAGGCACATATGTCCCTTTTTTATCATATTTCCTTAAGTCAAGAGAGCTTCAATTTATATAATATTGATAAATATAAACAACTAATTAACAAGTACTTTGATGTTATATATAGATGTTATGTTAGTACTGAGTGAGATGTGGTGTACTTATTTGCACAAGATAACCAGTGGAATTTAGTTAATTATTATATTAAAAGAGATGATAGAAATGCATCGAATTTTACGAGTATGCAATTATGCGTACTGAAATATATACCTTTTCATAGGAGTCCTTTTATAACTAACTATGCGTATTGCCCAAAACGAAAACACTGTAACGTACTGGTACTGAAACCCTAAAGTATCGTGCATAACTGACCAGATGGAGAAAGCACATGAAGATCACATGTGATAGATCAAAGACTTACCCGTTCATATGTCTGATCTCGCCAATTACCAAGCTGAGATGCTGCGGGAAAGTTATGGAGTAATATTATGATTAGCAATTAAAAACCAGAGGTTATTTCTAAGAAACTTCCTACATTAAAAGTAATCGAACACATCCACCACTAGGCTCTAACATATTCAAGGAGCCAAGTTGTCAACGCTAGATGGAAATGAGCTAGAGTATATGAAAACCAGGAAATTCAGGCAGTTTGTCAGGTCTCTGGAGTTGATTACCATCCTGTTTTGCATTATAGGCCACGACACATTTAACGCCCATCAAGCAATCATAGCAATCTTCCTTAGTGAGGGCACCAATCTCATCTCTAGAACTCCCAATGAAATTCAAAAGTTTCTTGAGATGCTTTTTGTGCGCTTTGGCATCCATTAGGCTCTGCAGGAGAAAATATACAGAGAATTAGAGATGAAAGAAAACAAGCACTCAACGTACAGAAGGAAATAATACACACACACACACACTAACCTTGAAACGTTCCCCTATGCTATACATGTATTCTTTTTCAAGCAGCAACGAATGCATATTCCTAATGGACAACAGCTGCAACAAGATGATATCGGTCAACAACAAAGTACCAAGTTCCTGTACGGTAACAACAAAGGCCATGGGCCATATGGGAAAGTAGGCAGTAAACAGAATAAACAAAAATTCAGCAAGAGTCGTCAATGGTTTCAGGTTAAGCATGGAAAACACAAACACACTCTAAATTTCGAGGAACACCCCTATATATAGTGTTTGGACCACGTCTCAGCAGACGCCACGATCTAGTGTAATGGAGAGAGAAAGTTACAGCCATTGCTTGTAGAGCACGAAGCCGATAACTGTCAACAACAAAGCACTTAGGCCTTCTGCCATAACAACAAAGGCTGTGGGCCATATGGGAAAGCAGGTATTCTTTTTCACTTTAGCAAAGGCTGCTATTTTTGTATTCTTTTTCAAGCAGCAACAAATGCATATTCCTAATGAACAACAGCTGCAACAAGATGATATTGGTCAACAACAATAATTACTTAGGCTGCAGTCCATATGGGAAAGTAGGCAGTAAAAAGAATAAACCAGAATTCAGCAAGAGTCAATGCTTTCAGGTCAAGCATGGTAAACACGGGCACACTCTAAATTTCGAGTAAGGCCCCTATATATAGTGTTTGGACCACGTGTCAGCAGACGCTACCATCTAGTGTAGTGGAGGGAGGAAGTTACGGCCATCGCTCTAGTGGGGCGGAAGAGCAAATGCTTTTCTTGACGCTAATTTAGTCAATTAACTACGTGGCCACCTACCTTGGTCTTAATTTTCACTCACTCACCACGGACTCCTATCATATATTTGCGTTGCATAGAGGAACAAGGCACCAAAACAAAAGACAGGGCAAAAAGTTTACCTCCTGGTATGCCTGGTCATGCCAATTGGGCTCAAACAACCACGCACAAGAAACTGGATCCGGGACGACGCCTGTTGCTGCAGGAGGACAACAAGATAATAATATTATAACTTACATAATTGTCCTATTGAAGTCACATTTTAAACCTCATCCGATGCGGGAGCTCACCAATATCAGACTGATTGGGAAACATGCTTTCAGGAACCTTAAAGTATTGGAGGTACTTTTTGCATAAGTCAACCCACCGGCTTTTCTCCTCTGCAGAAATCTTATCTTCGGGCATTGTCATCAAGGATGTGCACTTCTGAAGAGAAGTTCTAGCCATCCCAAAACTTCCACACAACTCTGGGTGCTGCGGGAGAAAAGGAGTGGCATAAAAACAGGGAAAGAACGCCGTTAGAAGAAATGGAGCCAAAATATAGGAGTCAAAGACATCTAGAATAGCAGTAGATAAGCAGACAATTAGTAATACTGGAACTGGAACAAGCGCCTGGGATAGCAATACATAATCAGAAGTGGAACAGCCTAGGAACTTGGAACAGCCAATCTTGGATTTTTATGCATGAACAAGGGCTAATTAAATCTAAAAAATACAAAAAGTTGCTTCACGGGTTACCAGCAAGAAGCACCAAAACTAGCAAATAACAGCAAGTTAACTTGTTAAGAATCATCTACAACTTCTCACGTAGTTCCTTGGGTTCTCGAGTTGTTCCCTTCAAGGTAGTCGGGCAAAGGCGGCGGCAAGCCCCTTGTCCCTCCATCCCTTTTGCTCCCATGATTCGGATTTCTGTTCGTGTAGCCATTGGAAAAAGCTAGACACTCCAACATTAAGAGGCCCGAAAAAGCAAATATTCCCTCCGTCCCACAAAATGTATCCCTTTTTTTAAACCCCAACTCTTCAAGCATGCATCAACTGCACACATGATTAGATTCCGTGGTGATAATGACATGATTGCCCCCTTGGTAATGATTAGAGAAAAAAATGACGATATTGTCATCAATTGGTGGTAATGATTGAGCAAACCACTAGTTTGAAGTACCACTCCGTCCCATCTCTTTTGCACCATTTGGACTTTTACCACTATTCAGTGGGTCACTTTGACCCGATAATTTGGATATAATTTTTTTGCAATTTTCAGATAATTTTTTCGTAGTGTTGTAGAGTAACTCTTATTCTAGACAACCATAAAAAATTGTCAAAAAATAATTTTACTTTGCAATCCAAATCATCGGGTCAAAGTGACCCAATTACGGGTGAAAAAAGTCCAAATGGTGCGTTAGAGATGGGACAGAGTGGTAGTGTGAAGTGATAGATGAAGATTGGTAAACCATAGAGACTTATGGTGCATATCGACAGGATCTTGTTGAGTTACGTACTCCCTCCTCCGTCCCAGTTTCAGAGTCTTCCTTTCCTAAACTGGAAGCCCCAAAATGAGTGCCATAGTACCAAAAAGTTACTTAATTTCTCACTTAGCTTCCTTCCCTACCTTTTTCCAAATAATTAATATTTCACTTCCCAAGAAAAGTATCACGTAATACGAATGAGATGTCAGTAAATCTTGCAAGTTAAAAGCACGTCCTTAATCACTGTTTGAAGTCCACCCCACACTCAATTTGGGACGGAGGGAATGGTTTTATCTTTCTACTAGGAACTTGTTGATGCTTTCTACCAAGTTAAAAGCATGGTAAACTGGTTTTTTGCAATGTGGAAGAGGTGAAGAATAAGCGCTCGCAGGAGAAAGAGTAATACCTCGTGTGCGCGAACAGACAAATCGCGAAATTTTGCCCTCTTGTTGGTATTTGTGGAGTCTCCTGGTGAAGAATCACCCCACAAAGCCCTCTTGTTAGTAAAATTTGTGGAGTCGGAATCGACTGTAGCTGGTGAAGAATCAACCGTCTTGGTGACTTCATTGCCATCATCTTGTACCTTGTTATCTCTGAGGTAGGAGAATCCCCTGGTGAGATCATGTACATCACCTCTCCAGTAGAAATAGAGTCCAATCATCTCCTTCTCAGATATCTGAATTCCGGTGGAGTTCACGATTGACTGCCGATAGTTTTCAGCAGACTCCAATAACGAATTCACAACCTTAACTGACTCCACTATCTGTTCAGCCATCTTTCGCCGCTCCATGTCTTCGTCATCACCGCCGGGTGGAATACAAATCCGTTTCAGCTTCATGAGATGATAGCTTATGATAGCAGATCACCTTTGTTTGCAGAGAAACCCGACGAATGAAAAAATTGGTCTTTAAACCCTTATAAACCCTAAAGCGTGTACTTAGTAAAATTCTCTAGGCTCCGAGAGACTCGGACAAAAGAAAACCCTAGAAGCAAAACCTAGACGATGGTAGAACCAACGACGGCGACGGCGGGGAGATCAATCCCAGACCTACGAAGGCTTTCTTCCCGTCCGAGGAATTTTTGTATGCTCCGGAGAAAATGACGTGGCATTGCTCTAACCATACATCAGATGACACGTAGGAAGAAAGAGAGTAAGTGGCAGACAAAAAAAAGTGGATTTCCTGCATGTTTGTAACGTGTCATGTGATGTATTAATTAGAGCACTATTTTATATTTACTTTTAGAGCACGCAATAATTACTCCGTCTTTAGAGTTTGGAACAAGGGTGACTAGGTAAACTTCTACAATGTTGGTAGGAATACGTTTCTCATAAAGTTTCCGAATAAAATCTTATGGATCGTATAACATCTGGAGGATCGTGTGTGTGTTGATGGAGTAATAATGATGTTAAAACCATGGATGATTGGGGACGAAACCGAAAACCCAAAGTTCGAGACGATGGATGTTTGGTGCAAGTACACCGCTTTCCGATCCACTTAACAACATAAGAAGTTGGACGTAAAGCAGTCCGAAATCTAGAGAAATTCTTGATTCGGATCCGGTGATAGACAGCAAAGGGTTGGAGAATTTTGTTAGAGTAAGGGTCAGAATGCCAATCTTTAAATCCCTAGAGGGGTTTACGTTAACATCCAAAAGGAGCGGGTGTGGTTGGACTTCAAATACGAGAAAATACCATCCATATGCAAGTGGTGTGGTTATCTCGACCATCATAGCAGAAATTGCAACCGGTTAGCTGAGGGATCAAGGAAGGGGAAGCAGGCTATGAGAGTGGATGATTTTCCACTCTCCAAAAAGAGTCAGATCAAACCCAAGTCCAAGAGTGAAACCCAAAGGGAATGAGATAGACAAAGACGAGATCGGAAACAAGGAAGGGGAGAGGTGAATATGACTGTAGAAGAAACAGTTGACCAAGAAGGCCATGCTCCGGTACAGCAGGAGAAAGGGGATAATAGCTCTGGACTGGCGAGATTGGAATAGGGGCCGGATTGACCAAACTGAAGGTGGGTAATGGGAGAGAAAGGGACAAGATACAGGGGAGCAGCGAAAATCAACAAAGAGAAACAGTGGAGAATGGGAGTGAGGTAACAAGACCTGTGTCACCAAAGAGAAAAACCGCTCTTGACGTGAGCCCCTCCTCGGCGCAGATGCAGGAGAACGCAAAGAGAAACAAGCAGCTTGAGATTTAACGGTGATACCTAGGAGCCATAAGGACAAAAAAGGAGGGGGGAGCAGAGAACGAGTGGAAAGATGGCGGTGATTGCCTCAAAAACTCTAGACACGAGATTGGTGGAGGCTGCGAAGCAGCTCCGCGGAGCACAATGAGTCTCCTCAGCCGGAACGTGCGGGGGCTTGGGAACCCCTGCACGGTTCTCTCGCTTCGCGACCTTGTGAAGCGCCAATGACCTGACTTGGTATTCCTGATGGAAACCAAGGTTAATTTGAAAAAAATGAAGAAGGTGTGTGAAAAGGTAGGGTATGCAAAAGGACACTTCGTGGATCCGGATTGTACGAAAGGGGTGTTGGGTTTTGACGTAGGTAACGCAGCGGAATAACAAAAATTAATCCTACTCAAATCCCACCAAGGATCACAGGAAGAGACATCATAACATGATTAAGGTCATAGAAGATGTGTACCTTTTCGATTTGTGAGATCACACGAAGAATGATGTCCTCGTCTCTACGGTTGATCCACGTCTAGAGGTGAGATCTAGATACTTCCTTCTCCACAAGTGCTAGCTTGAACCCGGAGGAAGAGGGATGAAGATCAAAGCAACAAATCACCAAGGCACAAGGGAGGGGGCGGCCTCTCCTTGCCGTCGGGTAGAGGGGCGGACGGGAAGGGCTAGGGTTTCGGCCCTAGCTCTTTTTGTCTTGCTCTCTCTTTTGCTCTCTCCCACTCTTTATGTGTTATGTCTAATAATAACTCATGTAGTGGGAAGGAAGCTAGAGCCTCCTTTATATACTCCAACAACTCCTTGTTGTTTCCATAAAAGAGTTTTCCAATTCTAGATGAACTAGAATTATTCCCTTCCTTGCAAATTAGTCCTACTAAGTTTGCAAGGTGTTGCACAATGATCCTTATATTAATTAATCTATATTAATTAATCCCAAATCTAGCTCTACTCTATTTGACGTGTGACCCCATAGGTTTCTATATAGTTGGTAGTAACTATTACTAACATGGAGCGGTGTCTAGCAACACATCCATGCAACCCAACCAATAGAAATAGTCAGTGATCCCGACAAACCTTTGTGCCCAATATGTCATATTGCATTATCCCTTTGTCTCCATATCCGGATTGGACACGAGACATAAATAGTCACACTCGTATATCCAATCCATAGTTCCTCGATCCTGGGAATATGCTTATACTTGCAGATAACATTAATATCTATATATTAATTTATCTGAGTCTGGCCAGACATTCAATAAGCCTCATCCCTCGAGTGGCCGTGGATATTTACCCCTATTATGTAGGAGGGACAAATCCTATCTACATCACTACGATCTCTAAGCTTGCTTCCTATTACGCCCGATAGTCACCTTTATGATTACCCAGTTACGGTGTAACGTTTGATAACATCAAAGCGCAATATTTCACAACTAGAGTATCTAGTGATTTCAAGTCCAAGGATTGCAATAATATTAGCACTACGAAAAGCGATTGTGATTTCACATAATCTAATGTATCCTTTTCGTCGTGGGTCAATCCAGTATGCCATTACTCCTAATGCATACCCATGTGTTAGACTTGATATCTCCATATCAATCTACCCACATACTAGTCTATATTTGATTGTCCTATTAATCAATATAATTGACTAGGGATATTTAAGATAAATAACACAATTTATCTAAGGACTTCATTATATTAAATATCGCCATAAATAATAAATGAATATTCTAGCCAAAACATTGTTCATACTAAATCTACGATTGCCTCTAGGGCATCTATTCCAACAGTCTCCCACTTGCACTAGAGCCAATCTGGCGCATCTCGTATGCCTATAGATCTGGCGTGCCCTTCATGCTTTCGCTGCGCAAGAGGAGCGGATCTGACACGTTGTCATCCGTCGGAATCTTGCATATCTTCCTATCTCCTCGATCGATCATATCACGAATAAGATGGAATCTCCTAAGTACATGCTTTGACTTTTGGTGCGATCTTGGTTCCTTTGCCTGTGCGATTGCCCCAGAATTGTCACAGTACAACTCTACGGGATCCACTATGCTGGGGACCACACCGAGCTCAGTGATAAACTTCTTTATCCATACTGCCTCTTTTGCTGCTTCCGCAGCAGCAATGTACTCAGCTTCTGTTGTAGAATCAGCAACTGTGCCTTGCTTGGAACTCTTCCAGCTCACAGCTCCTCCATTCAGGCAAAACACGTATCCAGACTGCGATCTATAATCATCCTTGTCGGTTTGGAAGCTTGCGTCAGTGTAACCCTTTACACTTAGCTCTTCCATTCCTCCAAATATCAAGAATACATCCTTAGTTCTTCTCAAGTACTTTAGGATGTTCTTGACAGCAATCCAGTGACTCTCACCCGGATTGGACTGATATCTGCTCATCATACTCAACGCGTATGATACATCTGGTCTAGTACATAGCATGGCGTACATGATGGATCCTATGGCCGAAGCATAGGGTATCCTGCTCATGTGGTCCTTCTCCATCTCGTTGGAGGGACAGTCATTCTTAGAAAGAGTGACTTCATGTGACATGGGCAAGAATCCCTTCTTGGAATCTTGCATGTTGAACCTCTTCAACACCTTGTCAATATATGTACTCTGACTTAGGCCAAGCAACCTTTTAGATCTATCTCTATAGATCTTTATACCAAGTATATAGGCTGCGTCTCCTAAGTCTTTCATCGCAAAGCACTTTCCTAGCCAATCTTTAACAGATTGCAGAGTAGGAATATCATTGCCAATGATTAGTATGTCATCCACATACAAGACCAGAAATACTATAGAGCTCCCACTAACTTTCTTGTAAACACAAGGCTCATCTTCGTTCTTGATGAAGCCAAACTCTTTGACCGCGTCATCAAAACGTCGATTCCAGCTCCTAGAAGCTTGATTTAATCTATAAATGGATCTTTGCAGCTTACAGACTTTATTGGCATTCTCTGGATCCTCAAAACCCTCTGGTTGTATCATGTACACATCCTCAAGGAGGTTCCCATAGAGGAACGCTGTTTTGACATCCATTTGCCAAATCTCATAGTCGTAGTATGCTGCAATAGCAAGTAAGATTCGAATGGATTTAGTCATGGCGACTGGTGAAAAGGTCTCATCATAGTCAATACCATGAATCTGTCTATAACCTTTGGCCACCAATCGCCCCTTATAGGCAACTACCTTGCCATCCATGTCGGTCTTCTTCTTGAAGACCCACTTGCACCCTATGGGTCGAGCCCCTTCGGGTGGTTCCACCAAAGTCCATAATTTGTTGGTGTACATGGAATCCATTTCGGATCTCATGGCTTCTAGCCACTTCTTAGAGTCTGGGCCACTCATGGCTTCTCCATAGTTTGCAGGCTCATCTTCCATGAGTGGTACGTCATCGGGCTCAGTCACAAGAAGTCCATACCTCTCTGGCTCATGACGCACTCTTCCTGATCTACGGAGTTCCTGTGTTACCTGAACAGGTTCTTCCACAACTTCTTGTGGTTCCTGTTCATGTTCCATTATTGGTTCAGTGGTTTGTGGTTCATGAATTTCTTCAAGTTCTACAACCCTCCCACTTGCTTCTTTAGAGACTAGTTCTCTTTCTAGAAACACGCCGGTCCGTGCAACAAACACTTTGTTCTCGATAGGGTTATAGAAATAATATCCTTTTGTCTCCTTAGGATATCCCACAAACTTGCACTTATCCGCTTTAGGCCCGAGCTTGTCTGTTTGTAAACGCTTTACATAGACGTCGCAGCCCCAAATCTTCATGAACGACACTATGGGTCGCCTCCCAGTCCATATCTCATATGGCGTCTTCATGACCGATTTGGATGGAACACGGTTAATGGTAAAAGCTGCCGCATTAGAGCATGTCCCCAAAAGGATATCGGAAGATCTGTTTGAGACATCATAGATCGCACCATATCTAATAGAGTGTGATTCCTCCTCTCAGATACACCATTCCATTGTGGTGTTCCGGGTGGAGTGAGCTGGGATACTATCCCACACTCTCCAAGATACTCATCAAACTCTTGGCTTAAGTATTCTCCTCCACGATCCGATCGTAGGGCTTTAATACTCTTGCCAAGTTGCTTCTCTACTTCACTCTTGAATTCTTTGAACAATTCAAAGGATTCGGATTTGGCCTTCATAAGGTATAAAAATCCATATCTACTGAAATCATCAGTAAATGTGATGAAGTAGGTATAACCACCTCTGGCAGGCGTGGGGAATGGTCCGCATACATCAGTATGTATGAGTGCCAATAACTCACTAGTCTGCTCGCCTTTCTTATTGAAAGGGGACTTTGTCATTTTTCCTAATAAACAAGATTCACATGTCTCATATGATTCCAAATCAAATGAGTCTAGAAGTCCATCCTTATGGAGTCTGGATATGCGTTTCTCATTTATATGGCCTAAACGACAGTGCCATAGATATGTAGGATTTAAATCATTAGTTTTAATCCTTTTAGTATTTATGTTATAGATTGGATTATTTAGATCAAGGATATACAATCCATTAGACAAATGCGCACTACAATAGTGCATACTATCAAAATAAATGGAGCAACACTTGTCCTTTATTGAAATAGAAAAACCTTTCTCGTCCAAACAAGAAACGGAAATAATGTTTCTGCTCATAACAGGCACATAAAAGCAATTGTCTAATTCTAAAATAAGTCCAGAAGGCAAAGATAGCTCATAAACGCCTACAGCTAATGCAGCAACCTTTGCTCCATTCCCGACGCGCAAGTCTATCTCCCCTTTTCGCAATCTTCTACTTCTTTTCAAATCCTGCACATTACGACAAATGTGAGAACCACATCCGGTATGTAATACCCAGGATGATGAAATAGAAAGATTGACGTCTATAACATAAATACCTGGTGGTGGTGGAATCACTATTCCAAGCTTCTTATCCTCCAGATACTTAGGGCAATTCCTCCTACAGTGACCCGGCTGGCTGCAGTAGTGACACTCACCTTTAGCCACGCCTCCACTAAGCTTTAGGGCTTCCTTGGATTTCGCAACTTTCTTGCGTTTTCCTTTTGAAGTAGATGCAACTGACTTGATCTTCTTCTTGTGCACCATCATTATGGCTTTGCCCTTGCCTTTATTGATGCTTTGCTCAGCTGTCTTTAGCATGTTCAATAGGTCTGGCAAAGACTTGTTGATCTCATTCATATTATAGTTCATAATGAACTGATTATAACTGTCAGGCAACGATTGCAAGACGAGATCTGTCGCCAAGTCCTGGCCGAGTGGGAACCCCAGTCTCTCAAGGTTCTCTATGTACCCGATCATTCGGAGTACATGAGGGCCTACTGGATTCCCCTCTGCAAGACTGCTTTTGAACAATGCTTTAGACACTTCATAGCGCTCATGCCTTGCCTGTTCCTGAAACAATTGTTTCAAGTGTCTGATCATATCATAGGCTTCCATGTTCTCGTGTTGCTTCTGAAGCTCACCAGTCATGGTACAAAGCATGAGGCAAGTCACGTCATTAGAATCATCAATATGTTTCTGACGTGCCCTTACTTCCGCTAATAGAGACTCATCTTGTGGTGGGTCTGGAATTGGAGTGTCCAAGACGTACAGCTTCTTTTCTTGCTTGAGGACAATCCTCAAGTTTCTGTACCAGTCAAGGAAATTTGTTCCAGACAATTTATCCTTCTCAAGGACAGATCGTAGGGATGAACTCGATGTGTTGTTGTTTTCCATTTGGAATTCTACAAAATGAGAAATATGCAATTTAGTATTTTGAACAATTTAACTATATTTAACAATGGCTAGATCATTAAATATAGCTCCCACTATTTTTCTCAGTTTAATAGCCCTCACTATTAAAGCGGAAAATATCTTCATATTCTCTAGTGGGTCCAAGATCCCTTTTTTACTTCTTCTTGAGCTTGCTTTGGCAAGTCACCCAAGAATTGGTTATTTAGGTAGGAACCATTCCAATTGCATCCCATGCAACTCTTGGTCCAATTAGGTGAATAAATTCCTTTTATTCCTTATCCAATTGGATAACTCCTAATTGTCATGCCTCTAAGCTCATCAATCCAATTGACTCTTGCCTAGTTGCGTCCAACCTCTTGCTTTCAACATACACGCATTACTAGCTTGCGTCGTCCGCAACACATCATGAAAAATTAAAATCGCCTTGCTTTGGCAAGCCCGAGTTTTAATAGGCCATGATCATGAAGGGTGTTTTGGCAAGAGAAGGCAAAACGCAATATTTAATTGAGGGATTTCTTTTAAGTTGTTTGGTTGATTTTATCAACATGGTCTACTTATTTGGATTGGGCCATCCACAATAAAAGACCAACCTTGTTTATTATTATCTTGTTATCGTTTTGCTTGTAGCGCCATACACACAAAATAAATAACAAGGCATGAATAATAAACATCCACAAAAATAAAAAAACGTGGCATGGATATGCCCTCTAGACTAATGATATTATCAAGCCAATGATAATATCTAATTGCCCTAAAGTGCCGAGCTCATCTCCATGTGCTCCACCATAGCTGCGCGCCTAGGGATGTCTTTTGGCTCCTTTGGTTCTCCGGTCTTCTTCTCCATGTTCTTGGCTATCATCTAAATATTTCTAATTCTAGCCTAACATCTAGAATAAATAAATAATAAAAGCCTCACATGTCGAGGAGAAAAAGAACGACTCGCAGGCCGTAAAACTTAATTAATTATTACATTAATTTGATCAGCTCGCAGGCCGTAAACCAAACCACAAAACAATAAACATCCACAATCCTAGGTCATATCCATCCACCATGCAATAAAGCACATAATACAGTTAAAACCAATTTTTAACGCGCTTGTTTAATTTTAATGAAATTGGGTAACTAGGGTTTCACAACGGTCCAAAGGGTCCAAGCCAACAAGTGGCCCGAACCCTAGGACCGCCGCACGCCTAAGGGGGCCGCGGCCTTGCTTGGCGCGCAAGGGAGGGGTGGGCGGCTAGGGTTTCGGCCCTAGTCCCCTTCCTCCTTCCTTGTTTCCCAAGCAAGGTTGTTTCCATATGGATTTATTTCCATAATTTTGTTTCCATAATTGAAAACCCCTTTTCAATCATGTGCCCATGAACCCTAATTTTTCAAGAACCCAATTATTCACATCCTATGTGATTAAACTCACCAATTCTAACATCCAATGTTAAATTGGGTCTTGTTTGATTGAATCAAATTCAATATTGCATCTACTATGCCAATTTTTCAGTTTTCGCGTAATAAACAATAATACGGTGTATAAACTGAAATCGTAAACACATAATATCATGTTATGCTCTACGACCTGTGGCTCTGATACCACTGTTGGGTTTTGACGTAGGTAACGCAGCGGAATAACAAAAATTAATCCTACTCAAAGCCCACCAAGGATCACAGGAAGAGACATCATAACATGATTAAGGTCATAGAAGATGTGTACCTTTTCGATTTGTGAGATCACACGAAGAATGATGTCCTCGTCTCTACGATTGATCCACGTCTAGAGGTGAGATCTAGATACTTCATTCTCCACAAGTGCTAGCTTGAACCCGGAGGAAGAGGGATGAAGATCAAAGCAACAAATCACCAAGGTACAAGGGAGGGGGCGGCCTCTCCTTGCCGTCGGGTAGAGGGGCGGACGGGAAGGGCTAGGGTTTCGGCCCTAGCTCTTTTTGTCTTGCTCTCTCTTTTGCTCTCTCCCACTCTTTATGTGTTATGTCTAATAATAACTCATGTAGTGGGAAGGAAGCTAGAGCCTCCTTTATATACTCCAACAACTCCTTGTTGTTTCCATAAAAGAGTTTCCCAATTCTAGATGAACTAGAATTATTCCCTTCCTTGCAAATTAGTCCTACTAAGTTTGCAAGGTGTTGCACAATGATCCTTATATTAATTAATCTATATTAATTAATCCCAAATCTAGCTCTACTCTATTTGACGTGTGACCCCATAGGTTTCTATATAGTTGGTAGTAACTATTACTAACATGGAGCGGTGTCTAGCAACACATCCATGCAACCCAACCAATAGAAATAGTCAGTGATCCCGACAAACCTTTGTGCCCAATATGTCATATTGCATTATCCCTTTGTCTCCATATCCGGATTGGACACGAGACATAAATAGTCACACTCGTATATCCAATCCATAGTTCCTCGATCCTGGGAATATGCTTATACTTGCAGATAACATTAATATCTATATATTAATTTATCTGAGTCTGGCCAGACATTCAATAAGCCTCATCCCTCGAGTGGCCGTGGATATTTACCCCTATTATGTAGGAGGGACAAATACTATCTACATCACTACGATCTCTAAGCTTGCTTCCTATTACGCCCGATAGTCACCTTTATGATTACCCAGTTACGGTGTAACGTTTGATAACATCAAAGCGCAATATTTCACAACTAGAGTATCTAGTGATTTCAAGTCCAAGGATTGCAATAATATTAGCACTACGAAAAGCGATTGTGACTTCACATAATCTAATGTATCCTTTTCGTCGTGGGTCAATCCAGTATGCCATTACTCCTAATGCATACCCATGTGTTAGACTTGATATCTCCATATCAATCTACCCACATACTAGTCTATATTTGATTGTCCTATTAATCAATATAATTGACTAGGGATATTTAAGATAAATAACACAATTTATCTAAGGACTTCATTATATTAAATATCGCCATAAATAATAAATGAATATTCTAGCCAAAACATTGTTCATACTAAATCTACGATTGCCTCTAGGGCATCTATTCCAACAAGGCGGGCTTGGTTTAATGTGGCGAGCCCCGTTGAAGGTAACAATCAGGAATTCCACGATTCATCACATTGATGCGGTCGTAGAGGAAGAAAACGGGCTGGACTTTTACGGGGTTCTACGGAAACTCGGCGAGAGAGGATAGGAAGCACTCGTGAGAGCTCTTGAGGCGATTGCAGAAAACCCCGGACGGGGATTGGCTAGTGGTGGGGGATTTTAATGCCATAGTCTCAGGATATGAGAAAGTAGGAGGTAGAGAAGTTACGTATAGCCAGGTCGTGGATTTCAAGTAAGTACTTAATGAACTTGAACTCCACGATCTTGGCTTCCATGGGGGAGTGTTCACGTGGAACAACAATAGAAGTGAGGAGAACATTTGAGAAAGATTGGCCAGAGCAGTAGCTACTACGAGATGGATGGATGATCATGGGGGAACTCGAGCCACAAACCTGGTTTGGCCTAACTCAGACCATAACCCAGTCTTACTACAATGGGGATGGAGAAGACAACCTAGCAAGGGGCATCGGTTTCAATACGAACAAATGTAGCAAAGGCATGAAGGCTTTGAGGGATTTGTTCGGGAAAGATGGGAGCTTACGGCTGGGGTGGAGCTCCACGACAGATTGACAAGTCTGGGCAGTGAATGTAAAGTTTAGAACAACAGCGTGTTCGGGTCTGTTCGGAAACAGACTGAAAATTGCATAAAGGAAATGGAGCACATGGAGACGCAGAGGGTTACGGAGGAGTGGCTGAGCAGGATAAGAAAAATCGAGAAAAGGTACAACAAGCTTCTTGAGACTGAGGAGGTCATGTGGCGGCAACGCTCGAGGATTGATTGGCTCAGAAAGGGGGACAGAAATACCCCTTTTTTCCACCAACAAGCTACTATTCGAAGGGCCAAAAATACTATGGAGGTCTTGGAAAACGCAGAAGGACAATGGGTTACTGGCGAGGAAGACATTGCGAAGACTCCGGAAGAACATTTTTCGAACATTTTCGAGTCGGATATGCCAAGTATGACGGAGATAGCCCCTAACCTTGGGGATGTTGAACCGTGTATCAGTCAAGAGGAACAAAGAATGTTGGAAGCAGCCTACACTTCAGAGGACGTGAGGACAACACTCTTTATGATGGCACCAGACAAAGCACCGGGCATCGACGGTTTCAACGCTGGATTTTTTCAAATGTTCTGGAATATAGTCGGGAACAGAGTCACAACTACTTGTTTAGAGGTAATCAATCAAGGTATGAGTTTGGAGGAGCACAACAAAACTCGCATAGCTCTAATACCAAAGATAAAGCAACCAAGAAAGCCACGTGATTTCCGCCCTATTAGTCTTTGCACTATTATTTACAAAATCGTCTCAAAAGCTACTGCAAACAGACTAAATGTTGGAATAGGTTCCCTAGAGGCAATCTAATATTTATTATGAAAAATTTATTTTGGCTAGAATATTCATTTATTATTTATTGTGATATTTCATATAATGAAGTCCTTAGATATAATGTGTTGTTTATCTTAAATATCCCTAGTCCATTATATTGATTAATAGGACGATCAAATATAGACTAGTATGTGTGTAGATGGATTGACCCACAACGAGAAGGATACATTAGATATATTAAAGTCACAATCGCTTCTCGTAGTGCTAATATAATTGCAATCCTTAGACTTGAAGTCACTAGATACTCTAGTTGTGAAATATCGTGCTTTGATGTTATCAAACGTTACACCGTAACTGAGTAACTATAAAGGTAGTTATCGGGCATGATAGGAAGCAATCTTATAGATCGTAGTGATGTAGATAGGATTTGTCCCTCCCACATAATGGGAATAAATATCCACGTTGTTAACGATAATTCCCAAGTATAGGAATATCGTTCTAAGTAGTACCCGAGTAAGAACGGGGTCGATTTCCACAAGGATTGGGAAAGAGATTAAACACTCTAAGCTAACTAGTAAACTTACTAAGCAACTAACTAAATTAACAAAACGAGTTTCTCAAAGGCTTTAGAGCTAGCCAAGCTTTGAATCCACCACTCAAGTGATGGAGCAAGAGTTTTGTTGAACAATTTAAAGAAACTAAGCAAATACTTAAAGAGAATCTAAAACTTGAATTTTTTTTTTGTAGAATTGAGAGAATAGTTGGTCTTAGTTGAATCATCTAGGAGTGTTGTGCATGAATCCAACACCCAAATGATATTACAAGGAGGTGTGTGGATTCTAATGTCAAATCCAAGTATGATTCATGAGGAACACTATTGGAATCCAAAACTAAGTTGTATCAACTATCAAGTATGTGTATTCAAGCATGAATCCACATACAAGATGAAGCTACAAATCGGATTTGTATTCCAACACTTGTTGAGTCATGAATCACAAGAGGAACTTCTCAACTCATTGATTTAACAATTGAATCCACACCCAACACACCTAGATTCATCAACTTCAACCAACAATTAGTCTAGCTACTCATATCCAAGAAGCAAGCAACACAAGAGATATCAAGCATATTCATGAACATTTTCATTCAAATTCAAGTTCCAACTCAAGAATACACAAGTTATTCTCCAATTTCAACTCAAAATGATGAAAAAAGTCACTAATACTTGATTCGAACTACTAAATTTGATTCCAAGCTACAATAAATCAACTAAAAGTAGCCAAGTAACCCAAAAAATGAAGAACAAACTAAGAACAATGAAGAACACTATGAAGAACAACCTTGAATCTAACCCAACTCTTCCCTTAGGTGTTCTTGGCTCCGAATTTGCTCAAAACGAGCACGGAATCACCAAGAACTACCTAGAAATTGGCCAAGGCCGAGAGAGAAGAGAGAGAGGCAAGGGTTTGTCTTAGAAATTTCGTGAGGTGAGAGAGAGGTTCTTCAATCTTCAAGTTCGGCTTATATAGGCGGTTGGGAAGGGTTTCTTAGCCTCCAAGGATGAATCCCCACCCTCCAATTCATCCCAATCCATCTCTATCATTGATTTTTGGAACCTTCATGAACCCTAGGTCGAATTGGGGCTTTTTGATTTTCTTTGTATTGGGCCGAATTGAGAGGATATATAGGTAGAGCTCGGTCTTAGGAGCGTTTTGGGACAAATTTGAGCCAATTTGGTGAAGAAATGAGGCCGGGGTGAGAGTTTGAAGAGCTTGGGTCGAGCTCCCATGGTGGATTTCGTGGGTTTCTTCATTGTGGCGTCGGGGAGAGAGAGAGGACCTGCTGGGGGTGAGCTGGTTCGGTGAAATTGCACCCGGCTCCCCCTAGCTTGCTGAAACCTTTTAAAATACCCCGTCTCTTACTTAAAACCTTCTGAAAATGGCAATTTGACCCCAAATCCGTTAAAACTCATTCATAGCAACCCTTTTCAACTTTAGAAAACTTCGCTAAGCTCCCCAAATCCGTTAAAATTACTTCTAACAAGCCCTTTTATGTAACTTTGTCCTTGCAAAGTGGCATCTTGTCTTCTTAGACTTCACTTTTTGGCCTCTATCTTCGAATCTTCTTCTAATTAAGCGCTCCAAGTACCTTCTTGTCTCTTAGCCCTCCAAATCTTTTCAATTCCTCATTCAAGCTTTCCCAACTAGCCTCTTTCGTTATAAATCACGTCTTTGCCTACAAAATAAGATAAAAACAACCAAAACTACAAAGACAAGCATAAGACTAGAATGAGAGATGAAATAACTAAATTACACATATTAGCAAGTTATGAATAGTTCATTAACATACTAAAACATGCAATTTTATGTCGTTAACACACCCCCCAACTAGCCTTTTGCTCGTCCTCGAGCAAAGAGAGCGATATTATTATTATTTTTTTTTAAGAACCAATCATGAGAGACACACACTCAACTAGACAAGGCTTGACTCAATTCTAATCTAGACTCAAATATTTACAAAAACGCACATACACATTATCTATCCTAAGTGAGGACTCAAAGAAACAAAATACTAAGAGTTACTAGCTAATTTTATTTTTTTTTTGATGGGGGAAAAAGAAGAATGCATAAATGTCTCCTCAAATAAATTCTCAAAGTCCAAGAAGATTGAGAAAGAAGTCTAAGGACGTCTAAGCATATACTCATACAAATGTGAGCAGTGTTTGGTAGAAGGTGACTCATGCGAACCACAAAACTTGTTAAATTAAGTCCAATTTGCGAGAAAGTATGCCTTCAAAAATAAGGATCACAAGAAACTAGACATTCTCATACTTATTCAAAAGCACCCATGTAGGATGGACTTCCAAAGCTTTGAACAAAATTTTTTTAAGAAGGGGAGATGTGGTTGTGGGCTTGTATGATCCTTTTGTGGATTTTTGGTAGATGGTGCGATTTATCATTTTTTTTTTAATTTATAGAATTAACATTTTATTTTTAACCTCTAATCCAAGGATCTCCAAGACCCACAACAAAATAGAGGAATATACACGCGAGTGGGCTTTTTAAGCTAAACCAAGGGAGCTATCTAGGTGGTGACGTAACATTATCCCCGGACACCCCTCTATTTCTTAGACATCGCATGGGGTGTCATTGGTAACCACCACTCCAATGGGCTACAAGTTTCCACCGCAAAAACGAATAGAGAAAAATATTTTTGTGAAGTTCAAATAGCTTTAGAAAATGCACCCTTTATCAAAAGTAAAAGACGTCAAAGTTTATGTGATCAACTTAACTTGAAGGACTTAAACATGAAACGTAAATTTAGTGTGTCGCTTTGTGAGAACGCATGATGTCGTGGAAGGTGGGATATTGGTGTAGATGTATTGAGTATAAGCAAAGAATTCCTTTCTAAAATAAAAATAAAAAGAACATGGACTAAGAGATTTCATTTTTTGAAAACATCTAGCTTCCTAAAATTCCCCCTTTTCACTTTTCTCATTTTTTCTTTTTTTTTTTTTTTCCTTTTTTTCATTTTTTTTCATTTTTTTCAAAATAAATGACTCAACTATAACTTCCTAAGACTCAATAAAGCTATAAAATCTAGACTCAAGATGAAAGGTGAAAATTAATAAAACTACCAAAGAAAGAAGAATAAAAATATCTATGGTTTGACACGGGGAAAGAGTGATGCTTCTCATGAAAGATTCACATATTTTTTTCAATTTTTTTGGATTTTCATTTTTTTCATTTTTTTCATTTTTTTGTATTTTTCATGTAAATCACCAATGAAGAAAAAGCATGCTTGTAACCATTTAAGCAAGAAATAAAATCTATTCCCCACCCCCCAACTAAAATGTCACATTGTCCTCAATGTGTGAGAACAACGGAATAGCATACAAGTTCATATAAGAGATAAGGGATAGATAGACCTCATTTTTCGCTTTCTTGGCCACCAAGCACAAATCCTCCTCCAAGAGCAACCTACAAAATAGCAAATATATGAACTAACGATTTATTTATGTACAATACACGACATCTAGATTGAAGAAGTCAAGTCATGGCACTTTTAATTTCTTGTAGTCAAGGCAAGCTTGCCTATGACTATGAGAATGACTGGGTGCAAGGTAACATTCTTTCTTTTTTCGCATTCTCAACTTTCCTTTCTCATTCTCTAATGTCTCAAACACAAAGATTGGGTAACTAATACCCGGATCAAGTAAATCAAAATGTAAGGATTTGATCTCTCCCTTTTTGATAAAAATAGCGCTCTTTTGTTTTTCAAATACATTTTTCAAAATGCTCATATTGAAGGAAGAGCAAGAGACATCACACATTGTGAGAGGCAACCATGACTCATCTTTAGAATTTAAAATGATAGAAGAGTCATGAGAAAACTCAAAAGGAGGATCTTTACCACTAGTTAACTTGATACCTTCAATGAGAACAACATTTTCACTACAAAAATTAATTTTAAGATCCTCTTTTGACATATGAACGCAAGACTTCTCATTCGTGAATTTCACACATTCATCTAGAAAAATTCCAAACTCATCTTTCACGACATGGAATTCATTTTCATAGTGCTCAATAGGGGGAATGTGAGAAAAGACATCAAAGTTTTCAAAACCTTCACTTGGACCCCCCAACTTGCTTGAAGGTCCATCCACACTTTCTAGTGGAGAGGGTTCTCCTAGAATATCCTCTAAGTCATCACAAAATAAGTCATCTTCATTAGCCATGCAAGAAAGATTATCCTCAACCCCTAATAATGTGTTTCTTAATTCTAAATGAGGGGGTTTCAAATCATATGTTGGATTTTTCCTTACTATGGAAGGAAACTCATTTCTATCATGCAAATCACTCTCAATGCTAAAATATTCATGAGTTGACTCTTGCTCAAGTTGTGCTAAGAATTTCTCTTCCTCCTCCTCAAAATTGTCACCTTCTATGAGAAGAGATGCAAGAGGTCCATAATCACACAAAAAATCTAAATCTTCCAAAATAAGATCGCTTGACCCTTGGTCAAGTTGGGCTAAGAATTTCTCTTCCTCCTCCTCAAAATCGTCCCATTCAATGAGAAGAGATGCAAGGGACTCATAATCACACAAAAATTCAAATTCTTCTAAAGTGAGCTCACTTGAATCTTTGGAACATGTAGCTAGAGTATAAACATATTCAACACATGATTCTACCCAACTCACTTCACATACATCATCATCATCATCTTGTGATTTTGGGTGAATACATGCATTAAAAATTTTTAATTCAAGAGTCATGTTCCCAAATGTAATATTCATCATACCACTTCTACAATTTATAATTGCATTAGATGTAGCAAGAAATGGTCTCCCTAAAATAATGGGGATAGATGATGTGCCACTAGCCAAGGGAGAAGTGTCTAAGACAATAAAATCCACCGGAAAGTAACATTGGTTCACTTGAACCAACACATCCTCAATGATACCTCTAGGGACTCTAATGGACCTATCCGCCAATTGGAGAGTCACTCTTGTGGGTTTCAACTCACTCAATCCTAACTTCTCATACACCGAGTATGGAAGGAGGTTCACACTTGCACCCAAATCTAACAAAGAGTTATGAATTTTATGATCTCCAATGGTGCAAGTGATAGTAGGTGAACCCGGATCTTTGTACTTAGGAGGGAGATTACTTTGGAGAATTGAGCTCACTTGCTCGGTGAGAAATGCCTTCTTTCTCACTTGAAGAGTTCTCTTGAAAGTGCACAAATCCTTGAGAAATTTGGCATAAGCCGGAATTTTCTTGATAGCATCCAAGAGAGGGATGTTTATCTTAACATTTTGAAATGTCTCAAGGATATCTTGGTGACTTGCTTTCATCTTATTGGCCACTAGTCTTTGGGGAAAGGGTGGAACAATCCTAATTTCTTCATTATCAACCACTTCTTTCCCTTTGTTAAGACTCTCCTTAAAATTTTGCAAGTCAACAACTCTCTCTTTGTCACCACTCTTCTCACACTCTTCTTCCTCATTTTCATTGGACTCCCCACTTGGAAGTCCATTGTCAACAACTTTCCCATTTCTCAAAACGGTGATGGCCTTCGCATGTTCCACATGGTTAAAGCTTTGGCCCTTTGGATTTTGTTGAGGTTGAGATGGGAATTTTCCCCTCTCTTGAGCATTTATGGTAGACTCCAACCTAGCCAACGCATTTCTCAACTCTTGTGTTGTTTGGTTTTGGTTAGCCATAAATTGCTCTAAATTTTCTTCAAAACTCCTCTTGTTAGGAGGGACATAGGTAGAACTTGAGGGGTTCATTTGGGTATCTTGGCCTTGTCTCCATGATAAATTAGGATGATTTCTCCAATTGGAGTTATATGTGGCCGAGTATGGCGAGTTGTCATATGACTTCCCATAATTGTTAGACTTTAGCACATTTACTTGCTCACCCATAACTCAGACCATAACCCAGTCTTACTACAATGGGGATGGAGAAGACAACCTAGCAAGGGGCATCGGTTTCAATACGAACAAATGTAGCAAAGGCATGAAGGCTTTGAGGGATTTGTTCGGGAAAGATGGGAGCTTACGGCTGGGGTGGAGCTCCACGACAGATTGACAAGTCTGGGCAGTGAATGTAAAGTTTGGAACAACAGCGTGTTCGGGTCTGTTCGGAAACAGACTGAAAATTGCATAAAGGAAATGGAGCACATGGAGACGCAGAGGGTTACGGAGGAGTGGCTGAGCAGGATAAGAAAAATCGAGAAAAGGTACAACAAGCTTCTTGAGACTGAGGAGGTCATGTGGCGGCAACGCTCGAGGATTGATTGGCTCAGAAAGGGGGACAGAAATACCCCTTTTTTCCACCAACAAGCTACTATTCGAAGGGCCAAAAATACTATGGAGGTCTTGGAAAACGCAGAAGGACAATGGGTTACTGGCGAGGAAGACATTGCGAAGACTCCGGAAGAACATTTTTCGAACATTTTCGAGTCGGATATGCCAAGTATGACGGAGATAGCCCCTAACCTTGGGGATGTTGAACCGTGTATCAGTCAAGCGGAACAAAGAATGTTGGAAGCAGCCTACACTTCAGAGGACGTGAGGACAACACTCTTTATGATGGCACCAGACAAAGCACCGGGCATCGACGGTTTCAACGCTGGATTTTTTCAAATGTTCTGGAATATAGTCGGGAACAGAGTCACAACTACTTGTTTAGAGGTAATCAATCAAGGTATGAGTTTGGAGGAGCACAACAAAACTCGCATAGCTCTAATACCAAAGATAAAGCAACCAAGAAAGCCACGTGATTTCCGCCCTATTAGTCTCTCCACTATTATTTACAAAATCGTCTCAAAAGCTACTGCAAAAAGACTAAATGTTGGAATAGGTTCCCTAGAGGCAATCTAATATTTATTATGAACAATTTATTTTGGCTAGAATATTCATTTATTATTTATTGTGATATTTCATATAATGAAGTCCTTAGATATAATGTGTTGTTTATCTTAAATATCCCTAGTCCATTATATTGATTAATAGGACGATCAAATATAGACTAGTATGTGTGTAGATGAATTGACCCACAACGAGAAGGATACATTAGATATATTAAAGTCACAATCGCTTCTCGTAGTGCTAATATAATTGCAATCCTTAGACTTGAAGTCACTAGATACTCTAGTTGTGAAATATCGTGCTTTGATGTTATCAAACGTTACACCGTAACTGAGTAACTATAAAGGTAGTTATCGGGCATGATAGGAAGCAATCTTAGAGATCGTAGTGATGTAGATAGGATTTGTCCCTCCCACATAATGGGAATAAATATCCACGTTGTTGACGATAATTCCCAAGTATAGGAATATCGTTCTAAGTAGTACCCGAGTAAGAACGGGGTCGATTTCCACAAGGATTGGGAAAGAGATTAAACACTCTAAGCTAACTAGTAAACTTACTAAGCAACTAACTAAATTAACAAAACGAGTTTCTCAAAGGCTTTAGAGCTAGCCAAGCTTTGAATCCACCACTCAAGTGATGGAGCAATAGTTTTGTTGAACAATTTAAAGAAACTAAGCAAATACTTAAAGAGAATCTAAAACTTGAATTTTTTTTTGTAGAATTGAGAGAATAGTTGGTCTTAGTTGAATCATCTAGGAGTGTTGTGCATGAATCCAACACCCAAATGATATTACAAGGAGGTGTGTGGATTCTAATGTCAAATCCAAGTATGATTCATGAGGAACACTATTGGAATCCAAAACTAAGTTGTATCAACTATCAAGTATGTGTATTCAAGCATGAATCCACATACAAGATGAAGCTACAAATCGGATTTGTATTCCAACACTTGTTGAGTCATGAATCACAAGAGGAACTTCTCAACTCATTGATTTAACAATTGAATCCACACCCAACACACCTAGATTCATCAACTTCAACCAACAATTAGTCTAGCTACTCATATCCAAGAGGCAAGCAACACAAGAGATATCAAGCATATTCATGAACATTTTCATTCAATTCAAGTTCCAACTCAAGAATACACAAGTTATTCTCCAATTTCAACTCAAAATGATGAACAAAGTCACTAATACTTGATTCGAACTACTAAATTTGATTCCAAGCTACAATAAATCAACTAAAAGTAGCCAAGTAATTCAAAAAATGAAGAACAAACTAAGAACAATGAAGAACACTATGAAGAACAACCTTGAATCTAACCCAACTCTTCCCTGAATTTGCTCAAAACGAGCACGGAATCACCAAGAACTACCTAGAAATTGGCCAAGGCCGAGAGAGAAGAGAGAGAGGCAAGGGTTTGTCTTAGAAATTTCGTGAGGTGAGATAGAGGTTCTTCAATCTTCAAGTTCGGCTTATATAGGCGGTTGGGAAGGGTTTCTTAGCCTCCAAGGATGAATCCCCACCCTCCAATTCATCCCAATCCATCTCTATCATTGATTTTTGGAACCTTCATGAACCCTAGGTCGAATTGGGGCTTTTTGATTTTCTTTGTATTGGGCCGAATTGAGAGGATATATAGGTAGAGCTCGGTCTTAGGAGCGTTTTGGGACAAATTTGAGCCAATTTGGTGAAGAAATGAGGCCGGGGTGAGAGTTTGAAGAGCTTGGGTCGAGCTCCCATGGTGGATTTCGTGGGTTTCTTCATTGTGGCGTCGGGGAGAGAGAGAGGACCTGCTGGGGGTGAGCTGGTTCGGTGAAATTTGTCTAAGTGTTGACACGAAACTTTCACCCAACTTTGACTAGCGATATCTCTTTGAATACTTGGAGTTTTTAGGAGTTCAAATATGTTCTGAAATTTTTGAACCATCATCTTCAAAACCCTTTTTCTAGTTTCTCAAAACTCCTTTCCAACGGATCAGAAAACAGTCGCGAAGTCGACTACTTGAAACGACTTTTCGCTATCTTTGAACTTCGATTTTGACCATTTGAACGACATTTCTAGCCTTATCGTTCTTTGTAAAACTTGTTTGTATTCATATTCTGAGTCTAAATATATATTTTGACCAAGTTTGACTTTTCGTAAACCCTAGTTTTACTGAACTGTATAAGAGGGGCAAAAGAGTAATTTCATTTAAGATTTGAATTGAGTTTCGTTTAGTAACTTGGAGTTTGTCAGCATGTCTTATATGCGTATTTGGAGTACTCGTATGTCATTCTCGGGTAGGTTTGACCAAGTCAACAGTTTGGGCCTTTTTGCAATTTTACTAAACTTCAGGGCCTAAGTGTAATTATTGAAAGTTATAGATTTCGATGCTAAGTTCAAATGGGAGAGCTATAAGTAATTCTTGCATGTTGTTGGGCCAATATGAGTATAATTTGGAGTCCGGGCACAGTCAGGGACTGTACTAGACAGTTTTGGAGTATGAGGGGCGTTGTGGTCATTTATCTTGCACGATCCGCATTCTATTGCATTCTTGCATACAACCTTAGAGGGTAAATGCTAATAGACTGTATACTTGACTTGTTTATATCCAGCCGTTGTGCTCGTACCAAATAGACGTACGTGTTCGTATCGCTGCATTGACTGTTAGACCCGTATTCACATGAGACGAGCGTTGTATGAGTGCTAGCTTTGCTTTGCGGATTTCTTGGCTCAGCGGTAAGTACATATGTGCGAATACTTATCAAAGTGTAAGTGTTTGTGTGATGACTCGAATGAATACTTTGTTAATTGAAAAAGTATGCAAAGCATGATTCATACTCGAAATTGTTTGGATATAAATTGAATTCTCTTTATAAGTCCTGGAACTTTACTTGTGATAAGTTGATGATCTGATTTTGTCAATGGTAAAGAGAAGAAATAAAATACACATGTGCGAAACTTTAATTATCACATTGTGCCCATGTGAGTGACGTTTTAAATGAATGTCGTCTTATTTGGAAGAGTATGAAAAGCATGATTTATACTGAAAAATTCCGATTATTGATCTATACTGAGAATTCTTGGAAACGACTTGTGAAGATTGTATACCAACTTTGGTTATGAGAAATAAAGGTAATAAGATACCTCTAATAGATCTAGGACGATGCACAGAGTTGTGTTATTAATGGGAGGCGCCAAGCGATCCTCCATTTTCTTATGGCTAAGACCATTGAAGCAATGCTTCTTATTATTGGATAGAACTTAATTGTTTACAAATCCGCCCCCGATGAGCCAAAATGTACCAAAGTATTGAGGTCAAGGGGTTTGTTAGAGCTATAGAGTGCTACTTATACTTGTAAGGGTCACTACGGTATAGGGGTGTCGACACTTAAGGCCTTTTTAGCAAATGTTGTGAGCGGGGTTGACGAATGGGCTCCCATAACGCTCGGGTGAAATAGGGTTTTATAGAACCTCGAAGGAACCCTTTGTGATTACTTCGTGATCCCTCTGTTTACATCGATCCGCTGGTGGCTCTTCCAAGTTCTTAACGGTTAATTGAACTTGAAAGAAAATTGACTATTCTATTGATGTTGTTTGTGGCTCTTGATATGCCTTAATCAAATTAAATGAGTTTAGAAGCATTGGGTAATCGTGATTTAATATCGTTATCAGCTCAAATGAACTTGTTTACTGTTGATATCTTACTTGTTTAAGACTATGTGGAATACTCATGGTTTACTGATATTTTAAAGATGAGAAGTACTTGATGTGCGACTCCTCATACATGTTCAAAAGTTCCCACCTCTTTACTTATTAATGTTTCAAATATCTTGATCTATTTCAACTCATGCTTCTGCGCCACTCGTTGCTTTATATGTCGTAGTGTTTACTTACTCAATTTTTACTGATCAATTTCTACAAAACTGCATCGGCTTTTGCCATTGTAAAACCGCATGTCATCAATCAGGATAGGGGATGAGAACGCGTATCGAGACGAAGACGTAAATGGTTGCAACGGGGTAAGTACTAGAATTGAAGGCGTAAGAGCATGTCCAACAGGAGGAGCAAATACCCTTTTGGAGCAAAATTTGGTCCAAATGGACAAAATCATAGCTCCAACAGGTGGAGCATTCAGAGGAGCAAAATCAAAGCCAATGTTTTGGAGGAGCAATTCTGTGACATTTTTGGTGAGGAGCAAAAATATAAAAATCAAGTTTAATGAAAAATTAATTCTTCAATCATAGTTTTAATTGCTTAGGAAATTAGGTTGGGCCATTAAACATAGTTTAATTGCTTAAAGATTATTTGGCCACTACACATAATTTCAGTTGCTTAGTAAATTAGAGTTTTTTAGCACGTAAATTTATGTTAAAAAATTATTTAACATGTTTTTTAAAATATTTTGTTGACGCCGGCGCCGACAAAATCAGCTCCTTACCCGATTGGATCCTCCACGAGATCCTCTCCTCCGTCGATTTAAAGCACCTGGTTCAAACCTCCGCCCTCTCGCGGCGGTGGAGGTACGTCTGGACTTCGCACCCCTATCTCAACCTCCAATACTGCAGCAAAGTCTGGGAAGAGGCCGAAGACCCCCAATATCGCAAGTTCACCAACTTCATCACCCGATTCCTCTCCCTCCGCAACCACTCCTGCAAGGTAATCAGTTCCACCATCTCCGTCTACTTCTACGCCACCCCTTCGTTTCTCAACCACTGCGTTTCCTACTTGATCCAACACGGTTGGGAGAAACTCCGAATTCATTCAATTTATTGCTGTTCGTTGACTAAGTATCAGTTTCCTCCTTGCTTCTACACTTGCGAATCGATAACTGAACTTGATCTTAGCGACAATCAAGATGTTGCCCTTGACGACGCCGTTTTGAACCTTCCCAATTTGAAGAAACTGCGTCTAGTGAGTTTCACATTCCGGGAGGTCAACAACTACCACCAAGGAGGATTCAGTGTTCCCAGAGATAGTTTCATCACTAATGAATTGTTTTCGAAATGTATGAATCTGGAATGCCTGATATTAGACCTCTGCGATTTCCGGCTTTTTAATGTTTCTTTACCTATACTCAAGAGGTTGGATATAAGGTTGAATTCAGCGGTCGAACTAGAATCCGAAATAGAGATCAAACTTGATACGCCACTGCTGAGTTCATTCAAATTGGAGGGTGGGACTTCTGTATTGCTCAACACCGTATCGGAGCTTTCTTGTATGGAGAAAGTGTACATTAATCTCCACCAAGACGTGCTTTGTTATCACGGCGATGATGTAAAAGAAGCTTCGGGGCTGAATCTCATTAAGATGCTTGAGCAGCTTGGGAATGCAAGTACCGTTACTTTGGCCGCCGAAACAGCTGAGATTCTTGCGATGAAGCCCCTCTCGGTTGCAAACTATAGTCCCCCGTTTGGTAACTTGAAACATCTCAAGTTTCTGGAGCCGTGTGGATCCATACGATTACCTCCAGAAGTGTTGACGTACTTGACGGTTGGATCACCCTACCGTGAGTCTGTGCTGATGGAGTTGCCCAAGGAATGTTGGCATAATGGAACAGAGATGGTGGTGAATTGTAGTGAAAAGGCAACATAAAACACATTTGGTCGCCAAGATAGGAATGGTTGAACAAAAAGCTGGAGAGCGACTGCAATGCCGGCTGATTTGCAATTCAGCTCTAATTTTGGTTTTGTTTCTGGAGTTCAGACAGTTTTGGGTTAGATTCAATGAAGTTGGACTAGTTGGTTGGTTTTTATGTTTGATCGGTTGTAACAAGAATGGTTCGGTGCTTCAGGAAGAAATGAAATTTATTTTTCTCTATTTTTTGGGGATTGTGCGTCGACAGATATCAGGGGTGTTCTTTGAATGCTGAAAATGTTTGATTTTATAACACAATTATGCAGGCATGATTAGTTTCTTTTACATGAACATACTGTGTTTTTCCAAAGAAAAATCTCATCATACTTTGATTGCTGTTGATTTTAACTTTTTCCAATGGATTGAAGCCATGGCCTCCAAAGAAAGGGATGTCGTGGGTCGTGGCTTTCTGGTTGTACGAGCGGCGACCATGTTATGGGTTCTGAATCCTCTTCATCGGGTATCGATTCTCATATTCCTTGTTTTATGTCTTATGCAACTTTTTTGTCACCTCTGGCTCAACATTTGGTCTTGGAAAAGTCTGGTTGACTATTGTTGACTCTACAATGTCGGATTCTTGTGATTCGGCAAACAGAGTGGATCTCTCAATTCTTCTTGTTTGGTTGTGTGGAGACTAATGAAAACTTGTAGTACAGAAAGCTCTGGACTCTGGTCGGTGTCTCCGACAAGGAGAAATAATTTGATTTTGATGTTGTTAAGTCCTCTTGCGGGAAGTTGACGATGCTCATTGTTTAAAAATTACTCCCAATGACATTCCCAATTCTTGAGCCCTCGACATAATATTATCGGGACCGAAGCCTTCATACAGTTTGAAGAGATACGGGCTACCGTTAAAAACTCGACTTAACTATTGTGAATATGGGAAAATGATGTTATGCAAATATTTATGTAGAGTTTGATTCGAACGAACCCTTGATTCGGATGTGTATGTATTCGATATACGACTCGATTGAATATGAACAATTCTGAAGCAATAATTACCAAACACAATATAAAATCGGCTTCGTACCATTTGTGAAGCAATAATTATCAATTGTCTATTAAAGTTGCTGTGCATCCTAGAGAAGATATAACACTACAAAGTAAAGGATCTGTAAGTGCTGGAATGAAACAATACATAGATCGCATGAACTGCCATAACACTTTTATCAACTTAAAAGAACTCAAAGGATTCAACTATAACCCTTCAATCAGAAGAAGTGCTATAAATATCACTTCCAGCGTCTGAATTGAGGAACCACCAGGAGATAAAAGCATCCATGTCACTGTTTGCATATTATGTGTTCCACAGAGAAGAGTACAGGTCACTCCATTCCAGTGTTACCATAGTTTACTCGTACCCCCCCCCCCCCCCCCCCCCCAAATTGCAAATTGGATTACGTGTTCCGAAACATGGAACACCAGCAATAACAAGACGAGTCCTACAACTATTATTCCCACGCAGTCGAAACTGTAGGCGTGCCAACACTGAGACTGGAACGGAAACGCTGGAACAAGGGCCGAGGAAGACCCTTGGTGAAGATGTCGACTTACTGATAATCTGCTGGAATGTGCAACACGCGTAGCTGGCCCATACGAACCTTCTCACGAACGAAGTGTAGATCAATCTCAACATGCTTAGTGCGCTGATGCTGAACATGATTACCAGAGAGATAGACAGCACTCACATTGTCGCAATACACGACAGTGGCCCGAGGCGGGGTGGCACGAAGCTATATAAGCAAATTCCGGACCCAGCAGAGTTCGGAGACGGCGTTAGCAACACCGCGATACTCAGCCTCAGCACTAGAACGAGATACTGTGGCCTGTCGCTTGGACGACCAACTCAGAAGATTGTCCCCATAGAAGACACAGTAACCAGAAGTGGACCGGCGCGTGTCCGGACAACTAGCCCAATCTGCGTCAGTGTAGGCGGTGAGGGAATCAGCAGCGGAGGCAGAGAGCCGGAGACCATACTCAAGTGTCCCACTGATGTAGCACAAGATACGTTTCAGGGCATGAAAGTGCGGCTCACGGGGGTCATGCATGAAGAGACAAACCTGCTGAACTACATACTGGATGTCTGGTCGAGTGAACGTGAGGTACTGCAAGGCCCCAGCAAGGCTGTGGTATAATGTAGGATCAGCAACCGGTGGGCCAGATGTAGCTGTGAGTTTACTTCCTACCTCAACAGGGGTGGCAGTAGACTTACAGGTCGACATAGAGGCACGCCGAAGAATGTCAGTCGCATACTGATGCTGAGACAGGAACAGGCCGGACGAATCACAGGTGACAGCAATGCCCAGAAAGTAATGCAGATGGCCCAGGTCAGTCATAGCAAACTCTCCAGAGAGATGGAAGACAATTTGATCCAAGACAACCGGAGACGACCCAGTGATGACGATATCATCCACATAGAGAAGGAGGTAGACGATGTCCGAGCCACGACTGTAGACGAAGAGAGACTCATCACAAGAGCAACCAGAGAAACCGATAGTCTGTGTGAGGATGGTGGCAAATCGCAGAAACCAAGCACGGGGAGCCTGCTTCAGACCATATAAGGATTTGCGTAACCGGCAAACAAAGTCAAGATGGCGTGTGTCGCGGTAGCCAGGGGGATGATACATGTATACCGTCTCAGAGAGATCACCATGAAGAAAAGCGTTCTTGACATCGAGCTGACGGATAGGCCAAGAGCCCGTGACGGCAATGCTGAGAACTGTACGGATGGTGGTCGGTTTGAAAACCGAGCTGAAAGTCTCCTCACAATCAATCCCAACCATCTGGGACTTCCCATTAGCTACCAATCGCGCCTTATAGCGCTGCAGACTACCATCAACGCGAAACTTGTGGCGAAAGAGCCACATAGATCGCAGAACATTAGCCCCTGCCGGGCGAGGAACCAGATCCCAAGTGTGGTTCGTAACCATAGCTCCAAACTCATCATCCATGGCCGCTTTCCAGTGAGGATCCGACAAGGCTAGGATGGGGGATTTGGGAAGGGGCGAGATGGGGTCTGGTGGCTGGGCCGCTAAAGTGAGACGGTGACTGGTTTGACTATGCCATGCATGGATCTTGTAGCCATCTGAGGAGAGAGATGGGGAGGAGAAGTGGCAACTGGACTCGGTGTGGGTGACTCAGGGGGGTCAGGTAACACAGGCACAGATCGACGGGCATAGTGCTGAGGAAAAGGTTCCACAAGGGTCCTGGACGGGGAAAGTTGTGTGGGTGCCCTAGTAGGTGCGGGCGGTGAGGTGGATGCCCTAGGAGGGGTGGGTGAGGGTGTGTGTGCCACATGGTTATGAGAACGATGAGTGAAAAGGGGAGACGAAAGACTGTCATCGGGATCAGACGTCATGTGAACAGAGGGAGACACAGACCCAGGAGTGGAGAAAGAAAACACCGTCTCATCGAAGGTGACATGACGGGAAGTGTGAACCCGACCAGTACTCAAGTCTAGACACATGTACCCACGATGATTAAGAGGGTACCCCAGAAAGACACATCGAACAGAGAGTGGTGCAAGCTTGTGAGGTGAGGTAGCAGAGAGGTTCGGGTAACACAAGAATCCGAACGTGCGGAGATGCTCATAGGATGGTGAGCGAATATTGTTGACAAGGAATTTGGTGGGAAGAATGTTATGAAGGTAGACAGCAGTAAGAAGAGACTCAACCCAGAAAGAGGCTGGAAGGGAGGCCTGAGCTAGGAGGGCACGACTGATGTCATTGATTCGACGAATCATGCGTTCAGCTTTGTCATTTTGAGATGACGTCTGAGGACACGCAAACCGGAAGATAAGTCCATGATTAATGGCTTGAGAGTGAAAAGAGCCATTATCGAATTCTCCACCAAGGTCACATTGAAAAGTTTTGATGGGACGCTCAAATTGAGTTTGTACAAAGGTAGTGAATTGTTTAAATTTTGATATCGCTTCGCTTTTCTGTTTAAGTGGGAAAACCCAGAGAAAATGGGTATAACATCTAATAGTAGTAGGTAGTATTTGTAGTGCGATTTGCTTAAGACCGGAGATGCCCATAGATCACTGTGAACAATGTCGAATGGACTAGAAGTAGAAGAAGTAGATGGTGAAAAAGGCAAACACACGTTTTTACTAATTTGACAAGCATGACAATGAGCTTCTGAATTATGCCTACTACAAGAAATTAAATGACTACTATGAAGCGAATCTAAAATTAGACGCCCGGGATGACCAAGGCGGTTGTGCCAAACGGAAGCAGGAAAGGCAGTAAAAGAGACAGCAGACGACGGTGGTGGGACAGACTGGAATGGATAGAGATCACCCGAACTGTTGCTCCTCTGTAAAAGATCTCCCGATTGTAGGTCCTTTACAGAAAAACCAAAAGGGTCAAATTCAACAGAAACATTGTTGTCAGTAGTGAATTGACGAACAGAAACTAGGTTTTTGAAAACGTTTGGGGTGAGTAAGACATTTCTAAGGTGAAGGGACCGGGAGTTGGTGGTAAGGGTGTGATTGCCAGATCCTTTCAATGGAATGCTAGAGCCGTTTCCCACAAGTATGTTAGGATAAGGACAAGATGACAAGAGAGAGGAGAGTATACCTGACTGAGGAGTGAGATGAGAAGATGCGCCGGAATCAAGATACCAAGTCTGATCCGGAATGTTGAGTGTCATGCCAGAGAACTGAGATCCCAAATCAGTAGCAGGCGGGTAGGCAGAAGCGACTGTGAGGCTCTGCTGAGAAGGTCCTGGACCAAGAATACCTGACGTAACTGTAGGCTGAGAGGATCCTGACTGTGTCCAACCAGGTGTCGGGGGATATGGGCCCGACTGAACAGTCGCGGACGATGGGGCAGGACACCACACCCAGTTTTCGTGAGGAGAGGCAGGCGGTGCAAGATACTGTTGGGAGTATTGCTGAGTCTGATTGTATCCTTTGCAGCTAGACTGACGACGACGCCAACCATTTCCCTGACCACCCTTTGATTTCTTGGTTGGTGGTAATGTTGAAGGAGCCATTTGAAACAAAGAGACTAGTCAAAACCAAGTACAAAGCAGGCAAGAGCAATTAAAGCCAACGAAGCCACACCCACTAATTGTGTTTCAAAAGCAACGTGACCCACAACTTTTATCAAGCCCAAAAGATGGAAGTGTTCAGCAATCACATGACCTGTGAGCAACTAAAATAAAGAGTTGAGTACCTCTGTTCCTCGACAGTGTGTAGAATCACGAAGAGGTGACTAGCTTTTGAAACCAAAATCAATATTTAAATGGCTCTTGTTCACCGACTAACCCATAAAAGAAAAACTTAATTGCAATGGTTGTAGAAACAGACCAGCAAACGGGTTTAAGCTCTTCCGATTAGAGAGATGATGATCGGTGATGGAGATGACGAAACAAAACTGGGGAGCAGAAACAAAATCGAACAAGAGCAGTCACGACGGCAGCGGCTGCGCGGTGAAGGAGAGCGATGGACGGAGCGCCGATCGTTAGGGTCCAGTTGATTGACGGTGAGGATGATCGGAGATGCAACAGAGGCGCGATCTCGACGGCACAAGAGAGGCGACCAGGACGGGAAAGAACTCCGGCGATTCTGGCGGCGTTGAGGTCGTCGATTAGAGCACAGGGAGCAAACAATCGTTCTGCTCGGTGAACGATCGAGAAGCGGAAGCAGAGGTGGACGTCGACGATGACCCCAGCCAACGTGGACGACGACGACGATGATGAGAGGGAGGCGACGTCGCAATCAGGAGTGCGATCGGAAAAATCAGAGGCGAGGGTAGGGCTCTGATACCATGAAAGTGGGAGAAATCTTCCGTAGTTTTTCATTGAGTATTCACACCTTTAAATAGGTAATTACAACACTAATTACACAAATTAGTCCTCTAGTAATTATAAAACGAGTCCTACAACTATTATTATGAACATTAGGTGTTCCAAACGGTTTTTAATACAAAAAAATATTCTCTCTCCAATGAAGATGTCCATAGGAGCCTACCCATGTACCAAAATCCACTGGGCACCGCGATCCATGTTCCCATTCTAAACAAGCTATCTCATATGTGCCATCATATAAGAAAAACACGACGAGTTGATAGTGGTGACAGTCAGTCGGAAAGCATAGGCCCTTTCACCAACATGTGATATAAGAGTGTTTGCTTTGAACTTTGATGGAATTTATTGACCATCTCATGCAAGAATGCGTAAATTGATAGAAAGGTGGAGGGTAACTTGTATAATGTTTTCTTACTCTCTAACACATCGCTTCAAAATTTTCCACATTATTTTTACGTGGTCCAAAAAGTGTTTCTATGTGAGCTGTGAGATTTCATAGGACATTTGCCGGTTCTATTCCATGAACAATCCATAGGGTGCGAGTAACTAGGATTATCATTCATTTATGGATTTAAAATGTAAAATAATTACCAATAATATTTTCTGAATAAACCTATAAACATTTCAAAATCAATCAATACAAACGGAGAAGAACATCTACTAGCAATCCTAGGTAGCACTGAAACACGGGGGGGGGGGGGGGGGGGGGGGGGTGAGGATACGGAAACGGTCCTGGGATACAGCATTTTCTAAGAAAATGATGATACGATACGTCAAAATTATTATTATTATTATTATTATTATTATTATTATTATTATTATTATTATTATTATTATTATTATTATGCTAATAGATGACAAAATACTGGTTCCCAACTTCTTTAATATTTCTAGCTTAAATATCATGGAAAAGCATAGTTCAAGTATAAGAATGAGAAGCGAAAGGAGAGTGGCTTCCGTGGCTTCGAGTTTGACGTTGTGTCTGAAAATAGTTGCGGTTTTCACCTGTGAGAGCATAAAACTTCACTTAGAACTTTTTTGTTCCTAAGAGCAGCCTTTTCATATATTGCGCTCTCAATTAATCTACTTTAGCCTAATTATATCTAACCCATTTAAAGTAAAAATATTTCATATAACAACCCGTGTGAAAGTCTAATAAACACTAAGGTGTGATTGTTGTCTCTCATTAAGTGTCCCTGACGTATACACCAAGTGTCCAGCCTAATAAAATTCTCTAAACTATCAGTAGACGGCAGCCAGAGTGTCTGACATGTACTTTGGTGTGTCGTACGAGTGTCCCAAGTCTCTGATATGGTACGAACCCCTATTGTTGAGCGTCCACGCTTCTTTATTCTTATCTGAAAAATAATCATTCAAATATACCACGCAATTGATGGATTAACTCAAAACTATACTGGTGGTTTTATGAGTTCAATTGAAACTAAAATTTTGGGGATCAAATGTAAAATGATCTATAAATGTTGAATGAGTGAATGTTATTTATGGGGACCAATGGTCCATATATATATTCGAGAGTAGTTACATACAAAGTATAATTTGCTAAACTAGGAAATCAAATAATAACAACATAATGGGTGATTCCATAAATCACGTAAGAGATAATAACTAACTGCATAAATCAAGGGATGACATAATCGGAGATTATCTCATTCTTTAACACGCCCCGTAAGATGGAGGATCCGTCGGAGACTCCAATCTCAGATCGCAGATGAAGGAAGGATTTGCGTCCAAGAGGTTTTGTGAGTGTATCCGCTAGTTGTTGCTGACTTGGGACATGTTGCGCATGAAACTTTGCCGAGGTAACAAGATCGGGGACGAAGAAGTAATCGAGCGCGACATGTTTCATGCGCGAGTGGAAGACTGGATTCTTGCAAACATATGTGGCACTAAGATTATCGCAGAACAAGGTCGGCGAGCCAGTCGAGAAGCAAGTGTTGAACCCACAGTAATTCAGCAGTGGCATTTCCAAGTGCGTGATATTCAGCTTTCGTGGAGGAACGCGAGACAGAATTTTGAAGAGCGGACTTCCAGGATATGACATTTGAGACCAAGTATAGAACATACGAAGTGGTGGAGCGTCCCATGGTTGAGTTACCACCCCAGTCAGCATCGGAGAAGGCAGAGAGGTTCATGTGCGCCCGGGCACAGATAGAGTCCATTGCATACGGTGCGTTTGAGATAACGAAGTACGCGCTTGGCTGCCAACCAGTGGAGGGTAGTGGGCCATGGAGGAATTGCGAGAGTCGATTGAACGCGAATGAGATGTCAGGTCGCTTGAGGCTCAGATATTGCAGAAGACCAAGGAGGCGTCGATAATCAGAGATATCAATAGCCTTTGTGGAGTCCACTGGTGGAAGGGGAGCATTGAAGCCCATAGGAGTGGATACAGGCTTGGAATCGTCCATGTGAAACTTCTCCAGGATGTCCGATATATATTGAACCTGCGAGAGGAAAAGACCCCCTGAGCAGGGATAACTTCCATTCCCAAAAAATGACTAAGTGAGTCCAAATCTTTGAGAGAGAATAGAGTAGCAAGTTGAGCCACAAACCGCGATAGAGCTGACGGAGAGTTTCCAGTTAACACAATATCATCCACATAGACCAGGAAGAATAATCGCACCCCGTTGGCGAAGAGGTAGAACAGGGATGGATCTGCGCGCGACCGTTGGAACCCAGCACTGAGCATAAAGGCAGATAGTTCATTGTACCATGCACGAGGAGCCTGCTTGAGACCATAGAGTACTCGTCGAAATTGGAAGACATGAGTGGGATTAGATCTGTCTACATATCTCGGAGGTTGTGCTAAGAAGACTTTATCAGTAAGAGTACCATTGAGAAACGCATTGTTGATGTCCAGTTGACGCATCGGTCATCCATGCGAGAGTGCCAATGTTAGGATAATGCAAACTGTGACAGGCTTTGTAACACCCCTCGTTCCCCAGACTTTCCGTTCCGGACAGGAGAGCCCAGGAGGGTGCCACTCAAAATGAAGCGGCGGAAATCGAGAACAAAACATGTCATAGTTATATATTACAACCCATATTGTCTCCAAAAGTGAAATATTACATACTATTACACAAGATGAGCATTGTCTAGGTGAATCATTTATTTAAAGATACTAATACCACTAGATGAGTCTGCAAACCCCTTAAGCCGAGCTCCCATCAGCTAGACCTGCGAGGGAAAATAAACAAGACCACAGTTTTCCAAAGTCAGCAAGAAATGCTGAGTAAGTAAACACCCTAACGTGTAAACAGATAAGAGGCATATTTTTCTTTAAAGAGCATGAATAGTTTTAGGGAACTAGGTACACGAATGCAATTGACAAAACCTGAGATGTTATAAATTTTCGGTATCCTCGTAACACTGTTGTTTTTTATTTCAATAGAATATTTTCACATCCATAAATCCAGCCCCTCTTAGGGGGGTATACACCCATAATGCTGCCCCATTAAGGGGGATAATCCCGTTAATCTGCCCCACTTATTGGGGGTATACTCTCATAACACTGCCCCAATAAAGGGGATATATCCAAGTACAATATTTCTTTTTATTTCTCTGGACCATCCACGATTCATAATTAATGGTGGCGGGAACAACCAATCAGTCATAATACACTTTTGAAGGAATCGTTGAGGCACGTTGCCAAAATTTCAAGTCAAGCACGCATAACATAAATCATATTTTGAGACGTAAAAATCGTAAAAATATTTAGACACGAAAGGAGGACGGAACACTAGGTTAGGCATGTGTACTCACCTCGAGTAGCAAGACAATTAGCACAACAAAGCCTCTACGGATAAACGAACCCCTCGTCTACGAACTCGTCACCTACAATTTATAATTCCTAAATTAATTACATGTCCAAAGTGTGCAAGTATGCTATGCAAAATTTCTCTAAGTCTCATTTGAAATTACCCCCCATTATCCCATTAATTACTAGAGTGCCAAAGTTTATATGACGATCCGACGTCGTAAACAATTGTATTTTTCTCATAAAAATCACTATTTATATAAATACTAACTCTTAAGAATTATTAAGTAAGAAATCGCATATTAAATTTGTACACTCTAATCTTTAGAAATAGTAATTTACTATACAACATATTTATTTATAAGTGACTACAAAATTTAATTCAAACTAATTTAATTATTGTTAATCGTTTATTATAAAATGTATATTCTATTAAAGAATTAAATCCATAAATAAGACTGACAAAATGTTTATTCAAGGAGAACAAGTGTTTAGTCACACATCATTTATAACATTTTTTTTGGAGAATTTTCTTTTAATATCTACAAATAATATTCAAGTTTTATCTATTTATAAATAGAGGAATATTCTTAAAATTTATTTTCCTATTTAACTCTCTAACTTATTTTATTTTGGCAATATTAAACAAATGACATATTTCACTCAAATCACAAATTTATAAGTACTTGAAATATTTATCCAACAAGTTATATTTTTATTTTGCCTATTTTTAAGAGTAACAATAATACATATATAATTTTTAATAGCCAAAACTTCTTTTACACAATCAAAACAATAACTAGAAAAGTTAGAAATTAATTCTAATACGAAAATTGCATTTTTAATTTTATTTTTATATGCAGTTTATATAAACAACAAGTGGATCCCCTAAGTTCACATAAATGACATATAATCACCCCCCACTAATATTTACAATTTTCACATGTGACAGTTCATACCCTCAACTTTTCAGAAAGTACAAAACAACCCCCAAGCATGAACACACGTATAAATCTCCCAACCCAACAACCTGATTCGATTTAGAGCTAACAAAATCAAGCTTTGATGATCAATAATGAGCTAGAGGGTGATTTAGGAGTTACCCAAGCGAAAAATCGCGAGAAACGGTCAAGATTTGGGTCCGGTTGGGTTCGGCGTCGATGGTGGCCGGCGGTGATGGTCGAATCCGACGATTGAGGCGTTGTTGGCTCTGGTTGTTGGCGAAAATGATGTCCTCAGACCTCCAGGAGGTGGATGGTCTTGATTTCGGAGGGTGGGTACGCCTGATTCGCCGACTGTGCTCTTCGCCGGCGTTAATGGCGGCCGGCGGCCGGCGGATGGCTCTGGGCTTCCTTTTGCGGCTAGATGATGCTTCTCTTCCTCCTACTTGGCTCGAAACAGAGAGGGGAGGAAGGAGACGTGGCCAAAACAAAGGGAGAGATAGGAGAGAGTGGCCGGTGGTGATGGCGGCGTTGCTCTTCGGGAACGGCAGTGGCCTGCCGCTGCTGTTTCTGCTGGGTCTTTGCCGGAGACAACAGGGAGAAGGAGAGAGACAGAGAGGGGCAGAGAGGGGGGGAGGAGAAGTGAGGGAGTTGGAGGCTGTGGTGATGGGGGTGATGGCGTTGGGGGTGGTCCTGGGTGCGTCTGCCAAAGAAGAGAGTAAGAGGAAGGAGATATAGAGGGAGGGTGAGATGTACGGGGAGAGAGAGAGAGAGAGAGAGAGAGAGAGAGAGAGAGAGAGAGAATATTGGGGAAACGCAATTGAGTTTCCTGAGGAAAATTTTTAGGTAATGACAAGAACATTCCCCTTAGTTTACATATCCTTTTAAACAACCCCAATATGTTTGTTTATCATTATCTGAAAATACAACTTCCTCCTCACTAGCCATTAATTTTTCAAAAATAAACATGTAAACTGTGTACGAGAGAATCCTTTGGGGAGGATTCAATATACACCGGGAGCAGAGGATAGAAAGAACACGGAAGGAGTAGGGCGTGTGTAGGGAGAGAGTAAGACAATGGTAACTATGAGAGAGAGAGAGATAGGATTTTGGCAGAGCTTCCGCGTAGTTCAGGTGATTCGTCTTTTGTATGGAAGGGTTAACGATCCTATATATAATGGAGAATGTGACCGTTGTAGTGGGTTAATGCGCCCATTAATGGCGGCTTAATTAGCTTAACCACAACGGCACGTTCGTCCGCGTATATAGGAACCGTTACGCACTTCATCCGCGTATACCGGCATTATGAGGTTGACCGATTTTATGGAGCTCGTGCCATAAATCTCTCAAAGCAGTTACTAAAGGTCGCGCGCGGGGTTGGTTGCCGCTCGCACGCGACAGGACTTACTCTAGCCGCCAAACCACTAAGTCCCTACAAGTCCCGTGTGGTGTATGTGAGGGCCCTGTCTCGCAGCCCCCACATGGATCAGCGCGGGTGGTGATCCAGTGTGTATGGAGCACAGCTAGGTGAGCTGGATGATCGGCAAGTGGCTAAGAACTGTCTGTCTAGAAAGCACTATCTACATTAGCCCCCTTTTTGCGCGTGAAGGCACCTAGTTAGATAGGCTTCAATGCGCAGAAACCAGTGCACGCGTCGCTGCCACGCCCCAATTCAAATACACGCAAAATCAGCCCCCGTGCGTGCCAACCTAGAATCCCTAGAGTCGTGCCGTCTGTTCTTTTAGGGTTTTAGGCGTGCCGTCAGCTCGTCCTGTGATTGCGCGATTCGACGGTGACGGTTGCGATTCGACTACTGAAAGGACGCGACTCCTCATTGTTTTTGAATAAATACTCTATGCCCTCCATTGTTGCAAAGCATCATTTCTCTCTCTAAAGTGAATGTTACCTGGAAGCCTTCAAGAGCAGATTCAAGTAATCAGTCATCAGTTCTTCCTTGTCAATCGTCTCCTTCAACTTGCTTCACCAAAACAAGGTTGGCTTTGCTCAATTCCATCAATGTATTTAAATATCCTTTGAAATTTCTTGGATCTATAAACCCAGAGTTATTTGGAATACGCCATTTATTTAGAACTGCAAAAGAGGCTCTTCTTAAACCCCAAAAGATTGAATCACCAGATTGTGACGATTTCGAATGATGAACTTTTCTGAAATTCTGAGATTCTAAACCCAGAACTGACCCCGAACCGTTCATCTTCTTCTGACAAACCAAAATTGTTTCCTGAATCTGAACTGAAATTTAAACTGAAAGTGGGTATATTTCTCCCCCCCTTTTTCTTGCTTTTCTGCAGGAATGGCCAAGACAAAAGGATCTAAACCCGTTAAAGAGCCTGAAGAAATACCTGATCTTCCAAAGACCTTGTGGAGAAAAGCCCCCTATTTGGGTGGAAAGGATTTTTACCATGCTAGGGTTAAGGTGAAGAATCTACCGGCTCCTGCCCCCTCCGGAGAATTGCGAACACTGACCCCGCCTACCAATGCAGACATGTTAGAGTTAATCGATTCCAAAGATGTGGTTAGGCTAGGGATTGAAAATGGGTTTTTTCCTCATACTGCAATTTCCACCCAAGCCTTTGTTCAAAAGTTGGACTTGATGGACGAGTGGATTGACCATGTATTGACCCACCATGTTATCGCATTGGACAATGCTGGGATTTATTTCGCAGTTCGTGCTATGAAGGGTGCTGCCGTGAAGCTGAATCCATCCATGCTTCTAAACCTTCTTTCTCGCTATTCACCTGCGACCCACACATTCCATTTTGCTGAATTCGAGGCTGCCCCTACTTTGGAAGATGTACAAATTTTATATGACCTCTCCCCTATGGGCGATGTGGATCCCCTGAGCCCTTTGAAGACTGATCCAGAGCTTGCTCTAAATGCGCAAATGGAAGAATGCTTATTCGAGGTGAAGAAAATCTCTACTCGTTGGACATCTGCGAAAGTTCTTCCCGAATGGCAGCTTGTTGAAACTTCTGCGAAGAACACCTGAGGCAAGTGGGTGCAATACTTCTTTCGCGACTATGCGAATGGTAGTATTACCAAGGAACTTTTGGACAAGGATCCAAATACGAAGAATTATATAGAGGGGAAGGGGTACCATCTAACCTTGTGTGGCTTCCTCTGTGCCTGGTTGTCGAGGTACTTGATTTATTTTCATCCTCATGATGGGGTTTTTTTATCATGTCCTCCCCCTTGCTGTTAAGTTGGCCCTCGGCCAGAGAGTCGCACTTGGGCCTCTGGTCTTGGGCACCGCGATTGGACCAGCTGGTAGTGGCGATCAAAGACTCTCGCGGTCGTCTTGATGTGTTGACTTATGTCAACATTGCATTCCTTACCATGTGGGTTTTTAAGCGATGGCCCTCTTACGCTCCTGTTCCTTCCAGGCCCAGCAAGTGGTGTGTCCCAGGTGCGGAGAATGAACTTTCCAGTGGGAGAGCTGCTCGATGGTTTAGAACCAATCTTCCTAAGTTCACCTGGAGTCTGATATGCGATGACCGGAGCAAGTTTACAGCTAGGCCTTATGCCACGCGTATTGAAAACGTGCGATGGTTTCCGAAGGTGTACCCCACTAGATCTGGTCCTTATTCAGAAGAACTCCTTCTCGAAGGTCATGAGCGTTATCGCGAATTCTTCTGCTGGTGTCTAAGGGGTTACCTTCCTGCTCTTGCTGAGTATGTCCATGAACTTTTTCCCAGATATGAAAGGATCACAGTCGGCGTTGACCCAACTCGCGTCTCTCCCCAGTTTGGTTTCGATGCAGTGGCGCCTTCCATTTGGCCTAAGTCGATCGCAAGAGGCTTCTACAAGCGACTACTGACCGGTGAGTGCCAAACGATCTTTTGGAGCAACTTGCCCTTCGTTCAACCTTCAAGTAGCCGTGAAGGTCGCCTCTCCCGAAATTGGATTTCTTACTGGGCTACTCAGCAAGCCAGGTTCGAAACGCACTCGACTCCTCAGCCCAGTGTAGATAGGGCTTTCTGGACAAGAAGATCTTGGCCACGTGGCAATCATCCAGCACACCATATTGTGCTCCACACACACTGGATCACCAGCCGCGCTGATCCATGTGGGGGCTGCGAGACAGAGCCCTCGCATACCACCGCACGGGACTTGTAGGGACTTAGTGGTTTGGAGGCTAGAGTAAGTCCTGTCGCGTGCGAGTCAAGCCCGCACGCGACCTTTAGTAACTGCTTTTGAGAGATTTATGGCACGAGCTCCATAAACCCGGTCAATCCGGTCAAACCCGGTCAACCTCGTAACGGTTCCGGTATTCGCGCATAACGTTCTGTAACGGTCCCTATATACTCGGACGAACGTGCCGTTGTGGTTAAGCTAATTAAGCCGCCATTAATGGGCGCATTAACCACACTACAACGGTCACGTTCCCTGCTATATATAGGACGTTAACCTTTCCATACAAAGGAGGACACACTAGCCATACGCGGAAGCTCTGCCAAACCTCTGTCTCTCTCTCAGACATTACTACTGCCTTACTCTCTCCCTACACACAACCCAACTCTCTCTGTGCTATCTCTGATCCTCTATATACGGTGTACACGGAGGTCTCCCCGCCGGAATCTCTTGTGCACATTTTGGTGAACCCGACGTGAACTTACCAACAAAAGCAACCATGTCTCAGGAGGATGATGTTAGCAACAGATCGCCTTCCACCGAAACTGCCTCGGGAGAGGAAGCCTGCCGTACTCCTACGACCCCTGGTGAGGCACCGACGCTAGAATCCTTGGACGCCACCATCCAAGGTCAGGCGAAAGCCCTCAAAGCTCAATCTGTACAGCTAGAACGGATCATGGCCGTTCTGGGCACTCTTGCGCCAAACCCTTCACCGGCCACCGCCATCTCTCAAGGAGGAGGAGCCCCTACCGCTCCAGGACTGGGAGTGTCAACCACGCCTCCCAACCCTAATCTGCAGACTCCACCGGCGGCCACGCAGCTACCTTCAATTCAGGGGTCAACAGCTCATATGTTGCCTCTCACTACTCATACTCCTTAGCCTCCGACCTTGGTACCTAATTCGGCGTCGCAGTATCCCTTGCCTCCTTCAACGGCGATCTGGGGCAATGCGAACAGCCAATATGTCCCCAATCCTCCGGCGGCGTACGTGTCGCCTCCGCCTGCAGCAACCCCTCCTCCTGTTACCGAGGGGAGCATTCCAGAATGTATGACGTCTCTGCAGAAACGCATGGACACTATTCTGGCTCACCAATCATTCACGGATACTATCATCCCGAAGCTAGACAACGATCCACCCATCCCGCGGGAGATCTATCTCATGCCTAACCCGGTGGGGTATAAGGCTCCTAAATGGGACAAGTTCGAGGATGTCAACGGAAACGCTCACGAGCATGTCATGCGTTTCATTGATTTCATGGGGCCATATGGAGCCGATCCCAAACTGCTGATGCGGGAATTCCCAAAGTCCTTGGGGAACGTAGCATACAAGTGGTATAGAACATTGGAGGCCGGATCCGTGAAGACTTGGGACGACATGGTCCAGAAGTTCTATACCAAGTTCTTCCAGATGGAAGAAAAAGTGACAATGATCCACCTCTCGCGGATGTATCAGAAGCGCGAGGAGGACGGGATAACTTTCATCAAGAAATTCAGGGCGAAGTCCTTGGAATGCAAAGATCCGATGCTCGAAAGTCGACTCGTAGAGATATGCCTGCCATGCATGCGAGATGAATACAAAGGTATGCTCATCAACCTGCAAACACCTACGTTTTCAAAGCTAATCAAATGCACGAAGAACATCGAGCCAATAGTCGAGAGGCAGAAAAAGAAAAATGCTCCAGAGCGATCTTCGAGCGGTACTACCTACAAGATCGGGAGGTTTAGTTACAAGAGGGGACGCGAAGTTGAGGTCAATACAGTTTCACCCCAGAAGCAGGCGAAAATTGTGAACTTCGACGCACCACCTCTGCCATGTTCGGTGGAAGAAGCAAGCGACCTCTGCAGGCAGTGGCGCAAGGACGGTGTCCTGCCACCGCTCGAGAAGGCACCCTCCAAGGAGATGGTGAGGGACCCGAAGTGGTGCGAGTACCACGGCAAGGTCATGCATCCCACAGCGGACTGCAAGAAGCTCAGGATTGTCTTTAGCCAAAAGATGAAGAACGGCGAGCTGATCGTCAGCGACCACAGGAAGGATGTGCGCAACAATCCACTTCCTGCCCATGCGGAGCAAGACTCGAAAGGTAAAGAGGTCGCCATGATCTCGATTGTGGACCTGGAAGAAGTCGCAGAGGATGGTCTACCCATCATTGCCGAAGTCCACGAGGATGAGGACTACAGCTTAGACACGGAAGATGAACGTGCTGACCGGATGAAGGGGTCGCACGGCTTCAGAAGATTCTTCGAGGAAATGAACTTCTCGGAGAAATGCCGGACAGAAATGACGAAAGCAATCTTGAGGATAGCGGAGGATTACGAGGAGGATCTTGTAGTCTCCAACGGGAAAGTCATCAGGGCGTCTCGCTCCACAGAAAAGATTATGACCTTTTCTGCTAGCGACAAGAAGACAGATGCGAGTCATCAGAGGCCTTTGTATGTGACGGCCATTATCAACGGTGTCGAATTCAAAAGAGCATTCGTCGATGGAGGAGCAGCGGTCAACGTCGTGTCGCTCCACACACTGAAGCTCGCGGGGATCCCCGAGTACAAGATTGTCAGACGTCCATCCCCGCTGATGGGATTCGGAAGCGACTCCAGAATGACGATAGGATGGATCCGTCTGGGCGTCCAGATCGGCAAGATTAAGTGCTCAGCGAAGTTCTATGTCATAGATGCGAACACCACATATCACATGATCATAGGTCGAGCCTGGATTCATCGCTTTGACGCGGTTCCTTCAACAGCTCACCAGCTTATGAAAGCTATTTGGAACGACAGAATAGTCGAAATACCGGCTTCAACAAATCCATTCAACCTGGATGAAGCACATGTTAGCGAGGCGGTGTGGTTCACCGAGATGGCAGACGAACAAACACCGGGGCCGTTCAACCCTACTCCTTTACCGTTGTGGGAGGACATTAAAGATCAGTCACCTGCGGGAGTCATGGTGACAAGGGAAGCACAAGAAGTCATGGACCTTCCTCATCAGGTGGAACACCAGGGAGGTGCGAAATTATGCAGGCAACTCCTCTCAATTGGATATTTCTGGCCCACTATGGAGGCCGATTGCCGCACCAAGGTACGACGCTGCCAGGAGTGTCAATTCAAGGGTAACCTAGTGCACGCTCCCGCTGTCGATCTGCATGCATTGGGAACGCCATGGCCATTTCACACATGGGCTCTAGACTTCATTGGTCCCATCCGACCAACTTCGCACGGGAATCATTTTATTCTCACCGCAACTGAGCTGTTCACCAAATGGGTGGAGGCGATACCACTGAAGACGGCAAATGCGCTAGCGGTGGTCAATTTCATCCAAGAAAACATCATATGCAGGTTCGGAATTCCCAACACCATCCTTTCAGATAACGGTACTCCTTTTGTTAATCGCCAGGTGGCTGCGAAGCTAGCAGAGTACAATATCAGGCAGATATGTTCCACCCCCTACTACCCGAAGGGGAACGGGCAAGCCGAGGTGACCAACAAAACACTGTTGAGGATTTTGAGTAAGATGGTCGCAGATGACCACAAGAAGTGGGCTGACTCCCTAAGCGTAGCCCTGTGGGCTTATCGGACTTCTCCGAGGACACCCACGGGGGTCTCACCGTTCCTCCTATGCTATGGAGCTGAGGCCGTGGTACCTGCGGAGGTGAGAGTCAATTCGGCGAGACTGGCCTTTCACGCGTTGTACGACAATCAACGCGATCATGACTTAGTTTTGCTGGAGGAAAAGCGAGAGCAAGCTAAAAGGACCAACAAGCGGTATCAAGAAAGGATCGCTCGTGCGTACAATAATACGGTCCAGCGAAGAGATTTCGCAGTTGGAGATTTGGTCCTGCGCGCATCTGACCATCGCATGCGAGAGGCGGCTCATCCAAAATTTGCAGCCAATTGGGAAAGGCCTTTCGAAGTCACGAAAGTCTTTGACAGTGGCTACTGCAGCATACGGAGGTTGCACGGAACGACCTCAACCCCAAGCTCAGTCAACATGCGTTGGATTAAGAAGTACTATCCTTGACTTCTCTCATTTCATGCGTTTTATTATAACGTTGCCTCATGTCTTGTATGGCTATGATTCACGCAATCTTCTCTCCCATATGAGAGAATTGTAAGCTCGCCTCTCCCATATGAGAGCACTATAATAAAAGGTTCTCCCAAATGAGAACTTCATATTTATAGCTGTTAATGTTGCTTTATTTAGTTTGTTATTACTGTTAACAATGGGCTATCTGCCATAATATCAGCCTGTGCGATCTTAATTGATCTTCTAAAGCCTATCTGTCACGATAGCAGCCTATGCAAATGCGATCTTAATTGATCTTCTAAAGCCTATCTGTCACGATAGCAGCCTATGCAAATGCGATCTTAATTGATCTTCTAAAGCCTATCTGTCACGATAGCAGCCTCTGCAAATGCGATCTTAATCGATCTTCTAAAGCCTATCTGTTACGATAGCAGCCTATGCAAATGCGATCTTAATCGATCTTCTAAAGCCTATCTGTCACGATAGCAGCCTATGCAAATGCGATCTTAATTGATCTTCTAAAGCCTATCTGTCACGATAGCAGCCTATGCAAATGCGATCTTAATTGATCTTCTAAGCCTATCCGTCACGATAGCAGCTTATGCGAAAATGATCTTAATTGATCTTCTAAGCCTATCTGCCACGATAGCAGCTCATGCGAAAATGATCTTAAGTGATCTTCCAAAGCCTATCTGCCACGATAGCAACATACGCGAACATGATCTTAAATGATCTGTCAAGCCTATCTGCCGCGATGGCAGCATTATGCAAATGCGATTTAAAATTCATCCTTAAGTCTATCTATTGTGATAGCAACATCATGCAAAACGATCTTAAGTGATCTACAAAGGTGTATCTGATATGATAGTACTTGCATGTGAATCTGAAAGAAAACCACAAGCCCATCTGCCAAGATGGCACAGCTGCGAAAACACGATCTCGAACGATCTAAAAACAGTAAAAGGTGTTCATATAGCACTCCAAAGGCGAAATATGCCGATACACATGCGAGATTGTATTTTGTTGTAACAAGACAGCAGATAATACAAAAGCAATCTATCATTATGAGTCAAAAAGACTTACAATTTATCTGTCTAGATAGCAGCTTACAAGCGAAAAGCTCGAATCTAACTACGCAGCCAACATGGCTTACAATGCATTCGAAAAGTAACGTACAAATGAGAAGTGACACATCGAGGGAATCCTGGCTGAGAAAGGATGAACCCAACGGTCCTAACACCAGATGTGTGATACACAGATTTGCGGTAAAAATCTGTCGCAAGTAGGTTTTTGCTATAAAATGAACGTCCTGTGAGAGCCACAGGAAGCCATACGTTCAAGATCCCAGCATTTGACAAAGCCCTTGTCTGATCAACATCCCATGAGCGACGCCTGAGGAACCACCGGTTCCGGCGTTCGACAGGCAAGCAGAAACTCCTAAGGGCAAGGGTTCCTTGTACACGGGAACGAGCGCAACATCTCGACACCCCGAGCTCAAGAACGAAGAGGCAGGAAATCCTCCTCCAGGGATGCTGGAGGAGAATTCCGCCGTAATTACGAGTCGGTAGCATGGTCACTACGGCGCTGCACCTCGCCGGGAGGCGGCCGGAAACATGACCTGCAAGCATAATAGACGAAGAAAATTCTTCGAACAAACATGAGGTATTATCTCCATCTTCTTTATGATGGTTATAAAGACCAATAAGCCTCATGAAGCGGATCTTGGAAGCTATTTCTATAGCACAAAGCGCAAACTCAGGTTTCACAACTTGGAGTTGCCATGAATCAACGAAAAACAAGCGTTGAAGCCAGCAGTCGTGAGGACTCACGGCAAAGCACATTTTTTTGGGATGAAGAACCCCAAATGGCAGAAGGCAGGGTTTATATAGACCTTGTGGAGACTCTTCAGTTGCCAAGATGAGTCAGCAGAATTCGAAAAGAGGGTAATCATCAATCACTTACGCCTTGAAAAGCGGTAACAATCAATTACCCTACTAAAGGCTACGACGATTCAGTTGCGTATCCTAGTTAATGACGGATAGTCATGATTCGGATGGACTTCCCAAGGAAAGCGTGCTTATCTAATGAGCAATTAGCGCGAAAATCAAGGCAGAATATCAATTGCTGATGTCATGAATTGATATGCACAGAAATATTCTAGCAAATCCTGGAAAGGGCAAAACGGGCACTTCAATTCTTTTGAAGAAAAAAAGGGGGAGAAACCCTAGCAACATTAAATTAATGTTTCAGCATTACATTAATGTTCCAGCTATTTGCTTGCTACTTTTAAAATTCAAAAGTCAAATTGAATTCTTGATCAAGGAGTCATGGGGGTTGAACTGACGGCTCATATTCTCCACCTGCTCCACTTCCTGCTTCAATTGCTCGCACTTGGAATTCATCTCATGATAGAGCTTCAGAGCCTCTTCAACCTTCTGCTTTTGCTGCTCCACCTTTTGCTTCTCAGCTGCGAGGTTTTGGTGACCAAGTTTCAAAGTTACGGCTGCGCGAATCAGGGTAACTCTTTTCATAAGAAACTTGAAACCCAGCCTGCCTTGAAATTTGGCGAGAAGATTTTGGCACATGCCAAAAAGCAATTCAGCACTCTGAGCAGAAATGGTCGCAGGCGTGGCCGCAGACAGCTGCTCCAAAATCCAAATGGCCTCGGTAAGAAACAGCCTCCTGTCGAAGGGACCTATCTCCAGAGATCTCGCAAATAATTGGGGATAGGTGAGGCGCATCCGAACTAGCCAGTTCACATCGGTTTGCTTCAAACCTAAAGCAATGTCAAAGCTAAGTTATGCTATCAAACTCGCAAATGAATAATGCGAGATGCGAACAGCAAATCACGACTTACCAGTTCCTTCAAGGATCTCACGAAGAGAGGGAATGCGCACTGCTGGAGTGGTCGAAGACTGTCCTCGCTCCATGGCCCTTTTGTCAGCTGCGAGCTCTGACTCCTCATAGTTAGAAGGAAGAGTATAAGCCGCACCAGCTGCGACTGCAGTCCCGACCTGCGAGCCCCAAAAGCTCCACGCGGGTGCCGCCGACTCAGTCATCGCTGGAGGCGTAGTGACAGCCGAAGTTGCTTGGCGAGGGACACTTTCAGATGCGGTAGCATCGACAGTATTTGTTCTTACTTCCTCAGCTCCAGCATGGGCATCTTCCTCCATTAGCACATCGTCAGCCTCGGCATCATCAGAAAGTTCGATGACGTCCTCAAAAGGCTCTCCTGCATATTCAGCAGCTGCGACGGGCTTCTCGGTATGAGAACTTGGAACCGGAACATAGGACGCAGAAGGCTCACTCCTTTGCTCCAACACGGGTTCATCAGCATTGCCTGCGATACAAAACGCAATGGTATAAGGTAACTTGCATCATATGTTATTTTATCTTTGCTAAGCTAAGAGCAGGCACCTCCACGCGAAGGTGGGATTGCAGTGTCCTTGTCATACACTAAGGACGTGGAACCTCGCCCTACTAAGGTGTCCTCATTAAGCATGCCTTTAAGATGAGCGTGACCTGGGGCGCGAAGAAACCAGTCATGATTCTGTTTTGAGTTGCTAAAACCTAGTTCATGCATAATGTTTAAGTGATTACCTGAGGGTTCACCGCATTTGCTTACTAGCCAACGGCGAATGTCAGCTTTTGACACACCATGCTTTAATGCACCAACAATAACGTCTCGATAAGTTACTGCGAGATTAAAGATCTCACCTTCATTGCCACCTGCGATTTCTTCAAAATCTGCTTGGGCTTGCTCCAAAGCTGCTGCATCCTCTTCTGGAGCCACATCCTCCTCCTCAGCCTGAGGAGCCACCTCTTCGGGAAGCACATCTTCCTCATCAGCCGGACGCACTAAGTCGTCAACATGTTGCTCTTCGAGGCTCCTCTGCCTCACACGCTCGAGCTCCTCCTCTTCTCGTCGCCTTCTCCTTTCAGCGGCTTCCGCGGCTGTCTTCCTGGACTGGGCAAGAACGTCCTCGCTTATGGGTTCGTCAGAAATACCAGAACGAGCATCCCTCTTCTGCCTCTTGGCCAAAAGGCCACCGATGGTCTCATCATCATCATCTGCGAAGAGATGATTAGTTCAAAAATCAAGTTGCAAAAGAGTTACGATAATGGGGAAGGAAGCGCGATGGAGATACCTCCTGATTCTTCTTCATGAATCACATTTACTCTTTCTTCTTCTTCTTCTTCTTCTTCTTCTTCTTCTTCTTCTTCTTCTTCTTCTTCTTCTTCTCTTGGCGCCCGCCTCTTTTCTTCCTCCTCCTGGCCGAATGGAATGAAGGTCTCTACTGCGAGCTCCTTCCGCACTTTGCTAGGCATGCGACCTTTACCTTTGTCCTTGGCAGAAAGGGACCTCGCAGGAGGGGAAGATGGAGCACTCCTAGGGGAAGAAATTGTAATTCCCTTTTGCCTAGGTCTCTTCGCTCTCGGCGCGGCAGTCGCTGGGGGAGACGGATCATCTCTGGGTGGAGACGAGGCCGGAGCATTGTCTATCAGCGAGTCAGCAAAAGCATTCATGACTGCACGAATCCTGGTTTCGACCTCGGGATCCATCCTCGATGCCAGAAAGAATGTTTGTTCTTTTCTTCTTGTGGTAACAATGGTGTTGACCAGCGACTTGGTACGATCACCAGATGCAAACCTCTGCACATGGCACTGCAGCAAGCAGTAAAGATGTCAATAAGTGAAAATAAAGAAGCTCAGCGCATGCAAAAGAAGTTGCTTACCTTAGCAAAAGTCTCGCTATATCTGAAGACATGCGAGTCGCCTTTCCTCACTGCGGCAATCTTTTCATCCAGAATGATGGCAGGGCACAAATGGTTCTCATGATCCAGCAATGAGTAGCAACCATATTCAGACTCGTCCAGACTGCAGTTGGGACGAAACAGAAAAGAGTTTCTTTTGATCAAAGGAGCTCTGCTTGGTTGGGGAGCCGACTGCGTCTCAAACCTGACGTGCTGAGCGTTCCAGTATGCGAGCCAGTTTTTGGAACAACCACCCTCGCGGCTACCTGCAGGCTGCTCAAAGGGGAGATTGTTCATGAATACCGTTTTGCACTCCTTTGTCAACAAACGCTTGTAGCAGCCTCTGATAATAGACTGTGGCCAGATTGAGGGTGCCACTGCATCAAAGCCGAACTGGGGAGAAACGCGAGTGGGGTCGACATCCACGGTAATCCTCTCATACCTCGGTGCGAGCTCACGAATATGCTCTGCGAGAGCAGGAAGGGAACCTCGCAGGCACCAGCAGAAGAATTCGCGATATCGCTCGTGGAAATGTTCTCCCTCTTCAAAGAGGAGCTCTTCCGAGAAGACAACGCCCTTGGAAGGATACAGCTTTGGAAACCATCGCACGTTTTCAATACGCATGGCATAGGGCCTAGCTATGAACTCTTTCCGATTGTCGCATATCAGACTCCAAACGCACTTGGTATTGTTTGCTCCGAACCACCTTGCAGCTCTGCCGCTATTACGCTCCTCCACCTCGCCTGGGGGACACCACTTGTTGGGCTTAAGAGCAGTTGGGGCATAGGACGGCCATCGCTCAAAGACCCACATCGTCAAGAAGGCAATGTTGACGAAAGTCAGTATATCGAGGCGGCCACGCGACTCTTTCATGGCCACAACTAGCTGATCCAGTCTATAGTACAGCGTGCCCAAAACCAAGGGTCCGAGTGCGACTCTCTGGCCAAGGGCTAGCTTCACAGCAAGCGGCAGAACGTGATAGAAGACCCCATCATGCGGGTGACCATCGATCAAGTACCTCGACAGCCGGGCACAGAGGAAAGCACAAAGGGTCAGGTGATAGCCTTTACCCTCCACGTAATTCTTGGCCTCTGGGTCTTGACTCAGAAGCTTCTTGGTGATGCTGCTGTTCGCGTAGTCACGGAAGAAGTACTGCACCCATTTATTCCAAGTATTCTTCGCAGACGTGTCAACCAACTGCCAGTTAGGAAGGGATTTGGTAGTGGTCCACCGGGTGGAGATTTTCTTTACCTCTGACAGGCACTCCTCCATCTGCGTATACAAAGCGATCTCCGCATCCGTCCTCAAGGGACTCAAAGGGTCCACCTCACCCATGGGAGACAGATCGTACAGCATGTGCACGTCCTCGAGTGTGGGGGCAGCCTTGAACTCAGCAAAGTGAAAAGTGTGAGTCGCAGGCGAGTAGCGGGAAAGAAGGTTTAGAAGCATGGACTGGTCCAGCTTCACGGCAGCACCCTTCATAGCACGAACGGCGAAGTATACGCCGGCCTCATTAAGAGTCGCAGCATGATCGGTCAACACATGGTCAATCCACTCATCCATGTAGTCCAATTTCTGGACAAAAGCTTGGGTGGAAATCGCAGCATACGGGAAGTACCCATTTTCGATTCCCAATCGAACCACGTCCTCGGAGCCAATCAACTCGAGCAAGGCTGAGTTAACTGGGGGAGTCACTGTTAGCAATCCCTCATTGGGGACAGAAGCAGGCAATTTCTTTGCCTTAACCCTCGCGTGGTAGAAGTCTTTGCCACCCAGATAGGGGGCTTTTCGCCATAGAACCTGCGGAAGATCAGGTATTTCTTCGTCCTCCTTGGTGGGTCTGGTTCCTTTTGTCTTTGCCATTCCTGCGGAAGGGCAAGAAAAAAAGGGGGAGAAATATGCCACACTTCAGTTTGAATTTCGAGATTCAAGATCTATGGGAAGAAAGATGAACAGTTTATGGTATCAATTTCAAAAATTAGAAGTTGGAAATTTTTTGCATCATCAGGGATTTCAAAACCCTACATCCAAGATCCTTATCATTGAAGGATTCAATCAAAATTGGGTTCAAAGATTGAAGCTTCTTCACAAGTCTCAACAGATAACATGTCATGGGTTTGCAGATTCAACACAGTTCAAAGCATACGCTGGTATTTTAAATCGAAATTGAACAAGGCCAACCTTGTTTCTGCGAAGCTTGCTTGGATACACACAGTTGGAGAAGACGATTTGCAGTTCTGAACTGATGATTGATTATCTGAATCTGCTCTCGAAGACTTCCGGGTATCATTCACTTTAAGAGAAAGAAGTGATGCTTTGCAACAATGGAGAGTACAAAGTATTTATCCAAAAACAATGAAGGGTTGCGTCCTTTCAGTAGTCGAATCGCAACCGTCACCGTCGAATCGCGCAATCACAGGACAAGCTGACGTCACGCCTAAAACCCTAAAGGCCAGACGGCACGACTCTAGGGTTTTTAGGTCATAATGGCACGCGTGGGGGCTGAATTTGCTTGTGTTTGAATTGGTGCGTGGCGGCGACGCGCATGTTGGTTTTCGCGCATGGAAGTCTATACAGCTATGGGTCTTCACGTGCAGAAAGGGGGCTAATGTAGATAGGGCTTTCTGGACAAGAAGATCTTGGCCACGTGGCAATCATCCAGCACACCATATTGTGCTCCACACACACTGGATCACCAGCCGCGCTGATCCATGTGGGGGCTGCGAGACAGAGCCCTCGCATACCACTGCACGGGACTTGTAGGGACTTAGTGGTTTGGAGGCTAGAGTAAGTCCTGTCGCGTGCGAGTCAAGCCCGCACGCGACCTTTAGTAACTGCTTTTGAGAGATTATGGCACGAGCTCCATAAACCCGGTCAATCCGGTCAAACCCGGTCAACCTCGTAACGATTCCGGTATTCGCGCATAACGTGCTGTAACGGTCCCTATATACTCGGACGAACGTGCCGTTGTGGTTAAGCTAATTAATCCGCCATTAATGGGCGCATTAACCACACTACAACGGTCACGTTCCCTGCTATATATAGGACGTTAACCTTTCCATACAAAGGAGGACACACTAGCCATACGCGGAAGCTCTGCCAAACCTCTGTCTCTCTCTCAGACATTACTACTGCCTTACTCTCTCCCTACACACAACCCAACTCTCTCTGTGCTATCTCTGATCCTCTATATACGGTGTACACGGAGGTCTTCCCGCCGGAATCTCTTGTGCACACCCAGCAAAGCTCCTGCGATCAAAAGGAATGCCTTTCCATTCCGTCCTAATTGCAGCTTGGATGATTCCCAGTATGGCTTTTACTCCTTGCTGGATCTTGACAATCACTTGTGCCCATCCACCATTCTTGGGGAGAAGATGACCGCTGTTAGGGAGGGAGCTTCGCATGTTATCAAGTACAGTGAAGATTTTGCCAAGGTAAACAATTTCCTTTATGCGTGCCAAACTTCTTTCTCTTGAAGCATTGAAACTTACACCCCATTTTCTGTTTTAGTGCTATCTTAGGAGATTCGCATCTGGAGAGCGCTCCAAATCGCTGATCAACTCTATTGTTGCCGCGAAAAGGCAGAGCAAAGAAATTCCTGTAAAAATGGGACTGGCTCCCCAAGTAGAGACTCTGATACGCGAGGAGATGGATGCGTTTGCTAGCTCGCTGATAGACAATACTCCCGCAGTGGAGGCAGAGGTTGCCCCAAGGGCCAAGAGGCAAAATCAGAAGGGCATTACGATCTCTTCCCCTCCTAGAAGTGCTCCAACTCCGTCTCCTGCGAAGTCTCTTGCCTCTAAAGACAAAGGTCGCATGCCAAGCAAAGCGCAGAAAGAGCTCGCGTTTGAGACTTTCGTTCCTTTTGGTCAAGAATAAGAGGAAGATGAGGACGAGGGAAGAGAAGTGAGAGAAAGAGATGATGACGAAGAAAGAGGAGAAAGCGAAAGAGAGGAAGAAAGAGGTGAGATACAAGAAGAATACTCGGAAGGTATCTCAAACAAACTTTTCTTCTTCATACTTTAGCTCTTGCAATAGTTGCTAATCAGTTTGTTCTTTCGCAGGTGATGACACAAAAACCATCAGCGGCCTCTTGGCCAAGGAGAAGAAAAAGACCAAGGGTTCTTGCTCTGGCATTTCCAGCGAGACCATAGACGAAGATATCCTTGCTGAGTCTGAGAGAATGGCTGCTGAAGCCGAAGAGAGAAGGAGGAAGCTCGAGGAAGATGAGATCGAGCTCATAAAAAGGATAAGTTTGGAAGAACAGCATGTTGATAACACGGATGCGACTGCTTTAGAACAAGCTCAAGAGGACTTTGAGGAGATCGCAGGTGGCAAAGAAGGTGAGATTTTTAACCTTGCTGTGACTTACCAAGAAGTAATTATTGGTGCGTTAAAGCATGGCCTATCAAAAAGTGACATTCGCCGCTGGTAAGTAAGCAAATGTGGCGAACCCTCAGGTAACTATACAAACAAGGTTTGTGAACCCAGCTTGGTGACCCACTCCATATTGTAACGAGTTTCTTCGCACCCCCAGGTCATGCTCACCTTAAAGATGTGCTTAATGAGGACACTCTAGTAGGATATGGTGTCGCATCTTTAACATATGATGAAGGTGTTGCAATCCCACCTAATTATGGATGTGCTCGCTTTTGATCTATCAAATAACAGAACACTGTGTAATGCAAGTTACCTCAATATTTTCCTGTCTTGTATCGCAGGTGATGCTGATGAAGATATGCCGGAACAAAGGAGTCAGTTCCCTACATCTTATGCTCCAGAGCGAAGCTCTCATGTTGAGAAGCCTATCGCAGCTGCTGAGTATGTAGGAGAGCCTCTGGAGGATATCATCGAGGTATCTGATGATGTCGAAGCTGACACCGTGCTAAGAGAAGAAGATGTTGATGCTGCAGTTGAGGAAATGGAAGCAGAGGGTGCTGGAGCTGAAGTTCATGAAAATGAACAGGTCATGGAAGACATAGCATCACATGCAAATATTTATGTTCAAATGAATGCTCCCGAGCCACAAGAGCCTCTCGCAGCCGAAGAAGTTCCTAGTCGAGCAGCAGCTACTACTGTTGTCGTTCCTTCGACAGAGGTAGAGCTTTTAGAGGTTCCTCCAGCATGGAATTTTTGGAGTTCACAAGTTGGAGCTTCCGTCGCACCTGTTGCAACTTATACTCTCCCTGCCAACTATGATGAGCTCGAACTCGCGGCTGACAGACGAGCAATGCATCAAGGCCATGCTTCAGCTTTTCCAGCAATGCGCATTCCCTCTTGCATGAGATCCTTGAAGGGACTGGTATGTTACCATTTTTCGCATTCTACGCCTTTGTTTAAAAGCTTTCATGCTCTGAACTTGAATTATTTTCGTCAGGAATGAAGCAACCTGACGTGGATTGGGTGATTCAGATGCGCCTCTCACAACCCTGGTCATTCGCAAAATCTCTGGAGATAGAGCCTTATGACAGGAGGCTTTTCTTGACCGAAGCCATCTGGATTCTGGAGCAACTGTCTGTGGCCACCCCTGCGACCATTTCTCCTAATAGTGCACGGCTGCTTTATAGCACATGCAAGGGGCTTCAAGCTAAAGTTCAAGGCAAGCTAGGCTTCGGGTATCTTCTCAATAGGATCACCCAAATTCTCTCATCTGTGAGTTTGAAACGCGGCTACCACAACCTCGCATCTGAAAGACGGAAGTTAGAGGAACAAAGGCAGAAAGCTTAAGAAGGTGTCAACCTCTTTCATGCGATGAATGCCAAGTACAAACAGCTGAAACGAGAAGTGGACCAAGCAAGAGAGGCATCACTCTCGTTCTCTCCAGAAGATCCTTTGATCAAGGATTTGTTTTAGGAACAAAAATATCATTGTAATGCTAGTGCTTCTCCCCCTTTTTTTTATTTTAATATTTGAAACTTTATGTCCCGTTTTGCCCTTTTGATGATTTTGTAACCGTATCTTGATGCATATCAATTATGACATCACATGGTTACGTATCTGCCTTGATTTTCGCGCTAATGATTTATTAGATAAGCACGATTTCCTTGGGAGCCCCATCCTTATTATGACCTTCCGTCATTAATTAGGGCGTGCCACTGAATCGCCATAGCCTTTAGTAGGGTAATTGAATTTTACCTCTTTTGAGACGTAAGTAATTGATTCTTACCCGTTTCCCAAGCTTTGCTGACTCAGCCAGGGAACTAAAGAGTCCTTTATGGAGTCTATATAAACCCTGCCTCTTGCTGCTTGGGTATTTCATCCCAAAATGTGGCTTACCATGAGTCCTTACGACTGCTGGCATCAATACTTGTTCTTTGTTGATTCATGCCAATTTCAGGTTGTGAAACCTGAGTTTGTGCCTTGTGTCATAGAAATAGCTGCCAAGATCTTCTTTATAAAGCTTACCGATCTTCATGATCTTTTTGAAGAAAATTTACATAATACCTCATGCTTCTGCGAAGATTCTTCTTCGTCTATTATGTTTGCAGGTCGTATCTCTGGCTTCCTTCCGACGAGGCGCAGTTGCATACTGACCTCTTTACCGAATCGTAATGAATGGTGTGTTTCTCCTCTAGCTTTCTTGGAGGAGAACTATTTGCCACCATTGTTTTGAACAAGGTGTTACGAGCCATGGCGCTCATCCCTCTGCACAATAAGCTTCCTGCCCCAGGAGCTGTTCTCCACTTGTTCTTCACGTCCACATCCGCCACGACATGAGGTTCATCTGGCACATATCTTGGGCAGAAGACCGATCAAGAGCCCTGTTCAGATCTAGGACCTCGACGATAGCGTCACATAGCTTTTGTTAGAATTTGTAGGCCGTTCATTTTATAGTAAGAATTTTCCTTAGTATGAGCTTTCGCTTGTAAGCTGCTATCTAGACAGATAAATTTTAAGTCATTTTGACTGTTAATGAAATGCACTTTAGCATTTGTTTTTCTTGTTTGATACAACAAATTGTAATATCGCATGCGTGTTTGCTATACAACGAAACAAGTTATGTTTCTTTCGCGTTTTGCATTCGGATATTTGCCTGAATAATTCTTTATCTCAAGCTGATAAGTTTTTCATCACGCGAGGTGTTGTCGCTATGGCTTGCTATCTAAGAAGATAAGCTTACAAATTAGTTAAGATCATGATTCAATATTTCTGCTATCTCGGCGGATAGGCTTTGGATCACATGGGATCGCATATAGTGGCTGCTATCTACGCATATAGGCTTTTAGATCACTTAAGATTGTATTTCAACATTGCTGCCATCTCGGCAGATAGGCTTTGGATCGCATGGGATCGTATATTATGGCTGCTATCTGGGCAGATAGGCTTTTAGATCACTTAAGATCGTATTTCAACATTGCTGCTATCTCGACAGATAGGCTTTGGATCGCTTGGGATCGTATATTATGGCTGTTATCTAGGCAGATAGGCTTTTAGATCACTTAAGATTGTATTTTATCATTGCTGCTATCTCGGCAGATAGGCTTTGGATCACATGGGATCGCATATAATGGCCGCTATCTGGGCAGATAGGCTTTTGTTATAAGCAAGCAAAGAAGAAAATAAAATGATAAAAAGACAGCTGAGATAATAAAATTCTTCTCATATGGGAAAATTCTTTTATTAAAAGTACTCTCGTATGGGAGAGGTATGACTACAAGTTCCTCATATGGGAGGAAACAACGCATAAATTCGTTGAAGTACTGAACATACAATCCAGCATCCATATGAATCAAATATAAAGAAAGAGGTTAAGGATAATACTTTTTAATCCAGCGCATATTGATCGGGCTTGAGGTTGTGGCAGTTCCATGAAGCCTCTGTATGGTGCAGTAACCACTGTCAAAAACCTCTTTAACCTCGAACGGTCCTTCCCAGTTAGCTGCGAACTTTGGATGGGCTGCTTCCCGCATGCAATGATCTGAAACTCGTAAGACCAAGTCCCCAGTCGCAAAATCTCGTTGTTGAACTGTTTTATTGTATGCGCGAGCGATTCTCTCCTTGTACCTCTTGTTTGCCCGCTTAGCTTGCTCGCGCTTTTCCTCCAATAGAATCAAGTCATGATCACGTTGATTTTCATACAATGCATGAAAGGACAATCTCGCAGAGTTGACTTTTACTTCCGCACGTACAACGGCTTCAGCTCCATAACATAGAAGGAACGGGGAGACTCCTGTGGGAGTCCTTGGCGAAGTTCGATATGCCCATAATGCTATGTTCAAAGAATTGGCCCACTTTTTGTGATCATCTACGACCATCTTACTCAGAATTCTTAACAATGTCTTGTTGGTTGCCTCTGCTTGACCATTCCCTTTTGGATAGTAAGGGGTGGAACGGACCTGCCTTATGTTGTACTCCGCTAGTTTCGCGGCCACCTGACGATTTACAAAGGGGGTGCCATTATCCGAAAGGATTGTGTTGGGGATTCCAAACCTGTATATGATGTTTTCTTGAACGAAATTGACCACTGCGAGCGCATTAGCTGTCTTGAGCGGTATTGCCTCCACCCACTTAGTAAACAACTCGGTTGTGGTCAGGATAAACTGGTTCCCATGTGAGGCCGGTCGAATGGGGCCAATAAAATCCAAAGCCCAAGTGTGGAATGGCCACGGCGTTCCCAACGCGTGTAGATCTACGGCAGGAGCATGTACGAGGTTGCCTTTAAATTGGCATTCCTGACATCTCTTTACCTTAGTCCGGCAATCTGCCTCCATTGTGGGCCAAAAATAACCAAGTGTGAGGAGCTGTCTGCATAGTTTTGCACCCCCCTGATGCTCTACTTGGTGAGATAAATCCATCACCTCTTGCGCTTCTTGACTATCTAGGCATCGGAGCAGGTTACCCTCATTACCCCTGCGCCAGAGTATGTTTTCCTGCACCACATATCGAGCCGCCTTTCTTTTAAGTTTCTCGGCTTCCTTTCTTTGCTCGGGCTCGATCTCTTCCGTGAGAAAATCAAAGAGCGGTTTTCTCCAATCCGTATCATCTTCGAGCAGGGCAAATTCTAAAGAATCCTTGATTAATGTACAACTTTCACAACTTCCTTGAATTATTGCAGCAGCCGTAGACATGTCCGGCCAATGAATCCCGTATCTTTGGGCCTTTCGATAAATAGAAACCTCACCTTCCCCGCAAGTGTGCTGGTGAATCTTTTCCAATAACGCTTGCCCCTCTTGCTGCGAGACGCATCGCATGAGTATTCCTCCCGGACATTTGTAGTAAAGGGCGTTGTCATGTATGCAGTACCCCGTTGTGGATGCCCAGTTTTCTTTGCTTGTTCCCTCGGTAATTGCACGCAGTATTGGTTTTCTCCAGTCTTCCTCATCCATGGACTCATCCTCGCATGCGTCCTTTATCAATGCCGGTGACGTCCGGACTTTGATTGAGATTCTCGCAGGGCATTTGTCTGCACTAACTTTAGATCCCAGAGTGGCTAAAGCATCAGCATGCCGATTATCAGCTCTAGGCGTGTGCTCATACCTGACATCGCAGAATTGCTGTACCAGCTTTTGCACCAAAGTCCGATAGGGTAACATATTTACCTCTTTCAATCCGTACTCGCCTGAGGCTTGTTCGACGATTAACTTAGAATCCCCCATAACCGTCAGATTGCTAACTTCCAGTGCCCTGGTTGCATGAAGTCCTGCGATCCGCTTCATTGTTGGTTACCGGGAAATCAAGTTTCGTTGACATTTGGATGACTTCCCCATCTGGTTTAGTCAAAACAATTCCAATTCCTCCACCTTTCCTTGTTGATGATCCATCAAAATGAAGCGTCCAATATGGTAACTCGACTTCATAGATCTCAGGTCCTTCCAACTCCTCTTCAATCATGGGTTCATAGCTGCTATCTGGGAACTGTGCCAGAAGATCCGCCACTGCTTGCGATTTGATTGCTCGTGGTCGAGCACGATGTCATATTGTGAAATGGTCATGTACCACTTTGCCAACCTTCCGCAGGGGGAAGTGTGAGTCAAGAGATACCTTATGGGGTCGCTCTTTGTAATCACCACAACTTTGTGCGAGGCGAAGTAGTGTTTTAAATTTTCTATCACAAAGAATAAAGCAAGGCAATGGCGTTCGATGTCCGCGTACCTTGATTCAGCCGGTTGTACTACGCGAGAAATGTAGTAGATCGGCCTTTCATGCCCTTCATATTCTTGAGCTAAAAGCGCCCCTATAGATTTCTTCGTCGACGTCAGATACAACAGAAGCGGCGATCCAAGCTGTGGGGCGATCATTACCCTCGGCGATGTCAGCAGGTCCTTCAGCTTTCCGAATGCAACCTCATGTTCCTCTTTCCAATTATATACAGCATTCTTTTTGAGGAGATTGCCAAAGAAAAAAGTTATTTCTGCAATCACCGAAATGAATCTCCGAAGGTAAGATAACTTTCCTAGGAATGTCTTCAGAGTGCTTTGATTATGTGGTGCCGTCATGCTAGTGATAGCCGATACTTTCGTGGGATCAGGCTCGATGCCTTGGCGATGTATTACGCATCCCAAGAACTTCCCCGAAGTCACTCCGAATGCACACTTCATGGGATTCATCTTCAGCTGGAAACTCCTGCATCTTTCAAATACCTTCCGCAGGTCCCCTAAATGGTTCGCCTCCTCTTTGGACTTGACAACCAGATCGTCAACATAGAACTCCACTTCCTGGTGCATCATGTCGTGAAATATAGCCATCATTTCTCGCTGTTAAGTGGCGCCCGCATTCTTGAGCCCAAAAGGCATAACCGTGTAGTTAAAGACCCCCACCGGCGTAATGAACGCGGTTTTCCGTGCATCTTCAGGGTCCATTTTTATCTGGTTATATCCACTGAAGCAATCCATGAAGCTGAACATCCGGTGACCGCAGTAGAATCGATGAGCAGATCGATGTTGGGCAGCGGGAAGTCGTCCTTGGGGCAGAAGCGGTTGAGGTCTCTGAAGTCTACGCAAATGCGAAGCTGCCCGTTCTTCTTTACCACAGGCACGATGTTAGCCAACCAAGTAGGATGATGATTCGGCTCTATAAACCTGGCAGTCAATAGCTTGACAATTTCTTGCTTGATTTTCACATTTATCTCTGGCCTGAAGCTTCTCGTACTTTGCTTTACCGGTTTAGATCCCGAGATAACATCTAACATGTGCATAGTGATGCTCGTGTCCAAACCGGGCATCTCATCACATTCCCAGGCAAACACATCCTTGTATTCAGTCAGCAGCTGCAGCAATCTTGCTTCCACGTCGCTTGTGAGGTCTGCGCTCAGAAAAACGGGCCTCTTCTTTTCTTCGCCTGGGCTCAGGAACACTTCTTTCAGTTCCTGCTTCTGGGGTTTCGGCTTATCCTCCATGCATTCAGGTGCTTCTTTCAGCTTGTCCTCTAGAGCCTCTGATTTTGGCTCGTCTACCTTCGTGACACGCTCGATTTGACTGATTTGCCCAGGGATATCCCCATGCTCGAATGGGCGTACCCCCGCGCACCTTCATATGTGGTAGCATTTCTTTCCGTTGGAGTAGAATCTTTCTATCTCTTTGCCCGCAAGATCATGTTTTGCCACTCTTTTTAAAGTGTACACTTTCTTCCTTTGGTAGACGACCTGCGGCGCCTCTTCGCGTGCGGACAACTTTTCCTTGGCATCTTCCCTCGTCACCATTACTCCTGCTGGAGACTAATCATTGATGTCTTCCCATCGACGCAAAGGAGTCGGGTTAAATGGCCCTGGCGTTTGCTCGTCCGCCATCTCAATAAACCATACCGCTTCAGTAAGGTGCGCCTCATTTAGATTGAAGGGGTTTTCCGAATCCGGTATCTCCACTACTCTGTCATTCCAGATGGCCTTCATCACCTGGTGAGCTGTTGAGGGGACCGCGTCGAAACGATGAATCCAAGCTCGCCCTATGATCATGTGATACGTAGTATTTGCATCAATGATGTATAATTTGGCTGAACACTTGATTTTCCCTATCTGGATGCCCAGACGAATCCATCGTATCGTCATCCTGGAGTCACTCTCGAATCCCATCAGTGGGGACGGGCGTCTGATAATCTTCTTCTCCGGGATTCCTGCAAACTTTAAAGTGTTGAGCGAAACCACGTTGACGGCTGCTCCTCCATAAACAAATGCCCTCTTGAATTCGAGGTCATTAATCACTGCCGTTACGTATAAGGGCTTCTGGTGGCTCGAGTCCGTCTTCTTGTCACTTGCGGAGAAGGTCATAATCTTTTCTGTGGAGCGAGACGCCCTTACAACTTTTTCGTTGGAGACCACGATGTCTTCCTCGAAGTCTTCTGCTATCCTTAGAATCGCCTTTGTCATCTCTTTCCGGCATTTCTCCGAAAAGTTCATCTCGTCAAAGAATTTGCTGAACCCGTGCGACCCCTTCATCCTGTCAGCACGTTCATCTCCGTGTCTATGTTGTAGTCCTCATCATTGTGAATTTCAGCAATGATAGGCAGACCGTCTTCCGCAATCTCTTCAAGATCCATAACCGCAATCATGGCTACCTCCTTGCCTTTCGGCTCTTGCTCCGCATGAGCTGGCAGCGGATTGTTTCGTACGTCCTGCCTCTGGTCGCTGACAATCAACTCGCCTTCCTTCATTTTTCGACTCACTATGTGCCTAAGTTTCTTGCAGTCAGTTGTAGGATGCATAATTTTTCCGTGGCATTCGCACCACTTCGGGTCCCTCATCATCTCCTTAGAGGGTATCCTTTCAAGCGGAGGCATAACTCCATCTTTGCGTCACTGTTTGCATAGGTCAATCACTTCCTCTATCGAGCATGGCAGAGGCGGCGCATCTGAAGTTGTAACCCTGGGATGCTTGTGTGGTGAAACTGTATTGACCTCAGCTTCGCGCCCCCTCTTATAACTAAGCCTTCCAATCTTGAAAGTGGTTCCCCCTGAGGGTCGTTCAGGGGCGTGCTTCTTCTTTTGCCTTTCCACTATAGGCTCTATGTTTTTCGTGCATTCAATCAACTTTGAAAAAGTAGGAGTTTGTAAGTTGATCAGCATACCTTTGTACTCATCTCGCATGCCTTGCAGACATATCTCCACGAGCCTGCCCTCAAGCACTTCATCTCTGCACTCCAATGATTTGGCTCTGAATTTCTTGATGAAGGTGACTCCATCCTCCTCGCGCTTCTGATACATACGAGAGAGATGAATCATCGTAACCTTATCCTCCACCTGGAAGAATTTCGTGTAGAACCTCTGAACCATGTCGTCCCAAGTTTTGACAGATCTAGCCTCCATCGTTCTATACCATTTGTAGGCCACATTTCCCAAAGATTAGAGAACTCGCGCATCAGCAACTTGGGATCGGCCCCATACGGTCCCATTACATCGATAAAACGCATGACATGCTCGTGGGCGTTCCCGTTGACATCTTCGAACTTGTCCCACTTAGGAGCCTTATACCCTGAGGGTTGGGCATCAGATAGATCTCGCGTTGAATAGGCGGTTCGTTGTCGACCTTCGGAATAATGGTGTCTGCAAAAGGTTGATTGGCCAGGAAGGTCTCTATGTGCCGCTGCAGCGATGTCATACGTTCCGGTGCACTCCCTCCAGCGGCAAGAGGAAGGGTTGTAGCTGGCGGAGACACATATGCTGCGGTCGGGCTAGGGGTGTAAGCCACGTTGCCTAGTAGTGTCGGCGGATGAGGCAAGGAGTACTGTGAAGAGATACTGGGTGCCACGGTTGGTGGTTGGGGAATATGTGTGGTAAGGGACGGTATTTGGGCTGTTTGCCCCTGGACAGAGGGTAATTGCACCATTGCTGGTGGAGTTTGCGAATTAGGGTTAGGCGGTGTAGGTACCACTCCAGTTCCCTGGGTGGTAGAGGTTCCTCCTCCCTGAGAGACAGCAGCACCCGATGTCGGATTCGGGGCAAGGGTTCCCAGGATGGCCATTATCCGATCCATCTGTGCGGATTGAGCCTGGAAGGCCTTTCCCTGATTTTGGATAGTGGCGTTTAAAGTCTCCAAAGTCGGAGTTCCGCTGGCGGCTGCAGAAGCGTGACGGGTCTCCTCTCCCGAGGTTGTTTCCGTGGAGGGAGATCTGTTGCTGACGTCGTCTTCGTGAGACATGGTTGCTTGCAGTGGTTCGTTTCACGTCGGGTTTACCAAATGTATACGAGCGAATCCTTTGGGGAGGATTCAATATACACCAGGAGCAGAGGATAGAAAGAACACGGAAGGAGTAGGGCGTGTGTAGGGAGAGAGTAAGACAATGGTAACTGTGAGAGAGAGAGACAGGATTTTGGCAGAGCTTCCGCGTAGTTCAGGTGATTCGTCTTTTGTATGGAAGGGTTAACGATCCTATATATAACGGAGAATGTGACCGTTGTAGTGGGTTAATGCGCCCATAAATGGCGGCTTAATTAGCTTAACCACAACGACACGTTCGTCCGTGTATATAGGAACTGTTACGCACTTCGTCCGCGTATACCGGAACCGTTCTGAGGTTGACCGGGTTTATGGAGCTCGTTCCATAAATATCTCAAAGCAGTTACTAAAGGTCGCGTGCGGGCTTGGTTGCCGCTTGCACGCGACAGGACTTACTCTAGCCTCCAAACCACTAAGTCCCTACAAGTCTCGTGTGGTGTATGTGAGGGCCCTGTCTCGCAGCCCCCACGTGGATCAGCGCGGGTGGTGATCCAGTGTGTATGGAGCACAGCTAAGTGTGCTGGATGATCGCCACGTGGCTAAGATCTGTCTGTCTAGAAAGCACTATCTACATAAACTATACGTAAAAGATGTCAATTTTACTCAGAAAAATACGGGGTGTTACACCCTTCCCCCCTTAAACAGAGCTTCGTCCTCGAAGCATAAATCCAACGTTCAAACAATTGTTCATCGCAATTACAGGGTCTCCATGTTTACTTAGCATACAAGACTAAATGAAATCTAAGGTGACAGACAAATTTCCTTAATACTTATTTCATTAATACGTCACGTGATATTATATGCTAATACTTGATGTGATGGGATTATGATGTGAAAATTTAAATGGTTACATCCTCTCCCCCTTAGGAGAGTGACGTCCCCGAAACTCAAGTTACCTCGTCAAAGAGGTGCGGATACTTTCTCCTCATATCATCCTCTGCTTCCCTAGTAGCCTCTTCTATTTGATGGTTTGTCCATAGGACCTTTACTAGCTTAATACTCTTGGTACGTGTGTCCCTTGTCTTGGTATCTAGGATCTTGACAGGGTGCTCCTCGTAAGTCAAAGATGGTTCTAACTCAATTGGTTCAGGATCCAACACGTGGGATGAGTCAGGTACATACTTCTTCAGCTGCGAAACATGAAAGACGTTGTGTACTCGTCCCAAATTAGAAGGTAGGTCTAGTCGGTACGCGACTTCTCCAATTCTCTCCAGAATGTCGTATGGGCCGATAAACTTTGGGGTCAGTTTCCCTTTCTTTTTGAATCTTGTCACTCCCTTCGTAGGTGAAACTTTTAGAAACACTTTTTCACCCACTTGGAACTCTAATGGTCTCCTCTTCTGATCCGCATAAGACTTTTGTCTGTCTTGTGCTGGCTTCATTCTCTGCTGGATAAGACTCACTTGGTCGGTCATTTCTTCGATCATTTGTGGGCCTATGACCACTGTCTCGCTGATGTCACTCCAACATAGAGGTGTTCGGCACTTTCTCCCATACAAAGCCTCGTGTGGTGCCATGCCGATGCTAGCGTGGTAGCTGTTGTTGTATGATAACTCTATGAGTGGTAGCTTATCAACCCATGATCCTTGGAAGTCCATGACACAAGCCCATAGCATGTCCTCCAATGTCTGAATCGTTCTTTCTGTCTGTCCGTCCGTGGCTGGGTGGAATGCCGTGCTGAAACATAATTGGGTCCCATTGCTTCCTGAAGCGCCTTCCAGAAGTGAGAGAGAAAGTTAGGGTCTCTGTCAGAAATTATCGAGCTTGGAACTCCATGATATCTCACTATGTTTTTAACGCGCGTCTGCTCTCTGCTCCATGTTCCACGTATCCTTCATCGGGATGAACCTCGCCGTCTTGGTCAATCGGTCTACTACCACCCAAATCTGATTAAGTCCATTTTTTGATGTTGGCAGTGATGTCAAAAAATCCATGGAAATGGAATCCCACTTCGAAACTGGTACATCCAACGGCTGAACTACGCCCCCATTCTCTTGTGTTCAAACTTCACCTTATGGCATGTTAAACATCGGGCTACGAATTCTGCTACTTCCTTCTTCATGTTAGGCCACCAAAATGTCTTCTTCAAATCTTTTTAGAGTTTGTCGCCTCCAGGATGTACTGAGTAGGGCGTGTTGTGCGCTTCACGCATCAGTTTCTCCTTGGTTTCTGCACACTTCTGCGGTACACACCATCTTCCTTTGTAGCGTATGCTCCCATCTTCGTGAATCTGAAAGTCTTTGGCTTGTCCGACTACAATCTTCTTCTTAATTCTTTCTGGTTTGACATCTCCTGTTTGATTACTCCTTATTTCCTCAAAGAGATTCGGTACTACTGTCATACTGCCAATTTAGCTCTGCACTCCTCCTTGATCCACGACTTCGATCTCGAGCTTTTTGAATTCGTGTCATAGCCATTCTGGTATAACTATCATTTCATTCAAAGCATGGCTCGCCTTTCGACTCAATGCGTCAGCGACTACGTTTGCCTTCCCTTCATGGTACTGGATACGCAAGTCATAGTCCTTGATGATATATAGCCATCTCCGTTGTCTGTTGTTCAGCTCCTTTCGTATGAAGATGTATTTTAGGCTGCGGTGGTCGGTGTAAAGCTTACAAACTGCCCCATATAGATTATGTCTCCAGGTCTTCAGCGCGAAAACTATTGCTGCCAACTCCAAGTCGTGTGTGGCGTAGTTCTCCTCGTGGGGTTTCAGCTGTCGTGATGCATAAGCAATCACCCTTCTTTCTTGCATAAGTACGCATCCTAGCCCCTTCTTCAATGCATCGTTTTATACCTTGAACTCGCCTGAATCATTCAGTAGAGCTAAAACTGGTGATGTAGTTAGCCTTTCCTTTAGTGTCTGAAACGCTTCCTCGCAACTTCCGCTCCACTGATATTTTACTGCCTTCTTTGTTAGTGTTGTCAGTGGCATGGCAATCTTGGAGAAGTCCTTCACAAAACGTCTGTAGTAACCTGCTAGGCCAAGGAAACTCCTTATCTCATATACGTTCTTTGGTGTTGGCCAATCTTTGACTGCTGAAATATTTCCTGGGTCCACTGATATTCCTTCTTTCGAGATGATGTGACCCAGAAATGGTACACGATCCAACCAAAACTCGCACTTTGACAGCTTAGCGTATAATCGTTCTTGTCTCAAGGTCTACAACATTTCTCTGAGATGTTCCTCGTGATCTTCCTCGTTCTTTGAGTACACAATAATGTCATCAATAAATACGACAACAAATCGGTCTAGAAATGGCCTCATCACTCGGTTCATCAAATCCATAAATACTGCAGGTGCATTGGTTAAACCAAAATGCATCACCGTGAACTCATAGTGGCCATATCTCGTTCTAAAGGATGTCTTCGGGATATCCTGCTCGGCTATCCGAAGCTGATGGTACCCTGATCTCAAATCAATCTTGAGAAGACACTAGCCCCTTGTAATTGATCGAAAAGATCGTCAATCCGGTGTAGAGGGTACTTATTATTTATTGCACTGTTCAAGTCACAGTAGTCAATGCGTAGCCTTAAGCTTCCATATTTCTTCTTCACAAAAAGCACCGGTGCTCCCCAGGGCGACACACTTGGCCATATGTACCCCTTATCCAGGAGTTCTTGTAATTGCTCTATAAGCTCCTTCAGTTCTGCTGGTGCCATCCGGTGCGGCGCTTTTGAGATAGGTGCGGTTCCAGGAGCTAAGTCCAGAGTAAACTCCAACTCTCTTCTTGGTGGCATTCCTGGAATCTCGTATGGGAATACGTCAGGAAATTCCTTCACAAAAGGTATCTCTTCCAGCACATTCTCCTTCTTGGACACATCCTGGATGTAGCACAAGTAGGCAGAGTTCCCTTTCTTCACTTGGTTGACTATGATCAGTGCCGACACTAGTCTAATACATGGGTCCTTCGTGATTCCATGGTAAGAGATTCTCTCACCATTTGGGTCCCCTTAACCGAGCCTTCTGATCATTACAATCAATGACGGCTCGATATTTACTAAGCCAATCCATACCTAGGATGACATCTAGGCCTCTAAGATCAAACTTAATCAAGTCTGCGGGAAAGGTGCATGCTAGGATTTTCACATCTACCCCTTCAAATACGGTGTCACATACTATTATTTGGCCAGTGGGAGTTGCTACTGGGATAGATTTCTTAGTACGCTTATCCAAACTCAATTTCTCAGCAAATGATGAGGATATGAATGAGTATGATGCACCAGAATCAAATAATATAAAAGCTGGTTGCCCATGGATAAGGAAAGTACCTGTGACAACTCAATAAGCAGCATCAGCCTCTGCCTTGGTCATGACAGCAATCCTTCCTACATTCTGAGCTCCAGCTCCCCCAGCACCAGCTACATTGTTTTTGTTGCCTCCATGACCAGCATTGTTGTTGCGGTTCTGGGCTCCATGCTGTCCTACATTCCCCTGGTCGTAGTTCGGTTGCCTTCCATAGCCATCTCCCTGGTTGTTGCAGTTTCCAGGGTTCCTGTTTCCATATCCGATCTGCAGGATCGTAGGTTGCTGGTTCCCGTACTGCTGGTGGTTCCCCTGGTAGTTGTTCTGGGGTGGCCTATGATAGTTTCCTCCTTGGCTCCCTTGCTGGTTCCTAGCTGGTTGGGAACGAAATTCAAAAGCCCGATGCCCCTTTTACCACAGTTGTGGCAGGTGATTAGGTTCCCGATACAGTCAGTTCTCGGGTGGTTCCGCTGACATCTGTAGCAGTTGTAGCGGAAAACTGTCTGAGCTGCTTGATTCTGTTGGTTGCCCCGGTTTTGATGGTTCCCTTCATTTTTGGGCTTAAACTTCTTATCTCTTGTCGGATTATTGCTACTACCTCCCGCTTCATCTGCCTTGCATTTCCCACGAACCTCATCATGTATCTCTTGGATTTGCCATATGTCTGCTGCTCGGTCGTAGGCCTCATGCAAGGTGTCATAAGTTCTGCTGCGCATAATTTTCTGTAGCTGGAGGTGCAGACCTCCAATGAACTTTGCTACCTTGCTTTCTTCATCAGGTACCATGTTTCTTGCGAACCTGGACAACTCCACGGATTTCTCGAAATAGTCCGTCACTGAGCCGTTTCCCTGCTTTAGGTTATGGAACTCGTTGTACATCCTAGTCCTGACATGGCTTGGATAGAACCTTGATCTCATAGCAGCCTTGAAAGCTTCCCAACCAAAGTTGGGTCAAGCCAGTAGGGCCTCATGATTGGTTGTCCACCAATGTCCCGCCTTCCCAGTCAAGTGAAGGGCTGCACAGTTAACCTTTTGGTCTTGGGGGCATTGGACATCCCTTAGTATCTTTTCGAAATTAGTGATCCAATCCTCTAGTTCAGTGGGGTCTTCCTTTCCTGCAAATTCGCGAGGGTTATGATCCGCTATCTGCTTGGAATAGCTTCGCTCTTCGCGCTCCTCGTTTCTAGTAATGATTCTGGCCATGTGGGTGACCAGTTGAGCCATCTCTGGTTGGTTATCTCCTCCAGCTGCCATTTGTCTTTGGGGGACTCTCCTGGTGTAGTATTGCAGGGGTCTATCAGTCATATCCCTACACTAACACCTATTATATTATTGCTTATTCTATCATGGGGTATTATATCGTAAAGCATGACGTTCATTGATATTGCAAAAGTATCACACATATCATGGAATAGGTACATAGAAAGGATTATTCCATGAACTTCACACACATATCCACCATTATGGCATGACTATCTCACATAGCGATCAAATAATGTATAAAATTTCACACAAATTCTTATCACCTTATTCTCATTCCAGAATCAAATCCCGAACTTTGTAATACTCATTCTCCATCGTGGGAGTAACATCATCCCAAAGGCCAGTCATGTAAAAATGTACCAGTATATATATCTCATATTCTGGCCAGTCAATCAACACATGGTAAGAACTCAAAATTTCTCTCCTGAAGGAAAGAGAGGATCCCGTGGGTGGGACTTAATAATATATACTACCCATAACCCCAAGCGGCTTGTCAAATTTTAGATTTCTTACCCTAAATTCATTTTAAATTATCCTACAGGTTTTAATTCCATTTTGGATTGCCTGCTCTGATACCACATGTAACACCCCTGATTCCCCAGACTTTCCGTTCCGGACCGTAGAGCCCAGGAGCGTGCCACTCAAAATGCAGCGGCGGAAATCGAGAACAAAACATGCCATAGTTATATATTACAAAACATCATGTCTCCAAAAGTGAAATATTACATACTATTACACAAGATGAGCATTTTATAGGTGAATAATTTATTTAAAGATACTAATACCACTAGATGAGTCTGCGAACCCCTTAAGCCGAGCTCCCATCAGCTAGACCTGCGGGGGAAAATAAACAAGAACGCAGTTTTCCAAAGTCAGCAAGAAATGATGAGTAAGTAAACACCCTAACGTGTAAACCGATAAGAGGCTTATTTTTCTTCAAAGAGCATGAATAGTTATAGGGAACTAGGTACACGAATGCAATTGACCAAACCTGAGATGTTATAAATTTTCGGTATCCTTGTAACATTGTTGTTTATGATTTCAATAGAGTATTTTCACATCCATAAATTCAGCCCCTCTTAGGGGGGTATACTCCCATAATGCTGCCCTATTAAGGGGGATAATTCCATAAATCTGCCCCACTTAGGGGGGTATACTCTCATAACACTACCCCAATAAGGGGGATATATCCAAGTGCAATATTTCTTTTCATTTCTCTGGACCATCCACGATTCATAATTAATGGTGCGGGAACAAACCAATCAGTCATAATACACTTTTGAAGGAATCGTTGAGGCACGTTGCCAAAATTTCAAGTCAAGCACGCATACCATAAATCATATTTTGAGATGTAAAAATCGTAAAAATATTTAGACACGAAAGGAGGACGGCACACTAGGTTAGGCATGTGTACTCACCTCGAGTAGCAAGACAATTAGCACAACAAAGCCTCTACGGATAAACGAACCCCTCGTCTACGAACTCGGCACCTACAATTTATAATTCATAAATTAATTACAAGTCCAAAGTGTGCAAGTATGCTATGCAAAATTTCTCTAAGTCTCATTTGAAATTACCCCCCATTATCCCATTAATTACTAGCGTGCCAAAGTTTATATGACAACCCGACGTCGTAAACAATTGTATTTTTCTCATAAAAATCACTATTTATATATATACTAACTCTTAAAAATTATTAAGTAAGAAATCGCATATTAAATTTGTACTCTCTAATATTTAGAAATAGTAATTTACTATACAACATATTTATTTATAAGTGACTACAAAATTTTATTCAAACTAATTTAATTATTGCTAATCATTTATTATAAAATGTATATTCTATTAAAGAATTAAATCCATAAATAAGACTCAGAAAATGTTTATTCAAGGAGAACAAGTGTTTAGTCACACATCATTTATAACATTTTTTTATCTACAAATAATATTCAAGATTTATCTATTTATAAATAGAGGAATATTCTTAAAATTTATTTTCCCTATTTAACTCTCTAACTTATTTTATTTTGGCAATATTAAACAAATGACATATTTCACTCAAAACACAAATTTATAAGTACTTGAAATATTTATCCAACAAGTTATATTTTTATTTTTCCTATTTTTAAGAGTAACAATAATACATATATAATTTTTAATAGCCAAAACTTCTTTTACACAATCAAAACAATAACTAGAAAAGTTAGAAATTAATTCTAATACGAAAATTGCATTTTTAATTTTACTTTTATATGCAGTTTATATAAACAAGTGGGTCCCCCAAGTTCACATAAATGACATATAATCACCTCCCACTAATATTTACAGTTTTCACATGTGACAGCTCATACCCTCAACTTTTCAGAAAGTACAAAACAACCCCCCAAGCATGAACACACGTATAAATCTAACAACCCAACAACCCGATTCGATTTAGAGCTAACAAAATCAAGTTTTGATGATCAATAATGAACCAGAGTGTGATTTAGGAGTTACCCAAGTGAAAAATTGCGAGAAACGGTCAAGATTTGGGTCCGGTTGGGTTCCCCGTCGATGGTGGCCGGCGGTGATGGTCGAATCCGACGATTGAGGCGTTGTTGGCTCCGATTTTTGGCAAAAATGATGTCCTCGGACCTCCAGGAGGTGGATGGTATTGATTTCGGAGGGTGGGTATGCCTGATTCGCCGACTGTGCTCTTCGCGGCGTTAATGGCGGCCGGCGGATGGCTCTGGGCTTCCTTTTGCGGCTAGCTGCTGCTTCTCTTCCTCCTCCTTGCCTCGAAACAGAGAGGGGAGGAAGGAGACGTGGTCAAAACAGAGGGAGAGATAGGAGAGAGTGGCCGGTGGTGATGGCGGCGTTGCTCGTCGGGAACGGCAGCGGCCTTGTGCCGCTGCTGGTTCTGCTGGGTCTTTGCGGGAGACAACAGGGAGAAGGAGAGAGACAGAGAGGGGCAGAGAGGTGAAGGAGGAGAAGTGAGGGAGGTGGAGGCTGTGGTGATGGGGGTGATGGCGTCAGGGTGGTGCTGGGTGCGTCTGCCGAAGAAGTGAGGAAGAGGAAGAGATATAGAGGGAGGGTGAGATGTACGGGAGAGAGAGAGAGAGAGAGAGAAAATATTGGGGAAACACAATTGAGTTTCCTGAGGAATTTTTTTAGGTAATGACAAGAACATCCCCCTTAGTTTACATATCCTTTTAAACAACCCCAATATGTTTTTTTATTATTATCTTAAAATACAACTTCCTCCCCACTAGCCATTAATTTTTCGAAAATAAACATGAAAACTATACGTAAAAGATGTCAATTATACTCAGAAAAATACGGGGTGTTACAGGCTTCATGACTGGACTGAATGTTTCTGAGTAGTCGCGCCTGAGCTCCTGCGAATATCCTTTTGCCACAAGGCGAGCTTTGTAATTATCGACAGTACCATCCGCTTTGCGCTTGATCCGAAACACCCATTTGCATCCCACTACATGTTGGCCATGGGGAGGAACCAGATCCCATGTGTGATTGCGTGCGATAGAAGCAACTTCATCATCCATTGCTTGTTTCCAAAGAGGATCTTTCATGGCCTAGGCCACCGTTCGTGGCTCAATGGTAGTTGGAGCTGGATGAACGGTGGTGGTGTTTACAAGTTGGGAATTGTAGGGATTAGGATTGCGAGTACGCGTTGGTGCTAGCGCAGAAGGTGGAGTAGGGTCCTCATTGGGGGCAACCTCATCATTGGGAGGTGGAGGAGCGTGTGCTTGCACAGGTGATGGTACCGCAGTTGGAGGAGAAATAGGTTCAGGTGCGATACCATGAATTGGCGCTGTAGGGGGCACCGTTTCAGGGACAGGAGCAGGTGCTGGAGTAGCGTCATGCACAGGGGTGTTGGAATAGATGCCCTAGAGGCAATCTAGTTTAGTATGAATTTGTATATGGCTAGAAAATTCATTTATTATTTATTGGATATTTAATATAATGAAGTCCTTAGATTTACAATCGTGTTGTTTATCTTAAATATCCCTAGTCAAGTATAATGATTAAATGGGACAATCATCTATAGACTAGTATGGGGTTGGATTGATATGGAGATATCACGATCCAACACATAAGTGTGCATTACGGAATGTTGCACTGGATTGACCCATCACCGAGAAGGCTACATACATGTTATGTTAAGTCACAAGTGCTTCTCGGGTACAATGGTATTGTCATCCTTAGACTTGAAGTCACTAGATATTCTAGTTGTGGATCATTGTGATCTTGGTAGCGTTAAACGCTACACCGTGACTGGGTAGTTATAAAGGCGTGTACTGGATACAATGAGAAGCAAGCTTAGAAATCGTAGTGGACGTAGAGAGGATTTGCCCCTCCCACATAACGGGAGTAAATATCCTAGGCCACTCGAAGGATAGTGCTTATAGAATGTCTGGCCAGACTCAAATAAATCAATATGGGATATTGATGTTATTTGCACGAATAAGGCTATTCCATGGATCGAGAAACTAGGGATTGGATATACGAGTGTGACTTGTATGTCTCGTGTCCAATCCGGATATGGAGGCAAAGGGATGAGACAATTACTTGTACAAGGTTGTCTAGATGACTATTCTATTAGTTGGCTAGAATGGATGTTTTGCTAGAAACCGCTCCATATTAGCAAAGAGTTGCTACCAACTAGATAGAACCTATGGGGTCACACGCTAAATAGAGTTGTACTAGATTTGGGAATTAATTAATTGGATTAATTAATTAGAAGGATCACTTTGCAAACCCTTGCAAACTTAGTAGGGACTAATTTGCAAGGAAGGGACTAAATTGAATTCTAGTAGGACTAGAATAAGTCCTTTAGGTAGTTAACAAGGAGTTGTTGGACTATATAAAGGACCCTCCTTCCTTCCTTCCTTCCTCATAACTTATGCTCTAGAGAGAACATAACAAGAGTGGGAGAGAACAAAGGAGAGAGAGAGCAAGCAACAAGGAGGACGCCGCCCCCTTGCCGCCGCCCCCTCGTCCCCGACGCCAAAAAGAGGGCCGAGCCCTTCTTTTTGCCTCGTTTTGCGTGATTCCTTCACCCTCCTCTCATTCCGGGCTAGCACCAAGGAGATTGGAGATCTAGGAGAAACTCTAGGCGTGGATCAACTATAGAGAACGTGACACTATTCGCGTTTGAAGTCATCAAGGAGAACCCAAAGGTGTTTTTATGATTTCTTACCTTCACTATCGTTATGCATCTAGACTTGTGATCCTTGGAGGGTTTTGCATGGTTATTTGTTTGATTATGCTTCCGTTTGCGCGATCCATGAATCAAAACCCTACAGTGGTATGAGAGCCACAGGTCATAGAGCATAAACGTAGTTTATGTGTTACATTCTTGTTGTTTTACACCTTAATTTGTTGTTTATCGCGTAAAACAAGACAAATCAAGCATTGGATGAAATTTGTCAAAGAATTAATCACAACAAGACCCAATTATTGCATTGGATGCATGAATTGGTGAGTTTGAGAAATTTTAGGATCTTAGATCTAGGGTTTGGGCATCCTTGGGGAAGAAGGAGTTCTCTCAAAACAAGGAAACAACCAAACTTGGGCTCCAAGCAAGGAGGTTGTTTTGGAAACAACCTCCACAAGGAGGTTCGGCCCCCTAGGGGACCGCCCCCTTGCTTGCCGCCCAAGAATGGCGCCCTAAGGGGCCGGGCGGCCCTAACCCGCGGGCCTAGCTTGCGGGTTTTGGGCCGGGCCGGCCCTAGGGCCGTATGGTTCACTTTGTTTGGGCCCGGGCAATTGGATTGTTGGGCCCATGGACCGTTTTAACCCTAGAAATCCTAAAATCAATTAAAATTGACCAAGCGCGTTAAAATTGGATTTTAACTGTTTATGTGCAAATCGCATGGTGATTGGATATGGCCTTAGGATGTGGTTTGATGTGGATGTTTAATTTTGTGGTTTGGTTTTACGGCCTGCGAGCTGATCAATTAATTGTAATAATTAATTAGGGTTTTATGGCCTGCGTGCCATTTTTTTCTCAACTTGTGAGATTTATTTTATTTAGTATAGAAATTAGCTAGTGCTAGATAAAGTAGATTGTTAGCCAAGATTGAAGAAAAGAAGCCCAAAGCCAAAGAAGCCACAAAAAGATGGAGCATGGAGCATACCACATGACTATGAAGGATGGACCAAAAGATCAAGACGCATGGAGATGTGTGTTTGCTTAGGGTTCATAGATAATTCCAATGTCTTAGTCTAGAAAAGGCCATATCCACATCACGTTTAATTTTCTGTTTTGTGGTTGTTTATTTATTGTCTTATTATTTGTGTGGTTGGTGTATGGATGATGCATGCAATTAGGATAATAAGATAATTAGACAACCCGGATCTATTATTTGGAGTTGTGCCCAAACTCAAATAGATAGATTAGTTGATATTGATCAACAAAAACGATAAAATTGAATTGAAAAATCCCTCAAATTCAAATATTGTGTTCTTGCCTTCTCGTTATTTAAACACTCATGATCATCATTATTTATCAAGTTCGTGCGTGCCAAGCATGGCGACTTGGTTCATAATGATGGAATGCGATGGCACGTAACAATGTGCAATTGTTTAGATAAGAGGTTGAGCACAACTAGGCTATTAATTTGATTAAGAAACCTAGAGGCAATCAATTGGGATTATCCATATGGATGGATAAATAAGGAGTTATTTGCCCGATTGAACCAAGAGTTGCATATGGGATGCAATTGGAATTGTTCCTACCTAAGAAGTAGTCGAATTATGGGTGACTTGCCAAAGCAAGCTCATAAGGAGATGAAAAAGATGGATCTTGGCCCACTAGAAAATATAATGATATTTTCCGCATTAATATCTTGAGGGTTATTAATCCGTAGAAAAATAGTGGGAGCTATATTTAATAAACTAGCCATTATTAAATATAGTCAAAAATTCACAAATACTAAAACTTGCGTATTTTCCTTTTGTAGAATTCCAAATGGCAAACAACTCATCGAGTTCACAACATTCCCTACGATCTGTCCTTGAGAAGGACAAGCTCTCTGGAACCAACTTTCTTGATTGGTACAGAAACTTGAGAATTGTTCTCAAGCAAGAGAAGAAACTGTACGCAATAGAGGAGCAAGTTCCAGAAGGTCCAGAGAACCAGACACCTGCTGCCTTAAAGGCGTATCAGAAGCGTGTTGATGACGCTAATGATGCGGCCTGCCTAATGCTATGCACCATGACCTCTGAGCTTCAGAAGCAACATGAGAACATGAATGCTGTCGATATGATCGAACATCTAAAGCAGCTCTTCCAAGAGCAGGCGAGGGTAGAGAGGTATGAGGTCTCAAAGGCACTGTTCAAATGTCATCTGGCAGAAGGGAACCCGGTGGGACCCCACGTACTCCGAATGATCGGGTACTTGGAGAATCTCGCCCGGCTTGGGTTCCCGGTCGGCCAAGAGTTGGCAACCGACCTCGTGTTGCAATCGTTGCCCGAGAGTTATGGACAGTTCATTATGAACTATAACATGAACGAGATCGTTAAACCACTGCCAGATTTTCTCAAAATGTTGAGGACGGCTGAACAGAGCATCAACAAGGGTAAGGGCAAGGCCATTATGATGGTGCATAAAGGAAAGGGCAAAAAGTTTGCCTCTTCCTCCAAGGGCAAAAGCAAGTCAGTTGCCAAGTCCAAGGAACAAGCCCTTAAGCCTGTTGGTGGCGTTGCCAAGGTCGTGACTAAGGGTGAATGTCACTACTGTAGTCAACCTGGACACTGGAGGAGGAACTGCCCAAAATATCTGGAGGACAAGAGGCTTGGAATAGTGATTCCACCACCACCAGGTATTTTTGTTGTAGATGTCAATTTAACTGTCTCTACATCATGGGTATTAGATACTGGATGTGGATCTCATATTTGTCGAAATATGCAGGATCTAAAGAGAAGTAAAAGATTGGCTAAAGGGGAGGTAGATCTACGCGTTGGGAATGGAGCAAAGGTTGCTGCGTTGGCCATAGGCGTGTGCGAGCTATCTCTGCCTTCAGAACTAGTTTTAGAATTAAATAATTGCTATTTTGTGCCTGCTATGAGCAGAAACATTATTTCTATTTCTTGTTTGGACAAGGAAGGTTTTATTATTTCAATAAAGAACAATTGTTGTTCCTTTTATTTGAATAATATTCACTATTTTAGTGCGCAATTATTTAATGGACTTTATGTCCTTGATCTAAGCAATCCTGTCTACAACATTAATACCAAGCGGATTAAAATAAATGATTTAAATCCTGCTTATTTATGGCATTGTCGTTTAGGCCACATAAATGAGAAACGTGTATCTAGACTCCATAAGGATGGATTGCTAGACTCATTTGATTTTGAATCATATGAGACATGTGAGGCTTGTTTATTGGGAAAAATGACAAAGTCCCCTTTCAATAAGAAAGGTGAGAGGACTAGTGAGCAATTGGCGCTCATACATACCGATGTGTGTGGGCCATTTGCCACGCCTGCCAGGGGTGGTTATGTCTACTTCATTACATTTACTGATGATTACAGTAGATATGGATTTGTGTACCTTATGAGGGCAAAATCCGAATCCTTTGAAGTGTTCAAAGAATTCAAGAATGAAGTAGAGAAGCAACTTGGAAAAAGTATTAAGGCTCTACGATCGGATCGTGGAGGAGAATACTTGAGCCAAGAGTTTGACGACTATCTTAGAGAGTGTGGGATCGTGTCCCAACTCACTCCACCCGGAACGCCACAATGGAATGGCGTGTCCGAGAGGAGGAATCGAACCCTATTGGATATGGTTCGGTCTATGATGTGTCAAACCGATCTTCCATTATCTTTTTGGGGATACGCTCTATTAAGTGCAGCTTTCACCATTAACCGTGTTCCATCTAAATCAGTCATGAAGACACCATATGAGATGTGGAGTGGGAGGCGTCCCACACTGTCGTTCATGAGGATTTGGGGCTGCGATGTCTATGTAAAACGTTTACAATCAGACAAGCTGGGGCCTAAATCGGATAAGTGTAAATTTGTGGGGTACCCTAAGGAAACTAAAGGATACTACTTCTACAATCCAACCGAGAACAAAGTGTTTGTTGCTCGGACCGGCGTGTTTCTAGAAAGAGAGTTTGTCTCTAAAGAAGCAAGTGGGAGGAATGTAGAACTTGAAGAAGTTCAAGAACCACAAATCACTGAACCGATTATGGAACATGAACAGGAATCACAAGCAGTTGTGGATCCACCTGTTCAAGTAACACAAGAGCTTCGTAGATCTAGTAGAGTGCGCCAGGAACCCGAGAGGTACGGACTTCTCGTAACCGATTCCGGTGACACGATGCTCATAGATGATGAGCCTACTACCTATGAGGAGGCCATGAATGGCCCAGACTCGCAGAAGTGGCTTGAAGCCATGAGATCCGAGATGGAATCCATGTATACCAACAAAGTATGGACTTTGGTGGAACCACCTGAAGGGGCGCGGCCCATAGGGTGCAAGTGGGTCTTCAAGAAGAAGATCGACATGGATGGTAATGTGATTACCTATAAGGGCCGATTGGTGGCTAAAGGATTCAGACATATTCATGGTATTGACTATGATGAAACCTTTTCACCAGTCGCAATGACCAAATCCATCCGAATCCTACTTGCAATTGCAGCATACTACGACTATGAGATTTGGCAGATGGATGTCAAAAACAGAATTCCTTTATGGGAATCTCCTCGAGGACGTGTATATGATACAGCCGGAGGGTTTTGAGGATCCAAAGCAAGCCAACAAAGTCTGTAAGCTGCAACGATCCATTTATGGATTGAAGCAAGCTTCTAGGAGTTGGAATCGACGTTTTGATAAAGTGGTCAAAGAGTTTGGCTTCATCAGAAACGAAGATGAGTCTTGTGTCTACAAGAAGGTTAGTGGGAGCTCTGTAGCTTTTCTGGTCTTGTATGTAGATGACATACTACTCATTGGAAACGACATTCCCATGCTGCAATCTGTGAAAGATTGGCTAGGAAAGTGTTTCTCAATGAAGGACTTAGGGGAAGCAGCCTATATACTCGGTATAAAGATCTATAGAGATAGATCTAAAAGGTTGCTAGGCCTAAGTCAAAGTACATATATTGACAAGGTGTTGAAACGGTTCAACATGCAAGATTCCAAGAAGGGATTCTTGCCCATGTCACATGGAATCACTCTTTCGAAGAGTGGTTGTCCTTCCAATGAGATTGAGAAGGAACGCATGAGTAGAATTCCCTATGCCTCGGCCATAGGATCTATCATGTACGCCATGTTATGTACTAGACCATATGTGTCATCTGCCTTGAGTATGACAAGCAGATACCAATCCAATCCAGGTGAGAGTCACTGGATTGCTGTCAAGAACATCCTGAAGTACTTGAGAAGAACTAAGGACGCTTTCTTGATGTTTGGCGGTAAGGAAGAGTTGCGTGTAAGGGGTTACACTGATGCAAGCTTCCAAACCGATAGAGATGACTTTAGATCACAGTCGGATATGTGTTTTGCCTGAATGGAGCAGTGGTGAGCTGGAAGAGTTCCAAGCAAGAGACGGTGGCTGATTCTACAACAGAGGCTGAGTACATTGCTGCAAATGGCGCAGCAAAGGAGGCTGTTTGGATCAGAAAGTTTGTTTCTGAACTTGGTGTGGTCCCTAGCATTGCGGATCCAGTGGAGTTGTTCTGTGACAACACTGGGGCGATCGCGCAATCAAAGGAACCCAGATCGCACCAGAAGTCCAAGCATGTGCTCAGGAAGTTTCATCTGATTCGAGATATTATCGATAGAGGAGACGTTCGGATATGCAAGATTCCTACAGATGATAATCTGTCAGACCCGCTTACAAAGCCTCTCACGCAGTGGAAGCATGAAGGGCACACTAGGAGTATGGGCATACGAGATGCGCCAGATTGACTCTAGTGCAAGTGGGAGACTGTTTGAATAGATGCCCTAGACGCAATCTAGTTTAGTATGAATTTGTATATGGCTAGAAAATTCATTTATTATTTATTGGATATTTAATATAATGAAGTCCTTAGATTTACAATCGTGTTGTTTATCTTAAATATCCCTAGTCAAGTATAATGATTAAATGGGACAATCATCTATAGACTAGTATGGGGTTGGATTGATATGGAGATATCACGATCCAACACATAAGTGTGCATTACGGAATGTTGCACTGGATTGACCCATCACCGAGAAGGCTACATACATGTTATGTTAAGTCACAAGTGCTTCTCGGGTACAATGGTATTGTCATCCTTAGACTTGAAGTCACTAGATATTCTAGTTGTGGATCATTGTGATCTTGGTAGCGTTAAACGCTACACCGTGACTGGGTAGTTATAAAGGCGTGTACTGGATACAATGAGAAGCAAGCTTAGAAATCGTAGTGGACGTAGAGAGGATTTGCCCCTCCCACATAACGGGAGTAAATATCCTAGGCCACTCGAAGGATAGTGCTTATAGAATGTCTGGCCAGACTCAAATAAATCAATATGGGATATTGATGTTATTTGCACGAATAAGGCTATTCCATGGATCGAGAAACTAGGGATTGGATATACGAGTGTGACTTGTATGTCTCGTGTCCAATCCGGATATGGAGGCAAAGGGATGAGACAATTACTTGTACAAGGTTGTCTAGATGACTATTTTATTAGTTGGCTAGAATGGATGTTTTGCTAGAAACCGCTCCATATTAGCAAAGAGTTGCTACCAACTAGATAGAACCTATTGGGTCACACGCTATATAGAGTTGTACTAGATTTGGGAATTAATTAATTGGATTAATTAATTAGAAGGATCACTTTGCAAACCCTTGCAAACTTAGTAGGGACTAATTTGCAAGGAATGGACTAAATTGAATTCTAGTAGGACTAGAATAAGTCCTTTAGGTAGTTAACAAGGAGTTGTTGGACTATATAAAGGACCCTCCTTCCTTCCTTCCTCATAACTTATGCTCTAGAGAGAACATAACAAGAGTGGGAGAGAACAAAGTAGAGAGAGAGCAAGCAACAAGGAGGACGCCGCCCCCTTGCCGCCGCCCCCTCGTCCCCGACGCCAAAAAGAGGGCCGAGCCCTTCTTTTTGCCTCGTTTTGCGTGATTCCTTCACCCTCCTCTCATTCCGGGCTAGCACCAAGGAGATTGGAGATCTAGGAGCAACTCTAGGCGTGGATCAACTATAGAGAACGTGACACTATTCGCGTTTGAAGTCATCAAGGAGAACCCAAAGGTGTGTTTATGATTTCTTACCTTCACTATCGTTATGCATCTAGACTTGTGATCCTTGGAGGGTTTTGCATGGTTATTTGTTTGATTATGCTTCCGTTTGCGCGATCCATGAATCAAAACCCTACAAGGGGGTGTTGCAGGAGGTGGCGCAGGAACCATAGAGGGTGTATACGCAAACGCTGGTGGAGCGACTGGATCCGTCATGGTATGCGAGTCAGCATTGGTAGCAGACTTGGTAAAGGGTAAGGAGGCAAAAGGAAAAAAGATGTGGGACGAAGCGCACATGGCGAGAGATGTAGATGCGATCGGTAGAGGGGTGGAGACACTTGTAGGCTGACTGAGTGACTGAATAGCCTAAGAAGACACAGGGTGTCGAACATGGAGCAAGTTTGTTGGTGGTGTAAGGTCGAAGCCAGGGGAAGCATTGGCATCCAAATGGTTGCAAGGACCGATAGTTAGGGGAAATGCGAAAGAGTCTAAAGTATGTAGAGTCATTTCAAAGGATAGGAGTGGACATGCGATTGATCAGGTAGACTGCGGTTTGAAATGCATGCGGCCAATAACCTAAGAGAAGAGATGCGCCATGGAGAAGGGAGAGACCAGTCTCAACAATGTGGCGATGTCTGCGCTCGGCAGAGCTAGTGTGTTCGGGGGTATGGGGAGGGGTAGTTAGGTGAGTGATGCCATGGAGGTTAAGTTGTGGTAGGAGTTTGATGAACTCACCACCATTATCTGAGTAGAGTGTGACAATGGGTTGTGCGAACCTCTTCTCGACAAGGCGTTTAAATTGAGAGAAAATCGAATCAACTTCAGACTTTCTTTTGAGAGGGTAGAGCTAGTAAGAGAGTTTTCTGAAAAGGGTAGCTTATGGATTTTATTGATGTGACAGGAAGTACAAGAGAAATTCTTAAAGCTTGATGGAGAAAAAGAAAGATTACATTTCTGCAAGATAAGCCCTAGCGTTTATTACAAAGGATGACCAAAGATGCGGTGAAGACGTTCGATGTCTGAGAGAAAAGTGGTGTTAATGACAGGAGAGCTGGGGTGAGATGCATAGTAGACTCCATCACGATTTTCACCGTGTAGAAGGGGGTGCCGGTCAAGCGATCCTTCACTACAAAATGAGAAGGGAAGAATCAACAGAAGCATGGTTAGTATGGAAAAGTTGAGAGACGGGGATAAGGTTGCGACGTAGTTGAGGAACGCACAGAACATTAGATAGATGAAGGGGACGACTAGAGGTGGGAAGAGTAGTGCTACCAATGTGAGAGATAGAGAGACTCTTACCATTTCCAAGAAGAATCTCATCATGGCCATCACAGGTTGCAAAGTCTTCAAGAGAAGTTGTGCCAGGAGTGACATGATGTAACACCCCGCATTTTTTCTAAATATAATTGACCTCTTTTCTTGAAGTTTAAATGTTTATCGAAATATTAGACTAGAGGGGAGGCAATTGTATTTTTGAAGACACTAGCTAGTAATAATTGGGGTGGTAGTTGTAATTGATTGAAATTATAAAGACTATTAGCTAAATAAAAATTCGTTAATTAAACAAAAAAAAATGATTTCTCATTTCCCCAACATCTCCTTAATTTGTTTCCCACTCACCAACACCCTCACAACTCCCCAACTCTCTTCTCCCTCTCTCTCCCCGTCACCCTCCCTCTCTCTTTCTTCTTCTATTTAATTCTTCCCCATTCTTCTCCTTCGGCACAACCCACCCGACACCACCACACCATCCCCACCTACAACTTCTCTTCTCTCCTCCCTCACCCTCCATCTCTGCCTCTGTCTCCCTTTCTCTCTGCCAGAGCGCTACAGCGGCAGTAGTAGGCAGAGACCAAGCCACCACCGCCACTGCCGCCGGCAAGAAGAACCTCCCCCAATGCCACCAACACCATCACCACCTCACCACCATCCCTCTATCTCTCACTACCTCTCTGTCCCTCTCTCTTCTCTTTGTTCTGACCAGCAGCACAAACAGCAACAGGCGCAGCAACAAGAACCCACCGGCGACATCCATTGTTTCCGGCGAGAAGTTCGTCGGAGCTCAACGAAAGCCACCCATCCCCTAAAACCAATACCGTTCAACTCCTGGAGGTCCGACCGAGCTAGAGGAGCCCTCAACCGAGGCCAAGAACCACCGGAGAAAGGCCGGCGAAGCCCCATCTCCGGTGACGTTGACGGCGAGCTCGACCCGTCCCGTTTCTTCACCATTTCTCGCAATTTTTGGTGTGGGTATACTCTAAATTTCAAGTCTCAAAACCATAAATCCATGATTTGATCGGTTAGTATGAATTTCATGCTTGGGGTTAAAATGCAATTTTTCAGAAAGTTTCTGGGGGGTTATTTTGTCGTTTCAGAAACTCAGGAGGGAGGCAGATATCATTTCAGAAACTTTTTGGGAGGTAGATGTCGTTTAAAATTTCTTCAGTAATAAAATTGGTTTTTCCTAAATTTGTCTAGATTATTATGTATAAATTAATAACTATATTTTTCATGAAATATTTAGGAGTGAATATTATAGAAAAATACATTTTTGACGAAAAATAAATAAACAAAAAGGGGCTAGAATATATAGTACGTTTTTCTTAGAGAAAATAAACTTGGTTGAGATTGTATTGAGTTAGAAGCTCCAATTTGTAGGTGACGTTTCCGTAGACGAGAACGACATCTAGGACATGCTTTTGGAATTTGGTAAGTTAATATGCCTAGCCTCGTGTGCCTTTCATTCTTTCGCGTATCGCGTGAGTTAAATGTGATATACTATTATCCATGTTTTATTTGAGTTGTTTACTTTGTTGTTTTTTTGAAAAACTCTGCCTTAGAAGCACCGTATGAAATTGGTAATCGAAATTCAAAAAAAAAATAGAATCCGAAAGAAGAACATCTACATTCAATTGTGAAATGTTAAAGTACCGTTCAAATCACAACTACCATATTAGGCCTTAATTTCTTAGTTCACGGGCCACAATTATGAATAGTAACACACCGCTCACTTATTGGTCAAATCTGAATATCTCACACAATCATACATCGATTGTTATGAATGTGCCACATCAGCTTTACTTGGAGCTACCTATTTACATCTTCTACCATCTTGAAAAAAAAGTCTTAATAATGTAAAGTGGAAACCGTTGTGTGTGGGTTTGTGTCATATCCCTGATACGATGCATTTCAAACATATTGTGATTGGTTACTGTTATGAGATTATGAGGCGCTATGATGCGAAGCTCATTTTGATTATGTTATGGTTATGAGGCGTTATGATGCAAACCTCCTGTGATTGAGTTATGGTTATGGTAGTACTTTTGCACATTATGTGAAAGCATTTTTGGATTGGATATGGTCACGCCCCGTATCAACTAATGACTAAAATAAATTCTGGACTCGATTCCTATCGATGAGAATGCTATCTCTTGAGATCTAAAGTTATGAGTTGTGGAATATTAAAAAGTACCTTTAAAAGTGATTGTCCCAAGATGGTCCACGTCTTTGGGTTGGAATACGAAATAATGAAATACATCTTGTTAACAGTGATTTCCCCAAGATGGTCCACATCAATGGGTTGGATATACAAAATTTGAGATCGTTACGGAGTTTGACACATCAAATCAACAAGAACGCTATCCCCGCAAATATCTAATATTTTATTAGCGAATATGTTATTCCGTCATATGTCTCATAATCTATTTACGTGCTATGGGTGTTAGCTTACTCAGTCGTTTGCTGATCATTTTCTGTAAAACTGTGTCGGCTTTTGCTATTTTTAAAATCGCGGGTTATTGTTCGAGGTGGGGACGTTCACGACACAGCTGGATAGAGAAGCTTGATGCTTATAACATCAATCACCTATTATTTCGTTACATATCACAAAAATATTGTATTCCTAGATTTTCAAATGCTATCACTATTTTATTGAAATTTAAATAAATTATGTTTTGGAGTTATCGATGGTTGTACTAGCTATGAACCGACGATCCTTATCCGTTCCCAATGAGGCTCATCACCTCGGGTGGAGACATTTCTTTCCAAACGTGCGGCCCGGCCGGCCGTGCGATTGGGGGGGTGTGTTGCACATGATGGGAAGCTCCACTATCAAACATCCACGCATCAGCAGATCCAGAGGCTTGACTGGTTGTGGTGTTGATCGCAGGTGTGTTGGTCGCAGCTGAGTGGTTGTGATCACTCAAGAAGCCATTGAGTTTGCGACACTCCCGAAAAACATGGCCTCGAATGTTACAGAAGTGACAACGCGTCTCAAGATGGCCATTCTGAGTCGCAGCTGCTGGGGCGTGCGCGACACATTTTGCATATTTGAAGAGTGTTTGCGACGGTCTTGTCTTCCTGATGGACCGCCATTGTGCGAGGGCTGGAAGTAAGCACCCTGGTGCGAAGGTGTTACTGAGTGACGCTGTGTCGCTTTCGCCGTTGCAAGAAGCGGTGTGAGTTCTGATTCTGTGATTTGGAGATAGCGCTCGTGTTCCGCAAGGATGGACCCGAGTTCAACCATTGAGACTACTGTGTTGCGAACTCGAAGAGCTACGACAATAGGGGAGTATTCCACTCCAAGATGGTTGATAATGGATATGAGAAGGTCAATGTTCGACACTGGGCTCTGCGCGAGAGCAAGATCGTTGGCTATGTCCTTCATATCCTTGATGTACTCCGAAATGGAGCGAGTGTCATGCGGATTGCGAGCAAGTTTATTCTTGAGTGCGATGACTCGTCCAGGAGAGGTGCTAGCAAAGCTTTCCATGAGAGGGTCCAAGCTTCACGAGCAGTGGACGCAGAGGAGATCAGAGGCTGAATCGAATCGGTGCAACTACCGAGGAGGGCACTGACAATGATCTGGTCTTGACGATACCAGATAGAGTAGGTTGGGTTAGCATCTGATTTTGCAGTATCATTGTAGGGCGACGGTGCTGTGGTGGATCCGTCGATGAACCCTAGTAGATCGAAACCAATCAGAGTGGCTTCGATTTGTCGACGCCAAACGAGGAAGTTGGCGGAGGAGAGTTTGATGGGGAAGTTTGTTGGGGCATTCAGTTGGATCACTGGTGATGTTGTGGTGGTGGTCATGATGGTGATGGTCTGCGTCCGAGACCGAAGAACAAGGTAGTCGGCTTACGATTCGCGACGAAAGAGAGCGATCATGTAGAAAAAATTTCCACAAAGCTCTGATGCCATATAAATGTTGAATGAGTGAATGTTATTTCTGAGGACCAATGGCCCATATATATACTCGAGAGTAGTTACATACAAGGTATAATTTTCTAAACTAGGAAATCAAATAATAACAATATAATGGGTGATTTCATAAATCACGTAAGAGATAATAACTAACTACATAAATCAAGGGATGACATAATCGGAGATTATCTCATTCCTTAACATGATCACCAAATTGTGGTTAAGCAGAGTTTTGGTGCACATGTCGCATGAATCTCTACCTATTGCCAATTCTCTAATCCAATTCTGGTGGCTAAAAATTTACATCAGACAAGTAAATACAAGATATCAGTGCACTTGAACCATTTGACTATGAGGGGCTATAGACCCAGTCACCCAGCTAAAGTTTCAGAATTTTAAAGTTTTGGAAATGGTTAAGATGTAAATATTGTATTCAGCCCCTCTAAAGTCATGGAAGCCTTCTACGATTTTTATTTTCTGAAAGACTGACATGTATAAATTCTCCCTTGAAAAACGAAAATTTTAGAATGGCCAATGGAGCACTGATGTTTTGCATATAGTTATCTTTAGTATCAAAGTATCCAGTTTCTAGGGAGGAAAAGTGAATTATTCTAAATATGGAAGTACAGGTTATAAGTCATATAAAATAGGTCTTAGGTACATTATCTTAAGTAATAAATGATACATACATTTCGTGCTTACAGCAACTCTTAATTGACCAAAATTTGTATTATCACACTTTTTAATTCAAGGAGACTAAATGGTGCAAATGATAGCCCTCCTGAGAAAACTGTCAGCGATATAACTGCAGAATAGTGAAACTTTATGGTTGAAATGTAAATGCCTGATGGGAAGGATTGTAAACGTTAAACCATCCAAATACTGCAGTCTGTAGGCATATGATTAAATTATTCAGCTTATTTTACCTTACATATTTGCAATCTGGCGAAACTGTTCCCAAAAAGTGTGGACAAACTTAATGATAAAGTCTCCAAGCATCTGTACCTAGCATGTCCTATGTAGTTGAACGCATAGGAGTTATGGGAGGGTGATCTCCTGCATCTGTCCCTGAGCGCGGCTTAAGATAACCATAAACTAGCAGGGTATCTGTTCAGATAAGTATATTTCCAAGACCGAGAAATTATTGATTGGATATAAGGGTGGGACATCTGTGTCTCGTGTCCAATCCAGATATTGTGACAAAGGGACATATACAGCACGGCAACATCGCTCACATAGGTTTGTCAGATCACTGACTATTCCTATTAGTTGGGTAGCATTGATGTGTTGCTAGACACCGCTCAATGTTTGTAATTGTTACTGCCAACGTAATAGGAACCTGTAATGTCACATACCAAAAGGATTAGGCTGGATATAGATGTTAATTAGTTGAACTAATTAATATGAAAAGAACCATGGATCAAAGTGCAACAACATGCATATTTGGTTGGACTAAATAGCAAAGTGGACTAAACTACTAATTAATCCAAGTATGGATCGGATTAGTAGTCGGGCAGTTTTATAATTAATAACTAGTTATTAATTATAAAAGGCTGGTCTTTTCCTAATATTTCATTACATGAAATAATTATAGTAAGGAAGAGACGGAGAGAGAGGGTCGAACCCCTATACCCGACGGCACCAGAGGCGCGGCCAACCCCTCCTCCTTCTCCATCTTTGCGCACCTGCTTGATTGGGTCGAGCTCCTTGGTGATTCCCCCTTCTACACCACTGCTAGCACAAACAGTAGAGGGAGTTTTTGTTGGAGATCCTACGGTGTGGATATCTGCAGAGGTGTGAACATCAATTCTACGTTGTGATCAGTCAGACTAGCAAGGTAACCTTATCTCCTTTATGACGTTATGAATGCTTCACCTACGATTCATGGAGGGTTTTGAGCATAAATTTTTTATTTTTCCGCTGCGTAACCTGCATCAAAACCCTACACTTCGCACTACCTGTCAATTTTGTGCTCAAGCTTAATAATTATAAGTTTTATGCCATCTAAGACATAGGCGATAAGGAGGTTTTCCTTACCCGTCGCCCTTGCTCTGAAATTCTCCATATTTGGATGGGACGAATATGGACTTTGCAGATGTTGGACCGTTGTAGACCGGATTCTGGAGGGTAGATAGGATGATAGAGAAGCCAAATTGAAATAGAGACAAGGGAGGTGCTGAGTGAAAAAAACTTTTGATAAAGAGAAGAAATGGGGAAACATAGGTTTAATGGAGCTTTTCTGGGGTCACAAACGCCGATGAAACAACAACGTTGGAGGGGAGGGGGATGGTTTTATAGAGAGAAAGTTATAGAGTCCATGGGTGACTCACTTTTTTTTAAGGGTCAATTGCTAATCAACCACTTCCATTTTGGGGTAATAAACCATGTACCACCACCAGTTTTGAAACCCACTTATTGCCACTCCCAGTTTAAGATTGTTAGCAATCAACAACTGGGGTAAATTTTCTTTTAAAAAACTAACACCGTTAGGGGTACATTTTTCCATAAAAAGAATTTAACAAAGTAAAGAAGAATAAAACTAAAGAGGAATAAAAATGGAAACAAAATTAGAAGAACAAAAATTATAGATAAAAAGAAGGAAAAAAAGGAGAAAAATAATAGACTGTAGAGACATCGAGGGTTTACTCCCCTGAAACTTCTATCTCCCTCTTCGTGCGATCTGCCTTTCTCGATTTTCCTCCCTCTCTTTCTCTCTCTCGATTCGCGTCTCTGTCTCTCTTAGATCGTGGTCGGAGGAGAAGGTCACAGGAATCCATGGTCGTCGCCGGCACGGTGCAGTGGTAATACAAAATCCCCATTAATGGTCAGGACTTTGCCCTGAGACGAAACAGAAATAGATCGTAATCCCCCTCTCTCTCGGTAAGACTGACAAATCGATCTCTTTACGCGGATTTGTTTTGACTTTGGTGAAATCGATTGTTGGTTTGAATGGATTTTCTTTGTGGTTTCGATTGTGCGAAGTGGTGGGTTGTTGGATTTTTCGAGTGGCAATGACGGTGGTGTTGTAGCAGTGGTGGTGGTTATATTCTTCTTCTCCTCCTCTGCCTTTTCACGACCAATGGTGGGAGTATTGTGATTTGTGATGGTGGGTTTGTGTTTTGGGTGGATATTGTGATTGTGACGGAAAATGTGTCGCCGGATTCTGGGTTTATTGGTGATAGTGGTGGTGCTACAGTGGTGCTGGTAATGGGTATGGCGGTGGTGATGGTGGTATAGTTAGTGTTCATATTTTTTGACTTTACCATTTTTCCCTTCAGAAAATGTTATCTAACGGAAAAATTTGGACGGAATTTATCCAAGTTGTTGTTTGCTTGCAATTAACAACTGGAAGGGAGTAAAAAGAGGGTTTTGAAAATGGGGGTGCAAGTGGATTATTACCCCAAACTGGAAGTGTGATTAGTAATTGACCATTTTTTTAATAATAAAAAATGTTACTTTCAATTGTTATTATGTATTGGCCAATTGCTTGTTTTTCATTATGGGAAATGATTCTTACAAAGTAAAATTTATTTTTACAAAGTCACTAACATTATTTGTGCATCTAATGACCAATAAAATTGCACAAATGAAGTTAGTGGCTTTGTAAAAATAAATTTTTACTTTGTAAGAATCATTACCCTTCATTATTAGGATGAGAGATTATTTTCATAAAAAAATACATTAATAACTGAAGAAAATTAGAATTGAAGTCAAAAGCACAATGTCACCATACAATACACCCGGGTCCTTTTGGGAAAACCCCATTATGCACCTTTTTGGTGCATACTAACCATTAGTTCAAAAAGTTGGTGGGAAGTAACCACCAACTAATAATCATAAGTTATTTTTTAATTTGTTATAGCTAGTGGGTCTTATTTGATTTTTTTAAGGTTTTATCAATGAGTAGTGGATCTCACTTTAATTTTTTAAGGTTTTCTATTTGGCAAGAGGGTTCCTACCATAAAATTTGTTGGTTGAATTTGTTCTCCATGCATGCATGCATGCAGCAACGGGTCTCTCTCTCTCTCTCTCACTCTCTCTTTCTCTCTTCACTCAACAACAACAACAACAACATTTCTTTTTCCTCACCTTAAAAATTAAATTCCCTCAACAACCTTGTTCAAATGATAAATACACTCAACAACCTAAGATGTCAAACCTTAAAAACAACCTCAGTTCATTCATCTTCACATCAAAAGTTATTGTTTCTCTCTCTATACCCTCCTCTCAAAACCTCCATTGTTGAGTTTCAAAAACAAAAACAAAGATTCGTTCGTTTGAAGACTTCGAATCCGTCGGAAAGAAGAGTAAGTTTATCAACCTTAGTATCCCTTCGTTTTATCTTTACATTTCAAAAGTAGTACTTTAAAAAAATTGTATATTCATGTCAACATTTTCGGAGAAAATGTTTTGAAAATAGTATGAGGTTCACCTTGAGGAGATTGCGAAGGTCTTCGAAAGCCCTACTACAAGCCCCAATACGATATAAATTCCATTTTGAGCTTGGGCATACAGAGGGCGACCAGAACCTATAACGGGCGTACAATAACCCCCTCAGGGGCGCCCACTATATGCCCGTAGCTCAAAGTGAGATATTCACCCATGGGGCATGTAGGGGCGCCTACATGAGGGCGCCCTCATGTAGGCGCCCCTATGTATTCCCGAAGATCAAAATGATTCATTCACCCATGGGGCATCTAGGGGCGCCCTCACCTAGGCGCCCCTAGATGCCCCATGGGTGAATGACTCATTTTGAGCTTCGGACATACACTTAGGCGCCCTGGGGGGTTATATACGCCCGTGTGTGGTTTCAGACGCCCTATGTATGTATGCCCAGACTTAAAATGGAATAACTCTTGAATCCAATCTTTTAGTTTACCGTTTACTTGTTGACGTTGTGGGAACCGTGGACTTTTTAGTTGACTTAGATTTGACCATGGACTTTGTAGTTGACTTTTATAGTTGACCTTGGAATTTTATAGTTGACTTTCAAGTTGAACGTTAACTTTTCTAACTATGAAAGTTGAAGTTTGGCTTCCAAGTTATGTTTTGCGTTCCCCTTGAAATTTGAGTTGACCTTTGACTTCATTTGACATAGTTGGAGATGTTTAGTGTTGACTTTTGACTTCTTAGTTGACCGTTGACTTTATTGACTTTTCGGTTATCTACAGGAATGGGGAAAATCACTATGCAACTCATTTGGAATGGAGTTTGGGAGTTCGCCAATGGAAAATTTGTCTACGCCCGCGGAGTGAACTACAAATCGAAGACGATGGTGCTAAAACAGGAGGAGATTCCCACACTCCATAGTCTGAAGGAACGAGTTGCTTCGAGAATGGGATTGGACAAGCACCTAGCTCCATTCATAGAGTTAAGTTAAAAGCGACAAGGGATGGAGCAGTATGAGCCTTCAGAAATCACCGACGAAGACGAGCTTTTTGTTAGTATTTGGGACATATGAAGCCAAGGAGATCGTTCCCATGTTTGCCAAGTACGACAATGACGGATCGGGTGCAGCTGGGGGACAGTATTTGCAGAAGATGAATCCTCGCGGGGAAATTCGGAGCTTCATGCGTTACTTACTGATGATATTCAGGAACATGAAGTCCCAACCTGGGAGGCCAGTTTTAACGAAACCGTGGTCATGGTGGCGAACAACAAATTTCAGGATGCAGCAGCGTTGGAAGGACCGTTTGACACAAATGTCGGGGTGGGGAACATGAAGGCCCAACCTGGGAGGCCGGTTTTAACGAAACCGTGGTCATGGTGGGGAACAACACATTTGAGGATGCAATAGCTTTGGAAGGATCGTTTGACACTAATGTCGGTGGTCCTAGTTACGAGGGTGGAAGTTTGCCGGAGGATCCCGATGTGAACGGAGATCCGAACGCTGACCCGCACGGGCCATCAAGTGGAGATGAAACAACTGATGACGATGTACCGGTTAACAGGGGCCCTTGGGCCATAGTTTTACAGCATCATCCAACACTTTCGATTGAAGCCGACGCAGTTGCCAGTAACAGCAGGCCTGATGGATCTACGTTAAAGCTTGATGATTTGTTTGAATCTGCAAGGAAATCAAGAATATCCTACGGGTTCCTGCAACTCAACAAGGGTGGCAATGGGCAAGTGTAAAGACAAAGAGCACAAGATTCGTTCTCAAATGTCGCGATCCTCATTGTAAGTGGTACATGGCTGCTTATAAAGGGAATCAAGAGAGATTTTTCATGGTTAAGCGATACAAAAACATCCTTACTCGTTCCTTGATCACCACAAATTTCAAGCATGTGAACGTGACGGTCGATGACATCGCCTATGGAATGATTGATTGATATCGGAACGGGCAGCCTCGCCCTAGCAGTCACGACATCATCGCGTACGTGAAACTTGCGTTCAAGTGTTCGGTCCCTAAATGGACATGCTACCAGTCTAGGCAGAGGGCGTTCCATATCATTCACGGTAGCCGAGAAGAAAGTACCACCAACTCCGTGCATTCTTCTACATGTTGGAGTCTTTGAACCATGGGTCCTACACAAAGATAGTGCGGGGCGAATAAAGAAGATTCAAGTATTGTTTCATGGGTATAAAAGCTCAGCTGGATGGAATTGAATTCATGCGACCACTAGTGGTCATCGATGCCGGTCACATGAAGAACGAGCCATTGCAGGTGGTAGTTGCGACAATGGTCGATGGACAGAGACAGTGTTATCCTGTTGCATGGGGCATAATTGACGTCGAGAGCAATGAGGCCTGGGGGTGGTTCCTTCAGCAGCTGAGGCATTTCGTCCCGAACGACAAATATCTCACATTTCTTTCCGAGAGGCATCAGGCCATTAAACACGCAGTCGCGACAGAGTACCCCACTGCACAACATGTGCACTGCTGGTGGCACATCAAGCAGAACTTGATAAAGGTGTATGGCATGGGAAAGTGGGTGAAACTCTTCTGGAATGCTGCGGAGGCCAACACTGTAGATAAATGTCGCAGTTTTCTTCACACATTGGCAGTGGAGCACCCTGCGAAACGTATTTTCCCACAGAATGAGAGATTGTCAATCGCGGAATACCTTATGTAAAAATTTCCTCCGGAGAAATGGAGTCGGGCGTTGTCGGTCAACACTAGATTTGACATATTCTCTTCCAATCACGCAGAATCTATGAACTCCATGTTAAAGGATGCCAGATATCATTGCGTGCTCTCGTACTGTTCGTTTGTGCTCAGACAAATGTCTCTGTGGTTTTACGATAGGCGGACCGAAACTGGCACTTGGAACACAAAGTAGACCCCAGAGCGCGAGGCAATCATGCAGAAGAATCTTAACGACACAAAAATGCAACAAGTCACACAGCTGGATGCACTTGAATTCCGTGTAACGGGTAGGAACCATGGCACTGCCAAAGTGTACTTCTCGGAGGGGTACTGGGTTTGCGATTGCGGAAAGTTCCAGTTGGACTGGAAACCGTGTGTCCACGCTTGTGTGTGCGCTCCAATACTTAGAAAACAACATCCTCATTTGGGGATGGAAGAAGGGTTGCCTCCTTCAAACGGGCTTTTCGTGTACAATTACACGAGCGAAACCTATAATGCGGACTCCTACAGGAGAGCTTACGCCGGGAAAATTGAGGTTGTTCGTGATCGTATAGACTGGGATACACGTCGGATCCCACCAGAGATAAGCAACTTTGTCACTCTTCCACCAGTGAAGGTAGTGAAACGTGGAGCACCACAGACAACCAGGATACCGTCTGAAGGAGAAAAACGTAGGTATGGTACTAGGAAGCACAGATGCTCTCGATGTAATCAGGAAGGCCATAACGTGAAGACATGCCCCATGAGGGAGGATGACCGGCTAATTACACATGATTGAAACTTGTTGCTTATTGATTGACTCTAGTTTAGTAGTTGCGGATGTAATATTTTAGTCTTTTGTAGTTGGTTTGGGTGGTTGTAATCTTATCTAGCTTAATGAAGTCCCCTAAAAAAGTAAACGGTCGGTGTTGTGGTCAAACTATAGTCAACTATTCAGTGCATACCAAGTCATGCCACTTGTTTCGGCAATTTAATGTCAAAATAGAACCAAAAAGTCAACCAAAATGAATAGATTAGCCCTAGGGGTGTATAGCGTGAATGGGCGCCCAAGTAAGGATATAGGGCGCCCGAAATAGGGTATAGTGGCGCCCCCCATGTAGCCCCCCCCCCCATGTCAGGGTTTGGGCGCCCCCCATGTAGGCGCCCCTTTTGTATCAACACTGAATTAATGTACATGTCCCACGTAGGCGCCCCGACCACAACCCAGGCGCCCATTCTTAGGCGCCCCTGACCACAACCTAGACGCCCATGACTATGTGATTGTGTTAGTTATTGTGTTATTGAAGTAAAGTTGTTTTTTATGCAGTGCGTGTAATATTTGTTTTAATATAATTATTTGTTTCATTGCTCGCATCGATTGTTTCATTGCTCACTAATATAATTACAAAAAAGCAAATCAACAATAATTATAAAATTATTTCATTGATCACGTCGATTACAAAAGATGGAATAAAAAGAAGATGAAAACAACTACACGTAAGGGTAGAAAATTGGTTCTCCTGGCGGGTCTATTCTATTGCCATATGTGTCTACAGTGATGAATCTAAAAGCAGTCTTCCATATTGCCACCGCATATTCTTTCCTAATAGCCTTCTGGTCCCCTTGGTAACTGCAGAACTCTCCTCTAATTGTAGGATCCTCGATGACCTTCTCGATCATGCGCAACATATACAACGCAATGCAACTTGGGAGATCACATTGGTGTCTCGGCTCCTTCGTCTTCGGCAATTTGAATACGTTAAGGACCTTCGGACTCAACTTGGCCCGCTTAGCAACTTCCTCTTCCCCCAACTCCTGCAGCAATCTCGGAAAATCTGTGCACAGTCGATCCAAGTCCCAATTATGACGCCCCGATCCCTTCATTGGATCGTATACCTTCACGCAAATCCGTCTCTTATCGAACACGTCTATATAAACGAGCATCCATTGTTTAAATCCCTTCACTAGCCGCTTAGTCCTCCAAGGCATGAACCACCTCCTCGCAAGCGATCCCTTGGAACCCCTCATAGGCTTGTTACCTCTAAAGTATTCAAAAGTCTTACGCTTCAGGGTTTCAAAATCTGAATCTTCTTGAAAAGCTTTGAACCACTCCTCGTCCGTAATAACCGTGTCGGTCCTTGGAGCGCCAAACTTTTTTGAGTAATTAAGCCTCTGGGTATACGTGCATTCGTCTACATGTTCCCACCAGAAAAAATTTCCACTGCCAATTATGTAACGGAAGAATTGCCGATGTCTTGACCTTATCCCACAATCAAAATATGGATAAAGTGTGTCTTTGTCATTAAACCTGATGTCAAAACACCGATGCAACTTGGGGTCTTGCTTACGCATGTCGGCCACGGAGAATGCAGGCTTCATATGGTTCGCAAAGATAACGATAGACGGGTTATATATTTTGGCGTACGACGTCTTCTCCCAAGGGATCCTTGAACGGTTTCGGAGCACATATCGACCATCTTCCATTGGTTGCATGTAGTCCAAGTCATACACGGGCGTGTCGCAGGTGTACATAGACAGAGGGTTCCAGCACTCTTCTTTTTCCTTGTGCTCACCTACTTCAAAAAATGGATTCTGCCCGTCAGCAGTGAAAGGGGTTAAAACCTGTAGTCTATCCCAGCGAGACTGCTCTTCTACTTCATTTGTGTCCAACCCTTCATCCGAGATCTCACATACTGCCTCCCCTTCGAAGTCGCCGTGAAACTCTATTTCCTCGTTTCCTGATCCATCCTGAAGAATTAAGCAAATTTGTACAGTCGAGAATATGACATTACGAAATTAGAGAAAGCAATGATTCACTGTCAATAGTACCTTTGACATGGAGGGCCCTACTTCCTTGATGCAGAGAGCATCGTGATAAATACTTAACAACTTATCTTGAGCTTCAGCACTTCGTTTGTATGCGACTACGCCTTTGGAGACTGGATCCAAGCACGAGTTTAACTTGTGAGTCCCGATGAAGTGTGCCACCCAGATTCTCAGGTACTACCCGTTCACTTCATATTTCACAGAGAAGTTGGGAATGAGTGTTCTGGGGTGCTTCAAGAAGAAACACGCATAGAATCCACAGTCATGCCTACAACAAAATTAATTCACAAATAGATAAGAAAATAATGTAAAAAGTGAATTGCAACTAAAATTAAGTGTAGTTCACAAACCCGTTATTCTGGTGCGGAATCTCGGACCACACATATTTTGGTTTCCATGTCCTTATGTCCTCCTTGTAAGGGACTTTATAATGGGCGCGAAGACTATCGTGAATTAACTTCACTTTTCTTTCCAGCGGCCTCTTCACATACTTGTCGGATGAGTCGAATACAAAACCACCCTTGTGTTCTAAGTTTACCACAAGCAGATAGTAGTGATGATCTCGGATGCCTATTGAGAGTGCTATCTGAAAAGCAACATAAAATATGCAGTTATTAGAATATGACCACAATAAGCACTAAAATATGACGAGAAGATCTCGAGTTACGATACCATGGAGAGCTCGGATATAGACGCAGGAAGTTAGTCCTCATTTAGGTAATATGGTAAATCTTGATCATATACTCCGAAAATTGTTATTGGTGCATAACAAATTTTTCGATCATGTTTCTTCTCTTCAGCCGTCAGAATGGACGTCATGCACATCATCGTCTGCAAGCATTTACAACTTAGAAAATTGTCGACAGATTAAAATCAAATGCAAGTTAAATAAAAACTTACCGATTCTGTCATCCACTCATCGCGTGAATACTCGTACGCGTGTGACAACGTTATCTTGTCGCCACTAGGGATTTTAACCAATACCTTTCCGGAAACAAAAATGAATTTTAATCACACAAATGATACGATACGGGAACGCTAAATAAAAAGAAAATTGTAAAATGTTGATCTCTTACGAGCTAAAAAGAGCAAGCAGTTTGCCCTTTTCTGCGGGGGTGGCGTTAGTGGGCTCGACCTTGCTCTTAGGGATCCGAGTGAAGTAAGCATGCCACCAGCACTGGTCGATGCTTGGTTCATCAGGAAATGAAACACTGTTCGGTGCAACTGGTAGATCGGGACATTCACCAACAGGTTGTGCCCCTTCTTCATCAGGCAATTCTGCGCGTTGTTCCTCGGCATGTGAGACCAATGGTGAAGGCTGACCAACGGGTTGTGTAGGGTTTTGATTCATGGATGCGCAACAGAAACACAAACAATCATAACCCATGCAAAACCCTCCAAGGATCACAAGTCAAGAGACATAACGATGGAAGAAATCAATAACACACCTTAGGGTTCTCCTTTGATGACTTCAAACGCGAATTGTGTCACGTTCTCTATAGTTGATCCACGCCTAGAGTTGAATACTAGATCTTCCAATCATTGGTGCTAGCCCGGAAAGAGGAAGAGGAAGAAGAATCACGCAAAACAAGACGAACAAGGAGATGTTCGGCCTCCTTGTGGCCGACGGGGACGGGCGGCGGCGAGGGAGGGGCGGCGGCTCCTCTCTTGCTTGCTTGCTCTCTCCATTTTGTTCTCTCCCACTCAAGTTATGATCAATAAGGTCATAAGTGTGGGAAGGAAGGAAGGAGTGTCCTTTATATAGTCCAACAAATCCTTGCCAACTACCTAAAGGAACTATTCTAGTCCTACTAGAATTCAATTTAGTCCCTTCCTTGCAAATTAGTCCCTACTAAGTTTGCAAGGTATTGCAAAGTGATCCTTCTAATTAATTAATCCTATTAATTAATTACCAAATCTAGTTCAACTCTATATAGCGTGTGACCCCATAGGTTCTATCTAGTTGGTAGCAACAATTTGCTAATATGGAGCGGTTTCTAGCAAAACATCCATTCTAGCCAACTAATAGAATAGTCATCTTGACAAACCTTGTACAAGTAATTGTCTCATCCCTTTGTCTCTATATCCGGATTGGACACGAGACATACAAGTCACACTCGTATATCCAATCCACAGTTTTCTCGATCCATGGGAATAGCCTTATTCGTGCAAATAACATCAATATCCAATATTGATTTATTTGAGTCTGGCCAGACATTCTATAAGCACTATCCCTCGAGTGGCCTAGGATTTTTGCTCCCGTTATGTGGGAGGGACAAATTCTATCTACGCCCACTACGATCTCTAAGCTTGCTTCTTATTGTATCCGGTACACGCCTTTATAACTACCAAGTTACGGTGTAGCGTTTAACGCTACCAAAATCACAATAATCCACAACTAGAATATCTAGTGACTTCAAGTCTAAGGATGACAATACCATTGCACCACGAGAAGCACTTGTGACTTAACATAACGTGTATGTAGCCTTCTCGGAGATGGGTCAACCCAGTGCGTCATTACCCTTAATGCACATCTATGTGTTGGATCATGATATCTCCATATCAATCCAACCCCATACTAGTCTATAGATGATTGTCCCATTAATCATTATACTGGACTAGGGATATTTAAGATAAACAACACAATTGTAAATCTAAGGACTTCATTATATTAAATATCCAATAAATAATAAATGGATTTTCTATCCACAAATAAATTCATACTAAACTAGATTGCCTCTAGGGCATCTATTCCAACAGGTTGTGCCTCTTCTTCCTCGACAGTTTGGACTAATGGTGAATCACTAGCATTGTTAGGTTCTGGTGTTCCCATCTGTCTAGCAGCACTGTTGTTGTCTGTCAACCCATCTAGCCTCTCCGTCAACCCATCTAGCCTCGCCGTCACCTCATCCAGCTTCCTCATAAACGCATCGATATTCACTTGCTGCTCGTTCTTCATACTCTGAATAGCCAACTCCATGTTTGTCATTCGGGATTTCATCGTTGGCATACCCAAATCCATTCTTGTCATTTGGGACTTCATCGAAGTCAGCATACTGATAATAATATCCATCCCATCTTCCATTTCCTCAGTCCGGGTTCTCTTTCTTGGTTGTGCCTCCTCAGTTTCCTCGGACACTTCATCGGTCTCCCTTTCGCGCTCCTGACGCTTCTTCGACCTTTGATCGGCACCTACCTCCCTTCTGGGTGAGGACAGGGGTGCGTCAATCATTCGATCCCAATCCTCCCTAAGGCGCTCTTCAGACTCGACATCCTGTGGAGCTGCAGCAGGTGGCCTTGGCAGTGGTGTTTCACTTGTTTGCTGACTCTTTTTCTGAGTTTGCTTTTTTCCCTTGGTTGTCGCCGGCCTTGGCATATCGGCCTCCCCTTCATTTGGCAGTGGTGTTTCACTTGTTTGCTTACTCTTTTTCTGATTTTGTTTTTTTCCCTGCGTTTCACTTGTTTGCTTACTCTTCAGCAGATTCCTCGTCGTCTTATTCCCCGACATCTGAAACGGTTGCATTTGAATAGCTGTACCAGAGTGGACAACGCATCGGCCACCCAACTTACTCGTTAGGTCCGGATACAAGGGAAGATACAGATTAGCTTCCATATGAGCCAAGTACCGACCCCAGTACCAACTCTGCTCCTCTACAGGAGTGGGGTGAAGTGTCGGGCGAACATATGTGATTGACGACACAAGTCTTTTCACTGATTCATCATCAACCCTGAGCTGTAGAGGAAAGTACGCCGCCACTCTGGGAAGTACCCCTTCGTCCCTGCTAGCCAAGAGGGGTACCATCTGTGGGATTGCTTCATAGGCCCAAGCCTGCGTGGAGAGACGAACGGCAGTAAGCATATAACATTTATAGATATAACAATAAAAAAATGCATAACTAACACAATTACCGTAGCAATAAAAGGGAAGGCGGTGAGCGAGTAAGTTGGTTTGGTAAAGTCGTAATGTTTCATCCCCTTGAGTAATTCTTCAAAGCATTCCATACCCGAATCGTAGGCGTTACAGAACTCAAAGTTGTTGCACTTCTGTATCACTGCGGCAGGCATCAGATCATGGCCGCCGGTGTTGTGCCATAACCTACCAATTATTGCCGCAACTAAGATCTTCACAAATCTTTTCAACATAGCCGGTTCCATTTGCTTATCAGGATCGCCGGAGTACGGGTGAGCGTTATCAATGCCTTCCAGATACTTCTCTAGTGTAGTTGCATTCACTTTCCCGTAGACCTTCCTGAAACTGGCGCCAAACACGGTCTCAATTAGGGCATAATCTGCCATCCGCTCGTCGAGCTGCTCATCGTTATGTGACTTAAACATGTTAAGTCCACTACAGAGAACAAACTCTTGCAGGGAGAACCGCAGCGGGAGATTCCCAAAGTTGAACCATATTTCTCTGTCATGAGGGTTAGTGTTAACCCGACCCTGGATAATTAAGTCGAGAAGCGTCTTCGTGAACACTTGGCCATAGCGATAGGTCAAAAGCCATGCCAAGTTAGGGAGCCTCTGTTGCACTAAAAGCCTAACGTCTTCCCGTTTGGTAAGCCTTGAAAACACTACCCATGAGCTCTGGCGCGAGCGAAACATCAACTTATACCTCTTTAAGTCGGCTCGATTAGCGGCAGCTGGGAAACGACCAAGTTGGTCCAAGGAGATGAAATCGTGTCAAATAAACCAATAAGTAGTCAATTATCAATAAGTACTCAGAAAATTAGTCATAACTTTATGAAGTTCTCATCTACGGGCACATACTCAGAAAACTAATCACAATTAATCACAATTTTCTCAAGTTCCCAGCACGGGCGCATACAAGCTAAAAACTTGAAAAAAAAATCACTGAGTAAGCCAAGGGAGCATACAGGGGCGTCCTTGGGTATGCAGGGGCGTCTTGTAAGCCCCCTTGGCTTACTCAGTGAAATTTTCCCAGACAGGGCGCCTAAACTTATTCAGGATGCCCCAAAACATAAACTATGCGCCCTAGCTGGGTATTGAGAAATTTTTTTGGCGGATAAGGCCAAGGGCGCATACAGGGGCGCCTACACTGTGATTGGACGCCCCTCTATGTGCCCCTGGCCTTATCCGTCAAAAAAAAATCTCAATATCCCAGATTGGGCGCATACAGCATGTTCTGGATGCCCCAACACATGACGTATGCGCCCTAGCTGGGAAACAAGGAAAAATTTTGACCGAGAAGGCCAAGGGCGCATACAGGGGCGCCTAGGATCCTAGGCGCCCCTGTATGCGCCCTATCCTAGGCGCCCCTGTATGCGCCCTTGGCCTTCTCGGTCAAAATGTTTCCTTGTTTCCCAGCTAGGGCGCATACAGCGTATTCTGTATGCCCCAACACATAAAAGTATGCCCTTTGTGATTAATCAGTCAAAATTGATGTTCTTGCATACGCCCAGTGGTTCATCAACATGATTTTTACATGAACGTAGTCGTGAAATTTACAGAACAACTTGATTTCATGAACCAATTTTGCACCAAAAATCAACATAACATCAATTTTTCTAACCCTAGAACATGAGTTTGATGAAGAAAACTTGGAGAGGTGAAACAAACTCACCTCTTGGTGGACATTGGCGGGTGCAGAGGGAGGAGCTGGTGTTGGTGAAGCCGCGGCCTCAGCCGCAACCATTAGACCCGTCGAAGCCGGAGTAGACGATGGCGACAAAGCTCATTGGCCACCGGAGTTGAGATCTCCAAGGATGTTGTTCACCGTGTGTGTGGGAGAGGGTTGGGAGTCCATGAGAGCAAGAGGGAGGAGTAAGAGAGAGGTGTTGGTGGTCGCCGGAGAGTATAGAGGTGGAGGAAGAGAAGGAAGGTGAGCCGCACGGTTTCAGAAGAAGGAGAAGAAAGAAACCGACAGTTTCTTTGTGGGTTTAATCTCGAGAAAAGAAAGAGGAGAGAGTAAAGTAACTTTTTGAATTTTATTATTTTTTTAATATGAACTGATTTTATTAGTTTAATTATGTTATTACTTTTTAATTAATCTCTCAAATAAAGGTCAAAATAGAAGCCAAAAAGTCTATGGTTAGTTTGCACCAAGAAAGTGATAAAAAAATGGTGACTATAGTGTTAAAACTGCTTACTATATGGCTGCGAGTATCTTATTTCCAGAAAATATTACAAACTGCTCTAGCTCAAGTACAACAAATTCTAACATTTTCTGGAAAAAAATTTGGAACCTCAAAATTTCGGGCAAAATTAAAGTTTTCATTTGGAAATGCTTTAATCATTGTCTTGCTGTTAAAGAGAATTTATCTAAAAAAAGGGATTTCCTTACCTCGGTCCTGTGCTTTCTGTAACAATGGTTCTGAAGATGAGTATCATCTTTTCTTCAAATGCTCTTGGACCAAAAAATTGTTTGCTGCGGCAAATTTGGAGATAGATCTCAACATTCCAGATCTCCCTTTCATTCATATTTTGCGCAATCTCTTTATTTCCTACAAAGATGATGTTTTACAAATTTTCAGCCATTTGCTCTGGAACATTTGGATTGAACGCAATAATCGTGTTTTCAGAAATAGTAGAAGGGAGATTTCTGATATCATATCAAACTCTTTAGCAAATAACTATGAATTTCTGGATAATACTTATCTTGTTCCGAGTTTGGTACATGCAGGTACAGCGGATGCATATTCAGAACATCGATGGAAAAATCCGCCGTTGGGTATACTGAGACTCAACTTCGATGCATCAATCTCGGTGGAGGTGCTGTGGTTAGAAATGCGGAGGGTGACTTCGTACTTGGAATGGCTTTTCCAATTCGATTCAACTCTCAATCTCTAATAGCTAAAGCGTATGCCGCCATAGAAGCTATCAAAGCAGTCCGATCTAGAGGCTTTGTTTCGATAGAAATCGAAAGTGACAATCAAACACTCGTGCGGCTACTGCAGAAGAAAGAGAAGCTCAACGGCGAAAATGAGAGAATTAGGGTTGTTTGGTGTAACAAAGCTTCCAATGTATTAGCCCATAACTTAGCGAAGTTGGGCCTTCTTAGCTCTGAATTTATCCTTTGGGTCAACTGTTGCCCCGCTAGCTTGTATGACTACTGGGCCTCTGATAAAGTTAAATAAAAGTCCAAGCTTTTCTAAAAAAAAAAAAAAAAAGTGATAAAAAGGTTTTTTTTCCCAATTTCTTCCAACACCCCCACCATACGAGATGTGAGATAAGCGCAATTGTTCTCTCTCTCTCCTAGGGTTGCAACTGAATCTGCTGATCACATGAAACCAGTAATGGGCTACTAGACACGACGGCGAGCCGAGCAAGAAAATGGAAGACGCCGGCGTCGACAAGATCAGCTCCTTACCCGATTGGATTCTCCATGAAATCCTCTCCTCCGTCGATTTGAAGCACCTGGTTCAAACCTCCGTCTTCTCACGGCGGTGGAGATACCTCTGGACTTCACACCCCTATCTCAACCTCGAATATCGCAGCAGAGTCTGGAAGGCGGAGGAGTCCGACGATCCCCAATTTCGCAAGTTCACCAACTTCATCACCCGATTCCTCTCCCTCCGCAACCACTCCTGCAAGGTAATCACATCCACCATCTTCATCTACTTCTTCGCCACTCCTTCGTTTCTCAACCATTGCTTTTCCTACTTGATCCAACACGGTGTGGAGAAACTCCAAATCCATTCAATTAATTGCTGTTCGTTGACTAAGTATCGGTTTCCTCCTTGCTTCTATACTTGCGAATCGATAACTGAGCTTGATCTTAGTCACAATCATGATGTTGCCCTTCACGACGCCGTTTTGAACCTTCCCTCTTTGAAGAAACTAAGTCTTGTCAGTTTCACATTCCGGAAGGTCAACAACAACAACAACAACAGAGATAATTGCATCACTAGTGAATTGTTTTCAAAATGTATGAATCTGGAATGCCTAATATTAGACCACTGCGATTTCCGACTTTTGAATGTTTCTTTACCTGTACTCAAGAGGTTGAATATAAGGTTGAATTCAGCGATTGATCCGAAATCCAAAATAGAGATCAAACTTGATACACCACTACTGAGTTCATTCAAGTTGGAGGGTGGGGCTTCTGTATTGCTTAAAACCATATCGGAGCTTTCTTGTATGGAGAAAGTGTACATTAATCTCCACCAAGACGAGCTTTGTTATTGCCGCGATAATGTGAAAGAAGCTTCGGCGCTGAATCTCATTAAGACGCTTGAGCAGCTTGGGAATGCAAGCGATGTTACTTTGGCCGCCGAAACAGCTGAGATTCTTGCGATGAAGCCCCTTTCAGTTGCAAACTGTACTCCCCCGTTTGGTAACTTGAAACATCTGAAGTTTCTGGAGCCGTGCGGATCCGTACGATTGCCTCTAGAGGTGTTGACGTACTTGACGATTGGATCACCGTACCGTAAGTCTGTGCTGATGGAGTTGCCCCAGGAATGGTGGCGTAACGGGACCAGAGATGGTGGTGAAATTGTAGTGAAAAGGCAACATAAAACACATTTGGATCGCCGAGATAGGGAAGGTTGAACAAAAAGCTGGAGAGCGGCTGCAATGCCGGCTGATTTGCAATTCGGTTTTAATTTTTGGTTTTGTTTCTGAAGTTCAGATAGTTTTTGGGTTAGATTCAATGAAGTTGGACTAGTTGGTTGGTTTTTATGTTTGATCGGTTGTAACAAGAATGGTTCGGTGCTTCAGGAAGAAATGAAATTTATTTTTCTCTATTTTTTGGGGATTGTGTGTCGACAGATATCAGGGGTGTTCTTTGAATGCTGAAAATGTTTGATTTTATAACACAATTATGCAGGCATGATTAGTTTCTTTTACATGAACATACTGTGTTTTTCTCATCATACTTTGATTGCTGTTGATTTTAACTTTGTCCAATGGATTTAAGCCATGGCCTCCAAAGAAAGGGATGTCGTGGGTCGTGGCTTTCTGGTTGTACGAGCGGCGACCATGTTATGGGTTCTGAATCCTCTTCACCGGGTATTGATTCTCATATTCCTTGTTTTATGTCTTATGCAACTTTTTTGTCACCTCTGGCTCAACATTTGGTCTTGGAAAAGTCTGGTTGACTATTGTTGACTCTACAATGTCGGATTCTTGTGATTCGGCAAACAGAGTGGATCTCTCAATTCTTCTTGTTTGGTTGTGTGGAGACTAATGAAAACTTGTAGTACAGAAAGCTCTGGTCGGTGTCTCCGACAAGGAGAAATAATTTGATTTTGATGTTGTTAAGTCCTCTTGCGGGAAGTTGACGATGCTCATTGTTTAAAAATTACTCCCAATGACATTCCCAATTCTTGAGCTCTCAACATAATATTATCGGGACCTAAGCCTTCATACAGTTTCAAGAGATACGGGCTACCGTTAAAAGCTCGACTTCACTATTGTGAATATGGGAAAAAGGATGTTATGCAAATATTTGTGTAGAGTTTGATTCGAACGAACCCTTGATTCGGATGTGTATGTATTCGATATACAACTCGATTGAATATGAACAATTCTGAAGCAATAATTACCAACACAATATAAAAACGGCTTCGTCCCTTGATTCGGATGTGTATGTATTTGATATACAACTCGATTGAATATGAACAATTCTGAAGCAATAATTACCAACACAATATAAAAACGGCTTCGTACCATTTGTGAAGCAATAATTATCAATTGTCTTGTGCATCCTGGAGAAGATATAACACTACGAAGTAAAGGATCTGTAAGTGCTGGAATGAAACAATACATAGATCGCATGAACTGCCATTACACTTTTATCAACTTAAAAGAACTCAAAGGATTCAACTATAACCCTTCTTAAATCAGAAGAAGTGCTATAAATATCACTTCATGCGTCTGAATTGAGGAACCACCAGGAGATAAAAGCACCCATGTCACTGTTTGCATATTACGTGTTCCACAGAGAAGAGTACAGGTCACTCCATTCCAGTGTTGCCATAGTTCACTCGTACCCCCCGCCAATTGCAAATTGAATTACGTGTTCCGAAACGTGGAACACCAGCAATTCAGATCGCTTAATTTGGCGATCCTAATTTTTTCACTATTTTCACCTAAAGTACTTATGTAAAGGGGGAAATAAAATCAAGATTTGTAAATTTACATCTACTTTTAGAGTATTGACTTTTAAAATATTGCATATATTGAGCAGTTTCAAACTTCATGATTTGCGAAAAATGGTAAGACTCCTATAGAGGTATCTAAAGAAGCCTACCCTTTGAAAGAGTTGATGAATCAACAAGGGTTGAAACCCTAGAAGATGAGAGAACGAAGAACAGAGATGAAAGAATTCTCTGGAAATATTATTTACATTAATGAATAATGAGAACATATTTTCTATATAAACATGGCACACCAACGGGTGGATAAGATCCAGCCGTTAGGGTTTCGTACGGACAAGGAAAGGACTATAATACCCTTATAGTTTTAGAGAAATAACACAGCACATTTTAGGGTTATAGCCAATGGGCTTTTGTGAATAGTGGGCTTGGATCTTTGGGCTTCATTTTGGGCCTTTGGACTTCATTAAGCTTGGATCAGCAGAGCTTGGACTTCATGAATCTTGGAGCTGCTATTACCCAGGGGCGGACGCAGGAATTTTGTCAGGGGGGACAAATTTATTTTTGTTAGGGGGCACGTTAACAGAGACAAGTCATTACAATTTTCTTACTGTAAAAGTGAATATATCATACAAAATTTTATAGTACCCTTATCAAGTTTATGTTATTTTTACTATAATTTATCCTATAGTATTATATAGTTTTGATCTTTTAACAAACTCTAAAGTTTTGGTCCTTTTCTAAAATATATTTTTAGCTCAATATAGTTGCATATGGTATATTTTTAAAATTATTGGGTTATCTGTGTATTTGTTAGGGGGGTTCTATATGCAAATGGGTTATTTGTGTATTTCTTAGGGGGTCATATATGTAACTATTTGGAAAATATCAATAAATATCAATTGAAAATCAGATTTGAGGGTGGTCCAAGGCCCACCTTGGGTCCTTCTTGGGTCCGCCCTTGCCCATACCCTTGGCCTACCAAATTCCAGGAAACATGGCTCCATTGCATACACTCTGTCTGTCTTCCCTCTCTTCACTCATACATATCCTGATATCCTCAAATATGAAGAGAATATTCCAAAGAAGATCAAATAACCGCTGTTGTAGAAAAATAAAACCAACTACAGAAAGGACTTGAATGTATGAAGAAAATAGGGCTCGGTAGTTTTCTATAATTATTCTTATTACCACAGGCCACATCTACTTTGCACGTTATGTCACCGCAAAAAATATCATAAATGCAACGTGCATATCGACTCAAAAGGAGTCGTATATGCCCTATAAATTATTAATGCATAATAATGCACTTTGGAAATTGCCAGGTAATAAAGATGTTTGATATACATACTGCTCCCCTTTAGACCAAATGGAGATAGTAGATTGAAAATTCAAGACGATAGTAAAGCCCCAATGCATTACTCGCTTTGCAATAAGGAACTGAAGCATAATTTTCCAAATTCATTCTACTCACGCATCATTTATTTCTATACGCAAGTAATGAATGTTCCGATAGCAAGTACTACTTCACTAAACAAAGGTAGCATGACTGCTATATTATTTAATTCTCTTTTCAAATGAATCTATATTATTGGTGTCTTTGATAGAACGGAAGATTGCTATATCCCATTTGTTACTGAAACTACAAAGAGGATCTAATACGTCTCATCTTGGATGCGACTCGTTTGTTCGCATTAGGCAAGCCCCATTTTGGGACCCCATTGTAATCAAAACGAATTGACAACCTAATAATATTCACTTTTGTGGGTTGTGCGGCGATTCATCGACTGAAACAGTATCCAGACATCATTGCTAAAGTTGGCAACGGGTACAGACCAATTTATACAAGTTAAATACCTCATACAGCTCAACTTTTGCAAATTCGATTTTCTCTCCTTTTGTGAACTGCGGAAGATTTTTCTCATTCACGGCCAACCATGGCATGACTGATGTAAATCCTTTGACAGTAACACGCTATCCAACACAATTGAAAGATTATCTCCAACAGAAAATTTAATTTTTGTCCTGTGAGTCAGAAAAACACCAGATTCCTTAGTGTGTATGAGATTTTAAAAAATATATAAATGGACACAAATAAAAATAATTGAAAGGCATAACCGGGGAGAGCATGCAGAGTAGACCTAGGTCACCACAATTCACTCATACCACTAACTGTTGCACTGGCGTTCCTAAATGCTTTATTTGGCTATCGGTGAATGATCACTAGTTTCACTTCACACATTTATGAAGTGAGGAACCTAATGTTATACTGCTACCATGTGCATGATTAATGTTTTGACTTGAAATTATAATGAGCATTAGGTGTTCCAAAGGTTTTTAATACAAAAAAAAAAAATATTCCTCTCCAATGAAGATGTCCAAAGGAGCCTACCCATGTACCAAAATCCACTGGGCACCGCGATCCATGTTCCCATTCTAAACAAGCTATCTCATATGTGGCATCATATAAGAAAAACACGGCGAGTTGATAGTGGTGACAGTCAGTCGGAAAGCATAGGCCCTTTCACCGACATGTGATTTAAGAGTGTTTGCTTTGAACTTTGATGGAATTTATCGACCATCTCATGTAAGAATGCGTAAATTGATAGAAAGGTGGAGGGTAACTTGTATAATGTTTTCTTACTCTCTAACACATTGCTTCAAAATTTTCCACATTATTTTTACGTGGTCCAAAAAGTGGTTCTATGTGAGCTGTGAGATTTCATAGGACATTTGCCGGTTCTATACCATGAACAATCCATAGGGTGCGAGTTCTCACCAAAAATCAAATGGGAAGAAGCGAAGTAACCAGGATTATCATTCATTTATGGATTTACAATGTAAAATAATTACCAATAATATTTTCTGAATAAACCTATAAACATTTCAAAATCAATCAATACAAATGGAGAAGAACATCTTCTAGCAATCCTAGGTAGCACTGAAACAGAGGGGGGGGGGGGGGGGGGGGGTGGTTTCCTAAGAAGTAAGGATACGGAAACGGTCATGGGATACAACATTTTCTAGGAAAATGATGATACGATATGTCAAAATTATTATTATTATTATTATTATTATTATTATTATTATTATTATTATTATTATTATTATTATTATAATATATTTGTATTTTATGCTAATAGATGACAAAATACTGGTTCCCAACTTCTTTAATATTTCTAGCTTAAATATCATGGAAAAGCATAGTTTAAGTATAAGAATGAGAAGCGAAGGGGGAGTGGCTTCCGTGGCTTCGAGTTTGACAAGTTGTGTCTGAAAATAGTTGCAGTTTTCACCTGTGAGAGCTTAAAACTTCACTTAGAACTTTTTTGTTCCTAAGGGCAGCCTTTTCATATATTGCGCTCTCAATTAATCTACTTTAGCCTAATTATATTTAACTCATTTAAAGTAAAAAAAAAATTCATATAACAACCCGTGTGAAATTCTAATAAACACTAAGGTGTGACTGTTGTCTTTCATTAAGTGTCCCTGACGTATACACCAAGTGTCCAGTCTAATAAAATTTCCTAAACTATCAGTTGACGGCAGCCAGAGTGTCTGACATGTACTTTGGTGTGTCGTACGAGTGTCTCAAGTCTCTGATATGGTACGAACACCTATTGTTGAGCGTCCACGCTTTCTAGATTTTTTTTCTTTATTCTTATCTGAAAAATAATCATTCAAATATACCACACAATTGATGGATTAACTCAAAACTATACTGGTGGTTTTATGAGTTCAATTGAAACTAAAATTTTGGGGATCAAATGTAAAATGATCTATAAATGTTGAATGAGTGAATGTTATTTCTGGGGACCAATGGTCCATATGTATACTCGAGAGTAGTTACATACAAGGTATAATTTGCTAAACTAGGAAATCAAATAATAACAACATAATGGGTGATTCCATAAATCACGTAAGAGATAATAACTAACTGCATAAATCAAGGGATGACATAATCGGAGATTATCTCATTCCTTAACACGCCCCGTAAGATGGAGGATCCGTTGTAGACTCCAATCTTAGATCGCAGATGAAGGAAGGATTTGCGCCCAAGAGGTTTCGTGAGTGTATCCGCTAGTTGTTGCTGACTTGGGACATGTCGCACACGAAGTTTTGCCGAGGTAACAAGATCGCGGACGAAGAAGTAATCGATCGCGACATGTTTCATGCGCGAGTGGAAGACTGAATTCTTGCAAACATACGTGGCGCTAAGATTATCGCAGAACAAGGTCGGCGAGCCAGTGAGAGGGATGCCAATTTCGAGAAGCAAGTGTTGAACCCATAGTAATTCAGCAGTGGCATTTGCAAGTGGGTGATATTCAGCTTCCGTGGAGGAACACGAGACAGACTTTTGAAGAGCGAACTTCCAGGATATGACATTTGATACCAAGTATAGAACATATGAAGTGGTGGAGCGTTCCATGGTTTAGTTACCACCCCAGTCAGCATCGGAGAAGGAAGAGAGGTTCATGCGCGCCCCCGGGCGCAGATAGAGTCCATTGCAGACGGTGCCTTTGAGATAACGAAGTACGCGCTTGGTGACACGCTCCAACTGCAAGTGCACAGTTGTCGGTGTAGTAATAATCGGAAAAGTCCGGTTTGTCGAACCCAAGGGACTTCGTGTAAATTAACTACTAAATTTATTCTTTATGTGGGCAAAGCGCAGTTGTTTTGTTCTATTTCTACTAATAATTAAAAATAAAAATTATCTCAAATAATTCAAAGAACTATTTCAAGATTAATAAGCACGAGTTGATTTGGTGGTTTCTCAAAATGGGTCAAAATCAGGATATCTCTACGGATCACTAGGTATTTCACACTACGTTGGATTTATGTTCTACTAACACGATGAGTTCTTGTTTTAGTTAAACGAACAATTTTATATTGAAGATGTCTCAACCAATAACTATGCCTAAACTATCGTAACTGATTCCTCTAGCTTACTCAAGTTCAAACATGCATTACGATAATAATTCTACTCTTGTTCTTAGCTAACTAGCAAGATTCCTCAACCCTAGATACGGCTAGTGTGTATTTCAATTTTCCAGGCAACAAACGTAGATTCCTCTATCGTTCATAACCTAGCACAATTCTATTAATACGTCTACCAATAGAAAAGATAAATCAAAAGCGTAAAATACACATAACTAGAGAAGAAATCATCAATTAAGCTCAAAAGCATGCAAGCAAATCCATAAATCACAATACGTAGTGATCAAACCCTAGTTTCCTACGAGATATCCCAAAATAAGCGTTTAGCTACGCATAATCATGTTCAAAATACAAAGTATCATGATCCAATATGAAAAACTAGAGAAGAAACGAAGATTAGAAGCCAAACGGATGATCCAAGCTCTTCAACCTAGCTCCAAGCTCTCCAAGCACGTCTCCCAATGTTTCCTAAGTCTTTCGTGGCTCAAAACTCTCAAAACTATGCCAAAATAGCGAAAATAGCCCAAAAATCCGATCCTGGCCGCAAAGGTAATCGTACGATTACCTTGACGATTACTTGCAATGAAGGTAATCGTACGATTACCCATAGTAAACGCACGATTACTTCTGAGTGAAGGTAATCGTACGATTACCTTAAGGTAAACGTACGATTACTTCTGGTCTTCCACCCTTCAAACTTCATCTTCTTGCTCTTTTTCCTTTCGTCTTCACTTCCCGAGCATCCCTTTGAGCCTCCAACTTTTCCGAAGTTCACTTTTGCTCCAATGTCACGTCCCGAGCTCCCGGTTCCTGAAAACCACAACACGAGAAACATACCGGAAGATCAAACGTGATAAAATATAGTCAAAATTAATGCAAAAAGTGCCCGGACTCATCATTAACGTGCAAAGACTCAACATGCTCAAATTTAGCAAGAAATGATCCAAAATCCATCAAAACGCATCGGAATACACGCAAAACGGTAAGGAAACATATAAGAATATAACTCCAAATATGGAGTTATCAACTATCCCCACACTTACCCGTTGCGCGTCCCGAGCAACAATCCAAATCTCAAACTATCAAAATCATCCGAACCTTCCTCGTCTCATCTCACCTCTCCAGTCAACTATTCCAATCAAGACCATTGCATACTTTTCAACTTACCAATTGCATACTAACCTCAATTAGCCGACTCAATACACACGACGACTCAATACAAGACTCAACGATGCAACAATATGATGCAATGCAATTATATGACTCGATCCTACTAAACACATATATACACAAAATATCTTTTTAGGCGAGATCGGGCAATCTCAATTAGCTTAAAACGGTTCTCATGGAGTGATGAAGAATCTAGGAACGAGGTATGAATTGCAACTAAACTCGACAACAAGAATTTCCCTTAGTTAGTATAGAAAGCCTAGCTTTACTAAGTGTAAGAATAACCTACCTCTTCGCGTGTACCGATAAATAAGAGGCTACGCTAGGCTAAGCCACATTCAAGGTCCGAGCTCCTATTCCGCTAACGGGTTAGAATGTAGAGGCTTAAGGACAAAAGGATAATCATGTAGTAACAAGTCCTAAGCGTCACATTCTCACGTTAAAACCCACATCTCACACACCCTCACCACGATGATAAGAACCGCAACCCGAAACTCACCATCTCCGGCCCTCGATCCCCTCAAACCCCGGTACAATAACGATTTCCGTGGCCACCGTCGTGAAACATGCATAAAATGAACATCGCCGTCAATGAAATAGTTGCTTCCACCACTCGGTCTTCATTAAGCTCAAACTTTATTCCTTTATTTCATCTCTCCTTTTTTTCTCTCTTTTTTTTCTTTTTTTTTTTTGTTTTTTTTTTGTTTTTTGTTTTTTTTTCCAAATCTCTCAATATCCAAAAACACAAATTCTACAATGTATATCTCCAGTGGTCTTCCAAGTGTCAAGCCAAACAAAAACGTTAAGGGGAGGAAGTAAACAATCCAATGAATATATATCACAAGTAAAATCCATCTCCCCCTAACTCAATGAAATACACAGTGCCACCAAACAAAGCCGCAAACCAATCCAAGTACATGTATGGGGATGGAGTCGTCAAAAGCTCAATCTCAATGTCCGTAGTCAAAAGTCGACATCCCCACACTAGAATATACGCATGTCCCCTCTCAAGTAATCAAAACAATGTAAGTCTCGTGCTTAATCCAACCGATCCTCCTACACCAAGATGATGAAAAGAAACGATCCCTAGCACGATCCACCAATTAAATCACCCAACCCAATTTGTGCGTATTAGATGCCACGCACTCACGGCTCTCCACAACTGTGTCCATGGTGTAATGACATGGAACACCGCCACACCGAAGTGCGCAAGCCTACTCTCACTCACCCTCGCGTTCCCCTCGATAATCATAAATGAAGTACATGCGATATGTAAGACTCACACAAGTATATCATGAAGTACTCCCTCATCGAACCCCCTCAACTACAAACACCCTCGTGACGCACCAAAGCGGTGATTCTAACCAATCGATGATGAAGGCCAAGAATCGTCACCCTAAGTCCAGAGGTTATCAAAGAATCCAAGGTCCGAAACAGGGTTTACTAGTGGTCCTACAAGGTAAGTTCTATAAGCAGTGAGTGCTCTAATACACACCTCGCACAGCTGTTCTGTGTGCCACTACGAGGCGGGTTGGCGACTACCTAAGACGTACACAAGAATGTTCGGCTTGTTTAGCTCACACCTAGCTCAACTCTTGCAAGAAAACAAGGCACACACTTTAGATTTGAAAATAATTTAAGTGTCGTAAAATAGGTAGGTATTCCCGTAAAGGAAGTCTCTCTATACATACTAAGGGGAATTCAAATTGTCATTCTCGGTCACACGTCATACCCTATGCCTAAAATTCTCACACTCCTCGATTTTCCAAATTCAAGCTTCTTTTGATTGCCCTTTCTCAATTTTCAATTTTTTTTGATTTTTTTTTTAGATAATATTTCCTACTCTATATGCATGGGCCGACTCGAAAGAAGACTCGAAACTGACTCGATTCGGGTAGGTGGACTCAATTAAACAAAACGTGCACTAAACATAAACTACTCACAATACGACACACACAATATATATAAACACGACACGGACTACAAAAACTGACTCACAATACGACACAAACAACCTATATGTAACTGGTGAATGCAGACACGGACTTGGCTAATAAAGGCTGAGAAACCCCCCCACACTTGAACGCGTCGTTGTCCTCAACGAATGCATAGGTCAAGCGAAAAGACTCAGCATTCAAATGCAGGGGGTGGTAAGTCTACTCGGACGAATCCTCGTCGTCCTGGTCCTGGTCTCCGTAATAGGCATCCGAATGGTACTCGTAGGAACCAGGGTAGGTCTCTTGGCCACTAGGCCACTGATCTCTCGGGAATCCCACATGAGTGGCCAATGCCTCTAGCCACTGGTCCTGACGGTGCTGATGCAGACTCACCTGACGTAGTCCCTGACCGAGGTTACGCATGCTACTGCGATGATGCTCAAACTGCCTAGCACTCATGTCAGCCACATAGTCACGGGACCGACCCTGGGATGTGAGGGTCATAGTCCTGGTCAATCTCAACTCGGACATCAAGTCCGCTAAGCTCACACTCGGCTGGCCAGGGTCAACGACAGGGGGAGGTACTGGCTGAGGTGGAACGGGAGTAGGAGCAGGAGGAATAGGATCTGGAGGAGTAGGAGCCGCTCGCGAGGAAGAGGCTCTTTTCTTAGCCTTTCCTGTAGGAGGTCTAGAACTAGCTCCTGCCTCCATCACCACTACATCCTTCAACAGGTCCGGGATTTTGTCAAACATTCTCGGAGCCTAGGGTTTGAGGTCTAGCTCTTCCTCAGGCACGCTGTCCCCGCAATCCTGAGCTAGTTGCATGAGTAAGAAACTATGGCCCGCAGACTTCTTGTTTTTCGATTCATATCTCTCGTGCAAATACAGGAAGATCCGACTAGGAATGTCTATCCGATGCCCCCTCGATAGACAAAGAGCCATGAGACACACCTCAAAGTCAACATAATTTGGAGCCGAAACTCCCAACACCCATGACTCCAAAATCTCGACGAGCCACCTTGGTTTAGGCAGCAAGTATCCGACTGGGATCTTCCAATGTCTGATATTAGTTTTAGACCTATCCCAGTCGGCTCCTGGCACTCCCGCAAAACAAAAAGCCGACACCTCATTAATGAGCGTCTGCTGGTCTTTCTGCAGATAAATCTTAAATTGACACGGCTCAGTCAACGGGGGCCACTTAAGTGCTGCGGCGATGCGCTCAGAAGACAAAACTAGCCAGTTCCGACGACAATAAATCACACGAGGGTCATTGAGCCTAGACGTCTCACCCTCATCGGTGTGTCTCGCATTCGCATAAATCTCACGAGTCAGTACAGAACTGGCTTTCTTTTTCACTAACTCCATCCACCCCGCAAAGTTCTCGGTCTTCGCGACCTTTTGTAGGTCCTCAGGCACTCCCTCAAGTGGAAAGATTTTCTCGGCCTGGACACCTCTATTAATCCTAGGGTTCGATCAGTAAAAACCCTGGGCAGTCGCCGAAATAAACCTATAATCGCAAAAGACCCCGCCCCTATCAAATTCCAGCTTTTCGTCATCCGGCTTATGACCACGATCCTTTCTAAATGGGGGCAATTGGGATGGAATGGGTGTATGAAAAACCCTAAGGTCAGTGGATAACGGGATGACCAATTGGCCACCCGTGTCACCCCCATCAGACTCAGACTCACTCTCAGGTTCTGCCACCACACTCGCCCCGGGTAATGTGTAGTCGGGGTCCTTATCACGACTCCTTCTCGCACGTTTGCTCATTTTGACCAAAGCAAGTATAACAAGATAAAGCAATTAACGTGACAAAATTCGATCAAGTGCAATGTGACAAGTAGTGTAACAGATATGAAGCAAGTAAGCACGTAAGCACGTAATCCTAGGACTCTAAGCAATCGCCCCCAAGCACGCTACTAAGCGCAACAAAAATTAAAATGGGCTTTTACTCAATCGTGCCTAGACTCGAGTATGGAAATTGCTAGTGTTAGAATGTACCTACGTGCCCGGAGCAAGTCTTACGGGCACAAAATTGCAGAATTTCGACAAACCGGGCTGTTTTCGGGTCGCCGAGATTTTTCTTCCAAATTTTGTAATTGATCTGTGCCTTTTGCTCCTGGCGGTGTCCTCTTCGAAAGCCCCAAGTCAATTTTGCCGAATTCAGCCTCAATTTGCCCAATTTCAGATGTTCACTCGAAACCCTAACCTTGCCCCTTTCTTTAATCCTCCAATTCTTCAACCAAGCAGCCCAATCGAATTTGACCAGTACTCTCTCTCGTTCCCTCCGGTGATATGCAGAGAAGATGCGTGGTGGTGAGGGGGAAGAGAGGGCAGAGAAGATTGGGGCTTTGTGCGCTGGTGGTCGGGTGGCAGAGGAGGTAGGTTGGCAGAGGAGAGGAGGGGGGTTGGACCTCGGTGGTGGTTGCGCCGTGGTCAAGAGCAGAGGGATTCGGCGTTTCAATCGAGAGAGAGAGAGGCAGCGGGTTTATGGGTTCTTGCCGCCGGATTGAATGGGGGACTGGCGGTGGTTCTCTGATCCGAGACAGGAGGGCAGCGGTGGTGCAGGGCAGTGAGGGATAGCTGCGGGAGATGGCGGCGGCGGCGGCTGTAGGGATGGACGTGGTGGTGGCGGCTGGAGATGGTGGTCGTGGTGGTGATTGCAGAGGGAAGAAGAAGGAGTCGACAGTGGAGGGTTTTGAAAGATAGAAAAAAAAGAATTTTTTTTTTTTTGTTTTCAACCCGCGTGTCTGACCCTTCAGAAGTAATCGTGCGATTACTTTTAAGTAATCGTGCGATTACTTGAAAGTATTCGTACGATTACTACCTCGTACGACCTAGTGGGTAGGTCGTGCGACCTAGTAAAACAATCTGCTACCACCAATTCATCCCAAAATTTTTCTAACGCAAAAGTAAACGTACGATTACCTCAAGGTAATCGTACGATTACTTTTGTGCAGGGGAAAATTTTTATTAGCCAAATATAACCTTTACCTCGTGTTTTGATCCCGACCTCCGATGAGTGTGATTTTTGCAGCTTTGGATCCCTTTTTCGACGTAAGTCTTGCTCACATAAATCACGTCCCGTTTCCGGATTGTTTTCCCCGACTTTCCTCAATTATCGCCTAATTACGCGAAAAATACCCAAAATGTGCCAAATTCGTCGCTTTCTTCAAAATTTTGCAATCACCTTCATCAAGATGGGGAGTGCGGGATCTCTTCTCGTGTAGAAAAATTCCCAAAGTCCGGGGAACCTTTCATTCTTCAATTTCGCGCTTCCAAAGGCTCGTTTTGCATTTCCGGATGCTTTTGGACGCCTTTTAGCATCCTTTTTCGTCTTTGTTGCTCGTTTCTTTGCTTTGTCATGGATCTCCTCGACCTCGAGACTCCATTTATGTTATAAAAAATTCCCAATGTCCGGGGACCCTTTTATCCTTCAATTTGATCATTCCAAAGTCCCGTTTGGCAATTCCGGATGCTTTTTGGCTCCTTTTTCCTCTTCGTCCATCCTTTTTGGCATAACTTCTTCGTCCGGACTCCGATATACGCGATCCACCTATCCACAGAAATCTCTCGACCACCCCCACACTTTGGCATTGTTCAAATCAGTCACAATCCTGTCTTCAAAAATTTACCTCGTAATCCGTGCCATTGTGCCAGCTTTCTCAATTTCTTTACGTCTTCTTTGCGTATATCAAAAAGGGGAGTCCGGGAACTCGATCTTCCCCAGGTGCATGTGTTGAATATGTGTAGGAAAGGCTTCAATCCTCTATTTCTTCATTCCGGGTCCCGATACGCGTTTTGGTCTGCTCTTTCTCGTTTTTCGTGCAATTCTTCACTCGCGCATCAAGAAGGGGGACCCGGAATAGGCCTTCCACCTAGAATTCCTGCACATACTCATTGGAAATATTAAATCCCCTCTCTCGCACCTCTCAAATAATTAGAACAAAATAAAATAACAAAACAGTATTGAAATCTACGCTATGCAGGAAATAGGTTGGGTTGCCTCCCAACAAGCGCTTTGTAATTTAAGGTCGACGGCCTGACCAAGTTACCTCAGATGAGCTCAGATATCGAGAATTGGTTTGAGGCTCTCGATAACCCCAATGAAATTCCCGTCCACGTACGGTTTTGCTCGCTGTCCATTTACCTTGAACCTGTTCCCATTCTCAGCTTCTACCTCGAGCGATCCCCATGGGTAAACCTCTGTAATTGTAAATGGACCACTCCACCTTGACTTCTGCTTGCCCGGAAACAATTTCAGTCGGGCGTTGAATATCAGTACCTTCTGGCCCACTCTGAAATCTCATGGAATGATATGCTTGTCATGCCATTGCTTGGTTCTCTCTTTGTAGATCTTGGCACTCTGATATGCCATCAACCTGTGTTCTTCTAACTCAAGCAATGCCTGCTTCCTTTGCTCACCAGAGAGCTTAGCATCCAAATTTAATTTCTTTAGCGCCCAAAACGCTTTGTGCTCAAGTTCCACCGGCAGATGACACGATTTCCCGAAAACGAGCTGGTAGGGAGACATGCCCAAGGGAGTCTTGTATGCAGTCCGGTATGCCCATAAAATATCATCCAAGTGTAGAGCCCAGTCTTTGCGTCCTGGATTGACAGTTTTCTCTAGAATCCCCTTGATCTCTCGGTTAGACACTTCAGCTTGACCATTGGATTGTGGATGATAGGCCAATGAGATCTTGTGTGTCTTTACCCCATACTTGCTCAAGGTATTGGCAAAGACCTTGTTCACAAAGTGTGATCCCTCATCGCTAATAATGGCTCTAGGCGTTCCAAACCTTGTGAATATATTCTTGCGTAAGAATCTCTCAACTGTAGCACTATCATTCTTTGGACACGCCAGAGCCTCCACCCATTTGGTAACATAGTCAACCGCCAACAAAATATACAGATTACCAAGCGAAGATGGGAATGGCCCCATAAAGTCAATTCCCCACACATCAAACGGTTCTACTTCTAACACGAAATTTTGAGGCATTTCATTTCGGTTAGAGATATTACCTGTTCTTTGGCACCGGTCACACTGCTGCACAAATAGATGGGCGTCTTTATGCAAAGTCTGCCAAAAGAAACCACTCTGAAGTACCTTAGCAACCGTGCGTGATTTGCCGAAATGTCCCCCGCAATTCAACTCGTGGCAGTGTCTAAGGATCTCTAACGTGTCCGGTTCTGCAACACACCTCCGCAATACATTGTCCGCCCCCAACTTGAACAGATAAGGATCATCCCAGAAATATTGTCGCGCGTCTGCAAAGAATTTCTTCCTCTGGTGGTAATTCATGTCCTTGGGCACAATGTTTAGTGCCTTGAAATTTGCCAAGTCAGCAAACCAAGGCACAGCTGCAACTACAACCATAAGCTGCTCATCTGGAAAATCCTCTCGAATAGGCAAATCTTCCTGCTTATCGTTCTCCAGTCTTGACAAATGGTCTGCAACCACATTTTCTACCCCCTTCTTGTCTTTGATCACCACATCGAACTCTTGCATCAATAAAACCCACCGGATCAATCTTGGCTTGGCGTCCTTCTTGGTGAGAAGATACTTTAGGGCTGAATGGCCCGTGAAAATCGTCACCTGAGAACCCACAAGATATGGACGAAACTTGTCCAACGCAAATATGATGGCCAACATCTCTTTCTCCGCGGTAGCATAATTAACCTGTGCATCATTAAGAGTACGACTGGCATAATAAATGACGTGAGCTACCTTATCTTTCCGCTGGCCCAGAACTGCTCCCACCGCATAGTCACTAGCATCACACATGAGCTCAAATGGTAGGGTCCAGTCTGGTGTGGTGATGATAGGCGCGCTAATCAGCTTTTCCTTGAGCAAATCAAAAGCTGACTTGCACTCCGCATTAAAATCAAAAACTGCATCCTTCTCAAGCAATCCACACAAAGGCTTCGTGATCTTCGAGAAGTCCTTAATGAAGCACCGATAGAACCCTGCATGTCCCAAGAAACTCCTTACCCCTTTGACAGAGGTAGGGTAAGGAAGCTTCTCAATAACCTCAATCTTGGCTCTATCCACCTCTAATCCTTTGCTGGAGATCTTGTGGCCCAAAACAATACCCTCAGTAACCATGAAGTGACAGTTTTCCCAGTTGAGCACTAGGTTGGTATCAATGCATCTATCTAGAACCCGGGCCAACTGTTGCAGGCAGTCTTTGAATCCATCACCGTAGAGCGAGAAGTCATCCATGAATACCTCGAAATTCTGCTCCATCATGTCAGAGAAGATCGACATCATACACCTCTGAAACGTAGCAGGTGCGTTGCATAACCCAAAAGGCATGCGTCTAAAAGCAAAGGTCCCATAAGGACAAGTGAATGTCGTCTTCTCCTGGTCAGCTGGCTCAATTGCGATAATGAGAATGATGTGCCAGCCTATCAAGCATCTGATCAACGAATGGAAGGGGAAAATGATCCTTCAAAGTGGCATCATTGAGCTTGCGGTAATCCATGCAAACTCTCCACCCAGTAACTGTACGAGTGGCAATTTGATCACCTTTTTCCCCTTCCACCACAGTTATACCTCCCTTTTTAGGGACACATTGCACCGGGCTAGTCCATGTGCTGTCGGAAATCGGATAAATGATGCCCGCCTCCAACCATTTAAGCACCTCTTTCTTCACCACCTCCTGCATGTGAGGATTGAGGCGGCGCTGAAACTGAACGACCGGCTTCTTATCTTCCATGAGCCGAATCTTGTGCTGGCAAACTGTGGGGCTGATCCCCTTGATATCTGCTATGGTCCATCCCATAGCTGCCTTTCTCTCCTGTAGTACCTTGAGAAGCTGCTCCTCCTGTTCCCTGTCCAAACATGCAGACACAATCACAGGTAAAGACTCATTAGATCCCAAGTACAGATATTTCAAATGAACAGGTAAAGGCTTTAATTCTAAAACAGGAGCAGTAATAAGAGAAGGAGTAAGAATCTTCCTGCTTCCCTCATTAAAGAGGGGTAATGGTTGGCGCCAATGAACATCTAAGGCTTGCTCTTTCTCGCTGGAATCAAGTAGAGCAAGCTCCTCATATAGTTGCTCCAACAAAATATCGTCCTCTTCGTCCGGTGTGTATGCCTCCACACCAAAGCACTGCTCGCTTACCGCATATGCGGGAAACTTCATAGCCTCAAATACATTGAAGGTCACCTTCTCATCGTTGATCTGCATAGTCAGCTCTCCATTGGCCACATCAATGATAGTCCTCCCAGTAGCCAGGAATGGGCGGCCCAAAATAAGAGGAACATCATCGTCAGCCTCCATGTCTAAGATCACAAAATCCGCTGGGAAGATGAGTCCTTCAACTCTCACTAATACATCCTCTAAAACACCCCTGGGGCGTTTTATAGTGCGATCAGGCATCTGCAAGCACATCCTGGTAGGCTTAGGATCTCCCACACCAAGTTGCTCAAAAACCGATGTGGGCATCAAATTAATACTTGCACCAAGATCACATAATGCCCTCCCATGAAACGCATCTCCCAACGTAACAGGATGATAAAAACCGCCCGGATCTTTCATCTTCTTTGGTAACGCCTTTTGCACAACTGCGCTACACTCCTCATTCAGAGTCACGGTTTCAAAATCATCCATGCGCCTCCTATTAATAAGGAGGTCCTTGAGAAATTTCGCATATTTAGGCATTTGTGAAATGGCCTCCGCAAAAGGTATATTAATGTGCAGTTTCTTGAAGATATCCACAAACTTCTTGAAATGCTTGGCATCCTCTTGACTCTTCAATCTCTGCGGGTATGGCACTCGCACACTGTATTCCTCCCTTGGCTTCTGTTTCTCATCCGACTTCCTCACCGTGTCCTTTGATTGGGGAATCACGGTAGGCACGGGAATCTCTTCATGCAAGGCTTTTTCAGTGGCCTTAGTCGCCTCAGCTCGCGCATGGGTAGGATATGGGGGATCTTGGGTAGTAGTCCCACTGCGAGTCGTAATAGCCTTCAATTGCTCAGTTGGAGTAATAGTGTTGGACGGAAGTATACTTGGTGGAAGTCGAGGATTCTGATTAGCTATTTGGCCAATTTGTGTTTCATGGCTCTTTAGCGAAGCTTCCATTGCTACAATCTTGCTCCAATCTTATCATTGCTAGCTAACAGTTTCCTCAACATCGCGTTTGTATCCTGTTCTTCTGAGAGTGGAGGTGGAGCCTGTTGTTGTGGAACCTGTCTCTGAGCTTGGTAAGGAACATTTGGCCTATGACCTGGCGCATATAAACCACTATTCGGATTGGCATAGCTGAAGTTGGGGTGATTGCGACTGTTAGGATGACAGGTGTTTGGCCATTGTTGCTGTCTTTGTTGACCCATGTAATTCACGTCTTCAATGCCATCCCCATATCCTTGATTTGTATCTGCTACCATCTCTCCCACTGACTTCACCTGTGCCGAAGGATTCAAATTACTGAAAGCCGAAGTCATCACTGCCATCTGATGTTCAAATTTCTGTTCCACCATAGACTCTATCTTACTAACCAATGCCCCATCTGATTTCGTGTTTCTACGAGTCTCAGACCTCGTGGATTCACGTTTTGCTACATTATCTAGCAGATCACGACATCTCTGTAGTCCCATTCCCATAAAATTTCCTTGAGCCATCATTTCTAGCTCACTAGCAGTCTCTCTGTCCAAGGCATTATAAAAGTAATGGAGAAGTTTATACCATGGCTCTCCGTGTGTAGGCATCTGTGAAGGAGCTGGTTGAACTTTCTCCATGTGTCACCCAGAGAATCATCTTCTTGCTGTGTAAATTTAGTTATGTCAGCCATCCGTTGAACAACCTTGGATGGTGGAAGATACTTCCTGAGAAACTCTCTGCTACAATCTGCCCATGTAACTATGCTGCCTGCTAGAAGTTCCATAAGCCATGTCTTTGCCTTTCCCGATAAAGAGAAGGGGAAAAGCATGAGCTTTATCGTCTCGATGGGAACTCTCTGGTCATACATGGTAGAAGTAATCTGCTCGAAATTGAGCAAGTGCTGATGTGGATCATCACTCGGGGCTCCAGTGAATAAGCATTCATCCCTAACTATATTGATCAACGGTTGGCGAATCTCGAAATGCGCGGCATTAATCTGCGGCCTGACAATGGTAGGCTGATATCCCTCCGGTGTAGTCCTGAAGTAGTCCACCAAAGGACGCTCATCCTCCTCAGCATTGTTGACTTGCTCCACCACATTCCGGCCGTTATTGTTCCGATTATTACCCCCATTGTTCCCATTGCCACCATTGTTTCCATTGCCTCCGTTGTTTCCACCATTAACTCCTCCATTATTTCTATCAACTATTTCCGCACCAGGGAGTTGTTGTGGATTTTGGGGGTTCATGCGATCAATCATAGCCTGCATCTCAGCCATTTGAGCCCTAAGCTGCTCAGTTTCCCTTGCTCGATTTGCTGCATCTTCCACAGCTGCAGCTCTAGCTGCTTCCGCATCTTCGAGGCCTTTGCGGAACCTCTCAAACTCAGCTCTAGTTTGCTCGTCCATCTGAACTGAATTTGCTTTCCTCTTGTCTCTACTCTGTGCTCGCAATAAGGATTCCGGGTCTTCAAGTGTTGGATGCAAAGGCTCGTTTCGAGAACGTGACATGCACCAAGTGAATCAGACCTGAAAACACGAATCACACACACAAAACAGGTGAGTAACAGATATAAACTGACATAGTAAATCCCTAAAGAGAAAAATAATAGCTAATTTATCTGAAGTCCCCGGCAACGGCGCCAAAAACTTGACACGCTCCAACTGCAAGTGCACAGTTGTCGGTGTAGTAATAATCGGAAAAGTCCAGTTTGTCGAACCCAAGGGACTTCGTGTCAATTAACTACTAAATTTATTCTTTATGTGGGAAAAGAGCAGTTGTTTTGTTCTATTTCTACTAATAATTAAAAATAAAAATTATCTCAAATAATTCAAAGAACTATTTCAAGATTAATAAGCACGAATTGATTTGGTGGTTTCTCAAAAATGGGTCAAAATCAGGATATCTCTACGGATCACTAGGTATTTCACACTACGTTGGATTTATGTTCTACTAACACGATGAGTTCTTGTTTTAGTTAAACGAGCAATTTTATATTGAAGATGTCTCAACCAATAACTATGCCTAAACTATCGTAACTGATTCCTCTAGCTTACTCAAGTTCAAACATGCATTACGATAATAATTCTACTCTTGTTCTTAGCTAACTAGCAAGATTCCTCAACCCTAGATACGGCTAGTGTGTATTTCAATTTTCCAGGCAACAAACGTAGATTCCTCTATCGATCATAACCTAGCACAATTCTATTAATACGTCTACCAATAGAAAAGATAAATCAAAAGCGTAAAATACACATAACTATAGAAGAAATCATCAATTAAGCTCAAAAGCATGCAAGCAAATCCATAAATCACAATACGTAGTGATCAAACCCCTAGTTTCCTACGAGATATCCCAAAATAAGCGTTTAGCTACGCATAATCATGTTCAAAATACAAAGTATCATGATCCAATATGAAAAACTAGAGAAGAAACGAAGATTAGAAGCCAAACGGATGATCCAAGCTCTTCAACCTAGCTCCAAGCTCTCCAAGCACGTCTCCCAATGTTTCCTAAGTCTTTCGTGGCTCAAAACTCTCAAAACTATGCCAAAATAGCGAAAATAGCCCAAAAATCCGATCCTGGCCGCAGAGGTAATCGTACGTTACCTTGATGTAATCGTACGATTACTTGCAATGAAGGTAATCGTACGATTACCCCATAGTAAACGCACGATTACTTCTGAGTGAAGGTAATTGTACGATTACCTTAAGGTAAACGTACGATTATTTCTGGTCTTCCACCCTTCAAACTTCATCTTCTTGCTCTTTTTCCTTTCGTCTTCACTTCCCGAGCATCCCTTTGAGCCTCCAACTTTTCCGAAGTTCACTTTTGCTCCAATGTCACGTCCCGAGCTCCCGGTTCCTGAAAACCACAACACGAGAAACATACCGGAAGATCAAACGTGATAAAATATAGTCAAAATTAATGCAAAAAGTGCCCGGACTCATCATTAACGTGCAAAGACTCAACATGCTCAAATTTAGCAAGAAATGATCCAAAATCCATCAAAACGCATCGGAATACACGCAAAACGGTAAGGAAACATATAAGAATATAACTCCAAATATGGAGTTATCACTTGGCTGCCAACCAGTGGAGGGTAGTGGGCCATGGAGGAATTGCGAGAGTCGATTGACCGCGAAGGAGATGTCAGGTCACGTGAGGCTTAGATATTGCAGAAGACCAAGGAGGCGTCGATAATCAGAGATATCAATAGCCTTTGTGGAGTCCGCTGGTGGAAGGGGAGCATTGGATCCCATAGGAGTGGAGACATGCTTGGAATCTTCCATGTGAAACTTCTCCAGGATATCTGATATATATTGAGCCTGCGAGAGGAAAAGACCCCCCTGAGCAGGGATAACTTCCATTCCTAAGAAATGACTAAGTGAGTCCAAATCTTTGAGAGAGAATCGAGCAGCAAGTTGAGCCACAAACCGCGATAGAGCTGACGGAGAGTTTCCAGTTAACACAATATCATCCACATAGACGAGGAAGAATAATCGCACCCCGTTGGCGAATAGTTAGAACAGGTATGGATCTGCGCGCGACCGTTGGAACTCAACACTGAGCAGAAAGGCAGATAGTTCATTGTACGATGTGCGAGGAGCCTGCTTGAGACCATATAGTGCTCGTCGAAGTTGGCAGACATGAGTGGGATTGGAGCTGTCTACATATCCCGGAGGTTGTTCTAAGAAGACTTTATCAGTAAGAGTACCATTGAGAAACGCATTGTTGATGTCCAGTTGACGCACCGGCCATCCATGCGAGAGTGCCAATGTTAGGATAATGCGAACTGTGACAGGCTTCATAACTGGACTGAACGTTTCTGAGTAGTCGCGTCCGAGCTCCTGCGAATATCCTTTTGCCACAAGGCGAGCTTTGTACTTGTCGATAGTACCATCCGCTTTGCGCTTGATTCGAATCACCCATTTGCATCCCACTACAGGTTGGCCATGGCGAGGAACCAGATCCCATGTGTGATTGCGTGCGAGAGTAGCAACTTCATCATCTATTGCTTTTCTCCAAAGAGGATCTTTCATGTCCTAGGCCACCGTTCGTGGCTCAATGGTAGTTGGAGCTGGATGAACGGTGGTGGTGTTTACAAGATGTGAATTGTAGGGATTAGGATTGCGAGTACGCATTGGTGCAGGCGTAGAAGGTGGAGTAGGGTCCTCATTGGGGGCAACCTCATCATTGGGAGGTGGAGGAGGGTGTTCTTGCACAGGTGATGGTACCGCAGTTGGAGGAGAAACAGGTTCAGGTGTGATACCATGAATTGGCGCTATAGGGGGCACCGGTGCAGGGACAGGAGCGGGAGCTAGAGTAGCGTCGTGCACAGGGGGTACTGCAGGAGGTGGCGCAGGAACCATAGAGGGTGTATACGCAAACGCTGGTGGAGCGACTGGATCCGTCATGGTATGCGAGTCCCCATTGGTAGCAGACTTGGTAAAGGGTAAGGAGGAAAAGGGAAAAAGATGTGGGACGAAGCGCACATGGCGAGATATGTAGATGCGATCGGTAGAGGGGTCGAGACACTTGTAGGCTGACAGAGTGACTGAATAGCCTAAGAAGACACAGGGTGTCGAACGTGGAGCAAGTTTAAGGTCGAAGCCAGGGGAAGCACTGGCATCCAAATGGTTTCAAGGACCGATAGTTAGGGGACATGCGAAAGAGTCTAAAGTATGTAGAGTCATTTCGAAGGATAGGAGTGGACATGCGATTGATCAGGTAGACTGCGGTTTGAAATGCATGCGACCAATAACGAGGGGAAAAGATGCGGCATGGAGAAGGGAGAGACCAGTCTCAACAATGTGGCGATGCCCACTCGGCAGAGCTATTGTGTTTGGGGGGTATGGGGAGGGGTAGTTAGGTGAGTGATGCCATGGAGGTTAAGTTGTGGTAGGAGTTTGATGAACTCACCACCATTCTCTGATTATAGTGTGACAATGGGTTGTGCGAACCTCTTCTCGACAAGGCGTTTAAATTGAGAGAAAATTGAATCAACTTCAGATTTTCTTTTGAGAGGGTAGAGCCACACATATTTGGTAAAGTGTTCAACAAAGACTACATGGTAGAGGTAGCCGTCACGAGAGATCTGTTTAGTATTCCAGACATCACTGTAAAGCAATTCAAGTGGGCGAGAGCTAGTAAGAGAGTTTTCAAAAAAGGGTAGCTTATGGCTTTTATTGATGTGACAAGAAGTACAAGAGAAATTCTTAAAGCTTGATGGAGAAAAAGAAAGATTACATTTCTGCAAGATAAGCCCTAGCGTTTTATTAAAAGGATGACCAAAGTTGTGGTGAAGACGCTCGATGTCTGCGAGAACAGTGGTGTTAATGACAAGAGAGCTGGGGGCGAGATGCATAGTAGACTCCATCACGATTTTCACCACGTAGAAGGGGGTGTCGGTCAAGGGATCCTTCACAACAAAATGAGAAGGGAAGAATTCAACAGAAGCATGGTTAGTATGGCAAAGTTGAGAGACGGGAATAAGGTTGCGACGTAGTTGAGAAACACAGAGAACATTAGATAGATGAAGGGGACGACCATAGGTGGGAAGATTAGCTACCAATGTGAGAGATGGAGAGACTCTTACCATTTCCAAGACGAATCTCATCATGGCCATCATAGGTTGCAAAGTCTTCAAGAGAAGCTGTGCCAGGAGTGACATGATGTAACACCCCGCATTTTTTCTAAATATAATTGACGTCTTTTCTTGAAGTTTAAATGTTTATTTTCGAAATATTAGACTAGAGGGGAGGCAATTGTATTTTTTGAAGACACTAGCTAGTAATAATTGGGGTGGTAGTTGTAATTGATTGAAATTATAAAGACTATTAGCTAAATAGAAATTTGTTAATAAAACAAAAAAATTATTTCTCATTTCCCCAACATCTCCTGAATTTGTTTCCCACTCACCAACACCCTCACAACTCCCCAACTCTCTTCTCCCTCTCTCTCCCCGTCACCCTCCCTCTCTCTCTCTTTCTTCTTCTATTTAATTCTTCCCCATTCTTTTCCTTCGCTACAACCCACCCGACACCACCACACCATCACCACTTCCAAATTCTCTCCTCCCTGACCCTCCATCTCTCCCTCTGTCTCCCTTTCTCTCTGCCAAAGCGCTACAGCGGCAGTAGTAGGCAGCGACCAAGCCACCACCGCCGCTGCCGCCGGCGAGAAGAACCACCCTCAATGCCACCAAAACCATCACCAGCTCACCACCATCCCTCTATCTCTCACTACCTCTCTGTCCCTCTCTCTTCTCTCTGTTCTGACCAGCAGCATAGACAGCAACAGGCGCAGCAACAAGAAACCACCGGAGACCTCCATTGTTTCCGGCGAGAAGTTCGTCGGAGCTCAACGAAAGCCACCATCCCCTAAAACCAGTACCGTTCAACTCCTGGAGTTCCGACCGAGCTAGAGGAGGCCTCAACCGAGGCCAAGAACCACCGGAGAAAGCCCGACGAAGCCCCATCTTCGGCGACGTTGACGGCGAGCTCGACCCGTCCCGTTTCTTCACCGTTTCTCGCAATTTTTGGTGTGGGTATACTCTAAATATCCCCCTTAGTTGTTTCAGAAACTTAGGAGGGAGGCATATATCATTTTAGAAACTTTTGGGGAGGTAGATGCCATTTACAATTTCTTCAGTAATAAAATTGGTTTTTCCTAAATTTGTCCAGATTATTATGTATAAATTAATTACTATATTTTTCATAAAATGGTTAGGGGTGAATATTATAGAAAAGGACATTTTTGAGGAAAAATAAATAAACAAAAAGGGGCTAGAATATATAGTACGTTTTTCTTAGAGAAAATAAACTTGGTTGAGATTGTATTGAGTTAGATGCTCCAATTTGTAGGTGACGTTTCCGTAGACGAGAGCAACATCTAGGACATGCTTTTGGAATTTGGTAAGTTAATATGCCTAGCCTCGTGTGCCTTTAATTCTTTCGCGTATCGCGTGTGTTAATTGTGAAATACTACTATACATGTTTTATTTGAGTTGTTTACTTTTTTTTTTTTTTTTTTTTTTGAAAAACTCTGCCTTAGAAGCATCGTATGAAATTGGTAATCCAAATTCAAAAAAAAAAAATATAATCTGAAAGAAGAATATCTAAATTCAATTGTGAAATGTTAAAGTAGAGTTCAAATCACAACTACCATATTAGGCCTTAATTTCTTAGTTCACGGGCCAAAATTATCAATAGTAACACACCGCTCACTTATTGGTCAAATCTGAATATCTCACACAATCATACATCGATTATTATGAATGTGCCACACCGGCTTTACTTGGAGCTCCCTATTTACATCTTCTACCATCTTGAAATAAAAGTCGTAATAATGTAAAGTGGAAACCGTTGTGCGTGGGTTTGTGCCAAATCTCTGATACGATACATTTCTGACATATTGTGATCAGTTACTGTTATGAGATTATGATGCGCTATGATGCGAACCTCCTTTTGATTATGTTATGGTTATGAGGCGCTATGATGCAAACCTCCTGTGATTGAGTTATGGTTATGGTATTGCTTTTTCACATTATGAGAAAGTGTTTGTGGATTGTATATGGTCACGCCCCGTATCAACTAATGACTAAAATGAATTCTGGACTCGATTCCTATCGATGAGAATGCTATCTCTTGAGATCTAAAGTTATGAGTTGTGGAATACTGAAAAGTACCTTTAAAAGTGATTGTCCCAAGATGGTCCACGTCTTTGGGTTGGAATACGAAATAATGAAATACATCTTGTTAACAGTGATTTCCCCAAGATGGTCCACATCATTGGGTTGGATATACAAAATTTGAGATCGTTACGGAGTTTGACACATCAAATCAACGAGAACGCTATCCCCACAAATATCTGATATTTTATTAGCGAATATGTTATTCTCGTCTTATGTCTCATAATCTGTTTACGTGCTATTGGTGTTAGTTTACTCAGCCGTTTGCTGATCATTTTCTGTAAAACTACGTCGGCTTTTGCTATTTTCAAATCGCAGGTTATTTTTCAAGGTGGGGACGTTCGCGACACAGCTGGATAGAGAAGCTTGATGCTTAGAACATCAATCACCTAGTATTTCATTACATATCACGAAAATATTGTATTTCTAGATTTTCAAATGCTATCACTATTGTATTGAAATTTTAATAAATTATGTTTTGGAGTTATCGATGGTTGTACTAGCTATGAACCGGCAACCCTTATCCGTTCCCAATGAGGCTCATCACCTCGGGCGGAGACATCTCTTTCCAAACGTGCGGCCCGGCCGGCCGTGCGATTTGGGGGGTCTTGCACATGATGGGAAGCTCCACTATCAAACATCCACGCATCAGCAGATCCAGAGGCTTTAGTGGCTGTGGTGTTGATCGCAGGTTTGGAGATAGCGCTCGTGTTCCACAAGGATGGACGCGAGTTCAACCATTGAGACTATTGTGTTGCCAACTCGAAGAGTGACGCGAATTCTTTACGCGTTTAAACGCAAGTATACGATCAAGTATTATTAGGAGTATTTTACGACTCCGAGTATCGAACCCAAGGTAATTTACGATTATTAGTTGGCTAGAAAGTAATTATGAGATATCTACGTAACCGGTAAGAAGGGTTTTGATTTTATAAAGTCGTCGCCCACAAACAAGCGACTAAAATTAAATGACTATTAACTAAATATTTTTTATAGAATTTTAACTTTTAAACAAAGATAATTTGTGTTGGAATATGATTAATAAAGAAGAACAGGCAATTGATGGTCCCTAGGGTTGTTAACGATTTTCGGCTTATGCTTGAAACACTCTACGCACGTTCTAATTATACCGGGTAATACTCATCATGATTGTCTCTCAATCTCACATGAATTTGTGTAATAAATAGCCTTCGGATCCTCTCGGTCCACCTCCGTCTACAATTACACTCTAGTTGATTTGTAAGGCTCGTTCACCGGGTCCTGTCGGTCCACCAAATTCACTAAGTTCTAACAATATCAACTGAAACTACCCTCACACGATTAATCAAGTTTCTATCTCCTCTCGGTCTCAAGAAACTATAAGATCACCTAAACTATTCTTTAACACGTATCAATAAGTTCACTTTCGTGCAACCCTATCAACAAGTAATATTCTACGGGTGATCAAGCCAAGAACATTAATAATAAAGCGCAAGAATAAATAGGCTAACTAGAATGTTCATAGAATTAAGTTAAAACATGCATCAAGTCCAAAATCCGGAAAATCATCCACAACCCCTAGTTTTCCATCAATCACCTAGCTTAAAGTGTTTAGCTAGACATAATAGTGTTTAACATATCCAAAATAATGAAGTTCATGCAGAATAGGTGAAGAAACAAAGATCAAACGCTAAAATCTTCAATGTTGTTTATGATCCTTGCTCAAAGCTTGTTCTCCCGTCTTCTCCAGCTCTCTAGACTCCAATTGTGCGTGAAAATATTCTAAAGATTGTCCCCCTATGTTAGATTAAGGCTGGAGTCTCTAAAATTTCAAGAATTTGCAGAAAAGCCCCAAAAAGATGCGTTTGGCCTTTCTGTTCGCACGAACACTCCTTCAAACTTCAATTTCTTGCTTCTTTTCTTGATTCCTCCTCTCTCTTCTCCATTCCCGAGCAATTCCTTGAGCTATCCTCTTGTTCCGAAGTTCGTTTTCGCTCCAAAATCATCGCTCCAAACTCCCGGTTCCTGAAATACAACACGAAAACATACCGGAAGATCACATGCGATAAACAATGCATAAATCATTCGAAAAACGCCCAGATTACGAAATAAAGCTCAATAACTCAAATATGCTCAAAACAACTAGGATTTGGCCAATTTCCCACGTAAATGCACCGAAACTCTCGCAAAACGGTAGTGAATCGCAAACAATATAACTCCTAATGCGGAGTTATCAAAGAGTTACGAAAATAGGGGAGTATTCGATTCCAAGCTGGTTGATAATGGATATGAGAAGGTCAGTGTTCGACACTTTGCTCTGCGCAGAGCAAGATCGTTGGCTATGTCCTTCATATCCTTGATGTACTCCGAAATGGAGCGAGTGCCGCGCGGATTGCGAGCAAGTTTATTCTTGAGTGTGATGACTCGTCCAGGAGAGGTGCTAGCAAAGCTTTCCATGAGAGTGGTCCAAGCTTCACGAGCAGTGGACGCAGAGGAGATCAGAGGCTGAATCGACTCGGTGCAACTACCTAGGAGGGCACTGAAAATGATCTGGTCTTGACGATACCAGATAGAGTAGGTTGGGTTAGCATCTGATTGCGCAATATCAGTGTAGGGCGACGGTGTTGTGGTGGATCCGTCGATGAACCCTAGTAGATCGAAACCAACCAGAGTGGCTTCGATTTTTCGAAACGAGGAAGTTGGCGGAGGAGAGTTTGATGGGGAAGTTTTTTGGGGCATTCAGTTGGATCAATGATGATGTTGTGGTGGTGGTCATGATGGTGATGGTCTGCGTTCGAGACCGAAGAACAAGGTAGTCGGCTTACGATTTGCGACGAAAGAGAGCGATCGTGTAGAAAAAAAATTCTACAAAGCTCTGATACCATATAAATGTTGAATGAGTGAATGTTATTTCTAGGGACCAATGGTCCATATATAAACTCGAGAGTAGTTACATACAAGGTATAATTTTCTAAACTAGGAAATCAAATAATAACAACATAATGGGTGATTCCATAAATTACGTAAGAGATAATAACTACTGCATAAATCAAGGGATGACATAATCGGAGATTATCTCATTCCTTAACATGATCACCAAATTGTGGTTAAGCAGAGTTTTGGTGCACATGTCGCATGAATCTCTACCTATTGCCAATTCTCTAATCCAATTCTGGTGGCTAAAAATTTACATCAGACTAGTAAATACAAGATATCAGTGCTCTTGTACCAATTGACTATGAGGGGCTATAAACCCAGTCACCCAGCTAAAGTTTCATAATTTTAAAGTTTTGGAAATGGTTAAGATGTAAATATTGTATTCAGCCCCTCTAAAGTCATAGAAGCCTTCTACGATTTTGATTTTCTGAAAGACTGACATGTATAAATTCTCCCTTGAAAAACGAAAATTTTAGAATGGCCAGTGGAGCATTGATGTTTTGCATATAGTTATCTTTAGTAGCAAAGTATCCAGTTTCTAGGGAGGAAAAGTGAGTTATTCTAAATATGGAAGTACACGTTATAAGTCATATAAAATACGTCTTAGGTACATTATCTTAAGTAATAATAAATGATACATACATTTCGTGCTTACGGCAACTCTTAATTGACCAAAATTTGTATTATCACACTTTTTAATTCAAGGAGACTAAATGGTGCAAATGATAGCCCCTCCTGAGAAAACTGTCAGCGATATAACGGCAGAATAGTGAAACTTTATGGTTGAAATGTAAATGCCTGATGGGAAGGACTGTAAACGTTAAACCAGCCAAATACTGTAGTCTGTAGGCATATGATTAAATTATTCAGCTTATTTTACCTTACATATTTTCAATATGGCGAAACTGTTCCAAAAAGTGTGGACAAACGTACTGATAAAGTCTCCAAGCATCTGTACCTAGCATGTCCTCTGTAGCTGAACGCATAGGAGTTATGGGAGGGTGATCTCCTGCATCTGTCCCTCAGCGTGGCTTAAGATAACCATCAACTAGCAGGGTATTTGTTCAGATAAGTATATTTCCAAGATCGATAAATTATTGATTGGATATAAGGGTGGGACATCTGTGTCTTGTGTCCAATCCAGATATTGTGACAAAGGGACATATACAGCACGGTAACATCGCTCACATAGGTTTGTCAGATCACTGACTATTCCTATTAGTTGGGTAGCATTGATGTGTTGCTAGACACCGCTCAATGTTTGTAATTGTTACTGCCAACGTAATAGGAACCTGTAGGGTCACATACAATAAGGATTAGGCTGGATATAGATGTTAATTAGTTGGACTAATTAACAGGAAAAGAACCATGGATCAAAGTGCAACAACATGCATATTTACTTGGAGTAAATAGCAAAGTGGACTAAACTACTAATTAATCCAAGTACGGATCAGATTAGTAGTGGGCGGTTTTATAATTAATAAAGATTTATTAATTATAAAAGGCTAGTATTGTCCTAATATTTTATTAGATGAAATAATTAGAGTAAGGAAGAGACAGAGAGAGAGAGGGTCGAAACCATGTACCCGACGGCACAGGAGGCGCGGCCGACCCCTCCTCCTCCTCCATCTTTGCGCACCTGCTTGATTGGGTCGAGCTCCTTGGTGATTCCCCCTTCTGCACCACTGCTAGCACAAACAGTAGAGGGAGCTCTAGTTGGAGATCCTACGGTGTGGATATGTGCAGAGGCGTGGACATCAATTATACGTTGTGATCAGTCATACTTGCAAGGTAACCTTATCTACTTTATGACTTTGTGAATGCTTCACCTGCGATTCATGGAGAGTTTTGAGCAGAAATTTTTTATTTTTCCGCTGCGTAACCTACATCAAAACCCTACACTTCGCACTACCTGTCAATTTTGTGCTCAAGCTTAATAATTATAAGTTTTATGCCATCTAGTTATAGGCGATAAGGAGGTTTTCCTTACCCGTATCCCTTGCTCTGAACTTCTCCATATTTGGATGGGACGAATATGGACTTTCCAGATGTTGGACCGTTGTAGATCGGATTGTGGCGGGTTGATAGGATGATAGAGAAGTCGAATTGAAATAGAGACAAGGGAGGTGCAGAGTGAAAAAACTTTTGATAAAGAGAAGAAAGGGGGAAACATAGGTTTAATGGAGCTTTTCTGGGGTCACAAACGCCGATGAAAAACGCTGGAGGGGAGAGGGATGGTTCTACAGAGAGAGAAAGTAAGAGTCCATGGGTGACTCACTTTTTTTTAAGGGTCAATTACTAATCAACCACTTCCAGTTTGGGGTAATAAACCATGTACCACCCCCATTTTTGAAACCCACTTATTGCCACTCCCAGTTTAAGTTTAATAGCAATTAACAACTGGGGTAAATTTTCTATTAAAAAACTAACACCGTTAGGGGTGCATTTGTCCATAAAAAGAATTTAACAAAGTAAAGAAGAATAAAACCAAAGAGGAATAAAAATGGAAACAAAATTATAAGAACAAAAATTATAGATAAAAAAAGGCAAAAAGGGAGAAAAAGAATAGACAGTAGAGACATCGAGGGTTTACTCCCTCTGAAACTTCTATCTCCCTCCCTCTTGTTCTTCTCCATCTTCGTGCGATCTGCCTTTCTTGATTTGCCTCCCTCTCTTTCTCTCTCTCTCGATTAGCGTCTCTCTCTCTCTCTTAGATCGTGGTCGGAGGAGAAGGTCACAGGAATCCATGGTCGTCGCCGGCACGGTGCAGTGGTAATACAAAATCCCCATTAATGGTCAGGACTTTGCCCTTAGACGAGACATAAATAGATAGTAATCCCCCTCTCTATCGGTAAGACTGGCAGATCGATCTCGTTACGCGGATTTGGTTTGACTTTAGTGAAATCGATTGTTGGGTTGAATGGATTTTCTTTGTGGTTTCGATTGTGCGAAGTCAACGATGGAGATAGGTGTACTGAGTGGTGGTGTGTTGTTGGATTCTTCAAGTGGAAATGACGGTGTTGTTGTAGCCGTGGTGGTGGTTATATTCTCCTTCTCCTCCTCTGCCTTTTCACGATCAATGGTGGGAGTATTTTGATTTGTGATGGTGGGTTTGTGTTTTGGGTGGATATTGTGATGGTGACGGAAAATGTGTCGCCGGATTCTGGGTTTGCTGGTGATAGTGGTGGTGCTACAGTGGGCTGGTAATGGCTATGGCGGTGGTGATGGTGGTATCGTTAGTGTTCATTTTTTTTGACTTGACCATTTTGCCCTTCAGACAATGTTATCTAACGGAAAATTTTGGACGGAATTTATCCAAGTTGTTGTTTGCTTGCAATTAACAACTAGAAGGGGTAAGAAGTGGGTTTTGAAACTGGGGGTGTCAAGTGGATGATTAGTAATTGACCATGTTTTTTTTAATAATAAAAGAATGTTACTTTCAATTTTTATTAGCCAATTGCTTGCTTGCTTAACGTTGCAATACCCTCTACAAGACACAAAAACGCTCTGCCCTCTCTCATCACCGTCCTGTTTTTTAGTTAACAGTTAACCACCCTTTATAGCAGTTACTGGCAGTTATACACCAGCAACTGCTGCCCTTTCCTCTTGTCGGAAGAGGTTTTCTTACTCCCCTGTAGCATCTCTTTGGTGTTTTTTCACTTTCCTCCTTACTTCTGCGACCAGTTTTCTCTACCACATGGAGGCAGGAACTTCTTTGGATCCTGATGAAACTCCAAACAGAAGCAGATCTGTCAACATCAATGTCTCAAATGCAACTCACAGAAGATGAAGATCAAGTGGTTACTTTATCTGAAGATTCAATTGAAGAAGGCATAAAAGACTGCAAAAATAGCATCGTTGGTAAGATCTTTCATAATAGATCTATTAACATTGTTGGTTTGCATGCTTCCCTCTCAAATCTCTGGGATGACCCAAAAGGATTTCAAGTGATATCTTTGGGAAACAAACTTTTCCAATTCATGTTTACTAAAGAAGAAGATATGGTTAAGATCTTAAACAACCAACCTTGGATATTTAATGGCAGTCTAATCATTATGAAAACCTGGGTTCAAGGCCAAAATATGCTTACTGAAAAGTATGATGAAGCAATTCTTACCCTTCATCTAAAAAACATGCCTTCTGAATGCATCCCTGTCAAGGTTGGAGAAGGTATTTCCAATGCTCTGGGAGTGCAATATGGTGTGGAAGTCCCTGAAAAAACTAGTTGGGATGGCAGGTATGTCAGAATTAAAGTGGGTGTATCTGTTTACAAACCCCTACCCAGATGTATTAAAATAAAGCATCCCAAAACTGGAAATCTTATATGGGTTGATTTGAAGTATGAAAAGTTACCTTTTCACTGTGAATACTGTGGTATTATTGGTCATGATGTAAGACTCTGTGTGGAACATAAGAAGCAATTGAAAATGGGTGTTCCAACCATAAACATGTATGGTGGATGGGTTAGAAGTGCCCAAAACCCATCTCACCATCTGCAGAACCCTGCTTGTAAACCACAGATACATGTTTCTGAAAATAAGAAGCACACAACTACTTCCACCATAGAGTTTTCTAGAAAACAAGACATTTCAAATGCAGGTACTTGTAAATCTGCTTCTATGCATAACAGCAAGGGAAAGGATGTTATTAATGTTCACCAAGCTATCAATTTTGCTCTTGTAAGTTGTGGTGAAGCACTCAAGAACAAGAGTGTAGATAGTGCTTTCTAGACAGGCAGATCTTAGCCACGTGGCGACCATCCAGCACACCTAGCTGTGCTCCACACACACTGGATCACCACCCGCGCTGATCCACGTGGGGGCTGCGAGACAGGGCCCTCGCATACCACCACACGGGACCTGTAGGGACTTAGTGGTTTGGAGGCTAGATTATGTCCTGTCGCGCGCGAGCGACAACCAAAACCGCGCGCGACCCCTAGTAACTGCTTTGAGAGATTTATTGCACGAGATCCATAAACCCGGTCAACCTCATAACGGTCCCGATATGCGCGGTTAACGTGCGTAACGGTCCCTATATACGCTGACGAACGTCCCATTGTGGTTAAGCTAATTAAGCCGCCATTAATGGGCGCATTAACCCACGACAACGGTCACATTCTCCATTATATATAGGATCGTTAACCCTTCCATACAGGGGCAGAATCACCTGAGATACGCGGAAGCTCTGCCAAAACCCTGTCTCTCTCTCTCACACAGTGCTATTGTCTTACTCTCTCCCTACACACAACCTTACACTTCCTGTGTTCTTTCTATCCCCTACTCTTGGTGTATATTGAATTCTCTCTGCAGGATTCTCCCGTACACATTTGGTGAACCCGACGTGAATCTTACCATTGCAAGCAACCATGTCTCATGAAGATGATGTCAGTAACAGATCGCCCTCCACGGAGACCACCTCGGGGGAGGAGACCCGCCACGCTTCTGCAGCCGCCAGTGAGACTCCGACGTTGGAGGCTCTAAACGCCACCATTCAGAATCAAGGAAAGGCCCTTCAGGCTCAATCCGCACAGATGGAACGGATAATAGCCATCCTGGGAACCCTTGCCCCGAATCCTACATCGGGCACTGCTGTCTCTCAGGGAGGAGGAGCCTCCACTACCCAAGGGGCTGGGGTGATACCCACGCCACCTAACCCTAATCTGCAAACCCCACCGACAATGGTGCAGTTGCCCTCAGTTCAGGGGAAAACGGCTCAAATACCGCCTCTTACCACACATATTCCTCAACCACCGACTGTGGCACCCAACCTGTCTTCACAATACCCCTTGCCTCCTCCGCCGGCTCTGCTGGGCAACGTGAATTCACAGTACACTCCTAGCCCGACCACGGCATATGTGTCGCCGCCGACTACAACAACCCTTCCTCCTGCTGCTGGGGGAAGTGCACCGGAGTGTATGACGTCGCTGCAGCGGCGCATAGAAACCTTCTTGGCTAATCAACCGTTCGCAGACACCATTATTCCAAAGGTCGACAATGATCCGCCCATCCCACGAGAAATCTATCTCATGCCTAACCCCGCGGGGTACAAGGCTCCTAAGTGGGACAAGTTCGAAGATGTTAACGGGAATGCTCACGAACACGTCATGCGTTTCATCTATGTGATGGGACCATATGGGGCTGATCCCAAGTTGCTGATGCGCGAGTTCCCAAAATCTTTGGGAAATGTGGCCTACAAGTGGTACAGGACGTTAAAGGCCGGATCCGTAAAGACCTGGGACGACATGGTTCAGAAGTTCTATACCAAATTCTTCCAGGTGGAAGAGAAGGTAACAATGATTCATCTCTCTCGTATGTACCAGAAACGCGAGGAGGATGGAGTCACATTCATTAAGAAATTTAGAGCCAAGTCCTTGGAATGGAGAGATGAAGTGCTTGAGGGCAGGCTCGTGGAAATATGTCTGCAAGGCATGCGAGACGAGTACAAAGGTATGCTGATCAACCTACAAACTCCTACCTTTTCAAAGCTAATCGAGTGCACGAAGAACATAAGGCCTATAGTGGAAAGGCAGAAGAAGAAGCACGCCCCTAAACGACCTTCAGGGGGGACCACTTTTAAGATTGGAAGGTTCAGTTACAAGAGGGGGCGTGAAGCTGAGGTTAATACAGTTTCGCCGCAATAGCAGCTCAGGGTTACAAACTCGGACGCGCCACCTCTACCATGCTCTATAGAGGAAGAGACCGACTTGTGTAAGCAGTGGCGAAAAGATGGGATGTTGCCTGCGCTCGAAAGGATACCCTCCAAGGAGATGATGAGGGATCCGAAGTGGTGCTAATGCCACGGGAAAATTAAGCACCCCACATCTGATTGCAAGAAACTCGGGAACATGGTAAGCCGAAAAATGAAAGACGGTGAGTTGATTGTCAGCGATCAGAGGCAGGATGTGCGAAGAAATCCACTGCCGGCCCATGCGGAGCAAGAGCCGAAAGAAAAAGAGGTAGCCATGATCGCGATTATGGATCCCGAAGAGATTGCGGAAGACGGTTTGCCCATCATTGCCGAAGTTTACAATGATGAGGACTACAGTATAGACACGGAGGACGAACATGCCGATCGAATGAAGGGATCGCACGGGTTCAGCAGGTTCTTCGACGAAATGAACATTTCGGAAAAGTGCCGGAAGGAAATGACGAAAGAGATTTTAAGGATAGCATAGGACTACGAAGAAGACATCGTGGTTTCCAATGGGGAAGTTGTTAGGGCGTCTCGCTCTACGGAAAAAGTCATGACCTTCTCCGCAAGCGACAAGAAGACAGATGCGAGCCACCAGAAGCCTTTGTATGTAACGCGGTGATCAATGGTGTCGAATTCAAAAGGGCATTCATTGACGGAGGAGCGGCAGTCAATGTGGTCTCACTCAATACCTTAAGGTTGGCTGGAATCCCGGAGCAGAAGATTGTCAGACGTCCATCCCCGCTGATGGGATTCGTAAGCGATTCTAGGATGACAGTAGGATGGATTCGTCTGGGCGTCCAGATAGGAAAAATCAAATGTTCAGCCAAATTCTACTTCATTGATGCGAACACTACGTATCACATGATCATAAGGCGAGCTTGGATTCATCGCTTCGACGCAGTCCCCTCGACAGCTCACCAGGTGATGAAGGCTATCTGGAACGACAGAATAATGGAGATACCAGCTTCGGTGAACCCTTTTAATCTTGACGAGGCGCACCTCACTGAAGCAGTGTGGTTTATTGAAATGGCAGACGAGCAAACGCCAGGGCCGTTTAATCCCACTCCTTTGCCTCGATGGGAGGACATCAAGGATCAATCACCAGCTGGAGTAATGGTGACAAGGGAGGAGGCCAAGGAAAAGTCGTCCGTGTGAGAAGAAGCACCGCAGGTCGCCTACCAAAGAAAGAACGTGTACACTCTGAAAAGAGTAGTAAAGCACGATCCCGAGGGAAAAGAGATAGAAAGCTTCTACTCTAATGGGAAGAAATGCTACCGCATATGAAGGTGCGCGGGGATACCCCCACGCAAGCATGGGGATATCCCTGGGCAAATCAATCAAATCGAGCGTGTCATGGAAGTGAACAAGCTGGCACCAGACGCTTTGGAGGATAAGCTAAAAGAGGCGCCTAAATGCATGGAGGATAAGCCGAAACCTCAGAAACAGGAGCTGAAGGAATTATTCCTCAGCCCAGGCGAAGAAAAGAAGAGGCCCGTCTTTCTAAGTGCAGACCTCACAAGCGAGGAAGAAGCAAGATTGCTGCAGCTTCTGACTGAGTACAAAGATGTGTTTGCATGGGAATACGATGAAATGCCCGGTTTGGACACGAGCATCACCATGCACAGGTTAGATGTAATCCCGGGATCTAAGCCGGTAAATCAAAGCACAAGGAGCTTCAGGCCGGAGATAAACGTGAAAATCAAGCAAGAAATTGTCAAGCTACTGACCGCCAGGTTCATCGAGCCAAATCACCATCCCACATGGTTGGCTAACATTGTGCCTGTGGTAAAGAAGAATGGCAGCTTCGCATTTGTGTAGACTTCCGAGATCTCAACCGCCTTTGCCCTAAGGACGATTTTCCATTACCCAACATCGATCTGCTCATTGATTCGACTGCGGGTCATCGTATGTTCAGCTTCATTGATGGCTTCAGCAAGTACAATCAGATCAAAATGGACCCTGAAGATGCACGAAAAACCGCGTTCATCACGCCGGTAGGAGTCTTTAATTACACGGTTATGCCGTTTGGGCTCAAGAACGCAGGCGCGACTTACCAGCGAGCAATGATGGCCCTGTTTCACGACATGATGCACAAAGAAGTGGAGTTTTATGTTGATGACTTGGTTGTCAAGTCCAAAGAGGAAGCGGACCATTTGGGGGACCTGCGGAAAGTATTCGAAAGATGCAGAAGTTTCCAACTAAAGATGAACCCCATGAAGTGCGCATTCGGAGTGACCTCAGGGAAGTTCTTGGGATGTGTGATACATCGCCAGGGTATCGAGCCTGATCCCGCAAAGATATCAGCCATCACTAGCATGACGGCACCGCACAATCAAAGTGCTTTGAAACATTCTTGGGGAAGTTATCTTACCTGCGAAGGTTCATCCCTGCGATCGCAGAAATAACCTTCTGCTTCAGCGATCTCCTCAAGAAGAATGCTGTGTACAATTGGACCGCGAAACATGAGGCTTCATTTGAAAGGTTAAAGGACTTACTGACATCACAAAGGGTAATGATCGCACCGCAGCTTGGATCGCCGCTTTTGCTGTACCTGTAGGGTTTTGATTCATGGATCGCGCAACGGAAGCATAATCAAACAAATAGCCATGCAAAACCCTCCAAGGATCACAAGTCTAGATGCATAACGATAGTAAAGGTAAGAAATCATAAACACACCTTTGGGTTCTCCTTGATGACTTCAAACGCGAATAGTGTCACGTTCTCTATAGTTGATCCACGCCTAGAGTTGATCCTAGATCTCCCAAACTCCTTGGTGCTAGCCCGGAATAAGAGGAGGGTGAAGGAATCACGCAAAACGAGACAAAAGAGGGGCTTCGGCCCTCTTTTTGGCCGACGGGGTGAGGGGGCGGCGGCAAGGGACGGGTTTGGCCCTTGTTGCTTGCTCTCTCTCTCTTTTGTTCTCTCCCACTCTTGTTATGATCACTAATGAGCATAAGTTATGAGGAAGGAAGGAAGGAGGGTCCTTTATATAGTCCAAAAACTCCTTGTTAACTACCTAAAGGACTTATTCTAGTCCTACTAGAATTCAATTTAGTCCCTTCCTTGCAAATTAGTCCCTACTAAGTTTGCAAGGGTTTGCAAAGTGATCCTTCTAATTAATTAATCCAATTAATTAATTCCCAAATCTAGTACAACTCTATATAGCGTGTGACCCCATAGGTTCTATCTAGTTGGTAGCAACTATTTGCTAATATGGAGCGGTTTCTAGCAAAACATCCATTCTAGCCAACTAATAGAATAGTCATCTTGACAACCTTGTACAAGTAATTGTCTCATCCTTTTGCCTCCATATCCGGATTGGACACGAGACATACAAGTCACACTCGTATATCCAATCCATAGTTTCTCGATCTATGGGAATAGCCTTATTCGTGAAAATAACATCAATATCCCATATTGTTTTATTTGAGTCTGGCCAGACATTCTATAAGCACTATCCCTCGAGTGGCCTAGGATATTTGCTCCCGTTATGTGGGAGGGGCAAATCCTCTCTACGTCCACTACGATCTCTAAGCTTGCTTCTCAATGTATCCAGTACACGCCTTTATAACTACCCAGTTACGGTGTAGCGTTTAACGCTACCAAGATCACAATGATCCACAACTAGAATATCTAGTGACTTCAAGTCTAAGGATGACAATACCATTGCACCGCGAGAAGCACTTGTGACTCAACATAACATGTATGTAGCCTTCTCGGTGATGGGTCAATCCAGTGCAACATTCCGTAATGCACACCTATGTGTTGGATCGTGATATCTCCATATCAATCCAACCCCATACTAGTCTATAGATGATTGTCCCATTAATCATTATACTTGACTAGGGATATTTAAGATAAACAACGCGATTGTAAATCTAAGGACTTCATTATATTAAATATCCAATAAATAATAAATGAATTTTCTAGCCATATACAAATTCATACTAAACTAGATTGCCTCTAGGGCATCTATTCCAACAGTCTCCCACTTGCACTAGAGCCAATCTGGCGCATCTCGTACGCCCATACTCCTAGTGTGCCCTTCATGCTTCCACTGCGTGAGAGGATTCGTGAGCGGGTCTGACAGATTATCATCTGTAGGAATCTTGCATATCCGAACGTCTCCTCTATCGATAATATCTCGAATCAGATGAAACTTCCTGAGCACGTGCTTGGACTTCTGGTGTGATTTGGGTTCCTTTGATTGCGCGATCGCCCCAGTGTTGTCACAGAACAACTCCACTGGATCCGCAATGCTAGGGACCACACCAAGTTCAGAAACAAAATTTCTGATACAAACAGCCTCCTTTGCTGCGCCATTTGCAGCAATGTACTCAGCCTCTGTTGTAGAATCAGCTACCGTCTCTTGCTTGGAACTCTTCCAGCTCACCGCTGCTCCATTCAGGCAAAACACATATCCCGACTGTGATCTAAAGTCATCTATGTCGGTTTGGAAGCTTGCATCAGTGTAACCCCTTACACGCAACTCTTCCTCACCGCCAAACATCAAGAAAGCATCCTTAGTTCTTCTCAAGTACTTTAGGATGTTCTTGACAGCAATCCAGTGACTCTCACCCGGATTGGATTGGTATCTGCTTGTCATACTCAAGGCATATGACACATCTGGTCTAGTACATAACATGGCGTACATGATAGATCATATGGCCGAGGCATAGGGAATTCTACTCATGCGTTCCTTCTCAATCTCATTGGAAGGACAACCACTCTTCGAAAGAGTGATTCCATGTGACATGGGCAAGAATCCCTTCTTGGAATCTTGCATGTTGAACCGTTTCAACACCTTGTCAATATATGTACTTTGACTTAGGCCTAGCAACCTCTTAGATCTATCTCTATAGATCTTTATACCGAGTATATAGGCTGCTTCCCCTAAGTCCTTCATTGAGAAACACTTTCCTAGCCAATCTTTAACAGATTGCAGCATGGGAATGTCGTTTCCAATGAGTAGTATGTCATCCACATACAAGACCAGAAAAGCTACAGAGCTCCCACTAACCTTCTTGTAGACACAAGACTCACCTTCGTTTCTGATGAAGCCAAACTCTTTGACCACTTCATCAAAACGTCGATTCCAACTCCTAGAAGCTTGCTTCAATCCATAAATGGATCGTTGCAGCTTACAGACTTTGTTGGCTTGCTTTGGATCCTCAAAACCCTCCGGCTGTATCATATACACGTCGTCGAGGAGATTTCCATAAAGGAATGCTGTTTTGACATCCATCTGCCAAATCTCATAGTCGTAGTATGCTGCAATTGCAAGTAGGATTCGGATGGATTTGGTCATAGCGACTGGTGAAAAGGTTTCATCATAGTCAATACCATGAATCTGTCTGAATCCTTTAGCAACCAATCGGCCCTTATAGGTAATCACATTACCATCCATGTCGATCTTCTTCTTGAAGACCCACTTGCACCCTATGGGTCGCGCCCCATCAGGAGGTTCCACCAAAGTCCATACTTTGTTGGTATACATGGATTCCATCTCGGATCTCATGGCCTCAATGAAACGACCCGGGATCTCGGTTCAGGGTTAAAGAGACAATCGACAACCAAAAGTAGAAATATACCATTAAGATTACATTTCGTTTAATGTACATAACAAAATTTCGATTATAAGTACAATTTAAAACATAACATTTGTGATCTACTAAGTGATCTAAGTTAAGTTACACTTCTTCGTCTCGTTCCAGCGTTCCCATCCCCCACTTTGATTGACGACCTGCGGTTTTAAAATGGCAAAAGCCGACGCAGTTTTGAAGAAATTGATCAGTAAAAACTGAGTAAGTACACACTACGACATGTAAAGCAACGAGTGGCACGGAAGCATGAGTTGAAACAAATCAGAATATTTAAACAGTAAAACTATCATATTGGAGAATTTGGATCAACTTGACGTAACCGAGTAACAAAAACCTCTCAATATAATAACATTGAGAAACCACGAGTAGTTGGTAAAATATCCAGAGTAAACAAGTTCATTTGAACTGATAACGATAGTAGTTCATGAGTAGCCAAGATTTACAATTCATTTCAATCGATTAGGGCATATCAAGAGCCACAAAAAAAAACAAAATCAATAGAGTAATCAAACTTTCTTTCAATTCCAATATAATTGTTAAGTTTAGCTGAGGCATGTCTAGAGCCACCAGCAGGATCGATGTAGACAGAGGGATCACGAAATAATCACTAAGGGTTCCTTCTAGGGTCTATCAAACCCTATTTCACCCGAGCGTTAAGGGAGCCCATTCGTCAACCCCGCTCATAACATTAGCTAAAAGGCCTTAAGTGTCGACACCCCTATACCGTAGTGACCCTTACAAGTATAAGTAGCACTCTATAGCTCTAAAAACCCCTTGGCCTCAATATCTTGATACATTTTGGCTCATCGGGGGCGGATTTGTGAACATTGACGTTCTATCCAATAATAAGAAGCATTGCTTCAATGGTCTTAGCCATAAGAAAATGGAGGATCGCTTGACGCCTCCCATTAATAACAGTACTCTGTACATCGTCCTAAGTCTATTAGAGGTATTTTATTTCTTCTCTTTCACATAAACAGAATCAGATATCAACAGTTCGGAAGTAATTTTCCAGAGTTCTCAAGGGATATGAATAAAATAGTTTAACAACTTCGAGTGGAAAACATGCATTCTCATACTATTTCATATAGCGAACATTCATTTGAAACATCAAGCATATAAGCAGATTTTGATATAAAAAGGCCGTACATATGTACTTACCTCTGAGCCATGAAAGGCGCAAAGCAAAGCTAGCACTCCTACAACACTCGTCTCATATGAGTCCGGGTCTCACAGTCAATGCAGCAGCACGAAATAATACGCCTACTTGGTACGAGCACAACGACTGGATATAAACAAGTCAAGTATACAGTCTATTAGCATTTACCCTCTACATGAGGTTGTATGCAAGAATGCAAATGGAAATGCGGGTCATGCAAGCTAACTTGACCAAAATGCCTCGATACTTTGAAACTGTCCGGTAAAGTCCCTGACTGTGCCTGGACCCCAAATTACACCCATATTGGCCCAAAAAACATCCAAGAATGACTCTTAGCTCATCCATATGAACTTAGCATTGAAATCTACAACTTCTAATAAATTGCACTGAGGCCCCTAAAGTTTAGTAAAACTGCAAAAAGACCCCAACTATTGATTTGATAACTCCCGAGTCAAATAATTCATTCTTAAGGCTCCAAGTATCCTTCTAAGTCAGGTTGTTGGTCTCAAAACATTGACTTTGTTCAAATGCAAAGTTTTAATTAATTGCACATAGGCCCCCGAAGTTTAGTAAAACTGCAAAAAGACCCCCACATTTGACTTGGTCAACCCTAGCCCAGAATTACATACAAGTACTCCAAACACGCATACAAGACATGCTGACAACTCCAAGTTACTAAACTAACCTCAATTCAAAGTTTATGTGAAATGACTATTTTGCCCCTCCTATACAGTTCAGTCAAACTAGGGTTTCCGGAAAGTCAAACTTGGTCAAAATTGATATATAGACTCAGAATATGAATACGAACAAGTTTCGTGAAGAACGTTAAGGCCAGAAACGTCATTCAAATGCTCAAAACCGAATATCAAAGATAGCGAAAAGTCGTTTCAAGTAGTCAACTTCGCGACTGATTTATGATCAATTGAGAAGGAGTTTTAAGAAACCGGAAATAGGGTTTTGAAGATGACAGTGCAAGGATTCCAGAACATATTTGAACTTCTAAAAACTCCAAGTATTCAAATAGATATCGCTAGTCAAAGTTGGACAAAAATCACGATTCAATACTCAGAAAAATTCGAGAGAGTTTCATAAGTTGAAACTAGCAACTTTAGGCTCGTTTTGTGAGCAATCCGTTATAAATTTGAACATGACCCAGAGACGATGATTTGAAGTATTATATACCAGCTACACAGAGGAGAAAACAGATCTAAATTTCATTAAGTTTTGAAGAAGATACAAGGGTTACAAAGTAGGTGTTTCACCACGGCACTCTATACTTAGAAAATTTTGAAGCGAAGAACATATGCATTGCAGCAACTTTGGAGTCAAAATCAGAGGGTTTAGAGATCGAATTGGACCAAGAAATCAACACGAAAGTTGGAGTACTACATGCAGGGAATCCATAGCAACAAGAATCAGGTCAAAACATCAAGTATCGAGAGAGTTATAGGTCGACGAACAGGGCAGGTTTTCAAGTCGAAAAACTCAACATGCACGGATCAAACTTGTTGAATTCATTGTTACAGTCATGATTTGATGATTCAAATGAGTTCAGGAGATGATTAGGAGCATGATCAAGCTTTTAATCGATCAAAAACAGAAGGAATTGAAGCCGTACCGAGCTTTGTTCTTCCCCGGCGGCCATGGTGGATTCCGACGAACAGCTGCCCGGTTTCCGTCGATTCCGTGCGTACCCAGGGGCTTCTGGGTTCGCCTGAGTTGTCTTGGACGCCCAGAGACCTCAGAGCAGCAGTTTGGATGGAAGAAATGGCCAAAAAAACGAAGAAATCGCCAACGCCGTGGCCCGCCGCCGTCCCCGTCGGGTTTCAAGCCCAGAATCCGGCGAGGGTGAAATCCGGTGAGTAACAGCTGGAGCTTGGGCTTCCTAGCCTCGGTTTCACCTCGCGATTCCAATGGAACAAGAATTATCAAGTGACAATCAACGTATAGAGAGAATTGAAGGGTTGAAGAGTTAGGGTTCTTACGGGTTTTTGACAAAATTCGACCCCGAGGCACAACCTTTCGAGGAGCTGATTGAGGGCTTTTGATCCTCATGTCGTGGGCTTCTACCAGCAGCAGCAGTTTTGTGAAAGAAGTAGTGGTGAGGTGGTGGCTGTGTTGGTGGTGGTGGTTGTGTGGTGGAGAAGAAGAAGATGATGAAGATGAGAGAGAGAGAGAGAGAGAGATTTTTTTTTTTTTTCTTTCTCCAGATTGTGCTGGTGAAGAAGGAGGTTGGAGATGTTGACTTCTCACCTAGTGAGGTGTCTAATTGGGTTGAACAAGTGGCATTCATGCAAGGGGGGTGAAAGTGTAGTTTTTCAAACTTTAGTGTACAACTAGAATTATAGGTTCTACTTAATTTCAGAGAATTGCACAACCACCCCGAACATCTCTAGTGACTCAAAATAATTCTAACAACTTCCGAGTATCGCCAACACTCCGAAATTCTAACTTTAAAGCCGTGCAATACTATTTACAAATTTGCCCCCAAAGTCTTGATATTGCACTTAGAGCTCGCTTGAGAAATAGGGGTGTTACAATCTACCCACCTTAAAAGAATCTTCGTCCCCGAAGATCTCATTCTATACTTACCCACATACATAAACTGCAGCACAGTGACTCAGTCTATTTGACTTAGCCAGACAAGTACATAAAGCGCTCTCGTCGGATGTCATGCTCTCAAAAGATGACTTCCTTACTTCGGCTAGCAATACCTTAACGGGAAGAAGTTCCTCATTCTCACTCTCAACAAGACGGGGTTTATTATGGGTCTATACTACTATCCAGCCTAGACTCGAACCACAACAGGGTTTCGTATATGATTAGTACAAGTAAAAGTTCGAAACAATCTTTTGAAAGTTCAATAACAACATACAAGTTCTCAATTTTAGAAGCGACTCAAAAATTTGCTGGAATTTATACAAATTTCGAAAATTTTAGACAAATACTTTTAACAAGACTAATATCTCATCCTTTTGAAACTCGGCCACATTAAAAATATTGTCTTACCTGTATAGGATTAGATAAACCAATTACCTCAAGTGTTCCACGCATACGAGGGAGAAAGAACACTATGTGTCGTCACACAACGTGCCTCTCTAACACAACTCGCATGTGTTTCGAATGTTCTAACTTAGTCTACACAGCGGGTACAACTTATAGTACCGTCGTACTAAGAGTCGCGCCAGCGGACTGGTAAACAAAGCGGTCCATATCACTTGGCATTTGGTAGCTCTAAACGCCAATAATTTCCAAAAACCATTTTTTTTTGTAATAAATACTTTATTATCAAAACTTTCTAATTTTGGAAAGAACCATGTCAAATTAACTCAAAATAAACCAAATTCAAACTAATGTTTTAAAGTTCGTCACTCGTAGGTGCGAAAGAATGGTCTCGGGCTCTTCTAAGTCACAACGTCGTTACTCTCTCGTCGAGAAATTACTTACCAAAAATAAAGAGTCAAAGATACGCATCACACAACTACGACAAACAATTCGATATAAATAGGCATGTCACATAAATATTGCGCATGTAAATAGGCAAGTAAACTTTGCATGAACATCTCAAATAGTCATTAACATTTAATCAATAAATACGTTCAGGTCGAGTTTAATAACACTTAAGTACCCAGACTCCCTGACGGCTTGTTCACTTCATTTATTCCCAAATTGAGTTATCCTAGTCAATTTTAAAATTTCGAAAACGTTTTATCATTCTTATTATCTACTAATGGAAATCGAAAAGTCACTTTAACCGGAGAACCGATGCTCTGATACCATCTGAAACGACCCGGGATCTCGGTTCAGGGTTAAAGAGACAATCGACAACCAAAAGTAGAAATATACCATTAAGATTACATTTCGTTTAATGTACATAACAAAATTTCGATTATAAGTACAATTTAAAACATAACATTTGTGATCTACTAAGTGATCTAAGTTAAGTTACACTTCTTCGTCTCGTTCCAGCGTTCCCATCCCCCACTTTGATTGACGACCTGCGGTTTTAAAATGGCAAAAGCCGACGCAGTTTTGAAGAAATTGATCAGTAAAAACTGAGTAAGTACACACTACGACATGTAAAGCAACGAGTGGCACGGAAGCATGAGTTGAAACAAATCAGAATATTTAAACAGTAAAACTATCATATTGGAGAATTTGGATCAACTTGACGTAACCGAGTAACAAAAACCTCTCAATATAATAACATTGAGAAACCACGAGTAGTTGGTAAAATATCCAGAGTAAACAAGTTCATTTGAACTGATAACGATAGTAGTTCATGAGTAGCCAAGATTTACAATTCATTTCAATCGATTAGGGCATATCAAGAGCCACAAAAAAAACAAAATCAATAGAGTAATCAAACTTTCTTTCAATTCCAATTTAATTGTTAAGTTTAGCTGAGGCATGTCTAGAGCCACCAGCAGGATCGATGTAGACAGAGGGATCACGAAATAATCACTAAGGGTTCCTTCTAGGGTCTATCAAACCCTATTTCACCCGAGCGTTAAGGGAGCCCATTCGTCAACCCCGCTCATAACATTAGCTAAAAGGCCTTAAGTGTCGACACCCCTATACCGTAGTGACCCTTACAAGTATAAGTAGCACTCTATAGCTCTAAAAACCCCTTGGCCTCAATATCTTGATACATTTTGGCTCATCGGGGGCGGATTTGTGAACATTGACGTTCTATCCAATAATAAGAAGCATTGCTTCAATGGTCTTAGCCATAAGAAAATGGAGGATCGCTTGACGCCTCCCATTAATAACAGTACTCTGTACATCGTCCTAAGTCTATTAGAGGTATTTTATTTCTTCTCTTTCACATAAACAGAATCAGATATCAACAGTTCGGAAGTAATTTTCCAGAGTTCTCAAGGGATATGAATAAAATAGTTTAACAACTTCGAGTGGAAAACATGCATTCTCATACTATTTCATATAGCGAACATTCATTTGAAACATCAAGCATATAAGCAGATTTTGATATAAAAAGGCCGTACATATGTACTTACCTCTGAGCCATGAAAGGCGCAAAGCAAAGCTAGCACTCCTACAACACTCGTCTCATATGAGTCCGGGTCTCACAGTCAATGCAGCAGCACGAAATAATACGCCTACTTGGTACGAGCACAACGACTGGATATAAACAAGTCAAGTATACAGTCTATTAGCATTTACCCTCTACATGAGGTTGTATGCAAGAATGCAAATGGAAATGCGGGTCATGCAAGCTAACTTGACCAAAATGCCTCGATACTTTGAAACTGTCCGGTAAAGTCCCTGACTGTGCCTGGACCCCAAATTACACCCATACTGGCCCAAAAAACATCCAAGAATGACTCTTAGCTCATCCATATGAACTTAGCATTGAAATCTACAACTTCTAATAAATTGCACTGAGGCCCCTAAAGTTTAGTAAAACTGCAAAAAGACCCCAACTATTGATTTGATAACTCCCGAGTCAAATAATTCATTCTTAAGGCTCCAAGTATCCTTCTAAGTCAGGTTGTTGGTCTCAAAACATTGACTTTGTTCAAATGCAAAGTTTTAATTAATTGCACATAGGCCCCCGAAGTTTAGTAAAACTGCAAAAAGACCCCCACATTTGACTTGGTCAACCCTAGCCCAGAATTACATACAAGTACTCCAAACACGCATACAAGACATGCTGACAACTCCAAGTTACTAAACTAACCTCAATTCAAAGTTTATGTGAAATGACTATTTTGCCCCTCCTATACAGTTCAGTCAAACTAGGGTTTCCGGAAAGTCAAACTTGGTCAAAATTGATATATAGACTCAGAATATGAATACGAACAAGTTTCGTGAAGAACGTTAAGGCCAGAAACGTCATTCAAATGCTCAAAACCGAATATCAAAGATAGCGAAAAGTCGTTTCAAGTAGTCAACTTCGCGACTGATTTATGATCAATTGAGAAGGAGTTTTAAGAAACCGGAAATAGGGTTTTGAAGATGACAGTGCAAGGATTCCAGAACATATTTGAACTTCTAAAAACTCCAAGTATTCAAATAGATATCGCTAGTCAAAGTTGGACAAAAATCACGATTCAATACTCAGAAAAATTCGAGAGAGTTTCATAAGTTGAAACTAGCAACTTTAGGCTCGTTTTGTGAGCAATCCGTTATAAATTTGAACATGACCCAGAGACGATGATTTGAAGTATTATATACCAGCTACACAGAGGAGAAAACAGATCTAAATTTCATTAAGTTTTGAAGAAGATACAAGGGTTACAAAGTAGGTGTTTCACCACGGCACTCTATACTTAGAAAATTTTGAAGCGAAGAACATATGCATTGCAGCAACTTTGGAGTCAAAATCAGAGGGTTTAGAGATCGAATTGGACCAAGAAATCAACACGAAAGTTGGAGTACTACATGCAGGGAATCCATAGCAACAAGAATCAGGTCAAAACATCAAGTATCGAGAGAGTTATAGGTCGACGAACAGGGCAGGTTTTCAAGTCGAAAAACTCAACATGCACGGATCAAACTTGTTGAATTCATTGTTACAGTCATGATTTGATGATTCAAATGAGTTCAGGAGATGATTAGGAGCATGATCAAGCTTTTAATCGATCAAAAACAGAAGGAATTGAAGCCGTACCGAGCTTTGTTCTTCCCCGGCGGCCATGGTGGATTCCGACGAACAGCTGCCCGGTTTCCGTCGATTCCGTGCGTACCCAGGGGCTTCTGGGTTCGCCTGAGTTGTCTTGGACGCCCAGAGACCTCAGAGCAGCAGTTTGGATGGAAGAAATGGCCAAAAAAACGAAGAAATCGCCAACGCCGTGGCCCGCCGCCGTCCCCGTCGGGTTTCAAGCCCAGAATCCGGCGAGGGTGAAATCCGGTGAGTAACAGCTGGAGCTTGGGCTTCCTAGCCTCGGTTTCACCTCGCGATTCCAATGGAACAAGAATTATCAAGTGACAATCAACGTATAGAGAGAATTGAAGGGTTGAAGAGTTAGGGTTCTTACGGGTTTTTGACAAAATTCGACCCCGAGGCACAACCTTTCGAGGAGCTGATTGAGGGCTTTTGATCCTCATGTCGTGGGCTTCTACCAGCAGCAGCAGTTTTGTGAAAGAAGTAGTGGTGAGGTGGTGGCTGTGTTGGTGGTGGTGGTTGTGTGGTGGAGAAGAAGAAGATGATGAAGATGAGAGAGAGAGAGAGAGAGAGATTTTTTTTTTTTTCTTTCTCCAGATTGTGCTGGTGAAGAAGGAGGTTGGAGATGTTGACTTCTCACCTAGTGAGGTGTCTAATTGGGTTGAACAAGTGGCATTCATGCAAGGGGGGTGAAAGTGTAGTTTTTCAAACTTTAGTGTACAACTAGAATTATAGGTTCTACTTAATTTCAGAGAATTGCACAACCACCCCGAACATCTCTAGTGACTCAAAATCATTCTAACAACTTCCGAGTATCGCCAACACTCCGAAATTCTAACTTTAAAGCCGTGCAATACTATTTACAAATTTGCCCCCAAAGTCTTGATATTGCACTTAGAGCTCGCTTGAGAAATAGGGGTGTTACACTCAAGCCACTTCTGTGAGTCTGGGCCATTCATGGCCTCCTCATAGCTAGTAGGCTCATCATCTATGAGCATCGTGTCACCGGAATCAGTTACGAGAAGTCCGTACCTCTCGGGTTCCCGGCGCACTCTACTAGATCTACGAAGCTCTTGTGTTACCTGAACAGGTGGCTCCACAACTGCTTGTGATTCCTGTTCATGTTCCATAATCGGTTCAGTGATTTGTGGTTCTTGAACTTCTTCAAGTTCTACATTCCTCCCACTTGCTTCTTTAGAGACAAACTCTCTTTCTAGAAACACGCCGGTCCGAGCAACAAACACTTTGTTCTCGGTTGGATTGTAGAAGTAGTATCCCTTAGTTTCCTTAGGGTACCCCACAAATTTACACTTATCCGATTTAGGCCCTAGCTTGTCTGATTGTAAACGTTTTACATAGACATCGCAGCCCCAAATCCTCATGAACGACAGTGTGGGACGCCTCCCACTCCACATCTCATATGGTGTCTTCATGACTGATTTAGATGGAACACGGTTAATGGTGAAAGCTGCACTTAATAGAGCGTAGCCCCAAAATGATAATGGAAGATCGGTTTGACACATCATAGACCGAACCATATCCAATAGGGTTCGATTCCTCCTCTCGGACACGCCATTCCATTGTGGTGTTCCGGGTGGAGTGAGTTGGGATACGATCCCACACTCTCTAAGATAGTCGTCAAACTCTTGGCTCAAGTACTCTCCTCCACGATCCGATCGTAGAGCCTTGATACTTTTGCCAAGTTGCTTCTCTACTTCATTTTTGAATTCATTGAACACTTCAAAGGATTCGGATTTTGCCCTCATAAGGTACATAAATCCATATCTACTGTAATCATCAGTAAATGTAATGAAGTAGACATAACCACCCCTGGCAGGCGTGGCAAATGGCCCACACACATCGGTATGTATGAGCGCCAATTGCTCACTTGTCCTCTCACCTTTCTTATTGAAAGGGGACTTTGTCATTTTTCCCAATAAACAAGCCTCACATTTCTCATATGATTCAAAATCAAATGAGTCTAGTAATCCATCCTTATGGAGTCTAGATACACGTTTCTCATTTATGTGGCCTAAACGACAATGCCATAAATAAGCAGGATTTAAATCATTTATTTTAATCCGCTTGGTATTAATGTTGTAGACAGGATTGCTTAGATCAAGGACATAAAGTCCATTAAATAATTGCGCACTAAAATAGTGAATATTATTCAAATAAAAGGAACAGCAATTGTTCTTTATTGAAATAATAAAACCTTCCTTGTCCAAACAAGAAATAGAAATAATGTTTCTGCTCATAGCAGGCACAAAATAGCAATTATTTAATTCTAAAACTAATCCCGAAGGCAGAGATAGCTCGCACACGCCTATGGCCAACACAGCAACCTTTGCTCCATTCCCAACGCGCAGATCTACCTCCCCTTTAGCCAATCTTTTACTTCTCTTTAGATCCTGCATATTTCGACAAATATGAGATCCACATCCAGTATCTAATACCCATGATGTAGAGACAGTTAAATTGACATCTACAACAAAAATACCTGGTGGTGGTGGAATCACTATTCCAAGCCTCTTGTCCTCCAGATATTTTGGGCAGTTCCTCCTCCAGTGTCCAGGTTGACTGCAGTAGTGACACTCACCCTTAGTCACGACCTTGGCAATGCCACCAACAGGCTTAAGGGCTTGTTCCTTGGACTTGGCAACTGACTTGCCTTTGCCCTTGGAGGAAGAGGCAAACTTTTTGCCCTTTCCTTTATGCACCATCATAATGGCCTTGCCCTTACCCTTGTTGATGCTCTGTTCAGCCGTCCTCAACATGTTGAGCAAATCTGGCAGTGGTTTAGCGATCTCGTTCATGTTATAGTTCATAATGAACTGTCCATAACTCTCGGGCAACGATTGCAACACGAGATCGGTTGCCAACTCTTGGCCAACTGGGAACCCAAGCCGAGCGAGATTCTCCAAGTACCCGATCATTCGGAGTACATGGGGTCCCACCGGGTTCCCTTCTGCCAGATGACATTTGAACAGTGCCTTTGAGACCTCATACCTCTCTACCCTCGCCTGCTCTTGGAAGAGCTGCTTTAGATGTTCGATCATATCGACAGCATTCATGTTCTCGTGTTGCTTCTGAAGCTCAGAGGTCATGGTGCAAAGCATTAGGCAGGCCGCATCATTAGCGTCATCAACGCGCTTTTGATACGCCTTTAAGGCAGCAGGTGTCTGATTCTCTGGACCTTCTGGAACATGCTCCTCTATTGCGTACAGTTTCTTCTCTTGCTTGAGAACAATTCTCAAGTTTCTGTACCAATCAAGAAAGTTGGTTCCAGAGAGCTTGTCCTTCTCAAGGACAGATCGTAGGGAATGTTGTGAACTCGATGAGTTGTTTGCCATTTGGAATTCTACAAAAAGGAAAATACGCAAGTTTTAGTATTTAATAATGGCTAGTTTATTAAATATAGCTCCCACTATTTTTCTACGGATTAATAACCCTCAAGATATTACTGCGGAAAATATCCTTATATTTTCTAGTGGGCCAAGATCCATCTTTTCATTTCCTTATGAGCTTGCTTTGGCAAGTCACCCATAATTTGACTACTTCTAGGTAGGAACAATTCCAATTGCATCCCATATGCAACTCTTGGTTCAATTGGGCAAATAACTCCTTATTTATCCATCCATATGGATAATCCCAATTGATTGCCTCTAGGTTTCTTAATCAAATTAATAGCCTAGTTGCGTTCAACCTCTTATCTAAACAATTGCACATTGTTACGTGCCATCGCATTCCATCATTATGAACCAAGTCGCCATGCTTTGGCACGCACGAACTTGATAAATAATGATGATAATGAGTGTTTAAATAACGAGAAGGCAAGAACACAATATTTAAATTTTGAGGGATTTTATATTCAATTTCAATTATTTTGTTGATCAATATCAACTAATCTATCTATTTGAGTTTGGGCACAACTCCAAATAATAGATCCGGGTTGTCTAATTATCTTATTATCCTAATTGCATGCATCATCCATACACCAACCACACAAATAATAAGACAATAAATAAACAACCACAAAACAGAAATTAAACGTGATGTGGATATGGCCTTTTCTAGACTAAGATAATTCCAAGCCAATGGAATTATCTATGAACCCTAAGCAAACACATCTCCATGCGTCTTGGTCTTTTGGTCCATCCACCATAGTCTTGTGGAATGCTCCATGCTCCATGCTCCATCTTTTGTGGCTTCTTTGGCTTTGGGCTTCTTATCTCCAATCTTGGCTAACAATCTACTTTATCTAGCACTAGCTAATATCTATACTAAATAAAATAAATCTCACAAGTTGAGAAAAAAATGGCACGCAGGCCATAAAACCCTAATTAATTATTACAATTAATTGATCAGCTCGCAGGCCGTAAAACCAAACCACAAAATTAAACATCCACATCAAACTACATCCTAAGGCCATATCCAATCACCATGCGATTTGCACATAAACAGTTAAAATCCAATTTTAACGCGCTTGGTCAATTTTAATTGATTTTAGGATTTCTAGGGTTAAAACGGTCCATGGGCCCAACAATCCAATTGCCCGGGCCCATCAATGTGAACCACAAGGCCCTAGGGTCGGCCCGGCCCAAAACCCGCAAGCTAGGCCCACGGGTTAGGGCCGCCCGGCCCCTTAGGGCGGCTAAGCTTGGGCGGCATACAAGGGGGCGGTCCCCTAGGGGGCCGAACCTCCTCTTGGGAGTTGTTTCCAAAACAACTCCCTTGCTTGGAGCCCAAGTTTGGTTGTTTCCTTGTTTTGGGAGAACTCCTTCTTCCCCAAGGATGCCCAAACCCTAGATCGAAGATCCTAAAATTTCTCAAACTCACCAATTCATGCATCCAATGCAAAAATTGGATCTTGTTATGGGTAATTATTTGACAAATTGCATCCCATGCTTGATTTGTCTTGTTTTACGCGATAAACAGTCAAATTAAGGTGTAAAACAACAAGAATGTAACACATAAACTACGTTTATGCTCTATGACTTGTGGCTTTGATACCACTGTAGGGTTTTGATTCATGGATCGCGCAACGGAAGCATAATCAAACAAATAGCCATGCAAAACCCTCCAAGGATCACAAGTCTAGATGCATAACGATAGTAAAGGTAAGAAATCATAAACACACCTTTGGGTTCTCCTTGATGACTTCAAACGCGAATAGTGTCACGTTCTCTATAGTTGATCCACGCCTAGAGTTGATCCTAGATCTCCCAAACTCCTTGGTGCTAGCCCGGAATAAGAGGAGGGTGAAGGAATCACGCAAAACGAGACAAAAGAGGGGCTTCGGCCCTCTTTTTGGCCGACGGGGTGAGGGGGCGGCGGCAAGGGACGGGTTTGGCCCTTGTTGCTTGCTCTCTCTCTCTTTTGTTCTCTCCCACTCTTGTTATGATCACTAATGAGCATAAGTTATGAGGAAGGAAGGAAGGAGGGTCCTTTATATAGTCCAAAAACGCCTTGTTAACTACCTAAAGGACTTATTCTAGTCCTACTAGAATTCAATTTAGTCCCTTCCTTGCAAATTAGTCCCTACTAAGTTTGCAAGGGTTTGCAAAGTGATCCTTCTAATTAATTAATCCAATTAATTAATTCCCAAATCTAGTACAACTCTATATAGCGTGTGACCCCATAGGTTCTATCTAGTTGGTAGCAACTATTTGCTAATATGGAGCGGTTTCTAGCAAAACATCCATTCTAGCCAACTAATAGAATAGTCATCTTGACAACCTTGTACAAGTAATTGTCTCATCCTTTTGCCTCCATATCCGGATTGGACACGAGACATACAAGTCACACTCGTATATCCAATCCATAGTTTCTCGATCTATGGGAATAGCCTTATTCGTGCAAATAACATCAATATCCCATATTGTTTTATTTGAGTCTGGCCAGACATTCTATAAGCACTATCCCTCGAGTGGCCTAGGATATTTGCTCCCGTTATGTGGGAGGGGAAAATCCTCTCTACGTCCACTACGATCTCTAAGCTTGCTTCTCAATGTATCCAGTACACGCCTTTATAACTACCCAGTTACGGTGTAGCGTTTAACGCTACCAAGATCACAATGATCCACAACTAGAATATCTAGTGACTTCAAGTCTAAGGATGACAATACCATTGCACCGCGAGAAGCACTTGTGACTCAACATAACATGTATGTAGCCTTCTCGGTGATGGGTCAATCCAGTGCAACATTCCGTAATGCACACCTATGTGTTGGATCGTGATATCTCCATATCAATCCAACCCCATACTAGTCTATAGATGATTGTCCCATTAATCATTATACTTGACTGGGGATATTTAAGATAAACAACACGATTGTAAATCTAAGGACTTCATTATATTAAATATCCAATAAATAATAAATGAATTTTCTAGCCATATACAAATTCATACTAAACTAGATTGCCTCTAGGGCATCTATTCCAACAGTACCTAACGTCGACAAAGAGGTCTATAGGGGCACTTTTGGCTCAGGAATATGAAGGGCAAGAAAGGCCGATTTACTATATTTCTCGCATAGTGCAACCAGCCGAATCAAGGTACACAGATATCGAGCGTCATTGCCTTGCCTTATTCTTCGTGATAGAAAAGTTGAAGCACTACTTCGCCTCGCACAAAGTGGTGGTGGTTAAAAAGAGTGACCCCATACCTCTCCCGGCGGAAGATTGGCAAAATGGTATATGTTCATCTCATCTCCCAATACGACATCACGTGCGTTCGACCGCGGGCAATCAAATCGCAAGCAGTGGCGGATCTGCTGGCACAGTTCCCGGATAACAGCTACGAGCCCATGATCGAGGAGGAACTAGAGGGACCCGAGATCTATGCAGTCGAGTTACCTTACTGGACGCTTCATTTTGATGGATCGTCAACAAGTAAAGGTGGAGGAATTGGAATCGTTCTGACCAAACCTGATGGGGAGGTCATCCAAATGTCCACAAAACTCGATTTCGCAGTCACCAACAATGAAGCGGAGTATGAGGCTCTCATTGCAGGTCTCCGCGCAGCTAGGGAACTGGAATTAAGCAATTTGACGGTTATGGGGGATTCCAAGTTAATCGTCAAACAAGCTTCAGGCGAGTACGGATTAAAAGAAGTAAATCTATTGCCCTACCGGACTTTGGTGCAGAAGCTGGTGCAACAATTCTGCGATGTCAGGTACGAACATACACCTAGAGCAGATAATCGGCATGCTGATGCTTTTGCCACTCTGGGATCTAAAGTTAGTGCGGATAAGTGCCCTGCGAGAATCTCGATTGAGGTACGAATGTCGTCGGCGTTGATAGAGGACGCATGTGAGGATGAATGTATGGACGATGCAGACTGGAGGAAACCAATATTACAAGCCATCGCAGAGGGAACGAGTAAAGAAAATTGGGCATCCACTAAGGGGTACTGCATACATGACAATGCTCTCTACTACAAAGGTCCAGGTCGAATACTCATGCGATGCGTCTCGCAGCAGGAGGGGCAAGCACTATTGGAAAAGATTCACCAGTACACTTGCGGAGAAAGTGAGGTGTCAATCTATCGGAAAGCCCAAAGGTATGGGATTCACTGGCATGACATGTCAACGGCTTCTGCGTTAATTCAAGGAAACTGGGAGAGTTGCGCATTGATCAAGGATTCTTTAACAATTGCTCTGTTCGATGATGACATGGACTGGAGGAAACCACTCTTCGATTTTCTGACAGAAGGAATCGAGCCTGAGTCAAGAATGGAAGCCGAGAAACTGAAAAGGAAGGCAGCCTGGTATGTAGTACAAGAAAACATACTCTGGCGAAGGGGTCACGAGGGTAATCTACTTCGATGCCTAGACAGCAAAGAAGCGCAAGAAGTGATGGATCTCTCTCACCAAGTGGAGCATCAGGGAGGTGCGAAACTATGCAGACAGCTCCTCACAGTTGGCTATTTCTGGCCCACCATGGAGGCAGATTGCCGTACTAAAGTAAGGAGATGCCAGGAGTGTCAATTCAAGGGCAACCTTGTACATGCCCCTGACGCAGATTTACACGCATTGGGGACACCATGGCCATTCCACACTTGGGCTTTCGATTTTGTTGGCCCCATACGACCAGCCTCACATGGGAACCAGTTTATCCTCACCGCGACCGAGCTATTTACTAAGTGGGTGGAGGCAATACCGCTGAAGACAGCAAATGCGCTTGTTGTGGGCCATTTCGTTCAAGAGAACATCATATACAGGTTCGGGATTCCCAACACAATTCTCTCGGATAATGGTACCCCTTTCGTACATCGCCAGGTGGCCGCAAAGCTAGCGGAGTACAACATAAGGCAGGTCTGTTCCACTCCTTATTACCCAAAAGGGAGTGGTCAATTAGAAGCGACCAACAAGACACTGCTAAGAATCCTGAGCAAGATGGTCGCAAACGATCATAAGAAATGGGACGATTCTTTGAACATAGCATTGTGGGCATATCAAACCTCGCCGAGGACTCCCACAGGAGTCTCCCCATTCCTTTTATGCTACGGAGCTGGAGCTGTTGTACCAGCGGAGGTGAAAATCAACTCTGCGAGATTGGCCTTTCATGCATTATATGACAATCAGCGCAATCATGACTTGATTTTATTGGAGGAAAAGCGAGAGAAAGCCAAGCGGACTAATAAATGGTACAAGGAGAGGATCGCTTGCGCATACAACAAAACAGTCCAACATCGAGACTTCGCAGTTGGGGACCTAGTTCTGCGCTTTTCAGATCACTGCATGCGGGAGGCGGCTCATCCAAAGTTCGCAGCCAACTGGGATGGACCTTTTGAAGTCAAAGAAGTCTTTGACAGTGGCTACAGCAATATACAACGGCTACATGGGACGGCCACAACCCCAAGCTCAGTCAACATGCGCTCGATTAAGAAGTATTATCCTTAACTTCTCTCTTTACATGCATCAGATCACAATGTCTATTTACGTCTAGTATTTTGATAGACTCATGCGTCGTTCCTCCCATATGAGGGACTTGTAATCTTCCCTCTCCTATATGAGGGTTCTTATAATAAAAGAATTCTCCCAAATGAGAATAATTTTATTATTTTAGTTGTCTTTCATCGTTTTACTCTCTGTTTGTTAACAACAAAAGCCTATCCGCCGAGATAGCAGCACTATTCAAATACGATCCCATGTGATCCAAAGCCTATCTGCTGAGATAGCAGCAATATGCAAATGCGATCTTAAAGCGATCCTGAAGCCTATCTGCCGAGATAGCAGCGATATTCGAACGCAATCTTAAGTTATCTTGAAGCCTATCTGCTGAGATAGCAGCAATATTCAAATGTGATCTTAAAGTGATCCTGAAGCCTGTCTGCCGAGATAGCAGCAATATTCAAATATGATCTTAAGTGATCTTAAAGCCTATCTGCTGAGATAGCAGCACTATGCAAATGCGATCTCAAATGATCTTGAAGCCTATCTGCCGAGATAGTAGCGATGTTCGAATGCAATCTTAAATGATCTAAAAAGATAACAGCCCTAACGTATGATCTTAACTGGTCTGCGAGCCTATCTATTACATAGCCAGCTATAGCAGCAACACCCTGTGTAAAACGAAGAATTATTCAAACAAATATCCCAATGCAAAAGGTGAAAGAAACATAACTTGTTTTATAGCCAACACGCATGCGATATTACAATTTCTTCTATCAAACGAGAACAGCAAATACTCAAGTGTATTTCATTAAGAGTCAAAATGACTTACAATCTATCTGTCTAGATAGCAGCTTATAAGCGAAAGCTAATAGTAAGGAAAATCTTACTATAAAATGATCGGCCTACTGGTCCTAACATAAGCTATGCGACATAGCAGCTTACAAGCAAAAGTTATAGCAAGACAAGCCTTGCTGTAAAAAGAACAGCCTACGAACGCTAATGAAGCTATACGACCCTAGCATAAAGATCCCAGATCTAAACAAGGCTCCTGACTGGTCTTCTGCCCAAGAGATGTGCCAGATGAACCACCTGTTCAGGTGGATGCGGCAGTGAAGAACAAGAGAAGAGCAACTCCTGGGGCAGGAAGCTCCTTGTCCACGGAGACGAGCACAATGGCTCGTTACCCCTAGTTCAAGAACGTGGAGGCAAATAGTTCTCCTCCAGGAAAGCTAGAGGAGAAAAACTCTGTTCATTACGAGTTGGTAAGAAGGTCAGTACAGCACTGCACCTCGCTGGAAGGCAGCCGGAGATACGACCTGCAAACATAATAGACGAAGAAAAATCTTCGAACAAACATGAGGTATTATGTACATCTTCTTTACAATGGTCATAAAGATCAATAAGCTTCATAAAGAAGATCTTGGGAGCTATTTCTATGGCACAAGGCACAAACCCAGGTTTCACAACTTGAAATTGCCATGAATCAACAAAAGACAAGCGTTGAAGCCAGCAGTCGTAAGAAATCATGTCAAACCACATTTTGGGATGAAGAACCCAAGCAGCAAGAGGCAGGGTTTATATAGACTCTATGGGGACTCTTCAGTTTCCTAGCTGAGTCAGCAAAGCTTGGAAAAGGGGTAAGAATCAATTACTTGCGTCTCAAAAGAGGTAAATTCAATTACCCTACTAAAGGCTATGACGATTCAGTGGCGTGCCCTAATTAATGACAGAAGGTCATGATACGGATGGACTTCCCAAGGAAATCGTGCTTATCTAATAAGTCGTTAGCGCGAAAATCAAGGCAGATACGTCGCTATATGACGTCATAATGGATACGCATAAAAAATATTAGAGCAAATCCCCAGAAGGGCAAAATGGGACATGCAAGTCTTAGATTAAAAAAAAGGGGGAGAAACCCTAGCAGCATTACAATAATATTTTTTGTTTCAAACAAATACTTTCTGTTTCTCAAAACAAATCCTTGATCAAAGGGTCATCTGGAGAGAACGGGAGTGATGAATCTCTCACTTGGTCCACTTCTCGCTTCAGCTGCTCGTACTTGGCGTTCATCTCATGGAAAAGTTTGACAGCCTCTTCAGCCTTATGCCTTTGCTCCTCTACCTTTCGCCTCTCAGCTGCGAGTTTGTGGAAGCCGCGTTTCAATTTCACAGCTGCGCGAATTTGGGTAATCCTGTTGAGAAGATACCCGAAGCCTAGCTTGCCTTGAACTTTAGCTTGAAGCCCCTGGCATGTGCTGAAAAGCAGCTACGCACTATGAGGAGAAATGGTCGCAGGGGTAGCCACAGACAGTTGCTCCAGGATCCAGATGGCTTCGGTCAAGAACAGCCTTCTGTCATATGGCTCTATCTCTAGAGATCTCGCAAATGACAAGGGATATGAGAGACGCATCTGAACTAGCCAGTCCACATCAGCTTGCTTCAATCCTGACAAAGTTGATTCAAGTTTAGAACATGAAACTTTTAAATGAGGAAGTAGAATGCGAAAAATGGTAACATACCAGTTCCTTCAAGGATTTCGCGCAAAGAAGGAATGCGCATTGCTGGAAAAGCTGGAGTCTGTCCTCGCTCCATTGCTCGTCTGTCAGCCGCGAGCTCGAGTTCCTCATAGTTGGCAGGAAGAGTATAGGCCGCAACAGGTGCGACAGCAGCTCCCACTTGCGAGCTCCAAAAACTCCATGCTTGGAGAACCTCTGGAAGCTCCACCTCTGTTGAAGGAATGGCAACAGTAGTAGCTGCTGCTCGACTAGGAACTCCTTCGGTCGCGAGGGGCTCGTGGGGCTCGGGAGCATTCATTTGAACATCCACATTTTCATGTGATGTTACGTCTTCCAAGACCTGCTTATTTTCATGAACCTCAGCCCCGGCAGCATCTGTCTCCATTTCCTCAGCTGCAGCATCAGCATCTTCCTCCATCAGCACGTTGTCAGCTTCGATATCATCAGAGACTTCGATGACATCCTCCAAGGGCTCTCCTGCATACTCGGCAGCTGCGAAAGGCTTCTCAACATGAGAGCTTCGCTCTGGAGCATAAGATGAAGGGGGCTGACTTCTTTGTTCCGGCATGGCCACATCAGCATCGCCTGCGATACAAGACAGGGAAATGTGAGATAACTTGTATCATACAATGTTCTGTTATTTCGATAGATCAAGAGAAAGCACCTCCACACGTAGGTGGGATTGCAGCATCTTCATCATATGCTAAAGACGCGACACCATATCCTACTAGGGTATCTTCATTAAGCACATCCTTAAGGTGGGCGTGACCTGGGGTGCGAAGAAACCAGTTATGATGATGATTGGGTTACTAAGCCTAGCTTACAGACATTGTTTGAATATTTACCTGAAGGTTCACCACACTTGCTTACTAGCCATCGGCGAATATCGGCTTTTGATGAGCCATGCTTTAACGCACCAATAATCACTTCTTGGTAAGTTACAGCAAGGTTAAAGATCTCACCTTGGTTGCCACCTGCGATTTCCTCAAAGTCCGCTTGAGCCTGCTCCAGAGCAGCCGCATCTTCCTCATCGGCTTGCTGCACCAAGTCGTCAACATGCTGCTCTTCCAGACTTCTCTTCTTTATGAGTTCGATCTCATCTTCTTCTCGCTTCCTTCTTCTTTCTGCAGCCTCCACAGCTGTTCTTTCAGACTCAGCAAGGATGTCCTCGTCTATGGCTTCGCTGGAAACGCCAGAATGAGAACCCTTGGTTTTCTTCTGCTTCTTAGCCAGAAGGCCGCTGATGGTTTCTGCGTCATCATCTGCGAAAGAACAAATTGTTCAATAAACATTGCGAGAGCTAAGGTACTGAGAAGATAAGTTCGTTTGAGATACCTTCCGAATCTTCCTCTTGTATCTCACCTCTTTCTTCTTCTCTTTCACTTTCGACTCTTTCTTCTTCTTCATCTCTTCCTCTAACCTCTCTCCTCTCATCCTCCTCTTCCTCCTGACCAAACGGGACAAACGTCTCAACTGCGAGCTCCTTCCGCACATTGCTTGGCATGCGACCTTTGCCCTTGTCCTTAGAGGTAAGGGACTTCGCAGGAGAGGAAGCTGGAGCACTCCTAGGAGAGGAGATTGTGATGCCTTCTGCTTTTTTCTCTTCGCCCTTGGGGCAACGTCTGCGGGGGAGATGGAGCGTTCCTGGGAGGAGACAAAGTTGGGGTATTGTCTATCAGCGAGTCATCAAATGCATCCATTACCTCGCGAATCCGAGCCTCGAATGCGGGAGCCATCCCCATTGTTAGCAGAATTCTCTCGCCCTGCCTTCTCGCAGCAAAAATGGTGTTGATCAGCGACTTGGAGCGCTCACCAGATGCGAACCTCCTCAGATAGCACTAAAACAGAAAATGGAGCGTAAGTCTCGACGCATCAAAAGAAAGAAACTTAACACGCACAAAGGAAATTGTTTACCTTGGCAAAATCTTCGCTGTACTTGATAACATGCGAAGCACCATCCATAACTGCAGCCATCTTTTCCTCGAGAATGGTGGATGGGCACAAGTGATTCTCATGGTCCAGCAAGGAGTAGCAGCCATACTGGGAGTCATCCAAACTACAGTTGGGACGGAATGGGAAGGAATTTCTCTTGATTATAGGAGCTCTGCTGGGCTGAGGGGTCGACTGTGTCTCGAATCTGGCCTGCTGAGTAGTCCAGTAAGCAACCCAATTTTTGGAGAAGCGACCTACACGGCCACCTGAAGGTTGAACAAAGGGAAAGTTGCTCATCAGGATCGTTTAGCACTCGCCAGACAACAGCCGCTTGTAGCAGCCTCTTACAATGGATCTAGGCCAAACTAACGGCGCCACCGCATCAAAGCCAAACTGGGGAGAAACGCAAGTTGGATCGACATCCACTGTGATCCTATCATACCTGGGAGTAAGCTCAGGAACATGCTCCGCAAGAGCAGGAAGAGAGCCCCTTAGACACCAGCAGAAGAATTCGCGATAGCGCTCATGACCTTCGAAAAGAAGCTCTTCTGAGAAAGCAAGAGGTTTGGCAGGATACAACTTTGGGAATCATCGCACATTCTCAATGCGCGTGGCATAAGGCCTAGCCGTAAACTTGCTTCGGTCATCGCATATCAGGCTCCAGGTACACTTGGGAAGATTGGTTCTAAACCATCGAGCAGCTCTTCCACTGGAAAGTTCATCCTCCGCACCTGGGACACACCATTTGCTGGGCTTAGAAGGAACAGGAGCATAGGAAGGCCATCGCTCAAAAACCCACATGGTCAGGAATGCGATGTTAACGTAAGTCAGCACATCAAGGTGACTGCGAGAGTCCTTGGTCGCCACTACCAATTGGTCCAATCTGAGATACAAAGTACCCAAGACTAGCGACCCAAGTGCGACTCTCTGACCGAGGGTCAGTCTCACAGCAAGAGGGAGGACATGGTAGAAAACCCCATCATGAGGGTGACCATCGATCAGGTACCTTGATAACCAGGCACAGAGAAAGCCACACAAGGTGAGATGGTACCCTTTCCCATTCACATAATTCTTCGCCTTTGGGTTCTGGTCCAGGAGTTTCTTGGTGATACTGATACTCGCATAGTCGCGAAAGAAATACTGCACCCATTTGCCCCAGGTGTTCTTCGCAGATGTATCAACAAGCTGCCAGTCAGGAAGAACTTTCGCAGATGTCCACCGCGTGGAAATCTTCTTTACCTCGGACAAGCATTCCTCCATCTGCTTGTATTGAGCAAGTTTTGGATCAGTCCTCAAAGGACTCAGAGGATCCACCTCACCAACGGGAGAAAGATCATACAACATGTGCACATCCTCCAGAGTGGGAGCAACCTCGAACTCAGCAAAGTGGAAGGTATGAGTCGCATGCGAATAGCGGGAAAGAAGGTTTAGAAGCATGGACTGATCCAACTTCACGGCAGCACCCTTCATAGCACGAACTGCGAAATAAACGCCAGCATTGTTCAATGTGATGGCATGGTGGGTTAATACGTGGTTAATCCACTCATCCATGAAGTCCAATTTCTGGACAAACGCCTGGGTAGAAATTGCAGTGTGGGGGAAAACCCCATTTTCAACCCCTAATCTAACCACATACTTGGAATCGATCAATTCTAGCATGGCTGCGTTAACAGGTGGGGTCAATGTCTGCAACTCCCCAGAGGAAACAGGAGTCGGCAAGTTCTTCACCTTAACCCTAGCATGATAAAAATCTTTTCCACCCAAATAGGGGGATTTCCGACACAAGGTTTGGGGAAGACCAGGTATTTCTTCGGCCTCTTTAATGGGTTTGGTTCCTTTTGTCTTTTCCATTCCTGCGGAAGATCAAGAAAAAAGGGGGGAGAAATATACACACTCAGTTTGAATTTCAAGAATCAGTTTGAAGCAACTATGTCTTGTCAAAAGAAGATGATAAGTCCAGGGTCAATTCTGGGTTTGGAAGTTCAGAATCGTTTATATTGCTCAGAATTTCAGAAGTCCCACATTCAAGATCGTGACAATCCGGTGATTAGATCAGTACTGGGTTTAAGAACAAGGTCTCTTTTGCAGTTCTCAACGAATGATATATTCCAAATAGTCACGGGTTTGCAGATCCAATACAGTTCAAAGCATATTTCAGTACATTAAATGGATTGAGCAAGGCCAACCTTATTTTGGTAAAGCTTGTCTCGATGAAGCAAGTTGAAGGAGACGATTGACAAGGAAGAACTGATGATTAATCACTTGAATCTGCTCTTGAAGGCTTCCGGGTATCATTCGCTTTAGAGAAAGAAGTGATGCTTTACAACAATGGAGAGCACAGAGTATTTATCCAAAAATAATGAGGAGTCGCGTCCTTTCAGTAGTCGAATCGCAACCGTCACCGTCGAATCGCGCAATCACAGGACAAGCTGACGTCATGCCTAAAACCCTAAAATACCAGACGGCACGACTCTAGGGATTTTAGGTCATAATGACACGCACGGGGGCTGAATTTGCGTGTATTTGAATTGGTGCGTGGCGGCGACGCGTACATTGGTTCCTGCGCATTGAAGCCTATCCGGCTGTGTGTCTTCACGCGCAGAAAGGGGGCTAATGTAGATAGTGCTTTCTAGACAGGCAGATCTTAGCCACGTGGCGACCATCCAGCACACCTAGCTGTGCTCCACACACACTGGATCACCACCCGCGCTGATCCACGTGGGGGCTGCAAGACAGGGCCCTCGCATACCACCACACGGGACCTGTAGGGACTTAGTGGTTTGGAGGCTAGAGTAAGTCCTGTCGCGCGCGAGCGACAACCAAACCCTCGCGCGACCCCTAGTAACTGCTTTGAGAGATTTATGGCACGAGCTCCATAAACCCGGTCAACCTCATAACGATTCCGATATACGCGGTTAACGTGCGTAACGGTCCCTATATACGCGGACGAACGTGCCATTGTAGTTAAGCTAATTAAGCCGCCATTAATGGGCGCATTAACCCACGACAACGGTCACATTCTCCGTTATATATAGGATCGTTAACCCTTCCATACAGGGGCAGAATCACCTGAGATACGCGGAAGCTCTGCCAAAAGTCTCTCTCTTACACAGTGCTATTGTCTTACTCTCTCCCTACACACAACCTTACTCTTCCTGTGTTCTTTCTATCCCCTACTCTTGGTGTATATTGAATTCTCTCTGCAGGATTCTCTCGTACACAAAGAGGAAAACTGCTACTTGACGCGATTTCTTAACGCGTATGCGCAAGTGCACGGTCAAGTAATATAGGGGTGGTATTTCAACCCCGAGTTATCGATCCCACGAGGACATGCTTGAGATTATTTAATTAGTTATTTAATTTAGAGTACGGTGCAGGAGGAAAGATTTGATTGATTTTTAGAATTGAAATAACAAGTAAGCTAATATTTTTGTATTTTTTTATATTTAAGATATAAGTTTGGAGAAACTAGGCAATAAATAACAAGTAAACTAGGGTTGTAGACGATTTCCGGATTATCTGAGCAACACGTTAACTCTATTCTAACTAAGCCGGGTAACAGCGCTGACTATCTCCTATCGGTCTCAAGTCATTCTACTTCACGGTAGACTACAATCTCCTATCTGTCTCTTCGTCTATCAGTCCATTCTAGTAGGCTAACGACATGCACGAAAACGGGTCCTGTCGGTCCACCGTAGCACGAAACTGTCGAATCTCACCTACCGAATCTACCCACACTAGCAAATCCTAACACGTCTCTTCTCAGTCTCAGTGATACGGGATTGATGCTCATATCTCATCCTAGCTATTTAAAGTCACTGTCGTGCACTTCACTAGCCAACTAATGGTTCCGGTTAATTACTCCATCCCCATTAAGAATTAAGCATAGATTATGAACAATTGAATTAAAATATTGCTAACTTTAAGCATGAATCAACTATTGAACAAACCCTAGTTCTTGAACCCTAGTTTATCTCCCAATCGTGTCACTCAATTAGGATTACTAACATAAACAAGAAACTAGAATTGATTCAAAAGAAGAAATCAAGAAATCATGAAGCAAAGATCAAATCCGGAAAAATATCATCGTTTACATAAACCCTAGGCTCTCAAAGAGATGCCTAGCAAAACGTCTAGCTAATACTAATAAACCAAACAAGACTTACAAGTTTCTCCATAGAAAGATTGAGAGAGAAGAAGAAGAAATCAAACTTAGAGCTTCAATGGAGGAGGAGTCCTCCTCTTGTGCGTGCCTCCTTCTCTTGCTTCCTACGTTGATCCCCTTCTCTCACGTCTCTCTCTTCTTTTAATATTAGGGTCTCTTTTTATCTTAACTTAGGGTGTATTAATTAATAATCTCACAATATTAATTAATAACCCTAAATTCCTGGCTTTTCCCGTGCGTCGCTGGTACTGCTAGCAGATCGCGCGATCTGCTTTTGCTGATCGTGCGATCTGCTTTTGCTGATCGTGCGATCTGCTACTTGATCGTGCATTCCAGTGAGTTCTCCCCTAGCAGATCGTGCGATCACTTAAGTTGATCCTGCGATCTGCTTTGATCCTAGGATCAACTTTTGATCCTACACTTCAAACTTTCTAAAATGACACTTTGACCCCCTTTTTCCATCTTTGTCCTCTTTTCTTCAAATTTCTTTCTCTCCCAAGCTTCCGCATATGTTCCGAAGTTCGTTTTCCTCCTCCTCTTGATCCATGAGCTCCGTTTCCTGTCCAACACAACACGAAAACACCCCGTGCGATCAAAAGTGACAAAATAAATGTAAATAATGTGAATAACGCCCGGATTAATAATTTATCACTCAAAGCTAAACTTATCCAATTTCCTCAAGTTCATAGTGTATTTCTAATATATTCAACCCGGAAACTACAAAAAACGGTACACAAACGTAGAAGAAATATAACTCTAATATAGAGTTATCAAATCCCCCCACACTACCTTTTTGCGCGTCCCGAGCAAAATCAAAAACATTTCTCACACTATGATTTTCAATCCACCGAATTGCATTTAACTTCACTAGCCATGTGACACAAACAACACACACACCCATGCAATCTACATGACTATACAATGCAACTCGATTATCAAACAATGCAAAAATTGAAACAACATAATTTTTTTTCTTTTCTTTTATAGATCGGGAAATCTCGCTATCACCAACCAAAATCATCAAGCTCTCACAAGTCTCTTTCGAAATTTCACAACCAATAGCAAGAAATTGAAGTAGAGTGATCCTACGCACAAGTTCACTAAGGGGTCCCCAAACATCCACCATAATCAAACCAAGATTCGGGCACGTCCTTTAGCTCAGAGGGTCTAGGCATCCTTAGTACTAAGGTAGTCTTTCGTCGCCAAGTCATTTGAGGTTTTCAGACCCTCTTAGCCGTTATTGCATTGAATGCAAGTTGTCCCAGTGACGGGAGACACAACTCCGTGTAATACGGCTTGACTTTAATTTTCCCTAGTTTCTCTAATTGGATTGAATCCAAATTCCCCGTGTAAACGGAGGCACATTAGGGTGTTCACCGTATCTAATCCAAGAGAAGATTTTGATTTATTTTTTTCTTCATTCTCTTCTATTTCTTTTTTTTTTTTCAACCGTGCATTTAGAGTAACTAAGTGTGGGCTTTTTCGAATTTTCTCTTAGAACCACCTTAAGGGATGGTGGTGTACGCTCCCCGACTTCGCTTAGGCCGAAGACTCGTACCACATAGAACCGACTCTACACGAAGGTCCACCCCAGATTCTAAGAGTCCACAAGTTTCCACTCGAAAACAGACTATTCGACTTCTTAGGACTAAATCCTCCTAGCACAATATAGGAACTAAAGGTATGCCCTCGTCTACTTTCCACTTTTCCCTGAGAGATTCCGGCGGGGAGACCTCCGTGTACACCGTATGTAGAGGATCGAGGATCGCACAGGAAGAGTGGGGTTGTGTGTAGGGAGAGAGTAAGTCAGTAGTAATGTCTGAGAGAGAGACAGACGTTTGGCAGAGCTTCCGCGTATGGCAAGTGTGTTCTCCTTTGTATGGAAAGGGTAACGTCCTATATATAGCAGAGACCGTGACCGTTGTAGTGTGGTTAATGCGCCCATTGATGGCGGCTTAATTAGCTTAACCATAACGGCACGTTCGTCCGAGTATATAGGGACCGTTACAGCACGTTGTGCGCGAATACCGGAACCGTTACGAGGTTGATCGGGTTTGACCGGATTGACCGAGTTTATGGAGCTCGTGCCATAAATCTCTCAAAACAGTTACTAAAGGTCGCGTGCGGGCTTGGCTCGCACGCGACAGGGCTTACCCTAGCCTCCAAACCACTAAGTCCCTACAAGTCCCGTGCAGTGGTATGCGAGGGCTCTGTCTCGCAGCCCCCACATGGATCAGCTCGGCCGGTGATCCAGTGTGTGTGGAGCACAATATGGTGTGCTGGATGGTTGCCACGTGGCCAAGATCTGTCAGCTCAGAAAGCACTATCTACATTAGCCCCCTATCTGCGCGTGAAGACTCATAGCTGTATGGACTTCCATGCGCGGAAACCAACATACGCATTGTCGCCACGCACCAATTCAAATACGGGTAAGTTCAGCCCCCGTGCGTGCCATTATGACCTAAAACCCCTAGAGTCGTGCCGTCTGGCTTCTAGGGTTTTAGGCGTGACGTCAGCTTGTCCTGTGATTGCGGGATTCGACGGTGACGGTTGCGATTCGACTACTGAAAGGATGCAACCCTTCATTGTTTTTTTGGATAAATACTTTGTATCCTCCATTGTTGCAAAGCATCACTTCTTTCTCTTAAAGTGAATGGTACCCGGAGATCTTCGAGAGCAGATTCAGATAATCAATCACCAGTTCAGAACTGCAAATCGTGTTCTTCAGTTGTGCATATCCAAGCAGGCTTCAAGAAAACAAGGTTGGCCTTGTTCAATTTTGATTTAAGATACCAATGTTTGCCTTGAACTGCGTTGAATCTGTAAGCCCAGAACATATAATTTGTTGAAACTTGCGAAGAAGCTTTGATTTTTGAACCCCGTTCGGTTTTAATCCTTCAATAATAAGGGCTTCGGATGTGAGATCTTGAAATCACTGATAATGCAACCCTTAATTTCTGAAATTGATACCAGAAGCTGTTCATCTTTCTTTTCATAATAGATCTTGGATTTCGAAATTCAAACTGAAGTGTAGCACCTTTCTCCCCCCTTTTTTTCTTGCTCTTCCGCAGGAATGGCCAAGACAAAAGGAACCAAACCCGTCAAGGAAGATGAAGAGATACCCGACCTTCCAGGCCTTGTGGCGAAAAGCCCCCTATCTAGGTGGCAAAGATTTCTATCATGCGAGAGTTAAGGCGAAGAGGATGCCTGATCCTATCCCGGTTGAGGGATTGCTGACACTGACTCGCCCAGTTAACTCAGCCTTGCTCGAGTTGATTGGTTCCGAGGATGTGGTTCGATTGGGGATCGAAAACGGGTACTTCCCCTACACTGCGATTTCTACCCAGGCTTTCGTCCAGAAATTGGACTATATGGATGAGTGGATTGACCACGTGTTGGACAATCATGCCGCGACTCTCGATGAAGTCGGCGTATACTTTGCTATCCGTGCTATGAAGGGTGCTGCCGTGAAGTTGGACCAGTCCATGCTTCTAGACCTTCTGTCCCGGTACTCGCCTGCGACTCACACATTCCACTTTGCTGAGTTCGAGGCTGCTCCTACACTCGAGGACGTGCAGATGCTGTACGATCTTTCCCCCATGGGTGAAGTGGACCCTTTGAGTCCTTTGAGGACGTCTGCGGAGATTGCCTTGTACACGCAGATGGAGGAATGCCTGGCAGAGGTAAAGAAAATCTCCACTCGGTGGACTACTACAAAAGCCCTTCCAAACTGGCAATTGGTTGATACGTCTGCGAAGAACACTTGGAACAAATGGTTGCAGTACTTCTTTCGAGACTATGCGAACAGCAGCATCACTAAGAAGCTTCTGAGTGAGAACCCAGACGCCGAGAATTATGTGGAGGGTAAAGGCTATCACTTGACCCTCTGTGCTTTCCTCTGTGCTTGGTTGTCGAGGTACTTGATCGACGGTCACCCCCATGATGGGGTCTTTTACCATGTTTTGCCACTTTCTGTGAGGCTCACCCTTGGCCAGAGAGTCGCACTCGGACCCTTGGTCTTGGGCACTCTGTATTACAGGCTTGATCAGTTGGTTTTGGCCATGAAAGAGTCGCGTGGCCGCCTCGATGTACTGAATTTCGTCAACATCTCCATTTTGATAATGTGGGTCTTCGAGCGGTGGCCATCCTATGCCCCAACTGCTCTCAAACCCGACAAGTGGTGTCCCCCAGGCGAGACGGAGGAACGCAACAGCGGTAGAGCTGCGAGGTGGTTCGGAGCGAACAATACCAAGTGCGTTTGGAGCTTGATATGCGACAAACGGAAAGAGTTTACTGCCAGGCCCTATGCTACACGTGTCGAGAACGTGCGATGGTTTCCAAAGCTGTACCCTTCTAAGGGTGTTGTCTTCTCAGAAGAGTTGCTCTTCGAAGAGGGATCGCATTTCCATGAGCGCTATCGCGAGTTCTTTTGCTGGTGTCTACGAGGTTCTCTTCCTGCCCTCGCAGAGCATATTCGTGAGCTCGCACCAAGGTATGAAAGGATTACCGTGGACGTTGACCCCACTCGAGTTTCGCCCCAGTTCGGTTTTGACGCGGTGGCACCATCAATCTGGCCCCAGTCCAATATCAGAGGTTGCTATAAGCGCTTACTAACAAAGGAGTGCAAGACAGTCTTCATGAACAATCTTCCCTTTGAGCAGCCTGCAGGGACCCGCGAGGGTGGTTGTTCTCAGAACTGGCTCGCATACTGGATCGCCCAGCAAACGAGGATTGAGACGCAGTCGGCCGCACAGCCAAGCAGAGCCCCCTTGATCAAGAGAAATTCTTTTCCATTTCGCCCCACTTGCAGTCTGAGCGAGTCTGAATATGGTTGCTACTCGCTGTTGGATCGTGAGAACCATTTGTGCCGTGACATCATTCTGAAGGAGAAGGTCGCCGCAGTTAAGAAGGGCGACACGCATGTCGTCAGATACAGCAAGGCATTTGCTGAGGTAAACAATTTCTTCGCGTGCGTCAAGCTTCTTGATTTCCTTATGCTAACGCCTTTATTCTGTACTATTTGTTGTAGTGTCATGTGCGGCGATTCGCATCTGGTGATCGCTCCAAGTCATTGATTAACACCATTGTTGCCACCCGAAGACAAAAGCAGTCGTTTCGGCTAGCATGGAGGATGGACCCTGAGGTCGAGACCAAGATTCGCGCAGTCATGAATGCTTTTGCTGACTCGCTGATAGACAATGCTCCGGCCTCGTCTCCTCCCGGAGATGATCCGTCCCTTCCAGCGACTGCGGCGCCGAGAGTGAAAAGACCTAGGAAAAAGGGAATTACAATTTCTTCCCCTAGAAGTGCTCCAACTTCTCCTCCGGTGAGGTCCCTTTCTGTCAAGGACAAAGGCAAAGGTCGCATGCCCAGCAAAGTGCGGAAAGAGCTCGCAGTTGAGACTTTCGTTCCGTTCAACCAAGAGGAAGAAGGAGAGAGGCAGGATCCCAGAGAAAGTGATGAAGAAGAAGAAGAAAGAACAGTTGTGATGCATGAGGAAGAATCAGGAGGTACCTCCGTCGCATTTCCTTTATCGTAATTCTTTTGCACTTCTTTCTTGAACCAATCACTTCTTCGCAGATGATGATGATGATGAGATCATCGGCAGCCTTGTGGCCAAGAGACAAAAGAGAGATGCCCATTCTGGCATTCCAGACGATCCCATAAGCGAGGACATTCTTGCTGAGTCCAGGAAGACAGTCGCGGAGGCTGCTGAAAGAAGAAGGCAGCGAGAAGAGGAGGAGCTCGAGCGTGTGAGACAGCGGAGCCTCGAAGAGCAGCATGTTGACGACTTAGTGCGTCCAGTTGACGAGGAAGATGAGCTTCCCGAAGAAGTGGCTCCCCAGGCGGAGGAGGAGGGTGCGGTTCCAGAAGAGGATGCAGCAGCCCTGGAGCAAGTCCAAGCGGACTTTGAAGAAATCGCAGGCGGCGATAAAGGTGAGATCTTCAATCTCGCAGTAACTTATAGAGATGTTATTGTGGGTGCGTTAAAGCATGGTGTGTCAAAGGCTGACATTCGCCGTTGGCTTGCGGAGAACCTTCAGCTAATCATTTGAGTGATACGCATGTACTAGGCCTTAGCAGCTTGAGACAGAATCATGACAGGCTTATTCGCATCCCGGGTCACGCCCCTCTCAAAGACTTGCTTAGTGAGGACACACTAATAGGACATGGTTCCTCGTCTTTAGTGTATGACGAAGAGGCTTCAATCCCACCCTCGCGTGGAGGTGCTTGCTCTTAGCTTAAATAAAGATAGCAAAATATTATTCAATGCGAGTTACCTCATATCATCGCATTTTGTATCGCAGGCAATGCTGAGGAACATGCGCCGGAGCAAAGAAGTCAGTCTTCTGCATCCTATGTTCCGATTCCGAGCCCCCATACTGAGAAGCCCGTCGCAGCTACTGATCATGCAGGTGAGCCTTTCGAGGACATCATCGAACTTTCCGACGATGCTGAAGCTGGTGCCGTGCTAATGGATGAAGATGCCCATGCTGGCGCTGAGGAAGTAAGGACAAGTACTGCCGATGCTTCCGCATCTGAGAATGTTCCTCGCCAAGCAACCTCGGCTGTCACTTCGCCTCCGGCGATGACTGAGTCGGCGGCACCTGTTCCTGCGTGGGGCTTTTGGGGCTCGCAGGTTGGGAATGCGGTCGCAGCTGGTGCGGCCTACACTCTTCCTTCTAACTATGAGGAGTTAGAGCTCGCAGCTGACAGGAGAGCCATGGAGCAAGGGCAGTCTTCAACGACCCCAGTAATGCGCATTCCTTGTCTTCGTGAGATTCTCGAAGGAACTGGTAAGTAGTGATTCACTGTTTGCATCTCGCATGGTGCGTTTGCGAGTTTGATAGCATAACTTAGCTTTGACATTGCTTCAGGTTTGAAGCAAACTGATGTGGACTGGCTAGTCCGGATGCGCCTCACCTACCCCCGATCGTTTGCAAGATCTCTAGAGATAGGGCCCTTCGACAGGAGGCTGTTTCTCACCGAAGCCATTTGGATTTTGGAGCAGCTGTCTGCGGCCACGCCTGAGACCATCTCTGTCCAGAGCGCCGAATTGCTTTGTGTCATGTGCCAAAATCTTCTTACCAAAGTTCAAGACAGACTGGGTTTCAGATTTCTTATGAAAAGAGTCACTCTGATTCGCGCAGCCGTAACTTTGCAGCTCGGCCACCAGAACCTCGCAGCTAAAAAGCAGAAGGTGGAGCAGCAGAAGCAAAAGGCTGAAGAAGCTACGAAGCTCTATCATGAGATGAATGCCAAGTGCGAGCAATTGAAGCGAGAAGTGGAGCAGGTAGAAAAGCTGAGCCATCAGTTCGCGCCCCATGACTCCTTGATCAAGAATTTGCTTTTGACTTTTTGAATTTTGAAAGTAGTAAAGAAATGGCTGAAACATTAATGTAATGTTTGAAACATTAATGTAATGTTGCTAGGGTTTCTCCCCCTTTTTTTTAACAACAAGAATCTACTTGCCCGTTTTGCCCTTTCCGGGATTTGATAGGATATCTCTGTGCATATCCAATCATGACATCAGCAGTTGATACTTTGCTTGATTTTCGCGCTAATTTCTCGGCAGATAAACACGCTTTCGTTGGGAAGTCCATCCGAATCATGACTATCCGTCATTTATTAGGATACGCAACTGAATCGTCGTAGCCTTTAGTAGGGTAATTGATGGTTACCGCTTTTCAAGGCGTAAGTGATTGGCCTTACCCTCTTTTCAAATTCTGCTGACTCATCTTTGGCAACTGAAGAGTCTCCGCAAGGTCTATATAAACCCTGTGTTTGCCATTTGGGTTTTTCATCCCAAAAATGTGCTTTGCCGTGAGTCCTTACGACTGCTGGCTTCAACGCTTGTTTTTCGTTGATTCATGGCAACTTCAAGTTGTGAATCCTGAGTTTGCGCTTTGTGCTATAGAAATAGTTTCCAAGATCCACTTTATGAGGAATATTGTTCTTGATAACCATCATAAAGAAGATGGAGATGATATCTCATGTGTGTTCGAAGAAATTTCTTCGTGTATTATGCGTGCAGGTCATGTTTCCGGCTGCCTCCTGGTGAGGTGCAGCGCCGAAGTGACCGTGCTACCGTCTCGTAATGAACGGCGGAATTCTCCTCCAGCATCCCTGGAGGAGGATTTCTTGCCTCTTCGTTCTTGAACTCAGGGTGGCGGACCGCTGCGTTCATCCCCGTCTACAAGGAGCCCTTGCCCTTTGGAGCTTCTGCTTGCCTGCTGATCGCTGGAACCGGTGGTTCCTTGGGCAAATGTTATGGGGTGCAGATCTGACAAGGGCCTTGTCAAATACTGGGATCTTGAACGTATGGCTTCATGTGGCTCTTTGGAGCAAGATCCCTCTTGCGACAGATGTTCAGTCGCAGACCTGTTTATCGCATTGACGGTGTTAGGACCGTTGGGTTTATCCTTTTCAATTAGGATTCCCGTAGTGCGTCTTCGCTGACTTATCAACTACTTTTCGAATGTATTGTAAGCCATGTTGGCTGTGTAGTTAGATTTGAGCTTTTCCGCTTGTAAGCTGTTATCTAGACAGATAAATTGTAAGTCTTTCGGACTCATAATGATAAATAGCCTTTTGTGTTATCTGCTGTCTCTTTGCAACAAAGTACAACTTCGCATGCGTTTCGGCATATTTCGCCTTGCATAATGCTATGTAATGGTTTCGCATTTGCTATCTGCCATATGAATTCGCAGATGTTTCACTAGATCGTTCGAGATCATATTTTCGCAGCTGTGCCATCTTGGCAGATGGGCTTGTGATTAGCCTTTGATGCACGTGCTATCATATCAGATAGACCTTTGTAGATCACTTAAGATCATTTTCACAATATTGCTATCGTATTCGTAGAATGCCTCCATCACCGCAGATAGGTTTGGAAGATCAATCAAGCTCACTTTGCACGTAAGTTGCCATCGTAGCAGATAGGCTTTACTAGATCAATTAAGATCATTTTCCGCATGAGTTGCTATCGTAGCAGATAGGCTTTACTAGATCAATTAAGATCATTTTTGTATGTGTTGCTATCGTAACAGATAGGCTTTAGAAGATCAATTAAGATCGCATTTGTATGTGTTGCTATCGTAGCAGATAGGCTTAGATGATCAATTAAGATCGCATTTGTATAGGTTGCTATTGTAACAGATAGGCTTAGATGATCAATTAAGATCGCATTTTCATAGGCTGCTATCGTAACAGATAGGCTTAGATGATCAATTAAGATCGCATTTGCATAGGTTGCTATCGTAACAGATAGGCTTAGATGATCAATTAAGATCGCATTTGCATAGGCTGCTATCGTAACAGATAGGCTTAGATGATCAATTAAGATCGCATTTGCATAGGCTGCTATCGTAACAGATAGGCTTAGATGATCAATTAAGATCGCATTTGCATAGGCTGCTATCGTAACAGATAGGCTTAGATGATCAATTAAGATCGCATTTGCATAGGCTGCCATCGTAACAGATAGGCTTAGATGATCAATTAAGATCGCATTTGCAGATTGCCATTGTAGCGGATAACCCATTGTTAACAATTATAACAAACTAAGATGAAGCAGAATTGACATCCAGAAATACGAAGTTTCTCATTTGGGAGAATTTTTTATTATAACGCTCTCATATGGGAGAGATGAGATTACAATCCTCTCATATGGGAGAGGAGATTGTGTAAATCGTAATCATACAAGAGATTAAGTGACGTTATAATAAAACGCACGAAATGAGAGAAGTTAGGGATAGTACTTCTTTATCCAGCGCATGTTGACTGAACTCGGGGTTGAGGTTGTGCCGTGCAACCTTCGTATGCTGCAGTAGCCACTGTCGAAGACTTCTGTGACTTCGAAGGGTCCTTCCCAATTGGCTGCGAACTTTGGGTGGGCCGCTTCTCGCATGCAGTGGTCAGATGCGCGCAGGACCAAATCTCCGACTGCGAAATCTCTTCGCTGGACCGTCTTATTGTAAGCGCGAGCAATCCTTTCTTGATATTGCTTGTTGGTTCTTTTGGCTTGTTCTCGCTTTTCCTCCAGCAGGACTAAGTCATGATCACGTTGGTTCTCGTAGAGTGCGTGGAAGGCTAGCCTTGCCGAATTGACTCTCACTTCCGCAGGTACCACGGCCTCGGCCCCATAGCGTAGTAGGAATGGTGAGGCCCCCGTGGGTGTCCTTGGAGAGGTTCGGTAGGCCCACAAAGCTATGCTTAGAGAGTCGGCCCACTTCTTGTGGTCATCTGCGACCATCTTGCTCAGAATTCTCAACAGCGTTTTGTTGGTCGCTTCGGCTTGTCCATTTCCCTTTGGGTAAAAAGGGGTAGAACATATCTGCTTGATATTATACTCCGCTAATTTCGCAGCTACCTGGCGATTAACAAAGGGAGTACCGTTATCTGAAAGAATGGTGTTTGGGATTCCGAACCTGCATATGATGCTTTCCTGGATGAAGTTGACCACACTTAGCGCATTTGCCGTTTTCAGTGGTAAGGCTTCCACCCATTTGGTGAATAGCTCAGTTGCAGTGAGAATAAACTGATTCCCGTGTGACGCTGGTCGGATGGGACCGATGAAGTCTAGAGCCCATGTGTGAAATGGCCATGGCGTCCCTAATGCATGTAGATCCACAGCGGGAGCGTGCACCAGGTTTCCTTTGAATTGACACTCCTGGCAGCGTCGTACTTTGGTGCGGCAATCGACCTCCATTGTGGGCCAGAAATATCCAATTGAGAGGAGCTGCCTGCATAATTTCGCACCTCCTTGGTGTTCCACCTGATGAGAAAGGTCCATGACTTCTTGTGCTTCTCTGCCGTCTAGACATCGCAGCAAGTTTCCCTCGTGACCTCTTCGCCAAAGCAGGTTTTCCTGTACTACATATCGAGATGCTTTCCTTTTCAATTTCTCGACTTCTTTTCTTGATTCGGGCACGGTGCCCTGGGTGAGGAAATCAAAGAGTGGCTTCCTCCAGTCCGTGTCGTCATCGGTTAGGGCGATGAGTAGAGAATCTTTGATTAGTGCGCAACTCTCGCACTTCCCTTGTATCAGGGCTGCGGCTGTTGACATGTCTGGCCAATGAATGCCATATCTTTGAGCCTTCCTGTAGATTGACACCTCGCTTTCTCCACAAGCATGTTGGTGAATCTTTTCTAACAGCAGTTGTCCCTCTCGCTCGGAGACGCATCGCATGAGTATTCCGCCAGGACCCCTGTAGTAAAGGGTGTTGTCATGTATACAGTACCCTTTTGTGAGTTCCCAGCTTTCACTGCTTGTGCCTTCCGCAATAGCTTGTAGGATTGCTTTTCTCCAATCCGTGTCATCCATGTGTTCATCATCGCACGCATCTTATGTCAATGCCGACGATGCTCGCACTTCGATAGAGATCTTTGCGGGACATTTGTCTGTACTGACCTTGGATCCCAAGGTTGCCAAAGCATCTGCATGTCTGTTGTCTGCTCGGGGCTTGTGCTCGTACCTCACATCACAAAACTGTTGTACCAGCATTTGCACTAAGGTGCGGTAAGACAGAAGGTTGATCTCCTTCAAACCGTACTCGCCCGAGGCTTGCTTGACGATTAACTTGGAGTCTCCCATGACCGTTAGATTGCTTACTTCTAAGGCTTTCGCCGCACGGAGCCCTGCGATGAGAGCCTCGTATTCCGCTTCATTGTTTGTGACTGCGAAGTTGAGCTTTGCGGACATCTGTATGACCTCCCCATCTGGTTTGGTCAAGACTATCCCAATGCCTCCACCTTTCCTTGTGGACGAGCCGTCGAAGTGGAGCGTCCAATAGGGCACGTCGATTGCATAGATCTCAGGGCCTTCGAGCTCTTCCTCGATCACGGGCTCGTGGCTGTTATCGGGGAACTATGCCAATAGATCCGCTACCGCCTGCGACTTGATCGCTCGCGGTCGCACGCATGTGATATCATATTGAGAGACGGTCATGTACCATTTCGCCAATCTCCCGCCGGGAGTAGTGTGAGTTAGCAAAAATCGTATGGGGTCGCTCTTGGTGACCACTACTACTTTGTGTGATGCAAAATAGTGTTTTAACTTCTCTATCACAAAGAATAGGGCAAGGCAATGACGTTCGATGTCCGTGTACCTTGATTCAGCAGGCTGCACAATGCGAGAGATGTAGTAGATAGGCCTTTCCTGACCTTCGTATTCCTGAGCCAAGAGTGCTCCTATGGATCTCCTTGTTGATGTCAGATATAGCAGGAGCGGTGATCCCAGTTGAGGTGCGATCATTATTTTTGAGGAGGTCAGCAAATCCTTCAACTTTTCGAATGCGGCTTCGTGCTCCGGAGCCCAGTTGTACACCGCGTCCTTCTTGAGAAGAGTGCTAAAACAGCATGTGATCTCGGCAATCGCTGGGATGAATCTTCGCAGATAGGATAGCTTTCCTAAAAATGTCTTCAATGCACTCTGGTTATGGGGCGGCGTCATGCCGGTTATGGCTGCTACTTTCGCAGGGTCAGGCTCGATTCCTTGGCGATGAACTACGCATCCCAAGAACTTCCCTGATGTTACCCCAAATGCGCATTTCATGGGATTCATCTTTAGTTGAAAGCGCCTGCATCTATTGAACACCTTTCGTAGATCCGTGAGGTGATCTGCTTCGTGCTTGGATTTAACCACCAGGTCATCCACATAGAATTCCACCTCTTTATGCATCATGTCGTGGAACAGAGCCATCATGGCCCGCTGATAAGTCGCACCCGCATTCTTAAGACCGAACGGCATCACTGTGTAGTTGAACACTCCCACCGGAGTGATGAATGCAGTTTTCCGCGCGTCCTCGGGATCCATCTTGATCTGGTTGTACCCGCTGAAACCATCCATGAAACTGAACATGCGATGGCCTGCTGTTGAATCGATAAGCAAATCGATATTGGGCAGTGGGAAATCGTCCTTGGGGAAGAAGCGATTGAGATCTCGGAAGTCCACGCAGATGCGGAGCTGTCCGTTCTTTTTCACTACTGGCACGATGTTGGCCAGCCATGTGGGATGGTGGTTCGGCTCTATGAACTTGGCATCTAGGAGTTTGACAATCTCCTGCTTGATTTTCACGTTAAGCTCCGGCCTGAAGCTCCTTGTGCTCTGCTTTACCGGTTTACACCCTAGGATGATGTCTAAACGGTGCATGGTGATGCTTGTATCCAGACCTGGCATCTCATCATACTCCCATGCGAACACATCCTTGTATTCAGTTAGGAGTTGTAACAGCCCTTGCTCCTCTTCGCTTGTGAGGTCCGCACTTAGAAAGACTGGCCTTTTCTTTTCCTCGTTCGGGCTGAGGAACACTTCTTTTAGCTCTTGCTTTTGCGGTCTGGGCCTGTCTTCCATGCATTCAGGTGCTTCCTTGAGTTTCTCGTCTGGAGCGCCCTGCGTTGGCTTTTCCGTCAGCGCAATTTGCTTGATTTGATTGATTTGCCCAGGGATATCCCCATGCCCGTGTGAGGACACCCCTGCGCACCTTCATATGCGATAGCATTTCTTCCCATTGGCATAGAAGCTTTCTATCTCCTTGCCTTCGGTATCATGCTTTGCGATTCTTTTCAGAGTATACACATTCTTCCGATGGTATGCGATACGCGGCGCCTCTTCGCGTGTAGGCGGCTTGTCCTTGGCATCTTCCCTTGTCACCATTACTCCCGCAGGTGACTGGTCCTTGATGTCCTCCCAGAGAGGCAAAGGAGTAGGGTTGAATGGTCCCGGTGTTTGCTCATCCGCCATCTCGGTGAACCACACCGCCTCGCTGAGATGTGCTTCGTCCAGGTTGAATGGGTTCGTCGAAGCCGGTATCTCGACTACTCTGTCGTTCCAGATAGCTTTCATAACCTGGTGAGCTGTTGAAGGAACCGCATCGAAGCGATGAATCCAGGCTCGACCTATAATCATATGGTATGTAGTGTTCACGTCTATGACATAGAACTTTGCTGAGCACTTGATTTTGCCAATCTGAACGCCCAGGCGAATCCATCCGATCGTCATTCTAGAGTCGCTTCCGAATCCCATCAGCAGAGATGGACGCATGACGATCTTGTGCTCGGGGATCCCTGCTAGCTTCAGTGTGTGTAGCGAAACGACGTTGACCGCTGCTCCTCCATCAACGAATGCTCGTTTGAACTCGACGCCGTTAATAATGGCTGTCACGTACAGAGGCCTCTGGTGGCTCGCATCTGTCTTTTTGTCACTGGCAGAAAAGGTCATAATCTTTTCTGTAGAGCGAGATGCCCTGATGACTTTCCCATCGGAGACCACGAGATCCTCCTCGTAGTCCTCCGCTATCCTCAAGATTGCTTTCGTCATGTCTGTCCGGCACTTCTCGGAGAAGTTCATCTCGTCGAAGAATCTGCTAAAGCCGTGCGACCCCTTCATCCGATCGGCACGCTCGTCTTCTGTGTCCATAGTGTAGTCCTCGTCATTGTGGACCTCTGCGATGATGGGTAGACCATCCTCTGCGACTTCTTCCAAGTCGACAATTGAGATCATGGCAACCTCCTTGCCTTTTGATTCTTGCTCCGCGTGGGCAGGAAGCGGATTGTTGCGCACGTCCTTTCTACGATCGCTGACGATCAGCTCGCCGTTCTTCATTTTCTGGTCGAATGTAAACCTGAGCTTTTTACATTCCGCTGTGGGGTGCATGACCTTGCCGTGGTACTCGCACCACTTAGGGTCCCTCACCATCTCCTTAGAGGGTATCTTCTCGAGCGGTGGGAGGACGCCGTCCTTGCGCCACTGTCTGCAGAGGTCGCTTGCCTCCTCTACTGAGCATGGCAGAGGTGGTACATCGAAGTTCGCAACCTTCGCTTGCTTCTGGGGCGAAACTGTATTGACCTCAGCTTCGCGTCCCCTCTTGTAACTAAATCTCCCGATCTTGTAGGTGGTGCCGCTCGAAGGTCGCTCCGGAGCGTTCTTCTTTTTCTGTCTCTCGACTATAGGCTCGATGTTCTTTGTGCATTCAATTAGCTTTGAAAACGTAGGTGTTTGCAAATTAATGAGCATACCTTTGTATTCGTCTCGCATGCACTGCAGGCATATCTCTACAAGCCGGCTTTCGGGCATTGGATCTTTGCACTCCAAGGATTTCGCCCTGAATTTCTTGATGAAAGTGATCCCGTCCTCCTCGCGTTTCTGATACATCCGCGAGAGATGGATCATCGTCACCTTTTCTTCCATCTGGAAGAATTTGGTGTAGAACTTTTGGACCATGTCGTCCCAAGTCTTTACAGACCCGGCTTCCAACGTTCGGTACCACTTGTACGCTACGTTCCCTAAAGACTTTGGGAACTCTCGCATCAGCAGTTTGGGATCGGCTCCGTATGGACCCATGACATCAATGAAACGCATGACATGTTCATGAGCGTTTCCGTTGACATCCTCGAACTTGTCCCACTTAGGAGCTTTGTACCCCGCGGGGTTAGGCATGAGATAGATCATTGTCCAGCTTCGGGATAATAGTATCCGCGAATGACTGATGAGCCAGAATAGTGTCCATGCGCTTCTGCAGAGACGTCATGCATTCTGGAATGCTTCCCTCGGTAGCTGAAGGAGGGGTTGCCGCCGGCGGGGGCGACACATACGCCGTCGAAGGATTAGGGACATATGGACTACTCGCATTGCCCCAGATCGCCGTTGAAGGAGGCAAAGGGTACTGCAAAGTTGGGTTAGACGCCAAAGCCGAGGGCTGAGGAGTGTGGGCAGCGAGAGGTAACATCTGAGCTGTTGACCCCTGAATTGGAGGCGGCTGCGCAATCGCCGGTGGAGTCTGCAGGTTAGGGTTGGGAGGTGTGGTTGACACTCCCAGTCCCGGAGCGGTAGGGGCTCCTCCTCCTTGAGAGACGGCGGTGGCTGATGAAGGATTTGGTGCAAGGGTGCCCAGAACGGCTAAGATCCGTTCTAGCTGCACAGATTGGGCTTTGAGAGCTTTCGCCTGACTTTGAACAGTGGCGTCCAAAGACTCCAGCGTCGGTGTTTCGCCGGGAGTGGTAGGAGTACGGCGGGTCTCCTCTCCCGAGGCGGTTTCGGTGGAAGGCGATCTGTTGCTGATATCATCCTCCTGAGACATGGTTGCTTTGGTTGGTAAGTTCACGTCGGGTTCACCAAAATGTGCACAAGAGATTCCGGCGGGGAGACCTCCGTGTACACCGTATGTAGAGGATCGAGGATCGCACAGGAAGAGTGGGGTTGTGTGTAGGGAGAGAGTAAGTCAGTAGTAATGTCTGAGAGAGAGACAGAGGTTTGGCAGAGCTTCCGCGTATGGCAAGTGTGTTCTCCTTTGTATGGAAAGGGTAACGTCCTATATATAGCAGAGACTGTGACCGTTGTAGTGTGGTTAATGCGCCCATTGATGGCGGCTTAATTAGCTTAACCATAACGGCACGTTCGTCCGAGTATATAGGGACCGTTACAGCACGTTGTGCGCGAATACCGGAACCGTTACGAGGTTGACCGGGTTTGACCGGATTGACCGGGTTTATGGAGCTCGTGCCATAAATCTCTCAAAACAGTTACTAAAGGTCGCGTGCGGGCTTGGCTCGCACGCGACAGGGCTTACCCTAGCCTCCAAACCACTAAGTCCCTACAAGTCCCGTGCAGTGGTATGCGAGGGCTCTGTCTCGCAGCCCCCACATGGATCAGCTCGGCCGGTGATCCAGTGTGTGTGGAGCACAATATGGTGTGCTGGATGGTTGCCACGTGGCCAAGATCTGTCAGCTCAGAAAGCACTATCTACACCTGAATACCCGGGACATCCTTTCGTGAAACAGGTGCGCAAGATACTAAGAATTAAAGACATCCCTACTACGGTGCTTCCTATTCTCCGAGACTCTTTCATTGAACTCTCTTCAGTTTCTAGCTTCATCAATTTCCCTTATTCTCAAAATTTTTAGATTTTTATGGATTTTTGCTTTTCTATTTTTTTCAATTTTTTCATATTTTCCTAGACTCTATATGCAATGGCCAACTCGACTAATCACACGATTGGGTAGGGGACTCAATAAAGTAAAAGTGCAACAATGCAGAAAATTTAAAATTATCACAATACGACACTATATTAAAAACATTACACTAACCACACAATACTCACAATACTACACAACTACATGTAACAAGGCTATGCAAGGACCGACATGGCTAGCAAAATGTACACAGACCCCCCACACTTAAGCGTTTCGTTGTCCTCAACGAATTTAGAGATATAATAAGAGGATTCATCGCTTAAATGTGTAGGCGGTGGATCTCCACAATTACCACTCAAAACGTAGAAACAAGAGAGAAAGTTAAAGGTACCTGGGGTGCCCGGACCTACATGGGCACCGTTTCCGCGAAACTGCAACAAGAAGGGGTCTTGTGGACCGTTGACGATATCCGGAAAAGTCTCACCTCGCGTCCGGATTCCGATGCGCCTACTCACATTCTCTATCACACGCATCAAGAAGGGGAACCCGGAGCGTCTTCTGTACCTGTGTCCCTGCACACTGATTGGAAGAATTAACACAACTCTCTCTCACCCCTCAAAATCAAATATGGAGAGCTAAAAGCAAAAAACAGAAACAAATTGCATCCTACTCTACATTGGGTTGCCTCCCAAGCAGCGCTTGTAATTTAAGGTCGACAGCCCGACCCGGTTACCTCAACCGAAAAGGATAGTGGAGACTGCTTTATCCCTCCACTTCTTCTTCTTCCACCATCTCTTCTTGATAACTTCACGTGCACCCCTGTGCTCTGAAGAAGGTGGACAATTGTGGAAGCTGACTCCTTTCATTTTGCAATTGATCTTCTTGAGAAACTTCCACCAAGTACCACTGGGCTCAAATGAATCTATGGCCATAAAATCATCCCAGTAGTACTTCCTTGATGCTATATGCTCTTCAAATGACCCATGAAAATTATCCACACCCCCACACTTGCTGACTTCCAACTCCTTAACTATGGCATATGGATGATCAATAGAATCGCCCATAGAACAAGAGATTGGGAGTTGCTCATCAAATTCTTCCCCATACGAATCCCCATACAGTAAAACTTCCAGCTCATCGCAGACTTGCGTGACATAAGATATGGAGAATTCATCATTAATCGGAGTTGGGGCTTTTACCTCAATATCACTGAGCACAAGTGTGTCACCAGCTTCATCGTCGACACACCACAGGCTTCCAATTTCGGTGTCTTCCCATTCATACCAAGGATGTGAGGGAACCTGCGGTCTTGGCTCGCAATACGGCAGATCTTCCCATCTTCGGCACACAGGTCCACCCCAGTCTGAATCAGAGTCTGAGTCCTCATAAACGGCGGTGTCCACCAATGGTTTCTGGACACTGCAGTCTTCGTTCGGCTCAGGTGTCTCTTCTTCCACTTGTGGTGGGGATGATGAAGGTTCAATTTTTAGCTCACTGTCATATGGCACAGTTTCTTCTTGTGGCTCTTGAATGCTTGATTCCCCTGCTGTTGACAGTTTTTCTATTCGCTTCTTTATCCTCTCCAACATCTCCCTCACGTATTCCCTACCTGTGGCTGAATCCTCTTTTGGTAATTGTGCATCTATGGACAAAAATTTGGCGCAAACTTCCATGTCATTCATAATACTACGCCGTTCTGCCATATCCGCTGATGAGTCTTCCTGGTGCTGATGAAGCTGGGGGTCATGTACTCGACATGAGTCTCTACGGTCGTGCCAAATTCCGCATACGTAGCACCAAGTTATGCATGCGTCCTCGTCTTCATGGTTACCCCTACAGTGGAAACAGTAGGGGGACCCGAATAACAGTCTTCGCTCCAAATGCTTATATTGTCTCTTGCTTCCTGCGTTCCTGAGAAACAAACTCACAAGACACCCGTGAAGCACAGAGATATAGAACAAAAATATTAAAATCAAACTAAAATAAAAGTACTCTAAACTAACTCCTAACAAAATAATCTACCGCTGTCCCCGGCAACGACGCCAAAAACTTGACGCGATTTCTTAACGCGTATGCGCAAGTGCACGGTCAAGTAATATAGGGGTGGTATTTCAACCCCGAGTTATCGATCCCACGAGGACATGCTTGAGATTATTTAATTAGTTATTTAATTTAGAGTACGGTGCAGGAGGAAAGATTTGATTGATTTTTAGAATTGAAATAACAAGTAAGCTAATACTTTTGTATTTTTTTATATTTAAGATATAAGTTTGGAGAAACTAGGCAATCTCTAGATCACCTAGGGTTGTAGACGATTTCCGGATTATCTGAGCAACACGTTAACTCTATTCTAACTAAGCCGGGTAACAGCGCTGACTATCTCCTATCGGTCTCAAGTCATTCTACTTCACGGTAGACTACAATCTCCTATCGGTCTCTTGCGTCTATCGGTCCGTTCTAGTAGGCTAACGACATGCACGAAAACGGGTCCTGTCGGTCCACCGTAGCACGAAACAGTCGAATCTCACCTACCGAATCTACCCACACTAGCCAATCCTAACACGTCTCTTCTCAGTCTCAGTGATACGGGATTGATGCTCATATCTCATCCTAGCTACTTAAAGTCACTGTCGTGCACTTCACTAGCCAACTAATGGTTCCGGTTAATTACTCCATCCCCATTAAGAATTAAGCATAGATTATGAACAATTAAATTAAAATATTGCTAACTTTAAGCATGAATCAACTATTGAACAACCCTAGTTCTTGAACCCTAGTTTATCTCCCAATCGTGTCACTCAATTAGGATTACTAACATAAACAAGAAACTAGAATTGATTCAAAAGAAGAAATCAAGAAATCATGAAGCAAAGATCAAATCCGGAAAAATATCATCGTTTACATAAACCCTAGGCTCTCAAAGAGATGCCTAGAAAAACGTCCAGCTAATACTAATAAACCAAACAAGACTTACAAGTTTCTCCATAGAAAGATTGAGAGAGAAGAAGAAGAAATCAAACTTAGAGCTTCAATGGAGGAGGAGTCCTCCTCTTGTGCGTGCCTCCTTCTCTTGCTTCCTACGTTGATCCCCTTCTCTCACGTCTCTCTCTTCTTTTAATATTAGGGTCTCTTTTATCTTAAGTTAGGGTGTATTAATTAATAATCTCACAATATTAATTAATAACCCTAAATTCCTGGCTTTTCCCGTGCGTCGCTGGTACTGCTAGCAGATCGCGCGATCTGCTTTTGCTGATCGTGCGATCTGCTCTGGTCGTGCGATCTGCTACTTGATCGTGCATTCCAGTGAGTTCTCCCCTAGCAGATCGTGCGATCACTAAAGTTGATCCTGCGATCTGCTTTGATCCTAGGATCAACTTTTGATCCTACACTTCAAACTTTCTAAAATGACACTTTGACCCCCTTTTTCCATCTTTGTCCTCTTTTCTTCCAATTTCTTTCTCTCCCAAGCTTCCGCATATGTTCCGAAGTTCTTTTTCCTCCTCCTCTTGATCCATGAGCTCCGTTTCCTGTCCAACACAACACGAAAACACCCCGTGCGATCAAAAGTGACAAAATAAATGTAAATAATGTGAAAAATGCCCGGATTAATAATTTATCACTCAAAGCTAAACTTATCCAATTTCCTCAAGTTCATAGTGTATTTATAATATATTCAACCCGGAAACTACACAAAACGGTACACAAACGTAGAAGAAATATAACTCTAATATAGAGTTATCACTACTGAAGGAAGGCACGCTACACAGAAAAGTAATACTACTCTGGCTATTTGTGGTAATCATGATCAGATGGAGTCTATCTCCACTTGTACTGATTGTGCTACTTTTTTTAAAGACAACAAGAGAAGCAGAAGCATTGAGAAATTGGAAGATTTGTCTTTCTTTGATGAGATATCGGCGGGGGTTGATGACAACCCTTGCCGGAAACAATGAAAACATTATGTTGGAATGTACGAGGTTTGGGGAACACTCGTGCATTCCTAGCCCTTAAACAAAAATTTAGGGTGGAAGTTCCTCAGATTGTAATCATCATTGAAACCAAGTTGGACTACAGAAAGGCAGAAAGTGTTAGAATCAAACTTCAGTACAAGCATGGCCTCCATGTTCCAAGAATTGGACTTTATGGAGGCATTTCTATTCTCTGGAATGAAGATGTCAATTTGCATGTTTTCAAGTACCACAAACATTTCATCCATTTCAAAATTTATGATGCTCATGATCCTTCAAAGTGGTTCCTTTTAACAGGGTTTTATGGTGATCCTGACACTTCTCTCAGAGAATTGTCCTGGGATTTTTTGAGAAAGATCAAACCACCTGATCCTTTTACCCCCTGGATTGTAGTGGGGGATTTCAATGAAATCACAGGACATCATGAATACTGGGGTTCTTCGTTGAGAAGTGAGAGTCAAATGGAAAATTTTAGAGGTTGTATCAGAGGTTGTGGACTTCAGCAGATTCCTACTACTGGATTTTTTTTCACTTGGACCAACAACAGACATGGAAGACATCACACCAAAGAGAATTTGGATAGAGTGTTAGCCAACCATTGTTTTATGGATGTTTACGGTCACTCTTATGCAGATGTTCAAGACTCAAGTAATAGTGATCACAACCCTATTCTTTTGCATATCTTTTCTCAGAAACAAAGAGTTCATCACAGAAAGAGATTTCAATTCTGCTACATTTGGACAAAAAATGAAGATTGCAGGAACTTAATTGAAAATCAATGGCACAATAGAATGTCTAATGCTTCCATGAACTCTTTTCAGGACAAAATGCAGCAGTTTGCTAATGATTTGTACAATTGGGATAGCTCTACCAGGAGGAACAAAGGTGCAGAGATGAAAAACTTACAAAGACAGCTTGCTTATCTTAAAGATCAGTATCCCAACCAGGAAAATCTGCAAAATATTAAAAGTGTTCAGCACCAGATCAACAACATTTTGCACAAAGAAGAAATGGACTGGAGACAAAAGTCTAAAGCTCTTTGGTTAAAGGAAGGTGACAGAATCACTTCCTATTTTCACAGGAAAGCTACCTACAGAAAAAGGAGAAACCAAATAAAGGGGATCAATGATGCAAACAAAATTTGGAGAACTGAAGAGCCTGAAATTGCAGAGGTTTGTCTGAATTATTTTAAGAACATTTTTACTGCTGAACCAGTCAATCATATTGATGCTTTCCTTGATGCTATTCCTGCTAAGGTTAATCATCTTATGAATGATTTACTTTTGAAACCCTATTCTCATGAGGAAGTGATCAATGCTCTTAATCAAATGCATCCTCTTAAGGCCCCTGGGCCTGATGGAATGCCTGCTATTTTCTATCAGCATTATTGGAACATTTTAGGAGCTGATATTACCAAGTTGGTCCTGGATGTCTTGAACAATGGGATTGATGTATCTGAAATCAACCAAACCTGTATTGCTTTAATTCCTAAAGTTGATTTGCCAAAAGAAACTACTGATTTCAGACCAATTTCTTTGTGTAATGTGATTTACAAATTGGTATCTAAAGTGTTGGCAAATAGAATGAAGCAGGTTTTGCAAGATATTATTGATGATTCCCAGGGTGCTTTTGTCCAAAACAGACAAACTGATAATGTTATCATTGCTTTCGAAACAATACATTCCATGAAGAAGCAGAGAAAAGGTAATGGGTATTTTTCCTTGAAGCTGGATATGTCCAAGGCCTATGACAGAATCGAATGGAATTACTTATTAGGATGCATGGATAAATTGGGTTTCCCACCTGGTTTTACTAAGTTAATAATGCATTGTGTTACAAATGTTACCTATTCAATTCTTATTAATGGAGGGAAGACAGAATATTTCAAACCTACTAGAGGTTTACGCCAAGGAGATCCCTTATCTCCTTATCTTTATCTGCTTTGCTCAGAGGGTTTCACAAGCTTGATTAATAGAGCTATATATGAAGGAAGGCTACAAGGATTCAGATCTACTGGAAATGGTCATATTATCTCTAAGCTCTTTTTTGCAGATGATTCTTTGTTTTTTGGTAGAGCAACTCCTGAAGAGGCTACTACTCTTAGAGGGATCATTGATTTATTTTGCAGTGCTTCAGGGAAAAAGGTAAAGTATGACAAGTCTACTTTAGTTTTCTCACCTTCTGTCACTAACATTGCTAAGGAATCCATTCAAGAGATTTTTGAAGTTCCCACTGCAAATTGTCATGAAAAATACTCCTACAGCTATTGGGAAAAAGAAAAAGAGAATCTTCAGTATTCTCAAAGAAAGGATTTGGAAGAAACTATCTACTTGGAATGAGAAGAATCTTACCCCTGTAGGCAAAGAAGTGCTTCTGAAATCTGTTATTCAAGCTTTGCCTACATACTATATGTTCTGCTTTTTGTTACCTGCTTCCATAATCAAGGACATAGAGAATTTAATGTCCAGGTTTTTATGGGGTAACAATATGGACAAGAGAAGTCTGCACTGGACTTCTTGGACCAAAGTGTGTCAGCAAAAACAGGAGGGTGGCTTAGGAATGAGGGATCTGGAAAGTTTTAATCTTTCCTATCTAGCTAAACAGCTATGGAAAGTATGCAAAGATCCTAACTTACTCATTTATAAGGTACTAAAGGCTAAGTACTACAGAGATAATTATGTTTTGAATGTTGAACTGGGGTGTACTCCTTCTTATATTTGGAGAAGTCTTATTAAAGCTCAAGGAATCCTTAAGAATTGGTGCAGAGTCCAAATTGCAAACGGGGCACATACTCTCATCTACAGGCATAATTGGATCCTTAACAGAGGAGGAAGACCACCTTACAGTGCTACTAGCCTATCTCCTAATGCCACAGTTGACTGTCTGATGGACCCTAATAGAAATTAGAACTATGGTATCATTACTAATCATTTCAATGCCTATCTCCCCCGTTTGGTAACTTGAAACATCTGAAGTTTCTGGAGCCGTGTGGATCCGTACGATTGCCTCTAGAGGTGTTGACGTACTTGACGATTGGATCACCCTACCGTGAGTCTGTGCTGATGGAGTTGTCCAAGGAATGGTGGCATAACGGGACTAGAGATGGTGGTGAAATTGTAGTGAAAAGGCAACATAAAATGCATTTGGATCGCCGAGATAGGGAAGGTTGAACAAAAAGCTGGAGAGCGGCTGCAATGCCGGCTGATTTGCAATTCAGTTCTAATTTTTGGTTTTGTTTCTAAAGTTTAGACAGTTTTTGGGTTAGATTCAATGAAGTTGGGACTACTTGGTTGGTTTTTATTTTAATAGGTTGTAAGAAGAATGGTTCGGTGTTTCAGGAAGAAGGGAAAATTATTTTTCTCTATTCTTGAGGATTGTGTGCTGGACAGATATCAGGGATGTTCTTTGAATGCTGAAAAGATTAGATTTTATAAATTTGTTTGTGTTTTTCAATTAATTCTGTGTTTTTCAATAAATGCTGAAAAGGTTTTTCTAAATTCTGTGTTTTTCCAAAGAACAATCTCATCATACTTTAAGATTACTGTTGATTTGAACTTTTTTCAATGAATTGAAGCCATGCCCTCCAAGGAAAGGGATGTCGTGGCTTCTGGTTGTACGAGCGACCATGTTATGGGTTCTGAATCCTCTTCACCTGGTATTGATTCTCGTATTCCTTGTTTTCTGTCTTATGGAACTTTTTCAAAACCCCTGGCTGAAAATTGATTTGAGAAAATGTCTCTCTTCGTTCAACTTTGATAACACGAAGGGTTATACCAAAGCCCTCGCTGGAGGGCCATAGGTTGCCCTTGATCATGACCTGATAGTGCAAAAATGGACACCTGATCTTAAGGTCTCTGATGTTGAGGGACGGCAGCGTGGAATAGAATTTTTGATCTCTCAACATAATATTGTTGGGACCTAAGCCTTCATAACGTTTCAAGAGATATGGGCTAAACTTGAATATTTTGAATATGGGAAAAGGTCGTTTGGCACATGTTTGTGTAGATGTTTGATTTGAACGACCCTTAATTCGGTTGTGTGTGTATATTCGATATACTACTCGATTGAATATGAACAATTTTAAAGTAATAATTACCAAACACAAAATATAAAAACACAGTTTTTTAAGTAGATTATATATGTAATTTACCAAATATTTTCTACGTGAATTTCTACAGTAACTTTCTCACAGCACTTCCGGCACTTCTACTCTCTAAAACGCCACATCATTTTCGGACTGGCCCTTAGAATGTTGAACCGTAACCCACAATAACCTGTCTCATGTTAGAAACAAGGAGAGAACATATCTGCAAGCAAATGAAGATCCTCCCACAGCAAATAGCACAAAAAAATAACGTCAAACAACTTCGTACCATGTCTTAGGCAAGCAAATATTTTGAACACAATAGAGAATTATAAGACCTTGAGTTGATGGTTGTTCTATCAATTATGATAACAACAAAGTCGCTATAATTTTTTCGTTGAGTACAAGGTGGCGTTACCCGACAAAATAAAGATTGGATACTGTAGGGATGTAGATAGTGCTTTCCAGAAAATATTACAAACTGCTCTAGCTCAAGTACAACAAATTCTAACATTTTCTGGAAAAAAATTTGGAACCTCAAAATTTCGGGCAAAATTAAAATTTTCATTTGGAAATGCTTTAATCATTGTCTTGCTGTTAAAGAGAATTTATCTAAAAAAAGGGATTTCCTTACCTCGGTCATGTGCTTTCTGTAACAATGGTTCTGAAGATGAGTATCATCTTTTCTTCAAATGCTCTTGGACCAAAAAATTGTTTGCTGCGGCAAATTTGGAGATAGATCTCAACAGTCCAGATCTCCCTTTCATTCATATTTTGCGAAATCTCTTTATTTCCTACAAAGATGATGTTTTACAAATTTTCAGCCATTTGCTCTGGAACATTTGGATTGAACGCAATAATCGTGTTTTCAGAAATAGTAGAAGGGAGATTTCTGATATCATATCAAACTCTTTAGCAAATAACTATGAATTTCTGGATAATACTTATCTTGTTCCGAGTTTGGTACATGCAGGTACAGCGGATGCATATTCAGAACATCGATGGAAAAATCCGCCGTTGGGTATACTGAGACTCAACTTCGATGCATCAATCTCGGTGGCGGTGCTGTGGTTAGAAATGCGGAGGGTGACTTCGTACTTGGAATGGCTTTTCCAATTCGATTCAACTCTCAATCTCTAATAGCTAAAGCGTATGCCGCCATAGAAGCTATCAAAGCAGTCCGATCTAGAGGCTTTGTTTCGATAGAAATCGAAAGTGACAATCAAACACTCGTGCGGCTACTGCAGAAGAAAGAGAAGCTCAACGGCGAAAATGAGAGAATTAGGGTTGTTTGGTGTAACAAAGCTTCCAATGTATTAGCCCATAACTTAGCGAAGTTGGGCCTTCTTAGCTCTGAATTTATCCTTTGGGCCAACTGTTGCCCCGCTAGCTTGTATGACTACTGGGCCTCTGATAAAGTTAAATAAAAGTCCAAGCTTTTCTAAAAAAAAAAAAAAAAAGTGATAAAAAGGTTTTTTTTCCCAATTTCTTCCAACACCCCCACCATACGAGATGTGAGATAAGCGCAATTGTTCTCTCTCTCTCCTAGGGTTGCAACTGAATCTGCTGATCACATGAAACCAGTAATGGCTACTAGACACGACGGCGAGCCGAGCAAGAAAATGGAAGACGCCGGCGTCGACAAGATCAGCTCCTTACCCGATTGGATCCTCCACGAAATCCTCTCCTCCGTCGATTTAAAGCACCTGGTTCAAACCTCCGTCTTCTCACGGCGGTGGAGATACCTCTGGACTTCACACCCCTATCTCAACCTCGAATATCGCAGCAGAGTCTGGAAGGCGGAGGAGTCCGACGATCCCCAATTCCGCAAGTTCACCAACTTCATCACCCGATTCCTCTCCCTCCGCAACCACTCCTGCAAGGTACTCACATCCACCATCTCCATCTACTTCTTCGCCTCTCCTTCGTTTCTCAACCATTGCTTTTCCTACTTGATCGAACACGGTGTGGAGAAACTCCAAATCCATTCAATTAATTGCTGTTCGTTGACTAAGTATCGATTTCCCCCTTGCTTCTATACTTGCGAATCGATTACTGAGCTTGATCTTAGTCACAATCACGATGTTGCCCTTCACGACGCCGTTTTGAACCTTCCCAATTTGAAGAAACTAAGTCTTGTCAGTTTCACATTCCGGAAGGTCAACAACAACAACAACAACAGAGATAATTGCATCACTAGTGAATTGTTTTCAAAATGTGTAAATCTGGAATGCCTGGTCTTAGACCTCTGCGATTTCCGGCTTTTGAATGTTTCTTTACCTGTACTCAAGAGGTTGGACGTAAGGTTGAATTCAGCGATTGATCCGAAATCCAAAATAGAGATCAAACTTGATACACCACTACTGAGTTCATTCAGGTTGGAGGGTGGGGCTTCTGTATTGCTTAATTCTGTATCGGAGCTTTCCTGTATGGAGAAAGTGTACATTAATCTCCACCAAGACGAGCTTTCTTATTGCCGCGATAATGTGAAAGAAGCTTCGGCGATGAATCTCATTAAGATGCTTGAGCAGCTTGGGAATGCAAGCGATGTTACTTTGGCCGCAGAAACAGCTGAGATTCTTGCGATGAAGCCTGTTTCGGTTGCAAACTGTACTCCCCCGTTTGGTAACTTGAAACATCTGAAGTTTCTGGAGCCGTGTGGATCCGTACGATTGCCACCAGAAGTATTGACATACTTGACGATTGGATCACCCTACCGTGAGTCTGTGCTGATGGAGTTGTCCAAGGAATGGTGGCATAACGGGACTAGAGATGGTGGTGAAATTGTAGTGAAAAGGCAACATAAAATGCATTTGGATCGCCGAGATAGGGAAGGTTGAACAAAAAGCTGGAGAGCGGCTGCAATGCCGGCTGATTTGCAATTCAGTTCTAATTTTTGGTTTTGTTTCTAAAGTTTAGACAGTTTTTGGGTTAGATTCAATGAAGTTGGGACTACTTGGTTGGTTTTTATTTTAATAGGTTGTAAGAAGAATGGTTCGGTGTTTCAGGAAGAAGGGAAAATTATTTTTCTCTATTCTTGAGGATTGTGTGCTGGACAGATATCAGGGATGTTCTTTGAATGCTGAAAAAAATCGATTTTATAAATTCGTTTGTGTTTTTCGATGAATTCTGTGTTTTTCAATGAATGCTGAAAAGGTTTTTGTAAACTCTGTTTTTCCAAAGAAACAATCTCATCATACTTTAAGATTGCTGTTGATTTGAACTTTTTTCAATGAATTGAAGCCATGCCCTCCAAGGGATGTCGGGGCTTCTGGTTGTACGAGCGACCATGTTATGGGTTCTGAATCCTCTTCACCTGGTATTGATTCTCTTTTTTTTTTTATCAAAGGTAAGAACCTGGTATTGATTCTCGTATTCCTTGTTTTGTGTCTTATGGAACTTTTTTAACACCTCTGGCTGAACATTGATTTGAGAAAATGTCTCTCTTGTTCATCTTTGATAACATGGACGATTTATACCAAAGCCCTCGCTGGAGGGCCATAGGTTGTCCTTGATCATTACCTGATAGTGCAAAATTGGACACCTGATCTTAAGGTCTCTGATGTTGAGGGACGGCAGCGTGGAATAGAATTCTTGAGCTCTCGACATAATATTATCAGGACCCAAGCCTTTATACCGTTTCAAGAGATATCGGCTACCGTTAAAACTTGACATGACGACTATGAATATGGGAAAATGACAGTTTTGCACATGTTTGTGTAGAGTTTGGTTTGAACAAACCCCTATTTCGGATGTGTGTGTATGTTCGATATTTGACTCGATTGTTCGATAAACAATTCTAAAGCAATAACTATCAAATACAAAATATAAAAAAACAGCTTTCCACACATTAGGTTATGTATGAAATTTACCAAACACTTTCTAAGTGAACTTCTACAGTAACTTTTTCACAATACTTTCAGTATTTCTGCTCTCTAAAATGCCACATCATTTAATACCCAGTCTCATGTTAGAAACAAGAAGAGAATATATGCCTGCAAGCAAATGAAGATCCTCCCAGATGGGATAGCACAAAAACATGGAACGGCTTCGTGCCAATTTTTAGGCATGCAAACTTTTTGAACACTGCAATTGAGGATTAGAAAACCTTCAAGTTGATGATTTTTCTCTCAATTATGATAACATAGTTGCTATATTTTTTAGTTGAGAACAAGGTGGCTCTTTAACCGACGAAATAAAGATTGGATACTGTGGGAAACCTACAAGAAGCCTCATATTAAGAGGCTCAATTTTGTTTCTACAACAATCACTGCCTGGCATTTGTTCAAGAGGATACAGGACAGAAAAAACACAAGAAAGCTTAAAACTGTTGTACAAGTGGAACTTGAAGGAGGGATGAACACAGATACTACTACAACTGCAAAGAGACGCAGCTCTTAGAAAGTGCTTAATTCTGTATCTGGAGGGTGGGGCTTCTGTATTGCTTAATTCTGTATCGGAGCTTTCCTGTATGGAGAAAGTGTACATTAATCTCCACCAAGACGAGCTTTCTTATTGCCGCGATAATGTGAAAGAAGCTTCGGCGATGAATCTCATTAAGATGCTTGAGCAGCTTGGGAATGCAAGCGATGTTACTTTGGCCGCAGAAACAGCTGAGATTCTTGCGATGAAGCCTGTTTCGGTTGCAAACTGTACTCCCCCGTTTGGTAACTTGAAACATCTGAAGTTTCTGGAGCCGTGTGGATCCGTACGATTGCCACCAGAAGTATTGACATACTTGACGATTGGATCACCCTACCGTGAGTCTGTGCTGATGGAGTTGTCCAAGGAATGGTGGCATAACGGGACCAGAGATGGTGGTGAAATTGTAGTGAAAAGGCAACATAAAACACATGTGGATCGCCGAGATAGGGAAGGTTGAACAAAAAGCTGGAGAGCGACTGCAATGCCAGCTGATTTGCAATTCAGTTCTAATTTTTAGTTTTGTTTATGAAGTTCAGACAGTTTTTGGGTTAGATTCAATGAAGTTGGACTAGTTGGTTGGTTTTTATGTTAATCGGTTGTAAGAAGAATGGGTCGGTGCTTCAGGAAGAAGGGAAAATTATTTTTCTCTATTCTTGAGGATTGTGTGCTGGATAGATATCAGGGATGTTCTTTGAATGCTGAAAAGATTAGATTTTATATATTTGTTTGTGTTTTTCAATGAATTCTGTGTTTTTCAATAAATGCTGAAAAGGTTTTTGTAAATTCTGTGTTTTTCAATGAATTCTGTGTTTTTCAATAAATGTTGAAAAGGTTTTTGTAAATTCTGTTTTTCCAAAGAACAATCTCATCATACTTTAAGATTGCTGTTGATTTGAACTTTTTTCAATGAATTGAAGCCATGGCCTCCAAGGGATGCCGTGGCTTCTGGTTGTACGAGCGACCATGTTATGGGTTCTGAATCCTCTTCACCTGGTATTGATTCTCGTATTCCTTGTTTTCTGTCTTATGGAACTTTTTCAAAACCTCTGGCTGATTTGCGAAAATGTCTCTCTTCGTTCAACTTTGATAACATGGAGGGTTATACCAAAGCCCTCGCTGGAAGGCCATAGCCCATAGGTTGCCCTTGATCATGACCTGACAGTGCAAAAATGGACACCTGATCTCAAGGTCTCTGATGTTGAGGGACGGCAGCGTGGAATAGAATTCTTGAGCTCTCAGAATAATATTTTCAGGACCTAAGCCTTTATACCGTTTCAAGAGATATTGGCTACTGTTAAAACTTGACTTGAGGACTGTGAATATGGGAAAATGACAGTTTTGCACATGCTTGTGTAGAGTTTGATTTGAACAAACCCTTATTTCGGATGTGTGTGGATGTTCGATATTTGACTCGATTGTTCGATAAACAATTCTAAAGCAATAACAACCAAACACAATATAAAAAAACAGCTTTCCACACAGTAGGTTATATATGAAATTCACCAAACACTTTCTAAGTGAACTTGTATAGCAACTTTCTCATATTACTTTCAGCACTTCTGCTCTCTAAAATGCCACATCATTTTCAAACTGGCCTTCGAATGTTGAACCTTAACCCACAATACCTTGTCTCATGTTAGGAACAAGAAGAGAACATATGCCTGGAAGCAAATGAAGATCCTCCCACAGCAGATAGCACAAAAACAGCACGGAACGGCTTCGTACCAATTTTTAGGCATGCAAACTTTTTGAACACTGCAATAGAGAATCATAAGACCTTTAACTTGATTGTTCTCTCAATTATGATAATATGGTTGCTATATTTTTTAGTTGAGAACAAGGTGGCTCTTTAACCGACAAAATAAAGATTGGATACTGTGGGAAGAAACCTACAAGAAGCATCATATTAAGAGGCTCAATTTTGTTTCTACAACATTCACTGCCTGGCATTTGTTCACGATGATACAGGACAGAAAAAACACAAGAAAGCACAAAACTGTTGTACAAGTGGAACGTGAAGGAGGGATTAACACAGCTGCTACTACAACTGGAAAGAGAAGCAGCTCTCAGAAATCTCTAAAACTCATTTTAGGGTCCTCCGACCTCCCTCTCCCTCGACCCCTGCCCCTGCCTCTTCTCCCTCTTCCCCTTCCCCTTCCCCCCATGCGTCTGGGAAACGACTTCCCGTGCTTCATCTGCACAATCGAATGCAGCAGGTCATCACAAAGAATGCATCCCTTATGCAAGGTGGCCCCACCCTTCAAAGGAGTAGTCTTCTTGTTGAAGTCGACTTCAATGATGGTGGAATCACATTCAGAACAACGCTCCTTTGTTGTGGAGATGCGATGAGCGCCTTCGGGAAGAAAAACTAGGCAGTTGCACATGTTGCAATAGAGCCTCCATTTAGGAGCACTGACTGGATCAAGGACTAGTGTCCCGCTGCACTCTGGGCAGGCACAGACCCCTTGGGCTACAACAGAATGTTTGCATGTGGGGTGTGGGCAGAGGAAACAAGGCATGCCAGCTCCCTTCCCTAACTTTCCAGCACCACCTCCACCTCCACCTTTAGGTGCACCAAAGAGGGTGTCTATACCTTCAAATGGAGGACTGTTGTAGCAGTAAGGCAGAAAGGAAAAGTCTTCCCTTCTGGGCCAGCCAATGAGAACATCAAAAGCTCAAAGTTGTCCAAAGGGCACGTAAGTTCTTTGGTATAGCTGCAAAAGATCACAAGAAAATTATAAATAAAGAAGCAAAATAACACAGAGAAGCAGCAACGATGCACTTTTAGACATGAGATCAGGAAACCTGGAAAATGAGGGAGTACATTGCATTATTATGCAGCAAACGTTTTTCGTTTTGACTAAAAGTTTACTTGTATTTTTTCCTTTCTTCCACAATAGGGCAGACCGTCAAGAGAGAAAGGACTAATGAGTACAAAACACTTTCTGAGTGTTAGAAAACTGTTACATTCAGTGAAGTGTGTGCTTGTTCCATCATATCAAGAGCATAAGTTATTTAGGTTTCGCTAGGTTTCTAGGTCCGGAAAGTCCGGAGGCGGCTAGGGCAAAGTTTTTCGACGGGATCTCTGCTCTTCGACATTGATTCGCGACAACTGCTGGATTCGAGACTGACTACAGGGATCACGATGGCGGGTATCAACTCAACACTGGACTTTGGAAAACTCTCGATAGAAGAAGAAGAAGTCGAAGTTTTTGAGCGAGAGTACAGCTTGGCTGCCATTAAAGCCAGAGGTCCTTGCTTGATAGGGAAGTTTCTACTCCCTATTAGGTTCAATATATGGGCCATGAAGTTGCTTTTCAAGAAGATTTGGCCGGGGGGTGATGAGGTAAGTATACACGAAACAAGTTCTAGCTCCTTTGTTTTTCAATTTCCGAATGAAGAAGCGTTGAAAGCAGTATTCTCTGGAGGTCCCTGGATATTCGACGAAAACTTATTGATCCTCAAGCACTGGGATATCGCAGCAGACACTGATGGGGTCTCCTTTGACGCCATTGACGTGTGGGTTCAGGTCAAGAACATTCCGATTTATCACCAAACAGACGAGGATTTGAGGAGAATTGTCAAAAATATGGGTTCAATCATAACCACGGACCCTAAGATTTCTTCGGGTCCAGGAGGGGATTATATGAGAGCCCGTTTGAGAATCGACATCAATAAACCCCTTCGTCGAGGGCGTTACATCGAAGTATTGGGGGCAAAGAGGTGGCTAGATTACAAGTACGAACGGATACCGAGCTTATGCCAATGGTGCGGCATGATTAACCACCACGGTGATGAATGCATTAGGCGTACTGATCTGGAGAAAAGTCAGAGCCAACCTGGCTTTGGTGAATGGCTCTTATTTAGGCCGCCCCCAAGAAAACGTCTGTTTGATGCGTTCAACGAGGACAATACAGACCCCATTAGTACCGAAGGCAATGTCAATGTGAACCAAGAGGGTGAGAAGATGCAGTCGGATGATGGTGGAACTGGTAATGATTCTCGTGTAGCTACTAACGATGATGTTGCAATGGGAAGTGAAGAAGAAACAGGGGATGAGGTGCTCTTGTTCGATAATCCATTGGCAGAGACGGAGAGCCCAGTGCGCTTCTTACCAACAGACAAAGCTAAAGGCATAATGGTGGCTCTTGGACAGCCATCAATCGGAGCTAAAAGGAAAGGGGCAGAAGCAAATCTCAGTCCGAACCCACTTGAGAAGGCCAAGAATAGACCCCCATCCGCAAGTGGAGCAGATTCAGACACTGGAATGGGTCGTGGTTCCAGTATTACAACACGTGGAGGCCGAGGATCAGGTAGAGGTGGTACACGGCGAGGCAAGTCAAGCCCTAGTGCAGCTACTGTTAGCGTTCCTGGAGGGGGAAATAAATCCAATATTCAGGCAAATCACTCAGCACACAAAAACCCTACGGTGATGAAGGATAATGGTGCAAAGTTGAATAAGGTACAACAGGTTTCTGCCACGCGGATTCCGACACAGGACGGGGGAGCCTCAAAGAACCCAACTTCGACATTGGCTGAGGCTGTTATACAGCCCAGCCACTCGCAATGAGTCTTTTAAGCTGGAACGTGCGGGGGCTTGGGAACCCCCGTAGCGTAATCTCTCTTTACGATCTTGTAAGGAGACAGAAGCCCAATATCGTCTTCTTAATGGAGACAAAGTTGTATGCAACGGAGATGATCAGAATCAGGGATAGGCTGGGTTTCCGCAATGGTATCTTTCGTGACTGTGAAGATAGAAGAGGAGGCTTGGCACTTATGTGGGATGAGGAGGTATCTTTTTCTCTTGCGACGATGTCGCAACATTATATTCACGGCTATTTTTCGATTAGTAGTGAAGCAAAATATGGTTATTTGACTGATTTTTATGGAGATCCTGTCAGGGAGCAACGCCAACATTCGTGGACGTTGCTTGAGAGGTTGTGCCCTTATGGACAGCCTTGGTGTGTTATTGGTGATTTCAACGCCTTTACGTCTATTTCTGAGAAGGAAGGAGGAAGATCAGTCTCTTTTAATCAGATAGAGGATTTTAACGGAGTGATTCACCGATTACAACTTAGGGATCTTGGCTTTACAGGACCCCGTTTTACTTGGTCAAACAATCAAGAGGACGAGCGATCTATAAGGGAACGATTGGACAGGTGTCTTGTGACCGATGGCTGGAATGACGTGTTTGGGTGGGGAAAGGTTGATCACCTTATTGCGGAGGTTTCCGATCATGTTCCTCTCCAAGTGGTTTGGCCTTCCGGGATCGTAAGAGACTATAGGATCCGACGACGTTTTCAATTTGAAAACATGTGGATTCAAGACAAGCGTTGTGGTCAATTGGTAGAGGATAACTGGCATGGATCAGTTGGACCCGTGTCCAGCAAGCTCCAGGGAATGGCTTCGGCTTTTGTCACTTGGAATAAAAATGTGTTCGGCTCTGTTACATCACAGTTGAAGAAGAAACGTGCAAGGCTAGCTCAGCTTACCGAAGGCATCCAGACAGCGGCCGCGGTTGCAGAAGCAAAAGTTCTTCGTCAAAGTATTTTACAACTCTTGCTTCGTGAAGAAGAGATGTGGAGACAGAGATCACAGGAAGTATGGATGAGAAAAGGGGATCAAAACACAAATTTTTTCCATCGTAAGGCCTCAATTCGTCGTAACAGAAATCGAATTGTAGGACTTGAAGACGTGGATGGAACGTGGAAAACTGATAAAGGTGAAATTGTTAGTATTATTGAAAATTATTTTAATGATATTTTTGTCTCCACAGCCCCGCCGCGAGATCTCATGGAGTGTATGCTGTTAAATGTCGAAAATTTGGTCTTACCCGACCAAAGAAGCGATCTTGAGCAGCCATACGGTGTTGAAGAAATTCGGGCTGCGGTCAAACAACTAGCACCTTCCAAAGCACCAGGACCCGACGGCTTTCCGGCTATGTTTTTTCAGAAGTATTGGGGGATAATTGGGGGAGAGATTGAAAATTTATGCCTCAACTTTCTGAATGAAGATGGTGATATTTCGGCATACAATCGTACTTTGATAGCCCTTATTCCGAAAGTGAAACAGGTTAGAAAGCCAACAGATCTTCGCCCTATTAGTTTGTGTTCTACTATATACAAAATAATCGCGAAAGTTTTAGCGAATCGGTTAAAGGTCATTCTTGACACTATTATTTCAGAAAATCAGTCTGCTTTCGTCCCAAATAGGTTGATTTCTGATAATGTATTGATAGCATTTGAATAACTTCACTCCATGAAAAATCGTAAGAAGGGGAAGACGGGCTTTTTTGCGCTCAAAGCTGACATGAGTAAGGCTTATGATAGAGTGGAATGGGATTTTTTGCGAGCAACAATGGAGAGAATGGGTTTTGGGGATCACTGGATAAAACTGGTTATGCAGTGCGTATCATCAGTTTCGTATAGTTTGATTGTGAATGGAGAAGTTCATGGTCAGATTACCCCTCAGAGGGGGCTCCGTCAGGGATGTCCTTTATCCCCATATCTCTTTTTATTAGTGAGTGAAACTTTATCTAGAAGACTAACAGCTGCTGTGCAGGAGAAGAGACTTACAGGTCTTGGAGCTTCTCGTGGTGGACCCAAAATATCACACTTATTTTTTGCAGACGACAGTCTTCTTTTCGCAAAAGCTACGGTGGAAGAGATTACAGTTATGCGACAGATTCTTTCACAATACGAGCATGCTTCGGGTCAGATGTTAAATATGCAAAAATCCTCGGTTATTTTCTCGGAAAATGTGTCGGAAGAGGATCGAATCACCTTTGGTGGGCTGTGCGGTGTGCAACTTGAAACCCAACATGACACCTATTTGGGACTTCCAACGCAAGTAGGAAGGAGTAAGACAGTCACGTTTAGTCCATTGGTGGAGAAGGTTTATCGGAAGTTGAAGGGGTGGAAGTGCAACTCTCTATCCAAGATTGGTAAAGAAGTTCTTATTAAAGCGGTTATTCAAGCTGTTCCCAATTACACGATGAGTTGTTTCCTATTGCCTAACAAGACTTGTCAAGACCTTGAGAGGGTGGTGAGACAATTCTGGTGGGGTGGTGATGAACAAAAGAGGAAGATACATTGGATAGCGTGGGACAAGTTAAAAGAAGCGAAGGAGCACGGCGGAATGGGCTTTCATGATTTTCAAGATTTCAACAGGGCGATGCTAGCAAAGCATACATGGAGATTCCTCAGGAACCCTAACTCACTGGTATGTCGTGTATTTCAAGAAAAGTATTACCGAAACTCTTCTCTCTTGCACTACAAATTAAAGTCTTCAACCCAGATATCGTATGCGTTCAGAAGTATAATTGCAGGAAGAGACTTGATTAAAAGGGGTTTGGTTTGGAAGATCCGAGATGGTAGCCGGGTTAAAATCTTTGGTGATAACTGGCTCACAAGGCCTGACAACTTCAGGCTCATTACTCCGTATCCTCCAGGAGCTGAAGATATGAAGGTAAGCGAGTTAATCAACAATGAAACTGGTGGTTGGGATGAAGACAAGATAAAGCAGCTATTGTGGCCAATAGATTGGGATGCAGTTTTAACTGTTCCCATTCGACAGGAGATGGACGTGGATTCTTGTTTCTGGGTTCATGCAGAAGACGGTTTTTATTCGGTGAAGTCGGGGTATACGGCACAGCGCAAAATCTCGGCACCAGTGGCCTCATCGTCAGGATTTTTTTCTCACAGCAACTGGCTTTCTAAGCTTTGGAGTCTAAAGCTACCAAAAAAGATGTTACTACCTGTTTGGAGGATTTGGCACTCTTCTCTCCCCGTTGCTTGCAAGCTACGTAATAGGGGAATCCCCATACCCCTTCACTGTAAACTTTGTAACAGTGCAGTTGAAACCTTGGACCATCTTTTTTGTGACTGTCCTCATACAAAACAGCTCTGGTCTATTATGATGGGGGAAGGGTTCATCAACAAGCGAAATCAAGGTATACAAGAGTGGATCGTGGATGTTATGTTAAAGGAGGATAAAAAGGTTTGTGAAAATTTTGTTATGACTATATGGTCAATATGGAGAAACAGAAATGACGTCACTTTCAATGAGAAAGGGAAGAACCCGGACACAATTGCTCAACAAAACAGGGAGTATCTACTTTGGTATAAGGAGGTGCAAGTCTCGGGCCACTTACAAGACCAGCAGAAGCATTTGGAGGCTAGCAGCAACAGTTGGACGAGACCTCCACCGGAATATGTCAAAGTTAATAGTGATGCAACGTGGACAGAACATAGCATAGCAACCGGGGCGGGAAGTGTGATACGAGACGACAAAGGAGAAATTATAGCAGCGAGGCAACGAAGAATCCAGAGACAAAGATCACCACTAATGGCGGAGTTGGCATCAATTAAGGAAGGCATCGAATTTGCAGTCGAAATGGGGTTCAAGAAAGTTCAATTTGAGTCAGACAACTTAACAGCGGTTCTTCTCCTTCGTAATGGGATGATTGGGAAGCTGCAAGGACTAAAGGCCATATCTGACCTCAAAGAGGTGCTAGCAGATTGCAAAACAATGCTCACAAAGTTCCACGAGGTTGATCTCAAGCATGTTTGTAGAGAAGGAAATCACTTCGCCCACCTTGTTTCCTCAAAGGCTCTAGAAGAAGGTGATATTAGCTATTTTTCACAAACGCCAATTTGGGCGCATGATGTACAAAACAGTGATCTCTTGGGGGTGACTCCCCTTTTATAGATATCTTCTTTTCTCAAAAAAAAAAAGAGCATAAGTTATTTTCAACATCATCGACCCTCTAATATTGTGTATGGTCATCATAGTGTAATACCAAGGTTTAGATGACTATAGAAGACTGTTAAATGAAAGTGTTTATTTAGAATGGCATCAACCTTGATCCATAATTCATCGTAAATCCTGCATAATGTTCAGCCCAAGCCAGAGTAACCTCTCAGCGGGATACCAGCTTACCTTGATAGCACGCCTTTGAGGAACATAATAAACTTCCTCGCAAGTGGCACAGTATAGTCGTAAAGGCTGGCTAGAAATGTACTTCATATAACGCAAGCATATTCCACATCTACTAAGCAAACGTCCGGAATCTGAAAGTGGGGAGAACTGTGCTTCAAACAATGCATCCATGTTGTCAATCTGCGTTGAAGTGAAGAAACATAGCTATGTTCTGTTAGAAATAATATGATGTTATTGTGGAAACTAAAGAGCTGGTGGATAAAGATATAATAGGGGCAAACACCTAAGCAGACAAGGATCTTTGAGTAATACAATTCAAAGTACGAGACAATCAGTTGGACGTTCATATAATCTAAGAAACTAGCCCTGCGCGGTATACAACTACACATACAGGAACCTTAACTCGTAAGTTTTAAGACTTCAAAGCATGAAAAAAAGTTATAAGACGTGTAGCATAAGTTCTATAATCATTATTAGTCAAATGACTGAAAAGCCTTCGATGGAAGCCGTACATCTTTTGCCGCATTTGAAGATGAAATAGTCTAGGCACGTCCTGAATCTTCCATGTGTAGGGAGATTAAGCACCGCGAGAGGAGCGCCGTAGTATGATTTGGGACACCCACTTACCCAAAAAGTCAACCTTATGAGTTAGGGTCCAAATCATACTATCTTAACCATGGACATCTGTTGGAAACTAGAATATTCTGTTATTAATTCCCCAACTCGAGGGATTTCCTGGCTGGAACATTGAGCATACAATGCTGAGACTGATTGGTGTGATTTGGAGATTAGGAATTGATTGCTAAGATTTGGGAACAATTCCATATATGATTGTTTGACTGAGTTAATTTCTCTTTGTATGTACTTAGTATAGTATATAAATAGGACACTTGTATTATTCCTCTGTGTGAATGAATAATAGTTTAATCAAACTATTCACTTTGATTTTCAAGATGGTATCAGAGCAGGAATATTATTTCTGACTCTCTTGTTACACTGTTGAGAAGGAAAAATAAATCAGGATTTTATTCCTTGTTTTTTTCCAAAGTATGACACTCAGGATGTCTGGATCTAAGCCTATTGAAAACTGTGGTTTCTTCAGTAAAGGGTGAAGGGAGGCGAATTCCTGGACCAGTTCGACTGCATGTCTGCTATACCGTTTAGAATTTGTTTCAACATGAACGCTATAAACCCTACTAGGCGGAATTAGGGTTCATACCTGCGTCCAAGCTATCTGATGTAGGTCTGAAAACACTCCTGATCTTCTCCCGTATTCCTGAAGTTCCTCCTGGATGCAAGTGTGGGCTTGCTGCTTCCAGAATCCTTCTCAGCCTCCAGACGAATTGCTCTCACTCTCGAAACCCTAGATTTCGGTGTGTATCTAAAGCATACGAATTATGAAGGCTAAGGAAACTTATATAGGCTACGGGAGGGACCTGGAGGAAAAAATACGAATCAGGCTCCCAACTTTATTAGGACTTCTGGTTCCACCCGAACCTAGTCTGAATAAATTTAATAACAGTTAGTACCACTAAATAACTGTTATTGCACTCCTGTCCATATTCTCAAAAATTAATATTTCGAGGTCCTGTTATTAAATACTTATTATCTCCCCATGTTAAGATTACAGATATCCGTCGATTAAATTAATTACTGACTAATTCATTTAATCGACCTCTTCCCAAATTCCTTGATCCTTACCACTTAACTTATTTGATATGTCCAGATTACCAAGTAATCTACCTGTAGGGTTTGACATAATCAAAACTTATAAGCTTAATCAAGGGGATATCATCAATCCCATAACCGGGACATGGATTCCTTCGATATATCAATTTACACCATGGACTCAATAGTATCACCCAACTCATCGAGGTTTATTGATTCCATAGGAATCTCACTCACTTGACTTGTCAAAGCAATAACTACTAAATACATGTGCACATTGACTATCTAAGGATTAAGAGCATAAGTAATCATAATAACCATGAGAAATAGCTTGTCTTATTATGTCAGTACAAAGACAATGATCTCAACTTGGTCCTGTTCAATATACACAAAGTATACTAGCACATTGAGTTGAAACTATAGTATGAACTATACTGTTTCCTGTAGCCAAGACAGACCTACTAAAACAATGTGCTACAATCGTTCCGATGGTTTGTCTAATTCCATCTAGATTGTGAACTCACAACTTTCATTCCACAAGAACCGAAGATAAGATCTTCTGTGTGTAAGCTAGACTCTACACACCAGATCTTCTACTATGTAGAACAATAGACAACTATGCACAATAATAATATAATGCAAAAGCATTGCCCAAAACTATTCTCATAAATATCAAATTCATATAATCCAATACAAAAAAACATGGCTTTTAGTATTCAATCCATTAAAGGGAATACAGATCAATTTCTAAAGCTGCTGAAATTCAATCCAGAGTCTAATATCTGTTGAGCATCACTTGCTCACACACAAACAAGTACATCTTCTAGTGCTTTCTCTTGTCATTCTACTCCTACACCATGGATAATTGATTCAGGTGCTTCAGATCACATGACAAGTATTCCACACAAATTTCAGTCTTATTCCTCTGTTGTTGGTAACAAAAAGGTTAGAGTTGTAGATGGAAATTTTACTTATATAGCAGGACAAGGTTCCATCAATTTTTTTGACAAAATCACTCTACACTCAGCTCTTCATGTCCCCAATCTTGCTTGTAATCTCTTTTCGGTAAGAAAACTCTCTCAAGATTCCAATTGTGAAGTCATTTTCTCTAAATCTCAATGTAGGTTTCATGATCAAAGCACAGGGACGATGATTGGCAGTGCTAGATTGGTGGACGCTCTTTACTATTTTAATGAGAACTCAATTAGTAATAAACAAGCTCAAAGTTTCAGCGCCAATATCAGTTCGCTCCCTGTTCGTGAACAAATAATGCTTTGGCATCTTAGACTAGGACATCCTAGCTTTTCTTATTTGAAGTATTTTTTTCCCGGCCTTTTTAAAAATTTCAATTGTCCATCCCTTGAATGTGAGAGTTGCCATTTATCAAAGAATCATCGCACTACTTTCAAACCAAAACCTTATTGTGCGTCCAAACCTTTTAACTTGGTTCATAGTGATGTTTGGGGTCCTTCTAGAATTACCACATCATCTGGGAAAAAGTGGTTTGTAACTTTCATAGATGATCATACCCGATTATGCTGGGTTTTTTTTATGAAGGATAAATCAAACGTTGAAAGTGTTTTCAAACACTTTTCAAATATGATTGAAAACCAGTTTGAAATCAAGATTAAAGTACTTCATTCAGATAATGGAACAGAGTATTTCAATCGCTTTTTGGGAAATTTTTTAGAAGAGATAGGGATTTTCCATCAGTCTACTTGCATTGATACTCCTCAGCAGAATGGTATTGCTGAGAGAAAGAACCGGCATTTACTTTAAGTTGCACGAGCAATTATGCTCTCAATGCATGTTCCAAAATACTTATGGCGTGATGCAGTTTTGACGGCATGCTATTTGATAAATAGAATGCCTACTCGTATTTTGAAATATAATACACCTTTGGAGCATTTCAAAAGTTCCTATCCTTGATGTCGACTTTTCTCCGAGTTACCCTTAAAATCTTTGGATGCACTACTTTTGTTCACATACCTAGCAGATTTTGATCCAAACTTGATGCTAGGGCTGAAAAATGTGTGTTCAAAGGCTATGCACCAAACAAAAGGGGGGTACAAGTGCTATAACCCTAGAAAGAAAAAAACCTTTGTGAGCATGGATGTTTCGTTTGTTGAAATTCAGCCCTATTTTGAACAAAAACCCTTCGCAGGTGGAGGAGAAAAATAACGATGTCCATTTTTGGGAAGCATCTATTACTTTGCCTAAAACATTTTTTCCTCAAATAATTCATGGACCTCTTACTTCCCCAAGTCAAGAAGTTAATACTTCTGATAAGGAGAAAAATCAAGAAACTTTCACTTCGCCAAATCAAGAGGTTAGTAGCTCTGAGAATGAGATAAACCAAGATTCTAGTCCCTTGTTGCCAAACTTAGATGAATTGCACACAGGGGGAGAAATACTAGCACATGATCTCCGAAATCCTATCTTAGAGCTTCGTGTTTATACTCGAAAGGGTACTCATCGAAAGGAAAAGGCCCTTCCTACAACACTAGCACAAAGCCAATCATTGTCTCCAAGCAAAGATCTTTCTCAAAATTCAGGTTACTCTGAACCTTTGCCAAATTTCATTCTTGTTGCACCAGATCTTGATATACCTATAGCTCTTAGAAAGGGAGTTCGTACTTGCACTAAATATCCTATTTGTAATTATATGTCCTACCATAAGATTTTAAATCCTATAAATCTTTCGCTTCCAAATTCTCTCACTTATTTATTCCTAGAACCATCGAGGAAGTTTTAGATAATCCGGATTGAAAATCATCAGTTTTGGAAGAGATGAATGCTCTTAAAAAGAATGAGACGTGGGAGGTAGCTAACTTACCGAGGGAGAAGAAAACGGTAGGATGTAAGTGGGTATTTACAATGAAGTGTAAAGCTGATGGAAGTTTAGAGAGGTACAAGGCACGCTTAGTGGCAAAATGTTTTACACAGACTCATGGTATTCATTACCAAGAAACTTTCGCTCTTGTTGAAAAGATCAATTCTGTTCGTATTTTACTATCTTTGGATCAGAGTTATCCTAATAAAAATGGTCTGAGTTGAACTCGGGCTGGGCAGGGCAAAACCCAACTTCTACAATAAGAAGTTCGGTCCGGGTTTGAACGGGCTGAAACATTAGAGTCTCGGCCCTGGATGAGCTTGGACACACTGAAAGTAAATTGGGCTCGGGCTTGAGCTCGGTCTCGAACATGAGTCCAAACCCGTCCAGACCGACCCGGAGTTGCACTCGTAGAGAAGGGAAGAAAAAGGTGTGAAGGGCAACCAGACTAGAGGATATGTGCGATATGCGCAATTACCTCGGGATTTTTGTTCAAATGCCTTTCTACCAACATGTGTTTACTTTATACCCTTGGCCAAACTTGGTCTTTCCAATCTACCCGGCTGGGTAATTTGATCTCTAAAGAGATTATTAGCAACCATGTGGTCCCTTGTTGTCAGCCGAAAGTACTTGATGTCAGCCAAGGTTTTTGTTCAATGACATAAATGCCCTTGCAACCCTAATATTCAATACCCATTCTCTCACTACAAATCTTCAATGATTTTTGTTTCTCCCTCAGGAACATTCAATTTTTTCATCTACCTCTACCTAACAAAGTACAACAAGAAATTACTTCAACCGTTTCATTTATGATTTCAGCGTACTCCAACCTTAATTCCATCGAATAACTTCTCATTTGTCACACTCAGTTGCTCTTGTTTTATCCAGTTCTCACATTTTCTCTCTATATGAGTCTCTCATCTCCATTTGTTCTTGACCCTGCTCAGAGTACAGGTAAACTGTATTTTTGTTGAGATTGTTGTATTTGTTGTGTCTTTTGATCCTAATGTTAGCTGATCACTTAAATTTTCTGCTTTTTATTTTGATTTTTTCAATTTCATATGTGTTCATATTCATCTGTTCTTTCTGTGTTTTCTTATGCCAATGTAACACTTGTCGGGAACGATTTGGGTAAGACCACGATGACCAGGCAGTGGGCATGGTCGTCCTGGTCTTCATTCACTAAGACACAGAGACGACGTATAAAGTATAGGGATCGTCCGGGAAAACCACAGAGGGAACACCCGGACGACCCTGATGACCCACCGTGGTCGTCTCAGTGAGTCTAGGTCGTCGCTGTCTGAGTGAACCGGAAAAGCACCGAGGGAACAACCTGACGACCCAGACAGGTCGTCTCTGTGATTCTAGATCGTCCGTGTCTGAGTGAACTGGATTGGTAGACGGTCTCGACGAACTTCCCAGACAACCGTGACGATTCCCAACAATCAAATTGTTTAAATAAGACTTAAAATAAGACCCCAACAATCAAATAAAACAATCGGAATTCCAATAATCAAATACTTTAAATAAGACTTACATGTTTTTTTGAAGAACCCCAAGAACCACAAGAACTATTTCAAAAAAAAAATAAGAACCCCAAGAACAAATACTTCGGAAATTACATCAACAAATAGATTACAATAATCAACAGTTCCAAAAACACAAAAACTGGAACATGGCTTCAAACATTAATCAAGGTAAAATCAAGGTAAATAATATCAACCCAACATTAATCAAGACCCGAACACAAAAATTAGATTGGGGGTAGCAAAGATAAAATCAACATAAACTGAAAACAAATTTTAAACAAATCACTTAAAGACAAAAAAAACAAAAACTTAAAAGAAATTTCATTAAACTTAAAATAAATTGCAGATTACATTGAAATTTCAAAACTTAAAAGAAACAAACTACATTTTTTTTGGTTTCTTCTTATCCCTAGGAATCTCTTCTGGGTCACAATCCGAACTAGTGCTCGATTCTTCACTAGCACTACCATCCCTGTCTCTTTTACGTGGAGGAGGTGGGAGACTAGTCCAGTGAGCCGTGTATTCTTCGTCTTCATCGGGTGAGTGAATGGTTGTTTCGGAACCCCTTTTGTAGGAATAACCAATTTCGTCATCCTCTTCACTTTCCTCCTCCTCTTCACTTTTTTCTTCTTCACCACTTTCCTTCTCTTGACTTATTTCTTCTTCATCACTTTCCACCTCCTCTTCTTCTTCACCGTGGTCAGTTTCGTACTCCTTAGGTGGGGAGCTTGGTTTGGACATTTTGATGGAGTGATTTGGGAGTGTGAATAGATTGTGGTTTGGCAGTTTCAATAGTTCTTACATTTATAGTGGTGGAGGGTAGACGAAGAGACTCGGCAGTTTCTTTTGTTTCTTGTGTCTTGCATGCTTGTAATAATGTGGATACATTTGTAGATGATTTCTTCTTGAAAATGTATCCACATTTAAAAAGAATGCGGCTTATCAATTTCCAAGGCATCCCGTGAAGTTCCTCTAAAAAAATAAACTATTTGGATGACCAATGTTCGGTCGTCCGTGTTATTCACCAGTGAAGACCGGGACGACCAAGTCCGGCCGACAAGGTCGTCTGATAATGACCAAGGTCGTCCGATTCATTCACTGGTGAAGACAGAGACGACCACGGTCGTCGGGTTCGTCGGTGTCATTCACTTGGGAAGATAGAGACGCCCAAAGGACATTGGTCGTCTCTATCTTCGCTACCAACTGTTTATTATTAGAAAAAGAAAACCTAAACCCTAAACCCTAAACCCTTATTATTAAAAATACCTATTATCACATTATGGTTATTCTTAAACCCTAAATCATAATTAAAGAAAACACACATTATCTTCTAACATGTGAAGTTTGTTTATATATGACAGAGATGGTGAAAAATTAGGAGTACTTGTCATTTGGAATGGTGCATGGGATCGTGTCGAAGGTAGGTACAAATACTTGGGTGAAAGATTGAAGACAACGCATTTCAAGATATGAAAAGGCGTTACTATAGAGTTATTGAAGGAAGATGTTTCTGTTAGAATGGGTGGTGATCATGAGTCTACTAAGAAGATCGTCTTACACTATCATCACTTGATTAACGATGCAGACTTGTTCCCCCCTAACGTACTTTCTGATGACATACAAATAGATGATTTGTTTGATTGGTGTTCTGCGGGATTTACTGTTAGAATGTACGTTACTTTGGAGGATGAGGTTCAAGGAAACGTAGTTTCAGATATAGTTCTTGATAGAGTACATAACGGCCCAATTCCGATGGATGACCACAATATGCAGCCGATTCCGATGGATGACCACAATATGCAGCTGATTCCCGTGGATGAACACAATAGCCCCCATGCATTGATTGAAGAAGAATACTTCCCCGGTGTGAAGATCATCCCCGAGGGCTATGCTGACGACATGGACCCTCCATTGGTCCGCAGAGAAATGGAAAATGTTATGGCTCTCAGTCCACCCGACTTCGATCATGACAACTCCACCAATGTGGTCAATGAAAATGATGTGTATTATAGAGAGGAACCAAATGTGCATAACAATCTTGCATTGGAAACTGTGTAGATAGACCGCACTCGTTTTTTTGATGAGGCCGGTGGTAGTGGTTGTAGTGATGGCATTGGTAGGTCTGACGGACTGGTTCTGAAGATTGGCGATTTGTTTGCCGGACCCGACGTGATATTAATGCCTATTACGATAGTTGCTGCTAAGAGCGGATGGTCTATTCACGTCTACAAGCGAGAGGTTGTGCGGATAGTGCTGCGTTGTAGTGATGACAAATGTAAGTGGATGGTGGGGGCGTACAAAATCAAAGAGGCTGTGAACTATGTCCTTAAGAAACACAATACCATTCACACATGTACCGCAATTACGATTGACGGTAAGCACCGTAACATCACTAGCATGGTCATAGCCAAGCAATTGCTGGGACGGTTTAAAGATTCTCACAAAGACACACTCAGTTCTTCCACTGCTTGTTCGGATCCCCCTACTTCTTGGAAACTTGATGGCCCTGCTTGCTGGGATCCCCCTGCTTCTTGGAAACTTGATGGCTCTGAACCCCTAGATCTTTCAGCTGCCGCTGCAAGCACAATTTGATTGGATCCATCTTCTTTTGGCTCGAATCCCCCTGATCTTGTTTGCTCTGTTGCTTCCTGCTCGTTTGGCTCGAATCCCCCTGCTTTTGTTTGCTCTGTTGCTGCTTGCTCGTTTGGCTCGGGTTGGTTGTATCTACGGGTAGCTTCGAGCTCTGCATACTAACAAGAATATTACATTAAAATTAGGAACATGTTAAAATTAAAAACATACTTAGTTGACTACCAATCATACTTGTAAGTATATCTGGCCGGGAGGTCTAACATACTCAGTTTGTGTCTCATGCGGTATTCCTTTTGCCACCTTCCACACTTCCGACACCAGAGTTCCCGTAACGTGTGCCATTTTCCCAAGTTTGTCCAACTTCTCAACCGTGATGCCCTGATTGTACGCGGTTGTCTTCAATAATACAGTGCCTTGATTTTCAACCAACGTTCGCAAGTCTTTCATTTTCTTCTCGACGCAGTCTAATCGTTCGCCAAACTTGTCGACTTTTTCGTTCACTGTCTTGAACTCCCCCCGGACCAGGGAAAAAAAATCTTGCTTGAACGATTCAAATTCCCCAGCTTGAACAGAAGCTCTAGGGACCTCAGGTGCAGGAGTTGCATCATTTTGATGATAAGGCACTTCCGCATGGGGGATAGAGGCTCCTCTAATTATTTCTGTTCCCCCTTGTTCTTCTTCTGATTCATCGATGAGAACAGTCTTCTGCTTCTTCCTCATCGGACCAGCATCACTAGCTTGCAGTGCATTCTTCTTCTATCTTTGTGGGCCAATCGCAGCGACATTCTTGCCCTTCTTCTTCCGCTTCTTACTAGCCTCCACATCAACATCACCTACTTCCACTTCAACGTCATCTTCTTCCGCTTCAACATCATCTTTCGTCGGTACCTTATCAAAGTAGTAGGAAGGTTCGAAAACACGATTCTCATGTTGATCATCTAATATTACAGTCTTTTCTTGAAAGACCGCAGTCCACCGTGGGAAAAGAGGCTTGCAAGGGTTACTACGGTGGTGCTCAATGAAGCTTTCCCAGCAGGGCTCCTTCTTATCTTCCTCCGTTGGCACGAGAGTTGGATATACTTTCTTTACAGATTTCCAATATTTGGCGGCTTCTTCCAAGGTTGCATTGCAATTTCTTTACTCCCAGTTGGCCAACCTCGGCCATATCGGTGCACCTTCCTTCTTCTTGCCCACATTGTCACCGAGCTCCGGTATGGCCTCGCAAATCCATGCCAGAAAGATGTGTGGGAAGCAATTCATGTTATACTTCCTGCGACGTTCAGGATCGAAATTCATATTCCAAGCCTCTATCTTCACCTGATCAAGGGAATCTGTCCACAAGTAACTCCCCCATGCGAAACTGTTATCCCAATCGAGATCGAAGAACAACCCGAATGGATCCATGCACATCTCATATTTAGAGCTTCTCGTGTACACCAGTCTACCCATTAGGCAAGCCATCGTCAACTTAGCATAATCAGTGAGTTTCTCAGGGCTCAAGTCCTTTTCTTCTTGCAACTTTCTAAGTGCATCTTCAACCTTAGTGATTTTGATGTTATGACCCATCTTGTGGTTTTTGAGATACTTCGCAGCCCAACCATAGTCAGTGACTTTCTCACCTACCCCATCGATTTTCCCGATTCTCAACCCCGACACCAAGCAAAACTCCTGCAATCCAAAACAAACTGGCATGCTGTTTACGTTGAACCACAACTCAGTGTCTTCTGTCTCCGTGTTGATCTTCGCATGCATAACAAGATTTACTATCTGCCTCGGATAGTTGAGCGGGCCACCATTAAGGTGCAACAAGAACTTCAACGGCCAGAGCCTAGTCCGTATCACTGACCGTACGTCCTCACTAAGGCATTTCATAGTCTGCTCATAGTATTTCAGATGGCACCTCGTAGTGATGTTCCATCTTTCAATCAATTTCTTACACAACGGGAGCGGTATGTCTCCTCCCAAATATTGGCCCAAGTTCGAAACCTTAAGTAACTGAACCTACAATATAAAACACAAATTAGTAAAATAACTGTCATACATAAGTTAATGAGTTCTAATCAAAGTTATAAACTGTGTATGTAAGTTATCAATGTTAAAATAAGTTATAAACTGTGTATCTAACTTATTAATGATTTTAAGCTAATGATTTCAATTTATAGCTAATCTAAGTTATAAACTGTCTTATTAATGTTTTGGTGTCAAAACTAAGAGTTCAGCTGTTCTTGTTCAAAAAAGGTGTCCAGGTGTGTTCAATTTAGTATTCAGTGTTGAACACTTCAAAAAAATTGTGTCAAAGTGTTCAGTAGTTCTGTAGAACACAGACGATATAAGAAAAAAACCAAGACGAAACGGGAAAGGCACGGACGACCTAGAGGCCATTCACAGAGACGAACTCTGGACCAGGTCGTCTGCGTTTATACCCGGTCGTCAGCGTTTATATCGGATCGTCTGGGTACAAACCAGATCGTCTGGACTTGGACTAGGTCGTCTCGGTAAAATTAATTTCAACCGAGACGACCTTGCCCAGACGATCTGGTCTAGCACCAGACGACCTGGTATAAACCCAGACGATCCGGTTTAAACACAGACGATCTGGTCCAGACCAGATCGTCTCGTAAAAATGCCATTGGCAGGTGTTTCGTCTCCGTAGTTAGCCAGAACCTAGATCTAATTCAACCCAGATCGTCTCTATCCACAAAAACTAGATCTAAGATCGTCACGGTTTTAAACCAACAACACAAGATTGAATATAAAACAAACTACAAATACTCAACCCAGATCGTCTCTGTGCAAAAAAAATAGATCTAAGGTCGTCCGGGTTTTGAACAAACACAAAGTTGAATCATACACAATGAAAACACACTACAAATCAAACTGAAACTAAAATTCTAACCTCATCATTCGCGACACGAATTGTGGGAATTGGGCGGTTGAGGAAGACGATAGTCCTGACGGTGGGGTGGGTAACAGTGGCCACCTGAGTTTGATCAACACCGGCAGGGAGTGAGCCGGAGCCGGTGGCAGCCATGGACGGCGATGATGAAGAGGAGGGAGCAGTTGTGGAGGACGACACCATGGAGGAGGAAGAGAGAGGTGGTTGTTTTTCGCACTTGTAGAGAGTGAGAGAGCAGAGTGATTGTGATAGGTCGGAAAAGTAACCGTCTGTTTTTTATTACTAGGAATTTGTTTAATATTTAAAATGGTGTTTATTTTTTGGTTAAACCCTAATCGGATCGCACCATCACTTATAGTCCACGGGTAGATTGGTAAGACCAAGTTCGTAGGCGATTTAAAGACCAATCTCTCTCGACCAGACTAGAGGATATGTGCGATATGCACCTCCCTCTCTCTGTCTCCTAGGGTTGCAACTGAATCTGCTGATCATATGAAAACAGTAATGGCTAGACACGACGACGGTGAGCCGAGCAGGAAAGTGGAAGACGCCGGCGCCGACAAAATCAGCTCCTTGCCCGATTTTATTCTCCATGAAATCCTCTCCTCCGTCGATTTAAAACAACTGGTTCAAACCTCCGCCCTCTCACGGCGGTGGAGGTACGTCTGGACTTCCCACCCCTATCTCAACCTCCAATTCCGCACCAACTTCATCATCCGATTCCTCTCCCTCCGCAACCACTCTTGCAAGGTAATCAGTTCCACCATCTCCATCTACTACTACGCCACTCCTTGGTTTCTCAACCGCTGCTTTTCATACTTGATCCAACACGGCGTGGAGAAACTCCGAATTCATTCAATTTATTGCTGTTCGTTCACTAAGTATCGGTTTCCTCCTTGCTTTTATACTTGCGAATCGATTACTGAGCTTGATCTTAGTCACAATCACGATGTTGCCCTTCACGACGCCGTTTTGAACCTTCCCAATTTGAAGAAACTAAGTCTTGTCAGTTTCACATTCTGGGAAGGAGGCAATGTTGCTAGAGATAATTGCATCACTAGTGAATTGTTTTCAAAATGTGTGAATCTGGAATGCCTGGTCTTAGACCTCTGCGATTTTCGGCTTTTGAATGTTTCTTTACCTGTACTCAAGAGGTTAGATGTAAGATTGAATTCAGCGGTTGATCCAGAATCCGATATAGAGATCAAACTTGATACACCACTGCTGAGTTCATTTAGGTTGGAAGGTGGGGCTTCTGTATTGCTTAACACCGTATCGGAGCTTTCCTGTATGGAGAAAGTGTACATTAATCTCCACCAAGACGAGCTTTGTTATTGCCGCGATAATGTGAAAGAAGCTTCGGCGATGAATCTCATTAAGATGCTTGAGCAGCTTGGGAATGCAAGCAATGTTACTTTGGCCGCCGAAACAGCTGAGATTCTTGCGATGAAGCCTGTTTCGGTTGCAAACTATAGTCCCCCGTTTGGTAACTTGAAACATCTGAAGTTTCTGGAGCCGTGTGAATCCGTACGATTGCCTACAGAAGTGTTGACTTACTTGACGATTGGATCACCCTACCGTGAGTCTGTGCTGATGGAGTTGCCCAAGGAATGGTGGCGTAACGGGACCAGAGATGGTGGTGAAATTGTCATGAAAAGGCAATACAAAATACATTTGGATCGCAAAGATAGGGAAGGTTGAACAAAAAGCTGGAGAGCGACTACAATGCCAGCTGATTTGCAATTCAGTTCTAATTTTTGGTTTTGTTTCTGAAGTTCAGACAGTTTTTTGGGTTAGATTCAATGAAGTTGGACTAGTTGGTTAGTTTTTATGTTAATCGGTTGTAAGAAGAATGGTTCGGTGCTTCAGGAAGAAGGGAAAATTATTTTTCTATATTCTTGAAGATTGTGTGCTGGACAGATATCAGGGATGTTCTTTGAATGCTGAAAAGATTAGATTTTATAAATTTGTTTGTGTTTTACAATGAATTCTGTGTTTATCAATAAATGCTGAAAAGGTTTTTGTAAATTCTGTGTTTTTCCAAAGAACAATCTCATCATACTTTACGATTGCTGTTGATTTGAACTTTTTTCAATGAATTAAGCCATGGCCTCCAGGGAAAGGGGTGTCTTGGCTTTCTGGTTGTACGAGCGATGGGTTCTGAATCCTCTTCACCGGCAATTGGTTCTCATGTTCATCGTTCGTGTCTTATGGAATTTTTTCAAAATCTCTGGCTGAACGTTGATTTGAGAAAATGTCTCTCTTTGTTCAACTTCGATAACATGGAGGATTATACCAAAGCCCTCACTGGAGGGCCATAGGTTGCCCTTGATCATTACCTGATAGTGCAAAATTGGACACCTGATCTTAAGGTCTCTGATGTTGAGAGACGGCAGCGTGGAATAGAATTCTTGAGCTCTCGAGACCTAAGCCTTTATACCGTTTCAAGAGATATTGGCTACCGCTAAAACTTGACTTGACGACTGTGAATATGGGAAAATGACAGTTTTGCACATGTTTGTGTAAAGTTTGATTTGAACAAACCCTTATTTCAGATGTGTGTGTATGTTCGATATTCAATTGTTCGATAAACAATTCCAAAGCAATAACAACCAAACACAAAAAAAAAAAAAAAAAAAAAAAAAAAAAAAAAAAGAACAACAGCTTTCCATGCAGTAGGTTACATGCTATTAAAGAAGAAATAGAGTCATAGCAATAGAATCGAAAGCAAGCAAGTTCCCCGCCTCAATAAGGGCATGAGGCAGAAGAGTTGGACTCGCAACTAGCGCTAAATCTTCGGATTACAAGCCTGTCCTCTCAAATCTTTTTTTTCATCGGGCATCAAGAGAGGGGCGATCGGCTAACCGCTTTAAAGCATACTCCATTCTAAGTGAATTCATTCCATCAAGAGCGAAACTCTTTATTTTACCACTGCTAACACACTTCCCATTAAATAGGAGTAGTTTCTCATAATACTTTCAGCACTTCTCATAGTATTTAATGAAATTCATCAAACACCTTCTAAGTGATCTTCTATAGCTACTTTCTCATAATACTTTCAGCACTTCTGCTCTCTAAAATGCCACATCATTTTCAAATTGGCCCTTAGAATGTTGAACCTTAACCCACAATACCCTGTCTCATGTTAGGAACAAGAAGAGAGCATATGCCTGCAAGCAAATGAAGATCCTCCCACAGCAGATAGCACAAAAACAGCACGGAACGGCTTCGTACCAATTTTTAGGCATGCAAACTTTTTGAACACTACAATAGAGAATTACAAGACCTTTAAGTTGATGATTGTTCTCTCAATTATGAGAACATAGTTGCTATATTTTTTAGTTGAGAACAAGATGGCTCTTTGACCGACGAAATAAAGATTGGATACTGTGGGAAGAAACCTACAAGAAGCCTCGTATTATGAGGCTCACTTTTGTTTCTACAACATTCACTGCCTGGCATCTGTTCATGAGGATACAGGACAGAAAAACACTAGAAAGCACAAAACTGTTGTACAAGCGGAACTTTAAGGAGGGATTAACACAGCTACTACTACAACTGGAAAGAGAAGCAGCTCTCAGAAATCTCTAAAACTCATTTTAGGGTCCTCCGACCTCCCTCTCCCTCGACCCCTGCCCCTGCCTCTTCTCCCTCTTCCCCTTCCCCTTCCCCCCATGCGTCTGGGAAACGACCTCCCGTGCTTCATCTGCACAATCGAATGCAGCAGGTCATCACAAAGAATGCATCCCTTATGCAAGGTGGCCCCACCCTTCAAAGGAGTGGTCTTCTTGTTGAAGTCGACTTCAATGATGGTGGAATCACATTCAGAACAACGCTCCTTTGTTGTGGAGATGCGATGAGCGCCTTCGGGAAGAAAAACTAGGCAGTTGCACATGTTGCAATAGAGCCTCCATTTAGGAGCACTGACTGGATCAAGGACTAGTGTCCCGCTGCACTCTGGGCAGGCACAGACCCCTTGGGCTACAACAGAATGTTTGCATGTGGGGTGTGGACAGAGGAAACAAGGCATGCCAGCTCCCTTCCCTAACTTTCCAGCACCACCTCCACCTCCACCTTTAGGGGCACCAAAGAGGGTGTCTATGCCTTCAAATGGAGGACTGTTGTAGCAGTAAGGGCAGAAAGGAAAGGTCTTCCCTTCTGGGCCAGCCAATGAGAACATCAAAAGCTCAAAGTTGTCCAAAGGGCACGTAAGTTCTTTGTATAGCTGCAAAAGATCACAAGAATTATAAACAAAGAAGAAAAATAATACAGAGAAGCAGCAATGATGCCACTTCCAAACATGACATATGGAAACCTGGAAAATGAGGGAGGGGATGCAGCAAACAAAAATGTGCTGACTGAAAGTTCACTTATATTTTTCTATTTTCAACAGCAGGGCTGACCATCAAATGTTACACTCAGTGAAGTGTGTGCTTGGACATGCCATCATATCCAGAGCATATGTTATTTTAACGTCATTGACCCTTTTATATTGTGTACGGTCATCTTAGTGTAATAGGAAGTTTTAGATGACTACAAAAGACTGTTAAAGGAACTTGTTTTTTCAGAATGGCATCATACTTGATCCATAATTCACTACCTGCACAATGTTCAGCGCAGGCCAGAGTAACCTCTCAATGAATGTGCAACTGAACCCTAGGTTAATACTATCACGCAGGACATGGGATTACAGCTTACCTTGATAGCACCCCTTTGAGGAACATAATAAACTTCCTCACAAGTAGCACAGTATAGTCGTGAAGGCTGGCTAGAAATGTACTTCATATAACGTAAGCATATTCCACATCTACTAAGCAAACGTCCGGAATCTGAAAGTGGGGAGAACTGTGCTTCAAACAGTGCATCCATGTTGTCAATCTGTGTCAAAGTGAAAGGACATGGTTATATTATGTTAGAAATAATATGATGTCATTGTGGAAACTAAAGAGCTGGTGTGTAAATATAGAACAGGGGCAAACACCTAACCAGACAATGATCTTGAGTAATACAATTCAAAGTACGAGACAATCAGCTGCACGTTGATATAATCTAAGATATTAGCCCTGTGCGGTATACAACTACACATAAGGTTCAAGGCACGAAGAAAAGTTATAAGAGGTGTAGCATAAGTTCCACAATCATTATTCAAATGACTGAAAAGCCTTCAGATGGAAGCCCTACATTTTCTGTCGGATTTCAAGATGAATCAGTCGGGACACGTAGAATATCTTATCTAAATGCAGGGACAAGTAAAAGTGTCCTCGTAGAATATCTCATCTACATAAGAATGGTAAGAATGAAAAATCAAAGGAAACTATAGTCCACTGCTTTCAGCAGTGCTTAATTACTCTTGTAACATTAATGCAGATGGTTCCAGAGGCTTTTAATTAAAAATCACGTGTTTTATGTACTTCTAACATGGTTAGGTCAATCTTTCAAGTTTACTTCTCAGAGAACATTAAATATCATGTGCAAAGATAATTTCTCCTGGCACCGAGTCATTAGATATTATCACCTGCTTCACAAAGTAACTGAACTTCCTCTTAAATTGTTCTAGTACATGCTGCACAACTAGAGAATGATCAGCTTGACCCTTGGCAACCAGTGTAATTTGCTGCTCTATAAAACTCCGAATGTCAGGTAAACAAAGGTCTGGATCGATACACTGATAGCCTCTTATCAAACTGATACCTAGAGCAGTTGGAGTCAATCTTCTTCCAGCTTGTACCTGCATTTCAGAGGAATCACGAATAGTAAATCGTAGACATCCTTTGCAAGTATGAACATACAAAAATCAGCGAGCAATCTATAAGATGTACACACGTTGCTCACACAAACCTGGACATAGTTTCTTTCACAGATATTGTTGATATGCACAGAAATTGATGCATCTGTGCCAATTCCGTGCTTCTCCATTAGGGAAATGAGCTCACTCTCAGTAAGATAATCTGGTGGTTCGGTTTTCCCCTGAGAAAACAAAATTTTCATCCATGAGTATCAATAATTTAAAGTTGCGAGCCCTAAAAAGTGTAATAATCCATGGGGGGCACCTCAAAACCATAGGGTAACGAGGGAGTACATCCCAGGATCTTATATAATACACAGTAGGATCAAACGATCCGAAGCGAGACAAACTCAACACAAAGTACTCCGTATTATCCAAGTTTCTTCCCAATATATGTTGTGCAACCCATAACAAAAGTTGTGTAGAGAAGGAGAGCCAGATAAGAAGGGTCGGTGGTGAAGGTGAGAGAGAGGGGAGGCTGAGTGTGAAGGGGAAGATAGATAGATAGATTTAGGGTTTTTTTTTCAGATAGAAATGTGAGGAGAAGGGGAGTAATAGGTATTTATGCTATGTAATTTGTTTTGATCCGAAGGGTAATTTTGTCTTTTCAAACATCCGTTAGTTGCCGTCACCCACCGTTAACTGACAAGGGTGGTTTTTGTATATCCCCGAACACGGAGGTTGTTTTTGTATATAACCCATACTCGAGGGGTGGTTTTTGTCTTTTACCCTTGAAGATATTATGATCAATTCTAGTTCCATAGACACACGCACTATGCCTCTTAGATCCAATTGTTGATTTACTTCCCACATACTCCCACAAAGTCGCTTGAAAAGCAGGCACGAAGAGAAAGAGTTCGCGATTAAGAACATAAAAGGGTTCTGGTAAGTTGGTAAGTACCAGAGTAAAGCTAAGTTCTAATCATTGGGGTTGTTATTTCTCTCTCTAAAACCCTGCTATGTCACTTTCCTAGGTCTGTTTGCTCATAATAACTTTGCTCTGTGTTTGTGTTCGGGGCTTCAATGTTGAAGTAGGATGGTTTGGTTGATTTGGTCTTAAACTTTTTCCACCTGATAGTGTACTGGTTTGGTTGCAATTTACCCTCTAAGCCAGGAAAAACTAACCCGTGCACACCCCTATATGAAGGTGTTAGAATCCTATAAATTCTACAACCACCAGTTCCAATATCTATTCTTCAGTTTTCATATTGCCGCGAGATTTTCGCTTGTTTAAGGTCAAGTGAATTCTTGTACAAATTGTTTATGCACAAGTTGGTGGCATTATTTGCTTTCATATTGGAATATAAGTTTATACCAGTTCCAATATCTATTCTTCAGTTTTCATATTGCCGCGAGATTTTTGCTTGTTTAAGGTCAAGTGAATTCTTGTACAAATTGTTTATGCATAAGTTGGTGGGATTATTTGCTTTCATATTGGAATATAAGTTTGTATGTGAAGTTTTAAAATTGACAGTTTAGCCTGATTGAACGTGCTTCTTATATTTCTTTTAAAACCTTGCTATTCTACATGGGCCAATCAGCAAAGGCGGAGTAATCCAGGATATTTTTTAATTGAACTTTTTTTGTTGTAAACTCTGAATGTGAGCTTTCTCAACATGCTATGCTAGTAAAACTAAAGTCATGAGTTTAATTGACGACTCGTGACTCTGAGATTCTTTTTAAAGAAAATCTAAAGTCATGAGGAGTGCTCAAAAGGGTCGTATTATAGCAAAGTGAGGATAATTCCTGCATTTTTTTCTTTGCAACCGAACAAATGCTTAGGATTAAAAAGGCTCAACTCTCACCTACCTCCACCTCGGTAAAACTGTCAGGTTTTCCCTTCCATCATCAAAACTCTCAGATTGCCTCAAGTAGCAAATTTCAGATAATTTTTTAATCCAACACTTCCGTTATTTGACCATTACTTCCAGTTCTATAGGGGGCAAAATGATCCGCTCCATGAAAACATGAACAACACGAACACCACCATCATCACCGAATGTTTTGATTCTCAGAAATAGGTCATGGTCCACCGAATGTTTACCCAGAACCATTAGCTGGACCAACACTTTCAGCATTTAAATCCACGTATCTTTTATCATTTTTGTAGTTTGTAGTCAGTACCACAGATTGCTTTCTATGCATGTATGTGAGGGGCAACGTGCATGCGTGGATTTAAATGCCGGTCTGACTACAAACCGGTCTGTTAGATTAAGAAGGGACCAACACTTCCGAAAGTGCACCCTTCGGAAGGGACCAACACTTCCGAAAAAGGTCATGGTCCACCGAATGTTTACCCAGAACCATTAGTTGGACGAACACTTCCGAAAGTGCACCCTTTCAGAATCTAATAAATGCCGGTCTGTTAGATTAAGAAGGGACCAACACTTCCGAAAGTGCACCCTTCTTAATCTAACAGACCGGCATTTGTCAACCAATGGCATTATATGCTTTTCCTCTACAAAAGCAACAGTAGAAGTAGAATGTCTGAGGAGCTATGTTAACTGGACTCGGGTGCGGGTGTCATGTCGGGTGTGGATCTAAGGATCGGATTTGCCTAATTGTTAAAAATTAGGATTCGGGGACTCGGCTAAAAAGTACCCAAATTTTGGACACGGGTGCGGGGATATGTCATACTTTTCTGTTTTTTGTGTTTGTCTGTGTAGGTCATTCATCCAATTTAGTCCTGGTAAGAGGTTCTGTAAAAGATCCAGAGGAAAATGATATATTGCTCTATCGAATATGGGCTACAATGAGGTGCCTTATATAGGCATACAATTAATGGGGAGGAAGAAATTACCTAATATAACCTATCTATATACATCAATACAAGGATTTACTGCATGATTTAAGTGATGCTAATTAGGGAAATTAGAAAGCTAGGAAAGAATCCCCAAGATTCTGGAAATCAAATATCTCAATAAGGAAGTTGATTCCCTAAAATGTGGAAAGCATATTTCAACACTCCCCCTCAAGATGGTGCGTGGATGTTATCCATACCCATCTTGCACGTAATCTCTTGAAAGCAACGACTTGGTAAACCTTTGGTCAGGATATCAGCGAGTTGGCTATTCGTTGGAACATATGGAGTGCATATTAATCCACTATCTAGCTTCTCTTTGATAAAATGTCTATCCACTTCGACATGCTTCGTACGATCGTGTTGTACTGGGTTATGAGCAATGTTGATTGCTGATTTGTTGTCACAGTACAACTTCATAGCTCCTTCCCACTTTACTCCCAAATCATCTAAAAAGTATCTTTAGCCACAATAATTCACAAATGCCAAGTGCCATGGCTCTGAATTCTGCTTCCGCACTAGATCTAGCAACCACTGATTGTTTCTTACTTCTCCAAGTCACCAAATTTCCTCCTACCATAGTGCAGTAGCCCGATGTTGATCTGCGATCAACAACAGATCCAGCCCAATCCGAGTCAGTATAAGCTTCTACACTCAACTTCATATTTTTCTTAAAGATAACTCCTTTTCCTGGGGTGGATTTCAAATATTGTAATATTCTCTGAACTGCGCCTAAATGAACTTCTTTGGGTGAATGCATAAATTGGCTTACCACACTCACAGCGTAAGCTATATCGGGTCGTGTATGGGACAAATAGATAAGCTTTCCGACAAGTCTTTGATATCTCCCCCTATCGACTGATGCATCTTCGGGAGCCTCTCCTAATTTGTGATTTGGCTCAATGGGTGATTTGGCTCAATGGGTGTATCAACCGGCTTGCACCCAAGCATCCCAGTTTCCTTCAGGAGGTCAAGAATGTATTTTTGCTGAGATATGAAAATTCCATGTGCAGATCGTGCTACCTCGATCCCCAAAAAATATTTCAATTTTCCCAAGTCTTTGATTTGAAACTCTTTAGCCAGTCGACTTTTGAGCCACTCAATTTCTTCAATGTTATCACCTGTGACAATTATATCATCAACATAAACAATCAAGACTGTAATTTTACCATTTGGAGACCGTTTGGTGAAGAGAGTATGATCTCCTTGGCTTTGCTGAAACTTCAAGTCTCCCATAGCTCTAGCAAATCTCCCAAACCATGCTCTAGGAGATTGCTTTAGCCCATACAATGCTTTTCTCAACCTGCATACGTAATTACCTTTGAATCCTTTGCTAAATCCCGGTGGTGGCATCATGTAAACCTCCTCTTCGAGGTCACCATGCAAGAAAGCATTTTTTACATCTAATTGCTGCAATGACCATCCAAAATTAGCAGCTAAGGATAATAGTACTCGTACAGTATTCATTTTCGCCACAGGGGAAAAAGTCTCATCATAATCGATGCCATATGTTTGAGTATAACCTCTGGCTACGAGTCTAGCTTTATATCTCTCCAACGTTCCATCTGCTCTATGTTTCAATGTGAACACCCACTTGCATCCAACCGGTTTCTTCCCGTAAGGAAGTTCAACAATCTCCCATGTATGGTTTTTCTCAAGTGCACTCATTTCCTCCAACATTGCTTTCTTCCAATTTTCATTTCCAAGTGCCTCTTGGAATGATTGAGGAATTTCAATTGAGTTTAGCTGGGTAAGAAAAGCTTTATGTGATGGAGAAAGTTTACTATACGAAACAAATTTAGAAATAGGATGTTGTGTACATTGCCTCACTGGTTTTCTAATAGCAATAGGCAAATCCAAATCTCCCAAATCAGCCTCGTGGTCATTGACAATTATAGAATCTAGTGACTCCCTAGGTGAGGGTAAAGGAGACATTTCATTACCTGAGGCAGATGCTTGGACGTGCACAGGTTCAGGGTTCTTTTGCCTCTTTCTAGAGTACACTTGCAGTGGTGGTACGGCAGAATCAATACCAATTCTCCCAATCCCATCCATACTTCCAGAGCCGAATGGTGGAACAGTGTTTAGAGACGAGTTTGAAGTATCAGAGGAAGCTTCTACCGGTTTTGAACTGTGTGATGGTAGTTCAAAACTTGACTGGATGTTATCTTCAAACAAGGGCCTTTGTTGGAGATCAAAGTTAGGAAAAAAAGGTTGGTTTTCAGCAAAAGTAACATCCATAGAAGTAAAAAACTTATTAGATGAAGGATGATAACACTTATACCCCTTTTTAGTAGGTGAATATCCGAGAAAAACACATTTGAGTGCTCTAGGATCTAGTTTCCCACGATTATGGGTATGAATATGGACAAATGAGACACAACCAAATACTTTTGGTGGTAGTTGACTACTACTGTTTAGATCAGGGAAGAATTTTGAGAGGACAGAAATAGGGGTTTTATTTTCTAAAACGGTAGAGGGCAATCGGTTAATTAGGTGAGTTGCAGTTAGTACTGCTTCTCCCCAATAGGCCTTAGGTACATTGTTTTGGAGAAGTAAAGCTCGTGTTACTTCAAGAAGATGTCGATTCTTTCTTTCAGCCACCCCGTTTTGCTGAGGGGTATTTGAGCAAGAAGATTGGTGTATTATTCCCTCTTTTTGCAAATAAGGAGATAATAATTGATTAAAGTATTCCGTTCCATTATCAGATCTTACACTCTTTATTCGAACCCCGAATTGAGTGTGTATCATTTTGTGGAAGTTAGGGAATACCGAACTGACATCTGACTTGTTTTTCAAAAGGAATAGCCAGGTGACTCTTGAATAGTCGTCAATGAAAGAAACAAACCAACGAGCTCCTGTTATGTTAGGAATTCGAGATGGCCCCCAAACATCCGTATGAATTAAGGAAAAAGGTTGTGAGGATTTGTTGGTACTCAAAGGAAAGGAAACACGATGATGCTTTGCTAATTGACATACTTCACAGAAGAAGTCACTGACATTTAAATGATTAAAGAGCGAAGGAAACATGTTTTTCAGTAAAGAAAACGCTGGATGTCCTAAACGCATATGATGTAGCCATATTTCAGCTTTATTAGAGGAAACTTTCTCTGAACTATAAGATTCTGAAAGATGAGATAATGGTAATTTATCGTTGTCGTAGTCACCACCAGACTCAAGATAGTATAGTCCTCCCTGTTCCTTAGCACGCCCAATCATCTTCCCCGTAACTTGGTCCTGGAAATCACAATGAGAGGGATAAAAGGTTACCCTACAATGAAGATCTTTAGTAAGTTGATGAATTGACAATAAACTCACTGAAAGCTTAGGGACATGTAACACAGATTTTAAAGATATGAATGGTGTGAGAACAATGGTGCCTTTTCCTGCTACACTAGCGAAACTTCCATCCGCAATTTTAACTTTATGATTACCAGGACATGGCCTATAGGAGGTAAAAAGATGGGAGGAGTTGGTCATATGATCAGTGGCTCCCGAGTCAATCACCCATATCCCATTCATGCAATCTTTAGAGGCACTAAGAGCTTGGAATATAGAAGTTGTACCTGAATTAGCCAAAGAACAAGAGGAACTAGGCTTATCTGTTGATGTGAGAAGACTTCGAAGTTTCTCAATTTCCTCTTTATTGAGTCCGCCATAATCTGATTTGTCGGAAGTACCTTCTTGGGCCAATCTCTCCATAGAATGTGTGTAATTTGCTTGGCCACCTCGTTGTCCAGATTGATAGTTGTTCCGATGTGTGTTGTTTTTTCCAGTCCATTGTGGCTTCCCATTTAACCTCCAGCATGTCTCTCTGGTATGCCTTGATTTCTTGCAGTAATTGCACCACAAGTTGTCCTTATTACTCGGAGATTTCAGTGATTCACCCTTGCTGTTTTCAGTGCTACTTCCATCTATTGTATTTGGCTTTACAATGGCAAGAGCTGATGATTCCGTTGGGTGGGTCTCCAACATGACAGTTCTCCGTCCTTCTTCTGACCTAACTATCGAAAACACTTCATTGAGGGATGGCAGTGGATCTCTCCCAAGAACTTGAACTCGTACTTGGTCATATTCCACATTAAGTCCAGCCAGAAATTCAAAAATTCTTTCCCTTTCCACGATCTTTTGTAACATATCAACATCTTCACTGCACTTCATCTTGAAGTTCTGTATATGATCTAGTTCCAACCACATACATCTCATAGCATTATAATACTCAGTCATAGAGGATGTACCTTGTTTTGTAGCGGAAATCTTGGTTTTTATCTCGTAAATTTGTGCTGCGTCATGCACCTTGGAATACGTTTGTTTAATAGTATCCCAAATCTCCTTTGCTGATGGAAGGAACATGCAGTTTGCACTAATTTCAGGTTGCATCGAATTCCAGAGCCAGGACATGATCATCGAGTCTTCCTCATCCCATGCAGCGAATGTGGGATCATCCTCACTCGGTGCAGGTCCTGTGAGATGCTTCACTGTTCCTTTGCCCTTCAAAAAGGTCTTCACAAGTTGGGACCAGATCAGATAATTTCTCCCATTCAATCTGAATGGAGCCTGAATGTTCTGGTACTCTCCTGATGAAGATTGAACCGTTGAAACTTTCGGGATCGTAGACATTTCGGGACCAAATGTTCTGGAGTATTGAGTGATATACTCAGAGATTTTTTTTTTTTTTCCAGAATGACAAAGATGAAAAGGAGAATGATTTGCACTCAGCAATTAAGGCTGTGCAAAGGGATTATGATGCGGCCATCAGAGCCGCAAACAAATGAAACCCAGAAAGGGAGAGCAGTAGCTCTGATACCATGTAAAAGATCCAGAGGAAAATGATATATTGCTCTATCGAATATGGGCTACAATGAGGTGCCTTATATAGGCATACAATTAATGGGGAGGAAGAAATTACCTAATATAACCTATCTATATACATCAATACAAGGATTTACTGCATGATTTAAGTGATGCTAATTAGGGAAATTAGAAAGCTAGGAAAGAATCCCCAAGATTCTGGAAATCAAATATCTCAATAAGGAAGTTGATTCCCTAAAATGTGGAAAGCATATTTCAACAGGTTCAATGACATTTTCTATCATTTTAAGGATCATTTTGAAATAAAAAATGTGTTTAAGGGGCTTTTTTATCAATAAAATGTGTTTTTTGGGCTTTAAATTAAGAATAGCAGTGGGCCTAATAATATATTGTACACTTGGGCCTTCTTTAAGTTTGAAAACAGAAGAAGTCCAAACCCACTTGAGCACATAAACATAACTGAAAGAGAAATTAGGTCGTGTCTTGGTATTGACGGCTGAACGACGACGACGAAGACAACCAGTTGCAGAGGAACAACGGAACTGCGGAGGAAGTTCGACGGTTCAAAGCGAAGGGAGGTTGAAGGAGGAACGCATCGAAGTTTGAGCCGCGTCCAACATGAAATCGGCCGGATCGACGCGGATACCATACCCGCACCCGGATCGGGTCGTATCGACCCGGGTACTCTGACGAATTTGCCGAGTCCAGGTAACGTAGCTGAGGAGTACAGGATTTGGAGGGGTAAAACCATGTGAGGGACAACGTGCATGTTAATCTGCATGGACACAGAACGCCATGTCTGGTAATAGGCTACAGTTCCTACCTACCAGCTAATGGGAAAGGCTGAGAGAAATTGACAAAGCAATCTACTGCGCAATCCAGACTTAATGGAACCCAAGGACCTCGGATGCACTTGAGCAGTCAAATGGGTCCTTACAGGTAGGAAGGGAATTATCACTAATCTATTTAAGTTGTTGTACATCCTCCGATCCTAGAGAAGATATTACACTATAAAGGGATCTGTAAGTGCTGGAATGAAACAATACATAGATCGCGTTATTTGTCCAATGTCGCATAGGTGCCATTACACTTTTATCAAGTTAAAGGAACTCAAAGGATCCAAGTATAACCTTTCTTAAATCGGAAGAAGTGCTATAAATATCACTTCATGCCTCTTAACTGAGGGACCACCAGGAGAGAAAAGCACCCATGTCATTGTTTCCAACACTTGCATATTATGTGCTCCACAGAGAAGAACAAGTCACTCCATTCCTTACACTTGAGTCTGTCTTCCCTCTCTTCACTGATACATATCCTGATCCTCAAATATGAAGAGAAATATTCCAAAGAAGATCAAAGAACCACTGGTCTAGAAAATAAAACCAAATACAGAAAGGACTTGAATATATCAAGAAACTCGGGCTCGGTAGTTTTCTATATTTATTCTTAACACCCCAGCTACTTTGCATGTTATGTCACCGCAAAATCATCATAAATGCAACATGCATATTCACTCCAAACGAGTATTATATGCCCTATAAAATATTAATGCACTATGGAAATTGCCAGGAGATAAAGATGTTTGATATACATACTGCTCCCCTTAATAGACCAAATGGAGATAGTAGATTTGAAAATTCAAGATGATGGTCAAGCCCCAATGCATCAATCGCTTTGCAATAAGGAACTGAAGCATAATTTTCCATATGCATTCTACTCATGCATCATTTATTTCTATAGAGCGGTAATGAACGTTTACTAAACAAAGATAGCATGACTGCTATATTAATTAATTTTCTGTTAAACTGAATCTATATTATTAGTGTCTTTAATAGAACGGAAGATTGATATATCCTTAGTTACTGAAACTATGGAGAGGATCTTATACGTCTCATCTTGGATGCGACTCGTTCATTCGCATTAGTCGAGCTCCATTTTGGGACCCCAGTGTAATCGAAACAAATTTACGGTCTAATAATAATATTTTTTGTGGGATGCGCGGCGATTCATCAGCGGAAACAGTATCCAGACATCATTGCTAAAGTTAGTAAGAGGCACAGACAAATTTATACAAGTTAAATACCTCATACAGCTCAACTTTTGCGATTTCAATTTTCTCCCCTTTTGTGAACTGAGGAAGATTTTTCTCATTCACTGCCAACCATGGCATGACTGATGTGAATCCTTTGACGGTAACACGCTGTCCAATACAATTGAAAGATTCTCCACCAACAGAAAATTCGACTTTTGTCCTGTGGGTCAGTAAAACACCAGATTCCTTAGTGTCTATAAGATTTTGAAAAATATATAAATGGAAATACAAATAAAAATAGAAAACAAACATGACCGGGGAGAGCATGTAGAGTAGACCTAGGTATCCACAATTCACTCATACCTAGCTAATTACTAACTGGAACATGCATTCCAAAACATGGTGCACTGGCGTTCCAAAATGCTTTATTTGGCTATTTGGTAAATGGTCACTAGTTTCACTTCACACATTTGTGAAGAAAGGATCTTGAATTTATACAGCTAATATGTGCATGACTAATGTTTTGACTTGAAATTATTATAGACATTATGTGGTCCAAACGGTATTCAATAGGAAAAAGAAATATTCCTCTCCAACGAAGATGTCCGAAGGAACCTACAATCCATTGGGCACCGCGATCCATGTTCCCATTCTAAGTAAGCTATCTCATATGTGGCATCATAAAAGAAAAACATGGCAAGTTGATAGTGGTGACAGTCAGTCGAAAAACATAGGCCCTTTCACCAATATGTGATTTAAGAGTGTTTGCATTTAACTTTGATGGAAGTTATCGACCATCTCATATAAGAACGCGTAAGTTGATAGAAAGGTGGTTGGTAACTTGTATAATGTTATCTTACTCTCTAACACATCACTTCGAAATTTTCCACATTATTTTTACGTGGTCCAATAAGTTTCATCAAGAAATCAAATGGGAAGAAGTGGAGTAACCAGGATTATCATTCATTTATGGATTTACAATGTAAAGTAATTATCAATAATATTTTCTGAATAAACCTATTAAACATTTCAAAATCAATCTGTACAACTGCAGAAGAATATCTTCTAGCAATCCTAGGATAACATCCTAAGTAGCACTAAAACGGAGGGGGGAAGACAGAGTTGTCAATACGTTAATTTTCCAAAAATGAGGAGAACAAAACGATGATGAGAAAACAAATTGATGCACTATCTAAAGTAATGATAAATGATACACAGATTTTGGGCTTACGGCAACTCTTAATCGACCAAATATTTTATTATCATACTTTTTAGTTCAAGGAGACTAAATGGTGCAAATGATAGCCCCTCCTGAGAAAACTGTCCGTGATATAACTGCAGAATAGTGAAACTTAATGGTTCAAATGTAAATGCCTGATGGAAAGGACTGCAAACGTTGAACCAGCCAAATACTGTAGGCACATGATTAAATTATTCACCTTATATTTACCTTACATATTTGCAGTCTGGCGAAACTGTTCCCAAAAAGTGTTGACAAACGTACTGATAAAGTCTCCAAGCATCGGTACCTAGCATGTCCTCCGTAGCTGAACGCATAGGAGTTATGGGAGGGTGATCTCCAGCATCTGTCCCTGAGCGTGGCTTAAGATAACCATCAGCTAGCAGGGTCTGAGCATAACCACCCCATGCTGGAGTGTTCACTAAAGCTCCAAGTATTTCTCTAAAGTCAAATGAAGAAGGATAGGCTGTGCTCTCAGTACGGGGATAGCTGGTACACCAAGTAAAGAGAAAAAAGGGTTATTAGACCACATAATGACCAAGAGAATAACTTTTTCGGGATCATTGCAAGATTTATAGATAAGAAGCTAAAATCGGAAAGTGAACATTCATTCAAGAATATTTTTTCACATTATATGTGTAACCACCACTCATAATTATGTATACAAAACACAATTACAACCGCAGTACCGATGGAGAACATTAGAAAACATAATTTAGCATGCTTCTCAACGTATGTCAACTACTCCTAGATAAAAAATAATTATACGACATGGCTCACAAGTACTCCCTCTATCCCAAAATAACAGTCCTGCTTTCTTTTCAAAGCATTTTGAGGAGGTAATTTGACTGGCAAAATGAGAAGAACTTGTCAATCTTTTCATAATGTTGTGGAGCTACATTAACTCTAAAACTTCATGAAAAGATTGACAAGTTCTTGTGTCGTTTTGCTAGTCAAATCACTTCCGCAAAATGCTTCAAAGAAACGACAATTATTTTAGGACGGCTACATTCATTAATGTCATGTAGAATTCATATGGCTGTTGATGATTTCCAAGGACTAACAGAGATGGGTGACTAATCATTTTTTTAAATAAAAACTGTCAATCTAATATATCGTATAAGAACTGGAGGCTACTCCAAGTCGATTCAAACATTTTTTCTTCATTAAACAGGCTTAACAAGTCCTTGACATGACAGTATTCTTAGACTGTCAAAATGGTGGCAGTCTGCTAAGATATTTTACCATGTTTTATGGATCATTGCTTGAGCGTTGTCCACTACTTAGTTGGTTAAGGGTTCTATTGAGGCTAATACCCGCTATAGCTGAGGTATATGCTCATTTTTCTTTTCCACACAGACAGATAAACTAAGGAGCCTTCATAATCATTGTTAGTTTGCCTAAGTACAGAACTGCTTGGATATAGGTTGTGCGTCTATGTTTCACGAACTCTCCATCAAGAGCCTTTTGCGTTTCAGAAACTCGGACACACCTGAACGTCTCTGAAATGCCACCCAGCGTTTCAAAAATAGAAGTCGTACTGGTACAAATAGAGCCCGAAACTCCTGGAACACGCATCTCCAATGGAGACGTCGGAGGGAAACATAGGGGAACAGAGTTAGACAAAGCAGTAAGTCAACTTACCTAACCAGACTTGATTATTCTTCCTCTTCGTCATCTTCGTCAAAGAGATTGTGCAGCTAGGCTGGGTGAAGAGGGTTTAAAGATAAAAACATAAGACAGTTTTTTCACCAACACCCTTTATTCTTAAAAATTCAAAGAAACACCCTAATAATTTGTATTTTTTAGTTACTATCTTTTAGATATGTTAAAGTTTCAACTCTTGGAATGTATTTGGTTTGAAATTTGTCATTTACTTCAATATAACACACACACACAGCGAGTCAGCGTCTACTGTTTTTTATGAAATTTGGCGTTTCGGCGTCTCCGTTTCCGTGCAACATAGGTGTGTTGAAGGATGTGCTGAAAGAGAAAGGACCGGCTGTAACGCATACTCTGACGAGTTCTTCACATCACACCAGATCGTTTCTAATCTTTAGTTCTTATCATTCTCTTGATTGTTTATGCGGATAGTATAAGCATTTTGACTTCCTAGAGATGAGTAAATTGCTAGTAAAATAAAAGGAGTCCTAAGAGCTACACAAGGTGTACATGAGCCTGTTTCTTGATGCCAGGTGTGCAGTGTAAGAATCAATGGGGTTCCACCTCAAAACCAATTGGCAATGAGGTGAGTAGCCCAGGAGACTTAATATTTTTGTTTTCCTCTTGAATTTCTGATGTGGGACTTCTCAACACGCCCCCTCACGTGTGGCATCTTTTGGCACACGTGGATCTTTTTCCTTTTTTTTTGTCTAGCCGACGGTGGAGTGGATCTTTTTCCTTTTTTTTGTCTAGCCGACAATGGAGGGAACGACGCGGTCGATCCTCTTGGACGGCAGCTGCTTAGGGTTTTTGACATGGGATAGGTGACCCGCTCTGATACCATGTAAGAATCAATGGGGTTCCACCTCAAAACCAATTGGCAATGAGGGGAGTAGCCCAGGAGACTTATTAATTCTTTGTTTTCCTCTTGAATTCCTGATGTGGGACTTCTCAACATGCAAGATAAAGAGTCAAAACATGCTCAATTTGGTGAATTTGGTTAGGTAATCTTTGGCCAAGTCTAAGGCGTTGCAGGGCTAACCTTTTCCATATAATTGATATTTGGCATGTGCATTCTGCTGACCAAAGACTTAAGCAACCTGTGACACATTCTTGGCATCGAGGTAGCTCGAGAATTAGTTACTAGTAAAAAAACGTATGCATCAGCAGCATCACGCAGGTTGAGTGAACCTAAATTGTAAAAGGGGCCAGGGAAGGAGATGCTCCTGTGGCATCCTGCAGCAAACTGGCTATTGCTCAAGGTCAGGGGTTACTTATTTCGTTCTGAACAATTTATCCTCGCATAATTAGATCAAACGCAAAACTCCAGGCCGAATCAGTCGATAAAGAGTATGCTCAACACCATCCATATGGCTAGAACAAAAAATAATATATAGCAAGAAGCTGAAAGAAATCATTTAATAGAATTCTGCACAGGCACGTAATGAGGATAAAGAAGGATACCTGATGAAACCTTGAGTGTATAGGCGTTCAGCCAATTGCATAGCCAATTGAGGTCCAAAGCCCAATGCGCTTGAAGCTACCTGAATCAGGTAGCATAACATCCAATTTCTCTTAGTGGAGGTACAAGTAGTGTAAAAATCTTGTTCATAACCATATATAGAAATTTTTCTGTTCACTTTGAAAATCATTCTAGTTTTGTAACTTCTTATACTGGCGTGTTTAATCTACACCTACTCACAACTTAGTATTCCAAACACAAGTATCTAATGAGTGAGTATAGCTCAATCAAATAAAAGAATCGTAAGGGCAGGAAATTTACACCAATGGTTAACATTTTATTGGTGCGAGAAGGTTTGTTCAATGGAGTAGTATAAGATCAAAGCAGAAGTTGCATTTACTAAGTATGCATCTGGGAAAATATTCTTAGGGCATACAGCATCAGAGTGACAAATCAAGTGGGACATGGACCTAGGATTAGGTTATCATATAGCAATAGTTTGATGTAGAACTCAACTCCAGAGGTTTATTTGATAGTTACTCTTAAGTAGTAATTCATGACTTTTTTGACATGCGTACACAAAATATAGCACGTCAAGTTCTACCGAGCTCCTAGGTCAAAAGGAGGAATCATTAGTACAATTTTTAAATCTTAGCACTTTTGGATTTTAGCTGGCGACTCTGACACTAGAGTACATACACAAAAACCGAACTGTCATTATCACAGTGCAAATACTATACTCAATATACTATATTTTCTAGTTAAAAGAAAATATACGTGTTTGACAATGGGGAACAAGATCAAAGTGGCAGATGATAAAACTAGAACCAGCTTAGCATTTCATTTACTTCATCAAGCTTCATGACCCAGTAAAATTCTGATAACTATTACAACTTTTAAGTGAATCAAAGCTACCTGTAGAAGAGAAAGGGGAAAATATCTCCTTTTTACCTTTCACTATGAAATCAGTGCGTACAGCAAATTTAGTCAATATAACACGGTAGCACGCACTAATGGATGTACCAAACCAAGCTACTAGATTCATAACGAGGTAAGGCAAGTATTCACCTATATTTTCAGCATATCCATCAGAGGACTCACAAAATGTTTTCAGAAGAATCTAAGACATCAATTTGGTATGGTCTGTCAATAGCCACTTTGGCACTTTTTAAGTACAAGAAAAGATGGAGAAAGAAATTTAATACACACCTAGAACACTCTAGAAAAATGGACGTACAGGTGCTATCATGTGAAACCAAACAACTTATCATTCTTTAAGAACTTTTTAGGCCTTCTTGTAATAAGAATAGTAGACGACGCATCTCTAACAAAAGAAATACTGGAACCGAATTGCCAATTGAGAGAGAGAGAAAGAGATGGAATCATTTTGATGCGCTTTTTCAATTCCCCTCAGGAGCCTTGTCACGAAGGTGAGTCGAAACAAGAGGATCGCATGAAGGCAACCATTGAATTGCTGGCGCACCCAAATAGTCCAATGTGCTTGGTGAGCAGGTACAAATTGGGTTGTCATAGGAGGGAAGACATGCATGTTTCTTCTTCTACTTCTGTTTTTCTGGTCAGCGAATAAAGGTTGGGATCGTTGGGTAGTTTTAGAAAATATGGAAACAAAACAAGAGTAATTTTTGTCTACCAAACCTCTTCAGTGTGCAAGACTGGCCATTGATAGGGTTCCAGCCAATGGAACCTTAAAATTGAAGCATTTCTGAGACCAAGGGGGTTTAAGTATAGGGTTCTAAACTCAAGTGGTAGGGGCAGGGTGATGTGCCAAGATCTAGCAGGTAATTAGGAAGCGACATTATGAGGCACTGATCTCTTTCAACTTGTTAGTCATTTCTCCATTCTTCTCCAGGAAGACAAAAAGGTATATGATCACCTCAACCCCAAAGTCTAGTTATCAATATCCTTTAGTCGTATCCTGGCTTATCGAACCAAAAAGGAAAAGGTGATGGATTCAAGAGTTCAAGTTCAAGTAGATCAAAGCCATCTTCCCCTGGAGTGGAGCAGACGAAACAAAAGAGCAGATGTATAATTAAATTGCTAACTCAATTTAAGTTACTCCCTTGTACAGAAAAGGTAGTCTTCTTGCCAAATCATAAGTACATTACCAATAGGCCATAAGTGCTTTGTAAAGTTAGTCTTGATTGAACAAAAAGAAAGGATGATTTTGAAAAGAACTTGTAAAAGTTCAAATTCAGGTCCATTTCTTGAGTGTCTCCTGAAAATTTTGGAGCTCCAAAGATGGACTAACTTTGTAGCATGCTGGGGGCTGGAAGTAGTCATACTTCACTGCAATAATCTAAATCTTCAGGCACAGCATATTTCTGTAGTCTGACAGATTGGAAAGAAGGATCAAGTTTGAGATGCCTCTAACTTTTATCCGAATTCCATTATTTGAATATCTTTCAGCATTAGGAACAACAGATTTCCTATTGAAAGACCAAAGCACTGAGAAACAACAGATTTCATATTGAGAGACCAAAGGTAAATAAAATAGTTTATCATATTTCAGAATTGTTGGGCATTTAAAGTTCACTATCAAAAAATTAACGCCTCGCTCTCATCGCGTGCATGAGAAGTATACAAACGTGACAAATTGCAAATGTTTTGAACAGACACAAGAAATACCGAGGTTCATATCCTACTTTATACATTATATTGTTTCAAATCACTGCTCGCGAAGATAAAGGATTCCCTAAGAAAATATAAGGACGGTAATCAAACGATATCCGCAGCAGCCAGCAAAGCAGTGTCTGGTGACCGTACAAGTGAACCAAAGAAAGTACCAGTCAGTCAAAAATGGAGCAATGAGAAGTCTAATAAACCCGTGGGGTTCTCACCTTCAGAAGATTCACAGTATTAAGACCAGAAGGCCGACTTTTGGACTCCTGTTTCTCCGATACTCCAGTTACTTCCACAACTCCACCCTCAATTATCAATTTCCGGAACATCTCAGCAACCTACATAGAAAAACATCAATCAGTATATTAGAAGCATACTGACATTAGAAAGTGAACTCATAAATTATGAAACATAAATCAAAGAAAAGGGGAAAACTTACATCTACATCAAAAAGCCTGTTGCGTTCCCAGTCTAGTTTAAGCTCATAACCAATTTTAATTATGTATGGGTGAACAGACCAAAACTTTTCTGGCTTAAACGTAGCTATCTGCAAGTGGCGTTGTACGCAAAAGCCAAGGGTAGGAGTTTGACATGGCCCATAACTGAAAAGGTGAACAAGTCTTTCAGAATTCCATCAAATAAACCACGCTGGAGAAGTAGAGATAAGTGTAAATAGCTGATGTTAAAGTTGAGCCTAATAATCTAAGTGCTGAAAGTAGGGGTGTAAAGAAGAAATTATAGCACTGATTACAAAAAAAAAAAAAAAAGTGTTTTAAACTGGACTATTATCTGGTCTAAAAAATGTATATGTAAACTAAAAAAGATTCACCTAACCACAAAAGAGGCAAGAACAAATTTCAAAGAGGGGGAAAGCAAACACAAATGATGCATAGAGAGCACACAAACTACATGGCATCAAACTACATATCCTCTTCACAAATATGGTTAATTGGGTTGCTTATCAGACAAATTGTATGAAACATAAGCTTGATGCAAAAACACAAGTAGACACTTCTTCATTTGGCCCAACTTTCATAAGAAGATACTCTTAACTGATCAATCTATGAGCTGGAGGCTACATTTGCAAGGTATCCTTCAATTGACTTTTTGTGCCACAATAAAGTGCTCCTCTCTAGGCCTCTCACAACATTAATCTATCTTCACTGAAGCTTCTTAAACCACAAACTTCCTCATAACCTTGAGTGAAGGTTTCAGCTACGGTGAAGTTATGAGATCCGAGGGGACATAAAATTGCGAAACCATCTCTTGATCTAAGTGTAAGTGACATGGTGCTCCGCAGGGCATCAGAGCCACACATTGATGTGGGTTCTGCACAAATGCTTGGCCCTCATGCCTTGCGGAGCACCACGTCGCTAACTCTAGTACAAAAACAATTTCAAATGTAGTTAGAACGCATTCTCTTTTGAGGAAAACTTTAATAGGCATGTGTTTGGATATTCGGTTTTGAAAATGTACTTATATGTACTCTAAAATGATGGTATTTGTATTCTTCGTCTTCTCCATTTTATATATTTAAATTTTGCTTAACTGCCGGCCTAAAGCCTCTCCGTAAAATCCCCTTCATGTTGGATAGTCTGAACTCCGAAGTCACCAAAATAATCAAGGAGACAAGGATGCATATCCATGATGGTTTGGCCTCTGAGCTTCATTTTTACAAAACTCGTTATCAGATTCTCTGGAGACAAATGCATCTGATTTCTCTCAATTGTCTTCAGCGATGGAGAGTTAAATAAGAAGATTGAGCTTTCTTCTACATGCAGCAAATGTTAATCAGTCTCCAGCACTCGTCGTGTCTCTGTCCATAACCTTGAATGTGATTCTCCCAGAATTTGGATTTACTATACAGCTCATCCTTGTGGGGGGAAACCTTAACAGCACATATACTGTGTTAAATCATACACCCTAACTATATCATCATTTATTCGTCTGAAGAACAACCATATGTCTTCAACTCATGGTTTTGTGACACAGGGATAGGAAGGAGGCATAACCAGCAACTATCAAGTAGCTTCAACAACCAAGTGGAAAGAAAGGTTAAAATGATGAAAAAAGGTCAAAGATAAATTTGCTGAGAGGACAGACAAACAAATAATACTTTGAACGGACTCAAAGTACCATTTGGCCCCTCTAGGATAAGAAGTATATCTTTTCTCACAGGTATCACACTAGGAACCCGACTTTTCCTTAGGTTGCCGTTGAAAATCAAGAAAGTATTATTTCCTTCTTCCGTAAAGTTAGACTACCGAATCCTCAGTCAGTAACAAATTACAACCTACACATAATATGAAGTCAAAAACATGTAATCTTAAATACCAGAAAAATCATGTGTTGATGATTATTAGCATATAAATCTAAATATCTAATTTTTCACCTGAATCCAGCCAATACATCAGATAACCTGTCTTCTCCAAGAATAGTCTTCCCATAAACTTCTTTAGCCAGAATCCAGCCCATAAATGGGCATGTGACCTAACAGTTGCAATTCCTTTCATGCCAATACATCAGATAACCTGTCTTCTCCAAGAATAGTCTTCCCATAAACTTCTTTAGCCAGAATCCAGCCCAGAAATGGGCATGTGACCTAACAGTTGCAATTCCTTTCATGGTAAGCTACCATGTTTGTGGTAAGCTAACATGCTTAAATTTGGTGTATATCTAACACAACAGGATTAGGCACAGCACTAACTTAACACCATGTTCCCCTGACTTATAGACTTTAAGATTGTACACATCTAGCCTACATAACATCTACATGTTCATAAGTGAGACAAACAAGGTAGAGGAGTCATTTTGCCCTGTGAAGAATCTCGGGCTACACCGTGGGCATTATGCAGCATGTTATAAATGAACAACGGTACGAACATTTAACTTAATTGTTATTCCAAACTTCCTATTACTTCGGGTCAGCAAATGATGCACATTCTCCAACTGCTCCTCCAATGTCATAGTCTGATACCCATACTAGATTATTGACTCTTTAAATCATTTTTATTGCCTCTTGCTTTCACAGTGTTCCTAGAATTTTCTTGCTACCCCAACCAAGATTAGAACACTCCGTTATGCAGGTGCACCAAGTGGTCAGCAATGGATATCCCTATACCACCTGATATGGCAGCCGCATCTTGCCTTTACCAGTGCCACATTGAGATCGTCTTAATGTGCACTTTCCTATTTATTTAATTTCTAGACGTAGAACTTAATCCATCCAACATTCTCGTTCTTTTACTACAATTGAATTCTGGATAGGCATTTTCCTAACGGAATAACACATCATACGATTTTTATTGCACTGTCAAACAGCAGTTCTAAATTTTATACTTAAACTAACTCCAAACCCTACAAGGCTATAATCATAGAACCCTACTGCGTACTGACACAATCCTCCATTTCATTCCAAGATCTGAATCTTCCTCAGTTTTTCTTATCTTGTAAATGATTGACCACAGATACCGAAAATGACCCTTCATATTTCTTGTCCAAATTGAAAATGGTCTATCTAAATATCTTTGTTCATAGGCTCAGTTCGTTATGATCTAGCACACATTGCCTGCAAATAATCTAGACCACCATATGGTATTTGACTTCCCTTGGTGTATTTACCAAAAACAAATGCCAACAGAAAAGAACTGGTATGATCCTTGCACAAAGCATACTGGTGTCAGAACCACAAAAAGACTCATATCTCCTCAAAATTCAATTAACTCCCAATAGATTTTGAAACATATGGTATCATACACATAAAAGAACTGCACAATGGTGGAACAAAGTCCTAACTGTAATAGACAAACAAAAGATAAGGAAACAAAGGAATTAAATTTATAAAATAAAACCTAAATTCTCTAAAAAACAAATCAAGTTCATAATACCATCAATACAACAGCAAGCACAACAGGAATAAGATAAATTCAAGGAGATTGCTATATTTGAAATAATCATGTTGTCCTGCGGAAATTAAGAAGGCATTGAATGTAGCACAGGCACAGAAGAGAGAACCCACGAGATAACTCTGGCGTCGAGATTCCCATATTTTCCTTGGAAGAAACCAGTCTGAAATCGAGTAAAGGCCACTCCTACTTTCAGGTCTATTTCCTGGCGAGCATCTACAGCCAAAGCTTCATTTTTGTTGGGTTCAACAAGGTCATTCATTGCCTTCATAATATCATTTTTCGTGACAGAAGAAAACCGTGCACGATGAATTCTTCTACCCTCATTACCGACAAAGCCAGTGCACTCTATCACTGAAATGAGAAAAATATGTAAAAAAAAAAAAAGTTACAACATAGGTTTTATGTCTTAATAACACCATATATGAAGTCAATCAATAGAAGGTTAGATCAGTATATGGGATCATAAATCTTAAAAACATGTACATTAGCTGTATTACTCGTTCTCACATGGCTTGGTATTTGCAGCGACAAAGAAAACAAATGAAGAACTATCCATTCAGCACTCAGCCAATGCTAGAATTGCAAAACTAGAACAATGCGTACATGGAGGACATATAATCTGAAATATAACATGGAAATTACAAAAAAAACAAAAAACAAAAAAAAAGTTTTAATTACAAGTTTTAGAAGAAATAAGAAGAATAGACTTAGAATATTACTCACATGCTGGGGAAGGACAAAAAACATCCAACACCAATATTACATAAGCTTCAAGTTGAAACACTAGGGAAGAAAGTAAGGAAATGGATGGCCATATCCAGAATAACTATGAGCACCAGTAGTAGTGGTCCCTTATGCCAGAAATGTCCAATGAAAAAATGAAACTTTAGAAACAATTGCCGACAACAGAGTCCTAGAAATTAGAACCACGCACTTACATACTTAAGCTACAGTGAGGTATAATCATTACACAACAATCATAATGTGGAGTGATATTAGAATTTATAGATTTGACAAACTAAGAGTTTAGTTAATTATCAATAATATGGGAGGTTGGGTCACATAATGGGCCAACATCGACCTTTCGCACAACACTGATATTGAACGTACTAATTCTGGAAATTATTGATCGTGAACTACAGAGAAAATATTGCCATATGTTAATGTAATATTTTGGTCTACACGCAATACGGGTGCAAATCAATGAATACCAATCAGTTTTACAATGATAGTTTAGATCGATGCACTTTATTCAACTAATTGTACTATGAACATTGAATAAAAGGTAAGACTCCCATACATGATTTTCTGTGTGTTGTTTGTTTCTTTCTTGTTTAAGATGGTTCGAAGACCTTTTCGTATATGTAATTAAACTTAAATAAAAACAAACAAACAAACAAACAAACAAACAAACAAACAAATAAAACATTTATAGAAGAACTGATAGGTCAGAAGACCCTTCTAACTAAGCTGAAAGAGATTTTATATAAAACTAAAAACACAAAAATTAAGATAAAGTATACAGGAAATCCATCAAACTATCTACTGAGCCAAAGGCAAGGAAAAACGCCACTGCAAGAGCAATCTATAATTTAAAGCCAAAATTATCTTTTAGGCCATAAGATCACTTCCATTTTCAGCCACACACTCAAACATATTGGAAGACCGATCTCCCAGTCATTCTCGCTCCGTATTCCAAAATACTACCCATCTCTATTCTTCTCACTTCTCACCACGTCTCTCTATAATCTATCACATTCTTTTATCTCAATCCTTTATGGTGGTGCCTATAGGGACGGGTTCCTGCACTTGCTGAAGGATAACGTACACAAAAAGTATCTTATATACAAACCCCAGTGAGGATCTAACTATTATGCCCCTCCAAGTGATCTACATTAGTAGCCCTTACACACGCCCCAAAGGCGAGCAAAAATTCTTTATCTTAAGTTGTACGACCTGATACCTCAGGATACTTTCATACTCAAAAATTCTCGGCACGTCTCTAATCGGCATTATCTTAGACTTAGTGACACTAACCTTCAAAAAAGAAACCACTCGAAAACAATCGAGCGCACCAAGAAGATAACTATTCAACTAGATGTCGCCTGGAAATTGGAAACTACCCTCCTTCCCCACCTGAAAACCTCTGCTCAAAATAAATAAGCCATGCAATCTTGACAGCTGACACAATAACATGGAAAGGGTCCACAATTAGTCCAATTGAAACCCATTCCCCCAAGTCCAGAAGAGGAGAAAATATAGTTATATCTATCACATTGTTCTTCGTATTATATTTCTGCCTGACCAAATCTTAGTTTACACTTTACATTAAAAAGAAACAAAAAATATTGAAACGTCACAAGTGTTATGCTTATGTCCATGTCGTTATGAAATCCGTGCCAAAAGATTTCTTTTTTTATGGAATTTAACTTTTATACATATCATGAGCTACGCCTTAACGCAGAAAACCAGGTATGAGATCGGCGTAGAGCGAGCAGATAAGTTTCAATCTTAATTACATGAATATTCCCTTGTAATCAAAAGGGTGTATTAATATCAGAGGAGACGGGCAAACATCATTCAAAGATAGTCTGCTTTCCTATGCAGAGCAGTGTTCCATGGAATCATTCGCATGGCCATATTGGGTGACAGCACCTCTTCAGCCACCCCAAAAAATTTAGATGGAGTTGAAAAGTCAGTATTCCAGAGATAGACAACATAGGTTTTCTTTATCTATAGATTTGGAACGATTGTTCATCCTTCTTCTGTTTAACAGGAAATTAGTAGGGTGTTCTGCAGCTCGTCCTACTGTGTTAATTCAGCATGCAATACTCACGTTATCCATAACACTGATAAAACTAAGAAGTACGATGAGAAGTATTTGAAAGCTATAAGAAGTGCTGCCATCAGTTGGCGAGAGTGATGGGCGTACCTTCAAAACATATATTTTCTCCTTCTCGGTCACAATCCAACCATAATACCAGATGGCTACAACCTCGGGCTTCTTGGTTTAAATGCCTCCGGATGTGAGCCTTGAAACCAGAAGATAAATAAAAATATGAATTGGAGTATTAGAAAATGATACCAGAAAACAAGAAAAAATGGTGGAACTGTATATGTAACTCGCTCAATAATATATCTAACTTGGAGAAGACTAAAATATGGAAAGAGAAAAGAGCTAAAAAAAAGCAAGTTGTTCCTTAGACGAAAGTGAGTTTCAGAACACCACTTACGCAGTTACGCCTAGGGATGGCAATTTCCCCGAACCCGAGGGGGACCCGACCCTACCCGCCCCTAATTGGAAGGGTACAGGATATGATTATTAGGGTACGGGACGGGTATGGTATCTAACCCTCAAACCCCTGCAGGGTATGGGATGGGATGAGATTTGACAAAATCCCCGTTTATATACCCGACCCCAATTAATATATAGTGAAATTATATTTGTACCCTTATATAAACTAGTTTGTTTATAATAAATTATATATAACTACCGTGCAATTTGTAATATATTAAATGACCACTTTATAATATTATATTTTGTACAACCACCACGCAACAATTGTAGTAACAAGATAGTAAAAAGCCCAAAAGAGCTTACATAGACTTTTTATACATACATTTTGGGGCTCATATATGTTAGTATAATGATTTAATTTAATATTAAAAATAGTATATGGGACCCGGTGGGTATAGGGTATGGGATAAACCTACGCGGGGATGGGACGCGGATGGGGTTAGTGTTTCTAAGCGGGTATGCAATTGGGAAAGGCGAACCCCACCCCAAACCCTACCCGTTGCCATCCCTAGTTACGCCCAAGGACATCTGCTAGATTTCACTCTTTTACCAAAAAAGAATGAACAAGACAAAGCTCTCATGTTCTCTATGTCAATTTGATGAGTGGTGCGATAAGTGGTGCCGCGCAAGTGCCCACTTACATTCAATACAGGTGTCGCACTCAATTATAAGTTCGTAAACCATATCAATTGCAACTGTTATACAATAGCCTGTAGATGGTTATCTGGAAAGCATTGTCTCACACTCTAGGATTGACAAAGACCATATGGCAGTGACACGAATTCAACATTATAATATTCACTTGGGGTTCAATCCAGAGGACATTCCATGCATACCCAAAGGCTTAAAAGCAAGAAGAATGAAACTTAAAGCTTCACTCTGTTTAAATTCACAAATGTGTAATGATAGAAAAATGGAGTCTGGAGTTATACTAATGGAAATAAAACAAATGCCACCTTAGGATTTGATTCCATCTTTTGTATTGGAGCTTGGAAAAGATCAAGGGGATCCGTAACCGTCCAATCTTGAAAACCAGCTGGGAAATCTACGCTGGAGTAGTCCAATAAGGAACCAAAAAAAGGAATAAGTAAGCAACCACCCTTCAAATTCTTAAAATCAATCAGACAAATGGTAATTGGCATTTGGCACTGATTAGATGATAATATGACATCTATGATCTTATTGATCATTAGATATCATATTGCAGAAACACAAATAGACACTTGGTAGGAAACGGTTCTTACTACTAAACATTTTATACCAATACATTCCTCCTGCCTCATGTCATTTTTTAATTACACTCATCAATAAGTGTTATAATCTATCTGATTTATGAAGGATTACATAAATACAAGTAATATTCTTATCAAGCAGTCACAATATGTTGATATTGTTTGCAAGTATAAATCACTACTCCCTCCGTTCCCAATTTTATTGTCTGGGTGGACTTTTCACAGAGTTTAAGGAGATGCTTTTGACTTGATAAATTTACTGAATTGTCCTTTGTCTCATATGCTTTTTTTCTTTGAAAAGTGGAAAAGTAAGAGAGAGAAGAAGGGTAGGTAAGGAAGTGAAGTGATAAGTATATAACTTTTTAAAAGTATGACAATTATTTTGGGATTTCCGTTTTAGGAAAGTATGACAATAACAATGGGACGGAGGGAGTATCTATTAATCATCCAGAAAATCCATTACAAAGTGTTGGCTAACATAGAAGTTAGTTTACAAAACAAAATGAAATGGATGTGAGAGTTTCGAACAAACTAGAATGGAAGGACCATTTTGTATCCAGTGTGAAACCAAAAATAAGTGAAAGAGACCAAGAACGTCTTGTGAGGAACGTAATAAGAATCTAATTTGTATTCAGAGTTTTCAAAACACATACTCACTCGCAGAAGAATAGATACGTTAAGGAACTAGCTATGCCGAAACTATGTAAGAAACTCAGCTTACAAGAAAAACAATATAAAATACAATCACGTTATACAAACAAATGCTATGTATGTGTGTTTGTATGTAGAGGCTAGTAAGAAACAATGGAGATCCGGAGTTTTGGAAGATGTCCAAATGGCCATCTCACTAAGAAACAAGGAAAAATAATATAGACAAGTTAGAAGACAAGGAAACCTGAAAACGTGTCCGATCACAGATGTCACTTTATAGAAAGCATGCATTCCCATAAATGTGCCATCAAATTCATGGACCTCGGTACTACCTCTTCGACTGGACATCTGCAGTAAGACATGCTTCGAGTTATAGTTACTGGTTCACTAAAAATGTCATGAAAACAAGTAGACACTTTTGCTTAGGAGAATTACAAGCTATGAAGAAAAATTCCAGACAAATAAAAACACAGACAGCATCCACACCAAATATCTTGAGTGCAACATATTTTTTTTATATGTATCATGAAGTGAAAATTGATTGATGGGCACTTTATAGGAAAACGGAAACCCACTCCACATCACTGCACAAGATTGTTGCAGGCCAGATGGCGCGCATAGATTCCCTGATACATTTTACTCCAAGATTTCAAATGTCAAATAAACACAAGCAGCTGCTTTATGAAAAGATAAGAGAATCAGGTGACTGGCCGACGACACACTTCTGCATCTATTGAAGGATACAACCAAATAAAGGTATTGAGTATTTCGAATAAACAGAAAAGTATAACTACCGAGCTCCAAAAAAAAAACCAAGAACATATGTTCAAGGAACGGACAGAAACCCATCACCTCCTTTTAAGGAGCCTGGTCTTGACTAGCTACTAACATAAGCCAACAGCTTAACCCTCCCTTGGTATATAGGTTCGGATGACACTTGTACCCAACACGTTTTTGCCCGTCGAAGAAATATTTTACAGTTACATGAAAAATGCTTTGAAAGTTTGCCTTCTTTCTCTTCCTTGAAAGTGGGAAAAAAATCTCTAGAGAATTCATACTTCTTTTGGGAAACAGACCTTCTGAGAGTGTAAACACAAAATTCCCTTTTACCAATACCATATAATTCACATCAAAGCAAGAAGTACGATTGTTTATTAAAATTGGCCATAAGTGACAATTTTGAGACAAATAACTTCTACAACTTAAGTATCTTCAGTTTGCCAAGATCAGGTAAAACTATCAACTATAGATGTGGTAAGTAAAGCAATGGAATATTAACTCCCTTTTTCCGATTCCTGACACCTAATATCCATAAGCAATTTATCGGAATTACTACCAAAACGATACCCCAATAGATGAATCAGCAAAAACTAATCAATTGCTTCTTTCCTCACCACATGGCATGCAATAGGTCTAATCATTGATTAAATAAAAGCCGCCAGTACTGTAAATACCATCATGAATCATGCTTACACAACTTGTATAGTTACACTCCCCCCACCCATCAAAATAATTTCCCATCTACAGTAATAGACCTACACTGAAAATTTCGTACTAGTGTTCAATTCGATCACCACGCAAACCCAGCAAACACAGAAAACCCACTTCGAAGAGACCTTATTTAATGAAATCACAGGGGTGCAAAGTGGAGATGTTACTTACTCGGCCACCGGAGAGGACAGTGGCTATTGAGAGAGCAATACTGGGCTTCTCCGCCACCTGCGAAGTGGTGGTATTAGAACAATGCAACGAGAAAATATGCTTCTTTGTGTTGCGAAATTGCTAGGGTTTCTTACCATGAGAACTTTTGGAGCCATGTTTCATAGGTTGTCGAACGCAAGCGCCAGAGCATGTACATGTGATTCGCAGTTCCCGCTTCGCTCTATACGGCGGGCGAATTTGATTTACAGAGGTCTGTAGCAGGTGATTCTCATGTTAATGGAGGCTCTCGTTTGGGGTTTATGAGAGGGTAAATGACAGAAACCTCCCCTAAATGGCACATTACCCTTTACCATAAAATTTTTTTTCTTTTTTTTTATTTTGTAAAACAACATTACCTTTGATTAATGATGGCAATTTTAATGATACATTGGATTCTACCATGAACCTGATGCACAAGTTCCCTAATGATTCTTACCTTCGATCAAAAAAAAAAAAGTTCCCTAATGACGTGCTTGATACTATTTAACTAAATGTTCTTGCATTCATTTTTTATATGCTCACTTATTGTATGAATGGAGTGGTCACACGTTCATCCACTGAGATGATGAACCGATTTGAGGGAGTTAGTAAAAAGCCCAACGCATTTTTATCCATGTGGAAGGATCCATTTTAGAAAAGCCAAGGGTTTTAGCTTGAAGAGTTGAACTCACCTTATATAATTGCCTCGTCATTCTGCTATGTTGATCTCATCCAAGCTGCCATACCAGAGAAATATGTATGCCAAAAGGAAACAACCATGAAGGTAGTACACTCTTGATTTTGACGTCCCCAAGACCAATGATTATTAATATCACGAATAAAACGATTGACTGCCAGTGATTCAAGCATGGGGTTGATCCCCGCTGAAATAGAAGCCGATAAAACTGAGTGACCAAGAGTTGTGTATGAATGGAAATGAGGAAGATACTAGTGGGGACTAAGAAATAGTGTTCGGATCATGGATAGTCAGAGCTAACAACCTTATAGCAAGTAAACATATGAACCGGAGAGCCGATGAGAGATAGAGGAAAGGGTGGAAATAAGCAGTACTGTACTGTGAAGGGGAGAGAATTTGTTGGTAGCAATCCGACTATTTAGTACAGAGTAACTCGTGTAGAGAATAATCAGTGTAAGAAAAGGCAAAAATGGACCGTCCTATTTATAGTAGTCAGACTAGGACAACCAATGGGAGACACGTGTGTGTATGGACGGCCCACGACCCATTATGATGGTTGCGTACTTTAAGTTCATGGAGGACTGTCACGATGATGTCAAACATAGTATAAAGAATACAGTAGAAGAAGTCGGGTTCGCAGCAAGTACTGGTCGCATCTAGGCCGGAACTCACATGCGGTGGGCCTTATTCTAGTCTCCAAACCACGAGAACTCTTGGCTCCCGTGGGAAGTGGGCGCGAGGGACCCTGTTTCATGGTTCCTCTCAGTGCGAGATGGCATGGTATGGTCCTTTTGGAGCACGATGGTGAGGACACCATGTAGGCTGCTAATGGGTCCACGTGACAGTGATCTGATGACTCATTCTTGACTGTCTAAAAGCTCCTAACGAAGTTCCAGGCATAATGGAGTTATGATTCATTACAGCTGTAGGGTTTTGATGCACGTTACGCAGCGGAAAGACAATAATTTATGCTCAAAACCCTCCATGAATCGCAGGTGAAGCATCATAACGTGATAAAGGACAATGAGTTACCTTGTAAATCAGACTGATCACTTTGCGTAGTGAAAGTTTGTAATGCAAGTATATCAACAAGATATAAATACTCTAGAAGGGGGGTGAATAGAGTATGCCAACTTTTGCTAAGAAACAGTCTTTTAGAACTTGAAGAGAGTATGCAGTTGATATCTCAAAGCTTTGAAAAAGATTTGAGAAACTAGAGATATAACTGCAGAACACAGAGGCTTCAAAGCTTTGAGATTTGGAAAACTCCAAAGCTTTGGAACTTCCTGTTTAGACTGTAATGAAAAGATAAAAGAAGTAAGCAGCAAGAACACGAGGATTTTACAGAGTTCAGTCACAATTGGACCTAGTCTCTGCCTGAGGGATCTTATCCCTCCATGATTCTAACACAACTTATTATTAATCACCCAGATTTAGCCCTAGATCTCATGCCTAAGTGGGCTACCTTTCACCTATACAGCTTGTGGTTCTCAACCTATCCAGTTCCAGCTACAATTTGTTGAAACAATAAGAACCTCTTTGTTGTTCACTTGAACAACTAAACTTCTAAGTTTGTGAGGTTTAAGAACACAAAATGATAATATAAGTTTAGTACAAGTGTGAAGAACACATAATAGAAATAAGCAATAAAGCTTGGAAGTGTTCTTCAATCTCTGATGAATGATCTTGCTTCTGCAATGTTAATGGTCTGATGAATTTGAAGACTTGAATGATCTGATCTCTCCTGTTTGTAGCACTCTTTAAATCACACATTGATTAGTCTTTTCTCCTTGTGTCTCTATTTGAAATTCAAAGTAATGATCACTTAAATAATAATCTGCAACAACCTGAGAGATTTTAGGAACTGAATGTCTAAAAATCCTCTTCCCTGATATGCTTCTTTCAACAGATATGCTTGGATAGCTTTATGATTTGTTTATGGACATTGGAACGCCCAACAACCCTGCATACACTCAACAAACAAGATCAAATAATATCCAGACAAACCAGCATCAAGATTTGATCAGCATTATGCTAACAGATCATGAATAAACTAGGCTAACTTTTGTCTGATAACAAAAACAGTTTATACACCCAATTAAATGGATAGACCAAATAATCATTATAGAACAAGTAATAATAGATTAGTATAAGTCCATAACACATTGAAAAACCAAATGAATTAACCTGCATAGACAGATCATGTTAGATAAACTTAGCAGCAAACAACATTCAGAAATTCTCAAAGCTTTGAAGCTTTGACTGCTAGTTAACCACAAAGAGCTTGGATTCCCAATCCAACTCAGACCTGTACCATTTGTTTTACCAATCAAAACATGATTCCATACCATTTGTAGAACATTATAGAGAATGATAGAATCATTCCACAATCAACTTATAGACCTGCAAAATATAAAACAGTTAAGAGCATATAAGGCAATCAATAGTGTCTCAAAGCTTTGAAGCTTTGACACTTGTGTTTCTGGCTTTCATCGCCAAGGAACCAACGCTCCTTCTCTTTGTATATATCCACATATTGACACAAAAGAGATTCTGATCTATCAATCTCCCCCTTGATGAAAGACAAAACACTCTTATTGAAGTCCAGAAATCTTGAATATTTCCCTGCAACTCAAACACAAGTGACTCCCACTATACCACAAATAATATAAACTTAAACAGTTTTAAAATAACATGATAACACAGTTAACAAAATAACTAGTCATATATAGCAAAAAGATCAAAATCCAGCATTCAACAATAATCATCCTACAAAATCCAGAATTATTACAAAGACTTAACAAAAACTAAAACACATAATCTTCTCCCCCTTTTTTACTTCCATCAAAAGAGTAGAAGAAATATAGGATCTTGCTCAGAGTGTTTTTAAAAGAACCCAAAATATTTAAAGGACTTCAGGACTTAGAAGAAAGAGAAGACAAAAAGATTAAGAAAGATAGGTTTCAAGGAGTTGAAGATTCAGCTTCAGTATCCTTCTTTGCAAATTCCTTTCAAGGCTTAGCTTTCCCCTTTCCCTTGTCCTGAGCTTCTTCTTGTTCTTCCTCAACTGTCTCTCCCTATGAATCTCCTTCAGCTTCAGCTGGTTCTTCTCTTTGCTCACCTTGTTCAGCAGCTTCCTCACCCTGTGCTTCCTCAGTTTCAGCTTGCATTTTTCCCATCACTTCATCAATAACCCTATCCAACTCAGCAGCTTCCTTTTCAGCAGTCTCTGCAACTGTTTCCTCACCACCAGCCTCATCCTCGAATTGATCAAAAAGATCCTTAGAAGCAAGAACAATAGGAACTCGTTTCTTCTTCTTCTTCTTCTTCTTCTTCTTCTTCTTCTTATTATTATATTATTATTATTATTATTATTATTATTATTATTATTATTATTATTATGCTTCTTGAGAGCTTTTCCAAGTACTTCATCTGAATCAATGCTAGTGTCTCTGCTTTTTGAAGAGGGTATTTTTTCCAGGTTCAATCCTTTGATGATGATGTCAAGCTTATTGTTCACCAAACCTTTGAACTTAGTGAAATCAGTAGACAGGTCAAATAACCCTTGTCTCAAATCCTCCACTCCATCTTCCAGAACTTCAACCCTATCCAGTATTTGAAAGAAATCCAAATTATCAGACACTCTGGGGGTTGTAGCAGCTCTAGGTTTGATAAAATCCTTCTCCTTCAACTCTTTAGCGCTCAGTTCAGAATAGAATTTCCATTTTCCTTTGACTGTCTGAACTATCCCAGTTCTTTGTAGAGATGCCTCATCCACCAACCCAAAACCAGTTGTAATCTTCTCTTCATCTTCCAAAGAGACTCCAAAGTGTTTGAAAAACAAAGGTAACACATTGGCATAAGGAAGGGAATGGTTCCTAGTCCTAGTGCCATAGTACACCATATGCTCAATCACAACAGTAGGGAGATCAACTTCAAACCCTTGACATATCAGATACATCAGAATCAACACCCTATCTGTCACTAAATCTTTGGAATACTCCATGGGAACTATACATCTCATAATGATAGAAAACAGAATTTCATCCTCACAGGTAAAAGCAAAATGTGTTAACTGTTTAGGTTCAGTAGGGGTTCCCTCCAAGAAAAACAAGGCTTTGGCTTTCTCCAAAATTTCCTTCCTATCAGGATGTTCACTAATCCAATACTTTCTAGGGACCCCCATGACTTTGGCAAAAACCATGTGATCCAACTTAATAAATCCCAGCGACTTTTGATGTAAGAATGTAATTGTCACTATCATCCAACTCTTGAATCAAGTTCAGATAGAAAAAGTCTAGTCAGCCTAGGTTAAGCTTCAGATGGTGGATTTAAAAAACTCCCAACAGATGATTCTCTCAATTTTCTTAATGTATTCTAAGTCCAATAAATCCAACAACTCGGTACTAATTAGACTACAAAAAGATATCTTGGATGATGCATACCCATCCATCCACACAGTCTTAACATCTGAATTGACAAACCAAGTATCATGTAAAATTTTCTTACCAAAATTTGTAGCCTTCTTGGTCTTTACTGCACCGTGTTTCACTCTTTTCTTCTATGGAGTTCTTTCATCCTTCTTCTCATCAGCTTTCTTTTCCTTTGAAGATAGCACACTCTTCTTCTCACTTTTTCCTTCAGTCTCTTCCTTCTTCTTCTTGCTTGATTTTTCTCCCTGATCCTTACTCACTTGTTCTTTGATCTTCACCACTTCTTTTGTTGGAGATTCAGATTCTGATCCAGCCACTGCTTCTTCCTGAACTTCCTTTCCCTTTTTGAATTTATTTGAAGGTGGTGAAGTATCATGGACACTAGCTGTCTCTTATGAATATGATCCATGAATGGTATTATTCTTGTTAGCATTCCTCTCTATCCTCTTGTTGGAAGTCTGTGCTTGTTGCTTGATCCTCTCAGATTTGCGCTCCATTGGTTAGGGTTTGAGAGAGAGAATAGAGGTATGTAGGTACGATGAAAGATGAGAGTAAAAGAAACAAGCCCTGGAGTTTACTTAAGTAAGAGTTTGATTTAAAAAGAGATTTGCATGAAAAAGAGATTGCATAAGATTTCATGAGATATTTTTGGGATATTTTGTCAAAATCTCTGAACACTTGAGATATTCTGTAATTATCTAAAATGATATTACAAAATATTCCACGATCTAATTTTTTAATAAAACAAATATCCACTTAAGCAAAGCAGTGTTACAGTAGTTCAAAGCTTTGAGAAGTTTTAGACAAAAACAGAAACCTTCAAAGCTTTGAGCAATACTTTCAAGGCTAAGAAAGTATGATCTCAAGGCTTTGAGATTTACACATATAATACACACAGAGACTAATACTCCCCCTAAACCAATGCATCCTTGTTCAACATCCTCAAATCAAGCTTTAGGGATGCAAACCTCTCATCTGACAATGGTTTAGTGAAAATATCAGCTATTTGCATAGTAGTAGAACTGAAAGATAGAACAATATCACTTTTTTCAGCATGATCTCTAAAATGATGTCTCACATCTATGTGCTTTGTCCTTGAATGCTGAACTGGATTCTTTGATATAGAAATGGCACTTGCATTGTCACAATTGATAGGCACATTTCAAAATTTATATCCAAGATCTCTTAGCTGTTGAGCAATCCATAAAACCTGAGAACAACAGGCTCCAGCTGCAATATATTCAGCTTCTGCAGTTGATAGAGCTACTGAATTTTGCTTCTTTGAATGCCAACTAATCAGTGATGAACCAAGAAATTGGCAGCATCCTGAAGTACTCTTTCTGTCTACTTTGTATCCTGCAAAGTCTGCATCTAAATAACCACTAAATATAAAGTTAGATCTTCTTGGATACCTGTAATACCCTGATTTTATACGAGAAGGTAATTTGATGATTTTTCATAAAGTTTGGGAGTATAATTGTGACTTATAGAAGTTATGAATTAATTAGATCAACGAATAGAGTTATAATTGTAGTGTTCAAGAATATAAAGTTGTTAATTTAAACCATATGGAGGTAATTTTAGTTTAGAGAAGTTAAAAACTAATTTAATTAAAATTTGGGGAGGTAGTTTTAGTTTCAGAAAATATAAACTAGTTGATCAAATTGTGGTTGGGGTAAATTCTTGCATTTCTAGATCCTAAGGGGTTGTAGTTGTCTTTTATCAAAGTTAAAGTATGCAAATATTTTTCCACATGTATCTATACCTACTAAGTACACTTCATTAAAACTCTCATTTTGTAATTTTCTCCTCCCCAACACCTTACTTGAATATATTTTTCACCCAACACTTATCCTCTCCCACGTACACCCTCAATGAGAAACTCCCCCAACACTTGTTCTTCCTTCCCATCTTCCACGTGACCCTCCCCAACACTTGTCCAACACCTTGTTTCTCCTCCCCCCACTTTTCCAACTCTTTGCTTCTCCCTCTCCCACGTAAACATCCTCATGATTAGTACATTTCTCTATTTAAGCCAACACTAACAACAACAAACACCATCACCAACTTCACCTCCATCACCACCTACGGCACCACCACCACCACCACCACCACTTCTCTTCTTTTATTCCAAGAAAATAACATCTCTTCACCTCCCTCAACCTCTCTATCTCCCTCCACTGAGAAGAGAGAGGCACCGACGGCGTAGGCCGCAACCCACAACACCACCGCCGCCATTAACGACGACAACTGCTGAATGTATTTTCTAGAATCAAGGGGGGAGGTAATTGTCTTTTAATATCAGTTATATCGACTGAAAAATATGAAATTGCAGTTTTTGTTGCCCAATTGTTAACTAAGGCTTTACTATCAATTATAATCACTTATTTACGATATAAGTCGCTTAAATAATCATATTTGACTATGTACATACATACAAACAAACATATATATATATATATATATAGTTACATACTATTTAGAGGTAAAAAGTATCATTTCCTAAACTAATTAAAGTTGTTGATGTTAGCTAAAAGTGTCAATTCATAAAAGCTTGGGGATCTTGTTGCAGTTTACACAGTCTGATTTTATAAATATACTTAGGGTAAAAGACACTGACCACCCCTGACTTTTGGGTTAAATACACCCCGCTACCCTGGCTTTTGGAAAAAGACACTCTGCACTCCTCTAACTAACAGACCCTAACGGTTGCGATGAAAACACAATTTTACCCCTGAAATATTATAAAATTACTCCTATATATGTCAATAATCTCTCACTCTATCAGATTTGGAAGACTTTTTTTTCTATCCACTTCTCATCTCCTCCTCCTTGTCACCCAAACCCTAGCCGCCTCTCATCTCTCCTGAGTCCATATGCCTTCTTCTTCCTCCTGGACGCGGCAGCTCATGCCTTCCTCCATCACGCCCAACACACCCACAACCCACCCCACCTCTTCTCCTCCCAATTGTTCTTCACCCCTGTTTCTCACATTTGAAACATCACAACAATCACAACCACCACAACCATCAACGAACCGATCTGTTAAATTGGCATCTGATGAAGGATGCGAGGATGGGTTTGATTTGATATGAATGGAAAGAGGCAAATGTGGTTTCAATCGGTGGTTTGGACGAGAACTGGGTCAATCGGTGCTGAGAGGGAATAGACGGAGAGACGGTTGTGTTGACTAGAGAGGACGAAGATAATGGTGGGCAGAGCTGCGATCCCGGCGATGGACAAAATCCGAGGCCAAAGTGCGACCCTCTTTCTCTTCTTCTCCTGGTGCCGGGAGGGAATAGAGGGAGAGACAGAGGGAGAGTGAGAGGCGGTGGTAGTTTCGGTGATGGTGGCGGTGGTAGTTTCGGGGAAAATACAGAAGGTTCTGCATCTCACTCTCACTGCATTTCTTTCCTCTCTTCCCCCAAATCGTTCTTCTTCGATTCAGAACACGAATTCCAATCTGTTTTACCCACTTGATGCAAAATTTTGGCTGAGATCTCTTTGGGTAAAAGTGAATCTGCCCTGATGGTTTCTGGATTCTGGTGATTTCATGGGTGTTTGGTGATGACTGAATAAGAGGTGGCTTAGGTGGTGTAAGGGAAGAGGGTGAAGTAGGAGTTGGCAGTGAAGGAAGCTGCAGGCATGTTTGGTATAGGAGTTGGATTAATTGAATTGGCATTGGTGATGATGGTGAGTTGTTGGTGTAAGGGAAGAGGGTGAAGTAGGAGCTGCAGTTGGTGTTTTTGATTTGTGGGTTCTTCGAAAATGGCCTTATCCATGGCTGCTAGGACTACCAAATTTGCGATTTGCAAGAACTTCAAAGCTATTGAGAAGCAACAACCCATTTTGAGAGTTGGGTTATCTGAGAACTTTGTATTTCAATTTTGATGTTTTTTTATAGATTCTTTTGTGATTCAATCTTGTAATGTGGGTGTTATAGGCTTTCAGTTTTAATAGAAAACCATTTGTGATTTGTTCTTGTTATTTATTCTCTTCTTGAATTGAACTAAAAATATGGGAGATGTTACTTGTAGTTTGTTCACATTTCTTGGGTTGTGATGTTCTTGATGTTCTTGGTGTTTTTGATGAGAAACAAGGGCCAAAAAGTCCAAAAAAAAACACACAAGGGCAATACAGTCCGAAAAAAATCAATCAGCCACTTTTCTAACGGAACATAACAGAAGGGTGCTAAGTGTCCACAGAATATTCCGTTAAATGGGTGCAGAGTGTCTTTTTCCAAAAGCCAGGGTAGCGATGTGGATTTAACTCAAAAGTCAGGGGTGGTCAGTGTCTTTTACCCATATACTTAATATTTGTTTACAATAAATTAAAATTAGTATTCTATAATATACACACACACACACGCGCGCGCGCGCGCATATATAAAATCATACTCTTGTAGAATCATTTAAGATGAGAACATTTGTGCAATTTGGCTATGATACTATTATATAAGTATAATATTTTCATCTACAACTTTACAAGTGTTTGGTGAATGAGATATTTAGTTACCAAGTAATACACTGGTTGATTTAAATGAATATGTACAACTACTCTAGTAATATAAGTCACAAGATGATGTTTTTATAACTTCAAAAACAAAATGGTCACAATTAAATAGCTATAAGTCATTTTATGGGGGTGTTGTATTTTCTAAAATCAAGGGGGGAAGGTAATTCTCTTTTAATATCAGTTATATCGACTGAAAAATATGAAATTGCAGTTTTTGTTGCCGAATTGTTAACTAAGGCTTTACTATCAATTATAATCACTTATTTACCATATAAGTCGCCTAAATAAATCGCAGTCTGAGTATCTTCCTGACCTTTTCTTCATTTTAGAAGGCTTTTCCCAAGGATTCCAAGTCGTTCACAATATCTGTAAACATTTTGAACATATCCTTGATGGATTCATCAAAATTCATCTTAAACAATTCATACTGTCTCAAAAGGATATTGATCTTTGTCTGCTTGACTTGGCTTGTTCCTTCATAAGTAACAGTTAGCTTATCCCATATCTCGTTTGCACTCTTGCAGTTGGATATCCTGTTAAAGTCATCTGTACTAAGAGCACAATATAGTAAGTTCAAAGCTTTGTAATTTTTTGATACCATTTCCAGTTCAGTAACTGAGAGATCTACCTCTGATTTTACTGTTCTGACTCCATCAAAAGTAGTATTGAACAAGTTTGGGCCATTCACAACAATAGACGATAGCTCCATGTCTTGATAAATGATGAACATTCTCATAAGTGCCTTCCAATGCACAAAGTTATCACCACAGAACGGTGGAGGTATATTAGCTGCTCTTCCATGTGAGAATCCTCCAGCTCCTACATTACTCATTGTCACAAGAATGTTAGATCCTTAAACAGTGACCCAAGCTCTGATACCAATTGAAAGTTTGTATGTTGATATCTCAAAGCTTTTAAAGAGATTTGAGAAACTAGAGATATAACTGCAGAACAAAGAGGCTTCAAAGCTTTGAGATTTGGAAAACTCCAAAGCTTTGGAACTTCCTGTTTAGACTGTAATGAAAAGATAAAAGACGTAAGCAGCAAGAACACAAGGATTTTACAGAGTTCAGTCACAATTGGACCTAGTCTCTGACTGAGGGATCTTATCCCTCCAGGATTCTAACACAACTTCTTATTAATCACCCAGATTTAGCCCTAGATCTCAAGCCTAAGTGAGCTACCTTTCACCTATACAACTTGTGGTTCCCAACCTATCTAGCTCGAGCTACAATCTGTTGAAACAATAAGAACCTCTTTGTTGTTCACTTGAACAATTAAACTTCTAAGTTTGTGAGGTTTAAGAACACAAACTGATAATACAAGTGTGAAGAACATATAATAGAAATAAGCAATAAATCTTGGAATTGTTCTTCAATCTCTGATGAATGATCTTGCTTCTGCAGTGTTAATGTCCTGATGAATTTGAAGACTTGAATGATCCGATCCCTCCTGTTTGTATCACTCTTCAACTCACACGTTGATCAGTCTTTTCTCCTTGTGTCTCTCTTTGAAATTCAAAGTACTGATCACTTGAATAACAGCATGCAACAACCTGAGAGATTTTAGGAACTGAATGCCTAAAAATCCTCTTCCCTGATATGCTTCTTTCAACAACTATGCTTGGTTAGCCATCTAATTTGTTTATAGAAAATGGAACGCCCAACAACCCTGCACACACTCAAAAAATAAGATCAAACAATATCCAGACAAACTAGCATCAAGATCTGATCAGCATTATGCTAAAAGCTCATGAATAAACTCGGCTAAGCTTTGTATGATAACAAAAACAGTTTATACATCCAATTAAATGGATATACCAAATAATCATGATAGAACAAGTAATAATGGGTTAGTATAAGTCCATAGCACATTGAAAAACCAAATGAATTGACCTGCATATACAGATCTGGTTAGATAAACTTAGCAGCAAACAACATTCAGAAATTCTCAAAGCTTTGACGTCTAGTCAATCACAAAGAGCTTGGATTCCCAATCCAACTCAGACCTGGACCATGTGTTGTACCAATCAAAACATGATTCCATACCATTTCTAGAACATTATAGAGAATGAAAGAATCATTCCACAACCAACTTATAGACCTGCAAAATATAAAACATATAAGAGCATATAAGGCAATCAATAGTGTCTCAAAGCTTTGAAGCTCTGACACTTGTGTTTCTGGATTTCATCACCAAGGAACCAAAGCCCCTTATCTTTGTATATATCCATACTCCCGTTGTATGGGAGGGTCAAAACATTATGCTTACACTAGTCACACTAGATTCTATTCGTGACAGTATCCTTATTAGTGAGTCTCATACTCTGCTACACCATAGCCCTCAGCTTCTAAACCTGCGGTGGGAAGGAAAACAAGAACCGCAGTTTCCAAAGTTAGCATAAAATACTGAGTAAGTAAACACCCGAGCACGCAAACAGATGACAAAACACAATTCCTTTTCCCAACAATTATAAATAGAAATAAATCATAAAATATTGAACTTGATGTGTCAAGTAGGAAACTCAAATAATATTTTGATCTTGTCAATTTTTCTTCTTTAACCTCAAATGAGAAGCATTATGTCAATATCTTTTTCGTTCCTTTGATAAATATCATTTACTCAAAGAAAGCTGTATTATTAACTTGTTGTTACGGAGAAGGATCTACTATCACTAGCAGCCATAACCTTAAGTGTCGGCACCATCTTGAGACTTCTTGCGGCCAGAGAGGTGAGTACATGGAATAACCACAGCCGAGTGACCGAATTCAACATCGAAAATAATAATAACCACGGGCCAAGTGACCAGAGTCAACATCGACAATAATAATAACCACGCGTTGAGCGACCGGAGTCAACATCGATAATAAAATAATAACTATGGGCCGAGTGACCGGAGTCAACATCGACAATAATAAAATAGTAACCACGACCGAGTGACCAGAGTCAACACGACAATAATAATAACCATAAGCTTCTCCCTCACAACTCTTTCCACTTTACGTTATTACGCATTATTATTTTATTTTGTGACAGTTTCAAAGCAATCATTTCAAATTACAACCAGAACTCAAGTAAAGCATGTATATTTCAAAAAAAAATAATATTGAGACGAGCAATAAAATCGTGTTATGACACGAAAGAAGCTAGCACACAAGGCTTGGCACGTATACTCACCTGAAGTCGACTCAACAGCTAGTTCGAAGGAAATTCGACGAAGCCTATGTCCACGAATATGTCGCATACACATTACCAATATTCTAATTACAACCAAGTTACTTCTAAACAATGAATGCACTTATAGAGTATAGATGTTCGGTTAGGTCGCGTGACTAGGTCCAACCCTGACTATCCCCAATGTAAGTCATCTCGAGCTAAATTTTTATAAACAAACAAAGGAGTATTTTGATTTTTTTTTTTAAATAATTGGAACAATTCTCACAACTAATTATTAGAGAAAGCGAGTAACATTTGGAAACTATTTCATATCATAATTACGATATGCTAGTAGTAAGAAAGAGTAATTTCTATATTTAATAAAAAGTTGTTTTAGCTAGGAAACTCATGTTTGAGTACAACAAAATTTAGTTTAAACAATGATATTAGTTGATAAACTATAAATGAATAAGTATTTGAAATCTCTATTTACTCAAATAAAATTGGTATTTATTAAATAATTAAAACAATACAAAATTTCTAACATAAATACACATACACACACACACACATACACACACACACACACAACTACTCTTACTAGCTCATTTTCTAAGAAAATACTTTATTATATCAAATTACTACATATATAACTTTTACAAATATTCATTTTATTTATTTCGTTGAGATACGAATTTAGTCAATATTAGCTTAATAGTTAAAATTAAGTAAATAATAGTAATAATAGAATATATAAACTATATGTATCCCCCAAAAGAATCTGTTTAGGGGCAACAACTAACCCCCCACCCCATAAATTTCTGAAAAAGACAATTTGACCCCCAAACAAGAGTCTCACGGCAAACCTACACCTCAGTCGATCCAAATGCGAATTCTAGCTATCAAGAACCAATTTTGACAATCAATAATGAACTATGAGAAGATTTAGAGCATACCCAACCCAAGAAACGCGAGAAACAGTCGAGAAACATAGTGGGTCGAGTCGCCGAAGAACTTTGCCGGAGGTGGAGCTTCTCCATGCTTTCCCCGATCATTCTTGGCCTTGGTTGAGGGCTCCAGAAGCTTGGTCAGGTCCTATGGAGGCTATAGATCCAGATATAAAGGGGTGGGTGACTCTGTTTTAAGTTACTCGAACTCTTGTCGGCGTTAATGGTGGGTTCGGTGGCGGGGTTGTTTCAGCGGCAACCTGTTGCTGCTATATTTCTTCTTCTCTCTCTTCATTTGGGTTGAGAGAAGAGAGGATAACGAGAAATAGAGGGAGATAAGATAAGAGAGGATGATGTTGGTGGTGGGTTTGGCTTCTTCCCCGATGGCGGCAGCGGCGACGGGTGGCTCGTGTTGCCGCTGCTCCTGCTTGCTTCCGCTGCTGTGCGAGACAAAGAGAAGGAGATGGAGAGGAATAGAATATAGGGAAGATAGTTGAGAGAAGGTGGTGGTGGTTTTGCCCAATCTCTAAGGTGAAAGTGGTGGTGGTTTTGGTGTTTGAGTTTGTGGGAAATTTTGAATAATGCAGACATATCTTTTGGATAAATCATTAACAGCTATGATCCCATAAACCATGGGATTTGATTGAACTTTTTCCTACCTTTTATATTGCTAGGATGAGTATAAATCATATCAACTATGTAAACATTCAGTAATGAAAAATACAGTAGAAAGCTTTTCCAGTGATCATTTTCTCAATTTACGTCATGGGATCAGAGGTCTTGGCTCAGTCCTGGGTTCTTTTTATGCAGACTTCATTGCTGGTTAGTTCTTCCGCGTTCCGGCCTTCATTGCTGGTTTGATTCTCCAGTGTTCCAGCCTTCATTTCTGGTCAATTCTTGATTGGAGAAACATGTCAAAATGTACAGAAAATAAAAAAAACAACAACCAAGCTGGCTTCGACCTCCTCATCTCAAGGCTGATCGTGACAGTTTATGGTGCACCTATTGTGAGAAGCCACGCCATACTCATGAGTGGTGTTGGAAACTTAATTGAAAAACTCCGAGTAGAGACTGGGGTTATAAAGGAGAGAAACCATGGAAAACGGCCAGGAGGATCAGACGGTGACAAACCAAAATAAATCAACACTCGTGGAATTGAGCAGTCTCAACCAAGAATAGGATGAGAGGTTGAAACCTCAAATTGGAAACTTTGACAAACCCTCAGGTACTTGTGTTTCTGTGTAATCACATAAGTTTTCATTCCCACTTGGATTAAAGGTCTCAGATAAAACCTTAACCCTTTGTTGGATCATAGATTCTGGAGCTACCGACCATATGACCCATTCCCCAAATGTCTTTTACACATACTCCCCATGTCCAAGTAACAGTAAAATAGCCACCGCTGATGGTTCTTTGATTACAGTAGCAGGTGTGGGAGATGTTAAAATAAGCCCGTCAGTGACCTTGAAATATGTCCTTCATGTTCCTGGACTATCCGTAAATCTTGTCTCTGTCCACAAGCTTACTAAATATTTGTGTTGTCATGTGGTGTTTCTTCATAATCACTATGTATTTCAAGATAAGGATTTAGGAACAATAGTTGAACATGGTAGTGAACGGGATGGTCATTATTACCTTGAAGCACCGAGCCAGCCAAACATCACCAAAACAAAATTACCCTCTTCTTTTGTTTCAAAAAGTCATTCATATAATAAAGATAAAGTTTGGCTTCACCATCTTAGACTTGGACACCCATCATTTCGAGTCATTAAGATTCTTTTTCCGTCTTTATTTCAAGGTTGGATGTTGAGAGTTTTCATTGTGAAGTTTGCGAACTTGCAAAACACAAACGTGCACCTTTTCCTGAAAATCCTAAAAGAAGTTTCACTCCTTTTCTCTCATCCATAGTGATGTTTCGGGCCCTTATCCCATTCCTAATGTTTCGGTGGCAAGGTGGTTTGTTTCGTTCATAGATGATTGTACTCGTGTTACGTGGATTTTCTTAAACATAAATTTGATGTTAGCACTGTTATCCTGAGATTTTGTTCTATGATTAAGAACCAATTTGGGGTTAATATCAAAGGGTTTAGGTCGGATAATGCCAAGTATTATTTCAATCAAGTCCTAACTCCTTATATTTTTGAAAGAAGGGATAATACATGAGTCATCGTGTGTCCGTACACCAGAGAGAAAAAACAGCCACCTTCTTCAATCGACCCGAGCTTTCTTGTTCCAAAAAAAAATGTTCCTAAGTATTTTTTGGGTCCGTTCTTACATCCACTCATCTTAAAATCGTTTACCGTCAAGAGTCTCGGGTTTCAAGAGCCCGATAGTAACACTCCAAATTCTATCTGGACATACACATCAAAAATAATCTCGCACCTAGAATATTTGGATGTGTGTCATTTGTCCATGTTCATAGCCAAAATAGGGGGAAGCTAGACCCAAGGGCATTAAAATGTATCTTTGTGGGTTATTCCTCTACTCAAAAGGGGTACAATGTTATCACCCTCCATCAAAGAAGTTTATGTCTCTATGGATGTTACTTTCAATGAACAAGTGTCTTAATTTTCCACACCTTATCATCTGAAGGAGAACATTCACTTTGAATATAAGGTTGAAAATTCTTTTCTCAATCTGGAGGCACTTCCAAAATCTGTTTATGAGCCCATGCCAAGTACTAATAACGAACTTGTGCCCAACATTTCGATAAACCCTAATTCTTGCATCAATAGTCCTGAATCCAACCATGAAATTCCTGAAAATCCCAACCCCACTTTTGAATACGTGATGGCTGGCAAGGTGTACTCAAGAAAAAAGAGAAATGGCCAGAACTTAGTGCAATTCCAAGAATCCTACGGAGATCCTGAGAATATAATGGTCTCTAATTCTCCATTACAAATAGGAACTGATTTTGACTCTCATGATGACTCTAATGTCGACCTGAATGACCAGGATGTTCCTATTGCTATTAGTAAAGGAACTAGAGAGTGCACAAAATGGCCCATATATCCTCTTGCACAATTCTTGTGTTTTGAACATTTTTCTCCTTCACAAAAAGTCTTCCTAGATAGCCTAAACAACGTTGCCATCCCTTCCACCTTATCTGGGGCCTTGTCCAATGAGAAATGCAAACATGTCATGAGTGAAGAAATGGAAGCATTGAAGAAAAATAATACATGGTAATTGGTGAAATTGCCGGCGCGAAAGAAACTTGTGGGATGCAAGTGGGTCTATACATTGAAATATAGAGCAAATGGGTCAATAGAGAGGTATAAGGCAATGCTAGTGGCTAAGGTCTATACTCAAAGATATGGGATTGATTACATAGATACTTTTGCACCAGTTGCGAAAATGAACACAGTCAGAATCTTACTTTCTTTAGCAACTAACTATGGGTGGGAGTTACAGCAGTTTGACGTCAAAAACGCATTTTTACATGGAGATCTCAAAGAAGATATTCATATGGATGTTCCACTAGGTTATGGGAAAAAAATTCACGCTTCAATTTTATGTAAATTGAAGAAAGCCTTATATGGACTTAAGCAATCACCAAGGCCATGGTTTGGTAGATTTGCAAAAGTTATGCTTGCAATGGGATATAAGCAAAGCCAAGGATATCACACGTTGTTCTTTAAACACTCGTATTCAGGGGGAGTTACAATACTATTGGTGTATGTTGATGACATACTAGTAACGGGGAATGATGACACAAGGATAAACTAATTCTAACTCATTGATTGGCTAAGGAATTTGAGATCAATGCATTGGGAAGGCTGAAATATTTTTTGGGGATTGAGGTGGCTCAATCTGAACAAGGCACTTTTATCTCCCAAAAAAATTATGCTACTGATCTCCTTAGAGAAACAGGCCAAGCAGGATGCAAACCAGCAAGTACACCAATAGACCCGAATCTTAAACTTGGGATGGCCGAGGAAGCGGCTGTAGTGGGTAAGGTAATGTTTCAATGCTTAGTTGGAAAACTGATTTATCTATCTCATACTCGACCAGACATAGCATATGCGGTCAGTGTGATGAGCCAGTTCATGCACAGTTTTAAGGTAGTACATTTTCAGGCAGCTCAGCGTGTATTACAATATCTCAAAGGGACACTAGGAAAAGGTATTTTATTCAAACGAAATGGAATTTTGGTGGTTGAGGCATACACCGACGCGGATTATGCATGGTCAATCATTGACAAGAGGTCAAATACATGATATTGCAAATTTCTTGGAGGTAACCTTTTTACTTGGAGGAGTAAGAAACAAAATATGATAGCGCGCTCCAGTGCGGAGGCTGAGTTCCGAGCAGTGGCTCAAGGGGTTTGTGAACTACTTTGGCTTAATATTATCCTTGAAGACTTGAAGATCAAATGGGATGGTCCGATGAGAATCTACTACGATAAAAAGTCTGCAATTAGCATTTCTCACAATCCCGTACAACATGATCGAACGAAGCGTATTGAAATAGACAGACACTTCATCAAAGAAAATCTGGATAGCGGACTGATTTGTACACCTTACGTGTCTATACATGGTCAACTTGCAGACGTGCTTACTAAAGGGTTAGTCACCACAGAGTTTCAAGGCATTTTATCCAAGCTGGGAATGGAGAACGTATTTTCACCAGCTTGAGGGGAGTGTGGGAAATTATGAATAAATCAGACAAATTTTTAGGAAATCATTAACAACTATGATCGACAGTTACGTTGATTTGATTAGTTTCCTTTCTGTAGTAATATCCCATAAATCATGGAATTTGATTGTCCTTTTTTTCTTCCTTTTCTATTGCTAGGATGAGGTTAAATCATACAAACTATGTAAACATTCAGTAATGAAAAATACATCAGAAAGCTTTTCCAGTGATCATTTTCTCAATTTACGTCAGAGTTGCCGGAGGAGTAGCTGATGATGATGGTGGTGGTGGTGGTGGTTGTGTTGTGTGAGGTAGAGAATAACTGAGTTTAAATAGAGAATAAAAGGAGGTGGAACAGGTGGCGGTGGAAAACAATTGTTGGAAATATGCCCCAGTGGCAATCTATTTCTTGTGACATTTATGGATTTACTATTCATTATGTTATCGATATGGAGATATGTTAACATGAATGAATACCTTAGAATCAATGTTGTATTCTTAAATATCCCTAGTCGATTATATTGATTATCATGACAATCAACTATAGACTAGTATGTGGTTGGATTGATAAGGAGATATCACGATCCAACACATGGGTATGTATTAGGGGTAATGGCATAGTGGATTGACCCAAAACAAGAAGGCTACATACAAGTTATGTGAAGTCACAAATGCTTCTCGTAGTGACAACGGTATTGTCATACTTAGACTTGAAGTCACTAGATCCTCTAGTTGTGGAATATTGTGTTTTGACATCATCAAACGCTACACCGTAACTGGATAGTGATGAAGGCGTTAATCAGACATAATAAGGAAGCAAGCTTAGATATGGTAGTGATGTTGATAGAATTTTCCCTCCTACATAACGGGAGCAAATATCCACAACCGCTCGAGGGATGGTGCTTATAGAATGTCTGGCCGGACTCAGATAAATCAATATGGGATATGATGTTATCTGCATGGATAAGACTATTACTAGGATCGAGAAACTATGGATTGGATATTCGAGTGTGACGTGTATGTCTCGTGTCCAATCCGGATATAGAGACAAAGGGATGAGACAATACTTTCACAAGGTTTGTCAAAGTAATGACTATTTCTATTAGTTGGGTGGCATGGATGTGTTGCTAGACACCGCTCCATGTTAGTAGTCGTTACTACCAACTAAGTAGAAACTTATGCGGTCACATGCCATAAGAATTAAACTAGACTAGGGAATTAATTAATATGATTAATTAAATAGAAGGATCAAAACGCAACCACTTGCAAACTTAGTAGGACTAATTTGCGAGGTGGACTAATCCATGTATAGACATGATTAGAATTCGCAAGGTGGACTAATCCATGTATAGATATGTGATAAATCTTTCATAAGAGTTATCCTACGTACACTTTATATTGTTATTTGTGAGCGTTTCGGTGCAAAGTGACGAGATTTGAGCCAAAATATGAGGAAATGCAATTTTGGATGTTTTTGAGCTTTAAAGTACAATACAGACGTTTCTTAATGGTTTTGAGTATGATTTTAATAATTTATCACATTTGATATACGCAGTAGTGTTCGTGTTGTTGTTTTACAGGAATTACGTATGCGGGAATCAAGTGGAGAGAAGAAACGAGCTTCGGAATAGAAGAAAAAGACGAATTTGGCACGTTTTGGATGTTTTTGCCAAATTTGGGCAATAATTGAGAAAAAGGGGGAAATGGTCTGGAAACGGAAATTTCTCTACATGGATAAAGTCTACGTTGAAAAAGAAGTCCAATGGTGCAAAAATCACGTTCATCGGAGTTCGTGATCGAAATCTGGGTCCTTATTTTCTTGTCCGCGATCTCAAAATATCCTGGAACATCCTGAATTGTCTTCCGAGCATCCCTTTGCTATTATAATGCTATTCGAACAATATGATACATCCATTTCCTAGCCATTCTCCACCTACAACTACACCAAGAACCTCCATAAACAGACATGGAATTCACCTCCTCAAACACCACCACCATCATCTTCTTCCAGTTTCACCTATAACACCACCTCTTAGCTTCCATTAACCCCACTTCTAAACCACTCCTACTACCGCAATTAACCCTGCCAGTACCAGACCTGAACCTCCTTCCATTACACCTACAAAACTCCAACACCGTTATCTAACAACCTGCAAACTGATCACCTAACTAACCACCACCAGTAGCTTACCCAATTCAGCCTTAAACCATCCAAACACCACCTCCTACACCTGTTGCAGTAGCAGTAAACCTCCACTGCGAGTTCACCTCTTTCACCATCTCCATCCCTCCATCTCATTACACCACTATAACCACATAACAAATTCACTCCTCCATAGCCAAACTGTAATCAACCAGTACAAATAAGCCTAGATTACCACCTGAACAAAGAACACCCATTCACTCAATTCAGCCCATTACACCATTGACTACTTCAAAGCTACCACCATAAACACCACCACAATACCAAACCTCAATTCTTCCTAGACTACCTCCCAACCACCATTGTTAACAGAATGCCATGAAACCACCACTATTCCTACTCCATTACCAACACATAAATCACCTGAATTCCACCATTCCCCTGGACCTAACACTCCTTAACCACCATCTAACCACCTGTACTACCCCAGAACACCTAAACACCTGCAATCACAACATGCTGGCCCTCAATTAACCATCAGACCTCCACCCTCGTTACCAGACCATCGTTGTCTTCCCCTGCAACACCATTACCGATGACCAAAACTAATCCCGATCAAATACACCACCACACCCGCCTGATAACATCACCCAGAACCCACCGGAGACCACTACAGATTGCAAAAACCCACCAGTCACGACCTGAATTCAGAGCAAGAAGTCACTCAGCAGAGAATATCGCAAGAAGAAGGAAAAAAGAAGCTGGGTTATAGGTGTGTTCATGCAAAGAGATTCTCTATCCGTGCGAACACCAATCCTTAGCCAAAATCATAGGAAAGAGAGACAATCTTCGTGGATTTGGTTGCAGTCGCAAAACACGAATGCGTTCGTACGAAGATACGAACTGTTAGTGCGAAGAGTTGTCCCACGTGTCTGATTAACTGATTTTTAGTTGGGGATTTTGTGTAATATTTCATTTTTTTTAAAACAATTAGGAAGGGTATAAAAATCCCTATAAAAACTTGAATTGCTGGGTGGGAGACAATACGGGAAGCATTCCTGGAGCTTGGAGCACTGTTTGGAGCACGAAGATTCATCGTTTAGATCTTTCTTCTCTCGTTCACTTTATTTTTTATCTATGATTATGAAAAGCATTGTATTTGCAATCATGAATCGTAGTAGCTTAACACTTTATATCGGGATTTCTCAACGGTGGCTAGGGTTTGAAGCCGGTTTGGCGGATTATGGAGTTGATTCACGTTTTGTTTTGAACTTTTTGATGATGTGCTAGTTTGCTATGTTTAATTCATGTTGTTAATCTATCTTTGTGTTGTTTGGCCATCAATACAAAGATTATAGGTAATATGTTAGTGAAAGCAACTAATTTCCCGAATAATTGAATTAATCAAGTAGTCGCATGTTAGAGGAATTAACCACCAGCTATGAACTTTGAGTAGAAATAGATGATCGTCAATATATGTTTTAGGGGAAATTAGAACTTGGTAACTAGGTTGTAATTTGGCCTAGGCATAGAAAGCTAGCTTGGTAACTTGGTTAGCATTATTGCTCGTTTGACAAATCAAATCATCATCTGTGTTTCAGAACATAATTCTTTGACGGTGGAAACCTAGTGAACCTAGAGAAAATCCTGATAAACGTCTCATCACTTTACTCCTAATTTTAATAATTGCTTTGTTATTTCAATTTATTAGTTTAGTAAAACAATTCAATTGCTTTCCCACACGAAGTTAATCGTACTAATTAGTTCACGACAAGTCCTCTGGGATTCGACAACCCTATTCTTCCACATTATTACTAGAACGATAACCGTACACTTGCGGAGACCGTGTCAAGTTTTTGGCGCAACTGCAGGGGACTTCAGTTGAATTAATTAGAATTGTTAGATTTAGGTATTTTATTTTACAATTATATTCTTTACTCACCTGCGTTCTAGTGTTGTTGGTATTTTCAGGTGATTCTCTTGGTGCATGATTCGCTCTCAAAATGAGCCATTGTACCCACAACTTGATAATCCAAAAGCACTATTTCGTAGAGACTCGGGGAAATCAGTTCCAATGGATGACCAACAGGTAATCGAGTTGGAAAGACTCTGAAAGCTTGTGGAAGATGCAGAGACCGCTAGAGTCGCTGCCGAGGCCAGAGTGGACAATTCATTGAGGGAAACTAAGTTGCTCAGAGATCAGTTAGCGGTTGCACATACATTAGTTGCTAACCATCCGATACCTCCGATTCTACCTAATGGAGGTCAGCAACTGGTTCAAAGGAACATGTGGCACATGAAGATGATCGTCCTTTGGTGGAATACTTCATAACCACGCCACCTGGATACCAACCTACCATTGTGAGGCCACAGATTAATGCTGCTCAGTTTGAGTTGCGTCAGCAGATGATTGATATTGTGCGTACCGAGTGCCTATTTACAGGAGCTCCGAGAGATGATTCGAATGCCCACTTTCTTAACGTTAGGCAAATTAATTCAACATTGCATAATGAGCAAGTTCCAGATGAAACAGTGAAGCTAATGCTTTTTCCCTACTCTTTACCGGGAAAAGCGAAGACATGGCTCATGGAACTTCCAGCTGGATGTATTACTACATGGGCAGAGTGTTGCCAGGAGTTTCTTAGGAAATATCTTCCGCCATCCAAGGTTTCTCGCGAATGGCTGATATCATGAATTTTACTCAGCAAGAAGATTATTCTTTGGGAGATACAAGGAGGAAATTCAATAAGCTCCTTCGCAGATGCCCTACTTACGGAGAGACGTGGTATAAACTCTTCTGTTATTTCTATAATGCTCTAGATAGGGAAACAACACAGGAACTGGATATGTTAGCCGGAGGCAATTTTATGGGCTTGAGAGTACTGCGATGCCAAGATTTGCTAAATAGTGTGGCAAAGTGTGAGTCTACGAGGACTGAGAATCATAGGTACTCGAAATCCGATGGGGCGCTAGTCAGCAAGATTGAGTCAATGGTGGAGCAGAAATTTGAACAGCAAATGGCAATCATGACTGCGGTCTTTAACAGCATGAATCTATCAGCACATGTGAAGTCTATGGGAGAGATGATCGCGAATGAGAATCAAGGATATGTGATTGAAGTCGTAAATTACATGGGTCCACCAAGACAACAGTAGCGGTCGAACACTTATCATCCCGACAACTGAAATCACCCAAACTTCAGCTACAGCAATCCAAATAGTGGGTTGTATGCACCTGTTCAGCAGCCTAATCTGCCATACCAGGCTCAGAGACAGGCTCCACAACAGCATGCTCCACAGTATCAGGCTCTGCAACAAGAGGACCAAGAGACAAAAGTTTTATTGAGAAAACTGTTTGCTAATCAAGATAAAATGGAGAGCAAAATTTTCTCCATGGAAGCCACAATGAAGAGTCATGAGACGCTGATTGGGCAAATTGCCAATCAGAACACTAAGCTTCCACGTGGCATGCTTCCATCTAATACCATTGTTCCTACTGAGCAGCTTAAAGCTATTACTACTTGCAGTGGCGTGACTACTCAGGATCTTCCATATCCTAGCCATGCGAGAGCTGAAGCTACTAAAGCTACATAAAGAGATTTGGGTGAGGAGGTACCCAAAGCCGCAAGTCCCCAATCAAAGTACACAATAGAAAAGAAAGAAGAGCCCAAGAACACTCTAAATCCGGCTAAGTATGTGTCAGATGTGCCATATCCGACAAAAATAAAGAGGAACGATGAAGATCATTATGGAAGATTTTTGGAGATATCCAGACAACTGCACATCAACATCCTTGTTGTGGAAGCACTTTCTCATATGCCCAAGTATAAGAAGTTCTTGAATGAAATTTTATGGGGTAAGAAGAGCATAGACCCGTATGCCACGGTGAAGCTGACACAGACATGTAGTATTGTGATACAACGAGGCATTCCCAAGATGAGAGATCCAGGCAGTGTCATCTTAGGCTGCACTCTTGGGAGTGGATACCACACACATGGACTCTGCGATTTGGGTGCGAGAATTAATCTCATGCCATTGTCCCTATTTCAGATATTGGGCATTGGTACGCCAACCCCGGTGAAGATGGGTCTGGAACTGGCAGACAATTCTATTATTATAGCAAAGGGGGTGATTGAGAACTAGCTTGTGAAAGTGAGTGCATTTGTCTTTCCAGCTGGCTTTGTGATCGTGGACATCTAGGAGGATCGCGATGTTCCACTCATCTTTGGAAGACCGCTTTTGAATACAATGCGCGATAATGTGGATTTGGAGACAGTGGAATTTACTATCAAATCTCTAGATTCGTCACTTGTGTTCAAGGCATTTGTTCCGGGTAAAGGGAAGAATAAATTGGTGACGATCAAGTTTAGAGAGAAAGGAGTGGATCCTACTCCTGGGTTGTCTATAGTTTTGCAGCCTGATCCACCCGAATCAGAGGAGAAGCCAAATGTGGTGAGTGCACATGATGTGGTGCAGAAGATCAAGAGAAAGAAATTGAAGGAGGAGGCACGTCGTGCTAGACCTCCTTAACATATCTGAGGTAATTGGGTCCGGTCGTCGACCTTAAATTACAAGGCGCTTGTTGGAAGGCAACCCAACCTATTTATTTGCTTAATTTAGGGAGTGCGTTTTTTTTATATAGTTATGTTGTGTTATTTATTTATTTATTTGGAGAGATGAGAGAGGGACTAATGATGTTTTCCAAGTGACATATATGAGCAGGTTATGGGAGAGTCAACCCCGGTGTGCCACGACGCACATGACCTTTATAGGGACTTGCATTGGTGAGTTGGAGATTCTCTGGACACAGATTCTAGAAGAGGAGAGCAGTCGAACCCGATGTGCGAGAACACACTGAATTTAGAGGGGCATGGTGGAGCCATCACCAATGCTTGGGGACTGCTTGGCGCGTATTTCGTCCCCACCCTTGAGGTGGTTATGGTTTTTTTTTTTTTTTTTTTTTTTTTCTTTTCTCTTGTAGAAATTGGTGTCACTTTTATTAGATATGTCATGCTCCATTTTATCTACTGGCCTACGCAGCTGATTGTTGAGTTCTCTTGCACGATCTCTAAGTTCGTTGAGGACAACGAAGCATTCAGTGTGGGGGTGGTTTATCCATCTACTAGTTGATTTGTTTTGCATAGCCAGTTACACGTAGGATGTGTCTAGTTCGTATTTTGTGTAGAGTCAGTGGTTTATGTAGAGTTTTTATTTGTATTGTCGTATTGTGTAGGATAGATTTATATTTGGTTTGAATTGAGTCTACCCACCAACAAAGTAAATTGTGTAGAGTTAATTTTTTTCGAGTCAAAGCCTTGCATATAGAGTTAGGATATTATGAAAAATTAAAAAAAAAAAAAATGAGAAAATTGAATATTTTGAGAACGGGCAATTGAGAGAAGCTTAGATTTGGTTGATTTAGTGAGATGTGAAAACTTTAGGCATAGGGTGTGAATTTTGGACCGAGTGTGACATTTTTAGTTCCCCCTAGTAAGTATAGAGAGAATCTCATTACATGAACGCCTACCTATTTTTAAACTAAAATGAAATTTTAAAAGCTAAAGTGTGTGCTGTTTTTCTCCAAAAGAGTTGAGCTTGGTGTTTGCTAAACAAGCCTAACGTTCATGTGGTATGTCTAAGCTAGTCTCCAGCCGCCTCGTATTGTCACACAGAACAACTGTGCGAGGATGTGTATAGATCACTCACTTCTTTTAGATCTTGCCTTGTAGGACCACTAGATAATTTTAACTGATCCTTGGATTCATTGTTAGCCTCTATGACCTAGGGAGACGATTCTTGCCCGTCGTCACATTTCGTTTAGAATCACCTTTCGAGAGCGTCACGAGGGAGTAGTAGTTGAGGGAGGTTCATTGAGGGAGTGCTTCATTTCATATTTTTGTGAGTTTTGCAGATCCCATGTGCTTCATTAGGTATCTACGAGGGGATGCGAGGGTGAGTGAGTTGGCTTGCACACTAAGGTGTGGCGGTGTCCCATGTCATTACATCGTGGGCACAGTAGAGGAGAGCCTGAATGCGTGGCATCTAATCCGCACAAAAGTAGGGTTGGTTGTACTTAATTGGTCGAATGTGCTAGGTACCTGATTTCTACCCTTTCAGTTTAGGAGGTTTGGTTGGATTAGGCACATGACATATATTATTTGACTACTAGAGAGGGGGAAATGACTACATTCTAGTGTGGGGGTATCGACATTTGACTACGAACACATAAATTGTGCTTTTGAAGACTCCACCCCCATACACGTTTTGTCTTTGACGGTTTGTGGTCTTACGCGCTTCATGTAGTTAGGGGGAGATGTATTATTATTGTGATACTTATTCATTGTTTCATCTATTTCCTCTCGCTAACAGGTTTGCTTATCTTGGATTGATTCTTTGAGGAGGACCACTCATATATTTTATGTATATTATTAATGTTTTGTTGAGAGAAAAAAAAGAGAAAAAAACAAAAGACAAAGAAAAAAATAGAAAAATAAATGGAATAAAGAAAGAATACATTTGTGCTTATTGGAAAACGAGTGGTGAAAGTTCCTAGTTCTGAGTTGAAGATAGAGACTTGAGTTTCGCGCATCATTCGCTTTGATGGCCACGAGATTGACATGGTACCAGGGTTTGTGGGGATTGAGGGACGGAGTCGGTGAGATTCGGGTTGTGGTTCCTATCATCAGGGTGAGGGTGTGTGAGATATGGGGTTTGGTGAGCTTATGTGACTCTTTAGGATTTTTAGCTTCATACAAGTTATATCATTTTTGTCCTTAAGCCTCATCATATTTGACCATTAGCGGAATAGGAGTTCGGACAGTGATTGCGTCTTAGCCTTGGTTAGCCTCTTATTTTTATCGGCACACATGAAGAGTTGGGTTGTTCTTTATAGTAAAGTCAAGCTTTATATACTAACTATGAGAAATTACTTGTTGTCGAGTTGAATCGCGATTCACACCTCTTGTCTAACTTTTTCATCACTCCATAAGCAACGGTTTATTGTGGATTGAAATTGCCCGATCTCCCAAAAAGAATTGGGAGATCGAGTCTAGAATTGCATTTGCACCATCTTACTGAATTATAGTGTTGTGAGTCATGTGAGAGTCGTTTGAGTCATATTGGCTACTAGACAGTTGAATGCAGTAGATCAGACTTTGCTTGTGACGCTCAAATGGCAAGTGTGGGGGTATTTGATAACTCCTTCATAAGAGTTATCCTACATACAATTTATATTGTTATTTGTGTGCGTTTCGGTGCAAAGTGACGAGATTTGAGCCAAAATATGAGGAAAATGCAGTTTTGGATGTTTTTGAGCTTAAAGAACAATTCGGGCGTTTCTTAATGGTTTTGAGTATAATTTTAATAATGTATCACATTTGATCTTTCTAGTAGTGTTTGTGTTGTTGTTTGATATGAATTACGTATGCAGGAATCAAGTTGAGAGAAGAAACGAGCTTCATAATAGAAGAAAACGACGAATTTGGCACGTTTTGGATGTTTTCGCCAAATTTGGGCAATAATTGAGAAAAAGGGGAAAATTGTCCGGAAACGGAAATTTCTCTACATGGATAAAGTGTACGTCTCAAAAGGAATCCAAATGTGCAAAAATCACGTTCATCGGAGTTCGGGTTCAAAATCTGGGTCCTTATTTTCTTGTTCGCAATCTCAAAATATCCTTAAACATCCGACTTGTCTTCCGAGCATCGTTTTGCTATTCCAATGCTATTCCAACACTCTGCTACCTCCATCGCCTAGCCATTCTCCACCTACAACTACACCATGAACCTCCATAAACAGACCTGGACTTCACCTCCTCAAACACCACCACCATCATCTTCTTCCAGTTTCACCTATAACACCACCTTTTAGCTTCCATTAACCCCACTTCTAAAACACTGCTACTTCCACAATTAACCCTGCCAGTACCAGACCTGAACCTTCTTCCATTACACCTACAAAACTTCTACACCGTTATCTAACAACCTGCAAAATGATCACCTAACTAACCACCGCCAGCAGCTTACCCAATTCAGCCTTAAGCCATCCAAACACCACCTCCTACACCTATTGCAGCAGCAGTAAACCTCCACTGCCAATTCACCTCTTTCACCATCTCCATCCCTCCATCTCATTACACCACTATAACAACCTAACCAATTCACTCCTCCATATCCAAATTGTAATCAACCAGTACAAATAAGCCTAAATTACCATTTGAACAAAGAACACCCATTCACTCAATTTAGCCCATTACACCATTGAATACTTCAAAGCTACCACCATAACCACCACCAGTGTACCATACCTCAATTCTTCCTAGCCTACCTCCCAGCCTCCATTTTTAACATAATGCCATGAAACCACCACTATTCCTACTCCATTACCAACAGATAAATCACCTGAATTCCACCATTCTCCTGGACCTAACACTCCTTAACCACTATCTAACCACCTGCACTACCTCCGAACACCTAAACACCTGCAATCACAACATGCACACCCTCAATTAACCATCAGACCTCCACCTTCGTTACCAGACCATCGTTGCCTTCCTCTGCAACACCATTACCGATGACCAAAACTAATCCTGATCTAATACACCACCACAGTCGCCTGATAACATCACCCAGAACCCACCGGAGACCACTCCAGATCGCAAAAACCCACCAGCCACGACTTGAAATCAGAGCAAGAAGTCATACGGCAGAAAACATCGCAAAAAGAAGAAGGAATTAAGAAGCTGGGTTACAGGTGTGTTTGTGCGAAGAGATTCCCTCTTTGTCCGAAAACCAATCCTTAGCCAAAACCAGAGGAAAGAGAGACAGTCTTCGTGGATTTGGTTGCAGTCACAAAATATGAAGGCGTTCGTACGAAGATACGAATTGTTCGTGCGAAGAGTTGTCCCAGGCGTCTAATTTACTAATTTTTAGTTGGGGATTTTGTGTAATATTTCAAAAATTGTTTTAAAAAATTAGGAAGGGTATAAAAATCCCTAGAAAAAACGTGATTTGCTGGGTGGGAGACAATACGGGAAGCATTCCTGTAGCTTGGAGAACTGTTTGGAGCACGGAGATTCATCGTTTGGATCTTACTTCTCTCGCTCTCTTTATTTTTTTATCTACGATTATGAAAATAATTGTATTTTTAATTATTAATCGTAGTAGCTAAACACGTTATATCGGGATTTCTCAACGGTAGCTGGGGTTTGAAGCCGGTTTGGCGGATCATGGAGTTGATTCAAGTTTTGTTTGAACTTAATTGATGATGTGCTAGTTTGCTATGTTTAATTCATGCTCTTAATCTATCTTTGTGTTGTTTGGCCATTAATACAAAGATTATAGGTAATATGTTAGTGAAAGCAACGAATTTCCTGGATTATTGAATTAAGCAAGTAGTTGCAGGTTATAGGAATCAACCACTGGCTATGAACTTTGAGTAGAACTAGATGATCGTCATTATATGTTTTAGGGGAAATTAGAACATTGTAACTCGGTTGTAATTTGGCCTAGGCATAGAAAGCTAGCTTGGTAACTCGGTTAGCATTATTGCTCGTTTGGAAAAATCAAATTATCATATGTGTTTCAGAACATAATTCGTTAGTGGTGGAAACCTAGTGAACCTAGAGTAAATCCTGATACACGTCTCATCACTTTACTCCTAATTTAAAAATTTCTTTGTTATTTCAATTTCTTAGTTTAGTAAAACAATTCAATTGCTTGCCCACACGAAGTTAATCGTACTAATTAATTCCCGACAAGTCCTCTGGGATTCGACAACCCCATTCTTCCACATTATTAGTAGAACGATAACCGTACACTTGCGGAGATTATGTCAACCTGATTAGGATTTGCATAAGTGGACTAATCCATGTATATACATGATTATGACTAGTTTGCAAGATGGACTAATCCATGTAAGGACATGATTGGGAGAGGGGCTAATATGTAGTTAACAAGTAGTTATTGGACTATATAAAGAGCACTCCTATCTTATTTTCTCACCAATGCTCATAAAATACTTTGATTAGGAGAGAACAAAGCAAGGAGAGAGAGCAAGACAAGCCTAGGCCGAGCCTAGACCCGTCCGCCCCCTCTACCCGTCGGTCAAGAAGAGGCCGAGCCTCTTTTGGTCCCCGTTGTGTGATTCTTCTTCTTCCTTCTTCCATAGGTTTCTAACACAAGATGTGGAGGAATATAGATCTTGATCTTAGGTATGGACTAGCTATAGAGACGCGAATAATATTCTGCGTTTGAAGTCATCACAAGAGACAAACAAGGTAATTGTTATTTGAACCTTCACTAACGTTATGATGTCTCTTCCTGTGATCCTTGGTAGGTCTGGTGCGAATATTTATTTGTTATATTACGCCGCATAATCCATTACAAAACCCAATACTGATATCAGAGCCACATGTCGTAGAGCATAACGTAGTTTATGTGCTTATTTTATTAGTTCTACACCTTAAAATTGTGATTTGATCGCGTAGAACTAAATAATTAAGCATATTGATGCAACTTTGAATAAGATTCAACCAAATAATATTTAATATTACATGTGATGTAAGGATTAATGAATTTGGATCACATGGGATGTGAAATTTTGGATCTAAAAAACTAGGGTTTGGGCACAAGTTGGAAAAAGAGGTTTTTCCAATTTGGAAACAACTAAACTTGGGCAACAAGGAGAAACAACTTTCCAAGGAGGTTCGGCCCCCTTAGGGGACCGCCGCTCTCTTCCTTTCCGCCCAAGGTAAGCCACGGCCAAGGGTTAGGGCCTCCCTAGCGCACGGCCTAGCCGTGTGGGCTAGGGGCCGATCGGCCACAAGGCTTATGGCGGTCCTTTAGGGTTTCAGCCATGGTGATGGTGGGCCCTCTTGGACCGTTTTTTACCCTAGTTCATCCAAAATCAATTAAAATTGACCAAGCGCGTTAAAATTGGATTTAACTGTTTTTGTGATATTTGCATGGTGATTGGATATGGCCTCAGATGTGGATGTGGTGAATGTTTATTTTTTGTTGTTTGTTTTACGGTCTGCGAGCTGATAAAGTTAATGTAATAGTTAATTAAGTTTTACGGCCTGCGAGTCAGTCTTCTTCTCAACTTGTGAGATATTTATATTTAGTATAGATGTTAGCTAGTATTATATAGAATAGATAATAGCCAAGATGGAGAAGAAGATTAAAGAACCACAGGTTGGAGCATTCCACAAGGCTAAGGAGCATGAAGCATTACACAAGCTATGGAGCATGGACCAAGAGATGGAGACACATGGAGATGAGCTTGCAAATCTTAGGGTTCATAGATATTCTCATTGGCTTGGAAATATCTTAATCTAGGAGGCCATATCCATATCACGTTTTATAGCTTGTGGTTGTTTATTTATTGTCTTATAATTTATTGTTGGTGTATGGTTGATGCATACACAATTGATAATAAGATAATTAACATCCCAAATCTTTATTTTTGATTGCCTAACTCAAATAAATAGATCAGTTGATATAGATCAACAAAACAATTAAAATTGAAAGGAAAATTCCTCAAATTTAAATATTGCGTTTTGCCTTCTCGTTACCCAAACACTCTTCATAGTCATGACTTGTCAAGCTCGTGCATACCAAAGCAAGGCGACTTGATTCAGCATGATATGTTGCGATAGCACAAGCAAGTAATGTGCAGCTGTTTGGAGTAAGAGGTTGGACGCAACTAGGTGTTTTTAATGAGATTAAAATCCTGGAGGTAATCAATTGGGATTATCTATGGGGATAGATAAATAAGGAGTTATTTGCCCAATTGAATCAAGAATTGCATGCAGATGCATTTGGAATTGTTCCTACCTAAATAACTAATTTTGGATGACTTGCCAAAGCAATCTCAAAAGAAGTGAAATATGGATCTTGGCCCACTAGAAAATATAATGATATTTTCCGCATTAATATGGAGGGTTATTAATCCGAGAAAAATAGTGGGAGCTATGTTTGACAATTTAAGTCCTTGTTTAATATAGTTATACGTCACAATACTTTGCATAAACCTTTTGTGTTGAATACCCGTGGCATTAAACAGACAAAACGCCACTTTATGTCCTTAAGAAGGACAAGCTGTCTAGAATCTATTTTCTAGCTGGTATAAAATTGAGAATTGTTCTCAAAAGAAAAGAGAAATGTTGTACATCGTAGAACATAAAGTTCTCTTCCAAACGACTACCAAAACACACTAAAAACTAATGGAAGGAACATCAAAGAATTGTTCTTTGGATGTCACTTGCCTCGTGTTAGCTGCCATGAACACTGAGCTTTGGAAGAAAGATGAGAAACATGGAGGCGTATGATATGATCATACATAAAAAGAAGATCTTTCTAAGAGCGAGCTAAACATGGAAGGTTTGAAGTGTTACTCCACTTTGCGTTTTACCATCTCTTGCTTAGCACTTGTCATGAATGAGATGTAATGAAGTTCGGGCTTGCCAAAGTAAGGCGACTTGATTCATCAAGATATGACACGACGGCACAAGCTAGTAATGTGTGACTGCTAAAGCAAGAGGTCATACGCAGCTAAGCTAATTCAATATGTTTGAGAAAGTTAGGGAATGTATGTTATCTATGAGTTAGATAAAGAACAAAATTTATTTGCCCAAGTGGACCAAGAATTGCATCGGATGCAATTATAATGTTGTTCAAAGGTGATTTACTGAATATAACTGAGAATCGCTAAACAAAGCACTCATAAAGGGCTAAAGGCAAAACATGTTAATGGTTAACAGCATGGGTAAGGGTAAAAGGTTTGTGCCGACCCCATGGGTACAAAGCAAGCTTGTTGCTAAAACCAAGTTGCCTTAAAGTCCCATAGGTGTTGTAGAGGAAGAGAGACTACCCAAAGTATGTGGTTGGAAATAATAAAGGAATTATGAATTCCAATTTAAGCATGCTTGTTATAGAAGTCAATATGTCTATCTCATCATCAAGAGTATATGGTATTAAACGGGGATCTCACATTTTAGAAATGTGGAGGATCTCAAGAGATGTAGACAATTGAGTAAGGAAGAAATAAACCTACATGTGGGGCAATGAAGCAAGGGGTTGCTGAATTAGCCGTAGGTTAATATCTCTACCTTTCTTAAATTGTTCATGAATTAGACAAAAGTGATTATGTCTCTGCTGTGAGTAGGTGTATTATCATAGTTTATTGTTTGGACAAGAAATGCTCTCTATCATAATAAAGGACAAATGTTGTTCAATTTATTCTGATATGCATTATTGTAACATAATTTTGTCTAATGGATTGTATATCCTTGATCATGATAATTTCATCTATAACATTAATACCAAGAGGTTTATAATGATACGAACCTCACTTATCTTTGGCATTGTTGTTTAGGCTGCATAAATGAGAGATACATATCTAGGCTCCATATGGATGGATTTATGGACTCATTTCATTTTGAATCATATGAGATATGTAAGACTTGTTTAATGGGCAATATATGCTCTTTGAGAATCATACATATTGATGTATGTAGGCCGCTAAGCGCAAATGCTAAAGGTGGTTTACATTACTTCATAATATTTACTTATGGCTTCAGTGAATATGGATTTGTATATCTTATGAATAAATAAATAAGAATCATTTGAAAAAGTTCAAAGAATTCAAAATGAAGTATAGAACTATTTTGGCAAAAGTAACAAAACTCTACAATATGATCGTAGAGGCGTGAGTGCTTAAGCCAATAGTTTGAGCATCTAAGGGAGTATGGGATGTGATCCCAACTCACTGTACCTAGAACACTATTATGGAATGACGTGTCTGAGAAGAGAAACCGGACCTTGTTGGACACGATTCGGTCCATGATGCGTCAAACATAACTTTCGGTTTACTTTTAGGGGCCATTTTATAATTACAGCAAATTTTTCCCTTAACCTTGTTCCATCCAAATAAATTATGAAAAACACCATATGAGATATGGACTAGGAAGTGTCCTAGTATGTCATTCTTAAAGAATTTGGGTTATGAAGTTTATGTAAATAGTTTACTGATAAACTTGAACCCAAGTTCGATACTTGTGCTATGTCGAATATCCCGAGGAAACAAATGATATTATATCTACTATCCAATCGACAACAAATTTTTTGTTGCTAGAACCGCTGTGTTACTAGATGGAGATTGTCTCTAAACTAAACAGTGGGAGGATAGTAGAGCTTGAAGGAGTTCAAGAACTATGACAAAACATTGATCCTTTTGATGGAACATGAGCAGGATCGCAAGGTGTGTTGGAATAGATGCCCTCGAGGCAATCGTAGATTTAGTATGAACATTGTTTTGGCTAGAATATTCATTTATTATATATTGTGATATTTAATATAATGAAGTCCTTAGATAAAATGTGTTGTTTATCTTAAATATCCATAGTCCACTATATTGATTAATAGGACGATCAAATATAGACTAGTATGTGGGTAGATTGATATGGAGATATCAAGTCTAACACATGGGTATGAATTAGGAGTAATGGCATACTGGATTGACCCACAACGAAATGGATGCATTAGATTATGTCAAGTCACAATCGCTTTTCGTAGTGCTAATATAATTGCAATCCTTAGACTTGAAGTTACTAGATACTCTAGTTGTGGAATATTGCGCTTTGATGTTATCAAACGTTACACCGTAACTGGGTAATCATAAAGATGGCTATCGGGCGTGATAGGAAGCAGGCTTAGAGATCGTAGTGATGTAGATAGGATTTGTCCCTCCCACATAATGGGGGTAAATATCCATGGCCACTCGAGGGATGAGGCTTATTGAATGTCTGGCAAGACTCAGATAAATCAATATAGAGATATTGATGTTATCTGCAAGCATAAGCATATTCCTAGGATCGAGGAACTATGGATTGGATATACGAGTGTGACGATGTATGTCTCGTGTCCAATCCGGATATGGAGGCAAAGGGATAGTGAAATTTGACATATTGGGCACAAGAGGTTTGTCGGGATCACTGACTATTTCTATTGGTTGGGTGGCATGGATGTGTTGCTAGACACCGCTCCATGTTAGTAAGAGTTACTACCAACTGTATAGAAACCTATGGGGTCACACGTCAAATAGAGTAGAGCTAGATTTGGGATTAATTAATATTGATTAATTAATAGAAGGATCATTGTGCAACACCTTACAAACTTAGTAGGACTAATTTGCAAGGAAGGTAATAGTTCTAGTTCATCTAGAATAAGGAAACTCTTTTATGGAAACAACAAGGAGTTGTTGGAGTATATAAAGAGGCCTAAGCTTCCTTCCCACTTAATTGTTATTAGAAATAACAAAGAGAGTGGGAGAGAAAGCAAGAGAGAGCAAGACAAGAGCTAGGGCCGAACCCTAGCCCTGTCCGCCCCCCTTCCCGTCGGCTCAAAGAGGAAGTCGCCCCTCCCTTTGTGCCTTTGTTGCTTTGATCTTCTTCCCTTTTCCTCCGGGTTCAAGCTAGCACTTGTTTGAAGGAAGAATCTAGATCTCACCTCTAGACGTGGATCAACCGTAGAGACGAGGACATCATTCTTCGTGATCTCACAAATTCAAAGGTACACAATACTATGTCCCTTGTCATGTTATGATGTCTCTTCCTGACGATCCGTGGTGGGCATTGAAGTAGAATTAAATTTTATTATTCCGCTGAGTTACTTACTTCAAAACCCAACAGTGGTATCAGAGCCACAGGTCGTAGAGCATAACATGATGTATGTGTTACGATTTCAGTTTACACACCGTTTTATTGTTTATTACGCGAAAACTGAAATAAATTGGCATAGTAGATGCAATATTGAATATTGATTCAATATAACAAGACCCAATTTAATATTGGATGTTAGAATTGGTGAGTTAAATCACATAAGATGTGTATAATTGGGTTCTTGAAAAATTAGGGTTCATGGGCACATGATTGAAAAGGGGTTTTCAATTATGGAAACAAATTTATGGAATTAAATCCATAAGGAAACAACCTTGCTTGGGCAAAAAGGAAGAGGGAAGGAAGACTAGGGCCGAGACCCTAGCCGTCCGCCCCTCCCTTGCGCGCCAAGCAAAGGCCGCGGGCCATAGGGGCGGCCGGCCTTGTGGTGGCGGCGGTCCTAGGGGTTCAGGCCCCTTGTTGGCTTGAACCCCTTGGACCGTTGTAAACTCTAATTACCCAATTTTATTAAAATTAAACAAGCGCGTTAAAAATTGGTTTTAACTGTTTTATGTGCTTTATTTCATGGTGGATGGATATGGCCTAGGATTGTGGATTTTTTATTGCTTTGTGGTTTGGTTTACGGCCTGCGAGCTGATCAAATTAATGTATTAATTAATTAGGTTTTACGGCCTGCGAGTCGTATTTTTCTCCTCAACATGTGAGGCTTTTTGTTATTTATTTATTCTAGATGTTAGGCTAGAATTAGATATATTTAGATGATAGCCAAGAGCATGGAGAAGAAAAACGGAGAACCAAAGGAGCCAAGAGACAAAGAAGACATCCCTAGGCGAGCAGCTATGGTGGAGCACATGGAGATGAGCTCGGCACTTTAGGGCAATTAGATTATCATTGGCTTGATAATATCATTAGTCTAGAGGCCATATCCATGCCACGTTTCTTTCATGTTTGTGGATGTTTATTATTTGTACCTTGTTATTTAATTTTGTGTGTATGGCGATACTAGCGAAAACAATAACAAGATAATAATAAACAAGATTGGTCTTTTATTGTGGATTGCCCAATCCAAATAAGTAGACCATGTTGATAAGATCAACCAAACAAATTAAAGAAAAGAAATCCCTCAATAAAATATTGCGTTTTGCCTTCTCTTGTCAAAACACCCTTCATGATCATGGTTTATTAAAATTCGGGCTTGCCAAAGCAAGGCAATTTTAATTTACCATGGTGTGTTGCGGACGACACAAGCTAGTAATGTGTGTATGTTGAAGCAAGAGGTTGGACGCAACTAGGCAAGAATCAATTGGATTGATGAGCCTAGAGGCATGACAATTAGGGGTTATCCATGGGATAAAGAATAAAAGAGTTATTCACCTAATTGGACCAAGAGTTGCATATGATGCAATTGGAATGGTTCCTACCTAAATAACCTATTCTTGGGTGACTTTTGCCAAAGCAAGCTCAAGAAAAAGTGAAAAAAGGGATCTTGGACCTACTAGAAAATATAATGATATTTTCCACATTAATGGTGAGGGCTATTAATCCGAGAAAAATAGTGGGAGCTATATTTGATGATCTAGCCATTGTTGAATATAGTTAAATTGTTCAATATACTAAAATTAAACATTTCTCGTTTTGTAGAATTCCAAATGGCAAACAACAACGCATCGACTTCATCCCTACGATCTGTCCTTGAGAAGGATAAACTTTCTGGAACAAATTTCCTTGACTGGTACAGAAACTTAAGGATTTTCTTTAAGCAAGAAAAGAAGTTGTACGTCTTGGACACTCAAATTCCAGCACCACCACAAGACGAGTCTCTTCTAGCGGAAGTGAGGGCACGTCAGAAACATATTGATGATTCTAATGACGTGACTTGCCTCATGCTTTGTACCATGACTCCTGAGCTTCAGAAGCAGCATGAGAATATGGAAGCCTATGATATGATCATACACTTGAAACAATTGTTTCAGGAACAGGCTAGGCATGAGCGCTATGAGGTGTCTAAAGCATTATTCAAGAGCAGTCTTGCAGAGGGGAATCCAGTAGGGCCTCATGTACTCCGAATGATCGGGTACATTGAGAACCTTGAGAGACTGGGGTTCCCATTGGGCCAAGATTTGGCTACTGATCTTGTCTTGCAATCGTTGCCTGACAGTTATAATCAGTTCATCATGAACTATAATATGAACGAGATCAGTAAGACTCTGCCTGACTTATTGAACATGCTAAAGACAGCGGAACAGAGCGTCAATAAAGGCAAGGGAAAAGCCATAATGATGGTGCATAAGAAGAAGAGCAAGTCAGTTTCATCTACTTCTAAAGGAAAGCGCAATAAAGTTGCGAAATCCAAAGAAGCCCTGAAGCCTAGTGGAGGCGTGGCTAAGGGTGAGTGTCACCACTGCAGCCAGCCAGGTCACTGGAGGAGGAATTGTCCTAAATATCTGGAGGATAAGAAGCTTGGAATAGTGATTCCACCACCACCAAGTATTTATGTTATAAACGTCAATCTTTCTATTTCTTTATCTTGGGTATTGGATACCGGATGTGGTTCTCACATTTGTCGTAATGTGCAGGATTTGAAAAGAAGTAGAAGATTGAGTAAAGGGGAGATAGATCTGCGCGTCGGGAATGGAGCAAAAGTTGTTGCATTAGCTGTAGGCGTTTATGAGCTATCTTTGCCTTCTGGACTTATTTTAGAATTAGAAAATTGCTTGTATATGCCTGCTATGAGCAGAAACATTATTTCCGTTTCTTGTTTGGACGAGAAGGGTTTTTCTATTTCAATAAAGGACAAGTGTTGCTCCATTTATTTTGATAGTATGCACTATTTTAGTGCGCATTTGTCTAATGGATTGTATATCCTTGATCTAAATAGTCCAATCTATAACATAAATACTAAAAGGATTAAAACTAATGATTTAAATCCTACATATCTATGGCACATTCGTTTAGGCCATATAAACGAGAAACGCATATCTAGGCTCCATAAGGATGGACTACTAGACTCATTTAATTTGGAATCATATGAGACATGTGAATCTTGTTTATTAGGAAAAATGTCAAAGTCCCCTTTCAATTAGAAAGGTGAAAGGACTAGTGAGTTATTGGCACTCATACATACCGATGTATGTGGACCATTCCCCACGCCTGCCAGAGTTGGTTATACCTACTTCATCACATTCACTGATGATTTCAGTAGATATGGATTTGTATACCTTATGAAGGCTATCCGAATCCTTTGAATTGTTCAAAGAATTCAAGAATGAAGTAGAGAAGCAACTTGGCAAAAGTATCAAGGCTCTACGATCGGATCGTGGAGGAGAATACTTAAGCCAAGAGTTTGATGAGTATCTTAGAGAGTGTGGGATAGTATCACATCTCACTCCACCCGGAATGCCACAATGGAATGGCGTGTACGAGAGGAGGAATCGCACTCTATTAGATATGGTGCGATCTATGATGTCTCAAACAGATCATCCGATATCCTTTTGGGGACATGCTCTAATGACGGCAGCTTTTACCATTAACCGTGTTCCATCCAAGTCAGTCATGTAGACACCATATGAGATATGGACTGGGAAGCGTCCCATAGTGTCGTTTATGAGGATTTGGGGCTGCGATGTCTATGTAAAACGTTTACAAACAGACAAGATCGGGCCCAAAGCGGATAAGTGTAAATTTGTGGGATATCCTAAGGAAACTAAAGGATATTATTTTTACAATCCCATCGAGAACAAAGTGTTTGTTGCTCGGACCAGCATGTTTCTAGAAAGAGAGTTTGTCTCTAAAGAAGAAAGTGGGAGGGCTGTAGAACTTGAAGAGATTCAAGAACCACAAATCACTGAACCGTTGATGGAACATGAGCAGGAACCACAAGTAGTTGTGGAAGAACCTGTTCAGGTAACACAGGAACTCCGTAGATCAGGAAGAGTGCGTCATGAGCAAGAGAGGTATGGACTTCTCGTGAGTGAGCCCGATGACGTACCACTCATAGATGATGAGCCCACGACCTACGGAGAGGCCATGAAAGGCCCAAACTCTAAGAAGTGGCTAGAAGCCATGAGATCCGAAATGGATTCCATGTACACCAAAAAAGTATGGACTTTGGTGAAACCACCCGAAGGAGCTCGGCCCATAGGGTGCAAGTGGGTCTTCAAGAAGAAGACCGACATGGATGGCAAGGTAGTTGCCTATAAAGGGCGATTGGTAGCTAAAGGGTATAGACATATTCATGGTATTGACTATGATGAGACCTTTTCACCAGTCGCTATGACTAAATCCATTCAAATCCTACTTGCTATTGCAGCCTACTACGACTATGAGATTTGGCAAATGGATGTCAAAACAGCGTTCCTTTATGGGAACCTCCTCGAGGATGTGTACATGACACAACCGGAGGGTTTTGAGGATCCAGAGAATGCCAATAAAGTCTGTAAGCTGCAAAGGTCCATTTTTGGATTAAAGCAAGCTTCTAGGAGTTGGAATCAACGTTTTGATGACGCAGTCAAAGAGTTTGGCTTCATCAAGAACGAAGATGAGCCTTATGTTTACAAGAAGGTTAGTGGGAGCTCTGTAGTATTTCTGGTCTTGTATGTGGATGACATACTAATCATTGGCAATGAAATTCCTACTTTGCAATCTGTTAAAGATTGGCTAGGAAATTGCTTTGCAATGAAGGACTTAGGAGACGCGGCTTATATACTTGGTATAAAGATCTATAGGGATAGATCTAGAAGGTTGCTCGGCCTAAGTCAAATTACATACATAGACAAGGTGTTGAAGAGGTTCAACATGCAAGATTCCAAGAAGGGATTCTTGCCCATGTCACATGGAGTTACTCTTTCCAAGAATGACTGTCCCTCCAATGAGATTGAGAAGGACCGCATGAGTAGGATACCCTATGCTTCAGCCATAGGATCCATCATGTACGCCATGCTATGTACTAGACCAGACGTATCATACGCGTTGAGTATGGTGAGCAGATACCAGTCCAATCCGGGTGAGAGTCACCGGATTGCTGTCAAGAACATCCTGAAGTACTTGAGAAGAACTAAGGATGTGTTCTTGATATTTGGAGGTAAGGAAGAGCTAAGTGTAAAGGGTTACACTGATGCAAGCTTCCAAACCGACAAAGATGACTACAAATCGCAGTCTGGATACGTGTTTACCTGAATGGAGGAGCTGTAAGCTGGAAGAGTTCCAAGCAAGGGACAGTTGCTGATTCTACAACATAAGCTGAGTACATTGCTGCTGCGGAAGCAGCAAAAGAGGCAGTTTGGATAAAGAAGTTTATCACTGAGCTCGGTGTGGTCCCTAGCATCGTGGATCCCATAGAGTTGTACTGTGACAACTTTGGGGCAATCGCACAAGCCAAGGAACCAAGATCACACCAGAAGTCAAAGCATGTACTTAGGAGATTCCATCTTATTCGTGATTTGATCGATCGAGGAGATGTGAAGATGTGCAAGATTCCAACGGATGACAATGTTTCAAATCCTCTCACGAAACCTCTTGCACAGCGAAAGCATGAAGGGCACGCCAGATCTATAGGCATACGAGATGCGCCAGATTGGCTCTAGTGCAAGTGGGAGACTGTTGGAATAGATGCCCTAGAGGCAATCGTAGATTTAGTATGAACATTGTTTTGGCTAGAATATTCATTTATTATATATTGTGATATTTAATATATTGAAGTCCTTAGATAAAATGTGTTGTTTATCTTAAATATCCCTAGTCCACTATATTGATTAATAGGACGATCAAATATAGACTAGTATGTGGGTAGATTGATATGGAGATATCAAGTCTAACACATGGGTATGAATTAGGAGTAATGGCATACTGGATCGAACCACAACGAAAATGATGCATTAGATTATGTCAAGTCACAATCGCTTTTCGTAGTGCTAATATAATTGCAATCCTTAGACTTGAAGTCACTAGATACTCTAGTAGTGGAATATTGCGCTTTGATGTTATCAAACGTTACACCGTAACTGGGTAATCATAAAGATGGCTATCGGGCGTGATAGGAAGCAAGCTTAGAGATCGTAGTGATGTAGATAGGATTTGTCCCTCCCACATGATGGGGGTAAATATCCATGGCCACTCGAGGGATAAGGCTTATTGAATGTCTAGCCAGACTCAGATAAATCAATATAGAGATATTGATGTTATCTGCAAGCATAAGCATATTCCCAGGATCGAGGAACTATGGATTGGATATACGAGTGTGACGATGTATGTCTCGTGTCCAATCCGGATATGGAGGCAAAGGGATAGTGCAATTTGACATATTGGACACAAGAGGTTTGTCGGCATCACTGACTATTTCTATTGGTTGGGTGGCATGAATGTGTTGCTAGACACCGCTCCATGTTAGTAAGAGTTACTACCAACTGTATAGAAACCTATGGGGTCACACGTCAAATAGAGTAGAGCTAGATTTGGGATTAATTAATATTGATTAATTAATAGAATGATCATTGTGCAACACCTTGCAAACTTAGTAGGACTAATTTGCAAGGAAGGGAATAGTTCTAGTTCATCTAGAATGAGGAAACTCTTTTATGGAAACAACAAGGAGTTGTTGGAGTATATAAAGAGGCATAAGCTTCCTTCCCACTTAATTGTTATTAGACATAGCAAAGAGAGTGGGAGAGAAATCAAGAGAGAGCAAGACAAGAGCTAGGGCCGAACCCTAGCCCCGTCCGCCCCCCTTCCCGTCGGCTCAAAGAGGAGGCCGCCCCTCCCTTTGTGCCTTTGTTGCTTTGATCTTCTTCCCTCTTCCTCCGGGTTCAAGCTAGCACTTGTTTGAAGGAAGAATCTATATCTCACCTCTAGACGTGGATCAACCGTAGAGACGAGGACATCATTCTTCGTGTGATCTCACAAATTCAAAGGTACACAATACTATGTCCCTTATCATGTTATGATGTCTCTTCCTGACGATCCGTGGTGGGCATTGAAGTAGAATTAAATTTTGTTATTCCGCTGCGTTACCTACTTCAAAACCCAACAAGGTGTTGTGGAGCAACCTACTCAAGTAACACAGGGACCTCGTAGGTCAGGTAGGATATGTCAAAAAGGCTAGAGAAACAAGGATATCTCATAACCCGTTGATGCATTTCTCGTGGAGATGAACCTACGACCTATGAGGAGGCCACGAGTGGGCCATACTCTCATAAATGGCTTGGAGCCATGAGATACGAAATGGAATCCATGTCTACCAACAAAGTATGGACTTTGGTGGAACCACCTGAAAGGGTAGTACCCATAGGGTGCAAGTGGGTTATGAGGAAACCAACATGGATGGTAATGAGATTACTTTTAATGGGAAATTGGTTGAAAAAGGTTTCCTGTGAGTTCATAGTATAGACTATTGACACGGTTTCTTACGTGTATACGCAAGTGCACTGTCGAAGTAATAAAGAAGAGTGTTAAAACTCAGGTTGTCGAACCCACAGAGACAGTCTTGAGATTATTCAGTTAAACACTTAATTTAGAGTAAGTAACCGGAGGAAATTGGTTGTGATTTAAGAAGTTGTCTCCCTCAAACAAGCGACTGAATATCAAATTACAAATTAAACTAATATTTTTGTGATTTTCTAAAGAATACGAAGATGGAGAATACCTGATAGTTTTAGGGTCCCTAGAGCATTTATACATTGCCGGACTATGATTTAAAACACTCTACCTATGTCTAGTTATACCGGGTCACACTCATTACGATCTTCTGTCGATCTCACGCGAATCTACGTTTCAGTCTACTTCGGGTCATGTCGGTCCACCTCCGTCTACCGTTACGTTCTAGCCAGCTAGCCAGATTCGCTCACCGGGTCCTGTCGGTCCATCGATTATGCTAATCCTAACTACGTCTAACTGAAACAACCCACACACAGTCATTCAAGTCTCTATCTCCTGTCGGTCTCAAGCAACTACATGAATGCCAATAAAATTCTTCACGAATCTGGGTTCGTTCACTGTCGTGCAACAACCTAGATAAGTAACATGTATTGGGTGATCAAACCAAACAAACTAAGAATTAAGAACAAGAACTTGTTGAATTAACTAGAGCAATACATAGAATTACGCTCAATCAAACGTGAATCAAACTTCAAATCCGGAAGATCTAAATCATACCCTAGTTTTCCATAACTATCTAGCTATGAGAAATTATCTAGACATAATATTGTTTAGCTTTACACAATTCTCCCTAAAATTGATAAAACGAGAGAGGGAAGAGATTAAACGCAAAATCGGAGCTTCCCCTTTCCTTCGTCTACATCGTCCTCGTATTCTCTTATTTTCTGCGTGTAGAATAGCCTCCTCCCCGCAGTCCCTAAGGTTCGTGTATCAAAACAGATCCGTAGGTTCAATAACTCAATCACCCATTTGCAAAATTGACCCCCCAACTATTGGCTGCTCGTAAATAGCCCCTTCATTCTCTTCTTTATCTGTGCTATCCGTAATTGCTCCTTTACCCCTATCAAAAATTAGCCCTTCTAAATTGTAAATCGTGCAAAATATCTAACTGATCGTGCGACCAGGGAAGGAGATCGCCAAATTGCAGTGGGTTCTTTTCTTTCTTCCTCTGAAATTTCCACTAAGTATTGGTTCTGATCGCAGGACCTAGGGAGGGTGGTCATGCGATCTGCTATAAATTGACTTATCTTCTTATTTTCTTCTTATTTTCTTCTTTGTTTCTTCCTCGTTGCTTCTGGGTCTGCTATCTTCTTGCCGTGATAAGCTCTGATGCTGATCGGGTTTGAAGGGGAAGGCAGTGGCGATTGTGGTTCTGGTGGCTGATTTGCAGAGGTGGTGGTTGGGAGTCTCAGGTGGGTATCTTGTGATGTGCAGAGAGTTGAGGGGGTTGTTTGGGTGGTCATCAATTCTAGTACTGGAGGTTTTGGGTTGAATTGGCAGCGGGTATTGGATGAATTGTGTACTAGTGTTGTGACTGGTAATTTGGTTGAATGTAATGGTTCAATAGGTAACAGTGGTGGTGTAAGGTGGGAGGTTTATGACATAAGTTGGTGATGAATTGGATAGGTAGGTTGGAGAATGGGTCTGATTGCAGAGGGAAGAGATGGAGGTCACGGCGGCTATGAATGATTTGGTTAAAGGAGGTGGTTGGGCTGATTTGTGTTGGTTAATTGAGGGGTTGTGGCTTAGGAATTAGGTGGCTTGGGTATGTACTGATGGTGATGGTGTTGGTAATAGCAATGGAGATTGGGTTTGATGTTTGTTTGAAAAAGGGGAAGAGGTCTGATGTTGAGGTTGGCAATGGTGAAAACTGTTGTTGGGTTAATGGAGTTTGGTGTTAATTGGGAAGGTGGGATGAAGGTGATTAAGTGGGTAATGGTGGGTCAAGTACTCGTATTGAAATGGGTGATGTTAGTTTGTGATATTGGTCGGTGGCTTTGGTTACAATAGGTTTAGAGGGAAATGGTTGGGTGAATTTAAGGTTTGTTGTGGTAATCTGTTGGAGTGGTTTGGAGGTCTAGGCAGTGGTGTAGTGGTGTCTAAGTGTAGGATGCAGCAATATTGTTTGGTCCAGAAGCTTGTTCCTCATTTTCTTCATATCTTTAGCCAATTTCTTGAGCTTCATCATGTTTCGAAGTTCGTTCTCCTTTCTATTCGATCTCGCAAGTTCCTTTTCTTGTCAAAACAAAACGAAACACACCCGTGCGATCAAACGTAACAAAATAATGTACAATAATGCGAGAAACGCCCGGATTTGACAATTAACGCTCCAAAGCTTGACTTCACAATTCCTCCATATTCATAGTGTAAAACTCATATTATTCACCCGAAAATCCTGCAAAACGATGTAAAACGTGTAAGAAATATATCTCTAATACAGAGTTATCAACTATAACGAGATCTTTTCCCAATTATGATGCTTAAATCCATTCGCATCTTGCTTGCAGCAATATGTCTACAGATTGAGTCAAGTTCCTTGGAGTTGGAATCTTCGATTTGTGATGAAATCAAATGGTTTGATTTCATCAAGAAAGAAGATGAAGCTTGTTTCTGCAAGAAGGTTAGTGGGAGCACGTTTATATTTCTGGTCTTATATGTGGAGACATACTAATCGTTGGGAATAATGTCTCTACTCTGCAATCTGTTAAATATTGGCTAGAGAATTTATTTTCAATGATAGACTTAGGCGAGACAATCTATAAAGATCTATGGAGATAGATCAAGATAGTTGTTCGGCTTGGGTCATATTACATATATTGACAAGGTGTTGAAATGGTTAAACATGCAAGAATATGGATTCTTACCCATGTCACATGGAATTAGTCTTTGGAAGACTAGTTGTCTTTCCAATTAGACTTAGAAAGGACCGTATGAATGAGATTCACGAGATACGCCATGATATGTACTAGGCCAGACATGTCATATGAGAATGACATGGAGATACCTGTCATATCCAAGTGAGAGACTGGATAATTACCAAGATTATCCTTTAGTACCTGAGAAGCACTAAGGATGAATTATTGATGTATAGAGGATACGAAGATTTTATTGTAAGGGGTTACAGTGATGCGAACTTCCAACCTAATAAAGATGATTTCAGATTATAGTTAAAGTTTTGTGTTTTTCCTAGTGTATGGACTGTGATATGGAAATTTTACAGGCAAGATTCAGTTGCCGATTCTATCACAGTGGACTGAGACTATTGGTGCATCTGATGCACATACTCTGAAGAATCTATCTCATTCGATTGTCGATAGAGGAGATATGAACATTCGCAAAATACCAGCATATGTCTCTCTTACCATGCGGAATGGAGGCGTAAGAGCCGCGCTAGATCAATAGGCATATGATGCGCAAGATTGAATCTAGTGCAAGTGGGAGACTGTTGGAAATATCCCCTAGAGGCATTCTATTTCTTGTGACATTTATGGATTTACTATTACTTATGTTATCGATACGGAGATATGCTAACATGAATGAAGTCCTTGGAATATAAATGTTATATTCTTAAATATCCCTAGTCGATTGTATTGATTAACATGACAATCAACTATAGACTAGTATGGGGTTGGATTGATGTGGAGATATCAGGATCCAACACATGGGTATGCATTAGGGTTAATGGCATACTGTATTGACCCACAACGAGAAGGCTACATACGAGTTATGCGAAGTCACAAGTGCTTCGTAGTGACAACAGTATTGTCATCCTTAGACTTGAAGTCACTAGATCCTCTAGTTATAGAATATTGTGTTTTGACATCGTCAAACGCTACACCTTAACTGGGTAGTAATAAATGCGTTAATCGGACATAATAAGAAAGCAAGCTTAGAGATGGTAGTTGTAAGATCAGGTTGTGCAAGACTTGGAATAGTCTGACTATTTCAAGGCCTTGAACCAGCTTTCAAAGCCTTGAATCAGTTCTCGTAGGCTTAGCTATTTTCAAGGCCTGAAACTGGATTCAAAGCCTTGAAATTGCTTAACCTGTGTGAACATTCTCAGGGGGAGTTTTCTGCAAACTCTCTGAGTTGATTTCCTTTCTATTCTCCATATGCTTGATTTATTGCTATTTGATGATGAAAGACAAAGCATCCTAACTCGTTCGAACATAGTATATCATCTATTTGACTTTGTTCTTGCAGGAGATTTTATTTCCTAAGTTTGCAGAGATTGTTTCCTAATCTGACTTGTGCAGGGAAGGAAATAATCAAGAAGATGATTATGTGTTTGATCTGAATGACTTGACAGCTTCTCAACCTATTCAAATTCAAGATCACGACATTGTCTCAGCAGATTGTGACCACTTAACCGTTGGAGAAGATTGTCAAAGAGTCAAAGTCTGTTGCCTACAAAATAGGAGATTTGTTGCTGAAAATCTGGGAAGATATTCAGAGTTGTTTGAAGTTTAAATAGAGCTCAATTCTGAAGCAACAAGACACAACACTCAACGGGAAAAAAGAGAGAAAGAGTTCTGGATTGACAAGCATCAAAGAAGTTAATCAATCTTCCAATCCATTCACAGAAGATCACTGCATATTTCACTGCAATTTCTACACACTAAGTGTTCTTCTGCATTGTGCTTTATTAGTAGATCATTTCTATTATTCTTCTATCTCCATTATCAAGGATTGTTCAAAGTGTACAATAGAGAATTCTTAGTTAATCAGTTAGCTAGAGCAGGTACTAGATAGGTTAGGGAAAACCACAAGCTGTAACAAAGTAAGGCAATTCTCTGTGCTTGAGATCTAGGGCTTAGCTTTTGATTAATAAGAATTGAGTTGAAAATCCTGCAGGGATCTAATCCCTGAGGTAGAGACGTAGGTCCAAGTGGGATGAACTCTATAAATCACTTGTCTCTTGCATTTACAGTTCATTCATTTTCATAGTTTTTGCAGCACACAAAACTGTCAGTTTTCAAGGGTTTGAAACTCTTTTCAAGGCCTTGAAAAAGGCTTATTTGCTTTTGTACAAACTGCATCACTTCCAAGGGCTTGAACTTGTTTTCAAGGCCTTGAACTTCCCTAGTTTTCACAAGATCTCATCCTTATAGAAAGTTTTGCAAAAAGTTGGCATACTCTATTCAACCCCCCCCCCTCTAGAGTATATTAGTTGCATTACCACCTGCACACTCACACTTTCAATTGGTATCAAAACTTGTATCAGTGTATAGATTTAACCATCTGGTGATCTGAGTACTGTAGGTGATGGTGGCTTCTCACAAGGAAGAGCTGCTAACATACCTCCTCTATTCTGTGGAGAAAATGTTGCTCACTGGAAAGCCTTGATGAAAATTTTCATCATTGATCAAGACATAGAGCTTTGGACCATTATTCATAATGGACCTCACACTTTCTACACAGAGAAATATGGGATTAGAAATCCCAAATCTGAAGACTTACTCTCTTCTTCTGAATTAGAGCAATTCTCTAAGAATTACAAAGATATTAACATCTTATATTGTGCTTTGAGTACATATGAATTAAACAGGATTTCAAGCTGCACTACTGCCAAAGAAATGGGATAAACTTGTGGTAACTTTTGAAGGGACCAGTCAAGTGAAGCAAACCAAGATCAACATCTATTTCAGGAAATATGAGTTGTTTAAGATGAATGCAGATGAGTCTATCAGAGATATGTTCAAGAGGTTCACATACATTGCTAACAACCTTGATTCACTGGGAAAACACTTTTCCAATGAAGAAAAGGTAAGGGAGATTCTAAGAAGTCTTCCAGAGGCAAAGTGGGAACCAAAGACCACAGCAATTTAAGAAGCTCAAAATCTCTTGACTCTACAACTTGATGACCTACAAGGGAAGCTTCTGACACATGAAATGTCTATGAATGAAGCTGATGGAGAGCTACCAGAAAGTGTCAATAACTTAGCTCTCAAAGCCAAAGAGAATGAGAGAACTCGAAGCCTTGAAACTGAGGATGGTGATGATGAAGATCCAATTGCCTTGATTTCCAAAGCATTGACAAGAATTCTTAATATGAAGAAAAACTTTGGAAACAGAGACTTTAACAGAGAAAGACTGGACCATCGAGTAGCAAGGACTAGAAATGAAAGTCTTCTTCACAAAGTAAATCAAAGGTTATGAACTGCTTTGAATGTGGTGATGCAGGACATTTGATAAGAGATTGTCCACACAAGAAAAGCAAGAGCTTTCAAAAGAAAGATCATGACAGAAGAAAGAAAGCTATGATAGCTTCATGGAGTGATTAAGATAGTTCAATTGAATGTAAATCGGAAGAAGAACATGCCAATATATGCTTCATGGCCAAGCATGATGAAAGTTCTGAGAAGAACATTGAGGTTATGCTAAACTGTCTGATTTACAAACCAAAAGATGCTCTTTCAGATTATCTCAGAACAATGCTTTTAAATGAAGAAGATTATTTGAAAGAGATCAAATTTTTGAAAGGAAAATTTCATGAGCAAGAAAAAGAGAACTTACAACTTGTTTGTCTAAATCAGAATCTTGAAATCTCTCAGAAGAAAACTGATAGTGATTTCAAGGCCTTGAAAAACAGTTTCAAAGCCTTGAAAACACAAGTCAAGGAAGTAGTCACTGAGAACTCTGTGATGAGTAACAGTCTTGTCAATCTAAAACATCAAGTTGATGAATTAGATAAACAAAAGACTACTCTTACTCAGAAACTTTAAGAATCTGAATTGGTCAAAGTCAAGCTTGCTGGATCAGAACACAAGTTGAACTTGATTCTTGGAGGAAGTTCACAGTCATTTTACAAAGCTGGTATTGGATTCAATCCAAACTTTCCAATAAAGAACAATACCAAATTTGTGAAAGCTGGAAACAAAACTTCTCCTAAATGTCATTACTGCTGTAAAATTGGTCATGTTAAGTTGACTTGTCCTTTCAGAAGAAGAGACCCTCACATAATGAGGAACACTTTTCCCTTTCAACTCAAATGACAAGTTAAGCAGATATGGGTTCCTAAAGGGGTTAGACCACCTAACATGGTTGATCCTGAATATAAATCCAAATTCCACACTTGGTCTAACAGCTGGGTAAGGCAGTGATTGGTGTTTCAAGGGTGTCACCAAAGAACAAAAGTGATTTATGGACAGTGGTTGCTCAAGATACATGAGTGGAAAGAGATCTCTATTCTCATAATTAAAGGAGCAATCAGAAGGTTCAATTACACTTGGTTACAAAGGCAAATGCAATATTCTTTGTATTGGTAAAGTTGGTACAAATTCTGAAAACTCTATTTCTGATGTGTATCTAGTTGAAGGTTTGAAATTTAACTTGCTTAGTGTATCTCAGCTTTGTGACAATGGCAACAAAGTTATCTTTGATAAAGAGAAGTGTGTGGTGCAAAATGAGAATTCAGGAGATTGCATTCTCACAGCCTCTAGATCAAAATGTTTATACATTTCAGACAAACAAAGTTGCAGGTAAATGTTTGAAGTGTCTCAAGGCCTTGAAAGAGGATTCAAAGCTTTGGCACAAGAAGCTTGGTCCTATCAGTTTGCATAATTTGAACAAGTTGATTCCCAAAGACTTGGTAAGAGGATTGCCATCCATCAAGTTCAAAGAAGATGAAATGTGCAAAGATTGTGCTCAGAGCAAGCAGACCAGAAGCTCTTTCAAGCCAAAGAAGTTGTAAGTACAACTAGACCTATTGAACTGCTTCATATGGATCTATGTGGTCCTATGAGAACTCCTACTCCAAAAGGTAAAAGGTATATGCTAGTTTTTGTGGATGATTTTTCTAGATATACTTGGGTTATGTTTCTCGAAGAAAAATCTGAAGCCCTCTCTGAATTTTCAAAGCTTTGCATAGAACTTCAAACCATGAAAAACCTACCTGTAGCTTCAATTAGAAGTGATCATGGTAGAGAATTTGATCAATTAGAATTTGATTTGTTCTGTGATAAGTATGGTATTACTCACAACTTTTCTGCTCCAAGAACTCCTCAACAGAATGGTGTTGCTGAAAGAAAGAACAGGAATCTTGAAGACATGTCAAGGACAATGCTTCTTGAAAACAAACTGCCAAAACACTATTGGGCAGAAGCTGTGAATACAGCAAACTATATTCTGAACAGATGCTTGATCAGACCTATTTTGAAGAACACCCTCTATGAACTATTCAAAGGGAGGAAGTCAAATATTTCATATTTCAGGCCTTTTGGATGTACATGCTTTGTCCATAACAATGGAAAAGACAATCTTGACTTGAATTTGAACAAGCATGAATCAGAGGAAGAAACTGAGAATCCACTGGGATTCAAGAAAGGCTCAGAGTAAAACATAAGACATTTTCAAGACCTTGAAAATGGTTCTCAAGGCCTTGAAAATAAGCTTCAAATCCTTGAAAAAGATGATCAGAAGGATACAAGTGACAAAGCCACTACTTCAAGACCAGAGAAGATCTATGGAGAACGTGAACACTGGTCTCCAAGAAAGAGATTCAAATATATCTCATCTCATCCAGTTGACAATATCATTTCAGATCCAACCACTGATACACAAACTAGATCACAGTTGAAGAATTTATGTGCTTTTAATGCTTTTATCTCTCTTGTAGAACCAAAAACTGTGAAAGAAGCATTACAAGAAGCAGAATGGATCATTGCTATGCAAAGTGAAACTCAATGCGTTTGAAATAAATAAGGTGTGGAACCTGGTTCCTCCACCTACAAACCAGTATGTCATTGGTACCAGATGGGTGTTCAGAAATAATTTGGATGAAAGTGGCAAAGTGATCAGAAACAAAGCAAGTTTAGTTGCTTAAGGATACAACCAAGAAGAAGGTATTGATTATGAGGAAAAATTTTCTCCAGTTTCCAGAGAATTCTCAAGTCTTATGAGAAGGGAATTTGAAATGAGCATGATGGGAGAGCTGAACTTCTTCCTAGGACTTCAAATACATCAGTTGAAGAAGGGAATTTTTCTACATCAAAGCAAATACACAAGAGACTTTTTAAACAAATATAGCATGTCTCAATGTAAGGAAGCAAAGACTCCTATGAGCTCTACACGGTCCTTAGACAAGGATGAATCTGGTAACAGTGTCAATGTGAAAGAGTGTAGAGGTATGATTGGATCATTACTCTATCTCACAGCAAACAGACCAGATATTATGTTTTGTGCTAGATTTCAAGCTGATCCAAAAGAATCACACTTGACTGCTGTGAAGAGAATATTCAGATATCTCAATGGTACCAAAGACTTAGGGATTTGGTATCCAAGACATTCTAACTTCTCATTGCATGGATTTTCATATGCTGACTTTGCAGGTTACAAAGTTGATAGGAAAAGCACTTCAGGAACTTGCCAATTTATTGGATCATCCTTGATCAGTTGCATTCCAAGAAACAGAATTCAGTTGCTCTGTCAACAGCTGAAGCTGAATATATAGCTTCAGGAGCATGTTGCTCACAAGTACTATGGATTGCTCAACAGCTAAGAGACCTTGGATTTAATTTTAGAAGCATACCTATCAAATGTGGTAACACTAGTGCAATTTCAATCACAAAGAATCCAGTTCAACATTCAAGAACCAAGCATATTGATGTCAGACACCATTTCATCAGAGATCATGCTGAGAAAGGTGATATTGTTCTTGAATTTGTTGCTACTAACATGCAAATTGTAGATATCTTCACTAAACCATTAGCTGATGAAAGATTCCCAGCTCAAAGATTGGAATTGGGAATGCTAAATAAAGATGTATTGGTTTACGGGGAGCATCAGGTAAAGAAAGGTAAGTTATAAGCTTTGATTTTTATCTGTTACGATTTTACAGCGTTTCAAGACCTTGAAAACCTTTTCAAAGCCTTGAAAGTAAGTATGTTGTACTAGTAGTCAATAAACATGGATCTTTCTGTATTGGGTGATATCTCTGTAGATATTTTCTTAATATAGCCCCTAACGTTTTCAAAAATTTGTTTTAGCAAAAAATTGCATTAGAATATTTTATTTTCCAACGGCCTAAAAGATTTGAATTCTCGCTGATTGTTGCAAATCTTTTGAGATCAGGGAGATATTCTAGTTTCCTTTTGAAACTCAAACTCTCTTAGTATTTGTCTTCTTCTCTTCTCCTCAATCCGTATCATTTATACCTCTCTTTTCTCTTCTCCCAAACCCTAATGAGCACAAGGAGAACATCAGACAGAATCAAGATGGCAGGAGGATCAAAACCTGGTTCAGAGAAGAAAAGAAAGGCAGCAGTGGATGAAGTTCAAGAAGTCAGTGGAGACTCTAGCTCTATAAATCCTAGTGCAGAGGCAGTTCCAGATCTTCCTCCACCCAAGAATAAGGTCAAGAAGGTTACAACTTACTCCTCAGAAGAGAAGAAGAAGCAGAAAGAGAAGGCTGTTACAGACAAGCAACCTGAAACAGAGATCACTAGTTCCAAGAAGCTGAAGAAAAGGCAACTCAAGCAGAAAAAGATGAAGGAAAGGTGACAGAATAACAGCCAGAAGATCACTTGGAGAAGGCCTTACAGATCTATTCAAAGACCTCAACAAAGAACACAACTCCTGATGAGACTTGGTTTGTCTCAAACATCTCCAAAGGTCAGTGGTTAGATGGTTTTGCCTCCATATCTATTAGTTTCTGTAGTATGATCTATATGCATATGTTGGAACATATGAAACTTAAGTGCATCTCTATGTTAAAGAAGAGCTCTCTGTGGTCTATGCTGAACCCAAAACAATTAGCCTACTATAGACTCACCAGACTCTTCTATCTGAACTTGACACAAGTTAAGAGATCTGCACACTTGGTGATCAAATCTAGAGTTGTTGGGATAGAAATTGAATTGGACCACTCTGAGTTTGCCAATGTGCTAGGCTGTCCCAAGAGATATGACACTAGAAATCATCCACCAAAGATAGAAACCCAGAAGCTAGCCAAAGATGAGTTCTTTCTTCCAAACTTTTCCTCCTCAGCCAAACAGTTAACACATTTTGTGTTGAATGTTGAAGCCAAGGTCCTTCACACCATTTTGGTTAGGTGTATTTTTCCCAGAGAGCACTCTAGAGAATTAGTAACTGAGAGGATGATGCACATCATGTTGTTGGAATAGATGCCCTAGAGGCAATCTAGTTTAGTATGAATTTATTTATGGCTAGAAAATTCATTTATTATTTATTAGATATTTATTATAATGAAGTCCTTAGATTTTCAATTGTGTTGTTTATCTTAAATATCCCTAGTCCAGCATAATGATTAATGGGACGATCATCTATAGACTAGTATGGGGTTGGATTGATATGGAGATATCATGATCCAACACAAATGTGTGCATTAAGGGTAATGGCGCACGAGAAGGCTACATACACGTTATGTTAAGTCACAAGTGCTTCTCGCGGTACCATGGTATTGTCATCCTTAGACTTGAAGTCGCTAGATATTCTAGTTGTGGATTATTGTGATTTTGGTAGCGTTAAACGCTACACCGTAACTGGGTAGTTATAAAGGCGTGTACCGGATATAATAAGAATCAAGCTTAGAGATCGTAGTGGACGTAGATAGAATTTGTCCCTCCCACATAACGGGAGCAAATATCCTAGGCCACTCGAGGGATAGTGCTTATAGAATGTCTGGCCAGACTCAAATAAATCAATATGGGATATTGATGTTATTTGCACGAATAAGGCTATTCTCATGGATGGAGAAACTGAGGATTGGATATACGAGTGTGACTTGTATGTCTTGTGTCCAATCAAGATATAGAGACAAAGGGATGAGACTATTACTTGTACAAGGTTTGTCAAGATGACTATTCTATTAGTTGGCTAGAATGAATGTTTTGCTAGAAACCGCTCCATATTAGCAAATTGTTGATACCAACTAGATAGAACCTATGGGGTCACACGCTATATAGAGTTGAACTAGATTTGTGAATTAATTAATAGGATTAATTAATTAGAAGGATCACTTTGCAATACCTTGCAAACTTAGTAGGGACTAATTTGCAAGGAAGGGACTAAATTGAATTCTAGTAGGACTAGAATAGGTCCTTTAGGTAGTTGGCAAGGATTTGTTGGACTATATAAAGGACACTCCTTCCTTCCTTCCCACACTTATGACCTTATTTATCATAACTTGAGTGGGAGAGAACAAAAAGGAGAGAGCAAGCAAGCAAAGAGGATCCCCCCTGCTTGCCGCCCGTCCCCGTCGGCCACAAGGAGGCCGAAACCTCCTTGTTTCGTCTCGTTTTGCATGATTCTTCTTCCTCTTCCTCTTTCCGGGCTAGCGCCAAGGATTGTAAGATCTAGTATTCAACTCTAGGCGTGGATCAACTATAGAGAACGTGACACAATTCGCGTTTGAAGTCATCAAAGGAGAACCCTAAGGTGTGTTATTGATTTCTTCCTTTACCATCGTTATGTCTCTTGACTTGTGATCCTTGGAGGGTTTTGCATGGGTTATGATTGTTTTTTTTCCATTGCGCATCCATGAATCAAAACCCTACACATGTATCTGGTTATGCATGGCTATGAGATTGATCTTCCCAGACTAGTGATTGAACATATGCTCTTTAGCCTTACCAGTCAAAGGAAACACCCTTTACCCTATGCAAATCTGCTCACTTTTTTCTTTGAACACTTTTGAGATTTTAACTGGTGGAGAGGAATCAGTTACTTTTGGTTTTGGAATGCTTAATAAGAAAGCTTTTGTGAAAATTGGAGTGGTAAAGACTAAGGAAAAAACTTGGAAGTTATACGCAGATTTAACTAAAGAAGAACTTGGTGCAAAGAAGTTTCTTAAGCCCAAGACCTTGACTCCAAATTCAAGTCAGACTTCTCAGTCTACAGACAATCAGAGACTTGATGGTTTGGAGTTGGATTTGGAGGACATCAAAGCAACTGTTTATGGACTTGAATCTGATATGGGGCAAGTTAATTACATGGTTTAAAGAATCTTCAGAAGCATGAATTTGCTTGATGTTCCTGAGGATCATGAAGGTACAAAGAAAGCAGACTCTGAAAAGGATCTGCCTAGTGAACATTCAAACCAGGAAGAAGTTGCTCCAGTCTCAGATAAAGGAAAGCATGTAGCAGAACAAGCTTCACAGGAAAGAGATGAAGTCAATAGTCCTGACTCAGAGGATATGCTGATTACTTTGAAGAAAAATAAGAAATCTCCAAAGGCTGCTACAAAGGACAAGACTGAAGAAGTAACTATTGATGGTGAGAAAGAAGAGGAACAGGAAGTGCAGGACAAGACTGAAGCTGAAGATAGTAAGAAAGAAGAATGAGATCAAGATGGAGATGAAGACCCAACCCCTTAATCTTGCCTACTCTTTCTTCCCCCATTCTCTCTTCTTAAATTTTTTAGGTTTTCAAAATTTTCCAGACACTTGATCCAACATCCTCTCTATCTTTTTGTTGAAATTCAAAAAGGGGGAGAAATTCTAGGTTTTAGTTGTTATTCTTAGGTGTTATTTGCTATTTGCTGAACTTTTTATTTTCAATTGGTAAATTGAATAAGTTGGATCATTTTGGAATTACTGTGTTATTATAAATTGTGAACTAACCAGTATTTTTTTGCAGAGACTAAGGATAAAAAAGAATTTGGTTTTGTCTTTCATCAAGGGGGAGATTGTAAGATCAGGTTGTGCAAGGCTTGGAATAGTCTGACTATTTCAGGGCCTTGAACCAGCTTTCAAAGCCTTGATCGGTTCTCATAGGCTTGAAAATAGTTTAGCTATTATCAAGGCCTTGAAACTGGATTCAAAGCCTTGAAACTGCTTAACCTATGTGAACATTCTCAGGGGGGGGGTTTCTCCAAACTCTCTTAGTTGATTTCCTTTCTATTCTCCATACGCTTGATTTATTGCTATTTGATGATGAAAGACAAAGCATCCTAACTCGTTCGAACATAGTATATCATCTATTTGACTTTGTTCTTGCAGGAGATTTTATTTGCCAAGCTTGTAGAGATTGTTTCCTACTATGACTTATGCAGGGAAGGAAATAATCAAGAAGATGATTCTGTGTTTGATCTGAATGACTAGACAGCTTCTCAACCTATTAAAATGCAAGATCGCGACATTATATCTGAAGATTGTGATCACTTAACCGTTGGAGAAGATTGTCAAAGAGTCAAAGTTTGTTGCCTACAAAATAGGAGATTTGTTGTTGAAACTCTGAGAAGATATTCAGAGCTGTTTGAAGTTAAAATAGAGCTCAATTCTGAAGAAACAAGACACAACACTCAATGGGCAAAAAGAGAGAAAGAGTTCTGGATTGACAATCATCAAAGAAGTTCATCAATCTTCCAATCCATTCACAGAAGATCACTGCATATTTCACTGCAATTTCTACACACTAAGTGTTCTTCTGTATTGTGCTTTATTGATAGACCATTTCTGTAATTCTTCTATCTCCATTCGAAAGGATTGTGCAATGTGAAAAACAGAGAATTCTTAGTTAATCAGTCAGCTAGAGCTGGTACTAGATAGGTTAGGGAAAACAACAAGCTGTAACAGAGTAAGGCAATTCTCTGTGCTTGAGATCTAGGGATTAGCTTTTGATTAATAAGAATTGAGTTGAAAATACTGAAGATATCTAATCCCTGAGGTAGAGACGTAGGTCCAAGTGGACTGAACTCTATAAATCACTTTTCTCTTGCATTTACAGTTTATTCATTTTCATAGTTTTTGCAGCACACAAAACTGTCTGTTTTTCAAGGGTTTGAAACTCTTTTCAAGGCCTGAAAAAGGCTTATTTGCTTTTGTACAAACTGCATCACTTCCAAGGGCTTGAACTTTTTTTCAAGGCCTTGAACTTCACTAGTTTTCACAAGATCTCATCCTCCTAGCAAGTTTTGCAAAATGTTGGCAAACTCTATTCAACCCCCCCCCCTCCTTCTAGAGTATATTAGTTGCATTACCACCTGCACACTCACACTTTCGGTAGTGATGTAGATATAATTTGTCCCTCCTACATTAAGGCGAGCAAATATCCACGGCCGCTCGAGGAATGGTGCTTATATAATGTGTGGCCAGACTTAGATAAATCAATATGGGATATTGATGTTATATGCATGGATAAGACTATTCCCTGGATCGAGAAACTATGGATTGGATATACGAGTGTGACTTGTATGTCTCGTGTCCAATCCGGATATAGAGACAAAGGGATGAGACAATACTTGGACAAGATTTGTCAAAGTAATGACTATTTCTATTAATTGGGTGGCATGGATGTGTTGCTAGACACCGCTCCATGTTAGTAATCGTTACTACCAACTAAGTAGAAACTTATGGAATCGCATGTCCATGTATAGACATGATTAGAATTTGTAACATGTACTTGAAATACCCAGTTTTGTAGATACGGGTATTTTGTGATATTATTATAATTATTGAGAATTTATTTTCATTATTATTAAATGTTTGGGGGCTTTAGGACTTTTACCTAAATTAATTAGTGTATTTTAACTAAGTTAACGGGTGGTGGATCTCTTTTACCTAAACTAAGGGAGAGATAAGTGTCTTTTATATATAAAGTTTACTAAGTATTTTATTTATTAAAAAGTTACGTAACGTATAACGTTTTAATGTGACCAAAACGAAGTTTTTATTTAATTTTACCTAACTAGCCACCGCGTGGCTTGGTGATCCAGCCACACCGTAGCCTACTTCTTATCATCTTTTTCAACCATCTCCTACCAAGAGATGAATTTGTCCCCGTCGACCACCACTCCGCCTCCAACAGCAACTCTGCCAAATTCGACCACCAAGTCAACCAAAAATAGTCCCAATCAACTACAACTTCGACAAAGTCCAATTCTTTCTCATCAAGATAACTTAATTTGGCAATTTTGCATCCCGATTCGGAATTGAAAATACCTCCGGTGGATTTTCTATCCTCGCCGGATTATTCACTTAAGGGCTATAAAAACCCTTCAAACTCAGAGCAAACCTTCACAAAACCAAACTCTCTCTATCAATACCTCCGTGCGCCGTCGCCCTAGTCACCATCGTCTCTCGCCCGGTAAACCCAAAGTTCAACTCTGTTTTCGAATTCTTCATTTTTGTTGCTTTGATTTAGTGTTGCAGTGGGTTTATGAGAGAATAAAGGGGGCTCAAATTTTTTGGAAACTTGAGGGGTTGTTTTAGTTCATCTTGAAACTTGCAGGGGTCTAATTGACAGATATCAAATTATAAGGGGGGCTCTTGTCTTTTTTCTTCAACAGTTTGTTAGTGGGTTTCTTTTATTTGGTTATTCATAGGTATAGATAACTAAATATGTATATATATGTTATTTAATTTAAATCCTATATATTTATCTAATTCTTGATTTTAGTAGATATAATTCTTAAACTAATTTCTTTTAGTCTCTTTAAAACTAAAGTTTAATTGATTATAATATTTTCCTTACTAAACATAAGATTTGGCTATGGGGGACCCTATGTAATTAAGGGTATAGTGTTTATGCAATAATAAGGTTATATCTTTGTAAAATAGTGTTACTAATTGAGTGAATTAGTTTAATTATATAAATAAAATAAATAATATTTGAAAATATATTACCTCATAAGTTATATAATTGTAGTTTAGCGGGTTTTTATAAATAATAAACGTTAGTTTTATAAATTGTATTTTAAAATAAAAATGGTTGTTCACCTTAGCAAATGTTGGGGAGAGGTAGTAAGGGATTGTATGTGTTTCATGTAGGGCTTTGTGTCTATTAGTGCCGTGTTAGCAATATGTTGATTAGGATAGTGTTAACTTGTAGGCGACGAGTTCTCAGACGAAGGGTACGTTGAGTACTACGACTGAGTTGTTGTAGTTGCTTTTATTTAAGGTGAGTAAACATGTCAGGCCTAGCACACATTCCTTTCTTTGTGTCAAAAATATTTTATGTGAATTGTTGTCTCAAAATTAAATATTTGTTTTATATGTTTACTTGAGTAACTGGTTTATTTGATTATACTAAAGTGATGATATCACAACTATCACGTGAGAAATTAATAAAACGTAATGACGTAAAGTGGAATGGTTGTATCGGGGAACACTTGATTATTTATTCTTCGGTTTAGTCGAATCTGACTACAGTCTCTCGAGCCACGTTATTTTATTTTACTCGGTCGCAACAACCCGCTCCTTGTACTTACATCTCTGGCCGCAAGAAGTCTTAGGGGGTGTCGACACTTATGGTCTTGGTAGCTTGTGATGGTTGGTTCTTCCCCGTGTCAACATATAATAATTTGGATTTCTAAGACTTGGACTTTTATTGTTTAATATCTGGAAGTCCAGGTTGGACAATGAAGAGAGTTTGTGAATGTTTCCCTAATTGAAATACTAAAGTGAAGAGTTGGTGAATTATTTTTTCTCCCATATATTTATACTCCATCTCCTTCATTGTTAAACTGTTGTTGTTTTTCTGAAATATGCCTCATAATCTGTTTACGTGTATGGGTGTTTATTTACTTAGTATTTCCGTTGATTTTGGAAACTATGGTGTTCTATTTTGTTTTCTTCACCACAGGTCTAGATGATGGGATCATAGCTTAGCGAGGACGCAAATAATCACATAGACGTTTAGTAGTTTCACATAACTTCTTTTAGTATCATTGAATTTTAGTTGGTTAATGCCCGTGTTTGAGGCACAACGATTTGAATTTATTAAGTTATATTTTTAAAAACTTTATGGATGTTTTGCTTGGGATCCCCTATTTAAATCTCCTTGTACCCATGGTTTCATCTTGGGTACGGAGTGACACCCCCGGACTTCCGGTTTGGTCATTTTGGAAGTGTTACAGGTGGTATCAGAGCCCGGCATTCCAAAAAGAAAATTGAAAACCTGTAGGGAAATTCAAAATGGACCTTGGAATAGAATTTAAAATTTGACAAACCGTTACAGATTTGAGTAGTCTTGAATAGGTCTATTATGTGTTTAAGCTTTAGAAAATAGGCTTAGGAAGAAAGTATGGCCTACCCGATTAGCTAAGTATTTGGGTTTGATGCATTTCATTGGAGTTTGGGTTATGTGTCTATTGTTTGGGTGATCAAAAGTTGGGGTTTTGTTTCTGAAAGTCTGGTGTGATAAAAAATTGAGGTCTTAGGAGTACGTACTTATTTCATGACGGTGGTCATTTTAGTTTTATGATATGTACTTTGTGGAGTAAGAGACTTATCGAGTTTTTTTCTTTTGTAGGTGGCTAAAACCAACAAAACCGCAAGGAAGAGTGTGTTTCCAGTTGAGAAACACCCGGTCGTGACAACTTGGGCGGAGGGCGAAACTCTACAAGCCTTTCGTAACCGTGTGCTCCAATTTTGCGAGGATAGGTTTAATGCGTTGGAATTTCCTCGATATCAGAATCCTGCTTTCCAAGCTTACTGCATGGTGAAGGCTCTACCTAGAGAACCTATGTTTGGGGAGATCATCGCAAGGTACAGCAACATTATGACTAGTTTATTTTGGATTTGGATGCCCTGGAGGCAATCTGTTTAGTATGAACTTTGTTTGCTAGAATATATCATTGTATTATTTATGGGGATATTTAATATAATGAAGTCCTCAGATTACAAGTGTGCTGTTTATCTTAAATATCCCTAGTACATTACATTGATTAACGGGACAATCAACTATAGACTAGTATGTGGGTAGATTGATATGGAGATATCAAGTCTAACACATGGTATGCATTAGGAGTAACGGCATACTGGATAGACCCACCACGAGAAGTTTACATTAGATATGTCAACATCACAAGTGCTTCTCGTAGTGCTAATGGTGTAGTAGTCCTTAGAATTGAAGTCACTGGATACTCTAGTTGTGAAATATGATGCTTTGATTTTATCAAACGTTACATCGTAACTGGGTAACTATAAAGATAGCTATCGGGCATGATAGGAAGCAAGCTGAGAGATGGTAGTGATGTAAATAGGATTTGTCCCTCCTATATAATGGGAGCAAATATCCACGGCCACTCGAGGGGTAGAGTGTAATATCCCGTCCCACATCGAGATATTGTGGGTTGATCTTGTGGATTAGATGTATATATGGTTGGGATATTGTGATATTATGTCCCACATTGGAGATTTGTGAGTTGAAAATATGATATATGGTAAACCTTGTGGATTACTACTAGCACCTTCAAGGCTTAAGCATTTTTATCCGGTGGTACGGGTAAAGAAGTAATTGGGACTGTAATCCACGGGTGTTACAAATGGTATCAGAGCCAGGTTGGTCCCGTAAGGGCTCCGTGGCGGTTCGCCGCCAGCCAAGGGGATACGTGACTGGGCACACTCGACGAGGACGTCGAGTATATAAGGTGGGGGGATTGTAATATCCCGTCCCACATCGAGATATTGTGGGTTGATCTTGTGGATTAGATGTATATATGGTTGGGATATTGTGATATTATGTCCCACATTGGAGATTTGTGAGTTGAAAATATGATATATGGTAAACCTTGTGGATTACTACTAGCACCTTCAAGGCTTAAGCATTTTTATCCGGTGGTACGGGTAAACAAGTTGTTGGGACAGTAATCCACGGGTGTTACATAGAGTTTATGGAATGTCTGGCCAGACTCAGATAAATCAATATAGATATATTGATGTTATTTGCATGGATAAGCCTATTCCCAAGATCGAGAAAACTATGGATTGGATATACGAGTTTGACAATTATGTCCCGTGTCCTATCCGGATATAGAGACAAAGGGATAACACAACACGGTAACATTGGGCACAAAGTTTGTCGGGATCACTGGCTATTTCTATTAGTTGGGTGACATAGATGTGTTGCTAGACACCGCTCTATATTTATAATAGTTACTACCAACTAAGTAGAAACCTATAGGGTCACACACCGTATGGATTAAACTGGATATGGGTATTAATTAGTTGGACTAATAAATTAAAAGTATCATAACGCAACCACAAGCAAAGTTAGCGGGACTAATTTGTAAGTGGACTAATAAATATAAGGACATGATTAGTATTGGGGCAATTATGTTGTTAATAAAGAGTTATTAACTATGTAAAAGAACTCTAGCTTGTTATTTTCTCAACACAAGTCATTATTGAGAGAACATAACAAAACATGAGAGAGACAAGACCAAGAGGTCAAGCCCCCTTGCCGTCGACCACTCCTTGTGGTGCGCGGCTTGCTATGTTTTGCGTGATCATTTGCGTCCTTCTTCCGTTGCTAGCACTACATGGCGGGAAGGATTCCAATTGAAGATCCAAGGTATGGATACTCGTAGAGACGACGACACAATTCTTCGTAGTGATCACACAAACTAAGGTACACATGTTCTACCCTAATCATGTTATGATTTCTTGCTTGTGATCCTTGGAGGGGTTTGACCAGGATTAAATTTTGTTCTTCCGCTGCGTAACCTGCATCAAAACCCTACAGTTTCAACAACCTCAATTCTAAATACTATTTCTATCAAGATGAGTGGATGGTGGATGCCAACTTTGTGTGCAAATTGTTGATGGAGGCTCATGGTAAATATCAAAGTTACACGGTGATCGATGTAGATTCTAGTGAGGATGATGAGGCTCATGGTAAATGGCAAAGTCACATGGTGATCGATGTAGATTCTAGTGAAGACGATGAGATTGAGGAAGATCCTAGAAAAGACGATGAGATTTAAGAAGACCCTATTGAATGAGTTCGAGGATGACCCTAATGAAGACATGGAGTTGGAGACAAGTGATGATAACGAGGAGTAGGCATGTTAGACTTCTTCGATTTCTTACACTTATAATTTTTTTGAAGTTTTGGTTTTAAATAAGGCCATGGCCAAACAATTTTTAAGGTTTCTTAAAATGATTTAGCATAGCCACTTTTGGGCTAAAGATGATTTATTAAGAATTTGCTTAGGTTAATTTTGCTTCTATGATGAAGGATAATACCATGTTTTGAGGATCCGTTTTAGAATTCAATAAGCTCGTGTTTTATTTATTTGGAGTATGATTTGAAAATTGAGGATGTATTGCGTTTCGTTATTGTTGATTAGTGCATAGAAAGCGTTCATAGAGTTAGAACGCAAGAACATTGAGCTTGTGGCACTTGAATCCGTGCAGCAGTTGGTATTTAATGTAGTATACTTTTTTAAACTTATATTTATTTTTCCCTGAATTTTTCCTAGATAGCAGACATGTTCAAGTATCTTCTATGAAAATTTCTGACCCCAATAAGTTCGTGAGACTTAGATACAAATTTCAAAAGTTCGTTATACAGTAGGAGAATTGCATAGTGACCATAAGTAGTATCTTTTATTTTAACCTATCTTCCAGATCTTTGATGTCTCTCAAATTTTTGTGGTGATTCGTAGACACATAGGGCTAAATCGGGGTGAAAGACTAGCCCATTTTGAAAAAGTTAAAGTCAGGTTAAAACCTGGTAAAGTTGAAGTTTCTGTTCTGGTGGTCTGTGACAACAGTTGTGCTATTCTTTGCATAATTTGAATTCTATGATTTATTTTGAGTTCATTCTTCTTGGTTATGAAAGAATGCTCAGAAAGGATGTTCCACACTTAATTTTATAGTTTTTACTTTCCCGATTGACCATTTTTCTGATTTTCGAAGAAGGATGAAAAATAATATGTGATCAGCCTATGTGCAAATGCATGGTGTAATTGATTGTTTGATGATCAATGTGTTATGTTACTTTCTTAATGGCTCATGATATGCCATGTATTTCATTTTTACTTTTACAGGGTATTATATGAATGATACAATAGGTTATAGTGTAGGGATTATGACTGATAGACCACACATACGACAGTAGAAAGGGTCTTTGCACAAAGAAGGATAAAGCTACTTACCTATTCGAACCCGATGAATGAGGAAACAAAATAATACGTACGAAGTAGTTAAGAAAATACCATTCAAGCAAAGTTTGTATGAGCAGGAAATAGGATAAATGACCTCATAGCGAGGAATTGTGAAGTACCCGCGTGTTATGTTGGTTACGAGTTTTGCAATCATGTAGGAAGAGTAAGGTGTATTTATATTATGTTCAAGACGAAGGTGACAAGAAAAATGTTTTGAGATATGTTTGGGACGTGATTTCAAATTTGTGATTTTAGATACTTCTTAGCTAATTTGTAGAAGTTTAGACTTTTGGGGTGTTGATATGGAATCATATTGTTGTTGAGTTGGCTACTTTGGGAATTTCGTTATATTAATTCGTTATGGAGATATTTTGGTAGTTTTAATGTGGTGAGAAATACTAGAATATTGACATAATACTTGGATTTCAATTTTCTCTTATTGACGACAGTTGTCACAAACACCTCATTAGAGTCTTGTTTTCAGGGCTATAGATTTGAGCATTTTACCATATATGTTTGATTTTGATTTGGGCTTTAGAGTTTCATTGTTATTGTACCTATTTTGGGATCTTGATACATTGCTAAGAGTTTGATCTCCAACATTGTTCTATCTCTTATAAATGTTGCACGAATTCTTCGACAAATTCCTAGTTGACAACTGCTAAGTGTGTAATTGTTGGAAGTCAGCGTTAGAATACCCTTATGGCAGAATAATCTTATGTTTTTTTTCTAATAAAAGTGTTCTTCAACTCTTGTAGATATGGACGTCAACCTAGTGAATCCAACCGTGGAGGATTCAGCTGAGCCACCCAACAAGAACGCCTTTCTTGGAGGGAATGTCAATTGGGGAGTTTATCGAAGAAGTCTTGGATATGTGTGAGCATCGGTTTTTCGCTTTTGTTGGAGGATGGGTATTCAACAACCTCCTAATTTCGAATCATAGCATTGTGGAGTCTTTACCTAATGAGCATCCTTAAATTCCGATTAAGAGACAAAATAATGATTTGCTTGATGAGGGAGGATGGAACATTCCCTATCCAAAATATTTACATCAAGGCCAATGGATGATAACGCCGCACTTCATGAAGTGTACATTGTTGTTAGCTCACAAGCCTTGGGAGGAACCTATGGAGGATCCAGGAGAAGTGGTAGACTAAAGATTTAGCGTGGACGATAGCGGTTTCCCACCCACCCTCACGTAGAAAGCGTTTTGGGAATCGTGCCTTATGGTTTCTTCGAATATTAGAATTTATTTTAGAACCTAATTTGAAGTTGTTAGGAAAAAAATTTAATTTTGGGATTCTAGTTAGAATAATCTATCAAAGAATATTGGAATTTCTCTTTTCGGGTTGGAGCATTATTACCTAGTCTTGATGGATTACATAGCTTTACTAGTGATTGTTTCTCTTCTTATCTTGTCCCGTATATATTTTGTGGGGGTTATATTTATCTTGTCTCTCTCCTTTCTCTTTTGTAGATGACCGTAGAATAGTAAGGAAAAAAGGGGAAACCACTCATGTGAAACTGAAGTTTGAGAGTGAGGTGCTAAGTTGTTTGTTATCATTTAGAACATTGATTCACCAAATGCGGTGTTCTGGGTCACTATAATGTTGATGTTTGCATTAGTTGTTTATGTTTGGAACTTTGTTAATTAGCTATTATTTGAGGAACGAGACATTTCTTTGCTCATGCCTTGTCCTTGGAATTACGTAATTAAGTCGTTGGGTTGTATCATCATTATTGTGCAAGTGTACTACAGTTCAAGCAATTGTTTGTTCTTAATCTGACTAAGAGTTCCGATGTTCAGCCTTGGACGATCTGAAGACCTTATTCCTTGTGACAAATAGTTCATGATGTGGTGGCAGTTATCATTTGAGTTATTGATTGAGATTTTGGGACGCTTTCTCTTACCCCAGTACCAGAAATCAAACAAATGTTGGTTGTAGCCTAACTTACTATGGTATAGTCTCACGTTTTGGGTAATTAGCATATATTATCGTTTGGCATGTATGATTGGAGCATTGTCACTAAACCAATGTTTGGACAATGGAATGGTTACTCACCTCTGAGGTATTTGTCGAGTTTTGTTCTTATATTGGACTGCTTGGTGCTATATAAATAGTTGGTGTACCTGAGTAGTTTGGGTTTTCTTAATTGCATTGATCTTCACGGATGTTGTACTTAGAGCTTTGTTAATAGAGTTATGGTTTTGAGGATTTATCACTAAAGATTACTTTGGATATTAGTTTTAAAGACCGGTTATTGTAGAACCTATTTTGAATATGAATAAATTGCTTGGCGAGTGTACCTCATTATCGTATTTCCTTGTTTCGAGGCAAGTTTTATCAATAGATGTCGGTAGGAAAGCAAATGGAAAGGGGATCACCGGGTAACATCAAATATCATAGGCTATGGTTAAGTGACTAAAAGTAAGAGGAGCCGTGTCACTTTGGAGTCCTGTACAATATCGCCTCGATTCTCTGTCTTGTTAGATGAGACGTATTGTACCATTAGGAGAACGAGACATTTCTTTTTAGGAATCGGCCTTAGAGTTAAATAATTTGTTTGGACGTATTTTCATTGTTGAGGGATCGTAATATAGAATTTTTTGTTGGTTTATGCTCACGTTCGCTAAGAGTACTTACTTTCAAACTTGGGAGATCTTGTAATACCCCACTTTATTATAGGGGTTATATAATGACTTTTTGTAAAGTTTATACTAAGATTGTTGAAATTATATGACTTGAGAGGAGGTAAGTGCAATTTCAGAAAACATAAGCTAGCTAATAGTGGGGTGATGGTTGTAGTTAGTATAAACTTGAAAGCCTAATGAGTAAATAAATAAAAGAAATAAAAATAAAACAATTTTTTTAACCCTATTTCACATCCCCCAACCTTCCGTACGATCAGAACATTTTTTGTTTCACCCAATACGGTGTTCGACAGAAAACCAACCACCACCACCATCACAGCCACCACCTTCTCTCTCTCCCTCAGTCTCTCTATCTCTCTCTCTCTCTCTCTCACTCTCTCTCTCTCTATCTCTCTCTCTCTCTCTCCCTTCTCTCTTAGACGAACAAGAGCAGCAGCGGCGACAGCGGTGGCCGCTGCCCACCCGACGGGAAAACCCACCAAGAAGAACACCACCACCATCTGCTCCGTCTCTTTCTCACAATCATCAATCTCTCTCTCTATCTCTTGTCCTCTCACAGACGACCAGAAAGCAGGATGAACGAGTGGAGGAGGCCGGACCACCACCATCGCCGGCGACCTCCATAAATTCCGGCGAGAAGCTCGGGCTGCTCCAACGAGAGCCACCCACCTCCTCAAATTGGTCCCAAACGACTCATGGGGATCCAAGGTGATCATTAGCAGCCTCAATTAGAGCCCAGAACGTCGGCGTCATCGCTGACGAATATCACCGCGACCACCATCGACGACGAGCTTGAACCGCCTCATTTCTCGACCGTTTTCAGCGATTTTTGGCTTGGTTAAACTCTAAATCACCTAATTTCACATTTTAGTTGATCAAAATCATAACTTGAGGCTTGAATCCACATTTAGATTGAACAAATTCGAAGTTCATGTGAGTGGGTGAAAGTGTCTTTTCCATAAACTCTATGTGTAAAGGTAAAAGTGTTGGTTCATAAACTTTGAGGGGTTAAAGTGTCTTTTAATAAACATGTCTTGTGAGTAGGAGAGGGTACTGATTGTCTTTTAATATAACTTAGGGGGGTCTGTTTGTTGTTTATATAAACATTAAATTTTACGTAAAATAAAGATGAAAATGTTTGATTCAAAATATTTTCTAAAAATATTAGTTTTCGTCCTCGTTCCAAAAATGTAACTCGGGTATAGAAATAGTGTACCGAATGCCTATTTAAAAATTAAACTAGAAATACTTTCTTAATGGTAAACGAATCTTGTGTTCAATCACTTATACCTCAATTCAGTTTGTTTAAATACTTGTAAACGTGATATTTCATAAATTATAAACATTGTTACATCGTGTTGAGTATTTAAAAGTAGTTTTCTTAGAAATCTAATATGTTCATTAATAAATATTGATTTTGTCAAATTAGTTAATCAAATGATAGTAAGTTGATATTTTAAATAAATTAGTTATCTAAGTGTGAATTTTAGAACAAAATAAGTTAGAAACTAACTGGAGAAATATTTATGAAGAGTTCTTAATTAATTTTTTTATCTTTTTCTAGTTCCAATAATTATTTCTCGTACATGTAAATAGATAATAAATAACACTTATTTTTCCACTAAATATTTTTATCACTTAAACAATTTAGTATCTAGTTATTTTATTACTTAAAAATATATCTCCAATAATTAATTTTGTCAGTTAAATAGTTTATTTGCTGTAGATAATTCATCCTAGAAAGTTAAATATAATTGTTAGAATATTAAGAATAAAATGTGGTTCTTTATAATTAGGAAGTTCTAAAAGTAAATATATCACTTTCTCACTATTTATACAAGGGTATTATTTGTGAAATTGAATAGTAATATTAGATCATTATGATTTGATGATATGATTATTATAAACTAGCACGCTCTAGACAGTTATAGCAACAAAGAAAAGATTTAGACTTTCTATTAAAGTAAATTGGACTTTCTCAAGTCGTCACTTGCATATCACGTGCTAGTCGAACTTTCGATTAATTAGAAATTATAAATTTGTAGGTGACGAATTTTTAGACGAGGGCTACGCCTATCTTTTGAGCTTACATGCTATTTGTCGTGTTATTGAGATGAGTAAACATGTCAAGTCTAGCGTGCCTAGCTTCCTTCGTGTCGAAATATGTCTCAAAATGTGTTTTATGATATGACTGTTATTTGAGATTTGATAATATTTTGAAATTGATTTTTGTTAGAACGTCTCACAAGAATAATAATCCATAAATAACGTAAAGTGGAAAGAGTTGTGTGGGGATCGTTATTATTATTTTTGATATTGACTTTGGTCACTCGGCATGTGATTATTACTGTCGAGGTTGACTACGGTCACTCGGCCTGTGTATTTTAACCCGGTCGCGACCTGCCGGGTGTCTCCATGTACTTACCTCTCTGGCCTAGAGAAGTCTTAGGGGGGTGCCGGTACTTATGGTCATGGTAGCTAGTGAAAGGATAGATCTTCCCCGCGTCAACAAGATAATAGTATGATTTTATCTGAGGAAGAGATTTTTATGAAAAGAAAGAAGAGATAGAAAGGGAATAATATTCCCCGTTTGAGATATAAGAGAAGGATTGAGGTACAAGGTATAAAGAAAGAGAATTTCGTATGTGTTCCAGTATTCATACTTTATTCCTCAAAGATTTATTCAGTTATTGTTCATTCTCCGTTATGATTATTTTTGAAAAGATATGCTTCATAATCTGTTTACAAGCTTGGGTGTTTACTTACTCAGTATTTCATTGCTGATTTTAGAAAAACCGCAGTTCTTGTTTTATTCCCACCACTGGTCTAGGCAAAGAAGGCATGGCTAAGAAGGGGAAACGCAGACTCATCTAGTATTTATCCGCACTCTTAGTAAAGATGAACTCTAGACAATTTGGATCTTTTGTATAATGTATAAGTCAATGTAAGATTTTTTTTCCTAAAGTGTGTAATAGATAAGTATGACAGTGTTTTTTATCGATTTCCGCCATCTCAGTAGGAGTAGCACCCTCTGGGGCTCCCCGGTGCGGAACGGAAAGCCTGGGAATCAAGGGGTGTTACAGATCTTATGACCTTACTCTCCGTGGGAAAGTATCTTATGGTACAATAGCAATTTCACCTGTAAGAAGGTGCTTGTACTCGTTAGGAAAGGGGATTACAATGAAGGCTTTCTATATGTCACCCAAGACCGTGAATTGATGGGTATCACCAACAACTAAAAGACACTTCGGCGTATGAAATTCTTCTTGTCTTTAACGTTGTTGACTTATACTTGGAACACTTGAATGAATAATGTGGTAAAATAACGTTGAATCTGAGTCAAATTATTGTGGTTGCGCGTTTTGGACTAAGGTTATACTTATATGTGGAGAATACTAATATTTATGTGAGGCCTACTGTGGGAGAAATGCCTCCGAGCAAAATTATTCTTTGAAAGCTGGTTGTGAATGGTCAATAATGATCAAAGTTTCTAATCTGGATTGTATGATATATGTGACAATGTTGCATCTTCGTAGTGCTGCATGATAAGATAGAAAATTATCAACTGATGATAGTGAAGGAATCGCGACTAACTAGCCACACCACAACTGTTGTACCAACAAAGATCGACAAAAGAGAACGGTAGAAACTTGTTGGACTAGGATGTCTTTCACATTACCAGGAGCACCATTTTCACTCATGAAATCTTCAATTAGTGAAGGGTTGTGTTGGAACAATCATCTGCGATCCCTAAGCTATAGCTACGTCACCTGATCATGTGATCACGTACGACTTTGTCTTGAAGAGCGAAGTGGAAATTTTGGACAATACCTGTTTTATGACCCAAAGTTATTTACATTAATCTCATAGAATAACACCAAGCAACCATTAAACCCTAGTGAAAGCTCATGACATGTTTCATGTGTTACAACTCAATAAGAGTGTTCCATACCCATCCCATGCATTGGACCCCGAACCAGTAGAATTGAGTTATGAGCATCATGTTAAGATTCTAGACTCTCAAGCTTATAAAGGTCTTACCGACAAATCACCTCACAAGAGAGGCAACATGTGAAGCACGGGGAAGGTATGAGGAAAAAGTATCCTCACCTTTTTGACGACGTATTTTGAGTTCTGAGGACGTCACTCCTCTAAGGGGGGAGAGGATGTAATCCTTCGATTTTTACTCCTTATAGTATATTGCATATCATACGTGACTTTAGATGTGGATTTAGTAGATATACCCTAGAGTGGAGACTCATACCTTAATGGGTGTTGAGAAGTTGGTTTAAGCTTCGAGGACGAAGCCCTCTTTAAGGGGGGATTGAAATACCTAATTTTGTAGATACGGGTATTTTGTGATATTTTTATAAGAATTGGGAATTTATTTTTATTTTATTAATTTTTTGGGGGTTTTATGAATTTTACCTAAATTAATTAGTGTCTTTTAAATAAGTTAAGGGGTGGTGGATGTCTTTTACCTAAACTAAGGGGGAGATAAGTGTCCTCTATATATAAAGTTTACTAAGTGTTTAATTTATTAAAAAGTTACGTAACGTATAACGTTTTAGCGTGACCAAAACGAAGTTTTTATTTAATTTTACGTAACAAGCCACCGCGTGGCTTGGTGCTCCAGCAACACTCAACCATCTCCTACCAGGAGATGAATTTGTCCCCGTCGACCAACACTCCGCCTCCAACACCAACTCCGCCAAATTCAACCACCAAATCAATCAAAACAGTCCCAATCAACTCAAAATTCGACAAAGACCAATTAATTCTCATCAAGAAAACCCAGTTCGCCAATTTCGCATCCCGATTCGGAATCGAAAATACCTCCGGTGGGTTTTCTAATCCTCGTCGGATTCTACACTTGAGGGCTATAAAAATCCTTGAAACTCAGAGCAAATCTTCACCAAACCCAGCTCTCTCAATCCCTCTCAATCTCTCTCTCAATTTCGCTCTCTCTCTCTCTCTCTCTCTCTCTCTATACCGTTCCGGTCCGACGAAGCAGACCCAGCCGGCCCGCCTCCGTCGCTGTCGTCCTTCCTGTCGCCGCCGTGCGCCATCGCCCTCGTCACCGTCGCCGTAGTGGCCCTCCGTCGTCTCTCGTCCGGTAAACCCAAAGTTCAACTCTGTTTTCTAATTCTTCATTTTTGTTGCTTTGATTTAGTGTTGCAGTGGGTTTATGAGAGAAGAAAGGGGGCTGAAATATTTTGGAAACTTGAGGGGTTGTTTTAGTTCATTACGAAACTTGTAAGGGTCTGATTGACGGATATCAAATTATAAGGGGGGCTCTTGTCTTTTCTTCAACAGTTTATTAGTGGGTTTATTTTATTTGGTTTTTCAAAGGTATAGGTAACTAAATATGTGCTATATATGTTATTTAATCTAAATCTTATATATTTATCTAATTCTTGATTTTAGTAGATATAATTCTTAAACTAATTACTTTTAGTCTCTTTAAAACTAAAGTTTAATTGATTATAATATTTCCTTACTAAACTTAAGATTTGGCTATGTGGGACAATATGTAATTAAGGGTATAATGTTTATGCTATAATAAAGTTATATCATTGTAAAATAGTGTTTATTAATTAAGTGAATTAGTTTCATTATATAAATAAAATAAATATTATTAAAAAATATATTACCTTATAAGTTATATAATTGTAGTTTAGAGGTTTTTATAAATAATAAACGTCAGTTTTATAAATTGTATTTTAAAATAAAAGTGGTTGTTCACCTTAGCAAATGTTGGGGAGATGTATTAAGGGATTGTATGTGTTTCATGTAGGACTTTGTGTCTGTTAGTGTCGTGTTAGTAATATGTTGATTATGATATTGTTAACTTGTAGGCGACGAGTTCTCAGACGAAGGGTACGTTGAGTACTACGGCTGAGTTGTTGTAGTTGCTTTTAATTAAGTGAGTAAACATGCCAGGCCTAGCGCCCATTCCTTTCTTCGTGTCAAAAATATTTTATGTGATTTGTTGTCTCAAAATGAAATATTTGTTTTATAGGTTTCCTTGAGTAACAGGTTTTTTTTATTTACTAAAGTGACGATATCACAACTATCACATGAGAAATTAATAAAATGTAATGACGTAAAGTGGAATGGTAGTACCAGGGAACACTTTGATTATTTATTCTTGGGTTTGGTCGATTTTGACTATGGTCCATCGACCCACTTTATTTTATTTTACTCGGTCGCAAGAAACCCGAGTCGCTCCTTGTATTTATCTCTCTTTCCCGTGTCAACATGATAATAATGTGGATTTCTAAGACTTGGACATTTATTGTTTAATATCTGGAAGACCAGGTTGGAAAATGAAGAGAGTTTGGGAATGTTTCCCTAATTGAAATACTAAAGTGAAGATTTAGTGAATTCTTGTTTCTCACATATATTTATACTTCATCTCCTTCATTGTTAAACTGTTGTTGTTTTTTCTGAAATATGCCTCATAATCTATTTACGTGTCTGGGTGTTTATTGACTCAATATTTCCGCTATTATTTGTTAAATGTGGTGTTCTATTTTGTTTTCTTCACCACATGTCTAGATGATGGGAGCATAGCTTAGCGGGGACGCAAATCATCACTTAGACGTTTAGTAGTTTCACAGAACTTCTTTTAGTATCATTACATTTTAGTTGGTTAATGCCCGTGTTTGAGCCACAAAGATTAGAATTTTATTAAGTAATATTTCTAAAGACTTTATGGATGTTTTTCTTGGGATCCCCTATTTAAATCTCCTTGTATTCGGGTTTCATCTCGGGTACAGAGTGACACCCCTGGGCTTCCGGTTTTGTCATTTCGGGGGTGTTACAGGACTAATCCACGTATAGACATGATTATGATTTGCAAAAGTGGACTAATCCTTGTATAGACATGATTAGGACTAGATGGACTAATCCATGTAAGGACATAATTAGGAGAGGGGCTAATATGTAGTTAACAAGGAGTTATTTGACTATAAAAAGAGCAGTCCTAGCTTATTTTCTCACTAATGCTCATAACATACTTTGAGTAGGAGAGAACAAAGCATGGAGAGAGAGCAAGACAAGCCTAGGCCGAGCCTAGACCCGTCCACCCCCTCTACCCGTCGGCCAAGAAGAGGCCGAGCCTCTTTTGGTCTCCGTTATGTGATTCTTCTTCTTCCTTCTTCCACCGATTTCTAGAACAAGACGTGGAGGAATCTAGATCTTGATCTTAGGCGTGAACTAGCTATAGAGACACAAACAATATTTTGCGTTTGAAGTCATCACAGGAGACAAACAAGGTAATTGTCACTTGAACCTTCACTATCGTTATGATGTCTCTTCCTGTGATCCTTGGTGGGTCTTGTGCGGATCTTTATTTGTTATATTCCGCTGCGTAATCCGTTACAAAACCTAACAAAAATATCCCATGAAGAAGAAGAAGAAATATAAAAGACGATGACAAGAGAAAGGTTATGGTGTGGTTGGGCACACCAAAAGATCAAGTGATTAGGTGTAGCACGCACACCAAAGCTCGCAGTGGTCGTACACGGATTAACGATTAATACAACGAAAACACTCGCGTATATATCTAGAATACTAGTCTAATATTTTCTAAAATCTCACGCTAATTTCTTAACTATAAAATACAATAATTTACCCAACCTTATTTTTCACAACTAAATTCTTATTTAGCTTGTTGACCTACTATTTTACCCTTAGGTACTGGACGGGGTATTACATCCTTCCCCCCATAAAGTTCAGGGTTAAGCGTGTCGTAAGCAACTTAGCACAGAACAATATTTAACGAAAGGTCGCATCATCTCCCCCTTAGATCCCCGGAATTCGAATTACTTTATCAAATATGTACGAGTATTTCTTTCTCATTTCACCCTTAGTTTCCCCTGTCGCCACTTTCGTTATTAGTGAGTACATACTATTAAACAAGACTGGGAGGCAATGCTAAAAGTAATGGCGGAAATCAAAATCATAACATCCCGACATATATTACATACTATTAAACATTACATAGTATTCTTAAGTCGTTTATACATCATTACTAAAACATTATGCTTACACTAGCCATACTAGCTTTCTATTCATGACGATATCCTTATTAGTGAGTCTCGTACCCTGCTACACCATAATCACCAGCTTCTAAAACTGCGGTGGTAAGGAAAACAAGAACTGAAGTTTCCAAAGTCAGCATAAAATATTGAGTAAGTAAACACCCGAGCACGTAAACAGATGACAAAGCACAATTCATTTTCACAACAATTATAAAGAGGAATAGATCATAAAAGAGTAAACTTGATGAGTAAAGTAGGAAACTCAAATACCATTTGATCTTCTCAATTTTCTTCTTGAGCCTCAAACGAGAAGTATTATGCCAATCTCTTCTTCTTTCCTAAAATAAATATCATTTACTCAGAGAAAACTGTATTATCAACTTGTTGATACGGGGAAGGATCTACTATCACTAGCAGCCAAGACTTTAAGTGGCACCCCCTAAGACTTCTTGCGCGCAGAAAGGTGAGTACATGGAGCGATAATAATAACCACATACCGAGTGACTGAAGTCAACATCGACAATAATAATAACCACGGGCCGAGTGAGCAAAGTCAACATTGACACATAATAATAACCACAGACCGAGTGACCGGAGTCAACATCGACAATAAAATAATAACCACGGGCCGAGTAACCGGAGTCAACATCAACGATGATTGAAAAAGCGTAGTCATTATTTATCAATAAAAAGGTCACCATTTGCCAGGTCGGGAGGACCACAAGCTATCGCATAGTCCAAAAATATTTTCTTAGACAACAACATCATTTTGACTAGAAACTCCCACACCCGATCTTTACTCCTCGCCTATGACTTGTGTTGTAAATCCCATATTCTAATGATATCCATTCCTCGAATCTTCTTCATAATTCAGTAGAATATTTGACATTAATCAAACCATATAGTATGTAGTGCATGAAAATCACCTTCAGCAGAATAATTTCATTCCCATCTATCGACCCTAATTTCGAATCTCACCTAGCCACAGTAACTCACTATCCAAACCCTGTGTCGATAATAGAGACCTCCTCTCTTGAGAGGTCGGCGAAAGGATGAATTCAAAGTTTCAAACTTGTAACATGAGCAAGAGTATGAATGAGATGATATTGATAAGGCCACATGGGCTTTACATGATCGAACTAGAGAAGAGGATTCATACTCTTTGGTGTATCATTCTCAAATTTGATTTATTCCTTATCCTTTTAAAAAGGAAGTGCCTATATCCATACATAAGAGGGAATAGTCATTTTGATCTTCTAGATGGAGTACTTAGTAGGTAAAAAAACAAAGACTCTTTGGTAACACAAGGGGTAGACATATAAAATCCATGAACTCTATTCCAAGCGTATATGTAACACCCCCGTCCCTCATCTACCAGAAGAATTCTAGACTCACGGGAGTGTCCTCCGCTAAGGCACGCAAATTCCCAAGCAAGGAGTCTAATTCAAACCGTTCTGTTACGAGAGAGAATTAAAGAAACTGAAGACTGAGAACTTAATATTATACTTCCTATGATTCGTAGTGTCCTGACGTAGATCTCTAAGTAACTGACTATATTCCCAAGTTTCCCTGCAGTCTAAGAAAACTAAAGAAAAACCCTTACATGTTAACTTTTTGTCAATTTCAGCCCAGACAGGAGCAGACTATCACCAAATGTTATGAAACTGGTGTAGAGGCACGAAGTCATGCCCTGAGCCATGAATTGACTGTCCAATTCAAATTATTTAAAAATTACTAATACACCCCTCCGATACAGCTCAGTCAAACTAGAGTTTTCAAAAAGTCAAACTTGGTCAAACTTGACCGTTGGGCTTAAAATGTTATTTCGAACAATTTTCCAGGAGGGTATTTTGGTCAATTAAGTCATCTGAAAGCTCAACTCAAGAAGTCAAAGATATTTGTGAAACTGTCTCCAGGGTCAAATTTGCAGTCAATTTCTGATCAATTTAGGAAGAGATTTAAGAATGAGAAAATAGAGTTTTGTAGATTGAACATATTTGAGTTGTACAAGGTTCAAAATATACAAGGAGATAAGTTCAGGCAAAGTTGGATGAAAACATTGACCCACACTTCGAATATTTCTGAGAGGTTTTCACAAAAGCTGTATTTCAATACTATCTAACTTTATTTTATTTTTCGTACGGTTCAGTAGAACCCAAGCTCTTTAGGTGTTCCTTGATAAGAAGTAGTTCCAGCACAAATGAGAGGCTAAACTCTAGGAAACACATATGGCCTATAGGAAACATGTGTTAAAATTTAGAATTATATTTTCTCTCCAAGTACTTGAAGACCTAAACAAATATATTCCACATGATAATCATATGCTTTATTGAAGATTAAAGGTAACAGAATAGAAGACTTACCCAATTAAGGGTTTAATACTTTGGTCTAATGACTCATCCCTATCTCAAGTGGAAGGGAAATGAAAAGAAAATAGTTGGGATTATCAAATACTAATCTAGACTATTTGAATATTGAATACAATGTCATCCATTGCCAGATCAAATAGGAATAAGATGATATTCACTTCACAAATCTAGTAGAGAATCCAAGTTCCATCAGATCCAAATATCAGTGAGCCTGTGTAGTTATGAGTGCATGAATTCCACGACACATGTGCAGGCATGAAAGGTATTAATATCCCCCTCAAACATTACCTCCTCTAACTTAGAGGAAATAAACTGCAGTTGAAAAAAAATGAGCATAAATGGCTGTTACTAGCAGGAAAGAGGTCAGCATACCATCAAATCCCTTCTGAGGAGAAAAGGAGTAGCAAACAGTGGACTGCGAAGAGATTTTATGAGCTACAACAAATTAAGAAATCTAAGTGGTAGTCGTGTTTAATCTTTGGGACTGGTCTTGAGAGGTTCAAAGATTAAACACGACTACCACTTAATTATGAGTCTACAGATATATAACTGAGGGATAAAGAGGTCCCAATTTCATATCATTCTCTTAAGAAATGAAAGATATATGGGTAATGGGAGTAGGTATATAAAAAATGAAACTGCAAATACAAAGATGATTTCAAGGCTCTTAAAGGCTTCTTCTGTGAATCAAAGTCATATGTAAGTTGTATAGTTATACTCGGAGAATGGGAGGATACAATTAGAGCATTTAACCTAGAAATTCCATTTATAGGGTGAAAGACTTCTAATAAAGAAATTTTCTGCCCAGTAGCACTAATAAGTAATAAGGCACTCACCTAAGGCTTCGAGCTACGACAACATGGAGACGGGTGCGGGTGCGGTATGGATTCACAATCATACCGTAAAAATGCGGGTGCTGTTGCGTTACGGTTGAGAGAAAACCGTTGCATACATCGATTATGTTTATATTTAGGCACACCTCTAAAAAAATTGAAATGAAACAAAGGCCAATCGATTAATTTTAGGAGGTTTACTTGCGAACTAAGGGAACAATTCCGATTTCCAAATTTTGTCAACCAATCATATATATCTTCTTTCTTTGCTTCAAACAATTTGGAAAACTGAAGGCCCAGGGGAGGAGAACAAATATGTGAACTACTGAACTGGGGAAGCATTCTGTTATGGTAAATAAAAACACTTTATCTTCTTTGTCTTCTACAAAATTTAACCATTTCTCTTCTCAACAATCTTAAAATTTATTAGTTCTCAAGCTTATGAATAGCGGGACAACACCCATTTGAGAAAAAAACATATATTACCCTCAAACAGGTCAAGCCTTTTCCACAAGTGCTAGAATCACAAGGCAAAACCCATTTCAGTCACATGAGTTACTGAAAAAGTGTTTCCTTACATCTCCTCTTGAATCAAAGGACACGATCCATTTTCAATAACATCCACGGACATTATAGGTGTAAAATAAATACATGAAGAAGATCGATCCTCAAGTAAAATGATGATCTGTTCTGATTCTAAGTTCCAAATGTGTTTCTAACTATCCAGTGATCACAGGGATGCGAAAAGGATCGAAAAAATAAACAAAAACGAAGGCTTTACCAGATCTCCCGTCGGCCATGAAGTTTTCGGCGACTATTACAAGCGCAGATTCCGGCAACAAGAGGGAATCGTCGATCTGGGTGCTGCAGACGGGCGCTTTGGGTTTGACTACGCACCAGGAGCAAGGATTCAACCATTCATTGATATGTCTTACAACATAGGAGAAGAAAATCGATCTAAAAGCAGTTAGGGCTCTTCGCAATTTTCCCCAATTCCTCCATAGATACCATACCCGAATTTTTGATAAGTGGCTATCAGTCTTTTTGATTGTAGCGACTCCCCCATTGCAGCCCTTTTTTGAAGTGAAGAAGAGGTGATGATCATTACAGTGCCGGTGGGGGTGGTGTTCTTCGAGGTTCCTGAAGAATCCTCCAGAAGGAGAATGAATGGGTGATAATATACCCAAGTAATCCATTAGCTGTCACAAGGAGGTGGTGACACATATGATGAGATGTCTAGAGTTCAAAATGTGAACACAAATTGTAGTTCAGGAAACTCATAGGGTAGAATTAGAAATTTCCCATTTCTTAGGAATTTCGTATTTGAACCCCTAGTTCATAATTAACTTCAACTTAACCACGAATCATTCTTGAAATTCCACTTGCCAAATTTCAGCTGGTACTGTTTTATGAAAAATACAAAACGAACCCAATATCTTTGAAATTTTTATTTTTACAACCATCCTTCCAGAGTTTTACTCCAACAATTGTCATTGGCCTAAAATAACTTCCCATTTTGTACTCAGGTAAGAAGAATTAGAAAAATTCATTCCGACCCATAGTTTTTAACTATTGCACTTAAACCCCTAGATCAAGGTGTTACATTTATTATATTTTCAACTAATCCCTCAAACAACTTCTTCTCTGCAAGATACCAACTGGTACGGAAAATTGAAAAAAATCACATTTTGACCCCAAATGTTTAGAATATTTCTCTTAAACCCCCTAGAAATATGAGGGGTGTTACAGTATAGCCCAACACCAGACTTATATTCAGGTATCCCAAATGGAAGTGTGATATACGACGTAACAGTATAAGACAATTATGTTACCTATAAGCACGATATATGAGAAGTCATCAAGGATCACACAATAGTCCATATATGCATTAGGGTGAGTAGAAACCCATCATGAATACACAGTAAGCCCTAACTTTGAGTGTTAACTTCTTTGTTCCATGTGGGGGTAATTCAATCCATCTGATGGAGAGAAGAAGGTGAATAGTAAATAAGTATGCATTATTTGATGTTCCCTGGACGATATCATAACGAAGGCCGCATAAACAGCGCAGAGTTATGTTGACATCTCCGGAAGCGTGTGGTTGTCTTAATGGAGCATGAAGAAGCGACCATTATAGGATAGGAGTGTGGAAAATGTGAAACACAACAAAGCAGTTAACGAGACTACCCAAGAGAAAATTATGGCAGTGCATAAACGCGTAAACATACTGACGGCTGATAAATCTCTATTAGAGTTATATTTCTCGCATGTTTTATATCATTTTGCGTACTATCCGGGTTGATAATATTAGTTTTACACTATGAATGTAGATAAAATGTAGAAGTTTAGCTTTAAGCTTTAACTTGTTAATCCAAGTGTTTCTCGCATTAGTTTATATATTTTTGTCACGTTTGATCGCACGGGGCGTGTTTCGTGTTGTTCTGACAGGAAGCGAAGAGGAAAAATAAGTTTTGGAGATTTTTCGGGAGCTTAAACGAAGAAGAAATTGTGAAGAAACAATGAAAATACATGAAGAGGGGAGGCAAATGCAATTTAATGAAGTTTCTGTATTGACACTTTAACCCCTTAGATGAAAAATGGCCAAACACTTGGTGAAAGTATGGTGGCCAACGTGAGAGGACTGGAAGTGTAGGATCACAATTGTGATCACAAGATCACCGGCAAGACCACAATGTGATCCTATGATCACAAAAGGTGATCACAAGACCAGAAACATGATCACAAGACTTAAAAATTTAGAAGAACGGGGACTCTACTATTTTAGATGGACGGAAGAAAGAGAAAAAAAAAGGAGGAATCACGCAAGGAAACGAAAAAGAGAGGACGGCGTTGGAGGAAGAGAAGGGGATTCCTCCATTGAAGATCTAGGTTCTTCTTCTTCTTCTTCTTCTTCTTCTTCTTCTTCTTCTTCTTCTTCTTCTTCCAATCTTGTTATGGAGAAACTCTTGTATCTTGTTTGATTGATTACTATTAGAAAAACGCCATTGCCAGGCTTCTGTAGAGAGCCCAGGGTTTATGTAGACGATTGATTTTCCGATTTTAGATTCGTTTCATGTTATTGATTAGATCTATTGAATAGATGTAGTTTCTTGAATTTGTTAGAGATTCTAACCTATTGACACAGTTAGAGTATGAATTGATAATCAATGAGACTGGGGTTTTATTCATAGTCATTAATCATGGTTAATGTTAGTTTTTGTTCTCGTTACATGTTCTTACATTGTGCTTAATCCTTAACAAGAATGGATTCGCGACCCGGACTTGTTAATTAACTAGAAAGTGCACGACAATGACTTAACCTAGTTGTGAAGAGTGTATGAACACAATATTGAATCACCGAGACCTAAAAGGAGAAGTGTTAGGATTAGCCTTAGTGTGGGTAGATTCAGTAGGATTATTCAGCTGTTCTGTGAAACGGTGGACCGACATGACCCGTTATCGTACCAGTAGATGACCTGCTAGAACGGACCGGTAGACAACATGAGACCGAGAGGGGATTGTAGTTAACCGAGACGCAAAATTACATGAGACCGACAGTATATTGTCATAGCATATTACCCGGCTGAACTAGAATAGGATTGGCATGTTACATAGCTGAACCATAATTCGTCTACAGATCGCCTAGTTTCTCCATACTTGTTTATTAAATATAAAAAGATCTAAAAATATTAGTTTAGTTGTCTATATCAATTTTTAGTCACTTGTTTGAGAGTGACAACTCAGTTAATCTCAATTCTTCCCCCTATTACAGTACTTTGATCTAATCTACTAGTTAAATAATTTCAAGTCTATCCTCGTGGGATCGATAACTCGGGGTTGAAATACCACCCCTATGTTACTTGACCGTGCACTTGCGCATACGCGTAAATAATCGCATCAATGGAAACCGCTTTCAAAACAAGTAGTTGCACATAATAATTTATCCTAACAAATGTTCGCAACCCTTTTCAAAACACGTTAACACACTGACTACTACATGAACAAAAATAATCCTACCAAATTGGCAATGCTGACTGGGGAAAGAGGAAACATGGATTTATCAAGATTCGAATATGTAAGGTCAATTACAAATGGGATTATACTATCCCTCCATGCTCTGTAAATGTAAATGCCTTGGTTTCTCCTCCCATAGCTGAGAGACCTACTAGTCCTAAAATACAATCTAACCTAGCAGCCTCTAAACAACATTTAGTGATTGCAACATCTTCATTTCCAAGCTCAATAATTGCTGCATTGTGCATTATCACGAAAACTGAAAGTGTCTCGACAGTCTTGACATAGGTGGATGTTGGTGCTCCACCATAGACTACGGGGTTCGAATGCCGAACTCTGGTTTTCCCCAAATTTCCCCATTTTCTCCCCGTATTAAATGATTGGAAATGAAATAACAATCCAAATTACGCCGGGAGTCTCACGTCTTGGTCTGCACTGCATTTGAGGTACCGGAGCACATTGTTGATTTAAGGGAATGATACTCATCCAACCACATGAACATATGATTGAATATGGGAACTGTATTGCCTAATCCTTCCAGGGTATGGTTCATTGGCACGAATCCTAGTGAAGCTTCCAAGACATTGCTAAATTCTCCCACTGTTACCGTTGGCTCGTTCAGTAGGAAGTTGATGGCATGTTGCGCCTGCTGTATTAAAGGATATAACCTTTGCCTCAAATCTTGGACCGCCTACATGTACTGTCCTACATCGTTGAGCGACTGTTGCAGCCCCATCATATGCTTCCTCCATTCCCGGTGTCGAAACTTCTGATTTTTAGAAGGATCAGTTTCATACACCACCTTCATACTGATGCATCCCCGTCATATGTTTATATGGGAGATAGTTAATAGAATTTTTTAAAGTTTGTCATCTACCCAAAGTTTTAGACAAGAAGTTTATCTCCCCCTCCTTATGTTACTAAGAGAAGTATTTGCTTTATATAAGGAGGAGATCCTAACATTTCCATGTGGATGGAGTGATGAGAGAGAGAAAAGATGGATGTGAATGCTCCTGAAAGTTTCTTTGGCCAAAGTTCTAGAATTCACATATAGACATAATTACTAATAAGGTTAAATTAATTATTTAGTTGCATTTTACCCCCCCCCCCATGTGGTACGTATTCTGTACAAAACACCCCAAGGGTTCCGAATGTTGCAATAAACCTCATCGTGGTATTGTCTTTTTAAGGTTCCTTTTGAACAATGAGATCAGCAAGAAAACAACTTTATATCCTCACACATATACTCTCGCCCTCACCATGTTCTCTTCTCTATCTAACTTGTCTGCCTCTCTTCAAACTTCTACCTCCACAAGAAAGTCCACAACAGAAGTATCGAACTCATTTGAACAACTGAACCAATAACAAAGACAGATATTAGACACAAAATCCTGTCAATGTGTAGTAAATCATGTTGAACTATAAATAAAATAAAGTTTTAGATGAGAGAGGAGAACCCCGTTGAACCATAAATCAACCCTAAAGGTGAAGAAATGTCATAAATTCATCTACTAACGCCAGTCAACAACAACCTTACCCCTCTTCAGCAAAACCCCAAACCCATAACAACCTCTTGAAACTCCTCTTCAACAACAGGTCCAGCAAATCAAACACTGTCTTAACCTTCTTTGACCACCAATTAGAACCCAAAACATGACCCTAACCGGTCATACGACTTCTCCACAAAACCCTCTTTCCCCTCAAGCATCCCATTCGAAACCAAGAACATACCTTGGGCACAACAATAGTCGCGAGAGGGATGAGAAGAAGAGGATGGCATAGGAGGATGTGTTCTTACTGCTGCATATGTGGTCGACCAATACAACACTTCCATATCGAACGAGAGCAGGGAAAGAGGGTGCCACTAGTTTTCTCTAGATTCTATTAAGAAAGTACGTTTTCTTATATACACTTTAAAGAATTGTAAATTTTAGAGAAATAATGTATAAACGATAAATTGCATATGGGTTACATGTATGCAAACTGAAAACGCAACATGTAGACAAATTAAAAGTGCCAAAGAAGCAATTAAAGCAAAAAGTTGTTTAGGAGGCGTTTCATATGAATATTTGAGATTCCCACAAAAATTGAAAGTTTTTTTTAGTGAACTCATATAAGTCTATAAGTCATTTATTTTTTACAATTAAACTTTTTTGCAACAAAATAACGTGTTTTTTAACCAAATATTAAAACGCATAATCCTTTTTTATCACAATCTTTTTATGAAATGTTATCCGAACAATATTTTATAAAATCGCGGCAACTCTTCAAAAGTGGACCGGTGATATCATTGAGACACTCTGTGGTAACTCGGATGAGAACGCCACATGGCACAATCTATGCCACTCCATTTTTACCACGTTTTAGTCATATGATTGTAAGTGAGTTTTGATTAACAGTTAATAGACATAAATATTACATTTTGTGTGTCCCAATGAGACCACCACTCTCAAATGTCAAAAGTAATCCTAAGAGCATCTCCAATGGTAAAACCACAAATTAGCTAAATTATAACTAGTATGAATTTTAACTAAGTGAACTATTTAGTGTTTGCTCCAATGGTGTCATGTATTTTACATAACTTGTAGGTATGAAATTATAAAAATATTTATTTATTAAATTATACTAGGAGAGAGATAGACACAAAAAGTTTAACTTCCTACTTTCTAGCTAGCTACTAGTAGAGAGCGGGATACATAATATGTAAAGTATTGAGTCATTTAACTAGACCATTGGAGCTTGTTATTTCTTCTAATTATGTAAATTATAACTAAACTAACTTTTTAACTTAACCATTGGAGATGCTTTAACCTTTCTAAACATGGGCTTTTAAGTAAAAAACTCTTCAATTGAGTGAGTCGTAGCACAAAAAAAAGGATAAGTATGTAACTGACTCTAAACTCGTGGCCGTTAGATGCAAACCTACCTCAAAAGATAAAAGGATTAATTGCAGTTCACCCCTGTGATTAGGGGTAAGAACTAAAAAGGCCCTGAAACTCTGAAACTGCTCCAACACCCTCCAAGAAGATTTGAAGCTTTGAACCACCAGGAGGACGACGAATCGCAGAAGAACCAGTGCGTCTCTAGCTCGAGCACTGAAGTTGAGGGTGAATCGGATTAGGGTTTCTCGGGGGAGACCATGAAACACTACGCAGCAACTGCCGCTTCTTCTAAGCTGAATTCCGTCAAATTCAGAATGTAATTTTCACTCCAAGCCCTCTATTTCCTCACCGAATCGGTTACATGTGAATTTATATGTCTAAGAATTCGAACTCTCCGTTTGTGTTTTTGTTGGATCAAGGGCAGTCCCACATTGGAGAGCCTGGTTCCAATTCGTCTGGACATAGAGCTTGAAGGTCAGAGGTTCAGAGATGCATTTACCTGGAACCCTTCTGGTACTCACTCGATTAAGCTCTCATCAACGTTATTTACTTTGCACCCTTTTGTGGGTTGTGTTGATTTTGTAGAAATATATTATTCTTCAGTGGCTAAGTAAATTTGCATTGCTTGAGCATTGTATTAGTGTGGGTCAAATTTGTTGTAGAAACACCAACAAGGTTTGGCACAAATTGTAGATGGTTGGGTCCATTAAGCACGAGGTCTAGGGATTGAAATCTGGCTCTTGGGTATGTAAAATGACTTTATTGGGTGACGGCATTAGGCTCCAAATCTTGTCTCCAAACTAGAACTACAATGATAGTAGCTCAGCCCTGCCTAGATATGTAGTTGAGGAGTATTTTGTTGCAGTGTAAGATCTTAATCCTATTCAAAAGGAGTCATTATGCCACCTACCAATATGGATTTTGCGCATTGTGCCTTCCCTCTCTTTAACATTGCTATTTCCTCATACAGCGCTGTTAGGTGTTAATCAATTGGTGTTGTGTGTGTAACTCCAGCTGAGAATCAGTTAACCACTTTCTGCTTCATTGTCCTTCTGTGAGATCCTTTTGGGGACTGGTTCTATCGGCCTTTTGGCATTTGTTGGGGTGCTCCTACAGTATCTGAGTTTCTGATTGCTTGGGGCGGCTTTCAGGTGGATAGAGAGAGAGAGGGAGGGTTTGGAAGTTGACTCCTTTAGTTTTTATATGTATCATTTGGAGGGTTTGCGATAGAGAAACTTTTCACAGGGTTCGTATGTCAGATGCCTTTGTCAAAGCGCTTATCCTTCAATTGCTGCTGGAGTGGCGACATGCCACCGAGCTCCATTGATCAGTGGTGAATTTTATAGATTCCTTAGCATAACGCGTTGGAGTAGTTTTCTTTCTTTTGCCATGTAAGTCATGGAGCATGACCTATCAGTTCCTCTGTAAACCATCTTATCAATTAAATACAATTTTCATTATCTATAAAAAGAATCCGCATACAGTGCCGTTGCTCTCGTACCTGGTTGAAAAAAAGCCGCTATTTTGGTAATATCTGTATTGCGTTATCAACAGCGTTATCAACAAAAAAGTGCGCTGAGAACTAACTTCTCTTTTCAAGTTCACCTTTTCTGAAATAGCAGGGCTATGGAAAATTCTCACCGGAATTATATTCTTTATACATTATAGAGAAACATTTCAGGTAGACTAGGTGCTATCTTACAAGCAGTTACATTTCTGTGGTGATACCTGTCCTGTATGAAACATACATATTTAGGTCAAGTGAGCTTTTATTGGTACAGTGATGCGTACTAATTGAGAACGTATTGTGATGTGAGCCTTGGTTTCTAAAATAACTTCCAGTTATGTGTACTTTTGGCTTTATTGATTTATGTTACCTTTTTGTATGCCACATAATTCATCAATTTCTTTTTAATTCTTTTTCTTTTTTGAATGCTTCAGACCCAGATTCGGAGATTGTGGTATTTGCCAAAAGGACGGTCAAAGATTTGAAGCTTCTTCCTGGTTTTGTGACACAGATTGCTCAATCCATTCAAGTAAGTTAACGTATGAGTCAGCCTTCCCAATGAATCAACTGTGTTAAAGTTTAAGTTAATGACTTGTTTCTTATTAACTCTTTTGAATTATTGCAGTCACAATTGTCAGATTATCGATCATTTGAAGGCCAAGATATGTGCACGAAAGAGAAAATTGTCCCTCTTAAGGTTTGTCTTGCCTACCACATCAGCTCTGTTATTCATCTTAATATTTGTCTGAATCTGGGTTTCTACTGTTAATGCATTCACATTTCGTTATTATACGAGATTCTAATCGTATATATGCTCTCCCATTTTTCTCCAGCTTGACCTCAGGGTGAATCATACACTTATAAAGGATCAATTTTTGTGGGTAAGTTTAATCAGGCTATCATTATTGTTCTATCAATTAAGAGACACAAACCTCTGTAAGCCCATTGGATACACACCCTGTCGGGTATTGTCACCAACACATCCTTATATATATTGTTTTGAACAATTGACACTTAACTACCACGCAGTCTGACAAAACTGACATTCGGGTACATGCAGTTTCCAAACTGACACTTTGGTGCACACACTATATTAAAAACCGAGATCACGCTCCGAAATGCCTTACGGCGTTAGTGTTGTCCAATTCCGTTAGCGACGTGGCATTTTTATAGGGGCAATGAAGTCATTTCACCTTATTAATGAATGGTAATTACATATTTTAACCAATAAGAAGGGTAATTTTCACTTGTACCCCTTACATTTGACAATACAATTTCATAAAGTAGGCAATTACAACCCCTAAAACCTAGTTTTTAGTTTAAATGAATACTCCAAAGATAAAATTGTCCGTTTTAAGTAAATTATGACTCCTATCATCAACTAAAGTGATATTGAATTTAAATAGTTATATTAAGATAAGTTTAAATCTGTTATGACAATTGATGAATTTAAATTTGACAAAAATCATGTTCCAAAGTAGCGTTAAAACTATTAACAATTTTAAGCAATTTATCCAAATTTTTGAATTGAGTGTACAATTCCGGTGCAGAACCTACGAAATAGAACAAAGTGAGATGCATAAATCCTTTATTTTATGAGTATAAGACGTCTAATAACTTTGATAGAAAAATATTATATAAACATGAAAAAATTTAAATAGTTATTTTCTCAAAAAAGTCATGAAATGTGCGCATTTTTATAATAGTGATCTCTTGGCAAATATTTTGTGGGATCAGATGGTACTGGCATTTTATACTACTAAAAAAGTGGCAAAAAACTACGACCAAAAACTGTCGACAAACCGTCGTTTCGGAAGGCTTGTTTCAGCCTTTACGATGCTTGCTGGCCAGTATGATCACATCTTACAAAATCTGAAGGTTGTAAGGGCCTCCAATGGTTGAATGTGAGGAGGTATAAGTGAAAATCGCTCTTTTTATTGGTGAAATTATGTTTTACCCTTCATTAATTGCGTGAAATGACTTCAATGCCCTTGTTAAAATGCCACATCACTAATGGAATCGGACAACACTGACGCCGTTAGCCATTTTTGAGCGTGGTGTCAATTTTTTACATAGTGCATGCACTAAAGTGTCAATTTGGAACTGCATGTACCGGAGTGTCAGTTTTGTTAAACTGTGTGGTAGTTAAGTGGTAATTGTTCTATTGTTTTTTTTTCTTGTTCTTTTTCTTGTTGGGAGATATTTAATGAAAAAGTATTTTCTTAGTTGAAATGAAAGGTTAAGTTGCATATACATCGGTTTTAGTTCAATGATCTAAAATTTACTTGCTATGGTATTCAACAAATAACAAAAGCATCAGCTGTTGAATTATAGTGATGGAAATTTTCATTCGCTTTATAAAAGCAACAAATGACATTTCATTGCCTAATACATTGATTAGATAATTCTTAGACAAACCCCATTAATGCATTCAGTTACCAGTAATGTAATCTGTATATCCATTACTGCACTCAACAACTGGCGAACCCAACCCTCAGATGAAACCTACCACCACTCCACAATTAAAACTACCAGCTACCAAATAACCTGCAACCAAAACCACCATCTTCACCAATGTTCCCGGACTCCTGCAACCACGAATGACCTGCTATTCTCCAGAACATGTGCAGCAGCCCCTTGGCGGTCGCCACCACCAAAACTAGTCATCAGTCATCACTATATTTAAACCCACTAACCCCATAGTTCCACCAAACCATTCCCCACCCTCACCAGCAGTCGAATTGCTTACCCCTTCCCCAATCCATTCCACCCCTTTCCCAATCCAAGCACTATCTCATGCTTCTGTTTAATCAACTATTGCGTCAAAGCAAAGACAGAGGGACATGAAGATGAGAATCCTGCCACTACAGCGCCACCCCTTTTCAATCTTTCTTTTTTCCAACTGGAGAAGACCAAGAGCAAGCGTTGGAAATTGAAGCTTCAAACCAGTTGATATACTAGCCATTGTATTACTTTAGTGATTGATAGATGTTAATGGCAAGGTAACAAATTTCTTGGTGTTATTGGGGTTGATGAAGGCTTCAATATCGGCAGTGATGGCTTCGGTACATGGGTAAGGGATTATGCTTATTCGGATTCACGAGGTGATGTTTATCTAGTTATACCTTCTAGGCCTTTGGCCTTGAGAAATTCGATGACTTTGATTGTGGTGGTGATGTGGAAGATGCGTTTGGAGAATGAATCGGTTGGGGTTGGTTGTTGTGGTGGATATCATGGAGGCATTGGTGGTTTGAGGAGTCTATGTGGCTTATGAAAGTGGGCTTGAGTTGTGGATATCATGGAAGCATTGGTTGTTTGGGGAGGGCGAGTTGATTTATCACATTGATTAGTGGGTTCTTGTGGTGGAGGTGTTGGTTGATGGATGCTGAGGGTGGGCATTGGTTGTGGTGGTGGTGCATTGATGATCTGGCGTGGGGTGGTGGTCTTTGCTACCAATGGATTAATACGTGAAGCTAACGAATGGAGTAATTGGGATTCTTACTTTAACTCTATTTCTATTTCTCTTTCTCTAAGCAATGCACATTTTCCCACATAAAAGAAAAGATGAGGGTGATCCCAGGGGTAGTGTGTGTTAGTTGATTTGGCAAATCGATGGGTATTTTTCTAGTTCCAAAAAAACAGGGTCGTGAATGTTGAACTGCCAAACTACAGGGAGTGTTGCAATTTAGTCAAAAACAATATTTGTGGAACGCATGGCATATTCCTTCCGTTTAGTGGCTTCATAGACGATAATGTGATTTCTGGGGTCACCCCAAGTCCCCAACACTCATTGATTCAAATTTTTTTATGACCTAATGGTTTGAGTTTGATGAGATGACTGTACTGGTGCACACATCAAATTAAAATAGGTGATATTTCCCGTGCTGTTTATAGTCATGTATTCATGTCTTTAGTGGTTTAAGATTGTATTTCCGTATCCACTCACAAATGCGCGCGTACGTGCACTCACTCACTCACACACACACACACACACACACACACACACACACATATCATAATTCAAGGTACATGAATACATCATTTAATGGAACTTCACAAAATTCCATGTCTTGATCTATTATATTACTTGTACAGAGACCATAATGAGGTTTGGTCTAGGCTCATAGGTCTAGCGATGGTGTTACTTGTTAATGTCTTAAGTCATGATTAGTTCTATATAGTGACTTTCTTGTACTGTGTTTTTTTGCTGATTAAAACACTTCGAATTGGTTGTTTCAACAGGATATGAACAACCACGAGAGTGATCCAGAAGAATTTGCCAGAACACTCTGCAAAGATCTAGGAATCGAAGATCCTGAAGTTGGAGTAAGCAAATTTACCTTGTATTTAGCTGAAATTGGACTTAATATTTTGATATACCACTTATTTAAACAACATATTACTATTTATTTTTCTGTTATAATTGTGTTGCAACTTAGGTTATTTGACTTTTAACAAGATCACTACAACTTTTCCCTTTCATCTTAATTCTAGTAGGGAACTTGAATGGTGTAAACTTTGCTAGGCTGGACCTTGGGATATCTCTCCCCGGAGAAACCTGTAGTAGATCCTGACTTCATAGTTCTCTTCCTGTGGTGTGGAATGGTTGGAGAAAGAACACTTTGCTTAGGTTATTTTTGTTTATTCATTTATTCTAGTGAAGATGAAGAAGTCCAGAAGTGGACTAAAGAGTAGCTACAATTCTGAGATGGACGTTTTGGCTGCAAGGAGGTTCTAGGAAGTGACCTGACATTAAAATATAAAAGTCATACTTTCATAAGGTCAAACTCATGGCATTCAGCTAAGTTGATTTGAAAGGGAGCTACCTTTGACAAGTACTCCAGCATCCATGTCTTAGCTAAGCTGGACTGACTTGTCATAATTTTTCGAATCAAAACCTTATGACGTATTGACTTTTATATTTTGAAGTAAGGATTTAAAGTTGGTGGGAGTATTCAATCATTGAAATAAATAAGATAGTTCTTGTTGCTTTAGTGCTTGCAGCAAACATAGTTCCACTTTGCTTTAAATAACATGCAATTTTTTTTTACTAAGAAGAGGTAACTACCAAAATGTTGGAGATTTTTTTCTCACCAATCTACCACTACAATACTCTCTCCTTCCCGCGAAGGCAGTCCATTTTAAGATGTCCCAAGAAAGGTCATTCACTTTCTTTTTATAGCTTTAAAAGATGGTGAAATTCCCAAAACACCCGTATATATGTATTGATGTTAGTCTTGAAAAAATAATAAAAAGATAGGAGAATGTAGGAAAGAGCATGTTAAAATTTGAATTCAAATGCATTAATTGCATGTCTCCTTAAAATTTTATAGATCCCAAAATGGACAATCTTAGTGGGACGGAGAAAGTATACTTTTCGCATTTAAACAACAGAATTTTTACATTATGAAGATGTAACTAACAAGATAAATTCAATCACTGGCAAAGGGGAAGGTTTGTCAAAACCAAGCCTTTAAAGGACTTAGCTGACCTTATACAGAGGCTCTTCTAGCAAGTAAAAACATGTGTGTATGAGACAAAAGATTTGAGTTTAGAATTAACATACAAGTATCCAACCTTCAGATTGAACCAATAAATCAATGTGCTCAAGCCAAGGTCTAGGAAGACCCTCCTAATTTCTCAACTTCCATGCTAGGTCATGCAATAATTCTGGGACATCTGGGATAGTTTTATCTTCACTACATCGGGTTTAGATACTCCTCTTCAGCAGTGGCGGAGCCAGGATTTGGGTGAAGGGGGGGCACAATTTTTTTTTAGGAGAGGGTATAGATTTTTAACGAATAAAAAATTAAGATGATGTAATAAATATCATGATCTTTTTGTGTATTTATGAAAAATTAAAGGGCAATTATGTATATTAAATAAGTGACATTTTTGTTGTCCAAAAAATACTTTTGTCGAGATTCGAAGTTTAATAAATACCTCAGTCTTTTGGTGTATTTATGAAAAACTAAGGGACAATTGTGTATATTAAATAGTTGGGTGTATATGAAATAGTTGGAACTTTTTTTTCTCTAAAAAAATATTGTGGTCGAAAAGTGGTTCTGTTGAGACTCGAACCCAAGTAACAAGGCTTCCAATCGATCATTTTAACCGCTGGACTAGAGCTCAATTTGTGAGCTGAATGTGGGTACAGATATATATCTAGTAATAGCACAAATAAAAAAGAGCTAAAAAGAGCCTTTGCCGAGACTCGAACTCAAGAAACAGTCTTTCAAGCACAACTTTCTAACAGCTGGGGCACAGTACTATTCATGTCATTGTTGGAGGGGCACAAGTATCTATCAATACTGCAACGACTAAAAAAAGGATAAAAGAATAGGGGTATTCTAGTGTGCCCCTACATGGCTCCGCCCCTGCTCTTCAGCAATGGGTTCGACACAGATGTAATCATCACGCCAGCTCACAGATCTTTCATATGAGCAACCCTCATTCTTTTCAATTGTAGCACATGCGAATTTTCTTGTGAGCTTCTCTTTGCCATTATTCTTTTCCTCTATATATCCCTCCACCTATCTTTGTCATGCACATTGGACATTGCTTGTTCCATTCTAGGTTTAGATTCTTTCTTTCTTGTCTTGCATATAACTTCTCCAGACCTTCTCAAGGCAACACACCGTGGACCTCCACTGCTCTGTTCCACAGAATATGATGATCTCTGACACTCCCGTTCTCGTCGAAGCTGACTAAATCAATCCATGAAATTAAGGAGGGAATTGTTATGTACCATCCTCCTTGTCTTTTGATAAGAATAAAAGAACTGGTTATGACAGTCAGAGGTCAATCTATATCATCGCCGCCTTCAGAGAAAGGTTTCTCCACGACATGATAGTACATACCTAAGGACCAATGTAAGAGGCTCATCGCGGCATGATGCCTTGGACTATAAAAGGGCACGTCTTTCCAAAGGCAAGGTCTTACTTAATTCACCAATCTGCCATCTCTCTCAAGGTTTCTTTAACTTTCCCTCTTCTCCTCTTCGGTGACTCCGCCTTAAGTAAAGAACTCGGGTCATTTTCCGACGTCTCACCACATGTAGAAAACCCCTTTGAAGGAAACCTCTCCGGCTGCACCTCCTTCCATGCTAATCTTAGGATAGCTGTGCCATTATCAAAATATTAGTGCTTATTCTTATACAAAGACAAGTAGGACATAACAATTCCTTATTTCAAACTATGGGTTGTTTATTCAGTTCTTTCAACAGTAATGAGAAGTGTGTTAGAAATCGCCGTACTTTGTGGTACTGGAGGTTAGCGTATTACCTTGTGAAGGTCCGGAAAAGTTATAAGCACAACAAGAATGGATCTCGAGCTAGAATCGAACAGGCAATGTGCGAGACAAAGATGGGTGGAGGGACAATTGTTGAAGGAACACCCATTTACAAAATGCATATAAGGAAAGAGATGAATGCCCAAGAGAATATCACGGGAAAACCCATAGTTGTGTTCAGGGGCGGATCCAGGATTTCCCCTCAGTGGGGGCTACATTTTAAGAAAATAAAATGTTAATGGATAAGCATAAATAACAAATGTTATTACCTAATATCAGTGGGGGCTAAATTCAATTTAGTGATCATAATATAGGGTAAAATTTCAATTTAGAAAGCTGAGTGGGTGCTATAGTAGCCCTCACACTTCAAAGAGTACATCCGCCCTTGGATGTGTTGCAGTTCAATAAAGCAAGCCTTACTTACATGAATGATGTGAGTGGAATTTGTTCGTGATGATTACATCTATGTTGTAACATGACCTAGTCTGAGAGTTGAGGAGCGTCCTTCTAAACCTTGGCCTGAGCATTGGTGTAATGCTGTACTTGTTCAATCAGATCGCCAAATACTCGTATGTTAATTGTAATTACAATGATGATGATCATTTAGATGCGATCTGGACATACTCAAGTATTTTGTTTGATTCACGCATGTTTTTGACTTAGCTAGAAGAGCCTCTGTAAGAAGGTCAAGCTATGTCCTTTAAAGCTTGATCTTACAAACCTTCCTCTTTTTTTTGTCCTTTGTCATGGAAGTTCTTTTGTTTGTTACCTCGTCTTACTTAATGGAAAAAAAACATTTTTATTTAAATGCAAAAATATTTTGCTGTGGTACACATGACAATACATTTTGATGGCATCCTATATATTAGGAAGATATAGTTGTTTCTTGTGTATGGTATGTATCAAGAGTCTGTCTAATCAAAGAAGGGGAGGAATTGATTTTGGACAAGAATGGGTTCAAGATCAGAGTATGGTTTTGATTGTTTTAAGGACGTTTAGGAGTTGTGGCTATTCTATGAATTGAACGTAAGACGCTTTATAAGTAGCTTGTTAAAGTTCCTCGAAGTAGGTGCAAGCTCTCCCTCGAAATAGGAATGGCTCTTCCAGCGGGTTTGGTTCCCCAATATCCTTAACCAATCTCGAAGACAATGGAAACGATGGTTATAGATTGTTAGGGAATTCAAGAATCAAATTCTAGTACCCTTGAGTATGACCAAGGTTGAGTTGCATCAAGCAAAGTCAAACAAAGATGTAAAAGTATGATATTTGTGAAGGCTGAACTGGCTCCCTTTGAACGATTGCAAGTCCGTATACACACGTACTTCTCTCATCCTAGTACAAAATGAGTAGTTTTAAATTAAAGCATAACTTACCCCTTAAAGTCAATCTAGCGACAAATGTACGGATGAATTATATCAATTTACATAATAGAACCCATGGGTGCCTGACAGCTCATGACAATTAAACCTGAAATCATGGTAACTCCCCAGCATAACTGAACTCATTACTGACGTTTAAGGAATTCCTAGACCGGTCCATTCTTGTGTAGGTAGGACGTGCCAGATCGAGGTCTTTGTCTTAGAACCATTCCTGTTACTCCTTCATTAGACTTTTAGGGGTTGTCTCCATCAGAAAATTTGAAGCGAATGGATTCTTTAATGTCTATTGAGTTGGCTTTAGCAATGTATTTATAGAGGAACCATAAAGTTTAAAGTGACGGCTTCAAAGTGATGAAGTCCTTGAAGGCTTTTATCATTTTATTGATGACTGGAGTCTTCTTTGGGACTAAAATTGGCCCCGTGGGTGCTTGACTGCTTGTTGGTCCAGAATGTGAATATTTTGTGCTTGTCATTTTCCTACCGCCGTGATAAAGATTGTATATAAAAAGGTGGTTGCGCAAGTGAAGTAGTGTGGAGTGGTTACATGGAAGTTTGCTTTCATATACTCGTGATTATGTTATCCGGAATTGTTCTTGCATTTATTGAGATAGATAAAGATTGGCACCAGATATAGGCAATGGATCAAGTTTTTCACTATTCATCCCGAGGTTTTGGTGTATGGTGTATTATCATCCTTTTCCGTTTTGGACAATATAATGATTGAAGAACCATTCAAACAATGCATGGACTCAGACGGGGATGTTGATGGCTGTGTAGCTTTAAGTCATGAATTCTTCTAATTCCAATCACAGATATCACAAATTATAAATGTGTTTTACAAGAGAAAGTTCTGTACTTCATCCAGAGTAGAATTTTGTTTGAAAGGTGAGTAGAGCATCACATGCATAATACAACTCTTCCTGCATAATGATATGGTTACTAAACATTTTCCTGGTAACTATATGGAGTTACTGACGGATATCAGTATTAAATTCTTTATTATAACTGGTTATGAACTCGCAAAGCATCTAAAAAGTGTCCATTTAATGCTTGGTTTCGGATTTGCAATTTGAGGTGCATCCATGAGTGACGTGCAAATATCTTCTCTTCATGTTTCTACTGTACAAGGTGTTGAATCTGTTAAAGGTTGCAACCTCTCTGGGGTACCTAATGGTTTCATTTTGGCAAACTTAAAAAGTGTACTCCCGTTTTTAGGCTATGTCTGAAGGCTGAAGCTGTATATATACCAGCATATTGTTCTTTTTAGTGATGTGTGATTATCTTCACTTCATGCTTCTGTTGTATAAGGTGTTGAATTTGTTAATGGCTGCAATCTCTCTGGGGTTACCTAATCGTTTCATTTTGGGAAAGTTGCGAAAGATTCCAAAAGTGTAATCCCGTTTTCTGACTATATTTGAAGCATGAAGCTTTATATAAACTAGCGTATTACTCTTCTATAGTACATCAATATATATAAATAACGATGATTAAAAAAAATTATATATATATATATATATATATATATATATATATATATAAGAAACTAGCATACTCTTGCCTAAAGACGAAAATTAGCACACTCTTGGCTAAAAGAATTTTGGTAAAATATACACGTGTTTGTGAAAAACAATAATTAACATTTCAAAAATATTTGAGATCAAGAAGTTGAGACAAATAGATAGTAAAAAAAATATATAGTAAAAACGCACAGTAAAATCATGTGAGAAGGGAAAAGTAGATAGTGATAAGAATAGTAAGAGTGGATGATGGTTAGTGGTGCGAAAGGAAGAAAGGAGAGAGAATGAGTGAGTACGCTTGAAGATTCCTCTGGCCATGGCATCAAAATAATAACTTCCTTTTTATTTTATATTATTTATGTGGCATTGCGTATATCTGTATTCTATGAAAATAGCTTCTTTTAACTTTTATTGCGGTACTTTCCTCGAAATCCTTGCATTTATCTTGAAAGGTCTTAAATAAAATATCAGTTATAATTTTTCTGCCGAAGGTAATGGCACAAATCTGCAATCAAAATGAGTCTTTTTGGAGGAGCTTTTGATATAAAAAGACAATATCTGTAGATTTGACATATACTTTCTCTTTAACATCCACATATTTCTCCATTTATTATTAGTACGATTACTTTGTATAATAATGGATTAATCAGTACTTTGTTGCAGCCTGCAATTGCCGTTGCAATCAGGGAACAACTTTATGAGGTAAGGATGTGATGACCCTTGTGTTAATGTTCCTACTGGATTACTAGTTTGTACTATTTATTTGTATGTTGCTTATTATGTTACTGCCGTTGTGCAAGATTGCAACGCAAAGTGTGGCTTCAGCAAGAGAAAGCAGAATAAGCAAGAAGGGCCGCAGAGGGGGTGAATTTCCCACCAGGTTTGTTTCACTTTACCTTTCTGGGGCAGACGAGTATTTAATACAATATGATTCAAGCAAGACTGATCAGTTTGTTATACTCTCTTTCCCTCTCTCAGAGTGGTAGGCGGTGTTTCACTGGACCTGATGAAATCGTTTGGTTTCAGATCTAGCGTTATCAGGTAAGCGCATTCGTTCCCCACTTTTGTTATCAAGAAAATTATGGAATGCATTAGGTTTTGCAGTCAAGTTTTATAAGCAGAGGAAACAAGTCATGGTGACTTGGAAGGTTATAGATCTCAGTAATGACAGAAAATGTAGTAATTATGCGGTAACATGTAGAGTTGTCTGTCATAAACTCATAATAGCTCAAATTCTAATTCTGTTTGCTTTGATAATACAACTCCGACATTTATCAATGTTATTACAATTTTCACTATACATATTTTCTTTCAAAACATTGAATAAAAACTCAAGAACCGGTTATACAACTTTCTACAGGTACTAGCTTAGCCAAGTCTGCATTCTGCTGGGTAGACACGTTAACTTACCCTTACTAGCTAACCAAACTAACTTCCGCCACTTTGTTTACATTTCTGGGGACCCATCTGAATTTCACTTTTTTCGTTCTGGTGGAGAGCTTTTGCATCCTTCACTATATGGTTGAACTCCCAAACCAAATCTTTGTCAGAATTTAGAGCTTTCTAAACAACCTGATTGTCCCCTTCCAGAATGGCTTGCTCCGAAACTAGATCTTTTGTGCTAAAACATGCAAGTCTCACTGCTTCAGCATCAGCTAACATAGAAGAACAATAGAAGATATGTCGCCACCTTCATCCACGATTCTACCTTCATGGTCTTTTGCAAACCACCCAATAGTCATTTTCGGATCTGGAGCACCAAGTAGCATCCACATTGATTTTTAGAGCATTCGGGGAGATATCTGCCACTGTTCTTCTCTATTGGTTGCTGTGGAGTTACAAGAGTTTCTGATGCTTCACTATACATACTACAAAAATACTATATGTACTATAACTTAAATGTCCCAATACGGCCACATAATCTGCAATGATCTACCACTTTAAAGAGTATAACGTAGTGGACCCTTTGGCTAATGTGTGGCAGTGTAGGGATGTTTGGACCTCTATGTTAGATGTGTAGTATTACTCTACATACTACTTATTTCATGTACCAATCTTTCTATTGCTTGTGCAGGAAGAGAAAAGAGTGGGACATTTATGAACCTATTGTTGATATTCTCTCGCCTGAGGAAGTAGATGCCCTTGAAGCCAGGGAAGAGAGGAATGCCCGGACATGATAGCCCGACCATTTCTGCTTACGCTGTTCCGTCTAGATTGATCACTGCCGCACAAAAGGTTAGTAATGGGGCCAAAATTATTAGTGCTATGTAGAAGATGTCCGAGGAAGAAACACATGGTAGTATTTCTATACGATAAATTTGTCTAGGGTGCGCTGTCTTCTGGTGTGAGATGATTGCAATATGATTCTTATCTCTAAAGTCAGCTTTACGGTTGGCCCTTGTGTCCGAATGGTTATAAGTTTCATTAACAATCTAAATATCCCATGTTTTTGGAATTGTTTGAAATGTGTTCCTGGGTGGGTGTCCCATAACAATATTGTCTTCTAGTTTTAGCATGTGCATACCATGTGGCTTCATTAACTAACTTTTGAGAGTAACATTGTACTGTTACTCGGTCCATTCGTGTAACGTCTTTAGCCACATAACGAAAGTAGAGTATCTGTGGCTTTCTTGGACAAAATTTGAATGTTGCCCCATTTTGTTTTGGTAGAGCAATGTTTTTGCATCTTTGACGTGGGTTCTTCCTGATCTGAACTCCTATTTAGGGTTATTAGAAGTTATGGCTGAATTGCTAGTTGTAGTATGGATTGAGAGGAGTAGCCAGCCAAAATATGTACCATGATCGAAATACAATAATAGGGGGGATATTGGGACAAAGGTGTGAAAACAAGGATGTTTTAGAAACCTCATATGGTACTTTGAGAATCCACCTTTCGAACCTCAAGTCGGAAGTGAGATATCTGAAATATCCCCATTCTGATGTTTTTCCCCCAATCTCGCATGTTTTGTTTTTTTTTAATGCTCAAATTGCCTACCAATAGTATTTTTGTTGCTTCTTCTGATCGAGACCCTTTAGTCGATGTGTTTGAGAAGAGAAATTATTGGCTGCTCGAAAACTACCCCGTAAGCATGGACACATGGTGGATATAGGAGGAGATAGGAAAATCTAGATTCCTAAGGCCTTGTTTGGGTAGATGATATGAGGGTGGAATATGATATGGTATTCCCCCCAATCAAATCCGGTGTTTGGGTGACGGAATACGGGAGGGGATATCATACCCCACCGTATCCCCTCTCTAAAATTTTGCCTTCGTTTCCTACAAATCGTATACCACTCTCTCATGGCATAAGATAAGATATGATTTGGACACATTTTTGGGGAAAAAAAATACCCTCATCAACATTTTATAATTTAATGGTACAAAAAAGCACCAATATTCTCTCATGTCCGTCTCTACCACTATTCATTCCTTAATGCTAATTTTAAGGAATCACCATCTTTAGTGCAGTGTTGATTTATGTTAATTTGAATGCTAATAAATGTTATTGTATGCTAAATGTAAACAATAAACTAATTTAAGTAAAATAACAATATAATCATGTGTAAATAGTAGCTTAAGCATGTTATTTGGTAGTTTATAACCAAATCCACCGCAATGTAGCAGGGTATTATGGTAATTTTTACGTTAACCATTCATCATATCCTCGAGAAATTTTTTAATGCTACAAAAGAGCACCACGTGGTGCTCTACATCCAATGAATGTCTGCCAATGACTCACAATGTATTTAAGTGTTGCACTTTAATTGGTTGTAGAGCACCGCGTGGTGCTCTTTTAGAGCATTAAAGAATTTCTCCATATCCTGCCTCATAGTGGTAGTATTTTACAACACCCAAACACAATAAATGCATGTTTGGAAGCACTTCTTAAAAAATGATTGTATAAAAGCTGTTTTTTCCTTTCCAAAAACACGTTTGGGAGAGGAAAACAACAGTGTTCCTGGAAACACCATATATTGTGGTTGTTTTTTTCCGTACTTTATGTGGCTAAGACACATTCCCAATTTTGATGACGCATTAAATAACAACTACATACCGTTGTTGAATGTACGAAATGATGATAGAGTGAATTCACACTGATATTTAACAGCGTTGCTAAATGTGTTTTTTTGATTAAACACATACTCCTTCCGTCCCGCAAAGAAAGTTCATATTTCTATTTTGGTATGTCCCAAAATGACTGTTCACTTACATTTTCAAGGTAAAAAATACAATGAAGTTACAATACTACCCATTCATATTCAATGAACCTAGTCTTGGAGAAAATAAAATCAAGAATAATAGTGGAAATAGCTTGTCAAAAACTTGTAGTGGGATCCATTAATTGCATGTCTCCAAAAAAAGTTGTAGTTTCAAAAATAGGCTATCTTTGCCGGACAGAGAGAGTACCAAGTAGTTTTTTGATTTTGTTTTTAAAGTTCTTTTTTTAAGTATGTATTTTTCACTTTTTTTAAACGGATACAAAAGAAAGTTTTAAAGCAGCATATCATATCCTGCTTTATCCACAATATACATATCACACCTCACCTCTGAACATACAACTTTCCATCTCACTTATCGGACCTGTTTGAATAACATGGTGGGACTTGTACAAGGTGGATGTTTGGATTTGATGGTTTTGGTTTTGAGGTTTTGACTTTTATGTGAGTTAAAAAAATGAGTGGAATGTGGGTCATACAAATTTTGGATTAATTTTTGATTAACTTTTTGTGGAAGTTAACCAAACCATGATATCCAAACAGGACCATCCACTTTCGCGTGTGTCGAGCAGTAAGTGTATTTTGCTCTAGAATCCCCTAAAATCACTCTGAATCATAGATCTATGTTTCAGTTATGATCAGTGTGAAGTAACCCCATTCTAAAATGCCTGAACTCAGAGGAGATATTGTGAACATGAATTGGTCGAAATTAGCATGTGCAGACGGCCGACCCGTAAGATTTTCCCACGATTAGCAATCACAAGAGGAAGATATTTTCCTCTGTTGTGTTCTTGTAACTGCTTCAACTACCTCACAGGTGTATGGTGGATGTTAGGCCTCTGTGATCCTTTAGATCTTTGGTTGTGCTTATGGCCGGATCTGGCAAGAGAAAAAGGTACCACCTGCATCACAAAAAATATCTCTTGTTCTTGGGGGAAAACAAAATATCTTTTGTACTCTCCATGATGAATCACTCCCTCCTTTTTTCTGATAGGACATCATCATTGTCTTGAATTTCTCAACCTAGATTCTGTGTAAGTTTGGTATGGCTCGTTGAAATTTGAAGTTTAATTTTGAATTGGCGGGTAAAAAGGTCTCTAACTTAAGTGATTACAGTTGAATATCTTAATAATCTGATGAAAGATTTGTAATACAAGGATTTTAAGTAGCACATCCAAACCAGCCCAATTTGGTGTTGGGTTTATCGCGATTCTTTTCTTTTCTGTAGTTAATTTACGTCAAATTATATTGGGATTCGGGCGGCTACTGAGCTTTTGTAAGTGGAATATATCATTTTTCCCCCTCTCTTGTTGAATTGCCTAGCCTAGTTAAGATTATGAGATATTTGTTTGAAGGTTTGAGAGTGATGGATTTGTGTTACTCAAATGATTGGATTAGATAAATCAGGCCAATAAAGTTGATTGAGTTGGTAAGGCTCATCTACTCACTGTTTCGAGACTTGGGTCCGAGTTCCCGATGTTTGCTAGCTGGGATGGGATGAAGCAGCCTACTCTCTCCCTAAACTTTTTCTACACCAAAAATATAGAAATAGAGAAATCACCAAAAGAGCGAGACTAGAGGATTCACCCATTGGCTTCTACTCAAATACAAATGAGACAACACTATTATGGTGTCGGATGAAAATCCGGTTCTTCTATCTGGTTAAGCTGAATAAGCTCCTCCCACTAGAAGGTTTGATCCCCCAATGACAATGGTCAATGTATGAATGTTCAAATATGAAAACACTTGTCTTGTGATCAGATAATAGGGTTTCGAACAGAATGAACCAGTTTGCACTTTGCAGTGCCCTAACCTAATAGTAGTTCTCTAGGATTCTTCAAGGGAAAAGTATAATCTCATCCGTACTGCTGCCACAAGTCATGGAAAGCTATGAAGACACACTTGTCTTAACTTGTCTTTGATGAATTATTGAGAGCAGATGAATTGGTCCCTCCTCTCTTCCTTCAATAATAATAAGACCAAGGAGGAGCTTGTTCTTGTAGTCCCAAAAGTATCTAATGAGCTTGTTGTCCACATGGCCTATTCATTGAGACCCACCCTCCTTCCAGTTCGCATATATCATTGCCGACATAAGAGACCCCGAAAAGTACGTGACATGTGGATGCCCATGTACTCTTTACCACCACATGATTTGTCATCCAATTAGATTCTGCGAGGTTATCGTACAATCATACTCCAGATCACTACAACCACTTCATTTTAGACGATTAAACTTACAATCTTGAGCTGATGTCAAACTTGAATGAGATCAAAATCCGAAGTCAACTTGCCAAAGGGTTTATACAAACTCATTTATGACCCCAACATTACTCCGGTGTGAATGAGTAGATCGAGTTGGAAGTTGGAACTCATGAATAAGCAACGTGTTCGGTCGTCTACTTTGTTTGCTTGCTTGCCAACTGCGATGTTTGGACTTGTAATCTGGCTCTCTGTAAAGAGTAAGAAAAATAACCTTTACTAAGATAATATGTGAAGAACGGTCTCTTGCCCTTAGGAGGACCTCTAATTCTTCACTAACGAGAAAAAAAAGGAAAGAAAAGAAAAGAAAACAGCACATATTAGCAGCCTCTAATTTCGCTACTTTAGTTAAGAAGAAAGAAAGCGAACAAACGACACAGCATGTGTTAAAGGGAGAGATTGAACATGGTTGGTATTAGGTCCTCTTAACTCAACATATTCATGTGGCAGTACAAGTAACTTGTAATTGCACCTCTCGTTGTCTCATTATACGTCTTTGATATAAAATCGAATGTCACGTTGTCTTTTTCAAGTCATTAATCTTCACGACTTAAAAATAGTATTTCGAAACATGTTAAGGAGACCAGAACCAAGTTTTGTTTCCATTTCTTGGAAACTAATTCCAAATCAAATTGGTGAAGGGAAAAAAATCCCACCACGATCTTGGTCGATCTAGGGGATTTAAGGTATCGAAAGAGCCAATTGCACCTTTCTTTATCACATCAAACTTTTTTCTGACAAAATTGAATACGTTAGTAATAACTTTGTGACCATAACGGATGATGACCCAGGACCACCTAACTCTAGAGAGCGAGCACCATAAAGGATTTTCACTTCACTAAAAAAGTTTTTGTTTGCGAAACTAAATTCCAAACAGAAGAAGGAAAAAAAAAAATCTCACCGTGATCATATTCATTTGATCTAGGGGATTCACTATGACATACTATTACAAACACAAGACAACAACAACGTCAAACAAACAAACAGAGCAACTCCATAGGCAAAACCAAGAAAAAGCCCAGAGAATAATTCAAGAGCACAAGTCATTTAATTTGCCTTGAGCCAAACAGAGCCCTCTCTTTTCGTTCATCCATCCATCTATAGCCATTTCTGTGTTCGTCATCCATCTTTCCTCCTCCACCATTTCATTAATGCAAAATATATACACGCGGGGGGTCTCGTGCACCAACAATGATACGGCGTCGTTCAGTTGGAGGTGATGACGTTGCAATTAGGCGTTCCCGGCGATTTTGATTTGTCGAGGATTGACCACATGACCTGAACGTCTTCGTAGCCACAGGCCATGACTTCTCCGTGGAGGAGCTCCATCACTCGATGATCATGCCCTGAAACACAAATCACAACCCACTATTAGATCTCTACGTTCATCAGACACTTGGATTCCCAGTCTGTTTGGTATCAGCTGAAAATCTATAAATAAAAAATATATCGAGCTGTTGGAGATGAGAGAAACAGACTTTAAAAAATTTGTTTCGTAACAGCTGAAAATCTAAAAGTTAGCTTGGAATAACGTTGAAAATTGTTTGAAAATTTGGAACTGTTTGCAGTCAGACTGCAAGTAATTTCCAGATTCTCTCACATTACGCAGATTTTCAGCTACTCAAGATTTTCAACGTTCCAGCGAATATGCTGTGAACATGTTAATTTGCAGATTTATGCTGTGAACATGTTAATTTGCAGATTTTCAGCTCGAAACTGTGATTAAAATCAGTGGTTCCCAAAACAGAAGTGAAGCAACATTGTGCTATGATGATCAACCTGAGAGAACATATAGAAGTAGTACCTTGTTGTTGGGTCTTCTGGTTGTGATCTCTGTGTTGTTGTTTGCGGGATTTGCGGAAGGGAGATGTGATTGATTTGATCCAACTTGAAGTCATATTTGTGTGTGTATGAAGGAGAGAAAGAGAAGAGAAGAGGTGACAAAAGTAGCCAAAAATGAAAGGGGGGAAATTTTGATTGAAGCTGAGAGCTTGAGTTTTTTTGGAGAGGGTGATGTATACAGGGTATATATAAGACGACTTATAGAGAAGAGAGTAAGAGGGCAGGCAACAAGATCCGTGAGATGAGGTTTGTTTGATGATAGAGTGGAGAGGTGAAGACTTCTTCTATTCTATCCAAGGATCACACCTTTTATTTTATTTTTATTTAAAATTACTTAAAATTATACTATAGTTATTTTTTTTTTCTTTTTTTTTTTTGAATCAAAATTATAGTATAGTTCTTGTAGTAGTAATTTTCTTATCTCGAAGTTCACCGACTGCATGTCGCAGTGTGCACATGGGCGTTTTCTCTCTCAAACACGTGAACTCTCTCCTCTTTCTCTTGCCTTTTCTGATGCTTGACGTATACCCAACAAGAACAAGTATTAGTATTAGTAGGAGGCACGCTCTCTCTAATCATATAATGGGCATTTGCAATTAAAAGCCCCACCTCCTATATTTAGGGGCTCTTGCCAAATCCCCATTTGGTATTAGCAAACTCTAATTCTCGTGCAATAACCTGCAAACACACTACAAACCTAAACAAACCCGATAAAAGCCTCGCAGTTGATAATTCTAATAGGCAGTCCCATGAATTTCCATTCATTAGAATGAGTAGAAGAGAGGGGATGTAAATGCAATTGTGAAAAGGCGTGTGATAGTGTGTATTGAGGGAGCTATGCATCTTTTACTAAAGCTTATAACTTGGGATGACAATTTGGTCCGGTCTGATCCGAGATCCGAGTGATCCGATCCAAATGGATCAAGTCCAAATCCGGTCCAATTTAAATGAACTGTATAAGGATTATGAAAGCAAGATCCGAACGGATATGGATCCGAATTTGGATCATAGCTCATATATGTTGGATATCCGATTCCATCCAATCCGAGGACTTTCTATTTTACAAAAATGCCCTAAATTATATTTAACAATAAATATACATACTATTATATCAAATTTTAAATTTAATTTCTTCCATAGTTTCACTAACCATAGTCTCACATAAATCACCGACCTTATGAGCAATGAACAATGAGTTAGGGCAATTTTATCGTGTGTTAATTTTGATTAAATTTGTGGATGATATGGTGTAATAATTTTTTGTGTGGCATTATATTTTTTATTTGTGATTTGAAGATGTGAAGGTCTTGTTGATATGGAACTAAATCTTGTTTCGGCGTTGTCGTAATATTTGACGTTTTCTTTATTTTGGGTTCTTTGGAAAATCCGACCTGGATCCGATCCGATTTGTGTCTCATGGATTTTCGAATCGAATATGAATTTTGTACTTTAGATCCGATCTGAATCCGATCCGAATCCGCCAAAGATCCGTTTGAATCCGGATCGGTTCAGATCTGGATCTACCATTCGTATTCGGATATGGATATAGGTGGATCGGATCCGAGTCCGATCCGTTGTCATCCATACTTGTAACTGCTATAACAACCTGTAACGACTTTAACTAGGTGATATTCGGTAACGGATGGTATAACAAATGCTTCATCTTCTTTCTCTAACTCCCTCTCACCGAGTTCATCATTTACATATCCATGGGCGAGTTCAGTTCTTCTATGTTGTATCAGAGCCACTAGAAACTCGATGCTCGTCTTCTCGATCCTCCATTCTCTATTTTGCCGAATCGTCTTATTTGCTTCATTTATGCCGTCTCCAGCAACTGATATAGCCCTGGCCAATGATCTTCATGCTGGCCTCAAATTCTTTATCTGTAATCTGAATTCTCTTGCTCAAATCAAGCTCGATAAAAGCAATTATTGTATGGCGCGCACATATGTTCACAATCCTACATGTGAATGCTCCTACTGGTTTCATTACCACTTCTGAGTTCTGGCTAACTTCATCCTCTCCAACACCAATGAACCGAATGCAACAGTATCTCTGACTTACTCACAATGGTTTCTGAAAAATCAGCACCTCAAGAGTGCCCTAATTGTTTCAATTTCAGCCACAGTTCTCCTGGTAATCCTACATCTGCCTCATGCCGTTTCAATTTGTCTTGCGTTTGAGCAGCGATTTGTTTTGTTATCACGTTCGCACATACATCAGTTGAAGCTTTGGTTGTAACACCCCCAATGTCCATAGGAGTCGGAGACTGGGAGGTACCCTCTGTATAGGGGATTTTAACCTTTCGTACAAGGAGTGGTAACAACAAATAAGTGAAAAGAAACATCAAACTATTGATTCATTACGATAATAATTAACAACATTCGCGACTGGTTTCAAACATGACACTTAGTCTAATAAAAGATATTTTACAACAAAATTTGGCTCTCCGGATTAACTACTAAAGATAAACTACTAACTTTGCCACTGTTTGCATGAGATCGCGGTCGTGATTCTAGCGCATTTCCCGAAGTAAACTAGTCATATACCTGTGGTGGGGAATTAAAAGGAACACATATATTGCAGCGAGAGTATCGGTAAAAACTTAGTAAATACACAACTTAGCATGTGAATATAGAGGCTAAGACATGTTACATGGTTTTGTGTTTAAAAGAGTTTGAACAGTAACATAGTGTAAGTATAAATATCAGAGCAAAGACTTTGAACTATTTTATAAATATAAGTACGCATATAATTGTACGATTATCAGAGTTCCAAAAAGTTGTTTATTTCTAATGTGAAAGTTATGATGATTAGCTGATTCGTATATCGAGTTATTCGTAAGCTTTTGAATACACAAGGAAACAAGTCAAATTATTAGTTCATGGTAACCAGGGTAAATAGTAACACATGATAGTGGCGTATAGACGGTGTTGAATATCCATCCTTTCTGCCAAGCGTAGTTGATCCGTTTTCCATCCCGCTAGTCATAATACGAATACCCAACTATACCTTAAGTTTCCACACCCCTTAAGATTGTAAGTCAGAAGAGTAGTACTAGATGATGTACTCCAGCCTACGTCGAAAGGAGTAGGGACACCCGGAGTCCCCATATTTTTAGGGACCGAAGCCCAAGAAATCACAACCTGATAACATTTATGGGGACTGGATCCCAAGGAATCACAATATAATCGACCCAACTGGTCCGATACTTGCGAATCTTCCACTTTACGTTATTGATGAGTTCTGATTTAGTGTGACATTTGAACATGACGTTTTCTGAGCTCGGATATGAATAAAGTTATGATTTTAAATCAAGTACAACACATTTATCGAGTAGAGATAAAGTGTGATATTTATTTCAAATAAAAAAATAGATCGCATGAAAGAAACAGACACGCATGACTAAGCATGTAAACTCACACGAAGAAAGAACAATGCATATTAGGCTAAGCATGCAAACTCACCGTGAGGGCCATAGAGTGCTAGCTAGTACGCTACTCGCAAACCACGTCATGATCTGCTGCAATCGTTGAAATCATGCTCTACAATCATACACTCAAACTTCTAATCACAACCAATGTCTTGTCGCAAGTAGATAATGCATATATCATATATGATACACAAGTGAAAAAACATAAGTAATTATAAACACCTAATTTATTATCTGAACTAATATTAAGTTAGAATTCCGAAATTGATTTTAAGAAGTTAAAGAATAAATCTTAAGAAGATGAAACTAATTATAGAATAATTAAATAAGCTTTTAGTTATTTTATTGATAAAGTAAACAATGACTATGCTATTTAATAAAACATAATAATTTAAGAAATTGAAAACCAAATACTAAATAGTTACAGAAGTGATTTAGTATATTTATTAAAGTAAACAAGTATTATTGATAACTATTTAACATTCAAATCACATTCTAAAAAACATTCAAATTACAATTACTAGAAATTATTAAAAAATGAAATTCAAATTAAATCGTATAAAATAATATTTCTAATAATCATAAAGAGACACCTCTAATTAAGAATTCATTTTATCATATTTCACAATTACTATTTAATTGACATAAAAATTACTTTACTTTAACAAAGACAATATTTAATTAAGCACGTATATTTTTTGGTAGAAAGAATAATATCATTATTTATAAAGATTTGAAAAACTTAATATCTAATAAATTTATAAGAAATTTTGATTTAATTAATAATGAATATATTATTATTTAATTATATATTTATACACACACAAAATGTATATTTTTTTAACTTATTTTTCAAGAAAAAAAATTAGAAATATTTAATTATAACTAATTTGTAATTTATAGAAATTTATCTTTTTTTTACATTACCAAAATATATACTGTCATTTACTTATTTATAAAATATACTTAGTAAACTTTAAATAACAGTATAAATTATTTAAACAAAATGTAAGATAAATAAATTTATATATATATATATAAGTGCAAATTGTAAAAATACAACAAGACTCCTAGAGTTTACTAGAAACTATAATCACTTACCCCCACTAATTAATGAACTTTTTGTTTTTAACAAATTCTACCCCTCCAGGTTGATATTATGCCATCTTCTCTAAGGCACAACATGAATTCAAAATCAAATATTGACAATCAAAATGAACTAGGAGAAGATTTAGATCTTACTCACACCAAAAACGCGTAGAAGCGGTGAAGAAACGAGGCAGGTCGAGCTTGTTTCGGTGGTGGTTGGGGTGGTGATCGAGTGCGCCGCTCCACGACTTCTTAGGCTTTGATTGAGCTTCATCGAGCTCCTTGGACCTTCACAAAGTAATAGGGAAGGATTTTGGGGGCTCGGCGTTGCTTCGTTTTGCATGGTGAAAAGCTCAGTCGAGCTTCGGTGGCTGCCAAAAAAATATGGAGGTGGCGGCGTTCGTTGTTGCTAGTACTACTGCTACCTACTACTACTACTGCTGCTACTACTACTGCTGCTACTGCTACTGCTGCTCCTGCTACTACTGCTGCTGCTACTACTGCTGCTGCTGCTGCTGTTACTGCTGCTGCTGCTCCTCCTCCTCCTACTACTCTTACTACTACTACAACTACTGCTGCTGCTGCTCCTGAATTTGACCTCAACAAGATTCACAAGTAATGTTACGGGAAATGTCAAACAACATGTTGGTTTTGGATGCCCTAGAGGCAATATGTTTAGTATGAACTTTAGTTGCTAGAATAATCATTGTATTATTTATGGAGATATTTAATATAATGAAGTAATTAGATTACAATTGTGTTGTTTATTTTAAATATCCCTTGTCCACTATATTGATTAATGGGACGATCAACTATAGACTAGTATGTGGGTACATTGATATGGGATATCAAGTCTAACACATGGGCATGCTTTAGGAGTAACGGCATACTGGATAGACCCACCACGAGAAGGCTACATTAGACTATGTCAACGTCACAAGTGCTTCTTGTTGTGCTAATGGTGTTGTAATCCTTAGACTTGAAGTCACTGGATTTTCTAGTTGTGAAATATCATGCTTTGATATTATCAAGCGTTACAATGTGACTGGTTAACTATAAAGATAACAATCGGGCATGATACGAGGCAAGCTTAGAGGTGGCAGTGATGTAGACAGGATTTGTCCGTCCTACATAATAGGAGTAAATATCCACGGCCACTCGAGGGGTAGAGCTTATGGAATGTCTGACCAGACTCAGATAAATAAATATGGAGATATTGATGTTATCTGCATGGATAAGTCTATTCCCAGGATCGAGAAACTATGGATTGGATATATGAGTGTGACAAATATGTATCGTGTCCAATCCGGATATAGAGACAAAGGGATAACACAACACGGTAACATTGGGCACAAGGTTTGTCGGGATCACTGACTATTTCTATTAGTTGGGTGGCATAAATGTGTTGCTAGACACCGCTCTATGTTTGTAATAGTTACTAACAACTAAGTAGAAACCTATGGTGTCACACACCGTATGGATTAAACTGAATATGGGTATTAATTAGTTGGACTAATTGATAAAAGGAACATAATGCAACCACAAGCAAATTTAGTAGGACTAATTTGCAAGTGGACTAATCCATATAAGGACATGATTAGTATTGGGGCAATTGTGTAGTTAATAAAAGAGTTATTAACTATATAAAGGAACTCTAGCTTGTTATTTTCTCATCTAAGTCATTATTGATAGAAACATAACAAAGCAAGGAGAGAGAGCAAGTTGGGAGGCCAAAACCCCAATTCGTCCGCCCCTTGTGCCCTCGGTCCCCCTTAGGCGCGGCTCAAGCCTCGTTTTGCGTGATCCGTTCCTCCTTTCTTCCGTTTCTAGAACTACACGGTGTGAAGGATTCCAATTGAAGATCCAAGGTGTGGATACTCATAGACACGAAGACACAATTTTTTGTAGTGATCACAAAAACTAAGGTACACATGTTTCTACCCTAATCATGCTATGATTGCTTGCCTGTGATCCTTGGAAGAGTTTGAGCAGGATTGATTTTTGTTATTCCGCTGCGTAACCTGCATCAAAACCCTACACAACCCACATTGGGGATGGGGACGTGTCAGATCTGTATTAGATCAACCTTTTCCCGATCAAGATCCGACCAAGATGAGTGAAATCTATTCCGGTCCAAATCCGTTCAGATAAGAGATGGATTCAGTTCGGATCAGGTTTCAGAGAGCTTATCCAAATTTGGTCCTGTTATCCATATAACATGTGGCCGGATCGAATCCGGATCGAGTTTGTAACAAAACTCAGATAATAAACACCATAGGCTACTCTAAGATATGTTCACAAGTTAAGAAGGCTAAAACATTAAAAAAAAAGCTTTAAAAACGTAATTACTACTCCGAGTTCATGCACAAAAGTTGAGGGGGCTAAAATTCGAAAAGTTCAGAAATATTACAGCTTAATCCACTAAAATAAAAGGGAGAAAAGTTTAGAAGTTGTTCACAAGTTCAACCAAAATACGAAAATATGTTTTGTAGAAGTGAAAGTGGGGGAGTTATAATAGCATGATATTTTTTTGTGAACATATATAAGTCAGATAAGGTCAGAAATCGATAGATCAGCCCTCTGATCGAAATCCGGATACGAATCCATCCCGTTCTTCATTTCCTGTTCCAAATCCGATCCAAAGTCCGATCAATTCTAAATAGGACCGGATTTGGACAAGATCATTCGGCTCGGATCGCTCGGATATCGGAACCATCCGAGCGGAGTGGTTGCCATATTGTTTAGAAAACAAGAAAGCAACCAAATACTGCTTGGCTACTGAGTTCTCTAAACAACATGGATATTACCCGTTTAGAGATATTCTATGTTTTTGAAAAAAGAAAAGGCTGTATTCTGCTCTAACTGTTTACATCCATACGAGAATCGTGTTTCGCATCTTAGTATCTTTTGTACAAACTCTCCCCCCTCGCATTTGAGAGTAGTTGGGGATGAACCTTTAATCTCATGGACTTATTTGCAAATATCTTTAAGGATAAAAGACATTGTCACCCCCTCAAGTTTGATGCAAAGACAGTTTCACAATTTCTATTTTGGGAAATGACACCCACCCCTTCAGTGTGCCAAATTTCATGACGCCAACACTCGTTAACTGTAACGTCGTTAGTTTGGGGTGGGAGTGTAAGATTCCTGAAGTTTGGTACCCTGAAAGGGGTGGAGATATCATTTCCCAAACTATAAGGGGGTAAAAGTGCATTTTACCCTTACTAACATATAAATAAGATTAACACTAGAATATACTGGTACTAATTAATATTAGAATACTGCAAGAAAAATAGACCCCTTTTTAAGGTACAGTTGAGGACTTTATGGAGATCCTTCCTAGTTCCTACCATATCCCTAACAAACAAAAGTACAAATGTTGAAGGTACTCTCTTTCTAGTGTGAACAAAAGCTAAGTGACAAATGAATTCTCATTTCTTGGAAGGACAATGAGGTTTTGTAATTTGTTTGGGAGATGATAAATAATTGACACACAATTGGTACAATTTTGACTCACCTAAATGTTCATACTATTATAGATTGTGTGCGCGCGAGTCGTAGAGACTTGTACAAAATCATTGTTTTACCTTAACCTACCTTTGTTTGTAGTGCTTTTGTAGATTTGTGTACATTCCACTATTAACAATCATCACACTCGTATCAGGAAGAAATAGTAGCTATAGGAACCAGATTATTGCCAACATTGCACGAGGGCGTTTTTGTTCTATGTTTTTTTGCCAGAGAATTCAAATAATTTTGTTGTGAAGACTTGCTATAATTCACCTCAACTACTCATTCCAATAATATCATAAACTTTCATCTCATTTAAGCTCATCCAAACACACCCAATGTAAGTGTTCAGTATGGTCTTAACATAAAACACTAGACCGGAACTACTGAAATGCATTTGCCCGGTCGTTTTGTGCTATTGCATTTCTCCAAGTAGTCGTCTTCACTTCTCATGATGAATTATATGGCCAATTTAATGAGATACTGAGTACAAACTCAACTAGTGGGTCTCGAGCAACTAATGCAATTTGAACTAGACACAAAAAACTAGCGCAATTTAGTTGGATTGAATCATGATTTAATGAAATTTAGATCCACCAAGTTTGATTGTGCTCGAATTCATGTTCGAGTTGGATCGCCCGAAGATCATCGCGTAAAATAATTCTTGGTTCATTGACCTTAAGTGAATCATAGTAAGTGGAATCGTTTTTTTTCTTCTAATAAGCACAAAGCCTAAAACTCATTATAAACGAACCTCATTGCATTTCACGAATCAGAAAAGTAGCGATTCATATTGCCTTAAGAGAATAGTGATCCATATCGCTTAGTTTATAAACTAATAAGTTACGTTCCACTAGATTCTAATTATGACGGATACCTTAAAAGATCAGATCCAATTTTCAGCCTAAATTTCGATCCCTTAACCGAGCAAAATGGAAGCGTTTGCTTGCTAGGCAAAGAATTTAGTTATTTTTCTGTAAAGCTGACATGAATTTCAGAACTTAAAAGGGCATGCTATCAAGATATCCAAATGTTGAACATGAAATGGTTTTTCTTTTTTTGGGGTCAGAACTCAGAACATGAGATAGTTCAACTCCCCAAAAACAAAGATAATGAAAGCTATGGGTTCCACAACTTCTACCGAGCCCATATTACTCCCCAGTCTTCTACACAAAACCATGTGCCTCGATAACCCTTTGAATTGACCAACAAAAATCTCTGCCACTTTTTTTAAACTTTGATGATAACCAAAACTTGATAACAGTGTTAGATTTTCTAGTGGCTAAAATAACTGATTAAACGATTTAATGACAGAATAGAGAAAAAGAATGTGTAAATTAAGAGATGTGATTCCTTTCTACAGTTTAATTATGTTCATATTACTGATTGTTTAACGATTTTTCGTTTTTTGCAGGGAAGTGAGAGCATGCCCCTGCAAAAGGGCTATAAATGAACCAATGAACCAAGCCGTTCGCGAGCAACTCGTGTTCGGCTCGTCAAAAACTCGTTCGTATTCGGTTCACAAAAATAAACAAGCAAACTCAAACATAAGATTTTGTTCGATTAATAAACAAACAAACACAAACTTTGGCTCGTTAGTTTATTTTGTTTGTGACCAATTGTTATTTACATATTTTATATGTAATCGTAAAGGAATTCACTTTAAAAATAATTAGTTTTGTTGTGCTTTATGATAGTTTTAGGACATATCCGAAAGAGATCATTGAGAAAAAATATCAATAAAACAGAAAGATTAAATAATTGACATGTAACTGCATTAATATTTCATTAACCATTGGCTCGATTGTTGGCTCGTATTCGACTTGAGTTTTAATGAACTTTTATCAGACAAACTCAATTAAACAGTATAAAAGTTGTTCAGCTCGGATTCGTGTTCGTTCTTAATTTAAACAAACTAAACTCAAACTAAACGATATTCGGTTCGGATCGGTTCATTTACAACTCTACCCTGCAACCCTCCAAATAGGGCTAATATAAATAGTAATTCTGTTTTACTCTGATATACTATGAGTGTAAATAGCAATTATGTAAAGAGAATTATTATTTCTTGAAAATAACTGTTAAAAGCCATGTGCAGTATTATGTTCAGACCTAAACTTTGAAAAATAGACATTAAACTGCCTCGATTATTTAAGGAGGACTTCTCTGCCTTTCAAAATAAAAATAAAAATGAGAACTTCTCTATATTATTTTCTATTTTAATATTGTAACAGCTTTTAAACTGTTCCAACATATATGTGTTCAGTTTTTCTTTTCTTCTTTTCACACAAATACTACACTTCTTTTCTTCTTTAAACTCCCATATTTGAAATTCTCAAAGATGTCAAAGGAATTGGGCTAAACAAAAGAGCAGCTTTTCAATGGGATGCTACATCTAATAAGCTGTTTACAACTAATAATATAAATTCGGTTTTCGGATACAACCGAAAATGGAGTTAAGCATTTCCCCTCAAGAAAATAAGTTTCCAAAAGTGTGTTTAGTACAAACTTTACTCGACCCGTGTTGCCAATGTGACAAAAGTTGTAGCAGTTGAATTTCGCCACTTAATACTAAAGTTTCATTAAAACGTCTCATTTAACACCCTATAATTTGTCCTACATCAGAAAGTGTGCCTCTATAAAAGTGACCCAAAATTTTTTAAAATTAAAATAAAAGTGACCCAAAATAAAATGCATGGAATTGTGTGACATTATGATATAAACGCATGCATTTAAAGTGTGGTTTTATCATTTCAGTTATTACAATTTCAGCTTTCGGAGCCAAATATCAAAGAAACGAACAACCAATTAATCCTAAGATCATGCTATCACTAAATCTTTTTTTTCCGAGGAAACTAAAGCACAGTAAAAACATAGGACAAGGCCAAAAGCACCCATAACTATACACTTTGTAAGACACGCCACAACTCATGATGACAAATGCATACCACTGCAATACTTAGTCTGTTTCTTCTCTTTCTTTCAGTATTGACTTTTTCATCCGTATGCATGTCACTTTAACCCGGTGATTTGGATGGTAAACCATGTAATTTTTCGATAATTTTTCATGGTGTTGTAGAATAAAATTTATTGTACAACACCATAAAAATTTACCAAAAAATTACATCGTATTGCCAATCAAATCATCACGTCAAAGCGACCTGATGAATAGTGGTAAAACTCAAAAGTGGAAGAAAGAGAAGAAACAGAGGAAGTAACTACTAAGATGTCTGAAATTAACGCATTGATATTGTTCTATCAACTGAAGTGATAACCCAATATAAACTCACACAATTAGGAAATCAGGCACAAAAGTGATTGCACACTAAATTCAATGAGTTTCATATTATTGGTATTGATTAGTGGGAGGGAACAAATTGACTTACCCAATTAATGTAGCAAATTCACATGTGCTTATCCACATGGGAGGAGGGTGTTTTTTGATTGTAGGCAGAGGCAACTAACTAAGGGCCTCTTGACTGACATTGTAAGACATCCACACTTTAACGTGGGTGGTCAGCAGTATGTTCCATGCCCAAAAACTCATCCCCCCTTTTTACTTAAATGCTCACCACTACTGCTACTACTAGAATCCTCCTCTCAATCATGATCTGACAATGTTTTTGGCTTTTTAATTCGTAAAAATGTGTAATAAGACCCTATATTTAGCACACTCTTTGTGAATGGTTTTTGCATAAGACCCCATGTGGTTAAGGGCAGTTTGGCAAAAGAGCACCATTCGAAGGCACAAATGGAGGCAGATGCGTAGACCCTCCAACGATCAAGTTTGTAACTGGAGGAGAAGAAAGCAAGTAAATAGAATTGAAGAACAAGTTTATAGTCTAATACGATAAATTGATGTGCTCATTGAAGGTGAGGCTCAATCAAGAAAAATGAACTTTTGAGGAAGCTCTTGACGGTGTTCCACAGAGTCTATGTTGGTATATGTCCTATATGCAATCTATATTGATATATATTATAGTAACATTTACTTTAATGTAGGACATTTTTTAAATATACGATGATATATTGATAGAATAAAATTCATAACTTTTTTTATACTCACAAATATTCCTAGTCAACTATTATTGTTAATACTCACAACATTACATTGAGACAAACTGAGAGTATGTGGGTAGATTGATATTATATACCTATTCTAACACATGAATATGTATCATGAGTAATCACATATTGTATTAACCAGCCATGAGAATCCTGCATAGGTTGTTATGTGAGTACCACATGTATTTCTCATAGTGATAATAATATTGTAATTCTTCGTCTTAAAGTCCCCACATCCCAAATATATGTATTGATATATTTTGATATCATCAATTCATCAGATAACAAGATGATCATAAAGCCGATACTTGGATATATTATGAATCATCCCGATGGATGCGAGTGATGTAGATTCGATTAGTTCCTCTTACATAAAGGGAGTAGAAGATATCTAAGACCACTCAATGAGTGAGACTTAGAAAATGCATGCTCATGAGACCATATGAATTAATATGAGATATTGATGTCATTTATTTATCTAATGTCTATTCAGATTAAAAAAAAAAATATATCTGATATACAATGGTGAAATCCCATGTCTTGTGTCTAATATGGATGTCTGGTCAAAGAAATTCTACGATATTGTAACATATGTTTGTCAAATATCTGGTATTCATATTACATGGGCGGTGATGATGTATTGCTAGATGTCACCCATTATTTGTAGCTATTAAGTATAGTTTAATTATTACTGCCAACGTAGTTAAGAACAACATCACACACAAGAACATCTTAAATCAGAACTAATTATTCCTATGTTGGAATAAAGAGAAAAACTTAAATTCGACCTTAATTATTAATTAATCCTTATCGTCTCTATAACACTCTAATACACGTAGCCAAGTTATGCTTTTTAGCACTATTCGTATCAGATATAGATTAACTAGGGTCTCGAGAGGGGAGTTTTGATCTTGAATGTCGTCAGATTCCAACTAATTTCATGAGACCCACCTAACCAATCATCTTCCTCCAGCTGTACCACGAAGTGGGATTCCAGTTAGAACATTCGCATGGATACCGTGGGGATGTTGTACTCTTAAGCTTTTGTGATTGCCACGACTGAATAGACTGAGGTAACTTCTAGATCTTCACATTGTGCTCATTCACATAGGTTTTTGGTGGATATGAGGTATGATTTTGTTATTATTTTCATTGTGTTTGTATGCCTAAAATCCAACAGCCTACATCAGAGATGATGGCACAAAGGTGGAGCCTTCAACAAAATGGTACTTTAGGGAGTATGAGTGGCAAGCTTCAGAGACGAAGTGAGATTTAGCTTAAAGCGAATGAGATCAATCAATTTTGTTGGAAGTCGACCAATGTCACGTGAGTCTTATGTCCTTTAATACGGCTCTCAACTCCTCTCCCATGTTTTCCTGGATGAGGTAGTAGAGGTTGAGATTACTTCGAATTGAAAGTATGTCTGGTTGACTAGGTCACACCAAGTCAAGGAACTATGAAGATCTAAGCCGGAAAAAAGAGACAACTCAGAGGTCGAGTGACCAGAGTCCCTCCAAGGTGATAAGATGATTTAAGGAAGAATAATTTGTAGTCATCAAGTTGGAAAAGATATACAAGGGTCCTATGTATATAGGCTATACAACATAAAATAACGACCTAGTCCCTCAATATAATACAAAATAATAGAGTGACCTATTTAGTTTACATATCATAACAACCCTCCTCAAACTGAAGTTGTCGTGCTAAGCTGAAGTTGGAGACTAAGTCTCGAAAACGTCCAGGCGGGTGAGACTTCGTATGAATGTTTGCGGTTTGATCTGCCGAAGTCACATATTTTCAGATGAACTGTGCCAGCACGGAGATAATGGCTAGTAAAGTGGCAGTCTATCTCAATGTGTTTTGTCCTCGCATGAAAGACATCATTGTGTGCAATCAAGATAGCATTGCGGCTGTCACAACATAAAGTAGTAGCAGCGGATTGTGGCATTCCCATATCAGCTAGTAACCATCGAAGCCAAATGAGTTCTTGTGTGGTGTCAGCCATTGCACGATATTCGGCTTCTGTTCTTGACCGAGCGACTACAGTTTGCTTCTTGTTGTACCAAAAGATAAGTGAGTTGCCCAAGAAGAAACTATAACCAGTGGTAGAACGTCTGTCACTTGGATCACCAGCCCAATCTGCATCAGAGAACCCATGTAGGATGGGAGTAGACTCAGCAGGAAAATGGAGCCCACAAAACATAGTACCCTTCACATACCGAAGAATCTGAAGAACAGCAGCATAATGAGTCGAGCGCAGATCAGTTAGAAGCTGACTGACCTGGTGAACATCATAGGCTATATCGGGACGAGTGACTGTAACGTAGACCCGACTACCTACGAGTTGTCGGTACCGAGTAGGATCAAATAGTGGTTTGCCCTCCAGGGGAGTCAACCTCGGAATCACTCAGTCCTGCATGACCTCATAGGCATACTTGGCCTGACAGAGAGAGTATCCACTGCCATCAGAAGTAACCTCAAGTCCCAAGAAGTAGCTGAGAGGCCCCAAATATTTCATCTCAAAATGACGATTTAGGGACTCTTTTAGTTCAATAATACCAAAAAAATCATCTCCAGTTACTATCATATCATCAACATAGATCAACAAGAGAGTAATTCCATGATCCGTATGACGGATGAATAGAGCAAAGTCATATGAACTGGACGAGAAGCCAAGCCGGAGTACTGTAGAACAAAACATATCAAACCAAGCCCGTGGGGCTTGCTTAAGTCCATAGAGAGCTCGTCGAAGATGACATACATGTGAACTAGGAACCTCAAGACTAGGTGTAGGCTGAATGTACACCTCCTCCATGAGATCAGCGTTAAGAAATGCATTCTTAATATCCATCTGAAACAAATTTTAACGCCTCTGAGCAGCAACGACTATCAGAATGCGTACTGTAGTGAGTCAGGCCACTGGCGTAAAAGTCTCTTCAAAATCAATACCATATTCATGTGTGAAGCCTCTAGCCACCAAACTAGCTTTATATCTCTCAATAGTACCATCAGAACGAGTCTTAATCTTGTATATCCGTATGCACCCAACTGTCTTTTTACCTGGTGGTAGCGAAACAAGATCTTAAGTATGGGTTTTCGCTAAAGCATCCAACTCATCATCCATTTCCTTCACCCAACGCGAATCAGACCTTGCTTCTCTATATGAGGGAGGCTCATGCTGTTTGATAATAGTACTCATAACAAAATCACGGAACCGTGCTGGAATTGTCTACTCACTGGCGGATCTATGCAGTTCCGCATCCTCATTTGTATGGGAAACATGATTATCCATGGGAGGCTCAGGATTATCCAATTGCAACTCATCTAGGGGTTCATTTTCATCATCATAATCATCGACTTGCTCAACCAATGTGGTCGTAGATCCATTATAAGGAGAAGTCATCTCGGGAGTTGGGTTCGGGGATATAGGGTTGTTATGTAAGAGCTCATACAAACTTGGTGAGGGGTATCAGGGAAAAATCATAAGATGGATCAGTGAAGGCATGATTATCAATCAATGTGGAGGGGTGGAACGAAGAGACACTTGAGAACATTTTATGCTCCCAGAAGACAACATGCCAAGATATAAGAAGACGCTTGGAGACTGGATCCCATAGACGATACCCTTTGTGTTGAATACCATACCCACGGAAACAATAGACACGTGATCGAGGTTCCAACTTGTTGTGTTTGTGAGGCTGTATAAAAACAAAACCAACACACCCAAAAACGCGAAGAGAGGAATAGTCGGAAGGAACACCAAAGAGTTTATCATATGGTGTCATATTTTGTATTGTAAGAGTTGGAAAACGATTTATTGTATAAACGGCAGTACGATATATCCAAGTGTATCAAGTAATATCATCAATAAAGATGACAAAATATCTAGACCCCCCCCCATAATGGCATGAGGAGAAGGACCCCAAACATCATAATGAACTAAGTCGAAAGGAGCTGAAGAAACATAATTACTTTTACTAAATGACAATGCGGGTTGTTTTGCGAGCTGACAAGGAAGACAATCCAAATGATCGGTTTCAATTGTTTCTAGATTGCCACTAGAAACAAGTTTCTTTATTACACCAGAAGAAGCATGACCTAACCTAGAGTGCCATAAGCTAAAAGATGAAGGATCTGTGGAAGATAGAGAATGACGAGACTCGAAAATACGCATCGGAAGATGAAGATTGGTGAGCTCGAACAATCTTCCAACCCTACGACCGATCCCAAGAAGCTTCCCCATCTGTGGATCCTGCACACGACAACCATTAGCAGAGAAAATAACATGAAGTCCAAGTTCACATATATTCCCCCACCGATATAAGATTCAAAGCAAGTTTAGGAATCAAGTATGTATAAGGAAGCGACAAGCTGGAAGCAGAAACATATCCAATATGTGTAACATGCATGTTCGAGCCGTCAGCAGTGTGAATGATATGAGCAGGAATAGATGCAAATTTTAATGTAAAAATAGATGCATCAGACATCATATGATTATAGCATCTAGAATCAAAGTACCATGACGAGTTACCTGTGTTTGCTGAGAGAGCTGTTTTGGAGTCTGCTAATGAAATAATTTGCTTCAAAGAATTGCCTACCTCAACATGATCATGCTGTGTGGTAGAATTAGTGACAGCTGCAGTTGACCTTTTTCCTGATGCTTTGGGACTACCTCCTTTGTTGTTCTGTCTGAAACCACCTCCTTGTCCTTTAGCCTTAGTATAATCTCTGGCCCAGTGTCCATACTCCTGACAGTTTCAGCATTGCAACGTCGGACAAACAGATATGTAATGACCAATATCATGACAATAGCTGCATTCCTTGTGATTACCCTGTGAGCGAGACATAGGAGCATATTGGGGATGAGAAGTAGAAAGTACCATGTCACTCTGCCTCTAAGTACGTACCAGCCCAAGACGGACTTCATTAGAAAGAAGTTCACCAACTGTAGAATCAAGAGTAGGAAGCGGTGTCCTGTGGAGGAGAGAGGAGCTAACATGCTCATAAGCATCATTGAGTGCCATAAGAAACTGAATGAGCCGAAAACGATCTATGTATGTTAAGTACAAAGCACATCTTTAGGACACTTCCATTTAGGCTCAGACTGAGCTAATTGATCCCACGCGACATGCATTTGAGCTAGGAATGCATGGATGGATTGGCCTGGCTGTTGTCTCATTTTGTTAATTTTCTGCATATGCTGATATTGATGAGAGACATCAGAAGTAGTTTCAAATACGGCGGGTTTATTTCATTTTTTTTTAAAATAAAAAATGGGTTTTAATTTTTTTTAACACGATCCATATATAAAAATAGATATATATTAGTAGATATATTTATGATCGATCGAGAATTAAATTGAGTAGATGTATCTAGGGAGAATTCACTTTGAAGCGACTATACTCTAGATACAAACATGTCGTAATGTTTTATTTCAGCGATGAATCAATTTGAAAAAGACCTAAAGTTAGGAATTTATCAAAAGGTAATGTTTCACCAATACCCAACCAAAGAGCCACGACCGTACCAATCAAAAAAATTGTTGTCGCTACAGGACGACGGAATAGATTTTGGAATTTATTAACATTCTCTAAAAAGGGTATTGTTAATAATCTCGCAGGTACTGAAACCATTAAAAGAAGACCTAATAATTTATTGGGTACTGTTCGAAGTATTTGAAATACAGAAAAGAAGTACCATTCAGGTAATATTTTCAAGGGGGTTCCAAATGGATCTGCCGATTCACCAATCATTGATGGCTCTAATACTGCTAAATCCACGTTACATGCAATAGTACCTAGAATTACTACTGGAAAAAATATACAAAAGATCATTGGGCCATGCGGGATCTCCATAATAGTTATGACCCATCCTTTTAGCCAATTTAGCTCTTAATACATGATCATTAAAGTCAGGTTTTTTGTTATTGGGATAGGTGAATTCTTATAGATCCATCCCCCGAAGGAACCGGACATGATAATTTTTCATCGTCCATGTCGAGCATAAAAGATCGAATTCGATCCATATAAAATTGATATGTTATAAAATATATATGGTATCCATATTCACACATATATATATATATATATGAACACATATATATGATAGGAATGGTTCTATCTAAGAAATATTTGACCGAATTCCCTTTTACGTCAACTATCTAGTGCAAATAATTCCGACAAGTAAATACTACCTCTGTTTCCTCTCTTTCAATGGCGGTTAACTTTTTTACCCGTAACTGGGTCGCTTTGACTCGGTGATTTGGATAGCAAAACGATGTAATTTTTTGGTAATTTTTTCATAGTATTTTAGAGTAAAGTTTACTCTACAAGATCATGCAAATATTACCTAATTCGTGTATCATTTTGCTAACCAAATCACATGGTCAAAGTGACCCAGGAAATAGTGTCAAAAAGTGAAGTAAGCTGAAAGAGAAGAAACAAAGATAGTACTCAATACCCAAGTAGATTTACAAAGTTGATCATGATATCATCAAGGACTTTCTGGGTCGTCTCAGACCTTGCAATTGATGTTTATCCCCAACCTATTTGGAGACTTTTTACATGCACACACAAATGGTTTCGTTGTTACTAATATAGTCTAACCCATGTTCTTTTTTAGATCTCCCATACTTCACTCCGATAGTGTCATAGATTGTTTCAATGCATAGGAAATGAATGCACTTCCAAACTTTTCAATCTTATCTTAACTAAATGAAATAGATAAAGAGAATTCTGATTGTGGTTTCTCCTTATCTATTTCACTTATTGTACTGGATTTTACAAAGTCTTCTCATGTATGACACAATTCTGGATCTGATCATAGACAGGAATCTCTTCAAGCGCGAACCGGCCTATCTTCTGTATGTTTACATGGTGGTTGGAACAATGACACATTTAGTTGTTAATTCTAATGTGGCAGGTATAGATCTGCACGAACGAATCAAAAGTTCAAGTCACACACTCCCCTAATCCATATTCTCTTCGGAAAATTCCCTTCAACTATTAATGTCAAATTAAGTAACATTCCAGGGGTTGAAGGGAAATATCCAAATATATTTCTTATTCTTTTCAATAATCCATACTTGTTGCAATGAATTCCTATTGTTCCTTCCCGAAGTGATAACTGATTAATTACAACAATCTACGTCTATGATATATCATCTCTATAAAGGACCCGAAATACTTGTTTACATATCATTGGGAAGTGCATTAACATAAATACGACAGTATGGAGAGGCAATACAAAAGTGTTTTACCTTGAGCTAAGAAAGTTCAACACCTCTGGACAGTCTCAAAGCGACCAAACGGATTCCGTATGGATGGAAACAATGTATTCCCAATTCAAGCAATAATCGAGCATTAACTGCATCCCATTCTTCTTGAAGGTCTTCAAGACTAGCAAGCTCAGTTGCAGGTGCCTTCGGAGGAGGAACTTTAGTAGGCCTGGGAGTTTTTCCTGAGACCATACGCCAAAACTTCTTCCTTCACAAGAAATTAGAGAACTCACGAGACCACAAAACATAATTTGGCTCATCCAAAATAGTCAAAATTGGCTTAGAAACATCTGATTCATCCATCAGTGCAAGTCGATAACCAAATAAGAGAGCAATAGTCCAAAAAGGGTAAATAACCCTAAAGTATCCAAAAACACTATCCAAAAGTCCAAATCTTACCGAACGGATTCCATAAATAGCACCAGAGAGTTGAAAAACCTTTGGAACCGGTATAATCCGGTCCAAATCCGATGCGAAAAAGAGACGGAACGATACTAAAACGACACAGGTGCTGGAACGGCTCATGAACACAAACGGCAGTTGGTGGCTTGTGCGGAAGCCTCGGCTCACACGGAATTCGACGATGCGCAAGGAAGTCGCAGGGCTGAAACGAGCCGGGATCAAGTCGAACGTGCGCTGGAGCGGCTCGGAGGGCTAGACGTGTGGCTTGAAGCGGGCGGCAGATCGGTGCAGTACAGCGGTGCGTCTCTGCTCTTATCTCTGCTAATCTTTCACGATCGTGCTCGGAGTTCGATTCTGAATCGGTCTCTACGGTCGATGTCACTGGTAGACGATCGGATGACGGTCGAACCAAGAAAAGTCTGCGAGCTGTTACTCTTAGACGAAAAATACGAAACCCACGAAGAACAAGAACAAACCCTAAAACCGTATTGGCTCTGATACCCTGATAAGATGATTTGACGAAGAATAATTTCTATTTATCAAAAGATATACAAGGTTCCTATATATATATAGTCTAGACAACATTAAATTACAACCTAGACCTTCAATATAATACAAAATAATATAGTAACCTATTTAGTTTACAGATCATAACACATGGTAGCTATTATGGGTCAAATTTTAACCTCTAAAATTAGTTCTCCACGGCACTAGGTACTCGATTCGGTTCAGCCTTCTCAATCGTACCAACGGGGTTAATTCGTTGAGCATGTTATGAACTATTAGACAATCTCAAACGGTAACCGTCCCAAATTTATTTCTCGAATAAAAGACTCTATCTTTATCTCTTGGAGTATAACTTTTATTGTCTTCTCAAACTGGCTGAAATAAATCCGAAAACCCCGTTTATAAACAAGTGGCGTTTTCCTCCAACTCCAATCAGTCATGGATATGCCCCATAATCTCATTTTCTCCCACTATCTAGCCCACTAACATTACCAAACATGTGCTAAATTACTGCACTAACTTAGCCAAAAAGTATTACCTACATGGTCCAAATAACTCATGTAAAGTGCTACAAATATATGTCACACGTCGCACTTGCAAGCACCATGTTTAGGGCACCATTCCAACACTGTTCTCCGCACCGTTATGTGCACTAGAAATCGGCCAGCAACTCAGCATCTCGTAATCCTCGTTCCATCGTCTTCTCGCCACAGGCAGAGCACATCACGAGCAGTGAAATTTCTACAGCAAATCGGCAGCAGACAAAGACACTAAATCGTGCACATCAAGTCCAATTCTGGTAGCGACTTGCAGCATGCAGCGAAGCTGAATTCCATCGCTATAAAGACTCGTTCTGCTGCCGATAGTCTGGTTTTGATGTGGTCGGAGCACTCAACAACGACTAAAACTCAAGCTCAACATATTTCAAGCAAACCGGTGCACACAACGATCGTCTACAGCGACTTGTCTCAATTATGCCCGTAATGCATGATCAGCCAGCCGAACCAGAATCTCGATCCCTCACGGCCAACGATGTGAACCTGCTGCATCGACAACAAGTAACCAACCCCAAGCGATGAACGAACCACGTTGTTGCGCCAACTCTCAAGTACACAAAGCCAGCATGCTCCCTTGGTGTCCCGTTCTTGTCTGAGGGACTTAGTGGTATGACAGTACCCAATGGGATCAACTTGGAAACGGTCTTACGGAATGACTGTGCTTGGTATCGCACACCAGACTATGTAAGCTTCGCATCTTTTCTCCATATCCTCTTTAAAGTTATTAATTTTTCACTCTGGGATAAAAACAACAAATGAACAAGTTTGTATTATCTCCCTAACCTTTAAGGACGGTGGAAGTATCTTCTTAGACCACGATTAAGTATTTTGCCGGAGACCCCTAACCACATGGGGTCCTACGCGAATAACCGTTCTCTTTATTGATCGGCTTGTGCTAAACCAATATCCAAAGAAATGATTAATAACATAGTGATGCTTAAGTGACATCGAGTTATTCTAATGTTCTTCTCAAAAAGAAAATTATTCTAATCTGTGTTTATATTATATTTAGATTAGATACACCTCCCCTACAATTATGGCAATGTAATTATTTTCTTTCTCTTTTTTAGAGAAGAAGGTAATGTAATTAAGTTATTCTATCTTATTTGTAACTTTAACTTTATTTATAATACATTACAAAATATAAAACAAATTGTTGAAACCCGATACCCGACAGCCACCCGTAATAACAAGAAAAGATACTGCTTTGGATTAATAAATTTTAATTTTAATTATTTATTAAAACACTCTTAGATTACTTAATTGTCATATTGCTTTCACACAACATACTAGAATAGTGCATTGGCCTTCGCAATGGTCGGTTACTTAAAATTGACTATAACATCTTCCATTGGCCAAAGTTTATAAATTCAGTGTCACAATTAACCAAGAATATAAATATTATGCTTGAGAATCCTAAGTTATACCTCGATGTTAGAGTCGCCGAAGCTATGTTCCAACTTCCAACAGACTTAACGCTTAACGTAAAACTGATTTTTGTTGACTTTTTATGCTGACTTTGGAGAAACTTAAATGAAAATACACTAAGGTTTGTGTAAAGTAGAAATAACCTGTGAGTCAATTGACTTCACTGAACCAACGTGAAGACATTCACATTAGCAACCAAGTGAAAAGAAGACTTGGAACTAATTTGTTACATTGTAGTATACTTGAACAATTCATTTTTTTCAAAATAAAAAGTTATTGTTGTACTTTCGCTAACTTTATGCACATTTGGCATGGGCCTAATGAAATTTTTATGTGATGTACTGCTTACAAGAAACATCTTCATTGATTGTGAAAGTATAATTACCTCATATTCCATAGATCTTTAGATAATGTGTCCTCTGACAAAACTGCCACTTACACATTTTTATGTTTGTAACCAATGTGAGTGAACTGCATTTACAGGGCTTATTAAAGAACTAGTACAATGTAAAAATATACATTATCTCACGAGAGATAAGACTATTTTATGCGTTGAACCTTTCAAACTTTTGCTTCAAGAACATGCATATTCCAAGAGGATTAAGTTTGTGAAACCACTCAACAGTTTCTGGTTTTCTGGTAGTCTATTTAGTTTACCTTTGTATGAGTTTAATTATAATAACTGCACTAGGATCAAAATATTCTGACAATGTTTGACACAACTGATAAATATGGCTGACCTGTTAGTATGATACTCGATGCATGTTTGGTATCACTATTGGATTAAAATATGCCTCATTTCAACAATTTCGCTTGTTATCCCTAAAAATTTTAATATGATAACATGCAGATTAAAATAATCTCCATGGAATTGTAAAATCTCCAAAATCGCGGATTATGCAGCTGAAAATCTCTAAAATTTAATTTTGATTTTTTTTTACAATAGCATGATCACACTTCAGTTATAAATAAGTGTATTCAATTTCTTGACTTTAAAGCACTTTAAATTTTGTTAAATTAATGAAGTTAGTGATCTATAATTTCAGCTCATACCAAACAGATTGTGATTCTAGTTAAGTTTGATTTTATTTTCACATTACTTTATGCTGATTATTGAGAGTTTTAGCTGGTACCACACAGACCCTCAGACATTGAACTTGTGCACTTTTGTAGTAAATATATTTTTTGGGAGAGTCAAAACTCTCTCGAGTAATCTCTATGGTTCAGGAGAATTAGTCTTTAATTGTTGGCTGAAGGGTTACTATGTGATTATATATGTAGGAGACCTCCTGGTGCTAACAAATTCTCAAATCTCAATGGAGTTTTCTTTTGTATGTATTTATTTTGGAAAGAAAGCGTAATCTATGTCAGATTGGATTTTTCATAGTAATCAGGCAATGAGGGTTTACGAATAAAGGTGTGCAAAGGTCGATTCAGCAGTTAAAGAAAAAAAAGTATGAGCTGAAATTGTGTGTTTCAAATTTAGCATGCTTTCTTCAAAACTCAAATCATCGGGTAGTTGATAAATAGTAACAATTGGAAGAGATAATAGAAAGGTAGTGGAGTAAAACTTTATAAATATTCATACAGTGACACACTGTTCATTATAGCAATTGATGTATTTGCTTAAGTCTTTGTAAAATTTTACATGTATAGCTTGGTCGACTTACCTTGGTAGAATTTGAAGGCTAAATCATCAACAAACAAAGGAAGTAAGCGGAGAAGGAAGTTGTTTCCTCGACAAAAGAAGCATCTATAACAAATCATGCAAATCAACCTTTTATGCAAAATATAAATGATTTGTATGAAATAGCCGAGTGGATCGGATCCGAATTCGATCCAATTGAAAATGGATCGGATTTGGATCCGGAAAGCCAAACCCGAACAGATTTGTATATGGATTTGGATTTAAGGACAGTTCCACCGAATTCCGACCCGATCCGATCCGACAAATATGTGTGCTTTACAAATATACATATATTACACTTACAAGAAGAATACTATAGTAACTCCAACCTACAAATTATTTCTTTTGTTTTTTATGCTTCATAACTTACGAACATGCCTTAGCATATGAAATAGTGTTTATTTTTTATGTCATATTTTCTATTTTATTTCAAAAACGAGCCGGATCCGATCCGAATCCGATCCGACCACGTACTATATGGATCTACGGATCTGATTTGGATCAGATGGATGGAAACCCGATCCGATATGATCCGAATCCAGTGATGATCCGAACGGATCTGGATCTCATTTCTCCTGGCCGGATCTGGATCGGGAAGGGCGAAGCATCTAAAGCATAACCGCACACTCATATGATCTTTGCCGAGAGATTATCCGATCCGGATCCGACCCGTTGCCATCCCTAACTGTACATGCATCTTGAGAGGCAAAATGCAGAACATGCAAAACTCTCGCCAAATTTGGCAAGGATAATTGGTTCTGCGAAATATTGTACACATGTTTCCTATTTTTTCTCAACCCATTTTTCTACAATTTATACATGATGACAGATGTGTTCCTACAATTTAGATTTATCACTCATCCACAATTCTTCATTTGCACGTGTTGTGAGGGAAGATTAAATAGAAAAAAATATTTTGCATAACTTTTACACACCACTGTTGGAGTATGACACATTTTGCAAAATACAAAACAACATTTTCAGGTATAATTTACATTAGAAATACATATTACTGCTGGAGATGAGGTTGTATGTACGCTATTGTTACTGTGGTGTACATTTTATTTCGGATATTAACATTGGAGCATGCTAAAATCAGAAAGTGAAAAACAACAAAATGACACCAGGCTTTTTCACTCTTTCACACACTCTGATTTGAACCGAATTATGTTGTGGATACTGGGAATGTCTCACACTATCACTCCGCCAACACCCTGCAGTCAGGGCCGTCTCTAGTATGTCGGGGGCTCTAGGCGACACCGACATATGGGGCCCACTCAACCAAAACACCGAAAGAGAAACATGAAGACAATGAAATGCAAGCATATGAGATCAACATAGGGTCATCAGATTAAGCTAGGAATTCAGGAAACACGTCAAAAGATTCAAAAATAATAGATTGAACATGAGCTCCCGAAACAAGCAGCAAAAATCATTTGGAAAAGTCACATCCATAGTCTTTTACAAGGCACATATAGATTAAACTAAGTGATCCCAACTGAAGTAGCTTTCTCTATTATTTTGCAGCAAGCATCACCATAACTTTATAGTACACAACATTCATCTGAGTTGTGAAATATTTTTGTCTCGAGAGTTCCTGAAAGAGATGTCAAGCATCAGTAACGAGAAGAAAAAAAAAGATATGCAAAAAAGATTTTGTAGAAGGGAAAGAAGACTATGAATTAAAGTAGTAAAATGCATTGATGATCTTTCAGAGTAAGCTCAATATCTAAATAAAATTATTTCTTCTTGCTTTCAAAGATGCGAAGTTGTTAATTAGAACATCGTATTCAAGTTCTGCTAACATATTTTTCTCAATAGACAACGTAGCCAATCCTGTCAATCTCTCTTGTGACATTGTAGACCTCAAATAAGATTTAATCAACTTAAGTTTTGAAAAGCTCCTTTCAGCTGAAGCAACAGTCACCGGAATGGTTAATATTATTCGATAACAAATGGAAGTATTTGGATAAGAGCAAGTTCCCTTTATATAATTTAATATTTTAATTGGAGTATCAATATCATGAGGTAAGAAAACCTTTAATACTTTCAGTTCTGAAAACAAATCCTGGCCATCAATATCAGACGACATGCCATGTTTCAAGTTCTCTTCAAGTGTAGTACAACAAATCCTGGCCCTGCAGTCTGCACTCTGCACATTAGCACTCAAGAAGAAGAAAAAAGAATAGATAGAGTTGATCTCCCCTTTTGGTGTTTTTTGGGCCGCACCATTACTTATTTTCCGGTAGTATTTTTGGAGACATCGGATCATTAGCATGATGGACCAAGACAGGCCTGGGTTTATTGGGCCTGAATGTACACAAGTATCAGTTTAAGGACTAGTGGAAAAGTTTATCTGGGCCTTGGCATACTCTTTCACGTTATGGCCTTCGTTTAGGTAGGACGATGGTTTATTTAGTAAAATAAACAACATCGGAAACACCAATCTAATCTCATGATCTCATCACAAAGTAATACTACCTCTGTTTCTTCTCCTTCAATGGCGGTTGAATTTCTTACCCGTAACTGAATCACTTGACTTGGTGTTTTAGATAGCAAAAAAATGATGTAATTTTTTGACAATTTTTTCATAATTTTGTAGAGTAAAGCTTACTCTAGCTTACTCTACAAGATCATGCAAAGATTACTAAATTCGTTTATCGTTTTACCAACCAAATTACCGGCTCAAAATGACTCAGCGAATAGTGTTAAAAAATAAAGTAAGCTAAAAAAAACAGAGGTAGTAGTACGCTGCAGCACCGTGCGATAAGAATAGTATCGCCTCAGCAAAAGCTTTCTCTTTCTCTCTCCGCTGACTACATCATCTGATTTGCCGAGCTCAAATTGGCGTAATTTCCACGTATATTTGATCTGATCGTGGTGAAAATGGAGTCCTCACGTCCCACATCTGCGTTGTTGTCGAAGACGGAGGCGCTGGATGTTGTCAGCCACGCGGTTGGGCTTGAGATCGAACAAGTCTCGGCGGAGAAAGTCACCGCGCGACTACCGGTCACTCTCAAATGCTGCCAGGTCAATTCCAGTACCTTCCCCCCTTTTTTGTAAAATTATAGATTGGCCACATTTATTGTTTTGAAGTTGCAATTTAGCCCTTACATGCATATTGAATGCCAAAAGACTTGATCTATCCTCTGGAGAAGGAATGATCTTTGATTATATCTACTGTAGTTCAGATTTCCTGGGATTGTTACTCGTAAATGTCACTTCCAAGCGAGGTGTTTATGTGAACATAAGTGCATAGAAATTTAATGGATATAAACAATGTGCATAAACTTGAGAGTCGACAAGAGTTGCTTGTTTTTGAGCTACCAAGATGGCTAGATGCAGCTAGGGGTTTATGCAATATGTAACATTCTCCTTGCGCTTGTTCTAACTAGTGTAGTTGTAGAAATGGTGACACATTTTAGTTTTAGTCCCCTTTCGACTTCCTTCAGAGGTAAAAATGGCATCTACCTAACACAATATTGATGCTACTTAGTGCGATCCAGTACAAATTTTGCACAACACCAAACACTGTTTATAATCTAATCCAATCTCAACAGTCACGGATCAACTAAGAGTGGGAGCACATTTTATGGGGGTACGGATTACTCGGAGAAAGACTTCTTTGGTCAATTGGAAATAACCATATTATCAATCCTTTTACAGTCTGATGGATCCCACATCCATAGTTGTTAGAACCTCATGATTCACTTTTGGGTTCTTACTATTCAATGCGATTTGCATCATAGTGTATCCGTTCCTGAAAGCATCGCAATTCACGGATATCACACCTGAAGCCTTCATCGACCAAAAGCTGGCACATTCCTTTACGGAAATGTTTCTTTGCAACACCAAGTAATAGATGACACTCAGAACATCTATATACCAATATCATCATCATCAGAAGAAGACCAGCTCATTTGGCAGCACAATAGTGCTGGAGTTTGACAGTAAAGACAGCCTATTAGCTTTTCACAAGTTACACCCTCGAACTCGTATCATGCCGCCCATTAACTCTTCAGATATGGCAGGAAACCAGAAAACTGAAATTACAGTCCTCAGTTCAAAGTTTTCTCTGGAAGGTCCTAAACGTGGTTTGGCTTTCGATTGGGTATTCGGTTCCACTGCGGTCAGCCTCAGTAGTTCCTTGACACCCTTTATACTTTTTTTTTTTAATCTTCAAAACACAGAGGACATAACTAACCCGATCCTCTGTGTCAGGCACATTTGGCGTAACATAACCTCTTCTACCATGTATTCATGAAGCTGGAGTTATTTATCAAAGCCATAGGTCTAGCGTAAACAATGTGTCACCAAAGTACAAAATCCTTAGTTACCTAGAATGAGTATCGTTCCGGTTCGTGGAACAGGAATAGGATCGCGGAACCCATACGGCCATACCCTATGGAATTCGGTGCGCCAAGGGTAGGCTTCTTTCGATACCATTATAGGAGTTTTACCATTTTCTGCAAACCATAAAATATAAAACTGCTCAATATATGCAATATTTGGAAGTCAATACTCTAAAAATAGATGTAACTTACCATATCTAAATTAATTTTCCATCTACATAGATACTTTCGGTGAAAATAGTGAAAAAAACTGGGATCTCCCCAAATTAAGCGATCTGGATCGCTGGTGTTCCACGTTTCGGAACACGTGATCCAGTTCGCAATTTGCTGGGGTATAAGTGAATTGTGGTAACACTGTTACAAACACTGGATATCACGTGGGAAAGTAACAAAATCCCTCGTGGATGCCTTTTAGAATATGAAACTAGCAGCCGATACGAATTCTTGAATGCACAGAATCCACTGCAGGCAGAGGATTGGGTGTCAGTGAGGCTCTCAAGTGGATTCTCTCGTACGGCTATTTGAACTGTAGACTGATTTTCAACTCCCATATTAGAGCAAAGAACTATCATATTAGTGCCATTGCATCAGATGTTCTTCATCTTGCAAGCCAGTTCAACTCAGTCTCCATATGATTTCTAAAGAGATTTGGGGTTGAACTGGCCCGCAATCTCGTGCGGATCATGAATAATTAAACCTCATCATCCATGATCAACAAAAAAAGTTCAGAAGTTCCATTTTTCACATGTAGATTTTTAAACATGACAAATATGAGTTTGACGTGTCTGAGTTTGATCTTGTTCAGCCATTCAAGGTGTTACATGGAGGAGTATCTGCTATGATAGCAGAAGCACTAGCAAGCATGGGAGCACATTTGGCTTCGGGCTCTCAAAGGGTGGCGGGGATACACCTCAGCATCAGCCATCTAAAAAGCGCCAAGCTTGGCGATCTTGTCACTGTTGAAGCCACCCCTGTCAACATTGGGAAAACCATTCAGGTTCAATGATTTTTTTTTTCCTTTAACACGCCCACTCCTAAACGTAGGATAGTAGAAAATAGTTTATTTATGTGACACTCGTGTCCTAAATTATTCCCGTATGTCAATGCAGGTGTGGGAGGTAAGATTTCAAAAGGTTGATCTTTCAAACATGGAAACCAAGGTGTTGACAGCATCGTCTAGGGTAACTCTCTTGTGTAACATGCATGTCCCAGTAGATGGGAAAGATGCTGTTGAAAACTTCAAGAAGTATGCAAAACTTTGATCTTGTTTCTGCATTTGTATCAATATTCGAGTGACTGGTACATGCACATGATCGACATTTATGTGCAGGTAATCCTCAAACAATCCAGATTGAGGGTACATACATAGTGTCTCTGTCTCACTTGTCAATTGTAGAAAATGAGTCTCCTATTCAAGTACTGAAGTGTCGGCTTTTTCACTTGTTACACAAACCTTTGTAGTACTTAAAATATGAACTAAAGCAGGGAGCTCTGTGGCAAACTGTGATTTACTAGCAGCTTATATTTGGATTATTAGTGAAGATTGATGATACCGTAGGTTGATGTCTAGATGATGTATGAATCTTTTTCAACATTTCTTAAAAATGGGATGTGATCCTTCCGAATACTTTCTTGCTTCATAGAAGCTCTTATACCATGTTCAGCCGTCGGAGCTCTCAGGCAAAGGCTCTGAGGCAATAAGGAATTGGGAAAAGACACTTTATACATTTAGGCGAAGTCTCTAAGGTACTAAGGCACTGGAAAAGACACACTTTATATACTTTTTGGTGTGTTTTTCCACCAATTACGCAAAATCGTGAGAGATGGCCACCATGCGATTATGATAAAATCACGAAATTTGCCCAAAACATTAGTATATGCAACATTTTTCCATTTATGTGTCCCACCATTCTTATGGCCTCATTACTTGTATTTCGAAACATTACATGAACTGAAAATGCCAATTTCCGTTTCAGCTGTGTGGTTATCATCTCTCGGTGCACCTTCCTGGCTTGGCTTGTAATTAAAATCACTGGGTTAGGTGGCTCTTCTTCTTCTGTTTGTGTATCCCTTATGATGATATATACGTGTTTCTATTTGAACCTGTATTCAGGGGTGTAATTCTCATCACAGAAGAAACACAGCTCCTTGTCTCTTTTGTCTTGCGTTTCAGCTGCAGTGAGCCTTTTGTAGTAGGTGTTGTAGGTTTTGGTGTCATTGTTCTCCATTTGGAAACCAGGATTGTCATTTTGCTCACCCTGTCAATGTTGCTCTTTGGCTCTCCCCAATTGATGTTGATGTTGATGTTGTAACTGTTTTTAATCCACCCCTTCATACTTTGCTGCAAAGTTTGCTCAAGGAATTAATGTGCACTTCTTGTAGCCTAGCCACGACTTTGGCTTGAGTCAAGGTCTTTTGGAAATTGTAGTTGCATTGCACACTGCAGTTCGGCTTTGAGTCAACTTAGAAAGTTGTTAATGAATATTTTTCGATCAACCCAGGGGTACATGGCCTTGATCTCTGGCTTCAAAACTTCAAACTTGGATTGGTATTCTGCCACTAGAGTGAATTGCACCAATTTGTTAAACTTGCCAAAAAAGTTCTCATGACCATGTTCACCAAACCCAGGGCATATCATTTCTCCAAATTGAGTACAAGTGATGGCGTCTGAATTGTCAAATTCAGACCTAAACCTACTTGCTGCACCCCCTTTAAGTGCAGTAACACCATAGTTAGCTTATGTCGATCATTCATGCTGTATATTTGGAAACACATATCCACTGGAAACACATATCCAGCTTTTGCAGCTATCGTCTTGGCCATTAAACTTAGGACACTTCAGCTTTGGCATAAGTATATTCCCATTTGTAAAATTTCTCACACAAACGTCGTTTTCATCATTAGAGTGCACTGTATTGTTATATTGGTTTCCTTTCTCCGTCCTTCTCTTTACTGCACTTGATGAATCACTTTCTCCATTTAGCACTTCTGAATAGCAAACCATTTTTTCCTTTTTTTCTCTGATTAGCCAATAGGTAAAAGTTATTATCTAATAATCAAACTTTTGCTACATTCTTCCTAGACTTAGATATAATTCAGCTTTATTTAACTTAGAGAATTTGGAGTTCATACCTTCTCCAAGGGTGACAAATTGCACTCTCATCTCACCCATGTTCTGTTGAGGCCGACCAATCGTCTGTCATTCGAGTTTCTAAATCCATGGAGTTGTAGATCTGAGATACGATTTTTTGTCTTGGTTATCTACTCCCGGTATGGGGATTTGAGGAGGGGAAAAGATGAAAGAGGGAAGAGTTGAAATGATTTTAATTCATCAAAACATAACATTCAATGCAATGAACAATATATTAGACCAATGGGAACTACTACAAATAGAGTGATCTAATGACATGTTTGATTTTCTAGTATTAGTGGTATTAACTAGTATTGGACTAATTATAGTACGATGATTATTAATACTTTGTGTGGTTTGTTCTGGATTAAATTTAATACTGATACTAAATAGGGAAAAACATGGGTTTAATACCCTATTTTAATCCCATCCCACATGAGAGTATTAACAGTATTGGACTATTCAGTATAGTTGGAATTGAACATTAATTACACCAACAACTATTCATAATACTTTGCGTGGTACATAACCAAACACAGTATTAAATATAATACAACTAATCCAGTCCAATCCTATCCGACTTAATTAAGTCTAGTACAGTCCAGTCCGGCTTGTCTGGAAAACCAAATGTGATGTAAGTGAAATGTGGGTGATTTGAGTAAAACAGTTAATGGACACCGTTCTAGTAATAACTAGTATCAGCTTCTGACATAAACAAAACCCCACAGCCCCTTCACTATCCCATCTCTGACGTCTGAATTGTCAAATTCAGACCTAAACCTACTTGCTGCACCCCGTTTAAGTGCAGTAACACCATAGTTAGCTTATGTCGATCATTCATGCTGTATATTTGGAAACACATAGCCATTGGAAACACATAGCCATTGGAAACAGCTATCGTCTTGGCCATTAAACTTAGGACACTTTAAGCTTTGGCATAAGTATGTTCCCATTTGTAAAATTTCTCACACAAACGTCGTTTTCATCATTAGAGTGCACTGTATTGTTATATTGGTTTCCTTTCTCCGTCCTTCTCTTTACTGCACTTGATGAATCACTTTCTCCATTTAGCACTTCTGAATAGCAAACCATTTTTTTCTTTTTTTCTCCGATTAGCCAATAGGTAAAAGTTATTATCTAATAATCAAACTTTTGCTCCATTCTTTCGAGACTTATATATAATTCAGCTTTATTTAACTTGGAGAATTTGGAGTTCATACCTTCTCCAAGGGTGACAAATTGCACTCTCATCTCACCCATGTTCTGTTGAGGCCGACCGATCGTCTGTCATTCGAGTTTCTAAATCCATGGAGTGGTAGATCTGAGATATGATTTTTTGTCTTGGTTATCTACTCCCGGTATGGGGATTTGAGGAGGGGAAAAGATGAAAGAGAGAAGAGTTGAAATGATTTTAATTCAATAAAACATAACATTCAATGCAATGAACAATATATTAGACCAATGGGAACTACTACAAATAGAGTGATCTAACATGTTTGATTTTCTAGTATTAGTGGTATTAACTAGTATTGAACTAATTATAGTACTGTGATTATTAATACTTTGTGTGGTTTGTTCTGGATTAAATTTAATACTGGTACTAAATAGTGAAAAATATGAATTTAATATCCCATTTTAATCCCCTCCTCCAGGAGAGTATTAACAGTATTGGACTATTCAGTATAGTTGGAATTGAACATTAATTACACCAAGAACTATTCATAATACTTTGCACGGTACATAACCAAACACAGTATTAAATATAATACAGCTAATCCAGTCCAATCCTATCCGACTTAATTCAGTCCAGTACGGTCCAGTCGGCGACTTCCGGAAAACCAAACGTGATGAAATATGGGTGATTTGAGTAAAACAGTTAATGGACACCGTTCTAGTAATAACTACCACTCCGTTCCCTCTCTTCCTACCACTTTCTATTTCTGTCTGTTCCCTCTCTTCCTACCACTTTCCTTTTTTGACATGTTTAATGTTGTCCAATTACATATTTACCCTCACAATCAATACCCACATTTTATTTCAACATACCCACCTAACCCATTTTTTTCTCCCACATCTCATTATCACCACTTATACAAGATAAAATATTTTAGACAAAGAGAGAAGGAGGCAGATGGAGAGGTTGAACAAGAGAGAGAAAGAGAGAGAGAGAGGGGATGAAGAATGGGAGGAGAAGAAGGGGAAACAGATGGAACACCACCGCCGCCTCGTCGATAATGGTGTTACCGCGGTCTAGATCTGCATCTCGTCCCCTTGGTCTTCCATTGGTACTTCGTCCGCCTCTGTATTCTCCTCTTCAGATCTCCCTTTTTGATGAGCAGAGGCGGCGGTGGTAGCGCGGTGGTGGCGAGGCGCTACTACTACTGGTGCTTAAAGATTCGGAGGCAGCTCCTGCGTACTGGTGCTTCAAGATCCAGAGGCCTACTGGTGCTTCAAGATTTTTTCTTTTCTGATCTCATAGTCCAGATTCTTCATCTTTTTTTTTTTTTTTTTTTTTTTTTTTTTTTTTTTTTTTTATCTCAGTCCAGATTCTTCAAGATCCAGAGGCCTACTCGTCTTCCTCTGTTTTTTTATTTCATCTTTAAGTTTTTTGATTCAATATGAAATTTTGTTTATACTCTCTTTTGGTTTGGATCTGTAACTAAAAATTGATTGTTCTCCTAGTGGACTGGTGGTGCTGGTGGTTGTGTTGTTATCAAAGTTGCAGAGGGTGATGAGGGAGATTGAAGAGAGAGAGGAGGACAGACAAAGAATAGTTGAGAAAGTACAGGAATAAGATGGTCAAACACACATTTTCCTTATTTTCCGTGCCCTCTCCAAAGGGTAGGAAGAGAGGGAACGGAGTGATACTAGTAATAACTAGTATCATCTTCTGACATAAACAAAACCCCACAGCCCCTTCACTATCCCATCTCTGACTACAATTACCGCTACAACCAATAATGTTTACGAGGACCACCACTCACTCCTCCACTGCCGCTATTGCTTTCTCACTTTGCTGTACCCACCCTCTAACTAACCGATGCCACTCCCAAACAACCACCCAAAATGAACACAGAAACTACGAAACTATTATCCATACACAACAATGTCTTCCGATAAAAATTAATTCTTAAACATGCCTAGAACCACCTTAAGAGTGTGGAGAAATGTTAGATTATTACTCCCTCCGTCCCGCAAGATAGTCCATTTTTGAAACTACAGCTCCGTTTGGTTGGTGGTAAAACATTTTCCTGTAAAATGTTTTCCCTTGTTTTGGTGTTTTGGTGCTGTTTGGTTAGAAGTAAAATGTTTTCCTGTAAACAGTTTTCCCTCAAATGATGTAAAATGATTTACACATCAAATCCGTAAGCCATTTTCCGGACAGTGGAGGAGCACAACAACTCATACTACCTCCTCCTCCACCACCACCACCACTACCACCCACCTCCACTACGACCCATCACTGCCACCCACCTTCACCGCCACCCATCATTGTCATTTCCGTCACGGCCCACTGTTTTGGCAAGAGTCAACCAAACAGGAAAAAATAATTTCAGGGAGAACTTTTTCACATAAAACATTTTACACGAAAATATTTTCCCTTTTAAAACATTTTACAGCGAACCAGACAGAGCCTACAACTTTTTTTGGAGACATGCAATTAATGTTTCCCACTACAAATTGTTGACATGCTATTTCCACTATTATCATTGATTTTATTTTCTGTAAAACTATGTGCATTGAACATGAATGGATATTAATATTACAACTAATACATAGTAGTAATGAAATTCTAATTAAAAATTTTTGCTAGGTTTTTACCTCCGACAAAGTCAGAGAGTTTGAGGGCGACCAGGAGGCGACTTCAGAGGCAACGCTAGGGTTCCGATCGTGAAGCAAGGAGAAGCAGTCTTGATCTACGGTCTGGTCATGGCGGTGGGTACGGGTTCTGTTCTAGACTTCGGGAAGCTGTCTTTGGAGGAAGAAGAGGTCGAAGTTTTCGACACAGAGTATTGCCTCGCGGCGATCAGAGGACGAGGCCCTTGTCTGGTTGGTAGATTCCTTCTTCTGGTGCGCTTTAACACCTGGGCCATGAAGCTCTTGTTCAAGAAAATCTCGCCGGAAGGTGAAGAGGTTAGTATCCATGAAACCGGGAGCTCAAAATTCGCTTTCCAGTTTCCGTCAAAAAAATCAATAGAGACAGTTCTTCAAGGAGGGACGTGGATTTTTGACGGGAATATGCTAATACTAAAACCATGGGAAATAGACAGTAGCACCGATAATGTAGTTTTCGACACAATTGATGTGTGGATTCAAGTAAAGAATCTACCTATTTATTTACAAACTGATGCAGATCTACGTAAAAATTTGCGAAGTTTTGGTACGGTGTTTGATGCGCAAAATACAGGCTATTCGCAAGTATACGAAATCAAGTAATACCGGGTGTATTTCAACTCGGGTTGTCGATCCCACAGAGACTGTTTCGGGTTTTCTCACGTCGTCAGTTTTAGTAAACCGAGTGTAATAACGAGGAGGAGTTGGTTGTGATTGTAGTCTACTAAACTAAAAACAGAAATAAAAACGCAAACGTAAATATTTTTTGTGATGTTTTCTGAAATAAGCGGAATCGGTTGTTCCTATAATAGATGGGAACTAGGCTCCAGGATCTCCTAGGGTTTCTACAGATTTCAGTTTTACGTTTGATTATGAAAACACTCAGCAGTTTCGATATCTGTGCAACGTACCAGTTGTGCAGTGACTTTTCAGCTTCCACACGTAATCCCGATCCTGCAGACTTTCGGATTCTTGTTAATCTGCCTAATTCTGCAGTCTCGGTCTAATCCTGTTAGGGTTTCTAACCTGTCCGAATGGCCCAGGTCAAATTCTCTAACAGTTGGTCTCACGTTTTTCGGTGCTAGCCCTATCTCCCTTTCTCTGGTCGGTCTATCAGGGTAAGGTACTAAATCCTGACTTTTCTTCCTAACCCTAACCTGACGTTTTCACCTACAGGCTCGGGTCTATAGCAATCCTGGGTGATCAATCCTATCATGCATATACGAGAATAACCCAAGCCAGAATAACAGATACGACTTGCTGAATTAAGATAACAATCATGAATCCATAATCAAAGTAGTCATAAAATCTGGATACGAAACCCTAGGTTCACCGAGAACCTAGGTAAGAAGTTTAGCTACGAATAGAAATAATACTAAACACAGTTTCTGAATATAAAGAGAGAGAATGAAATCAAACTAAGTCTTCGAATCTCGAATCGCTCTTCTGTGCTCTCCGGGGATGCTCTGACTTGTCCTTCGGTTGTAATGTGTATTGTGTGTCAAAACGAGTCTAGACGAGTCTTTAAATAGTGTTGTTTTTCCCGAAACGCGTGCGCCAGAAATTACGAAAACTGCTAGCGGTCCACCGTCTTTGAAAAAAGTCAAAACTGGCTGCGTATATACGCAAGGGTTGCGTATAACGCAACCAGGGGCCCACAATCCACCCACCACCACCTCCCTGCCTGCGTATATACGCAAGGCTTGCGTATATACGCAGCCCCTGCGTATATACGCAGGCAGGGGCTGTGGTGGTGGCCCTGCTTGGTCCTCTGGTGGGTCCGGTTGGGTCTCCTGGGTCCCACTCTTCGGCCTGATGCTCCTGGTTTGCCTCCCTTGGTGTTCTCCTGCTTTTCCGTGTTCCCGTCTTGGCCCGATCTTGTGCACGTTTTCCGAGACGGTCCCGGTTTGGTCCCAGCACGCTTCCCGATGTACCTTCCGAACCTGTTCCTGAAAAGGCAACACGAACAGAACCCGCAATCATATCCAATAAAAGTAATAAATAAGCAGGAATCCAGAAAGTACAAATAAACATCTCGTTCTAAATTCCCGAGGCATTCTTTGGCAATTTCTGGCAAAATACGATGTTTCCGACGCAAACGCTCGTGAAATCAGGCTATAAGATAACCCCTAATTGGGCGTTATCAAATACCCCCACACTAGGCATTGCTCGTCCCGAGCAACCCCGTCGACACTAGCCTGTAATTATACATTTCTGCCCTCGTGAGACTGGCTCTGTGCATACACTACCTTTGCATACTCTTTCGACCCGAACCTTTCAACCGGACGACTCGATAGAAAACTGACTCAGATAGAATGTACACAGACTCAAACGACTCAAAACAGACTAATGGCAAATTATTTTTTGGCGAGATTGGGCAACCTCAAAAACATAACCAGTGTGTCCTCGTGACCTCATCCTTTCCAGAATGTACTTCCCTGCAAGCGATCGGTAAGTCTGAACAGATTTATATGGTGGATTTAAGCACTGGACCAAAGTACTATTACTTTAGTTATCAATCTGAGCAAATCCCTAGCTAACTTACCATCCGAGCTTTTTCCGAAAGGATCTATGTCTAATAGGTAGGATATATATATGTATCAAGGTATGGCATAGTCCTACTTGTTATGACATTCTCACAATTTACCAAACTCACACCCCTCACCGAGATCCCGAAAAACTGTCCGAAACACCTAAGTTCCTGCTTTCCCCATTCCTCTGTCCCCCGGTGTGTCTTTGCCGTGCTCGCGGCCACAAATGTGAAGTGGTGTAAACGTCTCGAAAATTGTGCCACTCACTCAGCTTTTTATTTAAATAACAAAAACGACCAACAAAACTAAAAACTAGAACATGGCTTTCTTTTTTTTCTTTTCTTTCTCTTTTCACTTTTTTTTTTCTTCTTTCTCTTTTTTTTTTTTTTTTTTTTTTTTTTTTTTGTTTTTTTGTTTTTTTAATAACACGACTATATACATAAATACACGAATAACGACAATACTAAACTGACTAAAGCTGAGTGAGTGAAAATACATCTCTGTCGTTGGGTACGTAAGATGTCCTCATGTGAAGTACCCCCACACTAATCCTGAAGTGCTGATCCTGTAGTCAAAATGATACTGTGCAGTCCCACCGAACCTCCTCATCACCAAAGATGTAGAAAAACGGCACAACCACCAATTAACCCTACAACCCCCCCCCCGAAACCCCGTTTTGTGCGAAAATATGCTCGCACGCGACTAACTCCTCCTGTGGTCACTATATTAATGCACTGTCGCCACTAACTCACCCTGTCCTTCCCTCAAAAAACGTGTCGATGTCAAAAACTGTCTAATACTGATAAATCATGAACCTCTCCCATCTAAAACCCACCCTACTCACTCCCTCCGTCATAACACGTAGAATAGCCAACTATCGACTGATGAAGGTCTCAAAGAAGGCTGCATAGGCTATAGTGGCTAAGAAGAAAGAGGATAAATGGCTTCAAACGGGTTGACTAATTGGACCTAAGGGTAAGAAACAGGACGTGAGGTCCCTTGATAGCCAGTCACTCCACCGAAAAATGCGATGACCGTGACGGCGCCCGTGGGCGGGTTGTCGACTACCTAGATGACGGTGGTGTAGCAACTAGTCGGATTCTTAGCTCAGGTGATAATTACTTGCGGATTCCAAAAGTCACTGGCTCTCACCTATATACTATACATCGGTGCAAGTTTTCTAATCTTTCAAAGGCTTCAACCTCGATTTCTTCACTGTTTCTGTTATCTCGATTGCCCTTTCTCAAAATTTTCTGATTTTTTAATATTTTTTTTGAAAAAATAAAATACTGTTGTCTGCGTGCGTATATACGCAACCAGTAGTATAAATTTTTTTTTATTTTTTTTTAAATATATACAATGCATGGCTAGAATGTTTGTGGTGGGTTGACTCAAATAACGAAAATATACTGACTCAAAAATATAAAATAAAAACTGCAAATAATCATGAAAAAACGTGCAGACTGGGTTAATGCAGACACAACTACCACCCCCACACTAAGAGGTGGCGTGCCCTCATGGCACTCACTCGTCCGGAAAAAATGTCGGGTCTGACCCGGTTTTCGAAGAACCGGATATGCTGCCAGAGTCAGTCCTGTAGACGACCGGCCGACTTACTCGGGAACGGGGCCGAATAATCGGAGGACTGCGACTCTGATCCAGTCCAACTGCTAGGTGGCTGGGATCGCAATCTCGTCCTGCCACTCGAAGGCTGCTGGGTACGGGACCCAGGCGGACATCTCTCCAGTCTCTCAGGTGGCGGAGATGGCTGAGTCGGGGGAGGTGGCTGAGTCGGGGGAGGTTGAGCGGAGGTATACTCGCTAGAGTCCCCGTCGTCCGACCAACTCGTGGTAAAGCTGCTGGAGTAGGTAGGAGGAAAATACAGCGGGAGTGGCGGTTCTCGGCCTGCGTGCCGAGCTGCCCCACGCTGCTCCTCTCGAATACTGGTAAACGCAGCGTTATGGTCCTTCGCAATCTTGCGCTGGGTCCGTCGGGTATGTGTGACGGCCCTCCAAAGTTTGCCCGCTTTCGCGAGGAGTCTCTCCCCGACGGACTTGTGTCCCCCGGGACACCCATCAAATCCCTCGTCAACTCGGGGCAACCTACGTGGCGGGGCCGGTCTATCTCTCGGGGTGCCCATCACCCCCTCTCTCGAAGTGGGCCCCAGCGTCACCACTAGTCACAACCCGCAAAATATCTGAATCGCTCGGCGGGTAATCCTCACACTCAGCATAGGCGGAGGGGACATTTCTCAATGCTATCCCGTACGCCTGGCGGATACTGTCCACCGTCACTAACATGAACCGCCTACGTCAGTACACCCAGCGGGGGTCACCGTTGGCCTCCCCTTCCCCCTTATGCATAAGGTTACTCTAAAACTCACGCACTAAGGAGGAGCTAGACACATCAGAAAACCCGGTCAAGGACAGTCCGAAAAGATCCGGACGACTAGCAAACTGTGCCATCTCTGGAGGCATGCTAAGGTGGTCGACCTCAAAACGGTAGTCCTTGGGCAGCTTATGACCCATTTTCGTCTCGTTCATGTAATGATAATGGGCGTAGTGGTTTACGAAACGAAAATTGTCAAATTCACACGCATGAATTTGATCCTTAGGGTAGTCAGTAGGGAACTGGTCCCGGTTCGGGTCAATAAACGGCACTCCGAACTCCATATCAGTCAGAAACCCCGAAAAACGTGCCAACTCGGGAATTGTGCAAAAATAGTGAAACGTGCACGTAACAAGTGTGTCTCAATAAATAGTCCACCTAGGAGCTACCAGAGGTCCACACGGCAAGTGCCGCTCCAAAATCAAAATTACCGAAAATAACGGACCCGGCTACGGGTCGTGCCAAAACGGAAAATACAGAGAGAGATGAAAATTTTCGACCTTCCCTAAACAGGGGTGAAGACCGAAGATTCTTCCCGGAAAGTCGCCGGAAAAGTCACCGACGGTCGCCGGAAAAGTCGCCGGAAAACGAAACTGCCCGGAATCAAAATCTGAACCCACCAAATCGAAGCTCTCGATCTCCTCTTTCAACTTCCCTTCTTCGGTTTTTGCTAGTTCTTGCTCTAACACCTTCGAATTGGCCCTTTTCCTCAAGAACACCTCATTCCTAGATGCGAATTTCCCGCTCGATTCTCGCTTGTTTCTGGATTTTGATGGGTGTTACTTGCTCCTTGCGACGTGGGGATTCCAGAAATGTGCCCGGAATTTGATTTGGAGGTCCGAGGCGAAACTTGTGTTCTTCAAGTGGAGAGAAAATGGAGGAAGAGAGAGAGAGAGGGAGGTCCAATGATGGAGCCATCGGCCTCCTCCCTCCTCTTAAACCCTATTTTTTTTGGAAATTGACAAAAATGCCCTTGGGGTTTTGAAAAAAATTCAAATTTTTTTTCTTCTGTCTGCGTACATACGCAATACGCAATCAGAAACTCAAAAAATATAAAAAAAATAAAAAAATTATCCCCTTGTTGCGTATATACGCAGGGTTGCGTATATACGCAACCCGAAGATTTTTTTTTCATTTATTTCTTTCTTTCTTCCTCTATTTTCCCGGTTCTGCCTGATTTTTATTTTGCTGTATTTGCACAAGCTTAATTTCAAGTTAAAAACCCGCTCATCTCGCCTCTCTCAAAAATTCAGAACTGAATAAAAATAACTGATAAAATAACGAAAATAAATTAACTAACGTTTACTTTGGGTTGCCTCCCAAACAGCGCTTTGTGATTTATGGTCGACGGCCCGACCTGGTTACCTCTCACGGGTCATCAAAATAGACCGTCTATTTTGACGACTTCGGCGGTCTCGAGATATGGCTTGATCCGATTCCCGTTCACCCTAAAACTAGAATTATCTTTTGGATTCTCCAGCTCGAATGCTCCCCATGCAAAAATCTGCTTGATGATGAACGGGCCCGACCAACGAGACCTCAGTTTTCCCGGAAAAAACCGCATCCGGGTATTGTAGAGAAGCACTTTATCTCCTTCGTTAAACTGCTTTGGCGTGATGCGCTGATCATGCCACTTCTTTGTCTTCTCTTTTTAAATTTTGGCGCTCTCAAAAGCCGTTCTGCGGAACTCCTCCAATTCCAGCAGCGCCATCTTTCTCTTATATCCCGCCAGATTCTGATCCATGTTGAGCAGCTTGATGGCCCAATACGCTTTGTGCTCTAATTCCACCGGTAAGTGGCACGCTTTCCCAAACACGAGCTGGTATGGTGACATGCCCAGCGGTGTTTTGAAAGCAGTCCTGTAGGCCCAGAGCGCATCGTCCAGTCTGATGGACCAATTCTTTCGGCCGAGATTCACCGTTTTCTCGAGTATGCTTTTGATCTCTCGGTTCGAAACCTCGGCTTGCCCGTTTGTCTGCGGATGGTAGGGTAACGAGACCTTGTGAACTGACACGCCGTACTGTTTCATAACTTTCGCAAGAACTCGATTGATGAAGTGTGATCCCTCGTCACTGATCATTGCCCTGGAAGTTCCGAAACGAGTAAAAATGTTACGTTTCAGAAAACGCTCAACGGTGGCTGCATCGTTTTTCTGACACGCGATCGCCTCGATCCACTTAGTCACATAGTCCACTGCCAGCAGAATGTAGAGGTTACCCATGGAAGACGGGAACGGCCCCGTAAAGTCAATACCCCATACATCGAAAGGTTCTACTTCCTGCCACACGGTTATCTGCATCTCATCCCGGTGTGACGTGTTCCCTGTTCTCTGGCATCTATCACATCCCTGTACATAGTCGTGACAATCTTTAAAGATTGTCGGCCTGAAAAACCCGGACTGCAGTATTTTATGCGCTGTTCGTGTTCCCCCAAAATGACCCCCACACTGTGCTGAGTGGTAGTGTCTGATTACGTTCTAGGCCTCGTGGGTCGGAATGCACCTTCTCAGGATGTTATCGGCCCCCTGTTTGAATAGGTACGGGTCATCCCAGAAATACTGTCGGCTTTCGGAAACGAACCGCTTCCGCTGAGACGGGGTAAGATCCTCGAGAAGCGTGCCAGTTACCAAGTAATTGGCTATGGCATAGTACCATGGTCTCCCGATTTTCACTGCCATGATATGCTCGTCCGGGAAGTTTTCCTTGATTGGTACCAGGTCCACCTTAACATTCTCAAGACTGGATAGGTGATCCGCTACTACGTTCTCAACTCCCTTCTTGTCCCGGATTTCTACGTCGAATTCCTGCATCAGTAGTACCCACCTCAACAGTCTCGGTTTCGCGTCCTTCTTGTCCAGAAGGTATTTCTGGGCGCTATGGTCGGTAAAAACGATAACTTTCGACCCGACCAAATAGGGCCTGAATTTGTCCAGGGCATACACAACAGCAAGGAGTTCCTTTTCTCTCGTGCCATAGTTGAGCTGGGCATCGTTGAGTACCCGACTCGCATAATATATCACCTGGCAGACTTTATTTTTCCGCTTCCCCAAAACTGCACCGACTGCGTAATCGCTGGCGTCACACATCAGCTCAAACGGGAGTGACCAATCCGGCGTAGTAATAACCGGGGCTGTGGTCAGCTTTTCTTTTAAATGGTAAAAAGCCTGCCGACATGCCGCATCAAAATCAAAGGGTACGTCTTTTCCGAGTAAAGCGCAGAGTGGCTTTGTAATCTTGGAAAAGTCTTTGATGAACCTCCGGTAAAATTCTGCATGTCCCAGAAAACTCTTGATCGCTTTTACGTTTGTAGGGTATGGAAGCTGCTTTATCACCTCAATCTTGGCCCTGTCCACCTCGAGTCCCTTGCTGGAAATTCTGTGACCCAGCACGATCCCCTCGGTGACCATAAAGTGACACTTTTCCCAATTTGGCACCAAATTCGCCTTTTTGCATCGGACCAGAACCTGACCAGGCAGTCATCGAAACTGTCCCCGAATAGTGAAAAGTCGTCCATAAAGACCTCCAGATTTTTCTCGATCATATCGGAAAATATCGCCATCATGCATCTCTGGAACGTGGCTGGAGCGTTACACAACCCGAACGACATGCGCCGGAACGCGAACGTACCGTACGGGCAAGTAAGCGTTGTCTTTCCCTGATCTTCCGGGGCTATGAAAATCTGGTTATACCCGGAGTACCCGTCCAGAAAACGGTAATAAGCGTGGTGGGCGAGCCTGTCCAGCATCTGGGCCATGAATGGTAACGGGAAGTGGTCTTTCAGCGTTGCGCCGTTTAGCCTCCGATAGTCCATACAGATCTGCCAGCCTGTAACGGTGCGCTGCGCAATCTGTTCCTGGTCATTATTCTGCACCACCGTAATACCCCCCTTTTTGGGCACGCACTGGACCGGGCTGATCCACGTGCTGTCCGATATGGGGTATATGATTCCCGCTTCCAGCCACTTCATGACCTCTTTTCGCACAACATCTTTCATGTTCGGATTCAGTCACCGCTGGGGCTGAATCACCGGCTTCTTGCCTTCCTCAATTCGGATCTTGTGCATGCAATAGGAGGGGCTGATCCCCTTGATATCTGCAATCGTCCAGGCGATTGCTTCCTTATGCTCTCGCAATACCTCCAGCAGTTTCTGCTCCTGTTCCTGAGATAAACGGGACGAAACAAATACGGGCAGAGTACTATTATCACCAATATACGCATACCTGAGATGACTCGGGAGCGGTTTCAGCTCCAGTGCGGGTGGCTCCTTGAGTGACGTGACCAGAATCATCTTTTGCCCGCCGTCTTCGTCCCGGTGAAAAGTGGTCAAGTCTTCGGCTCTCATGGCGTGCTCGCACCGAGTCTTCTCCTTTTCTTCCCCGTACATGCTGTCGATCTCTTCCCACATGGCAGTTGCAAAGATGTCCTCGTGGTCGTAGTAACTTGGCAGTTGCAGATTTTTGAAAACGTTGAATTTCACCTTGTCCTCGTTAATCTGCATGGTCAGCTCCCTGCTCTTGCAGTTTATCATAGCTTCGCCCGTGGCCAAAAACGGCCTGCCAAGTATGAGCGGTACCTCCCCTGCCTCCATCTCCAGGATGACGAAATATGCCAGAAAAATCAGCTCGCCGACTTTCACCAGAATATCCTCGATAACCCCATACGCCTGTTTTACGGACCTGTCTGCCATCTGCAGCATGATTCTGGTGGGCCGGGGTTCACCGACTTTCAAACTCTTGAAAATCGCTAATGGCATCAGGTTGATGCTGGCCCCTAGGTCACACAGAGCCTTTCCTGTGTAAGTGTTGCCTAGGGTGACCGGCATAACAAAACTACCAGGATCCTTTCTTTTCCTCGGTAGCCCATTCATCACACAGTTGCTCACCTCTGCCGTCAGATTTATGGTCTCGAAATCGCTCATACGCCTCCTCCCATACAGAATGTCCTTGAGGAATTTGGCATAAGTGGGATCTTAGCCAAAGCCTCGGCAAAAGGTATGTTGATCTGCAGCTGTTTGAACATCTCGAGAAACCTGGTGTAGTCCTTGCTGTCGTCCCTCTTTCGTGTCCTCAAGGGGTATGGCACCTCCTTGGAGACAGGTACCGTTTCTGCATCTGTCTCATTCTGCACCGCATCGTGCTCAACCGAGCCCTTCGGCTGGGGGCGGTCGACTGTGCTGTTATCGTGGCCCGACAAGTTGCGTTCTACTTCTTTCGATTTTTTTGCGCGAGCGTGGCTAGGATACGGTGGATCCTGCAGTGCCAATCCACTTCGAGTGGAGATAGCATTGATCTGAGCCCGTTGATTATTTACTGTATTCAAGGGTAGGTTTCCTGGCTGTCTCTCTGTTAGCTGCTATGCTAACTGCCCCACTTGTACTTCGAAAGCGCGCAGTGACGTTTTGGTTGTCTGCATGTCTGCTGTTAGGGCGTCCATATGTTTGAACCGGGACTCCATGGTCTTAAACATGGACTCAATCTTCTTCATGTGAGCGTCGTACTGCTGTGAAGATGAGCCCGGCTGAACCTGCTGTGTCGGTGCAGCCTGCTGGGCTGGTGGCCTGTGCTGGAACCCCGGTGCATAAACTGCGGAATTCGGGTTCCCGTACCGGAACCCGGGATGATCTCTCGTACCCGGTCGGTACCGGATTGGGTCCCACTGCTGCTGAACGTAATTGGTGTCTTTGGTTCTCAGTTCTTCAATGGCTGTGTCCAAATCAGGTTCTTCGACTGCTGCAACAGTCTTTTTATCCGAGTAGACTTTCTTGACCAAGTCATAAACGATCTTGGCCAGGTTGTCTATCCGGTCATCCTCTGCTCGTTCGGCTCTAGCCGTCATCCTGCGATCGTCAAACAGTCGGGTGTCCTTCTTGGCTAACTGCTTCATCAGGTCATATGCACCATCTTTATCCACGTGATACATGAAGTTTCCTCGGCCTCTCTGTCAATCCTGTTGGCATACTCCCTGTCTAGGGCGTGGTAGAAAACCTGCATGATCTTTGCATCTCCAAAACCGTGGTTCTGGCATCTTTTCACCAATCTCATGAGCCTGTCCCATGCGTCTACCACCGTCTCCCCCATCTTCTGTTTGAATGACAAAATCTCGCTCTGTAACTGAATGACTCGGGAGGCGGGATAAAACTTTGCCAGAAAATTCGTGACACACTCCTCCCATGTGGTGATGGATCTGGGTGGTCGGGATTCGAGCCAGTCTTTGGCCACTCCGAATAGGCAATATGGGAATAAGATCAGCATAAGTGCCTCTGCTTCTACCCCCTTGTATCGGACCTTGTTGCAGTAATCTTCGAATTTCCCGATAAATTCGTTCGGGTCTTCGTCGGCCTTGCCATGAAACGGGCAGAGAGTCTGTACCGTCTGGATGGTGGATGGTTTGATGTCAAAGTGCTCGGCGGTGATCTCGGGTACCACAATAGCTCGCTCATGCCCCCGATGGGGACTTCGAAATTTTCCACCAACGCCTTCCCAGATCGGTTATATGTTCTCTGGTTGCGTCGGGCAGCAAGTCCCGCTGTGACAAGTTCTTCGATGTACCGAGCCATCTGGGCTGGGGTACGTGTCTCTCGTTCCTGCCCACCGGCTGCAGGGTTTTCGGGCGTATCTCTCTGGTTGGTTGCCATTCTGCTTTCTCGGTTTCTGCGGTTCTGTTCGGTGTACAGCTTTTCTGGATTGTCGAGTGGTGGCACCAAATCGCGAGGCAATCTGGGCATCAACTGAACAGTCCGGAAAACGCAGATTCAAAAACGGAGTGAGATAAAAGAAAAATAACGAAACTGAAAAATAAACAAAAAACTCTGAAAACTAATTCTGACAACTAAATAGACCCTAAAAGGTCCCCGGCAACGGCGCCAAAAACTTGATGCGCAAAATACAGGCTATTCGCAAGTATACGAAATCAAGTAATACTGGGTGTATTTCAACTCGGGTTGTCGATCCCACAGAGACTGTTTTGGGTTTTCTCACATCGTCAGTTTTAGTAAACCGATTGTAATAACGAGGAGTTGGTTGTGATTGTAGTCTACTAAACTAAAAATAGAAATAAAAACGCAAACGTAAATATTTTTTGTGATGTTTTCTGAAATAAGCTGAATCGGTTGTTACTATAATAGATGTGAACTAGGCTCCAGGATCCCCTAGGGTTTCTACAGATTTCAGTTTTACGTTTGATTATGAAAACACTCAGCAGTTTCGATATCTGTGCAACGTACCAGTTGTGCAGTGACTTTTCAGCTTCCACACGTAATCCCGATCCTGCAGACTTTCGGATTCTTGTTAAGCTGCCTAAGTCTGCAGTCTCGGTCTAATCCTGTAAGGGTTTCTAACCTGTCCAAATGGCCCGGGTCAAATTCTCTAACAGTTGGTCTCACGTTTTTCGGTGCTAGCCCTATCTCCGTTTCTCTGGTCGGTCTATCAGGGTAAGGTAATAAATCCTGACTTTTCTTCCTAACCCTAACCTGACGTTTTCACCTACAGGCTCGGGTCTATAGCAATCCTGGGTGATCAATCCTATCATGCATATACAAGAATAATCAAAGCCAGAATTACAGATACGCCTTGCTGAATTAAGATAACAATCATGAATCCATAATCAAAGTAGTCTTAAAATCTGGATACGAAACCCTAGGTTCACCGAGAACCTAGGTAAGAAGTTTAGCTACGAATAGACATAATACTGAACACAGTTTCAAAATGTAAAGAGAGAGAATTAAATCAAACTAAGTCTTCGAATCTCGAATCGCTCTTCTGTGCTCTCCGGGGATGCTCTGACTTGTCCTTCGGTTGTGTTGTGTATTTTGTGTCAAAACGAGTCTGGACGAGTTTTTAAATAGTGCTGTTTTTCCCGAAACGCGTGCGCCAGAAATTACGAAAACTGCTAGCGGTCCACCGTCTTTGAAAAAAGTCAAAACTGGCTGCGTATATACGCAAGGGTTGCGTATATACGCAACCAGGGGCCCACAATCCACCCACCACCACCTCCCTGCTTACGTATATACACAAGGCTTGCGTATATACGCAGCCCCTGCGTATATACGCAGACAGGGGCTGTGGTGGTGGCCCTGCTTGGTCCTCTGGTTGGTCCGGTTGGGTCTCTTGGGTCCCACTCTTCTGCCTGATGCTCCCAGTTTTCCTCCCTTGGTGTTCTCCTGCTTTTCCGTGTTCCCGTCTTGGCCGGATCTTGCTCACATTTCCCGAGACGGTCCTGGTTTGGTCCCGACACGCTTCCCGATGCACCTTCCGAACCTGTTCCTGAAAAGGCAACACGAACAGAACCCGCGATCATATCCAATAAAAGTAATAAATAAGAAGGAATCCTGAAAGTACAAATAAGCATCTCGTTCTAAATTCCCGAGGCATTCTTTGGCAATTTCTGGCAAAATACGCTGTTTCCGACGCAAACGCTCGTGAAATCAGGCTATAAGATAACCCCTAATTGGGCGTTATCAAATACCCCCACACTAGGCATTGCTCGTCCCGAGCAACCCCGCCGACACTAGCCTGTAATCATACATTTCTGCCCTCGTGAGACTGGCTTTGTGCATACACTACCTTTGCATATTCTTTCGCCCCGAACCTTTCAACCGGACGACTCGATAGAAAACTGACTCAGATAGAATGTACACAGACTCAAACGACTCAAAACAGACTAATGACAAATTATTTTTTGGCGAGATTGGGCAACCTCAAAAACATTACCAGTGTGTCCTCGTGACCTCATCCTTTCCAGAATGTACTTCCCTGCAAGCGATCGGTAAGTCTGAACAGATTTATATGGTGGATTTAAGCACTGGACCAAAGTACTATTACTTTAGAGACCCATGAAGCCGAAGATACTGTTTTGCATGACCATGCAGAAGGTGATGATAATGATGGTAAATCTGAAAACGATTCTGAGTGGGGTTTTAGTGATGCCGAAGCAGAAGAAGGTATCTCAATGGATGTTGAAAAAGAGAAACAGGCTGAGGTGATTACAACCTTCACCAATCCACTGGCAGAGAAGCCGTCAGGGATTTCTCCGGAGCAAAAGGGGAAGGGTATTGCAATACTGAATGACCATGCATCCTCGGGCACTAAACGTAAAATCAGTGACACTAATCTCAGTCTGAACCAAACCGCAAAAGCATATGCTCGGAACCAAACAGCGGGTAGAGGCTAAGTAAACACACAAGGAGGAAGGGGAGGTATGTTTGGTGGAAACTGTGGAAGAGGATTAGGAAGGGGGGGGGGAACTCGAGGGGGAAGAACAAGTCAGAACGTTATAGCAAGTCGTCAAGGTAATCAAGGCAGCCGGACTACCGTGCAGGCAACTCATCAAGCTCACAAGAATCCATTATAGAATAACAAAGAGGTGTTACAGTCAGTAGCTAAACCACAAACCCAGGTTTCTGTCTCGCAGATTCCAACACAGGAAGGGGCTGCCTTAAAGATCCCAACATCCACATTGGCTGAGTCTGCGGTGCAGTCCAGCCAGGGACAATGAGTCTCATAAGCTGGAACGTGCGGGGGCTTGGGAACCCCCGTAGCGTTATTTCTCTTTGCGATTTAGTAAGGAGACAGAAGCCCAACATAGTCTTCTTAATGGAGAAAAAACAGTATGCAACGGAGATGATAAGGATTAGGGATAGAATTGGTTTTCGGAACGCCATCTTCCACGATTGTGAAGATCGAAGACGCGGTTTGGCTTTGGTGTGGGATGAAGAGATGAGATTCTCTCTATCCAAGAAGTCAAAGTATTATATACATTGTTTTTTCTCGATTGCTAGTGAGATGAAGCATGGGTACCTAACAGGTTTTTACGGCGACCCTGATAGGGGTCAAAGATATAATTCCTGGCTACTTCTAGAACGTTTGCGGCCTCAGGGGCAACCTTGGTGTGTGGTTGAATACTTTAATGCTTTCACGCCTGTTTGCGATAAGGAAGGAGGAAGAGTAGTCTCCTTCAGTCAAATAGAGGGTTTTAGTAGCATTATTACAGCTGAGGGACCTCAGATTCTCAGGATTCCGTTTTACCTGGACTAACAATCAGGGAGATGAGGGATCGATTAGAGAGCGTCTTGACAGGTGTCTTGTGACAGACAATTGGTGTGATATTTTCGGATGGGGGAAAGTGGATCACTTAATAGCTGAAGTATCAGACCATGTGCCTCTACAGGTTACTTGGCCATTAGGTATTCTACGCAACCTAAAAGTTAATAGACGATTTATGTTTGAAAATATGTGGTTACAGGACCATCGTTGTGCTCCTTTTATTGAGGAAAAATGGTCAGCTTATAATTATTCGGTGGATGGTAAGTTGAAGAAGATGGCTTCGGCATTGATTGGATGGAATAGAGAAGTATTTGGTAGCGTCAAAACACAGCTGAAGAAGTTGAGAAACAGATTGGGGCACTTAGTAGTAGGGGTTCAGACGACGGCAGCAGTCGCCGAAGCTAGGACTATTCGACATTCTATTCTTCAGTCGTTACTAAAAGAAGAAGAGATGTGGCGACAGCGATCAAGAGAGATGTGGATGCGAAAGGGTGATCAAAACACATGGTTCTTTCATAGGAAAGCATCAATTAGAAGGAACTGAAACCGTATTGAAGGGATAGAAAACAGTACGGGGTTATGGATGACAGAAAAAGAAGAAATTGTATGTAACACCCCTGATTCCCGAGAGTGTTCCTAAGTGCAATATAGAGTCTTTGGGGGCGAATTTGTAAATAGTTTATCACGGCTTTAAAGTTGGAATTTCGGAGTGTTAGCAATATTTGGAAGTTGTTAGAATTATTTTGAGGCACTAGAAATATTTGGGGTGGTGGTGCAATTTTATGAAAGTAAGTGAAAACCTCTAATTCTAGTTTGTACCCAAAAGTTTGGAAAACTACATTTGCAACCCCCTATTGCATGAGTGCCACTTGGCATGATCATTTTGACACATCTTGGGTTAGATAGCAACACCATAATCTGCTGAGTTGTGTGGAAGAGACATTTTCATCTCCTTCATTCATCATCCTCTTCTTCCTCTTCTTTCTCCTCCAACCACCATAAACCACCACCACCACAACCAAGAAATCCACCATAAGACTTCCTCTTTCCGATCCCAGGAGTAAAACGCACAAAGCGATTTCGAAAAACAAGGAGTATCTAGGGAGAAATTCGGGTTTGAAGGTAAGAACCCTAGTTTTAGTTTTTCATCGATTTCTCCCTCCTTGTTGTAACCCAACAAAATTGACCCACATATTCTTTTTCCTTGTGTCGAGGCGAACCTGGGAAACACAAGCATGCCCTGCAAATCGCCGGATTTTGCTCCAGCCACCGTGCCGCCGCCGCCAAACCTCCATGGCCGACCGGAAATGGTTACTCCTTCATTTCTCCACCAAATTCGATGTTCCTTACATCAATGTGATTCCGGTGACCTTAGGAATGCATTAGAAGCATAGAAACCTGCCCAGATTTTGGTAAGGTTCGAGTTTTATTTCATGTTTTACTCACTTTGTTAGTTTTTCCGACATGCAAAGTGCCCCTGTTAAAATGCTTGTATCTCCCTCGTTTTTTATCCGATTTGAGTGATCCTGGAATTTATGGAATCCTCTAACAATTGGCTACAACTTTCATGTCTTAAATATTTACCAATTCGGTCTCTAACCCAATCAAAAATCGAATTGAAATTGCTGTGTTCGTCTTTGTTCATGCTGAGTTTTTCCCACCAGCATTTTTGACCCAACTTTGGATCTCTGTATCTCCCTCGTTTTTGGTCCGTTTTGAATTATATTTAGCTTTTTGGAATCCTTGGTGAATTGTCTACAACTTTCATGTTGATTTCTTGGTCCAATTAGGTCTCTAAACCCCCTGATTTTGGCCTTGAAATGGGCTGGTTTGCGGTGTTCTTGAACCATCAAGAGCTGAAATGTTTCTAAGTGTAGAACTATGTTGAAGTACCCATTTTATGACATCTATAACTTTCTCAAATGTTAATGAAATCTTGTTCTGTTTTCTCCTCTGTAAAGCTGGTGTATAATACTTCATTTTCTCGTCTCTGGGTCATCTTCAAATTTATAACGGATTGCTCACAAATCGAGCCTAAACTTGCTACTTTGGACCTATAAGAAACACATAAAATTTTTGTAAGAGTTGAATCATTGTTTGCCCCAACTTTGAACAAGCATTGATTCTTGTGTATTTAGTATTTTTGGGAGTTCAAATATGTTCCAGAATCCTTGAATTACCATATTCAAGTACCTGCTTTCGGATTTCCAAATCTCATTCTCAAATGATCATAAATTGGCCACAAAGTTGACTAGTTGAGTCGATTTCTCCCAATCTTTACTTTCAAATTCGATGTCGTAAACGACATCTTCAACCTTAGCATCCTTCACGGAAGTTCTTCGTAATGTTATTTGACCCTAAATATCAACCCTAACCAAGTTTGACTTTCTTTAAACCCTAGTTTGACTGAACTGTATAGGAGGGGCATAATAGTAATTTTACATAAACCTTGAATTGAGATTAGTTAAGTAACTTGGAGGTTGTAAGCATGTATCGTATGTGTATTTGGAGTACTCGTATGTAATTCTCGGCTAATTTTAACCAAGTCAAATGTTGGGGTCTTTTTGCAGTTTTAATAAACTTCGGGGGCCTATGTGCATTTAGTTAAAACTTCACACTTGAACTACTTGAGACTAAGTTAATGTTTTGAGACTGACAACCTGACTTAGAAGGATATTTTGAGCCTTAAGAAGGAAGTATTTGACTCGGGAGTGACCAAATCTATAGTTGGGGTCTTTTTGCAATTTTAGCAAACTTTAGGGGCCTAAGTGTAATTTACTAAAAGTTGTATATTTCGATGCTAAGTTCATATGGGAGATTTTAGAGTCATTATTACATGTTTTTGGGCCGGTATGAGTATAGTGTGGGGTCTGTGCACAATCATAGTCGGTACTGGACGATTTTGGAGTATGAGGGGCGTTTTGGTTAAGTTAGCTTGCATGACCCGCTTTCCATTGCATTCTTGCATACAACCTCATATAGAGGGTATATGCTAATAGGTTGTATACTTTACTTGTGTATATCCAGCTGTTATTAAGGATCGTTCAAAGTAGACGTACATTTTCGTGTTGCTGCATTTGCTGTGAGACTCGGAGACGAGCGTTGTAGGAGTGCTAGCGTTGCTTTGCGCCTTTCATGGCTCAGAGGTAAGTACATATGTACAGCATTTTCATATCAAATTCTGCGTATGGGTTTGATGTTTCAAATGAATGTTTGTTTTATGAAATAGTATGAGAATGCATGTTTTCCAATCGAAAGTTGTTAAACTATTTTATTCATCTCCTTTGAGAACTCTCAAAAATTACTTGTGAAATTTTGATATTCTGATTCTGGTTATGTGAAAGAGAAGAAATAAAATACCTCTAATAGACTTAGGACGATGTAAAGAGTACTGTTATTAATGGGAGGCATCAAGCGATCCTCCATTTTCTTATGGCTAAGACCATTGAAGAAATGCTTCTTATTATTGGATAGAACGTTAATGTTCACAAATCCGCCCCCGATGAGCCAAAATGTATCAAGATATTGAGGCCAAGGGGTTTATAGAGCTATAGAGTGATACTTATACTTGTAAGGGTCACTACGGTATAGGGGTGTCGACACTTGAGGCCTTTTAGCTAATGTTGTGAGCGGGGTTGACGAATGGGCTCCCTTAACGCTCGGGTGAAATAGGGTTTGATATACCCTAGAAGGAACCCTTAGTGATTATTTCGTGATCCCTCTGTCTACATCGATCCTTCTGGTGGCTCTCGACATGCCTCAGCTAAATTAAACTGTTGATTGAAGTCGAAATTAAAAATTGACTACTTTATTAATGTTGTTGGTGGCTCTGGATTGCCCTAATCAATTGAAATGATTTGAAATGCTTTGGCTACTCATGAACTAATTTATTCTCTTAAATGGACTTGTTTACTCTGGATATGTTACCAACTACTCGTGGTTTCTCAATGTTATTAAATTGAGAGGTTTTTGTTACTTGGTTACTTCCAGTTGTTCCAAATTCTCCAACATGATAGTTTTACTGTTTAAATCTTCTGATTTCTTTCAACTCATGCTTCTGTGCCACTCGTTGCTTTACATGTTGTAGTATGTATTTACTCAGTTTTTACTGATCATTCCTTCAAAACTGCGTCGGCTTTTGCCATTTTAAAACCGCAGGTCGTCAATCAAGTGTGGGGAATGGGAATGCGGATCGAGACAAAGAAGTTTAGCTTAAGTCATATCACTTAGTAGATCACACACGATTTGTTTTAGATTGTACTTATATCGAAATTTTGTTATGTACTTTAACCGAAATGTAAACTTAATAGCAAATAATCTACTTTTGGTTATCGATTGTTGCGTTAACCCTGAACCGAGATCCCGGATTGTTTCAGCTGGTATCAGAGCATCGGTTCTCCGGTTAAAGTGACTTTTCGATTTACATTAGTAGAGAATAAGAAATATAAAATGTTTTCAAAATTTAAAATTGATTAGGATAACCCAATTTGGCAATAAGAAGTAAACAAGCCGTCGGGGAGTTTGTGTACTTACGTATTATGAAACTCGACTTGTACTGTATATGTTGATTAAATATTAATGACTATTTGAGATGTTCATGCAATGTTTACTTGCCTATTTACAGGCGCAATATTTATGTGACATGCCTATTTATATCGAATTGTTTGTCGTAGTTGTGTGATGCGTATCTTTGACTCTTTATTTTTGTAAGTAATTTCTCGACGAGAGAGTAACGACGTTGTGACTTAGAAGACCCCGAAACCATTCTTTCGCACCTACGAGTGACGAACCTTAAAACATTAGTTTGAATTTGGTTTATTTTGAGTTAGTTTGACATGATTCTTTCCAAAATTAGAAACTTTTGAAAATAAAGTATTTATTACAAAAAAAAATGGTTTCTGAAATGATTGACGTTTTGAGCTACCAAATGCCAAGTGATATGGACCACTTTGTTTATCAGTCCGCTGGCGCGACTCTTAGTACGACGGTACTATAAGTTGTACCCGCTGTGTAGACTAAGTTGGAAAATTTGAAGCACATGCGAGTTGTGTTAGAAAGGCACGTTGTGTGACGACACATAGTGTTCTTTCTCCCTCGTATGCGTGGAACACTTTAGGTGATTTGTTTATCTAACCCTATAGAGGTAAGACAACATTTTTAACGTGGATGATTCAAGCAAAACGACATATTAGTCTTGATGAAAGTATTTGTCTAAAAGTTTCGAGATTTGTATAAATTTTAGCAAATTTTTGAGTCGTTTCTAAAATTGAGAACTTGTATGTTGTTATTGAACTTTCAAAATCTTGTCTCGAACTTTTACTTGTATTAATCGTATACGAAACCCTATTGTGATGAGAGTCTAGGCTGGATAGTAGTATAGACCCATAATAGACCCCGTCATGCGGAGAGTGAGAATGAGAAATTTCTTTCAGTTAAGGTGTTTCTGGCTGACCATCTAAGGAAGTCATCTTTTGGGAGCAGAACATCCAACGAGAGTGACTTATGTACTTGTGTGACTTAGTCAAATAGACTGAGTCACTGTGCAGCATTTTATGTATGGGGGTAAGTATAGTATGAGATCTTCGGGGACGAAGATTCTTTTAAGGTGGGTAGATTGTAACACCCCTGATTCCGAGAGTGTTCCTAAGTGCAATATAGAGTCTTTGGGGGCGAATTTGTAAGTAGTTTGTCATGGTTTTAAAGTTGGAATTTCGGAGTGTTAGCAATATTTGGAAGTTGTTAGAATGATTATGAGGCACTAGAAATATTTGGGGTGGTGGTGCAATTTTATGAAAGTAAGTGAAAACCTCTAATTCTAGTTTGTACCCAAAAGTTTGGAAAACTACATTTGCAACTGTTGGAATAGATGCCCTAGAGGCAATCTAGTTTAGTATGAATTTGTATATGGCTAGAAAATGCATTTATTATTTATTGGATATTTAATATAATGAATTCCTTAGATTTACAATTGTGTTGTTTATCTTAAATATCCCTAGTCAAGTATAATGATTAATGGGAAAATCATCTATAGACTAGTATGGGGTTGGATTGATATGGAGATATCACGATCCAACACATAGGTGTGCATTACGGAATGTTGCACTGGATTGACCCATCTCCGAGAAGGCTACGTACACGTAATTGTAAGTCACAAGCGCTTCTCGTGGTGCAATGGTTTTGTCATCCTTAGACTTGAAGTCACTAGATATTCTAGTTGTGGATCATTGTGATCTTGGTAGCGTTAAACGCTACACCGTAACTGGGTAGTTATAAAGGCGTGTACTGGATACAATGAGAAGCAAGCTTAGAGATCGTAGTGGACGTAGATAGGATTTGTCCCTCCCACATAACGGGAGCAAATATCCTAGGCCACTCGAGGGATAGTGCTTATAGAATGTCTGGCCAGACTCAAATAAATCAATATGGGATATTGATGTTATTTGCACGAATAAGGCTATTCCCATGAATCGAGAAACTATGGATTGGATATACGAGTGTGACTTGTATGTCTCGTGTCCAATCCGGATATGGAGACAAAGGGATGAGACAATTACTTGTACAAAGGTTGTCAAGATGACTATTCGATTAGTTGGCTAGAATGGATGTTTTGCTAGAGACCGCTCCATGTTAGCAAATAGTTGCTACCAACTAGATAGAACCTATGGGGTCACACGCTATATAGAGTTGAACTAGTTTTGGGAATTAATTAATTGGATTAATTAATTAGAAGGATCACTTTGCAAAACCTTGCAAACTTAGTAGGGACTAATTTGCAAGGAAGGGACTAAATTGAATTCTAGTAGGACTAGAATAAGTCTTTTAGGTAGTTAACAAGGAGTTGTTGGACTATATAAAGGAGCTTCCTTCCTTCCTTCCCACATAACTTATGATCATTAAGTGAACATAACAAGAGTGGGAGAGAACAAAAGGAGAGAGAGCAAGCAACAAGGAGGCCCGAACCGCCCCCTTGCCGCCGCCCCGTCCCCGTCGGCCAAAGGAGGCCGAGACCCTCCTTCGGGTCTCGTTTTGCGTGATTTGTTCTTCCTCTTCCTATTCCGGGCTAGCACCAAAGGAGTTGGGAGATCTAGGATCAACTCTAGGCGTGGATCAACCATAGAGAGCGTGACATTATTCGCGTTTGAAGTCATCAAGGAGAACCCAAAGGTGTGTTTATGATTTCTAACCTTTACCATCGTTATGTCTCTTGACTTGTGATCCTTGGAGGGTTTTGCATGGTTTTTATGTTTGATTATGCTTCCGTTGTGCGATCAATGAATCAAAACCCTACAGTGGTATCGGAGCCACAGGTCGTAGAGCATAAACGTGGTTTATGTGTTACGTTTTAGTTGTTTTACACCTTAATTTGATTGTTTATCGCGTAAAACAAGACAAATCAAGCATGGGATGCAATTTGTCAATAATTAATCATAACAAGACCCAATTTTTTGCATTGGATGCATGAATTGGTGAGTTTGAAAAATTTTAGGATCTTAGATCTAGGGTTTGGGCATCCTTGGGGAAGAAGGAGTTCTCCCAAAACAAGGAAACAACCAAACTTGGGCACCAAGCAAGGGAGTTGTTTTGGAAACAACTCCCTCAAGGAGGTTCGGCCCCCCTAGGGCCTTGTGGTTCACTTTATTGGGCCCGGGCAATTTGATTGTTGGGCCCATGGACCGTTTTAACCCTAGAAATCCTAAAATCAATTAAAATTGACCAAGCGCGTTAAAATTGGATTTTAACTATTTATGTGCAAATCGCATGGTGATTGGATATGGCCTTAGGATGTGGTTTGATGTGGATGTTTAATTTTGTGGTTTGGTTTTACGGCCTGCGAGCTGATCAATTAATTGTAATAATTAATTAGGGTTTTATGGCCTGCGTGCCATTTTTTTCTCAACTTGTGAGATTTATTTTATTTAGTATAGATATTAGCTAGTGCTAGAGAAAGTAGATTGTTAGCCAAGATTGGAGAAAAAGAAGCCCAAAGCCAAAGAAGCCACAAAAGATGGAGCATGGAGCATTCCACAAGACTATGAAGGATGGACCAAAAGATCAAAGACGCATGGAGATGTGTTTGCTTTAGGGTTCATAGATAATTCCATTGGCTTGGAATTATCTTAGTCTAGAAAAAGGCCATATCCACGTCACGTTTAATTTCTGTTTGTGGTTGTTTATTTATTGTCTTATTATTGTGTAGTTGGTGTATGGATGATGCATGCAATTAGGATAACAAGATAATTAGACAACCCGGATCTATTATTTGGAGTTGTGCCCAAACTCAAATAGATAGATTAGTTGATATTGATCAACAAAACAATTAAGAATTGAATTAAAATCCCTCAAAATTCAAATATTGTGTTTTTGCCTTCTCGTTATTTAAACACTCATTATCATCATTATTTATCAAGTTCGTGCGTGCCAAAGCAAGGCGACTTGGTTCATAATGATGGAATGTGATGGCACGTAACAATGGGCAATTGTTTAGATAAGAGGTTGAACACAACTAGGCTATTAATTTGATTAAGAAACCTAGAGGCAATCAATTGGGATTATCCATATGGATTGATAAATAAGGAGTTATTTGCCCGATTGAACCAAGAGTTGCATATGGGATGCAATTGGAATTGTTCCTACCTAAAGTAGTCAAATTATGGGTGACTTGCCAAAGCAAGCTCATAAGGAGATGAAAGATAAATCTTGTCCCACTAGAAAATATAAGGATATTTTCCGCATTAATATCTTGAGGGTTATTAATCCGTAGAAAAATAGTGGGAGCTATATTTGATAAACTAGCCATTATTGAATATAGTCAAAAATTCACAAATACTAAAACTTGCGTATTTTCCTTTTTGTAGAATTCCAAATGGCAAACAACTCATCGAGTTCACAACATTCCCTACGATCTGTCCTTGAGAAGGACAAGCTCTCTGGAACCAACTTTCTTGATTGGTACAGAAACTTGAGAATTGTTCTCAAGCAAGAGAAGAAACTGTACGCAATAGAGGAGCATGTTCCAGAAGGTCCAGAGAACCAAACACCTGCTGCCTTAAAGGCGTATCAAAAGCGTGTTGATGACGCTAATGATGCGGCCTGCCTAATGCTTTGCACCATGACTTCTGAGCTTCATAAGCAACACGAAAACATGAATGCTGTCGATACGATCGAACATCTAAAGCAGCTCTTCCAAGAGCAAGCGAGGGTAGAGAGGTATGAGGTCTCAAAGGCACTGTTCAAATGTCATCTGGCAGAAGGGAACCCGGTGGGACCCTATGTACTCCGAATGATCGGGTACTTGGAGAATCTCGCCCGACTAGGGTTCCCGGTCGGCCAAGAGTTGGCAACCGATCTCGTGTTGCAATCGTTGCCCGAGAGTTATGGACAGTTCATTATGAACTATAACATGAACGAGATCGTTAAACCATTGCCAGATTTACTCAATATGTTGAGGACGGCTGAACAGAGCATCAACAAGGGTAAGGGCAAGGCCATTATGATGGTACAGAAAGGAAAGGGCAAAAGGTTTGCCTCTTCCTCCAAGGGCAAAGGCAAGTCAGTTGCCAAGTCCAAGGAACCTGCCCTTAAGCCTGTTGGTGGCATTGCCAAGGCCGTGACTAAAGGTGAGTATCACTATTGCAGTCAGCCTGGACACTGGAGGAGGAACTGCCCAAAATATCTGGAGGACAAGAGGCTTGGAATAGTGATTCCACCACCACCAGGTATTTTTGTTGTAGATGTCAATTTAACTGTCTCTACATCATGGGTATTAGATACTGGATGTGGATCTCATATTTGTCGAAATATGCAGGATCTAAAGAGAAGTAGAAGATTGGCTAAAGGAGAGGTAGATCTACGCGTTGGGAATGGAGCAAAGGTTGCTGCGTTGGCCATAGGCGTGTGCGAGCTATCTCTGCCTTCAGGATTAGTTTTAGAATTAAATAATTGCTATTTTGTGCCTGCTATGAGCAGAAACATTATTTCTATTTCTTGTTTGGACAAGGATGGTTTTATTATTTCAGTAAAGAACAATTGTTGTTCCTTTTATTTGAATAATATTCACTATTTTAGTGCGCAATTATTTAATGGACTTTATGTCCTTGATCTAAGCAATCCTGTCTACAACGTTAATACCAAGCGGATTAAAATAAATGATTTAAATCTAGCTTATTTATGGCACTGTCGTTTAGGCCACATAAATGAGAAACGTGTATCTAGACTCCATAAGGATGGATTACTAGACTCATTTGATTTTGAATCATATGAGACATGTGAGGCTTGTTTATTGGGAAAAATGACAAAGTCCCCTTTCAATAAGAAAGGTGAGAGGACTAGTGAGCAATTGGCGCTCATACATACCGATGTGTGTGGGCCATTTGCCACGCCTGCCAGAGGTGGTTATGTCTACTTCATTACTTTTACTGATGATTACAGTAGATATGGATTTGTGTACCTTATGAGGGCAAAATCCGAATCCTTTGAAGTGTTCAAAGAATTCAAGAATGAAGTAGAGAAGCAACTTGGCAAAAGTATAAAGGCTCTACGATCGGATCGTGGAGGAGAATACTTGAGCCAAGAGTTTGACGACTATCTTAGAGAGTGTGGGATCGTGTCCCAACTCACTCCACCCGGAACGCCACAATGGAATGGCGTGTCCGAGAGGAGGAATCGAACCCTATTGGATATGGTTCGATCTATGATATGTCAAACCGATCTTCCATTGTCATTTTGGGGCTACCCTCTATTAAGTGCAGCTTTCACCATTAACCGTGTTCCATCCAAATCAGTCATGAAGACACCATATGAGATGTGGAGTGGGAGGCGTCCCACGCTGTCGTTCATGAGGATTTGGGGCTGCGATGTCTATGTAAAACGTTTACAATCAGACAAGCTAGGGCCTAAATCGGATAAGTGTAAATTTGTTGGGTACCCTAAGGAAACTAAGGGTTACTACTTCTACAATCCAACCGAGAACAAAGTGTTTGTTGCTCGGACCGGCGTGTTTCTAGAAAGAGAATTTGTCTCTAAAGAAGCAAGTGGGAGGAATGTAGAACTTGAAGAGGTTCAAGAACCACAAATCACTGAACCGATTATGGAACATGAACAGGAACCACAAGCAGTTGTGGAGCCACCTGTTCAGGTAACACAAGAGCTTCGTAGATCTAGTAGAGTGCGCCAGGAAACCGAGAGGTATGGACTTCTCGTAACCGATTCCGGTGACACGATGCTCATAGATGATGAGCCTACTACCTATGAGGAGGACATGAGTGGCCCAGACTCTCAGAAGTGGCTGGAAGCCATGAGATCCGAGATGGAATCCATGTATACCAACAAAGTATGGACTTTGGTGGAACCACCCGATGGGGCGCGGCCCATAGGGTGCAAGTGGGTCTTCAAGAAGAAGATCGACATGGATGGAAATGTGATTACCTATAAGGGCCGATTGGTGGCTAAAGGATTCAGACAGATTCATGGTATTGACTATGATGAAACCTTTTCACCAGTCGCTATGACCAAATCCATCCGAATCCTACTTGCGATTGCAGCATACCACGACTATGAGATTTGGCAGATGGATGTCAAAACAGCATTCCTGTATGGGAATCTCCTCGAGGACGTGTATATGATACAGCCGGAGGGTTTTGAAGATCCAAAGCAAGCCAAAAAAGTCTGTAAGCTGCAACGATCCATTTATGGATTGAAGCAAGCTTCTGGGAGTTGGAATCGACGTTTTGATGAAGTGGTCAAAGAGTTTGGCTTCATCAGAAACGAAGATGAGTCTTGTGTCTACAAGAAGGTTAGTGGGAGCTCTGTAGCTTTTCTGGTCTTGTATGTGGATGACATACTGCTCATTGGAAACGACATTCCCATGCTGCAATCTGTGAAAGATTGGCTAGGAAAGTGTTTCTCAATGAAGGACTTAGGGAAAGCAGCCTATATACTCGGTATAAAGATCTATATAGATAGATCTAAGAGGTTGCTAGGCCTAAGTCAAAGTACATATATTGACAAGGTGTTGAAACGGTTCAACATGCAAGATTCTTAGAAGGGATTCTTGCCCATGTCACATGGAATCACTCTTTCGAAGAGTGGTTGTCCTTCCAATGAGATTGAGAAGGAACGCATGAGTAGAATCCCCTATGCCTCGGCCATAGGATCTATCATGTACGCCATGTTATGTACTAGACCAGATGTGTCATATGCCTTGAGTATGACAAGTAGATACCAATCCAATCCGGGTGAGAGTCACTGGATTGCAGTCAAGAACATCCTAAAGTACTTGAGAAGAACTAAGGATGCTTTCTTGATATTTGGCGGTGAGGAAGAGTTGCGTGTAAGGGGTTACACTGATGCAAGCTTCCAAACCGACAGAGATGACTTTAGATCACAATCGGGATATGTGTTTTGCCTGAATGGAGCAGCGGTGAGCTGGAAGAGTTCCAAGCAAGAGACGGTAGCTGATTCTACAACAGAGGCTGAGTACATTGCTGCAAATGGCGCAGCAAAGGAGGCTGTTTGGATCAGAAAGTTTGTTTCTGAACTTGGTGAGGTCCCTTGCATTGCGGATCTAGTGGAGTTGTTCTGTGACAACACTGGGGCGATCGCGCAATCAAAGGAACCCAGATCGCACCAGAAGTCCAAGCACGTGCTCAGGAAGTTTCATCTGATTCGAGATATTATCGATAGAGGAGACGTTCGGATATGCAAGATTCCTACAGATGATAATCTGTCAGATCCGCTTACAAAGCCTCTCACGCAGTGGAAGCATGAAGGGCACACTAGGAGTATGGGCATACGAGATGCGCCAGATTGGCTCTAGTGCAAGTGGGAGACTGTTGGAATAGATGCCCTAGAGGCAATCTAGTTTAGTATGAATTTGTATATGGCTAGAAAATTCATTTATTATTTATTGGATATTTAATATAATGAAGTCCTTAGATTTACAATTGTGTTGTTTATCTTAAATATCCCTAGTCAAGTAAAATGATTAATGGGACAATCATCTATAGACTAGTATGGGGTTGGATTGATATGGAGATATCACGATCCAACACATAGGTGTGCATTACGGAATGTTGCACTGGATTGACCCATCTCCGAGAAGGCTACATACACGTTATGTTAAGTCACAAGCGCTTCTCGCGGTGCAATGGTATTGTCATCCTTAGACTTGAAGTCACTAGATATTCTAGTTGTGGATCATTGTGATCTTGGTAGCGTTAAACGCTACACCGTAACTGGGTAGTTATAAAGGCGTGTACTGGATACAATGAGAAGCAAGCTTAGAGATCGTAGTGGACGTAGATAGGATTTGTCCCTCCCACATAACGGGAGCAAATATCCTAGGCCACTCGAGGGATAGTGCTTATAGAATGTCTGGTCAGACTCAAATAAATCAATATGGGATATTGATGTTATTTGCACGAATAAGGCTATTCGCATGGATCAAGAAACTATGGATTGGATATACGAGTGTGACTTGTATGTCTCGTGTCCAATCCGGATATGGAGACAAAGGGATGAGACAATTACTTGTACAAAGGTTGTCAAGATGACTATTCTATTAGTTGGCTAGAATGGATGTTTTGCTAGAGACCGCTCCATGTTAGCAAATAGTTGCTACCAACTAGATAGAACCTATGGGGTCACACGATATATAGAGTTGAACTAGATTTGGGAATTAATTAATTGGATTAATTAATTAGAAGGATCACTTTGCAAAACCTTGCAAACTTAGTAGGGACTAATTTGCAAGGAAGGGACTAAATTGAATTCTAGCAGGACTAGAATAAGTCCTTTAGGTAGTTAACAAGGAGTTGTTGGACTATATAAAGGAGCTTCCTTCCTTCCTTCCCACATAACTTATGCTCATTAAGTGAACATAACAAGAGTGGGAGAGAACAAAAGGAGAGAGAGCAAGCAACAAGGAGGCCCGAACCGCCCCCTTGCCGCCGCCCCGTCCCCGTCGGCCAAAGGAGGCCGAGACCCTCCTTTGGGTCTCGTTTTGCGTGATTTCTTCTTCCTCTTCCTATTCCGGGCTAGCACCAAAGGAGTTGGGAGATCTAGGATCAACTCTAGGCGTGGATCAACCATAGAGAACGTGACATTATTCGCGTTTGAAGTCATCAAGGAGAACCCAAAGGTGTGTTTATGATTTCTAACCTTTACCATCGTTATGTCTCTTGAATTGTGATCCTTGGAGGGTTTTGCATGGTTTTTATGTTTGATTATGCTTCCGTTGTGCGATCCATGAATCAAAACCCTACAGCAACCCCCTTTTGCATGAGTGCCACTTGGCATGATCATTTTGACACATCTTGGGTTAGATAGTAACACCATAATCTGCTGAGTTGTGTGGGAGAGACATTTTCATCTCCTTCATTCATCATCCTCTTCTTCCTCTTCTTTCTCCTTCAACCACCATGAACCACCACCACCACAATCAAGAACTCCACCATAAGGCTTCATCTTTCCGACCTGCTGCTACCCGAGGTAGCCATCGATCCCAGGAGTAAAATGCACAAAGCGATTTCGAAAAACAAGGACTATCAAGGGAGAAATTCGGGTTTGAAGGTAAGAACTCTAGTTTCAGTTTTTCATCGATTTCTCCCTCCTTGTTGTAACCCAACACAATAGACCCACATATTCTTGTTCCTTGTGTCGAGGGGAACATGGGAAGCACAAGCATGCCCTGAAAATTGCCGGATTTTGCTCCAGCCACCGTGCCGCCGCCGCCAAAGCTCCATGGCCGACCGGAAATGGTTACTCCTTCATTTCTCCACCAAATTCGATGTTCCTTACATAAATGTGATCCCCATGACCTTAGGAATGCATTAGAAGCATCAAAACCTGCCCAGATTTTGGTTAGGTTCGAGTTTTATTTCATGTTTCACTCAGTTTGTTAGTTATTCCGACATGCAAAGTGCCCCTGTTAAAATGTTTGTGTCTCCCTCGTTTTTTATCCGATTTGAGTGATCCTGGACCTTATGGAATCCTGAGACAATTGGCTACAACTTTCATGTTTTAAATTTTTACCAATTCGGTCTCTAACCGAGTCAAAAATCGAATTGAAGTTGCTGTGTTCGTGCTTGTTCATGCTGAGTTTTTCCCACCAGCATTTTTGATTCAACTTTGGATCTCTGTATCTCTATCGTTTTTGGTCCGTATTGAATGATATTTAGCTTTCTGGAATCCTTGGTGAATTGTCTACAACTTTCATGTTGATTTCTTGGTCCAATAAGGTCTCTAAACCCTCTGATTTTGGCCTTGAAGTGGGCTGGTTTGCGGTGTTCTTGAACCATCAAGAGCTGAAATGTTTCTAAGTGTAGAACTATGTTGAAGTACCCATTTTATGACATCTATAACTTTCTCAAATGTTAATGAAATCTTGTTCTGTTTTCTCCTCTGTAAAGCTAGTGTATAATACTTCATTTTTTTCGTCGCTGGGTCATCTGCAAATTTATAACGGATTGCTCACAAATCGAACCTAAACTTGCTACTTTGGACCTAGAAGAAACACATAAAATTTTTGTAAGTGTTGAATCATTATCTGACCCAACTTTGAACAAGCATAGCTTCTTGTGTATTTAGAAATTTTGGGAGTTCAAATATGTTCCGGAATCCTTGAATTACCATCTTCAAGTACCGCTTTCGGATTTCCAAATCTCATTCTCAAATGATCATAAGTTGGCCACAAAGTTGACTAGTTAAGTCGATTTCTCTCAATCTTTACTTTCAAATTCGATGTCGTAAACGACATCTTCAACCTTAGCATCCTTCACGGAAGTTGTTCGTAATGTTATTCTGACCCTAAATATCAACTCTAACCAAGTTTGACTTTCTTTAAACCCTAGTTTGACTGAACTGTATAGAAGTGGCATAATAGTAATTTCACATAAACCTTGAATTGAGATTAGTTAAGTAAATTGGAGGTTGTAAGCATGTATTGTATGTGTATTTGGAGTACTCGTATGTAATTCTCGGCTAATGTTCACCAAGTCAAATGTTGGGGTCTTTTTGCAGTTTTAATAAACTTCGGGGGCCTATGTGTATTTAATTAAAACTTCACACTTGAACTACTTGAGACTAAGTTAATGTTTTGAGACCGGCAACCTGACTTAGAAGGATATTTGGAGCCCTAAATCAATAGTTGGGGTCTTTTTGCAATCTTAGCAAACATTAGGGGCCTAAGTGTAATTTACTGAAAGTTGTATATTTCGATGCTAAGTTCATATGGGAGAGTTTAGAGTCATTATTACATGTTTTTGGGCCAGTATGAGTATAGTGTGGGGTCCATGCACAATCATAGTCGGTACTGGACGATTTTGGAGTATGAGGGGCGTTTTGATTGAGTTAGCTTGCATGACCCACTTTCCATTGCATTCTTGCATACAACCTCATATAGAGGGTATATGCTAATAGGTTGTATACTTTACTTGTGTATATCCAGCCGTTATTAAGGATCGTTCAAAGTAGACGTACGTTTTCGTGTTGCTGCATTTACTGTGAGACTCGGAGACGAGCGTTGTAGGTGTAATACCCCGTAATTTTAGGGGTATTTTTAGGAGTTTACTGGATATTTTGGATCGTTAGTAGGAATTATAAAAGTAGTTTTGTTAATTTTATGTGTTATATATTATTTATATTTATATATATAATTATATGTCAAGAAAAATAATATTTTGAATTTTTTTTCTTCTGTATATTGTTTTTAGTAAAAGTTACAAAAATTATGTAATGTTATGTGGGTATATAAAAGTTAAATAGATTCTTTTAGTTTTGTATTTATATATATATATTTTTTTAAAAAAAGAAAATGTTTTTGAAATATGTATTTAATTTATTATACAAGTATATATTAGTTTTATAATAATTTTATAGTTATTTATACGTGTAAATTTGTTGTGCTAGTTTACTTAATACGTGACATAAACAAAAGTTTTTACGTAGTAACCACGGCGGTAACCGTACGTGTGCCACACCGTATCACTCCACCGCACCATACTCCGTCCACACCCTAAAACTCCTCCTCCCAGCTTCATCTTCATCCTCACGAACATGTTCAGGAGTTGAACTCCTTCTCCATCACCACCACTGCTCTCAAAATCTGACCAAATTATAAGTAGAATCCAACTTCTTCACGGACTGAATCTTACCCAGATTTCGCCTCCAATTCAATCCGAAGCTTCACCCTCTCGGACTCCATCTCCCCATCGGAAACTCACCAAGAGGTGAATAAATACCCCTCTGTGCAAACCCATCTCTCTCGCTCAATCACCCTCAATCACTTTCTCTCTCTCGCTGCCCTGTTTCGCCGGAAAACACCAAGCCGAAGCCCAGCTTTGACCCAGCTCGGCCTCCCCTGTTTCGTGTGACGCCGGCGCTGCCACCCTCCGTCACCCTCTCCGGCGCCGTCCTTGTCTCCGACGAGCTGCACCGAGCAGCTGGAAGCACCAAAGCCGAGCTCCGGCTTGTTGGCCGCTGCTCTGTCCCTTCCCGACGCCACCACCGCGAATCTCGCCGCCGTCGTCTTTTCGACCTTGCTTCGGTAACGCCATTCCTCTTCGTCTTTCTTTCTCTGCATATGGGTGGGTTTGTGTGTGTGTTTGCAGAATCGAGTGTGTGTGTGTGTGTTGTGCAAGGGTGTGTGGTGTCGAGGATGGGGTGAGGAGGTAGGAACAGAGAAGTTTTTTTTGGGGGGTGATGGGTGTGTGGTCTGTTTGTGGTAAAGGAAGTAGTAATAGTAGTAGTATTAAAATATTACTGTAATGGTAGTAGTAGTTAATCCATCTAGTGTCTTATTATTATTATTATTATTATTATTATTATTATTATTATTATTATTATTATTATTATTATTATTATTATTATTATTATTATTATTATTATTATTATTATTATTATTATTATTATAAATGTCTTATAGTATATGTTAAGGTAATATGAGGATATTTAACTCCTATTTACTTTATGTTTCTTATTTAATTAATTGTTTATTTGTTGTTATATATCATATTTTAAAATCCCAGATTTCCAAAAGAAAACGGCATTTGTCGTAATTTAATAAATTTTCCGGTCAACTCAATGTAGAGAAGAATATACAAGCAATCTAGTTTTAATATTTATACTTTCCAACATGTAAAGTTATTTTAATATTTACTTACATATATAACGATTAAGTAATTTTCTAGAATATATATATATATATATATCTTTATTTCAGCTTTAGTGTTTATGTTTATGAACTACTATTCTCTTATTAAAATTAATTTCTAAACTTACCATTTATAGTTAATAAAATATATTTCGTATTGGGAATATTTGGGGGTTACACTTGCATTGCATATAGGAATTTGTACGTGTGCTAGCAATATATTGATTAGGAATAATTGTCGTTGTAGACGCCGACTTCGTAGACGGTGAATTTGTGGAGGATCCATACTACGAATACTAGGAGTACTTGCTTTCGTGCGACGAGCTCTCTACCAATCCAAGTAAGTTTATATGCGCAACACCTTCAACTATCAAAATGTGTTTGGCGTGTGTTACTTGTGTATCGTCCAACTGTTTTAAACTTTGAATTTTGAAATCTCTCTTGCAAATATCTCTTTCGAAAGTATGCGGTCATGTGATAAATTAATGAACGATAAATGATATGGGGCGATGTACAGAGGATGTGTGTGAAGGCTACGGCCGGAGACGCATGTTGGCGAGTCTCCTTTGTATTTATATATGGCTACGGTCGGAGACGCATGTCGGCGAGTCTCCTTTGTATTATGGCTAAGGCCAGGGAAGCATGTCGGCGATTCCCTATGTTTATTGTGAAAGCTATAGAGTACTACCTATGCATGTGTGGGTCACAACTGTATAGGGGTGTCGACACTTAAGGTCTCATAGTTAGTTCAGGGGTGAATTGGGATGGACTGTGATATCCCGAGAGGTACTCTAATTATTATTATTGCATCGTGACCTCTCTGTGGGCATTCGTTACCCGCTGGGCTCTAATATGCCTCAGCTCAACTAATGATTAAATGTGAAGTTACTTCAGTTATATTGTGATCCAGTCTTTAAGCCAAAACTCTGTTTTACATGTTGTGGTATATGCTTACTCAGTTTTTACTGATAAACTTTTACTGCGGTCGGCTGTTGCTATTTGAAAACCCGCAGGTTATGAATAAAGTGGGGGAACGCGCACACGTGAATTGAAGATTAGGATCAAGCAGCTAGGAAGTTTTTCATTTATGTTAGGAAGCTTTTGTTTCAGAATTTTGATTTGAACAATTTCATTTATCTCTTTCAAAACTATTGTTGGAGGATTTCTCCGGTTTTCATCAATAAATGCACTTTTGGATTATCGTTTGGTTGTACTAGCAGGGAACCGTAGGTTCCAGGGTTGTTTCAGTTGGTATCAGAGCCGACGGTCCCAACGCTAGTGCGACCTTTCGGTTTCCATTAAATAAAGATAAAACATAAATTGAAACTTTTTGAAATTTAAAATGGACATAGGCTATCGAAAATTGGAAATAAAACTAAACAAGCCGAGGTTATGGGATATGTGTAGTCTTTAATCCTTATTAGTTGTCTCTATCCTATCCTATATTGTTGATGTGTTTATGGTTCGAAGCCTTGCTGGTTCTCAGCTGTATGCTTGCTATTCTCCTATTGCATGTTTCGTGAGTGTCGTTGTGATACTATATGTGTTATATACGTTGTTATTTTACTGTCAAGTGTCCCGTCTGCACCTCAAACTTTCTCTGAGACTTCCCTCTCTCACTCTCCCTCTTGCCTCCCATATGGCATACCCTTTTATCCTCACCATTGCACCAGACGAGGAGTCCTGCTGCTTATGAAGTATCGAGAAGATGAAAGCACCCATAAATTTGCTGCTAGTGGCCGATCGTTGTCAAGATTAGAGTTGGATACGAACTTCCAACTATCGTCTTCGAAACTCGTTGATGTGCTGCCATTACATTCTTAACGATTTGGCCGACGTTCTATCATGGTTACTATTGAAGCCGAGTACATGAGTGTTCTGGTGAGCTGTAGAATGTCAAATCCGATGAGGTCATGATCGAATAAGTTCCCCGCTTGTTCGAACATTCACTGAATTGGGATCTGGGGACATCACTCCTCTAAGGGGAAGGGGATGTGACAACCGGTCCCATTTCAGGCCTTCTCTCTTTGACAGCTGTTGCGTGCATGTAGTGTCATCCTCTTTATTACACTTAGGCACATTGGGCGTCACGGTAGTGTCACGTCATCGTGTTAGTTATAGGAAGTCGTTGAGAGTGATGATGCTGGAGGATTAGTTTAAGCTTCGGGGACGAACCTTTGTTTTAAGGGAGATGTGATGTAATACCCCGTAATTTTAGGGGTATTTTTAGGAGTTTACTGGATATTTTGGATCGTTAGTAGGAATTATAAAAGTAGTTTTGTTAATTTTATGTGTTATATATTATTTATATTTATATATATAATTATATGTCAAGAAAAATAATATTTTGAATTTTTTTTCTTCTGTATATTGTTTTTAGTAAAAGTTACAAAAATTATGTAATGTTATGTGGGTATATAAAAGTTAAATAGATTCTTTTAGTTTTGTATTTATATATATATATTTTTTTAAAAAAAGAAAATGTTTTTGAAATATGTATTTAATTTATTATACAAGTATATATTAGTTTTATAATAATTTTATAGTTATTTATACGTGTAAATTTGTTGTGCTAGTTTACTTAATACGTGACATAAACAAAAGTTTTTACGTAGTAACCACGGCGGTAACCGTACGTGTGCCACACCGTATCACTCCACCGCACCATACTCCGTCCACACCCTAAAACTCCTCCTCCCAGCTTCATCTTCATCCTCACGAACATGTTCAGGAGTTGAACTCCTTCTCCATCACCACCACTGCTCTCAAAATCTGACCAAATTATAAGTAGAATCCAACTTCTTCACGGACTGAATCTTACCCAGATTTCGCCTCCAATTCAATCCGAAGCTTCACCCTCTCGGACTCCATCTCCCCATCGGAAACTCACCAAGAGGTGAATAAATACCCCTCTGTGCAAACCCATCTCTCTCGCTCAATCACCCTCAATCACTTTCTCTCTCTCGCTGCCCTGTTTCGCCGGAAAACACCAAGCCGAAGCCCAGCTTTGACCCAGCTCGGCCTCCCCTGTTTCGTGTGACGCCGGCGCTGCCACCCTCCGTCACCCTCTCCGGCGCCGTCCTTGTCTCCGACGAGCTGCACCGAGCAGCTGGAAGCACCAAAGCCGAGCTCCGGCTTGTTGGCCGCTGCTCTGTCCCTTCCCGACGCCACCACCGCGAATCTCGCCGCCGTCGTCTTTTCGACCTTGCTTCGGTAACGCCATTCCTCTTCGTCTTTCTTTCTCTGCATATGGGTGGGTTTGTGTGTGTGTTTGCAGAATCGAGTGTGTGTGTGTGTGTTGTGCAAGGGTGTGTGGTGTCGAGGATGGGGTGAGGAGGTAGGAACAGAGAAGTTTTTTTTGGGGGGTGATGGGTGTGTGGTCTGTTTGTGGTAAAGGAAGTAGTAATAGTAGTAGTATTAAAATATTACTGTAATGGTAGTAGTAGTTAATCCATCTAGTGTCTTATTATTATTATTATTATTATTATTATTATTATTATTATTATTATTATTATTATTATTATTATTATTATTATTATTATTATTATTATTATTATTATTATTATTATTATTATTATTATAAATGTCTTATAGTATATGTTAAGGTAATATGAGGATATTTAACTCCTATTTACTTTATGTTTCTTATTTAATTAATTGTTTATTTGTTGTTATATATCATATTTTAAAATCCCAGATTTCCAAAAGAAAACGGCATTTGTCGTAATTTAATAAATTTTCCGGTCAACTCAATGTAGAGAAGAATATACAAGCAATCTAGTTTTAATATTTATACTTTCCAACATGTAAAGTTATTTTAATATTTACTTACATATATAACGATTAAGTAATTTTCTAGAATATATATATATATATATATCTTTATTTCAGCTTTAGTGTTTATGTTTATGAACTACTATTCTCTTATTAAAATTAATTTCTAAACTTACCATTTATAGTTAATAAAATATATTTCGTATTGGGAATATTTGGGGGTTACACTTGCATTGCATATAGGAATTTGTACGTGTGCTAGCAATATATTGATTAGGAATAATTGTCGTTGTAGACGCCGACTTCGTAGACGGTGAATTTGTGGAGGATCCATACTACGAATACTAGGAGTACTTGCTTTCGTGCGACGAGCTCTCTACCAATCCAAGTAAGTTTATATGCGCAACACCTTCAACTATCAAAATGTGTTTGGCGTGTGTTACTTGTGTATCGTCCAACTGTTTTAAACTTTGAATTTTGAAATCTCTCTTGCAAATATCTCTTTCGAAAGTATGCGGTCATGTGATAAATTAATGAACGATAAATGATATGGGGCGATGTACAGAGGATGTGTGTGAAGGCTACGGCCGGAGACGCATGTTGGCGAGTCTCCTTTGTATTTATATATGGCTACGGTCGGAGACGCATGTCGGCGAGTCTCCTTTGTATTATGGCTAAGGCCAGGGAAGCATGTCGGCGATTCCCTATGTTTATTGTGAAAGCTATAGAGTACTACCTATGCATGTGTGGGTCACAACTGTATAGGGGTGTCGACACTTAAGGTCTCATAGTTAGTTCAGGGGTGAATTGGGATGGACTGTGATATCCCGAGAGGTACTCTAATTATTATTATTGCATCGTGACCTCTCTGTGGGCATTCGTTACCCGCTGGGCTCTAATATGCCTCAGCTCAACTAATGATTAAATGTGAAGTTACTTCAGTTATATTGTGATCCAGTCTTTAAGCCAAAACTCTGTTTTACATGTTGTGGTATATGCTTACTCAGTTTTTACTGATAAACTTTTACTGCGGTCGGCTGTTGCTATTTGAAAACCCGCAGGTTATGAATAAAGTGGGGGAACGCGCACACGTGAATTGAAGATTAGGATCAAGCAGCTAGGAAGTTTTTCATTTATGTTAGGAAGCTTTTGTTTCAGAATTTTGATTTGAACAATTTCATTTATCTCTTTCAAAACTATTGTTGGAGGATTTCTCCGGTTTTCATCAATAAATGCACTTTTGGATTATCGTTTGGTTGTACTAGCAGGGAACCGTAGGTTCCAGGGTTGTTTCAGTAGGAGTGCTAGCGTTGCTTTGCGCCTTTCATGGCTCAGAGGTAAGTACATATGTACAGCCTTTTCATATCAAATTCTGCGTATGTGTTTGATGTTTCAAATGAATGTTTGTTATATGAAATAGTATGAGAATGCATGTTTTCCACTCGAAAGTTATTAAACTATTTTATTCATCTCCTTCTCTCAAAAATTACTTGTGAAATTTTGATATTCTGATTCTGGTTATTTGAAAGAGAAGAAATAAAATATCTCTAATAGACTTAGGACGATGTAAAGAGTACTGTTATTAATGGGAGGCATCAAGCGATCCTCCATTTTCTTATGGCTAAGACCATTGAAGCAATGCTTCTTATTATTGGATAGAACGTTAATGTTCACAAATCCGCCCCCGATGAGCCAAAATGTATCAAGATATTGAGGCCAAGGGGTTTATAGAGCTATAGAGTGCTACTTATACTTGTAAGGGCATCTCCAACCCCATGGGGGGAGGGGGAGGGGGAAGGGGAAAATCGTACAAAAATACGGTTCATGTCCAACCCCATGGGGGGAGGGGGAGGGGGAGGGGGTGCTATGGGGATAAATTTTGCCTTGGGTGAGGGATGGTTAGGGGGGATTTCCCCATGGACATCCCCTCCCCCTCCCCCTACATGGAATGATTAATTAATCGAATATTTGATAATTTTAAATACACATACTAATATTTTGTGATTATATTATGTACTTTATTATTATAATTAATATATATTTTTTAAAATTAATAATGTATTCACGATTGTTGAAAAGTAAATTTACGAAAAGTCATCGTTATCTTATTTTTTTGAAATTTAATCCTTTCAACTAACGAAAGAACTTGTAATCGTTGTTAGGTTGGTTTATTTTAATTTGTGTGTTTTATTGCTCTACTCGTTGCATTTTTGTATTAGTGTTTAATTTTATTTCTTGTAATAATGAATTTTTCGTACTTGTAATCGTTATTTTTTCGAATAAAATTTTTGTTTGTTAATATTATTTTAATTATTGTTAGTATTATTATTAATTGTTATGGTTACTAACATCTTTTTTTTTTGTGTGTATGTCTCTCTCTCTCTGTGTGTGTGTGTATATATATATATACATATTGGTAAACCAATTTTCATTTACTTTTTTGGTATTAATAATTCATTTTTAAATCATTAAATATATAATACAAATTAAATTATTGGGTGGGGGAAAGAAATGGGTTGGAGACGATTAGTAGTTTGGCGGAAGGGGAAGGGGAGGGGGAGGGGGAAAATGGTGGGCCCGTGGGGGGAGGGGGAGGGGGAGGGGGAGGTGAGGGGAGGGGGAAAAAGCAATGGGTTGGAGATGCTCTAAGGGTCACTACGATATAGGGGTGTCGACACTTAAGGCCTTTTAGATATTGTTGTGAGCGGGGTTGACGAATGGGCTCCCTTAACGCTCGGGTGAAATAGGGTTTGATATACCCTATAAGGAACCCTTAGTGATTATTTTGTGATCCCTCTGTCTACATCCATCCTGCTGGTGGCTCTCGACATGCCTCAGCTAAATTAAACTGTTGATTGAAGTCAAAATAAAAAATTGACTACTCTATTAATGTTGTTGGTGGCTCTGGATTACCCTAATCAATTGAAATGATTTGAAATGCTTTGGCTACTCATGAACTAAGTTATTCTATTAAATGGACTTGTTTACTCTGGTTATGTTACCAACTACTCGTGGTTTCTCAATGTTATTAAATTGAGAGGTTTTTGTTACTTGGTTACTTCCAGTTGTTCCAAATTCTCCAACATGATAGTTTTACTGTTTAAATCTTCTGATTTGTTTCAACTCATGCTTCCGTGCCACTCGTTGCTTTACATGTCGTAGTATGTATTTACTCAGTTTTTACTGATCATTCCTTCAAAACTGCGTCGGCTTTTGCCAGTTTAAAACTGCAGGTCGTCAATCAAATGTGGGGAATGGGAACGCGGATCGAGACGAAGAAGTTTAGCTTAAGTCATATCACTTAGTAGATCACACACGATTTGTTTTAGATTGTACTTATTATCGAAATTTTGTTATGTACTTTAACCGAAATGTAAACTTAATAGCTAATAATCTACTTTTGGTTATCGATTGTCGCGTTAACCCTGAACCGAGATCCCGGGTTTTTTCATTGTAGCTGTGTTACAAGACTATTTCAAAGAAATTTTCACAACGACTGAGCCAACTTGGCAACAGATGGAGCCGATATTAGTGGGTGTTGACGGAATAGTGTCGATGGATCAGAGGGCAGCCCTTGATTTGCCGTTTACAGCTCAAGAGGTTCAGACCGCGCTTAAGCAATTGGCCCCGTCTAAAGCACCGGGCGCGGACGGTTCCCCGGCAGGATTTTTTCAGCAGTTTTGGCCCTTAGTGGGTCCAGAAATTGAGGAGCTGTGTTTAGGCATCCTTAACGGTGACGGAAATATTTCATCCTATAATCATACTCTCATTGCGCTGATACCGAAGGTTAAACAGGTTAGAGAGACTACTGATTTGCGCCCCATTAGTCTTTGTTCTACTATTTATAAGATAATCACCAAAGCCCTAGCAAACAGGCTTAAGCTGATTTTAGATTCTATAATTGCTGAAAAACAGTCTGCTTTTGTACCTGGGAGGTTAATAACTGCTAATGTTTTAACGGCTTTTGAGTTTCTTCATACGATGAAAAATCGTAAGAAAGGAAGAACTGGATATTTAGCTCTAAAAGCAGACATGAGCAAAGCATATGACAGAGTGGAGTGGAATTTTCTACAAGCAGTAATGGAACGTATGGTATTTGGCTTCCGCTGGATCCCATTGGTAATGAATTGTATATCATCCGCAACCTACAGTCTGATAGTGAACGGGGAAACACACGGTCATATTATCCCAGAGAGAGGTCTACGACACCTCTTTCACCCTATCTTTTTCTCCTTGTTAGTGAAACTTTATCGCGAATTCTAACAATCGCAGTGCAGGAAGGAAGATTATCAGGGTTACAAGCTTCTCGTGGAGGACCTACAGTTTCACATCTTTTCTTTGCAGACGATAGTTTGTTATTCACAAAGGCAACTGCGGAAGAGATTCCAGTTTTGCAAGGAATACTACAAAGCTATGAGCAGGCTTCAGGTCAAGTCTTGAATCTCCAAAAATCTTCAGTTATTTTTTCTGATAATGTAGGAGAAGAGGAACGAAGTACACTTAGTGCTTTATGTGGAGTTCAATTGGATGTTAACCATGATACATACCTTGGCCTTCCTACGAGAATTGGGAGGAGCAGGACGGCAACATTCAGTCCAGTGGTGGAGAAAGTTTTCAACAAGATGAAAGGATGGAAGGAAAAAAAGCTATCTTCAATTGGCGGAGAGGTTCTAATCAAATCTGTGGTTGAGGCAATTCCAAATTACATGATGACCTGTTTCTTAATGCCGGCTAAAGTTTGTCAAGATTTAGATAATACTGTGAGACAATTTTGGTGAGGAGGCGATGAGCTGAAAAAGAAGATCCATTGGATTGAATGGAAAAATCTTAAAGAAGATCGGGATAAAGGGGGTTTAGGTTTTCGGGATTTCCAAGACTTCAATATAGCAATCCTCGCTAAGCAAACATGGCGATTTCTTCAAAACCCAAACTCCCTGGTATGCCGTGTCTTTAAAGCTAAGTACTTTCGTAATTCTACAATCCTCAATTATCAGAAGAAGTCTACCATTCAAATCTCGTATGCCTTTAAAAGTATTCTTGCGGGGAGAGATTTGATCAAAATAGGATTAGTATGGAAGATTGGTGACGGAAGTAAGGTGAAGGTTTATAAAGATAAATGGCTTAAAAGGTCGGATACTTATGGATTTATTACCACTGCTCCGATGGGAATGGAAGATATGACGGTTAAGGAACTAATAAGCGAAGAAACTGGGAATTGGGATGTAGAGAAGGTTGAACAATTTTTATGGCCAATAGATGTGCAAGATGTGCTTTCGGTACCAGTCGGTGGTACTGTAGAAACGGATGAATTCTTTTGGGACACTATGATGATGGCCATTATTCGGTAAAGACGGGTTATGGTGCACAACGGAAGTTCTCAAACAGCCCATTATCAACGTCGGGATCCTATACTGATGCTACCTGGTTGAAGAAACTATGGAGTCTAAAATTACAAAAAAAAAGTCATAGTACCAAGCTGGAGAGTATGGCACTCATCTCTGCCCCTTTCAAACAAGTTAATACGAAGAGGTATTGATGTCTCACCACTCTGTAAGCTATGTGATGATCAAATCGAGACGACCGAGCATTTATTCCACGACTGTCCGCACTCAAAAGAGGTATGGTGGCGGATCATGCCGCAAAACCTGGACGTTAAAAGTTGGATAATAGAGGTGATGTTAAGAGAGGATCAAGGGGTCTGTGAGAAGTTTGTTACGACGATCTGGGCTATTTGGAGAAATCGGAACGATCAAGTTTTTAATGCAAAAGGGAAATCGCCGGAAGAAATTTTGAAACAAAGTTCTGAATTCGTGTTGTGGTATAGGGAGGCTTCGGTTGGGGGTGTTCTTAATGAGCTGAACACAGCAAATGCACAAGGAAGCGGCAAATGGAGAAAACCACCACCAAATTTTGTCAAAGTAAATGTAGATGCGGCTTGGAGAATGTATTACCCAGCCACCGGCGTTGGCTCGGCAATTAGAGATCAAACCGGAAGATTTATAGCTGCTCGACAGGTGCGTTTACCAAGACAGCGATCACCATTTATGGCGAAGGTAGCTGCTCTACGGGAGGGGTTAGCGTTTGCTGCGGAATTTGGTTCAACCCGGGTGCAAATCGAAGTTGACAATATCATGGCAATTAGCCTATTGCGGGACGGCGAAGTGGGTAAGCTAAGGGAGGTTCAATCAATATCGGACCTAAAGGAGCTGATCTCACAATGCAGATCCTTGATATCTAAGTTTAGGGTAGTTGAATTTCTTTATGTTCGTAGAGAAGGTAATGCTTTTGCTCATCTAGTTTCCTCTAAGGCGATTGATGAGGACAATATTAGTTACTATTCACAAACGCCAGCTTGGGCGCTCGATGTACAACAAGATGATTTATTGGGTTTGACTCCCCATGAATATATGCATAATTTTTCCCTAAAAAAAGAACATGAATGGATATTATTGTAACTTCATTGTATTTTTTACCTTGAAAATGTAAGTTGACAATCATTTTACGACAGACTAAAATAGAAATATGGACTATCTTTGCGATACGAAGGGAGTATTTTGGGTCTTGGTATGTGACCTATATTTTTCTTCTGGCCCATTGTAGATAGTGCTTTCTGAGCTGACAGATCTTGGCCACGTGGCAACCATCCAGCACACCATATTGTGCTCCACACACACTGGATCACCAGCCGCGCTGATCCATGTGGGCGCTGCGAGACAGGGCCCTCGCATACCATTGCACGGGACTTGTAGGGACTTAGTGGTTTGGAGGCTAGAGTAAGTCCTGTCGCGTGCGAGCCAAGCCCGCGCGCGACCTTTAGTAACTGCTTTGAGAGATTTATGGCACGAGCTCCATAAACCCGGTCAATCCGGTCAAACCCGGTCAACCCCATAACGGTTCCGGTATTCGCGCATAACGTGCTGTAACGGTCCCTATATACGCGGAGGAACGTGCCGTTGTGGTTAAGATAATTAAGCCGCCATTGATGGGCGCATTAACCACACTGCAACGGTCACATTCTCCGTTATATATAGGACGTTAACCTTTCCATACAAAGAGAACACACCAGCCATACGCGGAAGCTCTGCCAAACCTCTGTCTCTCTCTCAGACATTACTACTGCCTTACTCTCTCCCTACACACAACCCAACTCTTCCTGTGCTATCTCTGATCCTCTACTTACGGTGTACACGGAGTTCTCCCCGCTGGAATCTCTTGTGCCCATTTTGGTGAACCCGACGTGAACTTACCATCAAAAGCAACCATGTCTCAGGAGGATGATGTCAGTAACAGATCGCCCTCTATCGAGGCCGCCTCAGGAGAGGAGATCTGCCGCACTCCTACGACCACCGGTGAAGCCCCGACGCTAGAGGCCTTGGACGGTACCATCCAGAGTCAGGCGAACGCTCTCAAAGCTCAATCTGCGCAGTTAGAACGGATCATGGATGTCCTGGGGACTCTTGCACCAAACCCTGCACCAGCCACCGCCGTTTCTCAGGGAGGAGGAGCCCCTATCGCTCGAGGACTGGGAGTGTCTGTAGGGTTTTGATTCATGGATCGCGCAAACGGAAGCATAATCAAACAAACAACCATGCAAAACCCTCCAAGGATCACAAGTCTAGATGCATAACGATAGTGAAGGTAAGAAATCATAAACACACCTTTGGGTTCTCCTTGATGACTTCAAACGCGAATAGTGTCACGTTCTCTATAGTTGATCCACGCCTAGAGTTGATCCTAGATCTCCAATCTCCTTGGTGCTAGCCCGGAATGAGAGGAGGGTGAAGGAATCACGCAAAACGAGGCAAAAGAAGGGGCTCGGCCCTCTTTTGGCGTCGGGGACGAGGGGGCGGCGGCAAGGTGGCGTCGGCCTCCTTGTTGCTTGCTCTCTTTCTCCTTTGTTCTCTCCCACTCTTGTTATGTTCTCTCTAGAGCATAAGTTATAAGGAAGGAAGGAAGGAGGGTCCTTTATATAGTCCAACAACTCCTTGTTAACTACCTAAAGGACTTATTCTAGTCCAACTAGAATACAATTTAGTCCCTTCCTTGCAAATTAGTCCCTACTAAGTTTGCAAGGGTTTGAAAAGTGATCCTTCTAATTAATTAATCCAATTAATTAATTCCCAAATCTAGTACAACTCTATATAGCGTGTGACCCCATAGGTTCTATCTAGTTGGTAGCAACTCCTTGCTAATATGGAACGGTTTCTAGCAAAACATCCATTCTAGCCAACTAATAGAATAGTCATCTAGACAACCTTGTACAAGTAATTGTCTCATCCCTTTGCCTCCATATCCGGATTGGACACGAGACATACAAGTCACACTCGTATATCCAATCCCTAGTTTCTCGATCTATGGAATAGCCTTATTCGTGCAAATAACATCAATATCCCATATTGATTTATTTGAGTCTGGCCAGACATTCTATAAGCACTATCCTTCGAGTGGCCTAGGATATTTGCTCCCGTTATGTGGGAGGGGCAAATCCTCTCTACGTCCACTACGATCTCTAAGCTTGCTTCTCATTGTATCCATTACACGCCTTTATAACTACCCAGTCACGGTGTAGCGTTTAACGCTACCAAGATCACAATGATCCACAACTAGAATATCTAATGACTTCAAGTCTAAGGATGACAATACCATTGTACCCGAGAAGCACTTGTGACTCAACATAACATGTATGTAGCCTTCTCGGTGATGGGTCAATCCAGTGCAACATTCCGTAATGCACACCTATGTGTTGGATCGTGATATCTCCATATCAATCCAACCCCATACTAGTCTATAGATGATTGTCCCATTAATCATTATATTTGACTAGGGATATTTAAGATAAACAACACGATTGTAAATCTAAGGACTTCATTATATTAAATATCCAATAAATAATAAATGAATTTTCTAGCCAATTACAAATTCATACTAAACTAGATTGCCTCTAGGGCATCTATTCCAACAGTCTCCCACTTGCACTAGAGCCAATCTGGCGCATCTCGTATGCCCATACTCCTAGTGTGCCCTTCATGCTTCCACTGCGTGAGAGGCTTCGTGAGCGGGTTTGACAGATTATCATCTGTAGGAATCTTGCATATCCGAACGTCTCCTCTATCGATAATATCTCGAATCAGATGAAACTTCCTGAGCACATGCTTGGACTTCTGGTGCGATCTGGGTTCCTTTGATTGCGCGATCGCCCAAGTGTTGTCACAGAACAACTCCACTGGATCCGCAATGCTAGGGACCACACCAAGTTCAGAAACAAACTTTCTGATCCAAACAGCCTCCTTTGCTGCGCCATTTGCAGCAATGTACTCAGCCTCTGTTGTAGAATCAGCCACCGTCTCTTGCTTGGAACTCTTCCAGCTCACCGCTGCTCCATTCAGGCAAAACACATATCCCGACTGTGATCTAAAGTCATCTCTATCGGTTTGGAAGCTTGCATCAGTGTAACCCCTTACACGCAACTCTTCCTCACCGCCAAACATCAAGAAAGCATCCTTAGTTCTTCTCAAGTACTTTAGGATGTTCTTGACAGCAATCCAGTGACTCTCACCCGGATTGGATTGGTATCTGCTTGTCATACTCAAGGCATATGACACATCTGGTCTAGTACATAACATGGCGTACATGATAGATCCTATGGCCGAGGCATAGGGAATCCTACTCATGCGTTCCTTCTCAATCTCATTGGAAGGACAACCACTCTTCGAAAGAGTGATTCCATGTGACATGGGCAAGAATCCCTTCTTGGAATCTTGCATGTTGAACCGTTTCAACACCTTGTCAATATATGTACTTTGACTTAGGCCTAGCAACCTCTTAGATCTATCTCTATAGATCTTTATACCGAGTATATAGGCTGCCTCCCCTAAGTCCTTCATTGAGAAACACTTTCCTAGCCAATCTTTCACAGATTGCAGCATGGGAATGTCGTTTCCAATGAGCAGTATGTCATCCACATACAAGACCAGAAAAGCTACAGAGCTCCCACTAACCTTCTTGTACACACAAGACTCATCTTCGTTTCTGATGAAGCCAAACTCTTTGACCACTTCATCAAAACGTCGATTCCAACTCCTAGAAGCTTGCTTTAATCCATAAATGGATCGTTGCAGCTTACAGACTTTGTTGGCTTGCTTTGGATCCTCAAAACCCTCCGGCTGTATCATATACACGTCCTCGAGGAGATTCCCATAAAGGAATGCTGTTTTGACATCCATCTGCCAAATCTCATAGTCGTAGTATGCTGCAATTGCAAGTAGGATTCGGATGGATTTGGTCATAGCGACTGGTGAAAAGGTTTCATCATAGTCAATACCATGAATCTTTCTGAATCCTTTAGCCACCAATCGGCCCTTATAGGTAATCACATTACCATCCATGTCGATCTTCTTCTTGAAGACCCACTTGCACCCTATGGGCCGCGCCCCATCAGGTGGTTCCACCAAAGTCCATACTTTGTTGGTATACATGGATTCCATCTCGGATCTCATGGCCTCAAGCCACTTCTGCGAGTCTGGGCCATTCATGGCCTCCGCATAGGTAGTAGGCTCATCATCTATGAGCATCGTGTCACCGGAATCAGTTACGAGAAGTCCGTACCTCTCGGGTTCTTGGCGCACTCTACTAGATCTACGAAGCTCTTGTGTTACCTGAACAGGTGGATCCACAACTGCTTGTGATTCCTGTTCATGTTCCATAATCGGTTCAGTGATTTGCGGTTCTTGAACTTCTTCAAGTTCTACATTCCTCCCACTTGCTTCTTTAGAGACAAACTCTCTTTCTAGAAACACGCCGGTCCGAGCAACAAACACTTTGTTCTCGGTTGGATTGTAGAAGTAGTATCCCTTAGTTTCCTTAGGGTACCCCACAAATTTACACTTATCCGATTTAGGCCCTAGCTTGTCTGATTGTAAACACTTTACATAGACATCGCAGCCCCAAATCCTCATGAACGACAGTGTGGGACGCCTCCCACTCCACATCTCATATGGTGTCTTCATGACTGATTTAGATGGAACACGGTTAATGGTGAAAGCTGCACTTAATAGAGCGTAGCCCCAAAATGATAATGGAAGATCGGTTTGACACATCATAGACCGAACCATATCCAATAGGGTTCGATTCCTCCTCTCGGACACGCCATTCCATTGTGGCGTTCCGGGTGGAGTGAGTTGGGACACGATCCCACACTCTCTAAGATAGTCGTCAAACTCTTGGCTCAAGTATTCTCCTCCACGATCCGATCGTAGAGCCTTGATACTTTTGCCAAGTTGCTTCTCTACTTCATTCTTGAATTCTTTGAACACTTCAAAGGATTCGGATTTTGCCCTCATAAGGTACACAAATCCATATCTACTGTAATCATCAGTAAACGTAATGAAGTAGACATAACCACCCCTGGCAGGCGTGGCAAATGGCCCACACACATCGGTATGTATGAGCGCCAATTGCTCACTAGTCCTCTCACCTTTCTTATTGAAAGGGGGACTTTGTCATTTTTCCCAATAAACAAGCCTCACATGTCTCATATGATTCAAAATCAAATGAGTCTAGTAATCCATCTTTATGGAGTCTAGATACACGTTTCTCATTTATGTGGCCTAAACGACAATGCCATAAATAAGCAGGATTTAAATCATTTATTTTAATCCGCTTGGTATTAATGTTGTAGACAGGATTACTTAGATCAAGGACGTAAAGTCCATTAAATAATTGCGCACTAAAATAGTGAATATTATTCAAATAAAAGGAACAACAATTGTTCTTTTTTGAAATAATAAAACCTTCCTTGTCCAAACAAGAAATAGAAATAATGTTTCTGCTCATAGCAGGCACAAAATAGCAATTATTTAATTCTAAAACTAATCCTGAAGGCAGAGATAGCTCGCACACGCCTATGGCCAACGCAGCAACCTTTGCTCCATTCCCAACGCGCAGATCTACCTCCCCTTTAGCCAATCTTTTACTTCTCTTTAGATCCTGCATATTTCGACAAATATGAGATCCACATCCAGTATCTAATACCCATGATGTAGAGACAGTTAAATTGACATCTACAACAAAAATACCTGGTGGTGGTGGAATCACTATTCCAAGCCTCTTGTCCTCCAGATATTTTGGGCAGTTCCTCCTCAGTGTCCAGGTTGACTACAGTAGTGACATTCACCCTTAGTCACGACCTTGGCAATGCCACCAACAGGCTTAAGGGCTTGTTCCTTGGACTTGGCAACTGACTTGCCTTTGCCCTTGGAGGAAGATGCAAACTTTTTGCCCTTTCCTTTATGCACCATCATAATGGCCTTGCCCTTACCCTTGTTGATGCTCTGTTCAGCCGTCCTCAACATGATGAGCAAATCTGGCAGTGGTTTAACGATCTCGTTCATGTTATAGTTCATAATGAACTGTCCATAACTCTCGGGAAACGATTGCAACACGAGATCGGTTGCCAACTCTTGGCCGACCGGGAACCCAAGCCGGGCGAGATTCTCCAAGTACCCGATCATTCGGAGTACATGGGGTCCCACCGGGTTCCCTTCTGCCAGATGACATTTGAACAGTGCCTTTGAGACCTCATACCTCTCTACCCTCGCCTGCTCTTGGAAGAGCTGCTTTAGATGTTCGATCATATCGACAGCATTCATGTTCTCATGTTGCTTCTGAAGCTCAGAGGTCATGGTGCAAAGCATTAGGCAGGCCGCATCATTAGCGTCATCAACACGCTTTTGATACGCCTTTAAGGCAACAGGTGTCTGGTTCTCTGGACCTTCTGGAACATGCTCTTCTATTGCGTACAGTTTCTTCTCTTGCTTGAGAACAATTCTCTAGTTTCTGTACCAATCAAGAAAGTTGGTTCCAGAGAGCTTGTCCTTCTCAAGGACAGATCGTAGGGAATGTTGTGAACTCGATGAGTTGTTTGCCATTTGGAATTCTACAAAAGGAAAATACGCAAGTTTTAGTATTTGTGAATTTTTGACTATATTTAATAATGGCTAGTTTATTAAATATAGCTCCCACTATTTTTCTACAGATTAATAACCCTCAAGATATTAATGCGGAAAATATCATTATATTTTCTAGTGGGCCAAGATCCATCTTTTTCATCTCCTTATGAGCTTGCTTTGGCAAGTCACCCATAATTCGATTACTTCTTAGGTAGGAACGATTTCCAATTGCATCCCATATGCAACTCTTGGTTCAATCGGGCAAATAACTCCTTATTTATCCATCCATATGGATAATCCCAATTGATTGCCTCTAGGTTTCTTAATCAAATTAATAGCCTAGTTGTGTTCAACCTCTTATCTAAACAATTGCACATTGTTACGTGCCATCGCATTCCATCATTATGAACCAAGTCGCCATGCTTTGGCGCGCACGAACTTGATAAATAATGATGATAATGAGTGTTTAAATAACGAGAAGGCAAGAACACAATATTTAAAATTTGAGGGATTTTCAATTTTAATTATTTTGTTGATCAATATCAACTAATCTATCTATTTGAGTTTGGGCACAACTCCAAATAATAGATCCGGGTTGTCTAATTATCTTATTATCCTAATTGCATGCATCATCCATACACCAACCACACAAATAATAAGACAATAAATAAACAACCACAAAACAGAAATTAAACGTGATGTGGATATGGCCTTTTCTAGACTAAGATAATTCCAAGCCAATGGAATTATCTATGAACCCTAAGCAAACACATCTCCATGCGTCTTGATCTTTTGGTCCATCCTTCATAGTCATGTGGCATGCTCCATGCTCCATGCTCCATGCTCCATCTTTTGTGGCTCCTTTGGCTTTGGGCTTCTTTTCTCCAATCTTGGCTAACAATCTACTTTATCTAGCACTAGCTAACATCTATACTAAATAAAATAAATCTCACAAGTTGAGAAAAAAAATGGCACGCAGGCCATAAAACCCTAATTAATTATTACAATTAATTGATCAGCTCGCAGGCCGTAAAACCAAACAACAAAATTAAACATCCACATCAAACCACATCCTAAGGCCATATCCAATCACCATGCGATTTGCACATAAACAGTTAAAATCCAATTTTAACGCGCTTGGTCAATTTTAATTGATTTTAGGATTTCTAGGGTTAAAACGGTCCATGGGCCCAACAATCCAATTGCGCGGGCCCAAACAAAGTGAACCATAAGGCCCTAGGGCCGGCCCGGCCCAAAACCCGCAAGCTAGGCCCGCGGCCGCCCGGCCCCTTAGGGCGCCAATCTTGGGCGGCAAGCAAGGGGGGCGGTCCCCTAGGGGGCCGAACCTCCTTATGGAGGTTGTTTCCAAAACAACCTCCTTGCTTGGAGCCCAAGTTTGGTTGTTTCCTTGTTTTGGGAGAACTCCTTCTTCCCCAAGGATGCCCAAACCCTAGATCTAAGATCCTAAAATTTCTCAAACTCACCAATTCATGCATCCAATGCAATAATTGGGTCTTGTTATGATTAATTCTTTGACAAATTGCATCCAATGCTTGATTTGCCTTGTTTTACGCGATGAACAACAATTTAAGGTGTAAAACAACAAGAATGTAACACATAAACTACGTTTATGCTCTACAACCAGGCTCTGATACCACTGTAGGGTTTTGATTCATGGATCGCGCAAACGGAAGCATAATCAAACAAACAACCATGCAAAACCCTCCAAGGATCACAAGTCTAGATGCATAACGATAGTGAAGGTAAGAAATCATAAACACACCTTTGGGTTCTCCTTGATGACTTCAAACGCGAATAGTGTCACGTTCTCTATAGTTGATCCACGCCTAGAGTTGATCCTAGATCTCCAATCTCCTTGGTGCTAGCCCGGAATGAGAGGAGGGTGAAGGAATCACGCAAAACGAGGCAAAAGAAGGGGCTCGGCCCTCTTTTGGCGTCGGGGACGAGGGGGCGGCGGCAAGGTGGCGTCGGCCTCCTTGTTGCTTGCTCTCTTTCTCCTTTGTTCTCTCCCACTCTTGTTATGTTCTCTCTAGAGCATAAGTTATAAGGAAGGAAGGAAGGAGGGTCCTTTATATAGTCCAACAACTCCTTGTTAACTACCTAAAGGACTTATTCTAGTCCAACTAGAATACAATTTAGTCCCTTCCTTGCAAATTAGTCCCTACTAAGATTGCAAGGGTTTGCAAAGTGATCCTTCTAATTAATTAATCCAATTAATTAATTCCCAAATCTAGTACAACTCTATATAGCGTGTGACCCCATATGTTCTATCTAGTTGGTAGCAACTCCTTGCTAATATGGAGCGGTTTCTAGCAAAACATCCATTCTAGCCAACTAATAGAATAGTCATCTAGACAACCTTGTACAAGTAATTGTCTCATCCCTTTGCCTCCATATCCGGATTGGACACGAGACATACAAGTCACACTCGTATATCCAATCCCTAGTTTCTCGATCTATGGAATAGCCTTATTCGTGCAAATAACATCAATATCCCATATTGATTTATTTGAGTCTGGCCAGACATTCTATAAGCACTATCCTTCGAGTGGCCTAGGATATTTGCTCCCGTTATGTGGGAGGGGCAAATCCTCTCTACGTCCACTACGATCTCTAAGCTTGCTTCTCATTGTATCCAGTACACGCCTTTATAACTACCCAGTCACGGTGTAGCGTTTAACGCTACCAAGATCACAATGATCCACAACTAGAATATCTAATGACTTCAAGTCTAAGGATGACAATACCATTGTACCCGAGAAGCACTTGTGACTCAACATAACATGTATGTAGCCTTCTCGGTGATGGGTCAATCCAGTGCAACATTCCGTAATGCACACCTATGTGTTGGATCGTGATATCTCCATATCAATCCAACCCCATACTAGTCTATAGAAGATTGTCCCATTAATCATTATATTTGACTAGGGATATTTAAGATAAACAACACGATTGTAAATCTAAGGACTTCATTATATTAAATATCCAATAAATAATAAATGAATTTTCTAGCCAATTACAAATTCATACTAAACTAGATTGCCTCTAGGGCATCTATTCCAACAGTGTCCACCACACCCCCAACCCTAATCTGCAGACTCCACCGGCGACTACGCAACTACCTTCAATTCAAGGGTCAACAGCTCAAATGTTGCCCCTCACCGCTCATACTCCTCAGCCTCCGGCTTTGGTACCTAACCCGGCTTCGCAGTATCCCTTGCCTCCTCCAACGGCAATCTGGGGCAATGTGAATGCCCAATATGTCCCCAATCCTCCTGCGGCATATGTGTCGCCTCCGCCTGCGGCAGCCCCTCCTCCTGTTACCGAGGGAAACACTCCAGAGTGTATGACGTCTCTGCAGAAGCGCATAGACACTATTCTGGCTCACCAATCATTCGCGGATACCATCATCCCGAAGCTAGACAACGATCCACCTATCCCGCGAGAGATCTATCTCATGCCTAACCCGGTTGGGTACAAGGCTCCTAAATGGGACAAGTTCGAAGATGTCAATGGAAACGCTCATGAACATGTCATGCGTTTCATCGATGTCATGGGGCCGTATGGAGCCGATCCCAAACTGCTGATGCGAGAGTTCCCGAAATCCTTGGGAAACGTAGTGTACAAGTGGTACAGAACGTTGGAAGCGGGGTCCGTGAAGACTTGGGACGACATGGTCCAAAAGTTCTACACCAAGTTCTTCCAGATGGAGGAAAAGGTGACAATGATCCACCTCTCGCGGATGTATCAGAAGCGCGAAGAGGACAGAATAACTTTCATCAAGAAGTTCAGGGAGAAGTCCTTGGAATGCAAAGAAGTGATGCTTTGCAACAATGGAGAGTACAAAGTATTTATCCAAAAACAATGAAGGGTTGCGTCCTTTCAGTAGTCGAATCGCAACCGTCACCGTCGAATCGCGCAATAACAGGACAAGCTGACGTCACACCTAAAATCCTAAAGGCCAGATGGCACAACTCTAGGGGTTTTAGGTCATAATGGCACGCACGGGGGCTGAATTTACTCATATTTGAATTGGTGCGTGGCGGCGACGCGTATGTTGGTTTCCGCGCATGGAAGTCTATCCAGCTATGAGTCTTCACGCGCATAAAAGGGGGCTAATGTAGATAGTGCTTTCTGAGCTGACAGATCTTGGCCACGTGGCAACCATCCAGCACACCATATTGTGCTCCACACACACTGAATCACCAGCCGAGCTGATCCATGTGGGGGCTGCGAGACAGGGCCCTCGCATACCATTGCACGGGACTTGTAGGGACTTAGTGGTTTGGAGGCTAGAGTAAGTCATGTCGCGTGCGAGGCAAGCCCGCGCGCGACCTTTAGTAACTGCTTTGAGAGATTTATGGCACGAGCTCCATAAACCCGGTCAACCCGGTCAAACCCGGTCAACCCCATAACGGTTCCGGTATTCGCGCATAACGTGCTGTAACGGTCCCTATATACGCGGACGAACGTGCCGTTGTGGTTAAGCTAATTAAGCCGCCATTGATGGGCGCATTAACCACACTGCAACGGTTACATTCTCCGTTATATATAGGACGTTAACATTTCCATACAAAGAGAACACACCAGCCATACGCGGAAGCTCTGCCAAACCTCTGTCTCTCTCTCAGACATTACTACTGCCTTACTCTCTCCCTACACACAACCCAACTCTTCCTGTGCTATCTCTGATCCTCTACTTACGGTGAGTTCTCTCCGCCGGAATCTCTTGTGCACACCCATCAACATAACTAAAATGGTCATGATATTCTTGAAGTATGTCCTTGATACAAGTTTACAAGAAAAAAGCAATTACAAATTGTGAGGTGTCATGACACTAAGAGCATCTCCAATGGTTAGGTTAAAAAGTTAGTTTAGTTATAATTTACATAATTAGAAGAAATAACAAGCTCCAATGGACTAGTTAAATGACTCAATACTTTACATATTATGTATCCCGCTCTCTACTAGTAGCTAGCTAGAAAGTAGGAAGTTAAACTTCTTGTGTCTATCTCTCTCCTACTTTAATTTAATAAATAAATATTTTTATAATTTCATACCTACAAGTTATGTAAAATACATGACACCATTGGAGCAAACACTAAATAGTTCACTTAGTTAAACTCTATACTAGTTATATTTTAGCTAATTTGTGGTTTTACCATTGGAGATGCTCTAACGTTGTTCAAGAATGGAGGATGACCGTTGCTAATGTACAACTCATTGATGATGTTGATTTTTGGTGCGGTTGGCAAATTGGTTTTTTTTTGTTTTAGTTTTTCTACCAAATGGTTTGTTTATAGTGTTTGTTTTGAGTAGTTTAAAAATTAGATTTTAAACCAATTTTTTTCAACTTTTGGCATGTTGAAAAAAACTCAGTTTTGGTAGTTTTTTTTTCTTCTTTTTTGTACTGACTTGATTGCCCTTACACTTTTCTTTACACTTCTAAAGCTGCCCCTATATGTGTTTCCTTGGTTTTCTATACAGACTATAAATTGCCCTCACACTAAGGTCACATAGTTCCAAATGATTGGGTAATTGCATTTGTTTATGAAGTTTAAAATAATTTTTCAATGTGTAACACTAAACATAGCTCTCCAACCTGGTGATGATTGTTTATGTTTTGATTTCACTGGTCACAGTTTCTATGTTTTGGTTGTTATGTTTTGTTAGAACACCCCACTAGTAGAAAACATTAGACCAGTGTCTTTTTCGGCTAATGGATTCAGAAAAAATAATTAGAGGACATGTTTGTTATTTACGAATGTAGACCAGAAAGAGTTGGATAACTCATTTTCGTCCCAGTGACGTCCCAGATAGCAATGTTGTTGCAATTTTAGTTTCAATCTTATATTTGCCAATTAGTTTTATAGTGATTGAAAAACAATTAATTTGTTATTGAATTTGTTAATTTTTATGAAATCGTTTACGCTCATGAAATTATTAAATTATTACCTTGAATTTGTTCTTTGTGAATCTGTAAAAAAACAAATACAAGTGAAGGATATATTTGTCATTTAATCGACTGAATCTAGTTTAAAAATCACTACCAAACACATTTTTTCAGTTTTTAATCTGGTTTAAAAACCATCAACAAAAATAATGGTTTATACAAAATCTCTAAAAAAAAACCAAATTTTTTTCCCCACAATCTAAAACCAGTTTTTCCACCAAAAACTATTCTACCAAACTCACCCTTTGTGACATTACCCATCGGACAAAACAATCGACGCCGTACCACACACACTTGACCATCATGTGAGCTCGCATTGTCATTCACTCATTTGTCACACCCTTCAAGGGTGAACTTCTTCTTCCCCTAAGAAGAAAGGTTCAAATAAGCAAAGTTCCAAAAGGTTGTGGTATTTTCCGAAACTAGCAATTTATAAAAGAGCGCGTGGTTGCAATTAGCTTCACCTAACTCCCTCTCACTTTATCCTCTCTACTTCCCACCACAAAAGTAAAATTACGCTCTCAACAACCGTTCGATCAGAATCGTATCGCCTCGGGAAAAGCTCCCTCTCTCTCCGTTGGCCACCGGAGAGCGCAAGGCCATCGCCGGAGAGGCATTATCTGATTCTCCGAGCTCAATTTGGCTAAGACTGTGGTGAAAATGGAGTCCTCACGACCCACATCGGCGAAGACGGAGGTTCTGGATGCTGCCCTCCACGCGGTTGGGTTCGAGATCGAAGAAGTCTCGCCGGAGAAGGTCACAGGGCGACTTCTGGTCACTCTCAAGTGCTGTCAGGTCAATTCCCAATACCTCCTTCCCCCATTGTTGTTATTTTTGTAAAATTAAAGTTTTGCCACATTTATTGTTCTGAAGTTGCAATTTAGCCCTTACATGCATGTTGAGTGCCAGAAGAAGATTGTATCTAAGCTTTGGAGTCTGGATAAGGAAAGATATTTGATTATATTTACTGAAGTTCAGATTTCGTGGCGATGTCATTATCATTATCTAATGGTTACAACTTACAAGTGCATTATGTTTAGAGTGTTTCTAATTGGAGATGCATAACACCATTTGGATATTTGACCGCAAATCTCGACTCATTTGAATGGCATAGATTGTGAAAATGAGAGCATATAAATTTTATTAGAATAAACAATGCACCATACAGTTGCTTGTTTTTGAGCTACCCAAATGGCTAGATGTAGCAAGGGGTTTATGCAATATGTGACATTCTTCTGCGTCTTCGTAGTGAACTAATAACAATTGGATTGAACTAGTTATATTACAGGTAATAGCAGCCAATGCTAACTTATTGAGTTTTGTTGTGTCTAGTCTTGACTTGTTCTCAATAGTGAAGTTCTAGAAATGGTGCCACATTCTAGTTCCCTTGTGACTTTAAAGGTAAAAGATAGAGCTAAAATTGACATCCACCTAACTTATTTTTTTTGTTTTTGTTTTTGTGTTTTTTTGTGTGTTTTTTGTGTGTGTGTGTGTGTGTGTTTTTTTTTTTCTTTTTTTTTAGAATACATCCACCTAACTTTTGCACAACACAAAATGACCAAACACAGTATCCAATCTAAATCAATCTCAACAGTCCTATGGGGGGTGGGGGTGTGGAAGCACATTTTATGTAGCCCGGATTACTTTGAGAAGGACTTCTTTGGTCAACTGGAAATGGCCATAAAATCAACCCTCTTACAGTCCGACTCCGATGGAATCCTCATCATAGTGTGTCCGTTCCTGAAAGCATCTCATCGCACTTCACAGACATCATACTTGTAGGCTTCATCAACTAAAAGCTGGCACATCCCTTAACTGAAATGTTTTTTCTTTGCCACACCAGTAATAGCTGACACTCCGAACATATGTATACCATTGTCAGAAGAAGAAGAAGACAGCCTATTAGCTTTTCACTAGTTACATCCTCGAACTCATATCAAGCTGCCCTTTAACTGTTCAGTTATGGCAGGAAACCAGAAAACTGAAACTACAGTCCTCAGTTCAACGTTTCCTCTGGAAGGTCCTCTGGTGTGGTTTGGTATTCGTTTCCACTGTGGCCAGCCTCACTATATCCTCACTTCCTTGACACCCTTTATACTCTCTCTCCCTCTATATATATATATATATATATATATATATATATATATATATATATATATATTTTTTTTTTTTTTTTAAATCGTAGAGGACAGAACTACCCTGATCCTCTCTGTCAGGCACATTTGGCTTAACAGAAACTCTTTAACCATGATCCATGGATTCATGAAGCCGTAGTTATCTATCAAAGCCATAGGTCTAGACTCTAGGGTAAACAACCCATCACCAAACAGTACAAACACTGGATGTCACCCTCATAGTAACAAACTCCCTCACTCTGCAATGCTGCACGGGGAGGTACACTGAAAATAGTAATCAATCAAAATCCATCTTCCTCGTGAATGCCTCTTAGAACATGAAACTGGCAGAAGCTTGGCTCAACAAAGATAATTTCCTAGGATATAGCTACGAATCGTTCAGTCACAGAACCCACTGCTGGCAGAGGCCAGAGTGTTAGTGAGGCTTTCAAGTCGTTCCTCTTGTACGACTATTCAAACATTGAACTGTGGACTGACTCTCAGCTCCTAGTATTGAAACTTGTTTGCACAGCAGCGAACTATCATGTTAGTGCCATTGCATCAGATGTTCTTCATCTTGCAAGCCATTTCAGCTCAATCTCCGTATAATTTGTAAAGAGATCCGTAGGGGCTCACAATCTTGTAAGTAGATCTGGAGTTGAACTGGCTCACAACTTGTGAGGAATCAGGAATGCAGTAAAACTAAAACCTCATCATCCTTGTTAAACAAGAAAAGTTCAGAATTTTCGTTTTTCACCAAATATGTTAGATAATAAACTCATTAACCTGTAGATTTTTAACATGAAGAAAATGAGTTTGACATGTCTGAGTTTCATGTTGTTCAGCCATTCAAGGTGTTACATGGAGGAGTATCTGCCATGATAGCTGAAGGAGTGGCAAGCATGGGAGCACATTTAGCTTCGGGCTTGCAAAGGGTGGCGGGAATACACCTTAGCATCAACCATCTTAAAAGCGCCAAGCTTGGCGACCTTGTCACTGTTGAAGCCACCCCTGTCAACGTTGGGAAAACCATTCAGGTTCACCCATTTTTTTTCCTTTAACACGACCACTCCTAAAAGCAGGATTGTAGAAAATAGTTTCTTTCTGTGACTTTCGCATCCTAAACTATTGGGGTTTGTCAATAATGTAGGTGTGGGAGGTAAGATTTCACAGGGTTGATCCTTCAGACATGGAAACCAAAGTTTTGACAGCATCGTCTAGGGTTACTCTTTTATGTAACATGCCTGTCCCAGAACATGCCAAAGATGCTGCTGAGAACCTGAAGAAGTATGCAAAACTTTGATCTTGTTTCTACATTTGTATCAATATTTATTAACAAGTGCATGCACAGGATCAACATTTATGTGCTGGTAAGGTAATCCTAAAAAAAATCCAGATCAATGGTACATAGTACATTCATAGTATCTCTGTCATTTGTCAATTGTAGAATAGGAGTAGCCTATACAAGTACTAAAGGTGTAGGCTTCTTCACTTGTTACATGAATCCTTGTACTTTGTAACAGTTCATTCATGATGGATTCCATCCAAAAAGAATTTCTTACAGAACCAAGTAAAAGTACGATACTGAATTTGTAAGTGAGTTGATTTTTGTGACAAATTTGTGAACATACAGAGAAATGATAGTTCATGTTAGTATAATGGTAGTTAAAACTTGAATCAGTAGTTAAGATAGTGGTTAAGCTTCAAAATAGCATTATGTTTTGCATTTCAGACTATTTGACCGTGAGCGTTCATATGTCAAATAATGGCATTTTCTACTATTTTGGCATTTGGCACGTCATTGGTGATGCTCTAACGAATTGTTGAATTAACTTCCAACTTCCTATTGGCAAATATATCAGTTAAATGTCAATTATGCATTCTTTTGCAGTTGGCAGAAAATTGTTGTGGAGGCAACTATTATGTCGTGCTAACTTTTTTTTGTGAGGATAGTGTCGTGCTAACTTTTATTTCAACGCTAAACACGGCGGATCCAGAAATTTGGCAGTGGGAGCTAGAAAAAAAATATATTTAATGATGGATCATTCAGTAAACTTTGAAGTATTTAAGGGGTAAAATGATGATCTTAATAGACTGTTGAGGCGAATATATTATTGTAATTAAATTAAAAAAATGTAGGCTAAACATTGTAAATATCAAAACTTAAGTGGGGATAATATAATTTTAAAAAAGTGTATATTTCAAAACTCTATATACATCTGCCAATGTGCACATGTTATTACCTTTTTTTGCAAGCAACATATGTATTTACTATTTTTTTTGAGAGATTGTTTTGTCGTCTACCGGGTTTGAACCTGAGACCTCATGCAGGGGCTTCTAACGCTCTACCACTTGAGCTACCAACCTAGCTGCAGGGGCATATGTATTTACATTTGTTCGTTCACTTGTATGTAAATTATACTACCTCTGTTTCTTCTCTTTCTTCCACTTTTGAGTTTTACCACTATTCATCAGGTCGCTTTGACCCGATGATTTGATCAGCAATAACGATGAAATTTTTTGTTAAATTTTTATAGTGTTGTACAGGAAATTTTACTCTACAACACCGTGAAAAATTACTCAAAAATTGCATCATTTTGCTATCCAAATCACCGAGTCAAACTGACATGACTACGAATGAAAAAGTCAAAACTGGAAGAAAGAGAAGAATCGGACCAAGTATATAATTGCAATAGACTTTATGCTAAAATATAACTGCAATAAATTTTGTGTTAAATTTGGGTTAATTTTATTTTTGGCACAAACTTAACCCAAGTTCACATTTCAAATCTCGTTTAAGAACATTATTTTTTAGGGAAGTTTAAGAACATGTGTTCATCTATTAAAGGCTGTAAGCTTATTGAGTACCCCGTACTAATCATAGGTTTGGGACTACAACGAACTGGGAGTGTCGGGCGATGTAGGTGCAGGCGAATTTGAACTGCGAAATCGCGAGCCATTTTTGAGTCCTTACTCTCAATTCCTTTGCTATATTCTGGACTATGAAATGGCATTTCGATTCAAACTGCTTGATCTAGACTAAGGATAGTTTGAGAATGTTGTGGGCATGCTAGAAGCTGCTGTGTCGGAATTGATGTCGAAAAGCAGTTGTAAACATACCATTGACATTACGACAACTACGAAAACTAGCAGATTAACATAAAATTGACACTTCATTTCAACCTCTCAGATTGTATGAAAGTGGATATTGCGTCGGAAGACGGCAAACAAGCACACGAGTAGGAGTGTGTCTACATATCTATGCCAACAAATCGCGAGAGAGCAGAAGTCTACAACATCAAGCCAATTGGATGGGTCCTGCCACAACACAATAGTATATATGATTGACAAAACAATAAGATATAAACCATTATCTAAACAAGGACTACGTAAAGGTCAATAGTAGGTGCACAGTATAATTGTAAAGTAAATCTAAAAGATACGACAGCTATAAAAGAAAAGAGACATCACACACGATTTTTACTTTGAGGAACCCTTTAATGTGTTCTCCTCACGAGAAGGACAATTAGGACAAAAACCCTACTTGCCTATACCATCCAGTGCTAGATAACTATGTTTTCAGAAACGTCAAATATAAGATACATCACGAGCTATCACACCTGATCAGTAACTATCACTATACCTTATCTCCCTAGTTTCTACAATCTCTAGTGTAGCACCCCTTGTCGTGGCAAGCCTCACTCGAATCTAGTTGGGAACTTCACACTAAATTCTTGAGCTAGTGACATAAGATACACAGAGAACCTCGTTCAGGCGTGTACCCTAGGACCTTTCCTCCATTAAGTTATCAAGTGAATAACTCTATCATTGTTTAGTTTGTGAGTTCACAACTCTCTCAGATAGATACCAATAACACAACCGAAATTTATATAGGATAGGGGAATCTAGGAAACACTAAACGACTCCTATACCTAACTGGCAAACAGATACACACCCTATAACATACAGTATGCTCTAAACGTACCTAAAAGAGGGGAAACAACCTCAGATCTGACAGATAATAAGTATATCAGTTTATAATAACATATATGAAAACAGAAGAGACCATAGGATGAATATATGTGAGAGATCCTAGGGTTCAGAATATGTGAGACATATATAAATAAGAGACTGTAAAACCATAGTTTTAAAAATCGGACCAGCCGGTTCGACCGGTCGGACCGGTGAACCGGTGCTGATCCGGTCCGGTTCGACAATCGGATCGGTCATGCAAGTGAACCGGGCTACGTCATCACAACCGGCGGTTCAACCGGTAAACCGGGCGAACCGGCCGACCAATGACCCACCCGGTTCGTTAATTAAAATGTAATAACGCCGCTTGTGGGTTTCGAACTCCAGACCAGAAGAGAATCCAACAGAGTTCTTAACCACTAGGCCACGTCCACTTCGTTGAATACAAGGAGAAAGAAAATTATATAGTCTGTTTTCATAACAGAACAAAAAATCTATCTTTTTTTTTTCTTTTTTTGAAGAAATCTTGTTCCTCTCCTTCTTCTTGAAAATCACTGATTGTTTATTTTTTTTCCTCTTAAATGTGGTCTTAGTTTGAGGAAAAGGTTATTTTTATAAAATTTGAGGAAGAATTTTTAATAATGCGCTATAATTACAAGTTAAATATATATATATATATATATTTACATTAGTACTCTGAATGTTTATTTCTTTTTTATAGAAAAATTATATTATGAAATGTATGATCCTCTAAAAACACACACAAACATTCAGGTTTTCAAGTTAAATTTTAATTAAGTTTATAAATAATTATTTAAAAAATAATTATATATAAAAATACGTGCAATTGAACTGGTCCGACCACCGGTCCGACCGGTCCGACCACGAATCGGTGCCTTCCTGCTTCGACGACCGGTCCGGTTTTTAAAACTTTGTGTAAAACACAGATCTGACACAAATTCAAATTTTAAGAATAATATCAAAAGATTTAGATTTAATTAAATGAACATATATGGATGATTCTAGAAACATGTAGACAAAATGATAGAAGTTCTAGATCTGAAGATAGAAGGATCAAAATCAGACTAAAAATTGAATAACAGATTACCTGAAACTAGAAGATGAATAAGAAAAACTTGATTTGATGCCACAAATTAAACATAGGTCTGACGCTGAATCCGAACACAGAAATAGATCAACAAGCTGCCTAGCAGAACCCTTCTCCCTTATGCACGAAATTATAAGGATTATTCTCTCTCTCTCCTAGGGCCGATCTCACATGGGAGGACGTCCCTCCCTCTCTCTGTTGGGGCGTCGCGTGCTACGGAGAAACTCTCTCTCTCTCTCTCTCTCTATATATATATATATATATATATATATATATATATATATATATATATATATATATTTTAAATGTCACAGATTAAAGAAATTATGAAACCCTAAGAATATATAGGTACAGTGAGAATACTTGTTCTCGCAGTCAAGAGAGTTCCAGAGAATATTTAATATGGATATGAACTTTTAGAAATTAATTAAAAGTTATACTCTATTTTTATTAAAATCAATTGAAATAATTTTACTTTAAATAATATTACTATTTCCAAGAACACAAGTTTCATATCTGATATCGAATATTATTAATTACAATTATTGCATAAAAAATAATACTTGACACCTTAAAAATCATTTTTAGTAATCCCACAAATATGAAATCTCTACGATATAAATCATATATACTAATGTTAGAAAAGTCAAATACCATTAAAAACATATCAACTAGATTTATATTAAAATACTTCCAATTTACTTTAATTAGAAAACTAATTATAAGTAATAGAAGTTTACACTTATTAATATCAATATAATTTTACAAAAATAAGTATTTCATTCATAACTGAACTCTCTCACACGGAAGAATCAAGACATGAAAACGTATAAAATATAGAATTTCAGACTGATTGAACTTTCAAAACAACAAGAAAGGGAGTCAAGTGTTGTGCGGAGACTACCCTAGCTGTCCCACGCATGTGTCCGAAATCCTAATGGGATTCTTGGCCACATTGGCATGCTAGAGATGTCAGCCCACTTACTACAACTCATTCTACTTTTGCAGTGTTGGCAGTTTAGTCCCTAGATGCATAATTATTCTTACACCTAAGAATGACTCAGAAACTTCTAGGAAAATACCTTAAAACCAAGGATCAAAACATTGATGATATATAGAACTATATTCAAGTAGCACGAATTGCCTGCAAGAACATGGGTTAGCATCATAGAGTATTTAAATAAAGAGACTGATCATTTTTAATAATCATATAGAATGCAATACATAATCTAAGTTATTTTGTTCATGAATTAACAAACACTTAGAAATAGTGTGGATCCTAGATCGATCACATTCTGACTCATCATGTTTCAATCTCCCCTATCGTCAGTTCAGGGCAAAATTCTCTTTTTGAATTTCTAAAGAAAAATAAACTATACTAGTCTTCATCACGCTGCATCGTCTTGCTCCATCATGAATGCTCCAATCATTGTTAGCCAGGAATAAATGAACTTTTTCTTCAAAGTTTGTGGCATTATTCATCACTGTTTTTTCAAATCCTGCATATCAAACACTCTACAGAAATAACCTAGTGTAATATGCATTGTAACATAAAATCATAAGAACAATAGCAAGCATGCTTGATACCGAATGATATCAATATGATAGACGATGTAATTGTTTGTTTCTCATTTATAGAATGCAAAAAGACAAGATATGTACAAACAACTCTTTAGATCTCTAATCCAATAAATCATCATAGTTGGAGTAGCATGGAGCATATGGAATAAATTAAACACACAACAATTGATTCATCATAGTGATCACATGACTCATCATCAATTGGAGAAGTCATGAGAGACTATGAAGTACAATAATCAAATATGTCATTCTCATGAACAAACCATGAATTTTTATTACACTTTTAATAAATTAAAAATTATGAGCATGTGAGTAAATAAATAAGAACCACTAATATGTCATGGAAATGTCACATAACTAACAAGAATCAATGAAAGTACTTGATGCATTTATACATTAAACAAGTGCATACATAAAGAAAAATAGGAGCATGTGGATACCTAAACAAGAACCACTAACATGTCATGGAAGTGTCAAGAACTAACAAGGATCAAGGCAAGTACTTGATGCATTTATACGCTAAGCATGTTCACACATAAAGAAAAATAGGAGCATGTGAATACATAAACAAGAACCACTAATATATCATGAAAATGTCACATAGCTAGCAAGAAACAATGCAACTACCTCAAGCAATTTATACATTAAAAAATTTCGCACATGAAGAAAAATTTAAGCATGTGAATACCTAAACAAGAACCACTAGTATGTTATGAAAGTGTCACAGAACTAACAAGAAATAATGCAAGTACTTGATGCATTTATATATTAAACAAGTTCACACATAAAAAATATATATATGAGCATATGAATACCTAAACAAGCACCACTAATATATCATGAAAGTGTTACACGACTAACAAGAAATATTTCAAGTACTTGATGCATTTATACATTAAACAAGTTCACGCATAAAGAAAAATAGAAGCATGTGAATACCTAATAAAGAACCACTAATATGTCATGAAAGTGTCACATAACTTACAAGAAACAATGCAAGCACTTGATTCATTTTGTACATTAAACAAGTTCACACATACAGAAAAATAGGAGCATGTGAATACCTAAACAAGATCCACTAATATGTCATGGAAGTGTCTCATAACTAACAAGAAACAATGCAAGTACTTGATGCATTAGTACATCAAACAAGTTCACACATAAAAAAAAAAAATAGGGGCATGTGAACACCTAAACAAGAACCACTAATATATGATGGAAGTGGCAAAAAAAAAAACAAGAAACAATGCACGTACTTGATGCATTTATGCATTAAACAAATTCACACACAATGAAAATTAAGGCATGTGAATACCTAAACAAAAACCACTAATAGGTGTCAAGGGCCGGGCCGGGCTTGAAACAGGCCTGACCCGCACTAAAATGAGTTAGGCCCACCTCCGGACCGGCACCCTCCAACACTTGAACCAGCCCATCCCCTTAATCCACAACCCCCCCCCCTCCCCCGAACCCGGTGCGATTCGACTTGGCGCCCTCCAACCTGACCACCACCAGGGTGGGTTCCCCCACCCTCTCAAATCAGCAGTATTTAGTATAATTTTTATTTATATGTATATAATATATTATTAATAATATATGTTGCCCGGACCCACCCGCCCACCTAAACTCCTAACACCATGGGCTTTTTTACGGGGCTGGTGGGGTTCAACATCCTCCATTTTAACCTGGCCATCGCTATCGACGGGCCCCTAACCCAACATGGCCCAGCCCGGCACGCTAACACCATGTGAAGTGCTAACCAGAAACAATATGTGTTGTGTGCTCTTTTTAAGGTACTTAATTAGTGAATATGGTTGGATTAATACAACCTCATCTTTTCACTAATTAAATTTAAAAGTGTTGTGTTTTTATTTAAGGATTAAATGATCTTTTCGATGAGAAAACTTACCAAATTAGAAAAGTGGGGACGAAAGATGCAGACCAGCTCAAAACGAAAAGTATGAAAATAGATTCATAAAAAAAACAAGTATGAAAAGAGATGGAACAGAGGAAGCACTATATTCATCGTATCGACCAATGCTTGAGAAGAATTTCAAGTGTGTAATCAAAATAGCGTATACATTACTTTGGTTGGTTGTGTCTAATCAACCATAGTACATTCTTAGTTAGTTTCAAAAAGAAAAATCATGCATTCTCAATTGACTAGATATGGTACGTTCAATTTGTGGGATTATTGTTAGTTTTTAGAAAAAAATGAGATTCTTTTCCATGATACCGTGAACGTGGAATGATTAATAATAATCACAATAGACTAGATACATTCAAACAAATTAGACACTTTCGTGGTATCACACACATTACTACACTAAGTTGTAATTTCAGATGGGTATTTACTAAAAACTGCAAATGAAGGAGACCATAAGTTTGGCTGGGTACCAAAATTATCACCTTGAAATTTGAATGGCTGAAAAAACTTCCTCTCTCCCTCTCACCGTCACAAGGGAAATTTGGTGTGATTTCCGGGTACAATCTTAGTTATCATGGTGAAAAAAGAGTCCTCACGACCCGCATCGGCGTTGGCGTCGAAGATGGAAGCTTTCCATGTCGTCCTCCTCGCATTTGGGTTTGAGTTCGAAGAAATCTCATCGGAGAAAGTCACCGGGCGACTTCCGGTTACCCTCAACTGCTGTCAGGTCGGTTCCCATACCTTGCCCATTTTTTAGTGAATTAAAACATAGTTCTCATGTTGCAAATTAGCCCTTATTTGCTGCATAGTGAATGCCAGAAGTTATTACAGTATCAATGTTATCACATGCGTCCCATTATCCAAATTTCTTAAATGTTAGTTTTTCAAGGCAATGACTGGTTTTCATTTGAAAGGAACAATAAAAATAGAGATCTTTAGGCGATCTCTAACAACGAAATGTTCTTTGAACTAAAGATGTTCATTCCTTAAATTACCACATAACTTTTTGAACGGTCGCTCTAAGGTCTAGATTAAAGATGCATTTTTTTTTTATGTTTTCCATCAAAAATAGTAATATTTAGCTCTGTTGGAGATTAGTTTTGTGAAAATATGACCTAATTTGGTTCAAGAACAGTTATAGGCCACCTGCGGGAGATGAGGCGCTTTTTGGGTGGTTCTTACTGGTACAAGTAAAAAACTTTACATAAATTATTAATTTAAAAGACACTATGTTTGTGATAAAGACAATTTCACCCCTTCCAATTTGGAAAATAAAACTTCCTCTTTATAATGCACCAAATTTCAGAATAGTTACACCCCTTATTGGGCCATCTTTACAATGCACCTAATACGGAAAGTTTGTCCTAAAATCTACTATCAGTGATAGACACTTGACGCCCTCTACTTGGACTGAAGGACACTTCCACTCATTCCAGTTTGGAGAAGGGAACTTTCACCTTTTTAGTGTTACGAACTTCAAGTAACTTGCATATTGTTTGTCAAATAACTTACATTCTTGATTGAGACGCCGTTAATATGGGGCGAGGTACGTAACTGAAAATAGTTTTGGAGACATATTTGACCCTTAAATCATGCATAAAGTCTATTATATCCTTGGAAATACCTATACTTCATAAGCTAGTAATGTGCAATTGTTAAAGTAAGAGGATGAACGAAACTAAGCTACTTCAATAGATTGAAAGCTTAGAGGCAAGGGAATTGGGATTATCAATGGGATAGATAAATAAGGATTTATTTGCCCAATTGAACCAAGAATTGCATAGAATGCAATTGGAAGATGTTCCTACCTAAATAAATAATTCTTGGGTGACTTGCCAAAGCAAGCTCAAGAAGAGGTGAAATATAGATCTTGGCCCACTAGAAAGTATATGATATTTACCGCATTAATAGGTGAGGGCTATTAATCCGGGAAAAATAGTGGGAGCTGTATTTAATAATATAGCCATTTTTACATATAGTCATTTGTTCACAAAATACTAAAACTTGTATATTTATCATTTTGTAGAATTCCAATGGAAAAAAATCAATCTACATCGACTCTATCATTGCGGGCTGTCCTTGAGAAGGACAAGCAGTCTGGAATCAATTTTCTGGATTGGTACATAAACTTGAGAATTGTTCTCAAGAATGAAAAGAAACTGTATATTCTAGAGGAGCCAGTTTCATAATCACCATCGGCCAATGCTTCTGCCGCCATTAGGAAGGAACAGAAGATCGTTGACGATTCTAATGATGTGACTTGCCTGATGCTATGCACCACGACCTCTGAGCTTCTGAAGTAACATGAGAACATGGAAGCGTATTATATGAACTATAACATGATTGAGATCAACAAAACTCTGCCAGACTTGCTCAATATGTTGGGGACAGATGAACAAAGCATTAACAAGGGAAAAGGCAAGGTCATAATGACGGTAAATAAAGGAAAGAGCAAGCGTGTTGCTTCGACCTCCAAAGGGAAGGACAATGCAGTTTCAAAACCCAAGGAAGTTGCCTTCAAAATTGCTGGCGGGGTGGTTAAGGACGCATGTCACTATTGTAGTTAGACTGACCACTGTAAGAGGAACTGTCCCAAATATCTAGAAGATAAAAGGCTTGGAATAGTGATTCCACCACCACCAGGTATTTTGGTTATATATGTCAATATGTTTATCACTTCATCTTGGGTATTGGATACTGGATGTGGATCTCACATTTGTTAAAATGTGCAGGATCTAAAGAGAAGCAGATGACTGACGAAAGGGGAGATAGACTTGCGCTTACGGAATGGAGCAAGAGTTGATTCATTAGCCATGGGCGTTTATGAGTTATCTTTACCTTCAGGTCTTTTTCTATAATTAGAAAATTGTTATTATGTGTCTCTTATGAGCAGAAACATTATTTCAGTTTCTTGTTTGGACAAAAAATGTTTTTCTATTAAAATAAAGGGCAAGTGTTGCTCCATTTATTTTGATGGTTTGCATTATTGTAATGCTTTATTGTCTAATGGATTATATATCCTTGATCTAGATAATTCTGTATATAACATAAATACCAAGAGAATTGAAACTAATGATATAAATCCTACTTATCTATGACATTGTCGTTTAGGCCATCCACAACTAGAATATCTAGCGACTTCAAGTCTAAGGATGACAATACCATTGTACCGCGAGAAGCACTTGTGACTCAACATAACGTGTATGTAGCCTTCTCGGAGATGGGTCAATCCAGTATGCCATTACTCCTAATGCATACCCATGTGTTGGATCATGATATCTCCATATCAATCCAACCCCATACTAGTCTATAGATGATTGTCCTATTAATCATTATAATCGACTAGGGATATTTAAGAATATAACACTTATATTCTAAGGACTTCGTTCATGTTAACATATCTCCATATCGATAACATAATGAATCGTAAATCCATAAATGTCACAATTAATTGATTGCCTCTAGGGCACAATTACAACAAGGGTTGCAGCAGCTAGTCCGCCGGAGGACCTGGGAGAGAAAGATAGGAGAGGAGGGGGAGCGGAGGGAGATGACGAGAGGAAGAACGGATGGAGGTGGTGGCGGCTGGCCGCACGACAGACGGATCTGGCATGGCGAGGCTGAGCACGGCTGGAGGACGACGCGACGGCAGACGGACAGAGGCATGGAGGAAGAGCGGTTGTGGAGGCTAGCTTAGCACCACGACGGCGGGGTAGTTGGAATATTCGGCGGAGAACTCTTGGTCCACGGGGGAGGGGAGAGTGAGGCGAAGAGGAGGAGTTCGGCTTCACCTACCGGAAGCCTCGCGGGCGGCGCACCAGATCTGTTGAAAGGACTGGTCGGAGCAAGGCTCCCAACGAAAACCAGCGGCGGTGAGGAGGGAAGATGCGGAGGCGGGAAGCAAGGGGTCATATGAGAAAAAGGGACGAGGGGAGGTGGTTTTCCCGGCGGCAGCTCCTCCATTTCGGAGCCACCGCGGAAGGGTTAGTTGAGGCGGGCTAGAGTTTGCAGAAAGAGCTCTTTTAGGGAGAGAGAATTTGACAGTCAAGGTGATACCGTGTTGGGATTATTAGGTACAAAATTGTTTGCAAGATTCACACAGGTTTTCATTTCTTAATCTTGTCCTACATGTCCCTACCAACATTTAAAAAATGTCCCTACACATTTGGAAATGTACATTTTAAATCTTATCATGATATTGAACCCACATATAATATATTTTATTTATAATTCTTTGCTTACTTTTCCATTCAGAGGAAGTGCACCATGCTCTCCTAGAAAAAAAATGGTATGTCATGCCACTACTAGTCACTACTACTAAACTTAAACAAGAAAAAACAATTAATAAGTAAATGAATTAATGCTCAATTATTTCATGATGAAGTTAGCCGACTTTGAAGCTATAAAAGATGATGATAGACACGACACGAACTTAGGATGAGATGTAAATGAGTGCTAGCTCAGTGGTAGAGTATTTGAAGCTCTTGCATGAGTTTTCGGATTCGAATCCGGCTATATAATATAGTTCTAAAAATAGTTTAGAAGAGATGAAATGTTTAACGAGCGGAAAAAGTTAGACGGATAGATTTAAAATTGTTATGGAGGAATGACAATATATTTTCACTTAGATTATTAGGAGCTCAAAGTCAACTAATCTTGATTTATCATAGTTCAGTCTTAATTTGGTGGCTAATGGGTGTTAGGACTTTTATATATAGCTATAGTAGCTGTTAGGGTAAATTAGAAAGTTTATATTATTCCAACGCGTTTCGGATGCCGTCAGGGTTTAATATATAATCGCTCCAACTCGTTTCCAATGTGCAATTACATCAAAGAGAACTTGCTATATTGTCTATCTTATTCATCTCAAGTATTGTTACGTGTGAACTGTCAATAAATTAGAAAGTTCGGTGCGAGAAAAGAAAATGTACGTAACTTTTGCATATCGTGCATTAGATAAACTTCTGTGTTAAATTTGTTCTTTTATCATTATCAACTACTCTGCATATCGAGCAAATTTTAGTTGGTTACTGACCAGAAGATGTGATTGTATAAGCAACTTTTACGTGTTACTAATATATTAGATAGGATTAGAGGTGCCAAGTGGGCGGGCCACGCCCGCACCCTTGTAGAGATTTTGAAATGTGTTTTGAATTATAAAATTATTTTGATCTCAATCACTTAGTTCATTCTATTATAGAAAATTTCGTAAAACTGTTAGAGTAAAAATTTGATGGAAGTTTTGAAAATCAATATATTGACATTAAGAAGTAGTGAATCACAAAAGAATTGAATATAAAATATTGAAAAATGTTAGATTAACTACTCTTAGCTCTCATCTATCTCCCACCCACCTTTAGGACAAATGCATTCATGTCAAATGAGTTATGACATTGCTAATTTTATATGTATGTCGGAGATAAGTGTGAAATAACAATTAGTTCTCTAGTATTCTAAAAACTCTCACAAAACATTTTAACCATGAAAATATATTTTTATTTTGCAAAATGCTTAATATAATCTCCAAAATATTTTTTGCCATAGACATTCATTACATCACACATATCATTGTTTACAGTAAACACGAGAGACTAACATTTTTTTCATTTATGTTTTGCGTTGAATTTATGAATTGCAGTCAACTACATATTACATCTGATGATTTATTTGAATATTTTATTTTGTTTGTGTTGGGGCAATTCAGACATACCTAGCTAGTAGCTGCGTTGACTTGGTCCATGACGGCTAAGGAGTTGTTTCCTAATCAGTTTTGACAACCTTTGACATTACTTTGCTCGAAACAGCCATGCTATAACAAACTGATTTTAGAGTCGTGTCCAACGACCCGGGTGGAGCCAAGAGTTAGGATTTCACGTTTTGGTAGAACTCAAAGCTAGGTTTTCGCAGTGGATCAGGCTATCCGGAGGTAGGGTTTCGAGATTCTGCCAAGAACGATGACTGGTTTGGCGATTAAGATTGATACGTTCGTGAGGAGAAGGGGTTTCGGTTCTTTGGTCTCTGAAACGAGAGGTGCAGGTACACCCACCATCTGAAGTCCCATGGAGCGGGCTATTGGGGATTATGTTGGAGCAATTTGGCGCACATCTTATTAGGCGTGCAAGGTATCTGGCAAGTCCAACATACATTCGGTACTAGCGCAAATCTGGCGGTTCACACGCATCCAGCATCAATTGGCGATCAGGCGCAATCCGAATCCCAGTGTGGAGCATCTGACGTGTGAATTGAATTTGGTTTGGGCTCATTCGTTGCAGGAACTCGCTGGAGTTGGAGCAACCACACGGAGCATCTTCGTGTGAGATTTGTGGAACGCACATCCGATCGTGGTTCTGGCGCGCATTCTGCATGAGGGTTGGGTCTGGCGTGCACCTCATCTTGAGGCGTGTACCATGACACGCAATTGAGCTCACATCTGGCGCAATCTGTTTCTGGCGAGCATCTGGCGCATCAAAGGCAATTGGGGCGCAATCTAGCTTGACAATCTGTTTAGGCACTCGTTATTGGTGCATCGGGTCAGAGTAACATTTGGCACTTTTCGTGGTGTATCTGTCTGGCGCAATTGGGCACATTGAGAATGTATTCGGTCATGCCTCAGTGAATAAATTCGAGTCTGCGTCTTGGTGGAGCACTTGTTTATGTTTCCGGAAGTGCATCAACATCGGGCGCCTTCGTTGCGGGGAAAACATGGAAATCGGAGTAACGATTTAGCGATTCGGTTTCGCATAAAGCTGCAGGGCATCTGTTCGGGGAGGCGTGCTCCTTTCTAATTTTGGGATACGCATCCGGTTCAGGTTTGATGAGAGAAGCGTCAGGTTTCGTTTCCGGGTGGTTGAGAGGATTCGCCACAAGGTGGAGCTTTGTCTTGAATCAAAACAACCAAGATTCGACGAGGATTCATGTTGCTAGAACGTTTGAATCAATGTGGAGATTTGTTGGGATAATTCAAACATACCTAGCTAGTAGCTGCGTTGACTTGGTCCATGGCGGCTACGGAGTTGTTTCCTAATCAGTTTTAGCAACATTTGGCATTACTTTGGGCACAAGTCAAGACCCTTAGGTCTATAAAGTGTATAGAACATGGTTAGACTTGTGTGGTGTATCAGGGTGGCCGCCGTGGTCGTTGTGGCCACGGTGTGCATTGTAATCGGGTTCTCTGTCAAATGTCAATACTGTATTGGGTTTTCTGGTCGTGCATGTAGCTAGTTTGACAACTAGTGAACCATGTTAGATTATTGTGTTTCTCGTTCTTGATTTCCATGTTTTATTCGTTTTTGCTCAAATACCCCCGGTTATAACAGTTTGGTAGTACCGGCGAATACGGGCAATTTTCTAGTGTACTACTCATTTCATGTTATAATTTTAGTTCCTGTTGGATTCCAACTATCTAAGTCATTTATCTAAATACCTTTAACTGTTTGATGATGTCAATATTATTTTTTGAAGACGAACTCGGAGAAATTCAAAATTTTAAATTATAAAATTAAAAAGTGGACAATTTTTTTTTTAGAACAAAATGGACAAAAACTTTGAAACAGCCAAAAATTGAATAAGGGACCAACATAATAGAATATAGGATACTAACATAGTGCATGTTTGGCAATCATGATTTTAATCCGGCCGTTTCGATTAAAAACGGTTCTTTTACCTTAGTTCCGTTTATTATGACACAAAATTTTAATTTGAAAATTTGCAGATTAAAATAATCTCATTGCAATTGTAGATTCTCTAAAATTGAGAATTATGTTGCTGAAAATTTCAAAAAAAAATAATTGAATGTGTTTTGACATTAGCATAATCATAGTTCATTTATAAGTAAGTGTATTAAAATATTGACGATATAGCTCTTTAAGTTTTTTTGTAATTGATAAATTAACAATTTACAATTTCAGCTCATACCAAAAAGATTTTGTTTTTTAGTTTTGCTGGATTGTTCATCCAAAATTATTCCAGCCGATCTTTCAGATTTTTCAGCCGATACCAAACATGGCCATAATCGTATCCGTCGGTATGTTATGAACGATGACAACATGGTGTTTCTTGAGCAGCAAGGAATTACTCCTGGGCGCCACCTACCAATCTACCACGACAATTCCACAAATGACAATGTTGAGGTCAACTCTCCCTTCCATTATATAGGTGGCTATCAATTTTCGTCTATTTCTTAAACCACTTCTCACTGTCTTTCTCTTTTCTCATCTTTGATCTTCAAAACAGCTTCTGACATCTTACCACACCGAAGAAGGTTACTGATGTCGCCGTCGAGAGAAGCACCGGATGTTCCCCTCCAAGTGTTTGGATTTGAGGTCGAAGAGGTGTCGCCGGAGAAGATCTCCGGCCGGCTTCAAGTCACCCACAAATGTTGTCAGGTTAGTTTTGTTCCCCAATCCTATCATAGCCTCTCCTCTTTTTCCTATTAATAACACAGTCACTACAAATTTGTCGAACCCGTTGTTTAGACCAATGGAAAGGGATTTGAAGTTCATTGATGTCTCGAGTTTGATTTACTATAATAATCTCACATGATTGAATTGACCTCACCGGCTATGAAATGATCCAAATCAGAAAAAATAAATGTAGTATTCAATTCTCTCAGTTCTCTCGAATTTGGTGACGTGGTGCTCTGTACAGCGTCATCACACATTTGTACAAAGAAGTAGGATAGAGATATGAGAACTTATTTTGATTAGAATTAGTCTTGTTGTAAAGTATTCATTGCCACTAGGCTACCTTCATGTGGTGTGAGAAACTGAAAAGAGATGTTAATGATTATTATTATTATTATTATTTTGAGGTAACTTAATGAATTATTCATGCGACTAACCCTATAATGTGGGACATTTACATTGTAGGAAATTATTTGTTTTTCATCCATATGTCGTGTATCTATATAGTACTAAGGAAACACCCACTTTTACTGTTCACTAAAAGTGATGTGTTCTTTTTTGGCACCATTTGATTAGTTTGAATCTAAGGGTCAGTGACACATCCTCTCAATTTCTCTCTCTGAATGTCAGTACAAATAATGATCCAAAAGCAGTACAAAAGCCAACATGTGCTGTTGCCACAAAATTTAATTCTAACGTACAAATATTAGTAAATAATACTTTTATACTATTACATACCGTACTTCTTTTATTTATTTTTCTGAGAAATCTCAGTTTTTTTTTTTTTTTTTTTTTTTTTTTTGAGAAATTGTTTTTGTCGTCAACCGGATTTGAACCCGGAGACTCATGCATCGGCTTCCAACGTTCTACCAGTTGAGATACCATCCTAGCTGCATTTTTTTTGTTTTAGAATGAACAAGTGGTAATAGTCCCAAAGGGATGGGTTATTTTCTAGTGCGTATATAAAAAGTGATTGTCGTGGCCTTATTGGTTCTGGGCAACAAGCAACTGGCCCCGGTCCTGGCCTCCTGGGTCTTTCTTGTTTGGTTCTGATTCTAAGGTTATGGTCATTTCGCGGTTCCAGGCCCTAGGTATATAGCACCGTTCGGCAGGAGAAAGGCTACAATCTAACTAGCAACTTTTTACAAGGCGGACTTCGTGGTCCTGAAACAGATAATAAAAATCAAATTATAAATTATGTTCAACAGATGATTAAGATTTCGATTTAGCTATTTTATTATTTTACAGTCCAAACTGAGTAACCTTGTTGTTAACGGGCAAATCACACTGTGGTGTGACCTGTGACAATAGATTTTATTTTCGGAGAAAAACTAAATCAGGAGCTCTATTTTTAAATATGTGACTTCAGTTTGGTGATGAACGTTAACATATGGCTCTTTATTATTAACAAATCCTGTGCCCTATTTCCCAAATTTGTCTGAGATGATTGTGCTTTTTTTCCATTTCACATTTTGAGATACGATTTCATCTCAAAATTAAGGTCAGCCAAACAGGTTCATAATCAACGGGTTCGTAGTTCCTTTATCATATCTTTTACCGATTTGTGTTAGTTTTAAAGTTATTTATCAGAAATTACATGTGCTTTGTTAATTTCTTTCACACAACTTGAAAACGATTTTTGAGTGAAGAAGTGCAACAAGTGCTGGAGTAATTCCCATGTTGACAGGCGGATGCCTTGGCTTGTAATTTTGATTTTGATAATGTTTTCTTGTACATACAAATTGGGTGGGTCCCAGCCATTTAAGGTGTTGCACGGAGGAGTATCGGCGTTGATAGCGGAGTCGCTCGCGAGCATCGGGGCACATTTAGCGTCGGGGCTGCAGCGAGTTGCCGGAGTGCAGCTGAGCATCAACCATTTACGAAGTGCCAAACTCGGCGACCTTGTTTTCGCCGAAGCTACCCCTGTTAACGTTGGCAAAACCATTCAGGTTAGGCGGCCTCTATCTCCCTAGCTACTTACTTTTAAGGAAATGTTAAATGTCACACATTTTTACTTTTTGTCTTCAATTGTGATAAAAATTTTAAAAAATTAATTAAACCTTACCTTTGTTATTGTTTGAACATTCACTTACAAACAACCTACTTTATTCTCCCACTTGTTGAGCTTAATTTCTTTTTGGGGGTAATTGAAGGTGTGGGAAGTTCGAATGTTCAAGGTTGATCCTTCAAACACGGAAAGCAGACAGCTGATTTCATCGTCGAGGGTTACTCTCCTGTCCAACATGGCCGTGCCACAAAATGCCATGGATGCGGGTGACAAGCTCAAGAAGCTAGCAAAATTGTAGAATCTGCTAATGGCGCCCGCAATTAAAGTTTTGAAAATTTTGCCAATAATATTTGTAGTAATTATATCAATATATTATATGTTGATTCCTCCACAGTTTCAAAAAGTCATATCAATTATTAATAATATGTACCTGGCCCTTACTTTATAAGATTCTATGCTATGTTGCAGGTCCATTATCATTCATGAAATAAACATTTTCTAGTACTACTTACCGAATATCTTGAGTTTTCAAGATGGTTGCTAGATATGTTTGCTAGTCTGAATGCCTTTGGTGTCCTTAAGCGGCCATGTAGTTTGAGCCCCTGAACACGTTACATCCTATCGAAACGAATAGTTGAACAAACAATTATCTTCCAAACTGAACTGATGCACATGTTTGAATTATCTTCTTTTTACTTCTCCTTTTCTTGTTGCCTTCGTGTTTGTCGCTGAACCCAAAATTAGTGATGTGTGACGGGACATGGACCTGATCATTGAACCAAGACCATAGAATGTAGCTAGGGTGTTAAGTGTGTCCGATGATGCCAAGATCGGAACCACAAATGCGGCTACGACAGAAACATGCAACCAATCACACAAAAACCAAACCCTACACACACACAAACTATGTGCTTGTACAAGAGTGCTATCAACACATTCAAGAAAAACGCCAATATAACTGCTGAATCATGGGCCTCTAGGACAAGGGGTTGCACTCAGCCCCTGACCTTTTCAAAAACTACACACATACTATTAATTTCGTATATTAACTGCTGAATCATGGGCCTCTAGGACAAGGGGTTGCACTCAGCCCCTAAACTTTTCAAAAACTACACACATGCTATTCATTCCGTATATTTTAGTGGGGCTGTAAGAAAAACCGAATAAACCGGTCAAACCGACCAAACCAAACCGAATGTCATGGTTTTGGATGGTTTTTATGGATGTTCGGTTTATGAACGGTTCATATTTTTCACACACTGGTCTATTCGGTTCGGTTTTGATTTGTACAAAATTTACACTGCACCAAACCGAACCGAACCGATATGTGCTTATTGTACTTTCTTACAATATGTATTGTATAAACTATAAAGTATATGAAATAATCTATTGAAAGAGAAACAAAAGTAGATAGATTCAATTAATATAATCTTATTAATCTTAATCTTCTCTATTTCTCTCATTTTTTATCACACTTTTGTCTAAACAATAATTGTGCAAGTTCTTATATGTCTATTTAAATTTTTTCTTACTAAAAATTTAAACTGTATTGACATATTACTACTATAATATCCATAAAAGATTGTTTAGCCAAACCGACCGAGCCGAACCAAACCAAACCGAATTATCGGCTTGGTTTGGTTCGGTTCAACATTTCAAATGGTGTGGTTAGATTACAAAATTAGTAAACCGATGTATTCGGTTTGGTTTATGATTTCACAGCAAACCGCACCAAACCGAACCGCTTACACAACTATATTTTAGTAGTGGTACGCTCTTATTAACTACACAAATATCTCGATTAATTTAAACAATTGTACTATTACTTCTGTCATTGACTTTACATTGCATTTTATCCTGATTGTTCTAAATTCCTAGCTCCAGTTGTGTTTCAAGTCAGAGACACAAAGATGACAAAAATATGCAATGAGGGCAGTTTGGGGTTTTGATTTTTTGGTGTTTGGATTTTTTGGTTTCTATCGCTCATTCTAGAAACCAAAAACAATAAACCGCCTATCCAAACTATCTCAATACATCTTAGAAGTTGGAAATCCGAATGGATTTGGATGTCCGAAAGTTCACCTCCTTACTCAAATTCACCTGGGACACGTATATATCTCAACCGCACTACTGCATGGTACTACTATATAAATCTGAGTCCAGCAGAACGAGTGAAGTTGATCATTAGAAGCTGCGACTTCATCAAGATAGACATGGCGGAACAAGAAATCCCGGTGGGGTATCGATTCATCCCGACCGACGAAATACTCATCGACTTCTATCTCAGAAGAAAAGTCACCGGCGGCGAGCTTCCACACAACTCTCCCATCGTCGAGAAAGATCTCTACGACGACAAACCCCCATGGGATGTTTTCACCCAAGAAGACTACAAGGTGGAATCGGATGAGAAATCAGTAATTTACGTCTACACGAAGCTGAAAAAGGCTAGCAAGAAAAGGATTAGCAGACGAGCGGGTTGTGGGACGTGGGTTGGTCAGAAGAAAGTTGAAGTAAAGAACTCCAAGAATGAAACCATCGGGTACAAGAGTTTGTTAAGTTTTCGAGTAATCGGTGACAGTGTCACGAAGAAGACTACTCGAGGTCGTTGGATCATGCATGAATTCTCACTTTCTAAGGACGATGATTTCGCAAACAATGAAAACCACTACGTGGTATGCAGGATCAAGAATGTAGATGCGCAGGGTTCGGGTAAGAGAAAGTTTGAAGAAAGTAATGATCATGGTGGTGACGAGGAGCAGAGTGGTCAAACAATGAGTAGTGAAGGTGTTGATTCGGGACTGAGAGGAGGAGCATGGGAGGACGAGGACGAGGAGATAAAACTTTTGTTAGAAGACTGCCAAGACAATGACTTAAGATCAATTGCTTATTAGAGCTTGAATGTGTTTCTTTTGTTTGTTCGTCTTTTTGAATTTGAATTTGTTAGTCTCTTCGCTCCATGTCTAGGGTTTTTTTTGTTGGTCTTTTATTGTCAAGAATGTATGTGTTGAGAAAGTAATTCAATTTTTTTTTTAGGGTGAAAGTACTTTATTTAGCTATTTGTTTTAGGAAAGAAAAAAAAAAATAGGATCATGTATTCCAAACATTGTGTTGGTTTTGACGCTAGTTTTGTGTATATCAAGTATAAATGCAAAATTACATAAATGCAAAATTACACCACACCAGCAGGCAATGCAAATCGATTTATCATGCAAAATGTAAAGAACTTGGGTGAAAAATGCGATCCAGCTGAACATGCATCCCCTCATGCAAAATAGATGTCATGCATCTTGATCGCCAAATTTGACGATAATCATCCCTCGTCATCTTATTTGTTTTCCTATTTTGTTGATGTATTCATATTTTTTAGTTTTGTTCCTACTTTTTAGAAGACTTGTCATAATATCATAATAATAATAAATAAATTTTACAAAACTAATATGCTTATCTTTTAGCTTGCATTGCTGGAGTTGGTGATAAAATTTGTGGACATGCGAAATGCAAAAATATAATTTTATGTATAATTTGCATTTCTTTTACATAACATTGCTGGAGATGCTCTAAGAGCATCTCCAGCAGGCCATGCAAATCGATTTATTATGCAAAATATAAAGAACTTGGGTGAAAAATGCGATCCAGCAAGACATGCATCCCCTCATGCAAAATGGATGTCATGCATCTTGATCGCCAAGTTTGGCGATAATCATCCCTCGCCATCTTATTTTTTTCCCTATTTTGTAGCTGTATTACTATTTTTTTGTTTTGTTCCTACTTTTTAGTAGACTTGTCCTAATATCATAATAATAATAAATAATTTTACAAAACTAATATGCCTATCTTTTAGCTTGCATTGCTGGAGTTGGTATTAAAATTTGTGGACATGCAAAAGGCAAAAATGTGATTTTATGTATAATTTGCATTTTTTTTTACATAACATTGCTGGAGATGCTCTTATAAGTTGGGGTTCAGATTAGCTACAGTTTGGATCTATGCGGTGACTGCGCGGTTCTGATCGTGCGGATCATGATGAGCCACGTCGCCCCAATCGAAGATACAAAATTCATGGTAACCAACCACCACGCGCATGACAGTCATCTTCAAACGCGTTTCAACTGTCTCTCACACCTATTTCTGTCTCATTCAACTCAGCAACTTTAAATTTCTTCTATTCGTGTTCCCCTCAATTCCATCTCAATCTACCTCACTGCAACTCCCTTCCTCTATTTTCATATACACATAATGGAAACTGTAAAATAATGAAATTAATCTATCCTTTTTTGTGAAATTGGACACTCAATTTACATCAAACCCACCCATTATTGTGGTTGAATATCATACTCCACAACTCACCCACGCATCCTTCATAACTGCCTCCTGTTCCTTGAACTTGAATGAATCTTCAATGGTTTTGGAACGGACAAATTCGCCAACTGTCGACAATTTTCCATCTTCATCGTCGTTGACGACGGAAGATCAGAGACAGATCAGGCGATCAAAAGAATTGAGACAGATGTTACTCAAATGGGTTTCATCCGGATATACTTATATATTAGCAACAGAAAGGCTGAAAGGGTAAAAGTTAAAATGAGGGAGATTGGGACGGAATTGAGGGCACGACGAGAAGAAGATTGAAATTGCAGTTATTGGGTTAGATGAGAGAGAAATGCTGATGAGAGAAAGAGATGATACGAATTTGAAGATGAAGACAGCGCGTGGTGATTGATTTTCCGATTTTTTATGTTCCTTAATTAATGCAACGTGGTTCATCCTGAGCCATACGATCATAACTGCACAATAACCGGACACATTTGAACCGTAGCAAATCCCGACCCGAGTTGTGGAGTATGATATTCAACCACAATAATGGGTGGGTTTGATGTAAATTGAGTGTCCAATTTCACAAAAAAGGATAGATTAATTTCATTATTTTACAGTTTCCATTATGTGTATATGAAAATAGAGGAAGGGAGTTGCAGTGAGGTAGATTGAGATGGAATTGAGGGGAACACGAATAGAAGAAATTTAAAGTTGCTGAGTTGAATGAGACAGAAATAGGTGTGAGAGACAGTTGAAACGCGTTTGAAGATGACTGTCATGCGCGTGGTGGTTGGTTACCATGAATTTTGTATCTTCGATTGGGGCGACGTGGCTCATCATGATCCGCACGATCAGAACCGCGCAGTCACCGCATAGATCCAAACTGTAGCTAATCTGAACCCCCACAACTCACCCACGCATCCTTCATAACTGCCTCATGTTCCTTGAACTTGAATGAATCTTCAATGGTTTTGGAACGAACAAATTCGCCAACTGTCGACAATTTTCCATCTTCATCGTCGTTGACGACGGAAGATCAGAGACAGATCGGGCGATCAAAAGAATTGAGACAGATGTTACTCAAATGGGTTTCATCCGGATATACTTATATATTAGCAACAGAAAGGCTGAAAGGGTAAAACTTAAAATGAGGGAGATTGGGACGGAATTGAGGGCACGACAAGAAGAAGATTGAAATTGCAGTTATTGGGTTAGATGAGAGAGAAATGCTGATGAGAGAAAGAGATGATACGAATTTGAAGATGAAGACAGCGCATGGTGATTGATTTTCCGATTTTTTATGTTCCTTAATTAATGCAACGTGGTTCATCCTGAGCCATACGATCATAACTGCACAGTAACCGGACACATTTGAACCCTAGCAAATCCCGACCCACTAAGGGTACTAAGTTGTGCTTTGAATCAGTGCAGTTACCTAATCCAAACTTTCAAAATTTTGCATTTAGATGTCCATAACTTTAGGTTAAATAAAACTTTGGCTTAAGTAATTAAGTGCATATCTCCAGTTTGAGAAAACTATCACATTAAAAACGGTTCAGTAGTTCACTGCTTTCTCTTAGAGAGAGAAAGTTAGAGAGAGAAGTACTCTTTGAGAGTTTTTGAAGTCTTGCTCCTACAAATCCGTTTCTGAAGTTGCTGTTGGGGCTTGCCGCTGGGCTCGCCGCCGCCGCTCCTCCTTGCGGCGGCGAGCCCCCATGTTTGTAGCGACTGTTTTTCATCTATTTCTCTTAAGATCTGGGCACCAGAAGGGGTTTTGAGGCGTCGGAGGCGGCGGGTGTATCTCCGACGTCGGAAGCGTAGGTCCTGTTCGACTCCTCATATTTAACCGCCGCTATCCTACTTCTTCCTTCCCGGAACACTCGTTGGCGGCTTCGTTTTGTTTGAATGGTGCTCTGATCTATTGGTTGTAGTGTTTTTTAGGGTCTCTGTTTTGTTATTTTGTTTAATTTCCGTTTCATCTTTTTGGGTTTCTGGGATTTCACATCTTCCGGTCATCCTCACTGAAGCAGGACAATGTTTAATCTCGTGAAGGATGTGGTTGCTTGGTTGTATTTCAGTTTTATTAGAGGCCAATGTTGAAGATTTTGAAGCTTAAAGTCGTTTTGGTTGCTGTTCTGAGTTTGCAGTGATGTTTCAGTGGCCGGAGGTGCAGCTGGTGACTCCGGTTGTTTCCTCTTCTCTATTCTGGGAAACTCAAAAGTCAGCATGTGGAAGCGAGATGGTGTACTATTTTCAATATATTGGAAAATGTCCACTGTTTTTTCTTTTTTATTTGTTCTTTTCTAGAGCATTTCATTAACTTCGGAGTTGGTGGGTTGTACCACTCTGGTTATATTTATCAGATGTTTTCTGGTCTTGTATTGGCTGTGATAGTATTTTCTTATATTGAAAGTTGCAATTTTCGGAGAAAAAAAAAAGGAAACTATCACATTACAATATTCGATTTTCAAAACTAACTTGTAATATACTCCGTTTGCAATAAAAAAAATTCAATGTGAAACAATGACATTTTTTCGTTCAGCACTTCACGGAATAAGTCGTTAGTTGACTTTATTGTCCTTTTTATTCAAGGATCAAATTGTTCATTCTCTTCTATCTATGAAGACTAAGAACTGTTGGAATAGGTGCCCTAGAGGCAATCTATATTTAGTATGAGCTATGTTTTGGCTAGAATATTCATTTATTATTTATTGTGATATTTAATATAATGAAGTCTTTTGATACAATGTGTTGTTTATCTTAAATATCCATAGTCCATTATATTGGTTAACAGGACTATCAAATAAAGACTAGTATGTGCGTAGATTGGTATGGAGATATCAAGTCTAACACATAGGTTTGCATTAGGAGTAATGGCATACTGGATTGGCCCACGACGAGAAGGATACATTAGGTTATGTCAAAGTCACAATTGCTTCTCGTAGTGCTAATAATATTGTAATCCTTAGACTTGAAGTCACTAGATACTCTAGTTGTGGAATATCATGCTTTGATGTTATCCAACGTTGTGCCTTAACCGGGCAACTATAAAGATATCTATCGGGCATGATAGGAAGCAAGCTTAGAGATCGTAGTGACGTAGAGAGAATTTGTCCCTCCCACATAATGGGAGCAAATATCCAAGGCCACTCGAGGGATGGTGCTTAGTGAATGTTTGGCCAGACTCAGATAAATCAATATGGAGATATTGATGTTATCTGCTTCCATAAGCGTATTCCCAGGATCGAGAAACTATGGATTGTATATACGAGTGTGACTATTATGTCTCGTGTCCAATTCGGATATGGAGACAAAGGGATAATGCAATATGAAATATTGGGCACAAGGTTTGTCGGGATCACTGACTTTTTTCTATTAGTTGGGTGGCATGGATGTGTTTCTAGACACCGCTCCATGTTCGTAATAAGTTAATACCAACTAAGTAGAAACCTATGGGGTCACACACGGGATGGTTTAAATTGGCTATAGGTATTAATTAGTTGGACTAATTAATACAAGTATCATAACGCAACCACAAACAAACTTAGTAGGACTAATTTGCAAGTGAGCTAATCCATGTAAGGACATGATTAGTATTGGGGCCTTTATGTAGTTAATAAAGAGTTATGACTATATAAAGGTACTCTAGCTTTTTATTTCTCAAGACAAGCCATTATTTGAGAGAACTTAACAAAGCAAGAGAGCAGAGCAAGTTGGGAAGGCCGAAACTGATAACGCCCAAATAGGGGTTATTTTATAGCCTGAAAAGATGTGTATGTGTGCTGGAAAACCACGTTTTTAGCCAGAATTCACCCTCAGAAAGCCTCGGTTTTAGGAACGAGACGTTTATTTGCTCTTCGTGAATTTCTGCATGTTTCGTACTTTTATTGGATATGATCGCGGGTTTTTTTCATGTTTTTACATGAACAGGTTCGGAAGTGCATTGGGATGTGTGCCGAGACAGAACCGGGATCGCCTCGAGAAACGTGTAGAAAATGCTCGGAGCAAGATTTGACCGAGACTGGTACAAGAGAGAGCGGAATGGAAAACGAAAAGGCTGGAGGAAAAACGAGCAGTGAAAACCGACCGAGGAAACTGAAAATGCCAAAACCGAGAATCACCGGGATGCGCTCGGTTGACAATATCTTGAGCTTGACTTGGAATTTTGAAGTGAAACCAGGGGCAAAAGAACGAAGACGTCAAGGGCTTTCCGAAAACAGGTTATAATGCTAAAACGGAGTCCGGCCGAAAAACCGACTCCCGTCACGTGTGGGTCCCAGTCACGCCACGCCCGAGTAAGGGGTCTCGGTTCCCGCTGTCCAGAGTCAGGAGCAACTATTTCATGTTCGTGACGATTTCCGGGACAGTTTTGGCCTAGGGGTATTTTGGTCATTTTGGCACCGGGCCCGGGTTTCCGGAGTCAAGTTCAGATTTTGTCTCCCAAATTCAGTCAGCAGTTTTCCTATGGCCAGAGTCAGGATTGGACAGAATTTGGAGCGGTTTTGACCCAGGGGTATTTTGGTAATTTTGATAAGTTTCGGGTGAAAACGCAAGACGGGAACACGGGAAAGCAGGAAGACACCGAGGAAGGAAAACCGGAGATTTCAGGCAGAAGTGTGGGACCCAGAAGACCCAACCGGGCCCACCAGAGGACCAAGCCGGGCCAGGACACAGCCCTGTCTGCGTATATACGCAGGCAGGGGGGTGGGGGATGCAGAGTTGTGGGCCCCTGGTTGCGTATATACGCAACCCTGCGTATATACGCAGCCAGTTTGACTTTTTTCCAAAGTCGGTGGACCGATGGCAGTTTCCGTAATTTCTGACGCACACGTTTCGGGAAAAAACAGCACTATTTAAAGACTCGTCCAGACTCGTTTTGAGATACAACACAATAGAAGACGAGACAGCACAACCGAAGGAGAAGTCGGAGCATCCCCGGAGCGCACGAAAACGTGAATCCAGATTCAAGACACTTGTTTGCTCTTCTTCTTTCTCATTCAAAAACTGTGTTATTTACGTTATGAATTTCAGTAGCTAAACTTTTACCTAGGTTCTCGGTGAACCTAGGGTTTCGTTTTCAGAGATTAGTTCTACGTTTTGACTATGAATTCATGATCGTACTATCTTAATTCAGCAGTTTTTATTCGTTATTCCGTCTTTGAATTTTACGGTTTATGCATGATCGGAGTAGCTAACCAGAATTGCTACAGACCCGAGCCGGTAGGTGAAAACGTCTGGTTAGGGTTAGGAAGAGAAGACAGAATTTAGCACCTTACCCCGATGGGCCGACTAGCGAAGGGGAGTTAGGACTAGCCTGAAATCGTTGAGACCAACTGTTAGAGAATCTGACGCGGGCCATCAGAACAGGTTAGAAACCCTAGCAGCCTTAGAACGAGACTGCAGATTTAGGCAGCTTAACAGGAATCCGACAGTCTGCAGGATTGTGATAACGTGCAGGAAAAGAAAAGATACTGCATAATTGGTACGTGGCACGGATAACGAGACTGCTGTGTGTTTTCCTGTCAAACAAAGAACGAAAATCTGAAGAACCCTAGGGGATCCCGGACCTAGTATCTCAAACCCTAGTTTTACAAACTTAAGATTATTCAGAAAACTTCCACAAAAATATTTACGTTTCAGTTATTTACGTTCAGTACTTAGTTCGTAGTTACAAACTCTCAAAATATTCCTCCTTTTTACACTTTGTTCGTTAAAACTGATTACTAGAAAAACCTGCAAAGTCCCTGTGGGATCGATAATCCGAGTCGAAAATACTCTCTATATTACTTGATTCGTATACTTGCGAATAGCCCGCTAAATTGCGCATCAAGTTTTTGGCGTCGTTGCCGTGGACTTTTTAAGGTTTATTTAGTAGTCAGAATTAATTTTCAGAGTTTTTATTTTTATTTTATTTTATTTTTTATTTTTCAGTTATCTCACTGCTCTTGAGATCTCTATTTTTTCAGGATGGGCGACAATACCGAGAGAACGCCAGAACTGCCCGAGACACGTACTCCAGCCGAGATGGCTCGGTACATCGAGGATCTGATCGCAGCAGGATTCGCTGCCCGAAGCAACCAGAGGACATACAACAGATCTGGAAAAGCGTTGGTCGAAAATTTTGAGGTCCCGACGGGTGGACATGAACGAGCTATTGTGGTGCCCGAGATCACCGCAGAACACTTTGACATAAAACCCTCCACCATCCACACTGTGCAGACCCTCTTCCTGTTCCATGGCAAAGCTGACGAAGACCCGAACGACTTTATTGGGAAGTTTGAGGATTACTGCAATAAGGTCCGGTATAAGGGAGTTGACGCAGAGGCACTTATGCTAATTCTTTTCCCATACTGCCTATACGGAGTGGCCAACGACTGGCTCGAATCCCGACCACCCAGGTCCATCACAACATAGGAGGGGTGTGTCACGGATTTTCTGGCCAAATTTTACCCCGCCTCCCGGGTCATCCAGTTACAAAGCGAGATTCTGTCATTCAAGCAGAAGACAGGGGAGACGGTGGTAGACGCATGGGACAGATTGATGAGATTGGTGAAAAAGTGCCCAAACCACGGTTTTGGAGACCCGAAGATCCTGCAGGTATTCTACCATGCCCTAGACAGGGAGAGTGCTGACAGGGTTGACAGAGAAGCCGGAGGAAACTTCCTGTACCATGTGGACAAAGACGGGGCCTATGAGATGATGAAGCAGTTAGCCAAACAAAACACTCGCCTGTTTGATGATTGCAGGATCACGGCCCGAGCCGAGCCAGCAGAAGATGACCGGATAGATAATCTGGCCAAGATCGTGCAAGACTTGGTTAAGAAAGTCTACTCGGAAAAGAAGACTGTTGCGGCAGTAGACAGACCAGATTTGGACACAGCCATCAAGGGGCTCGGAAACGAAGATGCCAATTACGTACAGCAGCAGTGGGATCCGAGCCGGTACAGACCGGGTATGAGAGATCATCCCGGGTTCCGGTACGGGAACCCGAATTCCGCAGTTTATGCACCGGGATTCCAGCACAGGCCACCGGCTCAGCAAGTCGCACCGACACCGCATGATCAGCCAGGCCCATCTGCACAGCAGTACGATTCCCAGATGAAGAAAATCGAGTCCATGTTTCAGACCATGGAGTCCCGGTTCGCGCATATGGATGCCCTGACAGCCGACATGCAGACGACCAAAACGTCACTGCGCGCTTTGGAGGTACATGTAGGGCAGTTAGCACAGCAGCTAACAGAAAGAGCACCAGGGAACTTACCCTCAACTAGCGTAAATAATCCACGTGCTCAGGTCAATGCCATCACCACTCGGAGTGGATTAGCACTACAGGATCCGCCATATCCTAGCCATGCACGTGCAGAAAAGTCGAAGGAAATCGAGCGCGAAGTATTTGGCCAGGATAACAGCTCAGCCGACCGCCCCCAGCCGAAGGGCTCGGTTGAGAAGGATGCAGTGCAGAACGAAGATAAGGAAGCAGAAACGGTACCTGTCTCCAAGGAGGTGCCATATCCTTTGAAGACACGAAAGAGGGATGATAGCAAGGACTACGCCAGATTTCTCGAGATTTTCAAACAGCTGAAGATCAACATACCCTTTGCGGAGGCGTTGGCAAAGATGCCCACTTATGCCAAGTTCCTCAAAGATATTTTGTATGGACGGAAACGTATGAGCGATTTCGAGACAATAAATCTGACGGCAGAAGTGAGCAACTGTGTGAAGAACGGGCTACCGAGGAAGAGGAAGGACCCTGGCGGTTTTGTGATACCAGTGACCCTAGGTAATGCTTACACGGGAAAGGCTCTGTGTGACCTAGGGGCCAGTATCAATCTGATGCCGTTATCAATTTTCAAAACATTGAAAATCGGTGAACTCAGGCCCACCAAAATTAAGCTGCAGATGGCGGACAGATCCGTGAAGCAGGCTTACGGAGTTATTGAAGATATTCTGGTGAAAGTCGGAAAACTGATTTTTCCAGCAGATTTTGTGATTCTGGACATGGAGGCAGGAGACGTACCACTCATTCTGGGCAAACCGTTTTTGGCTACCGGAGAAGCCATGATAAACTGCAAGAGCGGAGAACTGACTATGCAGATTAATGAAGACAAGGTGAAGTTCAACGTTTTCAAAAATCTGCAACTACCGAATTATTACGAGCATGAAGACATCTTTGCAGTGGAGGTAGTCGAAGAAGGCTGGGAAAACGAGGAGATGGATGAGCTATGGGCAGAGATTGACAGAGTGGACAGAGAGAACGAGGAAGGATTCCAGGAGAAGCAGGCCATGCGAGCTGAAAACCGTACCACTTTACAGCTAGACGGAAAAAGTGGGCAGAAATTGGCCCTGGTCCCGTCACTCAAAGAGCCACCAACCCTAGAGCTGAAACCGCTCCCGAGCCATCAACGTTCCGCACAGCCAAAGCAGTTTCAAGAAGGGCAGAAAGCACTTCTCGGCGAGTCTCAGAAGCAGCATTTTCCGGGAAAATTGAGATCCCGGTGGTCAGGACCGTTTATCATCAAAGAAGTACTTTCATGGGATGCGGTCGAATTGGAGAATCCGCATGACAGTACAACTTGCAGGATGAGCAGAAACTGGGTCAAGCCATATCTGGGCCCGGAAGCAGACGTCAAGGTAGACCCTGGCGGTTTTGACGTCCCTTGAGCAAACATGAGGTAACTGGGTCGGGCCGTCGACCGTAAATTACAAGCGCTGGTTGGGAGGCAACCCAACGTAGTAAGTTAGTTTAAATTATTTCAGTTTTATTTTCAGTTTTGAATTTTGAGAGAGGTAAGATGAGTGGGTATTGACTTTGAATTGAGCATGTGCAGATACAGCAGAGCACAAAACGAGAACAAAAATGAGTAGAAATACTTTGTGTGTGTATTTTACGCCCATCATGTGCGTATAATACGCACACAGGGGGTAGAGAGAGAGAGAAAAAAAAATTATGTTTGAAAAAAAATTGAAAAATTGAAATTTTGCTGTTGCCTGCGTATATACGCAGCCAGCGGTAAAATTTCAGAATTTTGAAAAAAAAATACCTGCTAGTTGCGTATATACGCAACCCTGCGTATATACGCAGTCAGCAGCGAAAATTTCAGAATTTAAAATATATATATATATATATATATATATTTTTACCTGCTGTCTGCGTATATACGCAACCCTGCGTATATACGCAGTCAGCAGCGAAAATCTGGAATTTTGAAAAAAAAATCAAAATGCTCCCTGTTTGCGTATATACGCAGTACTGCGTATATACGCAAGTAGAAGAAAAAAAATATTTTTTTCGGACAGCAGCACGTTTTTGCCCCATTTTCTCTCTCTACCTCCATACACAGATCCGTGGAGTTTGAAGCGAATTCAGAAAATTTCGTAGCAGGAAAGGAAGATTTTCAAAATCTTGAAGAATCGACCCCGGTGTGTTTTGGCACACTCGACCATCACAGGGACTCGTACGAGTTGGGGATTTTTCAGAAACAGTTTTTTCTGCAGAACAGAGCAATCGACCCCGGTGTACGAAAGTATACTCGACCATATGGGAGCACATTGTCCCACACGATGGTGCTCGGGGATTGCACATTTGAAGAGCGCATATAGACACCGGAAGATTGACAACTTCCGTCGAGAAATTTTCTGGCGACCGGTCAACAGTCCTGCTCCACCGAAATCTGCAAAAAAAGTCAGCACCTGTAAGAACTGACTCCGGGTGCACAGGTTCGATTATGTCTCTCGCTTTATTTTTCTGCATATGCTGCCAGTTGTTCCCACTCGATGAGGCAAGCCAGCTCATCCAATACAGATTATATGCCTGATGATTAGTACCATGAGGGCATGGCACCATCCAGTGTGGGGGTGGTGGCGTTGTGACTGCATTACGTTTTATTAAAAAAAATGAAAAAAATTAAAATTTTGAGACTGGGCGAAGGATTTAGCTTAAAACCGGAGAGAGTTTAATGATAGAAAATTTCCCGAAGTGGACGAACTTAGGTGAGGAAGAGCTGCGAGAATCTGTCTAGGGGAGTTAATAGAGCCAATACACTTCAGAAAACGCAAGTAGCTGTCTCCCGAGCAATGTATCCGACTGGCTGCCAAACCATAGTCACCAGGTAGTCGTCAACCCGCCATCACGGTCACCACATCATTTGGTGGAGTGATAGGCCATAGGGGACCTCACGTCCTGTCTCGCGCCTTAGGTCCACTAGTGAGCCCCGTTGATCCATCAACCCTTTTCTTGGTAACCGTTTCACATAGGAAGTCGTTTTTTTATACTCGCATCATTGTTAGTATTTTTACCCTTCCTAAGCGTCATGGCACGAGGGAGCTGAGTCGAGGGGGATTTTCTGGGGTAGAGCAGAATTGTCATATTTGATAGTGGATGATCTTCATTTTTATATTTGAGGGTGTGTAAGGGTGAGATAGTGACGGCAGCACACTTCAGTGTGGCGGTGACTCACGACATTACACCGTGATCACAGGAGGAGAGCCGTAGTGCGTAAGTTTTCCGCACGACATAAGGAACTTGGGTTGACAGGGTTATCTGGAGGACGCGCTGTGCGATTTAGACATCCTTGGAGTGAGGAGGATCGGTTGGAAAAGCGCGATTATTTTACAAATTGACTACATGGTTCGGAATTAGTGTGGGGGTGGTCGTTTCAGATTTTATTTCTGTATTTTTCTGCCACCCCACGTTTTTGGTTTATCATAGAGTTGGCCTGGTTTATATTCTTGTATTTATTGTGTTGCCCCGCAAAAAAAAAAAAAAAAGAGAAAAAAAGAGAGAAAAAAAAAACGAAAAGAAAAAAGTATCAAATGCATAAAATTCAGGGTGCTTGATTGATTTTATTTCAAAACGCCGGACCGGCAATTTTTGTCACAGTTTCACATTCGTTCACAGTTGTGGCCGCGAGAACGGCAGTTACACCGGGACTGGGGAAATTGAGTGTCTAGAATCTTAGGTGATTTGGGTCAGTTTCTATCATCCTGGTGAGGGAGTGTGAGATTGGGGTGTGTGTGAGTGTGCTGTGACGTTTAGGACATCGCTTCTAAATGACTTATCCTACCGTCCCAAAACCGGCAGATTTACATTACACCCGGAGTAAAAGCACGGAAGGTGTGCGTTAGGGATACGTTCGGTTTGCGTGCAAAAGCGGAAGTAAGTGGTGTTCGTGCTTGTTCCTAACCTAGGTTGGTCGCGAGTTCTTTCGATCACCGCAGTTTCTGAAATCAAGGGGAATATGAGAACTTGATGATGTTCAGTTTGAGTTGAAGAGATTGCCCAGTCTCACCAAAAATATACACAATTTTTATTTTAGTAATACTGTTTTTAAATAAGTGCAGTTACACCGCTCTGGATTGATTCGGGATAGTATGCATTGGTAGTATATTGCTGTAGTTTGCTCAGGACGAGCAAAGTTTGGTGTGGGGGTATTTGATAACGCCTAAATAGGGGTTATTTTATAGCCTGAAAAGATGTGTATGTGTGCTGGAAAACCGCGTTTTTAGCCAGAATTCACCCTCGGAAAGCCTCGGTTTTAGGAACGAGACGTTTATTTGCTCTTCGTGAATTTCTGCATTTTTCGTACTTTTATTGGATATGATCGCGGGTTTTTTTCATGTTTTTACAGGAACAGGTTCGGAAGTGCATTGGGATGTGTGCCGAGACAGAACCGGGATCGCCTCGAGAAACGTGCAGAAAATGCTCGGAGCAGGATTTGACCGAGACTGGTACAAGGGAGAGCGGAATGGAAAACGGAAAGGCTGGAGGAAAACGAGCAGTGAAAACCGACCGAGGAAGCTGAAAACGCCAAAACCGAGAATTACCGGGATGCGCTCGGTTGACAATATCTTGAGCTTGACTTGGAATTTTGAAATGAAACCAGGGGCAAAAGAACGGTGACGTCAAGGGCTTTCCGAAAACAGGTTATAATGCTGAAACGGAGTCCGGCCGAAAAACCGACTCCCGTCACGTGTGGGTCCCAGTCACGCCACGCCCGAGTAAGGGGTCTCGGTTCCCGCTGTCCAGAGTCAGGAGCAACTATTTCATGTTCGTGACGATTTCCGGGACAGTTTTGGCCTAGGGGTATTTTGGTCATTTTGGCACCGGGCCCGGGTTTCCGGAGTCAAGTTCAGATTTTGTCTCCCAAATTCAGTCAGCAGTTTTCCTATGGCCAGAGTCAGGATTGGACAGAATTTGGAGCGGTTTTAACCCAGGGGTATTTTGGTAATTTTGATAAGTTTCGGGTGAAAACGCAAGACGGGAACACGGGAAAGCAGGAAGACACCGAGGAAGGAAAACCGGAGATTTCAGGCAGAAGTGTGGGACCCAGAAGACCCAACCGGGCCCACCAGAGGACCAAGCCGGGCCAGGACACAGCCCTGTCTGCGTATATACGCAGGGCTGCGTATATAGGCAGGCAAGGGGGTGGGGGATGCTGAGTTGTGGGCCCCTGGTTGCGTATATACGAAACCCTGCGTATATACGCAGCCAGTTTAACTTTTTTCCAAATTCGGTGGACCGATGGCAGTTTCCGTAATTTCTGACGCACACGTTTCGGGAAAAACAGCACTATTTAAAGACTCGTCCAGACTCGTTTTGAGATACAACACAACAGAAGACAAGACAGCACAACCGAAGGAGAAGTCGGAGCATCCCCGGAACGCACGGAAACGTGAATCCAGATTCAAGACACTCGTTTGCTCTTCTTCTTTCTCATTCAAAAACTGTGTTATTTACGTTATGAATTTCAGTAGCTAAACTTTTACCTAGGTTCTCGGTGAACCTAGGGTTTCGTTTTCAGAGATTAGTTCTACGTTTTGATTATGAATTCATGATCGTACTATCTTAATTCAGCAATTTTTATTCGTTATTCCGTCTTTGAATTTTACGGTTTATGCATGATCGGAGTAGCTAACCAGAATTGCTACAGATCCGAGCCGGTAGGTGAAAACGTCTGGTTAGGGTTAGGAAGATAAGACAGAATTTAGCACCTTACCCCGATGGGCCGACTAGCGAAGGGGAGTTAGGACTAGCCTGAAATCGTTGAGACCAACTGTTAGAGAATCTGACCCAGGCCATCAGGACAGGTTAGAAACCCTAGCAGCCTTAGAACGAGACTGCAGATTTAGGCAGCTTAACAGGAATCCGACAGTCTGCAGGATTGTGATAACGTGCAGGAAAAGAAAAGATACTGCACAATTGGTACGTGGCACAGATAACGAGACTGCTGTGTGTTTTCATGTCAAACAAAGAACGAAAATCTGAAGAACCCTAGGGGATCCCGGGACCTAGTATCTCAAACCCTAGTTTTACAAACTTAAGATTATTCAGAAAACTTCCACAAAAATATTTACGTTTCAGTTATTTACGTTCAGTACTTAGTTCGTAGTTACAAACTCTCAAAATATTCCTCCTTTTTACACTCTGTTCGTTAAAACTGATTACTAGAAAAACCTGCAAAGTCCCTGTGGGATCGATAATCCGAGTCGAAAATACTCTCTATATTACTTGATTCGTATACTTGCGAATAGCACGCTAAATTGCGCATCAGAAACCACCCCAACCCGTCCGCCCCTTTGCCGTCGGCCACACCAAGGCGAGGCCTTGGTGCTCCGTTTTGCGTGATCATCATCCTCCTTCTTCCGTTCATAGTACATCGCGGTGAGAAGGAATCCAATCAAGATCCATGGTGTGGATATTCATAGAGACGAAGACACTATTCTTCGTGTGATCTCCCAAACCAAGGTACACATCTTTTATGCTCTTATCATGTTGTGATTAGCTCTTCCTGTGATCCTTGGTGGGCTTTGAGTAGGAATTTTTTGTTATTCCGCTGTGTTACCTACGTCAAAACCCAACAGTGGTATCAGAGCCATAGGTCGTAGCGCATAACATGATTTTAATTGGCATAGTAGATGCAAATTGAATTTGATTCAAAGACAAACAAGATCTAATTTAACAATGGACGTGTAAATTGGTGAGTTCGATCAGATAGGATGTGAATAATTGGATTTTTGAAAAATTAGGGTTCTTGGGCACATAATTGGGAAAAAGGGTTTTTTCAATTATGGAAACAACTTTATGGAAACAACTAAGCTTGGAAACAAGGCAAGGAATTGTTTTGGAAACAATTCCAAAGGAGGTTCGGCCCCCTATGGGGTCGCCCCCTTGCCTTGCCGCCCAAGCTAGGCTCGGAAAAGGGGTTGAGCCGACCTATCGTGAGGCCTAGCCGCGCGTGAGGCTCGGCCGACCGCCGTGAGGCCTAGCCTTGGTCCTTGGGTAGTTCGGTCATGATGGATGGTGGACTCCTTGACCGTTGTGACCCTAATTACCCAATTTCAACTAAAATTGAACAAGCGCGTTAAAATTTATTTTAACTGTATTATGTGCTTTGTTTCATGGTGGATGGATATGGCCTAGGTTGTGGATGTTTGTGTTTGTTGTGGTTTGGTTTACGGCCTGTGAGCTGATCAAATTAATGTATTAGTTAGTTAATTTTACGGCCTGCGAGCTGATCATATTCTCAACATGTGTGGTTTTATTTATTTATTCTAGATGTTAGGGTAGAATTAGAAATATTTAGATGATAGCCAAGAGCATGGAGAAGAAGACCTGAGGACCAAAGAAGCCACAAAGACTATGAAGGTCTCATCCTAGACGCGCGCAGCTATGGTGGAGCACATGGAATTGAGCTTGACACTTATTATCATTGGCTTGGTAATATCTTAGTCTTGGGGCCATATCCATGCCACGTTAATTTTTCTTTTGTGGATGTTTATTATTTATGTCTTGTTATTTATTTTTGTGTGTATGGCGATACTGGCAAAACGTTAACAAGATAATAATAATAAACAAGTTTGATATTTTATTGTGGATTTCCCAATCCAAATAAGTAGATTATGTTGATGGGTTCAACCAAACGAATAATGACTATCAAATCCCTCAATGGAATTATTGTGTTTTGCCTTTTCTTGCCTAAACACCCTTCATGGTCAAGGTCTATTAAATTCGGGCTTGCCAAAGCAAGGCGTTATAATTTACCTTGATGTGTTGAGGACGAAACAAGCAAGTAATGTGTGATTGTTGAAGCAAGATGTTGGACGCAAATAGGCAAAATCAATTGGATTGATGAACCTAGAGGCATGAGAATTAGGTGTTATCTAAAGGATAAAGAATAATGAATTATTTCCCTAATCAGACCAAGAGTTGCATGGGATGCAATTGGAATGGTTCTTACCTAAATAATCAATTCTTGGGTGACTTGCCAAAGCAAGCTCAAGAAGAAGTGAAATATGGATCTTGCACCCACTAGAAAATATACATGATATTTTCTGCATTAATGTCGAGGGCTATTAATCCGATAAAAATAGTGGGAACTATATTTAATGATCTAGCCATTGTTGAATATAGTTAAATTGTTCAAAATACTAAAAATGCACATTTCTCGTTTTTGTAGAATTCCAAATGGCAAACAATCACGCATCGACTTCATCCCTGCGATCTGTCCTTGATAAGGACAAACTCTCTGGAACAAATTTCCTTGACTGGTACAGAAACTTAAGGATCGTCCTTAAGCAAGAAAAGAAACTGTACGTCTTAGACAATCCTATTCCAGAACCACCCCAGGATGAGTCTAATCTAGCCGATGTAAGAGCACATCAGAAACATATAGATGATTGTAACGATGTGACTTGCCTCATGCTCTGCACCATGACCTCTGAGCTTAAGAAGCAACACGAGAACAAGGAAGCTTATGATATGATCATACACTCGAAACAGTTGTGTTTCAGGAACAGGTAAGGCATGAGCGTTATGAAGTGTCCAAAGCACTGTTCAAGAGCAGTCTCGCAGGAGGGAACCCAGTTGGGCCTCATGTACTCCGAATGATCGGGTACATTGAGAACCTAACGAGACTAGGGTTCCAACTGGGCTAAGAGTTTGCTAATGATCTTGTCTTGCAATCGTTTCCCGACAGTTATAACCAGTTCATCATGAACTATAACATGAACGAGATCAGTAATACTCTGCCAGACTTGCTGAGCATGACAGCTGAACAGAGCATCAACAAAGGCAAGGGCAAGGACATAATTATGGTGAATAAGAGGAAGGTCAAGGGAGTTTCCTCTACTTCTAAACGAAAGCGCAAGAAAGTCGCAAATTCCAAGGAAGCCCTAAAGGCTAGTGGGGACGTGGCTAAAGGCGATTGTCACTACTGCAGCCAGTCGGGTCACTGGAGGAGGAATTTCCCCAAGTATCTGGAGGATAAGAAGCTTGGAAGAGTGATTCCACCACCACCAGGTATTTTTGTTATAGACGTCAATCTATCTATTTCTTCATCTTGGGTATTGGATACTGTATGTGGATCTCACATATGTCGAAAAATGCAGGATTTGAAAAGAAGTAGAAGATTGGCTAAAGGGGAGATAGATCTGCGCGTCGGGAATGGAGCAAAAGTTGATGCATTAGCTATAGGCGTTTATGAACTATCTTTGCCTTCTGGACTTATTTTAGAATTAGACAATAGCTATTATGTGCCTGTTATGAGGAGAAACATTATTTCCGTTTCTTGTTTGGACGAGAAATGTTTTTCTATTTCAATAAAGGACAAGTGTTGCTCCATTTTATTTTGATAGTATGCACTATTGTAGTGCGCATTTGTCTGATGGATTGTATATCCTTGATCTAAATAATTCCATCTATAACATAAATACTAAAAGGATTAAAACTAAGGATTTAAATCTTACATATCTATGGCACTGTCGTTTAGGCCATATAAACGAGAAACGCATATCTGGACTCCATAAGGATAGACATGCGAGTCTTATTTATGGGGGAAAATGACAAAGTCCCCTTTCAATAAGAAAAGTGAGAGGACTAGTGAGTTACTAGAACTCATACATACCGATGTTTGTGGGCCGTTTCCCACGCCTGTCTTAGGTGGTTACACCTACTTCATTACGTTTACTGATGATTTCAGTAGATATGGATTTCTGTACCTTATGAATGCCAAATCCGAATCCTTTGAATTGTTCAAGAAATTCAAGAATGAAGTAGAGAAGCAACTTGGTAAAAGTATTAAGGCTTTGCGATCGGATCGTGGAGGAGAATACTTGAGCCAAGAATTTGACGAGTATCTTAGAGAGTGTGGGATAGTGTCCCAAATCACTCCACCCGGAACGCCACAGTGGAATGGTGTGTCCGAGAGGAGGAATTGCACGCTATTAGATATGGTGCGATCTATGATATGTCAAACAGATATTCCAATATCATTTTGTGGACATGCTCTATTGACTGCAGCTTTTACCATTAACCGTGTTCTATCCAAATCAGTCATGAAGACACCATATGAGATATGGACTGGGAAGCGTCCATAAGTGTCGTTTATGAAGATTTAGGGCTGCGATGTCTATGTAAAGCGTTTACAAACAGACAAGTTCGGGCCCAAAGCGGATAAGTTTAAATTTGCGGGATATCCTAAGGAAACTAAAGGATATTATTTCTACAATCCAACCGAGAACAAACTGAATGTAACTCGGACAGACGTGTTTCTAGAAAGAGAGCTAGTCTCTAAAGAATCAAGTGGGAGGGTTGTAGAACTTGAAGAAATTCAAGAACCACAAACCACTGAACCGATGATGGAACATGAACAGGAACCGCAAGTCGTTGTGGGAGAACCTGTTCACGTGACACAGGAACTCCGTAGGTCAGGAAGGGTACGTCATGAGCCAGAGAGGTACAGACTTCTCGTGACTGAGCCCGATGACAAACCACTCATGGATGATGAGCCTGCAACCTATGGGGACGCCATGAAAAGCCCAAACTCCAAGAAATGGATAGAATCCATGAGATCCGAAATGGATTCCATGTATACCAACAAAGTATGGACTTTGGTGGAACCACCTGAAGGGGCTCGCCCCATAGGGTGCAAATGGGTCTTCAAGAAGAAGACCGACATGGATGGCAAGGTAGTTGCCTACAAGGGGCGATTGGTGGTTAAAGGTTATAGACATATTCATGGTATTAACTATGATGAGACCTTTTCACCAGTCGCCATGACTAAATCCATTTGAATCCTACTTGCTATTGCAGCCTACTATGACTAAGAGATTTGGCAAATGGATGTCAAAACAACGTTCCTTTATGGGAACCTCCTCGAGGATGTGTATATGACACAACCGGAGGGTTTTGAGGATCCAGAGAATGCCGATAAAGTAAGTAAGCTACAAAAATACATTTATGGATTAGAGCAAGCTTTTAGGAGTTGGAATCAACGTTTTGATGACGCGGTCAAAGAGTTTGGCTTCATCAAGAACGAATATGAGCCATGTGTTTACAAGAAGGTTAGTGGGAGCTCTGTGATCTTGTATGTGGATGACATACTGCTAATTGGAAACGATATTCCTACCTTGCAATCTGTTAAAGATTGGCTAGGAAAGTGTTTCGCAATGAAGGACTTACGAGATGTCTCTTATATACTTGGTATCAAGATCTATAGGGATATATCTAGAAACTTGCTCGGCCTAAGCCAAAGTATATATATAGACAATGTGTTGAAAAGGTTCAACATGCAAGATTCCAAGAAGGGATTCTTACCCATGTCGCATGGAGTCACTCTCTCTAAGACTGACTGCCCTTCCAATGAGATTGAGAAGGATCGCATGAGTAGGATACCCTATGCTTCGGCCATAGGATCCATCATGTACGCCATGTTATGTACTAGACCAGACATATCATACACGTTGAGTAAGGTGAGCAGATATCAGTCCAATCCGGGTGAGAGTCACTGGATTGATGTCAAGAACATCCTAAAGTACTTGAGAAGAACTAAGGATGCGTTCTTGATATTTGGAGGTAAGGAAGAGCTAAGTGTAATTGGTTACACTAATGCGAGCTTCCAAACCGACAAAGATGACTACAGATCGCAGTCGGGATACGTGTTTTGCCTGAATGGAGGAGCTGTGAGCTGGAAGAGTTCCAAGCAAGGGACAGCTGCTGATTCTACAACTGAAGTTGAGTACATTGCTGTTGCGGAAGCAGCAAAAGAGGCAGTTTGGATAAATAAATTTGTCACTGAGCTCGGTGTGGTCCCTATCATCGTGGATCCCATGGAGTTGTATTGCGACAACTCCGGAGCGATCACACAAGCTAAGGAACCAAGATCACACTAGAAATCGAAGCATGTAATTAGGAGATTCCCTCTTAGTCGTGATATGAACGATAGAGGATATGTGAAGATGTGCAAGATTCCAACATATGACAATCTTTCAGATCCGCTCACAAAGCCACTTGCGCAGCAAAAGCATGAAGGGCACGCCAGATCTATAGGCATACAAGATGCACCAGATTGGCTCTAGTGCAAGTGGGAGACTGTTGGAATAGGTGCCCTATAGGCAATCTATATTTAGTATGAACGTTGTTTTGGCTAGAATATTCATTTATTATTTATTGTGATATTTAATATAATGAAGTCCCTAGATACAATGTGTTGTTTATCTTAAATATCCCTAGTCCATTATATTGGTTAATAGGACGATCAAATAAAGACTAGTATGTGTGTAGATTGGTATGGAGATATCAAGTCTAACACATGGGTATGCATTAGGAGTTATGACATACTGGATTGACCCACGACGAGAATGATATATTAGATTATGTCAAAGTCACAATCGCTTCTCGTAGTGCTAATAATATTGTAATCCTCAGACTTGAAGTCACTAGATACTCTAGTTGTGGAATATCATGCTTTGATGTCATCCAAAGTTGCGCCTTAACCGGGAAACTATAAAGATTTCTATCGGGCATGATAGGAAGCAAGCTTAGAGATCGTAGTGACGTAGAGAGAATTTGTCCCTCCCACATAATGGGAGCAAATATCCATGGCCACTCGAGGGATGGTGCTTATTGAATGTCTGGCCAGACTCAGATAAATCAATATGGAGATATTGATGTTATCTGTTTGCATAAGCATATTCCCAGGATCGAGAAACTATGAATTGGATATACGAGTGTGACTATTATGTCTCGTGTCCAATCCGGTTATGGAGACAAAGGGATAATGCAACATGAAATATTGGGCACAAGGTTTGTCGGGATCACTGACTTATTTCTATTAGTTGGGTGGCATGGATGTGTTGCTAGACACCCCTCCATGTTAGTAATAAGTTAATACCAACTAAGTAGAAACAAATGGGGTCACACACCGGATGGATAAAATTGGATATAGGTATTAATTAGTTGGACTAATTAATAGAAAGATCATAATGCAAACACAATCAAACTTAGTAGGACTAATTTTCAAGTGAGCTAATCCATGTAAGGACATGATTAGTATTGGGGCCTTTATGTAGTTAATAAAGAGTTATGACTATATAAAGGAACTCTAGCTTGTTATTTCTCAGGACAAGCCATTATTTGAGAGAACTTAACAAAGAAAGAGAGGAGAGCAAGTTGGGAAGGTCGAAACCACCCCAACCCGTCCGCCCCTTTGCCGTCGTCCACACCAAGGAAAGGCCTTGGTGTTCTGTTTTGCGTGATCATCCTCCTCTTTCTTCCGTTGCTAGTACATCGCGGTGAGAAGGAATCCAATCAAGATCCAATGTGTGGATATTCATAGAGGCGAAGACACTATTCTTCGTGTGATCTCCCAAACCAAGTTACACATCTTCTATGCACTTATGATGTTATGATTAGCTCTTCCTGTGATCCTTGGTGGGCTTTGAGTAGGAAATTTTTGCTATTCTGTTGCATTACCTACGTCAAAACCCAACAAGAATAACCTAACAATCTCCACTATGACCACTGATAACTCCGTTTTCGGAGTTATTTTATGCCTTTTATTTCTACGTTTTGCGTGCTTATAATGGAGAATTTGTCGTCTTTTGAGTAAATTGAGCGTAAATGTGAAAATATGAGTTCATGTGCAAAACTTGTTAAATCCGGGCGTTTCTTTAGATTTTTGAGCTTTTTATTGTGATATGATCGCGGGTTGTGTTTTCGTGTTGTGATTCGCAGGAAAACAGGGCTTGGATGATCGTGCGGGATTTGGAAGCGAACTTCGGAAACGAGGAACTCAAAGACAAGTCAAGAGGAGAGTCAAAAGTCAAAGGAAGTCAATGGAAAGTCAAAGGAAAGACAAGTCAAGAGGAAGGTCAAAGAAAGTCAAAGGAAGATCGAGGAAAGAAAGAATGGAAGAAGAAAGTCAAAGAAGAGAAGAGAAAAGTCAAAGGAGGCAAAAAGGGGCTGGAACACAGTTGTCTTCGTGCGAAGACATTAGTCTTCGTGCGAAGACTTTACACTTAGCCAAAATTTTGACTCTGCAGCATTCTCTTCGCAAAACAACTTGCAGTATCTCAATGAGAAGACCTTCGCACGAAGAGGCAGAAGTCTTCGTACGAAGACTCTTCGTGCGAAGACAACTGTCTTCGTGCGAAGAGGTCGTGGTTCAGCAGCATATTTTTGGGGCTTTTCCGTATTATTTCCAAACTTTGTAATATTATTATGGGAACGTATTTAAGACTTTTAGGTCGTCTTTTTCAGTAGTTTTTGAGGATTAGAGACATCTTTGGAGATCAAGAAGCCTTGGAGAGAGCTTAGGAGCTTTTGGATCATTCGTTTGAATTCTAAACTCTCGTTTTTCTTGATTTTCATGTTTAAACTCATTATAATCGTTGTTTTGATTATGAATATGAGTAGCTAAACACCTTTTGCTGGGAATTCTTGTTTGGTGTAGCTAGGGTTTGATCTAAAGTCGATGTTTTGATGATTGTAATGCATGCTTTAGCTTAATCTCTCGTGTTTATTCATTATTATGGATTATTTGCGTTCTTAATCTTATTATCTTTGCGAGTAGCTAACGTAGAGATAGAATCAATTAGTTTCACGCGGTAACTCCGTGATAACTAGTCGGTAAATTGAATAATCCACCTAGTTGTATCGATGTTTGGTAACTCGGCATCGTTAATTAGGATCGTTAAAGTAGAATTATAATCTTAATGCATACTTAAACCTAAATTAGGCTTGGTAACTCGGTTTAGTTTAGTTTAAGTATAGTGGATTTGCTTGGTAACTCGGTAAGTTCAACATTGCTTGATTGATAGTGAATAACACGTGGTTGTTTTACGAATCAAAACATAAATTTAGATCAACCTAGTGAACCTAGAGAATTCCCGGTGCTTCTCCTTTATTGATAAAAACCTCCAATTATTCATTCTTTATTAATCGTGAATTATTTCACTTGGTTAATTGAGAATATTGCGTTTAATTTCTTAGAATTAGATAAAAACACAACTTGCGACTTGCCCACATAAGGTATAGAATAATAATTAATTTAAACAAAGTCCCTTGGGTTCGACAACCCGGATTTCCGGTTTATTACTACACACGACGGCTGTGCACTTGCAGTTGGAACGTGTCAAGTTTTTGGCGCCGTTGCCGGGGACTTCGGCTAAATTAGTTATAATTCCTAGCCTTAGGGATTTTAATTTATTGTTTATATCCGTTACTCACCTACGTTTTGCGTGTTTTGTGATTTCAGGTTGATTTACTCGGTGCATGACCCGTTCTCGAGACGAGCCTTTGTATCCAACGTTTGAAGACCCGGAATCCTTATTAAAAGCACAGCGTAGAGACAAGAGGAATTCAAGCTCAGTAGTTATGGACGAAGAGACGAGAGCTGAGTTTGAGAGGATCCGCAAAGGTATGCAGGATGCGGAAGCAGCTAGAGCTGCAGCTGTAGAGGAGGCTGCACAAAGAGCCGCAGAAGCTGAGGAAGTGAGAGCTCAAATGGCTGAGATGCAGGCAAGGATGGATCGCATGGTCCCTCCCAATCCACAACCACGTCATGGTGTGGGGGCACAAGTGGCGAACATCGGTGGGAACAACAATGGTAATAATGGGGAAAACAACAGGCAGAACAATGCTGAGAATGAAGAACGCCCGATGGTGGATTATTTCAGGACTACTCCAGCATGTTATCAGCCTACCATTGTCAGGCCACAAATCAATGCCCAACACTTCGAGTTGCGCCAACATATGATCAACATGGTTCGTGATGAGTGCGCATTCAACGGAGCTCCAGGAGATGACCCCAATCACCATCTGCTGGTATTTGAGCAAATCACATCAACCCTGCACGATCAGCGAGTTCCAGATGAAACAGTTAAGCTTTTACTATTTCCATTCTCCTTATCTGGAAAAGCCAAGAAGTGGCTTATGGAGCTGCCAGCTGGAAGCATAGTGACATGGGCAGATTGTTGTCATGAGTTTCTGAGGAAGTATTTGCCACCATCCAGAGTCGCGCAGCAGATGGCAGAGATTGCAAAGTTCACTCAGGATGAAGACAGCTCTTTGGGAGATGCATGGAGGAAGTTCAGCCAAATTCTCCGTAGATGTCCGAATCATGGAGAGCCATGGCACAAGCTCTTCCATTATTTCTACACTGCATTAGACAAGGAGACAGCTGACCAGTTGGATATGCTAGCTGGAGGTAATTTTATGGGACTTGGAGCACAGCGAGCTCAAGATTTGCTGAACAACGCGTCAAAGAGAGAGACTACACGATCTGAAACGCGTAGGTACTCCAAACCGGGGGATTCATCCTTAGTCAACAAGATTGAATCGATGGAACAAAAGTTGGAATCCATGACTTCAGCATTTCACGGTATGCACCCTCCAACTCAGAAGCCCATGGGTGAATTACTAGCAGATGAAAGCCAGGGATATGATAACAGTGTTGAAGATGTGAATTTTATGCGACAGCAGCAATGGCCTAACACCTATCATCCCAACAATCGTAATCATCCCAACTTCAGCTATGCCAATCCAAACAGTGGATTATATGCACCCGGACAGAGACCCAATGTTCCATATCAAGCGAGGCAAGCTCCACAGCAGCAGGCTCCACAAAAAGAAGAGCAAGAGACAAATGCTCTATTGAGAAAGCTCCTAGCTAATCATGACAGGATGGAGAGCGCGATTGTCTCAATACAAGCAACAATAAAAAGCCATGAGACTCAGATTGGGCAGATCGCCAATCAAAATGTCAAGCTTCCACCAGGCATGCTTCCAGCAATTACCATCACTCCTAACGAGCAGCTGAATGCCATCACAACTCGCAGTGGCATCACTACTGAGGATCCCCCATATCCTAGCCACGCGCGAGCTGAGGCGACTAAGGCCACTGAGAAAGCTTTGGATGAAGAGATTCCCGTGCCTACCGTGAGTCCCCAATCAAAGGACACGGTGAGGAAGTCGGATGAGAAACAGAAGCCTAGGGAAGAATATAGTGTGCGAGTGCCATACCCGCAAAGATTGAAGAGCCAAGAAGATGCCAAGCATTTCAAGAAGTTTGTGGATATATTCAGGAAACTTCACATTAATATACCTTTCGCAGAGGCAATCTCACAAATGCCTAAATATGCTAAATTTCTCAAGGACCTCCTTTCTAATAGGAGGCGCATGGATGACTTTGAAACTGTGACTCTAAATGAGGAGTGTAGCGCCGTCGTGCAAAAAGCGCTACCAAAGAAGATGAAAGATCCGGGCGGTTTCATCATTCCTGTTACATTGGGAGACGCATTTCATGGGAGGGCATTGTGTGACCTTGGTGCGAGTATTAATTTGATGCCTACATCGGTTTTTGAGCAACTTGGTGTGGGAGATCCTAAGCCTACCAGGATGTGCTTGCAGATGGCTGATCGCACAATAAAACGCCCCAGGGGTGTTTTAGAGGATGTACTAGTGAGAGTTGAAGGACTCATCTTCCCAGCGGATTTTGTGATCTTAGACATGGAGGCCGACGAGGATGTACCTCTTATTTTGGGCCGTCCATTCCTGGCCACTGGGAGAACTATCATTGATGTGGCCAATGGAGAGCTGACTATGCAGATCAACGATGAGAAGGTGGCCTTCAATGTATTTGAGGCTATGAAGTTTCCCGCATACGCGGTGAGCGAACAGTGCTTTGGTGTGGAGGCATACACACTGGACGAGGAGGACGATATTTTATTGGAGCAACTATATGAGGAGCTTGCTCTATTTGATTCCAGCGAGAAGGAGCAAGCTTTAGATGTTCATTGGCGCCCACCATTACCCCTCTTTAATGAGGGAAGCAGGAAGATTCTTACTCCTTCTCTTATTACTGCTCCTGTTTTAGAATTAAAACCTTTACCTGTTCATTTGAAATATTTATATTTGGGATCTAATGATACTTTACCTGTGATTGTATCTGCATGTTTGGACAGGGAACAGGAGGAGCAGCTTCTCGAGGTACTACAGAAGAGGAAAGCAGCTATGGGATGGACAATAGCAGATATTAAGGGGATCAGCCCCACAGTTTGCCAGCATAAGATCAGGCTCATGGAAGACAAGAAGCCGGTAGTTCAATTTCAGCGTCGCCTCAACCCTCACATGCAGGAGGTGGTGAAGAAAGAGGTGCTTAAATGGTTGGAAGCAGGTATCATCTATCCGATTTCCGACAGCACGTGGACTAGCCCGGTACAATGTGTTCCCAAGAAGGGAGGTATAACTGTGGTGGAAGGGGAAAAAGGTGATCAAATTGCCACACGTACTGTTACTGGGTGGAGAGTTTGCATGGATTACCGCAAACTCAATGATGCCACTTTGAAGGATCATTTTCCCCTCCCATTCGTGGACCAGATGCTTGATAGGCTAGCTCACCATTCACACTACTGCTTTTTGGATGGATATTCTGGGTATAATCAGATAGCGATTGAGCCAGCTGACCAGGAGAAGACAACATTCACTTGTCCATATGGGACGTTTGCATTCAGACGCATGCCATTCGGGCTATGCAATGCCCCAGCTACGTTTCAGAGGTGCATGATGTCTATCTTCTCAGATATGATGGAGCAGAATTTTGAAGTCTTCATGGATGATTTTTCGCTTTATGGTGATGGGTTCGAGGACTGTCTCCAGCAGCTAGCTCGGGTACTGGACAGATGTATTGACACCAACCTAGTGCTTAACTGGGAAAAGTGCCATTTCATGGTGACCGAGGGAATAGTGTTGGGGCACAAGATCTCCAGTAAAGGTTTAGAGGTAGACCGGGCGAAGATTGAGGTGATTGAGAAGCTTCCTTACCCTACGTCTGTCAAAGGGGTACGGAGTTTCTTGGGACATGCAGGTTTCTATCGGCGCTTCATTAAAGACTTTTCGAAAATCACAAAGCCTTTATCTGGTTTGCTTGAGAAGGATGCCGTGTTTGATTTCAATGAAGACTGCAAGACAGCTTTTGATTTGCTCAAGAAGAAGCTGATTAGCTCTCCCATTATAGCCACACCAGACTGGACTCTACCGTTCGAACTTATGTGTGATGCCAGCGATTACGCGGTGGGAGCAGTGCTGGGACAGCGGAAAGACAAGGTAGCTCATGTTATTTACTATGCTAGTCGTACTCTTAACACTGCACAGGTTAATTATGCCACCACGGAGAAAGAGATGTTGGCTATTATCTTCGCATTGGACAAGTTTCGTCCATATCTTGTGGGTTCCCAGGTGACTATTTTCACGGACCATGCAGCCCTCAAATATCTTCTTGCTAAGAAGGATGCGAAGCCTAGATTGATCCGATGGGTGTTACTGATGCAAGAGTTTGATATAGTGATAAAGGACAAAAAGGGTGTAGAGAATGTTGTTGCAGACCATTTGTCACGACTGGATAACGAAAAACAAGAAGATGTGCCGATTAGAGAAGATTTTCCAGACGAACAACTTATGGTAGTGGTAGCAGCTGTGCCTTGGTTTGCGGATTTGGCAAATTTCAAGGCGCTCAAAATTATCCCGAAAGACATGACGTTCCATCAGAAGAAGAAATTTTTCGCAGATGCACGACACTATTTCTGGGATGACCCTTATTTGTTTAGGTTGGGAGCTGACAATGTGTTGAGAAGATGCGTAGCTGAGCCAGACACTTTGGACATTCTTAGACACTGCCACGAATTGAATTGCGGAGGACATTTTGGCAAAGCGCGTACTGTGGCAAAGGTATTGCAAAGTGGATTTTACTGGCCTACTTTACATAAAGACGCTCATTTATTTGTGCAGCAATGTGATCGATGTCAGAGAACCGGCAATATCTCCAGCCGAAACGAGATGCCTCAAAATTTCGTGTTGGAAGTAGAGCCCTTTGATGTCTGGGGCATCGATTTCATGGGACCATTCCCGTCTTCACTTGGCAATCTGTATATACTGTTAGCTGTGGATTATGTGACCAAGTGGGTGGAGGCAATGGCTTGCCCGAAGAACGATGGAGCTACTGTAGAGAGATTCGTGCGAAAGAGCATTTTTACGCGGTTTGGAACTCCTAGAGCCATAATCAGTGATGAAGGATCGCATTTTGTGAATAAAGTCTTTGCCAATGTCTTGAGCAAATATGGGGTAAAGACGCATAAGATATCACTGGCCTATCATCCGCAGTCGAATGGGCAAGCAGAAGTGTCTAACCGAGAGATAAAAGGGATTCTGGAGAAGACAGTCAACCCGGGACGCAAGGATTGGTCTCTGCATTTGGACGATAGCTTATGGGCGTATAGGACTGCTTACAAGACTCCTTTGGGCATGTCTCCCTACCAGTTAGTGTTTGGGAAGTCGTGTCATCTTCCGGTGGAACTTGAGCACAAGGCATTCTGGGCTTTGAAGAAGATCAATTTGGACGCTAAGCTCTCCGGTGAGCTACGAAAGCAAGCGCTACTTGAACTTGAAGAATTTCGATTGATGGCGTATGAAAGTGCGAAAATCTATAAGGAGAGGACAAAACTGTGGCACGACAGGCACATCATCCCGAGAGACTTCAAGGTAGGACAGAAAGTGTTGATCTTCAATGCAAGACTAAAGCTGTTTCCAGGGAAATTGAAATCTAGGTGGAGTGGTCCCTACACGATTACTGAAGTTTATCCATGGGGATCTCTTGAGGTAGAGGACGCAAATGGGAACAGGTTTAAGGTGAATGGTCAGAGAGCGAAACCGTATGTGGACGGGAATTTCATTGGAGTCATTGAATGGCTTCATGCAACTCCCGCAACTTGAGAAGTCTCTGAGGTAACTGGGTCGGGCCGTCGACCTTAAATTACAAAGCGCTTGTTGGGAGGCAACCCAACCTATTTACTGCTTTAGGATAGATTGTAATACTGTTTTGTAATTTTTATTCGGTTTGATGTTATTGAGAGGTGCGAGAGAGTGGATTTAATATTTCCAATGAGTATGTGCAGGAATACGAGGTGAAAGGCCTATTTCGGATCCCCCTTCTTGATGCGCACGTGCGAAACAGAGTAAAAAGTCCGGATTGGCAGCTAAATACGCGTATCGGGATCCGAAGTGAAGAAATTGAAGATAGAAGCCATTTCTGCACCTATTCAACACACGCACCTGGGGAAGATCATGTTCCCGGACTCCCCGTCTTGATTTGCGCAAGAATTTGATTAGTGAACGGAGAAAGCTAGCACGTCGGCACGGATTACGAGGTGAAATTTTGAAGGACAGACTGAAATGAGAATTGAACAATGCCAAGGTGTGGGGGTGGTCGAGAGCTTTCTGTAGACGGGTGGATCGCGCAAATCGGAGTCCGGATGAGGAAGTTACGCCAAAAAGGATGTTTTAGCAAGTAAAACGAGGCCAAAAGCATCCGGAAATGCAAAACGTGCCTTGGAACGCGTGAAATTGACAAATAAAACATTCCCCGGATTTTGGGAATGTTTTAAGGTGAAAAGGGAGTCTCGAGGTCGAGGAGATCCTTCGGAAAGCAAAGGCACGATCGAAGACGCGAAAAATCGACAAAAAGGATGTTTTTGGCACAATTCAGAAGTGTCTTCGTACTAAGACAATTGTCTTCGTACGAAGACTTTGTACTTAGAAAAAATTTTGAACCTCTGAATTCTCTTCTTAAAACAGCTCTCAGTATCTATGTGAGAAGACCTTCGTGCGAAGACAATTTGTCTTCGTACGAAGACTCTTCGCACGAAGAGAAACGTCTTTGCACGAAGACATCGCGCAGAAAGACAGATTTGTCCAGCACGGATAGAAGCTTTTGGGGTTATATTTTGGGGGCTTTTTAGACATTTAGGCACGAAATTGAAGCTTAACCAGCTGGTACTCGATTCTTTGCTTCATTCTTCATCTTCAACCTCAGTTCCTCTCCTCCATAGCCGCACGAGCCAAGTTTCACCCCTCCCTTGATTCTTCACCAAACTCAATATTCTACATAGGGTTTTGCTCGCAATTGCAAGGAGAACAAGATTCTACAGGAGTTTTTGAGTGAGAGTGTGAGACAAGAGAGAAATCAGAGGCCAAAGGAGCTAGGGTTTGGAAGGAGAATTGAGAAATTGGACGAGCTACGGCTTGATTCAGCTTTCGGACGAGAAGGAAACATTGACGGGGACTACTCAAGGAGTACGGAGCAGCAAGAAATTCAAGATTTCGACAAATTTTTCCGGCACCATCAAAATCAGTCCGGGTTCGTCAAATTGGGAAATTTTTGCGTCCGTAAGACTTGCTCCGGACGCGTAGGTACTATCTAAACCTCGCAATTTCATATTCGAGTCTTAGGCACATTGAGTAAAAGCCCGGTTATATTTTGTTGCGCTTAGAAGCGTATTTGGGGGCGATTGCGTAAAGTCCTAGGAACTATTTGTTACTTGCCTACGTGTTTCGTTTAGTGTACACTTCTTGTTCACGTGCACAATTGTTGAGTTGCTTGTTTTACTTGCATTTGAATTTTAAATGGCGGGTGGTAAGAAACGAAAGACGGGAGAGGGTTCGTCACAAGAAGCATCGGGATCGGGCGATCCTCAATTAGAGATTCCGCCTACTCCCCAATATGCCATCTTGACGGCCCCTTTCCCGGCTAAACCGGGTATTGTCGGCCGAAGAAAGGCTAAAGCTAATTTGAAAGAGCGTAGTATTGCGCCAGGTTATTATGATAGCTATCGTTTCGTCACCTACGAGGCCCATCTTGACTCTCGAAGAGATACGTATTTGACTAAGAACGGGCAGCCCGAAAAAGCCTTTCCTTTGCACGAGGACATGCCTCAAGCAATTAAGGAAATTTTTGAACGTGAGAAGCTTGACAATTGGTTTAAGCTAGTAGGGCAATCTAGTTCACACATTACGAGAGAGTTTTTGTTTAATTTGCGTTATGCAAAGGACGGTGAGAGTCAAGATCCTCGTCTCGTTTACTGTCGGAACGAGTGGATAGTCTTCACGCCAGAGACTATCGCTCTCGCCATGGGTTTCCCCGCTTTGAAAGATGGATGTGGGTACGAGACGGTTCTTCGTAGTGAGAATCTTTGGTCTCGTCTAAATGCTTTTTGCTTTGCGAAGGGGGTTGATCCATGGGACAGGAAAGGAGAGGTGATTCATTGGAAGGCCGAGAAGAGGTTTTATAGGCCGGAGGCTAGGTGGTGCTGTGAAGTGTTAGAAAACTGGGTTTTGGGAATCACACGAAACCCTAGTTATACTTTCCGCCTCTCTGTCTGGGCCCTTTGTCTGTACACCGGGGTTAGAATTAATATCCCCAAACTGATTTGGGAGAACTGTCTTGAGAGGGTGTCTAGGACAAACAAATTGGGCCCCGGTCATACCTGCTTGATCACTCACCTGGCCAAAACTGCTGAGGTAGTCATAGGGAGAGATATGGACTTGAAACCGTTTACTGCTAGGAAGTGGCACAGGTTTGATGAGACAGCGAGGAAGAAGGGCAAGGGTAGGAGGATGAACACCTCTAGGTTTGACAACCAGGTTGCCTACGACCACTTGAGAGAGGAGATGGCCCGGGATAGACTCGAGAGGAGACGCCAGTTTGCCCACACTCGGGACAATCAGGCGAAGCTGGGGGGTTTAATCCAGATGGTTGGCCAGTGGGTTATACAGTCTAGTGGTCAGGCACCGGGGGAGTTTGTTCCACCAGTCCCGACGGCGGATCCGTGGTTTCAGGAGGATGACTTTGAATATGAGGTTCCGCCGAGTGAGGATGAGGAAGAAGAAGATGATGAGGATGAGGAAGATGAGGAGGAAGATGACGAGTAGTGGAGTGTACCCTCGTGCTAGAATTGTTGAGTCCTCGTGTTATCGTTGAGGACAACGATGCATTCTAGTGTGGGGGTGGTTGAATCCTTGTTACTAGTCAGTGTCGTGTCTTTGCATCGCCAGTGTCTGCATGTAGTTAGTGGTTTTTGGTTATGTCCTTATTTTTCTTTTTATTATTCATTTTTTTTGTTTGCACGTTTTGGTATTTTTGAGTCAACCCACCATTGTTGAGTCGTTAATCGAGTTGGCCTTGCATATAGTGTAGGTAAAAAAAAAAAAAAAAACTAAAAAGGTGAAAAAATCAAAAAAAATTAAAAATTTGAGAAAGGGCAATTGAAAAAAGCTGAAAATTCGGTAAAATCAAGAAGTGTGAGACTTTTAGGCATAGGGCGTGAATTGCGATCGAGAGTGACAATATGAGAGTCCCTTAGTAAGTATAGAGAAACTCTCTTTACGGGAATGCGTGCCTATTTTACACACGAACTTAATTCTTTCAAATTTAAAGTGTGTGCCTAATTTTCTTACAAGAGTTGAGCTAGGTGTGAGCTAAACAAGCCGAACGTTCTTGTGTACGTCTTAGGTAGTCGCCAACCCGCCTCGTAGTGGCACACAGAACAGCTGTGCGAGGTGTGTATTAGAGCACTCACTGCTTCTAGAACTTACCTTGTAGGACCACTAGCAAACCCGTATTTGAACCATGGATTCTTTGACAACCTTTGGACTTAGGGTGACGATTCTTGGCCTTCAGCATTGATTGGTTAGAATCACCACTTTAGTGCGTCACGAGGGTGTTGTAGTTGAGGGGGTTCGATGAGGGAGTAATTCATGCTATATTTGTGTGAGTCTTGCATATCGCATGCGCTTCATTTGTGATCTTCGAGGGGAATGCGAGGGTGAGTGAGAGTAGGCTTGCGCACTTCGGTGTGGCGGTGTTCCATGGCATTACAACATGGACACAAGTGAGGAGAGCCGTGAGTGTGTACATCTAATACACACAAAGCTTGGGTTGGGGGAATTTGATAGGTGGATCGTGCTAGGTACCGGATCTTACTCATCATGGTGTAGGAGGTTTGGTTGGATTAGGCACGAGACAGATATTTGATCAACTACTTGAGAGGGGACAGGATTACATTCGAGTGTGGGGGTGTCGACATTTGACTTCGGACATCGAGATTGCGCTTGCGACGACTCCATCCCCACACATGCTCTTTTATGTTAGCGGCTTTGTTGATTTACACCGAGGATTTTAGTGAGATAGGGAGAGACTTTGATTTGTGATTTATACGTGATTTTGATAGTGTCTCTCCTTACGATTATATGATAGCTTGGCACTTGGAAGACCACTCGTGAAAGATATTGAAGGAATTATGCAGGATTTTGAGAGATTGAAAAAAAAGAAAGAAAAAAAAAAATAAAAAAAAAAAATCAGAAAAAAAAAAAAGAGAGAAAAAAAGGGGAGATGAATAAAGGAAGAATGAGAAGCTTTGTGGAAGAACGAGTGGAGAAGCGACTAGTTCAAGAACGGGAAATTTTTGGTTTATGCATCATTCATGACAATAGCCGCGGAGATCGTAATTGTACCGGGGTTTGAGGGGATCGAGGGCCGGAGATGGTGAGTTTCGGGCTTGGTTTCCATCATTGTTGTGAGGGTGTGTGAGCTATGGTATTTGTGAGAATGTGACGCTTTAGGACTTGTATTTGATTCTTATCCTATTTGTCCCTAAAGCCTCATCATTTTAAACCCGTTAGCGGATTAGGAGCTCGGACCTTGAACGTGGCTTAGCCTAGCGTAGCCTTTTATTTTGTGGCACACATGAAAAGGTATTGCATTCTTGTACTTAGTAAAGTTAGGTTCTCTATACTAGCTAGGGGGAATTCATGTTGACGAATTTGATTTCGAATCATTCCTTGTGCCTAGATTTCTCATCGCTTCGTGTGAATCGGTTTAAGCTAATGGAGATTGCCCAATCTCGCAAAAGAAAAGAAAAAAATTTGTATTTCAATACTTGCATTGTGAATATTGCATTTGCATATAGGTGCATTGTGTATAATCGAGTCGTGTCGACAAGTAGGAAGGATGGTTGGTGAATGGTTCTACTCGGATTAGTATGCAAGAGTTCTTGGTATTGTATGCAATGTGAGGTGATAGTATGCAATTGGCGTAGGGAAGTATGCAATGAGTAATTGGTTGAGTATGCAAAGTTGGATGGATTGCGGAAAAGCGAAAGAAGCTTTGACTTAAGAGAGATGGAATTGACTTGGGAGATTTGCTCGGGACGAGCAAAAGGTAGTGTGGGGGTAGTTGATAACTCCGTTTTCGGAGTTATTTTATGCCTTTTATTTCTACGTTTTGCGTGCTTATAATGGAGAATTTGTCGTCTTTTGAGTAAATTGAGCGTAAATGTGAAAATATGAGTTCATGTGCAAAACTTGTTAAATCCGGGCGTTTCTTTAGATTTTTGAGCTTTTTATTGTGATATGATCGCGGGTTGTGTTTTCGTGTTGTGATTCGCAGGAAAACAGGGCTTGGATGATCGTGCGGGATTTGGAAGCGAACTTCGGAAACGAGGAACTCAAAGACAAGTCAAGAGGAGAGTCAAAAGTCAAAGGAAGTCAATGGAAAGTCAAAGGAAAGACAAGTCAAGAGGAAGGTCAAAGAAAGTCAAAGGAAGATCGAGGAAAGAAAGAATGGAAGAAGAAAGTCAAAGAAGAGAAGAGAAAAGTCAAAGGAGGCAAAAAGGGGCTGGAACACAGTTGTCTTCGTGCGAAGACATTAGTCTTCGTGCGAAGACTTTACACTTAGCCAAAATTTTGACTCTGCAGCATTCTCTTCGCAAAACAACTTGCAGTATCTCAATGAGAAGACCTTCGCACGAAGAGGCAGAAGTCTTCGTACGAAGACTCTTCGTGCGAAGACAACTGTCTTCGTGCGAAGAGGTCGTGGTTCAGCAGCATATTTTTGGGGCTTTTCCGTATTATTTCCAAACTTTGTAATATTATTATGGGAACGTATTTAAGACTTTTAGGTCGTCTTTTTCAGTAGTTTTTGAGGATTAGAGACATCTTTGGAGATCAAGAAGCCTTGGAGAGAGCTTAGGAGCTTTTGGATCATTCGTTTGAATTCTAAACTCTCGTTTTTCTTGATTTTCATGTTTAAACTCATTATAATCGTTGTTTTGATTATGAATATGAGTAGCTAAACACCTTTTGCTGGGAATTCTTGTTTGGTGTAGCTAGGGTTTGATCTAAAGTCGATGTTTTGATGATTGTAATGCATGCTTTAGCTTAATCTCTCGTGTTTATTCATTATTATGGATTATTTGCGTTCTTAATCTTATTATCTTTGCGAGTAGCTAACGTAGAGATAGAATCAATTAGTTTCACGCGGTAACTCCGTGATAACTAGTCGGTAAATTGAATAATCCACCTAGTTGTATCGATGTTTGGTAACTCGGCATCGTTAATTAGGATCGTTAAAGTAGAATTATAATCTTAATGCATACTTAAACCTAAATTAGGCTTGGTAACTCCGTTTAGTTTAGTTTAAGTATAGTGGATTTGCTTGGTAACTCGGTAAGTTCAACATTGCTTGATTGATAGTGAATAACACGTGGTTGTTTTACGAATCAAAACATAAATTTAGATCAACCTAGTGAACCTAGAGAATTCCCGGTGCTTCTCCTTTATTGATAAAAACCTCCAATTATTCATTCTTTATTAATCGTGAATTATTTCACTTGGTTAATTGAGAATATTGCGTTTAATTTCTTAGAATTAGATAAAAACACAACTTGCGACTTGCCCACATAAGGTATAGAATAATAATTAATTTAAACAAAGTCCCTTGGGTTCGACAACCCGGATTTCCGGTTTATTACTACACACGACGGCTGTGCACTTGCAGTTGGAACGTGTCAACCACCACCATCACTCAACCCGAAATTCCTATATCTAAACCCATATTCGAACGTCTCTCCCTCATCCCTACCCAAAACCCAATCAATTACTGAAATGTCCTAAAACTTCACTCATCCCAACCCAATCAACCTTAAAACCATCACTTAGCATGAACCTGGAAAATCAAAGAGGAAAACCAAAGAATCCGAGGAATATCCCTAAAAATCGAACCCCAAGCCATTGTACTCATTTACTGAAATTTCCGAAAGGCTCAAAATTTAATTCCCCATTTTTTTCTCATTAAGATTCAATTCCCTGCAAATCGACATTCCCTGATGATGTACGGCTTTGTGCTGCCATTGGCGGAGTGTGTTAGGAGGGACGAAGATCTAAAAGCTACATCATGTATATGGGTTCATTTCTTGGGGGGTTTTAGCTAATTTATCGACATGGCATATCTAAAAGCTACAACATGCAACCATCATTACCTTCGAAACCATGCTTAGGCCCAAGCCTCCATGACCACGAAACCCGAACCACCCAATAACAACCAACACCTTCCTAGTTTGACACCATTGCAAGAAAATTACTACAAGCTTGACCAATTTCATCAACCATTGAGCAGACCTAAAACCCGGAAACCAAACATCAAGGGAGAAGGTCGAAATTAAGAGAAGCATAGAAAGAGAAAAGATATGGAGGGAGGGAGGGAGGGAGAGAGAATATCCCGATTTAGGCGAGAGCAATAGAGATTTTTTGTAACACCCCCATCCCCAGACTCTGCGGAGATGTCCTCCGCTAAGCACGAATTGCTCAACAAGGAGTCTAAACCTAACGACTATGTTACAAGAAGGAATTAAAGAAACATAAACTTGAAGGATACTTACTAGCATAATATGCACACTCCCATGTGTAACCTCTAGGTGAAATCCACTCCCGAGTTTCCCACGTACTTACCTGCCAATTTATAGAAGGAGAAGACGTCACGACGTCATATCACATCAAATAAGATATGATTAATAACAAAAGTATATATATGTAGTTTGAAAATGTTTATTCTGTACTTATAAAAGCATCGTTTATATAACTTGGCCAACAATAAAAGATCTCATAGCAGATTATATGAGATATTCAAATATCAGTTAACACACAACCATTACTAATCAGTCTTATACAAAGGATTCTGAATCCCACTATCAATAGGGCTTTGAAGACCAGATTCACATCCAACAAGGAAGGCAAAAAAAAACCAACTCATATCATCTCCCTGACAAACAAGACCTTAAGTTTGCATACCCCTACAAGATAATCGGTCCAAAGAGGAGTATTAGCTGCTTAAAGTCGAGGCTAGCTCATCCCGACTAAAAGAAACCCGTATACCGGGTGGTGTCTATGACCGCAGCCAGACGTCTGAAGACAAAAATGATCATACAAGGGCCTAGAGTAAAACGTAAACCATTAATTGGTCAAGTATTCAAAGGAAAACATGAATATTTGCATTTCAACTGTTCTGTAACTAGACATATACCTAATCTGACATTCTTTTAAAATAGATTAAGCATGCATATGATTAGCCTGACTAGTTTTCCAGATCAGGGATGCTGACTCCCTAACCCGGAAATGTCTGCGCACACACACACACACACACACACACACACACATATATACACACACTCACACTATCATTTCATGTTCTCTATAGTGAGGTAAAATGCACATGCATATACTACGCTGGCTAACTATCCCAAATTTTCCCTTTGCCCTTAAGTCTCAGTCTTATTACAGTCCGTACCTGTTCATGAGCCCTTAATTATGCTCTAAATGATAAATATAGTGAGTTCCAAGTCACATGGTTTCCTAGTTAAGATTGAATTTCAATTTTTGGTTCTTTACACTCAAGTCCCTAAAGTTTGATTAAATTGCATTTTAGTCCATGATTTAGTCTTATTAGTCAGTTTTAAGTCCAAACTGACATAATTGGATTCCATATGTTATGAAACTGTCCCAGAGACATAAGCTCATGTCCTGCATCATGATCTGGGTGTTTGACTGAAGAAATTGTGAACTTATTTTCTTACCCCTCATATACAGATGAATTGAACTAGCGCTTCCAGAAAGTCAAACTTGACCCTAAGACCTGAAATGTGACCCTGGACGACTTTCCATAAGTGTTTTTTGGTCTATTAGGTCATCTCTCAAACCAAAAGATCAAAGTTGAGAAGAGGTCCTCTCAACCAGTCAACTTCACAAATAGTTTCTGGTCAAATGAGGAAGATATTTGAAAAACTGAGACTAGGGCTTGAATGACTGATGATTGAGGTTTCAAGATCATATATGTACTCCCAAGAACATAGAGGATTCTAGAGAATAAGCTCAGTCAAAGTTGGTTGAAACATAACAATCCAACACTTATAATATAATTGAGAGTTTTCACGATTGCAAGCTAATCACTTTGGACTAGATTTGTTAGAAATCTATCAAGGATAAGGGAAGTGCTCCTATATGAGTGACTTTGGGTATTTTTAGTTAGCTTATCATAGGAGCAAGCATAATGCAGTTTGAATAGATATTTAGAGAGTTATGATTGACATGACTTGACAGTTTGAGATCAATTTCTTAATGATTTGACGATTACTTAGCTAATTTGAGCTAGATTTAAGGATGAACGTGAGGAATAAGGAGGGGGCTCATAGAAGATGATTTGAAGTATCTAGGTTCAACTTTTCAAAGAAGAAAACACATAACATATTCATTAGATAACCAAGGAGTTATGATCAGTTGAAAACAGTTGTTATGTAAGTTCTAACACTTAGAATCATTTGAAGTATAGACAAGTTTCAACATTCATAAGAGCATTACTTTCAACGCAGATTTCAAGGAGACCAAGAATGAGTGTGCGACATGCAACATATGGGTTTAGAGATCTTATAACCATCTATAAGGAGGAGAAACATAGTTCAATATATTAATTAACAAGTAAGATACACAAGTTGAAAATTTACAAAAATCACAGAGTCATGAACAGTGTCTAAGATAGCACAATTTGGCAGCAACTTTAAAATGAGTTTTAAAATCACACAGGGCATTACAGAAGTAGATCTTTATATAGATTTGAATTCCTTACAACCATCTACAAGAAGGAGATAATAGAATTCCAAATCATCAAGAGAGGATAGAGATGACTAGTTCCAAAGTTGAGTGAAATTCACAATTGATGAACATGTATTTCAAGATCAACACATGCAACAACTTTGAGCCATGAATTGAGGCAATTTTGAATTGTTTTAGACCAATTAAATAACATAGATTTGTAATATTATCAATAGGGAGTTCACAGGTAAAATAATTATTCATTTCCACCAGCTTTATGAAGAACTGAGGATTACAAGTTGACCCTATATCACTGTGATAAAGAACACCACCAAATTTTGTAGTTCAAACCCAGATTTTATGGTTCGATTTGATTGTCCTAAACATGGAAGTATGACGTAAGATCAATTGGGAATTATATATCCATGTTCAGGGAATGCATGGAGCCATCAAGCCCTGCAAACGAGTAATCACATAAGGCGATATCGAGCTCTGAATAGAGCACCTCCATTGCCAGAAAATATCAATAATGGTGAATTAAACTGTGATTCAAACACAATCTGGGCATGAATCAAAGTTAATAAAAATTTCATGATAATACATGGATCATATTTATGCAATTTGCAGGAACAACTAGGTAGGAATGACGTCTTACAGAAGCTCCAACAATGGAGGCTTTTCGTCAACATGAGTAAAACCCAACAACAATGCAGCTCATTATCCGGAGATTCCTCCACATTTTGGGTCTGCTCTCACGTTCTATATAAAAAATAGAACTCATGAGGAAAACCAGAATCTATAAACCACAAGAATGACAGTTTACCAAGGATTGTAACCGCTACAAGCGATTTCCGCTAGGATGAACCCGGATTCCAGTGAATGGGAATTGAAACAGATAATTGGAAGCTCCAATTGGTCCTCTAGGTTTGGATAACACTCAGAAGCACGAATCCAGTGCCCTAAACCAACCATATGGCGTATGGAGGGAGAATTTGGCCGGTAATGAACTAGGGTTCTTCGTTTCTTTCCTCCAAATTTTTGAACTCAATGCCCAATGGGTCATCAAATTGAATAAGCAATTCTACTCCATGAAACAATGGAGTCTCTAGCTACAACAGTTTTGCGAATGGTGGGGGTGTGGTGGTGCTTCCAGGGTGGAGATGGTGGTGGTGTATGGATGAAGAAGAATGAAGAGGACGAAGATAATCCTTGGAGAAATTTTCATACAAAAAATGGGCGTTCTAGACAAGCCATCAACCTTGTGTAGACACTTGTACTTGATTGCCACATGCCTAGCTTGCATGTTTGACACATAAGGGTATCAAACGCAAATAAAAATGTATTTTGCAATTTCTCTCAAGCTTTGACAAATATCAAATTGACCCCAGCCACAATCCAATAATATTTTTACTCCCAAACTTATGACATTCTCTTATGTCAGATGTCAGCAGAAACTCCTGAATAAGAAGTTACGCAACATACCCGAAATTTGAGTTATTGTTGTTTAACCCCCAAAGTTTTAGAAATATCACTATCTGAGCTTCCAGAAATTTGCAGGGTGTTACACTTTTTTTACCGAATGCAAATACATATAGTGACATGAGAAACAATGCACATGAAAGCGTTCAATTTCTTCATTATCATTATATATGAATTGGTGAATTTCATCTTCTTCGTCATCTTATTTATAACTTTTGTTAGTTTCGTTTATTTTTTCATTTTACTTTCAAATTTTTAAATATTGATTTTTTATATTTGCATTGAAAAAAATGCCCAGCTTGTAGTGATGGTGTTTGGATTGAAAACTTTATCAGTTTGACATTGAAGTATTCATTGCAAATAGGGTACATTATCAGGTAGTTTTGGGGTTGCAATGTGCTAGTTTATCCAAACTGGGGGGTATGCATTATGTAATTTACTTGGGCTATTCCTGCTTTCCCCACCCACAAAAAAATAAAAATTCATTAGAGAAGAAGTAGAAGAAGTTGTACAAATCTTCACAAAGAACACAAATGAAAGAATTAGAGAGAAAAGGGAAATAAGTTGAAAGGAAGAAAAGAAACGTGGTCCATTCTCAAACAAAATATGTAACGAGTAGTGTACATATGCATTGTATTACTTAAACTAAAGCCCTTGTATTTGTAATACACTATATGTTTTAGCCTTGTTACAAACTACACTCGCATCCCTATAGCTCAACATGCCCCCTCAAGCTGAGATAGTGCAAACAATTGAAGCTTTGACAAAGATGGAGTAAAATACAGTGTAAGTAAACTATAGTGTATTTGGAGCTTTATCGAACACATCTGCAAGCTGGGAAGAACTTGACACATGATGATCTATAACTTATTTGCATCAAATGTTTCTCAAACAAAATGGAAATAATACCTCAATGTTCTTTTTTTCTCTAACATAAGCAGCATAATTGGTAGCCATAGAAATAGGTGTGGGATTATCACGTAGCAAAACATGAGATTGTGGGAATTGAATCCCAAATCTTGAGAAAAAGTGCAACTGTTTTACTTCAGTACTCTGCTTACGTGGAAGCTCACTTCTTAGAAATCTAGGAATTCAAGTTGGTGCCCGCAAAATATGATACCTTGTTGTTGATCTTCTGGTATCATGTTCTCCTCCTCAATCTGTGTCACATTATACACAGACATCACATGAACTCTTCCAGAAGCACAAGAAATGAAAAATGTATCCTCAACGTATCTTAGAATTGACCAAGTTTACCCTGAGCATACCTAAGAATTGTTTTTAAGTTGTTGACGCGATTTCTTAACACGTATGCACAAGTGCACGTTCAAGTAATATAGGGGTGGTATTTCAACCCCGAGTTATCGATCCCACGAGGACAGACTTGATACTATTTAATTATACGATTTATTTAAAGTATGGTACAAGGAGGAAAATTGAGTGATTAAAAGAGTTGTCACCCCCAAACAAGCGAATGAATTAAAATAACAGCTAGACTAATATTTTTGTATTATTTTTATAATGAAGAAATCAAATACGAAGAAACTAGGCGATCTCTAGATCACCAAGGGCTATAGACGAATTCTGGTTCAGCTAGGTAACACTTCAATCCTTTTCTAGTTCAGCCGGGTAATAGGCTATGACAATATCTTGTCGGTCTCATGTCATTTTACGTCCCTGTTAACTACAATCTCCTCTCGGTCTCATGTTTTCTACCGATCCGTTCTAGCATGTCACCTACTGGTACGATAACGGGTCACGTTGGTCCATCGTTTCACGGAAATGCTGAATAATCCTACCGAATCTACCCACACTAAGGCCAATCCAAACACTTCTCCTTTTCGGTCTCGGTGATTCGGGATTGTGTTCAAGTTCTCGTCACAATTAGGGTGAGTCACTGTCGTGCACTCATCTAATTAGCTAGTACGTCCGGGTAGCTACTCCATTCATACTAAAGATTAAGCATAGAACAAGAAGATGTAACTCGAATAAGCATTAACATTAAGCAATATTTACTCTACGAAGAACCTAGTTTTCATGAATATCAAATCCTAACCAAGTCGTGTCAATAGACAAGATTCAATGATAAGTACAATAAACTAAGTACTTGTTCAATAAATCAAGTCACAAGCATGAAACAAGGTCCACAAATCCGGGTAAATTAACTGTCTACATAACCCTATGCTCTCTAGAGAAGCCTAGCAAAAAGTTCAGCTACGCGAGTTAAACAAAGTAAAACAAGCGAGTTTCTCCATAACAAAGATTGAGAGAAGAAGAGGAACTCAAACCCTAGGCTTCAATGGAGTTCTTGAGTCCGATCCCGTCGTCCCCTTTGTTCTCCTCTAACGTGAGTCCCCTGAATCGTGCTCCTCCTCTTTAGGTTTTAGGGTGCATTAGTTAATCATGAAACAACTATTAATTAATAACCTTAAAGCCCCTCCTAATTGCCGTGAGTGTGCTGGTCCTGCCTTCAAATCACACGACCACATAATCATGATCGTGCGATCTCCTGGAGAATGGCGTCTCTGCTCCTTTGTCTGATCGTGCGACCACAATTTCTGATCGTGCGATCAACTTCTGATCCTATGTATGATCGTGCGATCAACTTCTGGTCCTGCGATCAACTTCTGGTCGTACAAGTTAGTGAGTTGGTAAAAATTTCTCCTCCGAATTTGGCTAAGAATGGAGAGGGGGGTTAAAGTGTCATTACACTAACTTGATTAAATGACACTTGCCTCCCCTCTCCATGTCTTTACATCATTTTCTTCACGATTTCCTATCCGTTTTAGCTCCCGACTAATATCCAACACTCGTTTTTCCTCTCCGCTTCATCTCCTAATCTCCGTTTCCTGTCAAAACAACACGAAACACAACCCGTGCGATCAAACGTGATAAAAATACATAAATCATACGAGAAACGCTAGGATTAACAAACTAACGCCTAGAGATAAACTTCTACATTTTCTCTCTAATCATAGTGTAATACTAAGATTATCAAATCGGAAAGCACGCAAACGATATAAAACTTGCAAGAAATATAACTCTAATAGAGAGTTATCAGCTGTAGAAAATCTAATTTCTTTGACTTGTGATATTCTGACAAATGATATTCATTGCATGCTAATGTCAATCCTTGTAATTGTGAGATATTGCAAACCATCCACACATTGCTGCTAAACTAATTAACATCTTTAAAGAACTGTCACTATAAGAGTCACAAAATTGGAGATGTGGATCAGCCCTTGTTCTACATTTCTCCAAAAGAATTTCCACTGCTTATTTGAAAGTAGTTGAAAAAAAATTAATGATGAATGTGCACCTCTATTTCATCGATCAGTGTAAGAAATATATATTTTAACTATAAACGTGTGTATAGTTACACACACAAACATCTACATAATAAGATAGAGCAATGTAGATTTCGTACATTTCAAATGAGATATTAAATATTTATACTTTATTAAGATATGACCCCATACACTTTTGTAAAGCCTACAATGATCCATTTTTTTAATAAAAAAGCATTTATCAAATCATGAAATGCCTCATAACCATCATGAAAATAACTAATACCGGTCAACTTCATTGTATTTATAGCTTGACCCACAGACTTCACAAAAATGTAAAACTTACTGTACATTATACAGACAATGTTAAAATAAAACATAACATATTCATTTTGTTCAATTTATATATGACACATGATTATTTTTGATATTGCATTTAGGCAAGTGCAATATCTAGTATACATATATATATATATATATATCACATGTAATTACTATTAAAACTATTAAAATGTTATTAATTGACATAAGCTAACCATTATGAATAAGAAATTGATGAGAAATATACATTTTCATTTTTTTACATAATATATAAGATTAAATTTTATTATAGTTCAGTGTTGTTATAAAAACGAAGAAGAACACGTTTATATTATTAAATTATAGTGAACATTAGGAACTAAAAAGAAGAATCGTTGCACACTTATGAGACATGTTTGATCAAGTAGATCATACTATTGGCGAATAAGATACTTTGTATAGAATTCTGATCTCTCAATAAATTGTTTTGATATATGATTTTTCTTATGTTTGTAATGTAACACTCAAGTAAAATGTTCACTGTGTTTCAATAATTTTTAATATTGAACGTCAGAGATTTAAATTATTATAATAAATTGAATATTTAAAAAGTTACATTGTACTGAACACTGTTTATTTTAAATTAGTATATCAAAAAAGTTGTACTTAAATTTCCCCCAATTAGCTATTTGTTTTCTAACCTTGTCCAAATTCACAATTGGACATCACTCCTCCATTGTACGTCACAAAAGCAGAACTTCCTCTCGTACGTCAAGAACCCTGTTTTGTTGTTTTGCTTGAGCAAGACATGGTACATACACAACAAACAAGTGTTATTAATATGTAAACACAAAATTCATAAAAAAATAAAGGGTAAAAGACACCGACCACCCCTGAGTTTAGGAAGAACCCACCCCGCTACCCTGTGTTTTGGATAAAGACACCCCGCACCCAAATAACGGAATATTTCGTGGACAGTTTGCACCCTTCTGTTAGGTTCCGTTAAACAGTAAATGATATATATTTTTCGGACCATATTACCCCTGTTTTATTTCTTTTTTGTCCATGTGTATCTTCAAGAATAACAAGAACACCAACACCAAAAAAAGATCAAACACCAAGTTCTTAGTGTTCTTGAGCAACACCGACACCACCACCACCACCACCACTAATCGGATGTAGATCAAGTGCAATTTTGAGAGACGGGAAACTTTTACATCCTTACTCTATTTTTGAGCGATTTCAGATGATTACTCACTACTTATTGGATTTTAGAAGAAATACAACCCCAAAACAATGGTGAAGGAGCAATGGAAGGTGAAAGAAAGCACGATGAAGTCAGAGGGAATTAAGACCACCTCTCAAAAAACAGACACAAATCTCATCCAAAATGATGAGAGGCACATAGGCAACAACAAGGAGAAAAATTGAAGACGCAAAGCAAGAATTTACTTGACCCAAATAGAAAAACCCAGTGACAACCACATGAGAGCTGAACAAAGTTATTCGAAGGAATAACAAGGAACCCAAATTTAACCCCAGCCCTAATCGAAGAGAGACGTAGCCATAGCCAAATCAGGTAGAACGGAATGGTGTGAGAGAGATAGTGGTGTAAAACCACCACACAACAGTTGAGAGCAGCACAACATCAAAATAAAACCACTACTTTCCTTTTGATCGGAAGAGCCACCGAACACAACACAGTAGAAAACAACTCAGGCATCAGAGAGCGAGAGAGAGAGAGAGAAAAGAGAAGAGATGGGTGGAGAGGGAACGCCGATACGCATCTCTATTTATCTCCCATGGGTGGTCCAAATCCGGAAACAGGGGAGCGATTCACCGTCAAGTGCCACCGTCATGGCAACCCCATCCGTCGTCCGCCGCTGGATCTACTACGTTTACAGGACCTACGGTCATCTCCACCGCAAACTCGTCGTCGGTCTCGGCGTCCAGTGGCGCTTTGAGTTGGCAGAAACTGCCTCGTCTTCCAGCTCTACCACGCGCCGTCAATCCCTCGCGAATCGAGCTGGCAAATCTGGTCGACATCCGCCACTTTGCGGCGGAGTTGAGGGGTTTCAGGAAGCATGCGGGATGGCGAAGCTAGCGTAGGGTATTTTGGATCTGGACGGCGTTGAGAAGCCGAAATCGGTGGGGAGGAGCAGATATTGTATGCTTGTCTGGATGCGTTCCTTCCCTTCGCCATGGGGAAGGAGCTCAAGGTCTGGGAATGGGGTTTCTGATATAGAATCTTCTGGAAACCCTGCAATTTGAACCGAATTGGTCTCTGCCTCTGTTTATCTCCCATGGGTTTGGATCTGGGTATCGAAGGTGAGGGTGAAGAAGAGGGAGGCGACAGTGAGAGATAGAGGCGAAGAGAGAGAGAGAGAGGGATTATGTTAGAAATGAAGGAGAGAGATGGGTTAGGGTCATATATAGGGGGTAATTTTATAAAACTTTAGGGGTAAAATGGTCTTTGTTCTCTTGCTGTTAGTTACCTGTTAGTCTCCATCCAAAAAAAAGTGCTGAGTGTCTTTATCCAAAACACAGGGTAGCGGGGTGGGATTTTCCCTAAACTCAGGGGTGGTCAGTGTCTTTTACCCAAAAATAAATGGTTAAAAAAATGAAGAAGTATAAAGTAATACACTTGCCTTGCTTGCTTGTTCTTTCTTGGATGATCTTAGCTAAAGAGAGAGCTTTGAGTGTGGAGTGATGAAATTGTGTTGTGGGGATGACAGTAAATAGCAACTGAGAATGTCATGGGGGGGGGGGGGAGCTTTTGGGGGAAACTATTGGAGGGAAATAAGAGGAGGGAGTTATTGGAGGAAGTAATTGGATGGAAGACTTTATCAAGGCTAGTTATTGGAAGTTGACTAGGTTGTTGGAAAAAAATAGGTAATGTTTGTTCATATTTTATGTCAAGAAACGAACACTGGGTTTATTTTTGACCATGTAGAGGGGTGCGAATTGTCTTCAGGCAACCACCAAATATTAGAAAATTTCAACTTCATTTCCATGGGGGTGAAAATTGTCCAGATGAACAGTAAAAATGGGGGTGAAAATTGTCCAGATGAACAGTGTCCGGGGGTGGTATTTGTCCAGGTGAACAGTGACCAGGGGTATAATGGTCATTTAACATACACAATGCTGATGAAATCATGTTAAAATGTGACGTGAATATGATAATAGTTAAGTTTTAATTAAATATATTGATAAAGGGCATAATTTCCCTAATAAAAGTGTTAATAGATGGTAGTTGTAAGGGAATTTAAGTAATTGCCATGGTAGATGGGTATAATTGTCACAAAAATATCAATTTCAACCTGATATTAACAAAGGGGGTCTTTTGTCTAACGTCCATCCACCCTCAGGGTGTTTTTTTTATATCTCCGAACACCAGGGTTTTTTTTGTGTATAATCCAAACTATGAGGGTGCAAAATGTCTTTTACCCGTGTCAAAATAGTGTCTGACGCGAATATAAATAGTAATTTTGGGACCTCTAACAATATATACCCGCTACGAACAATTAATTATTTTATTCCGTTCTCAAAATGACATAGAGAAATTATTGTTTGTCTTAAAGAGCACGTAATAGTACGTGGAATTGAGGGAATTCATTGAAATCTTAGCAATTCTTTTTCTCATAGCCTTCTTGCTTTGGAAAAAGAACTTATTCAAACCTATACTATGATTTTGAAGCAAGAAGAAATTCTTTGGTATCAGAAAACAAGGTGCAACTGGATTTGCAAAGGCGATAGAAACACGGGTTTAAAGAATAAGTTTGAATTGAAGTTTTGATTTTCTGGGATGGAAGTTTGAATTTATAAATTGGGGGTGGTCTTCATCAGTGTTGTTGGGGGCACAAAATTTCACAACTCTATATTTTTTTCTTCATGCAAATGAATAGACAGAGGCACGCCGGGCGTGGTGCAGGAGGTCTTTCCAAATAAAAGTCTACCGTGCTAGGGCAGCCAAACCCCGTGCTTTAGTAGATAGTCAGGCCCGTCCCTGTGGTAAGGCATCCGAGGTTGCCGCTTTATGCCTCCGGCCGGCAATGTCCTGTTTTTATTAACTGTAATTTTCTTAAAGAGAGCTTAGTAACGTTAATTACATATCTTGCTGCAAAATTATATAAAAATGCATATTAGTTTGGCGGAAGCAAATATTATTGCCACAAACTTGACTCAAGTTCGAATCATGTTGATAAGACATGTGAACATTTTAGTTTTATTTATCAAAAAGTCCCTACACACAGATGAGAAAATAAATCATCGCCTAAAGAAAAAAATTTGTAAATTTCTTACATATTATGAGTGGGTTTTTATGACTTTTTTAAGCTATTAATCCACTTCGGACTTTTAAAATAGCTTTGAACTTTTATGAAGGATATGAAACTCATTTGTGCCAGTTGTGTAATTTTCAAGGCCTTTTAATGTAAGATGTCTTTTGAAAAAAGTTGGGTTTTAAATTTTTTTATTCAAAAACAATAAAATGACCAATCGATCCATAACATTTTTTTTGTATTTACATAGTTTTATTAGTGAATATAAAAGGGTGAAATAGTAATATTTACTAACTAACAAAAGTGTTAAATCATCAACTTTTTAAAAGCACCAGCATTTTTCATCAAACATGTACATGTTTTTTTCATCCAACTTTTTATCACAAACTTTTTTTTACAACATAAAAGTTAATTAACTAAAAAATCCAAAAAGTCATACCAAACTCACCCTTTATGCGGTAAGAATTAGAGCACCATCGATATGCTAAAATGGCTTGCGTTATTACTGTTCATTGAGGAGTTGTGGTTGAATTTCAACCCTTAGATAGTTTTGGAATTTAGGGCCGAGATTGATTGATTTAAACTAGATTTGTTGGTATTTTTAGTAGCCCATGGCCACTGGCATTACACTAGTGTCCTATGAAGCACCATAACTCTCTATATATGTCGTCGTCCCTGTTTCATTCCCGTCTGGAACGCCCTGGAACGTTCCCAGAGCAATAAGTAGCGCCTCCGACTAAAATTGAGATTCAGAACTTAACTGAAACACATTTCAACTTTTCTCGTATTTCTGTGAACGTCCATAGCTAACTTTCAAGAGATCGACGGACCTCTTAGCCGCCTTCACAACGTTAGGCGACATCGACCTTCACCAAATTCTCGGAAGTGACTGCCGACGCTACTGTTCGTTCACTGGCGACGGGAGTAATGTGTTTTTGTGCATCAGTATGTCGCTCACAGGAAGAAAGGTTGAAAGTTTGAAGCACTGGCGGTGACCATGGTTGTAAAAGCAGCTTCTAAATGATGTTGGAGAAGAAAATCCACTTCTCTTGCATATTTTTACTATATTATCCATAATTTTTCTTGATTTTACAAACATGTCATTCCTTATAAAAGCCTATGTGGACTTGTTTGATTTAAGATTTTCTATTTTGTAAGAAAACAACTCAAAGAGTTGTGTTTTTTAATAAAACATTTATGTGTTATATACAATATAAAATAAAAAAAATAAAAAAATTATGTGTACTTATATAAAGTCACTCATGCATTGGCTTTCATGGAATTCTCTATTTTGATTATGCTACGGGAGGCTTATGATTTAAGAATATAAAGACTTTCAATAATGCTTTGTTCACCAAAAAATCCTAGAATATTTTAACCAATTCAAACTCTATAGCCACAAACTATTTTACTAGTAAATATTGTAAACGTAACTCCCTTTGGTTTCACAATGCTCCACCTGTTGTATCTCTTGTCTGGAAAGCTATTGTCAAAGGTTATTAGTTTCTTTTAAAAGGAATTTCTTGACAACTTGCTAATGGTGCTTGCTCACGTTTATGTGACTAAGCATCCGTGGCTCAAGGATATCCCCATCATCACAATTAATCACTGCCTCACCCAATCTACTTCTGTCAGGAGAATTAAAGTGGTGTAAGATTAAACCTTGACAAAATGACTCAAGTGAAGTTTCTTGGAATATGGACCTGATTTCTGATAATTTCCCACCTTGGGTCGTTAGCCAAATTACTCTAGTTAAACTCAATCATGCCCATGATGAGCCTACATGGTTAGGAGAAAGATTTGGTTCATTTACTATCAAGTTTGCTTATAACCATATTTCTTCTCCTCTCCCATCGCATTCTTTTACTTTTCATCTATTAAATCCCCCCACCATTAAATTTCATTTGAAACACCTTAGGAAATAGAAAATTCCCTGAAAGTTAAAATTCTTTCTTTGACAACTAATTCATAAAGCCCTTCCTACTAAAACTTTCTTATCAGCTCGAAAATTTCTTTAAACACTTCATGTTGTTGTTGCCACAATCATGAAGAATCTATTGAACACCTTTTTATGTTCTATCATTTCTCGAGTAGCCTTTGAAACTGTTTTAACATTCATCTACATCCTTTTAACGGTATTTTCTTGGATTGGATTAAAAACTGTCTAAAATTTTTAGCAAAGCATCGCATTTTAACTACTTGTTGGCTCTGCTAGACTGTATGTAAAGCTAGAAATTTGGACATCTTAAAAACAGCAGCAGCGACGATTAACTCTTGCTACTTTGAAGCTACTGGACTTATAAACTAATTTTTTACGACTTAACCATTTATATCTAATGATATGTCTCAACATCATTTGCAGCATTAGTGGTGCACAAAGAGAAGAGAAAAACAAATATTAGATCCTCTTCAGAAGAGAAAGGTAAGGAGGTGGCCGTTTGTGGTGCTGCTCTTGATCCCTACTTTGTTCTCCCAAAAGAAGATCCATTAGAGGTTCAACTCATCAAAATTCTCAAGGATAAGTAAGGAGTGAGGAAATTTAGTTCGACTTAATCTTGCAGTAACCTTATGTTTCTTTCCAGATACTATTGTGGTGGTGATACAATACATCGTATCAATAAATAAAACTGAGAGGCAAATAAAATAAAGAGAGAGAGAGAGAGAGAGTAGGGAGATATTAGGGTTGGGAGATATTTTCTTATTGATTGAATAATACTGAAATATTACAGTGCTTAAATAGATAAACTAATAAACCTAACCCAAATCCTAACGGGCCTACTCTAAGGGCTAACTAAATAGATACTAACTAATAATAATTAAATAACCAATGACTCACTAACTAATAAATAACTAAATAATGTTGATATGCTATCCTGTATCAACTCTCCCACCGTTAAAAATCACCTTGCCCTCAAGGTGGATGTTGAAAAAATCGCCAATATTCTTGCCCATGTCAAATTGTCGTCAAACAAGCTTGAGGAGCTCACTTCGTAGTGTCAAAGTAGCACTAAGCCACTTCTTTTTCTGCCCAACAACGAGTCCAGAAGAAATAGGCCCAAAAGGAAAATTAGGCCCAAGGAAAGAATTGAGACCAAGTGCATGGTTTAGCCCAATTGGGGAAATCATCCCACACTGTGGGGCTTGACCCAAGTGGGGTTTGAACCCTAACTTCTTCCTGCTGAATAGAAAACCGAGGAGAGGTTTGTCCCGTCCGTTGTCGCAAGCGGTGGCTATGATTCTCTGACGGCAGAGGTGGTGGTAGCTCGAAGTCGCCGACGATTGGGAGGTTCTCGGACAGCGATAGGAGCGACGAGAGGTCGCGCTTGGTGGCGGAGGTCTGGAGCGACGGATTGCGCGGCGACAACGTGAGGGAAAGCGGCAGTGGTCTGGCTGCTTGCTGAATCAGGTCGGGGGGTTTGTCATCGGTTTGATGTGGCCGTTGGGGGTGTTTTGTGGGTTTGACCATCGTCTAGAATGAAGGGAGGGGCTCCGATTGGGGAGGTTCTGGTGGATGCCCACTCGAGCTTAGGAGCGGCGCCAGTGGTAGCTCGAGGTTGGCCGACATTTCTGGGCCGTTGAGTGGTGATAGGAGCGCCGAGGAGGCTGTTTGGAGCTCCAGCTGGTGCTTTCATTGAGAGCTGCGGTCAGATATTCTCTGCGTCACTCACATTCTCAAGCTTCATCACTATGGACCGTAACTCCGAACCCTTCTCCATGGAAGTTTCCTTGTACTGCCTCAACAACACTATCAACGACAAATGGGCAAATTCGCAGACTGGGTGGGGGTAAATGTCGTGCGATACAGGGAAACCAGCAAGAACTCGCAACGATATCGGCGGAAAATCGACCACCACCATGGGTGTCGCTGTCGCTAGCCCAAGAACAGCAGCAAATCGCCGCTGTTCCAGAAACCCCACTGCCGAAACCACAGCCGGAGATTCAACCAACGCCGCCTCGTCGCAAGAGCACAAGCAGTAGCAGATCGATTCTTAAGCAAATGATACGTTAAACGTATCAAAACATAAGAAATATTGATAACATAAAGGAAGAGAGAGTAGGGAGAAATAATGGTTAATATAAGTAATTTATTTATTGATTGAATAATACCGAAAGATTACAATGCTTAAATAGATAAACTGATAAACCTAACCCCAACCTAACGGGCCTACTCTACGGGCTAACTAAATAAATACTAAATAATAATAATTAAATTAACCAATAACTCATTAACTAATAAATAACTAAATAATATTGATACGCTATCCCGTATGAGGTGGTTTGTGAATTTTGGTTTTCGGTACTCTGTTCCTTCCCTTGGAGCTATTTGGGTCGGTCTTTTCTAGATGTTGTTTTTCTTTCTTTGTTATAGTGATAGATTCAAGTCTGGTTTGAAGTCCTTGTTTGACTTTGGTTTTTAACTCTAATTTGTACTATGACACTTTCTCCCTTAATATGATGTTTTCAAATTTTTTGCAAAAAAAAAAAGAAAAAGATTACAGTTCCCCACGTTTTGTCTCAAGAAAATCGCAGTTTCGGTGTTTCCATCCCCGTTTCATCTCGTTTTTGTCATAGTTTCGGTGCTATGCAGCAGCTAGTGTCAAATATGGCCCAGCAGATAACACTAATTAGGGCTGCAATTTAAACCGCTCAAACCGCAAACCGGACCGAACCGTGCTAATTGGTTCGATTTAGGTTCGTAAAATTTCAAACCAAAATTAAAATGTTCATTTTAGGTTTGTAAAATTTCAAAACCGAAATTAAATGGTTCGGTTTAGGTTTTAGCGTTTTACAAACCGGCTAAACCGTGTAAACCGTTTATATTAATAAATGATAAATATATGTAATTATATATACATAGTTCTTTTTTCGTGACACTATATGTTCTCTTTAACTTGATGAAGTTCATACTAAATCTATAATTAAGTATTTGTTACGTTCAAACCCCATTATCTGAACTGGGTTTTCTATCAATCACTGACTTTCCTCATTGTGATGTTTTCAGGTAAATTGAGTTTTTGAAGTTTTCAGGACTAAATATCAATTATTGATAATGTTATTAGGTTAATCGCGGTTCAAACCGGAACCAAACCGTACATAGGAGAACCGAACCGAAACGGAACCAAATCATTTATAAATGGTTCGGTTTAAGTTAGAGTTTTTTCCCAAACCGAGAATTTAAGTTCAGTTCGAAGTTTGGTGCAAACCCAACCGAACCGTTTACGGCTGGAGTCCCTAAGAGCATCTCCAATGAAAATAGCTATATTTTATTTATATTTTAACTAAAACTAGAATTTTTTATTTTAGCTCTTGAGATATTTTTTGTTGTTCTCCAATGCTATCATGTAAAAATTAGCTAATTTTATTTTTTAACGGTTAAAATTGCAACTACTTTTTGAACAAAAATTAACTGCCATGTTTTTGTGCGTAATACATTGAATTAGTTTCAAGATTTTATGCCTAATAATTAGGGGTAACAGGAACCGCCTAAAATCTAGGAAATAATACATTGAATTAGTTTCAATTAGGGGTAATAGGAACCGCCTAAAATCTAGGACAAACACATCTTGAAATAGTTATCTCCCTCGCTATTAATAGCGATGTGGATAGCTATCTATTTTTTTTTTTAAATACTAGATAACTATCCCAATTGAAGTTTGATATTTTTTAAACTTCTTTATTTTTTGAAGAAAAAGTTATTTAAACTAGCCCATTGTAAATGCTCTAATTACCCAATGCAACTTTCTTGAAAACCCTTAAAAAAGCGATTTTTCTCAGACCCACGCTAAAGCATATAAAATCTATTCATTCTATTCATTCAAAACTGTGTTATTTAGAAATTGAAGAGGGAAAGTGAAATAGCCAAGCCAAAGTACGATTGCAGACGAATGGAACTGGATGATTGGGATTTCAGCGCCGAAGTTCTTGATTCTCTTGAAAGGGACGCTCTCAAACAGATTGCTGAGCGCAAATCTTCGTCTTTCACCACCACCAGTTCCGATACAACTGGGTCGTCGTACCGGCAACAACAGCATTCTTCCTACTCCCAACCATCTCCGGCCAAGCCTCTTCACAGCAAGGTCGGTTTCACTGTGTTTTCAGTTTGTCCTTGTTCACATTCTTGTCAATTTAGTGTTTTTTTGTTTATTAGGGTTTTGTTTATTAGGGTTTTAGTCTATCATTTGTGCCCTCATGGTTATTTAATGTCTGAGATGTTGCTAAAGTTCAAATAAGGGGTGAAAACTGAAAACCCAGTTTATAGTGGGGATTAGAATTCAACTTGCTCTCCATTAACCAATGATTGATAGAAAACCCAGTTCAGATAATGGGGTTTGAACCCCATTAACCAGTGATTGAATGAAAACCCAGTTCATATAACGGGATTTCTACACACCCCGTCTCTCCATTAAACAATGATTGAGTGATGGAATGAAAACCCGTCCCTTCATTAAACAGTGATGGAATGAAAACCTGGTTTTTTGTTGATATGAACACAACTGTCTCCCCATTAAAAAGAGATTTGAGCGAAAACTATTATAAACACACCCGTGACCCGTCTCTCCATTAAACAGTTACTATATGAAAGTCCAGTTCACATGATGTGTATTTGAACACCTATGTAGCACGGGTGCTTCTGGGAGGCTTCGCACCAGCACCGGGTGCTTCACGGGTGCTTTGAGGATAAGGCAGGGTCATTTTGAAAGTTTTAGTTGAGAGGTCTTCTAAAATACAACTACAATTTAACCAAAAGTACGTGCAAATATGTGAGGGAATATTTCTAACCCTCAGAGTACTCGTCTCTCTACAGCTATGAACAACGACAGGAAGAGATTATATTGTTGATATAGTAACTCTATATCTCTGAATCTATGTATGAGTTTCGGGTTGATTATAATTTGAATTACTGTTGTTGTTGTTTTATCTTGGTATAATGGCATCACGAAAAAGTAATAATTATAAAAATATATGAATAAAGTCGCTGCACCCGCACCCATGATTTTTTGGGATTTGCCCACCCTGCACCCAGTTCCCGTACCCGCACCCGCACCCGCACCCGTGCTAATGAAGACAACTGTCTCTCCATGAAACAGTGGTTGAGTAGAAACATAGTTCATATAATGAGGACTTGAACACTACTGTGTACCCTTTAAATAGCGAGGATTGAAAATCCAGTTCATAAGATGGGATATATATTGCCCCTTTTGTAATCGAATCAATGTCATGAATATGGTTATATTTGAACGGGGTCATTGATTGTTCCACTCTGTTTTACAAAGCAGGTAGCTGCGTCACCTTCTGCAGCTAGAGTATTGCCTACGTCACTGGAACCGACTGTAATTCGTAAGTACATCGTCATTCCTTATTCATTGGCATTAGTTCTAGACATGTTTACTTACGGTTTCTTTCTTTTTCTTGGAAAAGATAATGATATCAAGGAACCAAGGAAGGTGCATGTTAAACTTTTTGTACATAGCTCTGGAAGTCTAGCGGCAAAATTTCAGTACAATGAGGTAATCAATCAGCTTGCTGTGCTTTTCTAAGTTATTTCATTGTTTTTATACTTTATGTGATATCTTCCCCCAGGCAATTGTATCAGCTTTTCGCCAGATCCCTAAAGCTAGCTGGAATGGAAAGGAAAAGTATGTCTCTCTCTCTGTTCCGTGAAATCAAACTCTGTTCTGATCTAGTAATTTGGTAAACTGAACTCCTGTTTTGCCAAAATCTAGCCTTCACTTGCCTTTTTTTTCTGTTCACCTGCAGATTATGGATGTTTCCGTATTCATCATTGACATCAGTTGAACAAAAATTATGTGAAATTCGTGGTCTGAACGTGGAGGTAACATAAGAAATCAGATAATCATTGTTAGATGTTTCCTACATCAGTTTATTTTCCAGCAAATATTTATCTTCATGCTGGATATCTCTCCTTTTAATACAAGAAGATGCAAAGTGTGTACAAATATTGTTTGTATTCCCATGAAGTGATAGAGAAAAAGTTTGTGAACATAGGGTGTATCGTCTGACCATTCTGTAGCTATATATTGTTACCCCAATGGATGTTCTTCAAGTGAAAGTGCAGGAAATTTTGTGATTTCTAAATGTATACCAATTTAAGTTAACATGATAACTTGCAGTCTCTTTTGTACAAAAAGGAATGAAGAGTCCGATGTTCCATCCCCTTATGTTTATCTTCGCTATATATCCTTCTAATGAATTTATACCCTTCCGTGGGGATTCTTCATTCGCGCACTCTCTTCAATTCATGTAGACGTAATAGTTTTGTAAGCTATGACTTCTTAGTTCTTTCCTACTAGGTATTTGCTTAGAGATCTCTAATCATGGCTATTAGAACCGTGCACTGTTTTCTTTTGGTATAGAGTATATACAGGACGTCATGTTTGCGATTGTTTGTAGTTATGAATTTAAATAACTTGTACTTATTTAGTTTTGATCTTTTAGGTCGAGGGTGTAGATTCCTTTGTAAGACGTGCCATTACATCTGCTTCTGCTGTTCCTGATCTTCGAGGTAAATCATATTTATGTGAATGGTGGGCTGAAATCGGTCAGCTCCATTATTAGGTTTCTGACTAATGCTGTTTAGTTTACGCGAAAGCATTTACTTATTGGTGTTTATTAAGTTAACATGTTAAATATTCCTTGGTTTTATATATGTAGAAGAGAAATTTGGTGAAACATGTTCCATAATTATACTAGTGGAAGATGCACATTATGCATGTTGATTTTGTACTGTTACAGTTTAAAAATAAAAGTAAAGTAAATAAGCTGGATACGGGGAATTAATAGGCTTAATTTCTTCATGCTCGCCCTCAGATTTTGCCAAAATCATCATCAAGCCCTCCTAACTTCCAAAACTGCTTTAATACCCTCCCCAGTTTCAAAAGGTATGGCAATCAACCTTTTGGTAATTTTCCGTTAGCTTACAGTTATGTTCCTTTAGGTGAGGGGTAAAATAGTCCCATCACTAAAATCAAGACCACCAAGAAGAATACCACTCACTCTGCCAATGAATCCCAGATTCCAGCGTCCAAAAATAAATTACGGCGACCAAACACCAACGTCACCTCTGCTTTCATCGTCTCCTCTGCTTTCATCAACCCCTATTGAATGGATACGATAAGATTAAACTATTCAAGCTATCGATAGCTACTTACATAATTTCTCAAAAGGAAAAAAGTAAAGGTAAAACTTTCTGTTGGACACCACCTTAAATCCAAACAGAGGGTGGGCAATAAGGAATTGAGACAAATTAATATAAAGTATTAATTAATACGATTAAGTCTAGCTAGGTCATTTGGGACAATGTAAGAACATTGGAACGATGTCCACCAATTAATTGTGCAAGTATGTATTCACTTCCATTGCCTCAAGACGAGTATTCAAATTATAAAAAGTTGTCACAGCTTCACTCAAGTCACGGAAAATGTTTGTTGGCTTTATATTTTAAATTGAATTATCCTCGCAATATACACATAATGTTACATAAAACATGCATCATCAAATCATTGGTAACATAATATTTGTATATATCTAGCATTTACTTCAACAGAAGGCATTTCCAGGACAATGCTGAAGGTAGCATATCAACACAAGCCAGAAAGATAATTGGCGGTTTGATACCTGTAAAGGTATCGGGTTGTAACGATTTTGTGAAAATCGTCAAAACTAATCACGTAGCTTGTAGCCTACGGCGCTATTCTAACAACTACTGATGATCGAATAAAGATTTCTGTTCATAATCAATTCATTCGATAAAAAATAAACTGAAGACTACAAGTGCTTAAATAATAAAACGAGCTAACCCTAGACTCCTACGGGCTTGAGAAGGCCCGGTCATTATTTATCTAAATACGTAATTAACTAATTAACTAATTAACTACTAATTAAATAAAAAAATAATCAAATAACTAATTAACTGATACGGTTGACCCGTATCAACTCCCCCGCGGTTGAAAATCACCTTGTCCTCAAGGTGGATTGGTTGAAAAACTGCAATACATCCCGAAATAGTTTTGCCCAGATCAAACGGACGGCTAACAATCGTGAGAAGCTCCCGTCGCAAGACCAAATGAACACCGAGCCCAAATATATGTTGCCAAAAATAATTAGGCCCAAATAGAAATTTAGACCTAAGAGAAACATTAAACTCACGTGATGAACTGTGTTGAATTGGATAACTGGGCCCAAATATAAAACCAAGCCCACATGGAAGAAAAATGAACCCACAATGATCTGTAAACCTAGCATCAGGTGGCTGCACGAACGCATGAGGCATTCCCGTCACCTGTTGCAGGCGGTGACTGTGATTCTCGGACGGTGGTGGCGGTGCCGCTGGTAGTGGCGCCGGAGATGGAAGGGACGGTGGAGGGGGCTCGGACGGGGGTCTGGTGGCTTGGGGGTCGACTGTGCATAAGTAGTCCGCCGGAGAGCTTGGGCGGCCATTGTTTCCGGCGAAACGACCAGGAAGAGGGAGGGTGCGCCGGCGAAGGCCGCGGCCGGTGTTTGCTGGGTCGTGCGCAGATCTGGAGGTTTCGGAGGTACCGTCATCGGACTGTGGACTGTGGTCAGCGGGTCGGGCCGGTGTCGGGGACGACGGAATGGCCGTCGATCGCGGCTGTATCTCGATGACTTCTGGTGATTTGTGCTGCGGATGGGTGGGTATGGTCGGATCTGGTGGGGGTGGCTTCCGTGACGGTGGGGTTGCCGTCGGAATTGATGGCGGTGGTGTCAGCGGGTTCACTATCGGAACTGGTAGTGAAGTTGGGTTTTGTGTTAGCTCTACCCCCTGCTGCTGCCGGTCTTCTTCCAGCGGTGGTTGCGTTGAAATCCGGGATTCAATTTCCGTAAATCGACCTTCAATCCGGATTAAACTGCTTCCCATCTGCGTGAGTGTTGATTTGATGTCGTTCAACGCTTCCATGATTTTCTCCATCGTTTCATTGTTTGTTGAGGTCGACATGATGAAACTCACCAGTTGATTGGTGAAACTCAATGAAGGCACCAGTTGATACCCGAAGGTATCGGATGCGACGATTTTGTGAGAAATCGACAAAACTCCCACGTAGCTTTTAGCCTACGACGCTTTTCCTAACAGCTAATAATTGATCGAATAAAGATTTCTTTTCATAATCAATTCATTCGATAAAAAATAAACTGAAGACTACAAGTGCTTAAATAATAAAACGAGCTAACCCTAGACTCCTAGGGCTTGACAAGGCCCGGTCATTATTTATCTAAATACGTAATTAAATAATTAACTACTAATTAAATAAACAAATAATCAAATAACTAATTAACTGATACGGTTGACCCAATTGACCCGTGTCACGGTTCCTCTGATCTTCATAAACCCAGTCTCTTTAAGTATAAATCCAGATCACTGCATTAGAGACAGTGAGACTGTACACATGTTCATCATAATATCTCAACTTTCGCTGAAGAGGAAGTTGAATATTCTGTTAATTTTATTTTTAACTTTTAGGCAATCAGGGAAAGGAATATTAGAACCTTTGATTCTAGAGACACCCTTACTTTAAAGAATTCATTTGCAACGTTCCAGACCCAGTATCCTACCAAAATGGCGGGATCTGTCCACGAAACTTTCATGGTCCAAGACCTGCCAGCAAATGTCTTTGTTTAATTAATGCGAGGGGAATGCAGGATCGCAAGAGTTATAAACAATGCCAAGATAGATTCTCCTCAGAGATGTCAAATTTAGCTCCTGGAAGTAACTGGGAGTATTAATAGAGAACATTTTACGAATAGAGTAATAAGACAAATAAATATAACACAGTGACTCCAAGGAACCCTACAACCATCAATCATCACGAGCTTCACGAAAACATTCTCTACGTTTTGAGCCAACATTCTAGCTATAGCTCCAGACATCTCCGATGATCTCTTATACTAAGGGATCCAGGAGTTGCTCTTCTCTTCAGAACTATAAATTGAAACTATTAGATTTTAGATGCACTTGTGAAAAAGAAATATCTGTATTATACTGTGGCAGAAAAAAGCTCTTTGGGAGCAGAAAACTGCTTTATTCGAGTTCATAACCTTAGATCTATCGTATAACTTGCTGAGTAAGTTCTGGCCACTTGCAAAAAACAATACAGTGGCTTGGACGGTGTTCCGTGCCCATAGTATAATGCATTGATGGTTTATTAGATCTAACATAGATCAAATGGCTGAAGTCAGTTCATTTTGTTGCACATGAATTATGGATCATTTAATGCATGGGCATGGAATTATAGTATTTAGTCTTAAGTTATGGCAGACCAATGATTAAGAAATTTCTTGACATAGAGAGAAACCAGGGTTACAGTAAGAGCTCAAGTGCTAGCGATTCATGATCTAGATCGCCCAATCCGATTCGCGGGTCGTTAGCGATTTGGATCGCTAGTTTCAGCGATCCGAAAGTTAACTATGAACAAAAAATACTGTGATGCAAACAATATCAATGAAATGCAAATAAATGTACTAACATGTTTGGGGAGACCGTTAGCCGTCATTTGTTGAAGCTAGATATTGACAATGCTTCAGTATCCGGCAGACAGAGAGGGATTGAAAAAGGAAGAAAACCGAATTGAGGATGTTTCAGTCTCCAGAGATTATTAAATACTGAATGAACGTTTTAGTTTCCGGCAAAATTTATGAGATTGTTACTATGGGCAATGTGGGGTTAATTAGTCCATTTGTGGAGGAGTTGCATAATTAGTGGGATTCTATTAGTAAATTTTGGTTAGAAGCTACTGTAGTAGAAGAAATTGAGTTTATCTTCGACATTATCTTATAGTTATATATTAATTTTATTTATAAATTTGGGCATTAGTAATCTCCTTTATAAGTTCGGATAAAATGTCTGAATGTATACAACAATGTCTAAAAATCTGGTTTTTAGGAGATTTCTGACCAAGTTAATTGAAAGAATGATCAGAATGAAATGGTTTCTTTGAGACTTTTAGTTATTATCAAATCAATATAAACTTATTATAAATATATAGATACATATAATTTTAAGAAAACTATATAAATCAAACACACACACTCTCTCTCTCTCTCTATGTGTATGTGTGTGTGTGTTAAAGACACTTTGCACCCCTGTACTTAGGCAAAATACACTTTTTACCCCTGACGGTTGGAAAATTCCATTTTTGCACCCTCGTAACTAACAGACACTAACACCCTTACTGAAAAGACAACCTACCCCTAACTTTGAAGCAAAATTACACCCCTATAAAAGCTTTTCGTCCCCTTTCCCTCCTCATTTATCCTAACCCTAGCCGCATCCCCTTCTCTGTTCTCTCCAACCTCTTCTTCCTCGAACCCCCCGCCGGACCAAACCATCCAACCAAACACCAGACAATCGCCGTCGAATCGAGACGCAGAAACCAGTCATTTAGAAACGTTTTCTTGAAACGAAATTCGCTTTGGATAGCTTAGTTGAATCGAAATTCGCTTGTCTGGTTCGCAGATCGATCTTTAGAAACGTAAATTATATATAGGTAAAAGACACTTTCTCGATGGAGTACTATAGGGAGAAGGGTTCGCGCTTGTGGTGGGTGGAGCTCCGTCAAGCTCTGAGGACAAAGGGTAAGGACCGAATTGGTTCGCGCTTGTGGTGGCTCCGTCAAGCTCTGAGGACGAAGGGTAAGGACCGAATTGGTGTCGCTTTGAGGAAAAACTGTAGTTTTAAGCGGCCGCTCCCGCTCCGAGATACGTTGAGCGGCCACTTAAAACTACAGTTTTTCCTCAAAGCGACACCAATTCGGTCCTTACCCTTCGTCCTCAGAGCTTGACGGAGCTCCACCCACCACAAGCGCGAACCCTTTTCCCTATAGTACTCCACCGAGAAAGTGTCTTTTACCTATATATAATTTCAAGAAAACGTTTCTAAAGATCGATCTGCGAACCAGACAGGCTTTTGATTTAACAACTGCTCCCGAACCGAGAGCAGTTGTTAAATCGAATCACTCGGCTGAGATCTCTATGGACATTGATTGCAAGGAGAATACTCCAAGGATCCTGACTACGAAACGGCGGAGTGGAGATATAATGGATTTTTCTTCAGGGTATTGTCGCGCTGGAAAAAAACTCAGGCTCATTTTCAAGTGGTTCATCGTTCTTTATCATCACCATATAAGCTGAATGGGCACAAATTTGTTTCCCACAATCTAACATTCATTTTAATTTTTCTTGCCTCAAACCAGTGAGTCTCCATAATGTTAGCAGCAATCAGACCTCCGTTTCTCACCCGCCGCAGGTTCCCTACTACAGCAACATCTTAACCTTTCGTATCTCGGAGCGGGAGCGGCCGCTTAAAACTACAGTTTTTCCTCAAAGCGACACCAATTCGGTCCTTACCCTTCGTCCTCAGAGCTTCTCGGAGCTCCACCCACCACAAGCGCGAACCCTTTTCCCTATAGTACTCCATCGAGAAAGTGTCTTTTACCTATATATAATTTCAAGAAAACGTTTCTAAAGATCGATCTGCGAACCAGACAAGCGAATTTCGATTCAACTAAGCTATCCAAAGAAGCCTAGCCCTAGCGTACCACGACCCGTACAGCCTAGCATACCAGTCCATACTTGTACTGCGAACCGCAAGAAGCTCTAATCCTGGTAACCTTGAGAGAAACCACATATTAACTGCAGTTGTCGAGAATTTGGATTTTAGGAGATCCTATTTGCTTTTGACGAATATACTTAGCTAAGAGCCCGTTTGGTAATGATTTTGTTTTCTAGAAAACTGCATTTTTATGTCAAAAGCAGTTATTGATGTGTTTGGTAAATATCGATTTATCTGCTTTCTAGACAGCAACTGCTTTCCCACAGCAACTTTTGAGAAGCAGGGGAGGGGTTGCTTTTCCGGACCTGTTTTTTTATGATAATTTTATGAATAGAACTTTTTTATCCATGTCATAACAAATTCAAAATGACATCTAATCGCGATAAAACTCTACAGTGTTTGATATTGTCATTTCGACACTTGCAACAATTTTAAAGCAATAATTACCAAACACAAAATGCAAAAACCAATTTTCGACAGCAGGTTATATATGAAATTTACCAAACACATTTTAAGTGGATTTCTATAGCAGCTTTCTCACAGCACTTCCAGCATAGCTGCTTTCTAAAGCGCCACAGTATTCCCGAACTAGCCCCAAGTCTTGCTAAATTTCTTTCACTACATATGTTTGCGTTCGTGCTTGTTCCCATTAGAGAGAAAGTTGTGGATGTATGTGTAACTATGCTCAATGCTGTTTTTATCTTCCTCCAGATAGGTATAGCAAGATTCCGAGCAGCCTCGAGTCACTGCTTTTGCCATTTCAGCGTGATGGTGTTAGGTGAGCCAACTGTGGTTTTATTTTGCTTAAGTTTACTTGTGATATTTTGCTGATATTCGGAATTCATATTCCTTGCTTCCAGGTTTGTGTTACAGCATGGTGGGCGTGCCCTCATAGCAGATGAAATGGGTCTAGGGAAGACTATTCAGGCAACAATCTATACATGTTTGACTATTTCCTTTATGGGCTTGTTAGGCTAGGGAGTTTTGAGGTTGTGGGTTTATAGTAAGCTGAGGTGTTTGGATGGGCAGGTTTCATTTTTTTTCTTCTTGTTCCGGTGACTGGTTGAAATGGAGCCGGCCACCGGTGCTTGTTTAATACTCCCTCCGTTCCACAAAGGTTGTCCATTTTGGAACTATTGAATTTTAAGGAGACATGGATTTGATGCACTTGAAAGTTGAAAATTAAATTTTGGCATGTGATTCCTACATAGGGATGGCAATATGGTCCGAGCAATCCGAGCCGAATGGATTGAATCCGAATCCGATCTAATTGAAGATGGATCGGATTTGGATCCGGAAAGCCAGACCCGATCGGATCTTGATCTAGATTTGGATCTGAGGGCAGATTCACCGGGTTCCGATCCGATCCGATCCGATCCGACGTATATGTGTGCTTTACAAATATACCCCTATTACTTTCCCACTTACACTTCCAAGAAGAATACAATAGTAACTCCAACCAACAAAGCTCTTTCTTTTGTGTTTTAGACTTCATAACACGAACATGCCTTAGCGTATGAAATAGTGTTTATTTTTTATGTTATTTTTTATTTTATTTTATTGCAAACCCGAGGTGGATCCGATCCGAATCCGATCTGACCACGTACTATATGGATCTACGGATCGGATTTGGATCGGCTAAATGAAACCCGATCCGATCAGATCCGAATCCGATGGACGATCCGAACGGACCTGGATCTCATTTTTCCTAGTTGGATCTGGATCTCAAAGGGCATGATCCGATCCGGATCCGACCCGTTGCCATCCCTAATCCTACATTGTCCCATCTTTTTAATTTTTCCAAGACTACCTCAATACATATCTATGAGTATTTTGGAACTTCACAATCTTTTAGTGCTTTAAGAAGAAAGTAGGCAACTAAACTAGAAAGATGGACAACTTTTGCGGGATGGAGGGAGTAATTTTTTTGCATGAAATTGATGAACCGCACACTGGTCAGAAAAAAATAATAATCTGATGTTGACCAGCCGTTCACAAGGCGCCACATGTCCCAAATATGCAAATAACCACATTCCTGTAAGTTCGGTGACCGCCTCGGCATTAAAGCCGTCCACTGGCAAAGGCCACCTGGACACCGGACCCTACATCTCCCGGGCACCGGCTTGATGGTGGATTACGAAAAAGGTTTTACTTGGGTTGAGCTTTTCTAAACAACACACTATGTCCTTGCAAACTTTTGCAAACGTATAAGTTCCTTCTTTTAGCTCATACTTCATACTTAGATGCCTAGTTATAATACTATATGCACGGACTGAAAATGTAGCTCTCAATACCTACGTCTGCATTAATCCTTTGACCATGTATTTGGAAAAAGAAATGAAGCGGATGTAAGAATCCATGGGGTTCCACCTCAAAACCAATTGGCAATGAGGGGAGTAGCGCAGAAACTTATTAATTCTTTTTCTTCTTCTTGAATGTCCGATGTGGGAATTCTCAACACGCCCCTTAAGTGTGGCATTCTTTGGCCTACACGTGGATCTTTTGTCGGTGGGTGGCTGTGAGCACGTGGGTTGTTAGACCATTCTCGTGTGTGAGCCATGGCTATGATACCATGTAAGAATCCACGAGGTTCCACCTCAGAACCAATTGGCAATGGCAGGAGTAGTCCACAAATCTTATTAATTCTTTTTCTTGAATGTCTGATGTGGGATTTCTCAACCCCCCCCAGCCATCACCACACATGTGACATTATTTGGCCTACACGTGGATCTTTTGTCATGCAACTGTATGCACAATGCAATGGGATCCCCACAATCATTTGCATGCTTTCTAATGGATGATATGCATGGTCATAGGAACTGCTTCTTAAGGTTGGTTGGAACTTAAGTTTGCGTTGAGAATGGAAACTTCTTGAAGAAGCTTGATTTCTTTGTGGTGAGTGCTGGAAGGTTTGTTGGTCGCTTGTTTGACATTAGTGTTGCCTCCTGGTTCCAAAGTGCTTAAACTTACAGGACTGATGGTACTGTAACATACTTTCAGCTTGTAATGGTATGCGAAAGTGGTGACTGTTATCGGTTGATATTGTAGCATCCTGGTGGTGAGCTCTGATACTGGTGCACGCTGTGGTGAATAGTGCTCTTGCAGCGGTAATTTGTCCGTTGTAGTACATTGTGGTGTACAGTTGTTGTGATCATAGTTCTATGTGATAGTGATAAGGAGTTAATGGTGTTACGGAGAGTGGTGGTTAATATTAAGGGGATAGGACCGGCAGCAGCTGCATAGAGCAGCATGGTGAATGAATGGACAAAAATGATGACGGTTGGTGGCACCCCTGATTTGAAAGGTTGGCTTGTTCTAAGAATAGTTATATGGATTATAGTAGGTCGGGTGGTTAGTAGGGCGATCATTAGATAACATCACTTCTCCTGATGGAGGTATGATGTATGGCTGTTAATTTGGAAGCTCTAAGTATCCGAATGCGTCTAGTTCTGTTTCTCCCCCTATCCTTTCCCTGTTTCTCAACCCCGGAAGTGCGAACGGAACTGATTGTCATAGAGTAGGATCAAAGCCTCCTGAAGGATACGTAGGGATGGAATAACTAGGGTAAATTCTCTCTTACTGTGTCATCAAATTTATGCTCTTTCCTGCACCGGAACTTCATTTATAAGACACAGAAGAACAGTTTATACCATTTGAAACTTGGTTTGCATTGATAGTCAGCTCTATGTTGTTTATAATTCCACTCACAGCAAATATCTCTTGTTGGATAGATGATATGTAAAGGATTATTTTTAATTAAGAAGCAAGACTCATGTTTCATTCTCTCTTGACCATTCTTACTGAATTTTGTTTTATTTGTAGGCCATTGCTCTTGCCAGCTGCTTTAGTGACTACTGGCCAGTTCTTGTTCTGACCCCATCTTCCTTGAGACTGCAATGGGCTTCTGTAAGTAAGTTCATTTTATATTCCCTGCCTAAATAAGTGACACTTTGATTCTAATTTTTTTTATCGGCTTTATTACAGATGATTCAACAATGGCTAAGCATAGCTTCTTCAGATATACATGTACTGGTTTCTCCAACTCATTTCTTATTATGCTTCCTTCATGCTTGCTTGTAGTGTTTATTGGTTGTTTTCAAGCACTTCTTTTGTTGTTTCACTTTCTAATTGTGCTCTATATCACGTAGTATGCTATTATTAATGTTGCAACATGCAAACCAATATTTTAGTTTTGATGCATTGTTTTTTGTTGATGTGCATCTGAAATGGCCGAGAAAATGGCGGAACTTGTATGTTGCCTAGAGCTCCTACCTTTTTGTTAGATTCTTAATTGCTAGCTGGAGTGTTCCAGACATGTCTTTGACCCAATTAGTACATATTAGCAAGTTTGATTTTTTCTTTCTCTTGTAGTAAGGCATTTTTTTCTGCTATATCATTGAGATTCGTGAAGGTACTCCAATTGATCTTATGCATTGTGAATTGTTATCTTGAAATTTTCCTTATATTGCTGCCCTCAATAATTTTATTAATGACAAAGATGCAAGAAACTCAGATTATGAACATTGATATATTTCCTAGCGCGGTCTTCTGTTCTGCATATGTCCTTTTACATGATTCAATCATACATTCTTTTACACTAGGAGACAAATATCAAGGCAGAGTTATTATCCTTTCTCCAATGATTTTCTAAGAACTACTGTGTGAAAGTTCTTATGCATTAGCATGCTATGCTATCAATGCCGGGAGTTCTCCTTCTTATATGGATTTGTTAACAGGTACTCTTATCTCAATGGGGTGGGTCTAACAGGAGCGGGTTTACGATAGTGCAGTCAAATAGAAAGGACTCTATCAATCTCGATGGACTATTCAATATTATATCCTATGATGTTGTTTCAAAATTGCCGGACATTTTGCTATCAAAAGAATTTAAGGTGAACACAGATTTTTTACTCCTTTTCTACCTTCAATAAGCTGAGTTTCAAGTTTCTCCAGCAATTCCCTTTGAGCTGTATCTTATTTGAGGCCAAATATGTTGTCACTCGCCGCTTTATAACAATTTTCGTCCATGGTTCTTAAGCTGCTTCTTGTCATTTACATGACTGGTTTCCTTTGTCTATGGCTAATGTGGTGCAACTGGTTGCTGAAATCTTGATCTCATTCTGAACTTCTTTGAACTTTCACATGCTCTTATAGGGACTAATAATAATTGAGCAGTTATTTAGATGTTTTGACTATCCTACCCTTAGGGGTTCTATTTATATGCTTGTACCTGTTTATCAGTTAATCAATGCAATAATAATTCACTCCAGCATCTCTCTCTTCAACATGGTATCAGAGTGGGTTCTGCTACAGGACCGCAAACTGTAACCGTAGCCGGCGTCCAAAGAATAGCCGACCAGTCGGAAATTCTCCAGCGGCGTCAACTGCTGCTGCTGCTGCGTTTCTGCTCTGGTTCAGCTGCGTTCTGCCCCTTCTTTGCTACTCCGACAGCCTCTCTTCTACCGGTGCTACTGGTTCAGCTGCGTTTCTGCCCTGGTTCAGCTGTGTTTCTCCTCCAGAACAGCTCATGTCTGATTCAGGGGCTTTCTTCCTTTTTGTTCGTTGCCGCCTCTCGTCGGATTCTCGGTAAACACAGGCAGTTTATCGCCGGGTCTTCTTCTTCTTGGTGATCATCATGTCTACTTTCACACCCACTATCCCCGACCCTAACCAACCCTACTTGTTATCGCTAGGCATGGCCAATCGGGTCTGGGGCGGATTACACCCATACCAAACACTGTAAATATACAGCATATGCTGGGTGCGGGTCTGTAGTAGTTAGGTTCCGAACGGGTCTACATTAGCAATTAGTAGATTTTGGGGCTTGGGACAGTATGTGTGCAGTCCACACTGCTAATATACTGCAAAAGTCTTCCAGTAGGTTTACACTTTGTATTTATCTCTCTTCTTTTCATTACTCTCTCTCTCTCCACTCACCCACCCTCCTGTTCTTCATCGCCTCTTTTTTCTTACTTGTTCTACATCTCTCTCTGCACCCACCCTCCTCTCTCCTCCACCTCTCCCTCTCTCTTCAGGCCGGCCCAAGACACTCGAGGGCTTAAAGCAAGTAATAAATTTGAGGGCCCTATTTGAAGAAAAGTTAACAAAAAATAATTTATTATTTGAAAAAAAGTACATTTTTACTTCTAATACTTGTGTGTAATATGTTAGGTTGATATTTTAAGAATATATTAGTTTAACTTAAATCAATGTTCAATGACCGTACATATCGTCAAAAAAACAAAAAAGAACCGTATAACTTTTTAATAAGTAAAAACTAAAGTGTTTAGACATGCCATCAACAAGTTTCGAACTTGGGCCAAGTTTGTGGCAGAACTATAAGCTACCACCAAGGTAATATACAGTTTATGATTATGCTGCATCAAAATATGTGATTACAGTTACTAGAGCTCTCTTTCAAAAATATTACAGTTACTAAAAATGGGGCCTCGCCGGGGGGGGGGGGGGGGCTAAAGCGGCGGCCTCGGCTGCCTTACTAAAGGGCCGGCCCTGTCACTCTTGATGTCCTTTCCTCGGCAACGGTTTCTGACCATTTGTTGACGAATGAAACCGTCCTCGTTTCTCTCCCTCTCTCCATCAAATACTCAATTTTCAGTCAGATATAAAAATATGCAATCTTGACCGCCAGAAACCGGACCGTCGTGAGCACGAAAACCAATTTCTCCTTACAACTTTTTGGTGATTTGATTCCAGGATGTTTTTTAGTTTATTATTTGATTGCTTTTTATTCAGCTTGTCAATGGGGTTTCATTCTCTAGTTGAAAATTTATGCCGTGCTTTTTTTATTTTGATTGGTTATTTCAAAATTATTTCTGGGAAATTTTGGTTGGGTTTCAGTCACTTTTGAAACTTGAAAGCTCTGCACATTTCTTGGTTCAGTTAACTAGGGGTATGTGTTTGGGTACGTAGTGGGTAAGTAAAGTGCGGGTTTGTATTTGGGTACAAAGCGGGTAAGTAAACTGCGCGTCTGGTTCGGGTATAGTTTGCAAAACTACAAGGTCTACCTAGTGTGTGGTCACTCTGATATAAATGTCGGGGCGGGGTGAGTACGTGAAAAAGCAGCCCCAACCTGCCCGATTGCCATCCCTAGTTATCGCCGCTCATCATAACACCCACATACTACAACCCAGCAACTTTATTGCATGGAAGATCCAAATGCAGTCTGCCCTCCTAGGCCATGGCCGCATGGGCGACGTTGATGGCTTACACCCACACCTCATTTGCGTGTGAAGCCAGTCACTGTCACTGTGCCGTCCTAGACAACATCTTCTGCTCCTGAAAAAACTGCCGCATCGGAACAGCCCACCGCCGGTCCTGAGCAACGTGCACCGCTATCATTGGCAAATTCAGCTTTCTCCTCTGATATCACCGAGATTGTTACTACTCAGGTAAACCCTGATTACATGTTGCGGTACCAGCAAAATCAACTTTTTTTCTCTTTTCTCATTGGTACTCTTACCCCTGCTGCCCTCTCTCATGCATCGAGGGCTGAAGCTTTGGCTCAAGTCTGAACTACTCTTCACAATATTTATGCCAAGCCCTCTCGCAGCCATATCTCTCAAATAAAGGAACACTTGAAACGTCCGCTTCAAGGCAACTGGACAATTTCTGACTTTCTTGCACTTTGTCAAGCAGAAAGCAGACGAACTTGCACTTCTTGGAAAACCTACGGATGAGACGGATCTGATCGATCGTATACTTGATGGCCTGAACGAAGTTTATGCTTTTGTAGTTGAAGCAATCAAAGCTCGAGAAACATACATTGGCTTCAAGGACTTGTTTGAGAAGCTCACACACAAGGATTATCATTAAAGAAACCCGAACCCTAGAGTTGATCTTTCCACACTGGTGTCCGCTAACATATCGTTCGGTCCAACCAGGCAGGGTCGCGGCCGGGCCGTGGGCAGCCCCACGGCCAGTCTGCTTATCAGCCAACGCATGCACCCTCACTCTTGGGCGCTCCACCAACGGGCTCAGCCCCTTCCTTCAGGACGTGGGGTCTAGCTCCACAGTCCCGTCCTCCACCACAACCCTTGCTAGGGCTATGTTAGGGCTGTGGGGTGCAGGGTCATTGTATTTGTGCTTGGCCTCAATTTGGGTGAATGTTACGATCGTTTGGGCAAAATCCTCCTCGCCCGTCTATGCCCCGCACGCCAAGTAGTGACTGCATATCAGGGTTCCTCTCAAAGGCCTCCACGTGCACATGTTGCTACAGCACCTACTGGCCCACCCGGCCTATGTAGCACTGAAACGGGAACGCGGAAAGGGTCAAAAAGGAAACGGGAACGCCTGAAATTTTCAGAAATAGGGGAGACTAAACGCCGGGGGAACGGCAGAAATATATATATTTCTAGTAATATACATATTTCAATACACAAAAAAATTTGTTCTAATGTAAATGATACCTAAATACACAGTAGAAAAAATGAAAGACAATAATTAAGATCAATAGAAGGAGAACACATTTCCTCAATAGTCAATACATATGTGGAGGTACTTGAGAAATCAGAGGTCTATGATGTCTTTGAGTTTTTTTGGAAGTCGTGAAAGTATCCAATTTTTTTCTCTCCGTTTAAGTATAAGTGGCTAGGGTTTACATTGGGGTCGAGGATTTTGATAGGATTAGTAACATACATCATATTCTATTTACAAGTAGCATCCCTTAACTTTTTAAATTTATTAAAAGACACCAGAGTGTTATTTTAATACCTAGGGACGTCCTCAAAATGTTCCGAAAAGGGGGAACGCGTCTCCGGGAAATTCCAGACTCGTTACTTTTACCGAAACGCCATGTGGCGTTCCGGGAACGTTTCGGGGAGTTCTGGCGGAGTTCCAGAGTTCGGGAACGTTACCCTACATGGAGTTCCCGTCGTGCATCATAGCGGCCACCCCCGTCTCCACCGGCTTGGCTTCTTGATACTGGGGGTACCAACCACATTACAGCTCACTTGGATAATTTCTCTCCATCAACTCTATCAGCACTCTGATGAGGTTATGATCGGTGATGGCATGACCCTGCCTGTAACCCACATTGGTTCGTTGTGCCTTTCCTCTCATTCCCGTTACTTTCTCTTAACTGATGTTCTTTGTATTCCATCTATAAAGCAGTCTTATTTCTGTTTCCAAGTTATGTACATCTAATAATCTGACTGCTGGATTTTCCTCATTTGGTTGTCTTGAAGAATCGTATTACGTGGGCGGTTCTTCTGACAGGTCCTCTTAAAGATGGTATCTATGAGTGGCTAGTCTCATCACGCGCCTCCTCGCTGGCTCTCGTCTGTCCGCTACTGTCTGACACCATCCTCTTGGTAAAACCTTGCAAACGTAAGCCAATAACAATATCATGTAAGTTGACTTGGTAGAGAGCTTGTATCAAAATCCCAGGATTAAGACGTTTTGCAACTGTCGTGAAGAATATACCAAGCAGCATGTATAGAGCCACACAACATTAGAAAAAGTGGCGTTTCATAGATAAGAGGGTCGGGTGAAGAGTATCCCTTAGTGGTGTATATTGAACCTGTATTAGGCAGCAGCGGTAACATATTTTAAAATCAATTGAAGCCACACCAGTCATCAACGGTTTCTCCTATTCTCCTGATCCCACGTCACTGAAAAATCGAGAATTGAAATTTACTGTCTTCTTATTTCCAACCTGGCTCTGATACCATTTGTAACCCGAGCAGATTCCTGTCCCAATTACTTCTTTACCCGTAGCACCGGATAAAAATGCTTAAGCCTTGAAGGTGCTAGTAGTGATCCACAAGGTGTACTATATACCAGAAGTCGAACTTACAAATCTCCGATGTGGGACGGGGATATTACAATCCTTCCACCTTATATAAATCTAATCTACAATATCTCGATATGTGACGGAATATTACAGGGTGAATGACGGCAAACAGTACAAAGACTTGAGCAGAGGAGTGAGTTATTCCACGCAATCTATTTCTTATTACAATAGCCACTTCTGATACAAACTTAATGCATCCGTTAGTTCTGATGTTGCAAGGTCAATGTCACCAAAATACTTTTTTTTGCTCCCTCAATCCTGAAGATGATACTAGGAAATAGCCTCCAATTCTTTCCTTATTTTTCTCTAATAATAGTGTCCTACTGCCACCAAGCTTTCAGAAAAGGTGAAACTGACAGTCCCTACTGTCACCAAATAAATCCAGAACCATTCTTTTGTGTTTGTATTGTTAGCTTGTTATAGTTTCTGCCACTCTAATAAACTACATATAAATTTGGGTATGATGACAGTTACTTATATCTGGTCTTCTTGAGATGATTATATTTCCTTTGTCCAGGTTGTGATTGCAGATGAATCACACTTCCTGAAAAATGAACAGGCACAACGTACAAAATATTCACTTCCGATACTGCAGGTACTCTCTATCACTTACATGTTAGCTGTACATACCATCTTGCTAAATGTCTTATCTGCAACAATTTTAGAAAGCTCAATGTGCTATACTGCTTAGTGGGACTCCTGCATTATCACGGCCAAAGGAGTTATTCAAACAGGTACATACATCAGATTGCAATTGATGTTAAGTTTATGTCTTAATGAGCATACACGAGAAATTTAATTCCAGTGCTCTAACTTTTGTATGCCTGACAGCTGGAAGCCTTGCACCCTGATGTATATAGGAGTATTCATGAATATGGTAACCGATATTGTATGGGTGTAAGTTGAGATCTCTGTTATTTGGCTGAGTGGTTAGTTAAATTTGCAGTTGCGACGGATTGTTATGCATACCTTATGCTTCTAATTGCATATATCTAGGGTAAATTCGGAATGTACCAAGGTTCCAGTAATCTTGATGAGCTTCACAACCTGTTAAAATCAACGGTGATGATCCGGAGACTAAAAAATGAAGTTCTTTCGGAGCTTCCTGTTAAACGCAGACAACAGGTTTGTTTCATTCTAGTTGTTGCATAAATGATTCATTCTATTAATTACATCTACCTCATCAGTAGTATGCATTTGTATTAGTTCATGGCAGTGATACAAAATTCTTATGTTGAAATTAGTATAAACTTCTAATGGGCGGCCTGGTGTTGCTTAATCACACTTTTAAACAGCGTACCGAGCTTAGGTTGCTCTTCTGATCATGAAACAAACATTAGCTTATATTCATTGCATATTAGTAAAGTTTCGTGTCCGAAGGTACTCAATTGACAATTTCAGCACGTTCTCTTCTCAGCTGTCTATCTATTTATGTTTCACACTGGATATATTTCACATAGCACGTCTAATCTCAAAGATCAACTAGTTGTGTAAAGATAATCACAGTAGGTTAAAGCCTTTTTTTCTCCATGCAATGCTATTTTCAGGTTTTCTTGGAAGTGGCAGAGAAGGATATGAAGCAAATCAACGCTTTGTTTCGTGAGGTAATGTAGATCGTCTGTGTCACTTACTATATGGGCATATTAGGTTGATGATTATTAATGACGACTGACGTATCTCCTATCTTCTAGTTGTGTTTATATGGATGACTGTACTTTCCTATATATATTATATTGTTTCAGAGCTCCCCGAGTAAAAAAAGAAAGATGTCCGAAACTGCAAGTCATATAGATTTCCTTACATTCCGGCATTTTCAATCAGTATTCATTCTTTCCCAATTCGGCAAGTCATATGAAAAGTGCATCATAGATAGTAATAAACACCCAGGATTAAAATCGACATATGTTACTGTCATTATTGACGATTAAGCAATTGTTTGGACTAATGTTTTGGTGAGTCCAATTTCTCATTATCGAAAGCACTTCCATCTAGATCATGTAGATAAGATCACACCAAATGTAGTGGGAATGGATGTCACTACTAATCTTATCTTCCTATCTATAATCCCAATTATGGACTCTTTAGATTGTTTCCACGAAGCTGAATCCTCTTGCATGTATACTCATATACCAAAAGGACTATTTAGGTTATGGTCATTGACATTAAACTTACACACAGTATGCACTTTGTGACACAAAACCATCCACAATTATGATTTGTAACTCCCCACTATTCTCTTTGGTGACGAATAAACCCAATCGATGCCACCCATTTAAAAATTAAGGACTTCCATCACTTGGCTTTCACTTTAGGGACAGACTCACCTGCTTAATTAAAAATGTATTAAACAAACAATTTTTCCTGATCTCGGTTGGTTGGGTTTAGTATGGCTATGACTTTGATAAATATGAATGAAGATGAAAGCAATATTTTTATTGTAATTCAATAGTTGGTGTGTGTGTGTTTTTTTATTGTAATTCAATAGTTGGTGTGTGTGTGTGTGTGTGTATAATAGACGTATCCTGTGTCCGATCCCGTATTGTATCCGGCACCCGTATCCGTTCTTCTTCGGAAATTTGTTTAAACTTGGGATTGTATAGGGATAAAGTAATCAAATGACCAATGTACCCAACAGAATCATATCAAAATCTAATTAAAATCCGATGAAACAGAACCACCAAGATGAATCGTCCACTTCCTGTCATCACCAAGACCTTCTAATGATTTGAGAAGTCTTACCATTGCCGGCTATCATCACAAAGGCAAATAGGTCTGGACTTCAGCGGTACTTAGGGATTTTAAAGTCAAATGACATGGCTCCATCATTATACCTGGGGGGATTTGTTATGAGATAAGCCACTTGTGAGGGACGACCAGTGAGTAAGTGGCAGGCCCCACTTCATTCCTATTATGTACTTTTTGTTTACCAAACATGGGATTAGCTTATTTGTCCTATCTGCACAAGCTAAGAGGAAAAACAAGTAGGCCCTAAGTGTTGACATCAGTCCTTTCGAGATTACTTTGGTGATGGATGAGGGGAGTATTCAAGATGAGATTCCATGGTGCATGCTATTTGCAGATGACGTAATTTTTTTTGAAATAAGAAGTGGGTTGGTTAAACAGCAAACTAGAATCATGGATGGAGAATTTAAAATCTAAAGGGTTTAGGATTAGTAAAACAGGAACAACGTATTATGGAATGTCACTTTTGAGGCAGTAACAGTGTAACAGACGAGACGATAACAATTGGTGACCAAAAGATGCAGAAAGAACTAATTTTATTTATCTTGGATGGAGAGACAGACGAGGATACCACACGAAGGATAACAGCTTGTTGGATGAATAGGAGGACTGCATCATGAGTGTTGTGTGACCGCAGGGTCACTTCTAGGTTTAAGGACAAGTTTTATTGAACCTTTGCAAGACCTGCTTTGATGTGACAGAATTGTTAGGAAATTAAGAAGGATTATAAGAGAATGAGGGTAGAATGAATGAAAATGCTAAGATAGATAAGTGGTGTAACAAAAATAGGATACACAATGATATAATTAAGTTGAATTTGAATGTCACCCCAAGTCGGAAACAAAATGAGAGAGAATCTCCTGAGGTGGTTTTGGTCATGTCCTTTGAAGTCCCTCAGATGCGATGAGAGAGAATTGCTTGAGGTAGTTTGGTCATGTCTATTGGAGACTCTTGGATGCACTAGTTAGGTGAAGTGATATGGTCTAAATCTCTGGTGGTAGACGAGAGAGTGGGTGATCAAAACGCACATGGGTAGAGACAATAAGACAGAACTCAAACTGACATGTGAAAACTGAGAATCTTACACAACAAGTTACACAAGTCCATTTTGACAATAGAGAGGTATATTTATATAATACAACTCTTGTAATCATATTACAATATAAAACGCTTGTCCAGATCTAATCCAACAAATGCTAGGATACATTAATATTGTTTTATATACATCTGTTTTCAGTATCCTACAAGTGTGCTTCTCATCTTATACAGTATTTTATGTGGAGTTGTGAGCGCTCAAACATGGATTACTGTAAAGACATTTTGTTATCAGAACATATGGCAACTTCAACTTATCTCGTCAAATGATCTTTGAGACTTTCTTTTGGCTAACTGTCATTTCGACTTGCATAGGATCCAAATCTCCTATCTTTGAAACTGCTTTTTCCTATGTTTTGCTTGTCTTGCTTTTGTGAAGATACACATAGAAATCGAGTTGTACTTTTAAAGGACAACAAATGTATATTAGAAAAGAATCATTCATTATCCTCTATAATTGTCTTCTTAAATATGTAGTTGGAGGTTGTCAAAGGAAAAATCAAGGCCTGTCAATCGGAAGAGGAAGTCAAGTCACTTAAATTTTCCGAGAAGCATCTTATCAATAAGGTAAACCGACAATCTTGACAGAGAAGTTTGGTATATTTCTAAGTTATTCTTTCAGTGCATCTTTGCTAGCTTTTGCATTTTATGTTAAGTAGATCGATACTTACTCCATTAATATTCAGTTTTAGAGTCCATATTGTAATGTTCAGTACTAGAGTTGAATGACTAACATACTTCAAGTCATTAATCTAAATTTGCAATAGAACTAAGCGATGCCTTATACACGAAATAGAATTCTGCGGACACTAAGTGACTCGGCAATTTAAAGTTTTTTCTTCCGCTGAATTTTCAGCGCAACATGTTTTATGTTTATGTATTAGATTGTCATATAAATACAATTGCACATCGAGGGCGATCTTTATTCATTTTATTCTTAATCGTTTTGTTTTGCATTTGTAATTACATAATAACGAGATGTTAAATTTTAGATGATCAAGAAGCATTGAGTTCTGAAATGGAATCCATCGCAATGATGAAGACTTTTGAACTGTTAAGAGTTATTTGTTTCACATTTTTGTGTGTGTCTATTTGTTACTGGGTGGGAAAGCAGATATTAAGAGATGAGTTAGTATGGGTTCATATGAGAAAATGACAGTGGAAAGGACAATTGTAGGAATTGTTGCATGTAGCCAACCATATTAGGGGAGAAGGGCTTGTCATGTACATTTTGTATGTGACTTATTGGCATGAACTCACACTTTAAAAAGCTGCATCTATTTTTTTTATCTTCTTGAAGTCTTGAATTACCTCTCCAAAGATCTTGGATACTTTTTAGTTCGGACCAAATATCATAAAATTAGAAGAACACTGAACCAGCTCCCGGACACACCAGCTGCCACAACCACACGCGAGTCTGGCTAACTTAACTGCGAACACACAATAAGCAACGAAAACAGATCTGCATCTTTGATTAAGTTATCATCTGAGCATTATAAGAATAAGCCATGTTTTCTGTGAAGCCATCTCTAATTTTATTGAAATTAACCATCTTCAAATTCAGTTAGTGTCTATCATATTGAAGGCATCTCTGTGGTTTCAGTTTGCATCCATATAGTTCTGTGCTTGATATCCGTTGCACAATATTGTCCATTTCTCTATTTGGGATGTCTCAGAATAATCGTCAATTTCCTTTTTCATGTTTGAGATTTTATAGATTGACAATAAATGTCCCACTAAACGCAAGTAAAGTTGTGTTGGAAATGAAGAAATAAAGGACAATTATGTCGATCACAAATCCAACTATGTATGAAATTAATGAAGTAAATGACAGATAACACCCCTGTGGTTAGGCTCATTACCCAATCACTACCCCGTGGTATGGACAATACCACGAAACACCCATCTGTTGGCCAAACATAGTGACAGTGAGCACCCTTCTGTACTGTTCCATTAATGGAATAGCTGGGGACCATGTGAGGTACACAATTTTAGACTACTTTGCCCCCCCCCCCCACCCCCCACCCACCCCCTCCCCCCTCCCCCCAGAGCAGTTGAAGTGGCATATGTACCCTGAACTTTGAGTAAGTACACCACCACCACCAGTGTACTTCTTCTTTTTTCTTCCTCCTCCTTCCAAAAATCAAACACCCTACTAGCACCACCACTGCCAAGAACAAGAGTTTCTCTACATTCAAGCTACCGATTAAACCCTCATCTTGTTCTTCTACTTCAATGGTTCCACCTTTAAATTGCCAACAAGATCAATTACTATAACTACAAGCCGCCAAATCGAATCCCTGAAACTTCACAACCACCAAAATCAACGCCTGTGAACTTGAGATAAATTCCATCGCTTATTGAACTTGAAGAAATAAACTACCTTTCTTTTTCTCAGATTAGATAATCTCACCTTAATAATCGCAGAAAACGAATCGAAAAAGCTACCCGGAATTGGACCAACTCCCACAGAAACCGATACTTACCAAACTAGAGCAGAGATTAGCTCTTGTGGGCTTTGAATTCGTAGGTCTGAGACCCCTTTGCTTGATAGTTTCTCCCCAATCTTGTTTAGGAGGCTCTCTTGGCTGCCACCTTGAGCGGATCTGGTATTTTTCCGGTGGCCACGAAGTAGGAGTTTAGTCTTCAAATCCGCAACCATCTACAATGAATCGCCACTTCTTAACAGCTTTTCTAGAAAATCGCGAGAGAGAGAGCAACGAGAGAGCGAAAACCCCACCCACAGAGAGGAGGTATTTGTCTTGGTGGTGATGGTGGCGGCAGCGGCGGTATTAGTGGTGACTGGCCTGTGAATAGAGAGAGAGAGAGAGAGAGAGAGAGAGAGAGAGAGAGAAAGAAAGAGAGAGAAAGAAAGAGAGAGAGAGAGAGAGAGAGGAAGCAGACGGGATTAGCGGCGTCTACTATTTTTTTTTTCAAATTAATTAATGGTTGTGAATTTTGTTCAGCAAGGAGGGTAAAATTGACCTTTCATTTAGCCTTTACATCTTGTTAACTACAAGGGTGTTCTTTGGTATTGTCCATACCACAGAGTCGCAAGAAGAGTGGAGCGGCTTCAGTTTCCAGAACATAGAACCATCAGTGGATAACCATCCCATTTATTTTGTGGAGAATGGAAAAAGAAAAAAAGAAAATTGAAGGAAAAGTGAAGAGAAAGTAGGCTACTCAAAATTCGGGGATTTTGGATTGTTGAAAATTCAGGAGTTAGATTGGGTGTATTAGCGTCATTACAAGAGTAAACATATTTGGTGTAAAATATTTGTTAGAGGGCATTTAGGTAAACTATTCACATATAAGGGCATATTCGTCCTTTGGCTGTTGGCAGTAGCGGTCCCACTAGGTAAACTTAACAGAATCTAACTGAGGTGTGTTAAATGTCATTTGTTTGGATTAACGGAGGGGTGGTTTGTGTCATTTACCCTTTAAATGAGCCTGTTTGGTATCGGCTGAAAATATGAATAATCAGTTGAAAATATTCTGAATAAAAAAGCTGGCTGAATTGAAAATCTGAAAACTGTTTGGTATCCACTAATAATCAGAGATTATTGATAGACAAGATGGAATAATGAATTGTATATTGAATCAAAGTCAGGACTACACTTATATAGACTGACCTAGGAACTAGACAATAAATTATAATTACAGTAATAACCATAAAGTAATAGTAAATCTATTTATTGTCCATACGCCCCCGCAAGATGGAGGATCTAGAGAAGACTTCAATCTTGCCACGAAGACCAAGAAACGTAACTCTTGAAAGAGCCTTGGTAAGACAGTCCGCAAGCTGATTGAGAGACACGTAGTTGACGTGCTTGAACTTGTTCGCGCACAAAGTGGAAATCCAATGCAGATGCTTCATGCGAGAGTGGAAAACGGGATTGGAGCAGAGGTAAGTGGCACCAATATTGTCGCAGTAGATAACCGGAGAGGAGCTGAGGGTAACGCCAAGTTTAGCAAGCAGATAAGATACCCAACATAACTCAGCAGAAGTGGCAGCCACAACACGATACTCAGCCTCAGTAGACGATCGAGCCACAGTCTTCTGCTTCTTAGAACTCCAAGCTACGAGAGAACCACCGATGTAGACCAAGTAACCAGCCGTAGAGCAAAAATCATCCTTGTCCCCTTCTCAGTCATCATCGGAAAAGGCATAGAGGGAAGCCGGACCACGACGAATAACAATTCCCATATCGAGAGTACCTTGTAGATAGCGAAGAAGACGCCAGATAGCATGCTAGTGAGTAGTGGTGGGACGATGCATGAACTGAGACAACTTGTTAACAGCATAGGCAATATCCGGCCTTGTAAGAGACAAGTACTGCAAGCTCCCAACAACAGTCCTATAAGCAGTAGCATCCGAGAGAGCCGAACCACTAGTGAGGGAGAGAGTCGCAGATGGATCCAGGGGAGTCTTAACCGGATTGGCATCGGTCATGCCCTGCCGCTGGAGGAGGTCACGAACATAACCACTCCGAGAGAGCAACAAACCGTCACGATGGCGAAGAACCTCAACTCCCAGAAAATAAGATAAGTCACCTAAGTCTTTGAGAGAAAACCTGTGAGACAAGGCAGAGATACACTTCTGGACAGAGGAAGCATCAGAACCAGTAACAATGATGTCATCAACGTAAACCAGAAGGAATACAGTCGTGCCTGAACCACGATACATAAAAAGAGAGGTGTCGGCCTTAGAGTTAGTGAAACCTTGCTGAAGAAGAAATTGGCGCAACTCAGCGTACCAAGCCCGTGGAGCCTGTTTAAGGCCATAGATCGCCTTTTTGAGGCGACATACATGAGTAGGACGATCCCGGTCAATGAACCCCTGAGGCTGAGCCATGAATATATCCTCGTGAAGAGTACCGTGTAGGAAGGCATTGTTGACATCCAATTGCTTCAGTGGCCAACCCTGACTGACAGCAATAGCGAGAATAACACGAATGGTAGTAGGCTTCACAACCGGACTGAAAGTATCATGATAGTCAATACCAGGGCGCTGATGAAAACCCTTGGCCACAAGCCGGGCTTTGTACCTGTCAACAGAGCCATCTTGTCGTCGCTTGATGTGAAACACCCACCTGCAACCAACCAGATTTTGTCCGGAAGTGGCAGGAACTAAGTCCCAAGCGTCATTGCTCAGGAGAGCATCAAACTCGGCAGCCATAGCAGACCGCCACTGAGGGTCACGCAAAGCCTGAGTGGCTGTAGACGGCTCAACATCTGAAGAACGGACTGTGGCACTGAGAGAGTACTTCTGACGAGGCGGTAGTGTTCCATCTTTAGAGCGGGTGACCATGCCATGACCAGACAGAACTGAAGGACCCGCGGAAACTGAAGAGGGAGCCGGTTCCTGAGAATCCGATGCAACAGTGGGAACCACAGGGTCCAGCGAGGCCGTGGGGGCCACTAGATCAGAAGATGCTGGTGGAGCCGACTGTTTAGGCCGTCTACTGTACTGTAACCCAGAGTACCGCTGAGGGGGAGGAACGGGAGGATCAGTGGGGGGCGCCACTACAGGGGGTAAGAACTGGACAAAAGGGAACCAGTCATCAGAAGGAAGCTCGGTGTTAGTGCTAAGAAGTGATGGGGATAGGGGAAACTGAGACTCATCAAACTGAACATGTCTGGAGACATACAAGCGATGAGTGACGGGATCGAGACATAGATATGCACTCTGAGCAAGGGAGTAGCCAACAAAGATGCAGGGAACAGATCGTGGCTTAAGCTTATGGGAGGTGTAGGGACGCAACCAAGGATAGCACCTACAACCAAAGATACAAAGCTTGAGATAGTTGGGAGTTTGTTTAAAAATCACTTCGAAGGGAGACACCATGTTGACAGTACGGGTGGGAAGTCTATTGATGAGATAGACAGCTGTGGCAAAGGCATAGGGCCAGTAGGTAGTGGGCATACAGGCGTGGTGGAGAAGAGCTAGACCAGTTTCGACAATGTGCCGGTGTCGGCGCTCGGCATATCCATTATGCTCAGGCGTGTGAGGTGGAGAGGTAAGATGTGAGATTCCATTGCACGACAGATAGTCACGAAGACCAATGTACTCACCACCATTGTCAGAAAATAATGTTTTGATTTGTAGGGAAAAATATTTTTCAACTAGAGCACGAAAGCGAATAAAAATGTCAGACAACTGAGATTTGCGCTTCAAGGGATAAATCCAAATATATTTCGACAAATGATCAATGAATATGACAAAGTATTTAGACCCATCGAAGGAGTAAACTGGAGAAGTCCAAACATCAGAAAATATAAACTCTAGCGGCCGAGTAGACCTAATACTAGAGGCCTGAAAAGGCAATTTATGACTCTTACCACACTGACACGCAGGACGAATGTGCGACTCAGTCTTATTAGCTACTGAAAGAGAAAACCTAGAAATAAGATGTTGACAAATGGGAACAGCATGATGACCAAGGCGATGATGCCAAGAACTGAAAGTGGGTCTGGACTCCATGGTAAGTGCAAGAGGAGGTGAATGGTTGGCTGCCAGAGATAGACTCCATTCCTAAGAGGTCCTGTGAGAAGTGGCGCCCCCGTAGTTCGATCCTTCAAAACAAAACCAGTATGTGAGAACTCAACAGTTAGATGATTTTGTTCACACAATTTCGCAACAGATATCAAGTTTTGTTTAATTGAAGGAACACTGGTTCTGAAGATAAACAGAACCAGTGTTAGTAATCGGAAGACCTGTACCATCACCAATCATGACATCCTCAGTATGCTGATAAGGCTGATGAAAGGAGAGATTATGCAGATCGGAAGTGATGTGATGAGTGGCGCCACTATCTAAGAGCCACGCCGGAGTCACTGGACTAGGTGCTGAGGGAGCATTGGCAAGGTTAGCCCCGGCAGGAGGCCTGAATCCAAACTGAGGAGGTCCGGATTTAACGGAGACACTGAACTGAGGGCAGTCTCGAATCCGATGACCCTGGGCATTACACCCTTGACAGAACCCTTTAAAGGGTTTGGGACGGCGGTTACCAGATGACTGCTGCTGAGAACCGGTTGGGTTCCATGGAGCGGACGGAGCCGACCACTGCTGTGGCTGTGGAGATGGCCACTGCTGCGACGGGGGGTTCGACCAGTACTGCTGAGCGGGTTGAGAGGACTGCGACTGTGGTTGCTGCTGGCCACGGTTGCGCCCTTTATTCTTAGATGAAGGCCCCGTGCTGTAATTGGCAGATGCAGGAGATCCACTGATCGGAGTTAAAGACTGACTCTGGAGTGCAAGTTCCTGATGAGACAGCTTTTCAAATAGTTCTTCGTATCCAATATCAGTGTCCCTACTCCTGATAGCTGCAACCACTGGATGATAAACCTCATTGAGGTCATCTAAGATCCGATCAACCACATCAACTTCGTCCATGGGTTTGCCAAGGAGGGCGAGTTCATCGGCTTTGTTTTTGACAAAGCGAAAAACTCCGCAATTGTGCGAGTTCCTTGGAGAGGACGCTTCAGGTGCTCCTTGATCTGCATAATATGACTCCTGGAGGGTTTAGCGTAGATGTTGCGAAGTGTATCCCAGATCTGAACCGCAAATTGTGCGCGTGCGACATGGGAGAACGCTGTGGGTGTCAGAGTACTGACTAAGTATGCAGCGATCAACTGATCCTGCTGGTACCAAGCAATATAGCTGGGATTAGGGACCACTTGTCCAGCATCCGGCGTAGCCGAAGTGTCGGAGGTGGATTCGAACACGCCGGACGTGGCAGTGCCGGTACCGGTGGAGGCAGCGGTGGTTTCGGTCGTCGTCTGCTTCTGAGCTGCGGCAGCATCCTGTTTCGTCACAGTTGGTGGCGGTGGGAGGATCGTGCCATCAATAAACCCAGCAAGCCCATGCCCTCGTAGGGTGAAGAGGGTTTGACTGCCAAAGGGTGTAGTTGCCAACATCAAGCTTTTGGATGGCATTGGTAGGGTTGATCACCACCAAGGGTTTGGTGGCGTCGAAAACAGTGGGAGCGGAAGAGAAAAACGGAGCCATGGTGGCTGCGCCGTGTTCGTCGAACGGTAGGGCTGTTCAGAGGGTGGGGTGGCTAGGGTTAGGGTTTTGAGAGAAGACGCGGATCTTCTGCTCTGATACCATGATAGACAAGATGGAATAATGAATTGTATATTGAATCAAAGTCAGGACTACACTTATATAGACTGACCTAGGGACTAGACAATAACTTATAATTACAGTAACAACCATAAAGTAATAGTACATCTATTTATTGTCCATAATTATAAGCTAGATGTATTTGGCAAAAAATATATCTTTCCACCAGAAATTACTAGAATACCCTTGTGTATTAGGAGAGAATAAACTTCTCAAAAGAATTCGACGTCACCTTGCATCTTTCATATTCAAAATTAAGTACAAGTCACAGCCCTATTAAAACATCTTCTTTCTTTTTGAGAAACCCCAGATTGAAGTGTAACAACACCAATCATCACAACCAACAAAGTTAACCCAAAGAAATGGTTGTTAAGAAGATGAGCAAATGGAACCCCAAGCATGCAGACCCATCGCCATTGGCACAGTATCAAGTTTCGTCACCCATCGAAAAAACCATGCCAACAACCCCCTCGTCTCTGTCAAACTCACCGAACAACCAGCACGCACCACATCCAAGAACACATGTCTGTACGACGAAGAAATAGAGAGAAAGAGGTGAGAATTCAGAGAAAGAGATGGGGTTAAGATAGTAATTTATTTGTGAAGTAAGAGCTTATGTGTCCTTACAACTGACCCAGATCTGAAAAATCTCCAGATTTGGAGATTCTATAATCTGGTGATTTCAGTCCAATTTTGATTTTAATCTCAATCCCAAAAGTGCTAACCAAACAAAATTGTGATTAAATTCCAGATTATCATCTAGATAGATCAAAATCAGTGCTTCCAAACAGGTACTAAAGATTGAGTAGCATGGAGAAATTACCATACCAAACTGTTTAAAAACTTAAGGTCAGGCAGTCTCGTGTAGAATTTAGGAAGCAAGAATATTGCTGTGAAGTGTGAAGTATGCATGATCTGGGCATATCAAAATGAAAATTTTCTTTAGTCAAAACAAATCCTCATGATTCGTGAAGTTTCATTGTGTATTTCTTACTGAAATGTTAAGACGCTTACATTGACCTCTGCAAAACATTTGGTGCTCCAGATTTATACTGATTCAGCAGAAGCCAAGATACCAGCAGTCTTAGATTATCTGGGAACTATCCTTGAGGTACCTTTTCTTCTTTCTCGGACCCCTTTAGTTTACTTCTGCATGATCTAAATTTCATTAGCAAATGCAGGGAAATAGTATTGCAGGACTGGTACATGCCAAAGAGTGAGTCCCGTCAAGTGTTTATAAATTTGCATGACTGCGTGTGTAGAAAATAACAGCAGTCATTGTGTAACAACACTATGGCTATCAGACAATGTGTTGTAGAAATTGGGAAGAGCTACAAATCCTTTTGAAAATTACAAAATGTGTAGACCGAATTAAGTTAAAAGTATGTTCTAAATTGATGTTTGCAAGAATTTTATTCCGTTAGAATGTAGTTATCTGGGACGCAAGTATCTCTAGTTGGGAAGCGGGCCATGACGTGTGGTAGGCCACATGCTGGTAGATGTTTGGAGGTTTACATGTAAAAAGAAGATGTGTAAAATATATAGGGTTTATATATTGCGACCAGGTAGAGTTTTCTATTGTTTCCTCTCCTGTTCTTCTATGTCGTGTTAATTTCTCAGCAACTATCAGAAGAATTAACTATAAATTAGGATAACTGTATGATTATAACTTAAGACAACCAGCTTCGCTCGTACGAGTGAAATGTGTTTGTACGGAATGGAATATGCTACTCGTGTTTTCTTCTGATCAGGCAGCTATGAGATCAATATGATGGCCGAATCATGAAATGTTTTTTTGTAACCACATTCAAAGACTTTGGGTGATTTAGACTGAATCCCACAACTGGCGCATGCGCTAGGATTGCCATTGCATCGGCCTTCTTTTAGTTGGTTGATCAAATAAGTATATCTGGGCAGCATAAAATATCGAGATTATTCGTATGTTGACTTCTGGTGTATAGATATATGTCTGTGTGTATATTCTTGTATTGCTTTTCCTATTCAATTTGTATGAAATAATGTTTTACCCCTTGTGCATTATTGTTAGATAAATTTCTTTGTTTGTTGAATGCTCCGCAGGCAGGCTGCAAATTTATAATTTTTGCACACCATTTGTCCATGATTGATTCAATATACCGGTTTCTTCATGAGGTAATTATTGCTTACTCCTTTGCCTACCTATATATATATATATATATATATATATATATATATACACATATATATATATTTATATTTCCAAATCTCATTTGAACTGACACTTACAGAAGAAAAAGGTTGGCTGCATAAGGATAGACGGTAGTACCCCAGCAGCATCCAGGCAAGCCTTAGTAACAGAATTTCAGGAAAAGGAAGCTGTTAAGGCAGCAGTGGTAATCCATTCTGATTCAGTTCTGTAGAATCTTTTAAGATAATAGGTTCATGATATTCCCACGTAGTTGTGAATTTCTTACAACTCCGTTGCGCTGTGCCTCTTTAATGTGCAAGTCATCTTGTGATTACTGTTTCGCAGTTATCTATCAAAGCTGGAGGTGTTGGGTTAACCCTAACAGCTGCAAGCACAGTTATTTTTGCGGAATTATCTTGGACTCCAGGTGACATGATTCAAGCAGAAGATCGTGCTCACAGAATCGGACAGGCAAGTGAATAATTGTTTGCTCCCCATATGACATTTTATGTTTTGTTCGACGTAGCACGGTGAGGAGTTAGATTCAGTTAAATGGTTTACTTTTTGGTACATAAATTGGACTAGCGGAAAAATAACAGAAGTCCCATAAAGTGAAATGAGGGAGTATATTGTCATATACATGTAGGAACGTCATGGATGTTTAGCAGCCATATATTCTTATTTCTTAATGCTTGAGATGCCTCATGTATAACTATGTTTCTGTTCCAGTACCAAACCTGGAGGAACTGCATTTTAAAATTTAAATGCTTGTCAAGAGTGACAGTTTTTTCTGCTCACGCTCGGTCCGATGTTTCTGTTTGTCAACTGTTTTCTTGAGGGCCTTAAACTCATGAACAGCACTATGGCTGATGTCTGCCTGTTTGATATGATATGTTGATTTAAATTAACCCCTACTCTTAGTTTTGCAGCTCAGCTGGCGTCATATAATATGTTATCTTTCTTAGTCATGATTGTTCTAGTTACTCTGGTCTTTAAACAGTTTTGTGTCATTGTTTTAGGTTTCGTCAGTCAATGTATATTACCTGCTGGCTAATGACACAGTTGATGACATAATCTGGTATTCCCATATCCTATTTGTCATTGTTTGATTCTGCAGTATCCGTTTCCTGTGAAAAAAAATATGTGCAGTATAATTAACTAGATAGTACTACGTTTATTAATTGTAAACAATAGAGTCAGATATAGGCTATCATGCTCAGTAATGTCGTCTCATTTTCTCACAGGGATGTTGTCCAGAGCAAGCTGGAAAATTTGGGACAAGTAATATTCTCTTCTCTCTCTCTTCTATGACTAAGAGATTTTCGAATTGGTGTGATCTGCTTTATGCTACATTCTTCATGTAAAGTGGACAAAATGCCCTTGGTTCCATTTTTCTTCTTCTGTGGTTTGAATCATTGTTTCCTAAAACTGCATGTTTAATTAAATAGTAAATATGCTTTTATTGTATTAATGCAAATATAATCACATGCATATTAGGTGGCAAGATTTTGAACGAGTCTGAGACCAGTTCAGAATGAAACATGTCCAATGCATATCCGACAAGCTTCTTGATTGTGCAGCCTTCCTGTTTTCCTTTTCCAGTTAGGGCATCTTCAACTCACACCCCTCCTCTCCTCTCGCGCCCACCATTTTCCCCCTTTCCCCAAAATAGTCATTGTCTACAACCCATCACGGCATCACCTTCCCCTCGCCCAATTAAATTTATTTAGAAATATAATTTAATCGTATCAAAAATAATCTCACTTAATAAGGTTTAATTGCATTTTACCCCCCTGTGGTTTGGGGTTTGTGCAAAAGACCCCCCTGGGGTTCCAAATGATGTAATAAGCCTCCTCGTGGTTTCATTTTTGTGCAGTGATGGGGTAATTTTCTGTTAACTCAAGAACGACCCAAATGCCCTTGCATATATAGTGTAATCCCTTCATTTTCTCTCCTCACTCTCTCTCTCTGAATCTGTTTGCCCAATTTTCTCTCTACTCTCTTCATCTTCTTCCGTCTTGAACCCTAACTCACAATACCAAAACCATTACCAAACTAATATCTTTACTGCCATGAGTACATTTCAGTAACAACCTCAATCAAGAAGATAACTTTAGAAGCTGAATTGGAATAAAGATCAAATCAGGATAATGATACATAACCCAGATCTAGAAGACATTCTCCACATGTTGGTTTTTCATTGATTGTGTGAATAATTCCGATTTCCGAACAAAACATCGATTACACAGCAAATCTTTGAGAATTCCAACAAAATCAGAAGATAAACAAATGAACAGAGAGCTACATGAGGGATTGATTATTTTATACCAAGCTAAAAAAATAGTACTTAGCAAAATTGGACTTTTGTTACTGGGCGGGGTTTACAGAAGCAGAAATCAAAATCGCAGAAGCGGCGGATTCGGAGCGGAAAGTGGCGGAGGCCGCGATGAAGGCCAGTTACGTCATCGTCGTCTTCACATGCGTCGTCGGCGCCGTTTTCTTCCTCCGGCGGCAGCGTCCTCCTCCTACTCCATCTTCTTCTTCGCCTCTGCCTCCTCCTTCCTCAGATGTGTTTTCTCAGATATTTTTTTCTCTTTCTTCGTATTTTCTTTTCTTCCTTCCTCAGATTAGTTTTCTTGCTTAATTTTTTTTTCTTTTTGAATACTAAGGATATAATGGGCATTGAAAGTCAAAATTTGACGGATTCCGTTAGTCTGAACGGAACTTCACATAAATGAAACCACGATGAGGCTTATTGCAACATTTGGAACCCCAGGGGGTCTTTCGCACAAACGCCTAACCACAGTGGGGTAAACTGCAATCAACCCGAATAAATAAGTAAATAAATAAATGTGTAATAATAATAAAAAGGTACCATAAAAAAATATTTTATCCACAATAAATCGCGAGTATTTATTTTTGGTGCTTAATTGTTCAAGTATTCCATTAAGAAATTAAAGTACAATGCAGTAAATTAACACAAAATAAAAGTATGGTATTATTATTTTTTAAATGCATTTTTAATAATAAAAAAACATTATTTCTCCCTCTAGCAAAGGGTTGTCCATTTTTCCTTTTTGGATGTCCCAAAAAGGTTGTCCACTTTCTTTTAAAAGGATAAAATTATAATGAAATTCCAACATTGCCCATAAATATATAAGAAAGCTAGTCTCGGGGAATAAGAAAGAGAGGATAATTGTGGGAATAATATGCCAAAAATTTGGATTTTGGTGCATTAACTGCACGTCTCCTTAAAATTTTGGGGTTCCAAAGATGGACAACCTTTGGTGGATGGAGGGAGTATAATTTTTTGTGTAATTAAAAATGCAGAATATAATTATCAAATATAAATAATTGTAAAATATAATTATGTGTAGTTAAAAGTACCTATTGCGATGGATTTGCTTCCCCTCTGTGAGAGGGTGGCCGGGGGAGTTCCCGCTCCCTCCCCTTCTCCCTAGCCAAGCTCAAATAATCCCCCCTCCCCTCCCCTTGAGGGGTTGGACACCACCTCTTTTTCCCTCGACTCCCTGCCCATCCCTTTGAAGGGTTGGAGATGCCCTAAGGATGGCTTTATTTCTCGAACCTACACATCGCCACCATAGTTTACCTTACCTCCAGTAACAGCTATGTCATGTGTCTATTGTATTTGCTAGTGTCAAGTATAGTTTGTATAGCCAAGTCACATAGTCAAGTGTAGGCGTTACATAGAGAAGGTTAAAATTATTAGTTTGTAGGGGGATATATTATTAGCAGTGAATAGAAGAAGTTAGAGCGGTAGGAGACGTTATGGTTGCTCGAAAAATATGCTGTGAACTTAGAATATTGATTAACTGAGAGCATAATTTATTGCCACTTACTGGTCAGTCAGGAATGGGATATTCGCTCTATTCCTAATCCTAAGCGGCTCTAATGTGAAGTTTGGTTTATGTGATAACAACAGGTGCTTGACGGCCATGAGAAAAAAATGGATGTCACATCATGCCACCCCATCAGAAGTCCTGCAAAACAGAAGACGCTAGACTCTTACATGAAGCGTTGCAACAACATTAGCAACTCCGATGAAAACCAGCCCAAGCTAAAGATGCCCAGGCAATGAGGCATTAGTTTCTCCTCAAACTGACAAATGTATACTAATTTGTGTATAACCGTAGTGTGCCCTTGTATTTTAGAATTTTATTTTTGTTGTAGTGAAGATAAATTCTACACATCCGCGTGTACAAATTGCATCTTATGAGCGGCATACAATTCTCTTTTTAGAGTCGGGAGAGATGTAATAGTATAGTTTACCAATTCATTTGACTTGCTTGTTTGATTTTTCTGAACTGGGTAAAGGACACTTTCACCTCCTCAGATTTGATTAAAGGACACGCGTAACGTCAAGTAACTTACACCCCTGATTGTGATGCCGTTAGTCTGGGGTCTGTGTTACTCGAAATAATTCTGATGCAAATTAGCTCTTCATATTATAACACATTTTCAAACATACATATAAGCATATGCTAAATCATTTTATTTCTTCTTGAACACATGTTTCAGCATGATTTTTGAACAATTTTTTTCTATTGTTAAAGAGGTAATAACAACCTGTCTTATAACAAATTAATAATGAAAAGTTTATATCTCGAAAAAAAGAATGGTGAAAAGTTCATCCCATCGCCCCATGCTAGAGAAAGTAGTTACGTTAGTCGCAGTGACTTCATTGGCTAATATTAATCGATCATTTGTACTCGTGAATATGTATACATGCATCACTTGTACCTATTATCAGTAGAGCCTATCAAATGAGCCATATTATTATTATTATTATTATTATTATTATTATTATTATTATTATTATTATTATTATTATTATTATTATTATTATTATTATTATTTGGTAAACAAAAGTTGAGAGGGAGGGCAAGTCCTCTACACTCGCAAGTATTATCCTTCATTTTTCGTAAGGGTAGTGATTCTTACACTATTGGAAAAACTTCTTACACTATATTTTGGCAATGATGGCACACTATTTCTCTACACTCTCAAGTTCTCTCATTATTTTATTCTTCTCCATCGTTCTAGCCTTCCCTTCCCAACTCAGAGAAACCATTCTCTCACCTTTTAACACTCTCGACTTCTCAATGTTCTTCTTTCACCAACTCAGCCACCACACCACCGCCAACTTCCTGCCAAATCACGACTCACTTTCAAACTATCGAACTTATCATCACCTCACCTTCGACGCACACTCTGGCTCTTAATTTTAAGCTAACCTCAACTTCGCCGGAGAGAACAAAGAAGCTAACCTCAACTTCGCTGGAAAGAACAAAGTGGGATGAGCAAGTTCGATTCGAGACTTGAACGAGTTTGAATGAGAGGGAAAAAAATTCAATGACGGAGAAGTGTTATTAGGAGCAACAAAGATATCTTCTATCAATTCTGGAAACAGAAGTCGAAGAAGATGATCAAATTCAAAAAATCTGGACAACTTAATAGTTGTCGGAAGTTGGGTTTTGTCCCAGTATTTCTTTCTTAGGTTATCTTTAAATTTCAAATTCATCAATCTACTGTGAGACTCAGCAAATCTGGTGCTTTTCAAAGAATGTAAATCCATTAATTTCATATTTCATGTGTGAATTTGACTTCCCTTTACCCAATATGTGGTTTAAACTACACCAACATGATGTGCAGGCGATCCTTCATTATTGTCCTTTAAGATAGAGGAACTAATCTGAAATGGGGTGGGGAGCATTGACAGACTCAGAAGTCTAAGCAGGAAATAGTTTGATGAGAGATGTAATAAAAGTGATTTTCTGCGTTGTGAATGAAGGTTCACTAGAGAATAAGAGAGGAGAGGAGGGAGAATGAAACAATCAATGGTGGCACTTATGAAAGGGTAATAACGGCATCACAACCCAAAATATAGTGTAAGAAGTTCTTATAATAGTGTAAGAATCACTAACCCTTTTCGTAAAGCAAACAACTTAGGGGTTCAAAAATGTTACTTGGGCTCGGAGAAATATAGGGGAGACCCGATACTTTGCATACTTCAATTAACTCATGCATTTATGTTAGTTTCAAAAGTGTACATTAATTGGCTTTCAGTTTCTTAAATAATTAATGACCTTAAATAAGCCGTTTATTTGATCGACAACTATGCAATGTGTGACCCATAAAAGAGATGAATGTTTTGTATTGCGCATATACTTTTTTTTTAGGTTATATATAGTGATTAGTACACGAAATCATAATCTAAATCTGATGCAGGGGCTACAATAACTCTTCCATTGAGCTATCATTTATTTGCTCAATAGCTTCTTCCAAATTCGAAAATTTCTGAATCCGTAATGGCCAACAACGGTGTGCATGTTCTCGTAATTCCTTACCCTGCACAAGGGCACATGATACCGATTTTAAACTTGACACGTCAACTACTTGTCCGAGGCTTAAACATCACTGTATTAGTCACTCCCGCCCACCTCCCCCTCCTCGAACCCATCATGTCGACCCACCCTTCTTCCATGGAACCTCTCGTTGTCTCGCCTCCCGGTTTCCCTCCTAATCCCGAACTCCTCGGACCCATTGCCCTCATACGCCCCATGAGCGAACTCTCAAATTTTATCACCCGATGGTTCAAATCCCACCCTTCACCTCCTGTGGCCGTTGTATCGGATCACTTCCTCGGTTGGACCCATTACTTGGCCTCCAATCTCGGTGTGCCACGTGTTTCATTTTGGTCTAGTGGTGCTTTCGCTGCCTCGGGTTTTAATTGCATGTGGCGAGATCTACCAAAGGCAGATGGTCCTGAAGACGAGAGCTTAGTTTCCTTCCACAGTGTCCCGAGTTCCCCGAAATACCCTTGGTGGCAAATCACACACTTGTATAGATTGTTCGAAGAAGGCGACCTAAATTGGGAATTTATCAGAAAGTGCATGTTAGCGAACACGCTGAGTTGGGGAACTGTAATCAACTCATTTACTGAGTTGGAACGAGTTTATCTCGATCACCTCAGAAAAGAAATGGGCAATGATCGGGTTTGGTCGGTCGGCCCCTTATTGCCCAATAACAAGGACGAAAGTGGGCCTGTCAACCATGACGGGCATGCTACCGTGCTGACCCATGAGGTAATGTGTTGGCTTGACTCGAGGGCCGATGAATCGGTGGTATATGTTTGCTTCGGGAGTAGGTGGAACCTCATGGATCAACAATTGCATGTCTTGGCCCTTGCATTGGAGCGTAGTGGGGTACATTTTTTATGGGTGGTGAGAAGAAGCAACAACACACGTGTAAATGTTATTCTAGATGAGTTTGAAAATTGCGTGAATGGTAAGGGTTTTATTGTAAAGGGGTGGGTCCCACAAGTGGAAATATTGAGGCACCGAGCTGTGGGCGCGTTCATAACTCACTGCGGGTGGAACTCGGTGTTGGAGGGATTAGCAGCCGGGGTTTTGATGCTGACTTGGCCATTGGGTGCTGACCAGTTTGCCAACACCAAGCTTTTAGTGGATCAATATCAAGCGGCTATCCGATTTTTTGGAGGTGGGAACAGGGTTGTTCCTGACTCGAACGAGTTGGCTCGTTTGCTAATTGAGTCAGTACGTGGGAGTCGCGCTGAGAGGGTGAACGTGGCGAAATTACGAGATGCGGCCCTCAGTGCCATCAACAAAGGGAGTTCGAATAAGAATTTGGATGAGTTTGTGAAGCAACTCAATTCGTTGGCTTCAGTTGGAACGAGTGAGATGAAAGAGTGAGAATGCGATATGAAAGCTAGTTACTTTAACTTCACAGTTTGATGAAATGTAATTTCCAAAACGGCTAGGGGCCAATGGTAAATAATATCTAAACTGAATATAATGTCAATCTTAGTCCTTGTAGTTTACCTTTACATTCAGGTTTTGCGATCAAAGTTCAAACGCATGGCAAAAACTTTGGTGTATTCAAAAGGAACATAGAGTCGCATTGTTGGGAATAACTTTCTTAAACCATAGTTTTCAAAGGCGGTCGCCTAGGCACTTCAGGAAACGTGAATCGTTTAGGCAATGCCAGCCTAAACCTTAGACATTAGGCGGTCACCTAGGCATCCCCCGGTCGCCCAATTTCTTCCGAGCGGTCGGCTAATTTCAACTTCATAATTTTATAATTCTCTTACCATTTATCGTACTAAATATATTACTCATGCAAAAAGTATCGGCATTAAAAGAATTAATCTACGATAGAATATTGGAGTATGTTGTTTATAATTAAGATGATAAAACTCTTATTGCATTATTCGACCCACTAGGGTTCAACATGCTTCTGGATCGAAACAATACAATTGTAAAGGGAACGACGACATCCAACGGCACGGACACGTGTTGGAAAGAGCAAGGAGAAGTTTATGACAATTTGGTTGAATACACAACACTATGGCAGTTGATGAAATAATTGTTCGTATACAATCATAATAAAGTATTACATAACTCAAGCAAATGAGTGTCAGCTAAATTGAAGAGTATTTCTAAGCTCTGCACCATAGAGTTCAAATCTTGTAGTAAGGTAATGACTGTAAAAAAAATATGTTACTCATCAACCTGTGTGAACCTCAGTGGAGAATCAATCTCGAAGCATCAATAGAGCCACTTCAAATGAAAAAAAAATTGAAGCCAAAATAAAAATGGGAACCGTTCTCTCAACTCATGGCACTGGTTGGCAGACGAAATATTTTTCGATCTCCAATGCACAACACTGCACCGTCTACATAAAAGGATGTGCGGTTGTTAACGATTTTTTTTTCTTTTCTTTTGAATGGTATTGGATGAGTCAAACATCAGAGGGCTGTAGAAGGGGCACCAAAACACCAACATATTCTACAAAGCTTTCAAGATCAAGCAACTTTCTTGTCCGATTGCAAAAACCACACCACAGAAGACAACATAGCCCAATCTTTGATTATGTACTTCAGGGACCTCTTCGCCCTACCAAACACTGACCCATTCAAAAAAAAACCTGGCCCGGATGGACTAACTTTCATACCTCCCTCTCCCCCAGATCATACATCCCTTTTGAATACACCTTTCATTGTAGTAGAAATCAACGAAGCTGCTTTCGGGATTTGAGCCCATAAAGTCCATGGGCATGACGACATGCTAGCACTGTTATTCCAAGAATAATGGAGATTTTGGGTCACTCTGTCACAAAGGTGGCTCTGTCTTTTCTCTGTTTGGGCTACATGTCGCGCGATTCAAACCCCACCCACCTTGTCCTCATCCCCCAAAAATGTGTTGTCTCTCAACCCTTAGAGTTCGACCAACAACCTTTGCAGTGATCTCTACAAAATCATCTCTAACACCCTTGTCAACCGCCTCAAATCCATCCAGAACTCTCTAATTAGCTCAAACCAAAACGCCTTTTTTCCAAGGTAGGCAAATCACATAAAGAGCAATCCTAGCCAATAAAGTCTTCCGCTTTAAAAATAGATATGAGCAAATCCTTTGACAAAGTAGACTGTAGCCTCCTTTCCTTACTCCTCAACAAAATGAACTTTTCCCTCACTGGATCACTTTACTCTCCCAATGCTGCTACACAACAACCATGGCAATCCATTCCAACGGTAATCCAACAAATACCTTGAACCCAAGAAGAGGCCTTCGCCGAGGTGATCCCCTTTCACCTACCATTTTATTATCTACATTGAATTCCTCTCCCAGCAATCGCGTGCCCTACATATCCAACATTTTTCCATGACATTAAGATACATGAATTTTCCCCATCCATTTTCCACAGTTTCTTTGCCGGCGGCTGGCTCATCTTCTTTGAAAGTCTCAGAGACAAGTTGTCCAACCCTTGTCGCAACGTTCCAAGCTTTGTGCCATGCTTCGGGACCAACTATCAACATGGATTAAACCTCCATTACATTAAGCCCCAACGCCACCCAGAAATCCATGCAATATTCGCCGAAAATCTTCCTTACGCCCCAAACAGATCATCCTAATCGTTACATAGGTCTTCTAACCAATGGTGGCCTTAACGAAAAAACCATCTTCCGCTTTGTCTCAAAAATATCTACAAGAGAATATATGAATGGCAAGGGAAATGGCTCAACAATTTTGGATATCTTACGTTAGCGAAAGCTATCATCCAGTCCCTCTCACCTTTGTGTCATCCACTTTAAGCTGCCTCTAACCACTTGCGATCACGTTTTCTCAAGCATCAAAAGATTCTGGTGGAACCCTCACTCGCAAAATCCCCTTCATTTGGATAGTAAACACCTTCTCCAAAAGGCCAAAACTCAAGGTGAGCTGGGACTCTCACTTTCGCACCACTATCAAGCCCTCCTGGAAAAACAGAGATGGCACATCATGACGTAGCCCCACCTCATCAACCGTACCCTAACCACCAATAATACTTCCCCGATGATGAATTTCTCCACGTCAAGACCCTTTTATTTGCTCTAGGTCATGGTGCACTATTCACCATGGAAGAGACCTTTGAAGGGAGTCCTCATATGGAATGTCCACAATGGAGAATCAGTAAAGTTCTTTTAATACAGATGGATCCCCGACCCTAAAAGCTACCCTACACAAGATCCTCAGCCAACCAGGACCCCTCCCTAAAATTCTCCCACCACACATCCTTCAACGGCCCAAACCCCTATTGGAACCTGCAAGCCCTTACAATCACATCCCCCTTTTATCATACCGATAATACTGTCAATACTATAAACATTGTCCCATCATAGAGGAAACCACCAACCATCTTTTTAAAATATGCAGTAGAGCAAATGACATTTGGTCTAGATCCCTGTTCTACATCAACATCCTTAATACCCATCAAGCCCGGAGTTCAATGACTAGCTACACTACTGAATTTTCACTTTGCAAATGGACGCCAAAGACCTCTGTGCTTTCACGGTCATCTTGTGGAGCCTCTGGAAATCTAGAAATAACCACGTATTCCATGACTTTACGAATCCCACCACAATGATAACTCATGTCATGTCCACGGCATTCCATGTCCTTTCAGCAAGTATTGAACACATGAAAACAAATCCTTCGAGGACCCCTTCCACGCCAAAAATTTTCCAAAGCGGGAGACGAACAGTTCTGGATGAAACCCCTTCACCATCCAAACTGATGAAGCATGGAATTGATTCATAGGTTCAGCGAGCATAGGGTTTGCACTCTACACGCATGAATGACAACTCATGTAAACATAAAAAACGACGAACATGTGCCCACTCCACCCGCCGCATCAAACCCGATGTTCAAAGACTAGCTACACCACTGAATTTTCACTTTGCGAATGGACGCCAAAGACATTTGTGCTTTCGCGGTCATCTTGTGGAGCCTTTGGAAAGCTAGAAATAACCACGTATTCCATGACTTCACGAATCCCACCACAATAATAACTCTGGATGTCGTGTCCACAACTTTCCATGTCCTTTCAGCAAGTATGGAACACATGAAAACAAATCCTTCGAGGACCCCTTCCACGCCAAAAAAATTCCAAAGCGGGAGACGAACAGTTCTGGATAACCCCTTCACCATCCAAACCGATGAAGTATGGAATCAATCCATATGTTCAGCGAGCATAGGGTTTGCACTCCACACGCATGACTGACAACTCATGTAAAACATAAAAACGACGAACATATGCCCACTCCACCCTCCACTCAGAAATCCTCGCTCAATATTATGCTTGTCTCGATACACATACTAGTACACTTATTTTTCTAACGGATTGTTCAAACCTAATTTTGCAGCTGCATGACCACTCCAAGGGGTCATTTGAGGACACTGCCACCTTACTTGTTGTTGTAGAGCTTCTTCATCGACTGATTTTCAGCATCGTCAAAGTCAATAGAACTAACGTTGCCATAGCCCACTGGCTTGCCAAATCAGTCCAAGAAGACGCTCGTTTTTTCCCTTAGCCTTGGTAGTTAGCCTCCACTTTTGTAGCTGCTTTATGTTCCATTTGTCAGGGTATATGTCCCATATGCTTCTGCTTGTATTAACCTTGATTCTTAAGGGGATATGCCCTTTGAACTTCTGCTTGTATGTAATTTTTCATCTTAATGACATCCTTCTGTTTCCAGCAAAAAAGAATAGTGTGGGCTGGCCCGCGTTCAACCTAAGATGAAATTACCACGCACAGAAAGAGGGGTCTTAGGTGATACTGCACATAAGCCGAAGAAACCCGCACTTAATCCAACATAAATAAATAAAAAAATCTAACTTTCATCAATCATCAATGTGCATCATCAAGCTGTCAGCTTTGTCAGAAAAAAACATCAGAAACCAAGTTTCTTGTCAAAAACAAGTCATCATGCTCTCCTTAAATAGTTTATGCGAACTCGTTCTATTACAAGACACACTAATACACGAAGGTGAGCGAGATAGAGTACGGGGCTCACGACGCCCAGTGGTGAGCCAATCTGTGAGGGACACAAAGTTATGTTAGCTACTTGCATGTTGCTCATTGAGAAACTTACCCCCCCCCCCCAAATAGGGCTGGCAATCCGGGTCAACCCGCCAGGTTACGGGTCGTGTCGACCCGTGACGGGTCACTACCGGGTTGACCCGTTGCAAGACCCGGGTCCTTTATCGTGTCGGTAAACCCAACCCGAACCCGATCCGTTTATTAAACGGGTAACCCGACACGACCCGGGTAACCTGTTTAATGAACGGTTAGGGTTGGGTCACTTGAATTGAAGCTAATTAATAACCCGTTTTGCAGAAAATGACCCGAAAATGAAGAAAAACCCAGACAGAAAAGGGGTGGCAGAGGCTACTAAATCTTCCAATTGAAGATAGATACTTGGAAATCCATACAAAGTACTCACAATTCTATAAATTACAGTAGCTTGCTTTCATATTTACATTCAGAAGCAAGAAAAAACAACTTGGAACCGCTGAAGATAACAGGATAAAGGAAGAGAGAGATCGAGACAGGACGAAGGGAGAGAGAGATCGAGCCTTCACAAGATCAATAGATCGACAGCGATGGCAGGACCAACGACACAGAGCGGAAGGCGGAGACTGAAGGTAGATCAGAGAGAAAGTGAGATGGAATCTCGGAGATCAAAAACAAAAATTCGAAAGGATCGCCAAAGCTTGCGGTGGTAGGGTTTGAAGCTTTGAAGGTTCTGTACCCACTGCGGCGTGTTTGACTAAGGGTATGAAATAGGAATTTGAGAGTGAAAAGAGAAGTTTATACTATATCCCTGGTACAAACTGTAACATTGGGTTGCATTGGGTTAGGTTACGTTGGGTTAGGTTTGTTTGTTTGTTTGCTTTTTAAATTCAGTTCAAATAATAATAGCACCTTAAGCGGGTTGTAACGGGTCAGCTTTGGTTTGTGCGGGTTGACCCTAACCCGACCCGTTTATTTTCGTGTCAATTTCAGGTCAACCCGTTAGTGACGCGTTGGGGGTTCGTGTCGACTCAAATCCGCTAACTTCATGTCGTTTTCGAGTCGTGTTGTCGTGTCGTGTCGAATATTGCCAGCCCTACCCCCAACCCCAACGTGACGATGGTAGCTCTAAGCAGAATGTGATGCACGTGCCACTTCCCACGTAGCCTCACAATGTATTTATACATTATTACTCATTTCTTCAAAAGGAAAGTGTTCCTCCTAAGTAGTGCTGCATATACGGTTAACCGGAACCGAACCGAGTTTATCCTAACCGGTCGGTTCTCAGTTTAGTTAACTGGTAAAACTCCCTATTTTGTTCGGTTAACCGATTTATAAAAATCCCATACGTGTAACCGAACCGGAACCGGTATGTTAGTTCAGTTCAGTTTACCGGTTCCGGTCGGTAACCGATATATATTTTTTTAGTTCGTTTTGTGGTGTAAAAATTCATTAAAAAAAAACTTAAAATTAGTCAAATAATCATACCCAAAGGAAAACAAACTTGTATTATTATTCAAAATATAAAATGTTAGAAAAAAATTGCATCACTATAGTGTAAGAACATCTCAACTAGGTTGCCACCCACTCAACTATCTATCATTTCCATTTTTTCTAACTTACATTGTCTACTAACTTATTGAATGAACAAGAATAATCGTCTTCATTTTTCTTCTCGTCGTCTAGGCGCCTTGATTTTCCGGTTCGTCCTCGCCTAAAAAATTGGATAAAAATTCCACATTGCGAGAGGAAGACATTTTTTCATAAAAAGATTGGATATAAATTGAAATTAAATGTAGCAAACAACTAACAAATAACAAGCAATAATACAATTAAAGTGCTCAACAAAAATTAAAACTTACAAACTCCAAGAATAGTTGTGGAGGAGAAATGAGTAAGATGGAGGAGTTGGATGTATTGCCTGATCGTTGCTTCACATTTGAGGAGTAGGATAAATTCGCCGTGGACAACGTTAAAAGATTGAGAGAATTTGAGAGTGAGTAAATTATTTGAATGAGGAAATATGATAACATTGGAGAGTGGAAGTATGAGAAAATTGGAGAGTGTTTGATGAGTTTGAGTGAGGAAAAAGAAGGTAATATGTTGAGTATTTATTAAAGTGTAAGGGAGGGAGGAAGTGAGTGTTAATAATGAAAAAAAATGCTGTAAAAAAATACCCCAACGGGTGAAAAAACGGTCACTGGTGGTGGTGTGATCTGACCTAATCGGTCACTCGCATTCAAATAATTTGGCTAATCGTCGGTTCCGGTTCGGTTCGAACTCGGTCCCGTTCCAGTTCTGTTACCAAATAGCCAAGACCGAACCGAGACCGAAACCGTGGGTTTAACCGAACCGAGTGCAGCTCTACTCCTAAGCAGGTATTTGCTAAGAATGCAAAACAAAATGTGTCCATATATCGACCGTGCTTTGGTGATCAAAATGAAACCACTGCAGAAAACGGTTTTGGGCACAGTTTGGATCAATCTCAATCAAAGTCCAGGTGTCCACACCAAGAACAAAGTCTGATAACTCAATCACATACAAATAATTAGCAGAGGAAGAAGCAAGTAAACTAAACCCAAAAAAATAGAAAAATAAAAGACCTCCACAAGCCTTATTGGAAACCAGAAACAGTAGTAGGAACGCCTGATGTAAAAAGGATAAAACAGAGCAGGACAAAACCTTAACTACACAAACGAAAGCTAAATGCAGTAGCAGGCAGTTCAAAATCAAAATCCATAAACTGAAACACAATTTCAGGTGCATTGGTAAATGACCACATCGACTTATATACAACCAATAATAGTATGAGAATGCCCGATAAGTACTAAACAGAAAATCTATTTGACAATTAGGATGTGACGAAGCAAAAAAGAAACAGATCAAAATCAACGACACATTTCAATAACAAATTACTATTTCCAATGAGTGTCTAACTAGTAACTCCTGCCCCAGTAGGTCCACTTCTTTGCAGGTTTGCCAGAGGCGAAACAGACTGTTCCTGCACAAGTACAAGCTCGAAGTATTAGCTTCTGATAAACAATCTGCAATCATGCAGAATCAGACCGTATAGGGTGAAACACGGTAAATTTATTCATATTCTGTCCATGGGAAACCCCACACAAACTTTTTTTCCTTACTGTTCAGTTACTAGACACGGTTAGTTAGAAAAAGCACAGATGATATGGTTTACATATTAGCCAGACAGTGTTCTTCCTTCATGATTCCTAAGATGCCATTAGTAGATGGGAAATAAACGACAAGCAAAACTGCATTCTAGAGCACCACTGCTCGCATAATCATTTCAAGTACTCATGTCAGAGCATCAAAGTCGTCTCAAAAAGACCTATCGAAGCTTAACCACGGTCCTCCACATGAATCCTGGAGAGGGTTCATTCCAGTGGATACATGGATAGAGCGATACAACATGAGGGAAAAAGCCAGGGAAGGCAACGCAAAGGCCAACATATCAAGAATTCCAACTTAACTAGTAGATCCTTGTGAATAAGTTACTTCTGTTATTTGGTCACATGATTTACTAAAACAAAAACAAGCCTTTAATCTTTTTGTCACAATCTAACTTCATACTCTTCGTAAAAAAAAAATTGGCAGATAAGGATCACTTGGATGGAAGTGTACTTGACATATTTCGGCAATGCGGTCGTTGAGGTCTTGGGAGATTTATTTAGTAGCAAGTATAACCAATAAAACGGCTTTTTCTATAGATATCATCCTCTTCGTAACCACCACACCTCTCCTCACATGCACAGAACATTAACACCACCAACAACAAAGATGAAGCTCATATTAGACAATACTTACCTTCAGGGAGTTCTGGCTGGTCAAAAGGAGAGCAAAGCGTCTTAGCAGCTCCCATCTCACCCTTCGTACGTGCTTTCACATCTTTCTCTACTTCCTACAGACACAAGTTTAAAATATTTATAAGCTTTGAGTACCAAATACACAGAAAAGTGAAGTAAAATATTAGTGCCCCGAGGTGCGGTGTGTTATTGCATGTGTCTGTGTGGGTCAGGACTAGCTAGTGGATGATCAGAAAGGAATGAAGACGAGACAAAATGAATAAGCCAGTGTTCTTAGAATGTAAATGACATCCAGCCATACCTCTTCATCGCACCAAGGAGCTAAAATCATCTTCTTTTGATTGAGCGCTTGCACAAATTCATCCCACGTCTTTGTAACTTCAATGCAAGCATCCCGTTTATCCTTCGCAGCATTGAATAGACCTTTCTGAATATCATCTAACAATTCCTTTATTTGCCCGGTGAACTTAGTAACCGAGTCATTATCTTCACTGTTTACGTCAGCAGGGATATCTAATTTCGCTGAATTATCACGGCGAACTGTACGAACCTGGAAGGCATAATATATTCAGTAAATTATCCTATATTCCAGTAAACATGAACTTTTCAGAACAATCCGAAATAAGGATGTCATATAAAGGCTTCCACTATTCAATTCTGCTTCTTAGCAGGATTCCTTCCAGTGTCAAAGTTTATCGAGCAGAAGACACTTCAAACATAGCTTTCAATGCTTGATATATCTACTGCAAATTCTGTCAACTCAAGATTGTAGATTATTGAAAGCAGCACAGTTGGTGGCTGCGGAACCTCTTTGCTCAGATTATTGTAATTTGTGGGTGAGAGTGAGACACTGGAATGATAAACTAAGGAGCAATATCTCAACACAACATAGTTTATCTGTATAGTTTCTGACTTTTTCCAATATTCAATTTTTAGACAATTAATGTAGAAAAGATTAATTTTGAAGGGCTCGGTAAAATCATTTTGTACTAGTAGTGATGTTGGTGAGCCGTTCAGTTCAGAACACATTTCCGTAGTTGAACCAACGAAGTTCACACTTTAATACAATGTGTGCATCAAAATCTATCAAGAAACTAAAAATTCACTGACACATGCCAATACCATGCTATAGGAAATCGAAGTTTGTGTAAAGAAGAAAGGACGACGAGTTCACAACCTTTGCACTGCAATTTCTGTTTTTGTACTATAGAGCTTGATGCTAAATAAGAAGCTATGTAAACTCCAAAATTCTTCCTAGATCTATACCAAAATTATTTCAGCCGAAGTTTTGTCAATTTTTCCAGATGCCATCGGGCTTATGCTTGAAAGATTACTAATTCTAAATTTCTAATGACTGATTTACTTCTAACATTTTCGTAAATGTAGTAGTAACTTTATTGATACTATTCAGAATATTTTTCTTGTCTAATGAAAGTAGCAAAGGTAGAAGTAGAAATAACAAGAATGACAATATTAATGAGAATACCTGTTTGTTGGCCAAATCTTTAGGTCCGATTTCAATTCGCAGGGGGACACCTTTCATCTCCCAGTGTGAGTACTTCCAACCAGGAGAATAGTTATCTCTCGTATCTTCCTCAACACGTATACCAGCTTGACTCGATATGTCAACAATTTTATGGCAGAAGTTCATAATTTCCACTGTGTCAGCATCTTTGTAAGGCACAGGAACCACAATCACTTGGAGAGGTGCAACTTTGGGAGGCAATACTAAGCCTTTGTCATCGCCGTGAACCATCACCATCACCCCAATCTGTAGCAAAAACATTGATGAGAACAAGTAAACAGAAGAACCACCTAACTCAGACGTTTTGGCCAAAAATAAAACAGAAATCAGCTGCTAGATGGAGTAAAAAAAGTTTCCCCCGTGCAAGCTTAAAAATGTTTGTTAGACAGATCGCTATGCACATGCTTGAGTACAAAGAGGGAAAAGATGCAAAAACAAGAATGGGAACTATTTCATCCAGCAACATTGAATGAATCATGTAAACTATCACATCTTTAAAAAAAAGAGCTTTAGTAGCATACATTTAATAATAACAATCTTTTGTGTCAACAGAAGACAAACAACCTAACAAAAGAATCAAAACCAAAACTTTGCAAAAGCGAAATCACAATTAAGCGCAACCTCAGATACCAAAATCTGATGGCAACTTATTCATGACTAAGCCGAAAGATTCAGCAGTCAATCATTTGTACCAGCTAGAGTGCATGCAAGAAGAGAAAAATGTAACATCTGAAACTGAAAGCTAATACGGAAAGAGATACATGAGCATATATTTCAGAATAGATGGAGTACATAATGGAGAAACACTTCCACAGTTCACTGCAGAGCATTTACTGTTATTAGGTTACACAAATTATTACAAGGCAGCAAGCAAATAAAAAGGAAGTGTAGCACAAACATTACATAACATGCACAATTGTATTAACACACGCAAATAATAGGATGGCTACCATGGATTCGTGGAAGCATGTGTCCATATAAAAGATTAGATAATTACCGTACGAGTACTATATGCCCAGGAATTTTGCCAGACCTTGGCCCTTTCTCCCTTCTCGTTCTCAAAATTTATTTCAAACATTTTAGCAAAATTCTGGCCTAAACAATGAGATGTAGCTCCTTGAACAGCTCTTCCAGTGTTTGGGACGAAGGCCTGGAGGCAGCCATATAGAAAAATGAATGTGTAGACAAAAATAATGTAGAAGTCCCAATATTGAAACAAGAGACGGCATTAGTGAAACATTGTAAAGGACATTGTAATACCTCGACACTTGTGGTGTACAGACCCCCAGCAAATTTCTCCAACTCACTCTTTTTACCTTTGAAAACTGGTATTGCTAGATAATCTTCATAAATTTGTCTGTACAACTCCAATACCTCCATGACCTACAGATAAATAATTATAAATCAACTTATCTAAGCCTCAAATGAGGGTATAAAAGAGATGAGAGGTAGGCGGAAATGCCAAACAACAGTCCAATCATACCTCTTCATCAGCCTCCGCCTTTGTTGCAAAGGCTGTATGTCCTTCCTGCCAAAGAAACTCGCGACTCCTACAACCAGGTAAGCATGACAAAAATATTATAGTCTCTCAAGAGTAGAGAAACAAGGAAAATTTAAGGAGGGAAAGATGTAGGCAGGTGGGCAGTACTTCAAGTAACAGAAAGAGAAAAAAAAATTAGAACTTCCAGGAAATCCATTATAAACAGACATGATACTAATTCCACGAAAAATTCCAGGACACCAAAATGAACAATAAATGTCACAGGAAACAGAGAAATAGAAAGACGTTTTTTTTGTAGAACGATAAAAGCCAAAAAGGGAGCTTTCTTAGCGATTCGAAGGAGTTCTGGTCCTCTAAAACCCTGCATAAACTAAAAACCTCCAGTAACAGTGTAGAAGAATAGAACCATTCATTGCGAGTTTTCAATTATTGAGCTCATAAGAAATAGACAGACGTGGCTTGTTTCTCTCAAAAAGAGTTTTCAACTTTCAACTATTCGAGCTGAGATTCTTTAACAAAAAAGTTGAACGGGCTATAAATTTGAGAGAGAATTGAAGCTTAGCCACATTTAAGGCAGTTCCTTAGAGTAGATTAAGGAATAGCTTTGATAACAAAAATTAGTTCTTATTGAGAAGTGATTCTACCATCTTGAATTTTATAACTTTTCATGCATTGTGCATTAGCGTGAGTTTATCAACTAAATAATCATGCAACGAGGGATGGGATCCCTTCATAACTGATAGGACACAACGAATAATGACACTCAGAGCTCAGAGTAACACTCAAATTTGGGAAATTCTGACTGAATTAATATAGGGAAAATGCAGAACAATGTAATGTAGAGATACAGATAGAGACAGGAGTATCAGACCATGGGGTCGAAGTGCCTTCAAAACCTACCAAAACCATCCTGGTTTAATCTTTGTTTATACCCCTTTCATTCAAAATGCAAGAGCAATAGACAAGCTTGTGTCCCACCCTTTGATTATCCACAATTTCACTTTACTCCCGTCCACCAACACTTTTTTTTACACTTATTAAAAGGAATGCAGTGATAGTCAAATGAGAACTAAATTACTTGTCAAAATTGACCATCAGCAAAGAAAAAGCTTTCCGAAGGAGATAATTAACACTAGTGTTTTCAACAACAGCAATATTTAGATCCATGCATGTAACAATGTGACAATATTCTATCTCGTCAAACTACACAACCATTTATAACCAGGACATTAACTCTGTTGCATAAAAACAAAAAACCAAGCATAAGACACATGGTCTTTCACATGCTATTTCAGAAGTTAAGATCACCATGACACATAAATAACATCAATTAATTTTTGACGAGTACCTGATGAAAGGAGTGGGATGGCTGAACTCCCACCGAACAACATTGCACCATGACACATAAATAACATCAATTAATTTTTGACGAGTACCTGATGAAAGGAGTGGGATGGCTGAACTCCCACCGAACAACATTGCACCACTGATTTAGTTTCAATGGCAAATCACGATGTCCGCGAATCCACTTTGAATAATATGGATACATCACAGTCTCACTCGTGGGACGGATAGCAATGGGAACATCCAGATCGGATTGTCCAGATTTTGTAACCCAGGCAACCTAGACAAGGTTTCAGAAGAATAAAGAACATTATAGAAGTTAGAAACAGAAGCGGAGTGTGTTTCTTAGCGCAGGAAAATACCTTAGATTGACATGCATAGACAAGCATGGGAACAAAGATTGTCTAAGAAAACCATTACACAGTAGCAAGTAAGTTTGGAGATCCAGTATGCATTCTGAATTGAATTTTTAGATTCCCTTGTGTCATATTGTGTGGGAATAGGGGAAGCTCATACTATTAAATGTGTACGTAAAAATATGGAAGAAATTATTTTGAACATACATAATCATAAGAACAAATAAAAATTGGTAACTAGCTTCAAATAATGAATATGTTTGATAAATAAGATAGAAAGAGAAACGGATCAAGTTCAATTACAGTATCATAGTAAAGGTACAGTGATTCTAAAGAAAACATAAATTCCGATCAGTTATACAAGGCTTAACTACAAGATAGAACTGTGATAGAGAATGGAGTAATATTAACTAAGAATGAACTAATTCCATAAAATTGCTTGCAAGATTTTCATAATAGCCTGAGAGAAGAAGAGAATGCAAGTTTTCATTGTATCATACACATAATTGTCCTTACTAAAAGCACCATGTCACTGTTTTGCTGTGCAATATATTATATCTGCGTGTACCCGTTGGTATATGAAATATATCATTATGTGATACTTGTAACGTAATGCAAAACATAGAAATAACGATTGCCCAGTTACTTATCCCACACATTAAGATATGCACACACATATATTTAGTTTTTTTTTTTTTTTTTTTTTTTTTTTTGTGTTTGGTACATATGGAATTACTCTCACTCACCTCAGGAGCAAATCCCTCGATATGATCTTTTTCACGTTCCAGAGCACCAGGTGATACAAAAAGAGGGAAGTAGCAATTTTTAACCTTCATCTTCTTTATTTTTCCATCGAAAAATTCCTGCTCAGCATAGAGAACTCGTTAACATAAGGTACAAAAACAACGCACCAGCACTAAAAATAAAACCCCACCACCACCACCACCACCACCAACAACAACAACAACAGATATGTGCATTAATTAGAAGGAAAAGGTGAACCTTCTGCACAGTGCTATTTCAAAGATGACAAGTAACAGCAACACAGTAAATAGGACAAAATGGCATTCATATGAAACTACAACTCCAGACACCAATTAAGGGTACGTAGCGTTGTTGCCATGCTAGACCGACCCTAATATACAGACTGAACTCCCAAACCGTTAGAAGTAACTCTCCGTTTTCCTAATATTAGGCTCCCCCCGAAACTTGGATAATCAATTTAATGCTTTCCAGCGGAAGAACGCAAGGAGATGCTAAAGACGGCCCACATTGATACATCTGATATAATTCGAAATGTTTTTTTTGTTAGCTAATAAAAAAACTATCAATCTGTAAAAGATATTTTACAGAAACTAAGAGTTAATGATTAAGCAGGTACAAGAAAATTTATCTAAGATTATTTGTCTGCATCAAATTTTGTAGAAGTGGAAAAAATACTTATGTGTATAGACAAGTCTTCTCTAGGTTATATCATAAAAGAACTTCCTAGTGTTGTTCTTAGGAACCAATTTCTTCTAAGAAAAATGAAATTAATGTACGTAAATTAAAGAAAAACACATGAAAATTTTGAAGGAAGCATAAAAGATCCATACATTTCAAAAAAGTTCCAAAGAAGAGAATAACAATATGAATCATAAGGCCCCAAATCAAGTGCACATGGAGATATCCATGTCCAGATATTGGCAAAGCTTAAATGTGTTACAAGCATAAATCACTCCTTTGAGTGCACAGCTTTTCTTTCTCACTAATTAAAATCTAAAGAAGGTACCAACCATTGTACATGAAATCAAATAAAGAAACCAGGTCCCTTCTGTACTTCTTATTTCTCAGGACTCCAAGTCAATAATTCAAGAAAGCAACACATAAATGCATATAATAGATAGAGAAACGCTTGCTACTTTTGATTAGCAAAATGAGCATCAATGCTTTGTTCCAGATAGAAGTGCTTTGATTTACAAAGACTAACACCCACATCCCACGATGCAGATAGGAATCCACATTTCTGTCCTTTTCCTACCTTCCAAAACGAAATAGTTCAGATAGTGATAACATGATATAGATAAAGTGTGACCAATTAACAACCAAAGAACTGTTCAGAGCCAACCACCAACTTTTAAGGGCAACAATGGTGTAGCAGTTTAGAATGAGGATGAGTTTGCATATCAGAAAATAAATAGTACGAGGATGAATTGCAAACCCACAGTTCTGAGAGACATATCCAATATTCTCTGCAAGGGAACCCAAAAGTTCCGATGAATTATATATTCAAATAGGAGGTGATTCATTGAGGGACTCCATGCATTAGAAGTTTAGAACCATGTATATAGAACACTAAGGTGCACAAGTTCAGGTCATTGCCATCTTAAAGATCTTAACCACTACCACTAGAATCAATGCTCAAATTTGTTGCATGCCCCTAGCGTCACCATGAATTACCCACCTGATTCAGCTAGAATATCCATGAAATACCCAAGTTAGGGTCAAAAGTACTTCATCCCCTAACGTAAGTTGTGAAAGTAGCGATCCTATGCTACCACAACTTAGAAGAGTATATGTTGTCAGTTTGTTGCTACCTTTATGATCATATTCATATCGATATCAAACTGACATGATAGACCTATTAACACGTGAATGGCATCCGTTCATCATGTCACAAACTGTTCTAGTATTTGAGTAATTCTTCCATAATCCAGGAGGTAAATGATGTGGTAGTACTCCACCCATAGAGCACATTACACCAATGCAGGATAAATATTGAGTGGCAGACAAAAAACTGCTGGAATTCCACCTGTTCTGTGCTAAGTACGGCCACATCATTTACTCGGGGAGTATATAAGAAATACTCTTAATATTTTCCTAAGGTCAATGGGAGTGTACAGATTTCAGGTTGTTAGAGTCTCGGGGCGACCAGAGGATCGGCAATCATGTGAAGGTACCAATTCAATCTTGACTCTTCAGAGACCAGGTAATATGCAAAACTCACTAAGCGAAAACTAATGATTCCCCTGCTGCTAAAGGTACTTAGAAAGTTATCTTAATTCATCTTAATCATAGCTTCCATACCAAGAAAACAGGGAAATTAGCATCTTATAATCTAGAGGCAAAATGCCACAAACTAACTCATCCGTGTACTCTCTTCTTGATGACAGGTTAGTTCTTCTTTGACAAGCACCAATTGTACAGTTTCTAGCATGCTTGGACAACTTATCCTCCAGCACACGATCCGAAAAGATATAGCTGCTAAAGATTAATAATTATTTTACAATTTATATGCTCCTGACAAGCAGTACCACTCTTCAGATAGGTATATAATCTAGCAGTACCTGAAGTCTCCACCAAATTGAAGTACACCAATAACTCATCAAACACTTCAGTCTTTAGAGGGACGATTAAGTTCATTAAACATGGCATAAATAAGGAAAATTAATGCACAAAATAATCAGGTTGACACTATCGTCAAATAAGACCTAAGCATGAGCAGCACTAAAACTAAATTAAGAATCACCAGATTTCCAAAAGTTAGCCACCCGACTCAGCATGTATACTTACTTACAGGTCAACACTTCTATCAAATAATACCTAAGTATCTACACCTATAACTAGACGAAGTAAGAACTTCCAGATTGCCAAAAGTTAGCCACCTAACTCGGCACGTGTACTTACTTGCATTATTTCCCATATTGTCATCGTCCATGGCCTTAGAATATAACAGCCAGAGATATCGTAGTATTCAATCATTTCACTGCTAACAACCACCTGCATATCAAAGAAGGAACAAGTGAGAGAAGGTATTGAGAATTTGATATTGATAGATAGCTTCACAAGACATTAGCAAACTAAGATGAGTTCATGCAGGACTCATAAATTTGGTTGCCCCTTTTGACTACTCTTTCTGGAGACTAATAAATCATATAAATGTGAAATTCCAATTCATTTAAAAGGATACGTTTAATAAGTTTGTATGGGAAGTTTTTCTTCCTTTACCATAACAGGTGGTGCAACTTGGACCGGTTGAACCCGACCAATCCGAGCCCAGCCCGGACTAAAATAGGGCTTGGGCACATGTTTTTAGTAATGGACAGGCTTGGACAGAAATTCTAAGCCCGAATTGTAATTAGGGTCGGGCTTCGGCATAAATATTAAAAAAGGGGCTAGCCGAATTGTCCGGTTTTTATAATCACTCTATAAATATCATATTCGAAGAGAATTACATAGCATATGTTACACGAATCAACTACTTTTCTTTTTATTATTAGCTATGTTTTAACAATATATTTGTTCCCATATGTTACACGAATCAACTACTTTTCTTTTTATTATTAGCTATGTTTTAATAATATATTTGTTCCTAAACTAGGTGATTTGTTTTTCCATCCAATTATTATTCTCTTGCATTTTTCAAAAAATCATTTGATACCCCTAGAATAATTGTGAATGTTTTAATTCAATCAAGCAGTATATAGTCATTAGTTTTTTGCCTCAAATAACAAACTTTAAATTGTATACTTTCAGTATCTTCTTTTATATTAAGTTATTAATTTATGTTAAGGATGCAATTTAAATTGATATCAAAGTGATAACTAAAGTCATTTATTAGTTTAAGCTAGCCTGAATTCAGCCCGAACCCGAATTGATTTGTATGAATTTGAGCTCCGACGGGCTCACGATGCTCCTAACTCGGGTTGGGCTAGGCTTGGCAGCCTCGACAGAGCTCGGGCTAGTGCTTGGGCAGGTGCCAACCCGCCCGATTTGCAGTCCTAAATTAACAGCCAGCACTCTGAGAGAGCATATTATGTGAATAACACAAGAATTGTAATCCAATGTTCTTCCTCATGTATAGAGGAAGTATAAGTAAACTTATATATATGTGCAAAGTCTGCATTTGGGACATCCAAGATAACTTGTCTGACAACCTTTAATAGGCATAACCGTATCTTACATTACATATAAGAGATCGTTATAGCAGTATTGGATGAGAGAATAGGAATACGAGGATATTTTGGAAATAACAAAACAACATGAATTTGGATGTGAGAGCTGACTCTGCCGCAAAAGGTAAAGTCCAGAAAATGACTATTTTCTCAGGACAGAAGCATTAATTTGAGTTGAGCATATGACAGCAACCAGTCATCTTAACATATGAGAAATAGAAAAGTTCATCAGATTCACCAGTTACCATATCTTAAACTTGAAAGAATTATGAGAGGAAATGTAAAAAAGAAGAGTTCCACTTCTTTTTGGTGTGCATAAATGTGACCTTTACTGCTACCTATATTGGTTAATGGTGAGCTAACAGAATCTACCGATTATAAAAAGGAATGGCAACATCCAACAAATAACACAATGATAGTACCTCTGAATACCAATCGCCGAAATTCTCGTCTTTCTTGAAAGAAAGCCCGAGCCCTGTCTCCTTCTTGACCTCCTTCTTTTTCACCCCTGAATCAGCCAATAATCAAGATCCAATTAACCCTAATCCGAGCTTACAGAGAAAACAAACACAGAGAATAAGGTCAGAGAGACCGAAAGAACAGCAAAAAACTCACCCCCATGCTTTGCGGCGGTGTCAGCCCTTTTAGCTTCTTTAGCAGCCTTTGCAGCTTCTTTAGCAGCCGCCTTGTCTTCGTTAGTAGCCATCTTCCTTCAACTTAAACGAGAAGAAACAAATAACCTTAAAAAAATATCAAACCAGAAAAAAAAAAAAAAAAAAAAAAAAAAAAAAAAAAAAACAAATCATAAACCTCAATCACAGCTTCAATTTCATAAACCTCAATCACAGCTTCAATTTTCACAATAACACATTACATGTGTGTGCTTCACACACAATTTTGAGTTATACTACTTGAACAACAGATCTGTGACAAAGAACTTCTTCAGAAGCCATAATTCTTCTAGTTAATAATAATACACTATTAATAACACGCATCGGTATGGAAAATTTCCTCACAAACATAGCACTCATACGCTCAAGTCCAAGTCCAGTGAAACCAAATCAACACATAAGATTCTGAAAAGCGAAATTGAACTGTTGATGTCTCTGAGAAAGCGTAACCAAAGCAAAAAAACGATACTGCGTTTCGTCAATGTACCTTCGGCGACGAAACCACGGTTGAGTTCTGAGTGAGGCAGAGAGACAAAAGACACCAGAAATCTAGCCGACGATGGAAGAGGGAGGAGATTAGGGAAGACTTTTTGGTATAGTAGAGTTGATATAAGGGAAGCAGAATCTTCTTTAGTGGAGGCGTTAGGACAGATCGCGTACCCCTAACATTTGGTTATTTACGCTAATCCTCGATTATGTATACTATTTTCAATAGAGACCCCACTTGTTTTTTGAAATTGCAATTTCAACTTGTGTTTTTGTCCATTAAATTTCAGTGATAACTTTTCGAGAATTACAACATTTAGTTGGGTTCGAACCCGAGACCTCATGCAGAGGCTTCAAACGCTCTATGCTGAGCTAGTACCCATTTGTCACTTTAGTCCTAACTGAAATCAAACAATACTTGGGTTTTTCCCATCAAAATGTTATTAGTTTTAAAATTAGCTCCCATTGAGACAAAATTGTAGATCCACCAGTGTATATGCTATAAAAAAATAAATCGAAGTGGTGCTAGCTTAGTGAAATGGTGTTATAACCATTGTCTCAAATTCGACCTTGTAAATCTTGTAATTTTAAGCTAACCCGTAAATTTGTAATTGCAAGCTAACTTTATAGAATTGTTAACCGTGTTGTCGGTCCAATTTGTTCGCACCTCGACTGCTCCACGAAAACTTGAAAAAATACCTACAATTTTTCCAAATGGCCCCGTTTTATTACAAATGGTAAATTGGTAATTGAGCCATAAAATTTAATTTTTATTGCGAGTGACGAGTTGAATTATTTTTGAGTTCGAAATATATTCAGAAAGTTCGTATAATAATTCTATATAAAACGATATTTTTATTGTGTATTCTATTTAGCGTTTTATGTAGCTTATTTGAATATTATAAAGTGTGTACCTAACCCACTATATTGACCAACCAATTGGTACTCCTAAAGCACCCTAACATAACTAACTAGAAGACAAAAGAGAGAGAGAGAGAGAGAGAGAGAGAGAGAGAGAGAGAGAGAGAAAAGGACTAGTCGGTTGAGGAAGATGACTTCTCCAAGTCATTGGTTCATTATTTAAATGTCACTTTCATCACCATTCTCTCTCACCAAAAACACATCATACCATTCTATCCCTCTCTCCTAATTTCTCTCACACAAAAAACACATCAGATTTCTCTCTCTCTCATCATAACAAAAGAAAAACAAACAAACTTCTTTCTCTCTTACAAACCCACGGGCAAACAAACCCACCACCACCACCGTAGCCTCCATCACCACCGGCGCCAACTCCACCACCCTCACCACCACAACCTCATCCTCACCTCTCCCTCATTCTGCTTCTCCCTCTCTCTCTCCGAAGGAGGAGCTGGGCAGCTCCGCCAAGGAAGCCGCCGGCGACCCATGGCAGCCGGCGAAAACGCCGACGGGAAACCACCGTCACCACCACGGGTCTCTCTCTTTCTCCCGCTTTGACCCCAAAGTTCTCTTCCCCTCTCTGGTTCGACACAAGAAGGACCAACATGGGCAGCAACTAGCTGCAGAAACAACCCAGAACCGCCACCCTCGCCGCCGCCACCATATTTTCCGGCGAGAAGCTCAACGGAGCTAACTGGAGCGACCCACCCTTTGAATTTGGTACCAAACAGCTCCTGGAAAGTCCAAGGAGTCTAGATTCACCATCAAAGAGAGCCAAGAACGTCGGATTCATCGTCGTTGTTCATCACCGCCGACCACCACCTTCGGGGTCGACACCCGCTTCGTCTCTTGACCATTTCTCGCGATTTTTCGCATGGGTAAACTCTAAATCACCCTCTAGTTCATTTTTAATCATCAAAATCTGAGCTTGATAACTTAAAATCGATTTGGGTTGTTGGGTTGAGAAATTTATGCATATGTTCTTGAAGGGGGGTTGTTTATTTAGTTTCTGAAAAGTTAAGGGTGAGATGTGAACTGCATGTATACTTTCTGAAAAGTTAGGGGTGATTCGTGTACAAAATGAAACTGCATGTAGTGGGGGTGTAACTAAGTGTCTTTAATGATAAGTTTGGGGGATCTAGTTGTTGTTTATATAAACTGCATATAATATATGAAATTAAAAATGTGATTTATGGATTAAAGTTATGTCCTAATATTTCTAGATGTTAATTTGGATATATAAAAGTAAATTGGTTATTAAAATTATATGGGAATTTGTTTATATGAAATATTGTTGTTTTTGAAAAGAAGTAAATAAAAATGTACACTTTGGGTTAATCATATAATTTCGGTTGTTTAACTAAATATTTTAAGTTCTTGTAAACTAGTGTTTTGAGTAAAAGAGATTATTTGGACAATATTGATAAAATAAAATAAGTTTGAAGTTAATTTTTGAAATAACTAGTAACTAGACTTTTTTAAATAAATATCTATACTTTTCTTATCTAATAGTACATGATTTTTTTTTTTTCTAAATACTATAAATTCTTTATGCCACATAAGTTTATAAATAAATATGACTTGTTTTTATTAGAATAAATATTTTGTGAATTTTATTTATGAATATTAATTCTTTTATAGTATATACACTTTTTAATAAATAAATAGTTACAATTATATTAGTTCGAATTAGGCACTTACAAATAAATAAGTTGTCTAATAAATTATTATTTCCTAAATAAAGAGAGTGTATAAGCTTAATATTGGATTTATTCCTCAATAACTTTACAAGTTTATATTTATATAAGTTATAATATTTTTATGAGAAAAATACAAGTGTTAATGTCACACGTGTATTAAATAACTGTCGCATGTTAATTAATGGGGTAAAGGGGATAATTGCAAATGACACATTAGGAGTTATAGCTTTTTGCATATCATACTTGCACAATTAGACTTGTAACTAAATTAGGAACTATAAATTGTAGGTGACAAGTTCGTAAGCAAGGGCTACATATATCCGTAGAAGCATTATCGTGCTATTTGCTTTGCTACTTGAGGTGAGTAAATATGTCTAACCTAGTGTGCCCGCCCTTCTTTCGCGTCCAATTATTTTTATAATTTTTACATCTCAAAATGTGACTTGTGATATACGTCCTTGACTTGAGATTTCAAATACTTGTCTAAATGATTCTTGGAAAATATCACATGTAATTAATAATACGTAATAACGTAAAGTGGTAACAGTTGTGCGGTGGAACCATATGCAGATTATTATTTATTGTGATTATTATATTTTGCTCGGTTGCAATTGCCCCAGGCTGCTCCATGTACTCACCTCACTGACCGCAAGAAGTCTTAGAGTGGTGCCTTCACTTAAGGTCTTGGATGCATGAGATATGGTTGGTTCTATATTTTGGATTGGTTTGTTCCCCGCTACAACTAAATAATAAATGTGGATTTTCATGTGAAAAATGGAAAGAATTGATATTTTGGAAAATTTGGAAATGGATTGAGAATGCTAAATAATGAGTTGGATAATTTATATTTGGTCATTTGAAATAACATGATTGTTTATCTCCTCATTATTCCTCTTTTTATTAAAATAAAAATATGCCTCTTTCCTATTTACATGTTGGGGTGTTTACTTACTCAACATTTTTGTGCTGACTTTGGAAAAACTGCGGTCTTTGTTTCGTTCCCCCGCAGGTCTAGGTGAAGGGAGCTCGGCTTAGGGGAACCGCGGACTCATCTAGTTGTGATTAGTATGAAATGTTTGAAACACTTAGATAATATTTCATCATGATTAATAGTATATATTATTTCACTGTTGAGGACATTAGGGGTTGTAATATTTATAACTATGGCGATGTTTGTTTTGATTACCATTGTTCCTTACACCCGAGAGCGATCTTGGGTGTGGAGTGGTATTTCCGTATTTCTCCCACGACGAAGTACGGGGGTGTCAAAATAATTATTAAAAAAACTTGACATAATTCTTGCCCACATAATAACTGATTACAAAATTAAAATACATGAACAACCGTTCAAAGAAATAGCACACCAAAATACTCAAGAACATATTAAACTAAAAGCGAAATGTCACAACGGACAATTTCTCCAAACATCTAATAATATGGCGGAAGGTCCCCTGCGTTTGGAAACTGAGAAGAGTCTCCGAATAGGTTGCGGCGAGCATTAATTCCACGCCTCTTTGCAGCAAAGTGTTCTCTTTGGCCCGACGTCAGTTTAGAGGTATCCATAGACATTATATATGTCTCATTTTCTTCTGACTTCATCTGAAGAAATTTATTCTTGGTTTCTTGCACTTCAACATGCCTCTGTTGTGCCTCGGCTGCGATCCTATCATTGGCCTCTCTTGATTGTGTCATTTGTTCCACAAGGTCTAAAACTGGTGAGGGTACGTTAACCTTACCCTTACCATTTGCTTGAGTTCTTCCACCCGGCTTGGAACCACTTGCCCTCGCAGGAGCAGTATGAAGAGTCGGAGATGGTGTTGGTTTCTCGAAATCCGATGCTAAGTTTGTTGTGTGCTGGGTCGCCGTTGGAAATGAATTTTCCCAAGCTTGAGACTCTGGCATGAAAGATGGTGGAGTTGGCATTATACCTTGTGAGGGAGCTGTTGGCCTTGCAGACCGACGTCGGTTAGATAGCTCTAGTGACGGGTGTAGAGCTACATAGTCTTCAACAATTGGAAAGCAATGTTTGAAAATAAAATATTTTCCATCATTCTCAGCACAATAAATTGTCTCAGCCATAAGAGTCTGTGACATAAACAACACAAGCTATTAGTAATTTATCAATATGAAAATTCTAAACTGAATATGTGTGAGGAAATACTCACTTCGTCTATCAGATTTGTCCCAGTAGCAACAACCCTACTAGCTTGCTGTAAAGCTTGGCTCCATTTGCTACACTTGACCATATTTGTCTCTTCCATCGTGATTGTAATGCATCTATCGTCCTTTGTTCTCCCCCCGGACTAGAATGATCGCCTATCATCTGGTACATAGCTTGCTGAATACGAAACCAGTACCCACCCTTGTCTTGACCAGTACCAACTGCGGCATCTTGAGTGATTTGTAGAAACACATGGCATAGGCTTTGTCTTCATTTTGTGACCAACCCTGATTTACAGACATTTTGGAGAAAGTATTGAGGATATTGATTTAAGTTAAAAGAAAGAATATGGGATTGGGGGTGAACGTCTTACCTTTCCATGAGTTATTATATAGAAAAAAAATCTCTCTATCTTTACATTGTATCATCCCATCACAATCAATGTGAGCATGGGTTGCACTTATTGCATATCACATTAAAACCTGTAAAGCATAATCATTTCTTTGGACAATTGAAGCAGTGTACTTTCACATCAAACTTTATATTTATTTCTTTGGACAATTGTAGGAGTGTATTTTCATATCAAACCTTTCTCTTCATCTTTATGGTGTAGGTTTCTATCACAAATTGTAGCAGTGTATTTTCACATCAAACTTTTCTCTGTAAACACATTGTCATTTCTTGTCCCGTTGTGGCATTGTATCATCCCATCACAATCAATGTGAGTATGGGTTGCACTTATTGCATATCACATTACAACCTGTAAAACATTATCATTTATTCGGACAATTGAAGCATTGTATTTTCACATCAAACTTTATCTTTATTTCTTTGGACAATTGTAGCAGTGTATTTTCACATCAAACACTATCACTTTTTGTCCCGTTGTGGCATTGTATCATCCCATCACAATCAATGTGAGTATGGGCTGCAATTATTTCCTATCACATTATCTTTGCTACTTAAGAAGTTTATATTTCATCAGTTTACTCATGCACCGAAAGCAAAAATCTTCAACACATCTCATAAAATAGTTATACCCTTTCACCAAACACTCATCTTCTCTTCATCATGGATCCCAATTGGGATGAAATGTTTGAGGAAGAAAATCAAGACGATGAAGAAATGTTAAAAAATAACAGTCGATTGCTTGAGACAGCAATGGTCGCCGTGTCTTCTTTGCCACAAGGTGGTGCTGAATCTTCAAGCTATCGCGGCTCCACTATGGGTCGTCGTTACAAAGAGCGTAACCGTGAGGTTCAACATACACAACTAATGAATGATTACTTCATTCAAAATCCTGTGTAATCAGATGAGAATTTCAGACGCCGCTTTCGTATGAGACAACCTGTCTTCCTTCGTTTGCTTGAACGAGTCCAACAACACAACCCATTTTTTCAACAACGTCTAGACTGCACTCGTCGTCCAGGGTTTTTTGGTCACCAAAAATTTACAGTTGCTCTACGTATGCTAGCGTATGCAAGCCCTGCAGATTCATTAGTCGATAATTTGCGTATTGGTGAGTCTACTTCTCTAGATATCCTTCGTCAATTCTGCAAAACTGTTGTATCCATCTATCAAGATGAGTATCTTCGTGCTCCTACACCAGCCGATCTTAAAGTATTGCTTGTGAAAAGTGACCGCCGAGGGTTCCCTGGGATGATTGGTTCACTGGATTGCATGCACTGGCAATGGCAAAATTGTCCCACAGCTTGGCAGGGGGCTTTCACAGGATGGTCACATAAGCCAACTATTATTCTTGAGGTTGTTGCTAGCCACGATGCTTGGATATGGCATGCCTTCTTCGGCATGCCCGAATCACAGAATGATCTAGCTACACTTGGTTGTTCACCTCTGTTCGATCGCCTAACACTTGGAGATGTTCCGAGCGTCCAATATGAGGTTAATGGAAGATAACACCATATGACATACTATCGTGTAGATGGAATTTATCCTAAATGGGGTGCATTTGTTGCATCCATAAAAAATCCCAAGACACCGAAGGAGCGACACTTCTCGAGCATGCAAGAATCTTACCGAAAGGATGTGGAACGAGCATTTGGCATCCTTCAAGCTAGATTTACAATTGTTAAGCAGCCGGGAAGAGGGTGGAATCGTGCTGAACTACACAACATCATGATGACGTGCATCATATTTCACAACATGATTGTGGAAGACGAGAGGGACGGGTATAACGATGATGATTCAGACGATGAAGAGACGGATGGGAATATGTCCCGTAGAGCTCGGCCAATGAACTACGATGGAGTAGTCGCGGATCCTAACCCAAGAACGGGGTAGATTGACTTGGACCAATACATGATGCGATATCGGATGATTAGGTCTAAGCCGTTGAACACTCGTCTCCAAGAAGACCTCATTCAACATTTGTGGGCAAGATTCGGTCAAGGGAACTAAAAATATTATTATTATTATCGTATTATTGTCTTATTGCTTGTTGTAATTTGTAATTTCGTTGTAATTTACTAGTTTGTACCTCGTTATCCTTGTTGTTTTAATGTGTGTTGCAATTTCAACGTCAAATTTAAATTAAAATGTCTTTAATTTTAATAATTTGTTTAACGAAATTTGTTTATTTATTTAATCATATACAATGATCCGTGAGTATACATATTATGTAAAATATAATTTATTAATTTACTTGGAATGTTTTTTAAGGGGAATATTCTTTTAAGAAGTACATAAATTGAAATTTAGTAAACTATTAAGTATTAACCTTCTTAGATAAATTAGTAAAGATAATTACTAAAACTACAAATCTTATGTTCCTCAAAAAAAAAAAAAAAAAAAAAAAAATTACAAATCTTATCAACTCATCAAATAAGAAAAAAAAATAGAAGATGTGAACAAATAAAATGATGAACTAGTAAAAGATTCTTACATATATACAATAAATCTTATATATATATATTTTTTTGTCAAACTACAACAAATCTTATCAACTCAACAAAAAAAAAAAAAAAAATCAACAAAATGAACGGAATCTCTGAGATTTCAGTCAAACAATGCCAAATAACTCCCCTACATTTTTTTCAACCTCTTCACCATCATCTTCTACAATCTCTCCTATATTCTCTTCTTCCCCTAAAATCTCTCCACAATCTCTGAGATTTCTCATTCAAACAATACCAAATCACTCTACGAAATCAAATAATTAGCTCTTCCCCACGACTTCCGCCACAGCGACGACTCTAATGGCGGGGCAGGGGCGTGCGCGCCGAACCCGCGACCGCGCCCAATTCTCCTGATTAGTCGGCTCCTCCACCACTGCTCCCTCTCCGTTGGGTTTGCTAATTCACCTCCCAGTGGCGCCGAAGCCAACTGTTGGAGTTGGTCTTAAATCCCCACTAAGCCACTCCCTTTGAGAGTGGTACTTGTAAGCTAAATTATGAATAATTTCTTATAATGATGTTCTACATGAAAAATAAAAAATAAACAAACTCATAACACACACTTGTAAAGTTAATAGTCAAAACTAGTTCCTAGAACGACCAACCGTTAGAAGTTACTCACCTCGAATGTGAAGAGGAAGCTCCAAAAGATGTTCTGATAATTTGTCCAATAAATCTTCACATAAACTTAATAAGCTAAACAATCTTCTCTAATAGTCTTCTTCTTTGATCTCATAGCTTTTAGCGCTCCAAAACTAGTCCAAGTAACTTCTCACTTTTGTTTGATCTCGGGCTTCCGTCATCAGCATTCAGTCCTCTCCGTCCGGTTGTCGTAAAAAAAGGTGAGCCAAAACAATTTATATAGAAAGTCGGTAGCTTGGTTCCCAAGAAAATGGATCACATGCATAATATAATTGCCTTCAGGACGTGTTGGCCAAGTCATGTTAATTTTATTTTTGAAATTATTGCAATCTAGGCACACTTTTGAAAAGTAATCACTGACAATAACAAAAATATAATTATTTTAAAATGAAATTCCTATAAGTTATTTATTATGAAGGCAAAAGTTAGAGACATACTGATTTACCTTCTTATTTATACCACTTGTCCTCATGGCCGCAAAGTGTTAACCCTGAGATCCATTTTTTTTTTTCTGTAATCTAAGAGTCCATCAGTGTTACTTACTCTTTCTCACTCTTCTCACCGTCGATTTTCTACTATCTTGATAAATTTAAGAAAAGAAAAACAATAATAAGAGTAAGTGTATGGTATAAGAAGTAGAGGGGTGGAGTTGTAAATAGATGAAAGTGTTAATTTATGTACTTAATACTTCAATGATGTATCATTTCTGTTAAGCTGAATTGAAGAGAACTTTTCCCTCCAAATTCTTCATCCTCATCTTCTTCTTCTTCTACCTTAGATTCTGTTATTCTCCATGCTATCAGAGCCTGCAAAAGGCTAGTCGTCGATCGATTCCGGTTGCTATTCATCTTCGTCGGTGACCTTCACTTCTCCAGTGACATCGATTGTTTCATTTCTGCAAAGACCGTTCAATTTCCACGGTTTTCTCGAGTTCGCACACATTAATGGCCGATCTAGGGTTTCATATTCGTCGTCTTGGTTGATGTGCTTCAAATCTATGTCTTCTTCAGATCTGCATTTATGAGTTCACTGAGTTGGCGTTCGAGTCTGTTTGTCGAGTTTTGCCGAGTTTGAATTGAATCGTCTTCATACACGTCCGAGTTTTGCCGAGTTGATCCGATTCGTGACGAGTTTCAACTGAGTTACACCAAGTTCTGTGTTCTTGAGTACTGGATCTCATGGCCACTCCATTACCGGTTGGATTAACCTTTCTTATCACAAATCTAAAGTCGATTGTCCAACTAAAGCTTGATAGCAACAACTACATGCTCTGGAAAGCTCGGTTAGAAGCAGTATTGCAGGCAAATGATCTCTACTCTCATCTCACCACTACGCACCAATGGTTGTTCTTTCTGATTCTTTTGGTAATGAAATCTCCAATCCAGTGTTCACTTCTTGGCGTCTTGTTGATCAACACTTAAAGACCTGCTTAATTGCCTCAGTTTCTCCTACTGTATTGCCTTTTATTCTACACTTATCTACTGCACATGAGATTTGGCACACTCTAGCACTTAGATATACCTCATTATCTCGTTCTCATATACACCAACTCAAGGATCAGGTGTTCACACTTCAGAAAGGCTCTAAGTCTATGATGGAATACTTAGACTGTGTGAAGAATTTAGTGGATCAATTACTACAAGTTCAAGAACATATCTCTTATGAAGATCTAGTTCTTTACATTCTTAGAGGAATTCCATCCTAATTTGACACTGTTAAATCAAATATCAGAATGAGTACATATAGAATTACTCTCAATGAGCTATCCTCTTCGTTATTGTCTGAAGACCTACATATTGGGAAACAAAGCTCTAACACTACATCTTCTAGCTCTGCAACTGTATCTCTTCCTACTTCACCTGAAATCTTAACAGATTATGGAGTCTACAAAACTCAATTCTACAGAGGAAGAGGTACTTCTAATTGTGGTGGAAGATATAATAATGGTGGCAGATCACAATTTGGAGGATACATTAGGGGTACAGGAAGAGCATTTAGGTATAACTCTGGCTACCAAGGCTATCAAGGATACAGTAGGGGTTTTAGACCATCATATCCTACTTCTCAAGATGTTTCATGTCAGGTTTGTGGGAAAAGTCAACACATTGCTTTAGATTGTTGGTACAGAACTGATACTGCTAACTATCACAGTTCTAAGAGCCAAGTGAGATCTTCTCCTTCCGACTATAAAGCTCATCACAGTACCATTCAGCATCCACAATATCCATATACTAGTTCTTATAATGGGCTTCCTAACTCTGTTGGATCTGCATCATCATCACCTCATTGTTGGAATAGATGCCCTAGAGGCAATCTAGTTTAGTATGAATTTGTATATGGCTAGAAAATTCATTTATTATTTATTGGATATTTAATATAATAAAGTCCTTAGATTTACAATTGTGTTGTTTATCTTAAATATCCCTAGTCAAGTATAATGATTAAATGGGACAATCATCTATAGACTAGTATGGGGTTGGATTGATATGGAGATATCACGATCCAACACATAGGTGTGCATTACGGAATGTTGCACTGGATTGACCCATCACCGAGAAGGCTACATACATGTTATGTTGAGTCACAAGTGCTTCTCGCGGTGCAATGGTATTGTCATCCTTAGACTTGAAGTCACTAGATATTCTAGTTGTGGATCATTGTGATCTTGGTAGCGTTAAACGCTACACCGTAACTGGGTAGTTATAAAGGCGTGTACTGGATACAATGAGAAGCAAGCTTAGAGATCGTAGTGGACGTAGAGAGGATTCGCCCCTCCCACATAACGGGAGCAAATATCCTAGGCCACTCGAAGGATAGTGCTTATAGAATGTCTGGCCAGACTCAAATAAATCAATATAGGATATTGATGTTATTTGCACGAATAAGGCTATTCCGTGGATCGAGAAACTAGGGATTGGATATACGAGTGTGACTTGTATGTCTCGTGTCCAATCCGGATATGGAGGCAAAAGGATGAGACAATTACTTGTACAAGGTTGTCTAGATGACTATTCTATTAGTTGGCTAGAATGGATGTTTGGCTAGAAACCGCTCCATATTAGCAAATAGTTGCTACCAACTAGATAGAACCTATGGGGTCACACGCTATATAGAGTTGTACTAGATTTGGGAATTAATTAATTGGATTAATTAATTAGAAGGATCACTTTGCAAACCCTTGCAAACTTAGTAGGGACTAATTTGCAAGGAAGGGACTAAATTGAATTCTAGTAGGACTAGAATAAGTCCTTTAGGTAGTTAACAAGGAGTTGTTGGACTATATAAAGGACCCTCCTTCCTTCCGTCCTCATAACTTATGCTCATTAGTGATCATAACAAGAGTGGGAGAGAACAAAGGAGAGAGAGAGCAAGCAACAAGGGCCGAACCCGTCCCTTGCCGCCGCCCCCTCACCCCGTCGGCCAAAAGAGGGCCGAGCCCCTCTTTTTGTCTCGTCTTGCGTGATTCCTTCACCCTCCTCTTATTCCGGGCTAGCACCAAGGAGTTTGGGAGATCTAGGAGCAACTCTAGGCGTGGATCAACTATAGAGAACGTGACACTATTCGCGTTTGAAGTCATCAAGGAGAACCCAAAGGTGTGTTTATGATTTCTTACCTTTACTATCGTTATGCATCTAGACTTGTGATCCTTGGAGGGTTTTGCATGGCTATTTGTTTGATTATGCTTCCGTTGCGCGATCCATGAATCAAAACCCAACAGTGGTATCAGAGCCATAGGTCATAGAGCATAAACGTAGTTTATGTGTTACATTCTTGTTGTTTTACACCTTAATTTGTTGTTTATCGCGTAAAACAAGACAAATCAAGCATGGGATGCAATTTGTCAAATAATTACCCATAACAAGATCCAATTTTTGCATTGGATGCATGAATTGGTGAGTTTGAGAAATTTTAGGATCTTAGATCTAGGGTTTGGGCATCCTTGGGGAAGAAGGAGTTCTCCCAAAACAAGGAAACAACCAAACTTGGGCTCCAAGCAAGGGAGTTGTTTTGGAAACAACTCCCAAGAGGAGGTTCGGCCCCCTAGGGGACCGCCCCCTTGCTTGCCGCCCAAGCTTGGCCGCCCTAAGGGGCCGGGCGGCCCTAATCCGCGGGCCTAGCTTGCGGGTTTTGGGCCGGGCCGGCCCTAGGGCCTTGTGGTTCACATTGATGGGCCCGGGCAATTGGATTGTTGGACCATGGACCGTTTTAACCCTAGAAATCCTAAAATCAATTAAAATAGACCAAGCGCGTTAAAATTGGATTTTAACTGTTTATGTGCAAATCGCATGGTGATTGGATATGGCCTTAGGATGTGGTTTGATGTGGATGTTTAATTTTGTGGTTTGGTTTTACGGCCTGCGAGCTGATCAATTAATTGTAATAATTAATTAGGGTTTTATGGCCTGCGTGTCATTTTTTCTCAACTTGTGAGATTTATTTTATTTAGTATAGATATTAGCTAGTGCTAGATAAAATAGATTGTTAGCCAAGATTGGAGAAAAGAAGCCCAAAGCCAAAGAAGCCACAAAAGATGGAGCATGGAGCATGGAGTATCCCACATGACTATGAAGCATGGACCAAAAGACCAAGACGCATGGAGATGTGTTTGCTTAGGGTTCATAGATAATTCCATTGGCTTGGAATTATCTTAGTCTAGAAAAGGCCATATCCACATCACGTTTAATTTCTGTTTTGTGGTTGTTTATTTATTGTCTTATTATTTGTGTGGTTGGTGTATGGATGATGCATGCAATTAGGATAATAAGATAATTAGACAACCCGGATCTATTATTTGGAGTTGTGCCCAAACTCAAATAGATAGATTAGTTGATATTGATCAACAAAATAATTAAAATTGAATATAAAATCCCTCAAAATTTAAATATTGTATTCTTGCATTCTCGTTATTTAAACACTCATTATCATCATTATTTATCAAGTTCGTGCGTGCCAAAGCATGGCGACTTGGTTCATAATGATGGAATGCGATGGCACGTAACAATGTGCAATTGTTTAGATAAGAGGTTGAACACAACTAGCCTATTAATTTGATTAAGAAACCTAGAGGCAATCAATTGGGATTATCCATATGGATGGATAAATAAGGAGTTATTTGCCCGATTGAACTAAGAGTTGCATATGGGATGCAATTGGAAATTGTTCCTACCTAAAATTAGTCAAATTATGGGTGACTTGCCAAAGCAAGCTCATAAGGAGATGAAAGGATGGATCTTGGCCCACTAGAAAATATAAGGATATTTTCCGCATTAATATCTTGAGGGTTATTAATCCGTAGAAAAATAGTGGGAGCTATATTTAATAAACTAGCCATTATTAAATATAGTCAAAAATTCACAAATACTAAAACTTGCGTATTTTCCTTTTTGTAGAATTCCAAATGGCAAACAACTCATCGAGTTCACAACATTCCCTACGATCTGTCCTTGAGAAGGACAAGCTCTCTGGAACCAACTTTCTTGATTGGTACAGAAACTTGAGAATTGTTCTCAAGCAAGAGAAGAAACTGTATGCAATAGAGGAGCATGTTCCAGAAGGTCCAGAGAATCAGACACCTGCTGCCTTAAAGGCGTATCAAAAGCGTGTTGATGACGCTAATGATGCGGCCTGCCTAATGCTTTGCACCATGACCTCTGAGCTTCAGAAGCAACATGAGAACATGAATTCTGTCGATATGATCGAACATCTAAAGCAGCTCTTCCAAGAGCAGGCGAGGGTAGAGAGGTATGAGGTCTCAAAGGCACTGTTCAAATGTCATCTGGCAGAAGGGAACCCGGTGGGATCCCATGTACTCCGAATGATCGGGTACTTGGAGAATCTCGCCCGGCTCGGGTTCCCGGTCGGCCAAGAGTTGGCAACCGATCTCGTGTTGCAATCGTTGCCCGAGAGTTATGGACAGTTCATTATGAACTATAACATGAACGAGATCGTTAAACCACTGCCAGATTTACTCAACATGTTGAGGACGGCTGAACAGAGCATCAACAAGGGTAAGGGCAAGGCCATTATGATGGTGCATAAAGGAAAGGGCAAAAAGTTTGCCTCTTCCTCCAAGGGCAAAGGCAAGTCAGTTGCCAAGACCAAGGAACAAGCCCTTAAGCCTGTTGGTGGCATTGCCAAGGTCGTGACTAAGGGTGAGTGTCACTACTGCAGTCAGCCTGGACACTGGAGGAGGAACTGCCCAAAATATCTAGAGAAGCAACTTGGCAAAAGTATCAAGGCTCTACGATCAGATCGTGGAGGAGAGTACTTGAGCCAAGAGTTTGACGACTATCTTAGAGAGTGTGGGATCGTATCCCAACTCACTCCACCCGGAACGCCACAATGGAATGGCGTGTCCGAGAGGAGGAATCGAACCCTATTGGATATGGTTCGGTCTATGATGTGTCAAACCGATCTTCCATTATCATTTTGGAGCTACGCTCTATTAAGTGCAGCTTTCACCATTAACCGTGTTCCATCTAAATCAGTCATGAAGACACCATATGAGATGTGGAGTGGGAGGCGTCCCACACTGTCGTTCATGAGGATTTGGGGCTGCGATGTCTATGTAAAATGTTTACAATCAGACAAGCTAGGGCCTAAATCGGATAAGTGTAAATTTGTGGGGTACCCTAAGGAAACTAAGGGATACTACTTCTACAATCCAACCGAGAACAAAGTGTTTGTTGCTCGGACCTGCGTGTTTCTAGAAAGAGAATTTGTCTCTAAAGAAGCAAGTGGGAGGAATGTAGAGCTTGAAGAAGTTCAAGAACCACAAATCACTGAACCGATTATGGAACATGAACAAGAATCACAAGCAATTGTGGAGCCACCTGTTCAGGTAACACAAGAGCTTCGTAGATCTAGTAGAGTGCGCCAGGAACCCGAGAGGTACGGACTTCTCGTAACTGATTCCGGCGACACGATGCTCATAGATGATGAGCCTACTACCTATGAGGAGGCCATGAATGGCCCAGACTCACAGAAGTGGCTTGAGGCCATGAGATCCGAGATGGAATCCATGTATGCCAACAAAGTATGGACTTTGGTGGAACCACCTGATGGGGCGCGGCCCATAGGGTGCAAGTGGGTCTTCAAGAAGAAGATCGACATGGATGGTAATGTGATTACCTATAAGGGCCGATTGGTGGCTAAAGGATTCAGACAGATTCATGGTAATGACTATGATGAAACCTTTTCACCAGTCGCTATGACCAAATCCATCCGAATCCTACTTGCAATTGCAGCATACTACGACTATGAGATTTGGCAGATGGATGTCAAAACAGCATTCCTTTATGGGAATCTCCTCGAGGACGTGGATATGATACAGCCGGAGGGTTTTGAGGATCCAAAGCAAGCCAACAAAATCTGTAAACTGCAACGATCCATTTATGGATTGAAGCAAGCTTCTAGGAGTTGGAATCGACGTTTTGATGAAGTGGTCAAAGAGTTTGGCTTCATCAGAAACGAAGATGAGTCTTGTGTCTACAAGAAGGTTAGTGGGAGCTCTGTAGCTTTTCTGGTCTTGTATGTGGATGACATACTACTCATTGGAAACGACATTCCCATGCTGCAATCTGTTAAAGATTGGCTAGGAAAGTGTTTCTCAATGAAGGACTTAGGGGAAGCAGCCTATATACTCGGTATAAAGATCTATAGAGATAGATCTAAGAGGTTGCTAGGACTAAGTAAAAGTGCATATATTGACAAGGTGTTGAAACGGTTCAACATGCAAGATTCCAAGAAGGGATTCTTGCCCATGTCACATGGAATCACTCTTTCGAAGGGTGGTTGTCCTTCCAATGAGATTGAGAAGGAACGCATGAGTAGGATTCCCTATGCCTCGGCCATAGGATCTATCATGTACGCCATGTTATGTACTAGGCCAGATGTGTCATATGCCTTGAGTATGACAAGCAGATACCAATCCAATCCGGGTGAGAGTCACTGGATTGCTGTCAAGAACATCCTAAAGTACTTGAGAAGAACTAAGGATGCTTTCTTGATGTTTGGCGGTGAGGAAGAGTTGCGTGTAAGGGGTTACACTGATGCAAGCTTCCAAACCGACAGAGATGACTTTAGATCACAGTCGGGATATGTGTTTTGCCTGAATGGAGCAGCGGTGAGCTGGAAGAGTTCCAAGCAAGAGACGGTAGCTGATTCTACAACAGAGGCTGAGTACATTGCTGCAAATGGCGCAGCAAAGGAGGCTGTTTGGATCAGAAAGTTTGTTTCTGAACTTGGTGTGGTCCCTAGCATTGCGGATCCAGTGGAGTTGTTCTGTGACAACACTGGGGCGATCGCGCAATCAAAGGAACCCAGATCGCACCAGAAGTCCAAACACGTGCTCAGGAAGTTTCATCTGATTCGAGATATTATCGATAGAGGAGACGTTCGGATATGCAAGATTCCTACAGATGATAATCTGTCAGACCCGCTCACGAAGCCTCTCACGCAGTGGAAGCATGAAGGGCACACTAGGAGTATGTGCATACGAGATGCGCCAGATTGGCTCTAGTGCAAGTGGGAGACTGTTGGAATAGATGCCCTAGAGGCAATCTAGTTTAGTATGAATTTGTATATGGCTAGAAAATTCATTTATTATTTATTGGATATTTAATATAATGAAGTCCTTAGATTTACAATTGTGTTGTTTATCTTAAATATCCCTAGTCAAGTATAATGATTAAATGGGACAATCATCTATAGACTAGTATGGGGTTGGATTGATATGGAGATATCACGATCCAACACATAGGTGTGCATTACGGAATGTTGCACTGGATTGACCCATCACCGAGAAGGCTACATACATGTTATGTTGAGTCACAAGTGCTTCTCGCGGTGCAATGGTATTGTCATCCTTAGACTTGAAGTCACTAGATATTCTAGTTGTGGATCATTGTGATCTTGGTAGCGTTAAACGCTACACCGTAACTGGGTAGTTATAAAGGCGTGTACTGGATACAATGAGAAGCAAGCTTAGAGATCGTAGTGGACGTAGAGAGGATTTGCCCCTCCCACATAACGGGAGCAAATATCCTAGGCCACTCGAAGGATAGTGCTTATAGAATGTCTGGCCAGACTCAAATAAATCAATATAGGATATTGATGTTATTTGCACGAATAAGGCTATTCCATGGATCGAGAAACTAGGGATTGGATATACGAGTGTGACTTGTATGTCTCGTGTCCAATCCGGATATGGAGGCAAAAGTATGAGACAATTACTTGTCTAGATGACTATTCTATTAGTTGGCTAGAATGGATGTTTTGCTAGAAACCGCTCCATATTAGCAAATAGTTGCTACCAACTAGATAGAACCTATGGGGTCACACGCTATATAGAGTTGTACTAGATTTGGGAATTAATTAATTGGATTAATTAATTAGAAGGATCACTTTGCAAACCCTTGCAAACTTAGTAGGGACTAATTTGCAAGGAAGGGACTAAATTGAATTCTAGTAGGACTAGAATAAGTCCTTTAGGTAGTTAACAAGGAGTTGTTGGACTATATAAAGGACCCTCCTTCCTTCCTTCCTCATAACTTATGCTCATTAGTGATCATAACAAGAGTGGGAGAGAACAAAGGAGAGAGAGAGCAAGCAACAAGGGCCGAACCCGTCCCTTGCCGCCGCCCCCTCACCCCGTCGGCCAAAAGAGGGCCGAGCCCCTCTTTTTGTCTCGTTTTGCGTGATTCCTTCACCCTCCTCTTATTCCGGGCTAGCACCAAGGAGTTTGGGAGATCTAGGAGCAACTCTAGGCGTGGATCAACTATAGAGAACGTGACACTATTCGCGTTTGAAGTCATCAAGGAGAACCCAAATGTGTGTTTATGATTTCTTACCTTTACTATCGTTATGCATCTAGACTTGTGATCCTTGGAGGGTTTTGCATGGCTATTTGTTTGATTATACTTCCGTTGCGCGATCCGTGAATCAAAACCCAACACTCATTATCAAGCTTATGCTTCGACAACACCTCAACAAACACAACAGTTCCAAGATTTTACGGGTTCTTCTTATTGGATTTTTGATTCTGGGGAAAAATGCTCATGTGACTAATGACAATTTACTTGTCTCTGCAGCCATGCCTTACTCTGGTAGTCATACTGTGACAGTGGGGGATGGTTCTATGTTACATGTATCTCATATGGGAAATGGCTTACTCCCTCTTCCTAATGGTAACCTCAAACTACATAATGTCTTTCTTGTACCCTCTATTACAACTGGCTCATGATAACAATTGATCCATTACCTTTTCTTCAAAGAATTTTCAAATCAGGGATATGCATCACAATTTAATCTTCCAGGGCCCTTGTAGAAATGGTCTATATCTCATGCCAAAATCTGGGGTTAGACCTATTCTATCACCTTCTACACAACTTCTATCATCTAATCGTAAAACTCACACTACATATTCTCTTCTATCTATTTTTGCAGCTGTGTCTCCTACTACTGCTGCATCTTCTCATGTATCTCTCCCAGCTTTCTGGCACCAAAGACTGGGTCATCCAGCTTCTCCATTCATGCATCATCTACATTTTGTGTTACATCTATCCAGTACTTCTCATTCATGTACTAAAATGTGTGTCCCATGCGAGATTCCTAAATCTCACAAATAACTTTTCCAGTATTAGTGTCTAAAGCTAGAAATCATTTTGATTTAGTACACTCAGATGTATGGGGTCCTTCTCCAGTGCCTTCCTGTTCAAAATTTCAATACTATGTTCTATTCATAGATGACTACTCCAGATTTTGTTGGTTGTATCCTCTTTTAACTAAAGACCAAGCTTATTCAGCCTATCTACATTTCACTACTTTGATCAAAACTCAATTTAATGTCTATGTTAAAACCTTTAGAACAAATCATTCCTTTGGCATTCTTCTTCAACAAGAAGGCACCATTCATCAAACTTCATGTCCCTACACACCTGAGCAGAATGGGAGAGTTGAAAGAAGACATAGGCATATTATTGAAACAGCTCCAGCATTACTAGATAATGCTTCTATGCCTACTAACTATTGGCTTGAAGCAGTAGCTACAACCAATTATCTCATCAATATCTTACCAAAGAAAACTCTTCAATATCAATCATCATTTTCCACTCTTTATCACAAAACACCTAATGTTGCTTCTCTAAGAGTTTTTGGATGTCTTTGTTTTCCTTGGCTCAGACCTTATACTACTCACAAACTCCAACAAAGGTCCACACCCTGTGTCTTTTTGGGGTACTGTCCTTACACAAAAGGATACAAGTGTCTTAACATGACTAGTTCTGTGATCTATGTTTCTAGACATGTAAAATTCTTTGAACATGTATTTCCTTTTGCTTCACAGGACACTAAGTCTAAACCTCTCAAGTCAACATCTTATGTTACCTCTTGGCTTCAGTTTCCACCTATCTTCACTACCACTACTACAGTGTCTCCTTCAATTCCTGTTACAGCTTCACAATTTGAGTCTCCAATCTCTTCTCCTATAATAGAATCATCTCCTTCTTCAAATCAATCTTCTCCCCTCATATCATCTCCGTCACCATCACCATCATCATCACCGCCCAGTATCCCACCTCCAGTTTACACTATGATTACCAGATCCAAAACTGGCATTCAAAAACCTAATCCTAGATACCAGGCTGACACATGTACTGCCTATTTGGAATCAGAACCTCCTACTCAAATTGAAGCAATGAAGTCTCCTCACTGGCTTAGTGCCATGAAAGAAGAGTTACATGCTCTTAATCAGCAACAAACATGGTCTCTGGTTCCCCTACCTCATCATAGACACCCTATTGGCTGCAAATGGGTATTCAAAATCAAGAGGAATATTGATGGATCTATCTCCAGATACAAGGCCAGATTAGTAGCTAAAGGATTTCATCAAACATATGGTAGTTGCAAGACAACAAACTGCAAGAATTGTTCTTTCTTTGGCTATTTCAAAGCAATGGCCCATCAAACAACTTGATGTAAGTAATGCCTTCCTTCATGGTCAATTACAAGAAGAGGTTTATATGATCCAACCACATGGCTTTCAACAGAACTCTCAGCTGGTTTGTAAACTTCTTAAGTCCCTGTATGGACTCAAGCAAGAACCTAGGGCATGGTATACTATGTTGTCTACATTTCTCCTCAGAGTTGGCTTCAAAATGAGCAGAGTTGATGCTTCTCTGTTTGTACTTCATAGACCAGGTGTGACTGTAGTGGTCCTGGTCTATGTTGATGATATCATCATCACTGGTAGTGATGATACTTATATTAACTCACTCATTCAATATATGTCTACCCACTTTGCTATGAAAGATATGGGGAACCTTTCATACTTCCTGGCATAATTTTTAGAAACGGACCGACAATCGAACCGGTGAGACACTGGTTCACGGTCGGACCAGTCGAACTAGTGGTTGGACCGATCTAACCGCACGTTTTTTAATAATATATTATTATATAAGCATGTAACAAATTTCATTAAAATATAGCATGGATACCTAATTACCTAATGTAAGTTCAAATATATGCTCAAAAAATGTAAACTTAATATAACATCATCAAAATTTCATAAAAAATAACACTAGAAAAAAAATAATTTTTTTCAAATTCGTGTGCTTTTTTTTGAAGTAGTCAAAGTGTCAAACCGTTCAAAATTTATTAAATGATTATAATTAGTATCTTTCTCTCACTCTCTCTCCATTATCCCCTCAATTCCTGCCCACTTATCCGAAACCACTATGTATCTTTATCAATTTGTTCCTATTTGTCAACAATTCTCCATATTTATCTCCACCTCTCTCTCTCTACAACATGCCTCTTTCTCTATCTCTCTCTCATGCTCAATATGGTCTCTCCTTCTCTCCTGATCAGATGCGCTGCGCTGCGCTGGTCCTCTCCTTCTCTCATGTTCAGATGTTGATCCGTCGTATCTACCAAGACTTGACTGACTGCGTGAGACCTCGTCAGACATGCCACTAGTTTGGTAGCATGATAAATTGTCGGAACTTCCAGTGGTGTGGCCGCCGAAGACGCAGAGATGCCGGAACAGTGAAGTTTCAGAAACCGGACCAGCTTTTAACCCGACCGGTTCACCGTTTGGACCGCAAAACCGGCCGGTTCTTGGCTGGTGTTGACCGGTTCGTGCATATCTGGTCCTATCAGCAAACCGAACCAGTCACCAGCCGGTTCACCGGTCCGACCGGTCGAACCTGCCGGTCCAGTCCGATTTGTAAGACTATGCTTCCTGGGGATTCAAATCAGTCATACTCCACATGGCTGTCATTTGCAGCAACCTAAGTTTGCAGGATATATTCTCAATAAGGCAGGAATGAAAGATTGTAAACCATGTGTTTCTCCTGTTTCACCAAAGTCTTCTACATTAACATAATTCTAGTTGGATCTCTGCAATATCTAACTGTGACAAGACCTGATCTTCAATTTGCTGTTAATAAGGTATGTCAACAGCTTCATGCTCCTAGACAATGTGACTATAGTGCAGTCAAAAGGATTTTGTGGTATGTCAAAGGCACAATCAATTTGGGACTTCACTTAACCCATGGGAACTTCAATGTCACAACATTCTCAGATGCTGACTGGGCTGGTGACACTAGTGACAGGAGGAGTACTGAAATACCCCGTTTTGTGACTATGGGTATTTTGTGATATTATTATAAGTGCTGGGGAGTTTAATTTAAATGTTGAGAGTTAATTATAATGGTTGCTAGAGTCTGGGGATCTTTGTTTCTTTTATCTAAAGTTGTTGTGTACAAGGAAATCCTCAAGAGATATCCAAGTATACACCCCAAGTAGAGAATAAGAACACAAAGAATTGTAGAGTTTGTGTAGGGAGAGGGTAAGCACTAGTAACTACTTGTGAGAGACAGACAGGTGTGAGCTATGGTCTTGGACCAGTATATGACTTGTGTCGCAACAGAGAGCTAACGATCCTATATATAGTGGGGAAGTGACGGTTGAGGGGTTAATGCACCATAAATGGCGACTTAAAGATAGACCCCCAACGGCACGTTCGACCGTGTATATAGGAACCGTTACGCATCTGCCCGCAAGTATCAGAGACCATTATGAGATCAGCCGCATTGATGGGACACGTAAGCCTAGGATCTCTCAAACATTTACCAGAGGTCGCGCACAAGCTTGGTTTTCGCATGCTCACGACGAGCCTTACCCTAGTCTCCAAACCACTAAGTCCCTACAAGTCCCGTGTTATGGTCCGCAGGGGGCCTGTCTCGTAGCTCCCACGTGGATCAGCACGGGTGGTAATCTGGTGTGGATGGAGCACAGATAGTTGTGCTGGATGGCTGCCACGTGGCAATGATCCGCCTTTCTGGAAAGCAGTATCTACAATAGCCCCCTTTTGCGCGATTGTCACGCACACTTCTGTTGTGCAGTCGCACAAAATCAAGCGTGCGTGAAGTTCACGCAGACCCTTTGGAATTTGAATTTTGAATTCGAATCCCTATAGCCCCCAGTCATAGCCTTGATTGCCTAGGGTTTTGGGAAGCGCCGTTTAGCCTTTGATGAAGCGTGGCCTCAGTCGAGTTAATCATCATCTTAATTTCGCCTACTTTTGACTAGATGGAGGAGTGGACGGAACACATCCTTTGCTATTACGCTCCAGACCTGAATCGCGCTAATATTTTTCACGCCGTTCGTGCAACCAAAGGTCTTCGTATCTGGCGTGATAGTACCATGCTCAAGACATTATTTTCCTGGTATTCCAAGAAGACCCACACCTTTCATCTCTCCCATCTTGAAGTTGCTCCCACCTTGGAGGATGTGGAGGTCTTGCTGAACCTCCCAAGCATGGGAATCATTGATCCCTTGGCGCCTTTAACTGACCCAGACGAGATTCAATTATTTGAAGATATAAAGTTCCTTATATCTGATATGGGAAGGACCGGCTCGAAATGGATGCCTGGAGCGACCAAGCCTTATGGAGAATTCCCACGTATATCCTCCGGTCCAAAGAATACTTGGTCAAAATGGCTCATGTACTTCTTTAAAGACTCTGTTGATCCCTCCGTGGCTCGCTAGTGGCGGAACAAAGACCCGTAGGCGGTCATCAGTGTCGTAGGAAAAGGGTTTTATTTTACCCTTTGCGGCTATATCTGCGTGTGGTTGTCGCACTACTTGATAGATGGGTTTCCCCATGACGGAGTCTTCATGCACGTGCTTCTTATTGCAGTGAGGTTATCCCTTAGACAAAAGGTAGCCCTAGGCCCACTCGTACTGGGCTCTTTGTATCACCATCTTGACTTGGCCACTGCTCATGTCGAACAGTCACGAGGAAGAGTCAACGTCTGTACCTTTGTTAATACTGCCTTCATGTCCATGTGGGCCTTCGAGAGATGGTCTGGATATGCCCCTATTCCTGTGAAAGTGAGCCTTTGGAATACCCCTAGCGTCCCTCAGATCTTCCAGAGTCCTCGAGCGTGGCGCTTGTATAACACGGAAGCTCCTCAACAGACATTCGCCTTGATAGTCGACGATGCTCGCTTCTTTACGCGTCGACTATACTACCCGTTAGAAAGATGAGAATATAGACTTCAGGGAGGACTTATATCCGAAGAAGGATATCACTCTTTCCGTTGAGCTCATAACCAAAGGTGATTGATCTTTCAGCAGGTTTGTGAACTGGGTTCGAAGAGGATTTCTTTCCGCGCTACCTGAATACGTGTTATAAACCGAGTTTTACGGTGACTATGAACAAGTTACTGTGCCGTATGATCCTGTTCGCATTATGCACCCAACTATCTTGAGGAAAATATTCAAATAGCTAAGCGCAAATCTTTCACGGCTAAGGCCAAGTATTCCCATTTTTTTGTTCAGGTATGCTCACGCTTCTTTGATCACTTTATGTACAAACGCGCTTACCGTCCTCTCTTTAACTGGTTTTCTTTCCTTTAGTGTTGTCTGAGGCGTTTTGCGTCCGGAGATAGAAGCGCGAGTTTTGCTGCTCGCATACGGGAGAAAAGAGCAGCCTTGCAAGGATCATTTATTCTTGGCAACCGTATTGAGCCAGCGATGCCTATGCCTCCCAAAGTCCAGTTGCTGGTTTCTGATGCACTAACAGCTTTCCTGGGCTCTAATGGAAAGAGCTCCTTAAGAAATAGACTTCCTTTTGAAGCTTATTCCAATGAGATACTCATGCGGGATCCGAAGCGCCTTCGCGTTGGGACAACTGCTCAAGCAAGCTCAAGATCTTCAACACGTAAGGGACATACCTATTTTCCTGGTAATTATGCCTGTTGATTTCATGAAGCTCTTATTCTTGTTTTGTGGCAGGTGAAACTTCTGGTGAAGGGGAGACAGGGGAGGTCGTGGTGAGCATGCGTGTTGCCAAAGACAGACGCCTTGTGCGCATCGAGAAGCAGAATGAAGATCCATATATACTCATCTCTTCAGATGAAGAATATATTGCACAAAACTTACGTACTGAACAAGATGTGTCCCCCGTGAAGGATGTTGCTTGTGAGGAGGGTTTGGGAGAAACCGTTCCCCCCAGGGCAGATGTGGTGTTAAGATAACATGCTCCTTGAACGAAAGGAATTACTACTAACGTTCCAGAGTCTGTCCCCCAGCAGGCTCCTGCTCTCGCCGAGGGCATTTGGTCAACTGAACCAAATCAGGGTGGCCCCTCTTCTTTGCCGGATCTTCCCAGGTCTTCCTTTTTTTCGGATGATTTTGTTCTGGATTTGGCCGTTCTTTCCTCCGGGAATCCATTCGAGATTCGGGGCTTACCGCATTTTGATCAAGCCTGCATGGAGTAACTCATGAAAGTTCGTGTGTCTTTCCCTGCTGCTTTTGCGCGAGTGTTAGAGTTGTCTACAGAAGACAGAGGGAAAACATTCAAAGAGTTGGTTACTTTCCTGGGAGAGCTGTATCAAGCTACTCCTGCAGGTACCACACCGGCTAAAGCCCATGAGTTCCTTGTGAGCGTGCAGAGGCTTGAACAGCTAGCAGCAGGACGGTTGGACTTGAGCTTCCTTGCACAACAGCTGACAAGAATTCATAATTCTGCAAATATGGGAAATGAGCTTGCTACTTTTAAAAGGGAGACAGCGGCCCTTGCCGCGCACAGGTAAGAGTTTGAGCGCCAAGCCAAGGAATTGAACGAGGCCGTGAGGCATTACAAAGCCAGCAAAGCCCGTATTGCAGAGCTCGCTGCTAACTCCCTTAAGCTGTCAGCGCGAGATTCTTTGCTAAAAGATTTCTTCGAAGAATGAGACTGTTTTGACAAGAAAACGTTTTCCTTGTCCTGCTTTTGTTTTGTGCCCTGCGTGGCTGTAATACTGGACAATATGTATATGTGTATCTGTCATTCATGCCTTCATGACTTGACAAGGTTTTATTGCTGCCGTATGAGTTAGTGTTGGCGCACTTCTATTTGATGAAGTGGATTTGCTATCATGTGAGATAGGCTTTTTCCACAATCATGTGAGACAGGCATGTATTGGCATCATAGGCTTTTGCCACTATCATCTAAGATAGGTTTATATTGCTATCGTATGAGATAGGATTTTTACCACTATCATGTAAGATAGGTTTATATTGCTATCGTATGAGATAGGCTTTTACTGCTGTAGATAGTGCTTTCTGAGCAGACAGATCTTTGCCACGTGGCAATCATCTAGCACACCATATTGTGCTCCACACACACTGGATCACCAGCCGCGCTGATCCACGTGGGGGCTGCGAGACAGGGCCCTCGCATACCACTGCACGGGAATTGTAGGGACTTAGTGGTCTGGAGGCTAGAGTAAGTCCTGTCGCGTGCGAGCCAAGCCCGCGCGCGACCTTTAGTAACTGCTTTTGAGAGATTTATGGCACGAGCTCCATAAACCCGGTCAACGCGGTCAAACCCGGTCAACCCCTTAACGGTTCCGGTATTCGCGCATAACGTGCTGTAACGGTCCCTATATACGCAGACGAACGTGCCGTTGTGGTTAAGCTAATTAAGCCGCCATTGATGGGCGCATTAACCACACTACAACGGTCACATTCTCCGTTATATATAGGACATTAACCTTTCCATACAAGGAAAAACACACCAGACATACGCGGAAGCTCTGCCAAACCCCTGTCTCTCTCTCAGACAGTGCTACTGCCTTACTCTCTCCCTACACACAACCCAACACTTCCTGTGCCATTTTCTATTCTCTGCCTTTGGTGTACACGAAGTTCTCTCTGCAGGATTCTCTTGTGCACATTTTGGTGAACCCGACGTGAACTTACCATTGCAAGCAACCATGTCTCATGAGGATGATGTCAGTAACAGATCGCCTTCCACGGAGACCACCTCAGGAGAGGAGACTCGCCGTACTCCTACAGCCGCCGGTGAAGCTCCGACGCTAGAAGCCTTGGACGCCACCATCCAGAATCAGGCGAAAGCTCTCAAAGCTCAATCTGCGCAGCTAGAACGGATCATGGCTGTCTTGGGGACTCTCGCTCCAAACCCCGCACCAGCCACCGCCGTCTCTCAGGGAGGAGGAGCCTCCACCACTCAAGGATTGGGAGTGTCAACCACACCCCAACCCTAATCTGCAAACTCCACCGGTGACTACACAACTACCCTCAATTCAGGGGTCAACGACTCAAATGCTGCCTCTCACTGCTCACACTCCTCAGCCTCCGGCTTTGGTACCTAATCCGGCCTCACAGTATCCCTTGCCTCCTCCAACGGCAATCTGGGGTAACGTGAATTCACAATATGTCCCTAGTCCTCCTGCGACATATGTGTCGCCTCCGCCTGCAGCAACCCCTCCTCCCGCTGCCGAGGGAAGTACTCCGGAGTGTATGACGTCTCTGCAACGACGCATAGACACTATTCAGGCTCACCAATCGTTCGCGGATACCATCATCCCGAAGCTTGACAACGATCCGCCTATCCCACGAGAGATCTATCTCATGCCTAACCCTGCTGGGTACAAGGCTCCTAAATGGGACAAGTTCGAAGATGTCAATGGGAACTCCCATGAGCATGTCATGCGTTTCATTGATGTGATGGGGCCGTATGGGGCTGATCCTAAGCTGCTGATGAGCGAGTTCCCGAAATCCTTGGGGAATGTGGCTTACAAGTGGTACAGGACGTTGGAAGCCGGATCCGTGAAGACTTGGGACGACATGGTCCAGAAGTTTTACACCAAGTTCTTCCAGATGGAGGAAAAGGTGACGATGATTCATATCTCGCGGATGTATCATAAGCGCGAGGAGGATGGGATAACCTTCATCAAGAAGTTCAGGGCCAAGTCCTTGGAATGCAAAGATGTGATAATCGAAAGCAGACTCGTTGAGATATGCCTGCAATGCATGAGAGACGAGTATAAAGGTATGCTTATCAACCTGTAGACGCCTACGTTTTCGAAGCTAATCGAATGCACGAAAAACATTGAGCCTATAGTAGAGAGGCAGAAAAAGAGGAACGCCCCTGAGCGATCCTCGGGCGGTACCACTTTCAAGATCAGGAGATTCAGCTATAAGAGGGGACGTGAAGTTGAAGTGAATACGGTCTCGCCCCAAAAGCAGCCCAAGGTAGTGAACTTTGATGCACCGCCTCTGCCATGTTCGGTGGAAGAAGCAAGCGACCTTTGCAGACAATGGCGCAAGGACGGTGTCCTACCGCCGCTCGAAAAGGCGCCCTCCAGGGAGATGGTGAGGGACCCGAAGTGGTGCGAATATCACGGAAAGGTTATGCATCCCACGGCGGACTGCAAGAAGCTCAGAATCATGTTTAGCCAAAAGATGAAGAATGGCGAACTGATCGTCAGCGATCAAAGGCAGGATGTGCGCAACAATCCACTCCCTGCCCATGCGGAGCAAGAATCGAAAGGCAAAGAGGTCGCTATGATCTGGATTGTGGATCTTGAAGAGGTCGCGGAGGATGGTCTACCCATCATTGCCGAGATCCATGATGATGAGGACTACATCATAGACACGGAGGATGAACGTGCCGATCGAATGAAGGGATTTCATGGGTTCAGCAGGTTCTTCGATGAGATGAAATTCTCAGATAAATGCCGCAAGGAGATGACAAAGGCGATCTTGAGGATAGCAGAAGATTACGAGGAGGACATTGTAATCTCCAATGGAAAGGTTGTCAGGGCGTCTCGCTCTACAGAAAAGGTCATAACCTTCTCCGCAAGCGACAAAAAGACAGATGCGAGCCATCAGAAGCCTCTGTATGTGACGGCCATCATCAATGGCGTGGAGTTCAAAAGAGCGTTCGTTGACGGAGGAGCAGCAGTTAACGTCGTTTCGCTCCATACTCTGAAGCTAGCGGGAATTTCGGAGCACAAGATCGTCAAGCGTCCATCCCCGCTGATGGGATTCGGAAGCGACTCCAGAATGACGATAGGATGGATCCGCCTGGGTGTCCAGATCGGCAAGATTAAGTGTTCAGCAAAATTTATGTCATAGATGCGAACACTACGTATCACATGATCATAGGTCGAGCCTGGATTCATCGCTTTGATGCTGTCCCTTCAACAGCTCACCAAGTAATGAAAGCCATTTGGAATGACAGAATAGTCGAAATACCAGCTTCGACAAATCCTTTCAACACGGATGAAGCACATCTCAGTGAGGCGGTGTGGTTCACTGAGATGGCAGATGAGCAAACGCCGGGACCGTTCAACCCCACTCCTTTTCCCCGATGGGAGGATATCAAAGATTAGTCACCCGCAGGAGTGATGGTGACAAGAGAGGATGCCAAGGAAAAGCCGTCTACGCGAGAAGAGGCGCCGCGGATCGCCTACCAGCGAAAGAATGTGTATACCTTGAAGAGAATAGCAAAACATGACCCTGAAGGCAAGGAAATAGAGAGTTTCTACGCCAACGGAAAGAAATGCTATCGCATATGAAGGTGCGCGGGGGTGTCCTCACGCGGGCATGGGGATATCCCTGAGCAAATCAATCAGATTGAGCAGATTTTGGAATCAGACAAACCAATGCCAAGAGTTCTAGAGGAGAAACTCAAAGAAGCGCCTGAATGCATGGAGGATAAACCCAGGCCGCAAAAGTAGGAGCTAAAGGAGGTATTCCTGAGACCGAGCGAAGAAAAGAAGAGGCCAGTCTTTCTAAGTGTGGACCTTACAGGCGAAGAGGAGGAAAGATTGCTACAACTCTTGACTGAGTACAGAGACGTATTCGCGTGGGAATACGATGAGATGCCTGGCTTGGACACGAGCATCACTATGCATCGGTTGGATGTAATCCCAGGATCCAAACCGGTAAAGGAGAGCACAAGAAGCTTTAGGCCGGAGCTCAACGTGAAGATTAAGCAGGAAATTGTCAAACTCCTAGATGCCAAATTCATAGAGTCAAACCACCATCCCACATGGCTGGCCAACATTGTGCCAGTAGTAAAGAAGAATGGGCAGCTTCGCATTTGCGTGGATTTCCGGGATCTCAATCGTTCCTGCCCTAAGGACGATTTTCCGCTCCCCAACATTGACTTGCTTATCAATTCAACCGCGGGTCATCGCATGTTCAGCTTCATGGACGGCTTCAGTGGGTACAATCAGATCAAGATGGACCCCGAAGACGCACAAAAAACCGCATTCATCACCCCGGTGGGAGTATTCAACTATACGGTGATGCCTTTTGGCCTCAAAAACGCAGGTGCGACTTACCAGCGGGCCATGATGGCCCTGTTCCACGACATGATGCACAAGGAAGTGGAGTTCTATGTGGATGACCTAGTTGTCAAATCCAAGGAGGAGGCAGACCATCTGGCGGATTTGTGAAAAGTGTTCAACAGATGCAGACGCTTTCAATTGAAGATGAACCCTATGAAGTGCGCATTTGGGGTAACTTCAGGGAAGTTCTTGGGATGGGTGGTACATCGTCAAGGAATAGAGCCCGACCCTGCGAAAATATCAGCCATCACTGGCATGACTCCGCCGCATAACCAGAGTGAAAACCTTCTTGGGAAAGCTATCCTATATTCGAAGGTTCATCCCAGCGATCGCCGAAATCACCTTCTGTTTCAGTGATCTTCTCAAGAAAGATGTTGTATACAACTGGACTGCGGAGCACGAAGCTGCGTTCGGGAAACTAAAGGAGCTGCTGACATCGTCAAAAGTAATGATCGCACCTCAGCTCGGATCACCACTCTTGTTGTATCTGACGTCAACAAGGAGGTCCGTAGGAGCCCTCCTAGCTCAGGAGTATGAGGGTCAAGAAAGGCCCATCTACTATATCTCTCGCATCGTGCAGCCCGCGGAATCAAGGTACACGGACATCGAACGTCATTGCCTTGATTTATTCTTCGTAATAGAGAAGTTGAGACACTATTTTGCTTCGCACAAAGTGGTGGTGGTCACAAAGAGCGATCCCATACGATATCTCCTGACTCACACCACTCCTGGAGGAAGATTGGCAAAGTGGTATATGACCATTTCCCAATATGACATCACATGCGTTCGGCCGCGGGCGATCAAATCGCAGGCGGTAGCGGATTTGCTGGCGCAATTCCCTGATAAGAGTCATGAGCCCGTGATTGAAGAAGAATTGGATGGACCTGAAATCTACGAAGTTGAGTTGCCCTATTGGACGCTTCATTTCGATGGCTCGTCAACAAGGAAAGGTGGAGGCATCGGAATAGTCTTGACCAAACCAGATGGAGAGGTCATACAGATGTCCGCAAAGCTTGACTTCGCAGTCACCAACAATGAAGCAGAGTATGAGGCTCTCATCGCAGGTCTTCGCACTGTAAAGGCACTAGAAGTGAGCAATTTGACGGTCATGGGGGGACTCCAAGCTGATTGTCAAGCAAGCCTCGGGCGAATATGGTTTGAAGGAGATAAACCTATTACCCTACCGGAACTTGGTACAGAAATTAGTGCAACAGTTCTGCGACGTTAGATATGAGCATAAACCTCGAGCGGACAATAGGCATGCTGATGCTTTAGCTACCTTGGGATCCAAGGTTAGTGCAGACAAATGTCCTGCGAGAATCTCTATTGAAGTGCGAACATCCTCGGCATTGACAAAAGACGCGTGCGACGACGAATGCATGGACGATGCGGACTGGAGAAAGTCAATCTTACGGGCCATCGCAGAAGGCACGAGCAGCGAGAACTGGGCATCCACAAAGGGGTATTGCATACATGACAACACCCTCTACTACAAGGGCCCTGGCGGAATACTCATGCGATGCGTCTCCGAGCAAGAGGGACAACTGCTGTTAGAAAAGATTCACCAACATGCTTGCGGGGAAAGTGAGGTGTCAATCTATCGGAAAGCCCAGAGGTATGGCATTCATTGGCTGGACATGTCAACGGCCGCAGCATTGATTCAAGGAAATTGCGAGAGTTGCGCACTAATCAAGGATTCTCTGCTAATTGCTCTGACCGACGATGATGCGGATTGGAGGAAACCACTCTTTGATTTTCTCACTCAGGGTATTGTGCCTGAATCGAGAAAAGAAGCTGAGAAACTAAAGAGAAAAGCAGCCCGATATGTGGTGCAAGAAAATCTGCTTTGGCGAAGGGGCCATGAAGGTAACTTGCTGCGATGTCTAGACAGCAAGGAATCACAAGAAGTGATGGACCTTTCTCATCAGGTGGAACATCAGGGAGGTGCGAAATTATGCAGACAGCTCCTCTCAATTGGATATTTCTGGCCCACTATGGAGGCTGATTGCTGCACCAAAGTAAGACGCTGCCAGGAGTGTCAGTTCAAAGGTAATCTAGTGCACGCTCCTGCCGTAGATCTACACGCGTTGGGAACACCAAGGCCGTTTCATACATGGGCTCTGGATTTCGTTGGTCCCATTCGACCGACCTCGCACGGGAATCATTTTATTCTCACCGCGACCGAGTTGTTCACCAAGTGGGTAGAAGCAATACCACTAAAGACAGCAAATGCGCTAGCCGTGGTCCATTTCATCCAGGAAAGCATCGTATGCAGGTTCGGAATTCCAAACACCATCCTTTCGGATAATGGTACCCCCTTTGTCAATCGACAGGTGGCTGCAAAGCTAGCAGAGTACAACATAAGACAGATATGCTCCACTCCATACTACCCGAAGGAGAATGGGCAAGCGGAAGCAACCAACAAGACTTTATTGAGAATCTTGAGCAAGATGGTCGCTGATGAAAACAAGAAATGGGCTGATTCTTTGAACATAGCCCTGTGGGCTTATCGGACTTCTCCAAGGACGCCCACAGGGGCCTCGCCGTTTCTTTTATGCTATGGAGCCCAAGCAGTGGTACCTGCGGAAGTAAAGATTAACTCTGCAAGGTTGGCTTTTCATGCATTATATAACAATCAACGCGATCATGACTTAGTCCTGCTAGAAGAGAAGCGGGAGCAAGCTAAAAGGACTAACAAACGATAAGGATCGCTCGTGCGTACAACAAAACGGTCCAACGACGAGATTTCGCAGTTGGAGATCAAGTCTTGCGCGCGTCTGACCATTGCATGCGAGAGGCAGCTCACCCAAAATTCGCAGCCAATTGGGAAGGACCCTTTGAAGTCACATAAGTCTTTGATAGTGGCTGCTGCAACATACGGAGGTTACATGGAACGACCTCAACCCCAAGCTCAGTCAACATGCGCTGGATTAAGAAGTATTATCCTTAACTTCTCTCATTATATGCGTTAGATTACAACGTCTGCTTTATGCTCTGTATTGCTATAACTCGCACATCTTCTCTCCCATATGAGAGAATTGTAATCTCATCTCTCCCATATGAGAGTATTTTATAATATAAAGAATTCTCCCAAATGAGAATAACTTTATGATTTAAGCTATCTTTATTGCTCTATCTATTTTATTATTTTCGTTAGCGAAAGTCTATCCGCCGTGATAGCAGCCTATGCGAATACGATCTTAAGTGATCTTTTAAAGCCTATCCACCGTGATAGCAGCCTATGCGAATAAGATCTCAAGTGGTCTTCTAAAAGCCTATCCGCAGTGATAGCAGCCTATGAGAATACGATCTTAAGTGATCTTCTAAAAAGCCTATCCGTCGTGATAGCAGCCCATGCGAATATGATCTTAAATGACCTTCTAAAGCCTATCTGTCATGATAGCAGCCTATGCGAATATGATCTTAACTGATCTTTTAAGCCTATCTGCCGTGATAGCAGCCCATGCGAATATGATCTTAAGTGATATTTTAAAAGCCTATCTGCCACGATAGCAGCCTATGCGAGTATGATCTTAAGTGATCTTTCAAGCCTATCTGCTATGATAGCAGCCTATGCGAGTATGATCTTAAATGATCTTTCAAGCCTGTCTGCCACGGTAGCAGCACTATACGAATGCGATCTCAAAATGATTCTTATGTCTATCTGCCATGATAGTAGCATTATGCAAAATGATCTTAAGTGATCTACAGAAGCCTATCTGCTGAGATAGCACTCGTACTTGGGTCTAACCTTAAGTAAATCTCAAGCCTATCCACCAAGATAGCAAAGCTACGCAAATAAGATCTTGAACGATCTAAAATCATGACTGCGAATCTATCCGACAGATAGCAAATCATAGCAGCAATGCAAAGTGTGAATACAACACTACAGAGGGCGAAATTTGCCAATACGCATGCGAAATTGTAATTTGTTGTAACGAAAACAACAAATCATACAAAGCGATACGTCATTATGAGTCAAAATGACTTACAATTTATCTGTTTAGATAACAGCTTACAAGCGAAAGGCTCGAAACAGAGCTAGTTACACAGCCAAGATGGCTTACAATGCATCTAAATAGTAACTTACAAGCGGACGTTACACATCGGGGAATCCTAAATGGAAAAGGATCGACCTAACGGTCCTAGAAGAAGCTATGCGATACAAAGATCTGCGACCAAAGATCTGTAGCAAGTAGGGTGTTCCTGCGAGAAGAACAGCCCGCATCCCACCATGTCTACAAGACCTATGCGATGCTATGATCGAGGTCTCAGGATCTGACAAGGCCATTCTTTGGTCTTATGCCCAAGAGATGTAGGAACCACCTGTTTCGGCGTATGCGGCTGTGAAGAACAGGCAAGCACAAACTCCTAGGGCAAGAGGTTCCTTGTCCACGGAGACGAGCACAATGGTTGCCACCCTGAGCTCACGAACGTGGTGGCGAATGATCAACCTCCGGGCAATCTAGAGGAGAAATCCGCCGTTCATTACGAGTCAGTAGCAAGGCCAGTACGGCGCTGCACCTCGCCGGGAGGCGGCCGGAAACATGACCTGCAAGCATAATAGACGAAGAAAATTCTTCGAGCAAGCATGAGGAATTATCTGCATCTTCTTTATGATAGTTATAAAGATCAATAAGCCTTGTAAAGCAGATCTTGGAAGCTATTTCTATGGCACAAAGCACAAACTCAGGTTTCACAACTTGAAGCTGCCATGAATCAACGAAAGACAAGCGTTGAAGCCAGCAGTCGTAAGAACTCACGGCAAGCCACATAGTGGGATGAAGAACCCAAATAGCAAAAGGTTGGGTTTATATAGACCTCGTGGGGACTCTTCGGTTGCCAAGATGAGTCAGCAAAACTTGAAAAGAGGGTAAGAATCAATCACTTACGCCTTGAAAAGAGGTAACAATCAATTACCCTACTAAAGGCTACGACGATTCGGTTGCGTATCCTAACTAATGACGGATGGTCATGATACGGATGGACTTCCTAAGGAAAGCGTGCTTATCTAATGAGAAATTAGCGCGAAAATCAAGGCAGAATATCAATTGCTGATGTCATAATTGATATGCACAGATATATTCGAGCACATCCCGAGAAGGGCAAAACAGGCATTCAATTTCTTTTTTTTGAAAAAAAGGGGGGAGAAACCCTAGAAACATTACAGTAATGTTTTAGCATTTTTCTCCACACAGATTTGCTACTTTTCAAAATAAGCCTTTGACCAGGGAGTCATTGGGAGTAAACTGACGCGACAGATTTTCCACTTGCTCCACTTCTTGCTTCAATTGCTCGTATTTGGCGTTCATCTCATGGAAGAGCTTCACAGCCTCTTTAGCCTTTTGCTTTTGTTGCTCTACCTTCTGCTCCTCAGCTGCGAGGTTATGGTAGCCGCGCTTTAAATTCACGGCCGCGCGAATCTGGGTGACTCTTTTGACAAGAAACCCAAAGCCCAGCTTGCCTTGAACTTTGGCGAGAAGGTTTTGACACATGCCAAAAAGCAATTCCGCGCTCTGAGGAGAAATGGTCGCAGGTGTGGCCGCGGATAGCTGCTCCAAAATCCAGATGGCTTCAGTAAAAAACAGCCTCCTGTCGAAGGGCCCTACCTCCAGAGACCTCACAAGCGATTAAGGATAGGAGAGGCGCATCCGAACTAGCCAGTCCACGTCAGCTTGCTTCAGCCCTAAGGCAATGTTAAACCAAGTTAGACTATCGAACTTGCAAATGAAGAATGTAAGATTCGAACAATAATCATGAAATACCAGTTCCTTCAAGGATCTCGCGCAGAGAAGGAATGCGCATTGCGGGGGTAGCTGAAGGCTGTCCTCGCTCCATTGCCCTTCTATCGGCTGCGAGCTCTAACTCCTCATAGTTGGTGGGAAGAGTATAAGCTGCACCAGGTGCGATTGCAGCCCCGACCTGCGAACTCCAAAAGTTCCACGCAGGAAGAGGTGCCGCAGGCTCAGTCATTGTCGGAGGCATGGCAGCAGCAGAAGTTGCAGCTTGATTAGGGATGCCTTCAGGTGCGATAGCGTCAGCAGCGTTTGTTCCTGTTTCCTCAGCACCAGCGTGGGCATCTTCCTCCATCAACACAGTGTCAGCTTCCGCATCATCAGAAAGTTTAATGACGTCCTCGAAGGGCTCTCCTGCATATTCAGCAGCTGCGTCAGTATGAGAACTCGGCACCGGGACATAGGATGCAGAAGGCTGACTACTTTGTTCCAACATGGCTTCATCAGCGTTGCCTGCGATGCAAGATGCGATGATGTGAGATAACTTGTATTGCATAATATTTTACTATCTTTGGTAAGCTAAGAGCGAGCACCTCCACGCGAAGGTGGAATCGCAGCATCCTCGTCATATGCTAAGGACGTAGAACCTTGCCCTATTAATGTATCTTCATTAAGCATGTCTTTAAGGTGAGCGTGACCTGGGGCGCGAAGAAACCAGGCATGATTATGTTTGGGTCGCTAAGCCTAGTTCACACATGTTGCTCAAATGATTACCTGAAGGTTCACCGCACTTGCCTACTAGCCAGCGGTGAATGTCAGCTTTTGACACGCCGTGCTTTAGCGCACCGACAATAACATCTCGATAAGTTACTGCGAGATTAAAAATCTCACCTTCATTACCACCTGCGATTTCTTCAAAGTCTGCTTGGGCTTGCTCTAGAGCTGCTGCATCTTCTTCTGGAGCCGCATCCTCCTCGTCAACTTGAGGAGCCACCTCTTCTGGAAGCACATCTTCCGCATCAGTTGGACATACCAGGTCGTCGACGTGTTGTTCTTCTAGGCTCCTTTGCTTCACGCGTTCGAGCTCCTCTTCTTCTCGCTTTCTTCTTCTTTCAGCAGCCTCCGCAGCTGTTCTCCTGGACTCGGCAAGAATGTCCTCGCTTATGGTTTCGTCAGAAGCACCAGAATGAGAACCCCTCTTCTGCTTCTTGGCCAAAAGGCCACTGATGGTCTCATCGTCATCATCTGCTAAGAAACAATCCGTTTAGATAAGATTGCGAAAGAGTTAAGATAATGAGAAGAGAAGTACGACTGAGATACCTCCTGAATCTTCCTCTTGTATCTCATCTCTCTCTCTGTCTCTGACATCTTCAATTCTTTCCTCTTCTTCATCTCCTTCTCTTGTCTCCCTTCTCTCCTCCTCTTCCTCCTGGCCAAACGGAACAAAGGTCTCCACTGCGAGCTCCTTCTGCGCTTTACTGTTCATGCAAACTTTACCTTTATCCGTGGCAGTAAGGGATCTCGCAGGAGGGGAAGTTGGAGCGCTCCTAGGGGAAGAGATTGTGATTCCACTACAACAAATACTGCCTCCGTTGACAGCAAAATTTGTCGGTAGATAGCTTAAATTTGTCGGCAGATATTCTACCGACATAAATTAGTTTGTCGATCCGTAATCACAATAGCTCCGTCGTTAGAATGATAGCCGACAAACGTTATGTTTGTCTGCAGAAAGAGTAAGCAGCGACATACATTTCTGTCGGTAGTTTCGTTCTACTGTCTATGTGTGTTTGTCACCTTTAAAACTGGTGACAAACGTATATTCATGTTTATTTAGATAGATGACATCCAGAATAGTCACTAGAAGAGAAGCTTGACGGTACTTCATCTTTCTTGTGACCTTCGTGCTTGTCACCTTTATCACAACTTAATAAAAAAAAAAAAATTTGAAGACCATCCAAACATGCTGCCAAACATAAACAAGATGCCATAAATTGGCATTTTACATAAGAAATAAGTTGGCTACATACACTACTTGCATTCAGCAACATGTCATAGATTGCCAAAACTACATAAATCTTAGCATCACAACCCAGTTCAAAATATTCAAAGTCGCAGCAAATTCGAGCTTAGTTCAAAAACTACACAAGTCATTCCAGATTCTAGTCTAGTCAACAGAAATAATAGACATAGTAGACATAGTGGATCCAAAACTCCGTGACATGAACTATATATAGCACTCCATTCACGAACATCTGGTCCAAAAAGCTAACGTACTCCATTCACGAACCCCTGCAAATATTCATACATAAAGTCACTGCCTACTTGATTCCTAGATAATGATAGTTATAAATTAAATATAAAAGCATTCATCATAGATAATGATAGTTATAAATTTTACAACAGATCAACATTCTCCATCTACAATATATTGGTAGCAGATTGGTACTTTCTTGCCTGGGAGATATTAGGTACACAGTCTCTTTTCATTGGCCAGAATGTTAAGTAATGGCAAGTAAACATATAATTTATGACACCAACTAGTGAAGACCATTAGAGTCATTATCGTCTAAATGAAGAAAGTAACTCCTGACCAAATAGTACGTACACGACCTATGTTCCTTCTCTTTCTCTCTATGCTAATCGTGTACGAACAAATAGTTTACCTGTTTAGTACTGAATCATAGGATGAGGTACTAAACAGGAGCCAGATACATGCTTATAGAGATATCACTCAGTCTGCACAAGTATATATAGTTGTCTAGTTTGATCATGAACAAGTGGAGCCAGACACTATGTAATTAGAACTTGATAAATACAAGCAGGAAATAGGATATAATAAGTTAGTAATAAAAATTCATAAATATAGCTAATTTGCTTAATTACACTAAACCCGATCTAACTACTTTTATGCAAGTATAGATCAAACTCAATTAAAGTCAGGTTGGGTTCTCAAATTCTTATGCATGATTGATTAAAATATGGGAAAGGGAGTGGCAGAGGGCACTGGGCACGGACTCAGTCTCTCTTTGAAGCAATATCACTTTGAGAGTAGTATCAGACTACTTTAGATCAATGGTGCAAAAGGGAATACCTGTATTTAAATCCGACAATGGAAATCCATAATCAACAATACCAGATAAACTATACATTACTGAAACAGGTATCTAGCTCTAAGTCACACAACAACCACCTCTACAATTGGGGGCTCATTGCCAATACAAAGAAAACAACATATGTACAGGGACTGCCACACACAAACTGACCACCACACATATGAAAACTTGAAATCGAGAGTAAGGAATTCACCTCAGATTGGGAAACTGCAGCGGTGGCCGATGTTTGGTTCCAAACACGAAGAGGTAGAAAATAAAATAATAAATCTTCAACTAAATAACTCATTCTTTTTAGGGAAAAATAACCCCTTCTTATAAATATAGAGGAGACACATGTATTATTCTTCTAAAATAGAGCAAATAGAACAAAGAAGTTACAGGATAATCCTATAGGATTTGCATCTTATTACATGTTCTCCAATAGTTGAAGTTTTATTTTCATTCCTCAATAAAAAACGTCCTGCTTCCAACATGCTTGGCGAGCTGCTTTGTCTACCAGTGACCCTGGTGGTATTGTTGTAGTATTTTCGGTTGTCCTCTTTGAACAAACAACTGAACAATGTAGCCACAAGATCCAAACCAGGACATGGCAGTTTATACTCTGAACTTGTAAGAGAGAGAGGTCACAGCAATGCCACATAATTTCTTGTTTCTTGTTCCAAGTACAATGCCACATAGTACCCTGAACTATCTTAATGTCTAAACTCCAAAAGAATTGTTTCTTGTTCCAAGTACAATGCCACATAGTACCCTGGAGCACCATAGCTACTACTTCAAAATAAGAGGGTCACTCATGTTTAAGACTTTCTGAAAGTACTGACTTGGATGCCCAAGGAAATCACAGTAACTCAGTTATTGCAGGGATCTTATAGTGCTTAAACTGAAATAGAGTTGAATATCATTGTGCAAAATCCACATCACAAAAAGTATAAAACACACTATATTAAAACCACAAAAAAAATTCCCATGGATAATAATATCAGCTAATAGTATAAGCCAGGGATATGTCAGTATTAACTACATAACTTGTCAGTTTTCATTCAACAATTTAATCAAACGTGTCCGGGTATAAGCAAAGATTGTTTACTGCAGCCATAAAGTTAAGTATACGAATCGAGCCTGTATAGCATAATCGTATGTACCTAATCATCCAATCAGAAGAAGACGAAGCACCAGCACCTTTGGCAAAGAGGACTACTGGATACATTCCCCTTTTTTTTTGCCTTCCCCACTTCGCTATCAACCGTAGCCTCTGTTACTGCAGCAATACAAAATCTATATTGCAAGACCAACCTGCAGCTGGAAAGTACTTGATCTTACCGTAGAGGAATTCACCAAATCTGAAAACAACAAATCTTTGCACTATAGTAAGACTAAGTTGGAGCTGGGTTTCTCACCTGGTGGCTTTACTTCGTAGGTCTTCTATGAGTTTTCTTGATCTCTCCCATGAACTATAGGTAATGTCTACTTACCAAATTTTCATCAATTCGAATTGAAGCCTGAATAACCAAGCAAAAACATCAGCATATTGCCCTCAACGCCTACAGAGGCAAATATTGCACTCTCATAAATGACCAAAATAACCAAGCAAATAGTTAACCTTCATTAGAAATATATAACTAATCTGAACCTTCATTTGAAACATATAAATTATCTGGCTACTGAAATATATCTGGCTACTGAAGGCACTATTAGTACTCGAACAAAGCAATCAGAAGACTTTTACAAAGTCCAGAGAGAAGCTTGAACCTTGATACAATTTTCGTACCAAACAGTGGGAAAATTTGATATTTTTGTAGTCTCCATGTGAAGCAAGTCCATTCACTATCTTGTGAATCAATAGGAAGTGTGCCTTCCAAAGTTGCCTCGGTAACATGAAGTTAAATTCTAATCAGATTCAAGTGTTCTGTGCAAAAAAAAAAAATCAGATTCAAGCGAAGTCTTTTTTCTCTAGAACAATGCCTTCTTGATATCAATGAACTCAGGCTATCCAATCTACTCTTAGAAGATGTGTGTCATTATCAATAAAGCATTATCAATCCTAACATTAATGTAAGAATGAAATCCAACCGGTTGATAAGAAATCAAAGAGAATAGACTAACGTGGGAAACAAATTGCCGCTGCAAATCGGAGCAAAAAGCTGGGTGGCCTCTTTTGGATGAACGGCTGTCCGCAATCAAAGATAACGATATCAAAAGAGATAAGAAGAAGAATAGAAATCGAAGTCAAAAGAGATAAGAAGAGAAGAATAGACTGACCTTGGTAACAATCGCTGTTGCAAATCGGAGCAGAAAGATAGGATTTTCTGAAAGCATCTGTTTGCAATCAATGAGAAACCAAATAAAAAAGAGCATAGAGAAAGCCAGGAAGACAAAGAATAGATAGGCGGCCTCTTCTGGATTCAGACCTTAACCGGACGACGCGGAGGGAGACCCTGGCCGGAAGCGAGGGAGAACGTGGATTCATACAGAACTTGGCCAAAGGGAGAACGTGGTACAAAGGGGCGAATACAGAGAGAGGACAGACTAGTATTAGAAACGGTTGGTACAAACTAAAACCAACTGATTTGAAATCCAATCGTTACCAATACTGAAAAATCAACCAGTACCAAAATTGAATCAATATGAGCTCCCTACTTTCATATCTATTTTGAGGAACCCTAGAAATTGCAGAGAAGGAAAAAGAAGAAGGAGAGAGAGGGGTGAAGTGATTTACTAGATTACGAGAGAGGGGAACGGAGAGCAGTGGTTGTGGTGGATTCGAAGACTCGATCAGAGCTTGAGCGAAGATCGCTCTATTGAAGAGAGGAAACGGTGGGAGAGGGTTTCTGTGAGTCACAAACTTTTTATTTATTCTTAAATTTTTATTTCCCCCCTCCCACAAATTGTTGCCAGCGGGGAATATTTTCACTTTACCTCCAAAAGTCATGTACTTTAATTTTTTAAGTCACCAAATATAATGTTTGTCACCTTATTTATTTATTCGAGATGGAAACCAATATGCTTGACCAATTTTTCATTAAAAAATATAAACAATCACAATGTTGACAAATAATAGCACATATATCGACAAACATAAATATTGTCGATAATCATATAACTGCCGACACAGAATTGCTTGTCGATAAGAAAATGGTCGGCACAGGTCAGAATTGTTGTAGTGTTCTTCTTTGTCTGGGCCTTTTCGCTCTCGGAGCAGCAGTCGCTGGAGGAGAGGAATCATTCTTGGGAGGAGACAAGGCTGGAGTATTGTCTATCAGCGAATCAACAAAAGCATTCATGATCTCGCGAATTTTGGTCTCAACCGCGGGATCCAGTGGCGGAGCCACATGGGGGCATGGGGGTGCAAGTGCACCCCTGAACTTTTTGGTTACTACAAATACATCCCCTATTTTATATGTTTTTCCATTTTTTTCCTTTAATAATTGGCATAAGTGCACTCTGAAAAAATTAATTTGGCATAAGTGCACCCCCAACAATTCTGGCATGCACTTTTGTGCCACCCCACTAGTGAAATCCTAGCTCCGCCACTGGCGGGATCCATCTTCGATGCCAGTCGAACTGGTTGTCCTTGCCTTCTTGCAGTAACAATGGTAGTGACCAGCGATTTGGAACGCTCACCAGATGCAAACCTCCTCACATGGCACTACAGCAGGAAACGAAGCATGAAGTTTTCAATATATTGGAATAAAGAAACTTAGCACATGCGAGAGAAATTGCTTACCTTAGCGAAAGTTTCGCTGTATCTGATGACATGCGAATCACCTCTCCTAACCGCGACTATCTTTTCATCAAGAATGATGGAGGGGCACAGGTTATTCTCGCGATCCAGCAACGAATAGCAGCCATATTCAGACTCGTCCAGGCTACAGTTGGGACGAAAAGGGAAAGAATTCCTTTTGATTACAAGAGCTCTGCTTGGCTGAGGGGTCGACTGCGTCTCAAACCTTGTCTGCTGGGCATTCCAGTAAGCAATCCAGTTTCTGGAATAGCCACCTTCGCAGTTATCTGGAGGTTGCTCGAAGGGAAGATTGCTCCTCAAGATTGTTTTACACTCCCTAGACAATAACCGCTTGTAGAAACCTCTTATGATAGACTGCGGCCAGATTGATGGTGCTACCGCGTCGAAGCCAAACTGGGGAGAAACGAGAGCGGGATCGACATCCACGGTAATCCTCTCGTACCTAGGGGCGAGCTCACGAACATGCTCCGCAAGAGCAGGAAGAGAACCTCTCAGACACCAGCAAAAGAATTCGCGATAGCGCTCGTGAAAATGCTCCCCTCCTTCGAAAAGAAGCTCTTCTGAGAAAGCAACAGCCTTAGAGGGATACAGCTTTGGGAACCATCGCACATTTTCAACGCGCGTGGCGTAAGGCCTGGCTATAAACTCTTCCCGATTGTCGCATATCAGGCTCCAAACGCACTTGGTAAAGTTAGTTCCAAACCACCTCGCAACCCTGCCGCTATTACGCTCCTCCTCCGTACCTGGGGGACACCATTTTCCGGGCTTAGAAGGGACTGGGGCATAAGAGGGCCATCGCTCGAGGATCCACATTGTCAAGAAAGCAATGTTTATGTAAGTCAGTACGTCGAGGCGACCACGCGATTCCTTCATTGCCACGACCAGCTGATCCAACCTGTGGTACAGCGTGCCCAAAACTAAGGGTCCAAGTGCGACTTTCTGACCAAGGGCCAGTTTCACAGCAAGAGGTAGAAAATGATAGAAGACCCCATCATGCGGGTGACCATCGATTAAATACCTCGACAACCAGGCACAGAGGAAAGCGCATAGGGTCAAGTGATAACCCTTGCCATTCACATAGTTCTTGGCCTTCTGGTTTTGGCTTAGAAGCTTCTTGGTGATACTGCTGTTCGCATAATCGCGAAAGAAATATTGCACCCACTTGTTCCAAGTGTTCTTCGCAAATGTGTCAACCAACTGCCAGTCGGGGAGGATTTCTGTAGGAATCCATCGGGTGGAGATTTTCTTCACTTCTGACAAGTACTCCTCCATCTGCTTGTACAAAGCGATCTCCGCATCCGTTCTCAAGGGACTCAAAGGATCCACCTCGCCCACGGGAGACAGATCATACAGCATGTGCACATCTTCGAGCGTGGGAGCAGCCTCGAACTCAGCAAAATGGAATGTGAGAGTCGCAGGCGAGTAACGAGAAAGAAGGTTTAGAAGCATGGACTGGTCCAGCTTCACGGCAGCACCCTTCATAGCACGAACTGCGAAGTATATGCCAGCATCGTTTAAAGTCATGGCATGATGGGTCAGTACATGGTCAATCCACTCATCCATGAAGTCCAATTTCTGGACAAACGCTTGAGTGGCAATCGCAGTATACGGGAAATACCCATTTTCGACTCCCAATCGAACCACGTCCTCGGAATCGATCAATTCGAGCAGGGCCGAGTTAACTGGAGGGGTTAACGTTTGCAGTCCTTCGCGAGGGACGAGGATTGGCAGTTTCTTCGCCTTAACCCTAGCATGGTAGAAGTCTTTGCCACCCAGATAGGGGGCTTTTCGCCATAAGGCCCGTGGAAGATCAGGTATTTCTTCGACCTCCTTAATGGTTTTGGTTCCTTTTGTCTTTGCCATTCCTGCGGAAAGCAAGAAAAAGGGGGGAGAAACACGCACACTTTAGTTTGAATTTCAAGATTCAGTTCAAAGCATACGAGGATCTATTGGAAGAAAGATGAATAGTCCAGTGGCAATCTTCAAAATTAGAGATTGGAATCGTTTGCATTATCAGGGATTTCAGAAACCCTACATTCAAGATCCTTATCATCTGGGGATTAAATCAAAATTGGATTCAAAGAGCAAGAGCTTCTTCATAGTTTTCAGTGGATAATATGTTATGGGTTTGCAGATCCAACGCAGTGCAAAGCATATATCAGTATATTAAACAAAATTGAACAGGGCCAACCTTGTTTGGGTAAAGCTTGCTTGGATGCGCACAATTGAAGAAGACGATTGACAAGAGAGAGCTGGTGATTGATTATCTGAATCTGCTCTTGAAGGCTTCCGGGTATCATTCACTTTAAGAGAAAGAAGTGATGCTTTTGCAACAATGGAGAGTACAGAGTATTTATCCAAAAATAATGAAGGGTTGCGTCCTTTCAGTAGTCGAATCGCAACCGTCACCGTCGAATCGCGCAATCACAGGACAAGCTGACGTCACGCCTAAAACCCTAAAGACCAGACGGCACGACTCTAGGGGTTTAGGTCATAATGGCACACATGGGGGCTGAATCTGCACATATTTGAATTGGTGCGTGGCGGCGACGCGTACGTTGGTTCTTGCGCATGGAAGCCTATTCGGCTATGAGTCTTCACGCGCAGAAAGGGGGCTAATGTAGATAGTGCTTTCTGAGCAGACAGATATTGGCCACGTGGCAATCATCTAGCACACCATATTGTGCTCCACACACACTGGATCACCAGCCGCGCTGATCCACGTGCGGCTGCGAGACAGGGCCCTCGCATACCACTGCACATGACTTGTAGGGACTTAGTGGTCTGGAGGCTAGAGTAAGTCCTGTCGCGTGCGAGCCAAGCCCGCGCGCGACCTTTAGTAACTGCTTTGAGAGATTTATGGCACGAGCTCCATAAACTCGGTCAACCCGGTCAAACCCGGTCAACCCCATAACGGTTCCGGTATTCGCGCATAACGTGCTGTAACGATCCCTATATACGCGGACGAACGTGCCGTTGTGGTTAAGCTAATTAAGCCGCCATTGATGAGCGCATTAACCACACTACAGCGGTCACATTCTCCGTTATATATAGGACGTTAACCTTTCCATACAAGGAAGGACACACCAGACATACGCGGAAGCTCTGCCAAACCCCTGTCTCTCTCTCAGACCGTGCTACTGCCTTACTCTCTCCCTGCACACAACCCAACACTTCCTGTGCCATTTTCTATTCTCTGTCTTTGGTGTACACGAAGTTCTCTCTGCAGGATTCTCTTGTGCACAACTGCTATCATGTGAGATAGGCTTATGTTGCTTTCTTTTGAGATAGGCTTTATCCTGCCATTTATCATAGGAGATAGGCTTTGGAGTTTCCTACCGTCTGAGATAGGCTTGGACTGCTATCTTATGAGATAGGCTTTATCCTGCCATTATCATATGAGATAGGCTTTGGAGTTTGCTATCGTGTGAGATAGGCTTGGACTGATATCTTATGAGATAGGCTTTAGAGTTTGCTATCGTGTGAGATAGGTTTAGACTGCTATCTCATGAGATAGGCTCATGTCTTGGTATTGTGGTCGACTGGTGACCCACTAGCCAGAGAGGCAGAATGACAATTTTGACAAAAGAGCCCTCATATGGGAGGGGTATTATCAATAATTCGATCCTCATATGGGAGGATTTTAAAGGAAAGATATTGCAAGCAAATAAACAGAAGAGGCTAAGGATAGTACTTTTTCAGCCATCACATGTTGATTGGTTTTGGGGTGGTAGCCGTTCCATGGCAACGCAGAATGTTGCAATACCCACTGTCGAAGACTTCCTTTATCTCGAAGGGCCCTTCCCAATTAGCCGCAAACTTGGGGTGGGCTGCTTCGCGCATGCAATGATCGGAGGCTCGCAGTACGAGATCACCTACCGAAAAGTCCCTTTTCTGGACCGTCTTGTTGTACGCACGCGCAATCCTCTCTTTGTACTTAAGGTTTACTCTTGTAGCTTTCTCGCGTTTTTCTTCCAAAAGGATCAGATCGTGATCACGCTCGTTGTTGTACAAGGCACTGAAAGCCAATCTTGCTGAGTTTACTTTGAATTCAGAGGGAACGATCGCTTCTGCTCCATAGCATAGCAGGAAGCGATAAGTCCCAGTGGGAGTTCTAGGCGATGTTCGATATGCCCAAAGTGTCGTTCCTAATGAATCTGCCCATTTCTTGTGGTCGTCTGTGACCATCTTACTCAATATTCGCAGCAGTGTCTTATTGGTCGCTTCTGCCTGCCCATTTCCCTTTGGGTAGTAGGGCGTGGAGCACACCTGTCTGATGTTGTATTCCATTAGTTTCTCAGCTACCTCGCGGTTGACGAAGGGAGTTCCATTTTCGGACAAAATAGTGTTAGGAATGCCAAATCGGTGAATGATGTTTTACTGAATGAACTTGAATGCTGCTGCCACATTTGCTATTTTGAGTGGGATTACTTCTACCCACTTGGTGGACTGCTCAATTCCTGTAAGGATGTATTCATTCCCCTTCGAGGGAGGTCGTATTGGTCCGATGAAATCCAGGGACCAAGTATGAAATGGCCATGAGGTCCCTAGCGCACGTAGGTCAACTACGGGGGCATGTACTAGATTGCCATGACATTGGCATTGCTGGCATCTTCTAACTTTTGCGCGGCAGTCGGCCTCCATGGTTGGCCAGAAGTACCCCACCGTCAAGAGTTGTCGACATAACTTCGCACCCCCTTGGTGCTCCACTTGGTGTGACATTTCCATGACTTCTTGGGCTTCTTGTCCATGCAATAATTTAACTAAGTTCCCGTTATGCCCTTTTCGCCACAAAATGTTCTCTTGGAAAACATATCTATTCGCCTTTCTTTTGATCTTTTCGGCCTCCTTTCTGCCGGCGGACACAGTCCCTTCTTGAAGGTAATCGATTATTGGTTGTCGCCAATCGTCCTCTATTGCAGCAATCTCCATGGTGTCCTTGATTAAAGCACATCTCTCACAGTTGTTTTGTATAATGGCAGCGAAGTATGACATCTGCGGCCAGTATATTCCATACCTTTGGGCCTTTCTGTAGATGGAGATCTCGTTGTCCCTGCAAGAATTTTGATAAATTTTGTCCAGGGTTGCTTGACCCTCCTTTTTGGTTACGCATCTCATGAGGATACCCCCAGGGCCCTTGTGATAGAGCAAACCACCGTGTACGCAAAAGCCCTTGATTGAGACCCATGTTTCCTTGCTGTTTCCATCAGCCATCGCGCACAGAATAGGCTGCCTCCAGTCCGCCTCTTCCGGAGGTCCTTCTTCGCATAGGTCTTTTACTAATGACGGGGTTGTCTTGACCTCAATTGTTATCTTCACAGGGCATTTATCTGAGATGATTTTTGACCCTAAAGTAGCCAGTGCGTCTGCATGACGGTTGTCAGATCTAGGAGTATGCTCGTACTTAACAGACTCAAAGCTCTGAACCAGCCTCTCCACAATCGACCGATATTTGAGCAGATTTATCTCCTTTAGAGAATATTCCCTCGAGGTTTGTTTGACAATTAGTTTTGAATCTCCCATGATTACAAGATTCTTAACTTCCAAGGCTCTAGCTGCAAGGAGTCCCGTGATCAGGGCCTCATATTCGGCCTCGTTTTTGGTCACCGCAAAGTCCAGCTTTGTTGACATCTGGATAACCTCTTGACCAGGCTTGATGAGTACCACTCCAATTCCTCCCCCCCGATCTTGTAGATGATCCGTCAAATTGTAGCTTCCAGTACTCCTTGTCGATTGCATATATCTCGGGCCCCTCGCGCCCCTCGTACACGGGCTCGTGTCACTCGTTCGGGAATTGTGCGAGCAGATCTGCCAATGCTTGTGACTTGATGGCCTTAGGTCGCATGCATGTGATATCATACTGGGAGATGGTCATGTACCATTTTGCGAGCCTCCCAGAGGGAGGTGTGAAATACCCCGTTATTTAGAAATGGGTATTTTTAGATAATCTTAAGTGTTAATATGTTAAAACGGGTATTTTATGAAATTATTGAGTGTTAATATAATATTATTATAAGTATTGGGTGTTAATATGCTACTATTATATTTTATGATATTATTTGGTGTTAATATGACATTGGGATAAGTTTGGGTATTAGTTGTTATTATTTAGAAAGTTAACTTTTAATGTTATAAACTACCTAGGTGCTTTCATGTATTTATTCTAAACTTATATAGTGTCTTTTAATCAAATCTTGGGGGTGGTAGTTGTTTTATGCCTAAACCAGTGGGGTGAAAGTGCCTTTTCCCTGAATATGAGTCATCTTCTTCAAGCTCCTGCAATGAACATGAGTTTCTTCCGACTCCATCGCCGCCAACGCCACCGCCGCCTCCAGTCGCTGCCAAACTCTCTAATTTCTGTCCCAATATGATGTAAAATCATCAAAGCCCGATATTATAGCTTCAAGCAAACTAATTTTGTCCAAAACCCAACCCGATTCGAAATCGAAAACTTCGCGGTGGGTCTCCTTCCACTCGCCGGATTCTTCAATTGGAAGCCTATAAATACCCACATCGAAATCAGAATTCTTCTCACAATCATCCAAAGCCATCAATCTCTCGCTCTGCCTCTCTCTCTCTCTCTCTCTCTCTCTCTCTCTCTCTCTCTCTCGCTGCCCTGTTTCGCCGGAAAACCCAGCCGACGAACGACCGAGCCAGCGCCGCCACCGCGCCGCTACCGCTCCTCGCCGGCCTTCCCCCTGAGCGACGCCGCCACCGTCCGCCTCCTCGCCGATCATCGTCGTCATCCTCGCCATCATCTTCGCCATCACCATCGTCCTCTTCTCCTTCTTCGGGTAACTCAAACCCGTCTGTTCTCTTCTTCCTTTTCTTCTTTTGTTATTTTTTTTATTATTATTAGTAACTATTAGCTCATATTAGTAGTATGCTGAGAAAAGACAACATAGGGGCTGCTGGCCTAGTGGTTAGTTGGTATCACTTAAAGTTTGGGTGTATGTGGGGGATATGTTCTAGGTTCGAATCTCTTAGGAGACAATTCTTTTTATACAAGTTTAAAATCATTTTTTTTACTCATCTTCACTCCAAAATAAAAGTTATATTTTTCTTATTTATTTTTATATACTTATAACAAGTTAGAATATGTTACTTTATTCAAATAAATTTGTTATTTCTTTTAAATAAAAGTTAGTTTATAACTTATACTCTTTACTAAGGTTTGTTTGGTTGGGAGAAACTACTATTTGAATCAAAAGTGTTTTTAGGGTAAAATAACATGCTTCTCTACCCTAAATAATAAAAAGGATATTTTATCTAATCTTATAAGTTATATTTATATAATTATAGCCTAGTACGTTTTTACAAATAATAAACGTTAGTGTTATAAAGCGTATTTTATTATAAAAGAGGTTGTTCACGTTAGCAAGGTTGGGGAGAGTTAGTAAGAGATTTATTTCATTTACCTATAGGACTTCATGTGCAATGTGTTGATTAGGATATTATTAAATTTGTAGGCGAAAATTTCATTGACGAAGGATACGTGAGTGTTACTAGGAAGTGATTTGCTTTTGCTTGAGACTCAAGGTAAGTAATCATGTCAGGCCTAGCGCCCATATCTTCTTTCGTGTCTAAACTGCTTTTGTGATTTATTGTCTCAAAATTTGAATATCTACATGAACTGTTTATTTGAGAAAGTTTACTAATTTTACAAAGGTGATGCTATCAAGGTTTACTAATTTTATAAATGTGATTCTATCACAACTATCACATGATTAATAAGACGTAAAGACGTAAAGTGGAATAGTTGTACATGGGATCAATATTTTGAGCTTAGGTCGATGTGGACTACGTCTCTCGACCCCTTTTATTTTATTTTGCTCGGTCGCAACCGCCTCGAGTTCGCTCCAGTACTTACCTCTCTGGCTGCAAGAAGTCTTAGGGGGGTGTCGACACTTATGGTCTGGTAGCCAGTTATTAGTAGATCTTCCCCGTGTCAACATGGTAATATATGTTTTCTGAATGATGGACCTTTATGATTGAGAATTGGAAGTCCCGATTGGACAAATGTGGAAGTTTGGGAATGTTCCCCAATGGAGATATTAAAGTGAAAAGAGTTTGGGAATGTTTCCCTACAAGTGAATTGATAAAGGAAAAGATTTGTGAATTCTTATTTCATACTTATAATACTCTTACTCAAATACTTTACTCTTCAAACTCATGTGTCGTTTTTAAACTGCTTCATAATCTATCTACATGCTTGAGTGTTGCTTACTCAGTATTTTCCGCTGACTTTGGAAACTGTGGTGTTTCTTTTTGTTTCTGCACCACATGTTTAGGTGGAAGCATGGCTTTTGGGGGAAATCGAGACACATCACTTTAGTAAATTTAAATTTCACATCTAGAATTATTTTATTTAGTAGTTGAATTTTAGATTGGAATAATTCCCATATTTGTGGCGAGACAAGTTTTAAAGTTTTAATTAATTATTTTAAGGATTTTGGATTGGATATTCTGTTATAAAATCTCCTTGTATCCGAGTTTAATCTCGGGTACGGAGTGACATCTCCGGGCTTCCGGCTTGGCGGTTTTAGGGGTTTTACAGTTGGTATCAGAGCAATGGAGATCATAATACGGCCAACTGGGCTAAGAAGGTGGCTGACATGAAGCCTGGAAGTTTCACTGGCAATGAGGATCCAGTGGAGCTGGAAGACTTGATAGATGAGATGGACAAAATCCTTGAACTGGTTGAGTGCCCTGACAACCGCAAGGTAGTTTGCGCGGCGTTCTACCTGAAAAATAATGCAAACATCTGGTGGAGGAACTCGCGTCAAGCTTTCTTGACTCAACCCAACTTTAATTGGGACCCATTTCATATCCAATATTATAAATACATAGAGTTTGTGAACTTGAAGCAGGGAAGTGATTCTGTAACGGAGTACTTCAAGAAGTTCATGGAATTAGCCCGATTCTCAGGAATCCTTATGCCTGATGAGGCAACAAAGGTTAGGAAGTTTATGTCAGGTCTGCAACTCCATCTGCAGAAAGACTTAATGTGCGGAACCTATGATACTCTCCGAGAGGTGTATGATAGAGCTGCATCTGTTTGGCGTATCCAAGAGATGCAAGACGAGAATCGTGGAAAGCGGAAGATTGATAATGCTGGAGGTAATGGTAGCAACGAGGGTCGAACAAAAATGGTGGACAGGACAAAAAATTCAAGTCGAACAATGGAGGAAGTAGCAAGGGTCAATACCGTGGCAACAAGCAGAACAATGAAGATGAACCACCTCGACGCCACTATTGCAGGCTATGCAACAAGAACCATCCCGGAACAGATTGTGCAGGAAACTTAGTCACTTGCAATAACTGTGGCAAGAGGGGTCATCGCGCTTATGAGTGCCGTTCACCGTCAAGTGGGGGAACCAACAACGCTCCAGCTAATGCCAACAACAACAATGGAGCCGGTACAGCAGCAACCACAATGCAGAATGAGAATGTTGCGCGGATTGCGGTGATGAACAGGACCCAGGAGAAGTGATAGATTAAAGAATTAGCATGGACGATGGTAGTTTCCCGCCCACCCTCGCCTAGAAAGCGTTTTTGAGACTTGTGTCTTTTAGTTTCTTCGAATATAAGAAATGATTTTATAACCTATATTCAAGTTTTTAGGAAAGTGGAATTTTTGGAATTCTAGTTGGAATAGTCTATCAAATAATATTGGAGTTTCCCTTTTCATTGAAGTATCGTTACCAAGTCAAATCAAGGGATGATATGAGGATGAAAGTGTCATCACATTTTTGACGAGATATTTTGAGTTCCGAGGACGTCACTTCTCTAAGGGGGGAAGGATGTAACCCTTCAGATTTTAAGTACGTCACTCTAGTACATCGTTATAGTATGTTACTCATCGTGCATGGCATTAGGTTGCATTTGGTAGTTATACCCTAGAATGGAGACTCATAGTTGAGGGTCGTTTAGAATGTGGTTTCAACTTCGAGGATGAAGTTTTCTTTTAAGTGGGGAAGGATGAAATACCCCGTTATTTAGAAATGGGTATTTTTAGATAATCTTAAGTGTTAATATGTTGAAACGGGTATTTTATGAAATTATTGAGTGTTAATATAATATTATTATAAGTATTGGGTGTAAATATGCTACTATTATATTTTATGATATTATTTGGTGTTAATATGACATTGGGATAAGTTTGGATATTAGTTGTTATTATTTAGAAAGTTAATGTATAATGTTATAAACTCTCTAGGTGCTTTTATGTATTTATTCTAAACTTAAATAGCGTCTTTTAATCAAATCTTGGGGATGGTAGTTGTTTTATGCCTAATCCAGTGGGGTGAAAGTGTCTTTTCCCTTAAAATTAGTCATCTTCTTCCTCCAACTCTTCCATGGACGGAAGAGTACTACTCCTACCCGAACACCACCATCACCACTCCAAATCCCCATAAAACTTGTTGATTTTCGTCCCAATTCAATCCCAATCCGATGCAAACTCATCAAAGCTCGATACCTTAGCAAAAAGAAAACCAATTTGACCAATTTTTTGTCCCGATTCGGAATCGGAAAATTCGAAGTGGGTCTCCACTTTTTGGTTGAATTTCTCACCTCTCTACCTATATAAGCCCATCAATCTCATAGAGAATTCACACCCACTCAAGAATTCAATCTCTATTGCTCTCAATCTCCCACACCCAATCTCTCTCTCTCTCTCACCCGACGGGCTGCCCGCCGCCGCCGCCGCAGCCCGCCGACGTCGCCGCCGTCGTCACCGCGCCCAGCCGCCGGCCCCGCCACCGTCGGCCTCACCACCAGCTCTAAAACCCGTCGGTTTTCTCTCTGTTCGGGTATGAAACCCGTCTATCTCTGTCTCTCTCTTTCTTATTTTGTTTTGTTTTTTTTCATTAATTAATCTAATTAGTTGGTTAATATTAATAGTATCTGGGAAGAAACAACAAGTGGGGGCTTGGCCTAGTGGTTAGAGGGTAACACTTAAAGCTATGGCGGTAGTTCAAGTGGTAGAGCGTTGGAAGCCCCTGCACGAGGTTCTGGGTTCAAACCCTGTTGAAGACAAAGACAAATTTCAAAGTTTTAATTATTTTAAGGATTTGGTTTGGATTTTCTGTTATAAAATCTCCTTGTATTCGGGTTTAATCTCGGGTACGGAGTGACATCCCCGGGCTTCCGGCTTGGTCGTTTTGGGGGTGTTACAGTTGGTATCAGAGCTAACCTAGTCCCGCAAGGGCTCCGTTGCGGTTTGCCGCCAGCCAAGGGGATACGTGACTGGGCACACTCGACGAGGACGTCGAGTATATAAGGTGGAGGGATTGTAATATCCCGGCCCACATCGAGATATTGTGTTTTGATATTGTGGATTAGATGTATATATGGTTGGAAATTATGATATTATATCCCACATTGGAGATTTGTGAGTTTGACATATGGTAAACCTTGTGGATTACTACTAGCACCTTCAAGGCTTAAGCATTTTTATCCGGTGGTACGGGTAAAGAAGTTGTTGGGACAGTAATCCACGGGTGTTACAAGGTGAGTGTCCCAGTAGATATCGTATGGGATCGTTCTTCGTTATAACCACCACTTTGTGGTAAGCGGACTAATGTTTTAACTTCTAAATTGCGAAAAACAAAGCCAAGCAATGTCGCTCTATGTCTGTGTATCTTGATTCTTCCGATTGGATCATGCGGGAGATGTAATACACCGGTCTTTCTTGTCCCTCGAATTCCTGGGCCAGTAATGCCCCGATCGACCTCTCGGTTGAGGTGAGGTACAATAGTAGAGGTGCTCCCAACTGTGGTGCGATCATGACCCTCGGGGATGTTAGCAGTCTCTTCAGTTTCTCGAATGCAACTTCATGCTCTTCTGTCCAGAGGAACGTTGCGTTCTTTTTGAGCAAATTGCTAAAGCAGAAGGTCAATTCTGCAATCGCCGGTATAAACCTCCATAAGTAAGACAACTTTCCTAGAAATGCGTTCAATGCAGTTTGGGATTGCGGTGCTGGCAGATTTGTAATTTCCTAGATCTTGGCGGGGTCAGGCTCAATCCCATGCCTGTGGATCACGCATCCTAGGAACTTACCAGACGTTACCCCAAATGCACACTTCATAGGGTTCATCTTTAGCTGAAATGCGCGACATCTGTCAAAAACCTTTCTTAGATTTTTCATGTGGTCTTCTTTCTTCTTTGACTTAACCACTAAATCATCCACATAGAATTCGGCTTCTTGGTGCATCATGTCGTGAAAGAGTGCCATCATTGCGCGCTGGTATGTGGCTCCTGCATTCTTCAGTTCGAAGGGCATGACCGTGTAATTGAAGACCCTTACCGGTGTTATGAACGCCGTATTCTTCGCGTCCTCAGGGTCCATCTTGATCTGGTTATAGCCACTGAATCCATCCTTAAAGCTGAACATCTCGTGGCCTGCAGTGGAGTCAATCAAGAGATCCACGTTCGGCAAAGGGAAGTCATCCTTTGGGAAGAATTCTTCAGATCTCTGAAATCTACACATACACGAAGGCTTCCATTTTTCTTTAACACGTGGACTATGTTTGCCAGCCAGGTGGGATGATGGTTGGGTTCTGTGAACTTGGCATTTAATAGTTTTACAATTTCCTCCCTGATTTTGACGTTCATCTCGGGATGGAAGTTCCTCGCGCTCTGCTTGACTGGTTTCGAACCTTGTATGACATCCAGGCGATGCATAGTGATGCTTCGGTCCAGTCCCGACATTTCGTCATAATCCCATGCAAACACGTCTTTGTACTCTTTTAGTAGCAGGACCAGCTCTTGTTCTTCTGTATCGCTGAGGTCTGCGCTCAGGAAGATAGGTCTTTGCTTTTCCTCGTCAGGGCTGAGGAATACCTCCTTGAGTTCCTGCTTTTGTGGCTTTGGGCGGTATTCCATGCACTCAGGTGCTTCTTTGACTTCCTCAACTAACGGGTTTCCCTCACCCATACTGAGAACTCCTGATAGCTTGCAAATTTTCCTGGGGATACCCGTAATGCGATAAAATTTTTTACTTTTGGGGTAGAAGCTACTCATTCGTTCTTCAGCATGCTCAGTGGCCCTCTTCAAGGTGTAGATGTTTTTGGCTGTTTTAAGTGTGTCCCTCCTCGCGGCCTATTCTTTCTTCGACTCCTCCCGTATCACAGTTGCTCCAACCGGTGACTGATTCTGGATGACCTCCCATCTGGGCAAAGGAGTCGGCCGAAACGGGGTCGGAAGCGGCCTGTCTTCCATTTCCGTAAACCATATTGCTTCAGGTAAGTGTGCCTCCTCTAGAGTGAAAGGATTCACCGAAGCGGGTATTGTGACAACCTTTTCTTTCCAGATGGCCTTCATCACCTGGTGAGTTTTCGAAGGTACAACGTCAAAGCGGTGAATCCATGCTCGCCCGATAATCATGTGGTAAGTCGTTTCGTCCTGGATGATGAGGAATTTGGTGGAGCAGTCTATCCGCCCAAGTCAAACTCTCAAACGGATCCAGCCCAAAGTCATTATGGAGCCGCTTCCAAACCCTGTCAAGGATGAGGGTTTCTTGACCATCTTATGCCTGGAAACCCCTGCCATCTCTAGGGTGCTCAGGGGAATGACATTTACCGCAGCTCCACATCGACGAAGGCTCTTTTGAATTTGACGTGGTTGATCGTGGCCGTTACATACAACGACCTTTGGTGGTTGGCGTCTGCTCTTATGTCCGACACGTCGAACGTCATGATTAGTCTTTGCGGTGTAAAGGCTCTGATGACTTTGCCATTCGTGGCGACCAATTCTTCTCCTTACTCCTCTGCCACCCTTATGATTGCCTTCATCATCCCATGTCTGCAGCCCTCTGAAAATTTCATCTCATCAAAGAATCTGGTGAATTTGGCAGAGCCCTTCACTCGCCCAGCATGAGAATCTTCGGTATCGATGCCATATTCTTCAGCCTCATAGACTTCTGAACCACATGGACTGCCGCTTCTGCCACGTCTCTGATCGAGATCATGGTGATCTCCTTCCCCTTGGATTCTCGTCGCGAAAAAGGGTTGTCTCGAACATATTTGGTTCAATTTTCAACAACCAACTGGCCTTCCCTTATCTGCTTATCCACCATCCACCTGAGTTTTCTGCATTCCTTGGTTGGATGGGAGATTTTCTCATGACATTCGCACCATTTCGGGTCCCGAAATTGTTCTCCTGTAGGTCTGTGTTCAAATGCCGGCAAGATTCCATCTTGTCGCTATTTCTTGCAAAGGTCAATGGCGTCCCTGACCGAGATAGGCAGGAGTGGCAGCTCTTGAGCTTTAAACCGCTGTTGCTTGCTGGGTGAGGATATCGCGTGCATGTTGGCGTCTCGTGCTCGTTTGTAATTGAGTCCGCCGCCTTTAGAGCTGGGATTCGTCGGCGCGTGCTCACTACCGTATCTTTTCTTCATCCTTTCTACCAGAGGCTCAACGTTCCTGGTGCAATCAATCAATTTCGAGAAGGTAGGCATGTTCAAGTTAATCAACATACCTTTATACTCATCTCGCATGTCGTGCAGGCATATTTCGACCAGACGGCCCTCCGAGACCTCGTCGATGCATTCCAGAGACCTGGCCCTTAATTTCTTGATGAAGGCGACGCCTTCCTCGTCAGACTTCGGGTACATTCGGGAATGGTGAATGGCGGTGACCCTCTCATCCACCTGGAAGAACTTTGTGCAGAATTTCTTTACCATTTCTTCCCATGTCTTGACAGATCTCGCTTCGAGGGTTCAGTACCACTTGTATGCAACGGTTCCCAAATACTTGGGAAACTCGCACATGAGAAATCGAGTATCAGCCGCATGCGGGCCCATCATATCCACGAACCTCATCACGTGTTCGTGGGCATTCCTACTGACTTCATCAAACTTCTCCTATTTGGGTACTTTTTACCCAGCGGGGTTTGGCATCAAGTAGATATCCCGCGGAATGGGAGGTGCATTATCTACCCTGGGGATGATAGTGTCTGCAAAGCTTTGATTGGCGATAATACTGTCGATCCTTTGTTCGAGGGCCGCCATGCTGGCAGATGTTCCCCCATAGGATGGAGCTGTTGGCCCAAAGCCCGGAATGTAGGGCATACTGGGGTTGTAAGGAGGCGGAGGTGGAGGCCCATGGCTCCCTAGGGCTCCGCTTGCATGAAAGGATGATGCATGATATGAGGCGGGGTTCCCTGCCACCATCAGGGACGAGTCTGATGAGAACGGTGGCGTCTGGCTCGCCGGGCCACCTGATAGAGGAGTCTGGGCAGCAGAGACATGCACTATTGGGGTGGATACTGTCCTGGCTGGGGCAGTGGAGTTGGCAGCGATGGGGCAGAAGCCCCCGGGACAACATTCTGGGCCACTTTTCCCAGAATTTCCATGATCTGAGCAATTTGCTCAGACTGAGCCTCCATAGCCCGTGCTTGGGTTTGTATCATAGCCTGGAGAGACTCCAAAGAGGGATCTCCCTCAGTGACAACTTGAGCTCGAGCATTGGGAGTCGTGTTGAGCAGCCCGTCCTCTCCTGAGGTCTCCTCATGGGAAGGAGATTGGTCCCCATGACGAACGTCTTGGTGTGACGACATTATGAGCAGATTCGAAGTGTTTGAAGGTGGATGGTTCACGTTGGGTTCACCAAAATGTGTACATGAAATCTTCAAGAGATATCCAAGTACACACCTCAAGTAGAGAATAAGAACAAAGAGAATTATAGAGTATGTGTAGGGAGAGGGTAAGCACTAGTAACTGCTTGTGAGAGACAGACAGTGAGCTATGGTCTTGGACTAATATATTACTTGTGTCGCAACAGAGAGCTAACGATCCTATATATAGTGGGGAAGTGACTGTTGAGGGGTTGATGCACCATAAATGGCGGCTGAAAGATAGACCCCCAACGGCACGTTCGACCGTGTATATAGGAACCGTTACGCATCTTCCCGCAAGTATCGGAGACCGTTATGAGATCAGCCGCATTGAAGGGACACGTAAGCCTAGGATCTCTCAGTCAGTTACCATAGGTCGCGCACAAGCTTGGTTGTCGCATGCGCGCGACAAGCCTTACCCTAGCCTCCAAACCACTAAGTCCCCACAAGTCCCGTGTTATGGTGCGCGGGGGCCCTGTCTCGTAGCCCCCACGTGGATCAGCACGGGTGGTGATCCGGTGTGGATGGAGCACAGCTAGGTGTGCTAGATGGTTGCCACGTGGAAATGATCCGCATGTCTGGAAAGCAGTATCTACAGTTGTTAGTTCCTTTAATTAAGTTGTGGGGGGGGAGGTAGTTGTCTTTTTACCTAAAATTGTGGTGGGAAAGTGTCTTTTCCCACAGATTGGTATCATTTTGACCAAATTTGCTTCATACGTAAAGTTTCCTATTCAAGAGGGTTTCCTTCCTTATGAGTTTGATTTTTTTTCCAACTCTCATAAAAACCTCAAATCCCTATTTCTCTCTATCTCTCTCACGTCTCGCTCTCACTCTCCCGTCTCTCTCTCTCTCGGCTCCCTCTCTCTGTCTGACGACAGCAGCAGCAGCGGCATCACCAACGCCGCCGCTGCCCCTCTCTCTCTCCCCGTGCAGGTAATCTCTCTTCTCTCTCCCCGTCCGTTTCTTCTTCTTGTTCTTCGACTTTTTCTTCTTCTCCTTCATGATTTGATTTCTCTTTTCTCTTTTTTCTTTATTCACTTTAATCATCAAGTTGTATCGTATACTTCATCATTATCACTTGATTATTCTTGATCATATCACACCCATAAACCCTAGTTTGTATAGGAGGTAAAATCAGGTTGAAACAATAGGATTAACTAGACGTTATCACTTGTTTGATGTGTTGGGTTGGTAGGACAAGTTGTATTTGTCGGGTAATTGAATTGGAGTTGAAATCGAGACCGTGAGACATGTAATGTGATGATCTAGAGTTGATATACAATCTGTCCAGTCGCTAAAAGGTTGGAATTTGTCGCTATAGGGCTGTTTTTAGTCGCCAAAAGATGCTGAATTTGTCACTAATGCTTGTGGGTTTATTAAAGAGTATCTAGACATGTAAATTAGTTGGATTTTGGGAGTCTTAACACTTGTTTCGTGACCTTGAACCTAAGTACATGTGTTTGAGAGGATTTGTGAGTTGTGACTAGTGTAATATAAGTCTAAGTTGTTAGTAACCTCTTTGTTTAAGTTAATTGCCCTAGTCGATGTGAAACTTGAACCGACTAGTAGTATAGTGTTGCTGACTTAGAACCAATCATCATAACCACTTGTGTATTGGGTTATTTTGGAATGTTAGGATGATGCTAGAACCCTAAACCGTTGAGCATCATATGCATATAGTATAGTTATCACTAGTATTATTAAAGTATTGTAATTTAATTAGAGTATTGTTAACTTGTAGGCGACGAGTTCTCCAACGACGGGTACGTTGAGTACTACGAGTGAGTCGCCGTAGTTGATTTTCTTTGAGGTAAGTAAACATTCCTGGCCTAGTGTGCCAATCTTTCTTCGTGTCGAATGATTTATTAATTTACGTCTCAAAATGATTTTTATGTGTTACATGAAAATGTAAATATCTTTTTTTACTTGCTAAATGCTTTTCTTGAAAATACCACCATGATATAATAATGGACGATAACGTAAAGTGGAAGAGTTGTGTGGGGACTTTTATTATTGGTTACTATTGGCATTGGACGTGTTGATCTCGGTCTTCCATTCAATTTATTTTATTTAATCCGGCCGCACTTAGCCCCGGATAGCTCCCTGTACTTACTCCTCTGGCCGCTAGAGTCTTTGGGGGGTGTCGACACTTAAGGTCTTAGATGCTTGCGAGATGGTTGGTTTCCCCCGTCACAAAAAATTAATAATATGGTTTTGGTTTTGTTCATATTAATGGAAGAAGAATTAATATGTGATTTTGGATTTCCCTAATGATTATGGAATTGGTTTAGAAATATTATGGAATTGGGAACTCTCATGTTTCATTACAAGCGTCAAACTTTATTTCCGCTGTGTTTGAAAAGAAATCCTACTTGTAAATGATTCATTGTTTTATAATTATCTCATCATCATTTTACACGCTTGGGTGTTTATTTGCCAGTATTTATATGCTGATTTGTACTGTGGTGTTTCTTTTTATTTCTGCACCACATGTCTAGGTGGTGAGTATTTGGCTTAGCAAGGGACGCGATTCATCACCAGGTTAATTAGTTAGTTCATTTCAGCAATTAGAACTCATGTGTTTAATTTAATATACTAGTTTGTTTTATGCCTCTGTTTGAGGCAAGAATGGTTGGATTGTGAAAATGTTTAGTTTTAATTATTTTTGGATGTTTTGCTTGAGAACCATGTTACAAAATCTCCTTGTATCCGGGTTTAATATCGGGTACGGAGTGAAATCCCCGGGCCTCCGCCTAGGGCATTTTGGGGGTGTTACAGGTGGTATCAGAGCCAGGTTTTCCAAAAAGGAAATCAAAACTTGTTAAGGTAACTAAAATGAATATATGAAAAGTAACTAAAATTTTGACAAGCCGTCGGGGATTTGGGTAGTATTGATAGGACTATTAAGTGTGTAAGTGCTTAGAAAAAATGATAGAAATCAAGTACAACCACCCACCCACTCCTAACTAAGAGCTTTGGCCTACCCGAAATACTATGTAATTGGGTTTTGAGGCGTTTCACTGGAGTTCGGGTTATAAACCTTTGGTCACCCAACCTTTTTGAGGCATTTTGTTGGGGTTCATTTTTCAAAAGTCTTGTGGTTATAAATTTGAAGTTTTGGGAATATTTATTAGTTCATGAATGTAGTCATTTTGTTCACGCTATATACTTGTGGAGCAAGAGACTTATGGAGTTGTTTTCTTTTGTAGATGGATATAACCAAAACAACCGCTATGAAATGTGTGTTTCCCGTTGAGAAGTACCCGGTTGTGACACCTTGGGTCGAGGGTGAGGATCTCACGACGTTTCGTGATCGCGTCGTTCAGTTTTGTGAGCGAAAGTTCGTTGCATTGGAGTTTTCTCGGTACCGGAATCCAGCTTTTCATGCTTATTGTATGGTGAAAGCACTTCCTATGAGACCCATGTTTGGAGACATAATAGCAAAGTATAGCAACCTCATTGACAATTTCAACCGAATGAATGCTAGGAATTATCTCTACCAAGGTGAATGGAGGGTGAGCGCCGATTTCATATGCAAATTATTGATGGAGGTTCACGTGAAGTGGCAAGGCTACACGGTTATTGAAGTAAATCCTATGAAGCCAAGGAGGTGATCAACATAGACTCTAGTGATGATGAAGAGGTGATCGTTATAGACTCCAGTGATGATGAAGAAGTGATCGTTATAGACTCTAGTGATGATGAGGAGGTCGAAGAATACCCAATGGAAGATGATGAGGTTGAGGAAGATCCCATGGAATATGATGGTAGTGAAGAAGACCCAAGTGAGGGTGATAAGTTCGAGTATGATGCTGACGATGATGAGGAGTTGGATGAGAGCGATGAAGACGAGGATTAAGCATGTTAGAACTTCTTTAAATTCCTAGACTTTGATGCACTTTTGAGTTTATTTATTGGTTTGAATAAGGAAAAGATTCCAAGCAATACTTTGAAGTTTCTTGAATGATTTTTGAATAGCCACTTTTGGGCTAGAGTTAAATTCTTAGCGATTCACTTTAAGGATGAGGATTAATGTTCATGTTTTGAGGATCCGATTTGGGAGTTTAATAATTTAATTTTCTTATTTTTGAGTATGATGTGATGGATTAAGATTGTCTTGTGTATTGTTAGAATTAATTAAATGCATGAAAAGTGTTCATGGAGTTAGAACGCGAAAACTTTGATTTTTGGTGATACTTGAATCTGCGCAACAGTGAGTTTTTGTTTTAGCAGACGTATTTAATTTTTTATTTATTTTTCTCTGATATTTTCCCAGAAATTAGACTTACCTAGGTATCTCCCATAAAAATTTCAGCCCTATATGAGTTCTGTAGGCTCAGATACGAATTTTCAAAGTTGGTGGTGTAGTAGCAGAATTGCAATGTGACTAGCTGTAGCATTTTGATGTTTACCTATCTTACAGACCTTGTTTTGCTCTCAAATATTTATGGCAGTTAGTAGACACGTATGTATAATTATGGGTGAAAGCCTTGCTCATTTTGACGGTTTTAAAGTCAGTTTAAGACCTTTCAATGTCAAAGTTTCTGTTCTGGTGGTCTGTGACAGCAGCTGTAGTATTCTCTGCACAACTTGAGTTATACAAATTATTTTGAGTTGATTCTTCTTGATTATGAAAGTAGACTCAGATATTTTGTTTCATACCAAAATTCATAATTTTTTCTTGTTTGATCGATATTTTTTCCAATTTTTGAAGAAGGATGAAAAATGAGATGTGATCAGCCTATGTGTAAATGCACGTGTAATTGATTTAAATGATGTTCAATGTGTGACATTACTTGTTTAATTGCGCGTTATATGCCATGTATTCATGATTAATTGTACTTAATAATAATCTATGAATAATACAATAGGCTATAGTGTAGGGATTATGACTGATAGACCACATCAATACTACACCAGGAGAAATCGTCAAGTACCGATGGCAGCCCCAAACAACGATAACAACAACATGGAGCAGTTCTTTGCTCAATTTGCTCAAATGGCTCAGAACATGAACCAAGGAGAACCGAATGCAGCCAACTGGGCGAAGAAAGTGGCTGACATGAAGCCTGGAAACTTTACAGGCAATGAGGATCCTGTTGAGCTCGAAGACTGGATTGATGAGATGGATAAGATCCTTGAGTTGGTTGAGTGCCCCAAAAACCGCAAGGTTGTTTGCGCGGCATTCTACCTGAAGAATGAAACAAATATATGGTGGACGAGCACGCGTCAGAACTTATTGGCTCAACCCAATTTCAATTTGGAGGCTCTTAAGACTGCACTTCGCACTCGCTTCTATTCGGATCATGTCCAGGATCAGAAGTACATCGACTTTGTGAATCTGACGCAGGGGAATGGTTCTGCGACCGAGTACTTTTAGAAGTTCATGGAACTATCCCGATTCGCAGGTCAGCTGATGCCTGATGAGGCGACCAAGACTAGGAAATTCATGTCAGGTCTGCAACTCCATCTGCAGAAAGACTTGATGTGCAGAACATACGATACTCTTCATGAGGCGTATGATAGAGCCGCAGTTGTTTGGCGCATTCAAGAGGCGCAAGATGAGAAGCAGGGAAAGCGCAAGATTGAGAAAGCTGGGGGCTATGGCAACCATCAAGGTAGGAACAACCAGATTAGTCAGGACAAGAGATTAAAGCCCAACCAGGTAGGAAGTAACCAGGGTCAGTACCGTGGTAACAAGCAAAACAATGGAGATGATCAACCTCGCCGTTACATCTGCAAGAAGTGTCAGCAGAATCATCCTGGAAAGGACTGTCAAGGAAATCTTGTCAATTGCCACAATTGCGGCAAGAAAGGTCACCGTGCTTTTGAGTGCAGAGTGTGACCAACTGGGAACCAACAGGGGAACCAGGGAGGAAATTATCAAGGAAACCGGCAGTTCACCTACAACAATAAGGACGGAAACAGGAACTATGGGAACCGCAACTACCAGAATAATGGAGGCAACAATAATGGCAGGCAGCAAGTGAACAACCAGGGTAATGGAAGGAACAATGGAGTTCAGAACAGGAATGGGAACAACAACGCTCCAGCTAATGCCAACAACAACAATGGGACTGGTACAGCAGGAACCACAGCGCCGAACGGGAATGTTGCCCGGATTGTTGTGATGAACATGACTGAGGCAGAAGCAGCGAATGGAGTAGTCACTGGTACATTTCTTGTCCATGATCAACCAGCATTTACTCTATTTGATTCTGAGCATCGTATTCATTTGTTTCATCATCATTTGCGGAAAAGTTGAGTCTCAATAAGCCGTCTAGAGTATCCATCCCTGTAGCTACCCCAACCGGTCATGTAACAGTGTGTGATACCATATTTGAAGGGGTAGAAGTTAAGATCCTGGCTAGTATCCTGCCAGCAAATATGATACAATTTGATCTTGGGGGGATAGATGTTATATTGGGAATGGATTGGCTGGGTAAATATCGAGCAGTTATAGACTGTCACAATCAGAAGATCAGGATTAAAGGTCCAAAGGGAGAAAATGTTTCTTACCGTGGCATCACGAAGGAACCATGTATCAGACTAGCGTCAGCTTTGACCATAATCAACCAAGTGAAGAAGGGGAATAGTGCTTATTTGTGTTATGTCCAAGAAGTGTCTAAGAAGGAGAACGTGTTAGAAGAGATACCAATAGTCAAGGACTTTCCCGACGTATTCTTGGAGGAGATTCCAGGAATGCCACCTAAAAGGGAGATTGAGTTCACTATGGACTTAGCACCTGGAATAGCTCCAATCTCAAAGGCGCCGTACAGATTGGCACCAGTAGAGTTGAAATAACTAAAGGATCAGTTACAAGAGCTACTTCAAAAGGGTTATATATGGCCAAGTGTGTCCCCTTGGGGCGCACCTGTATTGTTTGTGAAGAAGAAAGATGGAAGCTTGAGGTTGTGCATTGACTATAGAGAGTTGAATAGCGCAACGATCAAGAGCAAATACCCTTACCCCGAATTGATGACTTGTTCGATCAGATGCAAGGCGCGAGTGTCTCTCAAAGATAGACTTGAGATCAGGGTATCACCAGCTTCGGGTAGCCGAGAAGGACATCCCGAAGACAGCCTTTAGAACGAGGTATGGCCATTATGAGTTTACTGTTATGCCGTTTGGTCTAACTAATGCTCCCGCAGTATTTATGGATCTAATGAATCGTGTCATGAGGACGTTTCTGGATCGGTTCATAGTCGTCTTCATTGATGACATCCTCGTTTACTCAAAGAGCGAGGAAGGTCATCAAGAACATCTCAGAGAAGTGTTAGAAACTTTGAGACATGAGAAGTTGTATGCTAAGCTCTCGAAATGTGAGTTTTGGCTATATCAAGTTCCATTTATGGGTCACATAATCTCAAATGAAGGGATATCCGTGGATCCAGGAAAGATTTCAGCAGTTAAAGATTGGCCGACTCCGAAGAATGTGCCAGAAATAAGAAGTTTTCTGGGATTAGCAGGATATTACAGGCGTTTTGTAAAATATTTCTCGAAGATCGCTAGACCGCTGACTACGCTAACAAAGAAGACGGTGAAGTATAAGTGGAGCGAAGATTGTGAAGAAGCATTCCAGACATTGGAGGAAAATTTGACTACAACACCTGTGTTAGCTTTACCTAATGATTCCGGCGATTTCGACGTTTACAGCGACGCATCGAAGAAGGGTTTAGGATGCGTGCTTATGCAGGAAAGAAAGGTTATTGCCTATGCTTCGAGACAGGTGAAAACTCATGAAGAGAACTACGCTACGCATGATTTAGAGCTTGCAGCAATAGTTTTTGCACTAAATATATGGAGACATCACCTATATGGATCAGTGTGTAGGTTGTATACTGACCACAGCAGTCTCAAATCCATCTTCACTCAGAAAGAGCTAAACAACAGGCAAAGACGTTGGTTGGAGATCATAAAGGATTATGATTTGCGTATCCAATACCACGAAGGAAAGGCAAACGTAGTAGCTGATGCGTTAAGCCGAAAGTCGAGCCATACTTTAGATACTATGCTAGTTTTTCCAGACCGGCTATGCCATGAGTTCCGAAAGCTCGAGAATGAAGTGGTGGAACAAGGTGGAGTGAAGAATATCCTTGGGAATATGGCAGTTGTGCCAGATGTCTTACAAGAGATAAGGAGTAACCAGCCAGGAGATGTGAAGTTGGAAAGGATAAAGAAGAATATTGCAGAAGGTCAAGCGAAGGATTTTAAGATCCATGACGATGGAAGTATCCGTTACAAGGGGAGATTGTGTGTACCACAAAAGTGTGTGGAAACCAAGGAGAAGTTGATGCGTGAAGCGCACAACACACCCTACTCGGTACATCCAGGGGGTGACAAACTCTATAAGGATCTAAATAAGAAATTTTGGTGGCCCAACAAGAAAAGGGAAGTAGCAGAATTTTTGACAAGATGTCTGACTTGTCAAAAGGTGAAGTTTGAACATAAAAGAATGGGAGGCTTAGTTCAACCATTGGATGCCCCAGATTGGAAGTGGGATTCAATTTTGATGGATTTTGTAACTGCTTTACCGACATCGAAGAATGGACTGAATCAAATTTGGGTCGTCGTTGACAGGTTGGCCAAGACAGCAAGGTTCATTCCGATGAAAGATACATGGAATATGGAACAAAGAGCCGATGCTTATATGAAGAACATTGTGAGATACCATGGAGTTCCAAACTCTATAGTTTCCGAAAGGGATCCCAACTTTCTTTCTCACTTCTGGAAAGCACTCCAGGTGGCATTGGGAACACAGTTGAAATTCAGCACGACATTCCACCCTAATACTGATGGACAAACCGAAAGAACGATTCGACATTGGAGGATATGCTAAGGGCTTGTGTTTTGGACTTTCAAGGTTCATGGGTTGATAGATTACCTTTGATGAAATTCTCCCAACAATAGTTACCACGCCAGTATTGGAATGGCACCTCACGAGGCGTTGTATGGAAGGAAGTGTAGAACACCACTGTGTTGGAGCGACATAAGCGAGACAATAGTAATTGGTCCACGACTAATTGAAGAGATGACAGACCAGGTGAGACTTATCCAGCAGCGAATGAAGGTAGCTCAGGATAGACAGAAGTCATACGCTGATCGAAAAAGGAGACCATTGGAATTTCAAGTTGGAGAAAAGGCATTTCTTAAAGTTTCGCCTACTAAGGGAGTCATGAGGTTCAATCAGAAAGGGAGTTGAGCCCGAAGTTCATTGGACCATATGATGTCATAGAGAAGATTGGGGAAGTGGCTTATCGATTGGATTTACCATCAAATTTGGGTCGTCTTCACAATGTAATCCACATATCTCAGCTGAAGAAGTACGTTCCTGACTCGTCCCATTTATTGGATCCCGAACCAGTAGAACTGTATCCGTCTTTGAGTTATGAAGAGCATCCTGTTAAGATTCTAGACACCAAAACAAAGGACACCCGCAACAAGAGTGTCAAGATTGTAAAGGTCTTATGGACAAATCACCTCACTGAAGAGGCAACTTGGGAAGCGGAGGATGATATGGGGATGAAGTACCCACACCTTTTTGACGAGGTACCTTGAGTTCCGAGGACGTCACTCCTCTAAGGGGGAGATTATGTAATCCTTCGATTTTTAATACAGTATTCCTTATAGTATATTGCATATCATTCATGACCTTAAGTTTGCATTTAGTAGTTTTACCATTTAGTGGAGGTTCATACCTTATTGGTTGTTGAGGAATTGGTTTAAGCTTCGAGGACGAAGCTCTCTTTAAGGAGGGAAGGATGAAATACCCCGTTTTGTGACTATGGACAGTTTGTGATATTATTATAAGTGCTGGGGAGTTTAATTTAAATGTTGAGAGTTAATTATAATGGTTGCTATAGTTTGGGGATCTTTGTGTCTTTTATCTAAAGTTGTTAGTGCCTTTAATTAAGTTGGGGGGAGGTAGTTGTCTTTTTACCTAAAATTGTGGTGGGAAAGTGTCTTTTCCCACAGATTGGTATTATTTTGACCCAATTTTCTTCATACGTAAAGTTTCCTACTCAAGAGGGTTTCCTTCCTTATGAGTTTGATTTTTTTTCCAACTCTCATAAAACGCTCAAATCCCTATTTCTCTCTATCTCTCTCACGTCTCTCTCTCACTCTCCCGTCCCCCTCTCCCTCTCTCTCTCGGATCCCTCTCTCTGTCTGACGACAGCAGCAGCAGCGGCATCACAACCGCTGCCGCCGCCCCTCTCTCTCCCCGTGCAGGTAACCTCTCTTCTCTCTCCCCGTCCGTTTCTTCTTCTTGTTCTTTGACTTTTTCTTCTTCTCCTTCATGATTTGATTTCTCTTTTCTCTTGTTCTTTATTCACTTTAATGATCAAGTTGTATCGTATACTTCATCATTCACTTGATTTATTCTTGATCATATCACACCCATAAACCCTAGTTTGTATAGGAGGTAAAATCAGGTTGAAACAATATGATTAACTAGACGTTATCTCTTGTTTGATGTGTTGGGTTGGTAGGACAAGTTGTATTTGTCGGGTAATTGAATTGGAGTTGAAATCGAGACCGTGAGACATGTAATGTAATGATCTAGAGTTGATATACAATCTGTCCGGTCGCTAAAAGGTTGGAATTTGTCGCTATAGGACTGTTTTTAGTCGCCAAAAGATGCTGAATTTGTCACTAATGCTTGTGATTTTATTAAAGAGTATCTAGACATGGAAATTAGTTGGATTTTGGGAGTCTTAACACTTGTTTGGTGACCTTGAACCTAAGTACATGTTTTTGAGAGGATTTGTGAGTTGTGACTAGTGTAATATAAGTCTAAGTTGTTAGTAACCTCTTTGTTAAGTTAATTGGCCTAGTGGATGTGAAACTTGAACCGACTAGTAGTATAGTGTTGATGACTTAGAACTAATCATCCTAACCACTTGTGTATTGGGTTATTTGTGATTGTTAGGATGATGTTAGAACCCTAAACCGTTGAGCGTCATATGCATATAGCATAGTTATCACTAGTATTATTAAAGTATTGTAATTTAATTAGAGTATTGTTAACTTGTAGACGACGAGTTCACCAACGACGGGTACGTTGAGTACTACGAGTGAGTCGCCGTAGTTGATTTGCTTTGAGGTAAGTAAACATGCCAGGTCTAGTGTGCCTATCTTCCTTCGTGTCGAATTATTTATTAATTTATGTCTCAAAATGATTTTTATGTGTTACATGTAAATGCAAATATCCGTTTTTACTTGTCAAATGCTTTTCTTGAAAATATCACAATGATATAATAATGGACGATAACGTAAAGTGGAAGAGTTAAGAGGGGAATTTTATTATTGGTTACTATTGGCATTGGACGTGTTGATCTCGGTCTTCCGTTCAATTTTATTTTATTTTATCCGGCCGCACTTATCCCGGATAGCTCCCTGTATTCACTCCTCTGGCTTCTAGAGTCTTTGGGGGGTGTCGACAATTAAGGTCTTGGATGCTTGCGAGATGGTTGGTTTCCCCCGTCACAAAAAATTAATAAGATGGTTTTGGTTTTATTCATATTAATGAAAAAAGAATTAATATGTGGTTTTGGATTTCCCTAATGATTATGGAATTGGTTTGGAAATATTATGGTATTGGGAACTCTCATGTTTTATTATAAGCGTCAAACTTTATTTCCGATGTGTTTGAAAAGAAATCCTACTTGTAAATGAGTCATTGTTTTATAACTATCTCATCATCATTTTACACGCTTGGGTGTTTATTTTCCAGCATTTATATGATGATTCTGTACTGTGGTGTTTCGTTTTTATTTCTGCACCACAGGTCCAGGTGGTGAGTATTTGGCTTAGCAGGGGACGCGATTCATCACCAAGTTAATTAGTTAGTTCATTTCAGCAATTAGAACATATGTGTTTAATTTAATATACTAGTTTGTTTTATGCCTGCGTTTGAGGCAAGAATGGTTGGATAGTAAAAATGTTTAGTTTTAATTATTTTTGGATGTTTTGATTGAGAACCATGCTATAAAATCTCCTTGTATCCGGGTTTAATCTCGGGTACGGACTGACATCCCCGGGCCTCCGGCTTGGGTATTTTGGGGGTGTTACAAGTACTACTGGCTTCTGTGTGTTTCTTGGGTCAAACTTGGTGTTATGGTGTTCTAAGAAGCAAAATATAGTCTCCAGAAGTTCTACAGAAGCTGAGTATAGGGCTATGGCCTCTACTGCAGCTGAGCTTAAATGGATAAGCTATATTTTAGAGATTTGGGTATACAAACAAACAAGAATCCACATTTGCAATGTGATAATGTGTCTGCATTATTGTTGTGCACTAATTTAGTGTTTCATGCAAGAAGCAAGTACATTTTAATTGACTTTCACTTCATTAGGGAACAAGTGGCTGCAAAAACCTTGCAAGTCTCTCACATTGCTTTAGCTCTTCAATTAGAAGATCTCTTCACAAAGGCTCTGCCTATCAACGTGTTTCGAAATGTTCTTCCTCAGCTCACTCTTTTGTCTCATCAGACAAATCAGAAGCTTCACAATCATTAAAGCAGAGGAGTTCAATTTGAGGGCAGATGTAAGAGTAAAAGTGTATGGTATAAGAAGTAGAGGGGTCAAGTTGTAAATAGATGAAAGTGTTAATTTTTGTACTTAATACTTCAATGATGTATCATTTCTGTTAAGCTGAATTGAAGAGAACTTTTCCCTCCAAATTCTTCATCCTCAGATTCTGTTATTCGTCACTTTTCTAGTATCTTGATAAAAGAAAAGAAAAAAAGGATGAATGAGACATCAAAATCAATAAGTTGTATTGCACTTTTTGGAATGTGTTTTTTCTTGAACAAACATCATCATATAACAATCCCCAAAAATTCATGTTTTCGTATATATTATCTTTTCTGTATAAAGTCCAACGTGTTTTGGGTTCATTCTATACCTTGAAGTCCTCTCCCACTGATTCGCATGCCCTACATATCCAACCTTTTTCCATGACATTAAGATAAATGCATTTTCCCCATCCATTTCCCACATTTTCTTTGCCTGCGACTGCCTCATCTTCTTCAAAGTCTCAAAGACAAGTTGTCAAACCCTTGTCACAACGCTCCAAGCTTTCTTCCATGCTTCGAGCCCGACCATAAACAGGGATTAAACCTCCATTACCTTAAGCCCCAACACCACCCAGAAATCCAAGCAGTATGTCGCCCAAAATATTCCTTACCCCCCAAACATATCACCCTAATCGTTACCTAGGTCTTATCACCAACGGTGGGCCTAACGAAAAAACCCTCCTCCGCTTTGCCTATCAACGTGTTTCGAAATGTTCTTCCTCAGCTCACTCTTTTGTCTCATCAGACAAATCAGAAGCTTCACAATCATTAAAGCAGACGAGTTCAATTTGAGGGCAGATGTAAGAGTAAAAGTGTATGGTATAAGAAGTAGAGGGGTCAAGTTGTAAATAGATGAAAGTGTTAATTTTTGTACTTAATACTTCAATGATGTATCATTTCTGTTAAGCTGAATTGAAGAGAACTTTTCCCCTCCAAATTCTTCATGTTATTCGTCACTTTTCTAGTATCTTGATAAATTTAAGAAAAGAAAAAAAGGATGAATGAGACATCAAAATCAATAAGTTGTATTGCACTTTTTGGAATGTGTTTTTTCTTGAACAAACATCATCATATAACAATCCCCAAAAATTCATGTCTTCGTATATATTATCTTTTATGTATAAAGTCCAACGTGTTTTGGGTTCATTCTCTACCTTGAAGTCCTCTCCCACTGATTCGCATGCCCTACATATCCAACCTTTTTCCATGACATTAAGATAAATGCATTTTCCCCATCCATTTCCCACATTTTCTTTGCCTGCGACTGCCTCATCTTCTTCAAAGTCTCAAAGACAAGTTGTCAAACCCTTGTCACAACGCTCCAAGCTTTCTTCCATGCTTCGAGCCCGACCATAAACAGGGATTAAACCTCCATTACCTTAAGCCCCAACACCACCCAGAAATCCAAGCAGTATGTCGCCCAAAATATTCCTTACCCCCCAAACATATCACCCTAATCGTTACCTAGGTCTTATCACCAACGGTGGGCCTAACGAAAAAACCCTCCTCCGCTTTGCCTATCAACGTGTTTCGAAATGTTCTTCCTCAGCTCACTCTTTTGTCTCATCAGACAAATCAGAAGCTTCACAATCATTAAAGCAGACGAGTTCAATTTGAGGGCAGATGTAAGAGTAAAAGTGTATGGTATAAGAAGTAGAGGGGTCAAGTTGTAAATAGATGAAAGTGTTAATTTTTGTACTTAATACTTCAATGATGTATCATTTCTGTTAAGCTGAATTGAAGAGAACTTTTCCCCTCCAAATTCTTCATGTTATTCGTCACTTTTCTAGTATCTTGATAAATTTAAGAAAAGAAAAAAAGGATGAATGAGACATCAAAATCTATAAGTTGTATTGCACTTTTTGGAATGTGTTTTTTCTTGAACAAACATCATCATATAACAATCCCCAAAAATTCATGTTTTCGTATATATTATCTTTTCTGTATAAAGTCCAACGTGTTTTGGGTTCATTATCTACCTTGAAGTCCTCTCCCACTGATTCGCATGCCCTACATATCCAACCTTTTTCCATGACATTAAGATAAATGCATTTTCCCCATCCATTTCCCACATTTTCTTTGCCTGCGACTGCCTCATCTTCTTCAAAGTCTCAAAGACAAGTTGTCAAACCCTTGTCACAACGCTCCAAGCTTTCTTCCATGCTTCGAGCCCGACCATAAACAGGGATTAAACCTCCATTACCTTAAGCCCCAACACCACCCAGAAATCCAAGCAGTATGTCGCCCAAAATATTCCTTACCCCCCAAACATATCACCCTAATCGTTACCTAGGTCTTATCACCAACGGTGGGCCTAACGAAAAAACCCTCATCCGCTTTGCCTATCAACGTGTTTCGAAATGTTCTTCCTCAGCTCACTCTTTTGTCTCATCAGACAAATCAGAAGCTTCACAATCATTAAAGCAGACGAGTTCAATTTGAGGGCAGATGTAAGAGTAAAAGTGTATGGTATAAGAAGTAGAGGGGTCAAGTTGTAAATAGATGAAAGTGTTAATTTTTGTACTTAATACTTCAATGATGTATCATTTCTGTTAAGCTGAATTGAAGAGAACTTTTCCCCTCCAAATTCTTCATGTTATTCGTCACTTTTCTAGTATCTTGATAAATTTAAGAAAAGAAAAAAAGAATGAATGAGACATCAAAATCAATAAGTTGTATTGCACTTTTTGGAATGTGTTTTTTCTTGAACAAACATCATCATATAACAATCCCCAAAAATTCATGTTTTCGTATATATTATCTTTTCTGTATAAAGTCCAACGTGTTTTGGGTTCATTCTCTACCTTGAAGTCCTCTCCCACTGATTCGCATGCCCTACATATCCAACCTTTTTCCATGACATTAAGATAAATGCATTTTCCCCATCCATTTCCCACATTTTCTTTGCCTGCGACTGCCTCATCTTCTTCAAAGTCTCAAAGACAAGTTGTCAAACCCTTGTCACAACGCTCCAAGCTTTCTTCCATGCTTCGAGCCCGACCATAAACAGGGATTAAACCTCCATTACCTTAAGCCCCAACACCACCCAGAAATCCAAGCAGTATGTCGCCCAAAATATTCCTTACCCCCCAAACATATCACCCTAATCGTTACCTAGGTCTTATCACCAACGGTGGGCCTAACGAAAAAACCCTTCTCCGCTTTGCCTCAAAAAAATCTACAAAAGAACATATGGATGGCAAGGGAAATCGCACAACAGTTTTGGATATCTTATGTTAGCAAAATATATCATCCAGTCCCTCCCACCTTTGCGTTATCCACTTTTAGCTGCCTCTAACCACTTGCGACCACGTTTCCTCAAGCATCAGAAGCTTCTGGTGGAACCCTCACTCGCAAAATCCTATTCATTTGTCTAGTAAACACCTTCTCCAAAAGGCCAAACCCAAGGTGAGCCGGGACTCTCAGACTTTCACACCGCTATCAAGCACTCCTTGAAAAACAGAGATGGCACATCATGAGGTAGCCCCACTTCATATCTCGTACCCTAACCACCAATACTTCCCCGATGATAAATTTTCTCCACGTATAGCCCCTTCTATTTGCTCTTTGTCATGGCGCACTATTCACCATGGAAGAGACCTCTTGAAGGAAGTCCTCATATGGAATGTCCACAATGGAGAATCAGTAAAGTTCTTTGAATACAGATGGATCCCCGAACCTAAAAGCTACCCTATAAAAGATCCTCAGCCGACCCGGACCCCTCCCTAAAATTCTCCAACCCCACATGCTTCAACAGCCCATACCCCTATTGGAACCTGCAAGCCCTCACAAATCACATCCCCCTTTTCTCATGCCGATAATACTGTCAATACTATAAACATTGTCCCACCATAGAGGAAACCACCAACCATATTATTAAAATATGTGGCAAAGCAAATGAAATTTGGTCTAGATCCCCTTTCGAAATCAACATCCTCAATACCCCATCAAGCCCGAAGTTCTAAGACAAGCTACACCACTGACTTTTCACTTTGCGAATGGACGCCAAAAACCTTTGTGCTTTCACGGTAATCTTGTGGAGCCTTTGGAAAGTTAGACGTAACCACATATTCCATGACTTATCGAATCCCACCACAATGATAACTCCAGATGTCGTGCCCATAGCCTTCCATGTCGTTTCAGCAAATATGGAACACATGAAAACAAATCATACGAGGACCCCTTCCAAGCTACAAAATTTAAAAAGCGGCAGACGAACAGCTCTGGATGAAACCCCTTTACCACCAAACCGATGAAGCATGGAATCGATCCATAGGTTCAGCAAGCATAGGGTTTGCACTCTTCACGCATGACAGACAACTCATGTAAAAATAAAAACGATGAACATATGCCCACTCCACCCTCCACTCAGAAATCCTTGCACAATATTATGCTTGCGGATGGTGTCTCCATACACACACTAGTACACCTATTTTTCTAACGGATTGTTCAAACCTAATTTTGCAGCTACATGACCATTCCAAGGGGTCATTTGAGGACGCTGCCACCTTACTTGTTGGTGTAGATCTTCTTTATCGATTGATTTCCAGCATCATCGTCAAAGTTAATAGATTGACATTGCCATAGCCCACTGGCTTGCCAAATCACCCCAAGAAGACATTCGTTTTTTCCCTTAGCATTGGTAGTTAGCCTCCACTTTTGTATCTGCTTTATGCTCTATTTGTCAAGAAATATGGCCCATATGCTTCTGCTTGTATTAACCTTGCTTCTTAAGGAGATATGCCCTTTGAACTTCTTCTTGTATGAAGTTTATCATCTTAATGACATCCTTCTGTTTCCAGCAAAAAAAAAATAATAGTGTGGGTTGGTCCGCGTTCAGCCTAAGATGAAATTACCATGCATATAAAGATGTGGTCTTAGGTGATACTACACATAAGCCGAAGAAACCCGCACTTAATCCAACATAAATAAACAAACAAAAAAAAAATCTAACTTTCATCAATCATCAATGGGCATCATCAAGCTGCCCAATTTGTCAAAACAAAAAAAACACCAGAAACCAATTTTCTTGTCAAAACAAGTCATCATGCTCTCCTTAATGCGAACTCGTTCTATTACAAGACGCACTAATACACGATGGTGAGAGGGATAGAGTAAGGGGCTCACGGCGTCCAGTGGTGAGCCAATCTGTGAGAGACACAAAGTTTTGTTGGCTACTTCTAGGTTGCTCATTGAGAAACTCCCCCCCCCAAACACGACGATGGTAGCTCTAAGAAGAATGTGATGCACGTGTCGCTTCCCACGTAGCGTCACAATGTATTTATACATTATTAATCATTTATTCAAAAGGAAGGAGTCCCTCCTTAGTGCTGCATATTCGGTTAACCGGAACCGGAACCTAACCGCTGTACACAGGAGGATCCTTTGAGGAAGATCCAAGTGTACACCAGGGATAGAGAATAGAAACACGTAGAGTGTAGGTTGTGAGTAGGGAGAGAGTAAGCAGTGATAACTGAGAGAGAGAGACAGTATATGGCCAGAGCTTCAGCGTGATCAGAAGATTGCAGTGAAGGGTTAACGATCCTATATATAGTAGAAACGTGACCGTTGTAGTGGTTTAATGCGCCCATTAATGGCGGCTTAATTACCTCAACCATAACGGCACGTTCAACCGCATATATAGGGACCGTTACACACTTCGACCGTGTATACCGAAACCGTTATGAGGTTGACCGAGTTTATGGGACACGTGGCCATAAATCTCTCAAAGCAGTTACCAAGGGTCGCGCGCGGGCTTGGTTGTCGCTCGCGCGCGACAGATCTTACTCTAGCCTCCAAACCACTAAGTCCCTACAAGTCCCGTGCGGAATGATATGCGAGGGGCCCTGTCTCACAGCCCCCATACAGATGAGCATGAGTAATGCTCGTGTAGTACTGGAGCACCACCAGATGTGCTAGATGACTGCCACGTGTAAGGTCACTCATGTGGCTAGAACACGCTATCTACATTAGCCCCCTTTTTGCGCGTGGAGACACTCATCAGTTCGACTTCAATGCGCAAAAACTAGCGCGTGCGTTGTAGCCCGCACCAATTCAAATGTCCGAGATATCAGCCCCCACGCGTGTCATTATAGTCTAGAATCCCTAGGATCGTACCTTCTGTTCCTCTAATGTTTTAGCCGTGACATCAGCATAGGCCTGTGATTGCGTGATTCGGCGGTGACTGTTGCAATTCGACAACTGAAAGGACGCGACTCTTCAGCAAATTTGAATAAATACTCCTCATCCTGCATTGTTGAAAGCTACTGCTTCTCTCTAGAGTGAATGGTTACTGAGAATCTCCAAGAGCAAATCCAGATTATCAATCACCAGTTCTTCTTGGCGAATCGTCTCCTTCAGATTGCTTCAACAACACAAGGTTGGTTCCTTCAATTTTGGATTAATGCTTCTAATATGAATATCCCCCTCTTGAGATGCCTTTATCTGTTGAATATGAAACCCAGAAACATTCAAAGACCCACCATTGTTTGTAGCTACCAAAAGAAGTTCTTAAACCCTAAATATTGAAACTTTGAAACAATGGTATTCTGGAGTTCTAAACCCAGGTAACTGGACCCAAAACTTGTAATTTCCAAAATTGAAGCTGACACGGGCCAACTTAAAACCCAGAAACTTGGAACTCTTAAACCTGAACTAGAGAGTTCTTCAAGTATCCAGAACTTGTAAATTTACTTGAAATTTGTTCTTGAACTTCTTCTTGAGTCAAATCTAATGGCGGATATATTTCTCTCCCCTTTTTTGCTTTGCTGTAGAAATGGCCAGAACGAAAGCAGCGAAATCTGTGAAGGAAGCTGATGAAATTCCCGATCTTCCCAAATCTTTATGGAAGAAAGCTCCTTACCTGGATGGTGAAGACTACTACCATGATAGTGTCAAGTTAAAGAGGCTGCCTGAGCCTGTTTCTAAGGATCTGTTATTGCTAAACCCTCAGCCTAGTCGTGAAGAATTAGATTTGATTGATGCCAAGGACGTAGTCAGATTGGGTCTTGAGAATGGATTCTATCCATATACTGAAATCTCTACCCAAGCTTTTGTGAATAAGCTGGATTTGATGGATGAGTGGACTGACCATGTATTGACTTATCATGCCATCAATCTGACCCAAGATGGGGTCTATTACGCTATCACGGCTACGAAGGGTGCTGCTGTGAAACTGGATCAAACCATGCTTCTAAATCTCTTTTCCAGGTATTCACCAATAACCCATACCTTCCATTTTGCTGAGTTCGAGGCAGCCCACACTTTGGAGGACGTGCACATGCGATATGACCTTCCACCCATGGGCGAGGTCGATCCCTTGGCTGCGCTGGAGACTGATGAAGATCTCGCTTTGTATGAGCAAATGGTCGAATGCATAGCGGAGGTCAAGAAGATTTCTACTCGTTGGACCTCTTCCAAAATTTCAATTAATCGACACATCTGCGAAGAATGCTTGGAGCAAATGGGTGCAGTACTTATTCCGTGATTATGCAAATAGCAAGATCACTAAAGAGCTACTGAGCAAGGACCCCAAGGCGGAGAATTACAAAGAAGGCAAGGGGTACAACTGGACTTTGTGTGGTTTCCTTTGTATTTAGATTTCACGGTACTTGATTGATGGTCATCCTCATGATGGGGTATGCTATCAAGTTTCGCCTATTGCTGTTCGCCTATCCTTAGGCCACAACGTCGCACTCGGGCCTATGGTGTTGGGAACCCTTTACCCTTCACGTCGGGTTCTCCAATGTATACACGATGATCATTTGAGGAAGATCCAAGTGTACACCAAGGGCAGAGAATAGAAATACGTAGAGTGTAGGTTATGAGTAGGGAGAGAGTAAGCAGTGATAAATGAGAGAGAGAGACAGTATATGGCCAGAGCTTCAGCGTGATTAGAAGATTGCAGTGAAGGGTTAATGATCCTATATATAGTGGAAATGTAACCGTTGTAGTGGGTTAATGCACACATTAATGGCGGCTTAATTGCCTCAACCATAACGGCACGTTCGACCACATATATAGGGACCATTACACACTTCGCCCGTGTATACGGGAACCGTTATGAGGTTGACCGGGTTTATGGGACACGTGGCCATAAATCTCTCAAAGTAGTTACCAAGGGTCGCGCACGGGATTGGTTGTCGCTCTCTAGCCTCCAAACCACTAAATCCCTACAAGTCCCGTGCGAAATGATATGCGAGGGGCCCTGTCTCACAGCTCCCATACGGATGAGCATGAGTAATGCTCGTGTAGTACTGGAGCACCACCACATGTGCAAGATGACTGCCACGTGTAAACTGACTCATGTGGCTAGAACACACTATCTACAACCTCAAAATACATAACATCTTTCTTGTACCCTCTATTAATTCTAATCTTCTTTCAGTCTCCCAACTGACTCATGATAACAATTGCTCCATTACCTTTTCTGCAAAGAATTTTTAAATCAGGGATATGCATCCCAATTTAATCTACCAGAGCCCTTGTAGAAATCGTCTTTATCTCGTGCCAAAATCTGGGGTTAGACCTATTCTATCACCTTCTACACAACTTCTATCATTTAATCATAAAACTCAAACTGCATCTTCTCTTCTATCTATGTCTGCAGCTGTGTCTCCTAATACTGCTGCATCTTCTCATGTATCTCTCTCAGCTTTGTGGCATCAAAGACTAGGTCATCCAGCTTCTCCATTCATGCATCATCTAGATAATGTGTCACATCTATCTAATACTTCTCATTCATGTACTAAACTGTGTGTCCCATGTGAGATTGCTAAATCTCACAAACTACCTTTTCATGTATCAGTGTCTAAAGCTACAAATCCTTTTGATTTAGTACACTCAGATGTATGGGGTCCTGCTCCAGTGACTTCATGTTCAAAATTTTAATACTATGTTCTATTCATAGATGACTACTCTAGATTTTGTTGGCTGTATCTTCTTTTGAAGGGGTGTACAGTAGGTATAATACATGATTAATACTCTAGAGGGGGGGGGGGTTGAATAGAGTATGCAGACTTTTGCTAAACTTTGTAAGAATAGTGGATTCAAAAGATTTGTAAAGAGATTCAAGGCCTTGAAAAGAGTTTCAAGCCCTTGGAATGAAAACATTTAGAGTAAGGAAAGAATAAGTCTATTTCAAGGCCTTGAAATGAGTTTTAAACATTTGAAATGAAACTGTTTTGAATGCTGCAAAAGTTCTAAGTATGCAACTGAAAATTAAATGCAAGAGACATAAGATATATAGAGTTCAGTCCACTTGGACCTACCTATCTACCTCAGGGATCTTCTCCTTGTAGCATTTTCAACACAATTCTTATCAAGCCACATCTAAGATAGATCTCAAGCACAGAGAGATGCATTACTCTGTTACAGCTTGTGGTTCTTACTAACCTACTGCTCTAGCTATCAGATTAACTAAGAATTCTCTATTGTTCACCTTGAACAATCCTTGAGAATGCGAACTAGAAATATCATCAAAATGATACACAAATGAAGTTCAGAAAAGAAGAACATGGGAAATGAAACTGCAATGAGTATGCAGTGTTCTTCTGATGCTTGGATTGAGAGAGATGAATCTGCTTCTTTGTTGCTTGTCAATCCTTGAATATTTTCAATGTCTTTGTGAATTGATATGTGCTGTTGTGTCTACGAAATCCTTCAGAAATTCTCCTTTTAAGCACCCAGTTTGAATGGAAGATCTTCAGAATCTTCTCAGCAAACTTTCCAGAAAACTTGCTTCGAAACTTGACTCTTCTAACAGCTTCTTCCAACGGCTAGTAGCTCAGTATCTTTAGGGATACTGATTTGATCTTGTTGGAAGTATGTTGGGAAGCTTTTAAACACAGCAGATTGATCACAAAATCAATCATCAAGCAGTTACCATATCTGCAAAACATAAGTTAGGAAACAGGTTCCTATAAAATAGGAAACAAAATTTCCTGCAAAACTGAGTCAAACAGATGATGTTAGATCCTACAAACTGTGTCAAAATACTTTGTATTTCATCATCAAGTATCAAATAATCATGCACAGGGGTTTAGGAGTTGGATTAAGATCAGAAACTCTCCCTAAGTTCATGCATATAAAGCTTAGTCAGTTTCAAGGCCTTGAAATAGACAAGCTATTTCAAGTCTTGATCCTGCATTGAACTTACAATCTCCCCTTTGATGAAAGAAAAAAAACACAGTCTTTTAATCTTTTTGATACTGTGATTCTCAACAAATACTCATTAGCTCATAGCAGAATAAATCATTTAGTGTCAACACATAATGTCCAAAAGATCCAACTTATTAAACCAACTGAAAACAGCAAATAACAGTACAGCTTCAGATAATCTTACTAACCAAAACCAGGTCTCTAATCACAAAAATTAAACATAATACCCTAAATTTTCTCATCCTTTTTGACTTACATAAAAAAAGAATGAGAAAAAAAATGTTGGATCAAGATATTTGGAAAGATTTCTAAAGATTGTTTTAAAGACATAATTTTCAAGAATTTAAAAAGGATTTCAAGACCTTGAAAAGGAGATGAAAGAGTAGGCAAGAGTTAAGGGGTAGGGTCTTCATCTCCTTGCTACTCTGCATCTTCTTCCTGACTATTTCCCTCATCATCCTTTTCTTCTTCCTGTTGAGCCACATCAACATCCTCAATGATTGAACTTATGGTCTTGATCACGCTGTTAAACAAGAAGGTTAACCCTTCTAATGCATTACTTCCATGTTTCAGCTTCTTCTCTAAAAAAGAGCTTTTCTTTGTCAAAGAGGAATTTTTCTTCTGATTCTTTCTTTCGAATTCCATGATGGATTCTGACTCAGCTTCTTGAAGATTTTTCTTCTTTCCTTCCTTCTTTGAAATTGAATAGACTTCATATGAGCTTGAGGTTGCATCTGAATTCGAGTCTTGAATGTAGATATTCTCTTTTCCTTTTCCCTTGTAAGTTATGTCAGCCTTCTTCTTTAGGGCTACCAATTTGAATTCCCTTCTGTTTCTCTGGTGCAGACGCTACTGCCTTCTTCTTATTGCTGGACACTGGTGTCTCATCTTTCTTGGCCTTCTTCTTTGGAGGAGGAGGTGCTATGTCTTCTGCAGTAGGGGTCTATGAACTAGAATCTCCACTAATGGTTTGAACCTCTTCCACAGTGATCTTTCTTTTCTTCTATGTTGCAGCCTTTGAACCAACAGCCATCTTGATTCTGTCAGAGGCTCTTCTAGTGCTCATTAGGGTTTACGGAGAAGAAGAGAGAGGTAGGATAAATACGAAGAAGAGAAAGGAAGAAGGAGATAAATAGAAGAGAGTTTCTGTTTGAAAGTAAAACTAAATATTCTTTATGATCTTTGAAGATCTGCTAAATCAAAAGATTCAAATTTTGTGCGTGTCGTTGGAAATAAAAGATACAATACTATTTTGGCTAAAAAGGGTATTTGAAAAATTGAGGGCAACATTGAGCAATTATCTACAAAGATAACACTCAATATTGAAAGATCCAATTTATTGACTAACTAGAATGCAATCTTATTTTCAAGGCTTTGGAAAGGATTTCAAGGCCTTGAAAAGCTGTATGATGTAATGCACATATACTCAAAGCTTTGAAAAGATTTTCAAGGCTTTGAAAATCAGTTCAAACATTTGAAACACTTAAAACTCACCTGATTCTCCCCCTAAACCATTGCTTCTTTATTTAGCATGTCCAATTCCAATCTTAAGGCTGAGAATCTTTCATCTGGCAATGGTTTAGTGAATATGTCTGCAAAAATGCAAGTTAGTAGAAACAAATTCAAGAACAATATCGCCTTTTTCAGCATGATCTCTGATGAAGTGATGTCTAACATCAATATGCTTTGTTCTGGAATGCTGAACTCGATTCTTTGTTAATTGATATTGCAATTGTGTTGTCACCCTTGATAGGTATATCTCCGAAATCAAAATCCAAGATATCTCATTTGTTGTGCTATCCATAACACCTGTGAACAGCAAGCTCCAACTGCCATGAATTCAGCTTCAGCTGTTGATAGTGCAACTGAGTTTTGCTTCTTTGAATGCTAGCTGATTAAAGATGATCCAAGAATCGACAGCATCCTGATGTACTCTTCCTATCAACTTTATATCCTGCAAAATCAGCATCTGAATAACCACACAAAGAGAAGTTAGAGTGTTTAGGATACCAAAGCCCTAAGTCTTTGGTACTATGAGATATCTAAAAATTCTCTTAACATCAGTCAAGTGCGATTCTTTAGGATCAGCTTGAAATCTAGCACACATGCACACACTGAACATGATATCTGGTCTACTAGCTGTGAGGTAGAGTAATGATCCAATCATACCTCTATATTCTTTCACATTCACACTCTTGCCAGATTCATCCTTGTCTAAAGACATTGTAGAACTCATGGGGGTCTTAATCTCTTTAGACTGAGACATATTATACTTGCTTAGCAAGTTCTTTGTGTACTTGCTTTGATGTAGAAATATGCATTTCTTAATCTGCAACAGGAGAAAATGTTTCTGCATAGTCAATACCTTCTTCTTGATTGTAGCCTTGAGCCACCAATCTAGCTTTGTTCCTGATTACTTTTCCATTCTCATCTAACTTGTTTCTGAACACCCATCTGGAGCCAATGACAAACTGATTTCTTGGAGGAGGAACTAGATTCCAGACCTTGTTCCTTTCAAACTCATTGAGTTTACATTGCATTGCTATAATCCGGTCTGCTTCTTGTAATGCTTCCTTCACAGTTTTAGGTTCTACAAGAGAAATAAAAGCATTAAAAGCACAAATATTCTTCAACTGTGATCTAGTTTGTGTACCAGTGGTTGGATCAGAAATAATGTTATCATCAAGATGAGATGAGAGATATTTAAATCTCTTCCTCGGTGTCCATGGTTCAGGCTCTCCAGTTTGCTTCTCAAGTCTCTGAGAACTTGAAGTAGTAGCTTGTTCTGCTGTCTTCTCTGGAGGTTCTGTTTTAAGGCTTTGAACCTTGGTTTCAAGGCCTTGAAAATGCCTGTCTTGTTCCAGTGGCATTTCCTTGGATCCTTTTGAGGATTCTTCTTCAGTATCTGAATCATGCTTGTTCAGATTGAGATCTGCAAAACCATCACTCAAAGAACCATCATAGCTTTCATCAAAAATAACATGAATGCTTTCTTCAATAAGCTTGACTCTCTTATTATAAACTATATATGCTTTGCTTGTCTGTGAATAGCCAAGAAAGATACATTCATGACTTCTTGCATCAAACTTACCAAGATTGTCCTTACCATTATTGTGGAAAAAACAAGTACAACCAAATGGTTTTAAGTAAGAGATGTTTGGCTTTCTTCCTTTGAAAAACTCATAGGGGGTCTTCTTTAGAATGAGTCTGATCAAGCACCTGTTCAGAATATAGTTTGCTGTATTCACAGCTTCTGCCCAATAATACTTTGGCAGGTTGTTTTCCAGAAGCATTGTTCTTGACATGTCTTTAAGAGTCATGTTCTTTCTTTCAACAACTCTATTCTGTTAAGGAGTTCGAGGAGCAGAAAAGTTGTGAGAGATGCCATGCATAGAACAGAATACATCAAACTCTAATTGATCAAACTCTCTACCATGATCACTTCTGATTGAAGCAATGGGTAGGTTTTTCAAGGATTGAAGTTATCTACAAAGCTTTTAAAATTCAGTGAGAGCTTCACATTTTTCTCTAAGAAACATAACCCAAGTATATCTAGAGAAATCATCTACAGTAACAAGCATGTACTTCTTACTCGTTGGAGTTGGAGTTCTCATATGACCACAGAGATCCATATGCAGTAGTTCAATGGGTCTAGTAGTACTTACAAAGTTCTTTGGCTTGAATGAGCTTCTAGTTTGCTTGCCTTGTGCACATGCCTTGCATACTTCTTCATCTCTGAACTTGATAGAGGGTAGACCTCTTACTATGTTCTTGGAAACTAACTTGTTCAAGGTATACAAACTAATGTGTCCCAACTTCAAGTTTCCTCCTGCAACTTTGTCATTTTGAAAAGTATAAACATTGTTTGATCTAGAGGCTGTGAGGATGCAATTGCCAGATTTCTCATTTTGCACCACACATTTCTCTTTGTCAAAGATAACCTTGTTGCCATTATCACAAAGCTGAGATACACTAAGCAAGTTAAATTTCAAACCATTAACTAGATATACATCAGAAATAAAATTTTCAGAATCTGTACCAACTTTACCAATACCAAGAATGCTGCATTTGCCTTTGTCACCAAGTGTAATTGATCTCAGATTGCTCTTTCAGTTCTGAGAAAGAGATCTATTTCCACTCATGTGTCTTGAGCAACCACTGTCCATAAACCATTTTTGCTCTTTGATCTTGGTGACAGCCTGCAAACACCATAAACTGCCTTACCCAGCTGTTAGACCAAGTGCTGAATTTAGATTCATATTCAGGGTCAACCATGTTAGGTGGTCTAACTCCTTTAGGAACCCAAATCTGTCTAATTTGTCCTTTGAGTTTGAATGGAAAAGTGTTCCTCATTATGTGAGGGTCTCTTCTTCTAAAAGGACAAGTCATTTGAACCATTTTCTTAAAAAGATTGGATAAAAATTAAAAATTAAGTGTAGCAAACAATAGCAAATAACAAGAAATAAAACAAGTGCTCAACAAAAATTAAAACTTACAAACTCCAAGAATAATTCGTGGAGGAGAAATGAGTAGGATGGAGGAGTTGGATGTATTGCCTGATCGTTGCTTCACAATTGAGGAGGAATAAGAGAAATTCGTCGTTGACAAAGTTGGAAGATTGAGAGAATTTGAGAGTGAGTAAATTATGAGTGAGGAAGTATGATAAAATTGGAGAGTGGAAGTATGAGAAAATTGAAGAGTGTTTGATGAGTTTGAGTGAGGAAAAATGAAGGTAATGTGTTTGAGTATTTATAGAAGTGTAAGGAAGGAGGGAAGTGAGTGTAATAATGAAAAAAAAATGCAGTAAAAAAAACACCCCAACGGGTGAAAAAACGGTCACTGGTGGTGATGTGACCTGACCTAAACGGTCACTGGCATTCAAATGATTTGGTTAATCGTTGGTTCCGGTTCCGGTTCGAACTCGGTCCCGGTTCCAGTTCCAGTTCCGTTACCTAATAGCCAAGACCGAACCGAGACCGAAGATATACGGGTCCGGCCCCCGTTCTGGTAATTCGGTTTGGCTCGCGGTTATTTTTTTCCGGTTAAATCGGTTCGGTTTTAACCGAAACCGTCTGTTTAACCGAACCGAGTGTAGCTCTACTCCTAAGTAGGTTAAGAATGCAAAACAAAATGTGTCCATATATCGACCATGCTTTGGTGAACAAAATGAAACCACTGCAGAAGACGGTTTTGGGCAGTTTGGATAAATCGATCAATCAAAGTCAAGGTGTCCATACCAAGAACAAAGTCTGATAACTCAATCACATACAAATAATTAGCAGAGAAAGAAGCAAGTAAACTAAACCCATAAAAATAGAAAAATAAAAGACCTCACCAGAAACAGTAGTAGGAACGCTTGAAAGGATAAAACAGAGCAGGACAAAACCTTAACTACACAAACAAAAACTAAATGCAGTAGCAGGAAGCTCAAAGTCAAAATCCATAAACTGAAACACAATTTCAGGTGCATTGGTAAATGACCACATCCGACTTATATACAACCAATAATAGTATGAGAATGCCCGATAAGTACTAAACAGAAAATCTATTTGACAATTAGGATGTGATGAAGCAAAAAAGAAACAGATCAAAATCCACGACACATTTCAATAACAAATTACTACTTCCAATGAGTGTCTAACTAGTAACTCCTGCCCCAGTAGGTCCACTTCTTTGCAGGTTTGCCAGAGGCGAAACAGACGGTTCCTGCACAAGTTCAAGCTCAAAGTATTAGCTTCTGATAAACAATCTGCAATCATGCAGAATCAGAGCTTATAGGGTGAAACACGATAAATTGATTCTGCAATCATGCAGAATCAGAGCTTATAGGGTGAAACACGGTAAATTGATTCATTTTCTGTCCATGGGAAACCCCACACAAACTTTTTTTCCCACACAAACTTTTTTTCCTTACTGTTCAGTTACTAGACACGGTTAGTTAGAAAAAGCACAAATGATATGGTTTACATATTAGCCAGATAATGTTCTTCCTTCATGACTCCTAAGATGCCATTGGTAGATGGGAAATAAACGACAAGCAAAACTGCATTTTAGAGCACCACTGCTCGCATAATCATTTCAAGTACTCATGTCAGAACATCAAAGTCGTCTCAAAAAGACCTATCCAAGCTTAACCACGGTCCTCCACATGAATCCTGGAGAGGGTTCATTGCAGTGGATACATGGATAGCAGGTAGTTCAACTTTGAATTATTGTTACTTTCTAGAATAGAGCGATACAATATGAGGGAAAAAGCAAGGGAAGGCAACGCTAAGGCCAACTTATCAAGAATTCCTACTTAACTAGTAGATCCTTGTGAATAAGTTACTTCTGTTATTTGGTCACATGATTTACTAAAACAAAAACAAGCCTTTAATCTTTTTGTCACAAACCAACTTCATACTCTTCGTATAAAAAATTTGGCAGATAAGGATCACTTGGATGGAAGTGTACTTGACATATTTCAGCAATGCGGTCGTTGAGGTCTTGGGAGATTTATTTAGCAGCAACTATAACCAATAAAACGGCTTTTTCTATAGATATCATCCTCTTCTTAACCACCACACCTCTCCTCACATGCACAGAACATTAACACAACACCACCAACAACAAAGATGAAGTTCATATTAGACAATACTTACCTTCAGGGAGTTCTGGCTGGTCAAAAGGAGAGCAAAGCGTCTTAGCAGCTCCCATCTCACCCTCCGTACGTGCTTTCACATCTTTCTCTACTTCCTACAGACACAAGTTTAAAATCTTTATAAGCTTTGAGTACCAAATACACAGAAAAGTGAAGTAAAATATTAGTGCCCCGAGGTGTGGTGTGTTACTGCATGTGTCTGTGTGGGTCAGGACTAGCTAGTGGATGATCAGAAAGGAATGAAGACGGAGACAAAATGAATAAGCCAGTGTTCTTAGAATGTACATGACATCCAGCCATACCTCTTCATCGCACCAAGGAGCTAAAATCATCTTCTTTTGATTGAGCGCTTGCACAAAATCATCCCACGTCTTTATAACTTCAATGCAAGCATCGCGTTTATCCTTAGCAGCATTGAATAGACATTTCTGAATATCATCTAACAAGTCCTTTATTTGCCCGGTGAACTTAGTAACCAAGTCATTATCTTCACTGTTTACGTCAGCAGGGATATCTAACTTCGCTGAATTATCACGGCGAACTGTACGAACCTGGAAGGCATAATAAATTCAGTAAATTATCTTATATTCCAGTAAACATGAACTTTTTAGAACAATCCGAAATAAGGATGTCATATAAAAGCTTCCACTATTCAATTCTGCTTCTTAGCAGGATTCTTTCCAGTGTATATTTACTGCAAATTCTGTACGAACCTGGAAGACACTTCAAACATAGCTTTCAATGCTTGATATATTTACTGCAAATTCTGTCAACTCAAGATTGTAGATTATTGAAAGCAGCACAGTTGGTGGCTGCGGAACCTCTTTGCTCAGATTATTGTAATTTGCGGGTGAGAGTGAGACACTGGAATGATAAACTAAGGAGCAATTTCTAAACACAACATAGTTTATCTGTATAGTTTCTGACTTTTTCCAATATTCAATTATTAGACAATTAAAGTAGAAACGATTAATTTTGAAGGGCTCGGTAAAATCATTTTGTACTCGTAGTAATGTTGGTGAGCCGTTCAGTTCAGAACACATTTTCATAGTTGACACCAACAAAGTTCATACTTTCATAAAATGTGTGCATCAAAATCTATCAAGAAACTAGAAGTTCACTGACACATGCCAATACCATGCTATAGGAAATCAAAGTCTGTGTAAAGAATAAAGGAGGACGAGTTCACAACCTTTTCACTGCAATTTCCGTTTTTGTACTATAGAGCTTGATGCAAAATAAGAAGCTACGTAAACTCCAAAATTCATCCCAGATCTATACCAATATTGTTTCAGCCGCAGTTTTGTCAATTTTTCCAGATGCCATCGGGCTTGTGCTTGAAAGATTACTAAATCTAATGACTGATCTACTTCTAACATTTTCGTAAATGTAGTAGTAACTTTATTGATACTATTCAGAATATTTTTCTTGTCCAGTGAAAGTAGCAAAGGTAGAAGTAGAAATAACAAGAATGACAATATTAATGAGAATACCTGTTTGTTGGCCAAATCTTTAGGTCCGATTTCAATTCGCAGGGGGACACCTTTCATTTCCCAGTGTGAGTACTTCCAATCAGGAGAATAGTTATCCCTGGTATCTTCTTCAACACGTATACCAGCTTGACTCAATATGTCAACAATTTTACGGCAGAAGTTCATAATCTCCACTGTCAACAATTTGTCAGCATTTTTGTAAGGCACAGGAACCACAATGATTTGGAGGGGTGCAACTTTGGGTGGCAATACTAAGCCTTTGTCGTCGCCGTGAACCATCACCATCACCCCAATCTGTAGCAAAAACATTAATGAGAACAAGTAAACAGAAGAACCACCTAACTCAGACTTTTTGGCCAAAAATAAAACAGAAATCAGCTGCTAGATGGAGTAAAAAAAGTTTCCCCCATGCAAGCTTAAAAATGTTTGTTAGACAGATCGCTATGCACATGCTTGAGTACAAAGAGGAAAAAGATGCAAAAACAAGAATGGGAACTATTTCATCCAGCAACATTGAATGAATCATGTAAACTATCACATCTTTAAAAAGGAAGCTTAAGTAGCATACACTTAATAATAACAATCTTTTGTGTCAACAGAAGACAAACAACCTAACAAAAGAATCAAAACCAAACATTTGCATAAACAAAATCACAATTAAGCGCAACCTCAGATACCAAAATATGATGGCAACTTATTCATGATTAAGCCGAAAGATTGAGTAGTCTATCATTTGTACCAGAAAGAGTGCATGCAAGAAGAGAAAAATGTAACATCTGAAACTGAAAGCTAATACTGAAAGAGATACATGAGCATATATTTGGAGTACATAATGGAGAAACACTTCCATAGTTCACTGCGGAGCATTTACTGTTATTAGGTTACACAAAATTACAAGACAGCAAGCAAATAAAAAGGAAGTATAGCACAAACATTACATAACATACACAATTGTATTAACACACGCAAATAATAAGATGGCTACCATGGATTCGTGGAAGCATGTGTCCATATAAAAGATTAGATAATTACCGTACGAGTACTATATGCCCAGGAATTTTGCCAGACCTTGGCCCTTTCTCCCTTCTCGTTCTCAAAATTTATTTCAAACATTTTAGCAAAATTCTGGCCTAAGCAATGAGATGTAGCTCCTTGAATAGCTCTTCCAGTGTTTGGGACGAAGGCCTGGAGGCAGCCATATAGAAAAATGAATGTGTAGACAAATATAATGTAGAAGTCCCAATATGAAACAAGATACGGCATTAGTGAAACATTGTAAAGGATATTGTAATACCTCGACACTTGTGGTGTACAGACCCCCAGCAAATTTCTCCAACTCACTCTTCTTACCTTTGAAAACTGGTATTGCTAGATAATCTTCATAAATTTGTCTGTACAACTCCAATACCTCCATGACCTACAGATAAATAATTATAAATCAACTTACCTAAGTCTCAAATGAGGGTATAAAACAGAAGAGAGGTAGGCGGAAATGCCAAACAACAGGCCAATCATACCTCTTTATCAGCCTCCCTCTTTGTTGCAAAGGCTGTATGTCCTTCCTGCCAAAGAAACTCGCGACTCCTACAACCAGGTAAGCATGAAAAAAATATTAAGGAGGGAAAGATGTAGGCAGGTAGACAGTACTGCAAGTAACAGAAAGAGAAAAATTAGAACTTCCAGGAAATCCATTATCACACAGACATGATATTAATTCCACGAAAAATTCCAGGACACCAAAAAGACGGGTTTTTTTTTTGTAGAACGATAAGAGCCAAAAAGGGAACTTTCTTAGTGATTCGAAGGAGTTCTGGTCCTCTAAAACCCTGCATAGTAACAGTGTAGAAGAATAGACAGATGTGGCTTGTTTCTCTCAAAAAAAGGTTTCAACTATTTGAGCTGAGATTCTTTTACAAAAAAGTTGAACGGGCTATAAATTTGAGAGAGAATTGAAGCTTAGCCACATTTAAGGCAGCTCCATAGAGTAGATTAAGGAATAGCTTTGATAAAAAAATTAGTTCTTATTGAGAGTGATTATACCATCTTGAATTTTATAACTTTTCATGCATTGTGCATTAGTGTGAGTTTATCAACTAAATGATCATGCAACGAGGGATGGGAACCCTTCATAACTGATATGACACAACGAATAATGACACTCAGAGCTCAGAGTAACACTCTAATTTGGGAAATTCTGACTGAATTAATATAGGGAAAGTGCAGAACAATGTAATGTAGAGATACAGATAGAGATAAGAGTACCAGACCATGGGGTTGAGGTGCCTTCAAAACTTACCGAAACCATCCTGGTTTAATCTTTGTTTATACCCCTTTCATTCACAATGCAAGAGCAATAGACATGCTTGTGTCCCACCCTTTAATTATTCACAAATTCACTTTACTCCCGTCCACTAACACTTTTTTTACACTTATTAAAAGCAATGCAGTGATAGTCAAATGAGAACTAAATTACTTGTCAAAATTGACCATCAGCAAAGAAAAAGCTTTCCCGAAGGAGATAATTAAAACTAGTGTTTTCAACAACAGCAATATTTAGATCCATGCATGTAACAATGTGACAATATTTTATCTCGTCAAACTACACAACCATTTATAACCAGGACATTGAATCTGTTGCATAAAAACAAAAAACCAAGCATCAGACACATGGTCTTTCACATGCTATTTAAGAAGTTAAGATCACCATGACACATAAATAACACTAATTAATGTTTGACGAGTACCTGATGAAAGGAGTGGGATGGCTGAACTCCCACCGAACAACATTGCACCACTGATTTAGTTTCAATGGCAAATCACGATGTCCGCGAATCCACTTTGAATAATATGGATACATCACAGTCTCACTCGTCGGACGGATAGCAATGGGAACTTCCAGATCGGATTGTCCAGATTTTGTAACCCAGGCAACCTAAAAAGGTTTCAGAAGAATAAAGAACATTATAGAAGTTAGAAACAGAAGCGGAGTGTGTTTCTTAGCACAGGAAAGTACCTTAGATTGACATGTATAGACAAGCATAAGAACAAAGATTGTCTAAGAAAGCCGTCACACAGTAGCAGGTAAGTTTGGAGATCCAGTATGCATTCTGAATTGAATTTTTAGATTCCCTTGTTGTGTAATATTGTGTGGGAATAGGAGAAGCACATACTATTAAATGTGTAAATAAAAATATGGAAGAAATTATTTTGAATATTAAAATTATAAGAACAAATAAAAATTGGTAACTAGCTTCAAATAATGAATATGCTTGATAAATAAGATAGAAAGAGACACGGATCAAGTTCAATTACAGTATCATAGTAAAGGTACAGTGATTCTAAAGAAAACATAAATTCCGATCAGTTATACAAGGCTTACCTAAGATAGAACTGTGATAGAGAATGGAGTAATATTAACTAAGAATGAACTAATTCCGTAAAATAGCTTGCAAGATTTTCATAATAGCCTGAGAGAAGAAGAGAATGCGAGTTTTTCATTGTATCATACACATAATTGTCCTTACTAAAAGCACCATGTAACTGTTTTGCTGTGCAGTATATTATATCTGTGTGTACCCGTTGGTATATGAATTATATCATTATGTGATACTTGTAACGTAATGCAAAACATAGAAATAACGATTGCCAGTTACTTATCCCACACTTAAGATATGCACACACATATATCTTGTTTCTTTCTTTTTTTTTTTTTTTTTTTTTTTTTTTTGGTACATATGGAATTACTCTCACTCACCTCAGGAGCAAATCCCTCGATATGACCTTTTTCGTGTTCCAGAGCACCAGGCGATACAAAAAGAGGGAAGTAGCAATTTTTAACCTTCATCTTCTTTATTTTTCCATCGAAAAATTCCTGCTCAGCATAGAGAACTCGTTAACATAAGGTACAAAAACAACACACCAGCTTTAACAATAAAACCCCACGACCACCACCACCAACAACAGATATGTGCATTAATTAGAAGGAAAAGGTGAACCTTCTGCACAATGCTATTTCAAAGATGACAAGTAACAGCAACACAGTAAATAAGACAAAATGACATACATATGAAACTACAACTCCAGACACCAATTAAGGGTACGTAGCGTTGTTGCCATGCTAGGCTGACCCTAATATACAGACTGAACTCCCAAGCCGTTAAAGTAACTCTCCTTTTTCCTAATATTAGGCTCCCCCGAAACTTAGATAACCAATTTAATCCAGTGTTCTGAGAGACATATCCAGTTAATACAATTTATTTATCAGAAAATAAATAGTACGAGAATCAATTGCAAACCCACACTTCTGAGAGACATATCCAGTGTTCTCTGCAAGGGAACCCAAAAGTTCCAATGGATTACATATTCAAATAGGATGTGATTCATTGACTCCATGCATTAGAAGTTTAGAACCATGTAAATAGAACACCAAGGTGTACAAGTTCAGGTCATTGCCATCTTAAAAATCTTAACCACTACCACTAGAATCAAGGCTCAAATTTGTTGCATGCCCCTAGCGTCACCATGAATTACCCACCAGATTCAGCTAGAATATCCATGAAATACCCAAGTTAGGGTCAAAAGTACTTCATCCACTAACGTAAATTGTGAAAGTAGTGATCCTATGCTACCACAACTTAGACAAGTATATGTTGTCAGTTTGTCGCTACCCTTATGATCATATTCATATCGATATCAAACTGACATGATAGATCTATTAACACATGAATGGCATCCGTTCATCATGTCACAAACTGTTCTAGTATTTGAGTAATTCTTCCATAATCCAGGAGGTAAATGATGTGGTAGTACTCCACCCATACAGCACATTACACCAATGCAGGATAAATATTGAGTGGCAGACAAAAAGCTGCTGGAATTCCATGTGTTCTGTGCTACGTACAGCCACATCATTTACTCATGGAGTATATAAGAAATACTATTAATATTTTCCTAGTGTCAATGGGAGTGTACAGATTTCAGGTTGTTAGAGGCTCGGGGCGGCCAGAGGATCGGCAATCATGTGAAGGTACCAATTCAATCTTGACTCTTCAGAGACCAGGTAATGTGCAAAACTCACTAAACGAAAACTAATAACTCCCCCCCCCCCCCCCCCCCCTCTCCCCCTGCTAAAGGTACTTAGAAAGTTATTAATTCATCTTAATCATAGCTTCCATACCAAGAAAACAAGGAAATTAGCATCTTATAATCCAGAGGCAAATTGCCACAAACTAACTCATCCGTGCACTCTTTTCTTGATGACACTTTAGTTCTTCTTCGTCAAGCACCAATTGTACAGTTTCTAGCGTGCTTGGACAACTTATGCTCCAGCACACGATCCGAAAAGATATAGCTGCTAAAGATTAATAATTCTTTTACAATTAATATGCTCCCTGACAAGCAGTACCACTCTTCAGATAGGTATATAATCCAGCAGTACCTGAAGTCTCCACCAAATTGAGAAGTTTACCAATAACTCATCAAACACTTCAGTCTTTAGAGGGAGGATTAAGTTCATTAAACATGACATAAATAAGGAAAATTAATGTACAAATACTCAGGTTGACACTATCGTCAAATAAGACCTAAGCATGAGCAGAGCTAAAACTAAATTAAGAATCACCAGATTTCCGAAAGTTAGCCACCCAACTCAGCATGTATACTTACAGGTCAACATTTTTATCAAATAATACTTAAGTATCTACACCTATAACTAGATGAAGTAAGAACTTCCAGATTGCCAAAAGTTAGCCACCCAACTCGGCACGTGTACTTACTTGCATTATTTCCCATATCGTCATTGTCCATGGCCTTAGAATATAACAGCCAGAGATATCGTAGTATTCAATCATTTCACTGCTAACAACCACCTGCGCATCAAAAAAGGAGAGAAGGTATTGAGAATTTGATATTGATAGAGAGCTTCACAAGACATAGCAAACTAAGATGAGTTCATGCAGGACTCTTAAATTTGGTTGCTCCTTTTGACTACTCTTTCTGGAGACTAATAAATCATATAAATGTGAAAAGTCTGCATTTTAAGACATCCAAGATAACTAGTCTAACAACCTTTAATAGGCATAACCGTCTCTAACATTACATATAAGAGATCGTTATAGCAGTATTGAATGAGAGAATAGGAATGAGAGGATATTTTGGAAATAACAAAACAACATGAATTTGGATGTGAGAGCTGACTCTGCCGCAAAAGGTAAAAGTGTATATGACAACAACCGGCCATCTTAACATATGATAAATGGAAGAGTTCATCAGATTTATCAGTTACCATATCTTTAACTTAAAAGAATTATGTGAGGAAATGTAAAAAAGAAGAGCTTCAGTCCATTTGGTTACAGTTCATGGCACTCCAGATTGCTATATCAACAATCCTCTGACAAAGTAAGAAAAAGGTGGAGATTTTGCTAAGCCATATAGTAGCTTACCTAGATGATGAAATTGACATGACGAACATCTGTGTGATACTACTTGACAACTTGATTGTGGCTGTGCAATTAACGGGAGAAATAATCGACATAGTAAATTACAGGAATTTCGATGCATATCGGGTCGGAATTACTGCTACCTATATTGATTAATGAACAGAATCTACGGATTATAAAAAGGAATGGCAACATCCAACAAACAACACAATTGATAGTACCTCGGAATACCAATCGCCAAAATTCTCGTCTTTCTTGAAAGAAAGCCCCAGCCCCTCATCTACATGCTTTGCCGCGGTGTCAGCTTCTTTAGCAGCCGCCTCATCTTCGTTAGTAGCCATCTCTTAAACGAGAAGGAATAAGTAACCCTAAAAAATATCAAACCAGAAAAAGAAGAAAATACAAATTTCATAAACCTCAACCACAGCTTCAATTTTCACAACAAGACATTACATGTGTGAACAATTTTGAGTTAATAATAACACGCATCGGTATGGAATAATTCCTCGCAAACATAGCATGCATACGCTCAAGTCCAGTGAAGCCACCTCAGAGAAAGCGTAAACAAAGCAAAAAACGATACTGCGTTTCGTCAATGTACCTTAGCCGACGAAACCACGGCTGAGTTCCGAGTAGCGCAGAGAGACAAAAACAGCGGACAAACGACGCCGACGATTTGGTTAGTAGAGTTAGTATAAGGGAAGCAGAATCTTATTCAGTGGAGGCGTTAGGACAGATCGCGTGCCTCTACAACTAATCCTCGATTATTTATAGTACTATGTTCGAAAGAGACCGCCACTTGATTTTTTGAATTTGCGGTTTCAACTTGTGTTTTTGTCCATTAAATTCACTTTAGTCCTAACTGAAATCAAACAATCCTCGGTTGTTTTTCCAAAATGTTATCTTTTAAAAATTTAGCACCCACCGAAGCAAAATCTTAGATCCAACAATCCTTTGCGACTTCTTGGTCCTTTGGTCTTCTTCTTCATGCTCTTGGCTATTATTTAATTATCTAATTTTAGCTAGCATCTAAATAAAATAAATAAATAAGATCTCACATGTTGAGAAGATGATAAGCTCGCAGGCCGTAAACCAAACCACAAAGTAAACATCCACAACCTAGGCCATCTCCATCCACCATGCAACAAAGCACATAATACAGTTAAAACTAATTTTTAACACGCTTGTTCAATTTTAATTGTTAATTGGGTAACTAGGGTCAAAGCTATCCAAGAGACCCACCAACACACTTGGCCGAGCCCCAAGGAACGAGTCACTTGGCCGCCGCCCCTAGGCCGCACGGTCAGACCGTGCACCTAGGCCGGTCCGGCCCGTGACCAAGCTTGGGCGGCAAGGGCGGACGGCTAGGGTTTCGGCCCTAGCCTCCTTCCTCCTTCCTTCATTTTCCCCAAGTTTTAGTTGTTTCCATAATTGGGAAAAACCCATTATCCCCAATTTTGTGCCCAAGAACCCTAGTTTTTCAAGAACCCAATTGACAAATCATATGTGCCCGGAATTCGCTAATTCTATACGACGATAATAATTTGCCCAATCCCTATTGAATCATATTCATATTGCATCTATATGCCACTTTCAGTTTTCGCGTAAAATTAACGATATTATGTAAAAACTGAAAAACAGCAACACATAATATCATGTTATGCGCTACGGCATGTGGCTCTGATACCACTGTAGGGTTTCGATGCAGGTTTCGCAGTGGAATAACAAAAATTTAATCCTGCTCAAACCCATCCAAGGATCACAGGCAAGCAATTATAACATGATTAGGGTAGAAACATGTGTACCTTACTTTGTGTGATCACTACGAAGAATTGTGTCTTCGTATCTACGAGTATCCACACCTTGGATCTTCGACCGGAATCCTTCTTCACGTATCGTGCTAGCAACGGAAGAAGGAGGGAAGAGAACACGCAACACGGAGCAAGCCGCGCCACAAGGAGTGGCCGGCGGCAAGGGGCGGACGGGTCAAGAAGGCTTCGGCCTTCTTGGCTTTTGTCTCTCTCTCTCTCTCTCTCTCTCTCTCTCTCTCTCTCTTGCTTTGTTATGTTCTCTCAATAATGACTTGTGTTGAGATAATAACAAGCTAGAGTTCCTTTATATAGTTAATAACTCTTTATTAACTACATAATTGTCCCAATACTAATCATGTCCTTACATGGATTAGTCCACTTGCAAATTAGTCCCATTAAATTTGCTTGTGGTTGCTTTATGATCCTTTTAATTAATTAGTCCAACTAATTAATACTCATATCCAATTCAATCCACGTGGTGTGTGACCCCATAGTTTCTACTTAGTTGGTAGTAACTATTACAAACATAGAGCGGTGTCTAGCAACACATGTATGCCACCAACTAATAGAAATAGTCAGTGATCCCGACAAACATTGTGCCGAATGTTATCGTGTTGTGTTATCCCTTTGTCTCTATATCCGGATTGGACACGAGACATAATCGTCACACTCGTTTATTCAATCCATAGTTTCTCGATCCTGAGAAAAGGCTTATCCATGCAGATAACATCAATATCTCCATATTGGTTTATCTAAGTCCGGCCAGACATTCCATAAACTCTACTGTAATACCCCGCCTAACTAGTAGGGGTAAAATAGTAAATTTTGAAGCTAATACGAATATAATTTTTTTAAAATATTAGATACACTATCGTGTTATGATTATTAAGGGATTATTTTAACAATTTCATAGTAAAAAAATACACTATTAAAATAATATAATGCTATATAGATATACATTATACATTAATAAAAAAAAAATAATAATAATAGTAAGAATAATAACAACAATAATAATTTAAGAAAATTATTCGAATACGATTTTAGACAACGCTAGATTAATGTTTGTAATTTAATTCGGATGAATTTCTTTATTTTAGTTATTATGCGTGTACGACCACCGCGAGACTTTGTAGTTGAGCTACACCCAATCACCCTACGCTTGGTGTGCCCAACCACACCCAATAATATCATAGAGTTTGTTTCTCACTTGAATAAGTCACCTGCATCATTATTTTTGTTTGTCTTTTTCTTCTTTCTCTTCTTCAGTTCTTCTTCTTCTTCACTCTCTTTTCTCCTTCGGCACCCACATGGCCCGAAAAACCACCGCATCACCGCGTCTCCGCCTCCTCAACCTCCCTATAAAAGCAACCCACCTCCTTCTTCTCTTCGGCAGATCACAACCCCACCACCACCATCATCTTCTACCTCGCCGGCCAACCAACCACCAACAACACCATCACCTCCACCTTCGGCCACCACCTCCATCACCCACATCTTCCCAAGCTCTCTGCACCTTTTCTTCTCCCTCTCTATCTCTCTTTATCTCTGTTCTGAACAAAGCACCAGCAGCAGCAGCGGAAGCGACCTCACCAGCCACCACCGCCACTACCGCCGTCGGGAAGAAACCCGAGAGACACCAATGCCCCCCGTTTCACTCTGTCTCGCTCTCTCTCACTCCCCTCTCTGTACAGACCTGAAATAAGAAAGAAAAAAGGAGAACCTAGTAGCTAAACAAAGCACCACCATCGCCGGACCTCCATTAAAGTCGGCGAAGCTCCGGCCAACCTCCACCCGAACCAAAACAGAGCACCCACCACCTGGAAACCGTCCTAATCCGCTCTTAGGGACCCGACCAAGCTACTAGGAGGCTCATTCGAACCCAGAACGACGTCATTCGCCGCCGTCGAGCTCCATCACCGGCGACCTCCGACGTGGGCTTCGACCCGGACCGATTCGCGACCGTTTCTTGCGATTTTTGATACCGGTACGCTCTAAGTCTTCCCCTAGTATGATTTCAGTAGTTAGAATCACTTTTTAAGGCTTCGATTCTTGTTTCGTTGGAATGATTTGTTATGTTCTTGGAAGGGGGTAGTTTATGTAATTTCTGAAAACTAAGGGTAAAGTAGCTTGTGAAATTGTTTTAATTGAGAAAGGGGGTATTTGTGTTCTTTTAGCATATATTGGGGGTTCTCTTGACATTTAAGAATCTAAATTTATACAAATGAAATAAAAGCATGATCTTTATGTTTAAATCAATTTTTACAAAATCTAGCTATCATGTTAATTAAATAAAAGTGAGAAAATATTAAAGTAATATGAGTACAAGTAAATTGTTAGTTAAAAGTATGTATTTTCTTGAAAATATATCAATTTATTTTAATAAACATTTATTTTGAATATATTGGCTATTAAGTAGTATTTTAGATTTAAAGTTAATGTTTTCTCAAATTAATAGAAAACGTTTATTTGTATTAATATGAATAATAATTTCTACTAACTTAAGCATTTATATTCATTTACTGAGAATATTATAAATAATTTCCATACCTAGTTTTATAAATTTGATAAATAAATATCCGTTTTACTAATAATATTTTTTAAATAATTTATTGGTTAATTATAAATAAATATGTATATAAAATAGCATTTAATTAGTATTACAAGCTTGAGGACCTAAGTTATGATTTTCTATATAATAAAAATTAAAATGTAAGATATTATTACGAGAAAAATATAAGTGTTGTATTGGGGGAAATCTAGTCATTTCTAATGAGACTCGTTTAGACTCATAGCAAGTCTTGTTGGCATGCTTGTATAGATACATTTGTAATCGAATAAAGGAATGTACTGTGTAAGTGACCAGTTCGTGGACGAAGGCTACGTGTCCTTCTAGGGGAACGTTACGTGCTATTTGCTGAAAAGCAAGGTGAGTATACATGCCAAGCCTCGCGTGCTAGATTCGTTCGTGTCATAACACGATTTTGTTGTCTATCTCAAAATGCGTTTTGATTTATACATGCTTTACTTGAGTTCCGGTTGTATTTTGAAATGGCTACTTTGAAACTGTCACACGATAAATAATAATCCGTAATAACGTAAAGTGAAAAGAGTTATGCGGGGAACGTCATTTGGATCTTTATCATTTAATTTGGTCGTTGTTGGCTTCGTCCACTCGACCCATTATTATTTAGCTCGGTTGCAATTAGCCCCGAGTTCACTCCATGTACTCACCTCTCTGGCCGCAAGAAGTCTTAGGGGGGTGCCGGCACTTAAGGTCGTGGTAGCCTGGTGACGGGAAATGCTTGTGATGTGATTGGATTTTCCCCGTTCAACTCAAGAATTGAAAATGGTATATCAGATTTGGAAATTTATGAGTAACTGGTTCTTTCTAATTAATGGGAACCTCAGACTTGGATTATTGGAATCGGATTGAAATTCTTCTCCGATGATTGGATATGGATTAATGATTGGTTTTCTGGAATGGTAATTGGAACCTAAGAATATCTTATTCTTCAACTGCCTTTTTACTTCCGCTGTATTTTTACTCAAAAATTATAAATATGTCTCCATTCCGTGTTTGACATGCTTGGGTGTTACTCACATCGTATTTCAGTGCTGATTTTAGAAAACTGCGGTTCTTGTTTTCCTTCCCACCGCAGGTCTAGGAGACGGGAACTACGGTGTTGCGGTGTACGAGACTCACGTAGAATCATAATGACATGAAAAGTTGTCTAGTATGTTGGTTCATGTGTAATATAGTAGTACTGGATGTCATATGTACGATACGTTGTGCGTAATGTTTAAAAATAATGTAACATATGGAGGTTTTGCTTTCGATATCCGTCGTTACTTTAGCATCGCCCTCCCGGTCTCGTCCGAGCCGGATAAGGGGGTTGTTGCAGGTGGTATTAGAGCAGTTCTTTCCAAAAAGGGAATAAACCTGTAGGGTAACTTAAAATGAACATAGGGAAAGATAATAAAATTTTGAAAAGCCGATTGGGCCATTGGTTGCTTAAGTTTAAGTCTTGGTTACACCCGACAACCCTCGACCTTTTTCTCACTATATTGGGAACCATATGTGATTTGGGTATGACTGGATTACTTGGCTGGATGTGAGATAACCCTGGATAAGTACTTTTCCTACATAAGGACAATAAGTGTGAAGCAGATAACATGGGAAACTTGATTGTCAATAGTGTGCTTGCTTATTTGGTAATTTATGTGCTTTATATGACTTGCATGCTATATGATATATATATATCATTGTTTGTGTAGTTGATAAGCATTATTGAGGGTGAATCTGACCTCGAGGCTATGGTGATAAGTGAAGACATTACGAGTAGTTGTCTAGGACTACGACTGATAAACCAGTACCACATCAGGAAAGTCAACCAATGGCAGATAACGGGAACTACCAACCACAAATGGAGCAAATGGCCGCACAGATGGCACAAGTCATGGATAGAGTAGTAGGTCGTGAGGACCATGGAGGGAAGAGTTATTCCAAGCAGATAGCTGAGTTGAACCCTCGCCAATTCACGGGAAAAGAAGATCCAATTGAACTAGAAAACTGGATTCGAAATTTCGAGAAGCTGCTCAAGGTTGTGCATTGCCCTGATGATGAGAAGGTTAACTGCGCCGTGTTGCACCTGTTGGATGAAGCAGATGACTGGTGGACAACTAAACAGGAAGTCTTGCTGGCTCGACCCAACTTCAACTGGGAAGCCTTTAAGACTGCTATCAGGACACTGTTCTATCCAGCACATGTTAAGAGACATAAGTGCAACGAGTTCAACAACTTGACGCAAGGAAACCGCTCAGTGACTGAATATTTCAAAAGGTTCACGGAACTACTGAGGTTTGCCGGCCATACAGTACCCGATGAGGAGGACAAGATTAATAAGTTCATTTCGGGACTACACTTTCAATTGAAAAAGATCATGCGTAGCAGAATCTACGACTCATTGCACGAGGCATATGATCGAGCAGCTGACATGTGGCAAGTCCAAGAGATTCAGGATGAGTTCCGCGGGAAACGCAAGGCAGCTGACGCAGAAGGTAGCAATCAAAACAAGAAATTTAAGACCAACAATGGGGGAAACAATCAAAACCGAGGCAACCAACAAGCGGAACTAGTTCGTCGCTACTTCTGTAGGAGGTGTCAACAAAACCACCCCGGAGTGGACTGCGCGGGGAATCCTGTTATTTGCAACAACTGTGGCAGAAAGGGACATCGGGATTTTGAATGTCGATCCCCACCAGCAGGAAACCAGCAGGTAAACCAAGGTGGCAACTACCATGGACCACCACGGAACAACTATCAAGGGAATCGCCAGCAGTACGGGAATCAGCAACTCGGAAACCAGCAAGATGGATATGGGAATAGGAATGGGGGAAATCGCAATTATCAGAACAATGAGGGTAATGGCCACGTGAGGCAGCAAAACTATAACCAGGGAAATGCAGGGAAAAATGGACCCCATAATCGCAACAACAATGAAGCTGGAAATGGAAGAGCTGGAAATGGCAATATGGGGAGGATAGCAGTAATGACAAGGTCTGAGGAAGAATGTGATCCTGGAAACGAAATGGGTACTTTTTTACCTGTGAATATGTTGGAATAGATGCCCTAGAGTCAATCGTAGATTTAGTACGAACATTGTTTTGGCTAGAATATTCATTTATTATATATTGTGATATTTAATATAATTAATTCCTTAGATAAAATGTGTTGTTTATCTTAAATATCCATAGTCCCCTATATTGATTAATAGGACGATCAAATATAGACTAGTATGTGGGTATAGTGATATGGAGATATCAAGTCTAACACATGGGTGTGCATTAGGAGTAATGGCATACTGGATTGACCCACAACGAGAAGGATACATTAGATTATGTCAAATCACAATCGCTTCTCGTAGTGCTAATATATTTGCAATCCTTAGACTTGAAGTCACAAGATACTCTAGTTGTGGCATATTGCGCTTTGATGTTATCAAACGTTACACCGTAACTGGGTAATCATAAAGATGGCTATCGGGCGTGATAGGAAGCAAGCTTAGAGATCGTAGTGATGTAGATAGGATTTTTCCCTCCCACATAATGGGGGTAAATATCCACGGCCACTCGAGGGATGAGGCTTATTGAATGTCTGGCTAGACTCAGATAAATCAGTATGGAGATATTAATGTTATCTGCAAGCATAAGCATATTCCCAGGATCGAGGAACTATGGATTGGATATACGAGTGTGACTATTTATGTCTCGTGTCCAATCTGGATATGGAGACAAAGGGATAGTGCAATATAAGATATTGGGCACAAGAGGTTTGTCGGGATCACTGACTATTTCTATTAGTTGGGTAGCATGGATGTGTTGCTAGACACCGCTCCATGTTAGTAAGAGTTACTACCAACTATATAGAAACCTATGGGGTCACCCGTCAAATAGAGTAGAGCTAGATTTGGTATTAATTAATATCGATTAATTAATAGAAGGATCATTATGCAACACCTTGAAAACTTAGTAGGACTAATTTGCAAGGAAGCAAATAGTTCTAGTTCAACTAGAATTAGGAAACTCTTTTATGGAAACAACAAGGAGTTGTTGGAGTATATAAAGAGGCTCTAGCTTCCTTCCCACTGAATGTTATTAGACATAACAAAGTGAGCGGGATAGAAAAAGAGAGAGAGAGAGCAAGACAAGCTAAGGGCCGCCCCCCCCCCCCCGGCCGTCCGCCCTTCCCGTCGGCGCCAAGAAGAGGGGCCGATCCCCTCTTTGGTCCTTTGTTGCTTTGATCTTCTTCCCTCTTCCTTCCGGGTTCAAGCTAGCACTTGTTTGAAGGAAGAATCTAGATCTCACCACTAGACGTGGATCAACCGTAGAGACGAGGACATTATTCTTCGTGTGATCTCACAAATCAAAAAGGTACACAATACTATGTCTCTTATCATGTTATGATATCTCCTCTTGACGATCCGTGGTGGGCTTTGAAGTAGGAATTAAATTTTTGTTATTCCGCTGTGTTACCTACGTTAAAACCCAACAAAATAGCACCCTATCATACTATTTGAGCATATACCCTCTACCTCAGACTGTCGACCTATTTGATCGAATACTAGGGGCTAGTATTTTCTAGGAGACTGGTTTAAGTACCGGAGAGAATGCAACCTTTAGTTTAAAACCGTTCTTTGCTTATAACCCTTACGACATGCTTAACCTTGAATCCGTAATTGTCTGATTTTAGCTTCGAGGACGAAGCTCAGTTTAAGGGGGGGGGGGAGAATGTAATACCCCGCCTAACTACTAGGGTAAAATAGTAAATTTTTAAGCTAATACGAATATAATTTTTATAAAATATTAGATACACTATCGTGTTATGATTATTAAGGGATTATTTTAACAATTTCATAGTAAAAAAATACACTATTAAAATAATATGATGCTATATAGATATACATTATACATTAATAAAAATAATAAAAATAATAGTAAGAATAATAACAACAATAATAAGTTAAGAAAATTATTCATATACGATTTTAGACAACGCTAGATTAATGTTTGTAATTTAATTCGGGTGAATTTCTTTATTTTAGTTTTTATTGCGTGTACGACCAGGCGAGACTTTGTAGTTGAGCTACACCCAATCACCCTACGCTTGGTGTGCCCGACCACACCCAATAATATCCTAGAGTTTGTTTCTCACTTGAATAAGTCAACAACATCATTATTTTTGTTTGTCTTTTTCTTCTTTCTCTTCTTCATTTCTTCTTCTTCTTCACTCTCTTTTCTCCTTCGGCAGCCACATGGCCCGACAAACCACCGCATCACCGCCTCTCCACCTTCTTAACCTCCCTATAAAAGCAACCCACCTCCTTCTTCTCTTCTACAGATCACAACCCCACCACCACCATCATCTTCTACCTCCCCGACCAACCAACCACCAACACCACCATCACCTCCACCTTTGGCCACCACCTTCATCACCCACATCTTCCCAAGCTCTCTGCACCTTTTCTTCTCCCTCTCTATCTCTCTTTCTCTCTGTCCTGATCAGAGCACCAGCAGCAGCAGCGGAAGCAACCTCACCAGCCACCACCGCCACTGCCGCCATCGGGAAGAAACCCGAGAGACACCAACGCCCCCTGTTTCACTCTGTCTCGTTCTCTCTCACTCCCCTCTCTGTACAGACCTGAAATAAGAAATAAAAAAGGAGAACCCAGTAGATAAACAGAGCACCACCATCGCCGGAATCCATTAAAGCCGGCGAAGCTTCGGCCAACCTCCACCCGAACCAAAACAGAGCATCCACCACCTGGACCGATTCGCGATCGTTTCTTGCGATTTTTGATACCGGTACGCTCTAAATCTTCCCCTAGTATGATTTCAGTAGTTAGAATCACGTTTTAAGGCTTCGATTCTTGTTTCGTTCGAATGATTTGTTATGTTCTTGGAAGGGGGTAGTTTATGTTATTTCTGAAAACTAAGGGTAAAGTGTATGGCTTGTGAAACTGTTTCAATTGAGAAAGGGGGTATTTTTGTTCTTTTAGCATACCTTGGGGATTCTCTTGACATTTAATAATCTGAATTTATATAAATGAAAAAAAAGCATGATCTTTATGTTTAAATCAATTTTTACAAAATCTAGCTATCATGTTAATTAAATAAAAGTGAGAAAATATTAAAGTAGTATGAGTACATGTAATTGTTTGTTAAAAGTATGTATTTTCTTGAACAAATATCAATTTGTTTAAATAAACATTTATTTTGAATATATTGGCTATTAAGTAGTATTTTAGATTTAAAGGTAATGTTTTCTCAAATTAATAGCAAACGTTTATTTGTATTAATATGAATAATAACTTCTACTAACTTAAGCATTTATATTCATTTACTAAGAATATTATAAATAATTTCCATACCTAGTTTTATAAATTTGGAAAAAAAATATCCGTTTTAATAATAATATTCTTTAAATAATTTATTGGTTAATTATAAATAAATATGTTGATAAAATAGCATTTAATTAGTATTACAAGGTTAAGGACCTAAGTTATGATTATCTATATAATAAAAATTAAAATGTAAGATATTATTACGAGAAAAATATAAGTGTTGTATTGGGGGAAATCTAGTCATTTCTAATGAGACTCGTTTAGACTCATACCAAGTCTTGTTGGCATGCTTGTATAGATACATTTGTAATCGAATAAAGCAATGTACTGTGTAGGTGACCAGTTCGTGGACGAAGGCTACGTGTCCTTCTAGGGGAACGTTACGTGCTATTTGCTGAAAAGCAAGGTGAGTATACATGCCAAGCCTTGCGTGCTAGCTTCCTTCGTGTCATAACACGATTTTGTTGTCTATCTCAAAATGCGTTTTGATTTATACATGCTTTACTTGAGTTCCGGTTGTATTTTGAAATGGCTACTTTGAAACTGTCACACGATAAATAATAATCCGTAATAACGTAAAGTGAAAAGAGTTATGCGGGGAACGTCATTTGGATCTTTATCATTCGATTTGGTCGTTGTTGGCTTCGTCCACTCGACCCATTATTATTTAGCTCGGTTGCAATTAGCCCCGAGTTCACTCCATGTACTCACCTCTCTGGCCGCAAGAAGTCTTAGGGGGGTGCCGGCACTTAAGGTCGTGGTAGCCTGGTGACGGGAAATGCTTGTGATGTGATTGGATTTTCCCCGTTCAACTCAAGAATTGAAAATGGTATATCAGATTTGGAAATTTATGAGTAACTGGTTCTTTCTAATTAATGGGAACCTCAGACTTGGATTATTGGAATCGGATTGAAATTCTTCTCCGATGATTGGATATGGATTAATGATTGGTTTTCTGGAAATTTCTGGAATGGTAATTGGAACCTAAGAATATCTTATTCTTCAACTGCCTTTTTACTTCCGCTGTATTTTTACTCTGAAATTATAAATATGTCTCCATTCCGTGTTTGACATGCTTGGGTGTTACTCACACAGTATTTCAGTGCTGATTTTAGAAAACTGCGGTTCTTGTTTTCCTTCCCACCGCAGGTCTGGGAGACGGGAACTACAGAGTTGCGGTGTACGAGACTCACGTAGAATCATAATGACATGAGAAGTTGTCTAGTATGTTGGTTCATGTGTAATATAGTAGTACTGGATGTCATATAGTAAGATACGTTGTGCGTAATGTTTAAAAGTAATGTAATATATGGAGGTTTTCTTTCGATACCCGCCGTTACTTTAGCATCGCCCTCCCGGTCTCGTCCGATCCGGATAAGGGGGTTGTTGCATCTACCCCTCGAGTGGCTGTGGATATTTACTCCTATTATGTAGGAGGGACAAATCATATCTACATCGCTGCCATCTCGAAGCTTGCTTCCTATCATGCCCAATAGCTATCTTTATAGTTACCCAGTAACAGTGTAACATTTGATAGTATCAAAGCATGGTATTTCACAACTAGAGTATCCAGTGACTTCACGTTTTAGGATTACAACACCATTAGCACTACGAGAAGCACTTGTGACGTTGACATAATCTAATGTAACCTTCTCGCGGTGGGTCTATCCAGTATGCCATTACTCTTAATGAATACCCATGTGTTAGACTTGATATCTCCATATCAATCTACCCACATACTAGTATATAGTTGATCGTCATGTTAATCAATATAATGGACTAGAGATATTTAAGAATATAACACTTATATTCTAAAGACTTCATCCATGATAATGAATCGTAAATCCAGAAATGTCACAAGAAATAGATTGCCTCTAGGACATATTTTCAACAAGTACTTGAGACCGGAATTAGAGAGTAACAATAACTTGACAAGAATAACAGTAGTGAAATACTATTTATAAAAAAAATGGGGAAGATAAAGTTCCAAACTTACCCCTTAAAACAAATTGTTTTACAATTGGAGAAGGTAAAAGAGTAAATTTTAGGACACATGACACTAAACCAATATGCAGTTTGTGACACTAACCTCCGGCACTTTTAACTTCATAGAAAAATATCACGCACTTATCATTTGAAGACAAATAGCTTCCAAACGTTAACATAATTTGATTAAATTAACAAAATTTACTGTAGTACCCATCATTACTGTAGTACCCATCACGGGTGATGGGTATCACAGTGTTACAGTAAATTTTGTTAATCTAATCGAAACCTCATAAAGATTGGAGGCAATTTGTATTAAAATAAAGGTGCATGAGGAGGTTTTCCTATGAAATTGAAAGTACTGCAGGTCTAGTGTCACAAGTGTTATTTTTTTTATGACGTGGGAACCCGCAGCCACTCCCCTGGGGATGCGCACTGGATAAACACCCGCTCTAGTGCGCTTGCAAACCAGATTAGAGAGGAAAACTAGCTTGAGAAAACCCGGGCTGGCAGGCTCGCAATTAAGAAATCCAAATGGCAGCCCTTGGGTTTCCCCAAGGTTTGAACTCAAGACCTCAAGGCAAATGCCCAAAGTCTTAAGACTGCTCACCCGACCAAATCAACTACACCCTGAAGGGTATCACAAGTGTTAAATTGCATATAGGTCTGGTGTCATTTGTCTTAAATTTTAAATATAAACTGTGTTGATCAAACTACCCATTAAACTAGCTACTTGTTCAAAAAGTGGGGATAAAATGGACGAAAGGTAAGAAACTAGTTGTTTATTTGAAAATTTGGGCTTCTGAGGGTAGAGGTCGGGTTAAACTGCTACGGGTTGAGGAGGAGAGCGGGCCGGGGCAGTTCCTTTAAACTTTAATTCCATCTAGGGTGGTTTGAGGTATCCTTTAATAGGTTTAGGTCCGAGTTGGGTTAGGGGTGGAGGGGGCTAGTTAAGGGTAGTTGGGGCCTGATCGATTTAGACAGTGGATTGGTCCGGCTTACACCACGAGGGCGGAGGGAGTTTAGGCCTCGTTTGGGTAGGGGATAAGGAGGCTGGATAAGATATTCCATTGTTTGTGTGAAGGTATAGGAGGGGAAATCATATCCTCTCTTTTATCATTCTCTCACATGTTTGCTTTTATTCTTATATGACATAGGGGGTGGTATACATCTGATAAGGGGGGAAGGGGATAAGAGACTACCCTCAGACAATCTTATTAATTTCCAAATTGTCCCTAGTATAAAAACCCTATCTTCTTCCCAAAATGTCATTAATTCCCAAACTATACTAACTTCCAAATAAAAATAGCACACTCATATTGCACAAACTATTAAAAGCCATTCATTTTGAGCCTGACAAAAGGGACAACGAAGATCAACATGGATATTTCTTTTAGCTACACTATGTTATGTTGGCAAGAGTTTTAAAATCATTTTCCAGAGTAAAGAAATTGATTTTACTTGGGTGTGTAAGCTTCACTTTTAGGGATGAAAGAAAATAGTGGACTTAAAAGACATAATTTGTTTGCTCATCTCGTTCCTTACTCCACTGTAAATGTATTTTGAAGTAACAATTAAGCTAAGTAGTTAGCAACCTAAACTAGTTTCTCAGCTAATTAAAAGTGTGTTTCACTCAGGCTTTTCGATCACACTAATTAAAAGTGTTTAATCTTGAGGGAGGAGCAGAACAGTTTTCCCATTGCTTGATTCATTTTGAGTTCAAGAACTGTTCTATTCTCTGGTTCTTGCACTGTTTTCCATTGGTGTAATCTGCAAGAAGCAGAAGAATTGTAGCTACAGTTCTGGTTGTAGCTGCAGTTTGTGGTTAGAAAATATTTTGGACAAGTTCTGCTCTAGCTACAGCTCTGGTTGAAATGTTTGAGAGAAAGATTTTTACTCTAATCACAGATCACTATATAAGCTAGATTTATGAGTGAAGACTGTAATGCAGGTAACAAGTACAGGATCTAATACTTTAGAAGAGGGGGGTTGAATAGAGTATGGTAACTTTTTCCAAAGGAGTAGATTTAAACAAAAATAGAAGAACTTGAAGTATTTCAAAGATTTGAACACAGATTCAAGGCATTGAAATGCAAACAGACAGTTTGAAGTTTACTGATAGTTTATAAGGCTTTAAAAATCCTTTCAAAGCTTTGAACAGAAACCTGTTTTGAAGCAATTATAAAGACAAGTGCAGAACTGAAATGTAAGAAGATGAACGCAGTGATTTTTTACAAAGTTCGGTCCCAAGTGACCTACTCTCTGCCTGAGGGATCTTATCCCTATAGGATTTCAACAAACTTCTTATTTATCAAAAGCTAAGCCCTAGATATCAAGTCCAGAGAATTGCCTTATTCTGTTTCAGCTTGTGGTTCTTCCTAACCTATCTCGTACCTGCTCTAGCTAACTGATACAATAAGAATTCTCTGTTGTTCCTCTTCAACAACTCGGGATAAAAAATGATTAAGAAGTATAACAAAAAAGATATACAAATAAAGCTCTGATGATGAATACTGTAAGAATAGTTAAGCAGTAAGACTTGAAGTATTCTTCTGGGAACTGGAATGGATTGAGAGGTTGTTTGATCTCCTTGAATGATGCTTGTCGATTCGTGAGAGTGTTTGAATGCCTGTGTAAATGTGTAATGATGTGTGCTTCTGAATCCCTCACAATCACTTCTCTTATTCTGTCAATTTGAATTGCAGAATATAAAGGAACTTTGCAACTGAAATCCCTAAAAATTCTACAGAGATCTTTGACTCTCAAGAGCTTGTTCCAACGGCTAGCTGCTTGTTTTTATCATTCATTTTGATCAGATCTTCCAGCTGCAAGCTTAAGGCAAGTTCAAACAAGTTTCCATATAGTATAATCAATTGCAGACTTGGATTTTCTTCTCTGCAAACCTATAAATATGGAAACTTTCTGCAACAGATAGTTAGCTAAAAAACCCTGCGAACACTTAAGCAAACAATGAGATTAAGGCATGATATAACATAGAATTAGTTTGTCTTTCATCATCTACTATAGCATAATCAAATACAAGATATTAGAGATTGATTATGAGGAAGAACTCCCCTCAGTTCATGCAGTGTAATGCGGTGGAGTTTCAAGGCTGTAAAATATGTTTAAAAGCTTTGAAACAACTTTGAACTTATAACCTCTTCAACTGTGAACTGACAATGAGTATTAAAATCCATCACAATGCAGATTCAAAACAATTGTTTCACACATATTCAAAGCAGTTTTCTTAGACATACTCCATTTTTTACAATACAAGTAGTTCTATAAAAAATCATTGCAATGAGGGTATTATAGTCATCTAGACACATATCCTTCTTCTTATCTTGCAGCACCCAAACACGGTAACTCATATCCTGGATCTTATCCTGCAGCACCCAAACACACATATCCTTCTTCTTATCCAGCAACACCTAAACACGGTAACTCATATTATGGTTCTTATCCTGCATCATATGCTGCAGTAGGGATGGAAATTGGAGCAGATCCAATCCGATCCGTTTACAAATGCTGCAGTACGGATGTCAATCTGATATATGATATGATCCGACCCTAATGGAGCAGATCCGATCCGTTTACAAAAGGATTGGATATGGATCACAAGTGATTCATGAAACCCGATCCGATCCGATTAGGTTATCATACCCAATTAATTCAATAATATACATGTATTAATATAATTACTGTAATACCCCAATATTTTTAGGGGGTATTTTTGGGAGTATAACGAATATTCCGGGCCACTGTTTGATATTATAAATGTATTTTTCTTTTATTAAATATCTTTTTTATTTACATTATTATTATTACTATTATTGATAGTAGTGGTATTAACCTTATTATTATTATTATTACTATTGTTATTAGTTTTATCAAAAAGTAATTTCTTTCTTTTGTAGTCTTTTCCCTCAATTACATTATCACTACTTGTTGAGTCAAAGACCCTTGATTGTTTTGAGTGATGAAAGAAAAAGACTAAGACATAAGCAGCAAAGCATCTCAGTTATCCCAAGGCCTTGAGATATTGACTGAACTTCAAAACCTTGAGAGTTATTCTATTCTGCTATATGTTCTAACAGTTCTGTGTTGCAAATTGGATATGTGATTATACAGAACAGTGGTTTACTGCATATACTTATGGATTACACTGTTTTATATCTAACACAATTGCAGATGATCAGAACAGAAAGAATCAAAATTATCTGGGTTTAACTTTGAAATTCTGTGAAGCAGGTTCAGAGCTCTAAGGCCTTGAGATGTGCCTTGAGTTGCTGACAGTTTTTACAGAACTTAGTTGATTCTTTCTTGCAGGTTGTGATTCTTACTATTGTGATTATTTACTCACTTCTAAGTGTCTTAAACTTATTTTTTCATGATTCATATGTTTTAGAAGATATACAGGTTATTGTTCTAGTCTGTTAAACAGTTTTATTAGAAACTGGATAACCAAACAGTCATAGCACTGTTATCTTTCTGGATTTTGTTGTTGCCGTGTTTCAATGCTGTTGAAGGGTTTTTAAACGTGCAGGAGCAAACTCAACAAACTCGAACGGATATCCACTTGAAGCTGTTTGAATTTCAGTTGAAAACAGAAAGAGGATTTGTAGGAACTGAGATCCTAAAATCTCTCAATCAGTTGCAGCTGTGGATAAAAGAGACTGGTTTGAATTTTGAAGGGGATAGAGGCTTGCAGAATACTCAGAGAGGTGTGAAAAAATCGTGGAAGATCATTCATTCAAACACACAACCATTCAAGCTTCATTCCAGATTCCAGAAGATCAAATCAATCCAGTTTTCCAGAAGAACACATCCAGACTTCAACAACTTATCTTCATACTGTGTTCTTCACTTGTACTTCTATCTGTGTATCTTTAGATTATCTTAAACCTCACTTAACCTAGTGGTTGGTTGTTCAAGTGAACAACAAGAGGTTCTTGTTTGCTCAACAGTTAGTAGCTGGAACTAGATAGGTTTGGAACCACAAGCTGTATAGGTGTAAGGGAAATCACTTAGGCTTGAAGATCTAGGGCTGTTTCTGTGTGAGTAATAAGAAGTGTTTGCCCAATCCTGGTGGGATTAGATCCCTCAGGCAGAGATTAGGTCCATTGGGACTGAACTCTGTAAATTGCTTTGTGTTCTTTACTTTACAGTTTGATTATTATCTGCTGCACACAACTCAAATCAAACTAGTGTTCAAAAGCTGTTTAGAATTGTTTACAGTTCAAGGCCTTGAGGCTTACTATTTTGCCTTTGTAAGTTTCAGACAGTTTACTAAAATCTCAAGGCCTTGAGATTTGAGTTTCACACAAAGTCTTTCTGTTAAACTTTCAGGTTTGCAAAAAGTTTCCATACTCCATTCAACCCCCCCTCCCCTTCTAGAGTATTTAGGTCCTGTATTTAGTCTACATTACACACTTTTAATTGGTATCAGAGCTTGTGTCACTGTTTTAGATCTAACAATCTGGTGACTATGAGTAATGTAGGAGATGGTGGATTCTCACAAGGAAGGGCAGCCAACAGACCTCCATTGTTCTGTGGTGATAACTTCATGCACTGGAAGGCATTGATGAAGATGTTCATCATAGATAAAGACATGGAACTATGGTCAATAGTTCAGAATAGTCCTCATGAGTACTACACTACAATTGATGGAGTCAGATGTATCAAGTCTGAGGAAAATCTTTCAGTCACTGAACTGGAAAAGGTATCAAAAAATTACAAGGCTATGAATCTGTTATACTGTGCTCTAAATGCAGATGAGTTCAACAGAGTGTCAAACTGCAAGAGTGCCAAAAAAGTATGGGATAAACTGGTGGTGACATATGAAGGAACCAGCCAGGTTAAGCAGACAAAAATCAACATACTACTGAGGCAATATGAGTTGTTCAAGATGAATTCAGATGAGACCATCAAGGAAATGTTCAAAAGATTCACTGATGTGGTAAACAATCTGGAGTCATTGGGAAAGAAGTTCTCAAATGAAGAGAAGGTCAGAAAGATTCTGAGAAGCTTGCCAAAAGCCAAGTGGGAGCCGAAGACAACATCCATTGAGGAAGCTCAGGACTTGAGTCTTCTTCAGCTAGATGATCTACAAGGAAAGTTGCTCACTCATGAAATGTCAATGAAGGATGTGGAAGGTGATTTGAGTGAAAACATCAGGAAATTAGCACTTAAGGCAAAAGACAGTGAAAAGTCTCAAAGCCTTGAGACTGAGGATGAGCCTGATGATGAAGAGGCTTTACATTGATCTGCAAGGCCTTGGCCAGGATTCTCAAAAAGAAAAGAAACTCTGGTAGCAGGGATTACAACAAAGAGAGATCAAGACCCTCATGCAGCAAGGATTACAAAGGTAAATCTTCATCACAGTCACATAAAACTAAAGTAATGAATTGTTTTGAGTGTGGTGATGCAGATCATTTAGTAAGGGACTGTCCACAAAAGAAGAAGAACATGAAATTTCAGAAGAAAGACAGTGACAATAGAAGGAAGAAAGCCATGATGGCTTCTTGGAGTGATTCTGATTCATCAAGTGACTCAGACACAGAAGAAGAGCAAGCAAACCTATGCTTCATGGCAAAGCATGATCAGGGAAATTCATCAGACATACATATTGAAGACATGGTAAAAAATTTACTTGCTAGTCCTTCTGATGTACTTCCTGAAAATCTCAAAAGTATGTTTTTAAATGAGTAAAGTTATAGAAATGAGATTTATGCTTTAAAGATTAAGATTCACGAGCAGGTAAAAGAAAATCTGAACCTAGTTTTTTCAAACAAAACTGTTGAAGTTTCTAAGACAAAGCTGGAAAAAGACTTTAAGGCCTTGGACAGCAGGTTCAAAGTCTTAAAGGCACATATAAAAGAGGTTGTTGATCAAAACACTCTTTTAACTGAAAGATATGCTGATCTAAAGACTCATTCTGAGAATTTAGAACAACATATCTGCTCTTTGACTGACAAACTTCAAGAGTCCAAGAAGGTCCTAGCTAGGTTTACAGGCTCCGAACATAATCGGAATATCATTCGTGGAGGAAGTATGAAATCAATGCATAAAAGTGGGATTGGCTATAATCCAAATTTTCCAAAGAAAGGCCAAACTACTTTTGTCGAATCTGGTAGCAGACATTCTCTAAAATGTCATTACTGTGGAAAAATTGGTCATGTCAGATCAACTTGTCCCTTCAGAAGATCAAAACCTCATATTATGAGGAATACATATCCTTATCAGCTTAAGGGACAGGTTAGGCAGATTTGGGTTCCAAAAGGAATTAGGCCACCAAATATGGCTGATTCTGAGTATGACTCAAAGTTCTGCACTTGGTCTAACAGCCTGTTGAGGCAATGATTTGTTTTTGCAGGATGTCACCAAGGCCTTGCAAGATCATAAATGGATTTTAGACAGTGGATGTTCCAGACATATGAGTGGAAAGAAGTCTCTCTTCACTGAACTTACAGAAAAATCTGGAGGAACAATCACACTTGGTGACAAAGAAAAATGCAATATCATTGGTATAGGTAGTATCGGTAATGGTTCTACAAATTCTATATCTGATGTTTATCTGGTAGATGGACTTAAGTATAATTTGCTTAGTATCTCTCAGTTATGTGATAAAGGTTATAAATCTATATTTGACAAGGAGAAATGTGTGGTGCAAGATGAGAAATCTGGTGATTGCATACTCACTGCTCCTAGATCATATAATCTATATGCTATGAATACTAACAGTGTTACAGGTGACAAGCTAAAATGCCTCAAGGCCTTGAAGGAAGATTCAAAGCTTTGGCACAGAAAGCTTGGGCATATTAGTATACATACTTTGAATAAACTCATCTCAAAAGACTTGGTAAGAGGTTTACCATCACGGAAATTTTCAGATGATGAGGTTTGCAAGGCATGTGTACAAGGTAAACAGACTAGAAGCTCATTCAAGCCAAACAACTTTGTAAGTACTTCTAGACCCTTAGAATTGCTTCATATGGACTTATGTGGTCCTATGAGAGTTCAAACTCCAAAAGGTAAGAAGTATATGCTTGTTATAATTGATGATTATTCTAGATTTACTTGGGTGATGTTTATTAATTAGAGACAAAACTGAAGCTTTATCTGAATTTTCTAGACTATGCAAAGAGCTTTAAACTTTAAAAAATTTACCTGTTGCATCCATTAGAAGTGATCATGGTAGGGAGTTTGATCAACTTGACTTTGATTTGTTTTGTGCAAAGCATGGCATTTCACACAACTTTTCTGCACCTAGAACTCCACAGCAAAATGGAGTAGTTGAAAGGAAAAATAGGACACTTGAGGATATGTCCAGAACCATGCTTCTTGAAAGTAATCTGCCAAAGTTTTTATGGGCAGAAGCTGTTAACACTGCCAATTATGTGCTGAATAGATGCTTGATTAGACCTATTTTGAAAAAGACCCCCTATGAACTGTTTAAAGGTAGAAAGCCTATTGTTTCTTATTTCAAACCCTTTGGTTGTATCTGTTTTGTGCATAATAATGGTAGAGACAATCTTGGTAAGTTTGATGCTAGAAGTGATGAAGGTGTATTTCTTGGATATTCTCAAACTAGTAAAGTTTATAGAGTTTATAATAGAAAAACCAAGATTGTGGAAGAGAGTATTCATGTAATTTTTGATGAAAGTACTAAGGATTCTCTGAGTGAAAGTTTTGCAGATCTAGATTGGAACAAGCATGAATCAGATGATGATGTTGTGAAAGAAGACAAATGCAAAACTAATGTGCAAAATCAATCAGCAGAATCTCAAGGCCTTGATCCTCCTGCTGAACCAAAATCTCAAAGCCTTGAGACAGAAGCTGAAATTTTCTATGATGCTCCCTGTACTGTTTCAAGGACTCAAAGCCTTGAAGGAGAAGATGCAAAATGGATCATTGCAAGAGGACAGTTAAAGAACTTGTGTGCTTTTAGTGCATTTGTAACTTTGATTGAGCCTAAGAATACCAAGGAAGCTCTAGAAGATGCAGAATGGATCATTGCAATGCAGAGTGAGCTGAATGAGTTTGAAAGGAACAAGGTTTGGAATCTGGTCCCCAGACCTAAAGAGAAATCAGTTATTGGAACCAGATGGGTATTCAGAAACAAGCTTGATGAGAATGACAAAGTGGTAAGAAATAAAGCCAGACTGGTTGCTCAAGGATATAATCAGGAAGAAGGTATAGATTATGAGGAGACTTTTGCTCCTGTTGCCAGGTTAGAAGCTATTAGATTACTTCTTGCATTTGAATCTCACAATCACATAAGCTTTATCAAATGGATGTCAAATGTGCTTTTCTGAATGGATATTTACAAGAAGATGTTTTTGTAGCACAACCTCTTGGTTTTGAAGATGAAAATTTTCCTGATCATGTTTATAAACTGGATAAAGCTCTCTATGGTTTAAAACAAGCTCCAAGGGCTTGGTATGACAGACTTTCAAAATTTCTACTTGAAACAGTTTCAAAAGAGGCTTAGTTGACAAAACTCTTTTCATTACACACCATCAAAGTGATCTGTTAGTAGTTCAGATTTATGTAGATGATCTATTATTTGGTGCTACTAATGATGCTCTTTCAAAAGAGTTTTCTAGTCTGATGTGCAGGGAGTTTGAGATGAGCCTAATGGGTGAACTGAATTTCTTTCTTGTACTTCATATATTACAAATGAAGAAAGGAATTTTTGTACATCAAGGAAAATATACCAAGGACTTATTGAATAATTACAATATGTCACAGTCGAAGCTGCTTAAGACCCCTATGAGTTCATCACTCTCTTTAGTCAAAGATTCAAATGGTAAGAGTGTGAATCAAAAGGAATACAGAGGTATGATTGGATCACTATTGTATTTAACTGCTAGCAGACCTGATATTATGTTCAGTGTCTGTATGTGTGCTATATTTCAAGCAGATCCTAAGGAAAGTCATTTAACTACAGTCAAAAGAATTTTTAGATATTTGAATGGAACCAGAGACTTAGGGCTTTGGTATCCAAGAAGATATAATTTTATGTTGAGTGGCTATTCAGATGCAGATTTTGCAGGATATAAAGTAGACAGGAAAAGTATTTCTGGATGCTGTCAATTTCTTGGATCTTCATTGATCAGTTGGCATTCCAAAAAGATAAATTTTGTAGCATTATCAACTGCAGAAGCTGAATATATTGCAGCTGGTGCTTGCTGTTCAAAAGTGTTATGGATTGCTCAGCAACTTAGAGATCTTGACTATAACTTCTGAAATGTGCCTATTCATTGTGACAACACAAGTGCTATTTCAATCTCTAAGAATCCAGTTCAGCACTCAAGGAAAAAGCACATAAATGTGAGGCATCATTTCCTTATAGATCATGCAGAACAAGGTGATGTTGTTTTAAATTCTACTTCAATGCAGATTGCTGATATTTTCACTAAACCTTTGCCAGATGATAGGTTTTCATCTCTAAGGCTTGAATTGGGGATGTTAAACAATGATGCATTGGTTTAGGGGGAGTATTAGTACTTATATGTGTTTATGTGCTGGAATCTCAAAGCCTTGAGATTATACTTTCTGAAGTCTTGAAAGTATAACTCAAAGCTTTGAAGTTTCTCAAACTGCAGAAAATCTCAAGGCCTTGAGATTGTTCTCCAGGTCTTGATAATATCTGTATTTTTTTAAAAAAAATTGGATCATCAAATATTATATCTTATCATTTTAGATAACTGTATAATATTTGAATTACTCAGATAATTTTCTAAAATATCCTATTTTGCATGTTGATATAGCAGAGTCCTTTTATGAGTCATCCTTTTCAACCTACTTAAGCTGAAAGTCAGGGCTTTTTCTTCTCATTCTCTTTAAATTTTTTGCGACTCTACTCTCTCTCTCTCCCAATTCCTCTCAATCACATTCTCTTCTCAAAACCCTTAACCCTAAAATGGAGCGCAAATCAGCCAGAATTCAGCAACAGGGAAAGCCCTTTGGCAGATCCAAGAAGAGAGCAAATAAGAAGGAGAAGATAGTGATTTCTGATTCAGATTCAGAAAACACTCAAAGTTTGCATGAGGATACCCCTCCTGCAACGAAGTCCAGAACAGAGAAGGGAGATGAAGGCTCAAGTGTTGATCCACAACAAGAGACACAGGGTGGTGATCAACCTAGGTCAGAGAAGAAGAAAGGGGGAGAAAAGAAAAAAACCGGTGAAGAGGAAAAAGGGAAATCAACTCAGGAAAGCCAGAAGAAACCAACTGAAGGAGGGCAAGAAAAGACCAAACCCTCAGAGAAGAAAACTAGGGTTAAGCAAGTTGCTGCTGCAACTAAGAAAGGATATCAAGGTAAGAATGTACTTCCTACAGAATGGTTTGTTAGTTCTGAGGTTAGAACTGTTTGGATGCAAGAGTATGCTTCATCTAAGGTAGCTTTCTGTAGCATGATTTCTGATGAATTATTGGATAAATTGGACATAGACTGCATGAAAAAGTTAAGAGAAACTGCCGTTTGGAAGGTGTTAAATCCTAGTTTAAAGGCCTATCCTAGGTTAACTAGGTTATTTTATCTGAACTTGGTATCTGAAAGTGATGATAAAATGGTGTTAACTTCAAAAGTGGCTGGTGTGGATTTGAGGTTAGATCATAGGACTTTTGCCAAAGTCTTGAGCATTCCTAGGAAATACAATGTTGGAGATTATCCTGATAGGAAGGAGTGTCTAGATAAGGCAAATGAGATGTTTTTTATTGAAGGTGTTCCGTCTGGTCCAAAGCAGTTGACACACTCTGTGCTCAACTGTGAAGCCAAAATCTTGTTTACAATTCTGATGAGGAGTGTAGTTCCTAGGGAGAACTCAAGGGAGTTCGTAACTGATAAGGTTCTGATTTTGATGTATCTGATATCTCAAGGGTTTGAGATAGATTTTCCAACAGTTGTTATGGAGCATATGATTTATTGTGCAACCAGGACTAGAAACCATCCTCTTCCATATGCCAACCTGTTACCTCTTTTCTTTGAATATTTTTATGTACCTGTGAAAGGAGAAGAAAAGATTACTGGAGGTTTTGGGTTGATAGATGAGACTGCACTTCAGAGGATTGGAGTAGTTCAGACTGGGAAAGGGCATTGGAAGTTTTATTCTGATTTGTCAAAGGAAGAACTTGCTGAGAAGGAGTTCGTGAAGCCTAAGGGAACTACATCTGGGAAAGGACAAGCCAATGAGGATTACTCTCTGTTGGTTGAGAAGTTAGAAGATCAGCAGGTTGAGATTGAAGATCTCAGACAAAGGTTATTTGACCTGTCAACTGAATTCAACCAGTTCAAGGGCTTGATGAATGTTATGAATGGGAAGCTGGAAGTTGTCATCAAGGGCTTGAATCTGGAGAAGATACCTTCTGCTACTAGTCATGACACCAGTGTGGATTCAGAAGAAAAGCTGGGAGATTTTCTGAAGAAAAAGAAGAAGCCAATTCCAGTGGTGCTAACTTCAAAAGATTTGTATGAACAAACTGATGAAGAAGATGCTGGTGAAGACACAGGTGTTGATGCAGCTACAGAGGTGGATTCAGTACAGGCTAAGAAGAAAGTGGATGAGATAATCCAAGAAGTGGTTGCTGAAGTGGAAGCTGAACAAGAAGGTAATTAGTCTGCTGAAGATGCTGCAAGTGAAGAAGAAATTGGAGAAGGCTCAGAGAAAGGCCAGACATCAAAGAAGAAGTGAAGATCAGAGATTGCCAAAGCCTTGACCCTCTATCTCTTTCTCTTCTATCTTTTCTGTTCTCAAGGCCTTGAATTGTTAGCTAAATTTTTGTTTTAAGTTTATTTTATACTCTGAGTAATGATCCAACATTTCTTCAACCTTATTTGATGAAAGTCAAAGGGGGGGGGGGAAAGAATTTATGTGGTTCTTCTGTGTTTGTGTTTGCAGTGTTTGAAATAATAATAATAATGCCTAGTTGTTTTGTGGTTTAATCAGTTGTGTGTTTATATTTCTGTGGAAATTTGTAATTTTTATCCTTACTGGTTATCTGTTTGGCATTATTGTATATTGTATCTGCAAATTGTGGTTATCTAATTTTGAATATGAGTGGCTGGAAAATCTATACAAGACTGTAGGTTTTGTCTTTCATCAAGGTGGAGATTGTTGAGTCAAAGACCCTTGATTGTTTTGAGTGATGAAAGACAAAGACTAAGACATAAGCAGCAAAGCATCTCAGTTATCCCAAGGCCTTGAGATATCGACTGAACTTCAAAACCTTGAGAGTTATTCTATTCTGCTATATGTTCTAACAGTTATGTGTTGCAGATTGGATATCTGATTATACAGATCAGTGGTTTACTGCATATACTTATGGATTACACTGTTTTATATCTAACACAATTGCAGATGATCAGAACAGGAAGAATCAAAGTTATATGGGTTTAACTTTGAAATTCTGTGAAGCAGGTTCAGAGCTCCAAGGCCTTGAGATGTGCCTTGAGCTGCTGACAGTTTTTTTACAGAACTTAGTTAATTCTTTCTTGCAGGTTGTGATTCTTACTATTGTGATTATTTACTCACTTCTAAGTGTCTTAAATTTATTTTTTCATGATTCATATGTTTTAGAAGATATAAAGGTTATTGTTCTAGTCTGTTAAACAGTTTTATCAGAAACTGGATAACCAAACAGTCATAGCACTGTTATCTTTCTTGATTTTGTTGTTGCTGTGTTTCAATGCTGTTGAAGGGTTGTTAAACGTGTAGGAGCAATCTCAACAAACTCCAACGGATATCCACTTGAAGCTGTTTGAATTTCAGTTGAAAACAGAAAGAGGATTTGTAGGAACTGAGATCCTAAAATCTCTCAATTAGTTGCAGTTGTAAATAAAAGAGACTGGTTTGAATTTTGAAGGGGATAGAGGCTTGCAGAATACTCAGAGAGGTGTGAAAAAATCGTGGGAGATCATTCATTCAAACACACAATCATTCAAGCTTCATTCCAGATTCCAGAAGATCAAATCAATCCAGTTTTCCAGAAGAACACATCCAGGCTTCAACATCTTATCTTCATACTGTGTTCTTCACTTGTACTTCTATCTGTGTATCTTTAGATTATCTTAAACCTCACTTAACCTAGTGGTTGGTTGTTCAAGTGAACAACAAGAGGTTCTTGTTAGCTCAACAGTTAGTAGCTGGAACTAGATAGGTTTGGAACCACAAGCTGTATAGGTGTAATGGAAATCACTTAGGCTTGAAGATCTAGGGCTGTTTCTGTGTGAGTAATAAGAGGTGTTTGCCCAATCCTGGTGGGATTAGATCCCTCAGGCAGAGATTAGGTCCATTGGGACTGAACTCTGTAAATTGCTTTGTGTTCTTTACTTTACAGTTTGATTATTATCTGCTGCACACAACTCAAATCAAACTAGTGTTCAAAAGCTGTTTAGAATTGTTTACAGTTCAAGGCCTTGAAGCTTACTATTTTGCCTTTGTAAGTTTCAGACAGTTTACTAAAATCTCAAGGCCTTGAGATTTGAGTTTCACACAAAGTCTTTCTGTTAAACTTTGAGGTGTGCAAAAAGTTTCCATACTCCATTCAACCCCCCTTCTAGAGTATTTAGGTCCTGTATTTAGTCTACATTACACACTTTCACTACTATCTATTTCAAAAAAATGAACATTATCACTACTATCATTATAATAATAATAATAATAATTATTATTATTATTATAATAATAATAATAATAATAATAATAATAATTATTATTATTATTATTATTATAAAAAAAATATTTTATTAAAGATAAGATGTTTGGTAGTTAGTAGTTTATATGTTTAGTAGTTGGTGAAGTGTAGTGGATCGTGTAACGTTTCTAACGTGTCCAAAGTACACCTTTTAATTATTATTGCGTGAGCGACCACCGCGTAACCTGGTGCTCCAGCCACACCCAACACCTTCTCCCTTCATCCCTACCATTTGAGAAGTTGTTCTCTCTGCTGATTTTCCGGCAAAAGCACCGCCATGACAACATAAATCTTGACCTCCTCCCCTACCATATTTCCGTCACGAATCACGCCAATCAACCCAAATATCTCACATTTGCAATCAATTTCATCAATTCAACATTCTAAATTACAATCGGGTTTTCTCTCTTCCTCTCGTCTCTCTCTCACGCTCTTTTCATATCTCTCCCGCTATCTCTCTCTCTCTCGCCTTCTCTCTTCTCACTGTTTCGCTGAGAGAAAGTCGGCCGGACCCAAGCCCGGCAAAGCCATACCCAGGTCCAGCGAAGACAACCCAGAGGCGACCGCCGCCGCCGTCCGCTTTTGCGCCGCCCGAAGCCGTTCGCCACCACTCCGCGCCAGCGCCATCGCCACCACTGCCTCTCTTTCGGCTCTCTTCCTTGTCCGGCGAACCCAGCTGTCGGATGCTCGCCATTGCCGCTGACTTTCCCCCCTATTGCTCCTCTTCAATCGGTAAACCCAAATTCCCTAATTTGCAATTAAATTCAATTGCTATGTGCAATTCTTGTCCCTATAACTCTCTGCTGGTTGAAAAGAATTGACTAAGTGGGACTGTGATGTTGTAATGTATAGCAGTGGGTTTTATTTGGAAGAACAAGGTCTCAACCGTGGGTATGATAGGAAGGTGCAAAAGTGTCTTTTCGTGAAACTGATGGGGTGTCTTTTGTAAAATATGAATCTGACAGGGGGAGCTTGTCTTTTACAAATCTGTGTTTGTATGATAGTGTACCATCAAGCATTTGAATTGTTTTCATCCACCTTTCATAAGCTATTGTGTACACTTTTTAAATGAAATTTCATAAAATACTTTTATTTATTGTAATATAATGAATATTTAATTTATAAACTGTTAATTTTGTATTTTATAAAATACATATATATATATAGTAATTGTAAACGTTTGTTTTTATAGTCTTGAAGACACGGTAATATTTTTTTTGCCAATATGTAAAGAACGTGAGTTCTTGTTTAATAACTTTTTTTATCGAATAAAAAGAAAATATTTCGGCCTTAGCTTTTAATTAAAATATACATTTTATTTATATAAAGTAAATTTATCTCCATTAATCAAATGAATGTTTTATAATACTAAATAAAGTATCATCTTTTCCAATCCTTGCTATATAATTTCAAAGCGTTTTCCCTAGTAAATTATAATTTGTTTGGGGGATTACTTGGGGGGTTGCACTTGCATTCATATAGGGTCTTTAATTGTAAATTGTCGTGTGGCGAATTCGTGTTAATTTAGGACTGTTTGATTATCGTAGGATACGAATTCGTTGTGGACCCCTACTACTAGTTGCGTGCTTTCTTGTGTGTGAATCTCTCTCCATTATCAGGTAAGTTATATGCACAACATCTTTAAATATCAAAATGTGTTGTTTCGTGTGCGTGATCTCAAACTTCAAATTCAATTTACGCTTTACAATACTTTGAATTCTTCTAGCGCTTCATTTTGAACAATTTGAGATACATGTGGTCACTATTTAATTGTGGTTTATTACTCTCGTGGAATATTGAACAATAAATGTACGATAATAGAATTGGGAACAGTGTACAGAGGATGTGCGTGAAGGCTACGGCCCGAAACACCCTTGTGTGATTTACCTAGGGCATTGTACCCTCTTATTAATTGTGAAAACTAGGAGTACTACCTATACATGTTTAGGTCACAACTGTATAGGGGTGTCGACACTTGAGGTCTCACTAGTTCTTTTTGGGAGAATCGGGATGTAATGTGATATCCTGTAGAAGCACCCTACTTTATTATTATTCATCGTGACCTCTCTGTCCACATCGAACCTGTTGGGGCTCGTGTTATGCCTCAACCAAATAAAAGAATAAAAATGTTGTGTTAGCCAAAAACTCTGTTTTTACGTGTTGTGGTATATTCTTACTCAGTTTTTACTGATAAAATGTTTTGCTGCATCGGCTTTTGCTATTTTAAAACCGCAGGTTATGAATAAGTTAGCTGGGGTGGAACGCGCACACGAGTTAAAGAGTAGGATTGCCTATCAAACCTATTTTAGTAGTTGTTTCTTTTGGATTCAAACAATGTTTTATTATGTATATACAAAAATATTGGAGGTTTCTTCCTTTTATTTGAATAAAGTATTCTTTGGATTATCGTTAAGTTGTACTAGCAGGAACCGTAGGATTCGGGTTGTTTCAATTACATTTATAAATTTTAGAACTTTTGACAGAAAACCCCCCTGCAGTATCGTCTCGCTGACACTTGGCTACCAGCAATATTGATTTTGTCAGAAAACCCCCCTGCAGTTTCACTTTTACCGACAACGCGCACCATTTTATTAAAAATTTTGGTAGGTAAGTGTCGGTAAAAGTGAAACTGCACGGGGGTTTCTGTTTAAAAAATGGTGCGCGATGTCGGTAAAAGTGAAACTGCAGGGGGGTTTTCTGACAAAATCAATACAGCTAGTAGCTAAGTGTCAGCGAAACGATACTGCAGGGGGATTTTCTGTCAAAAGTTCTAAATTTTACTATGTTTACTTCACATAACCTCCTACGTTTGATATATTTATATTTTGTGTGTGTGAACAAATTGATAAAATTATAGATGTAAAGTGTATTTTAATCCATTTTTTATTTTAATTCATAATAATCTTAGGTCTGATGAACTAAAAATATTGTTCGCCATAATCCGATGGATAATTCGATTCGAATCCGGCAAAATTCGGTCCGAATTCGATGAAGTCCGAAACCTTATAGATCGGAATGGATCTAGGCTGATCCGATCCAAACTCGATCCTTTGCCATCCCTATCCTGCAGCACCCAAACACAGTAAGTCAACATATTATATCTGGCCTTATCCGACAACATACATATCCTACCTCATATAGTCATATCCTTGCATATGCCATATCAGTGTATCTTATCCGCTACGCAAACGAGGCCTTAGAGCTTGTTTGGTAACCGTTTAAAAACAAGAAAAACATTGACAAAAAAACGTGCTGAAAAAACACGTTTAAAAACAGAATCAAAAAATTGTTTGGTATCCGTTTTAAAACAATGTTTAAAATCAAAAACACATTTGACAACATTACTAAATTTCATTGTTAATTTGCTTGAATAATGAAATTTCAATGTTTAAAACAAAAAACTAATTAGTTTTGTTAAAAAAAAACACCTAGTTCTTAACGAACAAAGAAAAGAACGTTCGAGAACGTTCATGACAGCTAAATCGATGACCGCCTTCACAGATTTGTCGAGAAGTTCGTACAAGTCCGATTCTTTCGCGTTCCCTATATAAAGTTCTCCACATATCTTCCCTTGAATCACATCCATCCAAGAAATTCTCAGAAGTTGAAATCCTCTTCAAGAAGAAGAAGTATTTCCGTGATTCCAGGTAAATATTGACATACTCTTCCGCAATCTTCTTTTATCAGTACTTCGTCTAAACTTTACTCATGGTAAAGCATTCATGAAGTCAGCTAGGTCTTACGACGTGCGGTTCATGGCTATGTAGTGATGGGAATTGAGGGGAAAGAGTTCTATGATTTTGGGGTGGTAAAGATGTAGTATGGGAATTGAGGGGAAAGAGTTCCTTAGTGAGGGTTGCATCATGCATGTCGTCTCAAACAGAGTCCTTACAAACTGAGCATTCGTATGATACCCTCTCTTGATAGTTGAAATGGGAAGATGATAATATTTGAGTTGCACTATCAGATAAAGCATCTCCCCAAATTATGCTCATGTTGATGAATGACTATGAGACCCTCAAACCTTATACAGACTTCCTATTTTTGAATTTAAGCAGGTCTCAAGAGGAAAAGAGTATTGGTTAGCTTTACAGCTAGAGGATTGCAGATGCTCTCAAACAATACATAGTGGTTGGAAGATACAGGTCGGGTTACTGCATGCTTTGAATGTTTGTTACATGTATTTGATTGACATCAGGAAATTTCTGTTGTGCCATTCATGTAGAGGGGGGCAAATCCATCACCATGAGTCCATGACAGTCAGCGGTTATACCCTACAAAATCTGCTTTACAAGCATAGGTGTTAAGGTGGGGGCTTTCTCTTTCTGCCGGTGGTCATAACTCAGGCTTCTTAGGGAGGTTTATTAGAGGTGAAGCAACTCCGAGCATTGCAGAGAGTGTTGCTGTTGAAGATGAAAACTTTGGTTTGGTTCATAATCACTGCTATAACAAGATGTCCGGTACTAGTTTATTCAGAAGTGTAGTGTCACAAGTTTGGCAAAAGAACCGGTATTCTTTTTAGTTTGTGTAATCCAGAGTTCAGGCACTTCTATTCGATTTTTTGGGCAGTGAGGACTTTGAGGACTTTTGATCTTTCAGAGAACAATGCTATGATTGGACTTTTGGAAAACATAACGTCTCTCGACTACAAATAAAAATGTCAAACACACAAGATTGTTGTTACGAGAATTTAGCTAATATCACGGGGCATATATTTCATGAAACTCAGAAGAAAATTGTTACTCGAGATGAAGTATGTACCATTATAATTGTTGAAAGTTTCAACTAGAATGGAGCTCGGAGTCCCAAATTGACATAAACATTAAGATCAATAATATTTGAGTTTGTTCATGACGCGGTTCTATGACGCTTTGTATGCCGTACATATCAGGATCATGAAAAGATATGTAAAAGTTTGAAAATCTAAGCAACAGCACTGATTAGACCCTGAGTATGCCATACATGATACATGTGAAGATCCTTAAAGAAACATAAATTTGAAAACCTAACTAAGCAATGATACTGATTGGAGTTTATTGGATTTTCTTAGAAAGTTGTGTGCTTATGACTTCTATGATATTACCAAAATCTTCCACCATACTGTTCTCTGATGTAAGCGCAAACGGTGACTTGCTACAGATGAAGTCGTTTTGCAGCTATTTGTAAAATACGAGGGCGCTCTTTTTATTTTAACAGTAGGTGATCTATATAAAATATGAGGGCGCTCTTTTTATTTTAACAGTAGGTGTGATCAATATAGTAGTAGATAACTTGTAGGCTTCCTTTCGTTGTGAAAAACGAAATATACAGAAGAAAAAAACTAAACACACATATTTATTTGGTTCGGCAAAACAACCTACATCCTTGGAGTTTCAGAGATTTCACTAACAACAGACGAAACGTCTCAGAGAGAATTACAAGCGAAATCAGAACGCTCAACATACTTGCTACGAACCCTAAGAACTCTAGAAATAGACGACGACCTATTAAACCGGGCTTGATTCAAGCTTAAACGGGTCAAGACGGGTCAATTTTTTTTGAAATATGTTTGGTCAAAACATGAACCGGGTCGATTCATAAAATGGGTCGCCCACGAATCAGGGCTCCACCCCAACAATTCTCCCACATGGAGACTTGTTCAACACCATGTACCAGAACCACATCCCATAAAAAAATCAAGCTCCATCCCTGCAACTCAGATCATATTATTCATTAAAAAGACACACTGAAGTTGCGCACAACTTCAGTTTCTCAACAGTAACAACCTTTGTGAACATGTCTGTTGGGTTCTCACTTCCACAAATCTTCTCAAGCTGTACCTGTCCATCATCAAGTAACTCTTAGGTGAAATGATACTTTGTCTCAATATGTTTGGTCTTAGAGTGGAACGCTGGATTTTTAGCAAGAAAAATAGCACCGTGACTGTCACTGTGAAGTGTGTCATTCCCATGTATCTTCCCCAACTCTCCTAAGAACCTCTGCAATCGTACCATCTCCTTTTGCAGCTTCCATGGTAGCAATATAATCAACTTCCGTTGTTGAAAAAGCAACAACCTTTTGCAAGTCAGAACCCCGTGACACTGCCGTACCACCCAAGGTGAACACATACCCAGTAGTACTCTTCCTCTTATCAAGATCACCGGCAAGATGAGCATCAACAAAACCCTTAGGTTTCAAAGCACTTGCACCGAAACATAAGCACGTATCCGAATAACCTCTCAAGTATCTTAAGATCCATTTAACATCCTCCCAATGTTGCTTTCCTGGATTACTCATGATCTGCGCACAACTCCGACTGCATGGGCGATATCTGGCATAGTACAAACCGTAGCATACATCAATGAACCAATAGCTGAGGCATATGGAGTCTTACCCATGGGTTCCCGTTCTTCATCCGTCTTTGGTGAATAATTTTTACACAATCTGAAATGACTCCCCAACGGAGTGTTCACAGACTTAGCCTGATCCATGCTGAATCTGCTTAATACCTTCTTCACTTACTCTGCCTCGGATAAATACAGAGTACCTCCGAATCTATCTCTGACTATCCTCATGCCAAGAATCGGACTTGCAGGGCCCAAGTCCTTCATGGCAAACTGTGTAGATAGTTTCTTCTTCAAGTTGTGAATCTCATCTAAAATGATCATCATATCATCAACATATAACAACAAGATAATGTATGAGCCATCAAACTGTCTAACATAGCAACAATGGTCTGCAATCAACATACCGGCCCAAGCCTTCGCTCCACGAATCATGTCTCCTTTTTTAGGTCGTAGCAAAACATGAACCTGGTCGATTCATAAAATGAGTCGCCCACGAACCAGGGCTCCACCCCAACACCTTTCAGCGTAGGATTGCGGTTTCTCTCAACTAGAGTCTTCAACTTGTATTAAAAAGACAACATGCTTTGTCTTGCTGCATCGGTTACAGTTAGTCCAAAGATGATCAGATTATCCGTGAAGTTGGACCGAGGATCCCTGTGTCAAAATGCTCAAGCAGAAACTAAGATTTTTTGTTTGGACTCAGATCACTCTAATAGTTTCTTGTCTAAGAGTAGAGAAATGATCTTGAATCCTACATGATCCATCCTTTTTCTCTAATGATGATGATACACTTGATCTTAGAGCACATAGAAGGAATAATAGCACCGTTTCCGAGTTCTCTACGTTTTCATCCCCTTCTTCTGACCCTTTTCTCTTTTCTGAATGAAAACCGGTGGCTCCTTATATAAGATATTATCAATATCTTGAAAAATTATCACCATTTACCATTACTGACTTGGGAAATCAGTTTCACGCATCTTCAGGGGATATTTATTTGCGCAGTATAGATAGACTTTGATTATTATACATTTGATGTTTCTGCGATTGTGAAATAGTTACTGCTAAGGTCTTGAATCAGTGTCCTGGCTAAACTAATACTTCTACTTGATTACATGTTCAAATAGTCAACAATGTGCTATTGATGGTATCTAAGTTATTTTCTATGATAGTATTATCATGAAATGGTAAGTTAAGAGGGTAGGAGGTAGGAGAGCGGATTTCCTTAAAAACATAAAATCTCCAAATACCAGTTGCTGATTTTCAGGCACTGATGTAGGAAATTTTGGACAATATTGGTATGTTGGTTGGAGTTGAATTCTGCTTGTGGGGATTAGTTTGAACTGAAGTCTCCTTAGTCTTAATGAATTCCCAATATGTTTGAGAATAGCGAAGATGTTGTATAGAGACCGAGACCACCAGTTTCCGGGTACCATCAGAACTCACTCATATGGTCAAGCTTTCATGAAGTTAGCATTGTTTACATATCTAAGATCATTCTGTAGATTTGTTTATGTACCTCTTCACCATGAATTGACGTTATTTCATGTGTAGGACTTTGGATGCATGGTGGTGTTGGAAACTTGTTTTGTCTTATTTACTAGGTTTCACGACAAGTGGTTCATGGTTATGTAGTGATGTTGTAGGTTTCATGATTTTAGGGGTGATAAAGATGTAGTATGGGAATTGATTGGAAAGATTTACTTTGAACGTCATGTATAGAGTATTTACAAACTGAGCTTGAGCTAGAGGATTGCAACATAGTGATGTTGTGGTACCGTGTGATTCTTCTCTTTTAATAGTACTTTGGTTGTAGGTTCCTGCATTCAGTGGAAAATCATTGCATTCTCTTGGTTAGTCATACCGATGCTGTTGATCTGCCTAAGGAAACACAATGTAGTAACGGAAGATACTTAAATATTACCAATGCTCTTGAGCAAACGGATTTTTTGTTGTTGATCATATCGAAAAGTATGGGGGTAGATGTTCGATGGGACTGAAACCAAGTAATGACCTTTAACATTTACTACATGTCTTGTACTGTAAGCAGGGGAAGTGATGATATGAATGTGTGCTTCTTTAAGTATAGTATGTCGACCTGACAAAATGGGTGGGTTGGTTTGATTTGGTTTAGACTGTATTTATTCTGGTCCTACATAGGTAATGTCCAAGAAAGATCATTAATTGGCCCTTGCCAACAACAATTCCCAAAATCTAAACCCAAAATCTCTGCCCTCAAATCCCTTTGCCTCGAATTGAAAACTCAGTCCAAAGAACAAGTTCATAGGGCATCGCTGCCACTATCCTCCACCGTCGCCGTCCTCGATCCTCGAAATTTTCACTCAAATGACCTTACCACAGTCAAAATTAAACGAAAATAACCTCAATTTGTAGCAAAACCCAACGGCTCGTTTTAAAATCGATTGCTGGAGGATCAGTTTCAAGTTTTGAAACCGACACATCAAGTATCGGCAAGTATCGGTTTCAAGTATACAAACTGTCACTCCAAGTATTAGTTTTCAGCATGTTATTGGGAATCTATAAACCGACACTTTCGGTTTCATAGCATTAAACCCATACAGCCATACTTGGAGTGTCGGTTTTCGAAAACGGGTTTCAAAAGGAGCCCATTTTATTGTTTGGGGCCGAAAAGGGGGTTTATTTCTTTTTTTTTTCACTCAAATTGATAAGCTCATTTGAGTGAAAATTTCTTCGATCCCCTAATCTTCGAATCCTACTTGAAACATGATTGTTTTCTTTTTGTTTTTTGTTTTTTGTTTTTTTTCAGTTTTCTTTCTGGAAATAGAAATAAGAAAAGTTTGTCTTGTTTTGGACAAAAAAACTGTTTTGGTACAGTATATAATATTTTTCTTATATTTAAGTTGGGAGTTGAATTTAGTTTTAGGGATGTGGAATTTTTATTGGGTTATTGGATAAATCCAAGTCGACCAAGTTAATAATGTGTTTAAATGGTCTACTCCACATAATACCTATTTAATAAATAGACAGGACCAGACCTATTTGTAAAGACGGTTAAGCCCATTGGGTAAAATACCATTTTGCCAGGTCTTATAGTTTGCTTCTATTTCCTGGATGTGTTTGGTACTGTAAGGTTTAAACTACCACCATCAGCCCAGACCCACAAAAGCTTTCAGGGGGTCAGGATATGACCTGGGCTGATTTGTTTGGTGGAGCCTGTTTGGTCCTGGCCTAGTCCACTTGAGGAAAATGCCAGCCCGCCCAGGAAAGGTAAACTAGTCCACCTACACTCTCCGGGTCTGTCCTAGGCTGGACCGGCTCACACTCTTTTTAATCTAACTTGTGCAATAAAAGCTTACAAGAATCACTACCCCCTTGTCTCATAGTAAATGTCTTTATTTGAAACTTCAAATTTTTAAACGGACATACATTCATTACAATCTTGATTTAGTTTTGGAAAGATATTAACAAAATTGTTCCTAATTTTTAAGTTCTTTTAGAGAAAAATAATTTTTCCATTCCCAACACTAATACAATTACTTTTTATTGGACACTGTTGTCGATGTATTCACTTTTAACATGAAAAACGAAAGTGGATAATTATATTAGGACATCCCAAACACCTATTATGGGTCGGAGAGAGTACTGACCACAATTATTCTAACTATTACTAATCTCTAGAAATATCGTATAGCCAACTTATCTTTTTTTTTTTAGGAACAACTTATCTTTTAAATGAAGCTAATTATTCAGAAAACTCAACCCATTAAAGAATTCTAATTTACTAAGTTCAAATTATTTAAACATTATGAGAAAATTGTAGAGTAAAAAGTAAAGAATATGTTAAGAAAGATATACAGAAGTGTTGTGGTGGGGTTATCGAGTGTTTGAGAAAATTACAGTAAAAAACTGAGTACTAGTAGCTTTTTATAGTTGTTGGGAATTGGATATATATATATATATATAGATATATATAATTTTATTTTAATTTGTACACTTGTGGACCAAATTCGCCTCAACCAAACTGGCAGTTTTAGAGCGGTGGAAAAAAATGTCAAAAGCCCTCAAACACTGAGTCTGATCTGCAGCAGACATGGAAGTGTGAATCACGAACCGGATGGCGGTGTCTGAAGTTGAGAGTGGCGATGAAATGTGGTGTAGCAACCGGAGAAGATGATCTCTAACTCAACATTATAGCGTGTGCATATGTATGGTAATCATGTTATTTGTAAAAAATATCAACAATTCAACAAATTGTACTAGACTCTAGTTAAGGGCGGAGGGAAAGAGTTGAACCCCAAAACCACTCTAGAGTGAGCAGCTCCTGGATACCATAGAACCAAGAGGGCATTGGTGTAAAAGAATGCATTGCATGGCATCTATATGCTCTTGAACAACTGAAAGTCCTCACTACAGCTAAAACTGTCAGTTTCATTTTAACTTCGCTTCAAATACATTCATGTTGGTGGCTTTGCAGATCTCCAGCAACATTCTGAACGCTATTGGCTTCTATGTTGACATGATTTGCTTGATTACCTTCTATATGAAGGCTTAACAATCATAGCATAATTATGAAACTAAAGTATTGACTTATAGTAATTGAAATTCGAATATATATATATATATATATATATATATATCTGCATGTATATGTATATATGCATGCATATATTTATATACGATCTGTACTTGCGACTTCTACTATTTGATTAGTGTCTATCATTGTGATCCTAAAAACAATAATGGTGCTGACTAATCATGGGTTATTAAATGAAATAAATCAAGTTGTTAAGATCCCATACATAGAGATAAGCTAAACATTTCTGAAAATTAGTATTTTTTCAAGCACGAGTAAGTTCAATCCTAAAAAATACTTAGTATTATACAATGGGAAACATTTCTTAATAAAGCAGTTGGGAGGATTGGTAGAGTGCCAGGGTGTTGAGGAGGACCTGCCACAGTCTTTGGTATCGAGGGCTGATGACCTCTGTCCCTCATTTGGTGGAAGGGACTTCAGAAGAACGTTCGGAGAAGTCGGAACATCTATTCTCACTAATGTGGGTATTACTTTCGGGCTCTCCTACCTCCTCTAGCTTCGTCCGTTTTCACTTTCAGTTAAAAACCACCCTCATTTTCTAGGCCGAGCTGCACAAATTTGCACCCGTGTCGAATTTAACCAACCTGCCATCTGATCTTGCACCACTACATATGTGTAATTTTAAGGGGTAAAAAGTGTCAGCATATAGGATACTGGTTGTTAGAAAGTACTATCAAGGACACAATGTTTTTGCTTTGCAGTTGTGCTCTTTAGGTATATAGAACTCCGTCAATTGTGCTAACTTGAGTTCTTTTATTCTTCATGAAATGTCGGGTCTTTTGCAGTAACTGCGTTCTAATTTCTACTTTGTGATCAAAATGTCGGGTCTTGTTTTGGATGATTTAAAACTAGGGAAAAATGAGTAACACAAATAGAATGGACACTGGACTGTATGTGGAAGATCCTCAAATAAGTACCTGGGAAGTTATAGGACGTTCACACTATCTCAAGAATCACCTATTTTTTTTTTTTTTTTTTCTAAAGGATCTCCAAAAGTACCACAAAAACTCAATAACTAGTATAAGTTTATGTAATTATCTTCAGGCATGCATAATGGTTTAACATATTCAATTTCAACAGTGTGTTGAAAATTGTCATTTCCCCTATATTGGGACTCTAAGATTCTTAAGTAGGAGATCATTCTTTAGTTGAAGTGGGCAATGATTTCTGGGGGCTCTGCAGGCTCCATGTTCGGTTCCCACCTAGAGATATTGCAGAAAAACTAAAGGAAATAAATAAAATGTTAAGATGCCATACCTAGAGATACCCCAACTGAGATGTTCCAGACAAACCTAAACATTTCTTAATACTATATTTTTGAGCAGCATCTTAGATGGCTCCTAAAGATGCATTATTAATCAGCAATAGTAAAATAATATATTTGAGACACTCTTCTTCATAATGCAGTTTGGTTGAGTGATAGAGTCAGCTAACCACCAGGTCGCTGAGGAGCTGGGATACGAGATGTGCCACTGTCACTTCCATTATGAATGTTCTATCGGATACCTTCTATCCCTAGTTTGGCGGAGAGCTCAGAACATATATTCTGACTAATGTGGCATTACTTTCAGGCTCTCCTACCTCTCTAGCTTTGTCCCTTTCCTTTATCAGTTAAAAACCACACTCAATTACTTGGTCGTGCTGCACAAGTTTGCATCCATATCAAAATTAACCACCTGCCATCTGATCCCTTCCGTTTGACTTCCAACCAGGAAGCGACAACCCAGAAATTAATGTGTCTTTTAAAGGGCAAAAAGTGTCATACTATAGGATATTAGTTGCTAGATAGTACTCTCAGGGACACAATGTTTTTCTAGGGCAGTTTGTCCTTTTAACACTGTCCCGGAAAGTGCATGGCAGCACAATTTTCTCACATTTGTGCTAACTTGGGTTCTTTTATTCTTCACGAAATGTTGGGCCATTTTGTAGTGACGGTGTTCTAATTTCTGCATTATGATTAAAATTACAGCCTATATTCAAGTTCATTTTATCAAATGTATTCCTTTCATATTGTGAAACTGTAGGAAAATGAGTGACACAATTTAAATACTAGCGAATTTATGTAAAATCCTGAAATAATTAACTAGGGAGAACTCAGGACCTTTACACTATTTTGTAGTATGAGATAAAACACCTTACCTAAAAAAAAGGTACCACTACTGTAAGGCTACATAATTATCTCAAGGAGAATGGTTCGACGCATTGAATGTTAATACTAAACTGTTATTTCCCTTACATTGGAAATCTATGTTTCTTAATTAGGAGATCATTTTAGCTTAAGTAGGCAATGATATCCGGGAACAGTTACTCTCCAGCCCGTTATATATCCCATGATTTCTAGGGTCTCTGCGGGCTCCACTTTTTGGTTCTTACTCTTCTTCATATTATAATAAAGTAATGGCACATGGTCTTAGCTCAAATTGTAAAAACGTCATTTTTTTATTGGAGTATTTTTTTTTGGTTTGTTAGTGTTTTCATAGTCTTGAGCATTAAGTCAGGCTGCCTGATGCCGAATCCGTAGATAACAAGCCCCTTGACCTTGTGAGGAGTACATACATTTTTTGGCAATTCACCACCATTTGGGTCCTTAGATCAACAATTTTTTTTTTACCTTTTTTGACTATTTTTACCTTGTACATACCTGTTCCTCCACTGGAACAAGTATTTCATATTTTCAATATTCTCTGTAGTTTTCTACCTTTTTTGACTATTTTTTTTTCTGGATGTGGAAGTCCTGTGAGTAGACCATTTGTATTCTCTGACCGAACTTTCACTGCATCGCTAAACCTTATTTAAATAATAGTATTTGGTGTGAGTTGGCGGTGGCCACCATTTGTTATTGCCCAAAAATGATCAGTGCCATCTCATACATAGCTTACTATAAAAGGATCGACCATAGAGGCAGAAGATGCATAACCTCAATTGTCCATCTTTTGCAATTATTTAATTAAGGCATACAAGAGATGGGGTTGCATGGATCATTGGTGGGGAAGGTTGCAATACAATCCGATGCGGATTTGTTCCACGACTTATTCAGCAACAAACCACACGAAACTTCTGAAATTGCCCCCGCTCACATACAAGGTGTTGATCTACATGAAGGGGACTGGGGAGCAGTTGGCTCTATCATGGTCTGGAACTATGCTCATGGTACGTGTAAATGCTACTATGTACTTAAGCACATGCTTTCTTATTTCGGTAGTTTCGTTTATATTTATAGAATAAAAACAATAAACCTAGTGGTTTATTTACATGGTTAAGTTTAATCCTTGTGGCCAGTAACAAGGTTATATCGTCCCTCAATGTTATGTATGGCTTGATGAGTTTTTCTATTTAAATATACAGAAGGAAAGCAGAAGATTGCTAAGGCATCAGCGGAAGCCATAGATGAGGAAAACAAGTCTGTTGTATTCAGGGTTTTCGAAGGAGATCTGATGGAGCTGTACAAAAACTTCATAATTACAATTCATGTGGACACCGAAGGAGAGGACAATGTGGTGAAATGGACTTTCGAATTTGAAAAACTGAATGACAAGGTTGAAGATCCAACATCACTGATGGACTTCTGTTTGGATTTCTCCAAGCATATTGAAGATCATCATCTCAACAGTTCATCTGAACTTCCAAATGCGGTTGGATTACATGGAAAATTGGTGAGGCAGATAGAAATACAATCTGACGCAGATTTGTTCCACGACTTATTCAGGTACAAACCACATGAAATTTCAGAAATTACCCCCACTCACATACAAGGTGTTGATCTACATGAAGGTGAATGGGGAACTGTTGGCTCTATCGTCGTCTGGAACTACACTCATGGTATGTGTAAATGCTATTTGTACTTGTGCACGCGCTTTTCCTTTACCGTTGGTTTAATTTATATCAAGAAAAAAAACAATAGACCTGATGATTTATTTAAAAATACAGAAGGACAGCAGAAGATTGCTAGGGTTGTAGTGGGAGCCATAGATGAGGAAAACAAGTCTGTGGCATTGACGGTTTTTGAAGGAGATCTCATGAAGCTGTACAAGAACTTCACAGCTACAGTTCATGTCGACACCAAAGGAGAGAACAATGTGGTGAAATGGACTTTCGAATACGAAAAACTGAATGAGGACGTTGTAGATCCAATATCACTGATGGACTTCTGTTTGGAATTCTCCAAGCATATTGAAGATCATCATCTCAACTGATATGACACCGGGTGTGGATTTTCAAGTTGGCTGCTTCCATGGTGAAGAACAATAAAGAAATGTGTTGCTGCTTTATTATTTTTCTTTGCTGAAACGTATTGTCCTGTGCATGTGAAACGTTCGGGTGGCAATGTGTTTGACGAGACTCACCTTGTGTATGACTTGGCATCCTGAAAAATAAATAATTGTGTGTTATTTTCTTTTAAATATCAAGACTTGTTAAGCTGGAATGAGAAATTGAATTTGAGTTCTATATAACTGTCTGAACCTATTTAAGTAAATCTCTATATAGATAGAGAGGGGGAGACAATTCGGCTTTATCCATCCGTTAAGTTTGCTCTAAGTATTACGCTAAATGATTTGAATGTCGTGGCATTTTAAAAAGCAGCTGTGTCAGAATTGCTGTGCCTGCGAGAAAGCGGCTGTATAAATTCACTTAAAAAAGTGTTTGGTAAATTTCATATATAACTTGTTGTCGAAAACTTATTGTTTGTATTTTGTGTTTGGTAATTATATTTTTAGAATCGTTGCAAGTTTTGAAATTACAATTTCAGATATGGTAAAGTTAATTACATTTAGACATGTCTTTTCTAATGACTGAAACTCGGGTGGGCTGGGCGGGTTGTGACACGCTTTCTTACGTGTTACCGCAAGTGCACGGTTCAAGTAGTAAAGAGTGAGTATATTTAATACTCGGGTTGTCGAATCCCACGAGGACAAGCTCGAGATTGTTTAGTTATAATATTAGTTTAAAGTGAAGTAACAGGGAGGAATTGATTAAGAATTGTGAGTTTGCCACCCTCAAACAAGTGGCTCTACGTAGCTAAGAACTGCAAATTAACTGAATGATAGTACTAAGAGTATGGAGAAACTAGATGATTTAGGGTCCCTAGGATGCTTAGTTGATTTCCGGATTCAACTCACAACACTTCACTCTTTCTTCCACCATAACAGATTATACTCGCAACACATATCTCTCAATCATGTATCACACTGTAGTGTACTCGACAAAAAATCCTTTCAGCCTAATGTTGTTAATAACACTAATCTAGATGATATAATAAAGGTACCTACAAGACTTCTCAACCTTGCGAAGTTATCACTTTAACATAATCAACCGAAACAAATCTTTATGTGATCACTCTCATTCTTTCACCTCTCAGTCTCAAGAATATTTAGAGTGTCTTCCTACTCTTCACGAACCTAGGGTTGAGTTATTTTCATACACTCTCCTAGATAACTAACATGCTATGGGTGATCAAGCCTCACATGCTAAGAATTAAGAACTCAAGTAGAAGAATGGATGAAATCAAGAGTGAAATTAAGCTTTAAGCATGAAGTTAATCAATGAATCCATCAATCAACTAAGTAAACCCTACTTCTCCATAATCACCTAGCTATGAGAACTTTTTGTAATTTTTAATGTACTTTGCTGAAATTGCATCTCAGCCCCTCTAGTTTGTAATTCAAGTCCAGAATTGTAAGCTGATCTTGCGCATGCCATATCTCTCTCATCCGGACTCGGATTAAGCTCCGTGACCTATAATTGAAAAGCTCTTTGAGTCTACTTTCATTTGACATTGGTTTCACTCCATAATTATTTGTAGAACTCAAGATATCATCATATTAGTGAAGACTGGTCATCCTAGCTTCTCCATCTTTGCTCTCCTCGTTCCACTTGTGCTCCCGTTGTTTCCGAAATTCATTACATGCCTCCTATCAAACTATTAGCATCCGTTCCTGTCAAGACAACATGAACAAACATACCAAGCGATTATATTTGACAAATAACAACTAAATATGCATGGAAACGCACAGACTAACAATACATAGCATGTGAAGCATCAAGTGATAAAACGACTCAAATTCTCTAACATTAAGCTCAAATCACTTGTGATAATGTGGTAAAATGGAGGTAATATATAGCTCCTAAAAGGCGCTATCGAATTCCCCACACTACCTTCTTGCTCGTCCCGAGCAACACTTTCTTCCAAGATTCATATATATCTTTACTTTTCCTTAGACACAACGACTCAAACACCGGACCATGCATTCTACATGAATTTGAACAATGCAACTCGATTATAAACAATGCAATAAAGTAAATAACATTTCTTTCTTTTTGGTTGGAGATTGGGCAATATCGAAGAACAAACCGGCATGTCATAAGGCTCTCACATCCCCTAGAAGATTATATAACTTTGGTGATCGGTAGAACTTGCGGCCAGTTTCTTCAGACAGAACGGGCACGAACACTCAATAAGTTGCTTTTCCACACTCATTAAACGTATCCCTAGCACCTACCATCCGAGCTATTTATCCACGGGTTTCAATTGTTGACGGCTTAGGACGGGTAGGATATGATATTTAGAAGCGCAGTCCTAGACGTCATGATATAACTCGCAAAATCCCATTCTCACACTCCCTCACCAAAATCCAAAGAACCCCACCGAATCTACTACTCCGGACCTCATTCCCTCAATCTTGGTGCAACACCGTTCTCGCGGCCACAAATGTGAAGAAGTGATCTCGAACAATAGCTAATCTCCCCGGTCTTCAATTTCAAGCTTGCTCCTTTATTCCTTTCACTTTGAATTTCTATTTTTTCTAATCTCTGTTTTTTTTTTCATCACAACAAAATAAATCACATGGAGCTGATAATAGTAGTAAATATCCGAGGTGATCAATCCGTCAACGTAGGGGTGGAACGTATAGAATCAATGATGTAATCAATATAGATATCAACACCCCCACACTCGATGTAAAGCATATCAACAACCCGGTAGTCAATGTAACACGTGCTAATTCCAACCAATCCTCCTCATCACCTAAGATATAGAGAATGTAACTGAAGCACAAACACGTCCTCCTATAAGATCAACCAACCCACACCCCATATCGTGCGGAAAGAATGTCACGCACTACGGCACTCCACCTGTGATCGTGGTGTAAAGACACGAATCACCGCCACACCGAAGTGTGCTGCCGTCTCTAACTCACCCTCACATTCTCTCAAAAGATGACATGTAAGAAGATCCACGTATGATGTATGTATAATATCAGCTCACCCTCAACGAACCTCCCTAACTCAACTCCCTCTATCATGACGCATAGGAAGGGACCATTCTAACTAGTGATGAAAGTCAGAAGGAATAGCTTCCTAGGCCAGAGGCTGTGAATAAAAGGGGTAGATGGATCAAATTTGGGTAACTACTGGACCTAGGCGATGGAGACGGGACGTGAGGTCCCCATAAAAATCGCTCGCACAGTTGTTCCGTTGCCACTACGAGGAGGGTTGACGACAACCTAAGTGACGATGGTGTAGCGCTAGTAGGATAACTAGTTTGAGAGAAAGCTACTCACAATTCTCGAGTGCATTGGCCCTATAACCTTTCTACTCCAGATTCTCGCGTCTACCTCACCTCAGATTTTCATACTACCTAGGGAATATTATCATTAAGCCCTATCCACGCTTACACTCTTCAATTGCCCTTTCTAAAAAATATTCAATTTTTAGGATTTTTTAATTTTTAATTTTTTCTTTGTTTTTGTTTTAATTTTCCTAACTCTACATGCTTGGGCCAACTCGATTAACGAACAATTATTGGGTAGGGGGACTCAATATTTAAAAGTGCAACAATTATATTCAATGCAAATATAAAAACGTGCACATATAATCTTAACTCCGACACCTACGTGCAAACTGACTCACTAATATACATGTAACATGTTTATGCAATGTAAGGCAAGTACAGATATGTGTAAACCCCCCCCCCCCCCCACACACACACACTTGAGATAATCATTGTCCTCAATGAATTTAGAGTGTCCCCCCAATGACATGATCTCAAAGTGTAAGGATTTAAAAAAAAAAAAAACAAGTGTTGCATGGCACTTTGCGTAAAATGAATCATATCGTCTAGAGCGATTATTTAAGGCGAGAGAGAATATGGTACCTATGATCCCGGAGTACCTTTCTTACGGGATTGGTTTCGCAAAAATTGGTCAAGAAAAGACCGAATCGGTCGATCAAATTTTCCGAAAACTCGAGCAAGTTGAAGCACGCATACCCTTGATGTACTCCTCGGTGTTCCCGTCTTAAGTTCCTCTTCGAGCTTTGGCCGAATCCCCTCCAAAGCGATGAATCGGAAGATTTAAGTTCTTGGAGATATTTCTATTTGAATTCCCCCACACTCAATCCGCTCACTATCTCAAAAGCTCAAGAGTTAATCCTCTCACTATCTCAAAAACTTCGCGATTTGTATGCGTTTTGGGTTTGGGGTGTGTTGGTGTTCTTGAGGGTTTGGATAGGAAGAAGATGAAGTTGGGAGGTATTTGATCCAAATTGGGGTGTTAGGGGACTTGTTGGTTGGTTCTTGACTTTAAAAATCCTCCAAAATGTCAAGATAACCCCCAAAAAGTATCAAAAATACCCCCAAAAAGTGAGCTGTCCGGCTGATTTTGGCCCCCATTTTGGCCAAAATGGGGCCCAAAATCACTGGGCAAAAATAAAGCAGAATGGCCACTTTCAAAATGGGGCCCAAAATCACTGGGCAAAAATAAAGCAGAATGGCCACTTTAATTCGGGCCGAAATCAATGCTATTTGCCACTTTGTTTTTGCTCTAATTTCTTCATCCGGTATCCGATTCGCGCGATTCTTGAACCGTTGGACTCCACACTCGAAGAGGAATCCATTTTTGACAAGAAAATTCCCAAATTCAATAAATTTTCCATTTCTTCTCAATTTATCTCTCTTGTGCAAAGAATCTCACCTCCAAAGCTCTTGAACTTTTATCTCCACTCCGGATTCCGATGCGTGCAACCCCGATATTTCAACTTGCTACCATAATCCCCATGACTAATTGGCTATTCCTGGACCTCGAGTAGCTCCCTTATCACTCAAGATTCTCCCGGTTAGCTCGATGTCTATCATTTTTCACACAATGGTATACATGCATCAAGAAAGGGAATTCGGAGGGTCTTCGATGCCTGCACACTCATCGAAAGCATTAAAACACCCTCTCTCTCATCTCTCACTATAAAATATAGAGAATTAAAATAACATAAATAAAATAACGAATCTCTACTCTACATTGGGTTGCCTCCCAATAAGCGCTTGTATTTTAAGGTCGACGGCCCGACCCAGTTACTTCTACCACCTCACGAGGGTGGTCTGGCACATTGTGCCGCTTCTAGCTTAGCTTTCCTGTGCTAAATATGGAGAACTGCTTCATGTGCCTGTATTGCTGATGGCTTGTTTCTTTCCCAGTAGTCATGTGGATCTCCTTGTGACAACTCAGGGATTTCGCTCTTTACTTGCACGGGAAAAGGTACTCCTGGCTGATACTCCCATGAGTGTTGGGGCGTCGGTTTGAAGACCCGAAAAGTCTCCATGTCAACATGTACCCTCATAATCAGCTCTCCATTCTCCACATCAACGAGAGTACGCCCAGTTGCTAAACCGGCCTACCTATAATTATAGGCATATCACCAGCTGGCATGTCCAATATGACAAAGTCGGCTGGCATGATCAGGCTTCCAACCCTCACAAGTACATCCTGTATCATGCCACAGGCTCTCTTGGATGACTTTTCTGCAAAATGAAGAGTGATTCAGGTTTTCTGAGGCTCCCCCACACTTAACTTTTTGAATACCGACAGAGGCATCAAATTCACGCTTGCTCCCAAATCGAAGAGAGCTCTCCCAGTGTAGGCATCACCCAACGTAGCTTCAATAACAAAACTACCCGGATCCTTCTTTTTCTTAGGTTGCCCATGAAAAACACATGAACTAACATGCTCATTTAATTTCACTCCCTGAAATTCATCCACTTCTTTCTTACTAATGATTGCATCCTTAATAAACCGAGAATACTTAGGCATCTTTTGAAGTGCCTCAATCAAGGGAATATTAATATGCAATTTCGAGAATACATTAAGAAAGCGCCTGTACTCTTCAGAATCATCCTTATTCTTCCTATTACGCAACAGATATGGAAGTTCTGAAAAAGAATTATGAGATGAAATTAATACCTCAATGGAATCCTCCTCGTCCTGCTTAGTCATGCCCTTTGATTGGGGGACCATGACTGTAGTCTTCTCAGAATCGAAGACTTCGTGCTCCCTTGCCTTGGATGCTACCGCTCTGGCATGTGTAGGATATGGAGGGTCTTTGAGTGCAATACCACTGCGAGTGGTGATGGCTTGAACATGTTCCTCAGATGCCACAATAGTGTGTTCCGGTGTTCTGCGTTCGAGTTGCTTCTTAAGATCCTTAACTTCTGCTAGAGCTTCCAGAGTGCAACAACAGAATTAGTACTCTCTGCAATCATGGTCATCACGTGTTGACCCATCACTTTCATCACTCCTCTCAGCTCAGCCATCTCTGAAGCTAATTCTTGTTATTGTTGCTGCAACTCTGAAACAGCTGCTTCATGCACTGCTTCCACCGCATTCACCTGAATTGTGCCATAATCTATTGCATTTTGCTTCATCAGTTCTTGCTGCCGGGACTCATAATCCAAGCTCTCCTCTTGTTCAACCACTCGTCTCATCAGCTCATATGCACCCTCCTCATTGCATTTGAACAAGAAATTGCCCCCAGCTTCTATGTTGATTTTGTCTTTGTCAGGATTTCCAAGTGCATCATAGAAGACCTGGATGATATGGGCTTTGTCAATGCTATGGTTGGGGCATCTACGTAGAAAAAAATTTAGGCGCTCCCATGCTTTGACAAGTTATTCATTTTTCTCTTGCCTAAAATTCCAAATATCGTTCTGCAGCTGAATTAGACGTGAGATTAGAAAAAATTTGACCATAAATTGAGAGGCACGCTCTTACCAAGTTTTGATGGAACCAGATGGCATAGAGTCTAGCCAATCCATAGCAACTCCCTTGAGGCAATGTGGGAAGAGCATCAGTTTCAATGCTTCAGATGTGACCCCCCTATAGCGAATTAGTCCACATTGGTTCTGAAATCTTCCAATGAATCCATGTGGGTCTTCCTCATATGTACCAGCAAAGGTGCCCTAATCCTGAACAAGCTGAATTGTGGCTGGCTTGAGGTAGAAGTTTTCAACCTTGATTCGTGGCACCACAATTGCTGGCTCCCTTCCTTTAAGATTCGCCTCAATTGCCAGGATTATTGCTTTCCAGAACGGTTGTACGGCATTGAGGTCGGCCGCGGTCTAGATGTTGCCGTCAGTGCTTTCTCTACGGCTGCAGCCACCATAGCTTGTAGCTGCCCCGTCATGAAGCTAATTAGCCCTTGTCCTTCCGCCATCGCTACCTGAGGAAACAACACTAGCACACCCGTGCGGTAAACAGATAGTAACAAAAATAAAATAAACACTCCAAACTAATTTCTAACTAAACAATCTACCGTTGTCCCCGGCAACGGCGCCAAAAAATTTAAACGCTTTCTTACGTGTTACCGCAAGTGCACGGTTCAAGTAGTAAAGAGTGAGTATATTTAATACTCGGGTTCTCGAATCCCACGAGGACAAGCTCGAGATTGTTTAGTTATAATATTAGTTTAAAGTGAAGTAACCGGGAGAAATTGATTAAGAATTGTGAGTTTGCCACCCTCAAAGAAGTGGCTCTACGTAGCTAAGAACTGCAAATTAACTGAATGATAGTACTAAGAGTATGGAGACACTAGATGATTTAGGGTCCCTAGGATGCTTAGTTGATTTCCGGATTCAACTCACAACACTTCACTCTTTCTTCCACCATAACAGATTATACTCGCAACACATATCTCTCAATCATGTATCACACTCTAGTGTACTCGACAACAAATACTTTCAACCTAGTGTTGTTAATAACACTACTCTAGTTGATATAATAAAGGTACCTACTAGACCTCTCAACCTTGCGAAGTTATCACTTTAACATAATCAACTGAAACAATCTTTATGTGACCACTCTCATTCTTTCACCTCTCAGTCTCAAGAATATTAAGAGTGTCTTCCTACTCTTCACGAACCTAGGGTTGAGTTATTTTCATACACTCTCCTAGATAACTAACATGCTATGGGTGATCAAGCCTCACATGCTAAGAATTAAGAACTCAAGTAGAAGAATGAATGAAATCAAGAGTGAAATTAAGCTTTAAGCATGATGTAAATTCATGAATCCATCAATCAACCAAGTAAACCCTAGTTCTCCATAATCACCTAGCTATGAGTTTAGCTAGACATGAAATATCTTGATAAAATCATGATCTCCGTAGAAAATAGTACAAGAGATGAAGAAAAAGAATCAAACGGAGAAATCCTTGAAGATGGGGCGTGAATCCTCTCTTCCTTGAACTCCCGTGCGTCTCTCCCTCTTCCTCCATCGTGTGTGTATGTATTCTCAGACCTTCCTCACGTTCTTTTACTAGCTGGGGCGAATTTTTAATGTACTTTGCTGAAATTGCATCTCAGCCCCTCTAGTTTCTAATTCAGGTCCAGAATTGTAAGCTGATCTTGTGCAGGCTATATCTCTCTCATCTTGACTCGGATTAAGCTCCGTGACCTATCATTGGAAGGCTCTTTGAGTCTACTTTCATTTGGCACTGGTTTCACTCCAAAATTAATTTAAGAACTCAAGACATCATCAAATTAGTGCAGACTGGTCATCCTAGCTTCTCCATATTTGCTTCTCCTCGTTCCACTTGTTCTCCTGTTGTTTCCGAAATTTATTCCATGCCTCCTATAAACCGATTAGGATCCGTTCCTGTCAAGACAACATGAACAAACATACCAAGCGAATATATTTGACAAATAACAACTAAATATGCATAGAAACGCCCGGACTAACTATACATAGCATGTGAAGCATCATGTGATAAAACGACTCAAATTCTCTAACATTAAGCTCAAATCACTTGTGATAATGTATAAAATTGAGGTAATAGATAGCTCCTAAAAGGCACTATCAGGTTGACACCCTTGTCAAAGCCCAAGCCCGAGTTTTGTCATGGTCGCCCAAGCCCAACCCATCCCCGGTTAGGAGCATCACTAGCCCGTCCAAGCCCAAATACAAAAAAACCAATTCGGGTCCGGGTTTTATTCGGGCTAGCCCATTACACTAAATAAATGAACATAATTATGTTATTAAACTCAATTAAAATTGTCCTCTTAAAGTTAGGAAATAACTTACCTATGAAAATAGATACGTAATGTAGATACTTCAATTTTTACTATTATTTAAGACTAAACAACAATGACTATATATTGTTAGAATGAATTAAAAAACTATCAATTTATACAAGAGAATATTTTGGGAGAAAAACCTATTAGTTAAGAACATAAAAATAATTAAAAATTAATATATATTCTATATAATGCTCTTCCAATATTAAAGTAATATATATTCTACATGATGCTCTTCCAATATAAAATTTATAGGTACTGAGTATACAAATCTGGCAATTCGGGCTAGCCCATTGTTTAATATTCGTACCCAAGCCCGACCCTAATTGAAATTCGGGTTGAGATTTTCTTTCTACACTTGGAAAAGATTTCTTAATCATTTTTTCTTCTATACCAATTTCACATTTAGAGTGTTGATTACTGAGGAAGAACCCAAAATTTCCCTATGTTGTACTTAAAGTACCAAAATACCACTTAAATTGGATATTTCTTTCTCAATATTTTTGCTAATATCATTTATATTGTGGCGTCTGTAATTCTTTTCGCACAACATGTTTAGGTGATTGAAGCTAATGTTGGGAAGCGTGGAAATGAGTAAAGATTTCAGTTTTAAACATTTATATGAATTGCAAGTGATTTACTATACTTATGCTATTTGTGTTTTGGGCACGTGTTTGTGGCCAAAGACTTGTAAAACTTAAATAATTAATTTCATGATTGTTTCGGTTTACGATTCCCACACTTTACAAAGACTCCTTACATTCTATTTTTTAATCGGGTGTGGAGAGATGTAGGCGGGTTTCCTTTGTGGAAATTTGGGGGTGTTACAAACAAGCTCAAGTTCCTCATGTTCTGGGCTAAAGCAATTCTGGAAAATCAAGGTTCCAAACAAATGCATCTATACCACTTGGAGAGCTTGGAACAACTCTCTAACGACTAAGCATTAAATTAACATATTTATAAGAAAAACTGACAACTCGTGCCCCTTATGAAACTCGGCTGAAGAATATGCCGCGAACTTGTTCATAGAATGTCCAAATTCGATAAAACCGTGGAAGCAGCCATTTGGAGATAATTTTGTACAGTTGTACAGATGCGAAGTCTCTCCTTGTTATCCTACAACTTCCCCCTCAAGACATACGACCTTTTTGCACGAAAATCTGGCTTATTTGAGCCAATAGAAATCCGGAGGTTTTCCACAATGCAAGAAGAACCTCCTCGGTCATCTTCGGGCAAGTAGTGAACTTTCTACGGGAGCATGCGCATGACGCTGCCGACGCCACCTCGTCAAAGGTTGATGTGAGTTCCTCAACGGCCTCCCAATGGATCCTATCTTCCCCGAACTGGTTCAAATGTAACTCGGACGGAGCTTGGGTAGGCGAAATCGACAAACGGCTCCTGGGGGAGTGTATCGTGATTTCGCTGGGATGTTTATGTTCGGATTTTTGACCCCTCTTCCGGCGGCTTCCACTGCAACCAAATTCGAAGCTTTTGGAATACTGGAAGCTTTAAAAATGGCTTCCCGACATGGCTACATACAGTTGATAGTCGAATGCGATGCTCTAAACATCAGGGAAGGAACTTTGTGGCACTTCATGTTTTGACCTGGACTAGATTACAACATTTTGCGATCCAAATCACTGGGTCAAAGTGGCATAGTTACAGGTAAAAAATTCCAAATGATGCAAAAGTGGTGGACAGAGTGGTACTAGTGATGAAGTTCTGAACAAACAAAGAAAAGAACGTTCTAGGACGTTCATGACAGCTAAATGTATACCATTCCTCCCCTTAAAAAATAAAGGATAAAAGACACTTTCCACCCTCTATAATTAGGCAAAAATACAATTTGCACCCCTGAAATTTGAGAAATTCCACTTTCCACCCTCGTATGTAACATAGGCTAACGTAGGTTAATAGATCTCCTTAAAAGACCATTCTACCCCAATGATTTAGCAAAGACCAATGAACTCGATGTATGTTCTAAGTTCTAACCCTAGCCAACCCTCTACATCTCCCATGTCCTATCAGTAGAGTCGTATATCTTTTCCCTCTTGCATCTCTTTCTCTATCTCATATAGATTAACCATATCCTTTCCGATTAGATGAACTCCATCAGCCACGAATCGTCGCCAAGCTGGTTCGATAGACGTTTGACCAACTGTTAACGATTTTGAGCGAGGCTTTTATGACAGGTTAAAAAACCCTATCAGAATTAGAACGAGACTGGAGATTTAGGTATCTTAACAGGATCCGAAAATCTGTAGAATAACGTGCATGAATTGACAAACTACTGCACAACCGGTACGCGACACGAATAAGTGAATGGTGTGTGTTTTCATACCGAAAGAGAACGAAAAACAGAAGAAACCCTAGGGTATCCTGGAATCTAGTACCTTAAACCCTAGATTTACAACACTCAAAGTTATTCAGAAAAATTCTTACTAAAATATTTACGTTTCAGTTTTTACATTCAGTACTTAGTTAGTAATCAAAATCTTAAACTACTCCTCCTTTTTACACTCTGTGAGTTAAAACTGTTTTCTTGAAAAACCTGCAACAGTCCTCGTGGGAACGATAATCCGAGTTGAATACACCCAATACTACTTGATTCATATACTTGCGTATAGCACGCTAATTTGCGCATCATACCCATCACATGTGGTCAGGTGATAGGATGTAACACCCATCTCGTGATGGGTATTACAATAAATTTTGTTAATTTAATCAAACCCTCGAAGATTGAAGCCTATTTGTATCAAAATAAATGTGCATGTGGTTTTTCTATGAAATTGAAAGTGCTGGAGGTCAAGTGTCACAAGTATTAAACAAGTTTATCAAACCCGCTGCTTGACCCGCATGTTTAACGAGCTTATGAGTCTACATGGGCTATCGGGTTGACCCGTTCGAAAACCCGACGGTTGACAAACCCGCCGCAAACTCATGTTAAACACGTCAGACCCCTAGACCCGCGAGTTGACCCGTGGGTTAACCGAGTCAACTCATAACGAAAACCCGACGGCTCACAAACCCCCCCGCAAACTCATGTTAAATAGTGTAGCTTTATTATGTTTTTAATCTTTTAGTGCACGAAAAATGGGGTATATAGTCTATCAACTTCAATCATTGGTGACCCATTGGAGTTATCACAAGATTAAGAGATAAACTATAACGATCAATATAGAATTAACTACACCGATGAATGTGTAAATATTAAACTGACCACACTGATTATGAATATTTTAAAATTTACTTTCATTTATTGAGGGACTTACTTAAGAGATAGTTTATATACAATTCAGCTTAGTAAATTTTAGTTACACCCTTATTTCAAATAAGTGGCTCGATGCAAGGAAGAAATATAAATGCATAAATAAATTAATCGGGTTTAATTTTTAAACCTTTAGATTTAAATCTTGTAATTTTTATTTAACAAAGCTATTTTTTATTGAAACAATTTAATACGCATAAAGACAAATGTAGCACTTAATCATCAAAGATTAAAAAACTTGAACTCTTTATAGTTGAAAAGTCATGTGTATGTAAAACAATAAATAGTTTAAGTAAAACGTGACCCGGACGAGTCTCGGGTCTTGATTCACGAGTCGAGTTTACCCACCCTCTACGGGTTTGTGCTAATCCACAAGTTTGAAAACCTTTCAACTGCATATAGTTCTAACGTCATTTGTCCTAAATTTTAAATATAATAAATTGTGTAATCAAACTGACCTCAAAGTAGCTCTATGTTCAAAAAAGTGGGGATAAAATGGATGAAGCGTAAGAAAATAGTTGTTTTTTCTAAAAAAAAAAGTTGGACTCTTTGGAGTGGGGTTTGGTAGGGGTGCAACTTGGACGGTCTGAACCCGACCAACCCGAACCCAAACCGGACTAAAGTCGAGCTTGGGAACACGTTTTAACTTTTAAGTAATTTGGATAGGCTCGGACAAAAATTCTCAACCCGAATTGCAATTAGGGTCAGACTTGCGTACAAATATTAAACGATGTGCTAGCCCGAATTTCACGGTTTGTATACTCATTACGTATATATATTATATTTCAAGATTATTATATAGCATATATATCAATATTACAGTCATTGATAGCAGTACAAATTGTCGTTTTTATCAGTTAGTTGTCTTTTTTGTCGTCTTTTAGATTTTTAAAGACCAGCTGTGTTTTTGTCGTGGGAAAACGACTAGTCATCCGAAATAAAAAATTATCAACGCCGTGCAGTATGGTCGGAAATGGATCTATACACAATTTTAACCAAACTTTTGGGAGGAAATTATAATTACATGAAACAATTATGGTAAAAACAGAATTTTTCAAAATGTTAACTCCACCTATTATCATTAAGGGAAGCAATTGTAATACCCCGGTTGTATATCATAGGGTAAATTTAAACACTTTCGTTGATTTTCGGGTGGTGTATGTAGTTTCCTAAGAGCTAAATCTAGTTAAATGAGTGTTTGGGGGTGGTATCAGAGCGGGCAATCCAAAAAGAAATTCAAACCCGTAGGAGAAATACGGAAATGCAAGTCCGCACCTGGGATCGCTCCCGGATGCAAGGAACAATGGTAATAAAAAACAAACACCGACATAGTTATTTATATTACAAAACTATAATTGTCTCCAACAGCGGTATATTACACACAATTTCAAAAGTGGGAATTGTCTAGGCGTTTCATTATTTAAAACTACCGAAAGTGTGTAATTTAGACTAAATTTAGGACCTAAATACTCTAGAAGGGGGGGTTGAATAGAGTATGGAAAAAATTTCAAAACTCAAATTTTAACAGAATAACTTTGTCTGAAACTCAAATCTCAAGGCCTTGAGATTTTAGTAAACTGTCTGAAACTTTCAAAGGCAAAATAGAAAGCTTCAAGGCCTTGAACTGTAAACAATTCTAAACAGCTTTTGAAACCTAGTTTAATTTGAGTTGTATGCAGCAGATAATAATCAAACTGTAAAGTCAAAGCAATTTACAGAGTTCAGTCCCAATGGACCTAATCTCTGCCCGAGGGATCTAATCCCACCAGGATTGGGAAAAAAATTCTTATTACTCACACAGAAACATCCCTAGATCTTCAAGCCTAAGTGATTTCCCTTACACCTATACAGCTTGTGTTTCCAAACCTATCTAGTTCCAGCTACTAACTGTTGAGCTAACAAGAACCTCTTGTTGTTCACTTGAACAACCAACCACTAGGTTAAGTGAGGTTTAAGATAATCTAAAGATACACAGATTAAAGTACAAGTGAAGAACACAGTAGAAAATATAAGCTGTTGAAGCCTGGAAGTGTTCTTCTGGAAACTGGATTGATTTGATCTTCTGGAATCTGGATTGAAGCTTGAATGTTTGTGTGTTTGAATGAATGATCTCCCACGAATTTGTCACACTTTTCTGAGTATTCTGCAAGCCTCTCTCTTCTTCAAAATTCAAACCAGTCTATTTTATCCACAGCTGCAACTGATTGAGAGATTTTAGGATCTCAGTTCCTACAAATCCTCTTTCTGTTTTCAATTGAACTTCAAACAGCTCTAAGTGGATATCCGTTGGAGTTTGTTGAGATTGCTCCTGCACGTTTAACTGCCCTGCAACAGCATTGAAATACAGCAACAACAAAATCCAAAAAGATAACAGTACTATGACTGTTTGGTTATCCAGTTTCTGATAAAACTGGTTAACAGATTAGAACAATAACCTGTATAACTTTTAATATATATAAATCATGAAAAACAAAATTTAAACTCTTAGAAGTCAATAAATAATCACAATACTAAGAATCACAACCTGCAAGAAAGAATCAACTTAGTTCTGTAAAAACTGTCAGCAGCTCAAGACACATCTCAAGGCCTTGGAGCTCTGAACCTGCTTCACAGATATTCAAAGTTAAACCCATATAACTTTGATTCTTCCTGTTCTGATCATCTGCAATTGTGTTAGATATGTAAATAGTGTAAGCTATAAGTATATCCAGTAAATCCTTGATCTATATAATTAGATATCCAATCTGCAACACAGAACTGTTAGAACATATAGCAGAATAAAACAACTCTCAAGGCTTTGAAGTTCTGTCAGAATCTCAAGGCCTTGGAGTTACTGAAACACTTTGCTGCTTATGTCTTTGTCTTTCATCACTCAAAACAATTACCAATCAAAATACATTCAAGGGTCTTTGAATCAACAATCTCCCCCTTGATGAAAGACAAAACCTACAGTCTTGTATAGATTTTCCTGCCACTCATATTTAAAATTAGATAACCACAAAATGTAGATACAATATACAATAATGTCAAACAGATAAATCAGCAAAAATTTACATATTACCACAGAAATATAAACACAACTGATTATTAAACCACAAAACAACTAAGTATTATTATTATTCAAATACTGCAGCAGAACCACATAAATTCTCCCCCTTTTTGACTTTCATAAAATAAGGATGAAGAAATGTTGGATCATTACTCAGAGTCTTTAAAAACTTAAAAAAAATTATTGCTAAAAAGTCATGGCCTTGAGAACAGAAAAGAAATAAGAGAAAGAAATAGAAGGTCAAGGCTTCGGCATTCTCTGATCTTCACTTCTTCTTTGATGTCTGGCCTTTCTCTGAGCCGTCTCCAACTTCTTCTTCACTTGCAGCATCTTCAGCAAACTGATTACCTTCTTGTTCAGCTTCCACTTCTGCAACAACCTCTTGAATTATCTCATCCACTTTCTTCTTAGCCTGTACTGAATCCCCTTATGTAGCTGCATCAACACCTATGTCTTCACCAGCATCTTCTTCATCAGTTTGTTCATACAAATCTTTTGAAGTAGGCACCACTGGAATTGGCTTCTTCTTCTTCTTCAAAAAATCTCCCAGCCTTTCATCTGAATCCACACTGGTGTCATGACTAGTAGCAGAAGGTATCTTCTACAAATTCAAACCCTTGATGACAACATCCAGATTCCCATTCATAACATTCATCAAGCCCTTGAACTGGTTGAATTCAGTTGACAGGTCAAATAACCTTTGTCTGAGATCTTCAATCTCAACCTGCTGATCTTCTAACTTCTCAACCAACAAAGAGTAATCCTCATTGGCTTGTCCTTTCCCTGATGTAATCCCCTTAGGCTTCACAAACTCCTTTTCTGCAAGTTCCTCCTTTGACAAATCTGAATAAAACTTCCAATGTCCTTTCCCAGTCTGAACTACCCCAATCCTCTGAAGTACAGTCTCATCAATCAACCCAAAACCTCCAGTAATCTTTTCTTCTCCTTTCACAGGTACATCAAAGTATTCAAAGAAAAGAGGTACCACGTTGGCATATGGAAGATGATGGTTTCTAGTCCTGGTTGCACCATAAATCATATGCTCCATAACAACTGTTGGCAAGTCTATCTCAAACCCTTGAGATATCAGATACATCAAAATCAGAACATTATCAGTCACTAACTCCCTTGAGTTCTCCCTAGGAACTACACTCCTCATTAGAATTGTAAACAAGATTTTGGCTTCACAGTTGAGCACAGAGTGTGTCAACTGCTTTGGACCAGAGGGTACACCTTCAATAAAAAACATCTCCTTTGCCTTGTCCAGACACTCCTTCCTATCAGGGTAATCTCCAACATTATATTTCCTAGGAATGCCCAAGACTTTGGCAAAAGTCCTATGATCTAACTGTTGGAATAGATGCCCTAGAGGCAATCTAGTTTAGTATGAATTTGTATATGGCTAGAAAATTCATTTATTATTTATTGGATATTTAATATAATGAAGTCCTTAGATTTACAATCGTGTTGTTTATCTTAAATATCCCTAGTCAAGTATAATGATTAAATGGGACAATCATCTATAGACTAGTATGGGGTTGGATTGATATGGAGATATCACGATCCAACACATAGGTGTGCATTACGGAATGTTGCACTGGATTGACCCATCACCGAGAAGGCTACATACATGTTATGTTGAGTCACAAGTGCTTCTCGCGGTGCAATGGTATTGTCATCCTTAGACTTGAAGTCACTAGATATTCTAGTTGTGGATCATTGTGATCTTGGTAGCGTTAAACGCTACGCCGTGACTGGGTAGTTATAAAGGCGTGTACTGGATACAATGAGAAGCAAGCTTAGAGATCGTAGTGGACGTAGAGAGGATTTGCCCCTCCCACATAACGGGAGCAAATATCCTAGGCCACTCGAAGGATAGTGCTTATAGAATGTGTGGCCAGACTCAAATAAATCAATATAGGATATTGATGTTATTTGCACGAATAAGGCTATTCCATGGATCGAGAAACTAGGGATTGGATATACGAGTGTGACTTGTATGTCTCGTGTCCAATCCGGATATGGAGGCAAAGGGATGAGACAATTACTTGTACAAGGTTGTCTAGATGACTATTCTATTAGTTGGCTAGAATGGATGTTTTGCTAGAAACCGCTCCATATTAGCAAATGGTTGCTACCAACTAGATAGAACCTATGGGGTCACACGCTATATAGAGTTGTACTAGATTTGGAATTAATTAATAGGATTAATTAATTAGAAGGATCACTTTGCAAACCCTTGCAAACTTAGTAGGGACTAATTTGCAAGGAAGGGACTAAATTGAATTCTAGTAGGACTAGAATAAGTCCTTTAGGTAGTTAACAAGGAGTTGTTGGACTATATAAAGGACCCTCCTTCCTTCCTTCCTCATAACTTATGCTCATTAGTGATCATAACAAGAGTGGGAGAGAACAAAGGAGAGAGAGAGCAAGCAACAAGGGCCGAACCCGACCCTTGCCGCCGCCCCCTCACCCCGTCGGCCAAAAGAGGGCCGAGCCCCTCCTTTTGTCTCGTTTTGCGTGATTCCTTCACCCTCCTCTTATTCCGGGCTAGCACCAAGGAGTTTGGGAGATCTAGGAGCAACTCTAGGCGTGGATCAACTATAGAGAACGTGACACTATTCGCGTTTGAAGTCATCAAGGAGAACCCAAAGGTGTGTTTATGATTTCTTACCTTCACTATCGTTATGCATCTAGACTTGTGATCCTTGGAGGGTTTTGCATGGCTATTTGTTTGATTATGCTTCCGTTGCGCGATCCATGAATCAAAACCCTACAGTGGTATCAGAGTCACAGGTCATAGAGCATAAACGTAGTTTATGTGTTACATTCTTGTTGTTTTACACCTTAATTTGTTGGTTATCGCGTAAAACAAGACAAATCAAGCATGGGATGCAATTTGTCAATAATTACCCATAACAAGATCCAATTTTTGCATTGGATGCATGAATTGGTGAGTTTGAGAAATTTTAGGATCTTAGATCTAGGGTTTGGGCATCCTTGGGGAAGAAGGAGTTCTCCCAAAACAAGGAAACAACCAAACTTGGGCTCCAAGCAAGGGAGTTGTTTTGGAAACAACTCCCAAGAGGAGGTTCGGCCCCCTAGGGGACCGCCCCCTTGCTTGCCGCCCAAGCTTGGCCGCCCTAAGGGGCCGGGCGGCCCTAACCCGCGGGCCTAGCTTGCGGGTTTTGGGCCGGGCCGGCCCTAGGGCCTTGTGGTTCACATTGATGGGCCCGGGCAATTGGATTGTTGGGCCCATGGACCGTTTTAACCCTAGAAATCCTAAAATCAATTAAAATTGACCAAGCGCGTTAAAATTGGATTTTAACTGTTTATGTGCAAATCGCATGGTGATTGGATATGGCCTTAGGATGTGGTTTGATGTGGATGTTTAATTTTGTGGTTTGGTTTTACGGCCTGCGAGCTGATAAATTAATTGTAATAATTAATTAGGGTTTTATGGCCTGCGTGCCATTTTTTTTCTCAACTTGTGAGATTTATTTTATTTAGTATAGATATTAGCTAGTGCTAGATAAAGTAGATTGTTAGCCAAGATTGGAGAAAAGAAGCCCAAAGCCAAAGAAGCCACAAAAGATGGAGCATGGAGCATGGAGTATCCCACATGACTATGAAGGATGGACCAAAAGACCAAGACGCATGGAGATGTGTTTGCTTAGGGTTCATAGATAATTCCATTCGCTTGGAATTATCTTAGTCTAGAAAAGGCCATATCCACATCACGTTTAATTCCTGTTTTGTGGTTGTTTATTTATTTTCTTATTATTTGTGTGGTTGGTGTATGGATGATGCATGCAATTAGGATAATAAGATAATTAGACAACCCGGATCTATTATTTGGAGTTGTGTCCAAACTCAAATAGATAGATTAGTTGATACTGATCAACAAAATAATTAAAATTGAATATAAAATCCCTCAAAATTTAAATATTGTGTTCTTGCCTTCTCGTTATTTAAACACTCATTATCATCATTATTTATCAAGTTCGTGCGTGCCAAAGCATGGCGACTTGGTTCATAATGATGGAATGCAATGGCACGTAACAATGTGCAATTGTTTAGATAAGAGGTTGAACACAACTAGGCTATTAATTTGATTAAGAAACCTAGAGGCAATCAATTGGGATTATCCATATGGATGGATAAATAAGGAGTTATTTGCCCGATTGAACCAAGATTTGCATATGGGATGCAATTGGAATTGTTCCTACCTAAAAGTAGTCAAATTATGGGTGACTTGCCAAAGCAAGCTCATAAGGAGATGAAAAGATGGATCTTGGCCCACTAGAAAATATAAGGATATTTTCCGCATTAATATCTTGAGGGTTATTAATCCGTAGAAAAATAGTGGGAGCTATATTTAATAAACTAGCCATTATTAAATATAGTTAAAAAATTCACAAATACTAAAACTTGCGTATTTTCCTTTTTGTAGAATTCCAAATGGCAAACAACTCATCGAGTTCACAACATTCCCTACGATCTGTCCTTGAGAAGGACATGCTCTCTGGAACCAACTTTCTTGATTGGTACAGAAACTTGAGAATTGTTCTCAAGCAAGAGAAGAAACTGTACGCAATAGAGGAGCATGTTCCAGAAGGTCCAGAGAATCAGACACCTGTTGCCTTAAAGGCGTATCAAAAGCGTGTTGATGACGCCAATGATGCGGCCTGCCTAATGCTTTGCACCATGACCTCTGAGCTTCAGAAGCAACATGAGAACATGAATGCTGTCGATATGATCGAACATCTAAAGCAGCTCTTCCAAGAGCAGGCGAAGGTAGAGAGGTATGAGGTCTCAAAGGCACTGTTCAAATGTCATCTGGCAGAAGGGAACCCGGTGGGACCCCATGTACTCCGAATGATCGGGTACTTGGAGAATCTCGCCCGGCTCGGGTTCCCGGTCGGCCAAGAGTTGGCAACCGATCTCGTGTTGCAATCGTTGCCCGAGAGTTATGGACAGTTCATTATGAACTATAACATGAACGAGATCGTTAAACCACTGCCAGATTTACTCAACATGTTGAGGACGGCTGAACAGAGCATCAACAAGGGTAAGGGCAAGGCCATTATGATGGTGCATAAAGGAAAGGGCAAAAAGTTTGCCTCTTCCTCCAAGGGCAAAGGCAAGTCAGTTGCCAAGTCCAAGGAACAAGCCCTTAAGCCTGTTGGTGGCATTGCCAAGGTCGTGACTAAGGGTGAGTGTCACTACTGCAGTCAGCCTGGACACTGGAGGAGGAACTGCCCAAAATATCTGGAGGACAAGAGGCTTGGAATAGTGATTCCACCACCACCAGGTATTTTTGTTGTAGATGTCAATTTAACTGTCTCTACATCATGGGTATTAGATACTGGATGTGGATCTCATATTTGTCGAAATATGCAGGATCTAAAGAGAAGTAAAAGATTGGCTAAAGGGGAGGTAGATCTGCGCGTTGGGAATGGAGCAAAGGTTGCTGCGTTGGCCATAGGCGTGTGCGAGCTATCTCTGCCTTCAGGATTAGTTTTAGAATTAAATAATTGCTATTTTGTGCCTGCTATGAGCAGAAACATTATTTCTATTTCTTGTTTGGACAAGGAAGGTTTTATTATTTCAATAAAGAACAATTGTTGTTCCTTTTATTTGAATAATATTCACTATTTTAGTGCGCAATTATTTAATGGACTTTATGTCCTTCATCTAAGCAATCCTGTCTACAACATTAATACCAAGCGGATTAAAATAAATGATTTAAATCCTGCTTATTTATGGCATTGTCGTTTAGGCCACATAAATGAGAAACGTGTATCTAGACTCCATAAGGATGGATTACTAGACTCATTTGATTTTGAATCATATGAGACATGTGAGGCTTGTTTATTGGGAAAAATGACAAAGTCCCCTTTCAATAAGAAAGGTGAGAGGACTAGTGAGCAATTGGCGCTCATACATACCGATGTGTGTGGGCCATTTGCCACGCCTGCCAGGGGTGGTTATGTCTACTTCATTACATTTACTGATGATTACAGTAGATATGGATTTGTGTACCTTATGAGGGCAAAATCCGAATCTTTTGAAGTGTTCAAAGAATTCAAGAATGAAGTAGAAAAGCAACTTGGCAAAAGTATTAAGGCTCTACAATCGGATCGTGGAGGAGAATACTTGAGCCAAGAGTTTGACGACTATCTTAGAGAGTGTGGGATCGTGTCCCAACTCACTCCACCCGGAACGCCACAATGGAATGGCGTGTCCGAGAGGAGGAATCGAACCCTATTGGATATGGTTCGGTCTATGATGTGTCAAACCGATCTTCCATTATCATTTTGGGGCTACGTTCTATTAAGTGCAGATTTCACCATTAACCGTGTTCCATCTAAATCAGTCATGAAGACACCATATGAGATGTGGAGTAGGAGGCGTCCCACACTGTCGTTCATGAGGATTTGGGGCTGCGATGTCTATGTAAAACGTTTACAATCAGACAAGCTAGGGCCTAAATCGGATAAGTGTAAATTTGTGGGGTACCCTAAGGAAACTAAGGGATACTACTTCTACAATCCAACCGAGAACAAAGTGTTTTTTGCTCGGACCGGCGTGTTTCTAGAAAGAGAGTTTGTCTCTAAAGAAGCAAGTGGGAGGAATGTAGAGCTTGAATAAGTTCAAGAACCACAAATCACTGAACCGATTATGGAACATGAACAGGAATCACAAGCAGTTGTGAGCTACCTGTTCAGGTAACACAAGAGCTTCGTAGATCTAGTAGAGTGCGCCAGGAACCCGAGAGGTACGGACTTCTCGTAACTGATTCCGGTGACACGATGCTCATAGATGATGAGCCTACTACCTATGAGGAGGCCATGAATGGCCCAGACTCACAGAAGTGGCTTGAGGGCATGAGATCCGAGATGGAATCCATGTATACCAACAAAGTATGGACTTTGGTGGAACCACCTGATGGGGCGCGGCCCATAGGGTGCAAGTGGGTCTTCAAGAAGAAGATCGACATGGATGGTAATGTGATTACCTATAAGGGCCGATTGGTGGCTAAAGGATTCAGACAGATTCATGGTATTGACTATGATGAAACCTTTTCACCAGTCGCTATGACCAAATCCATCCGAATCCTACTTGCAATTGCAGCATACTACGACTATGAGATTTGGCAAATGGATGTCAAAACAGCATTCCTTTATGGGAATCTCCTCGAGGACGTGTATATGATACAGCCGGAGGGTTTTGAGGATCCAAAGCAAGCCAACAAAGTCTGTAAACTGCAACGATCCATTTATGGATTGAAGCAAGCTTCTAGGAGTTGGAATCGACGTTTTGATGAAGTGGTCAAAGAGTTTGGCTTCATCAGAAACGAAGATGAGTCTTGTGTCTACAAGAAGGTTAGTGGGAGCTCTGTAGCTTTTCTGGTCTTGTATGTGGATGACATACTACTCATTGGAAACGACATTCCCATGCTGCAATCTGTTAAAGATTGGCTAGGAAAGTGTTTCTCAATGAAGGACTTAGGGGAAGCAGCCTATATACTCGTTATAAAGATCTATAGAGATAGATCTAAGAGGTTGCTAGGCCTAAGTCAAAGTACATATATTGACAAGGTGTTGAAACGGTTCAACATGCAAGATTCCAAGAAGGGATTCTTGCCCATGTCACATGGAATCACTCTTTCGAAGAGTGGTTGTCCTTCCAATGAGATTGAGAAGGAACGCATGAGTAGGATTCCCTATGCCTCGGCCATAGGATCCATCATGTACACCATGTTATGTACTAGACCAGATGTGTCATATGCCTTGAGTATGACAAGAAGATACCAATCCAATCCGGGTGAGAGTCACTGGATTGCTGTCAAGAACATCCTAAAGTACTTGAGAAGAACTAAGGATGCTTTCTTGATGTTTGGCGGTGAGGAAGAGTTGCGTGTAAGGGGTTACACTGATGCAAGCTTCCAAACCGACAGAGATGATTTTAGATCACAGTCGGGATATGTGTTTTGCCTGAATGGAGCAGCGGTGAGCTGGAAGAGTTCCAAGCAAGAGACGGTAGCTGATTCTACAACAGAGGCTGAGTACATTGCTGCAAATGGCGCAGCAAAGGAGGCTGTTTGGATCAGAAAGTTTGTTTCTGAACTTGGTGTGGTCCCTAGCATTGCGGATCCAGTGGAGTTGTTCTGTGACAACACTGGGGCGATCGCGCAATCAAAGGAACCCAGATCGCACCAGAAGTCCAAGCACGTGCTCAGGAAGTTTCATCTGATTCGAGATATTATCGATAGAGGAGACGTTCGAATATGCAAGATTCCTACAGATGATAATCTGTCAGACCCGCTTACGAAGCCTCTCACGCAGTGGAAGCATGAAGGGCACACTAGGAGTATGGGCATACGAGATGCGCCAGATTGGCTCTAGTGCAAGTGGGAGACTGTTGGAATAGATGCCCTAGAGGCAATCTAGTTTAGTATGAATTTGTATATGGCTAGAAAATTCATTTATTATTTATTGGATATTTAATATAATGAAGTCCTTAGATTTACAATCGTGTTGTTTATCTTAAATATCCCTAGTCAAGTATAATGATTAAATGGGACAATCATCTATAGACTAGTATGGGGTTGGATTGATATGAGATATCACGATCCAACACATAGGTGTGCATTACGGAATGTTGCACTGGATTGACCCATCACCGAGAAGGCTACATACATGTTATGTTGAGTCACAAGTGCTTCTCGCGGTGCAATGGTATTGTCATCCTTAGACTTGAAGTCACTAGATATTTTAGTTGTGGATCATTGTGATCTTGGTAGCGTTAAACGCTACACCGTGACTGGGTAGTTATAAAGGCGTGTACTGGATACAATGAGAAGCAAGCTTAGAGATCGTAGTGGACGTAGAGAGGATTTGCCCCTCCCACATAACGGGAGCAAATATCCTAGGCCACTCGAAGGATAGTGCTTATAGAATGTCTGGCCAGACTCAAATAAATGAATATAGGATATTGATGTTATTTGCACGAATAAGGCTATTCCATGGATCGAGAAACTAGGGATTGGATATACGAGTGTGACTTGTATGTCTCGTGTCCAATCCGGATATGGAGGCAAAGGGATGAGAAAATTACTTGTACAAGGTTGTCTAGATGACTATTCTATTAGTTGGCTAGAATGGATGTTTTGCTAGAAACCGCTCCATATTAGCAAATGGTTTCTACCAACTAGATAGAACCTATGGGGTCACACGCTATATAGAGTTGTACTAGATTTGGAATTAATTAATTGGATTAATTAATTAGAAGGATCACTTTGCAAACCCTTGCAAACTTAGTAGGGACTAATTTGCAAGGAATGGACTAAATTGAATTCTAGTAGGACTAGAATAAGTCCTTTAGGTAGTTAACAAGGAGTTGTTGGACTATATAAAGGACCCTCCTTCCTTCCTTCCTCATAACTTATGCTCATTAGTGATCATAACAAGAGTGGGAGAGAACAAAGGAGAGAGAGAGCAAGCAACAAGGGCCGAACCCGACCCTTGCCGCCGCCCCCTCACCCCGTCGGCCAAAAGAGGGCCGAGCCCCTCCTTTTGTCTCGTTTTGCGTGATTCCTTCACCCTCCTCTTATTCCGGGCTAGCACCAAGGAGTTTGGGAGATCTAGGAGCAACTCTAGGCGTGGATCAACTATAGAGAACGTGACACTATTCGCGTTTGAAGTCATCAAGGAGAACCCAAAGGTGTGTTTATGATTTCTTACCTTCACTATCGTTATGCATCTAGACTTGTGATCCTTGGAGGGTTTTGCATGGCTATTTGTTTGATTATGCTTCCGTTGCGCGATCCATGAATCAAAACCCTACACTAACCTCAAATCCACTCCATCCACTTTTGAAGTTAACACCATTTTATCATAACCTTCAGAAACCAAATTCAGATAAAATAACCTAGTTAGCCTAGGATAGGCCTTTGAACTAGGATTTAACACCTTCCAAACAGCAGTTTCTCTTAACTTTCTCATGAAGTCTATGTCCAATTTATCCAATAATTCTTCAGAAATCATACTACAGAAAGCTACCTTAGATGAAGCATACCCTTGTATCCGTACATTTCTAACCTCAGAACTAACAAACCAGTCTGTAGGAAGTACATTCTTACCTTGATATCCTTTCTTAGTTGCAACAGCAACTTGCTTAACCCTAGTTTTCTTTTTCTGAGGGTTTAGTCTTTTATTGTCCTCCTTCAGATGATTTCTTCTGGCTTTCTTGAGTTGATTTCCCTTTTTTGTCTTCACCAGTCTTTTTCTTTTCTCCCCCTTTATTCTTCTCTGTCCTAGGTTGATCACCACCATGTGTCTCCTGTTGTGGATCAATGCTTGAGCCTTTATCTCCCTTCTCTGTTCTAGACTTCTTTGCGGGAGGAGTGTCCTCATGCAAGCTCTAAGTGTTTTCTAAATCTGCATCAGAAATCACTATCTTCTCCTTCTTATTTGCTCTCTTCTAGGATCTGCCAGAGGGCTTTCCCTGTTGTTGAATTCTGGCTGATTTGCGCTCCATTTTGGGCTTTAGGGTTTTGAGAAGAGAATGTGATTGAGAGAAACTGAGAGAGAGACAGAGACAGAGAGAGTAGAGTCGTAGAGAATTGAGAGAGAATGAGAAGAAAAAGCCCTGACTTTCAACTTAAGTAGGTTGAAAAGGATGAGTCATAAAAGGACTTTGCTATATCAACATGCAAAATAGGATCTTGAAAAATATTTTTGGGATATTTTAGAAAATTCTCTAAGTAATTCAAATATTATACAGTTATCTAAAAAGATAAGAGATATAATATTTGATGATCCATTTTTTTTTTAAAATACAGATATTATCAAGACCTGGAGAACAATCTCAAGGCCTTGAGATTTTCTGCAGTTTGAGAAACTTCAAAGCTTTGAGATATACTTTCAAGGCTTCAGAAAGTATAATCTCAAGGCTTTGAGATTTCAGCACATAAACACATATAAGTACTAATACTCCCCCTAAACCAATGCATCCTTGTTTAACATCCCCAATTCAAGCCTTAGAGATGAAAACCTATCATCTGGCAAAAGTTTAGTGAAAATATCACCAATGTGCATTGAAGTAGAGATAAAATTTAAAACAACATCACCTTGTTCTGCATGATCTCTAAGGAAGTGATGTCTCACATCTATGTGCTTGGTCCTTAAGTGCTGAAATGGATTCTTAGAGATTAAAATTAGCACTTGTGTTGTCACAATGAATATGCACATTTCTAAAATTATAGCCAAGATCTCTAAGTTGCTGAGCAATCCATAACACTTGTGAACAGCAAGCACCAGTTGCAATGTATTCAGCTTCTGCAGTTGATAATGCTACATAATTTTGCTTTTTGGAATGCCAACTTATCAGTGAAGATCCAAGAAATTGACAGCATCCAGAAGTACTTTTCCTGTCTACTTTATATCTTGCAAAATCTGCATCTGAATAGCCACTCAACATAAAATTAGATCTTCTTGGATACCAAAGCCCTAAGTCTCTGGTTCCATTCAAATATCTAAAAAAAAAAATTGACTGCAGTTAAATGACTTTCCTTAGGAGCTGCTTCAAATCTAGCACACATACAGACACTGAACATAATATCAGGTCTACTAGCAGTTAAATACAATAGTGATCCAATCATACCTATGTATTCCTTTCGATTCACACTCTTACCATTTGAATCTTTGTCTAAAGAGAGTGATGAACTCATAGGGGTCTTAAGCACCTTGGGTTGTGACATATTGTACCTATTCAATAAGTCCTTGGTATACTTTCCTTGATGCACAAAAATTCCTTTCTTCATTTGTAAGATATGAAGTCCAAGAAAGAAATTCAGTTCACCCATTAGGCTCATCTCAAACTCCCTGCACATCAAACTAGAAAACTCTTTTGAAAGAGCATCATTAGTAGCACCAAATAAAATATCATCTACATAAATCTGAACTACTAACAAATCACTTTGATGGTGTTTAATGAAAAGAGTTTTGTCAACTATGCCTCTTTTGAAATTGTTTTCAAGTAGAAATTTTGAAAGTCTGTCATACCAAGCCCTTGGAGCTTGTTTTAAACCATAAAGAGCTTTATCTAGTTTATAAACATGATCAGGAAAGTTTTCATCTTCAAAACCATGTGGTTGTGCTACAAAAACATCTTCGTGTAAATAATCATTCAGAAAAGCACATTTAACATCCATTTGATAAATCTTTATGTGATTGTGAGATGCAAATGCAAGAAGTATTCTAATAGCTTCTAAGCTAGCAACAGGAGCAAAAGTCTCCTCATAATCTATACCTTCTTCCTGATTATATCCTTGAGCCATCAGTCTGGCTTTATTTCTTACCACTTTGCCATTTTCATCAAGCTTGTTTCTGAATCCTTTCAAACTCATTCAGCTCACTCTGCATTGCAATGATCCATTCTGCATCTTCTAGTGCTTCCTTGGTATTCTTAGGCTCAATCAAAGATACAAATGCACTAAAAGCACACAAGTTCTTCAACTGTCCTCTTGTCTGAGTTCCAGTTGATGGATCTGATACAATGTTATCAGCAGGATGGTCTGCAAGGTACTTAAACTTCTTTCTTGGTACCCATGAGTATTCTCCTTCAAGGCTTTGAGTCCTTGAAACCGTAGAGGGAGCATCATAGAAAGTTTCAGCTTCTGTCTCAAGGCTTTGAGATTTTGGTTGAGCAGGAGGTTCAAGGCCTTGAGATTCTGTTGATTGATTCTGCACATTAGTTTTGCCTTTGTCTTCTTTCACAGCATCATCATCTGATTCATGCTTGTTCAAATCTAGATCTGCAAAACTTCAACTCAGAGAATCCTTAGTACTTTCATCAAAAATTACATGAATGCTCTCTTCCACAATCTTAGTTTTTCTATTATAAACTCTATAAGATTTGCTAGTTTGAGAATATCCGAGAAATGCACCTTCATCACTTCTAGCATCAAACTTACCAAGATTGTCTCTACCATTATTATGCACAAAACACATACAACCAAAGGGTTTGAAATAAGAAACATTAGGCTTTCTGCCTTAAAACAGTTCATAGGGGGTCTTTTTCAAAATAGGTCTAATCAAGCATCTATTCAGCACATAATTGGCAGTGTTAACAACTTATGCCCATAAAAACTTTGGCAAATTACTATCAAGAAGCATGGTTCTGGACATATCCTCAAGTGTCCTATTCTTCCTTTCAACTACTTTATTTTGCGGTGGAGTTCTAGATGCAGAAAAGTTGTGTGAAATGCCATGATTTGCACAAAACAAGTCAAAGTCAAGTTGATCAAACTCCCTACCATGATCACTTCTAATGGATGCAACAGGTAAATTTTTCAAAGTTTGAAGCTCTTTGCACAGTCTAGAAAATTCATATAAAGCTTCAGTTTTGTCTCTAATAAACATCACCCAAGTAAATCTAGAATAATAATCAATTATAGCAAGCATATACCTCTTACATTTTGGGGTCTGAACTCTCATAGGACCACACAAGTCCATATGCAGCAATTCTAAGGGTCTAGAAGTACTTACAAAGTTCTTTGGCTTGAATGAGCTTCTGGTTTGTTTACTTGTACACATGCCTTGCATACCTCATCATCTGAAAATTTCTGTGATGGTAAACCTCTTACGAAGCATTTTGAGATAAGTTTATTCAAGGTATGTATACTAATATGCCCAAGCTTTTTGTGCCAAAGCTTTGAATCTTCCTTCAAGGCCTTGAGGCATTTTAGCGTGTCACCTGCAACACTGTTAGTATTCATAGCATATAGATTATATGATCTAGGAGCAGTGAGTATGCAATCACCAGATTTCTCATCTTGCACCACACATTTCTCCTTGTCAAATATAGCCTTATAATTTTTATCACATAACTGAGAGATACTAAGCAGATTATACTTAAGTCCATCTACCAGATAAACATCAGATATAGAATTAGTAGAACCATTACCAATACTACCTATATCAATGATATTGCATTTTGCTTTGTCACCAAGTGTGATTGTTCCTCCAGATTTTTCTGTAAGTTCAGTGAAGAGAGACCTCTTTCCACTCATATGTCTGGAACATCCACTGTCTAATATCCATTTCTGATCTTTCAAGGCCTTGGTGACATCCTGCAAAAACAAATCATTGCCTCAACAGGCTGTTAGACCAAGTGCAGAACTTTGAGTCATACTCAGAATCAGCCATGTTTGGTGGCCTAATTCCTTTTGGAACCCAAATCTGCCTAACCTGTCCCTTAAGCTCATAAGGATAAGTATTCCTCATAATGTGAGGTTCTGATCTTCTGAAGGGATAAGTTAATCTGACATGAACAATTTTTCCACAGTAATGACATTTTGGAGAATGTCTGCTACCAGATTTGACAAAAGTAGTTTGGCCTTTCTTTGGAAAATTTGGATTATGGCAAATCCAACTTTTATGCATTGATTACAGACTTCCTCCAAGAATGAGATTCAGATTATGTTCTGAGCCTGTAAACCTAGCTAGGACCTTCTTGGACTCTTGAAGTTTCTCAGTCAAAGAACAGATCTGTTGTTCTAAATTCTCAGAATGAGTCTTTAGATCAGCATATCTTTCAGTCAAAAGAGTGTTTTGATCAACAACCTCTTTTATATGTGCCTTCAAGGCTTTGAACCTGCTGTCCAAGGCCTTGAAGTCCTTTTCAAGCTTTGTCTTAGAAACTTCAACAGTTTTTTTTGAAAAAACTAGGTCCAGGTTTTCTTTTACCTTCTCATGAATCTTAATCTTTAAAGCAGAAATCTCATTTCTATAACTTTCCTCATTTAAAAACATACTTTTGAGAATTTCAGGAAGTACATCAGAAGGACTAGCAAGTAGAATTTTTTACCATATCTTCAATATGTCTGTCTGATGAATTTTCCTCATCATGCTTTGCCATGAAGCATAAGTTTGCTTGTTCTTCTTCTGTGTCTGAGTCACTTGATGAATCAGAATCACTCCAAGAAGCCATCATGGCTTTCTTCCTTCTGTTGTCACTGTCTTTCTTCTGAAAGTTCCTGTTCTTCTTCTTTTGTGGACAGTCCCTTCCTAAATGATTTGCATCACCACACTCAAAACAATTCATTACTTTAGTTTTATGTGACTGTGATGAAGGTTTACCTTTGTAGTCCTTGCTTCCTGAGGGTCTTGATCTCTCTCTGTCGTAATCCCTGTTAGCAGAGTTTCTTTTCTTTTTGAGAATCCTGGCCAAGGCCTTGGAGATCAATGCTAAAGCCTCTTCATCATCAATCTCATCCTCAGTCTCAAGGCTTTGAGACTTTTCACTGTCTTTTTCCTTAAGTGCTAGGTTCCTGATGTTTTCACTCAAATCACCTTCCACATCCTTCATAGACATTTCATGAGTGAGCAGCTTCCCTTGTAGATCATCTAGCTGAAGAAGACTCAAGTCCTGAGCTTCCTCAATGGCTGTTGTCTTAGGCTCCCACTTGGCTTTTGGAAAGCTTCTCAGAATCTTTCTGACCTTCTCTTCATTTGAGAACTTCTTTCCCAATGACTCCAGATTGTTCACCACATCAGTGAATCTTTTGAACATCTCCTTGATGGTCTCATCTGAGTTCATCTTGAACAACTCATATTGCCTCAGAAGTATATTGATTTTTGTCTGCTTAACCTGGCTAGTTCCTTCATATGTCACCACCATTTTATCCCATACTTCTTTGGCACTCTTGAAATTTGACACTCTATTGAACTCATCTGCATTAAGAGCACAGTATAACAGATTCATAGCCTTGTAATTTTTTGATACCTTTTCCAGTTCAGTAACTGAAATATTTTCCTCAGACTTGATACATCTGACTCCATCAATTGTAGTGTAGTACTCATGAGGACCATTCTGAACTATTGACCATAGTTCCATGTCTTGATCTATGATGAACATCTTCATCAATGCCTTCCAGTGCATGAAGTTATCACCACAGAACAATGGAGGTCTGTTGGCTGCCCTTCCTTGAGAGAATCCACCATCTCCTACATTACTCATAGTCACCAGATTGTTAGATCTAAATCAGTGACACAAGCTCTGATACAATTGAAAGTGTGTAATGTAGACTAAATACAGGACCTAAATACTCTTGAATGGGGGGGTGAATAGAGTATGGAAACTTTTTTCAAAACTCAAAGTTTAACAGAATAACTTTGTGTGAAACTCAAATCTCAAGGCCTTGAGATTTTAGTAAACTGTCTGAAACTTTCAAAGGCAAAATAGAAAGCTTCAAGGCCTTGAACTGTAAACAATTCTAAACAGATTTTGAACCCTAGTTTGATTTGAGTTGTATGCATCAGATAATAATCAAACTGTAAAGTAAAGAAAACAAAGCAATTTACAGAGTTCAATCCCAATGGACCTAATCTCTGCGTGAGGGATCTAATCCCACCAGGATTGGGCAAACACTTCTTATTACTCACACAGAAACAGCCCTAGATCTTCAAGCCTAAGTGATTTCCCTTACACCTATACAGCTTGTGGTTCCAAACCTATCTAGTTCCAGCTACTAAATGTTGAGATAACAAGAACCTCCTGTTGTTCACTTGAACAACCAACCACTAGGTTAAGTGAGGTTTAAGATAATCTAAAGATACACAGATTAAAGTACAAGTGAAGAACACAATAGAAAAGATAAGCTGTTGAAGCCTGGAAGTGTTCTTCTGCAAACTGGATTGATTTGATCTTCTAGAATCAGGTTTGAAGCTTGAATGTTTGTGTTTTTGAATGAATGATCTCCCACGAATTTGTCACACTTTTCTGAGTATTCTTCAAGCCTCTCTCTTCTTCAAAATTCAAACCAGTCTCTTTTATCCAGAGCTGCAACTGATTGAGGGATTTTAGGATCTCAGTTCCTACAAATCCTCTTTCTGTTTTCAATTGAAATTCAAACAGCTCTAAGTGGATATCCGTTGGAGTTTGTTGAGATTGCTCATGCACGTTTAACAGCCCTGCAACAGAATTTAAATACAGCAACAACAAAATCCGAAAAGATAACAGTGCTATGATTGTTTGGTTATCCAGTTTCTGATAAAACTGGTTAACAGATTAGAACAATAACCTGTATAACTTCTAATATATATAAATCATGAAAAACAAAATTTAGACTCTTAGAAGTCAGTAAATAATCACAATACTAAGAATCACAACCTGCAAGAAAGAATCAACTTAGTTCTGTAAAAATTGTCAGCACGTCAAGAAACATCTCAAGGCCTTGGAGCTCTGAATCTGCTTCACATATATTCAAAGTTAAACCCAGATAACTTTGATTCTTCCTTTTCTGATCATCTGCAATTGTGTTAGATATGTAAATAGTGTAATCTATAAGTACATGCAGTAAATCTTTGATCTATATAATCAGATATCCAATTTACAACACAGAACTGTTAGAACATATAGCAGAATAAAACAACTCTCAAGGCTTTGAAGTTCTGTCAGTATCTCAAGGCCTTGGATTTATTAAAATACTTTGCTGCTTATGTCTTTGTCTTTCATCACTCAAAACAATTACCAATCAAAACACATTCAAGGGTCTTTGAATCAACAACTACTATCAACACTAGATGAGTCCGCAATTCCCCTTAAGCCGAGCTCCCTTCACCTAGACCTGCGGGGGAAAGAAACAAAGACCGCAGTTTTTCCAAAGTCAGCAAGAAATGTTGAGTAAGTAAACACCCCAACGTGTAAATAGGATAAGAGGCATATTTTTATTTTAATAAAAATAGGAATAATGAGGAGGTAACAAACATATTATTTCAAATGACCAAATATAAATTATCTAACTCATCATTCAACATTCTCAACCATTCTCATTAATATGTCAATTTAACATTCTCAATTCACATCATTGCCTCAATTAGGGGATTCTTTTTAGAAATGTGTTCTCAAACCATTACCATATATAGATATCTAAGGGAAATATTCCCAATACATGCCATTGTCTCAATTAGGTGATTTCAAAAAGTTTAATTCTCCTTTAATTTACCTTATGAAAATGTCACATTATAATTTTGTTGTAGCGGGGAACGAACCAATCCATCACAATAGTCCATCACAGTATCTCATAAGTAACCAACCATATCCCATGCATCCAAGACCTTAAGTGTCGACACCCCTCTAAGACTTCTTCCGGCCAGGTAGGTGAGTACATGGAGCAGCCCGGGGCAATTGCAACCGAGTAAAATATCATGACCACAGTATGCAATAATCCGCATATGGTTCAACCGCACAACTGTTTCCACTTCACGTTATTACGTATTATTAATTTACATGTAATGGTTTCCAAATGATTCGTTAGACAAGTAATTGAAATTCCAAGTAAAGCACGTATATCATAATTCACATTTGAGACATATAAATCATGAAAATAGTTGGACACGAAATAAGGACGGGAACATTAGGTTAGGCATATTTACTCACATCAAGTAGTAAGACAAATATCACGATAGAGCTTCTTCGAATACATGTAGCCCTCGTTTATGAACTCGTCACCTACAATTTATAATTCTTAAATTAATCACAAGTTTAATTGTGCAAGTATGATATGCGAAATGCTATAACTCCTAACGTGTCATTTGAAATTACCCATTTAACCCATTACTTATCATGCAACAATTATTTAATAAACTTGTGACATTAACACTTATACTTTTCTCATAAAAATACTACCACTTATACAAATTCGTAAAATTTTTGAGTAATATATCCCAATTAATTTTATACACTCTCATTTTTAGGAAATAAAAATTTATTAGAAAACCTATTTATATGGAAATGACTATAAAATTTAGCTCAAACTAATTTAATTTTAGTTATTTATTAATTAGAAAGTGTATATGTTATAACATAACTAAATTCATGAACGAAATTCACAAAATATTTATTCGAATGAAACAAGTATTGTGCCGTATATATTTATAAAGTTATGTTGGAGAGGAAAGTTTATACTATCTAGGAAAATAATTAAGTATTATCAAATAAGAGAAATGCTAGTTTACTTTAAAGAAATCATTTTCCACCCAATTTATTTAATAATACAACATTTCAAATACTTTCCAAGTTTTATTTGACCAAAACTGAATTTAGATGAATAAACTCAATGTGTATTTTTAACTTGCTTATTTTTAAGAAAAATAACGATATTTCTTATATATAAATTCCTATATAATTTTAATAGTCAATTTTGCTTTTATATGGTCAAATTAATATCTAGAAATACTAGGATATATCTTAAATCCAAAAATCATATTTTTTTCATTTCATATTATATAACAGTTTATATAAACAACAAATGAATCCCCCAAGTTTCCATAAAAGACAATTAGTTACACCTCCACTACAACCAGTTTCACATTATACGCAAATCACCCCCAACTTTTCAGAAAGTGTACATGCAGTTCACCACTCACCCTTAACTTTTTAAAAACTACATAAACAACCCCCTTCAAGAACACACGCATACAACTTCAACCTAACATACCCGATTCGATTTAGAGCTATCAAGAACAGATTTTGATGATCAAAAATGAACTAGAGGGTGATTTAGGGTTTACCCATGCGAAAAATCGCAAGAAATGGTCAAGAAACGGAGCGGGTCTCGGCTCCGAATGTTGTGGTCAACTGTGATGATCGACGGAAAACAATCCAACGTTATAGGCTCTGTTTGTTGGTGAATCTAACTCCTTGGAACTCCAGAAGTTGATTGGTACCAACGGGAGAAGGTGGGTCGCTCCGGTTAGCTCGGTGGAGCTTCTCGCCAGAATTAATGGTGGCCGACGGCGGTTGTGGTGGTTCTGGTTGTTTCTGCAGCAAACTGCTGCTACTCTTTCTTCTCCTTGGGTCGCAGCAGAGGGAGGAAGAGGTCTGGGGGTTCAAACCAGAGAGAGAGAAATCAGAGGTTGTGGCGTGAGTTTCCGTCGGGTGGTTTCGCCGCTGCCTCCTTGGTGGTCGGCGTTCTTATCGTCAGGCCACTGCCCTTGTTTCAGACAGAGAGGGAGAAGAAAGGGAGAGAGAGAGACGTAAGGAGGAGGTTGTGGAGGTGCTAGTGCCGGTGGTGTGGAGGCAGACGGTGGTGGTGGGTTTTGTTTTTGTTGTGGGTTTGTTTTGGGAGAGAGAGAGGTCTGATGTGTTTTGTGAGAGAGAGAGAGAGAAAGAAAACAACTATTAAATAAAAGATGTTACCTAGAGGAGTCATCCTCCTCCACCGTCCTTCCTCTATTTATTTTTTTTTATTTTTTTTTTTACTATTTAGGCTAGTGTGTTATAGGAGTACCAATTGGTTGGGTCATCTAGTGTGTTGAGTACACGCTAGGCTATATTTAGATAAACTACATAAAATGCTAAAAAGAATATGTAATAAAGATATCATTTTTTATAGAATTATTATATGAGCTTTCTGACTATATTTTGAACCCAAAATAATCCAACTCGTCATTCGCAATGAAAATTGGATTTCATGCCTCAGTTACCAATTTACCCTCCGCATTAAACGGGGTATTACAGATTGGGTTACGGGTAGTATGAGCCTTACTGTGTCCCACCCAACCTCGATCTTTTCTCTTCCTTGTTATCAAGATTTTGTGATCTGATAATATCTGAGTTGGCTTGTTTGATTATGGGATACTTCCTTAGGTACTTCTCTATTGGGTTGTCCATTGGACTAATATTACTCTCATAACAGAGACGATGATTTGAGAAATTGATGATTTGACTGTTGGATTATGAGAATGAATTATGTGCATTAATTGCCAAATTATGCAAGCTTAGATTCCTATGTGTTAGGAAATGTCTTTTATGAATGATAATTGTGCTATATGAAGTACATGTGCATTTTATGATACCATTCGTTTTAGTTCCTCACCCCGTGCTAGAATATTCAATGACACAATAAGTGATAGTGTAGGAATATGACTGATAAATCCCTGTGATACTATACTAGAAGAATTGGACAAGGAAAGATGGCTCAGGACAACAATAACAACGTGGAGCAGTTTTTCTCCCAAAGGTCCCAAATGAACCAGTCATGAACAACAACGTTGCCAATGAAAAGGAACCTGACTGGGCCAAGAAGATAGCTCAGCGAAAACCGAGTAACTTCTATGGACAAGAGGAACCAGTATTGCTTGACAACTGGATCAGGGACATCAACAAGATTTTTGAGGCCATGGAATGCCCAGAAGCCCGCAAGATTAACGAGGTGGATTTCTACCTCAAGGAAAAGGCAGATAATTAGTGGAATGCCAATCGGGCAAGACTCATGGCTCAAGAAGGCTTCGATTGGGAGGCAATGAATGCTGCTATGAGAGCGAAGTTCTATCCGAAGCATGTCAAGGAAAAGAAGTATGAAGAGTTCACCGCACTGAAGGAGGGCAACGAATCTGTGACCGATTACTATGACAAGTTTGTGGAGCTAGCTCGGTTTACAGAGGACACAGTGCCCACTGAAGGGCGCATGGTGACTCGCTTCATAGGTGTATTGAAACTTGAAATTCAGAGTACCATGCTCACGAGGAGCTATGATACCTTGACGGAAGCCTATGGGGTAGCAGCAAACATCTGGAGAGTCGATCCGATGATGGGAAAAATAAAGATGGAAGGTCAAGGAAGTGGGAGCAACAATCAAGGATCTGACAAGCAAGTTATGACTGGTAATGGTGGAGGAAATTATAACTGGGGAAATGCTGAGAACCGAAACCAGCAAATGACATGAGATGCCTGCAATTTTAATTGCAGCAGGTGTGGTCGCAACCATCGGAGATACACCTGCGATGGAACACCTATAATTTGTAGGTATTGTGGCATCCAAGGCCATGTATATAATGACTGTTGGAAAATGATGTAGGCTGAGAATCCACAAGGGTACACTAGAGGGTACGAACAGAGGAATGACCAAAACAATGGGCGAAACTACCAACGGGACTTCAAAACCCTAATGGGAATGGCTTCGGACAAAACAACTGGAATGGAGGAAATCAGCGTCGTAACAACTATAAAAATGGCACAGCCGGCAACCAAGGCAACTATCGCGACAACGGTAATGGACATGGAGGGCAAAATAGGAATACAACAACAAATGGAGGTGGCAACAATTGAGGGAATGCCGCTCAGGGAAATAACCAGAGGCCAGCTGGTCAAATCTTTGTGATGAGCCAGATAGAGGCAAATGCGAGAAACAACATGGCGACTGGCAAGCACTTTAAACTTACACAGTATACATCTCATATAGGAAACCCTAGTGAGACCTTAGTGACTCGTTCAAGCTTCGAGGACGAATCTTAGTCCAAGGGGGGAGGATGTAATACCCCAGCTGTATATTATAGGGTAAATTTAAACACTTTCGTTGATTTTGGGGTGGTGTATGTAGTTTCCTAAGAGCTAAATTAGTTAAATGAGTGTTTGGGGGTGGTAGTCGTATTTACTTAAAGTTAAAATCAGGATACATAAAATAAAAATTTAATAAAAAGGAAATTTGTGTTTCCCCAAACACTCTGCAAATTTTGTTTCCCATAAATCATCTCTCTCTCTCTCTCTCTCTCTCTCTCTCTCTCTCTCTCTCTCTCTCTCTCTCTCTCTCTCTCTCTCTCTCTCTCTCTCTCCCTCCTCTTCTTAAATTTCTTCTTCCTCCTCTCCATCAACAACAACACCACCAGCACCCTGACCTCCCTCTCTTCTTCTTTCTGCTGAAGAAACCACCACCACCACCCACCTACAATCTGTAACACCCCTTTCTCAAGCGAGCTCTACGTGCAATATCAGGACTTTGGGGCAAATGTGTAGATATTTTTTCATGTCGTTAAAGATTCGAACTTTGGAGTGTTTGTAACTTTTGGGAGTCGTTAGAATGCTTTTGATGCACTAGAAGTGTTCGGAGTAGTAGTAGAATTCTCCAAAATTAAGTAGAATTTCTAATTCAAATTGTACCTTAAAGTTTGGGAAAATACACTTTCACCCCCATGCATGTGAGACACTTGTGAAACTAATTTTGACACCTCTTCCCTTAGGTGGAAACACCTCCATATCCTTCCCCTCTTCTGAAACAGGTCTGAAATCAACAAAGACATTTTTTTCTCACAACCTTCTTCTTCCTCTCTCTTCACCATGCAACCACCAAGAACACCACCACCTCCCCCAAGGAACTACCACCAAACAGCCACCAACTCCCGACCTGCTACCACCCGTAGCCCTCACCACAAGGATTAAAACACCTCAATCAATTTAGGATTCCATGGAGAAACGAGAGAAAAAACCCAATTCAAAGGCGAAGCCATATACATCAATTTTGCGCGCTGAATCGACGGATCGAATTCGCCGAAAATAGGGGACGTTGCCGTCGGGGTTTTTTGGGAAGTTCTCGGTTCAAATCATGAAGGAAACACCGAACAGAGAGTTGAATGGTCGCCGGATTGCAATGTATCGTCGGAAAAAGCCATGGACGACATGGTGAAAGGTAAAACCTTCGGTTCTTCCTCATTTCTTCACTGTTTTTCGAGTTTCTTGCGCCAAAATGATCCTTAGATTATTTAGAACAGATCTAGACCCTTCATATCAACCCAGGACATCGTTTGATTCGGGTTTGAATTCATTACTAGGCGTTTTTCGTCATGTCTTTGGGTTGGGTTTAGGAGACTGTAACTCCCTCGTTTTTGATCCGTTTGGACCGATCTTTGGCTTGTTGGAAACCATGGGCATTGTCATTTAACATGGTATAGGTTGGATTATGTTATTTCTTCTCTAAGTTGCCTCAAAATCATTCCAAACATGCTAGGTTTGTGCTGGTAGTTGAAATGTCTTCTTGGAGTTCTTGAGTTTTGGCACAAAACCGACCCTGTTCAAATGCTCGAATCTCCCTCGTTTTTATCCGTTTTGAGTGATCCTAGAATTTCTAGAATCCTCAGACAATTGGCTACAACTTTCATGTTTTAATTTTTTTTCAAATTCGGTCTCTAACCCAGCCAAAAATAGAATTGAAGTTGCTGTGTTTGTGTGTTCTAGCTGGTTGTTCATGCTTAGTTTTTCCCACTTGCATTTTTTATCCAACTTTGGACTCATATTATCCAACTTTGAATGATTCTTGGCTTTCTGGAAAGCCTAGACATAGATCTACAACTCTCATTTGAATTAATTGAGCCAATTTTTCACCCTAACTTGTCTGAATCTGAGCCTAAACTTACGGAAAAATGTTGTGTTTTGAGCCGAATATTGCTGATTTTTTCGAAGTATAGAACTAGATGTTGAAGTACCTATTTTCTGACATCTATAACTTCTTCAAATCTTAATGAAATCTTGTTTTTCTTTCTCCTGTGTAAACTCATGTATAATACTTCATTTTATCCTCTGTGGGTCATCTTCAAATTTATAACGGATTTCTTACAAAACGAGCCTAAAGTTGCTAGTTTGAACTCAGAAGCACTATTGAATTTTTCTAAGTACTGAATCGGAATTTGTGTCCAACTTTGACTAGTGATATCTCTTTGAATACTTAGAGTTTCTAGGAGTTCTAATATGTTATGGAATCCTTGAACTGTCATCTTTAAAACAATTTCCAGTTTCTCAAAAATCCTTCTCAATTGATCAGAAAGCAGACGCAAAGTTTACTACTTGAAATGATGTTTCGCTATCTTTAACCTTCAGTTTTGAGCATTTGAATGACATTTCTGGCCTTAGCGTTCTTCACGAAACTTGTTCGTATTCATATTCTGAGTCAAAATATCAAGTTTGACCAAGTCTGACTGTTCAAAAACCCTAGTTTGACTGATCTAGATAGGAGGGGTAAAATAGTAATTTCACTTACGCTAATTGAGATTTGTCTAGTAACTTGGAGCTCGTCAACATGTATTGTATGCGTACTGGAGTACTCGTATGTAATTATCGTCTAATGTTGACCAAGTCAATAGTTGGGGTCTTTTTGTAGTTTCACTAAACTTCGGGGGCCTATGTGCATTTAATTAAAAATTCACACTTGAACTACTTGAGACTATGTTAATGTTTTGAGACTAAAAGCCTGACTTAGAAGGATATTCGAAGTCTCAAGAAGGAATTATTTGACTCGGGAGCTATCAAGTCAATGGTAGGGGTCTTTTTGTAATTTTAGCAAACTTTAGGGGCCTAAGTACAATTTATTGAAAGTTGTAGATTCCGATGCTAAGTTCATATGGGAGATTTTAGAGTCATTATTACATGTTTTTGGCCCAGTATGAGTATAGTTTGGGGTCCATGCACAATCACCGGTACTGGACGATTTTGGAGTATCAGGGGCGTTTTAATCAAGTTAGCTTGCATGACCCGCATTCCATTGCATTCTTGAATAGAACCTCATATAGAGGGTAAATTCTAATAGACTGTATACTTGACTTGTTTATATCCAGCCGTTGTGCTCGTACCAAGTAGACGTACGTATTCGTGCTGCCACATTGCGTGAGACCCGGATCCAATATGAGACGAGCGTTGCAGAAGTGCTTGCTTTGCTTTGTGCCTTTCATGGCTCATTGGTAAGTACATATGCACGACCTTTTCATATCAAATGTGCGCATGTGTGTGATGTTTCAAATGAATGCTTGTTATATGAAAAAGTATGAGAATGCATGATTTAAACTTGAAAATTTGTTTGGAATATTTTATTGATATCCTTTGAAAACTCTTGGAAATGACTCGTGAGAATTTTATACCGATTTGGTTATGTGAAAGGAAGGTAATAAAATACCTCTAATAGACTTAGGACGATGTACATAGTCTGTTTATTTATGGCTCCGGCCGGAGGCTCTAAGCGATCATCCTGTTACTTATGGCTACAGCCATCGAAGCAATGCTTCTTATTATTGGATAGAACATTAATGTTCACAAATCAGCCCCCGATGAGCCGAAATGTACCAAAGTATTGAGGCCAAGGGGTTTGTTAGAGCTATAGAGTGCTACTTATACTTGTAAGGGTCGCTATGGTATAGGGGTGTCGACACTTAAGTCCTTTTAGCTAATGTTGTGAGCGGGGTTGACGAATGAGCTCCCTTAACGCTCGGGTGGAATAGGGTTTGATAGACCCTAGAAGGAACCCTTTGTGATTATTTCGTGATCCCTCTGTTTACATCGATCATGATGGTGGCTCTGGACATGCCTCAGCTAAAACTAACGTTTAATTGAACTTGAAAGAAAGTTGTCTACTCTATTGATGTTGTTTGTGGCTCAGATATGCCCTAATCGAAAGAAATGAGTTGAAAAACATTGGCCACACGTGAATTAATATTGTTATCAGTTCAAAGAAATTTGTTTTTTCTGGAGATTCTACTGGTTTATGATTTCCTTTAATACTCGTGGTTTCTTCAAGTTTTAAAGTTGAAAAGTTCTTGACGTGGTTACTTATAATTGTTTATAAATTCCCAATTCTCGAACTTATTAATGTTTCAAATCTCTTGGTTTATTTAAACTTATACTTGCGTGCCACTCATCGCTTTACATGTCGTAGTGTGTACTTACTCAGTTTTTACTGATCAATTTCTTCAAAACTGCGTCGCCTTTTGTCATTTTAAAACCGCATGTCATCATTCAGGATGGGGGATGGGAACGCGTATCGAGACGAAGACGGTTAGCTTAAGCTAGATTACTTAGTAGATCACATAGCTTATTTCAATCCCATTACAAATGTAAACTTATCTTCTCAAGATTATTTTATTCATTAACTAAATTGTAATATTCGTGAACTTACTTCTACTTTTGGTTATCGATTGTCACATTAACCCTGAACCGAGATCCCGGGTTGTTTTACATTCACTCTCCCTCCTCTGTGTTGCCGAGAGAAAAACCCACTACCACCAACACCACCAAAACCACCAGCACTTCCTCCATCACCGCCGGCAACCACCTCCACCACAACCCTCTTCTCTTCTCCTCTCCTCCATGATCATCTCCCTCTATATATCTTTCTCTTTTTCGCCTAGAATCAACAGCAGGACCAGCAACAACAATGGCCGAAGGCCACCGTCGAGCAGACTCGGAGGCCCGACCTAACGGGAAACCCACGGCCACCACAAAAGTCGGCTTCTCTCTCTCCCCTCTGTCCTTCGGCACTCCTCCACCATCCCTGAGGTCTAACGAAGCTAGGAGACGCCCTGAACCGGCCACTAAGACACCGGAGCACCATAGTTTCCGGCGATTTTCCGACTCGACTTCGGCGAGCAATTCCTCATTCAATCGGTAACCGGTTTTATCGATTTTTGGCTTGAATCTGCTTGTTTCGATTTAACCTAGAGTTCTAGATCATTAAAATTTCATGGGTATCGAAAGAATCACGCATCAATTTGATGGGTGCTGTACGTGTGTGTATTGAGAGGGTTATGTTGTACTTTCTGAAAACTTGAGGCCTGTTATGACTTTTCAAAAACTTTGGGGTAGCTTCTTGCCTTATCCTACACTGTAATTTTTTTATGATAACAATTTGCTTTGTTTTGTACATTATTATTTGACATTAACTCATAGGCAATTCTAAATAAATATCCGAAATAAATATGTTTTCAATGGAAATAAAACTGTAGTTAGTTATGATTAAATATCAACAAGTTGTTTTTCTTGAACAATACGTTTTGTATCTATGTAATCAAGAATAAGGTTTCCAAGTGTCACTTTCATCTTATTTGAACAAATAGTAAGTTTTTAAATAATTATAAACATCTAATAATCACTCTACTTGTTAAAACTAAATATTGTTAGTTGTAAATTGGGAGTATTAAGAAATGATAGCCATAATTAAATATATCACTATTACGACTTTATGAATTTTTTTTTATATTCCTTAATAAGTGTCCTAAATTTTGTTATAATTAGTACTACTTGTTATTAAATAATAAATAGTTGTCCAATAATACTTTAGCAATATTCTTAAAGTGTTATTATATAGTAACCTCCGTTTTTACCCTAAATGAATTGTAAGTAAAATATTAATATTTTATTAACCACTATTTAACTAAATATGTATGTCTCCTTAAAATTATTACGTTGGGGATTTGGACTTAGTATTTGACCTAGTCGAACGAGCATCCATGCATTTCTTTATTTACAAGTATCACCGTTGTGATTAGAGATTTATAAATTGCATGCGACGGATTCGTAGACGTAGACTAAGTTGAATTCCCGTGAGGACAACTTTGAACTAATTGTCGTTTCACTTGAGGTGAGTTACAGGCTTAGCCTAGCTCCATTCGTGTCAAATTGCGATGTTTTGTGCTTGTCTCAAAATATACTTGTGAATTTCATGCTTGGTTGTGGGCCTACTTGCCTAATTGGAAATAGTTGTCGAACTTGCCTTTAATAGATTAAGAGTCATTATCTTGCTATTCTTGGGAAGCTTAGTGTTTGCTACACTAAATTAGAAAACTATTAATATCGTAATGTGGAAGATTGCATGTATGGGAACTAGAAGTTGGATATTTGAGAATTCGACTGATCTTAATGTTATGATCGGCTCTGGCCGGAAACGCCGATTCCAGGGAGTTTCCCATGACTGATTGAGTCATGGATCTTTTGTCGGCTCCGGCCGGAAACACAGACACTGGAGTTCTCCTTGACTACTGACGCACGATTACTACGCATTGCTACGCAAGTATACGGTCAAGTAATAAAGTGGAGTATTTTGGACTCCGAGTTATCGAACCCAAGGGAAGGTGTTTACTATATGTTCTAGATTAGCAATTAAACTTAATCTACCTAAGTAACCGGTAAAAATGTTTGTAATTTGAAGTGTTGTCACCCTCAAACAAGTGACTAGCAATAGTAATGAAATAACGCGAGTAAAATGATTTGATGTAAGTCAGAGAAGAGAAAGCTAGGCTATCTATAGATCACCTAGGTTAGTTTTGACAATTCCGGATTCCATGTACTAACACAATGACTCTTAGTAACCTATGCTGGGTAATGGAGTTGACATTCACCTATCGGCCTCGTGTCGTTCTACACAAAGATAACTATTCGTCCCTCTCATGCCAAGTATACTACCTTTGTGTTCTAGCAGGCTAACAACATTGCAAGGAATAATGTCCTCTCAGACCACCATTCACTAACAACTCATTACGTCCTACTGAATTTACCCTCATCTAGCCATTCCTATTCAACTAACCTCTCAGTCTAGTCAATTAAGAATGATCTTGTTTACTCATCCCAACTAGGGTAGAGTTGTTTTCACACACTCACTAGCTACGTAGTAATTTCGGGTCATGACTCCTACGTTACTAAGAATTAAGCACAATAAACAAGATAATTAGGCTACCAACATCATCATTAAGCCTAGTTCATGATTGAATAGAGAAATAGACAATTCCACATCACACATCTTAGCCCTAACTTGTCAATGAAAGAACTCAACATGATGAAAACCAAAACAATAGTGCAGACTGGTCATCGAAAATGAGTAGTATAACTACCGCTATGATCAAAATAGTGCAGACTGGTCATCCAAGCTCCTCCAATTCGGCTTCTCTTGACTCCACTTGAGCTCCCATTGTTTCCAAAGTTCGTTCCATGCCTCCTATCAACCGATTAGCATCCATTCCTGCGAATAAAACATGAACAAACATACCAAGCGATTATATTTGACAAATAACAATACAATATGCATTGAAAACGCCCGGACTAACAATATAGCACATGGTAGCAACAAGTGATAAAACGACCTAGAATCTCTAACATTGGCCTCAAAACACTCTCCAAATACATATTATCATGTGGTAAATGCTAAATAATTATAGCCCCTAAAAGGTGCTATCAAGCTCCCCCACACTTACTCTCTTGCTCGTCCCGAGCAACAATGAAGCACACATCCTCCCACACTTGAGACATTGCATACATACAAAAAACCAAACCCAATGCATACCCCACCACTTTGCATACTTAACTTTCCGCTAGCCAACACGACTCACGAATCAATACACAAAGACACGACTATGCAAACTACATGATATGTACAATGCAACTCAAGTATGTACAATGCAAGGAATTAAAGAACATATTTTATTTATTTTTAGTAGAGATTGGGCAATCTCGAAGAACAAACTGGCATGTCATAAGGCTCTCACATACCCTAGAATATTATATAACTTTGGTTATCGGTAGAGCTTGCGGCCAGTTTTGTCAGATAGAACGGGCACGAACACATAAGTTGCTTCCGCACACTCATCAAACGTATCCCTAGCACTTACCATCCGAGCTATTTATCCACGGGTTTCAATTGTTGACGGCTTTAGGACGGGTAGGATAGGATATTTAGAAGAAAAGTCCTAGACGTCATGATATATCTCACAAAACCCGATGCTCACACTCCCTCACCAAAATCCAAGGAACCCCCCGAACTACTACTCCGGCATCATTCCCTCAATCTTGGTGCAACGCCGTTCTCGCGGACACAAATGTGAAGAAGTGATCTCGAACAATAGCTAATCTCCTTTGTCTTCATGAAGTTTAATTTCCGGCTCCCTATTCCATTTCACATTCAACCTTCTGTTTTTTTTTCTCTTCCTTTTTTTCCAATTTCAACAATAAGAACATGGAGCCGCCAATACTATAGTAATATCCAAGGAGATAAAATATCGAGATAGATAATGTGGGGGTGGAATGTGTCAAATCAATGTAATCAAATATAAATGTCGACACCCCCACACTCAATGTAAAGCATAACTCGAACCCGGTAGTCAATGTAACACGTGCTAATTCCAACCAATCCTCCTCATCACCTAAGACGTCGAAAATATGAATGAAGTGCAAGCACGTCCTCCTATAAGATCAACCAACCCCACCCCATATCATGCGAAAAAGTATCACGCACTACGGCACTCCACATGTGATCGTGGTGTAAGGACACGACTCACCGCCACACAGAAGTGTGCTACCGTCTCTAACTCACCCTCACATACCCTCAAAAGATGACATGTAAGAATGTCCATTCAAGATGTATCAAATCAGTTCACCCTCTTCTAACCTCCCTAACTCAACTCCCTCTATCATGACGCATAGGAAGGGACCATTCTAACTAGTGATAGAAGTCACAAGGAACGGCTTCCTAGGCTAGGGGCTGTGAATAAAAGGGGTAAATGGATCAATTGGGATAACTAGTGGACCTAGGCGATGGATTCGGGATGTGAGGTCCCCATAAAAATCACTCGCACAGCTGTTTCGTTGCCATTACGAGGAGGTAGGACTGAGAATTTCGTTTAAAAATAAATTTCCAAATACCAGTTGCTGATTTTCAGGCACTGATGTAGAAAATTTTGGACAATATTAGTATGTTGGTTGGAGTTGAACCCCGCTTGTGGGGATTATTTGGTCTGAAGTCTCCTTATGCTTAATGAATTCCCAATATGTTTGAGAATAGTGAAGATGTTGTATAGTGACTGAGACCACATGTTTCCAGATATCATCTGAACTCACTCATATGGTCAAGCTTTCGTGAAGTTAGCATTATTTACATATCTAAGATCATTTTGTAGATTTGTTTCTGTACCTCTTCACCATGAATTGACTTTATTTTATGTGTAGGACTTTGGATGCATGGTGGTGTTGGAAACTTGTTTTGTCTTATTTACTAGGTTTCACGACAAGTGGTTCATGGCTATGTAGTGATGCTGTAGGTTTCATGATTTTAGGGGTGGTAAATATGTAGTATAGGAATTGATTGGAAAGAGTTACTTTGCACGTCATGTATAGAGTATTTACAAACTGAGCTTGAGCTAGAGGATTGCAACATATTGATGTTGTGGTACTGTGTGATTCCTCTCTTTCTAATAGTACTTTGGTTGTAGGTTCCTGCATTCAGTGAAAAAGCATTGCATTCTCTTGGTTAGTCATACCGATGTTGTTAATCTGCCTAAGGAAACACAATGTAGTAACGGAAGATGATTAGAAATTCCCAATGCTCTTGAGCAAACTGCTTTTTTGTTGTTGATCATATCGAAAAGTATGGGGGTAGCAGTGCTATGGGGACTGGAACTAAGTAATGACCTTAACATTTACTACATGTCTTGTACTGTAAGTAGGGGAAGTGATGATATGAATGTTTGCTTCTTTAAGCATAGTATGTAGATGTTATGACAAGCCACCTCACGAACAATGAACGAATAAAGAAGAACACGAGTATTTTACGTGGTTCGCTATCAAAATATTTGCTAACTACCTCCACGGCGGAAAAGCACCCTTTATTCACTTAAGAGGAACAAGACTACAAGAATGTTTTGCATACCTAATAATGTGACTACTAGGTTCTTTATATTGTGCTAGGAAATCCCTAAAGTTTCCAAATCCGTTTTGGAAACAACTTGTTTCCTAACTAATCCTCCACCGCCTTTGACTTCCAATGTTTCCTAATCAAAGTTGGAAACAATGAGTTTAGCCGCCTTTGACCAATTCAAGGCACCACTCAACAAATCTCCACCTTGACTTGAATTGTCTCGTCAACAGCAGTTGCTCCTCTTCTCGCAAATAAAGCTACATCTTCTCCGCACCCGGTTGTCTCTCGTCACAGAGACTCACTAGACCCCCACCGGGTCCGACATGCCTCGAAGGGCCTCACTGGCTCAAGATGTTGAGCAATTTCAGACAATGCTGGAACTTGCTCTCCGGAACCGGCTTGGTGAACATATCCGCGGGGTTGTCAGCAGTCCCCACCTTCATTACCTTGATCCTGCTCTCGTTTCTCAGAAAATGATACCTGACGTCGATATGCTTGGTCCTTTCATGATGAACCTGGTCCTTAGTCAAGCAAATCGCACTCAAGCTATCACAGTAGACTATCACCTGATCTTGATGTAGCCCTAGATCATTGACCATTCCCTTTAGCCAAATTGCCTCCTTTGCTACTTCCGTTAGAGCCATGTACTTCGCCTCCGTGGTGGATAAAGTCGTCGGATGTAGCGTCGCCTTCCAACTCACAACAGATGCTCCTAGAGCAAATACATAGCCTGTCATTTATCTTCTACTATCAATATCCCCTGCATAGTCCGCATCCGAGAAACCAGCTACCAAGATGTCTTCACTAGCCCCATAACATAGGCCAATGTCTGGCATACCCTTAAGGTACATGAATATCCGCTTCACCGCCTGCCAATGGTCCCTACCCGGATGAGCCATAAAACGTCCGGTCGAGTACAAACCATAGCATACATGAGACTTCCAACTGCGCTAGCATATGGAACCTTGGACATGTACTCCTTCTCCTCCCCAGTCTGAACGGTGTACATTCCTAGTTTGCTGTTAGTTGTCATAGGAGTATCTATAGCTTTAGCCGATAACATCCCAAATCTTGCCACTATCTTCTTGATGTATCCCTGCTGTGATAAGAAAAGCTTCTTCGTCTTCCTATCTCTATAGATCTCAACTCCCAATATCTTCCGAGCAGCTCCCAGATCCTTCATTCTCAAATTCCACGCTAAGGGACCTCTTCAGTTCTCTGATGTCCTTGATATCCCGAGTTGCAATCAGAATATCTTCCACATACAGAACTAGGTAAATACGTGATCCACCATGCAACTATTTGTGGTACATGCAACAATCATACTCGCACTTGTGGTAACCAATCTTCAACATGAAGCTGTCAAACCTCTTGTACCATTGCCTCGGTGACTGCTTAAGTCCGTAGAGAGATCTCTTCAGCTTGCACACGTAGTTCTCTCTTTCGGGAACTTGGAACCCCTCCGGTTGGCTCATGTACATTTCCTCCTCCAACTCTCCGTGCAGGAAAGCTGTCTTGACATCCAATTGCTCAAGTTCTAGGTCGTGGTGCGCCACTAAAGCTAGTAACACCCGGATAGAAGTATGTCTGGCCACCGGTGAGAAGATCTCGTTGTAGTCAACTCCCTCTTTCTGACTGAACCCTCTTGCAACTAGCCTTGCCTTATACTTGACGCCCTCTCCAGATGTAGTTCCTTCCTTTCTTCTGAAAACCCACTTGCAGCTGACTATCTTCCTTCCCGCTGGCAATTTAACAAGCTCCCAAGTCGAGTTCTTGCTAAGAGAATCCATCTCCTCTCCCATTGCGGCAATCCATTGTGTTGACTCAGAACTAGATATAGCGGCCTTGTAGGAGGATGGCTCGTCCTCTACCTCTTCCGCTACCTGTAATGCATATCCCACCATACCATCATCTCTGTATCTCGCCGGAGGATTTATGACTCTCCTTGGTCTTCCTTCAGCAATACTTTGATGAACCGGTTCCTCTGGTGTAGACGCATCCTCACTATCAGACTCTTCTGCTTCTTCCTCTTCTGATTCAGGCAGCGGTGTAGGGATTTCGGAATCCTTAGGATCAGTAGGATCCGACTCTCCCTCCACCTTCTTCTTGCACCTCCAAGCTCCACTTCCACGGAGTTCTTCAACATATGAGTCTCATCAAAGACTACACTTCTGCTAAGTATAATCTTGTTGTCTGCCCATATCTTGTATCCCTTCACACCTGTTCTGAAACCCATGAATACTCCGTTCTTAGCTCTTGGTTCTAGTTTGCCATCATCAACGTGATAATAGGCAACACAACCAAAAACTCTCAAATCCGAGTAATCCACTGCATTACCGGTCCAGACTTCCATAGGAATCTTGCATCCTATACATGTGTGCGGGCTCCGATTTATGAGATAGCATGCCATGGAAACTGCCTCTCCCCAGAAACCTCTAGAAAGACCTGCATTCGAAAGCATGCACCTTGCTTTCGCTAAAAGTGTTTGATTCATTCTCTCGGCTACACCATTCTGCTGCGGTGTGTGCCGGACGGTGTGATGGCATGCTATTTTGTGATCCTTGCAGAATCCATCAAACTCTAATGAACAAAACTCTAAGCCGTTGTCCGTGCGCAGCCTCTTCACCTTCTTTCCCACCTGATTCTCTACTAGCGTCTTCCACTCCTTGAATCTTGCGAATGCTTCACTCTTGTGCTTCATCACGAATATCCAAGTCATCCTGGAGTAGTCGTCTATGATGCTTAGAAAATACATGTACCCGCCAATCGCCTCAACTCGAGATGGACCCCAGCAATCCGAATGGATATAATCAAGAGTGCCTTTCGTTCTATGAATCGCCTTAGGGAACTTGCTACGCTGTAGCTTCCCATACACGCAGTGCTCACAAAACCCTAGGCTCTTGGGCGCATGCCCGGTGAGATCCTTTCTTGTGAAGTTCTTGCATTCCACGTTCACTCATATGCCACAGCTTGGTTAGATCAGCTTCCTTAATCTCGGCTGAGACAACTCCAGCAGAACCTGTGATCGTCGAACCTTGCAACATGTACAAAGTTCCATTCTTGACTCCCCTGAGAATCACCTTAGAACCCTTGCAGACTTGTAGATCTCCACCTTCACCTTTGAAACTGTATCCCTTGCTGTCGAGTAGACTCAAGGAGATCAGATTCTTCTTAATATGTGGTACATGCCTGACTTGCTCTAAAGTACATAACTTCCCTTCATTCGTATTCAATCTAACTGAGCCGCTCCCAATCACCTTACAGACGGCTCCGTTTGCCATATAGACAGACCCCATCCGTTTGGTTGTACGTCGAGAATAGCTCCTTGTTAGAGCAAATATGATAGGAAGCTCCGGAATCAAGGACCCACGCATCCTGAGAGTGCGTGACAACATCCGCCATTAGAATGTAATTATCCTCAGACGAGTTACCTTGTTCTGCTACGGCTGCGGATCCATTCTGCCCCTGTTGACCTCGTTTCGGACAATATTCTTCCAGTGCCCCTTTTCCTTGCAAAAGTCACAAACATCCTTGGGTAACTTAGAACCTGAGAACTGCTTCTTCTTGTTCTTCTTACCCTTCTTGCTTCCCCCCGTTGCCATCAGTCCGGAAGCATGGTCCTCTATACCTGTGCTTGCACCCTTATGGCGCAGTTCCCTAGCATGGAGCGCCGATCTCACCTCCTCTAGGGATAAGTCGTCCTTGTTCACAATGAACGACTGCACGAAGTTCTCATACGATGGAGGTAACGAGATAAATAACAAAATTGCAACATCCTCATCCTCCACGTTCTCGCCAATATTACGCAAATCTAACAGAATTGTGTTCAATTGATCAAGATGGTCCTTGAGAGTCGTACCTTCGAGCATCCGCAGGGTGAAGAGCCTTTGCTTTAGAATCAACTTGCTAGTGAGACTCTTCGTCATGTAGAGACTCTCCAACTTGAGCCAGAGCTTCGCTGCTTCCTTCTGATCTGCGATCTCGATGATCACGTCATCCGATAAGCACAGCATAATCGTTGCGTGTGCCTTCTCCTCCATCGCCTTGAACTCCGCTGATGCAACATTCATGCCTCCCTTGTCCGCAGTCAAAGGTTCCCAAAAGCCTTGCGATTTGAGCAAAGCCTCCATCTTTATCTTCCACAGACTGAAGTTGTTCCCTCCTGTGAACCTGTCGATCTTCAACATCGATACGGACATCGTTCTTGGTGGATCTTGAACTCTAGTTGCGTGCTCCACCTAGATCGCAAAACCCTAGCTTTGATTTCACCAAGTTGCAAAACCCTAGCTTTGCTCCGCCTTGGTCTTGATCTTGAAACACCGCCAAACCCGAGCTCTGATACCAGTTTGTTATGACAAGCCACCTCACGAAAATGAACGAATAAAGAAGAACACGTGTATTTTACGTGGTTCGCTAGCAAAATATTTGCTAACTACCTCCACGGCGGAAAAGAACCCTTTATTCACTTAAGAGGAACAAGACTACAAGAATGTTTTGCATACCTAATAATGTGACTACTAGGTTCTTTATATAGTGCTAGGAAATCCCCAAAGTTTCCAAATCCGTTTTGGAAACAACTTGTTTCCTAACTAATCCTCCACCGCCTTTGACTTCCAATGTTTCCTAATCAAAGTTGGAAACAATGAGTTTAGCCGCCTTTGACCAATTCAAGGCACCACTCAACAGTAGACCTGAAAAAATGGTGAGTTTGTTGGATTTGGTTTAGACTATATTAAGTCTGCTCCCAAATAGGTAATGTCCAAGAAAGATCATTAATTGGCCCTTGCCAACAACAATTCCCAAAACCCAAACCCAGAATCTCTGCCCTCAAATCCCTTTGCCTCGAATTGAAAACTCATTCCAAATAACAAGTTCATAGGGCATGGCCGCCGCTGTCCTCCATCATCGCCGTCCTCGATCCTCGAACTTTTCACTCAAATGACCTTATCGCAGTCGAAATAAAACGCAAGTAACCTCCATTTATAGCAAAACCCAACGGATCGTTTTAAAATTGATTCCTGGAGGATCAGTTTCAAGCTTTGAAACCGACACATAAAAGATTGGCAAGTATCGGTTTCAAGTATACAAACCGTCACACCAAGTATTAGTTTTCAGCATGTTGTTGGGAACCTCTAAACCGACGCTTTCGGTTTCAGAGAATGAAACCCATACAGCCATACTTGAAGTGTCGGTTTTCGAAAAGTATCGGTTTCAAAAGGAGCCTATTTTAGTGTTTGGGGCCGAGCAGGGGGGGGGGGTTATTTCTTTTTTTTCACTCAAATTGATAAGCTCATTTGAGTGAAAATTTCTTCGATCCCCTAATGTTCAAATCGTACTTGAAACATGATTTCTTTATTTTTGTTTTTTGTTTTCAGGAAATAGAAATAAGAAAAGTTCGTCTTGTTTTGGACAAAAAATAATTTTTTTTACAGTATATGATATTTTTCTTATGGGTAAAAGACACTGACCACCCCTGGGTTTAGGGAAAATTCCTCCCCGCTACCCTGGGTTTTGGATAAAGACACTCCGCACCTTTTTTGGATGGAGACTAACAATTGATTTACAGCATGAAGGAAAAATACTATTGTACCCCTAAAATTTTAAAAAATTACCTCATATATATTACCCTAACGCCCTCTCCTCCATTTCTAACCTAATTCGTTCTCTCTCTTACCCTTTATCTCTCACTGCCCCGCCTCCCTCTTCTTCACCGCCTCCCTCTTCGATACCCAGATCCAAACCTAAGCCACCACCACCGCCTCCGCTTCTCTGTTCCCTTTCTTCGTGCAACCGCCTTCCGGCGCTGAGACCGGCGCAAGCAAAGCCCCCACCTCCGCCTCCACGTCTCAGTGGCTCTCGGATAGCAGCCTCACCGTCGATCTCTCCGCCGTCGACGAACTCATTTCTTCACATCAGAGCCACACTTTTCCTCTCGAGCAGAGAATACTCAGTCAAAAACCGCCGTCGTCGCCACCGACGAGGGTGAGGCGGCGATTGGAGGCCAATTCCACCGGACGTTGAAAGGTCTCCCAGATCCGGAAGATTTCCCAACCCGAGACCCACGAAGATGGGGGCGAGGCCGACGAACGACACAGCCGGTGGTGGTGAGCCCTTTGGTAAAGTTCAATGCTTTAATTTTATGGCTTTTCGTTTCCCTGGAATTTTCAACCATTCCGTCGACAATTGCTATGGTGTTCCTCTTTCTGCAATTCTTTCTCGTCCTCTTCTCAGTGTTCGATCTGCATCGTCGATTCGAACTAGGTTATGGCTTGAGGTAGATTCTTTATATGGGTTCAAATTACAATTGGGTTTGAATTTAATTCGTCTTCGAGCTTGGATGGTTGGTATAGCTGTTGAACCCAGAAATAGTTTGGGGTCCGAACTGGGTTTCTTATGGGTTCAAATTACAATTGGGTCTAATATAAGTTGCAAACGTTCAATAATGTTGTTTTGTTCATCCTCCTGGATTTCTCTCCTTTATCTAGAAGTGACCCAGTATAAATGTTGAGTTTTCCACATGCGGGTGTCACGGGAATCTGACAACTCGACAAGAGATACTTGAATCTGACGGTGGTATGTTATGCTGAACATGGTCTGTAGTTGTGTGGTGGTGATAGTGGTGGCTGTGGAGAATGTGGCTTAGCTAAGCTCATGTTTTTATTTAATTTTTCAAGGATTTGAATGACTGTATACGAATTATTGTACTGAAGAAGCTTTCAATGACTGACTGAGATCGCCTTCTTTGTTAATGAAGTTTCATTTTCTGTTTAAAAAAATTTGTTTCATAGGTTTATTAAATTTGTAAATTTTGTGTGTTCTTGGTGTTCTTGAAGTTTTGTATTCTAAATGGAATATGTTATTGGTGTTTGATCTTTTGTTGCTGTTGGTGTTCTTGTTATTCTTGAAGATACACATGGGCAAAAAAAAAAAAAACACAGGGGTAATGTGGTCCGAAAAAATTCTATCGTTAACTTTTTAACGGAAACTAACAGAAGGGTGCAATCTGTTCACAGAATATTCCGTTATTTGGGTGCGGAGTGTCTTTATCCAAAAACCAGGGTAGCGCGAAGGAATTTTCCCTAAACCCAGGGGTGGTCAGTGTCTTTTACCCTTTTCTTATATTTAATTTGGGGGTTGAATTTAGTTTTAGGGATGTGAGCTTTTTATTGGGTTATTGGATAAATCCAACTCGACTAAGTTAATAATGTGTTTAAATGGTCTAGTCCACATAATACCTATTTAATAAATAGACAGGACCAGACCTAATTGTAAAGACGGTTAAGCCCATAGGGTAAAAGACCATTTTGCCTGCAGGTCTAATAGTTTTCTTCTATTTCCTAGATGTGTTTGGTACAGGAAGGTTTGAACTACCACCATCAGCCCAGACCCACAAAAGCTTTCAGGGGGTCAGGATATGACCTGGGATGGGTTATTTGGTGGAGCCTGTTTGGTTCTGGCCTAGTCCACTTGAGGAAAATGCCAGCCCGCCCAGGACAGGTAAACCAGCCCACCTACACTGTCCGGGTCTGTCCTAGCCTGGACCGGCTCACACTCTTTTTAATCTAACTTGTGCATGAAAATCTTACAAGAATCACTACTCCCCTCGTCTCATAGTAAATGTCTCTTTTTGAAACTCCAATTTTTTAAGAGGACATCCATTCATTACAATCTTGATTTAGTTTTGGAAAAATATTAACAAAATTGTTCCTAATTCGTAAGTTGTTTTATAGAAAAATAATTTTTCCATTCCCAACACTAATACAATTACTTTTTATTGGACACTGTTGTCGATGTATCCACTTTTAACTTGAAAAACGAAAGTGGAAAATTATTTTAGGACATCCCAAACACTTATTATGGGTCGGAGAGAGTACTGATCACAATTATTCTAACTATTACTAATCTCTAAAAATATCGTATAACCAACTTTGTTTTTTTTAGGAACAACTTATCTTTTATATGAAGCTAATTATTCAGAAAACTCGACCCATTAAGAATTCTAATTTACTAAGTGCAAAGTATTTAAACATTACGAGAAACTTATAGAGTAAAAAGTAAAGAATTTGTAAAGAAAGATATACAGAACTGTTGTGTTAGGGTTATCGAGTGTTTGAGAAAATTATAGTAAAAACTGAGTACTAGTAGCTTTTTATAGTTGTTGGCATATATATATATATATATATATATATATATATATATATATATATATATATATATATATATATATTCCTTTATTTTAATTTGTACACTTGTGGACCAAAATTCGCCTCAACCAAACTAGCAGTTTTAGAGCCGTTGGTGGAAAGAAATGTCAAAAGCCCTCAAACATTTCTGATCAACACCAGACATGGAAGTGTGAATCACGAACGGATGGCAGTGTCTGAAGTTGAGAGTGGTGATGAAATGCGGTGTAGCAACCGGAGAAGATGATCTCTAACTCAACATTGTAGCGTGTGCATATGTATGCTAATCATGTTTTTTGTAAAGAATATCAACAATGCAACAAATCGTACTATAAACCTTCTCTAATCCTTCGACTCTAGTTAAGGGCGGAGGGAAAAGAGTTGAACCCCAAAACCTCTCTAGAGTGAGCAACTCATGGATACCATAGATCCAAGAGGGCATTGGTGTAAAAGAATGCATTGCATTGCATCTATATGCTCTTGAACAAGTGAAAGTCCTCACTACAGCTGAAACTGTCAGTTTCATTTTAACTTCGCTTCATATACATTCATGTTGGTGGCTTTTTAGATCTCCAACAACATTCTGAACACTACTGGCTTCTACGTTGACATGATTTGCTTGACTACCTTTGGAAAAATGTCAATGTGATTCAACCATTTAGTATTATCGTTAATCGCAGACATCATAATATGAAGCCTTAACAATCATAGCATAATTATGAAACTAAGTATTCACTTATAGTAATTGAAATTCTACTATATGTATATATATATATATGAGCCGTGCTAGGGGGACAAAAAATCAAACAGAAATTTGAACAAAAAGTGACGTGGCATATGCCACATCAGTAGCATTTTAAATATCACCCATATTCTTTCTTTCTATTTCTTTCATAATCTTCACTACGAAATTCTATTTATGACATGTTTCCATATACATCACTTTATGTTCAACTTTTTGTATGAATTTTTGTTCACTTAGACTTTTCCTATATATATATATATATATATATCTGCATGTATATGTATATTTGCATGCATATATTTATATATGATCTGTACTTGCGGCTTCTACTATTTAATTAGTGTCAATCATTGTATCCTAAAAACAATAATGGTGCTGACTAATCATGGGTTATTAAATGAAATAAATCAAGTTTTTAAGATCCCATACGTAGAGATAAGCTACACATTTCTGAAAATTAGTATTTTTTCAAGCACGAGTAAGTTCAATCCTAAAAAATACTATTAGTATTATACAATGGGAAACATTTCTTAATAAAGCAGTTGGGAGATTTGGTAGAGTCAGCCAACCACCACGGTGTTGAGGAGGACAGCTCTGCCACAGTCTTTGGTATCGAGGGCTGATGACCTATATCCCTTATTTGGCGGAAGGGACTTCAGAAGAAGGTTCGGAGAAGTCAGAACATCTATTCTCACTAATGTGGGTATTACTTTCGGGCTCTCCTACCTCCTTTAGCTTCGTCCGTTTTCACTTTCAGTTAAAAACCACCCTCATTATCTAGGCCGAGCTGCACAAATTTGCATCCGTGTCGAATTTAACCAACCTGCCATCTGATCTTGCACCACTACATATGTGTAATTTGTTGTGCAGTTGTGCTCTTTATGTATATAGAACTCCGTCAATTGTGCTAACTTGAGCTCTTTTATTCTTCATGAAATGTCGGGTCTTTTTGCAGCGACTGCGTACTAATTTCTACTTTGTGATCAAAATTTCGTCTTCACATCAAATTAATTAGATCGAATATATTGTTTTGGATGATTTAAAACTAGGGAACACAAATAGAATGGACACTGAACTGTATGTGGAAAATCCTCAAATAAGTACCCGGGAAGTTTTAGAACGTTCACACTATCTCAAGAATCACCAAAATTAATTTTTTCTAAAGGATCTCCAAAAGTACCACGAAAACTCAATAACTAGTATAAGTATATGTAATTATCTTCAGGCACGCATAATGGTTTAACATATTCAATTTTAACAGTGCGTTGAAAGTTGTCATTTCCCCTATATTGGGACTCTAAGATTCTTAAGTAGGAGATCATTCTTTAGTTGAAGTGGACAGTGATTTTTGGGGGCTCTGCAGGCTCCATGTTGGGTTCTTACCTTGAGATATTGCAGAAAAACTAAACAAAATAAATAAGTTGTTAAGATGCCATACCCCAACTGAGATGTTGCAGACAAACCTAAACATTTCTTAATATTATATTTTTGAGCAGCATCTTAGATGGCTCCTAAAGATGCATTATTAATCAGCAATAGTAAAATAATCTGTTTGAGACACTCTTCTTCATAATGCAGTTTGGTTGAGTGATAGAGTCAGCTAACCACCAGGTCGCGGAGGAGCTGGGATACGAGATGTGCCACTGTCGGTTCCATTATGAATGTTCTATCGGATACCTTCTATCCCTAGTTTGGCGGAGAACTCAGAACATATATTCTGACTAATGTGGCATTACTTTCAGGCTCTCCTACCTCTAGCTTTGTCCCTTTCCTTTATCAGTTAAAAACCACACTCAATTACTTGGTCGTGGTGCACAAGTTTGCATCCATATCAAAATTAACCACCTGCCATCTGATCCCTTCCGTTTGACTTTCAACCAGGAAGCAACAACCCAGAAATGTGTCTTTTAAAGGGCAAAAAGTGTCATACTATAGAATATTGGTTGCTAGCTATAGTACTCCCAGGGACAAAATGTTTTTGTAGGGCAGTTTATCCTTTTAACACTGTCCCGGAAAGTGAATGGCAGCACAATTTTCTCACATTTGTGCTAACTTTGGTTCTTTTATTCTTCACAAAATGTTGGGCCATTTTGTAGTGACGGTTGTCTAATTTCTGCATTGTTATTAAAATTACAGCCTATGTTCAAGTTCATTGTATCAAATTTATTCCTTTGATATTTTGAAAGTGTAGGAAAATGAGGGACACAAAATAAATACTAGCAAATTTATGTAAAATCATGAAATAATTAACTAGGGAGAATTTAGGACCTTTACAGTATTTTGTAGTACGAGATAAAACACCTTACCTCAAGAACAAGTACCACTACTGTAAGGCTACATAATTATCTCAAGGAGAATGGTTCTACGCATTGAATGTTAATACAAACTATTATTTCCCTTACATTGGAAATCTATGTTTCTTAATTAGGAGATCATTTTTAGCTTAAGTAGGCAATGATATCCGGGAACGGTTCCTCTCCTGCCCCCGTTATATATCCCATGATTTCTAGGATCTCTGCGGGCTCCACTTTTTGGTTCTTACTCTTCTTCACATTATAATAAAGTAATGGCACGTGGTCTTATCTCCAACGGTAACAACTCATTTTTCTATTGGAGTCCTTTTTTTTGGTTTGTCATTGTTTTCTGAGTCTTGAGCATTTGAGTCAGGCTGCCTGATGCCGAATCCATAGGCAACAAGCCCCTTGACCTTGTGAGGAGTACAAACATTTTTTGGCAATTCACCACCATTTGGGTCCTTAGATCAACATTTTTTTAGTTTTTCTTTAATACTTATGGTAACATACTTAAAACACGGTTTCCTAGTAACCCATCCGCAACATGCCATTTAGGTTAGTCATGGATTGTTATTCCACTGGAACAATTAATTCATATTTTCACTATTCTCTGTAGTTTTCAACCTTTTTTGACTGTTTTTTTTAGATGTGCAAGTCCTGTGAGTAGACCATCTTTCACCTATAGAAGTTTTCATGTTTCACTGCCCCCGGAAAACTTCTCTCTCACGGAGTGATGTTTGTATTCTCTGACCGAACTTTCACTGCATTGCTTGACCGTATTTAAATAATAGTATTTGGTGCAAGTTGGCGTGGCCACCATTTGTTATTGCCCAAAAATGATCAGTGCCATCTCATACATAGCATACTATAAAAGCATCGGCCATGGATGCAGAAGATGCATAACATCAATTGTCCATCTTTTGCAATTATTTAATTAAGGCATACAAGAGATGGGGTTGCATGGATCATTGGTGGGGAAGGTTGCAATACAATCCGATGCGGATTTGTTCCAGGACTTATTCAGCAACAAACCACACGAAACTTCTGAAATTGCCCCCGCTCACATACAAGCTGTTGATCTACATGAAGGGGACTGGGGAGCAGTTGGCTCTATCATGGTCTGGAACTATGCTCATGGTACGTGTAAATGCTACTATGTACTTAAGCACATGCTTTCCTATTTCGGTAGTTTCATTTATATTTATAGAATAAAAACAATAAACCTAGTGGTTTATTTACATGGTCAAGTTTAATCCTTCTGGCGAGTAACAAGGTTATATCGTCCCTCAATATTACGTATGGCTTGATGAGTTTTTTTATATAAATATACAGAAGGAAAGCAGAAGATTGCTAAGGCATCAGCGGAAGCCATAGATGAGGAAAACAAGTCTGTTGTATTCAGGGTTTTCGAAGGAGATCTGATGGAGCTGTACAAAAACTTCACAATTACAATTCATGTGGACACCAAAGGAGAGGACAATGTGGTGAACTGGACTTTCGCGTTCGAAAAACTGAATGACAAGGTTGAAGATCCAACATCACTGATGGACTTCTGTTTGGATTTCTCCAAGCATATTGAAGATCATCATCTCAACAGTTCATCTGAACTTCCGAATGCGGTTGGATTACATGGAAAATTGGTGAGGCAGATAGAAATACAATCTGACGCAGATTTGTTCCACGACTTATTCAGGTACAAACCACATGAAATTTCAGAAATTACCCCCACTCACATACAAGGTGTTGATCTACATGAAGGTGAATGGGGAACTGTTGGCTCTATCGTCGTCTGGAACTACACTCATGGTATGTGTAAATGCTTTGTACTTATCCCGTAGCTTGAATTTTATAAATAAAATAAAATAACTAAACCTGATGATTAATTTAAACATACAGAAGGAAAGCAGAAGATCGCTAGGGTAGTAGTGGGAGCCATAGATGAGGAAAACAAGTCTGTGACCTTCAAGGTTTTCGAAGGAGATCTCATGAAGCTGTACAAGGATTTCACAGCTACAGTTCACGTCGACACCAAAGGAGTGAACAATGTGGTGAAATGGACTTTTGAATACGAAAAACTGAATGAGAACGTTGAGGATCCAATAACACTGATGGACTTCTGTTTGGAATTCTCAAAGCATATTGAAGATCATCATCTCAACTGATTTAGTAGTCAATGGGGGATGTGAATTTTCATGTTGTCTGCTTCCATGGTGAAGAACAATAAACAAATGTGTGTATCTGTGAAATGTGTTGTGCTACCTTATTTTTATTTGCTTAAGTGTATTGTCATGTGCATGTGAAACGTTGGGCTGGCAATGTGTCTGACGAGACTCACATTGTGTATGTTGTCGATATTGCATCCTGGAAACATAAATAAATGTGTGTTATTTTCTTTTAATTATGAACACTATGGATGTGCAGCTTGATATCCTATTCTGTACTGCAAACTTAATTGCTACTTGTATAACAAATGTCAAATGGCAATGGATCAAAGGAGCAGTGACTCTTTACTTATGGTTGTCCTAAACATAGAGAGAGGAAGAAGCTGTGGGCTGAGGTACACCAAGTGGTGCAGAAATGGAATCCCCCCTGGGTTATGTGTGGAGATTTTAGTGAGCTCTTAAGGTACGAAGATAAACAAAGAGTGGATGCAGGCTACAGGTTGGAAGATTGCTCAATTTGCTAAAAGAATCTCAGATTGGGGGCTGCTAGAAATTGATACAAAAGAGTTGAGCTATTAGCAGATCATTTGTGAAGCCCAAGTTTCAAGCCCAAACAATTCTGTGTATTCAGAAGGCCCTCTCTCAGGCCCATATGCTTGTAAGCCCATAAGGGCATAATTGTCTCTCTGGAAATATTGTAAACCCTAATCTCCATCTCTAAGATCTGACCGTTGGTTTTGCACCGTTGATGTAGCTTGTATTTATCTCTCTTGTTATTAGATTAGGGCTAAGATGAAGAGCCGTGAGAGCTCTATGACTTCTCTGTATTTTTCCCTTATTGTTCATCTTTGAATCCAAAACAGTTTTTACCTTTGTTTCTGCAAATCTCCTTTCAATTCTTTCATGGTATCAGAGCGATGGCTCTTTAAACCGCCTCAAATCCACCAATATCCACCCCTATACACTTACTTTCAGATATACACAATCTGTTACCGTTCAAGCTTGACGGATCTAACTTCGTCTTGTGGAGACATCAAATTTCGTCGATTTTTCATACTCACAATCTATTTGGCCGTCTTGATGGTTCTTCGCCTTGTCCTCCGCAATTTTTTACTGGTCCTACCGGTGCTGAAATCACCAACCCAGATTTCACACCTTGGATCCATCGCGATCAAGGAGTTCTCACTGTTTTGAACTCCACTCTTTCTACAGAGGCCCTAACCCTAGTTATTGGGTGTGTTGATTCACAAACCGCTTGGCTTTCTTTAGAACGGTTCTATGCCTCTCTTACCCATTCTAATATCTTACAATTAAAAACAACTCTCCAAACCTGCAAGAAGGGTACCGGATCTATTGATTCCTACATGCAGAAGCTAAAATCGATCCGAAATCAACTTGCTATGTCTTCTGTTCACATCGATGACGAGGATATGCTTCGGTACGCCCTCAACAAGTTTCCTCCTGAGTTCAATTCCTTCCGGTCATCTCTCCGCACCAGATCGGAGCCCTTTCCGTTTGAGGAACTCCATGTTCTACTTCGAGCAGAGGAGCAAATGCTCGAATCTCAAAACCCTACCCCAGATCCGCTGAATCCCGCCGCATTCTACACTACTCAGTCCTACAACTACCATGGCAGAGGGAGGCCAACAAATAGGTGGATCTCGCGGCAGAGGCCGTTGGGGGCAACGCGGTGGTAACCGTACCGACTCTCATTGAGGTGGACGGTTCGGATCCGGATACAACAGTGGTAACGGATCGGGGTATGGGTCGGGTTCCGGGTACAGTGGTGGATCCAGTTACGGGTCTGGAGCAGGGTACGGATCCGGATCAGGTTTCGGGTATGGTTCTTCGGGTCGCGGTTCTTCGGGTCGCAATAACAATGGGGCAAGAGGACGATCTGGTTCCGGGAATGGTTTTGCTGGTTGTGGTGGTGGGCCGGTCAGTTGTCAAATCTGCGGCCATGACTATCACACGGCTCTAGATTGCTATCATCACATGGATTATGCGTACCAGGGAACTTGAGTTAGACTATCATTATGTCCGAGAGAAAGGACTTCGTAAAGAACTTACTATTTCCTTTATTTCAAGTGCAGATCAAGTAGCCGATGTCTTCACAAAAGCTCTTCCTCCATCAGTTTAAGAGAGCGTATTAGCAGATCAAGTGAGACTATCATTATGTCCGAGAGAAAGCACTTTCGACGATCACAACAGTAAACTGATGGTCCAAGCCTCCCCATCAGTTTAAGAGAGCGTATTAGCAGATCATTTGTGAAGCCCCAGTTTCAAGCCCAAACAATTCTATGTGTATTCAGCAGGCCCTCTCTCTGGCCCATATGCTTGTAAGCCCATAAGGACATAATTGTCTCTCTGGAAATATTGTAAACCCTAATCTCCATCTCTAAGATCTGACCGTTGGTTTTGCACCGTTGATGTAGCTTGTATTTATCTCTCTTGTTATTAGATTAGGGTTAAGATGAAGAGCCGTGAGAGCTCTATGACTTCTCTGTATTCTTCCCTTATTGTTCATCTTGGAATCCAATACAGTTTTCACCTTCGTTTTTTGCAAATCTCCTTTCAATTCTTTCATGAGATACACTTGGTCAAATAACAGAATTTCTGGCAATGTTAGAGGAAAATTCAATAGACTGTTGGCTAATGCAGAGTGGAGAGTGAGTACCCTAACTGCATGGTCATTATTCATAAATGAGATCATTGCAGGCTCTGACCAATGTCCCTCGGTCATTGACACTCGCCCCATGAAAACAAATTAAGGTACCAGTTCAAAATAGAGAATTATGACCATCCTCAATTTAGTGAGGGTTAAACAAGGGCGGAGTTTCACTAGCTCTGGCTCATCCATGTTCAAAGTTCAAAAGAAGCTCTATGAATGCATACATCACTTTAGAAGGTGTAGCAAAAATGAATTTGGCAATACCAAGGAGAAGATCAGGAGGATTAAAGAGAAAATTCTTGTTGTTCAATTGAAACCTCCTCCCCTGAGTTGGAAGCTGAATAGAGTGCATTGAAAAAACAACTCAAAGAAGAAGAATATATATAGAGAGAGAGAGAGATGAGAGTTTATGGCTTCAAAAATCCATACTTCTACATTTCAAATTGGAAGATCAAAATTTAAAGTTCTTCCATACCAACACTATCCAAAGAAGAGGGTGGAATGCTATTGTGAGAATTCAAAATGCAGGGAAGATTGGGTAGACAATTTTTACGGAATCCAAGATAGTTTTTTCCAGTACTTCCAAAGCCTCTTCCATGAACAGTCTAGACCTGAGCCGAGATGGTGCTGAAATGTCTGTCTCCATTCATTACTGAGAGTATGAATGAGGACTTGTGCAAAATCCCAAGCATTAAAGAACTCAAAAGAGCTGTGTTTAAGCTAGGCCCCTCCAAAGCATCAGGAGTGGACGGTTTCAATGGTAATTTCTATCAAAGTCAATGGGATACTATACACTTGGATCTTGCTATTGCTATTCATAATTTCTTTAGTAGTCCTTTCTTGCTAAAAATTTGGAACCAAACATTAATAGCCTTGATTCCAAAAGTCTCTCATCCAAAAAGCCCAGCTGATTTTAGGCCTACAAGCCTATGCAATTTCTGTTATAAAGAGATTGCAAAAGTTCTTGCTAGCAGTTTAAAGTCTATCCTGAAGATTATCTCTAGCGAAGCCCAAGGTGTATTTGTGCCGAATAGGCTGATACACGATAACCTAATTATATCTCATGAAATTTTCAATTATGTCCAGAAGAAGAAGTCTGGGAGAGTGGGGTGTATGGCAGTCAAGCTAGACTTTGTCAAAGGCTATGATAGAGTTTCTTGGAGTTTCTTGGAAGCTGTTATGTTAAAGTTAGGCTTCTGTACTAAATGGACAAACTTGATTATCCAATGTGTGGTTATTGTCTCCTCTGCAATATTCATAAATGGTCATCATACCCCTTTCTTCTCCCCTCAAAGAGGCCTAAGACAGGGGGATCCCCCAACCCCTATCACTTTGTTTTGATAGCTGATGTCTTCTCCAAGATGCTGTCCCAAGCTCTGCAATCATACTCAATGTCAGGAATCAAGATTAGTAGGCAAGCTATCCGCATATCTCATCTGTTGTTTGCCGATGATGCAATAATGTTGCTACAGAATAAAGAAGAAGAGGTATACAAGTTTCGCCAGATAGTGTCCAGTTTTGAAAACCCCTCAGGCATGAAAATAAGTTTTCAAAAAACCAGTGTCTTATACTCTCCCAATACTTCAGCTGAGTTAAAGAATCAATTTTTTGCAAAGTTAGTTATTCATGAGATGTCAACAGAAGCCAAATACCTGGGTCTTCCTCTGTTTTGGGAAAAGACCAGAACATAGGCTGGAAAGTTCATAGTAGAAAGAGTAAGAGCCAAGCTCAAAGGCAGGAAATGGATGTTTCTCTTCCAAGAGGTAAAGAGGTGTTAATAAAATATGTGGCTCAGGCCATTCCAAGCTATATTATGCAATGTTTCCTCCTTCCAAATGATTTGTTCAAAAATATAAATCAAATTACACAGAACTTCTGGTGGAGCGGGAAGGTTGATAAAAAGTCCTACGTAGCTTAGACAAGATCACATTCCTTAAATGAAAAGGAGGCCTGGGATTTAGGGATTCAACTCTTTTAATAATGCACTTTTTGTTAAGGTAGGTGGAGATTAATGCAGTGTCCTGAGTCTCTTTTGGCAAGATTTCTCAAAAGCATCTATTATCCAAATGGGGATTTCCTAGCTGCAAAAAGAGGCACTACAAGAAGTTGGGCTTGGAGTAGTATTCTAGCTTTTAGAGAGCTCTCAAAGAAGCACGGAAAGTGAAAATTTAGTGTAGGTAACATAGTGTTAATCCAAGATAATTGGACCAACCAGAGCTCTGGTGCTGCGTTATCAATTTCAGCAGCTTGGGCCAAAAAGAAAGTGGTTGAGCTTATTAGCCCCAATGTCAGATCTTGTAAGGCCATTGTCATAAAAAATGTCTTTCCCCCAGAGACATCAAAAGCCATTCTTAAAAACACCCTATCTCATTTTCAACATGAAGATGTCATTCATTGTCCTTTGACTACCTATGGGAGATATTTTGTCAAATATGGATATGGTGCTCTTATTATTTCAGCTCAAAACAACTATCCCTACTCCTTTGGTGGATCCCACCTTATAAAAGAGCATAGTTGGAAACTGTGATGGTCTCTTAATATTCCATATAAGTTGAAGCACTTTGTTTGGAAGCTTAGCAATGCTTTGCCCTCAAAGGAAAATCTCCACAAGCGAATCAAAGCTATCTCTCCCATTTCTCAAAAAAATGAGAAGAAGCTATCTCTCCCATTTGCTATATTTGTGAAACATGAAGTGGAGACAAGTAATCACATTTTGTTTAGATGCTTCTAGATCAGACCTTTCTAGTTTGGCTACCTAGGATCCATAGATAATGGGTGGGATGTTGAGTTCAACTAAGGCGCTGGTAGATAGATATGTTGTGTTTTTTGTTTTGATTCTGCGTTTTGGTAATATTGGGTATTTATCAGATGAAACTCGTAGAATCCGGAATCTACTAGTATTCTTTATTGGTTTATTTCCTAATATTGGTGCAGTTAGGATTACTTGGAGAGCAAGTCGATGTAGCCTATTTATAGGCGGCTCTACAATAGTTATAATTGAGGAGAGGAGTGGTGAGAGAGAATTGGTAAGAGATATCTTTGAGCGGATGTGAGAGGTTAGGGTTTCATACATGTAGTCTATGAGGAGGAAAGTACCGCGTCGACGTAGTCAGCGGATTGAGCTGTCTCTCTCCTATGATGTGTTCCCTCATTGATATAGTGAAATTCTCCTCCTCCCGTGGATGTAGGCGGTTTTTCCGAACCACGTTAAATTCTTGTGTGTCGTTTTTCTTCTCTTAAATTGCGTGTGTTGAGTGCGTGATCGTGTGGCGCGTGTTTTTGCTTCCGTTGCGGCGGGAATTCGAATTGACAAATAATTCCCAACAAGATATGGAAGAGAAAGTTCACTACTAGAAAAGTTGTTAGAAACGGCGCTTCCAAACCGCCGTTAAGAAGCATAAAACCGCTGTTTCAAACACTTACGGCTGTTACAACGACGGTTGGACAAGTGTCGTTAAATTAAGTGTCGTAAGAAAGTTCACGGCGGTTAGTTGCGAGCGCTGTAAGTATTAACAGTGGGTGGGCCTTAGCGCCGTAAAGTTTAACGGAGGTTGTACAAAAAGCACCTTATATATTTTTTATTTACTCAGAAAAATCTGATTTTTATCAATTTGAAAGTTCTAAACCCGGATTTTTATCTATGTTTGGCCTACCCTCCTTTTTTCAACCCATATTTCAACATTTCTTCCCAAATTTTCAATCAGTTTCCTTCAACCCATACTTCAAAGTTTTGTTTCTCCAGATCTTCAACACTCGATTTCTAACAACCCATTTGTGGGCATATTTATCTAGAGAGAAAGAAAAACATAGAGGGTGTGAGACTGGGTGAACACAGAGAGAGAGAGGGGGGGTGAGAATGTGTGACAGAAAGTGAGGGGACTGAGAGATAGTGGGGGAGAAAGATGGAGATAGAGAAGGAGAGACGGAGAAAGAGGGGGATCGAGCACCCAAATGGAGAAGAGATGGAGAAAACAAATATAGTAGAGAAATAGGTAAAGATGAAGAAAGAGTGAGAGAGAGAGAGATGGAGAAAATAGATCGGGGATGAAGAAAGAGGGAGAGAAAGAGATGAAGAGATCGAAGGAGGAAGAAGTTGTACACGTGAAGGAGAAACCCACCACCACCATGCCACCATCGAAGGAAGGAAGGAGTACGTGAGAAAGAAGAGGGAGAGGGAAGGAAGATGAGCGCCGCACCGAAAGTGTGAGGAGCGAGAGAAGCTCATTTATAATGTAGGGTTTTCTATCCGACGGTCTAGATTAAATCTTGGTAAAAATAACACAAACGACGCTTTTTATACAACCGCTGAAAGTTTAACGACGCTTGTGTCTAAACCGTCTTTATTATTAACGGTGCTTTTCTATAAACTGCCGTATACAATAACACTAACGGCAGTTTGCCATATTCCGCCGTATTTTAAATCACACTTAGGGCACTTTTTTGGTAACCGTTGTAACAGCGGTTTTTGGCTAACCGCCGTATATAGGATCTTAAAAACGGCGGACCCATTTTAAAAGCGCCGTTTCAGGCAATTTTTCTAGTCGTGGTTAAAGAGCAAAGTTATGCTCAGGAGTGGGTATAGAAGATAATTTTGGGTTGCTGGTTCATCTGAAAAATCAGAAATGAATTTCTTTTTCAGCACAGTGAGGTCAAGCCTGATCAAGCTATCAAGAGATATAAGCTCTCTCAAAATCTGTCCTGGAAAGATCATGTCCAAATCCTTTATCTTTCCCCACCTAGAAAACTAAATAGAAGGGATGAGACTGTGAGAAATGTTTAGAAAAAAAACCTCCTCAAGGCCTCCTCAAGGTAAACTGTGATGCTAGCTGGAGCCAAGCTAAACAAGAGGGCTTCATGGCTTGGATCATGAGAGATGAGTATGGAATGTTGGTTGTAGATCAGTAGTGTAATATGATTGCCTGCTCCTTGTTGATGGAAGAAGGGCTTGCCATGAGAGAACCATGTGCAGGTACAACTGAATACCAGAATATTTGCATATTGGAATTAGACAACCAATCCCTGGTTCAAATGATATACAATGAGCTAGTGTGGTCTTGGAAAGTAGAACATATTGTTGGTGATATTAGATGTTAACTTTTTCATAGAAACATTCAGAGTTGCATGGATTAGTAGAGAAGCTACCTGTAAATGGGTAGTTTCTTTGCAGACTGAAGTGTGGTTTAACTTGGAACTGGGTGGATTGTCCCCCAGAACTAGCCAAGAAGCTAGAGGTAGATTGTTATAGTCCTCGTTTGAATTTTGGTTGGTACAAAAAAAGAATCTTTAAATCACCGTATGGTTTGAAGTAAGCTTTCGAATCTCAAATGAATTATTTATGAAAAAATCGATAGTTGCCTTTATTATAAACAAGTCTTAACCCCACGCCATAACACAGACTGTGTATGTTCGATAGTACTTTAATATTTTGTTGTCAAATACGTCTTGCGCACAATTAGAATGAGCGACGGACCAAGAGCGCTTCAAATTCAATATTGGGATATTATGGAAAAGGATTTTATAGAATAATTGTCAAGTGAAATTAATGTTAAGTTATATTATAAATTAGCGACACTATACATAAATACCAATATAAAAGTGATATAAGTAACTTGTAAAAAAGATTTGACATTATTGAATGATTATGAATGATGTGATTGTATGCATAGTGTTGGTCAAAAATGATCAAGTAACTTATGGACTAAATAATATTTGAAGTTGTTAAATAGCACCCAAATATCTCTCATCTCAGAAACGAATAGTTTTTGGTAGATATCTTCAATGTTGCTAGAGTAGTGTTATCTTGTATGTTGCGTTCATCAAGGAATGCTTCATTGGCCTTCAAACATAACGACGGTCTTATTTTTGTTGCTCGAAGTGGGAGCTACTCTTCAACAGTCTTGTTGCCAAGGAAACACATGTTATGATATATGTATAGTATTTGTCCCACATCGCTCTAGCATGTTATTTTAACTTATTGTATAGTCTATTTATACGACCCCTTGTACACTAATATACTTAAGTTTAATAAAAAGATTATTCCACTTCTCTCAGTTTTGTATCATGATATCAGAGCCCCTACGATCTTAGGGTTTCAATAAGAGTATGCTAGTCTCCACGCTCCCACTCGCAGGAATGTGCCAGCTCTCGCACTAGTTGCTCATGTTGGCGATTCTTTTGATCACCCATCTAAGACTTTACAGTCTGAAAATGCTATGCTTAAAAACGTCTTCTGGACCATATATTGAAGCAGGAAACTCATGATTCTCTCTATGCCACATCTAATACGAAGTTTGGTTCTTTGACTCCGGATGTTGTAATCATAAGACTTCTAATTCTACATCTTTTAGCTCACAGACAGACGGGCCAGAGATTTCTACGATTCATACATCTGAGGGGACTCGTATGTGAGCTACTCACGAAGGGCTTGTTTCTCAGGGTAACTTGTCACTACCATATGTTCTCTTGGTTCCTGATCTCACTATGAATCTGATATATGTTGGTCAGATATGTGAACTCGGATTTGATGTGACATATTCTACTACCGGGTGTCGTGTTCAAGATCCTGAGACAGAGAAGATTCTCGGAGTTGGTCGAAAGAATGGTCGTTTATATGAGTTCACTAGTCTGAAGCTTCCACCTTCCTCGTGACGCAGTCTGCTGCTTCTGTAAGTTCACATGAATCGCTCATTATTTGGCATTCCAGGCTTGGTCATGCCTCTTTTGGTGTCTTACATAAACTTTCTTCTAGTGGAAATCTTGGTCCAGTTCAAAGTGAGCATTTTGAATGTCTTCTATGCCAGTTAGTTAAACAGTCAACATTACCTTTCAATAAAAGTATGACAGCCTCTTCAGCTCCTTTTGAATTAATTCATTTTGACGTTTGGGGTCCTTATTGCTTGTGCAGAACTGACTGATCAAAAAGGTCGCCTCCACCCCATTGGAGACCAACCTGAAGCTTACACCCTGGGAGGGTGAACAGTTATTTGATCCTACTGAGTATCGACAAATTATGGGTAGCCTAGTTCATCTCATGGTCACTCGTCCCGACATAACTTATGCTGTTCATCAGGTTAGTCTATTTTTGACTGCTCTTCACTCTACACATTATGCTGATGTCCTTCGTATTCTTCGGTATGTGAAAGGTACACTATTTCATAGTCTATATTTTTCTGCTGAGTCTATACCCGTTTTACATATATGGGTTTTCAGATGCAGATTGGGCTAGTGATCCTACTGATAGACGTTCTACTATGATGTGTAGTTTCTTCTTGGGCAACTCGCTTATCTCCTGGTGCAGCAAGAAGCAAACTGTCGTTGCTCGGTCCAACACAAAAGTTGAGTATTGCGCATTAGCTGATGCTACACAGGAGCTTATCTGGCTACGATGGTAAGTGTCTGATATGGGAATGACACACTCCGGTGCTACTACTATATGTTGTGACAACCGCATCGCCATCCATATTGCTCACAATGATGTTTTTCATGCTCGAACGAAACACATTGAGATAGATTGTCACTTTACACGCCATCATCTTCGTGCTAGCACAGTTCACCTAAAGTTTGTGTCTTCGTCAAATCATACTGCCAATACTCATACGAAGTCTCATACGCGTGGACGTTTTTGCAACTTAGTCTCCAAACTTCCGGTTATCACGACAACTTCTGTTTAAGGATGGCTGTTATATATGTATACTATTTGTCCCACATCGCGCTAGCATTTTATTTTCACTTCTTGTATAGTCTATTAATACGACCCCTTGTACACTACTTTACTTAAGTTGAATAACAAGATTATTCCACTTCTCTTAGTTTTGTATGAACGCGCATGAGTATATAGAAAGAAGTATTTTAGACGAATTAATTCTGAGGGAAAGAACTTTATGGAATAAACAAAAAAGTGAACTTACAGTGTTTGATATCTCGCTCAGTCTATTTGCAGCTCCCTTTGCCTTTAAGCTTAGTTTTCGTTCACCCGTTGTGCTCTTGGTCTGTGATTCTGGGAGGTTCTTTTCCATATGGATACACTGGTCTTGCGTCTGTGGGTAAAGAATGAAACCACTCAAATCGAGCTTAGTGAAAACTATAAGTTGAAATAGTAGGTTTTGTAATCTTGACGTGAGGAATTGAAGCAAATTTGGGCTTACTATAAGACTCTTTTGGTGGAGGCATTAGTTGTAAGGACGAACCTGTAAATCAACTTATCGTGACCATGTTTGTGTGTTAACGACATGGAAAGATAGATCATATTTTAAAGTGAACCTATCCATGTTTGTGTGTTAACGACATGGAAAGATAGATCATATGTTAAAGTGAACCTATATGTTGGGAAGAAAAATGTGGGACATCTATCTATATCTATCTATATATACTATATAAAAGCAAAGAGTTGCCGAGGTTGAACATCTGTTCTCCATTTAGCATTGACTTCACCAAATATACTTAGATATATCTCATGAAAAACCATTCTGAACTTCCCATTCATCATGAGTTTGCTGCCATGGTGAAACCCAATTTTCTCATACCATCAAAGTCTTTCGGGCTGATAATGCAGGAGAATACACAGACACTCGATTTCTTGCAGGTATTCACACTAAAGGGACCTTTCCGCAACACACATGCCCTGGAACTTCCCAACAAAATGGTCGTGCAGAGCGTAAGCATTGTCACATACTTGACTCCGTACGTGCCCTGCTCATATCTTTTTCTCGTCCTGAACGTTTTAGGGGGGAGGCTGCTCTCACTACTATCTATACTATAAACCGTGTTCATACTCCCACCATATAAAATATGACGCCGTATGAGAAGCTTTATGAAGTGCCTCTTGATTACACAACACTTCGCGTGTTTGGATGTGTGTTTCTTGTGCCTCTACAGCCTCACGAAAACAATAAGTTAGAACCTCGTTCTCTCATATGTTGTGTTCTTGGCTATGGAATTGAGAACAAAGGATATCTTTGTTGGAACCCAGTCTCCAAATGCCTTCGTATCTCTCGACATGTGGTCTTCCGGGAAGACAAGATGTTCTCAAGTATCTCTTCATTTCATTCATCGACCTTGGTGGATAATCCTTCTTTCACCGATCCTACTTACGACCTTTCTCTGATGATTCATCTGAGCACTCTCTGACATGCCCATAACACTAGAATCAGTTCCCGAGACGAATTCCTCTCCTGGTGTATCCACAGACACCTTAGTTGAGCATACTATTGACCCTGAGCCACATGCTCAATCATATGAGATGTTGTTGATGATTTTGAGCATACTGATGATGATTTTGAGGAGCAAGTTGAGCTCGCGGTTGAACCTCCAGTCATTGATCCTATTGACCACGCTGATGAGACTACTGAACTTCGTCGCTCTACCAGAGAGAAAACTACACCTGCTCTATTTCATGATTTGTTATGAGTATGACCATTAAACATCCGTAACCTTAGTCGTATCGTGAAGCGATAAATGACCCACAATGGGTAAAACCAATGGTAAATGAGTTAGTTGCTTTGGCAAATACTGAAACTTGGGATCTGGTTTGTTTACCCCCGGAAAAACCTTAGTGGGGGTGTAGATGGATATATAATGTTAAGACTCGGTCAGATGGTTGTGTTGAAAGATATAAGGCACGTTTGGTAGCGAGGGGTTTCACACAGGAATATGGTATTGACTATGAGGAGACATTTTCCCCAGTTGCTCGACTCACCACAATTCGCACTCTGATAGTTGTGGCCGCTCAAACGCACTGGTCTTTATTCCAAATGGATGTTAAGAATGTAATTCATAACAGTGATCTTACGGAGTAGGTGTATATGCAGCCTCCACCTGGTCTTAAAATTTCTAGCTCACAGGTATGTCGCAGGCGTCGCGCATTATCTGGTCTGAAACAAGCCCCACAAGCTTGGTTTGATAAGTTTTGTTCCACGGTACTGAAGCTTGGCTTCTCTTCTAGTGCGTATGATCCAACTCTCTTTATTCGTCGTAACAATGGTGGAATTATCCTTTTAATTACTGGGGATGATCTTGTCGGTATTGCTAAGCTAAAAGAGTCCTTTGATCACCACTTCGAGATTAAAGACATGGGTCCTCTCAGTTATTTCTTGGGTCTTGAGGTCACTTCTCATGCTGATGGATGCTCACTATCACAGGCAAAGTATGCTTCTAATATTATTGCTTGTGCAGAACTGACTGATCAAAAAGGTCGCCTCCACCCCATTGGAGACCAACCTGAAGCTTACACCCTGGGAGGGTGAATAGTTATCTGATCCTACTGAGTATCGATAAAATTGTGGGTAGCCTAGTTTATCTCATGGTCACTCGTCCCGACATAGCTTATGTTGTTCATCAGGTTAGTCTGTTTTTTACTGCTCCTCGCTCTACACATTATGCTGATGTCCTTCGTATTCTTCGGTATGTGAAAGGTACACTGTTTCACAGTCTATATTTTTCTGTTGAGTCTATACCCATTTTACATATATGGGTTTTCAGATCCTGATTGGGCTAGTGATCCTACTGATAGACGTTCTACTATGATGTATAGATTCTTCTTGGTCAACTCGCTTATCTCCTGGTGCAGCAAGATGCAAACTCTCGTTGCTCGGTCCAACACAAAAGTTGAGTATTGTGCATTAGCTGATGCTACACAAGAGCTTATCTGGCTACGATGGTTAGTGTCTGTCTGTCTTATATGGGAATGACACACACCGGTGCTACTACTATATGTTGTGACAACCGCACCGCCATCCATATTGCTCACAATGATGCTTTCATGCTTGAACGAAACACATTGAGATAGATTGTCACTTTACACGCCATCATCTTCGTGCTAGCACAATTCATCTAAAGTTTGTGTCTTCGTCAGATCAGACTGCCAATATTCATGCGAAGTCTCATACGCCTGGACGTTTTTGCAACTTAGTCTCCAACCTTCCGGTTATCACGAGAACTTCTGTTCAAGGACGGCTGTTATATATGTATAATATTTGTCCCACATCGCGCTAGCATGTTATTTTCACTTCTTGTATAGTCTATTAATACGACCCCTTGTACACTACTTTACTTGAGTTGAATAACAAGATTATTCCACTTCTCTTAGTTTTGTATGAACGCACATGAGTATATAGAAAGAAGTCTTTTGGACGAATTAATTCTGAGGGAAAGAACTTTATGGAATAAACAAAAAAGTGAACTTACAGTGTTTGATATCTTGCTAGACTATTTGCAGCTCCATTTGCCTTTAAGCTTAATTTTCGTTCACCCATTGTGCTCTTGGTCTGTGATTCTAGGAGGTTCTTGGCCATGTGGGTACACTGGTCTTGCGTCTGTGGGTAAAGAATGAAACCACTCAAATAGAGCTTAGTGAAAACTACAAGTTGAAATAGTAGGTTTTGTAATCTTGACGTGATGAATTGAAGCAAATTTGGGCTTACTATAGGACTCTTTTGGTGGAGGCATTAGTTCTAAGGACCAACCTGGAAATCAACTTATCGTGACCATGTTTGTGTGTCAATGACATAGAAAAAAAGATCAGATGTTAAAGTGAACTTATATTTTGGGTAGAAAAATGCGGGACATCTATCTATATCTATATCTATCTATCTATATATATATACTATATAAAAGCGGAGAAGTGCCGAGGTTGAACCTCGGTTCTCCATTTAGCATTTACTAATGTTTTTGGCGATTACATTTGTCTGCTTATTTGGACTCAGTAGCAAATTGCATGCACCCAGTCGTCGTTTAATGCAATTTACAATACGACATGGCAAATAAGTCATCACATAACCCCCAAATTAGTCATTGATAAATAAATAGTTAATTAATCACATTAATTCCCAACAATATAACTCCATTACCTAAAAAACACTATAACTCCATTTGATAAAAATAAGTTACCAACAGTTCCTCCTTCAAATTTGATAACCCACCGGAATGGCAAATAAGTCATCACATAACCCCCAAATTAGTCATTGATAAATAATTAGTTAATTGATCACATTAATTCCCAACAATCTAAATCCATACCTAAAAAATCACTATAACTCCATTTGATAAAATAAGTTCTCATTCAAATTTGATAACCCACCAAAATATGGAATCAGTTAGTAAAAAAAATCAATACACATATGTGTTTGAGGCACTATAAATTATTTTGTGACCACTATAATAGTTATTACATGTACTATTATGTTCATGACATGAGTTACATTATTTCCTTCAATTTTAACACTTCTGAAAATGAGGAAAAAATGTTATATTTTCAAGAAGAAACAAAATCAGTTCTTAATAAGTAGTTGTGACAAACCTTAAAAAAATGCTCTAAGAATCAGATTTGTGTACAATTTTAGTTGTTATGTATACTATTAAAAAAGTTGGCTATTTAGTCAATAATTTGAAAATACTTCCTAAAAACCATGTTCACATGGGAAAATCCCTTAAAGGAGAAAAATTTATAGAAGAGTCTCCGTGAAAAACGGAGGAGAAGGAAACCCTAGCAGTACGATGGCGACGGCGGCGGAACCCTTCAACCCACTCAAACTGACGGCAATGGAAGCAACGGTGATCGAGTTCGATTTATGATTTATGTTCTCAAGCGGAAAAAGGATTCGAGTGGTGTTTCATTGGAAGATTTCTCACGGACGTGGACATTGATCCGAGAGCAATGAAAACTTCTTCCGTAAGGTTTGGAACAAAGGTGAGCAAGTTAACTTCTACAACATAGGCAGGAATACGTTTCTGTTTAAATTCCCAAACAAATCCCTAATGGAACGCATCTCGTCGGGAGGCCCATGGGCGTTTGATGGTGCTATGTTGATGATGAAACTGTGGTCCTTAGGAGATGAATCGGTTAACCCTATATTCGTAACTATGGATGTGTGGGTGCAAGTGCACAACCTTCCGGTTCACCTAGTTACGGAACAAGCAGGACGAATGGCGGTACAGACTGCAATCGGATCCGAAAGTGGATAGTGAAGGATCAAACAACTATGTCCGTGTTCGGGTGCGAATGCCTATTTTTGAAGCTCTTCCAAGAGGAGTTTATGTAAGTATAAAGAAGAAACAGACATGGCTTGATTTTAGATACGAAAGAATACCAAGCATGTGTAAATGGTGTAGTTTTCTAGACCACCTAAGTCGTGATTGTGACAAAATCAACGAAGAAGAAGAAGGACTGGGGGAGGAAGGGTACGAGGATTGGATGCTCTACCACCCACCAAAGAAGGGAAGAGGGGAATCGATGATCAGGACAAAAAGAGAGACGGTAAAGACTGGTAAGGGGGCAGAAAACAATGGTGGAGATGTGGAAAAAAGGCAAGGTTGACCTGAACAAAGAAGCCCACGCACAGGAAGGTGAAAGGGTCATAGAGGACGACAATGCACGATCCCATCAGAAGTACACATGGTGGATAACCCTCAATTTGAAGAGGAATCAGAAACCAATCAAAGGGGCTCGAAGATCAATGAAAGTGACTTAGGAAGAGAAGAGGTGACGGACAAGAGAGGCGAAACAGCTGCGGAGGAAAACCGTATGAAGCAAGAAGAACGAGAAGAAAATAGATCAGGCACGGAAAAGAACACAGCGAACAAGTTGAGGCCAGAGCAGGTGGAAGAACTGAAGGGGAATGGAGTGGCATCCATCATAAGCAATCTGGAAGGTGCAAGCAAGACAGGGGGAACGGGTACGAGACCCAACCAGAAAACGCTATCCAAGATGAATTGGAAGGATGCTGCGAGGAAAGGAGTGAAAAAAACTGCCGATAAGGCCCCTTCGTCGCCAAAGAGAAAGGTGGGAACAGACTTCTCTTTTAGCCCACCTCCACATCAAGTAGAAAGCTCAAAAGGTGGGAAAAAAAGTAGAGCAGTGAACCTAGAGAAGAGGATGATGCAAGCCATGACGACAGAAAACAAGGAGGATGAAAGATCCTCCAACAAACACGATGCGCAAATGGCGGTCCCTGAGGTCCTGGGCCGCCGAGCACAATGAGTCTATTAAGTTGGAATGTACGAGGGTTGGGTAATCCTCGTGCGGTCCGAGCACTCAAGGAGCAGGTGAGACTCCTTTCCCCAAATATTGTTTTCTTGATGGAAACAAAACTCTCACAAACGGAGATGGAGAAGGTTAAGGTAAATGTCGGGTATGCAAACGGAATCTATAGGGGATCCATTGAGAGAAGATGAGGTCTAGCACTACTTTGGGATGCCAAGGTCAAAGTTAGCTTCACAAAATTCTCACAGTTCCACATAGACGCAATGGTTGAAGAGGAGGATGGATTCAAGTGGAAACTAACCGGGTTTTATGGTGACCCGGTCAAAGAACAAAGGTACCACTCTTGGGAGATTCTCCACAAGATATCCCCTGATACAGGTACTGCGTGGTGTATTTGTGGTGATTTTAATGCTATTTCAAATGTCCTAGAGAAGGAAGGCGGAAGATTTGAAAACTTTAGCCAAATGAATGCTTGTAATGAAGTGGTACAAGAACTAGAGATGCTTGATCTTGGCTATGCGGGTCCTGGCTTTACATGGAAAAATAACCAAGAGGAGGAAAATAACATAAAAGAAAGACTTGATCGGGTACTAGCAAATGTGGACTGGTTGAATAAGTTCCGTGGTGCTAGAGTTACTCATCAAGTGAGTATGAGGTCCGATCATAGACCAATACTACTCGAATGGGGTAATAATAAGAAGAGAAACAGAAGAAGGAGGTTTCAATATGAAAATATGTGGCGTCTAAATAGCCAATTCGAAGATGTGGTATCCGAAGCATGGAACAAAAACAGGGGTCAACCCTTGAACGGTAAACTTAAGTCGTTGGAAAGAAGCATTGTTAGGTGGAACTCTGATGTGTTTGGTTCGGTCACGAAACAAATCAGAGAGCTGCGGCACCGTAAGGAAACTCTGGAAAGGGAAGCCCAGACCATGCAAGTGTTGGAAGAGACAAAGAGGGTTACCATACAGTATGATGAGTTGCTAAAGAAAGAAGAAATTATGTGGAGACAAAGAGCCAGAACGGAATGGCTGAAGCAGAGGGACAGGAACACAAAATTTTTTCACCGCAGAGCTACGGTTAGACGTGCAAGGAACAGTTTCAGGGGGATAGAATTGGAAGATGGTAGGTGGAAAGAAAAGGAGGAGGAAATCACGAATTTCCTAGAGAGGCACTACCAGTCGATCTATAATTCTCAAAACCCGAAACAGGAAGACATGGACGAGTTCTGCAGTGCTTTACAAAAAAGCCTAACTGAAGAAGAAGCAGCTAAACTAGAGGAAGACTTTACCTGTGAGGAGGTAAAAACTGCCCTATTCCAAATGAGCCCGGACAAGGCTCCTGGAAAAGATGGTTTCACAGCCTGTTTTTATCAACACAACTGGAATATTGTAGGTGAAGAAACAACAAAGACCTGTTTAAAAATCCTAAATGAAAGTGAAGAGTTGGGGGATTTCAATAAAACTATCTGAGCTTTGATCCCAAAAACAAATCATCCTAGAAAACCAGCAGATTTCAGACCAATTAGTCTGTGCTCGCTGATCTACAAGATAGTAGCAAAAACCATGGAAAACAGATTGAAGAGGGTTCTGTCGAGCCTTATAAGTGAAAATCAAAGTGCGTTTGTTCTAGGGCGCTTGATTACGGATAAAATAATCACGGCGTTTGAGGTGATTCATACCATCAAGACGAGGAAGAAAGGAAAAACCGGTGCTATGGCGCTAAAAATTGATATGGCGAAAGCCTATGATAGGGTGGAGTGGAAGTTCTTAACCACAGCATGTGCCTATTTGGGTTTCGGTCCAAAGTTTATTGATTTAATATACCTGTGTATTTCTATGGTGTCTTATGAGTTTGTCCGCGAAGGTGAGATTACAGGGAAAGTTGTCCCTGAAAGGGGATTGAGGCAAGGCTGTCCACTTTCCCCGTACTTATTCGTTATTTGTGGAGAGATGCTTTCGAGGGCTGTTACGGCTGCGGTAGGCGAAGGACGCATCAAAGCCGTGACAGCCTCTCGGGGAGGACCAGTGGTCTCCCATCTTTTTTTCGCTGACGATTCCATGTTTTTTCTACAGGCTACAATGAAGGAGATTACAGAATTATAACACATTTTCGACACCTATAGCAGAGCCTCCGGTCAAGCTATCAATGCAACAAAATCAGCAGTGGTCTTCTCGCCAAACGACCCAACAGAGGTTAAGGAAGAGATCAAGAACTATTGCGGTGTCCCTGAGACGGAGAAACATGATCAGTACTTGGGCTTACCGACAACAATTGGTAAAAAAAAAAGCAATCACTTTTGCATATATTGTTGATCGTGTGATTAGCAGATTAAAAGGTTGGAAAGAAAAAGTCCTATTTGTAGGGGGACGAGAAGTGTTGATAAAGGCAGTTGTTAATGCAGTACCATGCTATGCGATGGCTTGTTTCAAGTTACCAGATCACATTTGCGAAAAAATAGAATAAAAAATAAGACAGTTTTGGTGGAGCAATCACCAGAAGGAGAGGGGCATCGCATGGATCACATGGGACAAAACTAAGGAAGCCTTGCATACAAGAGGCTTGGCCATGAGGGATTTCAAAGCTTTTAATCAGGCGATGCTGGCAAAACAAGCTTGGAGGATCCACCAGGACTCACTAATGAGCAGAGTCATACAGGCGAAATACTATGCAGATAAAAACTTCTGGGAAGCAGAAGAAGGAAACGCGCCGAGTTTTGTTTGGAGAAGTATCATCCATGGTAGAAAGCTGGTGCAAAGTGGAATGAGATGGCATGTGGGTAATGGGAGGAGGATCAATCTGAAGGATCCCTGGATACCGAGAGAGAACACCTTCAAACTGATCACAGACAAAAGCAAAATCACCAATTTGAAGGTCTCAGAATTCATCACTGCACAGACAAAATGGGACAGAGAAAAACTGAGCCAATACCTGAATGATTTCAATCTCGATGCAGTTTGTGGTATTAGACTGTCCAGATCTGAAGAAGAGGACCGATGGAGATGGCACCATACAGAGTCAGGGGAATACACGGTGAGGACTGGTTACAGAGCTGCGTTTGAGAAAAATAAAAGAGATGAGAACTGGGGAAACAGTTCAGAGACAAAACAAAATAGCTACAAGAGATTGTGGAAACTTAAAATGGAAAGGAAAGTCACTCATCTGATCTGAAGGATTACGCAGAGAGCAATTCCGGTGGCCGCCGAACTCAGGAAACGGAAGATCAAAACTGATGGTGTTTGCAAACTCTGCCAAAGCAACGAAGAAACCATAGATCATCTATTTCTCGAGTGCCCGATAGCGAGATCGATCTGGGTTCTTACAATCGGCGACTCTTTCCTGCAAAATAAGCAATTAAACACCTCAGATATGATTCACAATCTCATTCTTAAAAGCACAGAAGAAGAGGCGATAGAGATGTGTGTGATTCCTAGGGGAATCTAGCAGTTCAGAACTAAAAGAGTGTTTCTCAACACTGATGCATCGATCCAGAATGCAATTGAAATGATCCAAAGGAAGAAAGAAGATCAAGAAAAGAGAAGCAACAGCCAACTTATCTTGCCAAAACCACCATGCACTTTGCAAGGAGCTGAAATTGTGATACACTTCGATGGTGGCTGGGATCCGCAGAACAAGCGAAGCACGGCTGGAGTTGTAGCTCGGATGAAGGACGGAAAATGCCTCTTTGGTGAGGCAATCAGTACTGGAACTTGTGAGAATGCAAAAGAAGCAGAAGCTATAGCTTGTCTGGAGGCTTTGCGGTTTGGATCGACGATCTCCAACCGGAAAATAGCCATTATCGGTGATGCTAAAGCACTGATTGAAGAACTGGTTGAAGAAAGGAAAGGTGCAAGAGATAGAAGCTTAATCAGCCTCAGGGAAATGAAGAAGGAGATAAGACTTCAGATGGAAAGATGTGGTTTACTCGAGATACACGCATGTTCTCGAGACCTAAACCGCGTGGCACACGGATTGGCTAGGCACGTGTCCTCTATTTCCGAAGACATGCGTTGGGAAGCTATAAAAACATTATGGCTCTCGAAATTAATCCAGAAAGATGTAGCTTTTTCTAGCATATTCTTGTGCTAATTTTAATAATATCCCACTTCTCAAAAAAAAAGTTGGCTATTTATGTATCTAACTATGTAAATGTCCCTATTTTGTTGATGAACTAGATTAGATTAAAACACACTGGGGACGTTCAAATGTGGGGGAGGGGGAGCACCCCCTACATCCTCCAAGAAAATACCCTCCAAAACAGGAAGTGCAGAATACAAAACACATCGTTCAAAAAGTGTGAAAAACACAGGATTGAAAGCAGAAACACATGGGGAGACATTAGGAACAGCAGAGGCAAGAGAGTCAGTAGCCTTGTTGGAGTTCTTGTGCTCATGTATCAGGGAAGCCCGGAGGCTACTCTCTAGCAGCACGCATTTCATAACAATACACTCATCACTGTGATCATGCTTAGGATAAAAGTACAGGTTAGCAAGCTCTAGAAAATCAGTGCTAACAACAATGTGAGACAAATTCAACATAAAAGCCATATGCAAACCAGCAAGAAGACCACTGGGAGCTAATCTTGACTGAAAAGCTTTTGGTAGGGAAGTTGTCCATATAAAACATCCATCTCTCAGCCGCATTCAGGGCCAACTTGGCTAAAACTCTGCCATGAGTAATAGCAGTAGCATTGCCAAACACAAGGTCATTTCTCATTTTCTAGACGAACCATCCCCCAAAGAAAAAAAGTTGTTTGCCAGTGGATCTTCCAACCCAGATTGGGAGAATCATTCTCAAGCAACCATAACTCCAGAGGGATGGGGTAAAGGGGGTAAGAGAAGCAGGGGGAACATCTCATCCTCGAAAACACTGAGGTGGGGGAAGGATCTGAATAGGTGAGCCAGGGTCTCCACCTGAATCCCACAAACAGGACACATGTTAGGGTGGCTGGCGAGAATCCAGCTAAGGGCTTAATTACTGTAAAATTTGCCATGGTAGAGGGTCCAAAAAAAATTGTAACTCAGGGGGGATGTTGAGCTTCCAAATCCAAGACCAAGGCTTGGAAGGAGGGGCCAGCCAGATTGCAAGGAAATGCAAGAGTTGAGGGACAACTCCCCAGAGGTTTCAGCAGTTCACCTGAGGGAGTCAGGAATGTCACCACAAGGAGAGAAAGGAGTACTGATGATATCCTTGGTGATGCAGTGGGGAAGGGAGTAAGAGAGACGCCAAGCACCACAGTCCCATGCAAGCCACATATCTATGACAGTTAACTTCTCCTCTAGCAGAGTAAGAGGACATTAGATGAGGATTCTAAGGGGGGAGTGACACGCTCCAACTGCAAGTGTACAGTTGTCGTGTGTAGTAATAAACCGGAAATCCGGGTTGTCGAACCCAAGGGACTTTGTGTAAATTAATTACTATTCTAAACCTTATGTGGGCACGTCGCAAGTTGTGTTTTTATCTAATTCTAAGAAAATAAACGCAATATTCTCAATTAACCAAGTGAAATAGTTCACGATTAATAAAGAATGAATTTTAGGGTTTTATCAAATAAGAGAAAAGTACCGGGAATTCTCTAGGTTCACTAGGTTGATCTAAATTTATATTTTGATTTGTAAAACAACCACGTGTCATTCACTATTAATCAAGCAATATTAAACTTACCGAGTTACCAAGCAAGTTCACTATACTTAAACTAAACCAAACCGAGTTACCAAGCCTAATTTAGCTTTAAGCATGCATTAAGACCATAATTCTACTTTAACGATCCTAGTTAACGATGCCGAGTTACCAAACATTGATACGACTAGGTGGATTATTCAATTTACCGACTAATTCTCACGGAGTTACCACGTGAAAACTAATTGAGTTTATCTCTACGTTAGCTACTCGCAAAGATAATATAATTATGAACTTAAATAATTCATAATAGTGAATAAACACGTGAGATTAAGCTAGAACATGCATTACAATCATCAAAACATCAACTTTAGATCAAACCCTAGCTACACCAAACGAGAATTCCCAGCAAATAGTGTTTAGCTACTCATATTCATAATCAAAACGACAAGTCTAATGAGTTTAAACATAAAAATCAAGAAAAGAAGAGAGTTTAGAATCCAAACGAATGATCCAAAGCTCCTAAGCTCTCCCAAAAGCTTCTTGATCTCCAAAAGATATCTCTAATGTCAAAAACTACTGAAAAAGTCGACCTAGAATGCTTAAATACGTTTCCATAATCTTATTACAAAGTTTGGATAAACTACGAAAAAGCCCCGGAAAAATTCTGCACTTCCAGCGATCTCTTCGTACGAAGACATTTGTCTTCGCACGAAGAGTCTTCGTACGAAGACAACTGCTCTTCGTGCGAAGGCCTTCTTACTTAGATACTGCAAGCATGTTTAGGAAGACATTTTTGCCGAGCCAAAATTTGGCTAAGTATATTGTCTTCGTACGAAGACATTTGTCTTCGTACGAAGACCCTCTGTTCCAGCCCTCTTTTCTTTGACTTTCTCTTCCTTCCTTTGACTTTCTCCTTCCTTCCTTCTTCCATTGACCTTCCTTTGAGTTCCTTTGACTTTCTCCTTACTTTTGACTTTCCTTTGAGTTCCTTGTTTCCGAAGTTCGCTTCTATATCCCGCATGATCCTCCAAGCCCTGTTTTCCTGCGAATCACAACACGAAAACACAAACCGCGATCATATCACAATAAAAGCTCAAAAATCTAAAGAAACGCCCGGATTTAACAAGTAATGCATATGAACTCACACTATCACATTTAGGCTCAATTTACTCAAAAGACGACGAATTCTCCATGATAAGCACGCAAAACGTAGAAATAAAAGGCATAAAATAACTCCGAAAACGGAGTTATCAACTACCCCCACACTACCTTTTGCTCGTCCCGAGCAAATCTCCCAAGTCAATTTCATTTCTCTCAAGCCAAAACTTTTCTCGCTTTCCCGCAATTCATCCAACTTTGCATATCAACCTAATTACTCATTGCATAACTTCCCTACGCCATTTGCATACTTTCACCTCACATTGCATACAAAACCATTAACACTTGCATACTAATCCGAGTAGAACAATTCACCACCCATCCTTCTTACTAGTCGACACGACTCGATTATACACAATGCACCTATATGCAAATGCAATATTCACAATGCAAGTATTGAAATAACAAATTTTCTTTTTCTTTTGTGAGATTGGGCAATCTCCATTAGCTTAAACCGATTCACACGAAGCGATGAGAAATCTAGACACAAGGAATGATTTGAAATCAAATTCGACAACACGAATCCCCCCTAGCTAGTATAGAGAACCTAACCTTACTAAGTACAAGAATGCAATACCTTTTCATGTGTGCCACAAAATAAGAGGCTACGCTAGGCTAAGCCACGTTCAAGGTCCGAGCTCCTAATCCGCTAACGGGTTTAGAATGATGAGGCTTTAGGGACAAATAGGATAATAATCAAACACAAGTCCTAAGGCGTCACATTCTCACAAATACCATAGCTCACACACCCTCACAACAATGATAGAAACCAAGCCCGAAACTCACCATCTCCGGCCCTCGATCCCCTCACACCCCGGTACAATTACGATCTCCGCGGCTATTGTCATGAATGATGTATAAGCCAAAATTTCCCGTTCGTGAACTAGTCGCTTCTCCACTCGTTCTTCCACAAAGCTTTTCATTCTCCTTTATTCATCTCTCCTTTTTTTCTCTCTTTTTTTTTCTGATTTTTTTTTTTCTTTTTTTTCTGATTTTTTTTTTTTTAAATCTCTCAAAGTCCTGCACAATCTCTTCAATATCTGTCTTGAGTGGTCTTCCAAGTGTCAAGCTAACATATGATAGTAAGGGGAGACACTATCCAAATCAACATGTATAAATCACAAATAAATGTCTCTCCCTATCTCGATGAAATCCTCGGTGCAACTAACAAAGCCGCTAACATAATAGAGCACGTGTGGGGATGGAGTCGTCGCAAGCGCAATCTCGATGTCCGAAGTCAAATGTCGACACCCCCACACTCGAATGTAATCCTGTCCCCTCTCAAGTAGTCAATCAAATATCTGTCTCGTGCCTAATCCAACCAAACCTCCTACACCATGATGAGTAAGATCCGGTACCTAGCACGATCCACCTATTAAATTCCCCCAACCCAAGTTTTGTGTGTATTGGATGGTACACACTCACGGCTCTCCTCACTTGTGTCCATGTTGTAATGCCATGGAACACCGCCACACCGAAGTGCGCAAGCCTACTCTCACTCACCCTCGCATTCCCCTCGAAGATCACACATGAAGTGCATGCGATATGTAAGACTCACACAAATATAGCATGAAGTACTCCCTCATCGAACCCCCTCAACTACACCACCCTCGTGACGCACTAAAGCGGTGATTCTAACCAATCAGTGATGAAGGCCAAGAATCGTCACCCTAAGTCCAAAGGTTGTCAAAGAATCCATGGTTCAAATCAGGGTTTACTAGTGGTCCTACAAGGTAAGTTCTATAAGCAGTGAGTGCTCTAATACACACCTCGCACAGCTGTTCTGTGTGCCACTACGAGGCGGGTTGGCGACTACCTAAGACGTACACAAGAACGTTCGGCTTGTTTAGCTCACACCTAGCTCAACTCTTGTAAGAAAATTAGGCACACACTTTAGATTTGAAAAATTAAGTTCGTGTGTAAAATAGGCACGCATTCCCGTAAAGAAAGTTTCTCTATACTTACTAAGGGAAACTCACATTGTCACTCTCGATCGCAATTCACGCCCTATGCCTAAAAGTCTCACACTTCTCGATTTCACCGAATTTTCAGCTTCTTTCGATTGCCCTTTCTCAAATTTTTAATTTTTTTGATGTTTTCACATTTTTAGTTTTTTTTTTTTTTTTACCTATACTATATGCACGGCCAACTCGACTAATGACTCAATAATGGTGGGATGACTCAATAATACCAAAACGTGCACGAAAAAGATGAATAATAAAAAGAAAAATAAGGACATAACCAAAAATTTCTAACTACATGCTGACACGGGCGATGCAAAGACACTCAACACTGACTAGTAAAAAGGACTCAACCACCCCCACACTAGAATGCATCGTTGTCCTCAACGATAACGCGAGGACTCAACAGTTCTAGCACGAGGGCACACTCCACTACTCGTCGTCTTCTTCCTCCTCTTCATCTTCTTCCTCATCATCTTCTTCTTACTCATCCTCACTCGGCGGAACCGGATACTCAAATTCATCCTCCTGGAACCACGGATCCGCCGTCGGGACCGGTGGAACAAACTCCCTCGCCGCCTGACCACTCGACTGTATGACCCACTGGCCCACCATCTGGATTAATCCACCCAGCTTCGCCTGATTGTCCCGAGTGTGGGCAAACTGGCGTCTTCTCTCGATTCTATCCCGGGCCAGCTCCTCTCTCAGGTGGTCATAGGCAACCTGGTTATCAAACCTAGAGGTTTTCATCCTCCTACCCTTGCCCTTCTTCCTTGCTGTCTCATCAAACCTATGCCACTTCCTAGCAGTAAACGGTTTCAAATCCATGTCTCTCCCAATGACTACTTCGGAAGTTTTGGCTAGGTGAGTAAGCAAGCAAGTATGACCGGGACCCAACTTGTTAGTCCTCGACACCCTCTCAAGACAATTCTCCCAAATCAGTTTAGGGATATTGATTCTAACCCCGGTGTAAAGACAGAGAGCCCAGACCGATAGGCGGAAAGTGTAACTAGGGTTTCGTGTGATTCCCAAAACCCAGTTCTCTAGCAATTCACAGCACCACCTTGCCTCCGGCCTATAATGCTTCTTTTCGGCCTTCCAATGAATCACCTCCCCTTTTCTGTCCCATGGATCTACCCCTTTCGCAAAACAGAATGCATTCAAACGAGACCAAAGATTCTCACTACGAAGAACAGTCTCGTACCCACAACCCTCTTTCAATGCAGGGAAACCCATGGCCAAAGCGATAGTCTCTGGCGTGAAGACTATCCACTCGTTCCGACAGTACACAAGACGAGGGTCTTGGCTCTCACCATCTTTTGAATAACGCAAATTGACACAAAACTCTCGCGCAATATGCGAACTAGACGGCCCTACTAGCTTAAACCAATTGGTAAGCTTCTCGCGCTCAAAAATTTCCTTGATTGCTTGAGGCATGTCCTCGTGCAATGGAAATGCCTTTTCGGACTGCCCGTTCTTAGTCAAGTAGGTATCTTTGCGAGAGTCAATATGGGACTCGTAAGTGACGAAACGGAAGCTATCATAGCACCCGGGCCCAACACTACTGTCTTTCAAATTAACCTTAGCCTTTCGTCGGCCTACAATGCCCGGTTTAGCCGGGAAAGGGGCATTCAAGATAGCATATTGGGGAATGGGCGGTATTTCTAATTGAGGCTCGCCCGACCCCGATGCTTCTTGCGAAGTACCCTCGCCCGTCTTCCGTTTCTTTCCACCCGCCATTAAGAATACAATTTCAAGTAAAAACAAGAAACTCAACTTTTGTGCACGTGACAAGAAGTGTGTACTGAATGAAACACGTAGGCACGTAAGCAAATAATTCCTAGGACTCTACGCAATCGCCCCCAAGCACGCTACTAAGCGCAACAAAAAATAATTGGGCTTTTACTCAATTTGTGCCTAGGACTCGAATATTGAAATAACAAGTTTAGAGTGTACCTACGTGTCCGGAGCAAGTCTTACGGACACAAAAATTTCAGAATTTGACAAACCGGGCTGATTTTGAGGTTGCCGGAAGAATTTGTCGAAACTTTGAATTGGTTGATGCTCCGTACTCCTTGTGTAGTCCCCGTTAGCGTTGCCTTCTTGACCGCTAGCTGAATCAAGCTCTAATTCGTCCAATTTCTCAATTCTTGCTTCAAAACCCTAGTTTCTTCTTCCTCTGCTTTCTCTCTCGTCTCTCAAGCTCACTTAAAACCACCTTGCAATCCTTGTTCTCCTCTGAATGGCGAGCAAAACCTTGGGTTGTTTGCTGAATTTGGTGAAGAAACAAGGGAGGAGGGCGATTTGGTGATGTCGCGGCTATGGAGGAGAAGAACTGTTGAAGATGAAGAATGAAGAAGAGGACGATCTGCTGTTGTCTTCAACCAAGCTTGTGAGCTAAAAGTCCATATTGCACTTAAGAAGTAACCTCATGGTTGTTATCCGTGTATGGCTAAAACTGTCAATCTGCCCGATGTCTTCGTGCGAAGACAAATGTCTTCGTGCGAAGAGTCTTCGTACGAAGACAATTTGTCTTCGCACGAAGGTCTTCCTATATAGATACTGCATAGTGTTATAGGAAGACAACTTCAGAGCTCAAAAATTTTTCTAAGTACAAAGTCTTCGTACGAAGACAATTGTCTTCGTACGAAGACAATGCTGGAGCTTGCCAAAAACATCCTTTTCGTCAAATTTTCGCGTATCCGATCATGCCTTTGCTTTCCAAAGGATCTCCTCGACCTCGAGACTCCCTTTTTACCTTAAAACACTCCCAAAATCCGGGGAGTATTTCATTTGTCACTTTCACGCGTTCCAAGGCACGTTTTGCATTTCCGGATGCTTTTGGCCTCGTTTTACTCGCTAAAGCATCCTTTTTGGCGTAACTTCTTCATCCGGACTCCGATTTGTGCGATCCACCTGTCTACAGAAAGCTCTCAACCACCCCCACACGTTGGCACTATTCAATCCTTATTTCAGTCTGTCCTTCAAAATTTCACCTCGTAATCCGTGCCGGCGTGCTAGCTTTCTCCGTTCACTAATTAAATTCTTGCGCAAATCAAGACGGGGAGTCCGGGAACATGATCTTCCCCAGGTGCGTGTGTTGAATAGGTGCAAGAAATGGCTTCTATCTTCAATTCCTTCACTTCGGATCCCGATACGCGTATTGGGCTGCAAATCTTGACTTTTTACTCTGTCTCGCACGCGCGCATCAAGAAGGGGGATCCGAAATAGGCCTTTCACCTCGTATTCCTGCACATACTCATTGGAAATATTAAATCCACTCTCTCGCACCTCTCAATGAAATCAAACAGAATAAAAATTAGGAAACAGTATTAAAACCTACTCTAAAGCAATAAATAGGTTGGGTTGCCTCCCAACAAGCGCTTTGTAATTTAAGGTCGACGGCCCGACCCAGTTACCTCAGAGATTTCTCAAGTTGCGGGAGTTGCATGAAGCCACTCAATGACTCCAATGAAATTCCCGTCCACGTACGGTTTCGCTCTCTGTCCATTCACCTTAAACATGTTCCCATTTGCATCCTCTACCTCAAGAGATCCCCATGGATAAACTGCAGTAATCGTGTAGGGACCACTCCACCTAGATTTCAATTTCCCTGGAAACAGCTTTAGTCTGGCATTGAAGATCAATACTTTATGTCCTACCTTGAAGTCTCTCGGGATGATGTGCCTGTCGTGCCACAGTTTTGTCCTCTCCTTATAGATTCTCGCACTTTCATACGCCATCAGTCGAAATTCTTCAAGTTCGAGTAGTGCTTGCTTTCGTAGCTCACCTGAGAGCTTAGCGTCCAAATTGATCTTTTTCAAGGCCCAGAATGCCTTGTGCTCAAGTTCCACCAGAAGATGACATGACTTCCCAAATACTAACTGGTAGGGAGACATGCCTAAAGGAGTCTTGTAAGCAGTCCTATACGCCCATAAGCTATCATCTAAATGCAGAGACCAATCCTTGCGTCCCGGGTTGACTGTCTTCTCCAGAATCCCTTTTATCTCTCGGTTAGAAACTTCTGCTTGCCCATTCGACTGCGGATGATAAGCCAGTGATATCTTATGCGTCTTTTGTTGGAATAGATGCCCTAGAGGCAATCTAGTTTAGTATGAATTTGTAATTGGCTAGAAATTCATTTATTATTTATTGGATATTTAATATAATGAAGTCCTTAGATTTACAATTGTGTTGTTTATCTTAAATATCCCTAGTCAAGTATAATGATTAAATGGGACAATCATCTATAGACTAGTATGGGGTTGGATTGATATGGAGATATCACGATCCAACACATAGGTGTACATTACGGAATGTTGCACTGGATTGACCCATTACCGAGAAGGCTACATACACGTTATGTTGAGTCACAAGTGCTTCTCGGGTACAATGGTATTGTCATCCTTAGACTTGAAGTCACTAGATATTCTAGTTGTGGATCATTGTGATCTTGGTAGCGTTAAACGCTACACCGTAACTGGGTAGTTATAAAGGCGTGTACTGGATACAATGAGAAGCAAGCTTAGAGATCGTAGTGGACGTAGAGAGGATTTGCCCCTCCCACATAACGGGAGCAAATATCCAAGGCCACTCGAGGATAGTGCTTATAGAATGTCTGGCCAGACTCAAATAAATCAATATATGGGATATTGATGTTATTTGCATGAATAAGGCTATTCCATGGATCGAGAAACTAGGGATTGGATATACGAGTGTGACTTGTATGTCTCATGTCCAATCCGGATATGGAGGCAAAGGGATGAGACAATTACTTGTACAAGGTTGTCTAGATGACTATTCTATTAGTTGGCTAGAATGGATGTTTTGCTAGAAACCGCTCCATATTAGCAAAGAGTTGCTACCAACTAGATAGAACCTATGGGGTCACACGCTATATAGAGTTGTACTAGATTGTGGAATTAATTAATTGGATTAATTAATTAGAAGGATCACTTTGCAAACCCTTGCAAACTTAGTAGGGACTAATTTGCAAGGAAGGGACTAAATTGAACTCTAGTAGGACTAGAATAAGTCCTTTAGGTAGTTGACAAGGAGTTGTTGGACTATATAAAGGACCCTCCTCCTTCCTTCCCTACACACATTATGCTCTAGAGAGATCATAAAAAGAGTAGGAGAGAACAAAGGAGAGAGAGAGAGCAAGCAAAGAGGGACGCCGCCCCTATTGCCGCCGCCCCTTGTCCCCGACGCCACAAAGGGCCGAGCCCCCTTTTGGTGTCTCGTTTTGCGTGATTTCTTCACCCTCCTTTCAATCCGGGCTAGCACCAAGGAGATTGGAGATCTAGGAACAACTCTAGGCGTGGATCAACTATAGAGAACGTGACACTATTCGCGTTTGAAGTCATCAAGGAGAACCCAAAGGTGTGTTTATGATTTCTTACCTTCACTATCGTTATGCATCTAGACTTGTGATCCTTGGAGGGTTTTGCATGGTTGTTTGTTTGATTATGCTTCCGTTTGCGCGATCCATGAATCAAAACCCTACATCTTTACCCCATATTTGCTCAAGACATTGGCAAAGACTTTATTCACAAAATGCGATCCTTCATCACTGATTATGGCTCTGGGAGTTCCAAACCGTGTAAAAATGCTCTTACGCACGAATCTCTCTACAGTAGCTCCATCGTTTTTGGGGCAAGCCATTGCCTCCACCCACTTGGTCACATAATCCACAGCTAACAGTATATAAAGATTGCCAAGTGAAGACGGGAATGGTCCCATGAAATCAATGCCCCAGACATCAAAGGGCTCTACTTCCAACACGAAATTTTGAGGCATCTCGTTTCGGTTGGAGATATTGCCGGTTCTCTGACATCGATCACATTGCTGTACAAATAGATGAGCATCTTTATGTAAAGAAGGCCAGTAAAATCCACTTTGCAATACCTTTGCCACAGTACGCGTTTTGCCAAAATGTCCTCCGCAATTCAATTCGTGGCAGTGTCTAAGAATGTCCAAAGTGTCTGGCTCAGCTACGCATCTTCTTAACACATTGTCAGCTCCCAACCTAAACAAATAAGGGTCATCCCAGAAATAGTGTCGTGCATCTGCGAAAAATTTCTTTTTCTGATGGAAAGACATGTCTTTCGGGACAATCTTGAGCGCCTTGAAATTTGCCAAATCCGCAAACCAAGGCACAGCTGCTACCACTACCATAAGTTGTTCATCTGGAAAATCTTCTCTAATCGGCACATCTTCTTGTTTTTCGTTATCTAGTCGTGACAAATGGTCTGCAACAACGTTCTCTACACCCTTTTTGTCCTTTATCACTATGTCAAACTCTTGCATTAGCAACACCCATCGGATCAATCTAGGCTTCGCATCCTTCTTTGCAAGAAGATATTTGAGGGCTGCATGGTCCGTGAAAATAGTCACCTGAGAACCCACAAGGTATGGACGAAACTTGTCCAATGCGAAGATATTAGCCAACATCTCTTTCTCCGTGGTGGCATAATTAACCTGTGCAGTATTAAGAGTACGACTGGCATAGTAAATTACATGAGCTACCTTGTCTTTCCGCTGTCCCAGCACTGCTCCCACCGCGTAATCGCTAGCATCACACATAAGTTCGAACGGTAAGGTCCAGTCTGGGGTGGCTATAATGGGAGAACTAATCAGCTTTTTCTTGAGCAAATCAAAAGCTGTATTGCAGTCGTCATTGAAATCAAACACGGCATCTTTCTCAAGCAAACCAGATAAAGGCTTTGTTATTTTCGAAAAATCCTTAATGAAGCGCCGATAGAAACCTGCATGTCCCAAGAAACTCCGTACCCATTTGACAGACGTAGGGTAAGGAAGCTTCTCAATCACCTCAATCTTCGCCCGGTCTACCTCTAAACCTTTACTGGAGATCTTGTGCCCCAATACTATTCCCTCGGTCACCATGAAATGGCACTTCTCCCAGTTGAGCACTAGGTTGGTGTCAATACATCTGTCCAGTACCCGAGCTAGCTGCTGGAGACAGTCTTCGAACCCATCACCATAAAGCGAAAAATCATCCATGAAGACTTCAAAATTTTGCTCCATCATGTCTGAGAAGATAGACATCATACACCTCTGAAACGTAGCTGGGGCATTGCATAGCCCAAAGGGCATGCGTCTGAATGCAAAAGTCCCATATGGACAAGTAAATGTCGTCTTCTCCTGGTCAGCTGGCTCAATCGCTATCTGATTATACCCAGAATTTCCATCCAAAAAGCAGTAGTGTGAATGGTGAGCCAGCCTATCAAGCATCTGGTCCACAAATGGGAGGGGAAAATGATCCTTCAAAGTGGCATCATTGAGTTTGCGGTAGTCCATGCAAACTCTCCACCCAGTAACGGTACGGGTGGCAATTTGATCACCTTTTTCCCCTTCCACCACAGTTATACCTCCCTTCTTGGGGACACATTGTACCGGGCTAGTCCACGTGCTGTCGGAAATCGGATAGATGATACCTGCTTCCAACCATTTAAGCACCTCTTTCTTCACCACCTCCTGCATGTGAGGGTTGAGGCGGCGCTGAAATTGAACCACCGGCTTCTTGTCTTCCATGAGCCTGATCTTATGCTGGCAAACTGTGGGGCTGATCCCCTTAATATCTGCTATGGTCCATCCCATAGCTGCTTTCCTCTTCTGTAGTACCTTGAGAAGCTGCTCCTCCTGTTCCCTGTCCAAACATGCAGACACAATCACAGGTAAAGTATCATTAGATCCCAAGTATAAATATTTCAAATGAACAGGTAAAGGCTTTAATTCTAAAACAGGAGCAGTAATAAGAGAAGGAGTAAGAATCTTCCTGCTTCCCTCATTAAAGAGGGGTAATGGTGGGCGCCAATGAACATCTAAAGCTTGCTCTTTCTCGCTGGAATCAAGTAGAGCAAGCTCCTCATATAGTTGCTCCAACAAAATATCGTCCTCCTCGTCCAGCGTGTATGCCTCCACCCCAAAGCACTGCTCGCTCACCGCGTATGCGGGAAACTTCATAGCCTCAAATACATTGAAGGCCACCTTCTCATCGTTGATCTGCATAGTCAGCTCCCCATTGGCCACATCAATGATAGTCCTCCCAGTAGCCAGGAATGGGCGGCCCAAAATAAGAGGAACATCATCGTCAGCCTCCATGTCTAAGATCACAAAATCCGCTGGGAAGATGAGTCCTTCAACTCTCACTAATACATCTTCTAAAACACCCCTGGGGCGTTTTATAGTGCGATCAGCCATCTGCAAGCACATCCTGGTAGGCTTAGGATCTCCCACACCAAGTTGCTCAAAAACCGACGTGGGCATCAAATTAATACTTGCACCAAGATCACATAATGCCCTCCCATGAAATGCGTCTCCCAATGTAACAGGAATGATGAAACCGCCCGGATCTTTCATCTTCTTTGGTAGCGCCTTTTCCACAACTGCGCTACACTCCTCATTCAGAGTTACGGTTTCAAAGTCATCCATGCGCCTCCGATTAGAAAGGAGGTCCTTGAGAAATTTGGCATATTTAGGCATTTTTGAAATGGCCTCCGCAAAAGGTATATTAATGTGCAGTTTCTTAAAGATATCCACAAATTTCTTGAAATGCTTGGCATCCTCTTGACTCTTTAATCTTTGCGGGTATGGCACTCGCACACTGTATTCCTCCCTTGGCTTCTGTTTCTCATCCGACTTCCTCACCGTGTCCTTTGATTGGGGATTCACGGTAGGCACGGGAATCTCTTCATCCAAGGCTTTCTCAGTGGCCTTAGTCGCCTCAGCTCGCGCGTGGCTAGGATATGGGGGATCCTCAGTAGTGATGCCACTGCGAGTTGTGATGGCGTTTAGCTGCTCATTAGGAGTGATGGTATTTGCTGGAAGCATACCTGGTGGAAGCTTGATATTTTGATTGGCGATCTGCCCAATCTGAGTCTCGTGGCTTTTCATTGTGGCTTGTATTGAGACAATCGTGCTCTCCATCCTGTCTTGATTAGCTAGGAGCTTTCTCAATAGAGCATTCGTCTCTTGATCTTCTTTTTGTGGAGCCTGCTGTTGTGGAACTTGCCTTTGCGCTTGATATGGAACATTGGGTCTCTGACCGGGTGCATATAATCCACTGTTCGGATTGGCATAGCTGAAGTTGGGATGATTACGATTGTTGGGATGATAGGTGTTAGGCCATTGCTGCTGTCGCATAAAATTCACATCTTCAACACTATTATCATATCCCTGGCTTTCATCTGCTAGTAGTTCACCCATGGGCTTCTGTGATGGAGGGTGCATACCGTGAAATGCTGAGGTCATGGATTCCAGCTTTTGTTCCATCGATTCAATCTTGTTGACTAAGGATGCATCCCCCGGTTTGGAGTACCTACGCGTTTCAGTTCCTGTAGACTCTCTCTTTGACGCGTTGTTCAGCAGATCTTGAGCTCGCTGTGCTCCAAGTCCCATAAAATTACCTCCAGCTAGCATATCTAACTGGTCAGCTGTCTCCTTGTCTAATGCAGTGTAGAAATAATGGAAGAGCTTGTGCCATGGCTCTCCATGATTCGGACATCTACGGAGAATTTGGCTGAACTTCCTCCACGCATCTCCCAACGAGCTGTCTTCATCCTGAGTGAATTTTGCAATCTCAGCCATCTGCTGAGCGACTCTGGATGGTGGCAAATACTTTCTCAGAAACTCATGACAACAATCCGCCCATGTCACTATGCTACCAGCTGGCAGCTCCATAAGCCACTTCTTGGCTTTTCCAGATAAGGAGAAGGGAAATAGTAATAGCTTAACTGTTTCATCTGGAACTCGTTGGTCGTGCAGAGTTGATGTGATTTGCTCAAATACCAGCAGATGGTGATTGGGGTCATCTCCTGGAGCTCCGTTGAATGCGCACTCATCACGAACCATATTGATCATATGTTGGCGCAACTCGAAGTGTTGGGCATTGATCTGTGGCCTGACAATGGTAGGCTGATAACACGCTGGAGTAGTCCTGAAATAATCCACCATAGGGCGTTCTTCAATCTCAGCATTGTTCTGCCTGTTGTTTTCCCCATTATTCCCATTATTGTTCCCACCGATGTTCGCCACTTGTGCCCCCACACCAGGACGTGGTTGTGGATTTAGGGGAGCCAAGTGATCCATCCTTGCCTGCATCTCAGCCATTTGAGCTCTCACCTTCTTAGCTTCCGCGGCTCTGTTTGCAGCCTCCTCTACAGCTGCAGCTCTAGCTGCTTCCGCATCCTGCATACCTTTGCGGATCCTCTCAAACTCAGCTCTCGTCTCTTCATCCATAACTACTGAGCTTGAATTCCTCTTGTCTCTACGCTGTGCTTTTAATAAGGATTCCGGGTCTTCAAACGTTGGATACAAAGGCTCGTCTCGAGAACGGGTCATGCACCGTGTAAATCAACCTGAAATCACGAAATACGCAAAACGTAGGTGAGTAACGGATATAAACAATAAATTAAAATCCCTAAGGCTAGGAATTATAACTAATTTAGCCGAAGTCCCCGGCAACGGCGCCAAAAACTTGACACACTCCAACTGCAAGTGTACAGTTGTCGTGTGTAGTAATAAACCGGAAATCCGGGTTGTCGAACCCAAGGGACTTTGTGTAAATTAATTACTATTCTAAACCTTATGTGGGCACGTCGCAAGTTGTGTTTTTATCTAATTCTAAGAAAATAAACGCAATATTCTCAATTAACCAAGTGAAATAGTTCACGATTAATAAAGAATGAATTTTAGGGTTTTATCAAATAAGAGAAAAGTACCGGGAATTCTCTAGGTTCACTAGGTTGATCTAAATTTATATTTTGATTTGTAAAACAACCACGTGTCATTCACTATTAATCAAGCAATATTAAACTTACCGAGTTACCAAGCAAGTTCACTATACTTAAACTAAACCAAACCGAGTTACCAAGCCTAATTTAGCTTTAAGCATGCATTAAGACCATAATTCTACTTTAACGATCCTAGTTAACGATGCCGAGTTACCAAACATTGATACGACTAGGTGGATTATTCAATTTACCGACTAATTCTCACGGAGTTACCACGTGAAAACTAATTGAGTTTATCTCTACGTTAGCTACTCGCAAAGATAATATAATTATGAACGTAAATAATTCATAATAGTGAATAAACACGTGAGATTAAGCTAGAACATGCATTACAATCATCAAAACATCAACTTTAGATCAAACCCTAGCTACACCAAACGAGAATTCCCAGCAAATAGTGTTTAGCTACTCATATTCATAATCAAAACGACAAGTCTAATGAGTTTAAACATAAAAATCAAGAAAAGAAGAGAGTTTAGAATCCAAACGAATGATCCAAAGCTCCTAAGCTCTCCCAAAAGCTTCTTGATCTCCAAAAGATATCTCTAATGTCAAAAACTACTGAAAAAGTCGACCTAGAATGCTTAAATACGTTTCCATAATCTTATTACAAAGTTTGGATAAACTACGAAAAAGCCCCGGAAAAATTCTGCACTTCCAGCGATCTCTTCGTACGAAGACATTTGTCTTCGCACGAAGAGTCTTCGTACGAAGACAACTGCTCTTCGTGCGAAGGCCTTCTTACTTAGATACTGCAAGCATGTTTAGGAAGACATTTTTGCCGAGCCAAAATTTGGCTAAGTATATTGTCTTCGTACGAAGACATTTGTCTTCGTACGAAGACCCTCTGTTCCAGCCCTCTTTTCTTTGACTTTCTCTTCCTTCCTTTGACTTTCTCCTTCCTTCCTTCTTCCATTGACCTTCCTTTGAGTTCCTTTGACTTTCTCCTTACTTTTGACTTTCCTTTGAGTTCCTTGTTTCCGAAGTTCGCTTCTATATCCCGCATGATCCTCCAAGCCCTGTTTTCCTGCGAATCACAACACGAAAACACAACCCGCGATCATATCACAATAAAAGCTCAAAAATCTAAAGAAACGCCCGGATTTAACAAGTAATGCATATGAACTCACACTATCACATTTAGGCTCAATTTACTCAAAAGACGACGAATTCTCCATGATAAGCACGCAAAACGTAGAAATAAAAGGCATAAAATAACTCCGAAAACGGAGTTATCAGGGAGTCCTTACACCAGGTGTCATACCAGAAGCTAAACAAAACCTTACCAAGGTTGAAGCCCAACCCTTTAGAGTCCATCTCCTTACCCCCACAAATTCTCTTCCAAATAGAAGGACCCCCCAGAAGTATGTCGTACTTGGCCAACAGGATTCTACACCACAACTTGTCGTTATTTCTGATCAGCCTCAAGTATTGGCTGGCATAGGAGAGCTTTTTAGCGAGTCTTAGCCTTTCTGAGACCAATCCCCCCAGGTTCTTAGGTCTGATAACAGCCTCCCAGGACACATTGTCGAGTTTTTTGCCATCTCTAGAACCCTTCCACAAGAAGTATCTGCATATCCTGTCAATGTCTATGAGGGTAGAATAGGGGAGCTTAAAGGATTGCATATAGTACATACGGATAGTAGCCAAAGAAGATTTGACCATGGTGGCTCTACCAGAAATAGAGAGTGTGCTGGCCTTCCAACCACCCCCTTCCAGAAATAGTAGCCAAAGAAATAGTAGCCAAAGAAGTTTCTTTTTCTTTTTCTCTTTTCATTATTTATATGGAGAAACTCGTGTTGTTTTTCTATATTATGCGTAGCTAGATTTATTTTGCTAGGTTCTATGGAGATGAACCTAGGGTTTATGCACTAGACTTTTTCGGATTCAAGTTATTGATTCATGTTTCGATTCTTTTAATTGTATTGTTCTTCTTTGTTTATCGTATGTCTTGATCACTATGGCTATTGACACGTCTTAGGTGACAAGAACAACTTTAGGAAGATAAATCAATATATTAGTCGAATCGTAGCTTAAAGATTATTGTCTTGTTAGTTGGATTGATTGTTCTGAACTTAATACATAGCGTAAAAGGAGTCGCGAACCGTTTAGGCTAGCATTCTAGGTGGGTGCTTGAGAGAGACTTTACCTAGATATGAACGAGAGCAATAAATTAGTCCCAAATCATTCAGACTGAGAGGTGAGATGATAGGACTAGTCGTGTGAGGGTAGATTCGATTGTGTAGCGTTAGGAATTGGTGGACCAATAGGACCCAGTGATCGGCTTAACGTTATGCGGTTAGAACCATATTGGTAGACGTCGTTGGACCGACAGGACCCGTAGTCGACTGATAGGTAGAACGAAATAAGACCGAGAGCATATTTTCAGTGCTATTACCCGACACAACTAATTAGATGATAGCGTGTTTCAGTATTATATCCGGAACTGTCTAAAACCCTAGGGGATCCATAGATCACCTAGTTATTTCTCCATATTTGTTTATTAATCAGAAAAAATACAAAAATATTAGTTAGTTGTTTATTTCAATTCTTAAATCGAATTCTTCCTCCCTGTTACAGTACTCTAAATTAATCGACTAACTAAACAATCTCGAGTCTGTCCCTGTGGATTCGACAACCTGATTTTTAATACTCAATCTTTATTACTTCGACCGTGCACTTGCGTACACACGTAAGAATATGTGTCAATAGACACAGATCCTCCAGTAGTAAAGATTACAAAGGTAAATCTTCTTCACATGGTAATAAACTTAAAGTCATGAATTGCTTTGAGTGTGGTGATGCAAGACACTTGATCAGAGATTGTCCACACAAAAAGAGCAAGAAATTTCAAAAGAAAGACCATGGTAGAAGAAAGAAAGCTATGATAGCATCCTGGAGTGATTGAGAAACCTCAAGTGACTCTGAACCTGAAGAAGAACATGCCAACCTATGCTTTATGGCCAAGCATGATGAAAGTTCTGAAAAGAACATTGAGGTAATGGTAAACTGCTTGATTTCAAAACCAACAGAAGCCCTCTCTGATTATCTTAAAACAATGCTTTTAAATGAAGAGGACTATCTGACAGAGATTAGAGTTTTGAAAGAAAAAAATTCATGAGCAAGCAAAAGAAAACTTGCATCTTGTTTGCCTAAATTAGAATCGTGAAATCTCTCAGAAAAAACTGACAGTAACTTCAAGGCCTTGAAAACCAGTTTCAAAGCCTTGAAAACACAAGTCAATGAAGTAGTCACTGAAAACTCTGTATTGAGTGACAACATTGTTAATCTAAAACATCAAGTTGATGAATTGGATAAACAAAAGACTACTTTAACTGAGAAAATTCAAGAATCTGAATCAGTCAAAACAAGATTTGCAGGCTATGAACACAACTTGAACTTGATTCTTGGAGGTGGCTTAAAGTGTGTTCACAAACTGGTATTGGGTGCGATTCAAATTTTCCCAAAAAGAACAATAAGATTTATGAAAGCTGGAAGCAGAACATATTCTAAATGCCATTACTTTAATAAGATTGGTCATGTTAAAATAACTTGTCCTTTTTGAAGAAGAGACCCTCACATAATGATGAATACTTTCCCATTCCAACTCAAAGGACAAGTTAGACAGATTTGGGTTCCTAAAGGGGTTAGACCGCCCAACATGGTTGACCCTGAATATGAATCTAAATTCAGCACTTGGTCTAACAGATGGGTAAGGCAGTGAATGGTGTTTGCAGGTTGTCACCAAGATCAAAGAACAAAAATGGTTTATGGACAGTGGTTTCTCAAGAGACATGAGTGGAAAGAGATCTTTATTTTCATAACTAAAAGAGCAATCTGAAGGATCAATTACACTTGGTGACAAAGGCAAATGCAACATTCTTGGTATTGGTAAAGTTGGTACAGATTCTAAAAATTCCATTTCTGATGTATATCTAGTTGATGGTTTGAAATTCAATTTTCTTAGTGTTTCTCAGCTTTGTCATTATGGCAACAAGGTTATCTTTGACAAAGAGAAATGTGTGGTTCAAGATGAGAAATATGGCAATTGCATCCTCACTGCCTCTAGATCAAACAATGTTTATAATTTTCAAACTAACAAAGTTGCAGGAGAAAACTTGAAGTGCCTCAAGGCCTTAAAAGAAGATTCAAAGCTTTGGCACAGAAAGTTGGGACACATTAGCTTGCATACCTTGAACAAGATGGTTTCCAGGAACTTAGTAAGAGGTCTACCCTCTATCAAGTTCAAATATGAAGAAGTTTGCAAGGCATGTGCACAAGGAAAGCAAACTAGAAGCTCATTCAAACCAAAGAACACTGTAAGTACTACAAGACCCATTGAATTATTGCATATGGATCTTTGTGGTGCTATGAGAACTCCAACTCCAAAGGTTAAGAAGTACATACTTTTTATTGTAGATGATTTTTCTAGATATACTTGGGTTATGTTTCTTAGAGAAAAATATGAAGCTCTCACATAATTTTCAAAGCATTGTAGAGAACTTCAAACCTTGAAAAACCTACCTATTGCTTCAATCAGAAGTGATCATGGTAGAGAGTTTGATCAATTAGAGTTAGATTTATTCTGTTCTAAGCACGGTATCTCTCACAACTTTTCTGCTCCTACAACTCCTCAACAGAATGGAGTTTTTGAAAGAAAGAACAAGACCCTTGAAGACATGTCAAGAATAATGCATCTGAAAAAAAAATTGCCAAAGCATTATTGGGCGGAAGCTGTGAATAAAATAAACTATATTCTAAACAGGTGCTTGATCGGACCTATTCTGAAGAAGACCCCCTATGAGCTGTTCAAAGGAAGGAAGCCAAACATTTCTTAATTCAAACCTTTTGGTTGTACTTGTTTTTCCACAATAACGGAAAGGAAAATCTTGGTAAGTTTGATGCAAGAAGTTATGAATGTATTTTTCTTGGTTATTCACAGACAAGCAAAGGCTATAGAGTTTGTAATAAGATAACCAAGCTTGTTGAAAAAAGCATCCATGTTATATTTGATGAAAGCTATGATGGTTCTTTGAGTGATTGTTTTGCAGATCTCAATCTAAACAAGCATGATTCAGATACTGAAGAAGAATCATCAAAAGGATCTAAAGAAATGTCACAGGAACAAAGCAGGCATTTTCAAGGCCTTGAAACTGAGGTTCAAAGCCTCAAAACAGAATCTCCAGAGAATACAGCAGAACAAGCTACTACTTCAAGTTCTCAAAGATTTGAAAAACAAATTGGAGAGCCTGAACCTTGGACACCATGAAATAGACTTAAATATATCTCATCTCATCCTGGTGATAACATTATTTCTGATCCAACCACAGGAACACGAACCAGATCACAATTGAAGAATCTTTGTGATTTTAATGCTTTTATCTCTCTTGTAGAACCTAAAAGTGTAAAGGAAGCATTACAAGAAGCAGACTGGATTATAGCTATGCAAAGTGAACTCAATGAGTTTGAAGGGAAAAGGTTTTGGAATCTAGTTCCTCCTCCAAGAAATCAGTCTGTCATTGGCACCAGATGGTTATTCAGAAACAAGTTAGATGAGAATGGAAAGGTAATCAGGAACAAAGCTAGATTGGTAGCTCAAGGCTACAATCAAGAAGAAGGTATTGAGTATGAAGAAACATTTGCTCCTTTTTCTAGGTTAGAAGCAATCAGAATTCTACATGCATTTTCATCTCACAAGAACATAAAACTTTTTCAAATGGATGTAAAGTGTGATTTTTTAAATGGCTATTTGCATTAAGAAGTTTATGTTTCTCAACCTCCAGGTTTTGATAATGACAAGTTTCTATATCATGTTTACAAACTTGACAAGGCTCTTTATGGTTTGAAACAAGCTCCAAGCGCTTGGACTTCAAATTCATCAGATGTAGAAAGGCATATTCCTACATCAAAGCAAGTGTACAAGAGACTTGCTAAACAAGTATAATATGTCTCAGTCCAAAGAGATTAAGACCCCAGTTCTACACTGTCTCTAGACAAAGATGAATCTCGAGTGTAAATGTGAAAGAGTATAGAGGTATGATTGGATCATTACTCTACCTCACAACTAGTAGACCAGATATGATGTCCATTGTGTGCATGTGTGCTAGATTCCAAGCTGATCCTAAAGAATCAAACTTGATTGCAGTTAAGAGAATATTTAGATATCTCAATGGTACCAAAGACTTAGGGCTTTGGTATCCTAAACAATATAACTTCTCTTTGTGTGGCTATTCAGATGCTGACTTTGCAAGACATAAAGTTGATAGAAAGAGTACATCAGGATGCTGTCAATTTCTTGGATCATCTTTAATCAGCTGGCATTCAAAGAAGCAAAACTCAATGGCACTATCAACAGCAGAAGTTGAATACATAGCAGCCGGAGCTTGCTGTTCACAAGTTTTATGGATATCACAACAAATGAGAGACCTTGGATTTGATTTCAGAGATATACCTATCAAGTGTGACAACACAAGTTCAATATCAATTACAAAGAATCCAGTTCAGCATTCAAGAATAAAGCATATTGATGTCAGCATCACTTCATCAGAGATCATGCTGAAAATGTGATATTAATCTTGAATTTGTTTCTACTAACTTGCAATTTGCAGATATCTTCACTAAACAATTGCCAATGAATGATTATCGGCCTTAAGAATGGAATTGGTCATGCTAAATAAAGAAGCATTGGTTTAGGGGGAGAATCAGGTAAGTATTATGTGTTTCAAAGGTTTGAACTGATTTTCAAAGCCTTAAAAATCTTTTCAAACCTTTGAGTATATGTGCTTTCAATCATACAGATTTTCAAGGCCTTGAAACCAATTACAAAGCCTTGAAAATAAGATTGTATGCTAGTTAGTCAATAATTTTGATCTTTCAATGTTGGGTGTTATCTTTGTAGATAATTGCTCAATGTTGTCCCTCAAATTTTCAAATACCAATTTTCAGCCAAAATAGTATTATATCTTTTATGTCCAACGGCACAAATAAAATTTGAATCTTTTTTATTCAGCAGATCTCCAAAGATTAGGAATAATATTTAGTTTCCTTTTCAAACTGAAACTCTCTTCTATTTATCTTCTTCTTTCTTTCGCTCATTCGTATCTATCCTACCTCTCTCTTCTTCTCCCCAAACCCTAATGAGCACTAGAAGAGCCTCTGACAGAATAAAGATGGCTGGTGGTTCAAAGGCTGGCACAGAGAAGAAAAGAAAGGCCACTGTGGAAGAGGTTCCGACCATCAGTGGGGATTCCAGTTCAAAGACTCCAATAGTAGAAGACATGGCACCTTCTCCTCCCAAGAAGAAGGCAAATAAAGATCAGATACCAGTGTCCATCATGAAGAAAAAGGAAGTGGAGTCTGCTCAAGAAAAACAGAAAAGGATTCAGATTGGTAGCCCTAAGATGGTGAAGAAGAAGGATGACATAACATACAAGGGAAAAGGAAAAGAGAAGATCTACATTCAAGACTCGGATTCAGATGCAACTTCAAGCTCATTTGAAACCTATCATTTATCAAAGAAGGGCGAAAAGGAGAAAGAACTACAAGAAGCTGAGTCAGAATCTATCCTGAAATCAAGAAGAAAATATCATAAAAGATATTCTTCAGTGATTAAGAAAAGATCTTTTGTAAAGAAGAAACTGAAACATGGAAGGAAAGCTTTGGAAGTATTAACCTTCGTGTTCAACAGTGTGATCAAGACCAGAAGCTCAATCATTGAGGATGATGATGTGGCTCAACAAGAAGAAGAACAGGTTGATGATGATGAGGGAAATAGTCAGGAAGAAGATGCAGAGCAGCAAGGAGATGAAGACCCAACCCCTTAAATCTTGCCTACTCTTTATTCTCCTTTTCAAGGCCTTGAAATCCTTTTCAAAGTCTTGAAAATTTCATCTTTTCAAACAGTCTTTTAAAGTCTTTCCAAAAACTTTTATGCAACATTTTATCTTTCTTTTTTGATGAAAGTTAAAAAGGATGAGAAATTTAGGTTTTTATTTGTTTTATTTGCTTACTAGAAGATCTGACCTGGTTTGATTTTTGGTTAGTAGAATTAATTATCTGAACTTTGATGTTATGTGGTACTTTCAGCAAATTAATAAGTTGGACTTATTTTGACAATATGCTAATGAGTATTTTTTGCAGAATCACAATATCAATAAGATTGTGGTTTTGTCTTTCATCAAGGGGGAGATTGTAAGCTCCATCTAGTTTCAAGACTTGAAATATCTAGTCTATTTCAAGGCCTTGAAACAGCTTCAACGCCTTAAAACTGACTGTTCTTTATATGCATGGACTTATGGGGAGTTTCTGATCTTAATTCAACTCCTAAACCCCTGTGCTTGATTAGTTGATACTTGATGATGAAAGACAAAGTATTTTGACACAGTTTACAGTATCTAACTTCATCTGTTTGACTCAGTTTTGCAGGGATTTTTGTTTCCTATTTTTCAGGATTTGTTTCCTAACCTGAGTTTTGCAGAAAAGGAAATTATATGATGAATTGATTATGTGTTCAATCCCGCTATGTTTGGAAGTTGCCTAACAGTTTTTCATACAATATCAAATTAGTATCCTTAAAGATATTGATCAAACTATCCGTTGGAGAAGCTGTTAGAGAAGTCAAAGCTGAAGCTACAAAATAGGAAGTTTGTTAAAGAGAAGATCCTGAAGATCTTCATTTCAAACTACTCTATAAAAAGAGGGAAAGTTGAAGCATTGAAATGGGACAATTAGAAAAGACATTCAAAAACACTCAAGGATTGACAAGAAACAAAGAAACAGATTCATCTCTCTCAATCCAATCATCAGAAGAACACTGCATACTCACTGCATATTCAGTTATAGTGTTCTTCTTTTCTGAACTTCATTTGTATATCATTTTGATAATACTTCTAGTCCTTATTCTCAAGGATTGTTCAAAGTAAATAATAGTGAATTCTTAGTTAATCAGATAGCTAGAGCAGGTACTAGATAGGTTAGTGAGAACCTCAAGCTGTAACAGAGTAAGGCATCTCTCTGTGCTTTAGATCTAGGGCTTAGCGGTGGATTAATAATAATTGCGTTGAAAATCCTGCTGGGATAAGATCCCTGAGGTAGAGATGTAGGTCCAAGTGGACTCAACTCTATATATCTTGTGTCTCTTGCATTTACGTTTTAGTTACATACATAGAACTTTTGCAGCATTCAAAACAGTTTCATTTCAAGGCCTTGAAATAGACTTATTCTTTTTATACTCTAACTGTTTTCATTCCAAGGGCTTGAAACTCATTTCAAGGCCTTGAATCACCTTAAAAATATTTTGAAACCACTATTCTTGCAAGTTCAGCAAAAGTTTGCATACTCTATTCAACCCCCCCCCCCCCCCTTTCTAGAGTATTGATCATGTATTTCTACCTACTGTACACACTTTCAAGTTTCAACGTCTAACACATGGGTAGGCAGTAGGAGTAATGGCATATTGGATTGAACCACCACGAGAAAGCTACGTATAAATTACGTTAATGTCACAAGTGCTTCTCGTAGTGAAAACGGTGTTGTAGTCCATAGACTTGAAGTCACTAGAATTCTAGTTATGAAATATCATGTTTTGATCTCGTCAAACGCTATACCGTAACTGGATAGCAATGAAGGCGGTAATCGAACATGATAGGAAGCAAGCTGAGAGATGGTAGTGATGTAGAGAGGATTTGACCCTCCTACATAATGGGAGAAAATATCCACGACCATTTGAGGGGTAGTGCTTATGGAATATTTGGCCATACTCAGATAAATCAATATGATATATTGATGTTATCCGTATAGATAAGCCTAATCCCATGATCAAGAAACTATGGATTGGGTTACGAGTGTGATATTTATGTCTCATGTCCAATCCGGATATAGAGACAAAGGGACAATGCAACACGGTAACATTGGGCACAAGTTTGTCGGATCACTAACTATTTCTATTAGTTGGGTAGCATAGATGTGTTGCTAGACACCACTCTATGTTTGTAATAGTTACTACCAACTTAATTGAAACATACATGGTCACACACCAAAGGATTAAAGTGGATATGATATTAATTAGTTGGACTACTTAATCAAAAGGATCAAAACGCAACCACATGCAAGTTAGTTGAACTAATTTACAAAGTGGACTAATCCGTGTATGGACATGATTAGTATTGGGGAAAGTTTGTAGTTAATAAGGAGTTATTAACTATAAAAGGGCAATTCTAGCTTTTTATTTCCAGGAGTTGTCATCGAAAGAAATAAGAGAGAAAGGAGAGAGACCCCAAGAAGGAGTCGCCCCCCATACCGTCAGCCTCCTACCCGTCGCCCTCCAAAAGGTGGTTCAGCCACCTCTTGCCTCCAGTTTGCGCGATCCTTTTGCTTCTCTCTTCCACGCATCTAGCACAACACGTGAATGGTAATTCCAATTGGAAATCCTAGGTGTGGATACCGTAGAGACGAGTACTTTTTCGTTGTGATAACACAAACTCACAATGTACACAATCCTCTTCCTTTATCACGTTATGATAGCTTAACCTGTGATTCGTGGAGGGATTTGATCAGGAAATTTTAATTGTAATTCCGCTGCGTATTCTGCATCAAAACCCTACAGGAACGTGTCGCCCTCCCAAACAAAATTTCCTCAGTCGTAGTTGTGCAGAATGGCAAGTCTGATATTACACCCCACATCTCATGAATGAACCCCTTCTTTGTCGAGCTCCCAATGTACGTCATCAGCAAAAGCCCTTTCATGAGCTTCGCAACAACAACAACAATGTAATACCCCGAATAAATACTAGGGGTAAAATAGTAAATTGACACATGTAGGTTATGAAACTTTAGAAATTGTTGGGTTTAATTTTGAAGTTATAATTTAATTGGGAAGGCTATTATATAATTGTTAGTCTTATATCTTAAGTTAATTTTATTTATAAATACTTTACGAAAAAAACTAGCTGATGTAATACGCCTAAACAATACGTTATAACACTACTTTTGGTGCTACCCAACTACCTTACAATTTTCACCTACTTATAGTGATACGAAAGTATGCAATAATTTTCATCTACCTAATTGTATACCGAAAACACCATATAACCTTCCTTAAACCTCCCAATTGGTCAATTGACCAAGACTCTTCAACTATTGGTCACTTGACTTGAGCAATTGACCTTGTCTAAGTGGACCTAAGCTCACACATCAATTTATTTAATCCACACTTCTCCTCCTCAAGACAACTCCTGGAGAAACAAGAGACAACCACCAACGCCATCACCAGCACCCACGGACACAACCACCACCATCACCTCCGTCCGTCTCTCTCACCCTCTGCCCCCCCCCCCATCTCTCTGTCGACCTCTCCCTCTCTCTCACTCCCTTCCTCTGTTTTGTCTGGAGAAATGAAGAAGCAGCGTCGACAACAGCAGAAAAACCACCATAGCCACCGCCTGATCTCTCTCACTCTCTGCCTTCAATCTTCCTCCCTCTCTCGATTTCTCATTCTCCCTCTGTGGTCGCGCAAAATAGAGGAAGCAGCAACAACCGTGGCCAGATCCACTACCACCAGAACCGAAGGCCCAGCGACGACAGCCCCGACGGTAAGCCAACGCCGCCTCCTCCACCTCTCTTCTCCACGTCTCAGCTCTCCCCCACTCTCCCTAAGGTCCTACGAACCTAGAGGAAACCCCATGGCAGCTCCTAACCACCGGAGCTCCATTAATTTTGGCGAGTTCTTGGCTGAACTTCGGTGATCGATTTAATCCTCATTCAATAACCAGATTAATTGGTATTTGATGTAAATCTGCATATTTGGGCTTGAATTGGGTTTTATAACATCACAGTTGGATGTGTATCATTGTTTGATGAGATTCATTGTTGGTCTTGGAAGGGTGAAGAAGATGATGAATGTGGGTTGATTGAGGGGTAATTTTGCAATAAACAGTTATTGGGGGTGACTTTATATAAAATATAAACTTGGGGGTGCTAAGTGAAAAATCAGAACCTTGTTGTATTTTACACAATCTAATTTTTTTAAAAAACTTAATACATGTCTAAATAAATTAAAAATAGTGTTTATAAATTCTTATATAACATATATAAAAGAATACTATTGGAAATAGTCTAAGAAGAGAATGTTTATGAAAATTGGTTATGTCATTATTAAATAATCATAATATAATTGGGTTATCGATCTAGAAGTGTAAAATAAAGAAGTCGCTCACTATCACATAATTGCATTCCACATGCGAGTTGAGATTTGAATTGAGTAGAAATTATAATTTTTAAGCAACAGTTTCTTAGACGACGAGTTTGTTGAGTACGAGTGGTAGGACTCCCCTTGTCGTAGATACATCGATCTACTTATCACCGGTAAGTTCATATGTGCAATACTTTAACTATCAAATGTGATTTTGTGTGCATAGAAATATGACATTATTATAACCCCTGATATTTAGAATTGATCAAATGTTATGAAATAAGTTTTGAGAATCATCCTTTTGAATTTTCCGGTTGGGAATTATGAATCTTGAACCAATGATACTTTTATGGAATGACAAGTTGTAAATTAAATGATACTCTTGAGAAATGATGGTTTAGAACCAGGTATAATTATTTTGAAACGACGAATATAACATAATTGGGGCAATGTATAGAGGATGTGTGTGGAGGCTACGAACAGAGGTGCATGTGAGTCGATCCTCCTAGGGTGCTAATCCTACGAGATTACATACCCAACCCGTGGTTAGCTGCTATGCACCAAGGACTTATTTATATGTGAAATCTATAGAGTACTTCTTATACCAGTATGGGTCACTACGGTATAGGGGTGCCGACACTTAAGGTCTCATAGTTATGATTGTGAGCGGGGATTGACGTAGGGCTCTCATAATGCTTGGTTGAATTGGGAATCATGGAATCCCAAGAGACATCCTATTGTGATTATTGTATCGTGACCACTTTGTGGGCATTCGTTACGCGTTGGGCTCTAATACGCCTCAGCCAAACTAATGATGAGAACAGAATGGGACATTATGACATCTCATGTGGGTACTATTAATTATCATGTGATTATATATACTTTGATGCCAAAACTCGTTTTACATATTGTTGTACTAAGTTTTTAGTGATTAAACGTTTCGTAGTGGTCGGCTTGTGCTATTTCCAAACCCGCATGTTACGAGTAAGGCGGGAGACGTTCACAACACGGATGGCTAGGGTATCAAGCTGTCTAGCACTTCACCTAGTAATTTTATTTTGAATGTAATGTACTTGTATCTTTCAGACAATATCACTGGTTTATCTTGAATGCATGATAACTTATATTTGGGTTATCGATGGTTGTATTAACTGAGAACTGGCAATCATGCTCCGTATCCAACGAGGTTTATATCCTCGGATGGAGGCATCTTTCCAAATATACGGTTCGGTCGGTCGTATGATTTGTGGGGTGTTAGAAATACACCTCTCTCGAAGTTATTCTTCATTCTTGCATCAACAATTTTTTTGCTTGTACGTCTCCAAAACTTTCGAAATCTATTGCCGAGTAATCATCGCTTGGACGGGACACCACTTGTCAGGGACTGTAGAGTTTCCTCATATTGAGGCCCGATACAAGAACAAACTACTTCTTTGAATACCACATTGGCATCCCGTTTAGTCGATACCACAACTGATGCATCTTACCGATTTTTAGCCGCCGGTGAAATATCTCAGTCGCTGCAACCCCGGAGAAGTTGACCTCAACCGGAATGTCAAACGAAAAAGCGAGGTTGAGAACATTCACTTAATGTACGTCCTCAACCACCCATTGCACTTCCCTTGTGCACCCCCAAGTCTTTAAACTTTAGCCTTACTGTTATCTTGCACTTCCTAAACGAACCGTCATACACTGTAGAAGGCATACGAGTAATAGAGTGTAAGAGAATCATAGTATACCCCTGAAAACGAAGACAAACAACCAGCTTAAAAATTAAACAGAATATACCGAAACATGTTTAGGAAGGTCGACCCAACTAAGTCGATGATTGCTAGGTCAATGGTCGACTTATCTAAGTTGAGCATCGACTTTAACTTGGTCGATGTTAGATAGTGGGGTTTATTTTTGGCCAAAAAAGTGCGACTTAGCTAAGTCAAGCATTGACTTAGTTGGTCAAACTGCGACCTAACTGAATTTTGTTCAATTCAATAGTTTTTGGTTCGTTTATTATGAAGTTGTAGGTGTTTTTAGCGGTGAAGGGTCTCGCTAAGGATATTTGGGCCCGGGCCGGTTTAGACTGTGGGCCGGGCCGACTAACACCACGAGGACAGAGAGGGTATAATGAAAGTTCCGAACGAAAAAAGAAAAGAACGTTCTAGTATGTTCATGACAGGTAAATCGATGACGACCATTGCCTCCAGAGGTTTGTCGAGAAATTCGGATAAGTCCGATTCTTTCGCGTACCCCTTCCCTATATAACGTGCTCCACACATCTACCCTTCCAATCCCATCCAAGTCATTCTTCTCAGAAGTTTGAAACCCTCCCTCCTCAAGAAGGAAGTTCTGCGATTCCTGTTTTGAAGGTAAACTTGTAATAGTTTCGATTCAACAGATGCAGATCTTTGTAAAAACCCTAACCGGCAAAACAATCACTCTCGAGGTCGAGAGTTCCGATACGATCGACAACGTGAAAGCGAAGATCCAAGACAAGGAAGGCATCCCACCGGATCAGCAGAGGTTGATCTTCGCCGGGAAGCAGCTCGAAGACGGGCGTACCCTCGCGGATTACAACATCCAAAAGGAGTCGACTCTCCATCTGGTCCTCCGCCTCCGCGGTGGGATGCAGATATTCGTCAAAACCCTAACCGGCAAGACAATCACGCTCGAGGTCGAGAGCAGCGACACCATCGACAACGTCAAGGCCAAAATCCAAGACAAGGAAGGGATCCCTCCGGATCAGCAGAGGCTCATCTTCGCCGGAAAGCAGCTGGAAGACGGACGGACTCTGGCGGATTATAATAACATCCAGAAGGAGTCTACCTTGCACTTGGTGCTGAGGTTAAGGGGTGGGATGCAGATTTTCGTCAAGACTCTGACTGGGAAGACCATCACTCTGGAGGTGGAGAGCTCGGATACAATTGATAATGTGAAAGCCAAGATTCAGGATAAAGAAGGGATTCCACCTGATCAGCAGAGGTTGATCTTTGCTGGAAAGCAGCTTGAAGATGGCCGGACTCTTGCTGATTATAACATTCAGAAGGAATCCACACTTCACCTTGTTCTGCGCCTGCGTGGTGGTGGTGGTCGTAACTTCTAAATGCCCTCCTGAGTAATTGCTGGGAAGCAACTTGAAGACAATGAATGTTTTTCTTTTGTTTTTGTTCCTTGTGTGATTGTCAAGTCATGGTACCCCAACCTCGATGATCTCTTGGCAGTGGGGATGTTTCCACTTTGATAACATTGAATAAAATTTTTTGATCTTATTTTCCGGTATCATTGTTTATCTTAATTTGATTATTTCCTTGGCTGCTGTTTAGTTTGGATGATTGATACCTAGTTGGTGAAGTACGAACAGAATTAGCAAGTAGTGTCAAATATTGTTTCTGTACGGATGATGAAAAACCAACTTGTTCTTTACACAAAATTGTGTCAGGTTAATATTTAGGGAGGGAGGGTAGCTGCATTTCAACTTCTCCATTCAAAGATGAATAAAACATGGAATGAAAAGTAATAGAATGAACTGAATATACTATGATGGTTGGAGTTGAATTCAGTCTGCGAGGATTAGTGTGAAGTCTCCTTATGTTTAATGAATTCTCAATTTGTTGAGAATAGCAAAGATGGTGTATAACCACTGGATGTCATCTAAACTTTACTCATGGTCAAGCATGGGTTAAAGGCACAGCCATCTGCTAGTGTGTTTGAGGTGGATGGCGTCGGACTCGGACTCGGCTGCCTGTCCTCGATCCGCAGCCTGAGGTCGCCAGTGGCCATGGAAGACGGCGACTTACACACTGATATATCTCCCTCTAGTGACCTTCGCAAGCCCGGAAATGGTGTTGTCTAATTGGTGTTTGTTACTCGATTGGTGGTCATGGTAGTCGAATTGGTGTTGGGTTCTCGATTGAGGTCTCTGTGGGGGATTGTGGTATTTTTTTTGACATGAGGGGGATTGTGGTATGGTTGCATATTGCTGCTAGGTTTGGCTTTCCATTGGTGGTCATGGGCTATGCAGACTGTGGAGGTTGTGTGAGTAGTTTGCGGTCAAGTTGGTCGTGGGTCGACTTGGGTGTTGAAACCCAACAGAAACCAAAGAAACCCTTTCTACTTGGTCCGATTCCTTGGTTTCTCACTCCAATTGGAGGCAATGGTTGGTTTGAGTGCTGGGTTTGTTGAGCTCAGGGAGGGGAGAAAGAGAGAGACATAATTTTTTAATGCAGTGAAACTAAACCATACTATGAAAATGCTAAACTCTTAGGAAACATTGACACTTGGGCTCCGTTTGGTTGTTGGTAAAAAAATTTCCCTTGTTTTGGTGTTTGGTTCATCATTTGTCTCGTAAAATATTTTTCTTTGTAAAATGTTTTCACTGTAAAATGATTTACACATTTAAAATCCGTAAGCCATTTTACGGAGGAACATGAGTGACACCTCATATAAACACCTCCACCACTAAGAACCACCATTGCCGCCACCCAACTCCACTGCCACTGCTGTCGCCGCACACTGCCACCACCTACATTTAATTAATTTATTGTTATATGTAGTTTTTCTATTAAATAATATCTAATACACAAGTAAATATTTTGCAAGTGTCAGAGGATGTCAAACTTTCATACAACGGAACTCAGATTTCATCCCAAGAGAGAGAAATGAAGCAACGCATGCGGTGGCTCAAGTCTCTCTATCGTCCGGACAATATCTAAGATGAAGCTCCAATTTTCCCAGTTGGGTTTCCAAGTTTTTAGATATTTAGCTTTTGCGTTATGCCTTTTGTATTCTCCTCAAAATAAATAAATAAATAAATAAAAACATATTAATCAATTTATTTTGTTTTCTATCTATATAAGATATATATTCGATTTCGATATCGATATTTGATTCGATTGTGACTTCCTAGACCAAAGATTTTCCGATCAATCCACCCCATATTTTTGTTCTGACAATGTGATGAAGAATGGATGCGAGAAAAATATTTTAAAAGTGTCAACCAGACACGAGAAAATGATTGCAGAGAAAACTTTTTCAAGAAAAATATTTTACCCGTAGAATATTTATTTTACCCGTAGAATATTTTTCTTTGTAAAACAATGTACTGTCAACCAAACGGAGCCTTAATCAAATCACTAAAACTAGAAAGTATGTCTAAAAATTCTGTACGTGGGCACTTGGTGGGCACCCAAGTCAAATGAACCTGCAGGAGCCTTGCTCGATCAGACTCAGGATTCTAAACAGCGAGATGTGATATACAACGAGATACTCAAGTGGAAGAGGTATTCGGCGTGCCTGCCGGGTGAAGCGTTGAGGAAAAACCAACGAAACTTGCACACAGGATCACAAGGAGTACTAGCGTTTCCATCTTTGCAGTTCTTACTTAGCTTGCGAAAAGTGGTTGGACGATATCGAGAGTTTTGCAACCAACAATGGGTCTCTGGTCAAGAGAAGCAGTATAGGAAGCTCCTAGAATCCCCATGACCACTACTGTGTTGTTGACAGAACCGCCGGCAGTGAGCAGCTACTTGACGAAATCTGGCATATAAAAAGCTCCGAAACAAGGTGTCGTGTTCTGGTACCAGGAAAAGCTGTCTGCAAATGCTCAGGATTTATCCTGAACATCTTAACCATATCTGGATACCCTTCTGATACTTTACCATCTGGATGTGGATAAATTCTAGGCCTATTCAGTGTCTTTGTTGGCTTATTGCATGTTGACGTGAATATCATGCTACTTTCTCAACCATGGAAAAACACAGAGAAATAAAAGGAAGAAGATCTAAGTGAAAAATAAGAAAAACAAGGAGATGCTATTATACCTTCTCTTATGGAGAGGAATTAGTTATATGTAATGCTACTAAAGAAGCATATATCCCATCCTTTATACTAAGCAAAGCATCATGCTTCCCTTTCTCTGCAATTACACCATTCTTAACTACAACAATCAAATCAGCATCTCTAATGGTGGACAACCTATGAGCCACCACCACTGTGGTTCTCTCCACCATGACGTGGTCCAGAGCTTCTTGAACCACCTTTTCGGATTCTGCATCAAGAGCGCTGGTCGCTTCGTCTAGCAGTAATATCTTTGGGGATTTCACTATAGCTCGCGCTATTGCCACACGTTGCTTCTGCCCACCGGACAGTTGGATTCCTCGTTCCCCTACTATCGTGTCATAACCCTGTCAACCGCATTAAGGAGAAAAAGAAGGAAGAGTTAGGCAGTGGCGGAGCCAGAAAATCAAACATGCCGGGGCAAAATTATATGATACGGAAGTTATTAAATAAAGTCATCATATCATGGTTTTTTTAAGGATATAACGAAAAAATTTAGTTCCAGCCCGGGCATTTATGTGTTTCTCTTAAGGGTCTTAATGTAAATAGCTGTAATTAGAGGGGTGCTAGTGGATTTTTTCAAAAAGTTGGGTGGGCAATTGCCACCTCTTTTCCTCAAGTCCATGGAGTTAGGGTTAGAATCATGTGAGCATTGACATGGTGTTTTCAGCTAAGTTTTTCTCAGTACACAAGCCAAGATTCAGCTTGCAAATAACAGGAAGATAATGTTTAAACTAATATTTTTTTGCCAAATGTTGGATTACAAACACAGATGATATTTGAGCTATGATACAACCTAGAATAACATCTAGAATAACATGTGCCCTAAAAAAATAGGAGTGGTTGGTTTTGTGTGTGTGTGTGGGGGGGGGGGGGGGGGGGGGACCAAATGTGGATGTTTGAGCCCACATCAGGATTCTGTCTGTTGTATTGTGCCTAAATAAGAAATTGCATAACGAGTGGGGGATTTTACCTGTCGTAAACCGCTAATGAAACTGTGAGCGTTGGCCAGTTCTGCTGCAGCAACAATTTCTGCCTCTGTTGCAATGCCTGCCTTCCCGTATGAGATGTTGGACCGGATGGTATCGTTGAATAAGACAGGTTCCTGACTTACAAGCCCCATCTGCTGTCTTAACCATTTCAGATTAAGCCTTTGGATCTCAACTCCATCGAGCGTAATCGCACCAAAATCAGGATCGTAAAATCTTTGTAACAAAGAAATAACTGTCGATTTCCCACTCCCGCTTTCTCCGACGAGCGCCACTGTCTGGTATAGACATTCACATTTAGAAAATGTAGGCACTTTAAATAGGTAAGTATGATAATTTAGTTTAAAACATCTGATGATATGATAATATCCGTTTCGTGGGAATCTTCCCAAATGATTTTATGGGCCACTTTGACCGACCAATTTAGATCACGATATGATAGGAAAATGTGATTATTTTTTTCATAATATTGTAGATCTTTCTTAACATTAGAATATTATGAAAAAATTAGCAAATCTTCATATCATATCGTTAACTAAATTAGTCGGTCAAAGTGACCCATAAAATCAACTTAGAAGATTATGGCGAAACAGACCAAGAAGATACGGTGATGTGGAGTCCCACACATTTTATAATTCACAGAACGGCCCATCATTTTTTATATATGTTATGACGATACTGACAATTTTTTTAAATAGTGCCTTTAAGCACGGGTAATACTTATTGATTAAGGTGGAAATGTTACCTTACCAGAGCGGATGGTCAAGCAAAGATCTCTGAAAATTTGGACGTCCGGTCTACTGGGGTACTTAAAACCGACATGTCTGAACTCAATTTCGCCCTCCAACTTTTCTAGAGTTTTCGAGCAGTCATCGTCGTCGCTGCTGGAGTCTATTTTAGATTTCTGATCAAGAATAGAGAAGACAGAAGCAGCAGCACTCCTCGCTTTACTGAAATCAGGCGCGAGCGCTCCTGACTGCGATATTCCAGCAGCTGTCAGACTCAGACCAAAGAACACCTGCACAAAAAACACACAATTCCATTCTTAAAAAAAATCAAAAAAATAAAAAATTTGAAGTGAATAATACACACAGGATGTCGGAAACTACCTGAAAAACTGCAGGAAAATCCATCTTCCCTTCCTGAATGAGTCGAGCACCAGCATAGAAACTGGTAGCATAGACTGAAAAAAGCAGGAACATGGAAAACCCATAACCTGCGCCGTTGATCAACCCTTGTCTTACTCCTGCCTTCATTGGGCCTTCACATTTCGTTTCGTATAGTTGCATTACCTTCTCTTCAGCACAGAATGATGCAACCGTCCGAATACTACCTACAGCGTCGCTAGCCACCTCACTCGCCTCCTCAAACAGTTTCTGGTAGACATTTTCGATCATTATCAGATATCTTGGGCAGAACAATAAATCAATTATATGTAGAGCTGCCAACCGGTTTGAACCGGCCCAGAACCGGACCGGTTGAGTGAGGACCACCGGTCCTGGTTCGGTCCTGGTCGTGGACTCAGCCGGACCGGTCCTGGCCCGGTTCAGAAATTCAATATACTGTACCCGGCCCAACCCACGTGACCGAACCTCTGTAAATGTGCCTGTGCCGGTTCGGGCCAATCCTGAAGTGGTAAGCTTTTTTTTTTCTTTTTTAATATTAGTATATATATATGTATTTATATATACATATATATGTGTGTGTGTGATGTGTGTTATAAGAACTTGTAGCTCTTCTACAACTGCTGGCTGGAAAAAAAACTTGTAAAAATTGATAATTTATTTCCTATAACCTCCTTCATCAACTTGTAAAAATTGATTTAACTTGTAAAAATCTTGTAACATTTATATCAATACATATATAATTTGGGTCAGTTTTGGGCCGGTCCTGGTTCGATCCTGGTATTTACATGGGCTGGTTCACAGTGGCAGAGCCAGGACTTTGAGAAGAGGGGGGCACAGTTTTTTTTTGAAAGGTTAGGGGTCTTATGAAATGTATGTACACTTGTAATAAAAAAAGAGGGCCACAAATAAATTTTTAAAATTTAGGAGTGCAGATGGGGGGGGGGGGGGGGGGGGAGGCAAGTAACCCCCTTGCCCCCTCCATGCCTCCGCCCCTTCTGACTCGGGCCGGTCCCACGGTCCATAAGATCTCAGACCGGCCCGGACCGCTACATACTCGGTCCAGGGCCGGTTTCGGACCACACTGGTCCCGGTTCGGTCTGGTTCATTCCTCACACAGGCCGGTCCGGTCCCGTTTGGCAGTCCGCCGGCCCACTTGAGAGCTCTAATTCTATATTCACAAAGTTGGGAACAAACATACCTTAGCGTCGTGACTGAATCCAGTAACGAATTTCAGCTGAAGATACCCATTAAGACCCAACAGAGGTACCATGACCAGAACTATCAGCGATAGAATCCAGTTCGCTTCGAAAGAAATAGCCAAACCAGCCACTGCCGTTGAAACATTCTGAATCAACAAAGCAAGAGCATCTCCAACCAATCCTCTGACAAGGTTCGCATCCCCAGACAGCCTAGCGCCGATTGCACCACTCGAGTGGTCCGCTTCATCGAACCAGCTGATTTCCATATGAACCACCTTCTCAAAGCACATTAACCGCACCCGTCTGATCAAACTACACCCCGCCACCGCCAAAGAGTATGTCCTCACAGGAATCACCACCAAAGATACCACCCCAAGTATTACAAACATGAGTGCCCAAAACTTGGAATGTTCTAGAAGCTCATGAGCCGGCTCGAAGAAGATCCTGATCATGCTCGATAGGAGTAGCCCATAGAGTGGCATGACCAAACCACTTATCACTGCAGCTGTAGCACCTACAAGAAGAATCCCTATTTCTGGCTTGTTTAAGAACACCAAGCGACGGAGAGGGACTCTTTTAGCCTGCTTTAATGAAACATTGGGCTCAGATGTTTCTGTCTCCAGGACATTTATCTCTGTAGGAACACCACATGGGACAGAAAACGAGTGGCGGCTGCTATTTCCAACTCTTGAGGAGTCTCCTCGGCTTATGCGTCTTAAGGACATCCTCTGACTCAAACTTCTTCCTGATTCTGCCCTGATTTCAGGTCTGTCATCTTCGGATTCTTTGCTCATTTCTTGCAAGTGTATAAGTTGAGAATATGCTCCTTCTGGATCTTGTACCAGCTCGGCGTGTGAACCTTGCATCGATCAAATTATTTATAAAAAAATAAGTTCATTGATCTGGAATAGATGAAGTAAACAGAACTATGAAGAAAAAAAAAAAAAAAGAGAAGATGCAAAAACGTTTCTGACCTTTTGCGACAACTTGTCCTTGATGAATTACAGCAATCATGTCTGCATTCTTCACTGTGCCCAAGCGATGTGCGACGACTATGGTAGTGCGGTTAACCATGACCTTGTCAAGAGCCTCTTGCACGACCCTTTCGGATTCTGCATCAAGTGCACTAGTAGCTTCATCAAGAAGAAGGATTCTGGGGTCTTTCAGGATTGCTCTTGCTATAGCAAGTCTTTGCTTTTGTCCTCCTGACATTTGAATCCCATGCTCTCCAACCAATGTGTCCAGTCCCTGTATGCATCAAATAGAGCGTTGAGACGGCCACATTTAGGAAATTTGAGAAGAGAAATCTGTTTATGAAATGTACTTGCTCGAATGACATGACATATGAAACATTGTGAAGTGGAACATCGTCTCACCCATGAAACCTAATAAGAACAACACCAACGGGGGTGTAAACGATCCGAGTATGACTTGTGTCGGAAAATAGCACTTGTCCATGTTCGATAACTACTTTGCGAGAATGCTAATCTAGGCTTTATCTAGGGTTTTTTTAGCAGACGAGCCGAGATTTGGATTGCTCCCTAACACATTACATAACATAACTTTTGATTTTCTTGATTTAGTGTGGGGAACAAAATGAGAAAACAAACCTGAGGAAATTTATCGATGAACTTGGCGGCATTAGCAAGCTGACAAGCAGCCTTAATCTCTTCTACTGTGGCTCCATCCTTCCCATAGGCAATATTATCTCTAATGCTTGAAGTAAACAAAACAGGTTCCTGACTAACTAGCCCAATCTTCCCTCTGATCCATCTCAGCTGAAACTCCCTAATATCAACCCCATCTATTAAAACTTCGCCGGCTAGAGGATCATAAAACCTTTCAATCAGGCTAATCACCGTTGATTTCCCGCTCCCGCTGTGTCCCACCAGAGCTGCAGTGGTCCCACTTGGTATCGACAAAGAGAATCCGCTGAAAATGAGCTCATTCGGTCTCGCTGGATAACTGAAGTAGATGTCTCTTAACTGAATATGGCCGCGGATATCGTCTAGTTTACGTCCGCTCGTGTCATACGGGTCTATTTCTGGTGTCCGGGTGATTGTTTCGAACATCTTGAACGCTGCGGCTTGTCCGGAGGAAAATGCATTGAGGCATGGCGACGCCTGGCCTAGAGAACTGCAGAAGGGTTCAGAAACTGTGCAGATATCATGACATTTCTAAATTTTTGCCAAACACGACATTCGGTTCTCAGAAGCATAAATCATCAAGAAAGAAGCTAAATTTTTCTAGTTTTCTAAAAACATCTGTATTTTGGTACTTTGAGAACCAAACTTCCACATTTTGCTCCTTCCTTATGAAGTATCGTCTTTAGTACACGATTGCCTGCATTAGCCAATAGGGAAAATTCCATAAACCTACATGCAGTGTGTTAATTGTTACCGAAAACCTACTGCAGATCCAATTTAACCTCCATAACATACTTGCAATTTGACATTTGTTACTGAAAACCTTCTTCAGTGTCAATTTGACCTCAAAACTTACACATAGTTTGCAAATTACTGCCTATCACCGCATATTCCCCACAACGATAAAAAGCCTTAGTGTCTTTTACCTACTTTCTTCTTCATGACTATTACCGTTTACTCTTACGTGACAATCACCCTTCACCCAAGCACATGACATTTACCATTTACACCGAGTAGTCACGTGTAGGATATCGTTGACTTTCTTTAGCACTGCACGGACTTGTGGTGATTGGTTTCAATTTGTATACTAAATGTACATTCTGAGGTCAAGTTGAGATAACAGTAGGTTTTTAGTAACAAATGTCAAATTACAGTTAGGTTTAGAGGTAATATTGAAACTGAAATAAGTGTTTGGAAACAAATGACAAACTGCATGTGGGTTAACAGTAATTTGTGCTACCCAATTAGAGGGGAAGAAATGTGACTTACAGAGAACCACTCAACAAAGCGGTTAGTACATTTATGACTTGCCCTCCCGTGTAACCGTGGTGAATGATCAGCTTCGCGCCATACCACACTGCTAAACCATAGCTGCAGAAAATGAGAAACATAAACACGCCAGAACCCAAACCAGCAGCCAACCCAGTTTGCACGCCGGCGCTATAAGCTTTGGAAAGAGACTTGTCGTATTTCTCTACAGCTTTCCTCTCCCCCGTGAACGAAGCTACCTGAATCACAAACCTAATCAGCACAAAAATAGAAGGAAAAAATGACACAATAGACGCGTTTGTTGAGTTGAGTTTGCTCACCGTTCTGATCGAGCTAATAGTTTGGTCAACTACTATCCCTGCTGAAGTATAAGCGTTTTGTCCCCGCGTCGTTAGCTTGCCTAGAAGAATGCTCATGATGGCTGCTGATACGATAAGAGGAGGGATAGAGGATATCAGCACGAGAGCTAGAAGCCATCCCTTGATTAGCGCGACCACAAATCCTCCGACAAATGATGCTATCAGCTGTATAAACTTCCCAACCTGTACCAAGCAAGTGCATTCAGATTCAGAAAACCCAGTAAGTTATTAGGCACGGGCAGAACATACAGAAATGCGTGTAAATCTTACAGAAACAGATTCAGACAGATCAAAAAAACACGGGGCCCACCTGATGGCTCATACCCAGTTAGTTATTTGGGGAGTAGCCCAGGAACTTTTTAGGCACAAAAAAGGGAAGGTTGCGAGACCCAGATGTGGGACAAACAAAGATTCTCAATAAATTCAAATCAAGCTTTGATAAATTGTGTAAGCACCATAGAAATGGAGAAGGCCCTAAAAATTACAAACCTTTTCACCCATGGCATCCTGTATGAGAAACGCGTCGCTTGACATCCTCCCGATCATTTCGGCCGTGTTGGTTTCTTTGTCAAAAAATCCGATTTCTTGTCTCAATATAGTTCTCAAGTACAAGCTTCTAATGCGCGCCGATTGTCTTTCACCAGTCACCACCCAACAGACCACCTCTGGAGTGAATCGAAACAGGTTTCGTTCAGTTCATCTAGCTAGATAACATTCTAATGATCAACAATAATGTCTGTGTGAGGATAACTAGCAGTTTAAATTTTGGGAAGAAGTGCAACGTACTTACGCGTAAATGATGCAAGACCTGACCCGAGTGCTAAGTACACATAATTGACAGATACCTGAAGATTGAAAACACATTTGCTTCAAAAAGAATTACCCAGAAACAACTCCAGCTGTTCATTATGAAGGATGAAAATAAGCAAAGATATTCCATGACAACAATTCACAATCACAACAGCATATTCCCATTGCATTCCATCAAACACCTTGTGTGCAACCGATAACATTAAAGTCCAGACTATTAATTGATAGTCTGGTAACATCAAATCCCTCCGTCCCAAAAAGATAGTCTTAATCAATATTTTCATGTATTTTAAGGTAATCATATCACTTGTAAAACCAGACAAGAAGTATAAAAGTTCTGTATCAGTGAAACTGTTACCTTAAAATTCGTGGACACGTTAAATAAGACTATTCTTTTGGGAATAGTACTTGTATAAAAAGAGTGAGGATACCTTTGAAACTTGATGGACCAACTTTTCTTCATCAACAGTATTCTGACCAAAGGAATCAACTAAATCTCCCAACAGCACAGCCATGAGTGGGATGCAGAGTCCACTCCCAATAGCACTTATGGTGCCCACAGCCATGAGTACATAGTCTGTGAAGTCAGCAAAGGTGAACAGCTTCAAGTATGGGACATTTTTGGTGATTTCCTTCTTCTTTTGCCTCTCCTGGTTGGAACCTTCTGGGCTCCCCCAATTTTCTGATACTTCTTCTCCCTCCATACAAAGTGACTGCTCTGCACTTATACCTCTGTCTAGACTCATCTGGACCACTCTCCTTGGTCATGTTACTGTACATATAAAACACCAAAGTTAAAACCAGATAAACATTTTAACACTGCTGTAGCGGTGTAGAAAGCTACTGTTCATAGCGTGTCCCACGGAATTTTCCAAATAGTAGTATTTTCACTTCTTGAAGCATTTGTTCCTGTTACTAACATGAACCCATATCTTCAAATTTGGCCCTACCATGGAATGAAGCCTATGTAATATTTTTGGATTTCTGTTGCTAAAATCACTGTATTATAAGGTTTATGAAGTTTGGTGCAGGACTACAGACATGAGTACCCAACCTTCCAACAACTAAGTAAAAAAAATGTTATATAAAAATATGTATATATGTATAAATAGAAAAGACTTTTAAGTTTTACCAATACTTCCCAAGGCCTGAAACATGAATTTTTTGTTTCTTATTATGGTGAAGTTTCTCTATGGGTATGAAGACTAGAAATTTTATGCTCACATTTAATATAATTAGCTACAACCCTTTCTCTTCTTCTTCAGGAAAAAGAAATAGTGAAATAGGTATGCAGCTCATGCATTGAATCATAAGTATGCATATAGTTGTTGCCAAGATATCCTGAGTAATCAATTTGCTTCTGGAAAAGAAGAGAGAAATCCGAATATGATTCCATGAAATTAAACAGCAAGCAATAAGAGCTTGATAGTCAACCAACAACAGATATGATCTTGGAAATGCAGGAAAATGGCACACCTTGAGTAGTCTTCAGGCAAAGAATCCAAATCTCAGGTGACTTTTTCTTAGGGAACATCAGATAACTTGAGAGAGAGAGAAAGATAGAGATTGGTAGGAATGAAATCAGGAAGAGGAGGGTCTCCAAGGAAAGCCAAGGTTGATGAATTCTACTACAACTAGTAAACCATCATCATTATATAAAAATGGAAGGATTGGGTCAAATCATCACAACCTTTGAATTAGTGGTCCATGTGAATATTGTAATATGATTGTGGAAAGAGAGACTTGTCACTACATTACATTACATGTTTAAAAGTTCTCTTACTTGCCCACATACATTCTCTCATGGTGTACCCATTTCACACTAAAGTCAACACACCCAAACTTGGCTTCACTCAATAGGTTTAATTTGTTAATTTAGCACCATGGCATGATTATAGACCACTTTTTTTCCAAAACTGATAGGCATCAACCAACCCAAGCTTTTAGCTCCTTTTCTGCTTTTGAGTTATGAGACACAGAAACAAACCTTTTTTGGTTAAAATATGATGTTCCAAAGTAGAGACAAGTCTTTTAGGGTAATAAAAGACTAAATCATGTGCTTACCTTGCAGCACATATAGATGTCCAAGCTCAGTATTTTGTTATTCCCCGATTTCTGTATCTTATACTCATAGAGACATGCGTACAACTAATCCAATATTCCTCTATAGCAAATAAGCAATCATGTGCTTACCTTGCAGCTTGCCTAGTATTCCTGACCAACGTCGCTGATTCTCTATCCCGACAGCCTCGACACATACAAGTGTATAAGTACTTATTAGTACAATTCAGGTAAATGCATATGCAAGTGTCATGTTGTCTGTCTAGCCCACATTGACCATTTTGCCTGTTAAGTCTCAGTCCTATTAGGACAGTCCCTGACTGTTCCTGAGCCCCTTAGTTGGCTAGTCTCAAGTGCTACCAAGTCTCCAAATTAGCTACTTAAGACTGAATCTCAAGTTTTGATTATTTACACTAAAGTCCCTGCAGTTTGTTTACAATGCATTTTAGCCCCTAATTATGCCTGATTCCCCCCCCCCCAAACTGTGCTCCAAAATGAGTAAACACCTCCCCTAACACTCTTACTTAGTCATAGACTTGAAATCTACAACTTTGAGTTATCTTCACTTCAGCCCCTACAACTTGCTAAGTTACATAAAGACCCCCCACAAATTGATTTGTTCACTCCTGAGTCAAATATTTCCTTCTTAAGGCTCCAAATACCCTGCTAAGTCACGTTGTTGGTCTCTGAAACATTAATTTAGTCTCAAGTAGTTCAAATGTAAATTTTTAATTAATTGCACATAGGCCCCTATAGTTTGGCAAAATTGCAAAAAGACCCCAGTAGTTGACTTGGTCAACCTTAAGTCCATTTACCCTTCTTAAGACCCCAAAAGCCATTTCGAGTTATGTTATTAGCTCCAAGACACCATTTTACTCTTCCTATAACTTTTATGTGAAATTACAGTTTTGCCCCTATACTACAGTTTTGGTGAGTACAAAGTTTCCTAGGACATCAACTTAGTCAGATTTTACAGATAGGTTCACAAAAGTATAGTGAGCAAATTTGCTCAAGGATGTGAAGGAAAAAGTCATTTTAATTTTTAACTGACAAACTAAAAGTTAAAGTTCCAGAGAAATAAACACAATTAGCCAACTTCAAATCCAATTTATGGGCAAATGAGAGAGAGTTTGAGAAAAATAGAAATAGGGTCTCGAAGATGGTTGAACAAGGATTCCAGACATGTTCAGGCTCTTATAAACTCAAAATAGCCCAGGAGATATTGTTGTTTGAAATTGGGCAAAATGAAGCAAATCTCTACACTTGGCCAAAATCTCATGTTTTTACAGTTATACATACAAGTTGGAGCAACTTTGACAAGAGTTTAGGGACACATAGGGTATTGCAGAATGATATCTTTATATGCATCTGAAGAGCTAAGATAAAGGAACCACTAGGTCAAAGTTTCAACTCTTCATCAAACAGAATGGAAGTTATAGGTGCTCGAAGTTTGACAAAAACGTTGGGCAAGAACATCACCAACTGCTGCACCAAATGCAACGATTTTCAATAGATTTTGAGTTATATAGAGGGAAAATCGAAGGAGAGATTCACATCCCGCTTGCAGAGGGATAACCCGTGAGTTCACAGAGCCAGGATTCAGCTCAAATGATCAAGTAATTAGGGGGAAAGAAGGTCTGAAAGTGAGCCTATTCATCCTACCTCAAGAACACATGAACTGTTCGTTCAAATAACCAAGACTTTGTCAGAATTTCAGACTGTTTACGGTGTGATTCAGCCATAGATTTGACAGAGAAACTACAGCCAGATATCCCAAGTGTTAGCAGGATAAAATAGGTGTTAGCAGATTCAGTTAATGCAACTAGATGGTGTTTCTAGTTTGATGCCTTAAACAAATTCACAACACCCCTACAACCAATATCCTACGATTTTAAGAGATAAACAAGCAAGAATGGAGAGTTACCGATCTTCTCCGGCCAAAAATGCAGAAACCGGCGAGGAGCTCCAGAATCCGGTGAGCTTCGAGTTTTTCGACGAATTAGACGCTAAATACCTTCTCTCTGGTTCTCCTGACTACGAGAATCACGGGTATGATGTTTAATTACACTGATTCAGAACGATCATATAGAAATCAAGCGATTAAAAATTAGGGTTCCTCTTCGAACCTTACCGAATTCCGACCTCAAAGCTTCGTGGATTGAGAAATTGTTAGAGGGCTTTTGATCACCGAACTAATGGGAAGTTGGGGTAGTAGCAGTTCCGTTTTGGAGAAGGGGAGAGGTGGCTGCCTTGGTGGTGTTGGTGGTCTCATGGTGGTGTTCAATAAGAAAGAAGAGGAAGAAGAAGATGACCAAGAACACACAATGGAGGGGGTGCAGGTGGCACACATGCACTGGGGTGAATTAGCAATTTCCTAAAAGTTAGGGTGACTTAATTAGAATAATAGGAAAATTAGACATTCTGGAAATAACAATACTGCCCCACATACACAGTTAATCTCTAAGTGTCTCACAAAATTTCCAGTAATCTCAGACATGCCAAGATTCCAGCCAGAACTCAATCCCAAGAAATTACAATTAAGCTCCCGACCAAAATTTACATTCCTATACATTGGGGCTGTTTGGACAAGAGTAAGTAGAGAATAACTAAAACTTCAACAATCTGAAAAAGAAGATCAAACCTCTCTGAAATTGCCGGAATTCCCGAGGGGAGAGAGGAATCCGGACCCGGAATTCCGGATGGGCTGGGAATTCCGGAAATTGTGTTCTCCGGAAAAAAGGACAGTGCTTGCGTGATTATGGCCGACAATGGCTTTTCTTGTTTTTTGTTCTTTTGTTAGTGTGAATACAGGTGGCAAATTGGTTTTTGCTTTCTTGTCAGTGTGTTCATTTTGTGGTTCAGAAGTCAGAACCTGTGAGATTCTCATCATCAACAAGACAAAAAAATTGTTCTTTTTTGAGAGATGCAAAAAAAAATTCAGAAACCCATAACCCACTACACCACCTTCTCATCTTTCAACTAACACAACAAAAACCAAGTTCCTATAAAAGACCTACTACCTGCTTTATTTTATGGAGCACTTTTTCAACTTCACCCAAAAATTTTGCTTATTTATTCGGATGATCTCTTTCTCCACTCTGTCACCAAACAACTTCACACCACAATTCCTTCCTTCTCTCTCTATTCGGCTAAATCACTCAAAATACTCAACCAACACATCCGAACCACCACCACCTTCAAATTTCAGCCTACCATCACCTCAAAATGTTGGCACGTAAAAATTTCGACGACCTCCCTCACAATGATCTCAGACGCCCATCATTTCACTTACCTGATAGTTGTGTTATGTTTGAAAATTTTCCAACTTGGAAAATCGTTTAAGGTACGACAACTTATGTTGTTGCTCTACTTCTTCGGGTCGTGGTGTTAAACTCCCGGACGAATACAGACCCTACTTGGAGGCTCATCTCGAGCGGGCGGGTGGCTTAATATAATGGAGCTTGCGCCTGTTGTCCATACTGTTTTGGTAAGGATATTTTACGCAAATCTAACTATCATAACCCTTCAGAATGGTGATATTCTGCCATGTTGTATTTTTCGCGGACTGGTCGATTTGACAATTGAGTTTATTTCAAACTCATTGCAAATTGGGGACAAATTTTTTTTTGTTACTGCTGATGAAATCACTCAGCACATCAACTGCTCCATCGGTGATTATTACCGATCTTTCAGCGTAAATCCTGTGTTTGATGGCCAAGTGAAATCGAACAACATAAAACCGGAATACAGGTTGTCCAAGACTACATGAAGTCTACGATTAAGAAGTTCGGCGGGTTCAATTACACCGTGTCCGTTTGGCCCACCGTTTCGTGTCCTGGTCCATTCTTTATATTGAAAACGAAGTTTGTTAAACTGATTTTGTAGCTGAATCCTCGTGTGCGTACGACCAGTGCGTGTAACGATCGTCTCGCTAATCTGTCTAAACGCATGGTTAGTTAAGTGTTTAATGCGCATTTGGCCTTGACGTTTCGTCGCAAGGATCAATTCGATGAAGAGTTCCCAATCTTCACGCGACCAAAACATTGGGCGACAAGGCTCATACGAGCATTACGATGGCCTAGGCTTGTTCCTCCCCCGCCATGCATGCTATAACAAATAAAACACAAGTTAAAATAAAATTATTAACGAAACAAAAAAAACTTATAAAACTGAGAAAAATATTTCTCCTAACCTTTTACCCCGAGAGATAGAGAATAGACTTCTTCCAAGTACCAAAATATGTTGCAAACGATGGAGTGAAGAAACTGACTTCCAAACAAGGTATTTATAAGCCAAAAATGGGAGTCCGGAATCCTCAAAGAATTCGGAATTCCGGACTCGGGTAGACCCGGAATTCCGGATTCCTTTGAGGATTCCGGACTCCCCTTTTCACCACTTCTCACCGATTAAAGAAATATTTTATTATTATTTTATTATTATTTTATATATAAAAAATTACAAAAATCTTATTTCATCTACCCTATCCAAACACTCCAGGTAAAAGTAGATCTTTAGTCAAACCGCTCGCTTACTTCCGCTCATCCAAACAGACCAATTCCCTGCTATATCGAAGTCAACAAACACTACTGAGCAAGTAATTTACACAACTTATTCAAAACATAATTTTATTACAACTTAACCCCTATAAGAATTTGTAGGGTGTTACAATTTTATTGCCAATGCTATAGTCTGCGAAAACTACGTATCCAAATTTGTACATTCCTAAAATCATATCACGTCTTTGTGAAACTGTGTGATAGCTTATTGGCTTCTCTCGGACACCAGCAGATAAGAAATAAGAATGTTACAGTCCTGCACCAACAAACCGAAGTTAGACATGTCCGATGGGGAGATTTCCCTGGTAATGAGGTTTGAAGAACTCATTTGCAAATTCGTTTCAACTACGATCTTTGGAACTCCCATTCTTCGTGCAAGCAAAAGTCCCTCCCGGAAAGCAATAATCTCAGCCAAACTAGCTGAAGTCACCGTTGGTAGCGCGCCTGCAATAACTGCTACTAGGGTCCCTGTATTATCGCATAGAACCATCCCAAAGGAGCCACCCGAATGCAGGTTCTTCCAAGACCCATCCGAATTCAATTTAACAAATTGTTGAGTAGGTGGCCTCCAACTTCCTGCACGAGTTTGAGTTAGTGTTTCTATAACTGCCCCTCCCTTGCATCGTTGCATTTTGCGACAGCTTTGCGCCAAAAAATATGGATTGCTTCAAACAGTTCCACCAATTTATGTATGTTCACCCCGTTTAAATACTTTTTGGTTTCAACTACACCACCCACAACGTAGTAATAAATAGAGCTTGCTTCCCCTTCAAAAAACTCTTCAGTGACTCCTCAATCCACAAAGATACCCGAGTATATCTTGAGTGCCAAGAATCCGGACCTAACACCAACTCACACAATCGTCAGCTTGTTTTACAACGCATGAAAAGATGGGTTCCAGATTCGTGATCCTTCCCACATCTAGCACAAAGAAGTGGGATGTCGACTCCTCTCTCAAGTCTTTCCTGAGTATAAAACTTTTGTAACCTCATTTCTTCCATCGATTTCAGGCTGAGGTGTTGTTCAGCTTACACCAAAATTGTTATCAACACTAACTATGCTATTTCTAATATGCAGAACTATGATATAATTCCACAAAGGCAAAACAGTTAAGTGACAACTACAACCAAATTTGGTCACTGTCTATGCATTTTGAACGATATGGGATTTTCCGAGCTCATGATGACACCCTCGGCAGGTACTTGACATTACCCAGGTGCATAACTCGACATATTTGTCAATCATTTCCTGCAATAATTACTCGCTAGCCTCTGCATCTACTTCTCTCTTATGGTAAAAGTGCATGCCAAGTAGTATACCCAAAGTTTTAGAAACCGAACCGTCCATTGAATCGGTGAGGCACTGGTTTGCGGTTCAACCGATAGTTTTTTATACCTAAATCAAATGTGACTAACATGTTGATCAAATTATTTAATAATAATATAACCAAAGTTTTGAAACCATATGATTTTAGTACTTTTAAAATTAGATTTAATTAATTAATGTTCAATTACATCCATGAGTCATTTTAAAATAAAATTTTGATTGGAGAACAACTTACCCCTAAACAATTTTTAACATGAACTTATATTTTCGAAAGATAAATATTTTAAAAAATTTGATACAATAGTTGATTATGTACAACTTTAGTAACATTTGAGCACATAAACATTGTAATGTAAGTTTGGTTTATTTCGATATCACCATCACATCTTTTATTATAAGAGTTTAATATCTAAATGTTGTTATTCCAAAAAAATATCTAAATATTGTTTGACATTTAATGTTTCTACTAGTGTGTTTAAAATACTTCATCCGTATCGTCTTTTTCTCTACGCTTTAACTTTTTGACTCGTATCTGGGTCACTTTGACCGGGTGATTTGGATCCCAAAACAATACGATTTTTTTATAATTTTTTCATCCTGTTATAGAACAACTTTTACCTACAACACCATAAACAAATTGTCAAAAAATTATATCGTTTTGCTATCCAAATTACTGGGTCACTTTAGTGACAAAAGTCAAAATGTAGAGAAAGAGACATTACAGAGGCAGTAACAAATAAAGATTCTCTACAAACTGGACAAATAGTTAAAGAAAAAAGAAGAAGGTTGAGGGCATGTTTGGTATCAGCGGAAAATATCAATAATCAGCTGAAAATAATCTGAAAAGAAAATTCAACTTAATTGAGAATCACAATCTGTTTGGTATCAGCTGAAATTATAGATCACTAACTTGAACACTTTAACAAAAATTAAAGAACTCTAAATTCAAGTAATTAAGTACACCTATTTATATATGAACTGTGATCGTGTTAATGTAAAAAAAATATTAAAATTATTTTTTTTTAGAAATTTTCAGCTGCATAATTCCCAATTTTGGAGATTCTACAATTGTACACGGATTATTTTAATATGCGAATTATCAGATTAAAAATTACAGGCATAACAAACAAAATTGTTACAAAGAAACCTTGATTAAAATCAACAAAGATCCCCGAGTATGTCTCGAGATGAAAGAATCCGGACCTAACACCAACTCACACAATCGTTTGCTTGTTTTACATCTCATGAAAAGATGGGTGTCAGATTCGTACTCCTTCCCACATCTAGCTCAAAGAAATGATGAGCGTGCCAAGCCGTGAACATAGCACTACAAGAGATTGTGTCAATAATGACAACTTACCTGCTGGCAAAATGAAAATTAACACATGATTTAATTTGGAGGTTTATTGACAGCTTTAAATATTGTCAATGCAGAGGTGTTTATGTGGCAATAATTGGGAGATAGTCACTAAATGACGCGGCAGGGTCTTTTTTAGAAATATAAAAATTTTGTGTGGTCAAAATACAATATCAAGACTTTCCTGAGTATTAAAACTTTTGTAACCTCATTTCTTCCATCGATTTCAGGCTGAGGTGTTGTTCAACTTACACCAAAGTTGTTATCAACACTGACGATACTATTTCTAATATGCAGAACTAGGATATAATTCCACAAAAGCAAAACAGGTGACAACTACAACCAACTTTGGTCACTGTCTATGCATTTTGGACGATATGAGCTTTTACGAGCTCACTACCACACACTCGACAAATACTTGACATTATCCAGATGCATAACTCGACAGATTTTCCAATCATTTCCTGCAATAATTACCCGCTAGACTCTGCATACACTTCTCTCTTATGGTAAAAGTGTATGCCAAATCCTATACCGTATCTACTAGAGCGACTCTTACCAGTCACACAACCACAACCACTCTCACGCAGCACAACAAAACCACACATCTGCAAAAAAAATATGCAACTCGGACCAAGCACCCTGCAACACCACCGAAAATGCAACCACTCGTATCGAATTAAAGCTAGTCAATCTTAATAATTCCAATTCTACACAACATGATTGAAATACACATGCCACTCATACATATTTTAATTTAGAGGAAAAAACACTTTCACCACCCTGTCTTGATTGAAGGACACTTTAACCCAATTCCAATACGGAAAAGGACACTTTCACCCTTTTAGTGTGTCGAACTTGTACTCTTTGACTGTTACACCGTTAGTGTGGGAGTGAGCTTTGTCACTTAAAATTGTTTTGGAGACAAACTTGCCCAATTGTAATGGAAAAAGTCAATTTTACCCTTGGCTAACCCGTATATTGCATAGTATGGGGGAAAGATTATCCCAAACAACTAACTTTAGTAACAGACCTCGACCCCAGACCAATGACGTTGCAATAATGTTGTGTAAGTTTTCTGAAGTTCCGCACACGTAAGGGGTGAAAATGTCATTTTCCAAACAAAAATGGACAAAAGTGTCCTTCAGCCAAACTAGAGTGGGTGAATACCCCTTAATTTATACGTTCACGAATGGATGAAAGCCAGGTGTCACTGTAAATCCCGGGGCAAAAACATTAACAGTTCTCCTTTCTTCGGTTTCGGACCAATCTGGCTGCTGCCCCCAAAAATCGAGCAAACAGTAGTCTACTTCAGTCTTCCCAGTCTCCGCCGCCGCCGTCGCAGGGTCCAACCTCCAACCGGCCTTCACCGCCGAAATCCGAAACACTCGTTTCGTTCCGACTACACCTCGGAGTCCGGAATTCGACCTTCTGCTCCATTTCCGGTGCGCCTACTCCGTCGTTCGTCATGGACTCTCTGACCTATACGACGAGTCCTCTCCTCCAGAGACGCAACTTCATCGTCCCTCAGAAAAGGACGAGACATCGTATCCCAACGGTCGCGGCCGGGACGAGGGGTTTTCCGATGGCAATCCGGTGCTCCGTCACCGGAGAGGAAGTCTTCTCCGTCACATCGTCTTCGAGGTACGACGTCGATTATCTCGGCGAGAGCACCAAAGGGGACCTGAATCTCAATTTTGGTATGTACACCTGTACAATGTTAATTAATTGCATTTCTTATTTTGGTCCTTACGTGTTCACAAAAGCCTAATGAACTTCCATGTTTGAAGTGTTTCATGGGGGATATAATTTAATGATGGGTGAATCAAACTTTATCCAGCATAAAATGTGTTTGCTTTTCGATGACATTTAGGAATTGATGGTCGTGAAACAATGGAGGGACCAATTGAAGAGGTAGCCAAAATGGAAGCCAAAGAAGCTGAGGAGTTGCTCAAGCATTTGGGGATACCGGTACAGTTCCAAAACCATTTTTGTCCTTTGTTATCTCCGCAACGGTTCCTTTTTGTTGGTTCTGTACTCGGATATGTGATTAACTTGGTTGTTTTGATTTGTATTAGCTCATATGTGTCTAAAAGGTACATCAACCTAGGCTTACATTGGTTATCACCAAATCAAAGTTTCATGTGCACCTACATACTTTGGATATCACGTTCGACTAGTTTGAGCTTGTCTTAAACTACATCAGTAGTCATCTGATGTTGTGAAATCTAGTAACCATGCCCGTCATTTGTCACTAGAAAACTATTAATCAAAACTTATTTCCCGAGAACTCAACTTCTCACCTCCAAGAATTGAAAAACTTCTTTCAATGTTGGCGTAGATCTTCTGATTTATGTTGGCCATTTGTCCCATTCAAAACTTCATATTCAGTGAAAGGACTTTTTTCTCCTCATATATGTCAGAGTTTCATTTCTGTTGTTGCTTCTTTTCTAACTAATGCATTTTATTTTGTGCAGAGCCCATCTTTTGCCCGACATTCCCCTCGTGGGATATTTTGTAGCCGTACATTGAACCTCCGATCAATTAGTGTCATTGGATATGATATGGACTACACTTTGATACACTACAATGTGATGGTGATCATCGATTCTACAATTTTGCATTAGTTTATCAGTATACAGTTTGATTAATTATTCACTTGTTTTGTTTCTGGAAGTTAAAGTTCTATCTTCCTTTCATATATCTAATGGCGTCGTCCAGTACTTGTGAATACTTCTAGAGAAAGTGCACGAAATGATTTGTACTTTAATTGCTTCATTCACATTACACTGGGATTTTGCTTCTACTTCCTTTACTGTTTCTGCATTTGTCTCTTCCATCAAGTGGTTCTATAACTCTGTATGTATATCTTTATACATGTAGGTATTTTATAACCACACTTAACTAGTTTAGCTTGATATAGTGTTAGTGTAGTGTGTATTTCTTTGGTGGTCCTGAATTGGTTAGTAAACTGTTACTTTGAGAGCTTTGTTTCAATTTTGTGGAAAAGACTCTTTAAATATGTTGAGCTTGTGATTCAAAATGGTGGCAGAGATTACATCTTTTAGCATCAATGGGATATGAGGTTCAGATGTGCATGAAGCTATCCAGGCATTTGAATCTAGTAGTTTTTTGCTTCCATGCTCAAAGCGATTTGCTAGTTTCCATGCTGATACGGCTGCTTTTTGCAGGCTTGGGAAGGAAGGGCTTATGATTATTGTATGGATAATCTAAAAAACATGGGGTTTCCTGTTGCTGGACTTTCTTTTGACCCAGACTTGGTGATTGTTCTTACTTCAGCAGATTGAAGAGTTTATTGCCTTTTGGTTCTGTGATATTAACGAATTTTTAGTGCCCTTGTTTTTTTTGTTAGGTAATCAGAGGCCTTGTTATAGACAAAGAGAAAGGCAACTTGGTTAAGGCTGATCGATTTGGTTATGTAAAAAGGGCTATGCATGGCACCAGCATGCTATCAACTCGAGCTGTGAGGTGAGTCATCTCATGATTGTATTATAGTAGCTATTGGGGGTTAAATAGGGAATGTGCCTTCTAAGTGCAAAAAAGAGGTCAAGCATTCACCACGTCAGAAGCAAAAACATAGGGTTCAGCCAACAAAATATCCTCCGTCATAGACCAATGACACAATATCCGAAGCAAGCGTCCCTTCAAATGCAAAGGGGACTGTTCGTTACCCACAAACACTGTCTATTATTCTGTCCTACAAGTACTCCTGTTCTTGTAAACCCACTGTAGTCTTGTCCAAGAAAACACTGTCAGACTCCAGAATGGAAGACCCAAAAGAATGTGATTAATATGGTTGAGAAATATATATATATATATATATATATATATATATATATATATATATATATATATATATATATATATATATATGGAGTTGATTCCTCATGTTATTTATACCTTGTAATTTCTGATTACACTTGCACACATTTAGATCGTCAATTGTAACTAAAACCCTAGAGCAATAGATTTATTACTCAATACTAAAGCCAGTTAAGATAAGTAAAATCAGACACGGGCCATTATGTAATATTGGATCTCCGAGACCATCGAATTATCAAACAATTGACTCAAAGATCCTCATGATTTATTAGTGTGTGACTACATCAAAAAAAAAAATCTCAAATGGTGAAGGTGCAAATAGAAATCCATCCTTGTATTCTGGACCAAATAATACTATGACTCTTAGAAATCCCTACGACCATGCACAATGCTCAGTTGAGGTGATGTCATGAGCTAATGAGTAATCTGCGACCACGGCATCTTAGATGATGGTTATACATTAAGACAACATAAGGTGTTAGCTTGACTTTCTTATCTGAATATTTTTAACTTGCGGCAAAATTAGGCATAATGTTTTCTACAGTGCATGTTAACTTTCTATGCATGAAAGTGAGATGTATGGGAGGGAGCTAGTGGATCTGCGAAAGGAGAATAGGTGGGAATTCCTGAATACATTATTCTCAGTTTCAGAAGCAGTGGCTTACATGCAGGTAACTTGCACCGCTTCGAGTTACTCTGTGATGAATAGACTCCTCTTGTTTGTTCATCACCTAATGTGCGTTATTATTATTTTTATTTTTTTTGTTTTCTAGATGGTCGATAGATTGGATGAAGGAGCCATATCACCAGATCTTGGGCCACTTGATTACAAAGGCCTTTACAAGGTAATACTTGTTACTAAATTCCGTTTCTGTGGTGTGATCCTAATGTAAGTGTTATTAATAAGTGTCTTGCACTGGTTTTAGGCAGTTGGAAAGGCCCTCTTCAGAGCGCATGTGGAAGGTCAGCTAAAGGTATAACATCTTATTTTTTTTTTTTTTTGCATTTGCCTTTATTTGAGTAAGTACCAAATAACTGGTTCCGCTATTGCAGAATGAGATAATGTCGAGACCTGAATTATTTGTCGAGCCTGACCCCCAGTTACCTTTGGCTCTTTTGGATCAAAAAGAGGTAGTGTGTATTTTTTTGTAATTATTTTACACTGTAAGATTATTTGAGTACGCTTTCTCTAACTCAATAGAGAGGTAAACAATAAGCCTGAATGTCTTCTTTGCTTGGCAATTCTCTTACCAGGCTGGTAAAAGACTCTTGCTCATTACCAACTCCGACTATCACTACACAGACAAAATGATGCAGCATTCATTTAACAGATATCTGCCAAACGATATGAACTGGCGGGACTTATTTGAAATGGTGAGTACATGATTTTCCTGATGGTTCCAAGAAATCAAAAGTAACTGCATTTTCTTCCCCTCTTTTCTCTTTGTATTTTACTCAAGGTATTCGATGATATCTTGATAGTTCTTTGTTTTGTATATGGAGCAAGCTTTGTTCAAGAATCTACATGCCCTGGAAAATATGCCAGAAGAGCTTAGCAGTTGCTTGTTGTCTTCTGTTGCAATTTTCTTTTCCTGTAGCATGAATGATCATTTTCGTTCCCAATGTTTTGGAAAATGTCAATGCGCTAAACAATATCTTGAACATCTATGGAAGATTGGGAGGTATTCGTAAACTACTGGAAGCCATTTCAGCGTCGTACTAAGTTTTTGTTCTTGGTAGGTTATAGTCTCATCAAGGAAGCCAGAATTTTTCCAGATGTCGCACCCCATGTATGAAATAGTGACCAATGAGGGCCTTATGCGTCCATGTTTCAAGACTTGTCCAGGTATTTCAGTGTCATCGATAGCCCTTTATCCATTTTTCTTGGAGCTGTTGTTTTGTTTTATTATTGTAATCTCGCGCCTTCTCCAATTGAAGGGTATGCAGAAAACTGATGCATGCTTGTGTTGCTTATTTTTTCCTTTTAGACACAAAAATTGATATTATTTGTTGGATAAAGGAAAACTTAAGAGCAGCTAGTCAACTTCTTAAACTATACGAGAAAAGATGAAACCAAAATGAAAGACAGAGCCACTATGCACCTGGTTTTATTTTAGTTGCTCTTGTTTCCGGATCAGCAAATTATTACAGCCAGTAAAGATCAGAAGGAATTACACTGCTCCATAGGAGACAAGATGTCCCAACTCTCAAAGTGTAAAGCATAATTCTTTAATCCATCTTCTGAAGAATATGTGAATATGTGATCGCAAAGATGACCAAATCAATATGTGTGAAAATGTGGATATTACATGGCGTTTCATACGAGCAGTTATGTAAGGAACCCCTCTCCTTTAGAGAGGAGAACATAGAACCCTTTTCAAGTTTAAGTAATAAAAAGTCAGGCCACCAAGAATTTAGGAAACATTTTTGGCAGTTGATAGCAAGTTGATCTATCAACTATCAGTTAGACTTGGCTGGTTGATAGCTCAACCCTGCAATGGACTGAAATTCATTAACAATCACCATCCATTTCTTTCCACTAACAATCACGATACTGTTGTCTTCTGCTGAAGTGAACATTCCGAGCAGTGAAAGTAAAATGACATTCCATTTCTTTCCACTAATGTCGAAAGTCAAAACCATTCCAGTGTGTACTTTGCACATTACAAACTTGGTTCAGACACTTACTGCTTTCAAATATGAGCCCGGATGTCCATCTTCAATCCCCATTAAAAAAACATCATTTTCACTAACAACGCCTCAAATAGAGGAAAAGTCACGTCAATTTTTTTGATTAAGCAAGATAGATGATGAGTGCCCCTCCAGCTATCATAAATTACTCCCACATATATCAAGCCACCCGAGTCCGCATTTCCTTGTAGTAACTTGTTCTCACTTTCTTATCTGATCTTAAAATCACAATTTTTGGTATTTGGTATCACATGATAAAATACCCTGAAATCCAGTTTACATCTTAATTTTTATTGCATAGACCGTGTAGATACACCTGCATCTCTAATTGCATACTTTGTGCGGGCCTTGTCTATACTACCATAACTCCTACCTGAGCTAGAATGTGGTACTCGAAAATATGAATCGATCTCATAATATCTTAGGGTTCATAAGCACATAACTAAAACAGGATCAAAAGAATTCAGGGACTTGGTAAGACATTTGGAAGAACTTAAGTAAAAGCGGAATCAATAGCATGTCAACACTGTTATCATTTTATACTTCCCGTACAAGTGTCCCATGTACAACATCTCGCAGCCAGCATTTACAAACTGAAAAGATGTTACTGATGGTGTAAATTTCTTTGAGTGATCTCTTTTCATTACCTTCATGGAAGATCTTTAGGTTACTGGGTTCAGAACAAGGTTGATCATCTTATTTTCTGCAGGGGGCTTGTACTCTGGGGGTAGTGCACAAATGATTGAGAAGTCTCTGAACATTCAAGGTGATGAGATCTTGTATGTTGGTGATCATATATATACAGATGTAAGTGTATCCAAAGTTCACCTGCGGTGGCGGACAGCTTTGATTTGTCGAGAATTGGAAGAAGAGGTTATCTGGTTTCTCACTCTGCCTATTTTTCAATTATGTTTCTCATGCTGTGAAGATGACACCTCGTGATTTTTTTGCTTTCTAGGTTTCCTGAGAAAAGTTATCAATAGCATGTCATTCTCATTTGGGAACTGTCACTTAAATAGTAGAACGTAGGAAAAAATAGTAGGACAAAGGGACACTACTGGAATTGCCGAGTTGGCATGGGCATCCTTAATCTTGTAATTGAATACATGGATTTGATCATATGTATAGATTGGGACAATTTTTCATGAATTCTTATATGATGAGTTTGTTTTATCTTTTCTTTATTTTTCGTTGAATTGATATAACTAAGTTTTCAGTGAGTTTAGAGGTTCCTTTTTAGACAGTTCATGTTCCTTATTATCACTGAACGATTATTCAGTTCTGTTTTCCATCATGCAGTATAGCGCTTTGATCAGTAGTCAAGGTCATAGAGCTGCATTGATAGAGCTTATAAACCAGAAGGAGATTGTGGGGGATCTGTTTAACCAACTCCGTCTTGCCCTACAAAGGAGAGAGGAGGAGCGCCCAGCACAGGTTTATATACAATGTTTTAATGTATCAGTTATATTCTTGTGTGTCTTGGATTAGACAATGATTTTTCCTTCTCTGATGGCAGTCAAATATTCTTCCAACATCAACAATGTTATCAATTGAACTTACTCTGCTCCAGGGCCAGCCCTAGACTTTGGGGCTTAGAGTAAATATAACAAATGAGACTCTCTGTTAAAATACTCATCATATAATATATTATAATTTTTTATATAATATTATATATGTCATTTTAATGCAAAAAAAGAAATCATCCTTCTTCTAAAAAAAGAAAAAGAAACCATTCTTCACAAAAAATAGAAGAAATGTTCAATATTTTAAATATGTACACCATTTATTTATTTATGCACTCAAATAAGAACATAAATACAGATGTTTTAAACTTTATTTGAAAAAAATAAAATCAATTTAAGTTACAATAGATAAACAGTTTTGACAGTATGTTGAATATACTCTCTAACACAAATTCGTCTCGTATTTTCAAGAAGAATTTGTTATTTTAGTTAACAAAATAGTTCAATTCCAAAATTTATACGACACGTATCAATATACTTGTATTGCCAAGACAGGGTAATAGGCAGTTAAATAAATGTGTCTCTAAATGTATGGGGAGAGAGAATTTGATAGAAAGAAGGGTGCGTGGCAGAGAGGAGGTGATATATTTGTTTTCCCTTTATTACTAAAACACAACTATACCCCTTCTAATAAATTTGGGCTGGGGCCTTAGTGGCTGGTGGGCCTAAAGCAGCTGCACTAACTGCTGGATGTGCCCTGCTCCAAAGGGCCTTCCAAGTTCCAAGTGCTTGTAAACTTAATCACTCCTTTCAGCAAAGATGTTAAAACCGACCACCAATAGGCTATAAATGCAACTTTGGTTTCCATGAAAGAAGATGATACATTGACTATTCTGGTTTAATTCGAGTTCATATATTGGATTTTTACCAGCACCTACAGATAATTGCAACTGAAAAGACTGTCGAAACCTGGCTTAATATATGATCTTAACAAGATAGACTTTAGGAACGAATATTTCTTTTAGAATGTAGGTAATGTTTTTGGTCAAAATTTAAAATTATAATTTTTATTTTTAAATTCTTCTTTTGCAACATAATGGATTTACCAGTATCCCATTTCAAAGCCACTCTCACTCCCTTCGACAGTTGAGTGAATAGAGTAATTTTAAGCCTATTCAAGATAACCATTTCCAGTTGCAGAATAGCTGCAGTTTGTTATATCCTTAATCATCTTCCTTTTTCAATCATGGTTGAACAGAGTGATTGAACACAGAACCCATCTGACATGACCATTCCAGTTGCAGAATATTTGCAGTTTGTTATATTCTTCAATCATCCTCCATCTTTAAGGGAAGAACTGATCGTCCTCTTGTATTATAACATGTTTCTCTACTGGTGATGGTTTATATGTAGCACACAGATATATATATGAAGAACAAAGACCTGGAACATAGAAAGGCATCCACTCCTCCACTCACAAAAGTTACAATCATATTACTTCCTAGCCCTTAACAGCCAGTGGAGTGAAATTAGTTACTGGAATTAAGAGAGTCCACTTACAATTGTTACTTCCCTAGCCCTTAACAGCCGGCGGATGAAATTAATTTTGGTATTTATGCATATAAATTGAGACCCTGAAGTGCCACGTATGAACTTCTGATTCATAGAGTGAAAAAGCATACAAAGTTAGGCGGCACTTGGAATTAAACATGGTGCACTATGGTTTACAACGCTCACTTCTTAATTTTACATTTACTGTCTTGATAATTATATGAAAATCCATGTTCATGCAGTTTGTCGCTTCTGATCTGTCCTTTTCTGTTGGACGAACCCTCCTTTTTCAATTAAAAAGAAAGGGATCCGTGTACACAAATGCTTTCAACACAACTATCATAGTAGTATGTTTGTATGTGTTTATTCTCTTGTAATTAAACACAGAACAATTGGACTTTATTTTTCTCTTTTTCTTTGTTTGTTTTGTCTTTTTCTACTATGTGAAGAAATAATCGTATGTTCACAGAATAGCTATCATTAGCTTATTGTCCTTGATTACAATAAAGTCCCTCGACTCTATTTCTTTTGACATGACTGGTGGGAAATTATGTAGTGACGTTGCACAAAAAGAAGAAGACATTAGTTTCTTTGATCTCAAATATATCCTAGAAATTTAGCGATATTTCAGTATAATAAGGTGCAGTGGTGATGTCAAATGACCAAGTACGATATCAAAATAATATGTTAGTGCTGCCATTATTGACAGAAGACCGACCAGTTTGGTGAAAGTATTGAATTATATAATTCTCTTTGCCTGTTTGTTGATTGGCGTTTATTCATCTATATATTCAGACTCTTGCGGCCACCAACATGGATGATCATGAACTCACAGAAAGCATGCAAAAGCTACTTATTGTTATGCAAAGACTTGATGATAAGATTGGTCCAATGTTGGAAGCAGATGGGGAGCACTTTAATAGAAGGTTAGTAAAATCCTGGAGAACTTGCAGCTTTGAAAGATTTGCAATCATGTCAGGTGCTTTACTAGGTCATATGTGTAATTTAGTTGAATTCTTTGAACTGAGTATATGGCTGAATTGCTCTCTATATATACTCCATATATAATGTGCTGAATTTTGTTCATGCTCGACTGCGGATTGGGGCTTCTATACCGTGGATCGAAAAGGGATTATTCACCTCTGGCAAATTGAATTTTGAAATCTGATCCATTTGCATCACCCCAATTTGGGATATGGTTGTCAGTGTACACGTACAATATCTTATTTAATTGCAAACTCTTTTTTTAGGTTACTGCATTAGACTATGACTGGTTAGAAAAGCTTGCTTTCTACTAATTGTATGACAAAAGCTTACATGACAAGCAACTAGAGTATAAAAAGTGCTCATGAGATTGATGACGCGATAACTTCTAGGACACGTCAGTGGAAGAAAGAACCTGCAATTTTCACAGTTACAAATTGTCTATGTTTTGATTTACCGGAGTATAAAAGTAGCAAAAAGGATAGTTTGACTTCGTCCTCAATTATCTATGGAAACATCAACTTTTAAGTTTCAAGCAAGGTAGGATTCTAAATCCCAAAAACGGCCTATGCTCAACATGCTATCTTTTTATATGAAAGCAAAGACTTCAGTACTTATTCTCCTATGCTTAGCCAGAATTTTGGCATGTCATGTACTGTTACCAACTCTCCAATCGGAAGTTGACAAGCGTCCATTTGATGCTCCTTTTGTGGTTACAAATAATTATGTGCATGAAGTATGTTAGTAATAGTTAATACTATAGTATTGAAGTTTATATTCTTGATTGCATAGAAGTGAAGAACCTCATGAACTAACTCTTATTCATTTTTATATATGATCAGAATCACCAATAAGGAGCATTAAAAGTAAACAGGGCCCTCAAATTTTGTTGAATTAAAGCTGTTAGTTTTCTGGTTATCTCCGCCCCAATTAGCATAACCTTTTCTACTTCCTACATCAATCTTCGTCATCCATACCACCTACATATAGCAAGCCCCTAAACGTAGAGAAAAAAGAACTTTGAAATATTATCTCAAAGGATCTGACTTTTTTACATATAGAGTCAACATATAACCGAACTATCTACAAATAAAATCAAATAGTTGATGAGCAATACTGTTCATGTAAAATTTTGATTTATTTGTTGATGAATACAGAAGTAATGACAAAAAAAGAAAGAAAAAAACATGTTTCTAATTACTCATTTCGTATTCAAATTTATATTACAGATTTCTTGTTGTTTCTTTGTGATTTCACTTGAATTTTATATAGCTCCTTCTATCATTTTATCAATCTACGTTCATTAATTTCTTCCATTATATATGCATAATTTTTTTTGCATAAATTAAACAAATGCTTCCTGATTATGTAGAATCTGTCTTCGGAACAGTGCTCTATGTAAACTTAGTATAAACTCCATTTTTCTAATAAAAAGGTTTAACTCGTGTCAGTGAGTATCTGGACACGGTCATGTACTGTAAATATTAACATTATATGACAATAATGATATTTAGTGATTTGTGGTTATTCAAGCCTCCTCACTCTCATGCATGCCTTTCTGTTTCTTTTGTAGTTTGACATGCTCCCCTCTTTTGTTTCAGGTGGGGTTTTCTTTCACGTGCTGGTCTGTGGGACAAAAGCCACTTAATGAGACAGATTGAGAAGTACGTCATTTGTAGTGCTATGTTTTGTAGGGTTTTGTGGTATCAGAGGATCGCTTGTAACTGATAGATGGTTCTGAACATTTTAATTAGTTCTTTATTTTCTTTGAATTGCAGGTATGCTGATATATATACGTCAAGGGTTTCAAATTTTCTTCATTATACACCCTTCATGTATTTCCGCTCACAAGAACAGGTACTTGTATACACATTTATTTCATAACTGACATTTATGCAAGTCAGGATTTTTTGTTTAACATCTTTTCTGTTCACATCCCTTCCTGTGGTAGGATAGCACTATGGTGTTATTTTACATTTTAACAAAAGCTTGTCAGCTATGTTGCTATTATTTCCTGTCACATTTTGTACTTGCTCACTTTGATCATGGCCTGTTCTAACCAAAAACACAGTTGAGCCGTTCATACTATTTGAAAACTCAACTCCTAAGAATAAGGGAATTAAGTTGGAAAACTGCTTGCTTTAAATTTGGCATCTTTGAGGAGAAACAGAAATATATACAAGTTTCATTTCTGATTAATGCATATTACTGTCTTACATATTTATGATTGACACTAATCATTCAACAGTTATGTGGCCTAGCCCCAATAGGATCAAAACCAAAATAGTAGTCTCTCCTTACACCATCCAGTCCATAATTCTTGCAAGTAATATCAAATGCTTCATCCTGACAACTCTAGAAACATAATTTCCACCAAATCACCCTATTGTGGCTGTTCTCCTTGGTGAAGTTTGTTATCACCAATTCACCATCATACCCCACTGATAGTTGGATCCATAGCAAAGGTTCCAGAAGTTTTAAATTGGAAACTTTGTTCCTTTCACCAATTCCTTGAAACCTTAATGAACCTTTATTAGCAGAAAGGTAGTCACCAGTTCAGTAGGACCTTCCATTTCCATTTCTTGTCCGCTGGTCTAATGGCCGAGAATTTCCTTTACTTGTTTCTGAATACACCGACAGGAAATATGAATTATGAGGGGGTAAAAAACTTGAATGCTGACTACTTGTTAATTTGCTCTCTAACAGCACGGTGAAAGGAATTTGTTGGCAAAACTGTCAAGAAGAGGTTGGGCGAGCCTTGAGATAATAAATGGGACTTCCAAAGTGTCTTGGGAAGAGACTCCAATTGAAAAGAACATGCATGAATATAAGGTGTCTATGGGAAGAGGCTCCAATTGTGAATAAAACGGGCATGAACATATGGAAGGTCATTAGGGGAAAAAATTGTTGAGAAGTCCCACATCAGGAATTCAAGAGGAAAATAAAGAATTAATAAGTTTCCTGGGCTACTCCCCTCATTGCCAATTGGTTTTGAGGTGGAACTCCATTATTCTAACATGGTATCAGAGCGGGTCACCGATCCCGTCTCAAAAACCCTAAACAGCCGCCGTCCAAGAGAATCGACCGCGTCGTTCCCTCCACCGTCGGCCAGACAAGAAAAAAAGGTCCACGTGTGCCAAAAGATGCCACACGTGAGGGGGCGTGTTGAGAAGTCCTACATCAGGAGTTCAAGAGGAAAACAAAGAATTAATAAGTCTCCTGGGCTACTCCCCCCATTGCCAATTGGTTTTGAGGTGGAACCCCATTGATTCTAACAAAAATAAACAATCTTCAACCAAAACTAATGTCATTTAGGTTGAGATCCTCACTACTGCCAGGTAGGATTAAGACATCTTGGCCTTTGATATGGTTAGCAAGTAGCAACATGAAGCTAGGCGAATACCCAAGAGGTCAAAAACTGACTTTCTATATCCAGAAGTGAAAATGTATTGCATTTCGAAGCAATAGACTCTACTTGCATCTTTAAGCTCTAAGTTGGATTCTGTCAAAACTATGTTTGGTGTTCCAGTTCTTTATCTGGCCTATAGCATTAAGTGTTTTCTGGAACTCTAAAGATAATAAAAACTAATCTGAACAATCTAGGTCTCAAGTTTGTGGAATGAATGGTTCTTCACATCAAACATTGTCTGCACACGTGCTTCCTGATTTGAGTTACGAACTCATGGGAAGGAAACTGTATGTTAGTCAATACAGTGCGTGGAATTTGTATGAAATCATTTTCTGAATTCCTAATTGGTCTCTTTATTTTTCGTTCTCACATGTGTCATATTTTGTTTGTAATGCAGTCTCTTGCTCATGATTCATACTCATACCAACAGCCGGCCCACATTAACTCAGCTAATGGCAACTGCGAGGAATCATAACCAAGACCAGATTAGTCCTTTTTTGTCAAATGTAGTAGTGTTGTCCATCAGATAGTTATTGTTCTTTAGTCCTTGTGTTAACAGTATTGTTCTGGGAACAGATTCCCACCCAAGTACCAAGGAAAAGATAAGAAATTTTCAGCTCCTATGCGATGCGAGTTAGGATTTGTTTTTGTAGAGCCATGGGTGTAATAAGGTATTGCGCAGGCGGATAAATCATATTGTAATTGCATGTCGCGGCTACTTTCTATCCCTTCTGTTAAATGGACATGCCTGCATATTATGGGCTCTGTTTTTATTTTCCCTTTTCATTCTGTCTTGCTAGTTATAAGACCTCGCTCCATTTGATTATTCCTCTAAAAAATTGTTTACATGCGATTTCGGATTTGTATACGCTTCTAACACAAGTTTTAGTTGTGACCAACTACTATTTGCGGTAGCTGAAGGGAAAGATGCAGTATTCATACCGCCTTTTGAGCACGTTCACTTATGCCCTAGGCCTTAGTCCTGCATCTTGGTACCACCTCAGTCCAGCTCCGAAATTTGCCAAAATTCAATATTCAAGTTTCCGTCCGTGATGTGATTCATTCACCGGCACTGTCTCAAGCCCTGCTCTGAGCATTTACCGCATGGATGTCAGCCTTTGCAGGTACTTGATAATATCCACTATAAATGGTGAGCTCCCGGGTCCCAGTTCCAAAGGACGGAGGAAGTAGTGGCGGAGCTGGAAATTAATAAGATCAGTAGTATAAGAGTTCAGAATCGGCAATGCATTCTTCTAGCTAATGGAACGACACCACCATTAAAATATACAGGATTGAGTTTTTGAAAACCCAGGGAGGTAACTGTCACCCATTGCCCTTATGTGGCACCTTCCGGGAGAGCACACACTTGTCCCAAACTCTAGTGTTCTAGGATACCCAACATGTAAAGAAGCTTTTTAGATGTCCGTTGTAATATCTTCTACTCAGCATCCGACTCTTTTTACTTTTTCAAAGAGACTCAACCACCATTACACCTATATAAAGTTGCACGTCTAACAACCTCCATCTCTATACTTTCTTCTAATCTATTGCTTCCACTGCATACATGTAAGATCTGATCAGCTAGGGAATTGGCACTTCTAGCCACCCAACTATGATTAAATTTCTTTCCAACACACGTGCTCACAACGTCTTGAATCAAAACTGCATACTCATGGGAAGAAGACTTTTCCTTCACTAACTTTATCAAAGTTTGATTATCACCTTCAAAATAAACCCTTCACGCTCTGATTCTAACTTGTATTGTCCCAGATAGCTAACCTCAGAGCTTGAGCCTCTAAGAAAGAAGAGGAATGGTCTGTACCCCAACCCCATTTACGCACTTTGCCATCATGATTTCATAATACCCTGCTCTGAACAGAGGTGCCTGTATCTCCCATCCAGCTAGCACCATAGTTACATTTCACATTAGGAGAGAAAGGACTCTGCCTTCATAGATCCGCCTTGTATTATGAAATAAGCTCACATGTCACACAATTATAGTATAACTTTGATATCCGCCTCTAACCTCCTTTCTTTGAATTCTTAGCCAGCGTTGAGGTAATCCGTGTGCAACGGTTCTCATCCACTTCATCCCTAAAGGGTGAAAATACTATTCTTTCATTTACGTTTACTGAATTGTCGGAAGGAATAGTCGTTTTGTTTGGTTTAAATTAGGGCTATTGTTAAAACCATCATTTTTTTCTTTTCTTGTGATGGCAGAATATGCTGTTTCTGAACTCGAATTCAGACCGAACCTCATAACTTGAACTTAATGGGTATTGTTGAGAAAATAACGTGAACACTAAGGTAAACGTAATAAAAGAAAAAGAAATTATAACCCTTGTTTTCGTGTCAAATACTATTGAGCTATCCGTGCATGTCTTCATCACACGTTTGTGTGCAGAGATGGAAAATGGAACCCATCCAACATGATGCGCACCCAATGGAGCAGATCATATCTGATCCGTTTAGGATCAAATATGGATCATAGGTTTTTCGATCCGTGAAACCCGATCCTTTCCAATTAGGTTATTATACCTAATGAATTCAACAATATACATGTATGAATATAATTGCAAATATATTTTTAACTATCATTACTTTAGATAACGTCATAAATGTGATATATTCATAATTCAATTGCGATTAAATTGTATAAGTTATAGTGATAATTTTATATCAATCCAATATTGATTAAATTCATAAATTTCGAACAAAAAATAATGTTTTCCATAATTTGATTCGAATACGGCGAATTCCAGATACGATTCTAATCCGATATGAACCCTTGTTGATCGGATTTGGACATAAGTCGATCCTATACAAATCCGGTCCGTTCCCATCCCTATTTGCGTTCTAAAGTTGCTAATTGTTACACATTTGTATCTTAGACTCTAAACGAGCTTCACACTTTTCTCTCTTGTGAGTGAAACGAGCTTCAAAGTGTTTGTTTGCAATGGTTTAAAGTTCTATTTTTTTAAACTAATTACTAGTGGCGCCCCGCGCGCGCTGCGCGCGGTGCGGCGGTGATGTTTGTGTCGGTGAAAAATCTCGCGTTCTCTCTGAATTTGAGATTTTATTACATTATTGGATAGTCATTACACAGAGGGAAATTAGGAAAACTGGATATAAAATTGGCAGAGTTTTATGGAGAAGGAGCAACACTTCGGACGACCCATTTGGTAATTCTGGGGTTCCCGTTTTGGATACTTCTTTGGACACGAACGTCGAACGTTGATGTTGCATTGATTGTATTTGCGTTGATTACCACCTGCTGCTGTTCCTGCAAGTAAAATGTGTTAATTTTCTATATAGCAGTTGAGTATTTATAGTGTATTCATTGTATTTTTGTAAATACCTGATCAGTCAATGCTGAGATTTCAGTGAGGCTTTTGTGCAGCACTGTTTCTACAGCCCTACCAAATATAGTTGCATTCATGATACCTGTTTCATGCTTAAGTTCTGCATACATACGACCACTGTAATTGGAATTGCGTAAGACTCAGGCTAATATCATCATAATTATGTAAGATGCAGAAATATGTTTTTAATATGTATAACCTTGGTATAGTATCATGCTGACGGTCACGACAGTTATATCCTCCAGGATGGAATCGTTGGCGTTTGCACTGTCGGCAAGCATTATACCATCCTTGTTGATTTGTTCGCATGACAAGTATGGAGACTTTTATTATTGTTTCCTCATTCCTTCCCTGCAATAATGATAAGCAATGTTGTGATACTTATATAGAATGGAATATTACTCGAATTGATTGCTACAATATAATGAACACAGAGTATTACCAGAAGTCCCCTAGCGTCTGATATGTTGTTCATTATCAATGTCGTGTATTGTAGTATTGACGTGGTTTTGTGTGAACAGGATGTGCTTTTTCATTCATTTAAGACATTTCAGATCATGAATAAACCTCCCACAAATTAGCACACGAAGGATACCCTCGGATAGTATGTTGTAAATTTGGTACAGCTCCAGACCATTTCTTTTGGTGGACCAACAACCAACACTATTATGCAAACAACCTTCAGAAACAGATAAAATTATAGAAAGAACAAACCTGAACATATCCCAATATCCGAAAAGCCTGCTGGTGACTTCTCCGAGACCTCACGACAAACAGAAAGTTCCAGGCTCTCTTTTCCACCAGTATCCAATAAATCATACAATGCTTCCTGCACATACCATTGTGACCTAAATTACTAAATTAAGAAATCCGAGTGATTGGACACTTTCAGTGAAGTAACTAACCCCGGATTCAGAATCACACGAAGAAGGGTGGCTTATGACACATATGCTTCTGCCCTCTTGTCAGATTAACTGTAGGATGTAGCCAAGTAGAAGCACCTTTGGAATATCCTTGTCTCCAAATGCTGCTTTTTGCATAGCTCCCTGTAGTAAGATAGAGAGAGCCGAATCAAGCACAAGAACTCAATCGAAGAAATAACAGCGAAAACAAATTGAGCCAAAATTATATGCAACACAAATACCCTTGAACCAAAATTCAACAGAAAAAGATATGGACACGCAAAATTTATACAAGATTACAAACTCCCCACAGACGAACTGATTCGAAAACACTAATTATGCAAAAATCAGAGGAGAAACACCGAAACCCTTAACTCACGGTAGAACTTCCTATACCAGCCTATCACCATGAACACCTTGCTAATATAACAACTACCACCATCTCCATAGCCATCTCCAAAGAACCTGTAATGTGCAGTCAGATTTAGTAGAAAAGAACGATGACGTTGCACAATATGTACCATTTTCTGAAAGTGACAAACTTAACAGTGAAGTTCGGAATCACCATTTTAGACCGGAAGCAATTAGTTTCACGTGCCAAAGCTCCACCGAGAAGTAACATGTAACTACATATATATCCCACAAAAAATACAGCAACTTAGGATGACTATAGTATCAGAGCATTTGCAAGAAATTCTCACACGTAATCCAGAGTATAATTATACACTCATTAATATTACCTTGCTAATTATACACTCTTTTCATGCTGAACTTCCACTATGAGAATCAAGAGAAGGAGTTAGTACTTCAATAACACATGTAGACAACCGATTTTGCTAGCTAATCCATGACTTTAGACTGTAAGTTGATTTGTGGGTCCAGGGAGATCACTTGTTCGTTAGGCCACAAAAAACCACATATGGCACCTTTAAGTTCATTCGGCTACGGCCGAAGTGACGATTGGAAGTTCCAAAGCACAATCAAACGTGAAAAGAATGGATACAAGCTAAGGTAAAATATTGCTGCATGTCATTAAGAGCATGTATTGATCAAAGGATGAGATAAATGGTAATCAGGTCGCTAAGATTGTTTGAAGAGATTGCTGAGTTTAGGCAAAGACCCTGGCAAGGTTCTGCAAGGTCTTCAAATCACACAATTAGGCTAAACAAAACACCACATAACCCCCAACACTAAGTAAAATTAATAAAGCACAAATATGTTTTCTCCTGTTTAATTGTTGACTATGCTTCTAATATTTACAGAAAAGGGTCAGTCATATGTTTGTTTTCTCAAGACAACTGGTTAAAATATAAGCAACCAGACCTAATTTGCTTAAAAAGAAAGTTTATTGTCACAAACTCCATATATTGTTATACTTCGCAGAAAATATTTCATTTAAGGAACGTTGTAGCATAATTCCATCCAACCTAAACGATGTACATTATTCGATCAGAGCTTCATTTTTTTTTTCATATACAGATGAGAAATATATAGATACAACGTACTTTGAAATTGATGCAGCTATTTTTGCAACCTCTGGTGGGAATTGTATCCATGTACATGGAACAATAAGTAGAACATAAAAAACAGGATCCATGCAATGCATACAGTGGGTGCAGATTAGAAGAATTAATGGGCTCTTCATCTCCCAATACGATGCTGTTGCTATAAAAACATACCCAAAGCTTTGAAAGCTATAATATCAGAATAGCTATGGACAAAAAAGAGGAAGCTGCAAGTAGGCCTCCAGAAATTGTGGAAAACAAATTGAGTAGCAAAAGGAAGCGAGACGATGAAGTCAGGAAGGGCAAGAAGCTGAAGCATACTGTAAGCGTGGAAAGTACTGAGAGCGAGAGTGGAAGTGAATCGGAAAACTGGCATCAGCATGACTATGTTGTTGGCAAAGGATCTGAAACTACAGTTTACTCTGGAGCCGACGACGAAGACGATGCATGTGATAGTGATACGGCAAGATCTTATGAAAGAAATAAGAAGGCTATTTTAGCTATGTTTCGGCGACAGAGGGAGGCAGGACGTAAAAGCAGAGCAGAGCGACAGGAACGACTGAAAAGGAAAGGCGACGATCTTAATGAAAAAATCTCGAAGAAGAAGCGTAGAAAATAAATTAACTATTAGATCTTTATTTTTAGTATCTCGTATAATTAAAATTATGGATCTATTACTTTGGTATCGGTGGCTATTGTAAATTTTGAATTCATATTAAGGATGTTTTATTTAGTTGATATCATCACATGATATTATTACTTGTCATTGGATAACAATATGTATCTTAATGGGGGATTGGAAAAAACAACCATTAAAATATGTATGTTAACCAAATTGTGTTAAAATCTTGACAAAGTTGGTAGTTTGAGTAAGAATTAAAGCACATCTAGACTCAAGCCAGCTTGCAAACATAGGAACGTTAACCAAAGAATGTCAGGATGTATCTTAATCAAATTGTGTCGCTTTATAAGTGAAATTGCCTCCTTAATTTAGAAGCCTGCTGCACATAGATATGTGAAGGGAAGACCATCACATACCACCATACCAGAAAGTCATGCAAATGAGATACGCCACCTTGATTTAGAAGCGTGCTGCACATAGGAGGAATCGGGACAAAGGGACCCAAGAAATGTAAGCGTAAATTTGCCTCCTCGCTTCTTCAGCTGTGCCAGTAATGTTTTCCCCATTAAATGATGAAGTTCATATTCAGTACAAACGAAAACTGCCATACATATCTAGTCATATTTCATACCTCCACGTGCTTGAATTGAGCTATTTCACTTATCAACTTCAGCTAAAACCTTTACTGATAGATGCGACTTTGGAATCAGAAGCAGTCTACTCTTTCAAAAACAACCTACAAAACAAAAAGATCAAATCAGAAAACGGCTACATAATACCAGAAAGAGTAAGAAATATTTCATCGAACACACAGAGACGAAGACGTAGTCCTCCTTTGGCATCGTCGTCTGCAGTAGTATGTGCAGGTGGCAGTGGATTTTCCATCTCAGTTTGCGCTGATAGCGGAGTGGTCACATCTTTGTCTAAACCATCCCTAAGATCATGTAAAAACACCAGCACAAAGTTCCACCATCACCCCATCAATTGCTAATGCTGTTGTGCTATATATTTATTTATTTTGGGAGGCTCAGATCTGCCAATGCAATGTAGTTAGACTACGATGGCACTGCCATGGCTGCAACAGGGAGAGAAGAGGATCCCTCTGGGTTGCCATGCCAAGATAGCAGCACAATCGTAGCCTTAATGCCTTGCTCTAGAAAGCTATCGTCACAGCCTCGCAAAACAACAATAAGTCCTTCTTTAGGTAAGAATCACTAAAATTTGGATCATGATCATGAGTGCATTGCAATACTTCTTGATTTAGGGAGGCTCAGATATGTAATCTTTCTACCTATATATAAAGAGGATAGGGCTGTTACACCCTCGCGCCACCTCATCATTTTTTGCCACGCTGTTCCTTTGGTTGCCGTCCACATTTGCTTCTCAAATTACACTGCAACGACACCGTCATAGCTGCAACAGGGAGAGACGAGGCTCCCTCCGGCTTGCCACGCCAATACGGGACTCCAATCCCAGCCATAAGCTATCATCACAGCCCTGCGCAAATGCAGAGATGAGGTGTTGATCAAAATTCGCAAATCACCGGCACGAAAGCAGCAACAATGAGGGTCAAACACCCTCTAAAAAACATCCCATCTACCTGCACAGAGCCTCACTCTTGAGCTTCCCGATTTTTATCATAAACATTTTAGTAGATTTGTTTAGGATATTTGGAAGATTAGTATATCAGTCAGTTTATTTTGTTAGGATTTTATCTTTTTAAGATTTATCTTGTATAGAGCTTAAAGCCTATAGCTTACTGAAGTTCGGGTAAACACCTTCAGATCACATGCACTTTTTTTAATGGTGACACTGTGACACCAACTAATAGAATATCGAAAGTCAACTTTAATGAAACCGACACTAAATTCTTGTCAATACTCAGCAAGCTCCTAGCCAAATGATATCATAAGACACTTCATATGTACCGCAATTTCACAATGCCGAGTGATGTACTCAGCCTCTTTTTCAGAGATGGCTAACCTGGAAGGACTACAACCACACATATATGTACTACATCAATTTTATATCAGCAAGCAATCATCTTTCAGAAAGCAAAGAAAACCCATTCCTGCAGTATGAAAACTTCACATTGGAACAAAATCAAACCAAAACCCTCTATTGATTCAGAACAGAACAGGGATTTCAATTGTCAAGAAAGGTTTTTGAACAAAGGAAAAACAGAAAGAACAGAAATCAACCCTAAACCCACAAGAAAACCATTAATCAAACACAAAACCCAGAAAGCAATTGACACTCTTCATCAACAGAAACCCATAAATCGTCCCAATCAGTCCCAATTTCAGTCCTGCAGTTGCAAGTTTCTCATCGTTAGATGTCAACAGGAAAACCCTGACACTCAGAAAAACCCAAAATCTCAATGCTAAATATTCATCCAGGCATGACAACATTAAAAATTATAAAGCTCATAAAATTGTATTGAATGTTCGGGAGAGGCTCAGATCTGTTGGAGTGATCAGCCGAGAACGAACCCACCGTGGCTGCGACTATGGTGGACAAAAGACTTCCGAGTCGCCGTGCCAACACGTGGAACCGATCTCCGTGCTTGAATCATTTGATCGAGAGTATTCATCGTCACAGCCTCATATCAACCCAAACCAGAAGGAGGCGAAAGTGCAATTTAGCCAAGCAAATATATATATCTTACTACCTATATATCAAGAGAATAGGGCTGTTAGACCCTGGCGCCACTTCACCATTTTTTCCCATGCTGTTCCTTTGGTTGCCGCCCACATCTGCTTCTCAAATTGTCTCTGCCTATTATCTGCCGTAGCTATATACCGAAACCTACAAATTTCAGAGCACACCACTTTAGATTTTGTGTGCTGCAGCATTCAGAAGGAATTAGAACATTTTCCCAAATAATTATTTTCATGTACTTTTGGAACTTCCATAATCAACCTTAAAAAGACGTACTCATGAAAAACCCAAGTTATTTTATGATAGCACACCACTCAATTCACAATTTGTAGAATTGCAAGAATAATCATCTCATCAAAGAGAACCTGAAAGGAAAATGAAGTGAAGGAAAAAGAAATAAAAGAAACATCAAAGTTTCTCATTTCATGTGACTTCTTTGTAACCACCAACAAATTTATTCCCAGGAGGTTACTAAAGGCATTCACAAGAAAAATATGCAACAAAGCGGCAGTGCAATGTTTTTAAGATAAATAACAGTGCAACATTCTTTACCACGCTTACTGCGATCAGCTTTGCATCCTTATCATAAAAAAATTTATTATATTAGAGTCGCTGTAAGAGACCAAATGAACACATCAATCAAAACCCAGAAGCCTAATTCTTCAATTGCATTCTCAGACTCAAATTAAACCAGAAATAAACAACCAATTCTAGTTCTTTGAGCATAACCCACAAGATTGACATGAACAGAGACTAAAAAACCAAATTAGGGTATTGATTTAAAACTATCCAAGCTCAGAACTAAACAAAATTCAACATGCAAGCCAAGGGAAACTAAAATTGGTGAAAAAAAACCCAGACTTTGAAGGTTCGTCTTTGACGGCAGAGTGATAGAATTCAAAGAAGCTGAAGACACCGGTAGAGAGAGAAAGACAAACCTGAACCAGAGCAAACCCACACCATAACTACACCACAATTCAACGACTTAATAGATGCAAGCATGCAGTAACACGTGGCCGACTCCACAGTAACTCCACTAAGCCGCGGAAGCGAAGCCACAGAAGCTACCAACGCCATCGCCGTAGAGACACGAGAGACACGGACCTGGAGAAGAAGCCGAAGAGCTGAAAGCAAAAAGACAGAATCAACCCCAACTAGAGCCAACACACACAACAGAAACAAAAGGGCAAAAGAGACAATTCGAGAAGCAGATGTGGACGGCTACCAAAGGGACAGCATCACAAAAAATGGTGAAGTGGCGCCAGGGTGTAACAGCCCTATGCTCTTCATATATAGCTAGCAAGAAATACAAAAACCAACTCACCTTTCCATTCTTGAAATTTCACAGACCTTGATGCTTTAAGTAGTCAAGAAAGATTGGCACATTAACCATGCCTATGACATGTATCTTCAGCAGATAACTTTTTATAAGACTACCAAAATAGAAATAACAGAGGCTCAGATCTGCTGGACTGATCGGCCGAGAACAAACCCACCGTGACTGCAACTACGGTGGCCAAAAGACCTCCGAGTCGCCCTGCCAACACGTGGATCTGATCTCCGTGCCTGAATCATTTGATCGAGAGAATTCATCGTCACAGCCTCATATCAACCACAACCAGAAGGGGGCGAAAGTGCAATTGGCTAGTTTACTGATCAACAAAAAGGATAAAGCATCGAAACATGGAAGCTATAGGCCATAACAGGATAGCGAACTTTGAAAAGAAATCGCATACCAATAATGCTCACCAGTGATCCGGTCATTTGAAGCCAATCCATCGCGAAAATAGGAACCAACAACAAATAAAAATACATGAACTAACCATACATGAACTAACTTTGCATTTTTCTCTTTCTCAAACCATTGTAATTGTTCCTCAGAGTAAAATATGAATAATGATTCTCAGAATAGTAAGGAGAGGCTCAGATCTGTTAGAGTTATCGGCCGAGAACGAACTCACCGTGGCTGCAACTACGGTGGCAAAAATACCTCCGAGTTGCCCTGCCAACACGCGGTTCGATCTCCGTGCCTTAATTACTTGCTCGAGAGAATTCATCGTCATAGCCTCGTATGAACGAAAACCAACAACAGTGCAGATGATTCGTCATGTACGAAACTATGCACCAATCAAACAAAGCAAGGAAATATTCGTTGTGAAATGAATATTTGCCTAAACTACAGCCAACACACACAACAGAAACAAAAGGGCAAAAGAGACAATTCGAGAAGCAGATGTCGACGGCAACCAAAGGAACAGCATGGCAAAAAATGGTGAAGTTGCGCCAGGGTGTAACAGCCCTAAATACAAAAACCAGTTCACCTTTCCATTCTTGAAATTTCACAGACCTTGATACTTTAATTAGTCAAGAAAGATTGGTACATTAACCATGCCTATGACATGTATCTTCAGCAGATAACTTTTTATAAGACTACCAAAATAGAAATAACGGAGGCTCAGATCTGCTGGACTGATCGGCCGAGAACAAACCCACCGTGACTGCAACTACGGTGGCCAAAAGACCTCCGAGTCACCCTGCCAACACGTGGATCCGATCTCCGTGCCTGAATCATTTGATCGAGAGAATTCATCGTCACAGCCTCATATCAACCAAAACCAGAAGGGGGCGAAAGTGCAATTGGCTAGTTTACTGATCAACAAAAAGGATAAAGCATCAAAACATGGAAGATAAAGGCCATAACAGGATAGCGAACTTCAAAAACAAATCGCATAGGCAGTGTGGTTGATGCATCACGCAACAAACTACAAGGAAACATTCACAAAAGGCATAGCAAATTACAAAGCATGAAAGTTGTCTGAAAACATTCACTGTAACGACCCTCACAGACTTGAAAACAATGCAAAAAATAGAGTTACCAACTACACCCAATTTGTTCACTACCAAGCGAATTGTTTAAGAAATTGATCATAGGGTCAAGCACCTTCTCAACAACAGGGACATACCTGAAAAGAAAGCTAAGAAAAATATAGACCTAATAGAATCTGGCCAAGTAGAGCTGACATACTGTACAATTGTGAAATACTATTCGAACAAAAAATAGTTTGAAGAATAACATTTGGTTACTTCCTCAAGAGATAATATTATAATTGTCCAAGTAGAGCTGTTGTACTGATATTTCAGAGACCTGAGGTGAGGGAAAGGATGCCCCAGCTTCATCCTATTGAAAATGAATTGAGCTGGCCTAGGCTCAATTGCCGCTCGACAGTACAAAAATTCCAAAAATGGACACGATCATAGGAGCCTTCTACTATTTACCAATCCCAAATGAGAAACTATGCTTAGCAAAAGTGTAGTAGCATTGGACATTCTATCCTACCCCAGCCAGATAGCAGATTAAGTAAAAGAATACACATGATTTGGTTTGTTTTTTATTTGATCCTTTTAAAAAGGCAACAACAGTTTAGCCAACCCTCATAAACATTGATCATTGGCTAAATAATAATTTTACTCCTAACTAAAAAGGATATTACAGAAACATGTAAACTATTCACATTTTCACAGCAGAAATTTTCAGGGTCCCAAGTAACTATTTTCGATTGAAAACAACTAAAATATGCAGCACCTCAAATTCATTGTTCAGATGATCGAGCTGTAACAGATATTTTGCGTGTATTGTTAATGTGCTGAAGTGTTTCAGTAATACATACTGGCCCAAATGAACTTTTGTTCACGGAATAAATATGCACAAACCACCGCGGACAACATTGAACAAAATGCAATATTCATATAAAACCAAATTCCAAAGATGGGCTCAACAACAGCAAATCCAAAAATGTACCTTAATTCAAAAGATCCTTAATGGGAATCCCCTCCGGACACATGTTTCAACTTTGCTACACGAATGACCACCTACAGAAATAGCTCACCAAAACAAACATAGTAAACAAATCGATTTTCAGAACAAAAAAAAAGGCAACTCGATTCGAATTCAGATATCATAGACCCTAATCAAAGACACCCAATGAGCTCACCCAGCGGTGGAAGCCTCCACCCTAATCGGCCGCATCAATAGCCAAATGGACACCCCTGTAGTTGAACGTCGGCAACCACTGATGAACTTAGCTCAAACGAACTGTTAAGCCCACGAACCCTAGAATCGAGGAAGAGTGTGAGAAGCACTGGAAGTGAAATCGAAGTCCAATCCATTCAACAAACTTGCACTCCAAATCAAAGCGAGAAAAGAAACGTACCTTCAAAGCGGCGCATATCACTTCTTCTTCCACCGGTCAACTCCTCGCCTTCATATCCACCGTCGATTTTGACAGAGACGGCTTCTGTTCGCCGGACCATTCTCTCCGAAGCCGAAGCCACCGCCTGTGATTGAAATCCTAACGTGAGGCCAAAAAGTGTGGTGCATGTCCAGATCCGCCATCGAGAAGATGAGCGAGAGAGAGAATAGGAGCGAGAGAGAGAACCAGTGCAAGCTTCGAATAGAAGCTGCGGGAAGAACAAAGCTTCAAGGAGCTTCTAGCGGACACGCGAGAGGAAGGTAAAATGACAATACTAACCCGAGGTGGATAAAAAGAACAGAGCAATTTAAAGGAGGGAAAAATGGGTATTTTGAGAAGCAGATGTGGACGGCAACCAAAGGAACAGCGTGGCAAAAAATGATGAGGTGGCGCCAGGGTGTAACAGCCCTATCCTCTTTATATATAGGTAGAAAGATTCCTGTAACACACAAAAAACAATATTATCCTCACAGGGTCTTAGTATTAATTTGAAGAAAAGTATTTAAATTTTGTAGATGCTAAGTGCTACAAGTCACAAACATATCGTGTGTGTGTGTGTATATATATATATATATTTTTTACTATTGGCATGGTATTTTTTTTTTATAAAATTTAAATATCACACATTTTAGATTATCTTTTATGTGTCATGTTCTAATTAATAAGAATCAAGCATTTTATTTGTCGTGGTGTTCTTTTTTTTGTGTGACTATATTATTGTTATCAGTTACTTTTTTTTTAGTAGATTGTTATCAGTTACTTGATGTTGCATGAAAATAATTATACTTCTGAATTAATTTTAGTAGTGTGTGGGCCCATTAATATCCTTTTATTAAAAATAAATTATTTACGCAATATTATACAAGGATAAACATGTCATTTCTTCAATTGTATTTAGTTTAAAAAATGTATCACTAATGACTTTTTCCCATATTTTAAATATAGTTTAAAATCATCATCAGATAGACTGTTTTAAAATTATCTTTAAATAAAACCTGTAAACTCATAATCTAAAGTCGATTTCCGCCAAAATCCATTCAACAAAACTCACCGGCACTTAACTTATTCTATCTACATGGCTGAAAAGTCTCAAATCGACATTCATGAAATATGAGTGACTATTTTGGTACACAACCTAAACCCCAAGGGTCTATCTAACTGGCTTCAAAAATTGTACTAGTATATGCTAGACTTGAGTTAATAATACTTTTCTCCTATAAACTAGTATATTTAGGAATTCATTCCACCAGAACTACATCAATTTGGCAATGCCTACCATAAAGTCACACTTTAGCAGTCTAAGGCCACCAAATTACTCCAACTCGACAATGTTTCCTCCATCGAAACACTTGGCCACAAACTCGGCGTTTAGCTCAGTGGATAGGACCCTTGAGACAGTTCATTGAGGAGTTCGAGCCTCCCCTAACATAAGACATAATAATATTTCTTACCTCGTAATATATATATATATATATATATATATATATATATATATATATATATTTGGCGAAACTTGTCTTATCCATAATGTGTGTGGTGCTTTGGTTTTTGGGTCTCTAATGTAGATGTTAATATATTTCGCGTATGTTTAATGTCAAAATGTACTACATGGCGTGCTTTCAGATTCCTTACTTTAGGGCCCGGGTTAGTCCGGATTTGTGTGGGTCATGAGCCTTTTGCAGTGGCTTGGTCGAGTATTGGTGCATGTTGTACTCCTCTATACTTTTCTAATGAACTTCTTAGCCATTTACAAAATTGAAAATAAACAATGGACATAAATTTTACTCCAAATTTATTAAAGTAAACAAACAAAAAGAGAAAGAAAGGTTTAGAAGGGCTATTCCCCTAGGTCAAATACAATCTTATTAAACGCTATTCCAACAATCCTTTCGGAATTGAAATTATTATGTAAGATATAATAGTAAGAACTTTTGTCAGAACCTCTCTGTAGTATCGCCTCGTTGACACTTAGCTACCAACAATATTGATTTTGTCAACAAACCCCTCGGTAATTTCACTTTTACCGATATTGTGCACAATTTTATTAAATCTGCTGATAGCTAAGTGTCGATAAAAGTGAAACTGCAGCAGGTTTCTATTTGAAAATTAGTGCGCGGTATCGGTAAAAGTGAAACTGCGAAAAATTTTCTGACAAAATCAATAATGATGGTAGCTAATTATCAACGACACTCTCTCAAAAAAAAAAAAAAAAAAATTATCAACGACACGATACTAAGGGGTTTATGTCAAAACTTCTATACATAGTAGTAGTCATATCCATCACATGTTTTCATATTTATCAAATTAGAAGATATGGCGTGGTACACCAACCGTAGGCTACCATTGCCTACTACTACTACTACCAGTCTACCACCGTCTCTAAATAAAAAGGTTGCCCAAACAGAGCGCGATTTCCTCGTAATAAAGAGAAACGTAAGGGGTAGGACTGTAAAGTCGCGGATAGCGTTGAAGAACTGCAAGGATTGTTTCCAAAAGCCCTAATATTTGCCGAATTAGCCATTGTGGCCGCTGCTTGAAGTTTCTGTCAAATCGTCCCTCCCCCTAAAGATTTCCAATATTCTCTCCGACCACTCTCTTCGTCGATTCTTCTTCAGGTCCCAATCTCTCTCCATCTCTCTCAATGTACCTGTTTTGTATTTCTATGTCTTCTCTTTGTGACCTACCAACTTTACCTTTTTATGTTTCTGGAGCCATTGATTTCTCTCTCGTTTATCTCTTATACTCGATTCCGGCGACATATAGGGTTTTTTCCCGGTTCAATTTGTGTGTTTTCCGGTGGTTTTCGGCGAATATGTTCTTTTTATACGTTCGCTAATAGATAATCTTCGGTTTCTTTCGCATTGAGTATCGTATGTGTTTGTGTTCATTCGTGAGTTCAGGGATGGTCTCTGTTCATGGCGTTTCTACAAGCCCAGTATTGTAATCTTAAAAAAAAAAAATTAATTCTGTTTGCTATATTATTGTTATTATTATCAGGGGAGATTCAACAGAAGAAGTTGCTAGTTGTGGGGGAATTGAGGTTCTGGTTAAGTCTTGTTTTTAACCATGTCCTGGTTTCTTGTGCTGATCTTTTATTAGTTCCATTAGCCAGAAGATTTGTGTTAACAGTTAAGAATGAAAACAGTCATGATTATATGGTCTATAGACCTACAAGGGGATGCTACTTGTTTAAGGTCTTTCTTTTTGGTTTTATTGCATTCCTGACTTTTAGGTTTCGAGTAAACCGGAAGCCACCGTTGATCTTTAGAGTCATCAGGTGATGCTGTATTTCTGTATTGACATGATTATTGAGGAGTCTGGAGTTAAAAAGATTGGGCACTCACCTGTGGCGGACGCAGGATTTTCGCTGAGTAGGGGCCAACTTGTTCACAGAAGTAGTTTCTTCTTTTACAATATAGCAATTAATATATATACATGTCGTACCTACATTAGTTCCACACCCACAATTGGTGTATAGCATTTACAAAATGTAAATCAATTCCTTTAAAAAAAAATAGTAAGGTATTAGTCGTTAATATGCAGTTGAGCAGTGATAATATTCTAACAAGTAAGAAGCATGTCGTAAGAATAACATTGATTCTTTTATTAAGTGTATGGGACAGTAATATTTACTGGAAGGTGTAGTGGAAGAATGTTTAGTTGTAGAAATATAAAGGAATATGTTGAAATTATTTAATTTTGAGGGGGCCAAAATATAGTATTTATCTAAAAACATTTGAATTAAATGGGGGTTCTAATGAAAATACGGAAGTTTGGAGGGGCCATGGCCCCCGCCCGCCCCTCCTTGTGTCCGCCACTGGAACTCACTACAATTACCATAACAACCCTGTTCTGAAGTCTTAGATACTATCTATTTGCTTTTTCCTGTGTTATACTTCAAAACGGAGGAAAGGGGCTATAGCATTGTGCCACTTCGATCTTTAGATTGACGGATGATTAAAAGAGAGCTGCCACGGGCCTGTGCTTGCAATTCAATATCTTTTTCATTACCTGACCTTCTACTTACATTTGGTTAATTTTTACAAGCTATTCCTGCCACTCCGTATATCCACGCACTGTTCCCCGTTTTAGGAGTTGAAACCACCAGTGTCCGAGGTAATAGGCACGGGGTGGTAGTGGTTACATGTGGTGAGAGCTAAAGACAGAAATTAACTGCTTTAGATGTCACTTTGTTGTTCAAACCACAGGGGAATAGCATACATATTTTGAACTATTGGGGGGTGGGGGTTACTTGCTACATACCTGTGGGACCGTTGACGTCACTTAAGAACTTTGCTTCGTGTTTTTGGTGCAGTGTTTTAATTTTTTTGATGCGCTCACTCTGCACTTTTTGATACTAAATTTCTGCTCTAAAGCTTTTAAAATTCATTTATTGCCCCCCCCCCCCCCCCCCTCGATATGTAGTCTGTTATTGTGTTGCTGGAGTCACTGACACTGAAGTGACATTATTCTTGTTTTGCCTCTACTAGTCTATGCAAGTCGTCTTATATTGAAGCTGATTTGGAAATAGCTCTGTTTCTTCTTCAAGCAGAACTTTCTTTTGGTCTCCAAATGGACACCAAGAAAATTATAGCCGTTTGTCAATCCGGCGGCGAGTTTGAGACGGATGAAGATGGGTCTCTGTCCTATAATGGCGGAGAGGCATATGCAGTGGACCTTGATGAAAAGTCAAAGTTCAATGATTTCCGAGAAGAGATAGCTGAATCATTCAGCCGTAGCGTTGATAAAATGGTGGTCAAATACTTCCTTCCAGGAAACAAAAAGACTCTCATCACAGTTTCCAAAGACAAGGACCTCAAGCGTATGTTAAACTTTTTCAAAGACGGTGACCAAGTTGACGTCTTTGTTATGACTGACGAAGGAGCTACTCCTAATGTGTCAAATGTGCCTGCCAGTAGGTATATTTCAACTGCCCTGCCTCAGTTTGTTCTTGTTTCAGCATATTTATGTAGGCAATTAACAATTCAGTTTTTCCAATATAGCTGCACAAGCTGATTCTTATAAGCCAATTATACTTTTCGTTTCTCAATATTTTACTTGTTTAGCTGTGAAAGTTAATAAACACGCATGGGTCACCACTCTTTTCTGCATTGTGCTCCTAAGGAGAACTGAAGAACAGACTTGTTATCTCAGACTAGTCAATCACACTAACACGGGAATTCCCATTTTCCCAGTGCAATGCATGAGCTGGAGCAAGAGCGTTAATCTATACAGTATGATTTTATTACATTTATATCTTTTCAAGGTAAGAAAATGTAAAGAATGTTACTGACAAGCTGAGAGGTATTTTAATTTATATATATTCCGTTGCATCATCTATTATAAAAGTTATTTTAAGAGTAGTAGTAGTACTTGAAATCTTCCCCCATCGCAACTGTGATTAAGATTTGAGAAAAAAGTTACCTGAACGCTGAGGGCTTGACCTACTTTAATGACCTTCGTCTGGAGCAAATATTCAGTACACAGTGGTACAGCGATGTGGTAGCATGGCTGATTTATTTTAAGAATATTACTATCTGATAACATGATAAATATCTTATAATATAAAATTAACCAACCATCGATTATATACATTTGCATGTGGTGATATACACAATATGGTAGAACTGGTAATTATTAAGCATTGATTAAGTGTAATTGCCTAATGAAATGCATCTGTGGTACCACATCACTGCACCACCATGGTAATGAATATTTTACTCCTTGGTCTCAAGGGTGTGCTCTCTTTGAGGTATAAGGTTCAAACCCTCTAAACCCACAAAGCTCCTGGCTAAAGGAAGACTTATCCAATCGCTAATGTTAGGACCCCATGGAACTATTCAAACTGAGCATAAGATGGCTCGGACACCTACGGTTAAATAAAAACCAAGTATAACTAGCAATCAACCATGGAAATCTCACAAAAGGTTTCATATGCTCCTACATTATGGGTTCTTTCACTAGTAAGCAGCCGGGCTTGTACAATTTCATGCTCTTGAATCTTTCTCTTAAAACTCAATTAAATGTGTGTTATAGGACTTGCACATTTTAGCTTTTAAGTTGTGCACCATTCCATGAATTTAGAGTGGTTGTGGAATCCTAGATGTGTTATTCATTGCTTTAAATCGTCACCGAATGCTAAATGCTTAAATGAAGTTCGGCACTCTGCTGAAAATTATGATAAGAAGTTAGTAATTAGACAACTTGTAAGTGACCATAATTGCAAATAACACTAAATATCATGAGTACCGCTAGTTTGATAAGCTTAGATGTCCCCATCTTACTGTGTAATGCATGTCATTCGGAAAATGTTGTTACTGTTGTATCTTATTTTAACTTTGGGAAGATGTGCGAGATGTGACATGTTTTTTAATGGAGTCCCCCTAGGGCCCAGTTGACTAAAACTCGGAAATAACAAGGCACAGCTAGAGGCATATCACGCAAGAGTACTGCTGCCCTTGTCGTACTATCCTCGTCGTACTGTCCATCATATTCAAAGATGAAAACACCTGTTGAGACATGACATTTTTGTGGGTTAGTTAGGATGGCAATAACATCTGCTGCACTTGATTATGCAGGTCAAGCATCACAACAGTGCCAGATGATGAACTTGTTCAAGAAGCTGTCCCTGTTGATACATTGAACCCAAACGATATAGCTGATCCAGAAGAGGTACTTCCGCAAACACCAGGGGCTGGTCCACTTGATGTTTTTGGTGACAAACAGCGTAGAGCTGCAACACAGTGGGAAAACGCGATAACTGGCGTGGACCAAAGGTTCCGAAGTTTTCCCGAGTTCCGTGAAGCTCTGCATAAATACTCGATTGCTCATGGTTTTGCGTACAAATACAAGAAAAATGATAGTCACCGTGTAACTGTAAAATGCAAAGCAGATGGCTGTCCTTGGCGGATTTATGCATCCAAGTTGGCCACCACCCAATTGATTTGTATTAAAAAAATGAGCTCGACGCATACTTGTGAAGGATCAGCTGTGAAGGCTGGCTATCGGGCAACTAGGGGCTGGGTGGGAGGTATTATAAAGGAGAAGTTGAAAGCTTCTCCGAACTACAAGCCAAAAGATATTGCTATTGATATCAAGCGGGAGTATGGGATTCAGCTAAACTATTCTCAGGCATGGCGGGCTAAGGAGATTGCGAGAGAGCAGCTTCAGGGTTCTTATAAAGAGGCATATAGTCTGTTACCATATTTCTGTGAGAAAATAATTGAGACCAACCCTGGTAGTATTGCAACCTATTCTACAAAGGAGGACTCGAGCTTCCATCGTCTTTTTGTCTCATTTCATGCCTCGATATCTGGTTTCCAACAAGGTTGCCGCCCGCTTCTTTTCCTGGACAGCACACCTTTATACTCTAAATACCCAGGGACATTGTTGGCTGCAACAGCTGCAGATGGGGATGATGGTGTCTTTCCAGTAGCTTTTGCAGTAGTGGATCCCGAAGCTGAGGATAACTGGCGTTGGTTTCTAGGAGAGCTGAAATCTGCAGTTACCACGTCGCGACCTATCACATTTGTTGCGGACTTCCAGCAGGGCTTGAGAGAATCATTGCCTGAGATATTTGACAACTGTCAGCACGGTTATTGTCTGCGCTATCTTGCTGAGAAACTTAACAAGGATTTGAAAGGGCAGTTTTCTCATGAAGCAAGACGACTGATGGTTCAAGATTTCTATGCGGCTGCTTATGCGCCTAAACTGGAAACATTTAACCATTGCACTGAAAACATAAAAGCTATATCACCTGAAGCTTACAATTGGGTCATCCGAAGTGACCCCAGTCACTGGGCAAATGCATTTTTTGGAGGGGCAAGGTATAACCATATGACTAGCAACTTTGGTGAACTCTTCTACAATTGGGTGTCTGAGGTAGACGAGTTGCCAATAACTCAAATGGTTGATGTATTACGAGGAAAGATGATGGAGTTATTTTATACACGAAGGATTGATTCCAGTCAGTGGGGCACAAAGCTGACGCCAACTATGGAGGAGAAGTTGCAGCACGAGATTGCAAAATCACATTCGCTTCAAGTGTTACATTCTCATGGTCAAGTATTTGAAGTTCGTGGTGAATCCATTGAACTAGTTGACGTTGAAAATTGGGACTGTAGTTGCAAAGTATGGCAAATTACCGGATTGCCGTGTTGCCATGCAATTGCTGTACTTGAAGGCCTTGCCAGGAGCCCATACGAGGCTTGTTCGCGCTACTTCACAGCTGAGAGTTACTGCCTTACATATGCAGAAACAATTCATCCAGTACCAAATGTAGAAAGACCAGCTGACAGTGAACTGGCAGTAGAGTCAACAATTGTTACTCCTCCACCAACTAAACGTCCACCGGGCAGACCCAAGATGAAGCAACCTGGATCAATGGAAATAATCAAACGGCAATTACAATGTAGCAAGTGCAAGGGGCTTGGCCATAATAAGAAGACATGCAGGTATATCTGTGATTTTCATGTTTTCAAACAACTTACTATAGTTTCATTAGGCTTTTGTAGGCATATCATGCACATGTGTATCCCTTTTGTGTTCTTTCTTATATACATGTACTTATAAGTACCTAAGTATGTAGATAGATTATATGCTCACCCATATTCTGGCTTTACAAGCTTCAACTAGATTGTAGACTACTTGCGGAGTTACCCCTTTGTTCCTAAAACTCGAACACTTATTTAATGTACGAAAGCAACATGTTTAACTAAATAAAGAAGTCTCCGAAGGTTGAGTGGTAGTTTTACTTGACCATCGGGGTTGAAAGAAAAGCGTAAATCTGAAAAAAATGCTTTCCATAGTCCCATTATTTATGAGAAAGCACTTTGGCTCTAGAACGTCCATCATATATGAAAGCTAATGGTAAATGTAAAGTTGGATAGCAAGTACTTTGGTTCTAGGAGTCCCTTACATAGAGAATGAACGATAATTGCAAAGTTGCACGAACTGCTGGGGTATTAAACTTAGAGAAAATATTGAAACGTTTAGAGTGATTATTCACTGCATATTAGGACACAAGACATTCGTTTCAGAAAACAATATTGTTACACTAGTTTGATCCCACACAATGCATGCACTTGTTTATTGATGATTCTGCAGGAATGATCATGTTGTGTATCTTATATGAGCTTACCTGTATCCGATATGTAGAAGTACTCGTGCATTGCACCGTTTCTGCCACAGCACTTGCAAGTTACATCTTGCTTGGCAAGGGAATATCACTCGCTATCATTACTAATGAAAATAGGAAACAAGAAGTTAAATGAGCTAGAAAAAAGAAAATCTCTCGTTAAGTGTAATCCGTGCGTATGGTGATTACGTAATGGGTAACTATCCATTACCATTAAGCTTTCTTACATACTAATACTGTTACTGTAACTGTTATCATACAGTTTTATGATATGATTCCTGTGCTTTTTCACCTGAAAATAAGCATGTTTATTGGTATTTTTTTCAAACATGGACTTCAATCGAACTTCCACGGGTAGTCATACCTGTACTATTTAGTTTGGTTGGCTGATGACACATCTAATTGCGTGCAGAGATATTTCTAAACTTCTAGCTCTAATTTCCATGCCACTGAATTTTTGTAGTATTCAATATTGTCATTCATTAGTGTTTCGTAACCAGAGTTACCATAATTCACCATTAGAGCTGCGATCTCCGAACTAGATCGCCCGTTCGCAATCGAGGGTCGCCAGCGATCTGGAACGAAAATTTCAACGATCCGGCGCTGTACAGTAACATAGATGAAGCACACAATGGCTCTTTGGAGAATCAGGGCTCCGGAAATAAGAAATCGTTTCATCTAGGCCACAATTGCGGGCTAGTTGGCGCAGATAGTGAATAGAGGAAGAGAAGAGGAAGAATCGTGGAGAGAGTTGAGGACGTCGGAGACTACTAGGAGAATATGAGAGACAGGAAGTATAATCATGGAGAGAGAAAGGAAGATATTGAAGAAGAAAAGTCAGCAAATTTATCATCTTCCCGTAATTTAGCTACACAGTTACCTAAAATCTATTGGTGGACCCAGTAACTAACGTGAGAATAGTTTTCACTTTTATAAAAATAAAATTCCCACCTTTTTTGAAAAGAAGTCTAAAGGAATCAACATACATACTTAAATACTTTTTTTCTTAAGAAAACTACAAAATTAATTACATAAATAATAAGTAAAAGATAAAATATTATCTTTCAAAGAAGACCAAATCCCAAATCCTTTTTTCAGTATTACTTCCAAAACCAAGTAAGTCCAGTTTGTAATTGTACAAAAAAGAAAAAAGAAAAATCTAATTTATAAGGTCATAACTTCTAGTTAACAAATATGATACTTAATTTACTATTCCCATAATTACACTAACAAATAAGAAAGATTCTATATATTGGTCCATGATCCGGGCAAGGGAATTTCATTCCGCCCAAGTGAACCGAATTCCGTAGGGTAGTGCGAATCGCGATACCATTCCCGATTTGGAGCAAACCGCGATTTGTGTAACATAGTTCGTAACCTACGTTACCTGGACTCGTCAGTTTCGCCGGAGTACCGGGTCGATACGACCCGATTCGGGTGCGGGTATGAAATCCGTGTCCATCTGGTAGGCTTCCTCGTGGACGCGGCTCTCTGTCAATCCTCATCTCAAACGACGAACGACCACTCTTGTCTTTCACTCGCCCATCGTTTTTCAACCGCCGAACTTCCACCCATGTTGCCACCATCTGTCTGCAGGTCGTCGTTCAGTTGTAGGAACCCTAATTTCTTCTTTTGGGTTACTATTATATGTTACCTTGGGTTGGGCTTTATCTGGTTTATTAATTATATTTGTTGGGCTTCTTATGTTTTTTTACTAATAAATAGGGCCAACTGTAATAATATATTACCATGCCCTTTTTATTCATACTTTCCAAGCCCAAGAAAACATTATTATTGATGAAACGCTCTTTATATAATTCTTTTATTTCAGAATGATCCTTGATATGATAGAACACATTGTTGGACTCCTTATATATAGTAAAATGGATGCCCAACTTGCACATTTACATACACATAAAATAGAAAAATATACGTATCCCCGACCCACGTCCAAATTCTGGGTACTTTTCAGCCGAGTCCCCGAATTCTAAATTTGAACAAAAGGCAAATTCGATCCTCGGATACACACTCGACGTGACACCCGCACCCGAGTCCAGTTAACGTAGTTCGTAACCAACTAATCTTTCAGGTAGCATTTGTACTAATGTTTCCTAAACGTTGATAAAAACACATGCTTATAGCCAAATTTGGTTGAACTAAATTTGGTTATTAAATTAAGAGAAATGCTGGACGTACCGATTGAATCCCCGGGAGAGGAGCCGTATTTGCCAGCCTAGAATTTTTATTAACGAATAAATAATTCTTTTCTCTCTCTCTCTCTCTCTCTCTCTCTCTCTCTCTGTCCACTCTTTCTCTCTCTTCCTGCGTCATCTTCTCTCTTCACACTCGCATTGTGTTGTCTGCAACTCCGATTCACCCTCTTTCTTTCTCTCTTCACCCTTTCTCAACGTGTTGTCTGCAACTCAACTTCACTCTTTGTAGAACAAAACTCCTATCTAATGTGTATTTATCATCTCCACACTCTCTCGCTCTAATTTGTAATTTCTATAGGACAATCCATAACCCAAAAACGTAGATTGCAATTTGTGCCCATTTTCTTTAACTCTAGAATTATTTGTGAAGCAAAAGTTGAGGAAATATATTGATCGAAGAATTTTGGACCTGATCTACTTTCGGGGATCTTTTCTGATTTTGGTTGAACTAAATTTGTATGATCAAAGAGGGTGGCCGGAAGTTCCAAATCGACGTATGTCAGATTTTACAACCGACCTAATGAAGGGGCAGATAGAAGGTTATGCATCTCTATGTGTCGATGTTTTGCCGTGAATCCTCGAGTTGAATCTGATAATTAGGTTGTAGTTGGCTTTTGTTTAGAGGGAGTTGCAGAGTTCTATTTTGGAGAGAGAACATACGAGGCAGAGGAGGGGGTTGGGGTGGATGACCGATTTGTTTAAGTAGACAGGATGAATGTTGAAGATCGATGGGATATTATTGTATTCTGTTTTGTTTCTCTAACCGGAAGTGGGGAGATATCTTCCTTTACTATATTGCTCCTCTGATTAATTTGATTATCGTGGAACAATAAAGTTTATATCGTAAAAGAGTTTCTCATGAGGAACACATTTTAATTTCAATTTGGTTTGGCAGTAAACTCTGCGATAGTAAAGTATGTATGTAAACACAACATGAGCCGAGAAGTGAAAAATAATTGTACTAACCATATGATTCTAAATCACAAGAAAGCGATAGTAATGTTGTCGTACACCGTACCTACCTAAGTTTTTGTATTAGGTATTATTACTGTCTTCACACTGTCTTTGCAACATTTTGGTCACTGATGTTTATATTTTGAGGGGAATCAGCAATTGTGCGACCCCCTTGGCAAAAAATCGTAGCAGAACAAGTCGCAGTATATAACAGAAGGCTTATGTAATAGCAACTTAACCTACCTTAATGTGTAGAACCCGGATTTGTTTATCATACGTTCATACCCAACTTGAACTTCTTATTGACTTGAGCTAAGTAAATCTGAACTGTTTATTATATTAGCTTATTACCATCTGAATTTTCCTGTGCCGAGACTGCTTCACCACCCTTGTCTGAGTCTATGTTACCCGGAGTCGCCAACCGACGCTCAAACTTCACCACCCTTGTCTGAATCTGTAACCATTCGTTTATCTCGCCTAATGTCTTATCCGTTCTTTTTATTTCTGTTCCTTTCCGTTTGTTATGATACACAATTTTAAGCTGAAAATCTGCAGATTAAAATAATCTCAGTAAAATTGTAAAATCTCCAAAATTGGGGATTATGCGGCTGACAATCTCAGAAAATATAGTCTTAACGTGTTTTTAACATTAGCATGATCGTAGTTCATTTATATAAGTGGGTGTATTCAAGTAATTGTCTATATATCTCTTTAAATTTTGTCAAATGCATCAAATTAGTTATCTAAAATTTCAGCTCATACCAAATGGATTTGGATTTTCAGTTCAGCTGGATTTTTCACTCAGATTTTTTTCAGCCGATTTTTCTGATTTTCAGCTGATACCAAACTGGGCCTAAGCATTTTTTGGTCTTTCGAAAGATGCCGTGCACTGTAGTTTTTAACTCTACATGTTAGCTTTCATTTACAACAAGAGCACCATGATTTGCAGATCTAAAAATGCTGAAAATACGCAGAAGCATTTTAACATTTCTTAACCTAACATAGGAGTACATATGAGGATACACACACACACACACACACACACACACACACACACACACACACACACATATTGCGTAGCCGTATCGTCACACCTGTGTGCAGTTTCTTGGCCACTTTTTAGCCGGGTCCCTGTATCCGAAAGTTGCAAGAGCAGCTGAATCCGACCTCCATATAATACCCACCAGATATGACTCCCGAGTCCGAGGAACATAAGTCCGAGTGCCATTTTGGAGACAATTTTCTTGCCGAAGATTTCAGTGAAAACCAATCAAGTCCTCTTTCAGAGTAAAAGCCTCACTGGAGTTTAAATCATATGGCTACTTCAGTTCAGTGAAAACCAAGTTCAATAAATCCTCGTTGGAGTTTTTCGCCGAGTCCGGTCCCTGCAAGGCCAAGATAACCCGTCTATGAGAGAAGATAACAAGTATTACTTTATTGAAGAGTCATGAACGTGTTTGCAGGTCTGACTTCTTGCATGTCATAAGAGGACTTGGTCTTCGGAAAAAAATGTGGATGGAAGGTATTTGGGGCTCTCTTTTTGAGGTCTGACTTCATGCATGTCATAAGGACGTGATCGTTGGAAAAAAATGTCGATGGAAAAGGTACTCGGAGTTCTCTTTCCAAGTAAAGGCTTCAAAAAGAGATCCTCCAAATATCCTGGATTTGGATTACTGGAGTTAAAAACTATTTTTATCATGATAAAATATAAAAACTGCACCCCCCCCCCCCCCCCCCCCCACACACACACACACACACACAACTTATCCACCTCCATTTCCTTCCCATGGATGCAGTTCATTGTCTCAGCTGACACCTGACACTGGTGGCATGCAAGCTCACCGTCAACCCACCCAAATCGTTCTAGTTCACAGTCACCACAGTCTACCCTTCACCAACACCAAACTCCACCACACCCCTCCGTCTCCGGCAGTACACATCCCGCCGCTGTTCACCAACCCCTAGACAGCCCAGCAATGTGAAACCTCATCCACCCTTCCTTTGCCTTCTCTCTCGGTTATCCAATTGAAGCCTAAACCCACGTTCGAGCCCGCAATCAATTGGAACCCGTAGAACTTAGAATCTCCAATGCTTTTGTGAATTTTGAAGGTTTGTCTTCTTGTCAAATAGAAATTCACAGAAATCCGCCAATCGCTTTACCTAGAGAAATAGGGTTAGTTTGGGTGGGTTATGACCATACTGGTAGAGGTGATGGAAACAGTAACAGGCAAGAGATAGGGAAGTGAACTACATAGTTATTCAAGCTCTACAAATGAAAATTTATGTGCTTTAATTTGTTGAATTAATGATTCAAAACAATGAATGCGCACCCAAGCTTAGCTGAAGAAAAACCGGAACAATGACGCAGATGTTGACAGTGGGGGTAGTGTCGGTTGTGGTGCCAATTTCAGTGCTGTTTGTTTGAGAAAAAAATGAACTTGTCGGGATACATGGCAACTAAGATGTGACATACTAGAAAAGTTTTTAACTCTAAAGGTAAGTATTGTGGTTTGAAGAAACTTGTGAGTTTATTGAGAGAGAAGCTGATACTATATAAGGGCCAAATAGTCATTCTAGTAAAATCCATTAGCTTGTGTAGATGGAGATAAACTGTGGGTACTTGATTGTAACAAATGAAATCCGGTTACCAAGTATGCATCAATTAAGTAGGGGTCCCAAAATGCAACAATCGCCAATCGAGATGTAACTACTGCAACTACAAGTAGGAGTTATTTGGGAAGCACATGACAGCTATAAGGGTTCTTAGCTGGCATGAAGTCACCTGGTGCAACACGGGCTTAAAGTCGCAGGACTTTGAAATATAGAGATTTGATGGTCAAATTTTAGTGTGGGTGTAAATTTCACTTTTCTTTGATTAGCACACCTAATTCTTGCAAAAGATGCTGGATTTCTTGGAGTAGTTTGGTTTTACAGCCCTTTCGCGTATCCTTGTTGCACTTTCTGGCCCTTTGTGTCATGGTTGAATTTGTCGGTTTCATGTAATGTTTTCTTCTTCCTTTGCTGTTAAGCTCCAGTAGTAGTCTTGATTTTCTTAGAGAGATGCTAGAAAAGATTCTCCAAGTCCATTCTTGCTACCAACATAACTGACATCATTTTTTTGGGGGCGCCATTCTTCGTTTTTGGCTTATATTAGGAGGATTTGCTATGATGGTTTTACTTATAAGCTACTCTTTCTCTGTTTCTGCAGTCGGCATAATGCAATCGGCGAGGAGGCAAGCTTGGTGATGGAAGTTGATGAAAACCACTTGCTGATGAATGGTGATGAAATGAATGGCGTTGAAATGAATGGGGTTGAAATGAATGGGGATGAAAGTAACATCCTGATGAATGGCGATGCTAATGCACCCGAAAACATGGCCTTGGAAGTTATGCCAAGCGAGGGGCTCCCTGATGATGGTGCATGATCTGTGGCATCCATCGAGTTAATTGATCTTTTTTCATTCTTTCTTTTCTTTTATCTTCTTCTTCCAGATGATATTAGTTTAAAGTCTCTGAGTGAGCTGTGAGTGCTTGTGAAATGTATATTAGACAAATTTCGGTTCCAACTTGCATTGGTTGGGATCTTTGATATGCTGGCAGATACATAGAGAGATATGAGTAGTTTGTTTCTTATGGTGAACAACAGATTTGTTAGAAGATGTTGAGAAAGTGTAGATTGCTAGATTTCTTATTGATATTTTAGTAGGGTGTACATTTTGGTTGCATCGAGTTATTTGGAAGAAGCCATTCCATCCACCTCTTGAGGTTATTATAATGAGCTTTAGGCTATGTATATGGGAAAATTTTACTTGCACCCTGTCAGTATAGTATGATATTCAAATGAAAATTTTTACTCACAACCCTTATGACTACCAAACATGTCACTAACAACCCCTCTATGTATTCACTGTATTAGTTGTTTACTTCTCAAATTCAGTTTCTTCTGACAGATTTACCCTTACGGAGGCTGCGAGGGTCAATCCATCCCCAATTTTGTAAACCTTGCCTACAGTTAGTTCTTATTTTCGTTTGTTGTAACCGCACCATGTTCCGAGACGCATACGACATCTGTGATAAGTTACAATTTTCTTGCATATGTTAAGATTACACAGTGAATTGGTATATATTTTTTTGGGGGGGGGGGGGGGGGGAGAAGAATCTAACTGAAAGTTGAATTTGTGAAGTTACACTACTGACTAACAGAGTTAATAGATGGAGGAAGTGTAAGTGACACAATGTTTGTAGTCATAAGGGGTGCAAGTGAATTTCGTTCAAACTAAGAAATGTGAGTGAAAATTATCTTAAACTGAGGGGATGTAATTGAAATAATCTCATAGATGTACTCTAGTTTTATCGTCAGAGAACTCGACTCATTGAGTTCCTGCTCGCTTACTCTAGGTCATCACATTCTACAAACCCATGTGAGAGGAATGATAATTTGACTGTGTTTTTTCTCTCTTATATGACTGCGGTCTTTTGTATAATTCTTAAATATTTACAAGTGAATATATTGCGAGGGCCACTACTGAATCTATCTTTAAAAAACAGGGGCATTGCTAAGTTTATCTTTGAAGTAGAGGGGTTATTAATATAGTTCTGCAAAAAATTGGGGATGTGTCTAGCTGCAGTGCCTCTTCCTGTGGCCTACATGGACCGAGCTGTATGCCTCTAACCATTGGGTATGGGTCCGATTAATGTAGCCTGCAGAGCAGAGAGATGAAAACTTAAATTGATTTATTTTAATTATTATCACTTTTTTTTTAGAGAACTCTTTTCCGAATACACAGAAAAATATTTGTTTGATTGTTACATTATATGATATATGTTATCACTTATTTGAATTACTTTCTGTTTCTACTATACAATCAAATGAAGAGGAACCAACTTTGCAAAAGCCCAACATACCCACACTAACTGTTAGGAAAACTAGCGGTGTTAGTGTCATGTACTACCGGTGCAACAAATTTAAAATGTGGGTACTAAGGATGCTAAAATTGATAATATGAGTATGAAAGAGTAACAAAACATAAAGTATGAGTACCACCGGTGCAATTTTTCCTTATTAGAAAGTTATAGGGGTTAGTTTGGTAATGCTGTGGCGTTTTAAAAACAGCTCTGTAGGAAGTACTGTGAGAAAGCTGCTGTGGAAATCGACACGAAAAGTGTTTGGTAAATTTCGTGTTTAAGCTGTTGCGGGAAAGAATTTTTGACATTTTGTGTTTGGTAATTAGTGTTTTAGAATTGCTGTTACTGTCGAAATGACAATATGAGACATGATAATATAAATAGTTTATTATTTTTTTTTTGATTAAATAAATAGTTTATTATTTATTATACCCTTATTATAATAATAAATAATAAAACTATTATTACAATAAATAATTATTGATATTTATTAACGGATAAAAATGTTAAATAATACATTTATCGAAAAGAAAGTCCTATGAAGCAACTCCTCCCCTGCTTTTCAAAAGCTGCTATGGGAAAACAACTATTTTCCAGAAAACAGAAAAAAAAAAATAAATTTACTAAACACCTAAATGTTGCATTTAGATTCGAAAAGCAGCGTTCTAGAAAGCTAAAACATTACCAAACGGGCTCCTAATATATTTATAAACACAATTATAATAGTAACCAAAAGGGGAGGTGTTTGCAATTAGAGGACTCAAATATTGACATTGTATACTATAAGGGACACAATTTAAAAATATAGTAGCCAAAAGAAGGGACATGCTTGCACTTATTTGAAAGTTAGGACGCGGCGGGGCAAGTGACCCGTGCTCCGCTCCAGATTGTGTCATGCCGCAACAACGGTAACAATTTAGAAATAAGAGTAATTTAATAATATCTGACTCCAAAGCATTTATCTCACTACCCCGAAACAAGTAAACATGCTCTTCTTAAGTAAGAGTAGGCAAAGTACGACAAACAGATGATATTTCAGTCATTATCTACAATATTCATTTCATATCTCCCAAATAAATTAAAAAGAACAATTTTCTTTTTCGCATCACATGCTATATTTATGTTCTTGTGGTCCGAACTTGTAACCCTATCCAAAACGTTGCTTTGTGATGTGAGAAAAAGCGAATCATTAATTTGCAACAATTTTACAGTTATCAGTATCTTTCTCTCACAGCCAACCCGGCTCCATGACTCTCATGTCTAGCTACTTCCCACATCCATGAATAGTTCTTTTGAGCCTTTTGATTTCCATGACGAAACAAGATCCAAATTAACCACTTTTTCCACTTTCTTTTAGTTTTGGTGTTAGTACTACTTGTTAGGTGCCAACTCTGAAGGAGACGTAACATCATAATTAATTAACACATGGCATTGTTAAGCAGTTAGTTCACAATTTAATGTTATTCCCGAAGGGAAGTAAGGTGGGTGAGAAAGAGAATGCCTACATAGGCTAAAATAACGAGGGTGGGCATAAATATAATTAGGAAAGCATAATATTATTCTTACAAAGCCACTAACATTATTTATGCACCTAATGACCAATGAAATTGCACAAATGATGTTAGTGACTTTGTAAGAATAATTTTCTGCTTTGTAAGAATCATTACCCTATAATAAACAAAGTACAAATTGCAAGAAGGCAAGTCTTGAAATAGAGGATCGGTGCTTGGTAATTGAATAGCACATATCTCAGTATCGGAAAAGAAATGTTTATACCTCAAGTCTTCAACAGTTGGAACATTGCCATGATTAACAAATTGCTAATACCAAATCTTCAAAATTTTTGAAAATGAGCTGAAATAATATTCGGTTGCGATAACAAAACACTTTAAGCAACTTAAAGGAAGCTTAACAGCCTCTGTTAGAAAATATGTTGTCGGATATCACTTAATGATTGAGAAACAATTGCGACTAATTAAGTATTGTAAGTTGTAATTACTGACTGAATCTCCCCCAATAAGTTGAAATTGTCAACCTCCTTTCCAGAATAAGCTTATTGCATCCGGTTAGCACAAAACAAGTCAATGTGAACCAAGTTCTTAATGAACTCGCGCGTCACACACTTCTCCATCTTATTTCACTAATGTACCCTTCATTAACAAAAAGAAAGTAAGAAAATTACACAATGGAAAGTGAAAGCTCTTTAGAGTTTATACTCCACACAAGTTCCGAGTTATTTTGACATTGCGTGGAGTTTCTGGTAGCGAATACAGCATATACGTATCTAATGTTCAGGAATTTTTTGAACATTGATTGCATTCTTTAGGTTTGATTAGTCTTACATTTTTGTTTACTTGAAGCACACTCAACAGATGGTATGATGAAGAAGTCAAAAGTACCAACCCTACGAAACAAAATAATACTTGTACGCTTTGCTTAAACCCTTCTCATATAAGTATATTCCATCATCACACACACATATATCGTAATCGTAATTTGGTTCATTATCCTAAAACACAGTCTCGAAACTCGTTCATAGCCTCAAAGTTGAAACCATGCAGGCACGTAGGAAGAAAATGTTCTTCTTTGCGGTCTCTCCATATTTATATTTTCATGATCAAACACGAAGGATGAACAATTTGAATATATGACTGAGAAGAAAGCTAACACTAAAACATCTAGATGTTATATATATATTCTTTGAGAACCAAACAGCTAGATTTTTTTTTTTTTTTTTTTTTGTTGAGAAATAACATCTAGATGTTCTATTGAGAGAGAAATTAATAATTCCTAACGGGACCGTTTCGCATACAGATGTCGTCTCGTGATACTACCAAAGCCGGGCCAGGATTTTGTAGGCCACAAATTTTGTCAATCCACCCTATATATATTTTGAAGAAAAAATAAAGTTAACAAAATGTTATGGTCTTGGTTCAGTGAGGATGTTTTGGGGTATGATTTGCAAAATTAAAGAGTTACTGGACATAACGGCCAAATCTGTTGGGCACATTTGGAGGGAAGGGAATTCGGTTGCTGATTTTTTTGCAGCTAGTAGCAATCAGGGTCATTTTGATAAGAATTTATTGCTAGCTGATTGTTATGGTCATGCTTCAGTGAGAATGGTTTCTTAGTGTTTGCAACAATGTTTGTTTTACCAAAAAATAATGTTGTAACATAGTACTATCTCTGTTTCTTTTCTTTCAGCCTAATTCATTTTTTGTCACTATTCATTGATCACTTTAGCCTGGTGATTTGACTAACAAAACGATATCAAAATTTGATATGTTGTGGAAAATCCACTAAATAAGAACAATTTCAGAATTATGGTTAGTATCAAAAGATTAATAAAAAAACTCAAAAATAAAATAGAGAAGAACGAGAAAAAGAGATAGAAGGACTTATCGATTTTGTAGGGGATGAGGAGATTGATCGTGTAGGCTAAGGCGGTCCAGGACCTATCTTTAGGATAGTAATTTCCCCCACTCTACGGTGCAAAACGGGTTACATGGAAATGCTACCCACCGATACAATGCCTATCGCGGTGGAGAAGAAACAAGATTGCACTTCTTGTCTTCTCCTAAATTAGAACCCAGCCCTGAAATGTGGAGAAGAGAGACACCAATCTAAAACTTAATTTGACACAAAAGACATACTTGTATTTATAGTAACTAAGGGGTGCTTGAAGCACCTTTTAGGAAAAGACACTATGAAAAAACACAATTGTTGTAAAAGTTACAACTATTTGAAACAACACAACTTTTATAGAAAAGTCATAATTTAAATTTAAACACAAAAAATAGTATTTTCGAATTTTTACACAACAATCCCCCCACTAAAAATTCTCAAAATAGTTGCCTCGAAAGTAAAACGACGCGAAGGAAAATAAGGTTGGGTATAGTACCACGTATCGCCAACGGTGGACTGGGCCTTGAACCGTGTTTGAATAGAGACTCATATCCGTGAGGATAGTAAGAAACTATTCACGTAGGTACCGGGTTCTAATTCTTCAAGAGGCAGCGCTTTGATATGGGCCTTGCGCTGAATCGGTCTTAGCAAGTACTCTCAGCGTCTTACCGGTAACCCCTAGAAAGCGGCCTCTCACTTCCTTACTTGCAAAGGCAGACTCATCGAGAGCGTCCACAACCGCTAAGTCGCTCCACCATAAAGGCTATGAGTTCTGTTAAGGACATTACGTCCAACCTACTAAAATTGTTGTGGATAAACAGTGCTTTAGTCAGATACGGGACTTTGAAGGAATAGCATTCATTTCTTAGTAAGAAGCTTCTACCCCCACTATTCCTTAAATGATGCAATGCACTGGGAATGTAGTCTCACACTAAACATTCCACGGGTAATTTTTTAATTGAATTGCCCTTGAACCTCCATGCATGTGATTTTCGGTAATGACCGACATCATCATGATGAGGTAGGTTTCAACTTAGACACCTCTATTAGTCGGTAATAGTCCCATATCTCCCATGACTTTAGATTCATCAACCTAGTAATATTAGGTTGGTAATTCACTCATTATCTCAATTGTCATGACAATTTGTCGCACACGACAATGCCCATTTTATGCGGGTTTCTCATGAATTTACAAATTCTACCGCGTTACATATTACCTTTACTCGTAATAATATTTGAAGCCACGCTTACCTATTATATGTACCATTATATCATGGAACGATATATCTAATATTGTCCTTGATTAGACGATTTGATCTTTCTCGATCAATTTGAGAAGTCAGTTTCACTAACATCATCAGTTCTTGCCTGCAACTGCAAAAATAACAGAAGAACTTCATAGCTCATATGATAAAATTATGTACCAAATGTGTGCAGCCTCATTTCAATAACTAACGGTATCTACTTTGGCATTTTCACCACGGGTACACCAAATCTCTGTCAGAGTAGTTCATTGGCTGCACAAACCACATTTACAACAAACACTCAATTAGAACCCTGTTATAATATATAATTATAACAGCTTTTAACACTAATGAGTAATAAAGTATAAATAGCTTCCATTATAATTGTGAAATCAAAGTACCACAAATATACTTACAGACCATTGTCAAATAAAATGCGATAAGACACAAACATTATTGTACCTCATGTTAACGCGCAGGATATGGGTATCATCAACAAAACAAGTAGAAATAACATAAATAGCCGAACGGTCAGATAGTTATCTTAACATCACATAAGACGTTCAAAATTAAAAAGGTACCAAAGATTTCCCGTTCAAGGAGACAAAAGATGGAGACATGCCATTTGAACCTGGAGAGTACTAAAACAAATGGACACGACTTTTTAGAAACAAGACAAATTTAAAACCCCAAGTGCCACAACTGGTTGGGACGGTTATTATAACAAACGGTTACATGACCGTTAATGCAATTAACCAACTACACACATACTTAAAGTTTAGATTGGGCCAATTGACTTTGTTTATCCTCTCTCTAAATACCTCTCCCAAAGAAACCCTAACCCATCCTTCCCAGGCGGCGGCAGCTCCTCCTCTACCATGGGGCTGCCGCCCGCCACCCACTCCTAACGCCGCTGTTTCTGCCCCCTCCACCACGCCGCCACCCTCTCTACAGGTCACGCCGCTCCCACCGGCCTCTATCGTGGCCCATTCCAGCCCGTGCCGGCTAGCACCGGATCCGTGCAGCTCCGAACACCGCCGGAATCAAAGTCGGGAGCGCCCCTCTTTGACGTCACAGTGGGACTCCAGTTCCGGCTTCAACTACCCCGATCTCCTCCCTTTCCGCCGCCGCCGCCTTGTCTCGATGCTCCGACGCCTCCCTCCGCCATGGCTCCGCTGAAGCCGCCTTGTGCCCAGATCTGACCGGGAGTCTCCCCCTTTCGCCGCCGCCTTCCCTCCCGCCTATGCCCTGTTCAGCCCTCTTGTCACCCCCCTGAGTTCGGCCCAAACATTTGAGGTAAGTGGTTTCCCCTGTTCTCACCCTCCCCCCTCCCCCCGTCTTCAGATCTGGCATTTGTAGCTCCCTCCCCCCTCCCCAGTTGTGGGGCTGCTCTCCCCCCTCCCCCTCGACTAGGCTGTATCACGGCCTGGAAGAGCCCCCCCGGAGCAGTCCCCTCACCACTCTCCGGCACTACAAATGCTAGATCTAAAGCGGCTTTTCGGGTGACCTTCGGGAACACACTTGGTTCACGTTTCACCGACTCTTGTGCCGGCTTGTGAAGGCTGTTTGCTCTGCATTTGGTGGTCCTTTTGCGACGGTTCTGGTGGTTCGACTTCTCGTGGCACAGCTTCTTTCGTTTTTGTGTTTTCAGCTTAGGTCTCGGAGGTGTCTTTTCTATTGGGCCGCTTTGGTTTGGAGCGTTTCCGGAAGAGTTTGGAGGCTCTTGGGCCCTACTGGGCCGGATCTCTGCTTAGGGTAGTTTAATGGGGGCCTTTGAGCCTTTATCCCATTTGGTGTTATCTGTTTGTTGTAGGTAGTGGTCTGTTTTAGGTAGGAGGTTTGGCTTTGTTTTCTTTGCGGGGGATATGTCCCCCCTGTTTTCTTCTGCTTGTACGGATCTTATTTGCATTTTAATTTCATCCTTTCGTTGCTGGTGAAAAAAAAAAAAAAACCAACTACACACATATATAGACATGAATTTTGTATGTAAAATAAATAGTCCTCTGCAAGGAATTACGATTGCCACTGCATCACATGTCAACATATTAAATGAAGAGAATAAAGGAAACTTATCTGATTGTTTGTTGGTTTTTTTTTTTTTTTTTTTTTTTCTTACCAACTGCCAACATATGAATCTCCAATTTGATACGCGGCTGCTTGCTCTGACATTTCCAGGTGAAGAGTCTGACTCAATTTCTTCTTCTATTTACAGGGGCTTTAAGCGAATGATGGCGCAATAAACGAAACAATCGCCACGAAACAAACAAGCATCTGGTGGCTGTTAATGCATTTTGACATCATCGTCTCGAGTTATTAAATCCCGATAATCCTCAGTGAATTATCAATCATCACTCTGAATTGAGCTATTTTCTACGACTCTAAAACCCTTCATTTGTTTCTGTATAAACAAAAGTAGGTATTGATCTTCTCCGAACTGTTTCTTTCACGAGCAATGTCATACGTCCAGCATCTCATCCTAATATTGTTGAACATTTGCATAGACCTGCACTTGATGTGGGAGTTTAAGTTACTGATTTCTTGGTACTGTTTGATCCAGCCAAATTCTAAGACCCTGCCTTGTAATGATGAGAGAAGCATCAAGTATCCATAGTCATGTATGTAAAACGGTTACAAAGAACCACTCTCAACATGATGCATAACTCTGTCGCATATAGACATGAAAATACGAATGCCCCCGCGATTACACCTTAAACATGCATATGTTAGTATCTTGTTGTCAACAACTAGTTATATTCTGAAATTGTACTCAACCACCAAGAGAAAAAATTACTATCCTAAAATTGTTGTGGAAAATCCACTAAATAAGAACAATTTCAGAATTATGGTTAGTATCAAAAGATTAATCAAAAAACTCAAAAATAAAATAGAGAAGAACGAGAAAAAGAGATAGAAGGACTTATCGATTTTGTAGGGGATGAGGAGATTGATCGCGTAGGCTAAGGCGGTCCAGGACCTATCTTTAGGATAGTAATTTCCCCCACTCTACGGTGCAAAAGGGGTTACATGGAAATGCTACCCACCGATACAATGCCTACAGCGGTGTAGAAGAAACAAGATTGCACTTCTTGTCTTCTCCTAAATTAGAACCCAGCCCGGAAATGTGGAGAAGAGAGACACCAATCTAAAACTTAATTTGACACAAAAGACATACTTGTATTTATAGGAACTAAGGGGTGCTTGAAGCACCTTTTAGGAAAATACACTATGAAAAAACACAATTGTTGTAAAAGTTACAACTATTTGAAACAACACAACTTTTATAGAAAAGTCATAATTTAAATTTAAACACAAAAAATAGTATTTTCGAATTTTTACACAACATGATAATCTTTACGTGATCGTATAGAGTAAACTTTACTTTACAACACCATGAACAAATTCCAAAAAATTATCTCATTTTGTTTTTTAAATCACTGAGTCAAAGTAATAAAATTACGGGTTAAAAAATTCAAACCAAGACATTCCAGAAAAAAAGGAAGAAGTATTCATTACAAGTATTCAACAATGAAATGAATACAATTGACGAGACATATAAAAACAAGAGTGACTAATAGTTTAAGAAAATTTTAATTGTATATTTAGGATTTGACTCACGACTAAAAGAAGGGAGGCATTTGTGGTTGGTGGAAACTTGGGGTTGGGGGGTTGGGGTGGGCATGTGATCACCCCTGGTGACCTCCTTATGTCTCTGCCCCGGGTACCGTGGATCCCTTTAATATAAAGTGTACATGTCCAACCATTTGTGTTGAGGTTGGAAAGAGAAGAACATGTTAATATTTTCTGGAAAAGAAAATTTGAAAAATAGGTGGAAAGAAAAGAAAGCTAAAACGCATGGGGTGAATTGATAGGAAAAAAGAAAAAGAGGAGCATAACGTAGTTTAGTAGGGTCATGTTTTTGGGTGATCAAAACCCTAGCATTGAACTGGAGAAGTGGCAAAGCAAATTGGCGAAGTAAGGAATCAAGAACGAAGTCAAAATTGGAATTTTCTGTTTCTCTTTGTGCGAAGACAAATTGTAACTTCTCCTAGCTGAGTCTTTACTAATTCTTGAATATTACACTTAGAAACAAATTTTTTGTTTCTCTTCGTGCGAAGCAAGGCATCACTATTTCTCCTAGTACCTTCTTTCTCTAAGCCTTCACATATGCTGAATGGGCTGGTGAGAGTCACATAGAAGGTCCACCACTAGATTTTGTATCTTCATAGGAAAAAAATTGATCTCATGGAGCTCCAAGAAGCGGGACACAGTTTTCAGATCTTATACAGAGAGTGAGTACAAATCCATAGCCATCACTGCTAATACTGGGCTCAAATGGTTGCAATAACTACTGTATGACTTGTACATTTTGTCACCTACACCTTCCACACTGTGGTGTGACAATACTTTTGCCATTGCCTTAGCTACAAATCCAGTATTTCATGCATGGACAAAACGCAATGAAATTTATTTTTATTTTGTCGAGAAATGGTGATCGCTAAACAACTTTATCTTGGATACATTTCTTCTATTGATGAACCTGCATACATGTTTACAAAGGCGTTGAGAGAGTTCAAGTTGACTAATCTGTGTTTCAAGCTAAACTTGGCTTGAGGATGATAAGAATAAATGGTAACATGAGCATAATATAGTTTAGTAGAACTCTTGGGGTCTAAGTGTAATATTCAAGAATTAGTAAAGGCTCAGCTACAATATTATTAGAAGAGGGAGTTATAGTTTGTCATACCACTCCGTCCCAACTCTTTCTATCTAAATTGACTTTTTGATTCGTATTTGGGTTGCTTTGACCGGGTGATTTAGGTAGTAAAATAATATAATTTTTTGATATTTTTTTAACCGTATTATAGAGAAACTTTTACTCTACAATACCATAAAATACTTATCGAAAAATTGCATCGATTTGCTATTCAAATCAACAGGTCAAAGTGACCAAGTGAATAGTGACAAAAGTCAGTTTGGGTAGAAAGAGCTGGGACGGAGTGGTATGTAATTACGCACTTATTCATCAAATAGTGTATCAGATTCTTCTCGAAGCATTGTATTCTCTTAAATAAGCTCATGTTACAGTGAGGAAGTAATACAAACAATAAACATGTACCTCAACATTTTTCAATTTTTCGAAACGACTAATCACTCCGCAACATAAATGAGGGGAAAAAGAAGAATAAACGTTAACAACTCCTACAACAAAATTTTAATCTTTGCTGTCATTTTGGGACTTCAGAGTGTAGAGGGCAAGCTTATGTAATACTGTTTGCAAAATATTTCAAATAATTCTTTACTAATTGTTTCTCGTATTATACTATTGTTTTTAGTCTACATCGCTAAACTAAACGTGTGAGTTAACTTCGAGGTTTTGACTTCTGGAATCAGCTTGGAATTTTCCGTTAAGTAGCAATATCATCTTCTAACGAGCACGATGAAAACACGAGGTCCATTTATATACATAATCGTATCAAATGAAAGAACAAGTCAATAACCCAACCACTGTGAATTAAATAATTAAATTTCAATCTAAATATTTTAATCATTATTGTCATTTTGGTTTAAGAACATTTGGTATAAGCAGGTGATGAGTTTGGAAACTGCAAAAACTATATAGCAAATATTTTAAGAAATGGGCCCATAGGGATGGCAAAGTGGTTTGATCTGATCCGATATCCGAGCGATTCAATCCGAATGGATCAAGTCCAAATTCGGTCCATTTAAATTTATGGATCGGATATGGATATTAAAATCTAAAATCCGATTGGATGGGGATCCGGATTCGGATTTGACAGGATATTCAATGGATATCCAATCCGACTAGGTCCGAATATATATACTTTCACCAAAATACCCTTAAAGTTATTGAATGTATTAGATAAGCGAATGATTTCACCTATATTTTGGGTGAATTTGAGTTTGTAATAGTTTGAATTTGGTAAAATAGGAAGTACTATTTTTCTCTTTTTTGTGCTTCATTTTTTTATAATGTTCTAGATTTCTTGTGTTTTTATTTGATCCGAATCCGAATTCAGATCCGATCCATTTATGCAAATTGGGGATCCGTGAATCGAATATGGCTATCATAAATATAATTCATTCCGGATTCAATCCGAATCCACTTATGATCCAATTGGATTCGGATGGGATCCAGAGCCGACCATTCATGTTAGGATTCAGGTTTGGATACAGGTGCACCCGATCCAAAACTTTGATTGGTGAAGTTCAGGGACTGACATCCGTAATTGTACACTAGTTTTGAAATTTCGTTAGCAGTGTTAGTTGTGGGTTGTTAGGCAAATTCTCTCTTAGATTCATTCAATTACAATTCTGCTCTCTCAATTTTTCTCTTAAAATCATATGTTCCAACATGGTATTATAGCCTTTTCGAAGCTCACCCTCTTGATTTATTCATCTTCTACGGTCTATATTTATAAATTTCGGTCAGATTCTGGCCATCAAATAGCCTCTTCGTCATCTTCCTCTAATTACAGCTGTTCTAAATTTCTTTCTCTCCAATCCCAATTCTCTCGCTCAAATCAAGTTGGATTCAACGTATTATGCTCTATGGAAGGTGAAAAAGCTCACAATGTTTCAAGTGAATGATCTCGTTTGTCGCGTGGACGTTTCAACCAACCACGAAGTTCTTGACTTCATCTGATTTATCGTTTTTATGATCAAGTTTTCTTGTTCTTCTTGACTCTCAATTGACCAGCATATGAAAAGCGGACTTATATCATCCATTTCTCCTTCAAATTTACTTGTGACTCTTGTTAACTCACTCAGGTCTGATTTGGAGTACCCTAGAATCAAGGTTTCTTCGTTATCTCGATCTCATGTCATCAATTGAAACTCATACTATGCTCCATCACTAAAGGAACCTCCTCAATGCTGCATATCTCGATCAAATAAAAAACATAACATATCAATTAGCTCTAGTCAATGAACATCTATATCTATATCTATATCTATATATATATAAAAGCAAAGCAAATTGAGAGGGTACTTCTCCTCTTGACATGTAGGATTTGAGAAGAATTTTGTTCAAGACATGTGTCATTCACTTTATCCAAGTGGCATACACATCGATAACCTTACCAATGAAAAAAGGCCATGTTGGATTTATTTGACATGTAATTGTCCTAATTGGCCATTGACAATTAACTTTCTTAATAATGTTTTGACTTTTAATACATAAGGAATGTGACTTTTAATATTTCTATGCATAGAGAATGTAATTTCAACTAATAATGTTGACATTTTAAATCATGATAAATCCAATGAATGACTTATTCAATGAATGTAAGTCAATGAACTATACAAAGAGAAATCATAATTTTTAATGAACTTTCATCTTCCTATGCAGAATTATTTGATTCATGAATCAAACAAATGTATTTTCTTTTTCTTTTTGGTGATTACAATGAATTAAATAGCAAATGTACACAACTATCACTTTGAGTAGACAAATAAAAAAAGTGCATAAAAGATTAAGCTTAAGATTACAATATATAGATTATTATACATATAAAAAAAATTGTCATCACCCAATGTCAAAGAAAAGTATCATTTCTTTCAACCAAAATATTAAAAATTATCAAGAAAGAAACACTAAAAAGCACGAATTTTCGCTTTTGGTAATGAGAATGTCGTAAATGAATAAATAGTAAATTCACACAAGTTAGTATCTCTTTGAATAAACAAATAAATAATATGCATGAAAGAGTAAGCTTCAGATTATAATATGTAGATAATATATAGATTATTATACATATAGAAGAACATTGTCATCACCTTATGTCAAAGGAAAAATATGTTTTTTCCACCAAAACATTGAAAATTATTATAAAAAATTAAAATAAAAAATACAAATTTTCTTTTGTAATGAGAATGTCATGAATGAAATAAATAGTAAATTCACATAACTTAGTATCTCTTTGCGTAAACAAAAAAAAAATGAAAGATTAAACTTAAGATTATAATATATAAATTATTTTATATATAAAAATAATTGTTTCATCACCCTAGGCCAAAGAAAAAAACTCTTTTCTTTCCACCTAAACATTAAAAGGTATTCAAATAAAAAATGCAGAACTACGCTATCATTATATATATATATTTTTTAAATGTTCGTGAAGGTGTAGGCTATAGTACTAAATATTTCATCACCCTAGGTCAAAGGAAAAATCTCCGTTCTTACAACCCAAATATTACAAAATAAGAAAAATACAGAGCTTACTATTAGATTTTTTAATGAAATGAAAATTTTGAAATAAATAAGAAAGTAAAGTTAAACAAAAATTCTATAAAGCATTGAAATGGAATTAATTAAGAAAAATTCACAGAATCTCTTTGCACCACATGCCATATGCTATAAGCACAATATATGTCATGGTGATCCTTCACGGCATACGCGTGCAAGGACCTTCGATTTTGTACGTTTTATTTATTTCTTAACTATATTGGAAGGTATAGTGGTACCGAGCTTATAAATTTATTAGCAATACTGCTCGATGCACAAAATCATTTACGTTGCATGCATCATTTCAAGATGAGTTTATCTGACATCTTAAATCATCTCACATCTTATCACGTTACCTTACTCTCTACAACAGAACTTTACATGAAGAGATATACGACTTTATAAAATCATACATATCATTTTTTTGTCCTAATTCTAACTGAAATTTGAACTTTTCGTTGAAGTTGAAGGTAGTAGAATTGCACTTACCATCAACTTTGGAGTGATTAATATGTGAAGTATAAAATTAATTAACACAAGAAACTCTTCCCCTTTGCACTATTTTATTCGTGTTTTAGATTTGTTCAAGAGTTATGATCAATTGCTACTCTAAGACTATGAGATGCTCTATTCAAACGAATTACTTCTACTTTAATTTTGTGCTTCTACGCCAAATCTCTAAAACTTAACAGAATGTGAACTTTTACCATACATTTCTATTAGAAGCCCGCACCATTTGGTGCACGGTACTAAATAGTATCATTAATTTGGTGCACGGTACTAAATAGTATCATTAAAATTTGAAACCCTCAGTGACATATATGCATAAAAAATATGCAAATAGTATAGATTTGGTGTATATGGTTAATTATTTTACCAGTATAATTATTATACTAGATTTCATGAATTTAAGTAACATATTTCTCAAACTTCAAAAAATACTATTTTTTCTATAAAACTAAACTACAGCTACATGCACATCCCGCGCCATGGCGCGGGGTTAAGACAAGTGTGAATAATGAAAACCTTGTGTCGTACATCCTCAAAGACTTTCCTGCGGAATTTGAAAAATTCAAGCCCAATATTACCATTAGACAAGTACTATTACAGATTCAAAATTGAGCACTATCATACTTATAGAATAACTTTTCATTTCACATTTTTCTATACTTGTCTTGGATAGTTCTAATTCGTCTCAACCTGGAGTCATGAGTGCATTGTATGTACACAATTTAGGAACTTATTAGCAGCATTTGTGTTTCAGATGGCGAACAAACTCGTCTTCCCAACTTCAACAATCAAGATGGACACCGTCACAAATTCCATAAGCTAAAATAGTAGCTATCAGCACATCTCTAAGGCAGACACTGACACTATACAACAAGACATACATGTTCTATAACATCTGCTAATCCGACTCGATCAAGACAATCGGTGAAACTGCGTCAAGACGATGAATTATTTTGTTAATGTCAAACTCCTGGAAGACGGCTTACTTGCTTTGCGTATCAATCTAGCAAGGAAGCGATTTTTCATGCCCTTTCTCAATTCACAACAGATGAATAGTAGAGTATGTCTCTGTTGCTGGAGCTAGGGTTGATAGATATGATAAAATATAACTAGCCTCTTGTTCTCCTACAGAACAGCTTCGCCTCAGGAGCCTTCATCTCATTCCCTCAAAGTCAATGTTCGCATCTCTGTTTCCTAACATGATGAATGCGCCCCCAAAGAAGGAAGGATGACTCAGCACCTTACTGGATAAAGCACAAGGCTTATTAAGAGTAAGGTAATTCTCTAAAAAGAATAAATAGATATTATATGATGCTATCACCCAAAAAGGATCGTGATTTTACTTGATAACTAGCTCCATTCACCCATAAGGTAAGGTAGCCCCTCTTTCTTTTCGTAAAACTATCTATAATGGAACAAACCATTTTTTTTATTTCAACAACATTAAATGATCTTTCAAATTGGTCAAGACTCTCTAGTTTATGGACCCTTCTCTTTGGTAATAGTTGTTGCTTCATGGAATTTGCTTCACTAATAGCCTCACGATTTAATTTTGATCGTTATGAACTGCTACCAAGATCGAGTCCAAGAACGCATAGCTAATTCTAAAACTCAAAACAGTAACAATGAAATGTGCATTTTTAGTCTTATTGGGATGAAAGTGGTTTAAAAGAGGCATTCCTTAGGTAAATCTATGAGATAACGTCAATGGCATACACATGAAGTAGGTACAATCTACAACATTTTCCCATGGTTCAAAATAATAAAAACTAACGAGTCATACATATGAAGACAACCACTACAGTCAACAATGATTAACATCAGAGCCCTAAATAGCATAACGGAGTACCAAATTAAGAAGTAGCATGAACAACTCATCATCAGCCTTAGAAACCATCTATAGTTTGCTACTATGTATGCCTCAAATGACGCTCTGGCTTTACACCCACCTATAGAACCAACCTACAGAAAACTATACCAGGAATAGATAAAGACAATAGAAATGTATTGGTGGTCTTGAAAAAATATTGGATTTTATCGCCACCCAAGAACGCACCTGAGGCACATGCCATCATCAAAAGAATAACAAAACATACCCATCCTAGAGTGCTGGAGAACTATACTTGAATCCCCCAGACTCTCTGGAGATGTCCTCCGCTAAGCACGAAAATGCCTAGCAAGGAGTCTAATTCTATCGGCTCTGTTACTGGACAGAATTAAAGAAACTGTAATTTAAAAGAAACTTACTTCTATAGCTTGTAATTCTGGTTTGATGATCCTTTAAGTGATGACTTATTTTCCCCAAACTCCCGCGTACTCACCTGCCAAGTTCAGAAGGAAGCAATGTCACGACTTCAGATTAACAACCAAGATAGACTTCCTAATGAAATAGACATATACATATGTGACAATGTATAACACATACTTGTAGTTTATATACTCCAGTAATCCGACCCACGTCAGATAGTAAAGTATACCAGTAATTTCAATTATTCCATAACACAGTTTCGACAAATCCATATTCATTTCTCCATTCATGTACCACCCATTAACCCACCTAGACAAACTAGACCTTAAGTGTGCACACCCCATACTGGATCAGCAATCCAGAGGGTAATACTAGTTGCCTACCATTCGGGAGCTAGCAATGTACCTACTGAGCGAATAGGCTATGAATGTAAAGCCCGAAGAACGGGTCTCATAATTGTGTTAAGCCCGTAGTACGGGTCCCATAAATGTATTAAGCCCGTAGAACGGGTCTCATAATTTTTAAATCCCGAAGTCCGGGTCCCATTAATATATGACCATATCAATGTCTAGCGTACGCGAATCAGTTATTAAATGAGTACAGAAGTCCATAATGAAAAATACCCATACTCACATGTTTATGTGCATATATAGATGCCCCAGCTCAGCAACTTGTTATTCCCCGATTTCGGTATTTTATACTCATAGACATGCATACATCCAATCTAAAATTCTTTAATAGTATATAAGCATTCATATGCTTACCTGGTAGCCTTCCTAGTATCCTTGACCAGCAACGCAGATTTTATGTCCCGATCAACTCTTCCTCAGAAGGAAATGGAGTCTCCCCGCGGCTCTTCCATGCCCAGATACCGGTAACTCCATAAACCCGACGAACTGGTTGATAAAAAGGGGCTCCCTGGGTGCGTTATGGCCGAACTTTCCCCATTTACGGATTCAATAAGAAGTCGTTGAAGCAATTGAATGAGGGATTTTGATCCTCGAGCGATGGGATACTCCCAGTAATAACATGTTTTGAAATGGATGAGGGGAGGTGGTGGTTGCTTTGGTGGTATTGGTGGTGTTTATGAAGGGAAAACAAGATCATTGATTGCTCTCCAATTCATAGCCAACTGAAATGTTTTTTTGCTGTAATAATATGTTTATAAATTGGCTTTTCTCAATTTTTAGGAGCATGAAACCTCATTTGATGAAGTGTCCCAGAATGTTCTAGGTTGATGACAACTATTAGGGGTCCTAGGTGTAATTCCAATAAATTTTAGAGTAGAACTAGAGATAACCATGACCTAAAAATTACAATTTTAACCTTTGTTCTTAAATACAAATCATCCTTCTTATCATTTTGGATATCCTACCCTACTGTATACCAGCTGGTGATAAAATTGAAAATTACATATTAGCCCCCAAAGTTGTAAAATATTGCATTTTAAACCCTTAGAAATTTCCAGGGTGTTACAAAAATGATTTAGCTAATGGAACCCACCAGTAATCATTACTATATTAAATTTAGAAACAATGGTTTTATACTGCCTCATCATCAAGAAGCCCTGCTCCGTCAAAAGCCTATCATGCTTATTCAGATATTTCTTCTGCACCTTCAACTACATCAGTTTTTGGTTCACATCCATCTCGGTCATTTCAAGGCGCTCCTTGGTTGGTTGACACAGGTGAAAATCATCATACAAGAGATTAGCTTGACAGTTTTACAAAAGCTTCCCCGTACAACGACCATTATAACATCACTATTGGAGATGGTTCAAGTATTTCTATTACTCACTTTGGTACTGGTAGTCTAAATACATCTCATATTTCTTTTATATTTTAAACATGTCTTATTTTACCTAAGTTTTCCTCCAAATTGTTTATTTTACCAATTTATCTTAGACAATAAATACATCATCTCATTCAATTCTTTTGACTTTGTCATTATGGACAATGCCTTTCAAACATTTATCCGTCAAGGTCCCTGCATTAATGTTATTTACTCAACATTTTCCAAGTCTTGCTCATCCATAACATCATCACCATCATCATCTAACGATCTTGTTGCACCAATAACATTTGTTCCTGCATTGTGTTCTGCATTCTCTCAAGAATTGAATGTCATTAGCTTTAGTATCATCTACATTGTGTTCTACTTGTTCAGTAGCTAAAAGTCATAAATTACCATTTTCTTGTAATAGTACTGAAAATTCTACTCCTTTTCAGATAGGTTACTATGATTTATGGGGGGTTTCACCCTATATGTCATTTCAAATTACAAGTACTACATTTGTTTTTCTTGATAAATTCATAAAATATTTTTTGGTATATCCTCTAAGAATATTAAGAGTAAATAACAGTACAGAATATTTAAATATTGATTTGCGATATTCTGGCATTATTAATCAAACCGCCCATACACCTTTGAAAAAAATGTCAAAGTTGAGAGGAAGCATAAACATTCAATTGAAATTACCACCTTCTGCATAATGGCTCTTGCAACAAACAATTATCTCATAAATATTGCCAGAAGTTTCATTGCACTATCAATCTCCATACTTCAAGTTGTATAACTCTCATCCTACTTACACTTCTCTTATCTTAGAGTGTTTGGATGTCTTTGTTTTCCATGGCTTAGGCCCTACTCATCTAAAAAATTACAACCAAGATCCACTCAATGTGCTTTTCTTGGATACTGTCCAAACACAATAGGCTACATGTAAACATCAAAGCGGGTATGTTTCTAGAAATGTAGTTTTCGATGAAACTATTTCCCATTTCAGCATACAATTAATACTTATACTATACCAGTTAAACCCACCAATTATACTTATGTTCATAGAATTCTAGCAACTCTCATTCAATTTGACTTGAGTTAGAAGGATCTTGCCTTTCGTAACTCTTATCAACCCACCATTTCATCTTCATACATTCCTATACAGCCAACTGCTATTCATAGTATTGTCTCACCCATACTCCAAAACTTACCTCACACTCTAAGAGTATCTCCAGAAGTAGGAGGTAAAGAATGTAAAACTTACATGTTTTAAACTCTGCATGACATTCATCTTGAGGGTTCATTCCATGACTGTTAAAATTTTATGAGTTAACAAGTTAAATTTTGTAATTCTGAAATGCATGGAAGGAGAGAGATAGACACATTATTTTCCATCCTAATTTCTAGGTCTCTAGATATAAGGAGGGAGATGCATGTTTTGTAAAATGCATGTTGTTGATTCAAGACTTCTAAGTGTGTTTTTGGAAGTAATCATTTAGAGTCATGAAAGACAAAGTTTCTCTAAGTCATCAAGGCTCCAAGGCCTTGAGATATTGATCAAAGCCTCAAAGCCTTGACAACTGCTTTCTTATGAAATGTGATCCGACAATCTTGAGTTGCAGGTGTTCAATCTGTTGTTTAAGATCATATATTTGTTGCAAATATTCTTGTTATCTATTAGTCATATGTCTAACATATTGCAGATATCATAATTAGATTGAATCAAAGAACTTTGTTGATACAGTTGTAAAAACTGTGAAGAATGTTCAGAGCTACAAGGCCTTGAGATATGTCTTGAGCTGCCAACAGTTTTCACAAACCTAACTTGATACTTTCTTGCAGGATTTGATCATTGTTATTATGATTGTTTAATGACTTTTACAAGTCTTAAACTGGTTTGTGTTGGTTTATATGATTGATTGGTAATCAGGTTAATGGCTTATCTTTTTTATTCAGTTTTATTCATAAACTGAATGTCTAAACAGACTTAGTGTTGTTATATATATTTGGATTTTGTTTGTTGCTATGCTTAATGTTGTTGCTGGTTTTTCAAACGTGCAATCTTATCACAACAAACTCCGAGATGTTGAGAAATGTAGTTAAATAGGATGAGAATTTGAAGGAACAGAGATCCTAAAACTCTCATTCAGTTGGTGGAAGTAGATAAAAGACTGGTTTGAATGTGAAAGACGAGAAAAGCTTACAGAGGACAGATTTCAAGTGAAAAATGGAAGATCAGACCATCAATCCTCACAATTTCAAGCTTCACTCACTGCTTTTAGAAGATCATTCACTCCAGTTTTCCTGAAGAACACATCAAGACTTTCTCAGCTGATTCATCTATTGTGTGTTTCTATTTTGTACCTTAATCTGCTTATCTTCTGTATATCGTATATCTCACAAAACCTAGTGGTTAGTTGTTCAAGTGAACAACAAGAGGTTCTTGTTAGCTCAACAGTTAGTAGATGATACTAGATAGGTTTGGAACCACAAGCTGTATAGGTGTAAGGGAGTTCACTTAGGCTTGAAGATCTAGGGCTGTTTCTGTGTGAGTAATAAGAAGTGTTTTCCCAATCCTGGTGGAATTAGATCCCTCAGGCAAAGATTAGGTCAATTGGGACTGAACTCTGTAAATTGCATTGTGTTCTCTACTTTACAGTTTAGCTATTTACTCTTGCAAGTGATCTAAATCAAACTAGAGTTACAAACTATTTTGAACTTGTGCTAGTTCAAGGCCTTGAAGCTTTCTTTTATACTTAGGAAGTTTCTGACTAATCTTACAAAATCTCAAAGCCTTGAGATTTCTGTCTTTTACTTGCATCACTTAGTTAAATTCTGTGTTTTAGCAAAAAGTTCCCATACTCTATTCAACCCCCCCCCCTTCTAGAGTATTTTAGTCCTTTAATTAGACTACATTACAAACTTTCAATTGGTATCAGAGCTTGGGTCACTACTAGAGATCTAACAATCTTGTGACTATGAGTAATGTAGGAGATGGTGGTTTCTCTCAAGGAAGGGCAGCAAACAGACCTCCATTGTTCTGTGGTGACAACTTCATGCACTGGAAGGCATTGATGAAGATGTTCATCATAGATCAAGACATGGAATTGTGGTCAATAATTCAGAATTTTCCTCATGAGTATTTCACTACCATTGATGGAGTTGGATGCATCAAGTCTAAGGTAAATCTCTCAGTTACTGAACTGGAAAAGGTAAAATTACAAGGCTGTGAATCTGTTAGACTGTGCTCTTAATGCAGATGAGTTCAACAGAGTGACAAATTACAAAAGTGCCAAAGAAGTATGGGACAAACTTGTTGTGACATATGAAGGAACAAGTCAAGTTAAACAAACCAAGGTTAACATACTTCTGAGGCAATATGAGCTGTTCAAGATGAACTCAGATGAAACTATCAAGGAGATGTTCAAAAGATTCACTAATGTGGTGAACAATCTGGAGTCATTGGGAAAAAGTTTCTCAAATGAGGAAAAGGTCAGGAAGATTCTGAGAAGTTTGCCAAAAGGTAAGTGGGAGCCAAAGACAACAACAATTGAGGAAGCTCAGGATTTATGTCTTCTTCAGCTAGATGATCTACAGGGATAGCTGCTCACTCATGAGATGTCTATGAAAGATGTAGAAGGTGATCTGAGTAAAAACATCAAGAATCTAGCACTCAAGGCTAAAGACAATGAAAAATCTCAAAGTCTTGAGACTGAAGATGAGCATGATGATGAAGAGGCTTTAGCGTTGATCTCCAAGACCTTGGCCAGGATTCTCAAGAAGAAGAAAACTTTGGAAACAAAGACTACAATAGAGAGAGATCAAGACCTTCAAGCAGCAAGGATTACAAAGGTAAGTCATATTCACATTCACATAAAACTAAAGTAATGAATTGCTTTAATGTGGTGATGCAGATCATTTAGTAAGGGATTGTCCACAAAAGAATAAGAACAGGAACTTTCAAAAGAAAGACGATGACAACAGAAGGAAGAAAGCAATGATGGCCTCATGGAGTGGCTCTTACTCATCAAGTGATTCAGCTAGAATAAGAACAAGCAAATTTATGCTTCATGGCAAAACATGATGAAGAAAATTCTTCAGACAGACACATTGAGGAAATGGATGTCACCAAGGTCTTGAAGAAGAAAATGGATATTAGACAGTGGTTGTTCCAAACATATGAGTGGAAAGAAGTCTCTTTTTACTGAGCTCACAGAGAGATCTGGAGGGACAATTACACTTGGTGACAAGGAAAAATGCAATATTATTAGTATATGTAGTATTGGTAATGGTTATACCAACTCTGTCTCTGATGTTTATCTTGTGGATGGACTTAAATATAATTTGCTTAGTATTTCTCAATTATGTGATAAAGGTTATAAATCTGTATTTGACATGGATAAATGTGTTGTGAAAGATGAGAAATCTGGAAATTGCATACTCACTTCTCCTAGATCATACAATTTATATGCTATGAGTACTAACAGTACTGCAGGTGACAAGTTGAAGTGCCTCAAGGCCTTGAAGGAAGATTCAAAGCTTAAGCATAGAAAGCTTGGGCATATTAGCTTACACACCTTGAATAAACTCATCTCAAATGACTTGTTAAGAGGTTTACCATCTCAAAAATTCTCAGATGATGAGATCTGCAAGGCGTGTGTACAAGGTAAACAAACAAGAAGCTCATTCAAGCCAAAGAATTTTGTTAGTACTTCTAGACCATTAGAACTTATGCATATGGACTTGTGTGGTCCTATGAGAGTTCAAACTCCAAAAGGTAAGAGGTATATGCTTGTTGTAGTAGATGATTATTCTAGATTTACATGAGTTATGTTTATTAGAGACAAAACTGAAGCCTTATCTGAATTTTCTAGACTGTGCAAAGAGCTTCAAACTATGAAATATTTGTCTGTTGCATCTATTAGAAGTGATCATGGTAGGGAATTTGATCATCTTGAATTTGATTTATTTTGTGCAAAGCATGGCATATCACACAACTTCTCTGCACCTAGAACCCCTCAGCAAAATGGAGTAGTTGAGAGGAAAAATAGGACACTTAAAGATATGTCTAGAACCATGCTACTTGAAAGTAATTTGCCAAAGTATTTATGGGCAGAAGCTGTTAATACTGCCAATTATGTGCTTAATAGATGTTTGATCAGGCCTATTTTGAAAAAGACTCCATATGAATTGTTTAAAGGCAGGAAGCCTAGTGTTTCTTATTTCAAACCGTTTGGTTGTATTTATTTTGTGCATAATAATGGTAAAGACAATCTTGGAAAGTTTGATGCTAGAAGTGATGAAGGTGTATTTCTTGGATATTCTCAAACTAGCAAAGCTTATAGAATTTTCAATAGAAAAAACAAGATTGTGGAAGAGAGTATTCATGTGTTTTTTGATGAAAGTACTAAGGATTCTTTAAGTGAAAGTTTTGCAGATCTTAATTTGAACAAGCATGAGGCTGATGATGACATTGTGAAAGAATGCAAAGGCATAACTGAAGTGCAGAATCAGTTAGAAGAATCTCAAGGCCTTGAACCTCTTGATCTAGGGTTGTTTCTGTGTGAGTAATAAGAAGTGTTTGCCCAATCCTGGTGGGATTAGAACCCTCAGGCAGAGACTAGGTCCACTCGGACTGAACTCTGTAAATTGCATTGTGTTCTCTACTCTACAGTTTAGCTATTTACTCTTGCAAGTGATCTAAATCAAACTAGGATTACAAACTATTTTGAACTTGTGCTAGTTCAAGGCCTTGAAGCTTTCTTTTATACTTAGGAAGTTTCTGACTAATCTTACAAAATCTTAAGGCCTTGAGATTTCTGTCTTTTACTTGCATCACTTAGTTAAATTTTGTGTTTTAGCAAAAAGTTTCCATACTCTATTCAACCCCCCTCCCTTCTAGAGTATTTTGGTCCTGTAAACTACATTACAAACTTTCACATGCCAATATGCATAACCTATTGGACCTCTATATTTCACCAATTTCTCAATTTTTTTTTGCTAATAACGCATTTTGTAGATGCGTATGCATCTCTGGTTCCCTTTTTTGAGAAGTCCATAGAAAAATAAGCATATGTCATGCAGGAAATAATTGATTGATGCAATGATAATGAATCGCCTAATTTTTACGAGCTTAGAAGACTCAGTTAGTGGACTCTAGCAAGTTATAAAAAACGTACCGGACATCGAACCGATGAGGCACTGATTTGAGGTTTGACCGGTGTGGTTCAACCGGTAGAACCACACATTTTCTTTATTATGTATAATTATATATTTTTTATAAATATATTAAAATTTAATTGAAATATAACTTGAAAACTTAAATTTGACCAACATATATATTAAATTACACGTATTATTTCAGCTATGCAAAATCGGATTTCAATAATTTTAAATTTCAAGTTTTATAAAAATAATGAACACACAATTATATGCTCATTTTTACAATAGCTAGATTGTAAACATTTAATACAATAATTAATTGTGTGTATTTAATAAAATTTGAACACAAAGTTTTAAGATTTCTAGAAAAAACTAACTCAATAAAGAGATGGAATATAGTAAATATATTTAAACGTGTTTCTATTAACAAACATGTCAAGTAGCTCAGCTGGTAATGGTGGTCTACCACTACGTTGGTCACGAGTTCGATTCTTAGGGCTGGAAATTTTTGCTTGGGCGATCCAATTACCAAACCGGACCGCCGTGGCCTATTTTGACCTGTCCGACCGGTCAAACCGCCAGTCCGGTCCGATTTAAAAACTATGGACTCTGGCGTCTTGCTATTGATAATTTTAAGGCAAGTGTCTCTTTTCTTAGAAGATAAGGAAACAACATTCCTCCCAAGTAACTTGAAGGAGTGAAATGTTTAAATATGCAATTTGTTTGATGTTTGTTTTCGAATCTCCGTATCAGATCTCTGTTTAGTATCCTACTATTAACATAAATAAATAAAAATCTTAGAAAAATATTCACTCCATGTAGGAAATGTCTAAAGAGACAAATGTTACTGTAAGCGATAATGGATATTTGTTGGCTTGTAATATAATGAATCATATTTCTTATCTGAGAGGAATAATATTTATGAAATAATTCATTTATGATGAGTCAAAACATAATCAAACGTATTATAATCAAGCTCAAAGTAGCCTCCGCGAAATAGTGAAAACCCTTAAATATATTCTAGGTGTTGGTTAATGATTTTCTTTCAACTTTGACCAACTATATCTCTTTTCATAATTTGAATCTTGAAAAGATTAAATATGTTTAGGAAACTTGGTACTTCAATCTAGGGGTGTTCAAAAATCCAAGCGACCCGCCCAAACTGACCGGTCCAAGCCGAACCTACCCGAAATATAAAGACTATGGGGCTAAATGACCGATTTCGGGTATGAATAATTTCAACCCGCCCAACTATCGATTGATCATGGTTTTGAAAACGTTTCGGCCGGTCAGTCTCAAACCGTCCCGCCCAACATGAGCACACATTTTGTATATCATGGTAAATTAGTAAGTATAGAAATTTAACATAATACACTTATTCACATGACTGATTATATAATGAGTCGATACATAATTTACTATCTCTCTACCTTATATATTAATTTATGCAATTAGCCATTATACACTTTTTTTCCATCTCCAAATGTCCCATGAAAAATAATAATATGGACTATGTAGAAAGTTTATAGTACTAGTTGAAATTGATTTAAAGATTAAATGTGAGAGTAAGACTTTCTGCTAGTTTTTCATCTATCGTATAACTGAGTTTGTGATTCTAACGCGTAACCACCTACATTTTATTGAAAATAAAATCCGCCAAAACCGAGTCGAACCGAGCTGAGCCGAAATGATCGGTTAGGTTTGGGTTATAAGTTACTTGGTTAGGTTTGTGTAGAGATTTTCTAACCCGAGGTAGTTGAGTTGTGGGTGAAAATGGGTTTCACCCGCCCAAACCGCCCCGCAAATACCCCTACTTCAATCTACAAGACCCTATTTTTTAGATTCTCAAGCCTCTTCCACAGCTGACCGGAAACTGAATGTGAAGTTGACCGGTTGAGAAGATTTTCTCACAACATTGAATTTCCTATTTGACTTACCAGATGACTTAAATAACCAAAATGCCATTCTAGAAATTTTTTTAGGATAACATTTGAAGACAAAAGGTCAAATTTGACCAATTTGGAATTTCTGAAACTGTAGTTTAGTTGAGCAGTATATGAGGGGGAAAAAATGTAAGTTTGTAATGAATTGAATTGAACATTCAAATCTTAACATATACCATGACCTCATGCCTTTGTATTAGTACCATGAAGTTTGGCGTTAGTCACTATCTATCTGGGTTGAACTTGACTAAATTCAACTTTAAGGGCATTCCTATAATTTTGCTAAACAGTAGGGACTATTATACAATTATGTAAAAATTGTAGAACTTGATTCTGAGTGTATCAAGAAGGAATATTGATCATGTCTTCATATTAGTAGACTTGACTAAGTATGATTAGAGGGTTCAGGCACAATCAGGGACTGTATTGGGTTGTTAGGGGCAAAATAGTATATTTGATTGGGCAGTCATCATGGCATCTGCATTATGTATTCTATCTAATTTAGAGGACATGTGTTAAAATCATATATAGTTGAATTGTGCAATGGTTGCTGGTATATCGAATCAGCTCCGCTAATCAGGAAAATAGGTTCGATATCAGGTATAAGCATGTGTATGCTTATGACGTTACAGTATTCCCTTTAAGCTAATAGCACTTGTATGAATAATATGAGTATGAGCTATAATATAATTGTCTCCAGACGCCTTTGGACAGCTGGATCGTTACTATTGTCTTCGGACATGTAGGCAATTAGTACTACTATCTGGATTGATGATCCAATAGGGGATGTGCACACTTAAGGTATAGTTTGTCGTGAAAATGATTTCCCTTCCTTGTCGGAAGTGAATATGGTCTACACAACCCTGTGGGTAGTGGGATTGGAATACTTTGCATAAGGACTAGTAAAGGGGTAGTTATGAACCACATGAGATATAAACAACTAGCAACTCTATCTTTGTGATCCATGGTTTTAAGTCAGGATAATGGATTCAGTATCTGTAAGTATGAGTTAAATGCTTTCATAATTTTATTTACATTTCCTAAAATACTATATTACATAGATTAAGCTGACATCTTGTCGGTTATGTGTTTTTATAACTTTTCTGGTGAGTACGTAGAAAATCGAGAATACAGTAAATCAATTAGAAGTCTACGTCAGGACACTACAAATCATTCAAACTATAATAATTAGTTTTCATTATATTATAGTTTTTTTAATTATGTCTCGTAATAGAACCGTTATTGTTTTTAACTCCTTGTTGGGGCATCTTCGTGCCACAGTGGAGGACACTCTCATAAGTCCGGAGATGTTCTGGTAGATCTCGCAACTCTGAAGGGTGGGATGTTACATACCAAAGTTTAGGGGTGCTTGGGTTTTAAGAGGGTTTTGAGGGAGAAAATTGTATGAGAGGGTGGAGAAAATTGTTTTAACTAACTTTGGTACTTTGAGTGATTGTTGGTCCTTAACTTGAAGATTCATACTTGTAAAAAATAACATACCTGCAAAAAATAACAAACTTAAAAAGGGAGGGGTGGAGTTGTGACCTCCTCTAGACTCTATTTTATTTTTAACTTTCATTCATGTCCACATATTTGATATCACCACATTAATTTTGATAATATATGTTGTCAATTAATTGATAATTAGTGTTAGAAAATTTGTTTGAGCACCAATTAGTTTTTATATAAATATGACAATTGGCTGTGGAGGGGACCAGGTGATAAGAACGTCTACTATATTGAGAAGATTGGATAAAGCTGGTGTAATACTTCCCTCAATCTCGGAAGATATTATTGTCAATGTTAAGTCATACTGATAATTAAAATTAAGATTATGATAAATTAAAACAATTTTCTATTCCCTTTCGTTTGTCAATTCTCTTTCTTGGCCCGCGCATCATAAAGCATATACAATCATTGGACATGTTAGGATGAGATTAAATCTAGAGGTAATTAAAGTCAAAAATCTAAATTTGGTCAAATATTATTCGTGTAAGATTCATTTTTTCGCCTAAACTTAGAGAGGAATTCTTATTACTTTGGTGGGTTTTATGGATTCTCGTACAACAATGGGTGTGTTTGGATCAGAGGAAGTAGAGAAGAAATGAATTGTCAATAATTTGAAAATTCTAGTCAACAATCTTCAAAAAATCCCGAATTTCGGAGAAAATGAAGACGTCCGGAATTGTCCGACCCGGAATTCCGCGCATAGCGGAAATTCGGAAATTCTTGTTTTATCTGGTTCTTTATTGCACAAAGTAGTGGTGAAAGTGAGATTCCTCTAATTGTTGTTGGCATTTAGAAATGGCATGTACATGTGTCAATTCATGAGTGGACCACTGGTTAGTTACAACGAGAATTCTTCTCCCACCACCATACCTTTTTAGCCATTCACCTCAGCCTTTTCACCACCCATCACCCACAACGCAAGTAGTACAAAAAAAACACATACTTTTACTGATTTTTTGATAAATTGCATGTTTTTTAATATTATATTATTAATTTTATTACAAAAATTATAAAAATTTGATTTTATCTACTCTATCCAAACAGTTCAGATAAAAGTACATCTTTAGCTAAACCGCTCACTTACTTCCGTTCATCCAAGCATGCCCAATGCCCCCTCCGTGGCATGTTTTCATTGGCACGCTTGGTCGGCAACGGAAAACTATTGGAATTCTGGATTTTTATAGTACTTTTCTTTCCGGAATCCGCTTTTGGGTTATGGAAATTCTAGTTTCTATTCACTTTTTACACTTAATATTTTATTTTATTTTTTGCTTTTAAACAATTAATTAAATAATTATTTTTTATTTTAAAATGACATTAATCTCATTTAATCTGTCGCATCCAAACGCTACAGATTAAATGAGCTTATAAACTTAAAAATACACTTATTTCCGCTCTTCCAAACAGTACAATTGAATTAAGGTCTGATTAAGGTTTGAGTCCGAACATCCCTTAAAATAATAATATAGGTTAAAAACGTTAGAATAGATAATAGGGTTAATTACATTTTACCTCCCTGTAGTTGGGGGCTTGTGCGAAAGACCCACCTAGGGTCCCAAATGTTAAAACTCACCCCCTGTAGTTTGGTTTTGTGGAGTAAAGAGGTATTTTTCTGTTAATGAGGGTAAAAAGACGTCAGTATCCTTTTATAAACACCATAAACAACTCATTTTTTCACTTCTGTTTTTCTCTCTAAACTTTACTCTCTCGTAGCCTAGGTTCGATTCCAGGCAACGGCAAAATTATTTCTCAAACAAAAAAAAAAAAAAAAAAAAAATCTACTCTCTCCCTCTCTCTTTCTTTTTCTCTCACTCTCTCTCCTTCTCCCACTCTGCCTTCATTTTCTTTCTTCTTCTCTGTCTCCCTTCTTCTCGAAACCCAGAAGCCCGTCGTCGCTGTCTTCGATCGGCGCCGACACCTACTTCGCCGTCGCCGTCGTCACCTTCCTCGTTGCCGGGCTCATCCTTCAGCAGTCCTGTTTCCCGTCCGTCCTCCCCGTCTTTTCCCTTCCCGTCCTCCTACGCTTCTCCTCTTCTGCCTTCCCCCTTCCCCTTCCCCTCCTCCTCCTCATCTTTCCCCTCTCCTCCATCCCCTCCTTCATCAAATCTGTTTCTCCGACCTGTTTTTTTTTTTTTTTTGTGTGTGGGTAAATATTGAAGGTACAATGGGTATAAAAAGTGAAAAGTTAACGAATTCTGTTAAAACTAACGGGATCGCACAAAAACCAAACCACAAAGGGTGAATTGCAACATTTGAGATCTCTGAAGGGTTTTTCACACAAATCCCTAAATAATATATTGACAAAAAAGAAATATTTTAACTAACTTGTTTTCAAGGGGTTATGCCTTTCTAGGCCGTGGATGGTCGGGGTAGAAGCCACCCAAATTAGCCCCCACATGCACACCACGGGGGTCCCATAATTATTGGAGATGCCATAATACCAGTAATGCAGGGCAACAATAATAACCATTGATTGGTCACATTCGAAATGACTCCTAAAATGGACTTACGTAGACGTCGCTAGCTTCTCTGGGACAGCCACGTGCTTGATTGCAGCTTCGAAGGGCCACTTCAAGCCCCAGACAACTTGTGGGATGGATGGATGATTGTGGTGCATGAATTCCTTTTGTTTATTCTTTCTCGGGTAAAAGACAAAAACCACCCTTCGTATTTGGGTTATATACAAAAACAACCTTCGTGTTTGGGGATATACAAAAACCACCCTTGTCATCTAACGGTGACAAACAATAACTAACGGAGGGACAAAAAGACATATGTACCCTTACCTTGAAGAAAAATTACAGTGTTATAAAAACACTTCTTCTCCTCCAACCCTCATTTCTAACCTAAACAGCCACTCTTTTCTCTCTCTATCTACTCATTCTCTTCCTTCCCCATCTGTTCTTCAACGACACCTTCCTCTCCCTCTCCTCCTCCCTGAAGAAATCCCCCTCTCTCACACCCATTACCCACATCAGCTGAAGAACCCATCTCAGATCCGGAATTCGAATGAGCACACCACCAGATTCCATGGTCTATACCCAATCTTCCCCAACCCTAGCCGTTCACTCTTCAATCTTTTCCTACAACACTTCTCCTTATCGCGCAACACGCAGGCATCGCCTGCTCGATTTTGAGAAACATTCGAGAAATCGAGAAACGGCAGGGTTTACATCGCCAGTGTAAACCAACCTGCTCGATTTTGAGGACGGTCGATCTTCCACCTCCATCGATTCTTCTTTCCCGCCACCTAAATTCAGAACAAGGTCGAAATCGAGAAACGGCAGTAGAGGCGAACCATGTAGGCGGCGGCCATGGAGAAACCGAACGGTGGTGATTTTCTCACTCTCTAAGTCGCCAGAGCCGCCGTCGACGAGGGATTTGGATGGACGACTGTGTCTCCGAGAAACCGACGAACCAGAGTTAAACAGATTTTCAGATCTGTTATCTCTTCATTATCTTCTTCTTCTCCTTTTGTTCTTCATCTTGTTCTGCTTCTTATTCTTTTCTGAAAATTTGCTGTTGATGTTGCGATGGTGGTGTGGTGGCGTAACACTGTTCAATTTCTTAATCTCGATGTTTGATCTGTTAGATTTTTTATGTGGATCTTGTATTGGGTGTTTTGGTGATTGATGAATCTGGGTTTTAGTTTCTCAAAAAAAAAAAAAAAATCTGGGTTTAGTAATTTAGGGTTTGATTTCTCTGTATGAATGTATTGGTTATGGTTTTATGTGAAAATAACCAATTCTTTTAATAACTGTTGGTGGTTGTTTGTTTGATTTGTTGTTGGTGTTGTTGGTGAAGAAGAACACCAAGGCTGTGCGGATTTTGTGGAGATGGTGGTGGTGTTCAAGAACACCAAGAACATGAAAAAAATAACTACAAAATAAAGATAGGGGCAAATTAGTCATAAAAAAATCATATTGCACCCCTCTAGTAATGACATTAACAGGAGGGTGGTAATTGTCTAACGTCCGTCTACTGACAGGGGTGGTTTTTGTCTTGATAGGGGTGGTTTTTGTATATTCCCGAACACGAAGGTTGTTTTTGTATATAACCCAAACACGAGGGGTGGTTTTTGTCTTTTACCCTTCTTTCTCTAATCTTAATCTTAAGAAAGCATGATGATTAAACAAAGGCCAAAATCACCACTAGTTGATTCATCAATTTAGAAAAATAACTTTTCAAATATCAAGTCATAAACTATTTCTGCACAATTTAGTGTTTAGGGTGAGATCGCTTGGCCAGACAAAATCAACAAAGGTGAACCGAGAGAGTAGAGACCAACTAGGTGATAGGTCAAACATAGGGTAATTTACACTTTGCACCCTCGCAAGATGGTAAATAGGCAGACAGTACCCTTACTGTTCATCGATTGACAAAAAATACCCCTATTTTGGACGGTAAGTAACGGACTTTAACGGCAAAGACGAATATACCAATTTGCCCTTCATACTCTAAACTAAATAATAATATTCCATCTTGCAGATATTTTGGGAGTGAGTTATTGACAAAAATGCCCTCACTCTCTCTCTCTCCCCTGGGTTTGTTCATCCAAGAGTCAGACCGATAGAGAGAATGGTGAGGTAAGAGACTAGAGAGTGACCGAGACACACGGACGGTGAAAGAGCTGATGACGCGGATGGTGCCATCGAGTGGGTTGGAGTCGAAAGAACGGAGGTTAGGATCGAGACAGAAGACATACTTGTAGGGGCTCAGATCTGAAATGGTTGCTGGATAGGAGTTAGGTTGGGAGTTGTGGTTGCTTGATTGATCGATACCTTTGCCAATTGTGACAGCGATCATGGGTCAGAGTCAGGACAGAGAACCAGAGTGATATCTTGGTGAAGAAGGGGAAGCAGGAAGGGGTAGGGAGGACGACGAGGGTTCTTCATCTTTAGTTCTTCGTCTACTTCTTCTTCTGTTACTTTTTTTCTTATTTCTTTTTCTTATTTTATGTTTTAACAGTAATCTATAACTTATCTATTCTCTATTTTTTTTTTCTTAAATTTTGTATTATCTTTTTATCCTTCCACAATCATAATCCTGAATTCTCTCTAAAAAATCATAATACTCTAGATTAATGCTATCATTAACTTTTTCTAGAAATAGATAAACACTAATTTTTCCTTTTCTAAACAAACAGACGATCCAAAGTTTATATCTAAAATTCTCTGAAAAAGAAGTTTCTCACAAAAAAAGTTTTATATCTGAACTTTATTAGGACTCACAGAAGCCTGTGGTTTAGTTTGAAACCTTGAGATAGAACAAAGAAAAAATACGTAAGAAATTAAAGGAAATCAAGTGGGCGTAGGAAATGTTTTGAACAAAACTCTAGCACACAATTAATTCACTCGCCAGATGTGGCGATAAAAAATCAACTCCTCAAAATAACAAGTAATTTAGCAAGTGTATTGGAGCTACACTTTCTTAAAATCCGATCATTGTTTTTTATCTATACTACTGTAGTTGCTCTAAATATTATAATTATGTTTATGTTTATTTTATATTTTAAAGGTAAACATTATAATTATGTAAAACTTTAGATGACCTGAAGGGTAAAATTATTTTCTTTTAACAAATCTGAACGAAGTCAATGTAGTTCTTCGATGAATATTTTATTAACGGAGAACGGGCATATCGTAAAAGAATTAAATTTGGACTATCGAGGTGTGAGAAATTCCGCGCTATTATCGCACAAACTGTCCTTCTTTCTTTTTCATAACAATCCAGAAAAATGAACTCATATAAACAACTTCAGTATAACATATGAGACATAAGTTGAATTTGACGAAACATGCTATCTAAATAAAAGATAAACAACAAATTTGAAACAATTATAAGAGAGAAATGGGGAATTATGATGAAGCAACGGGAGGGTAAATGGATAATTTAGATAAAACAAAACCCAAAAGCTTGTGGAAAAATGAGAGAGGAAACAAAGAAGGTAATGGGTGAGTTGGGAACCACGGTAGAGGTCTTGTTGTTGGCCTATGACCTATGGTGGTAGTGGTGATGGTGTACAAGAAAATGGTGTGGGGGGTTAGTGTAGTTTTTAGTGGCAATAATCGTAAAAAATAAAACTCACAAGGTTAAAATAGGCAAACAAGTAGTTAAGGGGGCAAAAGGGGAAAGGAAACCACTCCGAACAGTGAGCCCTGCCAACTCATAGCACCACAACGGTTGTTGACAGAAGGGTACATAGTGTAATTATTTTGGCAACAAATAAGGGTGTCTCATGTCAATAGATGAACAGTAAGGGTACAGTTTGTCTAATTGCCATCTTTTGAGGGTAGAAAGTGTAAATTACCCGTCAAACATATGTAGTATTATGTTTCACTGAATGATATTATTGTGTATAGTATATTATTAAATTGTTTGCTCTATTATGGGATTTAATCGAATGTCTCACAAAGAAAAAATATGGTGAAAATATATAGTAAAAGAAAAGTGAAATGAAATGACATGAAACTGTCGTCTTGTAATAACCCGACACTTATCTCACAATATTCAATTTAAGAATAGGAGACACTTAAAATGAGACAAATTGAGTTGCAAGTGATTAGGTCGTACCAAACGCCCTCCATTAAATTTGGTACATGAAGAGGAAACATGTAGTGTGTTGCTTGTAGCCATCCATGCAACAAATCATGTCTTCTTAGTCTCTTTTCTTCTTTAAATGGCCAAACAATAACATGTTATGTTGTGCAAGTCGTTATGGATACCAAATTGAGCATAGAATTGGGTCTGCTTCCTCTCCTCAGATTATGATTGAAAGCAAAGGGGAGGACCGGAGAGTTAGCACACCCAATGCGGAAAACTTCAGATGCCTAACCATTGAACGAACTGACATTTGCAATCTATACAAGGTAAATCAAGTGAATAGACGAGCCAATTGTTTTAGGAAACTTCAGCATTCTTACGTGAGACGTCATTGTTAGAAATCTTGGAACCCATTGAAGAAATCAGTAAGTTAATAAATAGAATATAAACAATAAAAACAACTTACATATAGATAAACGACTGAGTGCTGAAACAATCTGTCGAAGAACAGTCTCGTACATTCACGATCCCCTTAAGACAGTATTCGCCGGGTACTGTTGGTGCCTTGGTTATGAATGTGGCGAATTGTCCCTCAGGATAAAAGTTCTTCCGATGTTGCAGATGGAGCACCGTTTCTGCAACACCCAAAGAACGAGACTAGCAGATAGAGAATTTGGTAGAGAGATTGATAGCAGAGAATGAATGAGTTCGGAATGAGTTTTCTGAGGGAGGAAACTTCCTTTTAAAGAAACTGAACGGGTTGGTTGAGGAGACACAACCGTTCGGACGGTTGCAACTATTGGGTTTGTCAGTTAATTAACCGTTCGGTTAATTAACGACATTTTAATTAATTAACGACACTTTAATTACTGAAAACAAAATTGTGTCTGTTAACTTTTCTGGGCTAGAAAAAGTTAGTTTCTAGCCCAAAAAAGAATTAGTCCACAGTAAAGCCCAACAACCCAAACTCAAGCCCACGCACACGCCACGACCCGAACCCGAGACCGAGTCGAGCCGGCCGGACGGACGGCGGCGGCGCGCGCGTGCGGTGGTTCGAACTGCTTTGTACAATCGTCGATAAATGTAATAAAATACTTCTTTCCACCTCTTGTTGGTGCAAACTTTAAGTCACATATGTCGGTGTGAATTAATTCAAGAGGACTAGTCGTCTTTAAACCAATAGGTTTAAATGATTGTCTTGTTAATTTTGCCTCAACACAAATTTCACACTTGTGATTAAAATTAATTTCACTTTTTGGAAGATGGTCAAAAGTCATTAGTTTCCGGATTGATTCATAATTAACATGACCAAGTCTTCCATGCCACAAACATGAAGAAATAGAAGAAGTAGAAGAAGAAGTAGACGACTCAAGCACGTAGTTAATAGTTGCATTCTTATTCATAGCCGAGAAAATCATTACATTGAGTTTGAACATCCCATCCTTCAAGTAACCCCTACTCACATACTCTCCTCTCTTGGTTATTACACATTTGTCGGATTCAAAAACTAGTTTGAATCCTTTCTTGCTAAGTACAGAACCAGAGACTAAGTTCTTCCTAATGTCAGGAACATGGAGAACATCATTGAGTACTAATTTCTTTCCGGAGGTCATCTTGAGGATTACCGCTCCTTTGCCTTTGACGGTGGATGTTGCTGAATTCCCCATGTAGATTTGTTCCTCGGTATCAACAGTCTCATAGGAAGCAAACATGCTTTCATCCGAACATATGTGGCGGTGGGGCCGGTGTCAACCCACCATTCTCGAGGATTTCCTTCGGCAAGGTTCACTTCTGAAATCACGGCTGCGAAGTTGCCTCCTTCATCATCGTTCTTGGCTTCGGCCATGTGAACTTCTAGCTTCTTGCCTTTGGAGGTCTTTCGCTTCTTTCGAAAATCCTTGATCATATGGCCCGTCTTGCCACAATTGTGACACTTTCCCGTAAAACTCTTCTTCTTTTCGGTAGAAGCGCCGTGTTTCCATTTGAGATTGTTGGATTCCGAACCTCCCTCCACCATATTTGCTCTAGGTTGGTGGCTAGTCGAGGGTCTTTCGTCGGCAATCCGATTGCGTTCTTCAATCCTGAGACGGACAATCAAGTCTTCCATGCTCATCCACTTTATTTTATGCTTTAGGTAGTTTTTGTAGTTCTTCCATGCCGGCGGCAACTTGTGGATCATGACTCCAACGAGAAACTCTTCGGGAAGGATCATACTCTCGGATTGGAAGTCATGAATTAGGCATTGGAACTCTTGAACCTGCGACATGATACTTTTGTTATCTACCATCCTGAACTCTAGAAAATTTCCCACTACGAACTTTTTGGCTCCCGCATCTTCTGTTTTGTATTTTTTCTCGAGGGATTGCCAAAGTTCTTTAGCGATCTTTACAGCAGAGTACACATTATACAGCTGATTTTCTAGGCTATTTAATACATAATTTCTCGCTAAAAAATCAGAATGATGCCAAGCATCGGCCGCTAAAACTGCTTCTTTTGTTGGATTTTCGAGTTTAGGTGCGTCCTCCGTCAGGTACTTTGCAAGACTTAGGGTGGTAAGATAGAAATACATTTTCTGCTGCCACCGTTTGAAGTCTTTGCTGGAGAATTTTTCAGGTTTCTCAACCGGATGAGCATTGACTGGGATAGTAGGAGTAACCGGCACTGCAGCATTTGTGGCTGTCGTGCTAGTCTCGGTTCGTCCGTCTTCCATTGCTAAACAAAATAACAATTCTGTTTAGATACAAAACCTTACTGAAAAAGATTTCAGATTACAGAAACTGAAGAAATTGGATAAACTTGATAAAAAATAACTGTCTGAAAGAATTAATCTGTGTAAAAGAAAATCGCTTACTGTTTTCAGAACAGAGTCCGAATACTGTCTTAAGATTGTTAGAAATCTTGGACCCGTTTGAAGAAATCAGTAAGTTAATAAACAGAATATAAACAATAAAAACAACTTACAGATAGATAAACGGCTGAGTGCTGAAACAATCTGTCGAAGAACAGTCTCGTACATTCACGATCTCCTTAAGACAGTATTCGCCGGGTACCGTTGGTGCCTTGGTTCTGACTGTGGCGAATTGTCCCCCGGGATAAAAGTTCTTCCGATGTTGCAGATGGAGCACCGTTTCTGCAACACCCAACGAACGAGACTAGAAGATAGAGAATTTGGTAGAGAGATTGATAGCAGAGAATGAATGAGTTCGGAATGAGTTTTCTGAGGGAGGAAAATTCCTTTTAAAGAAACTGAACGGGTTGGTTGAGGAGACACAACCGTTCGGACGGTTGCAACTGTTGGGTTTGTCAGTTAATTAACCGTTTGATTAATTAACGACATTCTAATTAATTAACGACACTTTAATTACTGAAAACAAAATTGTGTCTGTTAATTTTTCTGGGCTAGAAAAAGTTGGTTTCTGGCCCAAAACCGAACCCGAGACCGAGCCGAGGCGGCCGGACGGACGACTGCGGTGGCGCGCGCGCGCGCGTTGTGGTTCGAATCGTGTCTAGGTCCTCCCTCCTGCACAAAATGTGCTTCTCCCTAAGGGCGTGCCCTTATAGGTCAATGTTGAAGTATATAAACACTTCAAACTCTCTATTCCTCAAGATGTGGGTTCATTTATTTTGGGAACATAAACCAAAACACAAAAACCCATCTTCTATGGCTTATTGTTCATTCATTTCTTAATGGTTTTCGACCAGTGATTAACCAAAACGATCACCAAGTTACCCTCTATGTGTTGGTGTAATTGGTGTTGTTAACTCTCGAATGAGCCGGATGAAAATCGGGCTCAAATTCGGGCAAAAACCGACTTGTCGAAGACCATTTTCCAACAGTCATACCGTTCATTAACAGTCCCATGGTGCCAATAAATTTTGTCGACTACTCACATGGGGCATTCTATTTTTTATTAAGTAACATATTAACCGTGTGAAAACACAAATATTATTTTCTTGATGGGTTATTATAGTCGAGTTGGTCTACTCCCCATCTCTCCCTTTTGGTAGAGTCTTTTCACCCTCCTCGAAAGACCACACCACATTTCCGAGTATTTTAATCTTGGGTAAAACACTAAATTATGAGCTAGGACCTAAATTTGAATGCGACACTTTCGAAATAAAAACCATGAAATCTTGTTGATCTTGTTATAGAATCCAACGTAACCGTCGAAGAACATCTCCGCTACATTATGTATTAGCAGTCACGGTTAAAATATAAAGAACTTTTGACAAATAATTATTTTCAATAAGCTCTCTAATTGGCTCTCTATTTAATGGTTTTCTATCCCCACTCCCCACGTTTTCAGAGCCACGTAAAAAAAGAAAAAGAACCTTTTAAACATGTTCACGACGGTTATTTCACAAATTCTTTAAAATTCTCTTGCAGGAAATAGTGTCACACGTTACTTATGTTGATTGAATACTAAAAGTCGTGCTTTTTTGCATTGAATTATTTGAAGTTGATATTTATGAGAATGGATTTGGGAAATGATTTTGCATCATGTTATTATTGTGCATCGTTGTCAATTATTCCACATAGTATAAGATCTTGTGTGTAGAGTGTAGCTTACACACATAAGATCTTATCTTCGTTTCTTGTGAAATGAAAGTTATGAGTTCACAATCTAGATGGAATTAGACAAACCACCAGAACGATTGTAGCACATTGTTTTAGTAGGCATGTCTTGGCTACAGGTATAGTTCATACTATACTTTCAACTCTATGTGCTAGTATACTTTGTGTATACTGAACAAGACCAAGTTGAGATTATTGTTTTTGTACTGACATAACAAAACAAGTTGCATCTCGTGGTATTATGATTACTTATGCTATTAATCTTTAGATAGTCAATGTGCACATGTATGTAGTAGTTATTGCTTTGACAAGTTGTGCACAGGAGATTCCGGCGGGGAGACCTCCGTGTACACCGTATGTAGAGGATCAGAGATCGCACAGGAAGAGTTGGGTTGTGTGTAGGGAGAGAGTAAGGCAGTAGTAATGTCTGAGAGAGAGACAGAGGTTTGGCAGAGCTTCCGCGTATGGCTAGTGTGTTCTCCTTTTTATGGAAAGGTTAACGTCCTATATATAGCAGAGAACGTGACCGTTGTAGTGTGGTTAATGCGCCCATTAATGGCGGATTAATTAGCTTAACCATAACGGCACGTTCGTCCGAGTATATAGGGACCGTTACAGCACGTTGTGCGCGAATACCGGAACCGTTACGGGGTTGACCGGGTTTGACCGGATTGACCGGGTTTATGGAGCTCGTGCCATAAATCTCTCAAAGCAGTTACTAAAGGTCGCGTGCGGGCTTGGCTCGCACGCGACAGGGCTTACTCTATCCTCCAAACCACTAAGTCCCTACAAGTCCCGTGCAGTGGTATGCGAGGGCTCTGTCTCGCAGCCCCCACATGGATCAGCTCGGCTGGTGATCCAGTGTGTGTGGAGCACAATATGGTGTGCTGGATGGTTGCCACGTGGCCAAGATCTCTCAGCTCAGAAAGCACTATCTACATTAGCCCCCTTTCCGTGCGTGAAGGCTCATAGCTATCTAGACTTCCATGCGCGGAAACCAACATGCGCGTCGCCGCCACGCACCAATTCAAATACGGGTAAGTTCAGCCCCCGTGCGTGCCATTATGACCCAAAACCCCTAGAGTCGTGCCGTCTGGCCTTTAGGGTTTTAGGCGTGACGTCAGCTTGTCCTGTGATTGCGCGATTCGACGGTGACGGTTGCGATTCGACTACTGAAAGGACGCAACCCTTCATTGTTTTTGGATAAATACTTTGTATCCTCCATTGTTGCAAAGCATCACTTCTTTCTCTTAAAGTGAATGGTACCCGGAAGTCTTCGAGAGCAGATTCAGATAATCAATCAACAGTTCAGAACTGCAAATCGCCTTCTTCAACTGTGTATATCCAAGCAGGCTTCGCGAAAACAAGGTTGGCCTTGTTCAGTTTCGATTTAAAATACCAGTGTATGCCTTGAACTGCGTTGAATCTGTAAACCCATAACATATAATCTGTTGAAATCCCTGATAATGCAACCCTCTGATTTCCAAAATTGATATCAGGAACTGTTCATCTTTCTTTCCATAGATCTTGAATCTCGGAATTCAAACTGAGTGTGGCATATTTCTCCCCCCTTTTTCTTGCTCTTCCGCAGGAATGGCCAAGATAAAAGGAACCAAATCCATCAAGGAGGACGAGGAGATACCTGATCTTCCGCAAGCTTTGTGGCGAAAAGCCCCCTATCTGGGCGGCAAATATTTCTACCACGCGAGGGTTAAGGCGAAGAAAATGCCTGCTCCTGTCCCTAATGAGGGATTGCTAACACTGACTCCCCCGGTTAACTCAGCCTTGCTCGAGTTAATTGGCTCCGAAGATGTGGTTCGATTGGGAATCGAAAATGGGTACTTCCCCTACGCTGCGATTTCTACCCAAGCTTTTGTCCAGAAATTGGACTTCATGGATGAGTGGATTGACCACGTGTTGACCGATCATGCTGCGACTCTTAATGAGGCCGGCGTATACTTCGCTGTTCGTTCTATGAAGGGTGCTGCCGTGAAGCTGGACTTGTCCATGCTTCTAGACCTTCTTTCCCGCTACTCGCATGCGACTCACACTTTCCACTTTGCTGAGTTCGAGGCTGCCCCCACACTCGAGGACGTGCATATGTTGTACGATTTGTCTCCCATGGGCGAAGTGGACCCTTTGAGTCCTTTGAGGACGGCTGCGGAGATCACTTTGTACACGCAGATGGAAGAATGCCTATCAGAGGTGAAGAAGATCTCCACCCGATGGACTACTACCAAAGCCCTTCCGAACTGGCAGTTGGTTGATACGTCTGCGAAGAATACGTGGAACAAGTGGTTGCAGTACTTCTTTCGTGACTACGCGAACAGCAGTATCACCAAAAAGCTTCTGAGTGAGGACCCGGAGGCCAAGAATTATGTGGAGGGTAAAGGCTATCACTTGACCCTTTGTGCTTTCCTCTGTGCATGGCTATCGAGGTACTTAATCGATGGTCACCCGCATGATGGGGTCTTCTATCACGTTCTGCCGCTTGCTGTGAAGCTCGCCCTTGGCCAGAAGGTCGCACTCGGACCCCTGGTCTTGGGCACATTGTATTACAGATTGGATCAGCTCGTTCTGGCCATGAAAGAGTCGCGTGGCCGCCTCGATATACTGACTTTTGTCAACATTTCTTTCTTGACGATGTGGGTTTTCGAGCGATGGCCATCCTATGCCCCAACTGCTCTTAAGCCCGACAAGTGGCGTCCCCCAGGCGAGACGGACGAGCGTAACAGTGGCAGAGCTGCGAGGTGGTTCGGAGCGAACAATACCAAGTGTGCTTGGAGTTTGATCTGTGACAAGCGGCAAGAGTTCACTGCCAGGCCCTATGCCACGCGCATCGAGAACGTGCGATGGTTTCCAAAGCTGTACCCTTCTAAGGGTGTTGTCTTTTCAGAAGAGCTCCTCTTTGAAGAGGGATCGCACTTCCATGAGCGCTATCGCGAGTTCTTTTGCTGGTGTCTGCGAGGTTCCCTTCCTGCTCTCGCAGAGCATGTTCGTGAGCTCGCGCCTAGGTATGAGAGGATTACCGTGGATGTTGACCCCACTCGAGTTTCTCCCCAGTTCGGCTTTGATGCAGTGGCACCATCCATCTGGCCCCAGTCCATTATCAGAGGTTGCTATAAGCGCTTGCTAACAAAGGAGTGTAAGACAGTCTTCATGAACAATCTTCCCTTTGAGCAGCCTGCAGGTACCCGCGAGGGCGGTTGTTCCCAGAACTGGCTCGCATACTGGGTCGCCCAGCAAACGAGGATTGAGACACAGTCGGCCGCTCAGCCAAGTAGAGCTCCCTTGATCAAGAGAAACTCTTTTCCGTTTCGCCCCAATTGCAGTCTGAGCGAGTCTGAGTATGGTTGCTACTCATTGTTGGATCATGAGAACCATTTGTGCCCTGACGTTATTCTGAAGGAAAAGATCGCCGCAGTTAAGAAGGGCGACACGCATGTCATCAGATACAGCGAGGCATTTGCTAAGGTAAGCAATTTTCCGCGTGCGTTAAGCTTCTTGATTTCCCTATGATGACGCCTTTATTCTGTACTGTTTGCTGTAGTGTCATGTGCGGAGATTCGCGTCTGGTGATCGTTCCAAGTCATTGGTTAACACCATTGTTGCCACTAGAAGACAAAAACAGTCGTTTCTGCTAGCATGGAGGATGGACCCTGAAGTCGAAACCAGGATTCGCGCAGTCATGAACGCTTTTGCTGACTCGCTGATAGATAATGCTCCGGCCGTGTCTCCACCCAGAGATAATCCGTCTCCTCCAGCGACTGCCGCGCCGAGAGCGAAGAGGCCCAGGCAAAAGGGAATTACAATATCTTCCCCTAGGAGTGCTCCAACTCCTCCTCCAGCGAAGTCTCTTTCTGCCAGGGACAAAGGCAAAGGTCGTATGCCCAGCAAAGCGCGGAAGGAACTCGCAGTTGAAACCTTCGTTCCATTCAACCAGGAGGAAGAAGAAGAAAGGCAGGAGCCCAGAGAAGGTGATGAAGAAGAAGAAAGAACAATTGTGATGCATGAGGAAGAATCAGGAGGTACCTCCATCGCGTTTCCCTTCTCATTATCGTAATTCTTTTGCAATTCTTTCTTAAACCAATCGTTTCTTCGCAGATGATGATGATGATGAGATCATCAGTGGCTTTTTGGCCAAAAGACAAAAGAGAGATACCCATTCTGGCATTCCAGACGATCCCATAAGCGAGGACGTTCTTGCCGAGTCCAGGAAGACAGCCGCGGAAGCTGCTGAAAGGAGAAGGCAGCGGGAAGAGAGGAGCTCGAGCGTGTGAGACAGCGGAGCCTCGAAGAGCAACATGTTGATGACTTAGTGCGTCCAGTTGACGAGGAAGATGTGCTTCCCGAAGTAGTGGCTCCTCAGGCGGAGGAGGAGGATGCGGTTCCAGAAGAGGATGCAGCAGCCCTGGAGCAAGCCCAAGCAGACTTTGAAGAAATCGCAGGCGGCGATAAAGGTGAGATCTTCAATCTCGCAGTAACTTATAGAGATGTTATTGTGGGTGCGTTAAAGCATGGTGTGTCAAAGGCTGACATTCGCCGTTGGCTAGTAGGCAAGTGCGGAGAACCTTCAAGTAATCATTTGAGCGATATGCATGTACTAGACCTTAGCAACTTGAAACAGAAACATGACTGGTTTCTTCGCGTCCCAGGTCACGCTCATTTTAAGGACTTGCTTAATGAGGACACACTAATAGGGCATGGTTCCACGTCTTTAGTGTATGACGAAGATACTTCAATCCCACCTTCGCGTGGAGGTGCTTACTCTTAGCTTTAGTAAAGATAGTAAAATAACTTATAATACGAGTTACCTCATACTATCGTATTTTGTATCGCAGGGACTGCTGATGAACCTGCGCTGGAGCAAAGAAGTCAGCCTTCTGCGTCCTATGTTCCGATTCCGAGTTCCCATACCGAGAAGCCCGTCGCAGCTGCTGAATACGCATGAGAGCCTCTTGAGGACATCATCGAACTTTCTGATGATGCTGAAGCTGACGCTGTGCTAATGGAGGAAGATACTCATACTGGCGCTGAGGAAGTAAGAACAAGTGCTGCTGATGCTTCCGCATCTGAGAGCGTCCCACGCCAAGCATCTTCGGCTGTCACTTCGCCTCCAGCGATGACTGAGTCGGCGGCACCTCTTCCTGCGTGGAGCTTTTGGGGCTCGCAGGTTGGGAATGCAGTCGCAGCTGGTGCGGCTTATACTCTTCCTCCTAACTATGAGGGATTAGAGCTTGCAGCTGACAGGAGAGCCATGGAGCGAGGGCAGTCTTCGACTACTCCAGCAATGCGCATTCCTTCTCTCCGTGAGATTCTTGAAGGAACTGGTAAGTAACGATTTGCAGTTTGCATCTCGCATTGTTCATTTGCGAATTTGATAGCATAACTTAGCTTTGACATTGCTCTAGGTTTGAAGCAAACTGATGTGGACTGGCTAGTTCGGATGCGCCTCACCTACCCCCAATCATTTGCGAGATCTCTGGAGATAGGGCCCTTTGACAGGAGGCTGTTTCTTACCGAAGCCATTTGGATTTTGGAGCAGCTGTCTGCGGCCACGCCTGCGACCATTTCTGTCCAGAGTGCTGAATTGCTTTTTGGCATGTGCCAAAATCTCCTGGCCAAAGTTCAAGGCAGGCTGGGTTTCAATTTTCTTATGAAAAGAGTTACCTTGATTCGCGCGGCCACAACTTTGAAGCTCGGCCATCAAAACCTCGCAGCTGAGAAGCAGAAGGTGGAGCAGCAAAAGCAAAAGGTTGACGAAGCTCTGAAGCTCTATCATGAGATGAATGCCAAGTGCGAGCAATTGAAGCAAGAAGTGGAGCAGGTAGAGAAGCTGAGCCATCAGTTCGCGCCCCATGACTCTTTGATCAAGAATTTGCTTTGACTTTTTGAATTTGAAAAATAGCAAGGAAATTGCTGGAACATTAATGTAATGTTGAAACATTAATGTAATGTTGCTAGGGTTTCTCCCCCTTTTTTTTAACAACAAGAATCGACTTGCCCGTTTTGCCCTTTCCGGGATTTGATAGGATATCTCTGTGCATATCCAATTATGACATCAGCAATTGATACTCTGCTTGATTTTCGCGCTAATTTCTCGGAAGATAAGCACGCTTTTGTTGGGAAGTCCATCCGAATCATGACCATCCGTCATTTATTAGGATACGCAACTGAATCGTCGTAGCCTTTAGTAGGGTAATTGATCGTTACCGCTTTTCAAGGCGTAAGTGATTGACCTTACCCTCTTTTCGAATTCTGCTGACTCATCTTAGCAACTGAAGAGTCTCCACAAGGTCTATATAAACCCTGTCTTTGCCATTTGGGTTCTTCATCCCCAAAAATGTGCTTTGCCGTGAGTCCTTACGACTGCTGGCTTCAACGCTTGTTTTTCGTTGATTCATGGCAACTTCAAGTTGTGAATCCTGAGTTTGCGCTTTGTGCTGTAGAAATAGTTTCCAAGATCCACTTTATGAGGCTTATTGCTCTTTATAACCATCATAGAGAAGATGGAGATGATATCTCATGTGTGTTCGAAGAATTTTCTTCGTGTATTATGTTTGCAGGTCATGTTTCCGGCCGCCTCCCGGTGAGGTGCAGCGCCGAAGTGACCGTGCTACCGTCTCGTAATGAACGGCGGAATTCTCCTCCAGCATCCCTGGAGGAGGATTTCTTGCCTCTTCGTTCTTGAACTCAGGAGGCTTGTCAATGCCCTTGTCAATCATGACAAGGAACCCAGTACCAGAGGAATGACTGCTTCCCCTGTTTTGGGCGACTGTGTGCGCCGGAACAGGAAGTTCCTCCGGTACATATCTTGATCAGACAGGGGTCTTGTCAGATCCTGAGATCTTGGACATAGGACCACCCAGACCATTGCCGCCATGGATGCAGCTAATGGCGAGTTGATCTCTTCGCAGAAGCATCCTACTTGCTACAGATCTTTGGCCGCAGATCTGCGTGTCGCATAGCCGGTGTTAGAACCGTTGGGTTCATCCTTTATCAGTTAGGATTCTCGTGGTGTGTCACTGCTGGCTTGTCAGCTACTTTTCTAATGTATTGTAAGCCATGTTGGCTGCGTAGGTAGATTTGAGCTTTTTCGCTTGTAAGCTGCTATCTAGACAGATAAATTGTAAGTCTTTTTGACTCATAATGATAAATAGCTTTTGTATTATTTGCTGTGCTGTTGCAACAAAATACAATTTCGCATGCGTATCGGCATATTTCGCCTTGCATAATGCTATGTACACGTTTCGCATTTGCTATATGCCATATAAATTCGCAAATGTTTTACTAGATCGTTCGAGATCGTATTTTCGCAGCTGTGCCATCTTGGCAGATGGGCTTGTGATTTGCTTTCAGATTCAAGTGCTATCATATCAGATAGACCTTTGTAGATCACTTAAGATCATTTTGCACAATATTGCTATCGCATTTGTATAATGCTGCTATCACCGCAGATAGGCTTGGAAGATCAATTAAGATCATTTTTCGCATGAGTCGCTATTGTAGCAAATAGGCTTTAGGAGATCAATTAAGATCATTTTTCGCATGAGTTGCTATCGTAGCAGATAGGCTTTAAAAGATCAATTAAGATCGTTTTTCGCATGAGTTGCTATCGTAGCATATAGGCTTTAAAAGACTAATTAAGATCGTTTTTCGCATGAGTTGCTATCGTAGCAGATAGGCTTTAGAAGATCAATTAAGATCATTTTGCATAGGCTGCTATCGTGACAGATAGGCTTAGAGGATCAATTAAGATCGCATTTCGCATGAGCTGCTATCGTGACAGATAGGCTTAGATGATCAATTAAGATCGCATCTCGCATGAGCTGCTATCGTGACAGATAGGCTTAGATGATCAGTTAAGATCGCATTTCGCATGAGCTGCTATCGTGACAGATAGGCTTAGATGATCAGTTAAGATCGCATTTCGCATGAGCTGCTATCGTGACAGATAGGCTTAGATGATCAGTTAAGATCGCAGTTGTACAGATTGCTATTGTGGCGGATAGCCCATTGTTAACAGTTATAACAAACCAAAATGAAGCAAAATTGACATCCAGAAATATGAAGTTCTCATTTGGGAGAATTCTCTTATTATAACGCTTCCCATATGGGAGAGATGAGATTACAATCCTCTCATATGGGAGAGGATTTTGTGTAAACCGTAGCCATACAAGACATTAAGAGACGTTATAATAAAACGCATGAAATGAGAGAAGTCAGGGATAGTACTTCTTAATCCAGCGCATGTTGACTGAACTCGGGGTTGAGGTCGTACCGTGCAACCTTCGTATGCTGCAGTAGCCACTGTCGAAGACTTCTGTGACTTCGAAGGGTCCTTCCCAATTGGCTGCGAACTTTGGGTGAGCCGCTTCTCGCATGCAGTGGTCGGATGCGCGCAAGACCAAGTCTCCAACTGCGAAATATCTTCGTTGGACCGTCTTATTGTAAGCGCGAGCGATCCTTTCTTGATATTGCTTGTTGGTCCTTTTGGCTTGTTCTCGCTTTTCCTCCATCAAGACTAAGTCATGATCACGTTGATTTTCGTAGAGTGCGTGGAAGGCCAATCTTGCCGAATTGACTCTCACCTCCGCAGGTACCACGGCCTCGGCCCCATAGCATAGTAGGAATGGTGAGGCCCCCGTGGGTGTCCTTGGAGAAGTTCGGTAGGCCCACAGAGCTGTGCTTAGAGAATCAGCCCACTTCTTGTGGTCATCTGCGACCATCTTGCTCAAAATCCTCAACAGCGTTTTGTTGGTCGCTTCGGCTTGCCCGTTCCCCTTCGGGTAGTAAGGGGTGGAACATATTTGCCTGATGTTGTACTCTGCTAACTTCGCAGCTACCTGGCGATTAACAAAGGGAGTACCATTATCTGAAAGAATAGTGTTTGGGATTCCGAACCTGCATATGATGCTTTCCTGGATGAAGTTGACCACGGCTAGCGCATTTGCCGTCTTCAGTGGTATTGCTTCCACCCATTTGGTAAATAGCTCAGTTTCGGTGAGAATAAAATGATTCCCGTGCGAAGTTGGTCAAATGGGACCAATGAAGTCCAGCGCCCATGTGTGAAATGGCCATGGCGTTCCCAATGCATGTAGATCCACAGCGGGAGCGTGCACTAGGTTTCCTTTGAATTGGCACTCCTGGCAGCGTCGTACTTTGGCGCGGCAATCAGCCTCCATCGTGGGCCAGAAATATCCAATTGAGAGGAGCTGCCTGCATAATTTCGCACCTCCTTGGTGTTCTACCTGATGAGAAAGGTCCATGACTTCTTGTGCTTCTCTGCCGTCTAGACATCGCAGCAAGTTGCCCTCATGACCTCTTCGCCAAAGCAGGTTTTCTTGTACTACGTATCGAGATGCTTTCCTCTTCAATTTTTCGGCTTCTTTTCTCGATTCGGGCACGGTGCCCTGGGTGAGAAAATCAAAGAGTGGCTTCCTCCAATCCGTGTCATCATCAGTTAGAGCGATGAGTAGAGAATCTTTGATTAGTGCGCAACTTTCGCACTTCCCTTGTATCAGGGCCGCGGCTGTTGACATATTCGGCCAATGAATGCCATATCTCTGAGCCTTTCGATAGATTGACACCTCGCTTTCTCCGCAAGCATGTTGGTGAATCTTCTCCAGCAGCAATTGTCCCTCTTGCTCGGAAACACATCGCATGAGTATTCCGCCAGGGCCTTTGTAGTAAAGGGTGTTGTCATGTATGCAATACCCTTTCGTGAGTGCCCAGCTTTCGCTGCTTGTGCCTTCTGCAATAGCTCGTAGGACTGCTTTTCTCTAGTCCGTGTCATCCATGTGTTCGTCGTCGCACGCGTCTTCTGTCAATGCCGACGATGTTCGCACTTCGATGGAGATCCTTGCGGGACATTTGTCTGTGCTGACCTTAGATCCCAAGGTGCCAAAGCATCCGCATGCCTGTTGTCTGCTCGGGGCTTGTGCTCGTACCTCACATCGCAGAATTGCTGCACCAGCTTTTGTACTAAAGTCCGATAGGACGGAAGGTTAATCTCCTTCAAACCGTACTCGCCTGAGGCTTGCTTGACGATCAACTTGGAGTCTCCCATGACCGTCAGATTGCTTACTTCCAAAGCCTTTGCTGCGCGCAGTCCCGCTATGAGGGCTTCATATTCTGCCTTGTTGTTGGTGACTGCAAAGTCGAGCTTTGCGGACATCTGTATGACCTCCCCATCTGGCTTGGTCAAGACTATCCCAATGCCTCCGCATTTCCTAGTTGACGAACCGTCGAAATGGAGTGTCCAATAAGGTACATCGATTGCATAGATTTCAGGCCCCTCGAGTTCTTCTTCGATCACGGGCTCGTGGCTGTTGTCGGGGAACTGTGCCAACAGATCCGCTACCGCCTGCGACTTGATCGCTCGCGGTCGTACGCATGTGATATCGTATTGCGAGATGGTCATGTGCCATTTCGCCAATCTTCCTCCAGGAGTAGTGTGGGTTAGCCGATATCGTATGGGGTCACTTTTAGTGACCACTACTACTTTATGCGACGCAAAGTAGTGTTTCAATTTCTCTATCACGAAGAACAAAGCAAGGCAATGACGTTTGATGTCTGTGTACCTTGATTCGGCAGGTTGCACAATGCGAGAGATGTAGTAGATAGGCCTTTCCTGGCCTTCGTACTCCTGAGCCAAGAGTGCTCCTATGGATCTCCTTGTTGACGTCAGATATAGCAGAAGCGGTGATCCCAGTTGAGGTGCGATCATTATTTTTGAGGACGTCAGCAGATCCTTCAGCTTTTCGAATGCAGCTTCGTGCTCCGGAGTCCAGCTGTATACGGCATCTTTCTTGAGAAGGGCACTAAAACAGCAGGTGATTTCGGCAATTGCTGGGATGAATCTCCGCAGATAGGATAGCTTTCCCAAAAATGTCTTCAAGGCACTTTGGTTATGGGGCGGCATCATGCCAGTTATGGCTGATACTTTCGCAGGGTCAGGCTCGATTCCTTGGCGATGAACTACGCATCCCAAGAACTTCCCTGACGTTACCCCAAATGCGCATTTCATGGGATTCATCTTCAGTTGAAAGCGTCTACATCTATTGAACACTTTCCGCAGATCTGCGAGGTGATCTGTTTCCTGCTTGGATTTAACCACCAGGTCGTCCACGTAAAATTCCACTTTTTTGTGCATTATGTCGTGGAATAGGGCCATCATGGCCCGCTTATAGGTCGCACCCGCGTTTTTGAGACCGAACGGCATCACTGTGTAGTTGAACACCCCCACCGGAGTGATGAATGCAGTCTTCCGCGCATCCTCGGGGTCCATCTTGATCTGGTTGTACCCGCTGAAGCCGTCCATGAAACTGAACATGCGATGGCCCGCTGTTGAATCGATAAGCAAATCGATGTTGGGCAGTGGAAAATCGTCCTTTGGGCAGAAGCGATTGAGATCCCGGAAGTCCACACAGATGCGAAGCTGTCCGTTCTTCTTTACCACTGGCACGATGTTGGCTAGCCATGTGGGATGATGATTCGGCTCTATGAACTTGGCATCCAGGAGTTTGAAAATCTCCTGCTTGATCTTTACGTTAAGTTCCGGCCTGAAGCTTCTTGTGCTCTGCTTTACCGGCTTAGACCCTGGGATGATGTCTAAGCGGTGCATAGTGATGCTTGTATCCAGTCCTGGCATCTCATCATACTCCCATGCGAACACATCCTTGTATTCAGTTAGGAGCTGCAGCAGTCCTTGCTCCTCCTCGCTTGTGAGGTCCGCACTTAGAAAGACTGGCCTTTTCTTTTCCTCGTTCGGGCTGAGGAACACTTCCTTTAGCTCTTGCTTTTGTGGTCTGGGCCTATCTTCCATGCATTCAGGTGCTTCTTTGAGTTTCTCGTCTGGAGCATTGGCTTTTCCGTTAGCGCAAATTGCTCGATTTGGTTGATTTGCCCAGGGATATCCCCATGCCCGTGTGAGGACATCCCCGCGCACCTTCATATGCGATAGCACTTCTTCCCATTGGCGTAGAAGCTCTCTATCTCCTTGCCTTCGGGGTCATGCTTTGCAATTCGCTTCAGTGTATACACACTCTTTCGCCGGTACGCGATTCGTGGCGCTTCCTCGCGTGTGGGTGGATTTTCCTTGGCATCTTCCCTTGTCACCATTACTCCCGCCGGTGACTGGTCCTTGATGTCCTCCCATAGAGGCAAAGGAGTAGGATTGAATGGTCCGGGTGTTTGCTCGTCCGCCATCTCGGTGAACCACACCGCTTCGCTGAGATGTGCTTCATCCAAGTTGAATGGATTTGTCGAAGCCGGTATCTCGACTATTCTGTCGTTCCGGATAGCTTTCATAACCTGGTGAGCCGTTGAAGGAACCGCGTCGAAGCGATGAATCTAGGCTCGACCTATGATCATGTGATACGTAGTGTTCGCGTCTATGACATAGAACTTTGCTGAGCACTTGATTTTGCCAATCTGAACGCCCAGGCGGATCCATCCGATCGTCATTCTAGAGTCGCTTCCGAATCCCATCAGCGGAGATGGACGCCTGACGATCTTGTGCTCGGGGATCCCTGCTAGCTTCAGTGTGTGGAGCGAAACGACGTTGACCGCTGCTCCTCCATCGACGAATGCTCGTTTGAACTCGAAGCCATTGATGATGGCCGTCACGTACAGAGGCCTCTGGTGGCTCGCATCTGTCTTCTTGTCGCTGGCAGAAAAGGTCATAATCTTTTCTGTAGAGCGAGACGCCCTGATGACTTTCCCGTTGGAAACTACAAGATCCTCCTCATAGTCCTCCGCTATTCTCAAGATTGCTTTCGTCATATCTGTCCGGCACTTCTCGGAGAAGTTCATCTCGTCGAAGAATCCGCTAAAGCCGTGCGACCCCTTCATCCGATCGGCACGTTCATCCTCTGTGTCTACACTTTAGTCCTCGTCATTATGGACTTCGGCAATGATGGGCAGGCCATCCTCTGCGACTTCTTCCAAGTCTACGATCGAGATCATGGCAACCTCTTTGCCTTTTGAGTCTTGCTCCGCATGGGCAGGAAGCGGATTGTTGCGCACATCCTTCCTGTGATCGCTGACGATCAGCTCGCCGTTCTTCATCTTCTGGTCGAATGTAAACCTGAGCTTTTTACATTCCGTTGTGGGGTGCATGACCTTGCCGTGGTACTCGCACCACTTAGGGTCCCTTACCATCTCCTTGGAGGGTATCTTCTCGAACGGCGGTAGGACACCGTCCTTGCGCCACTGCCTGCAGAGGTCGCTTGCCTCCTCTACCGAGCATGGCAGAGGTGGTACGTCGAAGTTCACAACCTTCGCTTGCTTATGGGGTGAAACTGTATTGACCTCAGCTTCTCGTACCCTCTTGTAACTGAATCTCCCGATCTTGTAGGTGGTGCCGCTCGAAGATCGCTCCGGAGCGTTCTTCTTTTTCTGCCTCTCGACTATAGGCTCGATGTTCTTCGTGCATTCAATTAGCTTTGAAAACGTAGGTGTTTGCAAATTGATGAGCATACCTTTGTATTCGTCTCGCATGCACTGCAGGCATATCTCTACGAGCCGGCTTTCGAGCATTGGATCTTTGCACTCCAAGGACTTCGCCCTGAATTTGTTGATGAAAGTGATCCCGTCCTCCTCGCGCTTCTGATACATCCGCGAGAGATGGATCATTGTCACCTTTTCTTCCATCTGGAAGAACTTGGTGTAGAACTTCTGGACCATGTCGTCCCAAGTCTTCACGGATCCAGCTTCCAACGTTCGGTACCACTTGTACGCTACGTTCCCCAAAGATTTTGGGAACTCTCGCATCAGCAGTTTGGGATCAGCTCCGTATGGCCCCATGACATCAATGAAACGCATGACATGCTCATGAGCGTTCCCGTTGACATCCTCGAACTTGTCCCACTTAGGAGCCTTATACACCACTGGGTTAGGCATGTGATAGATCTCCCGTGGGATGGGTGGATCGTTGTCTAGCTTCGGGATGATAGTATCCGTGAATGATTGGTGAGCCAGAATAGTGTCCATGCGCTTTTGCAGAGACGTCATGCATTCTGGAATGCTTCCCTCAGTAGCAGAAGGAAGGGTTGTTGCAGGCGGAGGCGACACATATGTCGCCGGAGGATTGGGAACATATTGGCTGCTTGCGTTGCCCCAGATCGCCGCTGACGGAGGCGCGGGATACTGCGAAGCCGAATTAGAAGCCAAAACCGGAGGCTGAAGAGTATGAGCAGTGAGAGGCAACATCTGAGCTGTTGACCCATGAATCGAAGGCAGCTGCGTAGTCGCCGATGGAGTCTGCAAATTAGGGTTGGGAGGTGTTGTGGACACTCCCAATCCTGGAGCGGTAGGGCCTCCTCCTCCTTGAGAGACGGCGGTGACTGTTGAAGGATTTGGTGCCAGGGTGCCCAGAACGGCCAAGATCCGTTCTAGCTGCGCAGAATGAGCTTTGAGAGCTTTTGCCTGACCTTGGACGGTAGCGTCCAAGGATTCTAGCGTCGGCGCCTCGCTAGGGGTCGCAGGAGTACGGCGGGTCTCCTCTCCTAAGGCAGCTTCGGTGGAAGGCGATCTGTTGCTAACATCATCCTCCTGAGACATGGTTGCTTTTGTTGGTAAGTTCACGTCGGGTTCACCAAAATGTGCACAGGAGATTCCGGCGGGGAGACCTCCGTGTACACCGTATGTAGAGGATCAGAGATCGCACAGGAAGATTTGGGTTGTGTGTAGGGAGAGAGTAAGGCAGTAGTAATGTCTGAGAGAGAGACAGAGGTTTGGCAGAGCTTCCGCGTATGGCTAGTGTGTTCTCCTTTGTATGGAAAGGTTAACGTCCTATATATAGCAGAGAACGTGACCGTTGTAGTGTGGTTAATGCGCCCATTAATGGCGGCTTAATTAGCTTAACCATAACGGCACGTTCGTCCGAGTATATAGGGACCGTTACAGCACGTTGTGCGCGAATACCGGAACCGTTACGGGGTTGACCGGGTTTGACCGGATTAACCGGGTTTATGGAGCTCGTGCCATAAATCTCTCAAAGCAGTTACTAAAGGTCGCGTGCGGGCTTGGCTCGCACGCGACAGGGCTTACTCTATCCTCCAAACCACTAAGTCCCTACAAGTCCCGTGCAGTGGTATGCGAGGGCTCTGTCTCGCAGCCCCCACATGGATCAGCTCGGCTGGTGATCCAGTGTGTGTGGAGCACAATATGGTGTGCTGGATGGTTGCCACGTGGCCAAGATTTGTCAGCTCAGAAAGCACTATCTACACAAGTCAAGTGAGTGAGATTCCTAAGGAGTCAATAACCTCGATAAGTTGGGTGATACTATTGAATTCATGGTGTAAATTGATGTACCGAAGGAATTCATGTCCCGGTTATGGGATTGATGATATCCTCTTGATGAAACTTATAAGTTTTAATATGGAATAAATTAAGTGGTAAGGATCAAGGATTTGGAAAGAGGCCGATTAAATGAATTAGTTCGTAATTAATTTAATCGACGGATACATGTAATGGGTAGATAATAAGTATCTAATAACAGGAGCTTGAAATATTATTTTGAGAATACGACCAGGAGTGCAATAATTGTTATTTAGTGGTACTAATTGTTATTACTTTATTTGGGCTAGGTTCGGGTTGAACCAGAAGTCCTAATAAAATTAGGAGCCTCTGATTCGTGTTTTCTCCACCAGGTCCCACCCATAGCCTATATAAGTTTCCTTAGTCTTCAGAATTTCATATGCTTCAGATACACACCGAAATCTAGCGTTTCGAGAGTGAGAGTAGTACGTCTAGAGGCCAAGAAGGATTCTGGAAACAACAAGCCCACACTTGCATCCAGGAGGAACTTCAGGAATACGGAAGAAGAACCGGAGTGATTCAGACCTGCATCAACTAGCTAGGACGCAGGTATGAACCATAATTTCGCCTAGTGGAGTTATCTCGTTCTTGTTGATAAACGAACGAATTTTAATCGGTATAGCAGACATGCAATCGAACTGGTCTTGGGATCGCCTCCCTTTAACTTAGCTAATCAATTAGCTAACACTATTTGAGTACTAATTCACTAAAATTTAAAAAATAATAAAATTTTCATGTAGTTATAAATAAATTATAGCGAAAACTCTAGCTCTGAAACCCTCTATAGAGTATCAGGAACACGTTATAGGGGTTTGGAGCGCTTAAAGCATAAGAGCACCTTCCACAGTTAATATCAAATTTTACACCAAATCTTATATTTGGTGGAGAAAATGGTTTGGCCTCCCACAGTTAACCCACCATTTTTGGTGGAAAAATAACACTTTCGGTCTCCCACAGTTAACCCACCATTTTTTGTGGAAAAATAACACTTTTGGTCTCCCACTGTTTTCACCTATTTTTACATCAGACAGTTATTTTACAATTCATCAAATTTAGAGAATGTTACATTTGGCCTCCCACAACAAATCATCAAATTTATCACCAAATCATGAATTCAACAACTATCAAAAAAAATATTACCAAAACAATATTTCACGAAATTGTAAAACGATTAAGTAACACTTCAACAAATCTAATTGACCAGTCTAATATATTTGACATGATTATACCATAAGTGTGCAAATAAGTCTTCTTCATAGTTCGTAATGAGCTCCTCGATTTTTCAAGTCTTGATGTCGACCAAAGAATTGGATAAATGTTGAATTAGTGATAATGATTAATCGTATGTCCCAGTCTCTCAGAATCTCCTAGTAATAATGATCAGACGAATGCTCAACTAGATGCAAGTTATCCCAATTTCAGCTACCAAAACGAAGATTTCATCTAGATTGTCACGCAGACATGGCGCATTCCATTATTATGTTTGTTCTTCATTCAGCTTTCTTCATTTTCTTAGTTTGTATATTTATTTTATTTCTATACTAATAATGTGATCTATTTTCATTTTTCTGCACTTATTATCAGCATTGTTCTTGTCGTCGTTTTTGTTTATCTTTTATTTTCTATCACTAAGATTAATCATATTAGTCATTAATTTTTTTTAACACAAATCATTTGTAAAATATAACATTATGTCTCCAATTATATATAAGTAATGTAAAAAACATGCCCTAAACACTATTAAAATTTTGGTGTAGATTACACCAAATCCTATTTCCGCTATTAAATTTGATGGTATAGAATTTGGGGGTATTGTGGGAGATGTACTTCACCATTTTACAAAAATTACACCAAATATAGAATTGGGTGTTTTTTGGTCAACGACTCAGGGAGACCTACAAAAAAATCACAATTCTTTTTAATGATTTGATGATTTGGTGATTTGTTGTGCGAGGCCGAAAACACCAAATTTTACCATCAAATATAGAGTTTGTTTGGTTCCAGCTTAAAATCTCAATAATTTGATGAAAATATTCTGGGGTGAATAAGCTGGCTGAAATTAAAATCTGAAAACTGTTTGACATGCAATGAAAATCTGGAATTAAAATTTAATTGCGTTTGACAACACATTTAGCTTTTACTATTAAATTTACAATAATTGTCTTTATTTGAACTTATAATGCGCCTAAGATGTTACACGTTTACACAAATTAACAATTCATGCATTAACGAGATGATAGAGTATGATATTTCTGTCGTTACACCTAAAAATTTCCAAGATCAGAGATTATATAATCTGCAGATTATTAGCCAACTTAATTAAAATTTGCGTTTTCTCAACCAAAAAATAAAATAAAATAAAATATGCCTCAAAAAATTTACAAAACAAACGAGATTAATTTTTTGGCGATTTTAATATCAAATGGAATTTTAATTTTGAACCAAACATGCACATAGAATTTAATGCACTGTGAAAGATGCTCTAAGAAAACCAATCGAAACGACCTGACTAGATAGTCTTTTTTTAAGGGGATAGATAGTCTTATGAGTTATGATTACTTAATGATTTTTTTTTTGATAAAGGCAAGGATTTATATTGATTACTTAATGATTGGTCTATACCAATGATCAAGAGAGATAGCAGATACCCATTTCTTTCTACCAAAATTGATTTTTGCCACTATTTTACTTGGTCGCTTTGACATGTTGATTTGAATACCAAACTGATTCAATTTTTCGATAATTTTTCGATGGTATTGTAGAGTAAGATTTTCTCTATAATACAGTGAAAAAATTATCAAAAAATCGTATTATTTTGCTATCAAAATCATCCGGTCAAAATGACCCAGATACAAGTCAGAAAGTCAATATGAATAGAAAGAGCTGGGACAGAGTGGTACAGTATTCCTCAAAAAAGAAAAAGATAGATACTGGTAGCAGAGAGGGATAATCATCTAGACAAACACGCAATATGGTGTGTTATCTAGCCATATGGATTATAGTGTACAAGAAAGAGCAATCAATCATTGGTTGAATAATTTACTCGGGTGTCGCATTTGACTACGAGGTGAAATCTCCACACACAAAATAATTGCACCCAATTTAAGATCAGATACCAGTCCGTAACAACTCTTTCTTCCCATCTGACTTTTTTTGACTCGTATTTGTGTCACTTTGACCGGGTGATTTGGATAGTAAAATAATACGATTTTTTTGATAATTTTTTCACTGTATTATAGAACACATTTTACTTTACAACACCATGAAAAAATTATCAAAAAACTACATCGGTTTGCTATTCAAATCACCGGGTCAAAGTGACCCAGTAAATAGTGACAAAAGTCAAATTGGGAAGAAAGAGCTGGGACAGACTAAAGTATAAATTAGGGTACTGCAATGATATAATTCAGGAAAATGTTACAGTGGAGTTAAAAGTTGAAATGAGGGAAATATGATGAATGAGTGAGGGCTAAACTCTAAATTATATACATAATAGTGATTAATTGTAAATTTTGTGGGGGGCTAAATCATAATTTATAAAAAAATAGAGATAAAATTACAAATTTTGAAAATTGAGCGGGGTTATTGCCCCCACCAGTCTCTACATACAACCGCCCTTGGCGATGTCCTTGGCGAATCCTCATTTAAAACATGGAGATTAATAAAGTCAGTGTAGCCTACATTTTTTGACAGTACTAGGGTATTATATAGTGTTTTGATTGTCATGTCAATCTTCAGTAGACCACACATAATTGGGGCTGTAAATGAGTGATAGCTTAGTGATAGATCTTTTAAAGTCCTTGCATGAGATCCAACTGGTTATGATGTAATTCTCAAATAAAATAAAATAATAATAATAATAATAATAATAATAATAATAATAATAATAATAGTAATAATAATAATAATAATAATTCGTAGGGTTTGAACTTCAAACTCTAGGGAAGCAGATCATATTAAGTCCCAAGAGTTACGAAGTCACGCTTTAAAGTGCGGTTATGAAGTCCCAAGAGTTTGTAACCGCACTTTAAACTCTAGGGAAGCAGATCATTCTCGTGAATCAGTCACTAGGTCAACACCGTGCGGTTACGAAGTCACGCTTTAAAGTGCAGTGATTCACTGTTCGTCTTAAACTTTATTTGTGATTTATAATTTTTCTTCAGTTGGTAATTTCTAACTTATTTGGGGATGATTTGCACAAATTGTCTGTTAAAAGACAAAAAAAATGTACAATATACTAATTATGTTATTATTGGTAATTTATAACATTACTACTATTGTTCGATAAATATTTAGGGGTGAGTTTCATAGATTCAGATTATAGTTCTAGTCAGCTTATTCACCCCAGGTTATTGAGATTTTTTATTTTTTTTTCGAGAAATTGTTTTGTCGTCAACCGGGTTTGAACCCGTGACCTCATGTAGGGTTTCCAACGCTCTACCACTTGAGCTACCACCCTAGATGCGGTTATTGACATTCTAAGCTGGAACTAGACAGACTCTTAGTGTCTTCATGTAGAGAATGTTTGTATCGATGTGTATAGAATGGAACTATGACTATTTTTGTAAACTGAACAAAAACTTTTAAGAAATCACTTTGTGAGAGCATCTCCAACCCACGGGAGGAGAGGGAGAAGAAAGAGAAAAACCTTATAAAAATAGGGTTCAAGTTCAATCTCATGAGATGAGGGGAATAGGGAAGAGTGCTATGTGGAGAAATTTTGTTTTGATAGTAGGCATGTCTATGTGGAAATATTCCTTAGATATAAGTGTAGATAATCCATGATAATCACACACCCGATAATACTTGTGTCACAAACCACTCCCTGAACTTTATCAAATGAGCCTTACAACTGGGATTGCATAGACTAAACGAAGGTGAATTGTTCCCTCAAAATCGAATTTGTTAGCTTTAACAAGAAAACGCAAACTGCAAATCTATATACTAAGAGAGCTAGTGATTTTATCGTTCATTTTCGTGAGGATGGCTTACTAATGGCGGGTTCATCAAAGTAACATCCAGTAATTGAGATTTGATAAGAGTTGAGGACATGTGAAAAAGTGAACATCATTTCAAGACGGTGACTTTAGTAAAAAGAAAGGTAACGAAGGAGGCTAAAAGTAGACTTTATCCATGTTTTTAAAACAGTAGTACACGTCAACATAAAGAGGAGCTGGATAAAGTTGGATAACTTGTGCCACCTCCCAAAACCGAAAAAACGTTATATAAGTAAAGAAATGAATAAATAAATAAGCTAATTAATTAAAAAAATCCAATTAATGAGAGCATAAAATAGGGACACATACATTAATTTCACAATCCCAGGGCGTTTCTACAAATACAGAGCAACCCTCCGAGAAGAAGAGAACAGAGAGAGAGGGACAGAGAGTGATCAGAGCTCAGAGAGAAATTGAATGGTGGGTGTTGGGGATCATCAGAAGGGAATGCGACTTGGGAAGTACGAGATCGGAAAGACGCTGGGAGAAGGCAATTTCGGCAAGGTCAAGTACGCTAAGCATTCCGATTCCGGCCAACCCTTCGCCGTCAAAATCCTCGAGAAACAGAGGATCGCCGACCTCGCCATCACCGATCAGGTCCGTCGCTATCTCTCTTCCTATACCCGATTCACCCATATTCGGTTATTCAATGATTCAAACTCAATTGAGTCATTCACTGAGAAACCCAACCCCAAAAAGTTTTCAATGGTGGATTTAACGTTTGAGACATTTTTTTTTTCTGGTGTTCATGCCCTTTTTTTTCTTTTCTGGGTATGTTTTCTTTCCTGCAGATAAAGAGAGAGATTGCTACGTTGAAGATTCTCAAGCATCCAAACGTCGTGAGATTACACGAGGTTTGGCTGGCTTTTGATTTTTCACTGTTATTTTTATGGGTGAATATTGGAATGGGCTGATTTCATGCCAATAATTCAGTTATCTATTTCCATATCATGAATTTATAAAATCAATCATGATCTTTTGATCTCAGTAAGTAAATAAAGTGGGGTAGGTTTTTATCGGATAGTTTTTGTATTTGGTGAACTGTTTTGCCTTTTTTTATACTACTACTTCCAAACAGGCTCTAAATGGCCTAAAGTTACAATGGATCTAGAGATGCTCCCACTCTCACATCCAAATAAGGGCCATTATTCTACACTCCCAGACTCTCATCAGAACCAGAACCTTAAAGTTAAGGTGTGTTATTGTGTCTGTTCAATTAAAGCCACACATTTAAAAAATGAATAATCCAAACAGCAATAAAAACAATTGAGAAGTATTCATTTGGACTAGTCCCACCATGTGTCATGTCTGTTTGATGTGGCCACGTTAATCACTTTCTAATAAATACTCAAAAATGGTGTGGGTTCCGTATGACTAATACATTCTACCTCTCTTTCGCCTGAACCTTCACGTGCGACTTTTCCATATGTGACCATATCACTTTGACTTGTTCATTTTGATAGCAAAACGATGCATTTTTTAGTAATTTTTTCAATCACCGGGTGAAAGTGACTCGGTGAATAGTTGAAAACAATCAACCGGGATGTTTTTGGTGTTTTTGGTGAAATAGATGTAGTATGTGTTAAATTCTGATTAGCTGTATCTAACCATGGAAGAATGACACCATGATGAGACTAGCATCAATGAATAATTTTACCAATGCTTTTACCAATTGGCATAGAAAATAAGAATTGATGTTTCTCTTAACAGCTGTTTTAATACATACACATCGGTAGCTTAAAACAACAGACAGGAGCAACATAACCTCTTACTGTAACGAAATCCAACCCTGAGAATCTTCAAGAATTAACAATAAACATTACATTATCCCATTGATCTGGCGTCTTCATATGTTTTTGCTTTGCGATCTCTTCCGTGAATTTCAAGAACTAACAATTTGAGCCCCTTCATGACGACTGCGACATATTTTTTGTCCATATTGTTGCAACTTCCTCCCAAGCTACAAAGTACTAACACTATGCCATTATTAGTGAGATAACACTCTTTATTATTTAGCAACGTGTTCCCTTAATCTTCAAGAATTAACAAGACATTTATCGGCCAATTCAGTTGCTTCTTCCTCCTCACATTCGCTTTAACTAGAAGCATGACAGAGAATAGTCTACCTTGAACAACTTATGCAATCCTCCAAGACCATATCGGCGACAAGTTTGCACATTGCACATCCATACACGCAACTCTTGGTCATGGTTCTCTCATTTAGCACGAAATATCCTCTCTTGTCGTCGAGGGGGGAGGGAGATGTATTTTGACCATAAATGTTTTGGGGTCACATTTGGTGTCTAGTCCAATTAATTCCAGGTCATTGTCTCCAACTTGGCAGGTTACCGATGGAGCCAAATGGTTGGTCGATGGTTACATCACCAACAATAATTCTATTACCACCACTATTTCCTCTTGGCTTCTGGGAGGTAGTAGTTGTCATTTTGTCTGATTCTGGGGTCAGATAGTATCACCAATAAAAGTTAAAATATTTCCAACTTTGGAATTAATACTAGTAATCTACAAAAAGTACTTACACACTTGCTTATAAAACATAAAGGAATGGCTTTTGGGGCACTTTAGCGATTGTTTTAGCGTATAAAATGACACGAAAGTGGCAAGAATAATCCACTCGCGCCACGTCGGATTAGATGCTATGCGAGTCATCGTGATCTTCCAAGTATCTGGATTCCTTCAAGCAATCATATAATATAAGACTAAAAAAGTATATTATATTTTATAATAGTCATGATTGGTGCAATAATAAGTTTAAGACAAGTGTGTCAATAGAAGACAAAAGAAGACGACATGTTTAATACGACACGTTAGAAAGACTATTGTGTGAGAGATGCTTAACACTTTAACTACGTATTCGACAGATACTCAATTTCCCAATTTAAAGAGATAATTTATCTGGCGCAGGTTTTGGCGAGCAAGACAAGGATCTATATGGTTCTAGAATACGTCATAGGTGGCGAATTGTTTGACAGAATCGTGAGTGGCACTTAACTTTTGATAATCAATTAGTACTACATTTGTAGTGGTTTCTCTTTAATTTAATTTTAATCGTTTACCTTAATCACAGGTAAACAAAGGGAGGTTCAAAGAGGCTGCTGGAAGAAAACTCTTCCAACAGTTGGTTGACGGGGTTAGCTACTGTCACCAGAAAGGAGTCTACCACCGTGATCTTAAGGTTCATTTCACTTCCATGCTTAGGATAAGGCTTAACCATACACATGATAGCCTCGAATTCAGAAGAAATTAATGGTTTTGTTTTGATGTGCTGTGTATGTGCAGCTAGAGAATGTACTTGTTGATGCAAAAGGGAACATAAAGATTAGCGATTTTGGACTCAGCGCATTGCCCCAACATCTTCGGGTATTGAATCTTATCCTTTTTTTTGGTAAATAAAAAATATACGCCCACCGTGGGGCTCGAACCCACGACCACAAGGTTAAGAGCCTTGCGCTCTACCAACTGAGCTAGACGGGCAGATGTGAAATGACTGCTTTATGTCAAATTTGGTATTCCAACATTAGCCCTATTAGTATTAACAGGGAATGGAGTAGTTATAGTCCACATATTAGTTAATATTGCGTCTGGTAATTCTAGTATATTTTTAATACCCGTATAAATATGGAGAATGTGGTATCTATTACCCCCAAATTAATCCCTCCTACACGAGGGGAATAGCTGGATTTGACTATTTCTAGTGTATTCCTGCACGAAATGAAACACAATGTTAGTTATGATCCAGCTAGTACCATTCAATATAATTCGGCTAATCCAACCTAGTCCAGTCCAATCAGATTAGTCCGGAAAACCAAATATGCCTTGGTTCATTTTGTCTGTCCATTTCTTGCAAATTTTTGTTAGTGCTGACTCTATTTCTCTGGGTAATTAGGATGATGGACTACTGCATACAACTTGTGGAAGTCCCAACTATGTTGCTCCTGAGATCCTTGCAAATAGGGGATACGACGGGGCGACTTCCGACACCTGGTCTTGCGGCGTCATTTTGTTTGTAGTTCTTGCCGGTTATCTACCATTCGACGATAGAAATCTCGCCGTCTTGTACCAAAAGGTAACACTAACACGCGTTGAGAGAAAGTCATTAACGGATTTTTCTTTGAAGATTACAACTTACAATAGAGTCTAATTTTCTTAATATTTTCAGATTTTTAAGGGAGATGTTCAAATGCCCAAAGGGCTATCTCCAGGAGCAGAGAACCTGATAAGGAGGATTCTTGATCCCAACCCTGTTACGCGGATAACAATGACGGAGATCAAATCGGATGACTGGTTTAAACAAGATTATGTCCCTGCTAGTTTTGATGATGACGAAGAAAACGTGTATGTAGACCATGAAGCGTTGAGAAAAATACATGAAGTGGTAAGTAGCTTTCACTTCACCAAAAGTATTACTACCTCCGTTTCTCCTGAATCTTCCCACTGCACTATTCACCAGGTCACTTTCACCCGATGATTTGCTGAGCAAAACGATGCAAGACATGAAAAAACACCGTTTTGCTCAGCAAATCACAGATCAAAGTGATCCTCAAAAAGCCAACTGGGAAGATTCAGGAGAACAGAGGTAGTACAACTTTGTGGCTCCAAAATTTGTGGGTGGTGGTCTTATGGTCTCTTCTTTCATGTGTAGCCAACTGAATTGGAGAGTGAGCCGGATTCACCAACCCGTATCAATGCGTTTCAGCTCATTGGAATGTCATCGTGCCTCGATCTCTCTGGCTTCTTTGAGACAGAGGTATGGATTTATATGCTGTAGCAAATAGCTTTGTACTTCTGAACTAGGGAAAAGAAACTTTCACCCCCCCCCCCCCCCACCAGCATAGGCGATTTCACCCGTTCTTATTTGGGAAATGACACTTTCACCCCTTCTGTCAGTCAAATTTCAGAATTTTTACACTCCCCAATCGTGAAATAGTTAGTCTGGAAGCAGTTGTCCGTAGTAGTTTCGGGGACAAAGTCGCTCTCTTAGAGTATGATATGACACAGTCAGGGGGTGTAAGTGTCACAAAAGGAATGGAAGTGTCATTTCTCAAACAAGAAGGGGTGAAAGTGTCTTCTAGCTTCTGAACTATACACCATTTTAGACAGTTCATCTGTTTTTTCTATAGTATCAACTAGGAATCTTGACATGAACTTTGTTAAGAATGTTTCCTTTTTTTTTTGGTTCTTTCAGGATGTCTCGGAAAGGAAGATCAGGTTTACATCTAACTATGCAGCGAAAGAGTTGCTGGAGAAGATTGAGGAAACTGTAACTCAAATGGGATATCGAGTACTGAAGAAAAACGGAAGGGTTAGTTTCATCTTCATTCTTCAAGATTTGATCAAGTGTGTACGAGAGAGCATTTGTAGTATGAATTATGTAGTAATTGATCTGGGACTTTTATGATGATATTTTCAGCTTAAGGTGATGCTCGATCAAAAGGGTCACAAAGGCCAGGGAAGCCTTTCGGTTGCAGCAGAAGTAAGCAAGTTTTTGGATGAATTCGCGTACTTATACATTCTTAGGAGTAACTGTGCTAATGGGGTTTATGAACATTGCAGGTTTTTGAGATAAGTCCATCCTTATTTGTAGTTGAATTAAGAAAATCGTGTGGAGATACTACGATTTATAGACAGGTACTCATCTCATCTCTCTCTCTCTCTGGATAACCGCAGAAAGGCATATTTCTGAATCCCAATTCTGACATTTCGTACATTGTTGTTGTATTTGCAGTTGTGTAAAAAGTTGTCAAACGATCTCGGCATCTCACCAAACCAAGAGGTGCCTGCAGTGGCTGTTTGAAGTTTTAGCTAGGAAAATATATATTTAAAGGAAGTAAATATATCAGTTATATTATAGTTCTTTCGATTCATTGTAGGCTGTACCATAATTGCCAAAGAATTAGTTTATCAATGCATAAATATAAATTACTATATTTTGATGTGTCTTCTTTTCTCATCAAGTCTTTCTCCAAGTATGGCTTAATAGCAAATTAATGCTAGCTGAAGCTCGTGATCTAGGGTTCGAACTCTGCTAGATGGATGTTAGATTTATTATTTATATGATTCTCTATGTAGTGGCAAAAGGGAACTATGAAAGAGGTAGCGGAGAAGAAAGGGTGTGAGAAAAACCAAATAAACCGACTGAACCAAACCGAATACTGTGATTTTAGACGGTTTATATTGTTATTCAGTATATCAACGTCTCAAGCTTTTCACAAAACGGCATAATCGGTTCGGAATCGGTTTGCTAATTAATTTCATCGCAAAAAACCATAGCGTGCACAAATATTTTATTATAAATATGTTGTATTAAGTATATGTATTTAATCTATAAAAGTGTATCCTAAATAGATAATTTAGTCAGGAACAAATGATCTAATTAATGTTAATTTTGGCCCTGTTTGGATAACAAGGTTGGGCTGGTTTGGTTAACCAAAACAGGTGAATGTTTGGATTTAATGGTTTTGATTTTGAGGTTTTAACTTTTATGTGAGTAGAAAAATGAGTAGAATGTGGGTCCTACAAATTTTGGGTTGAAGTTTTGGTTAACTTTTTGTGGGAGTTAACCAAACCATGGTATCCAAACAGGGCCTTTATCCCTCTCATGCGATATCGTGTCTCTTATCTCTCTCTAAAACTATAGTTTTGTAAATTATTTGTTTATTTAATTTAAAGATAACTTGGTCCTGAAATCGGTAAATTGATGTATTCGATATGGTTTACAGTTTCTACCCAAACCTTACGAAATTGAACCGCTTATACATCTACCAAGAAGTGTCTTGAAGGAATGAAGGTATTCTGGTTACTTTCAAATTCGTTTAGATGTATTTTAGTCTTTTCCCCCACCCATTTTATCCTCTAGAAATCATTATGGAGGATAAGATGGGATAAATTGTACACGTTTTTATATACCACGCCCAAACAACGGGTATAATTCATCCATGTACCTTCCTCCTAATACTTTACCGAAACAAGACCTGAAACTCCTAGTTGCTTAGATTTCACCCAATGACAATATGATGAAACTACATCATAGTGCTACATTGTTACTGGAAAAACTAAAGCTCTGATCAAACTCTACATCGCCCTCTGTGTATCAGTAGCTCTAGTCATCGAGACAGGCAGAAACACGGTGAAGAGCGATGATATATCTCATTATAAAGTTCACATATAAAGAATATCAACTCGTAAGCAGTTCAGATACAAAACAGTGGCATTATGACCTTCTCTTGTTTTTTTTTTTTTTTTTGGCAACAATGACCTCTTGTACAACAACATCATCATACCTAGCTAAATAATAAAACGTACAAATAATAACTATGTTTTCAGATACTGGATTTCTATACACAGATCGTTACACGTCAAGAAGAAGAATGTATTTACAAGGTGATCGGGGGGAGATTAAAAGTATTCCCCGCGAGGTCGATTAACTTACTGCAGGACGATCTCCTACGTCCTTGCCATATGGCTGGATTAGATTGCTGATATCTGCCGTCAGAAGCTTCTTCTCATTCAGAACCATCTTGTATAAATCATCCCTATCTTCCAAGTTGCGCATCAGTTCAACCTTCAGGAAATAGTTGACCGACAAAGGTAAGAAATTAAGAAGAGCAAACCCGCAATAAGACGAGAGAATGAGCATCCCCAGACAAATGTAAAGGAGAAATTGGTCAAAATCAGAAGATATCAATCAAAAGTTTATGAATGAAACAATCGAGTCGGACTCTTCAAATTCGTTAGACTAGAGTAAGGAATTGTGTGGGTCAAGTAAGCCGTAACACTAAAAATGCAATATCAAAATACACTTTCGTTTTAAAAACTGTATCTTCAATTTTGTTGAGGCGGCCTAGTTTCACATACATACACCTCTGTGCAGTGGAAAACCCATGCACCACATACAATGAGATGGGGAGGCCTCAAAGACATACTACAAAATTACACCTGCAAATGAAAAGACGATATTCAAGATACAGTTGTAAATTAAAAGGGTATTTCAATATTACGTCTTCAGGACTCGCGGGTGTCCCCGAAGACATATTTTGAATGTAAACTTTATTGGGAAAATAATTTATGATTATGCTTTGGAAAACAACTTGCTTTTCGTGAATATGTTCAATATTGCCGACCGACTGAAAGCAACGTGCCTTTGGTAAATAAATTATGAAGTTTTCTTTATGAAAGCAAAGCCAATTATGGTGTCACAGAACAGGTAATTTTCTAATGCAGAAGGCCGAAGTTGAGGTAAAATGTCATAAAATGCCCCCTAAACAGAATACTCAAACACAGTTTTCTACCTTCAGAATCTCCAGTTATACATCCAAGTTCAGAGATTTCCATGAGCACAAATCAGAAAAAACCTATGACCAACCAGCTAACAAAAGGTCATACAAAGGTTTTAACATCAGTTAGGATTTTGTGGGACTTGTTGCTGTTCTTGGTAAAGAGAAAAAGAACCCTGTGGGTTCAGCTTAAAAGACAATGTTCAGCGTCAATAGTTCAGCACCCCAGGACCTTAGGACATCATGAACTTATATTAGCCATCTCCATTGTGGGCAAGCCACGAGGTTTCACAATAAAGTGAAAACAAAAACGAAAATCTTTTGATCCATGTTCATAGGTTGTGACAAAGTTTTACGCTGGCCGTCGAACTAACGTAACCCTACTCCCTTACCCAGACTTGGGAACGGCTGTTATATTATGATAAGTCATGGTGGTGCTAGCATGCGGGGTTAACTGATAATCTAATGCGCATATGTTTAGCTTCCAGATTCATTATATTAACAAACAATATTAGTAAATTACCTGCTTCTGGAACATATCAAATTCATCTGAGCTCAAAGAACCATCACTGTTTGCATCAAGTAACTGCATCATCTCCCGCGCATCTTCTCCACGGGCACCAAGCTCTTCCATTACTTCCATAAGTTCCTCGATACTGATCCTACCATCTCCATTCTTGTCAAGAAGACAGAATATTTGATCTCTGCGGCCAATTGCAGTAACTTTATGGTTTCCCGCCGGAAGATCCTTAAGACGAACAGCTGCAAGTTCGGCTGCAGCTATCATGATTGCCTTGAGCCGCTTTGCCTAACAATTGAAAGATATGTGGAAAGTTTAGCAAAACGTGACATTCTATAAGTAGCAAAACTATTCAGTAATCACATATTGGAGACCTAACCTCTCCTGGATCAGTAAGACCACCCTTGTATAGCGAATGAGATGCCACTCCACCAGTTGCCAACATATCCATCTGTGTTGTTCGAATTTGTATTTCCATCGGTGGTCTACTTCTATCATTGTCACTGACATCAACTGCCATGTGCAAACTACGGTACCCATTTGCTTTAGGACGTGCAATATAGTCTTTTGACCTACTGGGCATCTCCTTCCACAAGGATTGGATAACTTCCCGGGTCCTGTAACACGCTTTCTCACCAATTTCAGACACATTTTCCCCAGAAGTTGGCTCCAATATTACCCTCAATCCCAATATATCATTTACATCTTCAGGCCTGCGGCCATCTTTTAGCAGTTTCTTCATAGTGCTGTAACGACTTTTATAGCGGCCAGTAACTGATATACTTTCCACCATAACAGCCAGAAGGGGATCAGATTCTAGAGTCTGAAGCAGATATTCCTTGTATACATCTATAAGAGGCTTACTTCCTTGTTCTTGACTGCGTAACCATGTATCAACATAAAGGTATGAATAAGGAAACAAGTACTGGAAAGAAAGATCTTCCAGTTCCAGAGACAACAGGTTTTTACCAACAGCATTTGCTAGGGGAGCGTGTATCTTCAGAACCTCTAGTGAAACCAATTGCTGTTGATACCTCGGAAGGTAATCCAAATGCCTCATAGTATCAAGTTTTAGGACAAGATCAAGAATCACAGCCCTAACATCATAGTAGGTCAAGCAGAATTTTCGCAGTGCGGCAGCACTATCGTCATCTAGGGTATCCACTTTTGATGGAATACTTTTCATGCGCAAACTTTCATGTAGTAGATGAGCAGTCCCAATATTAATCCGACTCTTCACTTCATGTATGGATATGGCACCCACTTCCAGAACTTCTCTGAGTATACCCGCCGAAATAACTTCTGCATCCATCTGAAAAATCGACATTAAATAAGGCAGCTTCTCATACAGTATTCCTTACTATAAACAGCCTAAGTGTAGCTTGTGGTGAAAACAAGTTACCGTTACTCATGGGAAGCATTAGTCAGAATTCAGATTCCCTATCAAAAGTTGCAAGTTCCTGGGTAAAAAATGATCTACTGTGACTTATCGCGGGTAGATGGCATGAAAGATGTATGCAATCTTTGAGAAGAGGGGTTGTCTCCAGTTTTTTTGACTTGAACAAAGGACATATTAGGTTGGCAACTTCAGCAGAGCTGATTTCTTTGGTTTATATATGCTTTAAAGGCAAAAGTTAGTAATTTAAGGATTCCATACCTTACACTTAAGGGTGTCTGTTTTATAGACTCGTGGGTCGTTCTTATCATAGACATGGCAGATAAGCAGCAGGATGTTATGGCCAAGATATTGTTTTTATATATAAATTTGAGACTCATCTTGCTTGGCCAGAGACAAGACTTATCTTGTTTCGCGAGAGATGAGACTTATTTAAATTCATCCCTGTTTAGATTGAGATTTTAGCTTAGCCTTATACTTGTTTAGTTGGAGAATTATCTCCTAGCCCTATTAAAAACAATGTGAGTTAGTAAAATTCTAAGCCAGATTTTATTCACAGATTTTGAGATTGGGGCTCTCTCTAACGAGGTCCAAGTTGCAACAGCCGGGTAATGGAATCGTACCCCGCTACACCATGTAAGATTTTCCAACTTTTGATCTGGCTGCATTATGTGAGATTTTTTATTTTTTTTTTGGCCAGTGGCAGCCTTCCATATGCTAGTAAAAGCACAATTATGGTACTATCAGTTAAAACCGGAACAACTAAAAATCAGTTGGAACGGATTCAACTACTATTGCTGGTTTTGGACCGCCAGCTAGAAGTAATGTGTTGGGGGAGTTGGTGAATCTAAAAGCAGACCGGCCCAGTTGAGGACTATCAAAGGCAATTTCAAGAAAAAAAATAGCAAGGGCAAATGGGATTGTCCGTGTGGACCAGCATGTGAGTTTGTTACTGCAAGACTTGCAAATTCAATTCGATCAGCCCCACCTGATTTGGCTCACGCGATAAATTTTGTGAGAGCAATTGAGTCTAAACAGCGAGTCTTGAAAGAAGCAGAGCCAAAGAAGGGGACATGGCCAGCGAGCAGGCCTAACGCCGTGTCAAGGACACTATCTAGGGTAACTACATCAGCCCAGGGGAACAATGCTATCGTTGGACGAGAAACGGAACTTAACCGTGTATATGCCATTCATCAATAAGTTATCAAGGGCATAAATGGCGAAAAGAATAGCAAAAGGCATGTGTTACAACTGTGACGAGCCATATTCTATTGCCCATCAGTGCAAAAAGCTTTTTGGCTCGAAATTGCAGTTTGGATGAGCAAGAACCGGTAGTCACAGATTATTAGGGACCAGAGATTTCTCTTCATGCAATCACGGGTTAGAAAGGGGCGCGCGCGATGCAAGTGAATGTTGTCTTGCAAGCGCATCATTGGCTAGGTTTGATATTGTTGAAGTTTTTGACTTGGAATCAATTTTGGTAATTCCTTTGGGTCAAAGCAATCAAAAGGTGATTAAGGAAATAAAATATTCAAAGTGAAGTCACTATTTCCAAATTACTTTGTGGCGGTGGACTATCTTTGGCAATGGAGTTCTTTGGATGAGTATATAAAGGCAGTGTCTTTTTTGATTTGTTCACGGGTCAGAGCAACATGCATGTGCCTTTGGTTTGTTTAGAATTTATGGGTCAGTAGCAATAGGAGTATCACACGGCAGAGAGCTTTCAAAGCATTTGTTTGTGAGCTTTTTTCTTTCGTGTGTTTGTTCGTATTGTAATCGGGTTCGGGTTTGTTTCGGGTTTTGTTTCTCTCAATAAAATCGGGTTCGGGTTGGGGAGTAGCTAGTATTCAAACTAGCGATCCACGTTAAATTCTTGTCTCTCGTTCTTTATATTTTGTTATCGTTCTTGTTTGATACCCGGATTCATCCGCTGCGTCATAACAGATATGTTCTGGAAGCACACACAATTTCCTTAGTTCAACAACTCCAAAAAGTCTCGGAGTCGAAACCCAGCGAAAAACAGAGACCATCTGTGGCAAATGGAGAAACTGTCCACAATGGGGAAATTTGTCACACGGTATCATTTTCAATTGATGATAATCATCATGATAATGAGTTTATTGCTACATTTTTTGTTCTTCCATTGGTGGGTTTTGATCTGGTACTAGGAATCAAATGGTTGCAGACTCTCGGGCCCTTTCTTTGAGACTTCCTATCATTGAATTGACCATGAATTTTACATTTTGTGTGAATGGTATTGTATTAGTAGGTCTGCAACCACATCATAAGCAGCATCTCAACCTCTCAGATGGACCTCACTCTCATTCCAAGGGTCTGTATAAACTATTAACGGAGTTCAGTGACATATTCCAGGACCCATCAGGTCTTCATCCTCTTCGACATAGTAATCACCAAATTTGCTTACTACCAGAATAAGTAATCACCAAATTTGCTTACTACCAGAATCGCGACTGGTTGTTGTTCGGCCTTATCGATGCCCACATTTGCACAAGGATTAAATTGAAAGACAATGTGCTGAAATGCTTCAACAAGGTATCATTCAACCGAGCAAGTCTCCTTCTGTTTAAATAGTCAATAAGCATGATGGCACTTGGCAATTTTGTGTCGACTACCGCGAGCTTAACGCCAAACAATCAAATATAAGTTTCCAATTCTTGTAGTAGACAAGCTGCTTGACAAATTGCATGGGTCTAAATATTTCACCAAATTGGATTTGAAATCAGGATACCACCAAGTACGGATGAATGATTCCAATATCAAAAAGGCGACTTTTCGGGCACATCACGGGCACTTTGAGGTCTTGGCTATGCCCATTGGGTTGTCCAACGATCTATCCACATTTCAAGCACTAATGAATGAGGTATTCAGTCCACACTTACGCAAGTTCATATTGGTTTTCTTTGATGATTTGTAATTTATAGCAGTAATTGGCAAAGTCACGTGTTACATTTGAGTTATTACGTGGTCACCACCTATACTTGAAGGGCTCTAATTGTACAATGGGGAAGACCATAGTTCCCTACATTGGCATGTCGTTACTGGTTCTAGTGTCGCAATGAATCCTGAAAAAATCAAATTTGTAGCAACATAGCCAAAGCATCAATCAGTGTACGCTTTACGGGGGTTCTTTGGGTTGTCCGGTTATAAACAAAAATTCATTAAGGAGTAGGGACAATTTTCGGGCACCACTGACTAGTAATGTTAAGGAGAAACTCCTTCCAGTGGAGTGCGGCTGCTGAGACCTCTATTGAAAAGCTTGCTTTGCTAAGACCTCTTTTGAAAAAGCTGAAGCAAGCACTAGCTACCCCCGGTTCTGCAGCTACCAATTTTACACAGTTCTTTGTAGTCGAATGTGATCCATGAGGATGGGGTATATGGGTTGTTCTCTAGCAAAAAAAAGTCACCCTGATGCGTTTTTCAGCTGGCTGACGCTACCATAAATTGTCTGCCTATGAACAGGAATTGTTCGGATTGGCAAAAACAGTGCAACATTGGAGACCTTATTTGTGGGGAAGGGCCTTTCTCAATCGAATTGACCACTATAGTTCGAAGTTTTACATGAACACCGACTCTTTCGATCGAGTATCGAGCAGGTACTTTGAATGGAGGTCAATGCAATTAGCCAACCTCGATTTTTTGCTTCTAGTTAGAAGAGGCGAGCAGGGCTCTAGTTGGTCCGCCCAAGATGGTTTATAAAAATCACATATGTTTGTTGTCGTATTCAAAATTAACTGTTTCAAAATTGACTGTCTCCATCTTGTCAAGTCATCATGATAACACACATGAAGCAATCCAAAAGACCCTACATCGCATTAAGGGGGATTTTTATTGAAAAGGGATGATATCAGTTATAGCAGAGTACGTGTCAGTCATCTTCCCCAATTTTTCAATGCCACAAAACAGAGAATTTGAGTCCAGACGACTTATTACAGCCTTAGACTCTTCTAACTCAAATCAGGGCAGATGTGTCGATGGATTTTATCCAGGGGTTGCCAAAGCTTTGGGAAACAGTTATTTTGGTGGTGGTGCACCGTTTTCTTAAAGAATGCTCATTTCTTGCCCCTCTCCCATCCTTATATAGCAGCTAGTCCTGCCCATATTTTCATGGACCAGATTGTCCGCCTACATGGGATTCCGACCGAGGTGTTGTTTTCACTAGTAAACTCTTCCGTTTAAGTACGAAGCTTGCTTTCTCGTCAACTTATCACTCCAAACAGATGGTCAAACCAAGGTGGTCAATTATACAATTGACACGTATCTTGTTTTCTGGGAGGAAACCCTATGAGCATGGCTTCCATGAGCTAAAGCACACCTTTCACTAGTAAACTCTTCCGTTCAAGTACAAAGCTTGCTTTCTCGTCAGCTTATCATCCCAAACAGATGGTCAAACCAAGGTGGTCAATCGCACAATTGACATGTATCTTGTTTTCTGGGAGAAAAACCTATGGGCATGGCTTCCATGGGCTGAAGCACACCTTTCCGGGTTACCTATGGGCGTGACCCACCTCGTCTCCTTTCTTATGATCCTGGATTATCTCGAGTAGATGCAGTAGATGAGGCACTAATTACTCGATATCAAGCTTTGGTTGAAATACAGGCTAAGGCCCTGCTTTCTTTACCTAAAATTAGGTGACTTTTAATTTTTTTTAGGTCATAAAAAAAATTCTAATTTACTCATTTTCGATACAATTTATGTCACGTAACATTTTTACCTTTTTATAAGACTAAAAAAAGTTAGTTTTTTATAACTTCAACTTTACTTACTTTGTACTCCTAAAATCTACTTTTTAGGAGCTAAAATAGAACATAAGTAAGCAACATTTTTCTAAAAAAAGTTACCTACAACTTTTTAGAAAATTTAACAATATCAAAGTAAGCAACTTTTTGATCTTTTTCTAAAAAGAACTTAAAAGTCCCTATATTAGGTAAAGAAAGCAGGGCCTAAGCTTCAACAGGGCCAAACTCGTATGAAGGTGTTCTATGACAAGAGACATCGTGATGTGCAATAATCTGGTTCGGCTCCCCACCCAACCATACCGCCAACAATCTATTTCTACCACCCAAAGTCACAAGCTGTCTCCGAAGTTCTATGGCCCATTTCAATTGTACAACGTGTTGGCATTGTGGCATGCAAGCTTAAGTTACCTGAGGATTCCAAGCTTCACAATGTCTTCCATGTTTCTCTCATTAAGTTTATAAAGGCTCCAGCATCAATTTTACCGTTGCCTTCTTACTACGCCAGCTTCAGTATTGCGAGCTCGCCTTATTAGAGGTTCTTGGGAACTTCTTGTGCATTGGGATGGTACTGAAGCTGCAGAGCCCCAAACATTTCCAGCACGCTTATCCAGATTTTGTGCTTGCGGACAAGCTCTTTCTTCATGTAGAGGGTGATGTTAGGGCATCTCCAACCCCATGGGGGAGGGGGAGGGGGTGCTATGGGGATAAATTTTGCCTTGGGTGTGGGATTGGGGGGGGGGGGGGGGGGAGGGGATGTATTTTTTTATTATGATTAATACATTTTAATTTTTTATTATTTATAAAAATTAATAATGTTTTCACGATTGTTGAAAAGCAAATTTACGAAAAGTTATCGTTATCTTATTTTGTTGAAAATTTAATAAAGTTTATTTGTTATACATTAAACAATTATAATTATTAAATAATTGAAAAACACGGTTAAAAAGAGTCAAATTTATTTTTAAATAATTAAATATGTATATTAAAATTTAATTTTGTTGGGTGGGGGGAAAGGAATGGGTTGGAGATGATTAGTAGTTGGGGGGAGGGGGATGGGGAGGGGGAGGGGGAAAATGGTGGGGCCGTGATGGAAGGGGGAGGTGAGGGGAGGGGGAAAATGACATGGATTGGAGATGCCCTTATGGACTCATTTGTGGGTCGTTCTTATCACCGACAAGCAAATAAACAGCTGGATATTATGGCCTAGATATTGTTTTATTATTTAAATTTGAGACTTAGCTTTGCTTAGCTAGCGATAAAGACTTATCTTGTTTAGCCAGATATAAGACTTACTTAAATCCTTATCCTTGTTTAGTTGGAGACGTATCTCCTAGGTCTGCTAAAAGCACTGTGAGTTAATAAAAGTCTAAGCTTGATTTTATCCACAGATTCAGATTTTGAGATTACAGCTCTCTCTAGTGAGTTCGAAGGTGTGAAGCTCCCTTTGATGAGTTTGAGTTGACTCATCATAGGGCGTTCAAAGAATCGGAATAAAGGAAAGAAGCAGATCCTGAATTTAGCCCATTGACAAGGTCCTTAACTCGGAAAGGTATTAGTTTGGAATATGGGTGATGGAAGGAAAACAAAACAAAACCCAAGGAAATCTTTTTCAGTTTGGATGTAAAAGAAAATAAAAAGAATAGAAACGGAAAAGAAAGAAAATGGAAAGTTTCTGCAGCGAATACGGAAACAAATTTTCCGCCCAAAATCGGACAAAAAATGGAGAAAGTTCCGGCAAAGAGATTCACCAGACTTGTGGACTCCTTGGTTCTGACTTTTGACCCTCCAATCTCTCTTCTCTCTACTCTATGAAGAAAAACCAGGTTATGAATCGTTGGGGCTAAGATAGCAGCCATCGAAAGGAGATAAAGGAGGATCTTCTATAAGGAGTTTGATAACTCTTAAAACAGTTGCAACTGTTCAAATAATGGCAATTACCTCTCTGTGGTGAGACGCCACATCTTGGTTATCACGTGAGGGCAGCGAAGCTCAATTTGGGCAGTATATTATATTACGTACTCCCACCTATTCTTCTACAAGTCGCACTCTCTGAGAATGCCTTGGTGTCGTTGTCGCCTACTTACCCCGTGTGGATGAGTGAACGATGGATACTCCATTAGATTCTTTAGTTGGTTTCACACGTTTAGTTAGTTTATATGATCCGACTCAGTCACTCAGATACCAATAGGTCTCCCACATAGAGATAACTGCCAATAATCGAAAATCTGCAACTATTTTACCCTTCAAAATCTGTATCATTCCTCTCACTCAATCAAAAATTTATAGCAATCTTTTCCAGATTCCATTAGTCAAGTCAGACCCAGATGTGATTTGCATAAATTAAGGAAATCCAAAGACCAATTGATTTCAGCATAATTACCTAACAGATAGAGCGCCGCTAAGCTTCATCCTTTTTACTTCACTCCTTAATTTCACCTTCTATGTGTTAGGTAACTATTTATTTAAGATTTTTTTATAATCAATCACCAATCATAAATAGGCGGTGAAATCAAGTGGGGAAGAAAAAAAAGGGTGACGTTCAGCCTTTCCCCAACAGATAACACACATTTCGAGGTTTATTGATTTGATTGAAGCACAAAATACTGGGTAGTCGTAAAATTGATAGTTGAGGGTTGTTCAGTTACCTGAAGATCAGCAAGAGTGATGGCTACGGTTAAAGCCCTAGTGAGAGGAGGCCGACCATCGGGAGAGAGAGGAAGCGTCTGGAGAAGAGGAATCGATAGCATCAGAGACTTGAACAGTATGTGGGACGAACTCGTCGAGAGCTCCTTGGCGTTCATCCTCTCGGTTAATTCATTGAACGCCCCGACCAATTCCACCACCATCTTCCCTCCAGGCTGCTCTAGAGTCGCCACCGCCACCTCCGACGACGGTGCCGGTCCCGTGCACATTCTCACGCCGCCGGCGGAGGAATTCCGGCGGCGGCGAGTGGTGGTCGGGAGTGATTTGGGAGGTTGGCGACGCGGCGAATCGGCGGTTTTGGTGGGCGAGAAGCGGAATTGACAGTCGTGTGCGTGGATCTCCATCTCTGAGGGTGATTAGGGCGGTGCTGAGAATCTCGGCTGGTGAGATTTCCTATACGCTATTTTGTGTTGTGTGGTTGAGCGGAGACCACGTCGCCGGCATCGGGGACAGCCGTGAAACACTAGAACACACCCACTCGGAGTTTCTCAAGTTCAGTATGTACAGTTGAAGCGGAATAGTATGTCGCAATTATCTGTTAGAAAATTTGCTGAACAGGTATGATTTTCGGAAGGGTAAATGACAGAAACCACCCCTATAGTTTGGGTGAATACCAACTTACTATCTCGTGGTATGGAAAATATACAAAACCACCTCTGAAACTGACAGAATTTAACGGAGACGTGAAAAGTCTAAATTTAGCCTCCGGACTTGCTAAGCTTTACACTCATTAATGCTAAGTCTTACACCCATTTTTGTTTCTTAAAGAGTCTTACACCCATCGATTATATAAAAAAAGAAACACTCTCTCTCTTTTCTTATCACTGATCTCCGCCCATCTCCTTTTTTCCTTTTCCCGACACCAACATCCACCACCGTCCACCACTACCACAACAAACCAATGTCACTTAGATCTCTCTATCTCTAATTCTTTGTATCCCAAGGAAGATCGAGGAAGCCATTGGGAAGATGTTGGGTGAGCTTCTACTGGTTTGGATCTGCTTCGGGTGGGGACTTTTTCGATTAGGAAGATGTTTAGCCAAGACTTGCTTCTTGGATCACAGAACCCTTGAATATGCTTCGTTCAATTTTGGTTTGCTTAGGGTTTGTTCTTGTAGATACTGCTTTCCAGACATACGGATATCGCCACGTGGCAGCCATCCAGCACACCTAGTTGTGCTCCATCCACACCGGATCACCACCCGTGCTGATCCCCGTGGGGGCTACGAGATAGGGCCCCCGCGCACCATAACACGGGACTTGTAGAGACTTAGTGGTTTGGAGGCTAGGGTAAGGTCCATCGCGCGCATGCGACAACCAAGCTTGCGCGCGACCTCTGGTAACTGACTGAGAGATCCTAGGCTTACGTGTCCCATCAATGCGGCTGATCTCATAACGGTCTCCGATACTTGCGGGCAGATACGTAACGGTTCCTATATACACGGTCGAACTTGTCGTTGGGGGTCTATCTTTAAGCAGCCATTTATGGTGCATTAACCCCTCAAGGGTCACTTCCCCACTATATATAGGATCGTTAGCTCTCCGTTGCGACACAAGATATACTGGTCCAGCACCATAGCTTACTGTCTCTCTCTCACAAGCAGTTACTAATGCTTACCCTCTCCCTACACGCACTCTACAATTCTCTGTGTTCTCATTCTCTACTTGAGGTGTATACTTGGATATCTATTGAGGATTTCCTTGTACACATTTTGGTGAACCCGACGTGAACCATCCACCTTCAAAAACTTAAAATATGTTCATAATGCCTTCGGACCAAGACGTTCGTCATGGAGACCAATCTCCCTCCCATGAGGAGACCTCAAGAGAGGACGGGCTGCTCAACACCACTCCCAATACTCGGGTCAAGTTTTCGTTGAGGGAGAGCCCTCTTTGGAGTCTCTCCAGGCTACGATACAAACCCAAGCCCGGGCTATGGAGGCTCAATCTGAGCAAATTGCTCAAATCATGGCAATTCTGGGAAAGGTGGCACAGAATGTTGTCCCGGGGGCTTCTGCCCCATTGCTGCCACCTCCACTGCCCCCGCCAGGGACAGTGTCCACCTCAATAGTGCATGTCTCCGCTGCCCAGACTCCTCTCCCGGGTGGCCCGGCGAGCCAGACGCCACCGTTCTCATCAGGCTCGTCTCTGATGACGGCAGGGAACCCCGCCTCATATCCTGCATCATCTCTCTATGCAGGCGGAGCCCTAGAAAGCCATGGGCCTCCACCTCCGCCTCCTTACAACCCCAGTATTCCCTACATTCCGGGCTTCGGGCCAACAGCTCCATCCTATGGAGGAACACTTGCCAGCATGGCGGCCATTGAACAAAGGATCGACAGTATTATCGCCAACCAAAGCTTCGCGGACACTGTCCTCCCCAGGGTAGATAATGCACCTCCCATTCCGCGGGACATCTACTTGATGCCAAACCCTACTAGGTACAAAGCACCCAAATGGGAGAAGTTTGATGAGGTCAGTGGGAACGCCCACGAGCACGTGATGAGGTTCGTGGATATGATGGGCCCACACGCGGCTGATACTCGGTTGCTCATGCGCGAGTTTCCCAAGTCTCTGGGAACTGTTGCATATAAGTGGTACAGAACCCTAGAAGCGGGATCTGTCAAGACATGGGAAGAAATGGTAAAGAAATTCTACACAAAATTCTTCCAGGTGGACGAAAGGTTCACCACCATTCACCTCTCCCGAATGTACCAAAGTTCCGACGAGGAAGGGGTCGCCTTCATCAAGAAATTCAGGGACAGGTCCCTGGAGTGCATCGACGAGGTCTCGGAAGGTTTTCTGGTTGAAATATGCCTGCAAGGCATGCGTGATGAATATAAAAGTATGTTGATTAACCTGAACGTGCCTACTTTTTCGAATTTCATTGATTGTACCAGGAACATTCAGCCACTGGTAGAAAGGATGAAGAAGAAGCACGTTAGCGAGTGTACGCCGACGAATTCCAGCTTCAAGGTTGGAAGGTTCAGTTACAAGCGGCCGCGAGACACCAACGTCCACGCGGTGTCACCATCCAGCAAGCAACAACGAACCGTGCCACACTGCTCAATAGAGGATGTGATCGACCTCTGCAAAAGATGGCGGAAGGACGGGATCTTGCCACCCTTCGAGCGAAAACCTACAGGAGAGCAGCTCAGAGATCCAAGGTGGTGCGAGTGTCATGGTCAAATACCGCACCCAACTCAGGAATGCAAAAAGCTCAGGTGGATGGTGGACTGGAAAATAAAAGAGGGCCAACTGTTCATAGACGAGCCGGCCAAAGATGTACGTAATAATCCCCTGCCTTCTCATGCGAGGCAGGAACCCAAAGGAAAAGAGGTTGCTATGATCTCAATTACGGACCTGGAGGAGGTCATAGACACAGAAGGCCCGGTAGTCGCGGAGATCCACGAGGAGGACTATAGTACTGACTCGAAGGATTCGTAAGTCGAGCGAATGAAGAACTCTGCCAAATTTGCTAAGCTCTTCGATGAAATGGGCTTCTCGCCTAACTGCAGGCACGAAATGACCAAGGCCATCCTCAGAGTGGCAGAAGACTATGGGGAAGAACTAGTAACCTCGGACAACAGAATTGTTAGGGTCATTCGCCCGGGGGGACCCATCATGACATTGGATGAGTCAGACAAGAGGACTAGTGCGAACCATCAGAGGCCACTATATGTGACGGCTGCCATCAATCACGTGGATTTTAAAAGGGCATTCGTCGACGGCGGAGCCGCGGTGAACGTTATCCCCCTTAGCACCCTGGAGACGGCACAAATCCCCAAGCATAAGATAGTTAAAAAGTTGTCACCACTAACAGGCTTCGGTAGCGATTTCAGGATGACCCTGGGGTGGATTCGCTTGGGGATCCAAATCGGGCAGATTAGCTGTTCTGCCAAGTTCCATGTTATCGACGCCAACACGACTTACCACGTTATTATAGGGCGAGCGTGGATTCACCGCTTTGACGTTGTACCCTCGACAACTCACCAGGTGATGAAGGCCATCTGGAAAGAAAGGGTGGTCACGATACATGCTTCTGTGAATCCTTTCAATTTGGAGGAGGCACACTTATCTGAGGCGGTATGGTTCACAGAGTTGGAAGATGGGCCACTTCCGGCCCCATCCCAGCTAGTTCCTCTGCCTAGATGGGAGGACATCCAGGATCAGTCACCAGCTGGAGTTATGGTGACACGAGAGGAAACGAGAGAAAGACAGCCCATGCGGACAGAAGCCCCCGGAGTAGCTAAAAACATCTATACCTTAAAGAGGGTTATCAAGCATGATGAAGACGGCAGACAAGTGGGAAGTTTCTACTCCAACGTGAAAAAGTGTTACCGCATCTAGAGGTGCCCTAAAGGTGCGCTTCTGTTATCAACTGTTGAATACAGTTATTGTTTATCAACAGTTCTTATTTCATCAGATTTTTGTCTGTACCTGTTGCAACCAGGTTTAAAGCATATCTCAAAAGATAGCAGTGATACGACCAAGCACAAGCCTATCTCATATGATAGCAGCTAAACACGATTAAAGCCTTTCTGCTAAAGGTAGCACAAGCCTATCTCACATGATAGCGGCCAAACGCAATGAAAGCCTATCTTCTAAGATAGCACAAGCCTATCTCATATGATAGCAGCCAAGCGTGATCAAAGCCTATCTGCTAAGATAGCACAAGCCTATCTCATATGGTAGCAGCCAAATGCGAATAAAGCCTATCTGCTAAGATAGCACAAGCCTATCTCATATGGTAGCATCCAAACGCGAATAAAGCATGTCTGATGAGATAGCTGAAGCCTATCTCACATGATAGCAGCCAAACTAAAGACTATCTCATAAGATAGCAGCCAAATACAGTCAGAACCCATCTACTGGGATAGTAACAAAAGTCCAAGGTCTATCTCATATGATAACAACACCAGCTTATCTCACATGATACAGAACCTGTCTCTCGGGATGGCATAGTTGGAAGCCTATTCGAATGAATAGTACACAAGTTGAACCAATAGCCTACGCGCAAATGCGAAACCATGGCTTAAAGCAAAAACAAACATAGTAGAAATATGCGCATAGAAGCAGAAATACAAGTCTATCTTATTAGACAAAACAACCAAAGGGCAGAGTACAATTTATCTGTCTAGATAGCAGCAGAAAGCAAACTCTCAAGAAGCAAAGAAATCGCAAAGAAACATATTCCTACGCTAAAACCCTAAACTAGGGGCCTAACTATGGAAGGCTCGTCGTCATCGTCGACGTCCTCGACCAGAACAAAAACCTCGTCGCTACCATGGCGAGATGTCAGATGAACTTTAAGGAATAGACGAGGGAAATAGGTTAGGGAATGAAATACGTTCGCCGCCCTCACATCCAAGTTTTGGTGGCAAATAGTTCTCCAATGGAGAGCCACTAGGGCAACACCCCAATCATTATACTTCAATTCAAGAATCGGTGAAGGCACAGTGTTTGCCGGAAACCCACCAGGGGTGGTACCTGCGAACATGAAAAAGGAAAAAAAACACCTTATTTCTGGCAGAAAAGCTTGTACTGCCGATCTTCATAAGGGCTGGATGAATCAGAGGTCTTGGCTGACGAACCCTTGGGAGACATTCATATAGCACAACATAGCTCTATGGTTCCATGGAATTGGAACTCAGGTGGGTGAAAGGACAGAGGAACGCAGCGGAAAGTGTGGCAAGAATTCCGACTCAGGGGAGAAGACATCTTTTCGATTGCAAAACCCAAACGGGTAGTAGTGATGAAGAACAAAATAGCAAGGAAGAGGGGATTTATATAGGGCCCAAGGAGGACTCTTCAGTTTCCAATAACGCCTCGAAAACCGGACGAGAATCAATGACATACGGCGGTATAGTAGCCCTAGGTAATAATGAAGGGATAGTCTACTATGTGACAGTCACGCTTTATCAGGACGCCACGCTGGCACGACGATTCATACAGTCATGATGGCTCATTGGAATTTGAACCATCATCAAGACATTGAATATTGAGATCTTTTCCAAGTGCGGCAGATGGTGACATACACGCGCCAGCTTATTTTCCCGCGATAACGGTGAAATATCAAATAAAAGTATAAGCCTATCTCATAAGATAGCAACACGAATGAAATGAGGTGTAAGCCTATCTCACAAGATAGAAGCCATACGAGGGATTACGCAAGGTTTACCCTTTTTAGGGTGCAGCAGAAGCCGTCTCATCCAACCAAAGTCTTCTCCTAAATAAGGACAAATGCTGTATTATTCGGCTAAAGTTCTTACCAGGGCAATGGCAAAGACCCTATTTACCTGCAGAAGACAAGGCACACGAGGCCTAGAAGTTATGAAAACAAATACATAGCATGCGAAAGGGAGTGTTCCATAAAACCGCGCAGAAACACACGCGCGCCACAAACAATGGTCACAGAGTCAAAGCATCCAGGCATCAGGGCCACAAGGAAAGGACATCAAATTTATAAGAGTCTAAAATAGCGGATCAACAGTACTGCTGCTTCACTCCTTAAAAAAGTCTTTCAAGAGGGAGTCCCTCGCGGATAACTTAAGCGAGTTTGCTGCAAGCTCTGCGATGTGGGCTTTGCTCTCCTCATGATGCTTCAAGGCAGCTTCATACTCCCGGGCCATCTGTTCGTACGCTTCTCTGCGCGCGTCAAGGGCTGCTGTCTCCTCTCTGTAAGAAGTATACTCAGCTCCAAGACTGGCAGAATTGTGGACTTTGATTAGTCTCTGCACGAGAAAGTCCAAGTCCAAACGTCCCGCTGCAGTCTCTTGAAGTCTCTATACGATCGCAAGAAGATCTTCGGCACTAGCAGTTGTGGTGCTTTCAGGGGTGGTTTTATATAATCTCTCCAAGAGAGCAGTTATCTCCCTAAAAAGAGTCCCTCTGTCTTTCGGTGCCAGCTCTAGCACTCGAGCAAAGGCAGCAGGAAAAGTCACGCGCACCTTCATCAACTATTCTAAACAGGCTTGGTCAATATATGCGCATAAAGGCGGGACAAAACAATCAGAAAGATGCGATCCTAGGAGTCGGAGCATTATGAAAAGGGGGGAGAATGAGCTTACCAGTCCCTTCGACAATCTGCTGAAGAGGAGCAATGGATACTGCCACTCGCAAGTCGGCACGAATTTCCTCGGCTAAATTTTGATCCGTTATGATCTCATGTTTCAGGAATTATAAAATTCCTCGCAGATACAACGGGGCTTGCAGCCTGTGAGCCCCACACTTCAAAGGGATTCTCAGAAAAGAGAGAGTCCAGATCAAAGCCTCCCGCAGGATCATCGCTTCTTGCTGTGCTTGGTGCAAGGGATGGATTCAAATTGGCATACTCGACCTCCTTAACGTTTTGAGTGACGGGAGGATCGAGCTCAGCGGGAGCGGCACGCTCAACGGACACAGTGTCGCGTGCGACTTCTTCGGTATTCCTCTCAGGCTCAACGTTCATGATCATTGTGGCCGGCTCAGGACTTTTCCCTTGTTCGACATAAGCTTCATCCTAAGAAATAGGTATCGCTTCGGCAGGAGAAGCAATAAAATCTCCCTGCACTGGTAGTGCCCCCTCTTGCTCAATAACGAGCCCTGCGTCCGGATAACCCTCAACCGTTGGAGCCTCCTCCATCAAGATTTTCCCTAGAGAGCCTGCACCAGACACGTTACCAGTAGACTCAGGAATCACTTTAGCACGCGAGTTCGACGGTGTACCAAGGGACAAGGGTCAGGTTATGCAAAAATAATATGCCATTATCGCACCCTCAGGGGAAAAAAGAATAAAAACTTCAACAGAAGGATAAGCTGGAACAGAATGACAAGACCTCTACTAATATTATGAGCGATACTTCCACACTTATATGGGGTACCCGCGCAATTGTCATGTTGCAAGTTATCGTCAAAACTCTTCAACATAGCATGACCTGCTTGGGATTTAAAAGATCATGCACCGAGCGTATAAAAGAGAAGGGTATCACGCGCGGCTAGAGCAGTGGCTTACCTGAAGATTCCCCACATTGATCCCTTACCCATTTACAAATGTCACAAATGGGCACGCCATGGTATAAAGCGCCAGTTATAATGTCATAGTTTGATAAAGCAAACTTAAAAATTGTACCTTCTTTGTCTTCATCGTCGACGAGCTCATGAAGTGCTAGCTGCGCCTGGTCTAACTCATCCACAGTTTTTGAAGTAGCACGATAGGGGCGTGAACGCCCGGAGCGTGTGTGCGGTCTTCGCGTCTCAGTGCTTTCTTGATTCGCATTCTCAGCGATGCTTTGTCTCTTGGCAAGCTCAATGCGCTCTGCCTCCGAAAACTTCTCTTGCAGAGACCTCTCCTCCGCCATACGCCGGGACTCTTCAACGGCTTCCTCCTCAGTCATGATGGTCTTTCCCTTGAGGGGGCTATCGTCATCATGTAAAGAAAGAAGACAGAAGGGGGTAAAACACGTTTCGGGAAACTTTGAATAAGCAAGGATATTTTCGGCCAAACCTTCTTTCTCCCAGGCGACAAAGTCTGAGACTGGTTCTGGGAGCGATTTCTTCTTGAGAGAAGCAGGTTTCTTCTTCGCTGGAGAGGCCTTCTTGGGAGCTGGCTCATTTCGCGCGCGCTTCGGTTGCCGAGCTGACAGATCGTCAGTCGCAGGGGCATGGGCACTTCTCTTTTTCATCTCTTTAAGAAAAGGCGCGAGGAAAGCCTCACTTCCATCCGGAATCACACTCCTAATCCCTTCTTCCATGCGCAACACTGGAGGGATGGTGTCGTCAGCATATCTTTTCTTTGACCGAGAAAGGTCAACAAGTCCCCCGCTGCGATCCTCTGAGGCGAAGCGCCTTAAGCAACACTGTTGAGAAAAACAACAAGGTATTAAAAAAATGGGGAATAAGGAGACTCAAATAGAAGAACATGTATAAAGAGTGCTGCGATAAAAACAATACCGCTTGAAAGTCTCTCGCGTACTGAGCCCGCGAATTGAGGGAGTCCTGCATGACAGCAGTCTTCTTCTCATCCAGGATTAGTTGTGGACATAGATGGTCCGCAGATAACAGCGAATAGTACACATAGGGGCCCAACCCCGGGAAAGATTAGACTTGAATGGGTAATCCTTCGACAAGGGTGCAAGCGCCTTGGGAACTTGCAGCTAAGTCCGTGGTCTTGTCAGACGACGGACCTGAGTTTTCCAAAAGGACACCCAACTAGCTGTTACCCTTCCTGTTCTACTTTTGGAGGGCTGCACAAGAGGGATTTCCGCGAGAAGCAACTCACGACTCTTCTCAAAAATGATCCCATCATAGCAGTCCTTAGTAGGGAGTTTGGACCACATGGATGGCGCAATGGTGTCAAAACCCAGCTGAGGCGCCACACGAAGAGAGTCAAAGTGGACTATTATGGGAGCATATTTGCAAGACTCGGTTCCAGGAGTGTACTCTGCCAAAGCAGGCAAATAACCCCTTCTGCACCAGTTCACGTACTGACTATAGTGACGGGGTCCGCTAGTAATGTGCCAGGCGCGGAGAGGAGTGTCAATCTCGGGACACATGTCCCCCTGAAACATGATATTTTCCAACTCTTTAACATAAGGACGGGCCACGAAGGAGTCATCATCATCACTAAACAAAGAAAAATTGCGGCGAGCATTCTTGGTGTTAAACCAACGCCAGGATCGGGGACACAAGAAGGCTTCCTTGCATCTCGGAGCATTCCACAGCTCTACAGTACTGGGTACGGGGGAATATGAAGGCCATCGCTCAAAAACCCACGTAGTCAAAAATCCAATGTTGGCAAAACACATGACATCAGCCCTTCCTTGCGATTGCTCAACATTTGCCACTGCCAGATGGAAACGATAAAATAGGGAGACCAAGACAAGAGGTCCAAGGGCACCCCTCTTACCAAGTGCAAGCTTCACTGCAAGTGGAAGTACAAGGACAAAAACTCCATTTCGCGGACTCCCATCTATAAGGAAACGCGACAACCAGACACAGAGAAAACCACACAAGGAATAATCACACCCTTGTCCTATAGTGGAAGTAGCCTCGCCTGGAGTCTCCACCTGAATTTGCTGGATAATGTGAGGTTTGGGGATGTCCTTGAAGAATAACATGATCCATTTAGACCATATGTTCTTCGCGCCAGCAGAAACTGTCATGAAAGTATCAGAAGGTTTTATCGCCTCGGGAGCCCATTTTGAAGCAGCCTTCCTCAAAGCCGCAATGCATTCTAGCATCTGACGGAAAAGAGCAATTTCTTCATCGGAGCTAGGTGCTTCCATGATTGGGAGCATCAGCAGGTTCTCCACATCTTCCAGAGTAGGTGTGGCCTCACGAGAAGAGAAGTGGAATGTGTGAGTCTTTGGTGAATATCGTGAAAATAGGACCTTTAGCATGTCCTGGTCAGCCTTAAGATTGAAACCCCTAGTCGCGCGAACATCATGATAAATTCGAGCATCCATCAGCACAGCCCCGTGATTATCAAGAATATAGTCAGTCCACTCGTCCATCCAGTCCAGCTTCTCCAAGAAAGCTTGGAAGAGAACATCATTGTAAGGGTAAAGGCTGGCCTTGATGCCGCATCTGTGAAAATCATGAACCTCTGATAGATCCCACTCCTCTTTGTCTGGTTCAGGTTTCAATTCCAAGGTCGGGCCTGAAGAGGATGCCTCAAGGGCGTACCCTCAGATGGAGGCCAAGTAGAAGTCATCACCCCCAAAGTAGGGGGCTTTGCGCCATAATTCACTGGGTAGTTCTAGGACTTCAGTAGCATTTTTAAGAGCCATTACTGTAATAAGAAGAGGACCGGATCTAATTGGTTGATGAAGCATGCAGAAGGAAAAGGGGGGGAGAAAGAAGTGTAAGAAATTGACTGCAAATGCCAAAAACTGGAGGTTCAAATCAAATTACCTTGTTCACGCCTGAGCACTCGAATTGCTCTGGAAAAATTGTCAGGGATTTGATCGCAAACTTGATCAAAGGACTGTGCTTCCTGTTGTGGGAGCTCTCTCTGATGCATACGAACTCAAAAGTGCAACAATGGAAAAGTTGCAATCGAAGGAATAGTAGGGTTTAAATAAACCCTTGAAGAGTCACGACTATTGACGTTTGATGAGCCAAGCAATGCTTCGATTGCTGGGAAGTCTGACGTTTGATTAGCTATCCTTGCCTCGAAAATAGGCAAATTCGGATGGCGATTGATTAACTCGACAGAAGCCACGCTTCATCAAAGGCTAAACGGCGCTTCCCAAACCCTAGACAATCATGGGTATGACAGGGGGATATGGAGATTCGAATTCAAAATTCAAAAGGCCTGCGTGAACTTCACGCACGGTTGATTTCGCGCGACTGCACAACAGAAGATCGCGTGACAATCGCGCAAAAGGGGGCTATTGTAGATACTGCTTTCTAGACAGACGGATCATTGCCACGTGGCAGCCATCCAGCACACCTAGTTGTGCTCCATCCACACCGGATCACCACCCGTGCTGATCCCCGTGGGGGCTACAAGACAGGGCCCCCGCGCACCATAACACGGGACTTGTAGGGACTTAGTGGTTTGGAGGCTAGGGTAAGGTCCGTCGCACGCATGCGACAACCAAGCTTGCGCGCGACCTATGTTAACTGACTGAGAGATCCTAGGCTTACGTGTCCCATCAATGCGGCTGATCTCATAACGGTCTCCCATACTTGCGGGCAGATACGTAAGGGTTCCTATATACACGGTCGAACGTGCCGTTGGGGGTCTATCTTTAAGCCGCCATTTATGGTGCATTAATCCCTCAACGGTCACTTCCCCACTATATATAGGATCGTTAGCTCTCCGTTGCGACACAAGATATACTGGTCCAGCACCATAGCTTACTGTATCTCTCTCTCACAAGCAGTTACCAGTGCTTACCCTCTCCCTACACACACTCTACAATTCTCTGTGTTCTCATTCTCTACTTGAGGTGTATACTTGGAGATCTATTTAGGATTTCCTTGTACACAGTTATCGAATATCTCTTTCCTCTTAATCTTCATCTCTGTATGTTTTATACAAGGTTTCGGTAAATCGCATTTTGAAAGATACTCTTGCACAGGTCCTTCTACGAACCCGTCCGAGTTAGAGGTTATCTCGGATGTTGGAAGTTCTTTTATAGGTTGAAAAGGTCGTCTTAAGTAGACCAAGAGAAGCAAACATTTCTACCTTCCACATACCGTAAGTAATTGTATTGGAAACAAGTTTTTTCATGATTCTCTTTATTGGACTTTCAAAGTGCAATTTTCAACAATATCAATTTCTACCGTAAGTAGCTAGAAGCAAGAGCTATGAAAGAATCCCATCATCTTGATGGCAAAGCTCGTGATTTTCTGTATTGGACTTTCGAACTACAACTTTCAATGATATCAATTTCTGCCATAAGTAGCTAGAAGCAAGAGCTATGAAACAAATCCCATCATCTTTATGGTAAAGCTTTGGATGGAGAGAAGAAACATAAGAGGAAGAGTCGGAAGCAGCAGAAATTGTGGACCATACAGTTACAGCTAGAAAAAAACTGTTGTACATGGTACTACAATCATCTTTACGTTGATTTGCGGTGACGTATGAAATCTAAATTTGAAATTAATTCGTCAACGAATAAGATCCTAGGAACGAATCAGATCTAATACGTCAACGAATTTGGTACTACGCCTGATACAATAATGAATTAAAACTCTAAGAACATTCGTCAATGAACGGGCATTCTAAGCATGACGAATTTATGAGCAATCCTCTCATAGCCAAGAACAAGAACAAACACAAAACCATGATGATGTAACACAAATCTTTAAAAAAAAACATAATAATGTGCAGGAAATGGTTCGAAATGACAGTATGGAATTTCCCCCTTAAAACGAAGCTTCGTCCCCGAAGCTTAAGAAATTATTTTTCAAAAAACTACGAACATACTTCACGAGTATGCAACTAATGCACATGAGAGTTTTATGCAATGCTATTGCGCATGGAAATTAGAAAGTCATTGTAGTAATTAGAACGTCACTGTAGACATTAAAAGAAAACGTGATGTCATTTTAGTCTAGAATGTGTCATATATTACGTACTTTAAAAATTTGCTGAAAGAGGAAAACTAAAAAAATAAAAAATAAATGACATTTGAAAGAAGGTAGAAATCTGCTATCTCACGTTTTCTAAAAAAACAAAACATAAAATGAAATAAGGACCTCATTCGGTTATATGAAGAAAAAAATGTGTTCAAAACAGTGAAATGGTGAAACTAACTTGTTATCACTTGAAATGAACAAAAGGAACAACATGAAAACAAGAAAAAACAAAACAACCTGACGAAGAGGTGATGACCATCCAGTCATGAAGAAATTAAAAAAAATAAAATAAAAAAGGGCTGAAAGTGACATATACATGTCACGTGGAATGGAGCCAAAACAAGAAAAAAATTGAAAGAAAGGTGGCCCATTTGGCCAAAAGAAATGAGAATGAAAATAAATAAATAAATAAATAATAATAATAATAATAATAATAATAATAATAATAATAATAATAATAATAATAATAATAATAATAATAATAATAATAATAATAATAATAATAATAATAATAATAGGTGATATGACATTTCTTCGTCAGTGAGGTGAAAAGAAACAAATTAGATGGAATTGGGTGAAAATGACAATTCAGTTATTTGGAAAATGGAGTGTAGTCAAACGACTCAATGCTGCTCCTGCCTACGCATTCGGGTCATTTTATTCTTGAGACACATTGTGTAACACCCCCAAATTTTCATTACTGAAAGTCTGGGCGTGCCCTTCTCATGGAGAGTTACCCACCATGATCAGGAAAAAGGATCTTTGCTTCGGATTCAGAAAAACATACTTTAATACATAAAAGCGTTCACAACCTTGTTCAGAGTTATTACAAACCAATATATTACAAACAATGAAATGGTTCATGCATGTTTGTTGCCAGGGGCAACAAGATCCAGTTGGTAAGGATTCCAATATCGCTTCATTTCTATGATCATGGATCGTAGAGATCCCCTTTACCATTCTGTATAAATGGGCTATTCTATTTGTACAGATCCGGTAAAGGGGCAGACTAAATCCTTGTTTTTTATTAGTTTTCGGTTCCTCTCTTCAGCGCGGGGTAGAGCAGTTTGGTAGCTCGCAAGGCTCATAACCTTGAGGTCACAGGTTCAAATCCTGTCTCCGCAATATTTTTTAAAAATTAGGTTTGTCTCTGTTAACTAGTAATTAATTACTCGTTTTTTTGGAAGGGGGGGGGGGGAGAAAAAGAGCGGAGTAGAGCTACTCCACTATCAAGGAGAGAGAGGGATTCGAACCCTCGATAGTTCTTTGTTCAGAACTATACCGGTTTTCAAGACCGGGGCTATCAACCACTCAGCCATCTCTCCAAAAGACATTTTTTATTTTATTCCTCCGAATAGAAAATAGAACATAGCCATATGAGTGGATACCACCATTCTCGGTAGAAAGATATAAGGTCTGAATCTACAGGTCGATCTATCCATATAAATGGATGCATGATCCAACGTGCCTCTTTGTGAAGTAAATTCCATTCTCTTCGACTAAATAAAGCGGTAAAAATGGAGTATAATAATAAGTTCTATAGAGTCAATCCATTCATGGGAAAATCCGAGTTTATTACAATTTTTTGGCTGATAGAGGGATCAAATGGTATAGTTCATTTTATTGGTAGCTTGGAGGATTAAAAGCATGACTATTGCTTTCCAATTAGCTGTTTTTGCATTAATTGCTACTTCGTCAATCTTATTGATTAGTGTACCCCTTGTATTTGCTTCTCCTGATGGTTGGTCAAGTAACAAAAATGTTGTATTTTCAGGTACATCCTTGTGGATAGCCTTCGGGTCCTCTCGGTCCACCTCTGTCTATCATTACACTCTAGTTGATTTGCTAGGCTCGTTCACCGGGTTCCCGTCGGCCCACCGCTTTCACTAAGTTCTAACAAAACCAACCGAAACTACCCTCACACGGTTAATCAAGTTCCTATCTCCTCTCGGTCTCAAGACACTACAAGATTACCTATGCTATTCTTTAAAACGTATCAACAAGCTCACTTTCGTGCAACCATCTCAACAAATAATATTCTACGGGTGATCAAGCCAAGAACATTAAGAATAAAGCACAAGAATAGATAAGATAACTAGAACATTCATCGATTTAAGTCAAAGCATGCAACAAGTCGTCAATCCGGAAAATCATCCAGTTTTCCATCAATCACCTAGCTTAAAAGAGTTTAGCTAGACATAATAGTGTTCAACATATTCAAAATAACAAAAGTCATGAAGAATAGACGAAGAAAAGATGATCAAACGCTTAAATCTTCAATGTTGATGATCTTCCTTGCTCCAAGCTTCGTCTCCCTTCTTCTCTAGCTCCCAAGACTCCAAGGATGCGTGAATACTCCCACAAAACCATCCCTCCATGTTAGAATAGGTCTGGAGTCTTCAAACTTTTAAAAAATAGCTGAATAGCCCCAAAAATACGTGATGGTCAACTCTGTTCGTGCAACAAACGACTGTTCGTGCGAACAGTGTTTTCCAACTTGTTCGTGCGAACAACAAGGCTGTTCTCACTTTTCAGCAGTGAGTTTTTCCCTTCTTTTGGCCTTCAAAAATTATTCTAAGTCATTTTGTTTGTGCGAACAAAGATGTGTTTGCACGAACACTTCTGGAATCTCCACTTATTTGCTTCTTTTCTTCATTCTTCCTCAATCGTCTCCATTCCCGAGCATATCCTTGAGCTATCCTCTTGTTCCGAAGTTCGTTCCCGCTCCAAAATAGTCGCTCCAAGCTCCCGGTTCCTGTAATACACATCACGAACACATACCGGAAGATCACATGCGATAAACAATGCATAAATTATACGAAAAATGCCCGGATTCCGAAATAAAGCTCAAAAACTCAAGTATGCTCAAAACTACTAGGATTTGGTCAATTTCTCACACAAATTCACCGAAACGCTCCTAAAGAATATAACTCCTAATGCGGAGTTGTCAAACACCCCCACACTCACCTATTGCGCGTCTCAAGCAATCCAATCAAAATCCGACCAAAGACATCCTCCAATGAAACAACATCCCCACAAGTGATATGAGCCGTGATTTGCATACTTACAAGAAACACCGTTGCATACCAATCTTAACTAGCCGACTCAATAACGACACCTGAATCAACAATGCAACAATATGATGCAAATGCAAAATTACGACTCAATCCTACACACACACACACATGTATAAAAAACAAAATTTTATCTTTTTGGTTGAGATGGGGCAATCTCCATTGGCTTAAATCGAATATCATGAAGTGATGAGAACTCTATGAACAAAGCATGAGTTGAAACTAAATTCGACAACGAGAATCTCCCCTAGTTAGTATAGAAAGCCTAACTTTACTCAGTACAAGAATACGTCACCTCTTCGCGCGTGCTACGAAATAAGAGACTACTCTAGGCAAAGCCACATCCAAGGTCCGAGCTCCTAATCCGCTAACGGTTTTTAAATTATGAGGCTTAGGGACATAAGGATAAGCTTGTCGTAATCAAGTCCTAAGCGTCACATTCTCACATCAAGTCCCACATCTCACACACCCTCACCACGATGATAGGAACTGAAACCCGAAACTCACCATCTCCGGCCCTCAATTCCCTCAAACCTAGCTATCTCCGTGGCCATCGTTGTCCGATGTGCATGAAATGTGAAATGTCGTCGTCAAAGTTGCTCCACCACTCGTTCCAATTCAAATTCAACTCAAAACTTTATTTCATCTCTCCTTTTTCTTTTTCTCTCTTTTTTTATTTTTTTTCATTTTTTTTTTATTCTCTCAAAATGCCAAAAATCCAACACAACTATCCGAGTGGTCTTCAAAAATGATCAAAAATGCTAGGAGAAGGAAGCACGTAAACCGATGAATGAATATCACAAACAAGTATCATCTTCTCCTAACTCTAAGAAATCCATGTCAAATCCAAGCCGCAAAACTAATGAAGCACATGTGTGGGAGTGGAGTCGTCGCAAGCTCACACTCAATGTCCGGAGTCAAAAGTCGACACCCCCACACTCGAATGTCACCATATCCCCTCTCAAGTAGTATCAAAGATGAATGTATCGTGCCTAATCCAACCGATCCTCCTACACCAAAGTGATAGAAACCGGTACCTAGCACGATCCACCAATTAAGTTCACCCAACCCAATTTCGTGCGGATTAGATGTCACGCACTCACGACTCTCCACAACTGTGTCCATGATGTAGTGGCATGGAACACCGCCACGCCGAAGTGCGCAAGCCTACTCACTCACCCTCGCATCCCCTCGTAGATAATCAATGACGTGCAAGCGAAATGTAGAACTCAACGAAATGTCATAAATCACTCCCTCATTGAACCCCCTCAACTACAACTCCCTCGTGACGCCCTAAAATGGTGATTCTAAGCAATTTGTGATGAAGGCCAAGAATCGTCACCCTAGGTCTGAAGGCTAGAAAAGAATCCAAGGTTCAAATCGGGGCATCTAATGGTCCTACAAGGTGAGTTCTAAAAGCAGTGAGTGCTATAATACACGACCTCGCACAGCTGTTTCGTGTGCCACTACGAGGCGATTTGGCGACTACCAAAGATGTACACATGGATGTTCGGCTTGTTTAGCTCACACCTATCTCAGCTCTTGTAAGAAAATAGGCACACACTTTGGCTTTGAAAATCATGTAAGTGTCGAAAATAGGTAGGCACTCCCGTAAAGAAAGTCTCTCTATACCTACTAGGGGGGACTCACGTCGTCACTCTCGGTCGCAAATCATTCCCTACGCCTAAAGTCCTCACACTTCGCGATTTATCAAATTTTAGCCTCTTTCGATTGCCCTTTTCTCAAAATGTCTTTTAAATTATTAGGATTTTTCAATTTTCAAATTTTTTTTATATAATTCCTACTCTACATGCAAAGCCAACACGAATGAAGCTATACAACTGACTCGATAGGGTAGGTAGACTCAAATAAGAAAAACGTGCAATACAAAACACAAACGCATACACAAACACATATATACACGACTAACACATCACAATACGACATAATATCATAAAACACGACACGGACCACACAAATATACACAATGCGACCTAAAAATCTATATGCAGACAAGGTGATGCAGACACGGACTGGCTAGCCAAGACTAAAACTCCCCCCACACTAGAATGCATCGTTGTCCTCAACGAATTTAGAGGTCAAACCGAGGACTCCGCATTTCTAATGCGAGGGGCGGTGGATCTACTCGGACTCGGAACCCTGGTCCTCAGATTCCTCCTCTGCTGAACCAGGCTCATCAAAATCACTCGACTCATACCACAACTCCTCACTGTCAGTGCTCGGGTCTAGGGTCACATTGCTCGACTGGGCCAACTGAGCTACCCACTTCCCTAGAGTCTTAAAGGAATCTCCATTTCTTCCGACTGATCCGGTCATGAGCAAGCTGCCTCTCATTCACCGCCTTAGACTCCAACATCATCTGGTGCATGCTCTGTAAAAGAGCGTCGGTGCTCGATGACTCGCCTTCCTTCTCCTTGCCCTTCATGGACCTAGACACCTTAGGGGGTTTCAGATATTTTGACCACTCGCGGTCGGATGGCTGCAAGATATCCAAATCACTAACCACTACCCTTGCCTGTATAGCCAATTTAGTCAACAAACAAGTGTGACTCGAGGCCATTCAGTTTCCCTCCGATTTGCGTGCCATGATGTTGAGCCAAATCATTCGAGGAATGTCAATCCTCTGCCCTAACCAAACACACATGGCCATACAACATAGGCGGAATGTGAATCTGGGGTTAGGAGTGATGCCCAAGACCCAATTCTCAAGCAACTCACAAACCCACTTAGCACGTGGGAGTAGGGCATTCTTAAGCACCGTCCAACCCGTCAACTCGGCTTTCGACTTATCCCACGGATCTTCCCCCTCCCCCGGAAAAAAAATCATTAACCATAGGCACTACATCGGGTCTCCTAATCATGTCATGGTACGCACACTTGGTGTTGGGGTCCAACTCTCGAAATTTAAGGGCCTTGCTAATCGTCTCCGGTGTTAGACACACCCAATTACCCCTACAATACACCAACCTATCATCCTTACTCTCTCCCTCGTCCCTGAACCTCAGATTAACATAAATCTCTCGCGCAATTTGAGAGCTAGATGGTCCACACAACTCAAACCATTTATATAACCGCTCACGTTCATGAATTGCTATGAGCTCGGTAGGCATGAGTTTCAACTCATCTATGGGGTAGGGTTTCTCAGTGGCACCTTTGAGCTTAAGGTATCGGTCGCGGAAAGACGCATAGTGAGCATGAAAGCTAACAAACCGATAGGTACAGTAATTAGTCGGTGTCACATTGGCATTGGCTATCTTAAGCCTTTTGTCCGACCTACCCTTTCTCAAACGAGGCCTAGGGGGCATTGGGGTATTGAGTATTGGGTGTGGCGGAGATTCCGGCACTACATACTCGGGCTCTTCGTTAGGTATGATAGGGGGGTCCTCAACTACCATCTCGTCCGCATTGGACGGCCCTACTCTCCTAACGGGGTGAAAGACGGGGTCGTCAAAAGTAGCGGCTTTTCGTTTAGACATGACAAGAAGCAATGCAATTCAACAACGGCAAAGAAAGTACAAATAAAGATAAGGATTAGGAGTACCTACGTGCCCGAATCTGTTCTTACGGGCACGAAATTGCAGAAATTTCCGGCAAGAAAGACCGATTCGGTCGCCGAAATCTTTCGTTGGCTTTTTCCGATTGAGTGGCACTCCAAGCTTCTTCTTGTTGTCCCCATCACTTCTTCCTTCTTCACCGAGAGATGAATTGGCTTCCTTTATCTTCAATTTGAACTTTCCCCGACGAACCCTAGGTGGCTTTTTGTCCCCAAATCAGTACTCCTTCCCCAATTCTTTACAACACCAAGAGGTGGTGTTGAGTATTGTGTTTTAACACTGGAAACCCACCTAATCGCCGAAGAATTGGCGGTGGTGGTTTTAGTGGTTGGTGATGAAGCCGTTGGGGAGATAAGAGGGGAGGTGGGGCTTTGGTTGCCGAAGAGAGAGAGAAACTGTTGGAGATAGTGACTAGCTGAGGACCGACGGAGAACAACCAAGCTCGCCGGAGATTTCAAGGGAGGAGAGGAGGGGGGTCGACGGGATTCACAGAGAGAAGAGAGGGTTGGTGTTGAGTGAAGGAAGGAGGTGGAAGAACCCTTCTGTGCCCGATGGTACAAAAATCACCACCAAAATTCCTATTTTACCCCTCTGTCCTTCGTCGAACTCCCTTGGCCTTCTGTTCGTGCGAGCAAATAGGTGTTCGCACGAACACCGTTTAAAATAGTGTTCGCAGGAACAAATATGTTGTTCGTACTTTTTAACAGCTGGTTTTTGGCAGATTGTGTTCGTGCGAACAAGAATCTGCTCGTGCGAACAGGTCTGACTTCAGTTTCATTTTTTTTTCCGCTTCCTTTGCTTGATCATCGAGGTTCCTTAACTTGAATTCCATATTGCCCCATGTGATCTTGATCCATCAATATTCGCGGGAGTCTCCTCATGCTCACCATCAATGATTTCCTCGCTCGAATTCCGCCTCGCTTTTACGTCGGGACTCCGATGTGCGCCTTTGAACGCGAGTCTACGCACATCAAGAAGGGGAGTCCGAATCGCGTATTCACCTGTAATCCTGCGAAGACTCAATTCAAATGTCAAATTCTCGCTCTCTCACCCCTCATAAAGCAAAATGTTCAGAAAAACACACACGACAATATTTAAAACACACTCTCTATACTAAAGCAGAAAATATGTTGGGTTGCCTCCCAACAAGCGCTTGTAATTTACGGTCAACGGCCCGACCCAGTTACCTCATAAAGATCACGGCTCGTCAAAGTAGATAGCATCCACTTTGGCCGGTGTTGGCGTTGATTCCAAGTACGGCTTAACTGTGCTTCCATTTACGCGGAAGCATTCCTTAGTATGAGGATCTTCTAACTCAACCGCACCCCAAGGATAGATTTGGTGGATCCGGAACGGCCCGGACCATCTAGAATGAAGATTTCCCGGAAAAAGCTTCATGCGAGAGTTGAACAACAACACTTTCTGTCCCACACGAAGTTCTTTTGGTTTTAGACGACTGTTTTTCCATCTCTTTGTCTTCTCCTTGTATATCCGGGAACTATCATAAGCCTGTAATCTCCATTCCTCAAGTTCAAGCAGCTTCATCTTCCGTGCTTGCCCTACCAACTCGGGATCCATGTTCAACCGCTTGATAGCCCAGTATACTTTGTGCTCTAACTCCACAGGGAGATGGCATGCCTTACCGAAGACGAGCTGAAATGGTGACATGTTCAATGGAGTCTTCCATGCCGTACGGTATGCCCACAATGCATCATCCAGTTTCACAGCCCAATCCTTGCGCCCTGCATTGACGGTTTTCTGCAAAATCCCCTTGATCTCCCTGTTAGAAACTTCAGCTTGCCCATTGGTTTAGGGGTAATAAGGTAGGGAAACCTTATGGATAGACACCCCATAAGATTTGAAAACTCTAGCAAACACTCGGTTTATGAAATATGACCCTTCATCGCTCACCATTGCCCTTGGTGTGCCAAACCGAGTAAAGATGTGCTTCTTCAGGAACTTCTCTACCGTTGCTGCATCATTATTGGGGCACACAATTGATTCTACCCACTTTGTCACGTAATCCACCGCAAGCAAGATGTACAGATTCCCATATGAAGGTGGAAACGGTCCCATGAAGTCTATGCCCCAAACATCGAAAGGCTCCACCTCAAGCCATTCAGACATTGGCATCTCATCTCGCTTGGAGATGTTACCTGTTCTCTGGCAGCTATCACACCCTGCAACCCAATCATGACAATCTTTAAAAATAGTTGGCCAAAAGAAACCAGATTGTAGTACCTTCATGGCGGTGCGCGGACCGCTAAAATGACCTCCGCTAGGTGCTGCATGACACTGCTTGATCACATCATAAATCTCATGGGTAGGAACACACTTCCTAATGATGTTATCGGCGCCCATATTGAATAAATATGGATCCTCCCAAAAGTATTGCTTCACCACATACAAGAAACGCTTCTTTTGCTGCACTGTCCACTCATCTGGAATCTTCCCATTTGTCAGATAATTGGCAATCGCCCAATACCATGTCTCAGTATCCCCCAAAGACATCAAGCTCTCATTAGGAAAGTTCTCTTGAATAGGCACTTTATCTTCCACTCCATTCTCGAGTCTTGAGAGGTGGTCCGCTACCACATTGTCAACAGATTTTTTGTCACGGATCTCTACATCAAACTCTTGCATCAAAAGGACCCACCGCAACAATCTCGGCTTGGCATCCTTTTTATCAAGCAGATATTTCAGCGTCGAATGATCTGTAAAAACAATCACTTTCGATCCCACAAGATAAGGCCGAAATTTATCCGGCACAAAAATCACAGCCAATAACGCCTTCTCAGTAGTGCCATAGTTTAGTTGAGCCTCATTAAGAGCTCTACTAGCATAGTAAATAACGTGGCATACATTTTCCTTACGCTGCCACAACACTGCTCCAATGGCGAAATCACTGGCATCGCACATGAGCTCAAATGGCAAACTCCAATCCGGAGTTGTGATGATAGGAGCTGAGGTGAGCTGTTCCTTCAAAAAGTCGAAGGCTTTCTTGCACGCTTCATCAAACACAAATGGGACATCTTTCCCAAGCAACTCACACATAGGCTTGCAGATCTTCGAGAAGTCTTTGATAAACCTGCGATAGAAACCTGCATGTCCCAAGAAGCTTCTGACCCCCTTCATTGAAGTCGGATAAGGGAGCTGCTTGATCGTCTCTACCTCTGCTTGATCAACCTCCAAACCTCTGCATGAAATCTTGTGGCCAAGAACTATCCCCTCAGTGACCATGAAGTGGCATTTCTCTCAATTCAGCACGAGATTAGTGTCTTCACAACGAACCAACACACGGCCAAGATGATGTAGACAATCCTCAAAACTGTCACCAAATAAGGAGAAATCATCCATGAAGACCTCTAAATGCTTCTCAATCATATCCGAGAAAATAGCCATCATACACCGCTGGAAAGTGGCCGGTGCATTACATAATCCAAATGGCATGCGGCGGAACGCGAATGTGCCATAGGGACATGTAAAAGTAGTCTTCTCCTGGTCTTGAGGAACAATGGCGATCTGATTGTAACCTGAGTAACCATCCAGAAAGAAATAGTACTCGTGGTGAGGTAAACGATCAAGCATTTGATCAATAAACGGCAACGGAAAGTGATCCTTTAGCGTGGCTTCATTCAGCTTCCTGTAATCCATGCACACACGCCAACCAGTAACTGTCCGTTGAGCAATCTGCTCATGCTTTTCGTTCTCCACCACAGTCATCCCTCCTTTCTTAGGCACACACTGGACCGGGCTAGTCCAAGTGTTTTATGAGATCAGGAAAATAATGCCAGCTTCTAACCAATTCATGACCTCTTTCCGCACCACATCTTTCATGTGCGGATTCAATCTCCGCTGTTCCTGGATCACTAGCTTTTTGCCTTCTTCCACCCGGATCTTGTGTTGGCAATACACGGGGTTGATCCCCTTAATATCTTCAATAGTCCATCCAATTGCTGCTTTATGCTTCCTTAGCACATCCAAAAGCTGCTCCTCCTGTGCCTGGGATAAAAACAGAGGAAACAATTACGGGCAACGTGTTATCAATACCAAGAAAAGCATACCTGAGATGGCTAGACAATGGCTTCAACTCAAGCACGGGTGGTGACTTGAGTGAAGGCAGAAGAGCCAACTTTTTCTCCCCTTGCTCATATAAGTCCAGCTTGGTCCAGCTGCTCATGTGGAACACATCCATGGGAGGACTCTGATCTTCATCCTTGTACATGCCATCAATTCAGCTTCCTCATCTCCCATGTCATCATCAAAAACCTCTATGTTAAAGCAATCTTCATAATTATAACATGAAGGCATTTTCATTGCCTTGAACACATCAAAGACCACCTTTTCATCATTGATCTGCATAGATAGCTTTCCACTCTTCACACGTATGATAGTCTCCCCTGTAGCTAGGAAGGGTCTGCCATGAATTAGAGGTACTTCGCCAACCTCTATGTCTAGGATGAAAAAATCAGCAGGAAAGATGAGAGTACCAACTTTGACCAAGATATCTTCAATCACCCCATATGCTCTACGAATCGATCTATCAGCCATCTGCAAGGTAACTCGGGTGGGACGAGGCTCCCCCACACCTAGTTTCCTGAATACGGACAAGGGCATCAAATTGATGCTTGCCCCCAAATCACACAATGCAGTCATAGTAAGAGAATCACCGAGAGTCACTGGTATCACAAAGCTTCCAGGATCTTTCTTCTTCTTAGGCAATCCATTCCTCACGCATTCAGAAGTCCCAGCCGTCAAATTAACCTGTGCAAAATCACTCATGCACCTCTTTCCTGAAAGAATATCCTTGAGAAACTTGGCATATGTAGGCATTTTTGATATAGCCTCTGCAAAAGGAATGTTAATCTCCACTTTCTTTAATATATCAAGAAATCTCTGAAAATCTCTAGAATCATCCCTCTTTTTCGTCCTCAAAGGATATGGAACTGCCTTAGAAACAGTAGTAGTATCAATACGTACCTCATCCTTATCTTTCACCGCCTCCTCATCCGGCGCGCCCTTTGATTGGGGGATAACGACATGGTTATCATCATCAAAAATGTCATGCTCTTTAGCCTTAGAAGCATCGGCTCTAGCATGAGTTGGATATGGTGGATCTTTCAGTGCAATCCCGCTTCGAGTAGTGATTGCATTGATTTGACGAGGATTATCTTCCGTGTTAGATGGCAATGAACCTGGAGCTCTAGATGAGAGCTGAGTAGCAATATGACCCACATGTACCTCAAGAGAACGAAGAGAAGTCTTCGTAGCCTGTAAATCCGCAGATACAGCAGTAACCTGTGTGGACATGTTGTTCACGTTGGTGGTCATGGTGTTCATATTGTTACTCAGCTGTGTCAAGGCCTTCGTCAGCTCAGAGATATCTGGACTCGGTGCTACAGTAGCTGCTGGTGGAGCCTGTGAAACTGGTGGTCTATGCTGGAACCCCGGTGCATATGTCGCTCCAGACTGATCCCTATATTTAAAGCCTGGATGATCCCTCGTGCCTGGTCTGTAATTCCCTTGATCCCAATTCGGTCGCTATCCTTGTGCCCCCACGTAGTTCACATCCTCGGTTGCTAGTTGTGCTAACGATGACTCATAATCGGGCTCCTCTACGCTTGCCACTGTCTTCTTGTCCTGATAAACATGCTTGGCCAATTCAGACACCATCTTGCTGATCCCATTCTTCCGCTCATTATCTTTCAGTTCTGGCAATGCTGATAATCTCATGGAATCATAAAACTGTGTATCCTGCTTGGCAAGCTGCTTCATAAGTGCATATGCTCCTTCTCTATCAACAAAGCATATAATTGCCCCAGCTTCTCTGTTAACTAGCTCCTAATTGTGGCGTTCTAAGCCGTGGTAAAAGACTTGTAGAATCTTCTAATCACCGAAGTCATGATTTGGGCACTTCCTAATCAAGTGCATATAACGATCCCATGCATCTACCACAGTCTCATCATCACGTGGGCGGAAGCCCAGAATGTCACCCTGAAACTCAATTACCCGTCGAACTGGGTAAAACTTAGCCATGAATTCATCCACACATTGTGCCCATGTAGTGATTGAATCCGGGGCTCACGACTCAAGCCACTTCTCAGCTGCACCTTTCAGACAATAGGGGAATAGAATAAGCTTCAACGCCTATGGAGTCACATTCTTGTACTTAACAGTCTTTATATATGCGTTGAACTTCCCAATAAAATCATAGGGATCTTCATCCTTATTCCCATAAAACTGGAACTGGTTGGTCACCGTCTGAATCGTAGCTGGCTTGAGATCAAAATGTTCAGCCTGTATGTCTGACACTACAATTGCCGGATTGTGTCCATACGTGGACGCCTGGAATTTCTCCACAATAGCCTGCCCAGACTTGTTGTACAGTGTTTGGGCGTTGCGATCATTCAACTGCTTCGACAACTCTTCTACCCGCTAGTTGAGCTGCGCGTTGGTCAATTGATCACCCATAATGCTCTGTTTCTGTCTTCTCCTCTGATCTCTGAATAACTGCTCTGGGTCTTCAAGTGGGGAACAAGTTCTCTAGGGATCCTAGGCATACACTGATAACCTGAATGCAGAATCAAATACAAGTGAGAAAACAAAATAGCTAATGAAACAAAAATGAAAGAGATATCCTAAATCAATTTCTAACTAAACTAATAAACCGTTAAAGTCCCCGGCAACGGCGCCAAAAACTTGACGCGAATTCTTAACGCGCTTAGATGCAAGTATACGGCCAAGTAGTATTAGGAGTATTTTTAAGACTCCGAGTATCGAACCCAAGGGAATTTACGATTATTATCTAACTAGATATTAATTATAAGATATCTATGTAACCGGTAAAAAGGTGTTTGATTTTATAAGTTCGCCGCCCACAAACAAGCGACTTAAAATAAATGACTACTAACTAATTGTTTTTGTAGAATTTTCACTTTTAACGAGAATAACTTGTGATGGAATACGATTAATAAAGAAGAACTAGGCAATTGATGGTCCCTAGGGTTGCTAACGATTTCCGGATTATGCTTGTAACACTCTATGCACGTTCTAGTTACACCGGGTTATACTCATCATGATCTTCTCTCAATCTCACATGAATTTCTGCAATCAATAGCCTTCGGGTCCTCTCGGTCCATCTCCGTCTACCATTACACTCCAGTTGATTTGCTAGGCTCGTTCACCGGGTCCCGTCGGCCCACCGCTTTCACTAAGTTCTAACAAAACCAACCGAAACTACCCTCACACGGTTAATAAAGTTCCTATCTCCTCTCGGTCTCAAGACACTACAAGATTACCAATGCTATTCTTTAACACGTATCAACAAGCTCACTTTCGTGCAACCATCTCAACAAATAATATTCTACGGGTGATCAAGCCAAGAACATTAAGAATAAAGCACAAGAATAGATAAGATAACTAGAACATTCATCGATTTAAGTCAAAGCATGCAACAAGTCGTCAATCCGGAAAATCATCCACAAACCAAAGTTTTCCATTAATCACCTAGCTTAAAAGAGTTTAGCTAGACATAATAGTGTTCAACATATTCAAAATAACAAAAGTCATGAAGAATATACGAAGAAAAGATGATCAAACGCTAAAATCTTCAATGTTGATGATCTTCCTTGCTCCAAGCTTCGTCTCCCTTCTTCTCTAGCTCCCAAGACTCCAAGGATGCGTGAATACTACCACAAGATCGTCCCTCTATGTTAGAATAGGTCTGGAGTCTTCAAACTTTCAAAAAATAGCAGAATAGCCCCAAAAATACGCGTTGGTCAACTCTGTTCGTGCGAACAGTGGTTTCCAGCTTGTTCGTGCGAACAGCAAGGCTGTTCTCACTTTTCAGCAGTAAGTTTTTACCTTCTTTTGGCCTTCAAAAATTATTCTATGTCATTTTGTTCGTGCGAACAAAGATGTGTTCGCACGAACACTTCTGGAATCTCCACTTCTTTGCTTCTTTTCTTCATTATTCCTCAATCGTCTCTATTCCCGGGCATATCCTTGAGCTATCCTCTTGTTCTGAAGTTCGTTCTTGCTCCAAAATAGTCGCTCCAAGCTCCCGATTCCTGAAATACACAACACGAACACATACCGGAAGATCAAATGCGATAAACAATGCATAAATTATACGAAATACGCCCGGATTACGAAATAAAGCTCAAAAACTCAAGTATGCTCAAAACAACTAGGATTTGGTCGATTTCTCACATAAATGCACCGAAACGCTCGCAAAACGGTAGTGAATCCTAAAGAGTATAACTCCTAATGCGGAGTTATCAGTCCTCTAAGGCTTACCTTTTGGTTACGATAATCTATATGAGCATGGTGTTTTCCTAGCCAGTCCATTCCTAGGATAACTCAAGGTTTTGTAGGTCTAAGAGGATTAAGTCAGTGGGTATCTCACTTTTTTGGATGGTTATGACTACTCCCCTTATGATGGAATCACAGTTTCTACCCGTTTTTCAGGTGTAGATATAGACACAGGGTTCATAGGAGAGGAATGAAGTCCTAGTTTTCTATCAAGAGATGAAGATATGAAAGAATGGGATGATCCACTATCAAAGAGTACGTAAGCAGGAGTGTTGTGAACTAAGAATGTACCAGTAACCACGTTCGTCGCAGCGTCTCCTTCCGTCTGGTTCATGGCATAGATTTGTCCTGCGCTCCTCGGGTTTCCGTTCCCCGTGTTGTTATTGCTCCCGTTCTCAGCTGGTTGTGCATTCCGGTTGTTGCTTCCTGCAGGAGCGTTGTAGTCGTTCCCTTGGTTTTTCCCTACCTGATTGTTGTTGTTTCCACGACTATTTCCGCCGAATTGGTTATTGTTAGGTGGGTACTTGTTTCCATGCTGGTAGTTCGGGCGAGGGTTTCCCTGGTTCTGTCTCGGGTATCCGCTCCCTCCTGCCCTGCCATTCTGGAGACCAGCTTTCTTCGCGTTACACTTAAACACTCGGTGGCCACGCTTTTTACAGTAGAAACATTCCACTGTCTTTCCATCGCAGTCAACTCCAGGATGGTCTCTACCACATTGCTTGCAATGGTAGTGACGGGGTCGTCCGTTGGCGTTAGTTCCCGAAGTTAGTGCGGTTCATTCCACTGTATCCCTCGGATGCGTTGGGCTTGGACCTCTTGTTAGCATGGTTGTGTTCCTTGGAGTTGTTTACTTCTTCCTCCTTCCTCTTGTTGACCCGATTCCCTTGCACTCCCTCGACTTCCCCAAGGAGAGCTGCTACTTCGTACGCCTCCCTTAGGTTAGCACTCCTAGCACGAATCACGTCCCTCTGGATGCCGTAGCGAAGTCCTTTGATGAAGCGTCTGACCTTCAATTCTTCTGTTTCCACCAGTGCCCCGGCAAAGCGCGACAATTCTGTGAACTTGCTGTAGTATTCCGAAACTGTCATGTTGCCTTGCCTCAGGGTCAGAAACTCTTCATACTTCTAGTCCTTATCAGGGAAGGGATAGAATCGTTCCCTCAGTGCTTCCACAAATGTTTCCCTGTCAAGGCTACCATGGGCCATCAACCTGTCCTTATTGAGGGTCCACCAGGTATCTGCCTCTTCATCGAGGTAGAGTGCTACTATATACAACTTTTGGTCGGGTGGGCAACCGACAGAGATCATGATTTTTTCCATTTTTCGGATCCAGTTCTCGAGGGTTACTGGGTCCTCTTGCCCCAGGTAGTAGGTTGGGTTTCTCTTGGCAACTCTCTTAGCCCAGTTTGTCCCAACATGTTCCATATGTTCCCTCTCTTCTCTTTCCCTCTCTTGTCTTTGTCCCCTCTCTTCTCTCCGCGCAACGAGATCGCAATAGTGTATGAGTAGTTCCTCCATTTGGGCGCTCCTCCTTGCTGCCGACATTTTCGAGTTCCTATTACAATAGCGCAGTTAGATTAGTTCACTCAAGTCAAAGCTAATGGTAACACGTATCTAAGCATGATAAATTAGGGGTTACAATATCTATGATGTGTTCCCTGTGTTGCCAACTAGGTTGATGGTCAAACATTATTAGTCAAAAGTATCTGTGGCATGGAATAAGGAGACAAATTTTCGATGTACTCTTCTTAGTTTGCGGGTATGGTTCCCCTAACAGTTCTTCTTATTGCATATATTAGACTTTATCCTCAAATAGGACGTACCACACCCCTCCTTGAACTCATTTTCTAAATTGCTATAGTCCTTTAGGCATCGCCATGTCTGAGTCTCCCACAAGGACTCCTCCTCCTTCTTCGTCCTCGGGGTCCTTGGCTCTTCCGAATACCCCGGTGTCTATACCCGAGCCTGAGCCGGTATGCGTTATTTCAGAGTCAGAGGCTATTCTTTGCATTTCTTCTTTCCATAGAGATTCAGCAGGTCCCCTACCTTGGCTATGCAGTATCCCAATGCCATTTCCAACTCCACCTTCGGTGCTGAGTTCATCCTCAATTTTGCCATCCGGACCAGTGGGTCGGCCATGTTTAGCTGCTCGTGCATGCTCGGTCATGATCTTAGAAGAGATTCACGTTCGCGTGGGTCAATTGGGGCGGTTGCTTAGGCTACAAAATGACACCCAAGTTATTGAATGGCTTTTTTGGCACGCTCATCATGCTATTTGGGATCTAGCTGATCCTAGAAGAAAGACTCGTAATGAAGGGTCACAGAATGCTCGTTACTACATAGTCCATGGTCATATCCAGTGTTGTAATATTTTATCTTTAAGTGTAATGGCCTCGGCATTGTATTTTTCTCCGTTCTTAAGGAAGTAATGAATTATTAGTCCTAAGCATGGTTAGCAGAACAACCTAATTGCCCCCAATGGTTATAATTTGCAGAAAAGACACATTTTTTTTCTCTCCAACGGTCAGCAGTTCCTCCAACGGCTATAAAAGGCTAAAAGTCAATTATACCCTTCAACATATGCGTATAACAGCTAGTGGGGAGGTTAGAAACGTAAATTGATGTCCTTGGGGTTTCTATAAATAGAATCTTCGTACCATACGACTCCCACAACTCAAACATATATAGAAATGTCTTCGGAGGGTACTATGGCTATTATGGCACTAATCCTTACGTTGTATGTGGTGGTCCTCTTTGTGCGACTCGGCTTCCCCTTCATCAATCAGCCATTGCTCCCTTTCCTTTTGATTTGGTTGTTCGTCTTCATTCTCATGTTGGTAGCATTTCTTTGAGAAAAACAGGAGACATCGATGTACGAAAGGATGAATTACCAGTGATGTAGTTATTTCCTATTTTTCCTTTTTGGATAAAAGTCATTTTTTTGCAATGAGTTACCAATATTTCTAACAAGAAGGTCTTTATTACAAGATCAACATGACTACGTAGTACAAGTACACACAACAAGATCATTAAGGTACACCACATAATTATTCGCACACATAATACTTAGGCATCATAATCATTCATAACACGCTTAGCTAGACCCAACCATTCATTTAGGCAAACGTGGGCGGGCTAACATACTCTTACTCGCAGTTGTTATTCTGCATCTCGATCTCGGTTTGTACTTTCTACGCCTCCTATAGAATTTACCAGAAAATCTTCGTCTCTCCCAGTGTTCCTTGACTCCTAGCATTAGGTCTGGAAGTGTTCGTGGACAGGGTATGAGGGGGTACACATAGGGGTTCGGGAAGAAGTTGTCTGTGATGGCATCTTGGTATCGCTCCTTGAGTAGGATCCAGGGTTGTCGATTGGGTAAGGCTGCTAGCATGCAGTACGTAAAGACCTTCGAGTCCATAAATCTGATCTCGGTGTAGCCTCCATGCATGTCCACCCAATCGGAACATCGGTCAATCATACGCTCGAGGTAGTCGGTAAAATCCTCCCCATCACCCAAGGTGTTGTTGACCGGGTGGTCACTATCTAGCTCGTGACTCTTCCAAATTCCCATCTAGAAAGGAATTACACGTTTAGTGTCTTATTCTACCACGTAATTAGAGCATGCTACTCACATTGTCGTCGGTACCCTTTCCCCCCCGTCCTCATTCCTTAAATTCATGTTTTATCTTTCCCTAATTCATTTTTTTTTTCTGAAAAGAAATCTTGCGTTTTATTTTTCGGAAATCGATTTCAACTTTAATTAGGGTGTGTTAAACTTTGAATCCAAAGATGCCCTGATACCAACTGTAACACCCCCAAATTTTCATTACTGAAAGTCAGGGCGTGCCCTTCTCATGGAGAGTTACCCACCATGATCAGGAAAAAGGGTCTTTGCTTCGGATTCATAAAAACATACTTTAATTTATAAAAGCGTTCACAACCTTGTTCAGAGTTATTACAAACCAATATCATACAAACAGCGGAACAGTGAAATTACTACTTTATTTAGGCTAGATGATGATTGTACTAGTACTCGACGTTCCCATCCCCGGCATAGGCCTCTCCTGTGGTGGTTTTACAAAACAAGGACACCACAGTTGAAAAGTCAGTGAAAACTGAGTGAGAACGTATCACAACGCGTAAACAAGAATAAGGCACAACAAGTTATTCCAAGTTCATTTATTCCGAAAAGCGATTTAATTATTTAATCGGGATAATCCATAACCAATATCGTATCCATTGTGGACGGCGAAGCAATTCGCTTTTCTGAACCGATTCCACCTCGGCAACTAGACTTTAAGTGTCGACACCACCTACGAGGGAAGCTTTTGTCCCAAGAGAGTAGTACTAGATCCTTACCATGTGCTAATGTGCCCCAGGGGTACTCATAGAGTCAGCTTCGACTCATGTCCCAAGCTTTGCTTGGTCTACCATATTAAGTCCCAAGCTTTGCTTGGTCAACCAAGTAAAGTTCTCAAAATATTAAATTCAAACGTGTAAAAGAATGAGATCATTTGACGAAGTGAGATATGTAGTAAATACAAGTAATGAGTAAACATGAGTTTAAAACATTTAATATCCAAGTCAAGCAGGTTGAGGCATTATAGTTAAACACGCGTTTTGAGAGTAAGGGTTGAGCCTACAAACTCACCTACACGTCCGATTGTGATTCAAATGTACTCGACGTAGCCTTCGTCCGCAAACTCGGTGTCTACAAATAAGGGTAAACCCTAATTAACACTTAATCGTTTAATATGCAAGTGTCTAATATAATATGTATGCTATGTGTGTTGATCCTACTTAATTATTCGGCGGTGATTAGGTACGTGACCTACTTAAGTTTTAACGGTGTTCCTCTAATTAAAATCTTAGGACATTTTTATTGGTCCAAATTAGTTAATATTTATTTATTTATTTATTTAATTGCTAAACTAATACTAATCTACACGTCTTAATCTTAGTTTAATAACTCTAATTATTTATATGCTAACCACTAGTCCTAATTTTAATTAACATTAATTTACTAATCAAGTACTAATATAAAATAAGGGTACTCATTTGTATTTATAGTAAAGTATGGGTAGGGTAGGAATAGCACATTTACCCTTAAAGTAATCAAATTCGCAAAAACAAGTTGTTGCTAGTTTCTTAAAAGACACTTTAACCCCATTACAAAACATTACTGTTTTTAACTTTTCCGATTTCGACGAAAATAGCGTGGGTGGTTACCGGGACACTAATTATCATTTTTATGTAAAAACATATGGACGGTAGTTTCAAACACTGCTCTTTTTAGAACGTTTAATTCCTAAAAAAAATTGACTGAAAGTAATTGTAAAAAAGAACTACTACCACAAAATATGAAATAATTAGCTATGACAATTTCTAACGTTTCGTTTTCGGCCAAATTAACATGGATGAGTCTAGAGACATGTGTGAGAAAGAATATGCAAGAATATGTTGAATGCGAAGTAAGGTAAGGAAGTTGTACCGATTTTTCGCTAAAGTAGGCGGTGAAATGGAATGAGCTTTTGGGACCTTGTAAGTCTCTGCGGATAGTTGTAAATGAGTCTTTGGAGTGTCCCGGAATGATTGGTAGTAACCGTGACTCAAAGGGTGGTCGTTGGTGGTGTTGGTGAACAAGGAGGTTATGTGAAACTCTCGGGAAAGTGGCTAAACTTGGTGGCTATGGAGTTTTCCGGCGAGGTGAAGGAGTTGTGTTGGTGGAGGTGGTGTTGGTGTTGGAGATGGAAGAGTTGGTGTTGGCAGTGGGGATGATGGTGGCGGAGGCTATGGAGTTTGAAGTTTTTGCTAGTGTTTTCGTGGAGATGCCATATGAGGTGTATGTCTATTTATAGGAAGAAAAATGAAGAACAGAATAGTAAAGGTAGGTGAATAATTGTAGGAAGGTGAATGTGAAATATTTTCATCTGGCAAGATCCATCTTTTGCGGAAATAAATATTTGACTACATTTTTCTTTGTTGCAGATGAAGACTTGCAGAAGAAATGTTACCGACATGTTGTAAATAATTGGGTGTGGTGATTGTACCGTAATAATAGGAATATCACGATAAAAGTCGCCACGTAAAATATGTGTTACTATAATAGTGTACACGTTATCAAATATTATTGTGGTAGACATATAGCACCATGTTATTTTTATTAGAACTTAGCCACATAAAATAGTACCACAAAATATTAAGGTCAAGATGTCGATTTACACTCTATATTATCATAAAATATGTATAGTTATTCTTAAAATACGCAATTAAATTTCGGGTTGTTTCACATTGAGCCTCTCACACAAAAATTCATGACTGTACACTTTTAATTGTTTTCATAGAAAATGAAATTGATGGACACTCCCTTTTTCTTTCAAGATCATCTTCTTCACTTATCCCTCTATCACCATTTCTCTGGTTCTCAAAAAGGAGTCAGATTCTTACCACCATATTCTTCTATCTACACCTACCTTCGGCTCTCTCTGATTCACTCAAAAGATGAAACTCATAAGAGATTTGTTCACATTTTCATTCTAATTTCTTTTACCAACTATGGAGAGCGAATGATGGAAGTCAAATCTCAAATTTGTGTTTACTGAAGGTGCAGTAAGAAAGCGAGACAAGTGTATTCAAGAAGTACGAAAAAGTAAGTTCAAATTCTAGAAAATCAAGAAAAACACCATGAGGTTTCTCATGCAGCTTGGACTCGGGTAAATTTCTCGAAACACAAGAAACAGAGTTGGTGCAAACAAAAATTATGCAGGTTGCTAGGAAGCATACACAAAGGAAAGAAAGAAAGTGGGTGCTTGCAAGCAAAAAAATATAACATGTGTTGATAAAGTAATGCACTAGAAAAGAAAAAATTGATTGGAACGTACCATGATCGGCTGGAGAGAAAGCAGTTGAGACTTATGAGAGAGTCTGCTGAGTTGTGAAATTCCAGAAGACAATCAATATTTTTGAAGAAGGATTATAAGGTTGGAATTTGATGAATTGATGGGCTACATTTATAAAGGAAATGAGGCAAGGTGAAATCATTGCAAGTGAATGGCAATCTACGAATGCAATTTTGCCGACGAAGGATAACTCCCATCAGCGTAAAACAAGTTGCGATGTTCTCTTCCAAATATTTGAACAGTGAAGAACCAACATACTTGAAGGTGGCTTACACATGGTTGACAAGAGGAAGGTGATGTTCATTATGGAAGTAAATTGAATTTTCGTGCACTTAGGCAAACATACGGATCACTTTGAAGTTCTTGATTCTTGACAAAGGAAGATTCTAAAGGGAAGAAGACAATATCTCATAAATAATCTTTGTCAAATTACTGTTGAATGGATGAAAAATTCGGCAACTGACGAAGATAAGTTTTCTACGCTATTTGAAAATGTAAACATGGTTATGAAGCACCCTCGTCCAACGAATGAATGCGTTTATTTGAGACTCGCCCACTTCAGCAAATGAAAGGGAAGTGAACTATTCTCGAGGGGACATTTGTAGACACCGAAAGTTCGTCAAATCAAAATGATTATGGACTAATTAATGTCCTAATTAAATGATCAAATGAAGAAACACGACAAGAAAAATTCAGTATCAGACACTGCTGAATGGCGAATCGCATGGCGCCACGTGTCAAATTGCAGCTAAAGATTGACCAGCTCAGTCGCAAACATCAACTATGATTAAAATTGATGTTACGATCGGAAGTGCGTCTTAAGTGTACGATTACCACAAATGTAATTGTATAAATATTGTTAGGAAAACAGCCAAAATAGACTTTCATATAAGTACATCAAGCCCCCCTAGACTTTACCAAATTGTAAAGGGTACCCAAAATTATTACAAAATATCACAACAACCCCTCTATCTCTCCTATAAATAGAGGAGGAAGTTCATAAGAAAACGCACATCTAAGACACCTTTCTACACATTTCTTCACACCTTACACATTTCTTTGCATCTTTCCTTACAACTTTCATACCACTTCTCAAAATTTCTCTCAAGCTCAAAGCTAAGAAAAGAGAAGCTAGCAGAGTGTTGACATGAGAAGCCCCCCAAAGGAGCCAAGATCCTCGAAGGCGGAAAGACATTGAAGGATGAAAATCCCAAAAGACGGCGAAGCCTTGACGAGTACGCCAAAACGATAGTTGAATCTTCAAAGAAGGAGCAATCCTGAAGATCAATCCATCCACCCCAAGAAAATCAAATCTTCTAAGAACATCGAAGTACGGTGAACCTGCGAAGAATAATTCAAAGTAAAGCAAAAAGACCATAAGCGCTTCTGTCGGTCAAAGCCCATCAAGTACGTGGAAGATCCAACCGACCAAAATCATCCCATCAAGTTCAAATTCCCTAGAAGTATCAGATAAGTAGTGTTTCTACTAAAGAAATATGTTTCCGAGATTTGTATCCTGGTTAAAAATAATAAATGACATTTGTCGCAAATTTATGTGTTTACTCGCTTAAGCGCATATTGTGTGTACAGTCACATTAACTGGAGAACCGGTGCTCTGATACCAGCTGTAACACCCTGAGATCTCGGTTCAGGGTAAATGCGACAATCGATTACCATAAGTAGAATATTAAGATTATAAATTCTACTGAACAATCAAACCGCCCATTCACATGTTTACGAGAGTAAACCGGAAGCCTCTGAGAGAACTTTCCAGAGAAATCATTTAAAACACTAATGATGTCATGCATGTGGAAAGTTTATATAACTAATATATGATACAATAATATATGATTAATAACAAGGCAGGGACCAATAGAATTTACTAAATCTGTGACACAAAGTGTGACTCCAGGATTTGGAAGGCTCCGAAGGGATACCCTTGCAACGTCTTGTTCAAAACTTATCATGTTACCAAACTTTATTTCAGGCGAAGAATGATAAATATTTCCATCCACCTGGACTTCCGACCTCCAAATGGGGTTGTGATCTTCGTCTCCTTCATCTTTGTATATTTTATACAAAGGTTTCGGTGAATTATTTTTTGTAAGATACTCTTGCCGCATGTTCTAGTTGAAACCATCTGAGTTAGAGGTTCTCTCGGATGTTGGAGGTTCTTTTGGAAATAAAAAAAGGTGGTCTTAAATAGACCAATATAAGCAAACATTTCTACCTTCTACATACCATAACTAAATCTAGAGCAATAAAACAAATCCCTCCATCTTTATGGTAAAGCTTTAGATGGAGAGAAGAAATAGAAGAGGAAGGTTCAGAAGCAACAGAAATTGTGGACCACACAGTTACAACTGGAAAAAAAGATGTATGTGGTACTGCAATCATCTTTACGATGATTCGCGTTGAAGTCTGAGATCTAAAATTGAAACGAATTCGTCAACAAATTAGATCCCAGGAACGAATCAGCTACTACGTCAACTGATCTGGTCCAATGCTTGATACATCAACAAAATAAAACTCTAAGAGCATTCGCCGACGAAAGGGCATTCTAAGCATGACGAAGTTCTGGGCAGTCCTCTCACAGCGAAGAACAAGAACAAACACAAAAACATGATAATGTAACACAAATCTTGCAAACAAACATAATAATGTGCATAAAATGGCTTGAAATGACATTATCAAATTTCCCCCTTAAAATGAAGCTCCGTCCGCGAAGCTTAAGAAATTACTTTTGAGTAAAACTACGAACATACTTCACAAGAATGCGACAAATGCACACGAGAGTTGTATGCAATGCTAAGGTGCACGAAAATTAGAAAGTCGCATTAACCGGAGAACTGGTGCTCTGATACCAACTGTGACACACCGGGATATTGGTTCAAGGTTAATGCGACAATCGAATAGCTTAAGTACAATATCAACTATTAAGATTACATAAAGTCTACTAAACAATCAAAGCGCCCATTCACATGTTTGCGAGAGTAAACTGGAATCATCTGAGAGAACTTTCCAGCAGAATTATTTAGAACACTAATGAAGTCCTGCATGCGGAAAACTTATATGAAAAATATATGATACAATAATGTAGAATTAATAACAAGGCATGAACTAAGAGAATTTACTAAATCTGCGACACCAAGTGTGACTGCAGGATCTGGAATGGTCTGAAGGGCTAACATTGCCGCGTCTTGTTCGGCACTGATCATGTTGCCAAACTTTATATTAGCCAAAGAATGATAAGTATTTCTATCCACATGGACATCCGACCTCAAAATGGAGTTGTGATCTTCGTCTCCTTCATCTCCGTGTGTTTAATACGTAGGTTTCGATAAACCACATTTTCTGCAGTAGATTCTTGTAAAGAAACCGTCCGAGTTAGAGGTTCTTTCGGATGTTGGAAGTTCTCTTTTGGAGGTTGAAAATGTGGTCTTAAATAGACCAAGAGAAGCAAACATTTTCACCTTCCACATACCGTAACTAATTGTATTGGAAAGAATTTTCTTCATGATTCGCTGTATTGAACTTTCAAAGTGCATTTTTCAACGATATCATTTCTGTCGTAAGTAGTTAGAAGCAAGAGCTATGAGAGAATCCCATCATCTTTATGGTATAGCTCATGATTCTATGTATTGCACTTGCAAAGTACAATTTCCAACTATATCAATTTCTGACATAAGTAGCTAGAAGCAAGAGCTATGAAACATATCCTATCATCTTTATGGTAAAAATTTGGATGGAGAGAATAAACAGAAGAGGAAGAGTCGGAAGCAGCATAAATTGTGGACCACACGGTTACAGCTGGAAAAAATAGTTGTACATGGTACTGCAATCACCTTTTACGCTGATTCGTGTTGACGTATGAGATCTAAACTTGAAACGAATTCGTCAACGAATAAGATTCCAGCAAAGAATCAGATATAATACGTCAACGAATCTGGTCAAACGCCTGATATATCAACGAATCAAAATTCTAACATTATTTGTCGACGGACGGGCATTCTAAGCATGACGAATTTCTGGGCAGTTCTCTCACGGTGAAGAACCATGATGATGTAACATAAATCTTGCAAAAAAAATACTAATGTGCAGGAAATGGTTCGAAATGACAGTATGAAGTTTTCACCTTAAAACGAAGCTCCATGCCCGAAGCTTAAGATTTTTTTTGAGTAAAACTACGAACATACTTCACGAAAATGCGACTAATGCACATAAGAGTTGTATGAAATGCTAATGCGCATGGAAATTAGAAAGTTACATTAACGGGAGAACCGTTGCTGTGATACCAACTGTGATACCCCGGGATCTCTGTTCAGGGTTAATGCGATTATCGATTACCATAAGTAGAATATTAACTATTAAAATTACATTTTGGTTAAAGTACACAACAAATTTTGTGGAAAAAAAATTGACACTCTTTATCCTTCCATCTTTGAGCCTTCCATGTAGCCAACCTTAAAGCTAATGCCACCACTATAACAGGATTGCTTGCTTTCTCTATACTCAAGCCCAACCATGTAGGACTCCATTTTCCTTTCTCACAATCTATCCTAAGAATGCCTCCTGATTGTCCCCTGACCACCCAATATTTGTATTACTACATTTTAGCACATTTGAAGGAGGAGCTTTCCAAGATTTATCTCTACTACCAATTTTGACATTTGTTCCTAAACCTTGAGGTTCATACAAAGTTGATATTGAGTAAGAAAGATTTCTGGATTTGCTACAATACTTGAATGTGTGTGTTCTTTTGACAGGTACTGGGGATAAATGCACACTACACCATGTTGCAGGTGCTTGGGCCATATAGTGTACAAAAAGACTAAAATATACCCCTTTCAAATATTTTACGATGTTTGTTAAGCCTAATGAATTTTCTAAATAATGAATTGTTAAAAGCTACAAGCGCCATATTTGTGGAGCTCATTGTGGAGCATCATTATGAACCGCATTCAGTTGATCAACTCGATGGGCACTGCATCTTTCAATGAAAAAGGTTGTTTTAACTATGATAATCCACTTTCATCTAGATGTCGAGGATACCATTACTTTAGAGTAAATAAACTAAGATCAATTCGAATATGGTAGTCACTGGCACTAAACCTACTTGCAGTATTTCAGGTTATTACACGAGGTTTGTTGAAGGTTATGGTGGTATTACTAGACCACTTACTCACCTTCTCAAGAAGGTTTCATTTCATTGGACTTCTAAATTTGGTGCTATTTTGATGCAACAAGGCAATCCTTTTGCTTATTACAGTAAGGCATTAGCTCCCAACCACGTAGGAATGTCCATATATGAGAAGGAGCTACTGAGTATGATTCAAGCTATGACCAAATGGAGAGCCTATTTGGAAGGAGGAAATTTTATAATAAGGACTGACCAGCCCAGTCTTAAATATCTTTTAGAACAAAAGGTCACTACTGTCCTGCAACAAAAGTGGATAAGCAAGCTTTTGGGGGTTAGTTATGAAATTCTGCAACGCTCATACTTTTTTTCTAAAATAACCAGAGATCAACAACATCCATGATAAATTATAACATATTTGTCTATGGCTTTGAAATAATTTTCAAATAGGAATTGTTGGCCCTTCCTATCGAGCTTCCTCCGGTGATGATGCTTATGGTTCAGTGTCATTTTATGATGGCCCCAAATGTAGGATTTTGATCATGGATGCGCAACGGAAAAACAAATATAATCCATGCAATACCCTCCAAGAATCACAAGTCAAGAGACATAACGATGGTAAGGGAAGAAATCAATAACACACCTTAGGGTTTCTCCTTTGATGACTTCAAACGTGAATTGTGTCACGTTCTCTATAGTTTATCCACACCTAGAGTTGAATTCTAGATCTTCCTACTCCTTTGTGCTAGCCCGAAATGAGGAAGAGGAAGAAAAATCACGCAAAACGAGACAACAAGGAGGTTTCAGCCTCCTTGTGGGCCGACGGGGACAGGTGGCGGTCAAGGGGGGCGGGCGAGCCTCCTTTGATTGCTTGCTCTCTCCTTTTCGTTCTCTTCCACTCAAGTTATGATCAATATAGTCATAAGTGTGGGAAGGAAGGAAGGAGTGTCCTTTATATAGTCCAACAAATCCTTGCCAACTACCTAAAGGACCCATTCTAGTCCTACTAGAATTCGGTTTAGTCCCTTCCTTGCAAATTAGTCCCACTAAGTTTGCCAGGTATTGCAAAGTTATCCTTCTAATTAATTAATCCAATTAATTAATTCCCAAATCTAGTTCAACTCTATATAGCGTGTGACCCCATAGGTTATATCTAGTTGGTAGCAATAATTTGCTAATATGGAGCGGTTTCTAGCAAAACATCCATTCTAGCCAACTAATAGAATAGTCATCTTGACAAACCTTGTACAAGTAATTGTCTCATCCCTTTGTCTCTATATCCGGATTGGACACGAGACATACAAGTCACACTCGTATATCCAATTCATAGTTTCTCGATCCATGAGAATAGCCTTATTCATGCAAATAACATCAATATCCCATATTGATTTGTTTGAGTATGGCCAGACATTCTATAAGCACTATCCCTCGAGTGGCCTAGGATATTTGCTCTCGTTATGTGGGAGGGACAAATTCTATCTACGTCCACTACGATCTCTAAGCTTGCTTCTTATTGTATCCGGTACACGCCTTTATAACTACCCAATTACGGTGTAGTGTTTAACGCTACCAAAATCACAACAATCCACAACTAGAATATCTAGCGACTTCAAGTCTAAGGATGACAATACCATTGCACCACGAAAAGTACTTGTGACTTAACATAACGTGTATGTATCCTTCTCGTAGATGGGTCAATCCAGTGCGCCATTACCCTTAATGCACACCCATGTGTTGGATCATGATATCTCCATATCAATCCAACCCCATACTAGTCTATAGATGATTGTCCCATTAATCATTATACTGGACTAGGGATATTTAAGATAAACAACACAATTGTAAATCTAATGACTTCATTATATTAAATATCCAATAAATAGTACAATTAATGTTCTAGTCATAAATAAATTCATACTAAACTAGATTGCCTCTAGGGCATCTATTCCAACACCAAACAGACCAAAACCCTATTTGGTGAGCTCCTATTCAGCATCAATGGAGTCCATCATAAACTGAAGTGATTGGAATCAGAAACACAATACAAGAATAAACATGAAGGTTCATACACATGCCCCTTCAATAAGCCTATCAACTCAAAATGTTACAGTTGTGAGTTGGATTAAGCCAAACGTAGGACAAAGTATAATGCAGACTTAAATAAGAAACTATGCAGACTCAAATAAAAAGATAATGCAATTTTTCATATCTTAATTCCAAAGTGCAGATTGTTCTTTCAAATATAATCCCCAACTATTCTTGTGACTGAAACTGCCCTTTCAAATCACTAGTGTAAGTGGAAGCAAGCAAAACATCTCTTCAAACTTCAAGCAATAACACCCCCATAAAATTTCAATGGGGGGGGGGGGAGACCACCGCCAACACACTCTTATCCAGTAATAGTGACGAGCACCTTTGAAGGACTCACAAGTAACATAGCCCCTGAGAAGTTGATCAATGACTTTGAGAGGATTTCTATAAATCATCAAAGAAAACCAAATTCAATTTGTGTGCTTATAAACTGAAGGAGAAACCCCTTAGCACATTACAAGAACAAACAAACAAATACGCCAACTTGTAATACTATCATCAAAACCTCATAGAAGGGTTTTCAAATGTTGCAAAATACCTCATAGTGGTCTTGTTTTTGTGCGGTTCCGTCAAATACTAACGGATCCGTCAAAATATGGACATGAAATGTATATAACATATTATCAAAGTTAATATTACATAATATATATTGTTTTAAAAAGTACTAATAAAAAAATATTGATATGAAATAAAGTGTATGGAAAAGGAAATAAAATAAAACAAAAAATGAAGATATGGGGCTAACTTTTCCTAGACGAGTGAAGAAGAAGAAGAAGACGAGGAAGAAGAAGAGAAGAACGCTACCGAGGAAGACGTCGTCGAGGGAGACGCCGTAGGACCCACCATTCTCCACGAGGATCGAGCTCTTTCTTCTTCCTCCTCCCAGACCCAATTTTGGGTCAATCAACAAAATCCAGAGCGAGGCAACATGGGATGCCGCCTAGAAGTCTCCGAGGAAGCCACCGGGGGACCTATGTTAGGGTTTTTTTTGGGGTCAATCAACAAAACTCAATTGCCTTTTACCCCCCGTGCTTAGGGGTTTGTGTGAAAGACCTCCCTAGAGTTTCAAATGATGCAAATTACCCCACGTGGTTTGAGTTTTGTGCTGGAGGGGGGCAATTATCCATTAGCTAAATTAAAATGGCCTAAATACCCTTTATCTCTCTCTCTCACACACACACACATTATCATATTCTCCTCTAACTTCCTCTATCTAACTCTGTTCTCTCCCTCTCCTCTCTCTTTTCTCTCCAGATCTTCTTCTTTTCCTACTATCTTCTCCAGATTTTTACTCAAACACAAGCATACCAAGCTTTCAAAAACCACAAATAAGAGATTTATCTCATAAGAATCAATCTTGAAAAAAAAAAATCGGTCTAAAAACTTAGTTCTTTGAAGATTTGGACTCATTTTTGTTAATTCAAAAACAAAATCAAGAATTGTAAGAAGAGCACTATTGAACCACTTGCACCACCAAATACCAACCTAACATTGAGGAAAACTATTCAATTCACATGTGCCATATAGTGGATATCAACCCTAAAACTTTCTTTGACCACCTATTGGAACCCAAATAACCATCAGTTAACCCCCATCGTTCAAACCCCCACTCCACCAAAACCCATTCACAGTTAAGCACCCATTTCAATACCAAGCACAACATTTATCCCGATCGAGAGAGAGAGAGAAGGGTCGTCGCCCCAACCGTCTCAACAGCCATTCGATCAGATTGTAGAGTTGTAACCCTTGTTGACTCGATACAAGCATCTTTTGATGGAATAAAAGTGGATCTGGAACAAGGGACAAGCAATCAATCACGATTCTGTGGCTGAGAAAAATATGAGAATTAGAGAAGGACATGCTCCACCACTTGTCATTCCTGGTGAGGAAGCGCATGAGGAGCACGGGGCCGATGATCCCATTGATCAGGTACCACTTGCTCCCGACCATGTTTTTTTGCCCACCAAAACCCACCCATTCATTAACCAGGTTTTGACCAGTTGATATCCCAAATAGGAGCCCTAATGGGGGGGAGTTTGAGCCACACATTCAGTTATTGCTCGGGAATCCTGTGCAAATCACATATTCAGATATCACTCCCTGGATGTCCACGCATTCACCCAACAGGACCTTCTGGCGCCGCGTGATCCATACCTTCCATTTTGTGAGTTTCTCCCCCGTCAATCCCACGACTACGAGTACCGCGACGATGACGCAGGTGCCTATGGCTCGTTAGTTACATGCCATGAGGGCATGTCATTCCTTAAGTGTGTGTGTGTGGACATGTCATTCCCTACGTATGTGGGGGGGAGTCTTGCATCGCCAATTCAACATATAGATTAGTTTAAAATTTTCATTTATTTTCTTAACTTTATTTAAGTATTTTTCATTTTTAGTTTAATATTCCCATTTTCTGAGTCTGCATATTTTATTTATTTTGAGTCAACCCACCTTTTACAGTTGGTGACCATGTATTTAGAGTAGTGTAGAGTAGTTGCTTGTACACGTTAAGTTAAATATAAAAAAATGGTTTTAGAGAAAGGGCAATAACTTAGACGCATAAATGCTGGACAAAGTTCTATTAAAGTACCGACTTAGTGCGTGAAACCTACGGTGAGGCTAATTCTACAAAGGAATGTCTAGGGGAGCATTTCAGGACTGATAGTAATTCTATTACGGGGATTTGAGAACACAATGCCGATTCTTGTATCCGATAGTGCATGGCCACCTTCTTTAGGTAGAGGAGTATTTTTCACCCATATTCATGCCGGCACACAAAACAGCTGCATGAATGATTTTTATGGGGCCCTTACGGCGCCGACTCTATCATAGGAAATCAGTTTAGGAAAACCCAAGCCTTCCATCGCCATGAAACCTAGGAAGGATTTAGGAAGCTCTATCAATAGAGTAGACTAACCCTTCCTTCGCGTCGTGGTCGAGGGAGTAGTTTTGGGGTGGATCTTCATTGAGAGCATCATTCTACATACAGAGATTCTACATGAATTTACATTTTATTTCATATTTAAAGGGATGAATAAGGGTGAGAGAGAAGGTAACAATGCATTAAATTGCGAAGGTGATCACGACACTACACCGTGATCACATGAGTAGGAGAGTTGCCATGCTTCATCTATAATTACAAGGGTTCAAGGAGTGAAAAGAAGGAGTTAATTGATGGATGTGTCAGATTTTTCTCATCTGTCAGAGGTTAGGAGGGCTAGACACATACTTATACATAATTCTATCTACAACACGAGACGAGTATGGGGTGTCAATGAGCAGATTTGCAGACTTTACCTAAAAACATAGACAACTAAGATGTGTCAGATTTGCAAACTTTACCTAAAAACATAGACAGCTAAGATGTGTCAGATTTGCAGACCATTGAAGGGCTGGGAACCGTCCTTCAATCAAAACAGAATAACTCACCGATAAGTTTGGATGTAGTCGGAGTTCGCTTGTATTTTCACATGTGATCTCCGTCGCTCGAGTTTCCAACTACGTTTAGCTGTCTATGTTTTCAGTAAAGTCTTCACACATTTTTTTAGCTAATTTTTTCCCCGATTTGCGACTCATTAAAAGTCATCGGGTTTCCCATAAACCAAATACCTTTATGGAACTTTTGACGAAGTGGGAAACTATCCCGAGCGCTTGTTGACTAGCTCCCTTGGTGGTTTCATTGACGAGAGACACTTTCTAACCGATACGAGCCTCTTGGTTGTATGTTGGGTTTGTGGATGTTTTTTGACAAATCTTGCTCCTTGGACTTCCTCCCTCTCTCATGAAAGTGACTTTGGTTCGTAAGTGACGTTGTAGATCAATTGATGTCGAGTCTTTTTGGTTTTGTTGTTGTTTGATCTCACTAGTTCCATTGTGCCTTTTGGCCTAGCTTACTCTGTTACATCGACAATTACTGAGTTTAAGCTATTTGGTGTCGAGTCAAAGTGACTTGAATGTTGTAGAAACCACTTCCAACGACAACGAGAATTCTCTCGTCCATCCTCTCACTGAATCATCTCGGCCTCTTAACAAGAGTTGTATATTGATTGACGGTGGACTGATTGATAGTGATCTTTTATTATTTTTGTTCATCAAATTTTCGCTGTCGGAAGCTGCCTATCGCCTGATATCACAGGGGTTGAAAATATTATTTTTTTAATCATAAAAGACTATTTTTGAAAAGACTATGTTTGTTAGGTGACTCAAAATAACCATTAATCATGTCATTGAGAGAACATACAATCATTATTTTTGAGAACATATAATCGTTATCTCCGTCTTTTTTTTTGAAGGGAATGTTAATTTCATTAACTGTGGTTTTGCAAATCTTTCATCATACAATCATTTGCCCATACAGGCGCTGTCCCTACCCACACTCTAGTTTCGTCTAGTTGCAACCCAAATTTTGCAAAACAGTGGCTTAACTCATTACAGCTTCGGGGACACCACACCACCAATATTTGTGTAAATCGTCGAAGTAGCGCACGACAATCCGCCATTATCGACCCGAAAGGCGAACGATCCCGGTTTACCTGCACCGAACCGGTGAGATAAGCAACAATCTTCTGCAAATCAACCTCCAGTACAATACTCGAAAAACCCAATCTATTAGCAAGCATTAAGCCCTCTCTCACCGCCAAACCCTCCGCCTCCTGCAAAACAGGAACCCAAGGTATTGGTGCTGCCATCGACGCCAAGCATCTACCCAGCTGATCACGAATTACCGCCCCAACGGCTGCCTTCTCCTCCTTTCTCTTCCATGCTCCATCACAATTTAGCTTGACCCAACCCGGTTGAGGAGGTTGCCACAGCGATACTATTTGTGACTGTACATGAGAGTGAGATTGAGGGGTTGTTTGTGACCCTCCGGAACCTAGATTCTTCTCAATATCTACAGCCGACTGGTACTCCTGGATGGTATCCCGAACCTGTTCAACCAAAGTTTGCGCCGAGATTATTTTTCCTTCGAAAATCCGTAGGTTTCTGCAACGCCACACCACCCATATTGTAGCAATAAGAATGACTCTATCATCATCAGAAAGCTCTATCATGGACTCGAAAATCCATTTGTTAACATGGGAATGATATTTATGCCGTGTTCGATCCTGTAACAGTGAGTCCCAAACATGATGTATTTTTTTACATCGGAGAAAAATGTGTTCCTCCGTCTCGTCAGCCCGTCGACACCATATGCACTCTAGCAAAATTTGAACTCCGCGCATGAGTAGATTAACCGCCGTAGGTAGGACATGATTGTACGCACGCCATGCCGTGAAGATGGCTCTGTTATGAATCTTTGAGGACCATAGTTTGCGAAGAAAACCTTTTGTTGTCGTTGATTCCTCTCCACCAGCAGCATGTTTTGCCATGTCTTCGGCCACATGATAACCAGTTTTAACGGAATATTCGCCTTTTCCGTCAAAGAACCAAGCCCATGAGTCCACTTGTTCCGTAACTGGCAGAACTAACCTTTTAATTTATTCCACATCCACCCTGTTAAGAGTTGCTTCAAGCCTATCAATTCGCCATTGCCGACAATCCCTATCAATAAGATCAGAGACAGAAAGGCGTGCGTTAGCACTGCTCGGTGTGCAAACCTTGAATGAATAAGGGTGTGGCACCCATCTCCCATTAAACACATCAATAGTCGATCCATCCCCGATGATTTGGATCACGCCCCTTTCGAGCACTTTCTTCCCTGCGACGATTCCCCGCCAGACTTGGGAGGGATTATTTCCAAGATCAGCATCTAAGAACTCTGAGCTCGGAAAATACTTTGCTTTAAGAACTTTTCTAACAAAGAATCCGGTTTGGTGAGAATTCTCCACCCTTGTTTTGCCAAGAGAGCAAGATTAAAGGAATGAAAATCGCGAAAACCCACCCCGCCTTTCTCCTTTGTCAACTTCATTCGACTCCATGCTAGCCAACAAATTCCCTTGCCATCCTTCCGATTCCACCAGAAATCCCGAACTAGGCTTTCAAGTTTGTCACAGAGAGTCAAAGGAAAAAGAAAACATGACATAGAGTAACTTGGAATTGCTTGGATCACGGCCTTAATTAGCACTTCTTTTCCTGCAGTTGAGAGGAGCTTCTCTTTGTAGCCATTCAATCTCTTGCTAGCCCGCTCCAATAGTCCGTTGAAAGGCGTAGTTCTCAACCTTCCCACCTTTGATGGTAACCCCAAATACTTATCGAACACTTGAACCAGTTGGATATTCGAAATTCCACAAAGAGCCTCCCTATCGGATTGCAAAACATTGCTTGAGAACATGGCCGAGGACTTCAGCAAGTTGATTTGTTGTCCAGATGCTTTCTCATAGTCCTTTAAAATATGAAGAAGAGCAGCCACCTCCGATGAATCTGATTTGGAAAAGAAAATACTATCGTCAGCAAATAACTGGTGAGAAATATGGGGCTCCGAACGGGAAGCCTTTATGGGAGTGATGACGCCATTCCTGCTAGCATGCGAAAGAGAGTGGGACAACCCTTCAGTGCACAATAGGAATAAATAGGGTGATAAAGGACACCCTTGTCTCAAACCACGTTGAGGAACAACATCCCCAACCACTTCGCCATTTCTGACAAAGGAATATCTGACAGAAGAGACACATCTCATAATCAGGGACACAAGATTCTCATTAAAACCCATCTTCAGCATGATCCCGTGAAGGTACTTCCACTCTACCCGATCATAGGCCTTGCTCATGTCGGCCTTGAAAGCCATCATACCCTTCTTTCCTTTCATACGAGTATCCATGGAGTGAATAAGCTCATAAGCTATGACAAAATTGTCCGTAATAAGCCTGCCTGGGACAAAAGCACTCTGATTGGGAGAGATTATCGCATCCATTATTTTTTTGAAACGGTTAGCAATAGCTTTCGAAATAATCTTATAAATCACCATGCACAAGCTAATAGGCCTATAATCAGACGGTCGACGAGGTTGTCGGTTCTTCGGACTTAAAGTCAAAAGAGTGCGATTTAATGAATGTACCTCATCGCCATTATTTAGGATGCCCAGGCACGTAGCCGTGATCTTCGATCCAACGACCATATCTTTTGAAAGAAGGCGGGCGGAAAACTGTCAATGCCCGGAGCCTTGTGCGGGCTCATCATAAAGAGAGCATCACGAACCTCTTTGGCCGTGAAGGGGCCTGCCAAGTAATCATTTTGATCATCCGTTATAATTCGTGGAACCAAGCCAATAATCTTGTTAACATCATCATCAGATGGGTTACTTGTTGTAAACAAATCTGAAAAATAGCTATTTAGAACTTGGACCACATCATCGTCACTCTCCTTCCAACATCCCCCATTGTCTTCAATGCCGATAATTGCATTTCTTGCACGTCGCATAGATGCACGTTGATGAAAATACCTCGTGTTTTTATCACCTAAACGTAGCCACGAATCTGTTATACTCCGCCCGTAATACTCGAGTTTTTTCGAAAGCATCCCTTGTCAACTGCTGATCTGCCATGGCTTGGAGTTGAACCCGAATATCTCGTAGTCGTTTCGGAACATTGCCAAAGGACTTCGATTTCCAGACTTTTAGACTCTTCGCAGTAGCTTTGAGCCTACCAGTGCATCCACTTCCACCAGCCCGCCAAGCTTCCATGACCACATCCTCGAAACCGACGCCATCAAACCAAGCATTCTCGAAGTGGAATCTGCGACGGCCATTCCAGAGCTTCCGGTGAGCCTCCGGGTCGATAATGAGTTGAATTGGTACATGTTCCGACACTGTCGAAACAAGATGATTCACTCGTGCCCCCGCAAAAGTCATAATCCATTCCGGCGATGCCACCACCCGATCTAATCTTTCTCGAATAGCATACTCCTCACTTTGATTATTCGTCCAAGTAAAACGAGGACCCAAAAAACCAATATCCTTTAAATTGTTACGATGAAGAGCTTCCAAAAAAGGAGACAATTGATAAAAAGAAAGATCACGACCCCCTTCCTTTTCCTCATTAGAAAGAATCGAGTTATAATCACCCATTATACACCATTGAGGGATATCCCAACGACGCAACTTATCGATAAGAGCCCATGTATGAACTCTTTCCGAGGCCACAGGATAACCGTAAAGACCGGTGAAATGCCAACTCAAACCCGAAGACTCTAATTTTATTATGCAATCAACATGAAAAGCGGAAGAAGATAAATAGACACTGACATTGTTTGATCCCAAAGGAGAGACAACCCGCCTTGGCGACCAAGACCCCGACAACTAACATGAAATCCGCAATAAAAACCACACTTAACACGAATACGGTCCATCTCTGCAAAATTCAACTTAGTCTCCATCAAAAACAAGAAGTTTGGCCGCTCCCTCATGACGAGATCGCGGAGTGCACGGAACGCACAAGGATTACCCAATCCTCGTACGTTCCATCCTAGGTCGATCATTGCATCCGGCGGTGGTGCATCGCACCCACCACCGATATCTCAGAAGTATTTTGGTCAATTTCCTCGGCCACTTGCCGTGGAGGAGAGACACCGTCTCCTTGTGCATCAACAGCTTCTTCCAACCCCATAGTCTGCTTTGTCTTTTTCGCTTCCCCTTGTCGCTTAATGGTGAAGTTTATATCCACAAAATCCACAGTATTCTTTCTCTTAACTGGAGCCATAACAGACCCTTCATCAGCCCCCTCTTTCTCCTTACCTTTTCTAATCTGCGCCCTTAGCTCAACTAGATTCCTTCCCTTCGCGACCTGCTCTGTCTTCGGAGAGGACATCAGAAACTTCGCCTGTTTCTTGGCCTGTCTTGGCAAGAGTATAGGCTTCTGAGTAGCTTTGAAAACCACTGGGCCGATTGGCGGACTGGACAGCGACAAGGGCTTGGTAGTATGGGTCCCATCAATCTTGAGGCCCAAAAGCTTGCTATCTAGTTCACCACCCGTACCCGTTTGATCTTTGACCCGAACTGTATCCCGCAAATCCGGTAAAAACGTTGAGTTTGTGATTATCTTTAACGAGTCATGACGAGCGTCATTAATTACCTTAAAAGCCCCGACATCAATGCTCCCTTGAATGTTGCGATCGTTTTCAGTAACCGCCATAGCCAATGCATCTTCCAAATCCGACTCTGTAACCGTTACCATGTTTCTCGGCGGATTTGTAGCGGCCATTAATGGCTGGCGTTTCACTCCCTTTCCGGCCACCGTCCGGGAAGCCGATGCTTGAGCATGGTTGTTGAATCGTCTAACTGGAGTCTTTGGAGGAGGTGGAGGCTTGAAACCTGCCGGAATTAAAATCCATGAACCGTAGCTTAGCTCAGTACCCTCACCCTGAACCTGATAAGGGCATGAACTAAGCTGATGAGAAATCAGACCACAGCGAAAGCAAACTGCGGGGATGCATTCATAACGGAACGACACCAGGCACTTCTCCCCTCTGCCGATATCTACCAAAGCAGATTTACGCAGGGGATGAGCAATGGAAATTCTCACCCGAGCCCGAAGTACACGTTCTCCATGTTCATCATCAACCGCCTCCGCCGTCATAGCAATTCCCAGGCCATTCCCCACAAGAGTACCCACATCTTTGTTTCGCAAATGCGGTGGCAAACCCAAAATTTGGATCCAAACAGTGATGTGAGAAAAAACATAGTTTGATGGAGGAATTGACGGATCCCATTTTTGGACGACAAGGACCACGTTGTCGAAGGACCATGGCCCCCCCGCTAGTATCCTCTCCATGACGACCACCTTCTCAAACCGAAAGAGGAACAAGTTGTGTCCCTCCTTTGTAATAGACTCCGAACTACCATCTTCCAAACTCGCCTCAGAACTTCGGTCATGATTCTCTCCTTGATAGGTTGATCAGAAAGAAATTTCCCGATAAGGCTAGCAGCATACGCTTCTTCCGCCTTCTGACGAACAACGTCACCAATATCAATCTGCAATTCGTCCTCCAACGTGGGCATAGAGGCTGGTAGGGATGAACTCGCCATGATACTGGTGTGATTGTAAAAGGATACAAACAACCATGATCTCCAATCCCATAAAAAGGCGTTGGAGATGAACCATATCCCACAACATTCATTAAAAAATCTCAGCCAACCGCTGAAAATCATCCTCACAATAAGCAAGATCAAATCTTGTAATAACAGCGCCATCATCTCAGGCAAAACTCTCATGAGCAAGGCTCAGAGAGACACTCCAACGATGTGATACCAAGCTTTTTGTTAACCCAATGCAGACTCATATTATCTCTTACAATTTGTGATTGTTTAGAAAAGAACCGTTATCTCCGTCTTTTGATCTTCTTTTTACACATTTTGATCTTCAAAATAGTAATAAGTCAACTATTTTGATCAAATATAAAAAATCGTTTGAAAAAAAAGAAACACACTGAAAAATATAGTTATTTTTTCTAAAAAAAATTAAATAAAGTTATTTTTATTCTTTTGATTTCAACTAGAATGAAACGATACCATTTGTTGATCCAATAACAAAAGTATAATTTTCTCAAAACCAAAAGAAAGAGAAAAACAAAACAATTTCTCAAACCCGGTGCATGGGGTTCCGGGTTCAAACCCGGACAAAACAATTTCTAAAAAAAAAAAAGAAAAGAAAAAGGAAAACCTAGTTTAAATTTTCATTGAAAAAGTGAAATAGATAGCTTTAAGTTGGCAAAAAAAAAAAAGGTTTGCAAAAAAAAAAAAAAGATAGCTTTTAAAAAAAAGTGAAAAAGAAACGTGTCAGCGAAACACTGGAGAACTACAGTAGCACAGTGCGCTAGCACGTAGATAGACCTTCCTCAACTCTAAAACCCTACTCCAAACTCTTGAGCCTCTCCTTCTCCTACAACCCCCTTTCCTCTGCTTTCTCTCCAACCTTTGAGCACTTCTTCATCGGCCTTTTATGTTATCATGTTGCGATTTATTCAAACAATTCGATCCATATGACTAGCTCGCTCGATGGTTTCATTGACGGGAGACACTTTCTAAATGATACGAGCCTCTTGGTTGTATGTTGGGGTTGTGGATGTTTTTTGACAAATTTTGCTCCTAAGACTTCCTCACTCTCTCATGAAAGTGACTTTGGTTCGTAAGTGACGTTGTAGATCAATCGATGTCGAGTCATTTTGGTTTTGTTGCTGTTTGATCTCACTAGTTTTATTGGGTACACATATTTTTCTTCTGGAAAACACTCTTTGGTTAGCGTTGTTGCAGAGGCGGGCAACTTACTAGCACCTTTTGGCCTAGCTTACCCTGTTACATCGACAATTGTGAGTTAAGCTATTTGGTGTCGAGTCAGAGTGACTTGAATGTTGTAGAGACCACTTCAAACGACAACGAGAATTCTCTTGTCCATCCTCTCACTGAATCATCTCGGCCTCTTAACAAGAGTTGTAGATTGATTGACGGTGGTCTGATTGATAGTGATCTTTTTATTATTTTTGTTCATCAAATTTTCGCCGTCGGAAGCTGCCTATCGCTTGATATCACAGGGTTGAAAAGACTATTTAAGTTCTCTCTCTCTCTTTTTTTCATAAAAGACTATTTGTTTTTGTTAGTTGACTCAAAATAACTATTTAATCATGTCATTGAGAGAACATATAATCGTTATCTCCGTCTTTTAGTCTTCTTTTTACACATTTTGATCTTCAAAATAGTAATAACTCAACTATTTTGATCAAATATAAATCAAAACGTTTAAAAAATTAAAGAAACACACTGAAAAATATAGTTATTTCTTTCTCAAAAAAATTATATAAAATTAATTTTTATTCTTTTGATTTCAATTAGATTGAAGCGATACCATTTGTTGATCCAATAACAAAAGTATAATTTTCTCAAAAACAAAAGAAAAAGAAAAACAACCCAATTTCTCAAACCCGGTTCAAACCCCTGCATGAAGTCCTGGTTCAAAACCGACTGACCACAAACCAATTTCTCAAAATATAAAAAGAAAAGAAAAACGAAAACCTAATTTAAATTTTCATTGAAAAAGTGAACAAGAAACGTGTGAGCGAAACACTGGAGAAGCACTGTAGCACAGTGCGCTAGCACGTAGACAGATCTTCCTCAACTCTAAAACCCTACTCCAAACTCTTGAGCCTCTCCTCCTACAACCCCCCTTTTCTCTGCTCTCTCTCCAACCTCCGAGCACTTCTTCGTCGCCTTTTTTATGTATCATGTTGCGATTTCCTCAAACAACTTGATCCATATGATCTCTACATCTTCTCAACTTATCCCCTTCGTCAACACAATTACTCCATCGCTTCTCTGAGATTCACTGCTATGTTGGCGACCTCAAGAGCCCTCATTTCTCGCCTCAGATTCATCCCACTATCGACGAATCACCTGAGAAGTTTCACTTCCGCATCTTCAATCACCGATTATGAAGACATCAGCGAGGCGCATCCCCGAATCATCGTGCCCAAACCAGGGGTTATGCCCCCAACGTCGAAACGAACGGGCTTAATCGCAGTCAAGTGTGGCATGACGGCGCTATGGGACAAATGGGGTGCTAGGGTTCCGATTTCTATACTCTGGGTCGACGATAATACCGTCACTCAGGTCAAAACGCCCGAGAAGGAGGGGATTTCTGCTCTCCAGGTGAGTCCCATTTTTGGGTCCTTTAAATTAGAATGATGTATTGCGATAAATTTTGGGTTCTTGGTTACTGATTGGTGTGTTTATGTGTTTATTGGGTTTGGCTTAGATTGGTTGTGGGCATAAAAAGGAGAAGCAGTTGACTAAGCCGGAAGTGGGTCATTTTAGAGCTCAGGGTGTTCCGATGATGAGGAAATTGCGGGAGTTTCCGGTGACGGTGGACGCCCTGCTGCCTACTGGGTTTTCGCTCGGTGTTCGCCATTTTGTTCCTGGTCAATATGTGGATGTCACAGGAATAACTAGAGGAAAGGGATTTCAGGTGAAGTCGATGCTCTTCGTTTGCTGGTGCATTTTTACTTGTTAATGCTTTTTTTGATTTTGATCTGAACTTAGAAGCTTGCACATTATTCGTTCTTTAGATGCTAATTCTAGCTCAGCTACTTTAGGAGTCCATACACACAAACACACACACACTATGTGTATAACCTCCCTCCCTTGGTCACCTAATGTCAATAGCGTGTTTCGACCAATGCTCGCATACTGAAAAAAAATGTGTAACTTGATTATTATTGCTATGTTAATGTATGTTAAGAGGAAGTGGAACCTGAATAAATTATGCCTAGTGAGAGATACGAGGTCTATTTACCAAACGACCTTGTTTTTTTTATAAAGTTCAAGAGTATTGTGAATCTGTGATCTTATGCATGTCATCTATTTGGTCAATCTTTTGTCCACCATGTACATGGGCTATACAATTGGGTGGTGTCATTTATTATTTGAAGTCACATGGTTCACTCCATCATTTGGTGAGGGTGAAGGTGAAGGTGAGAGGCGAGCTTTTCTTATGGGTGAGTTTGCTTTGATATCGTGTCTTCAGACCACTAGTTTGCGCCAAAAGTCGAGGCCCTGTGATTAAAGAAGGGGGATAGGTGCTCAATGTTCTTCCACCAGTTAGCTAATTCTAATAGGAAGTCGAACTTCATAGCCTGAGTTGAGGTGGGGGAGTTAGCTTTTGTGGAGGATGAGGAGGTGGTGCAAGCGATTGTGAATTTTTACCAGGGTCTCTTCTAGGAGAGTGAGAAGAATAGGCCCAAATTGGATGTTTTGGATTTTGCGGTTTTAGATGACGGAGTCGCTGAGGGTTTGGATGTACCTTTGGAGAGGATGAAGTGAAGTAGACTTGCTTTCGCTGGGGGCCGTCAAAGCTCCGTGTCCGGACTGGTGACTGTTGCTTTTTTTCAGCATAATTGAGATGTTGTTAAGCTTGTTGTTATGTCCATGATGCAAGATTTTCATCTGACTGGGAGATTTGAAAAGCCTGAATGCAATTGCATTACTCCTTAAAAGGCAGGAGCAATGACCATTTTAGACTGCTGGTCGATCAGTCTGTCGAATGCCTAATGCAAGATTCTAGCCGAGGTGCTTGCTTTGAGGCTTAAACACATTTTCCCCTCTCATTTTGCGGTATCAGAATGCTTTTGTGGCAGGCTGACAGATTCTTGACACGGTTTTAGTGGCGAATGAGTGTTTGGATCATAGGTTAAGTGGAAACGAGCCATGATTTTTGGAAATTAATCACGTGAATTGGGATTTTTTGCTTTATCTCCTTGGGAGGATGGGTTTTAGTCATTTTTAGTTAGGCTGAATTAAGGCTTGTATTACATCTGTTAGGTTGTCCATTCTAGTGAATAGTACTCCTAAAGGTTTTTTCATGGCGTGCGTTGAGGCAGGGCTACCCTCATTCACCACTTTTATTTATCATTTTGTCATGGAGGCCTGAGCAGGATGCTAGAGAGAGCAGTTTAGGAAGTTTCTTGAGGGGTTTTTAGGCTGGCAGGCTAGCGGCACCCAAATTCATATATCCACCATTTGCTTTTTCCGGACGATACCTTGGTCTTATTTGAGGCGAGAGCGAGTTTACTAGGTTACCTCCTAAGGGTTCTCGACGGTTTTCCGGTAGTGTCGAATTCGAAAGTATATTTAGGGAAGTCTGAGGTCATTCCGATTGGAAATGTGCCTAGGACTCCTGAGTATGCCAATATCCATGGGTGTCGTGTTACTCGTATTCTTGTCAAGTATTCAGGGTTGCTTTTGGGGGCAAGGTATACGGATCCCAGGGTGTGGGATTAGATAGTGGAGAAACGCCATCGAAGAATTTTCTGGTTGGAAGAGGCAGTTTTTTTAAGGGTGGGCGAATTACTCTTACAATGCGTACTTTGTCGAGTCTCCCTACTTATTTTATGTCTCTTCGTCATGCCGGTTTTTGTAGCTAGGCATTTGGATAAGATTTAGCGGGACTTTCTTTGGGGAGCGATGGGGGGAAATCAGTTCAAGCGTCACAGTGTATCTCCCAGTGGAGAGTGGAGGGTTGGGTATCTGATATCTGATCCGGTTTAATCCGTCCTTATTGGGGAAGTGGTTGTGGAGGTATGGTGTGAAGCGTGAAAGTCCTCGGCGAGGAGTTTACTTCTGCTAGGTTGTGCGCGGTAAGAAAGGGTTGGCGGTCCATGACTGTTGTTGGTCCTTTTGGGCGTGGGCTGTGGAAGGGTATTAGGCAGGTTGGGAATCGTTTTGTGGACAGGGTTTCGGTCAAGATTGGCTTTGGGGATTGGGTCCGGTTTTGGGAGTATCGTTGAGTCGTGGATATCCTGTGGCGCGGGACCCCCTTAGCCCTTGTGATTCATTATTGGAGTGGGGGCATGGTGAGGGAGCGAGAGGGTGGCAATGTAGTGTGGGATGTTTGGTTTAGGGAGAATTGAATGATTGGGTGGTTCCAGACTTGCTATTCTTTTTTTAAATTATGTACCGTTTCGTAACTCCTAATGGGGGTAGTGAATCCTGGGTTAATTGGTACTGTCTGTGTGGATCTAGCTCTGAATCGGTGAACCACCTGCTACTGCATTATTCTGCTGTGTTGTCCTTCTGGAGTCTGATTCCAGGGAGTTTTGGTATTTGTTGGGTTGTCCCTTCCACGGTTTCGGCGTTCCTAGTTGCTTGGGGTGGGGTTTAGGTGGACAGAGAGAGGAACAAAGTTTGGCGGTTGGGTCCTTAGGTTGTCATGTGGATCATTTAACGCGTGTGTAAGAGGCAGATATTTGATGGTGTCTGAATGTTGGATTATTTCGTTAGAGGGTTCATTCTTCAGTTGCTCTTGGAATGGCATCTGGCGTGCTGCTGACTTTGTTTGATGAATTGCTGGATTTTCTCTGGCTTAGTCCGTATGTGTTTGTTAGGTTCTTGATCAATTGCTGCTGACTTTGATTCATAGTATGAATTACCAAATTCTTTGTAAATGTTCTTTCTCACTTCAGTAAATTTTTGATCACCTATAAAAAAAGTCACATGATTCAGGAACAACTATATCTTTTGTGGATGTTTATGGTAAAAGTTATGTGGATGGCATTTCCTCATATGCTCAGTATTCTTAAGCGGACATTAAGCTACTGAAAAGTGTCATAGTTTTGAATCATCCTAGGACAGGTCCTATAGTATCAGACAAATCCTTGGCGTTAACGTGGAAATCAATGATTCAGTACCTAGCATTGATATCGAACTCTGTATCTTAATATCCATCTTACTCTGAGAAGGTACTTTTGCTATACATGCTGGCTTTGTAAAATTTTATTGAATGGATAAACTTGTGAGTGACATCTAGCTTATCAATCTTTTAGGCTTATTTGTTAATACCTAACCAAAGGCGGAAAATTGCTTCATGATGAGCCAGTCAAGTGAAGGTTAAGTAATATGAAGCACTATTGGAGCAGCTAATTGGAGTTAATTGCCATAATTTTTATCCATTAATTTCTGAGTGCATAATTCTCTTCTCTATTTACCCACTACCATTCCGAGTATTGCTTTTTACTCGAAAGATTAATAGAGAGGAGGAGCAAATTCATGAGGAGACTTTGGCTGACACATTGACATATGAATGTATTGGAACTATCCTTGTTGGTTTATGAATTTCGTTTCCTACCTTGGTTTGGATATCACTACAAGTCCAAAATTCCACAATACTATGAACCATGAATGTTCTGGATGCACTTCCAGACACATATGGCATCTTCTGATGAAAGGATCCCTTCAGGCGTTGTTATCTGTTGCATACTCTAATACTTATAACTGATTACGAGCCTTTTCCTCCTGGCTCTAATGACAATGACTATCTCGACAAGCCTTTTTTCCAGTTTAACCGTTGTCGGCTACATGGATCAATCATCTTCAGTTGGGTCTGTCCAAACTCATTTCGTCCCTTGGGTTTAATTTGACTAGGTTGTGTCTTATTGTATCTATCTTATCGTATCTATGGTCTCCGTCTCCCTTGTTCACCACCGTCAATCTGAACCATATCACAACCATATCACATTTTGTCATCCAACGACCTACAATACACATGACAAACCACCTCAAACGATTCACTCTCATTTTAGTCTTCTATAGGTACAACGTCCAAATTATTTCTTTTCTTATTGGGCATTCTGGGCTCTGTGCCTATGTTATATGCAACTTTATTACAGAAAACACATATTTGGTCTGTTTACATTTTCCTGCGAATTTTCATTTTGAGAGGCGCAGTAATTTTTTAGTAAGGGCAAATTATCCATCAAGACTTCTGGTATCCTAGAGTCTCTAGCTCTCGTGTTTTTATTTTCAGTCATCTCCGTGGTTATATCTGTAAATTATAGATTACTTTTCATTTGCTTGACAAGACGGCAAATGGGAATCTTAACATGTGACACTCGTCATAATAATGACATCAAATCATAGGTGCAGGTGTGGAGCCGTCAACCTTAGTTACGTCGCAGTGGTCAAAGAGTCTCGATCAAAGGATAACCGCCAATATTTGAGTCGGGGTTGGCCATGGCCTCCCCTCTAGATCAGTGGATATTCTTGAGTTGTCTTATTCGTTACTCTCTAATTGATGTATGTGGCGAAGTACAAAGTTTTGGCGGTAGTCTAAGTGGGTTCAAACTTACTCTTGACATTATGATTGTGGCACCCTAGTAAACCTTAACCTGATCTTTAGAGTACTCTTCATGCTCTGCGCAACAGTTAAAACTGGTTCCTTTGAGACTCACTCAAGCCCAGTGAACTGGATCATGAAAGTATTACTCTTTCTGTCCAGCTATACGTGCCTGGGCTGCCTTTGCACGGATATTTAGAAAGCTAGATAGTCAGATTTCCCATCCTACATGTCGGTCTACCCACAAGAGTAGGCAGTCTACTCATTTCCAAAACTATCCTCATTTGTAATTTTGTACTTTTTCTTTAAAACAGTGATGAATTATTAGTCAGATTCCCATCCTATATGTCGGTCTACCCGCAAGAGTAGGTGGACGCGGTTTTTATATCCAAAGCCTCAAACAGCAAAACTGATGCTTCATTCTCCCTCCTCTCTCAAGCCCTTTTTCACTCTTCCTCTCAACCTCGTTCACAAGAAAATTTCAATACTGGGAAATCAAAGAGCTACATATCCGACAAATATGAGCTCTGACGGCACAACAGTCTCACTCACCCTTTCATTTGGTGTGTAGCCTACAAAGCTTTGTTACCAGGAAACTCCAGTGATCAAGATTATGTTATAGCCAACATGGATTACTTTCATCAATCATCAATCTACTGCCATCCAAAATTCATGAGCATCATAACCTGCTAGAGCAGAGAGGGAGGTTAAACATAGAAGATACGTGTTTTCTTTGAAGTTGACTGGTTAGCCGTTGCAGTAGGGGTGAACAATTATGTTGGATGATGTAGTCAAATTGTAGAAATAATATTTTAGGAAGTTCATGCAAAAAGCAGAGTATTTTTGGTAACAAGACATGTATTTTGGGATTGCCAAAAAATTGAAAGGAAGACATGTAAACTAGGATAATTATGGTGAATAATGTAGTCAAGTTGTAGAAACAACAACTCCTCAATGTTAAAGTAGGAGGTTCATGCAAAGGCATAGTATTTTTAGTACCAAGACATATTTTGGGATTGCCATAAATTTTAGAAGGAAGCATAAAAGCTAGAACAGAGGAAGTAAATAATTTTTCATCCTTTGACTGATTTTTAAATTCTAGTTTGATATCTGGAGCTTATTGTGATGTGGGTTGCTGTTTGAACCTGGAAATATCATGTTCATCATACTGCAATAGATTAATGATTGTTTGATTACTATGAAAAAATAGTTTCTGTTGCTTATTTTTGCTCCAGTCTTAGTTTACATATCATGTTTGACTTCGCACCTTGTTCCAATATGCGGTTGATTGGTGAATGTACAAAACATGTATTTTTGGCCATTGAAACTGCAATTTGGAGTTGATAAGAAAATTTGGAGTTGTATTTTTGGAGCTGATTTTTGTATTTATAAGGAACTATGTAGTGCTTAGACTCCAAAATATTGAACTAAACTTTTTGACAATTTATATTACGTATTCTCAATAGTTAAGGTATAGATTGTTACCTGACTTAATAAACATATACAAATTGAAAGCCAATAATACGAATCAACATTATAAGAGGGTAATTTGGTTGTTTCTACACATCCTTCCTCTTATCCTGCACCACCCAAACTAGTGATGAACGTCCGGCAACATATCCTACCTCACTCTACATCACCCGAACACAGGGACCGAAAGTTTCATATTCGACCTATTCCCCATCAATCGTGTCCGACCTAATATCCCATCAAACCTCATATCCCGCTGTTTCATATCCCATACCCAAACGAGGAGTAATAAGCTTAATCTTTAGGCTAGGTTTGCCCCAGTGGAGTCAGTACGATTACAAATAGGATTGGATACAAATTAAATGATTCCATGTATTTCGTTGACAGTTCAAAGGTTAGTTGTTTGTGATGTTACAGTTTATTCCATCATTTCATCTTACATCACCCAAATAAAGGAGTATAATTTTATCTGACTAGGTTAAGTAGTCAAACCAATGGTATCACAAATGCATCTTATTTAACCTATACCAAACGAAGATTGGAACAAAGTTGTTTCTGACTACGATACTATTGTATGATCTAATAGTGATCATATCTATTTCTTTAAAGCTCCAGTGTGCCAAAAGTAGGTCGTGTATATTTGTAAATTTGATATGCTTCTCCAGAATAATGTGTGATATACATAATTTCTGAACAGTATGATATATCTGGCTGCTTTCTTCTGAACTATGATTTAGCTTCTATTATGTTCTGTTTGCCTTTGATTTTCTGTTATACCGTTCTTATTCTTATGTTGTGAAGTTGTCATGTTGTCCACGTGAGCTGTTGTTCGATTAGATGCTAACTTGCCAACTGTAGATGCTCTTATGATTCCTTATTTTGAATCCTTGGAGAGGAAACAAGGAATACTTGGTTTTACATTGTGTACTAACATGTCAATTTCTCTTTCAGGGTGTTATGAAAAGGCATCATTTTAAAGGAGGTCCTGCATCTCATGGTGCATCATTATCACACCGAAGTGGTGGTTCTACTGGTCAAAGAGATGCCCCTGGAAGGGTGAGCATCGCACTTTATTTTCTTTTAATTGGTGAATTTCCTTTTTCAATTCACTGGTATTCAGGTACTACTACTACCTGACACTGGCTGACAGTTCATTATCCTGTTATATGTACTTCTCTATCTAGATTGATTGTTAGAGAAAACTGCTTGTCTAGTGAACGACTTGAGTGGTTATCACAAATTAAGATGCATACCCACTAGCAGATTTTTCCATTTTATACTTGCTAGATGAAGGATCAGATTAAATCAGCATGAGAGCTGTAGTAGGTTCCGAAAGATTAATACGGAGCCTTTCCGTAATACATTGTGATTGGTTCACATATGAAGGTCTTGTTCTGAGGTGTAAACTGAATAAAAGAAAATGCAGGGAGATGTTTTGCCATGTAGCTCATTTGAATTTTAAATGTGTACTATATCGTTTCATGGGTTCAGGAGAATAGCTTTGTAGTTACAATACTTTTATATGTTTCTTTCCCAGGTTTTCAAAGGTCGAAAGATGCCTGGTCGTATGGGTGGGAAGCAACGGACAGTCAAGAATGTATGGGTTTACAAAATAGACCCAGCAAGGAACTTGATCTGGGTTAGAGGCCAAGTATGGTTTTCTGACCTTTTATTCTTTGATGGTTTTTATATTCATTAACATTCTCTTTTATGGGCGTAAAAATATTTAATTCATATCCAAATCGGACATTACGGATCGTCGTGTAAAAGAAAGCATACTCTAGAAGCAACTGTCGTTCAGAGTATTTATGCTTTTGGAAGTTTCTTACATATCAGTTAAATATATATTAAGGTCTGATGAAGACCTCATATTATTCAACTCAATTCAATAAACAAGATTCTCCTATTACAAAGATTGAAGAAGAGACGAAGAAGTAGAGATAAACCCTAACCTAACTACTGCCCCTCCCAAACACTCTTCCGAAATTCAGCCTGCATACTTCCCAGTTTCTCGTCCTTTTATGCATAATAATGCAATCCTAATAACATGTATAATTTAATTAAGCTAATTTAACTTCCCAACACAGGAGCCTATTTTGCATTTTAATCAAGAGCTCTGCTCATATGTTATTGCGAAGTCATGTATAGGAATTAAAATTCTAATTGGCATTTGCTCTCTTGATAATTGAATTAACGGCATTTGGAACAAAGATTTACAAAATAGTAATAGCTACTGAAAGATTACTTTTCATGTTAGTTTTATTAACGTTTCTGTTGTTTTCATGCATTTTCCGACTTCTCACCTCTCAAGCTGCATTCCAGGAAATCTTTGTAATAGGAAATCTTTGCTTATCTAAAAACCCATAAAGCACAATGACACGCGCTTGCTTGCTAATTACATAACACAAGTTTGTGTTATCTTTGTATTTCTATGTTCTGAGGCAGCTTCAATCTCTCTGCAGGTTCCTGGGGCTGAAGGGAACTTTGTGTTTATAAAGGATGCTGTTTACAAGAAACCGGATAGTTCATTGCTTCCTTTTCCTACTTATTTCCCTCCTGAAGACGAGGATCCGGAACAGTTAGAACCTCTGGTTGCTGATCTTGGGGAATTAGATCCATTTATGGCAGCCGACTAGTTGGAGCCGCATCACAGCAGCTGATCAGTGGTGGGCACAATTCCTCCAAAGTGCCAGGTTCCTTTTGTTGTTAGGTTAAAACTACTTCTAGTGATAGAATGATGATGAGATAATTTGATTGATCAATGAGCGATATGAGGCTGTTCTTTGACTCACACCCAGTAATTAACACTGGGTTAATTTCTGAAAATGTCGAAGTTTTGGTTTCAAATAAACATCAGAAGCTCCGCTGGACCGTACTTGTCGATTTTGCCTTCAGAATGTGATAGACAAATTAACCAGTGCCTGTGGTATGCCATGGAACTAGTTCTATTAGAGCGGCTTTTATCAGTCATTTCAGTATGGTATTTGTTTAATTGAAATTTCTGCGAGAGATTAGCCTTAGTTTATCATATTTTGGTCCAATACCTGAGGAACTATACCTGGTTTCTTGAATTTTAGATGTCGATTCCAATACGTGAATTAAAATTAGACAATTTCCCTTCTGATGAGATCACCGGTCTGATATGAGAATGAGATGGGAAAATGTTACACATTCAAAGGAGAAATTGATTAACTTTATTAACTCATGCATATGAGTTCATATCATGCTTTCATGCTTCGTTCATGAAATGATGTTACGAAGGTAGAATTTGTGTTTCTAGTTTCTACTATTAGCACTGTCCAATTGGTGTTAGCAACATGAAGTGAGTTAATAGCGTGTTTAGATTACTAATGTATGATTGAAGTGAGATGTGTTAGAGACATTGGAGGACACCAAACCTAGTTAATTGATGTCTAAAGTCGTACTTCTAATGTGGGTTCATATGAATACCTAGCGGCATAAATGGATAACATTCATGAAAGTAGGCCAGGTAAAAAATATGGCTCTATACATCTTCTCCATCTTGTTCGCGAATTGATCTACCTAATGTTAGAAGGCCCCTTTGCTATCTCAGCCGAATTGCTAGTTAGACCAATGAGTCTTTGCGAGCACGAAGTGTCAAACTTCTCCTTCAATTGAAAAACTAACATCCATACCAGTTTCTTCTGTCTTTCTCTCACCACTGTTAGTCATCAAACCCGACCAAACTAGACCCATCATCCATACCCAAACCTCACACACCTCCCTCGATAACATCCCAACTATCAACTGTCGAGAACCCCATAATGGAACCAAAATACGAATATACCGAATTCGATCCCACCAATTGAAGAGATAAATTGCTGTCGAAGTTATTCATCATTATCTTATGGAGTAAGTATTACATAAATCCAACATACAGTTTGTAATTTCTCACAACTTCTCTATAATACTTTGAAGATAATAATTTAATGTACAAACTTGAATTCTTAAATTAACGAAATAATCATTGAAAAGGTCGAAACTAATGTATGCCACACGCTTTTAAAACCATATAAATGGAGAAGACATTGAAACTGAAGGTGAATGTGAACTTGTAACATCCAACTATTATGATGAGCAAACGCCACCGTCCGTGGCCACCTTCCAAGTGCTGAAAACACTACTATTTCTTTTCCGTCCATTCACAAGTCGGCTTAAATGGGTATTCACTGTCTGGCAATGTAATTTTTATTTAGGAAAATGAGCATTTCGTTGAATTGTAGTCACCGATACATGATTCAAACCCAGCTCATTTTTCTAAATTGATTGAATTAGGCAATTTCCCTTGTGATGGCATTGCTGGTCACGATATGAATATGATAAAACATCTGAATCCAAAAGAAAAACTGATTTACTTCATGTACGAGATTTGAAAACGTATGAATTCTGAAGAAGAATTGATTAACTCATGCATATGGGTTTAGGTCACGTATTCATACTTTGCTCACGTAACATTACTATGAGCATGGTTTTCGAACTCTTGGGGTGAAACTCGTTAAGGATAGGTAAGTAACTAATGACTACAAACAAAGCAATCTGGAATTCATACCACTCTCTCCTACTCTTGTCTATCTCTATCTATGTTTTTCTCGCTGATCTCTTTTTCTTTTGGCCCACTAAGGGCATGTTATTACCCATGATTAAGGTTAATAATATACACCAATTGCAACGTGTATATAGTCCCGTCAGTTACATTTCGACAGTACTTTACTCTTTGGTTCATTTACATTTTTTGGGCTACAATTCAAAAAACATACTTAGGGTTTGGGCGGAACCCGGAAAGCATACCCGTGGTTCTATTTTAATCAAATGAACTTTTGACAGAAATCCCTCCTACGATATCGTCTCACTGACACTTAAATACCAGCAGTATTGATTTTGTCAGAAAACTCCCCTGCTGTTTCACTTTTACCGACACTGCACACCATTTTACTAAAACTGCTGGTAGCTAAGTGTCGATAATAGTGAATCTGCAGGGGGGTTTATGTTTGAAAAATGGTGCGCGATGTCGGTAAAAGTGAAACTGCAGGGGTATTCTGACAAAATCAATACTGTTTGTAGCTTAGTGTCAGCAAGACAATACTGTAAGAGGGTTTTCTACCAAAAGTTCTATTCAAAATGTACAACCGTGGTACGTTTCATCCACCCGAGTTCGTTCTTTGCTCTCTCTGTCTCTCTGTGTGCGTGTAACTGATGGAGATTACAAAATCATTCTAACACTTCCAACTCCCGGTTGGTCTGCCAACAAAGCATCGAAACAGAACTGAGGCGGATCAAGTAACAAAGTATCACTACTAACAGTTAAGTTACAATTCACAGCTAACAAATCTGCAAGTTTGTTACCTTCCATCCAAATGTGATTAAAGAACTTTGAGTAGAGTTCTCTAGTTGAGTAGATAAGAGACCAAAAGGGCAGGGGAACGTTGTGTTTATAAAGGATGCTGTTTACAAGAAACCGGAAAGTTCATTGTTTCCTTTTCCTAAGTATTTCCCTCCTGAAAACGAGGATGCGGAACAGTTAGAACCACTGGTTACTGATCTTGACGAATTAGATCCATTTATGGCAGCAGACTAGTTGGAGCTGCATCACAGCAGCTGATCAGTGGGGGACACATTTCCTCCAAAGTGCCAGGTTCCTTGTGTTGTTAGGTTAAAACTACTTCTAGTGATAGAATGATGATGAGATAATGTGATTGATCAATGAGAATTATGAGGCTGTTCTTTGACTCACACCCAGTAATTAACACTGGGTAAATTTCTGAAAATGCCGAAGTTTTGGTTTCAAATAAACATCAGAAGCTCCGCCGGACCGTGCTTGATGATTTTGCATTCAGAATGTGATAGACAAATTAACCAGTGCTTGTGGTATGCCATGGAACTAGTTATATTGGTATGAAGAGGTTTTTATCAGCCATTTCACTATGGTATTTGTGTAATTGAAATTTCTGCGAGAGATTAGCCTTAGTTTATCATATTTTGGTCCGAAACCTGAGCAACTATACCGGGTGTCTTGAAATTTAGACGTCGATTCCAATACATGAATTAAATTAGACAATTTTCCTTCTGATGGGATCACAGGTCTGATATGATATGGGAAAATGTACAAATTCAAAGGAGAAATTGATCAACTCATGCATATGAGTTTCTATCATCATTCATGCTTCGTTCATGAAACGTTGTTATGAAGGTAGAATTTGTGTTTCTAGTTTCTACAACTAGCATTGTCCAATTGGTGGTGTTAGCAGCAATATGAAGTGAGTTAATAGTATATGTGTTTAGATTACTAATGTATGATCGTAAAGTGATGTGTTCGAGACATTGGAGGACACCAAACGTAGTTAGTTGATGTTTAAATTTAGTACTTCGAAGAGTTGGCAGACTCTGCTCTGGTAAGTGAAGCTTTAGCAGTTAGATTGGGAGTTGGGAAGTGGCTCTTGAATCGTGTTTGAAAGTGACTGCAAAGAAGTTGTTGATTCAGTAGAGGCAAGAGGTGGAAGCTGGAAGATTGCTAGTATAGTTGCTGATATTGTTACAGGTCTGAGAGAGTTAAATGCTGTTGTGAAGCGGATTCCCAGATCCCTAAATGCAACTGCAAATGAGGTCGTCAAGTTAGCTCAGGTTGAGAATCAATTGTCTTAATGTAGAAAATTTTGTTAATGTAGGGGTGAAAAAGTGTAATTTGGTGGTTTCTGGTGTTTAATAAAATTTTAATTGGCAATAAATAAATAAATTGTATATTGAATGTGAGTTCATTTGAACACCTAGCGGCATAAATGGATGACTTTCATGTTGGTTGAGAGTGATGACGGAAGGGTAGATTTATCATTTTGGTTGTCTCAACTAGCAGTCAATAAATCTGGCCAGCTAGCAGGAAACAAACGTGGTCAACTAGCAGTTTATATCCTACAACTCAGGATGGCAGAGACACAAATCTGGTTTGTCAATTCTTCCTATCTCATCACTCCAAACCTCCACTAGTCGAGCTGCTTCTCTCTAGAGAGAGAAACTGGGTCCAATGACCTCTCCTCTCCATCCTCACCATTTCCCCACGACCGCCTTTCTCCCTCAAACAACTCTCCCTTCCAGTTCCCAATCCTTCTTTGTTTCCCACTAACCATTATCATCTCTTCCCAATCACATTACCCCTTTTCTCTCCGTTTCCTCAATGGCACTACCAAACGAACCTTCTGACTACCACTCGGTTCAAACTTCGTATCAGCCATCATCCTACCACCCAAACTTCATCCATCACAGAGAGCTTATCGATTTTCCAACTCCGGATCTTCACTCTTTCGTCCCCAAAAGAATGAAGTTAGAGAAGTGCATTGTAGCGTTCTTTGTCGACTACATAGTTTGGGACAGCAAAACCATTGCTGTCGCGGTTCAGAGATTTTGGAAGCTCGCCGGAAAGGTCCGAGTGAAACTCATGAATGACCATATGTTCCTCATGGAGCCCGAAGTCAAGGATGACCTTGAAGATTTGGTCAGGGGGAGTCCATGGAATATCCTTGGGTCTCTGGTCATCATGAAACGGTGGACTCCCAACACTGTCTTCGATGACGATCACTTCGCGATGAATGAGCTATGGGTCGACATCAGAGGAATTCCGATGGAGTATATCAACAACAACCTCATCCAAAGTCTAGGCAGGGTCATTGGTGAAGTAGCCGATTATGAAATGGCTGATGAAGAGCTTGTTTGGCCCACTGTCAACGACGAAGATGAAGGAGGGGACGCCATGCAAACAGTCCAGGGCTTTGTTGATGAAAAGCATCTTGACAAAATGAGAGTTAAGGTCAAAATGAATGTCTTCGACCCCCTTTTGCCAGGAGTGAGCTTCAAGTTGGACAATGGAGAAGAGCTCACTGCTCTGTTTAGTTACTCCAAGATTTTCAGGGTTTGCTTTAGATGTGGTAGCGTGGGTCACTCGGAAAACAAATGTCGCCATACTCTTACCAGTGCCTTCAATCGCTATAAGGATCGCTTGGACAGAGCAAGACAGGCGGAAGGGTATCGAACTGTCTCTCATATTGATCAACCATTATTCACGAGAGCACTACGAGGGATGACAAATTCAAATATCAACCGAACCACCAGAATTCGAGTAGCATGGAACAGACCAGTTCGTCGCATTACCGAACGTAAAGGCGATCACGGAGCCTGGTTCACTTTCTTTGAAAGAACAAACCCAAGGCCTGCGCCTTCCTCTCAAGCTCGCATGACAGTCATTCAGCAACGTTCAAATCTCCAAAGGCTATTCGAAGCGGTGGAGCGTGATGAAGGTGGCAACAATGGGCTGCAACACAATCCTCAAGGTGAACCACTGAATTTTGAAGACGGTCAACCATCAAGGTCTCAAGCGGCACCGGCGGCGGAGGGTTCCAAATCCTCGGCTAGGGTTCGTGAGACAAGCGAGGATGAAAGAGAATCCAAGAAGAAGAAAGTTTTGGAGAAGCTGTTCGGACAATCATCATCCTCTTCATCATCCTCCTCCAACTCGGAACATGAATTGAGGCATGACTTTCATGGTGACAATGTCATCCAACTGAAGTACGGTGTGGCTAAGATGAAGTATGGTTGGGTAAGCACGAATGTGGAACAAGGGGAAGAAGCCACAAGCAAAAATAACATCATTACCATTTCGGACTCCAACGATTCGGAACCGGACGAGATGGAAGATAGCAAAGGAAACCTCTGGCTCAAGGTTGCAAGTGACACAGACACAGTGAACGGTGACGGGGAATAGGAGGTTGACGAAGAAGATAGCGACCATTCTCTCTCCTCTCCAATCACAACCAGAAACAAGAAAAAGGACTCAGAGGAAGATGTGTATGATTTTATCAGAAGCAAGATGCGAAAGATTGACGAAACGGGTAAAAGAGAAGTCACAAGGGAGATGACGAAGAACAACGCCGGAGAAGAAGAATCTTCCGGCGAGGCGAACGACAACTGCAGTGGCGCGTGGGAGCGTGGATGTGCCTCGGAATCTGGAGCAAAACCCAAGCGTGGAAGGGAAGGCGGCTGTCAGACGCAGGAGCGCCGTCGCAGACCTAGAAAAGTGGTGAACGGTACACTCGATACAAACTCTCTCTCTTTTCTTGCAAAAGATACTTGCTTTTATTTGTTTATTAGTTTCATCACTGAAAAGGTTTTGTTTAAAAAGGAATCAAAATCTTTTAATCAGGATTATGCTTATCTTTTCAAAACACTATCACATATTTTTACTGATAATTGGCATCTCCAAAAAAGAAGGTTACCTTTTCGTGACAAAATTAACTTGTCAGTTAGGAGTAATTGGGTATTATTTTTAAAATCCTTCTGGCTTTTCCTCTCTAACACGGTGCCTGCTAACTTTTTGTTTTTTAAATTATTTTTGCTTTCCCTGGACCGCACCTTGCGTCCTGTCCGCCTCCTTACTGGGCCTTTTCTTTTCCCCTCCCTTTTGGTCTATCACCCTCTAGTGGGTTATCTACTTTGGGCTGGTCGTCGGTCTTTTTTAATTACTCCCCGCTCTTTTATTTCTTGGCCCAACAAGACACTAACCACAACTTAACCCATCTTAACTTGACCCAATACCCCAACTCCCTTCCCCTTCACCGATCGACCATCATGGGCATTTGGAATTCGGTCCTTAAACCGAAAATTGCCAACGACTCGAAGCTCATTAGCGGGCTGAATGTCCGCCCCTCGTGTGATAGGCTCTCGGGTCAGAAAAGGAAGTCTCCTCCACTGTCTCCTCAATTTTCCAAAACCTCAAAGATGGTCCACTTTACCCACTCGGTCCTCGGTTGCTTCCCTACGGCCGCTAAGGCATTGCCCACTTGCAAGGGAAGAGGACCCGGAAACCGTTATGGGTTCGACGATGACTTCCGTGCCCTTCTGGCCACTGAAGACCTCGATTCACCCCCACAATCGCCTAGGACCATATCAAAGAGTTTAGGAGTCAAGATGCGATCATTCGATTCTGCAGTCCATGACATAACTCCTGCTACAAAGAAGTCTAAGGTCAATCCCACCTCCGAGGATGGCACCCTCTGCGTCTCCGAAGGTACACTCTCTGCCCCTTCTAAGGTTTCCGTGGTTGTCCTTGAACAACCACGGCAGTCGCCATGATCATCGGTAGCTGGAACTGCAGAGGTCTAGGTCACCCTCTGTCTGTTCATTCAGCTCATAAATTGACCATTGATCATAAGCTGTCTGTTCTTTTTCTTTCAGAAACTAAATGTTCAACTCTCGAATGTAGTGTTCTCTTTAAATCTTGGGGCTACTCGTCCATTTGCGGTGTCAACTCCACAGGGTTAGCAGGAGGCCTTTGTCTTGGTTGGAAAAGTCATGTCAACGTTTCTCCCATGATTGCGACCAACAACCTTATCCTTAGCTCCATCTCCTGTAACTTAGGGTCTTTCTTCCTGGCTTGCATTTACGGGTCCCCCTACTGTGAGCGCAGAAAGGAAACTTGGGACTCTATCGAGGCCCATCTTTCAAATCTCAACGACCCTCTCATTTGTGTTGGGGACTTCAACCAATTTCTTCACCCCTTCGATAAGTGGAGTAAAAAGACCCGTTGGATTCCAGGTATCAAGGATTTCCGGTCCTTCCTTGGAAACCTTAACTTCTCTGAAACTAGTTTTCGAGGTCCTCACTATACCTGGACTAATAATAGGCCCCACCCTTTCACAACATTTGAGAGACTTGATAGAGGTTTCCACAATCCGGAATGGGGAATGAAATTTCGACGTTCCTATATTCAGAATCTCCCTATTTCGTGTTCTGACCACGGCCCCTGTATTCTCCATATGTTTAACGCTTCCAGGCCTAGATTCAAGCGCTTCCACTTTGAAGCGTTCTGGCTCAGGTACCCTGAATGCAGAAATATTGTCCAAACCACCTGGCAAAACAACTACTCTGGCTCCACTGCCTTTTGCTTTGCCGCAAAATGTAAAGCTCTCAAACATAACTTGAATTCCTGTAGGAAAAAGGGGGTGGGATCTCTTAACCAGAGAATTGTGCAAACCCAAATCAAACTTGTTGAGGCCATGTCTTCCCTAAACTCACCCAACACCATTACCTCGGAGAGAGCTCTGATGCTTGAGCTTGAGGAGTTGCTAGCGCAGGAAGAGATTCTTTGGGCCCAACGAGCCAAACTTAAATGGTTAAAGGAAGGGGATAGGAATACCCGTTTCTTCCACAAGACTTGTAAGAAAAGAATTGCTAGAAATAGGATTGGGAGTCTCCAGGATAGCTCGGGAATTTGGACCACCGACCGAGATAGCCTTTCAAACCTTATCTCTGACCACTTTGAGGCCATCTACCTCTCAGCTTCCAGTGTTAGCAAGAATGACATAGACAATTGGGATGGGTGGAACCTCAATTTCCTCACCCTTAATGACCATTGTATTAATACTCTCAACCAACCCTTTACTTCTGAGGAAATCAAAAAAGCAGTCTTTTCACTGGGTCCCTACAAATCCCCAGGTCCGGACGGCCTGCCAGGGATCTTTTTCCACAAGAACTGGGATATCATAGGCCAGTCCATTGAGGATGTGGTGAGGTCTTTCCTTGACAATGGATTCTTATTAAAAGAATTCAACTTCTCCTTTATGGCTCTCATCCCTAAATCTCTTAATCCATCCAAGCCAAGTGATTTTCGCCCAATTAGTCTTTGCTCCTCCATCTATAAAATTATTGCGAAGGTCCTGGCTAATAGGCTGAAACTTGTCCTCCCAACTATCATCTCGGAACAGCAAAATGCTTTCGTTCCGGGTCGCCTGATTTCGGATAGTTCTCTACTAGCCAATGAATTCTTCGCCAAAATCAGGAATACAAATAGTGGCGAAACACATCTTGGAGCCCTCAAAATAGACATGTCCAAAGCCTTCGATAGAGTCAACTGGTATTTTCTGGAGAAGATGCTCAGAAGGATAGGTTTCCCCGATCGATGGGTGAATCTCCTTCTCCAATGTGTTACAACGGTCTCCTTCTCCACTTTAGTCAATGGACAACCAGGCAAGAGAATCTATCCAAAAGCAGGTTTGAGGCAGGGAGATCCACTTTCCCCCTACCTTTTTATCATTTATCTTGAAGCTCTTTCCTCCTATCTTATGGAGATCAATAGGACGGGGGCTTGTCCAGGGATTAGTCTCTGCAGGGGTGGCATTAGGCTTTCACATCTGTTCTTCGCTGACGACTGTCTCATATTTTTCCAACCCTCCCTCTCCAATTGTGCCACCCTTAGCAGGACCCTGGACTCATTCTGTAAAGTCTCGGGCCAGGACATCAACAAAACTAAATCCTCTCTTATGCTTAGTCCTAATGTTCCCAAAGATTTAGGCCTAATCTTTGGTGATTTCCTTGAAGTCAAAATTGACTCTACCAACTCATCGTACCTCGGCCTCCCGCTTATCCCAGGAGGCAAGAGAAAGGATATTTTTAGATTTACAAGAGACGCTGTCTACTCCAGATTAGAAGGGTGGAAAGGAAAACAACTTAGTGATGTAGGAAGGCTCACCCTTGCTAAGTCAGTTCTTTCGGCCCTTCCTACCTATGTCTGCTCTTCTTTCAAACTCCCCACCTCGCTCAATAATGAAATCTCAAAAATTATTGAAAATTTCTGGAGAAACCCAGGAAAAAAGAATTCTCTCAAACTCATGCCCTCAGACACTCTTAGACTTTCCAAATCAAGAGGGGTCTAGGTCTCAGGAACATAAACTGGTTTAATCAAGCCTTACTAGCCAACAAGGCCTGGAGAATCATGAATTGCCCTGACAAGCTGGTTTCCAAGATCCTCCTTCACAGGTATTGCAGGAAAAAATCTTTTATGGAGGTTAACAGTCCAAGCAATGCTTCTTGGGCTTGGAAAAACGTCTTGCATGGCCGTGATCTTATCAAAAAGGGCTTCAGATGGAAAATTGGAAACGAGAACAGTGTGAAAATCCTTCATGACCGTTGGATTCCCGGGCTTCAAGTTCCCCTTCTTACCTTGATCGCCCCCAGCAGCATAAACACTGATGCAAAAGTGGTGGAATGGATTGACAGTAATGACAACGTGCAAAGTTGGAAGGAAAATGTGATCAGAACTGCGGTTCCTGACTACATAGCTTTCAGAATTCTCGCCATTCAGCTTCCCAATATCCCCGAACAAGACAGAATTATTTGGCCTTTCACCAGAACAGGTCATTACATGACAAAATCGAGATATAATCTCCTGAACTGCAACAATGATCCTCATTTTCTTCCCGCTGGCTACTTCTCCCTGGATCATTGGCCCCAGCCAAATTCGGAACAATGGGGAAAGATCTGGGGTCTTCATATTCCTGAGAAATGGAAATCCTTCCTGTGGAAATGCGCCCATAAAAAGCTCCCCACTCTTTCCCTCCTCAGCCAACGGTTAGGAATGGAATCCAGCAACTGCCCAATCTGTAATAATTATGAGGAAACGTTGGATCATCTGTTTTTGGAATGCGATGCTGTCAAACCGCTTTGGGACAATGAAGCTTCTTCTCAAATGGCCAACTTCTCCTTCGAGGAAGTCCTATGGAAATTTATTCTCTCGAAGAATCTTCACGCCATTCATACTCTTTGGAATATTTGGAGAAGCCGATGTGGCCTCGTCTTCAGCAATAAACCTTTTTCAGCCAACACTATCAAGTCCATCATGGAACAGGAAACCGCCCTCCTTGCCAGCCCTTCTCATGCTTCTACTACCGCGCCCACACCAAAGCCCCCAGACCAAATCACAGTGGTAAACAATCTCCGTGACAGCAACCCTGTTCAGATTACCAACATTTATGTGGATGGCGCGTGGAAACCCAACCTCTTCTACTCAGGGGTGGGTATCCACACTATCGGAGCAGACGGATCCCCGTGGATTATTGGAAAAAAGTGCTTTGCCTCGTGTGCCCAACAAGCGGAACTTCTTGCTGTGGAACACGCTATCAAATTTGCAAACCATCATAATATTTTGTATATCAACATTAATACTGACTGCGCTGCTATTTTATCTCTGATTCAGGGTACCTCCAACCCCCCCATTCAGGATGAGCCAGTCGTTCGCCGCATCCATGAAGCTATGAAGAATTTGGCATTTTGTAGTATCACGAAGGTGCATAGGCATTTGGTCGAGCAGGCTCACAAAGCGGCTAAATGTTCTATGTCCAGTTTTCACCCTACGTAGTCTTTTGTTCTTTGTCTCTCTATGTAGTGTCATGTAGTTCCTTTAGTCTTATGTTGTTCTCTGTTAGGTCTCTTGACTATTGTTTGTATGTTTGTCGATGTTGGTTGTGAGCGCATAGCGCTTTTGTTGTAATTTATCCTCTGTACTTTGTCTTTTATTTATGGAATCTTAATTTCCCACCAAAAAAAAAAAAAAAAAATTCTTCCTATCACATGAATTGTTCCATGGTCAGTTGAGAAAGTGTTGTGGTTTCAAATTTTGAAAAGTAACAGGTTGAAAGTAGAAGGCCTCGATCTTCTTAATTGAACATGAATAAAAAATTATCCCTTTTACTAATCGGTGACTAATTTTTTAGATGTCATTGATCTAAATATTCCCATTTCCTATCTCTGCCGAATTGCTTGTCAAACCCCCTCAATTGGAATATTTAGATCCATGACATCTGCTCTCTCTTTCCACCGTTGGTCATCAAAGGCGACCAAACTTCACCATCATCTATACCCAAATCTCACACACCTCCTTCCCCGACAACAACCTATGCTCAACCGTCCACAATTGAATATTCCACCCTCATGAATCAAAATGAGAATATCTGGATTTCGAACCCGAATTCGAACCCACTTACTGAACATAAGTTATTCATGAGTAGCTTATATTACATATACCCAACATAATTTGCAATTTCTCATGATAACTTCTTTATAGTACTTTGAAGATAATTATTTATTGTTTGTATTAACATTAAATTAATAAAATAATCATTGACAGCATTGAAAAAAAAACGTACTTCTGCTCCTAGAACCATATAAATGGAGAGGATCTACCAGTCTTCACTCGCATTGAAATTGAATTGTAATCATCCAACTATTATAATTGGCAAACACCACACGTAACTGTCCCGTGGGCCGTGGCCACATCCCAAGTGCTATAAACACTACTATCCCTTTTCCGGCTATCCACAAGTCAGCCATTAATTATGGCTTATACTGGTATTCACGGTCTGGCAAATGTAATTTGTATTTAGACAAATGAACATGCCATTTTTCTTGAATTGTAGTCATCGATGCATGATTCAAACCCGGTTCATTTTCAGAATTGATTGAACTAGACTATCTCCCTTATGACATCATTGCTAGTTGGTGTACGAATATGAGAAAACATTCGAATCCGAAAGAAAATCGGTTAACTTCAGGTATAAGATTTGCAGGGCCGGCCCATCCACTAGCCGGAATAGGTGTTCGCCTAGGGCCTCCAATTTAAAGGGGTCCCGTAGAATTTTTTTCAGGAGTAGTGGGTAAGGTTTAATGTCCCCACATTTTTTTTACGAGTTAAAACCCGAACTATTAGTAAAATGCGGGGTATATGCCGCCCTACAACCGAGTAGGGTGGTTTTTTATTTTTTTTATTCACAGTTATACTTATGTAAAATGGGCCTCACTTTCAAGTATCGCCTAGGACCCACGAAAGTCTATGGCCGGCCATGAAGATTTGAAAGCATTCGAAAGAAAATTGATTGACTCGTGCAAATGGGTTTAGGTCACGCATTCATACTTCACTCATGTAACATTACTATGAACATGGTTTCCAAACTCTCGCGGTAAAACTCGTTAAGGATCGGTAAACACGACCAATAACTATTGACTCTACAAACAAAACAATCCAGAATTCATACCACTCTCTCAATATCTTGTCTATCTCTATCTATGTTTTCTCTCTCTAATCTAATAAGAGAATTGACTACTGCTCAGCAAAGTACCGCCTTTTTCTTTTGGCCGACTAAAGGGCATGTTATAATCCATGATTAAGCTTAAAATACACTAATTGCAACGTAATACATAGTACCGTCAGTTACTTTTTGACAGTACTTTACTCTTTGGTTTATTTAATTTTTTGGGCTAAGCTTCAAAAAACATACTTGGGGTTTGGGTGGAACCGGAAAAGCATGCCCGCGGTTTTTTAATCAAAATGCAGAACTGTGGTACGTTTCATCCACCTCAGTTTCGTTCATTAGTTTTTTTTGGGGGTGTAGCTGAGGGAGATTACAAAATTATTGTAACACTCCCAACCCCTGATTGGTAAGCCAACACAGCATCCAAACAGAACTGAGGTGGATCAAGTAACAAAGTACCACTATTAACATCTAACAAATCTGGTTTGTTACATTCTCTCCAAATGCGATTTAAAGAACTTTGAGTAGAGTTCTCTAGCTAAGTAGGTCAGAGACCAAAAGGGCAAGGACGAACACCCTTCTCCACAAGATCAATGGGTTCTTTAAAATATGATCTACTAAGGCATTCTTAATTCTCAGTTGCTGCAGAGTTTTTGAACCCTCCAATATGGTCCAGATTTCACCATTTAACACGGAAACATAGCCAATGAATCTTTGAAAATCCCATGCCAGTACATCAATTCATTTCTGCACACACAAGCAATAGCCAACTCACCACTATGATGACAAACCCACAGTCGACATTCAGGTCTAGGTGGTTCTGTGGGGGCTTAACCCATGTAACTAGAATAGGCTTCTATTCGAACTTATTAGCATCAAGAGTTAAATCATGAGATACACTTATAGCTTGAGAAAAAAGAAGACTCTTAGGATCTTTTGGCTTTTGGAAATTGTGACCATGAATTTGTTTATTGTGCAAAAACAAACATTTGAAGTGGTGGAAAGGAAAATAATATACCAAGAAGCACCCTCCACCAACTCAGCACCTTGACCTTGAGGATCCAGTCCACCCATTCTTGGACATTCAAATTAAAGAATGGCTCTTAGCCAAAGGAGGGAAGAATATTATGCAAAATAACCTTCATCCAGTGACAATCTCTTATAGCATGAAGAGTATCCTCACAGAAATGAAAATAGAAAGGAAAAACAGCATCTCGACTCGGCCAGAGTTTAATATTTTCACAGGTCAGATTTTAATATCTAAATTCCGCTTTGCGCAGCACCAAGTTCTCAACTTGGTTCAGCATTCTCTCACGCACCAACGTGGTTAGAAATTGAGCAGGAGTTAGAATGAATGCACTAGATTTTACGGGAATCGTCCCAACTTTTATTTCTCAAATAAAATAATCTCTCTCAAGCTCTCTCTTGGAGTACGATTCTTCCTCCTCTCAACCTGCTGCAAAACATGTGCATGAACTAGCTATAAACTAGTGGCGGTTACCTCAGTAACTACCCAAAACATGAACAAACCCATGATCTCCATTCTGCCCACTATCTAGCCCATTACATGCACTAAACATGTGCCAAATTACCCCAAGGAACTGAGCTACGAATTTAGTACACATTACATGGCCTAGACAACTCTTTAACATGCTACAAAACTATGTAACACGTCGCACATCAGCCGGGACAGCGAGCAGCACCGAACCAGCTCCATTCTGCTCTGTTTGTTGCATTGGACAAATTACGGTCTATAACTTCAGAAGCTTGTAATATTCGTTCCACCGTCTTAGCGTCACAGCCACAACAACTCAAGCTCAACAGATTGCAAACGGACCGGGTAGCGACCGTCTACAAGCATCTCCTCTCATCTCGAATCTGACCGTGTTGCAGACCAAGCAACCAGACTAGATTTTCTCATTCACACAACCAACATAACAATACTCGCTGCACTGACAAAAAGTAATTATTTTCGAGGGACTTAGGGACCACGTTGTTGCCTTCTCTCGTAGGTACACCGAGCCAATGTGCTAACTCGGTGCACCGTTCTCATCTAAGGGCGGTGTGACAATAGCTAACCTGTTCAATGCCAAATCAATTTGCAAGTTTTTCTGGTTGTAACATCCACATAATCCTTGTTCAATGCCTCATAAACAGAAGCCACTGAATAAACACCTTTAGAATTAGCCAACCATACCATCCTATCTCCGTCATTACCCTCAGGGATCAAAAAGACAGAGGATAAATTGAATAATGTTTCCAGTCAACTTTCCTTCTAGTTCTTTTATATCCCAAACTTCATCAAAACTTGAGGAGCCATTATCTTTAAGGAGTTCCTCATCAGACACAGTAGAGAGGGCCACATCTATTAACTTGAAATTTCCAATCCACTGATCAATCCAGAATAAATTAGAAGCTCCTTTATTGAAATTAAACGCCATACTAGTTTAACTGCAGAGATACTCTTGTGTATATGTTTCCACACACTGGAGTGGTGTGCTTTAGAAGGAGGAGGCATGTGAGAAGTGTTAGAGCCCCCATCAAACTTAATTCAGATGCCCTCATAGACTTGTCCTCATATAGCATTCACCACCCAGTTTTAGCAAGCATAGCCAAATTAAAATGGGCTAGATTTTTGAGACCTCGCCCCTTCTTTCCTTTGGAAGACACAGAATTTCCCAATTAGTTGCAGGGAGATTTTCTTCCTCAGCAGAGCCACCCCATAAAAATCTCCTACAAACACTATGAGTGCCTTCCAAAGTCTTCACATGACGAAAATTCGTTTGCAAAGCATAAGAGGGAAGATCATGAAGCAAATTGTTAATCAAAGTAAATCTTCATTCGAAAGATAATTAGCTAGCTTTCCATCACGAAAATCTTTTTTGCACGTTCCAGTGAAAAATGAAATTTCTGATGTCCAATTTTGTTGTTATAAGAGGCATTCCTAACTGTAGTCCCAAGTCCACTGTTAGCCCAATACCTGCTAGCGTGCTAGTCCTTAGCCTTACTCCTATTCACAGATGGCCCCTAAAACGGTCTTGACTTTCAAAGCTAATGGATTGACCAATATCTTGACAAAAATCATCTAGCACAACCTTCCTAACTTGAATTTTCTTGGGTGAGGCTTCCTCTAAGAGCAGTAGATCATCTAGAAAAAACAAACTAGAACACTTAATTCCTTTCCATTCTTTTCTATCAGATGCAATTTGAATCTTTTGAGCCAATATTTACATGGTCAAGAGAAAGAGACAGGTGGAGATAAGATCTCATACTCTCAACCCTCTCTCACGCTTGAACTCATGCTGCTTCTCTCCATTCCATAAAACATTGAAAGTAGCAAACGTGACAACATCCATAATCAAACTCCTCCAAGAAATAACTAACCCAATTTGCAAGATAATCACATCAATCAGAGACCATTTTACCCTATCATATGATTTGGTCAAGTCTATTTTGACACCCAACCCACCTTTCACCCCATGTTATTTTTAAGGAAATGAAAGAGCTCTTGAGCTATAATCATATTGTCACTAGCATGCCTCCCAGGAAGAAGTTTGTACTGATAATAATGGATAATTATTTGAAGTATATGTCTCAGTCTTTGAGTCAAAACCTTATTAATGAGATTTGCAGTCACATAGCAAAGGCCAACTGTCCTTAGTTGAGAAATAGTAGAGGGATTACCCATCTTGGGAATTAGAGTATTATAAGTACCTTTAATTTCATGAGGCAACTTACCAGTAGAAAATAGATTCTTGTACCATAGATACTAGTAAAGCAATCACATAGGGTCAGTGTTGTTGAAAGAAAGTAGGAGGAAGCTCATCAGGCCCAAGGCACTTGAAGGGACCAATGGAGAACAGAACATAGTACTTCAAGGGCTGTAATTGGAGATGTAAGCTTTTCAATCCCAGAAGCCTTCAACCTTCCTCCTAGCTAGTTAATATTATTTATAACTATAGCTTCAGGGTCATAATAACGAGCTTTGAAGTGAGCAGTCACCTCCTTCCTCAAAATGTTGGCATCCTCACACCAGTCTCTAGAAGTCAATCTCATCATAGCTATTTTAATCTTCACTCTTTCAGCACCATGGTTAGGTGAAAAAACCTAGTACTCATGTCACCAAGCTATATTGTAACGATCCAACACACTTCATGGCACGACTCGTCCATTTTGGGCCGAACCCAAATCTGAATAAAGTGGCGCTAAGAAAGTACCACTCTACACGTTCATAGGCTTTAGACATCTCAACTTTTAAAGCTACATGACCGTGCCTTCCTATAACTCTGGTCTTCATAGTATGGATAACTTCAAAAGTTGCAATAATGTTGTCTGATATTTTTCTGTTGGGATGAATGCACTTTGAGTCTCAGCAATAACATAAGGAATACCCACTTTCAATCTCTTAGCCATAGCTTTAGCCATAATTTTATTGATTTCCGCACAAAGACTAATAGGAAAAAATTCTCCCGCTTTTCGAGGCCGGTTTTTAGGAGACTTTTCGAGGTTCATTCACCTTAGGGATTAGCGTTATCAGAATCTGAATATACTCGTTCATACTAGCATCTCCGTTAAGAATATCAAGATTAGTTTGAGTGATCTGAGAGCCGATTCCCCAAAATTTATGAAAAACCTGAGTCGGAAAATCACCAATGCCTGGTGATTTCAGAGGGTGCATGGCTTTCAACGCCACTTCTATTTCCTTTGCTGTAAAGTCATCTTCCAAACTTGTCTTATAACTAACTTTGGAAATTGACTGGAGTACCTCAAACATGTTATAAGCCGACGAGTTGTTAGACTTGATAACCGAACCGAAGGGATTGGTTAAAATTTCGACCAGTTCTTCTTTTTTTTTATCTCCAGTGTCCATTATTGTCCTCCAAACCCTACCATTTTGTTTCTTCTATGCCGATTTGATGCTTTTCTATGGAAGTAAGACGTAGTTTGGTCCCCCACTTTGAGAAAAAAAAGACACACTCTGCTGTTGCCATAGCTCTTCCTCCAAACTTCAAGAAAAATCAAGCTCTTCCTACACCGCTGCCCTTCTTGCCATTGTATCTCTTGTATTCGGTTGGTTCCATAACATTGCTTGTTTGTCTTTTAGTTCCTTGACTTTCGCTGGATAGTACCAAATTCCAGCCTGTCCCGTCTATTCAGGCGACCAAACAGTTTATTGAGTTTAGAGACTACATCCATATCCGAACTACTCCGCACTTCACCCACCTTGACCCTCACAACGTGGTTATTTTGTCCAAACTGATTCGAACATAAACCTTCTTCGTCTGTGGGGTCAATTAGACGAGGATTTTGGATTAGTTGTAACACCCCCAAAACCGCCAATCCGGAAGTCCGGGGATGTCACTCCGTACCCGAGATTAAACCCGGATACAAGGAGATTTTATAACAGAATATCCAAACCAAATCCATAAAAATATTTAATTGAAACTTTAAAACTTGTCTCGCCACAAATATGGGCATTATTCCAATCTAAAATTCAACTAAATAAAATAATTCTAGATGTGAAATTTAAATTACTAGAGTGATGTGTCTCGATTTCCCCCAAAAGCCATGCTTCCACCTAAACCTGTGGTGCAGAAATAAAAAGAAACACCACAGTTTCCAAAGTCAGCTGAAAATACTGAGTAAGCAACACCCAAGCATGTAAACAGATTATGAAGCAGTTTAAAACGACACATAAGTTTGAAGAGTAAAGAATTTTTGTAAGAGAATAAGTTTGAAATAAGAATTCACAAATCTTTTCCTTTATCACTTCACTTGTGGGGAAACATTCCCAAACTTCCTCATTTGTCCAATCGGGACTTCTAATTCTCAATCATAAAGGTCCATCATTCAGAAAACATATATTACCATGTTGACACGGGGAAGATCTACTAATAACTGGCTACCAGACCATGAGTGTCGACACCCCCCTAAGACTTCTTGCGGCCAGAGAGGTAAGTACTGGAGCGAAACTCGGGGCGGTTGCGGCCGAGCAAAATAAAATAAAGTGGGTCGAGAGACGTAGTCCACATCAACCAAAGCTCAAAATATTGATCCCCGGTACAACTATTCCACTTTACGTCTTTACGTCTTATTATCATTTCATGTGATAGTTGTGATAGAATCACCTTTGTAAAATCGGTAAACTTTCTCAAATAAACAGTTCACGTAGATATTCAAATTTTGAGACAATAAATCACAAAAGCAGTTTAGACACGAAAGAAGATATGGGCGCTAGGCCTGGCATGTTTACTTACCTTGAATCTCAAGCAAAGCAAACACTTCCTAGTAATACTCACGTATCCTTCGTCAACGAAATTGTCGCCTACAAATTTAATAATATCCTAATCAACACATTGCACACGAAGTCCTATAGGTAAAAGAAATAAATCCCTTACTAACTCTCCCCAACCTTGCTAACGTGAACAACATCTTTTATAAAATACGCTTTATAAAGCTAACGTTTACTATTTGTAAAAACACACTAAGCTATAACTACATAAATATAACTTATAAGATTAGATAAACTATCATTTTTATTATTTAGAGTAAAAAAGCATATTATTTTACCTCAAAAATACTTTTAATTCAAATAGTAGTTTCTCCCAACCAAACAAGCCTTAGTAGAGAATATAGGTTATAAACTAACTTTTATTTAAAAGAAATAACAAATTTATTAATGGAAAATAACTTATTCTAATTTGTTACAAACTTATAGAAATAAATAAGAAAAATATACTTTTAAAAGATGAGTAAAAAAAATAAATGCCTCTTGTGAGACTTGAACCCAAGACCTAGTTCTCACACCCACCAAGCTTTAAGTACTAAAATTTAACCACTGGGCTAGGCCCCCACTTGTTATCTTCTTTCAGCGCCTACTATTAATATAAGATAATACTACAATAATAATAATAATTAATTAAAGACAAAACAAAAGAAGAAAGAGGAGAAAGCAACAGACGGGTTCATACCCGAATAGAGAAGGAGACGACGGGGATGAGGGGAGGCCGACGGTGGCGCCGGAGAGAAGGCAGACGACGGCGGCGAGAGGTGAGGACGCCGACGGCGTCGACGGCGTGGCGGGACGGCAGAGCTCCGGCTGGCTCTGCTCGTTCGGACCCGGTCGAAATCCGGCGACCCGAAATGAGGGAGAGCTAGAGAGAGAGAGAGAGAGAGAGAGAGAGAGAACGAGTGAGAGAGAGAGAGATTTGTGTATCGATTTCTGGGTTTTCTCAGGTTGTATTTATAGGCCGTGAGGGAAGAAACGGTTTGTTTCGATTTCGTATTGAGATGGGAAATTGGCGAAATTGGGTTTGCTTGAAGCTAAATATTCGAGCTTTGATGAATTTGTAGCGAATTGGGACTGTTTGGTGGTGATCTGGAGGAGATTCGAGGCGGTGGTGGTGTTGGGGCGGCGAAATCGCCGGTGGAAACTCTCCTGCTAGTTGCAGGAGAGGAAGAAGATGACAATTATGTTTAAAAGACACTTTCACCCCCCTTAGTTAGTTAAAAGACACTTTTTACCCCCCCAGAATTATATTAACTGCATTATTTAAGTTACGAAAAAGACACTAAAGCCCTCTAAAGCTTAAAACAATAGAAATTAACTTTTAAATAATTAAACTAAGACCCAAAGCTTATACTAATATTATTTTAACACCTAATATGGTTATAAAATACCCGTTTTAATAAACTAAAACTTAATATTTGTTAAAAATACCCGTTTCTAAATAACGGGGTATTTAGTGCAACGTGATCGGAATTTGCTACAACCTGGTGCTTCACTAACGCCCCAGTGAACATGTCCTTCCACTCCATATTAGCTGAAACTCCTTCTAGGCATACTTTAATATGCCCTTCGTCACTCTAGTTGTTGGACCATGTAAATAGATCACCATAATAACCTATATCACGCAGGTCACATCTGTCGTTTGCTTGAATGAGACGTTCGATTTGGTTAAACCGAACTACAAGACCGCCAACTTTCTCATACATCGAAGCTATACCATTAAAGTCGCCTATAACACACCAATGGGCTCTTGGGTGAGGATGAATCTTTTCCAGAAACCTCCAAGAATGATCTCTTTGCGCAACATTATGATCTCCATAAGAACCCGTAATCTACCACCATTTGCTTCCATCATCCTTACAAAACCACCCATTGATGTGATACCGCGAGTAGGATGAGATCTCTTGCTTGACTGTCTCTGACCAAATTAGCCAAACTCCTCCACATCGGCCCATACTGCTAACATGAAACTCATTCTGAAACTGTAAACGATGCTGTTAATTTTCCATCTCATTTTACTTTTCATGGTATCCATTAAGAAGACAATATCGGAAACATAACTCCTAACTTCATCGCGAGAGTTAGGAACGTACCCGGGTCCCCGATCCCGTGTACGTTCCAACTGGCGGTGCTGCCTAGAATTCACCGTAGGATCAGAGTGGGAGGAAGATAAGGTCTCCTCTACCTATTTATATTCTAAGATAATTAATGGGGAAACAAAAGGAACAATACTAAGATTTAACTATTGACCTTTTTTCTGTCCTGCGAAATCAACAACTCTGTTAGTGATAGGGCTGAAAAGACATAGTTGACCCCTTACACATTGCTGCGTTTTGATCCCGCCATCGATTCCTTCACTTTTGTTTCACGCTTGCGTTTTCAATTAACAGAACTAGACCAATGTTCAGGTTGGTTGATGGCTTTGATCTTTGCCAACTCCGACCCTTTTTCACCTAAGCTTATCCTCACCAACACCCCTACTGCTTGAATCAGCAGATTTGGTCCTTCCAAAGGCGGGAGTAGGAGCAATACTATCCAGATGTTGTGGGTTCAAGTCCTTATTGATGGCTATGATTGCTCGATATGCTTAGACGTGATCCCTTGCATCTTCATGTGGCTCAACACCCGGTAAATGGCCTGGCTCAATCTCCTTGGTTATGCTTGGGTCCTCTTCCATGGCTTCATTTTCCTCGTTTGTTTCTTTATTGTTTGGATAACACCTTCCATATGATGGGATTGAAAATAGGGTGACTTATCAACATTGGCTGCAGGGTGAAAAAGTAGCCAGTCACCATAAGCAGATTCTTCTTTTTTTGTCCTCCATAGTAGCTATATAGCAAAGATTGATACCATGGGTAAAAAGACCACACCACCTGCAAATATTTGTGATTTTTTTTTATAAAGGAAATCAAGTCAATGAATATTTCCTCGAGCTTGGATATACTACTGTTGGTAAGCGTTGAGATCGGATGTTTTTTTTCTTACCCTTATGTCGTTCTCCTCGTCTTCGCTCTCGATCCCGTTGTTCGTCATAACGACTTCCCCAACCTCATCAACCACTATCCTTGTGGAATCCTCCTTTAAAAGATGAATATGGAGGTTGAAAACTTAAACCCAAGCTTAAAAGGATTTGAAGCTTACTCCCTTCATGGGATCACCCTAGCTCCAGGGTTTTAGGAGCAAAATTTCCCTTAGAACACCCGTGGACCTTTTGCAACTATCCTTTCCATGAAATTGCGATCTGGAACTTGAAAAAAATACTTACTGATATCTACTTGAAGAAACTTTACCAACTTACCTTGGTTCCAGATTCTTCGAAATGTTGCATGCATCGCCTTCATATTTATGGGTTCCGTTGCAAAAGAGCCTATCAAGCAGTGTTAAAATCCCGCTTCAGTCTCCTTACAATATTTATCGGATAAAATAGCTACTCCCTTCTCCTTCGCCGTGAACGGTGTCATGCCCTCTGTCACCATCGCCACACTGCTAGGTTTTTTCTCCTAATAAACTCAAAACTCAAAAAAATTCACTTGAAATTGTTGATTGATTGAGCACAATTGGATAACTGGGCTGCACCATGGTGCGAGATACCAACTAGTTATTAAATGTTATGGGAATGAATTAGAATAAATATTCAATGATGTTACTAGAAATGTTTCAACTACCAACCTTGGCCTTGCCCAGCATGTGTCCTACATTCTATGACACAAAGTTACTTGCTTTAGCATTTATCTTTTGAAAATCTATAATGTAGCTCTCAACGCTTCAAAAATCAAATTCTTTTTGTTTCAACCTTAGTTTTGTGTGTCGGATAATATTTAGTTAGATGCTTTATCATAATAGACTAGGGGATTTTCCGTGCCTGAGGGCACTACCTCCAAAAAACACGTTTCATAATCGATTTTACTGGAGGAGAAAATGAAAATGGCATCCCCAGTAATTTTATATGATATCCATCAAGTCATGTTCTTAAACACGTTTGATAAGTTACATAAATTAATCTAAGAGAGAGGGTAAATTATTAAATAGTGGGTAGTTAAGTGGGTAGTTAAATGGGTGGTATGTGAGATCTAAGGGCTGGGGTTGATTTAATCCAAAGGTCGAAAATAGTCAAACCATGTTGTTTTATAGATTAGATGCGAAACCAGTTATCTATTCTAAGACAAATTGGAACTTCACCTACGGGTTGTTTCATTTGTACCTTGTATGGTATGACATGACTTAAAACCGATAGCCTATCATTTTCATTCCGGTACAGTTGACTTAAAACATGTTCTTCACATCGGAGCACCATTTCTCTTGCTTTTTCGGGTTGCTATACCGTGATTTGTATCGTTACGATTCCTACATGGTTTAGGTCAATTTTGAAGATTATTTAGACTGTACTTGTTGGAATACCATATTTAACCTCCTATGTACAGAGGCGGACGCATGATTTTTTTATCAGGGTAGGCACACTTACCACTAAAAAGTGATTGTGAAATTAGACATCTCATGTCAAGCATACCCGACGATCAAATGCACACAAAGAAGTAGGTGTAATTCGAAATTTATTACTTCAAATCCGCATTGAATAGCATCTTTTAATGAATTTGAAGACTTTAAGACTGCTTTCTAAAAAAAAAATCTCTTTAAACATGGTTATTTGAGACATTTTTATAAATATTAGGGTCTCTTTATAACATTGAGGGGGGACTTATGTGAAATTTCTTAAAACTAATGGTAAATTTGTAGTAGGGGATCAAAACCCAGTGGAGGGGGGGGGGCTATGCCCGCCTTGGGTCTAACATAGGTCCGCCCTTGCCTATGTACCACACTGTCTAAGCTCTTCCTCACCATCCTGACTTTCACCACCATTCACTCGGTCACTTTGACTCGATGATTTGGATAGAAAAATGATGCAATTTTGGGATAATTTTTCATGGTATTGTAGAGTAAAAGTTGATCCACAACACGGTGAAAAAAATATAAAAAAATCGCATCATTTTTCTATCAAAATCACCCGGTTAAAGTGACCCAAATACGAGTCAAAAAGTCAGGATGGGGAGGAAGATGTGACAACTCCGTCTCCACTTTGTTCCTAATTTCCTTTTTGTGACGTCTCTACTTTTTGTTCCCATTTACTATTTGGGTAATCTTAAACAACTTAAATGTTTAAATTACCCTCTCAAATAATAACCCACTTACTTTTTCCCCTAACCTAACCCTAATCCTTTATTGGGTTTTAACGTAGGTTACGCAGCGCAATAACCAAAATTTAGTTCCTACTCAAAGCCCACCATCACAGGAAGAGACATTCACAACATGATGAAGGACATCGAAGATGTGTGCCTTTTGGTTCCGGAGATCACACGTAGAATAATGTCCTCGTCTCTGTGGTTGATCCACGTCTAGAGGTGAGATCTAGATTCTTCCTTATCCTAGTATTAGCTTGGACCGGAGGAATAGGGAAGAATGAATCAAGCAACAAGGAACCAAGAGAGGGGTTCGGACCTCTCTTGTGGCCGACGGGTAGGGGACGGCTAAGAGGGTTCGGCCCTGTTAGCTTGTCTCTTTCTCTCTCTTTTGCTCTCTCTCCCACTCAACTATGTTATGAGCATTAGTTGTGGGAAGGAAGCTAGAGCATTCTTTATATAGTCCAACAACTCATTGTTAACTACATAAAGGCCCTTCCTAGTTCTACATGAAGTTGGATTAGTCCCTTCCTTGCATATTAGTCCTACTAAGTTTTCAAGGTGTTGCAAATGGATCCTTCTAATTAATTAATCATATTAATTAATCCCAAATCTAGTTCAACTCTATTAGACGTGTGACCCCATAGGTTTCTACTTAGGCCCTGCTTTCTTTACCTAAATTTATGCAACTTTTTATCTTTTTTTAGAAAAAGATAAAAAGGTTGTTTACTTTGTGCCTAATAAGTTTTCTAAAAAGTTCTAGTTACCTTTTTAGTAGAAAAGGTTGTTTACTTAACTTCTATTTTATCTCCTAAAAAGTAGTTTTAAGGAGTAAAAAGATAAAAAAGTTGAAGTTCGAAAAACCTAACTTTTTTTAGTCTTATAAAAAGGTAAAAAAGTTATCAGACATAAATTTTAACGAAAATGACTTGATTAGAACTTTTTATAAGAGTTAAAAAAAGATAAAAATTCGCCTAAATTTAGGTAAAGAAAGCGGGGCCTTAGTCGGTAGTAACTAATAACTAACATGGAGCGGTGTCTAGCAACACATCCATGCACCCAACTAATAGAAATAAGTCAGTGATCCCGACAAACCTTTGTGCCCAATATCTCATATAGCACTGTCCCTTTGTCTCCATATCCGGATTGAACACGAGACATAAATAGTCACAATCGTATATCCAATCCATAGTTCTTCGATCCTGGGAATATGTTTATGCAAGCAGATAACATCAATATCTCCATATTGATTTATCTGAGTCTGGCCAGACATTCAATAAGCACCATTCCTCGAGTGGCCGTGGATATTTACTCCCATTATGTGGGAGGGACAAATCCTCTCTACATCACTACGATCTCTAAGCTTGCTTCTTATCATGCCCGATAACTACCTTTATAGTTACCCAGTTACGGTGTAACGTTTGATAATTTCAAAGCATGATATTTCACAACTAGAGTATCTAGTGACTTCAAGTCTAAGGATCGCAATTATATTAGCACTACGAGAAGCGATTGTGACTTTGACATAATATAATGTATCCTGTCGTCATGGGTCAATCCGGCATGCCATTACTCCTAATGCATACCTATGTGTTGGATCGTGATATCTCCATATAAATCCAACCCCATACTAGTCTATAGTTGATTGTCCAGTTAATCAATATAATCGACTATGGATATTTAAGAATATAACATTTATAATATAAGGACTTCATTTATATTAATATATCTCCATATCGATAACATAATGAATAGTAAGTCCGTATATATATGTCACAATAAATTAATTGCCTCTAGGGCGAAATTCCAACAGTCTCCCACTTGCACTAGAGTCAATCTCCTGCATCATATGACTATTGATCTAGCACGCCCTTCATGAGAGACATCTCCTGGTACTTTGCAAATATTCACATCTCCTGTATCAAAACTTGATTGAGATTGAATATTCTGAGTAAGTGCATCTTATGCATTAATATACTCAGTCCATTGTGATATAATCGGAAACTGAATCTTGCCTGGAACCTTTCCAGCTCACAGTCCCTCCCACTAGTGCAAAACATAAAACTCGACTTGAGTCTGAAATCTTCTTTGTTAGATTTGAAGTTCTCATTACTGTAACCCCTTACAATAAACTCTTCTAATCCTCCATTTAACAAGAATACATCCTAAGTTACTCTCAAGTACTTTAAGGATAATCTTGATAATTATCCAGTGATACTTCACCTGGATTTGACTGGTGTCTCTGTTTCGTACCATATGACACGTCTGGCATAGTACATGACATGGCGTATCTCATGAATCTCATTCATACGCTCCTTTCTTAATCTAATTGGAAAGATAATTAGTTCATCCAAAGACTAATTCCATGTGACATGGGTAAGAATTCATATTCTTACATGTTGAACCATTTCAACACCTTGTCGATATATGTACCATGACTCAGGCTGAACAACTACTTTGATCTATCTCCCTAGATTTTATAGATTGTATCGCCTAAGTCTATCATTGGAAATCAATTCTCTTGCCAATCTTTGACATATTGTAGAGTAGAGACATTATTCCCAATGATTAGTATGCCTCTACAAGCAAGACCAAAAATGTAAATGTGCTCCCACTAACCTTCTTGTAAACATAAGCTTCATCTTCAATTTTGATGGAACCAAACTCCTTTGATTGCATCATCAATTCGAAGATTCCAACTCAGAGAAGCTTGACTCAATCTATAGATAGATTGCTACAAGCAAGATGCTAATGAATTTAAGCATCACAATTGGGGAAAAGATTTCGTCATAGTCTATATTATGAAATCACATGAAACCCCTTTCCAACCGATTTTCCCTTAAAAGTAACCATATTACCATCCATGTTGGTTTCCTCACAACCCACTTGCACTGTATGGGTCCTAACCTTTCAGGTGGTTTCACCAAAGTCCATACTTTGTTGGAATACATGGATTCCATATCGCATCTCATGGCTACATGCCATTTCTGAGAGTATTGCCCACTCGTGGCATTTTCATGGGTTGTAGGCTCATCTCTATGAGTAATATATCACCGAGTTATGAGAAATCCATATTTCTTTAGCTCCTTGACATATCCTACTTTACCCACGAAGTCCTTATGTTACTTAAGTAGGTTGTTTCACAAGACCTTGTGATCTTACTCATGTTCCATCAAAAGGATCAATGTTCTCTTTGTGGTTCCTAAACTCTTTCAAGTTATACTGTCCTCCCAATGTTTCTTTTAGAGACAATATCTATCTAGAAACACAGCGATTCGAGCAACAAACAATTTGTTCTCGATTGGAGCGTAGAGATAATATTCTTTATTTTCTCAGGATTTTCCACATAGTACATTTATCCGACTAGGGTTCAAGTTTATCTGTAAACTATTTACATAATTTCCATAACCCAAATTCTTTATGAATGACATACTAAGACACTTCCTAGTCCATATCTCATATGGTGTTTTCATAATTAATTTAGATGGAACGAGGTTAAGGGGTGAAATTTGCTGTAATTAGAACATTACCTTTAAAAGTAAACTGGAAGCTTTGTTTGACACATCCCTTTAGACACGCCATTCCATATTGGTGTTCCAGGTAGAGTGGGTTGGGATCGCATACCATACTCTATTAGATGTTCAAACTATTGGCTTAAGTATTCTCATCCACGATCCAATCGTGAAGCCATGATACTTTTGTCAAGCTGGCTTTCTACTTCAGTCTTGAATTCCTTGAACTCTTCAAAGGATTCTGATTCGTTTCTTCATAAGATACACAAATTCATATTTCTCTGATCCCATCAATAAATATGATGAAGTACTGAAAACCACCTTTAGCATTTGTGTCTAGCGACCTATGTACATCAATATGTATGATTCCAAAAGATCATAACTTTTTCTATTAAACAAGTTTTACATGTCTCATATGATTCAAAATCAAATGAGTCCAGAAATCCATCCATATGGAGCCTCGATATGTATTTCTCGTTTATGTGGCCTAAACAACAATGCAAAAGATAAGTGAGGTTCATATCATTATATGCAAACCTCTTGGTATTAATGTTATAGATGAAATTACCATGATCAAGGATATACAATCCACTTAGACAAAAGTGCATTACAATAATGCATTTTCATCAAAATAGATGGAACAACATTTGTCCATTATTTTAATAAAAGATTTTTCTTGTCAAAACAAGAAACTGTGATAATGTTCCTACTCCAAGTAGTGACATAATCGTATTTGTCTAATCACGGATATTTCCAAAATGGTATAAATAATTCCCTGCGGCTAATTCAGCAACCCCTTGCTTCATTGCCCCACATGTAGGTTTATTTCTTCCTTATCCAATTGTCTACATCTATTGAGATTCTCCATATTTTTATAAATATGAGATCCTCATCTAGTATCATATACTCACGATGATGAGATATACATATTGACTTTTATAACAAAAATACCTAATTTGGAATTCATAATTTCTTTATTATTTCCTTCCAGGTACTTGGGGCAGTTTCTCTTCCTCTACACCACCTATGGGATTTTAAGGCAATGTGATTTTAGCAACAAGCATGATTTATACCCATGGGGTCGGCGCAAACCTTTTGCCTTTATCCATGCTGTTAACCATTAACATGTTTTGCCTTTAGCCCTTTATGAGTGCTTTGTATAGCGATTCTCAATCATATTGAGTAAATCACCTTTGAACAATACTATAATTGCATCCAATTTAATTCTCGTTACTTTTGGGAGAATAACCATTTATTCATTATCTATCTCATAGATAACTCTCAGTCTCTAAGCTTTTAATCCTATTGAAGTAGCTTATTTGCACTTTACCTCTTGCTTCAGCAGTCACACATTACTAGCTTGTGTTGTCGCGTCAAATCTTGATGAATCAAGTCGCCAATCACTTTGGCAAGCACGAACTGACTCCATCTTGATCATGAATAGTGCTAAGCAAGAGAGTGCAAGGTGGAGTAACACTTCAAACCTTTCATGTCTAGCCCGCTCTTTGAAAGAGCTTCTTTTAATGTATGATCATATCATACGCCTCCATACTTCTCATCTTGCTTTCAAAGCTTAGAGTTCATGGCAGCTGACATGAGGGAATTTACATCAAAAGAACCATTCTTTGATGTTCCTTCCATAAGGCTTTTAGTGTCTAGGTAGTCGGTGGGAGGAGAACTTTATGCTCTACAATGTACAACATTTTTCCGTTATTTGAGAACAATTCTCAATTTTATACCAGTCTAAAATTAGATTCCAGACAGCCTATCCTTTTGAGGACATGATGTCACGTTTTTTTTGTTTAATGCATGTGTATTCAACACAATAAGATTTACGCAAAACATTGTGACGTTTTAACTATATTTAATCAAGGACATAAATTGTTAAATATAGCTCCTACTATTTTTCTCGGATTAATAACCCTTCATATTAATGCGGAAAATATCATAATATTTTCTAGAGGGTCCAAGATCCATATCTCACTTCTTCTTGAACTTGCTTTGGCAAGTCACCCAAGGATTGGTTATTTAGGTAGGAACCCCTTCCAATTGCATCCCATGCAACTCTTGGTCCAATTAGGTGAATAATTTCTTATTCTTTATCCTTTAGATAACACCTAATTGTCATGCTTCTAGACTCATCAATCCAATTGAATTTTCCTAGTTGCGTCCAACCTCTTGCTTTAACATACACACATTAGTTGCTTGTGTCGTCCGCAACACATTATGGTGAATTAAAATCGCCTTACTTTGGCAAGCCCAAATTTTTATAGACCCTGATCATTAAGGGTGTTTAGGCAAGAGAAGGCAAAACGCAATAGTCTATTTGAGGGATTTAATAGTCATTATCGGTTTGGTTGATCACATCAACATGATCTACTTATTTGGATTGGGCTATCCACAATAAAAGACCATCTTTGTTTATTATTATCTTGTTAACGTTTTGCTAGTATTGCCATACACACAAAAATAAATAACAAGACATAAATAATAAACATCCACAAAAGAAAAATAACGTGGCATGGATATGGCCCCTAGACTAAGATATTACCAAGCCAATGATAATATCTATGTTCCCTAAAGTGACAAGTTCATCTCCATGTGCTCCACGATAGCTGCGCGCCTAGGGTAGGGAGTCCTCGTCGTCTTTTGGCTTCTTTGATTCTCCGATCTTCTTCTCCATGCTCTTGACTAACATCTAAATATTTCTAATTCTAGCCTAACATCTAGAATAAATAAATAAATAAAGCCTCGCATGTTGAGGAGAAAAACGACTCGCAGGCCGTAAAACCTAATTAATTATTACATTAATTTGATCATTTCGCAGGCCGTAAACCACACAGCAAAAACATAAAACATCCACAATATAGGCCATATCCATCCACCATGCAACAAAGCACATAATACAGTTAAAACCAATTTTTAACGCGCTTGTCCAATTTTAGTTGTTTTGGACATACTAGGGTCAAAACGGTCCAAGAGATTCACCAAGGGAATGACCGAACCAACCAAGGAACCGCCACACTAGGCCCGGGCCGGCCGGCCCCTAGTCCACACGGCTAGGCCGTGCGCTAGGGTGCGCCGGCCCCCTTGGGCCGTGTGTCTTGGACGACAAGCAAGGGAGGGGCGGCTACCTTGTGGCGCCGCTCCTTCCCATGGAATTGTTTCCAAAAACAATTCATTCCTTATTGGGTTGTTTCCAAAACACCCTTTGCCTTGATGCCAAAGTTTAATTCTTTCCATACTTGAAAACCCCCTTTTTCAATCATGTGCCCAAACCCTAGTTCTTGATCTCAAATTCCTCACATCCTATGTGATCAAACTCACTAATTTACACATCCAATGTTAAATTGGGTTTTGACGTAGGTTACGCAGCGGAATAACAAAAATTTAATTCCTACTCAAAGCCCACCAAGGATCATAGGAAGAGACATTCACAACATGATGAAGGACATAGAAGATGTGTGCCTTTTGGTTCGGGAGATCACACGAAGAATAATGTCCTCGTCTCTACGGTTGATCCACGTCTAGAGGTGAGATCTAGATTCTTCCTTCTCCTAGTGCTATCTTGGACCGAAGAAAGAGGGAAGAATGAATCAAGCAACAAGGAACCAAGAGAGGGGTTCGGCCCTCTCTTGTGGCCGACGAGTTGGGGACGGCTAAGAGGGTTCGGCCCTCTTATCTTGTCTCTTGCTCTCTATTTTGCTCTCTCTCCCACACACTTATGTTATCAGCATTAGTTGTGGGAAGGAAGCTAGAACATCCTTTATATAGTCCAACAACTCATTGTTAACTACATAAAGGCCCTTCCTAGTTCTACATGAACTTGGATTAGTCCCTTCCTTGCATATTAGTCCTACTAAGTATGCAAGGTGTTGCAAAGTGATCCTTCTAATTAATTAATCATATAAATTAATCCCAAATCTAGTTCAACTCTATTAGACGTGTGACCCCATAGGTTTCTACTTAGTCGGTAGTAACTAATTACTAACATGGAGCGGTGTCTAGCAACACATCCATGCACCCAACTAATAGAAATAAGTCAGTGATCCCGACAAACCTTTGTGCCCAATATCTCATATTGCACTGTCCCTTTGTCTCCATATCCGGATTGGACACGAGACATAAATAGTCACACTCGTATATCCAATCCATAGTTCTTCGATCCTGGGAATATGTTTATGCAAGCAGATAACATCAATATCTCCATATTGATTTATCTGAGTCTGGACAGACATTCAATAAGCACAATTCCTCGAGTGGCCGTGGATATTTACTCCCATTATGTGGGAGGGACAAATCCTCTCTACATCACTACGATCTCTAAGCTTGCTTCTTATCATGCCCGATAACTACCTTTATAGTTACCCAGTTACGGTGTAACGTTTGATAATTTCAAAGCATGATATTTCACAACTAGAGTATCTAGTGACTTCAAGTCTAAGGATCGCAATTATATTAGCACTACGAGAAGCGATTGTGAATTTGACATAATATAATGTATCATGTCGTCATGGGTCAATCCAGCATGCCATTACTCCTAATGCATACCTATGTGTTGGATCGTGATATCTCCATATAAATCCAACCCCATACTAGTCTATAGTTGATTGTCCAGTTAATCAATATAATCGACAAGAGATATTTAAGAATATAACATTTATATTCTAAGGACTTCATTCATATTGATATATCTCCATATCGATAACATAATGAAAAATAAGTCCGTATATATATGTCACGATAAATTAATTGCCTCTAGGGCACAATTCCAATAGTCTCCCACTTGCACTACAGTCAATCTCCTGCATCATATGACTATTGATCTAGCATGCCCTTCATGCTCTTACTGCGCAAGGTAAGAGAGACATCTCCTGGTACTTTGAAAATATTCACATCTCCTGTATCAAGAACTTGATTGAGATTGAATATTCTGAATAAGTGAATCTTATGCATTAATATACTCAGTCCATTGTGATAGAATCGGAAACTGAATCTTGCCTGGAACCTTTCCAGCTCACAGTCCCTCCCACTAGTGCAAAACATAAAACTCGACTTTAGTCTGAAATCTTATTTCTTAGATTTGAAGTTCTCATTACTATAACCCCTCACAATAAACTCTTCTTATCCTCCATTTACCAAGAATTCATCCTAAGTTAATCTCAAGTACTTTAAGGATAATCTTGATAATTATCCAGTGACACTTCACCTGGATTTGACAGGTATCTCTGTGTCATACCATATGACACGTCTGACCTAGTACATGACATGGCGTATCTCATGAATCTCATTCATACGCTCCTTTCTCAATCTAATTGGAAAGATAATTAGTTCTTCCAAAGACTAATTCCATGTGACATGGGTAAGAATTCATATTCTTACATGTTAACCATTTCAACACCTTGTCGATATATGTACCATGACTCAGGCTGAACAACTACTTTGATCTATCTCCATATATTTTATAGATTGTCTTGCCTAAGTCTATCATTGGAAATCAATTCTCTAGCCAATCTTTAACAGATTGCATAGTAGAGACATTATTCCCAATGATTAGTATGTCTCTACAAACAAGACCAAAAATGTAAATGTGCTCCCACTAACCTTCTTGTAAAAATAAGCTTCATCTTCAATTTTGATGATCCGGCGGGGAGTACTCAGTGTACACCGTAAGTAGGGGATCGGAAATGGCACAGGAAGAGTTGGGTTGTGTGTAGGGAGAGAGTAAGGCAGTAGCAATGTCTGAGAGAGAGACAGGGGTTTGGCAGAGCTTCCGCGTATGGCTGGTGTGTCCTCTTCTTTGTATGGAAAGGTTAACGTCCTATATATAACGGAGAATGTGACCGTTGCAGTGTGGTTAATGCGCCCATCAATGGCGGCTTAATCAGCTTAACCACAACGGCACGTTCGTCCTTATATATAGGGACCGTTACAGCACGTTATGCGCGAATACCGGAACCGTTATGGGGTTGACCGGGTTTGACCGGATTGACCGGGTTTATGGAGCTCGTGCCATAAATCTCTCAAAAGCAGTTACTAAAGGTCGCGCGCGGGCTTGGCTCGCACGCGACAGGACTTACTCTAGCCTCCAAACCACTAAGTCCCTACATATCCCGTGCAGTGGTATGCGAGGGCCCTGTCTCGCAGCCCCCACATGGATCAGCGCGGCTGGTGATCCAGTGTGCGTGGAGCACAATATGGTGTGCTGGATGATTGCCACGTGGCCAAGATCTGTCTGTTCAGAAAGCCCTATCTACATTAGCCCCCTTTCTGCGCGTGAAGACTCATAGCCGGATAAACTTCCATGCGCAGGAACCAACGCACGCGTCGCCGCCACGCACCAATTCAAATGTATGTAGGTTCAGCCCCCATGCGTGCCATTATGACCTAAAACTCCTAGAGTCGTGCCGCCTGGCCTTTAGGGTTTTAGGGGTGACGTCAGCTTTTCCTGTGATTGCGCGATTCGACGGTGACGGTTGCGATTCAACTACTGAAAGGACGCAACCCCTCATTGTTTTCGGATAAATACTCTGTACTCTCCATTGTTGCAAAGCATCACTTCTTTCTCTTAAAGTGAATGATACCCGGAAGTCTTCACGTCAGGTTCACCAAAATGTGCACAAGAGGATCCGGCGGGGAGTACTCTGTGTACACCGTAAGTAGGGGATCGGAAATGGCACATGAAGAGTTGGGTTGTGTGTAGGGAGAGAGTAAGGCAGTAGCAATGTCTGAGAGAGAGACAGGGGTTTGGCAGAGCTTCCGCGTATGGCTGGTGTGTCCTCTTCTTTGTATGGAAAGGTTAACGTCCTATATATAACGGAGAATGTGACCGTTGCAGTGTGGTTAATACGCCCATCAATGGCGGCTTAATTAGCTTAACCACAACGGCACGTTCGTCCTTATCTATAGGGACCGTTACAGCACGTTATGCGTGAATACCGGAACCGTTATGGGGTTGACCGGGTTTGACCGGATTGACCGGGTTTATGGAGCTCGTGCCATAAATCTCTCAAAAGCAGTTACTAAAGGTCGCGCGCGGGCTTGGATCGCACGCGACAGGACTTACTCTAGCCTCCAAACCACTAAGTCCCTACAAATCCCGTGCAGTGGTATGCGAGGGCCCTGTCTCGCAGCCCCCACATGGATCAGCGCGGCTGGTGATCCAGTGTGTGTGGAGCACAATATGGTGTGCTCGATGATTGCCACATGGCCAAGATCTGTCTGTTCAGAAAGCACTATCTACAACAGGTATCTCTGTGTCATACCATATGACACGTCTGGCCTAGTACATGACATGGCGTATCTCATGAATCTCATTCATACGCTCCTTTCTCAATCTAATTGGAAATATAATTAGTTTTTCCAAAGACTAATTCCATGTGACATGGGTAAGAATTCATATTCTTACATGTTGAACCATTTCAACACCTTGTCGATATATGTACCATGACTCAGGCTGAACAACTACTTTGATCTATATCCATATATTTTATAGATTGTCTTGCCTAAGTCTATCATTGGAAATCAATTCTCTAGCCAATCTTTAACAGATTGCAGAGTAGAGACATTATTCCCAATGATTAGTATGTCTCTACAAACAAGACCAAAAATGTAAATGTGCTCCCACTAACCTTCTTGTAAAAATAAGCTTCATCTTCAATTTTGATGGAACAAAACTCCTTTGATTGCATCATCAATTCGAAGATTCCAACGCAGAGAAGCTTGACTCAATATATAGATAGATTGCTACAAGCACGATGCTAATGGATTTAAGCATCACAATTGGGGAAAAGATTTCGTCATAGTCTATATTATGAAATCACATGAAACCCCTTTCCAACCGATTTTGCCTTAAAAGTAATCATATTACCATCCATGTTGGTTTCATCACAGCCCCCTTGCACCGTATGGGTCCTACCCTTTCAGGTGGTTTCACCAAAGTCCATACTTTGTTGGAATACATGGATTCCATATCGCATCTCATGGCTCCATGCCGTTTTTGAGAGTATTGCCCACTCGTGGCCTTTTCATGGGTTGTAGGCTCATCTCTATGAGTAATATATATTCGAGTTATGAGAAATTCATATTTCTTTAGCTCCTTGACATATCCTACTTTACTCACGAAGTCCTTATGTTACTTAATTAGGTTGTTTCACAACACCTTGTGATCCTACTCATGTTCCATCAAAAGGATCAATGTTCTGTTTGTGGTTCTTGTACTCTTTCAAGTTATACTGTCCTCCCTATGTTTCTTTTAGAGACAATATCTATCTAGAAACACAGCGATTCGAGCAACAAACAATTTGTTCTCGATTGGAGCGTAGAGATAATATCCTTTATTTTCTCAGGATATTCCACATAGTACATTTATCCGACTTGGGTTCAAGTTTATCTGTAAACTATTTACATAAACTCCATAACCCAAATTCTTTATGAATGAAATAATAGGACATTGTTTCTTTTAGAGACAATATTTCACAACTAGAGTATCTAGTGACTTCAAGTCTAAGGATCACAATTATATTAGCACTACGAGAAGCGATTGCGACTTTGACATAATCTAATGTATCCTTCTCGTTGTGGGTCCATCCAGTATGCCATTACTCCTAATGCATACCCATGTGTTGGATCGTGATATCTCCATATCAATCCAACCCCATACTAATCTATAGTTGATTGTCCAGTTAATCAATATAATTGACTAGGGATATTTAAGAATATAACATTTATATTCTAAGGACTTCATTCATGTTAATATATCTCCATATCGATAACGTAATGAATAGTAAGTCCGTATATATTTGTCACGATAAAGTGATTGCCTTTAGGGCACAATTCCAACATCATTTACCGCATCCCTTATAGACAGAGAAAGAGAGGGGAAAGAGATGGACGGAGGAGGGAGGAGATGGACGGACAGAGGATGGTGGTGGTGAGGACGCTGATCACTGGCGGCGGTGAACCCATGTGAGTCCAGATCTACATCTTCTCTCTCGAGAATTGTTATACTTCTTCTCTTATTCTTATTCTTTGCAGAGAGATGCAGAGGCAGTGGTGGACGGACGGAGGATGTTGCAGCTACATTGGTGTAGATAACGACCATTCCAGCTCCGATCTAGCAGAGGAAGACGAGGACGAGGACGCACTAGCGGTGGTGGCTCCGATCTGCGGTAGCGGCGAGCGGCGAGTGGTTCTGCTCCGTTCTTCTCCTCCTCCTCCTCCTCTTCTGTTTTATTCTTCCTTTCTCCTCCTCCTCATCCTTCTTCTTCTTCTTCTTCTTCTTCTTCTTCTTCTGCTTCTTCTTCTTCTTCTTCTTCTTCTTCTGCTTCTTCTTCTTCTGCTTCTTCTTCTTCTGCTGCTGCTTCTTCTTCTGCTGCTTCTTCTTCTTCTTCTTCTTCTTCTTCTTCTTCTTCTTCTTCTTCTTCTTCTTCTTCTTCTTCTTCTTCTTCTTCTTCTTCTTCTTCTTCTTCTTCTTCTTCTTCTTCTTCTTCTTCTTCTTCTTCTTCTTCTTCTTCTTCTTCTTCTTCTTCTTCTTCTTCTTCTTCTTCTTCTTCTTCAATTTAGATATGATGTATGGATATCTAGAAGAAATTGAATATTTTGTAAAAAAAATGATTTTAGATCTGATTTGTTTTTGATGTGTTGGTGGTGTTGATGTTTTTTGTGTGGCCGTTGATGGTGTTGACTGCTAGGAGAGGTGGTGGGTGGTGGTTGGGAGAGAGTGATTGCTAGCTGTGTAATTGTTCAATTGCGTTCGGGGCATTGTGGTCCAAAATAAAATTTTCTTATTCGCTGTGCTCTCCCGCGATGGGAACAAAGAGGAGAGACAGAATGGCATGTACGAATTATCATTTTTGTCCAAACATGTAATTCTACCGCCGTTTCTTCTGGTTCGTCCTACTTTGACTTTTCAACCCGTAATTGAGTCACTTTGACTCGGTGATTTAGATAGCGAAACGATATAATTTTTTAGAATTTTTTTATAGTGTTGTAGAATAAAGTTTACTCTACAAGACCATGCAAAGATTACCAAATTCTTGTATCGTTTTGCTAATCAAATCACCGGGTCAAAATGACTCAGCGAATAGTGATAAAAAGTGAAGTAAGCTGAAAAAGAAGAAACAGAGGTAGTATTTCGTATTAGTTTTTTTTGCTGACCATAATGTTTTCTTCAATCAATCTAACCATGTTTTGCCCCATTCTTCTAGAAAGTGAATGTGAGTTGCGAGATAGTGCGCTACTTGTTCGCTTCCCCATACACGTGTGGCTTTGTTGATAACACCACCGCTGTCCTTTATTACCATTAAGACTTCGTTACCCATGCGTCTTTATCCTTTCTCTCTCTCCTTGTAGTTCTTGTTTAGGTAAAAACGATAGGGTTAATTTCACTTTATCCCTCGTGGTTGGGGGTTTGTGCAAAAGACCTCCCTAGGGTCTCAAATGTTGCAAAACACCTCCCGTGATTTAGTTTTTTTTTTTTTTTTTTTTTTTTTTTTTTTTTTTTTTTTTGCGGTAAGGGAATAATTTTCCTTTAATGAGATCCAAAAGATTAAAATACTCTTACATATCTAAAATAATGCACTCATTTTCTCATCTCACTTTCCCTCTCTAACTCTGCTTTCTCTTGTCTCTCTACACCTTCTCCTTCCTTTATCTTCCTCATTTTTTCTTCTTTCCAATTTTCATTTCTGATTCAAGGATACAAGTCGTACTAAAATCTGAACAACGAATTCAAGAAAAACACACAAATGAAGGAGGATTTCAGTTCTATACCCCCACCAAAAATCAGACAAAATACACAATTTCTTTTGGGGGAGGGGGGGGGGGGGGCTGCGGTGGTGTTGGGTGATTCTAGGTTTCATGAATTGAGGCAAAAATTATATGTTTTCAGATCTGTGGCAAAACTGTAGGGCTTTGATCATGGATACGCAGCGGAAAATATAACTTATCCATTCAATACCCTCCAAGGATCAGAGGAAGAGAAGCATAACGATGGTAAAGGAAGAATCATGTTACACACCTTAGGGTTTCTCCTGTGATGACTTGTAACGTGAATTGTGTCACGTCTCTACGGTTGATCCATGCCTAGAGTTGAGATCTAGATATTCCTTATCCTTTGTGCTAGCTTGGAATGGAGGAAGAAGAAGAAGAAATCACGCAACACGAGGCAACAAGGAGGTGGCGGCCTCCTTTGTTGGCCGACGGGGACGGGGCGGCGGCAAGGGGGTCGGTCGGCCCTCTTGCTTGCTTGCTCTCTCTCCTTTGTTCTCTCCCACTCAAGTTATGAATAATAAGTACATAAGTTTTGGAAGGAAGGAAGGAGAATCCTTTATATAGTCCAACAAATCCTTGTTAACTACCTAAAGGACTTTTTCTAGTCCTACTTGAATTCGGTTTAGTCCCTTCCTTGCAAATTAGTCCTACTAAGTTTGCAAGGTGTTGCATAGCGATCCTTCTTATTAATTAATCATATGAATTAATTCCCAAATCTAGTTCAAATCTATATAGCGTGTGACCCCAGAAACGCTTCCAGCACTATAAAAACTCGTCCAGTGCTCATCACACAAAAAAGAACTTACTGAAGGAGATCTCAGAGCACTCTCGGTGAGCACGGAAGCAGGAATTCAGAATCTACAGCACGCGTTTGATTTCACTATCTCTCTTATTCAGAAACGTTGTTATTTAATTATGTCACTTAGTAGATAAACCTTTTACCTAGGTTCTCGGTGAACCTAGGTTTTCGTATCCAGATTTTATTATAGACGTTTGATTATGGATTCATGATTGTTATCTTAAATTCAGCAGCTATATCTGTTATTCTGTCTTTGACTGTTATCATATATGCATGATCGGAGTCGCGAACCAGAATTGCTATAGACCCGAGCCTGTAGGTGAAAATGTCAGGTTAGGGCTAGGAAGAAAAGACAGGATTTAGTACCTTACCCTGATGGATCGGCCAGAGAAAGGGAGATAGGGCTAGCATAGAAAAACGTGAGACCGACTTTTGGAGAATCTGACCCGGGCCATTAGGACAGGTTAGAAACCCTAACAGGCTTAGAACGAGACTGCAGACTTAGGCAGCTTAACAGGAATCCGAACGTCTATAGGATCGGGATTACGTGTGGAATCTGAAAGGTCACTGCACAACCGGTACGTTGCACAGATAACGAGACTGCTGAGTGTTTTCATATCAAACCGAAAAACGTAAAATCTGTAGAAACCCGAGGGGATCCTGGAGCCTAGTTACCATCAACCCTAGAGTACAAAAAGCAAGTTTATTCCAGAAAACGTCACAAAAAATATATTTACGTTTTTGCGTTTTTAGTTTTACGTAGTTCCGTAACAACAAACACAACCCCTTTTCCTCGTTTTTTTACACTTTGTCAACAAAAACTGATTACTCGAGAAAACCCGAGACAGTCCCTGTGGGATCGATAACCCGAGTTGAAATACACCCGGTACTACTTGATTTCGTATACTTGCGAATAGCCCGTAATTTGCGCATCAAGTTTTTGGCGCCGTTGCTGGGGACTATTTTTACGGTTTATTTAGTAGCCAGAATTAGTTTTCAGAGTTTTTATTTTTTCTTTTTCGTTTTTCTCTTATCTAACTGCTCGTAATCTCGTTTTTCAGGAACCTTGAGTGAATGCCCAGATTGCCTCGCGATTTGGTCACACCGCTCGACAACCCAGAAGAGCTGTTTACAGAGCAGAACCGCAGACACCAAGAAAGCAGAATGGCTCACACGGGCAATCCTGCTACCCTGAAAGTCACTGGCCAAGAGGTTGAACCTGAGACACGTACCCCAGCCGAGATGGCTCGGTACATTGAAGAGCTAGTCGCAGCAGGCTTCAAGTCGATGCTCCATCAGAGGACGTACAACCGATCTAGAAAAGCTTTGCTGGAAAATTTCGAGGTCCCGTCCGGAGGACACGAAACTTTGACCTAAAATCCTCCACCATCCAGACGGCACAGACGCACTGTCCGTTCCATGGTAAAGCCGATGAAGATCCGAACGAGTTCATCGGGAAGTTCGATGATTACTGCAACAAAGTCATGTACCGAGGGGTCGAGGCCGATACACTTAAACTGATCCTGTTTCCGTACTGCCTGTACGGGGCCGCCAAGGACTGGCTCGAAAGCCGACCGCCCAAATCCATCACAACCTGGGAAGGGTGCGTTTCGGATTTTCTGGCCAAGTTCTTCCTCGCCTCCCGAGTGATTAAACTGCAGAGCGAGATCTTGTCGTTCGGTCAAAAGATGGGAGAAACGGTAGTGGAGGCATGGGAGAGATTGATGAGACTGGTGAAGAAGTGCCTGAATCACGGTTTCGGGGACGCAAAAATTCTGCAGGTTTTCTACCATGCCCTCGACAGGGACAACGCTGACAGAATTGACAGAGAAGCCGGTGGCAACTTTCTGTACCATGTGGACAAGGACGAAGCCTATGAATTGATGAAGCAATTAGCCAAACAGGATACCCGCCTGTTTGACGAGCGCAGACTCACCGCCATGGCCGAGCCGGTTGCAGATGATCGTATCGACAACCTGACCAAGGTTGTCACGGACTTAGTGCAGAAAGTATATTCTGAGAAGAAGACGGTTGCAGTGGTAGACGGTCAAGAGCTAGACGCGGCTATCGAAGATCTAAGGAAGGAGGATGTTAACTATGCCCAGCAGCAGCAGTGGGACCCGAGCCGGTACCGACCGGGCACGAGAGATCATCCCGGTTTCCGGTACGGAAATCCTAATTCTGGAATGTACATACCAGGGTTCCAGCACAAGCCACCGGTGCAGCTGGCCAATCAGACAACAGCCCCGGTTCAGCCGGCCCAGCCAGTATTGACAGCACAGCAATTCTAGGAGCAGATGAGTAAACTGGACGCCACGTTGCAGGCCATGAACGCCAGGTTTGCGCAGTCCGATGCAAAAATTTACACAGCGGTCAACACTTTGACTGCCGACCTGCACCAGACCAAAACCGCACTACGTACACTGGAGGTCCAAGTCGGACAGCTTGCACAACAGCAAGCCGAGAGAGCACCAGGAAACTTACCCTCTACCACCGTCAACAATCCACGTGTTCAGATCAATGCCATCACCACCCGAAGTGGAATAGCACTCCAGGATCCACCGTACCCCAGCCATGCACGTGCAGAAAAGTCAAAGGAAATCGAACACGAAGTATTTGTCCGGGAAAGCAACTCAGCCGACCGCCCCCAGCCAAAGGGCTCGGTTGAGAAGGATGCAGTGCAGACGGATAAGGAAGCAGAAACGGTACCCGTCTCGAAAGAGGTGCCGTATCCTTTGAAGACATGGAAGAGGGATGATAGCAAAGACTACCTCAAATTTCTCGAGATGTTCAAACAGCTCCAAATCAACATACCCTTTGCAGTGGCGTTGGCAAAGATGCCCACGTATGCCAAGTTTCTCCAAGATATCCTGTACGGGAGGAGGCGTATGAGCGATTTCGAGACGATAAATCTGACGGCAGAAGTGAGCAATTGTGTGAAGAATGGGTTACCAAAGAAGAGGAAGGATCCTGGCGACTTCGTCATCCGGTAACCCTGGGAAACGCATATACAGGAAAGGCCCTGTGTGACCTAGGGGCCAGCATCAATCTGATGCCGTTGACAATTTTCAGAAGCTTGAAGGTCGGTGAACCGAGACCCACCAGGATCATGTTGCAGATGGCGGACAGGTCCGTCAAACAGGCATATGGGGTCATAGAAGACATTCTGGTGAAAGTTGGGGAACTGATTTTTCCGGCAGATTTCGTGATCCTGGACATGGTGGCAGGAGAGGTACCGCTCATTCTGGGCAGACCGTTCCTGGCCACCGGAGAGGCTATGATTAACTGCAAGAGCGGGGAATTGACGATGCAGATTAATGAAGACAAGGTAACATTAAATGTTTTCAAAAATCTTCAATTGCCTAACTACTATGATCACGAGGACATCTATGCCGTTGAGGTAGTGGACGAAGGTCTGGATGAGGACGAGATGGACAAGATGTGGGAAGAAATCGACAAAATGTACTCGTCAGACAAAGAGAAGACCCGGTGTGAGCAGGCCATGAAGACGGAACATTGGACCACTTTGCACTTGGACGGAGACGGTGGGCAGAAACTGGCCCTGATCCCGTCACTCAAGGAGCCGCCTACACAGGAGCTTAAACAGCTCCCGAGTCATCTCAGGTATGCGTAAATTGGGGATAACGATACACTTCCCGTAATTGTTTCGTCTCATCTATCTCAGGAACAGGAGCAGAAACTGCTGGAGGTACTGCGAGAGCACAAAGAAGCAATCGCCTGGAAGATTGCAGATATCAGGGGGATCAGCCCCTCCTATTGCATGCACAAGATCAGAATTGAAGAAGGTAAAAAACCGGTGATTCAGCCCCAGCGGAGACTGAATCCGAATATGAGCGATGTGGTGCGAAAGGAGGTCATGAAGTGGCTGGAAGCAGGAATTATTTACCCCATCTCGGACAGCACGTGGATCAGCCCGGTCCATTGCGTGCCCAAGAAAGGGGGTATCATGGTAGTGCAGAACGAGGCTTAGGAGCAGATTGCACAACGCACCGTCACGGGGTGGCGGATTTGCATGGATTAGCGGAGGTTGAATGAGGCAACGTTAAAGGATCACTTCCCTTTACCGTTCATGGATCAGATGCTGGACAGGTTGGCGCACCACGCCTATTACTGTTTTCTGGACGGTTATTCGGGGTACAATCAGATTTACATCGCCCCGGACGATCAAGAGAAAACTACGTTTACCTGCCCGTACGGTACTTTTGCGTTCCGTCGTATGCCGTTCGGGTTGTGTAACGCACCCGCCACGTTCCAGCGATGCATGATGGCCATATTCTCCGACATGATCGAGAAAAATCTGGAGGTCTTCATGGACGATTTTTCACTGTTCGGGGACAGTTTTGAAGACTGCCTCGGTCACTTATCCCAGGTTCTGATCCGATGCAAGAAGGCGAACCTAGTTCTGAACTGGGAAAAGTGTCACTTTATGGTCACCGAGGGTATCGTGCTGGGTCACAAAATTTCCAATAAGGGACTCGAGGTGGACCGGGCCAAGATCGAGGTGATCAAGCAGCTTCCGTACCCGACAACCGTGAAGGCGATCAAGAGTTTTCTGGGCATGCGGGATTTTACCGACGGTTCATCAAGGATATCTCCAAGATCACGAAGCCGCTCTGCGTCCTACTCGGGAAAGACGTGACTTTTGATTTTGACGGAGCATGTCAGCATGCCTTTGACCATCTGAAGGAGAAGCTGACCACAGCCCCGGTAATCACGACACCGGACTGGTCACTGCCGTTTGAGCTGATGTGTGACGCCAGCGACTACGCAGTCGGTGCAGTTTTGGGGCAGCGGAAAGACAAAGTCTGCCATGTCATATACTATGCCAGCAGGGTGTTGAACGACGCCCAGATGAATTACGGTACGACTGAGAAGGAACTGCTGGCTGTAGTCTATGCCCTGGAAAAATTCCGGCCATACTTGGTCGGGTCCAAAGTGATCGTTTTTACTGATCACAGCGCCCTGAAGTATCTGCTGGACAAGAAGGACGCGAAACCAAGACTGTTGCGGTGGGTATTACTGATGCAGGAATTTGACTTGGAGATTCGGGACAAGAAGGGAGTCGAGAACGTAGTTGCTGACCACTTTTCTATACTGGAAAACACCAAGCCGGAACGAGTCCCAATTCAGGAAAATTTCCCGGACGAGCATATTATGGCAGTTAAGCTCGGGAGACCGTGGTATTACGCCATAGCCAATTACTTGGTAACTGGAACGCTTCCAGAGGATCTTACCCCGTCTCAGCGGAAACGGTTTATTTCCGAGTGCCGACAGTATTTCTGGGATGACCCGTATCTGTTCAAGCAGGGGGCCGACAACATTCTGAGAAGGTGTATTCTGACCCACGAAGCCTAGAACGTGATCAAACACTGCCACTCAGCACAGTGTGGGGGTCATTTTGGGGGAACTCGCACGGGCATAAAATACTGCAGTCCGGTTTTTTCTGGCCGACAATCTTCAAAGACTATCACGATTATGTGCAGGGATGTGATAGGTGCCAGAGGACAGGAAACACGTTACACCGGGACGAGATGGCGATGACCGTGTGGCAGGAGGTAGAGACGTTTGATGTATGGGGGATTGACTTCATGGGTCCGTTCCCGTCTTCGATGGGAAATCTTTACATTCTGCTGGCAGTGGATTATGTGACGAAGTGGATCGAGGCGATTGCGTGTCAGAAAAACGATGCAGCTACGGTTGAGCGTTTTCTGAAACGCAACATTTTTACTCGGTTCGGGACGCCCAGGGCGATGATCAGTGACGAGGGATCGCACTTCATTAATCGAGTTTTTGCCAAAGTTCTGAAACAGTACGGTGTGTCGGTTCACAAGGTGTCACTGCCTTACCATCCTCAAACGAACGGGCAGGCCGAGGTTTCGAACAGAGTGATCAAGAGCATACTCGAGAAGACGGTGAATCTCGGCCGGAAGGATTGGTCCCTAAGACTGGACGATGCACTCTGGGCCTACAGGACAGCTTTCAAGACACCGCTGGGAATGTCACCATACCAGCTCGTGTTTGGAAAAGCGTGCCACTTGCCGGTTGAGTTGGAGCACAAAGCATACTGGGCCATCAAACTGCTCAACATGGACCAGAATCTAGCGGGAGATAAGAGAAAAATGGCGCTGCTGGAATTAGAGGAATTCCGCAGAACGGCATTCGAGAGCGCTAAAATCTACAAAGAGAAGACGAAAAAGTGGCATGATCAGCGGATCACGCCGAAGCAGTTCAACGAAGGCGACAAAGTGCTTCTCTACAACACGAGGATGCTGTTCTTTCCGGGCAAGTTGAGGTCTCGATGGTCGGGACCGTTCATCATCAAGAAGATACTTGCATGGGGAGCATTTGAGCTGGAGAATCCAAAAGACGAGTCCAGTTTCTGGGTGAACGGGAACCGGATCAAGCCATATCTCGAGACAGTTGAAGTCGCCAAAGTGGACCCCGTCTACTTTGACGACCCGTGAGAGGTAACCGGGTCAGGCCGTCGACCGTAAATCACAAGCGCTTGGTGGGAGGCATCCCATCGGATTAAGTTAATTATTTATTTAATACAGTTTTTATTTTACGTTCTGAATTTTGAGAGAGGCGAGATGAGTGTGTGTTAATGGGTAGACAAGTTTGTGCAGGAAATTTTAAGCAGAAAAACGCAAGCAGAAAAATGTGCGGGTCAAAACCGAGAGGTCCGACACGCATTCAAAGAAGTGCAGAAAAACTGGCCCGGAAGGCCAGTTACGCAGGTCAAACCTGCAGGTACGCAGCCTGCAGGTCTAATTACGCAAGCCAGATGAAAAAAAAATAGTTACGCTGGCCCAAAAGGCCAGTTACGCAGGCCCAGGAGGTTAAATACGCAGAAAAAAAATAGTTACGCTGGCCCAAAAGGCCAGATACGCTTGCCCAAAAGTTAAATACGCGGCCCACGAGGCCTATTACGCAGGCAGAGAAAAAAAAAAAAGATGAAGTGGACCAGCCACGCAGCCGGACCAAATACGCGGTCCAGCCACGGAGCCGGCCCAAATACGCGGCCCAACCAGCAAGCCACGCAGCAGGGGAAGCAAGTGGAGCTTACAAAGCCTTAGGGGGTCTAAGTGCCATTTTACCGAACTTTGGGGGAGTTTTTTGCCATTTTTAAAAAAGAGCCACTTATTGCCCCAATTTCAGTGTACGGGTTCACCAGCCACTTCCTCCATTGTTTTCACCTTCAAGCTCTCTTTTTCCTCATTTTCTCTCCACCTTCAAAAGTCCAAATTTCACCAAATCAAAAACCGAGCACGTTTTTGGGATCCTCGTGAGAACGGGATCATTTTGGTGTGGTTGAAGCTGCAAAACAGTGTCCGAATTGGTGTGGGGGTCAAGTCAAAATTTGTTAAAAATTTGGAGAAAAACTCCAGATTCGTCGGTTTCGGGTCGAAATTTGAGAAAACACAAAGAAGAAACGTCGAAGAGGAGGGCGAGGCCTACATGGTGCCCAAGTCAGAAATTTTTTCCGGCGAGAAAAATTTTCCGGCGACTTTTCCGGCGACAGTTTTTGCACTCGTTGACTCGCTCCGAGTGCTCAGGTTCAAAAATTTCTTCTTTCGCTATTTTTTTCAGTTTTCGGTACCAACCCGTACCCGGGTTTAGCATGTTGCGTACTTAGCTGTTTTTGACTGTATACTGCGTTTTTAGCTGCTTTTCTGCATTTTTAACTGTTACTTGCGTATTTAACAAAATTTTTACGTAATTGACCGTTAACTGCAAATTAGCACAGGGTAGCGTAATTGACTGTTTAAGCTGTGTATTTAGCTGTTTTGACTGCGTATCTGCATTTTGACAGCGTTTTTCTGCGTTTTTTTAAAAAAAAAATATTTAATTTCTGAATTTTCTGCTTTCGTTAGCTGTTATGGACCGGCTTGAGAGACCCGCGACGTCTAATTTTCGTTTGCCTTTTGCCATTGACATCCCGTACGAGCAGATTACCGAGACCTACTTTGACAGTTTCCGGTTTGTGAGTTACCAGGCCCATCTACACTATCTAGAGACTTTAGAAAGGGGGTTGACAGCGGACTATAGGTTCGAGGTAGATGACGAGAGGATGCCGTTAGCTATGAGAAATTATGCTAGACGGCACGATCTCGTTGGCTGTGCCTTAGAGAACTTCCCCGAGAGGGCTAGTTCCGCGCTCACTCGGGAATTTTTCTGTAACCTCATCTATCAGGAGTTCGGGGAGACAGAGTTGTACCCGAACTGGGTAGACTGTCGTAGGGGGTTTATTTGGCTGACGCCTCTCGCAATCCGCTGGGCGTAAGGTATACCTGGCGAATTCGAGGGTCGGTGTGCGTACGATATGCTCGTTCAGGACTCTCCTCCGCAAGAGGAGCTCTTGAGGACTCTGTTTGAAGGGGCAGATGAGGCCCGCTGGGAGACCAACGGGAGGTTACATGGCACGTTTTTGAGTCCGCCAGCCCGGTGGTGGTTTGAGTTTGGAGTGAACCGGGTAGTAGGGATTCAACATATCACTAAGCTGCCCTACGAAGTGGTACTTCTGGTATACTTCTTCATGGCCCGACGCCGGGTCGACATAGCGGCCCGGATCTGGTCGAACATTAGAGAGAGAGCCAACACGCATAGCCGGCGAGGTTTTGAGTTTTGCAGCCTGATTACCAGATTGGCTGCCCAGAACGTGATTGTCATCGAGGGTCAGAGAGATTTAGACCCCTCCTCTTTCCGGCCATTCTGGCGAGTAGGTACACGGGCCATAGGAAACCATAGGGCACCCGAGCCGGCCGATGCGTTTGTGGACCTAGATGAGGATGAGCCAGGTGATGACCCGATGGACGAGGATGGGCAGGCCCCTTACTCGGACCCTGACCTTGGACCGCCCACCGCCCCCGCGCCCAGAAGGCGCGCTGCTCGACAGAGGGGGGGCCCTGTCCATGACCCCACCCCGCTCTCTAGTTACCAGCCGACCCAGGAGTACATGGCACCAGATCCTACCCCTATCCCGGCGAGGCGTTCCACACAGGAGCGTCCTGTCATGAGAGAGTTTCCGACCCGACTACATCGATCTCGGTCGACTTATGAGCACGGTCAGTCTAGTGGGCCCGTCGAGCCTGAGCCTAGCCGGCCCACTCGCCCGACCAGGATCCCTGTTCCCGAGCCTGAGCCTAGCCGGCCTACTCGGCCATCCCAGACCGCGGTTCCCGAGCCTCCCAGACCATCGAGGGCAGCTGCCACTGAGCGTAGCAGGCCATTTCGTGCCGATGCCCCCAAGCCTTCTAGACCGTCCCGGGCTGCTGCCCCTGACCGTAGTCGGTCGACCCGAGCTTCTGAAACTACCATTCCTCCGTGGACTGCCTTTGAGCAGAAACTTACCCAGATTGATGAGAGGGCCGAGTCTGGCAGAGCGTCCATTAAGGACATGTGCAAGAAGAAGTTGGGTAAGATGTGGAGACTGCTAAAGCACAACCAGAGGACCAACGACAAGAGGGGAAAGGATCAGGCTGCTGCGATGACCTCGCTTCGAGAGGAGCAGAGAGAGGCAGCCCGGAGCGCGGGCCGACAGGTCCCGCTACCGTTATTCTTTCCATCGACTTACTCCAGTGAGTTCGATACCAGTTGGTCTGGTAAAGCGGAGTCGAGTAACCATGACGATGCCCCGGCTCCGGTCCCGGCACATTCTGACAGTTGGTCCGACTCCGGGCCATACTGCCCACCCCAGGACACTCAGTCATACCAGACGCCGTTAGCGCCAGCGCGCCGAGGGGCCCGTTGCACGAGACCCACTGAGCCTAGCAGTCCTAGGTTTTGGTCTACCAGCAGTTCTGTCAGTAGCATGTCCGGTACTTCCGAGTCCGGGTCAGACCCGCCCTATGTTCCAGACGAGTCCGAGTGAGTGCCATGAGGGCATGCCACCTCTTTAGTGTGGGGGTGGTGGTCGTGTCTGCATTAACCAGGTCTGCACGTTTTTTCATGTTCATTTGCAGTTTAGAGTTTATTTATTGAGTCATCACGTTTTTATTTTTGAGTCTACCCACCACAAATTTCTGGCCTTGCATTGTATATAGTTAAGAAAAAAAACAGAAAAAATTAAAAATATTAAAAAATTTAAAAATAGAAAATCAGAATAATTTTGAGAAAGGGCAATTAAATTAGCAAAAGAGGGGAAATAACCAATGATAGTCTTTTCACTGGAAAGAAAATCACACCGAGGTGTAGTAGATTGAGTGAGAGCTTGTGCACCTAGGAATCCGCGAGTAGTTATCACTTGGGCGAAAAATCCGACTAGTTGCTACACCACCGTCACTTAGGTAGTCGACAACCCGCCTTTGGGCGCCATCACGGTCATCGCATTTTTCGGTGGAGTGATTGGCTCATAACGGGCCCACTGCCCTGTTTCTTAGCCCTAGGTCCACTTAGTAAACCCCGTGAAGCCGTTTACCCCTTTTATTCATATCACCCCGTTAGCCTAGGAAGCCTTCTTCATGACCTACATCATTGTTTAGTCGGCTGTTTCTGCGCGTTACGACGCAGGGAGTGAGTTAGGGAGAGCTTCATGACAGATTTTGTGGACAGTTTGACATTTGGCACGTTTTTCGAGGGTGAGATAGGGTGAGTTAGAGGCGACTGCATTGATTTGCGTAGGTGATTCACTGCACTACATAGTGATCACAGGAGGAGAAGTCGCGTGCGAGACATCTTTCCGCACAAAACGGGTACCGGGGGTTGTGGGATTTTATTGGTGGTCGTGCCGGGTTTCTACGTCTTTGGTGATGAGGAGGTTCGGTGGGAGTGCACGTTTTCTTATACGACTACAGGATCGACGCTTCATGACTAGTGCGGGGGTGATTTCAGTCGAGGACATTTTACGTCCCCCGCCACATTGATATTTTGTACTACTCAGCTTTAGTTCGTATTTTATTGTGTATGTTACGTTGTGTATATAAATTGTTGAAAAAAAAGAAAGAAAAAAAAACGAGAAAAAAAAATTATATTTTACAGTTGTACAGTTTGTTTCGTAGTTTGAAAAGCTGAGTAGGTACTTTGTTCTAAAATTGACACCGCTTCACATTCGTGGCCGCGAGAACGGCGAAGACACATCAGGGGACTAGGAATTGAGTTGCAGAAACTTAGGTGTTTCGGTCAGTTTCGGGAACTTGGTGAGGGGTGTGAGTTGGGAACAGTGAGAATGTCGTAACAAGTGGGAACATGCCGTACCCTGATATACACTTACACATCCTGCCTGTTAGACTTAGGATCCCAGATTCAGAAATAGCTCGGATGGTAGGTATACTAGGGATTTGCCCATGTTGAGTACGAAAGTAACAGTAATAGGTGCCAGTGCTGGATATCCACTCGTATAATCTGTTATCTCACCGATCCTGTGTGGGTAGGTATTTCCTGGTGAAAAGTTGAGGTTTGGTTGATGTACCGTTTTGCGTTAATGAGATTGCCCGATCTCGCCCAGAAAAATATTTGTTTTGTAAATAATTGAGTCGGTATTTGAGTCTGTATATATTCTTTCTGAGTCAGTTTCTGATCGAGTCGTCTGGTTTATATGGACGGGTAGAAAGAGTATGCAAACTGATGGAAGGGAAAAGGTCTTGGTTCAAACTTGCAGGGGGTATTTGCAAGACAGATATGTATGCATTTCAGGGTAGTATTCAGGATGTTTGCTCGGGACAAGCAAAGGTTAGTGCGGGGGTAGTTTGATAGCTCCTCACTAGGAGTTATCGGTTAACCCAATTTGAGGGGTATTTTCGTCCTACATGAGCGTTTTAGTCGATTTCTGCCCCGTTTGACTCGGGAATTTACGGTTTGCTGTTTTTATCTCCTAGACGCATAAACTGCTTTATTTCACGCATATCGAGATATGATCACGTGTTTTGTTTCGTGTCGTTGATGCAGGGACAGGACTTGTTCAGGAGCCGGAAATGAAGCAGGCATGCGGGTGAAGGGTCCAAGAAGGCTGAGAAGCCGAGCATGCAAGTCAAGAAGATTGGCACGTTTCCCGAGGAGATGGGCACGCATCCCGAGGAGCCTGACACGCATCCCGAGGCATCCCGAGCAGTTTGGCACGCATCCCGAGACAGACGAAACACACTCCGAGAAGCTCAGCAGTCATCCCGAGACATCCCGAGGAGTTTGGCGCGCAAACCGAGGAGGCAGTTACCTACGCAGGTAGCTACGCAGCTATCTTGCGCAGTTGGCCCGTTTCCCGAGGCGGTTTCGGCCCAGTGGCAGTTTCGTAATTTCAGCAGTTCCCAGAAACGCCTCCAGCACTATATAAAGACTCGTCCAGTGCTCATCACACAAAAAAGAACTTACTGAAGGAGATCGCAGAGCACTCTCGGTGAGCACGGAAGCAGGAATTCAGAATCTACAGCACGCGTTTGATTTCACTATCTCTCTTATTCAGAAACGTTGTTATTTAATTATGTCACTTAGTAGCTAAACCTTTTACCTAGGTTCTCGGTGAACCTAGGGTTTCGTATCCAGATTTTATTATAGACGTTTGATTATGGATTCATGATTGTTATCTTAAATTCAGCAGCTGTATCTGTTATTCTGTCTTTGATTGTTATCATATATGCATGATCGGAGTCGCGAACCAGAATTACTATAGACCCGAGCCTGTAGGTGAAAACGTCAGGTTAGGGCTAGGAAGAAAAGACAGGATTTAGTACCTTACGCTGATGGACCGACCAGAGAAAGGGAGATAGGGCTAGCATAGAAAAACGTGAGACCGACTGTTGGAGAATCTGACCCGGGCCATTAGGACAGGTTAGAAACCCTAACAGGCTTAGAACGAGACTGCAGACTTAGGCAGCTTAACAGGAATCCGAACGTCTGTAGGATCGGGATTACGTGTGGAATCTGAAAGGTCACTGCACAACCGGTACGTTGCACAGATAACGAGACTGCTGAGTGTTTCCATATCAAACCGAAAAACATAAAATCTGTAGAAACCCGAGGGGATCCTGGAGCCTAGTTCCCATCAACCCTAGATTACAAAAAGCAAGTTTATTCCAGAAAACGTCACAAAAAATATATTTACGTTTTTGCGTTTTTAGTTTTACGTAGTTCCGTAACAACAAACACAACCCCTTTTCCTCGTTTTTTTTACACTTTGTCAACCAAAACTGATTACTCGAGAAAACCCGAGACAGTCCCTGTGGGATCGATAACCCGAGTTGAAATACACCCGGTACTACTTGATTTCGTATACTTGCGAATAGCCCGTAATTTGCGCATCAGCGAGATTCTCCAAGTATCCGATCATACAGAGTACATGAGGTCCCACACGGTTTCCTTCAGCCAGATGACACTTGAACAGTGCCTTAGAGACCTCATACCTCTCAACCCTTGCCTGCTCTTGGAAGAGCTGCTTCAGATGCTCGATCATATCGACAACATTCATGTTTTCGTGTTGCTTCTGAAGCTCATAAGTCATGGTGCATAGCATAAGGCAGGCCGCATCATTAGCGTCATCAACACGCTTTTGATACGCCTTTAGGCTGCAGGGGTATTGTTCTCTAGACCTGCTGGAACTTGCTCCTCTGTTGCGTACAGTTTCTTCTCTTGCTTGAGAAAGATTCTCAAGTTTCTGTACCAATCAAGGAAGTTGGTTCCAGATAGCTTGTCCTTCTCAAGGACAGATCGTAGGGAATGTTGTGAACTCGATGAGTTGTTTGCCATTTGGAATTCTACAAAAGGAAAATACGCAAGTTTTAGTATTTGTGAATTTTTGAATATATTCAATAATGGCTTGTTTATCAAATATAGCTCCCACTATTTTTCTACGAATTAATAACCCTCAAGATATTAATGCGAAAAATATCCTTATATTTTCTAGTGGGCCAAGATCCATGTTTCATCTCCTTATGAGCTTGCTTTGGCAAGTCACCCATAATTTGACTACTTTAGGTAGGAACAATTCCAATTGCATCCTATGAAACTCTTGGTTCAATTGGGAAAATAACTCCTTATTTATCCATCCTTATGGATAATCCCAATTGATTGCCTCTAGGTTTTAATCATATTAAGTTGTGTCCAACCTCTTATTTAAACAATTACACATTACTTGTTTGTGCCATCACATTCCATCATTATGAACCAAGTCACCTTGCTTTGGCATGCACGAACTTGATAAATCATGATGATAACGAGTGTTTAAATAACGAGAAGGAAAAAACACAATATTTGAATTTTGAGGGATTTTGAAATTCAATTTTAATTGTTTTGTTGATCCATATCAACTGATCCATCTATTTGAGTTTGGGTATGACTCCAAATAATAGATCCGGGTTGTATAATTATCTTATTATCCTAATTGCATACATCATCCATAAGACAATAAGATAAACAACCACAAAATAAAATAAAACGTGATGTGGATATGGCCTTTTCTAGACTAAGATAATTCCAAGACAATGAAATTATCTATGAACCCTAAAAGCAAAACACATCTCCATGCATCTTCATCTTTTGGTCCATCCTCCATAGTTATGTGGAATGCTCCATGCTCTATGCTCCATCTTTTGTGGCTGCTTTGGCTTTGGGCTTCTTTTCTTCAATCTTGGCTAACAATCTATTCTCTAGCACTAGCTAACAACTATACTAAAAAAATAAATCTCACAAGTTGAGAAAAAATGGCTCGCAAGCCATAAAACCCTTATTAATTATTACAACATATTGATCAGCTCGCAGGCCGTAAACCAAAACACAAAATTTAAACAATCACACGAAACCACATCCTAATGGCATATCCAACCACCATGCGAATTGCACATAAAGAGTTAAAATCCAATTTTAACGCGCTTGGTCAATCTTTATTGATTTTAGGATTTATCTAGACTCAAAACGGTCCAAGGGGCCCAACCAACTTCTTGGCCGAACCCCAAAGAGGATCGCCTAGGCCTTGGGCCGGCCTGCCCTTAGCCCACACGGCTAGGCCGTGCGCTAGGGCAGGCCCCGACCCCTAAGCCGCGCCTTAATTGGGCGGCAAGCAAGGAGAGGCGGTCCCCTAGGGGGACCGAACCACTTTGGGAGTTGTTTCCAAAACAACTCATTTGCTTGTTGCCCAAGTTTGGCAGTTTCCTTTTTAAAAAGAACTCCTTCTCTCAATAGGATGCCCATGAGATCTAGATCTAAGATTCTAAAATTTCTCAAACTCACTAATTCATGCATCCAATGCAAAAACTAGGTCTTGTTTTGTTTGATTATTGACAAATTACATCAAATGTTTGATTTGTCGTGTTTTACGCGATAAACAATAATTTTAAAGTTTAAAAATATCAAAACGTAACACATAAACCGCGTCTTTGTTCTACGAAATGTGGCTCTGATACCACTGTAGGGTTTTGATCATGGATATGCAGCGGACAATATAATTTATCCATTCAATACCCTCCTAGGATCACAGGAAGAGAAGCATAACGATGGTAAAGGAAGAATCATGTTGCACACCTTAGGGTTTCTCCTGTGATGACTTGTAACGTGAATTGTGTCACGTATCTACGGTTGATCCACGCCTAGAGTTGAGATATAGATCTTCCTTCTCCTTTTTGCTAGCTTGGAATGGAGGAAGAGGAAGAAGAAATCACGCAACACGAGGAAACAAGGAGGGGGCGGCCTCCTTTGTTGGCTGACGGGGCAGCGGCAAGGGGTTCGGTCGGCCCTCTTGCTTGCTTGCTCTCTCTCCTTTGTTCTCTCCCACTCAAGTTATGAATAATAAGTTCATAAGTGTGGGAAGGAAGTAAGGAGCATCCTTTATATAGTCCAACAAATCCTTGTTAACTACCTAAATGACCTATTCTAGTCCTAAATTCGGTTTAGTCCCTTCCTTACGAATTAGTCCTACTAAGTTTGCAAGGTGTTGCAAAGTGATCCTTCTAATTAATTAATTCCCGAATCTAGTTCAACTCTATATAGTGTGTGACCCCATAGGTTCTATCTAGTTGGTAGCAACAATTTGCTAATATGGAGCGGTCTCTAGCAAAACATCCATTCTAGCCAACTAACAGAATAGTCATCCTACAAACCTTGTGCAAGTAATTGTCACATTCCTTTGTCTCTATATCCGGATTGGACACGAGACATACAAGTCACACTCGTATATCCAATCCATAGTTTCTCGATCCTGGGAATAGCCTCATTCGTGTAAATAACATCAATATCCTATATTGATTTATTTGAGTCTTGCCAGACATTCTATAAGCACTATCCCTCGAGTGGCCTCGGATATTTGCTCCCGTTATGTGGGAGGGACAAATTCTATCTACGTCTACTACGATTTCTAAGCTTGCTTCTTATTGTATCCGGTATAGCCTTTATAGCTACCCAGTTACGGTGTAGCGTTTGACGCTACCAAAATCACAATAATCCATAACTAGACAATCTAGTGACTTCAAGTCTAAGGATGACAATAGCATTGTCACCACGAGAATCGCTTGTGACTCAACATATCATGTATGTAGCCTTCTCGGAGATGACTCAATCCAGTGCGCCATTACCCTTAATGCACACCCATGTGTTGGATCATGATATCTCCATATCAATCCAACCACATAGTAGTCTTATAGATGATTGTCCTATTAATCATTATACTGGACTAGGGATATTTAAGATAAGCAACACAATTGTAAATCTAAGTTCTTCATTTTATTAAATATCCAATAAATAATACAATGAATGTTCTAGCCAAGATAAATTCATACTAAACTAGATTTCCTCTAGGGAATCTATTCCAACAAAAACATCAAGAGGTTCCAGAATTTGCCAAAGGGAGGGAGAGAAGAGAAGTGTCAGAGAAGTGAGAGAGAAGGAAAGGAGAAGAAGAAATGGAGGTCATGGTGGGAGTTTGTGCGGCGCCTTCGTCGTCCTGTACGCCCTCCGTCGTCGTCCTCCACCCACTTCGCCGACCCCGTTCTCTTCCTTCCACGGTGGTACTGGCGTGCTTCTCCAGCTCCATCTCCACCCCTCCTATACCTTCTCCTTCCTCCTCCAGATCCGTTTCCTCTCTATATCCTCTTCCCCCTTCCCGTCCTCATCCTCTTCTCCCTTACCCCATCCACTCATTCACCAGATCTGTTTCTCATACCGTTCGTTTTCTTATTGTGAAAATGGAGGGTATAATAGGTATAAAAGGGAGAAGTTGACGGATTCCGTTAAAACTAACAGAACCGCACAAAAACCAATCCACGGTGGGATGTATTGTTACATTTAAGACTTAAGGGGGTGTTTCGCACAAACCCCTAACCACAGGGGGGTAAAATGCAATTGACGTTTTCTATAGTGAGTTTAATAGTAAAAGCTACTCCTTCCGTCTAATTCTATTCAGTGAACATTTTCTATAGTGAGTGTCCAATTAATGAGTGAACTTTCGATAAAAGTCAATACACTTACAACGTCAGTTTCTCAGAAAAAAAAGAAAAAATAACTTCTCTCCATATCTTCTTTTAAATTATTACATTTTACTTGCCAATAACACTACTGCATGAGATAAAGAGCAACATAGTAAGTGTAACAAGTTTTGAACAGTTTTTTAATCCAGGTGCAAAATCAATGTGGCCTAATGTTTTGGGACGGAAGGAGAGGGAGTAAAATTGTCCTCAAATGCACTTAAAATTTTCAGGATATTGAGGTTTGTAACAGACACCTAACATAGTTGATGGAATATTTGTTATTGTTTGATATGAAAACTAGGCGTTACCCCGCGCGCACGCGCGGGTACTAAAAGTATCGTACGTAAATACACATTAACATATTAGAGTTTTTGTCAGTACATACTATAGGTTCAAAAACATAATACATAAATTTTATAAAATATTTCAATATACTTAAGAGATATTTGTGTAAATTGCAGAGTGGATTTCATCCCCGGGAAGATTATTAATATATATTGTCAATAGCATGTGGCTTTTCTAAAGAAGATGTCGGTTCAAGCTCAAATATTTACGTAAGTTATATATTCACAAAGTCATGAAAACACAGTGTAGAACATTTGTGCATGACATATTACTTCAAAGTTCACTCATCTAGAAAATTGACAAATATTGATATTTTCAGGAGTGGTATCTCTAAGAGAGTAACACGATCGGCAATGTTATGCGCTTAATTCAACGTTTTTCCTTAGCACTCGAGAAATGTTTTCTTATCGTGACTTTTTAAGAAATTTGCTCCTCAACAGTATGGAGATTAATTATGTTTGAGTTTTCATCTTCTTTCTCTTGCTTTTATAACCTAAATGAATGTAAGAGTGAAAATAAAAATGTAAAGGAAGTTCATGAGTGTGTTTGACGAACAATCATTAGAATACAAAGAGTGTGTCCCCACCATGATAGGAATGTATTTTCTCTAAGCAGAAGTCTTTGTTCACATTTCAAGCGGTAACTAAGAGGATCATATTTGTTTACAACATTGAGAAAATAAAACTAGTTATATAGTAAAAGTTTATCCTTAAAAACTACTTTAATGTTGCAGAATTAAAATATACAACTCATTCATAATTTTACATTATTGAGTACCAATATTATATATTTTTCACTTATTCAATTAAATCTTTATAATTTGAGGTTCAATTTTTCCTTTGTAGGGCTCTAAACTTGATAGATATGTGCATTAGTCAAAGAGTGTTTTAATTTTCTTACATAATTCCTTATTCATTCATTCATTCATTCATTCATTCATTCATTCATTCATTCATTCATTCATTCTCATTTTATTTGGACTAAAATTATACTTTATTACTTTCAGTTATCGTGGGTTTATTTAATTTCACTCTTGGTCATTATTTGTATCAAAGGCATTAAAATACCATTATTCCAAACTCATATCGTACATAAGTTATAATATTATTTCTACTGATTTACATACTTATGTAATTATTTGGTAACACTTTTTTCATTTTTAAATTCCATTACACAGCTATATTAGAAAATAAACTTAACAATTTTATGCCGAAGAAATATATACACCGACTTCACTCTACTCTTTTTTTCTTTTTGGTAGCCTACACGAATGTGGGCGGTATCAACTCCGAATATTATTAAATATCGGGCTCCTAACCCGTAAAAAATGTGAAGGGACATAAAAAATTTGCCAACTACAAAAACAACCAAGAAAAGTACTAACGGGGGTTGTAAGTACTTACCATATCTACTATCATCACCTAACATATGGAGTTCACTCTACTCATTTTCTCAAACTCGGTAAAGTATTGTAAGTTTTTTTAAAAAAAACAAAATCAAATAAAGATAGATTAACTTCAGGTATTTAATTACATGCAATAAAATGATACATTGACCTCTCAGATAGTATTAATAAAGAGAAAAATGTTTCTAATACCGTTGAATAAAGTAATCGAATGAGCTAAAAGAGAGGTTTAAAAGATTTTGCAATAATATGATTCTTTTGCATGAGATTAGATGTAAAATTATAAGAACTTATAAAATTTGTAATATTTAAAAACATTGGATTCTCAACTTGATGCGATAAAATGGTGCACACTCTTTTACTATCATGTCAGAGCAGGTATTGTGAAGTCCATACACATATAAAATTATTGGGATCTATAAGAAAATAGTGTGTGTGTGTGTGTGTGTGTGTAAGATATTGCTGTAAACAAAATGTACGGAGTCCATATTCATTTTGTCTGTAATTTAGAATTTGTTATTCAGAAATTTATGTAAAAGACTTTATCAAATGTGCATAATGTTTCATGGGCAACATTGCATGAATTTCAAGAATAATTCTAACAAAAATTGTACACATTATAATTAGTAATGATTATCAAAAGTATTACATAGATTACAAAACATTTGGAAAAGTAAATGATGGAGAAACTAATCTAAAAGTTGAAAATTTATAAGTGCTAGTAGAATGGAGAAGTAGAGGGGGAAAGAAATTGAAATGAAATGTTTGACGGCTCGAGAAGGAAAACAACATATATATATATATATATGAAATAAAAATTGAAATAATTCATATGGTTTTATATTGTCAATTATGTTTGAAAGATATGATAGCCTTTCTTTTTTTTATTTACTACAAAAAAATATTGCTTAAAGAGGAGTGAGACAAAACGGTCTAACATTTACATAAGATTACAATGGTGGTTATTAAATGTATTAATTAGATTGGAATATGTTATAATTTAGTGGTTGTAACATGACTTGGCAATTACATGGCGAATTTTAATTGGTTGTAGTCCAAATAAGCACAACACATATAAATGTAATACCCCTCCGTCCCAGCTCTTTCTTCCCATCTGACTTTTTTGACTCGTATTTGAGTCACTTTGACCGGGTGATTTGGATAGCAAAATGATACGATTTTTTGATAATTTTTTCACCATATTATAGAGCACCTTTTACTCTACAACACCATGAAAAAATTACCAAAAAATTACATCGGTTTGCTATTCAAATCACCGGGTCAAAGTGACTCAGTGAATAGTGACAAAAGTCAAATTGGGAAGAAAGAGCTGGGACAGAGTGGTAGTGAATATGAGAGGACACATGTCGTATTCTTGTGCAATCTGAGCACTTCTTGATATATATATATATATATATATATATATATATATATATATATATAAATGATAGATGTTGCCTTTAAAAAAGATATCACTTTTCTCTTAAAAATAAAACAAGCAATGAAGGCAACGCCAATCTTTAACGCTACCCTTGTTCTAAAAAGCGATATTAATGAACAAATATTGTGCAAATGGATGCTAGCTAGTGGTAGAGCGTTTGAAGTCCTTACAGGCCCCAGATTCAAACCCCGCTATATGATATAATTCCCAAAAATAAAATAAAATTAACGAATATTGTGATTGTTTGGCTACTGACAGTGTTGGTAAATGATATAATTCCCAAAAATAAAATAAAATAAACGAATGTTGTGACTGTTGGCCACTGACAGTGTTGGTAAACAACTCAAACAATTACATAAATATCAAAATAACTCATTTTTTTTTTGGTTTCCCAACCGGTTCTGTCCGGTCCGACCCGCGTCGCATGCCTGGATATGGCAGGTGTGTCTATCAGTGAGAATTTGTGTATACACAAGAACGCAAACCCGATACCTGCTTAAGCGGAACCAAGTTACTTACCACTTGGAACAACTCCCATTGATATTCACTTGCTTTTTTTTTTTAATACTTTAACAAAAGTGTCCTAGATTTCAGATGCAATATAACTAGCTAGAGTGCATCTTGCCAATGAGAGAACAGCAACAGCGCCCACACCACACAAACATGGAGTGCAATTGGTCTCTCTTGATCAGCATTCTTTTATCAGCTCTTGCTCTACTAGCCCTTGGCTGGTGGACGAAAGCAAAGAAAGATGGTGGTTCTATCCGAAAGCGGCCTCCAGGGCCAGCAGGATGGCCAGTGGTTGGAAACATGTTTGATCTCGGAACTATGCCACACCAAAGCATGTACAAACTCAGGTTCGTGTATGGACCGGTGCTTTGGCTTCGGCTCGGATCAGTTAACACCATGGTCATTCAATCAGCCAAGGCGGCATCAGAACTTTTCCAGAACCACGACCTCAACTTTTCTGACCGCAAAGTACCTGATGCGCTAACAGTCTTGGGGTACAGCGAAGGATCAATGGCTGTAGGACGCTATGGCAAATACTGGCGTGTAATAAGGAAAGTATGTTCTGTGGAGCTCTTGAATCCAAAAAGAATGGAGCAATCAGCAATCCTGCGCAGAAAATGCGTAGACAACATGGTACGGTGGATTGAAGAGGATGCAACAGCGTCACGTTCAAAGGGAGGGTTAGGTGACGTGGAGATTTGCAATTTCCTCTTCCTTCAGACTTTCAACGTTTTAGGCAATCTGATGTTTTCAAAAGACTTGTTGGAACCGCAATCAGTGAATCTAACAGCTTCTACAATTCCGTGGACGGGGTTATGAAATGGGCTGGGAAGCCAAATTTTGGAGACTTCTTTCCTATTTTGAAACTCTTTGACCTACTTGGTCTACGAAGAAGTATGTTCCGAGACATGCGACAGTGCCTGGACATTGTGGATGGCTTTATCAAGGAGAGAATCCAAGAAAAGCAGTCACGGAAACAAGCGGCGGCACAAAGAGACTTTTTAGATACTCTGTTGGAGTACGAAGGCGATGGAAAAGAATGGTCAGGCAAGCTTCCAGAAAGTAAAATCAAAATCATCGTAATGGTACGCGCGTACATGTCTGTTCAATCTAGATTTTGTTTGATTAAAATTAGTTTGTGTTGCTAGAACAAGGTTTCAAAAAGCAACATCAAAATAGATTCCTCCTTTGAACTTCAAACTTTTTAAGCGGACATGCAATGATTGCACCACAACTCAATTTTTAAGTTGTTCTATAAAAAAAATCAATTTTCAAGTCTTATTTATTGCTTTGTACATACATTTTCACTTTGTTATACTTGTTATTATGTTTAGGGAAAAATAGAGAATTTAGTGACTAGATAGAAAACTCCACCATTCTTTTTCTACATCCTGCATAAGAAAGATGGAGTATAATTTGTGGATAGAGCGAGTATGATAATATTTGCATATTAATGGTGTAACAGGAAATGTTTTTTGCCGGGACAGAAACAACAAGCAGCACCATTGAATGGTCCCTGACAGAACTACTCCGGAGCCCTGCATCGATGATCAAGTTAAAAGAAGAGCTTGATCGAGTGATCGGGCCCAATGTGAAGGTTGAAGAGACTGACATAGATAGGCTCCCATATCTTCAAGCTGTCATGAAGGAAACCCTCCGATTACATCCTCCTATTCCTTTTCTCCTCCCCCGGAACTCAATGGAAGAGTCCAACTACATGGGATACCATATCCCGAAAGACACACAAGTCTTTGTGAATGCGTGGGCAATTGGGAGGGACCCGGAGTCTTGGAGTGACCCCTTGTCATTTGCACCGGAAAGGTTTTTGGACAAGAACATTGAATATAAAGGGCAAAATTTTGAGTTGATTCCGTTTGGAGCTGGGAGACGGATATGCGTTGGGTATTCATTGGGTCACCGAGTTGCCCACCATGTTGTGGCTACACTGTTGCAGTCATTTGACTGGGAGCTTAGCGACCAAGTTACTCCAAAGACTATGGACATGAATGAAAGGTTCGGAATAACTCTGCGCAAGCTAGTACCCCTAAAGGCCATACCAACGAAACGCAAGATTGCTTAAGAATTAATAAGCTGGGTTATGTGAGTGCAAGTAGTACTTTCCGAGTTGTTGGTTGTGAAGTGTTTGTAGTTTCCTATGTATCTCTTTGTAACTGTTCGAAACTCAAATAAAAGACTAAGTTGTGCTTTGTTAAGAAACCCCGGGTTCCACTTCAGGATCAATTGACGGCAAAGGGAGTCTAGGAACTTACTTGGCACATATATAAGAGACAGAATCAGGATGTGGAACATGATTAGCTTGTGCAAAAAATTTACTGTTAAATTATCTGGTATCTTAAAACTCCCTAGAATGTATCGGAATATATCGGAACAGTATTGAAATGAAGATGGCTAAAAGATGACAATGGTTTTTTTCAGGTATTATACAATAATGTCTTCATGTTCAACTTGAAATTACGACATAATATATTTATATATGGTTGCCCTGGTAGGGAGTTTGTTGATGCTATCCTCGGGCAATATAGCGTCCACAAAAGATTTTTCTATTCTGTACAAAATATTGTAATCAACAATTTCCGGGATGCAATAGTTGGAAATGTAATAACTGTATAACTTCACTATCAATTCAAAGTCCAGGGATACAATTGTGCAGTTACAACACTTCACAGTTTGTTCTTATAAAAAAAAAAACACTTCACAGTTGAGACAGAAGTAGGCAGCATATGCATACCTGAATGAGAAATCAAATCTTCAGACTTCATGATTGTCACAGACAAGTGATAATGGGTTCCAACATACTAATGTCATTATCTCAATGATTTATCCAACAACTAGCAAAAAATATTGTAATTCAATGTGAAAAATTCAGAAATGATTTGAGATCAGATCGGAGAAGTTAAAATAAGTATTAGATATATTCACATATAGCACAACAATCTAACTTTTATATATAAAAAAAAAGCACTACAATCTAACCTATTATTAATAGAATTAAGATTAGTCGACAGAAACATGATAGGTGATTAAAGATAAGTGATTAATTATTTAATGATGCTTATGTGGAGAAATAAAATTTAATATTTTTTAACAGTGTGGCACGCCAATAATATATTTAGTATTCATATAAGAAGGGAGTTAGATTCTTACACCTGTCATTATTGATGGGTACACCGGATTTTAGTGAACTTGACTGTTTTACCCCCGCCTACTAGTTATTAACGTTTTCTGTAATTATGTTGTGAATATTTTTCTCACAATTTTTCATTAACTTTGATGTTTAACTTTCAAATCTAGGATGTTTTTTTTCAAGATTCCAAGTATCTTGAAAGAATTTTGACAACCCCTCTGTGAACACGGTTGAAACAATATACATATGTAGTATATGACGTTTTAGGTACCAGAGTAATTTTAGAACTCCATTTACAAGAGGAATTGAAACCCTCTAAAATACAAATTTAAGTTCTCTGAAATATTTGTAATCCCAATTTTAACATGCGGGATAAGTAAATCCCCAAATGATTTTTTCCCTTCACTGTTTGAGTATTGTGCTTAAACAATAAGCTATGGTCCTTGCTAGTTTTGAGTCCGGATCCTCTGTATCCTTTGTGTGTATCCCTCCATGTATCCTTACTATGTTTGGTATATTTCATATTTTTTTCATTCACCTTAATTGTTTCAAAATTCTATCAAATTGAATTAAAAAATATGAAATATACCAAACATAGTAAGGATACATGGAAGGATACACACGAAGGATACAGAGGATCTCGACTCGCTAGTTTTTGGCCAGTTTGATTTTCTTTTAAGGCTCAATATTAGCTTAAAGGAAACATTCTAAAAATAACAAATTATGATCAATCATAAAGTGACAATATTCAGAATTTCTTTTAAAAATCATCAATGGAAATGATTGTCAAATGTAATGAGAAAACTGTCAGGAAGCATTAAAAGTATAAATCGCCTAAATTAAATAATTGACACTAATTAAATAGAGAAAATTGTTTTGATTAATAAATCAGGGTAAAAAAGTCGCGAATACTAAAACTCGGTAGATCCATCAATAATGACCGGTGTAAGAATCAATTCCCTAAATTTAAAATTAAAGATATTGAGATTTTAGGAGATACATAACATACTATTAATAAGAGACTCTATGTATTCCTTGGATGGAATATCAGTTAGGGGTGCAACTTGGACGGGCTGAACCCGACCAACCCGAACCCAGCCCGGACTAATGTCGGGCTTGGGCACATGTTTTTAATAATTTGGACGAGCTTGGGCGAAACATTTCAACCCGAATTGCAATTAGGGCCGGCCTTGGGTATGAATATTAAACGACGGGCTAGCCCGAATTGTCCGATTTGTATACTCGTTACCTATAAATGTTATACTTGGTGAGTATTATATAGCATATTTATCAATAATCTATTAGTTTTTTATTATTTATTAGTGATATTTTTAGTTATGTTTATGTGCATAACTAATAGATTTTTCTCACAAAATATTTAGTACTATCTTTGTATAAATGAATAATTGTTTAATTCATTCTAACAATATATAGTCATTGTTGGTTAGCCTTAAATAAAAGAAAATTGAAGTATCTACATTTGGTGTCTATTTTTATATGTAAGTTATTAACTTATCATTTTCAAAAATAAAGTTATTAACTTAACTTTGAGGGGACAATTCTAATTGAGTTGAATATGATAATTATGTTAGTTTATTTAGTTTAATGGGCTAGCCCGAAATCAACCCGAACTTGAATTGGTTTGTTTGAATTTGGGCTTGGACGGGCTGTGAATGCTCCTACCCCGTGCTGGGCTGGGCTTGGGCAACCCGACAGAACTCGAGCTTGGGCTTGGGACAAGGGTGTTAATCCGCCCAACCCGCCCGAATTGCAGTCCTAATATCAGTTAGTGTACTTCTATTCTTCAAGATTAACGATGAATGATTGATGTTGTCTTTAATAAAAAAATCGCACTCTCTTCTGTTAAAACAAATAATGGAGACAACGTGAATTATTTAAGTCTGCAAAAAGTAAGATGAATTAACAAATAACGTGACCGTTCGTTAACACCAAATACCATATTTTTGTGATTTTTTTATTCGTGGGATATTTTTGTGATATTTCAACAAACAACAGTGTCTTAGATTACAGATACTACAATATAACTAGAGTGTCGTACCTAGGGGTGCAACTTGGGCGCAGTGGCGGAGCCAAAGATCTGTAAGAGGGGAGGCACAAATCTGTAAGAGGAGGGGCACAACTGCAGAATGTAAATATTTTGGGGTGCACTACTACTATTTAATAAGGGCCCAAATGAAATTATTAAAGCATTATGGGGGTATAGTAGTAGTTTTTTAAAAGTCCAGGGGTGCACTTGCACCCCCGTGCCTCTATGTGGCTCCGCCACTGCTTGGGCGGGTTGAACCCGACCAACCCGAGCCCAGCCCGAACTTAAATAGGGCCCGGACACATAGTTTTGGTAATTTGGACGGGCTTGGACAGGAATTCTCAGCCCGAATTGCAATTAGGGTCGGGCTTGGGCACAAATATCGAACGACGGGCTAACCCGAATTGCCCGATTTGCATGACCACTACGTATAAATATTATATTTTGAAAGAATTATGTAGCATATATAACCTGAAAATGCTACTTTTCTTTCAAGTATTAGCGATGTTTTTAATCATTGTTTTGTTCTTCAACTAGTTGAATTGTTTTTTCGCCAACAATTAATTATTTGTTATGGAATATTATAATGAATATTTCTAGTAGATTATGATTGACTCTTAGTAGATTATGATTGACTCTTAGAGGATTATGATTGGCTCCCACACTCTATATAAAGAGTGCTTTGGTAGAGAATAAAAGAGCTTTTGATATTCCTCCATATACTGTCTCTCTTCTCTACTTTTGAGTTTATAACACGTTATCAGCACGCTCTACCGAAAGAGAAGATTTGTCAAAAAGAAAGGTACGGTTATTTATTTATGAATGTTGTAGAGAACAAGATGATCGAACGAAAAATATAATTTTCGATCTTGATTGTCTTTTTTTTTTGATTCAAAGTTGATTCAAATCAACTGCACATTATATATATAATTTTTCTTTACGATTCTTATTTATATCGAAAGAAAAAAAAGAAATTGTCTATGCTATGGGTTCATCGAAAAAAAAAAATTCTCAAACCCTAGACCTCGATCTACCATTAGATCTAGAGGGGGACCAAAAACGATAATTTCGGGCATGATTCGGATTGAAAAAAAAAAAAAAAAAAAAGATGCCGAACAGCCAGTTCCAACCCTGGCAACAAGGATGCCATAGCGCCCTTCAGCAGAAGCAAGCGACCACTGCTCCTCTGCTTTGGTGTTTTCACATCCTCTTTATTTTATTTTATGCTCTAGTTTCTGTAGAAAAAATAAAAAATAAAAGAGGACAAAAACAAGTCAGTGGAGATTTGAACTCCTGACCATGGGTACAGCAGCAGAAAACTACTTGTGGCAAGCATGTTAATATTTTCGATTATTTTTTTTAATTTATTATACTTGTTGAAAAAAAAAATGCTGCTGCAAATATTCATTAAAAAAAAACACATTGCACCGTTATGGAACTCGATCCCAGCCCACCGAGCGCACCAATAAAGCAATGGACAGGCTGAGCAATCGCCTGATCCATGAAAATTTGTTTATTATTGCTCACGTTTATTATACGAACTATTTTTCTTTGGATTGAATTCCCTATATATAAGCTATGGTTCGACTGAAAGAAAAAGCCATGATACCCACTGAGATAAAACTTGGCTGGAAATAAACCCATAGATCTATTGCAATACCGGCTCGTCTCTAGTTTGATGATTACATATTTCGTTCATATTAAAAAAAAAATGCTATGGTTTTTACCAAGCAACACAGCAGCAAACAATAATCGAGAAGCATAACGCTCGATCTTGATGCTGAGAAGATATATGGTTGCGATTTTTATTGCGAACAAAAAAAAAAAAAAAGGTCACTCGAGTTTCCTTTTAAATCAGAATAAACTCGTGACTTCGGGCAACGCCCGGCTGTTGTCGCTAGACTGCCTGATCTATGGCGATGTATGTGCAAAAGTAGTTGGGTCATAAAAAAAAAAAGGGTCACTTGAGATTGAACTCGTGACCAATGGTGCACAATCGTCTGAGTTATATTAGTGCTGATCTAGCACGAAGCTACTGCTCCCGGGGTTTGTATTGAACGACGCCATCCCCGTAGAAGAAAACAAAATGGCTGGTATCTATTGCGGTATTTAAAAAAGAAAAAAAACGAAATTGCTGGTTGCATAACTCGGAAACAAATTCACGATTTCGTTGTGCCACTTGATCCCGCTTGACCTGCAGTCAGTTTGTTGGATCCTTACTGGATTACCGCCAAAACTAAAAATAATAAAAAAAAAATAAAAAAAAATCTGGGGTTTGAACACAAATACCAGCAACGAACAAAATAGTTGAGCATATAACTTGACCCAAGAGGCAAAAAGGCAGTGCAATTTTTATTGTTTGTTACTGCTCAAGAAATAAAAATTGAAAAAAGACGGTATGGGCATTGAATCGAGCCAAAAGTTCTTGAGAGTTTGAGAACTTCAAACCTATGAGTTCGATCTCAACCATCTTGTACTAGTCTGTTGGAGAATTTTAGCTATTAAACTTTCAGCTCGTATTCAAACTAGATTACATCCTGTCTCTCACTGCTTGCATGATTGCCCAGAATTTGCCATTACACCAATTTTTTTTCACTACAGCACACCATGTGAAGTAGTGTTCTGTTTGTTCTAAGTCGTGTTTTGCTTCATTACAATTCTGCGAAGACAAAAAAAAAAAAAACAGGGACATCATTCTTTGCTAATGGTGACCTCAAGAAACCTCCGCATCTAACATGGGCTTTCATTGTTTGAAAATTTCATTGTTTCAATGGTTTTCATAAAAGCAGTTGGATTTTCAATTGATGAATTAGCACAAAACATGCTTTGTTCTCACAGGATGAAAGAAATTAATAAGTGATTCTTTTTCTTGGCAAACTGGCAAGACTTTTGAATCATGATTAAGAAAAGTTCCAACACATTACTTTAAAATTTCTTGTGTGGTGATCACATGTTTGTTGTTTTTAATTGCTCAGTTCCATTTAGAACACTACTCTTTATGTTTCGGTCTGACAAAAAGATGAAATAGAACAATAGTTGCTTCAAGGACCCTAAGCCATTGAAACAAGTTATTCTATGTTGATATATACTTATTCCAATTGCTCTCTTACTTAAATGTTGAGCACATGTGTTCTAAATTCTATTTTGTTTATTACTCAACAAGAGTTCATGTTATCTCCTAAAGAGGTTAACCCGATAGAGCAATTTGAGTTTTGTTACATTTTTCTTTCAACCATGTTCTTCTACCTGAAACTATGGTATACATGATTACTATATCCTGAGCATATTAATAAATTCGATGTCGTAATTTTTTATGAAATAGCTCGTGAACGAAAAAGTATGATAAACTCATGCTTTTTTTTTTTGAAATCTCTTGAAGAGGTTATGTTATGAGTTATTATTTATGAGGAAAGATATTCCTGCCCACGACCAAAGTACAAGAAAAGAAAGAAAAAAAAAGGAATTCCATGGGAGGTTTGATCCCATATTGGTCCTAAGTTGTTGACATGCTTAGTTGAACCATGTATCATTACTTGCAATCAGGAGTGGATGATTGATTTTATGCTCGACTCAATTCCTTAAGGGAACAGCGAGCCATCCCCTAAAGTGAATCATGTAAATTACATGGTTAAAACAATTGCACAGTCACAGACTTAGTTACCATTGTTGTATGGTCTTGGTACCATGAGGGTCCTATATTGATCCCCTGTAATACCCTATGTAGTAAAAGACTACATAAAAAATAGGGGAAGAAAAAAAGTTACAAACAAGCCACCCCTTAAGTGGTCATGATCGCGTACTTGTCATACGCCGATACGCTTTCGCACATATCTATGCCATTTTTTTGGTTGAAGTGATTCAAGATCCTCCCAATATCTATGCAATTTTTTGCGTTGAGTGATTCAATATCCTCCCAACTCCTTGGCAATTACAAGCCTCACATTGAACTTGTCACGCCATTTTTTTTTAGCAGCACAATTTAGACTAGAAATTATTAATTTCCTATATCAGGATTCTTAAAGGAGTTCTTTGAGAGAAATCCCACATAATATGTGGTTCATTATTATCAAGGTTAGTTTCTTCTATTTGCTTCGTCTCTACATCTTGATTTGTTATTCTTGATTGTAATGAAGCCTCAATTTCTTCGTGGCTCACAAAAGAAAAGAAAAATAGAAGAAATGCATAAGCCCCCCTGTGTGCTTATTGACATCTTATTTCATACTCAAAGTTATGAAATATTTGAGTTTATGAAAAGGTACTCTAAAAGAGGTAACCTACATTTATATGTTTTGAAAATTGAAAAAAAAAAAAAAAGAAGAAGACTCTATTCAAGGATGTACATGAGACCTTTTAAGGCTCCTAATTGTAGCTTTGAAGCACATTTGTGTTCGTTTTGACACGAGAATTTTCCTTGAATATTGAGATTCAATATTACAAAATTAGACGTTCCGTTGAGAATTTTGGCTTGATTCATCACATCGCCTATCCAACGTAGATAATTTTGTACTAAAAAATGGCTTGATGCATGGCCTCGCCCGACCAACGCCTAGTTTGTTGCGTTGTGAATCAATATCAAATTTCAAGAAACCATCCAAATGTTTGAATCATCCCCCGAAGTGGGTTGATGTCGTCAATCTCACATTTGAAAAATATGTATATCAAGCACCTAGAAGACATTTCGTCTCTAGAAGAGATCAACGATTTTTGACATGAACTCGTGAAGAAATTTCAAGATTGAGTTTGTAATTGTTGACATCACTACATGTGATTGATTGATTGAATAATATATATTAGATTCAAATAATCTTCATGATTATTATATATGCACTTCTTTATGAATTGTGAAAAATAATTAATTTGGATGAAAAAATTTGAATATGATTATTACTTTTACATGCTCTATGTTCCTTCTCGAGAAATTACCCAGCTCATTTTAATCCATTTTTTATGGAGAGTATGTGATTAATGTATTCTCATATGTGAAACTCCTATCCCAAAGAGGATAGTATTTAGAGTTCATGAGGATTACTTTCAAGTATGAAAATTTCCATCTCATAAAGAGCATACATTCTCGCCTACATTGTTCTGGCTCGAGTATATGTAAAAATATGCCAAAAGCATATAACTATGACATTGATCCTATGATTCATGTCATGAGGGGGAGGAAATACCTTATGACACGACATGAACTTTCATATCAATTATCTCATTTCATACTTGAATATGTGTAAGAACTTCAATCCAATCAATATCTTACAAATTATGAGTTTTGATACATATGAAGCATGTAAAGGTTGCATATGCAATCATATAGATCCTCTATAAGGATCATGACCTTGTTAGTTCCAATTCCATAGAGATTGAGAACACAGGAGAATTATAAATAAATGATCAAATCAATGCCGTTGAAGAGACAAAAACTCATGTAGATGAAGAAATGCCTACATTTGAGTTTATGTATATTATCATTGATGATATTCACTTTGAAAAGCGCTTGAAATCATCTGATATCCTTACACCACTATTAGTGGAAATTTGTTGACTATATTGGCCAATATCAAAGTCAACACTCGTGTGTGAAAATATACACGAGCTCTGCAGTTAATGCATCGAGCCTATATGTGAAGTACTTTGAATTACTTGAGATGCCTCAAGCATCCATGTTCGTATAGAACAACATATTCAAATGTCCGCACCCTAATGGTTGAATGCGTAAGACTATTGAAAGAGAACATGCTACATGTCCATATGTTTCCCGTGGTTATAATCATAACCCACAAATCCTCTATTCATAAGAGTGATTATGATATTTCGTTTAGTCTTAAGACTACGAATATGAAAGTAACTAGTTACACAAAATGATCGTACAAATCACTATATGTGAAATCCATGGAGGCTATTGCCCATGTGAAATCCATGGAGGCTATTGCCCATGAGATATACTTCATTGCTAAAAGCAAATCGAAGATACACACTCGCGAGTAGTTTTAGGTGCATATGCATATTATTTAGTATGGCAAATGTCATGAATATATAACATGTCATACATGATAGTTTTTATTACTATTTCGAATGATCAAGAAGTATCATATTATGTTACACATTATGTATTTCCCATAATTTCACTTTTCAGGTATGAAGTGTGACATCAAGATGATGCAAAGAGGGGGAGACAAAAATTACAAGGCGCTGTACTCTTTTTCCTTAGCCGAGGTTTTTTTCCCACAAGGTTTTTCCAAGCAAGGTTTTAACGAGACAGGCAGCCACGGATGAGTTCAAGATTGAACCAAGCTCCCGCTCATAAGATGTACTCTTTTTCCTTCGTCAGAGTTTTTGTCCCAACGGGTTTTACTCGACAAGGTTTTAACGAGGCAGACTAGTAGTGAATATTCAAGGGGGAGTGTTATGGAATATTATAATGAATATTTCTAGTAGATTATGATTGACTCTTAGTAGATTATGATTGACTCTTAGAGGATTATGATTGGCTCCCACACTCTATATAAAGAGTGCTTTGGTAGAGAATAAAAGAGCTTTTGATATTCCTCCATATACTGTCTCTCTTCTCTACTTTTGAGTTTATAACATTATTCTCATGTGTTTTTAAGAAGATATTAAGTTTAATGTACTAGCCCGAATTCAACCCGAACCCGAATTGATTTATACGAATTTGGGCTCGGACGGGTTGACAATGCTCTTAACTCGGGACGGGTTGGGCTTGGGCAGCCACGATAGAACTCGGGCTCGGGCTTGGACAGGAGTGCCAACCCGCCCAGCCCGCCCGAGTTGCAGTCCTAGTCGTACCAAGGAGAGAATCAATAAGAGCGCACACACAAATATGGAGTGCAATTGGTCTTTCTTGATCAACATTCTCTTATCAGCTCTTGCTCTACTAGCTCTTGGCTGGTGCTGGACCAAGGGAAAGAAAGATGGTGGTGCTACAAAAAAGCGACCTCCTGGACCAGCAGGATGGCCCGTGGTTGGGAACATGTTTGATCTTGGAACTCTGCCACACCAAACCATGTACAAACTCGGGTTCATACACGGACCAGTGCTTTGGCTCCGGCTCGGATCAGTTAACACCATGGTGGTTCAGTCAGCGAAGGCGGCAACGGATTTTTTCCAGAACCACGACCTCAACTTTTCTGATCGAAAAGTGCCTGATGTGCTAACAGTCCTGGGGTACAGCGAAGGATCAATGGCCATAGGACGCTACGGAAAATACTGGCGTGAAATAAGGAAAGTCTGTTCCATGGAGTTTTTGAGTTCGAAAAGAATGGACCAATCAGCTATCCTGAGACGGAAATGCGTAGACAACATGACACGGTGGATTGAAGAAGATACAACGGCGTCGCGTTCAAAAGGAGGGTTAGGTGATGTGGAGATTTGCAATTTCCTCTTCCTGGTGACTTTTAATGTTTTAGGCAATTTGATGCTGTCGAAAGACTTGTTAGAACCGCAATCTGAGAAAGCTAACAACTTCTATGATTCCATGGACAAGTACATGAAGTTGGTTGGGAAGGCAAATATCGCCGACTTCTTTCCTATTCTGAAACGCTTTGATCTGCTTGGGCTTAAAAGGGATATGTTCCGAGACATGGGACAGTGCTTAAACATTGTTGATGGCTTTATCCAGGAGAGAATTCAAGCAAAGCAGTCAGGAAAACACGCGGCGCAAAAAGATTTTTTGGACACTCTGTTGGAGTATGAAGGCGATGGAAAAGAATCGTCAAGCAAGCTTCCAGAAAGCAAAATCAAAATCATCGTACTGGTACACGCCTACACACATAATCATCAATCTCGATTCTTTTTGTTTGATATTGTTAATATTACAAGTAGTTTGTTTCCGAGGATCATAATGGAACATAAAAGATCTCACTAATCATCATACTGGTGTAACAGGAAATGTTTTTTGCGGGGGCGGAAACCACAAGCAGCACCATGGAATGGTGCCTGGCAGAACTACTCCGAAATCCTGAAACAATGGTGAAGGTAAAAAAAGAGCTCGATCGAGTGATTGGACCCAACACCAAGGTTGAAGAGAGCGACATAGACAAGCTTCCATATCTTCAAGCGGTCGTGAAGGAAACTCTCCGGTTACATCCTCTTGTTCCTTTACTCCTCCCACGAAACTCAATGGAAGATGCCAACTACATGGGATACCATATCCCCAAAGACACACAAGTGTATGTGAACGCGTGGGCGATTGGAAGGGACCCGGAGGCTTGGAGTGATCCATTGTCATTCGTACCCGAAAGATTTTTGGATAAAAATATTGAATATAAAGGGCAAAACTTTGAGTTGATACCGTTTGGAGCTGGGAGAAGGATCTGCGTTGGGTATCCATTGGGGCACAGAGTTGCCCACTATGTTCTGGCTACACTGTTGCAGTCATTTGACTGGGAGCTTAGCGACCAAGTTACTCCGGAGACTATGGACATGAATGAAAGGTTTGGAATAACTCTGCGCAAGCTAGTGCCCCTAAAAGTGATACCAACCAAACGTAAGATTGCTTGAGAATAAAGGGACCGTGTGGTTCGTGTGCAAGTACCAATGCATCTTCGATTCAGTACCAAGTGTTTGTAATATGTTCATGTCTCAAATTATGAACAATGTAATTTATGTGAAAGTACCTATGTATTTCTCATTCAGTGATTATGAAATGGAATTTAGAATAATTTCTTGAAGAATTGTTAGGGTCCATACTCAAAACTAATTTGTGGTGAAGGTAATAGTCATATACAAAAGACTGTAGCCCCGGTGATGTAGTGAAAAGCATTGATTCTCAACTAGATGTAATTATAGAGAAGATGTTTATTGTTAAATTAGTCGTTCGCTCCTAAAAGACTTACTACTAGAATATATAGGTATAGTAATAAAGTGAAGATGTATAAAAGTTAGTTGACATGACTTTCTTAGGTTTAATTCGCGGACAACGGATTTCAACAAGCTAAAGTAATTTCCAAATGATTTATCTCACAACAAACACCAAAAGATAATAGTAAAACCTTGAGTTGTATTCCATTACTCAGTGGGGAGCTTCAACTATCGGTGATGTCACATTTTTATTGACGTTTTGTACAATCTTATTTTTCAAAATATCGTAAAAGAAGATGTGAATTTTTTAATTAACTATCGTAAATATTTTGAAAAAATAAATAAATACATTATGAATTAATGTGATTCCGTGTATCATTTTCAAATGACGAAATCATAGAGATGCCATTTCCGAAATTAGCATCTCATTTCAAATGGCGAAATCATAGTACCCAATACATTGAACTACATCATTGACAAATCCCACTGATTGTTAAAAATTGAAAAGTGTTTCCCTACTACATCATTGACTGTTCATTTAGATTGTTACAAATTCAAAGGAATCAATTTACTATTTGAGAATGGGTTTTCCAACTTTGCCTGAGGAAATGCCACGTGGAATTTTTTAATTAACTATCGCAAATATTTTGTAAAAATAAATAAATACATTATGAATTAATGTGATTCCGTGTATCATTTTCAAATGACGAAATCATAGAGATGCCATTTCCGAAATTAGCATCTCATTTCAAATGGCGAAATCATAGTACCCAATACATTGAACTACATCATTGACAAATCCCACTGATTGTTAAAAATTGAAAAGTGTTTCCCTACTACATCATTGACTGTTCATTTAGATTGTTACAAATTCAAAGGAATCAATTTACTATTTGAGAATGGGTTTTCCAACTTTGCCTGAGGAAATGCCACGTGGAATTTTTTAATTAACTATCGCAAATATTTTGTAAAAATAAATAAATACATTATGAATTAATGTGATTCCGTGTATCATTTTCAAATGACGAAATCATAGAGATGCCATTTCCGAAATTAGCATCTCATTTCAAATGGCGAAATCATAGTACCCAATACATTGAACTACATCATTGACAAATCCCACTGATTGTAAAAATTGAAAAGTGTTTCCTTACTACATCATTGACTGTTCATTTAGATTGTTACAAATTCAAATGACTCAATTATTTCAAAAAATAATCATACCTTAACCTCGCTGATTTTTTTGGAAAATATCTATCAATTAAAAAATTCTCCTCTAACGATGCTAAAATCAATGAAATTCTCCTATATAAACCTCCCTACACGAACTTATAAACCTTATTTCTCTCTTGATCTATGTTCTTGCTTGCTCTGTCAGTATATCTTCGTCTTTTATTATGTTTGTATTAGAAAATTTACAATTAGATCACAAGTTATCACAAATGGAGGTTATATTCCCCTAAAAATGGAGGTTATGTAATGCTTTGCATACATATATACTATTGTAGTTTTTTAGTTTTGTAATTGATAGCACAATGTTTCTTTGCAAGGATTTTCTTCAAATGATCGATAATGGAATGCTCATGTCATCTCGAGCCTTCATAGTCGGCCGATTCGATTGTATTGGGTTCAGCTCTTCAGTCCATATTGTAGAGATGGTCGGAATAGTTAAAGGCCTACAGATGGTTCGCGACGCCAAGTGCAGAAGGGTCTATGTTGAATCGGACTTGAAGCTTACTGTTGAGTTGATTCAGAAATGGAGATCAAGAAATCTACAGTGAGTTGGCTTCGGTAACTGTTGAGAGCATTCGGTTGTGCAATTTGTTTGATGAAGTCAATTTCAGACACGTTCCCCGAAGCATTAATGGTGCAGCTGGTCTATTTGCAAATAGGTCCATGTTGTCTCTCAATTTAGCATGTATATCCGTGCCCCCAAATTGGTCTTTTGATGTATTAGAGAAGGGTATTTTCTGGATTTCTATGGAAGTTAATTTTCCCTAAAAAAATAATAGAATGTTCATGTATGAGTTAGCTTCTTTTATATCACTATTCAAAACATCATACGGGTTAGTTAAATGTCCGATTAATTTTTTTAAGAAAATATTTGAGTATAGAGATGGAACAGGAAATCCATAATTTCATTATTCTATTAGATTAGATAAGGTTATTGTTAAAAATGTAACTGTTCGAGATTAAATGACAATATTTTTATTTGCTTAATTGCTTATGTATACGATTTCCATAAGTAACTATTCAACAAATATGACAAATAATGGACATAATATCCCGTACTATACATCTATATCTTCACCTGAAGATGCAACTATAATTTTTTTTTGGCAATTTGTAAAAGACAAAATATAGTGTTTTGGAAATCATAAGACATTGATTATTATTTATTTCAAAAAATACATCATATTGCGTAGTTTGAATCCGAGACCTCATGCAGGAGCTTTTAACGTCCTACCACTAAGCTAGCATCAATTTACGTCATTTATTATTTCAGTGACATCAAATTTTGTTTTTTATTTGAAATTTTACCGTGCATCGCACGGGTTCAAAGCTAGTGGTAACCTACTTGATAGGCTCCAAATGAAATTGCCATGACAACATCATTCACGTGCGGTTCAAGATATGATTGAATATTTGTGAATAATTGATGCTTGAGCAAATGTGGAGTAAGAAATTAAATACAATGTTATCTTGAGGACGTGTGGGCATTATTATTATTATTATTATTATTATTATTATTGTTGTTGTTGTTGTTGTTGTTTGTGTGAAAGCAATTGTTTTGGTAATCATACCAACTAATGATGGAGTAGTTAATAGTATGACTTTGATTGAACTTAACAATAGTGATTGTGATTAAACTAACAATATTTCATACACCTAACCTTCAATTATTCAAATTTGGTCTCCCTAGTTATATACAGTACCACACCGTTCCATCACTTTCTCCTCTTATTGACCTTTTCACTCGTAGTTGGGTCACTTTGACCCGGCAATTTGAATGACAAAATGTTGTAATTATTAGATGATTTGTTCATGGTATTGTAGAGTAGCTCTTATGCTACAACACTATGAAAGAATTGTGAAAAAGTTGTTTTGTATCGCTATCCAAATTAACAGGTCAAAGTGAGTCAGCGAATAGTGGTAAAAGTAAAAAAGGAGAGAAAGAGTAAAAATGGAGTGGTATCTCAATTCTAGGACACTGTTGTTGATTTTATATATGTATATATATATATATATATATATATATATATAAAAAACTTTTTGGTGTTAATGGCCTGTCGGTGGAGCAATTTTTCATTCCTCCAAAAGAGCACCACGTGGTACTCTACAACCAATTAAAGTGCAACACTTAAATAAACTGTGAGTGATTGGCAGACACTAATTGGCTGTAGAGCACCACGTGGTGCTCTTTTGGAGCACTAAAAAAATTCTCCAGTCGGTGGCAGAATGGTACATTAATTGTTAATTAATTTCAATGTTTAGCACAACTGCACAAAAATGCAAGCGCCCGTGCATTTCCGATTCAGTGCCAGGTATTTGTAACTTTTTCAGAACTCAAACTACGAAAAAAGTGATTTATGTGAAAGTACCTATGTATTTCTGATTTAGTGCTTATGAAATTATGAAATGAAATTCGAATTCTCGTAAAAGACGAAGTTGAGATTCTTCAAAAAGGAATTAGGGTTACAACTCAAAACCAAACTTCCGTTGAAGGTAATAATGGAGGAACTTTAGTAGGCACAAGTATTTTCTTTTTTGATCGTCCAGAATAGAAACAAAGCAAACAACAACAGAAAAAAAACGAAACAGAAAGAACAGAGAAAACAACAACAAAACACTTAGTATTCACTGCCACTAAGGACCATTTCCTTGATCACCAACTGCCTGAGCTCCAGAGGCGCATCCTGGAGAATCACCAGCTGTGATAAGCAATGATTCTCAACTAGATGTAGTAATAGAGAAGATGTTTATTTCTAAATTAGTTGTTCTCTCCAAAAAGACCTACTTCAATATATATGTATAGTAGTAAACTGAAGATAATTAAAAGTTAGTGGACTAGCTATAACTTTCTTATACTTATTTCACGGACAACGGCTATCAACATGCTAATGTAATTTTCCAATGCTTTTTTCAACAACAACCCCAATAGATTTTAGTAAAACCTTGATTTGTATTCTAATATGGAGATTTAAGTCACAATTTTCTAAACCAAACACATTTTATAAATATTTTTCCAACATTTAGCCACAAAGTTAAAAATGACACAATCATACATATGCGGTTTGAGATATCAGTGGATAATTGGTGCTTGAGCTGATGTGGAGAAAGTGTTGGAAAATATGATTTTGACGACTTTAGATCCGAGTTCATGAGAGCTCACTTTAGAGTTCACTAAGAGATTTGTTCAAAATTTCATGACCCGTCAAAATCATCCATTGATGAATGAAAAATGAGACATTGAAAGTCCGTGTTTCTCTATTAATGAAAAAGTAAAAAAGTCATTCGTGTGTAGCAATTTTGTTGAGGGAGGAACTAGCCATGGTTCGAACTAGCACGCACATGCCACTATAATCCAACAAGATTGGACTTGCGTCGTGGTGTTGGGTTTGGGTTTTTGAGTCTTATTCTAATAATTTTGGGCCCCAATCCAACTAGGATCATTAATTAGTTTTTAGAAATCGTAACATTTCAAGTTAAAAAAGACGAGTTGCAACTATTCCAAACATGCACCTCATCTCTATATATAGCAGCCTCTCGTCTCATTCTCATTGTCCAATAATCATCTTCTTGTTCTCTCAATATCTTCGAAAACATAGCTCTATTGCGTCGTGTATTGTGCATTGTGCTTTCACCCACAATATAGAGAAACTTTTATCTTGAGAAGCGTTTTGCCCGTCGTATGAGAAACAAATAAGCACCAATAGTGGGCGCATAACCAGCTTTAAGGATATCGTCCATGCCCCAGAAAATGTGTTTCAACTCATATCTTCACTCATCGGAATTTCAGCTGTAAGTGTCGTATTTTATTTTATTACATATTTTATTTTTGAATTACTTTTCGATTTCGAGTTAAAAAAATGGAACACACGTTCTAACAGAAAGAACATTCAATGTTATCTTGATGGTGTGTGTGCAATGACATTTTTTTTAGTGATTGTTTCTTTTGGGAAATGCCTTGATGTAGAAGATACTCAAAGGAGTGCGAAGAAGTGAAGTTCAGTGGGTCTTCGTACGAAGACAAAGTGTCTTCACACGAAGACATCCTGGAATAGACCTCTGTCTCAAAGTAGGAAGGTCTTCGTACGAAGGAAAGAGTCATCACAGGAAGGGTCTTCGTATGAAGACAACCTGTCTTCGCACGAACACAATCCGGGAGGCGGCAAATAAGGGTTGGGTTGTTTCCTAATTGTATCGGGGCGGTTTTGGTGGATATAAAAGGACCCTTTGGGGGTCCTATGAACGTATGTAAACATTTTGAATCGTTCATACTCAGTGAAATAAAGGTCTTTCTTCCCCGTGGACGTAGTCGATTTGGGCTGGCGAACCACGTTAAAACTTGTGTTTTGCATCTTTCGTTATCGTTCGCGAGGTGAGTGATAAAGTGAATTGCCATAAAAAATTGGTATCAGATCTTATATCGAGATTACTCCACCAAGAACGATGTTCGAATCGATATTCGAGATCAAGAGTTTTACAGGAGGGAAGAACTTCAGTCTCTGGAAGTTAAAGATGGAGGCCTTGCTTAAATCGCATGGTTTTTTTGGCACCTTTGACCGAGGACAAAGAAGGCATAGAGCTAGTCTACCGTAGTTCAAGGTATTGGAGGAGAAGGTACACACAACCATTATGTTGTGCTTATCGGATGACGTGATCATCAAGATCCTAGATCAGAAGGAAGCAGCGAAGCTTTGGCTCAAGTTGGAGAGTCTCCGCATGACGAAGAGTCTCACTAGCAAGTTGATGATGAAGCAAATGCTCTTCACCCTGTGGATTCTCAAAGGTACGAATCTCAAGGACCATCTTGATCAATTGAATACAATTCTTTTAGATTAACATAATATTGGCGAGAAGGCGGATGATGAGGATGCCGCACTTTTGTTATTGATCTCGTTACCTTCATCATACAAGAAGTTTGTTCAGTCATTAATTATGAACAAGGATGACTTGTCCCTAGAGGAGGTCAAATCGGCTCTCCATGATAGGGAAGTGTGTCATAAGGGTGCATGCACAAGTACGGAGGACCATACTTCCGGTTTGATGGCAACCGGTGGAAGCAAGAAGGGTAAGAGAAACAAGAAGAAGGAGTTCTCGTGTCCTAAGTTACCGAAGGATGTACGTGCTTTGTGCAAGGAAAAGGGGGAATTGAAGAGGAACTTCCCAAAGCGAGGTCAACATGGAAAAAATGGCTCTGCAGCCGTGGTAGAGAAGGAGAATCCATCTAAAGATGATTTCGCTCTACTGACGGATGATGTCACGCATTCACCCGATGCATGGTTTCTTGAATCAAGGGCTTCTTATCATATATATTCTAACATGAAGCTATTTTCAAGCTACAACCGTGCAGAAGGAGGATCCGTTAATATGGAAAACGGAGCTGTTTGCAAGGTCATAGGAAAAGGTTCCGTTAGATTCAAGACTGTGGATGTGAAGACATGCAAATTAAGGGAGGTGATACATGTACCACTTGTCACAAAAAAATCTGATTCCTTTGAGTCTACTTGACAGCAACAGTTTCAGTTTCAACGGTGAAGGCGGAGGATTATGCGTGTACAAGGAATTGGATGTGCTACTCAAGGATGGGACTTTGTATGTGTGTGCACAAGAGATTCCGGCGGGGAGACCTCCGTGTACACCGTATGTAGAGGATCAGAGATAGCACATGAAGAGTTGGGTTGTGTGTAGGGAGAGAGTAAGGCAGTAGTAATGTCTGAGAGAGAGACAGAGGTTTGGCAGAGCTTCCGCGTATGGCTAGTGTGTTCTTCTTTGTATGGAAAGGTTAACGTCCTATATATAACGGAGAATGTGACCGTTGCAGTGTGGTTAATGCGCCCATCAATGGCGGCTTAATTAGCTTAACCACAACGGCACGTTCGTCCGCGTATATAGGGACCGTTACAACACGTTATGCGCGAATACCGGAACCGTTATGGGGTTGACCGGGTTTGACCGGATTGACCGGGTTTATGGAGCTCGTGCCATAAATCTCTCAAAAGCAGTTACTAAAGGTCGCGCGCGGGCTTGGCTTGCACGCGACAGGACTTACTCTAGCCTCCAAACCACTAAGTCCCAACAAGTCCCGTGCAGTGGTATGCGAGGGCTCTGTCTCGCAGCCCCCACATGGATCAGCGCGGCTGGTGATCCAGTGTGTGTGGAGCACAATATGGTGTGCTGGATGGTTGCCACGTGGCCAAGATCTGTCAGCTCAGAAAGCACTATCTACATTAGCCCCCTTTCTGCGCGTGAAGACTCATAGCTGGATAGACTTCCATGCGCGGAAATCAACATACGCGTCGCCGCCACGCACCAATTCAAATACGAGCAAATTCAGCCCCCGTGCGTGCCATTATGACCTAAAACCCCTAGAGTCGTGCCGTCTGGCCTTTAGGGTTTTAGGCGTGGCGTCAGCTTGTCCTGTGATTGCGCGATTCGACGGTGACGGTTGCGATTCGACTACTGAAAGGACGCAACCTTTCATTGTTTTGGATAAATACTTTGTACTCTCCATTGTTGCAAAGCATCACTTCTTTCTCTTAAAGTGAATGATACCCGGAAGCCTTCGAGAGCAGATTCAGATAATCAATCACCAGTTCAGAAATGCAAATCGTCTTCTTCAACTGTCTGTATCCAAGCAGGCTTCACAGAAACAAGGTTGGCCTTGTTCAATTTCGATTTAAAATGCTAGTATATGCTTTGAACTGCGTTGGATCTGCAAACCCATTATCTGCTGAAAAACTTGTGAAGGGACTCACAATCTTGAACCCGATTTCGATTTAATCCCCCAATGATAAAGACCTTGAATGTAGGGTTTTTGAAATCTTCTGATAATGCAAACAATTCCAACCCCTAATTTTCTGAAATTGATACCAGAAACTGTTCATCTTTCTTCCCATAGATCTTGAATCTCGAAATTCAAACTGAAGTGTGGCATATTTCTCCCCCCTTTTTTCTTGATTTTCCGCAGGAATGGCAAAGACAAAAGGAACTAGACCCACCAAGGAGGACAAAGAAATACCTGATCTTCCGCAAGCTCTATGGCGAAAAGCCCCCTATCAGGGTGGCAAAGACTTCTACCACGCGAGGGTTAAGGCAAAGAAACTGCCTGCTTCTGTCCCCAATGAGGGATTGCTAACATTAACTCCTCCAGTTAACTCAGCCTTGCTTGATTTGATTGGCTCCGAGGACGTGGTTCGATTGGGAATCGAAAATGGATACTTCCCGTATGCTGCGATTTCCACCCAAGCTTTTGTCCAGAAATTGGACTACATGGATGAGTGGATTGACCACGTGTTGACCAATCATGCTGCGACTCTTAATGAGGCCGGCGTATACTTCGCCGTTCGTGCTATGAAGGGTGCTGCCGTGAAGCTGGACCAGTCCATGCTTCTAAACCTTCTTTCCCGCTACTCACCTGCGACTCACACTTTTCACTTTGCTGAGTTCGAGGCTGCCCCCACACTCGAGGACGTGGACATGCTGTACGATCTGTCTCCCATGGGTGAGGTGGACCCTTTGAGTCCCTTGAGGACGGATGCGGAGATCGCTTTGTACACGCAGATGGAGGAGTGCCTATCAGAGGTAAAGAAAATCTCCACCCGGTGGACCACTACCAAAGCCCTTCCTGACTGGCAACTGGTTGACACGTCTGCGAAGAATACTTGGAACAAATGGGTGCAGTACTTCTTCCGTGATTACGCGAACACCAGCATCACCAAGAAACTTCTGAGTCATGACCCAGAGGCTAAGAACTACGTGGAGGGTAAAGGCTATCACTTGACCCTTTGTGATTTCCTTTGTGCTTGGCTGTCGAGGTACTTAATCGATGGTCACCCACACGATGGGGTCTTTTACCACGTTCTGCCGCTCGCTTTGAAACTGGCCCTTGGCCAAAAAGTCGCACTCGGACCCTTGGTCTTGGGCACGCTGTACTATAGGCTGGATCAGCTGGTTGTGGCCATGAAAGAATCGCGTGGCCGTCTCGACATACTGACTTTTGTTAATATTTCCTTCCTGACGATGTGGGTCTTCGAGCGATGGCCTTCCTATGCCCCAACTGCTTCTAAGCCCAACAAGTGGTGTCCCCCAGGCGCGATGGAGGAGCGCAACAGCGGCAGAGCTGCAAGATGGTTTGGAACAAACAGTACCAAGTACGTCTGGAGTTTGATATGCGATAATCGGCGAGAGTTCATAGCCAGGCCCTATGCCATGCGTATTGAAAACGTGCGATGGTTTCCAAAGCTGTACCCTTCTAAGGGTGTTATCTTCTCGGAAGAGCTCCTCTTCGAAGATGGAGAGCATTTCCATGAGCGCTATCGCGAATTCTTTTGCTGGTGCCTGCGAGGTTCCCTTCCTGCTCTCGCAGAGCATATTCGTGAGCTCGCGCCGAGGTATGAGAGGATTACCGTGGATGTTGACCCCACTCGCGTTTCTCCCCAGTTCGGCTTTGATGCAGTGGCACCATCAATCTGGCCACAGTCTATTATCAGAGGCTGCTATAAACGCTTGTTGACAAAGGAGTGCAAGACAGTCTTCATGAGCAATCTTCCCTTTGAGCAACCTGCAGGCAACCGTGAAGGCGGTTGTTCCAAGAACTGGCTCACATACTGGAACGCTCAGCAGACGAGATTTGAGACGTAGTCGGCCCCCCAGCCAAGCAGAGCTCCTGTGATTAGAAGAAACTCTTTTCCGTTTCGCCCCAATTGCAGTCTGGACGAGTCTGAGTATGGTTGCTACTCATTACTGGATCATGAGAACCATTTGTGCCCTTCCATCATTCTAGATGAAAAGATCGCCGCAGTTAGGAAAGGCGACTCGCATGTCATCAGATACAGTGAGACTTTTGCTAAGGTAAGCAGCTTCTTTCGCATGCGCTAAGTTTTTTTTTCACTTTCGCATATTGACAACCTCATTCTACACTGCTTGCTGTAGTGCCATGTGCGGAGGTTTGCATCTGGCGACCGTTCCAAGTCGTTGGTTAACACCATTGTTACCACAAGAAGACAAGGACAGACGTTCCTGCTAGCTTCGAGGATGGACCCTGAGGTCGAAACCAGGATTCGCGAGGTCATGAATGCTTTTGCTGACTCGCTGATAGACAATGCTCCGGCCTTGTCTCCCCCTAGAGGCGATCCGTCTCCTCCAGCGGCTGCCGCGCCAAGAGCGAAAAGACCCAGACAAAGAGGAATTACAATTTCTTCCCCTAGAAGTGCTCCGTCTTCCCCTCCTGCGCGGTCCCTTTCTGCCAAGGACAAAGGCAAAGGTCGCATGCCCAGTAAAGCGCGGAAGGAGCTCGCAGTAGAGACCTTCGTTCCATTCGGCCATGAGGAAGAAGAGGAGAGGCAGGAGCCAAGAGAAGGAGATGAAGACGAAGAAAGAGCAAATGTGATACATGAGGAAGAATCAGGAGGTATCTCCATCGCGTTTCCCTTCTCATTATCGTAACTCTTTTGAAACTCGATCTTGAACCAATCGTTTCTTCACAGATGATGATGATGATGAAACCATCAGTGGCCTTTTGGCCAAGAGGCAGAAGAGGGATGCTCATTCTGGCATTTCTGACGAACCCATAAGCGAGGACGTTCTCGCCGAGTCCAGGAAGACAGCCGCGGAAGCTGCTGAAAGGAGAAGGCAGCGAGAAGAGGAGGAGCTCGAGCGTGTGATGCAGCGGAGCCTCGAAGAGCAACATGTTGACGACTTAGTGCGTCCAGCTGATGAGGAAGATGCGCTCCCCGAAGAGGTGGCTCCTCAAGCAGAAGAGGAGGATGCAGCTCCCGAAGAGGATGTGGCAGCCTCAGAGCAAGCCCAAGCGGACTTTGAAGAAATCGCAGGCGGCAATGAAGGTGAGATCTTTAATCTCGCAGTAACTTATCGAGACGTTATTGTTGGTGCATTAAAGCATGGTGTGTCAAAAGCTGACATTCGCCGTTGGCTAGTAGGCAAGTGCGGTGAACCCTCAGGTAATCACTTGAACGATATGCATAAACTAGGCTTTAGCAATTCAAAATAGAATCATGACTAGTTTCTTCGCGCCCCAGGTCACGCTCATCTTAAAGGCATGCTTAATGAGGACACATTAGTAGGGCAAGGCTCCACGTCCTTAGTGTATGACGAGGATACTGCAATCCCACCTTCGCGTGGAGGTGCTTGCTCTTAGCTTAGCAAAGATAATAAAATATCAGAGGATACAAGTTACCTCATACTATCGCATCTTGTATCGCAGGCAATGCTGATGAACCCATGTTGGAGCAAAGGAGCCAACCTTCTGCATCCTATGTCCCGGTTCCGAGTTCTCATACCGAGAAGCCCGTCGCAACTGCTGAATATGCAGAAGAGCCTTTTGAGGACATCATCGAACTTTCTGATGATGTCGAGGCTGACACTGTGCTAATGGAGGAAGATGCCCATGCTGGTACTGAGGAAATAAGAACAAGTACTGTTGATGCTACCGCATCTGAAAGTGTCCCTCGCCAAGCAACTTCGGCTGCCACTACGTCTCCAGCGACGACTGAGTCGGCGGCACCTCTTCCTGCGTGGAGCTTTTGGGGCTCGCAGGTCGGGTCTGCAATCGCACCTGGTGCGGCTTATACTCTTCCTCCTAATTATGAGGAGTTAGAGCTCGCAGCTGACAGGAGGGCTATAGAACGAGGGCAATCTTCAACCACCCCAGCAATGCGCATTCCTTCTCTTCATGAGATCCTTGAAGGAACTGGTATGTCATGGTTTGCTATTTGCATTTCGCATTGTTCATTTGCGAGTTTGATAGTGTAACTTGGCTTTAACATTTCCTCAGGTTTGAAGCAAGCCGATGTGGACTGGCTAGTTCGGATGCGTCTCACCTATCCCCAGTCATTCGCGAGATCTCTGGAGATAGGGCCCTTTGACAGGAGGTTGTTTCTTTCCGAAGCCATATGCATTTTGGAACAGCTGTCCGCGGCCACACCTGCGACCATTTCTCCTCAGAGTGCCGAATTGCTTTTTGGCATGTGCCAAAATCTTCTCGCCAAAGTTCAAGGCAGGCTGGGCTTCAAGCTTCTCGTGAAGAGAGTTACTCTGATTCGCGCGGCCGTAACTCTGGAACGCGACCACCAAAACCTCGCAGCTGAAAAGAAAAAGGTGGAGCAGCAAAAGAAAAAAATTTGAAGAGGCTATGAAGCTCTATCGTGAGATGAATGCTAGGTGCGAGCAGTTGAAGCAGGAAGTGGAGCAGGTGGAGAATCTGAGCCGTCAGTTCACCCCTCATGACTCCTTGATCAAGGGTTTACTTTGATTTTTTGAATTTGAAAAGTAGCAAATAGCAGAAACATTAATGTAATGTTGCTAGGGTTTCTCCCCCTTTTTTTCTTCAAAAGAATCGAAGTGCCCGTTTTGCCCTTTCCGGGATTTGCTAGAATATTTATGTGCATATCAATTCATGACATCAGCAATTGATATTCTGCCTTGATTTTCGCGCTAATTTCTCATTAGATAAGCACGCTTTCCTTGGGCAGTCCATCCGAATCATGACCATCCGTCATTAATTAGGATACGCAACTGAATCGTCGTAGCCTTTAGTAGGGTAATTGATTGTTACCGATTTTCAAGGCGTAAGTGATTGATGCTTACCCTCTTTTCAAATTCTGCTGACTCATCTTGACAACTGAAGAGTCTCCACAAGGTCTATATAAACCCTGCCTTATGCCATTTGGGTTCCTCATAAAAAAAAATGTGCTTTGCCGTGAGTTCTTACGACTGCTGGCTTCAACGCTTGTTTTTCGTTGATTCATGGCAATTCCAAGTTTTGAAACCTGAGTTTGCGCTTTGTGCTATAGAAATAGCTTCCAAGATCCGCTTCATAAGGCTTATTGATCTTTATAACCATCATAAAGCAGATGGAGATAATACCTTATGTTTGTTCGAAGAATTTTCTTCGTCTATTATGCTTGCAGGTCATGTTTCCGGCCGCCTCCCGGCGAGCTGCAGCGCCGTAGTGACCTTGCTACCGACTCGTAATGAACGGCGGGATTCTCCTCCAGCATGCCCGGAGGAGAATTTCTTGCCTCCTCGTTCTTGGACTCAGGATGGCGAGCCAATGCCCTTGTCTATCTGGACAAGGAGCCCAGTACCCGAGGAATGACTGCTCCCCTGTTTTGCACGACTGTATACGCCGGAACAGGTGGTTCCTCTGGTACATATCTTGATCAGACAGAGGCCTTGTCAGATCCTGGGTTCTTGGGCGGAGCGCCACCCAGATCTTGCTGCTTAGGGAGGTAGCGAATGGCGAGTTGATCTCTTCGCAGAAGCATCCTACTTGCTACAGATCTTTGGCCGCAGATCTGCGTATCGCACAGCCGGTGTTAGGACCGTTAGGTTCATCCCTTTTCGGTTAGGATTCCCTCGATGTGTAACTTCTTGCTTGTAAGTTACCTTTTTCATTGTAAGCCATGTTGGCTGCGTAATTAGATTCGAGCTTTTTTGCTTGTAAGCTGTTATCTAGAAAGATAAATTGTAAGTCCTTTTGACTCATAATGATAAATTGCTTTGTATGATTTGCTGTTTTGTTACAACAAATTACAATTTCGCACGCGTGTTGGCGGATTTTGCCTTATGTAGTGCTATATGCACACTTTGTATTCGCTATCTGTCGCATAGATTCGCAGATATGTTCTTAGATCGTTCGAGATCGTGTTCGCGCAGCTTTGCTATCTTGGCAGATAGGCTTGTGATTTTGCCCCAGATTAAAATGCAAGTGCTATCGCATCAGATAGGCTTTTGTAGATCACCTAAGATCATTTTGCATGATGTCGCTATCACAATAGACAGACTTAAGAACGAATTTTAAATCGCATTTGTATAACGCTGCTATCACGGCAGATAGGCTTGAAAGATCATTTAAGATCACGTTCGCATATGTTGCTATCGTGGTAGATAGGCTTTAGAAGATCAATTAAGATCATTTTTCGCATGAGCTGCTATCGTGACAGATAGGCTTTAGAAGATCGATTAAGATCGCATTTGCATAGATTGCTATCATGACATATAGGCTTTAGAAGATCAATTAAGATCGTACTCGCATAGGCTGCTATCATGGAAGATAGGCTTAGAAGATCAACTAAGATCGCATTTTCATAGGCTGCTATCGTGACAGATAGGCTTTAGAAGATCAATTAAGATCGTACTCGCATAGGCTACTATCGTGGCAGATAGGCTTAGAAGATCACTTAAGATCGCATTCGCATAGATTGCTATAGTGGCAGATAGGCTTAGAAGATCATTTGAGATCACATTTGAATAAGTTGCTATTGCGGCGGATAGGCTATTGCTAACAGTAATAACAAACTAAATGAAGCAATATATACAGCTAGAAGTATGAAGTTCTTCTCATTTGGGAGAAGCCTTTTATTATAGTGCTCTCATATGGGAGAGATGAGCTTACAACTCTCTCATATGGGAGAGAAGATTGTGCGAATCATAGCTATACAGGGAATAAGGCAACGTTGTAATAAAACGCATAAAATGAGAGAAGTCAAGGATAGTACTTCTTAATCCAGCGCATGTTGACTGAGCTTGGGGTTGAGGTCGTTCCGTGCAACCTCCGTATGCTGCAGTAGCCACTGTCAAAGACTTCTGTGACTTCGAAAGGCCCCTCCCAATTGGCAGCGAACTTTGGGTGAGCCGCCTCTCGCATGCAATGGTCAGATGCGCGCAGGACCAAATCTCCAACTGCGAAATCTCTTCGCTGGACCGTTTTATTGTACGCACGAGCAATCCTTTCTTGATACCGCTTGTTGGTCCTTTTAGCTTGCTCTCGCTTTTCCTCTAGCAAGACTAAGTCATGATCGCGTTGATTGTCGTACAATGCGTGGAAGGCCAATCTCGCCGAATTAACTCTCACCTCCGCAGGTACCACGGCCTCAGCCCCGTAACATAGGAGGAAGGGTGAGACACCTGTGGGTGTCCTTGGAGAAGTCCGGTAAGCCCACAGGGCTATGCTTAGAGAATCAGCCCACTTCTTGTGATCATCTGCGACCATCTTGCTCAAGATCCTCAACAGCGTTTTGTTGGTCGCTTCGGCTTGCCCGTTCCCTTTCGGATAGTAAGGGGTGGAACATATCTGTCTGATATTGTACTCTGCTAGCTTCGCAGCCACCTGGCGATTAAAAAAAGGAGTACCATTATCTGAAAGGATGGTGTTGGGAATTCCGAACCTGCATATGATGTTTTCTTGGATGAAATTGACCACAGCTAGCGCATTTGCCGTCTTCATTGGTATCGCTTCCACCCATTTGGTGAACAGCTCAGTTGCGGTGAGAATAAAATGATTCCCATGCGAAGTTGGTCGGATGGGACCAATGAAATCCAACGCCCATGTGTGAAATGGCCATGGCGTTCCCAATGCATGTAGATCTACAGCAGGTGCGTGCACTTTCCTTGTATCAGTGCTGCAGCTGTTGACATGTCTGGCCAATGAATGCCATATCTCTGAGCCTTCCGATAGATTGACACCTCACTTTCTCCGCAAGCATGTTGGTGAATCTTCTCTAACAGCAGCTGTCCCTCTTGCTCGGAGACGCATCGCATGAGTATTCCGCCAGGGCCCTTGTAGTAAAGGGTGTTGTCATGTATGCAATACCCCTTTGTGAGTGCCCAGCTTTCGCTGCTTGTGCCTTCTGCGATGGCTCGTAAGATTGCTTTTCTCCAGTCTGCATCATCCATGTGTTCATCGTCGCACGCGTCTTCTGTCAACGCCGACGATGTTCGCACTTCGATCGAGATTTTTGCGGGGCATTTGTCTGTACTAACTTTGGATCCCAAAGTGGCCAAAGCATCTGCATGCCTGTTGTCTGCTCGGGGCTTGTTCTCGTACCTAACGTCACAGAATTGCTGTACCAGCTTTTGTACCAAAGTCCGGTAGGACAGAAGATTCATCTCCTTCAAACCGTACTCGCCTGCGGCCTGCTTGACAATTAGCTTGGAATCCCCCATGACCGTCAGGTTGCTTACTTCCAAAGCCTTCGCTGCACGCAGCCCCGCTATGAGGGCTTCATATTCTGCCTCGTTGTTGGTGACTGCGAAGTCGAGCTTTGCGGACATCTGTATGACCTCCCCATCTGGCTTAGTCAAGACTATCCCAATGCCTCCACATTTCCTTGTTGACGAACCGTCGAAATGGAGTGTCCAATAGGGTACATCGACTGCGTATATTTCAGGTCCCTCGAATTCTTCTTCGATCACGGGCTCGTGGCTGTTATCGGGGAACTGTGCCAACAGGTCCGCCATCGCCTGCGACTTGATCGCTCGCGGTCGCACGCATGTGATATCGTATTGAGAGATGGTCATATACCATTTCGCCAATCTTCCCCCAGGAGTGGTGTGAGTCAGCAGATATCGTATGGGATCACTTTTTGTGACCACCACCACTTTGTGCGACGCAAAGTAGTGTCTCAACTTCTCTATCACGAAGAACAGGGCAAGGCAATGACGCTCGATGTCAGTGTACCTTGATTCGGCGGGCTGCACGATGCGAGAGATGTAGTAGATGGGCCTTTCTTGGCCCTCGTACTCCTGAGCCAAGAGTGCTCCTATGGACTTCCTTGTTGACGTCAGATACAACAGAAGTGGTGATCCGAATTGAGGTGCGATCATTATCTTTGAAGACGTCAGCAGCTCCTTCAGCTTCCCGAACGCAGCTTCGTGCTCCGGATTCCAGCTGTATATGGCATCTTTCTTGAGAAGGGCACTAAAACAGCAGGTGATTTCGGCAATCGCTGGGATGAATCTCCGCAGATATGATAGCTTTCCCAAAAATGTCTGCAAGGTACTTTGGTTATGTGGCGGCATCATGCCAGTGATGGCTGATACTTTCGCAGGATCAGGCTCGATTCCTTGGCGATGCACTACGCATCCCAAGAACTTCCCTGATGTTACCCCGAACACGCACTTCATGGGATTCATCTTCAGTTGAAAGCGTTTGCATCTATTGAATACTTTCCGTAAATCCGCCAGGTGATCTGCTTCCTGCTTGGATTTAACCACCAGGTCGTCCACATAAAATTCCACTTCCTTGTGCATCATGTCGTGGAACAGGGCCATCATGGCCCGCTGATAGGTTGCACCTGCGTTTTTGAGACCGAATGGCATCACTGTGTAGTTGAATACTCCCACTGGAGTGATAAATGCAGTTTTCCGCGCATCTTCAGGGTCCATCTTGATCTGGTTGTACCCGCTGAAGCCGTCCATGAAACTGAACATGCGATGACCCGCTGTCGAATCAATAAGCAGATCAATGTTGGGGAGCGGAAAATCATCTTTTGGGCAGAAACGATTGAGATCCCGGAAATCCACGCAGATGCGAAGTTGTCCGTTCTTCTTTACCACTGGCACAATGTTGGCTAGCCATGTGGGATGATGATTCGGCTCAATGAACTTGGCATCCAGAAGTTTGACAATCTCCTGTTTGATCTTCACGTTAAGCTCCAGCCTGAAGCTTCTTGTGCTCTGCTTTACCGGCTTAGACCCCGGAATGATGTCTAAACGGTGCATAGTGATACTTGTGTCCAGAACGGGCATCTCATCATACTCCCTTGCGAACACGTCCTTGTATTCATTCAGGAGTTGTAGCAGTCCTTTCTACTCTTCGCTTGTGAGGTCCGCACTTAGAAAAACTGGCCTTTTCTTTTCTTCATTCGGGCTTAGGAATACCTCCTTTAGCTCTTACTTTTGTGGTCTGGGTTTGTCTTCCATGCATTCGGGTGCTTCTTTGAGCTTTTCGTCTGGAGTGCTCTGCATTGGTTTTTCCGTTACCGCAACCTGCTCGATTTGGTTGATTTGCTCAGGGATATCCCCATGCCCGCGTGAGGACACCCCCGCGCACCTTCATATGCGATAGCACTTCTTCCAGTTGGCGCAGAAACTCTCTATCTCCTTGCCTTCAGGGTCATGCTTTGCTATTCTATTCAGAGTATACACGTTCTTTCGCTGGTAGGCGATCCGCGGCGCCTCTTCCCACGTGGGCGGCTTTCCCTTGGCATCCTCCCTGGTCACCATCACTCCCGCAGGTGACTGATCCTTGATATCTTCCCATAGGGGTAAAGGAGTAGGGTTGAATGGTCCCGGTGTTTGCTCATCCGCCATCTCGGTAAACCACACCGCCTCGCTGAGGTGTGCTTCATCCATGTTGAATGGATTCGTCGAAGCCGGTATCTCGACTATTCTGTCGTTCCAAATAGCTTTCATCACTTGGTGAGCTGTTGAAGGGACAGCATCAAAGCGATGAATCCATGCTCGACCTATGATCATGTGATACGTAGTATTCGCATCTATGACATAGAACTTCGCTGAGCACTTGATTTTGCCGATCTGGACGCCAAGGAGGATCCATCCTATCGTCATTCTGGAGTCACTTCTGAATCCCATCAACGGGGATGGAAGTTTGACAATCTTGTACTCGGGGATCCCTGCTAGCTTCAGGGTGTGGAGCGAAACGACGTTAACCGCTGCTCCTCCGTCGACGAACGCTCTTTTTAACTCGACGCCATTGATGATGGCCGTCACATACAGAGGCCTCTGGTGGATCGCATCTGTCTTTTTGTCGCTGGCGGAAAAGGTCATAATCTTTTCTGTAGAGCGAGACGCCCTAATGAATTTGCATAGTGATACTTGTGTCCAGACCAGGCATCTCATCATACTCCCATGCGAACACATCTTTGTATCTAGTGAGGAGCTGTAGCAGTCCTTTCTCCTCTTCGCTTGTGAGGTCCGCACTTAGAAAGACTGGCCTTCTCTTTTCTTCGTTTGGGCTTAGGAATACCTCCTTTAGCTCTTGCTTTTGCGGTCTGGGTTTGTCTTCCATGCATTCGGGTGCTTCCTTGAGCTTCTCGTTTGGAGTGCTCTGCATTGGTTTTTCTGTTACCATAAACTGCTCGATTTGGTTGATTTGCTCAGGGATATCCCCATGCCCGTGTGAGGACATCCCCGCGCACCTTCATATGCGATAGCATTTCTTCCCGTTGGCGTAGAAACTCTCTATCTCCTTGCCTTCGGGGTCATGCTTTGCTATTCTCTTCAAAGTATACACGTTCTTTCGCTGGTAGGCGATCTGTGTCACCTCTTCCCGCGTGTGCAGCTTTTCTTTGGCATCTTCCCGTGTCACCATCACTCCCGCAGGTGACTGATCCTTGATATCTTCCCATAGGGGTAAAGGAGTAGGGTTGAATGGTCCCGGTGTTTGCTCGTCCGCCATCTCGGTGAACCACACCGCCTCGCTGAGATGTGCTTCATCCAGGTTGAATGGATTTGTTGAGGCCGGTATCTCGACTATTCTGTCGTTCCAGATAGCTTTCATGACTTGGTGAGCTGTTGAAGGAACCGCGTCAAAGCGATGAATCCAGGCTCGACCTATGATCATGTGATACGTAGTATTCGCATCTATGACATAGAACTTCGCTGAGCACTTGATTTTGCCGATCTAGACGCCCAGGCGGATCCATCCTATCGTCATTTTGGAGTCGCTTCCAAATCCCATCAGCGGAGATGGACGCCTGACAATCTTGTACTCGGGGATCCCTGCTAGCTTCAGTGTGTGGAGCGAAACGACGTTGACCGCTGCTCCCCCATCGACGAATGCTCTTTTGAACTCGACACCATTGATGATGGTCGTCACATACAGAGGCCTCTGGTGGCTCGCATCTGTCCTTTTGTCGCTGGCGGAAAAGGTCATAATCTTTTCTGTAGGGCGAGATGCCCGGATGACTTTCCCATTGGAGACTACAAGATCCTCCTCGTAGTCCTCTGCTATCCTCAAGATTGCTTTCGTCATTTCTGTCCGGCATTTTTCTGAGAAGTTCATAGTGTCGAAGAATCTGCTAAAACCGTGCGACCCCTTCATCCGGTCGGCACGTTCGTCCTCCATGTCTATGCTGTAGTCCTCATCATCATGGACTTCGGCAATGATGGGTAGACCATCCTCTGCGACCTCTTCCAGATCCACAATCGAGATCATGGCGATCTCTTTACCTTTCGAGTCTTGCTCCACATGGGCAGGAAGTGGATTGTTGCGCACATCCTTCCTGTGATCGCTGACGATCAGCTCGCCGTTCTTCATCTTTTGGCTAAATACGATCCTGAGCTTCTTACAGTCCGCTGTGGGATGCATGACCTTGCCGTGGTACTCGCACCACTTCGGGTCTCTCACCATCTCCTTGGAGGGTGTCTTCTCAAGCGGCGGTAGGACACCGTCCTTGCGCCACTGTCTGCAGAGGTCGCTTGCTTCTTCCACCGAACATGGCAGAGGTGGTGCGTCGAAGTTCACAATCTTCGCCTGCTTCTGGGGTGAAACTGTATTGAGCTCGGCTTCGCGTCCCCTCTTGTAGCTGAATCTCCCGATCTTGTAGGTAGTACCGCTCGAGGATCGCTCTGGAGCGTTTTTCTTTTTCTGCCTCTCCACTATAGGCTCGATGTTCTTCGTGCATTCAATTATCTTTGAAAACGTAGGCGTTTGCAGGTTGATGAGCATACCTTTGTATTCATCTCGCATGCACTGCAGGCATATCTCTACGAGCCGACTTTCGAGCATCGGATCTTTGCATTCCAAGGACTTCGCCCTGAACTTCTTGATGAAAGTTATCCCGTCCTCCTCGCGCTTCTGATACATCTGCGAGAGGTGGATCGTTGTAACCTTTTCTTCCATCTGGAAGAACTTGGTGTAGAACTTTTGGACCATGTCGTCCCAAGTCTTCACGGATCCGGCCTCCAACGTTCAGTACCACTTGTACGCTACATTCCTCAAGGATTTTGGGAACTCTCGCATCAGCAGTTTGGGATCGGCTCCATACGACCCCATGACATCGATGAAACGCATGACATGTTCATGAGCGTTTCCGTTGACATCTTCGAACTTGTCCCATTTAGGAGCCTTGTACCCCACCGGGTTAGGCATGAGATAGATCTCTCGCGGGATAGGTGGATCGTTGTCTAGCTTCGGGATGATGGTATCCGCGAATGATTGGTGAGCATAAATAGTGTCCATGCGCTTCTGCAAAGACGTTATACATTCTAGAATGCTTCCCTCGGTAACAGGAGGAGGGGTTGCCGCAGGTGGAGGCGACACGTATGCCGCCGGAGGGTTGGGGACATACTGGCCGTTCACATTGCCCCAGATTGCCGTTGGAGGAGGCAAGGGATACTGCGAAGCCGGGTTAGGTACCAGAGCCGGAGGCTGAGGAGTATGAGCAGTGAGAGGCAACATTTGAGTTGTTGACCCTTGAATTGAAGGTAGCTGCGTAGTCGCCGGTGGAGTCTGCAGATTAGGGTTGGGAGGTGTGGTTGACACTCCCAGTCCTGGAGCGGTAGGGGTTCCTCCTCCCGGAGAGACAGTGGTGGCTGGTGAAGGGTTTGGCGCAAGAGTGCCCAGGACGGCCATGATCCTTTCTAGCTGCGCAGATTGAGCTTTGAGAGCTTTTCCCTGACTTTGGATGGTAGCATCCAAGGTCTCTAGCGTCGGGGCGTCACCGGTGGCCATAGGAGTGCGGCGGGCCTCCTCTCCTGAGGCGGCTTCGGTGGAAGGCGATCTGTTACTGACATCATCCTCCTGAGACATGGTTGCTTTTGCTGGTAGGTTCACGTCGGGTTCACCAAAATGTGCACAAGAGATTCCGGCGGGGAGACCTCCGTGTACACCGTATGTAGAGGATCAGAGATAGCACAGGAAGAGTTGGGTTGTGTGTAGGGAGAGAGTAAGGCAGTAGTAATGTCTGAGAGAGAGACAGAGGTTTGGCAGAGCTTCCGCGTATAGCTAGTGTGTTCTTCTTTGTATGGAAAGGTTAACGTCCTATATATAACGGAGAATGTGACCGTTGCAGTGTGGTTAATGCGCCCATCAATGGCGGCTTAATTATCTTAACCACAACCGCACATTCGTCCGCGTATATAGGGACCGTTACAGCACGTTATGCGCGAATACCGGAACCGTTATGGGGTTGACCAGGTTTGACCGGATCGACCGGGTTTATGGAGCTCGTTCCATAAATCTCTCAAAAGCAGTTACTAAAGGTCGCGCGCGGGCTTGGCTCGCACGCGACAGGACTTACTCTAGCCTCCAAACCACTAAGTCCCTACAAGTCCCGTGCAGTGGTATGCGAGGGCTCTGTCTCGCAGCCCCCACATGGATCAGCGCGGCTGGTGATCCAGTGTGTGTGGAGCACAATATGGTGTGCTGGATGGTTGCCACGTGGCCAAGATCTGTCAGCTCAGAAAGCACTATCTACAATGGCTACAAGGTTCGGATATCACATGGTCTGTCAGAGTTGCCTCAGCCGAGATAACGAAAGCTAATCTAACAAAGCTGTGGCATATGAGGCTCGATCATATGAGTGAACGTGGAATGCAGGAACTTCACAAGAAGGGGTATCTCACTGGACATGGGCCCAAGAACCTAGGGTTTTGTGAGCACTGCGTGTATGGGAAGCTACAGCATAGCAAATTCCCTAAAGTAGCTCGTAGAATGAAAAGTACTCTTGATTACATCCATTCGGATTGCCGGGATCCATCTGGATTCGAGGCGATTGGCGGGTACATGTCTTTTCTGTGCATCATAGACGACTACTCAAGGATGACAAGGATATTTGTGATGAAACACAAGAATGAAGCATTTGCAAGATTCAAGGAGTGGAAGGTCCTAGTAGAGAATCAGGTGGGAAATAAGGTGAAGAGACTGCGCACGGACAACGACTTAAGGTTTTGTTCATCAGAGTTTGATGGATTCCGCAAAGATCATGGTATTTCTAGCCATCACACCGTTTGGCACACACGACAGCATAATGGTGTAGTCAGGAATGAAGCAGACACTTTTGGCGAAAGCAAGGTGTATGCTTTTGAATGCAGGTCTTTCTAGAGGTTTATGGGGAGAGGCAGTTTCCATGGAATTCTATCTCATAAATTGGAGCCCAGACACAGGTATAGGATGCAAGATTCATGTGGAAGTCTAGTCCGGTAGAGCGGTGAATTACTCGAATTTGAGTGTCTTTGGTTGTGTTGCCTATTATCACGTTGATGATGGCAAAGTATAACCAAGAGCTAAGAAGGGAGTATTAATGGGTTTCGGAATAGGTGTGCAGGGATACAAGATGTGGGCAGACAACAAGATTATACTTAGCAGAAGATGAGAGTCATGTAGAGGTAGAGCTTGGAGATGCAGAGAAGAAGGTGGAGGGAGAGTCGCATCCCATTGATCCTAAGATTGCTTTAATCTCTACACCGTCGTCGGAAGTCGAAGAGGAAGAGGCAGAAGAGCCTGATAGTGAGGATGCGTCTATACCCGAGGAACCAGTTCATCAAAGTATTACTGAAGGAAGACTACGGAGAGTCATAAAGCCTCCGACGAGATACAGGGATGATGGTATGGTGAGTTATGCATTACAGGTAGCGGAAGAGGTAGAGGATGAGCCATCCTCCTACAAGGCCGCTAATCTAGTTCTGAGTCAGCACAATGGATTGCAGCCATGGGAGAGGAGACGGAGTCTCTTATCAGGAACTCGACTTAGGAGCTTGTTAAATTGTCTACGGGAAGGAATATAGTCAGTTGCAAGTGGGTTTTCGGAAGAAATGAAGGAATTGCATCTGGAGAGAGCGTCAAGTATAAGGCAAGTCTATTTGCAAGAGGGTTTTTTTTATTAAGAAAGAGAGAGTTGACTAAAACGAGATCTTCTCACCGGTGGTAAGACATACTTCTATCCAGGTGCAACTATCTTTAGTGGCACACCAATACTTAGAGCTTGAGAAATTGGATGTCAAGCCAACTTTTCCACATTAAGAGTTCGAAGAGGAGATATACATGAGCCAACTGTAAGGGTTCCAAGTTCTTGGAAGAGGGAACCAGGTGTGCAAGCTGAAGATATATCTCTATGGACTTAATTAGTCACAAGGAAATGGTACAGAAGGTTTCACTGCTTCATGTTGAAGATTGGTTACCACAGGGGGCGAGTATGATTGCTGTGTGTATCACAAGGAGTTGCATAGTGGATCACGTATTTACCTAGTTCTATATGTGGATGATATTTTGATTGCAAATCAGAATATCAAGGACATTATTGAACTGAATAGGTCCCTTAGCGCGGAATTCGAGATGAAGGATCTGGGAGCTGCACGGAAGATATTGGGAGTCGAGATCTATAGAGACAGGAAGAAGAAAAAGCTTTTCTTGTCCCAACAGGGATACATCAAGAAGATCTTGAGAAGATTTAGGATGTTATTAGCTAAACTTATAGATAATCCTATGGCAAATAACAACAAGCTAGGAATGTACACCGTTCAGAATGAGGAGGAGAAGGAGTTCATGTCCAAGGTTCCATAAGCTAGCGCAGTTGGAAGCCTCATGTATGCCATGGCCTATACTAGACTAGACATACCATTCAATGTTAGTGTGGTTAGTCGTTTTATGGCTCAACTAAGGAAGGACCATTGGCAGGCGCTGAAGCGCATATTCAGGTACATTAAGGGTAAGTCAGACATTAGCTTATGTTATGGGGCTAATGAAGACATCTTGGTACCTAGTTTCTCGGATTCGGACTATGCAGGGAATGTTAATAATAGCAGATCAACAACGAGCTATGTATTTTCTCTAGGAGAATCTATTGTAAGTTGGAAGAAGATGCTACATTCGACGGTGACATTGTCCACCACATAGGCGGAGTATATGGCTCTAGCAGAAGCAGCAAAGGAGGAAATATGGCTAAATATAATGGTCAATGATCTAGGCCTACATCGAGATCACGCGATAGTCTATTATGATAGCTGGAGTGCAATTTTCTTGGCGAAGGACCAAGTTCATCATGAAAGGACCAGGCATACCGACGTCAGGTATCACTTTCTAAGAAACGAGAGTAGGATCAAAGTGAAAAAGGTGGGGACAAATGACAAACCCGCGGAGGAGACATCGGCGAGTGAAACCTTAAAACAGTGAGACCTTAAGGGCATGTCAGACCCGGCGAGGTCCAGTGAGTCTCAGTGACGGGAGACATCGGGAGGGAAGAAGACAAGATTTCTTTGCAAGGAGGAGGAAGCATCGTTGCAGACGAAAGACTTCAAGTCAAGGTGGAGATTTTTTGGGAAGTGCCTCGAAGTAGAAGATACCCAAAGGAGCGCAAAGAAGTTAAGATTCCCATGATCTCCGTACGAAGACTGAAGAGTTAGGAAAGTCAGAATTTCTTCCCTGAATAGGCCTCAGTCTCAAAGTAGGAAGGTCTTTGTACGAAGAGAAGAGTCTTCGCAGGAAAGGTCTTCATACGAAGATAATCTGGGAGGCAGCAAACAAGGGCTGGGTTGTTTCCTAATTGTATCGGGGCGGTTTTGGGGTCTATAAAAGGATCATTTTGGGTCCTATGAACGTATGCAAGCATTGTGAATCGTTCCTATTCAGTGAATAAAGGTCGTTCTTCCCCGTGGACGTAGTGAGCTCGATTTGGGCTAGCGAACTACGTTAAAGCTTGTGTTTTGCATCTTTCGTTATCGTTCGTGAGGTGAGTGATCGAGTGAATTGCCATAAAAATTTCTTTTTAACGAACTTAACAATGGTTTTTGGAATAAACTAACAGCAGTTCATACTTCATACACCTAACCTTCCATTATACAAACTAGCCGTACTCCTGCACATATTGAAACTAGTCATTATATTCTCTTAGTATTATGTTAAGATTAGTTAGTGGAGTGTATTATGTGTAAATACACCATGGTATGCCTAATCATATGAATGAAATCGAGATTGAAATTTTCCTCCATTGATTTCTTACTACTCCACATGGTATCAGATCTTGCAAATGACTAATCGCCAGAATCGATCCATCTCTGCGCCTCCAATACAGTAGTATTCTCATCTATCTACGGTCATCGTCTCCAATGAACTGGCACTGTTCAGCCTTCATCTTCCTCTCACCTCCTCATCTTCTCTACAATTACTTTTGACTCTTCAATTAAGGCAGCAATTACTTTTGATTCTACAATTAAGGCAGATTCTAGCACCATCTACTGAGTCGCATATCGATTTGACAAACTGAGTTTTGCCTATTTCAAATTCCTATGAGTTTAATCGAGTTTTAGTCCGATTTTTGTCGATTTATCTCTTCTCCGTCATGACTTCGGCGATTTCGTCTGACTTGACCTTCTTGATTGCAAATCTCAAGTCTCTAGTTCGGCTGAAGCTGGATAAAAACAATTTTATGATATGGAAAGCACAACTCGAAGCTGTGTTCTAGGAAAATGATCTTTTAGTTCCGCCACTGCCGACGACCTGAATCGCCACTTCAATGACCATTGTACCCATAATCAAGAAAAACTGGAAAAATTTCCTATCCTCATCTGTATCTCTATATTCATCTCTCTATCTCTTCTCCCATACACCTTTTGAACCACCACTACCACCACAACCACCACACCACCTTATGTTGGTGGTTGTGGTTGTAGTGGTGGTAGTCGCGGTAAGTAGATGGCGGATTATATTCAATTTCATCGATTGTGGTTGATTTGGGAAGAAAACGAGGTGAATTTGGTTGTTGATGGGTTTGATTTGTAAGTGTGATGGTTGTCTCGAAGATTCTTTGTGGTAATTGTTGGTTGGAATGACATGACTTAAGAATATATATGTATAATAGCAGAACGAACGTTTGCAAAAAAATTCATATTTCACACCCTTATCATTTTCTCACTTTCCAAGAATGATTCCATCAATTCAAAAAATGACGGATGAGTTTTAAATTAAAAAAATAACGTCTCATTATTTTTTTAAAAAAGATTGTTATGAAAATTGTTACGATTTGGTTTAACTAAATGATAAGATTAAGATGTTTTTAAAATAATGACTTATCCACTACCCAATCATCTAATGTCCCTCACTCTTTATGCCTTTATAAACTCCTCCATCCATGTGGTATTCTTTCACAAATTCCTTTTGACATTGGTCTCTTAAAACTCATAGGTAACTTTTCATCTTTTTTCTTAACTCTGCTCCTCTTCGTTCTATTTACTTCATGATTTTTTATTTATTTTTTGCTCAATTCTGCTCCTCTTCGTTCTACTTTATTATTTTTTTATTTAATATTACTCACAGATTTGCAATGACCATCTTATCAGATTTCTTGCACAGGTAGTAGAAAATCATATACCGAGAGCAAATAATAACATAAAGAAAAGATATGAGAGATCACTAATAAACGAATTTGTAGAAGAGAGGAATAGAAGGGATTTAGGAGTTTTGTTGGTGGCAGTGAGTCTTCTGTGTTTTCAAGCTTCGATTCGAAACGTGGGTATCCTCTGCCAATGGTAAAGCAGGTCCTCCAAGGAATTAAAACTCATTCTTAATCAATATCAAAGTAGTAATTTTATTTTTTAAGTTCAAATACCATATTTGAATCTCGATGATTATCTTCAAGATTAATTTTGTCGGAACTCCAAATCCTCCTTATCAATTACTTTTGCAATCTCTCGGATAAAGATTAGTAACTAACATAGCTACAATTTCAATTCTATCTTCATTTCGCTATATAAATAGATTGAACAATGCTTAACTATTCTACCCGCGCGTCCAAGATGCTTTACTATGTCTCTCTATTATTCCCTTTTGAAGCTCATGCCCTCGATTATCAAGGTACTAGCAAATGACCTGTGCCCGCAGGGCAGTTATAAAATAAAATTTTACTTATATTTTTATCTTGAAAAAAAATTTAGATAATAAATTAATAGAAATTTAATTTTTTGGATGAGCAAATAATTAATGAAGATCACATTTAATGAGATAGGACAGGGTTTTTGATTCTTTTTTAGGAAGACAATTTCATTAGACGCCAAAAGACTCTAAATCAGAACGAATTACATCGATTGCCCAGTTGGGCGTTTGAGTATAAAGGCTATAAAGAGGAGTGGAGATCGACTTCTTTGCAAACAGATGGGCAGCTTTATTTCCTTCTCGTCCAACTTGGATGAAAGCTAACTCTTCAAAGCATGGGAAAGAATTGACAATTTCTTCCACCACTTGATATACTTCCCCCCTGATCTCTTCAGTAGCTCCACCTTTGATTTTCTGGTCAAGCAACTTGACAGCCGCTTCACAGTCTGATTTCATCACCACTCTTGAGCACCACCTCGATCTTGCCATTTGAATCCCTCTAGCTAGAGCTCTTAGTTCCACTAGCAAAACCGAGCTTGAGGTTGTCGATCTTTCAAGTCTCCCTGCTAAAAAGTTTCCCTTCGAGTCGCGGAGGACGCAGCCCGTACCAGCATTTGATTTATCTTCATTAGTAGCAGCATCACAGTTTATCTTCACCCAGTTCTCCGGCGGCTTCTCCCATCTACGCCGAACTGGAGAAGTTGTCAGGTTATCCACCTTGTGACACATAGGTACCTCTTGTCTGAACCACGCTAATAGTTCTTTAACTCTATCAATTGCCTCATCCGTCTTGAAAGCCTATAACCTTAACTTGAGAGAGTTCCGGCGGTACTACAGGTGCCATAGACCCGTGATGAACAGTTCCTTCTTTGCGACTGTTTCCTTCAGGAGCACCACCTCGGTCCACCCTGCTATGTGTTGACACCTCGTTTCAATAAATTCAGGTCCCACAATTCTTGTCCAAAACTCAACAATGGCTGGGCACTCGCAAAACAAATGGTCTTCCGTCTCGCTAGCTTCCCCGCAAAAGCCACAATCAACTGGGACCTTCACCCCTCTGTTCCGGAGCCGGGTAGCTAATGAGAGTGATCTGTTAAGGATTCTCCAAGCAGTGGACATGACCTTCCTTGGGCGTTTCATCTTCCACAAAATGGGCAGCCAGGCCTTGTTCAATCCCAATGAAGGTTCGGCTTGATTGCTGTTGTCTTCAAACTGAAGCTTATAGCCCGACGATATCGTATAAACGCCTGTACTTGAGAGAGCCCAATAGAGTTGATCAGCAATAGGATTAGCTGGGACTTCCACCTGTTTGACTGCTTCCCAGTCCACTTCCCACAAGTATGTTGTGATTTTGTTCAAATCCCACCTCCCATTAATAATCAAAGAGGACACTGTTCGAGTGGCAAAATCCGAAGCCGGCGTGATTACTTTGAAGCTGCCTCATCTTGGGATCCATCTATCATTATACAAATTAATATTACTTCCATCTCCAAATTTCCAAACTAAACCTCGCCTTAGAAGATTCCTACCTACCAAAATACTTCTGAAAGCAAAAGAGATATTTGTTTTTTCTTCACAGTCCAAAAGAGAGGAATTTTTGAAGTATCTATGTTTGAGAATTCTTCCCAGCAAGTTGTTAGGAGCAGTAATGAGTCGCCAAGCTTGTTTAGCGAGCATCGCAATATTAAAACCGTGAAAATCTTTGAAACTTAGACCACCCTTTTCTTTATCCATCTTCAGTCGATCCCAACTAATCATGTGCATATATTTCATCTCCTCCGAATCTCCCCACCAGAAGTTCTGAATCAGCTTATCAATGTCATCACATATACCTTTTGGCTGGAGAAAACAGCTCATCGCGTAATTGGGGATAGCTTGCGCGACAGCTTTTATGAGGATCTCTTTACCCGCGACTGAGAGAGATTTCTCCCTCCATCCCTTCATCAGAGTGCAAATTCTCTCTATAATCTTATGAAAAGTAAGTTTTTTATGTCTCCCAATAGTCGTAGGAAGACCCAGATAGCAATCATGATTTTCAACCTGATCCACCCCACAAAGATTGATCAGAGCATCATAATCTTCCGCTTTGACAATAGGCGAGAAAACAATCGCAGATTTCTAAAAATTCAATAACCGACCCGATGCTTTTTCATAAGACTGAAGAATATTTAATAAATAATTGACCTCGTGGCTCGTAGCTTTTGCAAAGATCAGACTATCGTCTGCAAAAAATAAGTGTGACACCTTTGGCCCACCTCGGGATGTCGTGACACCCGAAATATTTCTCTCGCGAATAGATTTTGTCAGTCTTCTTAATAAGGTCTCGCTGACCAACAAGAACAAGTATGGAGAAAGCGGGCATCCCTGTCTAAAACCTCTCTCCAGAACTATGAGACCCTACACTTTTCCGTTGATCAACGGACTATAAGTAGAAGTTTTGACGCAGTTCATCACCACATTAATCCAGCTAGGGCCAAAACCCATTCTCTCCATAACTTCTTGGAGGAAATCCCACACTACACGATCGTAGGCCTTGCTCATATCGACCTTCAGAGCCATGTATCCTTCTTTGCCTGCTTTCGTCTTCATCGCATGGATAAGCTCATGAGCAGATAAAATGTTATCACTAATCAACCGCCCCGGGACGAAAGCACTCTGAAACTCAGAAATCAACTCAGGGAGAGCTAATTTAAGACGGTTAGCCAAAGTCTTAGTGATAATTTATAAACAGTCGAGCAAAGCGAGATAGGGCGAAAATCCGAGACTTTACGAACCTTTTTTATTTTTGGGATAAGACCTATAAGGGTGTGATTAAAGAGACTTACATCACCATCTTCATTAAGCACTTTGAGACAAATATTCGTAATTTCTCCACCAATGAGACCCCAAAACTTTTGAAAAAAGATCGGAGGAAAGCCGTCAGGGCCTGGGGCCTTCTGTGGGGCCATAGACCGCAATGCTTCCCATATCTTTGCTGCCACAAACGGCTGATCCAATCTCGCTTTACTTTCAATGCTCAGCATCCCCTCCACGGGACTTAACATCTCCTCCATGTCAGGCCTTGGTGGTTTATTTGAGGAGAAAAATATTGTAAAATACTCGGAGATTTCGTGGACTAAAGCCGGATGATCTTCAACCCATGTTCCTTGAGCATTTTCCAACCCTTTGATGAAGTTTCTTGACCTACGAATACTAGTTTTCCGGTGAGAAAACTTTGTATTTTTGTCTCCATTGCGAAGCCACAACATTCTCGACATCTGTTTCCACATTGTTTCTTCTTTCGCAAGTAGACCCGCCATTTCGTCCCTGCACTCCTTTGAAGCTAACAAAACATTGTTTGTTTGAGGCAAGCTTCCAAGTTCCTGAATTTGAGCACGCAGATTTCTAAGTTGTTTTTTGACATTCCCGAAAACTTCTTTATCCCACACCCAAAGGATATCCGCCGCCTTCTTGAGTTTATTTGGCACCGACTCACTGGTTTGAACCCAAGAATCGGCCACTACACGTTCACACTGATCGTTGTGAAGCCACATGGCTTCGAAACGAAATCTTCTACGAGTTTTTGCAACTTCAACTTGTCTAAGATCGAAAATAACTTTGATGGGAGCATGATCCGAGGAATCTACCACCAAATGATTAACCCTAGGCTGCTCAATAGCTTTAATCCACCTAGCTGTGGCCAACGCTCGATCCAAGCATTCACGAATAAAATGAACCTCTGATCGGTTATTTACCCAAGTGAATTTGTTGCCCGAGTAACCCAAGTCACGCAACTCTAACTGATGTAAAACTCCGCAAAAATTCTCTGTTTGTCTGAAAGTGACTCCTTTACCACCTTCCTTCTCTGACACAGAAGTGATTGCATTAAAATCTCCGACGACCATCTTGTTACGCGGATTAAGTCTACGAAGAAGTGTCCAGGAGTGTATCCTCTCCTAACGCACTGGATCACCGTAGAAACCCGTAAGGAACCATGACTTGCCTGAATCAAGGAAAGAAACTGAACCTTGAATGTGAAATTTGGGATAATTTGTAGAGAAAAGTCTACCACGTCGTTCCACATCAAGCATAAACCCCCGCGACGATCATCACAATTGTAGATAGTGCTTTCTGAGCTGACAAATCTTGGCCACGTGGCAACCATCCAGCACACCATATTGTGCTCCACACACACTGGTCACCAGCCGCGCTGATCCATGTGGGGGTTGCGAGACAGGGCCCTCGCATACCACTGCACGGGACTTGTAGGGACTTAGTGGTTTGGAGGCTAGAGTAAGTCCTGTCCCGTGCGAGCCAAGTCCGCACGCGACCTTTAGTAACTGCTTTTGAGAGATTTATGGCACGAGCTCCATAAACCCGGTCAATCCGGTCAAACCCGGTCAACCCCATAACGGTTCCGGTATTCACGCATAACGTGCTGTAACGGTCCCTATATACGCGGACGAACGTGCCGTTGTGGTTAAGCTAATTAAGCCGCCATTGATGGGCGCATTAACCACACTGCAACGGCCACATTCTCCGTTATATATAGGACGTTAACCTTTCCATACAAAGGAGGACACACTAGCCATACGCGGAAGCTCTGCCAAACCTCTGTCTCTCTCTCAGAAATTACTACTGCCTTACTCTCTCCTACACACAACCCAACTCTTTCTGTGCCATCTCTGATCCTCTACTTACGGTGTACATAGAGTTCTCCCCGCCGGAATCTCTTGTGCACATTTTGGTGAACCCGACGTGAACTTACCATCAAAAGCAACCATGTCTCAGAAGGATGATGTCAGTAACAGGTCGCCTTCCACCGAAGCCGCCTCAGGAGAGGGGATCCGCCGCACTCCTACGACCACCGGTGAAGCCCCGACGCTAGAGGCCGTGGACGCTACCATCCAGAGTCAGGCGAAGGCTCTCAAAGCTCAATCTGCGCAGTTAGAACGGATCATGGCTGTCCTGGGGACTCTTGCACCAAACCCTGCACCAGCCACCGCCGTTTCTCAAGTAGGAGGAGCCCCTACCGCTCAAGGACTGGGAGTGTCAACCACACCCCCAAACCTAATCTGCAGACTCCACCGGCGACTACGCAGCTACCCTCAATTCAAGGGTCAACAGCTCAAATGTTGCCCCTCACTGCCCATACTCCTCAGCCTCCGGCTTTGGTACCTAATCCGGCCTCGCAGTATCCCTTGCCTCCTCCAACGGCAATCTGGGGCAATGTGAACGCCCAATATGTTCCCAATCCTCCTGCGGAATATGTGTCGCCTCCGCCTGCGGCAACCCCTCCTCCTGTTACCGAGGGAAACATTCCAGAGTGTATGACGTCTCTGCAGAAGCGCATCGACACTATTCTGGCTCACCAATCATTCGCAGATACCATCATCCCGAAGCTAGACAACGATCCACCTATCCCGCGAGAGATTTATCTCATGCCTAACCCGGTTGGGTACAAGGCTCCTAAATGGGACAAGTTCGAAGATGTCAATGGAAACGCTCATGAACATGTCATGCGTTTCATCGATGTCATGGGGCCGTATGGAGCCGATCCCAAACTGCTGATGCGAGAGTTCCCGAAATCCTTGGGGAACGTAGCGTACAAGTGGTACAGGACGTTGGAAGCTGGATCCGTGAAGACCTGGGACGACATGGTCCAAAATTTCTACACCAAGTTCTTCCAGATGGAAGAAAAGGTGACAATGATCCACCTCTCGCGGATGTATCAGAAGCGCGAGGAGGACCGGATAACTTTCATCAAGAAGTTCAGGGCGAAGTCCTTGGAATGCAAAGATCCGATGCTCGAAAGTAGGCTCGTAGAGATATGCCTGCAGTGCATGCGAGATGAATACAAAGGTATGCTCATCAACCTGCAAACGCCTACGTTTTCAAAACTAATCGAATGAACGAAGAACATCGAGCCTATAGTGGAGAGGCAGAAAAAGAGAAGCGCCCCGGAGCGATCCTCGGGCGGTACTACTTTCAAAATCGGGAGATTCAGCTATAAGAGGGGACGCGAAGCTGAAGTCAATACAGTTTCACCCCAGAAGCAGGCAAAGGTTGTGAACTTTGATGCACCACCTCTGCCATGTTCAGTGGAAGAAGCAAGCGACCTCTGCAGGCAATGGCGCAAGGACGGTGTCCTACCGCCGCTCGAGAGAGCACCCTCCAAGGAGATGGTAAGGGACCCGAAGTGGTGCGAGTACCACGGCAAGGTCATGCATCCCACAGCGGACTGTAAGAAGCTCAGGATTGTGTTCAGCCAAAAGATGAAGAATGGCGAGCTGATCGTCAGCGACCACAGGAAGGATGTGCGCAACAATCCACTTCCTGCCCATGCGGAGCAAGAGTCTAAAGGTAAAGAGGTCGCTATGATCTCGATTGTTGACCTGGAAGAGGTTGCAGAGGATGGTCTACCCATTATTGCCGAAGTCCATGACGATGAGGACTACAGCGTAGACACGGAGGATGAACGTGCCGACCGGATGAAGGGGTCGCACGGCTTCAGCAGATTCTTCGACGAAATGAACTTCTCAGAGAAATGCCGGACAGAAATGACGAAGGCGATCTTAAGGATAGCAGAAGACTACGAGGAGGATCTCGTAGTCTCCAATGGGAAAGTCATTAGGGCGTCTCGCTCTACAGAAAAGATTATGACCTTTTCCGCCAGCGACAAAAAGACAGATGCGATCCACCAGAGGCCTCTGTATGTGACGACCATCATCAATGGCGTCGAGTTAAAAAGAGCGTTCGTCGACGGAGGAGCAGCGGTTAACGTCGTTTCGCTCCACACCCTGAAGCTTGCAGGGATCCCCGAGTACAAGATTGTCAAACTTCCATCCCCGTTGATGGGATTCAGAAGTGACTTCAGAATGACGATAGGATGGATCCGCCTTGGCGTCCAGATCGGCAAAATCAAGTGCTCAGCGAAGTTCTATGTCATAGATGCGAATACTATGTATCACATGATCATAGGTCGATCATGGATTCATCGCTTTGATGCTGTCCCTTCAACAGCTCACCAAGTGATGAAAGCTATTTGGAACGACAGAATAGTCGAGATACCGGCTTCGACGAATCCATTCAACATGGATGAAGCACACCTCAGCGAGGCGGTGTGGTTTACCGAGATGGCGGATGAGCAAACACCGGGACCATTCAACCCTACTCCTTTACCCCTATGGGAAGATATCAAGGATCAGTCACCTGCGGGAGTGATGGTGACCAGGGAGGATGCCAAGGGAAAGCCGCCCACGCGGGAAGAGGCGCCGCGGATCGCCTACCAGCGAAAGAACGTGTATACTCTGAAGAGAATAGCAAAGCATGACCCTGAAGGCAAGGAGATAGAGAGTTTCTACGCCAACGGGAAGAAGTGCTATCGCATATGAAGGTGCGCGGGGGTGTCCTCACGCGGGCATGGGGATATCCCTGAGCAAATCAACCAAATCGAGCAGGTTGCGGTAACGGAAAAACCAATGCAGAGCACTCCAGACGAAAAGCTCAAAGAAGCACCCGAATGCATGGAAGACAAACCCAGACCACAAAAGTAAGAGCTAAAGGAGGTATTCCTAAGCCCGAATGAAGAAAAGAAAAGGCCAGTTTTTCTAAGTGCGGACCTCACCAGCGAAGAGTAGAAAGGACTGCTACAACTCCTGACTGAATACAAGGACGTGTTCGCATGGGAGTATGATGAGATGCCCGGTCTGGACACAAGTATCACTATGCACCGTTTAGACATCATTCCGGGGTCTAAGCCGGTAAAGCAGAGCACAAGAAGCTTCAGGCCGGAGCTTAACGTGAAGATTAAGCAGGAGATTGTCAAACTCCTGGACGCCAAGTTCATAGAGCCGAATCATCATCCCACATGGCTGGCCAACATTGTACCAGTGGTAAAGAAGAACGGACAGCTTCGCATCTGCGTGGATTTCGGGGATCTCAATCGTTTCTGCCCCAAGGACGATTTTCCGCTCCCCAACATTGATCTGCTTATTGATTCGACAGCGGGTCATCGCATGTTCAGTTTCATGGACAGCTTCAGCGGATACAATCAGATCAAGATGGACCCTGAAGATGCGCGGAAAACCGCATTTATCACTCCAGTGGAGGTATTCAACTACACGGTGATGCCGTTCGGTCTAAAAAACGCAGGTGCAACTTATTAGCGGGCCATGATGGCTCTGTTCCACGACATGATGCACAAGGAAGTGGAATTTTATGTGGATGACCTGGTTGTTAAATCCAAGAAGGAGGCAGATCACCTGGCAGATTTACGGAAAGTGTTCAATAGATGCAGACGCTTTCAACTGAAGATGAACCCCATGAAGTGCGCATTCGGAGTAACATCAGGGAAGTTCGTGGGATGCGTAGTGCATCGCCAAGGAATCGAGCCTGATCCTGCGAAAGTATCAGCCATCACCGGCATGACGCCGCCACATAACCAAAGTGTCTTGAAGAAATTTTTGGGAAAGCTATCATATCTGCGGAGATTCATCCCAGCGATTGCCGAAATCACCTGCTGTTTTAGTGCCCTTCTCAAGAAAGATGCCGTATACAGCTGGACTCCGGAGCACGAAACTGCGTTCGGGAAACTAAAGGATCTGCTGACGTCTTCAAAAATAATGATCGCGCCTCAATTAGGATCACCGCTTTTGCTGTATCTGACGTCAACGAGGAATTCCATAGGAGCACTCTTGGCTCAGGAGTACGAGGGCCAAGAAAGGCCCATCTACTACATCTCTCGCATCGTGCAGCCCGCCGAATCAAGGTACACGGACATCGAGCGTCATTGCCTTGCCCTATTCTTCGTAATAGAGAAATTGAGACACTATTTTGCGTCGCACAAAGTGGTGGTGGTCACAAAGAGTGATCCCATACGGTATCTTCTGACTCACACCACTCCTGGGGGAAGATTGGCAAAATGGTATATGACCATCTCTCAATATGATATTACATGCGTGCGACCGCGAGCGATCAAGTCGCAGGCAGTAGCGGATTTGCTGGCACAATTTCCCGATAACAGTCACGAGCCGGTGATTGAAGAAGAATTTGAAGGACCTGAAATCTATGCAGTCGATGTACCCTATTGGACGCTCCATTTCGACGGTTCATCTACAAGGAAATGTGGAGGCATTGGGATAGTCCTGACCAAGCCAGATGGGGAGGTCATACAGATGTCCGCAAAGCTTTGACTTCGCAGTCACCAACAACGAGGCAGAATATGAAGCTCTCATTTCGGGACTTCGAGCGGCGAGAGCTTTGGAAGTAAGCAACCTGACGGTCATGGGGGACTCCAAGCTAATCGTCAAGCAAGCCTCGGGCGAGTACGGTTTGAAGGAGATAAACCTTATGTCCTACCGGACCTTGGTACAAACACTGGTGCAACAATTCTGTGACGTTAGGTACGAGCACAAGCCCCGAGCGGATAACAGGCATGCAGACGCCTTGGCCACCTTGGGATCCAAGGTTAGCACGGACAAATGTCCTGCAAGAATCTCGATCGAAGTGCGAACATCGTCAGCGTTAACAGAAGACGCATGCGACGATGAATACATGGATGATGCGGACTGGAGAAAGGCGATCTTGCGGGCCATCGCAGAAGGCACAAGCAACGAGAATTGGGCACTCACAAAAGGGTATTGCATACATGACAACACCCTTTACTACAAGGGCCCTGGCGGAATACTCATGCGATGTGTCTCCGAGCAAGAAGGAGAACTGCTGTTAGAGAAGATTCACCAACATGCTTGCGGAGAAAGCGAAGTGTCAATCTATCGGAAAGCTCAGAGATATGGCATTCACTGGCCGGACATGTCAACGGCCGCGGCACTGATACAAGGAAAGTGCGAGAGTTGCGCACTGATCAAGGATTCTTTACTCATTTCTCTGACCGATGATGATGCGGATTGAAGGAAACCACTCTTTGATTTTCTCACCCAGGGCACCGTACCCGAATCGAGAAAAGAAGCTGAGAAATTGAGGAGGAAAGCATCCCGATACGTGGTACAAGAAAACCTGCTTTGGCGAAGAGGCCATGAGGGCAACTTGCTGCGATGTCTAGACAGCAGGGAAGCACAAGAAGTGATGGACCTTTCTCATCAGGTGGAACACCAGGGGGTGCGAAATTATGCAGGCAACTCTTCTCAATTGGATATTTCTGGCCCACGATGGAGGCTGATTGCCGCACCAAAGTACGACGCTGCCAGGAGTGTCAATTTAAAGGAAATCTAGTGCATGCTCCTGCTGTAGATCTACATGCATTGGGAACACCATGGCCGTTTCACACATGGGCTCTGTATTTTATTGGTCCCATTCGACCAACCTCGCATGGGAATCATTTCATTCTCACCGCGACTGAGTTGTTCACCAAATGGGTAGAAGCGATACCACTGAAGACGGCAAATGCGCTAGCTGTGGTCCATTTCATCCAAGAAAACATCGTATGCAGGTTCGGAATTCCCAACACCATCCTTTCAGATAATGGTACTCCTTTTGTTAATCGCCAGGTGGCTGCGAAGCTAGCACAATACAACATCAGGCAGATATGCTCCACCCCCTACTACCTGAAAGGGAATGGGCAAGCAGAAGCGACCAACAAGACGCTGTTGAGGATCTTGAGCAAGATGGTCGCAGATGACCACAAGAAGTGGGCTGATTCCTTAAGCGTAGCCCTGTGGGTTTACCGGACTTCTCCAAGGACACCCACAGGGGTCTCACCATTCCTCCTATGCTATGGGGCTGAGGCTGTGGTACCTGCGGAGGTAAAAGTTAACTCAGCAAGATTGGTCTTCCACGCATTGTACGACAATCAACGCGATCATGACTTAGTCCTGCTAGAGGAAAAGCGAGAGCAACCTAAAAGAACCAACAAACGGTATCAAGAAAGGATTGCTCGTGCGTACAATAAAACAGTCCAACGGAGAGATTTCGCAGTTGGAGATTTGGTCTTGCGCGCGTCTGACCATTGCATGCGAGATGCGGCCCACCCAAAGTTCGCAGCCAATTGGGAAGGGCCCTTTGAAGTCACAGAAGTCTTTGACAGTGGCTACTGTAGCATACGGAGGTTGCACGGAACAACCTCAACTCCAAGCTCATTCAACATGCGCTGGATTAAGAAGTACTATCCCCGACTTCTCTCATTTTATGCGTTTTATTCTAACGTTGCCTTATGCTCTGTAAAGCTATGATGCGCACATCTTCTCTCCCATATGAGAGAATTGTAATCTCATCTCTCCCATATGAGAGTTCTATAATAAAAGACTTCTCCCAAATGAGAAGAACTTTATGCTTTTAGATGTCTTTATTATTTCATTTAGTTTATTACTACTGTTAGCAAAAGCCTATCCGCCGCGATAGCAACTTACTCGAATGCGATCTCAGTTGATCTTCTGAGCCTATCTGTCACGATAGCAGCTCATGCGAAATGATCTTAATTGATCTTCTAAGCCTATCTGCCACGATAGTAGCCCATGCAAATACGATCTTAATTGATCTTCTAAGCCTATCTGTCACGATAGCAGCTCATGCGAAATGATCTTAATTGATCTTCTAAGCCTATCTGTCACGATAGCAGCCCATGCAAATACGATCTTAATTGATCTTCTAAGCCTATATGTCACGATAGCAGCTCATGCAAAAATGATCTTAATTGATCTTCTAAGCCTATCTGCCACGATAGCAGCTCAGGCGAATATGATCTAAATCGATCTTTAAGCCTATCTGCCACGATAGCAACTCAGGTGAACATGATCTTAAATGATCTCTTAAGCCTATCTGTAACGATAGCAGCATATGCGAGTACGATCCCAAGTAATCTTTCAAGCCTATCTGCTATGATAGCAGCTCATGCGAACATGATCGTGAATGATCTTCCAAGCCTATCTGCGGCGATAGCAGCATTATGCAAATGCGATTTAAAAATCGTTCTTAAGTCTATCTGCCATGATAGCAGCATTATGTAAAATGATCTTAAGTGATCCACAAAGGCCTATCTGATGAGATAGCACTTGCACTTTAATCTGAAACAAACCACAAGCCTATCTGCCGAGGTAGCAAAGCTATGCAAACGCGATCTCAAATAATCTAAGATCATATCTGCGATTTATACGGCAGATAGCAAATACAAAGTGTGTATATAGCACTACAGAAGGCGAAATTTGCCAATACGCATGCGAAATTGTAATTTGTTGTAACGAGACAGCAAATCATGCAAAGCAATTTATCATTATAAGTCAAAAGAACTTACAATTTATCTGTCTAGATAGCAGCTTACAAGCGAAAAAGCTCAAATCTAACTACGTAGCCGACATGGCTTACAATGCATCTAAAAAGTAACTTACAAGCGAGAAGTTACACATCGGGGGAATCCTAACTGAAAAAGGATGAACCTAACGGTCCTAACACCAGCTATGCGATACACAGATCCGCGGCCAAAGATCTGTAGCAAGTAGGGTCTTGCTATAAAATGAACGTCCTACAAACGCCACAAAGGCTATGCGACGATACGTTCAAGATCCCAGCATTTGACAAGGCCCTTGTCTGATCAACACCCCATGAGATGTGCCTGAGGAACCACCGGTTCCGGCGTACAACATGCAAGCAGAAGCTCCAAAGGACAGGGGCTCCTTGTCCACGGGAACGAGCACAACGGCTCGCCACCCTGAGCTCACGTGGGGGCAATAAATTCTCCTCCGGGCATGCTGGAGGAGAATCCCACCGTTCATTACGAGTCGGTAGTAAGGTCAGTACGGCGCTGCACCTCGCCAGGAGGCGGCCGGAAACATGATCTGCAAACATAATAGACGAAGAAAATTCTTCGAACGAACATGAGGTATTATCTGCATCTTCTTTATGATAGTTATGAAGATCAATAAGCCTTATGAAACAGATCTCGGAAACTATTTCTATAGCACAAAGCACTAACTCAGGTTTCACAACTTGAAGTTGCCATGAACCAACGAAAAATAAGCGTTCAAGCCAGTAGTCGTTAGGACTCACGGCAGAGCTCATTTTGGGATGAAGAACCCAAATGGCAAAAAGGCAGGGTTTATATAGACCTTGTGGAGACTCTTCAGTTGCCAAGATGAGTCATCAGAATTTGAAAAGAGGGTAAAGATCAATCACTTACGCCTTGAAAAGCGGTAACAATCAATTACCCTACTAAAGGATACGACGATTCGGTTGCGTATCCTAATTAATGACGGATGGTCATGATACGGATGGACTTCCCAAGGAAAGCGTGCTTATCTAATGAGTAATTAGCGCGAAAATCAAGGCAGAATATCAATTGATGACGTCATAATTGGATGTGCACAGAGATATTCTAGCAAATCCCAGAAAGGGCAAAACGGGCATTTCGATTCTTCTTTTTGAAAAAAAAAGAGGGAGAAACCCTAGCAACATTACAATAATGTTTCAGCTATTTATTTGCTACTTTTCAAAAATCAAAATAAACCTTTGATCAAGGAGTCCTGGGGGGTAAACTGGCGGCTCAGATTTTCTACTTGCTCCACTTCCTGCTTCAATTGCTCGCATTTGGCATTCATCTCATGATAGAGCTTCATAGCCTCTCCAACCTTTTGTTTTTGCTGCTCTACCTTCTGGTTTTCAGCTGCGAGGTTTTGGTGGCCGCGTTTCAAAGTTACGGCCGCGCGAATCAGGGTAACTCTTTTGATAAGAAACTTGAAGCCCAGCCTGCCTTGAACTTTGGCGAGAAGATTTTGGCACATGCCAAAAAGCAATTCGGCACTCTGAGGAGAAATGGTCGCAGGTGTGGCCGCAGACAGCTGCTCCAAAATAGAGATGGCTTCGGAAAGAAACAGCCTCCTGTCAAAGGGCCCTATCTCCAGAGACCTCGCAAATGACTGGGGGTAGGTGAGGCGCATCCGAACTAGCCAGTCCACATCGGTTTGCTTCAAACCTGAAGCAATGTCAAAGCCAAGTTATACTATCAAATTTAAATGCGAGATGCGAACAGCAAATCATGACATACCATTTCTTCAAGGATCTCGCGCAGAGAAGGAATGCGCATTGCTGGGGTGGTTGAAGACTGCCCTCGCTCCATTGCCCTTCTATCAGCAGCGAGCTCTAACTCCTCATAGTTGGGGGGAAGAGTATAAGCCGCACCAGGTGCGATCGCAGCCCCGACCTGCGAGCCCCAAAAGCTCCACGCAGGAAGAGGTGCCGCCGACTCAGTCATTGCTGGAGGCGTGGTGGCATCCGAGGTTGTTTGGAAAGGGATACTTTCAGATGCGATAGCATCAACAACATTTGTTCTTATTTCCTCAGCACCAGCATGGACATCTTCCTCCATTAGCACAGTGTCAGCCTCGGCATCATCAGAAAGTTCGATGATGTCCTCAAGAGGCTCTCCTGCATATTCAGCAGCTGTATGAGGTAACCTGTATCGTATGTTATTTTATTATCTTTGCTAAGCTAAGAGCAAGCACCTCCACGCGAAGGTGGGATTGCAGTATCCTCGTCATACGCTAAGGACGTGGAACCTTGCCCTATTAATGTGTCTTCATTAAGCATGTCTTTAAGATGAGCGTGACCTGGGGCGCGAAGAAACCAGTCATGATTATGTTTTGAGTTGCTAAGCCTAGTTCATGCATATCGTTCAAGTGATTACCTGAGGGTTCACCGCACTTGCCTACTAGCCAACGGCGAATGTCAGATTTTGACACACCATGCTTTAATACACCAACAATAACATCTCGATAAGTTACTGCGACATTAAAAATCTCACCTTCATTGCCGCCTGCGATTTCTTCAAAATCTGCTTGGGCTCGCTCTAAGGCTGCCGCATCTTCTTCCGGAGCCACATCCTCCTCCTCCACTTGAGGAGCCATCTCTTCTAGAAGCACGTCTTCCTCATCAGTTGGACGCACTAGGTCGTCGACATGTTGTTCTTCGAGGCTCCTCTGCCTCACACGCTCGAGCTCCTCCTCTTCTCGCTTTCTTCTCCTTTCAGCAGCTTCCGCAGCTGTCTTCCTGGACTCGGTGAGAATGTCCTCGCTTATGGGTTCGTCAGAAACACCAGAATGAGTACCCCTCTTCTGCCTCTTGGCCAAAAGGCCACTGATGGTCTCATCATCATCATCATCATCTGCGAAGAAACAATTTGTTCAAACCAAATTGCAAAAGATTTAAGATAATGAGAAGGGAAACGCAATTGAGATACCTCCTGATTCTTCCTCATGTATCACATTTTCCTCTCTGACTCTGAAATCTTCGACTCTTTCTTCTTCTTCTTCTTCATCTTCTTCTCTTGACTCCCGCCTCTCCTCTTCTTCTTCCTGGCCGAATGGCACGAAGGTCTCCACTGCGAGCTCCTTTCGCGTTTTACCGGTCATGCGACCTTTGCCTTTGTCGTTGGCAGAAAGGGACCTTGCAGGAGGGGAATTTGGGGTGCTTCTAGGGGAAGAAATTGTAATTCCTCTTTACATGGGCCTCTTCGCTCTTGGCGCGACAGTCGCTGGAGGAGACGGATCATCTCTAGGGGGAGACAAGGCCGGAGCATTGTCTATTAGCGAATCAGCAAAAGCATTCATGACCTCGCGAATCCTGGCCTCGACCTCGGGATCCATTCTCGATGCTAGCCGAAACGGCTGTCCTTGTCTTCTTGTGGTAACAATGGTGTTAACCAGCGATTTGGAACGCTCGCCAGATGCAAACCTCCGCACATGGCACTATAGCAAGCAGTGAAGAATGAGGTTGTCAATATGTTGAAGTAAAGAACCTTAGCACATGCAAGAGAAGTTGCTTACCTTAGCAAAAGTTTCGCTATATCTGATGACATGCGAGTTGCCTTTTCTAACCGCAGCGATCTTTTCATCTAGAATGATGGTGGGACACAAATGGTTCTCGTGATCCAGCAATGAGTAGCAACCATATTCAGACTCGTCCAGACTGCAATTGGGACGAAAAGGAAAAGAGTTCCTTTTGATCACAGGAGCTCTGCTTGGCTGGGGGACCGACTGCGTCTCGAATCTTGTCTGCTGGGCGTTCCAGTATGCGAGCCAGTTTTTGGAACAACCGCCTTCACGGTTACCTGCAGGTTCCTCAAAGGGAAGATTGCTCAGCAAGACTGTTTTGCACTCCTTTGTCAACAAACGCTTATAGTAGCCCCTGATAATAGACTGTGGCCAGATTGATGGTGCCACCGCATCAAAACCAAATTGGGGAGAAACGCGAGTGGGATCAACATCCACAGTAATCCTCTCATACCTCGGCGCGAGCTCACGAACATGCTCTGCGAGAGCAGGAAGGGAACCTCGCAGGCACCAGCAAAAGAATTCGCGATAGCGCTCATGGAAATGCTCTCCATCTTCGAAGAGGAGCTCTTCCGAGAAGACAACACCCTTAGAAGGATACAGCTTTGGAAACCATCGCACGTTTTCAATACACATGGTATAAGGCCTGGCTATGAACTCTTGCCGATTGTCGCATATCAGGCTCCAAACGCACTTGGTATTATTTGTCCCAAACCACCTTGCAGCTCTGCCACTGTTACTTTCCTCCACCGCGCCTGGGGGACACCACTTGTTGGGTTTAGAAGCAACGGGGGCATAGGAAGGCCATCGCTCAAAGACCCACATTGTCAAGAAGGCAATGTTAACAAAAGTCAGTATGTCGAGGCGGCCACGTGATTCCTTCATGGACACAACCAGCTGATCAAGTCTGTAGTACAGCGTGCCCAAGACCAAGGGTCCGAGTGCGACTTTCTGACCGAGGGCCAGTTTCACAGCAAGGGGCAGAACGTGATAAAAGACCCCATCGTGCGGGTGACCATCGATTAAGTACCTCGACAACCAGGCACAGAGGAAGGCACAAAGGGTCAAGTGATAACCCTTACCCTCCACATAGTTCTTAGCCTCTGGGTTTTGACTCAAAAGCTTCTTGGTAATGCTGCTGTTCGCATAATCACGGAAAAAGTACTGCACCCATTTGTTCCAAGTATTCTTCGCAGATGTGTCAACCAACTGCCAGTCAGGAAGGGTTTTTGTAGTGGTCCACCGGGTGGAGATTTTATTTACCTCTGACAAGCACTCCTCCATCTGCGTGTACAAAGCAATCTCCGCATCCGTCCTCAAGGGACTCAAAGGGTCCACCTCACCCATGGGAGACAGGTCATACAACATGTGCACGTCCTCGAGCGTGGGGGCAGCCTCGAACTCAGCAAAGTGAAAAGTGTGAGTCGCATGCGAGTAGCGGGAAAGAAGGTTTAGAAGCATGGACTGGTCCAGCTTCACGGAAGCACCCTTCATAGCACGAACGGCAAAGTATACGCCGGCCTCATTTAAAGCCATGGCGTGATGAGTCAACACATGGTCAATCCATTCATCCATGTAGTCCAATTTCTGAACAAAAGCTTGGGTGGAAATCGCAGCGTACGGGAAGTACCCATTTTCGATTCCCAATCGAACCACGTCTTCGGAGCCAATCAACTCAAGCAAAGCCGAGTTAACTGGAGGGGTTAATGTTTGCAATCCCTCATTGGGGACAGAAGTAGGCAGTTTCTTTGCCTTAACCCTAGCATGGTAGAAGTCTTTGCCACCCAGATAGGGGGCTTTTCGCCATAGAGCTTGCGGAAGATCAGGTATTTCTTCGTCCTCCTTGGTGGGTCTAGTTCCTTTTGTCTTTGCCATTCCTGCGGAAAAGAAAGAAAAAAAGGGGGGAGAAATATGGACACTTCAGTTTGAATGTCGAGATTCAAGATCTATGGGAAGAAAGATGAACAGTCTGGTACCAATTTCAGAAATTGGAGAATGGAATTGTTTGCATTATCAGGGATTTCAAAAACCGTACATTCAAGGTCTTTATCATCAGAGGACTAAATCGAAATTGGATTCAAAGATTGTGAGTTTCTTCGCAAGTTTTCAGCGGATAATATGTCATGGGTTTGCAGATCCAACGCAGTTCAAAGCACATACTAGCATATTAAATTGAAAATTGAACAAGGCCAACCTTGTTTCTGTAAAGCTTGCTTGGATGCAGACAGTTGAAGAAGACGATTTGCAATTCTGAACTGGTGATTGATTATCTGAATCTGCTCTTGAAGACTTCCGGGTATCATTCACTTTAAGAGAAAGAAGTGATGCTTTGCAACAATGGAGAGTACAAAGTATTTATCCAAAAACAATGAAGGGTTGCGTCCTTTCAGTAGTCGAATCGCAACCGTCACCGTCGAATCGCGCAATCACAGGACAAGCTGACGTCATCCCTAAAACCCTAAAGGCCAGGCGGCACGACTCTAGGGGTTTTAGGTCATAATGGCACTCACGGGGGCTGAATTTACTCATATTTGAATTGGTGCGTGGCGGCGACGCGTATGTTGGCTTCCGCGCATGGAAGTCTATCCAGCTATGAGTCTTCACGTGCAGAAAGGGGGCTAATGTAGATAGTGCTTTCTGAGCTGACAGATCTTGGCCACGTGGCAACCATCCAGCACACCATATTGTTCTCCACACACACTGGTCACCAGCCGCGCTGATCCATGTGGGGGCTGCGAGACAGGGCCCTCGCATACCACTGCACGGGACTTGTAGGGATTAGTGGTTTGGAGGCTAGAGTAAGTCCTCTCTCGTGCGAGCCAAGCCCGCACGCGACCTTTAGTAACTGCTTTTGAGAGATTTATGGCACGAGCTCCATAAACCCGGTCAATCCGGTCAAACCCGGTCAACCCCATAACGGTTCCGGTATTCGCGCATAACGTGCTGTAACGGTCCCTATATAAGCGGACGAACGTGCCGTTGTGGTTAAGCTAATTAAGCCGCCATTGATGGGCGCATTAACCACACTGCAACGGCCACATTCTCCGTTATATATAGGACGTTAACATTTCCATACAAAGGATGACACACTAGCCATACGCGGAAGCTCTGCCAAACCTCTGTCTCTCTCTCAGACATTACTACTGCCTTACTCTCTCCCTAAACACAACCCAACTCTTCCTGTGCCATCTCTGATCCTCTACTTACGGTGTACACGGAGTTCTCCCCGCCGGAATCTCTTGTGCACAACAATCAACAAAGAAACCACTCGAGAAACCTAGCCTGACTCTGATACTTTCCATCTCCTTTGCATACTTCCTCGTCTCCATTAAGAAGAGAAAGGTTGGCTTGTGTCTCCTCACAAGATCGTGAAGAGACGTAATGTTGAGAGGTTTGCCAAGCCCTCGAACGTTCCAGCTTATGAGACTCATTGTGCTTGGCGGCGCTGCACCGCAGCCACCGCCAATCTCGCATCTAGGGTCTTTTGGGCGCACCACCATTGTTGGAATCTGATATTCGGAAATTGGGTTTGGTGTTGTCGAGCTGTCTTTATTATGACTCGTTGAATCTGCATCCTTTGGTTTTCTAGCACGTGGAAGCTTTGTCTTTCCCGCCGGACTATTCACTGTATCTCTAGTTTTCCTCTTCAGTTTTTCTTGCTCGGAGTCGCTAAAGTCAGTAACCTTCCCTTCCCACTAGAGGATTTTTGTACTTTTTGTGCATTCTCCACTCCCTTGCCTTTGTCCACTGCTGCCACTCCTCCCTCCAAATTTTTCTAGACATCAGAGTGAACCCCCAAGGGGTTATCATGAAACAGAATACCCGTCTGAGTAGAATCCTTCGCGTCTTTGATGCCATCAAGATCCATACTCAAGTCCGTATGCACATCTGATGGCTCTGAATCACTACATGATCCTTCAGATGGGCTCTAGGCTTCATCTTCTTCCTCCACATCCAGTGGTTCTTTCTCAAATTCTCCTTCTGATCGTGAGACGTTCTTTTTTCGCGGAGGAGGCTTATACGTTAGCCAGCTACCATAACCTGGGATCCTTTCTTCATCAAGTGTCGGACGTTTCTTACAATTGAAGGAATGATGGGTTAAACATCCACACCACTCGCACAAATAGGACACCCTTTCATACTTGTAGTCTACCAAATGTTTCGCGCCTTTGATGTAAGCTCCCCTCCAAACAGGGTTTTTGAAAATATGAACAATATCTCAATATCTTGAGTTCAAATAGATAAGATTGAGTTTTTAAAATTTAAACAATATCTTGATATACAATATACTATATCTGAATTGATTTTAACTTTTTTGTAAATGTCATTCAAATCGAGGCATTAAGATGTCTCAAGACATTTCAGGTATTAGATAGCTAGGATCATCTCATCTATATTTTTTGAAGGGAAACACCTAACTGATTTATTATATAGATCATTTTATTTCTCCCTCTCTTTTTTTCTTCACTATCGTCCTCATCTATTATTGTTTAATCTTCTTTTGTGTGCAGGTTCTCTATTTTCTGCTCTTACTCTTTTCTTTTTTAGGGGATCTTATTTGTTTCTTTTGCATGCATGTAATGGTATTGAACTTATTTTTCTTTTGTTGAAGTTTTATTATTGTTTATTTCAGGAAACTCATACTTATATAACCACCTTTGTTTATGCTATATGTAACGGCTAACATTTTAATATAGCGACCATGTTTGCATTCTTTTACCTCAATACAAGTACCTATGGTTTCTTTGTATGTTCTTTTTTGTTGCGTGTTGGTGCAGTTGATGAAAAGAATAAGGGAATTTACATATTTCTACGAGGCTTGGAAGGTAGTCCTATGATCAATGAGCGAGCCAGAGGAGGGAATGGCTTAATCATCAATAAATGTCATTTTACATGTTAGAAATTTAAAAAATTATTCGATGAAGTTATTAAATGTGTTTGTGATTGATTGTAATGCTAGCAAAGATAACTTTTTTTTTTTGAAATATTGCAAGGATAACCTGAACACTATATATACAATTATGTTCACATTATTTTAGTCGTGGAAACTGAAAAAAAAAATATATACAAGAACAATATGTTCTTTTTTTAGAAATATTTTCAAGAATAATTTTAAGCATACCCTCCTTTCTACGTATATACACTTTTACCCCGTTTCTTTTAAGAGAAAGACACTTTTACCCCTCCTATTGTGGGAAAGAACACTTTCACCCCTTCTCGGTTCTAAACTGTAGGACATTTACATCCATTCATTGTGTCATTTCACGCTTGAAGAGAGCAATTTTTCTCCCACCCGACCTGCAGACTAACAGTACCACAATTAAAGAGTGTACGTGTTCTGAAATTTTGGCACATTCCATACTAAAAAAAGGTTTGCCACATTGAAGGGGTGAAAGCGTTCTTTCCCAAACCCAAAAGGTGCAAATGTGTCTTTACTTCAAACTTGAGGGGATGAAAGTGTCTTTTACCCATGATTTTACTAACTGAACACTTAACATGTTCCTCATTCTCCCATCGCACAATAAATATTTCATAGAGTACTCATATTTATATATTACTATTTTTCCAATAGTAAGTCCGAGTGTTACAATTCTTGCAATGAGCCTTTAGGGCATCTTCAACCCATGACATTTTTCCTCTCCCCTCACATCACCCTCCCCTTCCCCTCCCCCTCACGGGCCCACTATTTTCCCCCTCCCCTGCCCTCCGCCAAACAACTACTTATCTCCAACCCATTCATTTCCCCAACCCAACAAAAATAATTTTTAATATATATTTAATAATTTAAAAATAATTTATTAATACGAATAAAAGTAATTATGCACAATAAATAGCGATATTTGCTTTTGTATCTGAATATATTTTTGTATAGTTGTGATTCAATAAATTTGACCCTTTTTAATCGTTTTTCTAAATTTAATAATTATACTTGTTAACTGCATACAAGACAAGATTTATTAGATTTTGAACAAAATAAAATAAGGATGACTTTTCATAAATATACTTTTCAACAATGAGTAAATTATTATTTTTTATCAATAATAAGAATAAAATTAAATTGATTAATCATAACAAATATATATGATATAATAAAAAAAATTATGAAGTGTAATTAATATTGTCAAATATTGAATTAATTTATCACTCCATGTAAGGGGAGGGAGAGGGGATGTCCAGGGGAAAATTCCCCATAACCATGCAACACCCAAGGCAAAATTTCTCCCCATAGCACTCCCTCTCCCTCCCCCCCCCCCCATAGGGTTGGACATGGACCGTATTTTTATACGATTTTCGCCCTCCGCTCCCCTTCCCCCCATAGGGTTGGCGGTGCCCTTACAAGACTTAGACTTCTTAAAATTGAATTGCATTATTTTAAAAAGGGTAAAAGACACTAATCACCCCTGAGTTTAGGCTTAATTCCACTACGCTACCCTGTTTTTTGGAAAAAGACAGTTTGTACTTTTTTTTGGATGGAGACTAACGGCAGACTAACAACACAGGATTAAAGACTATTTTACCCCAGAAATGTTATAAAATTACGTCCTATTTATATTATCCTAACCTGTCTCCCATTCATTCGTTATAACCTTAATTCTGTCACTCTTGCCCTCTTACTCTCTTCCCCTGTGAACGCAACTGTCCCACCCTCTCTTCGACCATTTCCACGCCAGCAGGTCGCTAGTCGTCTATCGTCGAGATCTGAAGCAGAGCCTTCATCTACTCCTCTCTCTCTCGAGATCTGAAGGAGAACCCAGTCGATCTATCTCGATTCAAGGTGTGGGTTTCTTTGATTGAAGGCGCGTGGGTCTCTCTCATTCAACACACAACCCCAGACACATCAACAACATCGGTATGGCGCCACATCCTTATGCAAATGCCACCGCCGTCAGAGAAGAAGAAGAATCCAATCTGGAACAGAGCCAGGGGAGGGAGGGAGGCAGAAGGATGAGAGAGAGAAGCAATGAGGAAGACCAGAAGAAGTAGGAGAAGAAGAGCCACCGTCGTCGGAGAAGAGAAGAGCCACCGTGGAGATCGAGTCAGAGGTAGAGGAAGAGCCACCGGTGAGATCGGTCGTTGTCGTCGCCCTGGTTGATTGCAGAGGCGTTGGATTGTTGCCTCAGTCTTCCATTTATTATCTTGTTAGGCGCGTATTCGTTTCCTCATAAACTTGTTGGATGTCTAGGTTATGGTAGCTGTAAGATTATCGCTTGTGTAGAATTCCCATGAAAGATCAAAAGGCCATAATACAAAAGACCTACACATAAGGACAACAAGTGAAGACTCTAAAACAGGAGGTATGAAAACTTTCCATTAACAGAACAACTTACCGGGGTGAAATTAATCAACAATTGCATAATCATTCAAACAAGATCGATATATAGACTGAATAACTCACCTGTTGGAAGGTATAAAGCAGAAAGTCCTCTTATACAGGAGCATGTTGTTGGAGATTCAAACATGACGACCCAGTGATTAAATCAAAGTTCATACATTAAATTCTGCTTCCAATATAAATCAACACATCATATAAATATATCAGAACTATTTAGGGAGAACCGAAACAGATACCTAAATTTTGTACGGCAACAACCGACACCTCTGTCAACAATCCGGCGACTTGAAGGCCCGATGTACCTGATGCCTTCATTAGCTACGAGAAGAGAGAGGCATGTACCGTGCATAATGCTGCTGGTGATTCGGATCGGCGTAAGAGAAGAATCACGATGTATGAGGCAGCATCTTTGTAACACGGGTGGATCAGAGAAGTGGGTATTAGAAGGACTCTTTTTTAATTAGGACTTTTAACGGTTTTTTAGTAATTAAATTAACACACGAGGGTAGTATAGGCATTGCAAAAGTATTAGTGTCAAAAAACACCTCTACAAACATTTAAATAGTAGAGATAATTGACATCTTATAAGAGCATCTCCAGCAGTGTTATGTATTTGTAATGCAAATTATACATATTAATATTGTTTTACATTTTGCAAAATATATCCGACTCCAACAATGATTTGTAAAAGTTATGCAAAATATATTTTTCTATTTAATTTTCACTCACAACACGTGCAGCTGATGAGTTGTGGATGAGAGAGAAAAATAAATTGTAGGAACACATATATCATTATGTAGTAATTGTAGGAACATGGGTTGAGAAAAAATAGGAAACATGTTCAAAATATTTTGCAGAACCAATTATCCTCGCCAAATTTGGCGAGGATTTTGCATGTTCTGCATTTTGCCTCTCAAGATGCATGTACTGTTGGAGCCCTGTTTTTTACAAAATCCTTTATATTTTGCATAAAGAGTTGATTTGCATGGTCTGTTGGAGATGCTCTAACATTTTATATCTTATTTGTTTCATAGTATTTGATTCTATGCAATGCACAGACGGTTTATTAGTAATAACAACAAGATAATGAGCAAGAAGAAGAATAAATAGATTGAGAGTAGTGAAGGGCAAAGTTGTCGAGAAAATGGTTCTAGTTGGGAACCCACCCACTAACAAACAGACCTCAATGGAGGGGGTGTCAGGGACATAACAATTGGGGTCTCCTAAGGGGGGAGTAAGTGAAAATTTCCAAATAAAAGGGGGGTGTGATTGAAGATGTATTATAATGAGGAGGTGAATGGGAAGTTTACCCATTTTTATTTATTGATGATTTGTCAAACTTTTCGAACCCAGGAATGACTCATCAAAAGCTTTGCCCAACGGGGAGCAATTCTCCATCACAAACAGAGCCGAAATCGAGTCACTCTTGCGCCACTGCATCCACACCAAAGTCTCTAAGAACAACGAGACGCCGCCACGCCAACACCACGCCTCTCCTCCGGTCATCCCACTGATAATCCTCTCCGTTCTTCCAACAACTTACCACATTATGGGGCGATCTCTTTTCCGCACGCAACCTGTTCGACAAATTGCCTGAACCAAAACCTCATTCATGAATTCACATGCTCATCTGTTCTTTAAGGTCTGCGGTGATTTCAAGTTGATTCATTTGAGTGGTTGTGTTCATGGGTTGGCGGCAATATCCGTTTTCATATGGATGGTTTTGTTGGAATTTCTCAGTTGGCAATGTACATGAACTACTTACAAGAAGGCAACTTGAAAGGTATTCGAAACTATGCACGAATTATATGTGGTTCCATGCGGGGGCGGAGCCAACCGGCGGCACGGCAGGCACGTGCCCTACCCAAAACTTTGAAAAACTACAATTTTACCTGTGACGCATAAAAGTTTAAATTGTGCCTTTGCCAAAAATTACAATAGTGCCCCAAGTATTTTGAATATCTTGCAAAAGTGCCTCAGGTAATTTGAATACCTGGCTCGGCGCCTGGTTCCATGAAATATTATGACAAGTGGGTATTTTAAGATTTCCTGCGATGAGGAGGCTCTGCTGATTTTCAATGAAATGATGGATGCGAGGGTGGAAGCAGATAGTGCCATAGTGGTTGCACTGTTCCCTGCCTACGGAAATGGGAATGATTTGAGGTGTGGGAGGGAGATTCATATAGAAGCCGCCGGTGGTTTAATTGATATATAGTCCAAATGTGGATGCTTAGAGTTTGCTCGCGACATATGTAAATGCTATTTCCGCAAAGAAAGAGGATATCATTTGTTGGAGTACTTGAATACTAGCTGGAAACGTAAGGCGATGCATTGGAACAGTGACTGGTAGCTGTTTTTCTTTTCAAGCAAACGATTAAATCAGGTTTGAAACCAAATGAAGCTACATTTGCTTCTGGTTTTGCATACTTGCTGCCATGATGTGTCAGTTGACAAGGGCTTAAAAACTTTTCAAACTGTATTGTTGGTCTCTTGGTTGTGATGGTCGGCTGGAAGAAGCCTATGAATTAATAAGAACAATGCCGTTTCATCCCAGTCATGGTGTTTGGGGGTGCATTACTTGGTGCTTGTTTGATCCGGTGATTTTAGATAGCAAAACGATGACATTTTTTTTTATAATTTTTTCATTGTTGTCGAGTTAAAGTTAATCTATAACACCATGAAAAAATTATCACAAAATTGCATCGTTTTGCTATCCAAATCACCGGGTCAAAGTGACCCAGTGAATAGTGGTAGAAGTCAAACTGTAGGGAATGCCAGACAACACAGGGAATTACGTACTAATATCCAACGTGTATGCTTCTGCAGGAATTTGGAAATCCATGGAGAATACAAAACACGCGGCAAGTGAATTTGGACTAAGGAAAACTTTAGCTCAGAGTTTGATGGAGGTCCGGGATAATGTGAAGTGTTGTTACAGTTCATATATGAAAATGGTGAAATGTGTGTACCTTAGTGTAGTACTATTTTGACAATCATGTAACTTAAAACCAGCATTTGTCTTCATTTTATATTGCTAATTTTAATCTTGTTGTTTAGTTTGCTGACCTCCTACGGCATCAACATGCTAAAGCAACTGGATGTGTCTCTTTGGCTGACCTGGTGACTGGTAGCTGTTTTTGGTATGTTTATTATGCAATTAATTTTTCTTTTTGCTTTTTCAGAAGAATTATGTTTTGTTGTTGTTGTATCCAGCTACTTCATGTAATTGCTCTCACTAAAACCCATGTTGCTTATGTTCCAGTGTTTGCCATGCCTCGTTGGAATAATTGAGCTGCTATTTTGTCGCTTTTGCATCAGACGCTGTTAGATATTTAGTCATTACTTGACATACGTTTTAACTTAGGAAGCAACGCCCGCTCTTCTACCACATCTCAGGTAACCAAAAATTGAAATTTATCAGCTAACAACATCACTTTCAATTAATTTATTTATTTATCGCCTCGTCTACACTTTTTCCAGTTTCCGAGCTTTCATCCTTGAAGTCTGATTTGATCTCAGACTGAAAATTCTATCTTTCAGTTGGAAAACTAGTGTTGTGAAAAGAAAAAAAAAAAAAAACTGAACTCTATTAGAAAAACTTGTTGTATGAAGTGGTGGAAACTTTTTTCAACAAATACATTTTTATCTCTTAGTTCTCATCTGCATCCTCCTTATAAATGTTTTAAGAAGGTAGCCACATCGTTATGAGACTTCTCAGCATGGGGCACTTCTTACGTTCTTGTTCTTCCATATATAATTACCATTGTTTCCCTGATGTCATTTATAAAATATTAATTTTGCTAGTGTCAACTGTAAATCCTAAGAAGCTCTTCTACTTGAAGAGTGGTACTGTTAGTTCTGGTCGATAAGGATACACTTTTTGTTCAGAAAAGGAAGAATAAATATTGCAAATAAAATTGATGGAACTAAAATAGAAAGCCTGGCGCAGAAAATTGTTTGTCTTACAATGACATGCTGCTCATGACATCTTTACTTCTTATAATGAACAGTTGATGCACTCAATAGCATAAGTAATAGTTTGAATATTTGAACAAAAATACTGCTGACCAAAAATAAAATTTCGCGATATATTCATAATAGTGCCGCAAATATTGTGAATATTGAAATATTTTATTTCTTGTAAACAACATATTTGACCCCAATCTTCAAATTTTACCATAAACATGGCAATTTGCAAAACCTTAACGTAGTTGAATGTGGGCTCATAAGCACACAGATAGAGAAGGAATGTGGTGCTGAGGCTAGGATTAGGCACATTGGGGTACCTTAAATTTGCTATGAACCATCATCTTACCATAGACTTTGCAATTTGTGAAACCTTAAGGTAGTGCTGAGGCTAGGGTTAGGCAGATCAGGGTTCCGTGATTGTGAAATTTGATTGAAACCTTATGGTTATGCTGCACTGAAGCGGGCATGGAGACAATACGACATGAATTTTTATGTTCTAGTTCACTTAGCCCAATGAGTTCCTCCATCGAATGAGAGTCACTGCGCTAGTGGTTGCTCCTCTTCAGGCAGGACAATTTTGTTTAGGATAGAAAAAAAGTTGTCTTTGAAGATATACTAAATTGAGTGTGTTGTCATCATTTTAGTAATTACAACATTAATAGTGCTGCATACATCAACTCCTGTTGAGAATCAATGAACTAAAAAGATAGTGATATCATATATTCAATCAATACTGCTATTAAACATATTCTTACCTTCACTGCTTAAACATGGTAGATGTTTCATTCACAGCTTGAATGATAAAAGAATTCAAGTACAAAAAAGAAACAACAGAATCCTAACATTCTCAAGGTGGGAATGGCGAAAAGATCCCATCCTCTCATCCCTGCATAACCTATTATGAAAAAACATGTCTATTCCTTAAACTCAATATCTTTGTTAAACAACATTTAGTCGATGTTTTTTTCTTTATTTTTTCAGTCCGAGGATGTGAGGAGCACCGGTGGCTGCCAACCACTGTTGTGCCTGAAGGAAGGGACCAGCAGTGAACTTTTGAACCTCGTTAACGTCTCTAATAACATGGTATCCCTTCCATTTGATCCTCTTATCTGTATTCGCCCCTGGGCCTCTGTTTGCATACTCTGCATAATACAAGGTGTCCAGAGCAAAATTCCCTTGCCACGGCATCCACCCGTCAGGGTGTAAGAAATCTCCCAGTTCCGACTGCATAATGATAGTCCTGGAGAATTGCTTCCATGGCCTACCCAGATAGCTTGGGTTTTGGGCCTTGGAAGCTTGAAGCTGGGGTTCAGGTACAATCCTGCAGTTCTGAATGACCAACCCCGTCGTCTCTCTCCCGTTGGATCTTCCTTGTGCAGTCACTGTGTTCTTTTGGTTACTCATCGGCTTCCTGACTGTGATCTGAGAATCCTGAATGATAGCAGAAGCGTCCCCGAAGATGAAATCGATCGTGCCTGAGATTTGGCAGTGGCTGTAGAATTGACGGTGAGTTTGGACATATAATGTGTCTTGGTAACCATTCATGTGGCAGTCGTAGAAAGCGGACATGTCGGACTGGACCCTGAGAGCCACTGCCTGGTGACCTTCTGGACCTGCTGTGTTCTCGAATCCTATCGACTTGGCTATGAATCCGCTCCCCATTGCAGCTGCAAGATGTTGGAATGACCAGGTCAAAATGTAAGAGAATTTCGCATAAAACATGTTGCAATGAAAACGGGGACAGGACAATACAGAGAATTTCTGAGAGATGTATATATCTGTATTATGTATACATACATATATCTGTGCTATGTAGACGTCGTAGTTTCTCAATTTTCTCATAAATCAGTGTTGATATCTAACATATAGATATCTACCCTGATTCTTATAAAATGGTGAAACTCCGACGCACCATATACACACACACTTCATCTGTCTGCTTTTATGTGTCCATGTTTTTTTGGCCAACATGACGAAGCATTTGGCTGATCATGTAACCTTCTCAAAATGCTTCGTCATGTTGGCATAAACAGGACACAAAAAAACAGACGGTGCGAGTATATATTTCAGAAAAGGAGGGTGGGCTTACCGAAGGTGGCAGTCCTGAAGGTCGGTACACCTTGGCGGTTACTCTTATTGTTGGTAATAATCGTCCTCGTCGGTCCATCTCCGTACATAAATATATTAGTCTGCTTCTTCGTAATCTGGATATACTCATCATATCTCCCTGCCTTAACATATATAACGTATCTCCCAGGAGATGGTTGCTTGGTGGGATACGCTGCAAGAGCCGCAGCAATAGTTTTGAACTGTCCACTCCCATCCTTAGCCACAACAGCGTTAGGCTTCAAGTTGTTGTGCTTGTTGTTATGATGGTTTCCTTGCATCAGCTTACGATCAGCTCCTGACATCCATGCAGGATACCCATCATCATCGGACGCCTCCATCAGACGACGGGAGGTCGCAGTCGAGTTCAACTGGATACCAAACGCCGAAACGATTTGGGTCAGAGCCGAAATGATGGCGAGGGCGTTGTCGGTTAACTGCGTCGCATTCATCATTCCGTTGGTCATCGCGTCTTTCAGTTCTGGCTGTTCGATCCCATCCAGGCATGTCTGCTGGTAAGAGATCACGGCGCTTAACCAGTTCTTCAGCTCTGCTTCTCTGTCTTCCACCGTGTGGAGGTCGCTATCTCCGACGGTCGACAACGCCGCTTGGAGCTCTTCAGCGGCGTCTTGGATGAGTTCTTGGCAATCCTCGACCGCCATCTTGTTGAAAGAGTTGTTGGCGGCTTTTCCGATCTCCGGTGCTTTTTTTAAGAAGGATTCGACTTCGTGGATGGTGAATTGGAGCGCCGCCTTGAAGAAGTCTTGCGGGGTGGCGGTCTGGTTGTTCGCGACGGAGGAGACGCTGTTCTTGCATTGTTCTTGGTGGTCCGTTTGGGAACAAATGGCCGCCACGGATTTGGATGTTGTCGACAAGTTGTTATTGCCGCCGCCTGACGAGCTGTTTTTGTTGAGACCGATGACGCAGAGGCATGCTGCGACGACGCATACCCCGGAGACTCCGAGGATTAGAAACTTTTTATTCATCTTCTACAATATTATGTTTTCTTTTTGTGTGGTGTGTTTTGCACTTCTGTCTCTCTCCCTATGATTTCTAATTGAGAACTGCTGCTAAACAATTGAATCTAATTATGCATAGTGTGTGTCTTTTTGGGGGAAGAAGGGGTGTGGGTGGGGAGAGGAACAATTTGGATGAGGATTGAAGGTGAATATTCTTATAGAGACATTGGGATGTTTCTAAAATTAGGATGAAACGATGATGTCCTTGTAACTAGGAACGGTCGTTTAGGTTTTGTGGTTTGCTTGCAGATAGAAACTGATGGGCAAACGCATATTTGAGGCATGGTAGTTATTGGAGGGCAGTTCCTTTGGTTGATGTCTCTCCGGAACAGTCGGATTTCCACTTGTATGCCTTGGTGGTTTCTTCATATTTTATTTTATTTTGAGGGATTTGTTTTTCTAGTGTAATCTTTCTACCTATATATAAAGAGGATAGGGCTGTTACACCCTGGCGCCACCTCAGCATTTTTTGCCACGCTGTTCCTTTGGTTGCCGTCCACATCTGCTTCTCAAAATACCCATTTTGCCCTTCGTTAGTGTCGTTGTGTGGTTTAGCCTCAAGGGGTGAATGCGTCTTTTAAGCATACAGCTTCCAGGAGAAGCTCCCGGCTCTCATTCTTGCCTCACAGCCTCTCTCGCTCCTCTCTCTCTTGTTTCTCTCAACCGTAGCTTCTCTCTGTCTCTCACTATCTGGCTTCGAAGAGAAGCTGTGCTCTTCGTTTCACTTACAAGCAGAAGTAGAGAAAGACGGAGGAGAATCAGAGAGAGAGAGAGAAGCAGGTTTTGTGGGCTTCGCATGGATCTATACCAGTCGCATGGATCTACTTCGGTCAATCCCTCCAGCAGTCGCAGATTCGTTGATCCAAGGTATCTGCGAGTCCTTGTCGTCCCTCTTCTCTGTTTCTCTACACCGCCTGGGTTTCTCGGTCATGTTCTTCATCTGGGTTAACAAGGGTTTCGGCTGAATTGAAGGTACGGGACTTCAATGTCATGAAAGTCTCTGTGCATGTCAATTTTGTGGGTTATTCTCAAAGAACTGAAATTGGTTGTTTATTTATGGTTTAATTTGGGTCTGAGAATGCAATTGAAGAATTAGCCTTTTGGGTTTTGATGGATGTGTTCATTTGGTATCAGATTTGTGTTTAACTCATGATCTTTGTTTCATGTTTTGTAACATTACAGTCTGGTATATACATATTTGCTTGGCTAAATTGCACTTTCACCCCCTTCTGGTTTTGGTTGATATGAGGCTGTGATGATGAATTCTCTAGATCAAATGATTCAGGCACGGAGATCGGTTCCACGTGTTGGGTTAACAAGGGTTTCGGCTGAATTGAAGGTACGGGACTTCAATGTCATGAAAGTCTCTGTGCATGTCAATTTTGTGGGTTATTCTCAAAGAACTGAAATTGGTTGTTTATTTATGGTTTAATTTGGGTATGAGAATGCAATTGAAGAATTAGCCTTTTGGGTTTTGATGGATGTGTTCATTTGGTATCAGATTTGTGTTTAACTCATGATCTTTGTTTCATGTTTTGTAACAGGGTAAAAGACACTAACCACCCCTGGGTTTAGGGAAAATTCCATTCTGCTACCCTGGGTTTTGGATAAAGACACTCCGCACCCTTTTTTTGGATGGAGCTGACGGTGGGCTAACAGACCAGGCCAAAAGACGATTATACCCTCATAATTTTGATAAATGACCTACTATATATTTTCTTTCTTCTCATTTTTCTCTTCTCATCCTCCTTCCCTTCTCTTATGTAACCCTAGCCTCCAATCATACCACTCCAACACATTTTAAACAAAAAAAAACTTGGTACAGTTGAAAACTAGAGCTTACTGCTCCCAAATAAAGGAACTATGTGAATGAGAAACCCAGCTTACAGTAGAAGGAATGCATCAATGGAAGCAATCAAAATATTCGGACAACAACAAGATATGAGTAAACAAAATGCACGCAGATCTACAGTGGAGAAAAAAGAAGGAGAAGAAGAAGAAGAACAGAGGAGAATAAGAGAGGAAGAGAGAGAGGAAGACAACTAGCTGTAGCACCACCGCCAGCAGCAGCGCCGCTCGCCATCGCCACCAGCAGCAGCGCCGCCTCGCCAGTTGCGTCGTCGTTGTCCTCTTCAGATCCGTCGAGGACTTCTACAGATCCGTTGGATCTCAACAAATCCGGTGTCAAATCCGTCGACTCCGACCAGCTTCATCTTATGCCTCCCGTTCGCACGAAGTAACCCAACTGTTTGTGCAAACAACTCCTAAGTCGCCGGAGGCGTGTCGCTTCAAGTCCATGTGCCAGAGTAAGCCATCGCCGCTCCTAAACCCCAAGCATCTTGGCATCTCTCGCGGAAATCAACCACACCGCCCGCTGTATGTTACGGATCTGGGCGAAGGAGGTTTGTAATGGCGGCGATGTCGATCTGGGCCGTCGTAGTGGTCGGGGTCTCCTCCGTCAGCGCCGCCTCGCCAGCCACCGGACTCCTCGACGCCGTCGTGGTAGGGGTAGTTCTACAGACCCGTTGGATCTCAACATCCACCGGAATCCTCGACGCCGTCGTGGCGGGGGTAGTTCGCCGGCGACGCATGAGGAACAGGGTGGTTGTTCCAGTGATTGAGCATGTAATCAGAGTAGACGATGATTGAGAGACCGATGCAGGTCTGGAGGAAATTGAGGAACTTGAGGATGAATGCGAGGAAGGGGCGGCGACATGGCCTTCACATTTTTGATCTCGCACTTTGATGATTGACCGATTGATCGATCTCTTGGTTGAAATCTGAAACCCTAACACCTTTGCTGCTTTCATCTTCTAATAGAGAGAGAGAGAGAGATGGTAGATGAAGAAAATAAGCATAAAGAAGAAAAAGGGCTGCTGTTTCACAGCAAATGGGCAAGAGAGAGAGTGGGTAAGAGAGAGAAAAGGGGTTAGAAATGTTGTAGTTATCTTTTTTTGGAAATTTAATGAATTGTTCTTGGTGTTCTTGATGTTCTTGATGATAAATGATGGGCAATATAGTCAAAAAAATAAACAGGGGCAATGTTGTCCGAAATAATTCAATCAACCAATTTTCTAACGGAACCTAACAGAAGGTGCAAACTGTCCACAGAATATTCCGTTAAATGGGTGCGGAGTGTCTTTATCCAAAACCCAGGGGTGGTCTGTGGGTTTTTCCCTAAACCCAGGGGTGATCAGTGTCTTTTACCCTTTGTAACATTACAGTCTGGTATATACATATTTGCTTGGCTAAATTGCAATTTCACCCCCTTCTGGTTTTGGTTGATATGAGGCTGTGATGATGAATTCTCTAGATCAAATGATTCAGGCACGGAGATCGGTTCCACGTGTTGGCAGGGCGACTCGGAGGTCTTCTGGCCACCGTAGTTGCAGCCACGGTGGGTTCGTTCTCAGCCGATCACTCCAACAGATCTGAGCCTCTCCCGAACATTCAATACGATCTTATGATATGTGCTTAATGGTGGCATTGTAGCTCTTTCTTAAAATCTTGGGTGGGGTGGAAGAATCATAGACAAGTACTTTGGGAATGCTGGGAAAAAAGTCTCTTTACATTTGAGTAGAATATTATTGGCAAGTGGATTTCAGTACACTTCTCCAAGATGGGAAGATTAGATGCTAAAGTTCCAAGCTTACATGTTTGAACCTCGACAAGGTGCTTCCCGTATGTGAAACCGCAATAAAGCTTTATGATAATTTCCATGTTTGTTTTTCTGATTATTGCTAGCATCCTTATGTCTCTTGATATGATAAGCATGCCATGATTAATACTCCATCGCTTACAAACCATGAAAATTATTGAACTGGACTTATTTGTGCTTCCGACAAATTCGAATGCTTTTCACAAATGTTCAGAGATCAAAAAGAGGTACACTTTCTTTCTCTATCCCTATTTCCCCTTTAAAAAAATGATGTTTCCTTGTAGATTTCATTTATGTATACATATGTACCGCAAGAAACTCATCAGATCTGAGCCTCTCCTTACTATTCTGAGAATTATTATTCATATTTTACTCTGAGGAACAATTACAATGGTTTGATAAAGAGAAAAATGCAAGGTTAGTTCATGTATGGTTAGTTCATGTATTCTGATTTGTTGTTGGTTCCTATTTTCTCCATGGATTGGCTTCAAATGACCGGATCACTGGTGAGCATTATTGGTATGCGATTTGTTTTCGAAGTTCGTTATCCTGTTATGGCCTATAGCTTCCATGTTTCCATGCTTTATCCTTTTTGTTGATCAGTAAACTAGCCAATTGCACTTTCGCTCCCTTCTGGTTTTGGTTGATATGAGGCTGTGACGATGAATTCTCTCGATCAAATGATTCAGGCACGGAGATCGGACCCACGTGTTGGCAGGGCGACTCGGAGGTCTTTTGGCCACCGTTGTTGCAGTCACGGTGGGTTTGTTCTCGGCCGATCAATCCAGCAGATCTGAGCCTCCGTTATTTCTATTTTGGTTGTCTTATAAAAAGTTATCTGCTGAAGATACATGTCATAGGCATGGTTAATGTGCCAATCTTTCTTGACTAATTAAAGTATCAAGGTCTGTGAAATTTCAATAATGGAAAGGTGAGGTTGTTTTTGTATTTCTTGCTAGCTATATATGAAGAGAATAGGGCTGTTACACCCTGGCGCCAATTCACCATTTTTTGCCATGCTGTTCCTTTGGTTGCCGTCCACATCTGCTTCTCGAATTGTCTCTTTTGCCCTTTTGTTTCTGTTGTGTGTGTTGGCTGTAGTTTAGGCAAAGATTCATGACACAACGAATATTTCCTTGCTTTGTTCGATTGGTGCAGAGTTTCGTACACGACGAATCCTCTGTACTGTTGTTGGTTTTGGTTGATACGAGGCTATGACGATGAATTCTCTCGAGCAAGTAATTAAGGCACGGAGATCGAACCGCGTGTTGGCAGGGCAACTCGGAGGTATTTTTGCCACCGTAGTTGCAGCCACGGTGGGTTCGTTCTCGGCCGATAACTCTAACAGATCTGAGCCTCTCCTTACTATTCTGAGAATCATTATTCATATTTTACTCTGAGGAACAATTACAATGGTTTGAGAAAGAGAAAAATGCAAGGTTAGTTCATGTATGGTTAGTTCATGTATTCTGATTTGTTGTTGGTTCCTATTTTCTCCATGGATTGGCTTCAAATGACCGGATCACTGGTGAGCATTATTGGTGTGCGATTTGTTTTCAAAGTTCGCTATCCTGTTATGGCCTATAGCTTCCATGTTTCCATGCTTTATCCTTTTTGTTTATCAGTAAACTAGCCAATTGCACTTTCGCCCCCTTCTGGTTTTGGTTGATATGAGGCTGTGACGATGAATTCTCTCGATCAAATGATTCAGGCACGGAGATCGGATCCACGTGTTGGCAGGGCGACTCGGAGGTCTTTTGGCCACCGTAGTTGCAGTCACGGTGGGTTTGTTCTCGGCCGATCAGTCCAGCAGATCTGAGCCTCCGTTAGGATTTTGTCAACAACCCAGTTTATACATGTCCAGTTAGTCTTACAATTCATGCATTTCTCTTACAGCGACTCTAATATAATAAATCTGTTTATGATAAGGATGCGAAGCTGATCGCAGTAAGCGTGAAGGAAGGAGATGCAGTGCTCTGTGATGAATACGAGGGAATTGAGGTAAAGCTTGGTGGCAAAGAGTTAGCATACGTTTCTTGCTCTTTTTCTATCTGGTTATTTCACTGATTGTAAAGAATGTTGCACTGTTATTTATCTTGAAAACATTGCACTGCCGCTTTGTTGGATTTTTTTCTTGTGAATGCCTTTAGTAACTTCCTGGGAATAAATTTGTTGATGGTTGCAAATAAGTCACATGAAATGAGAAACTTTGATGTTTCTTTTATTTTTTTTTCCTTTACTTCATTTTCCTTTCAGGTTCTCTTTGATGAGATGATTATTCTTGTAATTCTACAAATTATGAATTGAGTGGTGTGCTATCATAAAATAACTTGGGTTTTTCATGAGTACGTCTTTTTAAGGTTGATTATGGAAGTTCCAAAAGTATATGAAAATAATTATTTGGGAAAATGTTCTAATTCCTTCTGAATGCTGCACCACACAAAATCTAAAGTGGTGTGCTCTGAAATTTGTAGGTTTCGGTATATGGCTATGGCAGATAATAGGCAGAGACAATTTGAGAAGCAGATGTGGACGGCAACCAAAGGAACAGCATGGCAAAAAATCGTGAAGTGGCGCCACGGTGTAACAGCCCTATTCTCTTTATATATAGGTAGTAAGATATATATATTTGCTTGGTTAAATTGCACTTTCGCCCCCTTCTGGTTTGGGTTGATATGAGGCTGTGACGATGAATACTCTCGATCAAATGATTCAAGCACGGAGATCGGTTCCACGTGTTGGCACGGCGACTCGGAGGTCTTTTGTCCACCATAGTTGCAGCCACGGTGGGTTCGTTCTCGGCCGATCTCTCCAACAGATCTGAGCCTCTCCCGAACATTCAATACAATTTTATGAGCTTTTTAATTTTTAATGTTGTCGTGCCTGGATGAATATTTAGCACTGAGATTTTGGGTTTCTCTGAGTGTCAGGGTTTTCCTGTTGACATCTAACGATGAGAAACTTCCAACTGCAGGAAATAATACATGAAGCAATGGACAATATGCTATATCACTGGTCTGATTATAAACCAAACCACCAATTTATCGAGTCTAAAGTTTTCCTTTCAAATTGGTTTTAGTGTTGGATGAGTGCATATTTGCCTACAACTCATATCCAGGTTACATTTGGTGGCAGGGAATGGGCTGCAGATGGGAAAAGCCTACCAAGACGTCTTTCGTCCATTTCGCTATCATGTATTTATGCCAACTTTCAGGAAGTTTAGCAATAATACCCCCCACTAACAACTCATCAGAAACAACAATCTTGAGATCTCGAAGTTTATTAGCGAGGATTTGGAATTCATAAACCTGATCGAGAATGGGAGAACTATCATCCATAGTAAAATCAAAAAAATTCTTAATAAGAAACTTATCTGATCCTTGCTTTTCAGCCTTGTATTTGTTCTCCAACGTCTTCCAGATTTTGCTTGGTGACTTCTCTGATGTGAATAGATCGTATAAACGATCCGACAGTGTGTTGAGAATGTGTCCTCTGCAAACCAGTTCGTCCTCCTCCCTCTTCGTTCGCTGCGCCTTTAATTCGTCAGTGTCGTCGTCCTTTGGTTCTGGTATTGGCTGCAAATTTTCATACAGAACGTATGCCACCTTCAATGCAGTGAGTAGAAACATCAACTTGTCTTGCCAACGGGTGAAATTGGTGCCATCAAACCGGTCCAGTTTGACGAAGTCTTGATTTATCATCTTGAAAGTTGCAGTCTTTCCTCCACTCTCCATTGTTGTACGATTTATCCCTTAAAATTGTTACGCCGAGTATAATGGATTGTGGAAGAAAACAGGACTTGAGGCACGATGATCGTTTTCTTTAAGGGATAAATCGCCCCCACTATGCTGACGAGTTCTGGCGATTCCCCTCCAGGATACAACAAGTCGCGTCGATTCTACAGCCAGCAATCTGCAGAAGTTCTCTAGAATTCTCTGTGAAACTGTGTTTGAAACTGATACAAATTCTGCTGGTGTTTGTTCATAACAGTTGTGACTGTTTATAACAACACAACCCTTCACCAGCCGAAAATAACCGCCATAACTACCAGCAAAATATAAAACGGAAAAAACAGTTATTGGTTAAACTAACTCACGCCACACGCGCCACGTCGCCAAATTGCCTAAGTGCGCCTACAAAAGCGCCATTAAAGCGCCACATTGCGCCTTGCGCGCGCGCGCCCGTGCGTGTGCGAGTTGTAGAGGATAACCACTCTATATATTAACTCACTTTAATAGCATTAATGTGTTTCCATATATAAAGTGAACAATAACTATAGTTTCCAAGATGTGGGACAAATACTTTTAGCTTTTTACAAGCTATTTACAACACCCACAATTGCCGCATGCAACTCCCGATCGATCAAAGCAAGATTTTTAGAGTTCAAGAACGGGTATGTTCTAGGTTCGAGTTAAGTGATTATGGGTTGTTCTTGGGGAGATTGGGTTCTCGGTTGAAGGTTCACTGTCGAGGAGAAGGAAGAGAGGAGAGAAGGTGAAGAACAGAGAAACACGACAGGAAGCGTGACGGGGCGAATAGAGAGAGGTTCACCTGGTTCGTTCCTATTGGTTCTTCTAAGATTTTCTTTTTAACTCAACAAATGGGAAGGCCAAAAGATCCGCCGTGTAAGGCCTAAAGGAAAACTCCAATTCCAAATTGCAAACCAAGCCAAAGAGTGGACAATCACGCCTTGCTTCGTACCACCTCCAAGCGCGAGGAGCATGTTTATTCGACCCATACCCTTTCGGCACCACGGGCTTTGGTGCCTACGCAACCCACCTTTCATAAGCCCACATAGTTAGGAAGCCCGGATTCACAAAGGACACAAGATCGCATGTTTCTTTTGAGCGAACACTTCCCAAAACGATCCGATTGAGCCTCTTATAAAGTGCCCCAAGGAACAAAGGGAGTAGAGCAATGTCTTGTCCCAAAGTCATGTGCACGGCCAAAGGAAGGATTGGGGTGAAGACCCCACCATAGGGACCACCATCAATGATGAAGCGCGATAGCCACACGCCGCATAGGGTGTAATCAAGAGCTTCACCTGGGTTAAAAATATCCCATTGGTCTTTAGGAGCATAGTCCCTAAAGAAATGCATGACCCACTTCCCCCAGCTATTCTTGGGCTTTGGGGGAGCAGGGACCTTATTGTTCGCAGGCTTTGGGGTCGTAGAAGCCTATGGCGCGTCAGCCTCAACGCTCTTATTAACCCGTTGGGTCATAGCCTTGTGTATTTTTGTCATAACAACATCCATGGCTACTTAAAGTTTCATCTCTTCTTCATAAGAAAGGGGTGCAAGGGATCGTACTTCCCCTGAACTGGAAGCTCGAGCAACATGCTCATAGCCTCCAAAGTTGGACCAGCCTTGTACTCAGCAAAGTGGAAGGTATGTGTCTTGGGACACCACCTGGACATAAGGGTGTTCAGCATTTCGGGATCATTCGAAATTTTATACCCTATTGCGGATGCTATCGCACCGTAAATCCACGTCTAGTATTTATGCTACAGGGGCGTGGAAGTGTTAAAAGAGTAGCTCTGACATAACTATGTGGTAGAACAATATAATTAATCTGCAAGAAGTGAAAACTATAATTGTACCAAAATTAATTTCATTTGGAGAACAAGTTTGGACCTTCCCTTGCACATTGGGTTGGTCAGAATGAGGAGACACATCAACTGGAGGTGGCATGTCAGTCGGAGCTCCAAATGGTCCACTTTCAACCATGGTACGAGTGGACTCCTCATTCTGCCTGCAACATTTCTAGAAACCTATACGAGTACGACATGGAACATGAATTTTATGTATGTAAAATATTGAAAGGATTATACTTTATGTGTACTTACATTGCCGCTTTCGACCACTATATTGTTGTCAATGTCGTTGTTATACACGAGATCTTTCCTCCAATCCCACTAATTTTCGACCCCTCTATAACTATATAACAAGAAAAAACAAGTGTGGATATCATGCATGTGAAATAAAACAGTAATACTTTATACACTACGCTTACGTTGTTGTTATGAACCACAACACTGTCAAAATCATCCATGGCGCAAATCCTGTTATTAGATCGTTTTGCATTACTCGCACGATCCTGCAGTAAAACAAAACTCAAGAATAAGACATTTAACAAAAAATATATGACATCATCTCACACTAGAATCGGTACAGAAATTTGGGCTGCATTTGTTCGTGTTTAAAACTAATAAGGGTTCCATTGGTTTAGTTCAGCTATAGAGTGCCCATGTCCTTTTATAATTGGAGATATTACCATTTGTCAGGAAAAAGACCTACAACATATGTGAAAATCAAGGATCATCTAAAGTGAATATCGAGTGGAGCTACCGACTGTATAATCTGGCAAATTTAACAGAATGGAATGAAGCTTAAACCAATCCTTGATATATTATGTTATAAAGTCCTCTCCCTTCAGAAACTTTTTCTTTTATTTGCTATAAATGTTTTCTTATGTTGAAGTTCCTTTTATTATGGCTTTTATTTTCACAATTGTTTCTTCGAGTGCTTTAAGAGGTTTTACTCTTACTTAGATTTATAAATTTTTCCTACAATTTTCTCACAAATTTCATTATATGGTAGTGCACTGTAAGAAGTTTAAGCTATGCCTATAATGGATAAAGATCGTGCGAGAAATGCTAGGTTGAAACGGAAGCTCATCATTCTTAAGAAGCGTCAAGATGGTGCAAGTGATGCTTCAAGTTACCACCGCTCAAAACGTTCTCGACGCATTAAAAATGCAACTTCACTACCATCCTCATCGACCATCACTTTGTCTCCTCAAAAGCAAGCAAGATTAAATAGACGTTTAATTCTTTCTCAAAACGTATGTCAAATACAGTTGGTAAACATACAAGAGACAAGAAACAAGGTAAATTTGTGTTATCAGCTTTTATCATACATGTAATGTCTTAAACTTTTTGACAATTGTGCTCCTATAATAATTTCTAATTTCATAAAAATAGTTTCACTGATGCATATCATATTGAGAAATGAATCGTTTTTTTTTTCGCTTTTCATGCATCTCTGCTTTCCCACATAGTAGATATTCAATTCTAATTCACGAAATTAATTTTAATATACATACATTTATCTATAGGAATGTAGCAAAGATCCTATGTATTTTTATAGGGTTTGGCTGTAGTGCATCCAGGGGGTGGGGTGCAATTAAATAGTTGTGCCCCGCCCCCACTAGAAGACAAAAAAATACTAAAATTGATGGGAAAGTGACCGGTTGTAGCAAGTCACCACCCCAAGTGGATAAAAAATGCTGAAACAGATAAAAAACAAAGAACCTGATTCATAAATTATGAAAATTTCACAACAGTTGATAAACATGCGTAGAACCAGATAACACACTAAAACATCAGACAAAACATACCAAATAATTGATAAAAAATGTCAAGGTACTTAACAAAACATGCACATATTTAATATAGTTCTTGAATAAATCAAATTCAGTCATCCCCAACACCCCCAAAACAGTATTGGCTACTCATTCCCTCGGACCAGTAATATTTGACGTTGAAAATCATAGCTTGTTGCGATGATAGCGACAGGGTTTGCGATTGCGATTGACCGACATCTTGACCGGAAACACCAACTGGAGGGTTCGGGCATGTGGTTCGATTGTGTCTGTATTCTTGACATCTTCCGCACTTCTTTCGAACATTTTTGGAGCTCCCTTTGGGTTTTGTATCCCCTTTGGATGGAGGCCTTACGTGAGCGTACTCTTGCGATTTGACATTAACCATAGACTCTTCATTTTTCTTGCTTCAAAATAATTTTCTTGAGACCCCATCATCAAGTCAACATGTTCTCGCCAATAGTCGTAAGTCTCTTGTGATGTTTCACCAAGTTACTAATCAACTCCATTCTTCCTTTCATGCAACCCCGACGAAATGCCTGGGTTTTTGGATCGTCACACCGTCTTGTTTTTGGGTCCTTCATGGCTGGATCATTCTTATAGAAGTCACTATCCGTCTTTTGCCATCATTCGATAACAACGTTTCCGGAATGAATTGAACTCCTTTATGGAAGAGCACAAAAATAATGTGTCCACAAACCATCTGTGATGACTCAAACTTCATGCAAGAATAGTAGAGCATGCCATTATCACGTTGACAGAGAACGGTGTACTGGAAAATAAATCAAGCCCATTTGATATTTTATTTAACAGTCTAGATAGAAATATAAAACCCATAGAAAATTAAACAAGTATTGGAAAGAACTGCTCAGTTAACAAAGGATATCAGATAATTCAATTGCCATTGTGGATTAACATATAAAACTGGCGGATAGCAATTTTAAGCAAAGATAACAGATAGTGTATTTTATGAACTTACTAAAGGTGCATGGAAAAAAACCCAGACCCGGGGCCCCAATTTAAAGAGTACGTATAATTTTTACTTTAAAATGTTTCTGACTGATCAAACTATCAATCTTATTGTTCATAAATTATAAATGTGAAATAACAGTACCTACCTTATTGATATAAACAATGGAGTGGCTACTATATCCAAGGATTATTCATGGCAGCTGGAGGCTCTTACCTACTTAGGAGATACGGTAAATTTTTATCTTTATGTTCTTAGTTCACACTCAATGTTATGTTGTTGCATTACAAAGTTTTAAACAGTTATCTACCTAGTTTAAATGACAATCATATGTTTATCTAAACACTCTGCAGATAATCGACTGCATGTCCCACATCGCCACCTCACGAACTAATATAAGGCTGATGGGAAGAGTAAAATCTGGTTCCTTCCATGCTTGTATGTTGTAAGTAAACAAATCATTGGACTCATTCACTTAATTCCGCCGTTGATTTAAATACTACGTTTATCATATATTTCCATGCAAAGGCATTGAGTCAGACGAATGCAGATCATGGGATAAGTGCAATGTACGTTGAAGACGTGGACTTCATGTCAATGGTAAGCATTCTTGCTAAATCATCCTCCTCCAAGCATCAATAGTAATTACCATTTTTTGACTTGCTTTATTCTTTTGCAGAGGTTTCAATTCCTCTTAATATCCACCAGACGCATTATCTTCTCATGGTACTGCACTTTTTTGAACAAAAAGTGTACATCCTTGATCCCATGTCAAGGTACATGTACCTACCCAATGTTATTCGTGAGAAGCTTTCTCAAATGCACAAAAAAATCAACTTGTCTGTGCCACAATATCGTACTGTTTACGAAATCATAAAGTTGGGCATTGTGTGGACAATACCTGACATTCCAAGACAAGTTAACAAGTACTTTTTGAACTCTTACGATACATTCTATCATGTTTAAATTTATATCCATATATTCTATAATATATGATGGTTTGTCCATCTATGATTTGGTGCATATGTGTGCTTCTACATGACACATCTGAGGGAGCTGATCTCCGAGCCTAAGAGGAAGATGAAGATCAATGAAGATTTCATTAGGATTTGGCTTGCCAATAAAATTGGTCGACCTCAGCCAAGTCCTTCTTAAAGATATGAACAAATTCAAAGCTGAGGCAAACAATGATGAGTTATTCTCCAAGAAGTACATGAACATACTTTCGATTTTTTTAGCCTATAAGGGTCGTTACTTTTGATCAGTCCATCATTCTGATCTCTTTGTGGTTTTGTGCTTGTTTTGAAAATAATTAACTTGTATGACTTTTGTTCAGACAGTTGACAGTATTTTATGTCTGTTTATAATTGCTGTTTACTAGGTTTAGGCTTTTATCTGTCATTTTTTCATGTCAGTTTGCCACTCTTAACCACGTTCAGTTCTTCCTTTTCTCTGTTAATTAGCTCAGACTTGCTCTTCGGTGTCAGAGTAGTCAAACCTTTCATTATGAACACTTTAATTCCCATTAATTTGTGTCCAACAACCAAAAACCCATTCACTTCTCCTACTTATACACCCAACAACTCTTGCACAATCAGATCTTCCATTTACTTATGTTCTCCACCATCTTCTCCTTATCCAAATATCCCCAAATTCTCATTGACACCATGTCACATACCTCCTTTAACTTTTCCTTCCACCAATTTCGTCGTAACACCGAGTCTCGAACAAGGTATTGTAACTGTGGAAGGATACGACTTATGAGAACAATTGGTCATCGCACAAAGAACCCAGGTAAATTTCTTCCGGTGCCCACTACCTCAGGGGTCTTTATGCGGATACTTTCGTATGGGCCGATGAAGAACTTCCATGCTTTTACGAGGAAACAATGCAACGATGGTCCACAATTATTGCAACAACGAGGAAAATCATATATGAAAATGAATAAATGCTAAAGAGTCAAAGGATAGCCCACAAATGCATCATCTTTCTTGCATTTGCGTTATTTTTCGTAATGCTTGTTATTTTTTTTAGGTGAAACGACTGTCGTAGTGTGTGCTTTTGTCCATTTCTTATGTTTAACAAGTTATGTATCTTTCTTTACAGCTTCAGTGCTTGCAAATCTGCTGTAATAGCTTAGTTGTTGAGCATTTTTTGCGTTTCTATCTGATTCATTTAAGTTTTGTCAATTTCTATTTAGTTTTGTCTAATTTTGATTATTTTTATCTTAAGCCTTATCTTAAACTTGACAGTTTTATCCATTTCTTTACATTTCTATCCGAAATGGTGATGGCGGCGCGGTGGGGCCCATTTTATTTTGTCTTTTTGCTGGTAAAATCGTAATTACCGGAAGAAATCGACCAAGCCGGTTTATTTTAGTGGGGCTAGGACGTACAATCGCCGCCCCCATTTTTATAAATACCACTAAGATGATCATTATTTTTTTAGAACGAAAATGATTAGTGTTAAATGAAGAGGAACTACAAGGGACAACTCCAATAACTTGTAAAAATAATCTCTACCAAAATACTTAGATTATACTTAAATTATAGTTTTTGGATTTTTCTTAAATAATTTTTTCATGGTACTATACACATAGTCTTACCAATAATTCAGCATTTTGTGAAGCTCTATTTGTTGTATCTAACATTGCAAAATCTATGTTTAAACTTTTGCAACTAACTACTCACTTCATAGGGGAATCGAATGGACATGTTGGATCTTGGGATTTCGCCCTCCAACGACAACGTGCAATTATTGTTCTGCTATTATATGGTATGAAGACAGGATTAAAAGAGAAGCAAATACTAAAGAATATGTCTTTTCACTTTGTTGTTCGGAGGGGAAAGTTAAGCTTCCACTACTAGAGAAGGATCCTTATACTCTAAATAACCTATTGGACTTCGAAGGAGGTACTGTAGCTACATATTACCAAAATTACATGCGAGATTTCAATGCGATGTTTGCCTTCACGTTCATGGGTGGAAATATAGATTACTTAACGATCAACAGCCAAAGATCTTATAGAGTCTTCTTAAATGGAACATTTATCACAAGATTGGGTCCATCCTTCCTCCCGGTGGCCAAACTCTCTGATTCGCAATTGTACATTCATGACACTGTGTGAAAGACAGTAATGTAGGTGGTAAAACATAATCAATACTCTAGAAATGGGGGGGTTGTATAGATTATGACAACTTTTTGAAATTTATTTTAGAAGAGTAGTTTCAAAGAAATTTGTGCAAAGCTGTAAGTATTTCAAGGCCTTGAAATGGTTTCAATTCCTTGGAAAGAAAACAGATGACAAATAAAAAACTGAGAGTTTTCAAGTCACTTGAACTGAAACATGTTTTGTGCAGTTGATTTGTTTAAGTATGGAATAACAAAATGAATGAAAGAGACACAGAGATTTATAGAGTTCAGTCCACTTGGACCTACGTCTACCTTAGGGATTTGATCCCTGCAGGATTTTCAACTTAATTCTTAGTAATCAAAAGCTAAGCCCTAGATCTCAAGCACAGAGAGTTCCCTAACTCTATTACAGCTTGTGGTTCTCACTAACCTATCTAATACCTTCTCTATCTAACTGATTCAACAAGAATTCTCTATTGTTCACTTAAACAATTCACGAGAACAAAATATAACAAGTATTATTTGAATGATATACAAATAGAGTTTAGAAAGAAGAACACTAAATAGATTTTAGAAAGAAGAACATTGAGACAGAGCCTAGCAGTGAGTATGCAGTGTTCTTTAGATGCTTGGATTGAGAGGAATGAATCTGCTTCTTTGTTTTTTGTCAATACCCGAATTTGTTTGAGTGTGTCTCTGTTGATTGTCTTCGAAATATCTCAGTCATTCATCCTCTTATAGAGCTAGTTTGAATTGGAGATCTTCAGGATATTCTGGAAACTAACTTCCCTAAAAAACAATGTATCTTGACTCTTCTAACAGCTCTTCCAACGGCTAGTTGCTCAGTATCTTCACAGATATTGACTTGATCTTGTAGATTAATATGTGAGGAAGGTCAATACATATTTGCATAAGCACATAATCAATCAAACTATCCAATTTCCTTTTCTGCTAGAACGTAGTTTAGGCAAGTGACCTTGCAACATAGGAAATTGATTTTCCCTGCAAAAACTTGTTCAAACAGATGGATTAATAATAGTTAAGAGCAACAAAAAGATTTGTCTTCCATCATCAAGGTGCATACAATCAAGCATAGAGAAGTGGGAATCAGATTAAACAGATAAGCTCCCCCTAAGTTCATGGTGTATATTGCTCCGTATGTTTCAAACCTTTGAAAACATCTTCAAGGCCTTGAAGCTGATTCAAGCCTTTGAAACTAGCTGAACTTACACTGTGAATGAAGTAGCGAATAGGTTGGAGACACTTAACCACGATGAATCTACTATGAACTCAAATTCTAGCATTGTAAACATGTTGGTGAAGATGCTTGATGAGAACAATGTCTTGGTAAGATATTTCACTACAAGAAATTTTGCTTTTTGCGAGGGCACCATACTATAGCAAATGCACCTTACCGTCGCAAAAATAATTTGTGAGGGCATATTTTCGTCGTATGGCATCGCAAAAGCTATGATGGCAAAAACGCTTTTTGTGACTAGCCGTCGCAAATTATGTTTCTTGAAACAGCACAAATTCCTCCCAAATAATAACTAGCCTTCACAAAATTTGTATTCATGAGTGCTATATCCCGACACAAAAAGTATGGATCGTCGCAAATGTATATTTAACAATGAGGATGACACATCGCAAAATAGGATTTATCCTCGCTAAAGACAATGTTGCGATTGTTTTGTTCCGTTGTAAAGGAATCAACACAACCACAATTATCATTCTTGTGATGGCTCTATTCTTTTGCAAATTTAGTAGATTTGTTTCAAATAGTCATATTTCTAAGCAAAATTGTTGTCCCAAATAATGTAAGTCATCACAAAAAGTTTTGTTGTGATCACTAAATATAAATCTTGGTCATTGAAAATTAATTTGGCATATTGAAATTGTCAAAATTTAATTAAATCATGGCCACAAAATCGAATATCAGATCAACCAAAAATAATAACAAAATTATTCAATATTAATTACAACATCAATTCACATTTACATATAAGCTTCAATACTTCTAGTAGTTTCCAGCTGATAGTAAAAAATTGAGATTGATAGCAACCTACTAATAGTTTCGTAACTAACTATTCAAGGCGATTTTACCAACATCGAGATTAATACGAATGTCATTGCATATAAGGAAAAACTTTAGCTTCTTATATCAACTTCGAATAATTCATTTCTTCCTTAGTCATCATCACCAAGATCTTCCTACAATCTGAAAATAGTAATCAATCTCAATATTAGAAAACGAATATTGAGAGTAGAAAACGAAGAAACCAGTTGAAACATGTAAAACAAACCCGGCGTGTTAAGAAGGAGGAGGAAGAAGATCAAGCTCCAGATATGCAGAGAAACAAATCAAAGAGGTCAGTTACAGAGGAAGAACTTCTAGAATTTTGCAAACGTAAAACATGGATGGGAAGGCCGTTGACACTGGTTATTGTACTGTGGTTTTTGAAGGAGCTAGAAGAATTGTTGGGGTCGTATCAAGCTGTAAAAAGATTAAGAATCTGAGAAACAAAATAGTCAAAAACAGTAGATAAACAACAACAATATGGGAGAAAAATCTAACAAATATAGCTAAGAGAATATCAAAAAGTTAACAAAACCACAAGTAATTTGAAATTAATAAAAGAAATGTCAGATGTAATGAGACTATTATAACATGAAATTTCCCAACGAGATGCTCATAGCCATCTACCTCATCTCCCAATCAGGCATGCCAACATTAATAACCTGTTAAAAGTTGAGATTCAACAAAAAATCAGCAAGATATAGGGCAAAATACCCTATGTCCAAACCCTACAGAAATTGCAACTTGAAGCTAAAAATCGTGAGTTACCTAGTGGAATACATAGACCAGGACATGAATTCACAGAATTGTTTAAATTAATTCAGTGAAAGCTCAATCTTAAGAATTGTGACGATAAATATATGACAGTAAGTTTACCTGCAGTCGACCAGGGCCATATATTTTCGTAGGACTTTTCCGATATTTGCAAAAAAAATCCGTTTCATATTTCGCGGCATGGGGACTTAAATGGTGCATAAAATTTCTGGCCGCCGACAACAAAAATGACTATTATGGTAGGAGGTCCACCGGTGTTTGGTGAGAGCGAGTAGAATCAGAAGAGAGAGGTGAGAGAGATCTTTGAATCTGGAGTCCACAAAATCCACGATTTCCCCCAGTCTTGTACGCTAGGGATTTGATCGGAGGATGAGACACCAAATAATTGATTGTCACGATTAATAATCCCTGGCTAAGAACCCTAGGTACCAAGGGAACTGACGATCTGGGATTACTGAGATTTGGGATTAGTGTGATATGAGAGAAGTTATTGGAGCAGTTAATAAAAGAGGACTTCTTTTCTAATTTCCTTTTTCTTGAGATCTGATTCAATTTCAGTTTTAAATTTTTAGTCAAATCGCAAAACCAAATTTTGGAGCCAATATTCCCTCCAACTATTATTTCTTTTGCGATGATCTTTTAATTATTTGCGAGGGGAATTTAACTTTATCACAAAAACTTTAAAAAAAGCAGAACGATTGCAAGGGGTGATTTTTTTATATCACAATTATACTTTATGAGACAAGACTTTTTCATCCTCACAAATTCTCATCGCAAAAGACTATTTTTCTTGTAGTGTTTCCGGATGCCAAGGGACATGTTAAAACAATCTCAAGTTAGAACATTGGATTTGCGCCTTTCAAGAAATAGAACCATCAACGGAAGACAACATAACTTTCCTAATGCTATAGAAGTTGTTTCTCTCGTTGCTTGTGAATTTGGTCTACAAAGTGCAATATCTAATCTTTCCTAATGTGATCTTTCTGGTAGATGAAACCAAAATTTATTGCACCTTATAAGTACCTTACATTCTCTTAGAAATAGTAAGATTCACTTTTGTAGGAGCATGTTTAAGTTGACACAAGTAATTTACATGAGATGCAATATCTAATCTTTTAAATTTTAAATATTTCAATGCTAATAATTATCTATAGACAGTAGGAAAAGATATGTGTTTTCCTTCTTTGAACATGATAATTAAAGTGGAAAGGCTAGCGATGTGGAGTATGGTGTGAAGTGAACCATATTAAACTTGGCTAAAAGGTTATAAGAAAATCTTGATTGACTGATGTAGCCCTAAAAACGTTTTAGGAATTCCTAAACCAAGAGACTATATGTCATGGTGCTTAGATTCTTCATATCAAACTCAACATTCAATTTTCTCGAGAGGTGCTCATGAAAGTATCATCATTTCATGTGAGTATAATATCATCCACATCTATATAATAAAATTGCTCGGCGTTTTCATTTCAATAGGATCATCTCCACTGTCCATTTCCTTAATTTTTAATCTCAATCGTTTTTTGTCTTTGATGTATTTTTTATTAACCATCCCTTTAAGTTAAATTACAATAGTGCCACCCGTAACGAAATGGAATGTCCATATAACCATTCCCACTCCACCAATCTCTCTTTATTTACTTCTAGGTTGGAAATGAAATATTGTAAAGGAATGTGAATTATTAATATTATGATTAGTAGTGTACAACTTCCTTTATTAAATTTGGAGAGCAAATTGGAATCAGTCAAAACTGTGAAAAAAAGAATATGGAGGGTACAATTCAAAATCAAATAGCAAGTTGATATGTATTATGAGAAATGGTAGGGATCCCACTAATATCTCTTACTCATCTCCCACCAACATGTAAAAGTGGTAACGTAAATACTCATTTGGTATGATTGTATCTATATAAAAGGAAGGTGGGACATGAGTGGGAGATGAGTGGTGGGTTCCCTAGCATTTCTCATGTATTATATTAGGTTCTCTTGAGTTAGTTCTTCGACCATTTTTTTTCTTCTGAAAATAACATTTCTTAAATTACAATATAGACAATTTTATGTATAATCGTGTATTATCTTAAAACTTGATTTTAATTATGATTTCAAACATAAAATTTTCATTAATTGCAAATATGTGCTACCTTAGCCACTCAGCATAGAGTAATCATAGCACCAGAACATGTCAAAGGTTGAAGACTGCTAGACGTAGACTCAGTTAAGATTTATATAAAATTTACTACATATGCGGGAAACAAAATTTATATTAGTTGATGTTTCATTTGATTTTTGTTTCTAATATGTTTCCTAAGTGTTTTTTACAGAGTGTCCTATCGACACTGTTAGAGATATTATTATCTCACATTATTTAGTTTCCTAGTTATTTGGAAACTAAATAATGTGATAATAATATCTCTAACACTCCTCCCCAAACTCAACGTGCCAACAATGAGTTTTCACGAAGAAAGCATAGCAGCGGAAGAAGGCCAAAGTGGTTGCGAAGCCCGAGTAGCGGAAGAAGGCCATGGTGGTTGCGAAGGCATGTGGTGATCTGAACAATCCAAGACAGGGTGCCTAATGTGATCCAACCTGTCTGATATGGCACACTCATGTGTGCTTGATGTGACATGTCATATCTGATGCGGCCCACCCATGTGCCTAATCATCCATTCCCCACTATCTTTTCCCCTCCCGTAAAATCTAACATGGTATCAGAGCGTAAAGGCTGTGATACCATGTTAAGAATCTTGGGTTCCACCTAAAAACCAATTGGCTATGAGGGGAGTAGATCAAGTAACTTATTAGGCACAGGCGAAACAGATCGAGTCCCAATGTGGGAAAAATAACAAATAACGATTTTCAACACGCCCCCTTACGCGCAGCGTGCAAAACAAACAGGCAGGATCTGATTCAGACGAATCATAAGAAGGCTCTGATACCATGTTAGATTTTATTGGAGGAGAATAAATATAATATTAAAGTGTATAAAACATGTACAATTGGAGCCTTTATATAGGCAAACCCTGACCAAACTAAGGCAACAAATCAGATAACCTAAACAGGGCAACATAATAATCCTAATTGCACAATTACAAAATAATTAGAAAACTAAATAATATGAGATAATAATATCTCTAACACCCCTCCCTAAACTCAACGTGCCAAAAATGAGTTTGCAAGAAGAAAGCAGAGCATCGGAAGAAGGCCAACGTGGTTGCGAAGGCCGAGTAGCGGAAGAAGGCCAAGGTGGTTGCCAAGGCCTGTGGTGATCTGAGCAATTCCATACTGGGTGCCTGATTCCTAATTAACGACATATCACGTACCTATAATTGCCACTGTACCTATAATTTATTTTAAAAATTGGTGATAGACATCCCGAAAATAAGAACTATTTTTATTTTAAATCTATAAATTACATTTTTTAAATGGGTGATAGACACTTGCATACCCTCATGTTTGATGAAAAGACAATTCCATACATTCTAGTTTGGCAAATAACACTTCCTCGAAACCCTGTGGATTGTGTACTTCAGGCAATTCCACCTGAAATTGATGAGTATGATTTTTCTTGGGAATTTGGTAATGACTCATCCACCAATGACTATAACGTAGTTTTGTGTCTAGAACAATCACCAGTCTCCAACAAGTTCATGGTGATCAATTTTAAAGATAAATTTTGGAGAAGGATTCATGAATGTTGTCATGGTAATCTGAGAGATTCCGTAAGTGCCATTTTCTTCAATGGGTCTCTACATTTGTTGGGTCGCTGGATGAATGATCGTGCAACATTCGTTATCTCTTTCGATTTTTCTGAAGAGCTTTTGAAAGAAACTGCAAAATCAGATGCACCTTTCCGTGATGGCAAAGTTTCTGAAGGATGTCATCATATCGTGGTTGTAGGAGAATGTCTTTGGATGTCCTGGGATGACTGGAATGGATTTGATGCCGAATTTAATCTTTGGATAATGAGGGAATATAACGTTAAGACATCTTGGGTCAAACTTTTTACCTTCCCCATATTTTCTCCTTGTACAAGTTTTTCGCCACTGCTCTTCTTTTTTAGAACTGGTGAAATTCGAGTGACGACTGCGTACCGGAACTTAGTACTTTATTGAATGTAAAGAAAAAGAGACACTAGAGATCATTTCCTATAAATAAACATCACTTAAGTATTTGTAATTCTTTGGCCACCTTCATTGTCTTATTTCTTTGAAAAATAACGAGAATTAACTTTTCACACTTATAAAAAATTGGAGTTCAATAAGTAATAATAACTTTACTTTGACGGATTGGGTCATCATATCTTGACTGAAATTTTTTCAGAAGAAATTAATGACAACTGCAAGTCTCTCGTTTTCAATAGACTTGAGATACACACAATTACCATAAATGTAAAAAAAGTCTAGACACTATTTTCTTTTGATCCTCTTATTACTTAAAATTTTTTCATATATTTTTTCCACAAATTTATAATTTTTACTTCGCTAAAAAAAAATTATAATTTTTACAAGGTAAAACTGAGTACCGAGTATGTATCGGCTTGATTACTTTAGTTAACCTTGAGTACTTCGATGTTATAAGAATGCATGCATCATATAAACATGGATTTACAAATAACTAAAGACGCCAATTAATAAAGATGTCAATGTTAAAGTAAAATGACTTCAAGGACAAAACATTATATTCTTATATTTCAAGAAGACTGAAATATTACATATTCAATGACCAAGAAGAGCACCACGACTAGTGATGACTAACTTAAATCGAGTTGATGGGGGACTTTTTCCGGTACCTAATCGATGACGAAGAAACGCCTTAGCGAAAATTGGTTTGCACTGCTTCTGTTCAATATATGCACGTCGCTTGAATTGCTTCTGTATTTGGTTCCTCCTGAGCTGACATATTTATATTCCGCAGAAAATTCACAGGATTGCCAAAGCCATCCAGTTACCATCCCGCTTGGAGATTGATTTCACACTCCATGTACAGTATTTCTGCGTAAGCGGTTAGTGGTGCACCCTGAACATAGAAACCCGATGTTGGGCCTCCAGTTGCATAGATAATGCAAAGATGAAACACAGAGCCATTTTATGATTTGTAGTGTTTGATTGTAACGCGATGATATTTAATGTTGTTTCTTCACTGAGTTATCTACTATAACCAAGCAGTTCTGGAAGAAAGGGCTCCCACTTCCAAAAAAATAAGGGATCTAGATCCCTGGATGTGGCAATCTCGATAGTAAGTATTCTCGCATGCGAGAGTGCACCACGCTGTAGTGTCTTAAGAAGTTGCAACGATAAAAGATCGATCCATCGGACTAATTCTCGACCGCCACACTAAGATTCGACCCATTCTCATTATTGATGATGGAGATGTCCACCGCTACGAAGCCGGATCCTACGACCCATATACTTCCAACTCTTCGTTAACATTATTTGCATACAACATCTACTATATATGCTAACCATGAAAGAAACAAATATATAAAGAAATATTATACTTACACAGTGTTGCAGTTTGCAAATGACACTGCTTTCTGCTGCAGTCCCGGTTCGCTATAGTTTTGGTCTCGTTCACCCCATCTCCAACGCATGCGATGATTGTTTTATGATCCCGAATGAAATCCTTTTCAGCGTATTGCCCTTTTTGCGGATGTGGATGCAGTATATGGAGGGGATGAAGTTCGGTGTCGCTTCAATTGCATCTGAAATTGTGGAGAATTTTTCTCCACCTGATTGTGATACCACAACATCCGGCTGGCATCACAGCGGAGAACTAGAGTTATTGTGTACGCGAACATCTCCAGGATTCATCTGATAAGCTTGATCAATGTCCATGGCCTAGGTAATGAAAAATCATAAGGAAAAAAATGAGAAATGACTTTTGATGAAACAAACTCGGGAACCCCGATTCCTTGCTAGTACGAATCAACGATATCCAAAAGTGCATTATTACAAAAGAAGAGAGAAAACCTCCAAATCCGTTTAACAAAAATAAATAGATAACACTGTTTAAATTGAAAAGAGAGTATCACTAATGGTGAGATTTCTAATCTACAACAAACAAATAGTTCTATATTAACACATATTCACCACACGACAAATTACAATTAAAATGTCCTATATGAATGCAAATGAAGTCCTCCAATAATCCCCAAAACAGAAATGCAAGGTATTAGCTATAAACATAGATTTAGAAATTAAATTTAATAAATGAAGTAATTTTTTAAAACATACAAATTAAAGTTGAGATAAAGAATCATTTGTTTAGTTGTTCGACGATTATTATCAAATTTGAGAAGATGGATTGTAAAACATAATATAGAATAAGTATTTAGTTTAGACGGTCAAATTAATAAAATGACACACTTCTATTAAATTTACTAACCCCATTTATAAAAAAATTATGATAACACAACATATCATTAAATAGGAAAACATGTTTTTAAAAAACAAAAAAAAAGAAAGTTATCAAGTTGTTATGAAAACATTCTTTTATTTATTATAACCCCTTTTATAGTCTAAAATGCTAATTTAACAATCTTTAAATTTTTATTTTTAAGAAAAAAATAGTTTATTAACATTATTTAAAAGTGTGTAATTACTAATAACTAAATAAAATAATAATGTGAAATTCAACGGTTTCGAACAACTAAACAAATGATTTCGTTCAGGCGAAGTCGCTGCTGCCTGGGCCGTCTCCAGCATTTTGGTGGCCTAAAACGAGCAATAAATTTGAGGCCCTCATAAATTTTTGGACATGCTTTGTATTGAAAAATATTTTGTGGGAACATGTTGTGCAATGTACGTGCAACCTTCGTGTTGACTCGCATGCTTTATGTTTTTTTATTTTATTTATACGATTTTATTTGTTATCGTTTAATGGAATCTCAAATTTTATGAAATACTAAATTATTTTATAAATCTTATAAAAAATGCTAAACTACCCTTATCATTTTTAAAATTATGGGCCCTCTATTTCTTGTTGCTAAGCGGTTGTCGTAATCGCTTAATGGTTGAGACGGCCCTGACTGCTACTACTGGTCGTCAGAAGGACCAGAAAAGAGAAAGAGATGGATGGACCGAACAAAAGATGACGATTGTTTCTCTAGATTTGCGTTGGATCTTTCTGTGTTAACTTGCTGCTGTTGCAGCTTGGCCGAGTTTCATCGGGAACAATAGCGGGAGTGGTGTTGGAGCTTCGGCCAAAAACAGAGCAGTGGTTTGTGAGGATAAGGAAATAAGGAGAAAGAGAAGATATAAGGGTAATCGATTGAGTCTTGTATTCATGAAGACGTTACTCTTTTTCTAGTATGAGTAATAAGGTTAAGCCTTGAAAATTAATTTGATAACCTGGACTCAATGACGTTTTTGATTAACTAGTAATGGATTGCTTGGAAAAATTATTTTTCTCATTTCAAAGAGTATGAACGAACCATAATAGTTCTCACTCTTTGGGGAATTTCCACCCCGAGAAATAATTTTTGCTGAGATGAGAATGGATTATTCAATACCGCTTTTTGTAGCGATTTCTTAAGACTTTCATTGAGCGGAAATTTTTGGACATAAGTTACCCTAATAAATATGTCTATTTTCTCAATATATATATATATATATATATATATATATATATATATATATATATGTCGGCGACAAATCTATCAAAACAAAAATGCTATTCACCCTTTCTGAAAAAAATGATATTCTCAAAAAGAAACGTTGTTCACCCCAACTGAAGCTCCGGTTTAGCACTTCCCTACGTGTGAATGTCTTTGTTTTTGGGAACCTACGAGTGAATGTCTACCTATGCAGTAGTGGGGTCCACACTTTAGTTAATTTCTCATAAAATATTTGAGGCTGACCTTAGAAGATATCGTGTATATATATATATATATTTATATATATATATGTATGTATATATATATATATAGAAGACTTGAGGATAGTCCGTGCCCGAGTGCGCTACCCCCAAAAGAAAAAGATTACAATGGTTCACCAATTATGAAGCACCCGAAGAAAGATGGAACCGTTTATGAACAAAAGTACAAATGAAAATTGATTATATTCTTCGACGCTTATTAGCATTTAATCCGATATTTGAAAAATATGCATGATTACTACATGAAAAATATGTATGGTTATTAGCCTTTAATTCGACTGCTTTTCTCGAGAGAGGGAGAGGGGGTAAGTTTTCAAGTAGTGGGTAGTTTTTTACACATATAGTGGGGTTCTAAAACTGATAAAAACGTTGGTTTTAAAACCATCCCTAAAATTTTGAAAATTCTAACTATAAATGGTGGTAGGTGAGATCTAAGGGTTGTGACTGATTAATCTAAAGGTTGAAAAGCCATTTTAAAATCAAACTATATTTGTTTTATAGAATAGAAGATAAGAATTTGTAGAAGATAGAATTAAACTACATAGGAGGAATTAGAGAAATACGACTTTATCCCCTAGGTAAGCCTCAAATTTAGGAAGGACTCAAATATAGGGGAATTGGTTTTCAGTCTTAATTAGAATTAAGCGTATTTTTGTTGAAAGGGAGGAAAAATCAGAGGGTAACATCCGCATTTCCAAATTAGGGAAAGATAATGAGGAGGATAAATGGGCAAAAAGTTATTGCTAGTGAATAATTAGGAAAAGATAAGAAGTTATTTGTTATTTTGAGTTTGCTTCCGAGGAGGTCTTTTGTGTGTCTTTATTTAAACCAAGTATTGTTCGAATTACCTCTTCCGTTTAGGTGATATTTTTCCAATGTTAATCAGTGTCCTAGTGTAAGGCTGCAATTTCACGAATTAGTTTTACATACGAACATAGTAGAGTCGTAGAGGCTTAGTATACTTGATTATTTGTATACTTTCAGTTGAATAGTTATATTGTTCTTTTTCTTTGATTACTAGGAACACATTATATTAGCAAAAAAAAGCTCTCTCCTCTTAGAGAGAGAAACCCTAGTCACTACAATGGTGTTTGATCTTCAACTATGGAAGGAGAAGATCAAGCTGACAACGAGAAAAATTAAGACTACGAAGATTGGCAAGGACCTGTTTCACGGGCACGTAAGAGCTTTGAGTTTAGTCTCATTGGTAAATTTGTGGGAGACAAACTCATCAATGGGGTAGTCATGAAGAATTTGTTCAAAAATTTATGGTGCCCGAAGGAGGAGCTTCGCATCATGGATTTAGAAACAAATGTGTTCATCTTTAAGTTTGCATCCAAGGATACTATGATGAAGATTCAATATGGGAGTCCTTGGATTTTTGACGATCAATTGTTACTCTTGAAAGAATGGATGTTGGGAAAATCTTAAAAAGATACAAACTTCAACAACATTGTCGTTTGGGTACAGATTTGGGGTCTCCCGTTATATTTGATCGATAAAGAAGTTGGTAAAATCATTGGATCAAAACTAGTTGAAGTCCACAGTTGATTTGAGGGACGAGGGAGAGCCAAACGAACGATTTGTTCGGGTTCGAAAGTTGAGCAATCAGCCGCTGCTCCGGCGTGGACCAGTAGACATCGACAGAGGGGGCACTATATGGGTGGATTTTAAATATGAGCGCATACCGACACTATGTGAATGGTGTGGTTGCGTCGACCACCCTCCGGCTGAATGTTTTGCGAAACCCCCAGGAAATTTTACGTCGGACCATAGAGTGTATGGGCGATGGCTGTTGTCGAGTAGGAAGACATTTCAAGAAACCAAGAAGATGAAGGTCCAGATCCCAGCGGAGGAGATGGCAGAGAACTCTGGTAGGCGACATGGGTAAGCGGCGGCGAAAGGTGGGACGACCCAGCTGAATCCTAGCGGAAAAGGAAAAAAGTTGCATGGGCGCCAAAAGCTGAAAATTTGAATCAATCACGGATCTTCATAGGGGGAAGTGATAAGGAGAAATTCAATCAAGATAAACCAATATTTTATTTGGAAAATATTTTGACTGCCCCAGTTGGTAAAATTACCTTTTAAAAAAGAATGGATAATGATCCCATTTTTTCGAAGAATCTATATTTCAAAGCTAAAAATCATTTCCAAAGAGAATAACCGGGAAAAGACCCGCTACAAATGCAGATCCTACACCAAGAAGGAAAGTCCATGTGAAGAGAGAGACGATGTACCATCAAGGTCCGACCCGGACTATTGCAAATGGATGTCCGAACCAAAAGAAATCGTGTGGAGATGAGAACGAAACATCTGCAACGTCATATTTGAATCCAATGAAAGAGGTTGCAATAGAGAATGGTGATCAAGGCTCGATGGAGGTCTAAGTACTTGCAACCAATGATAATCTCATTCAAGAAACGGCTGTGTCTGCTATCCAGCACTGCCGGGAACAATGAGTTGCCTCAGTTGGAACGTTCTGGGGCTTGGGAATCCTGCAAGGTTCTCTCCCTTAATGAATTGGTAAAGGATTTGAATCCTACCTTGGCTTTCTTGATGGAGACCAAGCTTTATGGTTCGGAAATGGATGGAATAAAAAACAGGTTATGTATGCAAGATGGTCACTACTGGGATTTTTTGGATAGCTGTGGTGGGTTAGCCCTAATGTGGGATGCGAGTGTCACCATCACAGTGCGCTCATCCTCGCACTATCACATCAATTGTCTTGTTGATTTCGACGAGGGTGGGGACCCAAAGAGATTGACAGGTTTTTATGGGGACCCAGACAAACAAGAGCGACACAATTCGTGGAAACTTATTAGGCAACTGAAAGCACAATTCAATGGCCCTTGGTGTATAGTAGGAGATTTCAACGCGATAGTTTGCGCGGATGATAAAGAAGGGGGTCGCTCTGTTAGCATTGGCCAAGTAGAGGAGTTTCGAAGCACTATGGGAGAATTTGAACTTCATAACCTGGGCTCTTTACTTGGTGCAATAATCAAGACGGAGATACGTTTGTTATAGAAAGGTTGTACCGTGTTTTTGCCAACCTAGAGTGGCGAACAAAATTTGGAAGTGCTCGAGTTACCAACTTGCCAACTACTACATCAGACCACTGTCCAGTAGAACTCCATTTTAATACAGTTGGATGGGTCCACGTCGTATGGGTCCACGTTGCTTCCAATCCGAGCAGTGTTGGATGCGACACGAGTGATTGCAGGACGAGATAGCTCAGGGATGGTCCGAGGGGGGAAGGTCATGTAATGTCCAAACTCAGAGTGATGACATAGAAATTGAGGAACTGTAAGATGTTTGTTCTCGGAAATGTACGGTTGAAATTGAAAAAGTTGAGATCCAGACGAACAAAACTTGAGAACAAAAAACAAATTCAGAGAACTATTGAGGAGAAAATAAGCGTGAAGAAGAAAATAAATGGCTTGCTTGTAGCGAGCAACAATGGAAACAGAGATCCCGGGTGCAATGGCTACGTGAAGGGGATAGAAGACGAAATATTTCCAACGCAAGGCTTCGGCGAGTCAAGCAAGAAACTTGATAACAGGTATAGAAGAAGAGGAAGGAACTTGGCTCCCGGATGATGATGATATTACAGCGAGGCTGGAGGGGTATTTCCAAGACATTTTCAGTACTTCTGACCCGGATGCAGCAGATATTCGGATATTGCTCGGATTCATGCAAAAAAAAAAATCATAGCGGAGAAAAAAACATGGCTCGATCGTGCTTATACTAGAGAGGAAGTTGAGCACAGTCTAAAACTTATGGGGCCCTTAAAAGCCCGCGGAATTGACGGTTTCCCCGCGCTCTTTTATAAAAAATATTGGAGCATAGTGGCCGATGAGGTATGTTGTTATGTTCTTGATGTTTTAAATGGACTAAATAACATTGCTCATGTCAATCATAAAGTGATCACACTTATCCCCAAGATGAAGCAAAGAAAGACTCCGGCTGATTTTCGACCCATTAGTTTGTGAATGGTGATCTATAAATTGGTTACCAAGACTATGGACAATTGTCTCAAAAATATTTTGCTGAGTCTGATTATGGAGACACGGAGTGCCTTTTTCACGGGACGGCTCATCATGGACAATGCACTAACGGCCTTTGAGCTCCTACATACCATGCAACAACGTATCAAAGGCAAGAAGTGCTACCTAGCTTTGAAGACTAATATAAAAAAAGCATACAATAGAGTTGAGTAGAATTTTATGAAGGCGGTGTTGACTAAACTTGGCTTCGGGAGTGGATGGATTGCGTTGGTAATGGATTGCATACCATTGGCAACCTTTTCCATTAACATTAGAGGTTGGCCAATGGGCTTCATCACGCCCACACGTGGAATCCAACAAGGATGTCCACTTTTGCCGTATCTCTTCCTCTTGTGTGGAGAAGCCTTGTTTTACGCTCTCTACACCCTTATTAATGACGGCGTGCTTTCGGAATTAGCTGCTTCTCGAGGAGGACCGGTAATCTCTCATCTTTTTTTTCGCGGACGATAGTATTCTTTTCACGAAAGCGACCTCAGAAAAATTTACTACGCTACGGAATTTGCTACAGCTTTATGAGAAGGCCACGGGCCAAAAAGTGAATCTCCGAAAAATCTTCGGTTGTTTTTTGGCGAATATGAGTAGAGCCCGTCAAGATAAGCTAAGTGTGTTGATCGGTGTAAAGCGCGAGGCCTTGCATTATCGACATCTCGGGCTTCCTGCGCATATTGGGAAGAAGAAAAATTTGAATTCCAAGGGGATGCCGAACGCATTGAAAGCAAGCTTAAAAGTTGGAAGGAGAAATACTTGTCATTTGCCGGGAAGGAGAATCTTATTAAATCGGTGATTCAATCGATTGCAAGCTATTCGATGAGTTGTTTCTTCTTGCAAGTGGGGTTGCAAAAAAATTGATTCGCTTATCGCCAACTTTTGGTGGGGGGCAAAAATTGATAAACGGCCGATGTTTTAGATGTCGAAGGAGAGGCGTCAACTCCCACGGTCCCAAGGTGGTTTACACTTGCGGGATTTGACCAATTTCAATCGTGCCCTTATTGCGAACCAAGTTTGGAGATTCCTCTACAATCCGAACTCGTTGGTCGCGAGGGTGTTCCGAGCAAAATACTTCTCCAGCACCGGTTTATTAGGCGCTAAACTTGCGAAGGGTTGCTCGTGTGCGTGGAGAAGCATTTTCGCGGGTAAGAAAGTGATTTTGAAAGGTGTCCGATGGCGAGTTGGAAATTGTGAAAGTTTGAGAGTCTTCGGAGACCCATGACTTTAAAACATATGGACTTTTCGGCCAATCACTCCGGCTGGCCCAATTATCAATCTACGGGTCTCCCAACTCAACGACGAAGAAAACAGATGCTGGAACATGGAAGCTCTTAAAGCTGTTTTACGGGACGAAGATATTGAAGAAGTGCAAAGAATTGGAATTCCTAAATTTCCCGAAGTTGACCTGCTTATTTGGCACTACGAATATTCAGTTCGATCCGGATATAAATAACTAGAAACACTGGATTTTGACTCCGGGAGCTCTTCAAACTTACACATTTCATATTGGTGGAAGGGGTTATGGTCATAAAATATTCCTAAGCGCATTATTTATCCCATTTCCGTGTGGGATTTTTTGCTATCGATTGCTCTACCGGGACCAGAAGCTTCGTTTGGAAGCTGGTTTCCTCAAGCTTTCGAGTCCCAACAAAGGGACAAACGAGAAAAGCTTTGCTATGGAGTTCGGTCCCTGTGGAATAATCGAAACCAACTAGTTTTTTACAAAAGGAGGAGAGAAGCTGCTGATATAGTCGCTCAGGTGGAAGATTTGATCGACGAGAACCATGATAGTATGAGTAAGTCTCAGAACGCAGGGCTGGATTCGACTCCAAATCATCCGGTTAAGCGCTGGTCCAAACCACCTTTCGGATGGTACAAAGTCAATTTTGACGCTGCTTGGAACAATGGTCAACGGTTGGCCGGAGCTGGGGTGGTAGTTCGAGATGATCACAGAACTTTCATCGCGAAAAAGGTACAAAACTCCCCTTCGGTGGCTCGGCTAAGGAGGCGGAAGCTGTGCTTTTTTCGAAGCAGCGAAGGTTATTGGTGAGCTAAACCTCAACCACGCCATTATTGAAACGGACTCAAAAGTCCTTGCCGACTTGTGCAACCGAATGAGGAAGGCGACACTGTGGAATAGTGCAGACCGCAGGGAGGAGGAAGATGTGGACATCTCCGAGAGTGGATGGAAGATTAAGCAGGCGATGAGGCTCCTGAGCAATAATCATCAACTTGTGCTCTCCCCTAGAGAAACAAATGTACCAGCTCACACTGTGGGACAAGAAGTGATCAAGCTCAACAGACATGTAGAGTTAATTTTTATTCCACCTATTTGGTTAAGTGATGTACTGGAGTTTGATCTTAGGGATGATGTCTCACTTATCAATAAATTTAATATTCAAAAAAAAAAAGAAAGAAAATATAAGAAGTTAGAGAGAGATAATGGAGACGAAAAGTATAAGATGAAATATATAGTTCTTGTTCTTTTATCAATTGTTTTCTTTGTATAAACTACACTAGTACTATTCTGTTAGAAGTTTACATCAATTTCATTTGCTTCCCCAAACTTTGCTTAATTACAAATTAGCACTATTATATAATGACTTAGTTTGGCAAAGACAGATTATTAGATAGATTATTAAATGAGTGGTTGGGATGAAGTGTTTTTGTCTCTCTCTCCTCATCTCAACTACAAATTCAATAATCTATTCAATAAACTATCTTTGCCAAACTAGGCCAATGTGTAGCAGTTTATTATGAATTTGAAGTTTTGAACCCCTTTATTTCCTTTCTCTCTGATTTCTTCTCTCTTCCCCTTTCACCAGTTCACCGCGAATTCTACAGATTCCGGCTTCATTTCCGCCGGAATTGTTCATCGACAGGTCACCGGAGATGGGTTCTCTCCAGCAGCTCCATCTTCTTCAAACAACCACGCAACCTCCTCGTGTTCCACCCAAAACCCATCATTCCACATTTCACGGCCTCAAGCAATGCTCTACAATGCCCGAGCTCAAGCAGTACCATTCCCAAATCATCCGCCTCGGTCTCTCTTCCGACAACGACGCAATTGGTCGACTCATTAAGTTCTCCGCAATCTCAGTATCTGGAGATTTGAACTACGCCCTCAAACTGTTCGCTACAATGCCTCACCCAGACGCGTTCATGTACAACACTCTAATTAAAGGTCACTTACAATCCCAATTAGCCACCGAATGTTTCCTTCTCTACTCTCGGATGTTGCGAGAATCGGTTACGCCTAATGGGTTCACCTTCCCTCTTGTCATCAGAGCCTGTTGCGTTGATTACGGCATTCAAAAGGGTAAGCAAGTCCATGCTAATGTTTTCAAATTTGGGTATGGATCAGATGTGTTTTCTCAGAACAACTTGATCCATATGTATGCGAATTTGCAGTGTATGGAAGAAGCAGAGCATGTGTTCGACAGAATGCCTCACAGGAATGTTGTCTCTTGGACAAGTTTACTTACTGGGTATTCTCAGTGGGGATGTGTTGATGAAGCTCGTCGAGTTTTCGACTTGATGCCAGAGAAGAATTCTGTTTCTTGGAGTGCCATGATTGCAGGTTATGTTAGATGCAATCGCTTCCGAGAGGCGTTCGATCTGTTTGATAGGATGAAGTCAGAGAGGGTGGGATTTGATAAATATGTTGCAGCTAGTATGTTATCAGCTTGTACTGGCCTAGGAGCTCTAAGACAAGGGGAGTGGATTCATGGGTATATCAAGAGGAATGAAATTGAATTGGACTCGAAGCTCGCTGCCACCGTTATTGACATGTACTGCAAATGTGGTTGCTTAGAGAAGGCTTATCAAGTCTTTGATGAATTACCCCGTAGAGGGATTTCGTCTTGGAATTCCATGATTGGAGGGTTAGCATTGCACGGAAAAGGCAAGTCTGCCATTGAGCTTCTCAAGGAGATGGAGAAACTAGGAGTAAAACCAGACTACATCACTTTTGTTAATGTCCTCAGCGCTTGTGCTCATTCTGGGCTTGTGGAAGAAGGGCGGTATTACTTCCGTTACATGACTGAAGCTCACGGGATTGAGCCTGGATCAGAGCATTTTGGATGCATGGTTGATTTGCTAGGAAGAGCTGGTTTGCTGGAGGAAGCTAACAGGCTCATCAATGAAATGCCTGGGACTCCAGATGCAAGCGTATTGGGTGCTCTACTTGGAGCTTGTAGAATACATGGAAACATCGTATTGGGAGAGCAAATAGGAAAAAGAGTGATTGATCTTGATCCCCAAAACAGCGGCCGCTATGTGATTTTGTCCAACATGTATGCAGATGCTGGTAGATTGGAAGATGTTGCACGCGTGAGGAAGATGATGGATGATAGGGGAGTGAAGAAACCTCCTGGACTCTCCATGATTGAATTGGAAGGTGTTGTGAATGAGTTTGTTGCAGGAGGAAGGAGACATCCTGAAGCTAAAGAGATATACGCCAAAGTGAAGGAGATGCTGGAAGATGTCAGGTCTTTTGGGTATGCGCCTAACATGAGTGGAGCTGTGGATGATATGGATAATGAGGAAGAAAAGGAGGATCCTTCATGGTACCATAGCGAAAAACTTGCTATGGCGCTGGGGTTGCTGAAGACTAAACCAGGCGAAACTATGCGAGTTACAAAGAATTTGAGAGTTTGCAGAGACTGCCACATAGTGAGCAAGCTGATCAGCAAGGTTTACGATAGAGAGATCATAGTAAGGGATAGAAATAGGTTCCACCATTTCAAAGGGGGAGAGTGTTCTTGCGGCGATTACTGGTAAAAGCTACGTGGTTGATGAATCTTTCTTATTTATATGCCATAGGTACCTGGCAAGATCATGTTCACTGCCTGAACTATTTACAGCAATGATGTATTTAGTTAGAGGAACTACTAAATGCATCATTGTTTACACAACAGGAACTGTTAACATCACAACATTTGAGGCAATAGACACCTTGTTTCGTAGGCAATGAGAGAAAATTGTCCACTGCCTGAACTATTTACAGCAATGAGATGGTTTCAAGATCTTTAGAATGCAGGTCCTGGTGGATTCAAGGCAATGGTTATTGGGAACCACCCAAGCGAGATAAATGAAGATAAGCATCCGTCCCTGAAAGAGTGTTGTGCGTGTAAGGTTAGCAAATTTGTTGTAGAATCCCAGTCAATTGATTTATTGTTAGATTCTCAAGTATTCAAGTGAAGAAAGCTCCAACTTGGTGGGCCTTCAAGCCCATCTGTTCCTGCTTGCAAACGTCATGGTGGGCCTTCAAAGCTTACACCTTCCTAAGCATCTTCGTTCCGAAGCAAGGGTTGGTTAATATTGATCACCTCGCCGGTATGGTTAACCGTCTTCTCATGGCTTTCGTATTTCACGCATCACAAATTCGCACTGCTGAATATACACCTTGGTATTTAGAAATCAAACCGCTATGCTATCTTCCTCTTTCATTAATGTTGTGTTGTTCATTGTGTTGTTCATTATGGTATACGTGGTTGATGATTTTCCCTCGGATGCCTACAAACTGTTCGATCAAATGCCACTGTCTGAATTTGTTGTTTCCCAATATATGAGGCACCATCTGTCTCAAACTCTCTTTCCCCTAGACCTTGATTTATTCAATGGGCTGTTAAAGAATATTATACTTCGACTTCCCCTTGGTCAAAGTTTTACTTATTGAGAAAGGGGCAAGCTTTATGACATGTTTGTTTGGCCTTGTAACATTCTCCTACTAGTTACATGGCAAAGAGTGCAGCAGTATTATTGATTGATCGGAATGAGATATATTAGTCTTGTTTGCAATACTAACTGTTATAATAAGATGATAGTTAAAGAGGTCAGGATTGAATGTATTTTCTTACCACGTTTATAACATTATTATAATGCATTACAAATTTAAATTTACTGCAACATTATGCAGTTTCCATCTGAGAGGATATATCCGGCACTGATGCAGGATATAGCCAGCACTGATAAACTAGGAAATGACTGGATAGTTGGAAAAGGACAGGTTGCATGCATTACTTCTGATGGGGAAGTTGTAGACACTTTTCCAAACTTCTTATATAGAGTATATAAGACTGGCATGGGTTTCAATTCGTAAAGATTTTCATGTATTCTTGACTCTCTGTCACATTGTCCTCGAGGAAATGGGCCGTCCGACTTTGCTAATTAAGAATCAAATAATTAGTATCCTTAACAAAAAAGCATCCTTATGTACTACCATTTAGCAATCGAGATCTTTGATTTTTTTATGATTCAATACAATCTCAAATAATTAGTATCCTTGTCTGGAGAATGATCGAGAACTCAGTTGCGGAGGAGAAGTTCGCATATTCTGTACTTCAACTTGATGCAATGAAATTTGAGCTCCTCTAGTGAATAAGTTAAGGTATTCCAACCAGTTCCAGTAAGCCCAACCAGAAGAGTGCGTGATTTACTTTCTATGGAACACGTGCACTGAAAAGCTCTGTGATTGTCTAGGCCATCTGTAGATCTGATAGATTCATTAAGTTTTATATATTGAACAAAGAGGAAGACAATCAAAATTAATAGACCGATGTAAAATAACTGAAGCTGCAAAACTGATGCTAATACACTAATGGATTCAAATACATATTTACATGCATAGCTCCAAGGACACTGGCTGATCTAACACATAGGTATATGTTTTGTTTTTTGGTAATCAACAGCAAATAGCTCTAGGAGTGGAAAGGACTTTACGCATCTCCCTAACTACAACATTCTTGCCCCGCATTACATTTTTCTCCAAACATGTAGTTCTCACAGAATTAAACTTCATTGGTTTTATGTGGATGGATCATTCATGTTTGATGGAAGATATTGATCATTGCAGGACTTTTTGGAAAGAAATCAGAATGGATCAGGCTTGATAGCCTAACAGAAAAGATTAAGCATTTGTTAGTCTGGCTAGCCATCTTGAACTGGTTGACATCAAGGCCGATCTGCATACACTCGGTATGATTAAATGTCACTTCAATTTATAGTTTAGCTATTTTTTTTTGATTAATTTTAGCCTTAGGAATAATAAAATAGAAGTTGGTTGATTCGGAACTCTGAATAAAACTGGGTTTGTTTAGTTTTTAGGCAGCTACAGTTTATCCTCATTTTAGTCATGACGATAGGCGTGGATCAAATTTTGTCCTCTCGATAGTCCTTCCCTTGGAACTGATTTCCCCCTTTTGCCCAAAATTTCGACCTAGCAGGGGTTTAGGCCTTTTCTCAGAGATGCTCTTGTGGATTCTTAAAATCTATAAGTTGTCTTACTAGGTTTGCCGATTAACTCACAACTCACAAGAGAACATGCATATAATTTAAAAATCTGACTTCAAGGATTAGGCAAGTTAAAAAGTCTGATAGTTTCCAGAAACAAGGCAAAATACAGAGAGAACATTAATGAAGAGGAAGATGGAGAATACAAGGAGAATACCAGGAGAGAATATATGGGGGGCTATCCAACGGTCTGAATTCTGACCGTTGGATTTAGGTTATAAAGATATGTGCATAGATCCCTTATGGTTTTCGTCTTGTTACAAATAGGTCCAGCTATTTAATATCCACCATCGAGTTTTGCTTTGACTTAAATAGAGTCCTTTGACTTGTCTTCTGGTCCTTCAACTTTCATCATTCTGCATTTTGGTCCTTAACTTCATTTTATCTTCTATTAGCAACTACGTCTTGATAGAAACTGTTTCAACTACAGTGGAACCTTTTCTGGGGGGAGAACAATCTATAAAAGCAGTTGGGGAATTAATTTTTTTTTCTCATGTTTTTAAAATGGGCGACTCCAAGGTTCGTAAACAGCCTATCTTCTATAGCTCATTTAATGTTGATTAAATCAGTTAAGCAGTGGATCATAAGTGGAGGGCATAACAACATTTTGACGATATAAATATATCACACGTTTACTTAAAAAGAATATAATGAGTATAGTATGTTTTCGTAGTGCAATTTGATGGTTCATTTTACTTAGAGCTGAGACTATTTAGTAAATAATTGTTTTTTCCCCTGAAAATATATGTTAGTGCATAAACTTTTTTAACTACATTACATATATGTTTCTTTTATGAATCCATTTAATTAACTAAACTCAAATATCTGATTGTATTGTGCCCGGCCTTGTATCAGAAATGGGCCCTTAGATAGCTACATTGCTGGGGACACAAACCAAGTCCAAATTAATTGTCAAAAAGTTTGTTGATAACAAAATCCAGAGTGCCAAAAGAAACTATCCCTTTTTGTCAAAGGAAAATTTAAATAAAGAAAGAGAAAGAACCTGCCCCTAGAAGAGCTTAAAAATAATAGTATCTAATACCTTCATCGTCAAAACTATCATTTTTTACAAGGGTATAAATCATGTCCAAATTAATGCAAGCACCTTTTGTGCGCATACCCTTGGTTAGTTTTTCCTTAATTGTAACTTGTAGCTATGTTAGAGCTTCTCCAACCCATCAAAAGGGAAGAGGAAAAAGTGATGGCTTCCAACCCCTTGACGTTAAGGGGAAGAAAAGACCCAGGGCTAATCCTTGCCAAGGAAAGCAATATAGGATTATTTTAATAACAGAAAATTTGAATTTTTAAAAGTTACATATAAAAAACTGTAAGGATTCTTAAAGGAGATTTCACAATCGGGTTGTTTGGATGAGCTGAAATAAGTGAGAGGTTGAGCTTAAAAGCTCCTTTTATCTGTAGTGTTTGAATGAGGTAGATTATTATAGATTGTGGGTAAAAAAAATATTTTTTAGAGATTCGAACCTGAGACCTCATGTAATAGACTCAAACACTTTACCACTATGATAACACAAAACTGTGTAAAATGAACCAAAAATTACATTAAAGAGTTCAGAATTTTGCCCAAGAAGTGCGGAATTCCGCCAAAAATTTCCGAACTCTTTAATGCCGGAAATCCGGGTTTCATGCCGGAATTTCAGAATTTTTTGGCGGAATTCAGGTTTTTTTGTTTGTTTGGAGAGGTTTGACCGATTTTCTAAATTTTTTGACTTTTTAGTTCCTCTCTACTTACTCTCATCCAAACAAGCCCAATATAATTAAGCTTGGAGCAATAAGAATTATGAGTAGTCGCAAGGAGAGCCTCTAGAACCCAATGAAGATGCCATGGAAGGTGACCTCGAATTTGCTTGTTGCATGTATGAAGGTAAAGGATAGTCTAAGATGTTCAAGAACATCAAGACATCCTTGAGGTTGAGGTTGTGATAAAACAAGCCTCCTTTGGAGTTTCTATATGCTATTTACCCGAACAATTGTAGAGCACAAGTAATTTAGCTTTATTTCGCATAGTTTAACTTAGTTTAGTTTGATTGTTATCCCAAAAAAAACCACTAGTCTAATTTCTTCATTTGGTTAAATTTCAATGTACATGCTAATTTTGCTGACAGCGGTAGTATTTTTATTTGATTGTAGGATTTGAGCATAATGTGAAGTTTGCAAGGAGAAGAAATCAACCCCTAGTGAATTCATGCATTAGACAGCAAGGCAGAAATTAAACTTGGGAATTTCATTAAATTGGAATTAAAATAAAATCTACCCCATACGTGTTTGACACAAAACGACCGAGAGGGAGCACTTAGTTGATGCTCAGGAATCCCGAACATTTTGGTGAACAATGCAATCAATCAATGAAAAAGTCTTCAAGGAATCAAGGAGGAATTCGTAGTCAAAACGGAGAAAAATTGAGAAGCATGGTATACAGGGTATACGGTGGTATCCGGAATTTGATACCGTGGCATGAAGAATCTTTTAGAACACGATAAACACTCGGTATTGTTCACCGCGGTATCCAAAATTTGATACCGCGGTAAGGCAGACAAGGAAACAGTCCAAAATTATACTTGGTGAAGTCCACTGCGGTATCCAGAATTTGATAACACAGTAAGGAAGAAAAAATGAGAAGTAGAGTTGTCTCGATAATGTTCATCGCGGTATCCAATGCAACGATACAGCAGTATAGCAGACCAATTTTAAAGAATTTTCAAGGAAAGGTTGAGGTTGACCACGGTACACACCGAGGTTAACCACGACACTGGAGACACAGTGACCAATATTGCGCGTATAGAAGGACTAGATACCGTGGTATATGGAACAGAACTGCCAATGAAGGGTTTCAACTCCATTACAACTCCAGCACTCCAAAACCCCCATCCGCCAATGTGCATTCAATCTTTGCAAGAACACCCTAAAAAGCACCAATCACTCCCAAACTTCACCAAATTGATCACACATCGTTCCTACTCCACAAACACTTCTTTGTATCTCCATTAGCTCCACAAATCATCAAGTTGAGGAACCCACTTGGGAAAGAAATTCAAAACAGCCCATTGAGAAGTTTGAAGAAAGCCCATTGAGAAGTTTGAAGAAGGAATTGAAGTGAAAGAGAAGAAGAAACATCGGAAAGTGATCCAAGAGCTTCAAGGATCCACAATCATAAGTTGATTCCAAGGAGTTCAGAAATTTGCTGACCTAAACTATGGACCACCATTGACCAAACGACGAGTCGTTTTCGAGCTTGTAAAACTTGCCTCGAGCGTCGAAGTACACTATATACTCTCTCTCTCTCTTTCATTATAAAATTCTTGATGTCAATTGATATTATTTTCTTGATTGGGTATTTTGAGATTGTTGAATTTAAATATTTTCCATCCAAAATCACACACGAACCATGAACAAGAGAATTTCTATTAGTCACGGGACTAGGAAAAAAAAGTAAGAAATATGCTAATGAGGGGGATGGTATGCCACCATGCCCTTCAAGGCCACCGCAGGTGCGAATCCAAGGATCCTACACTATGAAATTATTTCAAGAATGATATTTTGACGAAAAGCGTTTTGGTGGTGCCAATGCGCAAAGACTTGTTGAAATTGGGTCTCTAAAGGCAGAAAAGGCTCACCGTGAGAGAGTTTTTCTTGAGACGCCTGAAATGCCTCCGCATCTCACGAAAGTCTTAATGGGAAGGACTTTTGGAAGCTTGTTCAAATCTCCACCGAAAAGGCATGCACATGGAAGTTAAAGACTTCTTTGCTTGTGGTATTACGTAGGTGTAATTTTTCAAACATCTTAGCTAGTTTTAGGGCTTTAGGCATTTAGCTAGGTTATAGAAATTACGCCGAATGGGTTCACCTTCCCTCTTGTCATCAGAGCCTGTTGCGTTGATTACGGCATTGAAAAGGGTAAGCAAGTCCATGCTAATGTTTTCAAATTTGGGTATGGATCAGATGTGTTTTCTCAGAACAACTTGATCCATATGTATGCAAATTTGCAGTGTCTGGAACAAGCAGAGAGGGTGTTTGACAGAATGCCTCAGAGAAATGTTGTCTCATGGACAAGTTTACTTACTGGGTATTCTCAGTGGGGATGTGTTGATGAAGCTCGTCGAGTTTTCGACTTGATGCCAGAGAGGAATTCTGTTTCTTGGAATGCCATGATTGCGGATTATGTTAGATGCAATTCAAATTTTGATTTGAATCTCTCACATAAAACTCTCAAACTCTCTCTTCATCTTCTGAAACAACCACATACCTCTCTCTCTCGTCCAAACTCTCATCTTCTGCACTTCATCTTCTGCAATTTCATGGATCCCATTGATGAATCCGTTTCTCCTTCAAAAATCAAGATTGATGTTTGTGATGAAGTGAACAAGTCGATTACAATGGATGTGGAAGAATGTGGGCATGTCTCTGAAAATACATAGGTTACTCCGGCAACCACCGAAGCCCAAAATGAAGAGGAAATCGATGCAACTCCGGAGACCTCCTGAGAGAAAAGAAGAAAACCCAGATCTTATTGCAAACCCTTCTGTAAATACTTCAAGCGCCATAGAAACTGAAGAAACCCAAGAGACAATCGGAGTACCAGATAACAACAAAGAGCAGGAAGACAGCATCCAAGGCAGGGAAGAAACTGAAGAGACTCAAAAACCAGTCGATGAAATTGTTGAAACTCAGGACACAACCGGTGCAGATGAAATTGGTGAAACCCATGAAACAACCGGTGCACTAGCCACAGGTATTCCAACTTCTGAACTTGCTTTGTTTGTTTTTGATGGATTGAAACTCACTGGTGACCATTTACCACCGAATTTAGGGTCTGGAGAAGGTGGGAATGTAGGGGATGGAGAAGGTGGGAATGTGGAGAAACCACAAGAAGTTCATAAGGAAAACCCAATCCCAGCCCCAAAATCCCAAACTGAAACCGAAGAAGGTAGCCGGAAAAGCCCTAGACTGAAGAGAAGGCTGGACTTCAACAATGAACAAGTCAAACCAAAGAGGAAACAGAGAAAGCAAACAAAACCAACCAGGATAAGAGTACAACAGAAAGAAACCAAGAAAACAATGAAGAAGAGGAAGGAAAGAGACCCAAGCCCACCTGAGGATATTGACCACACTGAAGAGGTTGCTCTGGAACTGTACATGTGAGTTCTTTCATATCTGTTCAAGGTTTCTGTCTGTACATTATGAAATCTTATCTATGACTTTTTAAGTTTTATCTGCTTTATTTGTTTGGTCCAATTGTGCATACTTTAGAGCTTAAATGTTCTCACACCATGTTACCTGTTTTACATTTCTATCCATATTATGTATCCTTCAAACAATTCATCGTCTGTTTTAAACTGTGTTCTATGAGTTTTACTAGGAAGTTGTTTGTGCAGCCAAAGTAGGAAACACTATAAACTGAGGAAGGATGGACAGCCGAACAAGAGTCAAAGAAATTCAATGATTCGGAAATGGAATGAAATAGATGAGTATGCAAAGCAAGAATGGGTGGAAGAGGCTCAAAGAAAGATGCATGAGAATGAAGAATCCTCTGAGACAGAAAGTGGTGATGACTACAGGGTGGAACCAAGATCCACTTCAAAACAAAGAGAACATGAGGATGCTGAGTATAATGAGGCAATAGCACCACCACAAGAAACAGCACCACAAAAAGAAACAGCGCCACAAAAAGAAACAGCACCACAACAAGAAACATCTACTGGAGCTACTAGAGCATTCATCCGGTTTCGGTGAGCTCCACTTCTATCCACAACCTAGATTGTTTTAAGTTATGTGCATCCAATCTGCTATTTTATGACTTCTTTCTAGCTTTGATGTTGAGATTTTATTCATTGAATCCAAAGTAAATTATTTTACACATCTGCATCTAACGTTCTTTCAAACTTATGGCTTTGTTTATTGTTGATATTACTGAGCCTTGACAGTGTAATTTAAATGTTTTAGATTTCTATCTACATGCCAGATATATCTTTCTGTCTCTGAACTTGTTTTAAACTGGATTGTAGGATGGAGAGGATTGACTACTAGAAGAATGTCGAGGGTATTGATTCCATTACCAAAGACATAGCAGACAAGATAAGGGAAGACTGATTTTCCATGATTGATGACCAGAGCGACATATACGTCAAAGAAGCAGCTCAGGAGAGGAGGAGAAGAGAAATTTTAGAGTAGCAAGGTGTCCTTCAAGCAAAGCCAAAGAGGGTTTCAAAAAAGGCAAGAGTTGTGGAAAGGTTGAAGGAAAGGGAAGTTGTGGTTAAATCAGGACATAAAAAGGGTGGGAAAAAGGAGAGGTGCCAGAGTTACATGTCCCTTCCAAAGATTTGTGATCTGTACAACGGAATGACTACTGACCAGAAGGAATGGATTGAGAAGATAGGACTGGGGGGATTAAGGCATTTGGACATTTTGTGGACACCTGAACCTTTCAATGCTTTCATATACGATGCCTATGACTCTGCCACACAATCTATCTCTGCCCATGGTCGGGAGTACAGAATCACAGATGAGACAGTTGGCTGGTTGCTTGGGGTGAGTACCACAGGGAAAATTCTTGAACAAGAGGAATCCGATGTGATTTCGAAGAAATTGGCCCGTGAGCTTGACCTCTCTAAGGCATGCACAAATGTCACTGATTACTATCCCTGGTTCGAGAAAAAATAGAATAAGATACTAAGTGATGAGTGGAAGAGGAGGGGAGTGGTGTTCATTTTGGCATGTTTTGGGATGCCCAACACAAGACTAGGAGTTAGAAACACAGTAGTTTAGTATGTCATGGATCAGGAGAGGCTAGAAAAGGTTAAGTGGGCAGGTACTTGGCTCCAGTTCCTTAAAGCTCAGCACACTCTGGTTAAATTGAAGGAGGCAATCCGAGGGGCTGGTTGCTTGTTGATACCAATGGTAACTGTCCATTTTACTTGTCTATCTTTATGTTCATAATATCTATCCAAATGTATAACAAATCTGTTTTGTGTGTACAGAAGGTGTATTTGGAGAAGTTCGTTCCAAAGCACCACAAACACCCTAAAGGATGTGAAGATGCAGAGGCAAGGCCTAGACTGATGCTATGGGACACTGACAACCTGAATTCCAGATGGAAATTTGTACAAAAGTACATGAATACAGTAAGACCTGTTAATATATCAATCCATTCTATGTGGTTTACATTTCTATCAGCCAATACATATATGATGTCCCTGTTTTTGAACAATGCAGCTGGAGTTGCTTCCACAGCCACACAACAAAGATGAGTTCAAACCTGATTTCAGCAAAAGAGAGCAGTGGGATGAGGTCATGTTAATGAACAAATAGGAAGCGTTGTCGAACAGGTCGAACAGGCCAATACATATATGATGTCCCTGTTTTTGAACAATGCAGCTGGAGTTGCTTCCACACCCACACAACAAAGATGAGTTCAAACCTGATTTCAGCAAAAGAGAGCAGTGGGATGAGGTCATGTTAATGAACAAATAGGAAGCGTTGTCGAACAGGCCGTACAGAGGGTACTAGAGAAGAGGTTGGGTAAACAAATGCAGTACCCTGCAGAGGAGGAAGAAGAATATGAAGAGGAGGAACAACAGAATGAGGGAAATTCAAGAGAGGGAAGAAAACAAGAATCCGAGGGCAGGCAAAATCCAACAAGCTTCCACCGAAGTCTCCAATACAAGTATCTTCAACTCCCACCATGTCTGGTCATGCATCACCAAGGGTTTTCCCACCCATAAGACCTGCTCATGGATCACCTAAGGTGCCAGCTTCTCCCATCGAAAAGAATACTGTCAGTCCATCGAACAGAGGAGGGAGAGGGAGAGGGAGAGGTAGAGGAAGAGGAAGAGGGGGGAGAGAGAGGCAGTAAAGGGCCCAAAGAGAACCTCGGAGAGAGTAAGGATGCAGGGCACATTTGATGTTGTGCTGCCAATCATGCCGGAAGTGGAAGACTGCTGGTTGCATTTCTAAATGAGCCGTCAGGCTGTTGAGGGCATGAATGAGAAGCCGGAACTAAGGACTCCATTTCAATAGTGACCATTTCCCTACATTAAAATGTTTGTGATTGATCAATCTCATTGTTTATTTATAAATGGAATGACTCCTTGTTGATTAAATGGTACGTACCCTTTCTCTAGAGTAACTTCCTTGTTGATATAAATGGAATGGCTAATATAGCCAAGAATTATTCATGGCAGCTGGAGGTTCCTACCTACTTAGGAGATACGGTAAATGAATAAATAATAATCTTTACTTTATGTTCTATTTTTACAATGAATGTTATGTTGTAAAATTAGAACGTTAACAGAACTGTTTGAGTGTTTTAAACTTTTATCCTAACGTGCATCTATACAATCTGCAGATGCTCGACTGCATGTCCCACATCCTCCACCTCCAAGAGAAATTTAGGACTGGTGAGGAGAAGAAGATCTGGTTCTTTCCATGCATGTATGCTGTAAGTAATTAAAACATTTGAATCATTGCACTTAATTCCGTCGTTGATTGATCAATACTACATTTCGAATTTAATGCGGTCATTTTCATGCACAGTCATTGGGTCAGAAGAATGCAAATGCTGGGATAAATCCATTGTACATGGGGGACATGAACTCGATGTCTATGGTAAGCGTTACGTCCTAGTCCTCCAAGCGTCAATAGCAAGAGCATTTTTGACTTGCTTTGTTCTTTGGCTTATGGACAAGTTTCTATTCCCCTCAACATCCACGACACTCATTACTTTCTCATGGTATTGCACTTTATCGAAAAAAAAGTGTACATCCTTGATCCCATGTCGAGGTACATTTACCTACCGGATGCGATTCGTGAGAAGCTTGGACAAATGCACTCAAATTTCAGCATATCCCTGCCAGAATATAGAACTGTTCACGACATCAGAAAGTGGGAGATTGTTTGGACAAAACCTGACATTCCACGACAACATAATAAGTAATGTCTACATACTAATGTTTCAGTCTAGCTTGTTTACATTTTTATCCAATTGTTCTGTAATACTATTTACTTTGCTTTTTCCAGCTATGATTGTGGAGCATATGTGTGCTTCTACATGGTAAATCTGAGGGAGCTGATCCCAGAACCTGTTCGGAGGATAAAGATTAATGAAAAATACATAAGAATCTGGCTCGCCAATGAAATTGGCCGTTCCGAGTTCAACGACCTCCGACGGGACCTTCTTGATGCTGTGGACAGATTCAAAGCCGAGGAAAACAATGAGGACTTATTTTCCAGAAAGTACATGGACATACCTACGGTCTATTCAGCCTTTAAGAATCGTTACTTTTGAGTAGTCCATCACTAGGAGAAATATGTGATTTTGTGTTGTTTTGAAAACAATTTAACGGTTTATGTCTGTTTGTTTGACAATGTTGACAATGAGGGTGGTGAATCTTTCTGTGGCTGTAATAGTTGTGTGGTTGTGGTTTCAAAACTATGAACTTAACTATTTTTGTTCATGTGAACCACATTTCATTCTACATGTTTATATATCCAGTCTGTATGTTTTAGATTTCTATCTACATTTTGGTCAAATTAGTTTCTCACTCGTGACCACATTCACTGATTCCTTTACTTTGTTAATCAGCATATACTTGATCTTTGGTATCAGTGTAGTCAAACCTGTCATTATGAACCCTTTACTCCACATTTATGTCCAACAGCAAACCACCCCTTCACTTCTCCTACTTATACACCCAACCACTCTTGCACAAGCACATCTGCCATTTAACTCCTGCTCTCCACCATCTCCTCCTCCTCCAAATATCCTCAAATTCTCATTACCACCATGTCACATACCTCATTCAACTCCTCCTCTAACCAATACCGTCGTAACCCCGAGTATGGACCAAGGTATTGTAACTGTGGAAGGATACGAGTGATGAGAAGAGCTGGTCCTAACACAAAGAACTCAGGTCGAGATTTCTTCCGGTGCCCACTGCCTCAGGGGTCTCAATGTAGTTACTTTGTATGGGCGGACGAAGAACCTCCATGCTTTTGCGAGGAGACAATGAAACGATGGTCCAAAATTATTGAAACAACAAGACGAATGAAGTCTGAAAATCAAGAAATGCTAAAGAGACAAAAGATATCACACACATGCATCATCGTTCTTGCATTTGCGTTACTTTTCACAATGATTGTTATTTTTTTTAAGTGAAATGACTGTCTCAAGGTGTGCTTCTGTCCAATTTTATGTTTTACAAGTCATGTATCTTCCTTTTAAACCTTCAGTGCTTGCAAATCTGCTGTAATAGCTTAGTTGTAGAGCGTTGTTTGCGTTTCTATCTGATTAGTTTAAGTTTCATCTGATTCTATTCATTTCTGTCCAGTTCTAATTATTTCTATCTGTAGTTTTATCTCTAAGTTTACAGTTTTATCCATTTCTTTACATTTCTATCCAAGTTTCTGATGGCGGCGCCCTGGGGTCCATTTTTTTGTCTTTTAGCGGGCAAAATCGTGATTACTGGTAAAAACCGGCTAAGCTGGTTTCTTTTGGGTGGGGCCAGGATGTACTGTAGCCCTAGCCAATTCTTTAGGTAGGTACCTTCGTATTTATTTGGTTCATGATAAGTTTGATAAGAGCCGTGTTACTGACATTGTCTCGAATATGCAAAAGATATTATCTGGTTGCGAATGCAAACCTATTTCTTTGGCAGGTAGAGTGGCTCTTGCTAAGAGTGTGCTTGCGTCTTTGCTTTCCTATACAATGCAAGTTCTTCATATGCCGATTAGTATTTGTAAAAATATTGATAAAGTGTGTAGAGACTTCGTCATGGGGACACTGCTGACAAGAAAAAAACCCATCTACTACAATGGGATATTATTTGTCTCCCCAAAGAAAGAGGTGGGCTTGGAATTAAAAAAATCCAATATCATGAACCTGGCCCTCCTCACTAAACTTGGCTGGAACCTGATTTTTGACAAGAATTCTTTGTGGTGTGAGATTATGAGGAAAAAATACTTGAAAATGGTAATCTTAACACTTTTTCTTCGCCTAGCAGGTCTGTCGTCTGGAGGGAAATTACTAAAACCAAATTTTTTCTTGCTAATAATGTGGCTTGGAACATTGGTAATGGAAAAAAGTTTGTCTTTTCTGGATGATCAGTGGTGTGGTAATGAGCGTATTGGTAAGGATAAGTTTTCTGATTTCATTGTTAACGGTTTTTGGAACATGGATAACTGTGATTATGAGATTTATGACATCAATAAAGACATTTTTTTATGTTGTCAACCTACTCATTTTGGAAAGTGACTATACCCCTTACTGAAAAGTTTCTATAAAGGATCTTTCACTGTGTCTTCTGCTTACAAGTCCATTTATGTGAATGATGTTGTTAACAGTAGTAACAATCGTGGTTTTTGGATTGCTATTTGGAAGCTCAAAATTCCCAATAAGCTCATACATTTCTTATGGTTACTCAACCATGCGAGATTGATGACAAATAAGATGAGGTACCATAGAGGCATGAATGATTCTGATTGTTGTTGTTTGTGTGTTTCTGATTGTGCAATTCATGATCATCTGTTCAGATACTGCTCCGACGTGTCCCGAATTTGGAAGGACATCTGGGGCAGTGACTGGTAGCGAAGGAACAATCAGTTTAATCTGTAGGAGTGGATTAATTTCAATACCAAAGTGAAGAGAGATTATGAGGGTGTTAAACACGAGAAGATATTCAGTACAACAGTGGTATAGCGATGTGGTACCACGGGTGTATTTTATTGGTTGATTGAACATAATTAAGGTTTAGTGATTATTGATCTTACCATATTTTATACACCAGCACATGGAAATGTATATAGAAATAAATCATCCGTGGTAGCCACCGTGGTATTGAATATCTTCTCGTTAAACACAATACCCTCTCTCTCTACTCTTTGGGGGATTTGGCTTAAAAGAACCAATTTCATCTTTAATGATGAGCTTTAAGAGTATCCCAGTCAGTGTGCAGAAAATTCATAAACAAGACAAGCTCATCCAGGGAGCTTTCTCTTACTCTTTCTCTTTGTCTGATTACCAGTTACTTAATGCTCATTCTAATTGGTGTTCTCCATTTGAAGGTACCATCAGACTTAATGTTGATGGTTGCTTAAGCCTTGACACCATGAAAGCTGGCATTGGTGGTGTCTTTAGAAGCAGTAATGGTATCTGGATTCTGGGCTTTCTGTGGAAAATTAGTGCTCGCACAAGTGTTGAACCTGAACTATGGAGTATCTATAGATGTATCACTGTTGGCTTTCATAGAAATGGGAGGAACATTGAGATTGAAAGTGACTGTTAAGATGATGTGAAGATCTTCAATGGTGGAAAGGAGGGTCCTGTTGCTATGGCTTTCCAGATTAGAGATGGGAAGTATACGTTGAACAAAATCAATGGTAACATCAATTTCATACGTAGATGCTCCAATGAGGATTAAGATTTGGAGACTTGGTTGATATTCCTTATGCTGTGAAAGGTCTGGTCATCACTGACAGACTTGGAGTTGGAATGTTCATGTAGCTGTTTTGTTTGGTTTGTTGTTTGGTTGTGTTTCATTTTCGATGTAGCTAAACAAACAGCGGTAATTGTATCTTCTATAACTTATTTAATGTTTTTTTAGGAAATAACACCTTGCATTAATCAAGACTAAGACATTACAAACCCTGATTCCTTTCTAATACAATCTCTTAACCAAGAAGGTGGTCAAGTTAACTTCCTTTGCATGAGTTGCTAGAAGGTGCGCTGCATGGTTGGAAGAACGGTGGCAGAATACAATCTGAAAGTCAGTGAAGGATCTCCGCAGGGTGGAAACTTGCTTGATGACATCCCTTGTTTAAGTAATGACTTCTTCCCCAGTCGTTCGGTCAGCTCGAAGAATCTGTCCTCAGCATGTTTGGCTGATATACCAAACTGAAATGGAGCTCCCTTCCCTGTCACTACATTGCCATCCAAGTCCCTAGCAATCACCCCTATACCCGCTCTTCGAGACTCGCCACACCAAGCGCCATCGAAATTCACATTTAAGAACCCATTAGGGGGTTTAGCCCACTGATTTTGCAGAGAAGGAAGCAGGTCCTTAACTTCTTGTCTGGGTTTTGTTCCGTGATCCAGCTCAGTGATGAAGTCATTTACCTCCTTGCATTTTGGGTCGATGATTTTTTTTTTTTTGTTACGGAACAGAGAGCTATTTCTAGCTCTCCACAACCACCAAATAGTAACAGCAAATGGAATAACATCACCGGGGCTAAGTTTTTCGAGCCAATGAGTAGCCCTCGTCGAAAAGTTGCAGGGTTCAACAGATAGAAAGGCCCCATGTTCAGTTTGTTGCCAGACTTCCTTTGCCACTGGACAAGCTCCAAAAACGTGAGTTGTGGCCTCTCCTTGATTGCCGCAAGCTTTTCAATAAACCTCCACATCAATAGATCCTCTTTGAAGGGTCTCGATAGTTGGAATACCATTGTGGATGCTAAGCCACAAGTGGTGTTGAATTTTTGGAGGTACTTTTATCTTCTAGATCTTAAATTTAGCTTTCAATGACGAATTATAAGTACCTTCTGAAGTTTCCGAGTTCTTGAGTCTTTGTGCTTGTTGATAACCCGCCTTCACCGAGTAGTGCCCCATCCTCGAATAGGGCCATAGCAGTTTATCTTCCGTTCTATTTGCCTGTAGGGGAATGCGCCTCACTTACTCAATATCAATATGAGCAAAGTGATAATGCAATGATTGTAAATTCCAAGACTTATCATCATTAATCAAGTCTTTGACCATTAGTTCTTGACTGGTAGGTTGAACAAAGAGCTTCAAAGATGGTTCCCGTGGTATCCACTTATCCGCGACGTGAATTTCGCTTCCATCACCCACTCTCCATCGTAAACTCGAGTTCAATAGTTTCCTACCAAGAAGAATGCTTCTCCACGCATAGGACGGTGCATGACCTAGCTCAGCCTGCAAAAACTCTTTATTCTTGAAATACTTAGCCGTTAGTACCTTACTAAGTAGAGAATTCGGGTACCTTAGGATTCACCAGCTTTCTTTAGCGAGCATGACATCATTAAATAGCTTCAAATCCTTGAACTCTAGCCCTCCTTGATCCTTTTGTTGCTGAATACGCTCCCATTTTATCCAGTTGATGCTTCTTTTGTCTTCAACTTTGCTCCACCAAAACTGTCTAATATATTGCTCCATACGATCACAAACACTATCGGGCAACTTGAAACAAGACATGACATAAGTAGGGAGTGCTTGAGCTATGGCACGAATTAAGACCTCCTTACCCCCCATAGAGAGAGATCTCTCCTTCCACCCCTTCAGCTTCGAGACAAGTCTCTCAATCAGATGGGAAAAGGTTATGGCTTTCTTCCTACCCATAGTAGTAGGGAGATCCAAATATTTGTCATATTGGGCTACCTCTTGGACACCACAAAGCTCCATAATCTCCTCCTTGACCGCAGCTGGGGTGTTGGTAGAGAAAACAATAGCTGACTTGATAGGTTTAGTTGTTGACCCGGAGCTTTACGGTAGAGATCAATAATATTCATCAGTGTGGTGATACTCTCCCTGTTAGCCTGTGTAAAAAAGAGACTATCGTCAGAAAAAAATAAATGGGAGACCACTTGTCCTCCCCTAGAGGCAAAGACTCCGCCCAAGTCCCCTTCATCAACTGCAGCCGATCTCGATCTAGACAATAATTCACTGCAAAGGAGAAAAAGATAAGGGGAAAGAGGGCACCCCTGTCTTAATCCCCTCTCGGGAGTTACTTGGCCCATAACCGAACCATTCCTGACAAAACTATATGACACTGTAGTCACACAATTCATAAGCGAAGCAATTAAACGAGGCCAAAACCCATGTGAAACATGGTTTCCTTGAGAAACTGCCATTCCACCCTGTCATAAGCCTTACTCATGTCAACCTTGAGAGCTAAGCAACCCTCCTTACCCCTTTTCCTCGTCTTCAAGGAGTGAATCACTTCAAAGATTGTGAGAATGTTGTCCGAGATAAGTCGACCTGGTACAAATGCGCTCTGATTTTCCGCAATAAACCCATGGAGCACAGTTTTGAGACGGTTTGCTATCGCCTTCGAGACAAACTTGTGAATAACATTACAGAGAATAACTTATTTAATGTTGGTTAAAGCAATTAAACAGTGTATCATAAGTGGATGGCGTAACAATTTTGACGATATAAATATTTATGTGTTTGCTTAAGTAAATACAAAGAGTTTGTAGTGCAATTGAATGGTTAATTTTTTTGAGGAGAATCGGATGGTTCGTTTTACTTTGAGCCGAGACTATTTAATAAATAATGGTTTTTTCCAAAAATAATATTTGTTAAGCCATATGGTTAAGCTTTTTTTTTTTTTTTTTGATTGAGAAACAGTTAAGCTTTTTTGACTACATTCATATATACATATATGTTTCTTTTATGAACTATTTAATGAACTAAACTAAAAAATCTGAATCTATTATCCCCGGCCTGCGTATCGTAAATGAGCCCATACATAGCTAGTAGTAGGGCTGAGCACGGGTCGGGTCGGCCGATTTTTTTGGCACTACAGCACCCGACCCGACCACATCGGGTATGTAGAACCTCGCCCCGTCCCCAATCGGAGCAATAGTGAAACCCGATGTTTTCGGGTTCGTCGGGTTCGGCCGGGTTCCGTCGGGTCGGACCGGGTTCGGCAAGAGAAAAACAAATCAAGCACAATCGAATACACAGAGAGGAATCTACAGATAGAGGCAATCGAATATACAAGTAGGTCGCCGTCGCAGCAGCCGCAGCCTTCGTCGTCGTTGTCGCCGTCGCATTCTCGTCGTCGCCGGGAAGAGAAGAATCAGACGTTGACCGAGGGGAGGGCTGTCGCACCATAGTCGTTCTCTTTGTGGGTCGATTTGGTTTGGATGAGCATGGACTTATCGAAATGAATCAGTTCTCTCTGTGGTCGCTCTCTGTACTCCCTCATCTGGAGATCCCCCTCGTCTCTCTTTCTCTTTCATCTATCTTTCTCTATCTTTCTCTCTCATCTATCAGATAATTAGGTCCTTTTGTTTGACAATAATAGGTGGTGGGGTACTATATTTACGGGAGGTGGGTAGTGGGTACATAAAAATCGGACGAGTCGGTTAAATTCGGGTCAACTAGTTTGGTACCCGTGCCCCACCCGATTGTTGGCGGGTTTGGGTTAAATAAACCCATACCCAATCATTAAAACGGTTCTTTTTATCTTTTTCGATCGGTTCGGCCCGGACCGGTTTGCGCGGGTTGGGCGGGTTTCTGCTCACCCCTAGCTAGTAGCTACATTGCTGAGGAAACAAACCAAGCCCAACTTAATTGTCAAAAAGTTGGTTCAAAACCTTATTCTCCACGCACCTTTAAGAAGAAAGAGACGTTGCTTCATGTGTCTTGTTTATGTTAGTTACTTGATCTGTTTCTTCTCTTTCTTCCATTTTTGTGTTTTACCACTATTTATTGGACCGCTTTGACCCGATGATTTGATTAGCAATACGATGCAATTTTTTGGTAAATTTTCATGGTGTTGTACGGTAAACTTTACTCTACAACACTACGAAAAATTACCGAAAAATTGTATCATTTTACTATCCAAATCATCGGGTCAAAGTGACATATCTACGGATGAAAAAGTCAAAACTGATAGAAAGAGAAGAAACATACCAGATTTGAAAGTGCCAAGTGAAATCGAAAAAATATTTCTGACTCAGGTATGAAAGATGCAGCCAAATTGAAACCCAAATGGTGATATTTTTGAGCCCCGAGTCTTTACTATTGTCATGACAGTTTATCAGAATCTAGAATCTTATCAATCCTTATACACAGCTCCAACCATCCAGCTCACTGCTCAAGTAGAAATGAGATGGAATAAACTACAACACGATAGAATATATCTTGATCGAACTCACCCCTCGTTTCAATAAATAAAGAAGCCCAACTCTTGAAACAAATCCAAAACAGACTCCTAAACCCTAAGCAAACAGTCCTACTGCCACTTATTGAGTATTGGTATTTAAAATTTTCTTTGCCTGCTCTTTGTTTTGGTGTCATGCTGGACTTTGCTTCTTTCAAGTTAAATTACTTTTAATCGTTCTGTTCCTTATAATAAGTGTAGAAGTGAAGGACATGCTGAACACATCACCAGTATCACAATATCTCGTTGTTTATAAAATCCTTTTTAGGGCTTCCTTAAATGTTACTCATGATCCTCGAGCGTTCTGCTTAGCCGATTTTTTTATTAAATGAGTAATTGAATCGAGTAGGTTTTGAACACTTTGTTCATCCAAGCTTGAATAGTTTTATGGGCTTTGGTGGAGAGAAAATGCGCAACATTGGCCCTTATCTGATTATATCTGGCTTTAAATCTAGGTCAGGAATACTGTACTCCCTTTTTAATTCATCGAAAAAGTTAAGCTACAAACAAAATGAGGATTTCAATTTCACAAATCACACATCTCCATATCATTGAGAACAAAGCATGAAAAGGTGCTTGTAGCTGACCTTACAATTATTTGCACCGATCCATTTTTTATGGAATGAAAGGATATCTGTAGGATCTATACCTTCTTGAAATCTATATAACTGATTACCGCAGCTAGGGTGGTAGCTCAAGTGGTAAAGCGTTGGAAGCCCTTGCATGAGGTCCCGGGTTGAAACTCAGTTGACGACAAAACAATTTCTCAATATATATATATATATATATATATATATATATATATATATATATATATATATATATATATATATATATATATATATATATATAGACACACACACACACTTGATTACCTATTCATTATGAAATAAACCAAACATGTGTAAGCTTATCTAGCTACCACAAATGTTGTGTCCTGGAATTGGGTAACCTGCTCAAGGCTTCATCTAATGGCGGATTCCACCAAACCGAGAAAATCAATTATTTTCGATCCTTTTAGCTTTACATTCATTGACAAATAGTAGGGAAATTTAGATGTTGAAATTAGTGGCAGAATGCGGCTTAAATAAAGGTACATATATATACCCCCATTTCACTATAGATTTCTTTAATTTTGTTTTAATTGGAGAACAGGATTCATATACTAAGAGCATGTTTGGTTCCAGCTTAAAATCTCAATAATCTGATGAAAATAATCTGGGGTGAATAAGCTGGCTGAAATTATAATCTGAAAACTGTTTGGCATGCACTGAAAATCTTGAATTAAAATTTGATTGTGTTTGGCAACACTTGCAGCTTTTACTATCAAATTTACAAAAAAATGTCATTATTTGAACTTATGATACGTCTAAGATGTTACGCGTTTGCACAAATTAACAATTCGTGCATTAAAGAGATAGTAGAGTATGGTATTTCAGACACCATACCTAAAAAATCTCCAAAATCGGAGATTATATAATCTGCAGATTATTAGCCAACTTAAATTAAAATCTGACTCGAAAAATCTACGAAACAAACGAGATTAAATTTTTTGGCAGATTTTAATCTCAAATGAGATTAAAATCACGAACCAAACAAGCACTAATAGTTGGGACACCATACAAGAACATTAAAGAACTTACTTTTGGTGAAGCAACATAAAAGAAATGGACAAGATAATATCTCCATATATCATTGGATAGTTGTTTTCAGTTGTAAGCGGAGATGGTGAGGATCCAAACTTTCTTTCACATTTGGTGCCAGTGTCAACAATAATGGCTCCTATGAAATTGAGGCCCTCATAATCATGGAAAATAAGACGGTCTACTGCTCTTACGCACTGGATTCTGGAAAAATCGTATAACTCTAAACACTCGTCGAGATGTTGCTTTAATGAAGGGTCTTTGGCTTGGGTAAGCAACGATTTAACCTTATTGGAGATTGCTGTCAAGTTTGGTAGGGTCTTCTGCAATGCAACAACTGTCAAGTTTCTAAGATCATCTGTGTCACTGCGAGGATCAGAGTATAGAACTTGCTCACATGCCGGGGGCTCCCTCGTTTGAGCACATACTTCTGGAACCTTTGTTGCCATTACAATGCTAGATCCTGTAAAAGAATGCATAATTAATAACACCAACAGAGATAGTAGCATAGGAGTCTTCATGGCCGAGTTTGAGATGTTTTGTTGCACCATCATCTGTATACAAGACCGAGATATATTTATACTGCAATCACATTAAATGCGAATAAAGTAAATCAGGGTGTGGCATGTCGTTTAATAATTGTTCAAGTGAAGACCGGTGTCCTCAAACAAAAAAGTACCATCGATGTGCCATTTGACTCAATTAAATCTTCGATTCATTGAATTAATTTTCACCATTAACTAGTAATACCTCCGTTTCTTCTCTTTCAACATAGGTTGACTTTTTTATACGTATCTGGGTCACTTTGACACGGTGATTTGGATTGTAAAAAAAACGATGTAATTCTTTGACAAATTTTTTCGTAGTATTGTAGAGTCAGGTTTACTCTACAAGATCATGCAATATTACAAATTCGTCTATTGTTTTGCTAACAAAATTATTGGGTTAAAGTGACTAGTGAATAGTGTCAAAAAGTGAAGTAAGCTGAAGAAAAGAAACAAAGGTAGTACTGAATAGTGTCAAAATGTTCGGATTATTTGAGCAACACGTTTACTACAACTATGTAAGTCGGGTAAAAGAATTCACTCTCTCCTGTCGATCCCAAGTCATTACACTCGATCGACTACAATCACATGTCGTTATCGTGTGCCTACTGGTCCGTTCTAGTAGGCTAACGACAAGCACGGAAACAGTCATGTCGATCCACCGTTGCACGAAACAGTCGTATCTCGCCTACCGAATCTACCCACAATTGCCAATCCAAACATGTCTCTAGTCAGTCTCGATGATACGGGATTGATGTTCAAGTCTCATCCTAGTTAGTTAGAATCATTTTCGTAAATTCGCTAACTAAGCAGTGTTTTTGGTTAATTACTCCATTAACACTGCGTATTACGCACAATACATGAACAATTGAATTAGAATAAAGATAACTTTAAGCATGAATCAACTTAAAAGGGCAGTATGCAGGTAGAAATATAGCACACATACTCTAGAAGGCGGGGGTTGAATAGAGTATGCTAACTTTTTGCAAAACTTGTAGAAGAGAGGAGTTTTTGTGAATAGCAATAAAGTTCAAGGCCTTGAAAACAGTTTCAAGCCTTTGGAATGAAATACAGTCTGAAAGAAAACATACAAGTCTTTTTCAAGGCCTTGAAAAGAGTTTCAAACCCTTGAAAACAGACTAGTTTGAATGCTGCAAACACTAAGTATGCAAAAGAAACTGTAAATGCAAGAGACACGGGATTTATAGAGTTCAGTCCACTTGGACCTACGTCTCTACCTCAGGGATCTTCGTCTTGCAGGATTTTCAACACAATTCTTATTAATCAAAAGTTAATCCCTAGATCTCAAGCACAGAGATATGCCTTACTCTTCAACACAATATGAGCTATCTTTTCCTTCTGGACTTATTTAAGAACTAAACAATTGCTTTTATATGCCTGCTATGAGCAGAAACATTATTTCCATTTCTTGTTTGGACGAGAAGGGTTTTTCTATTTCAATAAATGACAAGTGTTGCTCCATTTATTTTGATAGTATGCACTAGTGTAGTGCGCATTTGTCTAATGGATTGTATATCCTTGATCTAAATAGTCCAATCTATAACATAAATTCTAAAAGGATTAAAACTAATGATTTAAATCCTACATATCTATGGCACTGTCGTTTAGGCCATGTAAATGAGAAACGCATATCTCGACTCCATAAGGATGGACTTCTAGACTCATTTGATTTGGAATCATATGAGACATGTGAATCTTGTTTATTTGGAAAAATGACAAAGTCCCCTTTCAATAAGAAAGGTGAAAGGACTAGTGAGTTATTGGCACTCATACATACCGATGTATGTGGACCATTCCCCACGCCCGCCAGAGGTGGTTATACCTAATTCATCACATTCACTGATGATTTCAGTAGATATGGATTTGTATACCTTATGAAGGCCAAATCCGGATCCTTTGAATTTTTCAAAGAATTCAAGAATGAAGTAGAGAAGCAACTTGGTAAAAGTATTAAAGCTCTACGATCGGATTGTGGAGGAGACCAATAGTTTGATGAGTATCTTAGAGAGTGTGGGATAGTATCCTATCTCACTCCACCCAGAACGCCACAATGGAATGGCGTGTCCCAGAGGAGGAATCGCACGCTATTAGATATGGTGCGATCTATGATGTATCAAACAGATCTTCCGATATCCTTTTGGGGACATGCTCTAATGACGGCAGCTCTTACCATTAACTGCGTTCCATCCAAATCAGTCATGAAGACACCATATGAGATATGGACTGGGAAGCGTCCCATAGTGTCGTTTATGAGGATTTGGGACTGCGATGTCTATGTAAAACTATTACAAACAGACAAGCTCGGGCCCAAAGCGGATAAGTGTAAATTTGTGGTATATCCTAAGGAAACTAAATTATTTCTACAATCCCACCGAGAACAAAGTGTTTTTTGCTCGGACCGGCGTGTTTCTAGAAAGAGAGTTTGTCTCTAAAGAAGCAAGTGGGAGTGATGTAGAACTTGAAGAAATTCAAGAAACACAAATCACTGAACCGATGATGGAACATGAACAGGAGCGGCAAGCTGTTGTGGAGGAACCTGTTCAGGTAACACAGGAACTCCGTAGATCAGGAAGAGTGCGTCATGAGCCAGAGAGGTATGGACTTCTCGTGACTGAGCGCGATGACGTACCACTCATGGATGATGAGCCTGCAAACTACGGGTAAGCCATGAAAGGCCTAGACTCTAAGAAGTGGCTAGAAGCCATGAGATCCGAAATGGATTCCATGTACACCAACAAAGTATGGACTTTGGTGGAACCACCTGAAGGGGCTCGGCCCATAGGGTGCAAGTAGGTCTTCAAGAAGAAGACCGACATGGATGGGAAGATAGTTGCCTATAAGAGGCGATTGGTAGCCAAAGGGTATAGACAGATTCATGGTATTGACTATGATGAGACCTTTTCACCAGTCGCCATGACTAAATCCATTCGAATCCTACTTGCTATTGCAGCATACTACGAATATGAGATTTGGCAGATGGATGTCAAAACAGCGTTCCTTTATCGGAACCTCCTCGAGGATGTGTACATGACACAACCAGAGGGTTTTGAGGATCTAGAGAATGCCAATCAAGTCTGTAAGCTGCAAAGATCAACTTATGGATTAAAGCAAGCTTCTAGGAGTTGGAATCGAAGTTTTTATGACGCAGTCAAAGAGTTTGACTTCATCAAGAACGAAGATGAGCCTTGTGTTTACAAGAAGGTTAGTGGGAGCTCTGTAGTATTTCTGGTCTTGTATGTGGATGACATACTAATTATTGGCAACGACATTCCTACTTTTCAATCTATTAAAGATTGGCTAGGAAAGTGCTTTGCGATGAAGGACTTAGGAGACGCAGCCTATATACTTGGTAAAAAGATCTATTTGCTCGGCCTAAGTCAAAGTACATATATAGACAAGGTGTTGAAGAGGTTCAACATGCAAGATTCCTAGAAGGGATTCTCGCCCATGTCACATGGAGTCACTCTTTCTAAGAATGACTGTCCCTCCAATGAGATTGAGAAGGACCGCATGAGTAGGATACCGTATGCTTCGGTCATAGGGTCCATCATGTACGCCATGTTGTGTACTAGACCAGACGTATCATACGCGTTGAGTATGGTGAGCAGATATCAGTCCAATCCGGGTGAGAGTCACTGGATTGTTGTCAAGAACATCCTAAAGTACTTGAGAAGAACTAAGGATGCATTCTTGATATTTGGAGGTAAGGAAGAGCTAAGTGTAAAGGGTTACACTGATGCAAGCTTCCAAACCGACAAAGATGACTACAGATCGTAGTCTGGATACGTGTTTTGCCTGAATGGAGGAGCTGTGAGCTGGAAGAGTTCCAAGCAAGGGACAGTTGCTGATTCTACAACAGAAGCTGAGTACATTGCTGCTGCGGAAGCAGCAAAGAGGCAGTTTGGATAAATAAGTTTATCACTAAGCTCGGTGTGGTCCCTAGCATCGTGGATCCCATAGAGTTGTGTTGCGACAACTCCGGGGCGATCGCACAAGGCAAGGAACCAAGATCACACCAGAAATCAAAGCATGTACTTAGGAGATTCCATCTTCTTCGTGATATGATCGATTGAGGAGATGTGAAGATGTGCAAGATTCCAACGGATGACAATATTTCAGATCCGGTCACAAAACCTCTTGCGCAGCGAAAGCATGAAGGGCACGCCAAATCTATAGGCATACGAGATGCGCCAGATTGGCTCTATTGCAAGTGGGAGACTATTGGAATAGATGCCCTAGAGGCAATCTTATATTTAGTATGAACACTGTTTTGGCTAGAATATTCATTTATTATATATTGTGATATTTAATATAATGAAGTCCTTAGATGCAATGTGTTGTTTCTCTTAAATATCCCTAGTCCACTATATTGATTAATAGGACGATCAAATATAGACTAGTATGTGGGTAGATTGATATGGAGATATCAAGTCTAACACATGGGTATGCATTAAGGGTAATGGCATACTGGATTGACCCACAACGAGAAGGATACATTAGATTATGTTAAAGTCACGATCGCTTCTCGTAGTGCTAATATAATTGCAATCCTTAGACTTGAAGTCACTAGATACTCTAGTTGTGGAATATTGTGCTTTGATGTTATCAAACGTTACAACGTCACTGGGTAATTATAAAGATAGCTATCGGGCATGATAGGAAGCAAGCTTAGAGATCGTAGTGATGTAGATATGATTTGTCCCTCCCACATAATGGGAGTTAATATTCACGGCCACTCGAGGGATGAGGCTTATTGAAGGTCTGGTCAGACTCAAAATAAATCAATATGGAGATATTGATGTTATCTGCTCACATAAGCATATTCCCAGGATCGAGGAACTATGGATTGGATATACGAGTGTGACTATTTATGTCTCGTGTCCAATCCGGATATAGAGAAAAAGGGAAAGTGAAATTTAAGATATTGGGCACAAGAGGTTTGTCGGGATCAATGACTATTTCTATTAGTTGGGTGGCATGGATGTGTTGCTAGACACCGCTCCATGTTAGTAAAAGTTACTACCAACTAAGTAGAAACCTATCTGGTCACACGTCAAATAGAGTAGAGCTAGATTTGGGATTAATTAATATGATTAATTAATAAGAATGATCATTATGCAACGCCTAGCAAACTTAGTAGGACTAATTTTCAAGGAAGGGACTAATCCAAGTTTATGGAGAACTAAGAAGGACCTTTATGGAAACAACAAGGAGTCGTTGGAGTATATAAAGGAGGCTCTAGCTGCCTTCGCACTAAGTGAATGTTATTAGACATAACACAAGAGAGTGGGAGAGAGCAAAAGAGAGAGCAAGACAAGACCCAGAGGCGCATGCCCCTAGGCCGTCCGCCCCCCTTTCCCGTCGGCGCCAAAGAGGAGGCCGAAGCCCTCCTTTTGTCACCTCGTTGCTTGATTCCTTCTTCCCTCTTCCTCTTGTTCAAGCTAGCCCTTTTTGAAGGAAGAATCTAGATCTCACCTCTAGACGTGGATCAACCGTAGAGACGAGGACATCATTCTTCGTGTGATCTCTCAAACTAAAAGCTACACAACACTATGTCCCTTATCATGTTATGATATCCCTTCACGACGATCCGTGGTGGGCTCTGAGTAGGATTAAATTTTTATTATTCCGCTGCGTTACCTACGTCAAAACCCAACAGTGGCATCAGAGCCACATGTCGTAGAGCATAACATGATTTTATGTGTTACGATTTCAGTTCATACACCGTATTATTGTTATTACGCGAAAACTGAAAATAATTGGTATAGTAGATTCAAATTGAATTGGATTCAACATAAACAAGATCTAATTTAATATTTGATGTTAGAATTGGTGAGTTTAATCACGTAGGATGTGAATATTTGGGTTCTTGAAAATTAGGGTTCATGGGCACATAGTTGAAAAGGGAGTTTTCAATTATGGAAACAAATTTATGGAAATATCCATAAGAAAACAACCATGCTTGGACAACAAGTAAAAAGAGAAGGAGGCTAGGGCCAAAACCCTAGCTGCCCGCCCCCTTCCTTGCGCGCCAAGAAAAGGCTGCGGGCCACATGGGGTGGCCGGCCTTGGGCTGGGCCTAGTGGCGGGCGGCGGTCCTTGGGGTTCGGCCTAGGCTTAGGTTGGACCCCTTGGACCGTTGTAACCCTAATTACCCAATCCTATTAAAATTGAACAAGCGTGTTAAAAGTTGGTTTTAACTGTATTATGTGCTTTGTTGCATGGTGGATGGATATGGCCTAGGATTGTGGATGTTTATTACTTTGTGGTTTGGTTTACGGCCAGCGAGCTGATCAAATTAATGTAATAATTAATTAGGTTTTACGGCCTGCGATTCGTCTTTTCTCCTCGACATGTGAGGCTTTTATTATTTCTTTATTCTAGATGTTAGGCTAGAATTATAAATATTTAGATGATAGCCAAGAGCATGGGGAAGAAGACCGGAGAACCAAAGGAGCCAAAAGACAAAGAAGGACACCCCTAGGCGTGCGACTATGGTGGAGCACATGGAGATGAGCTTGTCACTTTAGGGCAATTGGATATTATCATTGGCTTGATAATATCATTAGTCTAGGGGCCATATCTATGCCACGTTTTTTTATTTGTGGATGTTTATTATTTACGTCTTGTTATATAATTTTTGTGTGTATGGCGATACTAGCAAAACGTTAACAAGATAATAATAAACAAGGTTGGTCTTTTATTGTGGATTCCCAATCCAAATAAGTAGACCATGTTGATTTAATCAACCAAAAAAATTAAGAAAGAAAAATCCCTCAATTAAATATTGCGTTTTGCCTTCTCTTGCTAAAACACTCTTCATGATCAGGGTTCATTAAAATTCGGGCTTGCCAAAGCAAGGCGATTTTAATTTACCATGGTGTGTTGCGGACGACACAAGCTAGTAATGTGTTTATGTTGAAGCAAGAGGTTGGACGCAACTAGGCAAGATTCAATTGGATTGATGAGCCTAGAGGCTTGACAATTAGGCGTTATCCATGGATAAAGAATAAAGAGTTATTCACCTAATTGGACCAAGAGTTGCATGAGATGCAATTGGAATGGTTCCTACCTAAATAACCTATTCTTGGGTGACTTGCCAAAGCAAGCTCAAGAATAAGTGAAAAGGGATCTTGGACCTACTAGAAAATATTATGATATTTTCCGCGTTAATGGTGAGCGCTATTAATCCGAGAAAAATAGTGGGAGCTATATTGATGATCTAGCCATTATTGAATATAGTTAAATTGTTCAAAAATACTAAAATTGCACATTTCTCGTTTTGTAGATTTCCAAATGGCAAACAACAACGCATTGACTTCATCCCTACGATCTGTCCTTGAGAAGGATAAACTGTCTGGAACGAATTTCCTTGACTGGTACAGAAATTTAAGGATTGTCCTTAAGCAAGAAAAGAAGTTGTACCTTGTACGTCTTGGACACTCCAATTCCAGCCCCGCCACAAGATGAGTTTGTTCTAGCGGATGTGAGGGCACGTCAGACACAAACTGATGATTCTAATGACGTGACTTGCATCATGTTTTGCACCATGATTCCTGAGCTTCAGAAGCAGCATGGGAATATGGAAACCTATGATATGATCATACACTTGAAACAATTATTTCAGGAACAGGCATGGCATGAGCGCTATGATGTGTCTAAAGCATTATTCAAGAGTAGTCTTGCAGAGGGGAATCCAATAGGGCCACACGTACTCCGAATGATCGGGTAGATTGAGAACCTTGAGAGACTAGGTTTCTCACTTGGCCAAGATTTGGCTACTGATCTTGTCTTGTAATCGTTGCCTGACAGTTATAATCAGTTCATCATGAACTATAATATGAACGAGATCAGTAAGAATCTGCCAGACTTGTTGAACATGCTAAAGACAGCGGAATAGAGCGTTAACAAAGTCAAGGGCAAGGCCATAATGATGGTGCATAAGAAGAAGGGCAAAGGAGTTGCCTCTACTTCCAAAGGAAAGCGCAAGAAAGTTGTGAAATCCAAGGAAGCCCTAAAGCCTAGTGGAGGCGTGGCTAAAGGTGAGTGTCACTACTGCAGCCATCCGGGTCACTGGAGGAGGAAATTCCCTAAATATCTGGAGGATAAGAAGCTTGGAATAGTGATTCCACCACCACCAGGTATTTATGTTATAGACGTCAATCTTTCTATTTCTTTATATTGGGTATTGGATACTGGATGTGGTTCTCAAATTTTTCGAAATGTGCAGGATTTGAAAAGAAGTAGAAGATTGAGTAAAGGGGAGATAGATCTGCGCGTCGGTAATGGAGCAAGAGTTGCTGCATTAGCTGTAGGTATTTATGATCTATCTTTTCCTTCTGGACTTATTTTAGAATTAGACAATTGCTTTTATGTGCTTTCTATGAGCGGAAACATTATCTCCATTTCTTGTTTGGACGAGAAGGGTTTTTCTATTTCAATAAAGGACAAGTGTTGCTCCATTTATTTTGATAGTATGGCACTGTCGTTTAGACCATATAAATGAGAAACGCATATCTAGACTCCATAAGGATGGAATTCTAGACTCATTTGTTTTGGAATCATATGAGACATGTGAATCTTGTTTATTAGGAAAAATGACAAAGTCCACTTTCAATAAGAAAGGTGAAAGGACTAGTGAGTTATTGGCACTCATACATACCAATGTATGTGGACCATTCCCCACGCCTGCCAGAGGTGGTTATACCTACTTCATCACATTCACTGATGATTTCAGTAGATATGAATTTGTATACCTTATGAAGGCCAAATCTGAATCCTTTGAATTGTTCAAAGAATTCAAGAATGAAGTAGAGAAGCAACTTGGTAAAAGAATTAAAGCTCTACGATCAGATCGTGGAGGAGAATACTTGAGCCTAAGAGTTTGATGAGTATCTTAGAGAGTGTGGGATAGTATCCCATCTCACTCCACCCGGAACGCCACAATGAAATGGCTTGTCCGAGAGGAGGAATCGAACGCTATTAGATATGGTGCGATCTATGATGTCTCAAACAGATATTCCGATATCCTTTTGGGGACATGCTCTAATGACGGAAGCTCTTACCATTAACCGCTTTCCATCCAAATCATTCATGAAGAAACCATATGAGATATGGACTGGGAAGCGTCCCATAGTGTCGTTTATGAGGATTTGGGGCTGCGATGTCTATTTAAAACGTTTACATACAGACAAGCTCGGACCCAAAGCGGATAAGTGTAAATTTGTGGGATATCCTAAGGAAACTAAAAGATATTATTTCGACAATCCCACCGAGAACAATGTGTTTGTTGCTCGGACCGGCGTGTTTCTAGAAAGAGAGTTTGTCTCTAAAGAAGCAAGTGGGAGGGCTGTAGAACTTGAAGAATTTCAAGAAACACAAATCACTGAACCGATGATGGAACATGAACAGGAGCGGCAAGCTGTTGTGGAGGAACCTGTTCAGGTAACACAGGAACTCCGTAGATCAGGAAGAGTGCGTCATGAGCCAGAGAGGTCTGGACTTCTCGTGACTGAGCGCGATGACGTACCACTCATGGATGATGAGCCTGCAAACTACGGGGAAGCCATGAAAGGCCTAGACTCTAAGAAGTGGCTAGAAGCCATGAGATCCGAAATGGATTCCATGTACACCAACAAAGTATGGACTTTGGTGGAACCACCTGAAGGGGCTCGGCCCATAGGGTGCAAGTGGGGCTTCAAGAAGAAGACCGACATGGATGGGAAGATAGTTGCCTATAAGAGGCGATTGGTAGCCAAAGGGTATAGACAGATTCATGGTATTGACTATGATGAGACCTTTTCACCAGTCGCCATGACTAAATCCATTCGAATCCTACTTGCTATTGCAGCATACTACGAATATGAGATTTGGCAGATGGATGTCAAAACAGCGTTCCTTTATCGGAACCTCCTCGAGGATGTGTACATGACACAACCAGAGAGTTTTGAGGATCTAGAGAATGCCAATCAAGTCTGTAAGCTGCAAAGATCAACTTATGGATTAAAGCAAGCTTCTAGGAGTTGGAATCGAAGTTTTGATGACGCAGTCAAAGAGTTTGGCTTCATCAAGAACGAAGATGAGCCTTGTGTTTACAAGAAGGTTAGTGGGAGCTCTGTAGTATTTCTGGTCTTGTATGTGGATGACATACTAATTATTGGCAACGACATTCCTACTTTTCAATCTATTAAAGATTGGCTAGGAAAGTGCTTTGCTATGAAGGACTTATGAGACGCAGCCTATATACTTGGTAAAAAGATCTATTTGCTCGGCCTAAGTCAAAGTACATATATAGACAAGGTGTTGAAGAGGTTCAACATGCAAGATTCCTAGAAGGGATTCTCGCCCAAGTCACATGGAGTCACTCTTTCTAAGAATGACTGTCCCTCCAATGAGATTGAGAAGGACCGCATGAGTAGGATACTGTATGCTGCGGTCATAGGGTCCATCATGTACGCCATGTTGTGTACTAGACCAGACGTATCATACGCGTTGAGTATGGTGAGCAGATATCAGTCCAATCCGGGTGAGAGTCACTGGATTGCTGTCAAGAACATCCTAAAGTACTTGAGAAGAACTAAGGATGCATTCTTGATATTTGGAGGTAAGGAAGAGCTAAGTGTAAAGGGTTACACTGATGCAAGCTTCCAAACCGACAAAGATGACTAGAGATCGTAGTCTGGATACGTGTTTTGCCTGAATGGAGGAGCTGTGAGCTGGAAGAGTTCCAAGCAAGGGACAGTTGCTGATTCTACAACAGAAGCTGAGTACATTGCTGCTGCGGAAGCAGCAAAAGAGGCAGTTTGGATAAATAAGTTTATCACTAAGCTCGGTGTGGTCCCTAGCATCGTGGATCCCATAGAGTTGTGTTGCGACAACTCCGGGGCGATCGCACAAGGCAAGGAACCAAGATCACACCAGAAATCAAAGCATGTACTTAGGAGATTCCATCTTCTTCGTGATATGATCGATTGAGGAGATGTGAAGATGTGCAAGATTCCAACGGATGACAATATTTCAGATCCGGTCACAAAACCTCTTGCGCAGCGAAAGCATGAAGGGCACGCCAAATCTATAGGCATACGAGATGCGCCAGATTGGCTCTATTGCAAGTGGGAGACTGTTGGAATAGATGCCCTAGAGGCAATCTTATATTTAGTATGAACACTGTTTTGGCTAGAATATTCATTTATTATATATTGTGATATTTAATATAATGAAGTCCTTAGATGCAATGTGTTGTTTCTCTTAAATATCCCTAGTCCACTATATTGATTAATAGGACGATCAAATATAGACTAGTATGTGGGTAGATTGATATGGAGATATCAAGTCTAACACATGGGTATGCATTAAGGGTAATGGCATACTGGATTGACCCACAACGAGAAGGATACATTAGATTATGTTAAAGTCACGATCGCTTCTCGTAGTGCTAATATAATTGCAATCCTTAGACTTGAAGTCACTAGATACTCTAGTTGTGGAATATTGTGCTTTGATGTTATCAAACGTTACACCGTCACTGGGTAATTATAAAGATAGCTATCGGGCATGATAGGAAGCAAGCTTAGAGATAGTAGTGATGTAGATAGGATTTGTCCCTCCCACATAATGGGAGTAAATATTCACGGCCACTCGAGGGATGAGGCTTATTGAATGTCTGGTCAGACTCAAAATAAATCAATATGGAGATATTGATGTTATCTGCTCACATAAGCATATTCCCAGGATCGAGGAACTATGGATTGGATATACGAGTGTGACTATTTATGTCTCGTGTCCAATCCGGATATAGAGGAAAAGGGAAAGTGCAATTTAAGATATTGGGCACAAGAGGTTTGTCGGGATCACTGACTATTTCTATTAGTTGGGTGGCATGGATGTGTTGCTAGACACCGCTCCATGTTAGTAAAAGTTACTACCAACTAAGTAGAAACCTATGGGGTCACACGTCAAATAGAGTAGAGCTAGATTTGGGATTAATTAATATGATTAATTAATAAGAATGATCATTATGCAACGCCTAGCAAACTTAGTAGGACTAATTTGCAAGGAAGGGACTAATCCAAGTTTATGGAGAACTAGGAAGGACCTTTATGGAAACAACAAGGAGTCGTTGGAGTATATAAAGGAGGCTCTAGCTGCCTTCGCACTAAGTGAATGTTATTAGACATAACACAAGAGAGTGAGAGAGAGCAAAAGAGAGAGCAAGACAAGACCCAGAGGCGCATGCCCCTAGGCCGTCCGCCCCCCTTTCCCGTCGGCGCCAAAGAGGAGGCCGAAGCCCTCCTTTTGTCACCTCGTTGCTTCATTCCTTCTTCCCTCTTCCTCTTGTTCAAGCTAGCACTTGTTGAAGGAAGAATCTAGATCTCACCTCTAGACGTGGATCAACCGTAGAGACGAGGACATCATTCTTCGTGTGATCTCTCAAACTAAAAGCTACACAACACTATGTCCCTTATCATGTTATGATATCCCTTCACGACGATCCGTGGTGGGCTTTGAGTAGGATTAAATTTTTATTATTCCGCTGCGTTACCTACGTCAAAATCCAACAGTGGTACCAGAGCCACATGTCGTAGAGCATAACATGATTTTATGTGTTACGATTTCAGTTCATACACCGTATTATTGTTATTACGCGAAAACTGAAAATAATTGGTATAGTAGATTCAAATTGAATTGGATTCAACATAAACAAGATCTAATTTAATATTTGATGTTAGAATTGGTGAGTTTAATCACGTAGGATGTGAATAATTGGGTTCTTGAAAATTAGGGTTCATGGGCACATAGTTGAAAAGGGAGTTTTCAATTATGGAAACAAATTTATGGAAATATCCATAAGAAAACAACCATGCTTGGACAACAAGTAAAAAGAGAAGGAGGCTAGGGCCAAAACCCTAGCTGCCCGCCCCCTTCCTTGCGCGCCAAGAAAAGGCTGCGGGCCACATGGGGTGGCCGGCCTTGGGCTGGGTCTAGTGGCGGGCGGCGGTCCTTGGGGTTCGGCCTAGGCTTAGGTTGGACCGCTTGGACCGTTGTAACCCTAATTACCCAATCCTATTAAAATTGAACAAGCGTGCTAAAAGTTGGTTTTAACTGTATTATGTGCTTTGTTGCATGGTGGATGGATATGGCCTAGGATTGTGGATGTTTATTGCTTTGTGGTTTGGTTTACGGCCAGCGAGCTGATCAAATTAATGTAATAATTAGTTAGGTTTTACGGCCTGCGAGTCGTCTTTTCTCCTCGACATGTGAGGCTTTTATTATTTCTTTATTCTAGATGTTAGGCTAGAATTTGAAATATTTAGATGATAGCCAAGAGCATGGGGAAGAAGACCGGAGAACCAAAGGAGCCAAAAGACAAAGAAGGACACCCCTAGGCGTGCGACTATGGTGGAGCACATGGAGATGAGCTTGTCACTTTAGGGCAATTGGATATTATCATTGGCTTGATAATATCATTAGTCTAGGGGCCATATCCATGCCACGTTTTTTTATTTGTGGATGTTTATTATTTACGTCTTGTTATATAATTTTTGTGTGTATGGCGATACTAGCAAAACGTTAACAAGATAATAATAAACAAGGTTGGTCTTTTATTGTGGATTTCCAATCCAAATAAGTAGACCATGTTGATTTAATCAACCAAACAAATTAAGAAAGAAAAATCCCTCAATTAAATATTGCGTTTTGCCTTCTCTTGCTAAAACACTCTTCATGATCAGGGTTCATTAAAATTCGGGCTTGCCAAAGCAAGGCGATTTTAATTTACCATGGTGTGTTGCGGACGACACAAGCTAGTAATGTGTGTATGTTGAAGCAAGAGGTTGGACGCAACTAGGCAAGATTCAAATGGATTGATGAGCCTAGAGGCTTGACAATTAGGCGTTATCCATGGATAAAGAATAAAGAGTTATTCACCTAATTGGACCAAGAGTTGCATGAGATGCAATTGGAATGGTTCCTACCTAAATAACCTATTCTTGGGTGACTTGCCAAAGCAAGCTCAAGAAGAAGTGAAAAGGGATCTTGGACCTACTAGAAAATATTATGATATTTTCCGCGTTAATGGTGAGCGCTATTAATCCGAGAAAAATAGTGTGAGCTATATTTGATGATCTAGCCATTGTTGAATATAGTTAAATTGTTCAAAAATACTAAAATTGCACATTTCTCGTTTTGTAGATTTCCAAATGGCAAACAACAACGCATTGACTTCATCCCTACGATCTGTCCTTGATAAGGATAAACTGTCTGGAACGAATTTCCTTGACTGGTACAGAAATTTAAGGATTGTCCTTAAGCAAGAAAAGAAGTTGTACCTTGTACGTCTTGGACACTCCAATTCCAGCCCCGCCACAAGATGAGTCTGTTCTAGCGGATGTGAGGGCACGTCAGAAACATACTGATGATTCTAATGACGTGACTTGCATCATGTTTTGCACCATGATTCCTGAGCTTCAGAAGCAGCATGGGAATATGGAAACCTATGATATGATCATGCACTTGAAACAATTATTTCAGGAACAGGCATGGCATCAGCGCTATGAGGTGTCTAAAGCATTATTCAAGAGTAGTCTTGCAGAGGGGAATCCAATAGGGCCACATGTACTCCGAATGATCGGGTACATCGAGAACCTTGAGAGACTAGGTTTCTCACTTGGCCAAGATTTGGCTACAGATCTTGTCTTGCAATCGTTTCCTGACAGTTATAATTAGTTCATCATGAACTATAATATGAACGAGATCAGTAAGACTCCGCCAGACTTGTTGAACATGCTAAATACAGCGGAATAGAGCGTTAACAAAGGCAAGGCAAGGCCATAATGATGGTGCATAAGAAGAAGGGCAAAGGAGTTGCCTCTACTTCCAAAGGAAAGCGCAAGAAAGTTGTGAAATCCAAGGAAGCCCTAAAGCCTAGTGGAGGCGTGGCTAAAGGTAAGTGTCACTACTGCAGCCATCCGGGTCACTGGAGGAGGAAATTCCCTAAATATCTGGAGGATAAGAAGCTTGGAATAGTGATTCCACCACCACCAGGTATTTATGTTATAGACGTCAATCTTTCTATTTCTTCATATTGGGTATTGGATACTGGATGTGGTTCTCAAATTTGTCGAAATGTGCAGGATTTGAAAAGAAGTAGAAGATTGAGTAAAGGGGAGATAGATCTGCGCGTCGGTAATGGAGCAAGAGTTGCTGCATTAGCTGTAGGCATTTATGATCTATCTTTTCCTTCTGGACTTATTTTAGAATTAGACAATTGCTTTTATGTGCTTTCTATGAGCAGAAACATTATTTCCATTTCTTGTTTGGACGAGAAGGGTTTTTCTATTTCAATAAAGGACAAGTGTTGCTCCATTTATTTTGATAGTATGGCACTGTCGTTTAGACCATATAAATGAGAAACGCACATCTAGACTCCATAAGGATGGACTTCTAGACTCATTTGATTTGGAATCATATGAGACATGTGAATCTTGTTTATTAGGAAAAATGACAAAGTCCACTTTCAATAAGAAAGGTGAAAGGACTAGTGAGTTATTGGCACTCATACATACCAATGTATGTGGACCATTCACCACGCCTGCCAGAGGTGGTTATACCTACTTCATCACATTCACTGATGATTTCAGTAGATATGAATTTGTATACCTTATGAAGGCTAAATCTGAATCCTTTGAATTGTTCAAAGAATTCAAGAATGAAATAGAGAAGCAACTTGGTAAAAGAATTAAAGCTCTACGATCAGATCGTGGAGGAGAATACTTGAGCCTAAGAGTTTGATGAGTATCTTAGAGAGTGTGGGATAGTATCCCATCTCACTCCACCCGGAACGCCACAATGGAATGGCTTGTCCGAGAGGAGGAATCGAACGCTATTAGATATGGTGCGATCTATGATGTCTCAAAAAGATATTCCGATATCCTTTTGGGGACATGCTCTAATGACGGAAGCTCTTACCTTTAACCGCGTTCCATCCAAATCATTCATGAAGACACCATATGAGATATGGACTGGGAAGTGTCCCATAGTGTCGTTTATGAGGATTTGGGGCTGCGATGTCTATTTAAAACGTTTACATACAGAAAAGATCGGACCCAAAGCGGATAAGTGTAAATTTGTGGGATATCCTAAGGAAACTAAAAGATATTATTTCTACAATCCCACCGAGAACAATGTGTTTGTTGCTCGGACCGGCGTGTTTCTAGAAAGAGAGTTTGTCTCTAAAGAAGCAAGTGGGAGGGCTGTAGAACTTGAAGAAATTCAAGAACCACAAATCACTGAACCGATTATGGAACATGAGCCGGAACCGCAAGCTAGGAACCTGTTCAGGTAACACAGGAACTCCGTAGATCAGGAAGAGTGCGTCATGAGCCAGAGAGGTATGGACTTCTCGTGACTGAGCGCGATGACGTACCACTCATGGATGATGAGCCTGAAAACTACGGGGAAGCCATTAAAGGTTCAGACTCTAAGAAGTGGCTAGAAGCCATGAGATTCGAAATGGATTCCATGTACACCAACAAAGTATGGACTTTGGTGGAACCACCTGAAGGGGCTCGGCCCATAGGGTGCAAGTGGGTCTTCAAGAAGAAGACCGACATGGATGGGAAGATAGTTGCCTATAAGGGGAGATTGGTAGCCAAAGGGTATAGACAGATTCATGGTATTGACTATGATGAGACCTTTTCACCTGTGGCAATGACTAAATCCATTCGAATCCTACTTGCTATTGCAGCATACTACGACTATGAGATTTGACAGATGGATGTCAAAACAGCGTTCCTTTATCGGAACCTTATCGAGGATGTGAACATGACACAACCAGAGGGTTTTGAGGATCTAGAGAATGCCAATCAAGTCTGTAAGTTGCAAACATCATTTTATGGATTAAAGCAAGCTTCTAGGAGTTGGAATCGACGTTTTGATGACGCAGTCAAAGAGTTTGGCTTCATCAAGAACAAAGATGAGACTTGTGTTTACAAGAAGGTTAGTGGGAGCTCTGTAGTATTTCTGGTCTTGTATGTGGATGACATACAAATCATTGGCAACGACGTTCCTACTTTCCAATCTGTTAAAGATTGGCTAGGAAAGTGCTTTGCGAAGAAGGACTTAGGAGACGCAGCCAATATACTTGGTAAAAAGATCAATTTTCTAGGCCTAAGTCAAAGTACATATATAGACAAGGTGTTGAAGAGGTTCAACATGCAAGATTGCAAGAAGGTATTCTCGCCCATGTCACATGGAGTCACTCTTTCTAAGAATGACTGTCCCTCCAATGAGATTGAGAAGGACCGCATGAGTAGGATACCGTATGCTTCGGTCATAGGGTCCATCATGTACGCCATGTTGTTTACTAGACCAGACGTATCATACGCGTTGAGTATGGTGAGCAGATATCAGTCCAATCCGGGTGAGAGTCACTGGATTGCTGTCAAGAACATCCTAAAGTACTTGAGAAGTACTAAGGATGCATTCTTGATATTTGGAGGTAAGGAAGAGCTAAGTGTAAAGGGTTACACTGATGCAAGCTTCCAAACCGACAAAGATGACCACAGATCGCAGTCTGGATACGTGTTTTTCCTGAGTGGAGGAGCTGTGAGCTGGAAGAGTTCCAAGCAAGGGACAGTTGCTGATTCTACAACAGAAGCTGAGTACATTGCTGCTGCGGAAGCAGCAAAAGAGGAAGTTTGGATAAAGAAGTTTATCACTGAGCTCGGTGTGGTCCCTAGCATCGTGGATCCCATAGAGTTGTGCTGCGACAACTCCGGGGCGATCGCACAAGGCTAGGAACCAAGATCACACCAGAAATCAAAGCATGTACTTAGGAGATTCCATCTTATTCGTGATATGATCGATCGAGGAGATGTGAAGATGTGCAAGATTCCAACGGATGACAATCTTTCAGATCCGCTCACAAAACCTCTTGCGCATCGAAAGCATGAAGGGCACGCCAAATCTATAGGCATATGAGATGCGCCATATTGGCGTTAGTAAAAGTGGGAGACTGTTGGAAAAGATGCCCTAGAGGCAATCTTATATTTATTATGAACACTGTTTTGGCTAGAATATTCATTTATTATATATTGTGATATTTGATATAATGAAGTCCTTAGATACAATGTGTTGTTTATCTTAATTATCCCTAGTCCACTATATTGATTAATAGGACAATCAAATACAGACTAGTATGTGGGTAGATTGATATGGAGATATCAAGTCTAACACATGGGTATGCATTAAGGGTAATGGCATACTGGATAGACCCACAACGAGCAGGATACATTAGATTATGTTAAAGTCACAATTGCTTCTTGTAGTGCTAATATAACTTCAATCCTTAGACTTGAAGTCACTAGATACTCTATTTGTGGAATATTGTGCTTTGATGTTATCAAACGTTACACCGTAACTGGGTAATTATAAAGATTGCTATCGGGCATGATAGGAAGCAAGCTTAGAGATCGTAGTGATGTAGATATGATTTGTCCCTCCCGCATAATGGGAGTAAATATCCACGGCCACTCGAGGGATGAGGCTTATTGAATGTTTGGCCAGACTCAGATAAATCAATATGGAGATATTGATGTTATCTGCTTGCATAAGCATATTCCCATGATCGAGGAACTATGGATTGGATATACGAGTGTGACTATTTATGTCTCGTTTCCAATCCGGATATAGAGACAAAGGGAAAGTGAAATATAAGATATTGGGCACAAGAGGTTTGTCGGGATCACTGACTATTTCTATTAGTTGGGTGGCATGGATGTGTTGCTAGACACCGCTCCATGTTAGTAATAAGTTACTACCAACTAAGTAGAAACCTATGGGGTCACACGTCAAATAGAGTAGAGCTAGATTTGGAATTAATTAATATGATTAATTAGTAAGAAGGATCGTTATGCAACGCCTTGCAAACTTAGTAGGACTAATTTGCAAGGAAGGGACTAATCCAAGTTCATGGAGAACTAAGAAGGACCTTTATGGAAACAACAAGGAGTTGTTGGAGTATATAAAGGAGGCTCTAGCTTCCTTTGCACTAAGTGAATGTTATTATACATAACACAGAGAGTGGGAGAGAGCAAAAGAGAGAGCAAGACAAGACCCATAGGCCCACGCCCCTAGGTTGTCCGCCCCCCTTTCTCGTCGTCGCCAAAGAGGAGGCCGAAGCCCTCCTTTTGTCACCTCGTTGCTTGATTCCTTCTTCCCTCTTCCACCTGTTCAAGCTAGCACTTGTTGAAGGAAGAATCTAGATCTCATCTCTAGATGTGGATTAACCGTAGAGACGAGAACATCATTCTTCGTGTGATCTCTCAAACCAAAATGTACACAACACTATGTCCCTTATCATGTTATGATATCTACTCCTGACGATCCGTGGTGGGCTTTGAGTAGGATTAAATTTTTGTTATTCTGTTGTGTTACCTACGTCAAAACCCAACAGAATGTGCATACAGGTCAGATAGTTTCAAGGCTTTGAATCCTGTTTCAACGCCTTGAAATAGCTCTGCTATCCAAGCCTGTGAGACTTGATTCGAGGATTTTAAAACTGATTTAACAATCTCCCCCTTGATGAAAGACAAAGCCTCAATCTGTTTGAATCTAAGTTTTTGCAAAAAAATACTTATTAGCACAAAGTTCAAATAGTAGTAACACATTGTTTCCGAAAGATCCAACTTATTCAATATTAAACTTAAGCAGAAAGACGAATGAGTTCAAATAATCCTACTGACCAAAAAGATTGGTCACTGAAACACAAAAACAACCTAAGATTTCTCCCCCTTTTTGACTATCATAAAAAAGAATGAGAAGATGTTGGATCAGAGTCTTTGAAAAATTTAGAAAATAAACTTTAAAAGAAGTGGGAAAGAAAGAATAGGCAAGAGTTTATGGGGTTGGGTCTTCATCTCCTTCCTGATCTCCTTCTTCTTCCTCATTGTCTTCATCATTGTCTTGTTCTTCTTCGTCCTCTTCATTCACACCATCAGTCTCTTCTTCAGTTTTGTCTTCAGTAGCAACCTTTGGAGATTTCTTCTTCTTCACGTTTATCATCTAGGCATCTAGGGATGGCAATATGGTCCGATCCGATCTGAGATCCGAGTTGGATCCATTAAGTCAGACCCGAACGAATTTGGATCTGGATTTGGATCTGAGGGTAGATCCACCGGGTTCCGACCCGATCCGATCCGACGTATATGTGTGCTTTACAAATATATCCCTATTACCTCACCACGTACATTTACAAGAAGAATACTATAGTAACTCCAACCTACAAAGCTATTTCTTTTTATTTTTTAGGCTTCATAACTTACGAACATGACTTAGCGTATGCAATAGTGATTAATTTTTTATATTGTATTTTCTATTTTATTGCAAACTCGAGCCGGATCTGATCCGAATCCGATCCGACTATGTACTATATGGATCCACGGATCAGATTTGGATCAGCTGAATGAGACCCGATCCGATCTGATCCGAATCCGGTGATGATCCGAATGGATCTGGATCGGATCTGGATCGGATCTGGATCTCATTGGCCAGATCCGATCCGGATCCGACCCGTTGCCATCCCTATAGGCATCTAAATCAGTACTGTCTACTTCATATATACCTTCTTCTGTTGTGCAGAGGAAATTTTGTGATCATCTATCCTTCCAGTTTTCGATCTTTTTCATGTCTTCCCCTTTTGGATACAGAATACACTCCATAGGAACCTGAAGTAGTATCTGAATTTGAGTCTGGAATGTGGATTTTTTTCCTTTTCCCCTTGATCCATGTGTCTGCCTTTTTCTTTTCCTTCTTAGGGCTTCCAATATGGATTCCCTTCTGCTTCTCTTCTGTAATCCCCGTAGTCTTTTTCTTCTTGCCTGTCACTGGAAACTGGTCCTTCTTCACCATCTTCTTGGGAGGTAAAGACTCCAGTTCTTCATCAGTAGACCCCTTTGATTCTGAGTCTTCACTGATATCTTGAATCTCTTCTACAGAGGCTTTTCTTTTCTTCTCTATACTAGGTTTTGAACCACCGGCCATCTTGATTCTATCAGAGGCTCTTCTAGTGCTCATTTATGGTTTGGGAGAAGAATATAGAGAAATAAGAATGATACGGAGTGAAGGAGAAGAGAAGAAGATAAATACTGAAAGAGTTTGAGTTTAAAATATCTCTCTGATCGCAAAAGATCTGTAATGATCAGAGAAGATTCAATCTTTGAAGCCATTGGAAATAATAATTTAATACTATATTTGGCTAGGGGCAATATTGAGCAAATATCTACAAAGATAGCACCCAATACTAAATGATCCAAGAATCATTGACTAACCAGTTATTAGACTTATTTTCAAGGATTTGAAAATAGTTGCAAGGCCTTGAAACGCTGCTATACTGAAACAAATAAAATCAAAGCTTTGAAAAGATTTTGAAGGCTTTGAAAATCAATTCAAATCTTTGAAACACATAATAACTTACCTTCCTTACCTGATGCTCCTCCTAAACCATTGCATCTTTATTTAGAATCCCTAATTCCAGCCTTAGAGATGAAAATCTTTCATCTGCCAATGGTTTAGTGAAGATATCTGCAATTTTCATGTTAGTAGAAACAAATCCAAGAAAAATATCACCTTTCTCAGCATGATCTCTGATGAAATGGTGTCTGACATCAATATGCTTGGGTTCTTGAATGCTGAACTGGATTCTTTTTAATTGATATTACACTGGTCTTGTCACATTTGATAGGTATACTTCTGAAATCAAATCCAAGATCTCTCAACTGATGAGCTATCCATAATACTTGTGAGCAATATGCTCCAGCAGATATATATTCAGCTTCAGCTGTTGATAAAGCAACTGAGTTTTGTTTCTTGGAGTGCCAACTTATCAAGGGGGATCCGATGAACTGGTAAGTTTCTGAAGTGCTTTTCCTATCAACTTTGTACCCTACAAAGTCAGCATCTGAAAATTCATGCAAAGAGAAGTTAGAATGTCTTGGATACCAAAGCCCTAAGTCTTTGGTACCATTGAGATATTTGAATATTCTCTTCATAGAACTTAAGTGTGATTCCTTTGGATCAGCTTGAAATCTTGCACAGATGCATACACTGAACATGATATTTGGTCTACTAGTAGTAAGGTATAGTAATGATCCAATCATACCTCTATACTCTTTCACATTGACACTCTTACCAGATTCATCATTATCCAAGGAAAATGTAGAACTCATAGGAGTTTTGATTTCTTTGGATTGAGACATACTGTACTTTTTCAACAAGTCCCTAGTGTACTTGCTTTGATGCAGAAAGATGCCCTTCTACAACTGATGTATTTGAAGTCCAAGGAAGAAGTTCAACTCTCCCATCATACTCATTTCAAATTCCCTGCTCATAAGACTTGAGAATTTTTTGCATAATAGATCATTAGTAGCTCCAAATAAAATATCATCAACATAAATCTGAACTACAAGTAAATATTTCTCATTAGTCTTTATGAAAAGGGTCTTGTCAACCAATCCTCTTTTGAAATCATTTTCAAGCAAAAACTTTGACAACCTTTCATACCAAGCCCTTGAAGCCTATTTCAAATCATAAAGAGCTTTGTCAAGTTTGTAAACATGATCTGGAAACTTATCACTTTCAAAACCAGGAGTTTGTGTAACATAAACTTCTTCTTGCAAGTAATTATTCAAAAATGCACACTTCACATCCATTTGAAATAGTTTCATGTTCTTGTAAGATGCAAAATCAAGTAAAATTCTAATTGCTTCTAACCTGGCAACTGGAGCAAAAGTTTTCTCATAATAAATACCTTCTTCTTGGTTGTAACCTTGAGAAACTAACCTTATTTTGTTTCTGATCACTTTGCCATTCTCATCTAGTTTGTTTCTGAACACCCATCTGGTACCAATGACAGACTGTTTTGTTTCTGGGGGAACTAGGTTCCACACCTTGTTTCTTTCAAACTCATTGAGTTCACTTTTCATAGCTATAATATGGTCTGCTTCTTGTAATGCTTCCTTCACAATTTTGGGTTCTACAAGAGAGATAAAAGCTTTAAAGCACAAAGATTATTTAACTGTGATCTTGTTTGTGTACCAGTGGTTGGATCAGAGATGATGTTGTCAGCTGGATGAGATGAAAGGTGTTTGAATCTCTTTCTTCGAGACCAAGGTTCAGGCTCTCCATATTGCTTCTCTGGTCTTGAAGCAGTAGCTTGATCACTCATATCTTTCTGATCATCCTTGTCAAGGCTTTGATCTCTGTTTTCAAGGCCTTGAGAACTTTTTTCAAGGTCTTGAAAGTGGCTTCGGTTTCCTTCTGAACCTTTCTTGAAACCAAGTGAGTTTTCAGCTTCTTCTTCTGATTCATGCTTGTTCAGATTCACGTCCAAAACTTTCACTTAAAGAACCATCAAATCTTTCATCAAAAATAACATGAATAATTTCTTCAACCAGCTTGTTTCTTTTATTATAAAATCTATAAGCCTTTCTAGTAAGAGAGTAAAGATACCTTCATCACTTCTTGCATCGAACTTACCCAAGCTGGCCTTACCATTGTTGTGGACAAAACATGTGCAACCAAAGGGCCTGAATTATGAAATGTTAGGATTTCTCGCTTTGAAGACTTCATAGGGGGTCTTCTTCAAGAAAGTTCTGATCAAGCACCTGTTCAAAATGTAGTTTGCTGTATTCACAGCTTTTGCCCAATAGTGCTTAGGCAGCTTATTTTCTAAAAGCATTGTTCTTGACATATCTTCAAGAGTCCTGTTCTTTCTTTCAACAACTCCATTATGTTGAGGAGTTATAGGAGCAGAGAAATTTTGAGAGATACCATGCTTAACACAAAAAAGTCAAATTCTAATTGATCAAACTCTCTACCATGATCACTTCTGATTGAAGCAATAGGTAGGTTTTTCAAGGTTTGAAGTTCTCTGCAAAGCTTTGAAAATTCAGAGAGGGCTTTAGATTTTTCTTTAAGAAACATAACCCAAGTAAATCTAGAGTAGTCATCTACAATAACTAGCATATATCTCTTACCTTTTGGAGTTGGTGTCCTCATAGGACCACAGAGATCCATATGAAAAACTCAATAAGTCTAGTAGTACTTATAAATTTCTTTGGCTTGAATGAGCTTCTGGTCTGCTTACCCTGAGAACAAGCTTTGCATACTTCATCATCTTTGAACTTGATAGATGTTAATCCTCTTACCAGATCTTTGGAGATCAACTTGTTCAAGGTATGCAAGCTAATGTTACCAAGCTTTCTGTGCCAAAGCTTTGAATCCTCTTTCAAGGTCTTGAGACACTTTAAGCTTTACCTACAACTTTGTTAGTCTGAAAAGTATAAACATTGTTTGGTCTAGAGGCTGTGAGAATGCAATTGCCTTATTTCTCATTTTGCACCACACACTTCTCTTTGTCCTTGAGTGCTAAGTTCTTGACACCTTCTGGTAGTTCTCCATCAGCTTCATTCATGGATATTTCATGTGTTAGAAGCTTCCCTTAGGTCATCAAGTTGAAGTGATGAGAGATCTTGAGCTTCCTCAATTGCAGTAGTATTTGGTTCCCATTTTTCCTTTGGTAGACTTCTAAGAATATTCATCACCTTTTCTTTATTGGAAATATGTTTTCCAACTGAATCAAGGTTATTTACTACGTCTGTGAACCTTTTGAACATTTCTCTGATTGAATCATCTGCATTCATCTTGAATAGCTCATATTGTCTGAGATAGGTGTTGATCTTGATTTGTTTGACTTGACTGGTTCCTTCAAATGTCACTACAATATTATCCCAGATCTCTTTGGCAGTCTTAAATCCTGAAATCCTGTTGAATTCATCTATACTCAAAGAACAATACAAGATGTTAATAGCTTTTTAATTCTTGAGAATTGTTCTAATTTAGATGAAAGAAAAAGGGAGCTTCAGATTTAGGAGTTTTGATCCCATCTTTCTATATGTAGAAATTGTCAGGTCCATTCTGAATAATGGTCCATAGCTCTATGTCTTGATCACTATGAACATTTTCATCAGAGCCTTCCAGTGAGCAAAATTATCTCCACAAAATAGAGGAGGTCTGTTAGCAGCTCTTCCCTGTGAGAAACCACCATCACCTGCAGTACTCATGATCACCAGATGGTTAAATATATACAGTGATACAAGCTCTGATACCAATTGAAAGGGGACTATGCAGGTAGAAATATAGCACATATACTCTAAAGGGGGGGGGGGTTGAATATAGTATGCTAACTTTGTGAAGAGCAGTAAAGTTCAAGGTCTTGAAAATAGTTTCACGCCTTTGGAATGAAATACAGTTTGAAAGAAAACATACAAGTCTTTTTCAAGGCCTTGAAAAGAGTTTCAAACCCTTGAAAACAGACTAGTTTGAATGCTGCAAAAACTAAGTATGCAAAAGAAACTTTAAATGCACGAGACACAAGATTTTTAGAGTTCATTCCAATTGGACCTACGTCTCTACCTTAGGGATCTTCTCCCTGCAGGATATTCAACACAATTCATATTAATCAAAACCTAAGCCCTAGATCTCAAACACAGAGATATGCCTTACTCTGTTACAGCTTGTGGTTCTCTCTAACCTATCTAGTACCTCCTCTAGCTAACTGATTAACTAATAATTATCTATTGTTCCCTTTGAACTATCTTTGAGAATGAGAGAAAGAAGTAGTATAAGAATGATATACAAATGGAGTACAATTCAGAAGAACACTGAAGTGTAAAACTGCAGTGAAGAATGAAGTGATCTTCTGTGAGTTGGATTGTGAGAATGATGTGCTTCTTTGATGCTTGTAAATCCTGGAATGTGTCTCTCTTTTTTCCCGTTGAGTGTTGTTTTTGTTGATTCAAAATGAGCTCTACTTGTACAACTCAGAGCTCTGCAAATCTTCCCAGATTTTCAGCAACATCTTCCTGTTTTGTAGGCAACAGCTTTGACTCTCTTAACAGCCTTCTCCAACAGATATTTGATCATAATATTCTGAGATAATTATATGATCTTTTATTTAAATAGATTGGGAAGTTGTCCAGAGTGTCTGATTGATCACATAATCACATTCTCTCCAATTTTCCTTTCCTGCAAAATCCAGATTTGGAAACTAATCCTGCAAACTAGGAAATGATATTTCCTTGCAAAACTAAGTCAAACAGATGGATTAAATGGTGTTAGATATAACAATATAGTTCGTCTTTCATCATCAAATAATAACAGATAAAGCATAAGTGTGAGAGGGGTAGAATCAGATCAGAAGAGTTCAGATAAACTCTCGTTTAGAATGTGCATACATGTTAGACAGTTTCAAGGATTTGAATCCTGTTTCAAGGCCTTGAAATAGCTCTGCTATTCCAAGAATGTGAAACTTGATTAAAGGATTTGAAAACTGATTCAAGGCCTATTTCAAGCCTTGTGAAACCTGTGAACTTACACAACTTTTGATCAAACACTAGTTTATCTCCTAATCGTGTCAATATCATATGATACTAACTAAATCAAGAAACTAGAATTGATTCAAAAGATGAAATCAATATATCATGAAGCAAAGATCAAATCCAGAAGCGTAACATTGTGTACATGAACCCTAGGCTCTCAAATGAGACGCCAAGAAAAAGTCGCTTAGCTACTCATAACGAAATATGAAATAGACAAGAGTTTCTCCATTAAAATCGAATAAGAGAGGGAAAAATAAATCAAACGGAGTTCTTCAATCTTGAAGCCTTGATCTTGAGTCTTCTTCGGGTCCTTGTTCTTCTCTCGCCCGTAGTAGAACTGAATCATGAATAATCGGTAAAATGCCCCTTTTATTAATATTTGTAGTGTATTAATTAAAATTAAGGTTACAAATTCATTAACAAAATGTAGTTTATAACAAAGAAAAAACAATCCCCTTTCCTTCTTCTCTGTCGGGTGAATTTTGTAGCTCTAGGAGGTCCTGCGATCATCTTGTTTGGTCGTGCGATCACCCCCCTCCTTGCCTCGTATCATTCGTCCAGGAGGTTAGAACGCGATTACAGTGAGTTTCGATCTTTCTTGCTTCAAAATTCGCCAAGTACTGCTTCTGATCGCACGAACAGGTGATGAGGTCGTGAGATCTACTGGGTTTTTTCCTGCTGCGCTGTTTCTTCTTATTTCCTCGGTACAGTGGGTTGACGGTTGCTGCTTTGGTGTTCTGCAGGAGGGTTAATGGGTTCAATAATCAGCTGGTGATTGCAGAGGTTGTTTGTAATGGGGATTGAGGAGGTCTTTTGGTGATTTGGACGTGGAGAAGGACAATTTAGGTGGTTTGTTGTGTTGAAGAATTGGGTAGCAGTGGTAATGGTGAATGTCTTAGTTTGGTGTTGAGGCACAGAGGTGAAGTTTTGGTCTAATGGGTGTTTTAATGGTAAAGGAATTGGTTTGAGTGATGGTTTTAATGGAGAAGGTTGTAGCAGGTGGTAGGGTTTTGGTTGTTTTCACGGTGTGATGGAGGAGTGAGGTGAACTTGGTGGAATAGAAGGTCTGTTCGTGATTGATGATGAAGAAGAAGGTGATGTTTTTGTTAGGGAATCGTATTAGTGGTGGTAATTGGCAGTGGCTCTGGTGTGTGTTAATGGTTCAGTGGTGTATTGGGTTGAAGAAGAATAAGCTGAAACAAGGGGGCTTAAAGTGTCGTTACGCAAACTTTATTAAATGACACTTTAACCCCCTCTCCATGTATTTTCACAATTTCTTCATCGTTTTAGCTCCCGATTATTCTCCCAAGCTTGTTTATCTTCTCTGCTTCATCTATCAAGCTTCATTTCCTGTCAAAACAACACGAAACACAACTTGTGCGATCAAACAAAATACATAAAATAATGCGAGAAACGCTAGGATTGACAAACTAATGCTCAAACCTAAGCTTCTACGTCGCTCTAATCATAGTGAAACAGTAAGATAATCAACCTGGAAAGCACAGAAAACGATATAAAACGTGCAAGGAATATAACGCTAATAGAGATTTATCAAATCCCCCACACTACCTTTTTGCTCGTCCCGAGCAAAATCAAGTCTTACACTACGTTTAAATCCACGAAATCGGATTCAACTCCACTAGCCATGTGACATAAACAACACACACACACACAATGCAAACTACAAAACTATAAACAATGCAACTCGATTATAAACAATGCAAGAATTAACCAACACATTTTTTGTTTTCTTGTGCGATTGGGCAATCTCAATGCACTGAACTGGTAAATCTTCGAGCTCTCACATTCCCTTAGAGATTCTACAACCAAAAATGATCGGAAGGGTCCGCGGCCAGTCTAGGTTAACAGAACAAGCACTAGCACTTATACTACTTTTGCACACTCTTCGGACATATCCCTAGAACTTACCATCTGAGTATTTATTCCTCGAATTTAAACTCCTGACGTCTTAGGACAGGTAGGATAGGATATTTGTGAGTGTAGTCCTAGACGTCATGATACAACTCACAAAACCTGATTTCTCACACTATCTCACCAAAATCCAGGAACCCCGCTGAATCTAACCTACTCCGGCCCTCACTCCCTCAATTTCGGTGCAACGCCGTTCTCCCGGCCACAAATGTGAAAGAATGTCAGAAAATTACACAAGTTAATCCTCTTGTCCGTGTAAGAATTTTGAATCAAGCTCCCTTATTCCTTTGCACTTTCACTTTCGTTTCTTTTCTTTCCCTTTTTTCAACTTTCAACTTTGACATGGAGCAACTCTGTAATGTAACACGTACGATTGATGAGATAACAATAATGATATAGATAAGTGGGGGTGGAACGTTTCAAATCCATGAATAATGATGATGTAGATGTCGACAACCCCACATTCAATGTAAACTAAATTCTCTATTAACCTTGTAGTCAATGTGACACGTGCATTTAATACAACTGATCCTCCCCATCACCTAAGATAAAGAATATAGTATAAACACAGAACGTCCTCCAATAAGCTCATTCAACCCCACCCCATATCATGTGGAAAGAATGTCACGCACTACGACACTCCATTTGGTGATCGTGGTGTAGGGACACGACTCCTTGCCACACCAAAGTGTGTTGCCGTCTCTAACCCACCCTCACATCCCCTCGTAAAATGAAACATGTACGAGCATCCAAAATGAAAATATAAAATCAGCATACCCTCATTGAACCTCCCTAACTCGACTCCCTAGGCTGGAGGCTGTGAATAAACGAATTAAATGCATCAGTGGGGGTAACTAGAGAACCTAAAAGTTAGAGATGGGACCAGTGGATCCCCAAAAACATTACTCACATAGCTGTTCCGTTGCAAATACGAGGAGGGTTGACGACTACCTAAATGACGTCGGTGTGTCACTAGTAAGATATCTAAGCCCGAGAGACGAATACTCACGTTTCTCATGTGAATTCGCACTATAAGCTACTTCCCCATCCAGATTCACGCGTCAAATGCCTCACCGCGACGCTTCACACTCCTAGAGAATACTATCATTAAGCTCTCTCCAAGTTCACATTACTTCAATTTCCCTTTCTCAAAAAAATTAATTTTTATGAATTTATCACTTTTCTATTTTTTTTCTATTTTTTCATATTTTCCTATCTATATGTGACTGGACAACTCGACTAACCACATAACAATTGGGTAGTGAGACTCAATAAATTAAAAGTGAACCAAATTCATAAACTACACAACTAACATAGTACAAAAATATATTAACACTCCACACTAACCACGAGGACTCACAATACTAACATAAACTACATGTAACAAGGTTGATGCAAGACAACATGGCTAGCAAAGTTGGACACAACCCCCCTCCCTCCCCACACTTAAGCGTTTCGTTGTCCTCAACGAATTTAGAGATCAAATAAGAGGTTTCCTCTCTTAAATGCGTAGGCGGTGGATTTTCACAAGTATTGCTCAAAATGTAGATTATAGGGAGTTTTAGAGGTACCTGGGTGCCGGGACCTCAATGGGAACCGATGCCGCGAAATTGCAACAAGAAAGTGGTCTTCTGGACCGTTGACAATTTCTGGAGAAGTCTCTGCGCGCCCGGATTCTGATGTGCGTCTAAGATGTAAAATGCAGCCCTCTCATGTGTGTGGTACTCAACATATTGGAATCTCTAATTGATCTCGAGAAATTATATATTCTTTTCTAAATACTCCTATGGGGCGTTTTCTTTCAAAAAATTTGTGCAATCTCTAGCACGAACATCAAGAAGGAGAAGTCGGTGCGTCTTCTATACATGTGTCCCTGCACACTGATTGGAAAAATTAATCCACTCTCTCTCACCCCTCACATTCAAATATAGAGAACTCGTAAATAAAAATTGAAACAAAAAGCATCGTACTCTACATTGGGTTTCCTCCCATGCGGCGCTTGTAATTTAAGGTCGATGGCCCGACCATGTTACCTCATAACGGTCAGAAAGGTGGTTTGGCACGTCGTGCCGCATCTAACTTATGGCGCTGGATGCTCAGAACTACCTTGTGCGCCTGCACACTCCATGCTTTGCCTTTAGGTTCTGGAAGATCCTCCTGTGTTAGCTCTGGAATTCCGTGCGAAACTTGCGCAAGAAATGGAAATCCTGGCTTCACCTCATAAGAGTACTGTGGAGTTGTTTTGAAAACCCGAAAGGTCGCCAGATTATCGTTGATCCTCATGATCAACTTCCCATTCTCAACCTCAATTAACGTCCGACCAGTAGCCAAAAAGGGCCTACCATGAATGATCGGAACGTCACCGGATGGCGTGTCCAATATCACAAAATCGGCTGGCATGATCAAACTATCAACCCTCACCAGTAAGTCTCCCACTACCCCATTGACCTTCTTGGATGACTTATCCGCGAACTGCAGATTGATCTAGGTTTTCCGCGGCTCCTCCACACTCGCACCTAGATCGCACAAATCCTTATCTGTATAGGCGCGCCAAGTGTAGCTTCAATCAAAAGACTACTTGGATCTTTCTTCTTCTTGGGTAGCCCGTGCAAGACACATGAACTCACCTGCTCATTCAATTTCCCTGTCTGAAAGTCATCCATAGCTTTTCCCCCAAGGATTTCATCCTTGATAAACGGCGCATACTTAGGCATTTGCTGTAGCGCCTCAATCAATTGATGTGCAGTTTGGAGAAAATACTAAAAAATTGCTTAAACTCCTCGGATTCATCCATCTTATTCCTGGTTCTCAATGGAAAAGACATTTCTCTATAAGAACGGGGTGGTGGTAATACCTCATTGAACTTATCCTCATCATGCAGAGTCCTGCCCTTTGATTGGGGGACCATGATAGTTGTCTTCTCAGAATCGAAGACTTCATGCTCCTTAACTTTAACTCTTCAGCTCTGGCATGGATTAGGTATGGTGGATAAGTCAACGCAATCCCGCTGCGAGTGGTAATGGCGGTCACCTGACGCACATTCTCTGTGTCTGGCAGTAGAGAGCCAGGTGCTCTAGCAGATAATTCTGCTGCAGTCTGCCCAACTTGCACCTCTAAAGTGTGAAGTTAAGTCTTTGTGGACTCTAAATCGGACGCCACACATTGACCAGCGTGGTCAAGTTTTTCATATACTAACTAAGTTGCGTCAATGCTTTTGTCAGCTCGGACATCTCCGGGTTTGGTACTACTGCAACTACTGGTGGAGCATGTGAAACTAGTGCTAGTGGCCTATGTTGAAAACCCGGTGTATATGTAGCTCCAGACTGGTCCCCATACCTGAAGCCTGGATGATCTCGTGTTCTTGGTCTGTAATTCCCCTGGTTCCAACTCTGGCGCTGCCCTTGTGCCCCTACCAAATTGACGTCCGCTGTGGTGAACTGAGCTATCGTTGCATCAAAATCGTGCTCCTCCACACCTGCAACTGTGTTCTTGTCTTGATACATGTGCTTGGCAAATCAGTGAAAATCTTTGTGATCACGTTCTTCCACTTGTCTACCTTGGGATCAGGTAACTTTGCCAATCTTCGCATGTTATGGAACTGAGCATCCTGTTTGGAAAGTTGTTTCATCAGTGCATATACTCCATATTTAACAACAGTACAAAAGAAGTTACCACCATCCTCCTTGTTGACAAGCTCCTGGTTATGGAACTTGAGCCCATGATAGAAGACCTAGATAATTTTATAGTCCCCAAAGTTATGATTTAGGCACTTCCTGATCATGCACGTGAAACGGTCCCACGCATCCACCACATTCTGGTTGTTCTTGGTGAGTTCCGTGCTCATTTTGAGCAAATTCGGAGCCAAGAACTCATAATGAAAGAGTTGGGTCAGATTCAAGGTTGTTCTTCATAGTGTTCATCATTGTTCTTCTTCGTGTTCTTCATTGTTATTCATAGTGCTCTTCAAATATGGGTTATTACCTGCTATTGATTGGTATTGTTTAGTTTGGAATCAATTTCTAGTAGTTGGATCAAGTATTAGTTCCTTTGTTCTTCATTTTTTAGCGAAAATTCTTGAGTTAAGCTTGAATTCAACGGAAATGGTTATGAGTGTTCTTGCTATATCTCTTGCTTAGCTCTTGAATATGAGTAGCTAGACTAACTTTTGGTTGAAGTTTATGAATCTAGGTGTGTTGGGTGTGGATTCATTTGTTGAATCAATGAGCTGAGAAGTTCCTCTTGCGATTCATGGGTGAGCAAGTGTTGGAATACAAATCCAATTTGTAGCTTCATCTTGTATGTGGATTCATGATTGAATACGCATCCTTGATAGTTTATAAAACTTAGTTTTGGATTTCACTAGTTTTCTTCATGAATCACACTTGACTTCGACATTAGAATCCACATTCTTCGTTGTGAAAATTTTTTGGGTGTTGGATTCATGCACACCACATCTAGGGGATTCAACTAAGGCCAACATATCCTCTCAATCTTAGAGAATCTATTTCGATATTAGTTCATATTTACTTTCTTAATTTCTTCATTTCTTTCATTTAGTTTCTTTGCAAGTTCTCACAAACCCTTGCTTTACGATTCAACTCCGGATTTACCAGATTACTACTTGTAGCGATATCCTATACTTGGGATTTTGTCGAACAAGTTTTTGGCGCCGTTGCCGGGGATTGGTGCTAAGAGGACTTACTATTTACTTACTTGCTTATTTTGCTTGTTTTCATTTTTTAGATACGCTTGAAGAAAATTCCGGGTTCATATTTGAACTTTGGAACAAGCAAAAGCGAAAAGTAAAAAATCACAACAACATGCTCTTAGTTTTTTTTCTTCTATTAGTGGTAGTACTAGCTTAGCCCCTTCCAAATATTTAAGCTTACTTTATAGCCTTGAAATTTTGGAGGAAGATGATGGGAATAGTAGCAACAACGAAATGATGCCATTTCGTACACTTCGAGATTTGGTGCATCCATCTAGGCAAAGTTCACCTTCTTGCTTTGGGGTTCCTTTGAATGAAATAAATTTTGAATTTAAACCGGGTACAATCCAACTCTTACCCAAGTATTATGTCTTAGAGGCCTAGAATGCCTACTCTCATCTTAAAGATTTTTGTGACATTGCCTCAACGGTTTATTGTAGTGGTGTTTCTAGCAACACTATCAAACTTAGGTTGTTTCCTTTCTCTTTGAAAGATAAAGTCAAATCATGGATTCACATCTTGAGACCTAGGACAATAGGCACTTGGGAAGAATTGGAGAAAGAATTTCTAAGGAAATTTGTCCCCACTAACAAGACTAATGCCATAAAAGGGCAAATTGTGACTTTTTTGTGTTAAGGAGGGAGAGCCACTTCCCCAAGCTTGGGAACGCTTCAAGGATCTCCTCATTGCTTGTCCTCATCATGGATTTGAGATTGATTAGCTCCTTTTATGAGGGTTTGCCATCCAACCACAAGCACACAATTGAGTCCATGAGTGCGGGAGATTTCTTTTCAAAAGGTGTAGATGAGGGGTGGGAATGTATAGATGAGATTTGTGAAAAATTCCAATCTTGGGACATCAATGAGCCTTCAAAAGAAGTGTCTTCTAAGCCTAAAAGTAGCATGCATTACCTTAAGTCTAAGAATGAGGCATTGTGCTCTTTTTATAGTGATTCTCATGAGTTAAGCGGTTGTCCCGACTTCCTAAGAGCCCAAGAGCTTATAGGGAAGCAAGTAAATGTGCTCAATTCCAACAATTATGGGAAGTAATATGAAAATTCGCCATACTAGGCCACACATAACTCCAATTGGAGAAACCACCCTAATTTCTCATGGAGACAAGGCCAAGATAACCAAATGAACCCCTCAAGTTCTACCTATGTCCCTCCTAACAAGAAGAGTTTTGAATAAAATCCAAAGTAATTTATGCTCTAACCAAAACCAAACAAACCAAGAGTTGAGAAACTCTAACCAAGAGTTGAAAAATGTGTTGGCTAGGTTGGAGTCTACCATAAATTCTCAAGTTAAGGGAAAATTCCCATCTCAACCTCAACAAAATTCAAGGGGCCTAAGCTTCAACCATGTGGAGCATGCTGAGGCCATCACCGTTTTGAGAAATGGGAAAGTTGTTGACAATGGGATTCCAAGTGTGGAGTCCAATGAAAATGAGGAAGAAGAGTGTGAGAAGAGTGGTTACCAAGAGAGAGTCGTTAATTCGCAAGAGTCAAATAAGAGTCTTGACAAAGGGAATGAAGTGGTTGATAATGAAGAAATTAGGATTGTTCCACCTTTTCCCCAAAGACTAGTGGCCAATAAGATTAAAGAAAGTCACCAAGACATCATTGAGACATTTCAAAATGTTAAGATAAACATCCCTCTCTTGGATGCTATCAAGCAAATTCTGGCTTATGCCAAATTTCTCAAGAATTTGTGCACTTTCAAGAGAACACTTCAAGTGTGAAAGAAGGAATTTCTCACGGAGCAAGTGAGCTCAATTCTCCAACATAACCTACCTCCTATGTATAAAGGTCCGGGTTCACCTACCATCACTTGCACCATTGAAGAACACAAATTTTATAATTCTTTGTTAGATTTGGGTGCAAGTGTAAATCTTCTTCCATACTCGGTGTATGAGAAGTTGGGGTTGGGTGATCTGAAACCCACAAAAGTTACTCTCCAATTGAAGGATAGGTCCAGTAGAGTCCCTAGAGGTATCATTGAGGATGTGTTGGTTCAAGTGAACCAATGCTACTTTCCGGTAGATTTTATTGTCTTAGACACCTCTCCTTTGGCTAGTGGCACATCCTCTATTCCCATCATCTTAGGAAGACCACTTTTTGCTACATAAAATTCAACTATAAATTGTATGTGTGGTATGATGAATATTACATTTGGGAACATGACATTAGAGCTTAATATTTTTAATGCATGTATTCACCCAAAATCACAAGATGATGATAACGTATGTGAAGTGAGTTGGGTTAAATCGTGTGTTGAATATGTTTATACTCTTGCTACATGTTTCAATGGAATGATGAGACTATTTTGCAAGATTTAGAATTTTTATGTGAAGAAAATAGCATTTTCTCATCATTTATCATGAGTTAGGAATTTAATGTGGATGATTGGGTTAGTCTTGTTAGTCAACTTTAACCTTTGAAGCCTCTTAGAGAGTCTACTCATGAGCATTCTTGTAGTGATATTGATTTCCATGAGAAAATGGAGTTACCTTCCATAGTAAAGGAACCTCCTACGTATGATTTGAAACCCCGCTCACTTGGAATTGAAAAATACATTTTTAGGGGTTGATGATAATCTTACTTGCATGACTCGTGAGCATGACTTGTTTTTTGATGAACTAGAGGACATTTTAGGAGAACCACCTCCAATAAAAATTGTGGAGAGACCTCCAACTAAGTTGGGGGGTTCAAGTGTGCTTGGTGAAAAGTTTAAGAAAATTTGTCACATTTCTCCCATGAATCATGTTTAAAATGCATCTTTTTTTGTGAAAAATGAATGGGAGCAAGATATAGAGGAAATTGAGAGATTGTTGGATGAAATGCCTTGTGATCATGATTCAAAAATGAGTATAAATTGAGTTTTGGTAGTGAAAATATCCTCCATAATGAAGGCATGCCACTCTCTAGTGGTAAAGATCCTCCTCTTGATTTTTCTCATGATTTATCTATCACTTCAAAATTCATTGTGAAGTTAAGCTTACTTGGCCAAGTCTGTGATGTCTCTTGTACTCTCTTTGAAAATAGCATTTTGAAAAATTTATGTGAGAAACAAGAATGTGCTATTTTTATCAAGAAGAAAGATATCAAATCCATGCATTTTGATTTTCTTGATCCGGGTATTGGCTACCCAAGTTCTATGCTTGAGAATGTCACAAAGGTCGAGTTAAAAGAAGATCTGAGTATTCAAAAAATGAAAGAGGGTTACTTTGACCCTACACGTGCTCATAGTCATAGGCAATCTTGCCTTGACTAAAAGAAATTAAAAGTCCCATGAATTGACTTCTGCTATATAGAAGTCGCATGTTATACATAAATTAATTAGTTTATCTCTATTTCTTAATTTTTTTTTCTTTCTTTTCTATGAACATTTTGTAGGTTGCTCTTGGTTGCCAGAGGTCCTTCTATCCCTTTGTCTCTTGCTAAAATATTGCATGCTCTTCCATTGTTCTCACACATTGAGGACAACATGATATTTAGTTGGGGGTGGAGTAGACTTATTTCTTTATTAAATGGTTACTTGCATAATTATTCTTTCATTAGTGATTTACATGAAAAATACAAAAAAAGTGAAAAAGCTAAAATCCAAAAAAATAAAAAAAAATAAAAAAAATGTGTTAATCTTTCATGAGAAGCATCACTCTTTTCCCGTGTCAAACCATATATATTTTTTATTTCTTTGGTAGTTTTATTTATTTTAGCTTTTCACCTTGAGTCTAGATTTCATTTTCTTCTTTGATAGCTAAGAAAAATGAAAAATGAAAAAAAAAATGAAAAAAGTGAAAAAGGGGAATTTTAGGAGCTAGATGTTTTCAAAGAATGAAATCTCTTGGTCCATGTTCTTTTTATGTTTATTTTAATAAGGAATTATTTGCTTATACTCAATACATCTACACCAATATCCTACACTGCGCGATCTCATGCGTTCTCACAAAGCGACACACTAAATTTACGTTTCATGTCTAAGTCATTTAAGTTAAGTTGATCACATAAAATTTGGCGTCTTCTACTTTTGATAAAGGGTGCATTCTCTAACACTATTTGAACTTTACAAATAGGATTTAGTTCTATTTTTTTTTATTTTTTTTGAGGTGGAAACTTTTAGCCCATTGGGGGTGGTGGTGACCATGACACCCTATGCGATGCCAAAGAAATAGAGGGGTGTTCGGGGATTATGTCATGCCACTACCTAGATAGCTCCCTTGGTTTAGCTTAAAAAGCTCACTCGCTTGTATATTCCTCTATTTTGTTGTGGATCTTGGACAGCCTTGGATTAGATGTGGACATATGTGGAAAAAATGTTTGATGCTAAAACCTCCAAAATGAGGAAAAATCGCACCACCTCCCAAAAAAAATCCACAAAATGATCATACAAGCCCACAACCACATCCTCCATTCTAAAACTCGTTTTTGTTCAAAGCTTTGGAGGTCAATCCTACATGGGTGCTTTAGAATAAGTATGAGAATGGCTAGTTTCATGTGATCCTTATTTTTGAAATTATACTTTCTTGCAAATTGGGCTTAATTATTAAGTTTTGTGGATCGCATGAGTCACCTTCTACCAAACACCGCCCACATTTGTATGAGTATATGCTTAGGTGTCCATAGATTTCTTTCTCAATCTTTTTGGACTTTGAGAATTTATTTGAGGAAACATTTGTGCATTCTTCTTTTGCCCCCACCAAAAAATTAAAATTAGCTAGTAATCTTTAGGATTTTATTTTCTTTGGGTTCTCACTTAGGATAGATAATGTGTGAGTGTGCTTGTAAATATTTGAGTCTAGCTTAGAATTGAGTCAAGCCTTGTCTAGTTGAGTGTGTGTCTCTCATGATTGGTTATTCACTAGTTTACTACTTTTTATCGCCCTCTTTGCTCGAGGACGAGCAAAAGGCTAGTTGGGGTGTGTGTTGATGATTTAAAATTTCATGTTTTAGTATGTTAATGAACTATTCATAACTTGCTAATATGTGTAATCTATCTATTTTATCTCTCTTTCTAGACTTATGCTTGTTTTCATAGTTTGGTTTCTTTTAGCTTGTTTTGTAGGCAAAGACATGCTTTTAAATACTAGATGCTAGATTGGGAGAGCTCAAATGATGGAGTAAAGAGAGTTGGAGGGCTAAGAGACATGAAGAAGGGATTATAAGATCCTAATTTGAAGACTTAAGGGCCCAAAGTGAGAAGAAAAATGGAAGTTAGAGGCCAAGATTGAAGACAAGCCAAGTTAGAAGGCCAAAATTACATCAAAGGGCTTGCTTGACGTCATTTTCACGGAATTGGGGCGTAATTGGAGTTTTGCGAAGTTATAAAGAGCTATTTTGGAGGATTCCTAGTGGTTGGGGGTCCTAATGCCTTAAAACTACATGCATGGGGGCATTGTAAAGCCCCCAACAAACTTAGGGGGGCAAATATGCTATTTGCTGCAAAGAAACACCCCCTCACGCGTCCTCTCTCTTTACCGAAGGGAACAAAGAGAAACCCACGTTCCTCCATTGTTGCTTCACCAAACTCCTTCCAAAGCTCACGCCGACCTCAATTCTCCACCAAATTGGCTCAAATTAATCCCAAAACGCTCACAAGACCGAGCTCCACCTATATATCCTCTCAATTCTGCCCAAGACACAACAAATCAAAAAGCCCCAATTTGACCAAGGGTTCATGAAGGTTCAAAAAATCAACGAGATAGATGGATTGGGATGAATTGGAGGGTGGAGATCACTCCTTGGACACCAAGAAACCCTTCCCCACTGCCTATAAAACCAAGTTGAAGATTTAAGAAGCTCACTCTCACCTCGCAAAAATTCTAAACCGAACGTATGCTTCTTTCTCTTCTCCTTACCGATTTCTGGTTGTTCTTGGTGATTCCGTGCTCATTTTGAGCAAATTCGGAGCCAAGACCCTCTAAGGGAAGAGTTGGGTCATTGTTCTTCATATTTTTCTTCATTGTTCTTCATAGTGCTCTTCAAATTTGGGTTATTAGCTTATATTGATTGGTATTGTGTAGTTTGGAATCAAGTTCTAGTAGTTGAATCAATTATTAGTGCCTTTTTTCTTCATTTTATAGCAAAAATTCTTGATTTAAGCTTGAATTCAATGTAAATGGTTATTAGTGTTCTTGCTATATCTCTTGCTTGGCTCTTGAATATGAGTAGCTAGACTAATTGTTCGTTGAAGTTGATGAATCCAGGAGTGTTGGGTGTGGATTCAGTTGTTGAATCAATGAGTTGAGAAGTTCCTCTTGTAATTCGTGGGTGAACAAGTGTTGGAATACAAATCCAATTTGTAGCTTCATCTTGTATGTGGATTCATGATTGAATACACATCCTTGATAGTTGATACAAATTAGTTTGGATTTCACAAGTGTTCTTCATGAATCATACTTGACTTCAACATTAGAATCCACCTTCTTCGTTGTGAAAATTGTTTGGGTGTTAGATTCATGCACAACACATCTAGGATGTTCTACCAAGGCCAACATCTCCGCTCAATCTTAGAGACTCTATTTCGATATTAGTTCATCTTTACTTTCTCAGTTTCTTCATTTTTTCATTTAGTTTCATTGCAAGTTCTCACAAACCCTTGCTCTACCAAGTTCTACTTGGTAGATTTGAAGTTTCGCTAGCTTTAAAGCCATTGAGAAGTTACTTTAGTCATTTTAGTTAGTTTCTGAGTAGTTTTGTTAGTTTAGAGTGTTCCCTCTTTCTCAATCCTTGTGGATTCGACTCCGGTCTTACCACATTACTAATTTTAGCGATATCCTATACTTGGGATTTAGTCAAACACTCTCTGGACTCAAGCCATCTCTCTGCTGCACCCTTCCAGAAATATGGAAGAGAATGAGCTTCAATGCCTCTGGTTTCACGTTCTTATACTTCATATTCTTGATGAAGGCATAGAAATTCCCAATAAATTCATTGGGGTATTCATCCAAGTTCCCATGGAACTGGAATTGATTTTGTACAGAAGTGATGGTGGCAGGCTTCAGATCTAAGTTCTCTGCCTGACTATCTGGCACTCACATTGTCGTCTGTTTTTCCATGAGAGGTTGACTGAAATTTCTCAACCAATGTCTTTCCTAACTTGTTGTTGTTGAAATAGATGCCCTAGAGGCAATCGTATATTTAGTATGAACAATGTTTTGGCTAGAATATTCATTTATTCTATATTATGATATTTAATATAATGAAGTCCTTAGATACAATGTGTTGCTTATCGTAAATATCCCTAGTCCACTATATTGATTAATAGGACGATCAAATATAGACTAGTATGTGGGTAGATTGATATGGACATATCAAGTCTAACACATGGGTATGCATTAGGGGTAATGGCATACTAGATTGACCCACAACGAGAAGGATACATTAGATTATGTCAAGTCACATTTGCTTCTCGTAGTGCTAATATCATTGCAATCCTTAGACTTGAAGTCACTAGATACTCTAGTTGTGGAATATTGTGCTTTGATGTTATCAAACTTTACACCGTAACTGGGTAATCATAAAGATAGCTATCGGGCATGATAGGAATCAAGCTTATAGATCGTAGTGATGTAGATAGGAATTGTCCCTCCCACATAATGGGAGAAAGTATCCACGGCCACTCGAGGGATGAGGCTTATTGAATGTCTGGCCAGACTCAGATAAATCAATATGAAGATATTAATGTTATCTGTTAGTATAAGAATATTCCCGGGATCGAGGAACTATGGATTGGATATACGAGTGTGACTATTTATGTCTCCTGTCCAATCCGGATATAGAGACAAAGGGAAAGTGCAATATAATATATTGGGCACAAGAGGTTTGTCGGGATTACTGACTATTTCTATTAGTTGGGTGGCAAGGATGTGTTGCTAGACACCGCTCCATGTTAGTAAAAGTTACTAACAACTAAGTAGAAACCAATGGGGTCACACGTCAAATAGAGTAGAGCTAGATTTGGGATTAATTAATATGATTAATTAATGAGAAGGATCATTGTGCAACACCTTGCAAACTTAGTAGGACTTATTTGCAAGGAAGGGACTAATCCAAGTTCATGGAAAACTAGGAGGGACCTTTATGGAAAAAACAATGAGTTGTTGGAGTATATAAAGGAGGATCTATCTTCCTTCCCACTTAATGTTATTAGACATAACAAAGAAAGTGCGAGAGAGCAAAAGAGAGAGAGAGAAGACAAGCCTAGGCCGATCTCCCCCTCTCCCGTCGGCGCCAAAGGAGGGCCGAACCCCTCCTTGTCCTTGTTTCTTTGATTCCTCTTCCCTCTTCCTCCGGTTCAAGCTAGCACTTATAAGAAGGAAGAATCTAGATCTCACCTCTAGACGTGGATCAACCATAGAGACGAGGACATCATTCTTCGTGTGATCTCACAAATCAATAGGTACACAATACTATGTCCTTTATCATGTTATGATGTCTCCTCCTGACGATCCGTCGTGGGCTTTGAAGTAGGATTAAATTTTTGTTATTCCGCTGTGTTACCTATGTCAAAACCCAACATTGGTATCAGAGCCACTGGTCGTAGAGCATCACATGATCTTATGTGTTACGATTTCAGTTTATACACCGTATTATTGTTTATTACGCGAAAACTGAAAATAATTAGCATAGTAGATGCAAATTGAATTTGATTCAATATAAACAAGATCAAATTTAACATTGCATGTTAGAATTGGTGAGTTTAATCACATCGGATGTGAATAATTGGGTTCTTGAAAAATTAGGGTTCATGGGCACATAGTTGAAAAGGGGTTTTCAATTATGGAAACAAGTTTATGGAAACAAATCCATAAGGAAACAACCTTGCTTGGGCAACAAGGAAGAGAGAAGGAGTCTAGGGCCGAAACCCTAGCCGCCCGCCCCCCTCCTTGCGCGCCAAGCAGAGGCCGCGGGCCACAATGGGGCAGCCAGCCTTGGGCCGGGCCCAGTGGCGGGCGGCGGTCCTCCTAGTGGTTCAGGCCCTTGTTGGCTTGAACTCCTTGGACCATTGTAACCCTAATTTACCAATCAATTAGAATTGAACAAGCGCGTTAAAAATTGGTTTTAACTGTATTATGTGCTTTGTTGCATGGTGGATGGATATGGCCTAGGATTGTGGATGTTTACTCCTTTGTGGTTTTGTTTACGGCCTGCGAGCTGATCAAATTAATGTAATAATTAATTAGGTTTAACATCCTACGAGTCGTCTTTTTCTCCTCAACATGTGAGGCCTTTGTTATTTATTTATTCTAGATGTTAGGCTAGAATTAGAAATATTTAGATGATAGCCAAGAGCATGGAGAAGAAGACCGGAGAACCAAAGGAGCCAAAAGACAAAGAAGTCGTCCCCTAGGCGTGCGGCTATTGTGGAGCACATGGAAATGAGCTTGTCACTTTAGGGCAATTGGATATTATCATTGGCTTGATAATATCATTAGTCTAGGGGCCATATCCATGCCACGGTTTTTATTTTGTGGATGTTTATTATTTATGTCTTGTTATTTATTTTTGTGTGTATGGCGATACTAGCAAAACGTTAACAAGATAATAATAAACAAGGTTGGCCTTATATTGTGGATTGCCCAATCCAAATAAGTAGACCATGTTGATTTGATCAACCAAACAAATAAAGAAAAATTAAATCCCTCTATTAAATATTGCGTTTTGCCTTCTCTTGCCAAAACACCCTTCATGATCAGGGTTCATTAAAATTCGGGCTTGCCAAAGCAAAGCGATTTTAATTTACCATGGCGTGTTGCAGACGACACAAGCTAGTAATGTGTGTATGTAGAAGCAAGAGGTTGGACACAACTAGGCAAGAATCAATTGGATTGATTAGCCTAGAGGCATGACAATTAGGTGTTATCCATGGGATAAAGAATAAAGAGTTATTCACCTAATTGGACCAAGAGTTTCATGGGATGCAATTGGAATGGTTCCTACCTAAATAACATATTCTTGGGTGACTTGCCAAAGCAAGCTCAAGAAGAAGTGAAAAAGGGATCTTGGACCTACTAAAAAATATAATGATATTTTCCGCATTGATGGTGAGGTCTATTAATTCGAGAAAAATAGTGGGAGCTATATTTGATGATCTAGCCATTGTTGAATATAGTTAAATTGTTCAAAAATACTATAATTGCACATTTCTTGTTTTGTAGAATTCCAAATGGCAAACAACAACGCATCGACTTCATCCCTACGATCTGTCCTTGAGAAGGATAAATTGTCTGGAACAAATTTTGTTGACTGGTACAGATACTTGAGGATTGTCCTTAAGAAAGAAAAGAAGATGTACGTCTGGACACTCCAATTCCAGAACCACCACAAGATGAGTCTCTTCTAGTGGAAGTGAGGGCACGTCAGAAACATATTGATGATTCTAATGACGTGACTGCCTCATGCTTTGCTCCATGACTCCTGAGCTTCAGAAGCAGCATGAGAATATGGAAGCCTATGATATGATCATGCACTTGAAACAATTGTTTCATGAACATGCTAGGCATGAGCACTATGAGGTGTACAAAGCATTATTCAAGAGTAGGCTTGCAGAGGGGAATCCAGTAGGACTTCACGTACTACGAATGATCGGGTACATTGAGAACCTTGAGAGACTGGGATTCCCACTGGGTCAAGATTTGGCTACTGACCTTATCTTGCAATCGTTGCCGGACAGTTATAATCAGTTCATCAGGAACTATAATATGAACGAGATCAGTAAAACTCTGCCTGACCTATTGAACATGCTAAAGACAGCAGAACAGGGCATCAACAAAGGCAAGGGAAAGGCCATAATGATGGTGAATAAGAAGAAGGGCAAGTCAGTTGCCTCTACTTCCAAAGGAAAGCGCAAGAAAGTTGCAAAATTCAAGGAATCCCTAAAGCCTAGTGGAGGTGTGGCTAAAGGTGAGTGTCACTACTGTAGCCAGCCGGTTCACTAGAGGAGGAATTGCCCTAAATATCTGGAGGATAAGAAGCTTGGAATAATGATTCCACCACCACCAGGTATTTATGTTATAGACGTCAATATTTCTATTTCTTCATCTTGGGTATTGGATACAGGATGTGATTCTCACATTTGTCTTAATGTGCAGGATTTGAAAAGAAGTAAAAGATTGAGTAAAGGGGAGATAGATCTGCGCGTCGGGAATGGAGCAAGAGTTCATGCATTAGATGTAGGCATTTATGAGCTATCTTTGCCTTCTGGACTTATTTTAGAATTAGAAAATTTCTTTATGTGCCTGCTATGAGCAGAAACATTATTTCCATTTCTTGCTTGGACGAGAAGGGTTTTTCTATTTCAATAAAGGACAAGTGTTGCTCTATTTATTTTGATAGTATGCACTATTGTAGTGCGCATTTATCAAATGGATTGCATATCCTTGATCTAAATAGTCCAATCTATAACGTAAATACTAAAAGGATTAAAACTAATGATTTAAATCCTACATATCTGTGGCACTGTCGTTTAGGCCATATAAATGAGAAACGCATATCTAGACTCCATAAGGATGGACTTCTAGACTCATTTGATTTGGAATCATATGAGACATGTGAATCTTGTTTATTAATAAAAATGACAAAGTCCCCTTTCAATAAGAAAGGTGAAAGGACTAGTGAGTTATTGGACCATTCCCCACGCCTTCCAGAGGTGGTTATACATGAAAGTGTGTAATGTAGACTAAATACAGGACCTAAATACTCTAGAAGGGGGGGTTTAATAGAGTATCGAAACTTTTTGCAAAACTTAAAGTTTAACAGGAAAGCTTTGTGTGAAACTCAAATCTCAAGGCCTTGAGATTTTGTAAACTGTCTGAAACTCACTAAGGAAAAATTGTAAGCTTCAAGGCCTTGAGCTGTGAACAATTCTAAACAGCTTTTAAACCCTAGTTTGATTTGAGTTGTGTGCAGAAGATAATAATCAAACAGAAAAGTAAAGAACACAAAGAAATTTACAGAGTTCAGTCCCAATGGACCTAATCTCTGCCTGAGGGATCTAATCCCACCAGGATTGGGCAAACACTTCTTATTACTCACACAGAAACAGCCCTAGATCTTCAAGCCTAAGTGATTTCCCTTACACCTATACAGCTTGTGGTTCCAAACCTATCTAGTTCTAACTACTAACTGTTGAGCTAACAAGAACCTCTTGTTGTTCACTTGAACAACCAACCACTAGGTTAAGTGAGGTTTAATATAATCTAGAGATACAAAGATGGAAGTACAAGTGAAGAACACAGTATGAAGATAAGTTGTTGAAGCCTAGAAGTGTTCTTCTGGAAAACTGGATTGATTTGATCTTCAGAAGTCTGGAATGAAGCTTGAATGATTGTGTGTTTGAATGGATGATTTGCCACGATTTTTTCACACCTCTCAGAGTATTCTGCAAGCCCCCTTCTTCAAAATTCAAACCAGTCTCTTTTATCCACAGCTGCAACTGATTGAGAGATTTTAGGATCTCATTTCCTACAAATCCTCCTTCTGTTTTCAACTTAAATTCAAACAGCTTCAAGTGGATATCCGTTGGAGTTTGTTGAGATTTCTCCTGCACGTTTAACAACCCTGCAACAGCATAGAAACACTGCAACAACAAAATCCAGACAGCTAACAGTACTAAGACTGTTTGGTTATACAGTTTCTGATAAAACTGTTTAATAAACTTAGAACAATAACCTGCATATCTTCTAGAACAAATAAATCATGAAAAACAAGTTTAAGAAACTTAGAAGTGAGTAAATAATCACAATACTAAGAGTCATAACCTGCAAGAAAGAATCAATTAAATTCTGTAAAAACTCTCAGCAGCTCAAGGCACATCTCAAGGCCTTGGAGCTCTAAACCTGCTTCACAGAATTTCAAAGTTAAGCCCAGATAACTTTGATTCTTCCTGTTCTTATCATCTGCGATTGTGTTAGATATATAAATAGTATAAACCAAAAGTACATACCATAAACCACTGATTTTCATAATTAGATATCCAATTCTGCAACACAAAAATGTTAGAACACATAGTAGGATAAGATAACTCAAGGCTTTGAAGTTCAGTCAATCTCAAGGCCTTGAGATAACTGAAATGCTTTTGCTGCTTATGTCTTAGACTTTTGTCTTTCATCACTCAAAACAATTACCATTCAAAGCACATTCAGGGACCTTGACTCAACAATCTCCCCCTTGATGAAAGACAAAACCTACAGTCTTGCATAGATCTTCCTGCCACTCATATTCAAAAATAAAATAACCACAATTTGCAGATACAAAATATATACTGAACCCAAACAGATAACATGTGAGAATAAATATTACAAATTACCACAGAAACAAAAATTCACCAAAATAACTAGGCAATTCTTATTATTACTAGTCCAAATAGTAAACAGAGAACACAAAATACCACATTAACTCTCCCCCTTTTTGACTTTCATCAAATAAGGTTGAAGAAATGTAGGATCATTACTCAGAGTTTGAAAATAAACTTAAAACAAAAACTAGCTAAAAAGTCAAGGCCTGAGACAGAAAAGATAGAAGAGAATGAGATAGAAAGTCAAGGCTTTGGCAGTCCCTGATCTTAACTTCTTCTTTGATGTCTGGCCTTTCTCTTAGCCTTCTCCATTTTCTTCCTCACTTGCAGCATCTTCTGCAGACTGATTACCTTCTTGTTCAGCTTCAACTTCAGCAACCACTTCTTGGATTATCTCATCCACTTTCTTCTTAGCCTGTACTGAATCTACCTCTGTAGCTGCATCAACACATGTGTCTTCACCAGCATCTTCTTCATCAGTTTGTTCAAACAAGTCTTTTGAAGCTAGCACCACTGGAATTGGCTTCTTCTTCTTCTTCTTCAGAAAATCTCACAGCCTCTCTTCTGAATCCACACTGGTGTCATGACTAGTAGCAGAAGGTATCTTCTCCAGATTCAAGCCCTTTATGACAACATCCAACTTCCCATTCATAGTATTCATCAAGCCCTTGAACTGGTTAAATTCAGTTGACAGGTCAAACAACATTTGTCTGAGATCTTCAATCTCAACCTGCTGATCTTCTAACTTCTCAACCAGCAGAGAGTAATCCTCATTGGCTTGTCCTTTTCCAGATGCAGTCCCCTTAGGCTTCACAAACTCCTTTTCAGCAAGTTCTTCCTTTGACAAATCAGAATAAAATTTCCAATGCCCTTTCCCAGTCTGAACTACCCCAATCCTCTGAAGTGCAGTCTCATCTATCAACCCAAAACCTCCAATAATATTTTACTCTCCTTTCACAGGCACATCAAAATATTCAAAGAAAAGAGGTAACAGGTTGGCATATGGAAGAGGATGGTTTCTAGTCCTAGTTGCACAATAAATCATATGCTCCATAACAACTGTTGGCAAATCTATCTCAAACCCTTGAGTCAAATACATCAAAATCAGAACTTTATCAGTTACCAACTCTCTTGAGTTCTCCTTGGGAACTACACTCCTCATCAAAATAGTAAACAAAATCTTGGCTTCACAATTAAGCACAGAGTGTGTCAACTGCTTTGGACCAGAGGCAACACCTTCAACAAAGAACATCTCCTTTGCCTTATCCAAACACTCCTTCCTATCAGGATAATCTCCAACATTGTATTTCCTAGGAATGCCCAAGACTTTGGCAGAAGTCCTATGATCTAACCTCAAATCCACACCAGCCACTTTAGAAGTTAATACCATTCTATCATCACCTTCAGACACCAAGTTCAGATAAAATAACCTAGTTAACCTAGGATAAGCCTTTGAACTAGGATTTAGAACTTTCCAAACAACAGTTTCCCTCAATTTTCTCATGCATTCTATGTCCAGTTTATCCAACAACTCATCATAAATCATTCTATAGAAAGCTACTTTAGATGATGCATACCCTTGCATCCAAACTGTTCTAACTTCAGAACTAATAAACCACTCAGTTGGAAGTACATTCTTACCTTGATATCCTTTCTTAGTTGCAGCAGCAACTTGCTTAACTCTAGTCTTCTTCTCAGAGAGTTTGGTCTTTTCTTGTCCTCCTTCAGTTGGTTTCTTCTGGCTTTCCTGAGTTGATTTCCCTTTTTCCTCTTCAGTAGCCTTTTTCTTTTTCTCCCCTTTTCTTCTTCTCTGACCTAGGTTGATCACCACCCTGAGTCTCCTGTTGTGGATCAACACTTGAGCCTTCATCTCCCTTATCTGTCCTTGACTTCTTTGCAGGAGGGGTATCCTCATGCAAGCTTTGAGTATTTTCTGAATCTGAATCAGAAATCACTATCTTCTCCTTCTTGTTTGCTCTCTTCATGGATCTGCCAGAGGGCTTCCCTTGTTGCTGAATTCTGGCTGATTTGCGCTCCATTTTAGGGTTTAGGGTTTTGAGAAGAGAATGTGATTGAGAGGAATTGAGAGAGAGAGAGAGAGATTAGTCGCAGAAAATTGGAAGATAATGAGAAGAATTCTACGTGGATGACTTAGTTGTCAAATCCAAGGAGGAGACAGACCATCTGGGGGATTTGCGAAAAGTGTTCAACAGATGCAGAAGCTTTCAATTGAAGATGAACCCCATGAAGTGCGCATTCATGGTAACATCGGGGAAGTTCTTGGGATGTGTGGTACATCGTCAAGGAATAGAGCCTGATCCTGCGAAAGTATCGGCCATCACTAGCATGACGGAGCCACATAACCAAAGTACCTTGAAAACCTTCTTGGGAAAGTTATCCTATCTGCGAAGGTTCATCCCAGCGATCGCCGAAATCACCTTCTGTTTCAGCAATCTTCTCAAGAAAGATGATGTATACAATTGGACTGCAGAGCACGAGGCTGCGTTCGGAAAGCTAAAGGAACTGCTGACATCGTCAAAAGTAATGATCGCACCTCAGCTCGGATCACCACTCTTGTTGTATTTGACGTCAACGAGGAGGTCCATAGGGGCACTCCTAGCTCAGGAGTATGAGGGTCAAGAAAGACCCATCTACTACATTTCTCGTATAGTGCAGCCAGCAGAATCAAGGTACACGGACATCGAACGCCATTGCCTTGCCTTATTCTTTGTAATAGAGAAGTTGAGACACTATTTTGCTTCGGACAAAGTAGTAGTGGTCACAAAGAGTGATCCCATATGGTATCTTCTGACTCACACTACCCCGGGGGGAAGGTTGGCAAAATGGTGTATGACCCTTTCTCAATATGACATCACATGTGCTCGACCCCGGGCAATCAAATCGCAAGCGGTGGCGGATTTGCTAGCGCAGTTCCCTGATAACAGTCATGAGCCTGTGATTGAAGAAGAATTGGAGGGACCTGAAATCTACGCAGTTGAGCTGCCCTATTGGACGCTCCATTTTGATGGCTCATCAACAAGGAAAGGTGGAGGCATTGGGATAGTCTTGACCAAACCAGATGGAGAGGTAGTACAGATGTCCGCAAAGCTTGACTTCGCAGTCACCAAAAATGAAGCAGAGTATGAAGCCCTCATCGCAGGACTTCGCGCGGCAAGAGCACTAGAAGTAAGCAATCTGACGGTTATGGGGGACTCCAAGCTAATCGTCAAACAAGCCTCGGGCGAGTATGGTTTGAAGGAGATAAACCTATTGCCCTACCGGACCTTGGTACAAAAACTGGTGCAGCAATCTGCGACGTTAAGTATGAGCACAAACCCAGAGCGTACAATAGGCATGCTGATGCTTTAGCTACCTTGGGATCCAAGGTTTGTGCAGATAAATGTCCCGCGAGAATTTCGATTGAAGTGCGAACAGCCTCGGCGTTGACAGAGGACGCGTGCGACGATGAATGCATGCATGATGCGGACTGGAGAAAGTCAATCTTACGTGCCATCGCAGAAGGCACGAGCAACGAGAATTGGGCATCCACAAAAGGGTATTGCATACATGACAACACCCTTTACTACAAAGGCCCTGGCGGAATACTCATGCGATGTGTCTCGGAGCAGGAGGGACAAGCGCTGTTAGAAAAGATTCACCAACATGCTTGCGGGGAAAGTGAGGTGTCAATCTATCAGATTCTCTTGTACACACTGGGCAATCCATAACACTTGTGAACAGCAAGCACCAGCTGCAATATATTCAGCTTCTGCAGTTGATAATACTACATAATTTTGCTTTTTAGAATGTCAACTGATCAATGAAGATCCAAGAAATTGACAGCATCCAGAAGTACTTTTCCTGTCTACTTTGTAACCTGCAAAATCTGCATCTGAATAGCCACTCAACATAAAATTAGATCTTCTTAAATACCAAAGCCCTAAGTCTCTGGTTCCATTCAAATATCTAAAAATTCTTTTAACTGCAGTTAGATGACTTTTCTTAGGATCTGCTTAAAATCTAGCACACATACAGACACTGAACATAATGTCAGGTCTGCTAGCAGTTAAATATAATAATGATCCAATCATACCTCTGTATTCCTTCTGATTCACACTCTTACCAGTTGAATCTTTGTCTAAAGAGAGTGATGAACTCATAGGGGTCTTAAGCACCTTGGACTGTGACATGTTGTACTTATTCAATAAGTTCTTGGTGTATTTTCCTTGATGCACAAAAATTCCTTTCTTCATTTGTAATATATGAAGTCCAAGAAAGAAATTTAGTTCACCCATTAGGCTCATCTCAAACTCCCTGCACATCAGAATAGAAAACTCTTTTGAAAGAGCATCAGTAGTAGCACCAAATAATATATCATCTACATAAATCTGAACTACTAACATATCACTTTTTTGGTGTTTAATGAAAAGAGTTTTGTTAACTAAGCCTCTTCTGAAATTGTTTTCAAGTAGAAATTTTGAAATTCTGTCATACCAAGCCCTTGGAGGTTGTTTTAAACCATAAAGAGCTTTATCCAGTTTATAAACATGATCAGGAAAATTTTCATCTTCAAAACCAGGATGTTGTGTTACAAAAACATCTTCTTGTAAATATCCATTTAGAAAATCACATTTAACATCCATTTGATAAAGCTTTATGTGATTGTGAGATGCAAATGCAAGAAGTATTCTAATAGCTTCTAACCTGGCAACAGGAGAAAAAGTCTCCCCATAATCTATACCTTCTTCCTGATTATATCCTTGAGCTACCAGTCTGGCTTTATTTCTTACCACTTTGCCATTCTCATCACCTTGTTTCTGAATACCCATCTGGTTCCAATAACTGACTTCTCTTTAGGTCTGGGGACCAGATTCCAAACCTTGTTCCTTTCAAACTCATTCAGCTCACTCTGCATTTCAATAATCAATTATGCATCTTCCAGAGCTTCCTTGGTATTCTTAGGCTCAATCAAAGATACAAATGCACTAAAAGCACACAAGTTCTTTAACTGTCCTCTTGTCTGTGTTCCAGTTGATGGATCTGATATAATGTTGTCAGCTGGATGGTCTGCAAGGTACTTAAACTTCTTTCTTGGTACCCAGGAGTATTCTCCTTCAAGGCTTTAAGTCCTTGAAACAGTAGAGGGAGCATCATAGAAAGTTTCAGCTTCTGTCTCAAGGCTTTGAGATTTTGGTTCAGCAGGAGGTTCAAGGCCTTGAGATTCTGCTGGTTGATTCTGTACATCAGTTTTTCCTTTGTCTTCTTTCACAGCATCATCATCTGATTCATGCTTGTTCAAATCTAGATCTGCAAAACTTTCACTCAGAGAATCCTTAGTAATTTCATCAAAAATTACACGAATGCTCTCTTCCACAATCTTGGTTTTTCTATTATAAACTCTATAAGCTTTGCTAGTTTGAGAATATCCAAGAAATACACCTTCATCACTTCTAGCATCAAACTTACCAAGATTGTCTCTGCCATTATTATGCACAAAACAGATACAACCAAATGGCTTAAAATAAGAAACAGTAGGCTTTCTCCCTTTAAACAGTTCATAGGGAGTCTTTTTCAAAATAGGTCTGATCAAGCATCTATTCAGCACATAATTGGCATTATTAACAGCTTCTGCCCATAAGAACTTTGTCAAATTACTTTCAAGAAGCATGGTTCTGGACATATCCTCAAGTGTCCTATTTTTCCTTTCAACTACTCCATTTTGCTGTGGAGTCCTAGGTGCAGAAAAGTTGTGTGAAATGCCATGCTTTGCACAAAACAAATCAAAGTCAAGTTGATCAAACTCTCTACCATGATCACTTCTAATGGATGCAACAGGTAAGTTTTTCAAAGTTTGAAGCTCTTTGCACAATCTAGAAAACTCATATAAAGCTTCAGTTTTGTCTCTAATAAACATCACCCAAGTAAATCTAGAATAATCATCAATTATAACAAGCATATGCCTCTTACCTTTTGGGGTTCGAACTCTCATAGGACCACACAAGTCCATATGCAGCAATTCTAAGGGTCTAGAAGTACTTACAAAATTCTTTGGCTTGAAAGAGCTTCTGGTCTGTTTACCTTGTACACATGCCTTGCAAACCTCATCATCTGAAAATTTATGTGATGGTAAACCTCTTACAAAGTCCTTTGAGATGAGTTTATTCAAAGTATGTATACTAATATGCCCAAGCTTTCTGTGCCAAAGCTTTGAATCTTCCTTCAAGGCCTTGAGTCATTTTAGCTTGTCACCTGCAACACTGTTAGTATTCATAGCATATAGATTATATGATCTAGGAGCAGTGAATATGCAATCACCAGATTTCTCATCTTGCACCACACATTTCTCCTTGTCAAATACGGCTTTATAACCTTTATCACATAACTGAGAGATACTAAGCAAATTATACTTAAGTCCATCTACCAGATAAACATCAGATATAGAATTTGTAGAACCATTACCAATACTACCTATACCAATGATATTGAATTTTGATTTGTCACCAAGTGTGATTGTTCCTCCAGATTTTTCTGTAAGTTCAGTAAAGAGAGACCTCTTTCCACTCATATGTCTGGAACATCCACTGTCTAGAATCCATTTCTGATCTTTCAAGGCCTTGGTGACATCCTGCAAAAACAAATCATTGCCTCAACAGGCTGTTAGACCAAGTGCAGAACTTTGAGTCATACTCAGAATCAGCCATATTTGGTGGCCTAATTCCTTTTGGAACCCAAATTTTCCTAACCTGTCCCTTAAGTTGATAAGGATAAGTATTTCTCATAATGTGAGGTTCTGATCTTCTGAAGGGACAAGTTAATCTGACATGACCAAGTTTTTCACAGTAATGACATTTTGGAGAATGGCTGCTACCATATTTGACAAAAGTAGTTTGGCCTTTCTTTGGAAAATTTGGATTATAGGCTGCTACCATATTTGACAAAAGTAGTTTGGCCTTTCTTTGGAAAATTTGGATTATAGCCAATCCCACTTTTATGCATTGATTTTAGACTTCCTCCAAGAATGAGATTTAGATTATGTTCTGAGCCTGTAAACTTTGCTAGGACCTTCTTTGACTCTTGAAGTTTCTCAGTCAAAGAGCAGATTTGTTGTTCTAAATTCTCAGAATGAGTCTTTAGATTAGCATATCTTTCAGTTAAAAGAGTGTTTTGATCAACAACCTCTTTTATCTGTGCCTTCAAGACTTTGAACCTGTTGTCCAAGGCCTTGAAGTCTTTTTCCAGCTTTGTCTTAGAAACTTCAACAGTTTTGTTTGAAAATACTAGGTCCAGGTTTTCTTTAACCTGCTCATGAATCTTAATCTTTAAAGCAGAAATCTCATTTCTATATATTTCCTCATTCAAAAACATACTTTTGAGAATTTCAGGAAGTACATCAGAAGGACTAGCAAGTAAATTTTTTACCATGTCTTCAATGTGTCTGTCTGATGAACTTTCCTCATTATTCTTTGCCATGAAGCATAAGTTTGCTTGCTCTTCTTCTGTGTCTGAATCACTTGATGAATCAGAATCACTCAAAGAAGCCATCGTGGCTTTCTTCCTTCTGTTATCACTATCCTTTTTCTGAAAGTTCATGTTCTTCTTCTTTTGTGGACAGTCCCTTACTAAATGATCTGCATCACCACACTCAAAACAATTCATTATTTTAGTTTTATGTGACTGTGATGAAGATTTACCTTGCTGCCTGAGGGTCTTGATCTCTCTCTGTTGCAATCCATGTTACCAGAGTTTCTTTTATTTTTGAGAATCCTGGCCAAGGCCTTGGAGATCAATGCTAAAGCCTCTTCATCATCAGGTTCCTCCTCAGTCTCAAGGCTTTGAGATTTTTCACTGTCTTTTTCATTAAGTGCTAGGTTCCTGATATTTTCACTCAAATCACCTTCCACATCCTTCATGGACATTTCATGAGTGAGCAGCTTTCCTTGTAGATCATCTAACTGAAGAAGACTCAAGTCGTGAGCTTCCTCAATGGCTGTTGTCTTTGGCTCCCACTTGGCTTTTGGCAAACTTCTCAGAATCTTTATGACCTTCTCTTCATTTGAGAACTTCTTTCCCAATAACTCCAGGTTGTTCACCACATCAGTGAATCTTTTGAATTCCTTGATGGTCTCATCTGAATTCATCTTGAACAACTCATATTGCCTCAGAAGTATGTTGATCTTTGTCTGCTTAACCTGGCTGGTTCCTTCATATGTCACCACCAGTTTATCCCACACTTCTTTGGCACTCTTGCAGTTTGACACTCTGTTGAACTCATCTGCATTTAAAGCACAGTATAGCAAATTCATAGCTTTGTAATTTTTGGATACCTTTTCCAGTTCAGTGACTGAAAGATTTTCCTCAGACTTGACAGTTCTGACTCCATCAATTGTAGTGTAGTACTCATGTGGACCATTCTGAACTATTGACCATAGTTCCATGTCTGGATATATGATGAACATCTTCATCAATGCCTTCCAATGCATGAAGTTGTCACCACAGAACAATGGAGGTCTGTTGGCTGCCCTTCCTTGTGAGAATCCACCATCTCCTACATTACTCATAGTCACCAGATTGTTAGATCTAAAAACAGTGACACAGGCTCTGATACCAATTGAAAGTGTGTAATGTAGACTAAATAAAGTACCTAAATACTCTAGAAGGGGGGGTTGAATAGAGTATGGAAACTTTTTTCAAAACTTAAATTTTAACAGGAAAGCTTTGTGTGAAACTCAAATCTCAAGGCCTTGAGATTTTGTAAACTGTCTGAAACTCACTAAGGAAAAATTGTAAGCTTCAAGGCCTTGAGCTGTGAACAATTCTAAACAGCTTTTAAACCCTAGATTGATTTGAGTTGTGTGTAGCAGATAATAATCAAACAGAAAAGTAAAGAACACAAAGCAATTTACAGAGTTCAGTCCCAATGGACCTAATTTCTGCCTGAGGGATCTAATCCCACCAGAATTGGGCAAACACTTCTTATTACTCACACAGAAACAACCCTAGATCTTCAAGCCTAAGTGATTTCCCTTACACCTATACAGCTTGTGGTTCCAAACCTATCTAGTTCCAGCTACTAAATGTTGAGCTAACAAGAACCTCTTGTTGTTCACTTGAACAACCAACCACTAGGTTAAGTGAGGTTTAAGATAATATAGAGATACACAGATGGAAGTACAAGTGAAGAACACAGTATGAAGATAAGCTGTTGAAGCCTGGAAGTGTTCTTCTAGAAAACTGGATTGATTTGATCTTCAGAAGTCTGGAATGAAGCTTGAATGATTGTGTGTTTGAATGGATGATCTCCCACGATTTTTTCACACCTCTCAGAGTATTCTGCAAGCCCCCTTCTTCAAAATTCAAACCAGTCTCTTTTATCCACAGCTGCAACTGATTGACAGATTTTAGGATCTGAATTCCTACAAATCCTCCTTCTGTTTTCAACTTAAATTCAAACAGCTTCAAGTGGATATCCGTTTGAGTTTGTTGAGATTTCTCCTGCACGTTTAACAACCCTGCAACAGCATAGAAACACTGCAACAACAAAATCCAGACAGCTAACAGTACTAAGACTGTTTGGTTATACAGTTTCTGATAAAACTGTTTAATAAACTTAGAACAATAACCTGCATATCTTCTAGAACAAATAAATCACTAAAAACAAGTTTAAGACACTTAGAAGTGAGTAAATAATCACAATACTAAGAGTCATAACCTGCAAGAAAGAATCAATTAAGTTCTGTAAAAACTGTCAGCAGCTCAAGGCACATCTCAAGGCCTTGGAGCTCTAAACCTGCTTCACAGAATTTCAAAGTTAAACCCATATAACTTTGATTCTTCCTGTCCTGATCATCTGCAATTGTGTTAGATATATAAATAGTATAAACCAAAAGTATATACCATAAACCACTGATTTGCATAATCAGATATCCAATTCTGCAACACAAAAATGTTAGAACACATAGTAGGATAAGATAACTCAAGGCTTTGAAGTTCAGTCAATCTCAAGGCCTTGAGATAACTGAAATGCTTTTGCTGCTTATGTCTTAGACTTTTGTCTTTCATCACTCAAAACTATTACCATTCAAATCACATTCAGGGATCTTGACTCAAAAATACCTACTTCATCACATTTACTGATGATTTTAGTAGATATAGATTTGTATACCTTATGAAGGTAAAATCCGAATCCTTTGAATTTTTCAAGGAGTTAAAGAATGAAGTAGAGAAGCAATTTGGTAAAAGTATTAAGGCTCTACGATCGGATCGTGGAGGATAATACTTAAGCCAAGAGTTGATGAATATCTTAGAGAGTGTGGGATAGTATCCCATCTCACTCCACCGGGAACGCCACAATGGAATGGCGTGTCCGAGAGGAGGAATCGCAAGCTATTAGATATGGTGCGATCTATGATGTCTCAAACATATCTTCTGATATCCTATTGGGGACATGCTCTAATGACGGCAGCTTTTACCATTAACCGCGTTCCATCCAAATCAGTCATGAAGACACCATATGAGATATGGACTGGGAAGCATCCCATAGTGTCGTTTATGAGGATTTGGGGCTGCGATGTCTATGTACAACGTTTACAAACAGACAAGCTCGGGCCCGAAGCGGATAAGTGTAAATTTGAGGGATATCCTAAGGAAACTAAAGGATATTATTTCTACAATCCCACCGAGAACAAAGTGTTTATTGCTCAGACCGGCGTATTTCTAGAAAGAGAGTTTGTCTCTAAAGAAGCAAGTGGGAGGGCTGTAGAACTTGAAGAAATTAAAGAACCACGAATCACTGAACCGATGATAGAACATGAGCAGGAATCGCAAACTGTTGTGGAGGAACATGTTCAGGTAACACAGGAACTCCGTAGATCAGGAAGAGTGCATCATGAGCCAGAGAGGTATGGACTTCTCGTGACTGAGCCCGATAACGTACCACTCATGGATGATGAGCCTGCAAACTACGGGAAAGTCATGAAAGGCCCAGACTCTAAGAAGTGGCTAGAAGCCATGAGATCCGAAATGGATTCCATGTACACCAACAAAGTATGGACTTTGGTGGATCCACACGAAGGGGCTCGGCCCATAGGGTGCAAGTGGGTCTTCAAGAAGAAGACCGACATGGATGGCAAGGTAGTTGCCTATAAGGGGCGATTGGTAGCCAAAGGGTATAGACATATTCATGGTATTGACTATGATGAGACCTTTTCACCAGTCGCCATGACTAAATCCATTCGAATCCCACTTTCTATTGTAGCATACTATAACTATGAGATTTGGCAAATGGATGTCAAAACAGCGTTCCTTTATGGGAACCTCCTCGAGGATGTGTATATGACAAAACCGGAGGGTTTTGAGGATCCAGAGAATGCCAATAAAGTCTGTAAGTTGCAAAGATCCATTTATGAATTAAAGCAAGCTTCTAGGAGCTGGAATCGACGTTTTGATGACGCAGTCAAAGAGTTTGGCTTCATCAAGAACGAAGATGAGCCTTGTGTTTACAAGAAGGTTAGTGGGAGCTCTATAGTATTTCTGGTCTTGTATGTGGATGACATACTAATCATTGGCAACGACATTCCTACTTTGCAATCTGTTAAAGATTGGCTAGGAAAGTGCTTTGCAATGAAGGACTTAGGAGACGCAGCCTATATACTTGGTATAAAGATCTATAGGGATAGATCTAGAAGGTTGCTCGGCCTAAGTCAAAGTACATATATAGACAATATGTTGAAGAGGTTCAACATGCAAGATTTCAAGAAGGGATTCTTGCCCATGTCGCATGGAGTCACTCTTTCTAAGAATGACTATCCCTCCAATAAAATTGAGAAGGACCGCATGAGCAGGATACCCTATGCTTCGGCCATAGGATCCATCATGTACGCCATGTTATAGACTAGACCAGATGTATCATATGCGTTGAGTATGGTGAGTAGATACCAGTCCAATCCGGGTGAGAGTCACTAGATTGCTGTGAAGAACATCCTAAAGTACTTAAGAAAGTATAAGGATGTGTTCTTGATATTTGGAGGTAAGGAAGAGCTAAGTGTAAAGGGTTACACTGATGCAAGCTTCCAAACCGACAAAGATGACTACAGATCGCAGTCTGGATACGTGATTTGCATGAATGGAGGAGATGTGAGCTGGAAGATTTCCAAGCAAGGGACAGTTGCTGATTCCACATCAGGAGCTGAGTACATTGCTGCTGCGGAAGCAGCAAAAGAGGCAGTTTAGATATAGAAGTTTATCACTGAGCTCGGTGTGGTCCCTAGCATCGTGGATCTCATAGAGTTGTACTGTGACAACTCCGGGGCGATCGCACAAGCCAAGGAACCAAGATCACACCAGAAATCAAAGCATGTACTAAGGAGATTCCATCTTATTCGTGATATAATCGATCGAGGAGATGTGAAGATGTGCAAAATTCCAACGGATGACAATGTTTCAGATCCGCTCACAAAACCCCTTGCGCAGCGAAAGTATGAAGGGCGCGTCAGATCTATAGGCATACGAGATGCGCCAGATTGGCTCTAGTGCAAGTGGGAGACTGTTGGAATAGATGCCCTAGAGGCAATCGTATATTTAGTATGAACAATGTTTTGGCTAGAATATTCATATATTATATATTGTGATATTTAATATAATGAAGTCCTTAGATACAATGTGTTGTTTATCTTAAATATCCCTAGTCCACTATATTGATTAATAGGACGATCAAATATAGACTAGTATGTGGGTAGATTAATATGGAGATATCAAGTTTAACACATGGGTATGCATTAGGGGTAATGGCATACTGGATTGACCCACAACGAGAAAATTACATTCGATTATGTCAAGTCACAATCGCTTCTCGTAGTGCTAATATAATTGCAATCCTTAGACTTGAAGTCACCAGATACTGTAGTTGTGGAATATTGTGATTTGATCTTATCAAACGTTACACCGTACCTGGGTTATCATAAAGATAGCTATCGGGCATGACAGGAAGCAAGCTTAGAGATCGTAGTGATGTAGATAGGATTTGTCCCTCCCACATAATGGGAGAAAGTATCCACGGCCACTCGAGGGATGAGGCCTATTGAATGTCTGGCCAGACTCAGATAAATCAATATGGAGATATTGATGTCATCTGTTAGCATAAGCATATTCCCAGGATCGAGGAACTATGGATTGGATATACGAGTGTTACTATTTATGTCTCGTGTCCAATCCGGATATAGAGATAAAGGGAAAGTGCAATATAAGATATTGGGCACAAGAGATTTGTCGGGAACACTGACTATTTCTATTAGTTGGGGTGGCATGGATGTGTTGCTAGACACCGCTCCATGTTAGTAAAGGTTACTACCAACTAAGTAGAAACCTATGGGGTCACACGTCAAATAGAGTAGAGCTAGATTTGGGATTAATTAATATGATTAATTAATGAGAAGGATCATTGTGCAACACCTTGCAAACTTAGTATGACTAATTTGCAAGGAAGGGACTAATCCAAGTTCATGGAGAACTAGGAGGGACCTTTATGGAAACAACAAGGAGTTGTTGGAGTATATAAAGGAGGCTCTAGCTTCCATCCCACTTAATGTTATTAGACATAACAAAGAGAGTGGGAGAGAGCAAGAGAGAGAGAGAGAAGACAAGCCTAGGCCGATCGCCCTAGGCCGTCCGCCCCCTCTCATGTCGGCGCCAAAGGAGGGCCGAACCCCTCCTTGTCCTTGTTGCTTTGATTCCTCTTCCCTCTTCCTCCGGTTCAAGCTAGCACTTGCAAGAAGGAAGAATCTAGATCTCACCTCTAGACGTGGATCAACCATAGATACGAGTACATCATTCTTATTGTGATCTCACAAATCAAAAGGTACACAATACTATGTCCTTTATCATGTTATGATGTCTCCTCCTGACGATCCGTGGTGGGCTTTGAAGTAGGATTAAATTTTTGTTATTCCGCTGCGTTACCTACGTCAAAACCCAACAGTTGTATGGAATTTGGTTGTTCCGCGGGTTAATTTTCTCAACCACCTGAGTAAGACGCTTATTCAGCTGAGCATTGGTCAATGGTTCAGCCATCGTGCCATGTCCCTGATTTTTCCTTGGTGTTCTGAACAACTGATTTGGGTCTTCTATTGGGGGAACAAGCTCTCTTGGGATCCTATGCCTATACTAATACCTGAAAAGCTCAGACAACAAATTAGAACTCAAAGTAGCAAATAAAACAGAATAATAAAAGCAAACTAAACTAATCGTTAACTAAAACTTGTTTACCGTTGTCCCCGGCAACAGTGCCAAAAACTTGACGCGGATTACTAGCCCGTATTACGCAACCGTACGGTATAGCAGTAGAGAGTGAGTATATTTAGTACTCGGGTTATCGATCCCACATAGACAAGCACGTAACAAGTTTGTCAGCTAACTAAGCAGTGCACTTCACTGAGTAACCAGAGAAAAAATGTGATTTGTGGTGTTGCCACCCCCAAACAAGTAGCTAATATCAACAACAGAAATAATAGTAACTGGAATTAAGAAGAATTCTTAATTTAATAAATGGAGAGGCTAGGCAATCTCGTTGATCATGGTTGTAAACGTCGTTCAGATTATCTCAGCAACACGTAATCTATATTCTAACGACATGGGTAATAGCACTGACTCTCCCATGTCGGTCTCAAGTCATTCTACATCTAGATCGACTAAAATCTCATGTCGGTCTCCTGTGTCTACCGCTCCGTTCTAGTAGGCTAACGACATGCACGAAAACGGGTCATCTCGGTCCACTGTTGCATGAAATAATCGGATCTCGCCCATCGAATCTACCCACACTATGCAATCCTATCCACGTCTCTTCTCGGTCTCGGTATTAAGGGATTGATGTTCAAGTCTCATCCTAGTTAGTTAGAATCACTGTCGTGCATTCGCTAACTAAGCAGTGTTTCCGGTTAATTACTCCATTAACACTTAGTATTACGTACAGTACATGAACAATTGAATTAAAATAAAGAAAACTTTAAGCATGTATCAACTATTGAATAAACGTTAGTTCTTGAGCCCTAGTATATCTCCTAATCGGGTCAATAGAATATGATTACTAACGAAATCAAGAAACTAGAATTGATTCAAAAGATTAAATCAATAAATCATGAAGCAAATATCAAATCCGGAAACGTAACATCGTTTACATGAACCCCAAGCTCTCATATGAGAAGCTTAGCTACGCTTAACAAAATATGAAATAGACAAGAGTTTCTCCATTAAAATTTAATAAGAGAGGGAAGAAGAAATCAAACGACCTTGTTCAATCTTGAACCCTTGATATTAAGTCTTCTTTGTGCCCTTGTTCTTCTCTCTCCCGTAGTAGAATTGAATCATGAATAATAGGTAAAATAAACCTTTTAATAATTTTTGTATTGTATTAATTAATCTATGGTTAGGAATTAATTAAAAAAACTACTTAGTTTACGAGAAATAAAAAACAAGCCATGTGCCTTCTTCTCTTCCGTGTGAATTTTGTAGCACCAGGAGGTCATGGGCTCATCTTGTTGGTCGTGCGATCAGTCCCCTCCTTGCCTCTGATCGCGCACCATGAGGTCATATCACGATTACAGTGAGTTTGAATTTTTCTTGCTTCAAAATTCGCCAAGTACTGCTTCTGATCGCACGAACATGTGATGAGGTCGTGCGATCTACTGGGTTTTTTCATGCTACGTTTTTTCATCTTCTTTCCTTGTTATAGTGGGTTTATGGCTGTGGCTTTGGTGGTATGCAGGAGGGTTAATGGGTTTGGTAATCAGCTCACTACTAGAATTATTAACATAAATGGCAATATTGCTAGCGGCAATAAATTTCTTCCCATTTCCGTTACTTGAGATGGCGGTAATTTTTACTGCCTATTAAAACTTATCAAAAATGGCAAGAAATAATTATTTCCGCAAATATTTAACCATAAACGGCAAGAATTTATTCTTACTGTATTAGACTGTTATATATGGCAGTAATATCCTTCCAAATATATACTTACACGTGGCTTAAGAATTCGCAAAATTTTCTCAATCAAGTCCGCCAAAATTTGGGCGAAAATTAAACCAATCCGCCAAAATTTGGCTGACTGAGTACTGAACCGCGCGATTAACTTAGACCTAGCAAGTTTCTCTCGGTGTCTCGAAGGAAAATTTTGGTCTTTAAACCGCCTGCGAAGTTGGTCTTACCAATCTACCCGATGGACTTTAAGTTAGGGTGGGGTCCTTTATTATTAGGGTAAAACAAAAACATAAACACAAATTAGAAAATTTAACAAATTCATATGAATCCAAACGGTTACCCTTCCCTCACCAATCACTATCACTCTGCTCTCTCTCTCTCTCTCTTTCCTCTGCAAGTGCAAAAGCCAGACCACTCTCTCTCTCTCCTCCATGGCGTCGTCCTCCACAACTGCTCCCTCCTCTTCGTCATCACCGTCCATGCCTGCCTCCGTCCTGGTCCCTGGTGGTGTTGATCCTCCGGTGGACACTGTTACCCACCCCTCCACCGGCTCAATCGGCCTCCTCAACCGCCCAATTCCCACCGTTCCTGTTGGGCAAGATGATGTTAGAACTAGATTTTGAGTTTGATTCTTACGTTGTTTTGATTCGTATCATTCAATTTTCGTTCAGTTAGTAAAAAAACAAAAAATTGTATTGGGTGAAAACCGCGACGAACTTAGATCTATTTTTTGTAGATAGAGACGAACTAGGTTGTAGATCTGGGTTTGGCTAACTGGACGGAGACGAAACACCTGCCAAAGGAATTTTTCCGAGACGAACTGGGTCTAGACCAGGTCGTCTGCGTCTAGACCAAGTCGTTTGCGTCTAGACCAGGTCGTCTGGCTAGGTCGTCTAGGTAGAAAGTGCGTCGTCTGGCTAGGTCGTCCCGGTAGAAAGTGTAGTTGACTACACTTTCTACCGAGATGACCTAGCTAGACGACCTGTTCTAGACGCAGACGACCTGGTCTAGACGCACACGACCTGGTCTAGACGCACACGACCTGGTATAGACGCAGACGACCTGGTCTAGACCCAGTTCATCTCAAAAAAATGCCTTTGGTCGTCGGAGTTTTACCCTTGTGGTCATAATGTTTTTCCCATGTCTGTGCATACTGAACACTTCTCCCAAAATTTTCTGAGTGTTTCTAACTGTTCCAACACTCAATAAATTGAACACTCTTGAAGACTTAGAAAATTTAGTGTTATTACTTATTTTGACACCAAAATAGTAACAAATCTTTATACCAAAAAGAAATATTAACAAATCTGGAGTTGAACAGACAATTGATAACAGATTAGAAATAAACCTATATAGATTGAAATCATTAACTTATAAATCATTAACCCCACAGAGTCGAAATAACCCCACAGTTTATAATAGCTTCAAATCATTAACTTATAAAAAAATTACAAATATTACAGTTTTTAAACAGTTACTAATTTGTCTGTTATGTTCTAGGTTCAGTTACTTAAGGTTTCCAACTTGGGCCAGTATTTGGGAGGAGATGTACCGCTCCCGTTGTGCCAAAAAGTGAGTGAAATAGGGAACATCGCTACGAGATGCCACCAGAAACACTATAAGCAGATTTTGAAATGCCTTAGTCTGGAAGTTCGTTCAGTGATACAGAATAGGCTCTCGCAGCTGAAGTTCATGTTGTACTTGGTTGTTGGCACGTTCAACTATCCGGGGATGATAGTAAACCTTGTTATGCATGAGAAGATCAACGCGGATGAAGAAGACACTGATTTGTGGTTCTACATCAACAACATGCCGGTTCGTTTTGTAATCCAGGAGTTTTGCTTGGTGTCGGGGTTAAAGTTTGGGGAAATAGTTGGGGTAGCTGAGAAACTTACTGATTATGGTTGGGCTGCGAAGTACTTCCCAAAGCACAAGATGGTTCATAACATCAAAATCACTAAGGTTAAAGATGCACTAAAATAGTTGCATGCAGAAAAGGACTTGAGCCCTGAGAAACTAACTGATTACGCTAAGTTGGCGATGGCTTTCCTAATGGGGAGAATGGCGTACATGAGAAGCTGTAAAAATTACATGTGCATGGATCCATTCGGTTTGTTCTCGGATCTCGATTGGGCTAACATTTTCGCATGGGGGACTTACCTGTGGAAAGTTTCCCTTAGTCAGGCGACGCAGAAGGCTTGGGAAATGAAATTGGATCCTGATCGTCGACGGAAGTATAACACGACTTGCTTCCTACACATCTTTCTTGCATGGATTTGCGAGGCCATACCGGAGCTGGGTGACACGCTAGGGAAGAAGAAGGAACGTGCACCGATACGACAGAGGGTGGATAACTGGGAGTTGAGAAATTGTAATGCAACGTTGGAAGAAGCAGCCACATATTGGAAACCTGTCAAGAAAGTCTATCAAACTCTCCTCCCAACGGAGCAAGAGAAGAAGGAGCCCTATTGGGAAAGCTTCATTGAGCACCATCATAGTAACCCTGCAAGCCTCTTTTCCCATGGTGGATTGCGGTCTTTCAAGAAAAGACTGTAATATTAGATGATCAACATGAGAATCGTGTTTTCGAACCTTCCAACAAATTTCGTAAGGTACCAACGGAAGATGACGTTCAAGTGGAATTAGATGACGTTCAAGTGGAAGTAGGTGATGTTTTCGTGGAGGCTAGTAAGAAGCGGAAGAAGAAGGGCAAGAATTTCGTTGTGGCTGGCCCACAAAGGAAGAAGAAGAATTCACCCCAAGATGGTGATGCTGGTGCGATGAGGAAGAAGCGGAAAACTGTTGTCATCGATGAATCTGAATCAAAAGAAGAACAAGGGGCAACAGAAACAGTTAGAGAAGCCTCTATCTCCCATGCGGAAGTGTCTGATCAGCATAATGATGCAACTCCTACACCTAAGGTCCCTAGAGCTTCTGTTCAAGCTGGGGACTTTGAATCGTTCAAGAAATATTTGTTTTCCCTTGTTCGGGGGAGTTCAAGACAATGAAAAACAAAGTCGACAAGTTCGGCGAATGATTAGACGGCGTCGAGAAGGAAATGAAAGACTTGCAAAAGTTGGTTGAAAAGCAAGGCACTGTATTATTGAAGACAACCTCGGACAATCAGGGTATGCCGATTGAGAAGTTGGACAAAATTGGAAAAATGTCACACGTTACGGGAACTCTGGTGATGGAAGTGTGGAAGGTGGCAAAAGGAATACCGGATGAGACACGATCTGAGTATATTAGACCTCCCGACCAGGTATACTTACAAGTTTGATTGGTATTCAACTAAGTATGTTTTTAATTTTAACATATTCCTAATGTTTATGTAATATTTTTTTTAGTATGCAGAGATCGAAGCTACCCGTAGATCCAACCAACCCAAGCCAAACGAGCATGCAGAAACAGAGCAAACAGAATTAGGGGGATTCAACCCAAAAGAAGATGCGTCCAATCAATTTGTGCTTGCAGCGGCAGAAGAAAGATATTCTAGGGGTTTCGGGCAAAACAAATCAGCAGCCATCGAGTCAGAACTTACCCGCGAAGCAGGGGGATCCCAACACGCAGGGCCATCAAGTTTCCAAGAAGCAGCGGGATCCCAGCAAGCAGGTTTCCAAGAAGCAGGGCCATCAAGTTTCCAAGAAGCAGGGGGATCCCAGCAAGCAGTGGAAGAACTGAGTGATCTTGAACTTGAAAGTTGGTTTGGTGCTGATTACTCAACCCTTGCAGAACAGGGAGGTGAGGAAGAAGGAGGCGTAGAAGAAGAGGAAGAAGTGGTGTTGCAAAAATTAAAGTTACATGTACCTGAAGATTGGATACCGTTCTACGAGGCTCCAGAGCATAGAGAACAAGAAGAGTGCTGGACTCCTCAGTCAACGTACACTAATGATAAGCTAAGTTTGTATGACAAGATACATGGTCATGACAAGTTGTTTATTGTTCGACAAGGAAGGGTGGCAGTAATGTGGCGGCGTGATCGTGCAAGAATTCGGTGGGAGAAAACCAAGTATGCGACTGCACTTGCTAAAGAAGGAATTCGCCCTGTGAAGCTTTTATATAGTGTGTCTACCGGAGTACCATCTTTCAACCTTATGATGCAACCCAACCCAGCTCTAATTAAAGCCTTCCGTGCGTGGTTATATGATCTTGAAGAGGAGTGGGCAGGTATATATTGTGGAATTAATATACTTGGGAGGGAATTCTTTAATTACCTTAAAGTAGATTGTTCTACCATACTTTGGTATCATATGGGCGAGATGACGTATGTGATTAGGCGCATGAATTCAAAGAAAGTGCGTGAAGCTAGAACAGACACGGTGACTACTGACTATGGGTGGTACCATGCGTTCATGAATAAGTCACTCACTTACGAGGAGCTGAAGGAGAGAGTGACCCCATATTTTGAAGGAAATCATCCGTATAGGGGAACTGAGCTCGCCAAGGCTAGGAGGTGGTTCATGCCATGGTTTACAAAGAGAACGGGTAAAGGTCCAGGGCATTGGATTGTCATTTACATTGAAGTAAAATACATGGTGTTGCAAGTGTACGATCCGCATCAGTACTCTGGGTTCAAGCAATGGGATTTGGAGCGTCTTTGCACGGATATCCCTAAGCTTATGAAGGACTTTGGTGGCTGTAGAGCGAGTCCTGAATTGTTAGAAGTGGAGAAATTAACGAAGAAACATCTATTCAATACAAGAGAGAAGAGGTTTGTGACCCAAAAAAGACATTCGATAGCCTGGTATGAAGTTCAAATGATTGAATTCTTAGATCAGTCAAATCCAATTAGGGGTTGGATAGGTGGGGAAGACAGTGTTGGAATAGGTGCCCTAGAGGCAATCTGATATTTAGTATGAACAATGTTATTGGCTAGAATATTCATTTATTATATATTGTGATATTTAATATAATGAAGTCCTTAGATACAATGTGTTGTTTATCTTAAATATCCCTAGTCCATTATATTGATTAATAGGACGATCAAATATAGACTAGTATGTGTGTAGATTGCTATGGAGATATCAAGTCTAACACATGGGTATGCATTAGGAGTAATGGCATACTGGATTGACCCACAACGACAAGGATGCATTAGATATGTTAAAGTCACAATCGCTTCTCGTAGTGCTAATATAATTTCAATCCTAAAACTTGAAGTCACTAGATACTCTAGTTGTGATATATCATGCTTTGATGTTATCAAACGTTACACCGTAACAGGGTAATCATAAAGATAGCTATCAAGCATGATAGGAAGCAAGCTTAGAGATCGTAGTGATGTAGAGATGATTTTTCCCTCCCACATAATGGGAGTAAATATCCACGGCCACTCGAGGGATGAGGCTTATTGAATGTCTGGCCAGACTCAGATAAATCAATATGGAGATATTGATGTTATCTGCTTGCATAAGCATATTCCCATGATCGAGGAACTATGGATTGGATATACGAGTGTGACTATTAATTTCTCGTGTCCAATCCGGATATGTAGACAAAGGGATAGTGCAATATGAGATATTGGGCACAAGGTTTGTCGGGATCACTGACTATTTCTATTAGTTGGGTTGCATGGATGTGTTGCTTGACACCGCTCCATGTTATTAATAAATTACTACCAAATAAGTAGAAACCTATGGGGTCACACGTCAAATAGAGTGGAACTAGATTTGGGATTAATTAATATGATTAACTGATAAGAAGGATCACTTTGCAACACCTTGCAAACTTAGTGGGACTAATATGCAAGGGAGGGACTAATTCAAATTCATGTAGAACTAGGAAGGGCCTTTATGTAGTTAACAAGGAGTTGTTGGACTATATAAAGGATTCTCTATCTTCCTTCCCACAACTAATGCTCAAAACATAAGTGAGTGGGAGAGAGAGCAAAAGAGAGAGCAAGAGACAAAGCTTGGGACGAACACCCTAGCCCGTCCCCTACCCGTCGGCGTCAAAGAGGAGGGTCGAAACCCTCCTTTGCCTCCTTGGTTGCTTGATTCCTTCTGCCCTCTTCCTCCGGTCCAAGCTAGCAATTGAGAAGGAAGAATCTAGATCTCACCTCTAGATGTGGATCAACTGTAGAGACGAGGACAATATTCTTTGTGTGATCTCCCAAACCAAAAGGTACACAACTACTATGTCCCTTATCATGTTATGATGTCTCTTCCTGTGATCCTTGGTGGGCTTTGAGTAGGAATTAAATTTTTGTTATTCCGCTGTGTTACCTACGTCAAAACCCAACAGTGGTATCAGAGCCACAGGTCGTAGTGCATAACATGATTGTATGTGTTACGATTTCAGTTTATACATCATTATATTCATATTACACGAAAACTGAAATTAATTGGCATAATAGATGCAAATTGAATTTGAATCAACATAAACAAGATCTAATTTAACATTGGATGTTAGAATTGGTGAGTTTAATCACATAGGATGTGAATTATTGGGTTCTTGAAGGGTTCATGAGCACATAGTTGAAAAAGGAGTTTTTCAATTATGAAAACATTTTTATGGAAACATCCATAACGAAACAACCATGATTGAGCAACAAGGAAGGAAGGGAAGGAGACTAGGGCCGAAACCCTAGCCGTCAGCCCCTCTCTCCTTGCGTGCCAAACAAGGCCGCGGGTCACTAGGGCGGCCGGCCTTGGGCCAGGCCCACGTGACGGGCGGCGGTCCTTGGGGTTCGGCCTAGGCTTAGGTTGGACCCCTTGGACCGTTGTAACCCTAATTACCCATTCAGTTAAAATTTAACAAGCGCGTTAAAAATTGGTTTTAACAGTGTTATGTGCTTTGTTGCATGGTGGATGGATATGGCCTAAGTTGTGGATGTTTATTGCTTTGTTGTTTGCTTTACGGCCTGCGAGCTGATCAAATTAATGTAATAATTAATTGGCTTTTACGGCCTGCGAGTCGTCTTTTCTCCTCGACATGTGAGGATTTTATTATTTATTTATTCTAGATTTTAGGCTAGAGTTAGAAATATTTAGATGATAGCCAAGACAATGGAGAAGAAGACCGGAGAACCAAAGAAGCCAAAAGACGAAGAAGACACCCCCCCCCCCTATGCGCGCGGCTATGGTGGAGTACATGAAGATGAGCTTGTCACTCTAGGACAATTAGATATTATCATTGGATTGATAATATCTTAGTCTAGGGGCCATATCCATGCCACATTTTTTTTTATTTTGTGGATGTTTATTATTTATTTCTTGTTATTTATTTTTGTGTGTATGGTGATACTAGAAAAACGTTAACAAGATAATAATAAACAAGGATGGTCTTTTATTGTGGATTGCCCAATCCAAATAAGTAGATCATGTTGATTGGATCAACCAAAAAAATTAAGAATGATTAAATCCCTCAATTAAATATTGCGTTTTGCCTTCTCTTGCCAAAACACCCTTCATGATCACGGTTCATTAAAATTCAGGCTTGCCAAAGCAAGGCGATTTTAATTTACCAGGGTGTGTTGCGGACGACACAAGCTAGTAATGTGTGTATGTTGAAGCAAGAGGTTGGACGCAACTGGGTAAGACTCAATTGGATTGATGAACCTAGAGGCATGACAATTAGGCGTTATCCATGGGATAAAGAATAAAGAGTTATTCACCTAATTGGACCAAGAGTTGCATGGGATGCAATTGGAATGGTTCCTACCTAAATATCCTATTCTTGGGTGACTTGCCAAAGCAAGCTCAAGAAGAAGAGAAAAATGGATCTTGGAACCACTAGAAAATATAATGATATTCTCCGCATTAATGGTGAGGGCTATTAATCCGAGAAAAATCGTGGGAGCTATATTTGATGATCTAGCCATTGTTGAATATAGTTAAATTTTTCAAAATACTAAAATTGCACATTTCTCGTTTTGTAGAATTCCAAATGGCAAACAATAACGCATCGACTTCATCCCTACGATCTGTCCTTGAGAAGGATAAACTGTCTGGAACAAATTTCCTTGACTGGTACAGAAACTTAAGGATTGTCCTCAAGCAAGAAAAGAGGATGTGCGTCTTGGACACTCCGCTTCCAGAACCACCACATGACGAGTCTGTTCTAGCGGAAATAAGGGCACGTCAGAAACATATTGATGATTCTAATGACGTGACTTGCCTCATGCTTTGCACCATGACTGCTGAGCTTCAAAAGGAGCACGAGAACATGGAGGCCTATGACATGATCATGCACTTGAAACAATTGTTTCAGGAACAGGAAAGGCATGAACGCTATGAGGTGTCCAAAGTATTGTTCAAGAGTAGTCTTGCAGAAGGTAATCCAATATGGCCTCATGTACTCCGAATGATAGGGTACATTGAAAACCTTGAGAGACTGAGATTCCCACTTGGCCAAGATTTGGAAACTGATCTTGTCTTGCAATCATTGACTGACAGTTATAATCAGTTCATCATGAACTATAATATGAACGAGATCAGTAAGACTCTGCCAGACTTGATGAACATGCTAAAGACAGCTGAACAGAGCATCAACAAAGGCAAGGGCAAGGCCATAATGATGGTACATAAGAAGAAGAGCAAAGGAGTTGCCTCTACTTCCAAAGGAAAGCGCAAGAAAGTTGCGAAATCCAAGGAAGCCCTAAAGCCTAGTGGAGGCGTGGCTAAAGGTGAATGTCACTACTGAAGACAGCCGGGTCACTGGAGGAGGAATTGCCCTAAATATCTGGAGGATAAGAAGCTTGGAATAGTGATTCCACCACCAGGTATTTATGTTATAGACGTCAGTATTTCTATTTCTTCCTCTTGGGTATTGGATATTGGATGTGGTTCTCACATTTGTCGAAATGTGCAGGATTTGAAAAGAAGTAGAAGATTGGCTAAAGGGGAGATAGATCTGCCGTCGGGAATGGAGCAAGAGTTGCTGCATTAGCTGTAGGCGTTTATGAGCTATCTTTTCCTTATGGACTTATTTTAGAATTAGACAATTGCTTTTATGTGCCTGCTATGAGCAGAAACATTATTTCCATTTCTTGTTTGGACAAGAAGGGTTTTTCTATTTCAATAAAGGACAAGTGTTGCTCCATTTATTTTGATAGTATGCACTATTGTAGTGCGCATTTATCTAATGGATTGTATATCCTTGATCTAAATAGTCCAATCTATAACATAAATACTAAAATGATTAAAACTAACGATTTAAATCCTACATATCTATGGCACTGTCGTTTTGGCCATATAAATGAGAAACGCATATCTAGACTCCATAAGGATGGACTTCTAGACTCATTTGATTTGGAATCATATGAGACATGTGAATATTGTTTATTAGGAAAAATGACAAAGTCCCCTTTCAATAATAAAGGTGAGGGGACTAGTGAGTTATTGGCACTTATACATACTGATGTATGTAGGCAATTCCCCACGCCTGCCAGAGGTGGTTACACCTACTTCATCACGTTTACTGATGACTTCAGTATATATGGATTTGTATACCTTATGAAGGCCAAATCTGAATCCTTTGAATTGTTCAAGGAATTCAAGAATGAAGTAGAGAAGCAACTTGGTAAGAGTATTAAGGCTCTACGATCGGATCATGGAGGATAATATTTATGCCAAGAGTTTGATGAGTATCTTAGAGAGTGTGGAATAGTACCCCACCTTACTCCCCCCGGAATGCCACAATGGAATGGTGTGTCCAAGAGGAGGAATCGCACACTATTAGATATGGTGCGATCTATGATGTCTCAAACGGATCTTCCGATATTATTTTTGGGACATGCTGTAATGACGGAAGCTTTTACCATTAACCGCGTTCCATCCAAATCAGTCATGAAGACACCATATGAGATGTGGACTGGGAAGCGTCCCATAGTGTCGTTTATGAGGATTTGGGGCTGTGATGTCTATATAAAGCGTTTACAAACAGAAAAGATCGGCCCAAAGTGGATAAGTGTAAATTTGAGGGATATCCTAAGGAAACTAGAGGATATTATTTCTACAGTCCCACCGAGAACAAAGTGTTTGTTGCTCGGACCGGCGTGTTTCTAGAAAGAGAGTTTGTCTCCAAAGAAGCAAGTGGGAGGGCTGTAGAACTTGAAGAGATTCAAGAACCACAAATCACTGAACCGATGATGGGACATGAGCAGGAACCGCAAGCTGTTGTGGAAGAACCTGTTCAGGTAACACAGGAACTCTGCAGGTTACGTAGAGTGCGTCATGAGCCAGAGAGGTACGGACTTCTCGTGACTGAGCCCGATGACGTACCACTCATGGATGATGAGCCTGCAACCTACGGGGAAGCCATGAAAGGTCCAGACTCCATGAAGAGGCTGGAAGCCATGAGATCCAAAATGGATTCCATGTACACCAACAAAGTATGGACTTTGGTGGAACCACCCGAAGGGGCTCGGCACATAAGGTGCAAGTGGGTCTTCAAGAAGAAGACCGACATGGATGGCAAGGTAGTTGTCTATAAGGGGCGATTTGTAGCCAAATGGTATAGACAGATTCATGGTATTGACTATGATGAGACCTTTTCGCCAGTCACCATGACTAAATCCATTCGAATCCTACTTGCTATTGCAGCGTACTACGACTATGAGATTTGGCTGATAGATGTCAAAAAAACAAAAGTTTTATTTCATAACCAAAATACATATCAAATGAACCTTACTTTGTCCAATCTCACACCTTTTCCAGTGACAATAGGGAAGTGAAAAGCGGTCATCCAAATCAAAGTACAGTAATCTATCTTACTTTTGATTAGTCTGTCTGTTGGGGTTTGACGTAGGTAACGCAGCGGAATAACAAAAATTTAATTCCTACTCAAAGCCCACCAAGGATCAGAGGAAGAGACATCATAACATGATAAGGGACATAGTAGTTGTGTACCTTTTGGTTTGGGAGATCACACGAAGAATATTGTCCTCGTCGCTACGGTTGATCCACGTCTAGAGGTGAGATCTAGATTCTTCCTTCTCAACTGCTAGCTTGGACCGGAGGAAGAGGGAAGAAGGAATCAAGCAACCAAGGAGGCAAAGGAGGGTTTCGGCCCTCCTCTTTGACGCCGACGGGTAGGGGACGGGCTAGGGTGTTCAGCCCTAGCTTTGTCTCTTGCTCTCTCTTTTGCTCTCTCTCCCACTCACTTATGTTATGAGCATTAGTTTCGGGAAGGAAGCTAGAGCATCGTTTATATAGTCCAACAACTCCTTCTTAACTACATAAAGGCTCTTCCTAGTTCTACATGAACTTGGATAAGTCCCTTCCTTGCATATTAGTCCTACTAAGTTTGCAAGGTGTTGTAAAGTGATCCTTCTTATTAATTAATCATATTAATTAATCCCAAATCTAGTTCCACTCTATTTTACGTGTGACCCCATAAGTTTCTACTTATTATGGTAGTAACTTATTACTAACATGGAGCGGTGTCTAGCAACACATCCATGCAACCCAACTAATAGAAATAGTCAGTGATCCCGACAAACCTTGTGCCCAATACCTCATATTGCACTATCCCTTTGTCTCCATATCCGGATTGGAAACAAGAAATAAATAGTCACACTCGTACATCCAATCCATAGTTCCTCGATCCTGGGAATATGCTTATGCAAGCAGATAACATCAATATCTCTATATTGATTTATCTGAGTCTGGCCAGACATTCAATAAGCCTCATCCCTCGAGTGGCCGTGGATATTTACTCCCATTATGTGGGAGGGACAAATCCTCTCTACATCACTACGATCTCTAAGCTTGCTTCCTATCATGCCCGATAGCTATCTTTATGATTACCCAGTTACGGTGACACGTTTGATAACATCAAAGCATGATATTTCACAACTAGAGTATCTAGTGACTTCAAGTCTAAGGATTGCAATTATATTAGCACTACGAGAAGCGATTGTGACTTTAACATAATCTAATGCATCCTTCTCGTTGTGGGGCAATCCAGTATGCCATTACTCCTAATGCATACCTATGTGTTAGACTTGATATCTCCATATTAATCTACCCACATACTAGTCTATATTTGATTGTCCTATTAATCAATATAGTGGACTAGGGATATTTAAGATAAACAACACATTGTATCTAAGGACTTCATTATATTAAATATCACAATATATAATAAATGAATATTCTAGAAAATAACATTGTTCATACTAAATATCAGATTGCCTCTAGGGCACCTATTTCATAAGTCTCCCACTTGCACTAGAGCCAATCTGGTGCATTTCGTATGCCTATAGATCCGGTGTGCCCTTTATGCTTTCGCTGCGCAAGAGGTTTTGTGAGCAGATCGAAAAGATTTTCATCCGTTGGAATCTTGTACATCTTCACATCTCCTCGATCGATCATATCACAAATAAGATGGAATCTCCTAAGTACATGCTTTGATTTCTGGTGTGATATTGGTTCCTTAGCTAGTGCAATCGCCCCGGAGTTGTCACAGTACAACACTATGGGATCCACGATGCTAGGGACCACAGCGAGCTCAGTGATAAACTTCTTTATCCAAACTGCCTCTTTTGCTGCTTCCGCAGCAGCAATGTACTCAGCTTCTGTTGTAGAATCAGCAACTTTCCCTTTCTTGGAACTCTTCCAGCTCACAGCTCCTCCATTCAGGCAAAACACGTATCCAGACAGCGATCTGTAGTCATCTTTGTCAGTTTGGAAGCTTGCATCACTGTAACCTATTACACTTAGCTCTTCCTTACCTCCAAATATCAAGAACGCATCCTTAGTTCTTTCTCAAGTACTTTAGGATGTTCTTGACAGCAATCCAGTGACTCTCACCCGGATTGGACTGATATCTGCTCACCATACTCAACGCGTATGATACGTCTGGTCTAGTACACAACATGGCGTACATGATGGATCCTATGCCTGCTCATGCGGTCCTTCTCAATCTCATTGGAGGGACAGTCACTCTTAGAAAGAGTGACTCCATGCGACATGGGCAAGAATCCCTTCTTGGAATCTTGCATGTTGAACCTCTTCAAAACCTTGTCTATATATTTACTTGACTTAGGTCGAGCAACTTTCTAGATCTATCTCTATAGATCTTTATACTAAGTATATAGGCTGCATCTCCTAAGTCCTTCATTGAAAAACACTTTCCTAGCCAATCGTTAACAGATTGCAAAGTAGGAATGTCGTTTCCAATGATTAGTATGTCATCCACATACAAGACCAAAAATACTACAGAGCTCCCACTAACCTTCTTGTAAACACAAGGCTCATCTTCGTTCTTGATGAAGCCAAACTCTTTGACGGCGTCATCAAAACGTCGATTCCAACTCCTAGAAGCTTGATTTAATCCATAAATGGACCTTTGCAGCTTACAGACTTTATTGGCATTCTCCGGATCCTCAAAACCCTCTGGTTGTGTCATGTACACATCCTCAAAGAGGTTCCCATAAAGGAACGCTCTTTTGTTCAATTGTCTATCAATTACATATTACGAACAACGACTATCGATTACATAGTACGAACAACGATTATCGATTACATACTACGAACAACGATTATCGATTACAAACAACGAACAACGATTATCGATCACAAACAACGAACAACGATTATCGATCACAAACAACAAACAACGACTATCGATAACATACTACGAAAAACAAATATCGATAACATACTACGAACAACGATTATCGATTAAAAACAACGAACAACGAAAGTGCGTGAACAAACAACGAACAACGACTATCGATAACATACTACGAACAACGACTATCGATTACAAACACTGAAAAATGGCTATCGATTACATACTGCGAACTTATTAAGGTTCATAAGTGCAAGTTCTTTTTGAGTGTCCTAATCGACCGCACTTTCTGCATCTGTATGAACCACTCCCCCCCCCCCCCCCGGTTTGAAAATACTTTTTCAGCTGTGGACTTGAATCTGGTCTCCTGGTCCCTCCCAGGTGTCACCAATTTCTTCGGAGGCAATGGACGGAGTGCTCTTATATTTGCAGGTAAAGTGTCTCTATCCCAATGTATGTGGTTGGGAACAGTGCGAATTGTTCCACTATAAGCATTCTTAATTTCTTTTGAGTAGAACGCACTTGTATGCATGTACATGGTCTCCATGTCGTTTTGCACATCGTAGAGGCCAAGCTTACTAAGTTCGGATGCACAAGCATGTACGCATGGGAACCACATCTGCTGGTATTCGCCACACGTGCAGGTTCCGATGACATTTCCAGGGCTAAAATCCACCACGTAACATTTGAGGTCATGATCTCTTACTTCGTACTATGTGCTTGTGATGGGACGTACATGCAGCCCTTGAGACTTGTTCCAATTGTCCAACATTTTTTCCTCCCGCAACATAGTCAGAAACATCCACCCCCTTTTTTCCAATTCGCCATTTCTCAAGATGAACCATGCAGCCATTGTGTTGCATGCGATTGTGAATAATTGAAGAGGTTTGCCGTTTCGCACATCCAAAAAACATGATTTAATGCACTCCGCATGGTTGAAAAATAATTGCTCGAACCGCGCTGTTTTGCAGAAAGACCTAGCCCACTTCTCCAATCCGGCATCGCGAAAAGTAACCTTCAATCGTCATCTTCTTCTTGCTATGCACGTGTGGGACCACAATGCCCATGTCCGACAAAGATGTTTCACATTCTGTCTGGTCGAAGGTATACACAGCTTTAAGAAAAAAATATTTACCCCACTTCTTTGTGGGGTAATGCGACAGCCTGTTCGTTTTCAGGTGTTGATAGCAGTGGACATGGTTGGAAAGGGGGTACTCCAGCCTAATTTGTTCTAGTTTAGTCAAGAACCATGTCCATGCATCTGTATTCTCCCGTTCCACCAATCCCCACGCGATGGGATAGCAGTGTTGCTCGCTATCAACCATTGTGTACACAACCGACTGAACAAGTTCTTTCTTCATGTGTGTCATATCAATCACAACTACAGGTTTCATATACCGTATACTTGCAATCTGTGAGCCGAGGGCCATGAAGCAGTACTGAAATACATTATCAGGGCTCACCACAATATCCCACTTCGAATCGGGGTTCAGCTCAGCGGTTAAATACATGAACGCAGGAATATCTGCATAATTTTGGGCCCTAGTGCCGCTAATAATAATTTTGGCCTTCTGAATTTCAACCCATTCCGTATGGTACGAGAATTCGGTTCCCATATCTTTCGCGTAGCCTTAACATCAGCGATTGTGGGTGTATTTGTGAGATCTTCAAACCATCCCAGCAATTGCTTCGCTACAACCATGCTAGTGATGTTACGGTGCTTACCGTCACATGTAATTGCGGTACATGTGTGAATGGGATTGTGTTTCTTAATGACACAGTTCACAGCTTCTTTGCTCTTGTACGCCCCGACAATCCACTTGCAGTTCTCATCACTACAATGGAGCACAATCCGCACAGCCTCTCGCATGTGAATGTGAAAAGCCAACCTGAATTTGCAGCAACTTTCCTAATAGGCATTAACATCGCGTCCGGTTCGGCGTACAAATCGCCCATCTTCAATTCCAGTCCGTCAGACCTACCAATACCATCACTGCCACCGACCTGATCAACAAAATGAGCGTGGTCTATCTGCACCATTTCCAATGCGAGATTGTTACACACGTTTGGTTCCTCTCTATCAGGCATATCATTGTCACTAAATACATTGGTGGAGTTGTCATCAACATCACCTAGTAGACTGAGAGCCATATGATCATCTCCTTCTGCGGCAACCAAGGGACGGTCCATGTCGTCAACATAGCCCTCATAGATGATCTGCATGCCAGGAAAGTATTCTTCTTCAATCAATGTGTGGGGGATATTTTGTTTATCCACGGGAATCAGCTATATGTTTTGGTCATCCATCGAAATATGCTCGTTATTTACTCTCTCAAGAGTAATATCTGAAGCTAAGTTTCTTTGATCCACATCCTCCAAAGTAACGTACATTTTAACTGTAAATCACGCAGAACACCAATCAAATAAATCATCGATTTGTATGTCATCACAAAGTACGGTGGGGGGTACAAGTCCGCGTCGTCACCGTCGATTTTGCTATCAACTTCTAGAGCTTCTGCAACCTCTCCGGTGATTATGTTCCCAGTTTCTGCCTTAAGCATGACGTGGAACGGTATATTCAGCAAATGAACCCAAACTTCTATGCTTTCAAACTGAACCCCCTTCACAGGCATTCCAGTCGACCATGGTTGTAGGAGGAGGATCTTGCTGTTAACTGACCAGGGACCCCCTGCCGCCACTCTCCCCCATGCTCTGTTGATCCGGAAATATAAACATGAACGTTTTAAAATCAACCTCAACCATGTTAACTTCCTCCCCACGATTCCAGATTCGGCTGAGTACTCTTCTCACAATACGATTATTGATCTTCTCCTCTGTGGCGAACGAACCCAGCAAACAATAGCTTAGTTCTTCTTCCGCGGCCTTGCAGTAGTCTTTGTTGAAGACAATCAGCTTTTTCTCAGTCTCTGTGTAGTCCGTGAAAAGTTTCTCTCCCGTAACCTTCTCCGTCGCCATTGGTGAAGCCATGAAAAACTAGGGTTTCGGAGGAGCCTCCGAAAATTGTGGAGCTAAAAAACTTTGTTAAAAGATTGAATTATTTCATATTTGTTAATGTTTTTTTGAGGGTTTTTTTTTTTTTTTTTTTGACCAGTTGCTCAAGTGGTTAGTTGTTGTTGTTGACAAATCCCACTACACGGGTTCGATTCTTCTCCTAGTGAAAATATTTGTTAATTGAAACGTGCAAACCACGTGCAACGCACGTGCTTCTTACTAGTATATATAAAGGATCATGGAACAAAAGCACTTATTAGCATCTTTATATACCATTTAGCAGTAGAGATTCTTGTATGTTTATATGATCGGATACATTACCAAGTAATTAGTGTCCTTTTCTTGCCAGGTAGAAGTTCACATATGCAATATCAATTAATAGAACCAAGTACTTATCTACTACAAGAAGTTACGATTTTTTTAGCAGCTCCTGTAAGTCCAACCAAAAGAGTGTATTTTTTTTTCTAGGGGACACTTGACTGCAAAGCTTAGTGGTTGACACGGCCATCTTCAAATCTGATAGTTTCAACTTTCAACATGTTTTACAAATTGAAGATACTTTTAGGGGAGACAATCACAATTAGTGGACCAACGTAAAAGAACTGAGGGTTCGAAATTAATATACTACAGCAACAAATTCAATTGCATGCAAAGCTCCAAGGAGTTTGGTTGCTCCAGCAAATAGCTATTTGTCTTATTTTTTGGTAATCAGTAAAAAATAGCTCCAGCGGTGGAAAGGGCTTTAAGCATCTCCCTAACTACTACCAGTATGCCCCCGTCTTTCTTCCCAGGGCGGCGGGACACGAAAATTAAGAAAGAGACATTTTGGACTATTTTGCCCCTGTATTACTTGTCAATACATTTGTGTGCAAACATTTAATTCTCACACTTAAACTGTGTTGGTTCTATGCAGATTTTATTTAATGCTCCAGAATATATATGTAAATACAAATATTACATCTTTTATTCAGTAAAGCGCTAAGGAAACCAAGTAGAACACCACCACTAGTCCTGTAAATCCAGCTGGTGAGGGACGTTTGCTGGCACCCAATTGATATCGAAGGAATTCCTTAGTGAATACTGAGATGCGCTACTTCTGTTTAATACATGCACGTCTGTGGAATTCTTTTTATAGACTGGAACCTCCAGGTCCGATGATACGGGTCGCCGTATCATATTATCTATTTTATTTAATTATTATTTATTAGTTATTGAATTAGTGTTTATTATTTAATTAGGTCCGTAGGTTAGGCATGTAGGTCTAGGGTTAAGTTATGGATATTTAAGTATTTGTAGTCTCCTTCAATTTATTCAGTCAATAAAGAATATTTCTCTCAACTCTAAAGTTGTCCCTTATCTCTCCCTACTCTTTATCTCTCTCTCTCGTCTACTTTTCCTAAGTTTCTCAATTTCTCGATACGTATAACGTATCATCCGACATTGTTGTACTCTGCAAAAAATGTCGTTCGGCTCGCAAACCAACCTGCTACGAGATCAATCTCACACTCCATGTACGGTTTTCGTGCAGTGGTGCACGCAGAAGAGAGAAACCGGATGTTGGTCCTCCTGTTGCAGAGATACTGCAAAAATGGAACACAAATCCATTTGCATAATTCGAGGTGTTTGATGAATGTCGCGCGATGACATTTCTCTTTTCCTTCACCGAGCTATCTATTCTAACCAAGCAGTTCTATAAGAAGGCACGCTTGTCTCCGTGAATGAGCGTTCCAGACCCCTGGATGTGGCAATCCCGATAGAATTGTCGTAGCCTGCGATAGTGCAACACACTGTAGTGGCTGATGAAGTTGCAACGGTAGAAAATTGATCCATCGGACCAATTTTCTACCGCCACACTGCTCAAATTTGAAACATCCTCGGTATTAACAATCGAGATGTCCACCGCTACAAATGCAGGTCCTTTGACCCCTATAATTCCAACTCTTTCTGAACATCCTTTAAAAAAAATGTCTACTATATATGCTAACTATGTAAGAAACAAAATATATCGAGAAAGATAACACTTACAAAGTGTTGCAGCTTGCAACTAACAATGCTCCATCCCACAGTCCTGGTTTTCTACAATGGAGGTCTCCTCCACCCCGTCGCCAATGAGAGCAATGTTCATCTTCTGCTTCCCAATGAAAACCCTTTCAGCGTATTGGCCTTTCCAGATGTGGATACCGTAGATGGAGAAGTAGCAGTTTGGTGCGGCTTCGATAGCTTTTGAAATTGAGGAGAATTTGTCTCCACCCGATTGTGATACCACATTATCCGGCTGGCACCACAACGGAGAGTCAGAACTATCATTCTTATTCCCATAAATTACAATAATTGCCATTACACCCCCTAAGGCCGCCAACGCCAAACCGCCTAGAACAATCCTTCTGATTAAATAGGTCATCGCCCAAATTTTGTGTATACAAACATCTTCAGGATTCATCTGATAAGGTTGCTCGATGTCCATGGCCTGGGTAATAAAAATCATAAGAAAAAAGAATGATAAATGACTTTTGGCACATTTAAAAACACCGACAAGAAAAAGATGACGAATTTGAGATTCCACATAGAGGGATAGGATAAGCAAGGGATGTTAATAACGGTAGATGTTCACCTGTGAATTGGAGAAAGATTGATCTGCACACCAATTTCAGATTCTTCCAAGGGAGTCGTCTCTGATCTGGAAAGGTTGCTGCTGTAACTGCTTAGGTAGTAGTATATGGGATGTTTATACATACTAATTTACTTTTCATTTTATAAGATGACAATGTGAAAGGTTGGAAGCATAGTACTCATTTTATATCTCCTTGTTCCGCATAAGGCATGTAGTTGCATGGTATTGTTATCTACTTTGGTTATCTTGTGCTTAACAAAACGTTACGCTTTTTCCAGTATTGATAATAAGATTAAGTTGATAGCTTGGACGCATGGACACTTTTTATGAATAACTTTCAAAATTGTTTTGCTCATTTCAAAGGATATGAAGGGCGCTTGAGAATTCTCACTCGTTTGGAAAATACCCTCGTTGGGAACTATTTTTTTTCGAGATCAGAAGAATCCATGTGACTTTTTCATCTATGAATCTAATAATTCATATCCCTTCTAGGGTTAGATAATAGAATATGAAGACACAATTAACTAAATCAAGCTATGGAAGAGCATTTAAGTTTCTCTAACATGCTAATATAATTTGAGATGGTAGTGTTGCAATCCATATTTCTAACTTTGGGTGTGTTCTTTTGTTATTATTTTACAGTTACTAGTAAAAAGTACGTGCTTTGCACTTGCATTATTCACTGTCAAGAAGAATGGAGTGAACTTATTCACGAAATAGAATGTCAGTAATTCAACAGTGAAGCTAAACAAAATCCATTCTTTATTGTCGGCTTGTCTTTTTCAAATTTGAAATTTCTTCAAAAGTTGTCCATAGTTCATCCTGTAATATTTCCTGTGTGAAAGTAACTAAAATTATCCCCTTGACATGGAGTAACGTCGAAAAGAGAAGTTGATGGATGAAATATTTTTCCGTTGGGAATGAGGTTGGGGTAAAATGTCTGTATTAAATCAAATGTATCTCGACATATTTTTTGAGACCTACCCGTTTGTCGTCTACTGGGTTCGAACCCAGTTCTTCATGTATGGCTTTTAAACGCTCTACAATTAGATGAAACTTACTGAAATGCTTAAAAAACATGTGTGATTGTTTATTTTCATAACAATCATTATTTAATGTGGACCACAACACAGAAAAGTTGAATATAGATATGAATAAACATTTCATTAGTCTTGTTTCTTAGCGAAAATAAAACATAGAACAAGAACAAGCAGGAGAGACGAAATCCACCGTTATTGAAATCAAACACTCGCCCCTTAATCTCAGTCAGAAATTGCACGTCTTGGGCCACCAATAAAGCTCGGTTATAAATTGCAAGGTCTCGAGCCAATTTTGGGAGAAACAAATGAATCACTAATGTTAAAGTTGCAAATGACTTTGCTTAAACAAAACAATTCATCGATGAGTCAAACGTCAGATAATTAATACATGAAAATGTGAGAACGACGAATAAGATAATTCGATGCCCTTCAGATAAAATAACAACGATGATGGACTGAAACCTGCCCAAATTGGAGTGAATACCAATCTAAATAAGAGCTTTCTTCTTCTGCTCGCAGAAGATGGTATTTTGTTTTGTACCGGATGGAGAAACAAAACTGAGAGGCCTTGAGGTCGGGTGCTTATTAGTAGGTTTCTTAAGGGTGTTGTTCTGATCGGATAACTGGAAGTCGATCAACTTTGGGTGGGTGATACCTGCAATATTGTGGTCCAAACATCGCATATTCCAAAACACCGCCTTAGTGAAAGTTCCTGTTTGCAGCAGAATGAATTTTCACTCTATGACACAGAAGTAATAACATAAGATTTCATGGGTAGTGTTCTGACATCAATAGAAGGGAGACAAATTCTACAAATTCATTCGTGATCAAGTGATAACATTAAATAATTCCCCCCAGATAGAACTCAGAAAATCCAACTAGAAAAATGGTTTGATTTTGTAGCTATGTATTTTAAAGAAAGAATTCAGATAAAAACCAGAGAACCCTCACGATTTGGTAAAGCTAATAACCCTAGCAACCTCCAGAAATCGGCCAGCAACTCTTTTGCCCTTGTAAGAACTTGGAATTGAATCACAAATAACAGAATCAGAAGCACACAAGCAACGCTAGGGATTCCTTTAGCTTTGTTATTGTTCAATCCGGAGAATCGGTTTGAATCGTTGTGCGAGACTGCCTGTGATGAGAGAGGCATTTTTCATGTATGATAACAGAAAGTAAACAAAGAAGACAACAAATCACTTCAAGTTTCAACCCTACAATATCAAGTATAAAATAATAGCGTTTCAAATAACAAGATAAAAACCTTAATATTCAGTGTGATGCAAAAACTGACCTCGTGTTATTGAACAGGATTTTCCAAACCAAATGTTGCTTGCCTGAAGTAAGAGTCGGTGTGTAGTCGGGCATCCGGCGAAACCAAACGTTGATTGCCTGAAGCACTGAATCGGACGCAAACCCTAACTCGCTGTCGTTTGTGAAAAAACCTTTCATGAACTGACTTAATAGGTAATAATACAATTTGAAGCTTTAATCCATATTAGGTAATATAGACTCGGAATTACCTCTTTATATTAGTGTCGAGATTGTATGAAACTGCATTGAATTCATAGGCAAACAAAAAAGGATGACATCAATTTCTTTGGAGGTGGAGACAAAAAAAAGGGGGGGATTATTTCTAGGGAGCGATACACAGGGAGGCGGTTACCACAGTTACATCAATGGCAACGAATGCAAAGTCGACCAAAGGGAAGAGTGGAGCAGGGGTTTGACACAAGGATTAGGTGAAGAGTTGCGTACTTTAGTTCAAACTTCAAAGAGTTGTAGAAGAGTCCTAACTTAAGTTTAACATAAGCTATTTCAAAAATAAAATGACAAGGTTAATATAATGACTATTTCTTATTAGGACTCTTAGCGGTTTTTTAGTAATTAAATTAACACGAGAGGGTAGTGTAAGTATTGTTAAAATATTAGTGTCCAAAAACACGTCTGTAAACTTTTAAATAGTAGAGATTTGTCAAATTTGTGCGATACCCACTCGCGGATCTTCTTATTTCAATAACAAGAGATCACCAAATATAGAGCATAGTAGCGTAAGGCGTTTTCTTGTTATGAAAAAACGAAGAATTTCAATCACTCCTAAAGATAGAAAAAATTTAGTGGTTGTGAGTTGTGACTTCTTAAACTGAAATCTTAATAAATAAATTATGGCTAGACAACATTTGGGTATATATCATTATTACTCGAATTTCAATCACTTCAAGATTTCTAACTTTCGTTGGTCGGTTTGTTTTTTTGTCTCATTTTACAATTAGCATTTGTTTGTTTGTGATGAGCCTATTGGATTATATGGGTTACTTGTATGTAATCATGTAGCATATGAGAATTTGATTGGGTTGGAAAAGGAAACGAAACAAGAGAGACGGAGTGGGAGGAAATCTGAAAGCTCTTGTTGTTGACTCTAGTCAGTTGGTTTGGTCAGAGAGATCATTCAAATTTAGCTCTCATGAGTGCTTGTATAGCTTTCTTGTGAGAGTAAAAGAATGGAGTCGACCAGGACAATACACTTCTTGACAAGTTCTTCCGCATCGCTAATTTGTTTAAATATGCTTTTAATTATATGTTAGTATATAAAGGGAATATGGATTTTGTTGACGTCTTTTGGCTTTTCTTTTGTGCCCTTATCTTTTTATATAATTTACAGACACCTTAAACTGTGAAAACGTTTTGTGTGTATTTTTTGAAATATAAAATGGTAATAAATTCTACCATTTTTCCTTAAACTTCACCACCCATAACTCCCACCCCTCTACCCCCATAGTCTTAACCCATCAACTCTCACACTCAAATAAACTATGGATAGATTATAACTCCAAAACAGTTCATGGTTAGATCAGAATTCAACAAAAATAAGCAGGTAAAACATACAAGAAGCAACAAGAACAACTGAGATTATTTTACTGCAAATGCTATTCTTATTGGGTTTGTTTTCTTATTGGGTTTGTTTCACTAACAACGATCAACAAGAAGAGCAATATTTTTTTTTTAGCCAAAACAACACCTCATATTTACATTAAAACATAGTCAAGAGTTGTACAAAAAGCCTTCCCAAACAAACTGCTGGGGAAGGAGTACCAGCTATATACGACGATTCCCAGAAAAGAGGATCCGGAGATGACAAAAGGGAAGCAGAAATATTGTTTGCAAGGCATATTCCACATTTTGTATTTTTTCTTTTCAAACTATACAGTTTTCTATTCTTTTATATACGTTTCTATTTAATTTACTGGAACAAGTTGTGCTTATTTGGGTGCCGTACGCTTATAGCCTGCAATTTCTAGTATTATTGATTTGACTAACTGGTCTCACCATTCTCTAAAGATTTATTGTTATTTTTAAAATATTCATGCTTTACTTGTTCAATCATCATGGTTGCTTCACTCACTGGTTGCCTTGGCAGAAAGAGCCCAAGCAGCAGGAGCTACTTCAAAGTGCCCACTGCCTTTCTTCCACAATCTTGCTAAAATTGTAAAAGAAATTACCCCAAAAATATATATATGAATATGAGTTGCCCCAGTGCCCTAAAGCCCCTGCCCCAGATGCTCTAAGTAAGTTTTTCTGTGACCACTGTCCTCCACCTAGAAACAAGGATCATCTCTAGATGAAATGAAAAAATCAGGCACTTGAATCTTATTTATCATCTTTCAAAAAATCTTATTTGTCAGAGCAGGCTGTGGCCCGGTTCCACTCGACCTCCAACGAGAAACTAAGTGGCTGAAATGTTGAATTATAAAGCAGTTTAGCTGATCCATCGACCAAAAAAGTCCAACTTTTAGTGAAGTAAAGCTGGATCCTAATCATGACCACGAGTCATAATTAACGACCATAAACACCCCTCGAAACCAGATGAAATATTTTAGAAATTAACTGCTCCATTTCACGAGGAATACGAGCCATGTCTACAGATAAATTACAGAACTAAACTTTGCACATCATTCAGAAAATACAACAAGAACAACAACAACACCACAACATTTGGTGCAATAGACACTAGTTTCACAGGCAACGGGAGAAAGTAGTTCACTGCCTGAACTATTTACAACAATGAGATGATTTCAATATCTTCGGAATGGAGGTCTTGGATTCAAGGCAATGGTTCTTGCGAATCACCCAAGCGAGATAAATGAAGATAAGCATCCGTCCCTGGGAAAGAATAGCACAATGTGTAAGGTTAGCAAATTGTTGTAGAATCCCGGTCAATGTATTGTTAGATTCTCATGGATTCAAGTAAAGAAAGTGTCAAAACATAGCAGCAAAGTACCAAACTAATGTCCCTGTGTGAGATCAAACACTCGAATAGTCCTCAAGCCTTGAAATCAATCCATGCCATTATGAATAGGCTGAGAGCTTATAAAGGACTAACAAACCTACACCTCCTACTTCAATAACAAATGAAAATATACCTAAGAGTAAGATATAATTGCTCGTTAAGTTCATTTGGATAAATAGGAAATGATCGAGCTCGTGTAAATAGTGGTGGTCGGTGGTAGACAACTTGACCCGGGTAACCTAGCTTTCAGATTTTCCTGAAAAGTCATAGTACACATATTAATCGGTTTTCAGATTCTTGCTTCAAAGTCCAAAGAGATTTAATTGATGGACATTAGTAAACTAATAAAGCTTGGCCTCGAGCTCATGGCGGGAATAGAGACGGGTTGACTTAATAGATCAAACAACTATACTCCAGAATAGATCTATCTAGCCATATTTGAGCAAGCTGTGGAAAGAAGTACATGTAGACACGAGCTGACTTACATTCCATACATAAAACAGCGTAAGATAAAAATATTATATCACAAAACATAATAGCTAAGTCCCGATTCAATGACAATTATACTGGTACTGCCGCTGAACATAGTCGTCAGAATCTTACGATTTAATTTCGAGTCCTACGATCCGATTCACCCATGAAACGATTAGTGAATATTTAATGGAAATTTGTTTAGCTGAATCCCTATTCAAGAGACCGAATCTCACGATTCAGTTGCAATTCAGACCGATTCGGACGATTCACCATTGATTCAGACCGAACCTTACGATTCATCGATTCGTATAATTCTGGCTGTATTGCAACATACGTTAACTAGTACTTCGATTCGTAATACATTTTTCTTAAGTCCCCAAGGCTAACAGTTTCCTATTTATTTTTTATCTCATTGGCATCTTGTAGTTCCTTGCTCCACGTGCCTTTCTAAATCTTCATTACTCTTATCCTGTAGGCGTAAAACTCCTACTCACTAGTTAGGGATGCGAGTTTTTAATAATTTGAGCTTTCGTTTTGTAAAATCATAAATATATTATTTCAATCGTACTATAGTTTAATGAAATATGCTACCCTATCTACTTTAAAAAATGCAGTGAAACTTTACGATTCACGACTCAGTGAAGGTGAATTTCGAATCACTGCTTGAATCTCAATTTAGCAACTATGACGCTTAAAAATATTTACATTCAGATATTAGAGAGTTAAATGTTCCAAAATATCGAGTTTTAACTGATTCCTTGTTACTTTTTATTTAACCATAGTACCATACCATTCAGAGATATTTCCTTCATAACTGCATTTACCCAAATTATTCTACAAAACTCCTGCTTTGGGGAAAAAGAAAATGCAGTGTCCACTATCCACAATACAACATCTCCTGTGTAAGAACGACAGCAAAACCAAAGAAATGTCCAAGCTTCTTTCTTCAAGAGTTTTCAAGATACGATGAAGTAAAGTAAGTGCGACAACTTCACAATTAGATGTGCAATGCCCAAGCAGCTTATGTGTGTGGGCCAGGTTTCTGGATTTGCTATGAGTAGGAAAGTGAAGTGAAAACATAAAGTATTCATAAAACCCCAGCCTTTAATGATCAATATCAAAGTTTCCCAAAGGTAATCGTCTAGGTATCAAAAAAAACTAACAGAGATAATGCTTAGTCTTTAAAAGTCTCGAAGTCATATTCAGTTAACTCTTTCCATCATTGTTCATCAAACAAACACACCTGAGTTTTTCGTGTAACTTTTTCCCTGACATCAAACAGTAATGGACATGAAAAGAGTTGAGAAAGAGACTGCTCCGTGTTTAAGTCTCTTTAAGTAATATTAAACGCACCTGAGTTTTTCGTATAAATTTTACCTTGCATCAAACAGTAATGGATATGAAAAGAACTGAGAAAGAGATTAGCCTTATACAGGGTCATAACTAACATACCATATCCCTCCATTGAAATGATTTGCAGATCTCCTCCAAAATATCGAGCATATAAGCGACTAATGGGAAGTCCATACCCATAACCAGCCATCGTTGCCACGTTAGCTGAGCCAAAATCTGTTTGCTCATCCAGGGGATTTTTTGCAGTACTATATAAATATGTGAAAATCTTAGGGAGACCACTTCTTGCTATTCCACCACCCTCATCTGAGACCTATATCCATTCAGAACCACAGTTGTTCAGAAACTCATTGCATTCATAAAAAACAAGCTTATCAATTCTAGGTATTAGCATCTCTTCAACTATCATTTGAATGAGCATCATGAGAAAGACCAATCGCAGGTTTAAGATCTCAATAGACAGAAATCCAGATCTTTTCAAATATCAATAAACTATGTAAAGAGGTATTCCACATGCCTTAATGGTAACATCCTCTAACCCATCAGCTACTATTATACGAACAGGAGGTGCAACTTTGTCTGAGTCCATGAACCGCTCTTGTACAGCTCGTAAGGAGTTCTTAACCAACTCAAAAACCATCAGATGCAGATGAGAAGGAACATACCTGTTAAAGCGTAACAAGTTAGCATAGAGCAAACTAGATCAAGAAACCATGTCTTGGCACACATTATTCTGGAGAAGTATATATTCTAAGTCCAAAGCACGTTTCAGAACTGATAGTGTAATGGAACAAGTAAAGGAATGATCATCAGTTACTATGAATCTAATAAAATCTGCTTACGGGAATGTAAATGTGGGGTCCCCATATATATCAATATCAGGCGCACTGCCATATTCACGTAAACAAATTGAGCGGGCATCCTCACTGGCAGTTCTGGCAACTTCCATAGGAGACATTTTTGTATGTATGTAACCAACAACATCTGGAGGTGGATCAGGATCATGCAACGCCACATGCTGCCCTGAGATAATTAGATATTCAGATTATGTAAGACAGTACAGAACCCTGCTTTACCGAACTGAGAAAAATAAAAGGCTGACCTATGAGCATGCGAATCCCAATTCTAGACATATAAAAGCGATCAAGGAACTGATGAATCTCATCCAGGTCACCGTGTTTTATTTTCGGGTGGAGGGATTTCTTTAACTGTTGCACCCCCAAAGCCATTGTTGGGACGACATTGTTGTGCCTCACCTTAATCATCTTAATAATTTCGGTGAACTCGGCCTCATCTTTGGAGTCCTTGATCTCGCGATAAGATCTGAGATCACGAAAAGAGTCCAAATACCAATCCCGTACCTAATAACAGAAAGGTGCATTTAATCAGTATACAGCATATATTGTCTCACAACAATAATATCAACCAACTTCCAAAATAACGACAACCACATGGCAGACAAAAATACATCCAAGCCCATAAAATCAACAGCTCTAACAGAAGAGTCAGTTACTGCCATAGTCTTACAAATCCTTCTAAAATAGGAGATGTCGGATTCAAAAGGAACTGTGAAGCCTTCAAATGGAAAGCTTAATTACCAACTACCAAGCACAGATAACAATGCCTCCTCAAGTACTGTATCCAGGGAGTGATCAAACAGGCCTAGCTTCACACCAAAAATGCCTATATTTACAACTATAAAGCCTTGAATAATTCACAGTGACAGAGTTATTAGTAGTAATAATCAATACCCATAAACACATCAATTGATAAGACCCCAACTACACGAGATAAAAATGGGTCAATACCCATAAACACAGTGTCAGGGTTGCAGAGGAAGGACCAAAGTGCAAACTGATCTAAACGGTGGTTGTCTAATTAGGACTAAAGTGCAAAGTGACCAAAACTGTGGTCGTGTAATTTGCAGTAGCAGAAGCCGTTAGATCAGGCGGTAGGAAGGATCTGAGCCGTAGATTGGATTTGAACGTTGTATTTGAAAGGGGATAAGTGGTACGATGCCGTTTAGGCTATGTGGTCCGGTCACTTGCCAAGTCAGCAGCTCCTCTCTCGCTGATTGGTGCGTTCGAGTTGGTAATGCTGACTCGGCAGACCGTTGCTAGTTTAGTAAAACTACAACTACCTACCCCCTAGTATAAATAGCTAAATTGTAATAGTTTTCAGTACGTTTTATGAAAATTCTCATTTCTTCCCCAATTTCTCTTCCCTCTCAAACCCTAGTTTCTCTCTTCACTCTCGGAGATCAATTCTCCGGTTGATTCTCTCTTTTCCGGCGCAAATACAGGTCGCCGGAGCTTCTGTGTGGTCGGAGACCTCACATGTTGGTATCAGAGCCAGGTTTCCTTCACAGAGAGGCCTGAAAATGCCAAACACTCGCAGTCAAAATCTCATGACTATGGAGGCGGATTCGAAGGTGATAGTGCTCGAGGAGCGTCTCAATGACTTCGAGGAGATGGTGAATGGAGTTAGAGTACAATTTGTGCAGCTGGATGAAGGTATGCGTACTCAATTTCATAGTATTAGACAGGAATTGAAAACTGATTTGCATGAAGGTCTGCACTCCATGGAGAAAAAGTTTGATGATCAATTCAAAAAGATCACAAACTGTTATAATTTGTTAGCTAATCAAAGAGACAAAGAGAAGTTGGCCAGCTATTCAGAGGTGTTGAATGGTGAAAGTAGGACTCCAAATTCACTAGGCAAAAGAGCTGAGAACAGCAGCAATGTCACTAGAGAAATACACACAGAAGAAAGTGCTAGTATCATAAGGAATTTTTCTGGTGGTGGCATTCCTTTGCCTAAAATTGAATTCCCTAGATTTGGAGGCACAGATCCATTGGGATGGTTAAAAAAATTAGACAGGTATTTTCAGATATACAAAATGAGTGACTGCCAAAAACTGGTTATGGCATCACTGCATTTAGATGGAGAAGCTGATTTCTGGTTTAGATCAGAGTTTGATCAGTTAGAAGACATTACCTGGAGTTACTTTAGTGAGAAGTTGTGTGCTGAGTTTGCTGAACCAGGTCATGAGAACATTTTGGGGGTGTTTAACAAGCTGATGCAGCATTCCACAGTGGCAGATTACCAAACTAGATTTGAAGCACTTAGACCCAGGATTAAAGCTCTCCAACCATGGGCTGATGAAATGTATTTTGTAAGGAGCTTCCTAAGTGGATTAAGAGAAGATTTACAAAGAGCAGTGCAGCTGCATTTCCCTAAAACTCTATCTCAAGCTAAAGCTATTGCAAGATTAGAAGAGGGACATGTGGAGTCCTTAGAGAAGCATATTAACAGAAAAGGTGGCAGCAAGACTGGTTTTGCTTCTTATCATGGTACAGAGAAGAGTAAAGTGGGACAGATGAACATGGTAAAGGAGGAAGGAGCTACTAAAACTGGAAATTCAGTGTTTAAGAGACTAACTGCTGCTGAGATGAAAGAAAAAAGGGATAAGAAGCTGTGCTTCTATTGTGATGAAAGTTACACCCCAGGGCATAAATGTGCCAAGAAGACAATTTATCTGCTAATTGGCTCAGAAGAGGAAGAAGAAAGCCAAGTTGCAGTGCAAGATAGTGAAGATCAGACAGAGGAAACAACTGCAATAGATGCAGTATTGGAAGAAGAGTTGCCATTGGGAGTGTCTTTGCATGCCATGTCTGGTTGTGCTAGTGCAGAAACTATCAGGTTAATTGGGAGAATCAATGGAAAAGAAGTGCACATTCTGATTGATACTGGCAGTACTCACAATTTCATAGATAAGAGCACAGCTAGAAGAGTACAATGTGGGAGCCAACACACCAAAGAGATGATGGTAGCAGTTGCAGATGGAAGTAGATTGTGCAGTAGTGCTGTATGCAAAGAGGCAAAAATTGAGTTGCAAAAATGCACAATTATCACTGATTTGAGAGTGTTACCCCTTGGTGGCTGTGATGTGGTATTGGGAGCTCAATGGCTGAGGAAGGTTAGTCCCATTTACATGGATTTTAACAAGAGAACTTTTGGTTTTCATTGGGAAGGACAAGAAGTATTACTTACAGCCCACCAAAGTGAATCCAAACTCAAAGAAGAGCAACTTCACACCATTCATTCCTATTGCCAAGATAATGAATTCTGCATTGCAGCACAGCTTTATTCTATTGGAGTGGTGGAGACAAACAATACTACCCCTGAAGAATTAAAGCCACTTATTGAACAATTTCAGGACTTATTTGCTGAGCCAAATCAATTACCACCTCCCAGAAGCCAAGATCACAAGATACCACTAATTGAAGGAGCTCAACCAGTAAGCTTGAGACCTTACAGGTACCCATTCTTGCAGAAGAATGAGATTGAGAAAATGGTCAAGGAAATGTTGGAGAATGGCATTATACAACCAAGTACTAGCCCCTTCTCAGCTCCAGTTTTGTTGGTGAAAAAGAAAGATGGGACATGGAGATTCTGTGTGGATTACAGAGGACTGAATAACATCACAATCAAGAATAAATTTCCAATCCCAGTTATTGATGAGCTTATGGATGAGTTAAGAGGAGCTACTATATTCTCTAAGCTGGATCTCAGGTCAGGTTATCACCAAGTGAGAATGGCAGAGAATGATGTCTACAAAACTGCATTTAGAACCCATGAGGGGTTATATGAATTCAGGGTAATGCCATTTGGCCTCACCAATGCACCAGCAACTTTTCAATGTCTTATGAATGATGTATTCAGGAACTATCTTAGAAAAATGGTGCTGGTATTTTTTGATGACATATTGGTTTACAGTGGCAGCATGGAAGAGCATCTACTGCATTTGAAGATGGTGTTTGAAACCATGAGGAAACATCAGTTGTATGCAAAGCTGAGTAAGTGTTCTTTTGGGTTAGAAGCAGTAGAATACCTAGGACACATCATCAGCAGAGAAGGGGTACAAACTGATCCCAGAAAATTGAGTGCTATGGAAGAGTGGCCATTGCCAAAAAACATCAAAGAGCTCAGAGGATTCCTAGGGCTCACAGGTTATTACAGGAGGTTTATTAAGAATTATGGAAGCTTGGCTAGACCACTCACTCAATTACTAAAAAAGGGACAATTTCAATGGAGTTCAGAAGCTACATTAGCTTTCAATACTCTCAAGAAGGCCATGATTCAAGCTCCAGTCTTAGCTCTCCCTGACTTCAAAGAAATGTTTGTGGTGGAAGCTGATGCATGTCATGATGGTATTGGAGCAGTTTTAATGCAACAAAGTAGACCCTTGGCTTTCTTTAGCAAAGCTCTATCTCCCAGACACTTGGGATTATCAACTTATGAGAAGGAATTGTTAGCATTGGTGCATGCTATATCCAAATGGAGATCTTATTTAGAAGGGAGCAAATTCATCATTAAGACTGATCACCATAGCCTTAAATTCCTTTTAGAACAGAAGCTCACAACAGTTCTTCAGCAAAAATGGATCTCCAAATTACTTGGACTGCATTATGAGATTCAATATAAGAAGGGACAGGAGAACAAGGTAGCTGATGCCTTGTCAAGAAGGAGTAGTGCTGGAGAGGACACAGAAGGCCAGTGCAGTGCTGTATCATCAGTGGTTCCTAAATGGTTGCAAGAAGTCAAAGACAGTTACAAGAATGACAGTTTTGCTCTTGACAAAATGTCAAAGCTAGCTGTGGATAGTCATGCATGTCCTCCCTTTGAACTGCAAGATGGGGTTTTGAAGCATGCAGGGCTGATCTATGTGGGAACTCATTCAGAGCTCAGACAACATATCATCCAGGAGTTGCATAACACAGGAGTAGGGGGGCATTCTGGCATTTTGGGGACTTATAAGAGAATTAAAATGTTATTCTTTTGGCCAGGGTTGAAGGATCAGGTGAAGAAATGGGTTAAGAGTTGTGACATTTGTCAAAGGATGAAGTCAGAACATCTCCCATATCCAGGTTTATTACAACCCCTGCCCATTCCTGACAAGCCTTGGACTCACATTGCTATGGATTTTGTGGAAGGGCTACCTAAGAATGAGAATAAATCAGCTATAATGGTGGTCATTGATAGGTTTTCAAAATATGGTCATTTTATGGCTATTGCACATCCCTATACTGCTGAAGAAATTGCTGAAGTCTTCTTCCAAAATGTGAGTAAGTTACATGGCCTCCCTTGTTCAATTGTTAGTGACAGAGACCCTATTTTCCTCAGTCAGTTTTGGAATACACTATTCAAGTTAATGGGGACTCAGCTTAAGTACACAACAGCTTACCACCCTCAGACAGATGGACAAAGTGAAAGACTAAACCAATGTTTGGAGATATATTTGAGGTGCTTGACTGGGGATAGGCCAAAGAGGTGGGCTAAGTGGCTGAGTATGGCTGAGTGGTGGTACAATACAAATTATCACACTGCTCTTCAATTAACTCCTTTTGAAGCTGTTTATGGGTTCAAACCACAGCACTACAATTTTCATCAGTTAAACAAAACTGGGGTAGCAGCAGTGGATGCATTCATTCAAGACAGAGCTAAATTGATTCAGCTTCTCAAAGACAACTTGTCCAAGGCTCAAGAGAGAATGGTGCACTATGCTAATAAGCACAGGACAGAGAGGACATTTCAGGTGGGAGATTGGGTTTTTCTGAAGTTGCAGCCCTACAGACAACATTCTGTTCAGCTAAGGGTCAATCACAAGTTATCTGCTAGGTTCTTTGGACCATTTCAAATTATTCAGCAGATTGGCAAGGTAGCTTACAAGTTAAAATTGCCTGATCATTCCAAGGTTCACCCAGTGTTCCATGTCTCTCAGCTTAAGAAGGCAATTGGCAATTACACTGCTTCTCCTCAGCTGCCTAGGGTGGGACTAGAAGGCCAGTTTCTAGTGGAGCCAGTGGCAATCTTGGACAGACAATTGGCTAAACAAGGTAACTCATCTACTGTCAAAGTCTTGGTTCAGTGGTTGAATTTGTCTCCTGAAGAAGCTACCTGGGAGGACTATTACCAGCTGAAGAAGCAATTTCCTAATTTTCAAGCTTGAGGGCAAGCTTTTCTAAGGGGAAGGCACTTGTCAGGGTTGCAGAGGAAGGACCAAAGTGCAAACTGATCTAAACGGTGGTTGTCTAATTAGGACTAAAGTGCAAAGTGACCAAAACTGTGGTCGTGTAATTTGCAGTAGCAGTAGCCGTTAGATCAGGCGGTAGGAAGGATCTGAGCCGTAGATTGGATTTGAACGTTGTATTTGAAAGGGGATAAGTGGTACGATGCCGTTTAGGCTATGTGGTCCGGTCACTTGCCAAGTCAGCAGCTCCTCTCTCGCTGATTGGTGCGTTCGAGTTGGTAATGCTGACTCGGCAGACCGTTGCTAGTTTAGTAAAACTACAACTACCTACCCCCTAGTATAAATAGCTAAATTGTAATAGTTTTCAGTACGTTTTATGAAAATTCTCATTTCTTCCCCAATTTCTCTTCCCTCTCAAACCCTAGTTTCTCTCTTCACTCTCGGAGATCAATTCTCCGGTTGATTCTCTCTTTTCCGGCGCAAATACAGGTCGCCGGAGCTTCTGTGTGGTCGGAGACCTCACACACAGGAGGCAACCATTAAACTCTGGTACACAAACCAATGGAAAACCCTTGTTCTCTCATGTCCTCATCAGATACAAAAGACCCAGAACAGACCCAGAAAATGAAAATATCTGCACTGACTAATTATTCAAGATTAGCTGTAATTGATTGTTTAATGTTTGAAGTACGACCATGAATCCGAATCTCTTTTTCAAAGATAAAATATAACCCTGGTCTTGAATGAAAGAAATCAAAAAGGGGTTTTCCAAAAAACAGGATTATTTTATTTAAATAAAAACCCAAATCCCCATCATTAGAGTTGAATTGAATTGACCCTAAACACCAGAATCAAATTGGGATAGGGATAATATACCTTGAGGATAGCGGGTTTTTCGGATAAGCCATAAGGCAGGGTCTCAAGCTCGATGGCTCTCCTGGCAATCCGAATGGGGAGCTCCTTGCGAAGGAATTGAGCGGAGATCAAGAGATGATTCTCGGTGGGTCTGGACCCGAACTCCATCATGTAGCGGAGGCTGACGCCGTTCTGCCTCATGGAACCCCACCGGTGCACCTCATCGATCAGGCTCTTGGAGAAGGACTCGTACAGCTTCTTCGCCGCCATGGAGGACTTCGGTGCAGCAACAGAGTCTCGGTGGTCACTAGTCCTCCTCCGCTAATCAAACAAGAAGAGGACGACGAAACATATAAACGGAGAAACCCAAGCCCCGCCACCACCAATTTCGATTATTAGAAATTGGGAATTATTGGATTCTAGACTGAGAAACAGAGGGGGGGTATTGGGTCTTTTATTGAGAGAAAGAGAAAGAGAAAACTAGGGTTAGAGGGATTAGTAAACCAGAGATGAGATATGGAGGAGACCAGTGGGCTCTCTGGTTTTTTCTCTGGTTTGTGGCTAGGGCTGGTGTGGATGGAGATGATGGGATTGTCCGATTGAGGAATTGATGGGATTGTGACACGTGGATATACGTGAAAGGAGAGGCATCGATTGGCGTGATTCCGATCGCTACGGACACGGCCGTTAATGATAAACAGGTTGTCAGGGCGGGACCGTTTCTTTTCCTTTCCTTTTCTGGTCACAGAGCACCACTCACTCACTCGAAGTCTTTTTTTTAACCGCTCGCCATCTCGTTGCTTTTTCCGGTAAAAACTAGGAATTTATTCCTCAAAATTAACTAGGAATTTACGGCCCTGTTTGCGTTGCAGGGATTTTATACCTGTGGTTGGCATAAAATCTCTACCCTTTATTTTTGCCGAAAATCTTACAAATAAAGGGGAGGTGGTTAAAAGATTGGTACTTGAATATGTTTTTGAAATATTCTTTTTCAAAGAAGTAAGAACATACCATTAGCATAAAAATTTACAACCGTTAACAGTTAGAACTAAGATATCGAGTACAACTGTGCAAGCGCTAAAAAACGCAAAAGAGGCAGCCACTAGTGCTACGCAAGAGAGTAAAACAAAAGCAAGCTACTAACAAAAACCGCAAAATACTAGAACACTGCTACTCAAAGTTAACCACCGGTGAAAAACGAGTGGTTGTTGTGCGAATAGAGCTTGTGTGGATAATTAGCGGAGAGAATTCAAATGCCTAGACCCTACCTGCTGATTTTTGAGAATCGGATAACGAGTACCACACCAAGTGTGAACAATTGCATAAATGAGAAATTGAGTGAAATGACATCTTCCGTTGAGCACCATTGTTGTGACGAATGGCGACTCTACCTGTGTATTTTGCTAGTCATAATCACGAACGGCTTGACAATTCAGTTGAATAGCTTACACGCTATGAAAACTTACCTAAATATAAGGTGATCAATTTAGACTATGACATGTTAGTTATCTCTTCAATTGCGGACAATTGCTCAGATATGGACCATGGACCACATTTATCACTTTCTTCCAATATATAGCTAGCTAAATTGACGCTGCTTGGGAATTCCAGCTGGACATGTTTTGATCAGTTGGCAACCAAAAACTAAAATTTTAAAAGGAGATTTGTTGCGAAAAGGTGTTTCCTAAAAATTCATTCCAGCATGTGGCTGATCAACAATGTTAATAATAGGACATTTTCTTGATTTTTATGTTACCGAATTTGAATATAGGATTATCATATAGAAGAAGAAGAAGAAGATTGAGCTATGTATGTCAGTATGTGCTTTCACTCAAGCACAAACTTAATTACTTCTCAAGGATGGAACCATAAATTATTTTTAACGAATAACAAATGTTAACAACAAATGATATTGGGGGTATGCATTAAGTAATTAAGCCAAAAACAAATATCGACTAGTATATATCGACAGACGCAATGTACCACATACTGCTAGAGTAACATGTCTTATCGCAAGTTATTGAACTAAATTCCGAACAACTCGCATATTTTAGAATATGTACATAGTTAAATATCTTGAGAAGTTAAGATTGGTTTGATGTGACAAGTTTAGCACAGGGTTACCAAAATGGATTGTCCCAAACCAGAAGTTTGTGTAGTGTATGAACGCTAATGCTTTTGCAAGTGAAGTATTTATGGAAAACACGTTTGATTCCCTTGAAGGTTCTATTCTTTTAAGCACAAATCAAAAGGTATAAAATTCCCTATCTATAACTTTTCTTAGCACCTAAACTGACGTGAAGTTGCAAATTATTATTTTTTCCCTTTTTTGAGAAATGTTGCAAACTATTATAGTGCTCTAAGCAAGTATGCACTTTTTTTTTTCTTTCGAAATTAAGCAAGTATGCATGTTGGTGCAATGCTGCAAGGCATGTTATCGTATTTAGGAATTTTCTTTAATGAAAGAGAACATGGTGCAATGCTGCAAGGCATGTTATCGTATTTAGGAATTTTCTTTAATGAAAGAGAACATATATATATATATATATATATATATATTATTCTTTTTGTAAACAATAAAGTTGTCAATCAATAAACTACTTTCAATAATATACGATCAAGTCGTGTTTTCATCTGTCTATCAGTATCTTTAGAGACAATTAATCACTCTCTTAATTATCTTAAACGAAACAAGAAAATAAAATCACACATAATTAACTGCTCTCTTATCCTGCAAGAGAAAGCTAGTAGATCTCTTACGAAATTGTTCAAATTGATAGACCTTGTGAGAAACCGGTATTTAGTGGTTTTCCGAAGCCACTACATGACACAAAAACTTAGAAATAATTAGCTCCGGTAATTTTTTACTTCAAAACACTTGAGTAAAGAATTGTTTAACTTCTTACATATAACCCTCGTGCAGCATACATTCGCTAACAGCGCGATATACTCACTATGAAAAATTAAAACATGACTCTCATGTACGTGATATCAATTTTACTGACATCATGCACAAACATTTTTATTTTACTCACACCGCACATTGATGTACTGGTTCCTTCTACTTCCCTCTTTTGATGCGGTTTAATGCATTTTTTCCTCGAAAAAGAAACACCAGACACCAACAATATGTTGTGTGGGGGTCATATGCCGTGTCTCATAATGAATGTGTTGCACTGTCAACTAACACTACTGCAGGAGGGTTATATGTCAAAATTTGAGAAAAATTGAAAGACTTGTGTTTTTGTCAGTGGGATTGGAATAAAAATTGTTAGCTTCTAAGTATAGTATAAATCTCAATGCACACAAGAATCCCTCCCTACAAGTTTAGAATTCCCCAAATCGAAATTTTAAAATTCCTTGATTGCATAGCTAGGAAGTATCCGATTCACTGTCCAAAAGAATTTGTTCCATGTACCTTGTAATACAAGTATATTCCACTGATTGACACTATTGTTTGATCCTCTCAAATGTGGGGCGCGCTTCTAATCTCCCTATCTTTTCACACTTTCACTTTCATTTTTTTATATTTTCTTACAATTAGAGACGTCAATTGTGTTAAGTTTAGCGGGGCTTTGATGGATTGAAATTTGAAACATACCCTTGTTTGGTTTAGGCATAAGAAAACAGGGATAAGTATAGGTTATACATGTGGTTTCATATTCCATGTTTGGGTTGGGGATATGAGACATATATAACTTATCCCTTCGTATCTATATCACCAATTTTTGCCTAAATCCTTATACAAGGATGAGAGTGAATCGGTGTTAGTGGGGAGTTAAATGACTTTATTGTCCTTGTACAATTCAAAAAAATACTACCCCACTAGAAAAATATTATTTTATACATAATATGTATTTCGACTCTTATCCCGTCACGACCAAACACTGGAAAAAAAGCTCATCATGTCTTATCCTGGTACAATTATGATCTTACTCCAGATCTCAGTACATGTCTACGGTTTTTTTATACCTTAACCAAACGAAATCCAGGTATGCTTTTTGATCAAATGATTAAAACTATTAACACTGATTTGAATGGTAAAATTGTGCTGGATATTCTTCGGTTGAAGAATTTGTTTTGGAGCCTTTGATTTTGGAATGCTTAGCGGCAGATTTGTAGCTTGCTATCTTTTCTGACTGTAAGCAGTTGCTGGATTGGTTGAATACAAAGCTGGCTGTTAGTGCATCATCTATTCATGCTCTGCTGGAGGATTGCAGAGAGCTTGTCTTTTTTTTCATTTTGTTGGCCCATGCTTATGCCAAAAAAATTGTTTATCTCAATGCTTGAGTGGATTACCTTTTGCTTGTTGTATGTGGTTGTGATGGCCTTTCTTTGTTTTCTCTCCAAACTTCTTTTTTAAGAATTTTATGTTAACCGTGGTATGCCAATCAGTTTGTGCACACATTGACAATTTACAACGTCCTGTAGTTTACATAAGTCGTGTCAATCCTCAATGGTGGCCCAAAAAATAACAGACGTTCGTGGGGTACGAACTTAAGACTTAAAAATTCTTAAAATGTCACCCACTAGGCCGATTCATTATGATTGTCTTTTTTTATTTAGACTTATCTGTTTGTTGTCTACGGGTTCGAACCCTGAATCTCACGCAGGGACTTTTTAAACACTCAACGACTTGAGCTAGTTCCCATTTACAGGATTGTCTTTCTTTGTTAATGAGAGCTTCCTTCTTCAAAAAAAATCATATTTTCTGGTAGTAGTATACTTTTCACATGTACAATGTTCTTCAGAAAATATTGTCGGCCCAATCACTTTATGGGCTGGGCTGAAAACCTGGTCCACTTGACTATCGAGCGTGGCCTGGCCCAGCACAGCGCAACTCATGGTACTCCTAGTTAAAGCACTCCATAACCTTTTGCACCAGATTGTAAAGGTTGGCAGCAAATCCAGCTTCTTGTTCAATGGCCCATCTATCTCTTTTTTTTTTTGAAAGAACAACTGGGTTATTAGAAACATGATTATGTGTTTATTTGTTTTTCATTTTATAGTGTCTAGATATATTCGGTATGAGATTACATAAAAATAGAAGTTACTAGCAAATGGGTGCTAGCTCAGTGGTGAGCATTTGAAGCCCCTTCATGATGTCTCGGGTTCGAACCCGACTAGTTGTAAGATTTGATGTAATCTAAAAAAAGTGGAGGTTACTAATTGAAATTAACTTTAAGGAAAATTGATTTATTATCTTGTGAATATGTTAAGAAAAAATGATTTAACGGCACCTCTGGGAAGACCGAAGCATCCATCAAAGAAGTGTGTATTCGCAGCACTAGCAAAGGTTGGTTGGTCTAGAAGTCACTCGTATTACTCAGCAAAGCCGAGCAAAACGACATGGATATGTTCTATGACCGTGGCCAGTCATAAGTGAAAAATATGTTATCTCCGGAGAATCAACCCCCCCCCCTCCCCTCTCTACATAAAATTTATATTTGTGTTAAGGTCACCCCCACTATTTAAAGAGGCACCAATCCCTTGTACAAAGAAGACACTTAATGCCTTCTTTTTTGTATTCGGTTTTTCTTATACTCCATACGTCATCCTTGAACTTCAGTCACGGCAACCGCCTCCACCTGACAAGAATATCATACACCACATCATATAAACCATATGAAATCTTTCTCTTGTTCATGTTGTCACGTATTTTTTTTTTAATCCACGTTGACTAATTTGTTGAGGTATTTTATTTTATAGTTAACTATGATGGCTTTCCTAACTCAATTGGAATTTTTTTATTGATTTTTGCAGCATGAGGCGCATCTTCTTTACATGACCCTTGAATATAAAACATTGAAACACATTTTTATTGACATTTAATATTATCTCTTCTAACCAAACTTAACATCAAAAAATTAAGGAATTAATTTAATAATTTATTATTGGAAACATATGGTCAATTTTGAGAAGAAATGGCAAAATCCAGGACAACTTTGCCAGCAAAGCCAAAACATGAATGGAGAGGTCAAATCGGCCATTTCCTACTCTCTATTGTTCTTTACAGCAATTTTATTTCTTCTCTTTGCTAAACGAAAAAAACATTTGATTTCATTTTCTTTTCTTTTGTTTAGAAAGAACGTTAATAGATAATCAATGGTACAAGGATGAGATCCATTTGGTTCGGTCATGAACCTTTTGGATCAAATTTCTGTTTACATAACTGATTTTTAAAAACCAATAATGCATAACAACACAATGAATGCCATGAATAATAGTTTTGTTTTTGTAATTTTCCATGACCACGTGAAGGTGTCTGACTGCCCATAGAGAGTTCGTTAGAAGTACAATGTTGGAGTAGCCATGAGAAATGAGTCATTTCAAGGCTTGTGAGATCCCTTGTCATTTCGCTTGGAGTAGGGACTCCCAACTGAAAAAGTGACCAGCTTCAATGATCGAGTCGATTGCCATCCATGCCACAACAGGGGGATTGCCTTACTTCCAGGAAGCATCAACCATTAAGCGATCTCAGTCTAGTGAACTTAGTCTGGCAACCCAAGACTTCTTTGAGGAATCAATGTCGCCTTTACTGCCCAGTGTGATGTCATGAGACTTGCCTTTACAAGGCTACTCTTCATAATCTAACTTTCTTTCAAATAAGGCCCAGAGTTACATATAAACATCCGGAATGAAGAAAATATTTTCTATATCAGATGAGTCGCGGTGTAACCAAATGTGTCGCATGGAGATAAGAGCGAAAATATTATCTAATTTGGATGTGATAGAAGAGAAGAGATAGTGAAATATAACGTTAAAAAGAATGTGATTAGCGTGTTGAAATGTTTACAGGGAAATTCGACGAGATGTATCCCGTACCATAAGATTTATGCAGAGTATTAATCATAGGCATTAAAAAATTATTCTGGTAGGTTAACTTGCGGAATAAAACTTACCACAGTCCATCCGGACAGGTATTGCGCGATTCCCGAAACTTTGACTAGCTGCTGACAGTGCTGTGTTCTGAATATGACTGCGGGATCTGTGCCATTTGATCCGTCTCGTCGAGATACACGATTTTCATAAATGACTCGCCTTCATCCGACATCTGTAGCTCTGGTTAAGCTCCAAAAATCGAATTCAGATCGTGTTGAAAATCAACTGCGGATCAGAAACTTTGACCAGCGATATATAGAGTTCTACAACTCCGATCAACGCGCCGTTTCTTCTTGTCCCTTGATTATTCCAATATTTTCAACTTTCATGTTTTAGAGAAAACGATCCGAGATTGTTATCCTGCCCTAAACACCAAAAAATGAATGTGTTGTGTCCGGAAGCCTTCCGACGTATGATCCAAGCTCCGATTCAAGTTCGATGGTGATTCGAACAATAAAAGCTCACGAATGCACATCTAGGATTTTCTCTCTTGTGTAGAAAAGATGTAAGACCAATTATTATTACTTAAGAACTATGGTGGACTATTTATAGAGACATATTACTAACCCTAATATTATGAAAACAATTGCACACTAGTTCCTTGTAGGAAAACTTTACATAACAAGTTCTTCCCTACTTACTTTAGTGTCGCTTGCAGTTAAGTCCTAATTATACGGTTTATAGTAATACCCATCAACTATAAAATACCAAATATAATCTCAATTTATATTCCACGCACATGAGACTCGAAAACACGTGTGATCACATGATCCCACTTATGTTAGACTACGCCGGGGACCTTTGGAGAAAATAAATTAATTGGCTCCCAATAATATATTTGAACTCATAATTCAACCCGAATTAAATTCAAAAGTAATTATTAATTATAGTTTACTCCACTATAAAACTATAATTGCACTCCGACATTTATTCTCACATTATGTATGAGCTCATGTTATTAATATTAGATAACTCCCCACGTTACGATTACAAACCTGTTAATGTCGATCTACTCCTACTGATAATTTTGATCTCATCAACATCTAATGTATTTCCTGATCTAAACCACTCAACCCTTATTCGTTATGTCTGGTTACAAATAACCAGCTGGCCAGACTTGACATAACGAAACCTAGTGAGCTCTTAGGAGGGTACATCATTCTCATATGAGACGTGGATTCCATTATTCGATTAGCTTTCATGAAATTCTAAAAATCACTATCCAATATACCACGATTATTGACTCGCATTTGAATCTCACTCAATATATCAAAATAATGATTAATCAAGATTTATGTCCACATAGACAATTATAGATTAATAGTTCCAGTATTACCAATAACAATATGATATTATATTATCTCACGTCGGTCAATCTGAAATTATTATATTTCATATGACGGCCATGTTCAACATACACAAAGTATGCTAGTGTAACAAGTTGAAACTATACCATTTTCTTGACCGAGATGTGTCACTATAATATTACACTATAGTCGTTCCGATGGTTTGTCCAAAATCATATTATGTTAACAATCAATCTCGTGCATGCCCGAACTCGTCTGCATGTCCGATTGTCTTAGGTATGGAAGATTGGACTTTATAATGCATATTCATATGGCAAATTATAAATAGCATTTGTATACCCACGTGTTTGCTAAATTAAGATGCGAACATTTAAGCAATTAAGAATTATTAATTCAACCATTAATATGGCTTTCTGAATAAAATTCCCAACAATGTTAGACCCTAAATGGAACCAACTCAAATGGCTCGTGAAACTTTGCAAGTGGAGAAACAATGCATCCTAGTTTCCTCACGAGTTTTACATCTCAAGCATAGGGTAGAGGAAATCGAGACTTTCCTTCTGTAAAGATTGAACATGTTGGGAAAGGAGTTGGTGATAGTTTTTCACATGAACCAGGTTATCCTAGATTGCAATTTCAATTAAATGATGATTTCCCAATCTTGATGAATAATCTTTGTCATACCACGATGATTAGAAAATTAGAAGTATGAGTAAGACTGTATCACGACATCACTGAGGATTCTCCATTTGTGTTGTGAGGCCAAACCAGCTTGTCATTTAACCAAGAAAATGTGATGTTAATTTCAAGAATTTTGTTCACCCTGGCAGGAGAGTAAAATTATCACAGAATTGGCTTAATCCAAGTTAGCATTTCTTTGTTGATGAAGTAGTGAACTCGTAGTGAGCTATAGAAGTTGTGGAGATCATGTGAGACATGTTCTTTGCTTCCTGGAATTCAATTGTGGTTAAAGGGGTCAATAGCCATACCATTTTCGAGGCTCCATTCCATTTAATCTTTCAAAATTTACTTTCCTCACATTATGATTTTCCAACCCCATGAAGTGTTCATTGATTGTATGACTTCATAAAAATTGGTTGTGAAAACACTTTCCTAAAATAACTTTTCTTATTGAAGATGACGAATATTTAAGAATGAGTGCCGCCGTTTTTTGCATTATTTGGATTTTAAGATCGTGATAACAAAGTCCCCCTCTTGAATTGGTTTACATAACACTTTCAATTTCCGCAAACATATTCTTTGGATGCTGTCGTTGACTCGTTGTACCATAACAATTGAGTGAGGCTTCGTATCTTGGTGAAGAAGTAGGTTGGAGCCTTGAGACTGAAAGAAGGTAGCTCATGATGGGGTGCATCTTCCTGCAAAAGAAAGGGAACGAAGCTTTCCTGATTTGAGCGTGTGAATTATGTTATGATTCTCGCAAAAATCTCCCCCCCCCCCCCCTTAAGGTAAAAATCATGATGCTTCCAAATATTTACTTGGGCCTGCGCCCTTTTTATACCAAGAATATATATTCCAAACTTGTGGCGTCTGAAACACTCATACCCGGCTGGCTGCTAACTCTGGTTTTCTGAGGTTGATCATTTGAATTTATTGATTCAAGAATTCATGAAGACCCCATTTGAGGAACCATGCTTAAGTGAGGTTGAACTTTTTGAAAAATGAATGTGTCATCGGAACGTATGATGAATAGCTGTGGAGGTCCCGCTAACCGAGATGCCTTTCAGGTTCAGTGTCCTCGTGAGGAAGATTAACTTGCTCGTGAAGGCCTCTTGAATAATGATCAACAAAAATTGTGAAAGGAGGTCACCTTGTCTTAATCCCTTGGTTGATTTGAAGAAGCTATAGACCTCTCCATTGACCAAAATTGGGATAGAGACCGATGAAATGAAAGCCATGATGTTTCCGATGAAGGTACTCCCAAACTGCATATGAACGAGACATTCTTCAATCAGTTTCCAAGACACTATGTCAAAAGCTTTGTTCATATCCAACTTCAACGTGTAGCTGGGGATCTTGATCGATTTTTGGTTCCGAATATTATGAAACACCTCGTGAACAAGCATAATGTTGTCGATAATGAGTCGACCTTTTATAAAATTATTTTGGTTTTTAGAGATAAGGTTTGGTAGAACCAACTTGAGCCTATTTGTTAAGACCTTCGAAATGATTTTGTAAATTGAGTTACATAGGCTGATAGGCTTAAAGTCCAAAGCCATGAGAGGAGAATTAATATTCGGAATGAGCGCAAACAAAGTTTTTTTGAGAGACAAATGATAAATTCGACTCAAATCTGTTGAATTCGGGTCGTCTAAGAGTTGTGTAGGTTCGAATCAATTTGAATTCCCCATTTTAATATGTTCCCTCTTCTTTATTTGTCTTCCTTTGTTTTCTTTGAGCCAATTTTTTCAGAGAATAAAAACGATGAATTGAAACCGCATAATCATTTGATTTGGGGGTGTTGATTTGGTGGTGGAGTGTATGGTATTAGAATCATCGATTCTAGAATGAGAAAGGAGTGACTGGGTTGGGAACCTGTTGAATTTTATAGCAAGGTTGGGATGTGAAGGTGGCGCATATATAGGTGGCGTAGTTCGGGGCTCCATTATCTAGTGGTTCCGGATGTTTCTGCTGACTTCCATGGAGTTTGGTAGGCGAGTGATGCGAGGTTGGTCGACGTTAATAGTTAATTACCATGAGTTTTGTGTAGATTACAACGGTGTTGAGGGTGCAAGTGTTACTTTCGGATCGTAATCCATGGTCACCTGTGTTCGGGGTAGTGTGTCTGGCGATGGTTGCCTTGAAGGGAGAGGAAGTGGGGTGGTGGTGATAATTTTTTGGTAGGGGAATGATTTATATACAGAGAGAGTCGTAAGATTTATATTGAAATCTCTCCCAAATGTCCACCTGAAGTTTGTTAGCAGAAAATCCAATTTTAGTGCTCATGTGTTAGCTAAATGCGCCCTTACACATAAGATTAGTGGCATGATATGATAATTTGATATCCCAAATGTGGTGTTAGTAGCGGTTTCCTCATACATTCTTGATTATAATGATTCCTTGTACCAATTGTTGACTAGTTTGATTCTTAATACAAATTAATTCATTAAAGAGATGCGTTGTGATGTCATTTGGCTACAATTGTGATGTGGGTAAAATTGTTATTTGTTAGTTGGTTAAGGATATATTAGACTTTTATTCAAATTAGGGGCTAATTAGCCAAGAAAATATAAAGGATGGTTTTACTGACAGATCATGACAGATGGGTGCTAAGTGCCCTACCATTATTCAGTTACAATGGTGCAAAGTGTTATTTTAAATGTCAGCGGTGCAGAGTGTATTTTGCCTAAGTATTGGGGTGGAAAGTGTATTTTACCCCTACGGTATGAATAAAATACACTTTGGTCCCCTGACATATGAATGTTCCACTTTGCACCCGTGAAACAAAAAAATTAGGACAATTAGCACCCGCGTGTCATGTTTTGTTAGGAAAGTGGGTGATATAATTTTTTCGGACTATATCGCCACTGTGTATTGTGGACTTTATTGCCCTCATTTAATGCTACTCCTGAATCACCAAGAACGCTAAGAGCAGCAAGAACACTGAAATTGTACAATAGTAGAAAGTGAAGGAGGCTTAAATTTGTAATTGACAACAAGGAGATTGCACTTACCATGGCTGCAAAATCATTTGCCTCACCATGAAAGTAACAATTTCTCAACAAGTGAATTAAAACAAAATCATCACTACCTGAAGAGGGCGCTAGAACAACCCATAAACTCGACCAAACTCAACTTACACCGATGAACATTTAACCGAACCTGCCCCTATCATCGACCCGGTAATTGAAGCCTTGAGCCAAACTCCCAATCGAACCCAGACCCACAAACCAAATACCGTAACCCTCTTCCAAACCACATTAAATGAAACAACCCGGGAACCTACGGTTCCTCGCTAGTACAACTTAACGAAATCCAAAGTGCTTTATTGAAATAAAAGTAAAGGAGAAACCCTCCTTACATTATTAACAGAAATTCAAAACACGTCTTAAACCAAATGAAACAACTACTACTTGAATACTAGCGTGGCACTACTCCTTAGCTCGTGTGCGTTTCCATCCCAGCTAGCTTATTCTTGACCTGCGGGTTTTGAAATAGCGAAAGCCGACCGCAGAAAAATTTTAATTAGTAAAAACTAAGTAAGATATACCACAATATGTAAAACAGAGTTTTTGGCTAGAAAGGAGATAAAGAGAACAACCACCACAATTTTAATCGTTCGTTTGGTTGAGGCGTAGCCCACGAGCCTCAACGAGTACGATGTGGACAGAGAGGTCACGATGGAATAAATAATAATAATGGGGTTTTTCCCCGGACGTCAGTAGATAGCCCTTCGCTATCCCACCCTAACCATTCTAATGAGACCTTAAGTGCCGGCACCCCTATACAGTCGTGACCTAAACATGCATAGGTAGTACTCATAGATTCCACGATAAATAAGAGGGTAAGATCCCTAGGGAAATCACACATAGGTGTTCCCGGCCATTGGCCTTCACGCGCATCCTCTGCACATCGTTCCCAATTCTATTATCGTCCAATTATCGTTTCACATGACTTTCGAGTTTTTCTCAAGTAACCACACATTTTCAAAGTTGCATTTGCAAAAAGGAATTCAAAACTTGTCAAATTTTCCAGTATCACGATTCTAGTAGTTCATGAGCGATTTAGAAAGATAACACACGCCAAGAGACATTTTGATAATTTAAAGGTATTGCGCATATAACTTACCAGATAATTGAGAGAGATTCACACACAAGAAGCACGCGACTAGTGGTAGGGGTCCTCAACGAATTCGTCTCCTACGAGATTCTGAATCTACAATAATCAAATAGTCCTACATTAACACGAATTCGCCACACAAAAATTTAAAATTAAAGACCTTATATGAATGCAAGTGTACCCAAACAAATTATATTTTACTAGTCACGAGTTGCACATTAAGAATACATATTTATTAATAAGAATGGTGGTGTATAAATAACAAATAATAATTGTGGTGAAGAAACTTTATTTAATGTTATTAGAATATTTATAGTGGTTAATATTCATAAATATAAAAGATAGCTATTTGATTTAAAATTTTGATTGATAAAAAGGTATTTTCGATTTGGCTAAAACATAATTATCTTTATTATAAAAGCCATATTAGTACCAACAACGTTATTAAATGTAAAGATTGTATTTTGCGATATATACAAAATATGAACATTTAGTTGTTAGGAAAACATAATATATATAAAATACCGGTTCAACGTTTATAAGAGAAAATATATTTTCAGAAAATGATTCTTAAACTTATATATAATAGTGTATGTATATATAAAAAAAATACTAGTTTATATTATGTAAAAAAAAACAATTTAGATTTACACTTTGTTAATATATAAAGAAGACATATTGTTTTAACTACAAGAACATACCCACAACTTTACTAACCTACAAAACAGCCCCCAACAAGTTTGTGAAAAGACACTTTTACACCTTCTGGTTCACAATTAACAAAACAAACACAGCTCTTCCCAATTTAGTCCACTGTAACATTGTTTCCCCCAGGAATTCATTTCATCTTCTTCCCAAATGAAGTCCCTGCAACTTCATCACGCTCACTCCCCAACAGGTATTGAAAATCAAACATCGAAGCGAAGATTTAGGGGTTTACCGATCGGGGACGGTGATGAACAAGGTGGCGACAATGAAGCGGAGGCGGGGCAATGGTGGCTTCTGCCGCCGCTGGTTTCGCCGGAGCAGAGGGAAGGACGGAGGAGAGGGAGACGGACGGACGAAGGTGCAGAGGACGGCGACGCAGAGGGGCGGCGTCGGGCGGCCTGGGTTCGCCGGCGGTTCTGGGCTTCGGGCCTGGTGCCGTCGGCGTCGGGCCTGCTTCGGCGGTCGACAGAGAACAGAGAGAGAGCGAGAGAGAGGGGCGGAGAGTGCGAGAGATGGTGGGTTCGAGAGAGAGAGGCAGAGGGAGTGTGAGAGAACTGGGTTTTTGGTGTGCTAGGGTGTAAACCCAAATCAGAAAATTTTGACTGGAGAAATTTGTGGTTGATTTTGGGAAGGTCAATTGGAGAAATTGATGATGGAGATTGGGGTTTCAATTCATAGCAAGATTGGGGCGAGAATTGGAAAGGTTTGAGGTCAAATTCAAAACACGTCTTAAACCAAATGAAACAACTACTACTTGAATACTAGCGTGGCACTACTCCTTAGCTCGTGTGCGTTTCCATCCCAGCTAGCTTATTCTTGACCTGCGGGTTTTGAAATAGCGAAAGCCGACCGCAGAAAATTTTTAATTAGTAAAAACTAAGTAAGATATACCACAATATGTAAAACAGAGTTTTTGGCTAGAAAGGAGATAAATAGAACAACCACCACAATTTTAATCGTTCGTTTGGTTGAGGCGTAGCCCACGAGCCTCAACGAGTACGATGTGGACAGAGAGGTCACGATGGAATAAATAATAATAATGGGGTTTTTCCCCGGACGTCAGTAGATAGCCCTTCGCTATCCCGCCCTAACCATTCTAATGAGACCTTAAGTGCCGGCACCCCTATACAGTCGTGACCTAAACATGCATATGTAGTACTCATAGATTCCACGATAAATAAGAGGGTAAGATCCCTAGGTAAATCACACATAGGTTTTCCCGGCCATTGGCCTTCACGCGCATCCTCTGCACATCGTTCCCAATTCTATTATCGTCCAATTATCGTTTCACATGACTTTCGAGTTTTTCTCAAGTAACCACACATTTTCAATGTTGCATTTGCAATTAGGAATTCAAAACTTGTCAAATTTTCCAGTATCACGATTCTAGTAGTTCATGAGCGATTTAGAAAGATAACACACGCCAAGAGACATTTTGATAATTTAAAGGTATTGCGCATATAACTTACCAGATAATTGAGAGAGATTCACACACAAGAAGCACGCGACTAGTGGTAGGGGTCCTCAACGAATTCGTCTCCTACGAGATTCTGAATCTACAATAATCAAATAGTCCTACATTAACACGAATTCGCCACACAAAAATTTAAAATTAAAGACCTTATATGAATGCAAGTGTACCCAAACAAATTATATTTTACTAGTCACGAGTTGCACATTAAGAATACATATTTATTAATAAGAATGGTGGTGTATAAATAACAAATAATAATTGTGGTGAAGAAACTTTATTTAATGTTATTAGAATATTTATAGTGGTTAATATTCATAAATATAAAAGATAGCTATTTGATTTAAAATTTTGATTGATAAAAAGGTATTTTCAATTTGGCTAAAACATAATTATCTTTATTATAAAAGCCATATTAGTACCAACAACGTTATTAAATGTAAAGATTGTATTTTGCGATATATACAAAATATGAACATTTAGTTGTTAGGAAAACATAATATATATAAAATACCGGTTCAACGTTTATAAGAGAAAAATATATTTTCAGAAAATGATTCTTAAACTTATATATAATAGTGTATGTATATATAAAAAAAAATACTAGTTTATATTATGTAAAAAAAAAACAATTTAGATTTACACTTTGTTAATATATAAAGAAGACATATTGTTTTAACTACAAGAACATACCCACAACTTTACTAACCTACAAAACAGCCCCCAACAAGTTTGTGAAAAGACACTTTTACACCTTCTGGTTCACAATTAACAAAACAAACACAGCTCTTCCCAATTTAGTCCACTGTAACATTGTTTCCCCCAGGAATTCATTTCATCTTCTTCCCAAATGAAGTCCCTGCAACTTCATCACGCTCACTCCCCAACAGGTATTGAAAATCAAACATCGAAGCGAAGATTTAGGGGTTTACCGATCGGGGACGGTGATGAACAAGGTGGCGACAATGAAGCGGAGGCGGGGCGATGGTGGCTTCTGCCGCCGCTGGTTTCGCCGGAGCAGAGGGAAGGACGGAGGAGAGGGAGACGGACGGACGAAGGTGCAGAGGACGGCGACGCAGAGGGGCGGCGTCGGGCGGCCTGGGTTCGCCGGCGGTTCTGGGCTTCGGGCCTGGTGCCGTCGGCGTCGGGCCTGCTTCGGCGGTCGACAGAGAACAGAGAGAGAGCGAGAGAGAGGGGCGGAGAGTGCGAGAGATGGTGGGTTCGAGAGAGAGAGGCAGAGGGAGTGTGAGAGAACTGGGTTTTTGGTGTGCTTGGGTGTAAACCCAAATCAGAAAATTTTGACTGGAGAAATTTGTGGTTGATTTTGGGAAGGTCAATTGGAGAAATTGATGATGGAGATTGGGGTTTCAATTCATAGCAAGATTGGGGCGAGAATTGGAAAGGTTTGAGGTCAAAACCTCCATTGTTGGTTGCCGGAAATTCAGCAGAGAAGAGCTCTGCTAGAAAAGGGAAGGAGGAAGAAGATGAGTGGGAAATTTTTCGGTGTGGCGGGTACGCGATGCCACGCGGTGGCTCGCTACGCGTTAATAATTAAAACTACACTTTAGACACGTTTAAAACGTCACACGACCCGCTACACTTCACCCACAAATTTACACACATTAACTATAAAAAGTTGTCATCTTAAAAAAAAAATACTTTTTAAAAAAAAATGTTGATAACAATAACAATACTAATAATAATAGTAATAGTAGTAATAATAATAATACAATAGTAATAATAATAATAATAATAGTAGTAGTAATAATATTAATAATAATAATAATAATAATAATAATAATAATAATAGTAAACTACTAGATAAAAGGAAGAGAAATACTTTTATAAGTTCACACAATGACCCCGAATAATTTGCCAAACTCCCAAAAATGCCCCATAAAATACTGGGGTATTACATCTACGATCCAGTACTTCGTAGGGTCCAATGAACTTGGGACTTAGCTTTCCTTTCTGATTGAAACGCATAACTCCCTTTGTAGGTGAGACCCTTAGGAGCACTTTGTCGCCAACTTTGAATTCCAATGGCCTTCTCTTCAAATCCGCGTAAGACTTTTGTCGATCTTGATCCCTCTCTTACCTATGAACAGCAACCGATCAAAATCCTTGATACAAAAACCAGAAACACCCGTACCAAGTCCACCACGCTGGTCAAGGTTCTCTGGTCAAACCACCAAACGGAAGAAGAAACTTGGGAAGCCGAGGAGGACATGAGGAAACGTTACCCACACCTCTTCGACCAGGTACGAGTCGAGTGACGGGGACGTCACTCCTTTTAAGGGAGATGTGATTTAACAACCATGCATTTTAATTACCGTCTTGTCTTGTTATTATGTGCACATTAGAACTGCATACCACATACTTGCACTGGGAGATCCGATTTACTTTAAGCTTCGGGGACGAAGCTTTATTTTAAGGGAGATGTGATGTAATACCCCAGTATTTTATGGGGCATTTTTGGGAGTTTGGCAAATTATTCGGGGTCATTGTGTGAACTTATAAAAGTATTTCTCTTCCTTTTATCTAGTAGTTTACTACTACTATTATTATTATTATTAATATTATTACTACTACTACTATTATTATTATTATTATTACTATTGTATTATTATTATTACTACTATTACTATTATTATTAGTATTGTTATTGTTATCAACATTTTTTTTAAAAAGTATTTTTTTTAAGATGACAACTTTTATAGTTAATGTGTGTAAATTTGTGGGTGAAGTGTAGCGGGTCGTGTGACGTTTTAAACGTGTCTAAAGTGTAGTTTTAATTATTAACGCGTAGCGAGCCACCGCGTGGCATCGCGTACCCGCCACACCGAAAAATTTCCCACTCATCTTCTTCCTCCTTCCCTTTTCTAGCAGAGCTCTTCTCTGCTGAATTTCCGGCAACCAACAATGGAGGTTTTGACCTCAAACCTTTCCAATTCTCGCCCCAATCTTGCTATGAATTGAAACCCCAATCTCCATCATCAATTTCTCCAATTGACCTTCCCAAAATCAACCACAAATTTACACACATTAACTATAAAAAGTTGTCATCTTAAAAAAAAAAAATACTTTTTAAAAAAAATGTTGATAACAATAACAATACTAATAATAATAGTAATAGTAGTAATAATAATAATACAATAGTAATAATAATAATAATAATAGTAGTAGTAATAATATTATTAATAATAATAATAATAATAATAATAATAATAGTAAACTACTAGATAAAAGGAAGAGAAATACTTTTATAAGTTCACACAATGACCCCGAATAATTTGCCAAACTCCCAAAAATGCCCCATAAAATACTGGGGTATTACATCACATCTCCCTTAAAATAAAGCTTCGTCCCCGAAGCTTAAAGTAAATCGGATCTCCCAGTGCAAGTATGCGGTATGCAGTTCTAATGTGCACATAATAACAAGACAAGACGGTAATTAAAATGCATGGTTGTTAAATTAAATCCCCAAATCGAACCAATAACCAAAACTCTTTCGAACCCATAATAACGTACATTTACCAAATTGAAATAGAAACTCCCAATTGAACCCTGCTCCAAGACAATCACGGCCCACAGAAGCTGAAGATTGACTTTTTGTGTCGTATTGAAGCTTGAATTTGTCTTCTCCCTCAATTTCTCACCGAGGCAACAGATCCACAACTATTATCGGCCCATCTTCACAAGTGACTTTGGGTTGTTCATTTTTGTTGAAGCTGTTATAGACACATGGGCATTGAAGAGGCAGGGCTATCCCTGGAAATCAAGGGAGGGAGGGAAAGAGAAGAGGAGCTCGAGGGAGGAAGATAGAAGAGGAGGTTGAGGGAAAGCAACCCTCAAATTCGTCGGCGGTCGGCCTTGGGAACAAAGCTTTAGTGCCTTTGATACGTATTAACGTATTGAAAATTGAAATAAACTGATAAAGGAGATAAAGAGTATGAAAAGACTTATAAAAGAGAGAGAGAGAGAGAGAGAGAAAGAGAGAGAGAGAGAGAGAGAGAGAGAGAGTGGGGATAGATTGGGGTTCAAAGAAATATCTTTTCATTGATTGAATAATGTTGAATGATGACACTGCTTAAATAGATACACAGGTAAACCCTAACCTAACCCTAAACTCTTACGGGCAAAGCCCGGATAACTAAATAACATGATCATCATAATTAAATAACTAATAAATAAGTAAATAGATAATTTGATAGTGACCCGTATCAACTCCCCCTTGCTTGAAAACTACCTTTCTCTCAAGGTGGATGTTGAAAAATCCTCAATACTCTTGCCCGGATCAAACTGACGCTGAACGGCTTCAGGAACATCACTTTGGAGTCCCAAATCAAAATGAAGCCCAAATACTATCTGCAAAACATAATTAGGCCCAAAAGAAATATTAAATTCATTTGAAGAATTGAGCACACGTGTATGTTACAGCCCAAACAGAGAACTTAGCCCAAAACTATTGGGAAGGAAGCCGAGCCAATTAGGAATGGGTTGTTGGAATAGATGCCCTAGAGGCAATCTAGTTTAGTATGAATTTATTTGTGGCTAGAAAATTCATTTTATTATTTATTGGATATTTAATATAATGAAGTCCTTAGATTTATAATTGTGTTGTTTATCTTAAATATCCCTAGTCCAGTATAATGATTAATGGGACAATCATCTATATACTAGTATGGGTTTGAATTGATATGGAGATATCATGATCCAACACAGAGGTGTGCATTAAGGGTAATGACGCACTGGATTGACCCATCTCCGAGAAGGCTACATACACGTTATGATGAGTTACAATTGCTTCTCGTGGTGCAATGGTATTGTCATCCTTAGACTTGAAGTCGCTAGATATTCTAGTTGTGGATTATTGTGATTTTGGTAGCATTAAACGCTACACCGTAATTGGGTAGTTATAAAGGCGTGTACGGATAAAATAAGAAGCAAGCTTAGAGATCGTAGTGGACGTAGATAAAATTTGTCCCTCCCACATAACGGGAGCAAATATCCTAGGTCACTCGAGATATATTGCTTATAGAATGTCTGACCAGACTCAAATAAATCAATATGGGGTATTGATGTTATTTGCACGAATAAGGCTATTCCCATGGATCGAGAAACTATGGATTGGATATATGAGTGTGACTTGTATGTCTCGTGTCCAATCCGGATATAGAGACAAAGGGATGAGACAATTACTTGTACAAGGTTTGTCAAGATGACTATTCTATTAGTTGGCTAGAATGGATGTTTTGCTAGAAACCGCTCCATATTAGCAAATTATTGCTACCAACTAGATAGAACCTATGGGGTCACACGCTATATAGAGTTGAGCTAGATTTGGGAATTAATTAATAGAATTAATTAACTAGAAGGATCACTTTGCAACACCTTGCAAACTTAGTAGGACTAATTTGCAAGGAAGGGACTAAACCGAATTCTAGTAGGACTAGAATGGGTCCTTTAGGTAGTTGGCAAGGATTTGTTGGACTATATAAAGGACACTCCTTCCTTCCTTCCTTCCTTCCCACACTTATGGCCTTATTGATCATAACTTGAGTGGGAGAGAACAAAAAGGAGAGAGCAAGCAAGCAAAGAGGGACCTGTCGCCCCCCTTTGCCGCCGCCCGTCCCCGTTGGCCCACAAGGAGGCCGAGACCTCCTTGTTGTCTCGTTTTGCGTGATTCTTCTTCCTCTTCCTCATTCCGGGCTAGCACAAAGGATTGGAATATCTAGAATTCAACTCTAGACGTGGATCAACTATAGAGAACGTGACACAATTCGCGTTTGAAGTCATCAAAGGATAAACCCTAAGGTGTGTTATTGATTTCTTTCCTTACCATCGTTATGTCTCTTGACTTGTGATCCTTGGAGGGTATTGCATGGATTATGTTTGTTTGTGTTTCCGTTGCGCATCCATGATCAAAACCCTACATGGGTGGCTCAAGCTGAGCCGGATCTGGATCAGGTGGCTTAAGCCGAGCCGACCCAAAACTTGCAACTAATTCGGGCCGTTTCCAAGTCGATTCCACAGGTGCGGCTAGATCGAGCCGTCGAGGCGTCTGTGATGGCCGAATCCTTCGGGGAACTTGTCGAACGTGTTATGGGGTCGGTGGGAACCGACTGTGGCGAGTTGGAGGTCGTTCGACGCCGGTGAGAGGCTTTCCTCGACAACTGGTGGCGTGGGTAGCAGGTTGGCTGTCGGAGACAAAAATTCCAGCTGTAGCGCCGGTTTCGGTGTGCTGGGCGGTCGTCGAGCGTCCACAGGCGCTGCCGGAGTCCGATGGGAGGTCGGTTGGAGTCCAGTTGTAGCCGGGGGAAGAGAATGATAAAAGGTATAGCACCAATTGATACGTATTAAGATATCGAAATTGAAATAAACTGATAAAGCAGATGAAGATTAAGAAGAGACTGATAAAAGGGAGAGAAATAGAGTAGGGAGAGATTAAGGTTCCAACAAAATATTACTTCATTGATTGAATAATGCTGAAAGATGACACTGCTTAAATAGATAAACCCTAACATAACCTGGACCCTTACGGGCCAAGCCCGGATCACTCAACAACATAATTATCATAATTAAAAATAAATAGATAATTTGATACGTGACCCGTATCAACCTTCGACAGAGAGGCAACAAAGCTCTTTTTGGGCCACAATTAATTGCGGGGAGAGGAGGGGGAAGAGATGCTTTTGGCTATTATAATTTATAGTGAAGACAGAGTGTTGGTAGGGGTGGAAGGTAGCGAGATCGGCTCCGGAGATCGTGGGAGCAGGAGTCGCTGGAGCAAGTGATGGAAGGTAGTGAAATTAGTTCATTTTGCCTAGATCCACAATCATCCACAACCGCCACAACCACTAGGTTTCGATCTGGTGAGGTGGGCGGTGGATTTCGTCGTGGGGACTGCAATTCAAAAGGTACAAGAGAGAGAGATGAACAGCGGTGGGTGGCTAGGGTTAGAAGATGAGAATGATATGAAGGAGAAGGAAAAGAGGCAAGAAAAGAAGATGGGTTAGTGTAAACACATGGTACTTACATAGTGGGTAATTTTGTTACATTTTCAAGGTCAAATTTGTCTTTTGAAGACCAAAGTGTATTTTATCCATATTGTAGGGGTGGTTATTGTCTTATACCCTTATACCATCATGATTGCACTTGCCGTTGGTGAGTTGACCACGGAGAGTAATCAAATCAGGACCCGACTCAGGGGGGGTTCAGGTGTAATTAGTCTTAAAAAACGAGAAATGAAAAGAAAAGGAAGAAAATTTGCAAACCGAGTGAGAGACAGGGGCACAGCCTGTATTCGATCATTCTTACCAACAGAGATTCCTTCTCTCTGTGTCTCTCTGCCCCTCTCTCTCTCCCTCTTTCTCATCATTTGCAAGCTCATACAAACAACCCTAATCCCCCCTCCTGCTCAATCTCTGTCCTTCTGTTGCTTTCCAAATCCGAATCACTGCTACGGTGCTACCAACTCTTCACGATTAGGGGTTCATTCCGTTTTTTGAATCAGGTGGATCCATCAATCAACAAGCACAATTTTACGGGCGATTTCTGGGTTCTGTTGGAGCAATGTGGTCAAGTGCGAACTAATCAAAGGGCTGGTATTTGATCTGCCGGTAGGAACTGTTCCTGGGTTCTGACCGGCGACGCCAACAAGGAGAGAGATCTAGACAGAGAGAGATGGAGTTGCAGATGACCCCTCAGTTGGAGCAGTTCCACGGCGAAATCCGTGACAACTTCCGAGCTCTCGCGTACGTATTCCCCCTTCTTTCATCGTTTATTTGCATTCAGATGTTTCTCATTAGGGTTCTGTTTTCTTCCTGTTAACTTAACTCACATTAGGGGTGTGATTGGTAGAAACTATAATTACAATGCGAATTGGCTATGTGGTGTTATGCAAATGATGTTTTTGAACTACAATGTTGGCTGTTACTTTTTGCCTCGCCTTTGTCCTTGTCATTTTTCTCTCATTGATAGGCCACAGAAGATGAGATGTGCTAAGTGTCTTCTAGGGCAACTGCTTAACTGAAGTAGGAATGCGTGAAGTAAACGTTATACTTCAGTGACTTCTGTAGATGCCTAAGTTGTGTTTAACCACCGAGTTATTTTATCATAAGGTTGCATAAACTTATCTTGGCTACTTCAATATAGTTGATGCTCATGAGTTGAGTTAAGCCCCACAAAGTTTACATTGAAAACAACATTAAACGACAAGGTGCACGTATTTTCTACTTGAAGTCAAAACTAGCGTGTGTCCAAGCCTCTACAGTTTACAATGATACGTTGACACCCTTTGATTTTGTCTCCTAACTAAGTACGTGATCCTACAAATTAAGAAATAGATGCGGGTTTTCTGATTGAAAGTGTTTTGTCTACAGTGAGTGGTCTTTGCTGTCTAATCTTTTCAAAGTCTTAATGACTCAATAGGAACTAGTACACAGATTTGAGTTACAAATAGGGTAACTCTCAGTGTACTCAGCACGTGTTGAAGCACTTAATGTGTTACGGCAAGCCTTTTGTTGCACTTGAGAGCTTTTTCAACTTGTTTTAAAAGGATTCTTGCCATTTTCTGGGATTGAGAGAGTTATAAGCCCAAGCCACTCACTTTTAATTGAGTAAACAATAAATTAGATCCCATTATTAAATGTCTTCTTCATTTTATAGTTAAGAAACATGTTTCAATGTTAAGTTTTTATCACTGTGATTTCAGTGAAATCTACTATTTGAGATTAATACAGGGCTCCAATGAGGATATTATATTTAACAGATACTAAGATGAACAGCCCCTTGTGAAGTTATAACTTATAACATAGTAGTATAATCAGGGGAAGGCTATATCAGCCTTCAAAGTTGTAATTGTAAGAGAGAGAATAGCTATCTGGTCCATCTAACCCGTTATTCTCTGTTTCCATCACATATTTCATTGTTTTGCGTTTATTGGCTTATCTTGATAGGAGGCACCACCAGGTACCGTCCTTTAATTTTTCATCGAAAATACCCTTGAAGCTAAAAAGAGTGTCAAACGTTGGCACTTTTCGATGCCTGATAATGCCTCTCGGTCTCTCTAGCATAGTCTCTGCAACCTAATTTGAGTTTCCGGTTTACTTAAGACAACCTCTGTAATAATATGCTTGTAATCCTATCTTGTTCACATCTGCAGCTCTCCTCTTCAGCCACTCCCTAGAATATTATAATTGTATTTTTTTATTGTTAGAGGCCTTGAAGGCGCTTGCGAAATACCTAGAAGGACATAGTCCAAGCCTCCACATTATTATAGCAAAATCTGAACCAAATGGAGGAGAAGGTAGTTTCAAAATACAATATTTTCTTCCCAATCAATCCCAATATCATCTCTGTTGTAGCTTGGCTGGTGCCAGGATTGGCTATGTCTGTATCTTTTCTGGGGTAATATGTTGTGTCAGATGCCTTTCGTGTTGTTTTTTGTTTGTGCAGCATCTAGCAGTGCATATATTCATACGAATTTCAGCTGGTTGTAGTGTTGATTTTCCTAGTATGGAGGAATTTTGCATGCTTAAGGTTGGTGGTATGCCTTTTCTGACTTGGGTCTATTGCTGACTTCTCGGGGCCTGGTTAGTGACTTTGTTTAGAGTCAGGAGCAATAGCTTTCCTGTCGGAGGAAGGTTTCTTAACCTTCTATTCAGAGATCACCTTGTACAGTGTCATTTATCCATACTCAGATTAAGCTACTGGTTGCATCATTTCTTTTTGGGTACAGTTTGGGTGGGTGGGTGGTGGTGGTTCAACGAGAAGAGCTTCCTGTGGTGGTTACCAGCACTGTTGGATCAGTTTCTATGATCAACATTAAAAATTATTCCAGTTACCTACTTGAAGATGAGCTTCTCTGGTCGGGCCGGTGCAACAGAATTGGGATTCGGGACCAACTTGTTTCACCACTGTCGCAGTTGTTAAACAACTCAAAGGAAGGTATGCTTCCAATGTTCAGTTGGTGCAGCGTCCCTCTATACTGGATATACTTTGGTCCACCTACTCTTTTAGAAGGTGGAAGAAGAAGAGTGTCAATTCACTTGGTATAATCATCTGATACCAGAATTGGGATTTGACTGTCCCTGATGTTGTGAAGTGTGGTTTCAGTTTTTGGGAAAAGAAAAAAAACTGATGGCCTCTTCAGTAATCTATTTCTGCATTGTGAGTTCATTGATGTGCAATTTTCCCTGCCAATCTGCTACGTATGAGCCGCCCACCACCATAAACGTTGTCCTTGCCAAAGAGTTCTTCACTTACTACCTCCAGTTTCATCAATTTGCAGCTTTGTATATGTTCTAAGAAATGGTATGCTGAATTGACTGCCAGCTGTGTGTTGGATGTAGATTCCCGATATAGCTGTAGTTTTAGATGAGGGATTACAATTTATTGTTCAGGTTCATATAAGAAATCAAGAGCTATTGTAATAGTCGCAGGAACAGTATTTCGATACATAAGTACATATATTTGCTGAAATTAAGCTACAATTCGTGTGGCACCCGTGGTAGCACTTTGTGCTTAGAATTTAGCAGATAGAGATTATGTTATCCATTCTCTCCGTGTGAAAAGAGAGTTATGTTAACCGTCTGTTCCAGATGTGGCTGGTTCACAACCCGACTGATTAACTGGGTCGGTATAAAAACCTGATTGAAGAACAGGTCAGATTGGTAGGATAGAATGGCATGTCACCCTCGCAGCATTTGTTGCTTCTTTGGAGGAAGCCTAACAGACAACTGTTAAAAAGACTATTGTTTAAAGTTAGGAAGCTCTTCTCCAGACATGCTTTCCAAATTTTAAAGAAAGCATGTCAATGTATCTTTAGTTGATTTCGTAAATGCTACTTTATATGCTTTATCAGCCATTTTAGCTGTGCGTTTCCTGGGCTGGTGGTTAAGCTTGTCTTTTGTACTTTTGGTTTCATCTACCTTACGTGCTTGATACATTTGATTCTGGAAATAAGAGGGTTGGCATTTAGTTTACTGTCTTGTTAGTTATTATGCTTTTTTGGATACTGCACAATTGTAACTACATCATTATGTGACCTGTTTCACTGGCACTGGTTTTCCCTATTAGAAGAGAATCGCTGATAGATTTCATCTTGTGTATTCAGTAATGGATTCCAGAAGCTGGATAAGATTAAGGACTCTAACAGACAGAGTAAACAGCTGGAGGAACTTACAGGGAGGATGAGGGAGTGTAAAAGGTATGTAAATTCTTTAGGATAGGTGAAACTATGTGCAGAACTGTTCCCTGTCTACCACTTTTGTGTTATTTTTACTCATTTGTGTACTGTGTGATGAGAAATTATTTGTATGATCAACTTATCTCTTCCTACCCAGAGGGACTGTAATTCATACTACGACAACAAAGAAAATAAAGATCGTGTTAGATGCACACATTATTGTAATGGAGACACGTATGATGACTACTACTGTCATTATTTAACATGTGAATCGTATCTTGATTCTGAAAAAAATTACTGCCAAAATTTTGTTTTATATTTTGGATCAAACATTGCCCTTGTTTCCATCTAAGCATATTATCTAAGTTAGAGGGATCATGTATTTCACAAGTGAAATTCTATTACCTAGATGGCGGCTGATCCCAAATGTGGCAACGTAACTAAATAAATTATTGGCTTGTTGCATGGGGACACTTGGAGGTGAAAGTCAGTGGTGACATCTCACTGATGATATATACAGTTAAAATTGTTTTCAATAACCCTGGATATCGCTTACCTAATTCACTAGAAACTCGGGTTGCTTGTTAACTATAATTTTTTTCTACTTATGAACTATGTTATGTTTTGCATTACTTTCGAGTCTCACAATCGTACTTTTATGTTCACTTGATTGAATAGAATATAGAAATAGAATAAGTGTATTTAGTACATCAAATGTGTGGTCTTTTGCATGCTTACTAGAGTTGGGCTGGGCTTATATCCGCACTCTGGTTGAGAGATGCACTGTTTCGGCTGGTTGCAAGATAGATGGCCAGAATAGATCAACATTTGTGAGGGGAAATTTCTTTAGTAAAATAGGTGAGGTTTCTTACAATACTTTTCCCTCGCCTCCCACCACTCTCCTTTCCTCATGCACTCTTCGGTTCTGATTCTTTGTTCTCTCATACCCTGCTCAGCAGATTTGCCATTGCCGATTACACTGTTCTTGAGAAAATATGAAGAGTGTAATCGGCGATCAAAGTTAACATTATGTCTCGAATCTATCTCTTGAAGCAAGGATAAATACATCAAATATCCCGATTTCCTCCTTTTAATAAGAATGATCCAACATTTATTCCCTCCATATTTTATAGCATCCGTATTTGTTTGTATATTAATATAAAAATCAATATCAGCAGCTCTGTATTCAGGAATCCAAAATAACGCTTTCTCATAGGTCATGGGATTTGCCTCATTGCTGGTTAGAAGACACATGTTTAGACTGCTGAAATGAAATTCTTCCCACATGTGAGGTAGTCTTGACATCTACCATATGTAGTTACATACATAATATTGATGCAGGGAGGTAAGCACCGCCAAACCTCACTGCAAGACGTCTCAACATGATTATTCAAATGACCCATTGCATTCCGTAATGGCAGATTCATGAAGAGGTTTTGGCCTTCTGATGCTTACACCCAACACCTACTATAGCAGACTTCTCGTGCATATCAGCCCATATTTTCCATCAAGCTGCCATACAGAGCAAAGTTGTGGAGCAACAGCTAGTATTCTGGATAAATGCACATGTTTCAGCTGATATCTATTAATTTAGCATATCCCCTTTCATACTAAAATCATGAAAACAATTAAGTGTGCCGTGTTTGTTGTTGATTTAGAGCTAGCAAAAATGGGCAACAAAAAGGCGATATCCTCATCTATAAGAATAAAAAGAATCAATACAATGGAAAGATAATGAACACCACGAGCGCCAGTACCAACAGAGCCTCCATTACCACCACCGTCACTGCAGCCCGCTGGTTCCATCAACACTGTCATCACAGCAACTGCAAGAGACCACAAATTCCATGCTCTTTTTGTCTAGTTCATTGATAAGGTACCAGTTGATGAAGGTTAATTACTAAAAATCTTAGTTGCACCCCATTCGCAAGATTCGGAAACTCCCTTACCAAAAAAAAAAATCCTTGCCAAAAAATATTAAGACACTCAATGACAATTCTCCAGTCAACTGTTCAAGCCCCTCTTCGACCTTGTACATACAGAACTTTTCACTCTTCGACGTCAATGACACAGCTCCAACCCTAGAGGTGTTCAGCGTGAACTTTCAAGGAACTCGCCATTTCGACATGGGTATCCACCTCCTCAAACTTCCATCTCACCCAAGCTTTCTGAAATTATATTCTCCTGTAACCAGATGGACTTTCAATTGCAGTCTTTCAATGATCATGAAAGTGCGTGAAAGTGAAAGTTACTGTAATACTGTTTTTAAGGTAAGATTTCCTATGTTTCTCAAATTTCCAGTTTGAGAAGTGGGGTACTATGCTTACTGGCAGAAAGGTACAATGAGATACAATACTTAGTAGCTCTAGTGATCATTTCATCTTGAGACAAAAAAAAAACTTAATACCATGCATTCGCGTAAAATGCCACAAAGCGTCTTGTAGTTTGAACTTTGAAATGTGCAATCTAACACCTTGCGCTTAATGAACTATTAATACAGGGTATTAAATAAGACTTTTGGACACCAGTATGTTATGTTTTAGAAAGTAAATGGTGCACAAAGTAAAATGTATGGGGTTGTTAGGCATCCATAGGTATTAAGTGTCATTTGTCCTTCCATCTTGTAATGTGTATATTTCACCAATTTTATGGGTTACTATTTTCAACAAATCTTTATACAACTAACACAAACCTTTTCTTTCTTAATTTATTTATTTAAGTTGTCCCTCTGTCTCGAAATGAGTGTCCTGCTATTTTTTTCAAGCATTTTTTACTAACAGTGCGACACAAGAACTGGTTAATCTTTTCACAATGGTGTAGAATAATCTTACCTCTACAGCGTTATGAAAAGAGCAATAAGTTTTGGTATTGTTTTGCTTGTCAAATCATCTACTTGGTTGAAGAAAACAGTTGGACACTCATTTTGGGACGGAGGGAGTACACGTTTGTCACTTTTATGTAGTACCATTGGATTAAGCAGAAAAGAGAGAGATAGTGCTAATAGAGAATACTAGTGTACCAACTGTTTTCTTAAATCTACGATCGGTTTCGTTGATCTATTCCACCCATGTCATGCACTTGGCCCTATTTCAACTAGTCCTAGTTAGAGCTATGAGACATACTTTCATCTGTAGCTTACCATACCTACTGGATCATGCTGATACATTATTTCTCATAGTACTAGCAATGCGAGGAAGTCAGCTGTTAGCGTTCATTCTGCCTATCAGCTTTTAAGCGAGATAGTGGCAGACTTCTATAATGGCCTTGTTCGTTGTTAGTGGAACATAGTAAAGAGTAGTGATGCCACAAATTATTATTCATGCGTGATCGAAGTAAAATCAGCATACAATATACTGCACTGGTCTTAAATTTTAGATTTATTTGTCAATTTTGATGTATGGAGTGAAGGAGGTGGTTGCAGTGGACTTGTTCGCCTTTAGATAATTGTTTAGACTGATCTCTCTTCATAATTTACAATCTTTTTTCTTTCCTCAGATTGATTAAAGAATTTGATCGTGAAATTAAAGACGAGGAACGAAAAAATCCTCCTGAGGTTAACAAACAACTTAATGACGAGAAGCAGTCCATGGTAAGTTTTCCTCTTAAGCGGATTTATATGTTTCGTCTTTTTAGGAATAAGTAATGACTCTTGACTAGTACAATATAGTTATTAATACTGTGTTCATTACTGATCCGCTTCTGCTCTGTCTCTAGTTGCTTTGTAACTTGTGTGCAAGTAGAACATGTCGCAGTTGGCCTCATTGTTAAGTCTGTCACTAGATAGTAGATGGATATCTTAGGACCTTCGGCTATGTGATTGTCTACAAACATTTGAAGCAGATTTCCTGTGTTTTGTTGGCTTTGTGCGACATAGTAACCGAAAGCTTGGGGATTCCTGGTTTTAGCAGGAAGTTATCAGGGAAAAAAGAATGTATCATTTACCTGCTTATCATGTTTGGTATTGTTGGAAGACATTGGATAGAGGATAGAGATTATGAAACTGAGTGATCTTTTTTTATTCCATCTTTTTTCTCCTACATCTGTTCCCTAATCTAAATCATTAACAATTCAGCTCTAACTGAAAATGAATTGTTAGGTTATTTGAGGTCCTACTCTGATTTATTGTATATTCAGTGGTATTGAATGGAAATATGATTCTCCATTTTGGCCTAAGAATCCTGCCACTTCTCCTATATTCTTGTATCTGCTGTCACATTTGGCTATTTAGAGCTCCCACTGTTGGCTGAGATATATCTTCGGACTTGCATGATAGAAACAGTCACTCTATGAACAAATGGCAAACACCCATGCATTTACCTCCGAAGGTTAGATAACCTCGTAGGTTTTATTCTGCGCCACTTGACACCGTCGACTTTCCAAAGGGTAACAGATTGTTCAATAAGTATAGCGTGCTACGAGACTTTTGGACGGCACACTTTAGGAAGTGCATGATGTTATGACAAAATAAAATGGATATTGATTAACATTGGATTTGAAGGAACATACATGTGTATTAACTATTAAGAGCATCTCCAAGAGATGGCCTATAAGTTGTCTTTGGCACAAATTTAGGCCAGTTTTGCCCAAAAAGCAGCTCGAACAGATGGTGCAAAATCTGGCCTAAATTTGAGCCAGGCCTATAATTGGACAGTTTTGGCCTAAACTGAGGGCAATTTGAGCCTGGTGTAAAAAAAAAAAAAAAACTATGGTTTATTGCTCTGCTTCTCCTCTGATCCTTTACTACTCCTCCAACGTTCGGATTTACCGTAGCAACAATAAATTAAGAAAATTTATAAATACTTATCAACAATTAAAATGAAAAAATAAAATTTACCTTCAACTCACTTAATAGTTTAATTAATTCGATATTAAATTTATGAAGTATGATAATTATTAGATATAGTAACATAATTTTTTAATAATGAAAAGAAAAAAAATAAAAAAATAATGATGCTGACCTATATTTAGGCCAGCTGCTGGAGCAGAAACTCTAAAAGTGCAGGTGTAAAATATAGGGCAGGTACAAATATAGTCCAAGGACAATTCAACTGTTGGAGATGCTCTAAGTGTCATTTATCCCTAATCTTATTGTAGTTCTTCCTCAGTGGAGGGGGATCAAATCCCTATCTTTGTAGATGGAATTAGTTCATAGAAGTATTGTTTCTACACTATATATATATGTACAAATGCTTGCCGATAAATACATGCATGTATTATTGTCAAGACAACTTTTGCCCCGCACGGGGACAATGTACCATTACTTGACTTCAAATTTATGTTTTCGTACCTTGCAGATCAAAGAGCTCAATTCTTATGTGGCCTTGAGAAAAACGTAAGTTCACTTCTAAATTTATTTTAAGATGAAGTTATTGCCTCAGAAAATATAATCTCGAAATTGCAGTGTTCATTTCGGAGTAATGCTTTGGCTGATTGAAGAATGTTATCCTAAGATTGAAAGTGAAATGCTGCTTGAAAAACTTCTTTAGTTTACGTTTACAATTCAGATCATTGTTAAATGGGGAAAATGTGGAAGCAATCTGAAATTTTGCTTGTATCAGATACTTGAGTATTTGCATCTTCAGAAGGCAGTGCCATTTTGCTAGGGACTATATGGTAGAAAACTTAGTTTATCTAAATTTTACCTGATCAAAATCCTGCTTTGAATTCATGGCGCGGCTGTGTTTTGAGATATCACATGAAAGATTGTAGTTATCAAGACTATTAGTGAAACTGAAGGAGCAGGGTATTTTTCTTCCTGGCCTTCCACCGAGTAGGTTCTGTTAAGAAGTGAAATCAGGACACCAGTTGGGCCATGATGCTATACCAATTGGAGGGTGCTAATTGCCGTAATTTAAGCTTTTAATGTCTTTGTGACTGACTTTATGTCTTTGACGATCCTTGTTATGTCTTTGGATTTTTGCTTCAAGTTGATAATAATCCTAATTGCTGGTTTTACAGGTATATGAGCAGCCTTGGTAACAAGAGGGTCGAACTCTTCGATATGGGAGCAGGTGGTAGTGATCCTACGGCGGATGAAAATGTTCAAGTAGCATCAGGTGTGATCTGACTTCCGTACTTATTGCAATCACGGAAATCAATTAGCTCTTTTAGTTGCTGTGTGGTGGTAATAAATTACACTACTAAGAAGCACGACTGCGGATACGGGTATTGGATACGATACGGAAACCGACACGGGATACGCTATTTTTAAAGAAAATGAGGATACGACACGGCACCGATATGTCAACATTATTATAATCTTTTTATATATGCTTGAATTTTATGCTACGAGATATGATAAAATATTGGTTCCAACTTCGTTATATTTATAGCTTAAATATCACTGAAACCATATATTATGTATAAGTTGTGTCTGGGTATAGCTTAAATATTATGAGAAGAGAAAGGGGAGTAGCTTAGGTGGGTTCGAGTTTGATGAGTTGTGTCTGGGTATACTCATGAAATTGTAGCATGTGAAGACTTAAAACCTCACTTGAACTTTTTGTTCTTTTCATATATTTAGCTATCAATTAATAAAATATATCGTATCTACATTAGCTTAGTTAATATTTTAACCCAATCAAAGTTCAAATATCTCATAAAACAACCCCGTGTGTAAGTCTAATAAACACTAAGGGGCAATTTTCGTCTCTCATCAAGTGTCCCTAAAGTGTCTAGGTTAATAAAATTCTCTAAAATACTCGGAAACGCCAGCCGGAGTGTCTGACACGTATTTTTGGAGAATCGTACGAGTGTCCGCGTATCCCAAGTGTCCAACACAGATACGGCCCCTGTTTTGGAGTATCCATGCATCCTATCTAATAACCATCCCTCTCTTTTATGACTTTGGGTTAAGTAATACTTTTGCTTTTGGTGAGAACGTGTAATTTTTATACTAGTATAGCCTTTACATGAACTAAACATATAAATTAGTATGTATGTATTGCACATCGGATTCTCTTTTAGTATGTAATTATATGTGTTTCTACTTTGTATTTATAGACACGAAATGCTGAATAGCGACAAGCTACTTAGTAACTTTTTTTAAGTTAACTAGCTCCTGAGTTTTTAGTACTACCTTAAGTAGTTGGCCAGTGTCATTCTGTTAAAGGTTTGGAAGGATTGGTTGTTCCTGTTTCAATCTTTGTGATGGTTATTAGACCATTGGTACTCAACCAATGTTGCATGGACACGGAGCACTGGTTGTTTCGATTCAATGTGGAATGTTTTTGTTCCAGTTTTGTGTATGGGCGAAATGAATCTATAATTTAGTCGATTTGCAAACTTGATTTCAAGTTTTTGGAAGTAAAACAATAATAATACCATTTTTGTGGTTGTGCCAATGTTGGCAGATAGAAAAAGTAACCTGAATACCAGTAGTCTGTTCTGGAATAAAATTGCACTATGTTTGGGCACGTACAATCTGACTTGCCATTCGGCATGACTGAGTTGTACCAACACTGATCATTCTATATTTTGTACAAGTGTATTCCCATATGTCCCTTTGCTCATAAAGATTTAACTCGAAAGGTCTCATTCCGTGGGTTGTCTTGTAGAAATGTCAAATCAGGAGCTTATTCAAGCTGGGAATAAGACAATGGATGAGACTGATCAGGCCATTGAACGCTCCAAACAGGTGAGCGATTTAGTTAAATTATTAAAATCCCGTAATTAAATGGTTAAGTATGTCTTACCTTGATTTGGATTCACAGGTTGTTGCACAAACTATTGAAGTGGGGACACAAACTGCTGGTACATTAAAAGGCCAAGTGAGAACCAGTCACCAACCAACTTTCTTGTAGCATATCAGTTACCACTTTTTTTTAATGTCTGACTTCTGGGTTACCCCCAAATCCCCTATTTGGCAGACTGACCAGATGGGCCGGATTGTTAATGAGCTTGACACGATTCAATTCTCTATCAAGAAAGCCTCCCAGCTTGTGAAGGAGATCGGTAGGCAGGTTAGTGTTCTTCTACTTCCCTTTTGTGGAATTGTAATTACTCTTGCTCACATCCAAAACTGTCGGCATTATACAGGTTGCTACTGATAAATGCATCATGCTGTTCTTGTTTCTGATTGTCTGTGGCGTGATTGCTATCATTATTGTGAAGGTAAGAATATCTTATTCGTTAAGGTTTCCCGACTTGTTTTGTATACAATTTATAACAGAAACGAGGAGAGGAAAGAATGAGAATTCATTTTTTGTATAATTTACGGTCAGTTTGAGAATGCTTTTGCTGCCAGCACAACTGCTGTATGACAGGAAAGCAGTTTTTAGTACGTTTGGTAAAAATAAAAAATGTAAACATTTTGAACAGTTTTTGTTGTCTCACGGCAGCTTTTGTGGAACGTTCTTTTGAATAATTTTTCTACAACTGATTATGACATCATAATTTGTTAAAATTTAAATACTCATCTTCACCGAAGTGACAGGTGTTGCACAGAATGTCATTTTACTCTCGCAGCAGGTTCACAATTGATTTTTCCAAACACGAAATCACTATACCAATATTTCACCCTAGTTTTTACGTAAAATTTACCGACGGCATTTTATCTAAAACTCACAGCAGCTTCCTGCATTGCCAAATCACTGGACCTTAGTTTTGTTATGTAATTATTTCCGTTTTCTAATTTACTGTAAATTTGTCAACTTTTAGATTGTGCATCCCGGCAACAAAAGCATCAGAGACATCCCAGGATTGGCTCCTCCCGCACCTGCAGCGAGAAGGTTGTTGTATCTGCATGACAGACAACCTTTCATCTGAAACTTCCATCGGGAAGGGACATTGTTGAAGACGATGGATGAAGACAGTGATGGGTGGTGCTTCTGATGGGTTTCCTTTCACATGAATATCTATTCTTGCGTGAGTTTGTGCATATGAAATCTAATTTTTCGCTGTATGTAAATCACACCAGAGGGGGTTTGTTTCACGGTTGCCATTCTTTTGTGTGTAAGAAAATGCGGGGGTTGGTTTGTCTGTTTGACACTTCCGGAAGAGTTGTAATGCTAGAAAGTAATATGCGGTCATTTTAATTCTTTTGTGGCACCTACAGATTCTCTTATGCTGGGTGTGTTACTGTGATTCAGATTTTAAGCAATTTTATTTTCCCAACAGATTTTAAGCAAATTGAGTAATCTTTTTTTATTCATCCGTGCCCACTGGTTATCCAGATATCCCTTTAGGGTAGACTGAAGTGTCAATATGTGTCTGGGTTTGGCTGGGAGAGTCCTCATTTTGTGCATAGCTGGCTGAGAAGGCAAGTGTACTGCATATGTGTTCAAACAGCTTGGAAAGTGAGCTGAAATCCCATTGAACTGCCACTTTGGCTATGCCAATGGTGCAATTTTTAGGCAGCAAGAGCATCCATCATGATAGTTTTGGGCCCGTAGTAAATCAGTTTTCTGTGAAATGTTCTCTTGTTTTGGTGTTTAATTCACAATTTATCTCCTAAAATATTTTACCAAATAAAATGTTTTCACCTAAATTATGTAAAATGACTTGCATGTTTAAAATCCGTAAACCATTTTCGTCTTGGAGAGTGGAGGATCGTGACGCATATATGAACACCTCCGCAACTAAGAACCACCACCGCTGCCACCCGCCTACATCACCGACGCCGCCACCGCTCACCACTACCACCAATTCCGCCACCCTCCACTATTGCCACTGCCATTGCAACTTACTGTTGTTGCCCACTGCCACCACAACCGCCATCAGCCACGTCTCCACCGCCATGAGCTGCCGCCCCTCCACCACTTCGCGGTTATAATTTCATATAAAAGATTTATATTCAGAGACTCGAACCTAGAACCTCGAAATAATTTACACCAAACCATTAAAACCAACCAACACAAGAAAACGATTGCAGAGAAGACTTTTTGCAAAAAATATTTTACGTGTACACGTAAATTTTCTGCCAACCAAACGGAGGCTTATGCCCCTAAATTGGTGCAATTTTTATGCCCCTAAATTAGGCTTACAATTATCCAGGGCATTCACATCCTCTGACAGTGAGAGTAATGCCAGAACCTGTCTTTGAAAGTAAATGCAATAGCTTAACTGAAAACTGAAGAGTTGAAATGATCTGGAATAATCCCACCACCAGAAATATGATCAATTAATAAGAACAGTCACAGGTAACCTAACATCTGAAGCAGCATCCTAAACTGTAAAGTACATAAACTTCAGGCTAGTAGGAAAAAGAATATACCGATATTTCATTTAAGACCTAAAAGAGTTCATCAGTTGGCATACATGATCAAATAGCAATTGCTCCTCTTTGTCCCCATTGAATACTAAAAAACCATTCATGTAAAAGAAGGAAATCAAAAGGAACTTGAACAAAATAAGATCAGTACTAGAATCAATAAGCGGCAACATTCTATGCCCATGTTCAAACCCCGCTAAGCTTCATCTGTCTATAAGCCCAGTTTTACGGGTAACCTATACTTCCTGAAGAAAATCTACACAATCCAGTAGGATTTCATATACGTCCGCACCCTGCATTATATCTTTTCTCTTGAGTTGGCAAAAAAAGAATTTCTCTTCTTCATCTATACTAGGTCCATGATCAAACATCTCGGCTACTGATCTGAGTGCGTCCGATATGAGATAATCTTGAAGGAATCAGGGGTGCTTCCTCATCTATAACTTGATCAGACGCAGATATACTACTTCCTCTGCTACCTCCATTGTTATCATCTATTCCATCTGGTGTGCGCACCTCCGAAGACTTCTTCTCCAACTTCTCCTGATGATAACAAGAAACACCCAAATTCCAACACAGATGAAAAAAAACAGATTTAAGCGGAAAAAGCTTAAGTAAAAAGACCCAGCAATGAAGACAATGACTGACCTTTGCTAGCCTCTCTTGAATGCTACCCAGGGGAAGTTGAGATGCTTTGGTGTCCCTGATCTTCAAGTAATTGTACATAACAACACCACACAGTGCTGGAGAAGAGAGATAAAGAAGAGCTTATGGTCAGAACAACAATAACAGTACTTTATTCTGGTAAAAGGAAATATGACAAGTCATTCATTCATGCAGATGATGTTTGGCGTTTCAAGAAACCAATCGCGTAGAAATGTGCTACAATTTGAGTAGAAACGTACCAATTGCGTAGCCGATGATGTTTAGTCCAGTGATGATTGACTCAGGAAATATAACGGTCGAAAGGGCAATCAGTATCCAATCTTTCAAGACACCAGCAACTCGAATAGTAACTGCTCCAGTTCTACCAATTACTAAGAAAATTGAGAAGTTCAATGCCAACGCACAGATGGCATTAGAGAAGAATATCCAGAAATTGAACTGAATCTGCGAAATTTCCATCCCAGGTTGCTCCAGGAAATACCATGGTACAAATAGAAAAGCGAAACTGCACAAGAAATTTAATACTTTAATGAGAATTCATGCATTAACACTAGTTAGACACTTTACCAGTAAAGTAAGAATAGAAGGTTCCATACTACAAACACTACAGATCCTATACCTGCATGGAGCTATGTAATACAAGCTGGTTATTGGGTTCAGAGTCAAGCCCTTATTTTGAAGCAGGACTTGAGTTAAAACCAGTCTCAGAGACTCTGCAACAATCCCAGTGACCTGATAAACTGTACCAATCACATTAAAATGTATTTCCCCATATGAGGAAACGACGACTCCTACGCTGACCAGCACCATGTTTAACATCACATCCCATCTCAGCTTGTCAGTGCCACATAAAACCGCCATTATAAATGTTGCTACAGGCACTGCCATACAAAAGACCGAAAAGCCTTATCAGAGAATTGACAAATGATTAGGGAAAAGACAACATGGTTTTCGACTTACTCAGGGCTTTGAGCATCTGGATGAAGGCCACAGAGATATGCAAATATGCAGTGTTCCCAAACCTGCAACAAGAAATGAAAATGGTCAACATATCTCAAATACACCTGGGTTATATATCAAAACAGTGTACGCAGACAAGAGTACAACTATGATGCGTACATGCCAATACTTCAACTGAAAATAGTAAAATCCATACTTAGAAAGAAAAGAATTATGACAAATTAAATTTATGTAGACGTGACTCCTCCGCTATGAACTAGAGCACCAATTAATGTCTCGTGATCTTTCCATCTAAAAGAACTACATTCAGTCACACAAAGGTCAAATAAAAGCAGGAGAGAAGCTCGAAAATATCATCTCTAATTGCAGCATTGGACACAAGGAAACATTAAAATAGGTTTTATAACTGAATGCTTACCACAAACTTGAAGCAAAGAAAGCACTTATCGGGATAACACAAGTTGCATATCTGCCATTGCCAAGAAAAATGTTACAATCTCAACCAAAGACATAAAATTTTGATTAGGGAAAGTATATGGCTCGATCAGTAGATCAAGTATGTAAAATTACTCACATCTCAAATGTCATTTTAATAGGCGATACAACCTGCACATATACAAGAGAAGGATACATAAAATTACTCAAATGTCAATAATTTTGCTCAAGTAAATCAACAATCATGGCACGTACGAAGAAGACAAATATCTGGAAAAAAAAAAGAAGCATGCTTGATGGATACTACATGTATCATAAACTATGTGCAAATATAAATGGAGGGCACACTGATAACATATATGTTTCAATTTTCTGCATCTATCAGGGTAATAGTGCACTCATAACAAACTGGCAGCATTGTTGATATCTGATGCTACAAGATAAGAATCCTTTCATAATAGATCTGCTTGACGACACATCAGTTATGGTGTCATCAATGAACTATCACGCTATCAGTTACCTTAAAGATACCTATCAGTCTTCCTATTACACTCCCATAAGTCATCGAAGATGCAACTATGGATACTACCAATCTACCACCAACTAAATATAATAGGTCCCAACTGCTAGGAAGGACAAGCAGGGACAGAACTGAGTCCAGTACTTATGCATACTTGTGAGCAATTAACTCCTTCTAGTTTCTTTACCCGAAACATGTTAGCTTCTCCAGGCTACCACACTGCGCATTGGATCTCATGGAACAATTCTTCTACCAGGCATGAAGCGACTGACTCAATCAAAAGTCCCTCTTTTAAAAGTCGGACAACAGAACATGGTTTTGAATAAAATTAACCTTCAAATTGCAATTAACTATTTTAAACCTCATAAATTGATTAATTGGTTTTTTCTTCTATCTATTGTTCGCGGATCTGCCAGATATAGCATTTTGTATAGTCTCATTGCCGTGCTTGTATCATTATTTTTCTGGAATCAGTAAGTTGGTGCCACACTATACCCGTCATTCCGTCAACATGCTTCCTAATTGTTTGGAAAGCATACAATTCTGTAATGACATGATTTACTTACTAGGTTACAACAATCCATCCTCATTCAAACCCCATAATGACATTATCAACACAATACTGCAAGAGTACATATATATTTGTAGAATGAAGTAGCAAAAGACTAGAAGTGATAGCAGCATTGAACGTATTCTTGCTTCTGATCGTTAGATTACAAATACTACCAGCATGCTTGTTTTCAAATCAGCATTTGTTGATCATTGGGAATCTTGTCAGGGGTAAGGCTTGTTGCACAAGCGGGTTGTACTTTCGCGATATCCCTCTCCATTTGTCAATTACATCCTCTACCATGGTTTTTCTCCAAATAAATAAACGCAAATAAGACAAGAAGCAGCAAGTATACAGAGAAATAAATCGCCACAACATATGGGAAGTCATACCTTGAAAACACGAATGAGGAAGAATGCCACTAATCCAGAAAATCCCATATGAATCATGGTAAGTGTTATAGGGAATGGAAAATTGAAGTACTTTGGAGATAGGACCCACTGCAAGAGCAATAATACAAAAGAAATCAATACAAAATGAACACAATTCAAACTTCATAAATTTGTTTTGGTTTTGATGAAGATACAAGTAGCTTCATACTCTCTAATGTCCTATAAAAACACTGAATAAGAGACATTATCAGATCACATTGTTGCATGCAAGATAAAGCAAACTGAGAGGTACTGCTTTTAAGTTTTTTTTTATAAAGAACAAAAAGCATGGGACGAGGCAGATCATCGTTTCATGCTAATGATTAGTAGCCCCATGCCTTTTGAATAAGTGAGGTTTGGACTTTCGACTTATTGGACCTGACCATCTCAAATGCATGCCTAATGTGAGTGGTGAACCAGAATTCCTTGATTTTGAACTGTACAACAGCAGCATACTTCAAGCAAGGACAGTACAATTCAGAATATACTATAGCCTCCGTTTCTTTGGTCTTATGTTTAGATGCAAAACTATTATCTACGCTCGAATCTGTTATGGGCCTACTTTGTACAGATTGAGCTTGTAAGACGATCAGATCCATCGTTCGAGGTGGTACCGCATCCAGGTTATGTGACTTTTTGCTGTTGTTATGCTCCTATGCACTTAATGTGCTTTCTGGTGCAAATCTTCTTAGTCTCTTCACATGTGAAGGAATACTGTACTTGATTTTCTGACTGATTATCAGATACACAGGCTGAACTGATATTCCACTATGGAATCACATTTGTATGAATATAGTCATATACATAGATGAGGAGCAACTAATTACGTGAAAGAACATATTGACATTGAACCTCAAATAACAACTGCAACTGGAATTTGAATGAGCTCGATCAACATATATTTGGATGAAACATTTGCTGATTATACCGAAAACATGAAGAAGCTTCTACATTTAATATATATATATATATATATATATATATAAATCAATGAACTTTCAGAATGGGGATACAGCTTTGGTAATAAGCACAATATAGTTCTTACAGGATCTCTTAAAAAATATTACTAGCAAAACAGAATATGGATGGGAAAATACTGAAGCCAGCGACTCATTTGATAAACAAAAGAAATGGCCGGTAAGGAAGAAAAACATACATCCTAATAGATAGAGATGTCAAGGAATGTATTTGTATTACCTTGTTGTACAATATGACTCCGGATGAAAGCAGAATGTAGATTAGTAAGTAGAAATAGGTAAGTACAAGTGATTTGTCGATCACTTTTGCCATCTTCTGCTCTCACAGGATGATCCTACTATATGATTGGCCACAGACAGTGAGGGTTCCACAGTTGCACGGCTTCCACAAGAAAGATCCAGTGAACTTATCTACGTTCGGACTGATCTTTTGTTATCCCAGTTACTGTTAAAAGCCACAACATCAACAACCGCTGCCAGATGTCAGATATCTGCAGAGCCGCCAATAAGATAAGCAACATATACATCAACAAAGCTCATCAATTTAGAATATAAGATGTCAAATCAAATAACTAAAAGACAAGTGTTACTTATAATTTGTGTGTTGAGAAGTGAACAGAAGTATGATAACGGAGATACAGTTGACTCATTCAGGAACCGGAAAGGGCACAAACAACTCTCACGATGCCGAGCTACAGATGCTGGAACTCAAAAACAAAAGTTACATGAGGCTGGAACAACCAAATAGGTTATTTAAACTTCGACAGAAGCTATGCTTTTGGTTGCTACATGTTTTCTGCGGAGATCCCTCAGCCATATATGGGACATAGCAAGCCGAACATTAGAATGACAGGGCTAACGCCAAGCAACCCCGGCTTTAACATTACACTTTATCTACCTATATTATAGTGAGCTCTAAATTAGAGACTTAATGACATGAAGGCTTTTCAAGAATAAAGAAACTGATACACTCTCTCGACAAAACATCACCCCTTATCATGAAAATTCATGGTTGCTCTAAAATATGTAGCACCCTAAGACAAATTTTGTGCAAGACACACACACACACATTGCAACATAAATGAGCCATTGAATGAGTTTACATATTTACCAAAAAATATTACCAAGTTGAAAAATTCGGTTGATTGGAACCGGTTCTCTAGTAGGAAAGAAAGAGTTCTGCAGATCAGATTCATACATCCGATGCTCTGTGTGTATGTGTGTGTGTGAGAGAGAGAGGGTTGCTCAAAGTGTTCAAGAAAGAAAAACGCAGCCCGAGTTATAGACTGCAGGTATCACTAAAAAAAATCTCAACAGTAGTTGTAGTAGTAGCAGGCACTGCAGACCATTGTGATCTTCTCATCTACCATGATAATAAACCAGACTTGAATGCAGATGAGACAAATTAGTTCACATGCATTCTCCTACATGATGGTACATTTCCCAAAAGTCACTAGATCACCACCCACAGGGACATCTAATGACTTGAGGGCACTGCAGACCAATGTGAAATCTTCATTTCTGTGACAATACAGTATCTTACCCAGATGAGACAAATAAATTCACACGGATTTTATCCTACACAATGGTAACTACCAAATATTTACAAGTCAAGATCAACTCACATTTTCCATGCTTTCTTGGTGAAAAAAAAATGGTTCCCCATAGTATAAGACAATATTAATTCAGCATTATGAGTTCAAGAAACAAGCATGAAGAATATATCTCCAAGATTTACGATACGGGTTTAGGGGAGGAACTGATACTAAGATTATGCAGCATTGGTATGTGGGTTTCATTTTCTTGATTCAGTCAACAGTTTGGGAGTTGATACGAAGAGGGTTTTGCTCTAGGGCTTCAGTCTCACACTCCCAGCTCACAAACAATACACATTTTCAATTTACAACAGTGTAAGAGTATCAGATCCAGATGAGCACGGAACTAGCAATGTCGAACCCTGATCTTGAATCAGACCCACAAAGACGAAACAAGAATCGACGAAATTTCAACAGAGATTTAACTGGGTTTTTACCTCAGAGATCGATTGTTGTATTGGACTCGGCAGAAACCCAAATCTGGAGACGAAACGTGTCCCTCCGCAAGATACAACCCAACAAGGAGAGGAACAGTAGGAAAGGGAGGAATCCTGCGAAGAGATCTCGAAGAGAAGTGTGTGTGTGGAGATGTATGTATGGAGAGAGGAGCAGAGAGTAGTAAATGGGGATTTTGGATTTAGCATCTACACTGAGAAATTTTCAGGAAGAGAAGAGACAGAGGGACAGAAAATCCAATCTCTGTACAACACTTGGTTAGTACTAGTACTACTGCAACTGCTGATAAATTTTGGGAAATTGTAGTAAATAACATTTATGGTCCTCTAATTATGTGAAATTGCATCTAGGGTTGCCCCATTTTAACTTTTGAGGAGTTGCAGTTTTAATTTTAACATATTGAGTTGTCATGTCTTCAGTCGCTTCTGTTCATAACCTGACACACATTGATGCACATAAACCTAGTACTCCACCTTCCCGATTAAAAGTTATTTGATTTTAATTTGGAGCTCATCTCTAACACATCTCACAGGAATTTTTTTGGTTGGCGGTGGCGTTAAGAGTACACAATAATTGTTGGCGAGCTAGTCAAATTCTTTGTCAAAACTTCATCTCAATTATGTTTTTGACTTTTTTTAGCCATAGTCCTCATGGCTAGCGTTTCATACGACTTTAGATGAACGCCAGTTAGAAAATTGGACTTGCACATGCTGACGAATAGTAACCGAGGAAATTGATAGTCTAGCGAGACGACAACCAAAAGACTTGTGTGTTTAATTTATGAGAGATTAATTTATCGTTTAAACGATAATTATAATTAGTGGCTTTGTAATGATCATTCGTCAATCTGAAAAATCGATACATTTTAAAATACCCAAGCGTATTATTGTTCCAATAACTTTTTTACTCGTAGCACTTCATAAAACTACTTGTGCCTCGAAGGTACTAGTAGTATTATTATTTTTTTAAAAAAATCCACAATATCTCAATGTGCGGCGAGAAATCATAACCCACCTTAAATTGTGACTTTACATTGTTGGTGCATGTTAACGTTAAAGTTTTATGTATTTTAATGATCAGTCGGTAACTTACTATCAAGTGAAGACACTCTAGCTTGTTATGTAAATATTTTAGCGAGCAGTCAATAGTTAACTGCTAAATAAAACTATTGTCATCTTTTATACTTTTTGGTCTTATTTCATTGACACATGTGTCTTATTATGGTTAATGTATTCTAATGTATTTTACTGAGGGAGACTTAATTGACCATCAAACAGAAACGTATGCTTATTATCTTCCTTTTTATCATCAACGTAGATGCAAATATCATTAAAATTGTCTTCTTCTAAAAATGTCAAAATATATTTTTAATTATTTTTATATACATCACCGATCAAATAAATACATGACCGTCAGATAGGATACGTGTCGAAGCAAACTATAGAAAACGGTTCGTGTTTACATGGATTTCGTAAAATAAAAATGAAACTATGTAGTGTAACTTACGTAAATATACAAATAATAGAGGAGCATGAGTGCAATTCTTTTTGATAATGAATACACGCAGGCTTTTTGTTGCAGAGAGCCACTTCCTTCCTTTAAAGTGAAAAGACATCGAGCAGGTATCCTGCTTAAGTTTTCCTACCAAAATTTCCTAACAGAAAAAGAAAGAAAAAAGTAAAGTTTCCCTACAAAATAGGACGGGTCAGATTCGGGTTATCGGGTCTATACTGACCGAGTTTAAATAGAAGTACAGTTTACTACCAGACATAACATAACCCTGTGGCTCTAGGGGGGTCGTCGGCCGGGTTCGAACGGGGCTACATCTGTCCAACGTAAAAATATTTAAGTCCAAGTCCGACCCGGCCTGTATATCGAGCCAAATTTGAGGCCCGCCCATTTAGTGTTCAATTTTTATGGCCCGAGTTCGAATTCCGAGCATAAGATTTTAAATGTCATGTAATTATATAGTGAAAGAAATTTATTCATTTTAAATATTGAATTTGACTTTTTTATCAGGAAGTTTAACAAAAAACTGATATTATAGATGACCACTAATTAATAATATTGCAAATTAAATTCATGACAAATAGTTGATAATGTCGATTAAACCTTATGTATGGAAATATTTTTTCTATCTATTTAACATAATGGACCCGGTTCAGGCCTTGCCTCTGAAACCCAAGCTCCGCCTTAAACATATTCGGACCGAAATTTCAAACCCGAGCCTAATGCTTTTATGAAACTATTAAGCCTATGTCCAAATACTTTCGGGCTGGTCGGGCAGGTTTTTTGGGTCATCGGACTGATGGTCAGTGCTACGTGGCCCCAGGTCACTACACTTTTTCATTTCGGGTTGTTTCTTTTTAATCTTTCAACTTATGTGGATAGAGAAGATTACCAAGTTTTCGTGATCTGCAGATGATTAATCATCACTAAGCCTTATTCAGTCACTCCAGGAGCAACTGTGTTTGATCGATTACGTATTAATCCATATTCGATTGATTGCTAAGAGGTTATCCACAAAAAAGAAACTTCTTCAAATCTCGAAAATAAAAATAGTCTGATTTAATTTGTACCCCTCGTTCAATGATAAAATCGAAAGATGCATGTTTAGTTCGGAAAGGGATCATGTAAGTTAAGCATTTGCTGCTGCAAAATGAACCAATTTAAAAAAGGGTAAAAGACATTTTCCACCCCTCGACTATGGACAAAAGACATTTTACTCATTGATTTATGGGAAAAAAGACATTTTGCACCCTTGTCAGAGTTAAAAACTAATGGAAGACTAACGGAGAGATGAAAAGACAAAAATACCCCTAACTTTTTTGAAATTGCCCCACTATAAATTCTCTTTCTTTCTTTTTTCCTCCATTCACTAACCCTAACCTTATCTCTTTCTCTCTCTTCTCTCATTTTCTTTTTGTTAATTCTCCTTCCTCTCACCCAGACACCCACCACCGCCCTGCCTCCCTCACCCACCTCCTTCTTTCTCAACCTCTCCTTTCTCTCTCTCTCATTTTGTCTCAAGAACACAGCCAGTTCCTACCACCTCCACCATTTCAGATCAAGATCTTTTTCCCTCCCCCCTCTCTCTTTCAGTACCAGATCGTGGAAGCATTGCCATAGAAAAAGAGAGAAACATCATCTCTCCCTCTCCCTCCCTTTCCCCGTCGGACCACTTGTCGTCCTCAAACCTCCAAAGCTCGCCCAGATCCGACGAAAAAACAGAAACCCTTCTCCCTCAGATCGAACCCAGTACCAGAAGCCCTCCTAAATCCACCTGTGGCACTTCGCCGCCGCCGCCGCCTCCTGACGCTCCTCCGCCTCCGCCTGTGGCACTTCGCCGGCGCTGGGTAGTGCCACGGTCCGACTTACCCGTGACCCTGATGCGCGGTTGTATAGTTTCATCGACGGCGGAACGGAGGAGGACAAGCGCCGAGCAGAGCTGTGGTTCGAAACCGCGCTTGGCTGCGCCCCTTCTCTTCAGTCTTCTTCTTGATTTCAATTCGTCTTTTGATTGAATTTTTCATGAAGTGGGTTTCTCTTTCTGAGTACTGGATTTTAGACCCAGTTCAAGAATTTCAGAATCTTTTCGATTTGCAAACTAGAGATGAATCAATGGAAGTTCAGAAAATTGAAAAATTTAGTGCTTTAAGGTTTTTAGATAGAGACAGAGTAAGGAGCTAAAGCATGTAGATGAAATTTGTTGAACTTGAGTTAAAACATTTTCTTGAATCTTTAGACTGAAAACAAGAATGAGTTTCTGCTGAAATTGAATAAAGATATGTCTATATTTGGAATTGAGGGGTTTTTAAAATTAATTTCAATGGTGAGATTGGGGGGAAGGGGATGAAGATGAGGAAAAGGGAAAAAGTTGAAGTCTTGGAGATGAGGCAAAATAGGGAAAAACAGAGAAGAGGTGGCCAGATTTTTTGTTGTTGTCGTCGTCGGTGGTGCTCAAGAACACCAAGAACATGAACAAGAACACCAAGAACATGAACAGTATGATAAACAAAAAATGGTGGTGTTTGCTCACAATCAGGGTAAAATGGTCACAAAAGTCAGTTTGTGACTTTTGTGACAATTTGACAGTAGTTACGAGCATGAATGAGGGGGTACTAATGGCTATGGAGATGAGGAATATTATTCTGGATGTCAAGATGATTCTTCAAAAAGTTCAGCCTTAAATGGATTAGAGGACAAACAAATGAACCTGCAGATTTATTAGCAAAAAATATTGGTGTTGGTGGTGTTGGTGGTGGTGGTGGAGATTTGGTGGTAGTGGAGGTGGTGCTCAAGAACACCAAGAACATGATGAACACTAAAATAAATTCAAGAAGGGTGGTATTTGTCCACAACCAATAAGGGTAAAATGGTCACAAAAAGTCAGTTTGCACCCCTCCACTAACGGATTGTAACAGAAGGGTGGTATCTGTCCACCCTCCATCCGTTAACAAGGGTGCAAAATGTCTTTTTCCATAAATCAGGGGGTAAAATGTCTTTTTTCCATAATTGGAGGGTGGAAAATGTCTTTTACCCATTTAAAAATGGGGGAATGTGTACATCTAAAAGATCATTCATACTCGATCTCATAGACATAGAATTCTGTGGATCCGGTTTCGAAGACAGGGGTTGGTCTGCCAGTTATTCTTTCCATCGGAACAATATGGCCATTATGCTCAGGTTCAAACGAGGAAAGGCTTACGGTGGAATCGACAGTTAAAATAGAGCATCGGAGGCGAAAAATCTTTTTATTCAAGGATACACATTGAATGCTTAGATATGTAACAATCACAATGATATTATTGAAACTTGGACGCGGTCAAAGAATTTGTATAAAAGAAGCTCTCTCTATATAAACAATCAGCAGTACCATTCGATGCAAACATTTGTTCATGTAAAATTTCTTTATAATTCAAAAATGTAGGGTGTTAAATTGAAGGTATAGGTCATTACTCAAGATTCCTTGTCCAAAGTATACTTCTCCTAGAGCAAGCAAATGTTTCTTCTTGTGCTTTGTGACAAATACATCAAAGTCAACTTAATAAAATGAAACAAAATGACATTCTTTAATTACTTAAACTAAACTAGGGTATGAGCTGTGAATGAAGGTGATAGCTTGTGTTTATGTGAATCCTCCCTGTACTACCAGTACATTATTTTTTGTTTTCTCAGCCATAAGTTGACTTAATATATGGTTAATAAAATATGAAATTATCAAGATTTGCCTCTAGTACCCCGAATTTGCATGTGAAGTGCTTGCTTTTAGCTATAGCGCCGGACAGCATAAAATCATTATTTTATGTGTGAACAAAAAGATACCTGTCTTGTTTAGGTCTCAGAATTGTCTTGTTTTTAACTTGAAATCATTATTTTAAAAACCGGCCCGGACCGGCGGTTTGGACAGTCGAATTGCCCATAGCTGGTTCGATTCCGTAATCAGATTGCCCGTGTTACGAAATCGATAAAATCCGGTCAAAATCGGTGAATCAGTCAGATTGAAATGACCGATTCAGCTATTAGTAGTTATAATTGCGACACCCTTTATCCTCCTCGCAAAAAGAAGAGTAATTAAATCTTTGAACCAGCATAACCGAATACAAAGTGGGGTTCGAATTGAACCCATCTGAAATTCTGAACACTCTACCACCAAACTAGCTCCTTTCTGCGCTCATTCCTTCTTAATTTCCTACCTTTCTTTTGATTTTGGATACCAAATAGTATGACTAAATAGAACCCTGTGTTTGAAACTTCTCTTAATTTCCAGAAGGGATGATCATAATATAATCCCCAACGGAATGACAAAATAGAACCCAGTGTTTGAAACACCATAAAAGAACATGAAAACAAAAAAACATAAATGTACAGAGACAGCAAAATGAGCATAGATATGATCATCCCTTGTGGATTGACCACCAAGGTTAGGTGTTTGCCTCTCTCCTCTCTTCTCCCATGTCCTTCAACTACTTCCTCCAGAAATGTTCAGGAGAGGGTGGGTCTTTTCCACGACGAAGCAGTTACTCCATATCCCAAATCCTCCATTTTTTAGGTGTCTTCTTATTCCATTTGTAAGCAGTACTTTATCATGAAACGCAAGGCATAAAAATACAATCTAACAAGCAAATTTGTTCCCATCCTCCTTTTTTTCTTGTAGTTAGTGATGCTTTTTGTAAGCTTCACTGCTGCTAAACTCTGCTATACTAACCTTCTTTGTTTCCACTCCAAAAAGAAAAAGTGTTTGCTACTATCCCTCAAAGGGATTCTAACAAGCAAATCATCAATGCCACCAAAGACTCAAGCTAACTAATGTCCTCCTTTATTATTATCTCTACAGAAATTATCTCATCCTACCATATGAACATTTTCTTACGGATGGGGGTAGATCCCACCAAGAAATTTCTGTTTAATCTCTGTCAAGCTCCTCACTAACACTGCTAGGCAGTGCCATAGTTTGCTATAAGTGCTTGTTTGGTTAGAGATCTTAACCACATTTAATTTCGTTTCATTTGTCTGTTTTGAAATTTCAGTTGATCTTTTTTTATTTGGAAATTCTACAATCTCCAATTTTGGAGATTTTTTTTAGTCATTCCTTATTGAATAGTAGTACCATTTTTACCGTCTTTTGGTGTATGAATTATCAATTCGTCCAAACATATAACATTATAGATGTAATATAAACTCAAAAAGCACACTTATCATTTTCAAAAATAAAATAAAATATTACATTATAGATTATTGACATTTTAAGCTGGAACCAAACAATATCTAAATACTCCACATTTCCACCCTCCCAGTTTACCTCTCAGCAATATCTACATGTATTTGATGCAAATAGCAAACCAAATTATTCGCTCAATAATGCGGCATCTAAGAAAGCCGTATGTCACACAGAATCATACACCCTCCCTCCCAAATTGAGTGTCTGGAGACTTTTCACGAGATTAAGAGAGTACTTTTGATATGTTAGATTTACTAAAATGTCATTTGCTGCATGCGATATTTTTCTTGAAAAAAATGAGAAAGTAATGGTATGAAAATAGATATGCAATGAAATAAAGTGAAAAAATAAGTAACGTTACGGTATAAGACAATTATTTCGGGAACTGCATTTTAAGAGATATACAGTTTGGGACGGAGGGGGTAATACAAAACTTGTTACAACATTTTTTTTTAGGAATAATGATATATAAAAAACTAGAGATTTAACAGAGATACATCTTTTCCTATACTTCTAATGAGCCAACTTGGAAATTGGTCCGTCCAAATCTTATCCTCTGTTGAGTTTGCTGCGTGGCGAGCTAGTTGATGAGCCACCGTATTCATTTCTCTGCTCCAGGCGACCATCTCGAGGTGTTGGAAGTGGCTAAGTAGATGAACTAGCTCCTCTCTCATCCAGTTCATTTGACCCTCATCTCGTTTCCATCTCCCTTCTTTGCCTTCTCTCAACTCTTCAATCACCTGTGTTGCATCTCCCACTAGCAAAATCCTTCTCTGGTTCCATTGAGAGCAAGATCTGAGAGCATGAATGTTGGCCTGGGTTTCTGCAATCCGCGCGCTTTCACTCCGGAGGGTTTGAGTTGCACCTGCTAATAAGCATTTTCCGTCTCTACTTCTAAGAACAAATCCGGCAGAAGATTTTCCGGTCATAGGCTCCCAACTTCCGTCAAAATGGAGAAAGAGATCTTCGGCTGTCTGTTGCATCGGCTTAATTGCTTCTAAGCTAAGTGATTCCTTTCTTTGAATAGCCCGCTCCATAATCTTCCTTCTGATAACTTGTTCTATCATTTCCGTGCTTGGATCTAGTTCTCTGAACTTTTTAAAATTTCTTGCATGCCAGATACCCCACAAAATTACATAGTATGTTTGAAACACCCCCAAAATTATGGGATGCCTCCGCCCGTAGTGATGAGCTACATTGGGAACGGATCAGGATCTCCGGTTCACAGTTAGTACAACCCTGGAATTCCAAACAACTTTTATTATAATTTTAAAAGAGAAACCAGTACAAGTATTTCCAAAAAAAAAATACATTTATTCATATGATGAAAAAGACTAGGTAATGTTCTAAGCAGCAAGTATCCCTAAGCAGCGGTGTCGTGAGCGTTTCCCCACCCATGCTGATAACCTGCGGGTTTTCAAATAGCACAAGCCGACCACAGAAAAATTTATGTCAGAGAAACTGAGTAAGTACATACTACAATAAGTAAACTGGAGTTTTGGCACAAAAATTAAGTAACCCACATGATTATGATAAGTATCCTGTAATATTAGTTTGGCTGGCGCAACATAAGGCCTCCAGCAGGTACGATGTATTCAGAGAGGTCACGATGCAACAATATATATAAATGAGGGTACGTCTTGGGAAACACAGCCCCAATTCACCTTGAGCGTTCAGGGAAACCCGTCGCAACCCCGCTCAAACCACATAGCTAAAAGACCTTAAGTGTCGACACCCCTATACAGTTGTGACCCACACATGCATAGGTAGCACTCTATAGCTTTCACAATAAACAACCATTGGACCTCAACACATCAGTGTATATTGATAAACCACAGGGGCCGGGTATGTAATCTCATAAGGATTAGCACCCGAGGAGGTTCGACTCACACGCGCCTCCGGCCGTAGCCTCCACACACATCCTCTGTACATCGCCCCAATCCCATCATAGTTCATTATTATTCATCATATGGAACATTATTTTAAACCTCGTGTATCAAAAATGAATTTTCCAAAACATGCTTCACAAACATTTTTATAATCACACCAGTATCACAAGTTATAGAGAAATTAAAAATACTCACACCAAAAATCACATTTTGATAGTTCAAGCTATTGTACATATGAACTTACCGAAATAAATAGAGCGGCGCACACGAAAAAGAGGAACATCCTAGCACTCGTACTATGGGTCTTCCACGAAATCCCTTCCTACGAAGTCGGAATCGAAAATGATGAAATGACAAGATGGTAGCGGTGATGAAAGAATGTCACACTGGTTATGGCCTTGGCGGTGTTTTGTGCTAGATTGGGACTCCGGGGCAGCGGAGAAAAACCTAAAAGAGGAGATAGAGATGGAACACCGGTGGTGTTGGACCAGCCTCAGGTCTGCTTGGTGCCATCGGCCTCCTTGGGCGACGAAGACGGCTATTGGTCGGTGATGGAGAGCAAGATATAGTTGGTGAGAATCTATGAGTTTGAGTGATGAAGAATGGAGGGAGGGGTGGGTTTATATAGGTGTGGTGTGGGGGAGGTTATGGAAAGAGGGTTTAATGAGGAGTAATGGATGGAGGAGTTATGCATTGAGGAGTTATGGGGGAGTTTATAATGGATGAGTTATGGTGTGAGAATTGATTAGAAATCAATGGATACTTTATGGGAGACGAGGGGGTTACGGGTTGGAGTATTTTCGGTTGAGTGTTTTTGGAGTACCAAAGTGCATGGCGACAAGGAAGTATTTGTTTAGGTGATCTATGAGCACCAAATAGATTCTAGGATTAAGAGTTTACAGCGTAAAATAAATAAGACGGTTAATATTTATAATAGAAAACAGAGAACTAGTAAGTTTAAAGATCTTATATTAATATATTCAAGTATAAATTATATCCAACTAAAATAGAGGATGAATGGTTAGAACTAAACTAAAATATTACTTGAAAAGCATATATATATATATATATATATATATATATATATATAAATGAAGAATGAATAAAAATAAATTTAGGAAATTCTATTGAAATAAAACTAGAGATAAATAGATGGAAGTTTTGAATTAGATTTAAAATAAAATAAGAACTTGGTTAAACAATTAGAAAATTAATTTAACACCTCTTCAACATACTGTAATTACCAAAATAACTCGTATAATTTGTGTAATTACCAAAATAACTTAACAAAAATCTGGGGTATTACATTACCTCCCCCTTAAAATCAAGCTTCGTCCCCGAAGCTTAAAACAAGATCTCTCGAAGCAAAACAACATGACGGAATGCGAACTCAATGCGATCCAGGAACAGGGAACTAATTGCTACATGAAGAATGTGATCAACATACGGGTTGTTGATAGGGCAAACACTCTGTATGAGGTCATTTGGTAGTGAAGCAATAAAAGTTTCAAGAAGGTTATAAGTTTCACAGGGATGGCTCATCGAGTCGACATAATGTCAAGTAAAATAAAGTAAACAACCAGATAGCAAGTAGAGCATATATGTAATAACATAATCACAATAACTAGGCACAGAATGAGATGAATATACCACATAACAAAATCATTTATCAGTCAGCAACAACTTCCACATAAGTATAGTAAGACAAATAAGAGACAATAGAAAACAAGGACTATGCTACCCCACGACCCCCGGCTTGCTCAATTTTATTACCGGTTATAGTTGTCCTATGTCAATTTTAACTTCAAAAAAAATGTTTCACTTTAATTTTTATCTTCATTAAGTGGGAAAATCGAAGGTCGCACTAACTTAGAACCGTCGGCTCTGATACCAACTGAAACACCCCCAAAATTATGGGATGCCTCCGCCCGTAGTGATGAGCTACATTGGGAACAGATCAGGATCTCCGGTTCACAGTTAGTACAACCCAGGAATTCCAAAACAACTTTTATTATAATTTTAAAAGGGAAACCATTACAAGTATTTCAAAAAAAAAAAAATACATTTATTCATATGATGAAAAAGACTAGGTAATGTTCTAAGCAGCAAGTATCCCTAAGCAGCGGTGTCGTGAGCGTTTCCCCACCCGTGCTGATAACCTGCGGGTTTTCAAATAGCACAAGCCGACCACATAAAAATTTATGTCAGAGAAACTGAGTAAGTACATACTACAATAAGTAAACAGGAGTTTTGGCACAAAAATTAAGTAACCCACATGATTATGATAAGTATCCTGTAATATTAGTTTGGCTGGGGCAACATAAGGCCTCCAGCAGGTACGATGTATTCAGAGAGGCCACGATGCAACAATATATATAAATGAGGGTACGTCTTGGGAAACACAGCCCCAATTCACCTTGAGCGTTCAGGGAAACCCGTCGCAACCCCGCTTAAACCACATAGCTAAAAGACCTTAAGTGTCGACACCCCTATACAGTTGTGACCCACACATGCATAGGTAGCACTCTATAGCTTTCACAATAAACAACCCTTGGACCTCAACACATCAGTGTATATTGATAAACCACAGGGGCCGGGTATGTGACACGCTCCAACTGCAAGTGCACAGTTGTCGGTGTAGTGATAATATTCCGAAAATCCGGGTTGTCGAACCCAAGAGACTTCGTGTAAATTAACTACTAAATTTGTTCTTTATGTGGGCAAGGCGCAGTTGTTTTGTTCTATTTCTACTAATAATTAAAAATAACAATTATCTCAAATAATTCAAAGAATTATTTCAAGATTAATAAGCACGAGTTGATTTGGTGGTTTCTCAAAATGGGTCAAAATCAGGATATCTCTACGGATCACTAGGTATTTCACACTACGTTGGATTTATGTTCTACTAACACGATGAGTTCTTGTTCTAGTTAAACGAGCAATTTTATATCGAAGATGTCTCAACCAATAACTATGCCTCAACTATCGTAACTGATTCCTCTAGCTTACTCAAGTTCAAACACGCATTACGATAATAATTCTACTCTTGTTCTTAGCTAACTAGCAAGATTCCTCAACCCTAGATACGGCTAGTGTGTATTTCAATTTTCCGGGCAACAAACGTAGATTCCTCTATCGTTCATAACCTAGCACAATTCTATTAATACGTCTACCAATAGAAAAGATAGATGAAACTCATAAAATACACATAACTAGATAAGAAATCATCAATTAAGCTCAAAAGCATGCAAGCAAATCCATAAATCACAAGTGTAGTGATCAAACCCTAGTTTCCTACGAGATATCCCAAAATAAGCGTTTAGCTACGCATAATCATGTTCAAAACAAAAAGTTTCATGATCCAATATGACAAACTAGAGAAGAAACGAAGATTAGAAGCCAAACGGATGATCCAAGCTCTCCAACCTAGCTCCAAGCTCTCCAAGCACGTCTCCCAATGTGTTTTTTTTTATGTCAAACACGTTCCCCAATGTTTCCTAAGTCTTCCGTGGCTCAAACATCTCAAAACTATGCCAAAATAGCAAAATTGCCCCAAAAATCCAATCCTGGCAGCAGAGGTAATCGTACGATTACCTTGATGTAATCGTACGATTACTTGCTGCGTTTACCTCTGCGTTTACTTCGTGCGTTTACTTGCTGCATGAAATTTTGGCTAAGGGGTAATCGTACGATTACCTCCATGTAATCGTACGATTACTTCTGGGCAGCCACCATCAAAACTCCATCTTCTTGCTCTTTTTCCCGTCGTCTTCACTTCCCGAGTATTCCTTTGAGCCTCCAACTTTTCCGAAGTTCACTTTTGCTCCAATGCCACGTCCCGAGCTCCCGGTTCCTGAAAACCACAACACGAGAAACATACCGGAAGATCAAACGTGATAAAATATAGTCAAAATTAACGCAAAAAGTGCCCGGACTCATTATTTACATGCAAAGACTCAACATGCTCAAATTTAGCAAGAAATGGTCCAAAATCCCTCAAAATGCATCGGAATACACGCAAAATGGTAAGGAAACATATACGAATATAACTCTAAATAAGGAGTTATCAACTATCCCCACACTTACCCGTTGCGCGTCCCGAGCAACAATCCAAATCACAAATGATCAAAAATCATCCGAACCTTCCTCCTCTCATCTCACCTCTCGAGTCAACTATTCCAACCAAGACCATTGCATACTTTTCAACTTACCAATTGCATACTAACCTCAATTAGCCGACTCAATACACACGACGACTCAATACACGACTCAACGATGCAACAATATGATGCAATGCAATTATATGACTCGATCCTACTAAACACATATATACACAAAATATCTTTTTAGGCGAGATCGGGCAATCTCAATTAACTTAAACCGGTTCTCATGGAGTGATGAAGAATCTAGGAACGAGGTATGAATTGCAACTAAACTCGACAACAAGAATTTCCCTTAGTTAGTATAGAAAGCCTAGCTTTACTAAGTGTAAGAATAACCTACCTCTTCGCGTGTACCGATAAATAAGAGGCTACGCTAGGCTAAGCCACATTCAAGGTCCGAGCTCCTATTCTGCTAACGGGTTAGAATGTAGAGGCTTAGGGACAATAGGATAATCATGTAGTAACAAGTCCTAAGCGTCACATTCTCACGTTAAAACCCACATCTCACACACCCTCACCACGATGATAGGAACCGCAACCCGAAACTCACCATCTCCGGCCCTCGATTCCCTCAAACCCCGGTACAATAACGATTTCCGTGGCCACCGTCGTGAAACATGCACAAGATGAACATCGCCGTCAATGAAATAGTTGCTTCCACCACTCGGTCTTCATTAAGCTCAAACTTTATTCCTCCATTTCATCTCTTTTTTTTTCTCTCTTTTTTTTTTTCTTTCATTTCTTTTTTTTTCTGTTTTTTTTTTTTTTTTTTTTTTCAAATCTCTCAATATCCAAAAACACAACTTCTACAATGTATATCTCGAGTGGTCTTCCAAGTGTCAAGCCAAACAAAAACGTTAAGGGGAGGAAGTAAGCAATCCAATGAATATATATCACACGTAAAATCCATCTCCCCCTAACTCAATGAAATACACGGTGCCACCAAACAAAGCCGCAAACAAATCCAAGTACATGTATGGGGATGGAGTCGTCAAAAGCTCAATCTCAATGTCCGTAGTCAAAAGTCGACATCCCCACACTAGAATATACCCATGTCCCCTCTCAAGTAATCAAAACAATGTAAGTCTCGTGCTTAATCCAACCGATCCTCCTACACCAAGATGATGAAAAGGAATGATCCCTAGCACGATCCACCAATTAAATCACCCAACCCAATTCGTGCGTATTAGATGTCACGCACTCACGGCTCTCCACAACTGTGTCCATGGTGTAATGACATGGAACACCGCCACACCGAAGTGCGCAAGCCTACTCTCACTCACCCTCGCATTCCCCTCGATAATCATAAATGGAAGTACATGCGATACGTAAGACTCACTCAAATATATCATGAAGTACTCCCTCATCGAACCCCCTCAACTACATACACCCTCGTGACGCACAAAAGCGGTGATTCTAACCAATCGATGATGAAGGCCAAGAATCGTCACCTTAAGTCCAGAGGTTATCACAGAATCCAAGGTTCAAAACAGGGTTTACTAGTGGTCCTACAAGGTAAGTTCTATAAGCAGTGAGTGCTCTAATACACACCTCGCACAGATGTTCTGTGTGCCACTACGAGGCGGGTTGGCGACTACCTAAGACGTACACATGAATGTTCGGCTTGTTTAGCTCACACCTAGCTCAACTCTTGTAAGAAAACAAGGCACACACTTTAGATTGGAAAATCATTTAAGTGTCGTAAAATAGGTAGGTATTCCCGTAAAGGAAGTCTCTCTATACATACTAAGGAGAACTCAAATTGTCATTCTCGGTCACACGTCATACCCTATGCCTAAAATTCTCACACTCCTCGATTTTCCAAATTCAAGCTTCTTTTGATTGCCCTTTCTCAATTTTCAGATTTTTTTTTTTTATTTTTTTTTTCATATATATAACTCCTACTCTATATGCATGGGCCGACTCGAAAGAAGACTCGAAACAGACTCACATCGGGTTGGTGGACTCAATTAAATAAAACGTGCACTAAACATAAACTACTCACAATACGACACACACAATATATATAAACACGACACGGACTACAAAAACTGACTCACAATACGACACAAACAACCTATATGTAACTGGTGAATGCAGACACGGACTTGGCTAATAAAGGCTGAGAAACCCCCCCACACTTGAACGCTTCGTTGTCCCCAATGAATTCAGAGATAAAACAAAGGGACTCAGCATTCCAATGCGAGGGCGGGCTGGTCTACTCGCTCTCCTCCGAGCCATCCGAGTGGTCACTCGACAAATACATCAAAATCTGAGGTTCCGGAGTCAGTGTCACCCCGCCTGCCCTGCCAAGCTCGTGTAACCACTGATTCTGCCGATGCAGAATGTCACCGAGCTGGCGCTGGTTCCGTCGCGCATGTATAGCCCTTGACTTGGCTTTCCTCTCTGCTTCCTGCCCTCGAGCCACGGCCTTTTTCTCATTTGCAATCATCATCCTTTGCATGGCCTGCAAAGTGGCCTCGAGGCTAGCATTAGGTGCGACAGACGGACTCGACTCCTCACTCACAGCCGGGATCTTACCCTTACCGCCCCTCTGAGCCCCCTTTTTTGGTGGGGGCCGGCTGCTCTCTACGACTACCTCATCTTTCTTCGGGTCGGGTACCTGAGTCCAGTATCGCGGGGGTTCGGCTGCACGGTCGCCACCATAAAACGCGGCACCAGCCTTTATGGCCAAGTGCTTTAGCAAATATCCAAACCCGGCTGCCCGTCGGTTAGAGTCCCGAAGTCTCGATCGAAAACTCAAATAAATGCGCTTCGGGACGTTGAATCGATGGCCCTCATACCAACACATAGCCATAACACACCACTCGAACCGTATGTCGGTCTGGGTCGAAACGCCCTCAACCCATGCCTCCACTATGTTAACTAAATAACGCGCTCGACGAAGTAAGTGTCTGGCCGAAACCGTCCACTTTCTAACGTCCTGACTCGCGTGAGTATCCCACGACGCTCCCGTCACCCCACCAAAGGCAAAGATTGACACTGCGGTCACTAACTCCTCTACGTTCATTTTCATGGTGGTCTCAAAGTGACAGTCGCCCTCGAGTGGTGGCCATTGTAGGGCCGCGGCTATGCTAGCCGGAGAGAAAACAAAAAAATTCCTACGGGCGTAAATGATCCTACGATCATCCAACTCTCCATCCTCCCCATACCCAGACCACTCGGAGTTTGAGTAAATCTCCCACATGAGCTCCGAACTCGCGTTCTCCTTGACGAGCTCACACCACCCTGCAAGATTCTCTCTTTTCATGAACTCTTGGATTTGTTGGGGCATCTCAGTTTGGAATGGGAAATGCTTTTCTACATTTGCTCCCTGAACACACTCCCCTCCCGCTTGGCGTACCTAGAATGCGCTAGAAGGGTGATAAACCGATAGTCACAAAACACTCCTTTCGCCGGGTCAAGGTCCATAGGACTAGACTCTCTCGTGGCCCTCGCTATTGGCACTCTATCAGGTTCCGCACTTTCTAACTCATCAGGGTCCGGAGGAGCTGGTGAAACCATGCTCCCCACAACCCAAAAGGTCGCATTCTTAGCTAGGTTACCACCCGCGTCCCCCGTCTCTCTCACTTCTCCCTCGAGGATATATTCGTCATCACTATCGACGACTACTTTTTGTTTCTTCCTTTTCCCCCCGGTTATATTCTGACTCGTAGCTACCCCCTTTCCTTTAGCTACGGCCTTCCCTTATCTTTTCGACTAGACATGGCACAAGAAGGTAGCACAAATTGACAATTAAATTGACAAAAAGAATTAAGCTACGTGCTCAGTGTCAGGATGTGTGTACGGAAAAGGAACAGTTACGCAATTAACAAATAAATCCTAGGACTCTATTCAATCGCCCCCAAGCACGCTACTAAGCGCAACAATAAAATTGGGGTTTTACTCAATTGTGCCTAAGACTCGATAAAAATTAATTGCGAGGGAGAGAAGAGTGTACCTACGTGCCCGGAGCAAGTCTTACGGGCACAATTTTCAGATTCGTCCGACAAGAAGGACCGATTTGGTCGTCGGAAATTTTTTTCTTCAAATTGTGCAATCAAGTTGTGCCTTTTTCTCCTTGCGGTGTCCTCTTCGAAAGCCCCAAATCAATTTTGCCACTTTGACTCCAATCTGGACCAATTGCAGATCTTTGACTGCGGAACCCTAGCTTTTTCTTCTTCGTCAATTGGTCACCAAACAATCAGCCTTTAGCTTCAATACTCCACCTTGTTTGTTCTCTCTTGCCAGCGGTTTACCGTGGTGGTGACGTGAGTGGAGAAGCGTCGGCGATTGGGGGAGGGGTATGGTGAAGAAGGCCGACTGCGATTGGGGCTTGGTGCGCTGGTGGTCGGGTGGCAGAGGAGGTAGGGTGGCGGCGGTGTATCTTTGAGGGCGGCGGCGATGGTGGTCTGCAATGGGGAGAGCAGAGGAGGCGGTGTTGGTGGTTGGTTGTTGCAGCGTGTGTTCCGGCGGGGTGGTGGTCGCGGGTTCAGGCGCTGGCAGTGGTCAGACGTGGTCGTGGAGTGGCGGAGGAGGGAGTGAGGCGGTTCACGGCAGTGAGAGATGGCGGAGTTGGTTGTGCGGCCGGCGATGGTGGTGCTGTTGGCGATGAGGATGGCGATGGTGGTGGATTGCGCATGGATGAAGACGGGAGGTTGGGAGGGATTCTGTGTTTTGCCCGATGGGGGGGAGAAGATATTGCCACTTTTTTTTTTTAACTGACAATATGATCCCTCTGGAGTAACCGTGCGATTACTTTTAGTAATCGTACGATTACTTGAAAGTAATCGTGCGATTACTTTTAAGTAATCGTGCGATTACTAAAAAGTATTCGTACGATTACTACCTCGTACGACCTAGTGGGTAGGTCGTGCGACCTAGTTAAACAATCTGCTTCCACCAATTCACCCCAAAATTTTTCTAAGGAAAAAGTGAACGTACGATTACCTCTAGGTAATCGTACGATTACTTTTGTGCAGGGGAAATTTTTTATTAGCCAAATATAACCTTTACCTTGTGTTTTGATCCCGATCTCCGATGAGTGTGATTTTTGCACCTTTGGATCCCTTTTTCGACGTAGGTCTTGCTCACATAAATCACGTCCCGTTTCCGTATCATTTTCCCCGACTTTCCTCAATTATCGCCTAATTACGCGAAAAATACCCAAAATGTGCCAAATTCGTCGCTTTCTTCAAAATTTTGCAATCACCTTCATCAAGATGGGAAGTGCGGGATCTCTTCTCGTGTAGAAAAATTCCCAAAGTCCGGGGAACCTTTCATTCTTCAATTTCGCGCTTCCAAAGGCTCGTCAAGTAAAATAAAGTAAACAACCAGATAGCAAGTAGAGCATATATGTAATAACATATCCACAATAACTAGGCACAGAATGAGATGAATATACCACATAACAAAATCATTTATCAGTCAGCAACAACTTCCACATAAGTATAGTAAGACAAATAAGAGACAATAGAAAACAAGGACTATGCTACCCCCACGACCCCCGGCTCGCTCAATTTTATTACCGGTTATAGTTGTCCTATGTCAATTTTATCTTCCAAAAAAATGTTTCACTTTAATTTTTATCTTCATTAAGTGGGAAAATCGAAGGTCGCACTAAATTAGAACCGTCGGCTCTGATACCAACTGAAACACCCCCAAAATTATGGGATGCCTCCGCCCGTAGTGATGAGCTTCATTGGGAACATATCAGGATCTCCGGTTCACAATTAGTACAACCCAGGAATTCCAAAACAACTTTTATTATAATTTTAAAAGGGAAACCAGTACAAGTATTTCGAAAAAAAATACATTTATTCATATGATGAAAAAGACTAGGTAATGTTCTAAGCAGCAAGTATCCCTAAGCAGCGGTGTCGTGAGCGTTTCCCCACCCGTGCTGATAACCTGCGGGTTTTCAAATAGCACAAGCCGACCACAGAAAAATTTATGTCAGAGAAACTGAGTAAGTACATACTACAATAAGTAAACAGGAGTTTTGGCACAAAAATTAAGTAACCCACATGATTATGATAAGTATCCTGTAATATTAGTTTGGCTGGGGCAACATAAGGCCTCCAGCAGGTACGATGTATTCAGAGAGGTCACGATGCAACAATATATATAAATGAGGGTACGTCTTGGGAAACACAGCCCCAATTCACCTTGAGCGTTCAGGGAAACCCGTCGCAACCCCGCTTAAACCACATAGCTAAAAGACCTTAAGTGTCGACACCCCTATACAGTTGTGACCCACACATGCATAGGTAGCACTCTATAGCTTTCACAATAAACAACCCTTGGACCTCAACACATCAGTGTATATTGATAAACCACAGGGGCCGGGTATGTGACACGCTCCAACTGCAAGTGCACAGTTGTCGGTGTAGTGATAATATTCCGAAAATCCGGGTTGTCGAACCCAAGAGACTTCGTGTAAATTAACTACTAAATTTGTTCTTTATGTGGGCAAGGCGCAGTTGTTTTGTTCTATTTCTACTAATAATTAAAAATAACAATTATCTCAAATAATTCAAAGAATTATTTCAAGATTAATAAGCACGAGTTGATTTGGTGGTTTCTCAAAATGGGTCAAAATCAGGATATCTCTACGGATCACTAGGTATTTCACACTACGTTGGATTTATGTTCTACTAACACGATGAGTTCTTGTTCTAGTTAAACGAGCAATTTTATATCGAAGATGTCTCAACCAATAACTATGCCTCAACTATCGTAACTGATTCCTCTAGCTTACTCAAGTTCAAACACGCATTACGATAATAATTCTACTCTTGTTCTTAGCTAACTAGCAAGATTCCTCAACCCTAGATACGGCTAGTGTGTATTTCAATTTTCCGGGCAACAAACGTAGATTCCTCTATCGTTCATAACCTAGCACAATTCTATTAATACGTCTACCAATAGAAAAGATAGATGAAACTCATAAAATACACATAACTAGATAAGAAATCATCAATTAAGCTCAAAAGCATGCAAGCAAATCCATAAATCACAAGTGTAGTGATCAAACCCTAGTTTCCTACGAGATATCCCAAAATAAGCGTTTAGCTACGCATAATCATGTTCAAAACAAAAAGTTTCATGATCCAATATGACAAACTAGAGAAGAAACGAAGATTAGAAGCCAAACGGATGATCCAAGCTCTCCAACCTAGCTCCAAGCTCTCCAAGCACGTCTCCCAATGTGTTTTTTTTTATGTCAAACACGTTCCCCAATGTTTCCTAAGTCTTCCGTGGCTCAAACATCTCAAAACTATGCCAAAATAGCAAAATTGCCCCAAAAATCCAATCCTGGCAGCAGAGGTAATCGTACGATTACCTTGATGTAATCGTACGATTACTTGCTGCGTTTACCTCTGCGTTTACTTCGTGCGTTTACTTCGTGCGTTTACTTGCTGCATGAAATTTTGGCTAAGGGGTAATCGTACGATTACAGTAATCGTACGATTACTTCTGGGCAGCCACCATCAAAACTCCATCTTCTTGCTCTTTTTCCCGTCGTCTTCACTTCCCGAGTATTCCTTTGAGCCTCCAACTTTTCCGAAGTTCACTTTTGCTCCAATGCCACGTCCCGAGCTCCCGGTTCCTGAAAACCACAACACGAGAAACATACCGGAAGATCAAACGTGATAAAATATAGTCAAAATTAACGCAAAAAGTGCCCGGACTCATTATTTACATGCAAAGACTCAACATGCTCAAATTTAGCAAGAAATGGTCCAAAATCCCTCAAAATGCATCGGAATACACGCAAAATGGTAAGGAAACATATACGAATATAACTCTAAATAAGGAGTTATCAATTATCCCCACACTTACCCGTTGCGCGTCCCGAGCAACAATCCAAATCACAAATGATCAAAAATCATCCGAACCTTCCTCCTCTCATCTCACCTCTCGAGTCAACTATTCCAACCAAGACCATTGCATAATTTTCAACTTACCAATTGCATACTAACCTCAATTAGCCGACTCAATACACACGACGACTCAATACACGACTCAACGATGCAACAATATGATGCAATGCAATTATATGACTCGATCCTACTAAACACATATATACACAAAATATCTTTTTAGGCGAGATCGGGCAATCTCAATTAACTTAAACCGGTTCTCATGGAGTGATGAAGAATCTAGGAACGAGGTATGAATTGCAACTAAACTCGACAACAAGAATTTCCCTTAGTTAGTATAGAAAGCCTAGCTTTACTAAGTGTAAGAATAACCTACCTCTTCGCGTGTACCGATAAATAAGAGGCTACGCTAGGCTAAGCCACATTCAAGGTCCGAGCTCCTATTCTGCTAACGGGTTAGAATGTAGAGGCTTAGGGACAATAGGATAATCATGTAGTAACAAGTCCTAAGCGTCACATTCTCACGTTAAAACCCACATCTCACACACCCTCACCACGATGATAGGAACCGCAACCCGAAACTCACCATCTCCGGCCCTCGATTCCCTCAAACCCCGGTACAATAACGATTTCCGTGGCCACCGTCGTGAAACATGCACAAGATGAACATCGCCGTCAATGAAATAGTTGCTTCCACCACTCGGTCTTCATTAAGCTCAAACTTTATTCCTTCATTTCATCTCTTTTTTTTTTCTCTCTCTTTTTTTTTTTCTTTCATTTCTTTTTTTTTCTGTTTTTTTTTTTTTTTTTTTTCAAATCTCTCAATATCCAAAAACACAACTTCTACAATGTATATCTCGAGTGGTCTTCCAAGTGTCAAGCCAAACAAAAACGTTAAGGGGAGGAAGTAAGCAATCCAATGAATATATATCACACGTAAAATCCATCTCCCCCTAACTCAATGAAATACACGGTGCCACCAAACAAAGCCGCAAACAAATCCAAGTACATGTATGGGGATGGAGTCGTCAAAAGCTCAATCTCAATGTCCGTAGTCAAAAGTCGACATCCCCACACTAGAATATACCCATGTCCCCTCTCAAGTAATCAAAACAATGTAAGTCTCGTGCTTAATCCAACCGATCCTCCTACACCAAGATGATGAAAAGGAATGATCCCTAGCACGATCCACCAATTAAATCACCCAACCCAATTCGTGCGTATTAGATGTCACGCACTCACGGCTCTCCACAACTGTGTCCATGGTGTAATGACATGGAACACCGCCACACCGAAGTGCGCAAGCCTACTCTCACTCACCCTCGCATTCACCTCGATAATCATAAATGGAAGTACATGCGATACGTAAGACTCACTCGAATATATCATGAAGTACTCCCTCATCGAACCCCCTCAACTACAAACACCCTCGTGACGCACAAAAGCGGTGATTCTAACCAATCGATGATGAAGGCCAAGAATCGTCACCTTAAGTCCAGAGGTTATCACAGAATCCAAGGTTCAAAACAGGGTTTACTAGTGGTCCTACAAGGTAAGTTCTATAAGCAGTGAGTGCTCTAATACACACCTCGCACAGATGTTCTGTGTGCCACTACGAGGCGGGTTGGCGACTACCTAAGACGTACACATGAATGTTCGGCTTGTTTAGCTCACACCTAGCTCAAATCTTGTAAGAAAACAAGGCACACACTTTAGATTTGAAAATCATTTAAGTGTCGTAAAATAGGTAGGTATTCCCGTAAAGGAAGTCTCTCTATACATACTAAGGAGAACTCAAATTGTCATTCTCGGTCACACGTCATACCCTATGCCTAAAATTCTCACACTCCTCGATTTTCCAAATTCAAGCTTCTTTTGATTGCCCTTTCTCAATTTTCAGTTTTTTTTTTTTTTTTTTTTTTTTTTTTTTTTTATTTTTTTTTTCATATATATAACTCCTACTCTATATGCATGGGCCGACTCGAAAGAAGACTCGAAACAGACTCACATCGGGTTGGTGGACTCAATTAAATAAAACGTGCACTAAACATAAACTACTCACAATACGACACACACAATATATATAAACACGACACGGACTACAAAAACTGACTCACAATACGACACAAACAACCTATATGTAACTGGTGAATGCAGACACGGACTTGGCTAATAAAGGCTGAGAAACCCCCCCACACTTGAACGCTTCGTTGTCCCCAATGAATTCAGAGATTAAACAAAGGGACTCAGCATTCCAATGCGAGGGCGGGCTGGTCTACTCGCTCTCCTCCGAGCCATCCGAGTGGTCACTCGACAAATACATCAAAATCTGAGGTTCCGGAGTCAGTGTCACCCCGCCTGCCCTGCCAAGCTCGTGTAACCACTGATTCTGCCTATGCAGAATGTCACCGAGCTGGCGCTGGTTCCGTCGCGCATGTATAGCCCTTGACTTGGCTTTCCTCTCTGCTTCCTGCCCTCGAGCCACGGCCTTTTTCTCATTTGCAATCATCATCCTTTGCATGGCCTGCAAAGTGGCCTCGAGGCTAGCATTAGGTGCGACAGACGGACTCGACTCCTCACTCACAGCCGGGATCTTACCCTTACCGCCCCTCTGAGCCCCCTTTTTTGGTGGGGGCCGGCTGCTCTCTACGACTACCTCATCTTTCTTCGGGTCGGGTACCTGAGTCCAGTATCGCGGGGGTTCGGCTGCACGGTCGCCACCATAAAACGCGGCACCAGCCTTTATGGCCAAGTGCTTTAGCAAATATCCAAACCCGGCTGCCCGTCGATTAGAGTCCCGAAGTCTCGATCGAAAACTCAAATAAATGCGCTTCGGGACGTTGAATCGATGGCCCTCATACCAACACATAGCCATAACACACCACTCGAACCGTATGTCGGTCTGGGTCGAAACGCCCTCAACCCATGCCTCCACTATGTTAACTAAATAACGCGCTCGACGAAGTAAGTGTCTGGCCGAAACCGTCCACTTTCTAACGTCCTGACTCGCGTGAGTATCCCACGGCGCTCCCGTCACCCCACCAAAGGCAAAGATTGACACTGCGGTCACTAACTCCTCTACGTTCATTTTCATGGTGGTCTCAAAGTGACAGTCGCCCTCGAGTGGTGGCCATTGTAGGGCCGCGGCTATGCTAGCCGGAGAGAAAACAAAAAAATTCCTACGGGCGTAAATGATCCTACGATCATCCAACTCTCCATCCTCCCCATACCCAGACCACTCGGCGTTTGAGTAAATCTCCCACATGAGCTCCGAACTCGCGTTCTCCTTGACGAGCTCACACCACCCTGCAAGATTCTCTCTTTTCATGAACTCTTGGATTTGTTGGGGCATCTCAGTTTGGAATGGGAAATGCTTTTCTACATTTGCTCCCTGAACACACTCCCCTCCCGCTTGGCGTACCTAGAATGCGCTAGAAGGGTGATAAACCGATAGTCACAAAACACTCCTTTCGCCGGGTCAAGGTCCATAGGACTAGACTCTCTCGTGGCCCTCGCTATTGGCACTCTATCAGGTTCCGCACTTTCTAACTCATCAGGGTCCGGAGGAGCTGGTGAAACCATGCTCCCCACAACCCAAAAGGTCGCATTCTTAGCTAGGTTACCACCCGCGTCCCCCGTCTCTCTCACTTCTCCCTCGGGGATATATTCGTCATCACTATCGACGACTACTTTTTGTTTCTTCCTTTTCCCCCCGGTTATATTCTGACTCGTAGCTACCCCCTTTCCTTTAGCTACGGCCTTCCCTTATCTTTTCGACTAGACATGGCACAAGAAGGTAGCACAAATTGACAATTAAATTGACAAAAAGAATTAAGCTACGTGCTCAGTGTCAGGATGTGTGTACGGAAAAGGAACAGTTACGCAATTAACAAATAAGTCCTAGGACTCTAGTCAATCGCCCCCAAGCACGCTACTAAGCGCAACAATAAAATTGGGGTTTTACACAATTGTGCCTAAGACTCGATAAAAATTAATTGCGAGGGAGAGAAGAGTGTACCTACGTGCCCGGAGCAAGTCTTACGGGCACAATTTTCAGATTCGTCCGACAAGAAGGACCGATTTGGTCGTCGGAAATTTTTTTCTTCAAATTGTGCAATCAAGTTGTGCCTTTTTCTCCTTGCGGTGTCCTCTTCGAAAGCCCCAAATCAATTTTGCCACTTTGACTCCAATCTGGACCAATTGCAGATCTTTGACTGCGGAACCCTAGCTTTTTCTTCTTCTTCAATTGGTCACCAAACAATCAGCCTTTAGCTTCAATACTCCACCTTGTTTGTTCTCTCTTGCCAGCGGTTTACCGTGGTGGTGCTGGAGTGGAGAAGCGTCGGCGATTGGGGGAGGGGTATGGTGAAGAAGGCCGACTGCGATTGGGGCTTGGTGCGCTGGTGGTCGGGTGGCAGAGGAGGTAGGGTGGCGGCGGTGTATCTTTGAGGGCGGCGGCGATGGTGGTCTGCGATGGGGAGAGCAGAGGAGGCGGTGTTGGTGGTTGGTTGTTGCAGCGTGTGTTCCGGCGGGGTGGTGGTCGCGGGTTCAGGCGCTGGCAGTGGTCAGACGTGGTCGTGGAGTGGCGGAGGAGGGAGTGAGGCGGTTCACGGCAGTGAGAGATGGCGGAGTTGGTTGTGCGGCCGGCGATGGTGGTGCTGTTGGCGATGAGGATGGCGATGGTGGTGGATTGCGCATGGATGAAGACGGGAGGTTGGGAGGGATTCTGTGTTTTGCCCGATGGGGGGGAGAAGATATTGCCACTTTTTTTTTTTAACTGACAATATGATCCCTCTGGAGTAACCGTGCGATTACTTTTAGTAATCGTACGATTACTTGAAAGTAATCGTGCGATTACTTTTAAGTAATCGTGCGATTACTAAAAAGTATTCGTACGATTACTACCTCGTACGACCTAGTGGGTAGGTCGTGCGACCTAGTTAAACAATCTGCTTCCACCAATTCACCCCAAAATTTTTCTAAGGAAAAAGTGAACGTACGATTACCTCTAGGTAATCGTACGATTACTTTTGTGTAGGGGAAATTTTTTATTAGCCAAATATAACCTTTACCTTGTGTTTTGATCCCGACCTCCGATGAGTGTGATTTTTGCACCTTTGGATCCCTTTTTCGACGTAAGTCTTGCTCACATAAATCACGTCCCGTTTCCGTATCATTTTCCCCGACTTTCCTCAATTATCGCCTAATTACGCGAAAAATACCCAAAATGTGCCAAATTCGTCGCTTTCTTCAAAATTTTGCAATCACCTTCATCAAGATGGGAAGTGCGGGATCTCTTCTCGTGTAGAAAAATTCCCAAAGTCCGGGGAACCTTTCATTCTTCAATTTCGCGCTTCCAAAGGCTCGTCAAGTAAAATAAAGTAAACAACCAGATAGCAAGTAGAGCATATATGTAATAACATATCCACAATAACTAGGCACAGAATGAGATGAATATACCACATAACAAAATCATTTATCAGTCAGCAACAACTTCCACATAAGTATAGTAAGACAAATAAGAGACAATAGAAAACAAGGACTATGCTACCCCACGACCCCCGGCTCGCTCAATTTTATTACCGGTTATAGTTGTCCTATGTCAATTTTATCTTCCAAAAAAATGTTTCACTTTAATTTTTATCTTCATTAAGTGGGAAAATCGAAGGTCGCACTAAATTAGAACCGTCGGCTCTGATACCAACTGAAACACCCCCAAAATTATGGGATGCCTCCGCCCGTAGTGATGAGCTTCATTGGGAACAGATCAGGATCTCCGGTTCACAATTAGTACAACCCAGGAATTCCAAAACAACTTTTATTATAATTTTAAAAGGGAAACCAGTACAAGTATTTCAAAAAAAAATACATTTATTCATATGATGAAAAAGACTAGGTAATGTTCTAAGCAGCAAGTATCCCTAAGCAGCGGTGTCGTGAGCGTTTCCCCACCCGTGCTGATAACCTGCGGGTTTTCAAATAGCACAAGCCGACCACAGAAAAATTTATGTCAGAGAAACTGAGTAAGTACATACTACAATAAGTAAACAGGAGTTTTGGCACAAAAATTAAGTAACCCACATGATTATGATAAGTATCCTGTAATATTAGTTTGGCTGGGGCAACATAAGGCCTCCAGCAGGTACGATGTATTCAGAGAGGTCACGATGCAACAATATATATAAATGAGGGTACGTCTTGGGAAACACAGCCCCAATTCACCTTGAGCGTTCAGGGAAACCCGTCGCAACCCCGCTTAAACCACATAGCTAAAAGACCTTAAGTGTCGACACCCCTATACAGTTGTGACCCACACATGCATAGGTAGCACTCTATAGCTTTCACAATAAACAACCCTTGGACCTCAACACATCAGTGTATATTGATAAACCACAGGGGCCGGGTATGTGACACGCTCCAACTGCAAGTGCACAGTTGTCGGTGTAGTGATAATATTCCGAAAATCCGGGTTGTCGAACCCAAGAGACTTCGTGTAAATTAACTACTAAATTTGTTCTTTATGTGGGCAAGGCGCAGTTGTTTTGTTCTATTTCTACTAATAATTAAAAATAACAATTATCTCAAATAATTCAAAGAATTATTTCAAGATTAATAAGCACGAGTTGATTTGGTGGTTTCTCAAAATGGGTCAAAATCAGGATATCTCTACGGATCACTAGGTATTTCACACTACGTTGGATTTATGTTCTACTAACACGATGAGTTCTTTTTCTAGTTAAACGAGCAATTTTATATCGAAGATGTCTCAACCAATAACTATGCCTCAACTATCGTAACTGATTCCTCTAGCTTACTCAAGTTCAAACACGCATTACGATAATAATTCTACTCTTGTTCTTAGCTAACTAGCAAGATTCCTCAACCCTAGATACGGCTAGTGTGTATTTCAATTTTCCGGGCAACAAACGTAGATTCCTCTATCGTTCATAACCTAGCACAATTCTATTAATATGTCTACCAATAGAAAAGGTAGATGAAACTCATAAAATACACATAACTAGATAAGAAATCATCAATTAAGCTCAAAAGCATGCAAGCAAATCCATAAATCACAAGTGTAGTGATCAAACCCTAGTTTCCTACGAGATATCCCAAAATAAGCGTTTAGCTACGCATAATCATGTTCAAAACAAAAAGTTTCATGATCCAATATGACAAACTAGAGAAGAAACGAAGATTAGAAGCCAAACGGATGATCCAAGCTCTCCAACCTAGCTCCAAGCTCTCCAAGCACGTCTCCCAATGTGTTTTTTTTTATGTCAAACACGTTCCCCAATGTTTCCTAAGTCTTCCATGGCTCAAACATCTCAAAACTATGCCAAAATAGCGAAATTGCCCCAAAAATCCGCTCCTGGCAGCAGAGGTAATCGTACGATTACCTTGATGTAATCGTACGATTACCTTGATGTAATCGTACGATTACTTGCTGCGTTTACCTCTGCGTTTACTTCGTGCGTTTACTTCGTGCGTTTACTTGCTGCATGAAATTTTGGCTAAGGGGTAATCGTACGATTACCTCCATGTAATCGTACGATTACTTCTGGGCAGCCACCATCAAAACTCCATCTTCTTGCTCTTTTTCCCGTCGTCTTCACTTCCCGAGCATTCCTTTGAGCCTCCAACTTTTCCGAAGTTCACTTTTGCTACAATGCCACGTCCCGAGCTCCCGGTTCCTGAAAACCACAACACGAGAAACATACCGGAAGATCAAACGTGATAAAATATAGTCAAAATTAATGCAAAAAGTGCCCGGACTCAACATTTACATGCAAAGACTCAACATGCTCAAATTTAGCAAGAAATGGTCCAAAATCCCTCAAAATGCATCGGAATACACGCAAAATGGTAAGGAAACATATACGAATATAACTCTAAATAAGGAGTTATCAACTATCCCCACACTTACCCGTTGCGCGTCCCGAGCAACAATCCAAATCACAAATTATCAAAAATCATCCGAACCTTCCTCCTCTCATCTCACCTCTCGAGTCAACTATTCCAACCAAGACCATTGCATACTTTTCAACTTACCAATTGCATACTAACCTCAATTAGCCGAATCAATACACACGACGACTCAATACACGACTCAACGATGCAACAATATGATGCAATGCAATTATGTGACTCGATCCAACTAAACACATATATACACAAAATATCTTTTTAGGCGAGATCGGGCAATCTCAATTAACTTAAACCGGTTCTCATGGAGTGATGAAGAATCTAGGAACGAGGTATGAATTGCAACTAAACTCGACAACAAGAATTTCCCTTAGTTAGTATAGAAAGCCTAGTTTTATTAAGTGTAAGAATAACCTACCTCTTCGCGTGTACCGATAAATAAGAGGCTACGCTAGGCTAAGCCACATTCAAGGTCCGAGCTCCTATTCTGCTAACGGGTTAGAATGTAGAGGCTTAGGGACAAACGGATAATCATGTAGTAACAAGTCCTAAGCGTCACATTCTCACGTTAAAACCCACATCTCACACACCCTCACCACGATGATAGGAACCGCAACTCGAAACTCACCATCTCCGGCCCTCGATCCCCTCAAACCCCGGTACAATAACGATTTCCGTGGCCACCGTCGTGAAACATGCACAAGATGAACATCGCCGTCAATGAAATAGTTGCTTCCACCACTCGGTCTTCATTAAGCTCAAACTTTATTCCTTCATTTCATCTCTTTTTTTTTCTCTCATTTCTTTTTTTTCTTTTTTTTTTTTTCAAATCTCTCAATATCCAAAAACACAACTTCTACAATGTATATCTCGAGTGGTCTTCCAAGTGTCAAGCCAAACAAAAACGTTAAGGGGAGGAAGTAAGCAATCCAATGAATATATATCACACGTAAAATCCATCTCCCCCTAACTCAATGAAATACACGGTGCCACCAAACAAAGCCGCAAACAAATCCAAGTACATGTATGGGGATGGAGTCGTCAAAAGCTCAATCTCAATGTCCGTAGTCAAAAGTCGACATCCCCACACTAGAATATACCCATGTCCCCTCTCAAGTAATCAAAACAATGTAAGTCTCGTGCTTAATCCAACCGATCCTCCTACACCAAGATGATGAAAAGGAATGATCCCTAGCACGATCCACCAATTAAATCACCCAACCCAATTCGTGCGTATTAGATGTCACGCACTCACGGCTCTCCACAACTGTGTCCATGGTGTAATGACATGGAACACCGCCACACCGAAGTGCGCAAGCCTACTCTCACTCACCCTCGCATTCCCCTCGATAATCATAAATGAAGTACATGCGATACGTAAGACTCACTCAAATATATCATGAAGTACTCCCTCATCGAACCCCCTCAACTACAAACACCCTCGTGACGCACTAAAGCGGTGATTCTAACCAATCGATGATGAAGGCCAAGAATCGTCACCTTAAGTCCAGAGGTTATCACAGAATCCAAGGTTCAAAACAGGGTTTACTAGTGGTCCTACAAGGTAAGTTCTATAAGCATTGAGTGCTCTAATACACACCTCGCACAGCTGTTCTGTGTGCCACTACGAGGCGGGTTGGCGACTACCTAAGACGTACACATGAATGTTCGGCTTGTTTAGCTCACACCTAGCTCAACTCTTGTAAGAAAACAAGGCACACACTTTAGATTTGAAAATCATTTAAGTGTCGTAAAATAGGTAGGTATTCCCGTAAAGGAAGTCTCTCTATACATACTAAGGAGAACTCAAATTGTCATTCTCGGTCACACGTCATACCCTATGCCTAAAATTCTCACACTCCTCGATTTTCCAAATTCAAGCTTCTTTTGATTGCCCTTTCTCAATTTTCAGATTTCTTTTTTTTTTTTTCATATATATAACTCCTACTCTATATGCATGGGCCGACTCGAAAGAAGACTCGAAACAGACTCACATCGGGTTGGTGGACTCAATTAAATAAAACGTGCACTAAACATAAACTACTCACAATACGACACACACAATATATATAAACACGACACGGACTACAAAAACTGACTCACAATACGACACAAACAACCTATATGTAACTGGTGAATGCAGACACGGACTTGGCTAATAAAGGCTGAGAAACCCCCCCACACTTGAACGCTTCGTTGTCCCCAATGAATTCAGAGATTAAACAAAGGGACTCAGCATTCCAATGCGAGGGCGGGCTGGTCTACTCGCTCTCCTCCGAGCCATCCGAGTGGTCACTCGACAAATACATCAAAATCTGAGGTTCCGGAGTCAGTGTCACCCCGCCTGCCCTGCCAAGCTCGTGTAACCACTGATTCTGCCTATGCAGAATGTCACCGAGCTGGCGCTGGTTCCGTCGCGCATGTATAGCCCTTGACTTGGCTTTCCTCTCTGCTTCCTGCCCTCGAGCCACGGCCTTTTTCTCATTTGCAATCATCATCCTTTGCATGGCCTGCAAAGTGGCCTCGAGGCTAGCATTAGGTGCGACAGACGGACTCGACTCCTCACTCACAGCCGGGATCTTACCCTTACCGCCCCTCTGAGCCCCCTTTTTTGGTGGGGGCCGGCTGCTCTCTACGACTACCTCATCTTTCTTCGGGTCGGGTACCTGAGTCCAGTATCGCGGGGGTTCGGCTGCACGGTCGCCACCATAAAACGCGGCACCAGCCTTTATGGCCAAGTGCTTTAGAAAATATCCAAACCCGGCTGCCCGTCGATTAGAGTCCCGAAGTCTCGATCGAAAACTCAAATAAATGCGCTTCGGGACGTTGAATCGATGGCCCTCATACCAACACATAGCCATAACACACCACTCGAACCGTATGTCGGTCTGGGTCGAAACGCCCTCAACCCATGCCTCCACTATGTTAACTAAATAACGCGCTCGACGAAGTAAGTGTCTGGCCGAAACCGTCCACTTTCTAACGTCCTGACTCGCGTGAGTATCCCACGGCGCTCCCGTCACCCCACCAAAGGCAAAGATTGACACTGCGGTCACTAACTCCTCTACGTTCATTTTCATGGTGGTCTCAAAGTGACAGTCGCCCTCGAGTGGTGGCCATTGTAGGGCCGCGGCTATGCTAGCCGGAGAGAAAACAAAAAAATTCCTACGGGCGTAAATGATCCTACGATCATCCAACTCTCCATCCTCCCCATACCCAGACCACTCGGCGTTTGAGTAAATCTCCCACATGAGCTCCGAACTCGCGTTCTCCTTGACGAGCTCACACCACCCTGCAAGATTCTCTCTTTTCATGAACTCTTGGATTTGTTGGGGCATCTCAGTTTGGAATGGGAAATGCTTTTCTACATTTGCTCCCTGAACACACTCCCCTCCCGCTTGGCGTACCTAGAATGCGCTAGAAGGGTGATAAACCGATAGTCACAAAACACTCCTTTCGCCGGGTCAAGGTCCATAGGACTAGACTCTCTCGTGGCCCTCGCTATTGGCACTCTATCAGGTTCCGCACTTTCTAACTCATCAGGGTCCGGAGGAGCTGGTGAAACCATGCTCCCCACAACCCAAAAGGTCGCATTCTTAGCTAGGTTACCACCCGCGTCCCCCGTCTCTCTCACTTCTCCCTCGGGGATATATTCGTCATCACTATCGACGACTACTTTTTGTTTCTTCCTTTTCCCCCCGGTTATATTCTGACTCGTAGCTACCCCCTTTCCTTTAGCTACGGCCTTTCCCTTATCTTTCCGACTAGACATGGCACAAGAAGGTAGCACAAATTGACAATTAAATTGACAAAAAGAATTAAGCTACGTGCTCAGTGTCAGGATGTGTGTACGGAAAAAGAACAGTTACGCAATTAACAAATAAGTCCTAGGACTCTAGTCAATCGCCCCCAAGCACGCTACTAAGCGCAACAATAAAATTGGGCTTTTACTCAATTGTGCCTAAGAATCGATAAAAATTAATTGCGAGGGAGAGAAGAGTGTACCTACGTGCCCGGAGCAAGTCTTACGGGCACAATTTTCAGATTCGTCCGACAAGAAGGACCGATTTGGTCGTCGGAAATTTTTTTCTTCAAATTGTGCAATCAAGTTGTGCCTTTTTCTCCTTGCGGTGTCCTCTTCGAAAGCCCCAAATCAATTTTGCCACTTTGACTCCAATCTGGACCAATTGCAGATCTTTGACTGCGGAACCCTAGCTTTTTCTTCTTCTTCAATTGGTCACCAAACAATCAGCCTTTAGCTTCAATACTCCACCTTGTTTGTTCTCTCTTGCCAGCGGTTTACCGTGGTGGTGACGTGAGTGGAGAAGCGTCGGCGATTGGGGGAGGGGTATGGTGAAGAAGGCCGACTGCGATTGGGGCTTGGTGCGCTGGTGGTCGGGTGGCAGAGGAGGTAGGGTGGCGGCGGTGTATCTTTGAGGGCGGCGGCGATGGTGGTCTGCGATGGGGAGAGCAGAGGAGGCGGTGTTGGTGGTTGGTTGTTGCAGCGTGTGTTCCGGCGGGGTGGTGGTCGCGGGTTCAGGCGCTGGCAGTGGTCAGACGTGGTCGTGGAGTGGCGGAGGAGGGAGTGAGGCGGTTCACGACAGTGAGAGATGGCGGAGTTGGTTGTGCGGCCGGCGATGGTGGTGCTGTTGGCGATGAGGATGGCGATGGTGGTGGATTGCGCGTGGATGAAGACGGGAGGTTGGGAGGGATTCTGTGTTTTGCCCGATGGGGGGGGAGAAGATATTGCCACTTTTTTTTTTTTTTTTTTTTTTTTAACTGACAATCTGATCCCTCTGGAGTAACCGTGCGATTACTTTTAGTAATCGTACGATTACTTGAAAGTAATCGTGCGATTACTTTTAAGTAATCGTGCGATTACTAAAAAGTATTCGTACGATTACTACCTCGTACGACCTAGTGGGTAGGTCGTGCGACCTAGTTAAACAATCTGCTTCCACCAATTCACCCCAAAATTTTTCTAAGGCAAAAGTAAACGTACGATTACCTCTAGGTAATCGTACGATTAGTTTTGTGCAGGGGAAATTTTTTATTAGCCAAATATAACCTTTACCTCGTGTTTTGATCCCGACCTCCGATGAGTGTGATTTTTGCACCTTTGGATCCCTTTTTCGACGTAAGTCTTGCTCACATAAATCACGTCCCGTTTCCGGATCGTTTTCCCCGGCTTTCCTCAATTATCGCCTAAATACGCGAAAAATACCCAAAATGTGCCAAATTCGTCGCTTTCTTCAAAATTTTGCAATCACCTTCATCAAGATGGGGAGTGCGGGATCTCTTCTCGTGTAGAAAAATTCCCAAAGTCCGGGGAACCTTTCATTCTTCAATTTCGCGCTTCCAAAGGCTCGTTTTGCATTTCCGGATGCTTTTGGACGCCTTTTAGCATCCTTTTTCGTCTTTGTTGCTCGTTTCTTTGCTTTGTCATGGATCTCCTCGACCTCGAGACTCCATTTATGTTATAAAAAATTCTCAATGTCCGGGGAACCTTTTATCCTTCAATTTGATCATTCCAAAGACCCGTTTGGCAATTCCGGATGCTTTTTGGCTCCTTTTTCCTCTTCGCAACATCCTTTTTGGCATAACTTCTTCGTCCGGACTCCGATATACGCGATCCACCTATCCACAGAAAGCTCTCGACCACCCCCACACTATGGCATTGTTCAAATCAGCTCAAAGTCATGTCTTCAAACATTTACCTCGTAATCCGTGCCATTGTGCCAGCTTTCTCAATTTCTTTACGTCTTCTTTGCGTATATCAAGAAGGGGAGTCCGGGAACTCGATCTTCCCTAGGTGCATGTGTTGAATATGTGTAGGAATGGCTTCAATCCTCTATTTCTTCATTCCGGGTCCCGATACGCGTTTTGGTCTGCTCTTTCTCGTTTTTCGTGCAATTCTTCACTCGCGCATCAAGAAGGGGGACCCGGAATAGGCCTTCCACCTAGAATTCCTGCACATACTCATTGAAAATATTAAATCCACTCTCTCGCACCTCTCAAATAGTTAGAACAAAATAAAATAACAAAACATTATTGAAATCTACGCTATGCAGGAAATAGGTTGGGTTGCCTCCCAACAAGCGCTTTGTAATTTAAGGTCGACGGCTCGACCAAGTTACCTCAACTGAGCTCTGATATCGGGAATTGGTTTGAGGCTCTCGATAACCCCAATGAAATTCCCGTCCACGTACGGTTTTTCTCGCTGTCCATTTACCTTGAACCTGTTCCCATTCTCAGCTTCTACCTCGAGCGATCCCCATGGGTAAACCTCTGTAATTGTAAATGGACCACTCCACCTTGACTTCAGCTTGCCCGGAAACAGTTTCAGTCGGGCGTTGAATATCAATACCTTCTTGACCACTTTGAAATCTCGTGGAATGATATGCTTGTCATGCCATTGCTTGGTCCTCTCTTTGTAGATCTTGGCACTCTGGTATGCCATCAACCTGTGTTCTTCTAACTCAAGCAATGCCTGCTTCCTTTGCTCACCAGAGAGCTTAGCATCCAAATTTAATTTCTTTAGCGCCCAAAACGCTTTGTGCTCAAATTCCACCGGCAGATGGCACGATTTCCCGAAAACGAGCTGGTAGGGAGACATGCCCAAGGGGGTCTTGTATGCAGTCCGGTATGCCCATAAACTATCATCCAAGTGTAGAGCCCAGTCTTTGCGTCCGGGATTGACAGTTTTCTCTAGAATCCCCTTTATCTCTCGGTTAGACACTTCAGCTTGACCATTGGATTGTGGATGATAGGCCAATGAGATCTTGTGTGTCTTTACCCCATACTTGCTCAAGGTATTGGCAAAAACTTTGTTCACAAAGTGTGATCCCTCATCGCTAATAATGGCTCTAGGCATTCCAAACCTTGTGAATATATTCTTGCGTAAGAATCTCTCGACTGTAGCACTATTATTCTTTGGACACGCCAGAGCCTCCACCCATTTGGTAACATAGTCAACCGCCAACAAAATATACAGATTACCAAGTGACGATGGGAATGGCCCCATAAAGTCAATTCCCCACACATCAAACGGTTCTACTTCTAACACGAAATTTTGAGGCATTTCATTTCTGTTAGAGATATTACCTGTTCTTTGGCACCGGTCACACTGCTGCACAAATAGATGGGCATCTTTATGCAAAGTTGGCCAAAAGAAACCACTATGAAGTACCTTAGCAACCGTGCGTGATTTGCCGAAATGTCCCCCGCAATTCAACTCGTGGCAGTGCCTAAGGATCTCTAACGTGTCCGGCTCTGCAACACACCTCCGCAATACATTATCTACTCCCAGCTTGAACAAATAAGGATCATCCCAGAAGTATTGTCGCGCGTCTGCAAAGAATTTCTTCCTCTGGTGGTAACTCATGTCCTTGGGTACAATGTTGAGTGCCTTGAAATTTGCCAAGTCAGCAAACCAAGGCACAGCTGCAACCACAACCATAAGCTGCTCATCTGAAAATCCTCTCGAATCGGTAAATCCTCCTGCTTATCGTTCTCCAGTCTTGACAAATGGTCTGCAACCACATTCTCTACCCCTTTTTTATCTTTGATCACCACATCGAACTCTTGCATCAATAACACCCACCGGATCAATCTTGGCTTGGCGTCCTTCTTGGTGAGAAGGTACTTGAGGGCTGAATGGTCCGTGAAGATCGTCACCTGAGAACCCACAAGATATGGACGAAACTTGTCCAACGCAAATATGATAGCCAACATCTCTTTCTCCGTGGTAGAATAATTAACCTGTGCATCATTAAGAGTACGACTGGCATAATAAATGACGTGAGCTACCTTATCCTTCCGCTGGCCCAGAACTGCTCCCACCGCATAGTCACTAGCATCACACATGAGCTCAAATGGTAGGGTCCAGTCTGGTGTGGTGATGATAGGCGCGCTAATCAGCTTTTCCTTGAGCAAATCAAAAGCTGACTTGCACTCCGCATTAAAATCAAAGACTGCATCCTTCTCAAGCAATCCACACAAAGGCTTCGTGATCTTCGAGAAGTCCTTAATGAAGCACCGATAGAACCCTGCATGTCCCAAGAAACTCCTTACGCCTTTGACAGAGGTAGGGTAAGGAAGCTTCTCAATCACCTCGATCTTGGCTCTATCCACCTCTAAACCTTTGCTGGAGATCTTGTGGCCCAAAACAATACCCTCAGCAACCATGAAGTGACACTTCTCCCAGTTGAGCACTAGGTTGGTGTCAATGCATCTATCCAGAACCCGGGCCAACTGTTGCAGGCAGTCTTCGAATCCGTCACCATAGAGCGAGAAGTCATCCATGAATACCTCGAAATTCTGCTCCATCATGTCAGAGAAGATCGACATCATACACCTCTGAAACGTAGCCGGTGCGTTGCATAACCCAAAAGGCATGCGTCTAAAAGCAAAAGTCCCATAAGGACAAGTGAATGTCGTCTTCTCCTGGTCAGCTGGCTCAATTGCTATTTGGTTGTACCCGGAGTACCCATCCAAAAAGAAATAATGAGAATGATGTGCCAGCCTATCAAGCATCTGATCAACGAATGGAAGGGGAAAATGATCCTTCAAAGTGGCATCATTGAGCTTGCGGTAATCCATGCAAACTCTCCACCCAGTAACAGTACGAGTGGCAATTTGATCACCTTTTTCCCCTTCCACCACAGTTATGCTTCCCTTCTTAGGGACACATTGCACCGGGCTAGTCCATGTGCTGTCGGAAATCGGATAAATGATGCCCGCCTCCAACCATTTAAGCACCTCTTTCTTCACCACCTCCTGCATGTGAGGATTGAGGCGGCGCTGAAACTGAACTACCGGCTTCTTATCTTCCATGAGCCGAATCTTGTGCTGGCAAACTATGGGGCTGATCCCCTTGATATCTGCTATGGTCCATCCCATAGCTGCCTTTCTCTCCTATAGTACCTTGAGAAGCTGCTCCTCCTGTTCCCTGTCCAAACATGCAGACACAATCACAGGTAAAGACTCATTAGATCCCAAGTACAGATATTTCAAATGAACAGGTAAAGGCTTTAATTCTAAAACAGGAGCAGTAATAAGAGAGGGAGTAAGAATCTTCCTGCTTCCCTCATTAAAGAGGGGTAATGGTTGGCGCCAATGAACATCTAAGACTTGCTCTTTCTCGCTGGAATCAAGTAGAGCAAGCTCCTCATATAGTTTCTCCAACAAAATATCGTCCTCTTCGTCCGGCGTGTATGCCTCCACACCAAAGCACTGCTCGCTCACCGCGTATGCGGGAAACTTCATAGCCTCAAATACATTGAAGGCCACCTTCTCATCGTTGATCTGCATAGTCAGCTCTCCATTGGCCACATCAATGATAGTTCTCCCAGTGGCCAGGAATGGACGGCCCAAAATAAGAGGAACATCATCGTCGGCCTCCATGTCTAAGATCACAAAATCCGCTGGGAAGATGAGTCCTTCAACTCTCACTAATACATCCTCTAAAACACCCCTGGGGCGTTTTATAGTGCGATCAGCCATCTGCAAGCACATCCTGGCATATTTAGGCATTTGTGAAATGGCCTCCGCAAAAGGTACATTAATGTGCAGTTTCTTGAAGATATCCACAAACTTCTTGAAATGCTTGGCATCCTCTTGACTCTTCAATCTCTGCGGGTATGGCACTCGCACACTGTATTCCTCCCTTGGCTTCTGTTTCTCATCCGACTTCATCACCGTGTCCTTTGATTGGGGAATCACGGTAGGCACGGGAATCTCTTCATCCAAGGCTTTTTCTGTGGCCTTAGTCGCCTCAGCTCGCGCATGGGTAGGATATGGGGGATCCGGGGTAGTGGTCCCACTAAGAGTAGTAATAGCCTTCAATTGCTCAGTTGGAGTAATAGTGTTGGACGGAAGTATACCTGGTGGAAGTCGAGGATTCTGATTAGCTATTTGGCCAATTTGTGTTTCATGATTCTTTAACGAGGCTTCCATTGCGACAATTTTACTCTCAATCTTGTCGTTGCTAGCTAACAGTTTCCTCAACATCGCATTTGTATCCTGTTCTTCAGAGAGTGGAGGTTGGGCCTGTTGTTGTGGAACCTGTCTCTGAGCTTGGTAAGGAACATTTGGCCTATGACCTGGCGCATATAATCCACTATTCGGATTGGCATAGCTGAAGTTGGGGTGATTGCGATTGTTGGGATGATAGGTGTTTGGCCATTGCTGCTGTCTTTGTTGACCCATGTAATTCACGTCTTCAATGCCATCCCCATATCCCTGATTTGCATCTGCTACCATCTCTCCCACTGACTTCACCTGTGCCGATGGATTCAAATTACTGAAAGTCGAAGTCATCACTGCCATCTGATGTTCAAATTTCTGTTCCACCATAGACTCTATCTTACTAACCAATGCCCCATCTGACTTCGTGTTTCTACGAGTCTCAGACCTCGTGGATTCACGTTTTGCTACATTATCTAGCAGATCACGACATCTCTGTAGTCCCATTCCCATAAAATTTCCTTGAGCCATCATGTCCAGCTCACTAGCAGTCTCTCTGTCCAAAGCATTATAAAAGTAATGGAGAAGTTTATACCATGGCTCTCCGTGTGTAGGGAATCTGCGAAGGAGCTGGTTGAACTTTCTCCACATGTCACCCAGAGAATCATCTTCCTGCTGTGTAAATTTGGTTATATCAGCCATCCGTTGAGCAACCTTAGACGGTGGAAGATACTTCCTGAGAAACTCTCTGCTACAATCTGCCCATGTAACTATGCTGCCTGCTGGAAGTTCCATAAGCCATGTCTTTGCCTTTCCCAATAAAGAGAAGGGGAAAAGCATGAGCTTTATCGTCTCGATTGGAACTCTCTGGTCATACATGGTAGAAGTAATCTGCTCGAAATTGAGCAAGTGTTGATGTGGATCATCACTCGGGGCTCCAGTGAATAGGCATTCATCCCTAACCATATTGATCAACGGTTGGCGAATCTCGAAATGCGCGGCATTAATCTGCGGCCTGACAATGGTAGGCTGATATCCCTCCGGTGTAGTCCTGAAGTAATCCACCAAAGGACGCTCATCCTCCTCAGCATTGTTGACTTGCTCTACCGCATTCCGGCCGTTATTGTTCCGATTATTGCCCCCATTATTACCATTGCCCCCGTTATTTCTCCCAACTACCTCCGCACCAGGAAGTTGTTGTGGATTTGGAGGGTTCATGCGATCAATCATCGCCTGCATCTCAGCCATTTGAGCCCTAATTTGCTCAGTTTCCGCGGCTCTGTTTGCAGCCTCCTCTACAGCTGCAGCCCTAGCTGCTTCCGCATCTTGCAGGCCTTTGCGGACCCTCTCAAGCTCAGCTCTAGTTTGCTCGTCCATCTGAACTGAATTTGCTTTCCTCTTGTCCCTACGTTCTGCACGCAATAACGATTTCGGATCCTCAAGTACTGGATGCAAAGGCTCGTCTCTAGAACGGGACATGCACCAAGTAAATCAAACCTGAAAACACAAACCACACGCAGAAAATAGGTGAGTAACAGATATAAACTGAAAAAGTAAATCCCTAAAGAGAAAAATAATAACTAATTTATTTGAATTCCCCGGCAACGGCGCCAAAAACTTGACACGCTCCAACTGCAAGTGCACAGTTGTCGGTGTAGTGATAATATTCCGGAAATCCGGGTTGTCGAACCCAAGAGACTTCGTGTAAATTAACTACTAAATTTGTTCTTTATGTGGGCAAGGCGCAGTTGTTTTGTTCTATTTCTACTAATAATTAAAAATAACAATTATCTAAAATAATTCAAAGAATTATTTCAAGATTAATAAGCACGAGTTGATTTGGTGGTTTCTCAAAATGGGTCAAAATCAGGATATCTCTACGGATCACTAGGTATTTCACACTACGTTGGATTTATGTTCTACTAACACGATGAGTTCTTGTTCTAGTTAAACGAGCAATTTTATATCGAAGATGTCTCAACCAATAACTATGCCTCAACTATCGTAACTGATTCCTCTAGCTTACTCAAGTTCAAACACGCATTACGATAATAATTCTACTCTTGTTCTTAGCTAACTAGCAAGATTCCTCAACCCTAGATACGGCTAGTGTGTATTTCAATTTTCCGGGCAACAAACGTAGATTCCTCTATCGTTCATAACCTAGCACAATTCTATTAATACGTCTACCAATAGAAAAGATAGATGAAACTCATAAAATACACATAACTAGATAAGAAATCATCAATTAAGCTCAAAAGCATGCAAGCAAATCCATAAATCACAAGTGTAGTGATCAAACCCTAGTTTCCTACGAGATATCCCAAAATAAGTGTTTAGCTACACATAATCATGTTCAAAACACAAAGTTTCATGATCCAATATGACAAACTAGAGAAGAAACGAAGATTAGAAGCCAAACGGATGATCCAAGCTCTCCAACCTAGCTCCAAGCTCTCCAAGCACGTCTCCCAATGTGTTTTTTTTATGTCAAACACGTTCCCCAATGTTTCCTAAGTCTTCTGTGGCTCAAACATCTCAAAACTATGCCAAAATAGCGAAATTGCCCCAAAAATCCGATCCTGGCAGCAGAGGTAATCGTACGATTACCTTGATGTAATCGTACGATTACTTGCTGCGTTTACCTCTGCGTTTACTTCGTGCGTTTACTTCGTGCGTTTACTTGCTGCATGAAATTTTGGCTAAGGGGTAATCGTACGATTACAGTAATCGTACGATTACTTCTGGGCAGCCACCATCAAAACTCCATCTTCTTGCTCTTTTTCCCGTCGTCTTCACTTCCCGAGCATTCCTTTGAGCCTCCAACTTTTCCGAAGTTCACTTTTGCTCCAATGCCACGTCCCGAGCTCCCGGTTCCTGAAAACCACAACACGAGAAACATACCGGAAGATCAAACGTGATAAAATATAGTCAAAATTAACGCAAAAAGTGTCCAGACTCAACATTTACATGCAAAGACTCAACATGCTCAAATTTAGCAAGAAATGGTCCAAAATCCCTCAAAATGCATCGGAATACACGCAAAATGGTAAGGAAACATATACGAATATAACTCTAAATAAGGAGTTATCAGTATGTAATCTCATAAGGATTAGCACCCGAGGAGGTTCGACTCACACGCGCCTCCGGCCGTAGCCTCCACACACATCCTCTGTACATCGCCCCAATCCCATCATAGTTCATTATTATTCATCATATGGAACATTATTTTAAACCTCGTGTATCAAAAATGAATTTTCCAAAACATGCTTCACAAACATTTTTATAATCACACCAGTATCACAAGTTATAGAGAAATTAAAAATACTCACACCAAAAATCACATTTTGATAGTTCAAGGTATTGTACATATGAACTTACCGAAATAAATAGAGCGACGAACACGAAAAAGAGGAACATCCTAGCACTCGTACTATGGGTCTTCCACGAAATCCCTTCCTACGAAGTCGGAATCGAAAATGATGAAATGACAAGATGGTAGCGGTGATGAAAGAATGTCACACTGGTTATGGCCTTGGCGGTGTTTTGTGCTAAATTGGGACTCCGGGGAAGCGGAGAAAAACCTAAAAGAGGAGATAGAGATGGAGCACCGGTGGTGTTGGGCCAGCCTTAGGTCTGCTTGGTGCCATCGGCCTCCTTGGGCGACGGAGACGGCTATTGGTCGGTTATGGAGAGCAAGATATAGTTGGTGAGAATCTATGAGTTTGAGTGATGAAGAATGGAGGGAGGGGTGGGTTTATATAGGTGTGGTGTGGGGGAGGTTATGGAAAGAGGGTTTAATGAGGAGTTATGGATGGAGGAGTTATGCATTGAGGAGTTATGGGGGAGTTTATAATGGATGAGTTATGGTGTGAGAATTGATTAGAAATCAATGGATACTTCATGGGAGACGAGGGGGTTACGGGTTGGAGTATTTTAGGTTGAGTGTTTTTGGAGTACCAAAGTGCATGACGGCAAGGAAGTATTTGTTTAGGTGATTTATGAGCACCAAATAGATTCTAAGATTAAGAGTTTACAGCGTAAAATAAATAAGACGGTTAATATTTATAATAGAAAATAGAGAACTAGTAAGTTTAAAGATCTTATATTAATATATTCAAGTATAAATTATATCCAACTAAAATAGAGGATGAATGGTTAGAACTAAACTAAAATATTAATTGAAAAGCATATATATATATATATATATAAATGAAGAATGAATAAAAATAAATTTAGGAAATTCCATTGAAATAAAACTAGAGATAAATAGATGGAAGTTTTGAATTAGATTTAAAATAAAATAAGAACTTGGTTAAAAAATTAGAAAATTAATTTAACACCTCTTCAACATACTGTAATTACCAAAATAACTCGTATAATTTGTGTAATTACCAAAATAACTTAACAAAAATCTGGGGTATTACAATGTTGTCAATTCTTCTCCTCGCAAACGATCCAGATCTGCTTTAATTGATTCTGAGTTTACTGGATTTGTGTTTCTCAGGTATCGATTTCCTTACAAGGCATTCTATATCTTGTTCGCAAACGGACATGAGAAAAACAAGTGGCCTACAGTTTCTGAGCTATCCCCACAGAGACAGCAACTATCTTCAATTTGATTCCTCTTCTTCTCAGATTTGACGTCATTGGGATTATATCCTACGCTGCTCTCCAAACCAGGTGGGTGATTTTCCTTTCAATCTTTTGCTTCCATAACTTTTCATATGGCTCTTGCGGTGACTTGAACATTCCCCTCTTCCCTCGGAAGCAATTTATTCATCAGTCCCAGCTGGTAACCCGATTTAACTGTATATATGCCTTTGTCTATGTAGTGCCGTCGTGCCATGTCTTCTACTCTGTATTCTGGGATTTGGATCTGGACGACCTCCTGTACGTCAACCTCTAGCAGGTACTCCTTTAGGTTTTCAACTTTCCAGTTTTTTGTCTCAGCATCAATGAAGTCTGCCACTTTCATATTGTTTATCATGCTGTTATCTGTTATTAACTTGAAGGTTGGCTCATGGCGAGGTCATAGCAGCTTTGTTCCCGTCTTCAATTTGCCATCTCCTTCCTTTAGCTAACAGATTCCTGTCGTGTATGATACTTCGTCAAGCATAACTGGGTGAGTTTCCTATCTTTGCAGCCCAAAAATCATTGTTTGCGAAATACTTTGCTCTAAGTACTTTACTCATAAGAGAGTTGGGGTTGTAAGAGCATCTCCAACCATGAGGGGGGAGGGGGAGGGGGAGGGGGAAAACCATATAAAAATACGGACCATGTCCAACCATGAGGGGGGAGGGGGAGGGGGAGGGGGAGGGGGAAGGTGGGGGGAGAATTTAGGCATGGGTGGGGGATGGTTAGGGTGCATTTCCCCCCTAACATCCCCCTCCCCCTCCCCCCACCATTATAGTTAATTAATCCAATTTAGGGATATGTTAATTACACTTACTACTATTTTATTATTATAATATGCATTTTTAATTATGATTAATATATTTTAATTATTATTGTTATTATAAAAATATAAATGTATTTTTTCGACAATTGAACAAAATAATTACGGAAAATTATCGTCATTTTATTTTGTTGTCAATTTGATATATCTTATTATTTTTTTATAATTAGCAATTATATTTGTTATTTTTTTAAAAACATGGTTAAAAATATGCCAAATTTGTTAATGTTATTATTATTTTTATTATTGCTATTATTATTATTATTTTATAATTTTTGTGAGTATATATTTATATTAATATTATTTCATATTTATTTTTATCAAATAATTTATTTTAAATCATTAAATATATTTTAAAAATAAACCTAATTAGGTGGGGGGAGGGGAATGGTTGAAGATGAGTAGTAGTTTGGGGGAAGGGGAGGGGGAGGGGGAGGGGAAGATTGGTGGGCCCGTGGGGGGAGGGGGAGGGGGAGGTGGGGGGAGGGGGAAATGCGACATGGTTGGAGATGCTCTAAAAAATCCGCCATGCTTGCTTTGCTAGCATAGCTTGATTGAACACTTTGAATTCTCTAAATGCTAAACCCCCCTTCTCTTTAGAGTCTTGTATCTTGCTCCAAGCCATCCAACATATGCCTCTGTCTTTTTTTGAATTACTCCACCAAAACTGTCGAATTTTGCTTTCGATTTTTTCACATACTCCGTCTGGTAATCGAAAACAGGACATTGCATATGATGGAATTGCATTTGCTACGGCCTTTATTAGAACCTCTTTCCCACCAATCGATAAAGATTTCTCCTTCCAACCTTTCAATTTACTATCAACTATGTCAAGTAGATAAGTAAAAGTAGTGATTTTTTGTTTACCGACTGTGGTTGGTAATCCAAGATATTTCTCGTGCTTGTCAGTTTCAGGAACGCCGCAGATGCTTTTGATTTCATATTTGACTTCTTCCGGCACATTTGGCAAATATACGATGGCAGACTTGTCGAAATTTATCAATTGACCCGAGGCTTTGCAGTACTCATTCAGAATGGCTTGTATTTGTAATATTTCCTGTGTAGTAGCCTGTAAAAAGAAAATTGAATCGTCAGCAAAAAATAGGTGGGAGACCACTGGTCCTCCCCGAGATGCAATTACACCCATTAGCCTTTTTGAAAGGGCAGCAGATGTAATTGCACTCGATAGCGCCTCCGGTACAAGAACAAACAAATATGGGGATAGGGGGCACCCCTTCCTTAAACCCCTTTCTGGGGTAATGCAACCAGTGATAGTTCCATCTCGGACAAATTCGTATTTCACCGTAGATATTCATCGCATAATAACTGAACATATCCTTGGTTCAAAACCAAACCGGTTTAACACTTTGCTAAGAAATTTCCATTCCACCCGATCATAGGCTTTAGACATGTCCACCTTTAGAGCAAAAGCACCTTTTTTACCTTTCTTCCTCGTCTTTATTGAATATATCACTTCAAATGCTGTCAAGATATTATCCGTAATCAGCCTTCCCGGGATTAAAGCTGATTGGTTTTCCGAGACCACCTCATTTAGAACAGTTTTTAGACGGTTGGCCACTGATTTAACCACAAATTTGTATACTACCGAACACAAACTAACCGGTCTATAGTCCATAGGTTTCCTGGGCTGTTTGATCTTCGGTATTAGTGCCAACAAAGTATGATTAAAGCTTCCAATACCGGCTCCATCGTTTAGAATTTGCAGGCATGTTTTGGTCGTCTCTTCTCTACTAATTTCCAATGCTTTTGGTAAAAGCCGGCCGGGAATCCGTCTTTACCGGGTGCTTTATCCGGCCCCATTTGAAACAGTGCATCTGTAATTTCCTTGGCAGTAAATTCGACATCTAACTGCGCAGTCATAATCGGGTCGATTCTGGCTTCAATCCTCCCCACACTGGCTGTAATATCCTCTTCTGTTGGTCGACTTGAAGTTAATATCCCCATAAAATGCTTCTTAGGCACATTGTGATATCCTCGTTTGCTGTCAACCACTTCCCGTCTTCATCCACAATACCTGTGAAAGTATTACCAGCCCTCCTCATTGAAGCTTTGTTGTGAAAAAATCTCGTGTTACGGTCTCCATACTTGAGCCAGTCGCTTCTTGCGCGTTGGGACCACATCACCTCCTCCTGTCTTAAAAGCTCATCATAGTTACCAGTTATATCATTGAGTTCCTTTCGGACATCTTGGGTCTGTGCACTTGCTTCCAGCGCTTCGTTGCGTTCCCTCAGCATCTTTATTTTCTTCTTAACACTTCCGAAAGTATCTCTATTCCAAATTCGGCAGTGCCCAGCTAGCATCTCTAATTTTCTGGTTAAACCATCTTCCCCAGCCCCTTCACTAGCACCTCGCCATTTCTCTGAAACTGACTGAGCGAACTCGTCGTGTAAGTTCCACATTTTCTCGTAATGGAACCTGCGAATTTTTGATTGAGTGTTCATCTCTTAGCTCCATTCGACTAATAAAGGCCGATGGTCCGACCTTAGGCCAGTCATATGCGTGACCTCGCCCCCAGAAATATACTCATACATCCAATTGTAGCCTCCACTATATCAAGACGCACTTTAACATGTGTCTCTTCTTCTTGATTATTTGTCCAAGTGAAATCCGGGCCCGAAAAACCAAGGTCAACTAGTCCCAAATCTTGTAGAACATCATTAAATGCTTGCATCTTACCGTATCTTTGCTCTCTTCCGCTCTCTTTCTCCGTAATTGATCTTATTTCGTTAAAATCACCACAAATGCACCACGACATGCCTGGGTCCGGCACAATACGCCTCAAAAGTTCCCACGAATTGTGTCGTTGCTCTCGTTTTGGGTCTCCATAAAACCCCGTTAACTTCCACATTAGTCCTCCTTCTTCCTCTACAAAAGCATCAATATGGTAGTTAGAGAATTTAAATAGCTTGATTTTAACCTTGGAATTCCAAAGTAAAGCTAAACCTCCCCTCCGGTCTTGAGCTTCTCGAAATACTCCACTTGCATACTTCACCTTCTCCTGTACCTTTTCCATCTCGTGTTTTTTGAGTTTTGTCTCCATAAGGAAGACGATATTCGGGGATAGGAGCCTCAACTGCTCCTGTAGTGCTCGGACCGCACACGGTTTCCCCAACCCGCATACGTTCCAACTTAACAAACTCATTGTGCTCGGCGGCCCTGGTCTCCAGGCGCCGCCGTTGTTGCATCTTTTTTTTGTGGAGGAGCTTTCATCCTCCTTGTTTTTTGAGGTTATTACTGCCAAAAGTTTCTTCTCCAAGTTAATAGCACGACTCTTATGTCCCCCTTTCGAGCTGCTATCGTTACTTGGTGGAGGGCTTAAGGTGAAGTGATCCCCTACTTTTCGTTTAGGAGATGATGGAGCTCTATCTTTAGCTTGCATTGCGTTTCTGGATGCTTCTTTCCACCTCATCCCGGTTCGAACTTTTAGTCCTGCTCCTTCTGATTCTCCCACAGTCTGGTGTATCCTGCATCCGGTCTTCTCAACGTTACTGACTATGTCAGCGACCCCCTGGCCTTTGCCTTTCTCTACTTCTTCGTGCTCCTCTTGATTTGGCACTTCCTTCCCGCCCGTCGTTGTCTACTCCCCCTCCTGCGTCTCTTTCTCGCCTGTTTCCCCTATCCCTTGCTCCTGTTCGTTTGTACTGGTTGCACTTCTTCCTGTGCCTTCTTTATTTGCAGGATTACTCCCTTCGTTATCCTCCCCCTCCATTGCTTGTGTTCCCTCTGTATGGTCCGGAATCTTGTCTTCATCTGTCTTATTTTTGTTATCCCCCTTTGGTGATCCCTGCACTTTTCCAGGAAATTCTTTCCTCGATTGTGGCACTGTTCTCTTCTTTGGCGCTGGTTGGAACATAAGCCATGTCCCATGACCCGATTCTTCTCCTTCCTCCAGCATGTTCTGTCTTTTAGTACAACTCCCTGATTTGTTAGTGATCATTCCGCACCAACAACATATTTTTGGAACCCTTTCGTACCGAAAGTCGATCCAAACCTTCTCACCTTTCATTCTTCCAAACACTCCCCTCCTCAACGGTCTTGTGCATGAAACTGTTGCTCGTATTCTGACGTAAGGAGATATGTCATCATGGTACATCTTGGGGTCTGACTGTAGCACTTGTCATATCGCCATCACTGCCTTAACTTCTGAAGCCTCCTTTATTAAGTGAATCGACAAGCTTAGCACTTGGATCCATACGTCAATACTGGAGAACTGTACCGAATCGATATCCACCCCCAACTCCCAATCTTGCAGGATAAATAGTTGGCCCTCAAAGTTCCATGGTCCTCCACCCCTCACTCTCTTCATACACGCTGGAGTAGGGAATCGGAAGATGGAAGTATTGAAACTTACCTCAAAGATCTGTACTTTAGAACCATCGATCCAAATCCTCTGAAAGAAGTCTATCATCGCCTCTCCATTAATCCTTGAACTACCCGCAAATCTCCCAATCAAGCAGTTTACGAACTCTTTCTCGGACTCTTCACAAAACTCGTATTCAAACAGTACTTCCGTGTCTTCTTCCTCCTGTGTATACTTCCATTCAGGGGTGCGTTCTACTGTCGCTTCCGTCATTGAGGTCTCTGCCGTTGTTACTGAAAAGAGAAAGACGCCGTTCTCCGGTTGGGAATTCATTCGAACGAATTTCTAGGGTTTGCTAGGGTTTTTTCTAGGGTTTTCTCTCTCTCTTCGCACTAGCGTAAGAGTCATTCACTCTATTTTATTCTTCCGAGTAACAATTACAACATTCTTTTTGAGATTCAATACACACCTAAGTCACCTAGAGCCATAGCGAAAAATTCTAAGAAGTATTTGAGAGAGTCACGAGAGCGCGTATATAAATTATATTTTTAATATAATTTCATACATGTATTATATTTTACAGTGGTATTAAAGAGTGAAGTCTAGAGCGAGAGTAGTGAGAGGTTTCTCTCTAAACTTTTGGCTTCTAGCTCAGTACCCTCTGGGGTTTTCAGGCCGGTTATCACCGGATTTTCACACCTCCTTTCTTCAATTTTCTCTAGTTTTTGTTAGCTTTCTCTCTCTCGTGCTAGAAATTCCTCTCTCTTGTTAGAATCTGTCTCCTTAGTGGGAGATGATTAGGTTTCTATCCCTGGATCTGGGTGAGGTAACTCTGCACTGTGATGCTTAATTCCATGGCGAATAGAACTGAAATAGATGAAACCTCAAGAACACTCACACTGGATGATGGAGAAAACTCGATCAAGCTGATTAGTAATTGATGCCTATATGGGAAGATATTAGCGAAGAGGGAGGTACGAACCCAAACGGTGGAAACAATTTTCAAAGCTGTCTGGAAAATCAAAGCCGATTTCAAGGTCAGTTCGAGGGGGGGGGGGGGGTAACCTGTTCATCTTTGAGTTTGAAGATGATGAAGACTGCTCACGAGTATGGAGAGGAACGCCATGGACGGTCCAAAACAATCTGCTGGTCATGAACAGATTTCAGAAAGAGACGAATCCAGAACAAGTAAGCTTTAAATATTGCAATTTATGGGTTCAAATCCATCAGTTGCCATTAGAAAAACTGATAGTAAGAAATGCAAAAAAAATTGGATCTATCATTGACGAAGTTATTGGGGTGGATGTAATAAACGAAGAAAATGAGGAGGAAGTCCTAATGTCTACGATTAGAGTAAGGATCAGATTGGATACAACAAAGCCACTTGAAAGGGGTTTCTACCTACAATTGAAAAACAGAACTTCGACTTGGATTCCATTCCAATACGAAAAATTGGTAAACTTTTGTTTTAGATGCGGACGAATTGGCCATGAGAAGGATGAGTGTAAACACAAATCCCAGGAAGAAGGGCTCAATTCTGGGTATGGACCACATCTACGGGCAAAAGACGGGAAAAAATGGGGTTTCGGAAGCCGGAAAGTAAACGAAGTGGTGGAAACAATGGCCGGAATAGGAAACGGGAAACAAATCGGCTCGCTGGAAAAGGAGAAGATGACGCGTGAAGATGATAGAGAAATAGGACAGCGCGTGGAATGGAGGAAGGGGAAATTACAGATGGAAAAGGACGATTCACAGAATATGTCAGAGGAATCGGATCCCAATGAAGATTTGCCCACCGTTATCCACCGAAGACCTCGGATTGGCACCACGTATGTACGAAATTCAGAATCGTATGATGAAGAAGAAAGAAGAGGACAGAACAGAGAAGATTCGAGGAACCCTAATACAGGAATTGGGGAAGATGAAACACAGAAGAATGGGCTGCAAAGGTTTGGGCCTAATTTTATTAATGGGCCTAATATTATTAATTATAATATCACCTTCCCAGCAGGCCCAATCAACACAAATACTATTTTGGCCCAGCAATGGATAAACAACCCGATACATTACTTGGGTGATGTTGTAGCCCAACTTAAAACAAGTCTGGGTCAAAAAAAGAACGAAATTTTTGAAGAAGGAAAAGGAGAATTGGGAACGACATCAAAGAACCACGGCAGGGTTGAACACATTGCAGAAGAAATTGAAGATGATGAAATCAATTTGGAGAAAGACATCGATAGGAAACTGCGAGAGGGAGTCCAATCTAAGACGCTGGATATGGACGCTTTCAAGGAAGAGACAAGACGCATGGTGGTCAACAAACTCATAGCAGAGGACTTCCGAACTAAAGTCCTGCTAAAAAGAGAATTTCAAAGAATCTCTTCTGGATACTCAGAGCAGTTTGCAAAACGGACGAAAAGGGGGATAAATGAAGAGACGAGACCCCGTGATGATGAAATGGAAATCATTGAGATTCCTTGTAAAGATGCAGATACAGGTGAGAGTTTCTATACCCAAAAAATGTTACCTGCGAGGAAGATGATTGTGAGAGGTGCTGATGGAAAATTCAGAAGTAAGGAGAGGAACCAAGAACTAGAAGAAATGAAGAAGTCCACTATGGCTGAGGAGGCGGGCCTAACCATGCCCCCCAACTCCAAATGAGAGGAATAGTGTGGAACTGCAGAGGGTTGGGACAGACCTCTGCAGTTCGCCATATAAAGTCTCAAATAAAGCAAGAAGAGGCTAGCTGGTTCTTCTTGTCATAAACAAAGGTACACTCCAAAAAATTCATAAAAAGTTTTATCACTAGCAATTTTAAAGTTGAAATTGTTGAGGCTGTAGGTAGAAGTGGAGGTCTTATGTTTGGTTGGGATAGCTCTTGTGATTGTGAAATTTTATGGTCTTGCCAAAATGCAATCTCAATACTGATGTTTGGCAAAGAACAAGATCAACACTGGGTTTTAAACTGCATTTATGCACCATGTGAAAAGAAAAACAGAGAAAAGCTGTGGCAAGATCTCATTCACATACAAGAGTCTTGTGGATTACCTTGTCTGTTTGTAGGAGATTTCAATGAAGTTTTGAATCAAGCTGATAAATCTGGAGGAAGGAAAGTGGCTCAGTGTTCAACTAATGGGCTTAACAACCTAGTCCAGAGTGCTGGTTGGATTGATTGTGGCTTTATTGGTGCTAAATATACTTGGTGCAATGGGTGGCAAATAGGAAGGGTTATTAAAGAAAGATTGGATAGGGGTTTCTGCACTCATGACTGGAGGGTTAACTTCCCAAGAGCAATCATCAGACACAAAGAGTCTAGCTTCTCAGATCATTCTCTTCTAATTTGTGATCTCAAGCCAAGTTATTCTCATGGCCCAAAACCCTTTAGGTTTGAGGCAATGTGGCTGAGAGATAGGAGCTGTAGACACACTGTGGGAGATGCCTGGCTTTCAAATAGAGGACTCAGAGCTGGTGATAGATGGTCCATTCAGATGTCAAGCACTAAACAAGCCCTGAGGAAATGGAACAAAGACACCTTTGGCCATGTGACAACCACTATCAAGGAGCTAAACAAAAAACTCCATGAAGTGAGTTTACTTAGTAGTACTCAAACTGGGGAAGAAGAACAAAGAATTAAGGACTTACAAGAACTGTATAAGAGGGAGGAAGTGCTTTGGAGGCAGAAATCTAGAGTTCAATGGTTGAAAGAAGGTGATTCAAACTCTAGATTCTTTCATACTACAGCTGCTATAAGAGGCCACATAAATTACCTCAATAGAATACAAAGGGAAGATGGTAAATGTGCAACAACTAAAAATAGTATTGGTGAGGAATTCTGTAAGTTCTTTGGAAAATTATTCAGCACTACAAACCCCCCTGGAAATGATTGGTTAGAGGAGTTATTTCCTACAAAGTTAAATGAAGAGCAAGTCCAAGAGTTATGAAACATCCCAACAAATGATGAAATTAGAGAAACATTGTTCAAAATGGGAAGTTTCAAAGCTCCAGGACCTGATGGCATGTCAGTTATTTTCTACAAGCAATTCTGGGATATAGTAGGAGAAGACTTTTGTGGAGTGGTCAAGGAGTTCTTCATCACTGGAAAGCTGAGAAAAGGTATTAACAGCACCTTTATTGCTCTTATCCCAAAGCTTAAAGACTCTTTTAAAGTGCAGCATTTTAGACCTATAAGCCTGTGTAACACAGCTTATAAGGTCATCTCCAAAATCTTGGCTAATAGAATTACCCCTATATTGCCTTCCATTATTAATCCCAAACAAGGTGCTTTTGTGCAAGGCAGAACTATACAAGAAAATGTCATTATACTTCATGAAGTTATCCATTCCATGAAGAAGAAAACTGGGAAAGGAGGTCTTATGACAATCAAAATTGATATGGAGAAAGCATATGATAAGATTGAATGGGGTTTTGTTATTAATGTCTTAAAATGGTGTGGTTTCCCTCTGCAATTGAGAGAATGGATTCTTGAATGTATAAGTACTGTAAAATTTTCAGTACTCATTAATGGTTCCCCCATGGTTTCTTTAGTAGTTCATGTGGAATAAGACAAGGTGAGCCCCTCTCACCTTGTTTATTTATAACATGCAATGAAGTTTTATCAAGGATACTGGAATTTGCAAGTGGTGAAGAGAAGATTCATGGGATCAAGATGTCTAAATACTGCCCTGCTATAGAACACTTAATGTTTGCTGATGATTTGGTATTGATGGGAAGAGCCAATGTGCAAGATGGTGAAAATTTCAAGTTGTGCTTACAATTGTTTGAAGAGACTTCTGGCCAGAGGGTAAACAAAGAGAAATCAGCTATTTATATTAGCTCAAATACTGTTACAGGGACAAAAATAGAAATCAGAGATATGTTGGAGTTGAAGAAGGGAAGAAAGGAAGCTATGTATTTAGGCCTTCCAATGTTTCACAGCAGATCAAAATCTACTGATTTCAGCAGCAGCATGGAGAAGCTGTATACAAAATTAAATGGTTGGCAATCTAAATTTCTCTCTTTTGCTGGGAAAAAGGTAATGATCAATAGTGTTTTATGTTCCATCCCCTCTTATCCAATGACTGTGTTTATGCTGCCAAAGAAAATGGTGGATAAGATGGATTCCCTAAATGCAATTTTTTGGTGGGGAAGCAATGACAAGAAGAAAAAAAGACACTTGATTTCTTGGGATAAGCTATGTGATTCCAAGCAAGAAGGAGGGCTAGGGTTCAGAAAAGCAGAACTTTTCAACAAAGCTCTGATTGCAAAACTGGTATGGCAGCTGTGGACAGGACATAACAATCTTTGGGTGAGCCTTTTGTTAAAGAAATATTGTAGAATTATTGATTTCCAAAGAATAGATGTGAAGCTGTCTGACTCCTATTTCTGGAAAGGGGTGCTAAAAGTGAGAGATTTAATCTCTGCTGATGCAATTAAATGGTTGGGGGATGGTACCTCTGTTGACATTTGGCAAGATCCATGGGTACCAAACCTGGAAAATGCTAAACCTAAACCACCAGATGACCTCCTTAGAGCCCCAAAGAAGGTTTGTGAACTCATTGATTGGAATTCTAAGAGCTGGAAGGAGGAATTACTAAGTGATTGGGTTACAGAAGAGGAAAAAGAGAAAATTCTCAAAATTAGAATCCCAAAGTCTCAGGTGCAAGATAGGTGGATTTGGCAAAAGGAGAAGAAAGGTGCTGTGACTGCAAAAGCTGCTTATAATGCACAAAAAGGTAATGAAGTTAGATCCATAATCTCTTTCAGCTGGAACTTAATTTGGAAAGCAAAAATACATGAGAGATTGAAAATGATGATATGGAGAGTAGCTGCAAATGCAATTCCAGTGGTAAATTATAAGTATCAGGAATGCACCATTTGCCATAATGGAGATCAAGATAGCAAGCATGTGTTCTTCACCTGTTCTGCTGTAAGAGCAATTTGGTTTCAGGTTCTAAACCTGAGAATTGACAGTTTTTATGCACAGGAGGTTCAAGATTATTTGAAGTTTATTTTTGAGCACAAAGCTCAGAAACTTGATCATGAAGCTATGGCTCTAATTGGGATTGTTTTGGAAAGAGTGTGGCTAAACAGGAATGATTGGATTTTCAACAAGAAGACTTTCAATCCTGTGAATATATGCTCTGAGATAAGAAGATTATGGGGTGATCATATAAGGCCTACTGTTGATGTGGAGTACAGTACAAGTAAGCTAAAACAGCAAAAAGAAGCAGATAATTGGAAGGCTCCTATTCATGATTGGTGGAAGATTAATACTGATGCAAGCTTCAAAGATGGCAAATATGCTATAGCCTTTATAGTCAGGAACTCTTCAAATGAGGTAATGGAATGGGGAACTAGTGTTGTCAACTGCCAAAATGCAACAGAAGCTGAGTTTTTAGCTACTGAAGAAGCCATAAATAGAATTTTAGTAAGGAATTGGAACAAGATAGAGCTTGAATCTGATGCCTTGAAAGTTATAAACAGCTGGAGAACTGGGATGGCTGCTGAATGGGAGTGGAGTACTAGACTGGAAGCTGGTTTGAAGGCTGTGAGTAAAAAAGAAATTAAGTTTCTATTTTGTCCAAGAGCTATAAACTTAGCAGCCCCATACCTTAGCCAAATGGGCCTTTGTTCACAAATGTAATGCAGTAGGAACTGGTGAAAATATTCCAGGTAGTATTGGTCTTGTAGTTGGGAATGACCACCCAACAGTTTTGCAGGTTTAGCTTTCAATAATATTGAACTTAGTAAAATATATATATATATATATATATATTTTACACATATTTGTAACCTAGATTTGGTGAGAATACTTGAAAAGCTTATATATGATACTAGAACCTCCCATATTGAAGAATGTAATGAAAGTTAACTTGACATAGTGCTAGACTGCTAGTAATGAGAACATTATGTACAGTTAAGGGTACCTCAGTAAGGGGTTGATTAGGTTATTTTAATTGAAAATTGTGTCCGACTTAGTTTGAATTAACTAACTATCAAGTCAAATTTCTAAGAAAGTACAGAGCGTTGATAAGAGCTCGCTCTAGAATTTCGAGAGCGAGGATTATAGGCGAATTCGAGCGGAAAGCTCCGGAGCGAGGATTGGGAGCAGGAGCGAAGCCCCTCCTATGAGTTTTAGGTGATCTAGTACACAACACTATATGTTCTTTAATCATCATATAATGTTCTTTTATCATCATGTCACTCAAATATCCTAATTAAAACTGTCGCATGGAGGAATAGCCCATGCAATTTTACTTCTCAGCAAAAGTGATCATATCATGGTACCCCTCTGTAGTGACTTTGAAGACACTACTGCCCCATATTCTTTGTGATAAAATTAAAGAATCAGTTGCTCAAAGGGGAAAAACAGGTCAACAATCTAAACAAAAACACACAACTTCAGGAGAGCCCTCAAGTAACTAGATTGGGTACTATCCTCAATTATTCATCATCGTATGCATGCACACCGCTCAAATCACATAATGGATGAAACGAATCCCGTTTCTTTTCTTATTCAGATCTCCAATAAATCTGAGCCATACAACAATAGCCATAATAATCATCACCACAGCTTACTCAAAAAATCTCCTACAAAATTGCTTAGCTACTTTTTCTAACACACACCTGAAGCAGCCACAAACAGAACAATTTTTTTACCCTAGAAGAAAAATTGAGTAAAATGTGTCTCTTCTGCCCCTCATCAAATGTACAGCTTTGGTTAGTTCCCTTCAAGCAAGCTCTTCAGCCTACTCCTCGCTTCCTCAGACAGGGTACAGCACCTCAGCTTCGGCCTCTGAGGTGTTGAATCGCAACGACTAGGTTTAGTGAAGCACACCACGACCGCGGTAAGATTATCACTTGTTCTCAGCCGTAAAGCTTCATACACGAGTTCTCTCGCACATTGCTGCGGATCATCGTGACGGCGCAGCTCGCGTCTCACCAAGCTGACGGCGTACTCATTCGACATGACATCCCAGATCCCATCACAAGCAACTATCAAGAACTCATCATCCTCTGTTAGCATAATCTGTTGGATTTCTGGCTCACCTGTTAGGGGGGTTGCAACACCTCTAGGAGATTTCATGTACCAGTCACCTAGGGCACGTGTCACAGCAAGATCGCCGTTTAAGTACCCAAACTCGATATGGCCACCTAGCTCTTCTACCCTTTTCCTTTCCGGCGTATAGCATGGCCTATGATCATGCGACATCTGGAGAGGGACTCCTTTCCTGCAAAGCACTGCACGGCAGTCACCAGCATTGGCTATGGTTAGATGCCTGCCCAGTAAGAGCGCAGTGAGTGCTGTTGTCCCACAGAAGTCTTCCACAGAATCTTCTTCAGCCAATGCTTGGTCTGCCAATAGGAATGCTTCGCGATGAGAGCTGTCCAGCTTTTCCAGGAACGCATCATCTATATTGGATGATTGTGGCCAGTTTGCATCTTCGAAAAATATTCTCATAGCATTCTTCTTGATAAAGGCTGCTGCGCTGGAGCCACCATGTCCATCAAATACAGCATAGAAGGCAGTTGGCAGAGAGCACCCGAAAAGGTGGCCCAAATGAGCAGACAGATCATCAATGCAGATATGTTCATCTTCATTGGATCTTCGATCACCTTGGTCTGTGTGGCTGCCCGAGCGAATGGCTGGTAGAAACTTCTCTGTGGAAGATTCAACAATGGTAGTTTGAATGCTGCTTCGACAGCTCACAACCTGCAAAAATAGAATATTAGATATCAGCATTTGCTAGATAATCTAACTACCAATTCATAAATCCAGCTAAATATTATCACATAGATCCAATTATCAGTTCCCATTATCTAGCAACCAGTACACTTAGTCACTAATCATTGCAGCATAAACCCATATTCTGACATGCAAAAGAGAACTAATGCCTGATACTCATAACCAATAGGTGTCCAGGCTAGCTTGCGTGGACATCGGCTATATCCACAAGGCCCTAACCGACACAACCTGCATAATTCCAGTAGCCCTAAAGTTATTTGGGGTGTTAGAACATGAGACCTCAAGGGAAGCATAACCTTGGACCCAGGTGATTTGCTACTCCAACCATGTGTGATTAAAGAAGGTGCTGCGACAACAGCTCCCACAAGCAAATTCAGCGACTTTGCAACAAGTCTTCTCACAAAAAAGAAAGACTGCACTAGGATGTACAAATGGCCACACCATGAAGTCGCAGTGAATTCAGTGATGTGGTAAACGTCACAAAATTTATCATTCTTTCTTCAATAAGAGGTTCTTGGGGTTATTAGTGTGTAGAAATTAGAAACCAGAAAGCGGCTAAGTCGTATTAGTTTAAATTAACAGATCACTATCCCCTAGACAAATTGGTGCTAACACATTCCAAGACAGCATTAGATGTATAACTTGATGGACATTTTAAACATGAATACCAAAGTTGCAGTAGAATCTCAAACCCAAGAGCCATCAGAGCTCAACTTAGCAGCTTTGAAAACAAGCAACCAATTGATAAAACGAAAGGAAACATGTCACACACTACAGTCCTGCATAAACATCATCCTAAAGCTCTGAATGCATACAGACTACAAACCCATCTCAATAAAATTGACAACTGATTAAAATTACTAAAACAATAGATTATGTCTGCAATTCTGTTCGTTAAGAATTATTATCTCAAAATTAATCAAACTAATCAGGACTATCAATCTGGCTAGCTCAAACTAATGATGAAAGCAGTTCAAATCTTCAACTAATTACCAAAGCAGATGGCAAAACCAATTCAAACCCTCAACTAGACTACCAAATTACCCTGTAACCCTAACACAGATTCACCCAAAGCCCACACTTTGACAACCAATTCAACTAAATAAGCCAAACCCAGTAGCACACATACATCAAATTCACGATCTTAATAACCAAAACACTGACAGATCTGTATACATGCAGAATTGCAGAAATCAAACCAGAATTAAAAATCGAAAGAGAGCGAAATTAGGGTAAAGCATACGAACCGATTCAGAGTGGGTGATTTCGATAGAGACCGATTCGGAAGCGCCGACTTCGCGGAAGATCGGAGACGCCTTAGACGGCGGAGGAGTTGCGGCGGCGACTTCCAAGAAGCGCTGTTCGATGGGGTTGCAGAGGTACTGCACATCGAGTTGACAAAGTAAATCTGCTTCAGCCAACATGTTGTGACCTATTATCATCGACAACCCAGAGGTTTAGATTCACAGAAAAACGAGATCTGTTGATTGATTGACTCTAGTCTTCTTCTTCTTCTTCTTCTTCACTGATCTTGGAGAGAGAGAGATTGGGGGAGAGATTAGGGTTTGTGTTCGCGTGAGAGAGAGAGAGAGGGAGGGGGTGTAGGTGTCAATATATATAAGACTAGTGACGTGTACGCAAACTCCGAAAGGAAACTAAACTGTAATGAGTGATGACGATTGGATTTTTTTTCTTTTTTACACAACGATTGGATGGGATTATTATTTTTTTTTATTCCTAGTCCTACCAGAAAAAGAAATAAGAAAAAGTTTTTTTTGAGGGGATTTTTTCTAAGATTTTTTTTATGGTAAAGAATAAAATAATTAATTATGTGGACACATTTTGTCCAACTAAAGCTGTTTTTGATTATTTATCACTTTTTAGGGAACTTTTTACTTAGAAAGTTCTAAAGTGTGGTCACAAATGTACATATTTTTTGAGATATACACTACATGGAAATAAGGAAAGGAATTAGTGATATGATATTTCAATTTCTTTTTCGGGTTTCCTAAAAAAATATCTTTTTTGGGGAGTGGCAGTTTAATTATTGGATAGCCAAATATATGTCAAAAATCAGTTATAAATAATGATGAGCATGTAATCAACAGATGCGATTCAGTTATCGAGACAAAAACAAAACAACGTATGACCATTATATTGTATTGTCATTTTTGTTAACTTAAACTAATTAACTCTGTACAATGAATATGTAAGGAGAATCTACAAATTGGTGACTACGTGAAATGTTTAATAACATATGCCGAATTAACTCAAATCATTATTCAACATAATTGTCGAATGAAAGAGTTCGTTGAGAAAAAATGTCGAAATAAAATAAATTAGCAGTAGCCTTAAATAAACTTCGCGATCTCTTTTTCTCCCGAGAATTGTCAGAGTTGTTCAAGTGTTAGTTATTACACAGTAACAAAATCTCGTTAAGACAATAACATATATAATATTTATTAAAAAAAACTATCGATATCAAGACGAGTTAACATAGAGGGAGAGAACCTTATGGCACTGGTTGTGTTATCTGAAAAACATTTGACTGGAAATTCCAACTCAACTAAAAATCACAATCTGCTTGGTATGCGCTTAAATTGTAGATCATTAATTTGGCTTATTCCTCCAAATTTTTCATGGTTGACTATTTTGGATGATTTTGACCGGTAAATTTGGTTAGTAAAACAAGACAAGAATTTGATAATTTTTCATGGTGTAGAGTAATTTTGGATTGGACTTTACAACACAACACTACGACGAATTACCAAATGAACCGGTCAAAATCATCCAGCACAGACAACTGTGAAGAATCTGGAATAACGGAGGGAATATATTGTTAAGTATTTGAAAATACTTACTCATAAATGTATTTTGTACAAGATAATGTCAAAAATACTATCACTTTTTATTTTCTCCTCCTTAAAAATGCATTATAATTGTTTTCTTAGAGATTTTCACCTACAAAAAATCTTCAATTTCGTAGATTCTATGACTGTTCGGAGATTATTTTTGTTTACAGATTTTCAACTTAAAAGTTTTATGTTATCACAAATAAATCATCTAAAAAGGCATATTGATGCAAACATGCAGTGGATAGACAATCTTAAGAGGAACTTTTGAGGAGAAGAAGCCACTTATGAGCTTACCATTGGCTTAATCAAAAGTTAGAGATAAGATACTAGTGGAAGTAATGCTTAAATTTGTTTGTTCTAGGACCATCTAGTAGTAGTAGTACTTCTTATTATTGGTAGTTTGGTACAAACCATAAACAAACACCAGGGTTTGAAATCATCAATGTTATCATCATCTATGACATGGCTCTCATTCGCATAAAACTAACTGGAATTTGGTCAACACGTCACCAACCAAATAAACTACCACTCCGTCCCAGCTCTTTCTACCCAAACTGACTTTTGTCACTATTCACTTGGTCACTTTGATCCGTTGATTTGAATAGCAAATCGATGTAATTTTTCGATAATTTTTTGGTGGTGTTGTAGAGTAAAAGTTTCTCTATAATACAGTGAAAAAATTATCAAAATATCGTATTATTTAGCCATCCAAATCACCCGGTCAAAGTGACCTAAATACGAGTCAAAAAGTCAATATGGGTAGAAAGAGCTGGGACGGAGTGGTACTTCGTCCACATAGCCATTTTTGCGAAACGCGTGGCGCCTTTTCTAGGTAAAGACGTCGTTTTAGCAAAAACTACACGTTTTGAATCACCCCCGCGTGCAACAAAAAATATTTAAAAACACGTTTTGAATATATATCGGGAAGCATCATGGATATGTAATGCACATTGTACTACTCCTACCATAAAACAGTGTTGTTTCAGGTGTTTGTAATTAATGTGTTGTTTCAGGAGTATTAAGGTAATAATTGGTGCCTGTTAAGGTAATAATTGGTGGCTATAATCAGAGCGGAGACAGGAATTGAAAATGTATCGAAACATAATCACACGTTGAAATTAAAGGTAGGATATTTTTTTAATTTTGTCAAAAATACTATTAAAAATGTATGATAAAAATAGGGGTACTAGTGCAATTTTTAGGAATTAGGGTGCGACACGTGTCCACCGCGCCGCACTCTAGCTCTGCCCCTAGGTTGCTAGTAGTATAGAGCATGGTTGGTTCCTTTCTCAAAACTTAGGCACGTGCTGAGCTAGATCAAAATTGAAGTGAGTTTGACAACACTTGCGGCTCTTGTTACCAAATTTCTGAAAAGTTTTCCGAATTTAAATTTGGGATATGTATAAAAAAGAATGTTAAATATGGTATTTGAAGTCTGATCTAAAATATCTCAAAGAATGGAGATCATGGGTGAGTTTGGTACGATGTTTTGGACTTTTTAAATCGACTTTTAGTTATAGCGAAAAAATATCGTGAGAAAAAAGTTAATGAAAAAAAAATGCACTTGTTCGGTAAAAACCTTTATGTGGTTAAAAGCTAGTGATGTAAAAACTTCGTTTTTTAGGAAAATATCACAGTTTTTGTTAATTAGTGAAGATTAATAGTTTACAATTTTTTTTTTTTTTTTTTTTTTTGAAAACATGAGGAATACCATAGATAGAGCAAAATAGCACGTACATACAAATTTTATATTTATTAATAATATTATGGCATGTCAAATGTGAATACAAAAAAGATGATTGGTCATATTATTCTTAAAAAAAAAGATGAAACCAATTTTTTTTCAAAAAGCCAGTATTACACTAAAAAGTCAAAATCCAAAAGATGGAACAATGTTTTTTTACACCAAACACCTCAAAATAAATTAGAAGTTCAAAATGGATTAGAAGCTGAAAAAATCTTAGCTGAAATTAAAATTTGAGTTCAGACTTGACAAACTGAACTATATTATGACAAATTTTAATCTCATTTGAGATTGAAATATGCAATTGTATCCCTTTTTTTTAAAAAAAGTTGCAATTGTATCCCTTAAAATACTCCTTAAGAACACATACACAATTCATACAAACCAATAAATAGATGAACAAATAGAACAAGGTAAATAAGATATGGTATACGGAATAAGTTAACGAAACCAAATTTCTCTCTCCTAAAGAAAGAGTTCAACGTATACCATATATATGGATGCCGCAAGAAAATATCACATGATTCTCTAATTCTCTTGAAATATCGAGAGGTGCTTTTGGAATAATAGAGCAAAGGTTTTCTCCTACACGTTTCAGCTTCAGCGGAACACATTTCTCAATAAATTTGCACTACTGAAGACGAAACAACTTGATGAATATCATCAAATTGTCGTGTGAATATAGCAATTACATCATTGACGAAGAAGTGAAAAGATAAGTGGCTCTAGAAAGGCCAACAAAAATGAGATACTAATTCCTAATACAACACACAAGTATCTATTAGGCTATATAGCTTGTGTTAAAAGCTCAAAACCAACAATGACTTCAAGCAAATTTGCAAAATTTTGATGTTTACACAACACACAACACAACAATGCAGCTACTAAGCTAGATTCGATAAAAGAACACACTTGTAGACTTGGTAGCGTTTACATACCACGTGTATGGAGTCCGGAGGCTGGGCTGTGTCAACGAATCAGATCAAATGTTTTCCAGACACATTGAAAGAATCAGCTCCTTCAATTCACTTACTAGGGTTGATTTTGCTTGGTGTACCTAAAGGGAGAAGATGCATGGGATCATTCACAGCATTCGGCCTTGTGTTCTTTCTGCAACATCTCCCACAGGCACAACACCTTCCTCGGATTTTGATAGTGAGCAAGGATGTAATCAGTTTCACACCCAGAGTTGTAAAACCGGTCATCATTGACATACTCCACCTTGCGACCTTGTCTCTGGAATTGGTTGATCCATATGCCCACAGCGACATCTTCTAGTTTGAAAAGCTGAATAAAGGGTCACGAAATTCAAATTTTCAATACATAGATTCAAAATCGTAACACCACATAACTTTTTTTTAATCTTTTCTTGGAGAGGTTCGGACACATTGGTTGAGGCAGGAGACGATCCGTGCCCATGATTGTTTGAGGAGGATTGTTTAACATGTGGTATTGTGGTGATTCAGACAAAGGGAGAGCTAGTGAGATTTATGGTTTGTCCAACATCAGGATTCTGTATGTTTTTCCTGTGCCAAATAAGATACTTGAACTACTCCCCTCATAGCCAGTTGGTCTTGAGGTGGAACCCAATCATGGGAACTCAACCATGAGGCCGTATGAGGCTGTTTGGGTAGCGCTTTTATTTTTTATTTGTCATAGTACTCCCACCGTCAAGCAATTGTCCATATTTCCTATTTGAGATGTCCCAAAAAGGTTGTCCACTCTCTTTCTAAAGGATAAAAGTCTTAACGAAATTCCAACATTGCCCATAAAAATATAAGAAACTCTTGTGGAATGAGAAAGAGAGGAAAATTGTGGAAGTGACATGCTAAAATTTGAATTTTAGTTCATTGACTGCATGCCTCTTTAAAAGTTTGGGGTTCCAAAAATATACAACCTTTGCGGGACTGAGGGAGTATTTAATCTGGTTCCGGGGTAAGAAAGTAAAGCAGTAACTTAAAACGCTTTATAAGCAACCAGCAGTGGCAGATAACCATGAAACTCGTCAGCCTGACCTTCTATCTACCAACCTTTTAAACAAAGGTAAAAGACACTTTCACCACCTCTAGCTTGACTTAAGGACACTTTCACCCCTTTCATTTTGGAAAAGGACACTTCACCCCTTCAGTGTGCCGAACTTGAGAAAACTTACACCCCTTATTGTGACGCCGTTAGTCATTGTCTGGTGTTGGGTTATGTCACTAAAAATAGTTTTTGGGACAAATTTATGCAAAACATGGGATTACCCAAGGGTATAATAGACTTTATGCATGATATGGAGGGTAAATTTATCTCCGAAACAAGTTTCACTGACTAACCCCAGCCCCACACTAATATCGTCACAATCAGGGGGTGTAAGTTACTTAAAGTTCGGCACATTGAAGGGGTGAAAGTATCCTTCAGTCAAACTAGGGGGAGGGGGGTGAAAGTGCCTTTTACCCTTTAAATAGACTTCAATAACCCCGTCTTTTCTGACAGCCTTAGTTTCAGCTGTTCCTAGGCTAAAGAGCTATTCAGAAATCACAATCAGCAGATAGATTCGAAACAAACTGATTGACACTGGACTGAGGAGCCATATATAATACCTGGAGGTCTCTTTCTTTGTGACCTTGGACAATGAATTTGGCAATGTCGCGAGAAATTATATAACCAGGACCATGAGCCCAAGGTGGGTATGTCTCATGCGGCCACTCCTACAAAGAAAACATTTCATCGCATCAATAAGCAATATGGTAACGCTAACATGCTTAAAAGAGAAGCTCATTAATGTACATACCTCGGTACTTATGTGCCACTTGTTATCTTTGTCCCTGTGGGGGGACGAGTCGAAGGACATAAGACCATACAGCAAACCATCTGGAGCCTTACTACTCAGACTAGAAAGAACTTCATCTACTCTAACAAAGGCATCATCATCGGTTTTCATGATATATTTTGCCGGGAGAATCTTGGTCTGCAAATTGGAAAAAACACAATCTTGATCAAGGGTGAGTTTGGTATGACTTAACTGCAACTTCAGTTGACTTATAAGTTTATGTAAAAAAAGTCTACGACAAAAAAAAATAACAAAAAAAGTAAGGTGTGTTTGGTGAAAAAGATGTTTTAAGTCCAAAAGTTAAAAAAAAGCTTCAAAACCCAACTTTTTCTAGACTCAAATTTAACACTATGATTTTATAAGTTGAAATCCAACTTTTGAGCTCATAAGTCCATACCAAACACTACTTATAAGCAGGCTTTAACTTATAACCCAAAACTGACTTATAAGCTGCTTATAAGTCATACCAAACTCCCCCCCAAGTCAAAACTGCTACATAAATGGAGTTGTGGAATATCTGAAGGTCTGCCGGGATAACAAGTGGGATATGGTGATTTTGGTACGACTTATTTGCAGCTTAAGTATACTTAGAAGTTTATGTCAAATAAGTCTAATAAAAGCACAAGAAAAAGCTGAGCGTGTTTGGTCTAAAAGTTTGTGCACTTAAAAAGTTCAAGAAAAGCTATTAGAATTTCTTTAGATTCTTTTTCAAGAACTCCACTTTTTTTTTACGTGTTTTTATTACTATAAACTTTTAAGTCCAAATCCAAATTATCAGCTTATAAGCCCATACCAAACACTATTTATTGGTTGACTTCAACTTAGAATCCAAAAAATCCTATAAGCTGCTTATAACTCATACCAAACTCACCCATAAGAGCAAAAAAAAAAGTTACTGGATTTGTTATTTGCCTTATTTGCCTCATTCTCACAGGGAGTTCAACTTATAACTACGAATAGAAGTTGGAGGAGTGTTCTTAAACATTCACCATGAATTCTACACATGTGAGAGTTGTTTCTAAGAAGACCCCATTAACAATTTCAAGAACAGGACTTAAATAATGAAGCTTAACCTCAACACTACAACATGTAATGTAGTAGACATGTTCCATAAGTCTAATTGATCAACATATGTTTCATTAATGTGTTCGGTTCTATAAGTGTTCAATAATACCAACCGGTTAATGACTTGTGCAACAAGTTGATGCTTCTTAGACCACTGGACTTTGAGGAATACGTTTGATTAGAGTAGGGAACTTCTAATTACTAAAACCACCCTGCCATGGTGACCACATCCGACCCCAGTATATACAGGTATGGGAGTTTGCAGCATAGTCTAAACTCTAAACTCTGGAGCATTAGTGAATGATACTTTGCCGTCACCACAACTAAATCATGCTTTGCACCAGAGAATTTGAAATCAACAAGGAAAGAAGTTTCTGATTTTTCTGCCTTTATTAAATTTTCCATATTTCAGATCGACAAATTTGGAGACAGATGAGATCACATCAAATGATAAGTAGAGTAATCTACATACCCCCATAACGCAGATTGCAATTGTTTTCAAAGTGAGAAGGTTGTAGTAATCCACAAAGGGCATCAGTTGGATATCTCCATATGCTTGAGCTTCTTTCCAAAGCTGAAAATTGACCTCCTTATTCTTATGCTGCAAGTTTTAACAAGATGTAACAAAAAATGTCATAGCTGTTGACTCACAAACTATAATAAGAAGCCCATAACAAATACAAATAAATTTCAGTTTTGGATAAAATTTGTCACAGATATGAGAAGCTACAAATTCACAACAATTCACATACACAAACCGATCAAGACAAGTAAAGATCATCTTACATAGATCTTAATATCTGGTACGTCAGACTGAAAATTCATTCAAATACATAAACCTGAACAAGAATAGAACCAGATCAGCTAAGATGCACCACTATTGCTTACAAGTCCCCGACACACCATGTAGCATATTACACCGTGTTCTTAGGATTCTTCCGGTTCTGACACCGCAGAGAGCATGCGCACAAGTATTTAAGCAGTGTGAAGACATGGTGTGGTGTTAGGCTTATAGGATTTCTTCTCTCAAGAATAGAAATAAATCAAAACATGAAAAATACCATTTATACATTGATTTGTGAACCTGGACGGTCGGACAATATAGAAGACAAAAAAGGACGTAGATATAGAAGACAAAAAAGGAGGTACTACCGCGAAAGAATGTCATTTTTTCATGGGTAATTGACAGAAACCACCCATGTGGTTTGGGCATTTACCATGTTACTACCCTGACCTTGGAAATACAGGAGACCACCCTTCTGTTACTCCAAACGTGTGACAAAAACCACCCTTCCATCCATTTTCACAGTTTACACATTTTTTTGAGACAATTTTACCTTACTTCTTCTTTGACCAACACCATAAACCACAGACCTCACTTAAGTATCTCTTTGCCCTTAGCCTCTTGGGTTTTCTAATTGCTCTGGTGTTGTTGGGTGAGTCCATTGGGAAGAACTGGTGGTGGCTTTGGTTGGTGAGGCCACCATCTACCTTCCTCTCCGGTAGAACACACAACCACAAAACCACCAAATCCGACCTTCATTTCTCTTATCTCTGCCTCGAATTGAAAACCCTCGATCCTGCCTCTGCACTATCTGACCAGAACCACCAACCCAGCCCTCGGCAGCCATTAAAGCCGGCGACTTGTTTCATCCTGAACCAAGACATTCCACAACACCCGCAGAAAAAAACCACGGATCGAGAGAAGAGACGATATTAGGTACTAGGGTTTGAAGGGAAGTTGAGAGGTCGAGATGAGAATTGTGGACGGTTTCCAAACGGGTTTCGAGCTGTTGACGGATCTCTTTGACGGATATGACTACGTTTCCATCTGATTAAGACTCCATCTCTGACATGGGTGTGATCTGGGTTTCAATTGGAATGAAGAGGGACAGAGAGATCTATGGTACAGTACTTAATGTTGCAAAGAATAGTGGGGAGAGATGGAACAGCTGCAGCTAGTGGTGATGGAGGCAGTGGTTGAACATGAAGATTACCATCACTTTCTCCACCTCCAGCCACCGTCGCCGCTCCTACAATCACCATTACCAGCTCTTTCTCTCTCTGAAACCCAAACCCAGAACCAAAACCACCCGAACCCCTCTCTCAAATTAAACTCGAAGTGAAGACGGAAAACCTTGAATCGAGCTTCCACAGAATCAAGCCCCAAATTGGAGCACGGAAATATCTTCTTCCAGCTCATTCAACTAATTGTCCGACAGACTCCTTCTCTTTTGCGGTTCCGAATTTATTTTCTGGGTTGTTGTTGGTGGTGGTTTGGGCAAATAAATTGCGGATCGATTGGCTATGTGCAGATATGTTCACCTATGAAATTGATTCCCTCAATCGATAGAATGAGGAAGAACCTACAAAGTAGTTTTTCCAGGGGTTTTGGAGGAAACTCATTTAGTGGTCTGTTATGGATAAGGGACATAATGGACTGTTTTTTCGCTCCGTTAGTCTCCGTTAGTCATAAGGGTGGTCTCCGGTATTTCCCAAAGGTCAGGGTAGTAACATGGTAAATGCCCAAACCACAGGGGTGGTTTCTGTAAATTTTTTTCATACATATTTTTCATTAGAGATGGTTCTCCAGTTATTTTTCACCTAAGTAGGTATTTAGGTAGTTACATATTCTGCAGCGAACTAAATGTAGAATGTGGTACCACTTACTTCACATAAAAATAAGTGTAGCATGCACACATGTAAAATTATACAAACTCCCAGTTGTGGCATGTTCCTGAACGGTGAAGAAATCTTCCGTGCTTTATTTTCAATAATCAGAATGTTTAAATAGACTAATTACAAACACTATACACTAATTACAAACATCGTCCTCAACTAAGTGAGGTACGTATAAAAACGTCCTACGACTATTACTCCCCCGCAGTCGAAACTGTAGGCAAGCCAACACTGAGACTGGAACGAAAGCGCTGGAACAAGGGCCGAGGAAGACCCTTGGTGAAGATGTCGGCGTACTGATAATCTGCTGGAATGTGTAACACGCGAAGCTGACCCAAACGAACCTTCTCACGAACGAAAAGTGTAGATCAATCTCAACATGCTTAGTGCGCTGATGCTGAACAAGATTACCAGAGAGATAGAGTGCACTCACATTGTCGCAATACACGACGGTGGCCCGAGGCGGGGTGACGCGAAGCTGAAGAAGCAAATTCCGAACCCAGCAGAGTTCGGAGATGGCGTTAGCAACACCGCGATACTCAGCCTCAGCACTAGAATGAGATACTGTGGCCTGACGCTTGGACGACCAACTCAGAAGATTGTCCCCATAGAAGACACAGTAACCAGAAGTGGAGCGGCGCGTGTCCGGACAACCAGCCCAATCTGCGTCAGTGTAGGCGGTGAGGGAATCAGTAGCAGAGGCAGAGAGCCGAAGAACATACTCGAGTGTCCCACTGATGTAGCGCAAGATACGCTTCAAGATACGCTTCAGGGCATGAAAGTGCGGCTCACGGGGATCATGCATGAAGAGACAGACCTGCTGAACGGCAAACTGGATGTCGGGTCGAGTGAACGTAAGGTACTGCAAGGCCCCAGCAAGGCTGCGGTATAGGGTCGGATCAGCAACCGGCGGGCCAGATGTAGCTGTGAGTTTACTCCCTACCTCAACAGGGGTGGCAGTAGACTTACAGGTCGACATAGAGGCACGACGAAGAATGTCGGTCGCATACTGATGCTGAGACAGGAACAGGCCAGACGAATCACGAGTGACAGCGATGCCCAGAAAATGATGCAGATGGCCGAGGTCAGTCATAGCAAACTCTCCAGAGAGCTGGGAGACAATCTGATCCAAGACAACCGGAGACGACCCAGTGATGACGATATCATCCACATATAGCAGGAGGTAGACGATGTCCGAGCCACGACTGTAGACGAAGAGAGACTCATCACATGAGCAACCAGAGAAACCAATAGTCTGCGTGAGGACGGTGGCAAATCGCTGAAACCAAGCACGGGGAGCCTGCTTCAGACCATATAAGGATTTGCGTAACCGGCAAACAAAGTCAGGATGGCGTGTGTCGCGGTAGCCAGGGGGCTGATGCATGTATACCGTCTCAGAGAGATCACCATGACGAAAAGCGTTCTTGACATCCAGCTGACGGATAGGCCAAGATCGGGTGACGGCGATGCTGAGAACTGTACGGATGGTGGTCGGTTTGACAGCCGAGCTAAAAGTCTCCTCACAATCAATCCCAACCATCTGGGACTTCCCATTAGCTACAAATCGCGCCTTATAGCGCTGCAGACTGCCATCAGCGCGAAACTTGTGACGAAAGAGCCACATAGATCGCAGAACATTAGCCCCTGCCGGGCGAGGAACCAGATCCCAAGTGTGATTCGTAACCATAGCTCCAAACTCATCATTCATGGCCGCTTTCCAGCGAGGATCAGACAAGGCTAGGATGGGGGATTTGGGAAGGGGCGAGATGGGATCTGGTGGCTGGGCCGCTAAAGTGAGACGGGTGACTGGTTTGACAATGCCGTGCATGGATCGGGTGGTCATCTGAGGTGAGGTAGGAAGAGGAGAAGTAGCCACTGGGCTTGGTGTGGGTGACGCAGGAGGGTCAGGCAACACAGGCACATATGGTACAGTAGGAGGGCGAGTGGTCACAGACCGACGGACGTAGTGCTGAGGAAAAGGTTCCACTAGGGTCCGGGACGGGGTAAGCTGTGTAGGTGCCCTAGGAGGTGTGAGTTGGGATGTGGGTGCCCTAGGAGGTGTGGGTGAGAGTGCGGTAGCCACAGGGTGGAGAGCACGATGAGTGATGAGGGGAGACGGAAGACTGTCATCGGCATCAGACGTCCTGTGAACAGAGGGAGACACTGACCCAAGAGAGGAGAATGGAAACACCGTCTCATCAAAAGTGACGTGACGGGAAGTGTGAACACGACCAGTGCTCAAGTCGAGACACCTGTACCCACGATGGTTAAGAGGGTAGCCCAAAAAAACACATCGAACAGAGTAGGGTGCAAGCTTGTGAGGTGAGGTGGCAGAGAGATTCGGGTAACACAAACATCCGAACGTGCGAAGATGCTCATAGGAGGGTGAGCGATGATAGAGGGCAACAGTAGGGATAATGTTGCCAAGAACTATGGTGGGAAGAATATTATGGAGGTAGACAGCAGTGAGAAGAGACTCAACCCAGAAAGAGGCTGGTAAAGAAGCCTGAGCGAGGAGAGCACGCGTAATGTCATTGATTCTACGAATCATGCGTTCAGCTTTGCCATTTTGAGATGACGTCTGAGGACACGCAAACCGAAAGAGTAGTCCATGATTAATGGCGTGGGAGTGAAAGGAGCCATTATCAAATTCTCCACCAAGGTCACATTGAAAACTCTTGATGGGTCGCTGAAATTGGGTTTGGACAAAGGTAGTGAATTGTTTGAATTTCAATATGGCTTCGCTTTTCTGTTTTAGTGGGAAAACCCAGAGAAAATGTGTGTAATCATCCAAGAGTAGTATATAGTATTTGTAGTGCGATTTGCTTAAAACAGGAGATGTCCATAAATCACTGTGAACAATGTCAAATGGACTAACAGTGGAAGAAGTAGAAGCTAAGAAAGGCAAACACACATGTTTACTAATCTGACAAGCATGACACAGAGTGTCTGATTTATTCCTACTACAAGCTACGAACTGACTACTACGAAGCAAATCTAAAACTGGAAGCCCGGGATGACCGAGGCGGTTGTGCCAAACTGAAGCTGGAAGAGCAGCTAACGAGACAGCGGACGACTGTGGTGGGCCAGGCTGGAATGGATAGAGATCACCCGAACTGCTGCTCCTCTGTAAAAGAGCTCCCGAACGTAGGTCCTTCACAGAAAAACCAAAAGGGTCAAACTCAACAGAAACCTGATTGTCAGTGGTAAATTGACGAACAGATACTAAGTTTTTGATAACATTTGGGGTGAGTAAGACATTTCTAAGGTGAAGGGAACGGGTGTTAGTGGTAAGGGTGTGATTGCCAGATCCTTTCACTGGAATGCTAGAGCCGTTTCCCACAAGTATGTTAGGAAAATGACAAGATGAAGAGAGGGAGGAGAGGATACCTGACTGCGGAGTGAGGTGAGTAGAGGCGCCGATTATCAAGATACCAAGTCTGATCCGGGACGCTGAGTGTCATGCCTGAGAGCTGAGAACCCAAGTTAGTAGCAGTCGGATGGCCAGAAGCAGCAGTGAGTGCCTGATGACGCGCGGCCGGTGGTGGACCGAGAAGGCCAGCATGACTAGGCCGTGGAGTACTCCAGCCCGTAGTCGGGTAAGGGCAGGGAGGCACAGGTCCCGTGGGGCAGGGGCACCAAACGCATGAGCCTTGGGAGCCCGAGGGTGCAGCAGGAGGTGTCGGAGCAGCTGGTTGACCACCCCCTGTCCCGGATTTGCGACGTCCGTTCCTGCCATTCCCATTCCGACGCTGTCCACCGCCATGGTTCCCATTCCCGCCAATGGAGTGGCCGCCGGGCTGAGAAGAAGTGGCATTCGGCTGTCGGTTCGAAGGAGTCGAAACCAACACCTGATGCGGGCTAGGATGGACAGGCTCCTGTCGGGCAAGAAGACGCTCGTGTAGTCGGATCATGGAAACAGCTGAGAGATACTCCGGAGAGGGACGAGTCTGCTGGATGATCATGGAAAACCCGGTATATGCAGGAGAGAGACCATTGGTGCTGTATAACCAACCGCTGGTTCGAAACTGAAGTGCCGACATTCCCAATACGATCCGCCAAGTTCTTCAGCCTGGTGCAGTAGTCGTCGAGAGACGAGCAGTGGTCGATGCGCAGATTGACAAATTCCAATTCCAGTTCTGCTAGCCGAGAGCCCTGATTGTCGTGAAAGAGGTTCTCCAACTTCAACCATGCTTCTCGAGCAGTCTGGCCCCGAGTAAGTATAGCGAGTGCCAAGTCATCACTAATCGTTTGGTAAATCCAAGACAGGATTACCGAATCAATGGAGCTCCAGAGGGGATCACTGTTAGCAGGTGGCGGGCCTTTGTCAAGATGGTCCGAAACACCAAAGGAGTGGGTTTGGATGCGAAAGAATGTGGCCCAGTGATCATATTGAACCTTGTCATTGTCTAAAGTAAAGCGAACTCGTTTCTCAATATTGTTGACCATGAAAACGGGGTGGAGGGGTTCCTTAGCGGTGGCCGAGGAGGCGGTGTCGGTGGTGGTTTCAGATGACATAATGCTGCCGGAGAGGAGATGAAGCTAAAATAAAAACGGGCTGCTGAAGCCGAGCCGAACACACAGGAGCCAAGCCGAAGAGAGAGCTGAAAGTGGCTGCTGAAGCTGAGCCTAAAGCACAGGAGCCGAGCTGTTGAGAAGCTGCGTAGCCGAGCCGAATTCAGAAACGCGGAAGCCGGGCCGCGGAGTGAGCCGACCTCGTTTCCTGAGCCGATAAGCGAGCCGACCGCGTTATTTAGTGAGCCGAGATCTGCGATTAAAAAAACCCTAACGCGTAGAAGCTTGTTTCGTCGAGGCTCGCATGATAGATCGAGCAGAGGGCACTCGAAGGGGGGGCGGCGACGTTGCAGATGGCGACCTAAAGAGCGGTGAGCAGGGTGGCCGGAGAATCGACGGCGACCCGCGGAGGAGAAGCGACCTGCGGAGAATCGACGGCCTGAGCAGCGGAGGAGAAGCGACGGAGAGCTCCAGAAACAACCTGATGTGAGCGGAAGCTAATGGTAGCGGTCGTCTGAGAGGGAGGACGACGGCCACCTGCGGTGGCGTGAGGCCGGCGACGGGAGGTAAAGACAGAGACCAAGTGCTCTGATACCATGAAAGGTGAAGAAATCTTCCGTGCTTTATTTTCAATAATCAGAATGTTTAAATAGACTAATTACAAACACTATACACTAATTACAAACATCGTCCCGCAACTAAGTGAGGTACGTATAAAAACGTCCTACGACTATTAGTTCCTATATTTTGTTAACAAATTTGTTGGCGTTGTGCTATTTTGTCTGGATGTGTATTACAATCTGCTCACATTAAGCGTGTCGAATAAAATTGATAATATAGTTTGTGGAAATAACATGAATTGTTTTTTGTCACAGAAACAAAATGCAGAAAGAACACACTAAAACTACTATGTAACTTTTTTGAAGAGACAAAAGAACCTACAACGCTAACTTGCAATTCTATGAACTTACTATCTTTAAGGTCTGTTTTGAACAAACGAAAGCTATGTTTTTTTCTCATGCTTTGTTTATTATATATGTTGCACAGTATCAGCTTGCTTTCGAAGACTACAAAAGCAACAACTTTTTTGTCAATTAACTACAAACGATTGATTTTGTTTCTCTAATTTGAATTTGGCATGAAGCTGTCTTTGATGAATTGATATGCAATGACTTCATTCTATCACAGGCGACAACATATGTTCATTCTGAAGAACTGATAGAATATCTTTACTGAATCTTGTTCCTTGGGTTGCCATTAAATGTCCGGCCCATTACTAGCCGGAAAAGATCTGAATGATGCGTAAAGCTGATTCCATGTTCGGTTGATATACAACCAAATCAAAACACTCTCCACCTAGGATCTAGTAATAGAGTAACAGCATTAGTTTGCAGTGTTTGAGTCAGGACACAAAATCATATTGCATGCTAAATTACTTTAAGCTTTGATCCCTGACATGCAACTAATGATCTCTTTGTCCTTGCACATATTGCAATTGACAAGCAATCTCCAACCTAACTGCCACTAACAGCAAGATGACATCATTTCTTGCTCAAGCCAAGGATCCTTCACTAAAACATCTCAACTAATGTTTGTCGTTGTATGACTTTGCTATGGAAATTGCAGAAGAGTAAATGATTTTACCTACTCGCTCCTATGACTGTAGAGTTACTGTTGGAGACTAGGTCAGTATCACTGCTCGAGATTGTCAGCGAAATTTTGAAAGCTCGCTCTCTTAGCTGACAACTGAAAATAACTATGTATTTATATTCGGTGATAATATTATTGCGATTGCTAATATGTTGTCCAGGAGGATGTAATAGTAACTTGAACTCAGCTTAAAACTCCAGTTGTTCCTAATAGGTTAAGAGGAAGAGGGTGTTTCACGGTGGAGATCACCTCTCACCACATGCAATGGCCTTTGAGGTCAAGGGCTCTATTTGAGCTAACAGCTCAAGGACTAGTCCAATTCCCTTGAGCCTAGTTGTCAATGGGGGTGTTCGGATGAAAATAGACTAGTTTATACTATAAACCAGTTCTCTGCGAAGAAACTGGTTTATAATACAAAACCAGTTTAACCCCGTCCACACAGCCTCAATGCCATACTTTTTATTATTATTATTATTATTATTATTATTATTATTATTATTATTATTATTATTATTATTATTATTATTATTATTATTATTATTATTATTATTATTATTATTATTATTATTATTATTATTATTATTATTATTATTATTATTATGTTCATTGTTCAATTAACAGAAGTCTACAACATCATATTTCTCCATCATAAATGAACATCACGCCTCTATCTATTCACATATAAAAATCTCCAAATACCGGGCATGTTGCTATGTGGGTCTAATTTTCAAGAGAAAAATAAGGGATGAGTCACGTAAGTCCCTGAATTCAAGTCTACTTCTGAGAGAAGGAGCCCACACCCCTGGAGCCTGGAGAGCACAATAGAAGTTACTGCTAGCTCTAGCCCTAAATGCAATGTGTACGCCAGCCAACACAAATATCCTTAAAATAAAAAACGACCAACATCACAGCCTTACCAAATTCAGTTTTTAGGGGAAATGTCTAGTGCAAATAAAATTACTACTGTACATGCACGCCCCAGTAGGCAATTCATTCTTACTTACCAGACCGATGAAGAAGCGGACAGCAACATCTCCCGAGCGTATAGCTTTATATTGCATCCAAGACCTCCTCAGTGCCATACGGCGCTCAAAGTTATTCCCAGTAGAGAAAACTCCAATTAGCATTACGAGTCTTTTCTTGCTGATTGGAGGAGCTTTAAGATGCTCATTATCAACTGTCAACTCAAAATCATTCGAAACGGGTAACCCTTTAGCTAAGGCAGATACAAGTTTCAGACCACCTCCCACTTTGACTCCGCTAACCAACCACGGCTCAAGGTTCTGCATTATAGAAAGGGCACCCAAGGTGTTAACTTAATAATTTATATTAAGAGTAACTAACATTCTGAATGTAGCATTTGGTGAAGTGCAGCGAACTCATACCTTACCTTCCTATAAGCGAAAGATGTTTCATGTCTTCCATTCACAGCCATGTGGAATCCCTCCACTCCAACCCACAGAGTTGCTGTGAATGCATAACCTTCGACAAATGGGAAGTTGGCAGTCAAATGAGCACCTCCAGTAGAGATGTTGGCTGCCTTGTCACTATTAGGATGGCTTGAGTTCGGATTCTGTTCCCTAGTGCTTCTGACAACTTCTTCATTACACTTCAAGAGTTCATCAACTGCGATTCCCACCAAAGGCATGTTAGGTCGCTGATTTTTAGGATAACTGTAGTCGGAATTCAAGTGTCGTATTACTGTTCTTTCGTGTCCAAAGATGAAAGCAATACATCATACGGGTAACCTTTTGGTTCAAACAAAGTTCTGTTACCCATAAGAAGTTTTAATTTTCACAAAAAATGAGGTTTAATGGAATTTTGAGACTCATTTGGAAGATATAATAAAATTAACGGATATCCAGCAGTACCATGATATAGTTGGTTTCAACCACAAACCCCATAGCCCGACCCCGTACCCTTAATAGTATTTAAGCTTTTTAAGTAGAAACATGTAAACTTGGCTTTGTTCTTTAGACCTAAGCAAACTCACACCATATATAGGAAATCACAAGTCACGGACATAGTACAGTAATGCAATAGATACAGCAAAATTGTGTACCTTTTATCGCATTAGAGGACCGGTGATCAGGACAAAGTTCTTCTTTTCCCCATCCTAGTTCATTTGTCCATGTATTTTGTAATATCATTGGCTTTTCAGTTAGGTTATCCCCAACCACATGCACATTGTAATGCAAAACCACTGGAGGCATTGCCTCCTCTGGGAATTGTGACCCAATCAGTTCAATCTGGAAGCTACCATTGTGTCCGTCTGGTAAGCCAATGATCGTAACTGAAGAGTCATCAACTAAGCCACAAGGAATCTGAAGAACAACCCCATCCTCTGGAACTACTTCACTAAGTGCACCAACCGTGTAAGGGCAATCTTTGTGTTCTAACGCGTCATTGCTATTGGAAGCCCTTTCCTTCTCGATGACAGAGAATAACTCTCTCCATGCTATGGCACCCTCTTTGATACCTTGAGCTGTTTCAGGCAGCGCGTCTGACCTAGAAAGCAAAGAACGCATTTCATGCCATACAAGGAACGTCTTCAACTCTTCAGTTGACATATTTTTTGAAGTGTATAGCTCGTTAATCCCTTTGACTTCGATGAGGTGGGGCTTCTTCCTTTTTTTAACATCAACTACTTGTGGTTGTGGTTTCTTCACTTCGGTTCCCAACAATTTAGCATCGATACTTGCCTCGATAGCGCGAGATTCATCAGAAGGATGGTTGTTGAAGAAATCATATGATGTCTGCTTCTTCGGCTGCTTACCAATAAAGCAGTACCGAAGAAGTAAAATCCCAGCTAGAGCTAAAATCAACACTCCTCCTGACCACTTCTTCATTTCTAATTAATGCTAGCTCAAATTTACAACCTCAACATACTTGACAAGCAAAATTTAATGACTCGAATAGAACAAGGACCAGGGGGATTCAGGTTCCCCTACCTTAAGTCCATAACCTTTGTTCGCAACGAGTTTCCACTTCTGCTCCGAAACTTATAGTTCTGCAAATGGATAATCCGATAAATCCCCAACGTTTCCAATCTAAAACTGAGCCCGGTGCCATTGAATGATTTTGGGGTTCAAGACGCTCACAGTCCCAAAAAGAGAACTCTTCATTGACCCAATTCGGTTCGGATTATGTATTAGTAGCTCAAAAACAACAACCTTTAACTCGTAGTGACTCGCGCAAACTTCGGGCAGGTCACGACTCACATCCCCCTCCTACAATCTCCAGTAATGCTCCTAGGTGTGCACTGAATATGGAATTTTAGTTCTGCTCCTGAAAAGTACTAAAAACCCTAAACAGACAAAACCCAGAAGCCCTCTTTGTCACAGAAACCCACAAATCCAACAATGAGCTCCTTTCACTTACCATATTCAGTTTCTTGATGTCAGAGTGTGCTGCAAGAGTGGTAGGGCAAAGTTACTAAAAGAACACAAAATTGAAGTACTACCTGTCAAAATTGATGATCCTTGAAGTGCAATAATAGAATTGGTACAGAGAAAAATGGTTTGAAATCAGAATACTAACCATTACTAGGGCACTAGGCTCTGCTGATTGAAGTCTGGTAGGACTGTGTAATTGATAAATAAAAGCTTAAAGCAGAGAGAGAGGAAGAAAAGATCTAAACCTTAGGGTTCATACCAGAGAGAGAGAGAGGTTTGAGTTCTTGAACGAAGTGGAAGGTGTAGCTGAGAGCTGAAATGGAGTGAACAGTGAGAGGTTTGGGGTTCTAGAGATTGGATCTTTAGAGAGCTAAAAATGACTTCACAGTTTACACTGCCATGCTCTCTTCTCTCTCTGTGTTCGTCTTTCTTCGGGTGGGAATGGAACGACACCGTTCTCTTCGCCGCGTGTTTCGGGGAATCTTTGGACACCTGCACGTAGAGTCAACAGTGGAGAAATTTTTGTTTGCTCTAAGAGCAAATACACGTGGTGCTCTAGTCAATACAGCACATGACACGTCAGGAAGAAAGAGAATAAGTGGCAGACAAAAGAAAATGGATTCTTACGTGTTCCTGACGTGTCCTGTGATGTATTAATTAGAACACCACGTCATATTTGCTCTTGGAGCAAGCAATAATTACTCGTCAACAGTGGCCCTTTTCTGGTTGTAGTCATTTCGGTTTAATCCGTCTTCCAGTTTCCTCCTTCGCTATGAACACGTGTAAGGGTGTGCACTCAAACGGTCAAACCGCTAAACCGTCCAACTCAGACCATATCTGACGATTTAGCAATTGTTTGGGGGTAATTTACACTTTGTAACCCTAAGTTTAGGTAGTTATGCAAGATATATCCTTACTGTTCATGAACTGACACAATACACCCCTAATTTTGACGGAACGTAATAGAATTTAACGGACAAGTTGAAAGTATATTTTTACCCTTCGTGTTTAAGTACCCTTGCGTTTTGGTAAACATGCAATTTAAACCCTGTTGTTTGCTACCGAGCCACCGCAATTCAATTCACAACCCAGCACTAGACCCAAGAAGAAAACGAGTAAGTTTCGGAGTCTGGTGATGTCTCGTTGGAGGTTTGACCCCTGAAAGTACCGAACGACGACGAATAGGGTGCTGAAGAAGAAGCAGAGGAGGAACGGAAACACTACGGTTTGCATTTAGGTGTATTATGGTTCCGTTTTAGGTGTTTGAAGGTTGGATTTTTGTGGTATTTGAATGTTTTTGGGTTCGATTTTGTGGTGATACGGTTCAAAAGTTGTTTTGTTTTTACAGATTTGTGACAGATTTCGATGGGATAGAAAATAGGTGAGAGATGGGGTGGTGGCGTGGACGCTTGATTTGAAGCTCCGTTTAATGGTTGTGGCAATTATTTGCTTCGTTTGAGTGGTTGAAGTGATCGTGAATGAGGATGGATGAGCCTGCTAGGGGTCATGATTTTGGGGGAGAGGATAAAGACAGAAGGGGGAAGGATAAATGATCAAGGGTTAAGCACAAATCGTTGGACAAGGAGGTAAAAAAAAAGAGTAAATTGTTAGAATGAAATTGGACAGATATTGAAGAATCAATATCAGTAAAAAAAAAAAAAAAAAAAAAAAAAAAAAAAAAAAAAAAAAAAATCTTTTACATAAAAAAAATTGGTCTCCAGTTTCAATTTTTATAAACAAGTAGTTTAGAGTTTTAAAACACGTTTATAATTTAGGTCGGCCTATAATTTATCACAAGAATATAGCAAGTACTCCGAACTTTACAACAAGTTAAGAAAATGGTTCGATCAGTTATCAGATTATAAATATTCAAATAAGTCATACACTCGTAAAGTACTACATTTGTTTCTTATCTTTCAGCTTATTTTATTTTTTGACACTATTAGAGGATTGCCCGTGCCCGAGGGCACTACCCCAAAAACACGTTTAACCTATTGTATGTCATAAATAAAATGAGTATTTTCATCTACAAACATGGGTAGAAAACGAAGACAACATAGATAATTGTATTAAATAATCAGAAACAAAGGAAGCCCCTTTTTATAATTATGATAAAAGGAGTTGGTAGTTAAGTTGGTAGTTAATTAGTGGGTAGTTAAGTGGGTGGTAGGTGAGATCTAAGAGCTGGGGTTAATTCCATCTAACGGTCTAAAAGACATTTTAAAGTCAACCGTCTTAATTTATAATATAGATTCGTATGGTCAATTTGACACAGTGATTTGGTTAGCAAAAAAGTACACAAACTTAGTGATCACTCTTTGCATAAACTTTACTCTACAATACTATGAAAAGTTTGTCAAAAAATTACGTCATTTTAGTATCAAAATCGCCGAGTCAAAGTGATCCAATTACGGGTAAAAAAACCAAAGTTGAAAGAAAAGAAACATAAGTAGTAGTTATGTTGAGGATGTATATATTATTTGACTTTTTTTTTTATAACGTATATATATTATTTGATTGACTATATGATAATCGATTAAAAATATACAATTTAGCTATTTTGAAAATATTATCAGCTACAAATTTGAACTAGGTGCCTCAGCCGAGATATAATTTAACACCCCCCGAAATTGCAAGGCCGGCCGGGCCCCACGTTCGGAAGAGATGTCTCCGCCCGAGGTGATGAGCCTCATTGGGAACGGATAAGGATCGTCGGTTCACAGCTAGTACAACCATCGATAACTCAAAATACAGTTTATTACAATTCCAATACAACGGTGATAGCTTTTGAAAATCAATGAATACAATTATCAGTGATATGAAACAAATTACTACGTGATGTCTCAGCTAACAAGTCTTCCTGTCCTTGTGTCGTGAACGTTCCCCCACCTCGATAGACAACCTGCGGTTTTAAAATAGCAAAAGCCGACGCAGTTTTTACAGAAAATAGTCAGCAAACGGCTGAGTAAGAAACATCTCAACACGTAAACAGATGATTGGGCACATATATTTCAAAGACACGTAAACAGGTAGAGAAAACAGATTATGAATTAAGATCACAACTAAAAGTGACAAGATTAGCGGGATAAACTTTGATTTGAGATTTCTTCAAACTTTTCATTATTAAAGTCCAAATTCTTCAACTTTTCTGGCGGCCACCTGGCCACGTGCCACGGGTAAGCAGCTTGCTCTACTGCCCCATGAGCCCCAGAATTAACCTTGTACGAGCTAAACCATGCAGAGTACCCGTCTGCCTCGGAATAAAATATACGGATTATCTCGAGGGTCTAGCAACCCTACTTCAACCCGGCGGTTGAGAAAGCCCCACTAGTTACGACCTTCCCGCCTCATAACTCGCCTACAAGACCTTAAGTGTCGACACCCCCTAGAGGTTAGCAACTCCGCTAGAGTAGTACTTGTAGCTCCTCCCATATCCTCATGGTAGTGTAGGATAATGGGCACCAGGGTATGCCAGAGTTTGGCTCCCTAAATCCCCTGACCAGAACATATGGTCTAAACATTAGTGAACCAAATAACAACTCGTACAAGTCATCTTTCACTTTACGTTTCTTAGTGTCTTAAAAGTACTTTTATGAAAATGTTGATCCTCCACTCGATTCCGGTGATACAATTCCAAGGAAGTAATAAATAAAGTAATGGTGAATCAAAAGTATATTTCATAATATTCAAGGGATAAAGTCCAACTCTACTGCTTGGTCTCAAGATAGGAATCGTTTCCAGATTTTAAGCATACGGATATTCTGATAGTCCGACAGTAAATCATTTGCGCAGATAACACGTTGATAAACTCATTTTGGTGACTGAAGAGTCGAGCATATAACTTACCTCAAGTAGGAATAGCAAACAGCACGAACTAGCTCCTACTGATAGACGTAACCCTCGTCTATGAACCCGTCGCCTACAAATTTATAGTCTCTAATCAATCCAAAGTCCATAAAATGCACATATTCGATGTGAAATACCCCTAAAGACTAGTGGTGGAGCGAGGCATCCTATTTTCTATTGAGACCAACTAATTTATCTTTTAAAAACAATATTCGTAGCAAGTTAACAAATACTTAATAAAATAGTTGATGTCATATACTTATTGATAAAAGTAAAATAATTGAATTCTTATGTATATACTTAAGTAGTGATACGAAAGAAATTAATTCTTATGAGTAATAAACTCAAAATATTTAACAAGTATTTCCTCAATAAAAATAGTAATTATAAATATTAGTAATTATAAAGAAATATAACTTATATCAACAAATCTTATATTGTGGACGATATATATAAATAATTGTATATAAAAATTTTTTTCTAAAGAAAATATTTCTTAATTTTTCACAATCAATACCATTCTCCTCCCTATTATTATTCTCTAATTGAATAAATATTTATCTAGCAATTTTATTTGTTACTAAAAGAAATATCAATAATTATTTTAAACTTTATATGCACAAAATTATATTTACACATAGTGAATATCTAACACAATTGTATTCTCACAAATAATTATATAAACACAATATCTTCACTTATTCCCCCTTTTTTTATTAATAAATTGAAAATGTAAAAATAAACTAGAAAATAACTTGTCTCAATTATTTGAAAATATAAGTATATGTGTGTGTATGTGTGTGTGTATAGATATGTATATATATATATATTAAAAAAATTACTTTGTAATATATAGTTAAATATGTATAATAAACTTTATATATTTTATTTAATAAAAGAAAATTACTATTTATAATAACAAAACAAACTATATATAATCTACATATAAGCCCCTCTTTTCCAAAATCAACACTTTTAACCCCCAACCCACACACATTACAGTTTATATAAATGATAAATCATGCCATCAAGTTTTCCAAAATAACACTTTCACCCCCCAGTCCACACAAATGCAGTTTACATAACATTTAGTTCATGCCCTCGACGTTTCTGAAACGACACTTTCACCCCCTGTTTATACCCACAGCAAACACCCATAACTACTTGAATCGAAACTTGATTTCTAGCGATAAAACGCGATTCTGATTACTTTAAACGAACAACGGGAAGGATTAGAGATTACCCGCACCAAAAATTTCGAGAATCGGTGAAGAGACGGGTCGGGTTGATGAACCCGACGGTGGTGCTCGACGGGGTTAATCCGGCGTTGTTGGCTCCGGTGGGTCGCGTTTCTGACTTCCTCGGATCTCCAGGAGGCTATTGGGAGGAAGAGACGGGGTTGGGTAGCGTCGGATTGCAATACCCGACCTCGTCGCCGGCGTTAATGGAGTCGCGGCGATGGTGGTGGTGGCCGGCGAAGCTTCTGCTGCTGCTGCTGCTCTGCTCTTGGTCGCGGGGAAGGCCGGAGGCTGGGAAGAGAGAGCAGAGGGGGAGAGGGAGAGGGCAGAGGGTGTTGGTGGTGGTGATTGTGGCCTCCGTCGGTGGTGGCAGCGGCAACCACCGCTGCTGCTGCTCTATTTTCCGGCGAAACAGAGGGGGAGAGGGATGGAGGCTGCGAAGAAGGAGGTGGTGGTCTGCTGGTGCTTCTTCCGAAGAAGAGAAGGGAAGGAGAAGTATAAGAAGAGGGAATTTTGGTGTTGGAGAACACACCTGTGTTGGGGGACTCAAATCTGCAGAGCCCGTTTCCTGAGGGAGCCGGGTTTCTTCCTTTTTTTTTTGTTAATATTATTGTTATAATTTATTATTATTATTATTATTATTATTACTATTATTATTATTATTATTATTATTATTATTATAAGTATTATAATACAAAGTATAGTATAAAATACTATATAAAATACATAGTATGTATATGGTACAAATACTATGGTAGAAAGTATAAAAATACGTATAGTATAAATACAAATACTAGTATACATACCAATAGTTTCGTAAAAGACAATTAATACCCCCAACAACAACTATCCGATATTATCCGAAATTGCAATTACCTCCCCTACTAGTCGAAAAACACGTCAAAATATTCGGAAAAATACGGGGTGTTACATCCGACTCGCAATTTTTTATTAACATTTTCTAAATCACGTATGCTACCTTTTGGATAGTGCGTCGAAATTAAGTTCAATTCCTTAACATCTTTGCTTAAAAACAAAAGTATAAGAAAATTAAAATTCATCCCATTTAACATTTTCCTGCACTTTGAATAGATTTTATAAGGAATCACTCCTTAAAAGGGGTAAAAAAATGTCTTAAAGTAGCTTCAATACAACATTAGTAATATTTAAATTGGTAAGAGGTTAAAGGGAAATTTAATTTGTTTGGAGGGTAATTTGGAAATGAAATAGGCAATAAAGGGTGAATCCAGCTGCCACCTGACAGTCACTTAACGGTAGTTGACAGAAGGATGTTATTTATATATATATTTTGACACAAAATAGGGCTGTCTCTTGTCAATTGATAAACAGTGAGGGTAAGTATTGCCAAATTACCAAAACTCAGGGGTGATAACTGTAAATTACCCATTGTTTGGTTATCGTTTGGAGTAACACCAAAAACGGTTATGCGGGTCGATTCATGTTTTTACCCTCAAACTTAATTAATCCCTGTAATTAATTCGAAACCGGTTGTGCACTACCAGTAGTATACAGAGATTAATTTAGCTACGGGTAGTGCACAGTGGCGGAGCCACGTGAGTAGCCCCCACTCAAAAAAATTAATTTCGCATTTTCACCTCTATTTTTCATGTAAGTTTCAGTCTAGCCCTCATTGATTTTTAGATTTGACCCGAAACTATTGTTTATTTCACATTTGGCACTACTATTTAACCTTTCGATTGAAATTAGTACAACTTAGCCCCCACTCTAGCATAATTTTAGATCCGCCCTTGCTAGTGCGTGACTCGTGCCCTCATGGCAGTACTCCGAAAAAACCGTATACGTTCTCCTCGGTCACGACTCACATGTAACATTGCCATCTTTATCAACGATTGTTTGAGAAAATTCGCTAAAAGTATAATTGATTTGTCTAAGAAATATCGTAAACACAATACTAAGTCAAATACTTTCCATTTTGAATATGTAATAAAAGTTAGAAGCCTCGTGAGTTTAAATATATCTTAAAAGAGCTAAACAATAAACATCCAAAAAAATATGTCCTGAAAATAAAATAGCTTAAGAGATTTTTTAAAGAAAAATAAGTATGCGTGCATTGAATAATCACACCAGCTCAATGTCGCTTTAACCAATAATTACGGATTGTCATATTGTTTTCTATATGAGATGCTATAAACCCACCCACTTTTCAACTATACAAACATGCGACTTTGTCATAAATGCATCTTTAGGACTTAAGCACGCACTTACCACAACTCATACGAAATGAAGAACTTTGAGCTTTCATATTAAATCTTCTTCATAAATGTAAGGATATCTCATTTCATCTTATACTCTTATCAAATAATTTTTGGACAATGAATGAGCATTACTTGCTAAAGAAGGATGCAAGTCTCCACTCAATATTGCAACTCTCCTTATACGAAAAGTGGAACTAAATGGCCAGCTCGAACTCATGTTCATTATCCTATCCAGACTATCCTTAGTTTACCAGCATGAGCCAAAAACTTATAAAATTCTGAATGGAAATAAATCGGACGCAATGCCAATCACCAAAGCACCATCTCATGGGGGCTCCACTCCAAAAAGTAATTAAAAAAAATATAAGGAAGAATAAAAACCTATATGTAGGACTCACAAAAATGGTTTCATATAAAGAATAGATACTCTCAACAACAACTATTGTTAGACCACAAGCACAGGACCCGTGACCATTACACCACATGACAATACAAAGAAACTTTTGCGACAATTTATATTATTAATAAAATCCAGGAACCAAGTTTTATAATGATACTCGTCTATTTAGTTTGGGTTAAACTTATCCTCATATTTCAACCGAAATGAAATATACGGACCCAGCTTAAAAGAGACCATGCACCTCATTACACTTTCCCTACTTATTCGCATTAGTGTCGTGTACTTTCTGATATGAAATTCATTCTCCAACTAAGTCTGCAAAGTTTCAACGAAGCTTCTTTACAATTGACAGGACACCTTGTAGTAGAGATAAAAATCAAAACTTAGTCTAAGTGGTAGAAAATTAACAAATTACCAAGGCAAGTTAAAACTGTGAACCTAAAAGATTATTATTGACCCGCAAAACTATAAATCTAGGAACCCTAACATATTAGGTAATTCGAAGTTCTCTTAGGTTAGAAGTTCGTTTCATGTATTCTAGATTCATGTTAGATTTGTTCTTCATTGTTGAATCAGCTTCTAATTTTTATTTTATTTTTTATATCTAGAACTTCTGCCTGTTTATCAACATGTATCTAGATCAACCAAAGAAGTTTAATTGTTTATCAAATCTAAATCACTTGATATTACTCTTAACTTTTTATTTGCTTTAATATATGTTCTTAGACGCTCTCTCCATTCATGTATTCGTCTACAGATCTTTGACTCTAAGGTTATTGTGTTCATCGAATTAGTAGAACCTATTAGGACTCATATATGGTTGTTTGATTCACTAAGTGTATTCATATGATCTATCTTAGAGTTAGATTGTGAGGATCTGTGAAGCTGAGTTTGTGTTAAACTTGTTTATTAATCTATAACTTCATATATGGGTTTGTGCCCTTATTCAAACTTGCTTAATAACCTCTTAGTATTGTCTGGATTGTGTTGTTCATACATGTAGGTTTAGATTTTTTTGCATTGCTTAGAGTTGTCTATTCCTACTGGTTATATTGTTTCATATTGTTTAAATGTTTTGTGATATTCCACACTTCTTATGTGATCTCTATTCAGAGTCTTGTTCCACAAGTTCTGTGTGACCGCTAGCTGAGCGGAGTCTATTCCATACATTTCGTGTGACCGCTATGTGTGCGGAGTCTATTCTACACAGGTAAGTGTGACCACAGGTCGAAGTTGGTGAAACATATATTGACAACTTATTTCAAGAGGAGCTTGGATTACGCGTTGAGGTGCTACACTGTTATTATAGGAGCTAGGCAGGGGAGGATATAAAGTCAGTGCTGATATGCGAGATAGACATTTCAGCTTACCATACGATTATTGTTAATATAGTTTTCTAGAACTAGTTGGTGCTAGCAGGTGGGCTTTTTTATATCCTAACTGACATTCTCAGGACGAGAACGCAGGAAAAGTTTCCCCACGGTAAAAATCTCATGTGCCGTGTCTTACTTCATTTTACTGGTTACTACTGTTTACGTTTCGGTTTAATATTTTACTTAACAGTTATATTGACAGTATCTACACGTTATCTTTACGCCAATTCTTTCTTAAATAGAATAGATCTTATTATCTTGTTGATTTTCTATTCTGTTCATAAGCAACACCGACCCGCTTAATCTACATGTTGAGCAGTATTGCGCTATGGGATTTGTTGGTATATATCGTTCAAAAAGCCTCTATATCCATTCTCATTCAGGAATAATCAAGAAATCCTTCTCCAATGCTTTAGGGTTAGAATAACGAATCAAGAGTCTTGACTTTAACTGGGTCTTTTTGTACGAACTCAAGAGTTGTGAATTTTCGTACAATCATGATGTTATAGTAGTAATTACCTAAAGTAAGTGGATTTTTATTAGTGACTGGTCATTGTTGATGATGCATTCATGATTAATGATTCGATCATCACTCTTTTATAGATTTAAGATAATTATGAATCATGCCCAGTATTAGACGAAATATTAAGTTACTCGTTCCATCCATACTTCTTTGTTCTTAATATATAAAAAATTGCAACGGATCAATGCATTGTCTCTTCATGTATTGCACAAAAGAATAACAAAATAAAGAGAGTACCTAACTACAACTCGTTGATGTATAAGTGCAATGAGCAATATTGGATTAAAAGTATTTAGCCTTCAAAATACACAATATTGGAGATTATATGTAATGAAATTGGAAGACAAATTTGTTCATGTACTTTATCTTGTAGTATATGTCCAGAAGCGATGGGACGGAGAGAAAATGGTTGTTGGAGTCCAAATCACCAAACAATGAAGTCATTAATCGTTATCTTATAAACTAAAAGTCATGGACTGCTTAGCCAATTCTGTAGCTAACCTCTACAAAATTAAACTGTATGAGTCTTTTTATGCATACATGCAACCTCTTACTAGAAATTAAAATACACCCAGTCCACAATTCCTATCAGTAAGCGAAGCCAATATATAAAATTTAGTGGATGAGAATAACTTTTTAACAACCGGCGAGGGATGTAAGCAAATATGAACTTGTAACTTTGAAGATAACAAGTATTAGAGGTTAGCTACAAACAAAACATGCTATTGTAAGTTACGAATAATCAAATTCTCATGGATATATCAAGCTATAATTCTGTCCACCGTAGTCACTATTAAATTTGTGATAATAACCATTCTATTTGTTCACTCTCCTTAAAGATAAAATAAAATAAGAAGTAACAATACATGAGATATACGTATCCTTAAAACATAGTTCATCCCAAAATGAATATCTATGTTATTTTCTTGCAACCATTTGAGTTAATGACTTGACTAACAAAATGATACTAGAACTTGTTGTTCTTTTCGTAGAATTGTAGAGTTAATATTACTCTATAACAACGTGAAAAAATTAATAGGTTCTTGTATCATTTGACTACTCAAATCATCAACTTTAACATGATGGTAAGAAACATCATGGCATAATGGAGGGAGTACATGCGTTCGAAATCCATCATGCGCTAAATCTCTTACCTCTAGTTTAATGATTTTAGAATTATTATAGTCAAGGCATTCAACGGGAAAAGTATTTATTCAAAAGGCATAAAATGAAAATAATTTTTAAAAAGATAAAATTTTACAAATTATTTACTAGCAAGACAAAAACTTAAAATCTGGTACTGCAAATGACATTATACCCATTTTTAATGAAATGTTTAAACTTACACAATTATTTCTCAAAAAAAGGAAAGATCCGATAAAAAATAAAAAGACATAACTTCTTAATCTTTTTATAACACTACCACACGGCGGATCATTTGAACATCAAATTTCATTTTTTTTAGTCTTCTTCTTTTCTTCTCTTACTTTTCAAATTAGGGTTTTGATTATATAGTTAACACTACTACAAAGAACGTATAAATGATCTCATCAAAACTCAGCCAGTTAATTAAAACTCTTCGTACTTAAATCCACATTCTTAGTTCATAACCTCCCCGACTGTTTGTTTATTGATTAACCCCACAGAAAAACTTCAACTATTAAGGCTCTGTTTGGTTCGCAGTTAAATGTTTTACAAGGGAAAATATTTTACGCGTAAAAAAGTTTTGTGTGAAAAAGCTTTCCATGCACTTATTTTCTCGTGTTTGGTTGACTCTTGCCAAGATAGTGGGCCGTGACGGAAATGGAAGTAATAGGTGGCGATGAAGGTGGGTGGCGGTGATGGTTCGTGGTGGAGGTAGGTGGTAGTATGAGTTGTTGTGCTCCTTCACTCTCCGGAAAATGGCTTACGAATTTGAAATGTGTAAATAATTTTACATCATTGGAGGGAAAACGTTTTACAGGAAAACATTTTACTTCCAACCAAACAGCACCAAAACACCAAAACAAGGGAAAACATTTTCCTGTAAAATGTTTTACCACCAACCAAACGGAGCCTTAATGTTCAAAAAGAAACACAGAGAAATTTCTTTACCCATAAAGGACTTCAACCATTAGATGTTGAAAGTGAAACAAAAAGGATATTTTCCTCTCTTCTCTGACAGATGGTTCACTACCATGACCTGCACCGCGGAAACTTGTCCGGACGACGAAGCCATCAACGAGAGGCCTCCCATGTTCTAGGTGCGCTGACAGTAATAGACTTGCTAAGAAGCCGACTTTTGATGGAAGGGTCCCATTATATTGAAGACGCAACCACAGTTCTAAAGCCATTGTCTAAACTCTAAAGTGTTGTATTATTTTTTGAGAATTACATCATATAGCCGAGTTCGAACCCGAGATCTCATGCATGGGCTTCAAACTCTCGTACCACAAATTTAGCACCCATTTGCAAGTGTTAATTTTTTTTAAAGCAACTCTAGATTGTTCTCTGTATTAAAAATGTGAACATTTTATGTTTTCATAATTAATGAGAAAGTAAACAAAAATATTTTAATTATGTTTTATTAAATTTTTGGCACAAATGTCATTTGTTGCACTAGATTCAAAGATTTTGTCTTGCTAATAAATAATTTTGTAAATATTAATTTTCTTATAATTATTTTTCCTTGTACTCATTTTGAATAAATATCTTATTGTTTTATGCTTAACTTTAATAATCACATGATTTTAGTGATAATATTGGTATGTTCTATATTTACTTTAAATGCATGCTTGATTATGTTACTGATTATTACTAGTAATATATATAATGGAATCGGTCTGTGTTTTATTTATTCGGCAAACAAAGAAAAATATGGTGCAGATAAATTTTTCCAACAAAATCTAAAGTTACTTTTGAGGATGAGTGTATTCATAATAAAAAGTGATTTGAGGGATTTTTTTTATATAACCTTTTAAGAAGAAACTAGTAGGTTGCACATGCTTTGCACGTGGGCAATATTTTTTTTCTTTTGCAAAGAAGCGCGTTGATACTATTAAAATTCTTGTATGTCAGTATTGTGAAAGATAAGTGGGGACATGTGTCTGTATTGTAAAGCATATGTAATGTTATTGTTCTTCCAATTATTCTTGAACATTAATTTTAAATTACATACTCGGGTGTTTTTCAAAATTATCACATTACATACATCTCTAATTTCAAAACTCCCTTATTGTTTCATCCGTTTGTTAAAATATTGTCATGTTGAGATTTTGAAAAAAATGCATCCATCACCTAATGGATGTGTAAAACATCTAATACGTTAAAATATGAACACCGTGACAAGCAGTCAAGCACCAACATCTCCTGGCCACAACTAAACCCAGATTTCGACTTATATAAAATTTTCTCCGCCAAAACTAAACCGAGATTACTGAAATCGGTTTAGACAAAACAACATAAACAAGAAGAGAGATAACTACATCAAACTTGAATCGAGAATTTCTTCAATCAACTATCAAGACTTTGGTTTTGTTATTAGCCATCGGAACAGCAACCAAATCAAAATAATGATTGGTGTGTACCAACCTGGACACACACATTGTCTTCTTTTCTCTTATCTTCTTCTCCATATCTCTTTTTTTTTACCATTTTATGGACACATCAATCACTCTTTTGGTTTATTTTTGCCAATGTGGGGCATACAAGAAAACAGTTTAGGAAATAACAATGTTGGAATTTTGGCAAATTGGGAGAATGTAATATGCAGTTAGAACTTGTTATTTCCAATACTTTTCAAGAAGTTAATTGATTAAAAATAAATTGTATATAGATGAAGTGGATAAACTAATCAAGTAACTGGAAACTCTAGAAGATACATCTCCATCCATTTTATATAGGTAATATTTGCCATGGTACTCACAATTTCTTTCTCACCATGGAATGCTAGATCTTTTCAAATGCGATCTCAGGAGAACATCTTAATGGTTCCTCTTACACGACCTAATTAACAGGGTTTGCATTTCTAACTACTTCTCAAAGACTTGCGAAGGCATATGTATTGTTGTCTGGTTGATTATCTAGACTGGATGTCGATTAATTCTACCAAAGATTGGCAATGTTAGTTAACAGAGATCTTTTTAGGACTCAGATAAAATTCCGCTATGAAAAGCGTTAGTGGTCTTCAAACATTGAAGTTCCCCTGGAAAAAAAGAGAAAAAAGACACTGCAGTCGAAACTCTAAGACAGTGTGACTAATGGCTTCATCAATTATAGTTGGAACTCTAGGTGTAAGTAACAAGGACATATCAACAGTTTCACCAGTTGCCGATTAGTTAGGTTAAACTCATGTGTTAGACAGTGACCTTACTCAATTGGGGAGAAACTTATGGGTAAGAATGTTTCTAATTGCAGCAAACAAAATGTCTATTACTCTTGAAGAAATATATGCTTAAAGTATTTATTATGTACTCCAATGTGCATTTATCAGTTCTTCCAAAACAGAGTAACAGAGAGAGCTGCCAAATCTATGTAGTTCATAATATATGATAAATTGGATGAAAAACTGAAAATCTTCATGGCACTATTTTAAGGTCGACCATAGACAGGGGTCTCTCATCTTTCTCTCTTCCTCGTAAATGAGTTAGGAAGCAACCCAATAAATATTTGCAAGAATTATGTTTACCGAATTGGGGAAAGATACATATAAACACACAACACACACAATGCTATATTTGTCCCAACACAAGCACCACATGTTCCTCCAATTAAATGGGTAGAAATGAGGTAAAAATCGAAAGGTGGGATAGAGTGGTCTTAAGATGACTATAAAATAATAAAACTTTTAAAATCAAAGTACAAGTGCAATTCTCATATATGTATTTTATCGCATTGACCATATTATTAATTATCCTATCTTTACGGGTAAGAAGGGGGCCATGACCTCGTAAAATAATTTTTAAGATTTTCTACTTTGCAAACAGGCTTAAGTATGAGTGAATAATAGTTTAAAAGGATACCTAGCTGGAAGTCTGTCTTTGTTGCGATATGAGTTTTTGAGAACTAACCTGATAATGCCTACTGGCCACATGACACTCCCTGGCTAGATTTTGTCTACCTGCAAAGGTTCAGTACAATTGTAAAATTTCAACAACGATTGCGCTTCAATTAACTCATAGTTAATAGAAGGATGATGCTGAAATGTTCCCATTAAACAACCTGAACCTATGTTCAATGACAAAAAAAACCATCCATATGAAGTATCGATTGATTAAGGAGAATGAAATCATCGTTGTATAGCACTCAAGAGAACCTTATAACACCACCTTTTGCTACAATAAAACATGCACATTATATGAACCAGCACATTGAATATATTTCACTTGTCATTCTGAAAATTATCAGACCAAAGAGAGATGAGGGAAATCAATTTCCAGATCATATAAGACAAAATAAATGCCAAATAAAAATGCCTGCAGGCCGAAACTGATGAGACGACCAGCTAGAGTGTTACGGAAAAAGAACAACAATACTCCCATAGTTACCAGAGATGAAAGAACTTGCCATTTAACTGGACCATGAGAAGAAGAAAAATATCCATCCACAGAGAGGAACAAATCCATCCTTCAGCACCTGAAAAAAGTTTATTTGAATGAAACATCAAATGCATTCTACTTGATTACACTTTGTTTAGTAAGTAACAAAACATAATCATGAAACCCTAACATTGAGAAGTCCTATAGATTAAGTAATTTTCATAACCATATAGAACTTCACATTCCAATGACCATATGTGATTTAACCAAACGAAAATCAAATGCACTTCTCTTATCTATCCACTGGAAAAATTGTCATCCACAAATCAGACCATGCCAAAATCGCTTCCAACTAACTTAGTATTACTACTATTTATCTCCTCCTACTAAATAAAGTTTGGTAGTTCAAAATAGTACACTGAAAGATGATGCGCAAAATACAGGCTATTCGCAAGTATACGAAATCAAGTAATACCGGGTGTATTTCAACTCGGGTTGTCGATCCCACAGGGACTGTTTCGGGTTTTCTCACGTAATCAGTTTTAGTTAACCGAGTGTAGTAACGAGGAGGAGTTGGTTGTGATTGCAGTTTACGGAACTAAAAACAGAAAGAAAAACGCAAACGTAGATATTTTTTGTGACGTTTTCTGAAATAAGCTGAATCGGTTGTTACTATAATAGATGGGAACTAGGCTCTAGGATCCCCTAGGGTTTCTACAAATTTCAGTTTTACGTTTGATTATGAAAACACTCAGCAGTTTCGTTATATGTGCAACGTACCAGTTGTGCAGTGACTTTTCAGCTTCCACACGTAGTCCCGATCCTGCAGACTTTCGGATTCTTGTTAAGCTGCCTAAGTCTGCAGTCTCGGTCTAATCCTGTTAGGGTTTCTAACCTGTCCGAATGGCCCGGATCAAATTCTCTAACAGTTGGTCTCACGTTTTTCGGTGCTAGCCCTACCCCCCTTTCTCTGGTCGGTCTATCAGGGTAAGGTACTAAATCCTGACTTTTCTTCCTAACCCTAACCTGACGTTTTCACCTACAGGCTCGGGTCTATAGCAATTCTGGGTGATCAATCTTATCATGCATATACGATAACAATCAAAGCCAGAATAACAGATACAACTAGCTGAATTAAGATAACTATCATGAATCCATAAGCAACGTATTCATAAAATCTGGATACGAAACCCTAGGTTCACCGAGAACCTAGGTAAGAAGTTTAGCTACGAATAGACATAATACTAAACACAGCTTCTGAATATAAAGAGAGAGAATGAAATCAAACTAAGTCTTCGAATCTCGAATCGCTCTTCCGTGCTCTCCGGGGATGCTCTGACTTGTCCTTCGGTTGTGCTGTGTATTGCGTCTCCAAAACGAGTATGGACGAGTCTTTAAATAGTGTTGTTTTTTCCCGAAACGCGTGCGCCATAAATTACGGAAACTGCCATCGGTCCACCGTCTTTGAAAAAAAAGTCAAACTGGCTTCGTATATACGCAACCAGGGGCCCACAATCCACCCACCACCACCTCCCTGCCTGCGTAGGGCTGTGGTGGTGGCCCTGCTTGGTCCTATGGTGGGTCCGGTTGGGTCTCCTGGGTCCCACTCTTCTGCCTGATGCTCCCGGTTTGCCTCCCTTGGTGTTCTCCTGCTTTTCCGTGTTCCCGTCTTGGCCCGATCTTGTGCACGTTTCCCGAGACGGTCCCGTTTTGGTCCCAGTACGCTTCCCGATGCACCTTCCGAACCTGTTCCTGAAAAGGCAACACGAACAGAACCCGCGATCATATCCAATAAAAGCAATAAATAAGCAGGAATCCAGAAAGTACAAATAAACATCTCGTTCTAAATTACCGAAGCATTCTAAGGCAATTTCCGGCAAAATACGCTTTTTCCGACACAAACGCTCGTGAAATCAGGCTAAAAGATAACCCCTAATTGGGCGTTATCAAATACCCCCACACTAGGCATTGCTCGTCCCGAGCAACCCCGCCTACACTAGCCTGTAATCATACATTTCTGTCCTCGTGAGACCGGCTCTACCGTGCATACACTACCTTTGCATACTCTTTCGAGCCGAACCTTTCAACCGGATGACTCGATAGAAAACTGACTCAGATAGAATGTACACAGACTCAAACGACTCAAAACAGACTTATGACAAATTATATTTTTGGCAAGATTGGGAAATCTCAAAAACATAACCAGTGTATCCTCGTGACCTCATCCTTTTCAGAATGTACTTCCCTGCAAGCGATCGGTAAGTCTGAACAGATTTATATGGTGGATTTAAGCATTGGACCAAAGTACTATTACTTTTGTTATCAATCTGAGCAAATCCCTAGCTAACTTACCAGCCGAGCTTTTTCCGAAAGGATCTATGTCTAATCAGGTAGGATATATATATGTATCAAGGTACGACATAGTCCTACTTGTTACGACATTCTCACAATTTACCAAACTCACACCCCTCACTGAGATCCAAAAAACTGCCCGAAACACCTAAGTTCATGCTTTCCCAATTCTTCTGTCCCCCGGTGTGTATTCGCCGTGCTCGCGGCCACATATGTGAAGTGGTGTAAACGTCTCGAAAATTGTGCCACTCACTCAGCTTTTTATTTAAATAACATAAAGAAACAACAAAACTAAAAACTAGAACATGGCTTTTTTTTTTCTTTTTTTTCTTCTCTTTTTTCCCTTTTCTCTATATTTTTTCTTTATTTTTTTTTTTTATTTTTTTTAACAGATACATAAATACACGAATAATGACTATACTAAACTGATTAAAGCTGAGTGAGTGAAAATGAATCTCTGTCGTGGGGTGCGTAAAATGTCTTCATGTGAAGTACCCCCACACTAATCCTGAAGCGCTGATCCTGTAGTCAAAATAATACTGTGCAGTCCCACCGAACCTCCTCATCACCAAAGATGTAGAAAAACGGCACAACCACCAATCAACCCTACAACCCCCCGGAACCCCGTTTTGTGCGAAAAGATGCTCGCACGCGACTAACTCCTCCCGTGGTCACTATGTAATGCAGTGATCCACCTCTGCAAATTAATGCACTGTCGCCACTAACTCACCCTGTCCTTCCCTTGAAAAACGTGTCGATGTCAAAACTGTCCAATACTGATAAATCATGAAGCTCTCCCATCTAAAACCCACCCTACTCACTCCCTCTGTCATAAAACGTAGAATAGCCAACTATCGATTGATGAAGGTCTCAAAGAAGGCTGCCTAGGCTATCGTGGCTAAGAAGAAAGAGGGTAAATGGCTTCAAACGGGTTGACTAATTGGACCTAGGGGTAAGAAACAGGACGTGAGGTCCCTTGATAGCCAATCACTCCACCGAAAAATGCGATGATCGTGACGGCGCCCGTGGGCGGGTTGTCGACTACCTAGATGACGGTGGTGTAGCAACTAGTCGGATTCTTAGCTCAGGTGATAATTACTTGAGGATTCCAAAGGTCGCTGGCTCTCACCTATCTACTATACCTAGGTGCAAGTTTTCTTTTCTTTCAAAGGACTCAACCTCTATTTCTTCACTGTTTCTGTTATCTCGATTGCCCTTTCTCAAGATTTTCTGATTTTTTTTTCTTTTTTTTTGAAGTTTTTGAAATAAAATAAAATAATGTTGTCTGCGTATATACGCTGCAGCTGCGTATATACGCAACCAGCAGTATAAAATTTTTTATTTTTCGATTTTTTTTATATACAATGCATGGCTAGAATGTTTGTGGTGGGTTGACTCAAATAACGAGAATATGCTGACTCAAAAATATAAAATAAAAATTGCAAATAAACATGAAAAAACGTGCAGACTGGGTTAATGCAGACACGACTACCACCCCCACACTAAGAGGTGGCATGCCCTCATGGCACTCACTCGTCCGGAAAAAATGTCGGGTCTGACCCAGTTTCCGAAGAACCGGATATGCTGCCCGGAGAGCTGCTGCCAGAGTCAGTCCTGTAGACGACCGGCCGACGTACTCGGGAACTAATCGGAGGTCTGCGACTCTGACCCAGTCCAACTGCTAGGTGGCTGGGATCGCAATCTCGTCCTGCCACTCGAAGGCTGCTGGGTACGGGACCCAGTCTGACGACCTGTGGGCTGCTGGGATCGTGTCCCAGGCTGACGTCTCTCCTGTCTCTCAGGTGGTGGAGGTGGCTGGGTCGGGGGAGGTGGCTGAGTCGGGGGAGGTGGAGCGGAGGTATACTCGCTAGAGTTCCTGTCGTCCAACCAACTCGTGGTAAAGCTGCTGGATTAGGTAGGAGGAAAATACAGCGGGAGTGGCGGTTCTCGGCCTGCGTGCCGAGCTACCTCACGCTGCTCCTCTCGAATAATGGTAAAAGCAGCGTTATGGTCCTTCGCAATCTTGCGCTGGGTCCATCGGGTATGTGTGACAGCCCTCCAAAGCTTGCCCGCTTTTGCGAGCAGTCTCTCCCCTACGGACTTGTGTCCCCCGCGACACCCCTCAAATCCCTCGTCAACTCGGGGCAACCTACGTGGCGGGGTCGGTTTAGCTCTCGGGGTCGGGTCGGCCTGTGGGGCCGGCTCACCTCGCTCTCTGGCTGGCTGAGTAGGGGCATTCCTCTCATTCCCCTGTCGACTCGACTCGGGACGCTCACTCTCTCGACTAGTACGGCATCACCGAAGTCCGGCCGATGCCTGGCGACTGGTAGGTCTCTCCTGATTCGACCTCCTCCTAAGGGCCGGGGCAGGGGCAGGGTCCTCCTCCATAATGTCGTCATCCTCGTCGAGGTTAATGACCGGCTCTGGTGGACCCGGGTTATGGGTCACTATCTTCCTAAAAGTCCGCAGAAGGGGAGGCACTAAGTCGCCCTCCAGGATCTCTAAGGGAACATCGAAATCCCGAGCCAATTTGGCGATGAGATTGGCATATCCTAACCCCTTATGGCTAGCGGTCGCATTCCGTTCCTGCATGTAAACCCAAATGCGACGCGGAATGTCGACGTCTCTTCGGAGAACCAAGCAGTATACCAAGAGGACATACTCATAATCTAGATGGGTAAAATGCTTGATCCCCACCACTGGGTTCACAACCCACTCGGCCCACCATCGTGGTGGTCCGGCAATAAAACGAGAGTGCAGTTTCATGCCTCTCTGCCCATCACCCCCTCTCTTGAAGTGGGCCCCCGTGGAACCACTAGTCACAACCCGCAAAATGTCCGAATCGCTCGGCGGGTAATCCTCACACTCAGCATAGGCACAAGGGATATTCGTCAACGAAATCTCGTATGCCTGGCGGATACTGTCCACCGTCACTAACATGAACCGCCTACGGCAGTACACCCAGCGGGGGTCACCGTTGGCCTCCCCGGCCCCCTTATGCATAAGGTTACTGTAAAACTCACGCACTAAGGAGGAGCTAGACACATCAGAAAACCCGGTCAAGGACTGTCCGAAAAGTTCCGGACGACTAGCAAACTGTGCCATCTCTGGAGGCATGCTAATGTGGTCGACCTCGAAACAGTAGTCCTTGGGCAGTTTATGACCCATTTTCGTTCCGGTCATGTAATAATAATGGGCATAGTGGTTTACGAAACGAAAACTGTCAAATTTACCCGCATGGATTGCCTCCTTTGGGTACTCAGTAGGGAACTGGTCCCGGTTCGGGTCAATAAACGGCACTCCGAACTCCATATCAGTCCGAAACCTCGAAAAACGTGCCAACTCTGGAATATGCAAAAATAGTGAAACATGCACGTAACAAGTGTGTCTCAATAAATAGTCCACCTAGGAGCTACCAGAGGTCCACACGGCAGGTGCCGCTCCAAAATCAAAATTACCGAAATAACGGACCTGGCTACGGGTCATGCCAAAACAGAAAATAAAGAGAGAGATGAAAATTTTCGACCTTCCCTAAACAGGGGTGGAGAATGCAGATTCTGCCCGGAAAGTCGCCGAAAAAGTAGCCGGAAAACAAAACTGCCCGGAATCAAAATCCGAACCCACCAAATCGAAGCTCTCGATCTCCTCTTTCAACTTCCCTTCTTCGTTTTTTGCTAGTTCTTGCTCTAACACCTTCGAATTGGCCCTTTTGCTCAAGAACACCTAATTCCTAGATGCAAATTTCCCGCTCGATTCTCGTTTGTTTCTGGATTTTGATGGGTGTTATTTGCTCCTTGTGACGAGGGGATTCCAGAAATGTGACTGGAATTTTATTTGGAGGTCCGAGGCGAAACTTGTGTTCTTCAAGTGGAGAGAAAATGGAGGAAGAGAGAGAGATGGAGGTCCAACAATGGTGGCCGGCCTCCTTCTCATCCTTATAAACCCTAAAATTTTGAAAATGTCCAAATAACCCCTGGGATTTGAAAATATTCCATTTTTTTTCTTCTGTCTGTGTATATACGCAACACAATCAGAAACTCAAAAAAACTCAAAAAAAAAAAAATAAAAAAAAATTATCCCCTGGTTGCGTATATACGCAGGGTTGCGTATATTTGCATATATACGCAACCAGCAGACTTTTTTTTTATTATTATTTTTTATTTCTCTCTTTCTGATAACGCGCAATTAGGGGTTATCTTTTAGCCTGATTTCACGAGTATTTGTGTCGGAATTAGCGGTTTTCGCCGGAAAATGCCATAGAATGCCTCGGGAATCTAGAACGAGACGTTTATTTGTACTTCCTGGATTTCTGCTTATTTATCGCTATATTTGGATATGATCGCGGGTTTTCGTTCGTGTTGCCTTTTCAGGAACAGGTTCGGGAGGTGCATCGGGAAGCGTGCCGGGAGCAACCCGGGACTGTCTCGGGAAACGTGCACAAGACCGGGACACGACGGAAACACGGAAAAGCAGAAGTACACCAAAGAGGCAAACCGGGAGCGTCAGGCAGAAGAGTGGGACCCAGGGGACCCAACCTGGCCCACCAAAGGACCAAGTGGGGCCCACATCTCCACCCCCTGCCTGCGTATATACGCAGGCCTGCGTATATACGCAGCCTTGCGTATATAAGCAGGCAGGGAGGGAGATGGGGGTTGGTTGGAAGGCTCTGGTTGCGTATATACGCAACCCTGCGTATATACGCAGCCAGTTTTGACTTTTTGGTCAAAGACGGTGGACCGATGGCAAATTCCGTAATTTCGGGCACAAGCGTTTTCGGGAAACAACACTATTTAAAGACTCGTCCAGACTCGTTTTGAAGACACGAAGACACAACACAATTCTCAGCACAACCGAAGGACAAGTCAGAGCATTCCCGGAGAGCACGAAAGCGCGATTCGAGATTCGAAGAATTAGTTTGATTTCGTTCTCTCTCTTTATATTCAGAAACTGCGTTTTGTATTATGTCTAGTCGTAGCTAAACTTTTCACCTAGGTTCTCGGTGAACCTAGGGTTTCGTACTCAGATTTTATGACTACTTCGTTTATGGATTCATGATGATTATCTTAATTCAGCAAGTTATATCTGTTATTCTGGTTTTGATTGTTATCGTATATGCATGATAGGATTGATCACCCAAGATTGTTATAGACCCGAGCTTGTAGGTGAAAACGTCAAGTTAGGGTTAGGAAGAAAAACCAGGATTTAGTACCTTACCCTGATAGACCAACCAGAGAAAGGGAGATAGGGCTAGCATCGAAAAACGTGAGACCAACTGTTAGAGAATTTGATCCGAGCCATTCGGACAGGTTAGAAACCCTATCAGGATTAGACCGAGACTGCAGACTTAGGCAGTTTAACAAGAATCCGAAAGTCTGCAGGATCGGGATTACGTGTGGAATCTGAAAAGTCACTGCACAACTGGTACGTTGCACAGATATCGAAACTGCTGAGTGTTTTCATAATCGAACGTAAAACTGAAATCTGTTGAAACCCTAGGGGATCCTGGAGCCTAGTCTTCATCTATTATCGTTACAACCGATTCAGCTTATTTCAGAAAACGTCACAAAAAAAATATTTACGTTTACGTTTTTAATCTCTATTTTTAGTCACTACGGTCACAACCTACTCCTCCTTGTTACTACACTCGGTTAACCGAAACTGACAACGTAAGTAAACCCGAAACAGTCCTCGTGGGAACGATCACCCGAGTCTAATTGCACCCGGTACTACAAGATTTGTACACTTGCGACAGCACGTTAGTTTGCGCATCACTTTCTTCCTCTGTTTTCCCGGTTCTGCCTGATTTCTATTTTGCTGTATCTGCACAAACTTAATTTTAAGTCAAAAACCCGCTCATCTCGCCTCTCTCAAAAATTCAGAACTGAATAAAATAACTGAATAAAATAACGAAAATAAATTAACTAACAATTACTTTGGGTTGCCTCCCAAATAGCGCTTTGTGATTTACAGTCGACGGCCCGACTGGTTATATCTCACGAGACGACTTCGGCGGTCTCGAGATATGGCTTGATTCGATTCCCGTTCACCCTGAAACTGGAATTATCTTTTGGATTCTCCAGCTCGAATGCTCCCCATGCAAAAATCTGCTTGATGATGAACGGGCCCGACCAACGAGACCTCAGTTTTCCCGGAAAAAAACGCATCCGGGTATTGTAGAAAAGCACTTTATCTCCTTCGTTAAACTGCTTTGGCGTGATGCGCTGATCATGCCACTTTTTTGTCTTCTCTTTGTAAATTTTGGCGCTCTCAAAAGCCGTTATGCGGAACTCCTCCAATTCCAGCAGCACCATCTTTCTCTTATCTCCCGCCAAATTTTGATCCATGTTGAGCAGTTTGATGGCCCGATACGCTTTGTGCTCCAATTCCACCGGTAAGTGGCACGCTTTCCCAAACACGAGCTGGTATGGTGACATACCTTGCGGTGTTTTGAAAGCAGTCCTGTAGGCCCAGAGCGCATCGTCCAGTCTGATGGGCCAATCCTTTCGGCCAAGATTCACAGTTTTCTCGAGTATGCTTTTGATCTCTCGGTTTGAAACCTCGGCTTGCCCGTTTGTCTGCGGATGGTAGGGTAACGAGACCTTGTGAACTGACACGCCGTACTGTTTCAGAACTTTCGGAAAAAACTCGTTTGATGAAGTGTGATCCCTCGTCACTGATCATTGCCCTGGGAGTTCCGAAACGAGTAAAAATGTTGCGTTTCAGAAAACGCTCAACGGTGACTGCATCGTTTTTCTGACACGCGATCGCCTCGATCCAATTAGTCACATAATCCACTGCCAGCAGAATGTAGAGGTTACCCATATAAGACGGGAATGGTCCCATAAAGTCAATACCCCATACATCGAAAGGTTCTACTTCCTGCCACACGGTCATCGGCATCTCGTCCCGGTGTGACGTGTTCCCTGTTCTCTGGCATCTATCACATCCCTGCACATAGTCGTGACAATCTTTAAAGATTTTTGGCCAGAAAAACCCGGACTGTAGTATTTTATGAGCTGTTCGCGTTCCCCTAAAATGACCCCCACACTGTGATGAGTGGCAGTGTCTGATTACGTTCCAGGCCTCGTTGGTCGGAATGCACCTTCTCAGGATGTTGTCGGCCCCATGTTTGAATAGGTACGGGTCATCCCAGAAATACTGTCGGCTTTCGGAAACGAACCGCTTTCGTTGAGACGGGGTAAGATCCCCGGGAAGCGTGCCAGTTACCAAGTAATTGGCTATGGCATAGTACCACGGTCTCCCGATTCACTGCCATGATGTGCTCGTCCGGGAAGTTTTCCTTGATCGGTACCAGGTCCACCTTAACATTCTCAAGCCTGGATAGGTGATCCGCTACTACGTTCTCAACTCCCTTCTTGTCCCGGATTTCCAGGTCGAATTCCTGCATCAGTAGTACCCACCTCAACAGTCTTGGTTTTGCATCCTTCTTATCCAGCAGGTATTTCAGGGCACTATGGTCGGTAAAAACGTTAACTTTTGACCCGACCAAATACGGCCTGAATTTGTCCAGGGCATACACCACAGCAAGCAGTTCCTTTTCTGTCGTGCCATAATTGAGCTGGGCATCGTTGAGTACCCGACTCGCATAATATATCACGTGGCAGACTTTATTTTTCGCTGCCCCAAAACTGCACCGACTGCGTAATCGTTGGCGTCACACATCAGCTCAAATAGGAGTGACCAATCCGGCGTAGTAATAATCGAGGCTGTGGTCAGCTTCTCTTTTAAATGGTCAAAAGCCTGCCGACATGCTGCATCAAAATCAAAGGGTACGTCTTTTCCGAGTAAAGCGCAAAGTGGCTTTGTGATCTTGGAAAATTCTTTGATGAACCTCCGGTAAAATCCTGCATGTCCCAGAAAACTCTTGATCGCTTTTACGTTTGTCGGGTATGGAAGCTGTTTTATCACCTCGATCTTGGCCCTGTCCACATCGAGTCCTTTGCTGGAAATTCAGTGACCCATCACGATCCCCTCGGTGACCATGAAGTGACACTTTTCCCAATTTAGTACCAAATTTTCCTTTTTGCATCGGACCAGAACCTGACCCAGATGGTGCAGGCAGTCATCGAAACTGTCCCCGAATAGTGAAAAGTCATCCATAAAGACCTCCAGATTTTTCTCGATCATGTCTGAAAATATCGCCATCATGCATCTCTGGAACGTGGCTGGAGCGTTACACAACCCGAACGGCATGCGCCGGAACGCGAACGTACCGTACGGGCAGGTAAACGTTGTCTTTTCCTGATCATCCGGGGCTATGCAAATCTGGTTGTACCCAGAGTACCCGTCCAGAAAACAGTAATAAGCGTGGTGGGCGAGCCTGTCCAGCATCTGGTCCATGAATGGTAACGTGAAGTGGTCATTCAGTGTTGCGTCGTTTAGCCTCCGATAGTCCATACAGATCCGCCAGCCTGTAACGGTGCGCTGCGCAATCTGTTCCTGTTCATTATTCTGCACCACCGTAATACCCCCCTTTTTGGGCACGCACTGGACCGGGCTGATCCACGTGCTGTCCGATATGGGGTATATGATTCCCGCTTCCAGCCACTTCATGACCTCTTTTCGCACAACATCTTTCATGTTTGGATTCAATCGTCGCGGGGGCTGAATCACCGGCTTCTTGCCTTCCTCAATTCGGATCTTGTGCATGCAATAGGAGGGGCTGATCCCTTGATATCTGCAATCGTCCAGGCGATTGCTTCCTTATGCTCTCGCAATACCTCCAGCACTTTCTGCTCCTGTTCCTGAGATAAACGGGACGAAACAATTACGGGCAGAGTACTATTATCACCAACATACGCATACCTGAGATGGCTCGGGAGCGGTTTCAGCTCCAGTGCGGGTGGATCCTTGAGTGACGGGACCAGAATCATCTTTTGCCCGCCGTTTTCGTCTCGGTGCAAAGTGGTCCAGTCTTCGGCTCTCATGGCGTGCTCGCCTTGAGTCTTCTCCTTTTCTTCCCCGTACATGCTGTCAATCTCTTCCCACAATTGGTCTATATCCTCGTTTTCCCAGCCTTCATCAACCACATCTATGGCAAAGATATTCTCGTGGTCGTAGTAATTTGGCAGTTGCAGATTTTTGAAAACGTTGAATTTCACCTGGTCCTCGTTAATCTGCATGGTCAGTTCCCCGCTCTTGCAGTTTATCGTAGCTTCGCCCGCGGCCAAAAACGCTCTTCCAAGTATGAGCGGTACCTCCCCTGCCTCCATGTCCTGGATGACGAAATCTGCTGGAAAAATCAGCTTGCCGACTTTGACCTGAATATCCTCGATAACCCCATACGACTGTTTTACGAACCTGTCTGCCATCTGCAGCGTGGTTCTGGTGGGCCGGGGTTCACCGACTTTCAAACTCTTGAAAATCGTTAATGGCATCAGGTTGATGCTGGCCCCTAGGTCACACAGAGCCTTTCCTGTGTAAGCGTTACCTAGGGTGACCGGTATAACAAAACTGCCAGGATCCTTTCTTTCCTCGGTAGCCCATTCTTCACACAGTTGCTCACTTCTGCCGTCAGGATTATGGTCTCGAAATCGCTCATCCACCTCCTCCCATACAGAATGTCCTTGAGGAATTTGGCATAAGTGGGCATCTTAGACAAAGCCTCGACAAATGTTGATCTGCTGCTGTTTGAACATCTCGAGAAACCTGGCGTAGTCCTTGCTGTCATCCCTCTTTCGTGTCCTCAAGGGGTATGCCACCTCCTTGGAGACAGGTACCGTATCTGCATCTGTCTCGTTCTGCACTGCATCCTGCTCACCGAGCCCTTCGGCTGGGGGCGGTCGACTGTGCTGTTATCCTGGCCCTACAAGTTGTGTTCTACTTCTTTCGAATTTTCTGCGCGAGCGTGGTTAGGATACGGTGGATCCTGCAGTGCCGATCCACTCCGAGTGGAGATAGCATTGATCTGAGCCCGTGGATTATTTACTGTATTCGAGGGTAGGTTTCCTGGCTGTCTCTCCGTTAGCTGCTGTGCTAACTGCCCACTTGTACTTCCAAAGCACGCAGTGACGTTTTGGTTGTCTGCATGTCTGCTGCCAGGGCGTCCATATGTTTGAATTCGGGATTCCATGGTCTGAAACATGGACTCGATCTTCTTCATCTGAGCGTCGTACTCCTGTGCAGATGGGCCCGGCTGAACCTGATGTGTCGGTGCAGCCTGTTGGGCTGGTGACCTGTGCTGGAACCCCGGTGCATAAACTGCGGCATTCGGGTTTCCGTACCGGAACCCGGGATGGTCTCTTGTACCCGGTCGGTACCGGCTCGGGTCCCACTGCTGCTGTACGTAATTGGTGTCTTCGGTCCTCAGTTCCTCAATGGCTATGTCCAAATCAGGTTCTTCGACTGCTGCAACAGTCTTCTTATCCGAGTAGACTTTCTTGACCAAGTCATGAACGATCTTGGCCAGGTTGTCTATCCGGTCATCCTCTGCTGGTTCGGCTCTTGCCGTCATCCTGCGATCGTCAAACAGTCGGGTGTCCTGCTTGGCTAACTGCTTCATCAGGTCATACGCACCATCTTTATCCACGTGATACAAGAAGTTACCCCCGACCTCTCTGTCAATCCTGTCGGCATTCTCCCTGTCTAGGGCGTGGTAGAAAACCTGCAGGATCTTTGCATCACCAAAACCGTGGTTCGGGCATCTTTTCACCAATCTCATGAGCCTGTCCCATGCGTCTACCACCGTCTCCCCCATCTTCTGTTTGAATGACAGAATCTCGCTCTATAACTGAATGAATCGAGAGGCGGGATAAAACTTTGCCAGAAAATTCGTGACACATTCCTCCCATGTGGTGATGGATCTGGGTGGTCGGGATTCGAGCCAGTCTTTGGCCACTCCGAATAGGCAATATGGGAATAAGATCAGCATAAGTGCCTCTTCTTCCACCCCCTTGTATCAGACCTTGTTGCAGTAATCCTCAAATTTCCCGATAAAATCGTTCGGGTCTTCGTCGGCCTTGCCATGAAACGGGCAGAGAGTCTGCACCGTCTGGATGGTGGATGGTTTGATGTCAAAGTGCTCGGCGGTGATCTCGGGCACCACAATAGCTCGTTCATGCCCCCGGTGGGGACTTCGAAATTTTCCACCAACGCCTTCCCAGATCGGTTATATGTTCTCTGGTTGCTTCGGGCAGCAAGTCCTGCTGTGACAAGTTCTTCGATGTACCGAGCCATCTGGGCTGGGGTACGTGTCTCTCGTTCCTGCCCACCGGCTGCAGGGTTTTCAGGCGTATCTCTCTGGTTGGTTGCCATTCTGATTTCTCGGTTTCTGCGGTTCTGTTCGGTGTACAACTTTTCTGGATTGTCGAGTGGTGGCACCAAATCGCGAGGCAATCTGGGCATCAACTGAACAGTCCTGAAAACTTAGATTCAAAAAAGCAGTGAGATATAAGAAAAATAACGAAACTGAAAAATAAACAAAAAAACTCTGAAAACTAATTCTGACAACTAAATAGACCCTAAAAAGTCCCCGGCAACAGCGCCAAAAACTTGATGCGCAAAATACAGGCTATTCGCAAGTATACGAAATCAAGTAATACCGGGTGTATTTCAACTCAGGTTGTCGATCCCACAGGGACTGTTTCGGGTTTTCTCACGTAATCAATTTTAGTTAACCGAGTGTAGTAACGAGGAGGAGTTGGTTGGGATAGCAGTTTACTGAACTAAAAACAGAAAGAAAAACGCAAACGTAGATATCTTTTGTGACGTTTTCTGAAATAAGCTGAATCGGTTGTTACTATAATAGATGGGAACTAGGCTACAGGATCCCCTAGGGTTTCTACAGATTTCAGTTTTACGTTTGATTATGAAAACACTCAGCAGTTTCGTTATCTGTGCAACGTACCAACTGTGCAGTGACTTTTCAGCTTCCACACGTAGTCCCGATCCTGCAGACTTTCGGATTCTTGTTAAGCTGCCTAAGTCTGCAGTCTCGGTCTAATCCTGTTAGGGTTTCTAACCTGTCCGAATGGCCCGGGTCAAATTCTCTAACAGTTGGTCTCACGTTTTTCGGTGCTAGCCCTATCTCCCTTTCTCTAGTCGGTCTATCAGGGTAAGGTACTAAATCCTGACTTTTCTTCCTAACCCTAACCTGACGTTTTCACCTACAGGCTCGGGTCTATAACAATTCTGGGTGATCAATCCTATCATGCATATACGATAACAATCAAAGTCAGAATAACACATACAACTCGTTGAATTAAGATAACCATCATGAATCCATAATCAACGTAGTCATAAAATCTGGATACGAAACCCTAGGTTCACCGAGAACCTAGGTAAGAAGTTTAGCTACGAATAGACATAATACTAAACACAGTTTCTGAATATAAAGAGAGAGAATGAAATCAAACTAAGTCTTCGAATCTCGAATCGCTCTGCCGTGCTCTCCGTGGATGCTCTGACTTGTCCTTCGGTTGTGCTGTGTATTGTGTCTCCAAAATGAGTCTGGACAAGTCTTTAAATAGTGCTGTTTTTTCCCGAAACGCGTGCGCCAGAAATTACGGAAACTGCCATCGGTCCACCGTCTTTGAAAAAAAAGTCAAACTGGCTTCGTATATACGCAAGGGTTGCGTATATACGCAACCAGGGGCCCACAATCCACCAACCACCACCTCCCTTTCTGCGTATATACGCAGCCCCTGCGTATATACGCAGGCAGGGGTTGTGGTGGTGGCCTTGCTTGGTCCTCTGGTGGGTCCGGTTGGGTCTCCTGGGTCCCACTCTTCTGCCTGATGCTCCTGGTTTGCCTCCCTTGGTGTTCTCCTACTTTTCTGTGTTCCCGTCTTGGCCTGATCTTGTGCACGTTTCCCGAGACGGTCCTAGTTTGGTCCTGGCACGCTTCCCGATGCACCTTCCGAACCTGTTCCTGAAAAGGCAACACGAACAGAACCCGCGATCATATCCAATAAAAGCAATAAATAAGCAGTAATCAATAAATACAAATAAACATCTCGTTCTAAATTCCCGAAGCATTCTAAGGCAATTTTCGGCAAAATACGCTGTTTCCGACACAAACACTCGTTTTTTACAATTGAGGTGGACAAAAACCACCCCTCATTTTTTACAATCTGTTCACTGGTATAATTCAAATTCAATCTCATCTTCAGGGATTGGACAAGGTGGTACAAGAAAACTTTCCAGGGGCCGAGCATAGAAGGTGTGCATGACATCTTCTCAATAACTTATGGGGAAAATATTATGGTGTTATGCTAGCAAAATACTTCTGGGCTGCAAGTAGAGCATACACTGAGTATGACTTCAAGGAAGCTATGAAGAAGATCCATGCTTTGAATGTTGAGGCACATGGTGGGTTGATGAAATTGGACCCAAAACTTTGGAGTAGACATGCCTTTGGAACAGGGGCTAAAAGTGATCATGTGACCAATAATCACACTGAGAGTTTCAATGGGTGGTTGGCTGAATGGAGAGAGTAGACAATTGTACCACTATTGGATGAAACAAGGAGGAAGATGATGGTCAGGACACACAAAAGATATGTGATGAGTGAGAAATGGGGTGGTGTGTTGTGTGACAACATAAGGAAGAAGATTGAGAAGCTTCAGGTGGAAGGGAGAAAATGCACTATAGTTGCAGCTTGGACTGAATTTGAAGTGTTGGATGAGGTGAATAAAAGATTTACGGTTGATTTGGAGAAGAGGACCTGTGATTGTGGGTCTTGGGTGGTGACTGGGATACCATGCAAGCACAGTATTACATGCATGACATACTCTAGGCTGGATGTGGTGGATTATGTTGATAGGTATAATTGCATTTACTTTTACTTTTTGAAACACATGTTATTGTTCCTCTAATTTATTGAGTGTTTATTTCAAACAATCCTTGGTAATTGAATGCAGATGCTACTACAAAGAGCTACTACAAAGAGACATTCCAGAAAGCTAATGGTGAGTACATTATCCACCCTATCCCAGATCCTAAGTTTTAGGGTTCAGGTACAGGACAAGTTCCAGATCCAGCGGAGACAAAGAGGGAAAGAGGCAGGCCTGAGTCTGTGAGGAGAAGAGACAAAAATCTGGAGTCTGCAGCTGTTGCATCTCAAAGGGGTGTTGTTCAATGTACAAAATGTAGAATATTTAGCCACAATATCAGGACATGTGGAAAGGTTCCAGCTCAGAAGATGTCATATCAGGAGAGGAAGGCTCACCAGGTACATGTTCTTCTTTTACTACTTTTTTTGTTAAATGGACAAAAGCCACCACTATGTTACCTATGCACTGTAAGTGCTACTTGTGTGTTGTTAAATGTCTTAAAAATCTAGTATGTTGTATGGACAAAAACCACCATGTGTGTTGGAAATTAAGTGTTTGCAATGAGGCTTGAATTGACAAAACCACCACTGTGTAGATTGTCAATGGTGGGGTATTGTACTTGTTTGCACTGTCAATACTACTTAGGTCAGGTCTTTTTTGTGAGTCATGCGTATTCCAGCTAATTTTTAGTGTTTGGGATACTTGTAGGAAGCAAATCCAGGATCTTTCCATGGACCACCCAAGAAGAAGGCCAAAACCTCTTCTGGAGTCTCACTGTCACAACAACCCACCAGGGTAATTATCGCCTACACCACTGCAGTTTGTTAGCTACTTCTAACAGTGAATCAATAATATGACACATTCTAATATGCATCTCTTTCTTGTAGGTCACTAGGAGCAAGAACAAATCTGGAGTCCGACCAGAGAGTTCCTCCCAACCGTAGAAGAATGGATGTCAGGAATTTTCATACACATTCAGTGGTCTGTGTACTGAAATAGAACAGTGGATGTGTATTTCGGTATATTTTGTAACTATTTTGAACAAGCTAAGTGTTGGTTAAATGCTTTAATTGTTTGACAACTACTTGTTTGTTAGTTGGATACTTTCAGTAGAAGAAAAATACATAAAAGTCTGCTTATCCTTTTGGAATCGGTACTAGGAAAATACATAATACGTGATGAAAGTAGAAGTTACATAATTAGGCCATGCAACTTAATTAAGTAAAAATCACATGTTCCCGTTACTATTTGACTAGTAAAAAAACAAGTGCTAACAACATTTCAATAGACAATATCAGTACTGGTGCTTGAGTTGGATGGTTCTCCATTGCAACGCCATTTTCTTCCATAACCTCCAAACGCTTCAACCTCTCGTTAAAAACCTGCAATGGGGCAAGCGCCATTTCGACTCTGGCAGACATCCATTCTAGGTCACGTGAATGAGATGAAATTTCACCGTGACCGATAGGGTCGCACCAATTCCAAAACCTACAACTATCATTCTACAAACATAGTACAACCGCCCCCTATTACCCTTTGCATTAGACTCCGTCACTCGTATGTCATCCCGGACAGGCACTTCACAAAGGTAATACTTCTTCTCGTACATCAAGATCTCTTCACCCTGTTTTGTTGTTTTGCTTGAGCTAGACATCGTACCTACACAAAAAAAATGTTATTAGTATGAAAACACAAAATGCATCAAAAATTATAAAGTAATGCACACTTGCCTTTCTTGTTGTTGGTCGGTTGTTGCTTGGTTGTTCTTGCTAGGATGATGTTAGCTAAAGAGATAGAGAGTGCTATTCTAGTGTGAAGTGATGGAATTGTGTTGTGGAGTGATGGAATTGTGTTGTGGGGGATGACAATAAGTAGCAACTGATGCGCAATTTAGCGTGCTATTCGCAAGTATACAAATCAAGTAATATAGAGAGTATTTTAGACTCAGATTATCGATCCCACAGGGACTTTGCAGGTTTTTCTAGCAATAAGTTCTAAGTTGCAGAGTGTAAGACGGAGGAATATTTTGAGAGTTTTCTTAACTAAGTACTGAAAGTAAATAACTGAAACGTAAATCTTTTTGTGAGAATTTTCTGAATAATCTTGAGGTTGTAAAACTAAGGTTTGAGATACTAGGTCCCGGGATCCCCTAGGGTTCTTCAGATTTTCGTTCTTTGTTTGACATGAAAACACACAACAGTCTCGTTATCCGTGCCACGTACCAATTGTGCAGTATCCTTTCTTTTCCTGCATGTTATCACAATCCCGCAGACTGTTGGATTCCTGATAAGCTGCCCAAGTCTGCAGTCTCGTTCTAAGTCTGCTAGGGTTTCTAACCTGTCCTGATGGCCCGAGTCAGATTCTCTAACAGTTGGTCTCAACGATTTCAGGCTAGTCCTAACTCCCCTTCGCTATTCGGCTCATCGGGGTAAGGTGCTAAATTTTGTCTTCTCTTCCTAACCCTAACCAGACGTTTTCACCTACCGGCTCGGGTCTATAGCAATTCTAGTTAGCTACTCCGATCATGCATAAACAGTAAAATTCAAAGACACAATAACTGATAAAAACTGCTGAATGAAGATAGTACGATCATGCATTCATAGTCAAAACGTAGAACTAATCTCTAAAAACGAAATCCTAGGTTCACCGAGAACTAGGTAAAAGTTTGGCTACTGAAATTCATAACGAAAATAACACAGTTTTTGAATAAAAAGAGAAGAAGAGCAAACTGGTGTCTTGAATCTGGATTCATGTTTCCGTGCTCTCCGGGGATGCTCCGACTTCTCCTTTCGGTTATGATGTCTTGTGTTGTTGTCAAAACGAGTCTGGACGAGTCTTTAAATAGTGTTGTTTTTTCCCGAAATGCTTGCGCCAGAATTTACGAAAACTGCCATCGGTCCACCGACTCGGGAAAAAGTCAACCTGGCTACGTATATACGCAACCAGGGCCCACCAATCACACTTCCCCACCTCCTGCCTGCGTATATACGCAGACAGGGGGTTGCCCTGGCCTGGCTTGGTCCTCTGCTGGGCCCTGTTGGGTCTCCTGGGTCCCACACTTCTGTCTGAAATCTCCACTTTGCCCTCCTTGGTGTCTTACTGCTCTTTTCTGTCTCGGCCTGCGTTTTGACCCGAAACTTGTCAAAATTACCAAAATACCCGTGGGTCAAAACCGCTACAAATTCTGCCCAATCCTGAGTCTGGCCATAGGAAAACTGCTGACTGAATTTGGGAGACAAAATCTGAACTTGACTCAGGAAACACTGGCCCGGTGCTAAAATGACCAAAATACCCCTAGGCCAAAACTGTCTCGGAAATTGTCACGAACATGAAATAGTTGCTCCTGACTCTGGACACCGGGAACCGAGACTCCTTACTCGGACGTGGCCTGTCTGGGACCCACACTTGAGGGGAGTCGGTTTTTCGGCCGGACTCCGTTTCACCACTATAAACTGTTTTCGAAAAGCCCTTGACGTCTCCGTTCTTTTGCCCCTGGTTTCACTTCAAAATTCCAGGTCTAGCTCAAGATATTGTCAACCGAGCGCATCCCGGTGATTCTCAGTTTTGGCGTTTTCAGCTTCCTCGGTCGGTTTTCACTGGCTGTTTTTCCTCCAGTCTTTCCGTTTGCCATACCGCTCTCCCTTGTACCGGTCTCAGTCAAATCCTGCTCCGAACTTTTTCTGCACGTTTCCCGAGGCGAACCCGGTTCTGTCTCGGCACGCATCCCAATGCACTTCCCGAACTTGTTCCTGTAAAGACAACATGAACAAACCCGTGATCATATCTCGAAATGTACGAAATGCAGAAATTTACGAAGAGCAAATAAACATCTCGTTCCTAAAACCGAGACTTTCCGAGGGTGAATTCTAACTAAAACACGGCTTTCTGACACGATGGTACGTCAAATCAGGCTAAAAGATAAGCCCTATTTGGGCGTTATCAAATACCCCCACACTAAACTTTGCTCGTCCCGAGCAAATTCCAGCTATATACTACCAATGCATACTCCCGAATCAATCCAGAGCGGTGTAACTGCACTTATTTAAAAACAATATTACTATGATAAAAACAGTTTATCTTTTTGGTAAGACTGAACAATCTTTTCAACTCAAACTGGACATCATCAAGTTCTCATATTCCCCTAAATTTCAGCAACTGCGGTGATCGGAAGAACTCGCGGCCAGCCTAGGTTCGGAACAAGCACGAACACCACTTACTTCCGCTTTTTGCATGCAAACCGAACGTATCCCTAACGCACACCTTCCGTGCTTTTACTCCGGGTGTAATGTAAATCTGCCGGCTTTGGAACGGTAGGATAAGTCATTTAGAAGCGATGTCCTAAACGTCACAGCCCACTCACACATACCCCAGTCTCACACTCCCTCACCAAGATGATAGAAACTGACCTAAATCACCTAAGATTCTAGACACTCAATTTCACCAGTCCCGGTGTAACTGCCGTTTTTGCGGCCACAACTGTGAACGAATGTGAAACTGTTATAAAAATTGCCGGCCTGGCGTTTTGAAATAAAATCAATCAAGCACCCTGAATTTTCTGCCTTCGATACTTTTTTCTCTTTTTTTTCTCATTTTTTTTTTTTTTTTTTTTTTTTTTTTTTTTTTTTTTTTTTTTTTTTTTTTGCGGGGCAACAATAAACAACACTAATATAAACCAGGCCAACTCTATGATAAACCAAAAACATGGCGTGGCAGAAAAATACTGAAATAAAATCTGAAACGACCACCCCCACACTAATTTCGAACCATGTAGTCAATCTGTAAAATAATCGCGCTTTTCCAACCGATCGTCCTCACTCCAAGGATGTCTAAATTGCACCGCGTGTCCTCCAAATAACCCTATCAACCCAAAGTCGCCCATGTCGTGCGGAAAATTTACGCACAACGGCTCTCCTCCTGTGCTCACGGTGTAATGACGTGAGTCACCGCCACACCGAAGTGTGCCGCCGTCACTATCTCACCCTTACACACCCTCAAATATAAAAATATGACGCTCATACAATATCAAATATGACAATTATGCTCTACCCCAAAAAATCTCCCTCAACTCAGTTCCCTCGTTCCATGACGCGTAGGAAGGGTAAAAATACTAACAATGATGCGAGTATCAAAAACGGCTTCCTAGGTCAAACGGTTACCAAGAAAAGGGTATAATGGATCAACGTGGCTCACTAGTGGACCTAAGGCGCGAGACAGTACGTGACGTCCCCTATGGCCTATCACTCCACCAAATGATGTGGTGACCGTGATGGCGGGTTGACGACTACTTGGTGAGGGTGGTATGGCAGCTAGTCGGATACATTGCTCGGGAGACAGCTACTTACGTTTTCTGGAGTGCATTGGCTCTATTACCTCCCCTAGACAGATTCTCGCAGCTCTTCCTCACCTAAGTTCGTCCATTTTGGGAAATTTTCTATCATTAAGCTCTCTAGGTTTTAAGCTAAATCCATCGCCCAGTCTCAAAAATTTCAATTTTTATCAAATTTTTAATATTTATTTTTTCTTAATTATTATTTTTAAATAAAAAGTAATGCAGTTACAACGCCACCACCTCACACTGGATGGTGCCATGCCCTCATGGTACTAATCATCAAGCATATAATCTGGATTGGATGAGCTGGCTTGCCTCATCGAATGGGAACGACTGGCAGCATATGCAAAAAAATAAAGCGAGAGACAGAAATTGAACCTGTGCACCCGGATTCAGTTCTTACAGGTGCAGATTTTTTCGCAGATTCCGGTGGAGCAGGACCGTTGACCGGTCGCTGGAAAATTTCTCGACGGAAGTTGTCAACCTTCCGGGCTCTATGTGCGCTCTTCAAATGTGCAATCCCCGAGCACCATTGTGTTTGACAATGTGCTCCCATAAGGTCGAGTATACTTTTGTACACCGGGGTCGATTGCTCGGTTCTGCAGAAAAACTGTTCCTGAAAAATCCCCAACTCGTACGAGTCCCTGTGACGGTCGAGTGTGCAGAACACACCGGGGTCGATTTTTCAAGATTTTGAAAATCTGCCTTTCCTTCTACGAAATTTTCTGAATTCGCTTCAAACTCCTCGGATCTGTATATGGAGGTAGAGAGAGAAAAATGGGGAAAAAACGTGCTGCTGTCTGCGTATATACGCAGCATATACGCAGCAGCCTGCGTCAGCAGCTTAAGGGTATTTTTTTTTTAAAAAAAATCAGGATTATACTGCTGGCTGCGTATAATACGCATAACCTGCGTAAAATACGCGGAAAGCAGCAAAAATAATTTTCCATTTTTTTTCAAAATTCCAGATTTTCACTGCTGGCTGCGTATATACGCAGGGTCTGCGTATATACGCAGGCAGCAGGTAAAAAAATATATATTTTTTTTCTCTATTTCTTTCCGTCGTTTCTGCCTGTTTCTGTTTTGCTGAATCTGCACATACTCAATTTCAAAGTCAATACCCACTCATCTGACCTCTCTCAAAACTCAAAACTGAAAATAAAACTGAAATAATTTAAACTAACTTACTATGTTGGGTTGCCTCCCAACCAGCGCTTGTAATTTACGGTCGACGGCCCGACCCAGTTACCTCATGTTTGCTCAAGGGACGTCAAAACCGCCAGGGTCTACCTTGACGTCTGCTTCCGGGCCCAAATATGGCTTGACCCGGCCTCTCACCCTGAAAGTTGAACTGTCATGCGAATTCTCCAATTCAACCGCATCCCATGAAAGTACTTCTTTGATGATAAACGGTCCTGACCACTGAGATCTTAATTTTCCCAGAAAAAATTGCTTCCGAGAATCGCAGAGAAGTGCTTTTTGCCCGAATTGAAACGGCGTTGGCTGTGCTGAACTTTGATGGCTCGGGAGCGGTTTAAGCTCTCTGGTCGGTGGCTCTTTCAGTGACGGGACCAGGGCCAATTTCTGCCCACTTTTTCCGTCCAGTTGTAAAGTGGTCCGTTTTTCAGATTGCATGGCCTGCTCCTCCTGGAATCTCTCCTCGTTCTCTCTGTCCACTCTGTCAATCTCTGCCCATAACTCATCCATCTCCTCATTTTCCCAGCCTTCTTCGACTACCTCCACTGCAAAGATGTCTTCATGCTCGTAGTAATTCGGTAGTTGCAGATTTTTGAAAACATTTAACTTCACCTTGTCTTCATTGATCTGCATGGTCAGTTCTCCGCTCTTGCAGTTTATCATAGCTTCTCCAGTGGCCAGAAACAGTCTGCCCAGAATGAGTGGTACGTCTCCTGCATCCATGTCCAGAATTACAAAATCTGCCGGAAAAATCAATTCTCCGACTTTCACCAGAATATCTTCAATAATTCCGTAAGCCTGCTTCACGGATTTGTCCGCCATCTGCAGGTTGATTCTGGTGGGCCTGAGTTCACTGATTTTCAAAGTTCTGAAAATTGATAACGGCATCAGATTGATGCCGGCCCCTAGGTCACACATAGCCTTTCCTGTGTAAGCATTACCTAGGGTCACCGGGATGACAAAACTGCCAGGGTCCTTCCTCTTCCTCGGTAGCCCATTCTTCACACAATTTCTCACTTCTTCCGTCAGATTTATTGTCTGGAAATCGCTCATACGTTTCCGTCCATACAAAATATCTTTGAGGAACTTGGCATAAGTGGGCATCTTTGCCAACGCCTCCGTAAAGAGTATGTTGATCTTCAGTTGTTTGAAAATCTCGAGAAATCTGGCGTAGTCTTTTCTATCATCCCTCTTTCGTGTCTTCAAAGGATACGGCACCTCCTTGGAGACAGGTATCGTTTCTACTTCCTTCTTTTCGTTCTGCACTGCATCCTGCTCAACCGAGCCCTTCGGCCGGGGGCGGTCGGCTGAGCTGTTATCCTGGCCAAATACTTCGCGCTCGATTTCCTTCGACTTTTCTGCACGTGCATGGCTAGGATATGGCGGTTCCTGTAGTGCTAATCCACTCCGAGTGGTGACGGCATTGACCTGAGCACGTGGATTGTTAACTGTATTCGAGGGAAAGTTTCCTGGCTGTCTCTCTGTTAACTTCTGTGTTAACTGCCCTACTTGTACCTCCAAAGCGCGCAGTGAAGTTTTGGTTGACTGCACGTCGGCTGTCAGGGCATCCATATGCGCGAACCGAGACTCTATGGTCTGAAACATGGACTCGATTTTCTTCATCTAACTATCGTATTGCTGTGCAGATGGGCCCGACTGTAATACCCCGTATTTTCGCTAAGGGTTATTTTGTAATTTCGATAAAACAAATACTTGAGTTTGAAAAAAAATGATAATAGTACTATTTCAAATTTACTCTTGACGTATTTCCTTTAATTTTATTAAAGTGCATTTTTGACATTTAAGGACATAATAGTTTATTCGGAGTTATTTTGTAATTTCATTTTAATGTAAATTTTATCTTCTTATGTGCTAAATGGTAATTGATAATTGCATTTTTACCCTCTTGTTTGTGTAATCTTGTACTTACAATAAATTTTTAGTATTTCATCTCAACCCTCATTTTCTTGATATATTAATTTCTACCACAACTAATTAGTTGGGAGATTTATAATTCTCTCCAAGTCCCTCCTCCACTTTCTAAGTCAACTCTAATAAAATAGTAGTACCCAAGGCTTGCTTGTATCTCTATATAAATATGTTATACATCCAATCACTCATTCCATTCATCTCCATCAACCCATTTCTTTCTCTCATTCATTCACATGGTTTTCCTCTTCATGAACACTCAAAGAAGCTCTCTCATCTCTCTTCCAACTCCATTCCCGTTTTTGGAGCTTGACCTCCATAAAACTCCACCAAAACTCCATTTTCTAGTCTCCCAAGTATGAAAAATTTGATTCCAAGCTTGGTATAACCGTGGAGGGGAGTTAGTTCATCATTCTCCTCAAGGATTGAAGGCCAATTTCACTATTTTCCTCCACCATCTTTGAATCTTGGGATAAAGTTTCTTCTAGTTTTGAATGCATGTTTGCATGTCCATGTTTAGCTTAGATTAATGACATTTCATCTTATATTTCTTCACTCCCATACTTGATTCTTCATTTGCATGCTTAGATCATTTAGATAGTTCATATTCATGATAGGAAATTACTTGATCTTTGTTTGCATGTGTGTTTGTGTCTTGAATTGTAACTTTTGAGCATGAATTCTTCAAATTCCTCACATGATCCTTCAAATACTTGATGTGAATCTCTTCTTGCTTGTCTAATTGGTAGTATCTAGGTATACATCAAGTTATCTTTTAGTTGCATGTACCAAAGGATTGTTTTGATCATGTTTTGAGTGTTATTGGCAAAATTACATGTTGTTACAATCTGACCAGTTTGTCAAAAACGTAGTATAACTTCAAATTTTGTCTATGTAAAAATTTTAAATCTTAAATTTTATAAAACTAGACTCAGAGGGGGTCATTTTGAGAAAAAAATCAACTCCATATCTATTTTGGTTCGGGAGATATGCTCTTTTTAAGTTGCATGTTTTCTGAAAATCTGTTTCTGGACCAATCTTTCTATTTTTATTGAAACCCTCATTTCCAGTAACTTATAGCACCAATCTTTCTTGTGGGGAAACTAGACACATAGGGTATTCACTCTGGAGAAGATGAGCCTTATTGCTATTCTGCAAGTTGTAGTAATCCCCTTGTCAAGCTGAAACTTTTTGCCAAACTCTTCTCTGCATAGCAGTTTTTGTTATTTTTGTAACTTGAGTTTTATAATAGCTATACATGATTTTCTTGGTGTTTCTGAAATTATACACAAGTAGGTTCATCACACATTAGTTTCACGATTTTAGGAGATTCTTTGATTTAATAAATATGGCTCTAAACTCAGAGCTACAATTCTGTCCAGAATTGTAGCTTCACATGTTTTAGAAAACTTGAAATTTTGAATTTCTAAATGCTTTGATGGAATTATTTTGATATGTGAGAATCATTGTATGTGCATTAGTGACACTTAGAATGATATTAATGTAGAGCTTGTATCCGACACATGAATTCGCCACTTGAAACCGGTTTATTAGGATAATTCGGGATTCACTTAGTACCCGACCTAGACAAACATCCTTGCATTAGTTTACTTGGAAGTAGCATAATTTGTGACTAGATACTTGTAAATTGTAGGCGAAGGATTCTTAGACATAGGCTACTTCAACTATCCGTGAAGATTGTGAATTGCTATCTCGACTTAAGGTGAGATTACATGTTAGCCTCGTGTGCCTTGCTTCCTTCGTGTCAAAACATGATTTTATGTCTTGTCTCAAACTGTACTTGTGAGATTACATGCTTAGCCTCGTGTTCCTAGCTTCTTTCGTGTCGAAAGTTGATTTTATAATTTGTCTCAAAATGTTTTTGTGATTCGCATTTTTTACTTGAGTTTGTTTACGTTTCAGAATGGTTGCCTCGAAAATCTCACACGATAAATAATAAATCGCTAATAACGTGAAGTGGAAGTATTCGCCTGTACCGGAACTAGTTATGTTACTTATCACAGGTTTCGATCCCTTGGGTTTTAGACCCTAAAATGCGGGACTCCGTGTGCCCCCGACTCCTTTTGCCGTAGGCTAGAGTACTGCTTCTAGATACCACTCCTTTGATTGACGCTCTTAGGAGGGTGTTGCAACACTTAAGGTCTAGAATGTCTGATGTGGTCATGATGGCTAGCGGGACGCGGAATGAAATCCACAACGCTTGGTAGAGAGGTTTGGGTTCTTGAACCCCCTATACACCAGTACCATCTTTTACTTTGTTCTGGTCTACCCGGGTTACAGCGCGACACATTGAAATTATTTGCCCCGATGTTGGAAAAGTAAGACGGTTTGAAATTTAAATAAGTGGTTTTACTCTTGCGACATTCATAATTGGTTATCACCACTGCGAATTCTGAAACTGTTTTCAATCATACTCTGTCACTTTTACTTTATTTAAATTGTGTCCTAGAAGTTTATATTCTCTTTCCTGTTTTACATGCTATGGTGTATCTCACTCAGTATTTATTGCTGACTTTGAAAATTGCGGTTCTTGTTGTTTTCTTCCCACCGGAGATCAAGGAGCTGGGGAATTATAGAATAGAAGGGGCGCGAGACTCACTTAGAATATGAACGCCACCATTAGTTGATATAGAATTGTTAGTTAATTAGTGTGTAATAGTAATCAGCTAGTGTGTAAGACTTAAAGTTTAATATAGTTGTTTAATGTTATAAATATGTGTTGTGAATTATATTGTTTTTGATCTCCGCCAATTCTATTAAGCATCGCCCTCCCGGTCTCGTCCTGAGCCGGAAAAAGGGGGTTGTTGCATCGACTGAACCTGCGGCACCGGTGCGGCCTACTGAGCCGGTGCCTTGTGCTGGAATCCCGGTACATAAATTGCGGAATTCGGGTTTCCGTAACGGAACCCGGGATGATCTCTCGTACCCGGTCTGTACCGGATCGGGTCCCACTGCTTCTGTACGTAATTGGTATCCTCGGTTCTAAGCCCCTCCATGGCTGCGTCCAAATCTGGTTCTCCTACTGCTGCAACAACCTTCTTGCACGATCTTGGCCAGGTTATCTATCCAGTCGTCTTCCACTGGTTCGGCTCGGGCCGTGATCCCGCGATCGTCAAACAGTCGGGTGTCCTGTTTGGATAACTGCTTCATCAACTCATAGGCACCGTCTTTTTCCACATGGTACAGGAAGTTTCCTCCGGCTTCTCTGTCAATCCTGTCAGCACTCTCCCTGTCTAAAGCATGGTAGAATACCTGCAGGATCTTCGGGTTTCCAAAACCGTGGTTCGGGCACTTTTTCACCAATCTCATCAGTCTGTCCCATGCGTCTACCACCGTCTCCCCCGTCTTCTGTTTGAATGACATAATCTTGCTTTGTAACTGAATGACCCGGGAAGCGGGGTAAAATTTGGCCAGAAAATCCGTGACACACCCTTCCCATGTAGTGATGGATCGGGGTGGTCGGGATTCGAGCCAGTCTTTGGACACTCCGTATAGGCAGTATGGAAAGAGTATTAGCATGAGCGCCTCGGCTCCAACTCCCTTATACCGGACTTTGTTGCAGTAGTCCTCGAATTTCCCGATGAAGTCATTCGGGTCTTCGTCAGCTTTGCCGTGGAATGGGCAGAGGGTCTGAACAGTCTAGATAGTGGAGGATTTTATATCAAAGTGTTCTGCGGTGATCTCGGGCACCACAATAGCTCGTTCATGCCCCCGTGGGGACTTCGAAATTTTTCACCAAAGCCTTTCCAGACCTGTTGTATGTCCTCTGGTTGTTCCGGGCTACAAAGCCTGCTGCGATGAGATCTTCGATGTACCGAGCCATCTCGGTTGGAGAACATGACTCGGGAAGTTCTAGCGTTCTCTCGGTATTGTCACCAATCCTGAAAAAATAGAGATCTCAAGAGCAGTGTGATAACAGAAAAAAAAAAACATAAAAAATAAAACTCTGAAAATTAATTCGGACTACTAAATAAAACCTAAAAATTCCCCGGCAACGACGCCAAAAACTTGATGCGCAATTTAGCGTGCTATTCGCAAGTATACGAATCAAGTAATATAGAGAGTATTTTAGACTCGGATTATCGATCCCACAGGGACTTTGCAGGTTTTTCTAGTAATCAGTTTTAAGTTGCAGAGTGTAAAACGGAGGAATATTTTGAGAGTTTGCTTAACTAAGTACTGAAAGTAAATAACTGAAACATAAATCTTTTTGTAAGAATTTTCTGAATAATCTTGAGGTTGTAAAACTAAGGTTTGAGATACTAGGTCCCGGGATCCCCTAGGTTTCTTCAGATTTTCGTTCTTTGTTTGACATGAAAACACACAACAGTCTCGTTATCCGTGCCACGTACCAATTGTGCAGTATCATTTTCTTTTCCTGCACGTTATCACAATCCTGCAGACTGTCGGATTCCTGTTAAGCTGCCTAAGTCTGCAGTCTCGTTCTAAGTCTGCTAGGGTTTCTAACCTGTCCTGATGGCCCGAGTCAGATTCTCTAACAGTTGGTCTCAACGATTTCAGGCTAGTCCTAACTCCCCTTCGCTAGTCGGCTCATCGGGGTAAGGTGCTAAATTTTGTCTTCTCTTCCTAACCCTAACCAGACGTTTTCACCTACCGGCTCGGGTCTATAGCAATTCTGGTTAGCTACTCCGATCATGCATAAACAGTATAATTCAAAGACACAATAACTGATAAAAGCTGCTGAATGAAGATAGTACGATCATGAATTCATTGTCAAAACGTAGAACTAATCTCTGAAAACGAAATCCTAGGTTCACCGAGAACCTAGGTAAAAGTTTAGCTACTGAAATTCAGAACGAAAATAACACAGTTTTTGAATAAAGAGAAAAGAAGAGCAAACGGGTGTCTTGAATCTGGATTCACGTTTCCATGCTCTTCGGGGATGCTCCGACTTCTCCTTCGGTTGTGCTGTCTTGTGTTGTTGTCAAAACGAGTCTGGACGAGTCTTTAAATAGCGCTGTTTTTCTCGAAATGCTTGCGCCAGAATTTACGAAAACTGCCATCGGTCCACCGACTCGGGAAAAAGTCAACCTGGCTGCGTATATACGCAACCAGGGCCCACCAATCACACTTCCCCACCTCCTGCCTGCGTAGAGGGTTGCCCTGGCCTGGCTTGGTCCTCTGCTAGGCCCTGTTGGGTCTCCTGGGTCCCACACTTCTGCCTGAAATCTCCACTTTGCCCTCCTTGGTGTCTTCCTGCTCTTTTCAGCCTCGGCCAGCGTTTTGACCCAAACCTTGTCAAAATTACCAAAATACCCATGGTTCAAAACCGCTCCAAATTCTGCCCAATCCTGAGTCTGGCCATAGGAAAACTGCTGACTAAATTTTGGAGATAAAATCTGAACTTGACTCCGGAAACCCGGGCCCGGTGCCAAAATGACCAAAATACCCCTAGGCCAAAACTGTCTCGGAAATTGTCACGAACATGAAATAGTTGCTCCTGAATCTGACACCGGGAACCGAGACTCCTTACTCGGACGTGGCCTGTCTGGGACCCACACTTGAGGGGAGTCGGTTTTTCGGCCGAACTCCGTTTCAGCATTATAACCTGTTTTCGGAAAGCCCTTGACGTCTCCGTTCTTTTTCCTTTGGTTTCACTTCAAAATTCCAAGTCTAGATCAAGATATTGTCAACCGAGCGCATCCCGGTGATTCTCGGTTTTGGCGTTTTCAGCTTCCTCGGTCGGTTTTCACTGCCTGTTTTTCCTCCAGTCTTTCCGTTTTCCATACCGCTCTCCCTTGTACCGGTCTCAGTCAAATCCTGCTCCGAACTTTTTCTGCACGTTTCCCGAGGCGAATTCGGTTCTGTCTCGGCACGCATTCCAATGCTCTTTACGAACTTGTTTCTGTAAAGACAACATGAACAAACCCGTGATCATATCTCGAAACGTACGAAATATGCAGAAATTTACGAAGAGCAAATAAACATCTCGTTCCTAAAACCGAGACTTTCTGAGGGTGAATTCTGGCTAAAACACGGCTTTCTGACACGATGGTACGTCGAATCAGGCTAAAAGATAACCCCTATTTGGGCGTTATCAGCAACTAGAAATGTTACAAGGAAACTTTTGGGGGGAAACGTGGGAGGGAAAAGAGGAGGGAAAAAGAGGAGGGAGCTTATTGGAGGGAATAAATGGAGAGACTTTATGGAAGCTTGTGTGGTTGGAGGTTGGCTAGGTAGTTGGAGGTTGGACAAAGAGTAAATAATGTTTGTTCATAGTGGTCTGTGAAGTGACGAATACATGCTTGCTTTCTTACCAAGTAGAGGGCTGCAAAATGGGGGTGGAAATCGTCCTCATAAACAATGGAAAAGGGGGTGGAAAATGTCCATGTTAATAGTAAAATTTGGGTGCAAAGTGTCCAAATGAAAAGTGACAGGGGTGGTTTTTTTCCTAGTGAACAGTGTCCAGGGGTAGCATGATCATTTAACATCAACAATGCTTATGCAATCGTGTTAAAAAGTGATGTAATAATTGGGTTTTAATTAAATAAACAACAAAAGGGCATAGTTGTCGCAATAAAACTGTTATTAGGTGGTGGCTGTAAGGGCATTTATGTAATTGCAATGGTTGAGGGGTATAATGGTCACAAAAAATCAAATGCATCATGAAATTAACAGAGGGGGTTTTTTGTCTAATGTCCGTCCATGCTTAGGGTGTTTTCTGTATAACACCGAACAGCGGGGTGGTTTTTGCATATAATCCATCCAAGAGGGGTGCAAAATGTATTTTACCCTAATAATAATTGTAGGGTTGACTCGTGCGATACGATTAACCCGTATCATAACCAGATCTTCAAGCTCGGCCATAAGAGGAGAGGTAGTCTGTTGGATACGGCGTTGTCTACCGCCAACGAAATCACCGGAATGGGACGTGAGCCCCACCCGAAGACCTGAGGCAATGCAGGCAACTTTGCAGGTCGAATCTGCGTTCGCCTTCACATATCCATCGATGGGGCTGTTCAGCTCGCTGGAAGTTGGTTCTGAGGCCTGTGCTTGTCCGTGATTCCACCTGTAAGAAGCGCTTCTTTGTACCAGGTTATCATATCAACTTCATATCGTGCTGTTTTCTCGGCATCAAGGGGAACATTTTCAAAACGTTGTCTGTTTCTACTGCCAAATCGTCTAGAAACAAGTAGCAAATAATTGTATACAAAATTTTGTACTCAACAATTCCAACTATACAATGGGTTGCTTTTCTATTTCTTAGAATAATTATTGTTTTTTCGAAAATATTCTTGGGCTTCCAACCCAAAGCAAACGTGGGGGAAAAAACCACAGCCACTGCAAAGCAACTTAATACCCTCATGTTGGGCGATAAAATAAAAGGTTTAGTCTATCCTGCCTATACAAACTAATAACCTGAGTGGGAAGCTGATGCCTCACAGCTCATTAATAAAGCCAAACAGCCCAAAAGCAATGACTTGCAGCCCAAGACTGATGTGGATCATACTTTGCTTAGTGTGGAGTCAAATTTCGTTTTTGACCAGCTTACTAAATGGTTCAACTATTCAGAATCTCATTTGGTCAAGTAGAGCATTAATTATGGCTCTTGGAACTAGATAATTAGTCATTGCTTGTTTTCAAGACATTAATTAGGGTGTTGGGAGTTGTTTTGGGGTTGGAATTAGCTGATTAATTGTTGCATGTTTTCAAGACTTTAATTATCATTTTTCCCATTCTTGGAGGGTTGTTCCAAGATAAATAGGGGCTGTAACCTCATGGATTATTCAGACTTTGATAAATATTCAGTTTAATCCTTTGGATTATCTCTCTAAAGTTTGTATTTCTTTGGTGGATTCCATAGAGTGGTGAATTTAACCTGGTTTCTGTATCTTAAGGTGGATTCCTTAAGTGGTGAGCCGTTTATCTCAGGTTCTGTATCTTAGAGTGGATTCTCTAAGTGGTGAGCCGTGATTCTGTATCTTGGAGTGGATTCTCTAAGTGGTGAACTTTATTATCCCTTGTTTGACATTTTGTGCTTTGCCATCCAAGCACAATCTGTCACCATATACCGTTTCCTAAAACCAAACGGTATTAGTTGGTATCAGAGCTCAAGTTCAAGATGGCGAGACGTGCAGCTCCTCTTCCTAAAGAATTCCATATTTTGAATGATGTTGAACGTGATATGGAGATTGTTGAACTCAAAAGAGTTGTGGCGTTGCTTCAAGGGCAGCTAGAGCAACAACAACAACAACGAAACAATGTCCAACTAAGAAGAGGCCGAGATAGTGATGAAGATTTTGATTTGAATCTATTCCACAATGGAACTGATTCAAGTGATGATTCTGACCATTCTAGAAGGCATAGACGCTATATGCGTAGAGGAGACAATGATGTCAAGGTTGAAGTTCCACAATTCGATGGAAAGATGAAAGGTGATGTTTTCCTTGATTGGCTACTTAGTGCTGAAAGAATTTTCGAATTTAAGGAGCTTTCGGAGGAAAGGAAGGTCAAATTGGTAGCCATCAAGCTGAAAGGTTATGCTTCACTTTGGTGGGAGAACCTAAAGAGAGAGAGGATTAGATAAGGAAGAAGGCCTATTAGAACATGGGAGAAAATGAAAAGGGAGTTGAGAAGGGGATTTATCTCAGTAAACTATAGGGAAGACAACTACACCAAGTTGTACAACTACAAGCAATACAATCTGCCCGTGGAATAGTACATAAGGGAGTTTGAGAATTTGATGCTTAGATGTGGCATCAATGAAGAGGAAGAACAAACTATTGCTCGATTCTTGGGAGGATTGAAAAGGGAGCTTGCTGATGCAATTCGGCCACAACCGTTTTGGACCTTCAATGATGTTAAGAAGCTTGCACTTACTATTGAGAAGCAGAGGGTGAAGTATGGTTTCAAATCAGCCTCTAAGACCGTCTCATCTAGTCAAGAGGTTTGTGCTGCAATTTCAAGCAAAGGAGTGTCCAAATCTGCAACTTCTAACAAGAATGAAGCTAAGGGAGATGGAGGTTCAATGACCAAGGCACCGAGCAGCTCTAGTTCAACCAAGAGGTGTTTCAAATGCCAAGGTATTGGGCACTTAGCATCTGATTGTCCCAATAGGAGGGTGGTGACCATTATGGAAGAAGGAACTGATGAAGATGAGGAAGATTTGAACCATGGCGAAGAATCTGTTGAAGAGTTCACCGAATATGCGGTTGAAGGAGAGGCATTGGTAATCCGAAGAAGTCTCAACGTCATCCAAGAGACTATTGATTCTTGGTTGCGAGACAACATTTTCCACACAAGATGCACTAGTCAAGGGAAAGTTTGCAATGTGATTATTGATGGGGGAAGTTGTGCAAATGTAGTGGCGGAAGAGAAGGAAACAAAGCTGAAGTTGAAGACCGAGCCGCATCATCAACCATACAAGATCAAGTGGTTCAATAAAGATAGTGGGATGAAGGTAACAAAGAAGTGCTTAGTATCATTTTCAATTGGCAAGAACTACCAAGATGAGATCTGGTTTGATGTTGTAGAAATGGATGCATGTCATTTGTTGTTTGGAAGACCATGGGAGTATGATCAGAGGGTTCTTCATGATGGCTACAAGAACACATATTCTTTTGTCAAAGATGGTGTTTGCATCACTCTAGCTCCAACAAAGCCAGAATTGAAGCAACCAAAGGAAAGTGGAAATTCATTCTTAACATGTGCACAACTTGAAACTTCTTTGCATAATCATGATGAAGTTTATGCTCTCTTTGTTGTGGATGTTGCAACCATTAAATCTGGACCTTTTCATGAGTTATTATTGCCCTTGTTGGAGGAGTTTAAGGATGTTGTGCCGGATGAGTTGCCTAATGGTTTGCCACCACTGAGGAGTATCCAGCACCATATTGATCTTGCTCTGGGCTCTTCCTTACCAAACAAGGCTGTCTACCGAATGAACCCAACGCAACAAGCTGAGTTACAAAGACAAGTTGATGATCTTATTTCTCGATGTTTGGTTCGTGAAAGCATGAGTCCTTGTGCCGTTCCAGCGCTTTTAGTTCCAAACAAAGATGGAACTTGGCGTATGTGTGTTGATATTAGATCCATCAACAAAATCACCATCAAGTACCGGTTTCCAATTCCAAGACTCGATGATCTGATTGACCAACTTCATGGAGCTAAAGTATTTTCCAAGGTTGATCTTAGAAGTGGATATCACCAAATCAGAATGAGAAAGGGGGATGAATGGAAGACAGATTTCAAAACCAGGAAAGGGCTATATGAATGGCTTGTAATGCCATTTGGTCTATCAAATGCACGAAGTACCTTCATGAGGCTCATGACACATGTTCTATAACCTCTCTTGGGGAAGTTTGTTGTCGTTTATTTCGATGACATTCTGATTTATAGCAAATCTTTGGATAAGCATGTGGAGCATCTAAGGAGTGTTCTTCAAACTTTGAGGGAGCAGGAACTCTTTGCTAACTTGCAAAAGTGTGATTTCTTTACCGACAATCTTGTTTTCTTGGGTTATGTGGTGTCTAGTGCAGGGGTAAAGATGGACCCAAGGTAGGTGGAAGCAATTGAAACTTGGCCAGTCCCTATGTCCATTCATGATGTAAGGAGCTTCCATGGAATGATCTCTTTTTATAGGAGATTCATCAAGAATTTCAGTAGCATTGTCGCACCCATTACCGAGTGCATGAAGGGAGGAGTATTCAAGTGGACTAAGGAGGTTCAAGAAAGCTTTGAAGTGATCAAGACGAAGATGACCACAACCCCAGTTCTAACACTTCCAGAATTCAACAAAGTGTTTGAAGTGGAGTGTGATGCCTCTAATGTGGGAATTGGCGTTGTTTTTAGCCAAGAGGGCAGACCCATTGCCTTTTTCAGCGAGTAGTTGAATGATGCAAATAAGAAGTATTCAACATATGACAAAGAGTTCCATGCCATCATTAGAGCTCTTGGTCATTGGAGTCATTACTTGCTGCCCAAGGAGTTTGTCCTTTATTCGGATCATGAAGCCTTGAATTATTTGAGCACTCAACACAAGCTGAGCACTCGACATGCCAAATGGGTAGAATTTCTCCAAACTTTTCAATTTGTTCTTAAGCATAAATCTGGACAATTGAACAAAGTTGCTGATGCATTGAGTAGGAGGCATCCATTGTTGAATACTATGAAAACTATGGTGGTTGGTTTTGAAGTTGTGAAGACATTATATGAAGATGATCCTGATTTTGGTGAACTTTGGAAAACTTGTTTAAGTGGACCAAAGAACAAATTCTTCATTCACGAGGGTTATCTTTTCAGGGGCAAACAACTTTTTGTTCCAACTTGCTCACTTCGGGAAGCTATTATTCGAGAAGCTCATGGTGGAGGGCTTGCTGGACACTTTGGAAGAGATAAAACTGTAATTCTGGTGCAAGATATTTTTTATTGGCCGAAGCTTGTGCAAGATGTTGAGAAGATTTTGAAGAATGTGTTCCTTGCCACAAAGCTAAATTGCATGGAATCAATGCATGCTTATATACTCCTCTACCAATTCCAAAGGCACCATGGGAAGATGTGAGTAGGGATTTTTTCGTGGGATTGCCAAGAACTCAAAGAGGTAAGGACTCTATCATGGTTGTGGTGGACTGATTCTCAAAAAATGGCTCACTTTGTTCCTTGCAACAAGACCTCTGATGCTACTCATGTTGCTGATCTCTATTTTAAAGAGATTGTTAAACTTCATGGCATACCCAAGACAATCACTTCAAATAGAGATTCAAAGTTCCTAAGTCATTTTAGGAGGACTCTTTGGAGGAAATTGGGAACTAAGTTGCTATTTAGTTCTTCTCATCATCCTCAAACAGATGGGCAAACTGAAGTTGTGAACAAGTCATTGGGAGCACTAATTCAAAGTTTGGTGAAGAAGATTGCTGGAGAATGGGAGAGCTTACTTCCTCATGCTGAGTTTGCTTACAATCGCTCTATAAGTCAAACATCTGGTTGTTCTCCATTTGAAGTTGTTTATGGTATGAATCCTACTGGCCCTTTGGATTTATCTCCTATTCATGTTGATCATAATTTTAGTGGAGAAGTTGATGAAAGGGCCAAGTTCATCAAACAAATTCATGAGCAAGTGAGAAAGAAGATCTTGAAGCAAACTGAAAAGTACAAGAAACAAGCTGATAAACACCGAAGGAAAGTTGTGTTCAAAGAAGGAGATTTGGTCTGGATTCACTTAAGAAAGGAGCGCTTTCCGAACAGGAGGTTTGGTAAGCTTCAACCTAGAGCTGATGGTCCTTTCAAGATTGTCCAAAAGATCAATGACAATGCTTACAAAGTTGAGCTACCAGGTGATTATGGAGTTTCTGCAACATTTGATGTTTCTGATTTAGCTCCCTATGTTGATGATGAGCAGCTAGACTCGAGGACGAGTCCTTTTGAAGCTGAGGAGAATGATGCCTCACATCCCATTAATAAAGCCAAACAGCCCAAAAGCAATGACTTGCAGCCCAAGGCTGATGTGGATCATACTGTGCTTAGTGTGGAGTCAAATTTCGTTTTTGACCAGCCCACTAAATGGTTTAACTATTCAGAATCTCATTTGGTCAAGTAGAGCATTAATTATGGCTCTTGAAACTAGCTAATTAGTCATTGCTTGTTTTCAAAACATTAATTAGGGTGTTGGGAGTTGTTTTGGGGTTGAAATTAGCTGATTAATTGTTGCATGTTTTCAAGACTTTAATTATCGTTTTTCCCATTCTTGGAAGGTTGTTCCAAGATAAATAGGGGTTGTAACCTCATGAATTATTTAGACTTTGATAAATATTCAGTTTAATTCTTTGGATTATCTCTCTAAATTTTGTATCTCTTTGGTGGATTGCATAGAGTGGTGAATTTAACCCGGTTTCTGTATCTTAAGGTGATTCCTTAAGTGGTGAGCCGTTTATCTCAGGTTCTGTATCTTAGAGTGGATTCTCTAAGTGGTGAGCCTTGGCTCTATACATTAGAGTGCATTCTCTAAGTGGTGAACCTTATTATCCCTTGTTTGACATTTTGTGCTTTGCCATCCAAGCACAATATGTCACCATATACTGTTTCCTAAAACCAAACGGTATCAGAAGCTCACTAACGAAGGTGAAGCCAACAAAATATGAGCAAGAATGGCCAAAGTCCGCCAAAGCGTCAGCCACCATGTTTTCCTGTGTATTAGAATGACTTATATGAGCACCAAATAGAAGTTCCCTGTAATCCTGCACCAACAGATAAATCCGCAAATCTGCCCCGCCACTCCCTGGACAACCGGAAAAAAAATAGTGGCCCATGCAGGTTTCGAACCTGCGACCTTCGCGTTATTAGCACAACGTTCTAACCGGTTGAGCTAATAGGCCTAATAAAAGAACAAAAGATTATGCATTATGGCTGCTCATACATAGCGCAATATCTAACACAACTCGGTTTGTTGAATTGTAATGACTGTTTAACTTCATTATATATTCAAATTTGAGGGATATGATTGTTTAACTTCATTATGGTAAGAACAACTGCCCGTTGGGAACGACTATTAGCTATAAATGCATACTGGAGTGAAGGTGATCAAACTTTGAATTTTTGTCAAGCGTCGACAGTACATGAAAGGAATTTAAATAAAATGTTACGATGTCATGATGCCGACAAACTAAAGTCATTTTCTCAATGATTCATCCAACAACTAGTCAAAAAAATTGTAGTTGAACCTTGAGTATAATATGGATATACTATATCCTGATGGATAAGTTAACTAAAAGTATAATACAACAATCTAAAATCCATTAAGAGTACAAAATAGGATTAGTTGAATGAATTATAACTAAAAGTGATTAAAGACAAGTGATTTTAACTAATAATGGTGCTTATGTTGAAAAAAAATATTTTTCGTAAGGGTGTGGCAGGCTAGCATGTTTGGGATTCATAAGAAGTTATATTGTTATATTAATCACAACCACTAACAATTCCCTAATAAAAAATAGTTTGAATTTTTATTAAAAAATGATTTTAAATAAATTAACTCTAGTATATACGCCTAACAATCAATTATTGAAATTTGATTAAATTTGAAGCATGACAACTGAAATTTACAGTGGAAGCAATTGAAGATTTGCACAAATTATGATTTCTGGCCGATTTCACTCGACAAGAAAGAACACCAGGTCTTCTCAACAAATGAGCAGATTGTTGGGACTTTATAAGAGTTTGAGACAGGATAGAAGGCTTCTACATAACTTGTAATTTCTTTTCCAAGTAGCATTGCACGTCTAACTACGTACAAAAGCCACGTAAGTTATTGTGATTAATAAAGTCCAATTGTGCTCTACTTCAATTTATTCAGAGTCTCTACCACATTCATGGTAATTTCTCACTTAATTGGATGAATACTGAAATTCCATGTGATCACAATTTTGAGTGTTAATAATTACTAGGACGACACTTTAATTAGTTCGTTGTGAAATTAGTTTTTATATTTCTACTTGGGCGGGAACGTTATATATTTCCCATAACAGTATATGAAAGGACTGCGTTACTAATTATATAAAACTAGTATGAGTTTTTCTTATATCTAACTATTGGAGAAGAATATTATAGTGAAACGTTTAGTTCAGTATAGAGATTGCAGAAATGATTACAGATCAGATGTGGATGGAGAAGTTAAAATAACTATTATATATTGTTGAGAAAATCTACTTCGGACTTTCAAGAATAAGAGAAATAATCAATAAATTTCCCGAACGAGCTTCCATTTAATTTTGAAGTGGCATTTGATGAGCATCTCCAATACTACTAGCTATCAGTACTTTTAACAGTACGTTTGCATATGTTTCAATAATGTTACGTAGATGATCCATTAGTGCTTCTGCTAGAAATCTTCATGAAATTTAGGACATAACTTTAACATAAACATGTAAAACAAATAAGTAAAAATCTCTATTTGGTCGTCTTGATGTAGAGAGCAGTATAAAGTTTCGTCAAAAATTAGTGTCAAATAGAAAACATATGATTGCGCTAACTTGTAAAAAAAAGTGAGAAAAATGGAAGAAAAAAAGGATAATATCCATTTTACTTTTCTACATGTGTGTTCAATTGTTGCGGAAAATTTGTGGTACCTTCCATAAATTTTTCCGTGCATGAAACGGTTAGAAATTGTGTCGTGCAACAAACACAAAATTTTGAATGTTTATTTAATTACTACTCACTATCCAATTGTCTAGGAGACTAACACCTAGGGCGTAGGGGGGAACTAGGGGTGCAACTTGGGCAGGTTGAACCCGACCAACTCGAGCCCAGTCCGAACTAAAATAGGACTCAGACACATAGTTTTAGTAATTGGATGGGCTCGGACAGAAATTCTCAGCCCAGATTGGAATTAGGGTCGGACTTGGACACAAATATTTAACGACGGGCTAATCCAAATTGTCCGATTTGCATGACCACTACCAAAAAATATTATATTTTGAGAGATATATGTAGCATATCTAACACTAGGGTATTGCCCGTGCCCGAGGGCACTACCCCTAACAACACTAAAAAATAAGAACGTTTCACAATTTGTATGTACATGAAACAAAGTCATTCGGACTTTCAAAAAGAAACAAAGTCATCACTTCATCCGCGAACCTTTGACTCCGCATAAAAACAATGATGACATAGAGCAGTGTCATCTAAATTGTGCTTGTGGGCTCTATCTAAATTAAACGCAAACGATATTCAAAAAAAATTATGTAATTGTACCAAAACAAAGCAACTTGGTGTAGCCTACATGATACTCATAAAATGCAGACATGAAGATTAAAAATCTAATAAACACAAAGGATACATTATTGTTAATGTAACCTGATGCCCTTCCTCTGAAAGCATCTGCCGATTTGCAGTATAGAAACTGTCATAAACTATTGTATTACCAATGAACTCAAAGCAATCCCAATACATGAAGATGAAACTTTATGAAAAGAAAATTGCACTCAGATACAAAAATTTAGTTATCAATATAACAGCTCATAAGGATTGCCATAAAAAGAAAATCAGGCCAAACAATTTCGACGTAAAAGATCATTCAACTCATTTATGGGATGCAAGTAATATAACCCTATAATAATACCTTAAACTGTTCTTGATTCTGGCTTATTTTACCTGCTAAATACAGGGAAAAAGGAAGTCATGTATAAGAATGACAGTGATAGCAAATTTTAGTAATATTTAAAGACATTTAAGCAGAAACAAAATAAAAATAGAATTAAACCTAAAACTGGTGGGGAAATGGGACATTGTCCCATTCTTAAATTCTGATGCCAAAATTATACAATCCTGTATTCACTCTACATTGGACCTCTAAAACTCTCAATTGAGTAGGTAGTTGCATGCCCCAAAGCCAGGTAATTGTAGCCATATTTTCGGAACATTGATGTTTGGGTCCATATCAAAAATCTCCCAATATTCTTACTTACTGTGGAGGATGCTCTAAAAGAAGATCATAAGATGTAGGAAATCCTTGAAACAGACAGTAAAGTACTCTGATTTCAATACCCTAGTCATTAACGAATATCCCTCATGACCAAAGCTAGCAACAAATATGCCTCATGACTTAAAATCAAAAGGGACGAAAACAGGAAGAAATGGGTATACAAAGGACCCCTGATTTCAGTACACAATTCTAATGTTTGCATATACAATCCACAAAATAATAAACATAAACCCCTGTAGTTTAAATTGGTTGAATCAACATTCGATAACTATATATTTTCACTTTTACAGTAGCTTTGTGTCTATTAATTTGCATGTGCAGCTGTGCACTAAAAGAAAGCTGTAGTCAATTCTGCCAATTTTTAACATGTTAATATGGTGAACTGAATCGACCAACTGTAATATAGCTGCTAGACACGACTCATATAATATTTCATGTTAGTATATCATTTAATCATAATCAGAAAAAACATGGTGTCACAATGGGAAGAGTCCTATTTTCGACACTATGGTATAACCAAGAGAAAATAGTTATATGATCATGAAAAATAAAAATTTAAATTGCAGTACCTAATTTGAAACAACTTGTTATAATGTTTCAACTTATTTCACTGAAACTAAGTTAAGGGAAGCCAAAAAATGCAAAGAAGATTCCTAAATATATCTAATGGGAAAAGAAAATTCAATGTCTCGTGGCATAAGCATTAATGGGTTTTCTAACAATAGAAATCGAGAGAGAGACTGAAACTTCATTTAAGCTTCAGTGACTATTAAAACAGTATCAAAAGTTGTCTCTTTGAGTGACTACTGATGCAAAACCTCTTTAGCTCCCAGTGCTAGTGTTTTAGTGGTCACTGAATCTCCCACTGATGCAAAAACCTCATTATACTTGATTGTTTTTAAACTACTTAGAACAACATATCATGAGCAAAGGAAAAAATTCAAAACTCTGAAAAATTGAACTTAGACCCTCTACAAAAATTTGGACCTTGTGCCAACACTTACAGTAACCCAATTTATGATGAAGAATAACTGAGCAAACCAACTAATTCAATTTAAAAGGCTTCCAACCCCTAATCATGTTACTTTTAACTGAGCATACCACATGTTTTCCAACATCAATTTGCGGAGTCTTTGTTGTTTGTATCAATGGACTTTTATGTTGTTGCAACAGAATTTACCCTAGGAAGATTAATCTCTATCTGGCAGATACAGAAACTTAATGTGCTCTGAATTAGGTCAATTTAACAGTAAAGTAGCAAAACCTCTAACCTTCCCGGTCCCTAGGCAAAGATGATCCGATGAATCCCCACAAAGAGTAAAACTACAAAACATAACAAACACCAAAGCCATTAATAACCTGCCTCATTGCTCCATGATCACCATAACCATCAGTGCCTTACACCCCCTGCTACTTTCCATTCCATTAAACTAACCTACCACCATTACCACTGGTACATGATATTAATGTTTATGATTTTTTCTTTTTTTCTTTCTTTTTTTATTTTTTTATGGTTTTTTCTGTTTTTACTCTTGCTATGTTTTATACTTCAGACCATTTACGATGTAGGTAGTGCTTGACTCATCGCCTATTCATGATCTTCTTCTACAATTTCTTGTAGATGAAAAGAGATTAACCACATGGAAACCAACCAAAAAAAGAAGATCCTACAACATAAGTAACCTCTTAGCAATAAAACAATTAAAGTTTGACTTGCAAACGAAAATAAAACAGAAAATTGTACAAATGCAGAAACACATATCCATATCACAGGGTGACTAACACAATCAAGAAGAACAACAACTCTGAACCCCCCTCCCCCAACCACAACCACAACCACAACCACAACCACAACCACCAGCAGAATCAAAAAAGAAGGAAATTTTAACAAATATGGATTGTGAATATCATAAAGGAACTCACTGTGTTCCACTGTCCCAACCCAGCGAGCCATCAGAATCAGGTTCTGCTTCAAAGTTGAAGCAAGAGCACATAGCTTATTCAAAGTAGAAGCAAGAGCACAGTCCCAAACCAGCAAGGGTTTTTTAATATATTGATTTCACTCTCAACTCTCAAACAACTCCAATTAACCCTCTCAACCACAAACCAAAACCGGGTTTTCTTAATTGATGTCCAGCGAAACCGTAATGAAAGGAGAGAGAGAGATCAGTAAACTCACTGTTAGGCTTCCGTCGGCGATATGTGCTTTCGTTGGCGATCTCTGCTTCCGTCCTGGTGGTCCACGGCGAGTGCGACGGCGATGGTGACGGTGAGTGCGTCGTCGGCGGCGATTTGTAGCAGGTTAGAGATCAAAGTATGAAATTTGTAACTGGGCACTGAAATTGGTCTGGGCACCGACTGAGAGACACGATGTGAGAGAGGGAAGAAGGAGGATGAAGTGAGTTCGTGGGCTTGTGAGGTCGTGTGTGTGCGTGGGGTTTTTTTTTTCAAAATTCAAGTAGGTGAGACCTAAGGGTTGGGGTCGATTCAATCCAATGGTCCAAAAGACATTTTAAAGTCAACCGTCCTGTTTTATTTCTAACATGCATCTGTTACTTTTTTTTTGATAAACACTTTTCTTTTGAATACTAGCGATGTTTTTAATCGCTGTTTTGTTCTTAAACCAGTTGATTTATTTGTTCACCAACAGTTTGTTATTCTCTTGTGTTTTAGGAAAGGTATTCATTTGAAGTACATGCCCGAATTCGCCCAAATTAGTTTGTACGAATTTGGGCTTTGACGGACCGGCAATGGTCCGAACTCGGGCAGGGCTAGAGCAGCCTCGATAAAACTCGGGCTAGGACGAGGGCGCCAACCCGTCCAATCCGCCGGAGTTGCAATCATACAGAAAACTCAAATATTATTTTCCTTTCATATTCCTTCTTTTTCTTTTCCCTTAACTTTCTCTAGACCTATTTTTTTCGTACATATTCCCTGACAAAGGAAAATAGTGAACTGGAGTTAACTTTCTCATGATATACTTTTTCGTATTTTTTTTAGAATCAACTCTGCACTAGAAAGAGAAATATGAGAGTATTTCCTAAGAAAGTTAACTCCGATTCACTATTTTCCTTTGCCAGGGAACAAGTACGAGAGAAAAATTCTCCTGAAAAATGACAATAGCATATTGGAGTTATTTTTTGGCAATTTTTATACTTTCTTTTTGATTATTTGAACTATAACCGCAAAAAAATCATATGTTGGAGATGCTATAAGAGTATAGAACAAGATAAGTTGACAGAATTATATGATAGTTAAAGACAAGTAGCTAGTTGATCTTTAATGATAGTTTAAAGTTCATATGGTTCGAACTGATAGCAAATATATTGCTATAGTAATCCCAACCACTAATAATGCTCTATTAAGTTGATTTTAAATAAACTGACACTAGTATATACACTTAGGCTTCAAAATTTAAACTAGTTGTTATCTCGTGCCAAGGGAGGGGTGGCTGAAGAAGTTGTACTATTGTGGTTGATAGGTGAGTCGAGTTAGTTTTCTTATCCAATTTGAATGAAATAATCAACTATCATATTAATATTGTTGTAACATACATTCGGTTTCCTATATATTTTAGTTTCCTAATTAAGGATCAATTTTCTTGTATGCATATATATGATTCTGATTGCAAGCATACAAAGCATTCATTACAACTCTCGTGGTTATTCAACATGTTTGTGAAGGATTATTTGATTTCTCTAGTTGAGCATGTCAATTGGTCCACTGCAATCTATGGCATGTCAATCTTGATAGCCATCGACATTGTCCTTGTCTTTGCATGCGTCATCTACCTCCTCTTCAGCCGCCCTACCACCGCCACCACCACAACCATCACCGCCAATAGCGGCAGAGACTTGGACGAACTAGAAGATGAGCTAGAACCTCGTCGCTACAACATGGCACAATCCATCATACTAATCCCCACCTTATTGACCATCTATCTCATGTTGATGCGCCTGCACTTGATCCTCTTATTCATCATCGGAGGAATTCTCTTGTTCTTTAAGTCTCGCATTTTATTTCTTACTGTCGTCTACATTCATCATCGATTGACTACGTTCATGACATCGGGAAACACCAGTTGTGTATCGACGAATTTAAGTGGGAGTGTGGACTTATGTGTGGTTTGTTGGGGCGGCTACCAAGACGAGGAGTGGTGTCGCACACTACCTTGTTGTAAGCATGTGTTTCATCGAAGTTGTGTTGATGAATGGCTCATGGAAAATCGCAGTTGCCCTATTTTTCAAGCCCACGTTCGTGTCAACAAATTCAAATTCTTTAGGGTATGGTCTTGTAATAAAGAGGAAACGTCGGAATGCTGCTGATCAGTTGCAAGACTTTCATAGTTACGACCCTCGTATGCATAAAATTTATATTTATTTATTTACGTTTGTTTGTTTGTTTGTTTTTTTTTTTTTTTTTTTTTTTTTTTTTTTTTTTTTTTTGTGTGTGTTACGACGTTTCAGTTAGTGCACTTGGAAGTTATTGTTTTTTGATGAATGTAAGTAGTTACAACGTACTACGTAATAGATGAATTAGCAGCTTTGGGCTTCAAGATGGATCTAGCAGCTTTGGGCTTCAAGATGGATCAGCTCTCAAGCCCACTTAACAAGCCCAATACATTACAACCATGTAGAATTGGCCCAAGTTATTGTTTCCTCCCGTTGTAAACCCTAAATCCTTTTGCTACCGTTAGATCTAGGGTAGTACGATCCGACCGTTGGTTTGAGACATATATAAGTCTCCTCTTCTGTGTAATGGTTTCATTATGTGAATAATAGTTTCTCTTTCTTCTCTTGCCTCTCTCACACAGAAAACCCTAAGGGTTTCTTTCATGGTATCAGAGCTCTTCGATGGCTCTTACCAATCCATCACCGGCCTCACAGCCCTCTATCTCCTGTCAAATATACACAATTTGCTTCCGTTTAAACTCGATTCCTCCAACTTTGTTCTTTGGAAACACCAGATTTCATCAATTTTTGGCACTCATACCCTCTACGGTTATCTTGACGGCACCATCCCCTGTCCTCCGGCGATTGTTCTCTCTTCCGATGGTGTTCCGGTACCAAATCCGGCTTATACGACCTGGCAACTGCAAGATCAGGCGGTTCTCACTATCCTCAACGCCACCCTCTCTCAAGAATCCCTTACTTTGGTTATTGGATCTCTCACATCTCGCGACGCTTGGTCTGTTCTTGAGCGCCGATATGCCTCCCTGACGAGATCTAACATTCTATCTCTCAAATTGGAGTTCCATACCCTTCAAAAAGGCTCCGATTCGATAGATCTGTACATGCAGAAGGTGAAATCCATTCGAGATAAACTTGTTGTTGCCGGGGTTGTTACCGCTGATGAGGGTCTCTTACTATATGCCCTAAACGGCTTACCACCGGAGTACACCTCTTTTCGATCCTCCCTGCGTATTCACTCAGCTCCGATCCCCTTTGAAGAACTTCATGTTCTATTAAAAGATGAGGAACACATGCATGCTCTCCAGACTCCAGTTTCCGATGTCTCGCACCCCACTGCCTTCTATCATCAGCGTGGTGGTGGTCGCACTGGTGGTGTTCGGAATCCTTCCGGCTACCGTGGTGGTGATGGTGGTCGGTTCAGTCAACGAGGTGGTGGCGGTGGCCGTTCCGATTCCAGAGGCGGTCGTTGGTATTCTGGTTATGGATCTGGATCCAATTTCTCAAACGGATATGGTTCTGAAACTGGGTCGGGTTATGGAAACGGTTACGGATTGGGTCGTGGTTCGGGTCGCTCCGGTTACCGAGGAAGAGGTGTTTCGGGTCGTGGCTCATCAACTCCTATTAAATGCCAAATTTGCGGATATGATTATCATTCCGCCATAAATTGCTATCATCGTATGGACTACGCCTATCAGGGTAAGATACCTTCAGAACAGCTCTCAGCAATGGCTGTCTCTACCTCTCAGCAGTCTCAGGCTCCCACCTCTGATCTCTGGTTGACGGATACCGGAGCTTCCAACCACATGACAACAGACTTCCGTAATCTCTCTCTGGGTGAACCCTATCATGGAAATGATTCAGTCACCGTCAGTAACGGTTCTTCTCTTCCTATACAGCACTCTGGTACAACTTTTATCTCAACTTCAAATTGTTCTTATACTTTATCAAATACTCTACATGTGCCTCGTTTGTCTGTTAATCTTCTTTCTGTGAACAAATTTTGCTCAGACCATAATGCACAATTTATTTTTGATAAAGATCACTTTTGTGTCCAGGACAAGTCTTCGGGTCAAATACTATTTCAACGACCCAGTAAAAATGGCCTCTATCCTCTGTCTTCTGAGTCTGCTTCGTCCAAAACACAAGCCTTTTTGGGTCAAAGAGTCCAATCCAAGTTATGGCATTCAAGACTTGGGCACCCTACTGCTTTTGTTTTATCAAAATGTGTTAAATGTCCTTCTTCTTCTTCTTCTGTTAAATTATCTGCTACACAATCTGCAAACACTGTTGGAAATATGTGTGAATCATGTTTGGCTAGAAAAATGTCTAGATTGCCTTATAAATTGTCTGAAACTCATACTATTGTGCCTCTTCATCTTCTTCATAGTGATGTATGGGGACCTGCATCCACTGTTTCCTTTGATGGTTTTAAATACTATGTCTTGTTTATTGATGATTTTTCACGTTTTACCTGGTTATTTCCATTGAAACTCAAATCTGATGTCTCTTCTGCTTTTGCTATGTTTAAAAAGTTTATTGAAAAACTTTGAGGTTACTCTATTAAAATTTTGCGTTCAGATGGTCGTGGTGAGTTTATAGCTTTCACTTTTCAAAAATTTCTTCAAAAAAATGGTATTTTACATCAAAAGTCTTGCCCTTATACACCACAGCAGAATGGCATTGCAGAAAGAAAACATCGACACATTATAGAAACTGCAGTCACCTTGTCTATACTAATATATAAAGCCAACACTCATTGTGGTGAACTCAAAAAATGAAGCCCGTCATACTTTTGTGTAACCAAAAATACCCCTTAAAACATAATAGAAAATTGACGATTACTTGGGTCATAACTGTAAATGCCAATTTTTTCTTCAAACCCATTACCCACTACTTCAGCCTTCCACTACCCCACTACTTCTACGGATTTTTGATTTGTTTTGATGTAATAGCAGATGAAACATGATTTGTTGAACTCTGAAATCTCTTTGTCCCTTCTTTGCACAAATTCATAGAAATTAGTAATTGTTATTTGCACACACATAGTGTGTGCCATGTTTTCTAGTTATTATTAAATTGCTTCGTTTGACTATCCAAATCACCTGATCAAAGTGAAAAAGTCAAAAGGCGAAGAGTGAGAGAGGCCGTAGCACACATCGTATCCCATGGTTACATAATGCATCTCTCCCCAAATTATTTTGGTATCATGCTGTTGCTACATCTGTTTATTTGATCAATATAATGCCAAGTAAATTAACTTTTGACAAATCTCCTTATGAAATTTTATTTAAAACCAAACCTGGTTATGCTTCTTTAAAAGTGTTTGGATGCAGTTGTTACCCAAGATTGACAGATTACAATTCATCTAAATTAGATCCCAAAACAAGAAAATGTATCTTTTTAGGTTATGCCTCTGGATATAAAGGATATTTGTGTTATGACTCTTGCAGCAAACGATTCTACATCAGTAGAGATGTTATCTTTGATGAGTTTCAATTTCCATGTGCTACTGCTTTTTCTTATTCTATGTCAAACTCACATATTGGTGTTTCTGTTTTAGGTTCATCTCATAATCAGTATCCACCTGATCAAGCTCAGTACTCCACTGAGCACTCTACTGGTTCTATACCAGATTCAAACTTATCTGAGGGATATGATCCTCTGCATCCGACTGAAGTGAGAGTGCCTGCTGCAGTAACTCCTTGTGGCAACACCAAAACAGATACTACACCTCACTCAACAGTTACTACACCCTCTTCCACAGCAGTTGACTCACAGTCACTCTCACCCAGCTCTGGCCTGGCAGTTCAAGGTGACCCCATGATGATTCCCCCTCCCCTACTCCTTTTTCCCCCTCTTATACTTCTACTCATCCAATGCAAACACGCATCAAGTCTGGGATCAGCAAGAAAAAATTGGTTTATTATGCATCTCCTTCCACTTTAATTGGTTTTTCTGCAATTACACACTCACACACTCCACAAGCAGACCCTGTTTCTTGTTCAGAGGCTGTCAAATTTCCTCACTGGCGCCAAGCAATGGCAGAAGAGGTTGACAGCCTCTCACAGCAACATACATGGACTTTGGTGCCTGCACCTCTTAATGCAAACATCATTGGTAATAAGTGGGTATTTCGCACTAAATTTAACCCAGATGGGTCTATTTCACGTTACAAAGCACACTTAGTTGCCAAGGGTTATCATCAAACCCCTGGTTTGGACTTTGATGAAACATTTAGTCCAGTGGTCAAACATGCCACTGTACGTACCATATTGGCTTTAGCTGCTACTTTCTCTTGGCCTCTTCAGCAGTTAGACGTTAAAAACGCTTTTCTACATGGTACTTTGCGTGAAATTGTTTACATGAAACAAACCACTGGGTTTATAAATTCTACCTATCCACAACATGTTTGCCGTCTTCATAAGTCCATATATGGACTCAAACAGGCACCCCGTGCCTGGTTTGAGCGTTTTACTACCTATTTTTCATCTCTTGGTTTTGTTGCTTCATTTGCAGACTATTCCTTTTTATACGCCATCACAATAATCGCTTAAGCATTTTACTTTTATATGTTGACGATATTATTGTGACTAGCAATGATGTTCCTTATATTTCCCAACTTTTACAGGCCTTAAGTACTGAATTTCTTATGAACAATCTTGGCCCTTTAACTTATTTCTTAGGTCTTCAAATTTCTCGTTCCTCTACTGGTATTTCTGTCACACAAGAGAAATATGTACATGATTTATTACTCAAGTTCAACATGTCACATTGTAAAACTAGTGCCACTCCCTTGGCATCTGGATTTAAATACCATCTTTCACAAGGCAATCACTTACCATATGCCACTGTTTATCGCCAACTTTTAGGCGGCTTGCAATACCTAACATTCACTAGACTTGATATCGCATTTGCGGTAATTCATCTTTTCCAATTTATGCATGCTCCCACAAATATACATCTTAGTGGAGCAAAACGTATACTTCGTTATCTACAGGGTACTCCTACTTATGGTTTGTTTCACAAAAAGGGGCATTTAATGTTACAAATATTTGCAGACGCAGATTGGGCTGGCGATCCAACGGATCGCCGAAGCACCACTGGTCTGGTTGTGTTTTTGGGCCCAAATCCGGTCCATTGGGCCGCTAAAAAGCAGCCTACAGTTTCTCGTTCTTCAACTGAGGCTGAATACCGTGCCTTAGCCACGGGTGCAGCTGATTTGTCCTGGTTTCGCCAACTTCTTCATGACTTACATTTTCATTTACCTTCTCCTCCAATTTTACACACTGATAACATTTCTGCTATTGCATTAACACAAAATCCAATTTTTCATGCTTGCACTATGCATATTGAAATTGATTATCACTATGTCCGCGAACAAGCGCTTTTAAAACATCTTACTATTTCATTTCTTCCTAGTGCAGATCAAATTGCGGATGTCTTTACCAAATCTCTTACAACCGCTCAATTCACCAGTTTTCGTGATAAACTTATGGCGCCTCATTTTCCATCAGTTTAAGAGGGCGTAATAGATGGATTAGCAGCTTTGGGCTTCAAGATGGATCAAAGCAGCTTTGGGCTTCAAGATGGATCAGCTCTCAAGCCCACTTAACAAGCCCGATACATTACAACCATGTAGAATTGGCCCAAGTTATTGTTTCCTCCCGTTGTAAACCCTAAATCCTTTTGCTACCGTTAGATCTAGGGTAGTAAGATCCGACCGTTGGTTTGAGACATATATAAGTCTCCTCTTCTGTGTTATGGTTTCATTATGTGAATAATAGTTTCTCTTTCTTCTCTTGCCTCTCTCACACAGAAACCCTAAGGGTTTCTTTCACTACGTGTCTAGTGTTACATCACGAAGAATGTCACGCCAACATGATTAAATCTCTTAGTGGATCTAGAATATCATTGCAGCATGATCCCCATAGGTGGCCATTGCTTTTGATGACTTGATGACAACTTGTAGCAAATGAGGCTTTAGCAAGAGCTATTGTGGGTATTCGTAAATTGTCTAGACCCTTATTTTGTGTTGGCATCTCTGTATCTAACATGCATAGCTCTGTTTTCTGTAATTCGAAGCTTTATTTTTGGATTTAGCAGCCTCTTCTTAGTTTTTGCTTAGCTGTTTCAGCTTTTTGTTGTTTTATGCTAGTTTAGTTTTAACCTTACAGACAAGCTTGTCTTTGTTATATTATCAGTTTGTTTCTCTACAATAATTAGAAAGTAACTTCCCTCAAAAATTAATTTGTGAGATATTGTTAAATAATTGCATGTTTATAATCTTTCCCTGAGTGAATACGCGTATCTACCATTTTTCTCTCTCTCTAGAAACCTCTCTCTAGAGAAAGAAAGTCAAGGAAGTATCAATGGCGGCAGAATCGGACGAAAGTAATTGGATTAATCGAATCACACTCTCCGATGAAGAGAAAGCGGAGATTGTGATCGATAGGGGTGTATGCAAGAAAGTAGCAGATGACTAGAAGTTGTGTCTGATTGGCAGATTTATGAGTAACAAAGCTATTGATCGTCAAGGCATGAGAGAATTGTTTCGAAGACTTTGGTCCCCTGAAGATGATTTGAAGGTGATGGATGTCGATCACAATACCTTTATATACAGATTCAGCAATAAAACCACACTTGAAAGAGCCCTTTATGGCGGTCCTTGGAATTTTGATAACCACTTATTGCTCTTGCGAGAGTGGAACATCAAAGACAAAACCTACCTCTCGAAGCTTGTACCTACCCTCAAATTTATTACAAGCTTATATACGTTCATGTCGTCCCTAGTATGTATGTATGTATGGTTTTTACTCAAGTTAAATATTTATGCCCCATGGATGCTAACAAAGAAAAAATGCACATTTCATAAGATAAAACACGCTTTCAGAAAGGCCACGGTTACCAGAGTGAACCCCCATGTCGGGTATAGGCAGGCTACGGCTCTTTTGTCGGGACAATATAAGAAGGCAATGCGTCGCCTCACGAGCCGTCGCGATGGACATGTCCCTACGTTATGTTAAGTCACGAAGGTTATCACGGACCATAAGATAAGAAACTAAGGAAACATGTTCAATTATGATAAAGTCTCTACGCGATACAAATCAAGGTTCATACTTGGAACAATAAGATTTCACACGATACAAGTTATGCTTTACGTTACGCTTTCTTTACGATGCAATTTACGTTTTATGAATGTCATGATCTTTCAAGTATCACAAGTATATTGTATGTATGTATGTATGACTATGCTTTATGTTCACAATGCTCCTTGGGAAAGTTAGCCATTTTTGGTTTTCCAAACCTACGGAGGGGCGTAGATGTAACTCACCGAGCTAGTTGAGCTCACCCATTCATGTTATCCTTTTTTCATGTTTTAAGGATACGTAAGAACTAAGGAGTAGCAAGGCGTTAAGTTTATATGTGTCGACGTGTTTGCTCGAAGATGCTTATGTGCTCATATGTTGCGAATATATTAGATAACTTGAAGCGATTATGTATATGTTGTTTATCTGTATTAAGACATGTAAAAGTTATGTAATTATGTATATAAGACCTTGTATGAGCCTTGTATGATAACTGAACAATTCCCGATTTATGCTCTGTTTATGTTAAGAGTCGAGAGGACTAAATGATATTGAATTTTCAAGTTCCAAATTTCTTTTCTTTACAAGTCAAATTGTTTATCATGACGACCCCAAGTAATTTTTCAATTACGCTTCCGCAAAGTTTTCGAAGAAATTTAAATCACGACTTTTAAAAGTAACTCGTTTAGCCTCTCGACGAGTCGAGGCCGCACCGGCATGTCGCGCCCTCCTCCCGTTAACGTAAGGTTTTATCGTCGCTAATCGCGGTCAGCGGGAGGGGGATGTGACATTTGTGGTATCAGAGCTCGAGGTTATAGATACCTAGGATTAGTACACCGTAGTAACCCCTTTATGTGTTTTATGTATATAAGTATGTACGAGTAACTATGTTTCGAGTAATTGTGTGCTATGGCTTTGTGATGCTAGTACTTATGGAAGTTAATGTTATAAGTTAAGTTTTACGATAATATGTCCTAGTATTTGAGGCAAATATATAAGAGCTTATGAATCAAATATAGTTCCATGGTTTTGAATTGTTATGTATTTTCCTAAGCATGTTATGTGAATGATACATGACTTGTAAACTTTGTGATATTTGGTGTAAGATATGACATGTAAGATATGGAAAGTGAAGAAACATTTTCAAGTTATGTGGTCCCGAACCAAGTAGAATTACGTTTTTAAAATTTACATAACAAGATGATGATACTAAGTATGTGGGGTGCTTTTATGTGTTAGTATGATAAGTAAGTTTATGTGATATGTATAATGTCGCGATGCCTCTTTCATGTATGTAGGGTGCTATATGTGTAAACGCATATACATGTTATGTGAAGATCATGGAAACTATGTATGCTATGTTTCTCGATTATGTAGGACGTTAAAAAACATAAAAAATAAAACATGGTTTGAACTATGTTACTGGATGTTCTAATTGGAGTGTGTATGATCATCGCTAATTGGGGTCGGCGGGAGGGAGATATCCAAGCAAACTGTCTCGACATCGCTGCCAAAAACCGACCAGTGGGTTTGGTAAAAGGTAGCTGGAAAACCATCAAAGCCGGGTGCTTTGATTGGACCCATTTGGGCAAGAGATTCTAACACTTCCTCCTTGGAGTAGGGTCTATCCATCATACGACTATTTAAACCATAAATCGAATCCAGAATCTCATGTAGAATTGGTTCCATCTCCACCCTAGAAGGGTTAGTAGAAGTAAAAATATCCGAAAAATATTTGGTTAAAATCTGAATTACCTCTGTTTCGCTGGTGCACCACCTTCCATTTGAATTCACAAGGCCTTTTATAGCGTTTCTAGCTTTGCAGATAGTAGCTTTCTGGTGAAAAAAATTTGTATTGCAATCCCCCTTGTCCAACCATTGGTCGCGACTCCTTTGTTGCCATATCTCTTCTTCCTTCGCCAGCAACTGATTGATCTCTGACTTAAAAGCAGTAAGAGCATCTCCAAGAGAAGGAGCAAACACACTTTTGGAGCAAAATTTGGTCCAAATTGGAAAAAGCATAGCTCCAACAGATGGAGCATTTGGTGGAGCAAAAGCAAAGACTGTTTTTTGGAGGAGCAAACCTGTGACAATTTTGCTGAGGAGCAAAACATATAAAAATCAGTTTTAATGGAAAATTGATACTACAATTTCAAACAACTCGTTTTAGTATAGCTGGTGAAATATATAGTTGGAATATAGATGTGATATATGATCGTTGAAGTATTGCCGAAGGAAATAGCAATTTAATAATAAAAAAATCAATATTTTTCTTACATATAAAAAAAATAATCATAATATAACATTACTATAAAAAAGTCATATTTTATTCAAATAGACTATGTTAATTAACTATAATTTAATTAATATGAAAATTAAATTATTTAAAACAATAAAAATAATAATAATTAAATAAAAAGAATGGAGCAATTTTGCTCCTCACTGATGGAGCTCAAGCAAAAAAACTGGAGGAGCAAATTTTGCTCCAGGACCAAATTTGGTCGAAGGACATTTTTTTTTTGCTCCTCATCGTTGGAGATGCTCTAACAGCACTTCTTTCAATCCCATAACCTTGACTCCTCTCCAGACTAACAAGTTTTTGACATATATTAGCTATTTGTTTAGAGTTGTTACCCACCTCAGATTGCTCTCACATCTTTACGTCAGCTGCTAGGTTGGCTAATTTTTCTTGCAGAGGAAGACTCCTCGACATCGAATTCCAAGACGCTTTGATCGCTTCAGTAAACTTCGGGTATTGGTGCCAAAACGACTTATAATGAAATCATTTTGGCTGACCACTTCTTGCTTTCAGTGGTTCCCATAAAATCTGAATGGGACAGTGATCGGTCACTGTAGCTGACAAGTGATTAACTCTTCTATCTGGAAACAAATTCATCCACACTACCGTGGCAACCACACGATCAAGCCGTTCATAGATAATCTCCTCGTTTCTGGGATTACTATCCCAAGTGAACTCCTTCCCGATATAACCTAAATCTAGCAATTTAAGTTCTTGGGTTACTTGACGAAACAAACTTGAACCTTGTTCATCAAAGCTCCTTTCAACTTGCTTTTCTCTAGAATTAGTCATAGCATTGAAGTCCCCTATGAAACACCAAGGGAAGTCGTTATTTCAACGGATGCGCCGAAGTAATTCCCACGAATGAGACCTCTCATTTGAATCTGGATTACCATAGAACCCAGTAAGCAGCCTAACTATTTGAGTGGTAAATGTAGTAACTAAACAGTCTATGTACCAAATTGAGCATGACCGCACCTTCTCGGCAATACTATCTCGCCATAACGTAGAGAGACCCCCACATCGACCTCTACTACTAACACACTCACTGTTAGGAAAACCAACTTTTCTGACAACTCCTTCCATCTCGCTTTCTGAAAATCTTGTCTCCATCACAAAGACAAGATTTGGGGAAAAAATCTTCACAGTATTGTGAAGAGACGAAACATTACGAGGGTTGCTCAACCCTCGAATTTTCCAACTGATTAGGCTCATTTCATTGAGGCGGACCGATCACCGGTCTCCGCCTTTTCAAGCTGCCTCCATAATCAAGCTGCCTCCCTTTCTTGTTGGTGAACACTTCCACAACCGACTTGTTAGGTGGTAGGCTAAAATAGGTTTTTGAACCCTTCCGCTTAGTTGCATCTACTTCACCTTTGTTGTTCTTCGATCGAGAGTTAGTTCCACTAGAGTTTGGGGGGGGGGGGTGCTCGGGTTCTCTTTCTCAATTGTTGTGTTTAGGGAAGAAAACCTCTCTTTGATCGAGTTGCCGGCCTGTCCGGTAAACGCATCTGCTATGACCCCCGTAAAGGCTGAAATATGTGCCATCTGTGACTCTGTAGTATCGAACACTACTTTTTCTGCGACAGAATGGGCGTCTGCATGATCTACAGTGCCTTCTGTCACGCAATTCGTGGGACTTCTGTTGCCAAGTTGGGAACCTTCTTCTCCTTCCACTGGTTTTGGATTCGTGGGGACAACTTTTTGGTGGCTGGGTGGTATAGTAAGAAGGTACCATACCCTGTTTCCAGTGATTGTTTTTCTGATTCAGAGAATTCATCACAATGATCACTAATATGAGTTATGAGCCCAAACCAGCAGCAGATTGAAGGAATCCTCTCATAACTAAAATCTAGCCAAACATTTTCTTTCCTGATCATCGCATGAACACCCCTTGGCACCGGTTCTATAATAGGGAGCCGAACACTAATCCTGACTAAGTTTCCATCGCCCCCCTCGCTGTACGTCCTTTTGTCCACATCAACCACTTCTCCGATCCCTTCCCCAACCTTTCGCGCTCCTTCTTTGTTTACTAGCTGGATTGGTAAACCCATGATTTGTATACAAGCCTCATAAGAACTAATAGAAACACCTTTCACCGGATCACCAAGCGTCCATGTTTGAGAAGAAGGACTTTCTTATTGAAAATCCATGGGCCGCCAGCTGTAATGCGATCTAGGGTTACTTGGTCTGGACAAAAAAACAAGAACGTATTGAAATCTAAAGGATAGTTACTTTACCTCCGTTGGTCCAGATTCGTCGAAACATGCCCCTCATGGCCCCTGCATTAACACGATCTTCGGAAGCAAACATACCAATGAGACAGTATGAAAACTTACGATCAGCCTTGTCACATAAGTCGTCATCAAAAACCACGATCTGATTCTCATTCGGGGTGTATTCCGCCAGAATTCTACTCGCCATTGCACAACCGCCGTTAGGTCAGAAGTGAGATCGCCCTAGTGTTCTCCGATTTCTTCGAAGCACTGCTAGACTAGAAAATTGTACTAATATTTATTTTTTATTCTTCCCGAGTTGGTTTTCACGTATCATGTTTTTAAATGCAGAAAAGTACTTGTATGTTATGGTTTTATGAAAAAAATACATTTGAAAATATGTTTTTAGATTTTCTTAAAAACTGATAAAAAAAGTTAAAGACTTTAAGATTGACGGATATATGTTAATAAAACATATTTCATATCTTGAAATGATGTAAAAATATGTAATTTTATTAAATATAATGTATTATCTTACATATATCAAATATTAAATTATTTTTTTTATGTTATTTTTTTTAGATTTGTTAGTATAACTTGTAATTTAAAAAAGTTGGAAGTGAAAAGAAGGGGTACAATAGTGTTTTTATCTTTTTCCGTCCAATAAGGACGGAAAGTTAACGGAAGAGTACACACTTTCTAGAAAATCGAAAATTCGGGACCCGTGATGCTCGATTTTGAAATTTGGGTACTCACTTAACTATTTTTGCAAAATATGGATACCTCATGTGCAATTTAGCGTTAAACTAAGCAAAATTACAAGGTTGAGCATCTCGATTCTCGAGCTATAAGCTTTCTGCAGTTTTTTTGATAGATATAAGACCAAGTAGAGGAAAAGGACCACTCTATCCGCGTCATTGTTCAGGTCCTTGTCCTCTACTTGGCATGTGACCAGTAGGTATAGCATTTAAAAAAAAAAAAATAAAAAAAATAAAAAAAAAAAATCGGTAGGTAGGTATAGCATTTCTCCAAAGAGAAAGTGGCTGACAAAGATTGAGCTAGTTCCCAAATCTCATTAAGCACAAATTCTAAGAGTCAAGGGGGACTTTACTGTTTTTTCTCCACCAACTAGGCTAGGGTAAAGAGGAAGAGTAGCAGTTGAAAAGAGATACGGAGAGAGGGAGAAGTCAATCCAAACGCATTCTTCTGTTGACACAATAGAATCCGGCCCACATAAAAATACTATGTTGTACCTGACAAATTACCTGTTCTTTTGGGACTATTCCTCCACAAAATTATATTTAAGGACTCTAAAATCAAAGTCTTTTTTCAAAAAGAGGAAAAGAAAATCAAATTCAAAAGCATTGCTCTGGTAATGAGGCCCACTAACACTACTGTGTGCAAGGAAATCCTTGGGAGAGATCCAAGTGTACACCTCAACTAGGGGATTAGAGTAAGAACACAGAGAAGTGCAGGGTGTGAGAAGGGAGAGAGTAAGAAATGGTAACGGCGTGAGAGAGATACACCTTAATGACAGAGCTTCGGTGAATCCAAAAGTCTAAAACTCCCAGAGCATCCAAGAGATTGCAACGGAGGGCTAACGATCCTATATATAGTAGGGAAGTGACCGTTGTGAGGGGTTAATGCGCCCATAAATGGCGGCAATGATAGACCTGTAACGACACGTTCGACCGTATATATAGGGAACGTTACGCACTTGCCCCCATATACAGGAGACAGTTATGAGATCGACCAGGTACATAGGACATGGTCATCAAGTCTCTCAAATCAGTAACAAAGGGTCGCGCGCGAGCTTTGTTTTCGTCCGCGCGCGACGGACCTTACTCTTGCCTCCAAACCACTAAGTCCCTACAAGTCCCATGTGGTGAGCATCGCGGGTGGCCTTGTCTCGCAGCCCCCACGTGGATGAGTATGAGCAGTGATATGGTGTATATGGAGCACAGTCAGATGTGTTGGATGGCTGCCATGTGGCTATGATATGTCTGTCTGGAATGCACTATCTACATTAGCCCCCTTTTGCGCGAATATGACGCGCGCACTTGCTGTGTAGTCGCGCAAACTCAGTCGTGCGTATTCCCACGCGGGTCGTTTGAATTTTGAATAATTTAATGCTTGAGACCCTAGTGCCCATAAGCCGCCATCATTTCCTAGGGCTCTGTAAAAGGTAGGGGATGTCCGTTTTGCATTAAACCAAGCGTCGCCTGCATATTCCTGCCAATCCTCGAGGAAAATATCATAGGTCCATAGGTCATTAATTCCCCCTCTTCAACCATCGATGTCGTCTTTGAAACAATCACGATTCGAGCGTCAAGTATGTATTTCGCTTAGAGCTTCTAATGATTTTCTTCCCCCATTCAACTAATGCATATTGTCTCTATTGCAATCATCTACGGTCCATATTTTTCTCCTCTATTGTGCTAGTTGGTTTCGGGTTCGGCTCTGGGTTCGGATTTAGGGTTCATCGGCTTCCCGAATCAAGCACCGGCTTTGGATTTACCGTGATCATGATTGCATACCAGCTGTAGTTGTGATTGTTAACACAACTTCCACTAGCCCAAGAGAGGTTCTAAAGAAGTTGTTGGGCGAGATTTCTTCTTGCTCTTCTACTAGCCCAGTACCGTCACCATCTTAGTTCTTTGTTTTACATTGTCAGTTTTTTACTTCATGGGCTGGAGTTCTTGATGGTGGATGAGAGTTGGTATGTTCTGTTTTTTTCCAAGGTATAAAGATCAGGGCTTCTTCGTGATTGCATTGTCAGTTCCAGACATTTATTTTTATTAGTAAATTTTTTGGTTAAAATTAGGTGTGCGAGAAGTCGTACATTATTAACATGGTAGACGCACTCAGAACAGAAAGTGTTCACTGGTCAGCCTTTATGGCATTTAGAGGCAATCTAAAGTTGTTCTTTTGTTACTCATACATTCAGTTTTCTATTGTTTTTACTGCTTTAACGTCAACCATTTTGTTGTTAATATGTGTTTTTCATGAGCTGATGCGCCCATTTAAATTGGTAGAGAAGACTGCCGCCATATTGATGTTGAGCCCCGTATGGCCATAACGGTTTGATTGATGTGTAGCTAAGGAATTATTCACTTTCTGCAATTTCTTGACTTAATTGGTTTGGTTTCTTCAGGAATTAAGTGCAACAACCCCCTTATCCGGCTCGGGACAAGACCGGGAGAGTGATGCTTAATCGAAGCGGCGGAGATCAAAAGCAATACATTTCACAACACTTATTCATATTATTAAACATCAAACTTGGAGTATTATACAAGAGGTTCTACTATTACACAAAACTTATCTAACATTTATTAGATAGTCTACTGATGACATCCATACTCTAGATGAGTCTCGCGCCCCTTCTATTTTACAATCCAGCTCCTAGGCCTGCGGTGGGGAGAAAAAACAAGAACCGCAGTTTCCAAAGTCAGCAAGAAGTGCTGAGTGAGATACACCTTAGCGTGTAAAACAGGAAAGAATATATAGACAGCTAGGTTACGAGTTGAAAGTAATAGTAACAGAGTATGCGTACGACAGTAATCAGAGTACGCAACAACGTGGATACCAGTGACAGAAAGAATCACCCTGAGACAGAATTCAAGAACATTTGCTATGCACAGTTACTGGATAAAGAATTGCCAACGGAGGGCCTCTCAAATAATATCTCTAGCCAACATGGCATAAAGTGGAAACTCCCGAATCGGTGTTTCCGGCGGGAGCCAATAAGTCCAAGAGTTCAACAAAGTCAGGGGAAACTCCAGAGTCTGTGTTTCCGGCCGGAGCCAACTTAGTCCAGGACCACAACAAGTAGTCAAGGGGAACTCCAAAGTCTGTGTTCCCGGCCGGAGGCGACAAAGATCCAAGACCCAATCAGTCAAGGGAAACTCCCTGGTATCGGTGTTTCCGGCCGGAGCCGATCATAATAATAGTCCACTGGATAGGGTACAAGTGATATTCGACGAGTACAGAAATTTCATTTGACACGCATAAGAACATAGAAGTCATATCGTGACTCAGAAGAAGCTAAGCGTACAAGACCGATCATGTACACTCACGAGTATATCTTGAGACAAGAAATAGACATCACATGTCATTTCGGAGGAAGCTAGGCAAGCAATGTAAAGCATATAAATCACGTGTAGATTTTGAGACGGAATATAAGATCACAATTTAACGCGAATGAAGCCAGACAAGCAAGATTAAGCATGTAGCTTGGAAGTATATTATGAGTGAGAAAAGAAATCACACTAGGACATCAAAGAGGACAGGCACACGAGGCCAAGCATATAACTCACAAGTATTTTGAGACGGGAAATAGAATCATATAGTGATACGAATGAGCTAGGCACACTAGGCTAAGCATGCGACTCACAAGTATTTTGAAACAGACCTCAAAACCATTCCTTGACACGAAAGAAGCTAGGCTCCAGAGGCTAAGCATGTGGACTCACCTGAAGTCGATTTAGCAGCTAGTACGTCGGATGGTCGATGAAGCCTATGTCCACAAATCCGTCTCCTACAATTTACAAATCTCTAGTCACAACTGTGTTATTTTCGGATAAACGAATACACTAGCCTTATACAACTGCTCAGCTAGGTTGAATTCTAATTTTATCTCTCACGATCCCCAATATAACCCGTCTCCAATTATATGCTTATAATTATACAAAAGTATACAATTAATATATGTAAGATATTATTGTTAATAAATATAATTTTATCGTGAGATGAGTACTTTAATGTCGAGTTATTTTAGCTAGAAAATAATGTATTGTTTACACAAGCATACTTGATTAGTAAATATTTAAGAACTCATTTCATTTTTTTTTGGGTTTAAAAAGACACTTAATCAATAAAACAGTATTTCCGAATTATGCAAATATAATTTTATTAGTTTCTTTTCCAAGAAAACAATTATGAATGTTGAAATAATGCTTCACAAAACATTTTTCTATGCTCATATAGTAATTTTTACTAAGTAGAGTTTTAATAGCAACTAATTAAAATTATTTTATAAAACAAAATATGTAAACTACTTTAGTCCCCCTAAGTATGTGTCTAAGAACATATGAAGCCCCCAAACAATTTTGTATAAAGAACAAACCCTTCCCCACAAGTTTTAGGAAACTAAAATTCGACCCCAAGCATAAACTAAACGATGAATACCCAAACACTCCAAATCGAAACACGGATTCGAGCTATACAAACACGATTTTGATTACATAAAACAACTCTGATGAATTACTTCAATCTAGGGTTTGCAGAAGAGAGAAAGACAAACGAAGAAGAAGAAGAAGAGACTCTGATTCATTTCATCTAGAGCTGATTACACAAATCATGTTTACTCAGCTAACATATACTAACAGAGGAGAGGAGGGAAGAGTTGTTACAAACTCTGTAAAATTACACACAGCACCCCATAGTTTGGGAGAATTACACCTATTATAGAAATTCAACTATTTCTCTTAACAGCCTCCCTCAAGCTGAACTAGGCTGATGTCAAGTTCAGCTTGGAACAGAGATGATGAAAAGCAACTTCACCCAGAGGTTTTGTGAACAAATCAGCTAATTGACCAGAGGAAGAAATATGTCCCAAAAGAAGTTGTTTGGCAGCAACCATTTCTCTGAAAAAATGGAAATCAATTTTTATATGCTTAGTCCTAGCATGAAAAACTGGATTTGTAGATAGTGCCAAGGCTGAAGTATTATCACACCAAAGAAATGGAGATGTGGGTGGAAAGATATGTAAATCAGCCAGAAGATATTGAAGCCACTTAACTTCAGAAACAGTAACAGCCATAGCCTTGTACTCTGCCTCTGTGGAAGACCTGACTACAGTGTCTTGATTCTTTGAGCTCCAAGACACCAAATTATCACCCAGAAAGATGCAGAAACCTGTAGTGGACCTCCTATCAGTTGTATCTCCAGCCCAATCAGCATCTGAGAAAGCTGTGAGTTGAAAATTACTAGGACTAATAGTGATGCCTTGATGTAATGAGCCTTTGACAAACCTAAGAACCCTCTTCATAGCAATATAATCTGCTTGAGTGGGATGGTGCATGTGCTGACACAAGGCATTGACAGCATATTGAATATCTGGCCTTGTAATTGTCAAATATTGTAAGGCACCAACTATGCTCCTGAAGAATGTAGGATCTGAAAAAGAAGACAGATTAGGGTGAACATTACCAGTTCTGGAAGCAGTAGGTGTCACACATGGTTTGCAGTCTAGAAGCTGAGCTTTGGCAAGAAGATCAGAGGCATATTTAGACTGATGAAGAATAACTCCAGTAGAGGTTGATGTGAGTTCAATACCCAGAAAATAACTCAAATACCCCAGGTCTTTAACAGCAAATTTAGAAGTCATAGCAGTTAACAAAGCAGTAATGGCTGGAACTGAGCTACCAGTAAGGATGATATCATCCACATATATCAAGAGAAACAGCATGTAGGTGTATGTGTGAAGAAAAAACAGAGAAGTGTCAGCTCTGCTACACTTGAATCCTTGACTTAGAAGGAATGCAGAAAATTTATCATACCAAGCTCTAGGTGCTTGCTTGAGGCCATACAGTGACTTGTGAAGTTTGCAGACATAATGAGGATGAGTAGAATTGAAAAATCCCTGAGGCTGAACCATGTATAAATCTTCTCGAACAGTACCATGAAGAAAGGCATTGCTTATATCCAAGTGTTTGAGAGACCACCCATAGTGAAGAGCAAGCTAAGACAATCCTGACTGTCTGATGTTTAGCAACAGGACTAAAGGTTTCATTGTAGTCTAATCCAAAAGTTTGATGAAACCCCTTAGCTACAAGCCTAGCTTTGTATCTAGCTATAGATCCATCAGCATTTCTTTTGATTTTGTACACCCACTTGCTGCCAATAGCTTGTCTATGAGGTGGCAAAGGAACCAGAGACAATGTACCCTGATCCATAAGAGCTTGATATTCTGCAGTCATGGCTTCTTGCCAACAAGGTAAAGAAGATGCCAACTTAAAGATAGTGGGTTCAGTGGTGCTGGAGAGTTGAGTTACATGAGCTTGGTATTTGGGATTTGGCTTAACAATACCAGCTCTAAGTCTGGTTACCATGGGATGAGTAGGCATAGGAGGGGTGGTGGAGGGTGGAGAATGTGGTGAAGAAGGAGAGGGGGATAATGACACATGGGATAAAGGAGAACTTATATTGACAGAAGAAGTGTCCAAAGAGACAGGAGAAAGAGGAGTGGTGGACATAAAAATGGGTGGAAAGAGAGACTTATGTGTGGGAGTGGAGAGTGTCTGAGAAGTTGTAAGTTTTTGATAAGGGAAGGTGTCTTCAAAAAATGTGACACGCCTAGACACATAAACTTTGTGATTTGAAGGATCAAGACACCTGTACCCTTTGCTAGTAGGGCAGTAGCCAAGAAATACACATGTAATAGACCTGTATTGTAATTTATGAGTGGTATAAGGTCTAAGCCAGGGATAGCACAGACAGCCAAACACTTTGAGAGCCTAATAGTCAGGGAAGGAATTAAAAAGACAGGAATATGGAGATTTATTGTGTAACAGCTTCTTTGGAAGTCTGTAATCAAGTAGTTTGAAGTAATAAGAGCTTCAAGCCAGTAAGAAGAAGGAAGATGAGCTTGATGGAGAAGACAAAGAGCTGTTTCAATTAGGTGTCTATGCTTTCTCTCCACTCTGCCATTTTGTTCAGGTGAGTGAGGACAAGAAGTTTGATGCAATGTGCCTTGAGACTGTAGATATGCACCAAAGGCATTGTTGACATATTCAGTGCCATTATCAGTTCTGAAGACTTTGATGGTGGCACCAAATTGAGTTTTGATAAAAGCAGTAAAAGAAAGATATGCAGCAAAAGCATCAGATTTAAATTTAAGAGGATAAAACCAGCAAAATCTAGAGTGATCATCAATGAAAATGAGATAATATTTGTAATGTTTAAAAGAAGAGAGAGGGGAAGGTCCCCAAACATCAGAGTGCACTAAATCAAAACACTGAGAAGCATGAGATTTAGATACAGCAAATGGAAGTTTATGACATTTTGAAACTTAACAATGTGAACACAAAGTAGAAGTAGAAACTGTCTTGTAGCGAAGATGAGATGCCAGCACATTGTAGGCACTTGCAGATGGATGACCAAGCCTAAGATGCCAAATAGAAGAGTTTGTAGAGACAGCTAAGTGTGCAGTTGGTGATGACAGAGGAGTGTGTGAAGCAGGTAGATGATAGAGACCATTAGTACAAGGGCCCTTCAAAAGAATTTGATGGGAATGGTTGTCCATTTCCAATACCAGCAATAGGCATTTGTGAGCCATTTCCAACTTGAATCATTTTTGTGCCATTATAAGGAACAGGAGCTGAGGAGAAGGCATGAGCATTGTGTGTCATGTGATGGTTTGCTCCACTGTCCATAAGCCAGGGAGTTCTAGGTGTAGATGGAGCTTGTCCAAGGATGCCATTTGAAGGAATAGCATAAGGAGAGTGCTGGCCAGAATAAGTGGTTGAGTAAGCTTGAGGTCTAGGATATCTTTGAGGCATAGGTTTAGTGGATGCAAACTTTGTTGTGTTGAGCCTATACCAACAATCCAAAGTTGAGTGTCTAGACTTCCCACAAATCTGGCAAACCACTGAAACAACATCTATATGTGAAGACTTATGAAATTTTGGTCCAGAAACAAAGGTAGGAGGTGATGGCCTCCCTCTGTATTGTCCTGAGTTAGAGACAGAACCAAAAGGCTTTGAAGAATAAGAGGGATACTTTTGTTGAGGTGGTCTAGCCCCAAAGTAAGCAGTAGCAACATCAGGCACAGTAGGAGTCAAAGAAGCTGAAGTGGTAAGAACACTTAACTTGCTGAAATTACAATTAAGTTCCTAAGAAAGTAGTAGTGCTGAGAGTTCAGCTACAGATATAGAAGTACTCCTGATCCTGATGTTAGACTCCAGATGATCATAATGTGGAGAAAGACCTTTGAGAATGTATAGCACTAAGTCTTCTTCTGAAACAAACTCATTTACTTGAGCTAGATTATCTGTGATGGACTTGATTTGAGCTAGATAGGAATCAACTGACTGATCATGCTGTTAAATAGTAAGCAATTGCATATTTAATTGATGAATATGTGACCTAGATAAAGATGCAAACTTCACTTCAAGTGCATTCCAAATATCATAAGCATGATCAAGGTTCAAAATAACAGGAATGACTGACTGAGAAATAGAAGCTATAAGGCAGCTTTTAAGATGTTGATCCACAGATTTCCATACCAGATACTGAGGATTAGGAACACGAGAACCTGAAGTGTCAGTCAAAACTTCTTCTGGAGCAGCAGTAGGACTGGTAACAAAGGAAAAGAGATCATTTGCTTGCAGCAGAGTAGAGATCTGAGTACGCCAAACAATGTAGTTGTTGCCATCGAGCTTGATTGGCACAAGAGCACTTAGATTGCGAATCACAAACTTCAAACCTGAAGGAATCAGCTCTGCCATGATGAATAAACGCAGAACTCGGTCACACTCAGTGAACAGAGCAATAACTCGGCAAAACTCGGACAGAAATAGCACGAATCGGCAAAACTCGGTAGAGATGAACAACAACTCGGCAAAACTCGGTTGAGAACTCGTCAATTGACTCAGAAATCCAGTTGAAGAGGCATTGTTGAGCAAATCGAAGCATTAAATGAGAAATCCAGAAAGAGAAGAAGATTTGCACCGTAATCGAAGAACGAATCTCATGTAAGAAGAGGAAATCGAGACGCCGACGAAGCACAGACGGCCGGCGGAGTCACCGGGGCGCAGAATTAGTGGCCGGAGGTGTAGAAGATGACGGCGACGAGCCTTACAGGCTCTGATACCACGATGAATTACTTCAATCTAGGGTTTGCAGAAGAGAGAAAGACAGACGAAGAAGAAGAAGAGACTCTGATTCATTTCATCTAGAGCTGATTACACAAATCATGTTTACTCAACTAACATATATAACAGAAGAGAGGAGGGAAGAGTTGTTACAAACTCTGTAAAATTACACACATCACCCCATAATTTGGGAGAATTACACCTATTATAGAAATTCAACAATTTCTCTTAACAAACTCATGAGGTGATTTAGAGCTTACCCACTCCAAGAAACGCGAGAAACGGCGAACAAACGAAGCGGGTCAAGTCGCCGAAAACGGCGCTGGAGGTGGAGCTCGACCGGAGCTACTTCGGTCGTTCTTGGCCTCGGATGAGAGCTCCAGAATCTTAGTCGGGTCCAAGAGAGTTCAGAGAGGTAGTTTTCAGGTTGTGGGTGGCTTTGTTTTTGTCCGGGTGGAGTTTGGCCGGAGTTTCGCCGGTTTTAATGGAGGTTCGCCGGAACTTTCTCCGGATACTGTTGCTGCTGGTTGTGGCTTTCATTCAAGATTCTCTATCTTCGTTTGGTTTCAGAGAAGAGAGGGGAAGAGAGTGAGAGAGAGATAGAAATAGAGACAAGAGAGAGACAGTGGTGGTGGCGGCTGTTATGCCGTCGGGAGCAGCGACAGTGGCGGTTGGCGGCTGAGCTGCTACCGTTAACTGCTGCTGCTTCTTTCTTCGTTCAATAGAAGAGAGAAAGAGAGAGATGGAGGGAGAGAAGAGAAGGTGTGATGGAGGTGGTGGTTTTGGTCACGGTGGCTGTGGTGGCCGGAGAAGTGGAAGATGATGGTGATCGGGATGACGATGATGTTGGTGGTGACTGTATTGTGAGGGAGAAGAAGAAGAATGTGTACTTAAATAGAGAGGAAGAGAGCGGTAGCAGTGAGGGGAAGCGGTGACGGTGGCGGTGATGTTGTCGTGGAAGATGAAGGAAGAAGAAGAAAAGATGAACAAGAAGAAAAAGTTGAAGACAAAGAAAACAAGAAAAAAATATGTTGACAAAGAAGACAAAGATGAATAATGAGATCTGGTACAATTCAAATGGAAAAGGAAGCTTTTAGAAACTCTTAGGTTTGGTTGGGCACACCAATTGCTAGGATGATTGGGTGCGGTGCATGCACCACATCCCGCAGTGGTCGCATACGCGGTCACGACTAAACTATATAGAATACTCGCGTATTAATTCACGAATTCTAATTAATATTTTCTAAATCTTGCACGAATAAAGCCCGATGTTTTACCCAACTTTATTTTCTGCAACTATTATTTATTTATTTATTTATTTTAGATTTTTAAATTATGATTTTAACCCTAGTAATTAACGCGGTATCACATTAAGCATATGGAGAAGTTTAGGGCTAAAAGATGAATAAGCTATGCCCTTGAATAATTGATTGTGCTTTGGAAAATCACTCTGATTGTGGAACTGTGCTTGCTTATTTACTTTAATGTTGCAGGTAATATTATTATTGGGGCATGAATCCACCACAATGGTACTCCTTAATTAATAGACTTGGTGGACTGAACCAATCAACTAAGTGATTAAGTTAGCTTTAGCCCTTCAGGTAGTCTCTCTTCCTATCACTGCTCAGATCTTCAATCGCCGAACCATCTATGAATTTTTCTCTGTGTTTCATACTTTTAACCAACTCCGACTTCGTCAATTTGCTGTTGAAGCTTGACAATTTCATGAAAGTGTATATTATTTGACACCCAAAGCTTTGAGATTCATGTTATTCATTCCAAAATCCTTTTGCGTTTCACATAAGTATCTTGCACCCAGAAGTAATACGATATGGTCCTGTGAGTACATTGGTAGGTTAGCTTGATTGTTGGCCATTATTGGCTGTTGGACTTTTGTTGATTTACTTTTTGCATGGGATAGTATGAAATTTTTAAGTAGACATGAATTCGGTTTTACTGTTAATATGAGTTTCAAGGTTTCTTTGTTTGGGTTGAATAATGGAGTATTAGCTTTGCACTTTACCTTACAGTATTATCTTTGACTAACTTTTCTATATTAGTTCATGCCTTTTAGATTGAAATTGAAATTATTCAGCTACCTCTTATTTGCTTCGACATCAAGTTTGATCATATAATCTTTGCGAGGCTCTTTTCTTTATCATCATACTATGTGTTGTGAAGAACTTTTTGAGCACTTTGTGAAATTTTACCATAGTTTCTTTAAGTCTCATTCGGTGATTTCATGTTGAGGACTATAAGTGTATACAACTAAACACATGATTGTATAAAGTACTCAATTCTAACTAATTGATTGCCTCGCTACTTGGCTCATTGCTCATAGTTGCTTGCAGATTGTATTTCTCTATGACTTTTGAAAGTGTGTAATGTAGGTAAAATACATGAACAATATACTCTCGAGGGGGGGGGGGGTTAAAGTGGGGTTTTTAATAAAAATGGCAAGACTTGTCCAGAAACAGAGTTTCAGAAAACATGCAAGTTCAAAGGACATATCTCCTTAACTAATAATGCTATGAAGATGATTTTTTTCTCAAAAAGACCCTGTCCGAGTCTAGTTTCATATAATATAAGATTTGAAAATTTCACATAAATAAAATTTAGAGTTTATCCATATTTTTTACAAGGTGGAAAGATTGTATCAACGTGCATTTTTTTCCAAAAATCAACAAGAATGGTTCTACTAGCACATGGAACTTAAGAAGAGTTGTTTTTCACCCACATAACATCTTTGTATTCATGAAATGATATTTTCACATGATCTTGACACAAATTATCAAAATATTATTGAGATTCAAGTGTAACTAACAAGAAATTCACAAAGTGGATGTGGGTTCTAGTGTGAGTTTCTTCAAATAATCTAAATTTTGTAGTCAAACACTTGATCTAACCAAGGCAATGAAGAATCAAGCATGGAAATGAAGAAATCTAAGATCTAACGTCATTAATCAAATGTAAAAGTTAGACATGCAAGCATGAATTTAAGTCTAGAAAGAACTTTACCCCAAGATTTAAGAAGATGGTGAGCAAGACGGTGAATTTGACATTCAATCCTTGAGTAGGATGACGGAAGAACTCCCCTTCGTGATGATAATAAGGTTGGACTCAACTTTTCTATGATTTGGGGACTAGAAAGATGAGTTTTGATGAAGTTTTGTGGAGGTGAAGCTCCAACAACAGAAAATGGAGTTTGTGGGGAGAATAGAGCTAGTATGTGTGTTCTAGTTGGGAAGAAAGTTAAAAAAAATGTTAGTGAGAAAGCTAGAGCATGATAATTAATTGAAGAGATGTGATGGTGAAGTGAATAATCTCACAAGGAATGTACGTACAAGATGGTAGTGGGAGTTGTTGAGGGAGGAGTGTAGGTATGGGATAAATGTAAATATAGATGTAGCTAGTATGATGGTCTCTTTCAATTTAATGGAGTTGACCAAAATAGTGGAGAGGGGGTTGAGTATAAAAAATCAACAGATGAATTGCTAGTTGGGATAAAAATGCAATTTCTAATTACTAGCTAACACGTAAAAACTATTTTATATTAATTTAAAATTTACTGAATAATTCTAAATAATATGCTATGTATATAAATGTCAAAATCTACTTTACAAATCCACGAATATGTTCCAAATATATAAATTTCAAATAGAATAACTCAAGTTTTCAAAATTACCAATATGGTTCAAAATAAAGTTCTAAAACATCGTAAATGTCAAATGACACCCTCATACTTTGAAACCAGGAACAAGTTATTATTAAGTTTGAAAACCTCAAATACTTTTCCGAAATTACCAAATAGGTCCTTACTGAAATACAAGGTATTACACCTGTCACCGGTCAAGTTGTCATAAAGCTTGATCCAGCCATATTCGGCTAATCCTAACTAGTCACTTCTTGGTTCTTCTCGATTCGGTATAATTTTCTCGTCTCATTCGAATCTGGGTATGGTAGCTCGCTTACTAACCAAAATCACTAGTTTTTTCGGGTGATCAAGCCACCCAAACATAATTATGAAGCTCAGGCGAAGAAAATAGACAAACTGGAGCATACACCATTAAATTCATAAAGATCATGAAGTTCTGAAGAAATAATCTGAAAATTTTGTTCAGATAACCATGAAACCTGGTCTAAAAATTTAGCTACTGAAAAAGTTAGTAGTTGAGAAGCTTTCCATACAAGCATTGAGATCTCAGAATTTTGGAAAAACACACAATAATCCACAAATTCTGGTTAGTTTACATATGACCCACATTTTTTTAGATAATGCATTTAAGAACATGCAGTATTAGTTTACTTATATTTCAAATTTAATAAATGTAGCTCACACAATTTGAGGCTGAATAGTTGATTTGGTTACCTACTCTTTTTAAACAAAATTAACCGTGGTCTCCTGACTATCTTGCGCATATTTCGACCAATTCACAGTGTATATACATTTTTTAGATAGTTATGTCGATCTTTAGTGACCTTACAGATAACTAGCTTTCGTGGGATTCGAACCTGAAGCTTAAGGGAGGCGGATCCTTAAACCTCTTGATTACCAACTTTTCATGGCTCGCCCATTAACCAACTCGCCTAATGTACATTACAAGCCCTCCACTACTATTGTATTTTAAAGACCTCAGAATCATAGGAATGCCCTCCACTACTATTGTACATACATAAAAGTTAGACTGATCAATAGGACTCACCTCTCCTCTCCTCTCCTCTCCTACGCCCAATGCTATAATTGATGGATCCTTTTATTCTTCTAAGATATGACATCAATTGGTCCGATTTAATCTTCCGTTTGTTTATCATAACAGCCTTGTTAATCACTACCGTCTTCGCCTCTGCCGCTTACCTGATCTTAAGCCGCCCTAGCACCACCACCACAACAACCACCACCACCACCGCCGTCGACACGAATACGTCATTGGAAGAATTGGCACAAGAGATGGAGCCACATCGCTGCGACACGGCATTCCTCATCATACTAGTCCCAACCCTCTTGGTCTCCTACCCCATCATAAGTCCATCCTCACTTTTCTCCTCCATCTTCACCATCATTTCCCTCTTTGTCCTCTCACACCCTCTATTCCTCACCTCAGTTTACATTCAACATCGACTTAACACTTTTGGCTCTGTTTACACGCGCGGCGATATCGCTAGGTTGCTCCCTAGATTTATGTACGAAGATAAAAAGTTGTCTACGTCGGATGTGATTGGGAGTAGGGAACTTTGTGTGGTTTGCTGGGATAGTTACGAAGACGGAGAGTGGTGTCGCATTTTGCCTGAATGTAAGCACATGTTTCACCAAGGGTGTGTTGATGGTTGGCTTTTTGAAGTTCCACATTGCCCGATTTGTCGAACTCATGTTCGCCTCAATAAGTTTGATTTGTTTCGGGTTTGGTCTCGTACGAATTGGAGAAGAGGAAGGTGCTGATCGCAAGATCTTGTAGCCGATCGTGGTCTAATTGCGTGTATTTTCTTTTTTCTTTTCTTAGAAGAACCTAGCTTTGGCCTATAGGTCTTGGTAACTTCGTCAGAATAGTTTGAGCTTTTTTTATGAGTAAATGTAGATTGCGAAGTGGACTTCCAAAATAGCATTGCGTTTTAGCTCGTCGCATGACTATGTTGAATAGTAGTAGGTTGTAATGTGCTTTGTGCATTTGTCGGGCATCCAAATGTGAGTACTTTATTGAGCAGAAAAAGCGAGATGCACTATGAAAACATAGAATTACACAAATGGACGGAGTCAAGCATTATGAACATGTGTGGATGTAGACATTTATTGCAGTGAAGGTTAAAATAAAAACATTATAAATTTTTAAAGTTTTTTTTTTTTTTTTGATCATTAAGAAAGTTAAACAAAGCAGCAAGAAAGAAAAAAACGAAAACAGCCAAACAAGCAAAACACCCAGCCAAAAACAGAGAGGCCAGGCTCAATTCTCACAGTCTCTCAGAACCATGTCACGAATCACCATCTGGGCAAGATTCTGTGGAGGGTCATCCATAATCACCAGAGTTTCATTTTGCTTTGCTCCATCTTTGGCCAAGGCATCAGCAAGTGTGTTCTTCTCTCTGTTGATGTGCTGGATTGAGCAATTACAGCCATTGATAAGAATTTGGATATCTTTCAAAATAATGGCAAATGCAAAATTATTTGGAATGTCCTGATTGATAAGGTTGATTGCATCTTGAGAATCAGTCTCCACCATCACATCTTTGAGGTTCAATTGGTGAATGATGACCAGCCCCCTGTGAATTCCCCATAATTCTGCTTCCATCACCGAGCTGAAACCAATTTGTCCAAAAAAGCCCTTGATCCATTGCCCTCTTTCATCTCTAAGCACTCCTCCAAATCCTGCAATTCCATTCTCTCCCATCTTGCTACCATCAGTGTTGAGTTTAATTGAGCCTGCAGCAGGGGGGATCCAAATGTCAAAATCATTCTTGTTATGATTCCTAGTGTTATCCTTAGGAAGAAAAGCAGTTTTAATTTCCTCTACATAATTGTAAATGTTAGTAATACTCACTCTTTCTGGTGTGATAATTTGGTTAAAACAGAATTGATTTCTTTTTAGCCAAATAAACCAACAACCACAAAGAAACAATAACGAGTGTGTATAGCTAACATTGTTACTTAGCCTCAAGTTTTTATCAAACCAGGAGAGGAAATTAAAACTCTGAAATTTGGATAACCACAAGGAACCAAAAATCACTCTCCAAATGGCAATGCCTTTTGGACAGCTTCTAAAAATATGGTTTTGGTCCTCACTGATACCTGGGCAGTGAGGGCAAAAACCATTTGGGGCTAGGCCCCTGCTGAATCTTTCAGCATTAGTAAAGAGTTTGAAGTGACGAATTTTCCAAGCAAAAATAGACAGTTTCATAGGCACTTTAAGTTTCCAAATCCAATCCCACTCAATAGCCGAAACTTCATTAGATCTCGCAATAATGTCATAAGCTTCTGAAGCCGAAAAGATGCCATTTCTTGAACCATACCAGTGTAACTTATCAACAGAATCAGGATTGGAAGGTAACATTTTAGCTTTAATAGTATTGATATGATCACTGGAAATCTGATTTTTAATCAAATCCAGGTTCCAGCTTCTGTCTTCATTAATAAGCATGTCCACAGTAAGTTTATCGTCAAAAACAACATGGGGGTAAGCTTCTTTAAGGGTAAAGGAACCTATCCAGCAATCATTCCAGATAGACACTAACTTACCATTGCCTATAGTCCATTGGTAGTGGTTCTTGATAAGTTTAGTAGAGTCAATAATACCTCTCCAAGTGTTAGTAGCTCTCTTTTTTCTAGGCCAGCTAAAAATGGACTCTTTACAAAGATATTTCTTTATCATGCATTTAACCCAAAGAGCCTCTTTGTTACAAATAATGCTATTTCCAAGTTTGGCAAGTAAGGCTCTATTCTGATGTTTCATTTCTCTTATGCCTAAGCCACCTTTTTTCTTACTTTTACACACAGTTTCCCAATTAACACTGTGAATATTCTTTTTAATATCAGTATCTCCCCAAAGAAAACTTCTATTAATTTTATCCATTAAACTACAAACATTACTAGGAATGTTTTGAGTTTGCATGGTGTAAATAGGAAGGGCAGAAGTAACAGTTTTGATAAGGGTAGATCTACCCCCAACAGACAAAAGAGTAGCTTTCCAACCAGCAAGTCTAAGGTGAAATTTTTCGATGAGTTCAGCAAACTTGATCTTACCAATTCTTTCTTGATCCAGATTAATTCCCAAGTACTTACCCAAGTTTTGAGTCAAAGGAATATTCAGCTTGTTTCTAATCCCATTTTTAGTTTGCAAACTAGTGTTAGGAGACACAAAAATTTTGGATTTATTAAAATTAATCTTCTGACCAGAAATATTACAGAAGTCATCAAGCACTTGCATCACAAAATTATAGGAAACAGTATCAGTTAAGGAGAAAAGCAGCATGTCATCAGCAAATAACAGATGGGTAAGAGGAGGACTGTTTTTCGCAATTTTGATACCTTTCCAAAGCCCCAAATCCTGCATTTGGTCAATCATCCTAGACAATCTTTCAAGACATAAAACAAAAATATACGGAGACAGAGGGTCTCCTTGTCTAAGCCCTCTCCCAGCTTTAAAATAGGGAAGGGGTTCCCCATTCCAAAGCACAGAATAACTGACAGTAGTAATACAGCTCATGATAAGATTAACAAATTTTGGATCAAAATTAAAAACTTTCAGAGTATCATGGATAAAATTCCAAGAAAGGCGATCATACGCCTTTTCCAAATCAATTTTGACAATCATGGCTCCAACTTTGCCTTTTCTTTTCTTGATAGTATGTAAAACCTCTTGAGCCAAAATGATATTATCACAGGTAGTTCTTCCCGGAATGAAACTACTTTGGTTAGGAGAGATTAGCTCATGCATAAGAGGTCTGATCTTTTCCACAATGATTTTAGAAATGATTTTATAGCCCACATTACATAACCCAATTGGACGAAAAGACTTAATATTATTTGGGTTATTTGTTTTAGGGATCAGAGTAAGCAGAGTTCTATTCAATTCCATGGGAACAGAGGAGGAAGTGAAAGCATTTTTAACAAAGGAACACACTTTTTCTCCAACAGTTCTCCAACTATCTTGATAAAAAGCAGCATTGAACCCATCTGGCCCCGGGGCTCTGTTACGGTGAATACTCTTGATAGCTTTCAACACACAGGAATCAGTAATCTTTTCAGACAGTAACTTATTCTCCAAATCAGTAACTGTCCTAACATTGTAATGGTAATTGGTCTCTATTTCAACATTCTCATCATCAGGTTGATAAGCATTAGTGAAATAATCAAGAACGTGATCTTTAAGAAGATTATCCTCTTTAATCCAAACATTATTTTCATTTTTAAGCATGAACACAAAATTCTTCCTTCTTCTGATTATCGTAGATAGATGAAAGAATTTTGTGTTTCTTTCTCCCTGAACCAACCACTTAATTCTAGATTTTTGATGCCAAAGGGTTTCTTCCTGGTCAAGGATCAAATTGAAATCTCTAACTAAATCTTTTTCAAGAAGAAATAAATCTTGTTTAAACTTAACGCTAAGAATTTTTTGGATACCAGAAATTCTAGCAAGTAACTGTCTTTTCTTTTTATGGATATTACCAAAAACTCTTTTATTCCAGTCCAAGAGAGCTTTCTGAATCTTAATAAGAGCTTCTTGAAAGGGAAGATTACTATTCCAGTTATTATCAATAACTCCAGAAAATTCAGGGTGAGTGAGCCACATGTTTTCAAAACGAAACGGACGGCTTTTAACAGAGTTATGCATACCTTGGGTCTCCAGCAACATAGGCGAATGATCAGAGTGAGTACGGGGAAGACAGGTAACAAGACTGTTAGGAAAAGCAAGCTTCCAAGAAATATTACACAAACCCCTATCCAACTTCTCTTGAGTATTAGCCAGACCGTGCCTGTTATTCGTCCATGTCATATTAGGACCACTGTGCCCCATATCGATCAAATTGCAACTCTGAATATTGTTGACGAAATTGACATTTTTTCTCATATTGTTGTTAACCGTGAAGCTTCTTCTTTCACTGGAGCCAGTATAGTCGTTAAAATCCTCAATCAGCAGCCATGGTTCAACTACCTCAGCCGCCTTCTGTCTCAGATCATTCCATAGTCCCTCTCTGTTGACTTCAATTGGACTAGCATACACCGCTGATAGAATCCACTCCTTAAAGTGGTTCTTTTTAACCTTCGCATGAATAGCTTGAGGATGACAATCCATAATTTCCAGATCAACATCATGGGGGTTCCACAAAACCCAAATCCCACCAGCCCTCCCTTCGGGATCGAGGTGATGATTTTCGGTGAAGCCTTGGTTGTGAAAAAACGCCCCCATATCACAAATCTTTACTTTGGTCTCCAGTAAGACAACGATCTCAAATCTGTGGTTTCTTTTAAGAAACTTAAAGTTGTTCTTAAAGCTCTTATTCTTTGCACCGCGACAGTTCCAGAAGAGAATATTGGTTGTATCAATCATAGCAAAATCAGGAGTGAATCGAAACTGACCTTCTCTAGCAATCTCCACCAATCTTTTCTTGATCTCTTGGAGGTTTCTGGTGCTCTTCAACTCCACCCCCATTAATGACGGGTCTGTGTTCTCTGCCCACATTCGGTAGATCTCCAAGTCCAAAAGTTCCATCAACCATGGTGTTTCCACGAGTGTCGCTGTTCTCCCCCTCCTCTCCATTAGGAACTGAATTTTGTTTCTCCCCAGCTTCATTGATTCTACTTCGACCGCCATGGTAAGGGGTATTTCTTCGGTTAGCTCTCCCCGTTCTTCTACTAGGTCCTCCTCCTTGATCTGAGAAGCTCTCAGATCCAGTCTTGGAGTTGTTCGAAGAGGAAGAGGAATGGAAAGAGTTCTGTTTGAACCAGATATTGGGAGAGATGAGGGCTACTGAATCAGTCTGATGGCCTTCCGTTTGCTCCGTATTGATGTTTCTCGAGAGGTCGGTCGCCTCCTCGGAAATAACGTCGCCATTTCCTTTGTTGAAAACACAAGGAACATCCAGAAACATATCGTCATGACGTGTCTTCTCCTCATTGGTCACCAACCGAGATTTCGGATCGTGATCCTTATCTCTTATTATCTCAGCCGTCGATTGTGTGTTTTCTATGGATGGCTGGGATTTGTTCTCCTTCGTAGCACTTATCTCCTTGTTATTGGTGGTAGTATTGAGCTGAGGATCCATATCCATGTCTCTTCCATTATCAGCCGTTGGATGAGTGTTTCTGATCTGTGGCTGGGCTTTTGCCACGTAACTATTTTTGTGCTGACCATACTTGCCAAAGGGTTTTGTAATTGGACCTTTACCTTTGTCTTTTTGTTGGGCCTTTTCCATCTGTTGTTGGTTTATTTTATTTTGGGTCGGGCTTCCCTGTGGATTTTCATTACTAATAGGCCCAAATCGATTATCATAAGCAGTGGACTTACCTTTGAGGTTATCTCTGTTTTTTCTGTGAGTAACAACAGTCCAAGGACCCGGGCCTTTTGGTCCAGCACTGCTATCTGTTTCTGAGAAACGATTTTGATAATGGCTTTGTGCATTTTCTTCTTCCTTGTCCTTCATCTTGTTCTCCTGTTGCTTCCCCTGGTTCTCCTTTTTGCTGCTTTCCGTTTGCTCTTTCTTCTTCTCCGGGCAGAAATTCTTATTATGACCAACCCTGCCACAATGAAAACAAACTCTATGAAGGTGTTCATATTCAACCGAGTAGCTCTTTTTACCAACAATGATATCAGTAATAAGAGGTTGTTTGAGATCAATCTCGACACACACGCGAGCAAATTGCCCCCTTTCAACATTAGCCGTTGTAATATCAAGTTTCAATGGTAATCCGATCGCACTGGCAATCGAATGAAGACTATCTTGTCGGTAATATTCACTTGGTAATTCCCAGATTCTAGCCCAAGCAGCAGATTTATGTTCATCAACATCAGAAACCTTAAAATCAGGTGTCCATTTTTGGACCATAAGATAGTGATCCAGAACAATCCAAGGACCTCCCATAAGGGCTCGGTTATAATCAGTTTCCAATTCAAAATTGAAAAGGAAAAAACCTTTTCCAATGTCCAGGGGGTTGACTTTCCCCTGAGGTCTCCATAGTTCTCTAATACGAGGAAGAAGTTTAAAAGCAGCGATTTTGGAACCGAGAGGTCTCACAATGAGATGATTTTGCCATGGTTTCCTGAGATTTTCAAGAAAATCTTCTTTGAAGATAATTTGAGCAGTTGTGGGGTTATCCACAGATCCCCTTCTAATCTCATAATTTTTCGCATCAACACCTTTTTCACAATGTTCTTTGGTTTCATCGCAATCAAAATACTTCTCTCGATCCGAAATCCCTACAAGGGCACGGATGTAAGAAGGAATTGATTCTTCTTTGTTATCAATGTTCATCGTCGCATCTTGAACCTGTCTCCCTTTTCCTTCACTCACCTCCGAAGAGATGAGATCTAGAGAAGGGTCGTTGTTAGAGTCAGAAACCTTCAAAGAGGCTACTGATTCATTCAGCTTAGTAACCGGCGAAAAACTCTCATAACATGATAAGGATTCGGAGTTTTTTTCAATTGAGATGCACTCCATTGACTCGAGAGGAGACGGATCTCCACCCGATTGAGACGCCATGGAAATCCACAAGGATTTCCGGCGACGGCAACACCAGATGACAGAAAGTAACCGTTCGGCACGAAACCCAAGTCACAGCAAGAAACTACAGCTAAAAATTAGAAAAGCTAGTTATAAAAATAAACCATTTTACCTTTTTTTTTTTTGAAATATAAACAATTTTACCTAAATCCCTCAAACTATAATTTTTCAAAATAAGGAGACCGTAAATTATCGTGCTTCAAAAAGCAAAAGGTGGTCTAACCCGCACAATGTCACGATTCAATAAATATCCTCCCGACCCGAATTCCATAGAGTTGTTTCACTACCCAATTAAGTCCCCCCTAGAGCAATCTTAACATGACCATGTAGCCGCTCATCCTGTATGTTGACCATCTGCCATCAACCTCTTGGGAGCCTCCGTGTTGGCCGCGGAAGAGGAAGATTATTGTATAGTGTGTTGGGATTGTTGGGTCCAAGCCCAATAACTGATAGCCACTAGCTTGGAATAGTTTCCATGTTTTTGGGGCGGTCATGAGCTGAACTTTGACTCAGCAGGTAGTGTGGTTGCTTCGGCAACAAGAAGGAAAAGTTTCCTTGTTGCTAAGATTCCACCGCCACCTATTACCATCTATATATATTGGCATGTGCTATGCCTTTGATATGTAGCTCTCAATTTTGTCACTTGCGTCAGTGTGTTTCTAGCAAACACAAATCAGAGCGTGAGTGGGTCTTCGGCACAAGAAGACAAAGCAATATTTCCTCGCGTTCGTCAACGCGAGACGGAGAGAAGATTATCGCGACGTGATCATTCGCGACGACGATGATTTCAGGAGCTAATTCCGGGTAATTCGTTAGCAATTAGTTTGCGTAGTTTCCGTCTAGCGGCGAGGTATTGTTTTATCCGTTTATTAGTTTCTAGTTTGTTTACCCACGTTGTAGAGGATTTGTCTACCCATTGTAATTGTTCTAGTGGAACTTTTGTGGGTCGTTTTTCCCTCTCGATTAGAGAGTTTTTCCCATGTTTAATTATTGTGTCCTACATCTTTTACTTTCCGCACTTGTTCGTGTTGGCGTAGTTTGCGCGTTCTAGTCCGTCTGATTTAGCCCCGTGACCCAACAAAAGTGGTATCAGAGCAAGGTTCAATGGGGGAGTCAACGGGTTCCATGATCAACTTGACAGCTAGCAACTACTTGATATGGAAGCCTAGGATGCAAGACTTGCTATATTGCAAGGATTTGATGGACCCAATTCTTGCGAAAGGGGTCAAGCCAGCCGAAGTTAAAGAAGATGAGTGGACCAAGATGAATATGAAGACGATTGGTCATATCCTCCAGTGGATTGACAATTCGGTGTTCCACCATGTTGCTCAAGAGACGGATGCCTACCAGCTATGGATAAAGTTGGAGGGCATGTATGAGAGGAAGACTGCCAGGAACAAAGCGTTACTGTTGAGATCGCTCGTGAACTTGAAGTACAGAGACGGTCAACAAGTTGCTGAGCACTTGAGTGAGTTTCAGAGTCTCATAAACCAATTGGCTACCGTCAAGCTCAATTGGGATGATAAGACACAAGCCTTGTTGCTTCTTAGCTCCCTACCAACCTCGTGGGAGACGTTGGTCGTGTCATTGAGCAATTCTGCCCCTGATGGAAAGCTGTCCATGAGTATGGTCAAGGACGCAATGTTCAATGAGGAGGCAAGGAGGAAGGATATGGGCTCCTGACAGCGCGCATGCTCTTGCCACGGAGAATAAAGACAAGAACAAGGATCGAGGGAGAAGCCAAACAAGGAACAAGAACAGAGGTCGCAGCAAGTCCAGGAATAGAGGTTCTCAGCCTCAAGATCCAAGGTCAAGTGCTACAGCTGTGGAAGGCAGGGTCACATGGCAAGATTGTGCCGATTCCCAAAGAATGATCAGAACCAATTACAATAGAAGGAACCAGAAGAATGATAAGAGTGAGGATGATGATACAACTGCCACAATCTCACAGGTTGTGGTACTCTCTGTGGGAGAAGAAGAATGCCTTCACGTTGCAGCGAATCAGGAAACTGAGTGGGTTGTTGATACAGCCGCTTCATACCATGCAACTTCGAGACGAGATTTCTTCACTACATACAAAGCTGGAGACTTTGTCACTGTGAAGATGGGTAATAAGAGTACCTCGAAGATCGCAGGGATTGGAGATATTCGCATCCAAACCAATGTTGGGTGCAAGATGGTGTTGAAAGATGTACGCCATATTCCTGATTTACGACTGAACCTTCTCTCTGGTATTGCTCTAGATCGCCAAGGATATGATAACTACTTTGGTAGTGGTAAGTGGAAGCTGACCAAGGGAACAATGGTCGTGGCTAGAGGAGAAGCTTGCTGCACACTCTACAAGACTCATGTGAAGGTACTTGGTGATAGCCTGAATGTAGTTGAGGATGCAGCATCACCAAACTTGTGGCACAAGAGGCTTGCTCACATGAGTGAGAAAGGATTGAAGATTCTGGCAAGGAAGTATCTAATTCCTTTTACCAAAGGTACACCACTGAATCCTTGTGATTATTGTTTATTTGGAAAAAATCACAGGATTACGTTTAGTTCCTCTACTAAAAGAAAGTCGAAGATACTGGAGTTAGTGCACTCTGATGTGTGTGGTCCCATAGAGGTGGAGTCTATTGGCGGTCGCAGATATTTTGTGACCTTTATTGACGATGCTTCACGTAAGGTGTGGGTGTATTTCCTGAAGAATAAGGATGAACTATTTGAACACTTCAAGAAGTTCCATGCCATGGTTGAAAGAGAGACATGCAATCCTTTGAAGCGTCTACGAACAGACAATGGTGGTGAATATACTTCAAAGGAGTTCAAAGCCTATTGTGATGCCCACGATATTCGGCATGAGATGACGGTTCAAGGTACCCCACAACACAACGACGTCGCCGAGAGGATGAACCGGACTATTGTTGAGAGAGTCTGATGTATGCTCAGAATGGCAAAGCTGCCAAAGCCATTCTGGGGTGAAGCAGTTCGTACCGCCTGTTATGTGATTAACAGGTCTCCATCTGCTCCTTTGGGTTTTGAGATTCCAGATAAGGTATGGCACGGTAGAGACGTTTCCTACTCTCATCTGAAGATGTTTGGCTGCAAGGCGTTCGCGCATATACCCAAGGAGAAACGACTTAAGCTTGATGACAAAGCCAATCCATGTGTTTTTGTGGGCTATGGAGATGCGGAGTTTGGCTACAGGTTATGGGATCCTGTTAATAAGAAGCTAATAAGAAGCAGGGATGTGGTTTTCTATGAGAACCAGACTATTGAAGATATTGAGATGTCTTCAAAGTCAAAGGAAGTTGTCGTTCCCGACCTCAGTCCAGATACCTCCCCTAGTGCTACGGGTGGAGAAGAGATTCTTGGAGATGTTCCAGAGATAGACATTCCAGAGATGGAAGATGACGATGAAGATGATGATTCCGATGAAGAGGGTGTTGAGCAGGGGGAGCAGCCCCCTCAACCACTGAACGAAGGACCTCGGGTGAGAAGGTCAACTAGGAATCCGCAACCATCTGTCAGGTACCCATCGTCTGAGTATATTTTAGTTACTGATGAGGGGGAGCCAGAAATTTTTCGGGAGGCGCAAACTCATAAAGATAAGTCCAGCTGGATGAAGGCTATGCAAGAAGAGATGAGTTCCTTGCAGAAGAATGATACTTATGAGTTGGTAAAGCTACCGAAGGGAAGAAAAGTACTGAAGAACAAGTGGGTGTTGAAGCTCAAGAAGGATAATGATGGGAAGCTAGTGAATTACAAGGCGCGATTGGTGGTTAAAGGATTTGGCCAAAATAAAGGTATTGACTTTGATGAGATCTTTTCTCCAGTTGTTAAGATGACCTCAATTCGAGTTGCCTTAGGGCTAGAAGCTAGTATGGACCTCGAGCTTGAACAACTTGATGTGAAGACTGCCTTTCTCCATGGTGACTTGGAGGAAGAGATCTACATGGAGCAGCCTAAAGGATTTGAAGTGAAAGGGAAGAAGAACATGGTTTGCAAACTGAAGAGGAGTCTATATGGCCTTAAGCAAGCGCCAAGACAATGGTACAAGAAGTTCGACTCATTCATAATGAGTCATGGGTACAAGAGAACACAGGCAGACCAGTGTGTTTACATAAGAAGATTCCTCGATGGTAATTTCATCATGTTATTGCTGTATGTCGATGACATGTTGGTTATCGGTAAGAGTTTGGAGATGATCGGCAAGCTGAAGAAGGAGTTATTCAAGTCTTTCGACATGAAAGACTTAGGTTCCGCTCAACAGATATTGGGCATGAAGATTGTTCGTGACAAGAAAGCAGGGAAGATTTGGTTGTCACAAGAGAAGTACGTTGAACGCGTGATCGACAAGTTCAACATGAAAGGTGCTAAGCCTACTAGCACTCCACTTGCCAGTCACTTCAAGTTGAGTAAGAGATCGTGTCCCTCTAGCGATGCAGCTAGAGATGGTATGGCAGCTATTCCCTACTCCTCTGCAGTAAGAAGTTTGATGTATGCTATGGTTTGCACCCGGCCAGGTATTGCTCATTCCGTTGGGGTAGTGAGCAGGTTTCTTTCTAACCCTGGGAGAGAACATTGGGAAGCAGTCAAGTGGATTCTGAGGTACTTGAAGGGGACTTCCAATTGGTGCTTGTGCTTTGGTGGTACCAAACCAGTCTTGGAAGGGTTTACAGACGCCGATATGGCAGGTGACCTCGATAGTCGAAAGAGCACTTCCGGTTACTTATTTACTTTTGCAGGGGGAGCTGTTTCATGGCAGTCCAGACTGCAAAAATGTGTTGCTCTATCAACTACCGAGGCTGAGTACATTGCTGCAGCGGAAGCTGGCAAAGAGATGTTATGGTTGAAGCGATTTCTCCAGAAGCTGGGTTTGAAGCAAGGCGTGTATGTGGTTAATTGTGATAGTCAAAGCGCTTTGGACTTGAGAAAGAATTCCATGTACCATTCCCGCACGAAGAACATTGATGTTCGGTATCACTGGATACGCGAAGTGATAGAGAAGCAGTTGATGCAACTCAAGAAAATTCACACTGATCAGAATCCGTCCGACATGCTGACGAAGGTGGTGACCAGGGACAAGTTCGAGTTCTGCAGACCCGGCGCTGGGATGGACTCCGAGTGAGGAGTCGTTGTGACTTTCCGTCCTCTAGTTGGGCTTGGAGGGGGAGATTTATAGCCCAGGACAAATGGTAATACACACACTAGCTTGGAATAGTTTCCATGTTTTTGGGGCGGTCATGAGCTCAACTTTGACTCAGCAGGTAGTGTGGTTGCTTCGGCAACAAGAAGAAAAAGTTTCCTTGTTGCTAAGTGAAAGTTTGTAATGTAGATTAAATATAGGACAAAAATACTCTAGAAGGGGGGTGGGGGTTGAATAGAGTATGGAAACTTTTTGCTAAAACGCAAGATTTAACTAAGTGAATAAGTAAAAGACTCAAATCTCAAGGCCTTGAGATTTTGCAAGACTAGTCAGAAACTTTCTAAGACAGACAGAAAGCTCCAAGGCCTTGAACTATCACCAGTTCTAAACAGTTTATGAACCCTAGTTTGATTTGAGTTGCTTGCAGAAGTAAATAGCAAAAGTAAAGAACACAAGGCAATTTACAGAGTTCAGTCCCAATGGACCTAATCTCTGCCTGAGGGATCTAATCCACCAGGATTGGGCAAACACTTCTTATTACTCACACAGAAACAGCCATAGATCTTCAAGCCTAAGTGAACTCCCTTACACCTATACAACTTGTGGTTCCAAACCTAATCTAGTATCAGCTACTAACCGTTGAGCTAACAAGAACCTCTTGTTGTTCACTTGAACAACCAACCACTAGGTTTTGTGAGGTTTGACATATACAGAATATAAGCAGATTAAAGTACAATAGAAGAACACAGTAAAAGAATAAGCTGTGAAAGCCTGGATGTGTTCTTCAGGAAAACTGGAATGATTGATCTTCTGAAAGCAGTGATTGAAGCCTGAAGTTGTGAGGGATTGATTGTCCGATCTTCCACGAATGTATCACACCTCTTTCTTAGTTCTCTGTAAGCTTCTATATATTTCAAAATTTCAAACCAGTCTTTTATCCACTCTCTGCAACTGAATGAGAGATTTTAGGATCTGTGCTCCTGGAAATCCTCATTGTTTTCTAACTTAATATCAAAACAGCTCTGAGTAGATATCCGTTGGAGTTTGTTGTGATTACATTGCACATTTGTAAAACCTGCAACAACATTAAACACAGCAACAAACAAAATCCAAATATATAACAGCACTAAGTCTGTTTGGATTTCCAGTTTCTGAATAAAAACTGGATCAAAGAAATAAAACAATAACCTGATTACCACCTGAACATATAACTTATAATAAACCAGTTTAAGACTTGTAAAATTCATTAAACAATAATAATAACAAACATCAAATTATGCGAGAGAGAATCAAGTTAATTCTGTAAAACTGTCAGCAGCTTAAGGCACATCTCAAGGCTGTGGAGCTCTTAACATTCTCATTGTTTTCCAACATTAATACCAGGAACCTTTGATTCACTCTGATTATGATATCTGCAATTGTGTTAGATATATAAAGAATATATAACAAGGATATTTTCAAAAAATCTCTGATCTTAAACATCAGATAGAACACCTGCATCACAAGATTATCAGATCACATTAAATTAAAACACAACCGTCAAAGCTTTGAAGCTCTGATTAGTATCTCAAGGCCTTGGAGCCTTAGAAATACTTTGTCTTTCATCACTCTAAATAGTTACTTCTCAAAACACACTTAGAAGTCTTGAGTCAACAATCTCCCCCTTGATGAAAGACAAAACCCATAATCTTGTGTAAATATCCCTCCAACTTTTTGTAAGAACTAGATATCATAATTTGCATAAAATAATAAAAAGTGACACTGATTAACCCAGATTAACACAAATAACCATGTCACAATTACACATAACATGAAAAACTGGTTAACACAAATCTCACAATCTTATTACCTAAACATTGAAAAGTAACACTTAATAAACACAGAACTTAATAAACACTAAACACAAATAACTTCTCCCCCTTTTTGACTTTCGTCAAATAAAGGTGAAGAAATGTTGGATCATTACTCATAGTCTTAAAATAGTTTTAACAAAATATAGCTCCTACTGAATGTCAAGGCCTTGAGATAAGAAAGAAAGAAAGAAAGAAAGAAAGAAAGAAAGAAAGAAAGAAAGAAAGAAAGAAAGAAAGAAAGAAAGAAAGAAAGAAAGAAAGAAAGAAAGAAAGAAAGAAGGCTTTCTCAAGTCTTCACTTCTTCTTTGATGCTTTGCCTTTCTCTGAGCCTTCTCCAACGTCTTCATCACTTTCAGCTTCATCTGCACGCTGATTCTCTTCTTGTTCAGCATCCACCTCAGTAACAACTTCCTCAATGATTTCATCCACTTTCTTGTTCTTGACTTGCACTGAATCACCCTCTGTAGCTGCATCAACACCCGTGTCTTCTCCAGCTTCCTCATCATCAGTTTGCTCATATAGATCCTTTGAAGTGAGCACAACTGGAATAGGCTTCTTCTTCTTCTTCTTCTTCTTCTTCAAGAATTCTCCTAGCCTCTCATATAAATCAACACTAGTGTCATGACTAGTAGCAGAAGGGATCTTCTCCAAATTCAACCCCTTGATGATAATATCCAGCTTGCCATTCATCACACCCATCAAGGCTTTGAACTGATTAAACTCAGAAGATAAATCAAACAGCCTATGTCTAAGATCTTAAATCTCAACCTTCTGTTCTTCAAACTTATCAACCAATTGAAAATAATCTTCATTATCTTGTCTCCTTGATGTTGTAGCCACCTTAGGTTTGATGAAATTTTTCTCCTCAAGCTCAGCTTTGGACAACTCTGAATAGAACTTCCAATGTCCCTTTCATGTCTGAACCACACCAATTCTCTGTAAAGCAGTCTCATCAATTAAACCAAAACCACCAGTTATCTTCTCCTCTCCTTTCACAGGTACCTCAAAATGCTCAAAGAAAAGAGGTAATAGGTTGGCATATGGAAGACGATGGTTTCTGGTTCTGGTAGCACAGTAGATCATATGCTCCATGATCACTGTTGGCAAGTCAATCTCAAACCCTTGACATATCAAGTACATCAGGATAAGAACCTTATCAGTAACCAACTCTCTTGAGTTTTCTCTAGGAACAACACTTCTCATCAGAATTGTAAATAGAATTTTAGCTTCACAGTTGAGCACAGAGTGTGTCAACTGTTTGGGACCAGTGGGAACATCATCAATGAAGAACATGGCTTTGGATTTGTCTAAACATTCCTTCCTATCAGGATGATCAGCAACATTATACTTCCTAGGAATGCCCAAGACCTTGGCAAAAGCTCTATGGTCTAGCCTTAAATTTATCCCAGCTACCTTAGAGGTTAACACCATTTTATCTTCCCATTCTTAAACCAAATTCAGATAAAATAACCTAGTTAACCTAGGATAAGCTTTAGAACTAGGATTTAAAACCTTCCAAACTGCAGATTCCCTTAACTTCCTCATACTGTCAATATCCAATTTGTCTAGTAATTCTTCAGAAACCAAACTACATAAAGCAACCTTAGATGATGCATACCCTTGCATCCAAACTGACCTAACTTCTGAACTAACAAACCAATCAGAAGGAAGTACATTTTTACCTTGATAACCCTTTTTGGTTGCAGCAGCAACCTGCTTAACCCTTGATTTCTTCTCAGCAGGTTTCTCCTTCTCTGGTTCTTCTTTAGCAGACTTCTTCTTGCCTTCCTTAGAAGATTTCCTTTTTTCTTCTTCAACAGGCTTTTTCTTCTCTCCCCCTTTCTTCTTATCTGACCTAGGATCATCACCCTGTACCTCTGTCTCTTTTTGTGGATCAACACTTGAACCTTCATCTCCTTTCTCTGTTCTGATCTTCTTTGCAGGAGGTGAGTCTTCATGCAAACTCTGTGTATTTTCTGAATCCGAATAAGAAATTACAATCTTCTCCTTCTTGTTTGCCCACTTCTTAGATCTAGCAGAAGGCTTACCCTGTGGTTGAATCCTCGCTGATTTGCGCTCCATTGTGGGATTAGGGTTTTTGAGAGAAGAATGAGATTGAGAGAGATAGAGAGAGAGCAGAGAGACGTAAAGAATTGAGAGAGAATGAAGAAAGAAAAAACCTGACTTTCAGCTTAAGTAGGTTGAGAGAATGAGTTTAAAAAGGACTCTACTGAAATCAACATGCAAAACGTATCTAGAAGATATTTTTGGATATTTTAGAAAATTCTCTGAGTAATTCAAATATTATAAAATTATCTAAAAAGATAACATATAATATTTGGTGATCCCTTTTTTTTTAAAAAAAACACAGATGTTTCAAGACCTTGGAGAACAATCTCAAGGCCTTGAGATTTTCAGCAGTTTTAGAAATTTCAAAGCTTTGAACTATACTTTCAAGGCTTTGGAAAGTATAATCTCAAGGCTTTGAGATTTCAATACATAAACACAAGTAGGTACTAATACTCCCCCTAAACCAGTGCATCCTTGTTTAGCATACCCAGTTCAAGCCTTAGCGAAAAAAGCCTATCATCTGGCAGTGGTTTAGTGAAAATATCAGCAATCTGCATAGAAGTAGAAATAAAAGATAGAACAACATCACCTTTTTCTACATGATCTCTAAGAAAATGATGCCTTACATCTATATGCTTGGTTCTTGAGTGCTGTACTGGATTCTTAGGGATTGAGATGGCACTTGTGTTGTCACAATTAATGGGCACATTTCTAAAGTTATAGCTAAGATCTCTAAGCTGTTGAGCAATCCACAACACTTTTGAACAGCAAGCTCCAGTTGCAATATACTCAGCTTCTGCAGTTAATAATGCTACAGAGTTCTGCTTCTTGGAATGCCAACTAATTAGTGAAGAACTGATGCGCAATTTAGCGTGCTATTCGCAAGTATACGAATCAAGTAATATAGAGAGTATTTTCGACTCGGATTATCGATCCCACAGGGACTTTGCAGGTTTTTCTAGTAATCAGTTTTAACGAACAGAGTGTAAAAAGGAGGAATATTTTGAGAGTTTGTAACTACGAACTAAGTACTGAACGTAAATAACTGAAACGTAAATATTTTTGTGAAAGTTTTCTGAATAATCTTAAGGTTGTAAAACTAGGGTTTGAAATACTAGGTCCCGGGATCCCCAAGGGTTTCTTCAGATTTTTCGTTCTTTGTTTGACATGAAAACACACAGCAGTCTCGTTATCCGTGCCACGTACCAATTGTGCAGTATCTTTTCTTTTCCTGCACGTTATCACAATCCTGCAGACTGTCGGATTCCTGTTAAGCTGCCTAAATCTGCAGTCTCGTTCTAAGGCTGCTAGGGTTTCTAACCTGTCCTGATGGCCCGGGTCAGATTCTCTAACAGTTGGTCTCAACGATTTCAGGCTAGTCCTAACTCCCCTTCGCTAGTCGGCCCATCGGGGTAAGGTGCTAAATTATGTCTTCTCTTCCTAACCCTAACCGGACGTTTTCACCTACCGGCTCGGGTCTGTAGCAGTTCTGGTTCGCGACTCCGATCATGCATAAACAGTAAAATTCAAAGACAGAATAACTGATAAAGCTGCTGATATTAAGATAGTACGATCATGAATTCATAGTCAAAACGTAGAACGAATCTCTAAAACGAAACCCTAGGTTCACCGAGAACCTAGGTAAAAGTTTAGCTACTGAAATTCATAACGTAGATAACACAGTTTTTGAATAAGAGAGAAGAAGAGCAAACGGGTGTCTTGAATCTGGATTCACGTTTCCGTGCTCTCCCGGGATGCTCGGTCTTCTCCTTCGGTTGTGCTGTCTTGTGTTGTGTCTTCGTGATGTCCTCAAAACGAGTCTGGACGAGTCTTTAAATAGTGCTGTTTCCCGAAAACGCTTGTGCTCGAAATTACGGAATCTGCCATCGGTCCACCGTCTTTGACCAAAAGTCAAAACTGGCTGCGTATATACGCAGGGGTTGCGTATATACGCAACCAGGGCCCAACCAACAACCTCCACCACCCTCACTGCCTGCGTATATACGCAGGGCCTGCGTATATACGCAGGCCGTGGGGGCTAGGTGGGGCCCACTTGGTCCTTTGGTGGGCCAGGTCTGGTCCCCTGGGTCCCACTCTTCTGCTCGAAATCTCCGGTTTTCCTTCCTCGGTGTCTTCCTGCTTTCCCGTGCCCCCGTCTTGCGTTTTGACCCGAAACTTGTCAAAATTACCAAAATACCCCTGGGTCAAAACCGCTCTGAATTCTGTCCAATATTGGCTCTGGCCATAGGAAAACTGCTGACTGAATTTGGGAGACAAAATCTGAACTTGACTCCAGAAACCCGGGCCCGGTGCCAAAATGACCAAAATACCCCTAGGCCAAAACTGTCCCGGAAATCGTCACGAACATGAAATAGTTGCTCCTGACTCCGGGCACCGGGACCCGAGACCCCTTACTCGGGCGTGGCCTGACTGGGACCCACACGTGACGGGAGTCGGTTTTTCGGCCCGACTCCGTTTCAGCATTATAACCTGTTTTCGGAAAGCCCTTGATGTCTCCGTTCTTTTGCCCCCGGTTTCACTTCAAAATTCCAAGTCAAACTCAAGATATTGTCAACCGAGCGCGTCCCGGCGATTCTCGGTTTTGGCGTTTTCAGCTTCCTCGGTCGGTTTTCACTGCTCGTTTTTCCTCCAGTCTTTCTGTTTTCCATTCCACTCTCCCTTGTACCAGTCTCGGTCGAATCCTGTCCCGAGCATTTTCTGCACGTTTCCCGAGGCGATCCCGGTTCTGTCTCGGCACGCATCCCAATGCACTTTCCGAACCTGTTCCTGAAAAAACATGAAAAAAACCCGCGGTCATATCTAATAAAAGTACAAAACATGCAGAAATTCACGAAGAGCAAATAAACGTCTCGTTCCTAAAACCGAGGCTTTCCGAGGGTGAATTCTGGCTAAAACACGGCTTTCCAACACAAAGACACGTCTTTTCAGGCTATAAAATAACCCCTATTTGGGCGTTATCAAATACCCCCACACTAAACTTTGCTCGTCCCGAGCAAACTCCAGCAATATACTATCAATGCATACTATCCCGAATCAATCCAGAGCGGTGTAACTGCACTTATTTAAAAACAGTATTAATATTATAAAAACAGTTTATATATATATATATATATATTATTTTTTTTTTGGTGAGACTGGGCAATCTCTTCAACTCAAACTGAACATCATCAAGTTCTCATATTCCCCTAAATTTCAGAAACTGCGGTGATCGGAAGAACTCGCGGCCAGCCTAGGTTAGGAACAAGCACGAACACCACTTACTTCCGCTTTTGCACGCAAACCGAACGTATCCCTAGCGCACACCTTCCGTGCTTTTACTCCGGGGGTAATGTAAATCTGCCGGCTTTGGGACGGTAGGATAAGTCATTTAGAAGCGATGTCCTAAACGTCACAGCACACTCACACATACCCCAATCTCACACTCCCTCACCAAGATGACGGAAACTGACCCAAATCACCTAAGATTCTAGACACTCAATTTCCCCAATCCCGTTGTAACTGCCGTTCTCGCGGCCACAACTGTGAACGAATGTGAAACTGTGATAAAAATAGCCGGCCTGGCGTTTTGAAATAAAATCAATCAAGCACCCTGAATTTTCTGCCTTTGATACTTTTTTTCTTCGTTTTTTTTCGTTTTCGTTTTCGTTTCCGTTTTTTTTTTTTTTTTTTTTTTTTTTTTTTTTTTTTTTTGCGGGGCTACACAATAAACAATATAAACCAGGCCAACTCTATGATAAACCAAAAAACGTGGGGTGGCTGAAAAATACTGAAATAATCTGTAATGACCACCCCCACACTAATTCCGAACCATGTAGTCAATCTGTAAAATATTCGCGCTTTTCCAACCGATCCTCCTCACTCCAAGGATGTCTAAATAGCACAGCGCGTCCTCCAGTAACCCTGTCAACCCAAAGTCCCCCATGTCGTGCGGAAAATTTACGCACTACGGCTCTCCTCCTGTGCTCACGGTGTAATGTCGTGAGTCACCGCCACACCGAAGTGTGCTGCCGTCACAATCTCACCCTCACTCACCCTCAAATATAAAAATAAAGCTCATCTACTGTCAAATATGACAATTCTGCTCTACCCCAGAAAATCCCCCTCAACTCAACTCCCTCGTGCCATGACGTGTAGGAAAGGTAAAAAATACTAACAATGATGCGAGTATCAAAAAACGGCTTCCTAGGTCAAACGGTTACCAAGAAAAGGGTTAATGGATCAACGGGGCTCACTAGTGGACCTAAGGCGCGAGACAGGACGTGAGGTCCCCTATGGCCTATCACTCCACCAAATGATGTGGTGACCGTGATGGCGGGTTGACGACTACCTGGTGACGGTGGTCTGGCAGCTAGTCGGATACATTGCTCGGGAGACAGCTACTTGCGTTTTCTGAAGTGTATTGGCTCTATTAACTCCCCTAGACAGATTCTCGCAGCTCTTCCTCACCTAAGTTCGTCCACTTCGGGAAATTTTCTATCATTAAACTCTCTCCAGTTTTAAGCTAAATCCTTCACCCAGTCTCAAAATTTTCAATTTTTTTTTTTTTTAATAATTTTTTTTTACAATTTTTTTTTTAAAAAAACGTTATGCAGTTACAACGCCACCACCCCCACACTGGATGGTGCCATGCCCTCATGGTACTAATCATCAGGCATATAATCTGGATTGAATGAGCTGGCTTGCCTCATCGAATGGAAACAACTGGTAGTATATGCAGAAAAATAAAGCGAGAGACAGAAATTGAACCTGTGCACCCGGAGTCAGTTCTTACAGGTGCGGAATTTCTCGCAGATTCTGGTGGAGCAGGATCGGTGACCGGTCGCCAGAAAATTTCTCGACGGAAGCTGTCAACCTTTCGGGCTCTGTGTGCGCTCTTCAAACGTGCAATCCCCGAGCACCATTGTGTTTGACAATGTGCTCCCATATGGTCGAGTATACTTCCGTACACCGGGGTCGATTGCTCGGTTCTGCAGAATAACTGTTCCTGAAAAATCCCCAACTCGTACGATTCCCTGTGACGGTCGAGTGTGCCAGAACACACCGGGGTCGATTCTTCAAGATTTTGAAAATCTGCCTTTCCTTCTACGAAATTTTCTGAATTCGCTTCAAACTCCACGGGTCTGTGTATGGAGGTAGAGAGAGAAAAATGGGGCAAAAACGTGCTGTTGTCCGAAAAAAATATTTTTTTTTTCTTCTTCTGCCTGCGTATATACGCAGTACTGCGTATATACGCAAACAGGGAGCAATTTGAAAAAAAGTTTTTTTTTTTTTTTTTTCAAAATCCTGAAATTTTCGCTGCTGACTGCGTTAGGTCTGCGTATATACGCAAGCAGCAGGTAAAAAAAAAAAATCAAAATTCTGAAATTTTACTGCAGGCTGCGTATATACGCAGCAGCCTGCGTATATACGCAGCAGCCTGCGTATATACGCAGGCAGCAGGTAATTTTTTTTTTTTTTCAAACATAATTTTTTTTCTCTCTACTCCTTTTTGTTCTCGTTTTCTGCTCTGCTGTATCTGCACATGCTCAATTCAAAGTCAATACCCACTCATCTTACCTCTCTCAAAATTCAAAACTGAAAATAAAACTTGAAATAATTTAAACTAACTTACTACGTTGGGTTGCCTCCCAACCAGCGCTTGTAATTTACGGTCGACGGCCCGACCCAGTTACCTCATGTTTGCTCAAGGGACGTCAAAATCGCCAGGCCTGACGTCCGCTTCCGGGCCGAGATATGGCTTGACCCGGTTTCCGCTCACTCTGCAAGTTGTACTGTCATGCTGATTCCCCAATTCAACTGCCTCCCATGAAAGTACCTCTTTGATGATAACCGGTCCTGACCACTGAGATCTCAATTTTCCCGGGAAAAACTGCTTCCGAGAATCGTAGAGACGTATTTTCTGACCTACTTGAAACTGCTTTGGCTGTGCTGAAGTTTGATGGCTCGGGAGCGGTCTAACCTCTCGGGTCGGTGGCTCCTTGAGTGACGGGACCAGGGCCAATTTCTGTCCACCTTTTTCGTCCAGCTGTAAAGTGGTCCGGTTTTCGGCTTGCATGGCCTGCTCCTCCTGGAATCTCTCCTCGTTCTCTCTGTCCACTCTGTTAATCTCTGCCCATAGCTCATCCATCTCTTCGTTTTCCCAGCCTTCTTCGACTACCTCTACTGCGAAGATGTCTTCATGCTCGTAATAGTTTGGTAGTTGCAGATTTTTGAAAACATTGAACTTCACCTTGTCTTCATTGATCTGCATGGTCAGTTCTCCGCTCTTGCAGTTTATCATGGCTTCTCCGGTAGCCAAAAACGGTCTGCCCAGAGTGAGTGGCACGTCTCCTGCCTCCATGTCTAGAATCACAAAATCTGCCGGAAAAATCAATTCTCCGACTTTCACCAGAATATCTTCAATAACTCCGTAAGCCTGCTTCACGGATCTGTCCGCCATTTGCAGCTTGATTCTGGTGGGCCTGAGTTCACCGATTTTCAAAGTTTTGAAAATCGACAAAGGCATCAGATTGATACTGGCCCCTAGGTCACACAGAGCCTTTCCTGTGTAAGCATTACCTAGGGTCACCGGGATGACAAAACTGCCAGGGTCCTTCCTCTTCCTCGGTAGCCCATTCTTCACACAGTTGCTCACTTCTGCCGTCAGATTTATAGTCTCGAAATCGCTCATACGTTTCCGTCCGTACAAAATATCTTTGAGGAACTTGGCTTAAGTGGGCATCTTTGCCAACGCCTCCGCAAAGGGTATGTTGATCTTCAGCTGTTTGAACATCTCGAGAAACCTGGCGTAGTCCTTGCTGTCGTCCCTCTTTCGTGTTCGCAAGGGGTACGGCACCTCCTTGGAGACAGGTACCGTTTCTGCATCTGTCTCGTTCTGCACTGCATCCTGCTCAACCGAGCCCTTCGGTTGGGGGCGGTCGACTGTGCTGTTATCCTGGCCCGACAAGTTGCGTTCTACTTCTTTCGAATTTTCTGCGCGTGCGTGGCTGGGATACGGTGGATCCTGCAGTGCCAATCCACTCCGAGTGGAGATAGCATTGATCTGAGCCCGTGGATTATTTACTGTATTCGAGGGTAGGTTTCCTGGCGGTCTTTCTGTTAGCTGTTGTGCTAACTGCCCCACTTGTACTTCCAAAGCGCGCAGTGACGTTTTGGTTGTCTGCATGTCGGCTGACAGGGCGTCCATATGTGCAAACCGGGACTCCATGGTATGAAACATGGACTCGATTTTCTTCATCTGAGCATCGTACTGTTGTGGAGATGGGCCCGACTGAGCATGCGGTGTCGGTGCCACCTGCTGGGCCGGTGGCATGTGCTGGAATCCCGGTACATAAACTGCGGAATTCGTGTTTCCGTAACGGAACCCGGGATGATCTCTCGTACCCGGTCTGTACCGGCTCGGGTCCCACTGCTGCTGTACGTAACTGGCATCTTCGTATCTGAGCCCCTCAATGGCTGTGTCCAAATCTGCCCCGTCCACCACTGCATCAGTTGAGTAAACTTTCTTGACCAAATCTTGAACGATCTTGGCCAGATTGTCTATCCGGTCGTCTTCCACTGGCTCGGCTCGGGCCGTGATCCTGCGATCGTCAAACAGGCGAGTGTCCTGTTTGGCTAATTGCTTCATCAGCTCATAGGCACCGTCCTTGTCCACATGGTATAGAAAATTTCCTCCGGCTTCTCGGTCAATCCTGTCAGCACTCTCCCTGTCTAGGGCATGGTAGAATACCTGCAGGATCTTCGGGTCTCCAAAACCGTGGTTCGGGCATCTTTTCACAAGTCTCATCAATCTGTCCCATGCGTCTACCACCGTCTCTCCCGTCTTCTGTTTGAACGACAAAATCTCGCTTTGTAATTGAATGACCCGGGAGGCGGGGTAAAATTTGGCCAGAAAATCGGTGACACACCCCTCCCATGTAGTGATCGATCTGGGTGGACAGGATTCGAGCCAGTCGTTGGCTACTCCGTACAGGCAGTATGGAAAGAGTATTACCATGAGCGCCTCGGCTCCAACTCCCTTATACCGGACTTTGTTGCAATAGTCCTCAAACTTCCCGATGAAGTCATTTGGATCTTCGTCAGCTTTGCCATGGAATGGGCAGAGGGTCTGAACAGTCTGGATGGTGGATGGTTTTATGTCGAAGTGTTCTGCGGTGATCTCGGGCACCACAATAGCTCGTTCATGCCCCCCCGTGGGGACTTCGAAATTCTCCACCAACGCCTTCCCAGACCGGTTGTACGTCCTCTGGTTGCTCCGGGCAGCAAGGCCCGCTGTGATCAGATCTTCGATGTACCGAGCCATCTCGGCTGTAGTACGTGTCTCGGGCAGCTCTGGCGTTTTCTCGGTATTGTCGCCCATCCTGAAAAAGTAGAGATCTCAAGAGCAGTGAGATAACAGAAAAATAAAAAAAAAATAAAAAAAAATAAAAACTCTGAAAATTAATTCGGATTACTAAATAAACCCTAAAAAGTCCCCGGCAACGGCGCCAAAAACTTGATGCGCAATTTAGCGTGCTATTCGCAAGTATACGAATCAAGTAATATAGAGAGTATTTTCGACTCGGATTATCGATCCCACAGGGACTTTGCAGGTTTTTCTAGTAATCAGTTTTAACGAACAGAGTGTAAAAAGGAGGAATATTTTGAGAGTTTGTAACTACGAACTAAGTACTGAACGTAAATAACTGAAACGTAAATATTTTTGTGAAAGTTTTCTGAATAATCTTAAGGTTGTAAAACTAGGGTTTGAAATACTAGGTCCCGGGATCCCCAAGGGTTTCTTCAGATTTTCGTTCTTTGTTTGACATGAAAACACACAGCAGTCTCGTTATCCGTGCCACGTACCAATTGTGCAGTATCTTTTCTTTTCCTGCACGTTATCACAATCCTGCAGACTGTCGGATTCCTGTTAAGCTGCCAAAATCTGCAGTCTCGTTCTAAGGCTGCTAGGGTTTCTAACCTGTCCTGATGGCCCGGGTCAGATTCTCTAACAGTTGGTCTCAACGATTTCAGGCTAGTCCTAACTCCCCTTCGCTAGTCGGCCCATCGGGGTAAGGTGCTAAATTCTGTCTTCTCTTCCTAACCCTAACCAGACGTTTTCACCTACCGGCTCGGGTCTGTAGCAATTCTGGTTCGCGACTCCGATCATGCATAAACAGTAAAATTCAAAGACAGAATAACTGATAAAGCTGCTGATATTAAAATAGTACGATCATGAATTCATAGTCAAAACATAGAACGAATCTCTAAAACGAAACCCTAGGTTCACCGAGAACCTAGGTAAAAGTTTAGCTACTGAAATTCATAACGTAGATAACACAGTTTTTGAATAAGAGAGAAGAAGAGCAAACGGGTGTCTTGAATCTGGATTCACGTTTCCGTGCTCTCCCGGGATGCTCGGTCTTCTCCTTCGGTTGTGCTGTCTTGTGTTGTGTCTTCGTGATGTCCTCAAAACGAGTCTGGACGAGTCTTTAAATAGTGTTGTTTCCCGAAAACGCTTGTGCTCGAAATTACGGAATCTGCCATCGGTCCACCGTCTTTGACCAAAAGTCAAAACTGGCTGCGTATATACGCAGGGGTTGCGTATATACGCAACCAAGGCCCAACCAACAACCTCCACCACCCTCACTGCCTGCGTATATACGCAGGGGCTGCGTATATACGCAGGTCGTGGGGGCTAGGTGGGGCCCACTTGGTCCTTTGGTGGGCCAGGTCTGGTCCCCTGGGTCCCACTCTTCTGCTCGAAATCTCCGGTTTTCCTTCCTCGGTGTCTTCCTGCTTTCCCGTGCCCCCGTCTTGCGTTTTGACCCGAAACTTGTCAAAATTACCAAAATACCCCTGGGTCAAAACCGCTCCGAATTCTGTCCAATATTGGCTCTGGCCATAGGAAAACTGCTGACTGAATTTGGGAGACAATCTGAACTTGACTCCAGAAACCCGGGCCCGGTGCCAAAATGACCAAAATACCCCTAGGCCAAAACTGTCCCGGAAATCGTCACGAACATGAAATAGTTGCTCCTGACTCCGGGCACCGGGACCCGAGACCCCTTACTCGGGCGTGGCCTGACTGGGACCCACACGTGACGGGAGTCGGTTTTTCGGCCGGACTCCGTTTCAGCATTATAACCTGTTTTCGGAAAGCCCTTGACGTCTCCGTTCTTTTGCCCCCGGTTTCACTTCAAAATTCCAAGTCAAACTCAAGATATTGTCAACCGAGCGCGTCCCGGCGATTCTCGGTTTTGGCGTTTTCAGCTTCCTCGGTCGGTTTTCACTGCTCGTTTTTCCTCCAGTCTTTCCGTTTTCCATTCCACTCTCCCTTGTACCAGTCTCGGTCGAATCCTGTCCCGAGCATTTTCTGCACGTTTCCCGAGGTGATCCCGGTTCTGTCTCGGCACGCATCCCAATGCACTTTCCGAACCTGTTCCTGAAAAAGCATGAAAAAAACCCGCGATCATATCTAATAAAAGTACAAAACATGCAGAAATTCACGAAGAGCAAATAAACGTCTCGTTCCTAAAACCGAGGCTTTCCGAGGGTGAATTCTGGCTAAAACACGGCTTTCCAACACAAAGACACGTCTTTTCAGGCTATAAAATAACCCCTATTTGGGCGTTATCAAGAACCAAGAAACTGGCAACATCCAGAAGTACTCTTCCTATCCACTTTGTATCCTGCAAAATCTGCATCTGAATAACCACTCAACATAAATTTAGATTTCCTTGGATACCAAAGCCCCAAGTCTTTGGTTCCATTCAAATATCTAAAAATCCTCTTGACAGCAGTTAAATGACTTTCCTTAGGATCTGCCTGAAATCTTGCACACATGCAAACACTAAACATAATATCAGGTCTACTAGAAGTTAAGTACATAAGTGATCCAATCATACCTCTATACTCCTTTTGATTTACACTCTTACCATTTGAATCCTTGTCTAATGATAGTGATGGACTCATAGGAGTTTTGAGTACCTTGGACTGTGTCATATTGAACTTGTTTTAGACCACAAAGAGCTTTGTCTAATTTTTAAACATGATCAGGGAAGTTTTCATCTTCAAAACCAGGAGGTTGAGCTACAAAAACATCTTCTTGTAAATAACCATTCAGAAAAGCACATTTGACATTCATTTGGTAAAGCTTCATGTGATTGTGAGATGCAAATGCAAGGAGTATTCTAATAGATTCTAACCTGGCAACAGGAGAAAATGTCTCATCATAGTCTATACATTCTTCTTGATTGTATCCATGTGCCACAAGTCTGGCTTTGTTCCTTGCCACTTTGTCATTCTCATCAAACTTATTTCTGAACACCCATCTGGTTCCTATAATTGATTTCTCTTTTGGTCTGGGAACCAGATTCCATACCTTGTTTCTTTCAAATTCACTCAGCTTACTTTGCATTGCAATGATCCAGTCTGCATCTTCCCGTGCTTCTTTTGTATTCTTAGGCTCAATCAATGATACAAAAGCACTAAAAGCACACAAGTTCTTCAACTGTCCTCTTGTCTGAGTTCCAGTTGTTGGATCAGATATGATATTGTCAGTTGGATGGTCTGCAAGATACTTAAACTTCTTCCTTGGTTTCCAGGAATATGTTCCTTCAAGGCTTTGAATTCTTGAAACTGTTGAGGGAGCATCGTAGAAAGTTTCAGTTTCAGTCTCAAGGCTTTGAGATTTTGGCTCTGCAAGAGGTTCAAGGCCTTGAGATTCTACTGATTGATTCTGTACTTTAGTTTTGCCTTTGTCCTCTTTCACAACATCATCATCAGACTCATGCTTGTTTAAATTGAGATCTGCAAAACTTTCACTCAGAGAATCCTTAGTACTTTCATCAAAAATCACATGAATACTCTCATCCACAATATTGTTTTTCTATTGTAAATTCTATAAGCTTTGCTAGTTTGAGAATATCGAAGAAATACACCTTCATCACTTCTAGCATCAAACCTACCAAGATTGTCTCTACCATTATTATGCACAAAACAAATACAACCAAAAGGTTTGAAATAAGAAACACTAGGCTTCCTGCCTTTAAACAGTTCATAAGGAGTCTTTTTCAAAATAGGCCTAATCAAACATCTATTCAGCACATAATTGGCAGTATTAACAGCTTCTGCCCACAAGAACTTTGGCAAATTAATTTCAAGTAGCATGGTTCTAGACATATCCTCAAGTGTCCTATTTTTCCTCTCAAATACTCCAATTTGCTGTGGAGTTCTAGGTGCAGAAAAGTTGTGTGATATGCCATTCTTTGCACAAAATAAATCAAAGTCAAGCTGATCAAATTCCCTAGACTTCTAATAGATGCAACAGGCAAGTTTTTCATAGTTTGAAGCTCTTTGCATAGTTTAGAAAATTCAGATAAGGCTTCAGTTTTGTCTCTAATAAACTTAACCCATGTAAACCTAGAATAATTATATACTATCGCAAGCATATACCTCTTACCTTTTGGAGTCTGAACTATCATAGGACCACACAAGTCGATATGCAACAGTTCTAAGGGTCTAGAAGTACTTACAAAGTTCTTTTGCTTGAATGAGCTTCTTGTTTGTTTACCTTGTACACATGCCTTGCAGATCTCATCATCTGAATTTTTTTGTGATGGTAATCCTCTTACCAAATCTTTTGAGATGATTTTTATTCAAGGTGTGTATGCTAATATGCCCAAGCTTTCTATGCCAAAGCTTTGGATCTTCCTTTAAGGCCTTGAGGCATTTCAACTTGTCACCTGCAATACTTTTAGTACTCATAGCATATAAATTATATGATCTAGGAGCAGTGAGTATGCAATCTCCAGATTTCTCATTTTGCACCACACATTTCTCATTTTAAAATATAGCTTTAAAACCTTTGTGACATAACTGAGAAATACTAAGAAGATTATATTTAAGTCCATCCACAAGATAAACATCAGAGATAGAGTTGGTAGAACCATTACAAATACTACCTATACCAATAATATAGCATTTTTCTTTGTCACCAAGTGTAATTGTTCCTCCAGATTTCTCTGCGAGCTCAGTAAAAAGAGACTTCTTTCCACTCATATGTCTGGAACAGCCACTGTATAATATCCATTTTTGATCTTTCAAGGCCTTGGTGACATCCTGCAAAATTAAGTCATTGCCTCAACAGGCTGTTAGACCAAGTGCAAAACTTTGAGTCATACTCAGATCAGCCATGTTTGGTGGTCTATTTCCTTTTGGAACCCAAATCTGCCTAACCTGTCCCTTAAGCTGATAAGGATAAGTGTTCCTCATAATATGAGGTTCTGATCTTCTGAAGGGACAAGTTAATCTAATATGACCAATTTTTCCACAGTAATGACATTTTGGAGAATGTCTGCTACCATATTTGACAAATATAGTTTGGCTTTTCTTTGGAAAATTTGGATTGTAGACAATCCCACTTTTATGCATTAATTTCAGACTTCCTCCAAGAATGAGATTCATATTATGTTCTGAGCCTGTAAAACTGGCTAGAACTTTTTTAGACTCTTGAAGTTTCTCAGTCAAAGAACAAATTTGTTGTTCTAAATCCTCTGAATGAGTCTTTAGATCAACATACCTTTCAGTTAAGAGAGTGTTTTGATCAACAATCTCTTTTATCTGTGCCTTCAAGGATTTGAATCTGCTGTCCAAGGCCTTGAAGTCCTTTTCAATTTTTGTTTTAGAAACTTCAACAGTTTTGTTGGTAAAAACTAGGTCCAAGTTTTCTTTTACCTTCTCATGAAGCTTAATCTTTAAAGAAGAAATCTCATTTCTATAACTTTCCTCATTCAAAAACATGCTCTTGAGAATTTCAGGAAGTACATCAGAAGGACTAGCAAGAAGATTTTTTACCATTTCCTCAATGTGTCTATTTGAAGATTTTTCTTCATCATGTTTAGCCATGAAGCATAAATTTGCTTGATCTTCTTATGTGTCTGAATCACTTGATGAATCAGAATCACTCCAAGAGGCCATCATTGCTTTCTTCCTTCTGTTGTCACTGTCTTTCTTTTGAAAGTAACTGTTCTTCTTCTTTTGTGGACAATCCCTTACTAAATGATCTGCATCACCACATTCAAAATAATTCATTACTTTAGTTTTATGTGACTGTGATGAAGACTTACCTTTGTAGTCCTTGCTGCTAGAAGGTATTGATCTCTCTCTGTTGTAGTCTCTGTTTGCAAAGTTTCTCTTCTTCTCGAGAATCATGTTCAAGGCCTTGGAGATCAATGCTAAAGCCTCTTCATCATCATGCTCATCTTCAGTCTCAAGGCTTTGAGATTTTTCATTGTCTTTAGCCTTGAGTTCTAAATTATTGATGTTTTCACTCCAATCATCTTCTACATCCTTCATAGTCATTTCATGAGTGAGCATCTTTCCCTGTAGATCATCTAGCTGAAGAATACTTAAATCCTGAGCTTCCTCAATAGCTGTTGTCTTTAACTCCCACTTGGCTTTTGGCAAACTCCTCAGAATTTTCCTGACCTTTTCCTCATTTGAGAAACTTTTTCCCAATGACTCCAGATTATTCACAACATTAGTGAATCTTTTGAACATCTCCTTGATAGTCTCATCTAAGTTCATCTTGAACAGCTCATATTGCCTCAGAAGTATGTTATTCTTGGTCTATTTGACTTGACTTGTTCCTTCATATGTCACAACAAGTTTGTACCATACTTCTTTGGCTTTTTTGCAATTTGACACTCTGTTGAACTCATCTGCATTAAGAGCACAGTATAACAGATTCATAGCCTTGTAATTTTTTGATACCTTTTCAAGTTCAGTAACTGAGAGATTTTCCTCAGACTTGATGCATCTAACTCCATCTATTGTAGTGAAATACTCATGAGGACCATTCTGAACTATTGACCACAATTCCATGTCTTGATCTATGATGAACATCTTCATCAATGCCTTCCAGTGCATGAAGTTATCACCACAAAACAATGGAGGTCTGTTTTCTGTCCTTCCTTGTGAGAAGCCACCATCTCCTACATTACTCATAGTCACAAGATTGTTAGATCTATAGTAGTGACCCAAGCTCTGATACCAATTGAAATTTTGTAATGTAAATTAAATATAGGACCAAAATACTCTAGAAGGGGGGTGGTTGAATAGAGTATGGAAACTTTTTGCTAAAACACAAGATTTAACAAAGTGAATAAGTAAAAGACTCAAATCTCGAGGCCTTGAGATTTTGCAAGACTAGTCAGAAACTTTATAAGACAAACATAAAGCTTCAAAGCCTTGAACTATCACCAGTTCTAAACAGTTTATGAACCCTAGTTTGATTTGAGTTGCTTGCAGAAGTAAATAGCAAAACTGTAAAGTAAAGAACACAAGACAATTTACAGAGTTCAGTCCTAACGGACCTAATCTCTTCCTGAGGGATCTAATCCCACCTGCATTGGGCAAACACTTCTTATTACTCACACAGAAACAGCCCTAGATCTTCAAGCCTAAGTGAACTCCCTTACACCTCTACAACTTGTGGTTCCAAAGCTATCTAGTATCAGCTACTAACTGTTGAGCTAACAAGAACCTCTTGTTGTTCACTTGAACAACCAACCACTAGGTTTTGTGAGGTTTGAGATATACAGAAGATAAGAAGATTAAAGTACAATAGAAGAACACAGTAAAAGAATAAGCTGTGAAAGCCTGGATGTGTTCTTCAGGAAAACTGGAATGATTGATCTTCTGAACGAAGTGATTGAAGCCTGAAGTTGTGAGGGATTGATTGTCTGATCTTCCACGAATGTATCACACCTCTTTCTTAGTTCTCTGTAAGCTTCTATATCTTTCAAAATTTCAACCGGTCTTTTATCCACTCTCTGCAACTGAATGACAGATTTTAGGATCTCTGCTCTTGAAAATCCTCATTGTTTTCTAACTGAATATGCTCTGAGTAGATATCCGTTGGATTTTTTTGTGATTACATTGCACGTTTGAAAAACCTGCAACAACATTAAACACATCAACAAACAAAATCCAAATATATAACAACACTAAGTCTGTTTGGATTTCCAGTTTCTGAATAAAATCTGGATCAAAGAAATAAATCAATAACCTGATTACCACCTGAAACATATAACTTATAATAAACCAGTTTGAGACTTGTAAAAGTCATTAAACAATCATAATAACAAAGATCAAATTCTGCAAGATAGAATCAAGTTAATTCTGTAAAACTGTCAGCAGCTTAAGGCACATCTCAAGGCCCTGGAGCTCTGAACATTCTTCACAATTTTCCAACATTAATACCAGAAACCTTTGATTCACTCTGATTATGATATATGCAATTGTGTTAGATATATAAAGAATATATAACAAGGATATTTGCAACAAATCTCTGATCTTAAACATCAGATAGAACACCTGCATCACAAGATTATCAGATAACATTAACACAGAACACAATTGTCAAAGCTTTGAAGCTCTGATTAGTATCTCAAGGCCTTGGAGCCTTAGAAATACTTTGTCTTTCATCACTCTAAATAGTTACTTCTCGAAACACACGTAGAAGTCTTGAGTCAACACTAAGATTCCACCGCCACCTATTACCATCTATATATATTGGCATGTGATATGCCTTTGATATGTAGCTCTCAATTTTGTCACTTGTGTCAGTGTGTTTCTAGCAAACACAAATCAGAGCGTGAGTGGGTATTCGGCACAAGAAGACAAAGCAGATTTCCTCGCGTTAGAAGATTATCGCGACGTGATCGTTCGCGACGACGAAGATTTCAGGAGCTAATTCCGGGTAATTCGTTAGCAATTAGTTCGCGTAGTTTCCTTCTAGCGGCGAGGTATTGTTTTACCCGTTTATTAGTTTCTAGTTTGATTACCCACGTTGTTGTGGAGGATTTGTCTACCCATTGTAATTGTTATAGTGGAACTTTTGTGAGTCGTTTTTCCCTCTCGATTAGAGGGTTTTTCCCACGTTTAATTCTTGTGTCCTACATCTTTTACTTTCCGCACTTGTTCGTGTTGGCGTAGTTTGTGCGTTCTTGTCCGTCTGATTTAGCCCCGTGACCCAACAGGGATCGCTATGAAGATGGGGAATGGTGTCGGAAGCTGCCACAATGTAAGCAACAAGTGTGTCGATAAATTGCTGAACAAGGTTGCTGATTGCCCTATTTGTCTAGCTCTGGTTCGGTTGACCAAGTCTTGGTCTTAGGGTTGGAGGTTTAGTTTCGCATCGCAAAAATTTTCATTTATCATTACAGAGTTATTATTAGAGCTTAGTATATTTTTGGTCAATTTCGCTCTCCTATGTGCATTCTTTTTGTGCGTATTTGTCGGAAAAATAATTTTATTGTATTTTTTATCCACCATTTGTAAATTTCCATTAGTGTATGCTGCCCATTTTACCTATATGTCTAAAAAATAAGACAAAAAAAAAGACCATTTGACTCTGTATATTATTTTCTCCATAAGGATGTGTGTAAAAGACACTTTCACCTCCTATAGTTTGGTTCAAGGACACTTTCATTCCTTTTATTTTGGAAAAGACAATTTCACTCCCTTGGTGCATGTAGTTGAACTTAGTAAACTTACACCTCATTATTGCGACGATTTTGTTTTGGGACAGTGTACCTCCATATTTTTCTAAATATAAGATTGTTCAAAGGTATAATAGACTTTTTGCATGATAAGTAGGAGCACATTAGTCTCCGATAGTATTTTCAGTGGCGCACCTCAACTTGAGACTAACAGAGTCACAATCAAGGACCGTAAGTTTTCGGCACAATAAAGGGGTGAACGTGTTCTTTTCCAAACTTAAGGGGATGAAAGTTCATCCCGAGATTGTTCACCCCTTATAGTTTGGGAAATGACACTTTCACTCCTTTAGTGTGCAGAATTTCAGTACATATGCACTTTCTAATTATGAGGTTATTAGTTCGGGGTGAGGGCATATTACAGTAGTAGTTTTGATGAAAAATTTACCATCTTAAAGCATGTAATAACGCAATCAGAAAGTGCAAGGTTCTGGTATTTGGCAAATAAGGGGTGAGAGTATCATTTCTCAAACTAGAAAAGCTGAAAGTGTCTTTGTGTAAAACTTGGGGGGTGAAAGTGTCTTTACCCTAATAATATATCGTCAATAATGCCTAATAATGATATCAATGAAGATATGAAAGTACTAACACAACGCTATGAAGATACCACTCTGTCTCTCCTCTTTAGCCCCATTTTTGTTTTTATCACTATTCACCGAGTCACTTTGACCCGGTGATTTGGCTATCAAAATGATACAATTTTTTGATATTTTTTTTATGGTATTGTAGAATAAAAGTACTCTATTACAAGGTGAAAAAATTATTAAAAAATCGCCTCGTTTTGGCGACCAAATCATATGGTCAAAGTGATTCAGATACGAGTCAAAAAGTCAAATGGGCCAAAGAGAAGAGACAGAGTGGTATGATATCATTCACCGTCAAAATACGAATGCTGGATATGATTATCAATTCAACATGAGCTACTAGCTTGTTTATTAACATGTCCAATCGCTCATCCCATATCTTTGTAGCAGCTGATAATACATATCTTGTCGGCTGTTATATCTCCAGTTACGTCGGCAGCAGTTGCAGCAGCAACAGAAGGAATACAAAACACAGTCTTCTTAAAATTATCGTACAATGTAGCATCTGTGACAGACACGTGGCGCCTTATTGAGTTGGCATGTGAGTGATTGTCATCTTGGAATTTCTGTATGATTCTCAGCACCAGCAGTAGCACCAACCAAAACCACAAGAAGTGCAGAACTCACTACACGTGTGTTGATCTCAACCATAGGCTTGTTGTACCTATGATGGCTAATAATGTGTGAAAACTGGGAATTAAATAGGTAACATCAACTTTCTTTTGGGTCATGTGTTTTGTTGGTCTGGAGAACGAAAATACAAACAAAAATTTCTCCCATAAGGTCTTCATTGCCCGTGAAGGCGTGAAGCGAACGAAAACAACAAACATCCATGTGACAAAGTTTCTGTTGAAGGAAGTATACAAAGATTTGGGTAGGTCGCCGAGAATGATTTTAGGAAAAGGAAACATCGTCTGACGCGGACGTCTTAGGTACATTAATTTATTTGATATTCGGAGTTTATAGTTAATTAGATATTTTCTTTAGGAAATAATTTGATATAATTTTTAATTCAGGAGCCAAGAACGATTGCCAATTTTTCTGAAAACAATAATGATAAGCTCTGAATTGATGATATGGATTAGTGCCTTGGTGGTGAGGGGTCAGTGGGAAAATAGGCAATAAGTAAGACTTTCGCCATGATCTTTTCAGGGCACTGTTCATTAGTTCACTTTGACCGACTAATTTAGTTAACGACATAATAAGAAAATGTGTTTAATATTATACATATATTTAACACTATAATATTTTTTTAAAAAAATAGCAAATTTTCGTAACATATCGTTAGCTTAATTAGACGGTCAAAGTGAGGTACATAAAGTCAACTAAGAAGATCTTCGCAAAATGGAGGAAATATTAGGCACGATATTTCAAACAATGATGGACAAAAAGATGAGTGTGTCTTGTACGTCGGCTAGGTTGAAGTTTAGGTTTTATATATCCCTTCGTAAGACCCGTTTTCATGTACGAGGTTGATTAAGCAAAGTTAAAAATAATAGTGGTACCGTTAATATAGTGGTACCGTTAGCAAACCACGTAAATTCCTTGTGTTCTTCTTTCATTTATTTTTTAGACATGTGAATTCATTACAACAAGCTGGTATCAAAGAATTGGCTGTTGAATCCCACCAAGAATGATGTATGGAGCGATATTAAAGATCGACAGACTTACAGGAAGAAAAAACTTTAGTATGTGGATGATCAAGATGTGCACTTTATTGAAGCAGCAAGACAACATGAATTCCACTGGCACAAACGACCAAGATTTTGATTTGATGGTAATGGGAGGCAAGTAGGGTAAGAAGAGTAAGAGGAAATTCTTAGGCTCTAAGTTACCTAAGGATGTTTGTTCTTTGTGCAAGGGAAATGGGCACTGGAAGAGAGATTGTCCCAAACTAAAGCAATAGGAATATAATGGATATGCAACCGTAGCACAGTGTGGGAACTCTTCTGAAGAGGATTACGTTTTGCTAGCGGATGATCTCACACATCAATCCGGTGTGTGGTTTCTTGACTCTGGGGCTTCCTATCATATTTATTCTAACAAGGAGCTATTTCGACATATAGTTGTGCAGATGGAGGTAATATCCATATGGAAAACTGAGCTGTTTGTAAGGTGATCGAAAGCGGTTCAGTTAGTTTCAATATGCGTGATTGGAAGATTTGCACGTTGAAGGATGCCATACACGTTCCCCTTATTACAAAGAATATGATTTATCCAAGTCTACTCGATAGAAAGGGTTAAAGTTTCAAGGGTGAAGGTGGAGATCTACACGTTTGCAAGGCTTTGAATGTGATCCTCAAGGGAGTGAAGAATGGAACTTTGTACAGGCTACAAGGTTGAACGATTACATGTTTTGTAGGATTTGCTTCACCCGAGATTTAGGAATCTGATTAAATCAAGCTATGGCATATGAGGTTTGTGAGAGTTTGAGAAATCTTCCGTAGTTTTTCATTGAATATTCACACCTTTAAATAGGTAATTACAACACTAATTACACAAATTAGTCCTCTAGTAATTACAAGACGAGTCCTACAACCATTACTCCCCCGCAGTCGAAACTGTAGGTGTGCCAACACAGTGACTGGAACGGAAACGCTGGAACAAGGGCCGAGGAAGACCCTTGGTGAAGATGTCGGCGTAATGATAATCTGCTGGAATGTGCAACACGCGAAACTGGCCCATACGAACCTTCTCACGAACGAAATGTAGATCAATCTCAACATGCTTACTGCGCTGATGCTGAACAGGATTACCAGAGAGATAGACAGCACTCACATTTTTGCAATACACGACACTGGCCCGAGGGGGGTGACACGGAGCTGAATAAGCAAATTCCGGACCCAGCAGAGTTCGGAGACGGCGTTAGCAACACCGGGATACTCAGCCTCAGCACTAGAACGAGATATCGTGGCCTGTCGCTTGGACGACCAACTCAGAAGATTGTCTCCATATAAGACACAGTAACCAGAAGTGGAGTGGCGCGTGTCCGGACAACCAGCCCAATCTGCGTCAGTGTAGGCGGTGAGGGAATCAGTAGCGGAGGCAGAGAGTCCGAGACCATACTCAAGTGTCCCACTGATGTAGGGCAAGATATGCTTCAGGGCATGAAAGTGCAGCTCACGGGGGTCATGCATGAAGAGACAAACCTGCTGAACTGCATACTGGATGTCTGGTCGAGTGAACGTGAGGTACTGCAAGACCCCAGCAAGGTTGCGGTATAATGTAGTATCAGCAACCGGTGGGCCAGATGTAGCTGTGAGTTTACTCCCTACCTCAACAGGGGTGGAAGTAGACTTACAGGTCGACATAGAGGCACGACGAAGAATGTCGGTCGCATACTGATGCTGAGACAAGAATAGGACGGACGAATCACGGGTGACAGCAATGCCCAGAAAGTGATGCATATGGCCCAGGTCAGTCATAGCAAATTCTCCAGAGAGCTGGGAGACAATCTGATCCAAGACAACCGGAGACGACCCAGTGATGAGGATATCATCCACATAGAGCAGGAGGTAGACGATGTCCGAGCCACGACTCTTGACGAAGAGAGACTCATCACACGAGCAACCAGAGAAACCGATAGTTTGTGTGAGGACGGTGGAAAATCGTTGAAACCAAGCACGGGGAGCCTGCTTCAGACCATATAAGGATTTGCGTAACCGGCAAACAAAGTCAGGATGGCGTGTGTCGCGGTAGCCAGGGGGATGATGCATGTATACCATCTGAGAGAGATCACCATTAAGAAAAGCGTTCTTGACATCCAGCTGACGGATAGGCCAAGAGCGCGTGACGGCAATGCTGAGAACTGTACGGATGGTGGTCGGTTTGACAACCAAGCTGAAAGTCTCCTCACAATCAATCCCAACCATCAGGGACTTCCCATTAGCCACCAACCGCGCCTTATAGCGCTGCAGACTACCATCAGCGCAAAACTTGTGGCGAAATAGCCACATAGATCGCTGAACATTAGCCCCTTTCGGGCGAGGAACCACATCCCAAGTGTGGTTCGTAACCATAGCTCCAAACTCATCATCCATGGCCGCTTCCAGTGAGGATCTGAAAAGGCTAGGATGGGGGATTTGGGAAGGGGCGAGATGGGGTCTGGTGGCTGGGCCGCTAAAGTGAGACGGGTGACTGGTTTGACTATGCCATGCATGGATCTGGTAGTCATCTGAGGAGAGATATGGGGAGGATAAGTGGCCACTGGTCTCGGTGTGGGTGACTCAGGGGGGTCAGGTAACACAGGCACAGAGGGTACAGGAAGAGGGAGAGTGGACACAGATCGACGGACGTAGTGCTGAGGAAAAGGTTCCACAAGGGTCCTGGACGGGGAAAGCTGTGTGGATGCCCTAGTAGGTGCGGGTGGTGATGTGGATGCCCTAGGAGGGGTGGGTGAGGGTGTGTGTGCCACAGGGTTATGAGCACGATGAGTGAAAAGGGGAGACGGAAGACTGTCATCGGGATGAGACGTCCTGTGGACAGAGGGAGACACAGACCCAGGAGTGGAGAAAGGAAATACCGTCTCATCAAAGGTGACATGAGGGGAAGTGTGAACCCGACCAGTACTCATGTCTATACACATGTACCCTCGATGATTAAGAGGGTACCCCAGAAAGACACATCGAACAGAGCGTGGTGCAAGCTTGTGAGGTGAGGTGGCAGAGAGGTTCGTGTAACACAAGCATCCAAACGTGCGGAGATGCTCATAGAATGGTGAGCGATGTTAGAGGGAAACAGTAGGAATATTGTTGCCAAGGACTTTGGTAAGAAGAATGTTATGAAGGTAGACAGCAGTCTGAAGAGACTCAACCTGGAAATAGGCTGGAAGGGAGGCCTGAGCTAGGAGGGCACGACTGATGTCATTGATTCGACGAATCATGCGTTCATCTTTGCCATTTTGAGATGACGTCTGAGTACACGCAAACCGGAAGACAAGTCCATGATTAATGGCGTGAGAGTGAAAAGAGCCATTATTGAATTCTTCACCAAGGTCACATTGAAAAATTTTGATGGGTCGCTCAAATTGAGTTTGTACGAAGGTAGTGAATTGTTTAAATTTTGATATCGCTTCGCTTTTCTGTTTAAGTGGGAAAACCCAGAGAAAATGGGTATAGTCATCTAATAGTAGTAGGTAGTATTTGTAGTGCGATTTGCTTAAGACCGGAGATGTCCATAGATCACTGTGAACAATGTCAAATGGACTAGAAGTAGAAGAAGTAGATGGTGAAAAAGGAAAACGCACGTGTTTACTAATTTGACGAGCATGAAAAAGAGCTTCTGAATTATGCATACTACAAGAAATGAAATGACTACTACGAAGCGAATCTAAAACTAGACGCCCGGGATGACCAAGGCAGTTGTGCCAAACGGAAGCAGGAAAGGCAGCAAAAGAGACAGCAGACGACGGTGGTGGGACAGACTGGAATGGATAGAGATCACCCGAACTATTTCTCCTCTGTAAAAGAGCTCCCGATTGTAGGTCCTTTACAGAAAAAACAAAAGGGTCAAACTCAACGAAAACATTGTTGTTAGTAGTGAATTGACGATTAGAAACTAGGTTTTTTATAACGTTTTGGGTGAGTAAGACATTTCTAAGGTGAAGGGAACGGGAGTTGGTGGTAAGGGTGTGATTTCCAGATCCTTTCACTGGAATGCTAGAGCCGTTTCCCACAAGTATGTTAGGAAAAGGACAAGATGAGGAGAGAGAGGAGAGTATACCTGACTGCGGAGTGAGATGAGCAGATGCGCCGGAATCAAGATATTAAGTCTGATCCGGAACGTTGAGTGTCATGCCAGAGAACTGAGATCCCAAATCAGTAGCAGTCGGGTAGGCAGAAGCGACTGTGAGGCCCTGATGAGAAGGTCCTGGACCAAGAATACCTGACATAACTCTAGGCTGAGAGGGTACTGGCTGTGTCCAACCCGGTGTCGGGGGATATGTGAAACAACCCGGGAATCTCGGTTCAGGGTTAAAGAGACAATCGATAACCAAAAGTAGAAATATAGTTACAAATATTACATTTTAGTTAATAAATACAACAATCTTGAGAATATAAGTTTACAAATAAAATGTGCTTGACAGAATCTATGCTATCTACTAAGTGATCTAAATTAAACTAAACGTCTTCGTCTCGGTGCGCGTTCCCAACCCCACCTTGAGTGATGACCTGCGGTTTTAAAATGGCAAAAGCCAACTCAGTTTTTGAAGAAAGTAATCAGTAAAAACTGAGTAAATACATACTACGACATGTAAAGCAACGAGTGGCGCAGAAGCATGATTTGAAACAAATCAGAAGGTTTAAACAGTAAAACTATCATGTTGGAGAATTTGGAACAACTGGAAGTAACTGAGTAACAAAAACCTCTCAATTTAATAACAATGAGAAACCACGAGTAGTTGGTAATATATCGAGAGCAAACAAATCCATTTAAGAGAATAACTTAGTTCATGAGTAGCCAAAGCATTTCAAATCATTTCAATTTATTAGGGCAATCTAGAGCCGCAAACAACATCAATAGAGTAATCAAACTTTCTTTCAATTCCAATTTAACCTTTAAGTTTAGCTAAGGCATGTCCAGAGCCACCAGCAGGATCGATGTAGACAGAGGGATCACGAAATAATCACTAAGGGTTCCTTCTAGAGTCTATCAAACCCTATTTCACCCGAGCGTTAAGGAAGCCCATTCGTCAATGCCGCTCACAACATTAGCTAAAAGGCCTTAAGTGTCGACACCCCTATACCGTAGTGACCCTTACAAGTATAAGTAGTACTCTATAGCTCTATAAACCCCTTGGCCTCAATATCTTGATACATTTTGGCTCATCAGGGGCGTATTTGTGAACATTAACGTCCTATCCAATAATAAGAAAAATTGCTTCAATGGTCTTATCCATAAGAAAATGGAGGATCGCTTGACGCCTCCCATCAATAACAGTACTCTGTACATCGTCCTAAGTCTATTAGAGGTATTTTATTTCTTCTCTTTCAATACTTTTTCATATAACAAGCATTCATTTGAAACATCAAGCCCATACGCAGATTTTGATATGAAAAGTTCGTACATATGTACTTACCACTGAGATGAAGCACAATTAAAAGCAAGAAACTAAGCCTAGCACTCCGACGACAACCGCTCTCTCCTACGAGGTCGATGTCTACGATCACACGTATAACGTACTCGTTACAACCAATCACACATCGGTAATAAAAATGCAAACCTACATGCCACATAGTCCTATATGTCATAAATTCACATATAATGATGTTAACTTATCAAAATAAATCCAACAAAATACTTAGAATTTCAAAATTCAAGTTTTCTAAAAAAATGTGAAACTACAATTCTGGACAGAATTGTAGCTCTGACTTTGGAGCCATATTTACCATATCAAATCATCTCCTAAAATCTTAAAATTAATGTATGATGAACCTATATGTGTCTACTTTCAGAAACATGAAGAAAATCATGCATGGCTATTATAAAACTCAAGTTACATAAATAACAAACACTGCTATGCAGAGACAAGTTTGGAAGAAAGTTTCAACTTTGAAGAACAATTACTACTATTTGGAGAATAGGAAAAATGCCCATATTCTCCAGAATGAATCCCTTATGTGTCTAGTTTCATCACAAGAAAGATTTGGTGCCATAAGTTTCTGGAAAGGAGATTTTTAACAAAAATGGTAAAACTTGTCCAAAAACAGAGTTTCAGGAAACTTGCAACTTAGAATGAGCATATCTCCCTAACCAGAAAGGCTATGGAGTTGAATTTTATTCCAAAATGACCTTCTATGAGTCTTGTTTCAAAATATGAAAGATTTAAAACTTCTACAGAGACAAAATTTAGAGATAATATACGTTTTTCACAAACTGGTCAGATTCGAAAAATGTGCAATTTTCACCTAGAGCACTTAAAACATGATCAAATCAATTATATGACACATGCAACTTATAGAGACTTGATTTTCACCCAAATTACATCATTTTAGGCATTAATTAAGACTTTTACATGCTCTTGACACAAATAATCAAAATTTTCTTGACATGCAAGTGCAACTACCAAGATTTTTACAAAGTGCATATGTGTTTTAGTGTGAGTTTCATGAAATAGTCAAAATTTTGGAGTCAATCACATGATCTAACCATGAAAAATGAAGAATCAATCATGGATATGAAGGAAACTAAGATGAAATTTCATCAATCAAAGCAAAAGATGAACATGCATGAATGAATTCAAGACTAGAAGAAAGTTTACCAAAAGATTCAAGAAAGGGTGGAGGAAAAGAGTGAAATTGACCTTCAATCCTTGAGAAGAATGATGAAATAACTCCCCTCCATGATCATTCTATGCTTGGACTAAAGTTTTTCATGTTTTGGAGGCTTGGAAATGAAGATTTGATGGTGTTTTGTGAAGGTCAACACCCAAAAACGGGAATTGATATATTGAGAGAGAGAAGAAAGCATGTATGGGTGTTCTCGAAGAGAAAATCATATGAATAATTGAGGGAGAAAGAGATAGGAAGTTGTGTTGATGAACGGGTTGAGTGATGGTGAGTTGGTGTAAGTATAAGAGTGTGTACATATGTAGATTTTCATAAGTAGTGTTATTTTAATAGGAGTAGAAATAAGAATGAATTATTTTATTGGTGTTGACCAAAGTGATGGAGGGGTAATTGGTTGTAATTAGAAAAAAATTAGAGGAGTTGTGGATGGGGCTAAAGAATTGATAGCCAAAAATTAAGGGGTAAAAGAAATGCAATTAAAAAGTCTCCCAACACCATAGTTGGGGTAGGAATTGGATTACCAAGAGAATGAGGGTTGACATGCAAATACAAGAAATTTAAGATAACTGCAAAATTCCATATGCAAGAGGGGTATAAATGAGAAGTGCCAAAAATTGAGGGGTGAAAATATAATTTCTAATTAATAGCTAACCCATAAAAGTCAATTTTCATAAATTAAAAAATTGCAAAATAATTTCAAATAATCCACTTTGTAAATAAATGTCAAAATCTATTTTTTTTAGAAAATTACAAGTATCTTCCACTAATACAAAATGAGTTTCCTATCGTATTAACCAAGTTTTCAAAACTACAAAATAAGCAAAATAGAAAATATATATCTTCATAGATGTCAAATGACACACTTATATTTTAAAACTAAGAAGAAGTCAAGGACAATTTTGAAATGTAAATTTCTTAAAATTCTCAAATATTTTTCGAAATTACTAAATAACCCCAACTAAAATACGGGGTATTACATTATATCCCCCTTAAAATGAAGCTTCGTCCCCGAAGCTTAAGAAAACTTTTGAGCGAAATTACAAACATATTTTAAGAGAATGAAACTAATGCACATGAGACTTGTAGGCAATGCTAATGCACATGTGACACCTTAATTAACTAGAAACGCGCTCTCGATCGGTTACGTCTCATCTCACTCGTACAATAGTAGGGACTCAAATAAAATTAGCTCAAGTAAATGGTCGGCACCAAATTTTGAGAGTTCAAGCTTACACAGCGATTCAAAACTTTTATAGCATTTAAACAAATATCGATTTTTTTTTTGCAATTAATAAGTCTCGAATGTTTTAGACACAAAATACTTTGATCGCAACTAACATGTCATTTTGCTTGGCTCATCCGCACTAACAAATGTTGTCTTACCTGTGTAGGTTTTGATAAACCAATCACCTCAAGTGTTCCACGCATACGTGGAGAATAGAACACTATGTGTCGTCACACAACGTGTCTATCCATCACAACTCGAATGCGTTTCAAGTGTTCCAACTTAGTCTACACAGCGGGTACAACTCATAGTACCGTCGTACTAAGAGTCACGCCAGCGGACTGCTAAACAAAGTGGTCCATATCACTTGGCATTTGGTATCTCGACCCCCAACAATTTTTTTTTTCAAAACTTTTTTTTTTTGGGTCAAAATTTTCTAATGTTTGAAACGACCAAGTCAAATTAACTCAAAATGAAACAAAACAGATTACTATCTTAAAAGTCGCGCTCATAGGTAAGAAGAGATTTGTCTCGGGATCATCTAAGTCAAAACGCCCCTTACTCTCTCGTCGACAAGATAGCATAGAAACGTAAATATCATAGATACGTATCACACAACTATAGCAAGCATTTCAATATAAATAAGCAAGGGCATAAGTACTAAGCATGCAAATAAGCAAGTAAAATTTGTACGGTTCACATCTCAAATAGTCGTTAACATTTAATCAACAAGTATGGTACAGATCAATATTAATGACATGTAAGTACCCCAAATCCCGACGGCTTGTTTACTTTGTTATTGCCAAATTGGGTTATCCTAATCAAATTTAAAATTTTGAAAACGTGGTATCTTTCTTATTCCCAACTAATGGAAATCGAAAAGTCACTTTAACCGGAGAACCGATGCTCTGATACCAGCTGAAACAACCCGGGAATATCGGTTCAGGGTTAAAGAGACAATCGATAATCAAAAGTAGAAATATAGTTACAAATATTACATTTTAGTTAATAAATACAACAATCTTGAGAATATAATTTTACAAATAAAATGTGTTTGAAATAATCTATGCTATCTACTAAGTGATCTAACTTAAACTAAACGTCTTCGTCTCGGTGCGCGTTCCCAACCCCACCTTGAGTGATGACATGCGGTTTTAAAATGGAAAAAACCGACGCAGTTTTTGAAGAAAGTAATCAGTAAAAACTGAGTAAATACATACTACGACATGTAAAGCAACGAGTGGCACAGAAGCATGATTTGAAACAAATCAGAAGGTTTAAACAGTAAAACTATCATGATGGAGAATTTGGAACAACTGGAAGTAACTGAGTAACAAAAACCTCTCAATTTAATAACATTGAGAAACCACGAGTAGTTGTTAATATATCGAGAGAAAACAAGTCCATTTAAGAGAATAACTTAGTTCATGAGTAGCCAAAGCATTTCAAATCATTTCACTTTACTAGGGCAATCTAGAGCCGCAAACAACATCAATAGAGTAATCAAACTTTCTTTCAATTCCAGTTTAACCGTTAAGTTTAGCTGAGGCATGTCCAGAGCCACCAGCAGGATTGATGTAGACAGAGGGATCACGAAATAATCACTAAGGGTTCCTTCTAGGTTCTATCAAACCCTATTTCACCCGAGCGTTAAGGGAGCTCATTCGTCAACCCCGCTCACAACATTAGCTAAAATGCCTTAAGTGTCGACACCCATATACCGTAGTGACCCTTACAAGTATAAGTAGCACTCTATAGCTCTATAAACCCCTTGGCCTCAATATCTTGATACATTTCGAATCATCGGGGGTGGATTTGTGAACATTAACGTTCTATCCAATAATAATAAGCACTGCTTCAATGGTCTTAGCCATAAGAAAATGGAGGATCGCTTGACGCCTCCCATCAATAACAGTACTCTGTACATCGTCCTTAGTCTATTAGAGGTATTTTATTTCTTCTCTTTCAATACTTTTTCATATAACAAGCATTCATTTGAAACATCAAGCACATACGCAGATTTTGATATGAAAATGCCGTACATATGTACTTACCACTGAGATGAAGCACAATTAAATGCAAGAAACTAAGCATAGCACTCCGAGGACAACCGCTTTCTCCTACGAGGTCGATGTCTACAATCACACGTATAACGTACTCGTTACAATCAATCACACATCGGTAATAAAAATGCAAACCTACATGCCACATAGTCCTATATGTCATAAATTCACATATAATGATGTTAACTTATCAAAATAAATCCAACAAAATACTTAGAATTTCAAAATTCAAGTTTTCTAAAAAAAATGTGAAACTACAATTCTGGACAGAATTGTAGCTCTGACTTTAGATCCATATGTACCATATCAAATCATCTCCTAAAATCTTAAAATTAATGTATGATGAACTTATATGTGTATACTTTCAGAAACATCAAGAAAATAATGCATTGCTATTATAAAACTCAAGTTACATAAATAACAAACACTGCTATGCAGAGACAAGTTTGGAAGAAAGTTTCAACTTTGAAGAAAAATTACTACTACTTGGAGAATTGGAAAAACGCCCATATTCTCCAGAATGAATCCCTTATGTGTCTAGTTTCATCACAAGAAATATTTGGTGCCATAAGTTTCTGAAATTGAGATTTTTAACAAAATGGTAAAACTTGTCCAAAAACAGAGTTTCAGGAAACTTGCAACTTAGAATGAGCATATCTCCCCAACCAAAAAGGCTATGGAGTTGAATTTTCTTTCAAAATGACCTTCTATGAGTCTAGTTTCAGAATATGAAAGATTTAAAAATTCTACATAGATAAAATTTAGAGATAATATACATTTTTCAAAAACTGGTCAGATTGTAAAAATGTGCAATTTTCACCTAGAGCACTTAAAACATGATCTAATCAATTATATGACACATGCAACTTATAGAGACTTGATTTTCACCCAAATTACATCATTTTAGGAATTAATTAAGACTTTTACATGCTCTTGACACAAATGATCAAAATTTTCTTGACATGCAAGTGCAACTACCAAGATTTTTACAAAGTGCATATGTGTTTTAGTGTGAGTTTCATGAAATAGTCAAAATTTGGGAGTCAATCACATGATCTAACCATGAAAATGAAATAATCAATCATGGATATGAAAAAAACTAAGATGAAATTTCATCGATCAAAGCAAAAGATGAACATGCATGAATGAATTCAAGACTAGAAGAAAGTTTACCCAAAGCTTCAAGAAATTGTGGAGGAAAAGAGTGAAATTGACCTTCAATCCTTGATAAGAATGATGAAATAACTCCCCTCCATGATCGTACTATGCTTGGACTAAATATTTTCATGTTTTGGAGGGTTGAAAATGAAGATTTGATGGTGTTTTGTGAAGGTCAACACCCAAAAACGGGAATTGAGATATTGAGAGAGAGAAGAAAGCATGTATGGGTGTTCTCGAAGAGGAAATCATATGAATAATTGAGGGAGAAAGAGATAGGAAGTTGTGTTGATGAATGGGTTGATTGATGGTGAGTTGGTGTAAGTATAAGAGTGTGTACATATGTAGATTTTCATAAGTAGTGTTATTTTAATAGGAGTAAAAATAAGAATGAATTATTTTATTGTTGTTGACCAAAGTGATGGAGGGGTAGTTGGTTGTAATTAGAACAAAAATAGAGGAGTTGTGGATGGGGCTAAAGAATTGATAGCCAAAAATTAAGGGGTAAAAGAAATGCAATTAAAAAGTCTCCCAACACCATAGTTGGGTTAGGAATTGGATTACCAAGAGAATGAGGGTTGACATGCAAATACAAGAAATTTAAGATAACTGCAAAATTCCATATGCAAGAGGGGTATAAATGAGAAGTGCCAAAAATTGAGGGGTGAAAATATAATTTCTAATTAATAGCTAACCCATAAAAGTCAATTTTCATAAATTACAAAATTGCAAAATAATTTCAAATAATCCACTTTGTAAATAAATGTCAAAATCTATTTTTTTTTTTTTTAGAAAATTACAAGTATCTCCCACGTATACAAAATGAGTTTCCTATCGTATTATCCAAGTTTTCAAAACTACAAAATAAGCCCAAAATAGAAAATATATATCATCATAGATGTCAAATGACACACTTATATTTTAAAACTAAGAAGAAGTCAAGGACAATTTTGAAATGTAAATTTCTTAAAATTCTCAAATATTTTTCAAAATTACTAAATAACCCCAACTAAAATACGGGGTATTACATTATATCCCCCTTAAAATGAAGCTTCGTCTCCGAAGCTTAAGAAAACTTTTGAGCGAAATTACAAACATTTTTAAGATAATGCAACTAATGCACATGAGACTTGAAGGCAATGCTAATGCACATGTGACACCTTAATTAACGAGAAACGCGCTCTCGATCGGTTACGTCTCATCTCACTCGTACAATAGTAGGGACTCAAATAAAATTAGCTCAAGTAAATGGTCGGCACCAACTTTTGAGAGTTATAAACCAACCTACAAGTTATCACGCTTACAAAGCGATTCAAAAATTTTATAGCATTTAAACAAATATCGATTTTTTTTTTTTTTTTTTCATTTAAATAAGTCTCGAAAGTTTTAGACACAAAATACTTTGATCGCAACTAACATGTCATTTTGCTTGGCTCATCCGCAATAACTAATGTTGTTTTACCTGTGTAGGTTTTGATAAACCAATCACCTCAAGTGTTCCACGCATACGAGGAGAAAAGAACACTATGTGTCGTCACACAACGTGTCTATCCATCACAACTCGAATGCGTTTCAAGTGTTCCAACTTAGTCTACACAGCGGGTACAACTCATAGTACCGTCGTACTAAGAGTCACGCCAGCGGACTGCTAAACAAAGTGGTCCATATCACTTGGCATTTGGTATCTCGACCCCCAACAATTTTTCTTTTTCAAAACTATTTTTTTTTTGTCAAAATTTTCTAATTTTTGAAACGACCAAGTCGAATAAACTCAAAATGAAACAAAACAGATTACTATCTTAAAAGTCGCGCTCATAGGTAAGAAGAGATTTGTCTCGGGATCATCTAAGTCAAAACGCCCCTTACTCTCTCGTCGACAAGATAGCATAGAAACGTAAATATTCATAGATACGTATCACACAACTATAGCAAGCATTTCAATATAAATAATCAAGGACATAAGTACTAAGCATGCAGAGGGTTCAATGATTGAACCAGGTAGCAGAGGGTTCAACGATTGAAGCAATTGAACAGCGGTGAACACAGAGCGACGATGGTGACTGGAGCAATCTGGTGCGACGAAGACGACGGGAGAAAGGCGCGATCTTGACGACACGATAGGGGCGGCCAGACCGGGAAAGGACTTTGGTGAATCTGGCGGCGATGAAGTCGTCGATTAGGGCACAGGCAGACAATTGTTCTGCTCGGTGAACGATCGGGAAACGGAAGCATAGGTGGACGTTGACAATGACCCTCAGCAAGAACGACGACGATGACGGGAGAGAGGCGACGTCTCAGTTAGGGGTGCGATCGGGAAACAAAATCAGAGGTAAGGGAAGAGCTCTGATACCATGAGAGTTTGAGAAATATTCTGTAGTTTTTCATTGAGTATTCACACCTTTAAATAGGTAATTACAACACTAATTACACAAATTAGTCCTCTAGTAATTACAAGACGAGTCCTACAACTATTAGTTCGGTCATATGAGTGAACGTATGCTGCAGGAACTCTCGAAGAATGGTCTTCTTGCTAGGCACAATACCAAGAGCCTTATGTTTTGTGAGAACTGTGTGTTTGAGAAGCTACAACGTAGCAATTTGTCGAAACTAATTCATGGAACCAAGGTCAATTTTGATTATATCAATTCGGATTGATGGGGCCCCTCTCGAGTTCAGTTGTTGGGCGGTCACATGTATTTTCTATGTCTCATTGGCGATTAATCCATGATGACTTGGATATTCTTAACTATACACAATGGTGAAGCTTTCAGAAAATTCAAAGAGTGGAAGACACTAGAATAGAATCAAGCGGGAAAGAATGTGAAGAGACTGCACACGGACAAAGGCTAAGAGTTGTGTTCATCTAGTTTGGTGAATTATGCGAGGATCAGGGTAATGCTCGCCATCACACGGTTTGGCGCACATCACAAAAGAAATGTGTAGTCGAGATGATGAGTCATAAACTTTTTTCAAAAGCACGGTGTATGGTTTCGAATGTAGGTCTTGCTAGGCCTTTCTAGAAAGAGGCAGTATCAACAGCATGTTATCTCTAAAAACAGAGCCCGCACACAGGTATCGGTTGCAAGACATCTTTTGATAAGCGGACCGAAAAAGCCCTAGATTACCCGTATCTATGGGTATTTGGTTTTGTTGCCTATTATCATGTGGATTATGGCAAGCCAGAACTAAGAGCAAAGAAGGGGGTTTTCATGGGATATGGAGCAAGTGTGAAGGGATACATGATTTGATCGGACAACAAGATTATACTTAGCAGAAGTGTAGTCCTTGTAACAACCCGAGCGGATTACTGTCCCACCAACTTCTTTACCCGTACCACCGGATAGAAATGCTTAAGCCTTGAAGGTGCAGGTAGTAATCCACAAGGTTTACCATATACCAGATGTTAAATTCACAACTCTCCGACGTGGGACAATATATTACAATTCGCCAACCATACCATATATACAACTAATCCACAATATCTCGATGCGGTACGGGATATTACGATCCCCCCACCTTATATACTCGACGTCCTCGTCGAGGGTGCCTAGTCACGTATCCTCTTGGCTGGCGGCGAACCGCCACGGAGCCTTTGCAGGACCAACCAGGCTCTGATACCATTTGTAACAACCTGAGCAGATTATTGTCCCAGCAACTTCTTTACCCGTACCACCGGATAAAAATTCTTAAGCCTCGAAGGTGATAGTATTAATCCACAAGGTTTGCCATATACCAGATGTCAAACTAACAAATCTCTAATGTGGGACATGATATCACAATCTCTCAACCATACATATATATATATATATCTAATCCACAATATCAATCCACAAAATCTCGGACGAATATTCCCCACACCTTATATGCTTGATGTCATGAGTTGCGACTACGAGTATTTTTGTGACTTTATATAATTTTTTGGGGTTAATTATTATTTTTGTTGAGATTTTGGGGTTGTTTGTGACTTTTAGCTAAATTTAAAAGTGTCTTTTACCTAAAGTAGGGGTATAAATGTGTCTTTCACCTAGACTAGGGGTATAAAAGTGTCTTTCAACTAAACTGGGGGTGTGAAAGTGTCTTTCAGCTAAGTTAGGTGTAAAACATCCACCCAATTCACAGCAGAATTGGTTTTTCTTCATCATGAACCCAAAATCACGTCTTTGATTTGTGAAAATCCTCTATGTCAATTGGATTTCAACCCTGTAAATCCATCGTCTTCTCCATCTCTCTCTCTCGTTCTTTCTTCTCCACCATCATTATCGCTCGTCTCTCTCTCACCCTCCCTCAGTAACCTCGGCAAACCCCTCACCCAGTCACTCACTGGACACCGATCACACCTCCACCACTCCATCGATCTCCCTCTTGTCTCTTTCAGACCCTAAAGCTGAGATAGCAGTGGGTTTCAGCAGCACAAAAACCCACTGCGGAATTCCCACGTTCGGCTTTCCACTCTCTCCACCCTGTCGTCTCTCTCTATTCCAGGCGCTCAAAAAAAAGCAGCAATGCACCACCGCCGCCGAATTCATCTCTAGGTTTCGATTTATTCTCCCTCCTTCGCTTTTTCTCTTCGATTGTTTTCTCCCTTCGATCATCAATAGGGTCCAATCTTTGACCTGTTATGTTCAACCAGTTCATCGTCGTCACCGCATATCGTTTCATCATCTGCTCGTAATAATTTTTCTCCGAATAATCGTTAGTTGTAAACTCTACGTTCAATTTTGAATTTCGTAGGCTCAATTTTAGATTTTTACTCGCTTTGATTGTCATATTTATCATTTGTTCATCTTATATCACATGATTCGTTTCCAATTATGTTTTACCCATAATCCTAGTTGTGTAGGTGGTAAAACAAATCTGAAACAATATGTTAATTAGAAACTATCACTTATTTTGTGTATTGGGTTGCTAAGGCTGTTTGTAATCGCCGGAGAATTGAATTAGAATTGAAAACGTGACAGTTAAACATGTTATTTTGTGTCCTGGGACATTTTTAACAATCTGCCCTGTCACTGTCTAGGCTAACTGTTTCACAGTAAATTATTAGTTTTTCACAAAAATAAACTGTTTTGCCACTAAAGCCTTGTCTAGCAATAACTTAACCAGTTGTTTTTCTTAGAAAATCTTTTGGAGTATTGAGTATCGTTTGATCATTTCGTCAACCGTTAGATTATTGTTAGAAGATTGTGGAGGAAGATATACTCTTATAATATATTATTAGTTTATTTAAATAGTCTTTTTATGAAAAATAATATAGCGTTCTAGTATACTAAAATGAATTAGCTTTTCAGAATTTAAATGTTAAGGCTAAATCGACATTATAGGTGACCAAGAGTCGTTGCGTGACATGTAGTGTAGCACGATTGATCGTTATGTGGAATTTATTTTAATTAGAATATTGGTAACCTGTAGGCGATGAGTTCTCAGACGAGGGATTCATCGAACACTACGACTGAGTTACGGTAGCTACTTCAGTTTGAGGTGAGTATACATGCCAAGTATAGCGTGCCTATTGCCTTTCGTGTCAAATAATTATTTAATTCTTGTCTCAAAATGAGTTTATGTGTTATATACATTATGTGCTATTTTAACATTTGATTTTACTTGTTGAACAATTATTTTGAAAATTCTCACAATAATCTATAAATGATAATAACGTAAAGTGGAAGAGTTGTACGAGGCTCATTCATACTATTGGCTTGGTTGTGTGACTTAAGTCAGTCGGTAAATTAATTTAATTTGGTTGCAATGCCCCGGATAGCTCCTTGTACTCACTCTTCTAGCCGCAAGAGTCTTAAGGGGGTGTCGACACTTAAGGTCCTGGATGCTTGCGAGATGGTTGGTTCTTCCCCCGATATCAACAAATCAACAAGTTAGTTTTGGATTTGATGATATTCATGGTAAATGGAACAATATGCGGTTTTGGAATCCCTTATTTGGATAATGAACATGTTTTGCAAAAATACAATGAAATTGGAATCTCCCTTAATTTCTTATATGTGTCAAACTCTATTTCCGCTGTGCAAAGTTAAATCATTTCATACAAGTTGTTTATTTTAAAAATTAGGCCTCATCACCATTTTACATGCTTGGGTGTTTATTTGCTCAGTATTTATTGTTGATTTTGGAAACGGTGGTGTTCTCTTTTATTTTCTTCACCACAGGTCTAAATGATGGGAGCTTAGCTTATCCGGGGCGTGGACCATCACTTTATTTTAGGATACTCGTATTGAATAAATAGACTTCCTTTTTTATTTATCGTTGAATCTTCAGTTTGATTTATGCAAGTGTTTGTGGCACAACAAATTTGAATTGTATAAGTATTACTTTAAGACTTTATGGTTGTTGCTTGGATCCACTTTTAAATATACTTGTATCCGAGTTTCATCTCGGGTACGAAGTGACACCCCCAGGGTTTTCGGCTTGGCCAATTTGGGGGTGTTATACTTTGACGAGAGTTCTATGTTGAGAACTAAGGTCGCTGATGAGATAGTGGTCGGAGATGCGGGGAAGAAGGTGGAGGCAAATTCCAAACATAAGGATGATAAGGAGTCTGAAACGCCAACACTGCCAGTTACTGATAACTCTGTACTCGGAGCTATATTCTAATCTGATATGCTACAGTTTTGTGTGATTCTTGATGCATTTTGATGACGTTTGGGTCAATTTTATAAAAAGATATCATGTTTGAAATTTATGAGTATAATCATTTAGTTTGGGAGTTCTCAGCGTTCTTTTTGAGCTATTATTGTCACATTTTGATCTTCTGATTCGTTTCGTGTTGTGGATTTCATGTACCAGAAGCTCGGTAATGACGATTGGAGAAAGGTGAATTTCAGAAGTATGGAAAGCTCAAAGATGTTGCAAGAAATTGAGGACGAGGGAAGTGGAGACCAAGAAAATGAAGAGTTTGAAAACTTATCGTAGACAGCCCATTTGCTAGTCGTAGGGCTGGTCGTACGATCAGTCTAACTTAGCCAGATTTTGAATCATACTACCACGAGAGGTGATCGTACGACCCCAGTTGCATCTGTAGCAGTATTTTTGGGTTTTCATCGTAATTATGTACTCTTTTTTAGTAGGATTGTTTATAAACATTATATAACAACCTATGGACATCTAATTAAGTTAAGCTACGTTGGAGAACACATTTTGGCAGCTAGGAGCAAGCTTGGAGCTAGGACTTCGTCATTTGGATTCTGAACTCTTCTTTTCTCTTATTTTCATGATCCTTTTTTATATTGTTGCTATGATCATGTGAATGAGTAGCTATACTTCTTATAATTAGGACTCGTGGTGGTAGCTAATGTTTTAGACCATATTATCATTCTATGATCTCTTAATTCATGATTAATGCTTAAATGTAGTGTGCGTTTCATTGTTATGATTAATTTATGTGCTTAAATCCATCTTTCTAGTTTATGACGTTGCATTAGATAGATTTTAATTAACAAGTGTTTGGTAAGTCAACATTGTAAGTCGGAAAGTTGAAGCAATCACCTAGTTCTATCATCTACTTGGTAACTCAGTGTTTTTAACCAGGAGAGTGGAGTAGAACTAGAAACGTAAAGCATGTTTAGGCTTGTTTGAAGCTTGGTAACTCAGTAGTATTTCATTCTAATCATAGACTACTTACTTGGTAACTCGGTAGGATCACAACTGCTTGTATGAAAATAAAAAACGCATCAGTGTTTTACGAATCATGGCTTGTGCCGGGATTGTCCCTAGTGATCCCAACAGTGTCCTGATTAATTTTCCATATCGTATTCTCAACATCCCAGTCGTTTGAATTTCAATCGCGATTATTAATTGAGTTGTCTTCAATAATTAGTTTAGTAAAAAAACCATCAAATTTCTACCCACATTAGGGTTATACAGATTAATTAATTGAACGGAGACTCTTGAGATTCGACAAATCCCAGATATACGAAGTTATTACTGCATGAAAATTATGCACTTGTGTTCGGAACGTGTTGATTACGGAAGATCAAGAAGCAAGAGAGTCTGAGGATGCACCACCAAAAAGATCCCGAACATCAAAGTATTGATGCAGGACGAACAAAGAGGGTTATAAAGACTTGGGAAAGATACGAGGATGATGATATGGTGTGATATGCATTACAAGTGGCCAAACAAGTAGAGTATGAGTCGTCCACCTACGAGGCTACGATTTTAGGATCTGAGTTATCACAATGGATTGCCGCAATGGGAGAAGAGATGGAGTCTCTTAGCAAGAACGCGACATGAGAGCTTGCAAAGTTGCCAGCATGTCGGAAGTAGTCACTTGAAAATGGTTTTATATAACGAATTGAGGAATTTCACCTGCAAAGGGCATCAAGTATAAAGCAAGAGTTCTTGATAGAGGTTTCACTCAAAGAGAGGGAGTTGACTACAATGATATTTTCTCTCTAGTGGTTAGACACACCTCAATAATGGTACTACTAGCAATAGTAGCACATCATGACTTGGAGCTTGAGCAACTAGACATGAAAATAACGTTTTTACATGGCGAGTTGGAGGAAGAGATATACATAAGCCAGCCGGATGGATTCTAAGTTCCAGAAAAAGAATACAATGCGTGCATGTTAAAGAAATCCTTATATGGACTTAAACAGTCTCCGAGGCAGTGGCACAAGAGGTTTGATAGCTATATGTTGCAACTTGGATATCTCTAGTGTGCGTATGATTGATGTGTGTACTACAAGGTATCGCAAGGTGGTTCACACATCTTCCTAGTTCTGTATGTTGATGATATTATCATTGCAACTCAGGATAAGACAAACAATCAGACATTAAAAAGGTCTCTTAGTGCAAAATTCAAGATGGAGGATCTAGGTGCTGCTCGAAAAATATTGGGAGTTGAGATCTATAGGGACAGGAAGAAGAGGAAGATTTTCTTGTCACAGGAGGGATACATCAAGAAATCTTGAGCAGATTTGGGATGTTATCAGCAAAGCCTATAGATACTCCCATGGCATCTAACAGCAAGCTAGAAATGTACACCACTCAGGCCAAGGAGAAGAATGAGTACATTTCCAAGGTTCCATATGCCCGCTCAGTTTGAAGTCTAACGTAAGTTATGTTCTGCACTCGACAAGACATAACATTTTTTGTTAGTGTGGTGACTCATCAGGGGAAAGAACATTGACAAGCGGTGAAGCGGATAATCAGGTATCTTAAGGGAATGTCAGCCATTGGCCTCTGTTATGGGGACAATAAGGCAGCCTTGGTTGCTGGTTTTTAGGATTAGTACTTTGCTGGTGATATTGATAGCAAGAGATCTGATAGTCAGTGCCTTGAATTGAGTCAAAGTCAACAAACAAGGAAAGTTTTGAGGCAGTGACATTATTGCCTTGGGTGCAAAGTTTCCTTTGCACATTGTTTCTAAAAAGGTCACCGCCACTACTAACCATCACAAGCTATATATAGCATGGATGTCCTTTGTTAAAAAAACACATACACACCACTGAGAGTTCATGGGTTCAATTTTATGCTTTGAGCTTCTTTTGTGAATGTGTGTCGGGTGGGTGTTTCGGGTCGACATCGTGGCCATTGTGGCCACGGTGTGCATTGTAATCGGATTCTCTTCTCAATAAAATGTCTGGTTCTGGCCCTGGAGGTAGCTAGCGGGTTTGTTATGAATTCTGAAAGGGGAGTATGCAGATGGATATGCAGTACAGATACTCTAGAAGGTGGGGGGGTTGAATAGAGTATGCCAACTTTTTGCAAAACTTGTGGAGGAAAAGAGTTTTAGTTCAAGTGCAAATGATTTCAAGGCCTTGAATAAAAATTCAAGCCTTTGAAAAGAAATACAGTTTGCAATGAAACAGACAAGTCTTTTACAAGGCCTTGAAAAGAGTTTCAAACCCTTGGAAAACAGACAAGTTTGAATGCAGCAGAACTAAGTATGTAACTGTAACTGCAAGAGACAAAGGATTTATAGAGTTCAGTCCACTTGGACCTACGTCTCTACCTCAGGGATCTTCTCCCTGCAGGATTTTCAACTCAATTATTATTAATCAAAAGCTAAGCCCTAGATCTCAAGCACAGAGAGTTCCCTTACTCTGTTACAGCTAGTGGTTCTCCCTAACCTATCTAGTACCTGCTCTAGCTAACTGATTAACTAAGAATTCTCTATTTTTCACCTTGAACAATCCTTGAGAATGAAAATAGAAGTATTACATAAATGATCTACCAATAAAGCACAATACAGAAGAACACTAGAATTTAGAACTGCAGTGAAGAATGCAGTGAACATCTGTGAGTTGGATTGTGAGAGTGATGAACTTCTTTGATTCTTGTCAATACTGAATTATCTCTCTCTTTTTCCCCGTTGAGTGTTGTGTATTGTTGCTTCAAAATGAGCTCCAGTTTGAAGCTCTGCAAATCTTCCCTCATTTTCAGCAACAACTTCCTATTTTATAGGAAACAACTTTGACTCTATTTAACAGCCTTCTCCAACGAATAGTTGATCAAAATCTTCAGAGATATTTTTGTGATCTCGTCTTTAAACAATCTGAGAAGCTGTCATGAGTATCTGATTGATCACAGGATCATCTTCACTAAGTAATTTCCTTCCTGCAATAGTCACTTAAGGAACAAATCCTGCATATCTAGGAAATAAAATTTCCCTGCAAAACTGAGTCAAAATGATGGATTAAAACATGTTAGATATATCAAAACATTTTTTCTCTCATAATCAAATAATAACACATCACGTACAGGGGTGAGAGGGATATATTTAAATCAAAAGAGTTTAGAAAAAACTCCCCCTCAGAACATGTATGCAGGTCAGACAGTTTCAAGGCTTTGAATCCTGGTTCAAGACCTTGAAATAATTTCAAGCCTGTGAAACCTGATTCAAGGCTTTGAAAACTTATTCAAGGCCTAAGTATTTCAAGTCCATGAAACCTGTGACCTTGCAATCTTTCCCTTGATGAAAGACAAAACCTCAACTGTTTGATTCTTAGATTCTGAAAAAAATAATAATGATTAGCATACAATAATAATAACAAATTAATTCCAAAAGATCCAACTTATTAATGAACAAAAGCAAAAACTCCACATAAGTTGCAGAAAATCCTACTGACCAAAGATAGATCTTCTAAACAGAAATAAAATCAAAACACCCTAAGATTTTTCTCCCCCTTTTTGACTTTCATCAAAAAGAATGAGAAGATGTTGGATCAGTGTCTGGAAAATTTTGAAAATAAAAGACTTAAACAGAAAGAATGGGAAAGAAAGAGTAGGCAGGATTAAGGGGTTGGGTCTTCATCTCCATCCCGATCTCCTTCTTCTTCCTCACTATGTTCATCATTGTCTTGGACTAATTGTGAAACCACATCTAGTTCCTCAATGAAAGAACTGATTTTCTCTATAACACTGTTGAACAAGAAGGTGAGTCCTTCCAAAGCTTTTCTTACATGCTTTAGTTTCTTCTTCACAACCATCCTTTTCTGTTGTGCAGAGGGAATTTTGTGATCCTTCTTTCCTGTTTTCGATGCAGCTACAGACTTTAACGGATCCTTCTCATGTCTCCCTTAGTTAGACGCAGAGTACACTCCATAGGATCCGGAAGTAGTGTCTGAGTCTAGAATGAGAATTTATTTTCCTTTTCCTTTAATCCCCGTGTCTATCTTTTTTTGTCTCTCATAGGGCTTCCAATATGGATTCCCTTCTGCTTTTCTTGTGAAGATACTGTAGTTTGTTTCTTCTTGCTAGTTGCTGGAATCTGGTCTTTTTTCACCATCTTCTTGTTTGGTGAAGACTCCTGTTCTTCATCAGTAAAGCTTTTTGACTCTGGGTCTTCACTGATTGTTAGAACATTTTCCTCAAATATCTTTCTCTTCTTCTCAGAGCTAGGTTTTGATCCTCCGGCCATCTTAATTCTATCTGAGGCTCTTATAGTGCTCACTAGGTATTGGGAGAAGAATAGAGATAGGTGAATTTGATACGGAGTGACGGAGAAGAGAAGGAGATAAATACTCAGCGAGTTTGTATTTGAAAAGGAAACAACAATATTTTGGTTATCATAAAAGATCTGTAATGATAAAAAAAGATTCAAATCTTTGAAGTCGTTGGAAATAAATAATTTAATACTATATTTGTCTGAAAAGGAATTTTGAAAAAGGTAGGGGAAATATTGATCAAATATCTACAAAGATAGAACCCAGTACTGAATTATCCAAAAATATTTACTAACTAGTTATCAGACTTACTTTCAAGGCTTTGAAAATGGTTTCAAGGTCTTGAAACGCTGTTAAGATGAAACACATAACACCAAAGCTTTGAATAGATTTTCAAGGCTATGAAAATCAGTTCAAACCTTTGAAACACATAATAACTTACCTTCCTCACCTGATGCTCCCCCTAAACCAATGCATCTTTATTTAGCATGCCTAATTCCAGTCTTAGAGCTGAAAATTTTTCATCTGGCAATGGTTTAGTGAAGATATCTGCAAGTTGCATGTTGGTAGAAACAAATTCAAGAACAGTATCACCTTTCTCAGCATGATTACTGATGAAATGGTGTCTGACATCAATATGCTTGGTTCTTGAATGCTGTACTGGATTCTTTGTAATAAATATTGCACTAGTGTTGTCACACTTGATGGGAATACTTCTGAAATCAAATCCAAGATCCCTCAATTGTTTAGCAATCCATAATACTTGTGAACAACATGCTCCAGCAGATATATATTCCGCTTCAGCTGTTGACAAAGCCACTGAGTTTTTTTTCTTAGAGTGCCAACTGATCAGAGATGATCCAGTAAATTGGCAAGTTCCAGAAGTGCTTTTTCTTTCAAGTTTGTAACATGCAAAGTCAGCATCTGAAAATCCATGCAAAGAGAAGTTAGAATGTCTTGGATACCAAAGCCATAAGTCTTTGGTACCATTGAGATATCTGAATATTCTCTTCACAGCAGTTAAGTGTGATTCCTTTGGATCAAATTGAATTCTTGCACACATACATACACTGAACATGATATCTGGTCTACTAGCAGTAAGGTATAGCAATGATCCAATCATACCTCTATACTCTTTTACATTTACACTCTTACCAGATTCATCTTTATCTAAAGACAATGTATAACTCACTGGAGTCTTGATCTCTTTGGATTAAGACATGTTGTACTTGTTCAACAAGTCCCTAGTATACTTGCTTTGATTCAGAAAGATGCCCTTCTTCAATTGATGTATTTGAAGTCCAAGGAAGAAGTTCAACTCTCCCATCATACTCATTTCAAATTCCCTTCTCATAAGACTTGAGAATTCTTTACATAGAAGATCATTAGTAACTCCAAACAGAGTATCATCAACATAAATCTGAACTAGAAGTAAATCTTTCTCATGAGTCTTTATGAAAAGGGTCTTGTCTACCAATCCTCTTTTGAAATTATTTTCAAGCAGAAACTTTGACAATCTTTCATACCAAGCCCTTGGAGTTTGTTTCAAACCATAAAGAGCTTTGTCAAGTTTATAAACATGATCTGGAAACTTATCACTTTCAAAACCGGGAGGTTGTGCAACATAAACTTCTTCTTGTAAGTAGCCATTCAGAAATGCACATTTCACATCCATTTGAAATAGTTTCATGTTTTTGAAAGATGCAAATGCAAGCAGAATTTCAATTGCTTCTAACCTGGAAACTGGAGCAAAAGTTTCCTCATAATCAATACCTTCTTCCTAATTGTAACCTTGAGCAACTAACCTTGCTTTGTTTCTAATCACTTTGCTATTTTCATCCAATTTATTTCTGAACACCCATCTGGTACCAATGACAAACTAGTTTGTAGGTGGAGGAATTAGGTTCCACACCTTGTTTCTTTCAAACTCATTTAGTTCACTTTGCATAGCTATAATCCAGTCTGCTTCTTGTAAAGCTTCCTTCACAGTTCTGGGTTCTACAAGAGAAATGAAAGCATTGAAGGCACAAAGATTCTTCAACTGTGACCTTGTTTGTGTACCAGTGGTTGGGCCAGAGATGATATTTTCAACTGGATGAGATGAAATATATTTGAATCTCTTTCTTGGAGACCATGGTTCAGGCTCTCCATATATCTTCTCTGGTCTTGAAGTAGTGGCCTGATCATCCATCTCTTTCTGATCATCTTTGTCAAGACTTTGATCTCTATTTTCAAGGTCTGGAGATATGCTTACAAGGTCTTGAAAATGGCTTCTGTTACCTTCTGAACCTTTCTTGAACCCCAGAGAGTTCTCAGCTTCTTCTTCTGATTCATGCTTGTTCAGATTCAAGTCCGCAAAACTTTCACTCAAAGAACCATCGTAGCTTTCATCAAATATAACATGTATACTTTCTTCACCAAGCTTGGTTCTTTTATTATAAATTCTATAAGATTTTCTAGTAAGAGAGTAACCAAGAAATATAACTTCATCACTTATTGCATCAAACATACCCAAGTTGTCCTTACCATTGTTGTGGACATAACATGTGCAACCAAAGGGTCTAAATTATGAGATGTTTGGCTTTCTCCCTTTGAAGAGTTCATAGGGGGTTTTCTTCAAGATAGGTCTGATCAAGCACATGTTCATAATATAATTTTGTTGTATTCCAGCTTCTGCCCAGTAATGTTTTGGCAGCTTATTTTTTAGAAGCATTGTTCTTGACATATCTTCAAGAGTCCTGTTCTTTCTTTCACCAACACCATTCTGTTGATGAGTTCTAGGAGCAGAGAAATTGTGAGAGATACCATGCTTAGCACAAAACAAATCAAATTCTAATTGATCAAACTCTCTACCATGGTCACTTCTAATTGAAGCAATGGGTAGGTTTTTCAAATTTTGAAGTTCTCTGCAAAGCTTTGAAAATTCAGAGAGGGCTTCAGATTTTTATTTCAGAAACATAACCCAAGTATATCTAGAATAATCATCTACAATAACTAGCATATATCTCCTACCTTTTGGAGTTGGTGTCCTCATAGGACCACACAAATTCATGTGAAGTAGTTTAATAGGTCTAGAAGTATTTACAAACTTCTTTGGTTTGAATGAGCTTCTGGTCTGCTTACCCTGAGCACAAGCTTTGTTAACTTCTTCTTCTTTGAACTTGATAGATGGTAATCCTCTTACCAGATCTTGGGAAATCAGTTTGTTCAAGGTATGCAAGCTAATGTGACCATGCTTTATGTGCCAAACCCTTGAATCCTCTTTCAAGGCCTTGAGACACTTTAATCTTTTACCTGCAACTTTGTTAGTTTGAAAAGTATAAACATTGTTTGATCCAGAGGCTGTGAGAATGCAATTGCCTGATTTCTCATTTTGTGCCACACCCTTCTCTTTATCAAATATAACCTTATTACCATTATCACAAAGCTGAGATACAATAAGCAAGTTAAATTTCAAATCATCAACTATATCTACATCAGAAATAGAATTTTCAGAATATGTACAAACTTTACCAATACCAAGACTGTGCATTTGCCTTTGTCACCAAGAGTAATTGAACCTTCAGATTGCTCTTTCAATTCAAATAACAGGGATATCTTTCCACTCGTGTGTCTTGAGCAACCACTGTCCATAAACCACTTCTGTTCTTTGGTATTGGTGACAACCTGCAAACACCAATCACTGCCTTATCCACCTGTTAGACCAAGTGTGGAATTTGGACTCGTACTCAGGATCAACCATGTTTAGTGGTCTGACCCCTTTAGGAACCCAAATATGTCTGACTTGTCCTTTAATTTGAAATGGGAATGTGTTCCTCATTATATGAGGGTCTCTTCTTCTGAAAGGACAAGTCATCTTCATATGACCAATATTGTTACAAAAATGACACTTAGGAGAAGTTTTGCTTCCAGCTTTCACAAATATGGTATTTTTATTTCTTGGAAAACTTGGATTGTATCCAATACCAGTTTTGTGAACAGACTTTGAACTACCTCCAAGAATCAAGTTTAAATTGTGTTCTGAGCCTGCAAGCTTGACTTTGACTAATTCAAATTCTTGAAGTTTCTCGGCAAGAGTAGTCTTTTATTTATCTAACTCATCAACCTGGTGTTTCAGATTAACAAGGTTGTGACTCAGTAAAGAGTTCTCAGTGACTACTTCCTTGACTTGTGTTTTCAAGGCTTTGAAACTATTTTTCAAGGCCTTGAAATCACTGTTATTTTTCTTCTGAGATATTTGAAGATTCTGATTCAGAAAAACATAGATTCTCTTTTGCATTCTCATTAACTTTTTCTTACAAAAGTATAATCTCTTTCAGATAATCTTCTTCATTTAAAAGCATTATTATGCGATAATCTGAAAGAGCATGTTTTGGTTTTGAAATCAGACAGTTTACCATTACCTCAATGTTCTTCTCAGAAATTTCATCATGCTTGGCCATGAAACATAGGTTGGCATGTTCTTCTTCAGATTCAGATTCACTTGAGCTGTCTGAATCACTCAATGAAGCTATCATAGCTTTCTTTCTCCTATCATGGTATATCTTCTGAAAGTTCTTGCTTTTCTTGTGTGGGCAATCTCTTATCAAATTTCCTGCATCACCACACTCAAAGTAGTTCATGACCTTGGATTTATTTTGTGAAGAAGATTTACCTTTGTAGTCCTTGCTATTGGATGATCTGTTTCTTTCTCTGTTTAAGTATTCGTTTCCAAAGTTTTTCTTCATCTTGAGAATTCTGGTCAGGGCTTTAGAAATCAATGCGAATGGATAATCGTCATCATCATCTTCAGTTTCAAGGCTTTCAGTTTTCTCATTCTATTTGGCCTTGAGTGCTCAGTTCTTGACACCTTCAGGTAGCTCTCCATCAGCTTCATTCATGGATATTTCATGTGTCAGGAGCTTCCCTTGTAAGTCATCAAGTTGTAGAGATAGGAGATCTTGATCTTCTTCAATGGCTGTTGTCTTTGGCTCCCATTTGGCCTTTGGAAGACTTCTTAGTATCTTCCTCACCTTTTCTTCATTGGAAATATGTTTTCCCAAAGAATCAAGGTTGTTGACAATGTCTGTGAACCTCTTGAACATCTCTCTGATTGACTCATCTGCATTCATCTTGAACAACTCATATTGCCTGAGATAGATGTTGATCTTGGTTTGCTTGACTTGACTGGTTCCTTCAAATTTCACCACAAGCTTATCCCAGATTTATTTGGCAGTCTTGCATCCTGAAATCCTATTGAATTCATCTGTACTCAAAGCACAATACAAGATGTTAATAGCTTTGTAATTTTTTGAAAATTGTTCCAATTTAGAAGAGGATAGTGAGTCTTCAGATTTGGGAGTTTTGATCCCATATTTTTCTGTGAAGAAAGTGTGAGGTCCAGTCTGAATAATGGTACAAAGCTCTATGTCTTGATCAATGATGAGCAACTTCATCAAGGCTTTCCAATGAGTAAAGTTGTCTCTACAAAATAGAGGAGGTCTGTTGGAAGCTCTTCCCTGTGAGAAACCACCATCACCTGCAGTACTCATGATCACCAAATGGTTAAATCTTATACAGTGATACAAGCTCTGATACCAATTGAAAGGGGAGTTTGCAAATGGATATGAAGTACAGATACTCTAGAAGGGGGGATTGAATAGAGTGCCAACTTTTAGCAAAACTTGTGGAGGAAAAGAGTTTTAGTTCAAGTGCAAAGGAGTTCAAGGCCTTGAACACAAATTCAAGCCTTTTAAAAGAAATACAGTTTGCAATGAAACAGACAAGTCTTTTTCAATGCCTTGAAAAGAGTTTCAAACCTTGGAAAACATACAAGTTTGAATGCAGCAGAACTAAGTATGTAACTGTAACTGCAAGAGACAAAGGATTTATAGAGTTCAGTCCACTTGGACCTACATCTCTACCTCATGGATCTTCTCCCTGCAGGATTTTCAACTAAATTCTTATTAATCAAAAGCTAAACCCTAGATCTCAAGCACAGAGAGTTCCCTTACTCTGTTACAGCTTGTGGTTCTCCCTAACCTATCTAGTACCTGCTCTAGCTAACTGATTAACTAAGAATTCTCTATTGTTCACCTTGAACAATCCCTGAGAATGAAATATAGAAGTATTACATAAATGATCTAAAAATAAAGCACAATACAGAAGAACACTAGAATGTATAACTGCAGTGAAGAATGCAGTGAACTTCTGTGAGTTGGATTGTCAGAGTGATGAACTTCTTTGATGCTTTTGAATCCAGAATTGTGTCTCTCTTTTTTCCCGTTGAGTGTTGTGTATTGTTGCTTCAAAATGAGCTCCATTTATACAGTTTGAAGCTCTGCAAATCTTCCCTGATTTTCAGCAACAACTTCCTATTTTGTAGGCAACAACTTTGACTCTCTTTAACAACCTTATCCAACGGATAGTTGATCACAATCTTCAGAGTTATTGTTGTGATCTTGTCTTTAAACAATCTGAGAAGCTGTCATGAGTCTCTGATTGATCACAGGATCATCTTCACTAAGTAATTTCCTTCCTGCAAAAGTAAGTTAAGGAAACAAATCCTGCATATTTAGGAAATAAAATTTCCCTGCAAAACTGAGTCAAAATGATGGATTAAAACATGTTAGATATATCAAAACAGTTTGCCATCCATCATCAAATAATAACACATCACGTACAGGAGTGAGAGGGATAGATTTAAATCAAAAGAGTTTAGAAAAAACTCCCCCTCAGAACATGTATGCAAGTCAGACAGTTTCAAGGCTTTGAATCCTGGTTCAAGGCCTTGAAATAGCTCTGTGAAACCTGATTCAAGGCTTTAAAAACTGGTTCAAGGCCTTGAAATAGCCCTGTGAAACCTGATTCAAGGCTTTAAAAACTGGTTCAAGGCCTAAGTATTTCAAGTCCATGAGACCTGTGACCTTACAAATTCGTTAGTGAACCACCACGCTAAATATATGTCTCGTTCTTGTTTTACATTCTTCGTTCTTGCTCGAATACCTCCAGCCTATAACAAACTAGTATCCGAGCTCTCAAACAGGAGTTATGTTACAAAAAAACTGGTATCAAAGCCAGGTTCCAAGATCCGGGTGGAACTCAAAACTAGGGTTTCGCGATTCAGGTGGAGGAGGCTATCGGGAGTAGGGTTTCAAGATTTCGCCAAGAACGATTTCAGGTTTGGCGATCAAGATTGATCTGTTCGTGAGAGAGAAGCACGTACACCCACCATCTGAAGCCCCATGGAGGAGGCTATTCGGGCTCCTATCAGAGCAATCTGGCGCACATCTGATTAGGCGTGCGAGGGATCAGGAAAATCCAGCACACATCCGGTACTGGCGCGAATCTGGCGATTCACGCGCATCTGGCGTTCTGGCGATTGACGTTCAGGCACAATCCGGCTCCCGACGTGGAGCAATTGGCGTGTTAATTCAATCAGGTTCTGGCGCATGCGTTGCAGGAACTCGTTGGAGTTGAAGCAACAACATGGAGCATCTGGCGCGTGAGGTTTCTGGCACGCGCATATGATCCTGGTTCTGGCGCGCATTATGCACGAGTTTATTCTAGCGTACATCTATTTTTGGAGTGTGTACCATGACACGCATTGATCTCATATCTGACGCAATCTGATTCTGGCGAGCATCTGGCGCATCTGAGGCATATGGGGCGCATCAGGCACGACAAATATGTTTGGGCACTTGTGATTAGGTACATCGGGTCTGGTAAGTAATCACATCTGGCACTTGTCGTGGTGCATCTGTCTGGCTTTATTGGGCGCATCTGGAATACATTCGGTCCTGCTTTCTCAGTGAATGTATTCGAGTCTGGTTATGGGTGGAGCACTTGTTTTTGTTTCCGAAAGTGCCACCACATCGGGCGCATTTGTTGCAGGAACGCATGGTAGTTTGAGCAACGATTTGGCGATTCGGGTTTCCCATACAACTGCGAAACATCTGGGAGACGCATTCGGTTCAGGTTTGAGGAGAGAAACATCAGGTTCTGGTTTTATATTGCTGAGATGATTCAATTCAAGGTGGAGATTTGTTAGTCAGTGCCTTGAATTGAGTCAAAGTCAGCAAACAAGGAAAGTTTTGGGGCGGTGACATTATTGCCTTGGGTGCAAAGTTTCCTTTGCACATTGTTTCTAAAAAGTTCACCGCCACTACTGACCATCACATGCTATATATAGCATGGATGGCCTTTTGTTACAAACACACATAAACACCAGTGAGAGTTCGTGGGTTCAAGTTTTATGCTTTGAGCTTCTTTTGTGTGAGTGTGTCGGGTGGGTGTTTCGAGTCGCCGACGTGGTCGTTGTGGCCAAGGCGTGCATTGTAATCGGATTCTCTTCTCAATAAAATATATGGTTCTGGCCGTGGAGGTAGCTAGCAGGTTCTTTATGAATTCGTTAGTGAACCACATTAAATATATGTCTCGTTCTTGTTTTGCTTTCTTCGTTCTTGCTCGAATATCTCCAGGTTATAACAAACTAGTATCGGAGCTCTGAAACAGGAGTTCTGTTACAACAAGATTTATGACCAGTTATTTGTTCACGAGGTTCTGTTGTGAACTGGAAGGCGACGCTACAGTTGACTTTGTCCACCACGAAAGCGGAGTACGTAGGACGAAATCAGCAAAAGAGCGAATCGATTTGAAGGGATTGGTCAACGATCTAGGCATATATCAAGATCAAGCGGTAGTCCACTCCTATAGCTTCAGTGCAATATGCCTGACTAAAGATCATGTTCATCATGAGAAGACAAAACATATTGATGTCAGATATCATTCTCTGAGCAACGAGAGCAAGATCAAAGTGAAGAAGGCGGGGATAGCTCACAACCCCGCGTCACCAAACCGGTTTCGAACAGAAGTTCCAACATTGCTTGAAATTTCTCAATATCACAAACCATTGAGCCCTTCTGGGATACGGGACCCTTTGGGGTCCAGTGGTCTCTTAAATTAGACGTATCGAGTGCGAAGAAGACATAGCTTTGTTTACGAGAAGATGGGCATTTATTGCAGGCGAGAGAATTCAAGTCAATGTGGAGATTTGTTAAGAATAATGCCTTGAATCGAAGAAATCACCAAGAGCAACAATAAGGAGAATCGCCAAACTCCATGTTGGTCGTACAATCAGGTGGTCTAGTTGTACGGCCAAAAACCTAGTTGCACGACCATGCCCTGGAGGGTTGTGACCAGGGTTGTTTCTTTATGTATTTTGGAAATATTTATGAGGGTTTATGCATTATAAATACAACATTAGTCTCTAGTACATATATGATATGTGTAATAGGTTCCTCTTAATAAATAAAGGGTTGTATTTTCGCTGTGGATGTAGTTCACGAATTTCCGTTAGCTAACCACGTAAAATCCTTGTGTTTTTCATTTGTTTATTTGTTCATGAGGTGAATTCACTACTACATGTACTTATCTTAGTTTAGTTTACAGTTGGGTACTCATATTTTCAACTTTGTCATAGATGGTATCGAGTCTTTCGGAAAAAATGAATTCAGTGATGTATACCGACAGATTAAGACAAGTAAAAAATAGCAGCATTAGTTATCTTTTAGTTCAGTTCACAGTTTGGTGTTCTTACTTTCATCTTCGTCATAGACTGTACCCAATCTTTCCTAAACAATGAATTCAGTCATGTATACCATACCAAAAGATCCGAAGACTATCCTTAAGCGAGAGTAACTTTTGTGGAGTAGTTTGTTGCTTCTACGACTGGTTTTCTTTCAACATACAACGGAGGGGACCATAGTTTTGGGTTTAATGCCCGTGAATGGTTTTAAGTTCCGGCTGTGGAGGTCCTACCCTCTCCAAAACTCTATGTGGCCACATGAAACTATGCTAAACAACAATATAGTGTCACGAGACCACCCTTCTCATTTCTTTCTTTCTTTCTCCATCAACACCCACATAATTCATCACATTACTCTCTAACACTTTCTCGCTTTGTCTGCCTTCTTTTCCATAGATCACCATATTCTCTCTCTCTCTCTCTCTCCTTCTCTCGAAACATACATAGGTGATAGGACAATAGTTGCATGAAGATAAAGTTGATTGATGTTCACAAATTCCTAAAGCACCAAGATAAGTTGATTCATGTTCACAAATTATGTTTCAGCTGTTCAATGAGCGCTGCAACAACATAGACATGTGTATGGTGTTTTACAATAACACATAAATGCAATATCAACTGATAAGATCTGTGTAGAAAGATTTTACTATCTAAGAAAAAGAAAGTATGTTTACTATTTTTACAGAAGACCTTCTAATACATTTCAAAAAAAAAAAAAAAATGACCTTCTAATAATATTGTAGAAGTAATTACAGGCTGGCTTGAACAAATTTTGTCATAAATCATAGACTTCTATCTACGAGACTTGCGTCTGATTATTATGTTTCGAGGAAACTTTCTAGCCTACGACGCTCTTTGATTATACTGGATGATGATCCAAATCATCATGTTTCCTTTAACATCTTTTGATTCTTCGAAAAGGAAATAACAATAAAAAAATTCACGTTCCACTTCTTACGAGTGTTGTTAATAAGTAAGCATACAGTTTTCATTGATATAGAAACGTACCCTTGAAGAGTTTTGTGAGCATTGATCAACTTATCTTAGTACTTCTGAGTTTGTGAAGCAACTATACATTTATTAAGGGTTTATGACATGTCAATTTCACAATTAAATAAAGCTCTTGTCCACATTCTTTTCCCTTCCCGTCACATGCAATAACGCTAAGTACATTGAAAATTTATTTAATAATGGTACATTTGTGTTGAATGTTCTGGTTGCAAAAACATATCATCCTTTATTTACTAAAAAGAGAGAGAGAGAGAGAGAGAGAGAGAACTGTTTACTGTAAGTAATTACGATTACACTCTGGCGTGAATACCAGTCCAGTCAGACCTAAAAATTTAACTACGTGACCACCGCGTCACATTGGGGCGATTTGTCAGATAATTACAAAGGCTCTTTCTTGGGGAATTTAGTGTAAATTATCCAAGATTAAAATGTTAGTTAATTAGTTAGGGCACACTTTCCCACAGGTGTCTTCTGCAGAGTCACAAGAACAGTTACCAAACTACCCAATCCCTAAGCTTCTTCATGGTCACATTAAAGCACACAGAAACTCACAAGAAAGGCTATGAAGCAGTAGAAAACAGACACCTCCCCTGAACTCCACACAACACTGAAACAAACAAAATGAAAAATGGCAAGAGTAACACCAAACCCATCTCACAAACATTTTGCCACAGAAAACCCATCTCAAAAAAAAAAAAAATGAATAAAAAAAAAAAAACCTCAATTCCAAAATGATTCTCAATCAACCATAACTCAACACGTGTCGCGTTCTCAGCTCTTTTGTCAGAGCACTTTACTGAGTATAAATTGCAACCTCTACTTCAAACTAGCCCTCAATTCCCCTCTTCTTCTCCCTCTCTTTACACATCAAGAACACAATTCAATTCAAAATTTTGGTTGGTTTCAGTAGGAGTGAAAAAAATCTAGCAATTGAAATGGAGCAATTGTGTTATTGTGTCACCATTATGGTTTTATTTGCAATTATAAGCCAGAATTGGGGCAATGTAGAAGGGAGAAACCACTTTCACAAGAGGGATAAGTCGAAAACGGAGTCCCCTGCTTATGCCCCTGGTCCTGGAGGCACTATTCCTTCAGACCCAAGTGATCCTGGTGGTGATTCTCCCTCCTCCTCGGACTGCGTGTTCGACGTGAGGTCGTACGGGGCGGTCGGAGACGGCTCGAACGACGACACGGGCGCGTTCAGGGACGCGTGGAAGGCGGCATGTGCAGTGGAGAATGCTGTTATTTTGGTTCCCAAGGATTATACTTTTATGATCACCTCCACAATCTTCTCTGGCCCTTGCCTACCAGGGCTAGTGTTTCAAGTAAGATTTTATTGATTTTTTATGTTCAATTTTGTAGTGGAAATGAAAATTTTGACTACTTTTTATTCTGATGTTCGATACTTATAGGTAATATTTGGATTAAGAATCATGGAAAATAAGAATTCTATAAGTATTTTGCTGATTTCGACTTCAGGGACTTTCCGTCAGCTTTTTCTTGAGAATCTCGTGAAAAGAAAACTCAAGAAGTTCAGCTTTTGAGAATCTTGGTTTAGGATTCTCTCTATGAATTTTGACATGCAAATAAGTTACTTTTCAACCTTGCTGTTGCTGAGAATCTTGTGAAAAAAATATGAGAAAAGTGAGAATTTTCTTAGGATTTTATCTTTCCATTGTAACTTAAGTACAGAAATTTATGTATGGATAGGTTGATGGGATATTGATGCCGCCGAATGGACCGGATTGCTGGCCGAAAACAGACAGCGACAAGCAATGGCTTATATTTTACCGGCTCGATAAGATGACTTTCACCGGAGCCGGAACCATAGAAGGGAATGGTCAGCAATGGTGGGAACTCCCCTGCAAGCCTCACAGGGTATTTCTCTATTCATGTTCTTTAAATTGTATCAATTTGAGATATAATTTGTTTCGCTGATTAATCATATCATATCACTGTATATGTGTCTTCATATAACGACTGACAGAAAATATATAACGTATAACAATATTTTATTTTTGCTACTGTGCAGGGCCCCAATGGATCAACTTTGCCTGGACCCTGCAATAGCCCAGCTGTGAGTAAATGCAAAAATCCATGAATAATTCATCAGTCTTCATTTATAGTAGTATATCAGTTTGTTATGAGAGACTGACCAATTCCAATCACTTTCTATTTCATTTTCAGATGATTAGGTTCTTTATGAGCACTAATCTGCTTGTTAGTGGACTAAGGATCCAAAACAGCCCTCAGTTCCACATGAAGTTTGATGGCTGTGAGAATGTTAGGATTGAGAAATTATCCATTTCTTCCCCTAAGCTCAGCCCCAACACCGATGGCATCCACATCGAGAACACGAAGCACGTGCAGATCTACGACTCTGTCATAGCCAACGGTAAAATTAATCGTTCTAAGAATTGTGTTTTTCTTAAAGAATTGATCGCAAACTAGAATGAACGACGGCTGAACTAGTGTCGTTTTTATTCACAGGAGATGACTGCATTTCGATAGGGACCGGGTGTTCTAATGTAGATATAGAGGGTGTCACTTGCGGTCCGAGCCACGGAATAAGGTAAATTTCATAATATTTCTTATGAGTTCGGTTCTAGCGTAGACACTTTCACCCCTTTCTATTTGGGACATGACACGTGTACCCCTTTTGTTTCCAAACTTCATGACACTTATACCTTTGTTGTGTCCTATCATACTCCAAGATAGCAAATTTGTCTCCGAAACTATTATATTGATGGGCAACCGCCCCCGAACAAATAATGTCACAATTGGAGAGCGTAAATATTCTGAAATTTGACAAACAAAAGGGGTGAAAGTGTCACTTCCTAAACCATAAGGGGTGAAAGTGTATTTGCATAAAACTTGAGGGGTAAAAATGTCTTTTACCCTAACTCGAAATATTCACAATGCTGATGACTTAAATTGCTTTGACAATGTTAGCATTGGGAGCCTAGGGGTGCACAATTCGGAGGCGTGCGTCAATAACATATCGGTCAGCAATGCGATGATAAAGGACTCGGACAACGGTTTGAGGATCAAGACGTGGCAAGGCGGGGCCGGATGCGTATCAGGCATTTCGTTCGAGAACATTCAGATGGAAAACGTTAAGAATTCGATCATCATTGACCAATACTATTGCTTAACAAAGGCTTGCCGGAACGAGACTTCGGCGGTCCACTTGACCGATGTGTCGTACAAGAACATAAAGGGCACGTACGACGTGCGGGCCCCGCCGATCCACTTTGCGTGCAGCGACACCGTACCCTGCACGGGGATCGTCATGTCGGAGGTCGAGCTTCTTCCCCATGAAGGGGAGCTAGTGGATGACCCCTTTTGCTGGAATGCTTATGGAATTCAAGAAACCTTGACAATTCCGCCCATCGATTGCTTGCAAGACGGCGAGCCCGATTCGGTCGGTGAGGTTTCCACGTCGGGTTGTTAGGGGAATTGCGTTTCCGTTATACATATCGATACCAACTTCGCAATCCTGCACTGGTTTTGTGTGCAGAGATGACATACTATCAATTGACGCAGGACACTGATCGCGTTCGATCTTGAAATTTATCGATAAAGAAAATGTTGTAACTGTGGATTGTGTCATATTATATTTTTGGGTATTTAGAGCTAGATGTGTTTAGTAAATCCCGAAACCCGTGATTTTGTATAATATTTGGTTTAGATTGTTGTTATTTTAGGCTCTTCAGCCCTTTTGGGGTTGATTCTGAGAAAACACGGGTTAATTTTTCCCATATATATATGAGGTTGAATGAATATTTTACATGGGTGGACAGAGTAGAGGAATGTGTCGCTTTCTTTTCACTCTCAATTAGGGCTTAATGTCTCAATCATCTGAGTCCGCACCCGACAGGAATTTAGGTCGGCCAATTAAACTTATTAAACTTATTATTATCATTTCTTTGAAAAATCGAAATTCAATTTATTTTTCACATATATAGTTGGGATTTAAACAGATATAAATAGAGCTGGAAATTGAACATACCAAACTTGTCAACTACGTATTTATCAAATTACTTGTGACGATTAGATTTTTCTGTACAATAATAGTCGCCCACAAATAATGAACAAAGTAATGTAATCAACAATTTCAGTACATCAATAATTACACGAAAAACCAAGGACGAAGGGTGTGCCTTAGAGAGAGAAAATCCTCTCTCTAATCTCTAGAAAACCCTAAGGAAGAAGAAAAAAATCTCGGCCCTGTCTGGCTTTCTCCGCCGCCGCCGAGACCTTTCAGCTTTCATCTTCAAGCTTTTATCGATCTTTTTCCTGATCCACACACCCTCATCTCTTGCTTTCTGGGGTGGATCGTGTTTTTCTCGTTCACATCTCCTTCTTGTGTTGCCGTCGGCGAAGTCAATACCAGTGCAAGCTTTCTCTGATTCAGGTCTTCTGGTTATTAATCATCATATCTCGTTTGAAAACCCCCCTTTTTCGTTGGTTTCGGCCGCTCTGGCTAACGCCGCCGCTGACTCCTCTTTTCTTTCAATTTCAACCCCCTCTCGTCTTTATCTTCAAGTTTTCACTGGTCTTTTCCCCCGATCCGCGCCTTACGAGGGTGGATCACTCGTTTCCGATCCCTGCGTTGCTGAACTCTGAAGCCAGAGAAGTCAACGCCTCTGCATGTCCAATTTCGGTTTGTTTTATATGATTTTCCCTTGCTGGTAGGTTTCCTTGATTCTTCTTTGGATTTTTTCTATCTATTGTGCTTCTTTAAGGTTTTGCTTTTGAGTTTGTTGCTTTTAGCTTCATTCGTTGTCTTTCAAGCCATCACAACAGCTCAGCTCTCAGTCTCTTATTTTATCTATTCATCTTTGCTTCTCTTCTTATCAATGTTTCCCTCTAGTTTTCTGTCTTTTTCCTCAAATACTCTCTGTGGGAATAATAGAAAAAGGCTACCCATCTGATTTGTTGCAAGTTTCAAAGATATCTAAAGTCAAACGGTTTAGACTTACAGGGTCTTTTCATCACTTGGGTTGTCCATCTTCTGTGTCGGTTCGTTGTTATAATAGATTGGACTTACTTCGACTTTGTTTCTCTCACCCACCAAAAGCAGAAATTAGACGTGTCTGTTGATCTGTTTGTGAGATTCGATGGTATTTCTGTTCCCAACCATCAGTCAACATTTACTTTCAGAAATCGGAGGACAGATCATGTGGCCCAGATTGATCCGTTGTGGTATGAGCTCCAAGTTTGTCGAGCTTTGAAGATGAATGTGCATCAGGCAGGTCCTATTCGGGTTGATTTTTATGCTTTCCAAAGGCATCTCCACGGTAAGAAAGAGAGAAAAAAGAGGCATATTGCTCGAACTTGCACTCCTATGGTTCATTCTTCAGATCGGGCATCAAAGGAACCTCCGCCCCCCTTCCAGGAAGAGCTCTCCAAAATAAAAAGTGGTGATGATACTTGTAAAGTGCAGGTTGAGGAACGTCCTGTCCGTCTCTCTAGCAACGCGAATATGGATACTATGGACATTGACAACCCTGTGATGGCTCCACGGTTTCAACTCAAGAAACGGAGCATCGATCTTTGGGAATCTCCACCCAGAGGTTTTCATGTTGCTAAATCGCTCAGGCTTTTGTTCAACTTTAAGTCTCCTTCAAGTGTGGGCTGATTTGGTGTTCCAGATGCAGTCGCTGAGTCAATCTTGTCTTTCGGTGGTTAGTTATCTTGGTCATATTATAGTTATTTGGTTGTTTGATGTTTGGTGTTTTCTTTCAGGGTTGAGGCTTGAAGCGTCCAGGGCATTGGCCTCTTGCCTCTCAGTTGATGCTCCGTTTGTGATGTTTTTTAGGCTTAGATGTCTCTCAAGTCTCTAGTTCTAGTATGAAATCTGCTGATGTATGTTTTGTAGCTATTAGCGTTGTTCCACCTTTGTTCTAGTTCTAGCATGATGATCTCTGATGTATGTCTTTGTACTATCCTTGATGATGAATGGAAGTTCTCATGTTTACACACAAAAAAAAAAAAAAAAAAAAAAACACCAAAACGAGTACAAATATGATTCAAACGCCTAATGTTTATGCTGAAGCACAACCCCCTCTCTTTCTCTTCTTCTTCAACCTCTAGTCGAAGAATAATAATGAGTAAATAAGTACTGTGTCAATTAATATTATGCTCATATTCACGTATGCACATATTCACTCATGAGTGGATTGAGGCGAGGTGTGTGCAAGCTGCTATGGGCACTACAGTTATCTCCGGGGAAAAAGTACTCATTTATTTTAATTAATATTTTTTTTGTGCTTTTCACACAAGTATAAAATAGTTTACTCTTCACCCATTTATTGGCCACTTTTCCCACTATCGTTCTATGTTGCATTATTTTTCTTATCAGCTACAATTTATGTTTGTTTGGAAATTATGTTTCACGAGATACTAAAGTTTGACGAGAAATTTGAATATTAATGTTGAGTACGGCACAATAGTAGATTCATTTTTAACACGGATTCTCGAACTACTAGTAGATAAAATAATTGTCGAATTCAACTTTTCAAAAAAATGTTGAAGTTCAAGTTAAACGCATGAAATCAAAGAAGGAAAAATGAATAAATCGAGCTCGAAGCTCTCAAACCAGACTAACAATGGTGATGAAGAAAAGATTCTCCCAAACTCATCAATTTGTTGTGCAAGAGAATTAATACATCGGAGTGACAGCCGCAACCAATGAGAAACAAATAAGTGGAACCCTCAGATAGGTTTGTCGTCATTAGATAGAACGTCGACGTTCTAATAAGGGTCCGGGCACAAATTATTATAACTTAAAAAAAAAATTAAAATTGCCGTGGCAGTCCTCAAACTTCAATAACCCTCATCAAGTTGGAAGTCGTGGCATGTAGTGCACACTTAACAAGTAATGTCACACATTGATCATCATTTACATCAATTACACATACATCTACACATATGCTGATCACATCTCATTTCGTCATCCTTCTACAAAAGTTGTGAAAATGATCAATCGGACAGGCAAAAATTATGAATTTTAGTGTGCATCAACCACTCTGAGTCTACTTTCATAATCAAGAAGAATTAACTCAAATTAAATTGTAGAACTCAAGATACACAGGAAATACTACATCTGTTGTCACGGACCACCAGAACAAAAACTTTGACTTTGAAAAGGCTTAAACTGACACTAAAATTCTCAAAATGAGCTAGGCTTTCTCCCAGTGTTTTCTAAACGTGTCTACTAGCTTCCATAAAAATTTGAGAAGAAAAAAAAGATGAGGAAGATAGGTAAACGTCAAAAATACTACAGCTAGTCACTTTGCAATTCTGCTACTACACAACCAATTTTGAAAATTCGTAGCTAATCCTCCAGGACTCATATGGGGCTGAGTATGTCTACTTTCTGGGAAAAATTCAGGAAAAAATAACTCCAAAATTAAATACGTCTGCTACAACAAAAACTCACTGCTGCGTAGAATCAACAACAACAAAAAATCAAAGTTTTCGCGTTCTAACTCCATGAACGCTTTCTATGCACTTAATCAATGCCAACAATTCACAAGCAATCTTAATCCATTAAATCATACTCCAAATTAATAAAACATAATTCATTAAACTCCTAAATCGGGTCCTCAAAATATGAGCATTATTCATCATCCTAAAGCAAAACGCTAAAATTTAACTCTAGCCCGAAAGTGACTATTCAAAAATCGTTCTAGAAACTTCAAAGTATTGCTTGGCATCATAGCCTTATTCAAACCAATAATAAAACTCAAAATGCATCAAGTCGAGGAAATCTAAAGAATTCTAACAAGCTTAATACTCGTCCTAATCGCTTTCATCCAACTCTTCCTCTTCATCGGAATCATACTCGTGCTCTTCACCTTCACTCGGGTCTTCTTCACTCTCTTCATACTCCATGGGATCTTCCTCAATCTCGGGGTATTCATCGACATCTTCCATTGGATCCTCTTCGATTTCCTCATCGTCACTAGAGTTTATAATGATCACTTCTTCATCATCACTAGAGTCTATAACTATCACCTCCTTGGCTTCAATAGGATTCACTTTAATAACCGTATAGCCTTGCCACTTCATGTGAACCTCCATCAACAATTTGCATATGAAATCGGCGCTCACCATCCATTCGCCTTGGTAGAGATAGTCCCTAGAGTTCATTCTGTTGAAATTATCCATGCGATCGATATACTTTTCTATAATGTCTTCAAACATAGGTCTCATACTGGATTACGGTACCGAGGAAACTCCAATGTAACAAACCTTTGCTCACAACACTGAACGACGCGATCACGAAAAGTCGTGAGATCTTCACCCTCGACCCAAGGTGTCACAACCGGGTGCTTCTCAACGGGCAACACACGTTTCCTAGCGGTGGTTTTAGTTACGGACATCTACAAAAGAAAACAATTCCATAAGTCTCTTGCTCCACAAATATATGTCGTAAACAAAATGACTACTCTTCGTAAACTAATAAATATTCCCAAGACTCCATATTGATAATCACAAGACTCTTGAAGCAATTTCCCAACAACATGCCTTAAAAGTAGGCTTCCAACCCGAATTCCAATAAAACGCCTCAACAATCCGATCTCTTAGTATCTTCGATAGGCTAAGGCTCGTAGTTAGGAATGGGTGGGTGGAAATACTTGTTTTCTATCATATTTTCTAAACACTTACACATACAATAGTCCTATCCATACTACCCAAATTTCCACGGCTTGACAAATTTTAGTTATTTTTCTTATATTCATTTTAGTTACCCTAACAAGTTTCGATTTCCTTTTTGGAATGCCGCGCTCTGATACCACCTGTAACACCCCCAAATGGACCAAGCCGGAGGCCCGGGGATGTCACTCCGTACCCGAGGTTAAACCCGAGTACAAGGAGATTTTATAACATGGTTCTCAAGCAAAAACATCCACAATGATAATTAAAACTAATTGAAACTATCCATTATTACAATCCAAATTATTCTAGACTCAAACCGGGCATAAAACAAACTAAGGTGTTCGAGATACTAAAGAGTTCAACTTTAAAATAAAAATACTAATGATCCATATGATGATACGCGTCCCCTTCTACGCCGGATAACCATCCTCTAAACCTGTGGTGCGGAATCAAAAAGAAACACCACAGTACAAAATCAGCATGAAATACTGGTAAATAAACACCCAAACATGTAAAATGATGATGGGATAGTTATAAAACAAAGTCTCATTTATAAGTAAGAGTTTTTCTCAAAACGCAACTGAAATGAAGTTGACACTCGTAAGAAAACATGAGAGTTCCCAATTCCATAATATTTCCAAACCAATTCCTTAATCATTAGGAAATCTAAAATCACATATTAACTCTTTTTCCATTAACAAAACCAAAATCCAACATTATTAATTCGTTGTGACGGGGGAAACCAAACCATCTCGCAAGCATCCAAGACCTTAAGTGTCGACACCCCCCCCCCCCCAAAGACTTATGGCGGCCAGAGGAGTGAGTACAGGGAGCTATCCAGGGACTTGCAACCGGATTAAATAAAATAAATTGAAACGGAAGACCGAAGTCAACACGCCCAATGCCAATAGTAACCAATAATAAATGGCCCCGCACAACTCTTCCACTTTACGTTGTAGTTCATTATTATTATTATCATAGTGATATTTTCAAGAAAGATATTTAACAAATAAAAGTCGCATATTGCATGTCACATCACATAAACATATTTTGAGACGTAAAGAAATACAAAAATTCATTTGGCACGAAGGAGTTAAGCACACTAGGCTTGGCATATTTACTTACCTCAAAGCAAATTCAACTGTTGCAAATCAGTCGACGTACTCGATGTACTCGTCGTCGATGAACTCGTAACCTACACGTAACAATACCCTAATTAAACATAATACTCTAGCAATATAATTGCTATACTATCTACGTGCATATGAAACTTGACGGTTTATATTTCTAACACCAACCCAACATGCCACTTAATTCATACTTCAAAACCAAACCCAAAATCTTGCCCCAAAATCCTATAACATAATGTGTACATAACCTAACATAACATCACCAATTTTATTACTCCAACTTCCCAAAAATTTCATGGCTCACAAGAAGTCTCATTAGATTCAAAACACTCTGAATAATAAGTTTAGCCTCAAACGGATCTGAATTTTGATTCCTGGATCAAAAGATATGACACGCCCAATGCCAATAGTAACCAATAATAAATGGCCCCGCATAACTCTTCCACTTTACGTTGTAGTTCTTTATTATTATTATTATCATAGTGATATTTTCAAGAAATACATTTAACAAGTAAAAGTCGCATATTGCATGTCACATCACATAAACACATTTTGAGACGTAAAGAAATACAAAAATTCATTTGGCACGAAGGAGTTAAGCACACTAGCCTTGGCATGTTTACTTAACTCAAAGCAAATTCAACTATTGCAAATCAGTCGACGTACTCGATGTACTCGTCGTCGATGAACTTGTAACCTACACGTAACAATACCCTAATTAAACATAATACTCTAGCAATATAATTGCTATACTATCTACGTGCATATGATATGAAACTTGACGGTTTATATTTATAACACCAACCCAACATCCCACTTAATTCATACTTCAAAACCAAACCCAAAATCTTGCCCCAAAATCCTATAACCTAATGTGTATATAACCTAACATAACTTCACCAATTTTATTACTCCAACTTCCCAAACAGATCATGGCTCACAAACAGTCTCATTAGATTCAAAACACTCTGAATAATAAGTTTAGCCTCAAACGGATCCGAATTTCGATTCCTGGATCAAAAGACATGCTTGTTAAGTTTCCAATTTCACTCAAAATACCCATACGTGAATTACCAATTTTCATACAACTCAACTCCAAAACGTCTAGTTAATCCCGTATTCAAACAAAACTTAATGTAACATGAATAACCATATTAAATCAGGTTACTACCCACATACTATGCTCATCAAATCACCCAAATCGCTTAATCACACGTCTCTTCCATAACTAGAGTTTTTTCCACAAACTAAGAACATGATTAAACCAAAACTTGATGATTAATCCTACGACTTCAAGAATGATGAAACCAACAGTATAAATCTGAAAATTGAAGATCACATGCAACGTACATGAATCATAAACAAGTGATCAAGAGAACAAGAGATCAACAAGAGAAAAGAAAAGAAGAAACAAAACTAACTCAAACCCCGCCGCCCATGGAGGTTGGACGGGAAGAGAGAGACGGACGGAGAGAGAGAATACATGACCGGAGGGAGAGAGAGGCGGCGGCGGTGGTGTGGTTGCCGTCGGGGAAGAGAGAGGGACCGAGAGAGTGAGAGAGGGACGGGTGGGAGAGGGAGAGACGTGAGAGAGAGAGATAGAGAGAAATAGGGAGAGTGAGGGTTTTATGAGAGTTGGAAAAAAAATCAACTTCATAAGGAAGGAAACCCTCCTCAATTAGGAAACTTTTACGTAGGAAGAAAAGTTGGGTCAAAAGACACTTTTTCCCCCTTAGTTTTGCCAAAAGGAAATTACCTCCCCCAAACTCAAGTAAAAGACTCTAAAACTCTTGGATTAAAGTCACAAAGATCCCCCAATCTCTCGTAAGCATTATAATTAACTCTCGACAATTAAATCAACTCCCCAACACTTACAATAATATCACAAAATACCCATAGTCAAAAAACGGGGTATTTCATCCTTCCCTCCTTAAAGAGAACTTCGTCCTCGAAGTTTAAACTAAAACCTCCCTCCTTAAAGAGAACTGCGTCCTCGAAGTTTAAATTAACCTTAACCACAATAAGGTATGCACCTCCCCTCAATGGTACTACTACTAAATGCAAACCTAAGGTCATGAATGATATGCAATATACTATAAGTAGTATTGTATTAAAAACCGAAGGATTACATCCTCTCCCCCTTAGAGGAGTGACGTCCTCGGAACTCAAAGTACCTCGTCAAACAGATGAGGGTACTTCTTCCTCATAACATCTTCTGCTTCCCAAGTTGCCTCTTCGGTGAGGTGATTTTTCCATAAGACCTTTACAATCTTAACACTCTTCTTGCGGGTGTCCCTTGTCTTGGTGTCTAGAATCTTGACAGGATGTTCTTCATAACTGAAAGGCGGGTCCAGTTCTACTGGTTCAGGATCTAATACATGGGATGGGTCAGGCACGTACTCCTTCAGCTGAGATACGTGGAATACATTGTGAACACGACCCAAATTCGATGGTAAATCCAATCGATAAGCCACTTCTCCAATCTTCTCTATAACATCATATGGTCCAATGAACTTTGGGCTTAACTTCCCTTTATGATTGAACCTCATGAATCTCTTAGTAGGCGAAACTTTAAGAAATGCCTTTTCTCCAATTTGAAACTCCAATGGTCTCCTTTTCTGATCAGCGTTGGACTTATGTCTATCCTGAGCTGCCTTCATTCGCTGCTGGATAAGTCTCACCTGATCTGTCATCTCTTCGATTAGTTTTGGACCAATTACTATTGTCTCGCTTATGTCGTTCCAACACAATGGTGTTCTACACTTTCTTCCATACAACGCTTCGTGCGGTGCCATTCCAATACTGGCATGGTAACTGTTTTTGTAGGAGAATTCTATCAAAGGTAATCTATCAACCCATGAACCTTGAAAGTCCATAACACAAGATCTTAGCATATCCTCCAACGTCTGAATCGTCCTTTCGGTTTGTCCATCCGTAGCAGGGTGGAATGTCGTGCTGAATTTCAACTGTGTTCCCAATGCCTCCTGGAGTGCTTTCCAGAAGTGAGAAAGAAAGTTGGGATCTCTGTCGGAAACTATAGAGCTTGGTACTCCATGGTATCTGACAATGTTCTTCATATACGCATCGGTTCTTTGTTCCATATTCCATGTGTCTTTCATCGGAATGAACCTTCCTGTCTTGGTCAATCTGTCAACTACAACCCAAATCTGATTCAGTCCATTCTTCGATGTTGGTAAAGCAGTTACAAAATCCATCGAAATCGAATCCCACTTCCAAACTGGCGCGTCCAATGGTTGAACTAAGCCTCCCATTCTCTTATGTTCAAACTTCATCTTTTGACAAGTTAGACATTTTCCCACAAATTCTGCTACCTCCCTTTTCATGTTGGGCCACCAAAAATTCTTCTTTACATCCTTATAGAGCTTGTCACCCCCTGGATGTATAGATTAGGGTGTGTTATGCGCTTCACGCATCAACTTCTCCTTGGTTTCCGTACACTTGTGTGGTACACACCATCTCCCTTTGTAGTGGATACTTCTATATTCATGGATCTTAAATTCCTTTGCTTGACCTTCTGCAATCTTCTTCTTTATCCTTTCCAGCTTCAAATCTCCTGGCTGGTTACTCCTTATTTCTTCTAAGACATTTGGCACAACTGACATATTCCCAAGGATATTCTTCACTCCACCATGTTCCACTACTTCAGTCTCGAGCTTTCGGAACTCTCGGCATAGCCGATCTGGCAAAACTAGCATAGTATCTAAAGTATGGCTCGATTTTCGGCTTAACGCATCAGCTACTAAGTTTGCCTTCCCTTCGTGGTATTGGATACGCAAGTCATAATCATTTATAACCTCCAACCAACGTCTTTGCCTGTTGTTTAGCTCTTTCTGCGTGAAGATGTACTTGAGACTGCTGTGGTCAGTGTACAATCTACACACCGATCCATATAGGTGATGTCTCCATATCTTCAGTGCGAAGAATATAGCTGCAAGCTCTAAATCATGCTTAGCATAGTTCTCTTCATGAGTTTTCAACTGTCTCGAAGCATAGGCAATAACCCTTCTTTCTTGCATAAGCACGCATCCTAAACCCTTCTTTGATGCGTCGATGTAAACGTCAAACTCGCCAGAACCATTGGGTAAAGCTAACACATGTGTTGTAGTTAACTTTCCCTTCAATGTTTGGAATGCTTCTTCACAATCTTCGCTCCACCGATACTTTATCGTCTTCTTGGTTAGCGTAGTCAGCGGTCTAGCTATCTTCGAGAAATCTTTTACAAAACGCCTGTAATATCCTGCTAATCCCAGAAAACTTCTTATTTCTGACACGTTCTTCGGAGTAGGCCAATCTTTAACTGCTGAAATCTTTCCTGGATCTACGGATATCCCTTCCTTGGAGATTATGTGACCCAGAAACGGAACATGAAATATCCAAAACTCACACTTCGAAAGCTTAGCATACAACTTCTCATGTCTCAATGTTCCTAACACTTATTTGAGATGTTCTTCGTGTTCTTCCTCGCTCTTCGAGTAAACGAGGATGTCATCAATAAAGACGACCACGAACCGATCCAGAAACGTTCTCATAACACAATTCATTAGGTCCATAAATAGTGCAGGTGCATTGGTTAGACCAAAAAGGCATAACAGTAAACTCATAATGTCCATACCTCGTTCTAAAGGTTGTCTTCGCGATGTCCTTCTCGGCTACCCGAAGCTGGTGATACCCTGATCTCAAGTCTATCTTTGAGAAAACGCTCGCCCCTTGCAACTGATCGAACAAGTCATCAATTCGGGGTAAAGGGTATTTGTTCTTGATCGTTGCGCTATTCAACTCTGTATAGTCAATGCACAACCTCAAGCTTCCATCTTTCTTCTTCACAAACAATACTGGTGCGCCCCAAGGGGACACGCTTGGCCTTATGTAACCATTTTTAAGTAGCTCTTGCAACTGATCCTTTAGTTCTTTCAACTCTACTGGTGCCATTCTGTACGGTGCCTTTGAGATTGGAGCTGTTCCAGGTGCTAAGTCCATAGTGAATTCAATCTCCCTTCTAGGTGACATTCCTGGAATATCGTCCGGGAATACATCGGAAAAATCCTTGACTATTGGTATCTCTTCTAGCACATTCTCCTTCTTAGACACATCTTGGACATAACACAAATAAGCACTATTCTCCTTCTTCACTTGGTTGACTATGGTTAAAACTGACACTAGTCGGATACATGGTTCTTTCGTGATGCCACGGTAAGAAACCTTTTCTCCCTTTGGACCTTTAAGCTTGATCTTCTGATCGTGACAGTCTATAACTTCTCGATATTTACTCAGCCAATCCATTCCAATATAACATATATTCCCCCAAGATCAAATTGTATTAGATTCGCCGGCAAGGTACTGGCCGAAATCTTAACTTCTACCCCTTCAAAAATGGTGTCACACACTGTTACTTGACCGGTTGGGGTAGCTACAGGGATGGATATTCTAGACGGCTTATTGAGACTCAACTTTTCCACAAACGATGATGAAATAAATGAATACGATGCTCCAGAATCAAATGGAGTAAATGTTGTTTGATCATGGACAAGAAATGTACCAGTGACTACTCCATTTGCTGCTTCCGCTTCAGTCCTGCTCATGACAGTGATCCTTGCAACATTCCCGTTCTACGTTGTGGTTCCTGCCGTACCGGTTCCATTTTTGTTGTTGGCATTAGCCGGAGCGTTGTTGTTCATATTCCCGTTCTGAACTCCATTGTTCCTTCCATTGCCCTGGTTGTTCACTTGCTGCCTGCCATAACTGTTGCCTCCATTATTCCGGTTGTTATAGTTCCCATAGTTCCGGTTTCCGCCCTGATTGTTGTTGTTGAACTGTTGGTTCCCTTGATAATTTCCTCCCTGGTTCGCTTGTTGGTTCCCGTTCGGTTTCAATCAGCACTCATACGCACGATGACCCTTTTTGCCGCAGTTGTGGCACGTGACAGGGTTTCCTTGACAGTCCTTTCCTGGATGATTCTGTTGACACCTCTTGCAGATATAACAGTGAGGTTGATCATCTCCATTGTTCTGCTTGTTACCACGGTACTGACCCTGGTTACTTCCTCCATGGTTGGGCTTAAACCTCATGTCCCGACTACCTTGGTTGATCCTACTTTGATTGTTGCCAAAACCCCAGCGTTCAATCTTGCGCTTTCCTCGCTTCTCATCTTGCGCCTCTTGAATGCACCAAACGGCTGCAGCTGTATCATATGCCTCCTGAAGAGTATCGTACGTCCTACACATCAAGTCTTTCTGCAGATGAAGTTCGAGTCCAGACATGAACTTCCTAACTTTGGTCGCTTCATCAGGCATCAGCTGACCTGCGAATCGGGATAGTTCCATGAACTTCTTAAAGTACTCGGTCACAGAACCGTTTTAGAAGCAAGTGCGAAGGGCAGTTTGAAGAGCCTCCCAACTGAAATTGGGTTGAGCCAAAAAGTTTTGACGTGTGCTCCTCCACCATATATTAGCTTCGTTCTTCAGGTAGAATACCGCGCAAACAACTTTGTAATTTTCGGGGCACTCAACTAGCTCAAGGATCTTATCCATCTCATCGATCCAGTTTTCGAGCTCAACATGATCCTCATTGCCTGTAAAGTTCTCGGGCTTCATGTCAGCCACTTTCTTTGCCCAGTTAGCTGCATTCAGCTCTCCCTGGTTCATGTTCTGAGCCATTTGAGCAAATTGAGCAAAGAATTTCTCCATGTTGTTGTTGTTGTTTGGTGCTGCCATTGGTACTTGACGATTTCTCCTGGTGTAGTATTGATGTGGTCTATCAGTCATAATCCCTACACTATAGCCTATTGTATTACTTATTAAGTATCAAGAAGTACAAATAATCATGCATACTCGGCATGTAGTGCACAATTAAACAAGTAATGTCACACATTGATTATCATTTACATCAATTACACATACATCTACACATATGCTGATCACGTCTCATTTCGTCATCCTTCTACAAAAATTGTGAAAAGGATCAATCGGACATGCAAAAATTATGAATTTTGGTGTGCAGCAACCACTCTGAGACTACTTTGATAATCAAGAAGAATCAACTCAAAATCAATTGTAGAACTCAAGATACACAGGAAATAATACAGCTGCTGTCACGGACCACCAAAACAACAACTTTAACTTTGAAAAGCCTTAAACTGACTTTAAAATTCTCAAAATGAGCTAGGCTTTCTCCCATAGTTACCCAAACGTGTCTACTATCTGCCATAAAAATTAAAGAACAAAACAAGATCTGGAAGATTGGTAAACGTCAAAAATACTACAGCTAGTCACTTTGCAATTCTGCTACTACACAACCAACTTTGAAAATTCGTAGCTAATCCTACAGGACTCATATAGGGCTGAATCTTCTTGTATGGGAGGTAACTGGGTATGTCTACTTTCTGGGAAAAATTAAGGGAAAAATAACTCCAAAATTAAATACGTCTGCTACAACAAAAACTCACTGCTGCGCAGAATCAACAACACCAAAAATCAAAGTTTTCGCGTTCTAACTCCATGAACACTTTCTATGCACTTAATCAATGCCAACAATACACAAGACGATATTAATCCATAAAATCATACTCCGAATTAATAAAACATAATTCATTAAACTCCCAAATCGGGTCCTCAAAACATGAGCATTATTCATCATCCTAAATCAAAACGCTAAAATTTAACTCTAGCCCGAAAGTGACTATTCAAAAATCGTTCTAGAAACTTCAAAGTATTGCTTGGCATCATAGCCTTATTCAAACCAATAATAAAACTCAAAATGCATCAAGTCTAGGAAATCTAAAGAATTCTAACAAGCTTAATCCTCGTCCTCGTCGCTTTCATCCAACTATTCCTCTTCATCGATATCATACTCGTGCTCTTCACCTTCACTCGGGTCTTCTTCACTCTCTTCATACTCCATGGGATCTTCCTCAATCTCGGGGTATTCATCGACATCTTTCATTGGATCCTCTTCGGCTTCCTCATCGTCACTAGAGTCTATAACGATCACTTCTTCATCATCACTAGAGTCTATAACTATCACCTCCTTGGCTTCAATAGGATTCACTTTAATAACCGTATAGCCTTGCCACTTCATGTGAACCTCCATCAACAACTTGCAAAGGAAATCGGCGCTCACCATCCATTCGCCTTGGTAGAGATAGTCCCTAGAGTTCATTGTGTTGAAATTATCCATGAGATCGCTATACTTTGTTATAATGTCTCCAAACATAGGTCCCATAGGAAGTTCTTTCACCATACAATATGCCTGAAAAGCTGGATTACGGTACCGAGGAAACTCCAATGCAACAAATCTTTTCTCACAATACTGAACGATGCGATCACGAAAAGTCGTGAGATCTTCACCCTCGACCCAAGGTGTCACAACCGGGTGCTTCTCAACGGGCAACACACGTTTCCTAGCGGTGGTTTTGGTTACGGCCATATACAAAAGAAAACAATTCCATAAGTCTCTTGCTCCACAAATATATGTCGTAAACAAAATGACTTCTCTTCGTAAACTAATAAATATTCCCAAAACTCCAAATTGATAATCACAAGACTCTAGAAGCAATTTCCCAACAACATGCCTTAAAAGTAGGCTTCCAACCCGAACTCCAATGAAACGCCTCAACAATCCAATCTCTTAGTATCTTAGATAGGTTAAGGCTCTTAGTTAGGAATGGGTGGGTGGAAATACTTGCTTTCTATAATATTTTCTAAACACTTACACATACAATAGTCCTATCCATACTACCCAAATTCCCACGGCTTGACAAATTTTAGTTATTTTTCCTATATTCATTTTAGTTACCCTAACAAGTTTCGATTTCCATTTTGGAATGCCGCGCTCTGATACCACCTGTAACACCCCCAAATGGCCCAAGCCGGAGGCCCGGGGATGTCACTCCGTACCCGAGGTTAAACCCGTGTACAAGGAGATTTTATAACATGGTTCTCAAGCAAAACATCCACAATGATAATTAAAACTAATTGAAAATATCCATTATTACAATCCAAATTATTCTAGCCTCAAACCGGGCATAAAACAAACTAAGGTGTTCGAGATACTAAAGAGTTCAACTTTAAAATAAAAAAACTAATGATCCATATGATGATACGTGTCCCCTTTTACGCCGGATAACCATCCTCTAAACCTGTGGTGCGGAATTAAAAAGAACCACCACAGTACAAAATCAGCATGAAATACTGGTAAATAAACACCCAAACATGTAAAATGATGATGAGATAGTTATAAAACAAAGTCTCATTTATAAGTAAGATTTTTTCCCAAAACGCAATTGAAATAAAGTTGACACTTGTAGGAAAACATGAGAGTTCCCAATTCCATAATATTTCCAAACCAATTCCTTAATCATTAGGAAATCCAAAATCACATATTAACTCTTTTTCCATTAACAAAAGCAAAATCCAACATTATTAATTCGTTGTGACGAGGAAAAACAAACCATCTCGCAAGAATCCAAGACCTTAAGTGACGACACCCCCCCCCCCAAAGACTTCAGGCGGCCAGAGGAGTGAGTACATGGAGCTATCCGGGGACTTGCAACCGGATTAAATAAAATAAATTGAAACGGAAGACCGAAGTCAACACGCCCAATGCCAATAGTAACAATAATAAATGGCCCACGTTGTAGTTCATTATTATTATTATCGTGGTGATATTTTCAAGAAAGACATTTAACAAGTAAAAGTCGCATATTGCATGTTGTGCACAAGAGATTCCGGCAGGGAGAACTCCGTGTACACCGTAAGTAGAGGATCAGAGATGGCACAGGAAGAGTTGGGTTGTGTGTAGGGAGAGAGTAAGGTAGTAGGTCTGAGAGAGAGACAGGGGTTTGGCAGAGCTTCCGCGTATGGCTGGTGTGTCCCCCTTTGTATGGAAAGGTTAACGTCCTATATATAACGGAGAATGTGACTGTTGTAGTGTGGTTAATGCGCCCATCAATGGCGGCTTAATTAGCTTAACCACAACGACACATTCGTCCGCGTATATAGGGACCGTTACAGCACGTTATGCGCGAATACCGGAACCGTTATGGGGTTGACCGCGTTTGACCGGATTGACCGGGTTTGACCGGATTGACGGGGTTTATGGAGCTCGTGCCATAAATCTCTCAAAAGCAGTTACTAAAGGTCGCGTGCGGGCTTGGATCGCACGCGACAGGACTTACTCTAGCCTCCAAACCACTAAGTCCCTACAAGTCCCGTGCAGTGGTATGCGAGGGCCCTGTCTCGCAGCCCCCACATGGATCAGCGCGGCTGGTGATCCAGTGTGTGTAAAGCGCAATATGGTGTGCTGGATGGTTGCCACGTGGCCAAGATCTGTCAGCTCAGAAAGCACTATCTACATTAGCCCCCTTTCTGCGCGTGAAGACTCATAGCCGGATAGACTTCCATGCGCAGAAACCAACGTACGCATCGCCGCCACGCACCAATTCAAATATGAGTAAGTTCAGCCCCCGTGCGTGCCATTATGACCTAAAACCCCTAGAGTCGTGCCGTCTGGCCTTTAGGGTTTTAGGCGTGACGTCAGCTTGTCCTGTGATTGCGCGATTCGACGGTGACGGTTGCGATTCAACTACTGAAAGGACGCAACCCTTCCTTGTTTTTGGATAAATACTCTGTACTCTCCATTGTTGCAAAGCATCACTTCTTTCTCTTAAAGTGAATGATACCCGGAAGTCTTCAAGAGCAGATTCAGATAATCAATCACCAGTTCTGAATTGCAAATCGTCTTCTTCAATTGTCTGCATCCAAGCAAGCTTTACAGAAACAAGGTTGGCCTTGTTCAATTTTGTTTTAATATGCTAGTATATGCTTTGAACTGCGTTGGATCTGCAAACCCGTGACATACTATCTGCTGAAAACTTATGAAGAAGCTCCAATCTTTGAATCCAATTTCGACTTAATCCCCCAATGATAAGGACCTTGAATGTAGGGTTTTTGAAATCCCTGATAATGCAAACGATTCCAATCACTAATTTCTGAAATTGGTACCAGACTGTTCATCTTTCTTCCAATAAATCTTGAATCTCGAAATTCAAACTGAAGTGTGCATATTTCTCCCCCCTTTTTTCTTGCTTTTCCGCAGGAATGGCAAAGACAAAAGGAACCAGACCAACTAAGGAGGACGAAGAAATACCTGATCTTCCGCAAGCTCTATGGCGAAAAGCCCCCTATCTGGGTGGCAAAGACTTCTACCATGCTAGGGTTAAGGCAAAGAAACTGCCTCCCCCTGTCCCTGGTGAGGGATTGAAAACATTAACCCCTCCAGTTAACTCGGCCTTGCTCGAATTGATTGGCTCCGAAGACGTGGTTCGATTGGGAGTCGAAAATGGGTACTTCCCGTATACTGCGATTTCTACCCAAGCTTTTGTTCAGAAATTGGACTACATGGATGAATGGATCGACCATGTATTGACTCATCACGCCATGACTCTAAATGAGGCCGGCGTATACTTCGCAGTTCGTGCTACGAAGGGTGCTGTCGTGAAGCTGGACCAGTCCATGCTTCTAAACCTTCTTTCCCGCTACTCGCCTGCGACTCACACCTTTCATTTTGCTGAGTTCGAGGCTACCCCCACGCTCGAGGATGTGCACATGCTGTATGATCTGTCTCCCATGGGTGAGGTGGATCCTTTGAGTCCCTTGAGGACGGATGCGGAGATTGATTTGTACACGCAGATGGAGGAGTGCTTGTCAGAGGTAAAGAAAATTTCCACCCGGTGGACCACTACAGAAGTCCTTCCTGACTGGCAGTTAGTTGACACATCTGCGAAAAACACTTGGAACAAGTGGGTGCAGTACTTCTTTCGTGATTATGCGAACAGCAGCATCACCAAGAAGCTTCTGAGCCAAAACCCAAAGGCTAAGAACTATGTGGATGGCAAGGGTTATCACCTGACCCTATGCGCCTTCCTCTGCGCCTGGCTGTCGAGGTACTTGATCGATGGCCACCCACACGATGGGGTTTTCTATCACGTCCTGCCCCTTGCTGTGAAATTGGCTCTTGGCCAGAAAGTCGCACTCGGACCCTTGGTCTTGGGCACACTGTACTACAGACTGGATCAGCTGGTCGTGGCCATGAAGGAATCGCGTGGCCGCCTCGACATACTGACTTACATTAACATTGCCTTCTTGACAATGTGGGTCTTTGAGCGATGGCCTTCCTATGCCCCAGTTGCTTCTAAGCCCAACAAGTGGTGTCCCCCAGGCGCGGTGGAGGAACGTAATAGCGGCAGAGCTGCGAGGTGGTTCGGAACAAACAACCCCAAGTGCGTCTGGAGCCTGATATGCGACAATCGGCAAGAGTTCATAGCCAGGCCCTATGCCATGCGTATTGAAAACGTGCGATGGTTTCCAAAACTGTATCCTTCTAAGGGCGTTGTCTTCTCAGAAGAGCTCCTCTTCGAAGGTGGAGAGCATTTCCACGAGCACTATCGCGAATTCTTTTGCTGGTGTCTGCGAGGTTCCCTTCCTGCTCTCGCAGAGCATGTTCGCGAGCTCGCGCCGAGGTACGAGAGGATTACCGTGGATGTCGATCCCACTCGCGTTTCTCCCCAATTCGGCTTTGATGCAGTGGCACCCTCAATCTGGCCGCAGTCTATCATCAGAGGCTGCTATAAGCGTTTGTTGTCAAAGGAGTGTAAAACAGTCTTGCTGAGCAATCTTCCCTTCGAGCAACCTGCAGGTAACCGTGAAGGCGGCTGTTCCAAAAACTGGCTCGCATACTAGAACGCCCAGCAGACAAGATTTGAGACGCAGTCGGTCCCCCAGCCCAGCAGAGCTCCTGTGATTAAAAGGAATTCTTTTCCTTTTCGTCCCAATTGTAGCCTGGACGAGTCTGAATATGGTTGCTATTCATTGCTGGATCGCTACAACCATCTATGTCCATCCATCATTCTAGATGAAAAGATTGCTGCGGTTAGAAAAGGCGATTCGCATGTCATCAGATATAGAGAAACTTTTGCCAAGGTAAGCAACTTCTCTTGCATGCGCTAAGCTTTTTTTCTACTTCAATATATTGAAACTTCATTATACGCTTCTTGCTGTAGTGCCATGTGCGGAGGTTTGCATCTGGTGAGCGCTCCAAATCGCTGGTTAACACCATTGTTACCATAAGAAGGCAAGGACAGCCGTTTCGGCTAGCATCGAGAATGGATCCCGAGGTTGAGGCCAGGATTCGCGAGGTCATGAATGCTTTTGCCGATTCGCTAATAGACAACACTCCGGTCTTGTCTCCCCCTAGAGATGATCCGTCTCCTCCAGCGACTGCCGTGCCAAGAGCGAAGAGGCCCAGGCAAAGGGGAATTACAATTTCTTCCCCTAGAAGCGCTTCAACTTCCCCTCCTGCGAGGCCCCTTTCTGCCAGGGATAAAGGCAAAGGTCGCATGACTGGTAAAGCACGGAAGGAGCTCGCAGTGGAGACCTTCGTTCCATTCGGCCAGGAGGAAGAAGAGGAGAGGCGGGAGCCAAGAGAAGGAGATGAAGAAGAAGAAAGAGTTGAAGATGTCAGAGTCAGAGAGGAAGATGTGATACATGAGGAAGAATCAGGAGGTATCTCTATCGCGCTTCCCTTCTCATTATCTTAACTCTTTTGCAATTTGGTTTGAGCGATTCGCTACTTCGCAGATGATGATGATGAGACCATCAGTGGCCTTTTGGCCAAGAGGCAGAAGAGGGGTGCTCATTCTGGCGTTCCTGATGAAACCATAAGCGAGGACATTCTCGCCGAGTCCAGGAGGACAGCTGCAGAAGCTGCTGAAAGGAGAAGAAAGCGAGAAGAGGAGGAGCTCGAGCGCGTGAAGCAAAGGAGCCTTGAAGAACAACACGTCAACGACCTAGTGCGTCCAACTGATGAGGAAGATGTGCTTCCAGAAGAGATGGCTCCTCAAGTGGAAGAGGAGGATGCGGCTCCATAAGAAGATGCGGCAGCCTTAGAGCAAACCCAAGCAGATTTTGAAGAAATCGCAGGCGGCAATGAAGGTGAGATTTTTAATCTCGCAGTAACTTATCGAGATGTTATTGTTGGTGCATTAAAGCATGGTGTGTCAAAAGCTGACATTCGTCGTTGGCTAGTAGGCAAGTGCGGTGAACCCTCAGGTAATCACTTGAACGATATGCGTGAACTAGGCTTAGCAACTCAAAACATAATCATGACTGGTTTCTTCGCGCCCCAGGTCATGCTCATCTTAAAGACATGCTTAATGAAGACACATTAATAGGGCAAGGTTCCACGTCCTTAGCGTATGACGAGGATACTGCATTCCCACCTTCGCGTGGAGGTGCTTGCTCTTAGCTTAGCAAAAGATAGTAAAATAACTTACGATACAAGTTACCTCACACCATCGCATTTTGTATCGCAGGCGACGCTAATGAACCCGTGTTGGAGCAAAGGAGTCAACCTTTTGCGTCATATGTCCCGGTGCCGAGTTCTCATACCGAGAAGCCCGTCGCAGCCGCTGGATATGCAGGAGAGCCACTTGAGGACGTCATTAAACTTTCCGATGACGCCGAGGCTGACACTGTGTTAATGGAGGAAGATGCCCATGCGGGTGCTGAGGAAATAGGGACGAATGCTGCCGATGCTATCGCATCTGAAGGTATCCCTCGTCAAGCTGCAACTTCTGCTGCCACCACGCCTCCAGCAATGACTGAGTCGGCGGCGCCTCTTCCTGCGTGGAGCTTTTGGGGCTCGCAGGTCGGGTCTGCAATCGCACCTGGTGCGGCTTATACTCTTCCCCCCAACTATGAGGAGTTAGAACTCGCAGCTGATAGGAGGGCAATGGAGCGGGGACAGTCTTCAACTACCCCAGCAATGCGCATTCCCTCTCTGCGCGAGATCCTTGAAGGAACTGGTATGTCGTGATTTGCTGCTCGCATCTTGCATTCTTCATTTGCGAGTCTGATAGTATAACTCGGCTTTGACATTGCTTTAGGTTTGAAGCAAGCCGACGTGGACTGGCTAGTTCGGATGCGCCTCACCTACCCCCAATCATTTGCGAGGTCTCTGGAGATAGGGCCCTTTGACAGGAGGCTATTTCTTACTGAAGCCATCTGGATTTTGGAGCAGCTGTCCGCGGCCACACCTGCGACCATTTCTCCTCAGAGTGCCGAATTGCTTTTTGGCATGTGCCAAAATCTTCTCGCCAAAGTTCAAGGTAGGCTGGGCTTCAAGTTTCTTATCAAAAGAGTTACCCTGATTCGCGCGGTCGTAACTTTGAAACGCGGCCACCAAAACCTTGCAGCTGAGAAGCAGAAGGTAGAGCAGCAAAAGCAAAAGGTTGAAGAGGCTATGAAGCTCTTTCATGAGATGAATGCCAAATGCGAGCAATTGAAGCAGGAAGTGGAGCAGGTGGAAAATCTGAGCCGTCAGTTTACTCCCCATGACTCCTTGATCAAGGGTTTATTTTGATTTTTTGAAAAGTTGCAAATAAGTAGCTGAAACATTATTGTAATGTTGCTAGGGTTTCTCCCCATTTTTTTCTCAAAAAAAGAAGAATTGAAATGCCCGTTTTGTCCTTTCCGGGATTTGCTAGAATATCTCTGTGCATATCAAATTATGACGTCAGCAATTGATATTCTGCCTTGATTTTCACGGTAATTGCTCATTAGATAAGCACGCTTTCCTCGGGAATTCCATCCAAATCATGACCATCCGTCATTAATTAGGATACGCAACTGAATCGTCGTAGCCTTTAGTAGGGTAATTGATTGTTACCACTTTTCAAGGCGTAAGTGATTGATCCTTACCCTCTTTTCAAATTCTGCTGACTCATCTTGGCAACTGAAGAGTCTCCACAAGGTCTATATAAACCCTGCCTTTTGCTATTTGGGTTCTTCATCCCAAAACGTGGCTTGCCGTGAGTCCTTACGACTGCTGGCTTCAACGCTCGTTTTTCGTTGATTCATGGCAGCTTCAAGTTGTGAAACCTGAGTTTGTGCTTTGTGCTATAGAAATAGTTTCCAGGATCTGCTTCATAAGGCTTTTTGATCTTTATAACTATCATAAAGAATTTTCTTCGTCTATTATGCTTGCAGGTCATGTTTCCGGCCGCCTCCCGGCGAGGTGCAGCGCCGTACTGACCTTGCTACCGACTCGTAATGAACGGCGGGATTCTCCTCCAGCATGCCCGGAGGAGAATTTCTTGCCCCCACGTTCGTGAGCTCAGGGTGGCGAGCCATTGTGCTCGTTTCCGTGGACAAGGAGCCCATTGCCCGAGGAATAACTGCTCCCCTGTTTTGTGTGGCTGCATACGCCGGAACAGGTGGTTCCTCTGGTACATATCTTGATCAGACAGAGGCCTTGTCAGATCCTGATATCTTGGACGTAGCGTCACCCAGGTCTTGCGGTTGTAGACATAGCGAGTGGCGGGCTGATCTTCTCGCAGGAGCGCCCTACTTGCTACAGATCTTTGGTCGCAGATCTGTGTATCGCATAGCTTGTGCTAGGACCGTTAGGTTCACCCCTTTTCAGTTAGGATTCCCCCGATGTGTAACTTCTTGTTTGTAAGTTACTTTCTAGATGCATTGTAAGCCATGTCGGCTGCGTAGTTAGCTTGATTTAAGCTTTTTTGCTTGTAAGTTGTTATCTAAACAGATAAATTGTAAGTCATTTTGACTCATAATGATAAATCGCTTTTATATGATTTGCTGTCTTGTCACAACAAATTACAATTTCGCATGCGTATTGGCAAATTTCGCCTTCTTTAGTGCTATATACACACTTTTGCATTGTTGCTTATGATTTGCTATCTGCCGTATAAATCCGCAGACATGTTTCTAGATCGCTCGAGATCGTGCTTGCGCAGCTTTGCTATCTTGGCAGATAGGCTTGTGGTTTGTTTCAGATTAAAGTGTGCTATCTCATCAGATAGGCCTTTGGAGATCACTTAAGATCATTTTGCATAATGCTGCTATCATGGCAGATAGACTTAAGAACGATTTTAAAAATCGCATTTGCATAGCGCTGCTATCGCGGCAGATAGGCCTGAAAGATCATTCAAGATCATGTTCGCATGGGCTGCCATCATAGCAGATGGGCTTAGAAGATCAATTAAGATCGTTTTCGCATGAGCCGCTATCGTGGCAGATAGGCTTAGAAGATCAGTTAAGATTGTTTTCGCATGAGCTGCTATCGTGGCAGATAGGCTTAGAAGATCAATTAAGATCGTTTTCGCATGAGCTGCTATCGTGGCAGATAGGCTTAGAAGATCAATTAAGATCGTTTTCGCATGAGCTGCTATCGTGGCAGATAGGCTTAGAAGATCAATTAAGATCGTTTTCGCATGAGCTGCTATCGTGGCAGATAGGCTTAGAAGATCAATTAAGATCGTATTTGAATGAGCTGCTATCGTGGCAAATAGGCTTAGAAGATCAATTAAGATTGTATTTGCATGAGCTGCTATCGTGGCAGATGGGCTTAGAAGATCAATTAAGATCATATTTGCATGAGCTGCTATCACGGCGGATAGGCTTTTGTTAACAGTAATAATGAACTAAATGAAGCAATAAAACAGCTAGAAGCATAAAGTTCTTCTCATTTGGGAGAAGTCTTTTATTATAGAACTCTCATATGGGAGGGATGAGATTACAGCCCTCTCATATGGGAGAGGTGATGTGCGAATCATAGCTATACAGAGCATAAGGCAACGTTGTAATAAAACGCATATAATGAGAGAAGTCAGGGATAATACTTCTTAATCCAGCGCATGTTGACTGAGCTTGGGGTTGAGGTCGTTCCATGTAACCTCCGCATGCTGCAGTAGCCACTGTCAAAGACTTCTGTGACTTCAAAGGGTCCTTCCCAATTGGCTGCGAACTTTGGGTGAGCCGCCTCTCGCATGCAATGGTCAGATGCGCGCAAGACCAAATCTCCAACTGCGAAGCCTCTCCGTTGGACTGTTTTATTGTACGCACGAGCAATCCTTTCTTGATATCGTTTGTTAGTCCTTTTAGCTTGCTCCCGCTTTTCTTCTAGCAGGACTAAGTCATGGTCGCGTTGATTGTCGTACAATGTGTGAAAAGCCAATCTTGCAGAGTTAACCTTTACCTCCGCAGGTACCACAGCCTCGGCTCCATAGCATAGAAGGAATGGCGAGACCCATGTGGGTGTCCTTGGAGAAGTCCGGTAAGCCCATAGGGCTATGCTTAAAGAATCAGCCCACTTCTTGTGGTCGTCTGCGACCATCTTGCTCAAAATTCTCAAAAGTGTCTTGTTGGTCGCTTCTGCTTGCCCATTCCCCTTCGGGTAGTACAGAGTGGAGCATATCTGCCTGATGTTGTATTCTGCTAGCTTCGCAGCCACCTGGCGATTAACAAAAGTCATGCCATTATCCGAAAGGATGGTGTTGGGAATTCCGAACCTGCATATGATGCTTTCTTGGATGAAATGGACCACAGCTAACGCATTTGTCGTATTTAGTGGTATCGCTTCTACCCACTTGGTGAACAACTCAGTCGTGGTGAGAATGAAGTGATTCCCATGTGAGGTTGGTCGAATGGGACCAATAAAATCCAGAGACCATGTGTGAAACGACCATGGTGTTCCCAATGCATGTAAATCTACAGCAGGAGCGTGTACTAGATTACCTTTAAATTGACACTCTTGGCAACGTCGCACTTTGGCGCGGCAATCAGCCTCCATCGTGGGCAAGAAATATCCAATTGAGAGGAGTTGTCTGCATAATTTCGCACCTCCCTGATGTTCCACCTGGTGAGAAAGGTCCATCACTTCTTGTGCTTCCCTGCTGTCTAGACATCGCAGCAAGTTACTTTCATGGCCCCTTCACCAAAGCAGGTTTTCTTGTACCACATATCGGGATGCTTTCCTCCTCAGTTTCTCAGCTTCTTTTCTTGATTCGGGTACAGTACCCTGGGTGAGAAAATCAAAGAGTGGTTTCCTCCAATCCGCATCATCATCGGTCAGAGCAATGAGTAAAGAATCTGTGATCAGTGCGCAACTCTCGCACTTTCCTTGTATCAGTGCTGCGGCCGTTGACATGTCCGGCCAGTGAATGCCATATCTCTGAGCTTTCCGATAGATTGACACTTCTCTTTCCCCGCAAGCATGTTGATGAATCTTTTCTAACAGCAGCAGTCCTTCTTGCTCGGAGACGCATCGCATAAGTATCCCACCAGGGCCCTTGTAATAGAGCGTGTTGTCATGTATGCAATACCCTTTGTGGATGCCCAGTTCTCGCTGCTCGTGCCCTCTGCGATGGCCCGTAAGATTGACTTTCTCCAGTCCGCATCGTCTATGCATTCATCGTCGCACGCGTCTTCTGTTAACGCCGACGATGTTCGCACTTCAATAAAGATTCTTGCAGGACATTTGTCCGTGCTAACCTTGGATCCCAAGGTAGCCAAAGCGTTTGCATGCCTGTTATCCGCTCGGGGCTTGTGCTCGTACCTGACGTCGCAGAATTGTTGCACCAGTTTTTGTACCAAGGTCCGGTCGGATAGTAGTTTTTTCTCCTTAAAACCGCACTCGCCCGAGGCTTGCTTGACAATTAGCTTGGAGTCCCCCATGACTGTCAGATTGCTTACTTCCAAGGCCTTTGCCGCTCGAAGTCCCGCAATGAGAGCTTCATATTCTGCTTCGTTGTTGGTGACTGCGAAGTCAAGCTTTGCGGACATCTGTATGACCTCCCCATATGGTTTGGTCAAGACTATCCCAGTGCCTCCACATTTCCTTGTTGATGAGCCGTTAAAATGGAGCTTCCAATAGGGCAAATCAACTGCATAGATTTCAGGTCCCTCCAATTCTTCTTCAATCACAGGCTCATGACTGTTATCGGGGAACTGCGCCAGCAAATCCGCCACCGCCTGCGACTTGATCGATCGCGGTCGTACGCATGTGATATCATACTGGGAGATGGTCATATACCATTTTGCCAATCTTCCCCCAGGAGTGGTGTGAGTCAGCAAATATCGTATGGGATCGCTCTTTGTGACTACCACCACTTTGTGCGACGCAAAGTAGTGTCTCAGCTTTTCTATTACGAAGAATAGAGCAAGGCAATGACGCTCGATGTCCGTGTACCTTGATTCTGTGGGCTCCACAATGCGAGAGATGTAGTAGATGGGCCTTTCTTGGCCCTCGTACTCCTGAGCCAAAAGAGCTCCTATAAACTTCCTTGTTGATGTCAAATACAGCAAAAGCGGTGATCCTAACTGAGGCGCGATCATTACTTTTGAGGATGTCAGCAGCTCCTTTAGTTTCCCGAACGCAGCTTCGTGCTCCGGAGTTCAGCTGTATACGGCATCCTTCTTGAGAAGGTCACTGAAACAGCAGGTGATTTCGGCGATCGCTGGGATGAAATGATAGCTTTCCCAAGAACGTTTTCAAGGCACTTCGATTATGTGGCAGCGTCATGCCGGTGATGGCTGATACTTTCGCAGGGTCAGGCTCGATTCCTTGGCGATTCACTACGCATCCCAAGAACTTTCCTGATGTTACCCCGAATGCGCACTTCATGGGGTTCATCTTCAGTTGAAAGCGTCTGCATCTATTGAACACTTTCCGTAAATCCGCCAGATGATCTGCCTCCTGTTTGGATTTAACCACCAGGTCATCCACATAAAATTCCACTTCCTTGTGCATCATGTCGTGGAATAGGGCCATCATGGCCCGCTGATAAGTTGCACCTGCGTTTTTGAGACCAAAAGGCATCACCGTATAGTTGAATACTCCCACTGGGGTGATGAATGCGGTTTTCCGTGCATCTTCAGGGTCGTTCTTAATCTGATTGTACCCACTGAAGCCGTCCATGAAATTGAACATGCGATGACCCGCTGTTGAATCAATAAGCAGATCAATGTTGGGAAGCGGAAAATCGTCCTTGGGGCAGAAACGATTGAGATCCCGGAAATCCACGCAGATGCGAAGCTGTCCATTCTTCTATACCACGGGCACAATGTTGGCCAGCCATGTGGGATGGTGATTCGGCTCTATGAACTTGGCGTCCAGGAGTTTGACAATCTCCTGCTTAATCTTCACATTGAGCTCCGGCCTAAAGCTTCTTGTGCTCTGCTTTACCGGCTTGGACCCCGGAATTACATCCAACCGATGCATGGTGATGCTTGTGTCCAGACCGGGCATCTCATCATACTCCCACGCGAATACATCCTTGTATTCGGTCCGGAGTTGTAGCAGTCTTTCCTCATCTTCGCTTGTGAGGTCCGCACTTAGAAAGACCGGCCTCTTCTTTTCTTCGTTCGGGCTTAGGAACACCTCCTTTAGCTCTTGCTTTTGCGGCCTGGGTTTTTCTTCCATGCATTCGGGTGCTTCTTTGAGCTTCTCTTCTGGAGTGCTCTGCATTGGCTTTTCTGTCCCCGCAATCTGCTCGATTTGGTTGATTTGCTCAGGGATATCCCCATGCCCGCGTGAGGACACCCTCGCGCACCTTCATATGTGATAGCATTTCTTCCCGTTGGCGTAGAAACTCTCTATCTCCTTGCCTTCAGGGTCATGCTTTGCTATTCTTTTCAGAGTTTACACGTTCTTTCGCTGGTAGGCGATCCGTGGCGCCTCTTCTCGCGTGGGCGGCTTTTCCTTGGCATCCTCCCTTGTCACCATCACTCCCGCAGGTGACTGATCCTTGATATCTTCCCATAGGGGTAAAGGAGTAGGGTTAAATGGTCCCGGTGTTTGCTCATCCGCCATCTCGGTGAACCACACCGCCTCGCTGAGATGTGCTTCATCCATGTTGAATGGATTCGTCGAAGCCGGTATCTCGACTATTCTGTCGTTCCAAATAGCCTTCATCACTTGGTGGGCTGTTGAAGGGACAGCATCAAAGCGATGAATCCAGGCTCGACCTATGATCATGTGATACGTAGTGTTCGAATCTATGACATAGAACTTCGCTGAGCACTTGATTTTGCCGATCTGGACACCCAGGCGGATCCATCATATCGTCATTCTGGAGTCACTTCCGAATCCCATCAACTGGGATGGGCGCTTGACAATCTTGTACTTGGGGATCCCTGCTAGCTTCAATGTATGGGGCGAAACAACGTTAACCGCTGCTCCTCCATCGACGAACGATCTTTTGAATTCGACGCCATTGATGATGGCCGTCACATACAGAGGCCTCTGGTGGCTCGCATCTGTCTTCTTGTCGCTGGCGGAAAAGGTCATGATCTTTTCCGTAGAGCGGGATGCCCTAACGACTTTCCCATTGGAGACTACGAGATCCTCCTCGTAGTCTTCTGCTATCCTTAAGATCGCTTTTGTCATCTCCATCCGGCACTTTTCTGAGAAGTTCATCTCGTCGAAGAACCTGCTGAAGCCGTGCGACCCCTTCATCCGGTCGGCACGCTCGTCCTCCGTGTCTATGTTGTAGTCTTCGTCATCATGGACTTCGGCAATAATGGGTAAACCATTCTCTGCGACCTCTTCCAGATCCACAATCGAGATCATAGCGACCTCTTTGCCTTTCGATTGTTGCTCCGCATGGGCAGGAAGTGGATTGTTGCGCACATCCTGCCTTTGGTCGCTAACGATCAGCTCGCCGTTCTTCATCTTTTGGCTGAACACACTCCTGAGCTTCTTACGGTCCGTCGTGGGATGCATGACCTTGCCGTGGTATTCTCACCACTTCGGGTCCCTCACCATCTCCTTGGAGGGGCCCTTTCGAGCGGCGGTAGGACACCGTCCTTGCGCCATTGCCTGCAGAGGTCGCTTGCTTCTTCCACCGAACATGGCAGAGGTGGTGCATCAAAGTTCACAATCTTCGCCTGCTTCTGGGGTGAAACTGTATTGACTTCAGCTTCGCGTCCCCTCTTGTAGCTGAATCTCCCGATTTTGAAAGTAGTACCGCCCGAGGATCGCTCTGGAGCGCTTCTCTTTTTCTGTCTCTCGACTATAGGCTCGATGTTCTTCGTGCATTCGATTAGTTTTGAAAACGTAGGCGTTTGCAGGTTAATAAGCATACCTCTGTACTCATCTCGCATGCACTGCAGGCATATCTCCACGAGTCTGCTTTCGAGCATCACATCTTTGCATTCCAAGGATTTGGCCCTGAACTTCTTGATGAAAGTTATTCCGTCCTCCTCGCGCTTCTGATACATCCGCGATAGGTGGATCATCGTCACCTTTTCCTCCATCTGGAAAAACTTGGTGTAGAACTTTTGGACCATGTCGTCCCAAGTCTTCACGGACCCAGCTTCCAACGTCCTGTACCACTTGTACGCTACGTTTCCCAAGGATTTCGGGAACTCTCGCATCAGCAATTTGGGATCGGCTCCATACGGCCCCATGACATCGATGAAACGCATGACATGTTCATGAGCGTTTCCATTGACATCTTCGAACTTGTCCCATTTAGGAGCCTTGTACCCAACGGGGTTAGGCATGATATAGATCTCTCGTGGGATAGGTGGATCGTTGTCTAGCTTCGGGATGATGGTATCCGCGAATGATTGGTGAGCCAAGATGGTGTCTATGCGCCTCTGCAGAGACGTCATACACTCTGGAGTGTTTCCCTCGGTAGCAAGAGGGGTTGCTGCAGGCGGAGGCGACACATATGCCGCTGGAGGACTAGGGACATATTGCGCGTTCACATTGCCCCAGATTGCCGTTGGAGGAGGCAAGGGATACTGCGAGGCTGGGTTAGGTACCAAAGCCGGAGGCTGAGGAGTATGAGCGGTGAGGGGCAACATCTGAGCTGTTGACCCTTGAATTGAGGGTAGCTGCGTAGTCGCCGGTGGAGTTTGCAGATTAGGGTTGGGTGGTGTGGTTGACACTCCCAGTCCTTGAGTGGTAGAGGCTCCTCCTCCCTGAGAAACGGTGGTGGCTGGTGCAGGGTTTGGTGCAAGAGTCCCCAAGACAGCCATGATCCGTTCTAGCTGCGCAGATTGAGCTTTGAGAGCCTTCGCCTGACTCTGTATGGTAGCGTCCAAGGCCTCTAGCGTCGGAGCTTCACCGGTGGTCGTAGGAGTGCGGCGGATCTCCTCTCCCGAGGCGGCTTCGGTAGAAGGCGATCTGTTACTGACATCATCCTCCTGAGACATGGCTGCTTATGATGGTAAGATTCACGTCGGGTTCACCAAAATGTGCACAAGAGATACCGGCAGGGAGAACTCCGTGTACACCGTAAGTAGAGGATCAGAGATGGCACAGGAAGAGTTGGGTTGTGTGTAGGGAGAGAGTAAGGCAGTAGTAATGTCTGAGACAGAGACAGAGGTTTGGCAGAGCTTCCGCGTATGGCTGGTGTGTCCCCCTTTGTATGGAAAGGTTAACGTCCTATATAAAACGGAGAATGTGACCGTTGTAGTGTGGTTAATGCGCCCATCAATGGCGGCTTAATTAGCTTAACCACAACGGCACGTTCATCCGCGTATATAGGGACCGTTACAGCACGTTATGCGCGAATACCGGAACCGTTATGGGGTTGACCGGGTTTGACCGGATTGACCGGGTTTGACCGGATTGACGGGGTTTATGGAGCTCGTGCCATAAATCTCTCAAAAGCAGTTACTAAAGGTCGCGTGCGGGCTTGGCTCGCACGCGACAGGACTTACTCTAGCCTCCAAACCACTAAGTCCCTACAAGTCCCGTGCAGTGGTATGCGAGGGCCCTGTCTCGCAGCCCCCACATGGATCAGCGCGGCTGGTGATCCAGTGTGTGTGGAGCACAATATGGTGTGCTGGATGGTTGCCACGTGGCCAAGATCTGTCAGCTCAGAAAGCACTATCTACACATGTCACATCACATAAACACATTTTGAGACGTAAAGAAATATAAGAATTCATTTGACACGAAGGAGTTAAGCACACTAGGCTTGGCATGTTTACTTACCTCAAAGCAAATTCAACTATCGCAAATCAGCCGACGTACTCGATGTACTCGTCGTCGATGAACTCGTCACCTACACGTAACAATACCCTAATTAAACATAATACTCTAGCAATATAATTGCTATACTATCTACATGCATATGACACTTGACGGTTTATGTTTCTAACACCAACCCAACATCTCACTTAATTCATACTTCAAAACCAAACCCAAAATCTTGCCCCAAAATCCTATAACTTAATGTGTACATAACCTAACATAACATCACCAATTTTATTACTCCAACTTCCCAAATAGATCATGGCTAAAAAACAGTCTCATTAGATTCAAAACACTCTGAATAATAAGTTTAGCCTCAAACGGATCCGAATTTCGATTCCTGGATCAAAAGATATGCTTGTTTCAAGTTTCCAATTTCACTCAAAATACCCATACGGGAATTATCAATTTTCATCAACTCAACTCCAAAACGTCTAGTTAATCCCGTATTCAAACAAAACCTAATGTAACATGAATAACCATATCAAATCAGGTTACTACCCACATACTATGCTCATCAAATCACCCAAATCGCTTAATCAAACGTCTCTTCCATAACTAGGGTTTTTCCCACAAACTAAGAACATGATTAAACCAAAACTTGATGATTAATCCTACGATTTCAAGAATGATGAAACCAACAATATAAATCTGGTAATTGAAGATCACATGCAACGTACATCAATCATAAACAAGTGATCAATAGAACAAGAGATCAACAAGAGAAAAGAAAAGAAGAAACAAAACTAACTCAAAACTCGCCGCCCATGGAGGTCGGACGGGAAGAGAGAGACGGACGGAGAGAGAGAAAGAGAGAAAGAAAGAAAGAAAGAAAGAAAGAAAGAAAGAAAGAAACAGAGAGAGAGAGAGGGAGAGAGAGAGAGATACCTGATCGGAGGGAGAGAGAGGCGGCGGCGGTGGTGTGGCTGTCGTCGGGGAAGAGAGAGGGACCGAGAGAGTGAGAGAGGGACGGGTGAGAGAGGGAGAGACGTGAGAGAGAGATAGAGAGAAATTGGAAGAGTGAGGGTTTTATGAGAGTTGAAAAAAATCAACTTCATGAGGAAGGAAACCCTCCTCAATTAGGAAACTTTTACGTAGGAAGAAAAGTTGGGTCAAAAGACACTTTTCCCCCCTTTGTTTTGCCAAAGGCAACTACCTCCCCCAAACTCAAGTAAAAGACACTAAAACTCTTGGATTAAAGTCGCAAAGATCCCTCAAACTCTCGTAACCATTATAATTAACTCTCGACAATTAATTCAACTCCCCAACACTTACAATAATATCACAAAATACCTATAGTCACAAAACGGGGCATTTCAGGTTTGTCGTCATTAGATAGAACGTCGACGTTCTAATAAGGGTCCGGGCACAAATTATTATAACTTAAAGAAAATAATTAAAATTGTCGTGGCAGTCCTCAAACTTGAATACCCCTCATCAAGTTGGAAGTCGTGACATCTACACTTTCAACTTGCTGATTATGTTCAGTAATTTAGGACCTGACAGCGTCATGGTGAGAAAATATGATAGTTGTGCTAGCGAGGAACATACTGCTGAGAAACAGACCTTGCTTACACCAAATCATGGATTAAATGGCTACCCAAATCAGTGTACCTGGTCTTTTCATGTAGAATGGGATTATGAGAAATGTGTATAACAGATTCATCATCACACAACACAAGTGTGGTCTTCTCAGTGTGATCTTGAGATCAGAAAGAGAGGGTATCCATGCAAGTTCACATGTTGTAAATGTAAGGCATTTTTTCCTGCCTCAGGTGAACTTCTAGAAACTACATTTTGTTTCTTTAATTTCAACTAATGAGAGAACTTCCAAGGAAAACCAAATATCCTGATGTAGACATTCTTGTGTCTAGACACCGTCCCTAGTCAGAATCTGATTAGGCTGTAAGATTGAGGTCTGATGTAGAGGAAAATAGTTCATGTCCTGGTGTCTATTTAACATATCTCAAAACATAGTGCAAAGTTGTTATATGTTCTTGAGGGGGATTGCTAACATATTTAGTGACCTTATGTACAGCAAAACAAATATCATGCCTGGAATGCCGTAAATATAAAAGCTTTACAACCAATTTCAAATGTGAGGCTTCTTCACTCTGCACAGATGTCCCTTGGTATTGTCTCAAATGAAGATTGTCAACCATTGGTGCCTTAGCTCGTTTGCAATTCAGGTATCCAGAATTATGTAGACTCTCAAGTGCATACTTTTTCTGGTTGGGTAAGATTCCAGCCGAGCTTCTTTAGACATCAAATCCCAAGAAGTAATTAAGTTATCCAATGTCTTTAAGTTTGAATTGCTCGTCAAGCATTCTCTTGAATCTGTCTAAGACTTCCATATTATTTCCTACAAGTGGTATACCATCTACATATACAACAATGCATATGAAATAGTCATTCCACTGTGCATGAAAAGACTGTTGTCACTTTTGAATTTATCAAAACCCAATTCCTTCAATGTGGAAGAGAATTTTTGAAACCATTGTCTACAATCTTGCTTAATATCATACAATGCCTTATTGAGCTTGCATACATGCCTACCTATCTTTGTAGATTCCAAATTGCACCCCTCTCTTAATGTCATGTAGACCCTCATATATGTCTCAATGTAAAATTGCATTGTTCACATCTAGTTGTTGCAGTGACCACTTGTGTGCTGCTCCTACGGAAATAATGCATTTCAAAATTGGCAACTTTTCAACTGGTGAAAATGTCTCAGAGTAATCAATTCTTTTGGTTTGAGTGTACCCTTTGCCACTAATCTAGCCTTGTGTCTCTCAATACTTTCATCAGCCTTAAACTTTGTCTTATACACCTATTTGCATATACAAGTTTTATGACCATAAAGCAATTAAATTATTAACCATGTCTTGTTGTCTTCCAAAAGCTTGAATCTCTTTTTGCATTGCTTTAACCCCATTAGGATCACATTTTTCTTATAGAAATGAGGTATGATCAGATCTGTCATGTAATTGGAGTGAGATAAGTTTTATGTGGAATGGTAAGATATGGATATGTCATAAGTATACACATGGTGTGACTTTTGTTTTTGAGTAGGTAGTACATAATCCTTAAGAGAGATGGACTTTTGAACTGTCTTGATGAATATCTTACATGAATAGGAGGTGGATTTTGAGGAAGGTCTTGAAGCAAATCATTTATGTAGGATGTCTGAGGTGGTGTTGGATGTATAGTAGGGGGATTTGAAGGTTTAGGAGCATTTGGAGGTGGTGTAAAGAGATATCAAAAGCTGAATTTGGTGGCAGAAAGTCATTGAATGGATCATTTTCGATGTCATCAATGCCACTATTGCAAGGGAACACACCTTCATGGAACACCACATCTCTTGATATGACAATGCATGAACCCTCCAAATTAAATAGTATATTACCTTTTATGCCAAACACATATCCCAGAAAAATACATTTTGATGCTCTAGATGCAAAATTGTCTTCCATTTGACAGTGTTGATGCATTTCATGAAGAACCAAAACATTTCATAAATGAGTAATCTGGTACCTTGCGATGTAAGAATTCGTTGGGTGATTTGTTCTTGAGTCTTGTAGAAGGAAGCATGTTTATCAAATAGGTTGTAGTAAGAACACATCCCCCATCCCAAATATTGTGGGAACATTATATTGAAATCCAAATGCGCTGGCTACTTCTAATAATGATGGTGCTTCCTGATATGAGACTGAATTTGAAATCAGGTACGCGTAGCACACCATGAAGAAAGTGACAAGGGTACCAAAATGGAAGTTATTACAACCGTTCGTTCTAATGTTGTATAAATATATTTACCATACTTACTTTCACTAGTCACATTTAAGTCTTCATTCGCCTCCTTTGTTGATTTTAATTGTCTAAGTGTTTTCTTTTCTGAAGGTCAAAGTCTAACTTTGTCAAAATAAGTGTCAATTCGTCTAGTTTTAGACCAGACGAATGAGTTCATTTGTATGGTTTTAAACCCGAAGAATGAGTACATTCGTCTTATATGACTGAACTCATTCGTATGGTCTAAAATCAGACAAACAAACTCAATTGTCAAAACTAAATACTCACTCGTCTGGACATTTTTCAGGTTTATACTAGAGGAATTACTCAAACGAGTTAGTAAGCCTTGCTCTTCGTCATGTTATATACCCACTCGTCTAGACATTCGCCTGCTTCTAAATCAGACGAGTATCTAGACAAGTCTATTTTTAGATCAACATATCTGCAAAACTCATATACGTTCATCTTCTCGTCTGATTCAAACCATCCGACGAATCAAAGATAAGGAGGGTGGACTCTTTGTGGCAGTCGGTGGGGTCTTTCAGCTATATCATTGTGTATTTTTTATTATGGTTTTGGTTCCGATTCAGACTCATGTTTGTTCTGTTCTAATGACTCTTCCTCATCATCATCTTTAACAGATGCAGAAGTTGACGACTCGAAGGAGTAGGAAAATGATTCAAATGAACATAATGGATTTGGCATGGTGTTTGATTTATTTGCCGGGATCTTTTCCATCTCTCATGACTCCTCGGATTTATGTGAATCTGCTCTATAAAGTGTCATGGTGTTTGATATAAGGGAGAAAATGAGGGTTGGTGAGATGGGACATGAGATATTTAATACACATAAGTGTATCACTTACAGACAAATTAGAGAGAGCGGGAAAAACCAAAAAACACATAAGCTCAAGGATTTTAAACTCCCGGAGTGAAATTCAACAAGCGCCAAGAATAGAGTACGGGGAAATATTCAGAGGGACAAAAAGAACATAAAAAGGGAAAAAAGGAAATGTGGTATTAAAAAAATTCACATTCACACCCCAAAGGTTTAATGTATCTTTCTAAAAAGTTCCATTTCAATGGAATTGGTAGAACTGAAAACAAGATGAGCCGATTGAGTAAAATTCCGAGTAGTGTGCTAAAGGAACAGAGCGAGAGCATGTATTAAGTCTCCTCGTTTATAACATACCGAATGAGTTTGAACGTGATAAAAAGTGACTCATTAGCTCTCAGAGTCATGCTTAATAATTGTTGGAATAACTCAATCAACAAGGGAGATTTGGGGAGGCTAGAATTTCCTATTCCGTTTTGGAGACTTTCTTAGGTTGCTTTGGGCACAAGTCAGGGTCCTAGGTCTATATAAGTGTCCTAGGTCATTGCTAGACTTGTGTGTGGTATGTAACTCTGTATTCTCTCTCAATAAACATCATGTTCTGAACGTGGAGGTAGCTAGCGGGTTCGTTAGTGAATCCACTAGTGAACCACAGTAAATATTGTCTCGTTCTTGTTTTTCTTCATTGTTCATGCTCGAGTACCCCCAATTTGTAGCAAACTGGTAATAGAGTCGTGTCCAACGATCTAGGTGGATCCAAGAGCTAAAGTTTCACGTTTTCGTTAAACTCAAAGATAGCGTTTTGCAATTCAGGTGGAGCGAGCTATCTAGAATTGTGTTTCAAGATCCCACCAAGGATGATGTCTGATTTAGAAGCTGGACCCTCTCGTTGGCCTCTAAAACAGGAGGGGCATGTACACAACCATCTGAAGCGCCATGGTGGGCTATCTGGGCTCTTGTTGGAGCAATCTTGCGTGCATCAGATCGAACGTGCATTTGAGGTGCATGTGCATCTAGCCTCTGGAACATACGACATGCATACGACGCGCATCCAACATGTACTGATTTCTGTCGCGAATATGGTGGTTTGCATTCGCACAAATTGATAAGCCTTTTACACAAATGCTTCGTGCGAATGGAGTTTTTGGTGGTTCGCGTGCATTCGGCAATTGGCTCATGGCGTGGAGCATCTGACGTGTGAATCTGGTTCTAAATATGGCGCATGTTATGTACCTGTTTTTGTTTTAGGTAGCTTCATCTATTTGTGGGGCGTGTACCATGACACGCAGTTGGCTAGCATCTGACACGATTAGGGTTCTGGCTCGCATCTGGGGCATCGGAGGCAATTGGGCGCAATCTGGCACGACAATCTGTTTGGGCACTCTGTAGTGATGCATCATGTATGAGTAAATCTGGCACTTGGCATGGTGCATCTGTCTGGCGCAAGTGGGCACGTTGGGAATGTATTTGGTCTTGCCTCAATGAATACATTCAAGTCTAGTTCTGGGTGGAGCACTTGTTTCTGGAGGTGCATCCACATCTACCGCATTTGTTGCATGGATGCATAGTAATTGGAGCAACTTTTTGGCGAATCTAGTTCCGCATATCGCTGTGGAACATCTGGATTTGCTAAGGCGTACTCATTTTTGGTTGTGGGAGACACATCCAGTTCAGGTTTGAGGAGAGAAGTATTGGGTTCCGGTTTTTCGAGTGGTTAAAAGGATTTGATGCAATGTGGAGCTTTGTCTTGAATCGAAGGAACCAAGAATCGACGAGAATTCAGGTTGCTCGGTCGATTTGAGTTAAGGTGGAGATTTATTGGAATAACTCAATCAACTAACAAGGGCGGCTATAATTGATTCCTATTCTGTTTAGGAAATTTTCTTAGGTTGCTTTGAGCACAAGTCAGGATCATAGGTCTATTTAAGTGTTCTAGGTCAGGAATAGACTAGTGGGTGGTGTGTAAATTTGTATTCTCTCTCAATAAACATTAGGTTATGGCCGTGGAGGTAGCTAGCAGACTCATTAGTGAATTAGTTAGCGGACCACATTAAATAGTAGGAGAGAAGAAGGGTTGGTGAGATGGGCATGAGAGATTTGATACACAAAATGGTATCATTTAAAGACAAATCAGAGCGAGATATGAAAACCAAAAGAACCATAAGCTCAAGGGTTTGTTAAAAAGTTCAAAAAAACGGACCGGCCATCGAACCGGTGAGGCACCGGTTCATGGTTGGACCGGTCGGACCGGTTCAATCGCATGTTTACTTAATAATATATATTTGTTATTTTTTTATACAAAAATAGTAAAAATAATGGAAAATAGCAAAAAATGTACTTGAAAGATAACTAAATTAACTAAATTATAGTCAAAAACAATATATTTTGATGAAAGATAACTAACACATAATGGCATCCACAAGTAATATGAAATAAACATTTGATGAAAGAACAACTTGCCTCTATAATAATTTGAATGTAGACTTATATTTGCGAAAGAGAAAAGATAAAAGAATCTACAAAAAATAAGCTGTCAATGTTCCTCAAAAGGAAAAAAAAAAAGGAAAAAAAAAAAAGAAGAAGAAGAAGAAGAAGAAGAAGAAGAAGAAGAAGAAGAAGAAGAAGAAGAAGAAGAAAAGGAAGAAAAGTTGCTTATTACAGTGAAATGTTAAGTATAATGATTTCTCTATATTAAACGCACATGTCCTGTTGTCGTGGTGGTAAGACTTGTGGCTTGTTTGCCTGAGGTGCAGTTTTGATTCGCTCCTACGACACTTTTCATTTTTAATTAAAGAGAGAACCAGCGGCTGGTACGACCAGTTCGACGGTTGAACCGTCTGTACGGATGACGTGGCCCGGTTCCTGTGCATGGGCGGTCTGATTACCTGATCGTACCAGTCAAGCCTCGGTTCGCCGGTCCGATCGGTCGAACCGACCGATCCAGTCCCGTTTTTAAAACTATGATTTGTTAGATTCACGGAGTGAGATTCAACGCGCGCTGAGAATAGAATGAGGGAAATATTCAGAGGGACAAAAAGAAATTAAAAACGAAAAAACAAAATGCGGTATTGAAAATTCATGTTCACACCCTTGAGGTTTAGTGTCTCTTTCTACAAAGTGCTCTTTCAATTGACTTGGTAGAACTACAAACATGATGAGCCGGTTTAGTCAAATTCGAGTCGTGTGCTAAAGGAACAGAGCTAGAGCCTGTATTAAGGCTCGTCGTGTTTAACGTACGTAGCTCTAAGATTCATGTTTAATATATCTTTATCTCACACACACATATATTTATATATGCGTGTGTGTAAATGATAATGTGTAAAATCCTATAATATATTTGATATATTACACATTTTTGTTGTTTAGGTACATTTTGATCATAATTGTTGGATCGAAATTTTTTAATCGTCCCACTTAGTTTCATTAGTAACATTTAAGTCTCCATTCGACTCCTTTTTGGTCTTAATTGATCTTAATTGTCCAAGAGTTCTTTTGTTTCATAGGTCAAAGTCTTCATTTGTCACAAGAATTGTCAAATCGTCTGGTTTTAGATCTGACGAATGGGTACGTTCGTTTGATTCTTCGTATGGCCCGAAATCAGATGACTGAACTCATTTCTATGGTCCAAAATCAGACGAATAAACTCAATTGACTAAATCAATTACTCACTCGTCTGGACATCCGTGTGGTTTATACTGGGGGTGTTCACGGTCTGGTTTGGTCGGTTTTAGGCCATGAAAGACACCCTAAACCGAAATGTTCGGTTTTAATTTTTTTGGAACCGAAATGAACTCGGTCCACAAAATTAAAAATTAAAAACCACGCCTAAATTTCCGGTTCGGTCCTGGTAAAAATTTCGGTTTTTGAAGAAACAAAATTGATGTAATTATTTTTATTACAATAGTGAAATATCAACATTCATACATATTGCAGAAATGACTAAACAATTAGGACCGAATCATCATTTGGTTGAGCATTTTTGCCTTCAATTCCAGAGCATTTTTTCATCATCTTCCATGAGAAGTTGCCTCATGGCTAAATTTTATAAACAATATGTTGTCCCTCACAAGCTTCGGACCATATTTTGAGACAGATAGGAAGAAACTTTTTGGATGAATTCAGAACCAACAAATTTCTTAATTTGGTAAACACCAATTCATTTCAATATAGCACAAAAAACTATGTCCATATCATACTTCAAAAGAAAAATAAAATCAGTAAGTACTTGCTCTAAAACTAGAAACATATTGTGATCCAAAACACACTTAATTATTGATGCTACATGTTCATATGAAACTTTTAACAAAATATATATATGGAAAAAAAAAATGTAAATAGTTCACAACTTAAAAGAGTTTTGAAAGCCAAAAACAATACCACTAAAAATAGAAAAACAATGTGCAATATTTAAAGTTACTATTCGGTGCGATGCGGTTTTTTTCGGTTTTTTCAGTTCGGAACCGGTTCGGTTCATAGCCGGTTCGATTTTCAAAACGAAAAAACTGTTTTTAATAAACAAAAAATAGAGTGACGACCGATTTAGGTACGGTTCGATTTGGTGCGGTCGGTTCTTGAACACCCCTAGTTTATACTAGACGAATTAGTCGGACGAATATGCAGATATATTAGGTACTATCTATAGCGTTTGCAAGAGAGTACAAGTTTCAAATTGAAAATTAGGTTTTATTAACATTTTTTTTAGAATAGATTATGTGGCCGAATTCGAACCCGGAACTTCATATAAATACTTCAAACGCTCTATCACTCTCAGCTAGCACCGGTTTGCTTTATTAACATTTTTTTTATGTTGTACAAATCCTAATTATTTTAAATAATTGCGTATCCTAATTATTTTAAATAATTGCGTATTTAATCCTACTTTGGTTTAAATAATTACATATTTTAACCTCAAGTAAGGTAAAGAATTCTCACAAAGTCAACCGAGGGTAGAGGGCAAAGACGAATTTACCAGCCGTTTCAAGATCCATTTTTTTACGCCGTCATAGAGAGGTTCGATAGACAGTCCTCGCAGACCCATCGGTGCAGTTATCTCCGGCGTCATTTCCATCGGATTCTGCTTCTGTATTCTGTATTCTTGTTCCCCGCCGGCAGTAACTCCCCATAAGATGCCGTCTCTACAAACCTCTCTGCCTCCGGAAATCGCCAACAACGCCATTAGGGTTCGTCCATTCATTTTCGTTTATCATCTCTTCTCTCTGACTTCACTTGATAACTTTTGCTTGCATAGTCAAATCTGGAACCCTAATCTCCCAACTTCTCAATTCTCTTATGCTCTGACGTTTTTTTCTTTCATTTGATTCGCTTTGGTGTGCAGCTTTATCGCGAATGCCTCCGGAGAGCTAAATTTGTTGGTAGCAAGGTACGCCGTCTTCTGTCTCTTCATTTGTTGTGCCTTTCAAATGGGATTGTACCTTATTACCTTGTAAGTTAATGTTATAGGTTATAGGAGAGTTTGTGATTTGTTTGGATTCAATTTGGTTGTTTTGTTTAGATTATTATGCCTGTAGTGTATGTTAGTAGAATGAATTAGGTTAAAATTTCTACATACTAGCATAATGGGCACACGCGATCCGTATACGTTACTGAAAGACCTATAGAAAGAACAAATGCCATACTTGAAAGACCAAAAGAAACATACCGTTGCAGCTGAAATGTAATGACGATGCTATACTTTCTAATTGCTAAGAGTTTACAGGATGATTGAAGAAACGATACTATGGACCCTCCAGCTGAAGCTGACATATTGATTGAAGAAATTTTTGGCTAATTGTTTTTCTGTAAAAATAAACGTTGCTAGTGAAGAAGTGCCAAAGCAATTGTCAAACAGTGCCGGGAGCATAGAAAGGAGTCGGTAATGCCAGCGAGCACGACAATGAACAAATCGGTTTGAGAAAGAGTTAGTGAGAGGGAGGGTCAAGGTTTGAGAAACAGTTAGCGGGAGGGAGGATGAAGGTTGTGGGCTGGGGTTTGAAAGAAACATTCACGATGGTAATTTAGGAGAGAGACAGAGACGTGGGCTTCATGGTAAAAGGTCGAAAAATTCGTTTAGGTAGTGGGGGTAATAGTGAGGTAGGGGGAGTGGTGGGAGTTGATCCCTATTTGACAAATAAACCCATATGATAATTTGTCCTAACAACTTGTATATGAGTAAATAAATAATCTTTTGAGGGATATTTCCGGAAACGTGAAAATATGACGGGCTTCAAAATTTGATTTCACCAAACTCGGCGTTGCCTTTTTATATTAGTATAGATACAGCTAAAAACGATGAATCGAACTTGAAAATGGCTGGTGTCGTAATTACTCAGAGAGAGAATCCTTCATGCTTTAGCTCTATGCTATGCCTTCCATTCCATATCCACAACTTTAGGAGTTGTAGTTTAAAAATCAACGAGTGTGTTATGCTACAATATGGTGTTGGATTAGTTCAGTGTGTAGTGCAGTAAAAGAAATATCGTTCCCGATGTGCGCTTTTGATGAGCTATCAAAGTAATGGTGATGTTTGAGAAGGGATACTGAGAACTTATATCTGGTGCAGATGGGTTATGGACTTAGTGCAGATTTGGTCCATATTTTGTGGCGACTGGCTCGCAACCTAGTGAAGGTTACACTTCAAATATTTCATGTTTACTCACCATCATATTGGTGCGAGTAATAGCTTGTGTTTACAAGTAAAGGCATTTGTGCAGACATTCATACACCCACCTTTTATGAATACATCTAAAGATTAGCCAAAAAATCCTAGTGTCAAAGTTGGATTGACATCATATGATTTAAGTACAGGTTCACAAATCACAACCACTTTAAATTTTACCCAATGCTTAAGAAACCGTGTTCTCATCCTGAGTACTCTAAAGTCTAACAAATCTCCCACAAAGGTTAGAGCTTAGCTCACTCTACTTTTCTCCAAACCCATAAGTCATATACCACAACAATACATAACTTACTAGATAAATGCGCTCCTTATGTGGGTGTAGCAATTTTCAAGATTCAAGTTCCGCTACACAAAGCCATTCATAATGGAACACAGGGTGGCTACTGCTGTCACTCTAAAAACAAGAATGGTCACCCCTATGCTGTTATGTCAATGACGAATCTGTTCTGATCACTTCCAACCAGGGTTTTTAAAACCCCCCGTTACCGTCACGTTACGGCCAATACGTAGCTGAATCGGCTGTGAACTATTCACCCGATGTGTTGTACGCTATGAAGCACGGGAACGCCATATAGGCTCTCGTCCCCGTTTCGCACCCGTCCGGAACTCCCGGAAACGTCCCCGGAAAAATGAGATTCGGAACCTACCTGGAGCGGCGCTGGGACGCGTTCCAGCTTTCTGGAACTCCTGGGGAACGTCCCTAGCCGACTATCAAGAGATCGACTGACCTATAGTCGGCCTTCACGACGACCTCCACTAGATCGATGACGTCTGATGACTTCGATCTCCACCAGATTCTCGGAGGCGACCGGCGACCACCGGCGACGGGATTTTGTGGGATCAGAAGGTCGATCACAAAAAGAAAGGAGAAGATGGCGGCCATGGCTGTAACAGGCACAGCCGCACAGCAGCTTCTAAACGCGTTGTTGGAGGAGAAAACCCACTTTTCTTGTCTATTTTCACTGTATTACCCAGTTCTTTTCTCAATTTTACACAAATGCCATTCCTCATAAAAGCCCTAATGGACTTTTCTGGACTTGTTTGATTTGGGCTTTCCTATTAAGTAAACAACCCAAAAGAGTTGGGTTTTCTAATTAGATATATTTATTTGTGTGTCATTTACATCATAAAAAATTGTAAATAAATAAGAAATTTATGTTTATTTAAATATATTTATATGTTTTTTTTATATAAAAATCGCCGTTCCCCCGGCGTTTCTTCTCCTAAATTTTTGAAAACTGCCGTTCCGGCGTTCCCGTCCCCGTTTCGTCTCGTCCCCGTCCCCGTTTCGGTGCTACATAGGTTGTACGTGAATGGAAATCACAGTTATAATGGCATATACGCACCATTATCGGTGAAAGTTGGACAACACACACCATTTCATCAACGTACAAGTAGAGACGGGGATTTTCGGAGAAGAAAAGCCATAACCCGAATAGAAATTCTAGAAAATCTATCGTAATCCACCTCCATAGCATTCAACTGAGAGAACATTCCATTGAGAGTAAGTAACCTCCACCTCTCCAATTTCTTCCCGAGGTTTGCAAATTTCAAGAATTCCGATTTCACTCTGTCCTTCACCTGATCGACGAGTACCGAGGAACTCTCTCCCTCCTCCTCGTATGTTTATTTGATCTTTTGTAAAGAGTAAAGCTACATGTATCTATAGGTATGTATTATAAATTATCGGTAATAATCTGTAATAACAAAGAAGTCTCTTAGGAGTTAGGACATGTTTGGTTCACTGAGATTATCAAGGATATATCTTGTTTAACTATGAAATATCAAGTGTTGGATAATAAAGTATACATGTCTAAAAATTACTTATGAATGGTCTAAACAAGTAGTAAAAATACTATAAAAATGCTTGATATACAAAAACAAGGTTCTAAAAGCATTTTGCACATCTTTTAATGATTTTTAAAGATTCATGGATTCGTTTCCCGCTTCCCGTTACAGTGTCACCGGTACTGGCCGGTTCCTTTACACGCAACGGATACGTCAAACGAAACCGGTTTTCAGAAACATGCTTCCAACCTGCTACTTATTGCAAACAAACTCATTTAAGTAACAATCAGTGTTCTCTGCAGGCCTTACGGCCCTCAACTCAACTACAAGTCGAACAATACTTACCAACAGCTTATCATATCTAGGAGTATGTCTCTATCTTTAAAGCTGGGAATGCTTTCATGTCATAGTTTCCATCACCCTCTTCAAATATTTGTAAGAAAACCTGTTTTTAATTGGAATGTTTTCACTACAAATTCACATTATGCATCTATATATCCACTGTAGCTCCATATAATATTTGTTAGGGCTAAATATGAAGCCTGGGCCTTAATTTGTGGATAACATACTATGCTGAACTGGTATGAAAATTTTTACTTGGTGCTGAACTCCCTGTACTATCTATTATTACAAAAGAACAATGAATTGAAGTTTCTTGTACTGCAAATTACCAAGAAAATTTATTTTTTCTGTATATAAAATCTTGTTGGAGGTGCCTATTAAGTGGAGCAATATTAGCTGCAATCATAAATCTTTTATCCTAGTATGTCAGAACTCATAGTTTGAAAGTTACAACTCAGAGCAACTTGATAATTTTTGGTTTGGTAACGCTGCCACATTGTTAAGGGCTCATAGAACAAACATCACGTCTGAATTATCCCATTTGTTTCATAGAGAGCTCCAGTACGAGCTAAACTATTTGATTAGCACCCAAAATTCTTAAAAGCTCATATTGTAACTCTTAGTCTCATTCGTTAATCCAAATGGTTCTTTTGATCTGCAGATAAGACCGAAGTATGTTTAGATGTGATATGATACAAGAACCATTGCTCTCTGTTGTCTTAGCCATGTGTCTGAGGGAAAATGCATTCTACACATTGCATTAACAAGGCTATTCACTTGGTGTCATTGCATTAATCTAACTGATTCGCTCAAGCTAAAGTCAGCAAAGAAGTTGCTGGTCTAGTTCTGTTAACTAAAGAGAACAATCAAAGTAAATTGACCTTAGCAAGATAACCTAGATTCATAAATCCATAAGTGGGGTGAAGCAGCATTTAGTCTAGTCGTTTAGCCCTCCTTGGCCAGTTTCACTTTCTTTATTGGCTCCGGATGCCCTGTTGATGGTGTATTTTGGTGTTCTGCACTGAACGATCGTCATAGACAACATATATAACATATTGTAATTTTTCATATTTGCTTCTAAATTAAAATACATATATGGATTTCCACTTACTTTAAGCTGGAACTTGATCTCTTCACTTAATTCTCGCAGGTCAGTATCTAGTCTTGTTCATCATTAGTTTCTGGCGAAACTTAGGCTTTTAATATACCCAGTGCCCTCCTCAGATTTTGAATTGTGAAGCAAGGATACAAATATACCCTTACAAGTGTCAAGTATAATACGACCACAAACACAGGACACTGCAATTTACTGAAACAGAGGACGCAGACACGGGGAATATGGAAGATGCATATTATAGGAAAACAATCACTTAAATCCTGTGTTTAGGTAGGTACTAAACCGGACCCTCGTATTCTAAAAGTAACAATTTGGATATTAACATTAAAAGTAGCTACAACTTGGAACTTCCCTCCACTTTAGTTAATTTACCGAGTATACAAATGTTTACAATCATTGCTATATTGTGCCTGATGAAAGAGCAATGTTTACAATCTTAAAACTATCTAGTTGACCATAATGCCTAAAATCCCAAAATAAAGGAGAAACGAAGTGTGAAACAAATTAAAGAAAAAAACCGCAATTATTATGTTATGCATTATGATAGAGATTAGTGTAAGCAGAGAGATGGGTGCTACAAATACGATAGGACAAATGTGAAGGAAACTTGTTCTGTCGAGAGAGTAGAATAAAAAGGAAGTTAGTAGAATCTTGTTTTACAAACATAATTTACGTATCCATGTTTGCGTTCCCATGTCTGATTCTTTTTTTCTCATTGACTTATCACTGGAAGAAATGCCTCGCTCCGCTGTTGTATGGACCGGTTGGGTTTGAATTTATACGTTTGGAGCAGGATCAGACAACATTTTTCTTGTCTTCCTTGCTTGACAAAGTTTTGGCCCTTAGGGGCTTGGTCATTGGTATCCGATTATCATCCTTGTGTCTATGATTCGACATTTCACTGCTTTCGATCATAGGGTGGCTCACTTTGCCTACTCGCTTATTCTCAATTATAACAGATGGATCACAGAACTACATTTTCATATAAACTTCTATTACTAGCGAAAACAACTGATTCCAACCCGGATGTAGCAAATTGTCTACTACTCAACAGTGGATGCTAGTCTGACTACTACTAGATTCATTTACAAAGGATCAAATTGTCTATTACTCAAATAATATAACCATGCCCGCATTTGCTAATCTTATCCAATAACCCATCGGGCTTCAGCCAAATATTCGCAAAATGAAAAGGATGCTTTCCTTGGAACTCTCTACCCCAGTCTAGTAGAATTGGTATGTGATCTGATGCAGGACGTGGCAATGAGCGCTGAACTATGGACTCAATTACCCAGTGATGGACCCTAGTTTGACTTCTAGATTCATAAACAAAGAATCAATTATATAAATGGTGATAACAAATAGACAATCTTCTGCCATAAATAATTAAAGAACCTGCTAAAGCATTGGAGAAAGTTGCAGAGCTGACAGACGAAAGAAAGAGAGTTTGCTAATTAAAATTACGGTTTCAGTGTTCTCTCTAGACTGAAAGAGTGTGTTGAAGTTACGTGTTCTATTTAATAAAGTATTTTCATATTCAGTTTCATGGCTAAAGAACCAACACCGAAAACGTATTACCATTTTACGTTTTTTCACAAAAAGAAATTGCACTTTCAATGGACAACTTGGGCTTGGTAAACAAGTTTAAGACAACTCTACATTGGTAAATAAGTTTAAACGGTGCCCTTGTGTGGTAAATTGCCCCACATAAAATGGGATGGAGGGAGTATGTAACTCGTTCAATTGACTAAATAGGTTAAGTTTATTGCGAAAATAGGCATCAATGGAAAATGAAAAAGGGTAGAGATGTTCTTGTCACAGTTTTGTAGCAGTTGAGGACTAGAGATGCTTAAAGAAGCTTTCCTTCTGTTGTTTGCTTTGAGTACCTTATCGCGGATATTCTTTACTGGTTGAAGCTTCCTTTCATAGAATTTGCATGTGTTTTTTCTGTTCCAACGAAATTACCATTTCACCTGAAGTTGTCAAACTGACCTTGATGCCGGATAAATATGATACCATAATGTGTTTTTTATACCATTTGATCATGCAGAACTACAATACAGAGCTCGTGGTTGATATGGTTCGACAACAGTTCAAGAGGAACATGCATGAGACAGACCCAGAGAAGATTCAGCGGTGCAAGGAGGAGTGAGTGCTCGCGTTCATTTTGCATATCATATTTTCTTTTCATCAATTAGGGGAAATACTCTGTAGTAACTACTCTATTTAGCTGCTCAAAAATCCATCCTCTTATCTGTGCTTGCTTCCTGAATTTGCAGTGCGGCGAGAGGCCTCATAAATCACATATTGCACGAATCTGAGAGGCTGACTGGCCGTAAATTTAGTCAGATGTCTTGAAATTTGCAGGAGAAGAAGAAGAATTAAAGCTTCGGATGTGTTGGTTTAAGTTTTGGATGGTGTAATCAAAATAATGAAAAGACAAATTTTTAGGACCAATGCCAAGGGTGTTTCTTGACTTTTGTGTTAGTTGATGTAAGCAAGGCAACACCTGTTACACCTTGTACTAAAACATTTTATATGTCAAATCTTCTTTACCTGCTAAGCATAAATCGGCTCATCTTCCTACTCTCTCTGTTGCTCGTGTTTGCAGTCACAATGGCTTACTACTGTGGAATATACATATCTATTGATGTTTGAGAGCTTTTTGCTCGAGAAATCACTGTGAATCGACCAGTGGTGAGTGGTGACATAGTGATACAATTTTTTTTTTTTTTTTTTTTTTTTTTTTTTTTTTTTTTTTTGTAGCAGTCAGGCAATATGCTGGAATTTCATTGTTTAAGCTTGGGTTTAGATTGTCTTAAGCTGCTGAAGTGGTAGAACTAGCCATTGAATATCTCTTATTCTTCAACAGGCATACGGTCAGAGCTACAGCCCCTCACACTGCTTGGAAGCTTACGGTTTCATGTTCTATTTCACTTTGTGAGTCTTTTCACCCTTCCCCCCACGGTACTAACTCGCTATCGGTCACGCAGGAGCAGTTAGCCTTGCAAGGTGGTCCTTGCAGATTCACGAGATTCCACATGTCCCATTGGCTAGGTTTGACAATTTGGTCCGATTCGAGATATGAGTGATCCGAGAACAGATCAAGCACGAATCCTGTCTAATTTAAGATGGATCTGATATGGATTGTAAAAACAAAAACGTACCATGCTTCCGTGTGCCAGTAGTCGGAAGATATATTCAATGAGGAAAAATGCTATGGATTTTTGTTGAAGACCAGGAGGAGTTTAAGGGTGAGTTTGGGAATGCTTCTGCTGGCAGCACATCTGCTTTCCGACAGCAGAAGCAGTTTTAGTGTGTTTGGTAAAAATAAAAATTATGCTTTTCCGGACAGTTTCTGCTGTCCCACAGCAGTTTTCAGGAAGCAAGGGGGGGGGGGGGGTGCTTTTCCATAAAGTGCTTTTGATTAATTTATCTAACCTTACAAATTTTTGAAATATCAATACTTATCTTTACGAAAATGACACGTGTCATATATTTTTGTCATTTTACCTTCTCACAGCAACTTTACAGTTGATTTTACCAAACACAAAATTACTATGTCAATATTTCACAGCATCTTTTACGTGATATTTACCAAACAACATTTTATCAAGAATTCATCGCAGCTTTTCCATAGTGTTTTCACACAACAGCTTTCTAGCACCGCACAGCATTCCCAAACTAGCCCTAAGAGCCACAGAAATTTAGAGGATTGGAGGGTAACGGGAACCAGACCAGAAGCATGACCATCAGAGGGAAGAAAATCACTCTCTTGAATATTGTGCGACAGTCTTGACGGTTATAGGTGTCACAATTGTTGCAGGATGGTCGTGACTAACTTGAGAAGAGAAGTGAGGAAAACACCGACGGGATTAGTGTCTCCACAGGTCCCGGGCTACAGAGGCTCCTTGGAACTCCTTCGGTTATTCCGCAATTTGATAGGAGTGTGACATTTTGGAAGTAACGAGTATTGAAATAGATTGGAAACGTTAGAGATTGCCCCCAAATTTAGGGGCATTGGAGAGACCCAAAATTCAATTCTAGTGATTTATAGGCAGGGTGTTAGCAACTACTTGTCAGGTAGAGTAGCCTAGAAATAGCATGCAGATGGTTTGCTTGGAACTATTTTCTACCAGACCGCCTGAACAGTGTGGCTGAAAAACTCAAAAAATGGAACCGGGAAACCTTCAGCAGTATTAGAAATTGGCTTCAGGCATTGCAGAGTAAACTTGAAAATCTGGGGGCTGCTGGACAAAGCAAATCAGTCTTAGCGGAAGCGAAGAAATGCAAAGACGAGATAGCAAAAGTTCTAGCTGACGAAGAGATACTTTGGCGTCAATGTTCTCGGATGCTTTGGTTGAAACACGACAATAATGCGAAGTATTTTCACCGGAAAGCGAGTATCAGAAGATCAAGAAACACTATTAGAGGCATTGAAAAGGAAAATGGAAATTGAACCGAGGAAGATGTGGAAATCGCCAGCACTTTAGAAGGGTACTTCTCCGAAATTTTCAAGAGCACCAGCCCCATGAGGTCTGATATGGAGAGATTGCTTGAACATGTGGAAGAAATACTAAGCTCAGCTGACGGAGCGAAGTTGAAAGATCAGTTGGTTTCTTGAAAACATAGAGAAGAGTGCTGACGAGGTATGGCAGGCACTCAAGGGTATGGCGCCGGAGAAGTCTCCCGGACCAGACGTGTTCCCTTCGCTCTTCTACCAAAAGTCTTGGCCGACGATTGGACAGGGTGTCACAAATGTGTGCTTGAGAGTACTGAACGAGAGTGGTGACGTCAGCACTTTCAATCATACACTCATTGCGTTGATCCTCAAAGTCAAACAGGTACGCAAAGTCGTTGATTTAAGGCCTATTTCACTGTGTTCCATAATTTACAAGATTATTACAAAAGCTCTTGCTAATCGTCTGAAAATTGTGCTCTCCAACCTGATATCTGAGAATCAAAACGCCTTCTTTCCGGGGTGGCTTATTAGTGACAATATTTTGGCTGCTTTTGAATTGTTACATACAATGAAAAGAGAGAAAGGGCGAGTTGACAGTATGGCATTAAAGCTCGACATGAGTAAAGCTTACGACCGAGTAGAGTGGGATTTTCGCAGAGCAGTCATGGAACAGATGGGCTTTGGCAATAAATAGATAAACGTGGTTATGAACTGCGTCTCAACAACAACTTACAGCTTGATTGTAAACGGGAAGACTGAAGGGCATATAACACCCGAACGGGGACTTTGTCAGGGTTGTCCTCTTTCGCCGTACTTATTCTTGCTTGTTAGTGAAACGTCGTCAAGAAGCTTATCTAAATTGGTTCAGGATGGTACTCTTTATGGCCTTGCAGCGTCCAGAGGCAGACCGATTGTTTCACATCTGTTTTTGCGGATGACAGCTTAATTTTCATAAAAGCAACGACTAACAAGTTTGTTTCATTGGTACAATTGTTAGAAATGTATGGGAAAGCATATGGCCAGTCTCTCAACATCCAGAAGTCTGCGGTGGTTTTTTCAAACAATGTTAGCAATCTGGACCTACAATGTTTTACAAGTTTGCTTGGAGTAAAAAGAGTGGAACAACACGAAAGCTATCTTGGCTTGCCCTCTTCTTTTGGTAGGCAAAAACAGACGAACTTCCAACGCATTATTGAAAGAATTAGTGTCATTCTGAAATGCTGGAAGGAGAAAACTTTATCGGTAGCTGGAAATGAAATCATCATCAAAGCAATCGCGCAAGCAATTCCTAACTACGCGATGAGCTGCTTCCTTCCACCAAAGAGGGTGTACGAGGATATTAAGAAGCTGATTAGATAGTTGTGGTGGGGCGATTCTACCGAAAAGAGGAAGGTTCACTGGGTTAGCTGGGAAAGTATGAAGGGGGTCTTGGTTTTAAAGACCTACACAATTTCAATGTGGCGATGCTCACGAAGCTTGCGTGACGACTGTTGCAGCAGCCAGCCTCTCTTCTGAGTCGTTTACTTCAGCATAAGTAGTTCAAAGGTTCCTCAATTCTTGAAGTAAAATCCTCCTCTTCATCGTCCTTCGTCTTTAGAGGGATTCTCAAAGGCCGAGATCTTCTCTCTCGTGGCCTTTTCTGAAGACTAGGAGATGGAACAAGTATAAAACCGTTTCATGGTAGATGGTTAGCCAGACCCCACAGTTACAAGGTAGATACGCCGGCGCCTGAGACAGTCACGCTCAACGTTTCCGACTTTATACAGAATGGGATGTGGAACGAGAGGAAGCTTGCGACGCACTTTTGGGAACTTGATGTGAAGAAATTTTTGAAGTTCCCATCCCAACAGAAGGAACCCCGGACAACCTTTACTGGCTACATTCTGAGACGAGTACCTACTCAGTCTCGAGGGGTTACAAACTTCTACGTGAATTGGACGAAGAACGAGTGAAAGCTCTACGGGTCTCAACAGAACCTGGCTGAAGAGCTTATGGTCTCTAAAGATACCCGGAAGGTAATTTTTACGAGTTGACGGCTCTGGAAAGAATCCCTACCAGTAGCAACAAGGGTAAGAAAAAAGAGGTATTCAAACGACCACAGATTTCACATCCGGAGACGGAGAATCCCTTATTCATGGAGTGTAAGTTTGCTTCATCAATCTGGACAGCAATTCTTGGACAGGAATGTCTACAAACTCGTCAGACGAGCGTTAAGGAATGGATCAAACATGTCTTCTCAAAGGAAGCTACAGTTTTCAAAGAAGCTTGGGCGATCAGCGTTTGGGTGTTGTGGTTTTGCCGAAACTCCATTCGCTTCAAAGGGGAACAATTCACCATTGAAGATGTTCTGGAAAAAATAAACTTTTATACGGGATTCTTTACGGCTTCAAAGAGGGTAATCAATGCAGTGCAAGGAGTCCTGTCCCCAGCGACCACTACTCACTGGAACAAGCCGCCGGAAACCTGGGTTAAAGTCAATTGCGATGCGGCTAAATTCACTGAACAAGCAAGATAGCAGGGTTGGGATGTGTTATGCGCGACTCTGATAGGGTCTACGTTGCTGGGAAACACCAGAGAACCAATTATAATCATTATGTGCTTCTGTTGGAACTCAAAACAATTTCGGAGGGGATGTCCATGGCGGAACAAGCGAAGTGTCAGAGGGTCATCGTGGAGTCTGATAGCTCCCAAGCTATAGCTCTGCTTCAGCAGATGGATGGAAATGGAGTCACCTCTGAAGTTTGTGAGGAAATCAGAGAAGTACTACACAGATGCAAAAATCTCATGTTTGGTTTTGCCGACGTTCGACTCTCCCACCTAAGACGTTCCGGGAATATGGCTGCACATCTTTTCGCTCAGAGAGTAGTGCAGCTCCCTTCCCCTTCTTTATACATTGTAAAACTCGACTGGGTTAGTGATGTTCTTTTGTCTGAAAAAAAAAAAAAAAAAAAAAAAAAAAAACTAGTTTGGTGACGATGCAATCATTTTTTCGCTTAAGATTCTTCATGTACACTGACTCTGAACACGGCATGAGTAGCATGGATAGTGTTTTCTCTTTATCGATGGAATATGTATTGTAATTACTGGCTCCGCCCCTGGAACCTGAGGTAGTGCAAACCCACCAACACGAAGAGTTGCACACCACTACCAGTATATGCTATGAGAACTAAGATTTCACACGTCTTACCTCGCAGCAAGGACATCTAAATCATTGAGCAGTCACCCAACAAGTACACTGAGCTGAAATTATCTGACTTCATCTCCTCCAAGTTTTCCAGAGAAAATCATTTTTTTTCTTTGGTATGCAACTGAACAACAATAGAAAGATAAGTTATCGGCTGGGTGACACCATCTGGTGCCTAGCACACAAGATACAGAAACTGGGCTTAACTGGGCTCAATTCACTCTCAAACCCTATACAGAATAACTGGCCACATCATTACACATTTATCCAAATTAAACAGCACACCCGTGGAGCCTGTATCGCAAAAACACCGGGTCAGACCATCTTCATCATCGTCGTATCTCCCAGAATCCTGTCATCTAACAAACCTATGCTATGCAACTAGAATAAATTAAAGCACTTCGCTTCAGTTGCTTACATAAACAGAGCCTCTAGATGGTAAAACCAAGATTTTTACTGAGCAATCTGCACTCCGGCTACAGCCAAGATATCTTATAGTACAATATCAATGTTAATTTATCTAAGCAGCTGCCATAAGCCCTTATTCCACATACAACTACAAAGGTCCAAGTTCTGGAATGAAGAGCTCGCTACTTATTACAAGTCACCAAGTTGAGTCTACCAGACAAATCATGGCAGGATCGAAATCACCTGATTCTTCCGCCGGAGTTCCTTACACATTGCAAAACCCTAACAAACTCATAAAAAGAAGTAAAGTCTACATCTCCCATGTCACCAACGCTAGGATTCTTTGAAGAATAAGTGTAAGGGTTCTGACACACAACCAAGTCGAAACCTCCAAATCTCTTAGACATGCTCTCTATCTTGCCACTCGTTAGCTTCTGAATGCCCTCGATCGCAATCAACTCTCCCACTTGGCCACTTTCGCGCCACCAATTCCTCAAAACCTTGCGCTTTATCTCACAAGGCTCGACGGAAACGACGACTTTTAAGCGAATCCCAAGGCGGTGGAGAGCAACCTCTGCACCACCAATACCACTGTAAACAGACAACATTGTAACTCCTCCTGGGTACAAGGTTTTCAGCGGCGAGAGGTGATAACCTAACGCATCTGTCTGAAAGCAGTGTTTCAGCGCGTGAAGTCTTTCCCTCCGGTCAAATAGTGCCTCAGTGTGCTTCGCTCGGTATCCCAAAACTCGCTCGAGGTGTTCCGCGTCTATTGGTGCTAGTTTGTGAAGGCCAATCCACAAGAGGTTTGATGTCTTGCATTGATGGAGGATCTCTCTCTGCTGTTCTTGTGAGAGCACACCTCTAGAACTTGATATAGTCTTTCCTAGTCGATCACATAGCTGCGAAATCCCAGAAATATCGGTGTGGATTGAACTCAGCTGTTTCCTTGTGTCCCACAACGGCCACCATTTCTTTGTATGCGGCGCTAATTCTTCTATGGTGAGTGGAGACTTTGGAGTTATGTGAAATCTACCCTTTGAAGGAAGATTGTGCACGTAGCCTTCCTTCCTAGTTAATGCTGAGAAGAGTTGAGTATTCGCAAATTCCGGCTGTACTGCGTATAAAAACTGCGATACTTTTGCCCAGCTATCTTGAGATAAATTCAGGACATTTCCATAAAGGAAATACGGAGGTTCGGATATTACTTGATCTACGCTCCGGCAAGTGATTGGTTTGGAAGGTTTTGGTGTTGCGAAACCATTCACCCGCTCTTCACTGGGAAAAGTGGGACCCGCTCTCCTTGGTTCTGGCCGCGGTAAGCCAGAGAAACCGTTCAAGAGATCGTCATACTCTTGCTTAGGCCTCTTGAAGGTCCTTAACTCCTCGTATTCTTCTTTTGGCCTCTTCCCTTTAAGCTTCTCTAGTCCCACATTTATATACTGAGAAGGTTCTCCAGGAATGGGGTCTTCAGTTTTCACTTGGAATGCATCGACGATATGATCAAACTGCGCAATGGTAAAGCGAAGATCAGAGGGAAACACCTGAAACTAGTACTTATAAAGATGTTGGAAGCCAGAATATAGAAAGCTAAACCAAGATTGATGGGGAATGAAGTAGAGAACCTCTCTTTTTCCGTTGCTAGGGCCAGCGTTTTCATCTCTACAGATTGAGTCTGCAAGCTCGGCGACGGGAACTTCTGAACCTGAAATATCACAATATGACAAACTAAATCACGCAAGATTATAGTAAAATAGTATGTAAAGCTGACTAGATAGGTACGAGGAAATATATGAAATGATAAATTGTGAACTTCATAGGAAAACAAAATCACCATTAGCTAAAATCATCCGCTAGATACATACACAGCTAAAAAAACTCTGGGATCTGTTTGAAAGTTTGATCACATTGTTGAGCACTCAAGAAACACTCAAGCTTTTCGGTTAGATGATGATCTAAGATGGTATCTGTTTCCTAGGAGATAGCATGCATGCACCTTTGCATGCAAATTGTGGAGCTGCATGGATACCGTTGGTCCATTTCTAAACAGTTTAAGTCTTCTGGTTCAGTTTACACGACAACTTGCATTGCTAAATAGCATGAATGAAACTGTGAAAGGACTTTGAGAGCAAGAACCACCATAGATTTTAGAAACAGAACCACCACAACTTCAAGTCAGTAATTACATCACCGAAGAAAATGTTTCATGAAAAGGATTATATGAAAGTACAAGTAGCATGTATAACCAGACTAACTCCGTAAACTGTTCTTCAACCAAAACATGCCTTGACATGGCATGTTTCAATAGATATTGTTGAGAAATGCTGTCTCAACATTTTTAGATTATTTTGTGTCAGTTAAGCAGTTAATGGAAGTTGAAAATCAGCAGTATGTAGAATTTTAATTGTTAGCAATTCATAGACGTTAGGCAGTTAGGAGAAGCTATATATGTTGTATATATGTTGTAAAACTCCAGAATTGATTAAGAATATCAGATTTCTTCTCTCTTCTCTTGTTGTGAATGTCAGTTTTATTCTCTCTTCTCTTATTTGTTCATAGATATGCTTGAGAAATTATGTTGGGATTGATTGACAGCTCTGATGGTGGTATTAAGTCCAAATATAGCAAACACAAACTTGTGACAGATGAACCATTTCCATACATCTAAATATCCAATCTATTGCATTTTCATTGATGTTAGTGAGGTGGAAATCTCGCCAAGGGCTACGGAGTACGGATTGATTTGGCAGGCCTAAAATTTTATGTGAACCTTAGTCAAATAGGTTAACGGCGTTAACCACTACTTCTGAACTATGAGCACTTGATATTTGCACGACGCCCATATATGTTAAATCTGCGAAAGTAAAAAAAGTGCATCTTCTTAAAGTACATTGAAAGTTTCAAACTTCTTCGACAAATCATCACGTTCTAGCAACAACCAGAAATATCAAACTGTAGATTTGAATAATTACATTATAACTGCTGTAGTCATTGTAATTAACTTTAACAACTGATGGTTACACTCGTAATGCATTTGTTGCAAGTGAATAAAGGGATTCTACCAAAACAAAACTTGAAGATAACTATCTATACTACTCTCTAAAAGTGTAATGGATCCAGTGTTTTGTCAATTTCCTATATTACCCTCGACAAATTAACATATTTCCAAACTCGAAAAGTTGTGACTATTCAAATCATAATTGTAATTTTTTATTTTGTTATTTTAATTAAGTTGAAATTCTCAACAGTTGTGACAACGCTACTCGTGCTTTTTCGGATACCCGAATAGCTGTGACTATTAAAATTAGAAACTAAATGTAATTTTAAATAAATTTAAATCTGAATAGTTGTAACTATTCAGTTTGTGCCTTTCCGAAACCATGTCTTCATAATCATAAAAGGAAGTCTTGACTAATCAAAATTTCCACTCTATCTTGCCAACTCTCTCCCTCATTTTCTTTCAACACATGCTGCTAACTTTGGTGGCATCCGGAAGGCTGGACCGCACTATCCGACTTAAGTGCAGAAGGAAGAATTTATCATCAGGGACGTTTTTCCAGATCTGTCAACATTGTTGAGGTCATATAAGCCTAAAGGAAATAATGTGCATGTCATTATTGCTTTACATGCGTTTTATATCTGACATATTTTCTGAATTGACTATCGAATATTAAGAAGAAAAACAACTTTTTTAGTTCATGTTACAACAAATATGATGCCAAGTTTGGTTTTTTAGGGTTAACAGTATTAGTAGGGATTGGACTACATATAGTCCAGGTATTAGTTAATAGTGTGTTTGGTTCTTCTGGACTAATTTTAATACCGGTACTAATAGTGAAAAGATGGCGTTTAATACCCTAAATTAGTCGCCTCTCACATGAGAGTATAGCCTGGATTAGACTATTTGTACTTTAATACTGTATTAATACTCCACGGAGCCAAACACGTTATTAATTAAAGTTCAACTAATCCAATCCAGTCCAATGCGGAAAATTTAATCCAGCCCAGTCCAGTCCAGCTAGTCCGAAAAACCAAACGTGCCAAAGGTATATAGGAGCACTGTACTTATTTTGCTATCCCATGAACCTAGATGCCACTTGCCAACGCGCACGTCAAACCACTCACTTTCAGCAAAAATGTTCTTAAATTTTCAGAAATTTTGCCCTAAGGTCTTGATAGTTTAGTAATTTTCACTTGACAAATAACATTATTTTCCTTAGAAAGTCCTATGATCATAACCAGATAACTTCTCCAAATTTGCTAAATGAAGTGCAAGGACTATCATAGAGCAAAAATGCAAGGTCAAAGGTGATACACCCTTGGTCCCAAATTGTTTGTCGGGTATTGTTTTCACGCATTTTAAGGAGGCAATTTCACTTACCAAACGACGCAATAACTTCATCCTTTTTGCATCATTATTTAGTATAGGAAAAGATTAGGAAGTTCTTGTATCGTTTTACAAGTGAAATCGCCACCTAAAAACATAATAAAACTCCACAGAGCAATTTTTTTGAGACGGAGGGATTATATTTTTAATGATCTGAAAACATAGGGATGGGTTAATGGGAATACAAGAAGAACTCACAGATATTGAATCCCTCTTCATTTTGGGAATCTGAGATGAATACTACAAGGGTGGAACTTAGTGAGGCATCACTGGGGTCAAAACTTGAGAAGTCTTTTGCCATATACAAAGTGGAGTTGTGTGCCAGCAAAATCTCGTTATACTTCAATAGAGTTTCCCTTCAAATCATAGTTCTTAGAATCTTACAATTTATGATTTGTGCCCTAAATTCAATTTGATTCACCCATGAAACAATGTGAATCCCTCTGTGAATGTTAGATGGAACAAAAATTAACCTGCATCCCGATTCAAAAAATACTGAATCTTACGCTTCAGTTGCGATTTATTCTGCTTCATGTGATCCGTCATCGATCCAGCTAGAGGGTCTTATTGAGTTAGAACCGCCAAAGAAATAGGAGTAACGCTTTCCCGATTTCTGGCTGCTTTGTATGTATGTTTTGAGTGACTAACAATTTTCTGAAGGACAAGGCTATAGTTTCCTATTATTTTTCATTCTATTGGTATCTTATTGTAACTTGCTTTACATAGCTTTCTATATCTTCGTTATTCTTATTTTTGAAGTGTACGACTCCTAATCACTACTATGACTGTAATCTTCTAACAATTGAGTTAGCTTATTGTTGAAGTATGATAAATTGCTCACATATGACTTAGTTTATGGATATGTTATCAACTTATTAATTAAGTAAGATTGTAAGTGAACCTTTTCGATTCATGATTGAATTCTATTCGATTCCTGGTTCAGTGAAGTTCAACTTCGATTCACTATTTGAATCTCCATTTGACAACTAGGCTTCAAATGATCTAAATGTAATATTATCTGAAAGTTATCAATATATGTGCTTCCTGAATCACATAAATATAATAATACTTGCTGAAAGTTATGTGAGCAGATTCAATGTCTTTTCATGATTGAGTTGGCATAAGTAAAAGCAAACTCGATCGAGACTTTGATGTTTGGCATGAATCAACCTTTTGATGCAGCATACATGAGCACTTCAACAGCTCGTCACATTTTCATTGGATAAAGCTACTTTGTTCAACTATAGACACATGATATCTACTCATTCAAGTTCGTAATCAGTACTAAAAAGAGAACATTCAAACTGTAAATGTAAAACATAACACTGGAAATTTGCAAATTCATCAATGGCTACAAATGTAAGGGAAAAGCAGGTGCACATAACCTAAATAGTAACACCGTCAGTCTTCTGTTTCTGTACTCCGAATAAACCAAATATACAAGAGAGAGGGGATTTTGATGTATTATGTTAAACAATTTGCAATAAATACTCACCATACTTCTCGATAGCTGCAGAAATTTGATTTTCAGAGAATCCCATCTCTAACAAACGCAGTGTCTTGTCCATTGTCCCAAACAAGGATTCATTAGTAGCTTCCTGTAGATTTTAATTTGACTTGGTTAGCGATAAGCCATGCGATTCTGGAAACATTCTGGTTTATAATTAACGTACTATAAAACAAGATACATTGAAGTACCAGTTCTAGAAACGTGCAACTAGTATATGGCGTTGAAGGAAATATGAATCAGTTTATTCATCTGTCTTTAATTTACAGGTAATATATACTAGCAAAAAACAATTCTTCAAAGAGCAAGAAAACAGCGGAATTGACCACTTGGTCAACAACGACGGCAAAATAACTGTACTTCGTAGCAATATAGGATGACAAACATGTTTAAAAGGCTTTAATGAGAACATATAAAATTAAACAAACGCATAAACATGAAGTTTATGAAGATTCGAAATAATCAAAGAAAAAAAGCAGCACCTCGTTTCTTTCTTCGTTCACAAAATTGGCATCCTCCTCTGCTTGCTTTTCAGCTATCTGGGCAGCAAATATGAAGTCCACTATTTCGTTGACTGTTGCATCTTCACCTGAGAAACAGAGAAACATAATCAAAATGAATCCTGAAAAGAGATTTCTTCTGAGATAAAATTATGGTTACAGAATGCATACCAATTTTATCAATTGCAAAATTGATCTGATCCAGAGTAAAGTTCATCCTTAATAACGATTCTCTTTTATCATGCTCAATTTCATCAACTTCATCAACCTCCTGTATATCTTTGAAGTCAGACCAAACTTAAACTAGAACATTCCAATAACTTACTTCACACAAAATGATATTTGTTAAACCAATGAACACGGCAATTTACTATGAATATAAAATTCAAGGGACGCTAAAATCTCCATGGCAATCAAATCAAAGATGACGTCATATAACAAACAAAATAGCGAAGTAAGAGAAAAATATGGTTAGGCAATCAATTTGGTGCCTATCCCAGTCAATGACATCCTTAAACACAATTGGGAACTGTAACTTGGGAGATAGAAATGTCCCTAAAATGCATATTCCCAGTGTTGTATCTAGGATGCTGTGGCAAAATTGAAAAATGAAACGTGCTATTGTAGCAAAAACATAGACACAGTAAATTTGAATGGCATCTGGAGGAACTCCTACTTGATGAAAATCAATTTGGTTTACGCCACGAGGACTATTTTGAAAGCTTGATTTTTAACTCAAGCGTTAACTGGAGGAATACATGGAAAATATGAAGGCTTCATATTGTTTTCACAGACCTAGATTTGTCTATGATCGAGTTACTAGAGACATAAAGTGGAAACTGGAAAGTGATGGAGAGAAGGATAGTATACATTCAATACAACGGGGTAACTAAAGACACATATGAGGGTTCAATTACTCGTATGCGAAAATGGAGGAACAGACAAGCAAATTTGCCATGATAAGATTATTTAGTTTACAACAAAGATTGGCACTGAGGCTCTGTTTGGTTCGCAGTAAAATGTTTTACAAGGGAAAATATTTTACGCGCAAAATGTTGTGTGAAAAAGCTTTCCCTGCAATTATTTTCTCTTGTTTGGTTGACTCTTGCCAAAACAGTGGACCGTGACGGAAATGGCAGTAATTGGTGGCGATGAAGGTGGGTGGCGGTGATGGGTCGTGGTGGAAGTAGATGGTAGTGGTGGTGGAGGTGTTAGTATGAGTTGTTGTGCTCCTTCACTCTCCGGAAAATGGCTTACGGATTTGAAATGTGTAAATCATTTTACATCATTTGAGGGAAAACATTTTACAGGAAAACAGTTTACTTCCAACCAAACAGCACCAAAACAACAAAACAAGGGAAAACATTTTACAGGAAAATGTTTTCCCACCAACCAAATGGAGCCTAAGTTCTTACATGTTTACAGTGGTGATGGATGAGCTTACTGGAAAGCATTTATGAAGGAGGAGAAGAAAAAAAGTAGAGTTACAGAGAGGAAAATTAGGATACTAGCAATTTAGGACTAGTGGGCCAAATACAGATACATGGAACGAAACTTTAACCGATATGAAATGTCAGGAGAGAAACTGGCAATGAACAAAACGTGGTAAAGCAGGATCACTTTCAGATATATATTTTTTCATTTGCAAATAGTAATGGATAAGATAGAGGAGTGTTGAGAAGTCCCACATCGGACATTAAAGAAGAAGAGAAAGAGTTAATAAGTATCATGGGCTACTCCCCTCATTGCCAATTGGTTTTGAGGTGGAACCCCATGGATCCTGTTCAAGGAGGATATTACCCATACGATAATACGGTGGACGAAATGGGGCGTCAACGGGAGGGGAGTTAGGAGGAGCAATTGCATCATAGCAGAAGACAGAAACTAAAACAAATAACTCAAGGTAACAAAAGCAATTGGAAGAAGAGTGTAATAGATAGATGTAGGTAGCGGCCCTGGTTAAGTTGGCAAGAAGTTCAGTGAGCTGAGCAAGTTTTTGGTCATTAACAATATCAAAACGCACAGAAAGCTATAGTTTCTCAACTCTGTATGCAACATTATAGTCATCATTTTCACTATCTGCATGTTCAATTTCTGTGATCCTTCCCTTGTCAAAAGACAGACAAAGCTTTCTAGTTTCAGAATCCCAGCCACTAAAAGAAAACTCCGGAAACTTCTCGAATTTTAACGTCACATCAACATTGTAAGAGGCAGATTTACCAGCATGTTACAATCACGTGAATGCTCAAAAGCCTCCATCCAGCTTCCTGGACTTTGCATACTTCCATTTGTCTCGTCGAAGCACCATTTATCGCCACATATCACAAGCTATATCCTCATTTACTATACTCTGCTGGGCACAACAACAGTGAAAACATCAAAACTGACTTTTGCTAGTGTTGCTTGGCCTAACATGAGGCTGGAAAGACTCCTCTAATGTATGCCTCATCCATAAAATAGTCTCTGAACCCAGACTCCCGGACTGGCCTCTACACTGTATCTATGGCCCCCCTGTTTTTTTCCAAGACAGGTGAGACCCTCTCTTTATAACCTCCTAAACGCCATCACAGGACCCCTAGCCTGCATAGGAGGCCCAACCAGGTCTTGAGTAGCTCCAATGAATGTGAATTAAGAGCCTCATTCATCAGTGTTGCCCCGCCACTCCTTAATTCTTTGCTCAGGCTCTCACCTAACTCGGACCAATAATAGTGGAGGGGAGAGCTGCTCTTATGAAAGACTGGACCGGGCTTCTGCGACCCAGACTGGCTTTCCCTTTCCCTTCAGGGCCATGTCCTTAACATTGCCAGTCTTGGGTCCGACCCTGATCCTTCAAAACCCCCCTCCAAAGCAGCTCCTTCGCTGTCATACGTGTCCCAGGCTCCAAACTTCCAAACCACGGAGTCAGACACCTGGCTTTGCCGGGAGCAACTCCTCAAGATCAAGCAAACATCCTATCTCACTAATTGCACCAGCAATCAAGACGACCGCTCGCACAATACAGAAGATGTGTGGCTCTTACCCAAGTTAAATACTTTGAGGACCTCTTTCAGCCTCCCGACACCAACACGCCAGGCCGGGATGGTCCCACTTTTACACCAGAATCTCCAATAACCGCATTTCTCACCTAAACCAGCCATTCACTGCTTCGGAGATTAAGAACGCGGCTTTTGAGATTGGAGCGCACAAAGCCCCAGACTCTTGTTCCAATAATACTGGGACACTCTTTCACCAAGGGTACACTATCCTTCCTCCAGTTAGGTTACATGCTGCAAGCTGAACCTCAACCACTTGGTTCTCAATCCTCATCCTTAAAATACCTGGAGCCTCTGCAACAATCTGTACAAACCCACTGACTTCAGGCCGATTAGCCGCTGCAACAATCTGTACAAAATCATCTCCAAAACACTTGCCAACCGTATCAAACCAATCCTAAACTCCCTCATTATCCATTACCAAAATGCATTTGTTAGACAAATTTTCGTCATTGCCAATGAACTCTTCCACTGCATTAAAGGACAGAAGCATGAGCGCTCTCCTCTCGCCGCCCTCAACATAGGCATGACCAAAGCTTTTAACAGAGTTGACTACAACTTTCTCTCCCTCCTTCTAACAAAAATTTCCCTGCTCACTGTGTTACACTCCTCTCCCAATGCTTCACCGCAACTACCTTGACATCATGATCAAAGGAAGGCCTTCTCTAAACTTCTAATCTCAGGCAAGGAGACCCTCCCTCCCCCTAACTTTTCATCCTTCACCTCGAAGCCCTCTCTCAACATCTACATGCCCTCGACTCCCAAGCTTTATGCCCGGGCATTAAATCCACAAGGAAACACTCTTCATCTCCCATATCTTCTTTGCGGATGACTTCCTAGTCTTCTTTAAGTCAACTGAAGACAGTTGTCAGCACCTCGCATCTTCCCTCGAGTCTGTAAAGCCTCGGGACAATCAATCACCCAAGATAAAACCTTTAACACCCTCAGCCCAAACGCCACACTTTACATCATGAAACGTGTCTCCCGTCTCTTCGCTTACCCACAAACATGGGCTTGCAGTGAGAATTACCTCCCAAATCCTGTCCAACCCCCGCGACCATAACTTCAGGACCTGAGCTAACGACTCTTCGCTCGGACCATAAAAAACTGTGCCTTCACATCCATACTATGGATCCTGTGGAAAGCAAGGATCAGAGAGTCTAGCAAAACCAACTAGACCCCTGCAGAAAACATAACGTCAAAGCAGTGGCCAACCAATTCGTTGCAGCCAGCATAGAACAAAAGAAATCCCAGCCTGCTCGAAATCCCATCCCGCAAGAGAGCAACACTGACATCCTCACTTTGCTAGGTGGTGGTATCCCCAGACATAATTGAGATTCAGATGTAATAATACAAATAGACAGAACGTGGATCGCTCCATGTATTCGGCCGACGTAGGTTTTCGCAGAATTCTCAAAGGATGACAACTCCTTCATAATGAGAAGCATCGAACCTTTTTCCCACTCAGCTCTACATTTTACCTCGATCTTCTTTATGCCTGTAGGTGGTGCCATGCCTCACATGTCTTTACCAATAATTTTCTAACAGACTGCTCAAATCTCAATTTACAGCTACATGACCCCCACAAGGTCTCTTTTGAGGATGCTGCCATGCATCAGGGTGTTATGAAGCTTCTCCATCGGTTGATTTCCAGCAGTTTGGCTAAAGCCCTCTGTCCCCAGGTTGCCACCACGCACTCCCTTACAAAATCAGCCTAGGAGAAGTTCATTTTAGCCCTGACACGATTCTCCCCGTTTTTCTAGGTTATTGCATTTTACTATGCTAGCACCAGTCTTGTAATTCTTGTCGCCTACTAAGGGGGATATGTGCCCTGAACATTTTGTATGTCTAAACATATTATTTTGTGTTAATGATAACATTTCCCTGTGGACAAAAAAAAAAAAAAAAAAAAAAAACATTTCCCTCCACCTTCTCTTGGTCACACCAAGTAGCCCTCTCCTCTAAAAACACATTTTCCTTCAAACACAATGTCCCACAGTCCGGCATCAACAACAATGCCTTCAAATTGGAACTGTTGCAGGGCTGGCGCATAATTAAAATGATTACCATTTACCACCCACTACGTGACCCCTCTCCCCCCCCCCCCCAAACACTTGACTTCTGTCACTCCTGGGTGCAAGAACCTCGCTTTTTAAGGTGCGGTGTTTGAGTGGATGTGGGCAACTGTGATAAGGTTTTTTGGGCTGGGGGTCAAGAAAGTTCTCTGTGAGTGGCTTTTATTCCAACTCTTTTTCTGTTGAGAATCATTATCCATTTAAAAGAAATTTGGAAATCAGGCAGTCCCTTGAAAGTAAGTTTCTTTGCATGGTTGGCTGTGAAAAATGCTATTCTAACGTTGGACAACCTGCAACGGAGAGGGTTCAGACTACCTAATCGGTGTGTTATGTGCAAATGCTCAGAAGAAACGGTGTCACATTTGTTGCTACACTGTTCAGTTGCTAGGGCTCTTTGGGAAGCTATTTGGAATTTGTTCAGCATTCAGTGGGTCCAATCTGCTGACTTAATGACCCAACTTCAATGCTGGTCGGCAGGTTGCAAAGGTTCTCGTAGAAGGAAGATTTGGCGAGTTGCTCCATTGTGTATAATTTGGCAAGTGTAGAGGGAGAGAATCTCTGTATTTTCGATGGACAAGAGATGTCAGCTCACCTATTAAGGGCCCAGTTCGTACGGACTTTACGTTTTTGGTTTGACAGAACTTATTTCAACTCTCCCTATGCACTATTGGGCTTTCTAGATTGATCAACACCTAAGTTGATCTCGGTTTTGTTATCCCTGTTTTTTTGTTCAGTAAAATTTTCTTTACCGATAAAAAAAAAAACTCTCTTTTTAGCATAGACATTCTCTACTTCATTACTTTTTACTATCACGTTCCAGTCCGAACCGTGATTACCATGCTTCTGCATAAGTTGAAGAACAAGCATCTCTTGAGTATGTCAGTGATACCCCCCAACCAACACCAAGAGGAAGACTATATGTCATGTTGTGTTACATCTGCAGTATTTTTAGCGTCTTTCTTCCCTATAATGAAGGGTAGCTTGGTTCTTACATGTCGATTCTGAGAAAGAATAATGTTTTTAGGGATATTAGGTTGTAGCGAGACTTGAATGACTGGCAGTTGCAAGATTTTTGAATTTTTCACTCTTCACCATACCCTAGCTATACCTAAAGTGTAAGAATCCATGGGGTTCGACCTCAAAACCAATTGGCAATGAGGGGAGTAGCCCAGGAAACTTATTAATTATGTTTCTTCTTCTTGAATGTCCAATGTGGGACTTCTCAACATAAAGGATGCGAAAAGGAACACTTAAAACGCATTAACTACCAAACAACCAAACACAAGCAAGACAAGTAGATCTAGAATGCAGACCGTCTCGTTCCTAAAAACAGATCACCACACAGTATGAACAGGAAAGAAATTGATATAGATCTTTCAGTGTGGGCATAACGAAGAAGAAAAATCCTGATGAGCAACTTCATCAAGACTAAACAGTATAATGCCTGGTAAAATACTAGACAAACAGCACAATCCAAAATAGAGCGTCTAAGACTCCTCATAGGTTTAGTTACTTCAACTGCATTTATAAGATTGTTCGAATTTTTCGCTCTTCACCGTATCAGTTGCAAGATTGTTTGAATTTTACTTTTTACCTAAAGGATGAGAAAAGGAACACTTGGAGGTAGTAACTACCAAACAACCAAATACAATCAAGACAAGTAGATTGAGAAACAGACCAACTCGTTCCTGAAAAGTGAAAACAGATCACACAGTATGAGCAGGAACAAAATGGAGATGGGTCTTTCAGTGAGGGCATGACGAAGAAGAAAAATAATGATGAGCATTTTCAACAAAACTAAACAGTATAATGCACCGAGAAGCATCAGACAAACATCATAATCCAAAGTAGAGCATCTTAGACTCCTCATAAGGTTTTATTACTTCAATTGCATTTACAAATATCTGAAGACAATATCATATAAATCAAATAGACGAAACTAGGGAAATAGCTACGTTTTACAGCCAACAGTGTAATTCCGTACCTCTTTAGGGCATATATATCCTGCAATAACTGGGGAACAGCTTGTGTCCTTGTCATCACCAAATAAGCTATCTAGAGAATCAGGCGACCCTGGTTCTGCTTTATTAAGAATCTGTAACATTTAAACGTAGTCAGCTATTAACTATCCCCAGCTACGACGATACATATAAGAGTCATACAAAGTGCTATGTTGTGTGTATGTGGAGTTCAAAGCTTTTCAACAGACAATCTGTAGCATCCAATGCCACACTGCCACAGAGGAGGTGAGGAGAAAGGCTAGAATTTTTTAGGGAGAAAATATTAAAAAGTTAGAGTCATGCAGGGATCAAGACCATTATATGCCATTGAAGTGAACTTCCAATAGTTTCCCTAGAACTACAGAGACAACATCTTAACATCACCAATGAATCCAAAATGCAAATATCAGGAACCTTTAGACCAAAGACCCCGTGTTGGTGTTTACAGATTACCACCAAGAGAGATTGACAGAAGCTGACCTCATTTCAAACCTCTCTCTATTTTTGGCTTAAAGCAAAATTATCACAGCCTGGATGGCAACACGAATTGCTCAATACTTCCCATCTCGCCATCACTGCTTATTAGTATAGTTGATAAATCCTGAATGCACAGACTACCTGTGTGCATAATAATAGATCTGTGTAATTTCCTCTCTGCACATTTTTCCTGCTTAGTGTATAGTTAAATAAATTTAATCCAGCTGATTTTTGTGCACTCTCCAAGGTCTAATTTGAAACAAATTCTTCAAAACTGAAGCCCAAAACAAGGCATCCGGTTAGACTAAAACTTAAGCCTATTGACATGATGGCTCTGGGCTGACAGTCAATGACTTTAATTTCATTTCCAGATAGGGTGCTTTGTGATGGTAGGACTGTGATTTACTGTTACGATCACTAGTTTGATGGCTTCCCTTCCATACCGTAGAGGCAAGAAAACAGCAGAGTCCAAGCACTAGGTTTAATGGATCTCTCAAAACTCCGATTTTCCACCTCTGAAATTTCTTCAAGCGTGTTCTTTACACTAATTTGAGATTCTTCAAGAAAGAGAAATTATGGAGATTGGTAAGTGAGGTGCGGTACTATAAACCATATATTGATTCTGTTAGTTAGAAAAATATCGTGTAAGCAAAGCTGTTTGTGGAGTTCAAACTCTTACAGACAATGATGCCTTTTCCCGTTCTGTTCAATTCTGAAGTCTTTATGCCTCCACAATTTCGGAGGCAAGCTTATAGGTTTTTATATTTTTCACGTGTAGTAAAAAAACGGATGTTAGAAAAAGAGTACTTGCTTTGCTTTTTCCGTCCTAAACAGAAAATGTAAGAATATGAATAGTGCATTGCTTATTAGAAGCCCTACTAATGATTAGGAATATAGCATGCAGTAGGCCCCAGAATATTCAACAGGGAACCAATTTTATAACTCATAAGCCAGTGAGCCACAGAGAAATAACACACGTCTCATTCTCATGGGGTGTATGATGGTGAGCATGACAAACACGATGAAATAGCAAGTCCATAACAACAAAAAGAAGAATGGCACGTCAAGGTTGATGGCAGCCAATATGCTACTTGTACATGTACTACAGACTAGGTCAAGAAATCTATGTATCTCATATGACATATTAGAAGAAAAACCGTGTAGCACAACAAAGTCAGATTACCTGTTTTGGAAGAACATCGGCAGTTATTATATCCTTGTTGTCTGTAAGTAAGTTGTGAATTGAAGAACCAGGTTGGGCTTTTTCAAGAGCCTGTATCATTCACAAGAAGGTATGTATAATCAGATCCAATTGTTATATTTGTAAAACAAACAAACCTAAGCACAGTGCTGTTACAAGACTAGCATTGCTCATCAATATATGGATTTTCAATGCTGGGTTGTATAGGATTGAACATCTTTAGATACAAACCTCTTATGTTAAACGAACCCTCTCTTTCTCTCTCAACAATTTAGTCTCGAGGCATCATCTACCAGAGAACAAATTGGGCAACCAAACATGGACAAAAGGAACCCTAGTAGCCCATACATTAACAAGTGTTCCCCAGTTTCAGTATAGCGTGCTAGGGATTCCAAATGCTATTGAATTTGTCAAGTGTCTTAAAATTTGCTGATAGAATGGACTATAGAAGCATATGGTTGAACTGCTGACGAGGAAAGGGTGCAATACTGTTTTGCAATTTTATGGATGAAAAATATACATGTAAACTGTCAACGAGTAATTTCAATACTCTGAATTCCATTTCTAAGTCGTGAGCAGAAAAACAAAAAATTGTTCGAATTCCAGTTGTTGAGCACATTTACTTGGCATCTTTTTATCATTCAGTCTGTCGGTTTGTATAATGGTTGCCAATGGTGTAGATGCTAATGGTCAAATCTTTCCCCTTGCATTTGCAATTTCAGATGGTGAGTGCAAGGGAATTGGGGTTTCTTTTTACACAACCTCCGCAAGCATGTGGCAAAAGATCGTTCAGATATATGTCTCATCTCAGACCGCGGTGGGGGTACTATAGCGGCAGTTACTGACCATCGCAATGGTTGGACAAAAGAAGAGTACGGTGTTTACCGTGCATTTTGCATGCGGCACATACAAGGAAATCTCATGGATGCTTGCTCTGATCACAAGACTGCCATAGCTGAGTTAATGATGAAAGCCGGAACTGAGCACCAAGTTCGTAAATTTGAGGAAGTGATGGCGCTCATTAAGGCCATAGATGAGAATGCAGAAAAGTGGCTTCGCGAGATCCCCCTTGAGAAGTGGACTCTATCACATGATGGCGGGCGTCGGTATGGCATTCTTACTAGCAACTTGGCCAAATCATTCAACAATGCCCTGTTAGGTGCTAGAGCCTTACCAAGAACCGCTTTGGTGGAGTCCATATACTTCCGTATCAATAAATACTTCTCCGACCATTATTCAATTGTATGTAATTTTTAAGATTAATGTGCAATTATCTTTATGTAAATTTTGGGATCATCAAATTATATCTAACATCATACATTATCTTTTCTAGGCAAAACGTCTATGTGAATCGCGTTCCGGTGTTATACCCCAAGTTCAAGAGCGCATCAATAAATAAAAAAACAAGTCAATTACTCATGAAGTTAGAGGTCACAACTACGAGTGCGGTATTTTCACAGTGCATAGTAGGTACCAAAGCACGTCAGGGGGTAATGTGCAGACCGTTAGGCTGGAGGATAGATATTGTTCATGCGGTAAGTGGTCCATATATGGACACCCGTGCTCAAATGTAATTGCGGCATGTCAAAGTCGGGCAAAGGACTGGATGGAGTACGTTCCACACTGGTTTCATGTCACTACATGGGCCAAAATATATGAACACACAATCATGCCAATTGAAAATCGAGCATACTGACCACATCCAGCCCGTGACAGAACATTCATCCCTAAATCCACATTATTGCGTTCAAGAGGGAAGGCAAGAAATAAGCAAATACGTAGTGAAATGGATTTCAGGAAGAAGCGGGCAGGAAAGTGTACTCCCTGCAACAGTGAATCGCATGATAGACGGACATGCCCGTCAAAATCTCGTAGACGTGCCCCAATATTGTAGTTCTTTTTTATTTTGAGCGGTAGAAATTTTTCTTTGGTGCTTAATTGCTATATAGGATTCAGACAGTTGTCTATTGTAGTAATGCTTTTTCCAACGCACGAAGGACATGTGCACGTGAGTTTCAGTCACTTGATTGTAGAACCTTCTTTGAAATGTTATCTGATTCATCACTTTGTTGTTTTATTATGTGTGTCATTTTATTTGGTAAATTTGTAATTGTATAATGTGGACTTGTTTACATGGATTCAGTCTATATAACGTCTTAATTATGCTTATTTTTTTGTTCTTGATTCTTGATGCAGGATAAAAGATGCTCAACAACGCACATGATTGAATCCAAGCCCGCAAGACATGAGTGTCTTCTATTTACGTCGCTTGTTTTCTGGGCAATTGTTGATTAAATCACCATCGATCCCACATTTTTAAAGGGTAAGTACAAAGGGGTTATAATGGTTGCCAATGGTGAAAAAAAAAAATGTTGGCTTCACGTTTAAAACCAAAATTCAATATATTGGTTTTAATCCAACAAGGCAGAGAAACCTATATAGTTGATTAAATCACCATCGATGCCACATTTTTGAAAGGTAAGTACAAAGGCATTATAATGGTTGCCAATGGTGAAAAAAAAAGTGTGGGCTTCATGTTTAAAAGCAACATTCAATATATTGGTTTTAATCCAACAAGGCAGTGAAACCTATATATCATGTCTTAGTTTTACACACTAAAATCTACATATAATATATTGGTTTCAAAGCAGGATCAGTTTGGTGTTTTCACTGAAATGAAGATCATTCTAGTATTTAGCCGGCCAAAGAAGCCTATTTTGGTGAAAATTTCCCCTGATGACTCATGTGCAAGATATTGGCATGCTGACCCCCCCCCCCCCCCCCCCCAGCCAGGTCATTGGTGTTGTTCATGAGGGGATGATTAAATCTCACTATAGTCATAATAAATAATAAAACAAATGACTGGACACACAAATAAACAATTTAGAAGGTATGATTCCTTCAAGCATAAACACTGAGAATTCTTCCAGGTTATCTTCACCATCAACCAAAATCACTACACAAAAAAAGGAAAGCGCTCCACTTACAGAATATGCAAAGAGAGTCTCCACTATCAAGTCAGCATCCTCTTCACCTAGATTGGGAGGGAAGTTCTCAATGTAGTCACACTTTGAAAGACAAGAATATTAATTCCATCAACAATACGACTCCTACTGCAACGTAGATAAGTTTGCAGTTCTCTTTTCTGGAAAACATTGTATACCTTTTTCTTCCATAACTCTGTTGACAAGAGGGTGTGAGAAGCCCATCTGTATAAAAGAAGATCGTAAATTGCTCCCGGACGAGCTTGCCCCATTGTCCTACAAAAGATCATTTGCAATATCATTAGTGAATATGAGTATCAAATCTGCTATTACATTCACTATCCACTTAGTAGTAACTGCTAAAAAGTGTAAGTAAGTCCAACTGAGTAGTGGCTAAGTCTATTCTGTTGGATGAGAAATGGAAGCTCGCGTCTCGGTCAAACAAATGGCGGATTGGCCCATAACAACTCTATCTCCGCTTTGAGAAACTCTTTAATAAAATCATTCTGGTAACTTGACCTCGGGGATCTCGGAGGCTCTAGTGTGTCCTCAAACAACAAACTTTGCTTGTAAGATTAGTGCAATTGAAGTCAAAGATGCTTTGAAGAACATAAAAGTGGGGAAATCTATAGGGCCTGATAGGATCCCTATTGAAGTGTTGAAGTACATTGGTGCCTTTATATAAGCATAAGAGGGATATTCAAAACTGCTCACCATGAGTCACTCCTGGGAGCGTGTTAGTGAGAGGAGATTAGGAACGAGACAACAGTCACAGAAAATCAATTTGGTACTATGCTATAGAGGCCATATTCTTACTTACGCACTTAATGGATAAGTATAGAGAAAATAGGAAAGACCTTCATTTGGGAGATGAAAAAGGAGTGGGCTAAATGTTAGGTTAGAGTTATGGAGATATAGTATAGGGTTTAGAATTAGTCGGACCAAGACAAGACAGAGTATATGGAGAGTAACTTTAGCAATAGGGCGGTAGGAGAAGAGACAATAACTATTGGTGGGCAAGAGGTGTTGAAGAACGAAAATTTTAGATAACTAGGCAATGGAGAAATAGACGAGGGTGTTACTGGAAGGATAAGAGCATGATAAAGGAAGTGGAGGAGCGCATCTGGAGTGTTTAGTGACCCCAAGATCCTGGCTAATGAGTGAAGTTTTATAGAACCGCTGTAAGACCTGCTTTGATGTATGCGACAGAGTGTTGGGTAATTAGGAAGAAATATAATGAAAAACGAATGAAGCAGAAATGAGAATGTGCTAACGTGGACAAGTGGCGTAACTAGGAAAGATATGATACGCAATGGCACAATTAGAAAGAATCTAGATGTTCCACCAATGGAAGACAAGATGAGAGAGAGCTGTTTGAGTTGGCTTGGTCATCTGCATCTTAGGCTGCCAGATGAGAAGTGATTCATGGTGTCAAAGGGCCGGGCCAGTTAGGAGGCGGGCTAGGAGGGGAGGGGGCCAAGCCGGGTTGGTGGCCCAGTGGGAGAGGGGGGCGAGCCGGGTCGGAGAAGCTGAAATGGGATCCGGTCCATTCCCGGACCTAAACCCCAAGGGTTCGAGGGTTAGGGGGTCGGGCCGGGATATATTAATAATATACTGATAAAGATATTTCTAAATAGTAATATATATTACTCCCTCCGTCCCATTTTATTTGTCTTGTTTGTCTTTTCACACATATTAAGATAGTAGGAAAATATATCCAAATAATCATGCACTACCAAAATTACCCTTACATTTCAAATTTTATAGTACATGTGGATCCGAATAGAAAGACTACAAACATGTAATTAATGAAGGGTAATTATGGAGAAGGTAGTAGTAAAAAGTGGTTGTGTTTTCAAAGAAGACACAATTTTGGAACAAGGCAAGATTGCAAACAGGACAAAAACATTTTGGGACGGAGGGAGTAGCAAAGTTGTATTTTGCTAGGGGGCGGACCGCTCGGAGGGGTGGGGCCAAACCGGAGGGGGCTTCGCGTATGGAGGGCGGGGCGGGCTAGCTTAGGATAAAATTGATCCGAGCGGTTTCAGGGCCAGGCTAGGGGGTATGGGGCTGTGCTGGGCTAGGGGGTGGGAGGGAGCTGAGCAGGGGCTGGGTTAGGGTAATTGGAGGGGGGCAGGCCGGTTTAGCCCATGGGCCGCCCCTATTGACACCTTGAGAAGTGATAGGGTCCAGATCAACAATGGTAGGAGAGGGAGAGAGAGACCAAGATGGACATGGGTAGAGATGATAAGACAGGACTCGGTCAGATTAAACTTTAGTGAGCAAATGGCATTGGACAGTTACCAGGAGGAGATTGATCCATGTAGCCGACCCCGGTTGGGAAAAAGAGTATAACAGCTCAAGGGTGTCGAGAGACTTGATGACAAGTAACAGAAATCTTGTTGTGTCTTACATAACAATTTTTGTGGAGTCCAAAGTCTGTTAAATATGATTTTTTATCTGAGTTAAGAACATAATACAAAAATTCCTACAACAATTGGGAGAGGGAGGACAAGGTCAGGGGTTGAACCATTGAGATCATGAACCAACCTATACGTCCTTAACCACTAGGACTAGGCATCAGGTTCAAATATGATTTATGCCAAAAAGTTATAATTTGTAAAAGCAAAGAGGAAAACCTAACCAACTAAATGTGAAAACAGAAAGTATCCAGGGTTTACCCCAATGTTATGTGGCACCAAATCCACGCTCGTTATCTCGACCTTTGGAACAGTAACCTTATGTTGTGGCTCATGCCCTCCCCCATTCTGTGCTTCTGATGAGTCTTCACTGTCTGATATGTATGTTATCTCATGCTACAAAACAAAACATGAGATGGGCATGTGTACAATCACTCACAATTTGACCGTTCGTTGCTGAGTTATAATTACAGTAGTGCATACCATCTTGAGTGAAATTTTGCAGTGTAGATAGAAGACTTCTACAGAAAATAAGCTCCTGCAGAACAACCAAAGCAGGGCTCTTAGAAAGAAGATCAGCTCAAACTTCTAAAACTGCATTTACATGACATGTATTCCTAGTGGAAATAGCTTTATTGGAAACTTAATCTACCAATACAATAATCAACCTTCCCCCAAAAAGAGAGGGCCCTCAGGGCTAAGAGATGTAATAAATTCATCATCAAGAAAGTTGCAATCAGTTGCTTGTAACTAATCTTCAACATGAAGTTGAGTTCATAAAACTGAGAGAGTTGGTATACAATCAGCAAAAGTAAGCAATGTGTTAAACAAGCAAGCAGCAATTATAGCCCAATCTGAACCTCACTTTGTATGACAAGTGTGACTGACTTGTATCATCATGATTATGTTTGGGACCAAAGTTCCCATTAACCTCGAAATGTACAACAGCACTTCATACATAGTTACATTACAAACGTGAAACATCAACTGCTTAAATGAAGGAGCTGCGTTCTAAGATGCACCAGAATGTAATCACTAATCTCTTACTGGTACACTTATCTTTTACAACGTGGCAGCATTCAGAGTGATCATCAATTTACTTCTTAAAGGTTAAATCCACCATATAACGCTTTACCATATTGAGTATCAATGGTCTGCCGGCATCATGTCATAGCATATGCAACATCCAAGATCCTTCATTCTCATAACTTTGGTGTCAAATTCATGTGAATGAAGAGTAGATATGGAAAAAAATGGCTAGTGGACTATTACTTTGAACAGCCAATCTAGTAGAATTTTGATTTTTCAATATAATTAGTCTGCTAACTTTGTTAGTCTTTGATCGAATAAAAAGTAAACCCAATATCAGTTTCTTGATGTGCTAATGCTTAAGCTCAAGGAGCTAGCTCAACACGGACAGTACCCCTCAATATGCTCTTACCTAAAACTTAAGCAGGTATTCAAAGTCCAACTGTAATCTTTTATAATTGCGCTGCATCTTCGGGAATATCATTAAATGACTTTGAGATTTTATATCGTATTTGAGTTGGATATAAATATCAAGACAAATCTAACTCGATAGGTACAACCTATGCTGCACAGACACTCAGAAACATGTCGGAAACTCGGACACACCTGTCTTGGAAAATCCACCTGGTGTTTCCAAATAAAATAATAACGGATCCACCTGAACAACGTTTCGGAAACTCCAAATGGCATTTCCAAATACAATAATAATAAGGATATGGACCGAAATGCCTGGGAGACGCCTGAGAAGATTTGAATCGAATCTTTAAGATTCACGACTCGATTCGATTGGTGATTGAGTAAAGTTGAATTTGGATTCATGATCCGAATCTCAATTTGATAACTATGAGTTTCATAGCTTGGATGTTAACCTTCATTCGACTCTTACAGTGTTTATAGTTTTAAACTTGTCATTTACTTTAAATTTTGAATTAATATATGTGTATATATATACACGGCGTGTCGGCGTCTCCCGATTTCATAAAATTTGGTGTTTGGGTACAAGTGTACTAGGTATAAATGTTTGAAAATAATAAGTCGGAGAAATCACTCTTTCGACTTAATATTGGTTTTCAGAAAATGCAAACCTCATTTGAAGGGTAGTAAATACACCTGAAAAGCATGTGTTCCACCGAAATTTCATCTTTCTAGTAAAATAAAATACACCTCAAAAAATAAATCTAGGGCTGGGTGATTCAATAATTCGTCGTTGGGGGACTACTGGCAGAGCTCATCTTTGAAGTCTCATGTAGCTTATAGTTTATCTCCTTTTCGGCAATCAGGAAGTTAAAATTCAGAACTGAGTGCAAGAAAGAAAGGTGTAAATTTAGGAGAGGAAAGACTCAAGAAATAGACCCTCTCAGATGACAGAGTGCTGATGTCGGCCAAGTTTCCTTTTTTTTTTTTTCTTTGCATTCGAAGTTGGAGGTCTGTAGGACGGCAGATAAATTGAAGCAACAAGATTTTCATTTATGTGAATAAGTGGTGTTTCCCACAAAATCACATGTATGTATTTGCAAATCGTTTGCTTCAATGCTACGGTGACTAGACTTACTTGATCATGGTGTACAGTGCACCATTTTTCTTTATGGATTGGTTGATTTGGGGGAAATTTTGATTTATCAACTCATCGTATAACCTAGACGGCTGGACAACCATTTTTGCTTTGCAAAAAGCTAGAGAAACCAATCAGAAGCAAATTCGCAATTTTTCTTACAAAAGATGGAATAAAAGCAAGAACCCAAGCTCAAGTTTGGATCTTTTCATAGTTAGCTGTAAATTTACATTCAGAAATATACACAGATGCTGCAGAAATTTTCATTTATGTCAATAAGTGGTGATTCCCACAAAATCACATGAATGTATTTGCAAATCGTTTGCTTCAATGATACAGTCAGTGACTAGATCACTAGACTAACTTGATCATGATGTACACCATTTTTCTCTACGGATTAGTTGATTTGGGGAAATTCTGATTCATCTACTTATTTTAACCTAGACACCTATTTTTTGCATTGCAAAAAGCTAGAGAAAACAATCAGGAGTAAATTCACAATTTTTCTTACAAAAGATGAAATAACAGCAAGAACTCAAGCTCAAGTTCGGATCTTTTCATAGTTAGCTGTGAATTGACATGCATAAATTCGTAAAATCATAGTCTTGGTAGTAATGAAAATCAGATGAGACATGCAATGCCAAGCAGAGATAAACAAGAACACCCCAACTAAAAGAAACCCCATCACAGAAAGAGCATAAACAACTGTAAAATGAACAGAATTCGATAATCTAAGACTAAAAGTTGCAATCTTTGCCCTATACGAACCTGGAAGACAGAAGAGGGATTGCATGCGCCTTGCCGGAATTGGGCGTTTCCGATCGGAGACACCGCCGGCGAATTCGCCGGCAAAATCAAGCGGCGAATTCGACCGGAGACGAAGCTGTGAAAGCGATTGAAATAGAGAGGGAGAGAGAGAGAGAGAGAGAGAGTGATTAGTCCATATAAGGGGAGTGTGTGTTCAAGTAACGCATTTTCTTGTCAAAGTAACGCACTTGGGTCACGGTTTTGATGCTTCGAAGACTGTGCTTGTTTGTCTTTTCATCTTTTGGGCTGTTACAAAGACGGTAAACTACAGAAAGCTCCCCCTTTTATGTTAAAGCTGAATTGGTGACAGTTCAGATACACCCTCCATCTCTTACTTTCCTTTATTACATAAACGCCCCTTTAGCTGAAATCCCCAAATTGCTCGTGAAATTGAAAAAAGTAAAAAAGTAGAAATGACAAATGACATGACCAGACTGTACAGAAATGTAGTTTTCACTTTTATTATCTCTTCATTCTCCATATTGGTCTTGTTTGGATGAGATAGATGATTAGGTAGATTATTGAGAATGAATTGGAGATCACAAACCATCCCTTGGAGGTCAAATTGTCTAATTTGCCCGTGATTCTGTCTGACAAACTAAACACTGCTACGAGATTGGGGAATCTTTTTTGTAGCTGGGATAGTGCACCAGGTTGTGAACTTGTGATGGTATATTGGTAATGACCATGTTTGGATGAGATATATTATTTGATAGATTATTGAATGGGTTGTTGAGTGAGTGGTTGGGTATGTCTCACATCAACCACTCATTAAAAAATATACATAATTATCAATCTCATCCAAACATGGTCAATGTGAAAAATTAAGTTTCAAAAAGGTGAAAACTCCAATTTTGTTCAGTCTCTCATGTCATTTGTCCTTTTTTACTTTTTACAGTTGGGTAAAAGACAAAAATCACCTCTTGAGTTTGAGTTATATAAAAAAACACCCCTCGTGTTTGGGGATATACAAAAACTACCCCTGTCGAGACAAAAATCACCCCTGTCAGTGGATGGACGTTAGACCAATAACACCCTTCTGTTAATGTTAGTTAAGAGAGGGGTGCAATCTGACTTTTTTATGACTACTTTGCCCGTATTAAGTATTTTTGTGTTTATTGTGTTTATGTTCTTGATGTTCTCGGCCACCATTCTTGGTGTTCTTCACCACCACTACCACCAAATCTGCACCCAACCCAAACCCAACCCGCCTTTAAATTGATTCATGTTCAAGAATTAATTTTTACTTCGAATCAAGAAAACCCAGAAACATCACAAGAACACACACAACAAACCCCACATTCAAACTTCACTGCTCAGCCACAAACATCAATTTCATGATAGAATTGATGAACAAAAGTTGAAATCCACACAATGATCAGAAAGTGAACCCAATCCTTTGAACCATTTCAACATCAATTACCAGATCCGTTTTGTGGACCCACAATCCATACATCACCGAGTAAATTGCAGTGCTAGCCAAAGAACTAATCGTCTTCTCCAATTCGAGCATTGTCTATGTGTTCCCATAAGCCCTAATTAAGGCAGAGTAAGCATAAATTGTGTTCCCATAACCCCCATTAATAGCAGAATCAAAACCTTCTTAGCTAAATCGACCTTCCCCAATCTACCAAGAAAACTGATCATGGTACTAGCAAGCAACATAATCACCTCAACCACTACCACCAGCAACAGAATCTCCAGAATCACCACCACAATCATCGCCAAGCCCACCACAACTGGACCTCCCACAAAGTCTCCCTCAATCGTCCCCCTTTACCTATTGTACCTACTCCATCCTGAAATGTCGACAAGCGGCCGTCGCTGGGACCAACCTCCGCACGCAACCCCTTTCTCTCGCCGCCAGGACCAAATCAGAGCTCTTCGTTGACTTCTCCGACCACCGATCCACCCGATTAGCCTCCAAGATGCACTTTGGACGCCACAAGACCTCCCTCGCCGGTCGACACATCTCTACCGCCGACGAGCTTCTCCAGGAAGTTATTCGTTTCAGTGGAGACGATGCTCGAATTGATGGATTGTTGCTCAATTTCGAACAGAGGCTTTGTGGGATCGACGATTACGTTTTCCTACTCCCAGATCTCGGCAACCGTGGAGAGCATTCAATGGCGACGCTGCTTTGAGTTCACCGTCCGACGAGAGAAGAGGCGAAGAGGCGGAAGAGAAGTGGTTGAGTGGGTTGTGTTGGGAGAGAAGATAGGAGGAAGAGCGAGAAGAAGAAATAAGGTTAGGGTTAGGAAATGAAGAGGAGTAGGGAAGGAGGGGCTTTATAGTGGGTAATTTTGTCGAATTTTAGGGGTATTTTGGTCTTTTTGTCACTCCGTTAGTGTGGTGTTATCTCCTACCTCTGACGAGGGTGGTTTTTGTATATCCCCAAACATGAGGGGTGTTTTTCTATATAACCCATACTCAAGGGGTGATTTTTGTCTTTTACCCTTTACAATTAGGTTGTAATGGTAGATTGGTAATGGTCCTGTTTGGATGAGATAGATGATTATAGGTAGTTTATTGAATGAGCAGATGGTGTGATGAGATAGAATGATTAGGTAGATTATGGAAAATATTCGGACAAGATCGAATTATTGTCAGTGCGAATCTTGTGTTGTTAGTGTTTTAATATTATCTTTGCAATATAACACCATTCACTGCATGTCCATCAATCATCTGTCTAATATATTAATTTAATATACAATGTATCTCGAAGTCGTGACCCTTTGCACTTGTTTTTATTTGTTATACTTTCTTAAAATAGTTTATAAGTACATTTACGAGAGAGTATTTATAAGAATAGAGGAAAAAAATAAATGCAAGCACATATAATTTCATAAAAACTTTTACATAGAATTACCGTGGACAAAACATATACGAGTAATTTAGATCGATATATAATTATAGCAATCTGAATATGATGAAGAGTGTGATTTCCATATCGTTTGTTTCATCATCTCATGATCCAAAAGGAGTGTTTATACAGTTGAGTGAAGTGAATGTAGATATTAGTTAATAACTATAATTATATCATACATGATATAATGATCAAAACTATCACACACAATCAAGTGTCGTTTTATGAAGATATAAGAGAAAAAGATATATAGAGAAAGAGAGAATGGAGGAAGCAATCATTTATTTAACTAACTGAAAAATTAATAAAGTCTCAACTTTATATATGAAGGAATACAATGGTAAGTGTTTTTTTTTTTATTAAGGTCGCACATTTGTCTTAATACAACAAACACGGAATAGGTCTCTCAAATTGTAAGAGACAGCGTTGTAGTAAAACAACATTGTTATAATAACAATCTAGAATTATGTAGAAAATATAAAATTGCTAATAAGTCATCCCTTTCTCTCACATTCTCTAATAGCCTCCCGAAATGATGTAAGAATCACCCCTAACTTGGAGATTAGAAGATGATGAGCAAAAGTAGATGTTTAGTTAGCATGTCTGCTAATTGAAGACAAGAAGACACATATATAGCATGTCATGCACTATGTGGCAATTGGGTTCGATGTGTTTGGTTCTTTCATGAAAAACTGAAATGTTGATAATATAAGCTGTATAACTACAAAGATAGATAGATTTTTTGTTTGCTTCAATGCTCATATCTTCCATTAGCAAAGTGATCCACTTGATTTCACAGCAAGCTAAAGCAAGACTCATATGGGTGGGTTTGGTATGAAATTTTCGACTTTTAAGTCGACTTCTTAGTCGTTGTGAAAAAAGTCTGTGTCAGAGAAATTGATGAAAAAAGATGTATGTGCTTGGTGGGGAAAAATTATGTTGTTAAAAAGTTAGTGATGCAACACTTTTGTTTGATAGTGAAAACTATCACTTTAGGCTCGTCTAATCGCTAGACCGGGGCTTGGATTCGAGTCCTGCTGCTGGCCGTCTCTCTTGGTGGGTGATCAGTAATATCATTTGTAAGTCCTCAAAGAGGGTTAAGGTCTTCCCTGGCCCTGGGATGCGGCAACCTCCCCTCCCCCTAATCTTTCTTTTACCAAAACAAATATATATAATATTTTATATTTTTTATATTTACTAATAAAACTATGGTCGGTCAAACTAGTTTTGTAGTGTGTTAATACAATAAATGTATGGGTAAATTGGTTATTTTTTTGCTTTAAAAAAAAGTCTAAAAAAAGTTCATGAAACTCAACTTTTTCATAATTCGGTTTTACACTATAAAGTCAAAAGACAAAATCCAAAGTTGACACATAAAAAGTTATATCAAACATTTAAGAAAAGTTCCAAACGAATTAATAATCCAAAATGGATTAATAGCTAGAAATAAGTCATACCAAACCCACACATATTTTGCATCTGCAAAACTTTTGAAACAACTTACTATCTTTCGATCTTTTCGTATCTTGACACTCCCTAATTTGAATCTCTATATTTAAGAAGTTTCATTTTAGAAGAAGAAGATAAGTGGAGACCGTGCATCGGTGCCTTTAAGATACCTCAAAGTGAGATATCGATATTTCAGCCAAGCACTTGTAGAATTATAAATAAAACGACTTAATTTATGTACTTCATAACATAGACATGTTCCTAAATTACACAATACATTAGTTTTTCAATCAGCTTCCTCAAATAAGTAGTACTTGAGCTGATTCAAGGAATTCTCGTACTATGACATACACGAGTGAGTAGCTGTAGTCATGGGAGTGGATGCAGGGTTGCAAGCAAAATAGTTACTATTTGAAAGAATGATCAAAGCTAATTCCTATTTCTTCTTAGAAATGTATGCAACAATATGGTAAACTCGAAACACATAAAATAGTGCAAGTGACAATTATTGGTGCAAAGGGCGAACTGAGTCTCACTAGTCAATGCATAATTTATTCGTTTTCCTACCTTTAAGGAAAGAAAGTATATTTTGCCTCAGAAAAAAGGTGGTATTTGTACAAGTATAAGGTGGCAGGGTTCATAATTGCATAATTCATCCCAACTAGTCCCGAACATTTTGTTACGCATTGCAAAGTTGCTTTACATTTTCCAATGCTACAGTGTGTTGAAAGTGAAAAAGAAGAAGACTATGAAATCTGTAATGGTATTCACTCCCTTTGAATGCTTGATTTACATAGGCTTTTATAGAACATTTTACTAGAGAAATGTACACTATTCTAGGAATCAATTAAGGTATTGATTAGGACTGATATTGAGGTGATTCTCATCATAATCAAATCTGAAAATATTCTGGTTCACAGTACTAGATTTGTCTCCTTGATTATTGGAGGGATTTGAGGCTTTATGCAAGTGAGTATTTACAACCCCCCTCAAGGTTGGCAGTGAAATTAAGTGGACGCCAAGCTTGTAACGATATTCTTGAAATGGTTGACGAGGAAGAGCTTTCGTAAGGACATTGGAAATTTTCTTGGACGTGGGAATATAACGAACTTGGAGATCACCAGCAACAACTTTCTCGCGAACGAAATGATAGTCAAGCTCAATATGCTTGGTTCGTCCATGGAACACTGGATTATGGGACATTTGAATTGCACGTTGATTGTCACAGAGGAGAAATGTTTTTTGTTGAAGTGTGAGGTTCAAGTCCTGAATTAGATATTGAAGCTAGGTTACTTCAGCTGTTGTGGTTGCCAAGGATCGATATTCTGCTTCAGCACTGGAGCGAGAGAAGGTTGGTTGTTTCTTCAATGCCCATGAGATAATGTTAGAACCAAAGAAAATTCAATAACCAGTGGTACTTCGTCGGATTGTTCGACAACCAGCCCAATCTGCATCACAAAAGGCTGTGAGAGTTAGCCGACTTTGAGATAGATATCGGAGACCATAATTCAAGTTCCTTTTATGTATCGAAGAATGCGTTTCACATCTCACAGATCTTTGTTTGTAGGATTATGAAAGTTTTAACATACAAGATTCACAGCATGTCTGATGTCAGGTCGAGTGAAAGTGAGATATTGAAGAGAACCACAAAGCTGGCGAATATGTGGTGGGGTATGTTGGCTCATTATCATCTCGGAGATGTACATGTTTAGAAGTTATTGGTGTGTTTATTTTGGAGGCTTCAGACATGTGAAACTTGGAGAGGATATCAGTCGCATATTTGGTTTGAGAAAGAGAGATCCCCCAAGAAAAATATTTCACTTCAAGTCCAAGGAAATAATGAAGTCGTCCTAGTTCTTTGAGATCAAAATCTTTATGAAGTTTCCCAATGAGGTGAGAAATAATGAGTAGTTGTTTCCGGTGATTATGACATCGTCTACATAAACAAGTAAAAGAATCATGTTAGGACCCTGACGATATATAAATAAGAACGGGTCGGCTTTACTGCGTATAAAACCAAAAGAAAATAAACTTGTTGATAGTTTAGAAAACCAAGCTCGTGGTGCTTGTTTCAAACCGTAAATATACTTGTGAAGTAAACAAACATGATCAGGATATTTTGGATTCACAAAACCGGGAGGTTGTTCCACGAAGACACGTTCATGAAGACACCATGGAGAAAAGCATTTTTTACATCCAACTGCTGGAGCCGCCACTTGAAATGGCCAGCAAGAGAAAATATAAGACGAATAGTAGATGGTTTAACTACAGGGCTGAAGTTCTCACCAAAGTCAATTCCAGAGATTTGAGTGTAGCCTTTCGCAACAAGTCGAGCTTTAAAACGGTCAATCTTACCATCTTCACGATACTTTGTCCTATAAAACCACTTTGAACCAATTATGTTAGAACTTTTTGGATGTGGAACAAGAGTCCAAGTATAATTTTTATGGAGGGCATCAAGTTCGTCTTTCATGGCTTTCGTCCAATTGGAGTATTTTAGGGCTGTTTTCAGAGTCTTGGGTTCTTCAATAGAAACGAGAGAGTAACTTTTAGGGGGAGAGGTTTCAGTAAGGTAAACATTATCTTGCAAAAAAACTGGTGGTCGTTTGTCACGAACCGTTCTCTGGGGAGTTGGTGCAGCGAAATCATTAGGTAGATGACTTTTGGTTCCAGAGGGGTGTTGTTATGGCCGTCGGTAGTACTTTCATTGATGAATGATACATTCCCTACCGAAGTGGGAGTTGTAGGCTCTATGTTTGGTTGAGTTCTCGAAGACATAGGAGAGTGATAAGATGGTTCTTGGGGTTGATTTGGAGTGTCAAGATCCGTCAAGATTATCGGGCGAGATTGTGTGGATATTGGGTTTGGGGATATCGATGAAGAAATTGATTTTTCTGGAAACCACTTGTGGTAATTAGGAAAGGAGGTTAGCGAGATATCATGACATATGAATGGTGCATAACTTCTATCACATTGGTAAGGAAAATAATTCTCGTTAAATGCTACATGAGGAGATATATAAACAGGATGTGTTTTGTCTAAACATCTATACCCTTTGCGCAATGGTCTATAACCTATAAAAGCACAAGGAATAGTTTTACGAGAAAATTTATGCATACCTTTTGTTTTTAAATAAGGAAAACACTGGGAACCAAAAATTCGCAAACCAGAGTAGTCGGGGTTCTTACCGTAAAGTTTGAAATAAGGGGTATCCTTACCAATTGAAGATGAAGGCAAACGATTGATCAAATATGTCGCAGTGAAAAAGGAATCAATCCAAAATTTTAAAGGAATATTTGAATGAAATATTAGCGTAAGCCCTGTTTCAACAATGTGTCGATGATTCCATTCTGCAAGACCATTCTGTTGAGGCGTATGTGGACAAGAGAGTTGTTGTGCAATGACACATCCACTCAAGTGAGTCGTGAAAGCATTTGATGTGAATTCTCCACCACCATCACTTTGAAAAATCTTAATCTTCCTTTCAAAATATTTCTCAACAAAGGTTTGAAATTTCAAAAAACAATCATAGAAATCAGACATATTTCTCAAAGGGTATAACCAAGTGTACCGTGTGAAGTCATCAACAAAAATGACATAATATTAAAACTTTTGCGAGGATAATACTGGGGCAGGTCCCCAAAAATCACTATGAATTTTTTCAAATGGAAATTGAGAAACTGAATGAGATTGATTAAAGGAAAAACGAAATTGCTTTCCAAGTTGGCAACTGGTGCACAAAGTAGTTTTTGTGAACCAATTTGAAACCTTAATGGAATTATTTTCTTCTAGATTTTGAAGGAATTTTAAATTTGGATGCCCCAAACGAGCATGCCATATCTCTGATGGCGCTCCGTTCAATTTTATTGCAGCAAGTGCTTCAAGACGTCCCTCTTCAAGAGCATACAAGTTTCCTTTCCTACGTCCTTTGGCCAAAATATGATCCTTGCGGTCCTTTATAATAAAACCAGCAGAGTTAAATTCAAAGGAACACGAGTTATCGTCGATAAGTTGACTGATAGACAATAAATTCTTCTTAAGTTGGGGCACAACTGAGACATCATTAAGTCTGAGACGTCCTTTTGAGGTTTTGAGCAAAGCATTTCCCATATGAGTTATGGGTAAAGCTTGCTCATTACCAACACAAATCGAGTCAGTACCACAATAAGGTAGTAACGAATTCAAGTTACCTCCTTTATTTGTCATGTGAGCAGTTGCTCTTGAGTCGGCATAGAAACTGGGGTCAGTTTTGTTGTGCAAATTCATGGCAGCCAAGGCCTGCTGATTAGCATTCGGTGGAATAATCATACCTGTAGTAACACTTACGAGCAGTATGATTAGTTCACCACAAATTTGGCATGCATCCTTTGGATTGTCTCTATTGTTCCGCCATTGTTGTGATATGTTGTTGGAGTTGAAGTTTTTGTACTTATGTGGAGAGGAGGACGAGGGACCATGTTGTTGGTATTTGGGCCGAGTTTGGTTGAAACCGCCCCTTCATCTGCACCTTCCACCGCGGTATCCCCTGCCTCTACCTCGCTGACTGAGGAAGGCTTGATTGTGATCAAGTTGATGCTTCTCATGAGAGAGATAAACTTGTTCAAAGTTCTGCAATGACATAATGAACTGGTTATAGGTAGGATATGGAGGTTTCGACAAAACACCAAGTCAAAATTCGTTGTATTTGTTTCCAAGTCCTTGGGAGATTTGGAAAACATTGTCAACATCCGAGAGCGGTTTGCCTATTGCAGCGAGCTTGTCACATATCTGCTTGAATCTTTTTACATATTCATCAAGCGAGAGAGATCCTTTGGTTAAACCATAAAGGCTATCCTTGAGGTGAGCTTCACTATCTTCAGTGTTGGGCAACAACTGCGTATGGACTAAAATCCATATCGTGTATGCTGTATCCCCACTGTCGATCATGCTGAGAACATCTTCTGTCATGTTCGCAATGAGCCATGAGGTGAGAAGACCATCTTTAATACCCCGTATATTTGTCAGGGGTAAAGTGGTAAATTGGGAAGTGTAATATGATTTTATTTGCAAAATAGTGTTGGGGCGAATTATTATGTTTTATAGTTAAAGAAATCCGGGTGATAATTCTCGAAAAGTATTAGAAATAAAAGTCGTAGTGTTGCATTATATTTTATTAGAAAGCGCGTGTGCGACCACCGCGACTTGTTTTACACCCGAAGCACCATAGCGTTTCACTCATCTTCTTGGAGAAGATTTCCTCCTCCCACGACAATCTTCTTAGAGAAGTTGTTCTTCCTCCCACATGAGAGCACATGCTCATCACATCATCACTTTTCATTAATTTCATCTTTTCTTCTTCTCCTTTCACAGCAAGAATCCTCACCACCATCACCACCATTTATTTCACCTTCCTCCTCATCTTCAACCCCCAACACCACCGCCATACTTCACGGCAAACCCACCACCACCACTCCACTGGCATATCTCTCTCTCCCTCTCTGTCCTTTCTCTTCATCTCCGTTTGGCGGCCGGAAACAGAGCAACAGCAGCAGCAGCTGCCTTCACCAACTCGAGCAGCCGCCAAGACCGCCGCCGCAACTCCTGACGGTAAAATTGGGCACCCTAACTCTCAATTCATCTCTCTCTTTACTTCTCTCTGCCTCATTCTCTATCTCATCCTTGTAATGGTCCAGAAACAAGCAGAGAGGCAAGAATTTGCAGAGCCACCACCGCCCACCCGAACCTCCATGTTTTCCGGCGAAATTCTTGGCGAGCTTCACCCACTGCCACCCACGGCCTAAGGCCTCTTCCAATCAACTCCTAGGGCCCCGACCAGGCTACCAGAGGGTTCAACTAGGCCCAGAACAGCCCACACCGCCGGCGTCGAGCTCCACCTCCGGTGACGGCGCAGTGCTCTTCGACCCGACCCATTAATCGACCGTTTTGAGCGATTCTTGGTTCCGGTATGCCTTAATTTCCGCCGTGAGTTGATTTATGTAGACAAAATCATGTATTGCTGGTTTGATTTCGATGTTGGATTGATCGAATTGGGTGGTTCATGTCTGGGGGTTGAAAGTGTCTTTTGTTATAAACTGTTTTGGGTTAGTTTGGGGGGTTTGTTTGCAATTCAGAACTTGATAAGGGGCTGGGTATCTCTTGTTAAAAAGTATTATGTGAATGGAAGGGTTGCATGTTGTATTTAGCATAATATGGGGGGGATTTAGTTGTCGTTTACTTAAAAATATTACATTATACGCGAAAAATAAAGATATTGTTTTTGAGTCAAAAATATTTTCTTAAATAAATAAATAAATAGATAAATAAAGACAAGTTTTTGTACTTGTTTCGGAAAAGTAATTCGGGTGTTGAAGTATTGTCGGAATTGTCTATTTAAAATCAAACAAGTTATGCGTTGAAAAAAAAATTAAAAGATAATGTGTTTTTCTAATTAACTTTCACTTCGTTTTAGTTCAACTACTTGTAAATATATATGCATATATATATATATATATATATAAGTATTTGCTTCTAATAAACGTTTTAGCTTATGTGTAATGTCTAGAGGTTGTTTTCTTAAAATTTCAAAGTTCGTACTTGTCAATAACCGGCTAGTTCCAATAATTTTAACCACTATCTCTTTAGTTTTATAGGTATAAGTTACCAAATAGTCACTCTCTCATTACCCTAAAACATTACATGTTCTTTTAGGGGAAATTTCCCTAACTAAACTGCATTTATTTGGAAATATTATAAGCCGACAAATCGTTTTAAAACTATTGTGCGACTCGGTAACTTTGTATAGTGTGAATATTGTTATTGGGTAAATTTATGAGAGGGGGGCTTGTCGATCTCGCCAATCTAGTAGGTCGTTTGTTAGAACGTATAGGTCGGCGCTTGAACTTGTGATTGACTTAGAAGATATAATTTGTAGGTGCTGAATTCGTAGACGAAGGATTTGTGTACTTCTAGGGGCTTACGTGCTTTTGCTGGAAATTAAGGTGAGTACACATGCCAAGTCTTGCATGCTAGCTTCTTTCGTGTCTAAACATGATTTCTTTACTTGTCTCAAAATGTGTTTTGTGTGCGTATGCTTTACTCGTGTTTGATTACGATTTTATTGAGATAATCACACAAAGATAATAATGTGTAAAAATATAAAGTGGAAAGAGTTGCACGGGGAACGTTGTTTGGATTATTACAAATTTGGTTTGGTCGTTGTTGGCTTCGTCCACTCGACCCATATTGGTAGTCCGGGAGATTCGCCCTGGGGCCGCTCCTTGTACTCACTCCTTCTGGGCGCAAGAACCCTGTTAGGAGGGTGTCGACACTTAAGGTCTTGGTAGATTGTGATGGGATAGGTTGGACATGGTTTAAAGGAATATTCCCCGTGTGACACATGACTGAAATGGTAACTCTTGATTGAGCTGTTGAACACGGAAGTTGGATATTTGTTTGGAAATTTTAAGAAATCAAATTCTGATTATGATATGAGAATGTCTTATTTACTTTGAATTTTACTCCCGCTGTGTTTTGCGAAGTTATAACAAACTACCTCCTCTTGTGTTTACATGCTTGGGTGTTGCTCTCTCAGTATTTTTAATGCTGACTTTTCGAAAACTGCGGTTCTTGTTTCCTTCCCACCGCAGGTCTAGGAGATGGGGACTACGGACTAGATGGGTACGAGACTCACATGGATTGAAAGTGTCCCGAAAGGTTATCTAGTATGCTAGATTAGTTCTGTAGTATTAAAGACGCGTGTAATATCTAAAGACTCGTATGTATGTTTAATAGTAATGTAAATATATGGTGGTTATGCTTACGATGTCCGCCAATTCTTTTAGCATCGCCCTCCCGGGTTTTCCGGTCCAGAACAGAAGGCTCGGGGATCGCGGGGTGTTTCAGGTGGTATCAGAGCAGGCTGTCCAGTAAAGGGACTTAAAACCTGTAGGGCAACCTAAAATGGACGTAGGGCAAGACGATAAAAATTTGAAAGACAATGGGGTTATGGGTAGCTTAAGTTTTAGTATGTTCAGCCCACCCACCCACTACCTTTTCTTGCTATACCAAAGTTTGCAGTGTGACTTGGCTATGCTTGTACTACCTGAATTGATATTCTATGATCATTGAGCAATAATGTTTAATTAAGAGGGAATGAGAAGTATGAAATTGCGGAAGTATGATTGGATTGTGCATGAATTACTTGCTTAATTAATAGTAGCTGAATTTTAAATGACTTGCATGACATAGAATAGACAGTAGTATATGTTTGCTATGCACCTATAGAATAAGTTCGACTTCAAGACCGTAGTAGGAAAAGTGATGATACCATAAGTAAACGCGTAGTAACACAACTGATAGACCGGTACTCCACCAGGCAGAGTGAACTAATGGCAGCTGAAGGAAACTACCAATCACAGATGGAACAAATGGCCGCGCAGATGGCGCAGATGACACAAATCTTGGATAGAGTGGTGGGTCAGGAGGATCGTGGGAGGCAAAGCTATGCCAAACAGATAGCGGATCTGAACCCTCGCCAATTCACGGGAAAGGAAGATCCAGTTGAACTGGAGAATTGGATTAGGCATTTTGAGAAGCTTCTTAAGGTCGTGCATTGCCCTGACAACGAGAAGGTCAACTGCGCCATCATCCATCTGGCAAATGACGCGGATGATTGGTGGACAACCTCTCAGGAAGTCGTGCTGGCTCGACCTGGTTTCAACTGGGATGCTTTTAAAACTGCTATTAGAACACGGTTCTACCCTTCCCATGTTAAGAGAGGCAAGTGCAATGAGTTCAACAACTTGGTGCAAGGAAACGGTTCGGTGACAGACTACTTCAAGAAGTTCGTGGAATTACTAAGGTTTGCGGGCCACACGGTACCCGATGAGGAGGATAAGATTAATAAGTTCATTTCGGGAATAAACCTTCAGTTGCAGACCATCATGCGTAGCAGAACTTACGACACCTTGCACGAGGCATATGACCGAGCAGCCGATATGTGGCAAGTCCAGGAGGTACAGGATGAGATTCACGGGAAACGCAAGGCTACTGAAGCAGGGGGAAGCAATCAAAACAAAAGGTTTAAGCCCAACACCGGGGGAAACAATCAAAATCGAGGCAACCAACTGAACCTTGAAGCTGGGCCAGTTCGACGCTACTTCTGTAAAAGGTGTCGGCAAAACCACCCAGGAGTTGACTGCATGGGGAACTTGGTTAGCTGCAACAACTGCGGCAAGAGAGGACATCGAGCTTTCGAATGTCGATTCCCATCAACTATGAACCCACAAAACCAAGGCGGTAACTACCAGAGGCCACCACAGAACAACTATCAGGGGAATCGTCAGCAGTATGGGAACCAACCTACTGGGAACCAGCAGTCGGGTTATGGGAACAGGAACCGTGGAAACCGCAACTATCTGGATAATGGAGGTAATGGAAATGGAAGACAGCACAACTACAACCAGGGGAATGCAGGACACAATGGAGGCCAGAACCGCAACAACAATGTTGGCATGGCAGCCAACAACAATGGAACTGGAGTTGGAGGGACTGGAGCACAAAATGGCAATGTGGGCTGGATTGCAGTGATGACAAGGAATGAAGTGGATGCTGATCATGGAGTCGTCACGGGTACTTTTCTTATCTACGATCAACCAGCTTTTGTATTATTTGATTCTGGTGCATCCTACTCTTTCATATCATCATCCCTTGTTAAGAAACTGGGTTTGAGTAAGTCATCTAGAATATCCACCCCTGTAGCGACACCCACGGGTCAGGTTACTGTTTGCGATACCATATTCGAAGGAGTAGAGTTGAAAATTCTAACGAGTATCCTACCTGCCAACCTAATAAGATTTGACCTTGGGGTATAGATGTAATCCTAGGCATGGACTGGCTTGGGAAGTATCGCGCGGTTATTGACTGTCACGAACAAAAGGTTCGGTTAAAAGGACCCAAAGGAGAGAATATCACATATCGTGGAATTATTAGTGAGCCTCGCATCAAGTTGGTGTCGGCCTTGGCCATAATCAATCAAGTGAAAAAGGGAAACTCGGCCTATTTGTGTTACATCCATGACGTGTCCAAGAAGGAGACTGTATTGGAAGAGATACCTGTTGTGAAGGAATTTCCTGATGTATTCCCAGAGGAGATTTCAGGGATGCCACCTAGGAGAGATGTGGAGTTTACCCTAGATTTGGCACCCGGTACTGCGCCAATCTCAAAAGCACCGTACCGGATGGCACCCGCAGAATTGAAGGAGCTGAAGGATCAACTGCAGGAACTTCTAACCAAGGGGTACATAAGACCTAGCGTATCACCCTGGGGAGCACCAGTGCTGTTCGTAAAGAAGAAGGACGGAAGTCTAAGGCTCTGCATTGATTACCGGGAGTTGAACAACGCAACTATCAAGAATAAGTACCCGTTGCCCCGGATTGACGACCTGTTTGATCAGTTGCAAGGGGCCAGTGTCTTTTCCAAGATCGATCTAAGGTCAGGATATCATCAACTCCGAGTTGCAGAGAAGGATATTCCAAAAAATGCCTTTAGGACAAGGTATGGTCATTATGAGTTCACCGTGATGCCATTTGGTTTAACCAACCAGCAGTGTTTATGGATCTAATGAACCGGGTGATGAGGCCATTCTTAGATCGGTTTGTGGTCGTCTTTATTGACGACATACTGGTGTATTCGAAGAGCGAGGAGAAGCACGAGGAACATCTCCGAGAAGTGCTGCAGACGTTGAGGCAGGAGCAACTATATGCTAAGCTATCAAAATGTGAATTCGGGTTGGATCGTGTTCCGTTCTTGGGTCACATCATTTCGAAGGAAGGCATAGCAGTAGACCCAGGAAAGGTTTCAGCAGTTAAAGACTGGCCTACGCCAAAGAATGTGTCCGAAGTAAGGAGTTTCCTCGGCTTGGCAGGTTATTACAGGCGTTTTGTGAAGGATTTCTCCAAGATCGCCAAACCACTGACTACGCTGACGAAGAAGGCGGTGAAGTATCACTGGGACAACAGCTGTGAAGAGGCGTTCTAAACTTTGAAGGAGAAGCTGACTACAGCCCCAGTCCTAGCTTTGCCAAATGACTCTGGTGAGTTCGAAGTATACAGCGACGCATCGAAGAAGGGGTTAGGGTGCGTACTTATGCAAGATAGAAGGGTGATTGCTTACGCTTCACGACAACTGAAACCCCATGAGGATAACTATGCCACACATGACTTGGAGCTAGCAGCGGTGGTATTTGCACTAAAGATATGGAGACATCATTTATATGGTGCAGTTTGCAAGCTGTACACGGACCACAGAAGCTTGAAGTACATTTTCACAGAGAAAGAGCTAAATAACCGACAACGGAGATGGCTAGAGGTCATCAAAGATTACGATCTGCGGATCCAGTATCACGAAGGAAAAGCGAATGTCGTTGCTGATGCATTAAGCAGGAAATCCAGCCATGGAATGAACTCTATGCTAGCCCAGGCATACTGGTTATGCCAGGAGTTCAAGAAGCTTCAAATTGAGATAGTGGAGCAAGGGACAGTGCAGAATCTACTTGCTAGTATGACAGCCGTACCGGACTTATTTGAAGAAATAAGGAGCAATCAAGACGGAGACGTGAAGCTCGAAAGGATTAGGAAGAAGATTACAGCGGGAGAGGCCAAAGAATTCCAGATCCATGAAGATGGAAGTATTCGGTACAAGGGAAGATGGTGCGTGCCACAGAAGTGCGCAGAAACCAAGGAGAAGTTGATGCGGGAGGCTCACAGCACGCCATATTCCGTTCATCCTGGAGGCGATAAGCTCTATAAGGACTTGAAGAAGACCTTTTGGTGGCCGAACATGAAAAAGGAAGTAGCGCAATTTGTAGCAAGATGCTTAACCTGTCAAAAGGTGAAGTTTGAGCATAAGAGAATGGGGGGTCTGCTTCAGCCACTGGATGTTCCGGTTTGGAAATGGGACTCCATTTCGATGGACTTTGTAACAGCCTTGCCGACATCAAAGAATGGACTCAATCAGATCTGGGTAGTCATAGACAGATTAACGAAGACGGCGAGGTTTATTCCGATGAAAGACACGTGGAATATGGAGCAAAGGGCAGACGCTTATGTTAAAAACATCGTGAGATATCATGGAGTGTGGAGTTCAATAATCTCTGACAGAGACCCTAACTTCCTTTCACATTTTTGGAAGGCTCTTCAGGAAGCATTAGGGACTCAATTGAAGTTCAGCACAGCATTTCACCCGGCGACTGATGGACAGACAGAGAGAACTATTCAGACGTTAGAGGATATGTTGAGGGCTTGTGTGATGGATTTTCAAGGCTCGTGGGTCGATAAACTACCGTTAATAGAGTTCTCCTACAACAATAGCTATCATGCCAGCATTGGCATGGCACCATACGAAGCCCTGTATGGAAGGAAGTGCCGATCACCACTGTGTTGGAATGACATCAGCGAGACGGTAGTAATCGGGCCACAAGTAATAGAAGATATGACAAATCAAGTACGACTCATTCAAAAAAGAATGAAAGCGGCCCAGGATAGGCAAAAGTCATACGCAGACCAGAAGAGAAGGCCATTGGAGTTCCAAGTTGGAGAAAAAGCGTTTTTACGGGTATCCCCTACCAAAGGAGTGACAAGGTTCAATCTGAAAGGAAAACTGAGTCCAAAATTTATCGGGCCATACGATGTCTTAGAAAGAATTGGAGAAGTCGCGTATCGATTGGATTTACCATCGAGTCTGGGGAGAGTACATAACGTCTTTCGCGTATCCCAGCTGAAGAAATACGTACCGGATCAATCCCACGTGCTGAATCCTGAACCAGTGGAGCCAGACCCGTCTCTCACGTATGAGGAACATCCTGTCAAAATTTTGGACACCAAGACCAGAGACACGCGTACAAAAAGTGTTAAGCTGGTCAAGGTTTTATGGACGAATCAGCTGTCAGAGGAGGCGACGTGGGAAGCGGAGGAGGAAATGAGAAGGAAATATCCACACTTGTTTAATGAGGTAACCGGGGACGTCACTCCCTAAGGGGGAGAGGATGAAACCCTTTGTTTGCTGTCGTTACGTTTTACCCATTTGTTTATTTCTATTACGTCCTAAAACCCTCACACCATGCTTAGCCTAGACCGTTGGTAACATTTGTGACTGTGACCTTATCTGGTATGGTGCGTACTTATAGTACTACGTTACTTGCTTGTAAGAGGGTACTTGTTGGTCCGTGAGTCTGCCGCTTATAGATATCGCGTTTATTGCCTGGTTTTAGCTTCGAGGACGAAGCTCTCTTTAAGAGGGGAAGGATGTAATACCCCGTATATTTGTCAGGGGTAAAGTGGTAAATTGGGAAGTGTAATATGACTTTATTTGCAAAATAGTGTTGGGGCGGATTATTGTGTTTTATAGTTAAAGAAATCCGGGTGATAATTCTCGAAAATGATTAGAAATAATAGTCGTAGTGTTGCATTATATTTTATTAGAAAGCGCGTGTGCGACCACCGCGACTTGTTTTACACCCGAAGCACCATAGCGTTTCACTCATCTTCTTGGAGAAGATTTCCTCCTCCCACGGCAATCTTCTTAGAGAAGTTGTTCTTCCTCCCACATGAGAGCACATGCTCATCACATCATCACTTTTCATTAATTTCATCTTTTCTTCTTCTCCTTTCACAGCAAGAATCCTCACCACCATCACCACCATTTATTTCACCTTCCTCCTCATCTTCAACCCCCAACACCACCGCCATACTTCACGGCAAACCCACCACCACCACTCCACTGGCATATCTCTCTCTCCCTCTCTGTCCTTTCTCTTCTTCTCCGTTTGGCGGCCGGAAACAGAGCAACAGCAGCAGCAGCTGCCTTCACCAACTCGAGCAGCCGCCAAGACCGCCGCCGCAACTCCCGACGGTAAAATTGGGCACCCTAACTCTCAATTCATCTCTCTCTCTTTACTTCTCTCTGCCTCATTCTCTATCTCATCCTTGTAATGGTCCAGAAACAAACAGAGAGGCCGGAATTCGCAGAGCCACCGCCGCCCACCCGAACCTCCATGTTTTCCGGCGAAATTCTTGGCGAGCTTCACCCACTGCCACCCACGGCCTAAGGCCTCTTCCAATCAACTCCTAGGGCCCCGAACAGGCTACCAGAGGGTTCAACTAGGCCCAGAACAGCCCACACCGCCGGCGTCGAGCTCCACCTCCGGCGACGGCGCAGTGCTCTTCGACCCGACCCATTAATCGACCGTTTTGAGCGATTCTTGGTTCCGGTATGCCTTAATTTCCGCCGTGAGTTGATTTATGTAGACGAAATCATGTATTGCTGGTTTGATTTCGATGTTGGATTGATCGAATTGGGTGGTTCATGTCTGGGGGGTTGAAAGTGTCTTTTGTTATAAACTGTTTTGGGTTAGTTTGGGGGGTTTGTTTGCAATTCAGAACTTGATAAGGGGCTGGGTATCTCTTGTTAAAAAGTATTATGTGAATGGAAGGGTTGCATGTTGTATTTAGCATAATATGGGGGGGGGGATTTAGTTGTCGTTTACTTAAAAATATTACATTATACGCGAAAAATAAAGATATTGTTTTTGGGTCAAAAATATTTTCTTAAATAAATAAATAAATAGATAAATAAATACAAGTTTTCGTACTTGTTTCGGAAAAGTAATTCGGGTGTTGAAGTATTGTCGGAATTGTCTATTTAAAATCAAACAAGTTATGCGTTGAAAAAAAAAATTAAAAGATAATGTGTTTTTCTTTTTTTTTTTTTTGAAATTAGATAATGTGTTTTTCTAATTAACTTTCACTTCGTTTTAGTTCAACTACTTGTAAATATATATGCATATATATATATAAGTATTTGCTTCTAATAAACGTTTTAGCTTATGTGTAATGTCTAGAGGTTGTTTTCTTAAAATTTCAAAGTTCGTACTTGTCAATAACCGGCTAGTTCCAATAATTTTAACCACTATCTCTTTAGTTTTATAGGTATAAGTTACCAAATAGTCACTCTCTCATTACCCTAAAACATTGCATGTTCTTTTAGGGGAAATTTCCCTAACTAATCTGCATTTATTTGGAAATATTATAAGCCGACAAATCGTTTTAAAACTATTGTGCGACTCGGTAACTTTGTATAGTGTGAATATTGTTATTGGGTAAATTTATGAGAGGGGGGCTTGTTGATCTCGCCAATCTAGTAGGTCGTTTGTTAGAACGTATAGGTCGGCGCTTGAACTTGTGATTGACTTAGAAGATATAATTTGTAGGTGCTGAATTCGTAGACGAAGAATTTGTGTACTTCTAGGGGCTTACGTGCTTTTGCTGGAAATTAAGGTGAGTACACATGCCAAGTCTTGCGTGCTAGCTTCTTTCGTGTCTAAACATGATTTCTTTACTTGTCTCAAAATGTGTTTTGTGTGTGTATGCTTTACTTGTGTTTGATTACGATTTTATTGAGATAATCACACAAAGATAATAATGTGTAAAAATATAAAGTGGAAAGAGTTGCACGGGGAACGTTGTTTGGATTATTACAAATTTGGTTTGGTCGTTGTTGGCTTGGTCCACTCGACCCATATTGGTAGTCCGGGAGATTCGCCCTGGGCTCGCTCCTTGTACTCACTCCTTCTGGGCGCAAGAACCCTGTTAGGAGGGTGTCGACACTTAAGGTCTTGGTAGCTTGTGATGGGATAGGTTGGACATGGTTTAAAGGAATATTCCACGTGTGACACATGACTGAAATGGTAACTCTTGATTGAGCTGTTGAACACGGAATTTGGCTATTTGTTTGGAAATTTTCAGAAATTAAATTCTGATTATGATATGAGAATGTCTTATTTACTTTAAATTTTACTCCCGCTGTGTTTTGCGAAGTTATAACAAACTACCTCCTCCTGTGTTTACATGCTTGGGTGTTGCTCTCTCAGTATTTTTAATGCTGACTTTTCGAAAACTGCGGTTCTTGTTTCCTTCCCACCGCAGGTCTAGGAGATGGGGACTACGGACTAGATGGGTACGAGACTCACATGGATTGAAAGTGTCCCGAAAGGTTATCTAGTATGCTAGATTAGTTCCGTAGTATTAAAGACGCGTGTAATATCTAAAGACTCGTATGTATGTTTAATAGTAATGTAAATATATGGTGGTTATGCTTACGATGTCCGCCAATTCTTTTAGCATCGCCGTCCCGGGTTTTCCGGTCCGGAACGGAAGGCTCGGGGATCGCGGGGTGTTGCACCATCATTGATGATCCATTGCACTTTGTTTGGATTGGTTTTCTTCAATCCAGCAGAATCCACTATTTCATCTACTGGAAGTTTTGGATTTGTGATATGGTGCTCCAAACCAAGACTTCGAATCAGTGGTAATAACTGATTTTTCCATAGGAAAACATTTGAGGGAGATAATTTTATAGATACTAGGCTGGAGCATTGACGCAATGACTGGATTGAGAGTTTAGGTTCCTCAAAGGATGGAGAGCTTGAGGATTTTGGCTCTGATACCATGTTGAAAGTGAAAAAGAAGAAGACTATGAAAACTGTAATGGTATTCACTCCTTTGAATGCTTGATTTACGCTTTTATAGAACATTTTACTAGAGAAATATACACTATTCTCGGAATCAATCAAGGTATTGATGGACTGATATTGAGGTGATTCTCATCATAATCAAATATGGAAATATTCTGGTTCACAGTACCATATTTGTCTCCCTGATTATTGGAGTGATTTGAGGCTTGATTCAAGTGAGTCTTTACACAGTGAACCGATACACTTTAGGGCTATTGCCTTCAGAGAATCGTTACTATAAATCAATCAAATTTTCTGTAATAGAAGTGCGAGAAACAACACAACAACAAATTTGGAGAAGAAATAGCAAAGAAGAAAGTGTCGTAAGCAACAACTAGCATAGGCAGGGTTTCCTCAACAAATCCAAGTTTATTATCAACTTGAAGCACCAAAAACGAGAACAAGGAGCGAGCTACACAGAAAACGAACTGAACTCTAAATACCATGTTCGTTTTTTGAAAAGGGAATCGTCAAGGAAGAAGTTCTTGATTAACTAAATGTGAATAAAGTCCCAACGACGAAATATGCTCATGGCCATACTAACACGATCTCCGCAAGTGTAACTTTTTCGCTCTAGTAATAATGTGGAAAATAGGGTTGTCGAATCCGCGAGGACTTGTCGTGAACTAATTATAACTATTAGCTCTGTGTGGGCAAGCAGTTGATTTGTTCACCAAGCTAGAAATTTGAAAAGACAAACTAATTATGAAAATTGAGTTTTTTTATGAGAGACGAGTGTTCTCTCTTTCCTGTATTTTCGATAAGTATCTATGTTCGCAAGAAGAGATAATGTCTTCGTACGAAGACCCCCGGAGCTCTACTTCGCTGCTCTGTTTAATCCTTGCTTTATTTTGTTCTCTTCTCTTGCGATCTGCAGGTGATTTTCTGGTGGAGTTGGGTCGCATCTTTGGACTGAGATCATGGTGGTTTTGATCGAGGTTTGGATGGTGTATTGGGCCGTTTTAGGTCGCGGTATTGATGGAGGTTGAAGGAAGATGGATTGGTGTGATTTCAGGTGTGAAGTGGTGATAGGCTAGGGTCTGTTGGGTGTTGTATGTAAAGGAGGTTGATGGTGAAGTACTGGTGCTGAAGGAGCTGCTAACCGTAGGTGATTTTGGAGGGAATATGGAGGTTTAATGGTGGATTAAGATAGGTAATGGTTGTGGCTGGTGGTAGTTGTAGGTGCTGGTGATAATGGTGAAGGCGTATGATGGCTACTGGTGATGCTTTGTAGTTTCATGTAAGTGGTTCAGGTGGGTTTTTGTTATGGAGTTAAAATGTTGTTGTGAATGGAGGAGTTGTGAGTGAGTTCCAGGTTGTATAGGCATTGATATTGGAGGTTTGTGTGCAGGGAGTTGTATGTTGGTGCAGGGTTGATTCTGTGAGGGTGTTGAAGGCAGGTTGATGATGGGGAAATTCAGGTTTTAAGTTAGGTTTGTGGCTGCAAGATGGTGTTGAATGAAGTCAGGTTTGTATTTGGTTACTTTGATGGTGATTGTAGGTGAATTGGTTAGGTAATGGTGCATTAGGCTGGTGGTTAATTAGCAGGTTGGAGATGATCATGGTTACTGGGTTTGTATAGGGGAAGAGAATGGAGCTTTTGGTGCTGGTAGTTGTGAGTTGGTGTAGGAGGAAGGTAGAATGGTGAAGGCATTAGGTTGTCACGTTGGTGATTAGGTTAGTGTATTGGGATGAGGTGCAGGTGCTTGTAATCAGGTACTGTGGTGATGGTCTGATGGTGTTATAGGGTGTTGCTGCTGCAAGTGTGTTGGTGTTTGCTTCAGGTGGGATGAGCAGGTTATTTGGGATAGATGATTAATGGTATTTTTGGTGGTCATGGTTTTGACAAGGAGGTGTGTACTGGTTTGTTTGGGGAAGGAGATAGTTAATGGTGGTTACTTAGGACTGAGTGGTTTCATTGTGAAGTAGGTCTGCTATGGTTGAAATGGTGAAGGTTGGTTGCTTGTTGTGTACAAGAGAATCCGGCAGAGAGAACTTCTGTGTACACCAAGGGCAGAGGATCAAGATTGGCACAGGAGGTGTTGGGTTGTGTGTAGGGAGAGAGTAAGGCAGTAGCACTGTATGAGAGAGAGACAGGGGTTTGGCAGAGCTTCCGCGTATATCTGGTGTGTTCTCCCTTGTATGGAAGGGTTAGCGATCCTATATATAATGGAGAATGTGACCGTTGCAGTGTGGTTAATGCGCCCATCAATGGCGGCTTAATTAGCTTAACCACAACGGCACGTTCGTCCGCGTATATAGGGACCGTTACAGCACGTTATCCGCGTATACAGGAATCGTTATGGGGTTGACCGGGTTTGACCGGATTGACCGGGTTTATGGAGCTCGTGCCATAAATCTCTCAAAAGCAGTTACTAAGGGTCGCGCGCGGGCTTGGCTCGCACGCGATAGGACTTACTCTAGCCTCCAGACCACTAAGTCCCTACAAGTCCCGTGCAGTGGTATGCGAGGGCCCTGTCTCGCAGCTCCCACGTGGATCAGCGCGGCTGGTGATCCAGTGTGTGTGGAGCACAATATGGTGTGCTAGATGATTGCCACGTGGCTAAGATCTGTCTACTCAGAAAGCACTATCTACATTAGCCCCCTTTCTGCGCGTGAAGACTCATAGCCAGATAGGCTTCCATGCGCAGGAACCAACGTACGCGTCGCCGCCACGCACCAATTCAAATATGTACAGATTCAGCCCCCGTGCGTGCCATTATGAACTAAACCCCTAGAGTCGTGCCGTCTGGTCTTTTAGGGTTTTAGGCGCGACGTCAGCTTGTCCTGTGATTGCGCGATTCGACGGTGACAGTTGCGATTCGACTACTGAAAGGACGCAACCCTTCATTGTTTTTGGATAAATACTCTGTGCTCTCCATTGTTGTAAAGCATCACTTCTTTCTCTTAAAGTGAATGATACCTGAAAGCCTTCAAGAGCAGATTCAGATAATCAATCACCAGTTCTCTCTTGTCAATCGTCTTCTTCAATTGTGCGCATCCAAGCAAGCTTTACCAAAACAAGGTTGGCCTTGTTCAATTTTGTTTAATATACTGATATATGCTTTGAACTGCGTTGGATCTGCAAACCCATGACTTCTTGAAACATATTATCCACTGAAAACTATGAAGAAGATCTTGCTCTTTGAATCCAACTTTGATTTAATCCCCAGATGATAAGGATTTTGAATGTAGGGTTTCTGAAATCCCTGATAATGCAAACGATTCCAATATCTAATTTTGAAGATTACCACTGGACTGTTCATCTTTCTTCCAATAAATCCTCGTATGCTTTGAACTGAATCTTGAAATTCAAACTAAAGTATGTGTATTTCTCCCCCCTTTTTTCTTGCTTTTCCGCAGGAATGGCAAAGACATAGGAACCAAACCTATTAAGGAGGTCGAAGAAATACCTGATCTCCGCCAGGCCTTATGGCGAAAAGCCCCCTATCTGGGTGGCAAAGACTTTTACAATGCTAGGGTTAAGGTGAAGAACCTGCCAATCCCTGTCCCTGCTGAAGAATTGCAAACGTTGACCCCTCCAGTTAAATCAGCCCTGCACGAATTAATCGATTCCGAGGACGTGGTTCGATTGGGAGTCGAAAATGGGTATTTCCCGTACACTGCGATTTCCACTCAAGCGTTTGTTCAGAAATTGGACTTCATGGATGAGTGGATTGACCATGTACTGACCAATCATGCCATTACTTTAAACGAGGCTGGCATATATTTCGCAGTTCGTGCTATGAAGGGTGCTGCCGTGAAGCTGGACCAGTCCATGCTTCTAAACCTTCTTTCTCGTTACTCGCCTGCGACTCACACATTCCATTTTGCTGAGTTCGAGGCTGCTCCCACGCTTGAAGATGTGCACATGCTGTATGATCTGTCTCCCGTGGGTGAGGTGGATCCTTTGAGTCCCTTGAGAACTGATGCAGAGATCGCTTTGTACAAGCAAATGGAGGAGTGCTTGTCAGAGGTGAAGAAAATTTCCACCCGGTGGACTCCCGCAGAAAACTTCTTCCCGACTGGCAGTTAGTTGACACATCTGCGAAGAACACTTGGAGCAAGTGGGTGCAATACTTCTTTCGTGATTATGCGAACAATAGTATCACCAAGAAGCTTTTGAGTCAAAACCCAAAGGTTAAAAACTATGTGAATGGCAAGGGTTATCACTTGACCCTATGCGGTTTCCTCTGCGCCTGGTTGTCGAGGTATATGATCGATGGGCATCCGCATGATGGGGTCTTCTATCATGTTCTTCCTCTTGCTGTGAAACTGGCCCTTGGTCAGAAAGTCGCACTTGGGCCCTTAGTTTTGGGCACGCTGTACCACAGGTTGGATCAGCTGGTCGTAGCAATCAAGCAATCGCGTGGTCGCCTCGACGTGCTGAATTACATCAACATTGCTTTCTTGACTATGTGGGTCTTCGAGCGATGGCCCTCTTATGCCCCAATTCCTTCTAGGCCCAGCAAATGGTGTCCCCCAGGCGCGGAGGAGGAGCGTAATAGCGGCAGGGCTGCGAGGTGGTTTGGAACTAACTTTCCCAAGTGCGTTTGGAGCCTGGTATGCGACAATCGGGAAGAGTTTATAGCTCGGCTATGCCACGCGCGTTGAGAATGTGCGATGGTTCCCAAAACTGTCCCTCTAAGGCTGTTGCTTTCTCTGAAGAGCTTCTTTTCGAGGACGGGAAGCATTTCCACGAGCGCTATCGCGAATTCTTCTGCTGGTGTCTGAGAGGTTCTCTTCTTGCTCTTGCGGAGTACGTTTGTGAGCTCGCACCTAGGTACGAGAGAATCACCGTGGACGTTGATCCTACTCGCGTTTCTCCCCAGTTCGGCTTCGATGCAGTGGCACCATCAATCTGGCCGCAGTCTATCATAAGAGGCTGCTACAAGCGGTTACTGTCTGGGGAGTGTAAAACAATCTTGAGGAGCAATCTTCCCTTCGAGCAACCCCAAGGTAACCGCGAAGGTGGCTACTCCAGAAACTGGGTCGCTTATTGGAATACCCAGCAGACAAGGTTTGAGACGCAGTCGACCCCTCGGCCAAGCAGAGCTCATGTGATCAAAAGGAATTCTTTCCCTTTCCGTCCCAACTGTAGCCTGGACGATTCTGAATATGGCTGCTGTTCGTTGCTGGATCGCGAGAATCACTTGTGCCCCTCCACCATTCTTGACGAAAAGATAGCCGCAGTTAGGAGAGGTGATTCGCATGTCGTCAGATACAGCGAAACTTTCGCTAAGGTAAGCAATTTCCTTTGCATGTGCTAAGTTTCCTTATTCCAATATGTTGAAAACTTCATGCTTCTTTTTCTGCTGCAGTGCTATGTGAGGAGGTTTGCATCTGGTGAGCGCTCCAAATCGCTGGTCACCACCATTGTTACTGCGAGAAGACAGGGACAACCAGTTCGGCTAGCATCGGAAATGGATCCCACGGTTGAGACCAAAATTCGCGAGATTATGAATGCTTTTGCTGATTCGCTGATAGACAACACTCCAGTCTTGTCTCCACCCAGGAACGATCCATCTCCTCCAGCAACTGCTGCTCCGAGAGCGAAAAGGCCCAGACAAAGAGGAATCACAATCTCTTCCCCTAGGAGCGCTCCAACTTCCCCTCCTGCAAGATCCCTTACTGCCAGGGATAAAGGTAAAGGTCGCATGCCCAGTAAAGCGCGGAAGGAGCTCGCGGTGGAGACCTTTGTTCCGTTTGGCCAGGAGGAAGAGGAGGAGAGAAGGGAGACAAGAGAAGGAGATGAAGAAGAGGAAAGAATTGAAGACGTCAGAGACAGAGAGAGAGATGAGATACAAGAGGAAGAGTCAGGAGGTATCTCAATCGTACTTCTCTTCTCATTATCTTAACTCTTCACAATCTTGTTTGAACGAATTGTTTCTTTGCAGATGATGATGATGAGACCATCAGTGGCCTTTTGGCCAAGAGGCAGAAGAGGGGTTCTCATTCTGGTGTTTCCAACGAAACCATAAGCGAGGACATTCTTGCCGAGTCCAGGAGAACAGCTGCGGAGGCTGCTGAAAGAAGAAGAAAGCGAGAAGAAGAGGAGCTCGAACGCGTAAAGCAAAGGAGCCTAGAAGAACAACACGTCGACGACTTAGTGCGTCCAACTGATGAGGAAGATGCACTTCCAGAAGACGTGGCTCCTCAAGTTGACGAGGATGAAGCGGCTCAAGAGGAGGACGCGGCTGCTCTGGAGCAAGTCCAAGCAGACTTCGAAGAGATTGCAGGCGGTAATGAAGGTGAGATTTTTAATCTTGCGGTAACTTACCGAGATGTGATTGTTGGTGCGTTAAAGCACGGCTTGTCGAAAGCTGACATTCGCCACTGGCTAGTAAGCAAGTGCGGTGAACCTTCAGGTAATCACTTGAACAACATGTGTGAACTAGGCTTAGTAACCCAAACATAATCTTGACTGGTTTCTTCGCGCCCCAGGTCACGCTCATCTTAAAGATATGCTTAATGAAGATACATTAATAGGGCAAGGTTCCGTGTCCTTAGCATATGACGAAGATACTGCAATCCCACCCTCGCGTGGAGGTGCTCGCTCTTAGCTTACCAAAGATAATAAATATTATGCAACACAAGTTACCTCACATCATCGTTTCTTGTATCGCAGGCAATGCTGATGAAGCCGTGTTGGAACAAAGGAATCAACCCTCTGCATCCTATGTCCCGGTGCCGAGTTCTCACACTGAGAAGCCCGTCGCAGCTGCTGAGTATGCAGGAGAGCCCTTCGAGGACATCATTGAAGTTTCTGATGATGTCGAAGCTGACACCGTGTTGATGGAGGAAGATGCCCATGCTGCTATTGAGGAAACAAAAGTAGATGCTGCTAATGCTATCGCACCTGAAGGCATCCCTGATCAAGCTGCAGCTTCTAGTGCTGCTATGCCTCCGGTGATGACTGAGCCTGCGGTGACTCTTCCTGCGTGGAACTTTTGGAGTTCGCAGGTCGGGGCTGCAATCGCACCTGGTGCGGCTTATACTCTTCCTACCAACTATGAAGAGTTAGAGCTCGCAGCTGATAGGAGGGCAATGGAGCGAGGACAGCCTTCAGCTGCCCCAACAATGCGCATTCCTTCTTTGCGCGAGATCCTTGAAGGAACTGGTATGTCATGATTGTTGTTCGCATCTTGAATTCTTCATTTGCAAGTTTGATAGTCTGACTTGGTTTAACATTGCTTTAGGGTTGAAGCAAGCTGACGTGGATTGGCTAATTCGGATGCGCCTCTCCTATCCTCAATCATTTGTGAGGTCTCTGGAGATAGGGCCCTTCGACAGGAGACTGTTTTTGACTGAAGCCATCTGGATTTTGGAGCAGCTATCCGCAGCCACACCTGCGACCATTTCTCCTCAGAGTGCGGAGTTGCTTTTCGGCATGTGTCAAAACCTTCTCGCCAAAGTTCAAGGCAAGCTGGGCTTTGGGTATCTTGTCAAAAGAGTCACCCAGATTCGCGCGGCCGTGAATTTGAAGCGCGGCTACCATAACCTCGCAGCTGAGGAGCAGAAGGTGGAGCAGCAAAAGCAGAAGGCTGAAGAGGCTGTGAAGCTCTTCCATGAGATGAACGCCAAATATGAGCAATTGAAGCAAGAAGTGGAGCAAGTGGAAAATCTGTCACGTCAGTTTACTCCTAATGACTCCCTGGTCAAAGGCATATTTTGAAAAATAGCAAATCTATGTCGAGAAAAAAATGCTAAAACATTACTGTAATGTTGCTAGGGTTTCTCCCCCCTTTTTGTTCAAAAAGAATTTGAATGCCTGTTTTGCCCTTCCCGGGATTTGCTCGAATATCTCTGTGCATATCAATTATGACGTCAGCTATTGATATTCTGCCTTGATTTTTGCGCTAATTGCTTATTAGATAAGCACGCTTTCCTTGGGAAGTCCATCCGTATCATGACCATCCGTCATCAATTAGGATACGCAACCGAATCGTCGTAGCCTTTAGTAGGGTTATTGATTGTTACCTCTTTTCAAGGCGTAAGTGATTGATTCTTACCCTTTTTTCAAGCTTTGCTGACTCATCTAAGCAACTGAAGAGTCTCAACAGGGTCTATATAAACCCTGCCTTATGCTGCTTGGGTTCTTCATCCCACAATGTGGTTTGCCGTGAGTCCTTACGACTGTTGGCTTCAATGCTTATTTTTCGTTGATTCATGGCAGCTTCAAGTTGTGAAACCTGAGTTTGTTCTTTGTGCCATAGAAATAGCTTCCAAGATCCGCTTTACAAGGCTTATTGATCTTTATAACTATCATAAAGAAGATGCAGATAATACCTCATGTTTGCTCGAAGAATTTTCTTCGTCTATTATATTTGCAGGTCATGCTTTCGGCCGCCTCCCGGCGAGGTGCAACGCCGTACTGGCCTTTTTACCGGTTCATAATGAACGGTGGATTTCTCCTCTAGCTTGCCCGGAGGCGAATTTCTTGCCTCCACGTTCTTGAACTCGGGGTGGCGAGCCAATGTGCTCGTCTCCGTGGACAAGGAGCTTCTTGCCCTAGGAGTTGCTGCTTGCCTGTTTTTCACAGCCGCATACGCCGGAACAGGTGGTTCCTCAGGCACGTCTCTTGGGCAGAAGACCAGACAATGGCCTTGTCAGATCCTGAGATCTTGATCGTAGCATCGCATAGGTCTTGTAGACATGGCGGGCTGTCCTTTTCGCAGGAGCACCCTACTTGCTACAGATCTTTGGTCGCAGATCTTTGTATAGCATAGCTTCTGCTAGGACCGTTAGGTCGATCCCTTTTCAGTTAGGATTCCCCCGATATGTAACTTCCGCTTGTAAGTTACTATTTAGATGCATTGTAAGCCATGTTGGCTGCGTAACTAGCTTGATCTGAGCTTTTCGCTTGTAAGCTGCTATCTAGACAGATAAATTTTAAGTCGTTTTGACTCATAATGATAAAACGCTTTGTATGATTTGCTGTTTTCGTTACAAAAAATTACAATTTCGCATGCGCATTGGCAAATTTTACCTTCTGTAGTGCTGTATTCACACTTTGCATTGTTGCTATGATTTGCTATCTGTCGGATAGATTCGCAGATATGATTTGAATCGTTCGAGATCGCATTTGCATAGCTTTTCTATCTTGGCCGATAGGCTTGAGGTTTACTTAAGGTTAGACTCAAGTACGGGGGCTATCTCGGCAGATAGGCTTTTGTAGATCACTTAAGATCATTTTGCATAAAGCTGCTATCATGGCAGATAGCCTTAAGGATTATTTTGAGATCGCATTCGTGTAGTGCTGCTATCGTGGCAAATAGGCTTGAAAGATCATTTAAGATCATGTTCGCATAGGCTGCTATCGTGGCAGATAGGCCTTAAAAGATCACTTAAGATCGTATTCGCATAGGCTGCTATCACGGCGGATAGGCTTTAAAAGATCACTTAAGATCGTATTCGCATAGGCTGCTATCACGGCGGATAGGCTTGGAGATCACTTAAGATCATATTCGCATAGGCTGCTATCACGGCGGATAGGCTTTAAAAGATCACTTAAGATCGTATTTGCATAGGCTGCTATCACGGCGGATAGGCTTGGAGATCACTTAAGATCATATTCGCATAGGCTGCTATCACGGCGGATAGGCTTAAAAGATCACTTAAGATCGTATTCGCATAGGCTGCTATCATGGCAGATAGGCTTAATATATAGATAAATAAAGTGATAAGGACAGCTGAAATCATAAAGTTCTTCCCATTTGGGAGAAGTCTTTTTATTATAGAACACTCTCGTATGGGAGAGATGAAATTACAATTCCCTTATATGGGAGAGAAGATGCACGAGTTTTACAATACAGAGCATAAAGCAGACGTTGTAATCTAACACTTATAATGAGAGAAGTTAAGGATAATACTTCTTGATCCAGCGCATGTTGATTGAGCTTGGGGTTGAGGTCGTTCCATGTAACCTCCGTATGTTGCAGTAGCCACTATCAAAGACTTCTGTGACTTCAAAGGGTCCTTCCCAATTGGCTGCGAATTTTGGGTGAGCTGCCTCTCGCATGCAATGGTTCGACGCGCGTAAGACCAAATCTCCAACTGCGAAATCTCGACGTTGGACTGTCTTGTTGTACGCACGAGCGATCCTTTCTTGGTATCGTTTATTAGTCCTTTTAGCTTGCTCCCGCTTCTCTTCTAACAGGACCAAGTCATGATCTCGTTGATTGTCATATAATGCATGAAAAGCCAACCTCGCGGAGTTGATCTTCACTTCCGGAGGTACCACAGCTTCAGCTCCATAGCATAAAAGAAATGGCGAGACCCCTGTGGGCGTCCTTGGAGAAGTCCGATAGGCCCACAAGGCTATGCTCAAAGAATCAGCCCATTTCTTGTGGTCATCTTGCTCAAGATCCTTAATAACGTCTTGTTGGTTGCTTCCGCTTGCCCATTCCCCTTCGGGTAGTATGGGGTAGAGCATATCTGCCTTATGTTGTACTCTGCTAGCTTTGCAGCCACCTGGCGATTAACAAAAGGGGTGCCATTATCCGAAAGAATAGTGTTTGGAATTCCGAACCTGCATATAATGCTTTCTTGGATGAAATGAACCACGACTAGCGCATTTGCTGTCTTCAGTGGTATTGCTTCTACCCACTTGGTGAACAACTCGGTCGCGGTGAGAATGAAATGATTCCCGTGCGAGGTTGGTTGAATGGGACCAACGAAATCGAAAGCCCATGTATGAAACGGCCATGGTGTTCCCAACGCATGTAGATCTACGGCAGGAGCGTGCACTAGATTACCTTTGAATTGGCACTCCTGGCACCGTCTTACTTTAGTGCGACAATCTGCCTCCATGGTGGGCCAGAAGTAACCAACCGAGAGGAGCTGTCTGCATAACTTCGCACCTCCCTGATGTTACACTTGATGAGAAATGTCCATCACCTCTTGTGCTTCCTTGTCGTCTAGACATCGCAGCAGGTTACCTTCATGGCCCCTTCGCCAAAGCAGATTTTTTTGCACCACATATCGTGCTGCTTTTCTCTTTAGTTTCTCGGCTTCTTTGCTCGACTCGGGCACAATACCCTGCGTGAGAAAGTCAAAGAGTGGTTTCCTCCAATCCACATCATCGTCGGTCAGAGCAATTGATAGAGAGTCTTTGATCAGTGCGCAACTCTCGCAATTTCCTTGAATCAATGCTGCGGCCATTGACATGTCCGGCCAATGAATGCCATACCTCTGGGCTTTCCGATAGATTGACACCTCACTTTCCCCGCAAGCATGTTTGTGAATCTTTTCTAATAGCGCTTGTCCCTCCAGCTCCGAGACGCATCGCATGAGGATTCCGCCAGGGCCTTTGTAGTAGAGGGTGTTGTCATGTATGCAATGTCCCTTTGTGGATGCCCAATCCTCGTTGCTCGTGCCTTCCGCGATGGCACATAAGATTGACTTTCTCCAGTCAGCATCATCCATGCATTCGTCGCACGCGTCCTCTGTCAACGTCGAGGATGTTCGCACTTCAATCGAGATTCTCGCGGGGCATTTGTCTGCACTAACCTTGGATCCCAAGATAGCTAAAGCATCAGCATGCCTATTGTCCGCTCTGGGTTTGTGCTCGTATCTAACGTCGCAGAACTGTTGCACCAGTTTTTGTACTAGGGTCCGGTAGGGAAATAGGTTTATCTCCTTCAAACCATACTCGCCCGAGGCTTGTTTGACGATTAGCTTGGAGTCCCCCATAACCGTTATATTGCTTACTTCTAGGGCCCTTGCCGCGCGAAGTCCTGCGATGAGAGCTTCATACTCTGCTTCATTGTTTGTGACTGCGAAGTCAAGCTTTGCGGACATCTGTATGACCTCTCCATCTGGCTTGGTCAAGACTATCCCAATGCCTCCACCTTTCCTTGTTGACGAGCCATCGAAATGGAGCGTCCAATAGGGCAGCTCAACTGCGTAGATTTCAGCTCCCTCCAATTCTTCTTCAATCACAGGCTCATGACTGTTATCAGGGAACTATGCTAGCAAATCCGGTACCGCTTGCGACTTGATCGCCCGGGGCCGAACACACGTGATGTCATATTGAGAAATGGTCATATACCATTTTGCCAATCTCTCCCAGGAGTGGTGTGAGTCAGAAGATACCGTATGGGGTCGCTCTTTGTGACCACTACTACTTTGTGCGAAGCAAAATAGTGTCTCAACTTCTCAATTACAAAGAATAAGGCAAGGCAATGTCGTTCGATATCCGTGTACCTTGATTCTGCGGGCTGCACTATGCGAGAGATGTAGTAGATGGGCCTTTCTTGAACCTCGTACTCCTGAGCTAGGACTCCTATAGACCTCCTTGTTGACGTCAGATACAACAAGAGTGGTGATCCAAGCTGAGGTGCGATCATTACTTTTGACGATGTCAGCAGCTCCTTTAGTTTCCCGAACGCATCCTCGTGTTCTGCAGTCCAGTTTTATACAGCATCTTTCTTGAGAAGATCACTGAAACAGAAGGTGATTTCGGCGATCGCTGGGATGAACCTTCGCAGATAGGATAGCTTTCCCAAGAAGGTTTTCAAGGTACTTTGGTTATGTGGCGCCGTCATGCTAGTGATGGCCGATACCTTCGCAGGATCAGGCTCTATTCCTTGACGATGTACCACACATCCCAAGAACTTCCCTGATGTTACCCCGAATGCGCACTTCATGGGATTCATCTTTAATTGAAAGCATCTGCATCTGTTGAACACTTTTCGCAAATCCCCCAGATGGTCTGCCTCCTCCTTGGATTTGACAACTAGGTCATCCACGTAGAATTCTACTTCCTTGTGCATCATGTCGTGAAACAGGGCCATCATGGTCCGCTGGTAAGTCGCACCTGCGTTTTTTAAGCCAAAAGGCATAACCGTATAATTGAAGACTCCCACCGGGGTGATGAATGCGGTTTTCCGTGCATCTTCGGGGTCCATCTTGATCTGATTGTACCCGCTGAAGCCGTCCATGAAGCTGAACATGCGATGACCCGCAGTCGAATCGATAAGTAAGTCAATGTTGGGGAGCGGAAAATCATCCTTGGGGCAGAAGCGATTAAGAACTCGGAAGTCTACGCAAATGCGAAGTTGCCCATTCTTCTTTACTACTGGCACAATGTTGGCCAACCATGTGGGGTGATGATTTGGCTCTATGAATTTGGCATCCAGGAGTTTGACAATTTCCTGCTTAATCTTCACGTTGAGCTCCGGCCTAAAGCTTCTTGTGCTCTGCTTTACCGGTTTGGATCCTGGAATTACATCCAGTCGGTGCATGGTGATGCTCGTATCTAGACCGGTCATTTCATCGTATTCCCATGCGAACACGTCCTTGTATTCAGTCAAGAGTTGCAGCAATCTTTCCTCCTCTTCGCCTGTGAGGTCCGCACTTAGAAAGACTGGCCTCTTCTTTTCTTCGCTCGGGCTTAGGAATACCTCCTTCAGCTCCTGCTTTTGCGGTCTGGGTTTGTCTTCCATGTATTCGGGTGCTTCTTTGAGTTTCTCTTCTAGAGCGCTTGGCATTGGTTTGTTTGTCTCCGAAACCTGCTCAATTTGATTGATTTGCTCAGGGATATCCCCATGCTCGCGTGAGGACACCCCCGCGCACCTTCATATGCGATAGCATTTCTTCCCATTGGCGTAGAAACTCTCTATCTCCTTGCCTTCAGGATCATGTTTTGCTATCCTTTTCAGAGTGTACACGTTCTTTCGCTGGTAGGAAATCCGCGGCGCCTCTTCTCGCGTAGACGGCTTTCCCTTGGCATCCTCTCTTGTCACCATCACTCCTGCGGGTGACTGATCTTTGATATCCTCCCAACGGGGCAAAGGAATAGGGTTGAATGGTCCCGGACTTTGATCATTTTCCATCTCGGTGAACCACACCGCCTCACTGAGATGAGCTTCATTCATGTTGAAAGGATTTGTCGAAGCTGGTATTTCCACTATTCTGTCATTCCAAATGGCTTTCATCACTTGGTGAGCTGTTGAAGGGACAGCATCAAAGCGATGAATCCAGGTCCGGCCTATAATCATGTGATAAGTAGTGTTTGCATCTATGACATAGAATTTTGCTGAACACTTGATTTTGCCGATCTGGACACCCAGGCGGATCCATCCTATTGTCATTCTGGAGTCGCTTCCGAATCCCATCAGCGGGGATGGACGCTTGACGATCTTGTGCTCTGGAATTCCTGCTAACTTCAGAGTATGGAGCGAAACGACGTTAACTGCAGCTCCTCCGTCAACGAACGCTCTTTTGAACTCCACACCATTGATGATTGCTGTCACATACAGAGGTTTCTGATGGCTCGCATCTGTCTTTTTGTCATCCGCGGAGAAGGTTACGACCTTTGTTGTCGAGCGGGAGGCCCTGATAACCTTTCCATTGGAGACTACGATCTCCTCCTCGTAATCTTCTGCTATCCTCAGGATCGCCTTTGTCATCTCCTTCCGGCATTTCTCTGAGAAGTTCATCTCGTCGAAGAACCTGTTGAACCCATGCGATCCCTTCATTCGGTTGGCACGTTCGTCCTCCGTGTCTATGCTGTAATCCTCGTCATCGTGGATCTCGGCAATGATGGGTAGACCATCCTCCGCAACCTCTTCAAGGTCCACAATCGAAATCATGGCGACCTCTTTGCCTTTCGACTCTTGCTCCGCATGGGCGGGGAGTGGATTGTTTCGCACATCCTGCCTTTGATCACTGACGATCAGTTCGCCATTTTTCATCTTTTGGCTTACCATGATTCTGAGCTTCTTGCAGTCAGCCGTGGGATGCATGACCTTTCCGTGACATTCGCACCACTTCGGGTCCCTCACCATCTCCCTGGAGGGTGATTTTTCGAGCGCAGGCAAGATACCGTCCTTACGCCATTGTCTGCAAAGTTCGCTTGCTTCCTCTACCGAACATGGCAGAGGTGGCGCATCAAAGTTCACTACTTTCGGCTGCTTTTGGGACGAGACCGTATTCACTTCAGCCTCACTCGCTCTCTTGTAGCTAAATCGCCCAATTTTGAAAGTGGTGCCGCTCGAGGATCTCTCAGGGGCATTCCTCTTTTTCTGCCTCTCTACTATAGGCTCGATGTTCTTCGTGCATTCGATTAGTTTCAAAAATGTAGGTGTTTGCAGGTTGATAAGCATACCTTTGTACTCGTCTCGCATGCATTGCAGGCATCTCTCCACGAGTCTGCTTTCGAGTATCACATCTTTGCATTCCAAGGACTTGGCCCTGAACTTCTTGATGAATGTTATTCCATCTTCCTCGCGCTTCTGATACATCCGCGAGAGATGAATCATTGTCACCTTTTCCTCCATCTGGAAGAACTTGGTGTAAAACTTCTGGACCATGTCGTCCCAGGTCTTCACGGATCCGGCCTCCAACGTTCTGTACCACTTGTAAGCCACGTTCCCCAAGGATTTTGGGAACTCGCGCATCAGCAGCTTAGGATCAGCCCCATACGGCCCAATTACATCAATGAAGCGCATGACATGCTCATGGGCGTTCCCATTGACATCTTCGAATTTGTCCCATTTGGGAGCCTTGTACCCAGCAGGGTTAGGCATGAGGTAGATCTCTCGTGGAATAGGCGGGTCGTTGTCAAGCTTCGGGATGATGGTATCCGCGAACGATTGGTGAGCCAGAATAGTGTCTATGCGACGTTGCAGTGACGTCATACACTCCGGAGCACTTCCCTCGGCAGCAGGAGGAGGGGTTGCCGTAGGCGGAGGCGACACATATGTCGCAGGAGGGCTAGGAACATATTGTGAATTCACGTTGCCCCACGTTGCCATTGGAGGAGGCAAAGGATACTGTGAGGCCGGATTAGGTACCAAGGTTGGGGGTTGAGGAGTATGAGTAGCAAGAGGCAACATTTGAGCTGTTGGCCCCTGAATTGAGGGTAGCTGCGTAGTTGCTGGTGGAGTTTGCGGGTTAGGATTGGGTGGTGTGGTTGACACTCCCAATCCTTCAGTAGTGGAGGCTCCTCCTCCCTGAGAAACGGCGGTGGTTGGTGTGGGGTTTGGAGCGAGAGTCCCCAGGACAGCCATTATCCGTTCTAGCTGTGCAGATTGAGCTTTGAGAGCCTTCGCCTGACTCTGGATGGTGGCGTCCAAGGCTTCTAGTGTCGGAGCTTCACCGGTAGCTGTAGGAGTACGGCGGGCTTCCTCCCCCGAAGTGGTCTCCGTGGAAGGCGATCTGTTACTGACATCATCCTCATGAGACATGGTTGCTTGCAATGGTAAGTTCACGTCGGGTTCACCAAAATGTGTACAAGAGAATCCGGCAGAGAGAACTTCTGTGTACACCAAGGGCAGAGGATCAAGATTGGCACAGGAGGTGTTGGGTTGTGTGTAGGGAGAGAGTAAGGCAGTAGCACTGTATGAGAGAGAGAGATAGGGGTTTGGCAGAGCTTCCGCGTATATCTGGTGTGTTCTCCCTTGTATGGAAGGGTTAACGATCCTATATATAATGGAGAATGTGACCGTTGCAGTGTGGTTAATGCACCCATCAATGGCAGCTTAATTAGCTTAACCACAACGGCACGTTCGTCCGCGTATATAGGGACCGTTACAGCACGTTATCCGCGTATACCAGAACCGTTATGGGGTTGACCGGGTTTGACTGGATTGACCGGGTTTATGGAGCTCGTGCCATAAATCTCTCAAAAGCAGTTACTAAGGGTCGCGCGCGGGCTTGGCTCGCACGCAACAGGACTTACTCTAGCCTCCAGACCACTAAGTCTCTACAAGTCCCGTGCAGTGGTATGCGAGGGCCCTGTCTCGCATCCTGATGCGCAAACTAACGTGCTATCGCAAGTGTACGAATCTTGTAGTACCGGGTGCAATTAGACTCGGATTATCGTTCCCACGAGGACTGTTTCGGGTTTACTCACGTTGTCAGTTTCGGTTTTCCAAGAGTAGTAACCAGGAGGAGTAGGTTGTGATTATATTAACTAAACTAAAAACAGAAATTAAAAACGTAAATATTTTTGTGACGTTTTCTGAAATAAGCTGATTTTGTTGTAACGATAATAGATGAAGGCTAGGCTCCAGGATCCCCTAGGGTTTCTACAGATTTCAGTTTTACGTTCGTTTATGAAAACACTCAGCAGTTTCGGTATCCGTGCAACGTACCAGTTGTGCAGTGACTTTTCAGCTTCCACACGTAATCCCGATCCTGCAGACTTTCGGATTCTTGTTAAGCTGCCGAAGTCTGCAGTCTCGGTCTTATCCTGTTAGGGTTTCTAACCTGTCCGAATGGCCCGGGTCAAATTCTCTAACAGTTGGTCTCACGTTTTTCTATGCTAGCCCTATCTCCCTTTCTCTGGTCGGTCTATCAGGGTAAGGTACTAAATCCCGGTTTTTCTTCCTAACCCTAACTTGACGTTTTCACCTACAAGCTCGGGTCTATAGCAATCCTGGGTGATCAATCCTATCATGCATATACGGTAATAATCAAACCAGAATAACAGATACAACTTGCTGAATTAAGACAATCATCATGAATCCATAAACGTAGTAATCATAAAATCTGAGTACGAAACCCTAGGTTCACCGAGAACCTAGGTGAAAAGTTTAGCTACGACTAGACATAATACAAAACGCAGTTTCTGAATATAAAGAGAGAGAACGAAATCAAACTAAGTCTTCGAATCTCGAATCGCGCTTTCGTGCTCTCCGTGAATGCTCCGACTTGGCCCTCGGTTGTGCTGTGAATTGTGCTGTGTCTTCGTGTCCCGGTCTTGTGCACGTTTCCCGAGACGGTCCCGGCTCGGTCCCGGCACGCTTCCCGATGCACCTCCCGAACCTGTTCCTGAAAAGGCAACACGAACGAACACCCGCGATCATATCCAAATATAGCAAGAAATGAGCAGAAATAAGCAGAAATCCAGCAAGTATAAATAAACGTCTCGTTCTAGATTCCCGGGGCATTCTAAGGCGTTTTCCGGCAAAAACCGCTAATTCCAGCACAAATACTCGTGAAATCAGGCTAAAAGATAACCCCTAATTGGGCGTTATCAAATACCCCCGCACTAAACATTGCTCGTCCCGAGCAATCCTGCCAACTCTAGCCTGCATTTCTGTCCTCGTGACTGACTCTGTACATACCCTACCGTTGCATACACTTTCGACCCGAACCTTTCAACCGGACGACTCGATAGAAAAACTGACGCAGATAGAATATACACAGACTCAAACAACTCAAAACAGACTAGTGACAAAATTTTTTTTGGCGAGATCGGGCAACCTCAAAAACAGAAACAGTGTGTCCTCGTGATCTCATTCTTTTCAGAATTTACTTCCCCGCAAGCGATCGGTAAGTCTGAACAGATTTATATGGTGGATTTAAGCACTGGACCGAAGTACTATTACTTTGGTTATCAAACTGAGCAAATCCCTAGCTAACTTACCATCCGAGCTGTTTCCGAAAGGATCTATGTCTAATCAGGTAGGATAGATATATGCATCAAGGTACGGCCTAATCCTACATGTTATGACATTCTCACAATTTACCAAACTCACACCCCTCACCGAGATCCCGAAAAACTGCCCGAAACACCTAAGTTCCTGCTTTCCCAATTCTTCTGTCCCCCGGTGTGTCTTCGCCGTGCTCGCGGCCACAAATGTGAAGCGGTGCAAAACGTCTCGAAAATTGTGCCACTCACTCAGCTTTTTATTTAAACAACAAAAACACAAAACAAACTAAAAACTAGATCATAATAATTTTCTTTTCTTCTTTTTCTTTTTTTTTTTTCTTTTTTTTTTTTATTTTCTCCTTCTTTTTTTTTCTTTTCTTTTCTTTTTTTTTTTTTTTTTAACACAACTATACATACAAACTCACACGAATATCAATAATACGAAAACTGGCTAAAGCTGAGTGAGTGAAAATAAATCTCTGTCGTGGGGTACGTAAAATGTCCTCATGTGAAGTACCCCCACACTAATCCTGAAGCGCTGATCCTGTAGTCGAGATAATACTGTGCAGTCCCACCGAACCTCCTCATCACCAAAGATGTAGAAAAACGGCACAACCACCAATTGACCCTACAACCCCCCGGAACCCCGGTTTGTGCGAAAAGATGCTCGCACGCGACTACTCCTCCTGTGGTCACCATGTAGTGAAGTGATCCACCTCCGCAAATTAATGCACTGTCGCCTCTCACTCACCCTGTCCTTCCCTCGAAAAACGTGTCAAAACCGAAACTGTCCAAAACTGATATCTCATGAAGCTCCCCTATCTAAAACCTGTCCCCTACTCACTCCCTCCGTCATAACACGTAGAATAGCCAACTATCGACTGATGAGGTCTCAAAGAAGGCTGCCTAGGCTAAAGTGGCTACGAAGAAAGAGGGTAAATGGCTTCAAATGGGTTGACTAGTTGGACCTAGGGGTAAGAAACAGAACGTGAGGTCCCTTGATAGCCAGTCACTCCACCGAAAAATGCGATGACCGTGACGGCGCCCGTGGGCGGGTTGTCGACTACCTATGTGACGGCGGTGTAGCAACTAGTCGGATTTTTCGCTCAGTTGATAACTACTTGCGGATTCCAAAGGTCACTGGCTCTCACCTATCTACTATACCTCGGTGCAAGTTTTCTTTTCTTTCAAAGGATTCAAACTCAATTTCTTCACTGTTTTCGTTCTCTCGATTGCCCTTTCTCAAAATTTTCTGATTTAAAACTTTTTTTTTTTTTTTTTTTTTGAAAAATCATTTATACTTGCTGTTTGCGTATATACGCAGGTCCTGCGTATATACCCAACCAGCAGCATAAAAAATTTTTAATTTTCATTTTTTTTCATTTTTTTTTTTAAATTATATACAATGCATGGCCAGAATGATTATGGTGGGTTGACTCAAATAACGAAAATATGCAGACTCAAAAATAAAAATAAAAATAAAAATAAATACGAAAAAACGTGCAGACCGGGTTAATGCAGACACGACTACCACCCCCCCACTAAGAGGTGGCATGCCCTCATGGCACTCACTCGTCCGGAAAAAATGTCGGGTCTGACCCGGTCTCGGACGTACCGGATATGCTACCCGGTGAGCTGCTCTCTGAATCAGTCCTAAATACCGGCTGGCGTGCCCGTGTACGGGGCCGGTAATCCGAGGACTGCGACTCGGACCCAGTCCAACTGCTAGGTGGCTGGGACCGCAAAGTCGTCCTGCCACTAGACTGCTGATGAGTACGGGCCCCAGTCTGCTGGGTACGGGTCCCAGTCTGTTGGGTACGGGTCCCAGCCTGACGACCCGTAGGCTGCCGGGATCGTGTCCCGGGCTGCCGTCTCTCCTGTCTGGCAGGTGGCGGTGATGGCTGAGCCGGTGGTGGTGGTGGCTGGGTCGGGGGTGGCGGAGCAGACGTGTACTCGCTAGAGTCCCCGTCATCCGACCATCCCTCGGTAAAGCTACTGGAGTAGGTGGGCGGAAAATACAGCGGGAGTGGCGGGTCTCGGCCTGCGTGCCGAGCCGCATCCCGCTGCTCCTCTCGAATACTCGCAAGGGCAGCATGGGTGTCCTTGGTGACCTTCCGCTGAGTCCGGCGGACATGCGTCACCGCTCTCCAGATCTTGCCCACTCCCTCTAACACCTTCTCTCCAATGGACTTGCGTCCACCCCGACAGCCCTCAAATCTCTCATCCACTCTGGGCAGTCTACGGGGCGGGGCCGGTCTAGCTCGTGGGGCCGGGTTGGCCCGTGGGGCCGGGCTCTCTCTCTGATGGGCAGGCTGAGGCTGGGCATTCCTCTCAGTCCCCTGCCTACTCGACTCGGGGCGCTCGCTCTCTCGAGAAGTACGGCACCGCCGGAGTCCGGCCGGTGCCTGGCGACTGACTGGTCGCTCCTGGGTCGAACGCCTCCTAGGGGCGGGGGCAGGGGCAGGTGCCGGGTCCTCCTCCATAAAGTCGTCATCCTCATCGAGGTCAACAACTGGCGGAGGCGGGCCCGGGTGACGAGTAATAAGCTTCCTATAAGGCCGTAGCAAAGGAGGCGCTAAGTCACCCTGTAAATCATACATCGGAACCTCGTACTCCCGAGCAAGTTTGGCAATGAGGTTGGCGTACCCCAGTCCCTTCTTGCTACCGGAGCAGTTCCGCTCCATCATATACACCCAACTCCGACGAGGAATGTCCACATCTCGTCCCAGCACAAGGCAATAGACTAAGAGTACGTACTCGAAGTCAAGGTAGGTGAAGTGTTTAATACCTACAACCCTGTTAACTACCCACTCGGCCCACCACCGTGGCGGGCCGGCAATAAAATGAGAATGCAATTTCTTGCCTATCTCGCCTGGCCCCTCTCTCTCGAAATGGGCACCCGGGTGCCCCCCAGTCACAACCCGCAAAAGCTCAGCATCGCTCGGCGGGTAGTCAGCACACTCGGCATATGCGCACGAGATGTGACGCATCGGAATCTGATATGCTTGGCGGATGGTATCCGCCGTGAGCAATATAAACGTGCGCCTCAGATAGACCCAACGGACATCCCCATTGGCTTCCCCCTCCCCCCTGTGCATGAGGTTCGCGTAGAACTCTCGCACCAAATCAGTATCGGACAAGTCCGGGAACCCCGCTAGTGACGTCCCGAAAATGTCCGGTCGATTCGCATAAGCGGCCATCTCTGGCGGCATGTAAGTATGGTCGACCGCAAACTGGTAGTCTATGGGAATGCTATGACTCATTTTGGTCGCGGTCATAAAATAATATTGGGCGTGATAGGTAACGAACCTAAAACTGTCAAATAGCAAAGGGGTAAGCTCTTCCGGCTCATAATCCGTAGGGATGTCATCTCGGTTATGGTCTAAGATGGGCACATGAAACTCCATAACAGCCTAAAATCTCGAAAAACGTGCCGACTCGGGAAATAGAGCAAAACGTGAAACGTGCACAAAATTAGTGTGTCGCAATAGGTAATCCACCTAAGATCTACCAGAGGTCCACACGGCAAGTGCCGCTCCAAATGCAAAAATTACCGAAAAATAACGGGCCCGGCTACGGGCCGTGCCAAAACGGAAAATAAAGCGAGGGATGAGATTTTCGACCTTCCCTAAACAGGGGTGAAGACCGGAGATTCTGCCCGGAAAGTCGCCGGAAAACCGCCGGTGGTCGCCGGAAAAGTCGCCGGAAAAGTCAACTGCCCGGAATTGAATTCCGAGCCCACCAAATCGAAGCCCTCGATCTCCTCGTTCACGTTCCCTTCTACGGATTTTGCAAGTTCTTGCTCTAACACCTCCGAATCTGCACTTTTCTTCAAGAACACCTCACTTTTTGATGGAACTTGCTCTCTCGATTTTCACTTGTTTCTGGATTTGGATGGATGAATCTTGCTCCTTGCGACGAGGGGATTCCAGAAATGTGCCCGGAATTTGATTTGGAGGTCCGAGTCAAAAAATTTGTTCTTCAAGTGAGAGCAAATGGAGGTAGAGAGAGAAAGGGAGGTGCCAACAATGGCAACCCGTCCCCCCCCTTGTGCTATAACCTAATTTGGTCGAAATGACCAAAATACCCCCGGGGTTTTGAAAAATTTTCAATTTTTTTTTTCTTTCTTTCCTGTTTACGTATATACGCAGTACCGCGTATATACCCAACCAGAAAACAACCAAAAAAACAAAAAAATTTCACTTTTGCCCCCACGGGTTGCGTATATACGCAGGGGCTGCGTATATACGCAACCCGAGGGCAAAAGTGGAATTTTTCAATTTTTTTTTTTTTTTTTTTTTCAAAGTTTCTCCCTCCCCCTGCTTTCCTGATCTTGGCTGTTTTGGATAATTCTGTTTCTGCACACTTTCAAATTCAACGTTAAAAACCCGCTCATCTCGCCTCTCTCGAAAATTCAGAACTGACATACTAATGTAATAACTAATAAGACTAACTAAATAAACGATAAATTTTGGGTTGCCTCCCAAACATCGCCTTGTGATTTACGGTCGACGGCCCGACCTTGTTACCTCTTACGGGTCATCAAAATAGACCGGGTCTATTTTGACGACTTCGGCGGTCTCGAGATACGGCTTGATCCGGTTCCCGTTCACCCTGAAACTGGAGTTGTCTTTTGGATTTTCCAGCTCGAATGCCCCCCAAGCAAAAATCTGTTTGATGATGAACGGTCCCGACCAACGAGACCTCAGCTTCCCCGGAAAGAACCGCATCCGGGTATTGTAGAGAAGCACTTTGTCGCCTTCGTTAAACTGCTTTGGCGTGATACGGTGATCATGCCACTTCTTTGTCTTCTCTTTGTAAATTTTGGCGCTCTCGAAAGCCGTTCTGCGGAATTCTTCCAATTCCAGCAGTGCCATCTTCCTCTTATCCCCCGCTAGGTTCTGGTCCAAGTTCAGCAGTTTGATGGCCCAATACGCCTTGTGCTCCAGTTCCACCGGTAAGTGGCACGCTTTCCCAAAAACGAGCTGGTACGGTGACATTCCCAGCGGTGTTTTGAAAGCTGTCCTGTAGGCCCAAAGCGCATCGTCTAGTCTGACGGACCAATCCTTTCGGCCGAGATTCACTGTTTTCTCGAGTATGCTCTTGATCTCTCGATTCGACACCTCGGCTTGCCCGTTCGTCTGCGGATGGTAAGGTAACGAGACTTTATGCACTGACACGCCGTACTGTTTCAGAACTTTCGCAAAAACTCGATTGATGAAGTGAGAGCCCTCGTCGCTGATCATTGCCCTGGGAGTCCCGAAACGAGTGAAAACGTTGCGTTTCAGAAAACGCTCAACGGTAGCTGCATCGTTTTTCTGACACGCGATCGCCTCGATCCACTTTGTCACATAATCTACTGCCAGCAGAATGTAAAGATTCCCCATCGAAGACGGGAACGGACCCATGAAGTCAATCCCCCAGACATCGAATGGCTCTACCTCCTGCCACACGGTCATCGGCATCTCGTCCCTGTGTGACGTGTTTCCTGTCCTCTGGCACCTATCGCATCCCTGCACATAGTCGTGACAGTCTTTGAAGATTGTCGGCCAGAAAAACCCGGACTGCAGTATTTTATGCGCTGTTCGCGTTCCCCCAAAATGACCCCCACACTGTGATGAGTGGCAGTGTCGGATCACGTTCCAGGCCTCGTGGGTCGGGATACACCTTCTCAGGATGTTGTCGGCCCCCTGTTTGAACAAGTACGGGTCGTCCCAGAAATACTGTCGACTCTCGGCAATGAACTTTTTCCGCTGCGACGGGGTGAGATCCTCGGGAAGCGTGCCAGTTACCAAATAATTGGCTATGGCATAGTACCATGGTCTCCCGATTTTGACTGCCATGATGTGCTCGTCCGGGAAGTTTTCCTTGATCGGTACCGGGTCCACCTTCACGTTCTCAAGTCTGGATAGGTGATCCGCTACCACGTTCTCAACACCCTTCTTGTCCCGGATTTCCACATCGAATTCCTGCATCAGTAGTACCCACCTCAACAGTCTCGGTTTTGCGTCCTTCTTGTCCAGCAGGTATTTCAGAGCACTATGGTCGGTAAAAACGATAACTTTTGACCCGACCAAATAGGGCCTGAATTTGTCCAGGGCGTACACCACGGCCAGCAATTCCTTCTCTGTCGTGCCATAGTTGAGCTGGGCATCGTTGAGTACCCGGCTCGCATAATAAATGACGTGGCATACCTTATCCTTTCGCTGTCCCAAAACTGCCCCGACTGCGTAGTCGCTGGCGTCACACATCAGCTCGAACGGGAGTGACCAATCTGGCGTGGTTATTACCGGGGCTGTGGTCAGCTTCTCTTTCAAGTGGTCAAAAGCTTGCCGACATGCTGCATCGAAATCAAAGGGTACGTCTTTTCCGAGTAACGCGCAAAGTGGCTTTGTGATCTTGGAAAAGTCCTTGATGAATCTTCGGTAAAATCCTGCATGTCCCAAAAAACTTTTGATCGCCTTTACGTTCGTCGGGTATGGAAGCTGTTTTATCACCTCGATCTTAGCGCTGTCCACCTCGAGTCCCTTGCTGGAAATTCTGTGACCCAGCACGATCCCCTCGGTGACCATAAAGTGACACTTTTCCCAATTGAGCACCAAATTTGCCTTCTTGCATCGGATCAGAACCTGGCCCAAATGGAACAGGCAGTCATCGAAACTGTCCCCGAAGAGTGAAAAGTCGTCCATGAACACCTCCAGATTTTTCTCGATCATGTCGGAAAAAATTGCCATCATACATCTCTGAAACGTGGCAGGGGCGTTACACAGCCCGAACGGCATGCGCCGAAACGCGAACGTACCGTACGGGCAGGTAAACGTCGTCTTTTCCTGATCCTCCGGGGCTATGCAAATCTGGTTGTACCCGGAATACCCGTCCAGAAAACAGTAGTAGGCATGATGGGCGAGCCGGTCCAGCATCTGGTCCATGAATGGCAGCGGGAAGTGGTCCTTTAGTGTTGCATCGTTTAGCCTCCGATAGTCCATGCAGATCCGCCAGCCCGTAACGGTGCGCTGCGCAATCTGCTCCTGATCATTATTCTGCACCACCGTAATACCCCCTTTTTTGGGCACGCACTGGACCGGGCTGATCCATGTGCTGTCCGATATGGGGTAGATGATTCCCGCTTCCAGCCACTTCATGACCTCTTTTCGCACAACGTCCTTCATGTTCGGGTTCAGTCTCCGCTGGGGCTGAATCACCGGTTTCTTGCCTTCTTCAATTCGGATCTTGTGCATGCAGTAGGAGGGGCTGATCCCCTTGATATCTGCAATCGTCCAGGCGATTGCTTCCTTATGCTCTCGCAATACTTCCAGCAGTTTCTGCTCCTGTTCCTGAGATAAACGAGACGAAACAATTACGGGCAGAGTACTATTTTCACCAATATACGCGTACCTGAGATGGCTCGGGAGCGGTTTCAGCTCCAGTGCGGGTGGCTCTTTGAGTGACGGGACTAGAATCATCTTTTTCTCGTCGTCTTTGTCCCGGTGCAAAGTGGTCCAGTCCTCGGCTCTCATGGCGTGCTCGCACCGAGTCTTCTCCTTCTCGTCCCCGTACATGCTGTCAATCTCTTCCCACAATTGGTCCATCTCCTCGTTTTCCCAGCCTTCGTCCACCACATCGATAGCAAAGATGTCCTCGTGGTCGTAGTAGTTTGGCAGTTGCAGATTTTTGAAAACGTTAAATTTCACTTTTTCCTCATTAATCTGCATGGTCAGCTCCCCGCTCTTGCAGTTTATCATTGCTTCGCCCGTGGCCAAAAACGGCCTGCCAAGTATGAGCGGTACCTCCCCTGCCTCCATGTCCAGGATGACGAAATCTGCCGGAAAAATAAGCTCGCCGACCTTGACCAGAATGTCCTCGATAACCCCGTAGGCCTGTTTTACGGACTTGTCTGCCATCTGCAGCATGATTCTGGTGGGTCGGGGTTCACCGACTTTCAAACTTTTGAAAATCGTCAGCGGCATTAGATTGATGCTGGCTCCTAGGTCACACAGGGCCTTTCCTGTGTAAGCGTTACCTAGGGTGACCGGTATGACGAAACTGCCAGGATCCTTTCTCTTCCTCGGTAGCCCATTCTTCACACAATTGCTCACTTCTGCCGTCAGGTTTATGGTCTCGAAATCGCTCATTCGCCTCCTCCCATACAAGATGTCCTTGAGGAATTTGGCGTAAGTGGGCATCTTAGCCAACGCCTCAGCAAAAGGTATGTTAATCTGCAGCTGCTTGAACATCTCGAGAAACTTGGCGTAGTCCTTGCTGTCATCCCTCTTTCGTGTTCGCAAGGGGTACGGGACCTCCTTGGAGACGGGTACAGTTTCTGCACCTGTCTCGTTCTGCACTGCATCCTGCTCAACCGAGCCCTTTGGCTGGGGGCGATCGACTGTGCTGTTATCCTGGCCCGTCAAGTTGCGTTCTACTTCTTTCGAATATTCTGCACGTGCGTTGCTGGGATACGGTGGATCCTGCAGTGCCAATCCACTCCGAGTGGAGATAGCATTGATCTGAGCCCGTGGATTATTTACTGTGTTCGAGGGTAGGTTTCCTGGCTGTCTCTCCGTTAGCTGCTGTGCTAACTGCCCCACCTGTACTTCCAAAGCGCGCAGTGACGTTTTGGTTGTCTGCATATCTGCCGTCAAGGTGTCCATGTGCTTGAACCGGGACTCCATGGTCTGGAACATGGACTTGATTTCTTTCATCTGAGCGTCGTACTGCTGTGCTGACGGGACTGTCTGAGCCTGCTGGGCCGGAGCAGCCTGCTGAGCTGGTGGCCTGTGCTGGAACCCCGGTGCATAAACTGCTGCGTTCGGGTTTCCGTACCGAAACCCGGGATGGTCTCTCGTGCCCGGTCGGTACCGGCTCGGGTCCCACTGCTGCTGTACGTAGTTGGTGTCTTCAGTCCTTAGCTCCTCAATGGCTGTGTCCAGATCCGGTTCCTCGACTGCTGCAACAGTCTTCTTATCCGAGTAGACTTTCTTGACCAAATCGTGAACGATCTTGGCCAGATTGTCTATCCGGTCATCTTCTGCAGGTTCGGCTCTGGCCGCCATCCTGCGATCGTCAAACAGTCGGGTGTCCTGCTTGGCCAACTGCTTCATCAGGTCGTACGCACCTTCTTTGTCCACGTGATACAAGAAGTTACCCCCGGCCTCTCTGTCAATCCTGTCGGCGTTCTCCCTGTCTAGGGCATGGTAGAAAACCTGCAGAATTTTTGCGTCTCCGAAACCGTGGTTCGGGCACCGTTTGACCAATCTCATGAGCCTGTCCCATGCGTCCACCACCGTCTCCCCCATCTTTTGTCTGAATGACAGGATCTCGCTCTGTAACTGTATGACTCGGGAGGCGGGATAGAACTTCGCCAGAAAATCTGCGACACACTCCTCCCATGTGGTGATGGATCGGGGTGGTCGGGATTCGAGCCAGTCTTTGGCTACTCCATAAAGACAGTACGGAAATAAGATCAACATGAGTGCCTCTGCTTCTACCCCCTTGTATCTGACCTTGTTGCAGTAATCTTCGAATTTCCCGATGAAATCGTTCGGGTCTTCGTCGGCCCTGCCATGAAACGGGCAGAGAGTTTGTACCGTCTGGATGGTGGATGGTTTGATGTCAAAGTGCTCTGCGGTGATCTCGGGCACCACAATGGCTCGCTCATGCCCCCCGGTGGGGACCTCGAAATTTTCCACCAACGCCTTCCCAGATCGGTTATATGTTCTCTGGTTGCTTCGGGCAGCAAGTCCCGCTGTGACAAGCTCCTCAATGTACCTAGCCATCTGGGCTGGGGTACGTGTCTCTCGTTCCTGACCACCGGCTGCGGTGTTCTCGGGTGGATCTCTCTCGTTGGTTGCCATCCTGCTTTCTCGGTTTCTGCGGTTCTGTTCGGTATACAGCTTTTCCGGGTTGTCGAGTGGTGTCACCAAATCGCGAGGCAATCTGGGCATCAACTAAACAGTCCTGAAAACGCAGATTCGAAAACGCAGTGAGATAAAAAGAAAAATAACGAAACTGAAAATAAATAAAAACTCAGAAAACTAATTCTGACTACTAAATAGACCCTAAAAGTCCCCGGCAACGGCGCCAAAAACTTGATGCGCAAACTAACGTGCTATCGCAAGTGTACGAATCTTGTAGTACCGGGTGCAATTAGACTCGGATTATCGTTCCCACGAGGACTGTTTCGGGTTTACTCACGTTGTCAGTTTCGGTTTTCCAAGAGTAGTAACCAGGAGGAGTAGGTTGTGATTATATTAACTAAACTAAAAACAGAAATTAAAAACGTAAATATTTTTGTGACGTTTTCTGAAATAAGCTGATTTTGTTGTAACGATAATAGATGAAGGCTAGGCTCCAGGATCCCCTAGGGTTTCTACAGATTTCAGTTTTACGTTCGTTTATGAAAACACTCAGCAGTTTCGGTATCCGTGCAACGTACCAGTTGTGCAGTGACTTTTCAGCTTCCACACGTAATCCCGATCCTGCAGACTTTCGGATTCTTGTTAAGCTGCCGAAGTCTGCAGTCTCGGTCTTATCCTGTTAGGGTTTCTAACCTGTCCGAATGGCCCGGGTCAAATTCTCTAACAGTTGGTCTCACGTTTTTCTATGCTAGCCCTATCTCCCTTTCTCTGGTCGGTCTATCAGGGTAAGGTACTAAATCCCGGTTTTTCTTCCTAACCCTAACTTGACGTTTTCACCTACAAGCTCGGGTCTATAGCAATCCTGGGTGATCAATCCTATCATGCATATACGGTAATAATCAAACCAGAATAACAGATACAACTTGCTGAATTAAGACAATCATCATGAATCCATAAACGTAGTAATCATAAAATCTGAGTACGAAACCCTAGGTTCACCGAGAACCTAGGTGAAAAGTTTAGCTACGACTAGACATAATACAAAATGCAGTTTCTGAATATAAAGAGAGAGAACGAAATCAAACTAAGTCTTCGAATCTCGAATCGCGCTTTCGTGCTCTCCGTGAATGCTCCGACTTGGCCCTCGGTTGTGCTGTGAATTGTGCTGTGTCTTCGTGTCCCGGTCTTGTGCACGTTTCCCGAGACGGTCCCGGCTCGGTCCCGGCACGCTTCCCGATGCACCTCCCGAACCTGTTCCTGAAAAGGCAACACGAACGAACACCCGCGATCATATCCAAATATAGCAAGAAATGATCAGAAATAAGCAGAAATCCAGCAAGTATAAATAAACGTCTCGTTCTAGATTCCCGGGGCATTCTAAGGCGTTTTCCGGCAAAAACCGCTAATTCCAGCACAAATACTCGTGAAATCAGGCTAAAAGATAACCCCTAATTGGGCGTTATCACATCCCCACGTGGATCAGCGCGGCTGGTGATCCAGTGTGTGTGGAGCACAATATGGTGTGCTAGATGATTGCCACGTGGCTAAGATCTGTCTGCTCAGAAAGCACTACCTACACTTGTGTTTGGTAATGGCATTGTAATGGAGAAGGAGGTGGTGTAGGCATTAGGGAATTGTGGCTAAGGGTGTTTAGGGTAATGCACGCCTTATTTGCTTTTCCACCAGGTCATGCGACCTCAAAATTCTCAAAACATTCTGGAAAATCAACTACGCATTTTGAAAAACAAATAAGGACTTGGATTTTGATCCCGAACTCCGATGAACGTGATTTTTGCACCTATGGAGTCCTTTTGACGCGCACTTCGATCATGTAGAGAAATCCCTGTTTCCGGACTGTTTCTCGTTTTTTCTCTATTATCGCCCAATTTTCACGTAAAATATCCAAATGCGCCAAGTTCTATTTTTTCTTCTATTCCGAACCCCATTTCTTTTATCCAATTGCTCTCCTCATGCATTGTTCCTGCAAATCACAACACGGACACTACCGCGAAAATCAGGTGTGATAAAATATGCAAATTATGCGTAAAACCATGCAAAAAAACGTCTGGACTGTACGTTTAAGTTCTAAAACATCCAAAATCTCATTTTCTTCATATTTTGACTCAAATCTCATCACTTTGCACCGAGACGCACACAAATAACATTATAGAATGTACGTAAGATAACACTTATGAAGGAGTTATCACATACACGTGGCCTGATCTAGCAACGAACACGAAATAATTCTATCTTTTTTTTGTTAACAGTGGTGTCCGGGTCAACTTGTGTGTAGCTTGAAAAATCTAGAGGACCTGAGGTACAACTATAGTTTAGATAGTCGTGTCAATCTCCAATGACCCTCAAGATAACTGGCGTTCGTGGGTTCGAACTTAAGTAAGATTTTACGGGAGCAACATTTATATCTCAAGCCTCACCCACTAGGACAACCTTTGGAGTTTACGAAATGAGTCTCTTGAATGGTTAACAATGTCGTTGTAGTGGTGCAGCATATAGGTACTTTAAGGATCCGGTACCTTTCACTCGATCCGGTACTAAATAGGAAATAACGACAAAATTGGTAAATAAGTCTTCCCTTCCTGTCATCGTCTCTAATATAAAGTGAGATTTACAATAAATAGAATTACTATATATCCAGCATATTAGAGAAGGTGCTAGACTACTAGGTAATCTCCACAACCTAAAAGCCTCGCTCCAGCAAAGTTCAGCCAGTCTTACTAAGAGATATACAATTCATATCTCTATTCAAATACTCTGTCAGCTGCAAATTTTACGAACTTATCACAGACTTGTAGGTTCTTGTTAAATCCAATTTAAACATGGCATGCAGAAGCACTATAACAATACTTTGATATAATCAAGCAAAATTTAAAAGAATACCTCTCTGGAATACATCATACCACCAAATGTATCGCCTACTCAAAATTCCTATCTGAGTTTTGAACTTTTCATTAAAATCCTTAAAACATGATAGCAGCCTCACAAGAAACATTATAGCAACCTCATTCAACCAAGAAAATAACAACTTCACACAGGCATAGACTGTAATACACATCACAACTAATCATGCTATTGCAACAATAGAACACATTAAGGATGAAATCAAGAAACCATAACAAACCCATCCATATCTTAGATTCACTGATGAAGTTGGAATAACAAAAGAAAGAACAGATCCAAACGCTGCAAGGTCAAGACAACAAGAAGGGACAAGTTCAGAGAACTAGAGATGATACACAGCCACAACAGAAGTCAAACACCCTGCATGAGAACTCAGCATTCCGGCACCCTTGCAGTAACACCTGCTTCATTAATAATCTCCAATGCTCTAGGATCAAGATGGACAGTTCCAAATCTCAAGATACCAGGTGGTGAATCCGCACAACTAGTGGGCACTGGAACTTCTTGGACAACATCAGCTGCTTTAAAGGTAGCATGTGTAGATTTGGTATCAGTTTGCTTTGGGTTGATAGTGAGAGAACCAATACTCAGGAAAGACGCATCTCCATCTTTTGATTCCACCTCAAAAAGCTTCCTATTATCCTTGTCAGCTAAAGAGTCCCTCGTCTTATCAGATTTACCAATGTCATTAGCCTTTGGAGTTGTCTCTTCTGCTCTGCTACGAGATATATCAGCCAAATTGTTCTTTTCCTGGGAAGGATGTATTGCAGGCATAAAGAATGGACTTCTTTTCATCGAAAGCCTAGCTTTCTCCTCCTGCATGATCTTCTCGCGGTTTTCATAGTAGATAAAGTCATCTAATAAAGACGTCTTTGCTTCATACTTTTTGAAGAGCTTAAGCATCTCCATACCTTGACCATACCGTATCTGCATAGAAACAATGGCCAGACATGAGACACAGAGCAACCATAAGAAATCACTGGCTTGCTGCTTATTATAAAAAAGCGGAGAAATTGAGTTTCCCATAAGCAACCTCAATCAAGAGCATAAGAAGCCGCGAACAGGGACATTAATGTAAATTTTGTTTCCCAGGCAAGGAAACCAGAATTTGAGAAATTATCAAAACTGAATGTCAGAGACACTGTTAGAAGGGTCCACAAAGCAAGGCAACTGATCAAATTCTCTTCACATTACTTGGAGTTGACTACAAGCACCCAAAGCGAGGCAACTGTGTTTATGACAGGTTCACCATTAACTTCTGCCAAAGACCATAATACATTAAAGTCGTTATGAAGATTAAATGACTTTTCTTTTTTCCTTTCCACATACACTAAGCCATCTTAAATTTACCAAATTTCACTATCAACTTTCAACTTGCCAACTCTCTTTACTTCATTAGCTCCACTCTAATCTTTCAAAATCTAAACAAATACCACAAACATAGAAGGCACCCAATCTCCATAAATCCTACAACAAATCCTACTACATAGAAGACTCCTCTACCTACAAGATACCACTGCTGCTGCTGCTACAACTTCTGCTAAAAAAAGTAGTCTGGCCTTCTGAGGTTGCCCTGTAATACAAAAGCAACTGGCGCTCATGTTCTCGTTCTTCAGCCACATACCCATACACTTTGTCAACCTCCATCATTCATCGTCAAAACATAGAAGAATCAACAATTCTTAACCACGCAGTTCATGCAAAATGAGGCTGACGGTAATACTCACAAACAAGAAAATGAAAATGCACCAATAAGTTTATTAAATCTTGCCCTATACCCTTCTGTCTGGACTGTCCGGGTCAGTACCTGCTAGCGGCCTAGCACTAAGCCGCTAGCATTGCTTTCTCTAATTTTTTCTACGATTGCCTTGTCTACAGCAAGTATGGTTTCAATTTTTTCTCTGAAAGCATTTTATAACTGAAAATACGGATTACATACAACATAGGTTTTCTACACACGTCGAATCTAGTTATTTTCTTTTATTTAAACAGTGGTGATATAGCTAACGCCGAAATTCCAACACCCAAACTTAGAACTCGTATCTAGTGACTTATATACTGAACAATGAACCTGGATAACTACTTCAAGTACCCTACGAAGCAATATGTGACTGGGATATAAGATGTGTACCAAGTATCAAGTAAAATATACCTCTTGTGTATCTCTACTATGAGTAACGGGTTTATACTCATTGTTCTCAAGGATAATGTGACGAAGACTAAGGTTCGGCACGTCTTTTATCAGATGCCATTTCACTGGGAAGCTTCCATTCCATTTATCCTGATGCCAAAAATCCATATCTTTATGGAAATCAACAGGACCAACCATCTCTGCAACGCCGCAAAAGAGACCACTTCCATTTACCTGAAATTGAAGCACAAAATCAAAATTAGACAATATCAAAACCAGCATGAATCTGATATCAAATGACATTAAAAAGTGAAGTCGTGAAGATACTCAGGCCAGGGGCCAGTTTTCTATCAACTTAGCAAATTATTAGTAAGTAAAAGAACTAAGCAAACCGTAGCCAAATTTAACTCACAGAAAAAAAGAGCATTATAGGACAGCTTCCCGGAGATCTCCCATCTATTTTTTGGGCGTCTTCATATGCCCTCTGGAGCTTCTTGTTTCCAGTGGGTGTAGATGACCAAACATTATACTTAACACTCTTGTGCACATCGTCTTCAGTGTATGATTTGATTACAAAGAATTTTGCATTCACATAGTCTACTGATAAATCAGTCTTCTTATAGTTCTCTGCAAAGATAAGGTTGCTTCCCTCTGCATCACTCATTCGAGCACCAGTTGTGTAATCTTCAAGAGCCAAATGGTTTTTTGTTGTATTAGTTCCAGGGTCTATATTTTGTTTGTTCAATGCATCCGGACTTGCATTGACGTCACCCGAGACTCTTTTGTACTGTAACTTTGGTCTAATCTTCAGTGTTGTAGTCTGTCCATGATCCCTCGGCCTAAAGGTTGACAATCCAATATTGGATGAGTGAGACGCTTTTTGTAGATTGCAGCATGGAAAAGCCTGGCCAGGTGAGATTGTATCAGCAAGTTGAGAACCCCTTCCCTGTAAATGCAGAAGTTAGAAACAGAACTACAACAATCGCAAGAAAGCAAACACGAGCCATTTAGTTTGATAAATGCTAAATAATATTTGAATTGAAGTGTGATAACTTTGGTAGATGATTAAAGTTTTTTTGGTATTGAGTTGTTGAGGTGAGGAGCTCAACCACTCAATCCCAAAAAAAATCTAGAATCCATGTGTCCAAACTAACTCAGTAATTGCCATACAAGGGGAAGACAGACATGGGGAAGAATAACGAAGAACGGAAGGTAAAACCATGATGAGCTGATTACATGAAAACATGAATGGAAAAGAGACAAAACCACACCGAAGATGAGGTCTGACACGAGAAGATAAGTACAAGATGGGGCACTCATTCACTCCATGAGGATTACTAAGTTACTACAAATAGGATTTCAGCCACTATGTGATATCGCAAGGGAAGGGACGGAGAGCATAGCTCAACCAACTCTCAGTTACAAGCATAATAAATCAACTTCCGAGAGAAGACATTTCAGAATGAGAGTACAAAATATAGCCAACCATGTACTTTTCATAGATTTGGAACCATCGGACATAAAGATACTCCTAGCTCGTACATGTACACAACTTCCTCTTTGCTTCCATTCAAGCAAGAAGCTCATGGAGTTGGAAAGTTAACCGAGAATAAAGTGCATTTTATTCCTCCATCCAGCAAAGCAAACTGATAAGCTGAGATAGTGAGATACCTAAAGGTGCTAAGCTTTTATGGCAGTAGAAGTAACTTCACATTCTTATCATTGTAATTCAGTGATACACGACAAGAACACTAAAGGAAAAGTTCGTGCAAGTCAACCAATCTAGAATCTCTTCATTACTATGGAATTCCAAGTAGAGAAGAGACGTCGCACCTGGAGTTTTTTCGACGACGTCAAAGTGGAGATACCGGAACTAATAGTTCCACGCGCTAAAGACAGTTTACTTGCTCCAGAATTAACATTGGGATCCTCTGATGCCGTTGCAGATGATAGCATCTGACTTGAAGCAGGTCTTGAATTAGTCGGCATAGGTGTTGAAGCTGACGACAGCCCATTTTTCGGTCCTCGTTCATTAGCCATATCAAAATGTAAAGCACCAGAATATAAGGAAGGTTCTGTCATAGTATTTGAGAAGTTATCTGGTCCAGATTGGAAAACCATGGGGTAGTAATTAGGTGAAGAAGCAGGGTTTTCATAATATGGGTGAGTATAGAATTGTGGCATCCCTATGAGTGAACCATCAAGTCCAAACACAGCACCGGGAATGTAAGGGTTGTACGGATTATATAGAGACGGCTCATATGCATAGCTAGGTTGATAATGTACATAATGGGAAATGTCAGTTTGATCCCCCTGAAAATAAATTACAGAACAAGACTTAGAAAACCAAAAACAACAAGAAATAATGTTCTAAGACAACGATCAAGAGAAGAAAACAAACCGCATACTGAGCTTCTTGACCATCCATTCCAAAAATCATATGGTGGTCTTCCAAATTGATGGGTGATTCCATTCCTACAAAATCCAGGGCGACTTATGAGGCAGTGCGTCATCGAGCTAATCAAAGAGTAACGAATTAAAGCACTTACCTGTACAGATATACCCATAATTGGCCGCAGCGGGGTAGTAAAAGATTTGATCAGATACACTCTCCAAGGCTCCTTCATTATACATGGCTGCTAGTTGTTGAAGAAGAGAACTTCCTAATTATTCCTTTGAGTTTTTGCCTTGAATCTATTAATCAAGACTAGAACATGAGATTTCTTATACCAAAACTCAACAACAGTTGTAAGGTAAGCATCATCAAACCGATTTAAGAAGTTTTAGTTTGAGTGAAAAGAAATACTTCATACATAATTGCATGCATATATACACACCCGAGATCTTGTATCTATAACACTGTACGATTTTTTTTTACGAAGCTAGACCATTGACACTTGGTGCAGCTTTGTCCAAGTGATTTCTAAAGAAAGCTCAAATAAACTTGGGTAAGAAAATATTTTATATAGTTCTCTGCAGATTCAGCTGCTAACACAGGTATATGGAACATGTTTATCTATGTCAGAAAACGTAGAAGACCTTCATTTAGATTCAATAATTTGAATCAAAGAGAACCCAGTATTCAAAACTTCTATTTCATATCACAATAACTATTCTAGAATAATAGTTCATGTGATAAGAAAAACCTATTTAGATCCAGTATTTTGAATCAAAGACAACCCAACATTCTATACTTTTACTTCATATCACAATAACTATTCTAAGGAGCATGAAGCAACTTCCTTGCATAAAACCATAGACCAACTCTTGAAAAATGCTACAGAGACCTGAAGGGTAGAAAGCAAGGATTTAACTTCATCTGCCCAACTTATGAACCCATAAACTTCCCAAAAAGCAAGGATTTAACACTGCTACACAAAACCAAATATAAATAAATGACCCAGTAGCATATGCCTTTCCAGAAGGGTAGAAAAAAAATGGGGGAAAAGGAAATATGATCATTAACTCTTCGGAAGTCAAGCCAATTTTCTGAAGAACTTAGAAAGTTAACTTCACATACCCATGATCTCTACATGTATTTTATATATCATAAACAGAACAAACTACTCTTCGAGTCATCATTCTTCAAACCCTAGACTAAAAGCAATATTACAACCCAATGAAAAGCACCCTCTATGATCATTAAATCATTGGAAGTCAGGCCAATTTTCTGAAGAACTTAGAGAGTTCATTTCACATACCCATGATCAATATACCAATTTCATTTCATAAACTGAACAAACCCCTCCTCAATTCATAATTCTTCAAACCCTAGACTAAAAGCAATACTACAACCCAATGAAAAATACCCAGAAATTAAAAGCCGGGAATCTCTAAAACAACAACAAATACATACATAACTAAACAATCTGCCAAATAACTAAACCATACTCAGTCAAATAACTAAACAATCAGCCAAACCCAGGAATAAAACCAAAGTTGAAGCACAAATTTAACTATAAACAAACGCGGGTGAGAGCGAAAAGAAAGAAATATACCCAGAAAGATGAGACGGGTTCAAGCCATGTTTGACCCAGAGAGAGCTTTGATCGGCACTAGGTGGGATAGTTCAGTGATGGCGTTTGGGGTTTTCTGCAACATCTCTCGCTTGGTAGACAACAGCCCTAAACACCCAGAAAAAAGAGAGAGAAAAAGGAGAGAAGGCGGACTTGTGGGTGGAGAAAATGAATGTGATTCCTCCGAGTCGATTGCGTGTTTGGGTTCTTATGTGATTTTCAAATTCTACTGGTTTCTCTTTGGGGTCTCTTGGGGTAAATTTCACTTTCACCCCCTCAGTTATGGTACACATTTACTTACACAGTTACACCCCCCTCGTGTCTCAAAATCTTCACTTACACCCCTTCTAACTCCGGGTACACCTAACGAATATAACAAATAGACTATTATACCCTTCACCTTGCAATAAATTAGAACTGAGTAAATTTCACTTTCACTCCCTCAATTATGGCGGATCTTCATTACGGGCACTCATATTTCAAAATCTTCACTAACACCCCGTCTGAATAACACTGCATAACGGATATAACAAATAGACTATTATACCTTTTACGTTGCGATAAATATCAATCATCTTCTTCCTTGAACCAAACCTTCACCCAACTCGAAAAATCACCTCACCCTCTCGAGCTGTAAATCAATTGAAGTCCACTGAACCATAGATTCTTCGACCCCAAACGTGGGTTTTGTATTCCTAGACTGGGTTGATTCAATTCGATAGTTGGGTTGTGTGAACTTCGTGGCTCAAATAGAGGGTAGGGAATTGTGGTAGTATGGGTTTCTGTTTTGTGGTCGAATAGAGGATTAGTTGAAGTTGGAGGGGTTGGGTCATGGCTTACCGAACGTTAACAACCACATGCCAACTGGGATGACTAGATTTGGAGGCATCGACGGTCAAAACCATGTTGAAGCACTACAAAAAAAGATACCAGATACGACGGCCAAAATATACTACGGCCTGAAATACCGTCGTATTTGTCACAGAAACGACGGTCAACTCTTGACCGTCGTATAAATAATAAATACTACGGGTGTATAAATAAGCATCGTTTATACACTAATTAATACAACGGTTCCGTATTAATACGTCGTATGTGTATTTTTAAATCGACACGTCATATAAGGCTGTCGTATGTAGTATTTATACTCCCCTTGTATTTATTCTAAACTACACTATTAAATCATATACGTACATTTTTTAATTTTTTTATTTTTTACAGAACTTTTACATACCCACGTTTCTCTGCCCTCAAATTCAGTCGATAAGTTTAGAGAAGAACTTCGTCTCTCTGCGGCGGAATTGCGCCACCATCAATCGGTGGGGAATTGAGTTAGCGCGCCAGGTACTCTCTTTATATCTTTCCTCTCCGACGTAATCCTCTGTACATCGATCATTCAATCGTAGTGATATTCAGTCGATGCTTCAGTTTGGAGAAAACCCTCATCTCGTTGCGGCAGAAGTTGTGTCACTGTCAATTGGTGCTGGAATTGAGTCGAACTGCACCAGGAACTCTATCTTTATCTCTTTCCTCTCCCTCTCCAATGATAAGCAATAAATTGTTCAATTGTAGCGATTGATTGCTTCCATGGATTTATATCAATCCTCTCCCTGTACCTCTTTCCTTGTCTAATTTCACTGTTACAGATCTATAGTAAAAAGAACATAATCATCACAGAATCCTCTCCCTGTACCTCTTTCCTTTATCTTGTTTAATTGCTTCCATGGATTTAATTTTATTCTATAGTATTTTATATGTACGCACTTGATCAAGTCTATGTGTGATTAGTATCAATTGCTCTTCTAAACTGCTAGAATCTAGTGTCGGAATGAAATTACCTATTTGTGTGGCTTTTATTTGAGGATTTACGGTCAGTTAACTGCTGCTAAGACCAATATAATCTATATATATAATAGCAGAACGAACGTTTGCAAAAAATTCCATAAATGACTCCCCTATCTCTTTCTACTTTCTAAATTCCAAAGCAATCAATTCAAAAGAAAAACGGCTGCCACATCAATTCGAAAAGAAAGTTTGTTAAGATTTATAAATATTGCGTTATTCAAATAAAAAGACGGCTGCCACAACTAGATAAACTAGATAACATATTTGAAAAATTTGTGCTATTCAAAAAGGAGACGGCTGCTGCCTCATTTCAAAAAGAACTTTTGTTTAACTAAATGAACAAAAATCTACCTTATTATTATTTTTTTGCAAACAAATCGGCCTTATCATTTCAAAAAAACGTGCTTTGTTTATTTTAAATAAATGTTTAAAATTTTGTTAAATCAAAATCTCTGGAGATAAGATAACGATTTTCTTTTTCAAAATCCGATAAAAAATCGACCATCTCACTCTATTAATATCTCCTCCCATCCTTTGCTTATATTGCTCATAAAATAGCAACACGAATAGTTCCAGCGAGCGGAGGAAACGGTTATCAACAGGCACGACAAGAGCTCCGACGTACTTGCCGATGGTAGGCTTTGTGCAACTTCATATCGGCTCCGTCGCCGTGGAGTCGGGTTACTTCTGCGCCACCGGAATCACTTTTCAGGTACGAAAACTGGAGAAACGCAAAACTTTATATTCACTGTGTTGTTAGTTTTTCTCATGGGTTGTGATGGGTTTGTTTAGAAATTTACAAAATACCCAACGTAACTGCGGAGGGTCGCTTTTTGGCCACCTTCAGATCTGCGGATTACTTCTGCGCCACCGGAATAATTTTTCAGGTACGAAAGCTGGAGAAACCCGTAACTTTTCTCACATTCGATTTTATAGGTTCACTTTTTATGTTGTTCAAACTATATAAATATACCCACGTCGTTTACCTTATGTTATGTTCTTCATCTTCTTTAGATATGTGGAACTTTGTGGTACATACTTACTTTTTTTTAGGGGTACCCACATACTTTTATCTTCTTCATGTTTTTTTTTTCTTTTCTTTCTTTCTTTTTTTTTCTGAATTCTTCTAGCAAATGTTTATTAAATGGTATAAGCGGAGCATAAAATGAAGTCGATAAAGTTCCAGTGAGAATTATGATATCATAATATCAGAGAATTTTCTTAGTATCTATGAGGCTATGAACCTGTGATACCTTAACGGGGTATATATACATTCCAATCCCGTCAATTTCAGCACACATAACTCATTACAATCTTAATGGTTTATTTGAAAATTTCATGATTGATCTGATTGATTTGTTTGTAAAATTGCAGAATACGGTGGTGGCGCAGCCGGAAAACTTGGAGGAGATGAAGACTAAGAGATGAAGTCCCGCGCGTCTAAGATCCATTACGAAAGTGATTTCAGTGTAAAAACATATGTAGTTTTATTTTTATACATTTCCAAACATTTTGTAGATGCGGCGTAAATTTGTTGATAATATGTGTAGTTTTAGACGTAAAGTCTTGCTTTTATACCTCTTTGAGATTTATGTATAATGTTTTAAATAAATACTTTATCCTCGTCGACGATATTCATTAATGTTAGATTATGTTTCTCTCAATTCAGTTAGGTGTAGTTTTTTTTCTGAATAAAAAAAAAAAAAAAAAGTTAGGTGTAGTCTTTCTTCTTAAAAAAAATTAGGTGTTCCTAAAAAAATAGGTGTAGTCTTCCACAATATACGATCAGGGACAATATTTATTACTCTTTAGTTGCTCTCACAGTTAATTTTTACTAGACCATTATCAAAGCCAATTCTTACTGAACTACATTGGAAAACAAATGAGAGATACCACGACTAATAATTTATAAAGGAATTCACATAGCCATCAAATTTTGAAAAAGAACACGTAGCCATCAAATGTTGAAAATCAACTAATAATTTATAATAAAAAAAAAAACTTTACATGGTACATAAAACTTAATTTGAACACAATTACGTATTACAAAACTTTTTTTGAGGAATATGTTTTAAAAACATTGAAAGTTATTCTCCAAAAAAAATTAAAGTTAAACTATTATTAAATTATTATTTCTTATCTCAATATTCAAAAAGTGTATAGTAGTTCAATTTTTTATAATTTAACTACTATACACTCTTATAAGAAACGACATACATACATGAAAGAACGTTTTAAAAAATTGAGAAGTCCTCCCTTAAGAAAATGGAGGACCAACTTTTTTTTGGTTTGACTAAAATTGAGTAAAGATACATATTTAAATTTTATTTTTTAAGTGATTTGAGTAAAAATATGACGAAAATGTGAGTAAATTTATGTATTATCTTATGTTATATGTCAATAGCCTAAAGTCTGTTATTTTCATTTTTTTTAAAAAGTCTTCTATTTTCTATTTATAAATTTTTTTTCTTTGAGGATACTATTTATAAATTGTTACTAGATAGAACAAATAAAAAACATCGCAATTATATAAATAAAATAAAAATGGACGCTGAATGATAAAATCATAGATTAAGCTCAAATCTTTTAAAGAAATATGGCAGGAAGGAAAAGTAGTTTTGCCATATCACTAAGCACCTTTAAAATTTATACTAGGACATTAACAATGATTCATTATCCGGAGAAAAGATAGTTTTTGGAGTTTTAGTGATTGTTGTACAATTTCATAATACTATTTTAACCATAGTTTTAAAAAACGCTTCGGACCAGCCATTTTGACAAGTCGTGCAGGTGAAGTGGAGCTTGACCGGTCAAGTTCAACTATTGGACCGGCCATGCAAAAAAGGGTCCAAATTGGACGCTTCATGCTAGAACCAATGATCCGATTAAACCTTTACAACCGCCGGTTCATTGAATTTTGAAAATAAAAGTATTTTACTTTATAAAATATAAAAAAAATCTGAGCCAATACATATTGCTTTTATGAACTTACGTGTTGTCATTGTTATGTAAATTCACTTAGATAAAGTCTGGTAATCATTAAAATAGTACTGTACTTATTAGTTATTCGTTACATATTTTCCGTGCGATGCACAGACGGTTTGCTAGTATGATTAAAAGAAACTTGATTTCCTTCGTGGCCTATGCACACACATGCGCATTACTTCCTTCTGCAATATTGTTCCAAATGGAAGAGTAATGAAGTAGCAAACATAAAAGGTTGACCGCAGACACTGAATTACGCTAATTAAAGATTGAAAATGTACTAGCTAGATAGAGAATTTACCCACAGCTTGGGTAGTCCGAAGTTGAAGATATGTAAAGTATGAAAAGAATAATTGAAGTATAAGAAGTGGTGTCTGGTATTCATAAGTTGTATCTGCAATTATTTGGCATTTCAAATCCATATCGGATGCTGAAGAAAAGAAATTGTTATTGGCTTTGTTTTGATTGTATTGAACTCGTAAAGGAGATGGTTCAGTTTTCATTGCAAGAACTGAAGACTGGTAAGCAAGTTTTCAACTTTTATTGGAGATCAAGAACAAAATGCTGATGGCGATAAGAAATAGCTTGCAAGAAGCTTGTTGATTCTGAGCAAGTGTGCGGGACTACTTCAATTGTGACATTTACTAAACCTCTTTTTGCACAAAATAGGTTTTGCAGTCGAACGGTGACCGTAACATACCCGGGGAAGTTAAAATCTTAAGTAGAGGACCTAGCATTTATTCGGTGAGATACAAAAAAGGGTATACGATCAACGTTCTGAAGTTCCACACTGTATCATATGGTGCAAGCAAGAAAAGTCAGAATACTGGAGTAACATGAAGAGCAGATACACCAAGTTACTCTAGTGTTAAAGATAAAGACCGCTAACTGGACCAGTGTCTTACTATGGAAGATTGAGAGATGTCATAGAATTGCGCTACTCAATGGACGTGAAGTTTGATTTTTTGAAATGTGATTGGGTGAACCCAACACTTGGACAGAAAGTGGATAAGTTCAACTTCACAGTTGTTAATTTCAAGCATCTCCTCTACAAAGGAAATCTTACATCAGATGAACCGTTTATATTTGCATCTCAAGCAGAACAAGTGTGGTATGTCCCAGATCCCATTGATCCAGACTAGAGTGTGGTTGTGACAATGAAAGAAGTCTATAATCTCGCACACTTTCTCAGAATCAACAAGCTTCTTTCAAGCTATTTCTTATCGCCATCAGCATTTTGTTTATGTTCCTTGATCTCCAATAAAAGTTTAAAACTTGCTTACCAGTCTTCAGTTCTTGCAATGAAAACTGAACCATCTCCTTTACGAGTTCAACACAATCAAAACAAAAAGCCAATAACAATTTCTTTTCATCAGCATCCGATATGGATTTGAAATGCCAAATAATTGTAGATACAACTTAAGAACACCAGACACCACTTCTTAAACTTCAATTCTTATTTTCCTAATTTACATATCTTCAACTTCATACTACCCAACCTGTGGGTAAATTTTCTATCTAGCTAGTACATTTGCAATCTTTAATTAGCGTAATTCAGTGTCTGCGGTCAACCGTTTCTGTTTGCTACTTCATTACTCTTCCATCTGGAACAATAATGCAGAAGGAAGTAATGCGCATGTGTGTGCATAGGCCACGAAGGAAATCAAGTTTCTTTTAATCATATTAAATTGGTATTAGCAGCAGTTAATTGACCGTAAATCCTCAAATAAAAGCTACACAAATAGGTAATTTCTTTCCGACACTAGATTCTCTAGCAGTTTAGAAGAGCAATTGATACTAATCACACATAGACTTGATCAAGTGCAGTAGTACATATAAAATACTACAGAATAAAATTAAATTCATGGAAGCAATTAAACAAGATAAAGGAAAGAGGTACAGGGAGAGGACTCTGTGATGATTATGTTCTTTTTACGCTAGATCGGTAACAGTGAAAATTAGACAAGGAAAGAGGTACTGGGAGAGGATTGATATAAATCCATGGAAGCAATCAGTCGCTACAATTGAAAAATTTATTGCTTATCATTGGAGAGGGAGAGGAAAGAGATAAAGATAGAGTACCTGGTGCAGTTCGACTCAATTCCAGCACCAATTGACAGTGACGCAACTTTTGCCGCAACGAGATGAGGGTTTTCTCCAAACTCAAGCATCGATTGAATATCACTACGATTTAATGATCGATGTACAGAGGATTACGTCGGAGAGGAAAGATATAAAGAGAGTACCTGGCGCGCTAACTCAATTCCCCCACCGATTGACGGTGGTGAAATTCCGCCCCCAGAGAGACGAAGCTCTTCTCTAAACTGATCGACTAAATTTGAGGGCAGAGAAACGTGGGTATGTACAAGTTCTGTAGAAAATATAAAAAAGGAAAAAAAGAAAAAAATGTACGTATATGATTTAAACGGTGTATTTTAGAATAAATACAACGGGAGTATAAATACTACATACGACGGCCTTATATGACGTGTTGATTTAAAAATACACATACGACGTATTAATACGGAACCGTGGTATTAATTAATGTATAAACGATGCTTATTTATACACCCGTAATATTTATTATTTATAAGACGGTGAAGAGTTGACCGTCGTTTCTGTGACAAATAGGACGGTATTTCAGGCCGTAGTATATTTTGACCGTCGTATCTGGTATCTTTTTCTGTAGTGTGATATTGATCAACAACGTATCTGATGACCACTAATGCTCTGTTTGATTTCTAATACTTGTGATTATGTTACACTAGTTAGTTATCCTTAAAGACATGAATCTATGATACTGATTAGGGATATGTGATACTTCTAATCTGTGATACTGATTAGTTATTCTTATACTTGTAAATCTATGATACATATTAGGGATTTGTGATACATATGAATATGTGATACTGATTAGTTATCCTTATACTTGTGAATCTATGATACTTATTAGGAATTTGTGACACTTGTGAATCTATGATACTTATTAGTTATCCTTAGATATGTGAACTTATGATACATATTAGGGTTTTGTGATACATATGAATTTGTGATACTGACTAGTTACCATTATATTTGAGAATCTACGATACTGACTAGGGATTTGTGATACTTGTGAACTTGTGATACTTGTGATTATGTGATACTAATTAGCTATCCTTATACTTGTGAATCTATTATAATGAATAGGGATTTTTGATACATGTTTTGATTTAGTTTTGAATCTGTGTGTACCATGTACTTGTTCTTCTTTAGTTTTGAAGGTGTGTATACCATATACATGTTCTTCATTAGTTGTGAATATGTGTATACTATGTACATGTTCTTCTTTAGTTGTGAATATGTGTATACCCTGTACATGTTCTTCTTTATTTGTGAATCTGTTTATACCATAGTGATCAATTATTCGATGACTGAGTGAGAACAATTGATTTTCACATTGGTATACATATGATTCCTCTTACTTGATCAACAATAAACAATCAATCCATGACTTAATTCAAGTACTGGTATGATGCTTGATTGTTTAGTGTGGAACCTTTTCACATTATGGGTTGAGTTAGCAAGTCAATGTATGTGGAACTAGCTACTAAATCTTTGTTTTCCTTACTTGGTGCTCTTCACAGTGCACTGCCATTGGTCGGTAATGTGCTTATCATGGTACATACCAATTACATTATGGGTTGAGCTAGCAAGTCAATGTCTGTAACACTAGTTACTAAAGGTTTGTGTTTCCTTGCTTGGTGCTCTCATAATGTAACCCATAAACAACTAAATGATGATAAGTTTTCATACAATGTGAGAGTTGTTCAAAATATAAAACTACATACGTGAGTGCATACATTATGTTCCTTCTATACACCAAAATACGCATAGGGTTGCTTACATATGATCATACCATAAACCTTCCACCAACTTGGATTTTCAATATTCTCTTGCATATCCAGAAGATAGTCAATGCAATCCATCACTAGTAGGCTATTGACTATAAGATACTTTGACAACAAGCCAACAACCCTGACTCTTTCCCATGTGCAGGATCTTATAGTAATTGTGACCCATATGGATCATGATCTCAGTTAGGCACCCTTCTAAAGTTAAGAACATATTGTCTAGGGTTTCTGCATCCATTCCTTCAAAAGCCATTTTAACTGAAAGTATACGATCTTCAACTGTCTTGGTTTGCATAGGCTTTGGAGACTCTGGATTGAGTTGAAGAATCCCAAGTCATTTATATTACAATCATGGATCTTGGTTGATCGATTCACAAGTTTCATGTTGAAACCATCACTTGTGACAACCTCCATGAAATCCACATCATGGTTTTTAACATGGTTGTGCCATTGTCTGAGTGTATGATGATGTTCTTGGAAAGTGATGGAGGCCACTTGGCCTTGATGGCTATAATCAATTTGGTGATGAACATCTCTATCATAACTTCATTTGTCACATAGGGTGACTTTAGTCTCAAGAGTTTATCTTGGTCTATTGACTAAATTTCTTAAGGCATTCACTTCTTCAGTAAAAGGCCATACTCCAACCTTGCCATCAAATAGAAGTTCGTTGTTTAATCCACAAAATTGGCCTCCCAACACAACACATAAATGTAACCTTACCCACAAAGTATTTTGACTGATAATCTTTATATGTCACTAACTCCTCTGAAAATAGTAACTTCTCATCTATTTCTGTAAATACAACCATTTTTCATCCATAAGGACAATGTTGCTCATACTCTTATATGTGATCACATTGTCTTCATTAACTTGTACGGCTGGGAGGTTTCATTTCAGCCTATTAACTTTGTGTTTCTGTGAGTGTTGGATATACATGTGACATTCTTTGATTCAATGCACCATTACTCAACCATCTCCAAATGCTTGTTTGACCCACTCCGTAATTAATTGAAATATAACATACAATATGTAAATTTGGATGCCGAAAAATATGCCAATGCCAATGATAAATTTGTGTGCCTAACATTCCTAAAATTTGTATGCTAAGTTAGATTAAAGCTAATTGTATATCCCCATTCTTCAAGAATTAGTTTTAGAATGGTACAATAGGGTTTATCTAATTCTGCCAATTAATGAGAATTTGTAAAAAAAAAAAAAAAAATCTGGGGCAAAATTAAACAACAATGATGACTTACATGCGAGTTGCCTTATGTTGTGTCTATCTTTTGGTTTCACTTTCAGAAACCTCTCCATGTCAAGCTGAGATTTAGGCTCCAGATTTCCCTTTTTCATTTCACACTTTGAATGTGATTTTCCTATCAATAAACTTGGTGGCTGCGTCTTTCAGCAATCCACTAGATGGTATCATATGTGTACATCCATGTAGTATGAATCTTTAACTTCTTCCCTTTCCGAACATGTTAATCTTTTTTTGTAGACATACATGTTCTAACTTGGTTGATTTTGCAGGTGAAGCTGAATTCGTAGTTTCTGTTTCTGCAGTTGCTGTAAAGTGTGTCAGAATTGGTGGTCGTTGCTGCTGCAGTTTCTGCTGTTGTGGATGTCTAATTGCAATCTTGCTTCTCTTTCTTATCCTCCTCGTTATTCTTATTATGCACTTCTTTATTCATTTTTTCAGGTTTGTAAATTTAAGTGTTCTTCAGGTTATTCATGAAAAAAACAAGATTTGTCTGTAGTATGCCTCTAGTCTGTTGTAATGTCATGTATTATATTGGTTTTTGTAAAGTATGTCATAATTTGGCTCTAATTCCTCGAGATTGGGTGGTTTAATTATTTGGTTAACATTTGGAGGAAACCAATTAATTTGGTGTTTTAGTTTGTAAACAACCACACATACAGTTACTATACATGTGAGGTGATGGGTGTTGTTTTATAATTTTTATGTCCCTTTGCGGCAAAGTGATAAAAAATAACCACTTTTCTTAATAGTAGTGTCATATCCCCATGGAGACAAAGATAGGGGGTGAAGTGTATTAAATACAAAAAAAAATTAACTTACAAAACAGACGCCAATGAATTTTTAAAATTAACAAAAAGACCCAATAATTTTGTGAATTTCAAATGGCCGATTTACGAGTGAACCATTTGACAAGAGCAACCAAGAACATAGATGATTGACACAATATTTATGCTCTTTTACGGAAGTGCACGGTCAAGTAATACATAAGTTGGTATTTAGACCCGAAGTTATCGAACCGACGAGGAAAAATTATCATTGTTGATTAAAAAATGTTACTTAAGAAGCTAAGTACGGATAAATGTTGGTTGTTTGATTGCTACAAACTAAAAATAGCAAGACTAAATTAATGACTTGGATCAACAAATGGTGAAAATACTAGGTTACCTATAGGTCCCATAAGGTAGTTCAATCTTCTAAGATTCGTATGAAAACGCGCAATGAATGACTTTTATCTATGTTCGCAAGTTGAGGTTATGAACACCACTCGACATCTCATAACACTACGATACATTCAGTAATGCGGCATCTCGAACCTCCACACCTACTTCACCGCTGTAACCGTTCAAAAATCTCACCGATCAACGGGCCCTCTTGTTCACAGGCCACTCTGACGATTCATCCTAATGGTTGATACTATGTCCATTTACAAGGCCAATCCTACTAACGTTACCTCTCAGTACTTGGTGATTCGGAAATGACTTCTACCTCTCATTTATACTCGGGTTGTGCACTCTCTTCCTCCAACCTAGATAGATAGCATGTTTGGTTGATCACTACCATTTCACATAGAATAGAGAATAGAAAACAATATAATATCTCCAAACTGCACTAAGTTCATCACACATAACACGAATCTATAGCATAAATCATACTACCTATAATAAAAGGAGATATGGCCACTTTGCCAGCTAGGCGTTTTGCACACCGTGGACCATTGATTGGCTTGCATGTGGGTTTGCCGCCATCGTCCTCCAATGGTAGTTTGCCACGTCCTTCTTCGCCACTCCTTTCAATTTATTTCGGATTGAAATGTCTGTGTTGTCCTCCTGCGGACCGGTATTTTACTGAGGCTATAATGGCATCATTATGTAATTATGTTATCTGGTCTGGACCGATGCGTAAATTCGATGAAAAAAATAACGTTTGATAACTTCCGGTTCTGCCCCTGCTATTTGTCATTTACTGGTTGTTTTCAATGGATTTAGTGGTTGTAATTTTGGTGCAGTCGATGGATATAGATGTAAATTTGTTGAAAAAAATAGATTCAGTTAACTTCCAGTTCTGTCCCTGCTGTGGTCTCTTTATTACCTATCCTGAATAGAGTTGGTGGCTGTAATTTTGTAGTGTGCTTCGGATCGATACGTAAATTCGATGAAAAAAATAACTTTTGATAACTTCCGGTTCTGCCCCTGCTATTTGTCATTTACTGGTTGTTTTCCATAGATTTAGTGGTTGAAATTTTGGTGTAGTGGTTGGATTTAGATGTAAATTTGTTGGAAAAAATAGATTCAGTTAACTTCCAGTTCTGTCCCTGCTGTGGTCTCTTTATTAGCTATCCTGAATAGAGTTTGTGGCTGTAATTTCGTGGTGTGCTTTGGATGCACATGTAAATTCGATGAAAAAAATAGAATCTATTAACTTCCGGTTCTGCCCCTGGTGTTTTTGCTTTATGGGATGCCCTCAGTACATTTCGTTGCTGTAAATCGGTTGTGTGACTTGGATGTAGATGTAAATTTGTTTGAAAAAATAGCTTCAGTTAACTTCCATTTCTGTCCCCGACGTGGTCTCTTAATTAGGTGTCCTGAATATAGTTGTTGGCTGTAATTTGGTAGTGTGCTTTGGATGCAGATGTAAATTCGATGAAAAAAAATTAGCTTCTGTTGACTTCCGTTTTTACCCTTCATGTTTGTCTTTTAATGCAACTTCTGAATGGATTTTGTGGCTGTGGTTTGGATGTTTGAGTCGGATGTACATGTCAATTCCAGAGCAGAAAAATGGATTATGTGAATTTACATTTGTGGTTTAGGGTTGTGTCGGATAGATGTTTAGGGTTGCGTCGTTTGCCGACGTACGTACTGTAGGGTCAGAGAATGACCAAAATTCCAAAAGTGAACAGTCTAAATTTAGCAGTGGTACTTTTGTAATTAATAATTTTCGGTGGGTACTTTTGTAGTAAGTGACTATATTGACCCTTTTGTGATTAACAATTTTAAGTAGGTTCTTTTGTAATAAGTTATTTCAGGCACACCTTTAAATTATTCATTACATGCCAATTTCTCTTAATTTCTATCTACGCCCTTGCTACTCGCTGTATTTCAGATGATAAAGTATTTGGTTAGAGGGTTATTTCATCTTAAGCATGCTTCCCTCTACATGAGAGAGATGCTTATTCTTCATTAGAGGGTCAGAAGAAATATGCGACGTTTAGGGTTGCGTCGTTTGCCGACGTACGTACTGTAGGGCCAGAGAATGACCATTTTTCCAAAAGTGAACAGTCTAAATTTAGCAGTGGTACTTTTGTAATTAACAATTTTCGGTGGGTACTTTTGTAGTAAGTGACTATATTGACCCTTTTGTGATTAACAATTTTAAGTAGGTTCTTTTGTAATAAGTTATTTCAGGCACACCTTTAAATTATTCATTACATGCCAATTTCTCTTAATTTCTATCTACGCCCTTGGTACTAGCTGTATTTCAGATGATAAAGTATTTGGTTAGAGGGTTATTTCATCTTAAGCATGCCTCCCTCTACATGAGAGAGATGCTTATTCTTCATTAGAGGGTCAGAAGAAATATGCGACGTTTAGGGTTGTGTGGGTTAGATGTTTAGGGTTGCGTCGTTTGGCGACGTATGCACTGTGGGGTCAGAGGATGATCAAAAGTCCAAGAGTGAGCTGTCTAAATTTAGCAGAGGTACTTTCGTAATTAACAATTTTAGGTAGGTACTTTTGTAGTAAGTGATTTTAGGCACAGGTTTAAATTATTCAATATACTCTATTTTGGTTAAAGGGTTATTTGATCTTGACCATGCTTCCTTCTATTTTGACCGTTTCAACCATGATATTTCCATATGTTTCGGTGTGGGTTTCATATTTGGTGGCCGTAATATTGTCTACTTAGTTGGATGCAGATGTGAAATTGATAGGAAAAAATAGCTTTTGTTAGGTTCTTTTGTAATAAGTTATTTCGGGCACACCTTTAAATTGTTCATTACATGCCAATTTCTCTTAATTTCTATCTACGCCCTTGCTACTCGCTGTATTTCAGATGATAAAGTATTTGGTTAGAGGGTTATTTCATATTAAGCATGCTTTCCTCTACATGAGAGAGATGCTTATTCTTCATTAGAGGATCAGAAGAAATATGCGACGTTTAGGGTTGTGTCGGTTAGATGTTTAGGGTTGCGTCGTTTGGCGACGTACGCACTGTGGGGTCAGAGAATGATCAAAAGTCCAAGAGTGAGCTGTCTAAATTTAGCAGAGGTACTTTTGCAATTAACAATTTTAGGTAGGTACTTTTGTAGTAAGTGATTTTAGGCACAGTTTTAAATTATTCAATATACTCTATTTTGGTTAAAGGGTTATTTGATCTTGACCATGTTTCCTTCTATATTGACCATTTCAACCATGGTATTTCCATATGTTTCGGTGTGGGTTTCATATTTGGTGGCCGTAATATTGTCTACTTAGTTGGATGCAGATGTGAAATTGATAGGAAAAAATAGCTTTTGTTAGATTGATGGAGATGTCATCAAATTGATCCAGAAAGTTATTATTTGTTAGCAGTCGATTTTGCCCTTGCTCATTCAACCTTCCTACGACGGCGATTATAGTCAGTGGTTGAGGTAATTTGATCGTCTTCTCCCTCAGAACTTTGCCCTCACTCTGTGTCGGTGCTCATTGGTGGGATTAGCACCGCCTTTTGTTGCTTGGAGCCCAAGTACATGTACTGTTCCCGCCTCTATTCTGACGTGAGCTGCTGTTACACAGCTTACACGTGTCGGAACATTCTCGTGGGTATAATGAGACGATGTCTCTGTTCTCCCACTGTCTACTCTCTCCGATCTCTTTCCTGGTATGTGCAAAGCTCTCTCCCTGTTTTGGGATGAATTTATCCCCTGTTTTTTTTTCTTTTTTTTTTAAAAAAAATTTTATCCTTTCTCTTCTTCTTCATTTTTTTGCTTCAAAGGTTCGCTGTTGGGGTTGCATGTATGAATTTTGATGTAAGAGGTGTGTGCAATGGTTTGTCTCTGTTTCTGGATAGTTCTTCTTTATCTTATTAAATTGTTCACTTATATTTTCGCAACATTTTACTCACTGTTTAATTTATTTTCCGTTCGGAGGTTGAATGGAGGAGTTGCATGTTCAGACTGGGTACAGTTTCTGGTTGTTGGATAAAATGTGTGTAGTTTGTGGTCAGATTGGGTTTGGTATGGTGGTCTGGTGTTATTAAATGCTGATGATTTGGTTTATTCTATGTACATAGGTGTTCCACTACAGTTGCATGTACAGATTGATTGCAGTTTGTAGGTCCCCTATTAAATGTTTATAGTTTGGTGTAATATGGCGTTGGATGTGGAGGTTGGGTGTTATTAAATATCAATGATTTGGTAATTACCTGACTGTATTGTGTCATGCTATTCAGCAGCTTGTAGATCGTATGTCATAACAAAATTGCCCTGTTTCTGATCAACTTTTGTATCTATTCTTTGCTGTATTTCGTGCTGGGAACAAAATTTGGTTAGACAGTTGTTTGTTTGATTCAGTGTGTTTGAATATCCCATGTTTAATTGCATTACGTTATCTGTTCCAGCTGGTTTGTGGGGTTACACATGTGTTGCCGGTTGTGACGAGTTCATTGGACCGCATTGTCGACTGTTTTCCTGGTAAGATGTTCGAATGAATGGTTTGTTCTATGGCATGATATCTAAATTTTCCTTTTTTTTTGTTTTTTTTTCTTTTTCTTTTCAATTTGTTTTCTGGGTTTATCTGGTTTTTCAGCGACGTGGAAGGAGCTATTGGGCTGAGTGGTTGCTCTATTGGCATTGTTGTTTGCATATCACAGGTTCTTTTTTGCAATTTCTGAAATGATGCGGGTACTGTCTTTCAAAATGTTGGCCATAGCTTGTTTTATTAGTGATGTGTGAACTTCATATGTTGTTATGTGGTCGTAATTCTATTCGATGGTTAAAATTCTACGAGTGCATATTTGTTTGTGTGATTTGTACAATATGATGATTAATATGATATAATATGGGATGTATGTTAAAAAGATAAATGTCATTACTGGTGATGAATATGTTATGTTAGAACATGTGCGTCACTTAAATTTTGTCAGTGAATAAGTAAATTTTGAAGTAGTTTGAATTGAGTTAAGTGTGTATTCACTAACGGCAGCAGACCGTTGCAGAATGAGGGAGGTGGAAGTTTAGAATGAAAGTCCCAAGATATGGGAAAAAGTCCATCATTCCGTGCATCACAAAAATTCTTCGATTGTAGATTTGTTGTGGTGTGTCCTGAGTAATGATTTACAATATAGGTATGTCTGCTACTAATACAGACAAGACTCCACCGGTCACTGAATCAGAAGCATTGCAAGCTTCTGGACTACGCGGTAATTCCCTGGGTGATGGAGAGATTGAATGTCCCGGCGTGGTGACATCACAGCCGCCAGCTCTTATCAGTACTGCATGTAATGCTACAAATGGTGAGTCTTGCAGATTGCCTCCAGTTGATCAAGTAAGCAGTGGTAGAATTGCAAGCTTTGGTGCTCGTGGCCGCGGCGGAAGAGGGCGGCCTCGGAAAAATGCAGTTGTCGTAACCTCACACGGTGCATGCAATATCCATCAGGCAACGCCAGAGTTAGTTAATACAGGGAAACTTGCATTACCTGCTGAATCAGAATCATTGCAAGATTCTGGACTGCGTAGGAATTTAGTGCCTGGTGGAGATGATGTATCACCATTGACTGTTATCCATCCTGTATATGCTGGCACTACTGATGCATCATTCGCATTGCCTGATCCTGATAATGTAGGCGGTGGACGAACTGTGGACTGTAGTGGTCGTGGCCGTGGTAGAAGAGGGCGTCCTCGCAAAAATGCTGGTGGTGCAACCTCGGACAATGTGTGCAGCAGCGGTGTCGGAATGCTCAACATAGGCAACAGTAGAAGAGTGTTGGATGCTTCTGCAATGGCACGAAATCCATTTTTCGTCGAACAAGTTGAGTGCTCTGCCGTACCAAAGGTCAATGCAAAGAGTCGTTCTGTTGAAGGTACATGCAGTGATGGCGCCGTTGATTCTGCGACTGCAGTAGACAAGGTTGATCGTATTATTAGTGAAAATTCAGGTACTGATGTTGTGGGATGCCATAATATGCAATTTATGCCGCCTGGATCATGTGGTGGTGCACTTACTGGAATTGGTGGGGTGGATTGTTTTGAAATTGCAAATGCTGTACATGCAACATCTGCTGGAGAGATTTCACGGGGGGGTCGTCCTCGACGTGGTAGAAGAGGAAGACCCCGGAAAAATGAAGTTGCGTTGACTTCACAGAAGGTCATTGACGGAGTTGAGGGAAAGCCAGAGCAAGACAACAATCCGAAGGTTTTTGATAATGTTGCAGGTGCTTCCAATCAATTTTTCCGTGAACAAATAGAAACATGTGGTGTAGCCAAGCCGGCGGAAAATCTCTCTGCTCGGGATGGTTCATCCAATACCGTTATATCATCTCCCTCAAATCCCACACATCAGTATGCTTCCGTGTCTCATGTGATTGAATTGCGGGAGGTTTCTGCTATTCAGCCTCAAAATTCATGTCCTGGTGGTCTGGGTTCCCGTAACAGGCAATGTACGTCGTCCGAATCATGTCGTGGTGCAGTGACTGTAGTTGCTGCTAGGGATGAATCCGAGGTTGAAAATATTGAATGTGGGATATTTGCTGAAGAACTATCATTTAAGACTGGGCGTGGACGTGGTAGAAGAGGAAGACCTCGGAAAAATGAGGTCGTTGCGATTTCAGAAAGGGGAACCGACGGTCCTCGAGCTAGGGTGGAGCGACACAATGATGCCACAATATTTGATCTTACTGCGACTGTGCGGAATCAATTTTTCCGTGAACACGTAGAGGGCACTGCTGTTGCTGCACCGGTTGGCACAGCTTCTGCTGGGGGTAGTTCCTCAGTCACTCCTACAGCAACTCCCCCTTCTGTAAAACAGCAGGTCGCTGATGTTATTAGCGGAAATTCATGTGGTGATGTTAATTGTTCCGCTGTTATGCAATCTATGTGTTCCGATGCAATGAATCAGGTTTTCGGAGAAGAAGGTGAAGTCCCAGTCAATGATGTTCGTCACTCTGCTGCTACTGAATCATGTAGAGGTGCAGTTACTGGAATTAATGCGGTGGATTGTTTTGAAATTGCAAATGCTGTTGATGCAACAACTGCTTCAGAGATTTCACGTGGGGGTCGTCGTGGACGTGGTAGAAGAGGAAGACCCCGGAAAACCGAAGCTGATTTGACTTCGCAGAAGGTCAATGATGGAGTTGAAGGAAGGACGGAGCGAGACAACAATCCAAAAGTATTTGATAATGTTGCGGGTGCCTGCAACCATTTTTTCCGTGATCAAATAGAAATAGCTGGTATGTCCAAGCCGGTGCAGAATCCCTCTGCTGGGGGTGGTTCATCCAATACTGTTATATCGTCTCTCTCAAACGTAACACAGGAGTCCACTCCCGTGTCTCCCGTGATTGAGATACGGGAGGTTTCTGATGTTAGTCCTCAAAGTTCATTGGCTGATGTTCTGGGTTGCCATACCAGGCAAGTTACACCGTCCGAATCATGCAGTGTTGCAATGACTGTCGTTGCTGGTAGGGATGGTTCCGAGGTTGAAAATGTTGAATGTGGGATATCTGCTCAAGAACTATCATGCAGGACTGGGCGTGGACGTGGTAGAAGAGGAAGACCTCGGAAAAATGAAAGCTGGTGCAATTTCAGAGAGGCTAACTGTCCGGCCTGGACATAGGCTCGAGCGAGAGAACGGTGCCACAATGTGTGATGTTAATGCGGTAGTGCGGAATCAATTTTTCCGTGAACACGTACAGTCCACTGCTGTAACTGCACCGTGTGGCACGGCCTGTGCCGGAGATAGTACATCAGCTACTCCTAAAGCACCTCCACCCTCTGCAAAACTGCAGGTCGCCAATGTTATCAGCGGAAATTCATGTGTTGATGCTGACTGTTGTGATGTCATGCAATCTATGTGTTCCGATGCAATGAATCAGGTATTGCGAGGACGAGTTGATTCTTCTTCTGTAACTCCAACTGCTGACCGCAGTTGTTCTGGTGAAGTTGCAGGCATTGATGTTCGTCACTGTGCTGCAACCGAACCAGTGAGTAAGATTGGAGTCGGTGATTGTCCGATCACTGGAAATGCTGTAGCCGGGATAACTGATGCACATATTTCACCTGGGGTTCGTCGTGAATGTGGCATAAGAGGAAGACCTCGGAAGAATGGATCGGGTGCAGCTTCACACAATGACCCCAGTGGTGTTCAGAAAAAATTGCAGGGAAGCAAAGACTCAACAGTTCCAAACAGCTCGAAGGTTGTCGCTAATCATTTTTTCCGTGATCAAGTAAATTCATCCACCATATCAACAAAAGGTTGCTATAGCTGTGAGAGGGAAGATTCATCCGCTGCTCATGAGGCTGCTCCTGTGATTGTGACAGAAGAGGTTTCAGACATCGTTCGTGGAGAATCATTGGTTGACATTGTGCATCCCTGTGGTTCACAATTTACTTATTCGGAAGCAGTAACTCATCGGCCAACTTTGTTGCCCGGAAGCGGTGGTAAAGAAGTACATAATGAAGAAGAACAGACGCTCAAAGCTGTTGTTCGTGATGGAGAAGACGTAGACTGTAATGTTGCTAATGCAGACAAGGCAGTGAGTAGCGTGGCAACTTCAGGAAACTGTCGGAAGAGGGGTAGACCGTCAAAAGTTGATTCAAGTGCTTCTCCAGTATGTGAAAACAGAGGCAGTGTGAGTCCAAACAATAGTCGAGAATGCAGAGGAGAGGAGAAAACTGTTGTGCCTCGGGCTAAATGTGATTCGCAACGAAAGCACAGTGGACCGGGAAAAGTTTCGTCTCAGAGATTACGTAAACGTGGTATTGCATGTCTCCCGGCAAAACATTGCCCTCCAGCCTCAACAAATGTCGTCGGTACCTCAGTGCCTCCTTCCACAGCAACTGCACAGTTAACGCCACATTCTAGATCTTCCCGGATTGTTGTCCGGCATGGTTTCTGTGTCACTGCTCTGGATGTGTACAACGGTCAGCAGAATCATGGACTGGCATTTGCTCCTTCTAGCGTCACTACTGCTCCGTGTTCTCGCACAGCGCATGATTCATTTGCACCTCCCTTATTTCAATATGCTGCAACTCAGTCATCATCTGACATTCCTGCTTCATCGGAGCCTATTGGCGAAGGTGGTGCATCATGCTCATTGTCAGGTGAGTCCAGCAAGCATCCTCCCCGTACTTCCACTGGCGCTAAACCATCGAGTGAGTATTATACTACTGCTGATGTCATGATATTCCCCCTCTTCGCTGTTCACGGTATTGATTATTATTTTCAATGTGTCTGTCTTGCAGAGAAGAAGCGTCGAAAGAAGTGGCAACGTGATCCCCCCTCTCCTCCCACTGAACCGAGCCGGCTACCCCAGCCAAGGATATGTCCTCATTGCCAGGCCAAACTTTTTGCGTACGAACCAGATGGATTTTGCTGCAGTTCGGGCCGAGTTGTTCTTGCTGCACATGAAATTCCTGATACACTGGCTGCATTGCTACTGTCGGATAATGCAACAAGTCAGGAATTCAGAACTTCGATTCGTGCATACAACAGTTTATTTTCTTTCACATCTATGGGCGTGAAGAATGATCGTGAAATCCTCAAAAATAGCAAAGGAATTTATACATTCAGGGTTCAGGGTCAAATATATCATTACATCAATAACCTCGACCCCGGTGAGGAGACACCTCGATATCTGCAATTATATTTTTATGATCCTGCTTATCAGTTACATTGTCGATCTCAGACGTTCAGCAATGTTGATCCATCCATTATTGCTTACCTGACTGACATCCTGAAATCAAATCCCTATAATGAAAAATTCCAATCAATGTCTGAGACCCCTGATCTCATGGACTGTGATATACGTATTCGGTGTGATCCAGGATTGGATCAGAGAACCCATAACATGCCTACTTCAGATCAGGTTGCCGGCATTTGGATAGATGATGAATATCGTGCAGGCAAGTATTCGCGTGATATCTTGGTGCAGCGAAAGAAGGGTGGGCCAGAACCAATCAAGTACCACTTGGGGTGCTACGACCCACTACAGTACCCGATTATGTTCCCTTATGGTCAACCTGGTTGGCATACTGGTATCGAGAAGAAACCTGCAAAGAATAATGCCGCAAAAGGGCCAAAGAAGAAGAAGCGACGTTCAGGTTTGCACATGCCCAATGTTCTTGAATGACACAATCTTCTCTTCTTTGCAGACATATTTACATGATGTTGTAACTGTCATTTTGGTCGATGCAGGTAAAGAGGATGCAGAGTCAGAGATTCCAACTGTGACCTGTCGGCAGTACTACTGCTACCGTTTGCAAATTCGAAGCATGCGGCATTCCTCGATTTTATTTTTCGGTCGTCTGCTTCAACAATATATCGTTGACATGTACATCAAATTGGAAACAAGTCGACTTGACTATGTGCGCTTCAACCAGGATGATATTCGCGCAGAACTTTATCGAGGTATAATTGATAGTCTGGCAGCAGGAGAAACGAATCCTGAGAACATTGGTCGTCATGTTGTTCTACCGCCTTCATTTGTTGGGGGACCACGAGATATGAAGCGTCGTTATCAAGATGCAATGGCCCTTGTGCGTCAGTTCGGGAAGCCTGATTACTTTGTAACGATGACTTGCAATCCTAGATGGTCTGAAATCCAAGATGAGCTCCTGCCTCATGAGGAAGCATCGAATCGACCGGATTTAGTAGCTCGCATTTTCCGTGCGAAGGTAGTTGAGCTGAAACGTGATTTAGTCGAACGAGAAATTCTGGGCCCGATTGCAGCTTATACGTATGTCATTGAGTATCAGAAACGTGGTCTTCCACATGTGCATTTCCTGCTGATTCTGAAAAAGTTTGCGAAATTGATGCAACCTGATGAGTATGACAGGTATATCTCAGCTGAAATTTCTGATCCTAAGGTCAATCCTCATCTCTACAATGCCGTTGTCAGGCATATGATGCACGGTCCTTGTGGTGAACACAACAAGAACAATGTATGTATGCGGCCTCGGACTGGATGCAAGAACAGGTATCCTCGGGATTTTTGCAATGCCACAAGAACTGGTGATAATTCGTTTGCTATTTATCGCCGACAGCGCAACGGTCGCACTGTAGAGGTTCGAGGAGCTACTCTTGATAATAGATGGGTCGTGCCTTACAATCCATACTTGCTGGCGAAATATGACTGCCACATAAATGTCGAGATTTTCTCAACAATCAAGGCAGTTAAATATCTGTACAAGTATATTTACAAAGGGCACGATAAAATTGCATTCCAACTTGTGTCAAATCAAACAAGTGGTATTGATGAAATTGCAGCCTTTCAGTCTGCCAGGTGGATTTCACCTCCGGAGGCTGCATGGCGTCTTTACAGTTTCCCGCTCAACGAGATGTATCCTTCTGTAACTGCACTTCCACTTCACCTTCCTGGCATGCAATCTATTTCCTTCGACAAATATACGAAGCTTCCATACATTGCCGCGGATAAGAAGTACGCAAAGACAATGTTGACGGAATATTTCGAAACCAATAAGCGTGACGAAAGTGCAAAGCGTTGGTTGTATAGCGAATTTCCACAACATTACGTGTGGAATAAGTCAAATTTATGCTGGGAACCTCGGAAGAAGGGCTACAGTATTGGACGTATTGTTGCTGCGAATCCTTCGGAGGGAGACCGCTTTTTCCTCCGATTATTACTGACTCATGTCCGAGGTGCTGAATCATACGAGCAGCTGCGGACAGTGAGGAATCACATATGTGAATCATACCGTGAAGCATGTGAGAAGCTCGGTCTGTTGGAAAAAGACACAGCACTTGAAGATTGTTTGGAAGAAGCTGCGACTTTTCAAATGCCCCAGACATTGCGGCGTTTATTTGCCACTATCCTTGTGTACTGCCAACCAGGCAATCCACGGTCTTTGTGGGATCGGATGTATATCAATCTGTCTGAAGATTTCCGGAAAGAGGGGAGATTCAATGAAGCTCAAATTCTATTCAGAACTGTTAAAGGAGTGAATATATTTCTAGAGGCAATGGGGAGACAATTGATTGATTTCATTACTTCGTTACCAGTTAGTCATAGTGAGGAAATGGGTTCCGTGAATCGGGAAATTGAAGAGGAATTGGCAGTGCCAATTCCAGCCGAAGACGTGACTGCCATCGACCAGCTAAATAACGCGCAATCAGCAGCTTACAAAATAATCACAAATCATATCAACGAAATGAAAGGTGGATGTTTCTTCGTCGACGGACCAGGTGGCACGGGGAAAACTTTCCTGTACAGAGCTCTGCTTGCATATGTCCGCAGTGGTGGAGGGATTGCTCTGGCTACTGCTAGCACTGGTATTGCAGCCTCAAACTTGCCTGGTGGAAGAACTGCGCACTCTCGCTTCAAGCTCCCCTTGGATACCACGGATAAGAATACCTGCAACATTGGAAAACAGACAGCTCTTGCTCACCTTATTCGTGAAGCCAAAGTTATCATATGGGATGAGGTGACGATGGCGAAGAAGCAGAATATAGAGGCTTTTGAATGTATGCTTCGTGATATATGTTCGAATGAATCGCTATTTGGAGGTAAGGTCGTGGTCTTTTGAGGTGATTTCAGGCAGGTGCTGCCTGTGACGGTGCGTGCCACTAAGGAGGAATGTATCTCCAACAGCATTGTTGACTCACCTCTATGGGCCAGTATGCATTTGCTTTATCTTACGGAAAATATGCGTGCTGTTGACGATCCCACCTTTTGCCAATTTCTCTTGTCGATTGGAAATGGTAGTGTGCAAGATGTTGATGAAGCGACAATAGATTTGCCAAAATCGATGATTGTGCCATTTATTGATGAAAGCATGTCAATAGATTTGTTTATTAAAGCTGTATACTGCAATTTCCAATCTGACTGTTTGGACCCGCGGTACCTTACTGAAAGAGCAATTCTGACTCCTCGGAATGACTGCGTAGACCGAATCAATCAAATTTTGCTGAGTAGATTTCCAGGGCAGTCTCATACATATAATAGCTTCGATCGATCTCTGCCAGAGAATCAGTCGACTCATCCAGTAGAATTCCTGCATACACTAACTCCCAATGGGATCCCACCTCACCACTTAGAAGTGAAGCCAGGTTGTCCACTAATGTTGCTACGCAACCTTGACCCGTCGTCTGGATTGTCAAATGGTGTCAAACTTATTTGCAAGGAGTTGTTGCCTAATGTAATATATGCTGAGATTGCAGTCGGTCCAAATAAGGGGAAATCCGTGTTCATTCCTCGGATCCCGCTCAGACCGTCCCAAACAGATCACTATCCCATAGAATTCGAGCGTAAACAATTTCCAGTTCGACTATGCTTCGCTATGACCATCAACAAGTCGCAGGGCCAAACTCTGAAACGTGTTGGTGTTTACCTACCGCAACCTGTATTCTCGCATGGTCAACTGTATGTGGCATTATCCGGAGCCAAGTTAGGGTCCGCAGTTAAAGTGTTAATCGAACCAATTGACGGCATTCAATTTAATTGCACAACTCGAAATGTTGTCTACAAAGATCTGTTGCGTAGAGCAACACGCGTACACAGCACATTTTAGATTCCATTCATGGTTAGTGCTTGCCGGTTTCATCATGCGGACATGCCACTCATGTGGTGCGGAGTAATATAATATAATGTCACCTGAAACAGACTTGATCATTAGTTGAAAATCTTGATATGTTATATACTAACACTATTCAAATGCCTTTTGTAGGAATTCATTGAAATCATGGAAGGTAAAACTTTAAAGTTGTCTGGATTGACAGACGAATGCAAAGAATGGAAACTCCGACTGCGTGTGGCAGAGAAATCACGGATATTGACAGGAAAGGCTTCCAACACAAAGTACCAGCGTTTTGTGCTCTGTGACAGTGAGGTTGTAATTAAATTTATGCAAAGATATTGGTCAAATAATCTGACTGTTTGTTTGTTTTATTTTGCAAATGTAATGTGCTTTTGCTGCTGTGCTCACAATTGTTATTCTTAATGTTTCGGTCTCCATGTTCAATAAATTTTTTTACAAGTTGCAGGGCAAACAAATCCAAGCAACATCATTTGATGCAGATATACCCAACTTTGACAACAAGTTACAGGTCTATCATTCGTACTGGTTTAGCAATGGCGTTGTGCGACCTGTTAATCCCAAGTACCGTTACATAGATCATGATTTCTCCCTTGTCCTTAACAAAGAAATGGAGGTAACTGCAGTTGAAGATAAGGTGGACGAAGGCTGTGGCAGCAAATATAATTTGAAAAGTCTGGAAGAAGCTCGCACTCTTGTGAATTCCCGTGAGAAATTTGGTAGGTCATATGCACTGCTTTGCATAATTTCTACATAGATATTTCATATTAATATAAAGTGTTAAATGTTTCCCCATAATAAATACACACTTCTATTTGTATTGTTTGTATTTCACTATGATCATAGATGTTGCTGTCATCATCATTGCTGTTATGTCCACGAAGACAGTACCCCGAAAAGATTCAGCAGGTCGTGCTCGAGTGAGGGATGTCATTGTTCTGGACGACTCGTAAGTACCCCGCCTCTGAGCATTGTTTTGTATTACGTAGTGTTCAACTGTTGCTTCCTGGTGCGTGCAATTATTGAAGGGTATATTTACATATATCATTTCAGCGGTGTCCCAGTTTGTTTATCCTTATGGGACGATGCAACCACATCAGAAGGAGATAAACTAAATATACTGGCCAATGCTCATCCAGTTGTAATTGCAACGAATGTATGTTCAACAACATATCTGGGTAACTTTCCCTTAACGTCAGTATCAATGAGTATAGAATTACAAGATTATGGACGGAATGGAAATATGAATGCATTATATGAAAACATAGCTTGCAGAACATTATATTCATGTAATTGCTGTACATGTGTTTGTAGATTTTTCTCTGAGGACAACAATGTCCACTATGTTCCTGCACAATATCGAGGATCCAAGAGTTGACGAGTTGATTGACTGGTATATGAATGCAACTACTTATACAGTTTCCAATTGCGACAACATGATATATTTCCCACATTTAATCTCATATCTGTTTCTCCCGCATAGGCGTGATGCAAATTATCAGAAGATTGATAAACTCAGGAATCCTGAATTATTGTTGGCACAGAAGAATCCTAATACAAAGAAGACTGAATTCAAGTTGTCAAAGATTGCGGACCTCCCAGAAAAACTGGTATTTTTTACACCAGAGTTATATCGTATTGTTGGGAATTTATTGTTATGTCCGGCTGACAGTTCTCTATATATTTCCTGCAGTCTGTAGACACTGATGTGTGGGTGAAAGTTACAGTTCTTGCCTTACCTGAAACACAAAGACCGTGGTATCATGCTTGCAATATGTGTACTCGTGCAACGAGCTATCTAACTGGAGAAAAATTCAACTGTTCTGGTTGCCACAATTCTGATTGCACTTCTGTACCATGGTAATTTCATATAATTCTCTTCTATCCAACTTAAGCTGTATATTCAATCTACAGTGACCAAATATAGAATAGCAACTATGAAACAGAAGAATGGGAAAAAACAAAAAAGAGGAAAAAAATTTTTTTTTAAAAAAAAAGAGATAGAAAAAAGGTTTTGAATACATTCATTTTTGCTTTGTAGGGGTCGTCTAGAAGTCCAAATTGGAGATGACACTGGAGAGCTGAATGTTGTTGTTTTCGGACATGGTGTCGAGGCTGTCCTAAAGAAAAGTGCTGTTATATTGTCAGCAATGACAGGAGATGTATGCACGCTACACTTACGGCTTGAATCCATAATTTATTAATGTTATAGTTCATAAGTTAGTGTGCTTTGTGAACAGAGTGCTAACTACAAGACATTGATTCATTTCAGGAACACAAGGAGCTATTACTTAAAGCTAATGACTCAAGTGTTAAGAACATGTTCTATTTTCGACTTGCTGGATCCACAAGCACGAACCGCAGAAGGGTCAACAAATGGAATGTTCGCCAAGTGGAGACGGCATAGTTGCACACAATGCCAGCGTATGCGCCCAAATGCAGATCAAGTATGCAATCACATGTGTACATAGAAGCATTACTACAATAGAAGCTCTGCTGTGATCCACTAGCACTACAACTTTTGTTCACCTGGAAAAAATGCAAGGAGATAACATCATGTTAATGTTCCATTGTTATCTCCCTGCCTTTTGCCCCCCCCCCCTCCCCGACCCCCCACCCCCCCCCCCCACCCCCACCCCTTCTTTCCCAAAAACTATTGCATCTTCAAACACATTTGTCCTCTGCCTTCCGTTTAATATCAATCTATATTAAGTTCTCCATGTTCACAATTGCAGTCAATTAAACTGATATTCCATATTACAACAAGTTACAGTTGCAGGGATATAATACTAATACGTATGTATAATATAATAACTTGTACACAGAATAAAAACAATAAACGATCCTTGGAAATTTTGGTGAGGAAGAGAGAAAGAGGAAAAAAGAAAAGGGAAAAAACAAAAACAAAGAGTTGCATCAGTTATTAGATTTCATAACCAACACAAAATATTCTTGTCTACATTTAATACACATGCTTCGAGATCACTTCAAATACCTGCACTTTCCAGGTCTCCTATATAATGTTACAAGATTGACTGTAAGCATTTCATGAACTATTTCTCAATCTATTCACCATGTCAGGCTACAATTCTGATGAAGAGCATTCTTGCTGGAATTTAACCACCTTGCTAACAGACCTTCCCACCACTGAAATAAGCATCCCAACTGGGAGCTATGTTCACATCTTCTCACCCAACAACACAGTGCAGCCTAACATGGGCTCACCCTATCATCGAATGACTGGAAACACAATGTATGATGCCGGAAATCACCAATTTCACGTTATTCACAGCCCGACATCACCAATTTTTCGCGCATCGCCTCCCAGTGGCAACGAATTTATGCATGCAGCTTACGGTGTCGGTGTAGCACTATCTCACAGTCCGCAACATTGTCACTGGAACAGTCCCCCACTGCGAAGTCCAGGGTCACCAGTCTTCTATGCATCGCCGCCTACTTGTACAGACTTCCTGCATGGCTCATACAATACATGTATTCCCCTACCAAATTCCCCTCCACAATATAATTATTACAACTCCATTGCATCTCCCCAGTATCAGTACTCCCCTCTTTCGTCAAATATTCACTCACAATCACATTCATACTCAGCCTCACCACAGAATTATGGTTCACCAATTCCAATACCAGACCATCAAGTATTAATACCTTTACATTTCCCTACCCACACATCGGATTTCCTTCCCCAAATGACCGAGCAACCTTTGGTATACCAAAGTGATCTGCAATCGCCCTATGCTTCAGACAATGCTGATGATGAATGTATATTTTTCCTCGAAAACTTGCCTCCTCCGAGACAACCGAATCCATATTTGAGTTGTACACCAGGTCATCATACTTTTACAAACCCAGGTAAAGGCAATGAAGCTGGATCCTCTTCTTCAACTAGCAAGAAGATCCGCTCCCCATCTACATCATCTCTTAGAATCCACTGGTCACCTCCTGCAAAACATATCATCAAACTAAATTTCGATGGGGGATTCTACTGCGACTACAAACGTCCAACCTGGCCAACTATAGTTCGTGCTGGTCTATATCGGAATTGTACAGGAGATTGTGTGTATGCCTTCGCTGAAATTGAGCATGAGAAGAACTCTGACTTTGCAGAGGCATCTGCACTGTGCAAAGGTTTGAAGTATGCATTAGATCGGAACTGGCTTGATATATGGGCAGAGGGCGATGCCAAAAACATTATTGACCACATAACTGGTGTGTGTTCTCATGTTTTCCCAGAAGACGTTTGTTCCCAAATCGAAGAAATTAGAGAACTACAAAAAAAATTCAAATCATGTTTGATAACATTCATCCATCGTGAAGGTAACTCCGCGGCAGATGCGCTCTGTGTAGCTTTCAAACATCACGATGGATGTTATGCATTCGAAACAATGGGTCTACCTGAACGTGTTCAGGATATTGTCGAGCAAGAAAAAAAAGGGAAGACATACCGTAGAGCATAGTAACTCGTTGTAGCATTTGTACTTGGTTCATTTTGTAACACTAACATCATCAATAATTTGTGTAATGTAATGTTGTTAATTTCGGCGAATTCAGATACTCTTACCAATCCACGTTGACATTGGAAATTGGTTAAGTAGTGTTCACTCACCAAAAAAGAAATTAAAAAAAAAGGAAAAAAAAAATTCAAAAAAAAAAGGTTTTTTATAATACTCCGTCCAATATTTACACGGATCTACTTATTTACAAAATGAGTTCATCTATGAATGGAGCTGTATATAAACTGAAGTACTATCCCAGACAAATTAGTTGTTGCTGTGTATAATATAATATACATTTAATTACATATATTAAGATATATGCACAAAAATCAATTTATATTGTTATTTCAACTACACCTTCGTATAAATACGCCCACAAATCATCAGAAATGCAACGTATGAAATTTATAGCTACATTCCACGAAATTACAATAATACTATGACTAATATTTCCTATATTAATTTGAATATGTGGTAATTTATGGCTTCTAGCCAGAAAGTAGGAAACAGTTGGAAAGAATAGACATCCCTACTGCTATTGAAATGAATGCAGCACATTGTGATAGAAAATTCAAGGCAATGTGAGTAAGCCATTAGATGAGGCAACAGCACAGGTTGCATGCATGCCACACATGTGGCTACTAAAATCTGCTTGACAATCATGACTTTGTAGGAACCAATGCATCAGTTCACCCACTACACCTATACTGTAATTCGTATTCCTAAAAGGTGAAAGATTGGGTTGAAGACACTTGTCAACAGAATTCTGAAATTTCTTGGAGACCAAGTTGAAAGAACAAATATAAATTAGTATTCCACAATTTCAACTATTTGCCCAACAACACTTCAAGGTAACCATTATATACTAGCATAAATTGAAGATATTGTTTCCACATACACAAATCTAACAAAGTTACTTTACAATGTGCAGATAAATAAGAGAAGTATAATCTGGATGCAAGGGTAGTATCCACTTCTGTATTGCCAGTTCAACGACGTGTGTTGTGTTCGTAATCCACGTTAGTAAGTTATATACTGCAACAAATAACCATTACAAATATATACCTTATTTCAGTTTGTAATTATCGTAATTACGACAGATATATTTCAATGGAAAGCTGCCGTAACACTGCAACTGAGCAAAACGTGACCGAGGAAACACGCAGTATTCCAAGAGGAAGGGCCGAGGGAGCAGCTATCTGCCGCAAAATATTCAACAGTGGTAAAAATGTTGGTGAAATGATCACAGATACTGAAAAGGAAATTCAACGAGTGGAGCGACAACTACAAATACTGGGGAAAGTAACCTTTCTCAAGCAACAGCAGCTCGAGATCCAGACGCAATTTCTCCAAAAACTGCAGCAAATGAGCATTGCCAGTAGGCGGTCGGTAACATCCAGCACGTCATCATCGGGATCCAAGCGAAAACGGTCTCCAACAACCACAGGAGAGGATTAGTAGAAAATGAATCTGTTAAGATATTCTGGATGTTTGAGTTTAAATGTTGTTTTTACGGTACTCTTGCAATTTCACGTTGCAGCGGTTTCGTAGTAACTTATGCCTCATAATTTTGGAATGTCAACAAATTGTAACATCTCTTTCCTTTTTTCTTTCTTTTTTCCCCCTCTCTTTTCCCACTTTTTTTTTTTTTTTTTCCTTTTCCCTTCTTTCTTCTTCTTCTTTTTCCGTTTTGGTGTGCGTGTTTTTTTCTTTCCAACAACTTCCATTTGAACTGGTTCCGGTGTGAACTTCTGCATCATATTATCGCATCACCATGCCATTTCCAATTGCACACATTTGATTAAAATAAACGTGATAAAAGCTCAAATAGAGATACAGTATTTCCCTTACATTATTGGACATAAAGTTCTCCGTCTGTTATAATTTGCTAATATGTGTTTCATTCCTCATATAATGAACTTGGCGTCGCATATAAATATATTACACCCAAATATGATCTTCTAATTTGTCTGCACTGTCAAAGTCATAACTGGGCACATATTATATATATTTTAATATTACAATTGACTAGATAAAATTCATTACTTCAGAACATTAAAAAATAACGTCAGTAAGCAAAAACCTTGATCAAGATTATTACACATGACAATCAATATAGTGTTTATGGACACCCAATTTGTGAAATACAATGAAAAATAACATTATAAAAATTTATCAGTGATACCTCAAAAGCAGAGCTAACTTTATGATTTGAAGAAACAATATCCACATCCTAAATTTACAACTACCCAACTTCGTTGTGCTGGTAAGAAGACCTTTCAACTTCATCCTCCCAGCCAAATCTTCCCTGATTTCTAACTTTTCTCTAACAGGTATTACAACTTATCTCGCAATCATAATTTCGAACAGGTACTGGATGTCATAACGTATTTGTCACAGCGATCTACTTATTCACAGTATTCCTATTCGTGATTGTTTAGGTCAGGAATTCTCCAACTCGATTCATCAGATCTCAGCGAGTCACAGGTTCTAATATCATCACTCTACAGGTACCTGATTCCAAATAGCATCTTCTTTGTCTGTATAATCGCTTACAGGAAGAAATCTACATTGCTCATATTCATTCCCTTCTGTGAACAAATAATTGGCATTTATCGGGTGCTACTGCTTTCATATGTTATATTAGTGATTTCTATTCCAGATCTGCTACCAATGTCTTGATCTATAAATAGTAAACTCCACGTAGCGACGAAATCTGTCTGATTGGTACCGAACGGAAATAGATATATTTGTTGATAAGAAGTTCATCTTTGGTTTCAATTTAAGACACACATTGGTATATTTGGCTGGATAACGAGGAAAAAAAAAATTAAAAAAAAAATGATCGGGAAAAAAACATGTGTTGAAATTGTAAGTACAAAATTCATGAATTTAATGTTGTTAATCTAACTAATAGATTAAATTGTAGTCATGTGGAACGTGATCATACGAATAATTGTAATTACAAGATTAATGGATTTACTGTTGTTAATCTCACTAATAGATTAAATTGTAGTCATATGGAACGTGCAGCTTCAGAAGACAGCCTTTGCAGATATATACAATTAGGCTTATGCGTAAAATAGCAACCATACTTTATCCAATTATGGTTATTATACCAATATATATAGGCCACCGAGTCATATGGAACGTGATTATACCAATATATATAGGCCACCGACTACTCAAATACTGATTATTTATTACAAAATTACAGATGTCCAGATATCTCAATTTTTGGAACATAGCAGGTCACTAAACACAAAACTTATTGGTCTAACTCCTTATACCAAAAACGGTGCAGATTCAATCATGTTAAGTACAATTAATTTCTACCAGATAGTTTCCACTGCATATTGTTATTTTACGTATGAAGAGTTATAAAGAAATAGCATCAGTCTGTCAATTCATTACGTTGTGGCCGAGCAAATATCTCGTGCAAATTAACTCGCACTGACATTAATCATTCATAGTTTCAGTAAATAATCATACGTGTCTTTCAATCCCCATATCGCAACTTCTGCCCAACCAATTGCTGATGTACCATAAATGAAGAGAACGCATTAACATGCATATGTTTTAGATCGTCTCCTCTATGCCACATTCAGTAATACAGATCACTATATTCCTCTTGCAGCTATCTGGAAATGAAATTCTTCCGAGTTATCACGGATCGAGATGAAGACAACAACAACTTGGTAGGCTTTATGTCGCATATATATGTGTGTATATATATACATGTATATGTATCCTTTTTACAAAGAAATGAGATTGAATAACATTAATATTAATTGTAATAAGAGGTAGATTTATTAAAGATTTCAAGCATCTATTCACTGCAGAGACTGCCAGATGACTTCGTGCAACATCATCGATCCAATCTTGGAATTAATGCAGAGCTTGTAGTCCCAGATGGCCGAGTATGGGAGATAAAAATGAAAAGTAGAGGTAACGACATATATTTGACAACAGGGTGGAAGGAATTTGCAGTTCATTATTCGCTCTCATTTGGGCACATGCTGACTTTCGAGTACGAGGGACATTCAAAATTCAAAGTGACAATCTATGGTCTCACTACATCAGAGCTAGATTACAGTGCTGGTGCTTCTATCCTGAATGCAAGAAAGTGTGCAGCTACTCGCGCATTGAATAAGGCTAATTCCTACAAGGCTCATTGCAACAAGCCATGTTTCGCTGTTCAAATACAGAAGTCCCATTTGGAATCTTCTGGCGGACTGGTAAACTTTCAATGTTAACTTTCATTTATAACGGCATTATATTCAATTGCACCGATAGCGACTGACAACCTCATGTTTGCATCACAGAATATACCAATTCAGTTCAGCAGGGCATACTTGAAAGAGCGGACAACAATTGTGTACATTACAGGGACTTCCAGTAATACAACTTGGACCTGCCGTTGTAAATTCCCAGGTGGAGAGAACAGCGACAAGAGACGAGTGTCTTGGTATCAATTTGCCAGAAGCGCTAATGTACGTACTGGAGATGCATGTGCCGTGGAATTAGTTGATCCGAGCATGCCAAAATTTCGAGTGAAAGTGTTTCCAGCGTAGCCTCAACGTATGAAAGTACTCTGTACTAAGAATATCCAGACATTTCTTTGAATATTGTCATTCTGTCTACCTGTTCCAGTATTGTTCTACGTTATTATCTTTGAAAAGACATAACAACCTAATGTTGCGATCTAACTATTACTTTGATGACATGCATCATGTAGCGTGTAATTCAAAGCTCTGTCTATGGTTTGCTTAATATCTAATGCATTAAGTTACATTATGTTTCATATATATTGTGACATATCAAAGTAACAATCTCTGTTCCTTTTATTTCAAGTGAACTTGGTATGTTGAGACACAACCTAACTTAACAATTCCAGCTGCAGTAATAATACAGCCAAATATTGCATACAGGTAACAACAGTATTTCAATTGTCGCATTGGATTGAATACTATCAGACTATAACACTCACATGCTGTTGTACAATTCAATGCCTCGAGATTCCACACATGCAAACTTCAAATAATGCATTTGTTGCAATATCTACCACATCACGAAGAGGAACTACACCTGCCCACATACTGAATCTGCACACACAAAGTCACAGATATTGAACGGTTGGCAGAGATCTCTACAGAGCATCTCTTTTCAATTTCAGATGCAATTAGGTAACAAGCTTCCAAATAGCTCATTGATATATGAACCCTCTTGGAATGCACTCGCTGATCAGATAGTGCAGAAGTAATTGCGATCATGTGACCATTTCTGCAAATTGCACAATAAATTAACTACAAATGTGAATTGTCAATTCAAGACATGATCAACACATATGAAATAACAGGATGAAAATTCAACTTGCAATGGTTACATCGAATTTAGAAATTACATTAATTATATATTGCAGAATATGTGAGCACAGGTATGGAAGAACTCACTATATAAGAACTGCTTCCCATATTTAAAATCAGTATCAAATTGCAAGCAATACAATTGAGATTCAGAAGTTGTATCAATATACAACTAACAAATCCATTGTATACTGAAGATGATGCCGTCCAAGATTGCAGATATTCGTGCGTCACTGGTAAAGTTAGAAAACCTCTAATTATTGTTATCACATAATGGGTGAAATTCCAGGATATCCAACTATGTGATAATATTTTTGATCTGCTTATACTTTCATCTTCTGAATTTACAATAAGTATTTTCTACACACAATCTTTCACGGAATTCTTCTTCTCGCATATATCTGCCCTTTGCTTTTCAATCTCTCCTCTTAATCATAATTTAACTTCATTCAAACTTGTTTATTTCATAATGCATCATTCTGATTTCTGTTTCTCCGGCTTCATCCAACGCTGAGAAGCCTATGTATGAAGAAGCCTGGCTCAGGGTATCAACACGTATCTTTCCAACCAGTCAAACCACTTGGTTCAATGCATGTAACCGTTGCAATCGTGAACGTCGACGTCCATACTGTCCCGTATGTAATGACATACAAGGCGACACAAGCCCCAGGTTGATTATTTCATACCTGATGAATACATTAAAATTAACGAAATCCATTGGCTACAATTGAACACTACCAGTTCACACATCACAGGTACATTCGTGTATAATATGATTACATACCATTTTCACAGATGCCGAGTTATGGTAGAACTGCGAGATGACACTGGAATAATGGATGTGATGATTTTCGGCCAGGCTGCGGAGACCCTTCTCCGAAACACAGCTGAAAATCTGGCAGCAATGACACCACAGGTATTACCTAACTTGCTCCGAACAACTACAACCACAGTGCGGTACTTACTCATATGAAATAAGCAGCTGTTCATAGTTATGTAATACACAAATAACGGCATTATTTTCTCAGGAACAAGAAGCTCTACTGGTTGGCTTGAACATGGAAAACACATATGAAAATGTGTATGTTCGCGTGTTCAAATGCACGCCGCCAAACAACCACAGGGTAACTAAATGGGTTGTGAAAGAAGTTCAGTATGCATGGTAAACAAATTGATATTCCATGCACAATTGAAGACAATGCTGCTCAACATCTGAAGACAAAGACCACCGAATGTTTGCCTCGCTGCTGCTACACTGCATTGCACTATTTACAATGATGTTTCCTCTTTGTTGTGTTATGTTATAAATTGTACCACTTTCTGCTTTTACCGCAAGTAATAATAAAGCGATACGAAGAAATCATATCTGCCGTTATAAAGTTAGAACGTCCTCGCTAAATTCAATATTTACACAATTTCTTTCGCCCATAACCGAATATAATCTGCACATCTAATATTGTACACATGTTAATGAAAAACTTCAGCAACTTCAGTGTTCTGGATATGGCGTCAGTTCGCACATATTAGAAAACCTTGAATTGCAACGTATATATTCAGGATAGCGTTTACACAGAGAGTCAGCATCCTATATACACATATTCATACCACTTATAATAAAAACCCTCTGTCATACATGTGAACAATGACAGCGTAGTTTACGGAACTCTTGTCGTTCATACACACATTCATACCACATATGAATCCAATGACAGTAAGTGAGTGCTGAATGTATAAACAGTCAAATTAAAAGAAACAAATTGCCTGACAAAGTCACGGACCAATTGTCCTGTTTTATCTGGCATTATCTACCATGCATTTCACCTCACCTCTTCTATAAGAAAGCTATAGATCCATTATTCAACATAACAAGGACCATAAACTATCTATTCATAGAATAAGCAGTTACAATGTCAAGACACAGAAGAGCAGTCTCCGAGGAAGAAGTAACCAGTAATGAAACTATTACAAGTTCCTCAGCTTCAAGTCCATCACTCTCGCAGTTTGTTACTGCAGCAACTCGATTTCAAGAAACACCTCCGCCTCCCATTTTGACTCCTCGCAGTAAGTTTCCTACCATGTTTTCGTATCTATGGTACTTTCAAAATGTAATGCGGCCACAATATTGTACGATATTAGTTAGCCAACAGCATATCATATTTCCTGCTACATTAATTGAAATATAAACCTGATATATATCTTAATACTCATTTCTCTACCTTGAAGGAGTGATAAGGATAAGTGTGCATGGTTTTACCTCACCGGTAACCAATACCGGTGGAATCGGCGGTGTCTGTCGCGACGACAATGAAAACTGGCAGCTTGGTTTCATAGGAAGAATTGATGGGGTCACTCAATTGGAAAGTGAGCTGTGGGCAATTTATCAAGGTATTCATTCAGCTTATGAAAATGACTGGAAAGAAATCAAGATTGAGACCTCCAACTATGAGGCCAGCAAAATCTTTCATCTGCAGACTACTGCTCCACTATCGATGAGGCGCGAGATCCGTGGTGGATATGCATTACTCAGACGAATGAAAATAGCCTTGATCCCTATCGAAAAACTGGACAACAGCGTTGCACAGCAGCTTGCATCTATGGGATCTCAACAAAGTGATCGTTTCAAAATATTATATGATGCTCCAGATATTATTCAAGATCTAATTGTTGAGGACAAATTAGAAAGTTGTAAGCGTTACACCTCGTCAACTGACACAGACTAATGCAATCTCATCTGTACGGCAATTACGTCGCTCTGTCCGTCCTATTCTGTAATTCTCATCTTTAAATAAATAACGCCTATGTCAAGAGTTTATATTTCACTTGCCGTTGTTAGTTCACTTCATTTATTCATATTATAACATTGATATGAATCTAATGCCCTGACTTCTGGTCAATTCAAGCCAAAAAACCCATATGTCAACTAATATACGTCGCGTGATCGAACAGCGCATTATTAGGTCACGATGAAATTGTTCTACTAATTCACAGTCATATATCTCGTGTGTAAAACGTCAACTAATATATATTGTAGCACCAGTGGTATGAACTGATGACGAACGACGAATACCAGTGAACTCCATTTAACATCGTAAAAGCTGTGACTTATCAATGAAGGGGATATTAAAAACAAGAAAGAGCGAAAAGAACAAAACCAACCAACACAGATTAATGCAATCTGATCTCCCAACAATCTTCAGTCATGACAAAGTGATCGTTACAAAATATTATTTGATGCTCCAGATATTATTGAAGATCTAATTGCCAAGGACAAGTTAGAAATTTGTAAGCATTACACCTCCTCTCCCGACACAGACTAATGCAATCTCATCTGTACGGCAAATACGTCCCTCCATGCATGTTATTCTGTGATTCTAGTGTTCAAATAAATAATAGCTATGTCAGCAGTTTATAATTCACTTACTTAGGAGCTGTTATTTCACTTCATTTATCCATATTAGAAGATTGCTAGCCAGTCGTATTTTCAAGTTCTCTTGCACAGAACTCAGAGCGAACGACGAATACCGGTGAGCTTCGTTAAACATGGTAAAATGGATAACTTATTGACAAAGGGGATGTTAAAAAAAAAAAAAAAAAAAAAAAAGGGTCAGCAAAGCTATAAATATAATCTTACGAATACATCGTACTGTATACCTAAGCTTGCCTCCAAATATAATAATTAACACATCAAATTTACGACCACTAAAGCTATTGAAAATAGCCTATTTCTTGCATCAAATTTACATATTGGTCCAGACTGGATAACACAATTACATAATCATGCCATTGTAGCCTCAGTAAAACTGCTTTCTAATCTATAACGTTCCACTCGTTCATCATTGGGAATGCTTAAAACTGCTATGATTCCATATTCTGATTTGTGATTCATCTAATATGCTATGATTCCATGTTGAGATTTGTGATTCATCTAACATTATCATTATTCCGATACAATAAATTGGTTGATGTCATATACAAACTTTCAAACGATGCGTGATTCGGATTGGACAACAAAACAATGTGAACAAACATTAAATTAACTGAAATTAAAAACTGCATTGATAGACAAAATATATTCCACGATTACATAGTTTTGCATACCTAATCCAAACTAAACATAACCCAACTTCATGACACTCATCATAAAACCTAACATCAAACTACACTTGACTGGAACAGAATACCAGAAGATGCAAGACCTTCTACACCTTCGGTTTCTTCTGGGACGAATCCACAACGCTATCATCTCTGTTCTTCCTCTTCCCGCCCTGATCTTCTGTACCATCCGGTGTACGATTCGCTTTTTTCCTCCGCGAACCTTCGCTGCCTTTGCCTTTAACTTTCTTCTTCTTACTTGTACCGGGATGGTAAGTACAGGTCCAGTTATTTGGAAAAGAGGAAGCTGTGTCAACCCGCCAGAATTCATCTTTGTCCGATGCATCTGAATATATAGTTGACTCCGACCCCTTCCCAACCACATACGAATTATCATGCCAACTCTCCCACGAAGATATACTCTCTGACAACTTTAACTCACTATCATATTTCTTACTTTTCTTCACCTTCTTCTTCATCTTCTTCCTGGCACCCTTCCTCACCTTACCATCACTACTTTCTTTACCAGAATCCATTGCTGTACTCTATGTTATGACCACAGCAAATCGGTTGTGCTTATATACAATATATGAATATGAATGTGAAAAGACCGTTGCAACTGTTCACGTCCATTCAAAGAACTTATTACCATGCATCTTCTAAGAGACACGTCTGTATTAAATGCACACTTTGAATCAATGAGAAGATATTGCAAACCCCACTAAATCTGCCGGCGAAATCTTCAACACACACAAAACGATAGATCTTAATGATGAAACGTAAATCAAAAGGACTCAGAGGGTGACTTATTGGAGAGGAAACTAGGCGTTGACAATAGATTAGGGTTTCAGGTTATAATTGTGTTTTCCTGGTGGTAGCGGAGCAATTAAAGCCTCTGTGAGAACAGCAGAGTATAATTACGAGAATCAATTTTAAAGAAGTATTTTGTATGATATCTATTTTAAAACCAAGAAAATAAGGTGCGAAGTTATTGTATCACAAACACACGGTTGTAAATATAATTATTTTTTCTTTTAAGGAAAATATGTGCGATCAAAAACACGTTCACTGACATTAGTAAATGTCAATATCAATTTCCTTGAGTATGATTACTACACGTAATATCAATTTGTTGCATCAAATCATAGATTTTGACGCCCTCTTCTTAGAAAAAATTAAAAACAATTTGTACTATACTATTTATGCGACACATGAATTCCGATTACACGTACGGTGAGACAATTGTGAACTTCCAAACCGAACGACAACGCCCGGTGCAATGGCACGCCGCGCGCAACGCGCGCGGAGTGAACCTAGTATTCCAAAAAACTAGCATAACCCTACTTTTATCATGGAAACTAGTGAAAGAAGTTTAGCTAGACATAGTGAAACTAACAAAGCTTATTGTTTTATTCACCATATTAGATCAATGAAAAAGAAGAAGAATTCGCATACACTACTTGACGATCATTATCTCTCAAAAATCTACAGTCTTGCTCCCAAGGGTGGTCTTAAGCTCCAAGATACGTTTCTTTTGTTGTTGGGGACTATTATGTCGTAATAGACCTCATAACATATCAAAAAGTCTTTAAACTTCCATTTAAGCACCCCAAAAAATAGTCCTTGTCTCGTAAGTGTTCGTGCGAATAGGCGTAAGTCTTCGTATGAACACACTTATGCTCTAGAAGCTCTCTTGTCTCTTCATGCGAATGGACAAAATTTCCAACTCTATTCGCACAAAAACATGAAGAAAAATTCTTCTCAGCTTCTCTTTGTGCGAATGAATTGAATATCCAACTCTGTTCACACGAAGACACTTGCTCTTCTCACTGCTAATCCCTTTGTGCACGAATTTGTAGAATGCCCAAACATATTCGTGCCAACATCTTGTGGCTCTCAGTTCTATTTTTCTAGCTTCTTCTTTCTTTGCCTCCACTCTTGGACAATTTTATGAGCTTTTCATCTATTCTTTTTCCTGAATCTAGCCATCCATTGCTCATGTCTTGTTCCTGTTCAGAGAAACATGCAAACATAATGCGCGATCATATATTACAAACATAGAAAATTAGCATAAAATAACCGAATTTAACATGACTCCTTGAAAGCTCATTTTAACAAATTATGCAATGCAATGGCCAAATTCTCACTAGACGCACTCGATAAGCTCACAAAATGTGGTCTAGGGATATAAAATGTAACTCCTAACGAGATGTTATAAATGATGAACATGAGATTTAAACCAAATACAATGTTTCCTGCCACATACTGGTGTTAATGAAGCCTTAGGGAACATGCAACAAGTCTTGGAACGAATTTTAATTGATAAATGACCTTCAGAAATCCCTAAGCTTTCCAGCGACCGAAAAATATAGCACAAAGGGGGTTACCAACTAGGATGTTTTAGCTCGCAAGTCTTGATGTTTCTCGAGAACATAGCCCAAATTAGGGGTTCCCAAACTGTGACGTATTAGCTCGCAATTCTTGATGTTTATGCTTATCCAAATCTCAAAAACACGATTGCAACTCTGAATCAAACAATATTAGACACAGAGAGATAATTGAAGAATTACGCAAAATACAACGGTTAGGGTTCTTACCTTATTTTTGAATTCTGGGCAAATTGAGAGCAATACCTGATTGCTGAAGTTTCATAAAGATCGTAGATAGGCTCAATGTAACACCCTAGAGTTTTTCCAAATCCCTAATTCAATATTAAGAAAGTTGGAGTAATTTTGTAAATATTTTTCTCAAGCAGTACCAGCTAATATCTTGGCAAATTGGTAATTACAGAACGTGGTGGGTTGACTTATAATTATAGAAAGTGTTGGGGGCATGATTACTAATTAGAAATAGGGAAAACCCTTAATTACCCTAAAGTTCCCTAAAACTACAACTACCTACCTCCTATGTGTCACATGCTCAACAAGTAGATGACACATCATCCACTGACCACCTCATGACACCTCTAATGACAAATCACCATTCCCTCAGCCTATATAAGGCATCCAATTTTAGGATTCAACTCAATTCAACAAGCTTTCAAGGGGGTTCTATGAGGCAAGAATTCAAATATTCATTTCCCTTCTCCTTTGTTAATTCTGCTGCTATCTCAGCTTCATCACTTCATATCGAGCTAACCTACCAAAGGGATTGGATTAAAATCAACTCAGTTAGCGGGAATTTGTAAGAAACCTTATGAATTCTACATATTCTTTAAAATCAAAACTCACTGTAAACCTTTGTTAATCACAAGAATTGGGTCATTACAATCTCTTTCTACAGTAATTACAACCTCCAAATCCTATGATCGTTACATGAATTATTGGAATTACGAAACTCCCAACTTCTACAATTTCAGGAGACCAAAAATATCAAGCTTCGTGGGAGTTTGATAAACTCTTCATTTCTTGGTTCCTCTTGTGAAAAATTACTGCATCATGATCCCTAGGCATTGCACAACATGCTTACACATCCAGAATTTACCCAGCATAAAAGAATTAAGGGTTTTGATTCTTGAAATCCATCATTTTTCGTCATCTTTTCATACCTTGTTCATGGTCTTATATATATCCCAATTTTTGATGGTTGGAGATGCTTGTTAACTCTGTGTAATCTTCACATGACCAGTTTCTTGGTAATCATTAGGTCTGAATTAGTCTATAAACCTCCTAAATTTCTCATCAAAGTTCATGAAAAGAAAATGAAGAACACTTACATATTCATGCCATGTGATCTTGGCCAACTTTTTTAACTCTCACAACATACACAATACTTAATGTAATGACCCGCAACCTGAACTTGAATACTCTCGGATCTTAATACTACAAGTTTCATGTTATAAGTTTTCCCAGATTCAGTCAGTATCAAGGGCGAATTTGTCTTTGCAGTTGATGTGATGAAAACATGTTCTGAGCATAACTCAAAAATATTCTAAGTATTAGAAATGCTTATCAACTGCTTATTTTCAATTCATAATAACTTCTTCATCTCTTGTTGGAATTCAATAATTCTTTTTTCTATGTAAAGAACAGTTTTAATCCTTCAATTCTTCAACTAGAGCTCAATCTGATTGCCTATAGACTCACAGTAATTCAAGCTCAAAGAGGCAGCCTTGAACAATTTGAAACTTTTTCAAAACTTGACACTTTAAGCATGATAATTTAGCCAACTTTGACCAGCTTTTATGTCATTGATCATTTGATGCATTTGGGAAATAAAACTTGATTTGGAATTCAATTTTTTTTCAAAGTCCTGAAATCAGATTTCTAAAATTTCGTCACAGTTGACCAAAATTCATCTGCAAAGTTGACTATGTGAACCAGTTTTATACCTACCTTTTATTTCTAATTTGAACTATTAAATGAACAAATTGACTAAAATGCCCTTCATAAAGTTGTTTAAAATAACTTTTTAAGTCTTGCGCTCAAGGTTGACCAAGTTGACTTCCTGGAAACCGTAGTTTAATGAACTGTATAAGAGGCTTAAGTTGGCAATTTTGCAATAAAATGAATTCGACAGTCAAGTCATAATCCATGACATGTCCTTGTAACAGTTTCGTGACATTTGAAGTCAGTCTGTACTTATCTGAAGCTGGGTTTGACCAAGTCAAATATAGAGGGACTAAATTGTAGTTTTATCAAACTACAAAAATTTAAGTGCAGTTAAACATAACTTGAGGCCTAGTCTTGCATAATCATCTGCATACCCGTGAAAGTCACGTGACTTGCCTAACTGAGGAATTCAAGAACAATCCTGGATTATACTGTAGAGACTGAGATGTCATGGGCAATTTGACGAATTGGCATGGGCCGTCAGCATGACATTTGTATAGCGCGTTCTACTTCACATAGAGGACAATGTTAATAGTATATATACTTGGAATGTTAGTATCCAAACGTCTTAACTTTTACCATTATGTTTCTTTTCTTTCACCCCATTTGATTTTTTTTTTTTTTTTTACTTGTATTTGGATCACTTTGACCGGGTGATTTCGATAACAAAACAGTGCAACTTTTTGATAATTTTTTTACCGAGAGCAATTTTTCATCTACAACATTTTGAAAAAATTATCTAAAAATTCCATCATTTTTGTTATTGAAATCACCGGCCCAAATTGACTAGGTGAATAGTGGAAAAAGGTCAAATGAGGTGAAAGAGAAAGAAACATAGTGGTACTGCTCTGAAATCCAAACATCCCGATGGTGTGAGGAGGATTTGATCAACTGGAAACTTCATCACGTTATGATCCATAAATTATTCATCAATGCAATAATGTCTCAAAAGTGCAATTTCAGATTATGCTAGAAATTGTTTTCTAGTCCTTAAACTTCTAAAAAGATCACTTTAGTCCTTAACTTGTGAATGGAAGGTGTTTCATTCTCGCTCTAGGAGAATGCAAAATTTTCAAAGTTTGCTTTCAATGTAAATGGTTGACTATGACAAAGAAGGACTTCGTTAAACCTACCAAATCCTTATCGATTGTAAGTTGAGAAGTCAAAGAGAAGACGAAACCAGCTTGAAGTTTCCAATACTTAATGAGCAAGTTAGATAAGAAGGACTTCTTGTCACCTGCTCCAAAACAATCTGCATGAACTTTAGATCATCATGTTATGGAGCACCATGTTTATATAACTGAAGATATAATAGCTCTAGCTGGATAGTAGTATTTATTTACTTTTTATTTAGTTTTATTCGGGTGTTTGAAGAAATCAAGTCCACTGTAAACATGGCTCGGATTGCAAAGATCGAGACAACAACCATGTTAATGAGCATTTTTCCAAGTTACAATAGACCCACAGTTTCCATTTTCCAAGTCTGACACCTTTCCCCAGACTTCGTGCATTGCGGGAGTTTTGGGCACTCGACTACTTTTTTACGGAGGCTGTTTGGCAGAGCTTAAGTCGAGAGGAGAAGTTTGGTCAAAAATCTGGTCGAAATTATCATAAATCTGAAACTTCATTTTGAAAAGAGGATATGGGGATAGGTTGAGACGGAAACTTTAAGCACCGGAAATCCGGATTTTTGGGAAATTCTGGGTACTTTTTAGGAATTTTGAATTTGTTGGCGGAATTCCAGAACTTTGAGCACTGGAAATCTGGATATTTTATGGGAATTTTTTGGCGGTTCCGTGTTTTTTTTGTTTTTTTTTTCAGTAGAACCCTCATTTTATGTTTGGGATTCTAGATTTTAACAACTCAACACCCGGGACCCTCTTATTCTCTATAGAGTTCCGGATTTGACAAAAGATATTAGCATTTATTTAAAATAATTTATTATATTAAAATTAAAGAAGTCTATTAACTAAACCGCTCACTTAATATAGCTCATCCAAAATTCCACATACTTCCAGATCGGACTATTTTGAATTGATTTGTGGTTGTGTCTAACTCATTTTTGTTTGTCTCTGTTTCGTTGTCTACCACTCTCAGTTTGAAGGTATCACTTCTCCTAAATAACTCAGTACGATTCGACCACCTATGGTGCGCATGTCCCGACTCATCTCAAACAATTCTATTTCATTTTGCTTCTCTTGACCTTAGATCCCGATTGTGTTATTAGATTCCCGAGTTCGACTCCTCTCAATATATCTTATTCTTTTAGTGAATGAGTCACTCTTTATTTAACTAGCGTAATGTACATAATGTTTCCGCATGAAATGCTGAAATTTCATTTCGTACCACCTCTGGTCGTAATGCTTTAGTAGTCCCTCTATTTCTTATGAAAATGTAACTTCAACAAAGATATCGTGCCTCAAAATATGTGCAAAAAATTGGGGACGGGTAAAGAACTAAGTAAGCCAAATAATATTTTGATCATCCATCAATAAAAAATGGTACTTGCACAGTGATTTCAACACAATAGGGAGATGAAGTTCACAAAATGCAGTAATAATAAAAGTACAATAGCATGTAACCTGCTGCTTCTCAAGAACAACCACTATCTGAAGAGACTCTTAAAGTTCAGAAATGCAAAGAGAAAGAAACTCATGTTTCCCCAAAATATAGAACCTCATGTTTTCAAATATATAGTACTACTACTAACACAGTTAGCAGCCCCTATTGGGTTCAGAATGCAAAACCATCCAAAAGGTAAGCCCAGCCAACAATTGCTGAGGAAGATGCACCATAACCGCCAATCAACCACCACCGCCTTCTCACAGAAATGAAACAGAACGACACGCCGCTGCACGACAACTTAAGACTCAAAAGCTGATTATGGATTTGACGGTTCCGCTTCAGCAGCAACAGCCTCGGGGAGTCCACGCTCAGCATTTTCAACCAGTGACGATGGCTCAATTCCAGGAGCTGCAACGGCGGCATTGCCTGGAGTTGCAGAGGTAATAACAACAGCTGACACATCTGATTGTGGTTGAGGAACGGCGGCATTGCCTGGAGTTGCAACTGCAGCATTGTCTGGCTCCATCTGATCGAATTTTGACTTCCTTGGGGGCCTATCAGGTCTGACATAGTTCCTCCTAGGGCTTCGGCTGCGGCTTCTGCTGTAGCTACGACTACGGCTGCGAGACCAGCTCCTGCTTCGACTACGGCTACGACCTCTGCTCCAACTTCGGCTTCTACTTCGACTTCTACTTCTACCACCCCAAGTTCTAACACCTCTTTCAGGACTAGGACTGTAACTTCTGCCTCTACTACCACGACTCGGAACATCTCGACGGTTATCAAACCGGCCGCCGCGGCCTCGACCGCCCCGACTACCACGGTCCATACCACCACCACCAAATCTATCCTGTGGGCCGCCTCCTCTATCGTTTCTATCCCAACCAACTTGACCACCAAACCCACCACCGCCACGTCCGCCAAACCCACCATCCCTCATTCCGCCACGCCCGCCAAACCCACCATCTCTCATTCCGCCACGTCCGCCAAACCCATCATCCCTCATACCACCCCGTCCACCAAATCCACCATCCCTCATACCACCACGTCCACCAAAGCTGCCATCTCTCATACCTCCCCCACGGCCACCAAAGCCGCCATCCCTCGTGCCACCGAAATTATCTCTCATTCCACCACCACGACCACCATTATCTCCATCCCTCATATCACCACGGCCCCCAAAACCACCATCCCTCATGCCGCCACGTCCACCAGACTCCCAACGTCCCCCACCACCACCAGAATCAAAGCGGTTTGGCCCGCCTCTGTCCTTGTTAAACATGGGTGGACCACGCGAAGCCATCTCCCTTAGTGCGGGAGGCACTTGCTGATTGGCACCCTCAAGGACTTTCACCAAATCAGGTGCGTGTTTCGAGTCCGAGTCCCATAGAAAGGTATAAGCCACTCCAGTGGCCCCAGCCCTCCCAGTCCTTCCAATTCGGTGTACATAATCCTCAATTCCAGTTGGAAAGTCGTAATTGATGACAACCCTAGAAAAGAAAAGAAAGATGATGAGTTACAGCAAGTGATACTGGTTCTACAATTTATTTCAGGGAAGACAAAAAGTAGTATCACAAAAGAATATCCCACAAACTTCACCACCAAAGAAAGTTTTAGAGACCTCACCTAATGTCTTTTACATCAAGCCCACGGGCGGCCACATCAGTGGCAATTAAAACTGGCATTGCCCCAGATCTGAATTGATTAAGCACCATGTCTCTATCAACCTGAGACTTGTCTCCATGTATAGCAGCAGCACGGAAGTTTCGACCAACTGTACGTGTAAGCTGGTCACACATTCTTTTCGTTGCACAGAATACAATGATTTTAGAACCCCGTTCTTGGGATCTAAGAATCTGTTCTAAGCGCCGCTCTTTCTCCATTGGAGGGACCATTTCTACATGCTGCAGTAAGAAAAGATACCGTCATTATTCTAAGGGTGGACATAATAGAGGGATGACATATAAGCAAAATTGAAGTCCACACGAGATGTTTAATCTAAAAAAACAATTTTAATCTATTAACAGTACATAAGTATAAGCCTACAAGATAAGAGGATGAAGGCATTCCACACTTTATATTTGGAGATGGGCAAAAGAGTGAAAGACTAATTAAAACCACTAATTAAAACTAATAAAATTCAAAATGCAAACGCTGCCAAAGTTTAGAAGACACAACTATGTCATAATTACCTGAGTAATAGATTTGTTCGCTTCAAGCTCATCAACACTGCCTATGGTGACCTGAACAGGATTACGAAGAAGATCACTGGCTATTTTCATCACTTCTTTGGGCCAGGTGGCAGTATACATCAGAGTTTGCCGGCGCGGAGGAATTTCATTCACTATTTTCATTATTTGTGGTTCAAAACCCATGTCAAGCATCCGATCGGCTTCATCAAGCACAATAAGAGACACTTGCCTAAAGTCTACCTTCCTCATTTCAAGAATATCATTAAGCCGGCCTGGGGTTGCCACGATAATATCTGTTCCCCGCTCTAACTCTTTCAGTTGAGGACCCTTGGGAGCTCCTCCATACAAGCACTGAAAAAAAATGGCATAAGATAAGACTGCATACTTCTTGACCGGTAAAAGTAAAATACACACACACACTAACGCTCGTACCGTGCATAAAACTCTAGAAGACCGCCCAAACTTGTTGGCTTCATTCTGTATCTGTGTGGCAAGCTCACGGGTTGGAGCTAAGACCACCACCGTTGGGCCATTTTGAGGATTATTTCGTAGCTTCTGAAGATGAAGGAAAGCCGGGATTAGATAACCCAAGGTTTTCCCAGACCCTGTTTTAGCAATGGCCACAATGTCCCTGCCTTTAATGGCAATAGGCCATGTTTGCGCTTGAATGGGTGTTGGAGAGGCAAAGCCCGCAAGATGTAGCTGAAAAAGAAGAACTTTATATTATCAATATACAGAAGAAAGATCACATCATATGAAATCAATCTTCACAATCAAGAACTCTCCTTGAAGCACATTCGCAATTTAGAGTAACCAATCTATCTAGAGCAGGTGAAATCTAGGAAAAAGGACAAATATAGGTGTGTGGTTGCTTACTGAAGCAACTTGAGGCAACAAAAGGGAGCAATTTAATACATAAGGTGCGGAGCCAATAAGCTAGAAATCCCAGTCACACTAGTGTGATTTGGATGAGGGGCGAACGACCCTTCTAGAAGATGCCAAAGGCAGGCTCCAACAGTCCATTTTGCAGCCTCCAAAAGTCAGTATAGTTGGCACGTAATAATGCAGCGTACGACATATGCTCCCCCTCTGGAGCAAATATCGCACCTGCGACAAGTGAGAACTAATAAGCTTAAAAAGCAAATGGGAAAAAAGGAAGAGAAGAGTAGGGAAGAAAGAAGACTTCAAATTAAATGACTACAGTGAATTTACATTTCCAAATAACACTAAAATCAACAGACAACCCACATAGAAGGGAAGACTTACCTCTCTCAGTAATTCCGGAGGAAAACCAGTTTCTTCAAAGGTTATGAAAGGAGCTGGAACATTACCACCCTGTATAAAAAAAACATTTAACACTCAGATTCCGTGTAATTCAACGCATTAATTGGTATAATACACAAGAGACCAAGATGACAAACTTTTAACAATTGAAGTGTGTTGCTAACTCCAAAAACATACATGTCGCGAAAATATATACCTCTGTATGATTCAACACGTTGATTTGTGCAATACAGACAAGAAAAAAGACCAAGTTATACCAATCACATTTAGGCAATTGACAATTAAAGGTTGTTGCTACCTCCGAAAACATGCATTTTATGGAAACGAATTTGGTATGAAAAAGTACATCACCTCGGAGCTCATCTAAGCTATTGGAATTTATTTATAATGCAAGAGCAAAATATAAAAGCTTCATACAAGAAAATATGCTTCCTATTTCAAGCAAACATGAATTACGGAAGAAGCACCAATCAGAATAGCAGATTCATCCAACCCAACAGTGTAAAGGCATATAATGTTAGAAGGGCACCCTGATATGACCTTAACTTGCAAACATCAAGAATAAGGACCGCTGATAGAACTTCAACATTCACACATCAACCATTTCAAACGCTTCATTACACGGTCAAACATACTGATGATTGGGACTTCAAGTTCCCCACTCATGTACCAGGACCGACTTCACGAGGCTACCTGAAATGCAGCTTTAAAACACTCCACGCATTGAAGCTGAATCGGAGAATGTGATACCATATGGGAAACGTTTTGATTTAGGTAGGCTTCTAATCTCTTATTTTCTCGATGCAAGACTAGTGCAAGACCACTATTTTATACTACTTATCAAGTCGAGGCTCTTGTAAAGTCCACGTATACATTAGCAGATTCAACTGTGACTCTCCCTCACTATCAAAATTACCTAAGGTAAGCAAAGTGTCAAGTTTCTGGATAGAAGTTCACTTTTTGAAAACTGCACCATGTAATGGAACCCGTGAATCACTATACAACATCAGAGTATTTAAGAAGCATGGCAACTCAAAACAGAACCAGGATCCAATTTTGAGCTTCCAAATCATATTTAAAATCTCAAATGAGGCACATCTGAATGCCAAAAATGCTTTTAATATTTACAACTCAATCAAGTAATGAAATAAGTTATTCAACATCATTTTTTTGTCTTTACTAAGTTAACATCATTATATGTTGGGTGTCATGCGTGAGCAGTTTGTCCCACTTTGGGATGGTGGACATGAGGTTCATGGTTAATATAGTATGATTTGGGCCCTAACTCATAAGGTTGACCTTTTGGGTAAGTGGGTGTCCCAGATCATACTATGATGCTCCTCTCTCGCGGTGCTTAATCTCCTACAAGTGGTATCAGAGCCAGGTTCGTGCGCGCTGCTGCGGTGAATCAAAAGGGTGAGATGTGTGGTGTTCTCATGGATGGGTGTTCCATGAATGGTGGGCCAGGTTCCTGCAGACGGTCAAATTCCTGTGTTGCTCCAGCAGGTGGTCTTATCATTTCTCAGCTAAGTAATCCAAACAAGTATGTGAGAAATCAAAATCATTTCTTATCATTTCTTTTCTCACATAAATTAAAGTTTCTCATCATTTCTTTTCTCACTTGATTCCCAAACATAGTGTAAGGGAAAAGGAGCCTAAAGCAGTCATTGGAGAATACATTTTAAACTCTCCATAGTCATTGCCCTAGACACTAGTTCCCTAATTCATCCACCAAGGCAAACGAACGACTCTCTCAAAACACCTTTGACATTCAAAGGACAAAACAAAAGAGAGCACTTGTTTTGCTAGGGGAACTAATCAACCAGCCAAAGTAACTTTCACGCATCACACATCAAAAGGATGTATCTGTCTTATTACATTTCAATCATCTAACAATGCATCTACTCCTTTATTTGAGTTTATATATTTATTGACCCCACACCCACACCGCATCTTAAAACAATAATAAATAACTTGTTTAGAAAAAGGCTGTGTGAAGATTAAAAAAAAAATTACAAGTAGATACTGCCGTGTCAAATAATGTGTCCCAGCCTGGATATTCCAATCAGTTGGCAATGTTCCCAAAATGCTACGACAAGACAGTTTCCAGTCTAACAAGTATTTTTCCGTGTCCAACATGTGTCCACGTGCTTTGTGACAGCTACAACTTCCATAATCGAGTGACATGTTTCCTGTTATATAAATCCTAAATATTTGATCTCGTAACTGTACCCAGCTCGTACATATCCTTATTTCCCAATGTTCAGATCTCTAGAAGTAGTCTGGCGCACTAAAAGAAGTCCAAGTGAAACATAACTATTTGCCCAATAAAATCCTATCAATAACCATTTCAAGCATCAGATAGATACCGCTAACTCCCCCCCCCCCAGAAGAGGCACATAGTAGTGAACTTCCTAAATCTTTGCAAGGAAGAACAAAGGTGCTCCCGCTCCAAATGTCGTACAATTCTCACGACAACAAATCCAGGTGAAACGGTTCCAACTCCATGAAACGCCTTGAAGAACATCCGTTCCTATTGCTAGCACTTCAGACCAATAAGCACCTCGACTATTACTTTCAACTCCAAAGAAATTCTCATTCTCTCTTAGCAACTAAGAAAACAAAGGCTTCAACTTTCTTGCCTTGAAGCCAACCCAATTTGCCTTCCCAAATTTGGCCCAAGTAATCCTCTCCACCTCACTCTTCTTAAGAAAGTAGATATGCTGGGAATGAAGAAACATCTAAAGCCTCAAAACCATATCATACGACTGTACCGAAACACATTACAAGGTGCACCTCTTGAAAACATTGACCAAATACAATTTCCAAATCACTGTCAAATGGATTGAGAACTTCTGTATGGCCGCACCTAATCCATCAAGGAATAAAATAGAAACAAAGACGCTAAAAAATGGAATTCATCACCGTCCCAGACACTCAGCACACGCATCAAACACAGCAGACAATCTGGTACACTAGTAATTTTGGCTAGGAAGCATGGACACTTCATCACAGGGGCCGTATCCGCGTTAGACACTTGGGATACTCCGACACTCGTACAATTCTCCAAACTACGTGTCAGACACTCCGGCTAGCATGACGAGTATTTTAGAGAATTTCATTATATTGGACACTTGGCGGACACTTGGGGACGCTTAATGAGAGACGACAATTGCCCCTAAGTATTTATTAGACTTTCACACGGGTTGTTTTATGAGATATTTGAACTTTGAATGGGTTAAAAAATAACTATGCTAAACTAGATACGATATATTTGATAAATTCATGGCTCAATATATGACAAGTTCAAGTGAGGTTTTATGTTCTCACATGCGACAACTTCAAGAGACAACTCGTCAAACTCGAACCCACCTAAGCTTATTCCTCTTTCTATTCTCATTCTTCTACTTAACATATGCTTTCCGTGATACTTCAGATATAAATATAAAGAAGTTGGAACCAATATTTTATCATATCTCCTAGTATAAAAATCCAAATATATATATAATAAAGATAATAATGATGTTGACGAATCCATGCTGTGTCGTATCCTCATTTTTTTAGACAATGACATATCCCGTGTCCGTTTCCGTGTCCTATCCAATATCCGTACCCGTACCCGTGACTTAGGTTTTTGGTAATCCTGCAATTGATTGGACAGGCCTGGGACAAATTATTAGAAATGGCAGTACTTATTTATAATTTCTTTAACTTCACATGGGTCTTATGTATTATTTTATAACTTCATTTGGAGTTAATAAATAGTTAACTCAAATAAACGAGTAGATGCAAAAATGAGTTGATTTAGAGCCAGACTTCCATTTTGAACATAAGATCACGAGTACGCCAAATGAGAGGGGTTTCCACAAATCGCTTTGCTCGCATCAACGACCTACGGACAAAGCCAAATAATCTCTATACCACCCCTCTTCTCTGTCAAACATGTTTTTGTAGTAGTAGTACTGTAGTCACATAAAATTTGATCTGCTTTTAGGTGAACTCAATCAAATAGGTTAAACTAATAAGTTAAACTAAGAAATAGCTCAAGTACTGGGATAATGTGTGGGTTTGTATCAAAACTTAAACATAGATATATACACAAATATACATAATACTGACATGTCTCTTCATCATTTAGCAAATGATGTGGCCCGAGTCTGCTCTCGGATCGTATTCTAACAAGCTTTTCTCAGCAACGTTTTGAAGTCGTATAAGCACGACAAAAAGTAGATTGCCCAGGAACATAAGAAATCATAGACTTTATCCTCATAAACAGGCACAAAAGAAGAGCACTTGTCTCATTTTGGAGAAACACAACTAGCTAATCAGAACAGAAACTAAAAAATATCACTAAAATTTCCCAAGTCTTAAGACATACCAGTTCCCACAAGGGTAATGCTACACTCTGGGTATAGCATTAAATTAGTATTTGTGGAAATTCTCCGGGACAAGAAAGGCTAACTGTGATGAAAATGCATACAGCAGTATTTGGATTTGCCTCGGCTATCCACAGAGTAATATGGAGACAATTGAACGAAAACTACAAAAGGGACAGAGAGCAGCAGAGAGATATGCAAAGACCAAGGCAACCCAGAGGCCTCATGTTCAATTATGCTTGTTGGTCATATGGGAACAAAATGAAGAGGTAGATATATGCCATCTAGCAAGGGAATATTATCTTCCATCAAAACAGCAGACTATTGTTGTATACCAGGTTGCAGACCAAGGGCTACAAGAGATTCTAGGCATGAAAGAGAAGAATTGAAGCATTAACTTCAAATAGATCTCTTAGAAATATTGCTTTGCTCCCTCGAACTTGGTCCCTGTTTGGTATCGGCTGAAAATCTGAAAAATCGGCTAAAATAATTTTGGGTGAATAATCCAGCTAAACTAAAAATCAAAATCCGTTTGGTATTTGTAGATTGTTAATTGATCCATTAGACAAAAATTTAAAGAGCTATATCGTCAATTTCTAGAATACACTCACTTATAAATGAACTATGATCATGCTAATGTCAAGAACACATTAAAATTATTTTTTCTGAAATTTTCAGCCCCATAATCCCCAATTTTAGAGATTCTACAATTGCACTGATATTATTTTAATCTGCAGATTTTCAGATTAAAACTTTGTGTCATAACAAAAGGAATTTAATTAAAAGGGCTGATTTTAGGCGAAACCGATTAAAATCATGGTTCCCAAACATGCACTTACTCTTTGATTTAATAACAACCCTGGACTTCTATTTTGGTCAAAAACAACTCAACCTATCGTTCTGAGTACGATTCAAGCCCTCCCGTCTGCTTCAGCCTTTTTTGTAGGTATAATAAGTGATGTCCAACTACTTCATTATCTTTTCCACCTGCTCACTCCACTGTCCTCTCTCACACAAACTCAAACTTAACTTTCTGTGGGCCTTGATTCTTCGTAACCTACACCTAGACTCAAAATCATCCCAAAACCACACCTGCATTCACTGAAAAACGAATTTGAACCTCTGCTTGAGTAGCTATATGTTGGGTTGTGAGAAAATGATGAAGACATGTACAGATCTGATCAAGATGTGAATTGCAAGGAATAAACGGGTAAACAGGGTTGCTAAAATAGCAGGCGTGTGAGAAGATTTGGCAGACTCCAAAGAACATATGCTAACTCTGACTTTAGAGTCACAATATTGTGGATTACCAAGAGAAAAAAATACACTTGTGAAACTGGGAGCAGGAGAAGTGAGCTAACAACAAAAGCACCAAAATTTGAAATCCACAGAGTAATTGAGGAGCATGCTAGATTTACCATGCGAGGTTGACTGGTTTTAAACTCAATTGTACTTCAAAATTATATTCAATTACAAATAATGGCCTATAAAACTGCAATATAAATATGAATCTTCTCATACTGGCAGAGTAGCAGTTGTGAATTACTCCGTGTCAAGTAACACTGAAACCATGAATCGAATCAATCAAACCTTAAACTCCCAGTTCTCAGAAATCAGAACATCATTGCAGTCGGGGTCTTTTTTGGATCCACATTGATCCAAAAACATTGAATCAGAAATAACAGCGCGCAGGAGCCTTACATCAGCCAATCCAAAAAACTGGAGGCTCTGCCCACTAAATATGAGATCTTAGAGATTAGCTTCAAGGGCCTCTCATTTATTAATTGTATTCGATCTGATATCTCTTATCATTGAGGACTACAGAGTGACTTTTATGAACTTCAAATTTGCTAGGCCCGGTTCTTACACAGGTCTCTGAATTCTGCATCTCATGATAGTGCTAAAGCTTTCATCAGTCAACAAATGTTATCGTTCTTGATTGTTAAGAAACCACACAGAATAGAGGTGAGCTACAGAGTTCGAAAACGATCACCGAGATACACAACAGTATAAACACGCTAGAAGTGTTTGCAGTACAAACATCAAGAACCGTGATACACTAGGAAGTAACATGAAAAGATTCCATACATTCAAGGAAGACAAAGAAGAGCATGTGACTGACACACAACAGGTGAAACATATACATAATGAACATAGGCCATGTGCATGTCTAGTTGTTTCATTCAACAAAATTAACAGGCTGTGTGTACCACAACGACATTATGACCTAGGTTCTTTTGATAACAAATAAGCCCTTCGGTTTGAAAGGAAACAAAAACCAAAACTCAACATAACAGTTCAAGGATGCAAACAATAAAGACTTCATCAAGAAACACTAAAGAGAAAAAACATGAACACGTGAGCATGCGATGAAAGTCAGATCATGGGGGATCACATGAATAATTATTGTTGCAAGGAATTCAAAAAGATATCCAACAAGTTCACAAGAGGAAGAACGCTTACTGGGATCGCAATGTTTAATGTGCATGTCTAACACAGAAAAAAAATTGGGATGTAGCCTATATTTCCGATTATTTCTTACTATATTAATTATCTAACTCAAATATCTTTCTGGATTTGTTAAAAGCTCAACAAGTTACTTCAACTTTAGCAACCTCATTGGCATATGACGAAGTATTAAGTGAAGTTCACAAATTTTCAACATGTCAGTAACAAAGATATGCATTAAAGGTAACTAAGATACAGACCGTTGCGGTAACTTCATGCGTCTGGCAGTACATTTGGACGGATGATTGATTACTAGTGCCAGAAGAATCCATCATCATTGAGGGGGGCCTCGTAGTATTATTTGGAAATTGTGGTCCAGCAGTTGCATGACCATAAACATTATGCAACGGAGGGCCTGTTGCAGAATTCATTCCAGGAACGCTAGAAGGATTCATGTTTGGGTGTCCATGACCACCCATTCTCGACTCCTAAGAAGAAAAGGCCAAATTATCAGCAACTGGTTACAAAACATTGGTTTGTAACATAGTGCCTGCAAACCCAAGTAATCTAAAATGAATCTTATAAATGTAAATAACAGAAGAACATAACATGCCTGCTGATTTCTTGTCATTGGTATACTTGCAAGCTTTGGCTGCTGAGGAACCATCGAAGGCCCATCACTGGGAGCATTATAGAAATACTCACTGCCAGCTCTGCCACCCACATTTTCTTCATACCCCATCTTTGATGCAACAGGGGCTACACTTGGCTGTTGATTTGGCAGTAACTGATTATGAAACCCGGGACCATGTTGCCGATGCAAATCAATTCCTCCTTGAGATTGTGAAACCAAAGAGCTATGCTGTTGCATATTACGAGAGGAATTACTAAACTGTTGTCCGTGAGCCTGACCACCTACCTGTTGCATAGGAATAGCACCAACTCCAGCAGGAACATTTTGAGCGGATAACCCACCATGTTGTTGGATCAGTTGAGAGGAAAACCCAATTTGCTTTCCTTTTTGAGAATCAGGTTCCTCTTTGGGCTGGTACCCTGATTTTTGCTCTTGTTGAGGCGGGAAAATATGACCTTGGGATTGTGGTTGGGGAAATTGCTGCCCTTGTGAGAAGTTGGTATGTGAATACTGCGGGTACGGCATCTGCTGATGAGCAAAGGAATTCCCTTGCGGCTGACCCATTTGAGAGCCTTGATACATATTTGTTTGCTGCACTGGAAGCTGCTGGATTGGCTGTTGTTGGTGCATTTGTTGTACCGATGAGTGAGGTAACTGTTGTCCTGACTGCATCATACCTTGCTGATTTGGTTGGTGCAGCGCTTGTTGTCTAAATTGTTGAGGTGCTAAATGTCCCTGATGTTGCAAGGCCTGGTCCTGTTGTGCTCCTTGTTGCAATGCAGCTTGTGCTGATTGTGAACTATGTTGCTGAAGCCCTTGCGTATATAGTTGTGAATTCTGCTGTAACGGGTCTGTTTGTTGTCCCTGATGTTGTGAAATCTGCACCATTTGCTGACCCTGGTGACCCTGCATCATCACAGCGCCTGGTGTGGGAGTAGCACCTGAAGGAGGCATGCCTGCTGGCACTTGAGGAGTCACAGGGGACGGTCTGTCGTACTGAGTGACACCTGTATCAGGATTCCAATAATACAAGACCCCACTGCTTCCATCAATTAATCCTTTCCAAGGGCTCGGCAAAGTGGGATCATCAGGTGCGTAACGGGGGCCAAGCGAAGCATTCGCTTGCTCCGATGTCGACATTGTACTCTACAAGATGGTAAACATTCATTCAGCTATTAACTCAATACCCAACAATCGAAATCGAACATTGTTCCAGTATAGTTGTTGTCGTTATCGACCCTTCCATAAATTTGGTATATTTGGTTATTTATAGCTGCTACTTTTTTTAGATGGATTTATCGATACTTCTAATAAAGTGCTCCCAGGTAACAAATCTTCACCATGTATGTCATAATGTCATATTTTCTTTGTTGCATCTACCTAAATCTTCAGCTATATAGTACTCAAGATCAGTCAACAAGTAGAAGAGCAAAACTACCCACCTATGAAAAAACAAGCCTACATTTTCTCTTCAAATCACAACTTCGTACTAATACAATATAATTAGCGCATAAGAAAGCCAAGCTAGATGACATTCATTTATCTATTATAACTCATGCCAAAGTAAAATGATAAACCCTATATTACAATAAACAAAACCCTATTTTTTTTATCTTCGAATCCTGGCATGGGTGAACAGAATTACAGCTTCGCAAGACACAAAATCAGAGTAATCGCCATTAGACATGACCTAGACACCAAAAAGCTACTGAACAGGCAAAAAAATCAAACACCGGGCTTTGATCTCCTAACCTTTTTGGGCAATCCCCAAGTCCGATACCGCACTGGTTGGGACTTGCTTTCCGACTCGCTCCGCCTTCAAATCTGGAGGCGAGATTTCAAGAAGCTGAGAAGAGAAAATCTGTAATTCAGTGACTTTGCGAAAGATTGTAGATGAAGATTAGCGAAGGATTGCAATGTTTCGGCAATTTACAGGGCGTTGGCAAGGCTCGAGAGGTTGCTCGATGCCTCGACCCTCCTGTTATGATAATTAGGGTTGGAGGGGAATGACGAAGAAGAGTGTTTACTGTTATGATAATTAGGGTTGGAGGGGAATGACGAAGAAGAGTGTTTATAGCCTTTTATGACTAGGGCTCAACTCATTGGTGGTAGTGTGTAGAGTTTATATGCAGCTGCCCAAAAACGAAATGACGGAAATATCCTTCCATTAATTTCAAACATTGGCCAAAAACCAACCCACCAAACCTACTACACAAGGATAGGATATCAAATTCAAAGCCCTAGTGGTGAGCCTTCTTTAAGTGTATGATCCTCTTAGCTCTCAAGTTCGAATCTCATGAACACCATTTAGGGACTCGAATCTCACGAACAGTAGTTGGGGACTCGAATCTCAAGACTCACGAACGCCACCGTTGATTAGTCGAGATGAGCGCAAGCTGGCCCGAACACTACAAATAATCTCCTAAAAAAACATATCGTCGCAATAGATAAGAGGTAGTATGTTAAGTTTCCCGAGGTAGCGACAAAATCAAAAGGAAACCCGAATAGAGTGGAGGACGAACAATTACAACTGACGAAAAATCATATCGGCTTTCACGACCAAGGAAGCAACACTGGTAGCCCTAGAGGATTTATGCGGACGAATTCTGCTTGGAGGCGGAGAAAGAGTCCGACTATTGCTTGACTGGAGCTTTCGCTTCAGCACAATCGATCAATGACTAGGCAATGAGAGGTTTGCTCCGGAAGATCTGGACTCAAGATAACCTAGTCAGTATTTATGAGGTTGGCTTAAATACTTTTGTTTTTCGATTTTCAGATGAGGACTGCTTGCAAAGGGTTGCTTTGTGAGGCACATGGGTGTTTGACGGGAAAGGTTTATTGCTAAAACCATGGAACCTAGGGGATGAAATGGAAATATTGTGTATTAAAGAGATGGATGTATGGGTTCGGGTCAGAAATTTACAGTTTCACTTGGTGAAGGAAGAAACGGGATGCAAAGTAGTGGCTGCAGTGGGAACATTGCTAGGCTTAAACCCAAGGGTGGAGAGTTAAGATCGATTGATCGATCTATGTTAGAGTTCGATTCAGAATTCTTCATAGTGAACCACTCCCTCGCGGAGCTCACATGCATAATAGGAAGGAAAAGGTATGGCTGGACTACAACTTATAGGTTTCGTAATGGATTATGCAGCGTAAATAAGCAAATAAATATCCATATAAGACCCTCCAATGATCACAAGTCTAGATATCTGATAACTCTATATTAGAGTTATATTTCTTCTACGTTTGTGTACCGTTTTGTGTAGTTTCCGGGTTGAATATATTAGAAATACACTATGAACTTGAGGAAATTGGATAAGCTTAGCTTTGAGTGATAAATTGTTAATCCGGGCGTTTTTCACATTATTTACATTTATTTTGTCACTTTTGATCGCACGGGGTGTTTTCGTGTTGTGTTGGACAGAAAACAGTGCTCATGGATCAAGAGGAGGAGGAAAACGAACTTCAGAACATATGCGAAAGCTTGGGAGAGAAAGAAATTGGAAGAAAAGAGGACAAAGATGGAAAAAAGGGGTCAAAGTGTCATTTTAGAAAGTTTGGATAATGACATTTAACACCCCCAATGAAGATTAGAAAAGAAGACTTAGAAAAATTGAGCAGAAGAAAAGTGAAGAAAATCCACTGAAGTGTAGGATCAAAAGTTGATCCTAGGATCAAAGCAGATCGCAGGATCACAATATGTGATCGCACGATCAAGTGGGCGGAGGTTGTAGAGAAAAAGAAGAAAACTCACTGACTTGTAGGATCACAAGTTGATCCTACGATCAACAGCAGATCGCAGGATCAGATTTGGTGATCCCACGATCAGACAGAAGAATAGAAGCTCGATTAACAGCAGATCGCACGATCAGGATAAGGTGATCGTGCGATCTGAAGGCAGGACCAGCGTACTCACGACAAGTAGGAGGGGGCATTAGGGTTTATTAATTAATATTGTGAGATGATTAATTAATACACCCTAAGGTTAAGAGAAAGAGACACGTGAGGAAGAAAAAGGCCATCAACGCAAGGAGAAAAGAAGGAGACGGGGATCAAGAGGAGGACTCCTCCTCCATTGAAGATCTAGGGTTTCATCTTCTTCTTCTTCTTCTTCTTCTCTCAATCTTTGTATGGACAAACTTGTAAGTTTTGTTTGGTTGATTATTCTTAGCTAAATACTTTGCTAGGCATCTCTACGAGAGCCTAGGGTTTATGTAAACGGTTATTTTCCGGATTTCATACTTTGTTTCATGCGTTTGGATTTGATTCTTCAATTGAACGTTAGTTTCTTGAACTTGTTGTTGATCTTAGTCTATTGACACGATTAGGATATGATTTGATATTCAACGAAACTAGGGTTTATTTTGTGAATCAATTCATTGCTTAATGTTAATATTCGTTCTAGTTACACGTTCTTGTTCTATGCTTAATCTTTAGTATGAATGGAGTAGCTACCCGGACGTGCTAGCTAATTAGATGAGTGCACGACAGTGACTCAACCTAATTGTGTAGAGAATTTGAACACAATCCCGAATCACCGAGACCTAAAAGGAGAAGTGTTAGGATTGGCCTAGTATGGGTAGATTCCGTAGGATTATTTAGCTGTTCCGTGAAACGGTGGGCCGACAGGACCCGTTATCGTACCAGTAGATGACCTGCTAGAACGGACCGGTAGACAACATGAGACCCAGAGGAGATTGTAGTTAACCGAGACGTAAAATGACATGAGACCGATAGGAGATTGTCAGTGCAATTACCCGGCTGAACTAGAATAGAATTTACGTGTTACATAGTTGAACCGGAATTCGTCTACAACCCTAGGTGATCTAGAGATTGCCTAATTTCTCAATATCTTTTATTAATTATAAAATAAAAATACAAAAATTTTAGCTTAGTTGTTATTCCAATTCTAAAAATCAATCAAATCTTTCATCCTGCACCGTACTCTAAATTAAATAACTAATTAAATAATCTCAAGCATGTCCTCGTGGGATCGATAACTCGGGGTTGAAATACCACCCCTATATTACTTGACCGTGCACTTGCGCATACGCGTTAAGAATCCGCGTCAAGTTTTTGGCGCCGCTGCCGGGGACAGCGGTAGATTATTTAGTTAGGAGTTAGTTTAGAGTACTTTTATTTTAGTTTTAGTTTTAATTTTTTCTTATTCTATATCTCTGTGCTTCACGGGTGTCTTGTGAGTTTGTTTCTCAGGAACGCAGGAAGCAAGAGACAATTTAAGCATGTGGAGCGAAGACTGTTATTCGGGTCCCCCCTACTGTTTCCACTGCAGGGGTAACCATGAAGACGAGGACGCATGCATAACTTGGTGCTATGTATGCGGCATTTGGCACGACCGTAGAGACTCATGTCGAGTACATGAACCCCAGCTTCATCAAAGCCAGGAAGACTCATCAGCGGATATGGCAGAACGACGTAGTATTATGAATGACATCGAGGTGTGCGCCAAATTTTTGTCCATAGATGCACAATTACCACAAGAGGATTCAGCCACAGGTAGGGAATACGTGAGGGAGATGTTGGAGAGGATAAAGAAATGAATAGAAAAATTGTTAACAGCAGGGGAATCTAGTATTCAAGAGCCACAAGAGGAGCCCTTGCCACATGACAGTGAGCCTCACATTGAACCTTCATCATCCCCACCACAAGTGGAAGAAGAGATACCTGAGCCGAACGAAGACTGCAGTGTCCAGGAACCATTGGTGGACACCGCCAATTATGAGGACTCAGACTCTGATTTAGACTGGGGTGGACCTGTGTGCCGAAGATGGGAAGATATGCCGTATTGCGAGCCAAAACTGCAGGCACCCTCACATCCTTGGCATGAATGGGAAGAAACCGACATTGGAAGCCTGTGGTGTGCCGACGATGAAGCTGGTGAAACACTTGTGCTCAGTGATATTGAGGTAAAATCTCCAACTCTGATTAATGATGAATTCTCCATATCCTATGTCACGCAAGTCTGCGACGAGCTGGAACAATTACTGTATGGGGATTCGTATGGGGAAGAATTTGATGAGCAACTCCCAATCTCTTGTTCTATGGGCGATTCTATTGATCATCCATATGCCATAGTCAAGGAGTTGGAAGTCAGCAAGTGTGGGGGTGTGGATGAATTGCATGGGTCATTTGAAGATCATCTAGCACCAAAGAGGTATTACTGGGATGACTTTATGGAGAACAATGCATATGAGCCCAGTGGTACTTGGTGGAAGCTGATAAAGAAGATAAATTGCAAGATGAAAAAAATCAGTTTCTACAACTCTCCGCCATCTGCACAACACAGGGGTGCACTTGAAGTTATTGAGAAGAGATGGTGGAAGAAGAAGAATTGGAGGGATAAAGCAGTCTCCACTATCCTTTTCGGTTGAGGTAACCGGGTCGGGCTGTCGACCTTAAATTACAAGCGTTGCTTGGGAGGCAACCCAATGTAGAGTAGGATGCAATTTTTTCTGTTTTTGCTTTTAGTTCTCCATATTTGATTGCAACAACCCCCTTATCCGGCTCGGGACAAGACTGGGAGGGCGATGCTTAATAGAAGCGGCGGAGATCAAAAGCAATACATTTCACAACACTTATTCATATTATTAAACATCAAACTCAAAGTCTCATACAAACAGTGCTTACTATTACACAATAGCTAACATTATTAGGTAGTCCACTGATGGTGATCACAATCTAGGTGTGTCTCGCGCCCCTTCTATTCCATACTTTCCCAGCTCCTAAACCTGCGGTGGGAAGAACAACCAGAACCGCAGTTTTGAAAGTCAGCAAGAAGTGCTGAGTGAGATACACCTTAGCGTGTAAAACAGGAAAGGATATATAGACAGCTGGGATGGGAGTTAAAAATGACAGTGGCAGAGTATGAGTAGAACAATTATCAGAGTATGCAACAGTGTGAACAACAATGTCAGAAATGAATCATCTTGAGATAGATTTCAAGAATCAGTTTCCATGGACAATTACTGGATAAAGAAATGCCGACGGAGGGCTTCTCAATAATATTTCTTGCCAACAAAACATAACGTGGAAACTCCCGAATCGGTGTTTCCGGCCGGAGCCAATAAGTCCAAGACTTCAACCAAAAGTCAGGGGAAACTCCAGAGTCTGTGTTTCCGGCCGGAGCCAACTATAAACTTAGTCCATGACCACAACAAGTAGTCAAGGGGAACTCCAAAGTCTGTGTTCCCGGCCGGAGCCGACTTAGTCCAGGACTACAACAAGTAGTCAAGGGGAACTCCAATGTCTGTGTTCCCGGCCGGAGTCGACAAAGATCCATGACCCAATCAGTCAAGGGAAACTCCCTGGTATCGGTGTTTCCGGCCGGAGCCGATCATAATAATAGTCCACTAGATACGGTACAAGTGATATTCGACGAGTATAGGAATCTCATTCGACACGCAGAAGATCGTAGAAGTCATATCGTGACACATAAGAAGCTAAGCGTACAAGACTTAGCATGTATAACTCACAAGTATATCTTGAGACGGAGTATAAGATCACAACTTGACACGAATGAAGCCAGACAAGCAAGATTAAGCATGTAGCTCCGAAGTATATTATGAGTGAGAACATAAATCACATCAGGACATCAAAGAGGATAGGCACATGAGGCCAAGCATATAACTCACAAGTATTTTGAGACAAGCAACACAAATAGCACAATTCGACACGAACGAAGCAAGTAACTCACGAGTATAATCTGAGATGGATATATTCTGAGACGGAATTAAAATAGTATTGTAGACACGCAAAATTTGCGGCCAGTTAAATAGTGCCGCGTAACTATTATTGCCTAATTAAACGGTGAGATCAAATTGCACTCGCTGCAAAATTGCTACCCTTAAGCAATAATTAATAGGGGGCCAAAGTGTAAGTAAGACAAAATTTATTTACAAGCAAGGACTGCTTATGGCGACGCCACGTCACTACATGACACGGCTACAAGTCACCAAGCTCGGCCAATAGTGTTGCGCCACTTGTCAAAATGATGCAGCTATCAAGACTAGCAAGCTTGGCCAATAGTGTTGCGCCACTTGTCAAATTGATGCAGAAAATAAATATATAAATAAACAATTATATTTATTTTCTACCTTGGCCAACAATTCAGCCCATGCCTATATAAAGGGGCCATCCCTAGGCATAAATCACACACAATTACACACAAATACATCTTGCAAGAAGGAGAGAGCTCTGAAGATCAAGCTATTGAAGCCCTGAAGAGTTCATCCATCATCAAGATCATCATCAAGACCTTTGAAGTTCTTCATCAAGTTCTTCGAAGATCATCATCAATTCCTTCAAGCCGTTGAAGATCTCCATCCACGTTCTTCAAGAAACTCGAAGATCTTCAAGCCGTTCTTCGTGTTCTTAAAGGCGTTCATCCGGTTCTTCATCAACATCGAAGATATTCATCTGTTCGATCCGAGATCAAGCCTCTAAAGCCCTCGATCGACGTTTGTATTCTTCGAAGATCCTACCTGCGTTCTTCAAGACATTGGAAGATCTTCAAGTAAGTTCTTCGCATTCTTCAAGACATTCAAAGCGTTCTTCGCCGAAATTGAAGAACGCCTACCCGTTCGATCCGAGATCAAGCTCCAAAGCCCTCGTTCGACGTTCAAGGAGGAGAATCAGGGGATAGTAATTTCTGTTAGAAATTCATTACAGAGATTGTAATCCGCTACATCAAATCATCAATAAAAATATTTGTTTCACCGAATTTCTCGCATTTGTTTCCAATTGCATAAATTTGTGTGTACAAATTTTGGCACGCCCAGTGGGACCTCTCTGCTCCTCATCTCTTCTCCTCAAGTACAAGTGTTCCTGATGTCTCCTACAAAGGATAACAAACTTCCATCACCCAAGGCTGGAGACGCCAAGTCTTTAGCTTCAGAAACAAACTCCGGAATCCAAGCCACCCGTCCACTAACTCGTAGTATGTCTAAGGCAATGTCAACTGATGGGGGCAAAGAAGACGGTGCTGCATTGAGGAATTCACAATCACATGTTCCCACCCCTCAGGAGTCTTCAGCTGGCAACGCGTCTTGGGAGGAAATTTGCGAAAGCAACTCTAAGTCCGACACTAAGGGTAGTCAGCATAATCCAACATGTGATCATGATGATCATATCAGCATGCACGTCAAGACTACTAGTGCGGTCCCTCTTGAAGAGCAAGTAGCAAACCTCACCAAGGGCCTTGAAGAATTAAAGAAAATTGTTGAAGTTCGTGACGTTCAACTCGCAAAGCTGATTGCAAAACTGGAAACCCGCGAAGAAGCAAGTCAAGTGTTTGAACATGCTCCCAAGGTCGCACCAGAAGTTATAACGACGAATAGTGGACAAGAAGCGCGACCAAGTGTGCAATTGTCAGCCAATGGCACCATTCATCTCGATCAACTACAAGAGATCATCTTGAACACCATGAATGGGAGACATGGAGTAACGTTGACTTCATCTAAGTCCTACACCAAGCCTTACACGGAGAGAATCGAGAAGTTGAGCATGCCAGATGGTTACAATCCTCCTAAGTTCCAGCAATTCTCAGGCAAAGGAAACCCTAGGCAGCATGTTGCCCACTTCGTTGAGACATGTAACAACGCTGGAACCGATGGAGACCTTCTAGTGAAGCAATTTGTGAGGACTCTTAAAGATGACGCCTTTGAGTGGTATGGTCAGCTTGATCCGAGGTCCATTGATAGCTGGGGGCAGATGGAGCAGGAGTTTCTCAACCGTTTCTATAGCACAAGGCGAACCGTCAGCATGGTCGAGTTAACTAACACTCACCAAAATAAAGGCGAGAAGGCAATTGACTTCATAAATCGTTGGAGGAACCTCAGCCTTAACTGCAAGGATAGACTCTCGGAAGGCTCGACTATTGAGATGTGCATCCAAGGAATGAATTGGGGTCTCCGATATATACTTCAAGGAATAAGGCCGACATCCTTCGAGGAACTTGCCACTCGCGCTCATGACATGGAACTTAGTATTGCGTCAAGTGAAAGCCAAGGACCACCGCCTTTTGAAGCATGGAAAGACGGAGGCAAACCAGATTATCATAAAGGCAGGAAGTTCACGCTTAAGGCCGCCAATCAAGAGTCCATGGTTGTCACCACCACGCCAATAAAGCTATCGGATAAGGGAAAGAAGAATTATATGGCCAATTATAATGCAGAAAAGACAACATCACGACCTAAACTCAAGGAATTGCAATCAAAGGTGTATCCGTTTGCCGATGATTAAGTTCCTTCAATGCTCGAACAAATGATGGAACAAAATATCCTTGAACCTTTGGAGTCAAAGCGACCTGAGGAAGCTAACAAATTTAACGATCCTACATATTGCAAGTACCATCGCCTCCTTGGTCATCCTACCACGAAGTGCTTCGTACTCAAGGATAAGATCATGCAACTTGTCAAGGAAGGGAAGGTCTTGTTGGAAGAAGAAATTGGGTCTGCTACAACAAATGTGACCTCCATTTCGGTTGAACCCTTCGAATGGCGAGTAGCAAAGAACTCTTGCAAAATGCTGCTACGGGAATCACTTATCGACGCCAAGAAGGAATGAAAGCAGCCAAGTCATGCGCAAAGAACCTCTTCTCAAAATTGGATCAGTCGTTGTGTAAAGACGAAGGTAAACAAGCGCAAGGACGAAGGAAGAATGTTAGTTATTCAAAAGAAGATGTGGGTCCAACGTCAAAGTAAGCCAACATTGCATAATGATCGTCATACATGTTCATGTAATGACTCAAAGATGCGTGAGGTGGAGAAGGTATGGAAAAGGAAGAAACCCCAGGCAAAGCAGCTCTCTCCAGACAAGTCGGCTATCTCCTTAAAGCATGAACAAACTCAAGATGAAGGAATCCTCCAAGGCACGAAGCTGAAGAAGGATTCTCCAAGTGAAGTTAAAGCGGCCCCATCACAGAAAATAAAGAACTCGAGTCTGAAGACACTAGTTCTTTCTTTAGTTCAATGGCCTCGAAGGATTCACAACAAACTCAAGATAAAGCAAAGTGATGTGAAGCGCATGGACTTCACTGCTCCAAGACCAAAAAATTGATACAAGAACGCTCCTGGAAAAGAGCCTAAACTTTCTCCGTCTTCTAATATGAAGATTGGTCATAGCTCCTGGATAAGAGCCTAAACTTTCTCGATCTTCGCATATGAAGATTGTCTACAACTTCTGGATAAGAGCCTAAACTTTCTCGATCTTCGCATATGAAGCTTGTCTACCGCTCCTGGAAAAGAGCCTAAACTTTCTCAATCTTCGCATGAGAAGATTGTCTACCGCTCCTAAGGCATGAGCATAAACTGCTTCAACGCTCCTAAGGCATGAGCATAAACCGCTTCAATGCTCTAGAAAGAGCATAAATTGCACCATATCTCCTGGATAAGAGCCTAAAGTTTCTCAACATTTGCATGTGAAGATTGTCTCCCGCTCCTTTAGTACGAGCATAAACTGATTCACAGCTCTGGAACGAGCATAAACCACACCACCGCTCCTTTAGTACGAGCATAAACTACTTTACAGCTCCTAAGGCATGAGCATAAACCGCTTCACTACTTCGTGCACACAAGAGTATAAACTGTGAATGCGCCCAAATTGAACTACGTTCGACTTGATCCTCTAAAGGGTACGTAGGCAACTTAAGACATTGCCTTGAGTACAATCGTAAACAACAAAACATAACTCGTTCCCCCTTGAAGTATGAGTTCGAGAAAGAGCGAGTGTGCCATTCATGATAGGCTCTTAGCCTTTCCCGATAATTTAATTGATTTCAAAAAGAGTATTTCTAAGAAATCACTAAGTTATGGGACTAGGGTAAGCATTGGCAGTGCTATCGCGCTTGACTTTCCTCCTCTATTAGTAATGATGAGATCGCCAAGGCCATGAAGCAAGGAATTAGAAATTCACCGTCAGAAGGCAACACTCTGTTAAAAGTGTGTCATGTTGCAGAACTTGTGAAGAGCTACACTTGGTAAAAGAGCGCACATGTATCTGAATCGTGAAGGAAACACCTCTTTTCAAAGGAAGGATGTGCAATGCCTCTGAACTCGTGGCTGCAACACTTCTTTCAGTGAAAGTGTGTGCAGTGTCTCTAAACTGTAAGAGCGACATCTCTTTTAGGGAAAGGATGCACAATGCCTATGAACTCATGGATTCAACACTCACAATGCCTATGAACTCATGGATGCAACACTTCTTTCAGGGAAAGAGCGTGCAATGTCTCTGAACTGTAAGAGCGACATCTCTTTCAAGGAAAGGATGCGCAATGCCTCTGAATCATCGAAGCAACACTTCTTTCAGAGAAAGAGCGTGTGATGTCTCTGAAATGTAAGAGCGACATCTCTTTCAGAGAAAGGATGTGCAATGCCTCTGAACAAGTAAAAGCAACACGTCTTTCAGCGAAAGAGTGTGCAATGTCTCTGAACTATAAAAGCGACATCTCTTTCAGAGATAGGATGTGCGATGCCTCTGAACGGTAAGTGCAACACTTAATTAAAAGTGTGCGGTGCCTCTGAACGGTATGTGCAACACTTAGTTAAAAGTGTGCGGTGCCTCTGAACGGTAAGTGCAACACTTAGTTAAAAGTGTGCGATGCCTCTGAATAGCGAAAGCAAGACGTCTTTCGGAAAAAGAGTGTGCGATGTATCTTCGGTCGCCTAACTGGACGAGGAGGGAGGCTACGATGGTTGACACTGACTATATCGCTGCAAAAAATGAGGATGGAGGATCACCTTCAAGGACAAGGTTGCATAAAGAATATATCTTCAAAACTTTGAGCTGAATGCAAAAAGGATGATGAAAGTCATGAAACCTAGCTGGTCCCTATAGTTGAGTCTGATGCCTTAGTAGAAAGCTTCTTGTAGCATTAGCACGACGTAAAATATGCTACTACCTGTGACTAGGATTATGTGAACACATGCATGTGAATGTGCATGGCCGCATAGGTGTAACAGTGCATGTGTATATGCTTTGTTAAGCCATTAAAACAAAAAAGAGAACTTGAAATATCACCCAAGGAAGAAGCTATATCTTCTTCGTTCCTTTTTCCGCCACAAATCGAACTAGCTACCAAAGGATTGGACAAATCTAGCTGGCTATCATGACTCGGGCTGTATAAGTCACTTTTGTGCAGCGGCCATGGATGAAGTCCAAGCAGCAAGCGACATAGTCTTCCTAAACCGTTCCTGCAATATTGAAGAACGGAAGCGAGTTATGATCTGCTAATCATCCATCGATGGCTATGGCAGCTAGGCTGAATGAGAAACAATAGCAGCTGCAACGCAACCGCGAAAGCAAACAGCGTATAGAAAACAAAAACAAAATTGAAAGGGAAGGGTGTTGTTACAGAATGTAAGAACACAATAGCCCTAAGTTTGAATGAGCACGGTGGCTCCTTCGCTTGGATGGATTTAGTGGCTTCATCGCTTGACCAAGATGATTGTTGCTTGAACCACTGGCTCCGTTGTTGGAATGGAGGACAGGGCTATGCCGCTCAAACGCCATGGCTGTTCCGCCATCGTGGAGGCTTGTTGCTTGAATGGAGGTCATCGGCTCGTCGCTAGGGTTGTCGTGGAGACTTCAAGGATCTGTTGCTTGTTGGCAACTCTGTGCTTGGGTGTACCTCATGACTGCTCGGTTTCTTGTAATCACGGCGAATCCATCACGTCAACCGTATGGAAGCTCCATCACTTCGACGGCACGGCGGCTCCATCGCTTCATTAGAAGCCCTAACTAGGTCGTCTGAATAGATACGACGGCTCGGTCCAAAGGACACCATGGCAGATACCTGCCGGAACGAGAAAGGGTTCTCGAGTGGACATCATTGCCTCTTCGCATAATAGACACGGTGGCTTCGCGCTTGGGTAAACATCCCAGCGCCCCATTGCTTGAATAGACATCATGGAGGCTTCTTCTCTTGGATGGACGTCGCAGTAACTTCGACTCTTGGACACACATGGTGGCTCCAAAGATGCTTCCTCGCTTCAACATGGTGGCTCGGCTGCTGAATTGAACAAGAAAGGCGGGGCTTGTTTGCCTTAATGTGCAAGGACGGAGGCTTGGTCTCCTAACGAACAAGGACAGAGGCTCGGTCGCCAATCTGCGTTGATGGTTGAAAAGGTGGCGCCATTAATTGCAGCACCGTTACTGTTGCAGGTAGGAAAAAACACAGCGCCAATCATGCCAATTGAAAAGCTAGCGCCTGGCAAACGACCATAGTCACGTTAGCAACGGCATCACAGCGGCATAATAACCATGCTGAAGGGAACTTCGGATGGGAAAGCAAAGGCGCAACCGGCAAATCAGGATCACAACTGGAGGCTTGCTTGTTTCATCCAAACAAGAGCAAGCTGCAAAGAAACAACAATGGAGCACTGCAACGCTGAAAGGAAGACAATAGCAGCCCAGCAAAACCCTTGTGGGATTACATTCCTCCTGCTAGAAAAAGAAAAGAGTAAAGAGCAGTTTAAAGAAAAAATAAACAAAGGAAAGGAAAAGAGAAACCTAATACTACATGTTATAACCTCAACATGTGATGAGAAATACCAGTGGCATATTTATAGTGTCTTCAGGCGGCTAAAGAAGCATCTAGAAAGCTCGGCTCAAAGGAGATAAATATTTTTTTTCTTTAGAGAAAAGGAAGGAAATAAAATACAAGAGGAAAAATGAATATTCCTAATAATGATGCATTCCTCGCAACCGCTTCGTCACTGAGGCAGTACTGGGCTGTCAAAATGGGGCTTTGAAAAAAAAGAAGAGTGAATCAGTTTCTACAAAAGAAGAATGAGCAAACCCCATTTGGCTTCATGCTCGTTGTAGTTGCTAAAACATCATTCTTTATTTGTCAAAGGTGTAATGCTACTGTATTGCACAAGTGCAATTAAGCTATGAAAATTCAAAAGTAAATCCTCCATTAAATTGGGAATAGGAAAAAAAAGCTTGTAAAGCCATGTTCAAATAATCAATACTTGCAGATAAAAGTTAATAGCCAGACAGCATTTTATCGAGAATCGTCCGCTAACAAGCTCAAAATCCAGCAAACAAGTCTCGAGGGGGCATTTGGAGACACGCAAAATTTGCGGCCAGTTAAATAGTGCCGCGTAACTATTATTGCCTAATTAAACAGTGAGATCAAATTGCACTCGCTGCAAAATTGCTACCCTTAAGCAATAATTAATAGGGGGCCAAAGTGTAAGTAAGACAAAATTTATTTACAAGCAAGGACTGCTTATGGCGACGCCACGTCACTACATGACACGGCTACAAGTCACCAAGCTCGGCCAATAGTGTTGCGCCACTTGTCAAAATGATGCAGCTATCAAGACTAGCAAGCTTGGCCAATAGTGTTGCGCCACTTGTCAAATTGATGCAGAAAATAAATATATAAATAAATAATTATATTTATTTTCTACCTTGGCCAACAAGTCAGCCCATGCCTATATAAAGGGGCCATCCCTAGGCATAAATCACACACAATTACACACAAATACATCTTGCAAGAAGGATAGAGCTCTGAAGATCAAGCTATTGAAGTCCTGAAGAGTTCATCCATCATCAAGACCTTTGAAGTTCTTCATCAAGTTCTTCGAAGATCATCATCAATTCCCTCAAGCCGTTGAAGATCTCCATCCACGTTCTTCAAGAAACTCGAAGATCTTCAAGCCGTTCTTCGTGTTCTTAAAGGCGTTCATCCGGTTCTTCATCAACATCGAAGATATTCATCTGTTCGATCCGAGATCAACCCTCTAAAGACCTCGATCGACGTTTGTATTCTTCGAAGATCCTACCTGCGTTCTTCAAGACATTGGAATATCTTCAAGTAAGTTCTTCGCATTCTTCAAGACATTCAAAGCGTTCTTCGCCGAAATTGAAGAACGCCTACCCGTTCGATCCGAGATCAAGCTCCAAAGCCCTCGTTCGACGTTCAAGGAGGAGAATCAGGGGATAGTAATTTCTGTTATAAATTCATTACAGAGATTGTAATCCGCTACATCAAGTCATCAATAAAAATATTTGTTTCACCGAATTTCTCTCATTTGTTTCCAATTGCATAAATTTGTGTGTACAAGTATATTGACACGAAAGGAGCTAAGGCTCAAGGCTAAGCATGTCAACTCACAAAAATATCTTGAGACAGAACATTGAACCACATATGGACGCGAAAGGAGCTAGGTGTGCTAGACTAAGCATGTAAACTCACCTGAAGTCAACTCAGCAATTATACAAAGGATGTTCGCCGAAGCCTATGTCCAGGAATTCGTCGCCTACAATTTATAAATGTCTAGTCACAATGGTGTTATTTCTGAATAAGCGGATACGCTAGCCCTATACGAATGCTTGGCTAGGACGGATACTAAGTTCGACTCTCTCGATACCTTCAATAAAGCCCAATAAGACCATCCTTTAAGTCATTTAAATTATATATATATATACATACAAGTATATATAAAGAAACATTCTTAAGATAACTTGGTATTAAATCAATACTTATATAAATTTATAAGTAATATTGATTACCAGCAACGGTAGGGAAAATACATTCGTTATATTTATAAAGAGTGACTTTAGCTAGAAAACAAATATTAGTGTTGATAAGAGTTTAATAACTATTTAATAACTAAGGTGTTATTTTATAAAACAAATATTTAAATATACGAAGGTTACAATTACCAAGTAATTTCATCTCCCAAATATTCTTATTAGTTTGTGGAAAAGATTTATAAGTTTTGAGGTGATACTTTACAAAAACGATTTATGTGTAAATTGTAGAGTTTTTGTTTATTAAACACAAGTTAATTGTAAACTTTAAAACAAAGCATAATATATGAAGTATTATGGAATACCATCAGCCCCCCCCCCCTTACCAACAGGTTAGGAAAAGACAACTAACGCCCCTAAAGTTTCTGAAAAGTACAATTTAACCCCCCCAGAACATGAAATTCGACATATACTCAATCTCACCAATCGAAATACGAATTCGAGCTACTAAAACATGATTTTGATTACATAAAACAACTCAGGAGGTGATTTGGAACTTACCCACACCAAGAATCGCAAGAATTGATCAAGAAATCAATCGGGTCGAGGTCGACGGAATTGTCGCCGGCGATGGAGTTTGACGGCACCTATACAGTGGGTTCTGGCCTAGGCTGAGGGTTCCAGGAGTTCAATCGGACCTCCAGGAGTCGATAGGTACTGGTTTGAAGAGGTGGGTAGAGCTGGTGGTGCTTGACCCGCTTTTCGCCGGTGTTAATGGTGGGTTCGACGGCGGCTATTTCAGCAGCTACTGGCTGCTGCTATGGCCTCTGTTTCTGATCCGTTTTCTGGTCCAGAGATCGAAATAGAGAGAGATATTGAGAGAGGACAGAGAAATGGAGAGCAAAGGAGGTGATGGGAAGTTCGGGTGGCCTCCCGACGGGGTAGCGGCGGCGGTTGGTGGCTGGGTTTGTCAGCAGCTGCTGCTGCTGCCTCTGTTCGGGCCGGTGACACAGAAGGAGAGAGAGACAGGAGGAGGTAGGAGGGCAGAGAGGTGAAGAGAAAGTTGCGATAGAGGTGGTGGTGATGGAGAGCTTGAAGGCGGTGGTTATGGCGGTGGCGTTGGCGGACGGAGGGGAGGAGGAAGATGAGGGTGAAGATGATGATGATGAGGGTGACGGTGAGAAAGAGAGAGAATGATTTATAGCAGAAGAGTAGTGTGGAGGAAGGAAGTAGGAGAAGCTTATGGTGGAAGAGAGGGTGTAGGTGGCGGTGGCCAAAAATCTTGCTGGAGAAGGTGAAAATTTTTGAAGGTGATAAGCATTGGGAGAAATATTAAGGTGTGGGTGGCACACCGACGGGTATTGTGATCTAGTGAAATTCACACACTTAATTTCGCGGTGGTTCTACCCGCGTTAAAATTCAAAATAAAATTAACTCTCGTTTATTTACTTTCACATACTAATTCGATATTTTTTCTAAAATCTTAGACAAATATCTTAGTTACAAAATATAATATTTTACCTGAGTTTGAATTTCTCAATTAAAATTGTATAACGCTGTATAAATTACTGATTTACCCTTAGCAATTTATCGGGGTATTACATTGATTTTGAGGGGTGAGAGTGAATTTTGTTAATTCTTTCAATCAGTGTGCAGGGACACAGGTACAGAAGACGCTCCGGGTTCCCCTTCTTGATGCGTGTGATAGATAATGTGAGTAGGCGCATCAGAATCCGGACGCGAGGTGATACTTTTCCTTAAACTGTCAACAGTCCACAAGACCCCTTCTTGTTGCAGTTTCGCGGCAACGGTGCCCATGTAGGTCCGGGCACCCCAGGTACCTCTAACTCTCTATGTTCTACGTTTTGAGCGATAATTGTGTAGATCCACCGTCAACACATTTAAGCGATGAGTCCTCTTATTATTTCTCTAAATTCGTTGAGGACAACGAAACGCTTAAGTCTGGGGGGGGTTGTGTATATTTTTGCTAGCCATGTCTGTTTGCATAGCCTGTTACATATAGATTGTGTAGTATTGTGAGTAGTGTGGTTAGTGTAGAGTGTTTTAAACATATGTCGTACTGTGTTAGAATTGTTAGTTTATGCATTGTTTGCACTTTTATCTTTTTGAGTCCCCCTACCAAATTTTTGTGGATAGTCGAGTTGGCCAATGCATATAGAGTTAGGAAAATATGGGAAAATTGAAAAAAAAAATTGAGAAAAATAGAAAAGCAAAAATCCATAAAAATCTAAAAATTTTGAGAATAAGGGCAATTGATGAAGCTTGAAACTGAAGAGAGTTCAATGAAAGAGACTTTGAGAATAGGAAGCGCCATAGTAGGGAAAACTTTAATCTTTTTAGTATTTTGCGCACCGGTTTCACGAAAGGATGTCCCGGGTATTCAGGGAAAAGTGGAATGAAGACGAGGGCATACCTTTAGTTCCTATATTGTGCTAGGAGGATTTAGTCATAAGAAGTCGAATAGTCTGTTTTCGAGTGGAAACTTGTGGACTCTTGTAAATCTGGGGTGGACCTTCGTGTAGAGTCGGTTCCATGTGGTACGCTGCTCTAGCCTAAGTGAAGTTAGGGAGTGTACACCACCATCCCTTAAGGCGGTTTCAAGAGCTAACCGAAAAAGCCCACACTTAGTAGCTCTAAATGCACGGTTGAAAAGAAATAGAAGAGAATGAAGAAAGAAAAAAGAATCAAAATCTTCTATTGGATTAGATACGGTGAACAACCTAATGTGCCTCCGTTCACGCGGGGAATTTGGATTCAATCCAATTAGAGCGTCTAAGGAAAATTAAAGTCAAGCCGTATTACACGGAGTTGTGTCTCCCGTCAATGGGACAACTTGCATTCAATGCAATAGCGGCTAAGAGGGTCTGAAAACCTCAAATGACTTGGCGACGAAAGACGATCTTAGAATTTGAGATGCCTAGACCCTCTGAGCTAAATGACATGCTCAAGTCTTGGATTGTTTATGGTGGATGTTTGGGGACCCCTTAGTGAACTTGTGCGTATGATCATATTATCTCAATTTCTTGCTATTGGTTGTGAAATTTCGAAAAAGACTTGTGAGAGCTTGATGATTTTGGTTAGTGATAGCGAGATTGCCCAATCTCTAACTAAAAAGAAAAAAATTTGGTGTTGTTTCAATTTTTGCATTGTTTGATAATCGAGTTGCATTGTATAGTCATGTAGATTGCATGGGTGTGTGTGTTGTTTGTGTCACATGGTTAGTGAAGTTGAATGCAATTCGGTGGATTGAAAATCATAATGTGAGAAATGTTTTTGATTTTGCTCGTGACGCGCAAAAAGGTAGTGTGGGGGGATTTGATAACTCTATATTAGAGTTATATTTCTTCTACGTTTGTGTACCGTTTTGTGTAGTTTCCGGGTTGAATATATTAGAAATACACTATGAACTTGAGGAAATTGGATAAGCTTAGCTTTGAGTGATAAATTGTTAATCCGGGCGTTTTTCACATTATTTACATTTATTTTGTCACTTTTGATCGCACTGGGTGTTTTCGTGTTGTGTTGGACAGAAAACAGTGCTCATGGATCAAGAGGAGGAGGAAAACGAACTTCAGAACATATGCGAAAGCTAGGGAGAGGAAGAAATTGGAAGAAAAGAGGACAAAGATGGGAAAAAGGGGTCAAAGTGTCATTTTAGAAAGTTTGGATAATGACACTTAACACCCCCAATGAAGAATAGAAAAGAAGACTTAGAAAAATTGAGCAGAAGAAAAGTGAAGAAAACCCACTGAAGTGTAGGATCAAAAGTTGATCCTAGGATCAAAGCAGATCGCAGGATCACAATATGTGATAGCACGATCAAGTGGGCGGAGGTTGTGGAGAAAAAGAAGAAAACTCACTGACTTGTAGGATCACAAGTTGATCCTACGATTAACAGCAGATCGCAGGATCAGATTTGGTGATCCCACGATCAGACAAAAGAATAGAAGCTCGATTAACAGCAGATCGCACGATCAGGATAAGGTGATCGTGCGATCTGAAGGCAGGACCAGCGTACTCACGACAAGTAGGAGGGGGCATTAGGGTTATTAATTAATATTGTGAGATGATTAATTAATACACCCTAAGGTTAAGAGAAAGAGACACGTGAGGAAGAAAAAGGCCATCAACGCAAGGAGAAAAGAAAGAGACGGGGATCAAGAGGAGGACTCCTCCTCCATTGAAGATCTAGGGTTTCATCTTCTTCTTCTTCTTCTTCTTCTTCTTCTTCTCTCAATCTTTGTATGGAGAAACTTGTAAGTTTTGTTTGGTTGATTATTCTTAGCTAAATACTTTGCTAGGCATCTCTACGAGAGCCTAGGGTTTATGTAAACGGTTATTTTCCGGATTTCATACTTTGTTTTATGCGTTTGGATTTGATTCTTCAATTGAATGTTAGTTTCTTGAACTTGTTGTTGATCTTAGTCTATTGACACGATTAGGATATGATTTGATATTCAACGAAACTAGGGTTTATTTTGTGAATCAATTCATTCCTTAAAGTTAATATTCGTTCTAGTTACACGTTCTTGTTCTATGCTTAATCTTTGGTATGAATGGAGTAGCTACCCGGACGTGCTAGCTAATTGGATGAGTGCACGACAGTGACTCAACCTAATTGTGTAGAGAATTTGAACACAATCCCGAATCACGGAGACCTAAAAGGACAAGTGTTAGGATTGGCCTAGTATGGGTAGATTCGGTAGGATTATTTAGCTGTTCCGTGAAACGGTGGGCCGACAGGACCCGTTATCGTACCAGTAGATGACCTGCTAGAACGGACCGGTAGACAACATGAGACCGAGAGGAGATTGTAGTTAACCGAGACGTAAAATGACATGAGACCGATAGGAGATTGTCAGTGCAATTACCCAGCTGAACTAGAATAGAATTTACGTGTTACATAGTTGAACCGGAATTCGTCTACAACCCTAGGTAATCTAGAGATTGCCTAATTTCTCAATATCTTTTATTAAATATAAAATAAAAATACAAAAATATTAGCTTAGTTGTTATTTCAATTCTAAAATTCAATCAAATCTTTCCTCCTTCACCGTACTCTAAATTAAATAACTAATTAAATAATCTCAAGCATGTCCTCGTGGGATCGATAACTCGGGGTTGAAATACCACCCCTATATTACTTGATCGTGCACTTGCGCATACGCGTTAAGAATCTGCGTCAATATCATAACGATAGTAAGGGTTTGAGTATCAAAGTATCTTTTGGTTCTCCTTTGATGACTTTACACGTGAAAAAGTATTAACGTCTCTACGACTAGTTCACTCCTAGGATTGAATCTGGATCCTTCAAGCCTTTGTTCTAGCTAGGATTGAAGGAAGAAGAAGAAGATCACGATCACGCAAACCGGAGCAAGTAGGGGGCGGCACCTCCTTGAGGCCAACTGGGTGAGGGGGGGGGGGGGCAAAGGGGCTTTGGCCTCTTTGTTGCTTTATCTCTCTCTCTCTCTCTCTCTCTCTCCTTATTTTTCTCTCCTACTGTATGTTATGAGCATTTGTTATGAGAAAAAGGTAGGAGTTTCCTTTATATAGTCCAACAACTCCTGACTGCATAAAAGACCCTATCCTAATCCCGTCCATACAGGGATTAGTCCAACTTTCAAATTAGTCCTACCAAGTTTGCAAGTAGTTGCGCATTGATCCGTCTATTTAATTAATTATATTAATTAATTACCAAGTCCGGTCTAATCCATAGGGAGTGTGACCCCATAGGTTTCTACTTAGTTGGTAGTAACAATTACTAACATGGAGCGGCCTCTAGCAAGACATCCACGCTACCCAACTAATAGAAATAGTCATCCGAAAAAACTTGTGCAAGTATTGTCTCATCCCTTTATATCTATGTCCGGATTGGACACGAGACATACAAGTCACACTCGTATATCAAATCCTTAGTTTCTCGATCATGGGAATTGTCTTATCCATGCAGATAACATCAGTATCCTATATTGATTTATATGAGTCTGGCCAGACATTCTATAAGCACCATGCCTCGAGTGGCAGTGGATATTTACTCCCTTTATGTGGGAGGGACAAATTCTATCTATGTCACTACCATCTCTAAGCTTGCTTCCTTATTGTATCCGACTAATGCCTTTATTACTACTCAATTATGGTGTAGCGTTTGACGATGTCAAAACACGACATTCCACAACTAGATGATCTTGTGACTTCAAGTCTAAGGATGACAATATCGTTGTCACTTCAAGAAGCACTTGTGACTTTACATAACCTGTATGTAGCCCTCTCGTTGTGGGTCAATCCAGTATGTTATTACTCCTAATGCATACCCATGTGTTGGATCGTGTTATCACCATATCAATCCAACCCCATAATTGTCTTATAGTTGATCGTCCTGTTAATCAATATAATTAACCAGGGATATTTAAGATAAACAACACATTTTCAATATAAGAACTTCATTTTATTAAATATCTCCATAAATAATACAATGAATGTTCCTAGCCAAAACATTGTTCATATTAAAGAGATTGCCCCTAGGGCATCTATTCGAACAGTCTCCCACTTGCACTAGAGTCAATCCGGTGCATCTCGTATGCCTATATATCTAGTGTGTCCTTCACGCTTGCGCTGAACAAGTAGCTTTGTAAGCGGATCTGACAGATTCTCATCTGTAGGAATCTTGCATATCTTCACTTATCCTCTATCGATGATATCTCGAATAAGATGGAACTTCCTGAGTATGTGTTTGGATTTCTGGTGTGACCTGGGTTCCTTTGATTGTGAAATCGCACCAGTGTTGTCACAATACAACTCTACTGGACCCACAATGCTAGGAACCACACCAAGCTTAGTAATGAACTTCCTAATCCAAACAGCTTCCTTTGCTGCACCACTCGCAGCAATGTACTCACCCTCAGTTGTAGAATCAGCAATCGTCTCTTGCTTGGAACTCTTCCAGCTCACAGCTCCTCCATTCAGGAAATACACGAATCCCGACTGAGATCTGAAATCATCTATGTCGGTTTGGAATCTTGCATCTGTGTAACCCCTTACACGCAACTCTTCCTCTCCTCCATAGATCAAGAACATATCCTTAGTTCTTCTCAAGTACTTTAGGATGTTCTTGAACGCTATCCAGTGACTCACCCGAATTAGATTGATATATGCTTGTCATACTCAATGCGTATGACACATCTGGTCTTGTACATAACATGGCGTACATGATGGATCCTATGGCCGAAGCATAGGGTACCCTACTCATGCGTTCCTTCTCAATCTCATTGGAAGGACAATCATTCTTCGAAAGAATGATTCCATGCGACATGGGCAAGAATCCCTTCTTGGAATCTTGCATTTTGAACCGATTCAATACTTTGACTTAGGCCTAGCAGCTCCTTTGATCTATATCTATAGATCGTGATACCAAGTATATAAGCTGCTTCCCCTAAGTCCTTCATTGAGGAACACTTTCCTAGCCAATCTTTCACAGATTGCGGTATGGAAATGTTGTTTCCAACGAGTAGTATGTCATCCACATACAAGACTTGAAAAGCAACAGAACTCCCACTAACGTTCTTGTAGACTAAAAAAACCTTCTTGTAGACACAAGATTCATCTTCGTTCTTGATGAAGTCAAACTCTTTGACTACTTCATCAAAACGTCTCCAACTCCTGAAAGCTTGCTTTAATCCATAAATGGATCGTTGTAGCTTACAGACTTCATTTGCATGCTCTGGATCCACAAAAACCTCAGGTTGTGTCATGTACACATCCTCGAGGAGTTTTCCATACAGAAACGTTGTTTTAACATCCATCTGCCAAATCTCATAGTCGTAGTAAGTTGCAACGGCAAGTAGGATTCGGATGGATTTGATCTATGCGACTGGTAAAAAGGTTTCATCATAGTCAATATCATGAATCTGTCTGAATCCTTTTGCCACCAATCGGCCCTTATAGGTAATCACATTTACCATCCATGTCGGTCTTCTTCTTGAAGACCCACTTGCACCCTTAGGGTGGTTCCACCAAAGTCCATACTTCTGAGAGTCACTTCTTGTTGGTGTACATGGATTCTATCTCCGATTCTATGGATTTGAGCCACTTCTGAGAGTCAGGCCCTTTCACGGCCTCTCCATAGGTAGTAGGCTCATCATCTATGAGAGACGTGTAACCAGACTCAGTCACGAGAAGTCCATACCTCTCTGGCTCCTGTCGCACTCTACTTGACCTACGAAGCTCTTGTGTTACTTGAACATGTTCTTCCACAACATTTGTGGTTCCTGTTCGTGTTCCATAGTAGGATCAGTAGTTTGTGGTTCTTGAATTTCTTAAAGTTCTACATTCCTCCCACTTGCTTCTTTAGAGACAAATTCTCTTTCTAGAAACACGACGGACCGAGCAAAAAATACTTTGTTCTTAGATGGATTGTAGAAGTAATATCCCTTAGTTTCCTTATTGTATCCCACAAACTTACACTTATCCGACTTAGGCCCCAGTTTTTCTGATTGTAAACGCTTTTCATAGACATCGCAGTCCCAAATCTTCATCAACGACACTGTGGGACACTTCCCACTCAACATCTCATGCGGTGTCTTCATGACCGATTTAGATGGACACGGTTAATGGTGAAAGCTGCACGCAATATAGCATAGCCCCAAATGATAATGGAAGATCAGTTTGACACATCATAGATCGAAACCATGTCTAACAGTGTTCGATTACTCCTCTCGGACACACCATTTCATTGTGGCATTCCGGGTTGAGTGAGTTGGGATAATATCGCACCCTCTCTAAGATAGTCGTCAAACTCTTGGCTCAAGTATTTTCCTCCACGATCCGATCGTAGAGCCTTGATACTTTTGTCAAGTTGCTTCTCTACTTCATTCTTGAATTCTTTGAACTTTTCAAAGAATTCAGATTTGGCCTTCATAAGGTATACAAATCCATATCTACTGAAATCATCAGTAAACGTAATGATGTAGACATAACCCCCCGGAAGGCGTGACAAATGGCCCACATACATCAGTATGCACGAGTGCCAACTACTCACTAGTTCTATCACCTTTATTATTGAAAGGGGACTTTGTCATTTTTCCCAATAAACAAGCTTCACATGTCTCATATGATTTAAAATCAAATGAGTCTAGAAATCCATCCTTATGGAGTCTAGATACATGTTTCTTGTTTATGTGGCCTAAACGACAGTGCCATAGATAAACAGTATTTAAATCATTTATTTTAATCATCTTGGTATTTATGTTATAGACAGGATTATTTAGATCAAGGATATATAGTCCATTAAATAATTGCGCACTATAATAGTGAATACTACCAAAATAAATGGAGCAACAATTGCCCTTTATTGAAATAGTAAAACATTTCTTGTCCAAACATGAAATAGAAATAATGTTTCTGCTCATAGCAGGCAAAAATAGCAATTATTTAATTCTAAAACTAATCCTGAAGGCAGAGACAGCTCGTACACGCCTAAAGCCAATGCAACAACCTTTGCTCCATTCCCAACGCGCATATCTATCTCCCTTTAGCCAATCTTCTACTTCTCTTTAGATCCTGTTCATTTCGACAAATGTGAGATCCACATCCAGTATCCAATACCGAAGATGAAGAGAAAGTAATATTGACATCTATAAACAAAAATACCTGGTGGTGGTGGAATCACAATCCAAAGCCCTTTATCCTCCGGATACTTTGGGCAGTTCCTCTTCCAGTGTCCAGGCTGACTGCAGTAGTGACAATCACCCTTAGTCACACCCTTGGCAACGCCACCAACAGGCTTAAGAGCAACTTCCTTGGATTTAGCAACTTCCTTTCCTTTTCCTTTGGAGGTAGAGGCAAACCTTTTGCCTTTTCCCTTTATGCACCATCATTATGGCATTTCTCTTTCCCTTGTTGATGATTTGCTCAGCTGTCCTCAACATATTGAGCATATATGGCAGAGGCTTGACGATCTCATTCATGTTATAGTTCATGATAAATTTTCCATAACTATCATGCAACGATTGCAAGATGAGATCAGTCGCCAACTCTTGGCCCATGGGAAACCCTAGGCGTGTAAGGCTCTCTGGGTACCTGATCATACTGAGCACGTGAGTCCCCACAGGGTTTCCATCTAACATATGACATTTGAACAATGCCTTGGAAACTTCATATCGCTCAACCCTTGTCTGCTCTTGGAAGAGCTGCTTTAAGTGAATGATCATATCAAACGCAGCCATGTTCTCATGTTGTTTCTGGAGCTCAGATGACATGGTGCAAAGCATAAGGCAGGCTGCATCATTAACATTGTTAACGACCTTTTGATGCGCCTTTATGGCTGCAACATAATTGTTTTCTAGACCTGCAGGAACTTCTTCCTCTAGAGTGTACAATTTCTTTTTCTTTCTTGAGAACGATTCTCAAGTTCCTGTACCAGTCTAGAAAGTTGGTTCCAGAAAGCTTGTCCTTCTCAAGGACAGAATGTAGGGAGTGTGATGAACTCGATGAGTTGTTTGCCATTGGAATTATACAAAATGAAAAATATACAAGTTTTCGCATTTTGTGAACGAATTACTATATTTAATAATGGCTAGATTATTAAACATAGCTCCCACTATTTTTCTCGGATTAATAACCCTCAATATTAATGCGGAAAATATCATTATATTTTCTAGTGGGTGTCAAGATTCATATTTCACTTATTTTGATCTTGCTTTGGCAAGTCACCCAAAATTAGTTATTTAGGTATGAACAATTCTATTTGCATCCTCATGCAATTATTGGTTCAATTGGGAACATAAATCCTTATTTATCCATCCCATGAATAATCCCAATTGGTCGCCTCTAGGCTTTTAATCTTATTAAAATCTCCTAGTTGCGTCCAACCTCTTACTTAAACAATTTCTCATTACTTGCTTGTGCCATCGCAACACAATCATGACAAACCAAGTCGCTCTGCTTTGGCACGCACGAGCTTAATAATCATGATCATGACGAGTGTTTAAGTAACGAGAAGACAAAACGCAATATTTAAATCGAGGGATTTTTCTTTTTCCAATTTCAATTATTTTGTTGATGCATATCAACGGATCTACTTATTTTGAGTTGGAAAAACTCACAAATAAAAGATCCGGATTGTTAATTATCTTATTATCAATTTTGCATGCATCAACCCATACACCAACGATAAATAATAAGACAATAAAATAAACAATCACAAAAGAAAAATTTACGCGATATGGATATGGCCTCTAAACTAAGATATTCTCAAGCCAATGAGAATATATATGAACCCTAAAAATAGCAAGCTCATCTCCAAGTGCCTCCATCCTTTTGTCCATGCTCCATAGCTTTTGTGGATTGTCGCAATCTAGTGGTTTCTCCATGTTCCTTCTTCAAATCTTGGCTATTATCTACTCTATCTAATTCTAGATAGCATCTAAACTGAATAGAGAGATCTCACAAGTTGAGAAGAAGATCGGCTCGCAGGCCGTAAAACCTAATTAACTATTACATTAATTTGATCAGCTCGCAGGACGCAAAACAAACCACAAAAATAAACATCCACAACAAATCACAACCTAAGGCCATATCCAATCACCATGCAAAAAGCACATAAACAGTTAAAATCCTATTTAACGCGCTTGGTCAATAATTGTTTTTGGACGTGCTAGGGTCAAAACAGTCCAATAGGGCTCACCTTGGATTGGCCGAAAAACCTAAAGGGACGCCACAAGGCCTAGGGACCGGCCGACCATAGGCCGCACGGTCAACTCGTGCGCGCCTAGGCCAGTTCGGCCCTTAGGCCGTGCGGTGTCTTGGGCGGCAAGGAAGGAGGCGGTCACAATGGGTTTCGAACCTCCTTGTGGGAGTTATTTCCAAAACAAATCCTACTCCTTGTTGCCCAAGTTTAGTTGTTTTCATACTTGAAAAACCCTTTTTTCAAGCATGTGCTCAAACCCTAGCCTTCTAGATCCAAATATTCACATCCTATGTGATTTAAACTCACTAATAATTCACATCATATGTAAAAATAGATCTTATTTGATTGAATCATATTCAATTGCATCAAATATTCTTATTTTGTTCGTTTTACGCGATAAACAACAATTTAAAGTGTAAAACAACGAAAATCGTAACACATAAACTACGTTAATGTCTACGACTTGTGGCTCTGATACCTCTGTAGGGTTTTGTAATGGATTACGCAGTGGAAATAAACAATTAATCATCCATATAAGACCCTCCAAGGATCACAAGTCTAGATATCATAACGATTGTAAGGGTTTGAGTATCAAAATACCTTTTGGTTATCCTTTGATGACTTCACACGTGAAAAATTACTCACGTCTCTACGGCTAGTCCACTCCTACGATTGAATTTGAATCCTTCAAGCCTTTGTGCTAGCTAGGATTAAAGGAAGAAGAAGATGACGATCACGCAAACCGGAGCAAGAAGGGGGTGACACCTCCTTGAGGCCGACGGGGTGAGGGGCGACAAAGGCGCTTCAGCCTGTTTGTTGCTCTCTCTATCCTTGGTTTTCTCTCCTACTCAAAGTATGTTATGAGATTTAATTATGAGAAAAATCTAGGAGTGTCCTTTATATAGTCCAACAACTCCTTTGTTGACTGCATAAAAGCCCCTATCCAAATCCCGTCCATACACGAATTAGTCCAACTTACAAATTAGTCCTACTAAGTTTGCAAGTAGTTGCGCATTAATCCTTCTATTTAATTAATCATATGTGATTAATTCCCAAGTCCGTTCTAATCCATAGGGAGTGTGACCTCATAGGTTTATACTTAGTTGGTAGTAACAATTACTAACATGAGGCGGCCTCTAGCAAGACATACACACAACCCAACTAATAGAAATAGTCATCCGACAAACCTTGTGAAAGTATTGTCTCATCCCTTTGTCTCTATTTCCGGATTGGACAGGAGACATACAAGTCACACTCGTATATCCAATCCTTAATAGTCTTATCCATGCAGATAACATCAATATCCTATATTTATTTATCTGAGTCTGGCCAGACATTCTGTAAGCACCATGCCTCGAGTGGCCATGGATATTTACTCCTGTTATGTGGGAGAGACAAATTCTATCTACGACACTACCATCTCTAAGCTTGCTTCCTTATTGTATACGACTAACGCCTTTATTACTACCCAGTTACGGTGTAGCGTTTGACGATGTCAAAACACAACATTCCACAACGAGAGGATCTAGTGACTTCAAGTCTAAGGATGACAATACCGTTGTCACTACGAGAAGCACTCGTGACTTTACATAACCTGTATGTAGCCTTCTCGTTGTGGGTCAATCCGGTATGCTATTACTCCTAATGCATACCCATGTGTTGGATCGTGATATCTCCATATCAATCCAACCCCATACTAGTCTCATAGTTGATCGTCCTGTTAATCAATATAATCGACCATGGTTATTTAAGATAAACAACACATTCACAGTCTAAGGAATTCATTATATTAAATATCTCCATAAATATTACAATGAATGTTTCTAGCCAAAACATTGTTCATATTAAAAAGATTGCCTCTAGGGCATCTATTCCAACATAACTATGAGCGGATACCCTCAGTTTGTGCGTATGGTGGCCACATTACACATAGCAGCCAAAAGTATACTCAATTTACGGAGGAAGAGTGAGGGTGATGTGAACTTGGCTATGAGAGTTGGCTATTGTATCAACCACCAACAAGGAAAAGGTCCTCAGCAAATTGAAACGAAACAAAGAAGCATGATACGATAAGTATGGAAGATGATGTTTAAACATGGAAGAGGCAATGCCTTACGATAAAAGGAGTACAATAAAATTGATGATAACCCATTGGGGTGAATGATGACTCGGTAATGATAGGGGAAGAACCCAAAAACAACAATATGTCAGCTAGGCAAAATAAGTGAAATTGGGGTAGTGCAGCACAAAGTAACGCAACGAAGGAGCCACGGTGAAGAAACATAATACATTGCCTATGAAAAAGTATTGACAGTGCAATCAATACGGCTGAACTTGATAAGGGTCTTAAGGTGGAATCAAAAGGGACTAAAGACCAGTATAAAAAAGACAATCCCGAGGTCAAACAACCGACATGAGCCATACTCAATAAATTGAAAGCAACTACAAAGTTGAGGGAAGCGAAAACACAAGGGTCAAGGAGAAACGCAAACAGTGAACACAAGACCACCCACCCCGAAGGAAAAAAAGGAGGAATTATGAACATTTAGCCCACAACTTTCCAAGATAGCTGGCACAATAAGAAACGACCGTTAGCATCACCATTTTTGCATTTGCGTTAGTTTTTGCAATGCTGGTTATTTTTTTAGGTGAAACGACCGTTCCAAGGTGTGCTTGTGTCCATTGCTTGTGTATCACAAATTATGTATCTTTTTTAAGCTTTGGTGCTTCCAAATATGATGTGGTGAGCATTATTTACGTTTCTATCTGATACATTTCAGTTTCGTCCATTTCAATTCAGTTTTGTCCATTTTATGTATTTTTATCTTTAGCTTTATCTTAAACTTTACAGTTTTATCAATTTTCTTTACTTTTCTATCAGATTTTCTGATGAAGGCGCCCTGGGGCCCATTTTTTGTTTTAGCTGGTAAAATAGTAATTATCGACTAAAACTGGCTAAGCCGGTTTATTTTCGTGGGACCAGAACGTACAGTAGCCTTTCCCAAAACAGTTACGCCACAAGTATTACACGCACATCTTCTCTTTGGGGAAGAGTTAAATTCAAATTCAAGAAAGTAAATGTGAGGTTTAGGCACACTTCATGTTTTCTCCAACAGTAATTTTGATTTTTGGAGGAGAGCTAAAGTTTATGATACTGAAGAATTAAAGTTCAGCCTGTTTCAAAGGCTTGAATCTGTTTCAAGGCCTTGAAATTGCTTTCAAGGGTTTGAAACAATCATTGCAAAATACAACATGAGCTTAGGGGGAGTTTTTGATCTCATTCCAACTCATGATCTCCTATGATTGATTATATGTTATTTTATGATGAAATACAAATCATTCTACGATTCTAAACTGTGATTAATCTATCTGTTTGACTAAGTGTTGCAGGGATATACAGTTGCCTATTTTGCAGGAATTAGTTCTTAAACTGGAATGTGCAGAAAAAGAAACTGAGCTGTTGATTTGATTCTGTGTTGGCTCAAATCTGATCTGAACCTTCCCAATTTACTCCTAAACAAAGTCAGGACAGTATCCTTGAAGATATTGAGCAACTAGCCGTTGGAGAAAGATGTTAGAAGAGTCAAGATTTGAAGCTATTTTCAGGAAAGTTTGTTGAGAAGATTCTGAAGATCTTCAATTCAAACAGGCTGCTTAAAATATGGAATCACTGAAGAATTTCGTAGACACAACAAAGCACAATACACAGAAACATTCAACAACACAGAGGATTAACAAGCAAACAAGAAGCATATCTACATCACTCAATCCAATCATCTGAAGAACATTGCATTCTCACTGAAGACTTAGTTCTCAGTGTTCTTCTCTTCTGATCTTCATTTGTTTATCATTTAGATAGTACTTATAAATCTGATTCTCATGGATTGTTCAATGTGAATAATATAGAATTCTTAGTTAATCAATTAGCCAGAGCAGGTACTAGATAGGTTAGTGAGAACCACAAGCTGTAACAGAGTAAGGCATCTCTCTGTGCTTGAGATCCAGGGCTTAGCTTTTGGTTAATAAGAATTGAGTTGAAAATCCTGCAGGGATTAAGTCCCTGAGGTAGAGACGTAGGTCCAAGTGGACTGAACTCTATAAATCATTGTGTCTCTTGCATTAACTTTGCTGCACTTTACTTAGCTTATATTTTGCTCAGAATATGTTTCAGTTCAAGGGCTTGAAACTCATTTCAAGGCCTTGAAAACTATCAACATTCTCTTTACTTTATACTTTGATTCTAAGGACTTGAAACTCATTTCAAGGCCTTGAAATACTTGCTGCACTTCCGAAATTTCTTTGAAACCACTATTTTAGCAAAATTTGCAAAAGTTACCATACTCTATTCAACCCCTTCTAGAGTATTGATCCTGTACTTATTCCTACTGTACTGTCCTTCAAGAACACCTAATAAAAAATACTATCAATTTTATTATTTATTAAAAAGTATTTGTCTTATAAAAGATGGAGACCTCCTTTCAAAATTCCCCTAAAGCCTCTCCAAGTCTTAAGACGGCCCAGCCCTTTTGTGCATCCTGAGAAAAACCAAACCAAACACTGTCAAAGCCAAGTCAAAACCCAGTCACAACCAACTAACGCTCCCCCAATCTCGAGGGGATTCACCGATTGCAATATGTTTAACTAGCCGACACGGGAAACACACAAGACTCACACCGACAAACAGTGCGACTACGTGAACTATGTACAATGCAACTCGATTATATACAATGCAAGTATCGAAAACGTATATTTTTTCCTTTTCCGTGAGATTGGGCAATCTCCCTAACTTTAACCGAAATCATCAATCTCTCTTTCGTTCCCTTTTGAAACTTCACCACACATACCAAGGAGCAGATAATAAAGGGATTGTATGCACATATTCACTAAGGCATCCGCATTCGACATTGTCAAACCTTAATTAATATGACATTTAAGGGTAAAATTCTACGTGTCAGATGACTCAATTGGAACACTTCCTACTCCAACGTCTACATTTTCATTATTTCTCTTTATTTTCGAATCATCAGATGTTTTCAGACCCTCTTAGCCTTTATTGCGTTTGACTGTAAATTGTCCTAGTGAGAGGAGTCGTGACTTCACGAATTAAGGCTTGATGTAGGTCCTTTTCGTCTTATCTCTTTGCATTGAATACAAATTCCCAACACAGATGGAGTAACATATGTTTGTGAGTGAATAAAGATATACATATTATGATTCAACCGTGCAGAGAGCTAAGACGCGTGGACTTTTCAGGATTTTCTCTTGAGACAACCGTAAAGGATAGTGGTGTACGCCCTACTACTCCACTTAGGTCGTGGCAACCGTACCACATAAAACAAACTCAACACGAAGGCATACCTTAGATCTCAAGAGTCCACAAATTTCTACAGAACAACCAAAATATATAGACGACTGAGGACTCAATCCCAATTGACACACTAGAGGACACACATATGTATCCTTACAAGCATTAAGGTCAAATCCTAGTAAACTCAACAACCAGGACACATTCTTAGTGAAACCTTCGCATGAAAATGCTATGGAAAATATTTTATCACTATGGCGCTTCCTATTTGCAAAGAACTCAATTATAAATCTCTATTCGGTTTGAAGCTGCTTTAATTGCCCTTTTCTCAAAACTTTAATTTTTAGGGATTTTTTTTTTCAATAATTCCTACTCTATATGTAGTCCTTAAAATTGCAATTCTGAAAATACCAATTTTCTTAAATCTATTTATTTGTATAATACTGTCTACGAGGATTTAACTAACGTTATTGTTGGCATAATTACGCCCATACTGAGTGTCCTTTCCGATTTGGGTAAAAGACACTTTCGTCTTTCAAGTTTGATGAAAGACATTTCACCCCTCCTAGTTTGGAAAATGAAACTTTTACCCTTTCAACATGTAAAATATCAGGACAGCTGCACTCCCTAGTTGTGACACAGTTTATTTTCGGTGGGGTCCGTTACTGATAATATATTTGGGAAAATTTGTCCTTTTAGAGTATAGGAAAATTTGTCCTTTTGGAGTTTGATACGATGAAGGGATGAAAGTGTAGTTCCCAAGTAGGAAAGGGTGAAAGTGTCTTTGTATCAAATTTAAGGGGGGTGAAAGTGTTTTATCCTTTCGAATTAGCTTCATTTGTAGTAGATCTACTAAGGACAATAAATTATTATTTGTTATGAAATATGTAATTGGACTGATGTGAATATCCACCACATAGTTGGGTGTATTTTGTATAATTATATTCTGGTCCAGAAGCCCACCTAATGCCTAATGCCTATATAAGGATGCTTAGGGTTGGAGAATAATATAATCATCTCAACACTCTTCTCCCTACATACTTGTCTCTCTCCTTATCTCTTGTTTGTCTCAACTATCGTTTCACAACACGTTATCAGCACGATAGTGCTCTGGAGGAATATTTGAGATTGGAACTGCTCTTCAGAAACTTGAAGATCCACATAAAGGTACTTTTTAAATCGTGAAAGATTGGAACCAAAAGCTATAGGTCCAATCTTCATCTACCAACCCAACGGGTTGGACAGAGTTGTTACTGAACTTTGGAGAACATATTCGTGTTTAAAAAAAATCATGTTTCTGATCATGAAACTACTAAGAGAAATATTCATATAATATATGATACCTACTTGCTTAAGTTTTTTTACTTTTAAGGGAAAGCAGTGCAAAATGTGTATTCAAATGTTTAGTGCTATGTGAATTACTTTTTGATATCATATTGTTTTAATGCACTTCAGGGGTTTTGCTTATACAGCTTTTTTTTTTTTTTTTTTTTTTTTTTTATTTTGGTTGTTGAACATGTGGATGCGGAATTAGCCCAATGATTTTCTTCTAATCATGTTTCTTCGAATCTTGTAATACGATTGAAACTGGACCAATTTTCAGTTTATGGTTTCTTTCATGGTTATTTTTTTTAAGAACATGGGTTAGAAGTATGAAACGTTTATCGTAACCTGAAGTAGCGGTACTATTTTTTATGACCAGAAGTCATAACGGTAATTACATCTCCTGAAGAAATGTCATACAATTCTTTTAACCTCCGGAAGAGGTGTCTAATAGACTTGCAAAAGTCATAATCCATACCTGAAGCTATGGATTACGCGAAATATTAATCGTAACCTGAAGTTGCGATTTTTTTTTATGACCCGAAGTCATAATTTTAGTTACATCTCCTGAAGAGATGTCCTAAAATTTTCGTGTAAACCCTCCCGAAAAGGTCATGTTTATTCGGTCACTTTATTTTATGTTTACAGATTTTTTTCATTACATAATGATGTGATTGTAACCTGAAGTTACAACATAACTAAATAAGCGCATCTAGAAGATGCAGCTATTTTATGGCTTGTAACCCGAAGTTACATATGATTAAATCTCCAGAAGAGACGCTTTCACAATTCTAGCCATTTTTACTGAAGAGGTTGCAGTCTGTTTATTTTATTATATTTTAATGTTACGCAGTTCATTTTTTTTTTTTATATTTATGTCATTATGGATCAAAAACAAACCTCCTGAAGAGGATTTGTAATAGCCATCGATGTTAATTCTGGCCATGGCACATGTACCAGAAGTTACATATTACATGATATCATAACCTGAAGTTATGAGTATTGGAACTTGGAAGTTCTAAAATATTTTAATTAGAAATCTCCTGAAGAGAAATCTACAAGTATTGAATAAGGATCCACCCTTCTGAAGAGGTCGCACTATTTTTCTTTTATAGTCTATGCTTATGCCTCTATTATGACTATTAGGTTTTGTTTATTTCGTACTTATTTTGCAAAAACATCCAGAAGATGTTCTTAGTCCTTGAGGGTTTATTGGACAAACGCATTTTATATGCGTAAAAATTGATTTTCATACCAGAAGTTATGAAATTATGACGATGTTTAAAACATGGAGTTATAAAATAATATCAAAAGATCTCCCGGAAGAGAGAATCTACAACCACTCACTTTTAAATAAAAGTATTGACATTTACGTCTCTTTTTGGGTTTCCTGAAGAAACTTTGATTAGAGAACTACGGCGTCAAAGAGATTTCTTATTGTCAATATATTTGTTTAAATTTGATGATTGGTTTATAAAAAGTACATATGAGACCAATTGATGCCTGATGCATCAACGAAATATCATTATGGTTATGATCATATTGCTCACGTAATGAGGGGGAGAAAGGGTCCTATTACATGACATGAGCCAAAATATCATTGTCCCTACGGGTATGTACTAATGCAAAATCCCAATAAATGGATAGCTTCTCGACAAATGGGTGTCGGTTTGGGTATACACTTTAAGCATAAAAATATTGCTTGTGTACATATGTTGATCCTCCGGAAGAGGAACACCAAATCAAAGCATCCAAAATAAGTTGGGATATGAATATATTGCTCTACAAGATGGGTAAACAAGATTGCGAGGAAAATCTTGAAAGATTGTCATTAGTATGGATCAAAACCAACGTTGGTAATTGAATAGCCCTGGGAGAGGCTCATAGCTCTGGAAGTAGCTAAAGGTACCTTAATGCAATAGTATGATCCTACTAATAATGATGATAGAATTGAGGAAGCGCTATATAAATCATATGATTATTTTATGGGAAGAAGGTTGACTAAATAGTTATTGGCCAAAACAAAGTCAACAAGTGCATAGAAAATTGCTCGGGTAGAATCATTTTGAATATGTAGAGCATACAAACAACCCGAAGCAGAAATTACATACTATGCAGAACTACATATCCGCCGGTAAGCGTGGGATCTATGTAGTTCTTATATGTCCGCTATAAAGCATGAGACTCATGTTAAGGTTAAAAATCCGCTGGTTTGCGTGGAATTTGTCTCGAGGTTTATGTCCGCTTTTAAGCGTGGGACTTGTAAAATGAGAAACATGAGATATGGGTCATGATAAATTCTCATTAATACAATCATCTCGTGGTGAGAATGACAACGATGTTGTATTAGTCTCAGGGACTAAGGAACAACAAAAGATGGGTTGAAATATAACTAGTTACAAATACGATCGTACGAATCACAAATTTATGGAATTCCATGGAGGTTGGTTCCCATGAGCAATATCTTATTTGCCTAAAGCAAATCAAAAGTGTACACTCGCGACTAGTTCAGGTGCATATGCATTTTATCAATTATGATTGTTAATTATTTCTTTTAGATTGTTGTTTTTGCAATGGACTTTGTTTGTCAGGTACAAGGATATTCCAAGAGGGGGAGATCCAATGAAATGCTAAAAGCGCGGCACTCTTTTTCCTTCGCTACAGTTTTTGTCCCACAGGGTTTTTCCTAGCAAGGTTTTAGCGAGGCTTGCGAAGATTATCCAGATGTGTTCCAGAAGAATGTCATCACCAATGCTGAGCAAATAGAATTCACCGATGTACTCTTTTTCCTTAGTCATTGATTTTTTTTCCCACTGGGTTTTTCATGACAAGGTTTTAACGAGGCATCGTAGTGGTGAATATTCAAGGGGGAGTGTTATGAAATATGTAATTGGACTGATGTGAATATCCACCACATAGTTGGGTGTATTTTGTATAATTATATTCTGATCCAGAAGCCCACCTAATGCCTATATAAGGAGGCTTAGGGTTGGAGAATAATATAATCATCTCAACACTCTTCTCCCTACATACTTGTCTCTCTCCTTATCTCTTGTTTCTCTCAACTATCGTTTCACAACATTATTCTAGATATTATTCATACTGAAGAAAAATACTCACTTTTAAGTCGGTTTACTCAAGAGATTAGGTTTTATCTAAAGCTATTATTGGTTTCTATCCTATTTTGGTGGAACTCATCATCTGAAATAGTAATCTGCTTAATCTATTTTAAGCCATAAAGAGATTTAAAACATGGAATCCTTTATTCCCAATATTTTTGAGCTATGCATAAAAGTATTATCTCATACGAAAAGGATTAAGAGGTTCCAGTAATGGCCTTAATATTCCACATATGTCAAATGAACACATTATTGCTCTATCAATTTATTAAAAGAAATAAGCATCTCCACCAATTACATCGCTCGTGAATGATTGTACTCAACTGTGCTCAATTTAGAAAAGTTCTCTCATATCATTTGCATTATCAAGAAGCTCACGTATCGCTATATCAAATGCATCTTCAATTGTCTCAAACTTATTTACGGCGTATGTAACTTTAGGTATCAACTTTACGACCTCCTCCTTCAAAGCTGCCACTTCTTCATCCGGTATCCTAGAAAGCACCTGCTCGATGTTGTCTTTCCCCTCTTTGATATCATCCTCGGGTATAAACACCGAATATGAAGTATAGTTGTCAGGTAAATGCCACACATATTGCAAATAAGCCGAAGTTTCATTAAAGAATGCCGGAATGCATCCTGCCAAGATCGAATCAAAGGTTGACCTCCTCGTGCGCGAATTCCCAGGAGGCTGCAAGCAAAATGTCGAGCTCTCGAATGTCTCCATCACCTCAACCATGTTTTCATAGTCACTATTTAAATATTTGCACGTCGTATTTGATGTCATACATTGTCTAATGATGTGACCATGAATAGAGGGGTCTTCCCTATAATCTGGGCCTCCCACAAACGAGTACAAGAATTTCCTTTCTAGTGATCTCACCGTGTCTTGCCAACGAAACACCTCAGTCTCGTTTGATGGATGAAAATAGGAAGGATATGGAATACCGATGGCCTCACTATCTCGAGCGGCTTCATGGATTAGTATTGTCATGTTTTTGGTTTGGTTCAATGCCAAGAGCTGGTTACCCCAGCCCCCCAAATCCATTGGTTGTCGGGAGAAGTCCCATACGATTCTTCCCACAGGAAGAAAATGATCGTGGCCGGACATGGTTCTCCACTCCGGCTTCTCCGCTAGCCATTGGACTAGTTCAAGAGACAACTCATCCCTGGCAGTGGTATTGTCATCCCAGAGGTGCCGGCCCACGTCTAAGCCGGCATAATACGGCACGTAAATCAACGAGGCCATGGAGGATTTATTCGTTAAGCACTCATAGCGCTTCATTCTATTATGAAATATAACTTCCACCAAAAAATGGTTTGTGGCAAACCAACGTGGCCCACGGGGACTGTTCACTCCTGGGCCAAGCCCCTGATTCTGGGTTGATGGACACATGTTAGTCCATGGATTCAAGGATTTGCAGCTTCTGAGAATATCTCTGTTGAACTTTGGTGGGAGATCATGGATATAAATGTATCGGTCGCGACACGAGTCGTGCCCTATACTGTGCAATGTCTGAGTAGTAAAGAGGGGTATAACATTGTTTGTAAACAACAATGTGCTGAAAGAGAGAAATGTTACAAATATTAAGAAGATGCATGTTGAGTATACTGACCAAGAGTGGCTATCCTTCTTCATTGTGATTGTTGATTTCTCCATGGAGAGAGCGATGAAGAGATGTGGGTTGATATGTTAATTGAGGAGGGTGGTGATTTAAAAGGCCATATCCAAGAGCTAGGTTTGGAGTCCTTTTCAGATTTTCACTATGGTTGGTGTTTATTTCTTTTCTGTTGTTTAGTTTTTTGGGGCATTTACTATAAATTGTGAGTTTATTACTTGGGTAGCTCATTATCTATTTACATTTATCATGATAGACTAGAGGTATTCACATTGAATGATAAATTGATTAGTTGTTTAATTGATTTAATGGACAAATCAAATTCAATTTATTGCCTACCATGAATTATGATGTTAGCTTGTTAAGTAGAGTAATAGAAATTTCAAGGACAAGCATTGGAGGACGCATGATTTTGATTAAGCGGGGGCCAAGTTACATTAAAAATTTGAGATTTAAAATATTACAAAGGGTAAATTTGATATTTTGTAGGGGCCAGAATATAGTATTTGTATAAAGATACGTCAAATTGCATAGGGTAAAAGTGAAATTTATGGACCTTGGAGGGGCCGTGGCCCCCACCCGCCACCCCCTAGGTCCGCCACTGAGGACAAGCACTTTTTGTATACCTGTGGTGCCATTTTGCACAACAAGTATGAACCAGAGATACCAAAATATGTTTTTTTCAACAAGTGGGTACCAAAACTTTAAAATTATGCAATTATGGTCTCAAACTTTCAAAAATCTGAATTGGGTATCCATCCGTTAATTTTCCATCCAGATTAGACGGAATAATGTAAAAAGACTATTGTACCCCTCATTTTTACCCATATTATTAGAAAAAATTGCAAGTTTTACGAACAAATCCAAAATAGTATTAATAGTAAAATTTTAATCCAATAATTCAGATATATATAAGTATAATGTCATATATTCAAAAAAATAAAAAAAAAAAACCTACATATATTTGCATGAAAAATAAAATTTATTACAATAAAAACTATTCAAGAACGCCATGCGTCAACTCTGGTGTCAGTTTTTCAAATGTACAAATATACTTGTACTTCATTGTTTCATTAAAAAGAAAATACATGCGAAATTGTGATTGTTCGAAAATAAAAATTGATAATAACTTTTTATAATTAGATTAAAAACTTTAAGATTGACATATATATGTTAATGAAAACATTTTTCGTATATTGGAATGATGTAAAAATACGCAGGTTTGTTTTTTTGATAAAAAGTATATGACATATTATACATATCTGAAATATTAAATTAAAACTTTACTATTTTTAATATGTTTTGGATTTTTCTTTTTAGGTTGATATTTTTGGGGTTGGTAGTAAAACTTGCAAATTTGTTTCAAAGTTAGGGATGAGAAAGAGTGGTACAATAGTCTTTTTATATTATTTTATCCAATATGGATGGAAAGTTAATTGAATAGTACCCAATTGAACACTTTTTGAAAATCGGGACCGTGATTTCATGATTTTAACGTTTGGATACCCACTTGGCGGGAAAAAAACAAACTTTGGGTATATGTTGTGCAATTTTACCTTTTTTATACACCAACTTCATCACATTAGTTTGCTAGTTTGGTGATGGGCAAGAGAGTTCTTAAAGAGCAAAAGGCTGGAATATTAGACTGTATTTTGTACCTAATTTAAGGCATTTTTTAGTCTTGATAAAAGTGTTGAGTATATTTTTTTAAAATGTTAAATTTTTAAAAAGATAATGCTTTTTAAGTAAAATTGTGTACAAAATGATTGCCCAATTTACTCCTTAGTATATATCCGATACATGTAAATCTAGGCAAAAGTAAGAAAAGTTTAAGTTAGAAAACACCTATGTTTTTTGTCTTATAAAACGAGAAATAGATAGATAAAATAATAATTAGTTGTCTTACAAAACAACAATAATTAGTTGAATCTGTCTTTTGTTATGGAACTTTTCTTCATCAATTAAGTGCTCATCATGTCTCGCAACAGATAAACAAAGTATCCTGAAATTGTTGAAAAAGGAGCCTTAATGCTTTATTTGTTTGGAGGGAAGCATTTTCTAATATATTCTCCGATTTTCAGGTGTTTGTTTTGCAAAATGTTTAATATAGTAAAATTATTTAGCAAGTAAAATTTTCTCATGCATGGCTGCAGTTTAAATGACTGGCTACATATTGAAAATCTTTAAGATATCCTGAAAAGAAAAGAAAGAGAAAATATGTATTACTTCCTTGTTTTAGCGAGACATAGAAACGAGAACGATTCAGAACACAGAGTGGTTCACTAAATGTTACGTTAGCTCACGGTAGAAAAAACATAAGTTTTATTATGGGAGAATGAAAAACTGAGTACACCACACCTATACTAGGGGTACACGTGGGCATATATAGGGAAAATAAAACCCTATTTCGACTTTGTTCAATGACTAGCTGTCGAAAAGCTAATCGCACGAGTTACTGCACCGAATCACCGAATCGTGCGAGTTGTTGTAGCTTTTCGTACGAGCTCCCGCTAAACTCCTGCAACTTGTCTTGTTGTAGTTTGGCTCATTTCCTCAGTAACTCGTGCGAGTACCTGTCGATTCAAGGCATATCAACAAATCTCCATCTTCATTTCTTTTTTTTTTTTTTTTTTTGCGGTAAGAGAAGAACATCAATTAATAATAAGGAGAATTACAAGAGGACTACATAGTAATACAAAGCACATCGATCTAACTAGAAACCTGCTAGCTACTAAAGAAACCATCTGAAACTAGCAATTACAACAAGACTAAGCAGGACGAAAAGACAAAAGAACCAATAAAAACAACATAGCATAGAGATTCCTAGCCGCAAAGCTTGAATATTTGAGAAGCACCACCTGAAGGCAAATAGCCAGAGAAGAAATCAGAATGATGCTAGGAGAAACAATACACATACCATAATAGGACTGCAAAGGAAAGATAAGGAGAAAGGTGGGTGAATCCTCGAAAGTGGTGGTGGCCGGAACTAGGAGCTCAGCCTCCTCTTCTTATCTGGGTGGCGCGTTGGGGAGTGTTCCGGATGCGAATGAACCCACCCAGAGTCGTAAGGTCCTTTTGTGATTTTGGAGAATTCTGAATCCTCCGTTTTGCGCGACTTTGAAGGCCTCTTTGATGTGCGATGCTCATGTTGAATGACGAAACAGCGACGGAACACGGAATAAGGAACATGAACAGCTCCATTTCTCCCATCTGTCCCACGAGGAGCGGTTCACCACTCTCCAATACCAGTCTTCATCAACGAGAATTACCTGTTTGGTTCTTGGGTTGACAAATCGAACCTTCGCTTTACGATTCTCGTCAAAGGGGCCGGACAGGATGCTTGATAACTCCTTGCATGTGCGATCAAACACAAGATTACGATCCTGGGAGGAGCGAAGATGCAAAAGCTCATCCCGATTGTACTTGAGTTTGATCTGTTTGACCTCGTCGAGATTCGGATGGAAATCCCCAATTCTCCGAAGTCGCTTTTCTTGAGAAAGTGCTTCAGCCCAAACCCGAAATCTTTTCGAGCAAACACGCCCTTTCTTCCTTGTGGGCTCGTGCAGATCTGATCGGAACAAATTCGCGAGAAAACGAGGGTGTTCTTGAAAGTTCAAAGCCCACACTTTTGTTAAAGCTGTAGATCTGACCCTTTTCATGGTCACACGAAAATGGAAGCACTGAACAAAGAGACGAAGAAGGAGAACAATACAAGCCAAAAAAGATGAAAAAAACAAGCTCTAAACCCACAGGTACAAAGGCAAAGAAATTGAAACACTAACAAAGGAAAAAGACAAAGATGAAGATGACCTAGGCGAGGGAATTGACTCAATGACACTGGATAAGAAGTAAAGCAAGGAACAAAAACAAAATAATAAAAAAAAACAAAACAGAGGAACCAAATAAAGGAAATGAAACCAAAACAGAGCACTGAAACCAAATCAGAGCACAAAGTAAAGCCAGAGAGAAATGGGTAATTGACGTGAATAGAAGAGCCGTTTGCTGAAACGAAGCAACAAGGGATCTGATTTCGCCGGGGCGAAAACCCAAAGAAAGGAGAGAAGAAAAACAACCCACCCAGGAGAGCCCGACGCCGAAAAGAAGGGTGAATCGGAGGAAAACTGAGAACAACTTGAGATTGAAAGAAGAAAGAGTCTCGGCGGCGGCGTCAAGAGCCAGGAAGAGCCGCGAGAGTGACTAAAATTTAGGGTTTTCTAAGGATGGAGTTGTGTCCTAGAGAGTGGAGAGAGAATTTTCTCTCTCTAAACGCCCCAACCCCGTGATAGAATTACAATTTCCTCCATCTTCATTTCAATCCTTCCAAAAACATAAACAAATGCACCATGACAGTGCCAGAACATTTCTTTCGCTCATATGCCCCTAGATAAGGGCTCTGACATAACCTAAGGTCTCAGAGTTGACTTGTGATATTGAGCAAGTCCAAGAAATGTGGAAACTTGCTCTCAAGAAGTGGTTTGGTGAACATGTCGACAAGCTTGTTAGCTGTCCTTATACCTTTTTCACTTTGATTCTCTTTTAATTTCTCAGAAAGTGATACCTAAAGTCGACGTGCTTTGTCTTTTCATGATGGACTTGATCCTAGATTAATATTGCACTCAAGCGATCACAATACACTATAGCCTTATCTTGATGTATGCCTAGATCATTAACTAGCCCCTTTAACCAGATTCCCTCATTAGCAGCTTCTGTTAGGGCCATATACCTTGCCTCTGTAGTAGACAAAGTAACTGTAGACTGTAAAGTTGCCTTCCAGCTTACTACAGAACCTCCAAGAGTGAACACATAACCAGTCATAGACCTCCTACTGTCCACATCTCCAGCGTAATCCGAATATGAGAAACCAGTCACTAAACATTGGGTTTCGTTCCCATAACAAATACCGACATCTGAAGCCCCTCTAAGATACCTGAAAATCCTCTGAGTGTCACTCAGGCCATTTCTAACCCAGCATGTGCTATTTGGAAGTGAAAATCCAGGGCTAATATTATTTGCAGATATCTTACTTAGAACGGTATCAAGATTGATCATTGTAAAAGACAAAGGAACAAGGCAACTCAATCTCTTGCAAGCTAGGCTAGGTTTTTTTTTTGGTTTCTAATTATCTTCTTTGTGATATGCTTACAGTAGAGGTTCTAAATGTTGTTTGTAATGACACTTTGGCTCTTCTTGTTTGTTAATAAAAATTACATTTATAAAAAAGAGAATATAATCTAAAGTAAAAGAATTCCACTGTTTGCGGGTCTGCTACAAGTTTGTGCTGCCCTAATTTTTTGGCCCCCTAGACTCAATAATTTTCGGGTTATTTCCCACAGCCTAGAAGGCGAAGAGTATCCACATTTGATTAGCTGATTAATTCAGACACTGGATCATGGAATGAAGTTAGAACGGCGCAACTCCTTGCCCACGCTGATGTAAGCACTATCCGGGCCATTCTTCTTGATCAAACGCCCGCTCCTGATGAGTTTTACTGGTATCACACAGATGATGGCGTTTATTGTTTTGCCTTTGGCTACATGGCGCTGAAAGATAGATCAAAGGATATACCATCTTCATCGGCGGGATCTATCAATAAGCAATGACTACAAAACATGTGGAAAATGAAGGTCCCAGAGAAAATTATACACCTAGTTTGGCGGCTGTGGTATAAGTCTTTAAGTGTAACTACCCAAATTAAAGCAAGAGAAATGGATATTTTACCAACTTGTCATCACTGTTGCGAAGCCGAGGAAACGGATGAGCATGTGTTTATACAATGCTCTCTTGCACAACAAGTTTGGGGAGCTGGCAGTGAGCATTTCACGTCCACCGTTTGGTCGTTGTGGCATAATAGAAACGAGTAAAGGTTCCATGGAGTAAAGAGACCCCCCAAATAATAATCAACCACGACCTGGGCTATATGGCATGGTTTCATGAAGCGATACTTCGTGGTCTAATGGAGGACAAGGCGACTAAAACATGTCATATCCGTTCTGTTTGGAGAACGTTGAATGAGAGCTCGACCATGATCAATGTCGACACTTCTTGGCATGACTACGATCCATCTTCGGGGGTTAGGTGCTCTGTCCATGATATCAGGCAGGACCACATAAACGGGTTCCTCGGAAGCGCTCTCCTCTTTTGGCACTGCCTTGATTTGTTAATTTTCTATTTTTCAAAATGTTTCTTTTTTTAACTAGGATGTTAATTTAAACACGATTTGGGTAAAACTTCTAGGTGAGTATTCTATTAGGTTAGAATTATTATTTAGCATTAATTTTAGGATTGTTAACATATTTGAAATTATTAGAACTCTCACCTTTTTAAGTTCGGCTTGTGGACTGATTTTCATATGTTATGGAGTGTTGAATTATTTTCAAACCTTATTTCTCTCGGTTTATGCCTTTCTTTTTGTTGATTCTTGCTGCTCGACACACGGTGCGTGGACGACCAGGCGGCTGCGGGCATGTCCCGGCTGAAGAATCCTCCCTATAGGAACGTAACGTCCAAGATGTTATGATGATAAAAGATCTTCAGAGGCGACAACTGGATCTTCAGAGGCGATTACAATGTTAGCCCAGTGTGCACAAGAGATTCCGGTAGGGAGACCTCCGTGTACACCGTATGTAGTGGATCAAGGATCGCACAGGAAGAGAGGGGTTGTGTGTAGGGAGAGAGTAAGGCAGTAGCAATGTCTGAGAGAGAGACAGAGGTTTGGCAGAGCTTCCGCGTATGGCAGTGTGTTCTCCTTTGTATGGAAAGGTTGACGATCTATATATACTGGAGAACATGACCGTTGTAGTGTGGTTAATGCACCCATTAATGGCGGCTTAATTAGCTTAACCATAACGGCACGTTCGTCCGAGTATATAGGGACCGTTACAGCACGTGGTGCGCGAATACCGGAACCGTTACGAGGTTGACCGGGTTTGACCGGATTGACCGGGTTTATGGAGCTCGTGCCATAAATCTCTCAAAACAGTTACTAAAGGTCGCGCGCGGGCTTGGCTCGCACGCGACAGGGCTTACTCTAGCCTCCAAACCACAAAGTCCCTACAAGTCCCGTGCAGTGGTATGCGAGGGCTCTGTCTCGCAGCCCCCACATGGATCAACTCGGCTGGTGATCCAGTGTGTGTGGAGCACAATATGGTGTGCTGGATGGTTGCCACGTGGCCAAGATCTGTCAGCTCAGAAAGCACTATCTACATTAGCCCCCTTTCTGCGCGTGAAGACTCATAGCTGTATAGACTTCCATGCGCGGAAACCAACATACGCGTTGCTGCCACGCACCAATTCAAATACGGGTAAGTTCAGCCCCCGTGCGTGTCATTATGACCTAAAACCCCTAGAGTCGTGCCGTCTGACCTTTAGGGTTTTAGGCGTGACGTCAGCTTGTCCTGTGATTGCGCGATTCGACGGTGACGGTTGCGATTCGACTACCGAAAGGACGCAACCCTTCATTGTTTTGGATAAATACCTTGTATCCCCCATTATTGCAAAGCATCACTTCTTTCTCTTAAAGTGAATGGTACCCGGAGATCTTCGAGAGCAGATTCAGATAATCAATCACCAGTTCAGAACTGCAAATCGTATTCTTCAATTGTGCATATCCAAGCAGGCTTCAAGAAGACAAGGTTGGCCTCGTTTAATTTTGATTTAAGATACCAGTGTTTGCCTTGAACTGCGTTGAATCTGTAAACCCCTAAAATTTGTGAAGAGGCTTTGATCTTTGAACCCACTTTGCTTTATTCCCTCAACAATATGAGATCTTGTGACTCCCTGATTTCTGAAATTGATACCGGAAACTGTTCGTCTTCCTTTGCGTAGATCTTGAATTTTGAAATTCAAACTGAAGTGTGGTATTTCTCCCCCCTTTTTCTTGCTCTTCCGCAGGAATGGCCAAGACAAGAGTAACCAGACTCGTCAAGGAAGATGAAGAGATACCCGACCTTCCGCCGACTCTGTGGCGAAAAGCCCCCTATTTAGGCGGAAAAGATTTTTACCATGCGAGAGTTAAGGCGAAGAGGATGCCTGATCCTGTCCCAGTCGAGCGATTGCTGATACTGACTCGTCCAGTCAACTCAGCCTTGCTCGAGTTGATCGGTTCCGAGGATTTAGTTCGATTGGGGATCGAGAACGGGCACTTCCCATATACTGCGATTTCTACTCAGGCGTTCGTCCAGAAATTGGACTATATGGATGAGTGGATTGATCACGTGTTGGACCATCACGCCGTGACTCTTAATGAAGCCGGCGTATACTTTGCTATCCGTGCTATGAAGGGTGCTGCCGTGAGGCTGGATCAGTCCATGCTTCTAGACCTTCTACCCCGTTACTCGCCTGCGACTCATACGTTCCATTTTGCTGAGTTCGAGGCTGCCCCCACACTCGAGGACGTTCAAATGCTGTACGAGCTTTCCCCCATGGGCGAAGTGGACCCTTTGAGTCCCTTGAGGACATCTGCGGAGATTGCTTTATACACGCAGATGGAGGAATGCCTAGCAGAGGTAAAGAAAATCTCCACCCGGTGGACCACCACAAAGCCTCTTCCGAACTGGCAGTTGGTTGATACGTTTGCGAAGAATACCTGGAACAAATGGTTGCAGTACTTCTTCCGAGACTATGCGAACAGCAGCATCACAAAGAAACTTCTGAGTGAGGACCCAGAGGCCGAGAATTACGTAGAGGGTAAAGGCTATCATCTGACCCTTTGTGCCTTTCTCTGTGCTTGGCTGTCGAGGTATCTGATTGATGGTCACCCCCATGACGGAGTCTTCTACCATGTGTTGCCACTTGCTGTGAGGCTCGCCCTTGGCCAGAGAGTCGCACTCGGACCCTTGGTTTTGGGCACGCTGTACTATAGGCTTGATCAGCTGGTTCTGGCCATGAAGGAGTCGCGTGGCCGCCTCGATGTACTGACTTTTGTCAATATTTCCTTTTTGACAATGTGGGTTTTCGAGCGCTGGCCGTCTTATGCTCCAACTGCTTTCCAACTTGACAAGTGGTGTCCCCCAGGCGAGACGGAAGCGCGCAACAGCGGAAGAGCTGCGAGATGGTTCGGAACAGGCAACACCAAGTGCGTTTGGAGTTTGATATGCGACAAACGGAAGGAGTTTACTGCCAGGCCCTATGCCACGCGCATTGAGAATGTGCGATGGTTTCCAAAGCTGTACCCCTCTAAAGGTATGGCCTTCTCGGAAGAGCTTCTCTTTGAAGAGGGACCGCATTTCCATGAGCGCTATCGTGAGTTATTTTGCTGGTGTCTGCGAGGTTCCCTTCCTGCCCTTGCAGAGCATATTCGTGAGCTCGCGCCGAGGTATGAAAAGCTTACTGTGGACGTTGACCCCACTCGAGTTTCTCCTCAGTTTGGTTTTGATGCGGTGGCCCCATCAATCTGGCCCCAGTCCATTATCAGAGGATGCTATAAGCGCTTGCTAACAAAGGAGTGCAAGACGGTCTTTATGAACAATCTTCCCTTTGAGCAGCCTGCGGGAACCCGCGAGGGTGGTTGTTCCCAGAACTGGCTCGCATACTGGGTTGCCCAGCAAACGAGGATTGAGACGGAGTCGGCCGCGCAGTCAAGCAGAGCTCCCTTGATCAAAAGAAACTCTTTTCCGTTTCGCCCCACTTGCAGTCTAAGCGAGTCTGAGTATGGTTGCTACTCACTGTGGGATCGTGAGAACCATTTGTGTCCTGATGTCATTCTGAAGGAGCAAGTCGCCGCAATTAAGAAGGGCGATACGCATGTCGTCAGATATAGCAAGGCATTTGCTGAGGTAAGCGATTTCTTCGCGTGCGTTAAGCTTCTTGATTTCCTTATGCTGACATCTTTATTCTGTACTGTTGTAGTGTCACGTGCGGCGATTCGCATCTGGTGATCGCTCCAAGTCATTGGTTAACGCCATTGTTGCCACCAGGAGACAAAGGCAGTCGTTCCGGCTAGCGTGAAGGATGGAACCTGAGCTCGAAACAAAGATTCGCGCAGTCATGAATGCTTTTGCTGACTCGCTGATAGACAATCCTCCGGCTCCGTCTCCTCCAGCGACTGCGGCGCCAAGAGTGAAGAGACCAAGGCAAAAGGGAATTACGATTTCTTCCCCTAGGAATGCCCCAGCCTCTCCTCCAGTGAGGTCCCTTTCTATCAAGGTCAAAGGCAAAGGTAGCATGCCCAGCAAGGTGCGGAAAGAGCTCGCAATTGAGTCTTTCGTTCCGTTCAACCAAGAGGAAGAGGAAGAGAGGCAGGAGCCCCAAGAAAGTGATGAAGAAGAAGAAGCAACAGTTGTGATGCATGAGGAAGAATCAGGAGGTACCTCCGTCGCATTTCCTTTCCCATTATCGTAACTTCTTTGCACTTCTTTTCTTAAACCAGTCATATCTTCGCAGATGATGATGACGAGACCATTGGTGGCCTTTTGGCCAAGAGGCAAAAGAGAGATACCCATTCTGGCATTCCAGACGATCCCATAAGTGAGGACATTCTTGCTGAGTCCAGGAAGACAGCCGCGGAAGCTGCTGAAAGAAGAGGCAGCGAGAAGAGGAGGAGCTCGAGCGTGTAAGACAGCGGAGCCTCGAAGAGCAGCATGTTGACGACTTAGTGCGTCCAGCTAGCGAGGAAGATGAGCTTCCCGAAGAAGTGGTTCCCCAGGCAGAGGAAGAAGATGCGGCTCCGGAAGAGGATGCAGCAGTGCTGGAGCAAGTTCAAGCGGACTTTGAAGAAATCGCAGGCGGCGATAAAGGTGAGATCTTCAATCTCGCAGTAACTTATAGAGATGTTATTGTGGGTGCGTTAAAGCATGGTGTGTCAAAGGCTGACATTCGCCGTTGGTTAGTAGACAAATGCGGAGAACCCTCAGGTAATTATTTGAGTGATACGCATGTGCTAGGCTTTAGCAACTTGAGACAGAATCATGACTGGTTTATTCGCATCTCAGGTCACGCTTCTCTTAAAGACCTGCTTAGTGAGGACACACTAATAGGACATGGTTCCTCATCCTTAGTGTATGATGAAGATACCTCAATCCCACCTTCGCGTGGAGGTGCTTACTCTTAGCTTTAGTAAAGATATCAAAATAACTTATAGCGCAAGTTACCTCATATTATCGCATTTAACATTGTAGGTTATGCTGAGGAACCTGTGCTGGAGCGGAGAAGTCGGCCGTCCGCATCCTATGTGGAGATTCCAAGCTCCCATACCGAGAAGCCTGTCACAGCTGCTGAACATGCAAGTGAGCCTCTCAAGGACGTCATCGAACTTTCCGATGATGCTGAAGCAGATGCTGTGCTGATGGATGAAAATGTCCATGCTGGTGCTGAGGAAGTAAGGACAAGTGCTGCTAATGCTTTCGCATCTGAGAGCGTTCTTCGCCAAGTGACTTCGGCTGTCCCTTCACCTCCAGCGATGACTGAGTCGGAGGCACCTATTCCTGCGTGGAGCTTTTGGGGCTCGCAGGTTGGGAATGTAGTCGCAGCTGGTGCGGCCTACACTCTTCCTCATGACTACGAGAGATTGGAGCTCGCAGCTGATAGGAGAGCTATGGAGCGAGGACAGTCTTCGACTACCCCGACAGCGTGCATTCCTTCCCTTCATGAGATTCTAGAAGGAACTGGTAAGCAAAGCTTTACTGTTCGCATTTTGCATTATTTTCTTGGGAGTTTGACATCATAACTGAGTTTTGACGTCTCCTCAGGTTTGAAGCAAACCGATGTAGACTGGGTGGTTCGAATGCGCCTCGCCTACCCCCAATCGTTTGTGAGATCTCTGGAGATAGGTCCCTTCGACAGGAGGCTGTTTCTTACTGAAGCCATTTGGATTTTGGAGCAGCTGTCTGCGGCTACGCCTGCGACCATTTCGGTCCAGAGTGCTGAATTGCTATGTGGCATGTGCCAAAATCTCGTGACCAAAGTCCAGGGCAGACTGGGTTTCAAATTTCTTATGAACAGAGTCACGCTGATTCGCGCAGCCGTAACTTTGAAACTCGGCCACCAGAATCTCGCAGCAGAGAAGCAGAAGGTGGAGCAGCAAAAGCTAAAGGTTGATGAAGCTCTGAAGCTCTATCATGAGATGAATGCCAGGTGCGAGCTGCTGAAGCAAGAAGTGGAACAAGTAGAGAAGCTGAGCCATCAGTTCGAGCCCCAAGACTCCTTGATCAAAAATTGGCTTTGACTTTTTGAATTTTGAAAAATAGCAAGGGAATAGCTGAAACATTAATGTAATGTTTGAAACATTAATGTAATGTTGCTAGGGTTTCTCCCCCCTTTTTTTTTAACAACGAACAATGAATTTGCCCGTTTTGCCCTTTCCCGGGATTTGATTGGATATTTCTGTGCATATCCAATTATGACATCATCAATTGATACTCTGCTTGATTTTCGCGCTAATTTCTCGGCAGATAAACACGCTTTCGTTGGGAAGTCCATCCGAATCATGACCATCCGTCATTTATTATGATACGCAACTGAATCGTCGCAGCCTTTAGTAGGGTAATTGATTGTTACCGCTTTTCAAGGCGTAAGTGATTGAACTTACCCTCTTTTTGAATTCTGCTGACTCATCTTTGGCAACTGAAGAGTCTCCACAGGGTCTATATAAACCCTGTCTTTGCTATTTGGGTTCTTCATCCCAAAAATGTGCTTTGCCGTGAGTCCTTACGACTGCTGGCTTCAACGCTTATTTTTCGTTGATTCATGGCAACTTCAAGTTGTGAATCCTGAGTTTGCGCTTTGTGCTGTAGAAATAGTTTCCAAGATCCACTTTATGAGGCTTATTGCTCTTTATAACCATCATAAAGAAGATGCAGATAAAATCTCATGTGTATTCGAAGAAATTTCTTCGTGTGTTATATGTGCAGGTCATGTTTCCGGCCGCCTCCCGGCGAGGTGCAGCGCCGAAGTGACCGTGCTACCGTCTCGTAATGAACGGCGGAATTCTCCTCCAGCATCCCTGGAGGAGGATTTCTTGCCTCTTCGTTCTTGAACTCTGGGGGCTTGTCAATGCCCTTGTCTATCATGACAAGGAATCCATCACCAGAGGAATGACTGCTTCCCCTGTTTCGCAGGGTAGCATATGTCGGAACAGGAAGTTCCTCCGGTGCCTATCTTGATCAGACAGAGGCTTTTGTCACCCCTTGGGGTCTTGGACGTACCGTTTCGCAGATCTTGCTGCTAGGGACGTAGCGAATGACAAGCTGATCTCTTCGCGGCAGCATCCCTTTTGCTATAGATCTTTGGCCGCAGATCTGCGTACTGCATCGCCGGTGTTAGGACCGGTGGGTTTATCCTTTTCAGCCAGGATTCCAGTAGTGTGTCTCTGCTGACTTGTCAGCCACTTTTCGAATGTATTGTAAGCCATGTTGGCTGCGTAGTTAGATCTGAGCTTTTTCGCTTGTAAGCTGCTATCTAGACAGATAAATTGTAAGTCATTTGACTCATAATGATAAATAACCTTTTGTATTATCTGCTGTCTCTTTACAACAAAATACAACTTCGCATGCGTTTCGGCATATTTCGCCTTGCATAATGCTACGTAATGGTTTTGCATTTGCGATCTGTTATATGAATTCGCAGATGGGTTTGTGATTGGCCTTTGTGGATTATTTAAGATCATTTTTGCAATATTGCTATCGCAGCAGATAGTCTTTAGTAGATCAATTAAGATCGTTAAATCGTGCGAATTGCTGTCGTGGCAGACAGGCTTTTAGAAGATGAAACAAGATCATTTTGCGCATGAGTTGCTATCATAACAGATAGGCTTTAAAGATCAATTAAGATCGCATTTGTATGTGTTGCTATCGTGACAGATAGGCTTTAGAGGATCAACTAAGATCATTTTTTTGCGTAGGCTGCTATCGCAACGGATAGGCTTGAAAGATCAATTAAGATCGCGTTTGTATGCGTTGCTATCGTGACAGATAGGCTTTAGAAGATCAATTAAGATCGCATTTGTATGGGCTGCTATCGTGAAAGATAGGCTTAGATGATTAGTTAAGATCGCATTTCGCATTTGCTGCTATCGTAACAGATAGGCTTAGATGATCAGTTAAGATCGCATTTCGCATTTGCTGCTATCGTAACAGATAGGCTTAGATGATCAGTTAAGATCGCATTTCGCATTTGCTGCTATCGTAACAGATAGGCTTAGATGATCAGTTAAGATCGCATTTCGCATTTGCTGCTATCGTAACAGATAGGCTTAGATGATCAGTTAAGATCGTATTTGTATTTGCTGCTATCGTAACAGATAGGCTTAAATGATCAATTAAGATCGCATTTCGCATTTGCTGCTATCGTAACAGATAGGCTTAGATGATCAGTTAAGATCGCATTTCGCATTTGCTGCTATCGTAACAGATAGGCTTAGATGATCAGTTAAGATCGTATTTGTATTTGCTGCTATCGTAACAGATAGGCTTAAATGATCAATTAAGATCGCATTTCGCGGGCTGCTATCATAACAGATAGGCTTAAATGATCAATTAAGATCGCACTTGCGTAGGCTGCTATCGTAAGAGATATGCTTAGATGATCGATTCAGATCCCACTTGTGTAGGCTGCTATCGTAAGAGATAGGCTTAGATGATCGATTAAGATCGCATTTGTGTAGGCTGCTATCGTAAGAGATAGGCTTTGATGATCAATTAAGATCGTAGTTGTACTGATTGCTATTGCGGCGGATAAACCATGGTTAACGGTAACAACAAACTAAATAAAACGACATAAACAGCTAGAAATGTGAACTTCTCATTTGGGAGAATTCTTTTATTATGACGCTCTTATATGGGAGAGATGGGATTACAATCCTCTCATATGGGAGAGGAGATTGTGTAAATCATAGCCATACAAGATATCAAGCGACGTTATAATAAAACGCATGAAATGAGAGAAGTCAGGGATAGTACTTCTTAATCCAGCGCATGTTGACTGAACTCGGGGTTGAGGTTGTGCCGTGCAACCTTCGGATGCTGCAGTAACCACTGTCGAAGACTTCTGTGACTTCGAATGGTCCTTCCCAGTTGGCTGCGAACTTCGGGTGAGTTGCTTCTCGCATACAGTGGTCAGATGCGCGCAAGACCAAGTCTCCGACTGCGAAATCTCTTCGCTGGACCGTCTTATTGTAGGCGCGAGCGATACTTTCCTGGTACCGCTTGTTGGTTCTTTTGGCTTGTTCTCGCTTTTCCTCCAGCAAGACTAAATCGTGATCGCGTTGATTTTCATAGAGTGCATGGAAGGCTAGCCTTGCCGAATTGACTCTAACCTCCGCAGGTACTACAGCTTCGGCCCCATAACATAGTAGAAATGGCGAGGCCCCCGTGGGTGTCCTTGGAGAAGTTCGGTAGGCCCACAGAGCTATGCTTAGAGAGTCGGCCCACTTCTTGTGGTCATCTGCGACCATCTTGCTCAAAATTCTCAACAGCGTTTTGTTGGTCGCTTCGTTTTCCATTTCCCTTTGGGTAATAAGGGGTAGAACAAATTTGCCTGATATTGTACTCCGCTAATTTCGCAGCTACCTGGCGATTAACAAAAGGAGTACCGTTATCTGAAAGAATGGTGTTTGGGATTCCGAACCTGCATATGATGCTTTCCTGGATGAAATTGACCACAGCCAGCGCATTTGCCGTCTTCAGTGGTATTGCTTCCACCCACTTGGTGAACAGCTCAGTCGCGGTGAGAATGAAATGGTTCCCGTGCGACGTCGGTCGGATGGGACCGATGAAGTCCAGAGCCCATGTGTGAAATGGCCATGGCGTCCCTAATGCATGTAGATCCACGGCGGGAGCGTGCACTAGGTTCCCTTTGAATTGGCACTCCTGGCAGCGTCGCACTTTGGTACGGCAATCGACCTCCATCGTGGGCCAGAAATACCCGATTGAGAGGAGCTGTCTGCACAATTTCGCACCTCCTTGATGTTCTACCTGATGGGAAAGGTCCATGACTTCTTGTGCTTCTCTGCCGTCTAGACATCGCAACAAGTTGCCTTCATGACCTCTTCGCCAAAGTAGGTTTTCCTGTACCATGTATCGAGACGCTTTCCGCTTCAATTTCTCGGCTTCTTTTCTTGACTCGGGCACGGTGCCCTGGGTGAGGAAATCAAACAGTGGCTTCCTCCAGTCCGTGTCGTCATCGGTTAGGGCGATGAGTAAAGAATCTTTGATTAGTGCGCAACTCTCGCACTTTCCTTGTATCAGGGCTGCGGCTGTTGACATGTCTGGCCAATGAATGCCATATCTCTGAGCCTTCCTGTAGATTGACACCTCGCTTTCTCCGCAAGCGTGTTGGTGAATCTTTTCTAACAAAAGTTGTCCCTCTCGCTCGGAGACGCATCGCATGAGTATTCCGCCAGGACCCTTGTAGTAGAGGGTGTTGTCATGTATGCAGTACCCTCTTGTGAGTGCCCAGCTTTCGCTGCTTGTGCCTTCCGCAATAGCTTGCAGGATTGCTTTCCGCCAGTCTGCGGCATCCATGTGTTCGTCGTCGCACGTATCCTCTGTTAATGCCGACGATGTTCACATTTCAATAGATATCTTTGCGGGACACTTGTCAACGCTGACCTTAGATCCCAAGGTTGCTAACGCGTCCGCGTGCCTGTTGTCTGCTCGGGGCTTGTGCTCGTACTTCACATCGCAGAATTGCTGCATCAGCTTTTGTACTAGGGTGCGGTAAGACAGGAGATTGATCTCCTTCAAACCATACTCGCCCGAGGCTTGCTTAACGATCAGCTTGGAATCTCCCATGACCGTTAAGTTGCTTACTTCCAAAGCTTTCGCTGCACGGAGCCCTGCGATGAGAGCCTCATATTCCGCTTCGTTGTTTGTGACTGCGAAGTTGAGCTTTGCGGACATCTGTATGACTTCCCCGTCTGGCTTTGTCAAGACTATCCCAATGCCTCCACCTTTCCTTGTGGACGAGCCGTCAAAGTGGAGCGTCCAATAGGGCACGTCGATTGCGTAAATCTCAGGGCCTTCGAGTTCTTCCTCGATCACGGGCTCGTGGCTGTTGTCAGGGAATTGTGCCAACAGATATGCTACCGCCTGCGACTTGATCGCTCGTGGTCGCACGCATGTGATATCGTATTGAGAAATGGTCATATACCATTTCGCCAATCTCCCGCCCGGAGTAGTGTGAGTTAGCAAATATCGTATAGGGTCGCTCTTGGTGACCACTACTACTTTGTGCGATGCAAAATAGTGTTTCAACTTCTCTATCACAAAGAATAAGGCAAGGCAATGACGTTCGATGTCTGTGTACCTTGATTCAGCAGGCTGCACGATGCGAGAGATGTAGTAGATAGGCCTCTCTTGGCCTTCATACTCCTGAGCCAAGAGCGCCCCTATAGATCTCCTTGTCGATGTCAGATATAGCAAGAGCGGCGATCCCAGTTGAGGTGCGATCATTATCTTTGAAGACGTGAGCAAATCCTTCAGCTTTTCGAATGCGGCTTCGTGTTCCGGAGCCCAGTTGTACGCAGCGTCTTTCTTGAGAAGAGCACTAAAACAGCAGGTGATTTCTGCAATCGTTGGGATGAATCTTCGCAGATATGATAGCTTCCCCAAGAATGTTTTCAAGGTTCTCTGGTTATGGGGTGGTGTCATGCTGGTGATAGCTGATACTTTCGCAGGGTCAGGCTCGATCCCTTGGCGATGAACCACGCATCCCAAGAATTTCCCTGATGTTACCCCGAACGCGCACTTCATGGGATTCATTTTCAGTTGAAAACATCTGCATCTATTGAACACCTTTCGTAGATCTGCGAGGTGATCTGCTTCGTGCTTGGATTTGACAACCAAGTCATCCACATAGAATTCCACTTCTTTATGCATCATGTCATGAAACAGAGCCATCATGGCCCGCTGATAGGTTGCACCCGCATTTTTGAGACCGAATGGCATTACGGTGTAATTGAACACCCCCACCGGAGTGATGAATGCAGTCTTCTGCGCATCTTCGGGATCCATCTTGATTTGATTGTACCCGCTGAAGCCGTCCATGAAACTGAACATGCGATGGCCCGCTGTTGAATCGATAAGCAAATCGATGTTGGGCAGTGGGAAATCGTCCTTGGGGCAAAAGCGATTGAGATCTCGGAAGTCCACGCAGATGCGGAGCTGTCCGTTCTTTTTCACTACTGGCACGATATTGGCCAGCCATGTGGGATGATGATTCGGCTCTATGAATCTGGCATCCAGGAGTTCGACGATCTCCTGCTTGATTTTCACGTTAAGCTCCGGTCTGAAGCTCCTCGTACTCTGATTTACCGGTTTAGATCCTGGGATAATGTCTAAACGGTGCATGGTGATGCTTGTATCCAGGCCTGGCATTTCGTCGTACTCCCATGCGAACACATCTTTGTATTCAGTTAGGAGTTGTAGCAGTCCTTGCTCCTCTTCGCTTGTGAGGTCCGCACTTAGAAAGACTGGCCTTTTCTTTTCCTCGTTCGGGCTGAGGAACACTTCCTTTAGCTCTTGCTTTTGTGGTCTGGGCCTGTATTCCATGCATTCAGGTGCTTCTTTGAGTTTCTCGTCTAGCGCGCCCTGTGTTGGCTCCTCCGTCAGCGCAGTTTGCTCGATTTGATTGATTTGCCCAGGGATATCCCCATGCCCGCGTGAGGACATCCCTGCGCACCTTCATATGCGATAGCATTTCTTCCCATTGGCGTAGAAGCTCTCTATCTCCTTGCCCTCGGGGTCATGCTTTGCGATCCTCTTAAGAGTATACACGTTCTTTCGATGATATGCGATACGCGGCGCCTCCTCGCGTGTAGGCGGCTTTTCCTTGGCATCTTCCCTTGTCACCATTACTCCCGCAGGTGACTGATCCTTGATGTCCTCCCAGAGGGGCAAAGGAGTAGGGTTGAATGGTCCCGGTGTTTGCTCGTCCGCCATCTCAGTGAACCACACCGCTTCGCTGAGGTGCGCTTCGTCCCGGTTGAATGGGTTCGTCGAAGCCGGTATCTCGACTATTCTGTCGTTCCAGATAGCTTTCATAACCTGGTGAGCCGTTGAAGGAACTGCGTCGAAGCGATGAATCCAGGCTCGACCTATAATCATGTGGTACGTGGTGTTCGCGTCTATGACATAGAACTTTGCTGAGCACTTGATTTTGCCAATCTGAACGCCCAGGCGGATCCATCCAATCGTCATTCTAGAGTCGCTTCCGAATCCCATAAGCGGAGATGGACGTCTGACGATCTTGTGCTCGGGGATCCCTGCTAGCTTCAGTGTGTGGAGCGAAACGACGTTGACCGCTGCTCCTCCATCGACGAACGCTCGTTTGAACTCGACGCCATTGATGATGGCGGTCACGTACATAGGTCTTTGGTGGCTCGCCTCCGTCTTCTTGTCGCTAACAGAAAAGGTCATAATCTTTTCTGTAGAGCGGGATGCCCTGATGACTTTCCCGTTGGAGACTACGAGGTCTTCCTCGTAGTCCTCTGCTATTCTCAAGATCGCTTTCGTCATATCTGTCCGGCACTTCTCGGAGAAGTTCATCTCATCGAAGAATCTGCTGAAGCCATGCGACCCTTTCATGCGGTCGGCACGTTCATCCTCCGTGTCCATGCTGTAGTCGTCGTCTTCATGGACCTCGGCAACGATGGGTAGACCATCTTCTGCGACTTCTTCCAAGTCAACAATCGAGATCATGGCGACCTCTTTGCCTTTCGGGCCCTGCTCCGCGTGAGCAGGAAGTGGGTTGTTGCGCACGTCCTTTCTGTGATCGCTGACGATTAGCTCGCCGTTCTTCATCTTCTGGTCGAATGTAAACCTGAGCTTTTTACATTCCGCCGTGGGGTGCATGACCTTGCCATGGTACTCACACCACTTAGGGTCCCTTACCATCTCCTTGGAGGGTGTTTTCTCGAGCGGTGGCAGGACGCCGTCCTTGCGCCACTGTCTACATAGGTCACTTGCTTCCTCTACCGAGCATGGCAGAGGCGGTACATCGAAGTTCGCGACCTTCGCTTGCTTCTGGGGCGAAACTGTATTGACCTCAGCTTCGCGTCCCCTCTTGTAGCTAAATCTCCCGATCTTGTATGTAGCGCCGCTCGAAGGTCGCTCCGGAGCGCTCTTCTTTTTCTGTCTCTCGACTATAGGCTCGATGTTCTTCGTGCATTCGATTAGTTTTGAAAACGTAGGTGTTTGCAAATTAATGAGCATACCTTTGTATTCATCTCGCATGCATTGCAGGCATATCTCTACGAGCCGACTTTCGGGCATTGGACCTTTGCACTCCAAGGATTTCGCCCTGAATTTCTTGATGAAAGTGATTCCGTCCTCCTCGCGCTTCTGATACATCCGCGAGAGATGGATCATCGTCACCTTTTCTTCCATCTGGAAGAACTTGGTATAGAACTTCTGGACCATGTCGTCCCAAGTCTTCACAGATCCGGCTTCCAATGTTCGGTACCATTTGTATGCTACGTTCCCTAGAGATTTTGGGAACTCTCGCATCAGCAGCTTGGGATCAGCTCCATACGGACCCATGACATCAATGAAACGCATGACATGCTCATGAGCGTTCCCATTGACGTCTTCGAACTTATCCCATTTAGGAGCCTTGTACCCCGCCGGGTTGGGCATGAGATAGATCTCTCGTGGAATAGGTGGATCGTTGTCTAACTTCGGGATAATGGTATCCGCGAATGACTGATGAGCCAGAATAGTGTCCACGCGCTTCTGCAGAGACGTCATGCATTCTGGAATGCTCCCCTCGGTAGTTGATGGAGGGGTTGCCGTAGGCGGTGGCGACACATACGCCGCCGGAGGGTTGGGAGCATACTGACTACCCGTATTCCCCCAGATCGCCGTTGGGGGAGGCAAAGGGTACTGCAGAGTTGGGTTAGACGCCAAAGCCGAGGGCTGAGGAGTGTGAGCAGCAAGAGGCAGCATCTGGGCCGTTGACCCCTGAACCGAAGGCAGCTGCGTAGTCGTCGGTGGAGTCTGCAGATTGGGGTTGGGAGGTGTGGTTGACACTCCCAATCCTGGAGCGGTAGGGGCTCCTCCTCCTTGAGGGGCAGCGGCGGCTGGCGAAGGGTTTGGTGCAAGGGTGCCCAGAACGGCCAAGATCCGTTCTAATTGCGCAGACTGAGCCTTGAGAGCTTTCGCCTGACTCTGAACAGTAGCATCCAAAGACTCTAGCGTGGGTGTCTCGCCGGGAGTCGTAGGAGTACGGCGGGTCTCGTCTCCCGATGGTGCTTCGGTGGAAGGGGATCTGTTGCTGTCATCATCCTCCTGAGACATGGTTGCTTTTGTTGGTAAGTTCACGTCGGGTTCACCAAAATGTGCACAAGAGATTCCGGTAGGGAGACCTCCGTGTACACCGTATGTAGTGGATCAAGGATCGCACAGGAAGAGAGGGGTTGTGTGTAGGGAGAGAGTAAGGCAGTAGCAATGTCTGAGAGAGAGACAGAGGTTTGGCAGAGCTTCCGCGTATGGCAGTGTGTTCTCCTTTGTATGGAAATGTTGACGATCTATATATACTGGAGAACATGACCGTTGTAGTGTGGTTAATGCACCCATTAATGGCGGCTTAATAAGCTTAACCATAACGGCACGTTCGTCCGAGTATATAGGGACCGTTACAGCACGTGGTGCGCGAATACCGGAACCGTTACGAGGTTGACCGGGTTTGACCGGATTGACCGGGTTTATGGAGCTCGTGCCATAAATCTCTCAAAACAGTTACTAAAGGTCGCGCGCGGGCTTGGCTCGCACGCGACAGGGCTTACTCTAGCCTCCAAACCACAAAGTCCCTACAAGTCCCGTGCAGTGGTATGCGAGGGCTCTGTCTCGCAGCCCCCACATGGATCAACTCGGCTGGTGATCCAGTGTGTGTGGAGCACAATATGGTGTGCTGGATGGTTGCCACGTGGCCAAGATCTGTCAGCTCAGAAAGCACTATCTACACCCAGCGCCTAGCAATGCGGGATTTGCATCGACGAGTTACGAAGCTAACCCGACGCTTGGCGGCGCAGGATTTCAAGGATCGCAAGGTCTTTGATCGTTACTCCTAGCCCGCATTTGAGATTTGCTACAACAGTTATCCATGTGGTTGAAACGTGCGTTATGGAGGAACGAGTTTCAAGAAGGATGTACCAGATTATTCGGGTATGTCACAGTCTGGTAACTGTTGGATTAGATGTCCTAGAGACAATCTTATTTAGTATGAACATTGTTTTTGGCTAGATTAATCATTTTACTATTTATGGAGATATTTAATATAATGAAGTACTTAGATTATAATGTGTTGTTTATCTTAAATATCCCTACTCCATTATATTGATTAACAAGATGATCAACTATAGACTAGTATGTGGGTAGATTGATATGGAGATAACAAGTTTAGCACATGGGTATGCATTAGGGGTAGTGGCATACTGGATTGACCCACTAACGATAAGGCTACATACAAGTTATGTAAAGTCACAAGTGCTTCTCGTTGTGACAATGGTATTGTGGTCCTTAGACTTGAAGTCACTAGAAACTCTAGTTGTGAAATATCATGCTTTGATATTATCAAACGTTGCGCCTTAACCGGGAACTATAAAGGTAGTCATTTGGCATGATAGGAAGCAAGTTTAGAGATGGTAGTGATGTATAGAGGATTTGTCTCTCCCACATAACGGGAGCAAATATCCGCATCCACTCAAAATTTAGTGCTTATAAAATGTCTGGCCAGACTCAGATAAATCAATATTGGATATTGATGTTATATGCATGGATAAGACTCTTCCCAGGATCGAGAAACTATGGATTGGATATACGAGTGTGACTTGTATGTATCGTGCCCAATCGGGATATAGATACAAAGGGATAATACAACACGGTAACATTGGTCACAAGGTTTATCGAATTATTGGCTATTTCTATTAGCTGGATTGCATAGATGTCTTGCTAGAGAACGCTCTATGTTAGTAATTTTTACTACCAACTATGTAGAAACCTATGAGGTCACACTCCCTATGAATTTAACCGGACTTGGAAATTAATTAATATGATTAATTAAATAGAAGGATCAATATTCAACCACTTGCAAACTTAGTAGGACTAATTTGTAAATTGGACTAATCCATGTAAGGACATGATTAGTAGATGGGCTAATATGTAGTTAACAAGGAGTTGTTAGACTATATATAAAGGTCCTAGCTTATGTTTCTCATAAGAGTGATAATTATCATCACACAAGAGAGAGAGAACAACGCAAGGAGAGAGCAAACAAAGGGAGGCCGAACCGACCCCCTCGTCCGCCCCTCTCACCGTCGGCCACCAAGAGGCGAGACCTCTTGTTCTCATTTCGCGTGATATTCTTCTTCCTCCTCCTTCCCTAGCTATCACAAAGTCATGGAGGATCCGAGATCAATCATAGGAGCGGACTTTGCATAGATACGTGGACAATATTTCATGTGAAGTCATCAAAGGAGACAAACAAGGTACTTGATGATTCTCATCCTTTACCATCGTTATGAATTCTAGACATGTGATCCTTGGAGGGTCTTGAACGAATACCTATTTTGTTTATTCCGCTGCGTAATTCGTATCAAACCCTATAGTGGTATCAGAGCCATAGGTCGTAGAGCATAACGTGATTTATGTGTTACGTTTGTGTCAATTTTACCCTGTTTTATGCTATTATCGCGAAAACTAAAGTTGTCATAATGATGCAATTTGAATATGATTTAATACTAATATGAATTGTCGTATTAAGATTAGAAAATTCCGAGCACCCTTGTGGCGGTCCTTTGGGGTTCGTCCAATCATGTTGGTGGGAACCTTGGACCGTTATGATCCTAGTTACCCAAATAATCAATTAAAATTGACCAACCACGTTAAAATTGGATTTAACTGTATTATTTGCTTTTGCATGGTGATTGGATATGGCCTTAGATGTGGATGTTGTGAACGTTTATTTTTGTGGTTTGGTTTAATTGTAATAATTAATTAATTTGGTTTTACGGCATGCAAGTCGGTCTTCTCCTCAACTTGTGAGGTCTCTCTATTTAGTTTATGGAGGAAAGTAGTGTAGGAATAACTACATGATCAATACTCTGGAGGGGGGGGGGGTTGAATAGAGTATGACAACTTTTGCAACTTTAGCTAAAGAGTTGTTTCAAAGATGTTTGTGAAGTGCAGCAAGTATTTCAAGGCCTTGAAATGAGTTTCAAGTCCTTGGAATCAAAACAGAAAGTAAAGAGAAAGCCGATAGTGAACAGAAACCTGTTTTGAGCAGTGTATGAGCAAAGTAAAAAGCAGTAAAGTAAATGCAAGAGACACAGTGATTTATAGAATTCAGTTCACTTGGACCTACGTCTCTACCTCAGGGACTTAATCACTGCAGGATTTTCAACTCAATTCTTATTAATCAAAAGCTAAGCCCTAGATCTCAAGCACAGAGAGATGCCTTACTCTGTTACAGCTTGTGGTTCTCACTAACCTATCTAGTACCTGCTCTAATTAACTGATTAACTAAGAATTCTCTATTTTTCACCTTGAACAATCCACAAGAATAAGAACTAAAAGTATTATCTAAATGATATACAAATGATGATCAGAAGAGAAGAACACTGAGAACTAAGTCTTCAGTTAGAATGCAGTGTTCTTCAGAAGATTTGATTGAGTGATGTAGATCTGCTTCTTGGTTGCTTGTAAATCCTCTATAGTGTTTGAATGTCTCTGTGTATTGTGCTCTGTTTTCCCCCGGAATTCTTCATCAATTACCTCTTTTAAGAAGCCTGTTGAATTGATAATCTTCAAGATCTTCTCAACAAACTTTCCTAAAAAGCAGCTTCAAATCTGGACTCTTCTAACAGCTCTTCCAACGGCTAGTTGCTCAGTATCTTCAAATATACTGTCTTTGCTCTTGTTTAGAAGTTAGTTAGGAAGGTCCAGATCAGATTAAACCAACACAGAATCAAATCAACAGCTCAGTTTCCTTTTCTGCAACATTCAGTTTAGGAACTAGTTCCTGCAAAATAGGCAAAGGTATATTCCTTCAAAACTTAGTCAAACAGATAGATTAATTATATTTAGAGTAGTGGAATAATTTTTCTTTCATCATCAAGTAACATATAATCAGTCATAGGAAATCAGGAGTTGGAATGAAATCAAAAGCTCCCCATTTGTTCATGCTGTATTCTGCAGTGCTTGTTTCATACCCTTGAAAGAAGTTTCAAGGCCTTGAAGCAGACAAGCTGTTTCAAGCCTTTGAAACAGGCTGAACTTACAATCTCCCCCTTGATGAAAGACAAAACCAAAATCTTTTTAGGGACTGATTTTCTGTAAAAAAATATTCATTAGAGCATAGCAGAAATCAATGACAGTAAACTGTAACACAAGATATTCAAGCAATCCAACTTATTAGCAACAAAACAGTAGCAATGTCCAGCAAACCCTATTGATCTAAACCAGATCTCTTATCCAGATAAAAAAATACTAAAAGTCAACGAATAAACACCCTAAGTTTCTCCCCTTTTTTTTACTTCCATAAAAAATAATGAGAAAATGTTGGATCAAAGTTTTGGAAAACTTGAGGAAAAAAGTTTTGAAAAGACAGAAATTTTCAAGACTTTGAAAATAAATTCAAGGCCTTGAATACGATAGAAAGAAGATGAAATAATTAAGGTGTTAAGTCTCCATCTCCCTTTGGCTCAACATCGTCTTCTCTACTATCTTCTTCATCATCATCATGATCTTGTTGTTCTTCCAGAGCAGCCTTATCAGCAGCACCTGAATCCATATCATCTTCAAAAATGTTTGCATCAGTCAGTATGTCTGGAATGTTGGTTTTCTTCTTTTTCTTCTTAGCATCCTTGAGCAAAATCCCTGAGTCTGGACTTTCAGCATCAGCTTGTTCTTGATCTTCATCTCCATTTTCTTGAACTACCTTTTTCCCTTTGTCCACCACCCCTGTATCCTCATCATGAGTTGTATGCTCACTGAACAAATCTCTGGTTGAACCTTCTGCATCCTTCTTTAGTCCTTCTCTAGCCTGAGACACTTCTTCTTCCACATTAAGTACATTGATACTCTTGAAGATGCTTTCAACCATATACTTTACTTGCTTGAATTCAGTGCCAAACTCATGCTGGTTTTCCTTCAGATCATCCATATCTTTATCGAGAATTTCAAGTCGTTGAACCACCATGGAAAGGTATTGAGGTTGAGATGGTAGGTTTGAAGGAGGGGTTAAGGCCTTGGGTTTAGGAAAATTCTTGGATTGCAACTCCTTCTCAGACAGATCAAAATACAACTTCCATATCCCATCACTGGTTTTCACAACACCAATTCTATTAAATTCTTTCTCATAAAGAATTCCAAAACCAGTGGTAATGGGTTCTTCTTTGTTGGTAGGAAGGTCAAGGTGAAGAAAGAATGCAGAAAGCAGATTAGCATAAGGCAAAGGGTGCTTTCTTTCTTTGGTCTGGGAGTAGAGCATGTGTTCCGTCACAATTGTTGGAAGATCAATCTCATATCCATGCATGATCAAGTACATCAAATAAAACACCATGTCAGTGATAAGCTCTTTTGAATTCTCCCTAGGCACTACACACCTCATCAGGATGGTAAACAAAACTTTGGCTTTAACAGTTAGCACAAAGTGTGTTAAATGTTTAGAGGAGGTAGAGACATTAGGTAAAAAGAATTCTTCCCTAGCCAGTTTCAATGCTTCAAACTTGTTTGGATAGTTTCAGTGTTATATCTCTTGGGACAGCCTAGAACATTGGCAACTCTAAGTGATCTAACTCCATTAAAATTCCAGCAACTTTAGATTGAATCACCAAGTTAACAATTTTTTTGAGTTGATTCGTGTTCAGATAGAAAAGCCTAGTAAGCATAGGATAGGCCACTTCAGGAGGGTTTAAGATTTTCCAAAGAGAGCTTTTCTTCAGCCTCCTAACACACTCCAGATTAATGGTTTTCAACATGTTAACACTAACAATGCTACAATAGGCTACTGGTCTAGAAGAAAAACCATCTAACCATTGTCCTCTAGCATTTTGAGAAATAAACCACTTGGTTGAAATAACAGCTTTCTTAGCAGGGGACTGAGGTTTTTTTGAATAGATCGGCAGTTCTTTGCCAGTGCTTTTCTCTTGTTCATCCTCTGCAACTCTTCATTTTCCCTTTTCAGCAATTGTAGGCTTCTTCTTCTTTAACTTATTTCGATTAGCGACTTGTTCCTCTTACTGTTTCTCAGGAGCAGACTGATCTGCCTTCTTCTTCTTCTTGCTAAAAGTTGGTGTCATATCTTTCTTACTTTTCTTCTTTGGAGGAGAAGGAGTCTTTTCGTCAGTTGGAGTTCTGGAACTAGAGTCACCATTGTTGGTTTGAATCACATCTTCTGCAGTCTTCCTCTTCTTTTCTGAAACCACATTTGAACCTCCAGCCATCTTGATTATTTGGGATTCTCTTCTTGTGCTCATTAGGGTATAAGGGTGAAAAATAGATAGGCGGGAGTGATACGTAGAATAGAGAGAGAGAAGATAAATACTAAAGAGTTTGAGTTAGATAAGGAAACATAAACATTTCCAAATCTCTTTAAGATCTTTGCAGTTAGAATGAAATTCAAAATTGTGTGTGTGACGTAGAAAAGGAAATACAATAATACTTGTTTATACGAAAATAAAATTTAAAAGGTAAATATATTGAGAAATTATCTACTGAGATACCACCCAATATTGGAATATCTAATTTTTGACTAAATAGCATACAGACTTATTTTCAAGGCTTTGGAAAGACATTCAAGACCTTGAAAAGCTATACTGCTGAAACAAGTAACATCAAGCCTTTGAAAATCAGTTCAAAACTTTGAAAAACATAATACTTTACCTGAAACTTGCCTGATACTCCCCCTAAACCAATGCTTCCTTATTAAGCATACCCAACTCTAATATGAGGGATGTAAATATTTTTTCAGGCAATAGTTCAGTGAAGATATCTGCCAGTTGTTTGTTAGTAGAAACAAATTAAAGAACAACATCACCTTCCTCAACATGATCTCTGATGAAATGGTGTCTAACATCTATGTGATTGGTTCTTGAATGCTGAACTGGATTCTTTGTAATTGAAATAGCAGTGGCATTGTCACATTTGATAGATATTTCTTTGAAATCAAATCCAAGATTCCTCATTTTTTGAGCAATCCAGATCACTTGTGAACAACATGCTCTAGCTGCTATATATTCAGCTTCATCTGTTGATAATGCCACAGAGTTTCGTTTCTTTGAATGCTTGCTGATTAGGGATGAACCAAGTAATTGGAAATACCCTGAAGTGCTCTTTCTGTCAACTTCATATCCTGCAAAGTTAGCATATGAATATGGAGATATTGATGTTATGTGCTTGCATAACATCAATGGACCACTCGAGGGATGGTGCTTAAAGGAATGGCTGGCCAGAATCAGATAAATCAATATTGAGATATTGATGTTATGTGCTTGCATAAGCATATTCCCAGGATCGAGAAACTGTTGATTGGATATACGAGTGTGACTATTATGTCTTGTGTCCAACCCGGATATGGAGACAAAGGGATAACACAATATGTGATTATTGGGCACAAGGTTTGACGGGATCACTGACTTATTTCTATTAGTTGGGTTGCATGGATGTGTTGCTAGACACCGCTCCATGTTAGTAATAAGTTACTACCAACTAAGTAGAAACCTATGGGGTCACACACCGGATGAATTAAATTGGATATTGGTATTAATTAGTTGGACTAATTAATAAAAGGATCATAACGCAACCACAAGCAAACTTAGTAGGACTAATTTGTAAGTGGGCTAATCCATGTAATGACATGATTAGTATTGGGGCCATTATATAGTTAATAAAGAGTTATGACTATATAAAGGATCTCTAGCTTGTTATTTCTCTAAGTGAGTCATTATTGAGAGAATATAACAAAGCAAGAGAGAGAAAGACAAAGGAAGAAGGTCATCCGCCCCTTGCCCGTCCGCCCCTCTCACGCCGTCGGCCACAAGACACGGTTTGGTGCCTCGTTTTGCATGATCATCCTCCTCCTTCTTCCTTTGCTAGCACATCGCGGTGAGAAGGAATCCAATCAAGAATCCAAGGTGTGGATATTCATAGAGACGAAGACACTATTCTTCGTGTGATCTCCCAAACTAAGGTACACATCTTCTATGCCCTTATCATATTATGGTGGCTTGTCCTGTGATACTTGGTGGGATTTGAACAGGATAATTTTGTTATTCCGCTGCGTAACCTGCATAAAAACTCAACACCGTATCTTTTATTTTGGGATTGCCCAACCCAAATAAGTAGACCAGTTGATATGGATCAACAAAAAAATTAAAATTAAAATAAAATCCCTCAAATTTAATATTGTGTTTTTTCCTTCTCGTTACTTAAACACTCGTCATGATCATATCTTATCAAACTCAGGCTTGCCAAAGCAAGGCGACTTGATTCATCATGATATGGCTCGATGGCACACGCTGGTAATGTGAAATTGCTAAAGTAAGAGGTTGAACGCAACTAGACTACTTCAATTGATTGAAAGCTTAGAGACAAACAATTGAGATTATCTACGGGATAGATAAATAAGGAGTTATTTTTCCAATTGAATCAAGAGTTTCATAGGATGCAATTGGAAATAGTTCTTACCTAAATAATTGATTTTGGGTGACTTGCCAAAGCGGAAGTGAAATATGGATCTTGGCCCGCTAGAAAAATATAATGATATTTTCCTCATTAATATGGAGGGTTTAATCCGAAAAAAATAGTGGGAGCTATATTTAATAATCTATCCATTATTAAATTTTTACAAAATACTAAAACTTGAATATTTCTCATTTTGTAGAATTCTCGAATTCATCACAATCTCTACGATCGGTCCTTGAGAAGGACAAGCTTTCTAAAACAAACTTTCTAGACTGGTATTGGAACTTGAGAACCGTTCTCAAGTAAGAGAAGAAAATATACATTCTAGAAGAGCAAGTTCCTGAGGGTCCAAAAAATAATTTTGCAGCAGCCTTAAAGGCATATCAGAAGATCGTTGACGATGCTACTGATGTGGCCTGCCTCATGCTTTGCACGATGAACTCTGAGCTCTAAAAGTAACATGAGAACATGGCTGCGTTTGATATGATCATACACTTGAAGCAGCTCTTTCAAGAGCAGACAATGGTTGAGCGGTATGAAGTTTCCAAGGCATTGTTCAAATGTCATATGTCAGAGGGGAACCCTCTGGGACCTCATGTATTACGCATGATCGGGTACTTGGAGATCTCATACGCCTAGGGTTTCCAATTGGCCAAGAGTAGGCCACTGATCTCATATTGTAACCGTTGCCTGATAATTATGGACAGTTCATTATGAACTATAACATGAATAAGATCAACATGCCTCTGATAGATTTACTCAATATGTTGAGGACAACTGAACAAAGCATCAACAAGAGAAAGGCTAAGGCCATACTGATGGTGAACAAAGTAAAAGGCAAGCGAGTTGCCTCTACCTACAAAGGGAAAGGCAAATCAGTTGAAAAATCCAAGGAAGTTTCCCTTCAACCTGCTGGTGGCGTTGCCAAGGGCGTGACTAAGAGTGAGTGTCACTAATGCAGTCAGCCTGGACACTGGTAGAGGAACTGCCCAAAGTATCTGGAGGATAAAAGGCTTGGAATAGTGATTCCACCACCACCAGGTATTTTTGTGATAGATGTCAATTTAACTTACTCTTCATCTTGGGTATTAAATACTGCATGTGGATCTCACATTTTTCGAAATGTGCAAGATGTCAAGAAAAGTAGAATATTGGCTAAAGGGGAGATAGACATGCGAGTAGGGAATGGAGCAAAGGTTGCTGCATTGGCCGTTGGCGTGCTCGAGCTATCTTTTCCTTCATGATTAGTTTTAGAATTAGATAATTGCTATTTTGCGTCTGCTATGAGCAGAAATATTATTTCCATTTCTTGTTTGGACGAGAAATGTTTTACAATTTCAATAAAGGACATATGTTGCTCCATTTATTTTGATAGTATGCACTATTGTAGTGCACAATTATCTAATGGATTGTATATCCTTGATCTAAATAATCATGTCAATAACATAAATACTAAGGGAAATAAAACTAATGATTTAAATCCTACTTACTTGTGGCAATGTCGTTTAGGCCATATAAACGAGAAACACATCTCTAGAATCCATATGGATGGATTACTAGACTCATTTGATTATGAATCATATGAGACATGTGAATCTTGTTTATTAGGAAAAATTACAAAGTCCCCTTTCAATAAGAAAGGAGTGAGGACTAGTGAGCAATTGGATCTCGTGCATACTGATGTATGTGGGCAATATGCCACGCCTGCCAGGGGTGGTTATCTTTATTTCATTACATTTACATATGATTTCAGTAGATATGGATTTTTATACCTTATGAACACCAAAATACGAATCCTTTGAAAAGTTCAAAGAATTCAAGATGAAGTAGAGAAGCAACTTGGCAAGAGTATTAAGGCTCTACGATCGGATCGTGGAGGAGAATACTTAAGCCAAGAGCTTGACGACTATCTTAGAGAGTGTGTGATCTTGTCCCAGCTCACTCCACGCGGAATGCCACAATGGAGTGGCGTGTCTGATAGGAGGAATCAAACTTTGTTGGACATGGTTTGATCTATGATGTGTCAAAAAGATCTTCCGTTATCTTTTTGGAGGACGCTCTATTATGTGCATCTTTTACCCTTAACCGTGTTCCATCTAAATCAGTCATGAAGACTCCATATGATATGTGGAGTGGGAGGCGTCCCACACTGTAGTTCATGAAGATTTGGGGCTGCGATGTGTATGTAAAACGTTTACAAACAGAGAAGCTCGGGTCCAAGTCGGATAAGTGTAAGTTTGTGGGATACCCTAAGGAAACAAAAGGGTATTATTTCTACAATCCTATCGAGAACAAAGTGTTTGTTGCTCAGATCGGCGTGTTCCTAGAAAGAGAATTTGTCTCTAAAGGAGCAAGTGGGAGGACAGTAGAACTTGAAGAAATTCAAGAACCACAAACCACTGATCCTACTATGGAACATGAATAGGATCCACAAGATGTTGTGGAAGAAGCTGTTCAGGTAACACAAGAACTTCGTAGATCGAGTAGAGTGCGCCAGGAGCCAGAGAGGTATGGACTTCTCGTGATTGAGCGTGGTGACACGTTGCTCATAGATGATGAGTCTACTACCTATAGAGATGCCATGAAAGGTCCGGACACTCAAAAGTGGCATGAAGCCATGAGATCCGAGATGGAATCCATGTATACCAACAAAGTGTGGACTTTGGTGGAACCACCCAAAGGGGCTCGACCCATAGGGTGCAAGTGGGTCTTCAAGAAGAAGACCGAAATGGATGGCAATGTGATTGCCTATAAGTGCTGATTGGTGGAAAAATGATCCAAACAGATTCATGGTATTGACTATGATGAAACCTTTTCTCAAGTCGCAATGACCAAATCCATTCGAGTCTTACTTGCAATTGCAACTTATCACGATTATGAGATTTGGCAGATGTATGTAAAAACATAGTTTCTGTATGGAAACCTCCTTTCTTCTCTTTATTTCTGGTCTTGATCGAATGGATTACCTCAAACGAGGTGAGGATATTGTTTGAAATTAATCTGACTGGGACAAAGGCTGATTGGTTTTCATCGATTAATTTTCCCAAAACTTTTTTGAGTTTGTTAGCAATTGCTTTTGCTACTATTTTGTAGACAACATAGCATAGACTGATTGGTCGGAAATCGACCGGCTTTCGGGGCTGTTTTGTTTTTGGGATCAGAGCTATGATAGTGTCATTTAGTTCACCGAATTCCTCTCCGCTGTTGAGAATGCTCAGGAATTTCTTTGTCGCTTCTTCACCAACTGTGCGCCAAAACTGTTAAAAAACACCGGCTGAGAACCGTCTTTTCCTAGCGCTTTGTTCGGGACCATTTGAAAAAGCGCTTCCTTTATTTCATGTGGGGTATAATAAGCCTCCATTAGTTGAATGTCCTCCCCCTCAAGAGTGGTGGCTATGCTTGATACCATCTGCTCGATGTCATGCATGTTCGGGTTACTGGACTTAAAAATGGCATTAAAATGCCTCTCCAAACACCCCGTGATTTTGTCCTTTACTGTTGTCCAGTTGCCATTCTCTATCTCAATTCCCCCATGATATTCCTCGCCCTTCGCACCGTCGCCCTTCGGTGAAAAAACTTGGCATTCCTGTCTTCATGCCGTAACCAATCCGATTTCGCTCTTTGTTTCCACATAAGTTCCTCTCGCCGAAGCACCTCTTCGTATAAATGTGCAATTTCTCTCTTCTCTTTTATGACTTCCCCTGTTTGCGCTTCATTTTCGAGTTGTTCCATCCTTCTCCTCAACAATTGCACTTGTCTTTTAACACTGCCAACGTTATTTTGCTCCAAACCTTACAACGGGTTCCTAGCTCAAGCAGCCTATGCTGCAGATTTACACCTCCCCTGCTGTGATGCCATGAATTCATAATACCTCCTCGAAGCCTTCATGGGACCGCCACATGTTTTCATAATGGAATCTTCGACTTTTGATTCGACAAGCCATCTCATTGTTCCATTCTAGCTGTATAGGTCGATGGTCCGATCTTAGACCCGTATGATGAGTAAGCCTCACTCTTCTAAGTCTGTCCAACCATTCAAAATTTGCCACAACTCGATCTAGTCGTTTCCTCACAATCGTCTCCTCCTCCTGATTGTTTGACCAAGTATATCTTGGCCCTACATAGCCCAGGTCTAGAAGGCCAACCTCCTGTAATGCTCTATTGAATTCCTCCATCTGGTCGTAAGGCCGTTGACTGCCCCCCTCCTTTTTTCAGAACTTGACTTTGTCTCATTGAAGTCTCCACAAACGCACCATGTCGTTCCCGGTGCCGGTGCTAGTCTGCGAATTAATTCCCAAGAGTTGTGTCGCTGTTCTGTTACTGGGTCTCCATAGAAACCCGTTATTTTCCAATCTGCAAAGCCTTTGTCTTCTACAAATGCATCAATAAAGTAATCAGAAAAACGACGTAGCTTAATTTTTACCTTGGTATCCCAAAGCAGTGCTAGTCCTCCTTTACTTTCGATAGCATCCTAAAAAATCCCGCTTGCATACCCTAACTTTGTCGCCACCTTCTCCATATCGTACGGAGTGAGTTTAGTCTCCATCATGAAAACTATGTTTGGGGATAGGAGCCTCACCTGCTCCCTCAATGCTCGGACCGCACGGGGATTCCCCAAGCCCCTTACGTTCCAACTTAGGAGACTCATGTGCTCGGCGGTTCTGCTTAGCAGAAACCGCCGTTGTTGCATCATTAGTTTTAGTCGAGCTTTCATCAACCGTGTTTTTTATGTGAAGGGCCTCTAAAAGTTTGTTCTCCAATTTTATAGCTCTGGACTTATTGTTCCCCTTGGAATTGGTTTCATGATTAGGAGGTGGGGAGAAGTTCTCCCCCACTTTACGTTTCGGAGACATGGGTCATTTGTTCCTTTCTTTCGCCTGTCTAGCTGCTGACTTCCAGTCAAAACTGGTGCCCAACTTCACTGGTTGAAGGTTCGGCATCCCCGCTCCCTCCTTCGGTTTGCAAGACGTCTCCATTTGTTTTATTATATTCCCTACTCCATTAGTCTCCTCCTGTATTTGATTGTTTGGCTCCTTTAGGGTCCCCTTCGTGACTGCTTCAACACCAACTTTGTTTTGCGATCTATTATCCCCTTCTCCACACTTTGTGCCCCTGAGCATCTGCTTGGACTTTCCATACAGTCGCTTGTATTTCGTTTTCTTCCTGGTGATCAGTAACTTCCACATCCACCGCTTGTCTAGCTGTGCCACTAGATGGTTGGGTGTCCTCTTCCATATCTTTTGGCTCCTGGTTTGGGTTTGTGTTTGTGCTCGATTTCTTTTGGTGGCTCTGCTGAGTATTTCCTCCCTTGTATCCTCCGTTTCGATTAGGTGGCTCTCTCATCTTTGGCGCAGGCTGGTAAAGCAACCAGCTATCGTACCCGGGTTCCTCCCCTTCATCAAGCAACTTTTGCCTCAGCATGCGTTCACTTGAGTCGTGGCTCACTTTCCCACACCAACAACATAGCTTTGGAACACGTTCATATCGGAAATCTAGCCACACCCTCTCCCCCAGCATCTTCCCGTAAACTCCCCTTCTCAAAGGTCACTGGCTTGGAATTCTTGTTCAGACCCTAACATATGGCGTTGGAGCATCGTAATAGATTTTTGGATCCGACAATAGAATCTCTCCAATAGCTTTAACTGCCCTTTTCCTAGCTTCCTCGTTAACCATTTGGACGGGTAGGCTTAACACTTGGATCCAAACGTCCATCGTGTCGAAGCTTATGGAGTCCACTTCTATGCCCAGTTTCCACTCCTTCAGCAGCAACAGTTGGCCCTCAAAATTCCATGGCCCACCTCCTTTCACACGATTCATACAAGCTTCTGAAGGAAAACGGAAAATAAAGGTGTTGTGACGAATCTCAAATACCTGGGTTTTTGCTCATTCTATCCAGATTCACTGAAAGAGCATGATCATTGCCTCCCCGTTAATCCTTGTCCCTCCGATGAACTTTCCGATAAGACAGTTCGTAAATTCTTTTGCGGATCTCTCACAAAACTCATCGTCGAATACTGCTTCGGTCTCTTCCTCCTCTTCCGTTAGCTTCCAGTCGTGCAGTTTGTCCGCCAAGTCTCTCGCCATGGTTTTGAAAACGTCAAAATGTTCAGTTCACCGGCACCCAATGCCGCCGGCGCTATTTGGGTTTTTTAGGTTTTCTAGGGTTTCTTTCTCTCGTTAGAGGAAATTATCGATAATCATATGGGATTTTAGAACTTTATTGAATGATGAAGATGATAATATCACACATCACCATTGACGGCCTCCTCATTTTCCTTTTATTCGTCTATTGCCCCACGTCAGTTCAAGCTTTTCACTCGAGCCCTTCCGCCATTTAAATATCCCCCGGAGCATTCTAAACTCTTCTTTAACTTCTTTCTCTCGCTCCCAATTCCAGACTCTTCTCTCTCTCACCACCACGCTACATTTGATCACGGAACCGACGGCAACCCATTTCTGTGCCGGAACCGTCTCCCAACTCCCAACTTAGTAATGGCTGTCGAAACCGAGGCCACCGACTTCGCCTCCCGCGCCGACACTGATATCAACTGGGACAGGTCTCTCTTTCTCTCTCCAATTGCATGCACCCTGTACATAGTTATATGTAAAATCTAGATACATAAGTACAGCAAAAGCAATTCTTGGAAGTTTTTAATGATTTTTTTTTTTTTTTTTTTTTTTTTTTTTTTTTTTTTTTTTTTTTTATGGGGCGTTTGTTGTTTCCTCTGTATAGACCTGTACAGAAGTACATAAATGTGATTCTTGAAGGGTCGTGTGTTTCTTCTAGATGGGTTTGTATCTATCTGGTAAATGTTTGGTACCATATGTGAAATCTAGATAAAGAGGTATGTGCATGTGTGGTTCTTAAAGGTCGAGTGATTTTGTTTAATGGGGTTTACCTATATGGTGTTTGCTTGACACCATATGAGTTCTGTTTTTACTATGGAATGTGGTTGAATGTTGATCCGGTGGAACATATGTAATGAGATCATGTATGTGTGTTTCTCTGTGGGCGATGACTGGTTCCATCTCGAATAGTTTGCATCAATGAATATTGTAGCAGACCTTAAGCTTCCCTTATTAGTGCCTGAACACTATAGCTTGTCTTACTCCTCATACCTAGAAATAAGATGGGTTTCAATATCCATTTTGGGGGGAGTTGAAGGTAATTTTCGGGATTAAGTGTGAGGCGAATTCAATAGAAAATGCAGACATACACTGTGATCATTCTGGTTTTAAGCAAATAGATGCTAAGCGTGTCCTCAACTAGCCTAGTGGCTCTGAAGTTAGTAAGCTTAAATCATTGGGCTTTTCAGTAAATAGTAAGCCTTGGAACACAGGGTTTAACACTCGGGTCTGGCGCTTCGTCTAATAAGCAAGATCTTTTCCCAAGTAAGTCAGTCGTCTTTCACCCTTTCTTCTTTTAAGCTAAAGAGCTCATACTGAACTGTTATACCAGAATGATAACTAATTTACATAGCATTTGCCGCTCTTTTCCCCTCTTTGATTCCTTCATAAATCATAATCTAAAATTGGACCTCCATTGTATAGATAAGTCAACTTCTTCCTTCTTAAGCCATATTTAGCTTTCGTTCCCATTATTTTCTAGAACCCTTCAAGGATGGCTTTCTGATTATGTATACCTCATGGAAATTGCTGTAACATTTCCAAACCCTATATAGCTTACCATTTTCTTTACATCTCAGGTTGGATAAGACAAAGTTTCATTTAATTGGGGCTTTTCTTTTCACTGCTCAGTCAGCATTACTGCATCCAACGGCCGTCGTAAAAACCAGAATGCAAGTAGATGGTGCTGGGCTCTCTCACATGGGTGGGATATCTGTATGCAGACAAATCTTGAAAAGTGATGGGATCTCCGGTTTCTTCAGAGGCTTTGGCACTTCTGCTATTGGATCATTGCCAGGTCGGGTGCTGGCTTTGACTTCACTTGAAGTATCAAAAGACATGATGCTCAAGTATACCGAGGGTTTGAATATGCCCGAAGCCACTCGCGTTGGTATCGCAAATGGAGTGGCAGGCATGTTCTCAAATTTAGTTTCATGCATATACTTTGTGCCTCTCGATGTGGTAGGTAAATTTCTCAACCCTTCTCGAATTGGCATATTTTTCTCAGAGATTTATCTTTGAATCTTGTATTCACATAAGATCTTGTATGATGAATGTCCCTTGAGCTCCATATCACCAATGGACTTTATGAGTTGAAATAAATCTCCTTAAACCACTGAATGACAATGATTGTGTTGTTTATGCCTATTTGTTCGTATGCATAAATCTATATGCAAGATTTCGAGTTCAATGAGCTAAAAGACTTCCATAAACTGTTAAAACCATTTCTTATGTACACGAACTTTACATATTATCCTTTTTCGTTGATCGCAGACTATCCAGAGGCTTATGGTACAAGGACTTCCTGGGGCTACTTATTGTAATGGACCTTTTGACGTGGTGCGTAAAGTGGTAACCACTGAAGGAATTCGTGGCATGTATCGAGGATTTGGTTTGACAGCTCTGACCCAATCTCCAGCTTCTGCACTTTGGTGGGGCGCTTACGGTGCTGCTCAGCATGTCATATGGAGGTACATTACCCTATCATCCTTAAAGGCTAATATGAGTTGATTCATTATGTTTTTCAAACTAAATGTTAGTTTTTCCTTGTTTGTTGTTGATTTCATTCATCAGGAGTTTAGACTATGTTGACCATTCAGATAAGAAGCCGTCCCATATGGAGATGGTTACAGTGCAGGCTACTGCAGGAATGTTAGCAGGTGCAGTTTCCTCGGTTGTTACTACTCCTATAGATACCATAAGGACACGACTTCAGGTACCATATTTTCTTAATCTTACTTGCCTTGCCTTTACAATGGCACCAAGTTGTATTGGATAACTCTTCAACTTTGAAGATATTTATTTTTTGTTCCGATTTGTTTATTGAAGGTTATTGACAATTATGGTGCTGGAAGACCATCGGTCATGAAGACTGCAAAATCACTTGTTAAAGAAGATGGATTTTGGGGTTTCTACAGAGGATTTGGACCGCGCTTCTTGAATATGTCCCTCTATGGGACTACAATGATCGTCACCTACGAACTGATAAGTACGAAGTTCACCTTAATTTTGTTTCCAGTCTTCTACTTTTGTGACCATGGAAGAAGTATCTTGAACTTCATTACTTTTTCCATGATTTACATTTTGAACGAATTGGGTCCTCTCAGAAATTTCATGTATACGGGGATGTAGCAGCGTCAAAGATACCTGTGTCTGCCCTTGCATCGTTGTTTCAATAAGTGTATGCTAGCGATGCTTTCCTGTTCCTTCTTGGGGGTTATTGATTTGTTTCTTTGGTCTTTTGCTTGGTTGCTCTGCCCAGAGAGATTGTCTATAAAGCAAGGATAATGGATGTAAGCTGGAGAAACCCAGAAGTGGGCGGTCAGAAAGCGGTGAACTCAATGTTTTTACTATGTCTTCTGATGCCAACATGACGAGAACACTGTGATGTATTGTGATGTAATTGTTCCTCGGAGGAGAAGAAGTCACTCTGATTCCATTGATTTGTTCAGCCAAGCCCAATCTGTCTCTCTCGCCATGAGGAGGCCAAGTTAAGTTGTTGAAAGCAAATAGAGAGCTTGATAGTTTCTGTCAGTAGTGTCCGTAAAAACATCATGCTAGTGTTGAGAAGATGCGAAATGTATGTTCAGTTCATTCATGGGGATCGTACATGATATCAATTAATAAGGTGCCCCGCATGAACTTTCAGCATCTCGAAATTGCATCTCTCTTAATGGTTAATTTATGTGGCTCCTTAGTAATCGTCGTTTCTTTACTTTTTTTTTTTTTTTTTAGAAATCTCAGATTTTCTTCACTGATGTGGAAAGATGTCTTATTTAAATTATTAGTTTTGATAATAAATTTAGAGAACTGCTTTTGCTTTTTGGAACTTTCTTTCCCGGTGATTCTGGTTATTCTCTTACAAATGATTTTATTTTCACAATAAAAAATTGACAATAAAAGAACTCTCCCCTTCCTATGAGGGAGACCCAATTCTTTTGATACCCATCAAAGTCAACAGTGGAAATCAACTGACAGACTGGGAACTATAAAGAATTGTGTGATTTGAAAAATGGAAATCTGCTCGAGCTCATCAGTTGACTTGCAATGGATGGTATTAGTTGGGGAAGCTTCATCCCCTGTGGGTCAAGAAAGTCGTCGGTTAGTCTCGACTTTAAACACCCATATTCATCGATACCCCGGCGTTGAATACTGCTACGCCACCGTCCTCCGGTCGTCAACGACGGCGACTCTTACTGGTATGCTCACTCAGCTCCACCCCTCTTCTGCTCAATACTGGTTTCTGAATACTCGTTCTGTTTTGGAACTTCTTGTGCTCAATACTGGTTCTTGAATGCTTGAAAATTTCTGGGCTTGTGGGCTGATTACGGATGATGAGTAATTTTTCTCATTAGGTCACTTTTGAAGGATATGGGTCTTTGTCAGCTTTTAAATTTAACTTTTTACTACCTAATACCAAATCAAAACATGTTCACTCTCCTAAATCATACCCAAGAAAATGCATTAGAGAGTTCATATTTATTTCGATATGTTCCACTTCCAGCAGATGTTTGATGTAATGATGTGGTAACACAATTTAAGGTCTGGAATCAGTATTACCATGCGGGGATTGAACCTGAATAAGCTTATTAAGATTTCAGGATAAGTAGTTATGAATTTATTATGATCAAGCTCAGTTTAATTTGTTTCCGTCTGTGATGCAAGACCAAGTTAGATAGAAGCCATGATGTGATGAGATTAGAGTTTTCAGCAAATTACGATACTAGGACATGTTTCTAATTTCGGTGTTTAATCTGTTTCTGTTCCTTCCATCCTGTTTGGTAGTTTTCAAAGTAATGTTCTTACAAAGCCGTCATATGACTTACAGTACATGAACCGGACTCCTGGAGTTCATACAAACTCATCTTTAGTTTGAATTCTTGATGACTAGTGAAAGTCTTGGCCGTATCATTCAATGGTATGCGAGTTACATGGATAAATCTACAATATGCCGCGGATCCCATGTTTGTTATCATATGCAGAAGTCATGAGTGTTTTGTAGAACTTGTTTGAACAACATACCATTTCAATACCGGCTTCATGAATACTCAAATTCAGTCTGTTTCTTGTGGTTCTTCATAAATCTCTGTATATGCGTGTGCGTGAGCCTGCGTTTATACACCGGTTAACTGGACTGGTTCATAGTTTTCTGAACTCAATATAAAATATCAAAATGAATGTACTGGATGGTGTGGAATTCTCTTGGCTTCTAGCTCATGAACATGTCTGGAAAGAACTTAAGATATAATTCCTTCTATCTCCCCCACATTTCTTTTTATCTACCTCACATTTCTGAGCTTCAGTTTTTACTTTGACTCTTGAGCTTTCATAGCCTTCTTTCCATTTATACCCAGTAGTGTACTTTTACGACTTTATATAATGTAACTTTACTTTGTAACAATTGTTGGATTGATCAGATTGACAGATGGGGTGTTGCTTCACTAAGCTCTTCGACAACGTGTTTGGTAGCAAAGAAATATATCTTGTTATGCTTGGTCTTGGTTATGCTGGAAAAACGACAATTGTTTACAGGCTCCAGTTGCGTGAAGATGTGCCCTTCGACGTAACAGTTGGTAAGCTTAGGCCAAAAGAAATCCACCCTGCAGTACGGTTCTTGTTCTCTTCAACAGTAATATTCATGTGCAGTGGAATGTTGTCTCTCTAATTGTAGGTTTCTTTTATTAAAGGGCCTCATGCATCACCATTGGGCAGGGTTCAATCCGCATACTGTTACGTACAAGAACAAGAGTCTTATGGTGTTAGATGTTGGCGGTCAATTCAAGGTAGGATCTAAATCCAGCCTCCACGTCAATATTGATGTTTCCCTTTGAAGACTCTCATTTTTCGTTTCTAGATGGAGTGTGTGTGTGTGTGTGTGTGTGTGAGTGTATGACAACATTCGATACATGTGTGGCAATAGAATTGACTGATAAGTTGCCCGCACATTGTGGTAGACTTCCTATGTCTGTCCACCACTATCATAAATCTATATACTAAATGAGCTCCCCTTTTACAATTCATGGGAGCTCAGTGACCAAATTGTAGCCATTAGATCTTTGCAAGATCAATGGTGGAAAATAGTGGGAAAGTTTTGAAGTGGGCTCTGCCCGTAGTAAGATACCTATTTTGAAAAGGCCTTTCTTGAACTGTTAGATGTACAACAAGATACTCTTCATGGTCAAAAGCTTGCATCTTGGACATGTCATTAAGTGCGCAAGGCCTTTCCAGTTTTCGTACAAGTAATTCAAGGAGAAGACATGTTAAGTAGTCATTCATGATTCACGTTTGACATCCTACAAGCAAGTGAGTGTAACTTGCACGGCTACTTTACTAGAACTGGTGTAGTTAATACATTTAAGAATTACCTGTGCACACAAGCTTTGTGCTTTAGTAGGTTGTTCGGTGTGTGCTACACTGATAGTCTGATACGGAAGAAACTTGAGGAGGCAAAAGGTGAGGAATAGTGGAACATATCCTTTCTTCTGAAAAACTGGAAGGGCGAAAAGTTAACCTAGGCATTTCATTGCTGTCGGAACCTATGTGGACAAACAAGAGAGTGGAAAAATCATGTTGCTTCGTCATTCTTTCGTAGTTTACTCTATATTGGTAAAGCAATGCATAGTAGTTAGTTTCTTCTGCTTTTTCCTGTTTTTCTACACTGAAAAGGAAGCTACTAAAAGTAGAATTTAACTCTTTGTGCTAACACTGAATATTTCTGAAGAGTTGGTTGATCTGTTTATCGCCATTGATCGCATCATTAGGCTGCTCCTCCGTGGAAGTGAAATCACAGACTTTAAGCAAATGAGTGGAATAAATTATACTTGTTTCTCATATACCGCCGCATTTGGATGCGATATAAGCAACATTTACAATTTATCGCCCCTTCTCATTTTTGCCTAAAACCTTATACTTACCACCTAGGAGCCAGTACAAGAAGTTTGGGGGATAGAGTGGGTGTTGGGAAAGACTAAAATACCCCCTAACAAATCTAATAGTGACCTCAATACCCTCATTCGTTCAGGAACCTCCTAGTTCACATATCACATCTTATCCTACCTTATACCCTGCCTTGCCCAAACACTGAAAAATAATTTTTTTATATCGAATCTTATTCCAGTACAATCATATCCTGCCTCATATCCCGGTATATGCCTGGTACACCTCTTTCTTATACCTTACCCAAAAAAAGGATTCTAAGCACAAGCTATAAATGCCTTTTCTGGTACTTGAAAATATCATAAACTATTTGGTCTTATATGAGAGAAGCCTGGACACCTGGTGGTTGGTAAAGTTATCTTTTGTAGCATGCATAATCAAACAGCCTATCAGCACAGTGGTCTTGTAAAATTTACTCATTTAGCACACCTTACATATACTGAAGAGAGATTCCAGAGATGACTACATGCACTTACAACAAGCTAATTGAATCTTCTGAGGCATGCCTTGATACAGTAGATATGCTGACCTGTCACATCTAAGATCTGATTTTATACTTTCACATTAGTTCCAATGCGAGATCCTGATATGTTCATATCTCTTATCTAAAATTCTATTATCATATGTAAGATCTGAATTTAAACATTCATAAAAAGATTTAAAGGTCACATTTTCTTACGCTTGTGATTGAATCTAGGGACACCCAATTAATTCTGACAGGCTTTTAAGCCTTTGAGACTCTTACCATATCTTCCTTTTTACGGAAACTTAGTTGTATGCATTCCTTAGGAAGAAATAGGCCGTTCTATGTCTGGTTTGGGCTTGGGGCTCGAGTTGTTGAACAGCTAGTTTTGCCCTCATCTCCCATTAAATTTGGATATGAATGTTTTTGATCAATTATAACAGCGGCTTAAACTCTTGTTTTGAATGGTCACAGAGGGGCTTAAACTCTTGTTTTGAATGGTCACAGACAGGGGATTTAGCAAAAGCCTACTTCGGCAACATGCCAGGTCTAATATACGTGGTTGACTCGACCAACCGAGACCGTATAGCCGAGGCAAAAGAAGATCTTCATATGTTATTAAAACAGGTGTAAATCCTATATTCTAACTTTTATTATTCGATGTGACAAAATAGTTTTTTTTTTTTTTTTTTTTTGGCTGAGTTGCAAAAACTAAATGATAAATATCTTTGGTTGGTTCAGTTAAAGGATATGGTCGTGCTCGTGTTTGCAAACAAGCAAGACTGTGCTAACGCAATGTCTCCTGCTGAAATCACAGATAAGCTCGACCTCCATTCTATCCAGCAGCAGCGCTGGTAGTTTATAAGATATCTTTTGCCTTCATTTCCCTCACTCTGATCCTGAACATGAAACAACTGATCATGGTGATTTTTTTTGCAGGCATGTTCAAGGCTCGTGCGCCATATTTGGCCAAGGCTTGTATGAGGGAATGGATTGGCTTTTAGACCACATTACCAGCAAAGTAAGTCAAATATGTAGTCGTATGCAATTTTCTGCAGCTTCGACGAGTATGTGCTCTCTGTTTCTGATTCGGCTTTCTCTATTTCAGGCGTAGTCATCCGTGGCTGCTACGTCCTACCTATGGATTGGAATTGCTGCTTTTATGCGTCATGCTTTTTTTACCAGACTTACGTTCGTACTTTCAGGATGTTATTTGATTGATTATCCAAACCATACAATAATGAGTGAATCTTTTTTTGAATATTTGGTGAAGTTATGATCATTCTACAATAATATTAAAGAAAAATTATAAATTCAAACATCGTTTGGACACACAAAAACGCCTGCTCAAAATGCTTGGTTGAAAAAGCAGGATACATAAAAGCAGACAAAGCAAATGGATGAATATTAGAGCGTAGTGGTGCTGGTAATGTAGAGATCTTTCTTATATGTTGCAGATGCTAATAATGTGAATTATTGTTCATTGTTCGCTTTCTTTGGTAATTGAGACTGTTTTGTTAGATTTTGAGGACATTGTATGCAGTCCATGTTCATGGCCGGAATGCTAAAGAATCCATGGCTTCATTTCTCTTCCTCGGCAACATACCTGATTTTTATATTTCTTTCATCTTTCCGACGAACTAGTTGCTCTTTATTGCAGAATCGGAAGTTCTGTGTCAATGGGTGACGTATCTAGCTTTTCTCGCCATCTTTTGTCTGCGCTCCTGAATTTCTTGGATGGACTGGCTTCTGTTTTCACCAAACGGCGAATATGGAATGCGAACAAAGAGTTTTGGTATCTCCAAGTTTAGCCATTGGATGCAAACCCTAACTCTAGGAAAGGGGAGTTGATTTAATTAGAGTAGATTTATCTATTGATAGTCTTTAATCACTTTACTGAAACTTACTCCCTCCGTCGTAGCAGGTTCTTTAAAATTGACATTGTCAAGTCATTTTGACCCGGTGATTTAGTTACCAGAACGATGTTAGACTTTTATAATCTTTTCATGGTGATGTAGAGTTAAGTTTAGTCTACACCACCTTGAAAAAATTAAAAAAATATTCTATTTGTTATAACAGAACTCCTGTTTCAGAGCTCTGTTACTAGTTTGTTGTAACCTGGGGGTATTCGAGCAAGAACGACGAAAGCAAAACAAGAACGAGACAAATATTTAACGTGGTTCACTAACGAATTCGTAACGAACCCGCTAGCTAATCCACCACCAGAACGAGATATTTTATTGAGAAGAGAACCTGATTACAATGCACGCCGTGGCCAAAGCGGCCACGGCGGCCACCCGAAACACCAACCCGAAACAAACACACACAAAAGCTCTATAAGGAGCAACCAATTAAGCCCAGCGTCCCTGTGTGTATTGTCTACCAAAAACATTCACATGCATGGCTATATCTAGTGCCAAGACAAAACAAGCCACCTCCTTTGTTTCCTAGTTTGATTAGGAAACAACTTTGCCTCCTCAAAGTTGATTTGAACCTTAACTTGTTTCCATAAGTTAGCTTTGACTTTGCCAACTTTAGAATTCAAGACATATTCAACACTATTATTTTATTAACTAAATTATGATCAAAGTGATCGGTGAATTGTAGTTTTTGAAGAACCTGTTGGGAGGGAGGGAGTACTCTCAGAATCTTGAACAAATTATTCAAATCTGATGCAAAACACTTTTACTCGTTTGTAGTTTGGGAAACGACACTTTCACCCCTTTATTGTGCCAAATTTTAAATATTCAATCTTGGGGTGCCGAATATACATAAAGCTCAAAATCGTGGGACCAACTATGCAAATACTATTGACAGTTGATTAGGTTAAGTCACATGATTCCATCAACTGGGCCTAGTCAAATCTACCACTTTCCTTATCGAAGCTCCACCTTCGTCGCTATATATGCAACCCATCCTCCTCCTCCTCCTCTCTCTCTGCATTAGGGTTTGCAGCCGCGCTGTGCAATGGTGGAGGATGTAAACGTCGTATCACATTCCTGATCTTCTAATTGCTTCCATTTTTGCCTGCAGTGATCCTCAAACTCCCATGCTTTTCGGTTTCACAGCCGTTACCCTCGAGTCTCAATGCTTTATTTCAGATTCTTGGTCAACAAATTTAAAAGCTTTTTCAAATTTGTAAAGATCGATGGCACTCGCTTATGTTTCTTCCGTCTCGGTAAAAATCAAAATGTATTTTGAGCAATTTGATGGAGCAATAACTAAAGCTTTTAAATCTTCACGTCTTTTAAAATCTTCCTCTCTACCTCATGAGGCAGAGGCTATCCATGTGTTGGCTTACATTTCACATTTTGAACCAATGAGTAATCTCACTATTGGGTTAGGATACTTGCAATTAGCTCTAGAAACATTTAGGAATTAGGGAAAATTGGAATGTGCTTATGGACGGTCTAGTGCTGATTAGTAATCTCCATCTGCACTTAACATATTCATAAGCTAGATCAAAATTGTGGCCATCTTGTCTTTCAGTCTTTCCTCCATTCAATGAGGTGAGGCTATCCACGTCTTGGCTTACATGTGCCATTTTGCGGCTTGCAAGCTCACTTGTGTTTGCACTTGTTCAGATATTAGTGCAAATAAGAAGATAGTGCAGAGTTGTTCTTTTTTGTAAACTTCATCTCAAATATCAATTCTCATGATTTGTCAAGCAAAGTTTTTGTTTCCAACTGATTAATACTAGACTTGCAGTGTGCTTTTGGACGGTCTAGTGCTGATTAAATTGTGTCTATCAGTACTTAACATATTCATTAGCTAGATATACTTGAGCCACCTTTGTCTTTCAGTCTTGCCTCAATTCGGTGAGGCAAGGTTATCGATGTCGTGGCTTACATTGGATGGAAGTTTTTGTCGCTTGTTTTGCATGTTTAGCAATGAGTTGGCTTTATTGTGTCTCATTGATATCAGTTTGGATAGTCTCATGCTGATCATTGATGGAATTTTCCACGAGTTGATAAATAAACTGCTTCTTAGTCTTATTCTGTTGGCAAAAATTTAACTTTTTACCCTGTGAAGATACAAATGTTGTATTCTCTATGCTGTCATCATGCTGGTCAATAGAAGTAAACCTGCAAAGTTAATGACTAACTTGCATGAACACTTTGAAGGGGCGAAGAACCCTGTAGTTGTTGTGCATAACTATATATGCTCACTCAAATGATTATTAACATTTGTAAATCCACAGTTAAAAAGAGATTTATAACCTAGCAATGCTTAGAAATGGCAACCAATTGACGGTCATTTGAAAATGTCTCCTTCACGAATGGAATGTGCATACACAATAACATTACTTGTGTATTTGGACATTGTGTCTTAGGTAGTGTCGTCGGAAGAAGAAGAAAATTCTTAGTAATTGTGAATCTAGTGTTGTTTTTCATCATTGAGCTGCATGATATCCTGGTTTGTTGTACCAATGGGCGAATGTGCATTTCCTGGTTTTGACCTCTCTCTTTTCGGAAGCCTATTTTTGTCACCCGCCGTGGAGGAACAATTGGTTTCAGACTGATTGGGTGGGGACATCAGTTGCTATCAAGAAAAACTAGGCCAAAGCTTTATTGTACTAGTAAGACTACCCGGTTGTCCCACCTTTATTCAACTATAAATTATCTTAATATTAACAATACTATCCTAGTACCTCCAACAGATGAAACACTATTCCTCTTCTCATATTATATTTTATTTCAAATAAACTATCTTCAAACAATTTCAGCATAGAAAAAAACATAATTTCACACCCTCTTGGTGGGCCAACCGGGGAAGCCTACGGGCTTACTAACCCCTTCCACCACCCCCGTTTAACCTCTCCCTTCACCCCTCACCCCACCTTTTTGGAGCTACTAAACAAGAGTTTGGACACCCCCAACCGCACTATTGGAGGTAGTCTAAGTAGTTGGGATCTAGAAGGATCTAAAAGTACTGTAGTAGAAGTTTATGTCAATTTTATCTGACTTGGAACAGCACAATATTGTAAATCGGTTATGCTTTCTCCTAAAGGGTTATAGACCATGATGGTCTGAATTGTTATACGGTGATAGCGTGATTGTCAGTCTAGAATATTAGGTAAAGAAGATTCACTTGTTTTTGTAACTTGTAGGTAATAAAAAAACGTGCTCAAAATGCATCGAAATCTTACTTCGAGTGACTTAATTTCTCTTAAGGTCGAAGGGATTGGCGGTTGGGGGTCCAATTTAGTGTTTTAGATTTTTATTTAGGGTTTAATTGAGGTTTTAAGATTACATGATTTGGTGTTTTGGAGTTCGGGGTGATGTTTAGATATTCTGATTGACGCATTTCAGCTGTTCACGTGAACTTATTACAATATGACCAATTTCTGTACACTACTTGACTAGGAATCTCATTAGTGCGAGCATGTTCTAAGCTCTGATCCCCAGAGAAAGAGATCACAATCAACTTGATGGGTCACATCTCACGACATGTCTAGATTTGATGATAAGTTCGGATCGCTCCCTTGTTGAAGCTCAAGATTCTTTGTTAAAAGAACATCATCTAACTGATTATATAACACAACACCTGTACCTGTGACTATGAAGGTGTTCGATGGCTTTGGGGAAAAAGATCGCTCAAAGTGGTCTGCACTTCTAAAGCATAGTGTAGTACTTTTTGATACTTAGAGACAATTTATTATTATGATTTTTTTTTAGAAGTATTATTATGAATTTTTATGAAGCAGCAACACACATATATTTTGGACAAAAAAAAGCAACACACACATATTACAATTACACGAAAATATCACCAAAGAAAAGTACTTACAAGACCCCATTCGTGCTGAATTTTTTATTTCAAAATTCCGTCTACTTCTTGAATTTTTTTAAAAACAAAATATCAATTGAAGTACTAGTTGACTGAGTTAGAGTTTAGAGTTTAATAAAGATTCCGTTATTAACGGTGGTTTGCTAAAAACTCGTTTTTATGCTTGATGACGGTTAAACGTATATATGTATTATTTCCTTCATTCCCTCTTCTTCACAAACACCCTCTTCAGTCTCTTCATCGTCCCCTAGTTCTTTGTCAGAATCAACTAACCGGAAGTGGGAATGAACACCGGTTATGAAATTCGTCGAGGTGGGAAAATGTCGTCGGAAGGAGACAAGGTTCCTTGAGTCGAAGAAAACGATCGTTGAGCTGGGAGTTTGGGCCTTTGTGTTTCCTTCATGAAGTCTCCTGCGAAGAGGAGCGCACCGTCTTCCCCTTCCGCTGACTTAGCCGTGGCCTCGGAGTACCATAAGCAGATGGTGAACGCCCCTCACCTCGTCTCCGACGCAAAATCCGCTATCTTCTCCGGCTCAAAAGCCGCTTTCGGGCACTCACTGGTCTACGCAAACAAACCACCGACGAAGCCAAAATCAAAATCTATTGACACCACTAGATCAACTCACCGCCGATCAAAACCCCCTGTTTACAATACCAACCATCATCTTGATGAGGAGGCTCCAACAATCCCTCCTAAATCTTATACCCACAACATCGCTGCCGCCTTGAAAGGCAAAGTTGTGGTTACAGATTATGATTCTTGGCAATACATGCCAGATCATGCTACAGCCCCTTCCCCTCTTTAGAATTCGAAAGATTCATTTGATCGGTAGCTTCTAAATCTCTTCGAATTGGGTCACGACGACTTTGATTCTAGCTTCGACGAGTTAAATTTGGAACAACCAGGTTCAGTTTTCTCCTCTGGCCAATTTAATTTTAAAGCCTCCTCCCCCAGTGCTGTTCGTAAAAGTCATCAGTTTAGGGCTCTAATTTTGCACCAAAAAATGGTAACAACCCCTTCAAAGAACTACAAAAAAAGTACCGGGCATCAAATCTTGCTCGTTAACCAACCATCTGTTACAAAAAACCTGGAATGTCCTAATGTTGTTCATGTTATTCCCATGACTCAAGCTGTCAACCTCACAAGGTATTCTGGAGAAAAATTGCTGGCTTTGAGATTTTGCACATCTCCGCCAAAGAAATTGTGGTCCGTTAGTGCCAACATTAATCTTCAGCTAAGTATATCCCATCCACAACAATATGGCCATAAGTTGCCTACTTTCTCCTATAATTTCGCTACTTACGTTAATCAGAGGACGAAGCGGATGAATTTCATCAATCGATCTAATGTTCTCTCGGCTATGCACCAAAATAACCAGGTGATGGATTCCAAGCTCTCTAGAAGCTTAACACTTTACTGCTCATTTGGGCGCAGAGTCAGGTGTGCCATCTCTTTAGCTGAAGCCAAGGCAGAGGGTCCTACGATGAACTCACATCAAGGTCTCTCTTAGTCCACCAACGCAACAAATTCTCCCTTAAAAAAGGTGCCTGCCAGGCCAACGCACTGCAAGGCAAAGCGGAACCATTTGCGTCCTAATACACGCCCTCAGTTTACCCTGACAAAAAGATCTCGCTCATGGATCTTGAAGCAACAACTGGGTAGTTCCAAGCGTCATAGCAATATTTTTCCTGATGATAGTGGTGATCACTCGGTCAGACTCTTTGCTTGCCTCACATGCCCAACAAGGATTAGCTCGTCCACTAAAAGGACATACTACATGGATGGAAAAGGACATTTATCCAAGATTCCAAAGTTAGAAGAGTAGTGGGTTGATTCCAGTTTTGGTCGTGCTCCCTCTGACAACTTGGTCATTTCAGGGATTGTTCTGCAACAATCTCCAGAGCAGGAATGATCACTCTCAGTTGGAACTGCGGAGGCTTGGGACAGTGTTTTGCAGTTCGTGCATCCCTTTCAATGTTCCATTATGGTTATCTTTGCTTTAGTATCCGTATCGTTATGAAGGAATGTTGTCTTGCCTAGTGCCATCTTCAACTCTTGTCGTGTCTTACTTTTTCCTGTGGCGAAGGCTGTGCTGGCCTTATTGGAGTCCTTTGGAGCAAGGTTTTCTTTTTCGAATTCTTTTATCTGTGCTCACTCTTCTTTTCATAAGCAGATGTACAACAACAAACCCCACAAACGAAGCTTCTGATAGCTTCTTATTTGCCTTATGGCAACTTTGGCTTTCGCCGAGTTCATCTATTTCGGGTGTCCTCTCATCCAACAAGTTGACTCACATAAAACCTCTACTCGATACATGGTCTGTCGAGTCCTCTCATCCATTCTCCCTTCTCCAGCTTTCTACCTCCTCGCAGTATACCATTTCAGCACCGCAGTTAACATCTTTAGTTCGGGTATTACAAAATGCAACAGATTGGGAAGTCGTCTGGTTGTGATCAAGGTTACCTTCAACTTTCGTCTATTAGTTTGTACCTTTTTTCTGTTTCTAAAACTTGTCCGTTTATCGCATGACTTCTGTATCTACCATGCGACTTTGTGTTTGCATCAGCTTGTAATGTCTTTTTGTTTTTAATAAATTATTACGTTTATGGTAAAAAGAAAAATATTTTTTTTAGACTTACATGTTTGTCGTGTAACGATATGAAACCCAAGACATCATGCAGGGAGATTTGAAACCCAAGACATCATGCATGGACTTTTAAACACTTTACCACTTGAACTAACACCCGATTGCTTGAATTCTTTTACTTTAAGCTTAATCCCACCATTTTTATTCAACTATGATATTTGCCCCTTCATAGACCAACATTTTCAAAATCCCACCTATTTTTGCCTTCCTTGTTTGGAAGAACAAGGATGATGATCCAATCCCTCTTTTCTGTCAGGTTCGCCTTCGCAATCTCCTTCTCTTTCGCTGCAGCCTCTTACTCTCCAACACCATATTCCCCCAATTGCATCTCCTCCGTCAAATCGCACTCCTCTCCGACCACTCCTCCTCCACCGTCCAAAGCCACTGCCTCCGATCTGCTCTCCCTCCTCGGCACTCCGCAACAAGCCTCCTCCGTCAACCCTACTGTCGCTAAACAACTCAGGTCTTGCCTCAAGTTCCTCGTCCCTTTGTCTCCTACTACCCACCCCGAAAAGCCTCTTCTTCGACGCCAGCTGAGTTCGAACTCGGAAGAGGACGATGAGCTCGTGTGGTGGCCGCCTGCGCCGGTTATGGAGCTCGCCCGCCTCGCCGTCGACTCCGGCGGCGATCCTGACGCGATTTCTCGTGCATTAGATCCGACTATGATTCCCGTGAGTCCTTCAATTTCATTTTATTGTTGGTTTTCTCTATCTCAGTGCGCAAAAAAAAAAAAAAAAAAAAAAAAAAAACTTGGTTTGACTTCATTAAGATGTCTGAAAGCTTCTATGAGTGAAATTCGCAGACTAATCCAAATTGAAAAGCTTATTTATACACATGTTAATCAAGCTCACATTTATTTTTATTGTTTCAGAGAAGATTTTAACTTTCAGCAACAGCAGTGAAAGTAAAATTAACTTCATATACCACCACCTTCTCTGTTAAATTATTAATCAATCAAGCTAGGGAATTACTGGTCTCAGCTCGCTCTATAACATACTACCTCTGTTTCTTCTCTTTCAGCCTACTTCACTGTTTGTCACTATTCACCTATATTACTTTGACCCGATGATTTGATTACCAAAACGATACAAAAATTTAGCATTCTTTGCATGGTCTTGTAGAGTAAACTTTACTCTATAAAACCACAGAAAAATTGTTAAAATGTTATATTGTTTTGCTATCCAAATCACCGAGTCAGAGTGATTCAATTACGGGTTCAATAGTCAAACCAGGACAAAAGAGTAGAAACCGAGGTAGTATGATGCTAAACAGGATAAGGAATTGGTCTTTCCAATAGGCAGCCACTCAGATGAACATGGTTAATCTGACTGTCCGTAATCTTTCAGCACCCAAATATTACTCCATGAACCCATACTATAAGTAAAAGAAGTTGTAGACAATCCTTGAAATTGCACGGAGAATGTTTAAACCTGTCATTGGTGCAAATTTTAGGAATGTGCGCCTCCGAAAGATCTTGTTATACATATTGAAGTTCCTAATTAAATGTGTCGTGACAACTGAAAGTTGGTTTGGCATTAGCTTTCAAGTGAACATTCCCCTTCATGTTTGCTGATGGACAACTGTCGTGTGTGCGTAGAAATTGTTCGTGATCTTTCTCCTAGAGTTTGAACTTATTATGTTTGAGTTAACTTGATAACATGCTTTTGATATTGCATCAGTGATCAGACTAGCTATCTGAGTGCGAGAATGGCATATCCTTTCTAGTACTCTTGGTTTTGTCTGCTCTGGTGATCCGTAGAGGTAACATTAGCTTGGAGTATGTAAAATTTAATAAATCAATATTGTAGAAGAAAGTAAAGTGATATTGCATTCTCAGGGAGTCAGAAAATGCAGTACTTTTCTGTTTCTGTTATGATTAGTTGCTACGTTTTGGTACTTTCTGCTTCAGCTTCAGTCTTCAGAAAATGAAGCTCATTTCCTAAAATATATCAGGTACCTGATGTAGAAAAATCAGACAGGAATAGATGCCAGCTTACCAGAACGCCATATGGTAGACGCTTTATCAGTGAGGTTAAATCTTTTGGTGATTAATTGAGTTTTGCTTACTTTTAGTTTCTTTCTCTTTATTAATATGAACTTTCCGTCATTTGTAGGAGTTGAATTCCTACCTAAGTTTTTTATTTGAAGTTATTGTTGAACGGGGTTCCACTGTTGGCCTGAATGTTTCATTAAGTCGCTTTGATCTGTTTCATGGCCATATTTTTCTTGCTACAGACTCTGGAAGACTTGGTATCTTGTAAGTTGAAGTGCGTTGTTCTATTATGCTACAGTTCTACTAAATTATATTCAGAATCTAAAATACCCTCAAAGAGTTTGTGAACAAATTTGTTTTCCTCTTCCTTTCCAGTATACCTTAGGACATGCACTGCAAGTGGGTAATTGTTTTTCGTATCTTGTTCCACTCAGTAGAGTTGAGTGACATAATTGGTTGATTCCTCATGGAGCCGCATTTGCCATCAGTTTTGGGTACCATATTTTTAGCTCAGAAGCAATAAATTCGTGTTATAATAATTTGTCTTTTCTAGACCCTGATATAATCTGAGTGTAATTAATGTCAGCAAATGATAAATAACTTCCTGAACTGCTAAAATTCCTAAACTGATAATTTTTAGTTGGTTTAAAGCGTTTGTTGGTGGTGCCTTTAAATGTTGATACAAACCCATGCAGTTTCCCTTCAGAATGGTGTATAAAGCCTTTCTCCTGGAAAAAAAAGTACTCATTTGATCAAATATGTAATTTACTGTTGCAACTAGATGAGCATTCGTAAAGGTTCATTGCGCTTAAACAAGGCACCCTAAGTGCAAAATTGTGGCTGCATTCTTATTTCCTGAACAACCCTATGAGTATGGTGTGATATAAACTATGTGCCTGTTTATCTTTGATGAATTTATGTACTCGTTTTAGCAGTAAAGTAGTGTTGCACTAGTTGCCAAAATGAGATCCTTATAGAGCTGACTACACTGGTTCAGAAGTATTTTCTGCCGGGATATATTGAAGTTGAAATCTCCTAGTTTATGATTAATCTTAAAATACGAAGTTGAGTACCTGCTCATCAGGGATTCAGGGGCGGAGGGACTTGCCACCCCTGAATTCTTGAAAACTCCACTAGTACCCCTCTAATTACAGCTATTTTATACTAAGGCCCTTAAGAAAAATGCATAATTGCCTCGGCTGGATTTAAGAAATTCCGTCATACCCTTAAAAACCATGATATATAATGACTTTATTTAATAACTTCCGTATCAGTTAACTTTGCCCCGGCTGGTTCGGTATTTTGGCTCCGCCACTGCTTCTCATATTATGCTAATGTGGCAGGTTCCATGCAAAAGAGTATCCCATGTACGACAAGAAAGTTTTTCCATACAATATGGGCTACTGCCAGAAAGGTATAATGAGTTACAAAATCTAACTCTATATAGAAAGCAATCATATTTTTAATGGTTCACACGAGATTTTGTTTGATCGGGCCACATTAGAATACTGGGCTGTTATTTCCAGTCTTAAATTCCTCCTGAACTCCTGGAGGGTGCTTGTCGGGGGATATCGTGTATTACCTTCACGCCTCGAAACCACATTTATCTACTGTGGAGAGCCTCTAAAATAGAGCTGTCAAGTGGGCCAGTTAACTGCCAAACCGGACCACACCGGCCCGTGTGAGTCTTGAACCGAACAGGACATGGATCGGTGTGGTCCAAAACTGGCCCAGGACCGAGTATGTAGTGGTCCGGGCAAGTTTGAGCTTTGGTGGACCTCGTGACTGGCCCGAACCGGCCTATCTAAAGACTATGACCAGCCCGTAACTGAACCTAAACCAGGAACCACCCAGGACCAGGACCGGCTGAGTTTTTCATCCATACCACCCCACCTCCCGCCATGCATATAATTAGTTGTATTTTAATATTTTTATACATGTACACACACATACATAATTTCCCTGTTAGAGAAAGTTTGTTCGTGAACTGGCTAACCTTGGTTTGAATCTGAAGACAAATCAAGAATCAATGTTGAAGAACAAAGCAAGACATGATTCTTTTGTTCCAGTTCTTGCACTAATTTCCCTCACCAACTTTGTCTTTCAGGGTCTAATGTGGTTTATGACGAGTCAATGAACTTGCGAAACATTCTCTGGCTGGCTCCGATACCAAGTACTCTAGTCGATGCTTGGTCAGCGCCTGGTACCACCTCTCCCATCATTTTACTACATGAGTAGTTTTTAAGTATGCATGTGGATGTTTTTACAGTAGGTGACAAATGATTATGAATCTGACGTGATAGAAGAATTTGGAAATCATTGAGAAGTAAATTTTGTGGAGTTGAAACATTACTTGACAGATCAAATCTTAATTTGTGCACTGACTTTCAACTGCAATCCCGATGTTCAAACATATCTGCTCAGTTTATGTACCGAGGAACATTTCTAAATTTCTTATACTGCCACGAAATATTACATTTCAAGCGTTTGGAATGTGTTGAACTTTGAGCAACTGTCATGATTTCACTCAGTGCTTGGATGGTTGCTTCTATATTGATTTTCTTCTTGTTGTTGGCAGGAGTTTTAGTGGTCTTAGATGCAAGTCCAGGTGGCATCATATATAGAGATATCGTTCCCGAGTACGTAGACGACGTTAGGACTATATATGAAGGTCTTGTTTTCTTTTCAGTCGCTCTATCCCTTCGTTTTTTAGCAAGAATTTGGATAACCAAAACATCATAGAGCCTTATCTATATCTATGTTATTGAGCAGATGATTTTGGAGATGTTGTAGCTGATGTCAACTACTTGAATGTGGGAGAGACAGAGCCTGATTACCAGATTTTCATATGTTAACAACCTATTTAAGGTAAGCCGCAGCATCTTCCCTGTGTCTTGATCCTAAATGCCCCTCATTTCTATTCTTATTGACCGGAAAAAAAAGTGCCATATTATCTTTTCTGAAATTTAACGCATTCATGCACATAATGAGATTATGCAGTCTTAATTTGCCGAAGTATGGAAGACACATTGAACTGTGCCTGCATTCGAAGAAGAGGAATATGAGTCGCCTATCTTGCTTCTTTCCGCGGATCAGTAAGAAATAAATTAGTGGCTTGCTTTGTTGGTCGCTGTTATAATTTCTTGGCACGGAGGTGTTTGTATAAATGAACTAGGATAATATGTAGCTCTGTGAATCAATTCTTTTAACACTCCTTATAATTTGATTTCACACAAACTTTTGTACTGACTTAAATTGCGATTTAGGTAGCGATAAATTGTAACAACTGAGGAGAACGTAGCGGTAAGTTTGCAACAGGCGCGGGGAAATATGGGGAGTGAGGAAACGCGTCACCTTGTGAATTGCACATTTTAGGCGTATGCTCGTCCTGAGATTTAAATTTTGAATTATACGAAGAAATCAAATTTCCTTTTAGAACATCGCTCAAACGTTAGAAAGAACTCGACAATCAACTTACATTCGCTGTTGCTAATGCCGACTAGTTGAGGCACAGAGGAGGGGAATTGACTAAGGCCTCGTTTGGGTAGCGGATAAGATACAGCGGATATGGCTTATCCTGGGATATGAGGTAGGATATGTATGCTGTCGGATAAGGCCTGATATGATATGCTGACTTATGTGTTTGGGTGCTGTGGGATATGAGGCAGGATATGATGAAGTGTTAACGTGAAAATGACTGTATTGCCCTGCAGTGTCGTGAATTTGGATTCATAATTGTTCGTATTTTAATTTGCTCGTAAAACGCGCAAATTAACTAAACATACTTGTAAACTTGATTAATGAATTATATCCTTAAATAACTAAGTTAATTGTAATTTAGCCACTATAGTTAGGAGTTAATATTATTTTTGTGGTGAACCGAAACTAGCGGTTCGAAAACACCGTTTGAAATTAGACGATTCCTCTACTATGAACTTACGGAAAGATATCTGTGTTCAACTGGAGAGGAGAGAAGGGGCTGGCATAAAAAAAAAAAATGCAGATTTCCTCAAGTCCATTTGTGCCAGAGCCACTGTTATCGTAGTGTTGATTACAGAGGCATTTTTACTTGTCTCGATGGGTATATGAATATTTCTATGGAACTTTTCTTGATGGTATATGAACATTGCTATGGAAACAGATACTGTGATGTTTTCATTCAGGAAACAATGTGCTCTACATCAGTACATCAAAGAAGACACTGGCTGAAGGCTTGCATTTCCAGACGTTTCTTTGGTAATCGTGTGTTAAGAAAGGCCGTTCTAGATGAATGTTTCGAAAAATGGAGAGGACCCTGCAAATGTCTAGCTTGAACTTCTTCAAAACCTTTGGTATGATCAGTGTTCTCTGAACAACAGATTTTTATTGTTTTAAGTTATAACATAATCGAGTATATGACTGCACCTTTTTTTCTAAAAAAATATTATTTAGCACATGAAATTGTTAATAAAAAATAACAAAACAAAAAGAGGAAGAATTTCAAAAAAATTAAAACAATACAAAACAAATGACCAGTGTGTAATTTTCAATATTCACAGTGTGTAATTTTATGTATTTAATGAGGGCAAATTGGTCAAAGAAATTATAGTCTTATTTTATCCGGTGTATACCGGGGTGGTGGTATAAGATTTTGGTGTTTTGAAGGCAAAAAATGAGGGAAGGGATAAGGGGGATATGATATGCTCCCCATATCCGCTACCCAAACACGGGATATGATATGGAAAGGATACCATATCATATCCTCCCTTCTTATCCGCTACCCAAACGAGGCCTAAATGGCTTTCTAAAACTTAGTGGTTGAGCTGATCACATAAAATTTATTGAGAGTATCAAAAATTAGACACTGGTATAATCCAATTTTAGACTTGTAGTGTGTGGTTATGGTCGAGAGAAAAAGCGAAAATTGAAAAAATCTATATCAGATCACATGTGATATGTAATGGAAGTGTGTGTGTGTGTGTTTTTTTTTTTTTTTTTTTTTTTGAGAAGGAAATGTTCTTCTTTTGAATAATGTAGTAATTTATTTCATGGGCTACTAAGGCCTGCTACATCATACCACTCCGTTCCTTCTCTTTCTCCCCCTATGACTTTTACCACTATTTACTGGTTCACTTTGACCCGGTGATTTGGATAGCAAAACGAAGCAATTCTTTGACAATTCTTTCATAGTGTTGTAGAATAAAAGTTACTCTACAATACCATGAAAAAATTATCTAAAAATTACATCGTTTTGCCATTGAAATCGCCGGGTCAAAGTGACCCAACTACGAGTTTAAAAGTCAAAAGTGGGAGAAAGAGAGGGAACAGAGTGGTACTAGTATTACAATTTACAAGTCTGGTTATCGTTTCCTGGAACATACAAATAACCCACAGTACCTCCCGGCGGGATACTTTCACTATGTTATCCCCCCACCTCGGATTTGGGGCCGTCTTTGGAGTCTCTCGCTTCTTGATAAGTACGCATTTTTCTTATGGAAGTGTCTTCATAACGCCCTACCCGTTGCAACTATTCTTGCTGCCAAGAGGCCAGGTACCGCCTACAACTTGCCCCATTTGTCAATCATCTCCAAAAACGCTAGATCATCTATTCTTCCTATGCCCAACTATCACACCTTTTTGGAATGCCACACACATCCCCGGGCACCCAGGAGACATTCAAACCTGGCTCCAAGATATAATATGTCATCAAAAGGACGTCGTAATTACTGTTCTGACCTTCCTTTAGTCTATTTGGAAAGCCAGAAACAATGTTGTTTTCGCCAATCAACCATGGGATCCTACTCTTGTCATTGTTTATCTATCCCTAGCTGAACGTGAAATTGCTTGCATTGCGTGCATCGCTCAGCACTGCAAGGACAACGCATGGATGACCCACCTGCAGTATCAACGTCAGTTCATCTGGTATCATCTTCTACTACAGCCCAACAACGTACACATTGTTGTATTCAAGTAGATGGCTCCTGGAAATCAACGACTTTTGCAGGAGGAGTTGGGGTCTACTTAATCCCGAGGAATGGCAACAATGGAGTTTCTTACTACAAAAAGTGCTCTGCATCCTCAGCGTTACAAATGGAGCTCTTAGCTATTCTGCATGGCATCTCTTTAGCTATTTCTATACATTTTAGCTCTACTACTATTATGACAGATAGTTTATTGGCTTTGCGAATTCTACAGGGGAATGAAGCCCAGGCTTTTCAGGATGAACCAATTCATGATGCTATTCGACAGGAGGTTAATGGCTTGGAGTCTTGTGAGATAGTAAAAGTTTCACGTGACAATGTTGCAGAGGCACACGTTTTGGCTACTTATGCAGCTAATAGTACTTAGCTATTACAGTTTGCCTTTCTATGGTTTGCTTTTGGTCTTCTTAGCTTGCGGAAAGCCTATGGATTTCAGTTTACCATAATGGTAGTTTGTACTTAGCCTCTGCTTTTTTATGTACGCATGTGTGCTAGAAGATGTTTGTATGTGTGAGATGTGTATTAATGTAGTTTGTGAAGCTAGGGCCCCTGTCGAAAAACTGGATCTTCTCTATTAATATATATTTCTTACCGTTAGATAAAAAAAGGGTAATGCAAACCCAATTGGACCATCTTTGATCTTGACTCTCATCAAGGCATCATCGACCTATAAAGCTCTGTTGCTCGCATGCCTGCAGTAGAAGATACTGTCTCCTACCTTTTGGAGTAATTGTGCGCAATCAAAAAAATTAATACAGATACATCCTACTCTACTTTTCTCCATCCTTTTTCTCCCCCGCCAAAATTTGAGAGTTCAATTCCACCAATCTTTGGAACCCTAAGACCACCCACAACTGTGGGTTTTGGGGTCCCAAGCCCCCGGTTAGCCTAATCAACAAAGAGGGCTCGGGGGCAGCGCTAACCAATCGGCGAGGGCATGGTGGAGGTGGCGGGGGAATCCAAGGGCACGCTTGGCTAGCTCACCGCTAATCAGGCCCGTCTCTACCCGAAGACAAACTACTACCTTGCCTAGGGCCCCCACTAGGGGAGGCCTCATAATTTCCCAAACATATCGGGTATTTTATTAAATTAATCATTTTTTGCTAAATAACTTGTTCTTAAAATTATTCAATTATGAATACTGCATTAGTGGCAGTTTACTAAATTTTGTTCTAAATTATCTATCCCAAGCTAGTTATAATATGAATCTATTCTCTATTTTTTCGTAACATTGATCACTATACACCAGTTTCTAATTTATAAATATTGGAATAAATGTAAAATATCCGACAAATATAGAAGCACGTACATAGTACTATAGCATATCTTATAGATTTTGATCACCCATGACACCGTAATTAAGGGATAAATGCTTTGACAAGTTATGACAAAAAAATTGACTTATTTTTTTTTGGAAAAGTAATAAAATTGACTTATTAGTTTGACAAACTACTCACATTTTGTTTCTATTTTTTAATTATTAGTTATGTTAAATAAAATTAGTGATCATTTTTATTTTGAGAAAGAAGTGATCAAATTATATATGCTATTTTAAACTTGATTGAAATTTAAATTAATTTACTACTCCATTATAAGGGCCGTAAAAACGAAAATCGCCAAAGGCCCAAAGAAGCTAGGGACGGCCCTGCCGCTAATGCTTCGGTCTTTTTCTTTTCTTTTCTTTATACATAGTATTGTGAGGAGCATGGTGGAGCGTGTGAGTGTTAGGATCATATTATAAAATATTCAGATTTTTAAAATCGGGGTAAGGTTTTGTGGGTCGTCTTAAGTCTACCGCCATCTACAACCCCTCCCTTAGAGCCACCGTACACGAACACGGACACACATTAGGGTTTTACCCCAAAATTTTACGATGAATGTGAAAACACACGCACGGTACAATTTTAATAAACAATGTTGTAAGCTCAATGCAGTTTCAAGTGTTTCAAAGACTTGAAATAGCTAGTCTATTTCAAGGCATTGAAACAGCTTTCAAAGCCTTGAAACTGACTGAGACTTATAAGCTTGATCTTAGGGGGAGTTTCTGTTTATGTTTGAACTCCTAAACCCCTGTGCCCTATCTATTATTACTTGATGATGAAAGACAATGATTTTTTTATATGTTTTACAGCATCTAATCCATCTGTTTGACTCAGTTTTGCAGGGAATATTTAATTCCTATTCTGCAGGATTTATTTCCTAACCTAAGTTTTGCAGGAAAGGAATTTCTGGGTTGATTTGATTCTGCAATCAATTTATTGATCCTAACAGCTTCTTAACATGTTTATGGGCAAGATCAGATCAGTATCCCTGAAGATACTGAGCAACTATACGTTGGAAGAAGACTGTTAGAGAGTCAAAGTTGTTGCCTACAAAATTGGAAAGGTTGTTGTTGAAGATCTTGAAGATTTGTAGATCAAGTGAGCTGCATATAAGGAGCTCAGTTTAAAGAATTTGACAGACAACTCAACGGGCAAAAATCTAGAGACACTCTCAAAACAATTCAAGGATTGTCAAGCAACAAAAAACCAGATCAAAATCTCAAACCAACTCTCAGAAGAACACCACACTCTCACAACAATTTCATTTCTTGTGTTCTTGTGTTCTGAACTTTATTTGTATATCTTTTATATACTACTCTTTTTTACATTCTCAAGGATTGTTCAAGGTGAACAATAGAGAATTCTTAGTTAATCAGATAGCTAGAGCAGGTACTAGATAGGTTAGTGAGAACCACAAGATGTAACAGAGTAAGGTATCTCTCTGTGCTTGAGATCTAGGGCTTAGCTCTTGATTAATAAGAATTGAGTTGAAAATTCTACAGGGAGAAGATCCCTGAGGTAGTGACGTAGGTCCAACTGGACTAAACTCTATATATCTTGTATCTCTTGCATTTACTTTTTCTGTTACAAACTTAAGAATTTTTGCAGCATTCAAAATAGTTTAGTTTAAAGGGTTTGAATCTCATTTCAAGGCCTTGAAACTGACTTATTCTTTCATTTACTCTAACTTTTTTATTCCTAGGGTTTGAAACTCATTTCAATGCCTTGAATCTCTCTACAAATCTTTTGGAACAAATACTGTTGCAAAGTTCAGCAACATACTACATACTCTATTCAACCCCCTTCTAGAGTATTGATCCTATTCTGAGATCGAGTCCAAATATAATGATGAAATTTTCTTTTGGGTTTGTAACAAGTTTGATCCAATTTAAGAGGTTCTGAACCGTGTTTAGAATTGAATTTGGGCTTTTGTTGCTGTTAAATTTGGGCTCAATAGGGTCGATAGAGGCCACAAGGTATTGATTTGATTTTGAAGGGATACCCGAGGGTGGTCGCATTCAGGAATTACGGCGGTAGTGATGGTGGTTCTGACCAAGATCTAGGTTTAGGGCGGCGGCGGCAGCGGTGGTTGTGGCAGCCACAATGGTAGATGCCTCAGTCTTCATATTTTTATTGAGTACACTATTTTGCCCTGCAATAAAAAGGATATATTAGTCAACTAACGGTTCAATCCGTTAAGTGGTGGATGGAAAAGTGACCCAATTTCACATTGATTTATTAATTGCAAATGAAATACATTCGCAACAAGTTTTGAAAGTGGCTAATGCAATGTGATAGTTAACTATAATAGAGGTATGTATCGAGTAAGGGTAACGATTCTTACAAAGCAAATCTCAGGGTCGAACCATTCCAAATGTGGGTATCTATCTTCCAGACCATGTTTTTAGTCATGGACAACTTTATGTTGCTATCGCGAGGAGCAGGGCCGACTCAAGTATTTTAAGTGCCCTAAGCAAACAAAATTTTTGATGCCCTATCATGAAATGCATAGCAGAAGATAACATATATGTACTTCATAAACATAGTTTTATTTTGCATTTCATTCAGTTTATTATTTATTTCGAAGTCTCAAGCTCCTCCTACAAATAAAATGGATGGAACTCAAATGATGTCCATAAAAAGTTCTCTTTTGCATTTCACAATTAATGTTATGAGACTAAACAAGTCAAAACACATCGTAAGACTACAATATTCTAGTACCAATGACTTAATAGCTAATAACAAGTTTCAATGTATTGGTCAGCTAATACAACTTCCAACACTTAAATTAATGCTTTGATATAATAAAGGTCTTGGTTGGTTGTTGTATTCCCGATTAGAAGTTCAGCAGGTACACCGTCTATTAAAATGAGCATATCTCCTTCTAGAAAAATCCAAATGATGCGTCGTTTGAAGCATTGGAAAGTAGACTCGCATATCATTACAATGATGTGCAGATTGGATAGTGGTGATCTTGCAGTTGGAATCGGCCTCACTTCAAAATTGACCCAAAATCTTGTTCTCGCAAAATTAAACAACTCATTCGTGAGCTTCTAAATTTCCTTCAACCCCTTGGCTAACAAGTTAGCGAAGTACCCAAAATAATGTACTCCTTGTGGGATCTCACGGCGTCACAAACAATTGAACCAATTTGCAGATATTGAAAACCTTAAAATTGTGAACAAAGAAGTTAGGTTTTCAATTAATCAAAATTGAAACAAAATGCAGCCCACATACAAAAAGAATAAAACTTTTTTGTACCTGAAAATGTTTGACATAGTAGATATAGAGGAAGAGAATTCGAAGAGAGAGGTCGAGATAACATTATTGACTGCAACTGAAAGAGCAAAATTCGTTCACACACGATCTCCTAAATAATAGGTTGACAAAAACTGAAATAATGAAAAATGCAGGTTTATCAATGAGAGTTGGTTGAGTTGGTAAGGCTCGTCTCCTCGCTAGACCCAGGCTTGGGTTCGAGTCCCGCTGCTGCCGGTCTCTCTTGGTGGGTTATCTGTAATTCCCTTTGTAAGCCCTCAAAGAGGCCTAAGGTCTGCCCTGACCCTGGGATGGGGCAGCCTCCCCTCCCACTAACTTTTGTTTACCAAAAAAAAAGGCAGGTTTATAACCTATCATTAATAGTTAATTGGAAAGAAAATGCATGTTATAAACTAAAATTACAAAAATACCCCTTCTTTTGGAGTAAAATGGTGCCCTCCCCTCATGTGCGGCCCTAAGCAGAGGTCTGATTCGCCTAAGGCTTCAGCCGGTCCTGGCGAGGAGTATCAAAGCTCACAACAAAGGTGTTGGCGAAATGTGAGACTGCTAGACGGGGAAGAGTCCAAACCCGTAATGTAGTTTACAGGGAAGTTTTACTTCCAAGCAACTTTTGATGGAGTTATTTGAGCAATGCGATTCTCAGGTAACAACCAAAAGTTATAGCTTACGCATTAATATTTTCTACCATAACATACTAGCAGTTTAATGTAATGGGGATGACCCAGGAGGTCTCTTACTAACATATTTGTGTACTATCATGGCAGGTTATTTGTTCATTGTCAATGACATGTCAAGTTATTCACACATTTGAAGAGTTCAATCAATGAAGATACTCACAGTAGGTTAGGCGTCTTTCTTCCTTTTCTACTGAAGTCCCATTGTAATACAATTTGAAACAATGGTACGTTTTGCTACATTTTTTTTTTCTTTGATGGCAAACATTAAACTAATTCTGAAATATTACTCTCTCCGTCTCGCAAAGATAGTCTATTTTTAAAATTACATTTTTTTTTAGAGACATGCAATTAATGCATCTCAATACAAGTTTTAGAGGTGTTATTTCCACTTTTATCATTGATTTTGATTTCTCCAAGACTAGATGCATTCAATATGAATGGACATTGTTGTAACTTCATAGTATTTTTTACTTTAAAAATGAAAATAAACAATCATTTTGTGACAGGCCAAAATAGAAATATGGACTATCTTTGCGAGGCGGAGGGAGTAATTATTTTCAATGTTAATTCATTTCCTACAACGGGTTATAACAACCCAGACTTTTCTTCATGACACCAAGTGGCCAGACTTGCCTACCTAAGGCTCCTGTGCATAGCACTTAGCCTTAAAAGAGCTGCATGATAATTAATATACTAATACCCACCTCATTATTAACATCATGTGCTATGTGGTGGAATCCCCTCTTCATAGCTGATCATTTCCATACCCACACATCGTGTGGGCATTTTTGCTAGTCATTTTATATTTGGGTTGCGAGGCTGCAATTAACTACCACGTACACCAAAATTGGTTTATTATTACCCGTGTCCGAGGACATTATCTTTAAATTGGATAGTTTTTTTTAATTTAGAGGCGTTTTTTAAATGAATTTAGAGGTGTTATTCAAAAATTATATTTACAAATGTGGTGAAAAAAAAAATAACAACTTCCAAGTTAGGGGTGTAATTGAGAAAAACCTCTCTCCTATTAGTTATGGATGTCCATGGAGAGTGGGTAGTTAAGGATGTCGAAAGAGAGTGGGTAGTTAGAGATGTAATAAGTAGGTGAGATCTAATAGTGGGGATGAGATTGATTTAATCTAACGGCTGAAAACTCAAAAGTTGTTAAACCATGCTATTTTATAAAATCGTAGGTTGTTGAATTAGTTGTTGCACTTTTAACTCAAACATTAACCACTTAACTCAATTTTTTTTTTTTTTTTTTTTTTTTTTTTTTTTTAAATATACTCAACTCAAACATTAACCACTTGTGACTTGACCATCTTTAAAAAAAACCACTTGACCATTTATTTCCCCCCTTTTAAATTTGAATTGGATGCATGTCGAGACTAACACAAACAATCGAAAAACATAATCAATCATATCACATTTTCCTATTAGTTGATTGTTTAAACTGGAGATTAGCAACTATTACAAATTGTGCAGCAACATGTAACCAACAGCCCTTATAATATCCCCAAATACGGATGTATACCTATTCTCTTTTGTTACCGGAGATGGTTTGGGTTTGATAGCATTTTCACAATCGATCCCACTGTTCTCGATTGCGGCTCCAATGAGAATGACTTCTCCATAGTCACCAGAATCTAGCCGCTGACTCGCTATTCCGCAATTGGTGATATCATCACCGTATGATCCCAAACAGTATCTGAAACTCTCATTATAACCGGGATCTATCGATCTAGAAAGAAGGTCGAAGATTTTGTCATTGGTAGATGTCACATTAGGAAGGGCCAAGTCTATCGCAATATGTCCGAGGACAACGAGGTCGTCAGTGTCGTGTCGGGGATCGGAATTCAAAATTTGCCTGCATGTGTCGAGATCCTTTGTTGTTTTGCAAAGTAAATAAACCTTTGAAGCCATTACACAACTCGGGCGCGAGACTAAGGTGATGTATACAATAAACGGAAGCATGGAGAGGATGAAAGAATAAAATGCCATGTCTTTGTTTGGTCCTTACATGCAGTTGGCTTCCGTGTCACTTCCTTTATAGAGCCCGTGTCTCGTGTATATTCCTTTTAAGTTGAGAATATTCTATATATATTCTTCGAAAACCGAAGACATATACATATTGCTGCATGTAAACAATTTTATATAAAATTGATTTAACATTTATCATATCTCACACACCTTCTGTGGTGTATAGTGTTCACACTTTCTAGTTGACTGAAAATATGTTGTGAATATATCTATCTATCTATTTCGCCAATACTTGCACAAGAGCCACTAAAAAAAAACACGTCCTCACTTCTCTATAACTGAAGTTCGTCCAAATGATTTTCAAAAGAAGAATGACTCATTTCATAAGAAGCCTACCTTATGAAAGAAACCTCAATTGCAACGAGAATACGAATTAAGTATAGTAGTAAATATAGTAAATAATTCCATTTCAGACATTTTTTTTGGTTAAGAACCCATTTCAGACATCAATAACAATAATAAATAAAGGTCCTCTAGTGAGCTGCCGATTTCGGTTGGACTTGCGATAAGGTCTTCGTGTCGGTATATATCCCAATTTTTTTTTTTGAACAATCAAAACTTTCATTAGAAACCAAACTAACCAGCATTACAATCAAATTCAAGTAAACTAGCTAATTTATCTGGATGACATACCATCCAGTTCCAAGGGAGGCCACTCCTAACTCCCTTTGAGACTATCCAATCAATAGCTGCATTAGCTTTTCTATCTATCCAACTGATAACAAAATTTCCTATCTGAATGTAAGCTCTAATGTCTTCCACTATTAAGGAAATTTCCCAGGGAGGTTGACTTTTGCCTTCAAGAATATGAACAAGCTTCAAGTTGTCAGTTTCAATACAAGACACTTTCCTCAAAGAGCTAGCACCCACACATGCTGCTCTCACAGCCATGGCTTCTGCTTCAAGAGCTGATGAAGTTTTGACCTTACACCAGTTTCCATCAATGACAGTGCCTTGATCATTTCTCAACAGCCAGCCTTTTTTAGCCTCTTTTGACTCTTTCTTCCAACTGGCATCACAATTGACTTTGAGATAGCCTTCAGGGGGTCTAGTCCAGCTAGTTCCTCTTACCACTTGCTGGTTTCCAGCAGCCATATGATGGTTTAGAGCTGGTTCATTTGAGATAGCTTGCAAAAAGAGATTTTGGCTACTAATGCATTGAGAAGCACTCTTTTGAGGGTTAATTTTTACCTGTTGGAATATGAAATCATTCCTGCTTTTCCAGATATACCAGCATCCCCAAGCTAACTGTTGTAGCTGCTCTTTTTGAATGGTTTTGTTATCAAGCTGATCCATCAAGTCATTCCACCAACTTCTGAAATTGCAAACATGGCTCCAGTTTGAGACTCTTCCCCCAATGTAACCAAACCAGAAAGCCTTTGTCCATTCACATTTAAACAACATGTGATCAATAGACTCCACCCCCTTTTCACAAATGGAACATTGGTTGGACCTCCCACAATGTCTCTTGAACAGTGCTTCTTTTGTAGCAATGGCATTGTTACAGCATTTCCAAATGAAATGCTTCACCCTGGGAGGGATCATCAATTCCATAACAGTTTCCATCTTGTATGGTTTAACACAGTAGAGCTACTACAAGCTGTAAACTGTTTACCTTCTTTTTCCTTTCTGATTATTGCATAACCTGTCTTCACTGAGTAGGATCCATCAACACTCCAAGGCCAGTAAAAGACATCATTTCTGGGGAAGTGAGGAAGAGGGGTATTGAGAATAGCTTTTGCAGTTGTAGGGGGAAAGCTATTTCTTATAAGATTTACTTTCCATCTCATCCATGATGTATTAATAAGAGAAGAGACTTTTTCTTCCTTAAATTGCTCAGGTATATCAAAGTTTACCTGTTCTTCTTCTTTGCTCACTTTCAGCCATCTATCTTGGATCAAAGCTTGTCTCCCTGAATTGATAACCCATCTACCTTGCTGTTTGAGAATAGCTCTTCCAGCTATAATGCTAGACCATGACCAGCATCCATTTGAGCCTTTTTTAGCTTCCAGAAAGCTGCTATTAGGATAGTGAATGCTCTTTAGGAATCTTGCTAACAAAGAGTCAGGTTTGTTGATCAGTCTCCACCCTACTTTGGCTAGGAGGGCCACATTAAAGTCCCTGAAATTCTTAAAACCAATCCCACCTTTTTCTTTAGAAAGAGTAATTTTCTCCCAAGCTACCCAAGCAATAGATCTCTTCTCAACATTTCCACTCCACCAAAAGTTTCTAATGAGTTGATCAACTTTGTCACACAAATTTTTTGGAAGAAGAAAACATTGCATGATATAGTTAGGAAGTGCTTGAACAATGGCTTTGATTAAAATCTCTTTTCCACCTGGAGAAAGAAGCAAGCTTTTCCAACCTTTCATTTTGCACTTGATTCTCTTCAACAAAGAATATGTGACTTCTGTCTTTGACTTTCCTCAAAGAGCAGGGATACCTAAGTACCTTGCATTTGTGGCCATTTCAGAAATTACAAATAAATTGAACATGTCAGACTTGAACTGGGAGGGAGTATTTGGGGAAAAGAGCACATATGTTTTCTGAATGTTGATTTTCATCCCTGAAGTGGCTTCAAACAGTTCTACCTCTTTGAAGAAAGCTGCCATTTCTTGAGTATCAGCTTTGAGGAACACAATTGCATCATCAGCAAAAAGCAAGTGTGAGATTGGGATTGCATTTCTACTCACTTTAATCCCTGGGATTAGTCCATCATTCTGAGCTTTCAATAAGAGGTTTGAAAAGACTTCTGCAATGAGAACAAATAGGTAGGGAGACAGAGGATCTCCCTGCCTAAGTCCTCTAGCTGGTTTAAAGAATCTAGTGAGCTTTCCATTCAAAGAAATGGTGAAGGATACTGTAGAGACACACTGGAGTATCATAGAGATCCATTTTGAGCAGAAACCCATCTTCTTCATGACTGCAGATAGGAAGTTCCAACACACTCTGTCATAAGCTTTTGTCAAATCCAGTTTCACAGCTGCATAACTTTTTTTCCCTGTTTGCTTCTTGTTGATGAAATGAAACACTTCTTGTGCCATAAAGATATTGTCTTGTATCAATCTTTCTGGGATAAAAGCACTTTGGAACTCACCTGTCACTTTTTTGAGAACACACTTCAATCTGTTAGCTAATACTTTGGCCACCACTTTATAATTGAAATTGCATAAACTGATTGGCCTAAAATCAGCTGGGCTTTGGGGGTAGGGATTTTTGGGGATAAGGGCTATAATGGTCTTATTCCAGCTTTTTAGAAGGAAGCCACTTCTGAAAAAGTTTTGCACAACTTCTATCAAATCAGCACCCACCACACTCCAGTTTGCTTGATAGAATTTTCCATTGTAGCCATCAATACCAGGAGCTTTATGGGCACCTAGCTGGAAAGTTGCAATCTTCACTTCATCAGGGGTAGGAATACTACACAACTGCTGGTTCATTTGCTCAGTCACAGTTTGAGGTAGGCTAGAAATAGCAGCTTCAGGGTCTCTCCTTTCTTCCTCAGTAAAGAGTGAGTGAAAGAAATTCACAAAAGAGTTCTGAATATCCTCTTCTTGATCAATCCAATTACCTGAAAGATCTTTGATTTTTGTGATAGCATTCCAGCTTCTTCTTTGAATTGTAGTGGTGTGAAAGAACTTAGAGTTTTGATCCCCTAGTTTGAAATAATGTAACCTGGATTTTTGAAGCCAAAAGCTTTCCTCCTTACTTTCCTCTTCTCTAATCTTGTTTTTGATCACAGCTTGCTCCTTTTCTAATTCTGGAGTGGAGTTTTTGATTTGTAAGTTTAGGAGTTCAGCTTTCAAAAGGCCCAGCTTCTTCCTTGAGTTTCCAAATTCCCTCTTGCTCCATTGTTTCAGCCATTCTCTGCACTCATTGAGCTTGAATTGCAATCTAAATTGGGCTGATCCTTGTGTATGAACTTGCCAGCTGTTGTAGCAAATGGAATCAAAATGTGGATGCATAAGCCATCTATCTTCAAACTTAAAGTGGTAAGGCACCTTCCTTTCAATAGGATCAGTATCTATGATTAGAGGGCTGTGGTCAGACCCTAAGATTATCTCATTTGTCACAGTGGCTCTTGGATGAAGCAATCTCCAATCTGAAGTTGCAAAAACCCTGTCAATTTTCTCTCTAATATTTCCTTCTTCCCTGTTATTTGACCAAGTGTAGTTTAGGCCTTTAGCATCCACTTCTAGAAGACCCCAATCTGAGATTAGATCTGCAAATTGAAAAATTCTCCAAAGATTGGGAAAAGATCCTCCTTGTTTATCTTCCTCTCTATACAGCTCATTGAAATCCCCACAATTTATCCAAGGAACTTTCCAGTTTGAGACCACTTGGTTTAGATCACTCCACAGTTTCTTCCTCATTTCCCATCTAGGACAGCCATAGATAAAAATCCAGTGTTCAACACTACCATCACGGTTGGTTATCAAAATAGCAATGACATTGAAAGAGCTAAATAAAATATCAACATTTACACTATCAATCCACCAGAGAGCTAACCCTCCCGAAATTCCTCTTGGATCAACAACCACAGAATTGGGGAATCTCAATCTCCTCCTTATTAACTCCAGCTTTCTTTTTTGATTTTTTGTTTCACTTAAAAATACCACACTAGGTCGATGGGCATCACAGAGCCCTCTCAATTGCTGGACTGTCAGGGGTCGACCTATCCCCTGGCAGTTCCAGGCAATTACTAACATCGATCGTGTGGCTGTTTGAGGTCAGCCACCACCACCTTTTTGTCCGCAGATAAAGCCGAAGGTGAAACCATTTGTTCAAATTCTTCCATGTAACGGTTATAAATACTATCTTCCTCAATGTTTAATAGATTTGTAAGACTCACCTTGTCCTCCTGTTTCTTCGTAATCGTAATTTGAACTGAATGGAATTCTTGAGTCGTAATCGTGCGAGTACACTTGACCAATTGAGTGTGTTGAGCTTCACATACCAGTGCAGCATACTCCTTTTCATTCTCAGTAAGGGTGGAATCAAAGACTTGAGGTTGAATTGCTCGTCTTTCATCGTCACAGATCCGTTTTCCTCCTCTGGCCTCTGTATCCCCTTTCCTCTTCAAAGAAACAATCTTGTTGAAAACCCTAGATAATTTTACATCAGTTATTGGGTTACCCGTAGGAATCGGGTTACCCGGGTCCGCCCGATCGACTGTTTGGAAATGGGCCTCTTTTTTGCGGATTATCTTGACTTTTCTAATGGGGTGGGCCTTTGAAGGCTTGTTTGGACAAACAACCGTATCTTTTAGTTGGCCCATTTCAATTGGCGTAATTAAGAGATTGGAATTACAGTCTTGCCCTTGAAAAAGGGCCGAATTTCCCTTTTTTACTAAGTCTTGTACTGGTTCGAGCTGCGTTTCAGGTACACTTTCTTCATCAGCTGTACCGTCCTCGTTTTCCACCCAATAGACAGATGGCTCCACCGGGATGAGTTGGTGCGAGGGAATTGATTCCTTGTAATTTCCTTCTAGGTCGTCTGGTTTATCTCTAGAAGCTTCGATATTGTGGATGGCTTTCATTAAATCCAGCTGTTTTTGGATCTCTAAATCCGAAATGCCTAGCTGGCTGTCCTTTTCCTCCGTATTGTGTTGTCCTTTTTCCAGAGCGTCCGTTGGAATCAAATCCGTTCGGATCTCATCATTAGTCTCCGTATTCACGCGCTCTTCCTGTCCCCTATCTTGTCGAACCCAACGCGCCACCGATTGCCTGAATCTTGCTCGATCGCTGGTGGCGTTGGTGAGATCTTCCTGCAATTGCTTGTTCTCTCTATGCTCTGCTTTTGAAGTTGCTCGGAGATCTGGTCCATAATCCATTCTCCCATGTTTTACCGTTCTCTCAAAACGGCAGTGCCTTTGATCGTGACCGATTCGCCCACAGTGATAACAGAAATCTTTTAGTTTTTCGTAACTAAAATGGATCCAACATTGGCCAGGGCTGTGTTTTTTGAGGTTGAAACCTCGAACCAGTGGTTTTTCCACATCCACTAACACCCTAATCCGCATATATGGTCGCAGAATCACGTCTTCTGCTTCCTCTTTCTCTACTTTCAGGACTTCTCCAATAAGTCTACCCGCTTTTTCAGCGTTTGCCGACGACATTTTCCCTAATGGGAGTCCATGAATTTGTACCCAGAAAGGGAAGGACTTAAAATCAATATCAGCTAGTCTCAAACCCACTTTCCAATCTTTACAAATCAAAAGTTGATTATGGATTGTCCATGGTGATTGATTCATAATCCGACTGCAATCAGAGAAATACTTGAAATAGAAAACAAATTGATTCACTCCATAGGCACACACCTTTAACTCCTCTGCTTTTAAATTCCATATACCTATGGCGATATTGTGTATCAGTTGGGGTTTGTACGGCTTACCAGAGAGGAGTTTTCCGACCAGCGTCGCTCCATTGAGTTTCCCCATCGTGAGTCCATCATCTTCAAGCTCCAGCGATAGCTCCTCGTCACTATCGGAATAGCGGTGGTCCTTTTCTTAAGAAGTTTTGTGATGCGCCATAACAGAGATCTAGATCCTAGTGGTTTTGATTTCGAAGGGTACAGAGCAGCAATACTTGAAAACGATAAATGGAGTATTAAAACTCAGCTAGATACCACAAAGGTACTGGTATCATCACCTCTGTAAATTTGCAGAGCAAATTCTAGAGAGAGAGAGAGTCTTATGAGCGGTTTTCCCCCAATTTTTTTTGAACAGCTGTATATATCCCAATGCGTGACCAGCTGCTCCAAGACGGGCTCATCTTTAGAGAGGGTCATAACCATCGAGGTCTAAGCCCATGAATATAGCCCAACAGCTCGTAGGATGTTTCCACAGCATGTCCTACCCCATTTTCTAATGAAATGTTCAAATGTGGATACGTCAATCATAATGATCAACTATAAAGATATGGAAAACTCACCAATTATAATAACTAGATTATCCTACTGTTTATGAGGAAAATGGAGATGGGTATTGTAGACTATCGGATAGTGTTCGGATCGTAACAGATCAGAGCTAACAACCTTATAGCAAGAACTCAGATCAACCGAGAAGAAGATCTGAAAGAAAGAAGAAAGAGACTCTTCACCGGAGAAAAATCCGACTAAAACGAGCACAAGGCACAAGAAAACACGAGTCGCTTTTCTTTCTTGAGATTAGTATGGAAAATTAGAGCAAATAGACAAAACTGGTGACGTTTCTGGATCTGAGATTCAGGTGGTGGAAGATGGAATTGTAAAACCAGCAACCCTATCGCTCGACGACGAGGAAAACGAAGTCCAAAAGCTGTCGCAAAAATGCCTTTACGGACGCATCTTGGCAAAGAGAGAAATAAGGGTTCAAACGATTGAAGGATTATTTAGGAAAATTTGGAAACCGAAGGGTGATTTCTCTGTTCAGGCGAGAGGAGAAAATCTATTCATCTTCTTGTTTGATGAAGCAGAGGACTGTGAGAAGGTATGGATGGGTGTGCCCTGGTCAGTCCAGAACAAGATGATGGTGATTCGGCGTTTTCAGAAGGAAAAGACGCCGGAAAAAATGGAGTCACGAGTACCCCTTTCTCGGTTCAAGCTCAAGGTCTCCCCCTGGAGAAACTCACGGTGAATAATGCAAACAAGCTAGGAAATCTAATTGGGGGTTTCATTGGAGTTGAAGCTATGAAGGAGTCTGAAAGTCATTTCCGTATCTTAGCTCCGATGAGGGTTAGGGTACAGATAGATGTCCAAAAACCTTTAGAACGAGGTTTCTTCCTCCAATTCTCGGATGGATCTAGCTCCTGGATTCCATTCTTTTATGAGAAGTTGATGGATTACTGTTATCGATGTGGGCGTATTGGCCACGCAAAAGAAGAATTTCTGGATCAAAGAAGGGGTAGAACTCCGGCTATGGTGGACATCTTCGAGCCGGGGAGAAGAAACGATTTCATGCGACAAGGATGTGTATGATAACGGAAGAGGAGAAAGAAGAACTAGAAGAGGGCATGAACAACCGTGGAAAAGAGTTAATTGTCGGATCTAAGGACGAAGCAAGAATAACAAACCGGTGCCGGAGACGATGACGACACGTCACAAGGAGGAATATAGTACAATTTCACAAAAGGACAAGGACGGAATGCTGACGCGGATTAGCGCGTGGAGTAAAGAGGCACGTGATTCGTTTAGCCACGTGGAGGTCATATCCTCCCTACGATCAAATGAGAATCCTTTGATGGAAACTAGATCCCGCGCCCAGAGAGATACAGCTGTTGTACGGGAGTCCTACCTCAGAGACAACGAGGGTAAAGAAGGGAATTACACCCCATGGATGCCCTAACAACCTTTGGGTTCCAATTTGGGATGAATTTAGCCCCTGTATCTGATGTGGGCCGTCTTGTAATATGTGGGCCGCCTAGTGGGAATTCTCCGATGGCCCAATTCGACATAAGTGGGTTAATTTATGGGGAAGACCAAGCCCAACAGAAGACTAATGTAGTAAAAACAAAGGATCATGGTAACGCTCTTGAAACTAGGGTTACCAATCTGATTGCAGAAGAAGAGGGCTTAAACGACGATGAAACTCAGAGGGAGTTGGAATTGCGTAGTAAATTGGATGCTGGTGTTCATAATAACACCTTGGATATGGAGGCTTTTAAGGAAGAGACCAGGCGAATGGTGATCAATAAGTTCATAGCAGAAGACTTCAGAACAAAGGTACAACTTAAACGCGAATTCATTTCTTTCAGAACGTTAAATCAGCGTAAAAAAGAATGGTGGAAACAGAGGATGGAAGTCGAATGTCTGAATTAATTGATGGAAAGAGATCTGAAGAAGCTTTCGATGATGAAGTAATGATCATAGTAAATGTGGATAAAGAAAGAAATGAAGTGTTTTATACTACAAAAATTATTCCTGGAAGGAAGATGTTTCACAGAAATGCTGATGGAATTTTTACGACAGCTATTGGGGGACCTAGCAAGAAGAAGATTATAGCTACTGTAACCACTCAAGAAGAAGATTTGATGGCTGAGGAGGCGGGCCTTACCACGCCCTCAACCCCCAAATGAGAGGATTGGTTTGGAATTGCAGAGGGTTGGGGAAGACCTCTGCAATTCAACATGTGAAGTCTCAAATAAAACAGGAGGAACTCAGCTGGTTCTTTCTGTCAGAAACCAAGGTACAATATGAAAAATTCAAAAAATATTTTACTATTGCTGGCTTTATACTTTATGAAGTTGTTGAAGCTATAGGAAGGAGTGGAGGTTTATTTTTTTTGGGATAATTCTATGGAATGTGAAGTGTTAGTAAGTCATAATAATTTGATCTATGTGCTGATATATGGTAAAGGAGAAGATCCAAATTGGATTTTGAATTGCGTCTATGCACCTTGTAGTAAAAAAGGTAGAGAGAAATTATGAAGAGAACTCCATTATATCCAAGAAAGCTCTGATATTCCTTGTGTTTTCATTGGTGACTTCAATGAAAAGTGAACTCAGGGTGATAAGCTTGGAGGTAGAGCAGTTGCTCAGGCTTCTTCGGGGGGGGGGGGGCAAACTTTAGTAATGCAGTTGGATGGATTGATACTGGTTACATTGGCTCTAAAGTATACCTGGTCTAATTGTTGGAGTAAGAAGGGACACATAAAACAGAGAATTGATAGGTGCTTCTGCAATGTTAGATGGAGAGTCCTCTTCCCAAAAGCAACAATCCACCATAAAGTTACTATTTTCTTTGATCATCAAATGCTCCTTTGTGATACTAATCCTATAGTGCTTAAAGGAGTCAGGCCTTTCAAATTTGAAGCAATGTGGGTGAGAGACCCTTCTTGCAAAGACATTGTAAGTGTGGCTTGGAATGTGGTGAAAGGTAGTTACCCTAGGGAAAATGGATTGGACATGTGAAACATCTAAAGAAGGCTTTGAAGGACTGGAACAAAAAAACATTTTTGTCATGTCACACATTGCATCAAGGAGTGTAATGAAGAGCTAAGCAGATTAGTTAATCGAAACAGTACTAGCACTATGTTGGAAGAGAAGAGGGTCAGGGAGGAACTTAGTGAACTTTACAAGAGACAAGAAGTCATGTGGAAGCAGAAGTCCAGATGTGATTGGTTGAGGAATGGGGATGCTAATACAAGATTTTTCCACACTTTTGCAACCATAAGAGGACATAGGAATAGAATCAGAAAGATCCAAAAAGAAGATGGTACTGAAGTCTCTACTATTAATACTATTGGTGTTGAATTTTGTGAATCAAAGGGCTCTTCCATAATTCCCAACCTTCCTCTAATGATTGGTTGGAAGAGTTGTTCCCAAACAAATTAGGTGTTGAGTTCACTAAAAGAATGTGTGATATTCCAAGCAAAGAAGAGATCAGAGAAACTCTTTTTCAAATGGGCAGTTTCAAATCTCCTGGACCAGATAGCCTACCTGTGCTATTCTACAAACATTTCTGGGAAGTGGTTGGTGATGATTTCTGTGGAGTGGTGCAGAATCTCTTCAAGAGTGGAAAGATGCAGCAAGGAATCAATGCTACATTTATAGCTCTTATTCCAAAAGTGGATTCTCCTAAGAAGGTACACCAATTTAGACCTATTAGTCTTTGCAATACTACTTATAAAGTAATTGCCAAGATTATAGCAAACAAGATAAAATATTTACTTCAAGAGGTTATTAGTCCAAAGCAGGCTGCTTTTGTTAGTGGAAGAACTATTCATGAAAATGTAATCATCTTACATGAAGCCATTCACACTCTCAAGAAGAAGAAAGGTAAAGAAGGCCTTATGGTGGTTAAGGTAGATATGGAAAAAAGCTTATGACAAAATGGAATGGCAATTCATCATCAATACCTTAAATTGGATTGGCTTTCCTCCATTACTAATTGCTCGGGTGAAGGAATGCATTAGTACACATACTTTCTCAGTTTTTATTAATGGATCCCCCCAAGGGTTCTTTCAAGGTTCTTGTGATATTAGACAAGGGGATCCTTTATCCCCCTATTTATTTATTCTATGCAATGAAGTTCTCTCAAGAATTCTGTAATTTTCAAATTCAGAAGGCCTGGTGAAAGGTTTAAAGTTGGCTAGAAACTGTCCTGCTGTGGAACACCTTCTTTTTGCAGATGATCTAGTGCTCATGGGGAGAGCTAATACAGAAGAAGCTACACATTTGAAACTTTGCTTACAACTCTTTGAGGAGAGTTCTGGGCAAAAAGTGAATAAAGTGAAGTCTTCTATCCACTTTAGCAAGAATACCCCCTCTCAGACAAAAAGAGAGATTCAAAATATTTTAAGTTTGAAAGCTGGGAAAAAGGATGTTGTGTATCTAGGCCTGCCTATGTTTCTCAGGCACTCCAAAAAGCAGGATTTTGGTGCAGTCATTGAAAAAATTCAACGTAGACTTATTGGTTGGCACTCTAAATGCTTGTCTTATGATGGAAGGAAGGTTGTTATTAAGAACGTAGTAAATTCCATGCCTGCATATACTATGGCATTGTTTCTTTTTACTAAAGATATCAACTCAAAAATTGATTCTCTGAATACCGATTATTGGTTGGGGGCACTGAAGAAAAGAGAAAGAGACACCTTGTGAGTTGGAGCTATCTGTGTAAAGCCAAGAATGAAGGAGGTTTGGGATTTAGAAAGGAAAATGAATACAACAAAGCTTTATTATCCAAGCTGGCCTGGGACTTATGGTGCAATAAGAAAGCTCTTTGGGTAGACTTACTTCTCAAAAAATATTTCTCCAATATACCTTTTCAAAGAATTGAAAAAAATAATGCTGACTCTTATTTCTGGAAAGGAATGATGTGTGTCAGAGATTTAATTGCTCCAAAAGATCTTAAAGTAGTAGGTGATGGAACTAATATTGATGTTTGGCAAGACCCTTGGGTGCCTAACCTGGAGAACTCAAAGCCAAAACCACATGATGACATGGTAAATGCACCAAAAAGAGTTTGTGATCTGTTTATGAGTAATAGTGTTGACTGGTATCTAGAAGTGCTTGACATGTGGATGACTGAGGAGGAAAAAAGGGAGATGTTAAAGATTAAGATCCCTCTAAGATAAAAATCAGATCAATGGAAATGGACTGTAGAAAAGAAAGGTACTGTGACCGCAAAAGCTATGTATTATGCACTTTTAGAAGATGGGAGATCTGGGAATATAGCTAATGTATGTTCTGAGCTATGGAAAAATATTTGGGGTGCGAAAATTCCTAATAGGTTGAAAGTTATGTTTTGGAGGGTGCTTGCAAATGTAATCCCTCTCAGGAGATATTCAGGAGCTAATGAGGGAATTTTGTTGAAAGTGTGTAATGTAGACTAAATACAGGACCTAAATACTCTAGAAGGGGGGGGGGGGTTGAATAGAGTATGGAAACTTTTTGCAAAACTCAGATTCTAACAGATTAGCTTTGTGTGAAACTCAAATATCAAGGCCTTGAGATTTTAGAAAACTGTCAGAAACTTTCAAAGGAAAAATAGAAAGCTTCAAGGCCTAGAACTATTACCAGTTCTAAGCAGCTTATACACCCTAGTTTGATTTGAGTTGTGTGCAGGAGAAAATAACAAAACTGTAAAGTAAAGAACACAAAACAATTTACAGAGTTCAGTCCCAATGAACCTAATCTCTGCCTGAGGGATCTAATCCCACCAGGATTGGGCAAACACTTCTTATTACTCACACAGAAACAGCCCTAGATCTTCAAGCCTAAGTGATTTCCCTTACACCTATACAGCTTGTGGTTCCAAACCTATCTTGTTCCAGCTACTAACTGTTGAGCTAACAAGAACCTCTTGTTGTTCACTTGAACAACCAACCACTAGGTTTAGTGAGGTTTAAGATATTTAAAAGATATACATATTACAAAACAGGTGAAGAACACAGTAGAAGAAATAAGCTAATGAAGCCTGGATGTGTTCTTCTGGAAACTGGAATGACTTGATCTTCTGAAATCTGGATTTGAAGCTTGAATTCCTGTGTGTTTGAATAAATGATCTCCCACGAATTTGTCACACTACTCTCAGTATTCTGCAAGCCTCTTCCTTTCAAAATTCAAACCAGCCTCTTTATCCACCAGCTGCAACTGAATGAGAGATTTTAGGATCTCAGTTCCTACAAACCCTCCTTCTGTTTTCAAATGAAATTCAAATAGCTCTAAGTGGATATTCGTTGGAGTTTGTTGAGATTGCTCTTGCACGTTTAACAAACCTGCAACAACATTAAAACACAGCAACAACAAAGTCCAGAAATATAACAGTACTATGATTGTTTGGTTTTCCAGTTTCTGATAAAAACTGGTTAAAAGATTAGAACAGTAATCTGATTAACTTCTGACACATATGAATCATGATAAACAAGTTTAAGACTCTTAGAAGTCAATAGACAATCACAATAATAAGAATCAAAACCTGCAAGAAAGAATCAACTTAGTTCTGTAAAACTGTCAGCAGCTCAAGGCACATCTCAAGGCCTTGAAGCTCTGAACATGCTTCACAATCTGTTACAGTTAAATCCAGAAAACTTTGATTCTCCCTGTTCTGATCATATGCAATTGTGTTAGATATGTAGATAATGTAAAACATGAGTATATGCAGCAAATATCTGATCTATAAAATCAGGTATCCAATCTGCAACACAAAATTGTTAGAACATTCAACAGAATAAAAACAACTCTCAAGGCTTTGAAGCTCTGTCAGTATCTCAAGGACTAGACGCACCAAAAATGCTTTGCTGCCCATATCCTTGTATTTGTCTTTCATCACTCAAAACAATTACCATCCAAAATACATTCAAGGGTCTTTGAGTCAACATTTGTCAACTCTGCTCAAGACTTGCTGAAGAAGAGTTACATGTCTTCTTTACTTGTGATTTTTCTAGAGCTATATGGTTTAGATGACTTGGCATAAGAACCCTGGATATGAGTTGTCAAGACAAGAAGGTATCTTAAAAGAGTTGCTGACTGGGGGTGATTTTAAAATGGATAACTCCATATTGGCTTTGTGTGGCATAATTTTGGAAAGAATATGGCTTTGCAGAAATGATAAAGTCTTCAACAAAAAGGAAACAAATATCCAAAAAGTTTGTGAGGTTATTTTATTCAAATGGAAGGAACATATTGAGGTGTGGAATAGTGATACTGATATCACAGGAACTAAGCCAACATATAAATGGTGTCCCCCTGAACTTGGTTGGATAAAAATCAATTATGATGCAAGCTTTAAGGAAGGGAAAGGTGCTGGAGCTTTTATTGCAAGAAATGATAAAGGGGAGGTACTCTTTGGAGGCACTCTAATTATGAACTGCAATTCTGCTGAAGAAGCTGAGTTCCAAACTGTTGAAGAAGCCATCAAAAAGATTTTGAGTGCAGATCTAAACAAGGTTATAATTGAAACTAATGCTCTCTCTGTTGTTCAATTCTGGAAATGTCCTAATCTTGCTAGTTGGAGCTTTAGCACTAGAGTGTTAGCAGGTGTAAACTCCTTGACTGATAATACAGTCAATTTCAAATTTTGTCTTAAAATTTGTAATGGTGTTGCGCACTCCTTTTCCAAATGGGCTTTTATTTTGAGTAGAAATTGTGATTTTAGTAGTAATTGCTTGCCAGATGATGTAGGTATTGCTAACCAACCTACTGACCTTTGTCCCTAGTTGGTTTTTATATACAGAAAGTTCATCAAAAAAAAAAGAACTCAGATTAACCGAAAAGAAGGGAGAGATAGAGGAAACAGGTGGAAATAAGCAGTAATGTACTGTGGAAGGGGAGAGACAGCTTGTTGGCAGCAATTCGGCGATTCAGTACAAAGAGTAATCAGCGTGTCTACGTCCGTCTCTGTATTTTTTGTACTGGAAGGCAGAAATGACTTTCTATTTATACTAGTCTTCCTAGGGAAACTAATGTGAGATACGTGGGCGCACATCGGCCCACGAGCCATTATGGTGGCGTACCCTAAAACCCTGGAGGACTGTCACGGATGACGCCAAACCTATTGTAGAGAGGACATCTAGACAAGTCGGCTTCGTGAGTACAGTACTAGTCTCATATGGGACAAAAACCATATGCGATGACCTTATACCAGTCTCAATACCGCTAGAAACCCCGACTCCCGTGTGGAATAATTGGCGCGAGGGACCCTGTCTCATGGCCCTCTAGTCATGGTAGGGCATGATTGAGGTCTGATCAGGTGCTTTTGGAGCACGGGGTGCGGAAACCTGTAGGTTACTGGCGGATCCACGTGGCAGTGGACTGATAGCTCATTTTGGTTGTCTACTTTTAGCCCCCTTTGAGCTTGATTTCCTAGCAATCTGTAGAGAAACGAATTTTTTTCTCTAGGAGTGATTTGAAGAATTATCAACCAGCTTCTCACAAGTGAAGATAGAACAAGATTTGATAAATTATTGAAGAAGTTATGATAGTTCAAATATAGTTGTTTCCGCTTACATTTCATACTGAAAACGAAATTCAGTCAACTTTAGGCTCAACTTTTGAAAATTCGTTTACAATTTAAAGAAACTCATAGAATGTGAATTGTTCTTCCTCCGTATCGCCTGTTTCTCTACACTTAGACTTTTTGACTTGTATCCTGGTCACTTTGACTAGGCGATCGCAAAACGATACGATTTTTTTAATAATTTTTTTGCGGTGTTATAGAATTACTTTTACTCTGCAACACACGAAAAAATTATCAAAAAATTAAATAGTTTAGCTATCCAAATCATTTGGTCAAAGCGACCCAGTGAGTAGTGACAGGCGTGGAGAAAGAGAAGTTTCAGAGGAAATAGTATTTACAACCAACTTTCATTAGAAAGAAATAGTTCAAGATTCTGTGATGTATTGAAAGAGTTATGGTTAGATCAAAATGACAGTTTCAGCACCAAGTTCAACACTTGGAAAAATTCTAAGTTATCAAGACAGAAAATTGCAACAACAAGTGGCACTCTTTGCGAATGTTTTCAGTAGAATTAGAGGTCTAAATGTGATACGGGTCGCCCATATCAATATTATCTATTTAGTAGTTTATTAGCATTTTAATAATTGTTTTTTATTATTTAATTAGGCCCGTAGGGTAGGCCCGTTAGATTAGGGTTAGGTTAGTTTATTTGTCTACTTAAGAAGATGTAATATCTCACAATTTATCAATCAATAAAGAAATTATTCTCTCGTCTCTGTCTCTCTACTATCTCTGTCTCTGATAACTCCGTTTTCGGAGTTATTTTATGCCTTTTATTTCTACGTTTTGCGTGCTTATAATGGAGAATTTGTCGTCTTTTGAGTAAATTGAGCGTAAATGTGATTATGTGAGTTCATATGCAATACTTGTTAAATCCGGGCGTTTCTTTAGATTTTTGAGCTTTTATTGTGATATGATCGCGGGTTGTGTTTTCGTGTTGTGATTCGCAGGAAAACAGGGCTTGGAGGATCGTGCGGGATTTGGAAGCGAACTTCGGAAACAAGGAACTCAAAGGCAAGTCAAAAGGAAGGAGAAAGTCAAAGGAAAGTCAAACAGAAGAGGAAAGTCAAAGAAAGTCAAAAGAAGGTCAATGGAAGAAAGAAGGAAGAGGAAAGTCAAAGGAAGGAAGAGAAAAGTCAAAGAAAGAGGGCTGGACACAGGAGTCTTCGTGCGAAGACATTTGTCTTCGTGCGAAGACAAATGACTTAGCCAAAATTCAGCTCTTCAAAATTCTCTTCTTAAACACAGTTGCAGTATCTACATAATAAGACCTTCGCACGAAGAGGCAGAAGTCTTCGTACAAAGACTCTTCGTGCGAAGACAACTGTCTTCGTGCGAAGAGATCGTGGGACAGAGCAGTTTTTTTTGGGGCTTTTTCGTATTATATCCAAACTTTGTATTATGATTATGGGAACATATTTAAGGCTTTTAGGTCGACTTTTTCAGTAGTTTTTGGAGATTAGAGACATCTTGGGAGATCAAGAAGCCTTGGAGAGAGCTTAGGAGCTTTTGGATCATTCGTTTGGATTCTAAACTCTCGTTTTTCTTGATTTTTATGTTTAAACTCATTATAATCGTTGTTTTGATTATGAATATGAGTAGCTAAACACTTTTTGCTGGGAATTCTCGTTTGGTGTAGCTAGGGTTTGATCTAAAGTTGACGTTTTGATGATTGTAATGCATACTTAGCTTAATCTCACGTGTTTATTCATTATTATGGATTATTTACGTTCTTTATCTTATTATCTTTGCGAGTAGCTAACGTAGAGATAGAATCAATTAGTTTCACGCGGTAACTCCGTGATACCTAGTCGGTAAATTGAATAATCCACCTAGTCGTATCAATGTTTGGTAACTCGGCATCGTTAACTAGGATCGTTAAAGTAGAATTATGTTATTAATGCATGCTTAAAGCTAAATTAGGCTTGGTAACTCGGTCTAGTTTAACCTAAGTATAGTGGACTTGCTTGGTAACTCGGTAAGTTCAACCTTGCTTGATTAATAGTGAATAATACGTGGTTGTTTTACAAATCAAAATATAAATTTAGATCAACCTAGTGAACCTAGAGAATTCCCGGTACTTTTCCCTTATTGATAAAAACCTCCAATTAATCATTCTTTATTAATCGTGAATTACTTCACTTGGTTAATTGAGAATATTGCATTTATTTTCTTAGAATTAGATAAAAACACAACTTGCGACTTGCCCACATAAGGTTTAGAATAGTAATTAATTTAAACAAAGTCCCTTGGGTTCGGCAACCCGGATTTCCGGTTTATTACTACACACGACGGCTGTGCACTTGCAGTTGGAACGTGTCAAGTTTTTGGCGCCGTTGCCGGGGACTTCGGCTAAATTAGTTATAATTCCTAGCCTTAGGGATTTTAATTTATTGTTTATATCCGTTACTCACCTACGTTTTGCGTGTCTCGTGATTTCAGGTTGATTTACACGGTGCATGACCCGTTCTCGAGACGAGCCTTTGTATCCAACGTTTGAAGACCCGGAATCCTTATTAAAAGCACAGCGTAGAGACAAGAGGAATTCAAGCTCAGTAGTTATGGATGAAGAGACGAGAGCTGAGTTTGAGAGGATCCGCAAAGGTATGCAGGATGCGGAAGCAGCTAGAGCTGCAGCTGTAGAGGAGGCTGCACAAAGAGCCGCAGAAGCTGAGGAGGTGAGAGCTCAAATGGCTGAGATGCAGGCAAGGATGGACCGCATGGCTCCTCCAAATCCACAACCACGTCATGGTGTGGGGGCACAAGTGGCGAACATCGGTGGGAACAACAATGGTAATAATGGGGAAAACAACAGGCAGAATAATGCTGAGAATGAAGAACGCCCTATGGTGGATTATTTCAGGACTACTCCAGCATGTTATCAGCCTACCATTGTCAGGCCCCAGATCAATGCCCAACACTTCGAGTTGCGCCAACATATGATCAATATGGTTCGTGATGAGTGCGCATTCAACGGAGCTCCAGGAGATGACCCCAATCACCATCTGCTGGTATTTGAGCAAATCACATCAACCCTGCACGATCAGCGAGTTCCAGATGAAACAGTTAAGCTATTACTATTTCCATTCTCCTTATCTGGAAAAGCCAAGAAGTGGCTTATGGAGCTGCCAGCTGGTAGCATAGTGACATGGGCAGATTGTTGTCATGAGTTTCTGAGGAAGTATTTGCCACCATCCAGAGTCGCGCAGCAGATGGCAGAGATTGCAAAGTTCACTCAGGATGAAGACAGCTCTTTGGGAGATGCATGGAGGAAGTTCAGCCAAATTCTCCGTAGATGTCCGAATCATGGAGAACCATGGCACAAGCTCTTCCATTATTTCTACACTGCATTAGACAAGGAGACAGCTGACCAGTTAGATATGCTAGCTGGAGGTAATTTTATGGGACTTGGAGCACAGCGAGCTCAAGATTTGCTGAACAACGCGTCAAAGAGAGAGACTACACGATCTGAAACGCGTAGGTACTCCAAACCGGGGGATACATCCTTAGTCAACAAGATTGAATCGATGGAACAAAAGTTGGAATCCATGACTTCAGCATTTCACGGTATGCACCCTCCAACACAGAAGCCCATGGGTGAATTACTAGCAGATGAAAGCCAGGGATATGATAACAGTGTTGAAGATGTGAATTTTATGCGACAGCAGCAATGGCCTAACACCTATCATCCCAACAATCGTAATCATCCCAACTTCAGCTATGCCAATCCAAACAGTGGATTATATGCACCCGGACAGAGACCCAATGTTCCATATCAAGCGAGGCAAGCTCCACAACAGCAGGCTCCACAAAAAGAAGATCAAGAGACAAATGCTCTATTGAGAAAGCTCCTAGCTAATCACGACAGGATGGAGAGCGCGATTGTCTCAATACAAGCAACAATAAAAAGCCATGAGACTCAGATTGGGCAGATCGCCAATCAAAATATCAAGCTTCCACCAGGAATGCTTCCAGCAAATACCATCACTCCTAACGAGCAGCTAAATGCCATCACAACTCGCAGTGGCATCACTACTGAGGATCCCCCATATCCTAGCCACGCGCGAGCTGAGGCGACTAAGGCCACTGAGAAAGCTTTGGATGAAGAGATTCCCGTGCCTACCTTGAGTCCCCAATCAAAGGACACAATGAGGAAGTCGGATGAGAAACAGAAGCCTAGGGAGGAATACAGTGTGCGAGTGCCATACCCGCAGAGATTGAAGAGCCAAGAGGATGCCAAGCATTTCAAGAAGTTTGTGGATATCTTCAGGAAACTTCACATTAATATACCTTTCGCGGAGGCAATTTCGCAAATGCCTAAATATGCCAAATTTCTCAAGGACCTCCTTTCTAATAGGAGGCGCATGGATGACTTTGAAACCGTGACTCTAAATGAGGAGTGTAGCGCAGTTGTGCAAAAAGCGCTACCAAAGAAGATGAAAGATCCAGGCGGTTTCATCATTCCTGTTACATTGGTAGACGCATTTCATGGGAGGGCATTATGTGACCTTGGTGCAAGTATTAATTTGATGCCCACGTCGGTTTTTGAGCAACTTGGGGTGGGAGATCCTAAGCCTACCAGGATGTGCTTGCAGATGGCTGATCGCACAATAAAACGCCCCAGGGGTGTTTTAGAAGATGTATTAGTGAGAGTTGAAGGACTCATCTTCCCAGCGGATTTTGTGATCCTAGACATGGAGGCCGACGATGATGTTCCTCTTATTTTGGGCCGTCCATTCCTAGCCACTGGAAGAACTATCATTGATGTGGCCAATGGGGAGCTGACTATGCAGATCAATGATGAGAAGGTGGCCTTCAATGTATTCGAGGCTATGAAGTTTCCCGCATATGCGGTGAGCGAGCAGTGCTTTGGGGTGGAGGCATACACGCTGGACGAGGAGGACGATATTTTGTTGGAGCAACTATATGAGGAGCTTGCTCTATTTGATTCCAGCGAGAAGGAGCAAGCTTTAGATGTTCATTGGCGCCCACCATTACCCCTCTTTAATGAGGGAAGCAGGAAGATTCTTACTCCTTCTCTTATTACTGCTCCTGTTTTAGAATTAAAGCCTTTACCTGTTCATTTGAAATATTTATACTTGGGATCTAATGATACTTTACCTGTGATTGTATCTGCATGTTTGGACATGGAACAGGAGGAACAGCTTCTCGAGGTACTACAGAAGAGGAAAGCAGCTATGGGATGGACAATAGCAGATATTAAGGGGATCAGCCCCACAGTTTGCCAGCATAAGATCAGGCTCATGGAAGACAAGAAGCCGGTAGTTCAATTTCAGCGCCGCCTCAACCCTCACATGCAGGAGGTGGTGAAGAAAGAGGTGCTTAAATGGTTGGAAGCAGGTATCATCTATCCGATTTCCGACAGCACGTGGACTAGCCCGGTACAATGTGTTCCCAAGAAGGGAGGTATAACTGTGGTGGAAGGGGAAAAAGGTGATCAAATTGCCACACGTACCGTTACTGGGTGGAGAGTTTGCATGGATTACCGCAAACTCAATGATGCCACTTTGAAGGATCACTTTCCCCTCCCATTCGTGGACCAGATGCTTGATAGGCTAGCTCACCATTCACACTACTGCTTTTTGGATGGATATTCTGGGTATAATCAGATAGCGATTGAGCCAGCTGACCAGGAGAAGACAACATTTACTTGTCCATATGGGACGTTTGCATTCAGACGCATGCCATTCGGGCTATGCAATGCCCCAGCTACGTTTCAGAGGTGTATGATGTCTATCTTCTCAGACATGATGGAGAAAAATTTTGAAGTCTTCATGGATGATTTTTCGCTTTATGGTGATGGGTTCGAAGACTGTCTCCAGCAGCTAGCTCGGGTACTGGACAGATGTATTGACACCAACCTAGTGCTTAACTGGGAGAAGTGCCATTTCATGGTGACCGAGGGAATAGTGTTGGGGCACAAGATCTCCAGTAAAGGTTTAGAGGTAGACCGGGCGAAGATTGAGGTGATTGAGAAGCTTCCTTACCCTACGTCTGTCAAAGGGGTACGGAGTTTCTTGGGACATGCAGGTTTCTATCGGCGCTTCATTAAAGACTTTTCGAAAATCACAAAGCCTTTATCTGGTTTGCTTGAGAAAGATGCCGTGTTTGATTTCAATGAAGACTGCAAGATAGCTTTTGATTTGCTCAAGAAAAAGCTGATTAGTTCTCCCATTATAGCCACTCCAGACTGGACCTTACCTTTCGAACTTATGTGTGATGCCAGCGATTACGCGGTGGGAGCAGTGCTGGGACAGCGGAAAGACAAGGTAGCTCATGTTATTTACTATGCTAGTCGTACTCTTAACACTGCACAGGTTAATTATGCCACCACGGAGAAAGAGATGTTGGCTATTATCTTCGCATTGGACAAGTTTCGTCCATATCTTGTGGGTTCCCAGGTGACTATTTTCACGGACCATGCAGCCCTCAAATATCTTCTTGCTAAGAAGGATGCGAAGCCTAGATTGATCCGATGGGTATTGTTAATGCAAGAGTTTGACATAGTGATAAAGGACAAAAAGGGTGTAGAGAACGTTGTTGCAGACCATTTGTCACGACTGGATAACGAAAAACAAGAAGATTTGCCGATTAGAGAAGATTTTCCAGACGAACAACTTATGGTAGTGGTAGCAGCTGTGCCTTGGTTTGCGGATTTGGCAAATTTCAAGGCGCTCAAAATTGTCCCGAAAGACATGACGTTCCATCAGAAAAAGAAATATTTCGCAGACGCACGACACTATTTCTGGGATGACCCTTATTTGTTTAGGTTGGGAGCTGACAATGTGTTGAGAAGATGCGTAGCTGAGCCAGACACTTTGGACATTCTTAGACACTGCCACGAATTGAATTGCGGAGGACATTTTGGCAAAGCGCGTACTGTGGCAAAGGTATTGCAAAGTGGATTTTACTGGCCTACTTTACATAAAGATGCTCATCTATTTGTGCAGCAATGTGATCGATGTCAGAGAACCGGCAATATCTCCAGCCGAAACGAGATGCCTCAAAATTTCGTGTTGGAAGTAGAGCCCTTTGATGTCTGGGGCATCGATTTCATGGGACCATTCCCGTCTTCACTTGGCAATCTTTATATACTGTTAGCTGTGGATTATGTGACCAAGTGGGTGGAGGCAATGGCCTGCCCCAAAAACGATGGAGCTACTGTAGAGAGATTCGTGCGGAAGAGCATTTTTACACGGTTTGGAACTCCCAGAGCCATAATCAGTGATGAAGGATCGCATTTTGTGAATAAAGTCTTTGCCAATGTCTTGAGCAAATATGGGGTAAAGACGCATAAGATATCACTGGCCTATCATCCGCAGTCGAATGGGCAAGCAGAAGTTTCTAACCGAGAAATAAAAGGGATTCTGGAGAAGACAGTCAACCCGGGACGCAAGGATTGGTCTCTGCATTTAGACGATAGCTTATGGGCGTATAGGACTGCTTACAAGACTCCTTTGGGCATGTCTCCCTACCAGTTAGTGTTTGGGAAGTCGTGTCATCTTCCGGTGGAACTTGAGCACAAGGCTTTCTGGGCTTTGAAGAAGATCAATTTGGACGCTAAGCTCTCAGGTGAGCTACGAAAGCAAGCGCTACTTGAACTTGAAGAATTTCGATTGATGGCGTATGAAAGTGCGAGAATCTATAAGGAGAGGACAAAACTGTGGCACGACAGGCACATCATCCCGAGAGACTTCAAGGTAGGACAGAAAGTATTGATCTTCAATGCAAGACTAAAGCTGTTTCCAGGGAAATTGAAATCTAGGTGGAGTGGTCCCTACACGATTACTGAAGTTTATCCCTGGGGATCTCTTGAGGTAAAGGATGCAAATGGGAACAGGTTTAAGGTGAATGGCCAGAGAGCAAAACCGTACGTGGACGGGAATTTCATTGGAGTCATTGAATGGCTTCATGCAACTCCCGCAACTTGAGAAATCTCTGAGGTAACTGGGTCGGGCCGTCGACCTTAAATTACAAAGCGCTTGTTGGGAGGCAACCCAACCTATTTATTGCTTTAGGATAGGTTTTAATACTGTTTTGTAATTTCTATTCGGTTTGACTTTATTGAGAGGTGCGAGAGAGTGGATTTAATATTTCCAATGAGTATGTGCAGGAATACGAGGTGAAAGGCCTATTTCGGATCCCCCTTCTTGATGCGCGCGTGCGAAACAGAGTAAAAAGTCCAGATTTGCAGCTAAATACGCGTATCGGGATCCGAAGTGAAGGAAATGAAGGTAGAAGCCATTTTTGCATCTATTCAACACACACACCTGGGGAAGATCATGTTCCCGGACTCCCCGTCTTGATTTGCGCAAGAATTTAATTAGTGAACGGAGAAAGCTAGCACGCCGGCACGGATTACGAGGTGAAATTTTGAAGGACAGACTGAAATAAAGATTGAATAGCGCCAACGTGTGGGGGTGGTCGAGAGCTTTCTGTAGACAGGTGGATCGCGCAAATCGGAGTCCGGATGAAGAAGTTACGCCAAAAAGGATGTTTTAGCAAGTAAAACGAGGCCAAAAGCATCCGGAAATGCAAAACGTGCCTTGGAACGCGTGAAATTGACAAATAAAATATTCCCCGGATTTTGGGAGTGTTTTAAGGTGAAAAGGGAGTCTCGAGGTCGAGGAGATCCTTCGGAAAGCAAAGGCACGATCGAAGACGCGAAAATTTGACGAAAAGGATGTTTTTGGCAAGCTACAGCATTGTCTTCGTACTAAGACAATTGTCTTCGTACGAAGACTTTGTACTTAGAAAAAATTTTGAAGCTCTGAATTGTCTTCTCAAAACAGCTTGCAGTATCTGTTTGAGAAGACCTTCGTGCGAAGACAAATTGTCTTCGTACGAAGACTCTTCGCACGAAGAAAATTGTCTTCGCACGAAGACATCGAGCAAAATGTCAGATTTGGCCAACACACGGATAACAGTCATGGTTACTTCTTGGGGGCTTTTTAGACTTTTTGCACGAGTTGAAAGTTCATCTTCAGCAGGTCATCGATCCTTTCCCTCATTCTTCATCCTTCACAGTAGCTTCATCCTCCATAGCCACGCACGAGCCAAATTCACACCACCCTTGATTCTTCACCAAATTCAACATTCAACCTAGGGTTTTGCTCGCGAATCAGAGGGGAGCAAGATTCCAGAGGTGGTTTTGAGTGAGAGTGAGAGACAAGAGAGAAATCAGAGGAGGAAGAAACTAGGGTTTTGAAGAAGAATTGAGAAATTGGACGAGTTGGAGCTTGATTCAGCTTACGGACGAGAAGACAACGCTAACGGGGACTACACAAGGAGTACGGAGCATCCGAAAATTCAAGATTTCGACAAATTTTTCCGGCGACATCAAAATCAGCCCGGTTTGTCAAATTCTGCGATTTTTGTGTCCGTAAGATTTACTCCGGACACGTAGGTACAATCTGAACTTGCTATTTTCATATTCGAGTCTTAGGCACATTGAGTAAAAGCCCGATTATTTGTTGTTGCGCTTAGAAGCGTACTTTGGGGGTGATTGCGTAAAGTCCTAGGAAATATTTGTTACGTGGCTACGTGTTTCATTCAAGTACACACTTCTTGTCACGTGCACAATAGTTGAATTGTTCGTTTTACTTGAAATTGAATTCTAAATGGCGGGTGGAAAGAAACGGAAGACGGGAGAGGGGTCTTCGCAAGAAGCATCGGGGTCGGGCGATCCTCAATTAGAGATTCCGCCTACTCCCCAATATGCTATCTTGAATGCCCCTTTTCCGGCTAAACCGGGCATTGTCGGCCGACGAAAGGCCAAGGCTAATTTGAAGGAGAGAAGTATTGGGCCCGGATACTATGATAGTTTCCGTTTCGTCACTCACGAGGCCCATCTTGACTCTCGACGAGATACTTATTTGACTAAGAACGGGCAGCCCGAGAAGGCATTTCCATTGCACGAGGACATGCCTCAAGCAATTAAGGAAATTTTTGAGCGCGAGAAGCTTGACAATTGGTTTAAGCTAGTAGGGCAGTCTAGTTCACATATTGCGAGAGAGTTTTTGTTCAATTTGCGTTATGCAAAGGATGGTGAGAGCCAAGACCCTCGTCTTGTTTACTGTCGGAACGAGTGGATAGTCTTCACGCCAGAGACTATCGCTCTCGCCATGGGTTTCCCCGCTTTGAAAGAGGGTTGTGGGTTAGAGACGGTTCTTCGTAGTGAGAACCTTTGGTCTCGTTTAAATGCTTTTTGCTTTGCGAAGGGGGTTGATCCATGGGACAGGAAAGGGGAGGTGCTTCATTGGAAGGCCGAGAAGAAGTTTTATAGGCCGGAGGCTAGGTGGTGCTGTGAATTGTTAGAAAACTGGGTTTTGGGAATCACACGAAACCCTAGTTACACTTTCCGCCTCTCTGTCTGGGCTCTTTGTCTTTACACCGGGGTTAGAATTAATATCCCCAAACTGATTTGGGAGAACTGTCTTGAGAGGGTGTCGAGGACGAACAAATTGGGCCCCGGTCATACTTGCTTGCTCACTCACCTAGCCAAAACTGCCGAGGTAGTCATAGGGAGAGATATGGATTTGAAAGCGTTTACTGCTAGGAAGTGGCATAGGTTTGATGAGACAGCGAGGAAGAAGGGCAAGGGTAGGAGGATGAACACCTCTAGGTTTGACAACCAGGTTGCCTATGACCACCTGCGAGAGGAGATGGCCCGGGATAGACTCGAGAGGAGACGCCAGTTTGCCCACACTCGGGACAATCAGGCGAAGCTGGGGGGATTAATCCAGATGGTAGGCCAGTGGGTTATACAGTCTAGTGGTCAGGCGGCGGGGGAGTTTGTTCCACCAGTCCCGACGGCGGATCCGTGGTTCCAGGAGGATGAATTTGAGTATCCGGTTCCGCCGAGTGAGGAAGAGGAAGAAGAAGATGATGAGGAAGAAGATGATGAGGATGAGGAAGATGACGAGTAGTGGAGTGTGCCCTCGTGCTAGAATTGTTGAGTCCTCGTGTTATCGTTGAGGACAACGATGCATTCTAGTGTGGGGGTGGTTGAATCCTTTTTACTAGTCAGTGTCGTGTCTTTGCATCGCCAGTGTCAGCATGTAGTTAGAGATTTTTGGTTATTTCCTTATTTTTCTTTTTATTATTCATCTTTTAGCATGCACGTTTTGGTATTTTTGAGTCAACCCACCATTGTTGAGTCGTTAGTTGAGTTGGCCGTGCATATAGTATAGGTAAAAAAAAAAAAAAAAAACTAAAAATGTGAAAACACAAAAAAAATTAAAAATTGGAGAAAGGGCAATTGAAAAAAGCTGAAAATTCGGTAAAATCGAGAAGTGTGAGACTTTTAGGCATAGGGCGTGAATTGCGATCGAGAGTGACAATGTGAGAGTCCCTTAGTAAGTATAGAGAAAGTTTCTTTACGGGAATGCGTGCCTATTTTACACACGAACTTAATTTTTTCAAATTTAAAGTGTGTGCCTAATTTTCTTACAAGAGTTGAGCTAGGTGTGAGCTAAACAAGCCGAACGTTCTTGTGTACGTCTTAGGTAGTCGCCAACCCGCCTCGTAGTGGCTCACAGAACAGCTGTGCGAGGTGTGTATTAGAGCACTCACTGCTTATAGAACTTACCTTGTAGGACCACTAGTAAACCCGTATTTGAACCATGGATTCTTTGACAACCTTTGGACTTAGGGTGACGATTCTTGGCCTTCAGCATTGATTGGTTAGAATCACCGCTTTAGTGCGTCACGAGGGTGTTGTAGTTGAGGGGGTTCGATGAGGGAGTACTTCATGCTATATTTGTGTGAGTCTTACATATCGCATGCACTTCATTTGTGATCTTCGAGGGGAATGCGAGGGTGAGTGAGAGTAGGCTTGCGCACTTCGGTGTGGCGGTGTTCCATGGCATTACAACATGGACACAAGTGAGGAGAGCCGTGAGTGTGTACCATCTAATACACACAAAACTTGGGTTGGGGGAATTTAATAGGTGGATCGTGCTAGGTACCGGATCTTACTCATCATGGTGTAGGAGGTTTGGTTGGATTAGGCACGAGACAGACATTTGATCGACTACTTGAGAGGGGACAGGATTACATTCGAGTGTGGGGGTGTCGACATTTGACTTCGGACATCGAGATTGCGCTTGTGACGACTCCATCCCCACACATGCTCTATTATGTTAGCGGCTTTGTTGGTTACACCGAGGATTTTATTGAGATAGGGAGAGACATTGATTTGTGATTTATACGTGTTGATTTGGATATTGTCTCTCCTTACGATTATATGTTAGCTTGGCACTTGGAAGACCACTCGTGAAAGATATTGAAGGAATTGTGCAGGATTTTGAGAGATATATATAAAAAAAAAAATCAGAAAAAAAAAATCAGAGAAAAAAAAAATCAAAAAAAAAAAAGAGAGAAAAAGAGGAGAGATGAATAAAGGTAGAATGAGAAGCTTTGTGGAAGAACGAGTGGAGAAGCGACTAGTTCACGAACGGGAAATTTTGGCGTATACATTATTCATGACAATAGCCGCGGAGATCGTAATTATACCGGGGTGTGAGGGGATCGAGGGCCGGAGATGGTGAGTTTCGGGCTTGGTTTCTATCATTGTTGTGAGGGTGTGTGAGCTATGGTATTTGTGAGAATGTGACGCTTTAGGACTTGTATTTGATTCTTATCCTATTTGTCCCTAAAGCCTCATCATTTTAAACCCGTTAGCGGATTAGGAGCTCGGACTTTGAACGTGGCTTAGCCTAGCGTAGCCTCTTATTTCGTGGCACACATGAAAAGGTATTGCATTCTTGTACTTAGTAAAGTTAGGTTCTCTATACTAGCTAGGGGGAATTCATGTTGACGAATTTGATTTCGAATCATTCCTTGTGTCTAGATTTCTCATCGCTTCGTGTGAATCGGTTTAAGCTAATGGAGATTGCCCAATCTCACAAAAGAAAAAGAAAATTTTGTATTTCAATACTTGCATTGTGAATATTGCATTTGCATATAGGTGCATTGTGTATAATCGAGTCGTGTCGACTAGTAGGAAGGATGGTTGGTGAACGGTTCTACTCGGATTAGTATGCAAGTGTTCATGGTTTTGTATGCAATGTGAGGTGATAGTATGCAATTGGCGTAGGGAAGTTATGCAATGAGTAAGTAGGGTAGTATGCAAAGTTGGATGAATTGCGGGAAAGTGAGAAAAGTTTTGACTTGAGAGAGATGGAATTGACTTGGGAGATTTGCTCGGGACGAGCAAAAGGTAGTGTGGGGGTAGTTGATAACTCCGTTTTCGGAGTTATTTTATGCCTTTTATTTCTACGTTTTGCGTGCTTATAATGGAGAATTTGTCGTCTTTTGAGTAAATTGAGCGTAAATGTGATTATGTGAGTTCATATGCAATACTTGTTAAATCCGGGCGTTTCTTTAGATTTTTGAGCTTTTATTGTGATATGATCGCGGGTTGTGTTTTCGTGTTGTGATTCGCAGGAAAACAGGGCTTGGAGGATCGTGCGGGATTTGGAAGCGAACTTCGGAAACAAGGAACTCAAAGGCAAGTCAAAAGGAAGGAGAAAGTCAAAGGAAAGTCAAACAGAAGAGGAAAGTCAAAGAAAGTCAAAAGAAGGTCAATGGAAGAAAGAAGGAAGAGGAAAGTCAAAGGAAGGAAGAGAAAAGTCAAAGAAAGAGGGCTGGACACAGGAGTCTTCGTGCGAAGACATTTGTCTTCGTGCGAAGACAAATGACTTAGCCAAAATTCAGCTCTTCAAAATTCTCTTCTTAAACACAGTTGCAGTATCTACATAATAAGACCTTCGCACGAAGAGGCAGAAGTCTTCGTACGAAGACTCTTCGTGCGAAGACAACTGTCTTCGTGCGAAGAGATCGTGGGACAGAGCAGTTTTTTTTGGGGCTTTTTCGTATTATATCCAAACTTTGTATTATGATTATGGGAACATATTTAAGGCTTTTAGGTCGACTTTTTCAGTAGTTTTTGGAGATTAGAGACATCTTGGGAGATCAAGAAGCCTTGGAGAGAGCTTAGGAGCTTTTGGATCATTCGTTTGGATTCTAAACTCTCGTTTTTCTTGATTTTTATGTTTAAACTCATTATAATCGTTGTTTTGATTATGAATATGAGTAGCTAAACACTTTTTGCTGGGAATTCTCGTTTGGTGTAGCTAGGGTTTGATCTAAAGTTGACGTTTTGATGATTGTAATGCATACTTAGCTTAATCTCACGTGTTTATTCATTATTATGGATTATTTACGTTCTTAATCTTATTATCTTTGCGAGTAGCTAACGTAGAGATAGAATCAATTAGTTTCACGCGGTAACTCCGTGATACCTAGTCGGTAAATTGAATAATCCACCTAGTCGTATCAATGTTTGGTAACTCGGCATCGTTAACTAGGATCGTTAAAGTAGAATTATGTTATTAATGCATGCTTAAAGCTAAATTAGGCTTGGTAACTCGGTCTAGTTTAACCTAAGTATAGTGGACTTGCTTGGTAACTCGGTAAGTTCAACCTTGCTTGATTAATAGTGAATAATACGTGGTTGTTTTACAAATCAAAATATAAATTTAGATCAACCTAGTGAACCTAGAGAATTCCCGGTACTTTTCCCTTATTGATAAAAACCTCCAATTAATCATTCTTTATTAATCGTGAATTACTTCACTTGGTTAATTGAGAATATTGCATTTATTTTCTTAGAATTAGATAAAAACACAACTTGCGACTTGCCCACATAAGGTTTAGAATAGTAATTAATTTAAACAAAGTCCCTTGGGTTCGGCAACCCGGATTTCCGGTTTATTACTACACACGACGGCTGTGCACTTGCAGTTGGAACGTGTCAGTCTCCCTTTATTTAATCTCTTTCTCTCGTCTTGTCTCAATTCTCCTCTAAATCTATATTCTTCTTCATTTATCGATACGTTCTCCGTATCATTGGTGCTTTCATCGAGTTCGGCGGACGCCTTCGCGACGAACACGAACTCAAACGCCGCCCTCACCATGGATAACACCCTGCACATTCGCCCGACTCCTCCGTGATTTTTTAGGTGATGACCCCGTTGGGTGGATTCACAAATTCCAAAAATACTTCGATTATTTTTGTACTGCAGAAAACGATCGATTTCTGTTCGTAACAATGTTTATTTATAGTCCCGCATACGAGTAGTGGCGTTACCTGTACAATAACAGGTCCTCGTCATGGATGAAATGTCTGATAGCTGTCCCTTGGGTGCCGTCCGCGCCGCCGCGCGCTGCCGCCGTCAAACACACACCCAGTAGCTTCCGCTGCAATTCCGCCTACATAGCATCCATTGCTGGCCTCCAATCCACTGCCCAGCCCTCCAAGGCCGTCAAACTCACAGACACCACTGCCGCCGCCCCAGAAAAAGGCCGGGCAACCAACGACGCCCATCCCCGACCTCAATCCACCACCTCTGAAGCAAGAACATCAGCAACCCAATCCCCAACCGAGCCACCACCTCCAGATTGCAATTCCGGCGACCCAACAGCGGGAAGAAACATAGCAACCACCAAGGCTGCTACGAACGCCTGTTGTGAATCCGACCGAATAATCAACTGCCTCCGCAGCACTTGTCAGGTTTATCAGGAAGGACTTAACTGCAATAGTCTCAAAACTGTGGTCTTATGTTTGGGACTAAAGTGCAAACTCTCCCAAACTGTGGTCGTCTAATTTGGGAGAGCAGTTACCGTTGGATGGCTGGATTCATCTAATCTCAGCCGTCCAACAGTTTAAACGTTAGGATTTGAATTGGTCAAGTAGAACGGCGTCGTTAGCATACTCGGCTGAGTAGACAGCCAAGTAGGCAGTCAGCTTTCCTCTCATTGGTCCGTTCGGATCACTGCTGCTGACATGGGCAACCGTTACTAGTTTTGGTTTAATACAACTAGTTACCCCTTGCTATAAAAGGCCGGGTTTGTAATGAATTGTTTACTTTTATGAAAAATATCATTTGCTTCCCCAAATTCTTCCTCTCTCTTTCTCTTCTTTGATTTCTCTCTCAATCGGAGGTAATTCTCCGAAATTCTTCCATTATCCGGCCAATTAGTCGCCGGCGAAGACAGCTGAGAGGTCAAGGACCTCTCAAGTTTGTATCAGAGCCTGGTTTATCCCTCTCGGAGCTCTGAAAATGCCGAACACTAGAGGTCAAAACCTAATCTCCATGGAGGCTGATTCGAAGGTCTCGGTGCTTGAAGAGCGTCTCAACGACTTCGAGGAGATGGTGAACGACGTTCGAGTGCAATTTGTCAAGTTTGATGAAGGTATGCATAATCAATTTCATAGTATTCGTCAGGAATTGAAAAGTGACCTAACTGAGGGTTTGAACACTATGGAAAAGAAATTCGACGATCAATTTAAGAAAATTACCCATTGCTATAACTTGCTGGCAAATCAAAGAGACAAGGAGAAGATGGCTAGCTACTCAGAAGTTGTTAATGGTGATAGCGGAACATCTATGTCTATGGGGAAAAGGCCTGAAGGCAGTAGTAACTTTACTAGAGAAGTGAATGTAGATGAACAAACTAATTATGTGAAGAACTTTTCTGGTGGTGGAATTCCTTTGCCAAAGATAGAATTCCCTAGGTTTAGTGGAGTGGATCCACTTGGATGGTTACAGAAATTGGATTGATATTTCCAGATCTATAAAATGAGTGATTGTCAGAAACTGGTGATGGCATCACTGCATTTGGATGGAGAAGCTGACTCCTGGTTCAGATCACAGTTTGATCAACTAGAAGACATCACTTGGAGTTCTTTTAGTGAGAAATTATGTGGAGAGTTTGCTGAACCAGGGCATGAGAACATATTGGGAGTGTTTAACAAACTATTGCAGCAAACAACAGTGGTGTAATATCAATCTAGGTTTGAGGCTCTCAGACCTAGAATCAAAGCTCTACAACCCTGGGCAGATGAAATGTATTTTGTAAGAAGTTTCTTGAGTGGATTAAGAGAAGATTTACAGAAAGCTGTGCAGCTGCATTTCCCTAAAACCTTGTCACAAGCAAAAGCCATTGCAAGGTTGGAAGAAGAACATGTAGAATCTCTGGAAAAGCACATATCCATGAAGAACACACATAAATCTAGTTCTATCCACCAAGGACATTGGGACAGGAAAAAATCAAATCAAGCTGTACAACCAAAGGAAGATAGCAACAAATCTAACACCCCTGTGTTCAAGAGACTCACTGCAGCTGAAATGAAGGAAAAAGGGGACAAAAAATTGTGCTTCTATTGTGATGAAAACTATACTCCAGGCCATAAATGTACCAAGAAGACACTGTATTTGTTAATTGGCAATGAAGAGGAAGAGGAAGACCCCATATCAGAAGTGCACAATGAAGAGAAACCAGGTATCACAGTAGCAGAAGTGGTAAATTCAGAGGAGGAGCTACCATTGAGCATATCTCTCCATGCAATGTCTGGATGCACTAGTATTGAAACTATCAGGCTCATTGGTAAGATTAATGGGAGAGAAGTGCACATTTTGATTGATACAGGTAGCACACACAATTTTATAGACCAAAGTACTGCCAAGAGAGTTCATTGTGACAGCCACAACACTAGGGAGATGCAGGTAGCAGTAGCTGATGGAAGTAAGTTGAATAGCACTGCAGTGTGCAAGAAGGTCAAAATTGAACTCCAGAAATGTGTGGTGATGACTGATCTCAGAGTTCTTACTCTAGGTGGCTGTGATGTGGTATTGGGAGCTCAATGGCTGAGGAAGGTTAGCCCCATTTCAATGGATTTCAATAAAAGAACTTTTGGATTCATTTGGGAAGGCAAGGAAGTAGTTCTTACAGCTCATCACAGTGAGAACACACCTCAGGAAGTACAACTACAAGCTATCCAGGAGTATTGTCATCAAAATGAGCATTGTATTGCAGCTCAACTATACTCAATTTTGGTAGTTACACATTCATCAGAAATTCCTACAGAACTGCAGCCACTAATTGATCAATTTGAAGATTTATTTGCAGAACCTAAACAACTGCCTCCTCCCAGAAGCCAAGACCACAAAATTCCTCTCATGGAAGGATCAAAACCTGTGTGTTTGAGGCCCTACAGATACCCATTTTTGCAGAAAAATGAGATAGAAAGGTTGGTGAAAGAAATGTTGGACAATGGCATCATCCAACCCAGCACAAGCCCATTTTCAGCACCAGTACTCTTGGTTAAAAAAAAAGATGGTACATGGAGGTTCTGTGTGGATTACAGGGGGCTAAATGACATCACTATTAAGAACAAGTTTCCCATACCTGTGATTGATGAGCTAATGGATGAGCTCAAGGGAGCTACCATCTTCACCAAGTTAGATCTCAGGTCTGGGTATCACCAAGTGAGGATGGCTGAGACTGATGTCTATAAAACAGCATTTAGAACTCATGAAGGATTGTATGAGTTCAGGGTAATGCCTTTTGGGCTCACTAATGCTCCTGCCACCTTTCAATGCCTTATGAATGATATCTTCAGAGACTACCTCAGAAAAATGGTTCTGGTTTTCTTTGATGACATTTTAATATACAGCAGCAACATGGTGGAACACAAGAAACATTTGCAGAAGGTATTTGAATTAATGAGGCAGCACCAATTATTTGCCAAAATCAGTAAATGTTCTTTTGGGTTAGCTGCTGTGGAGTACCTGGGTCATGTGATTAGCAAGGAGGGAGTGCAAACAGATCCAAAGAAGCTCAATGCTATGGAGGAGTGGCCCATTCCCAGAACCATTAAAGAGCTCAGAGGGTTCTTAGGCCTCACTGGCTACTACAAAAGATTTGTGAGGGGATATGGCACTCTAGCCAGACCTCTTACACAATTGCTTAAGAAGGGGAGTTTTTTGTGGACACAAGAAGCCACTTCAGCTTTCAATTCTCTCAAACAAGCAATGATGCAAGCTCCAGTCCTGGCTCTGCCTGACTTCAATGAGATGTTTGTGGTGGAGTCAGATGCCTGCTATGATGGCATTGGAGCAGTTTTAATGCAGCAGAACAGACCACTAGCTTATTTCACTAAGGCTCTAGCTCCTAGACACTTGGGACTCTCCACCTATGAAAAGGAACTCTTGGCCTTGGTTCATGCCATCACTAAATGGAGGTCTTATTTGGAAGGAAATAAGTTCATCATAAGAACTGATCACCATAGTTTGAAATTTCTTCTGGAGCAAAAGTTGACTTCTGTACTTCAACAGAAATGGATTAGCAAGTTGCTTGGTCTGCACTATGAGATACAATACAAGAGAGGACAAGAGAATAAAGTGGCTGATGCCTTATCTAGAAGACAGTCTCTAGAAGGAGATACATAAGTGGGCCAATGTGCAGCCATTTCATCTGTCACACCAAACTGGATCAAAGAAGTCAAAGCAAGTTATGTGGGAGATAAAGTAGTCCAGGAATTGATGGCTGCCTTGGCCATTGATGTAAGTGCTGTCCCAAACTACAAACTGCAAGATGGAGTGTTGAAATACAAAGAGTTGATTTATGTTGAAGCTCAAACTGATCTTAGAACTAGCATAATCAAGGAGCTACATAACACTGGGATAGGTGGTCATTCAGGTATATTGGGTACTTATAAGAGAGTAAAAATTTTATTTGATTGGCCTGGATTGAAGACACAAGTCAAAGCTTGGGTCAAGGAGTGTGACATCTGCCAAAGGACAAAATCTGAACACCTTCCATACCCAGGGCTGCTACAACCCCTTCCCATCCCAGACAAGCCCTGGACTCACATTGCAATGGACTTTGTGGAGGGACTACCTAAATCAGAAGGCAAGACAACAATTTTGGTGGTGATTGATAGATTCACTAAGTATGGCCATTTCCTTGCTCTCCATCATCCCTATTGAAACGACCCAGGATCTCGGTTCAGGGTTAACGCGACAATCGATAATCAAAAGTAGATTATTAACTATTAAATTTACATTTCGGTTTTTGTACATAACAAAATTTCGATATTAAGTACAATCTAAAACAAATTGTGTGTGATCTACTAAGTGATCTGACTTAAGCTAAACTTCTTCATCTCGATCCGCGTTCCCATTCCCCAAACTTGATTGACGACCTGCGGTTTTAAAATGGCAAATGCCGACGCAGTTTTGAAGAAATAATCAGTAAAAACTGAGTAAATACATACTACGACATGTAAAGCAATGAGTGGCACGGATGCATGAGTTGAAACAAATTAGAAGATTTAAATAGTAAAGCTATCATGTTGGAGAATTTGGAACAACTGGAAGTAAACGAGTAACAAAAACCTCTCAATTTAATAACATTGAGAGACCACGAGTAGTTCGTAACATAACCAGAGTAAACAAGTCCATTTGATCTTATAACGATAGTAGTTCATGAGTAGCCAAGAATTACAATTCATTTCAACCGATTAGGGCATATCAAGAGCCACAAACCACATTAATAAGTAGTCAATTTTTAATTTCCACTTCAATCAACAGTTTAATTTAGTTGAGGCGTTTCAAGAGCCACCAGCAGGAGAGGGATCACAAAATAATCACTAAGGGTTCCTTCTAGGGTCTATCAAACCCTATTTCACCCGAGCGTTAAGGGAGCCCATTCGTCAACCCCGCTCACAACATTAGCTAAAAGGCCTTAAGTGTCGACACCCCTATACCGTAGTGACCCTTACAAGTATAAGTAGCACTCTATAGCTCTATAAAACCCTTGGCCTCAATATCTTGATACATTTTGGCTCATCGGGGGTGGATTTGTGAACATTAACGTTCTATCCAATAATAAGAAGCATTGCTTCAATGGTCTTAGCCATACCAAAATGGAGGATCGCTTGATGCCTCCCATTAATAACAGTACTCTGTACATCGTCCTAAGTCTATTAGAGGTATTTTATTTCTTCTCTTTCACATAACCAGAATCATAATATCAACACTTCGCAAGTAATTTCCGAGAGTTCTCAAAGGAGATAAATAAAATAGTTTAACAACTTTCGAGTCGAAAACATGCATTCTCATACTATTTCATATAACCAACATTCATTTGAACATTAAACGCAAACACACATTTTGATATGAAAAGGCCGTACATATGTACTTACCTCTGAGCCATGAAAGGCGCAACGCAAAGCTAGCACTCCTACAACTCTCGTCTCACATTGGATCCGGGTCTCACAGTCAACGCAGCAGCACAAATACGTATGTCTACTTGGTACGAGCACAACACTGGATATAAACAATTCAAGTATACAGTCTATTAGCATTTACCCTCTATATGAGGTTGTATGCAAAAATGCAATGGAAAGCGGGTCATGTAAGATAAATGACTAAAACGCCCCTCATACTCCAAAACTGTCTAGTTGCCCGGTCCTCAAATTATACTCATATTGGCCCAAAAACATGCAAGAATGACTCTAAACTCTCCCATATGTACTTAGCATTGATTTGATAAATCCCGATTCAAATACTTCCTTCTTGAGATTTCAAATATCCTTCTAAGTCAGGTTTTTAGTCTCAAAACATTAAATTAGTTCAAGTGTGAAGTTTTAATTAAATGCACGTAGGCCCCCGAAAGTTTAGTAAAACTGCAAAAAGACCCCAACATTTGACTTGGTTAACCCTAGCCCAGAATTACATACAAGTACTCGAAATAAGCATACAAGACATGCTGACAAACTCCAAGTTACTTAACTAATCTCAATTCAAAGTTTAAGTGAAATTACTAGTTTGCCCCTCCTATACAGTTCAGTCAAACTAGGGTTTGCGAAAAGTCAAACTTGGTCAAACTTGATATTTAGACTCAATATATGAATACGAGCAAGTTTCATGAAGAACGCTAAGGCTAGAAATGTCATTTAGAATGTCGAATTCAAATGTCAAAAATAGAGGAAAATCGACTCAACTAGTCAACTTTAGAGCTGATTTGTGATCAATTGAGGGGGATACTTGGAAATATAAGAATAGGGTTTTGAAGATGGTAGATCAAAGATTCCAGAACATATTTGAACTCCTAAGAACTCCAACTATTCAAAGAAATATCGCTAGCCAAAGTTGGATGAAAATTACGATTCAATACTTAGAAAAATTCGATAGTGCTTCACGAGTTCAACCTAGCAACTTTAGGCTCGTTTTGTGAGCAATCCGTTATAAATTTGAACATGACCCAGAGACGATGATTGGAAGTATTATATACCAGCTACACATAGGAGAAAACAGATCTAAATTTCATTAAGTTTTGAAGAAGATACAAGGGTTAGAAAATGGGTGTTTCACCATAGGATTCTATACTTATAAAATTTTGAATTCTTTGCTAGCGAAGAACATTAGCATTGCAACAACTTTGGAGCCAAAATCAGAGGGTTTAGAGATCAAATTAGACCGAGAAATCAACATGAAACTTGTAGCCAATTCTCCAAGGATTCCAGAAAGCTAAAGATCATTCAAAACGGACCAAAAACGAGGGAGATACAGAGATCCAAAGTTGGGTCAAAAATGCTGGTGGGAAAAACTCAGCATGAACAAGCACGAACACAACAATTTCAATTAGATGTTTGGCTAGGTTAGAGACCGAATTGGTCAAAATTTAAAACATGAAAGTTGTAGCCAATTGTATGAGGATTCCAGAAAGTCCAGAATCGTTCAAAACGGATTAGAAACGAGAGAGATATGATCATTTGAACAGGGGCTGTTTATGCATGACGGAAAAACGAACCAAGAGTGAAAAATGAAACAAAACTCGAACCTAACCAAAATCTGGGCAGGTTTTGATGCTTCTAATGCATTCCTAAGGTCATGGGGATCACATTGATGTAAGGAACATCGAATTTGGTGGAGAAATGAAGGAGTTACCATTTTTGGTCGGCCATGAAGGTTTGGCGGCGGCGGCACGGTGGCTGGAGCAAAATCCGGCGATTTGCAGGGCATACTTGTGCTTCCCAGGTTCCCCTCGACACAAGGAACAAGAATATGTGTGTTAATTGTGATGGCTTGCAACGAGGAGGGAGAAATCGACGAAAAACCGAACTAGGGTTCTTACCTTCAAACCCAAATTTCTCACTCCATTCTTGATGAAATCCCGAACTGTTTGGGGCGTTTTGATCCTTGTGGTGAGGGCTACTCCAGGTGGTAGCAGGTCGGGATTTGGTGATTGTTTGGTGGTAGTTCCTTGGTGGAGGTGGTGGTGTTCTTGGTGGTTGCATGGTGAAGAGATAGGAAGAAGAAGAGGATGGATGAGAGAGAGAGAGAGATTTTTTTTTTTCCAGATTGGGCTGGTGAAGAGGGAGGTTGGAGATGTTACCACCTAAGGAGGAGGTGTCAAAATGGCTTGAACAAGTGGCAAGCATGCATGGGAGGGTGAAAGTGTAGTTTTTCAAACTTTAGTGTATAAACTAGAATTAGAGCTTCTATTTAATTTCTAAGAACTGCACAACCACCCCGAACATCTCTAGCGCTTCAAAATCATCTTAACGGCGTCCAAATGTCGCCAACTCTCCAAAATGCCCACATTAAAGTCGTGACAGAATATTTACAAATTCGCCCCCAAAGTCTTGATATTGCACTAAGAACTCTCTCGAGAATTAGGGGTGTTACACCTATAAGGCTGAAGAGGTGGCTGACATTTTCTTTCAACAAATATGCAAGCTTCATGGTCTACCCAACTCCATTGTAAGTGACAGAGACCCCATCTTCCTCAGTCAATTTTGGAATACCTTGTTTAAGTTGATGGGAACTCAACTCAAGTACTCTACAGCATACCACCCCCAAACAGATGGGCAAAGTGAGAGATTGAATTAATGTTTGGAAACATATCTGAGGTGCCTTACTGGAGATAGACCTAACAAGTGGTATAAGTGTTTAAGCTTAGCAGAGTGGTGGTACAACACCAATTATCATACTGCATTACAGTTGACACCTTTTGAAGCTTTGTATGGCTTCAAACCACTGCATTACAACTTTCATCAATTAAATAAGACAGGAGTGGAGGCTGTTGACACTTTTGTTCAAGACAGGGCTAAACTGCTGCAGCTACTCAAGGACAACTTGTGTAAGGCTCAAGAGAGAATGGTTCACTATGCCAATAAGCACAGGACAGAAAGAGTGTTTCAAGTGGGAGATTGGGTATTTCTGAAGTTACAGCCTTATAGGCAGAGCTCAGTCCAAGTAAAATCCAATTATAAGCTATCTGCTAGGTTTTATGGCCCTTTTCAAATTCTGCACAAAGTTGGAAAAGTGGCTTATAAGCTTCAGCTTGCTGACCACTCCAAGATCCACCCAATCTTTCATGTATCTCAGTTGAAGTTAGCTAATGGCAAATACACAGCTTCTCCTGACTTGCCTATGGTTGGACCAGAGGGTCAATTCCTGGTGGAACCTACAGCCATATTGGATAGACAGTTGGTTAAACAAGGATCTTCTTCTACAGTCAAGGTGCTGGTACAATGGCTGAATCTATCTCCTGCTGAGGCAACCTGGGAAGACTACTACAAATTGAAGAAGCAATTTCCCCATTTTCAGGCCTGAGGCAGCTTGGGGACAAGCTGCATTTTGAGGGGAAGGTACTTGTCAGGTTTATCAGGAAGGACTTAACTGCAATAGTCTCAAAACTGTGGTCGTATGTTTGGGACTAAAGTGCAAACTCTCCCAAACTGTGGTCGTCTAATTTGGGAGAGCAGTTACCGTTGGATGGCTGGATTCATCTAATCTCAGCCGTCCAACAGTTTAAACGTTAGGATTTGAATTGGTCAAGTAGAACGGCGTCGTTAGCATACTCGGCTGAGTAGACAGCCAAGTCAGCAGTCAGCTTTCCTCTCATTGGTCCGTTCGGATCACTGCTGCTGACATGGGGAGCCGTTACTAGTTTTGGTTTATTACAACTAGTTACCCCTTGCTATAAAAGGCCGGGTTTGTAATGAATTGTTTACTTTTATGAAAAATATCATTTGCTTCCCCAAATTCTTCCTCTCTCTTTCTCTTCTCTGATTTCTCTCTCAATCGGAGGTAATTCTCCGAAATTCTTCCATTATCCGGCCAATTAGTCGCCGGCGAAGACAGCTGAGAGGTCAAGGACCTCTCAGCACTCAACCGGCCTCAACCACTCACCGAACATGACCAAATCGCCCGAGAAGACGACCGGGAAGACCCAGCTCGCACCGACGGTCGATTAGGCACTGCCTCCCGCGACTTCCCTTCGCTCCAGTCACCGTCCGGTGAAATTGCGGCACCCAAGGGATCCGATGACCTCCAATCAAGCTTTATCGCCGTTTCTCCGGCGTTCACAACCAATATTCCGTCGATTCAACCACCTTTCAGAGCGCCACCGCTCAGCCTCGCGCCGCCACTCTCTCTGCCGTTTCATCCACTGTCGGGCTGCTCAGGAACGCCGTTCGACGACCTTACTCCGGCCACCGCACGCCTCCGTCGCCAGCAAGCTGTCGTCAGCAACCGGCCGTATCTGCCACCACCAACCCGACAAGATTCTCCTCAGCATATGGGTCTTAGGGTTTGTTCCAGTGGGCTGATTGTAACCATGTGGGCTTCAACAGTAAAGTGGGCTCATTTCTTGATTTGGGCCAACACAGGTTATGAGCTTGGGTTAAGTGACCTCATGTCTGTTATTGGGCTTCAACTTTCTTATAGGCCTACTTATTTTTGGCCGATTTTTTTGGGCCCAGTGGTAATGTGGGACTACAATGTGATGTTCGAAACATCGTATTTGTTGTCCAAAAAAAAGAAACATCGTACTCCATCCGTTTGATCCGGGCAAGAATATTGGCGATTTTTTTCATCCACCTTGAGGGCAAGGTGGTTTTTAAGGGTGGGAGAGTTGATAGGGGTCGCCCATATAAATATTATTTATTTAGTAGTTTATTAGCATTTTAATAATTGTTATTTATTATTTAATTAGGCCCGTAGGGTAGGCCTGTTAGGTTAGGGTTATGTCAGTTTAATTGTCTATTTAAGTAGATGTAATGTCTCACAGTTTATCAATCAATAAAGAAATTATTCTCTCGTCTCTGTCTCTCTACTATCTCTGTCTCCCTTTATTTAATCACTTTCTCTCGTCTTGTCTCAATTCTCCTCTAAATCTATATTCTTCTTCATTTATCGATACGTTCTCCGTATCAAAATGAATGTTAAGATTGTTATGGAACTTGCAGCTAGTGTTCCCAGGAGTATATAGAAGCACGATTCGCCAAGAGATAAACTAGATATGTAGGTTTCAATATGAAAAATATTTTCAGGCAGCCATGCTTGGTTGCACCCAAGCAAACCAACAACTTTAGGAAAAAAATTGAGATTCTTAGAGTGTGATTCATGGAACCAATCAACACGAAAGTTGCTGCATTAGGCACCGTGATTTAGCAGCAACAAGTGACACGTCTCAACCGCAAGTGTACGAGTGTCGCATGGAGTAATATCCGGTAATATGAGTTTATCGTACCTAAGGGACTTGTTGTGAATTAAATAGTACTATTAACGCTGTGTGGGCAAATATTTGGATTTGATTTCTAAACTAAGAATTGAAACGAAAAACTAAATTACTAAATTTAGATTAAGAAGATAGGAAAACATCAGGATTTTTTCTTGGACCATTAGGTCGTCACCGCTAACGAATTACGTTTATGAAACACAGATAAATATTAATTACCAAACGAGCAATAGTCTCCACTGATTTATCTAGCAAAACCTCTATGATCACGCAAATTGATTTCTCTAACTTACGTTATCTACGACATTCATTACGTTCATCTAATCTACTCACGTTCTCAGTCAATTATGTTGATTTTTCTAACCTAGGTGCGACTAAGTGCAAAATTTACTTTCCGGGCAATAAGTCTTGATGTCTCTAACAAGTACTACCAATGATCCTCGTATTGCGAGCTCAAAAAATAAAATGATAGATGGAAAACATGAATAAAGCATAGCAAAATAGATCATCATCAATTAAGTTCGATAAAAGCGTGAATCAAAATCTATAATTTGCCAAAACGAATTCAAATCCTAGATACCATAGAGAATTTTCGAATAAAGTACTTAGCTACCGCGATACATGATCAAAGATTCAAAGATTTCAATGATCATGTACAAAAACTAAGAGAGAAGAGAGAAAAGAGATCAAATGAGTAATCTCCAAGCCTTCAACGTGCTGGTAGCTCCAAAAACGTGCTTCTAACTGTCTCTCGTCCGAAAAATGACCTAAAGTTGCTTAAATACGTTTCCTTCAAGTTCTGAACAACGAAGGATTAATTACACAAAGTTCCCATAAATTCTGGCCGCCTTCTGTCAGTGTCTTCGTGCTAAGACAATTCTCTTCTTGCGAAGAGTCTTCGTACGAACACTTTTCTCTTCGTGCGAACAGTCTTCGCATTGTATACTGCAAGCTGTTTTGTGAAATCTTTCTGAACTTTTCTGAATTTTGGCTAAGGCATGTCTTCGTGCGAAGACAACCTAGAACCCTCTGAGCTGCTTATTTACTCTCTTCGTTCGAAGACCAATTCCCTCCGTGCGAAGAAATCATGGATCTGAACTTTGACTTCTTTTTCTTGAGTTCCTTCACTTCCGAAGCTCGTTTCTTCTCTCCAAATTCACTCCTCATGCATTACTCATGCAAATTACAACAAGAACATTACCGCGAAGATCAAATGTGATTGAACATGTCAAATCAATGTAAAAAACGTCAAGACTTCACATTTTCGCTCAAAAACTCATAAAATATTGTTCTCTCACATCTCGGCCTGAATTCCATCACATTGCACCGAAACACACACATATAGCCGTGTCTCACATACGAAAGATGAATCAAACTAAGGATATATAAACAAGTTACAGAGCATTTAATTCAATAGAGAGAGATCGAGTTTAAATTGGTGAATAGATCACCAGAAAATGAGCATCAACCGATTTAACGTGGATCAAACAACGTTTTAGGTATGATTCATTTCCCCTAATGTCCTCACGAGCTAACATGGATCACAAAGAAGCAAATATCAGCGAAAACGAAGCAGAAATAGAGGTGTTACCGTGTTTCCGACGAGCTCTGCATTTCCTAGCAGCTCCCAAGCCCAAAAACCGGCGACCACAAACTTTTTGACGGTTTAGAGGCTTCACGGTGATTTTTGGGTAAATCTACACCACAGAAACTTGAATATGTTATTGTAGATAGTGCATTTTGAGCCGATCAACCACTGTCCACGTGGAAGTCATCGAGAACGTCCAATGGCACTCCGTATACACCCTATCATATCTATAATATGCAAGCTTATCCATACGAGGGCTGTGAGACAGGGTCACCCGCGATACTAACCACACGGGAGCTGTAGGGACTTAGTGGTTTGGAGGCTAGAGTAAGGCCCGTCGCGCGAGAGCAACAACAACGCTCGCGCGCGACCCTTGATAACTGTCTGAGAGATCTAAGGCCTACGTGTCCCATAAAGACGGTCGATCTCATAAAAATTACCTACTTATGCGGATGAGTGCATAACGTGCCCTATATATACGGTCGAACGTGCCGTTATGAGGCTATCATTAAGCCACCAATGGGCTCATTAACCCCTCATAACGGTCACTTCCCCACCATATATAGGAACATTAGCTTTATATGGCAACCTCTTGAGTGTCTTAGCCAATTTGCTCTACTGTCTCTCTCTCTAGAACAGTTAGCAAGTGCTTAATCTTTCCCCTACGCCATCCCTCAATCTCTTTGTGTTTTCTACTTCTTGTTCTTGTTCTTATCCCCTTTTAGAGGTGTACACTTGGATCTCTCCCCAGGATTTCCTTGTACACAGTTAGCAAGCGCGAGCACATGAGTAAAAACCCCATCACATGGATGACCGTCTATCAAGTAGCACGACAACCAGAAGCAGAGGAATCCACATAAAGGATAATCAGCACCTTTTCCCTCGAGGCCAACTTCCGCTTCAGGGTCTTCCTCCGCCAAATCTTGAGAAACTTTTGGCTTGGCAAAATCCCTGAAGAAGTACATGATCCATTTTGACCAGATATTCTTCGCACCGGAGGAAGCAGACATGTATGTGTTGAAGTAAGTAGTCGAGTTTGTCTTCCATCTGTTGGAAATATGCCCTAGAGGCAATCTATTTCTAGTGAAATTTATGAATTTACGATTCATTATGTTATTGATATAGAGATATGTTAACATGAATGAAGTCCTTAGAATATATATGTTATATTCTTAAATATACCTAGTCGATTATATTGATTAGCAGGACAATCAACTATAGACTAGTATGAGGTTGGATTGATATGGAGATATCACGATCCAACACATGGGTATGTATTAAGAGTAATGGCACACTGGATTGACCAACGACGAGAAGGCTACATTATATTATGTTGAAGTCACAAGCTCTTCTCGTAGTGCCAATGGTACTGTAATCCTTAGACTTGAAGTCACTAGATACTCTAGTTGTGAAATATCATGCTTTGATATTATTAAAAGTTGCGCCTTAACCGGGTAACTATAAAGGTAGTTATCGGGCATGATAGGAAGCAAGCTTAGAGATCGTAGTGACGTAGACAGAATTTTTCCCTCCCACATAAGGGGAATAAATATCCATGGGCCACTCGAGGGATGGCACTTATAGAATGTCTGGCCAGACTCAGATAACTTCAATATGGTATGGAGATATTGATGTTATCTGCACGAATAAGCATATTTCCAGGATCGAGGAACTATGGATTGGATATACGAGTGTGACTTGAATTTCTCATGTCCAATCCAAATATAGAGACAAAAGGATGAGACAATACTTTCCCAAGGTTTGTCGGATGACTATTTCTATTAGTTGGGTAGTGTGGATGTCTTGCTAGAGGCCGCTCCATGTTAGTATTTGTTACTACCAACTAAGTAGAAACCTATGGGGTCACACTCTCTATGGATTAGACCAGACTTGGGAAGTAGTTAATATGATCAAATAATTATAAGGATCAATACGCAACTACTTGCAAACTTAGTAGGACTAATTTGCAAGTTGGACTAATTCGTGTATGAACATGATTAGGAAAGGGGCTTTTATGCAGTCAACAAGGAGTTGTTGGACTATATAAAGGACACTCCTAGATTCCTTCCCACACTAATGCTCATAACACATTGAGTGTGAGAAAAAAGCAAGGAGAGAGAGCTAAACCCAAGAAGGCCGAACCCCCTTGGGACTGCCCTACCCCGTCGGCCAAAAAGAGGGTCGAGCCCCTCTTTTTGGTGTTCCTTGTGTGATATTCTTCCTATTCCTCCGTCAATCCTAGCTAGAACAAAGGTTTGAAGGATCCAAATTCAATCCTACGAGTGGACTAGCGGTAGAGACGTGAATACTATTTCATGTGTGAAGTCAGCACAGGAGAACCCAAAGGTATGTACATACTAGAATCCTTTACTATCGTTATGTTGTCTCTTCCTGTGATCCTTGGAGGGATTTGAGCAGGATAAGTTTTATTATTCCAGTGCGTAAACTGCATCAAAACCCAACAATGGTATCAGAGCCACAGGTCGTAGAGCATAATGTAGTCTATGTGTTACGTTTTTTTATCGTTTTACACTTTAAATATTATATATCGCGTAAAACGGACAAATCAAGCATATTGATGCAATTTGTGAATATGATTCAAAGCCAAATAAGATCAAATGTTACATGGGATGTAAGAATTAGTGAATTTGGATCACAAAGGATGTGAAACTTTTGGATCTAGAAAACTAGGGTTTGGGCACAAGTTGGAAAAAGATGTTTTTCAAACTTGGAAACAACTAAACTTGGGCAACAAGGAGGAAGTTGTTTTGGAAACAACTAAACTTGGGCAACAAGGAGGAAGTTGTTTTGGAAACAACTAAACTCGGGCAATAAGGAGGAAGTTGTTTATGGAAACAAATCCCATAAGAGGTTCGCCCCCCTAGGGGACCGCGCCTCTCCTCCTTGCCGCCCAAGAAAGCCACAACCAAAGGGGCCGGGCCTCCCTAGCGCACGGCCTAGCCGTGTGGGCTAGGAGCCGCCCGCGCCCAAGGCCTTGTGACAGTCCTTTAGGGTTTTGGCCATGTAATGGTGGGCCCTCGTGGACCGTTGTGACCCTAGTTCATCCAAAATAACTAAAATTGACCAAGCGCGTTAAAATTGGATTAACAGTTTATATGCTATTTGCATGGTGATTGGATATGGCCTTAGGTTGTGGTTTGTTATTGATGTTTATTTTGTGGTTTGTTTTACGGCATGCGAGTTGATAAATTAATGAATAGTTAATTATGTTTTACGGCCTGCGAGCCGTTCTTCTTCTCAACTTGTGAGATCTTTTTATTTAGTATAAATACTAGCTCGTATTAGATAAAAATAGATGATAGTCAAGATGGAGAAGAAGAAGCCTAAAGAATTAAAGAAACCACAAGATGGAGCATTCCACAAGGCTAAGGAGCATGGAGCATTCCACAAGCTATGGAGCATGGACCAAAAGATGGAGGCACATGGAGATGAGCTTGCTATTTTAGGGTTCATAGATATTCTCATTGGCTTGAGAATATCTTAGTTAAGAGGCCATATTCATATCATGTTTAATTTTGTTTGTGGTTGTTTATTTATTGTATTATTATTATTTTATTTTTGGTATATGGATGATGCAGGCAAAAATTTATAATAAGATAATTAACAACCCGAATCTTTTATTTGTGAGTTTTCCCAACTCAAAATAAGTAGATCAGTTGATATGGATCAACAAAACAATTAAGACCTGAAAGACAAAATCCCTCAATTTAAATATTGCGTTTTGCCTTCTCTTACCTAAACACCCTTCATTATCAAGGTCTATATAAAATTCGGGCTTGCCAAAGGAAGGCGATTTTAATTGACCTTGGTGTGTTGCGGCGACACAAGAAAGTAATGTGTGATTGTTGAAGTAAGAGGTTGGACGCAACTAGGTGATATTAATGGGATTAAAACCTATAGGAAATCATTGGGATCATCTATGGGATAGATGAATAAGGAGTTATTTGCCCAATTGAACCAAGACTTGCATGGGATGCAATTGGAATTGTTCCTACCTAAATAACTTATTTTGGGTAACTTGCCAAAACAAGCTCAAAAGAAGTGAAATATGGATCTTGGCCTACTAGAAAATATAATGATATTTTCCGCATTAATATGGAGGGTTATTAATCCGAGAAAAATAGTGGGAGTTATATTTGACAATTTACGTCATTAATTAAATATAGTTAAAACGTCACAATACTTTGCATAAATATTTTGTGTTGAATACCCATCGCATTAAACAAACAAAACACGACTTCATGTCCTTAGGAAGGACAAGCTGTCTGGAATATATTTTCTAGACTGGTATAAATTTGAGAAATCTTCAAATGAAAGGAAAGTTGTTGTACATCGTAGAACATAAAATTCTATTACCGACTACCTAGAGACACTAAAAGCCTAATGGAAGGAACATCAAAGAATGGTTCTTTGGATGTAACTTGCCTCATGTCAGCTGCCATGAACTCTGAGCTTTGGAAGTAAGATGAGAAATATGGAGGCATATGATATGATCATACATTAAAAGAAGCTCTTTCAAAGAGCGAGCTTGACATGAAAGGCTTGAAGTGTTGCTCCACTTTGCACTCTCTTGCTTAGCACTCATCATGATTAAGATGGAATGGGTTCGGGCATGCCAAAGCAAGGCGACTTGATTCATCGAGATATGACGCGACGACGCAAGCTAGTAATGTGTGACTGCTGAAGCAAGAGGTGAAGCGCAAGTAAGCTACGTCAATATGATTAAAAGCGAAGAGACTGGGTGTTATCTATGAGATAGATAAAAAATATATAGTTATTTTCCCAAATGGACCAAGAATTGCATTGGATGCAATTATAGTTTTTGTTCAAAAGGGATTTACTCAATATGATTGAGAATCGCTTTAAGCACTGCCCTAAAGGCAAAACATGTTAATGGTTAACAGCATGGGTAAAGACAAAAGGGTTTGTGCCGACCCCGTGGGTATAAAGCAAGATTGTTGCTAAAACCAAGTTGCCTTAAAGGTCCCATAGGAGGTGTGGAGGAAGAGAGACTGCCCAAAGTACCTGGAAGGAAATAATAAAGGAATTGAGAATTCCAATTTAGGTAATTTTGTTATAGAAGTCAATGTGTCTATCTCATCATCATAAAATATATGATACTAGATGAGGATCTCTCGTTTATAGAAATGTGGAGGATCTCAAGAGATGTAGACAATTGGATAAGGAAGAAATAAACCTACACGTGGGGCAATGAAGCAAGGAGTTGCTAAAATTAGCCGTAGGGAATTATCTCTGCCCTTTGAAATTATTCATGATTAGACAAAATACGATTATGTCACTACTTTGAGTAGGGACAGTATCACGGTTTCTTGTTTGGACAAGAGAAATCATTTTATTAAAATAATGGACATATGTTGTTCTATTTATTTTGATAAAAATGCATTATTGTAATGCACTTTTGTCTAATGGATCATATATCCTTGATAATCGTAATTTCATCTATAACACTAATACCAAGAGGTTTGCATATAATGATATGAATCTCACTTATCTTTTGTATTGAGGTTTAGGTCTCATAAATGAGAAATACATATCTAGGCTCCATATGGATGGATTTCTGGACTCATTTGATTCTGAATCTTATGAGACATGTAAGACTTGTTTAATGTGCAAGATATGATCTTTGGAAATAATACATATTGATATATGTAGGCCGCTAATCACAAATGCTAAATATGATTTTCAGTACTTCATCATATTTACTGATGGAGTCAGCAAAATATGGGTTTGTGTATCTTATGAAGAAACAAATCTGAATCCTTCGAATTATTCAAGGACTTCAAGAATGAAGTAGAGAACTAGTTTGGAAAAATTATCAAAGCTCTACGATATGATTGTAGAGGCGTGAGTACTTAAACAAATAGTTTGAGTATCTAAGGGAGTATAGGATGTAATCCCAACCCACTCTACCTAGAAAACCATTATAGAATGGTGTGTCTAAAAAGAGAGATCGTACCTCATTGGACAGAGATCGATCCATGATATGTCAAACAGAGCTTCCAGTTTACTTTTAGAGGCCATGTTATAATTACAAACAAATCTCGCCCTTAACCTTGTTCCATCCAAATCAAATATGAAAAACACTATATGAGATATGGACTAGGAAGTGTCCTAGTATGTAATTCATAAAGAATTTGTGTTATGAAGTTTATGTAAATAGTTTATAGATAAACTTGAACCCAATTCGGATAAATGTACTATGTGGAAAATCCTGAGTAAACAAAGGATATTATCTCGACACTCCAATTGAGAACAAATTGATTGTTGCTCGAATCGCTGTGTTTCTATATAGAGATTGTCTCTAAAAGAAACAGTGGTTGGACAGTTGAACTTGAAGGAGTTCAAGAAGCACAAAAGAACATTGATCCTTTTGATGGAACATGATCAGGATCACAAAATGTTGTGGAGCAACCTACTCAGGTAACACAAGAACCCCGTAGGATGAGTAGGACATTTCAAAGGCAAGAAAAATATGGATTTCTCATAGACCTGATGATGTATAGCTCAACAAGATGAGCCTACAGCCTATGAGGAATGCCACGAGTGGGCAAGACTCTTGTTTGGAGCCATGAGATACGATATGAAATCCATGTATACCAACAAAGTATGAACTTTGGTGGAACCACCTGAATGGGTAGGACCCATAGGGTGCAAGTGGGTTATGAGGAGACCAACATGTATGGTAATATGATTATTTTTAAGGACGATTGGTGGCTAATATTTTCCTGTGAGTTCATAACATAGACTATGACGAAATATTTTCCCCAATTGTGATGCTTAAATCCACTCGCATCTTGCTTGCAGCAATCTGTCTACTGATTGGGTCAAGCATCTAGGAGTTGGAATCTTCGAATTGATGATGCAATCAAATGCGTTTGGTTCCGTCGAACTCGAAGATGAATCTTGTGTTTTCAAGAAGGTTAATGGGAGCATAATTAATTTCTGGTCTTGTATGTAGAGACATACTAATCATTGGAAATAATGTCTCTACTATGCGATCTTTTAAAGATTGGCTAGAGAATTGATTTTCAATGATAGACTTAGGCGAGACAATCTATAAAGATCTATGGAGATAGATCAAAGGTAGTTATTCTTCATGAGTCATGGTACATATATTGAAAAGATGTTAAAATAGTCCAACATGTAAGAATATGGATTCTTACTCATGTCACATGGAATTAGTCTTTGGAAGAACTAATTGTTCTTCCAATTAGATTGAGAAAGGGCCGTATGAATGAGATTCACGAGATACGCCATGTTATGTACTAGGCCAGATGTGTCATATGGTATGACACGATGATACCAGTCAAATCCGAGTGAGGGTCACTGGATAATTATCAAGATTATCCTTAAAGTACTCGAGAAGAACTTATGATGAATTTTGGTAAATGAAGGATAGGAAGATTTTACTGTAAAGGGTTACAGTGATGAGAACTTCAAATCTAACAAAGAAAATTTCAGATTATAGTAAAGTTTTATGTTTTACACTAGTGGGAGGGACTGTGAGCTGGAAAGGTTCCAGACAAGATTCAGTCGCCGATTCTATCACTTAGGACTGAGTATATTAATGCTTAAGATGCACTTATTCAGAATATTCAAACTCAATCAAATTATTGCTAGAGGAGATGTGAATACTTGCAAAGTACCAGCAGATGTCTCTCTTACCTTTGTATTAATTGCATGAGGGTCGCGCTAGATCAATAAGTATATGATGCAAGAGATTGACTCTAGTGCAAGTGGGAGACTGTTGGAAATATGCCTTAGAGGAAATCTATTTATAGTGATATTTATGGATTTACGATTCATTATGTTATTGATATAGAGATATGCTAATATGAATGAAGTCCTTATAATATATATGTTACATTCTTAAATATCCCTAGTCAATTATATTGATTAACATGACAATTAACTATAGACTAGTATGGGGTGATATGCTAACATGAATGAAGTCCTTATAATATATATGTTATATTCTTAAATATCCCTAATCGATTATATTGATTAACAGGACAATCAACTATAGACTAGTATGGGGTTGGGTTGATATGGAGATATCACAATCCAACACATGGCTATGCATTAAGAGAAATGGCATATTGGATTGAACCACGATGAGAAGGATACATTAGATTATGTTGAAGTCACAAGCGCTTCTCGTAGTGCTAATGGTATTGTAATCCTTAGACTTGAAGTCACTAGATACTCTAGTTGTGAAATATCGTTCTTTGATATTATCAAACGTTGCGCCTTAACCGGGTAACTATAAAGGTAGTTATCGGGCATGATAGGAAGCAAGCTTAGAGATCGTAGTGACGTAGACAAAAATTTTCCCTCCCACATAATGGGAATAAATATCCATGGGCCACTCGAGGGTTGGTGCTTATAGAATATCTGGCGAGACTCAGATAAAACAATATGAAGATATTAATGTTATCTGCATGAATAAGAATATTCCCAGGATCGAGGAACTATGGATTGGATATACTAGTGTGACTTGTATGTCTCGTGTCCAATTCGGATATAGAGACAAAGGGATGAGACATACTGGCACAAGGTTTGTCGGATGAAAATTTCTATTAGTTGGGTAGCGTGGATTGTAATACCCCGTATTTCAGTTGGGGTTATTTAGTAATTTTGAAAAATATTTGAGAATTTTAAGAAATTTACATTTCAAAATTGTCCTTGACTTCTTCTTAGTTTTAAATTATAAGTGTGTCATTTGACATCTACGATGATATATATTTTCTATTTTGGGCTTATTTTGTAGTTTTGAAAACTTGGATAATACGATAGGAAACTCATTTTGTATACGTGGGAGATACTTGTAATTTACTAAAAAAAAAAATAGATTTTGACATTTATTTACAAAGTGGATTATTTGAAATTATTTGACGATTTTGTAATTTATGAAAATTAACTTGTATGTGATAGTTAATATCTTAAAATTATATTTTCACCCATCAACTTTTAGTTTTCACAAAGAAACCTCTCATTTATCAATATTATATATTTTTTTACCCCAACTAGCAATTCATCTATCGATTATTTATAATCAAGTTCCCCCTCAATTATTTTTGGTCAACTCTACTAAAATATGGAGATGTTTTTTTTTACAAGCATCTCACATTTTGCTCTACTAATACATCAAGAACACTACACCCATTATATTCAATCATTTTTTTTTCTTCTATCACTCCCATCTACATCAACCTCTCATTACTACCTTCACTTTGTATCAACTTCTTTTGGGAGATTTTTCACCACCAACCTCCACCATCAACCCCATTTCTTTCTTCTACAATTCTTCACATGATTTTCTCTTCAAGAGCATTCACACAAGCTCTTTTCTCTCTCTCAAAACTCCATGCCCGTTTTTGGGTGTTGACTTCACAAAAACTTCATCAAAACTCAATTTTATGGTCTCCAAATCATGAAAAACTTGAGTCCAACCTTTATATCATCATGGAGGGGGGTTATTCCACCATTCTACTCATGGATTGAAGCCCAATTTCACCATTTCTCTCCAATTTCTTGAATCTTGGGGTAAATCTTCCTTCTAGTCTTGAATTCATACATGCATGTTTATGTTTTTCTTTGATTGATGAAATTTCACATTAGTTTTCTTCATCTCCATGATTGATTCTTCATTTCCATGGTTAGATCATGTGATTGACTCCAAAATCTTGACTATTTCATGAAACTCACACTAAAACCCATATGCACTTTGTAAATTTCTTGGTAGTTGCACTTGCATGTCAAGAAAATTTTGATCATTTGTGTCCAGAGCATGTGAAAAATCTTACTTCATGCCTAAAATGATGTTATTTGTGTTAAAATCAAGTCTCCATAAGTTGCATGTATCTTTTGAACCAAACTTGTTGATTTTTGGGAAAAATGCATATTGACACAATCTGATCAGTTTGTGAAAAACGTATATTATCTCCAAATTTTGTCTCTGTGAAATTTTTAACTCTTGCATATTTTGAAACTAGACTCAGATGTGGTTATTTTGAGAAAAAAACCAACTCCATATCCATTTTGGTTAGGGAGATATGCTCATTTTAAGTTGCATGTTTTCTGAAACTCTGTTTCAATACCAATCTTGCCTTTTTTATTAAAAAACCCATTTTAAGAAACCTATGGCATCTCATCTTTCTTGCTATATAAGTAGACACATAGGGGATTCATTCTGGAGAAGATGAGCTTTATTTACATTCTCCAAGTGGTAGTAATCCCCTTGCAAAGTTGAAAGTTTTTGCAAAACCCTTCTCTGCATAGCAGTGTTTGTTATTTTTGTAACATGAGTTTTATAATAGCTATGCATGATTTTCTTGATGTTTCTGAAAGTAGACACATATAGGTTCATCATAAATTAATTTCAAGATTCTAGGAGATGATTTGATATGGTAAATATGTCTCTAAAGTCAGAGCTAGAATTCTGTCCAGAATTGTAGTTTAACCGTTTTTAGAAAACTTGAATTTTTGAGATTATAAGTGTATTGTTTGATTTATTTTGATAATTAAACATCATTATATGTTCATTAGTGACATTTAAGACTATGTTACATTTAGGTTTTCATTTCTATTATAAATGTGTAAATTGGTTATAACGAGTACGTCATACGTGTGATTGTAGACATCGACCCCATATGAGAGAGCGGTTGTCGTCGGAGTGCTAGGCTTAGTTTCTTTTTTTTGATTGTGCTTCATCTCAGTGTTAAGTACATATGTACGACCTTTTCATATCAAAATGTGCGTATGCGTTCGATGTTTCAAATGAATGCTTGTTCTATGAAAAAGTATGAGAATGCATGTTTTCCACTCGAATGTTGTTAAACTATTTTATTCATCTCCTTTGAGAACTCTCGGAAATTACTTGTGAAATATTGTGAAAGAGAAGACATAAAATACCTCTAATAGACTTAGGACGATGTACAGAGTACTGTTATTAATGGGAGGCATCAAGCGATCCTCCATTTTCTTATGGCTAAGCCCATTGAAGCAATGCTTCTTATTATTGGATAGAACGTCAATGTTCAAAAATCCGCCCCCGATGAGCCAAAATGTATCAAGATATTGAGGCCAAGGGGTTTATAGAGCTATAGAGTGCTACTTATACTTGTAAGGGTCACTACGGTATAGGGGTGTCGACACTTAAGGCTTTTTAGCTTATGTTGTGAGCGGGGTTGACGAATGGGCTCCCTTAACGCTCGGGTGAAATAGGGTTTGATAGACCCTAGAAGGAACCCTTAGTGATTATTTCGTGATCCCTCTGTTTACATCGATCCTGCTGGTGGCTCTTGACACGCCTCAGCTAAATTAAACTGTTGATTGAAGTCGAAATTCAAAATTGGCTACTTATTAATGTTGTTTGTGGCTCTTGATATGCCCTAATTGATTTGAAATGAATTGTAAATCTTGGCTACTCATGAAGTACTATCGTTATCAGTTCAAATGAACTTGTTTACTCTGGATATTTTACCAACTACTCGTGGTTTCTCAATGTTATTAAACTGAGAGGTTTTTGTTACTCGTTTACTTCCAGTTGTTCCAAATTCTCCAATATGATAGTTTTACTGTTTAAATCTTCTGATTTGTTTTAACTCATGCTTCCGTGCCACTCGTTGCTTTACATGTCGTAGTGTGTACTTACTCAGTTTTTACTGATCAATTTCTTCAAAACTGCGTCGGCTTTTGCCATTTTAAAACCGCAGGTCGTCAATCAAAGTGGGGGATGGGAACGCTGGAACGAGACGAAGAAGTATAGCTTAAGTCAGAACACTTAGTATATCACACACGATTTGTTTTAGATTGTACTTATTATCGAAATTTTGTTATGTACATTAAGCGAAATGTAATCTTAATAGTATATTTCTACTTTTGGTTGTCGATTGTCTCTTTAACCCTGAACCGAGATCCCGGGACGTTTCAGATGGTATCAGAGCATCGGTTCTCCGGTTAAAGTGACATTTCGATTTCCATTAGTAGAGAATAAGAAAGATACAATGTTTTCGAAATTTTAAAATTAACTAGGATATCTCAATTTGGTAATAACAAAGTTAGCAAGCCGCAGGGGATTTTGGGGTACTTACGTATTCTTAAACACGATTTGTACCGTACTTGTTGATTAACTGTTACTTGCTAATTGGTATGTGCTCCATGCGGAATATACTTGCTTATTTATGTGTTTGCTATCCATTGAGCATATTTGCTTACTCTATAGAAATGATTTATCATTGTCGTGTGATCCGTATCCGCGGTCGCTTTATTGGTTATGTTATTTTGTCGACGAGAGAGTAAAGGCGCTTTGACTTAGAAGAACATGAGACCATTCGTTTCATACCTTTGAGTGCGACTTTTAAGATAATACCTTATTTTGTTTCATTTTGAGTTAAACCGACTTGGTCGTTTCCAAAATTAGAAAGTTTTGACTCCAAAAAAAAAGTAATATTTTTTAAAAAAAAAAAATAGTTTTGAAAAAAAAATGTTGGGTGTCGAGATACCAAATGCCAAGTGATGTGGACCACTTTGTTTAGCAGTCCGCTGGCGTGACTCTTAGTACGACGGTACTATGAGTTGTACCCGCTGTGTAGACTAAGTTGGAACATTTGAAACACATTCGAGTTGTGATGGATAGACACATTGTGTGACGACACATAGTGTTCTTTTCTCCCTCGTATGCGTGTAAAACTTTAGGTGATTGGGGTATCTTATCCTATAAAGGTAAGACAATATTTTTAACGCGGATGAGCCAAGTAAAATGACATGTTAGTTGCGATCAAAGTATTTTGTGTCTATAAATTTCAAGATTTGTTTAAACGCTAGAAAATTTTCGAATTGGCTTTCTAAACGTGGTAACTTGTGTGTTCGTCTAGACCTTTCAAAATTTGGTGCCGACCTTTTCCTTGAGCTAATTGTATTTGAATCTCTAGTATGATACGAGGGAGTGGGGATGTAACCGACCGAGAGCGCGATTCCCGTTAATTAAAGTGTTGCATGTGTATTGGCATTGCATACAAGTCTCATGTGCATTAGTTGCATTCTCTTGAAATATGTTTGTAATTTCGCTCAAAATTTTCTTAAGCTTCGGGGACGAAGCTTCATTTTAAGGGGGATATAATGTAATACCCCATATTTCAGTTGGGGTTATTTAGTAATTTTGAAAAATATTTGAGAATTTTAAGAAATTTACATTTCAAAATTGTCCTTGACTTCTTCTTAGTTTTAAATTATAAGTGTGTCATTTGACATCTACGATGATATATATTTTCTATTTTGGGCTTATTTTGTAGTTTTGAAAATTTGGATAATATGATAGGAAACTCATTTTGTATACGTGGGAGATACTTGTAATTTTCTAAAAAAAAAAATAGATTTTGACATTTATTTACAAAGTGGATTATTTGAAATTATTTGGCGATTTTGTAATTTATGAAAATTAACTTGTATGTGATAGTTAATATCTTAAAATTATATTTTCACCCATCAACTTTTAGTTTTCACAAAGAAACCTCTCATTTATCAATTATATTTTTTTTACCCCAACTAGCAATTCATCTATCGATTATTTATAATCAAGTTCCCCCTCAATTATTTTTGGTCAACTCTACTAAAATATGGAGATGTTTTTTTTTTTTTTTACAAGCATCTCACATTTTGCTCTACTAATACATCAAGAACACTACACCCATTATATTCAATCATTTTTTTTCTTCTATCACTCCCATCTACATCAACCTCTCATTACTACCTTCACTTTGTATCAACTTCTTTTGGGAGATTTTTCACCACCAACCTCCACCATCAACCCCATTTCTTTCTTCTACAATTCTTCACATGATTTTCTCTTCAAGAGCATTCACACAAGCTCTTTTCTCTCTCTCAAAACTCCATGCCCGTTTTTGGGTGTTGACTTCACAAAAACTTCATCAAAACTCAATTTTATGGTCTCCAAATCATGAAAAACTTGAGTCCAACCTTTGTATCATCATGGAGGGGGGTTATTCCACCATTCTACTCATGGATTGAAGCCCAATTTCACCATTTCTCTCCAATTTCTTGAATCTTGGGGTAAATCTTCCTTCTAGTCTTGAATTCATACATGCATGTTTATGTTTTTCTTTGATTGATGAAATTTCACATTAGTTTTCTTCATCTCCATGCTTGATTCTTCATTTTCATGGTTAGATCATGTGATTGACTCCAAAATCTTGACTATTTCATGAAACTCACACTAAAACCCATATGCACTTTGTAAATTTCTTGGTAGTTGCACTTGCATGTCAAGAAAATTTTGATCATTTGTGTCAAGAGCATGTGAAAAATCTTACTTCATGCCTAAAATGATGTTATTTGTGTGAAAATAAAGTCTCCATAAGTTGCATGTATCTTTTGAACCAAACTTGTTGATTTTTGGGAAAAATGTATATTGACACAATCTGACCAGTTTGTGAAAAACGTATATTATCTCCAAATTTTGTCTCTGTGAAATTTTTAACTCTTGCATATTTTGAAACTAGACTCAGAGGTGGTTATTTTGAAAAAAAAACCAACTCCATAGCCATTTTGGTTAGGGAGATATGCTCATTTTAAGTTGCATGTTTTCTGAAACTCTGTTTCAGTACCAATCTTGCCTTTTTATTAAAAAACCCATTTTAAGAAACCTATGGCATCTCATCTTTCTTGCTATAAAATTAGACACATAGGGGATTCATTCTGGAGAAGATGTGCTTTATTTACATTCTCCAAGTGGTAGTAATCCCCTTGCAAAGTTGAAAGTTTTTGCAAAACCCTTCTCTGCATAGCAGTGTTTGTTATTTTTGTAACTTGAGTTTTATAATAGCTATGCATGATTTTCTTGATGTTTCTGAAAGTAGACACATATAGGTTCATCATAAATTAATTTCAAGATTTTAGGAGATGATTTGATATGGTAAATATGTCTCTAAAGTCAGAGCTAGAATTCTGTCCAGAATTGTAGTTTAACCGTTTTTAGAAAACTTGAATTTTTGAGATTATAAGCGTATTGTTTGATTTATTTTGATAATTAAACATCATTATATGTTCATTAGTGACATTTAAGACTATGTTACATTTAGGTTTGCATTCCTATTATAAATGTGTAAATTGGTTATAACGAGTACGTCATACGTGTGATTGTAGACATCGACCCCATATGAGAGAGCGGTTGTCGTCGGAGTGCTAGGCTTAGTTTCTTTTTTTTTATTGTGCTTCATCTCAGTGGTAAGTACATATGTACGACCTTTTCATATCAAAATGTGCGTATGCGTTCGATGTTTCAAATGAATGCTTGTTCTATGAAAAAGTATGAGAATGCATGTTTTCCACTCGAATGTTGTTAAACTATTTTATTCATCTCCTTTGAGAACTCTCGAAAATTACTTGTGAAATGTTGTGAAATAGAAGACATAAAATACCTCTAATAGACTTAGGACGATGTACACAGTACTGTTATTAATGGGAGGCATCAAGCGATCCTCCATTTTCTTATGGCTAAGACCATTGAAGCAATGCTTCTTATTATTGGATAGAACGTCAATGTTCAAAAATCCGCCCCCGATGAGTCAAAATGTATCAAGATATTGAGGCCAAGGGGTTTATAGAGCTATAGAGTGCTACTTATACTTGTAAGGGTCACTACGGTATAGGAGTGTCGACACTTAAGGCCTTTTAGCTAATGTTGTGAGCGGGGTTGACGAATGGGATCCCTTAACGCTCGGGTGAAATAGGGTTTGATAGACCCTAGAAGGAACCCTTAGTGATTATTTCGTTATCCCTCTGTTTACATCGATCCTGCTGGTGGCTCTTGACACGCCTCAGCTAAATTAAACTGTTGATTGAAGTCGAAATTCAAAATTGGCTACTTATTAATGTTGTTTGTGGCTCTTGATATGCCCTAATTGATTTGAAATGAATTGTAAATCTTGGCTACTCATGAAGTACTATCGTTATCAGTTCAAATGAACTTGTTTACTCTGGATATTTTACCAACTACTCGTGGTTTCTCAATGTTATTAAATTGAGAGGTTTTTGTTACTCGTTTACTTCCAGTTGTTCCAAATTCTCCAATATGATAGTTTTACTGTTTAAATCTTCTGATTTGTTTCAACTCATGCTTCCGTGCCACTCGTTGCTTTACATGTCGTAGTGTGTACTTACTCAGTTTTTACTGATCAATTTCTTCAAAACAGCGTCGGCTTTTGCCATTTTAAAACCGCAGGTCGTCAATCAAAGTGGGGGATGGGAACGCTGGAACGAGACGAAGAAGTATAGCTTAAGTCAGAACACTTAGTATATCACACACGATTTGTTTTAGATTGTACTTATTATCGAAATTTTGTTATGTACATTAAGCGAAATCTAATCTTAATAGTATATTTCTACTTTTGGTTGTCGATTGTCTCTTAACCCTGAACCGAGATCCCGGGACGTGTCATGGATGTCTTGCTAGAGGCCGCTCCATATTAGTATTTGTTACTACCAACTAAGTAGAAACCTATGGGGTCACACTCCCTATGATTAGACCGGACTTGGTAATTAGTTAATATGATTAAATAATTAGAAGGATCAATACGCAACTACTTGCAAACTAAGTAGGACTAATTTGCAAGTTTGACTAATTCGTTTATGGACATGATTAGGATACGGGCTTTTATGCAGTCAACAAGGAGTTGTTGGACTATATAACAGACACTTCTAGCTTCCTTCCCACACTAATGCTCATTACACATTGAGTGGGAGAGAAAAGTAAGGAGAGAGAGCTAATCCCAAGAAGGGCGAACCCCCTTGGGACCGCCCCTACCCCGTCGGCCACAAAGAGGGACGGGCATCTATTTTTGGTGTTCCTTGTGTGATCTTCTTCCTCTTCCTCCTTCAATCCGAGCTAGAACGAAGGTTTGAAGGATTCAGATTCAATGCTAGGAGTGGACTAGCCATAGACACGTGAATACTATTTCACGTGTGAAGTCATCACAGGAGAACCCAAAGGTATGTAGATACTAGAATCATTTAGTCTCTTCCTGTGATCCTTGGAGGGATTTGAGAAGGATTAATTTATTATTCCACTTCGTAACCTGCATAAAAACCCAACACCATCTTGAGGCAGCTTTCTTCATGTCAGCGATGCACTCTTGCATTTGCACGAAAAGGGTGAGCTTTTCATCGGAAGCCAGAGGAGCTAAGGGTTCAATAGGTCCCATGCTAGGGAGAAAGATTAGCATCTACAAATCCTCGAGGGTGGGTGTAGCCTCGAAGGTATAAAAATGAAAAGAATGGGTCTTCTTGGAATTCCTTGAGAACACGACTCTTAGCTTATCACCATCGAGCCTGAGGTTAAGTCCCTTCATCGCGCGTATGGCGTGGTAAACCCCAGCTTTTTTAGCACCTTCTCATAATTGTCGAGGATTAACTCTGTTCATTCCTCCATCGAGTCAAGCTTCTCCATGAAGGATTGAAAGAGAAGTTTTTTGAAGGGGTGCAGGCCAGCTTGGAGATCAAGGCGCTGCTCGTCTTGAGTACTCGCTAGATACCAGTCATCCCTTTCGGGTTCAGGTACTAACTTCAATGCTCCCTCCACGGGAGATGCCTGAAGGGTGGTCCCTTTGACGGTTGCTAAGAAGAAATCATCTCCACCCGGATAGGGAGCTTTGTTCCATAAATACTTTGAAAGGTCAGGCAACTCAACCGCTTCCTTCTGAGACTTCTTGAGATCCATATCTATACCTAAAAATAAGAAATGCAAAACAATATTGGAAGATCAATACCCTGTTCGGGAGTGAAGAACTGGTAAAGAACAACGAAGAACATGAAGAACAAGTATGAGTTCTAAACCCATATCGGGTGCTAATTTGGATTCAAAAGGTAAAGTGAAGGATAAGAATTACTAACCTTGTTGCCTTTTGAGTGATTGAATCGTCTGAACTACCTGATTGAGAATCTGGTTGAAGATCTGAGCGTCTTGTTGGGAGTTCTCTCTCTGGCTCATAAAACTTCAGTAGCACCAATGGTGGAAAAGTTCTAATCATTGCAACAAAGGGTTTAAATAGGGCTATGAAGCCCGATTAGTCGCGAATGTTCTAATTTGCTGAATTAGCATTGTCTCGGTAACCGGCGAAATTGGCACCCTATCAGATCATTTTGCCGATTACCGAGACAATACTGATTAAGAAAATTGGAACAGTAGCGACTCTTCGGGCTTCATAACCCTATTTAAACCCTTTGTTGAAACTATTAGAGCTTTTCCACCATGCTGCTACTGAAGTTTTATGAGCCAGAGAGAGAACTCCCAACAAGACGCTCAGATCTTCAACCAAATTCTCGATCAGGTCGTATAGACAATTCAATCACTCAAAAGGCAACAAGGTTAGTAATTCTTATCCTTCACTTTACCTTTTGAATCCTAATTAGCACCCAATATAGGTTTAGAACTCATACGTTTTCTTCATGTTCTTCGTTGTTCTTTACTGTTCTTCACGCCCGAACATGGTATTGATCTTCCAATCTTGCTTTTCATTTATTATTTTGTGTTATAGAAATGGATCCCAATAAGTCTCAGAAGGAAGCGATTGAGTTGCCTGACCTTTCCAAGGATTTATGGCACAAAGAGCTTGACTTGATGGAGGAATGGACAGAGTTTTTCCTCGACAATTATGAGAAGGTGCTGGCAAAAGCTACGGTTTTCCACTCCATACGCGCGACGAAGGGACTCAACCTCAGGCTCGATGGTGATATGCTAAGAGTCTTGTTCTCAAGGTATTCCAAGAAGTCCCACTCTTTTCATTTTTATACCTTCAAGGCTGTACCCACCCTCGAGGATGTGGAGCTGCTGTTCTTGCACCCTAGCATGGGAGCTTTGATTAGCTCCTCTGGATTCTGATGAAGAGCTTACCCTTTTTGAGAAAATGCAAGAGTGCATCGCTGACATGAAGAAAGCTGTCTCTAGAAATTTGCACCCTATCAGATCATTTCGTAACATTCTTGCCTCGAAAATTGGAAAAAATATGTGGATGGCGTCTGGTTAGCTTCGCGATGGAAACGCCTCATTAAAGACTACTCTACGTTACAGAGACCTAGGCAATCATGGCTATATCTGGGGGCTAGGGTTTTCAAATAATATTCGAACTGATACAAAGATTTGCGTGGGGCTCACGCACAGCTAGTTTTGCGCGTCTACACAACGACACTCGTATACGCTCAAAAGGGGGCTAATGTAGATAGTGCATTCTGAGCAGATCAACCACTGCCTACGTGGCAGTCATCGAGCCCGTCCAATGGTACTCAGTATACACCCTATCATATCTCTAATATGCAAGCTTATCCACTTGGGGGCTGTGAGACAGGGCCACCCGCGATACTAATCACACGGGAGTTGTAGGGACTTAGTGGTTTGGAGGCTAGAGTAAGGCACGTCGCGCGAGAGCCACAACCACGCTCGTGCACGAACCTTGATAACTGTCTGAGAGATCTAAGGCCTACGTGTCCCATAAATATAGTCGATCTCATAACGGTTCCCTACTTATGGAGATGAGTGCGTAACGGGCCCTATGAATACGGTAGAACGTGCCATTATGAGGCTATCAATTATCCGCCATTAGTGGGCGCATTAACCCCTCATAACGGTCACTTCCCCACTATATATAGGAATGTTAGCTTTCTATGGCAACCTCTTGAATCTCTTAGCCAATTTGCTCTACTGTCTCTCTCTCAAGAACAGTTAGTAAGTGCTTACTCTTTCCGCTACGCCATTCCTCAATCTCTCTGTGTGTTTCCACTTCTTGTTCTTATCCCCTGTTATAGGTGTACACTTGGATCTCTCCCCAGGATTTCCTTGTACACAGCTGTTTAATTTCACTCAATTACATCGACAAGGAGGAATTCGATTGATTTAGTAATCTGGGTTCTTCGGTGGCTTTCATACAAAACCTGGAGTATATGTTCGGTGGATGATAAAATTTATAGAGGGCTTCGATTCCCCTTGTCGAAGTAAGCTTCCCACAGCAGCATGTTGGCCAGAGATGGAGGGATTCCATGAAGTTGGATCTTTCCCTCCAACCTTCTTCATAAGTATGATGAAGATTATGATATGCATGGTTATAAATAGGAGGAGGTCGAAGGAGGTGAATTACCATACATGGGGTGAGGAGAAGACACATGTGGGGTGAGGTGGAAAAGAAAGAGAGTGCCTAGCTTTCACACTAGGAGATTTAGATGCATTTTTACCAAACTTTAGGGTAGAATATAGTTTCAGGTTCAATTCCAACTTTCTGTATATTTCATATTTGGGCAAATATTTAAAGATATTCCCCAAGTAGCACCTGCATTTCCAGAGATTTTATGTGGCTAAAATCCGTATAGGAAAAAAGAATTTGATATTTACATAAATGCCTCACTACAATTGTAAATTACATGATTACACCATAATAACCCGAGTCATTTCAGGATACTCCACGACTATCACCTATCATATTGAATTCTCTTACAATTCTTAAATCAATACAAGATTTTAGTAGAATTAATCACACTGGCCGCATGTTTTCTAAAAGTTTAATTTCTACCCCTACAATTTCTAGAGTATTATGTTAGTAACCTCCATCGGTCTAAAGTCACTTCATAGTCGATATTTTACTGGGTAAAATTTTCAAAATTACTTTCACTCCCCCCGAAGATTTGAATGACTGCACTTAAGTCCCTAGAAATTTCCAACGTGTTACATTGTTATTGAGGTGAAATAAATGGAAGATTACATCTTTATTTCTCAAGAGGGCTATGCTAGAGAACTTCTTAAGAAGTTCAAGATGGAGAACTCTAAGCCTATTTTCACCCGGTTGAATGTGGAGTCAAGCTTTCAATGTTTGATGAAGGATAACTAGTTGATCCTACATATTTCAAGAGCTTGGTTGGAAGCTAGAGATATTTAATTTGCACAAGATCGGACATTCTCTTTGGCGGTGGACTCTTAAGTTGCTGTATGGAGACTCCTACTACAATTTATTTGAAGACCGCCAAGAGAATATTTCGCTACCTCAAAGGTACGCTAGATTATGGTCTTATTTATTCCCATTGTGAAGATTTTAGACTTATTGGCTATAATGATAGTGATTGGGGTGGAGATATTGATGATCGAAAAAGCACAAGTGGGTATGATTTCTTCATGGGCCTGACAGCTTTCACTTGGCGTCCAAGAAGCAAACAATTGTCGCACTTTATACATGTGAGGCGGAGCATTTGCTACCTTTTGTGTGTGTCATACACTTTGGTTAAAGGGTTTGATGAAGAATATTAACTTGCCACAAGAAGAGCCTATTGAGATAGTCATTGACAGCAAGTCAGTTCTCGCTTTGTCAAATAATGTCGTATTTCGTGAGAGGAGAAAACACATAGACACTCTCTTCCACTTCATAAGGGTATGTATGGAGAGAAACTACGTAGAGATGAAGTATGCTAGATCTCAAGATCAACTGGAAAACATAATCACAAAGCCCTCAATTATGACATCTTCTTCTAGTTAAGGTCTTTACTTGGAGTTGCTAGTCCAAGTTTAAGATGGGGTGTTGGAGGTTAAACTTGTTTTAGCCCATAAAAATAATGAATCCACTTTGGATTATGTTATCATTCCTAACCCAATTTGTATTAGTTAACTAGTGGGCCTCTTATGTTAGTAGTAGCACACACTTATTATTTTGTCTAAGTTCATTGTATTTAGAATAGAGAATTCTATAGATGAGTTTATGTAGAATGTTGTAGAGAAATTATTAGATACTTTGGTGGAATAAGTTTTTGGTAAGAATGATGCTAGGAATATTCCTTCCTCATCCTCCCATAAAGATGTTTTACCTCTACCACTTTCAATCAAGCAAAAATAAAACATCTTCTACCACACATTCTTCTATCATCTCTTTAAGTGTTCCATCACTCTCCTCTTCCACCAATTTTCTCAATAATCTCTTCATACTTTCAACATATTGGTGGTGGAAGTGGGCGGCGACGACATTGGCGGTATTGGTGGGTCACAGTGATGGTTTGAGTCAAATAAATAAGAGATGTAACCTTGTCAGTCTCCACCACCGACTTAATTAGATCAATTCATTTTTATAGTAATGGGGCGAACAATGTAGTACTATTAACGAAGCCATAAATAATTATCACTATTTTTTCTGCAAATGAAGCCATAAATAATCATCACCACAATTGAACGATGTAGTACTAGTAACATAATCACTGGTAAAAAAAGTGAACTAAAATTTTCAGGTAAAACAAAGGCAACACTTCTTTTGGAGAGAGAAACAAAGGTAGTAAGTCCAAGACACATGCAACTATAAGGGCTTTCCACATACAATATGTGCTACCATATACTTATATGGCATTAACGCTCATTGTGTTTCTACACCAGACAGAGAGAGTTGGAAATTTTTGGGTCTCTTAGCTTTAAGTCTTCAACGCGTTGACGCAAAAATGTTACTGAATGCGGCAAACTAGATAAGATACAAATACATGAACTGCCCCTTTTCTCCTTCATGTGATGCAATATTATTTAAGTTGTATTACTAAGTCACTACCTCCACTCAAAAGTAGAAATGCATTTCGTAATTAACACAAATATCACTCTGACATGGTTGCAAGAAATAGTAGCAATATTTTAATGTAGTTTATTTTCATATCATTGCACATTTCTTAAATGGAAACAATTAATAAATTGTCATATGGTATCATTAATTAAATAATTCGGCCAAAGTGAGTTCCTATAGTCAAGTAAGAAGATAGATAGTGGTCGGATATAGCAATGTTTTATAAACGCTTAATTAGTGTGTGTTTCATTTATGACGACATTGTTTACACCATTCCTACACCACAACGAAATATGTACTCCCAAAATCGGAATCCGCACAAATAAGTGGCTTGTCCAAGTGGTTAGGATTTTGATGTCCAAAGTTCACCACCCGAAATATACGCGAAGTAGTTAGACTGTTGTTTAATTTCAATTGTAATATGATGCTCTACGTATATGATCCAAAAAAAAAAAAAGAATCTGCACAGCCTTAGCAGGAAATGAACGCTGGATTTTCTTCTCATTCCTACATACTCTCTCAATTCCACCAGGTTCTTCAATAAATTATATTATTTGGGCCTAGTAATTTGGCTTGGAAATCAAGCAAGAATTTGAGAATCTTTTGTGGTATTGTGAAGTAAAGTTTGACTAGGAAAAAAATCAAAAAACATATTCAGTTATTATTTGTGGTATTGTGGAGTAGAGTTATTCTACAATACCACAGAAAATTATCAAATTATTACATTGTTTTGCTAACATTTTGATAGGTCCAAATAATATTTGAATAATTTTGAAGGCCTGGAAGAAAAGAGAGAGTATACAATTAGAGTCATTTATACATATTATAACCAAAGAAGCCCGTGGAACCTTTGATATTGGGTGTCTCATATTCATGTATGGATTTACGTGTCATTTCAAATTGTAAATCTTGTGATTTTGTGAATGAAGATAGATACAATCACATTATATTAGCTTACATAGTTTTATTAGAAATAATAATGAAGCAGTGGAAGTTGTTCAGTTACATATATAATCACGGATTTAGAAAACTTGAAACGCGTTCAAGCAACATCAGTTAAGTTCAAGATGAACAAAATCAAGTAGCAGACCGCATGTGTAATATGATGTCATGCTTTTTGTTTTTTCGTTATGTTTCACTCGTTCTTTTCGGATCCTTCTCAAACTCTGGGTAAGTTTAACAATCCTAGAATAGCTAGTAGTATTTATTGCACGTCATGTGCTCCTTCATACTCTTTATTATTTACTAATGAAGTTCTTATCTTGCTTCCAATAATAGTAGTAGTAGTAGACCTGAGGTTTTCAAGAACAGACTCATTAGCAACACAAAACACTATTCTTTCTTACTAGATAAGTCAAGTACTTCGGCGAGTTATATAACATGACGCTTTATTAGTCAAGAGATTTTATTTACCGTGAGACTACAATATATTAACTCACAAAAATCATACAACAAATGTTATATGGAAAATTAAATTAAAATGAATTCAGGATAATTGCTAGCTAGTAGCTACAACTACATAGACTCACTGACAAATCAAATTAGTACCACATGAAGCTATTCCTATATACATGTTCACTATATCAGTCTAAACATCACATACGAGTCAACTTAACCGTACTTGATAGAAATTTTAAAGGAGAAATGTATTTTCGACTGAATGTTGAACACACACACACACATACATTTACAACATATTTGTTTCATGGTGCCTTATCTCAACCCGAGATGTATGGATCTCTCCAAATTGGACAACCAAGGTGGGAGAGGATGATGCGTAGAAGTTGGAGCAGGATATTGGATCATGTTGAATATCTATTTTTCTGCAAAAAAAAAAAAAAAAAAAAAAGAGTCAAATTAGCACTCTTTTTTTCTGCAAACGAAGCCATAAATAAGTATCACCACAATTGAACGATGTAGTACTATTAACATAATCACTTGTAAAAAATGTGAACTAAACTTTTGAAAGAAACAAATGTAGCACATATTTTTGAGAGACAAACGAAGGTAGTAAGTCTAAGCCACATGCAAGCGTAAGGTCTTTCAAAATACTGTATGTAATACCATATACTTATATGACACTAACGCTCATTGTGTTTCTACATCAGAGAGAGAGAGAGAGAGTTGGCAATTTTTGGATCTCCTCACTTTAAGTCTTCAGCGTTGACGCAAAAATGTCACTGAATGCGGAAAACTGGATAAGATACATATACATGATCTGCCCCATTTCTGCTTCATGTGATGCAATATTATTTAAGGTGTATTACAAGTCACTACTTCCACTCAAATGTAAAAATGCATGTAGCAATTAACGAAAAATATAACAGGACATGGTTGCAAGAAGTAGTAGCAATATTTTAATTTAGTTCCCTAAAAAAAATGTTTTAATTTAATTAATTATCATTTCATTGCACATTTCTTAAGTGACAACAATCAATAAATTATCATATGGTATCGGTAATGAAATTATTTTGCCTAAGTGAGCTCCTAAAGTCAAGTAAAAAGATAGAGAGTGATCGGATGTAGCAATGTTTTATAAACGCTTAATTAGTGTGTGTTTCCTTTATGAAGTTTTTTTTTTTTTTTTTTTTTTTTTTTTTTTTTTTTTTTTTTTTAACACAACGGAAAATGTACTCCCAAATCGGAATTCGCACAAAGAAGTCACTTGCCCGAGTGGTTAAGACTTTGATGTCCAAGTTCATCACCCGGGGTTTACACGAAGTAGTTAGATTGTTGGTTAGTTTCAATTGTAATATGATGTTTAAAGTATATGATACATAAAATAAATAAATATAATTGGCATAGCGATCGCTGTATTTTCTCATCATTCCTTCATACGCCCTCAATTCTTCCAGGTTTTTCAAAAAAAGAAATTATTATTTGGGCCTAGTAATTCGGCTAAGAAAACAAGCAAGAATTTGATAATTTTTTGTGTTAGTGTTGAGTAAAGGTTGACCAGGAAAACAATCAAAAGTACTCAAGTATTATTTGTGGTATGGTGGAGTAAAGTTTATTCTACGATACCACAGAAAGTTATCAAATTATTGCATTGTTTTGCTAACATTTCGATAGATCCAAATAATACTTGACCAATTTTTTGAACGACCTGGAAGAACAGAGAGAGTATACAATTAGCGTCATTTATCCGTAATATAACCAAAGGAAGCCCGTGGAACCTTTGATATTGGGTGTTTCATTTTCATGGGTGAATTTACGTTTCATTCCAAATTTTAAATCTTGTGATTTTGTGAATGAAGATAGATAAAATTACATTATATTAGCTTACATTATTTTATTAGAAACTAGTATGTACCCCGCGCCACGGCGCGGGCTGATTCTTTATAGATCGTCTTTCTTATTGTATTTTTTGATGATAAGTATTATAAATACTATATTTTCTTAAGAAATAATACTAAATCAATTTCTACTGGTAATAACATGACACATTAGTGGATTCAAAATTAGGTAACCTTGTAGTGTTTGTTTTTCATATTTGAATTCATTTCTTTTTACTATATTTGTTTATATAGGTTCTAAATTCAATTTACTATATGGACCTACATCCATAAAAGAAAACATTTGATTTTCATAAACAACATTTTTATTTCTCTATGTTAGTACTCATTTAAAGGAAGCATTTAATCTTTCCGGATGACTGTGCTTTCTAACGATTAGGATTAGTTGAATATTAAAAAATGGAACAGTTATTCACCAAGGTGGACCGCCTCGTGTTAAGATCTCATACTTGATTCTTTTAATCTACACTAAGTAATACATTGAACATAAAAATTAATCTTGATTAAAGGAGTGTGATTCTCTATTAAATGTTAAGACAAATTCCATCGTTCATATTACGTGACTCTAATATCTAGTTTGGCAAAATCTATTTGGCCAAAATATGCCATGTGTATGCCAAGTGGTGAAAGTGCTTGAAAAATGGCATTGAAATGATTCATTTCGAATCATATGTCGCAAAGGAGATTAAGTCTCTTATTTCCTTGGATTTTATATAGATATAGATATAGATTCAAAGAAAGTTGTGTTGGTTAGCATATAACTTTAAGAACTACAAATGGAAGACTTGCTGGAATGTGAATTGAAATGCATTTTCAATTTCTCTTCGCTCTATGCAGCTCTTTCCCTTTGCGATTGGTGTGTCAAATGTACCCATCCATATAGTTGTTCTACAATTTTTGATTTACTTAGGCCTGGTTTGGATAGAAATATTTGGTTAACCTCAACCCAAAGTTAACCAAAATCTCAACCCAACATTTGTAGGCCCCACATTCTACCCATTTTTCTCCTCACATAAAAGTCTAAACATCAAAACTCAAACCTCATATCCAAACACAACATTTGTTAGGTTTCCTAAATCATAAAACCTTATAATCCAAATATGGTCTTAGTAGTTTATCAATTAAGAATTATTTTGTAAAGAGCATAACCCTCGGAGGAAATATGTAAGTGATATTTGTGAGCTTGCTAGACCAAGTTAAATAACTTTGTTTTGTGGTTGTTCTGTACATCTATATTTTGGACTGCTAAGTATATTTTTCATAACCTTGTTTCATAAGGCAAGTTTGTATACGTGATGAGGGGATTGACTGTGCCAAATAGAATTAGCTAGTTTATGTGTTGGTGTAGTTCCGAAACCATTTTGGTACTCATAACAGTTGATTTTTAATAATTTTATCAAATCCTATACAAAGACCATGCATTTCTCTATAACGATAATTTATTCAACCATATTGGTCTTTTGCACTTGAATATGATGGCTACTGCTTACCAGTGTTACTAACATAACCGAAAACCGTACAAATATCATCCACATGTAAATTTTTCCCAAACACCAATTATGTTGAAGAACAAAGTATAGGAAATCAACATAAAACCAAATAAAATACCATGCTATAAGAATCAACATAAAAGGGGAAGAAAATAGTATGTAACACAAATTTGAAATCAATCGCAGCCTACTCAAAACTGAATGATGCACTATTACTTCACCCTAATGGAGATGCATCAATGAAAGAGTTCTGCGAAAAAAGGAGAAATAACTTTCTTGAACCCTGAATACCATAAAAGCAAGACTCCATAGAAAATTTAGAGGGAGATGAAAAGCGAAGGTCTAGCTGCATTAACCTACCCAAATCGAGTAGCACCTCTAAATACGTACGTCGTTGTAGGTTCCCCCTTGGCCTACTCTTAAGAAGAAGAGGAATATATAATAATGTCGAAAAACAGTTATAAAATAGTGGGTTGGCTGGTGAAATAGTAGTTAAGATATGTGTGCCACTGGCCTTCATGCATTGGAGTTGATCCGCACTGAGCGAGGCCTTTCGAATTTTGTGAATGCTGAGAGGTTATTTCGCCATCAGTCCACGTCTTCATCATGTACATGCAATCATGAAAACACCACAAAGAAAACATCACATGATAAAGCGAAGGAAATTGATCAATACAAAAGAAGAACCTTATTAAATATCATACCATGGGAAACATTATCGGTAAGACCACATTAGAATTGGACTTCGCTGATATATCAGAAGATGTTCGCAAAAAATTGCAACAACGTTATATCTTCCATCAAAGAAAAACGTTGAGACATACACTATACACTTACTGCAGCTTATAGCAATTGTGTGGCTATTGATCGGACATTGATGTCATTTGGGGGTAGAGACAAAGATTTCATGTAGCTAACAACAAAAGTGCATGTACTAATGTCAACTGGAGATGTGGTTTGTCAATAAGGTACACCATCGTATAATGAATAGAATGTTAATGAAATTTTATCCATACATGTTCATTTTTTTTCTCTCAAGGCTTATTGGTCACATTGCTTTGAAATTATCAAAACATTCACTTGTATTATGGTATGAACCCAGACATTCCATATTTCAACGGAAATCATTGAGTCACATTCATTGAATAACTTGAAGGTTAAAATTTCCATCCATTATATAGAAATAGAAATTGTACAGATTCTTTTCAACTACATAGAGTAATACATTGAAAATAAAAGTCCATCTTGATTAAAGAAATGTGATTCTCAATGCACTATTAAATGTTACAAATAAATACTCCACTTGTTCATATTACGCGGCAGTAATATCTAGTTTGGCAAGATCTAATTGGCCAAATATGCTACGTGTATGCCATGTGGAGAAAGTGCTTGACAAATGGCATTGAAAAATTCATTTCAAATCTTATGTGGAACAAGGAGATTAAGCCTATCATTTGCTTTTATTTTATATAGATATAGATAATAATGAAGCAATGGAAGTTGTTCATTTAGCCTTATAATAATAGATTTAGAAAACTTGAAACTGGTTCAAGTAACATCAGTTAAGTTCAAAATGAACAAAATCAAGTAGCAGACCGCATGTGTAATATAATGTCATGCTTTTTTTTCATTATGTTTCATTCCTTCTTTTCGGATCCTCGTCAATCTATGGGTAAGTTTAACTAGAATAGAATAGCTAGTAGTATGCATTGCACGCCATGTGCTCCTTCCTGCTCTTTATTTACTAATGAAGTTCTTATTTTGCTTCCAATAATAGTAGTAGTAGAACTGAGGTTTCCGAGAATAGGCTCATTAGCAACACAAACACTATCGTATCTTACTAGATAAGTCAAATTACTTCGGCGAGTTATACAACAGGACGAGTTATCAACCAAGAGCTTTTATTTACCATGCCACTACGATAAATTAATTCTCAAAAATCATACAACAAATGTTATATGGAAAATTAAATTAAAATGAATTCATGATCAATGCTAGCTAGTACTACAGTTACATAGACTCACTGACAAACCAAATCAATGCCACATGAAACTATGCCTATATACATGTTCACCATATCAGTCTAAACAGCACATACGAGTCAAATTAACCGTACTTGTAGAAAGTTTAAAGGAAGCAATGTATTTTGAACTGAAGTTTGAACACACACACACACACACACATATTTACAACATATTTGTTTGATGGTGCCTTGCCTCAATCCGAGATGTATGAATCCCTCCAAAGTGGACAACCAAGGAGGGAGAGGATGACGGGAAGAAGTTGGAGCATAATTTTGATCATGTTGAATATCCATGTTTCTGCAAAAGAAGAAAAGAGTAAAATTATCACTCTTTTTTCTGCAAATAAAACCATTAATAATTATCACTACAATTGAACGACGTAGTACTAGTAACATAATCAATGGTGAAAAAGTGAACTAAAGTTGTCAGACAAAACAAATGCAACACTTCCTTTTGAGAGAAACAAAGATAGTAAGTCTAAGCCACCTGCAAGCATAAGGTCTTTCCAAATACTGCATGTACTACCATATACTTATATGACATTAACGATCATTGTGTTTCTACATGAGAGAGAGAGTTAGCAATTTTTGGGTCTCTTAGCTTTAAGTCTTCAACGCGTTGACGCGAAAATTTACTGAATACGGAAAACTAGATAAGATACAAATACATGAACTGTCCATTTTCTCCTTCATGTGATGTAATATTCCTTACGGTGTATTATTAAGTCACTACTTTCCTCAAAAGTAGGCATGTAGTAATTAACGACAAATATCACAGGACATACAGTAGCAATGTTTTAATTCATTCTATCATTGCACATTTCTTAATTAATAAAATTAACAAATTAATAAATTATTATGTGATACCGGTAACTAAATTATTCGGCCAAAGTGAACTCCTAAAGTCAAGTAGGAAATAGAGAGTGATCGGATGTCGCAGTGTTTTATGAACGCTTAATTAGTGTGTGTTTTTCCTTATGAGAAAGTTGTATACTTCATTCCTACACCACAACGGTAAATGAACTCCCAAAATCAGAATCTGCACGAAGAAGTGTCTTGTCCAAGTTGTTAGGACTTTGATGTCCAAGTTCATCACATGGGGTTTACACGAAGTAGTTAGATTGTTATTTAGTTTCAATAGTAATATGATGTTCTACGTATATGATACAAAAAAAATATAAATAGAATTTGCATAGCCTTGGCAGCAAATGATCGCTGGATTTTCAACTCATTCCTACATACTCCCTTAATTCCTCCAGGTTCTTCAAAAAAAATTATTATTTGGGCCTAGTAATTTTGCTACGAAAATAACAAGAATTTGATAATTTTTTGTGGTATAGTGGAGTAAAGATTGGCTAGGAAAATAAGTATAAAGTACTCAAGTATTATTTTTGGTATGGTGGAGTAAAGATTATTCTATACCATAAAAAGTTATCGAATTAGTCCATTGTTTTGCTACATTTCGATAGGTCCAAATAATACTTGAATAATTTTTTGAATGACCTGGAAGGACAGAGACAATATACAATTAGCGTCGTTTATCTGTAACATAACCAAAGAAGCCAGTGGAATGTTTGATAGTGGGTGTTTCATTTGATGGATGGATTTACATTTCATTCGAAATTGAAAATCTTGTTATTTTGAGAATGAAGATAGATAAAATCACATTATATTAGCTTGCTTAGTTTTATTAGAAATAATAATGAAGCAGTGGAAGTTATTCAGTTAGCCTTATAATTATTGATTTAGAAAACTCGAAACTGGTTCTAGTAACATCAATTAAGCTCAGAATGAACAAAATCAAATAGCATACCGCATGTGTAATACGATGTCATGCTTTTGTTTTTTCGTTATGTTTTATTGGGTCTTTTCGGATCCTTATCAAACTCTGGGTAATGTTAACAAGCCTAGAATAGCTAGTAGTATGCAGTGCACGCCATGTGCTCTTTCCTGCTCTTTTTATTGGGTCATTTTGGATTCTTCCAAACTCACAGGACGCGATCTCAATCCCACCACAACCTTTGCGACACTCGTTCGTCGTCACGCCATCGACTCACGAGGAAGCCTTGAACAACATTTTTTTTAGAGATACGATAAACTAATGGAGCACTTAAAATATAAGAGTGATGTGTGGGAAGATAACTTTTATTATATAAGAGAGAGAATACATGAGTGATACAACCACTTGAGAGATTTGGGAGATTGATTCAATGCTTGAGAGATTGGTTTGCTCCAAATGAGCTCCCATCTATTTATACACGTCTTTCCCCTCCATGGAAAGATCTAGATAATCTATTTAATGATACATCTAAAAGCTCCCTACTTATTAAATTGTTCCACTCTATTCCTATCTTGAACATTCTAGAAACCTCTACCATACTCTCGGATCTTCCACATCATTCCAGAACCGTCTACTCACTTCTAGAACATCCAAGAACATTCTAGAATATTCCAGATCCATCTTCAACATTCTAGACTCTTCTAGAATGTTCCACCACGTTCTCGAATTTTCAACCGGCTTCTAGAACACTCCAAATAAACCTCCGAACTATGAATTATATGGAGTTTTCTAGCATTAACAAAAATATGGTCATGGGATGACATTGAGTTTGCACGCCAAGTGCTAGTTAATAGTTCAGCCCGTGACACTTGGCAGCAAATGATCGCTGGATTTTCTTCTCATTCCTACATACTCCCTCAATTCGTCCAATTTCTTAAAAAAATTGTATTATTTGGTCCTAGTAATTTTTCTAGGAATACAAGGAAGAATTTGATAATTCTTTTTTTTGGTATTGTGGAGTAGAGTTTGGCTAGAAAAACAAGCAAAAATTATTCAATTATTATTTGTGGTATTGTGGAGTAAAGTTTATCCTACGATACCACAAAAAATTATCAAATTCTTGCATTGTTTTGCTAACATTTCGGTAGGTCCAAAAAATACTTGAATTTTTGAAGGACGTGAAAAAATTGAGAGAGAGTATACAATTAGCGTCACTTATCCGTAATATAACCAAAGAAGCTTGTGGGACCTTTGATATTGAGTGTTTCATATTCATGGATGGATTAATATTTTGTTCAAATTGTAAATCTTGTGATTTTGTGAATGAAGATAGATAAAATCATATTAGCTTATTTTCTCAAAAAAAAAAAAAAATCATATTAGCTTACATAGTTTTATTAGAAATAATAATGAAACAATGGGTGTTTTTCAGCTAGCCTTATAATTATAGATTTAGGAAACTTGAAGCTGGTTCAAGCAACACCTGTTAAGCTCAAAATTTAAAAATCAAATAGTATACCGCATGTGATATGTGAAAATAGTGAAAGAATTCGACAGATGTCGGTTGTCAACCTATTTTCGCATTCAGTTGGTTGAGAACGACAGCTTAAGTTGCTCTGTTGTACGGGCCCTATACCCTACACGCGTTAACACGAATTATCCTTTCTTTGTGTCCCTGGAACATTCGAATAATCATATATTTTACCCCAAACTCTTTCACAACTACAATGTAACACTGGCCAAGCATATATACATATTGAATGGGGATGGCAAACTCAACCCGTACCTTAATCCCGCCCGTATCCGCAATACTTAAACGAGCTCAATCTTGTTAATTATCTAACTGGGCTTAAATGGGTGAGCCCATTCAAGCTGATCGACTACACCCGCCGCTTCTTAAAATTAACTATCCACCTCATGATCACGAGTTTGTAGATTAGAAAGGCTTGTGGTTACTTGTACGCTTGAATTCCATACGGTTCTTGCACTGCCTCTGTAGTTTAGCAAGGCTTGTGGTTACTTGTACGCTTGAATTCCATAAGGTTCTTGCACTGCCTCTGTAGTTTATGTCCCGATTTTTGATTTATGAATTCAAGTTTAGAGATGTATAGTTTTGGAAATGATAAACTGACATGACAAATCCTCATACGTATCAAAAAGCCTTGTGATATTTTTGTTCTAACATGACCATATTTCAAGTGCTTTAAGATTTGTAGAGGTAACAATGTTTTCTTTTATAATCCACTAGTTGTTAACTTGCGCTACGCGCAAATTTTCATATAGAAACTGTTCCTAAATCATTGTGGGTAAAAGAAAACTTGATAGTGATGGCATACTAATCTATATCTATATCGATATTATTTATAAAATCATAAATAAAAGGAGAGAATAGCCATGGATATTTTATAGAAGAGAGAAAATGGCCACATCAATGGTGTAACGGCTATGAATTAATGCCAACTGTGCGCAAGAGATTCCGGCGGGGAGACCTCCGTGTGCACCGTGTGTAGTGGATCAAGGATCGCACAGGAAGAGTAGGGGTGTGTGTAGGGAGAGAGTAAGTCAGTAGCAATGTCTGAGAGAGAGACAGAGGTTTGGCAGAGCTTCCGCGTATGGCAGTGTGTCCTCCTTTGTATGGAAAGGTTGACGATCTATATATACTGGAGAACGTGACCGTTGTAGTGTGGTTAATGCGCCCATTAATGGCGGCTTAATTAGCTTAACCATAACGGCACGTTCGTCCGAGTATATAGGAACCGTTATAGCACGTGGTGCGCGAATACCGGAACCGTTACGAGGTTGACCGGGTTTGACCGGATTGACCGGGTCTAGGGAGCTCGTGCCATAAATCTCTCAAAACAGTTACTAAAGGTCGCGTGCGGGCTTGGCTCGCACGCGACAGGGCTTACTCTAGCCTCCAAACCACTAAGTCCCTACAAGTCCCGTGCAGTGGTATGCGAGGGCTCTGTCTCGCAGCCCCCACATGGATCAGCTCGGCTGGTGATCCAGTGTGTATAGAGCACAATATGGTGTGCTGGATGGCTGCCACGTGGCCAAGATCTGTCATGTCAGAAAGCAGTATCTACACCAACCATCATGGTCTTTAAAACTGATAGTGGTGGTTACACAACTTAAAACATTAAATTTTACATAATGAGTTTTTATTACCAGCCGTTACATAAGTTAGTGGAATCTAATTAAATGACTAGGTTAGTGGACCATAAACTAACCGTAGGTTTACATTCTCCCACTTGGTCCACTAAACCGATTGAGTAAAAGAAACAAAATAAAATTTTGAAAACAGACTCGGTTAGATTCCACAACAAAAGAACTTGACACATGATCACGATTTTAGAAAATAAGCTGATATACCCAAACATGTAAAATACTATAATAATAGAATTAGATTTAGCCATCAATGTGAATCATAGCAGTTATATGACTTCCTTGTCATATTTCCGTCCATGTATCACGCCACTAGTGACCTCCACCAATCTAGTCCATAATACCTTAATGGCCCCTTTAATTTTGTCTTGTTAGGACAATTCCTGATAAAACAAAGTCCAAAACGAATATGCGCAAACATTATTGGAAACAGGAAAACAGAAGCATCTTAAACATATAGCATAGTGTCGATCACCATAATGAAAAAATACATATTATGCATTGCCCAAAAGACCCATCCTAACAACATATTCCTTATATGTCTTTGGCGGCAATGCCTTCGTTAACGGATCAGCAACCATGAGAGGGGTACTCAAATTCTCAATCAACACTTGTTGCTTCTGGACTCGTTCCTTAACAAATTATTTAATGTCTATATGCTTGGCTCCATTTGAATACTTTCCATTATTCTAAAAGTTGCGGTGTTATCACAATATATCTTCAGTGGCTTGTAAATTGAGTCAACAGTCCCAAGCCCTAAGATAAAATTATGCAGCCTGATAGCATGACTCGAGGCCTCATGACATGCAAAAAACTCAACCTCCATCGTGGAAGAAGCAATGATAGTTTTCTTTACACTCTTCCACGAGATTGCTCCACCGGCAAGTAGGAACACAAAGCCCGAGGTGGACTTCCTACTATCTAAGTAACCAACAAAATCTGAGTCTGAATAGCCAATAAATTCTAATTGATATGATATTCAATAAGTGAGCATGTAATCATTCGTTCCTTGAAGATATCTTAATACTTTCTTTGCTGCTTTCCAATGTTCCGTACCCGGGTTACTTTGATATCTTCTAAGTACACCCACAACAAAACTGATATCCGGTCTAGTACAAGTTGATGCATACATCAGACTACCAACACCCGATGCAAAGGGTATGTATTTCATTTTCTCTTTTTCCAAGTAATTCTTTGGGCATTGAATTTCACTTAATTTGTCACCTTTCGTAATAGGTGAATTTGTGGCTGAACAAGACTTCATATTGTATCTTTCCAAGACTCGGTTGATATAGTCTTTCTGAGAAAATCCTAACGTACCACAAGATCAATCTCTAATTATCTCTATCCCAATGACGTGGGATGCTCTCCCATGTCAACGATTTTAAAGTTCTTGGTAAGATACTCCTTAGTATCGTGAAGTAAACCAAGATCACTAATAACTAACAAAATATCGTCCACATACAGAACTAGAAATATAAACTTGCTCCCACTAATCTTCAGATATATACACTGTTCAACAATATTTTCTTTAAATCCGAAGGAGGTAATGGTATCAATGAACTTAATATACCATTTCCTTAAAGCTTGTTTAAGTTCGTATATGGATTTCTTTAATTTTCAAGCTAAGTGTTCTTGACCTTCCTTTGAAAATCCCTCTGGTTGTTCCATATAGATATTCTCATCTAAATCCTCATTCAGAAAAGCGGTCTTTACATCCATTTGATGCGACTCAAAATCATAATGAGCTACAAGAGGCATTATTCTCAATGGGTCTTTCTTAGAAACTGGATAGAAAGTCTCAACATAATCAATGCCTTCTTTCTGAGTAAAACATTTGGCCACTAGTCTAGCCTTATATCTTTTGACATTGCCTATAGCGCCGCGTTTGTTCTTGAAGACCCACTTACAACCGACTTTCTTACTATTCTTAGGAAATTCGACAAGATCCCAGAAACCATTTTGGTCCATTGATTTTAACTCTTCTTTCATTGTATCAATCCATTTATTAAAATTACTACTTGCTATGGCTTGAGAATATGAAACAGGATCCTTCATAATACCAATACCAATATCAAATTCATGTTCTTTTAGATACACCAAAGCATAATCATCAGGGATAGCTGACGTTCTTTCCCTTTGTGATCTCCTTAATGCATGTGGTTCAACTTCATTTTCAATAGCGATATCCTCATGGAGTGATGAATCATTACGATCACGTTGTTCATTCACCTCATGAACAACATTCGTTAGAGAAGGATTGAATGGTATAACATCCACTCTAATTTCATCAAGCTCAACTTTTCTTGATTCACTAATCCCACTAACCTCGCCATTCTCCAAGAATTTGGCATTTCCAGTTTCAACAATTCTCACACTATGAGTAGGACAGTAAAATCTATACCCTTTTGACTTTGATGGATAACCAATAAAGTATCCAGAAACCGTTCTTGAATCTAACTTTCTTTCATGTGGATTGTAGATTCAAGCCTCGGCTAGACAAACCCAAACATGCATATGCCTTAAACTAGTTTTCCTTTCAGTCCATAACTCGTAAGGAGTAGTTGGAACAGATTTACTAGGAAGCTAATTTAAGATATACGTAGCGGTTTTCAAGGCTTTACACAACAGTGAAATGGGTACAGGTGAATTACTTAACATGCTCCTAACCATATCCATAAGAGTTCGGTTACGCCTTTCAGCAACACCATTTTGCTGAGGCGTACCCGACATTGTGTATTGAGCACAAATGCCCCGCTTCTATAGGAAATTAGCAAATGGGCCGGGATTCTGTCCTGACTCATCATATCTTCCACAATATTCACCGCCTCTATCTGATCTAACAACTTTAACTTTCCTATCCAATTGTCTCTCGTAATGTACACCTCAAGGATGTCAGCAGCCTGAGACTTTTCATGGAGTAGATAGAGATAACCAAAACGTGATAGATCATCAATATAATGAAATACCATTCACCAGTAAAACATGGAATAGGGATTTCACAAATATCCGTTTGAATGATCTCAAGAGGTTCTTTACTTCTTGTGGCACCTTTCTTGTTGTGTTTGGTTTGCTTTCCCTTAATGCAATCCACACATATCTCAAAGTCAGTGAAGTCTAGATTCTCCAAAATTCCAGATCTCACTAACCTTTAAATCCTTTCTTAGGAAATATATCCCAAACGTCTATGCCACAAGGTAGAAGAACTTTCATTAGAAAAACTACGCTTCACACCACGATTCGAATCCATAATCAATAATGATTGTTCAAACTCATGATTCAAGGAAATTATATATAAACCATCACATAAAATTCTAGAACCAACAATATTAGATTTAAACATTAAACTGAGTTTTTGACAATCAAATAAAGCAGATTATCCAAACAAATCTAGTTTAGACAAAGATACTAGATTCCTAGAAATCGAAGGTAGATAAAAAGTTTATAAAGATCTAACTTATGACCCGTCTCTAAGATCAAACGATAAGTGCCATTATTATATTATCACATGTGTTGACTATGTGAGTATGAATACTCAATTTCTGATGTGTCGACATGTGATCCACTGTTAGTAATTCTCTGTTTTGAGTGTTCACATGTGCACACAGCCAATTTCATACCAACTCATGTATTTTAGTTCTTTGGATGTGCGGTCTTCTCCATATGATATTTTATGTTTCATAGTTACAGAACATATATGGATTCATGTGATGGACATACAGAGACCTATAAGGTTTAAAAATTGTGGAAGCTTATGCATGTGTGTCATTTTTTAGAGGACTAAAATTCTAGAAAATGAATTGAATGAACGCTGGTCACCTGTTCCAGTAGTCATGTCTGAATTGATTATGAACCTTTTTGAGTATTTGGAAATCCAGTGTCATTAAGGTATATTTTAGTTGCATAATGTTAGTAACTAAATTAGTGGACAATATACTTTTGTAAACTAAACTTATAATTCAAAATGAAGGTTTAGAGAATACTGTTTGTTAATTTTGTATTCATGAGTTTAACTTGTTTCGTAGTCGCCAAAGTGACCGGTGCTAGTTAGTTTTATGAAAAACAAAATTACATGAAATTTGTCGTTTAAGGTGACATAACGGGAAATGGTATTCTCAATGGCAGTCTTGGTTAGGAGATTATGGCTAGCCCAAAGGAGAGTCATGGTCAAATGATCATGAGTTGGGTAGGGTGATATAGTTTGTTTTGACTTGGCAATTAGGATTGGATGCCCAAAGGTGACATGACAGGTTGTTTAAGTGATTTGAATTATGTTAGACCTACATAGGTATAACGGCTACACCTATACACGAGTGGACACTAGACATGCTAGATTTTCACCCAAAGGAGAAATTGTAGTGATGATGTCGCTGGTTCATCTTAGTATGACTCTTGGTCTTAATATGAGCATTGTATATTATGATATCTTATTTAGAATTATTGCGTTTTATTTCAGGTAATGTTCCGGTTTCACTGTACTCACAAGCTACTAGTATCCCGCAATTTCACGGGTCTAATTTCTCTGAATGGTATGAACAAGTCCAATTTACATTGGGTGTCATGGATCTTGACGTGACACTGCTTATGGACAAACCTTCTCCTAACGGCCAAACATAAAGAATTATTTTTACCGAAACCACACAGTGGTACGAGGATAGCAGCACATAAGAACAACTATTTCAATCATTTTAAGATAAATCGATTTCAAACCCTAAGGCTCTGATACCAAATGAAAGCTTTAATCGATTGTTATGCGGAAAACTCTAATGCTGGGAACTTGAAATCAATTCGTCTCAAAACATAAAGTACTGTAAAAAAGAAACACGTACTGTTCACCATGGATTAAACTTGGAAACGAACTTCTGAAACCGTGATTGTTCCTGCTTTGATCGCAAACGCAGTACCTCCTCTTCTTGATAGGAACCGTAATCGATAGGCTCTCCTTCTCTCTGTCTCCTTCAATAATCCATGGCTGATTTCTTTTCGTGATGAAAATGTTGTTGTTCTTTGACAAACTCTTAGGAGGAGCCATGGGTCTTTCATAGAGGAGAGAAGAGGGCCACATCAATGGTGTAACGGCTATCAGTTAATGCCAACCAACATGGCCTTTAAAACTGATAGTGGGGGTTACACCACTTAAAACATTAAAACTTACATAATGAATTTTTATTACCAGCCGTTACGTAAGTTAGTGGAATATAATTAAATGACTAGGTTAGTGGACCATAAACTAACCGTAGGTTTACACTGTTCTGTTTGCTTATGAGCATATTCTTGAAAACCTCAGGTCTTGCCTCCCCTATGCATATATCCTAGCTAGTAGCTACCACTGTCTACTGGTCTAGGGATGGTCTACTAGAGCCTTAGTTTTCTATGTCCGCGATCAGCCTTTTCGGACCGTTACACAGTGTTACCACAATTCACTCGTGCTGCCGTGAATTGCGAATTCGATTGCGTGTTCCAGAATGTGGAACACCAGCGATCCAGATCGCTTTATTTGGCGATCCCTGATCATTAGTCGACGACATAGTTAGCAAATATTCCGAATTTCCGTTTAATACCCGTCCGTTCGTATAAAAAAATGAAAAATACTTCCGTATTTCGTACTATTGCTGCACCTAATGAAAAATACTCGAATTTTTGAACGAAAAGTTTAATACTCGTATTTAACATTTTAATGTGTAATACATAGAATAAAACTTCTTGCATACAAGATTGCATTGAATAAATTATCATCCAAAATATTATAACTTCTAGTAGTTGGTTATTATTTGATATTTTCCTACTATTCCCCTATTATAAATTTTTATTTTCTTAAACATTTACAAGTATTATTATAAGACTTTAAATATATTAAGTTAAAATAGCTATAATTATATATGTGTGTATGTGTGGGTGCGAGTAGGACTGCAACTCGGGCGGGCTGGTCGGGTTGGCACCCTTGACCGAGCCCGAGCCCGAGTTCGGTCGAGGCTGCCCAAGCCAGCCCAGCCCGAGTTAAGAGCATTGCCAACCCGCCCAATCCCAAATTCGTACAAATCAATTCGGGTTCGGGCTGAATTCGAGCTAGTACATTAAACTTTATACCTTTATTAATACATAAGAGAATAATGAATTATTAGTAAAAAAGGAAAATTAACCTGTTCAAAAATTAAAAATATGATTAAAAGCGCTAATAGTCAAAAGAAAACAAACATATTCGTCTTAGATATGCTACATAATTATTTCGAAATGTAATATATATAGGTGGTTGTCATGCAAATCGGGCAATTCGGATTAGCCCGTCGTTTAATATTTGTGCCCAAGCCCGACCCTAATTGCAATTCGGGTGGAGAATTTATGTCCGAGCCCGTCCAAATTACTAAAACTACGTGTTCGGGCCCTATTTTACTTCGGGATGGGCTCGGGTTGGTCGGGTTCAACCCGCCGAAGTTGCACCCATAGGTGCGAGCGCTTGCATACTGAGTCTTATGTGTTATATGTTATTTTTTTATATTAATATTTTAGGTTAGGGAATGCTAGTAACTAGTAACCTTTTTTACATAAGTTTTCATGACATTATTTTACACTAGTAATATGTTATGAGAAATGATAATCAATTTTTTTTAGTTTTGAGATCATGATTTCATTAAATTTGTGCACCAACTTTCATTTTCCTTGACACAAATATTTCATATTTTAAACAATGATTTTAAATTCTAATGATATTTTAATACTTTGAACATATAACTTAACAATTGATATTTACTAAACATGTTAGGATATCTAAACTTCATCGACGAGATGTATTCTAAAATTTGTGCACCTGGTCCTTTTTTAGACAATTACTGATTATGATTTTGTTGACTATGATTTTATTTTTTCCAGAGATATGATAATGATTTAAGAACTTCTTTATCATTTTTGTTACTCTTTATATTTGTAATTATAATTTATTTGAATTTGTAATGGTACTATTAATACTGATATTTGATATTGTGATACGATTTCACAACTAAAGTTTTATTGTTGAATGCGAAAAGAATGCCGACAAATTTGTTTCATCAATAAAAATATTAAAATAATTGTGTAAATTCTATATTACAGTATCAAAATAATCTAAGTAAATAATATTGCACACAACGTACTATACTTATTCCTTTACAGATGTAGTTCTTTAAATAAATTTGTATCAAATAAGTATTAAATGTATTAATTATTTTATCGTATCCTTTCAAAATAAGAGTCACAATCTCCTATTCAGATTAATATGTTCGTAAACAAAAATGTATTAAACTTATTTTTTTTCAAAATATAGGTCACCAGAGTGTGCCTCTCAAGGGGAACGGTTGATTTTACCGCACTAATGCCGCTTATATGGGTATCTGAGACTTAGAAGTACTTTTTACTCCTAGAAATGGAGAAATTGTGATGAATTTAATAAATTATAAAATTTTGCACGTACTAAGCGCTTATAAATCTAAAAATGTCAATTTGAGTATATACCAAATGACACACATGTGTTGCTTAAAAAATATGATAATTGACACTAAACCTAGATGCAATTCGACACTTCTAACACTAAACTTCCAGCACCTTGATTTCATTGAGATAACCCGGGCACATTTCATTTTGAGACAAATAATCTGTAACCGTTACGAGGGATAAATTATATTTACGGAATTTATAATAACATCCATCACAAGATGAGTATTACAGCCCGTCACATGTTGGAGATTTAGTGCCATAAGTCAGAATGCGTACATGTTTATTGTCATTTGTCCTAATATGAACTAATACACACAAACACAAACATGAAATGTGAACCGTCATACTGTAAGATTACGAAAGGGATTAGAGCACAAGAACAAAGTTTATTGAGGAACATGAACAAGGAGCGCACCTACAGGGAACAACCCCTCAATTTTTGTTTTTTGTATTTGTCTTGTGAGTTTATTTAGATAAACGCCTCACATCCTCAACATTGTAGCCCCGATTGTCGGTATTTCTGTCGAGATATCACACTTTAATTTGATAGCTTCACTTTTATGCTGTCAATGTATTCAAATTAGTCCCGGCTTATATTACGTTTTCGCCCCCACAACATATAATTCACTTAATTAAGATTATGTGTAGACTCTAAATATTTTTAATAAGCCATATAATCAACATTTAAATTTGTCATCTTTTTTTGAGAAAATTTGTTGGTTACGCCCCCACTATGTTAAATTTTTAGATCTGCCCCTTAACATGAACATGATTATAGTTGGTTAGTACCAATCGCATTATCATACATAATGTGAGGTAAAATACATATTTTACATCATTTGTGAAGAATGCAGTGAATGCCCCAGCAGTGGAATATCATTTTTTTTTTGTGCAAACCCGCGCTTTAGCGCAGGGTATCGCCTAATTTTTTAATAATAATAATAATAATAACAATAATCATAATAATAATAATAATAATAATAATAATAATAATAATAATAATAATAATAATAATAATAATAATAATAATAATAATAATAATAATAAAGTGGACAAATCAGATTGATATATTGAAAAGATCAATATTAATTTATTATCACTGAGGTTAATCGGGAGACAATATTAAAAAAAAAATATATATATATATATATAAAAATAAAACACGTATAAAATTTGGCACTACGAGAACGTAACATATGAAAATGATACCATTCCGTCGCACCTCTTTTGCACCATTTGGATTTTGACCCGGTGATTTGGATCGCAAAGAATCTTATTACGGGGAAGTCACTCCCAAAAGATCAAAGGTGTACACTTAATGCGCCCAATATGGCGTTTGAGAAAAATAACTAATATCGTCCTCTTGTATAGCTTTTGAGGCAACTAGATGAGCAAAACCAATGCCTTCAAGATGGACGTGGAGGAATTGAACAGAACGAAAATTACCAGCTACATCTCTGCACTTGATGCGCCCAATATGGCGTTTGAGAAAAATAGCTAATATCGTCCTCTTCTATAGCTTTTGAGGCAACTAGATGAGCAAAACCAGTGTCTTCACGATGGACGTGGAAGAATTGAACAGAACGAAAATTACCAGCTACATCTCTGCACTTTTGCAATGCTTCCCGTAGGTATGAGATCGCTTCGAGACCTCGCAAAGCACCGTTCGCTTCTTTGCGCAGTAGAGAGATTGCCACCAGATTATCGGATTGCACTTCAACTGAGGTGTACCCCCAGCTCTGTGGCAAATTTCATTCCTTCAAGCAAAGCTTTGATTTCTTCCATTAAGGACGATCTTTGTTGTCTAATCCGTATCTGCCTTGTTGCCAAGAAAGTACCAGAATCATCTCGAAGAACAACTCCAATACCGGTTGCTGGGCTATGCTCCCTCCACGCCGCATCACCGTTAATCTTGATGGGGGGGGGGGGGGGGGGGGGGGGGTTGTACTCCATGAGCTGCTACTTGTGTTATCTGCATAACCAGCAAGCTCTCTGAAATTGCCGATATACTTTGTCTCTTTGCACTAGGAGAGAAAATTCTTGCACTGGGTTGTTACATCTTCAGGAGAGTGGGATCGCGAATTAAAAACTAAATCATTTCTATTCCTCCAAATTTCCCACACAGTGGCAACAAACACTTCACAACTAGGTTTATCTTTGTGCTTTAGAAAATCCAAAATCATTCACGCATATTTTGTGACTTCCTGTTGTACTGCGCCTCACTCAAATTGAGTCCTCAAACGTGATTAGTGTGAATACAGCCAAAAAAGAGGTGGTCGATCGATTTCAATTCCACCTCATCGCAGCATAATCTGCACTCCAGTGAAATGTTAATACCTCGACTCCTCAGCTTGGTCGCCATCGGAAGGGAAGAATGCCAGATTCTCCATGTTGGAACAAGAAGCTTCTTTGATATCTTCAAATGCCACAATTTGTTAAACCAGGAACAACAAGAAGCTTCTTTGATATCTTCAAATGCCACAATTTTTATAACAAGGAACTATCCGAGTATGCGCTTGACGAAGATGGGATTGGACTAGAGATCATCCTTTTAGCTTTATACCACGAATTGACTGAATAATGGCCATCATCCCAGAAGACCCAAGAGATAGAATCCGAATCAGATTGTGGATTAATCGGAACAGAAAGAACAACATCAACATCAATTGGTCGCACTTCCTCTTTGAATTTGTCCACATTCCAAGAGCCTTCATCAATAAGAACACTGACCTTCATGTCTCTAGCTTCGGGCGGACAAGTGGTTATGAGACTATACGTATCTAGCCTTGTTTACCATTTGTCCCCGAAAGATTTAATCTTTTGGCCATCCTTGATCTTCCAACCTAGCCCACTTTTTATCATGTCACGTCCCACAAGAATACTTCTGAAAGCATATGAAACTGTAGTCGTCTGTTTTAACTTATAGGCCCTGTTTGGATAACATAGTTGGACTGGTTTGGTTAACCAAACCAGGTGGATGTTTGGATTTAATGGTTTTGGTTTTGAGGTTTTGACTTTTATGTGAGTAGAAAAATGAGTGGAATGTGGGTCCTACAAATTTTGGGTTAAAGTTTGGTTAACTTTTTGTGGAGGTTAACCAAACCATGATATCCAAACAGGGCCATAGTCTACGATTGAACAATCTCGAAAATACTTTGCTTTGAAAACTTTACACACTAGTGAGTCCAGATGGCGCATGAATCTCCAAGTGTGTTTCGCTAGCATAGCATTGTTAAAATCCTGAAAGTCGCCGAAACCCAAACCTCCTCTAGCCTTGTAAAAATTAAAGAAGGTATTTTAATAGCGTATTTCCTTCTTCTCAGTATTCAATGATTTTCCCCTATATAATTATTGGCCGAATAAGAGATGAGGAAAGAAAATAAAATCAATGATTCCCTCCCAGAAAAACACTCTCTTGAAAACGACTCACATGTGGGGTATTCCATAGAATAATTGCACTATTTTGCCTATTGATAGCCCAGAGATAAGTTAATTTGGACCTATTTCAGAAAAACAAAATTCGGTATTCAAGTTTCATTTAGACCAATCTTCTCTTGATTATATTAATGAAGATTATAAGTCCATTATCTAAAAATATAACCCTTGCTTGTTCACAAAATATTTAAAGATTTTGTCAATGTAGTTTTCGTAATTTTTTTAATAAATTCACCTATTTATGTAAACAATCTCAAACCGGTTTAAATTGAGATCTTCTGCACATCTACTCTACAATTCTCAACATAAAAGCATATTTACATTCAATTCATTCATTCATTCAATTGGGAAAAAATTGGGAGTACAAGGCTTAAAAACATGGCTTCTCAAACTTTTGTATCATCCATGGTTGCACTCACCTTGTTTGTCATTGTTCTAACAGGATCTACAAGTGCAGCGATGACATCGAAGGTGGACGATGTTTGTAGTGGAGCGAGGGATCCTCCTACATGCGCGCAATCTCTTAACTCCGATCCACGACACGACACATTGATCTTGGCTTCCTTGCGCATTCGATGTGAGTGTTTCAAAATTAATGACCACAGAAGGCAAGATCAAAGCGCTTGATGCACAAGCAACAGATCCATCAACAAAAACACATCTCAATCAATGTGCGGAGTACTATGGTTTTGATACAGGCAGTATTAAGGCAACCCTATGTTCCTTGAATCAGGTGATTATGAAAGCATAAGTTTCTTGGGGGATACCGTAGCTACAAGTGCCTCTGACTGTGATTAAGCTTTTGCACCTTCATCGTCTCCACTTGTACCTGAGAACAAAGTGATAAAGGTGCTCGGCAACGCTATCTGTTCTATTGGCAACTTGCTGAAGCGAAAACCGTACAAGCATTGTTATAAAGGAGTAACAATTAAGCTAGAGTTCAAGCGTAAAAATGATGTGACGCGATGGATTAATACTCAAGATGTATTGAGTTCGGGCATGCCAAAGCAAGACAACTTGATTAATCATGATGTGAAGCGACGGCACAAACAAGTAATGTGTGATTGTTGAAGAAAGAAGTTAAACACAACTAAGCTATTTCAATTGGATTGAAGCTTAGTGGCAAGACAATTAGGAGTTATCTATGAGATAGATAAAAAATAAGGAGTTATTCGCCTAATGAACCATGAGTTTCATTGGATGCAATTGGAAGGTATTCCTACCTAAATAACTATTTTTTGGGTGACTTGCCAAAACAAGCTCAAGATGAGGTGAAATATGGATCTTGGCCCACTAGAAAATATCTGATATTTTTCGCATTAATGGTGAGGGCGAGGGCTATTAGTCCGATAATAGGAGCTATATTTAATTATCTAGCGATTGTTAAGTATAGTTTAATTATTCACGATACTAAAATATTGGGAGAGTGTCTCGATGGACTTTATCACGTGTCTACCAAAGTCGGAGGGGTATGGCACGATTTTGGTGGTGGTGGACTTTTTCACTAAGTATGCAACGTCGCACCAGCCATACCGGGGTGCACGGCAACGGAAGCTGCTACTCTATTCTTCCAGAACGTGGTGAAATATTGGGGAGTTCCACAGAGTATTATGAGCGACTGCGAAGTTCTCTTCACCGACATGTTTTTGAGGGATCTCTTCAAGCTATTGGGGACGAAACTTAAATTCTCTACTAGTTTTTACCCACAGACGAACGGTCAGACGAAACGGGTGAACCCTTTGCTAGAGTTGTATTTGAGGCACTACGTGGGTGTCAACAAGAAGGATTGGGCGAAGCTCCTTGACATAGCCCAGTTCTTATAACTTGCAGCGGTCAGAGGAAACGGAGAAGAGTACGTTTGAGCTAGCAACGAGACAACAGCCTTTGACGTCGAGCATGCTCGTGGCATCTTATGAAGGGTCTAGCCCGAGATCTTATCGCATGGCTAAGGATTGGCAGGAGCAGCGTGACTTGGCTCATGCCTATATCCTCAAGGCCGCCTAGAGGATGAAGAAGTGGACGGACAAGAAGAGGCGACTGGTGGAATTCCAGGTGGACGACATGATATTCGTGAAGTTCTTGCCGCAACTGTTCAAACACTCCTGGTCGTTTCATAAAGGGGCTTCTAATGAAGTACGAGGGACCATTTCAGGTGATAGAGAAGCTCGGCAAGACTTCATATCGGGTGGAGTTGCCTCCAAAGTTCAAGATTCATCCGGTCTTTCACGTGAGCCAACTAAAGTCGTATCACGAGGATAGGACGTTGCATCATTAGGTGTAGGAGAATGTAATGGGCCACACTATTTACTTGATATTTTAGATTTGGGCTTGTCCATGACACCTTTATCCCACGTGCGGTTAGGCTACTTTAGGCCTAGGGTATGTCCTAGCCCACTTAACCCACTAGTTAGTCCCATTTTCTAGAGTGTTCTTGTACTTAGTAGCCTTAAGGATGTGTAGGACTCTCTATAATGTACTGTTGTAAATATCTTAGGCTAGATGATGGGGGAAGGTTGTAGGCTTTCGATCCTAGCCGTTAGATTAGATCATCTCAAGATTCTTCCAAGGAGGGCGGCCTTGTATAAATAGGGAGGGGAGGGGCTCATTGGATCCAAGCCATCCTACAAGTTGTTCTATGGTGCCTTACCTCAATCCGAGATGTATGAATCCCTCCAAAGTGGACAACCATGCTGGGAGAGGAGGATGCACAGAAGTTGGAGCAAGATTCTGATCATGTTGAATATCCATTTTCCACCAAAAAAATAAATAAAATAAATAAAATGTTAATTATGAATTTATATGGTTTGCAGTAAAAAGTTTTGCAAAGGAAGTGGCCAAGAACATGTACAAATCTGAAGAATATTGGGGGATTCAATTCTTCCTTCTCTAAACTTTTTGCTGGCCTTGACGTCACAAAAGGATACAAGAAAAATAAAGAAATTCTTTGTGACAGTGATGATGGCTTGGGGGATTAAGATGGAGGACACTGAAACTCTTCTTGAGAGATGAGATGACGAGCCGGACTAGGGCTTCTGTTAAGAGAGTTTTCTTCCTTCTGTAAACTTGTTGTTGATGGCCTTGACATTGAAAACCGTTTATGAAACTGACAACTCTAAAAGGGTTTGGTTGATGTGACACATTACTCTCTGTGTGTGTTTGTGTGACTATTTTCTCTAGGCTTTTTTTTTACGAAATCTCCTTGTGAAATTATTGTCAAGACATGACACCACTTCTTCACATAAAACATGGAGGGAAAGCAAATTTGAGTTGTTTCAACAGGACGACTATGGTCATAACAATTTGTGTGAAAAATTGGATTAATTTAAGCGTGTTAAGTGCTTGTATCAATTGAACATATGAAATACTCGAACTGATCCCCGACCTAGCTAATCTGTATTAATGTTCCCTCTTTATCGTCTGAAATTTTTTATTGACTTCAATTCCACTATTTTTTGAATGATTTTGACTAGGTGATTTGACTTGCAAAACGTTGTAAGAATTTGGTAATCTTTTCATGGTGTTGGAAACTAAAGTTTACTCTACGACACCATTAAACAATTATCAAAAATTGTATCATTTTTTTATCCAGATCACTGGTCTTTGTGACATGATCACTGCCTCACTGGTGAAAAAAAGTCAACTAAATTTTCCTGGCAAAACAGAGGCAACACTGTTTTTAAGAGAAAACAGAGGTAGTAGTAGTAAGTCTAAGAACCAAGTCAAGCCACATGCAAGAATCAACTCAGCTAATAAGATAGTTAAGTAGGGAAAGTGATGTTTCTTTCCTATTTCTTTCCAAATATGTACCACATATATATATATATATATATATATATATATATATATGTGTGTGTGTGTGTGTGTGTGTGTGAGACTTAACTTTTTCATCTAAAACGTAAAGGGAGGGCAAATTCGGATTGTTTCAACGAGACAACGACGTCCATAACTTTCATTTTGTTTTTACAATTGTGAGTGAGATGGCATTATGCGGCAAACTGGATAACATAGAAATACATGAGTTGCCTTCATTGATGCAATATTCTTTAAAGGGTATTACAAGTCACTACTTCCACTCAAAAGTAGAAATGCATGTAGCAATTAACGTCAAATATCATAAGACGTGGTTGCAAGAAATAGTAGCAATGTTTTTAATTTAGTTTGTTTTCATATAATTGCGCATTTCTTAACACTACACTACTATGAAAAAATTAATAAATTATCATATGATATCAGTAACTAAAATTATTCAGCCAAAGTGAGCTCCTAAAGTCAAGTAAGAAGATAGAGAGTGATCGGATGTAGTAGTGTTTTATAAACGCTTAATTAGCTAGAGTGTGTTTCTTTTATGATAAAATTGTCAACTCCATTCCTACACCACAACGGAAAATTGTACTCTCAAACTCGGAATCCGCATAAATAAGTGGGTTGTTTAAGTGGTTAGAAATTTTATGACGAAGTTCATCACCCGGGGTTTACGAGAAGTAGTTAGATTGTTGTTTAATTTCAATTTTAATATGATGTTCCACGTATATATATGATCCCAAAAAAATAGAATCCGCACAGCCATGGCAGCAAATGATCGCCGGATTTTCTCCTCATTCCTACACACTTCCTCAAATTCCTCTAAGTTCTTCAAAAAATTAAATTATTTAGGCCTAATAATTAGGCTAGGAAAACAAGCAAGAATTTGATAATTTTTTGTGGTATTTTAAAGTAAAGTTTATTCTAGGATACCATAAAAAATTATTAAATACTTGCATTTTTTTGCTAACATTTTGAGATGCCCAAATAATACTTGAATAATTTTTTGAAGGACCTAAAAAAATGGAAGGAGTATACTAATCGCGTCATTTATCCGTAATATAACCAAAGAAGTTTGTGGAACCTTTGATATTGGGTGTTACGTATTCATTGATGGATTTACGTTTCATTCCAAATCGTAAATCTTGTGATTTTGTGAATAAAGATAGATAAAATCACATTATATTAGCTTACATAGTTTTATTAGAAATAATAATGAAGCAGTGGAAGTTGTTCAGTTAACCTTATAATTATGGATTTAGGAAACTTGAAACTGGTTCGAGCAACATCAATTAAGCTCCAAATGAACAAAATCAAATAGCAGACGCATGTGATATGTGAAAAATGAGAAATAGTTCGACAGAGGTCGCTTGTTAACTATTTTCCGCATTCAGTTGAGAACGACGTCTTCACTTGCTTCATTGTACGCTCCCTATACCCCCCACATGGGTAACTATCAATTATCCTTTATGACCCCGGAACTTTCAAATAGTCATATATTTTACCCATAACTATTTCACAACTACGATGTAATCCCGGCCCTGCAGATATGCATATTAAATGGGGCTGGCAAACTCATCCAGGACCCTTAGCCCGCCCATAACCGCAATACTTAAACGGGCTCCATACGTGTCAAGCATATGAAGCGGGTCACCAAATCGCGACACATCCCCCATATGTGTCACACATGCAAAGCAATACACCAAACTGCAACATGTGCCCCCCATGTATGTCAAACATGTAAAGACAAGGCCCAGTAACATGACATGTGTCCCCCTACTTGTCACACAAGCAATTACAAGTATACAAGCTAAGACACTCCATACTACTTGTCAATATGTACTAATCACGAGCAATTAAGATAATTAATACATAAATAAATGATTAATTATTTTAACTGAGCTTAAATGGGTGAACCCATTCAAGCTGTTGAATAATAGAGTTATGCTAGTTTGGCAAATTTACCCGACAAACACCTGCAGATTCTTTCAATTTACTATCTGTAATACCACGTCTTACTGCTAAGGTAAAATCGTAAATTTAGAAGCTAAATTAGAATAGATTTGAAACAAAAATAATATTGAATACGCTATCGTGATTTGCTAGAATATTAAGGAATTATTTTAGTTTATAGTAAACGAACACTATTAGACTAATTTAATGTTATGTTTTATATATATATATATATATATATATTGTAAATAACAACAACAACAACAACAACAACAACAACAACAACAACAACAATAATAATAATAATAATAATAATAATAATAATAATAATAATAATAATAATAATAATAATAATAATAATAATAATAATAATAATAATAATTTGTGGAAATTATTTGGGTGATATTTTAGAAAACGTTAAATTAACATTTGTAATTTAATCCGAGTGTATTTCTTTATTTTTAGTCGTTAGCGCGTTTACCACCACCACGATACTTTGTAGTTGAGTCACACTCAATCAACCAATAGAGTGGTGTGCCTTACCACACCAAATAATATCCAAGAGTTTTTTTTTTCACTTGAATAAGTCACTAGCATCATTATTCTTCTTTGTCTTTTTCTTATTTTTCTTCTTCATTTCTTCTTCTTCTTCTTCTTCTTCTTCTTATTTTCTTCGTTAATGATTTTTCCTCCCGACAAACCACTGCACCGCCGACTACTTTACTGACCCAAACTCCTATAAAACTCACCCTCCTCCTTCTCTTCTTTGGCATATCACAACACCACCAATAGCCACCACTGCCTCCCTCATCACCACCACCATCATCATCTTCTTCGCCTCCGGCAAAAACCCACCACCGTGAACAACACCACCACCTTCACTCTCTGTTTCACTCCGAACTCTCTGCCCCTTTTCTTTTCCTGTCTCTCTATCACTGCTCACTGAGAGCCACAGCAACAGCAGAAGCAGCTAGCAGGCCACAACCAGCCACCCCCGCCGTCGTTGCCACCATCGAAGAAACCCACCGAGACCCCGCCACCTTCATCCTTCCTCTTCTCTGATTTGCGCTCTCTCACACCCTCTTCTTTGTGATCGGAACAGAGAAAGAGAGAGAGACATATCAACAACAGCAATATCCGCAAAACACCACCACCGGACCTACATTAACGCCGGCAACAACTCCGGCCAAACTCCACTGAAACCAAAACAGAGCCACCCATCGCTCGAAACCAACACCAGTAGCCTCCTTGGGGTTCGACTAAGCTAGTAGGAGGCTCGGCTAAGTCTAGAACCACCGGAAAAGCTCCGTTCGAGCTCCACCCCCGGCGTCGCCGTTCGGCCACTTGACCCGACTCAATTCGCGACCGTTTCTTGCAATTTTTGGACCGGGTACGCTCTAAATATGCCCCTAAAATTATTTCAGTAGTTAGAATCACATTTAAGGCTTCGATTCTTGTTTCGTTCGAATGGTTTATCATGTTCTTGGTAGGGGGTAGTTTATGTAGTTTTTAAAAACTAAGGGTAAAGTGTATAGCTTATGAAACTGTTTCAAATAATAAAGGGGGTATCTGTGTTCTTTTAGCATAACATGGGGGTTCTCTTGTCATTTAGCAATCTAAATATATAAAAATGAGATAAAAATATGACTTTTGAGTTTAAATTAAATTCTACAATTTCTAACTATTATTCTAATTAAATAAAAGAGAGAAATATTAAATTAATATAAGTACAAATAATTGTTAGTTAAAAGTATGTATTTACTTGAAAATATATCTATTTGTTTAAATAAACATTACTATGAATAAATTTGCTATTAAGTACTATCTTAGAATTAAAATTAACGTTTGCTCAATTAATAGCAACCGTTTATTTGTATTAATTAGAAGAATAATTTCTCTCAAACATTTATATTCATTTACTAAGAATATTATAAATAGTTTCCATACTTAGTTTTATAAATTTGATAAATAAATTTTTGTCTTATTAATATTATTCTTTAAATAATTTCTTGGTTACTTAGAAATAAATATGTTGGTAAAACAGCATTTAATAAGTATTAAAAGCTTAAGAACCTAAGTTATGAGTTTCTATAAAATAAAATTAAAATGTAAAAAATTATTATGAAAAAAATATAAGTGTTGTATTAGGGGAATTTAGTGATTTCTAATATGACTCGTTTAGACTTATATCAAGTCTTGTTGGCATGCTTGTATAGATAAATTCATAACCGGATAAAGGAATATACTGTGTAGGGGACCAGTTTGTTGACGAAGGCTACGTGTCCGTCTAGGGGAACTTTACGTACTAATCGCTGAGGCTCAAGGTTAGTATACATGCCTGGCCTAGTATGCCCAGCTTCTTTCGTGTCAAATTGTGATATTTTGATATGTCTCAAAATATTTATGTGAGTATACATGCCAAGCCTTGCGTGCTAGTTTCCTTTGTGTCATAACACGGTTTTGTTGTCTGTCTCAAAATGTGTTTTGAAATATACATTCTTTACTTGAGTTATGTTCATATTTTGAAACGACATCTTTGAAACTGTCACACGATAAATAATAATCCGTAATAACGTCAAGTGGAACGAGTTATGCGGGGAACGTCATTTGGATCTTTATCATTTGGTTTGGTAGTTGTTGGCTTCGTCCACTCGACCCATTATTATTTAGTTCGGTTGCAATTAGCCCCTGGTTCGCTCCATGTACTCTCATCTCTGACCGCAAGAAGTCTTAGGGGGGTGCCGGCACTTAAGGTCATGGTAGCCAGTGATGGGATGGACTTGTGATGTGGATGAATTTTCCCCGTTCAACTCAAGAATTGAAAATGGTATATCTGGTTTGGAAATTTATTATTAACTGGTTCTTTTTAATTAATGGAAACCTCATATTTGGATTATTGGAATCAGATTGAAATTTTCCTCCGATGATTGGATATGGATTAAAGATTGGTTTCTGAAAATTCCTGAAATGGTGATTGGAACTCAAGAATATCTTATTCTTCGTCTGTCTTTTTTTACTTCAGCTGTATTTTTACTTTGATATTATAAATCTGTCTTCATTCCGTGTCTGACATGCTTGGGTGTTACTCACACAGTATTTCAGTGCTGATTTTCGAAAAACTGCGGTTCTTGTTTTCCTTCCCACCGCAGGCTTAGGAGACAGTGACTACGGAGTTGCGGAGTACGAGACTCACGTAGAATAATAATGACATGGGAAGTTGTCTAGTATGTTAGTTCATGTGTAATATAGTAGTACTGGATGTCATATGTAAGATACTATGTGTGATGTGTAATAATAATGTAATATATGGAGGTTTTGCTTTCGAAAGCCGCCGTTACTTTTAGCAGCGCCCTCCCGACTTGTCCGAGCCGGATAAGGGGGTTGTTGCAGGTGGTATCAGAGTAGTTTTTTCCAATAAGGTATAAAACCTGTTGGTTAACTTAAAATTGACATAGGGAAAGATAATAAAAATTGGACAAGCCGATTGGGTCATGGGTAGCTTAAGTCTAAGTCTTGGTTATACGCGACCACCCTCGTCCTTTTTCTCACTGTATTGGGAACCATATAATTGGATTACTTGGCTGGATGTGAGATATTCCTGGATAAGTATTGTTTTATAGAAGGACAATAAGTGTGAAGCGTGAAACATGGGAAACTTGATTGTCAATAGTGTGCTTGCTTATTTAATAATTGATGTGCTTTTATATGACTTGCGTGCTATAGGATATATAGTATAGTTTGTGTAGTTGTTAATCATTATTGGGGGTGAATCTAACCTCGAGGCTATGGTAATAAGTGGCGATATTACGAGTAGTTGCCTAGGACTACGACTGATAAGCCAGTACCACATCAGGAAAGTCAACCAATGGAAGCTAACGGAAACTGCCAACCACAAATGGAGCAAATGGCTGCACAGATGTCATAAATGGCACAAGTCATGGATAGAATAGTAGGTCATAAGGATCATGGAGGGAAGAGTTATTCCAATCAAATAGCTGAGTTGGACCCTCGCCAATTCACGGGAAAAGAGGATCCCATTAAATTAGAGAACTGGATTCGTAATTTCGTAAAGCTACTAAGGGTAGTGCATTGCCATGATGATGAGAAGGTTAGTTGCGCCATGTTGCACCTGTTGGATGACGCAGATGATTGGTGGACTACCAACCAAGAAGTCTTGCTGGCTCAACCGACCTTTAACCGGAAAGCCTTTAAGACTGCTATTAGGACGTGGTTCTATCCAGCACATGTTAAGAGAAGGAAGTGCAATGAGTTCAATAACTTGACTCAAGCGAATGGCTCAATGACAGACTATTTCAAGAACTTCACAGAACTACTAAGTTTTGCAGGCCACACAGTACCCGATGAGGAGGATAAGATCCATAAGTTCACTTCGGGGCTACACCTTCAGTTGCAGAAGATCATGCGCAGTAGAACTTACGAATCTCTGCACGAGGCATATGACCGAGAAGCTGACATGTGGCAAGTCCAGGAGATTCAGGATGAGTTCTGCGGAAAACACAAGGCCAGTGACGCAAAAGGTAGCAGGTAAACAAGAAGTTTAAGACCAACAATGGTGGCAATAATCAAAACTGAGGCAACCAACAGAACTCTGGAGCTGAGCCAGCACGTCGCTAATTCTTTAGGAAGTGCTGGCAAAACCACCCCGAAGTTGACTGTATGGGGAATTCGGTTAATTGCAACAATTGTAGCAGGAGAGGACATCGAGCTTTTGAGTGTCGATCCCCACCAGCAGGAAACCAACAGGTAAACTAAGGTGGCATATATCAGGGACCACCACAGAACAACTATCAAGAGAAGCGCCAGCAATACGGGAATCAGTAACTCGGAAACCAGTAAGATGGATATGGGAACAGGAATGGGGGAAACCGCAATTATCAGAACAATGGGGGTAATTGTTGGAATAGATTCCCTAGAGGCAATCTAATATTTAGTACGAACATTCTTATTGGCTAAAATATTCATTTATTACATATTGTGATATTTAATATAATGAAGTCCTTAGATGAAATGTGTTGTTTATCTTAAATATCCCTAGTCCACTATATTGATTAAGAAGACGATCAAATATAGACTAGTATGTGGGTATATTGATATGGAGATATCAAGTCTAACACATGGGTACGCATTAGGAGTAATGGAATAATGGATTGACCCACAACGAGAAGGATGTATTAGATTATGTTAAGTCACAATCGCTTCTCGTAGTGCTAATATAATTTCAATCCTTAGACTTGAAGTCACTGGATACTCTAGTAGTGAAATATTGTGCTTTGATGTTATCAAACGTTACACCGTAACTGGGTAATCATAAAGATAGCTATCGGGCATGATAGGAAGCAAGCTTAGAGATCGTAGTGATGTAGAGAGGATTTGTCCCTCCCAGATAATGGGAAAAAATATCCACGGCCACTTGAGGGATGAGGCTTATTGAATGTCTAGCCAGACTCAGATAAATCAATATGGAGATATTGATGTTATCTACTTGCATAAGCATATTCCCAGGATCGAGGAACTATGGATTGGATATATGAGTGTGACTATTTATGTATCGTGTTCAATCCGAATATGGAGACAAAGGGATAGTGCAATATGAGATATTGGGCACAAGAGGTTTGTTGGGATCACTGACTATTTCTATTAGTTGGGGGCATGGAGGTGTTGCTAGACACCGCTCCATGTTAGTAATAAGTTACTACCAACTAAGTAGAAACCTATGGGGTCACACGTCAAATAGAGTAAAACTAAATTGGGGATTTAATTAATATGATTAATTAATAAGAAGGATCATTATGCAACACGTTGCAAACTTAGTAGGACTAATATGCAAGGAAGGGACTAATCCAAGTTCATATAGAACTAGGAGGGACCTTTATGTAGTTAACAAGGAGTTGTTGGACTATATAAAGGATGCTCTAGCTTCCTTCCCACGAATGTTAATGTTATTTGATATAACACAAGAGAGTGGGAGAGAGCAAAAGACAGAGAGCAAGACAAGCTAGAGCCGTCCTCCCCTAGCCGTCCGCCCCTTCCCGTCGGCACAAGAGAGGGCCGAAACCCTCTCTTCTTCCCTTTGGTTACTTGACTCCTTCTTCCCTCTTCCTCCGGTCCAAGCTAGCACTTGAGAAGGAAGAATCTAGATCTCACCTCTAGATGTGGATCAACCGTAGAGACGAGGGCAATATTCTTCGTGTGATCTCCCAAACCAAAAGGTATGTCCCTTATCATGTTATGATGTCTCTTCCTGTGATCCTTGGTGGGCTTTGAGTATCATTAAATTTTTGTTATTCCGATGCGTTACCTACGTCAAAACCCAACAGTGGTATCAGAGCTACCGGTCGTAGTGCATAACATGATTTTATGTGTTACGATTTTAGTTTATACACCGTATTGTTATTATTACGCGAAAACTGAAAATAATTTACATAGTAGATGCAAATTGAATTTGATTCAATATAAACAAGATCTAATTTAACATTGGATGTTAGAATTCGTGAGTTTAATCACATAAGATTTGAATTATTGGGTTCTTGAAAAATTAGGGTTCATGGGCACATAGTTGAAAAGGAGTTTTCAATTATCGAAACAATTTTATGGAAACATCCATAATAGGAAACAACCAAACTTGGGCAACAAGAAAGAAGGGAAGGAGGCTAGGGCCGAAACCCTAGTCGCCCGCCCCCTTCCTACCGCGCCAAGAAAGGCCGCGGGTCACATAGGGCGGCCGGCCTTGGGCCGGGCCGAGTGGCGGGCGGCGGTCCTCCTAGGGGTTCGGGCCTTGAATGGCTTGGACCCCTTGGAGCGTTGTAACCTTTATTACCCAATTCAATTAAAATTCAACAAGCGCGTTAAAAATTGGTTTTAATTTTATTATGTGCTTTGTTGCATGGTGAATGGATATGGCCTAGATTGTGGATGTTTATTGCTTTGTGGTTTGGTTTACGGCCTGCGAGCTGATCAAATTAATGTAATAATTAATTAGGTATTACGGACTGTGAGTCATCTTTTCTCCTCGACATGTGATGATTTAATATATTTATTCTAGATGTTAGGCTAGAATTAGAAATATTTAGATAATAGCCAAGATCATGGAGAAGAAGCCGGAGAATCAAAGAAGCCAAAAGACAAAGAAGACACCCCCTAGGCGCGCGGCTATGGTGGAGCACATGGAGATGAGCTTGACACTTTACGGCAATTGGATATTATCATTGGCTTGATAATATCATAGTCTAGGGGCCATATCCATGCCACATGTTTTTTTATTTTGTGGATGTTTATTATTTGTGTCTTGTTATTCATGTTTGTGTGTATGGCAATACTAGCAAAACATTAACAAGATAATAATAAACAAAAGTTGGTCTTTTATTGTGGATTTACCAATCAAAATAAGTAGATCAAGTTGATTATATTAACCAAACAAATTAAGAAAAATTAAATCCCTCAATTAAATATTGTGTTTTGCCTTCTCTTGCCAAAACACCCTTCATGATCAAGGTTTATTAAAATTCGGGCTTGCCAAAGCAAGGCGATTTTAATTTACCATGATGTGTTGAGGACGACACACGCTAGTAATGTGTGTATGTTGAAGCAAGAGGTTGGACGCAACTGGGTAAGACTCAATTTGATTGATGAACCTAGAGGCATGACAATTAGGCGTTATCCGATTGATAAAGAATAAAGAGTTATTCACGTAATTTGACCAAGAGTTGCATGGGATGCAATTGGAATGGTTCCTACCTAAATAACCTATTCGTGGGTGACTTGCCAAAGCAAGCTCAAGAAGAAGTGAAAAAGGGATCTTGGACCTACTAGAAAATATAATGATATTTTCCGCATTAATGGTGAGGGCTATTAATCCGAGAAAAACAGTGGGAGTTGTATTTGATGATCTAGCCATTGTTGAATATAGTTAAATTGTTCAAAATACTAAAATTGCACATTTATCGTTTTGTAGAATTCCAAATGACAAACAACAACGCATCGACTTCATCCCTACGATTTGTCCTTGAGAAGGATAAACTGTCTGGAACAAATTTCCTTGACAGGTACAGAAACTTAAGGATTGTCCTTAAGCAAGAAAAGAAGTTGTACGTCTTGGACACTCCAATTTCAGCCCCACCACAAGATGAGTCTGTTCTAGCGGATGTGAGGCCACGTCACGAACATATTGATGATTCTAATGACGTGACTTGCCTCATGCTTTGCACCATGACTCGTGAGCTTCAGAAGCAGCACGAGAATATGGAAGCCTATGATATGATCATACACTTGAAAAAATTGTTTCAGGAACAGGAAAGGCATGAGCGCTATGAGGTGTCTAAAGCATTGTTCAAGAGTAGTCTTGCAGAGGGGAATCCAGTAGGTCCTCATGTACTCCGAATGATCGGGTACATTGAGAACCTTGAGAGACTAGGATTCCCATTTGGCCAAGATTTCGCAACTGATCTTGTCTTGCAATCGTTTCCTGACAGTTATAATCAGTTCATCATGAACTATAATATGAACGAGATCAGTAAGACTCTGCCAGACTTGTTGAACATGCTAAAGACAGCGGAACAGAGCATCAATAAATGCAAGGGAAAGACCATAATGATGGTGCATAGGAAGAAGGGCAAAGGAGTTTCATCTACTTCCAAAGGAAAGAGCAAGAAATTTGCGAAATCCAAAGAAGCCCTAAAGCCTGGTGGAGGCGTGGCTAAAGGTGAATGTCACTACTGCAGCCAGCCGGGTCACTGGAGGAGGAATTGCCCTAAATAACTGGAGGATAAGAAGCTTGGAATAGTGATTCCACCACCACCAGGTATTTATGTTATATACGTCAATATTTCTATTTCTTCATCTTGGGTATTGGATACTGGATGTGGTTCTCACATTTGCCGAAATGTGCAGGATTTGAAAAGAAGTAGAAGATTGGCTAAATGGGAGATAGATCTGCGCGTCGGGAATGGAGCAAAAGTTGTTGCATTAGCTTTAGGCGTTTATGAGCTATCTTTGCCTTCTGGACTTATTTTAGAATTAGATAATTGCTTTTATGTTCCTGCTATGAGTAGAAACATTATTTTCGTTTCTTGTTTGGACGAGAAGGGTTTTTCTATTTCAATAAAGGACAAGTGTTGCTCCATTTATTTTGAGAGTATGCACTATTGTAGTGCGCATTTGTCTAATGGATTGTATATCCTTGATCTAAATAGTCCAATCTATAACATAAATATTAAAAGGATTAAAACTAATGATTTAAATCCTACATATCTATGGCATTGTCGTTTAGGCCATATAAATGAGAAACGCATATCTAGACTCCATAAGGATGGACTTCTAGACTCATTTGATTTGGAATCATATGAGACATGTGAGCAAAGTCCCTTTCAATAAGAAAGGTGAGAGGACTAGTGAGTTATTGGCACTCATACATATGGATGTATGCGGGCCATTCCCAACGCTTGCCAGAGGTGGTTACACCTACTTCATCATGTTTACTGATGATTTCAGTAGATATGGATTTGTATACCTTATGAAGACCAAATTTTAATCCTTTGAATTGTTCAAGGAATTCAAGAATGAAGTAGAGAAGAAAGTTCGTAAAAGTATTAAAGCTCTACGATCGGATCGTGGAGGAGAATACTTAAGCCAAGAGTTTGATGAGTATCTTAGAGAGTGTGGGATTGTATCCCACCTCACTCCACCCGAAACGCCACAATGGAATGGCGTGTCCGAGAGGAGTAATGGCACACTATTAGATATGGTACGATCTATGATGTCTCAAACGGATCTTCCGATATCATTTTGGGGACATGCTCTAATGACGGCAGCTTTAACCATTAACCGTGTTTCATCCAAATTAGTCATGAAGACACCATATGAGATATGGACTGGGAAGCGTCCCGTAGTGTCGTTTATGAAGGTTTGGGGCTGCGACGTCTATGTAAAACGTTTACAAACAGACAAGCTCGGGCCCAAAGCGGATTGTGTAAATTTGTGGGATATCCTAAGGAAACTAAAGGATATTATTTCTACAATCCCACCGAGAATAAAGTGTTTGTTGCTCGGACCGGCGTGTTTCTAGAAAGAGAGTTTGTTTGTAAAGAAGCAAGTGGGAGGGCTGTAGAACTTGAAGAAATTAAAGAACCACAAATCACTGAACCGATAATGGAACATGAGCAGGAACCGCAAGTTGTTGTGGAGGAACCTGTTCAGGTAACACAGGAATTCCGTAGATCAGGAAGAGTGCGTCATGAGCTAGAGAGGTACGGACTTCTCGTGACTGAGCCCCATGATGTACCACTCATGGATGATGAGCCTGGAACCTACGGGGAAGCCATGAAAGGCCCAGACTCTAAGAAGTGGTTAGAAGCCATGAGATCCGAGATGGATTCCATGTACACCAACAAAGTAAGTACTTTGGTGGAACCACCCGAAGGGGCTCGTCCCATAGGGTGCAAGTGGGTCTTCAATAAGAAGACCGACATGGATGGCAAGGTAGTTTCCTATAAAGGGCGATTGGTAGCCAAAGGGTATAGACAGATTCATGGTATTGACTATGATGAGACCTTTTCTCCAGTCGCCATGACTAAATCCATTCGAATCCAACTTGCTATTGCAGCATACTACGACTATGAGATTTGGCAGATGGATGTCAAAATAGCGTTCCTTTATGGGAACCTCCTCGTGTTGGAATGGATGCCCTAGAGGCAATCTAGTTTAGTATGAATTTATTTGTGGCTAGAGAATTCATTTATTATTTATTGGATATTTAATATAATGAATTCCTTAGATTTACAATTGTGTTGTTTATCTTAAATATCCCTAGTCCAGTATAATGATTAACAGGACAATCATCTATAGACTAGTATGGGGTTGGATTGATATGGAGATATCATGATCTGACACATATGTGTGCATTAAGGGTAATGACGCACTGGATTGACCCATCTCCGAGAAGGCTACATACACGTTATGATAAGTCACAAGCGCATCTCGCGATGCAACGGTATTGTCATCCTTAGACTTGAAGTCGCTAGATATTCTAGTTGTGGATTATTGTGATTTTGGTAGCGTTAAACGCTACACCATAACTGGGTAGTTATAAAGGCGTGTACCGGATACAATAAGAATCAAGCTTAGAGATCGTAGTGTACGTAGATAGAATTGTTGGGTTTTGAATCATGGATGCGCAACGGAAACAAAATTAACCATGCAAAACCCTCCAAGGATCACAAGTCAAGAGACATAACGATGGTAAAGGAAGAAATCAATAACACACCTTAGGGTTCTCCTTTGATGACTTCAAACGCGAATTGTGTCACGTTCTCTATGGTTGATCCACGCTTAGAGTTGATTCCTAGATCTCCCACTCCTTGGTGCTAGTCTGGAAAGAGGAAGAGGGAGAAGAATCACGCAAAATGAGACGAACCAAAGGAGGTTCGGCCTCCTTTGGGGCCGACGGGGACGGGGCGGCGAGCTAGGGGGCGGTCGGCTCCTTAGCTTGTTGCTCTCTCTCCTTTTGTTCTCTCCCACTCTTGTTATGTTCAATTATGAGCATAAGTCGTGGGAAGGAAGGAAGGAAGGAAGGTCCTTTATATAGTCCAACAACTCCTTGCTAACTACCTAAAGGACTTATTCTAGTCCTACTAGAATTCAATTTAGTCCCTTCCTTGCAAATTAGTCCCTACTAAGTTTGCAAGATTTTGCAAAGTGATCCTTCTAATTAATTAGTCCAATTAATTAATTCCCAAATCTAGTTCAACTCTATATAGCGTGTGACCCCGTAGGTTCTATCTAGTTGGTAGCAACTATTTGCTAATATGGAGCGGTCTCTAGCAAAACATCCATTCTAGCCAACTAATAGAATAGTCATCTTGACAACCTTTGTACAAGTAATTGTCTCATCCCTTTGTCTCTATATCCGGATTGGAAACGAGACATACAAGTCACACACGTATATCCAATCCATAGTTTCTCGATCCATGGGAATAGCCTTATTCGTGCAAATAACATCAATATCCCATATTGATTTATTTGAGTCTGGCCAGACATTCTATAAGCACTATCCCTCGAGTGGCCTAGGATATTTGCTCCCGTTATGTGGGAGGGACGAATTCTATCTACGTCCACCATGATATTTAAGCTTGCTTCTTATTGTATCCAGTACACGCTTTTATAACTACCTAGTTACGGTGTAGCGTTTAACGCTACCAAAATCACAATAATCCGCAACTAGAATATCTAGTGACTTCAAGTCTAAGGATGAAAATACCATTGCACCGCGAGAAGCGCTTGTGACTCAACATAACGTGTATGTAGCCTTCTCGGAGATGGGTCAATCCAGTGTGACATTACCCCTAATGCACACCTATGTGTTGGATCATGATATATCCATATCAGTCCAACCCCATACTAGTCTATAGATGATTGTCCCATTAATCATTATACTGGACTAGGGATATTTAAGATAAACAACACAATTGTAAATCTAAGGACTTAATTATATTAAATATCCAATAAATAATAAATGAATTTCTAGCCACAAATAAATTCATACTAAACTAGATTGCCTCTAGGGCATCTATTCCAACAGTCTCCCACTTGCACTAGAGCCAATCTGGCGCATCTCGTATGCCCATACTCCTAGTGTGCCCTTCATGCTTCCACTGCGTGAGCGGCTTTGTAAGCGGGTCTGACAGATTATCATCTGTAGGAATCTTGCATATCCGAACGTCTCCTCCATCGATAATATCTCGAATCAGATGAAACTTCCTGAGCACGTGCTTGGACTTCTGGTGCAACCTGGGTTCCTTCGATTGCGCGATTGCCCCAGTGTTGTCACAGTACAACTCGACTGGATCCGCAATGCTAGGAACCACACCAAGTTCAGAAACAAACTTTCTGATCCAAACAGCTTCCTTTGCTGCGCCATTTGCAGCAATGTACTCAGCCTCTGTTGTAGAATCAGCTACCGTCTCTTGCTTGGAACTCTTCCAGCTCACCGCTGCTCCATTCAGGAAAAACACATATCCCGAATGTGATCTAAAGTCATCTCTGTCGGTTTGGAAGCTTGCATCAGTGTAACCCCTTACACGCAACTCTTCCTCACCGCCAAATATCAAGAAAGCATCCTTAGTTCTTATCAAGTACTTTAGGATATTCTTGACTGCAATCCAGTGACTATCACCCGGATTGGATTGGTATCTGCTTGTCATACTCAAGGCATATGACACATCTGGTCTAGTACATAACATGGCGTACATGATAGATCCTATGGCCGAGGCATAGGGTATTCTACTCATGCGTTCCTTCTCAATCTCATTGGAAGGACAACCACTCTTCGAAAGAGTGATTCCATGTGACATGGGCAAGAATCCCTTCTTGGAATCTTGCATGTTGAATCGTTTCAACACCTTGTCAATATATGTACTTTGACTTAGGCCTAGCAACCTCTTAGACCTATCTCTATAGATCTTTATACCGAGTATATAGGCTGCTTCCCCTAAGTCCTTCATTGAGAAACACTTCCCTAGCCAATCTTTAACAGATTGTAGCATGGGAACGTCGTTTCCAATGAGTAGTATGTCATCTACATACAAGACCAGAAAAGCTACAGAGCTCCCACTAACCTTCTTGTAGACACAAGACTCGTCTTCTTTTATGATGAAGCCAAACTCTCTGACTACTTCATTAAAACGTCGATTCCAACTCCTAGAAGCTTGCTTCAATCCATAAATGGATCGTTGCAGCTTACAGACTTTGCTGGCTTGCTTTGGATCCTCAAAACCCTCCGGCTGTATCATATACACATCCTCGAGGAGATTCCCATAAAGGAATGCTGTTTTGACATCCATCTGCCAAATCTCATAGTCGTGGTATGCTGCAATCGCAAGTAGGATTCGGATGGATTTGGTCATAGCGACAGGTGAAAAGGTTTCATCATAGTCAATACCATGAATCTGTCTGAATCCTTTAGCCACCAATCGGCCCTTATAGGTAATTACATTACCATCCATGTCGATCTTCTTCTTGAAGACCCATTTTCACCCTATGGGGCGCGCCCCTCCGGGTGGTTCCCCCAAAGTCCATACTTTGTTGGTATACATGGATTCCATCTCGGATCTCATGGCTTCTAGCCACTTCTGAGAGTCTGGGCCATTCATTGCCTCCTCATAGGTATTAGGCTCATCATCTATGAGCATCGTGTCACCGGAATCGGTCACGAGAAGTCCATACCTCTCGGGTTCCTGGCGCACTCTACTAGGTCTACGAAGCTCTTGTGTTACCTGAACAGGTTGCTCCACAACCGTTTGTGGTTCCTGTTCATGTTCCATAATCGGTTCAGTGATTTGTGGTTCTTGAAATTCTTCAAGTTCTACAGCCCTCCCACTTGCTTCTTTAGAGACAAACTCTCTTTCTAGAAACACGCCGGTCCGAGCAACAAACACTTTGTTCTCGGTTCGATTGTAGAAGTAGTATCCCTTAGTTTCCTTAGGGTACCCCACAAATTTGCACTTATCCGATTTTGGCCCTAGCTTGTCTGATTGTAAAGTTTTTACATAGACATCGCAGCCCCAAATCCTCATGAACGACAGTGTGGGACGCCTCCCACTCCACATCTCATATGGTGTCTTCATGACTGATTTAGATGGAACACGGTTAATGGTGAAAGCTGCACTTAATAGAGCGTAGCCCCAAAATGACAATGGAAGATCGGTTTGACACATCATAGACCGAACCATATCCAATAGGGTTCGATTCCTCCTCTGGGACACGCCATTCCATTGTGGCGTTCCGGGTGGAGTGAGTTGGGACACGATCCCACACTCTCTAAGATAGTTGTCAAACTCTTGGCTTAAGTATTCTCCTCCACGATCCGATCGTAGAGCTTTGATACTCTTGCCAAGTTGCTTCTCTACTTCATTCTTGAATTCTTTGAACACTTCAAAGGATTCGGATTTTGCCCTCATAAGGTACATAAATCCATATCTACTGTAATCATCAGTAAATGTAATGAAGTAGACATAACCACCCCTGGCAGGCGTGGCAAATGGCCCACACACATCAGTATGTATGAGCGCCAATTGCTCACTAGTCCTCTCACCTTTCTTATTGAAAGGGGACTTTGTTATTTTTCCCAATAAACAAGCTTCACATGTCTCATATGATTCAAAATCAAATGAGTCTAGTAATCCATCTTTATGGAGTCTAGATACACGTTTCTCATTTATGTGGCCTAAACGACAGTGCCATAAATAAGCTGGATTTAAATCATTTATTTTAATCTGCTTGGTATTAATGTTGTAGACAGGATTGCTTAGATCAAGGACATATAGTCCATTAAATAATTGCGCACTAAAATAGTGAATATTATTCAAATAAAAGGAACAACAATTGTTCTTTATTGAAATAATAAAACCATCCTTGTCTAAACAAGAAATAGAAATAATGTTTCTGCTCATAGCAGGCAGAAAATAGCAATTATTTAATTCTAAAACTAATCCTGAAGGCAGAGATAGCTCGCACACGCCTATGGCCAACGCAGCAACCTTTGCTCCATTCCCAACGCGCAAATCTACCTCTTCTTTAGCCAATCTTCTACTTCTCTTTAGATCCTGCATATTTCGACAAATATGAGATCCACATCTAGTATCAAATACCCACGATGTAGAGACAGTTAAGTTGACATCTACAACAAAAATACCTGGTGGTGGTGGAATCACTATTCCAAGCCTCTTGTCCTCCAAATATTTTGGGCAGTTCCTCCTCCAGTGTCCAGGCTATTTGCAGTAGTGACACTCACCTTTAGTCACACCTTTGGCAATGCCACCAACAGGCTTAAGGGCAGGTGCCTTGGACTTGGCAACTGACTTGCCTTTTCCCTTGGAGGATGAGGCCAACCTTTTGCCCTTTCCTTTCCGCACCATCATAATGGCCTTGCCCTTACCCTTGTTGATGCTCTGTTCAGCTGTCCTCAACATATTGAGTAAATCTGGCAGTGGTTTCACGATCTCGTTAATGTTATAGTTCATGATGAACTGTCCATAACTCTCGGGCAACGATTGCAACACGAGATCAGTTGCCAACTCTTGGCCGACCGGGAACCCCAGTCGGGCAAGATTCTCCAAGTACCCGATCATACGGAGTTCATGGGGTCCCACCGGGTTCCCTTCTGCCAGATGACACTTGAACAGTGTCTTAGAGACCTCATACCTCTCTACCCTTGCCTGCTCTTGGAAGAGCTGCTTCAGATGCTCGATCATATCGACATCATTCATGTCTTCGTGTTGCTTCTGAAGCTCAGAAGTCATGGTGCATAGCATAAGGCAGGCCGCATCATTAGCGTCATCAACACGCTTTTTGATACGCCTTTAGGGCAGCAGGTGTTTGGTTCTCTGGACCTTCTGGAACATGCTCCTCTATTGCGTACAATTTCTTCTCTTGCTTGAGAACAATTCTCAAGTTTCTGTACCAATCAAGGATGTTGGTTCCAGAGAGCTTGTCCTTCTCAAGGACAGATCGTAGGGAATGTTGTGAACTCGATGAGTTGTTTGCCATTTAGAATTCTACAAAAGGAAAATACGCAAGTTTTAGTATTTGTGAATTTTTGACTATATTCAATGATGGCTAGTTTATCAAATATAGCTCCCACTATTTTTCTACGGATTAATAACCCTCAAGATATTAATGCCGAAAATATCCTTATATTTTCTAGTGGGCTAAGATCCATGTTTCATCTCCTTATGAGCTTGCTTTGGCAAGTCACCCATAATTTGACTACTTTAGGTAGGAACGATTCCAATTGCATCCCTTATGCAACTCTTGGTTCAATTGGGCAAATAACTCCTTATATATCCATCCATATGGATAATCCCAATTGATTGGCTCTAGGTTTCTTAATCATATTAATTGCCTAGTTGGGTTTAACCTCTTATTTAAACAATTGCACACGAGGTGTGCCATCGCATTCCATCATTATGAACCAAGTCGCCATGCTTTGGCACGCACGAACTTGATAAATAATGATGATAATGAGTGTTTAAATAACGAGAAGGCAAGAACACAATATTTGAATTTTGAGGGATTTTAAATTCAATTTTAATTGTTTTGTTGATCAAAATCAACTAATCTATCTATTTTGAGTTTGGGAAAAACTCCAAATAATAGATCCGGGTTGTCTAATTATCTTATTATCCTAATTGCTATGCATCATCCATACACCAACCACACAATAATAAGACAATAAAGTAAACAACCACAAAACAAAAAATTAAACGCGATGTGGATATGGCCTTTTCTAACTAAGACAATTCTAAGACAATGGAATTATCTATGAACCCTAAAAGCAAAAACATCTCCATGCGTCTTGATCTTTTGGTCCATCCTTCATACTCATGTGGAATGCTTCATGCTCCATGCTCCATCTTTTGTGGCTCCTTTTGGCTTTTGGGCTTCTTTTCTTCAATCTTCGCTAACAATCTACTTTATCTAGCACTAGTTAACTTCTATACTAAATAAAATAAATCTCACAAGTTGAGGAAAAAAATTGGCACGCAAGCCATAAAACCCTAATTAATTATTACAATTAATTGATCAGCTCGCAGGCCGTAAACCAAACCACAAAATTAAACATCCACATCAAACCACATCCTAAGGCCATATCCAATCACCATGCGAATTGCACATAAACAGTTAAAATCCAATTTTAACGCGCTTGGTCAATTTTAATTGATTTCAGGATTTCTAGGGTTAAAACGGTCCATGGGCCCAACAATCAAATTGCCTGGGCCCAAAAAGGTAAACCATAAGGCCCTAGGGCCGGCCCGGCCCATAACCCACGCGGCTAGGCCACGGGCTAGGGCGGCCAAGCTTGGGCAGCAAGCAAGAGGGGCGGTCCCCTACGGGGGCCGAACCTCCTTGAGGGAGTTGTTTTCCTGCTTGGTGCCCAAGTTTGGTTGTTTCCTTGTTTTGGGAGAACTCCTTCTTCCCCAAGGATGCCCAAAGCCTAGATCTAAGATCCTAAAATTTCTCAAACTCACCAATTCATGCATCCAATGCAAAAATTAGATCTTGTAATGATAGATTATTGACAAATTGCATCCCATGCTTGATTTGTCTTGTTTTACGCGATAAACAATCAATTCAAGGTGTAAAACAACTAAAACGTAACACATAAACCACGTTTATGCTCTACAACCTGGCTCTGATACCACTGTTGGGTTATGAATCATGGATGCACAACGGAAACAAAATTAACCATGCAAAACCCTCCAAGGATCACAAGTCAAGAGACATAACGATGGTAAAGGAAGAAATCAATAACACACCTTAGGGTTCTCCTTTGATGACTTCAAACGCGAATTGTGTCACGTTCTCTATGGTTGATCCACGTCTAGAGTTGATTCCTAGATCTCCCACTCCTTGGTGATAGCGCGGAAAGAGGAAGATGAAGAAGAATCACGCAAAACGAGACGAACCAAAGGAGGTTTTGGCCTCCTTTGGGGCCAACGGGGACGGGGCGGCGAGCTAGGGGGCGGGCGGCTCCTTAGCTTGTTGCTCTCTCTCCTTTTGTTCTTTCCCACTCTTGTTATGTTCAATTATGAGCATAAGTCATGGGAAGGAAGGAAGGAAGGTCCTTTATATAGTCCAACAACTCCTTGCCAACTACCTAAAGGACTTATTCTAGTCCTACTAGAATTCAATTTAGTCCCTTCCTTGCAAATTAGTCCCTACTAAGTTTGCAAGGTTTTGCAAAGTGATCCTTCTAATTAATTAATCCAATTAATTAATTCCCAAATCTAGTTCAACTCTATATAGCGTGTGACCCCATAGGTTCTATCTAGTTGGTAGCAACTATTTGCTAATATGGAGCGGTTTCTAGCAAAACATCCATTCGAGCCAACTAATAGAATAGTCATCTTGACAACCTTTGTACAAGTAATTGTCTCACCCCTTCTTCTCTATATCCGTATTGGACAAGAGACATACAAGTCACACTCGTATATCCAATCCATAGTTTCTCGATCCATGAGAATAGCCTTATTCGTGCAAATAACATCAATATCCCATATTAATTTATTTGAGTCTGGCCAGACATTCTATAAGCACTATCCCTCGAGTGGCCTAGGATATTTTCTCCCGTTATGTGGGAGGGAAAAATTCTATCTACGTCCACTACGATATCTAAGCTTGCTTCTTATTGTATCCAGTACACGCCTTTATAACTACCCAGTTACGGTGTAGCGTTTAACGCTACCAAAATCACAATAATCCACAAATAGAATATCTAGTGACTTCAAGTCTAAGGATGACAATGCCATTGCACCGCGAGAAGCGCTTGTGACTCAACATAACGTGTATGAAGCCTTCTCGGAGATGGGTCAATCCAGTGCGACATTACCCCTAATGCACACCTATGTGTTGGATCATGATATCTCCATATCAATCCAACCCCATACTAGTCTATAGATGATTGTCCCATTAATCATTATACTGGACTAGGGATATTAAAGATAAACAACACAATTGTAAATCTAAGGACTTCATTATATTAAATATCCAATAGATAATAAATGAATTTCTAGCAACAAATAAATTCATAATAAACTAGATTGCCTCTAGGGTATCTATTCCAACAAGAATTTGTCCCTCCCACATAACGGGAGCAAATATCCTAGGCCACTCGAGGGATAGTGCTTATAGAATGTCTGGCCAGACTCAAATAAATCAATATTGGATATTGATGTTATTTTCACGAATAAGGCTATTCCCATGGATCGAGAAACTGTGGATTGGATATACGAGTGTGACTTGTATGTCTCGTGTCCAATCCGGATATTGAGACAAAGGGATGAGAAAATTACTTGTACAAGGTTTGTCAAGATGACTATTCTATTAGTTGGCTAGAATGGATGTTTTGCTAGAAACCGCTCCATATTAGCAAATTGTTGCTACCAACTAGATAGAACCTATGGGGTCACACGCTATATAGAGTTGAGCTATATTTGGGAATTAATTAATTGGATTAATTAATTATAAGGATCACTTTGCAATACCTTGCAAACTTAGTAGGGACTAATTTGCAAGGAAGGGAGTAAATTGAATTCTAAGGACGAGAATAGGTCATTTAGGTAGTTGGCAAGGATTTGTTGGACTATATAAAGGACACTTCTTCCTTCCTTCCCACATTTATGACCTTATTGATCATAACTTGAGTGGGAGAGGAAAAAAAAGGAGAGAGCAAGCAAGCAAGAAAGGAGCCGCCGCCCCTCCCTCGTCGCCGCGCGTCCCCGTCGGCCATAAGGAGGTCGAACACCTCCTTGTTCGTCTCGTTTTGCGTGATTCTTCTTCCTCTTCCTCTTTCCGGGATAGCACCAAGGATTGGAAGATCTAGTATTCAACTCTAGGCGTGGATCAACTATAGAGAACGTGACACAATTCGCGCTTGAAGTCATCAAAGGAGAACCCAAAGGTGTGTTATTGATTTCTTCCTTTACCATCGTTATGTCTCTTGACTTGAGATCCTTGGAGGGTTTTGCATGGTTTATGATTGTTTGTGTTTCCGTTGCGCATCCATGAATCAAAACCCTACAGTGGTATCAGAGCCACATGTCGTAGAGCATAAACGTGGTTTATGTGTTACGTTTTGATAGTTTTACACCTTAAAATTGTTGTTTATCGCGTAAAACAAGAAAAATCAAGCATGTGATGCAATTTGTCAATAATCTATCATAACAAGATATAGTTTTTGCATTGGATGCATGAATTAGTGAGTTTGAGAAATTTTAGGATCTTAGATCTACGGTTTGGGCATCCTTGGGGAAGAAGGAATTCTTTCCATACAAGGAAACAACCAAACTTGGGCACCAAGCAAGAGAGTATTTTTGGAAACAACTCCCAAAGGAGGTTCGCCCCCCCTAGGGGACCGCCCCCTCTTGCTTGCCGCCCAAGCAAGGCTCGGCTAAGGGTCCGGGGCAGCCCTAACCCGCGGCCTAGCCGCGTGGGCTAGGGGCCGGCCGTCCCAAGGCCTTTTCGATTCTCTTTTGGGCCCGGGCAATTGGATTGGTGGGCCCCATGGACCGTTTTAACCCTAGAATATCCTAAAATCAATTAAAATTGACCAAGCGCGTTAAAATTGGATTTTAACTAGTTTATGTGCAAATCGCATGGTGATTGGATATGGCCTTAGGATGTGGTTTGATGTGGGTGTTTAATTTTTGTGGTTTGGTTTACAGCCTGCGAGTTGATCAATTAATTGTAATAATTAATTAGGGTTTTATGGCTTGCAAGCCATTTTTTTCTCAACTTGTGAGATTTATTTTATTTAGTATAGTTGTTAGCTAGTGCTAGATAAAGTAGATTGTTAGCCAAGATTGAAGAAAAGAAGCCCAAAGCCAAAAGGAGCCACAAAAGATGGAGCATGGAGCATGGAGTATTCCACATGATTATGAAGGATGGACCAAAAGATCAAGACGCATAGAGATGTGTTTGCTTTTAGGGTTCATAGATAATTCCATTGACTTGGAAATATCTTAGTCTAGAAAAGGCAATATCCACATCACGTTTTATTTATGCTTTGTGGTTGGTTATTTTATTGTCTTATTTTTTGTGGTTGGTGTATGGATGATGCATGCAATTAGGATAATAAGATAATTAGACAACCCGGATCTATTATTTGGAGCTGTGCCCAAACTCAAATAGATAGATTAGTTGATATTGATCAACGAAACAATTAAAATTGAATTTAAAATCCCTCAAAATTTAAATATTGTTTTCTTGCCTTCTCGTTATTTAAACACTCGTTATCATCATGATTTATCAAGGTCGTGCGTTTTAAAGCATGCCGACTTGGTTCATAATGATGGAATGCGATGGCACAAGCTAGTAATGTGCAAATGTTTAAATAAGAGGTTGAACGCAACTAGACTATTAATATGATTAAGAAACCTAGAGGCAATCAATTGGGATTATCCATGCGGATGAATAAATAAGGAGTTATTTGCCCAATTGAACCAAGAGTTACATAAGGGATGCAATTGGAATTGTTCCTACCTAAAGTAGTCAAATTATGGGTGACTTGCCAAAGCAAGCTCATAAGGAGATGAAACATGGATCCTGGCCCACTAGAAAATATAAGGATATTTTCCGCATTAATATCTTGAGGGTTATTAAGCCGTAGAAAAATAGTGGGAGCTATATTTGATAAACTAGTCATTATTGAATATAGTCAAAAATTCACAAATGCTAAAACTTGCGTATTTTCTTTTTGTGGAATTCCAAATGGCAAACAACTCATCGAGTTCACAACATTCCCTACGATTTTCCCTTGAGAAGAACAAGCTCTCTGGAACCAACTTCCTTGATTGGTACAGAAACCTGAGAATCGTTCTCAAACAAGAGAAGAAACTGTACGCAATAGAGGAGGATGTTCCAGCAGGACCAGAGAACCAAACACCTGCAGCCCTAAAGGCGTATCAAAAGCGTGTTGATGACGCTAATGATGCGGCCTGCCTTATGCTATGCACCATAAATTCTGAGCTTCAGAAGCAACACGAAAACATGAATGCTGTCGATATGATCGAGCATCTGAAGCAGCTCTTCCAAGAGCAGGCAAGGGTTGAGAGGTATGAGGTCTCTAAGGCATTGTTCAAGTGTCATCTGGCAGAAGGGAACCCGGTGGGACCCCATGTACTCCGAATGATCGGGTACTTGGAGAATCTCGCATGACTGGGGTTCCCGGTCGGCAAAGAGTTGGCAACCGATCTCGTGTTGCAATCGTTGCTTGAGAGTTATGGACAGTTCATCATGAACTATAACATGAACGAGATCGTGAAACCACTGCCATATTTGCTCAATATGTTGAGGACAGCTGAACAGAGCATCAACAAGGGTAAGGGAAAGGCCATTATGATGGTGCAGAAAGGAAAGGGCAAAAGGTTTGCCTCATCCTCCAAGGGCAAAGGCAAATCAGTTGCCAAGTCCAAGGCACCTGCCCTTAAGCCTGTTGGTGGCATTGCCAAAGGTGTGACTAAAGGTGAGTGTCACTACTGCAAATAGCCTGGACACTCGAGGAGGAACTGCCCAAAATATTTGGAGGACAAGAGGCTTGGAATAGTGATTCCACCACCACCAGGTATTTTTGTTGTAGATGTCAATTTAACTGTCTCTACATCAAAGGTATTAGATACTGGATGTGGATCTCACATTTTTCGAAATGTGCAGGATCTAAAGAGAAGTAGAAGATTGGCTAAATGGGAGATAGATTTGCGCGTTGGAAATGGAGCAAAAGTTGCTGCGTTGGCCGTGGGCGTATGCGAGCTATCTCTGCCTTCAGGATTAGTTTTAGAATTAAATAATTGCTATTTTGTGCCTGCTATGAGCATAAACATTATTTTTATTTCTTGTTTGGACAAGAAAAGTTTTATTATTTCAATAAAGAACAATTGTTGTTCCTTTTGTTTGAATAATATTCACTATTTTAGTGCGCAATTATTAAATGGACTGTATGTCCTTGATCTAAGCAATCCTGTCTACAACATTAATACCAAGCGGATTAAAATAAATGATTTAAATCCTGCTTACTTATGGCACTGTCGTTTAGGCCACATAAACGAGAAACGTGTATCTAGACTCCATAAAGATGGACTACTAGACTCATTTGATTTTGAATCATATGAGACATGTGAGGCTTGTTTATTGGTAAAAATGACAAAGTCCCCTTTCAATAAGAAAGGTGAGAGGACTAGTGAGCAATTGGCGCTCATACATACTGATGTGTGTGGGCCATTTCCCACGCCTGCCAGAGGTGGTTACGTCTACTTCATTACATTTACTGATTATTACAGTAGATATGGATTTATGTACCTCATGAGGGCCAAATCTAATTCCTTTGAAGTGTTCAAAGAATTCAAGAATGAAGTAGAGAAGCAACTTGGCAAAAGTATCAAGGCTCTACGATCAGATCGTGGAGGAGAATACTTGAGCCAAGAGTTTGACGACTATCTTAGAGAGTGTGGGATCGTGTCCCAACTCACTCCACCCGGAACGCCACAATGGAATGGCGTGTCTAAGAGGAGGAATCGAACCTTATTGGATATGGTTCGATCTATGATGTGTCAAACCAATCTTCCATTATCGTTTTGGGGCCACGCTCTATTATGTGCAGCTTTCACCATTAACCGTGTTCCATCTAATCAGTCATGAAGACACCACATGAGATGTGGAGTGGGAGGCTTCCCACACTGTGGTTCATGAGGATTTGGGGCTGCGATGTCTATGTAAAACGTTTACAAACAGACAAGCTAGGGACAAAGTCGGATAAGTGTAAGTTTGTGGGGTACCCTAAGGAAACTAAGGGTTACTACTTCTACAATCCAACCGAGAACAAAGTGTTTGTTGCTCGGACCGGCGTGTTTCTAGAAAGAGAGTTTGTCTCTAAAGAAGCAAGTGGGAGGACTGTAGAACTTGAAGAGATTTAAGGACCACAAATCACTGAACCGATTATGGAACATGAGCAGGAACCACAAACGGTTGTGGAGCAGCCTGTTCCGGTAACACAAGAGCTTTGTAGATCTAGTAGAGTGCGCCAGGAACCCGAGAGGTATGGACTTCTCGTGACCTATTCCGGTGACACAATGCTCATAGATGATGAGCCTACTACCTATGAAGAGACTATGAAAGGCCTAGACTCTCAGAAGTGGCTAGAAGCCATGAGATCCTAGATGGAATCCATGTATACCAACAAAGTATGGACTTTGGTGGAACCACCCGAAGGGGCGCGAAAAATAGGGTGCAAGTGGGTCTTCAAGAAGAAGATCGACATGGATGGTAATGTGATTACCTATAAGGGTCGATTGGTGGCTAAAGGATTCAGACAGATTCATGGTATTGACTATGATGAAACATTTTCACCAGTCGCTATGACCAAATCCATCTGAATCCTACTTGCAATTGCAGCATACCATGACTATGAGATTTGGCAGATGGATGTCAAAACAGCATTCCTTTATGGGAATCTCCTCGAGGACGTGTATATGATACAGCCGGAGGGTTTTGAGGATCCAAAGCAAGCCAACAAAGTCTGTAAACTGCAACGATTCATTTATGGATTGAAGCAAGCTTCCAGGAGTTGGAATCGACGTTTTGATGAAGTATTCAAAGAGTTTGGCTTCATCAGAAACGAAGATGAGTCTTGTGTCTACAAGAAGGTTAGTGGGAGCTCTGTAGCTTTTCTGGTCTTGTATGTGGATGACATACTACTCATTGGAAACGACGTTCCCATGCTGCAATCTGTTAAAGATTGGCTAGGGAAGTGTTTCTCAATGAAGGAATTAGGGGAAGCAGCCTATATACTCGGTATAAAGATCTATAGAGATAGATCTAAGAGACTGCTAGGCCTAATTCAATGTACATATATTGACAAGGTGTTGAAACGGTTCAACATGCAAGATTCCAAGAAGGGATTCTTGCCCATGTCACATGGAATCACTCTTTCGAAGAGTGGATATCGTTCCAATGAGATTGAGAAGGAACGCATGAGTAGAATTCCCTGTGCCTTGGCCATAGGATCTATCATGTACGCCATGTTATGTACCAGACCAGATGTGTCATATGCCTTGAGTATGACAAGCAGATAGCAATCCAATCCAGGTGAGAGTCACTGGATTGCAGTCAAGAACATCCTAAAGTACTTGAGAAGAACTAAGGAGGCTTTTCTTGATATTTGGCAGTGAGGAAGAGTTGCGTGTAAGGGGTTACACTGATGCAAGCTTCCAAACTGACAGAGATGACTTTAGATCACAGTCGGGATATGTGTTTTGCCTGAATGGAGCAGTGGTGAGCTGGAAGAGTTCCAAGCAAGAGACGGTGGCTGATTCTACAACAGAGGCTGAGTACATTGCTGCAAATGGAGCAGCGAAGGAAGGTGTTTGGATCTGAAAATTTGTTTCTGAACTTGGTGTGGTTCCTAGCATTGCGGATCCAGTCGAGTTGTATTGTGACAACACTGGGGCGACCGCGCAATCAAAGGAGCCTAGGTCACACCAGAAATCCAAGCACGTGCTCAGGAAGTTTCATCTGATTTGAGATATTATCGATAGAGGAGACGTTCGGATATGAAAGATTCCTACAGATGAGAATCTGTCAGAACCGCTTACAAAGCCGCTTACGCAATGGAAGAATGAAGGGAACACTAGGAGTATGGGCATACGAGATGCGCCAGATTGGCTCTAGTGCAAGTGGGAGACTGTTGGAATGGATGCCCTAGAGGCAATCTAGTTTAGTATGAATTTATTTTTGGCTAGAGAATTCATTTATTATTTATTGGATATTTAATATAATGAAGTCCTTAGATTTACAATTGTGTTGTTTATCTTAAATATCCCTAGTCCAGTATAATGATTAACAGGACAATCATCTATAGACTAGTATTGTGTTGGATTGATATAGAGATATCATGATCCAACACATAGGTGTGCATTAAGGGTAATGACGCACTAGATTGACCCATCTCTGACAAGGCTACATACACGTTATGATAAGTCACTAGCGCTTCTCGCGGTGCAATGGTATTGTCATCCTTAGACTTGAAGTCGCTAGATATTCTAGTTGTGGATTATTGTGATTTTGGTAGCGTTACAGGGTAGTTATAAAGGCGTGTACCGGATACAATAAGAAGCAATCTTAGAGATCATAGTGGACGTAGATAGAATTTGTCCCTCCCACATAACGGGAGCAAATATCCTAGGCCACTCGAGGGATAGTGCTTATAGAATGTCTGGCCATACTCAAATAAATCAATATTGGATATTGATGTAATTTGCACGAATAAGCCTATTCCCATGGATCGAGAAACTGTGGATTGGATATACGAGTGTGACTTGTATGCCTCGTGTCCAATCCGGATATAAAGACAAAGGGATGAGACAATTACTTGTACAAGGTTTGTCAAGATGACTATTCTATTAGTTGGCTAGAATGGATGTTTTGCTAGAGACCGCTCCATATTAGCAAATTGTTGCTACCAACTAGATAGAACATATGGGTTCACACGCTATATAGAGTTGAGCTAGATATGGGAATTAATTAATTGGATTAATTAATTAGAAGGATCACTTTGCAATACCTTGCAAACTTAGTAGGGACTAATTTGAAAGGAAAGGACTAAATTGAATTCTAGTAGGACTAGAATAGGTCCTTTAGGTAGTTGGCAAGGATTTGTTGGACTATATAAAGGACATTCCTTCCTTCCTTCCCACACTTATGACATTATTGATCATAACTTGAGTGGGAGTGAACAAAAAGGAGAGAGCAAGCAAGCAAGAGAGGAGCCGCCGCCCCTCCCTCGCCGCCGCCGCCCCTCCCTCGCCGCCGCCCCTCCCTGTCGACCACAAGGAGGCCGAACACCTCCTTGTTCGTCTGGTTTTGCGTGATTCTTATTCCTCTTCCTATTTTCGGGCTAGCACCAAGGATTGGAAGATCTAGTATTCAACTCTAGGCGTGGATCAAATATAGAATGTGACATAATTCGCGTTTGAAGTCATCAAAGGAGAACCCTAAGGTGTGTTATTGATTTCTTCCTTTACCATCTTTATGTATCTTGACTTGTGATCCTTGGAGGGTTTTGCATGGTTTATGATTGTTTGTGTTTCCGTTGCGCATCCATGAATCAAAACCCTACACCTCGAGGATGTGTACATGACACAACCGGAGGGTTTTGAGGATCCAGAGAATGCCAATAAAGTCTGTAAGCTGCAAAGATCCATTTATGGATTAAAGCAAGCTTCTAGGAGCTGGAATCGACGTTTTGATGACGAGGTCAAAGAGTTTGGCTTCATCAAGAACGAATATGAGCCTTGTGTTTACAAGAAGGTTAGTGGGAGCTATGTAGTGTTCATGGTCTTGTATGTCGATGACATACTAATCATTGGAAACAACATTCCTACTTTGCAATCTGTTAAAGATTGGCTAGGAAAGTGTTTTGTAATGAAGGACTTAGGAGATGCAGCATATATACTTGGTATAAAGATCTATAGAGATAGATCTAGAAGGCTACTCGGCCTAAGTCAGAGTACATATATAGACAAGGTGTTGAAGAGGTTCAACATGCAAGATTCCAAGAAGGGATTCTTGCCCATGTCCCATGGAGTCACTCTTTCCAAGAATGAATGTCCCTCCAATGAGATTGAGAAGGACCGCATGAGTAGGATACCCTATGCTTCGGCCATAGGATCCATCATGTACGCCATGTTGTGTACTAGACCAGACGTATCATACGCGTTGAGTATGGTGAGAAGATATCAGTCTAATCCGGGTGAGAGTCACTGGATTGCTGTCAAAAACATCCTAAAGTACTTAAGAAGAACTAAGGATGCATTCTTGATATTTGGAGGAATGGAAGAGCTAAGTGTAATGGGTTACACTGATGGAAGCTTCCAAACCGACAAAGATGACTACATCGCAGTCTGGATACGTGTTTTGCCTGAATGGAGGAGCTGTGAGCTGGAAGAGTTCCAAGCAAGGGACAGTTGCCCATTCTACCACAGAAGCTGAGTACATTGCTGCTACGGAAGCAGCAAAAGAGGCAGTTTGGATAAAGAAGTTTATCACTGAGCTCGGTGTGGTCCCTAGCATCGTGGATCCATAGAGTTGTATTGTGACAAATCCAGGGCGATCGCACAAGCCAAGGAACCGAGATCACACCAGAAATCAAAGCATGTACTTAGGAGATTCCATCTTATTCGTGATATGATCGATCGAGGAGATGTGAAGATGGGCAAGATTCCAACGGATGACAATTTTTCAGATCCGCTCACAAAACCTCTTGCGGAGCGAAAGCATGAAGGGCACGCCAGATCTATAGGCATACGAGATGCGCCATATTGGCTCTAGTGTAAGTGGGAGACTGTTGGAATAGATTCCCTAGAGGCAATCTAATATTTAGTATGAACATTGTTATTGGCTAGAATATTCATTTATTATATATGGTGATATTTAATATAATGAAGTCCTTAGATGCAATGTGTTGTTTATCTTAAATGTCCCTAGTCCACTATATTGATTAATAGGACGATCAAATATAGACTAGTATGTGGGTAGATTGATATGGAGATATCAAGTCTAACACATGGGTATGCATTAGGAGTAATGACATACTGGATTGACCCACAACGAGAAGGATGCATTAGATTATGTTAAGTCACAATCGCTTCTCGTAGTGCTAATATAATTGCAATCCTTAGACTTGAAGTCACTGGATACTCTAGTTGTGAAATATTGGTGCTTTGATGTTATCAAACGTTACACCGTAACTGGGTAATCATAAAGATAGCTATCGGGCATGATAGGAAGCAAGCTTAGAGATCGTAGTGATGTAGAGAGGATTTTTCCCACCCACATAATGGGAGAAAATATCCACGGCCACTCAAGGGATGAGGCTTATTGAATGTCTGGCAAGACTCAATCAATATGAAGATATTGATGTTATCTGCTTGCATAAGCATATTCCCAGGATCGAGGAACTATGGATTGAATATACGAGTGTGACTGTTTATGTCTCGTGTCCAATCCGGATATGGAGACAAAAGGATAGTGCAATATGAGATATTGGGCACAAGAGGTTTGTCGGGATCACTGACTATTTCTATTAGTTGGGTGGTGTGGATGTGTTTCTAGACACCGCTCCATGTTAGTAATAAGTTACTACCAACTAAGTAGAAACCTATGGGGTCACACGTCAAATAGAGTAGAACTAAATATGGGATTAATTAATATGATTAATTAATAAGAAGGATCATTATGCAACACCTTGCAAAATTAGTAGGACTAATATGCAAGGAAGGGACTAATCCAAGTTCATATAGAACTAGGAGGGACCTTTATGTAGTTAACAAGGAGTTGTTGGACTATATAAAGGAGGCTCTAGCTTCCTTCCCACGAATGTTAATGTTATTAGACATAACACAAGAGAGTGGGAGAGAGAAAAAGAGAGAGAGCAATACAATTTAGAGGCGTCCGCCCCTAGTAGTCCGCCCCTTCCCGTCGGCACAAGAGAGGGCCGAAACCCTCTTTTCTTCCCTTTGGTTGCTTGACTCCTTCTTCCCTCTTCCTCCGGTCCAAGCTAGCACTTGAGAAGGAAGAATATAGATCTCACCTCTAGACGTGGATCAACCGTAGAGACGAGGACAATATTCTTCGTGTGATCTCCCAAACCAAAAGGTACACAATTACTATGTCCCTTATCATGTTATGATGTCTCTTCCTGTGATCCTTGGTGGCTTTGAGTAGGATTAAATTTTTATTATTCCGCTGCGTTACATACGTCAAAACCCAACAGTAATGGTCATGGGAGGCAGCAAAACTACAACCAGGGAGATGCAGGAAAAAATGGACCTAGAATCGCAACAAAAATGAAGCTGGAAATGGAAGAGCTGGAAATGGAAATATGGGGAGGATAGCAGTAATGACAAGGTCTGAGGAAGAAGCTGATCCTGGAAATGACACGGGTACTTTCTTTACCTATGAATAGCACCCTATCATACCATTTGAACATATACACTATACCTTAGACCGTCGACCTATTTGATCGAATACTTTGGGCTAATGTTTTCAAGGAAATTGGTATAAGTACAAGAGACGTCACTCTTTGAGGGGGAGAGAGAATGCAACCTTTCGTTTAAAACTATTATGTGCATAGAACCCCTATGACGTGCTTAACCTTGACTCCTTAATTGACTAATTTTAGCTTCGAGGACGAAGCTCTGTTTAAGGGGGGGGGAGGGGGGGGAGGATGTAATACCCCGTCTTACTGCTTGGGGTAAAGTCGTAAATTTAGAAGCTAAATTAGAATAGATTTGAGACAAAATAATATTGAATACGCTATCGTAATTTGCTAGATTTATTTTAGTAACAAATTTTATAGTAAACGAACACTTTTAGACTAATATAATGTTATGTTTATATATATATATATATCGTAAATTTAGAAGCTAAATTAGAATAGATTTGAGACAAAATAATATTGAATACGCTATCGTAATTTGCTAGATTTATTTTAGTAACAAATTTTATAGTAAACGAACACTTTTAGACTAATATAATGTTATGTTTATATATATATATATATATATTGTAAATAACAACAACAACAACAATAATAATAATAATAATAATAATAATAATAATAATAATAATAATAATAATAATAATAATAATAATAATAATAATAATAATAATAATAATAATAATAATAATAATAATAACTAACAACAACAACAACAACAACAACAACAACAATAATAATACTTTTGAGAAAATTATTCAGGTAATATTTTTAAAAAATGTTAGATTAATGTTTATATTTTAATCCGAGTGTATTTATTTATTTTTAGTCGTTAGCGCGTTTACGACCACCGCGATACTTTGTAGTTGAGTCACGCCCAATCAACCAAAATAATGGTGTGCCAACCACACCAAATAATATCAAAGAGTTTATTTTTCACTTGAATAAGTCACCAGCTTCACTATTCCTCTTTGTCTTTTTCTTCTTCTTCTTCTTCATATTTTCTTCGGCAATGATTTTGCCTCTCGACAAACCACCGCACAACCGCCTACTTTACCGACCCAAAATCCTATAAAAACTCACCCTCCTCCTTCTCTTCTTCGGCAGATCACCACACCACCAATAGCCACCACTGCCTCCCTCATCTGCGCCACCATCATCATCATCTTCGCCTCCGGCAAAAACCCACCACCGTGAACAACACCACCACCTTCACTCTCAGTTTCACTCCTAACTCTCTGCCCCTTTTCTTTTCCTCTCTGTCTCTGCTCACTGAGAGCCACATCAGCAGCAGAAGCAGCTAGCAGGCCACAACCAGCCACCCCCGACGCCATTGCCACCATCGGAGAAACCCACCGAGACCCCGCCACCTTCATCCTTCATCTTCTCTGATTTGTGCTCTCTCACACCCCCGTCTTTGCGATCAGAACATAGAAAGAGTGAGTGACATATCAACAACAGCAGAAGCCGCAACACACCACCACCGGACCTCCATTAACGCCGACAACAACTCCAGTCAAACTCCACCGAAACCAAAACAGAGCCACCCATCACTTGAAACCAGCACCAGTAGCCTCCTTGGGGTCCGACAAAGCTAGTAGGAGGCTCGGCTAAGTCCAGAAACCACCGGAAAAGCTCCGGTCGAGCTCCACCTCTGGCGCCACCGTTCGACCACTTGACCCAACTCAATTCGCGACCGTTGCTTGTGATTTTTGGACCGGGTACGCTCTAAATCTTCCCTTAGAATGATTTCAGTTGTAACGATTGCCGGATTTGAGCGACTCCGATCACCGGCGAAATCGTTAAAACCCAATAAATTTAGAAGAAGAACTAAACTAAGAAATAAACAACTGAAAGAAATTGAAACGTAATCTACTTGAAATGGAGATAGAAATTGAAACGAAAAATTATCATAGTTCATAATCATCCATTAACAGTCGTTATCTGGTTCTTATGAAGAACCAGAGTATTCTCCAAGAAATCTAGTAAAATACTATCTTGTCCTTACAAGTCTGCTCCTAGTTGCATTCCTGTCCTCTCCTACTTTAGAAATTGCTCTTAATCCCCCATAATGGTTGAAAATTATTTTGTGATCCTAGAGGATCATGACATCAGTAGTTATAATCACGTTTAAGGCTTCGATTCTTGTTTCGTTCGAATGGCTTATTATGTTCTTGATAGGGGGTAGTTTATGTAGTTTTTGAAAATTAAGGGTAAAGTGTATAGCTTATGAAACTGTTTTAAATAATAAAGGGGTATCTGTGTTCTTTTAGCATATCTTGGGGGTTCTCTTGTCATTTAGCAATCTGAATATATAAAAATGAGATAAAAATATGATTTTCGAGTTTAAATTAAATTCTAAAATTTCTAACTATTATTCTAATTAAATAAAGTGAGAAATATTAAATTAATATAATTACAAATAATTTTTAATTAACATGTATGTATTTTATTGAAAATATATCGATTTGTTAAGATAAAAATTACTATGAATAAGTTTGCTATTAAGTACTATATTAGAATTGAAATTAATGTTTTTTTCAATTTATAGCAACCATTTATTTGTATTAATTAGAAGAATAATTTCTCTCAAAGATTTATATTCATTTACTAAGAATATTATAAATAGTTTCCATACTTATTTTTATAAATTTGATAAATAAATAGCGGTTTTACTAATATTATTCTTTAAATAATTTCTTGGTTACTTAGAAATAAATATGTTGGTAAAATTCATTTAATAAGTATTAAAATCTTAAGAACCTAATATGATTTTCTATATAATAAATTTAAATGTAAAATATTATTACGCGAAAAGTATAAGTGTTGTATTAGGGGAATTTGGTGATTTCTATACGACTCGTTTAGACTTATAGCAAGTCTTGTCGGCATGCTTGTATAGATAAATTCGTAATCGAATAAATGAATGTACTGTGTGGGTGACCAATTCGTTGACGAAGGCTACGTGTCCTTCTAGGGGATCTTTACGTACTAATCGTTGAGGCTTAAGGTGAGTATACATGCCTGTCCTAGTATGCCCCGTTTCTTTCGTGTCAAATTGTGATATTTTGATCTGTCTCAAAATATGTTTGTGAGTATACATGTCAAGTCTTGCGTGCTAGCTTCCTTCGTGTCATAACACGATTTTGTTGTCTGTCTCAAAATGTGTTTTGAAATATACATACTTTACTTGAGTTCTGTTCATATTTTGAAAGGACTACTTTGAGACTGTCACACGATTAATAACGTAAAGTGGAAAGAGTTCTGCGGGGAACGTCATTTGGATCTTTGTCATTTGGTTTGGTCGTCGTTGGCTTCGTCCACTCGACCCATTATTATTTAGCTCGGTTTCAATTAGCCCCGGGTTCGCTCTATGTACTCGCCTCTCTGTCCGCAAGAAGTCTTAGGGGGGTGCCGACACTTAAGGTCGTGGTAGCCAGTGATGGGATGGATTTGTAATGTGGATGAATTTTCCCCGTTCAACTCAAGAATTGAAAATGGAATATCTGGTTTGGAAATTAATGGGTAACTGGTTCTTTCTAATTAATGGGAACCTCATATTTGGATTATTGGAATCGGATTGAAATTTTCCTCCGATAATAAAATATGGATTAAAGATTGGTTTCTGAAAATTCCTGAAATGGTGATTGGAACTCGGGAATATCTTATTCCTCGACTGTATTTTTTTTACTTCAGCTGTATTTTTACTCTGATATTATAAACCTGTCTCCATTGCGTGTTTGACATGCTTGGGTGTTACTCACACAATATTTCAGTGCTGATTTTCGAAAAACTGCGGTTCTTGTTTACCTTCCCACCGCAGGATTAGGAGACAGAGACTACGGAGTTGCGGAGTACGAGACTCACGTAGAATAATAATGACATGGGAAGTTTTCTAGTATGTTAGTTCATGTGTAATATAGTAGTACTGAATGTCATATGTAAGATACCTTGTGTGTGATGTCTAATAATAATGTAATATATGGAGGTTTTTTTCTTTCGATATCCGCTGTTACTTTTAGCAGCGCCCTCCCCGCTTGTCCGAGCTAGATAAGGGGGTTGTTGCACTATCCACTTCATGATCACGAGTATATATATTAGCAAGGCTTGTGGGTACTTGTACACTTGAAGTCTATACGATTCTTGCACTACCTCTGTAATATATGTCCAGTTTTGATTTATGAATTCTAGTTTAGAGATGTATAGTTTTGGAAATGACAAACTGACATGACAAATCCTCACACGTATCAGAAAGCCGTGTGATAGTTTTGTTCTACCATGACCATATTTTAAGTGCTTTAAATATTTTATTTTATAATAGTGGCTGTTATAGTACGTCCTGACCCCATCCGAAGAAACCGGCTAAGTCAATTTTTCGCGGTAACAAATTTTTTTACAGCAAAGACAAAAAATGGGTGCCAGGGCGCCGCCATGAAAAACTCGGGTAGAAATGTAAATAAATTGATACAACTGTAAAGTTGAAGATAAAATTTCAGATAAAAATAATTAAAATGGAAAAAAAATGAATTTTAATGGAGTATATTGAATTGAATTAGACAGAAACGTAAACAATTCTAGACAACTAATGGAAAGACACGAACCTCCCCTACCTTTATCGAAACTATAAGCAACACTCATATGTGTCGTTTAACCAAAAAAAGAGAATGATGCATTAATTCCTCTTAGGTAATTACACCTAGCTCTCCGGAAATTCCATATCATGCATGAGCTACCCCCAAAAGTTATTAGACATTTCATTTGTGCCATCTTCTTCATACGTATTTTAACCCAGCATGAATTCTAGCTATCATGACTTGGTTTTGATGAGCATAAACGATTAAGAGTGGGTTTTGAGTTTACCCACACAAAAAATGATGAAAACAGTTGAGAAATGAGTCAGGTAGGGTCTCCCGTCGGTCTGTTTGGCAGTGGTGGTAGGCGGTGATGATTCCGACGTCCTTTGCAATGACCCCCTTACCCGGCTCGACGAGACCGGGAGGGCGATGCTAAAAGTAACGGCAGAAATCCAAAGCACAACATCCCAACATATATATACATACTGTTAAACATTACAACACGTTCTCAAGTCTTTCATATGTTTCTATTATACATTATGCTAACATTATTCATACTGTTTTACAACTTGTGACAGAACCTCTTTAGTGAGTCTCGTACCGGGTCATGCTATAGTCTTCTTCTTCTTCTAAACCTGCGGGGGGAGAAAACAAGGACCACAGTTTCTTAAATCAGCATAACTTACTGAGTAAGTAAACACCCAAGCTCGTAAAAAGGCGGATAGAGCATCATTTTATTTCATTTCAGAACATGAGGAGGAATAAGTCGGAAAACTATAACTCGATGATCAAATGAAAAGTGCAAGTAAAACTTTTATCTTTGAAAACTCCTTCTTACTCTGTAGCTAGGAGTAATATCCCGATCCATTCTTCTTTCTATTCATAAACATCCTTGTCTCATAGAAAAGCCAGTTTTAACTTTGTTGATACGGGGAAAGATCTACTATACTATCACTAGCAACCATGACCTTAACTGTCAGCAGCCCCCTAAGACTTCTTACGGCCAGAGAGGTGAGTACATGGAGCGATCCGGCAGGTTGCGACCGGATTAAAATAATAGGGGTCGAGTGACCGAAGTCAACACGAAAATAATAATAAGTTTCTCTCGTACAACTCTTTCCACTTTACGTTATTACGTTTTATTACTTTAGTGTGACGATTTCAAAGAAAACATTTCAAATCGTACACAAATCTCAAGTAAAACATATATACATCACAAAAAACATTTTGAGACAAATATTAAAATCATATTATGACACGAAATGAGCTAGGCACGCTAGGCTAGGCATATTTACTTACCTAAATCCTCACCAATTTAGCACGCAAAGTCTCGTAGAATGTCAAGTGGCCCCCGTCTACAAACTTGTCACCTACACGGTACGTTTCTTTATTCGATCACAAGTTTATCGACACAAATATACAATTGGAAATTATTATTACAAGCCTAGCGAGTTTTATTTAAAATCTCTCAACTCTCACTATATATATACATATTTTTAAAATATTCTAAATTTTAATATCATATAGAAACCCATATTTTAAGTCCATAAGCTTTTAATAATTATGAAATACTAATTTTATCAACATATCTATTTTTAAGTAACTAAGAAATAATTTAATGAACAATATTATTATATTAGCCATTCATTTATCAAATTTATAAGACTAATTATTTATAATATTTTTAGTGAAATCATTCTTTTTATAGTACGAATAACGTTCATTATAAATTGGAAAAGCCGTTAATTTTAAATTCTAAAGTATTTATTGTTTACCAACTGATTTAAAACAAACCGAAGATTAATAATTTACAAGTTATGCTTCAATCTTATTATCAAGAAAATAAATTCTATTTAACTAGCTCATATTTTATCTATATTATTTAATTATTGAACTTACTTTTATTTTGATATTATTATTATTATCATTCTTATTACTATTATTATTACTATTATTATTATTATTATTATTATTATTATTATTATTATTTCTATTATTATAATTAGTATTATTAATATTATTATTACTACCATTACCATTAGTATTATCATTACAAATGAAAGCTTTAATCGACTGTTATGCGGAAAACTCTAATGCCGGGAACTTGAAATCAATTCGTCTCAAAACATAAAGTACTATAAAACAGAAACGCGTACCGTTCGCCATGGATTAAGCTTGGCAACGAACTTCTGAAACCGTGATTGTTCCTGCTTTGATCGCAAACGCAGTACCTCCTCTTCTTGATAAGAACCGCAATCGATATTCTATCCTTCTTCTCTATGTCTCCTTCAATAATCCATGACTGATTTCTTTTCGTGATGGAAGTGTTGTTGTTCTTGACAAACTTTGAGGAGTCATGGTCCTTTTATAGATGAGAGAAGAGGGCCACATCAATGGTGTAACGGCTATCAGTTAATGCCAAACATCATGGCCTTTAAAACTGATAGTGGGAATACACCATTAATACAATAAAACTACATAATGGGATATAATTACTAGCCGTTATATAAGTTAATGGAATCTAATTAAAATGGTAGGTTAGTGTTACTATTATTATTATTATTTATTATTATTATTATTATTATTATTATTACTATTATTATTATTATTTAGAATAGTGACTAGAAAGTGTAGCAATTGATTTAACTTTAAAAATCCTATTTTTATTTTATTTTTATGTTTTCAGATTATTAAATAACAAACAAACCCCCAAAGTATGCTAAAACAACACAAATGCCCCTTATTCTTTAACTAAATTTCTTTCTGAAATGACAACTACCTCCCCCTAAGCATGAACTTCCAACTTGATCAATCTAAACGTGAATCTAAGCATCAAGACATGATTTTGACTATGTAAATCAATTGAGGGCGAAGATTAGAGCGTACCGGTACCAAAAAACGCGAGAAACAACCGAGAATTGAGTCGGGTCGGGGGGCCGAACGGTGACGCTGGATATGGAGCTCGACGCTGGTGATTGGGGCGGTTCTCGGTTCGACTGAGCCTGCTAATGGCTTCGACGGGGTCCTAGTAGTTGCTTGGAGCGAGTTTTCACCCGTGGGTGGTTCTGGTGGCGTTTGGCCGAGAGCTTCGCCGGCTTTAATGGAGGTTCGTCGACGGTTTGGTGGTGCCCTGTGTTGCTGCTTCTGCTGCTGCTGTTATATCCTCCTCTCTTCCTCTGTTTTGATCACGACGGAGAGGAGGTGAGAGGAAACGAAGCAGCGAAGAGAAGAAGTAGAGGTGGTGATGCTCGGTGGTCTTGCCGGAAGTTGCAGCGGCGGTGGTGGTGGCTTCTAGCCGTTGTTGCTGCTGCTGTTTCGCGGCTCTGCTCGTGGCAGAGAGCAAGAGAGAGAGAGGAACAGAGGGAAATAAGAGAAGAAGTATGTGTGGGTTACGGTCAGGGGCGGATCCAGGATTTCATGACAGTGGGGGCTAAATTAATGAAAAATAATAAAAATAAGGGTAAATTCTAATTTTTGTAGTATTGAGTGGGGGCTATGATGGAATTAATTTGGGGGCTAAAGTGAAAAGATATAAAAAAAGAAGGGAAAAAGTTCAATTTTTAAAAATTGAGTGGGGCTATAGCCCCCACCATGCTCTATGTACATCCGCCCCTGGTTATGGTGGTGCTCTCGGTGGTCTTCTCCGATGGTGGCAGTGGCGATGGTGGTGGTTCTGTTTCTGCCACCGTTGCTTGCTGCCTCTGTTTCTTGGCAGAGAACAGAGTGAGACACAGAGAAGAGGTGGAGAGGGAGAAGTGGGCAATGGGTGAAGGTGGGGGTGTTGGTGGTGGCCGAAGATGAAGGAGATGGAGGCAGTGGTAGTTGTTGTGCTTTCTGAAGGAGAAGAGAGTGATGCATTTTATAAGAGGAGAAAGTGATGGAGGTGGCGGTGGGTGGTGATTGTGTCGGGTGAATTGTTGCCGAAGAAGAAAAAGTAGTAGAAGAAGAAATATTGAAGAAGAGGTAGAAAACAACGAGGAAAAGACAAAGAAGGAAGATTTTTTTTTGGTAATGTTTGCTTTAGAAAATTATTGGGTGTGGCAATAACATCACTTTACGCGGGAGTTATACACGTGCTAACGACAAGAAAATTCTCGCGCAATTATTTACGAATACTATTCCAATACTTCTTAAAATTTCACGAAAATTCTCTTAACTATAAAATACAATAGTTTATAAAATGTTATTATATTTTTCTTTTACGACTAAACTTATGTTTAAATTGTCAATTTTACTGTTTTACCCTATGGTATTATACGGAGTATTACATCCTTGACTCCAACTCAGCTTGCTTCTGGCCACTTTGGACCTCTTGGAGACGGATGGGATCAAGCTTCGGGGGTGGGTATCGCCGATTTCCTTGAGCTCGAAGCTTTCGCCAGTAACAATGGAGTCACGGAGGTGGATTTGTTGTTGTTGTTGTTGTTGTTGTTGTTGTTATTGTTGCCGCCGTCGCTTTTTACTGAGAGGAATAGGGAGAGCTTGAGAGGGACACGGGTTGGAGATGGTGGTGAGGAGGGATGGTGGTAAAGATGGTTATGGAGGAGGTGGTGGTGTGTTCGGGTAACACGGAGAGGGAGAAGAGAGTATGTTGGTGTGGTTAATGGAGGAGAAAAGAAGAAGAAGATGTATTAAATAGAATAAGATGGGTTGGGTAGGAAAAAAAAGAGGGAAAATAAATTTTACCCAATTGAGTTGTGGATTGGGTTTCAGGTCGGGTTTTAGCAAAATACGGGTCATGGGTGAAATACGTATCATTATACCGGGGTAGGTTGGGTTGTAAATAAAATACAAGAATGTATAAATATACCATATATACTAACGGGTTATTCTTATACAAGTCGGGTAAGATAAAATACGGTTAGCTGACAAGTATATTGTACATGTATAGATTGGTACATAAAATATATATTTACACACTTAAACTTATATAAAAGACAACTACAACCCCTTAATTTCTATAAACTCAAAATTAGCCCCCAAGCTTAAAAAAATTATCAAACTACTCATACTTTTCAAAACATGGCATATATAGTAATTTATAAAAATAATTTAACTATAAGCAAATCGTTTACTAAGTGTAACACGACTATCGAACCAATATGTTCTCACTTCGAAAAATTCCTAACGACATGTCAAATTACTAGAATACCCCTAGGGTAGAACACAAGTTGTTACATGATTGCCCTACCAGCTCTAGAAAGGAGCAAGCCTTTCCAAGGGGAACATTTAGCTTGTATATTGGAGGGAATTGGATCATCCATGTGAATTCCTAAATACTTAGTAACCATGTTGGATGGAGTGATACTGGTAGTGGAGTGGAAATGATTGATCTTGAGTATTACAATTTGAATTAAGAATGAAAGAGGATTTCCGACAGTTAGTTTGTCGTCTTAATTGAGCATTATATGATGCCAACCGGACGTTGAGATGTAGTGCAGTGTGGTCCGTGAGAGCGAAGTAGAGCATGCTATTATCCGCAAAATTGCAGGTGTGATATTGGTGGGGCACTAGCGGATGTCCTAATTCATGTAAGATTTTCCCAGTTGTTGCTGATAATGCAAATTATAAGAGATGACCTCAACTCATAAAGAGAAGAGAAATGCTGACAAGGGATCCCCTGTCTTAAACCTCTTTGAGAGAAAAATGGATGTATAAGATCCATTAATAAGAATATAGTAAGATACAATTGTTACACATTGCATAATCAGATTATGGAAGCGAGGAGAGAAGTGAATTTGATGCAGGAGATGAGATAGAAAATCCCACCTAACTTTACCAAAAGTCTTATAAATATCCGCTTTGATGGAAACAAACTTGTTCGTATAGGTGTGATTTAAGACAAAGTGATTTAACCGTGTAAGACGTATATTATCCTGAATAATTCTTCCGATGATAAAACCATTTGATTTACAAAGATACGGTAAGAAATAACCTGCTCAAGCATATTATCCAAGACCTTATAAATGATCGTATAAATGACATTACATAGGTTAATGGGCCTAAAGTCAGAAGAGGGATTAAGCACCTTTAAATTAATGCAATCAGAGTTTTGTAGTAGCTACTTTGAGTGGATGACCAAATTTAAGAAAAGAAAAGATAGAACTGCTTTAATAACATACGTGAATATAAAAGGCCAATTCGTATCATAAAGTCCATATAGCTTTTATTGTTTTCAGCTACAAAAACTTGGGTCACTCAAACTCATAACAATTCGTTATTGTGTTAATTTATGTTCTATAGGCAAAGAGCACGAGAAACACGGGCAATCGATTAAAGCAGGTTGATCTTCATAGGACTGGGAGAAGAAGCCATGCAGTCATAAGAGAGAAGGTACAGACTAGTGAATGGTATTTCAATATTTGATTTTATGAATGTTTGGATAATATGCAATTACTGATATATATTTCTTGCATATTAACAGAAGAAAGCAAACAGTGAGCCGCATGATCGAGTTGCTATGTATTATTCTACACATGTAGATAAGAAGGGAAACCCATCTGATGCGACCATAGGTGTACGAATTGTAAGTCCCAACCGTTCAACGTTTTGATAAATACCGACATGTATTTGTTTGGCTTAAGTTATAATGCAAATGCTGACGAGTACATGTATGTTAGGCACATATGAATCAGAGGTTTGCAGAGACACCTGAGGAGACGCGTCATGATCCCGACGTTCGAGAGGGGGTTTATCAGGAGGTTTTTGGTCCTGAAAAACACGACCGGGTAAGATCCTTGGGTCTAGAAGTCACACCTACTCAAGTGTTTTGCCCCTCATCGTCCCGTCGGTCTTCCGATCGGATTCAACTGCAAGCTGAGTTAGATGCTACGAGGAGGGAAATTGAAGAGCGAAGGAAATATTTTGAAGCAAAGCAAGAAGCACAAGATCGGCAGATAGAAGAGATGAAGAACTTCATTGTGGTTATGGCAAAGGAAATGGGCCAGTCTTTCCCCTTCACTCTGTCAGAGACTCAGCCACCATTCCAGACTCAGACACCATCTCCTATGGCATCTCCAGCACGAGATTGGTCACCGTCCTTAGAACATCTCCCTCCGTCTCCCGTCCTTGCCACCAAGCAGCCGGCTGGACGTGTATCTCGCTAGGTTCCACCTACTTCGGGCACACTGACTTCTACTACCGATCAGTCAGCTGGACGTGTATCTCGGCAGCTTCCACCTAGTCCGGGCATTCTGACTTCTGCCACCGAACAGTCGGCTTGACGTTTATCTGGCCAGGTTCCACCTATTTCGGGCACATTGACTTCTGTTACCGAGCAGTCGGCTAGACCTGTATCTCGCCAAGTTCCACCTAGTTTGGGAATAAAGACACCTGGCCAGGTTCAGGTAATTTTACAATTTTTCAAGCATTTATTTATCTGCAAACACCATTTACTAAACTGTGCAAGAATGTCTGATATAGTTTACCATTTCCTGAACTCTGCATGAACTGTGCAAGAATGTCGGATATTTCTAGTGAAATTTTGGAACAGTCAGGGGGCAAGTGCCACCCTTGCCCTATGTAGTTGCCCCCTGCTAAGGGAGTAAACGACTTTGGACAAACCCCACTGGAGTCATGTGGCCAGTCCCAGTTAAACTGGGAATAAATCTTGTTCTCATTGTCATTCTGCTCTTGATGATGATGATGATGATGGTGGTGGGGAATGTGTATATCTGCTTTTGTGCATCATCACTTCTGCTGCAAGTTCTCTTATCCATTTCAGATTACTTTAGTAATATAAGGAGTAGTATATAGAGACATGGGGGAATTCTCAATCTTGTTCTCATTACTTTAGTAAATTAGTTTATTGTCACTAGTTACTCTGCAAGCACTTCCTAATATGAAATCATTAGTTTAGGTCTGTGTTTGGTAAAGTTGGGTTCCTGCAACTTCTACGGTTGAAATACCCATGATGAAACTGCTACTGTTCAATATTCTGGGTATGCATGTATTCATCACACTAGTTTGAGCCATTGTTTGAAGTTGCAAAATCACTGACATAATGGGCACACTTTTACATATTTTTTTTGGTCGTTTTCTAATATTAATTTTTTATTTCATCAAGCGACATGTCGGAGAGGTGGTTAACATCTACACATGGACCAAACCTCCGGTAATCTTGGCACGTGGCACTATTATCTCAATCAATCCAAACAAAATGGTTGACGGGCAACTCATTGGTGAAGGCAATGCCGAAGTCCGCATCGGCGTAAGCAAGAAGATAAATTTCCGTTGCGTCGGTATCGGACATATGCTACTTGTATACTGGCTGCGAAAGGGAAGAGTGTTGTGTGGCCCATTAATGATGTAAGACATTTTTTTAATATAATTACACTTGGAAATATTACAGTTTAGAAATATTTCTAAAACTTTTATGTGTATTAAACTTTTTTGCAGCTTGGTCCGTACGAGCAGGAACCGAAGATGAAGTCTAAGATGCCCAGTCAAAGTTGAAGCAAGGAGGATGACGGACGAGCGGATGTTCTTGCGAATATATTTTTTGGTAATTAGTTGGGCATGTTAAGGGATAGTTTTTGGTTATTAGTTGGCTACTTGGCTATGTTTTTTGCTCCCTGTATTAGGCGAACTACTCCGATCCGTTTTGTTTCGTTTGACTTGGAATTGTGTGTTCTATGACTTTTGAATATTCTGGACAATGTTCTCGAATTCAGCAGTAAAACTTTTTGGTTAGTTGGACGAGTTTTGATATGAGTACGTGTTTTTACCTTAATCTTGAACTCAGTTGTATGTTCTTGAATGGCCTTGAATGGCCAGGTATGTGTTTTTACCGGGGATGTAAGCCAAAATGGGCAGCTTATTTAAAAAAAAAAAGAGCACAAAAACGGTGGTTTCTAGCAAAAATGTAGCGCCCTTTAGCAAATTAAATGGCTCTTAGAAAAGCGCCCTTTGATTATTGGCGCTTTACAAAAGCGCCGTTAATTTTCGGCGGAAATAACAAAGCGCCGGGAATATGTACATAGGGCGGTTGTCTAGCGTCGTAAACTGTATACGACACTTAGTTTAAAGGCAGAAGCCTAGCCGCCTTAAAAACCGCCGTAAGTGCTTCTAAAGGCGGTTTTGGAACTTTTAGCGGCGCTTTAAGACCGCCCTTTCAGGCACTTTTTCTAGTAGTGAGAGATTGAAACCCATAAAGTCCTGGGGGCTTTATGGGGGTTCCATGGAGAAGAAGTCAACTCTAACCTCTTCTTTAGTGGGTTCCCTGGAGAAGAAGTCAACTCTAACCTCTTCTTTAGTGAAGGAGAGCTATAATGATTGTTGCTGAGTAGACATCAACTGGGCATTGACGTTATCAAACTTTCAAATAAAGCAATTAGATATACAACCTTTATGTTTGTTGCATACCACTCTGTCTCTTTTTTTTAGCTTCATTTGACTTTTTTAACTCGTATCTGAGTCAATTTTACCGTGTAATAGAGTAACTTTTACTCTACAACACAATGAAAAAAATATTAAAAAATTGCATCATTTTGATAGCCAAATCATCGGGTCAAAGTGACCCAGTGAATAGTGTCAAAAGTCAAAATGAGACTAAAGAGAAGAGACAGAGTGGTATGTATCATTTGTTAACTTTCTCTTTTAATATGTTAGGTAAAAGTTTATAAAAAGACAGTTTTTGCTTTCATTCTCACCCACAAAATTTTATAAAACCACAACATTTACCTATATTTTCTACGTCCACCATCTATCCATTTGCGGGTAATTAAGATTATAAAAAGAGAATTTATTATTTACTTTGTGAAAATATTATTTATTTTTTAGAATAAAAGCTTTCTAATTCATAGGCCACCTAGGGTGGTAGCTCACCTAGGGTGGTAGCTCAAGTGGTAGAGCGTTGAAAGCCCTTGAATGAAGTCCCACGTTTAAACCCAGTTGACGATAAAATAATTTCTCAAAAAATAAAAAATAAATTTTTTTTTTTTTTTTTTTTTTTTTTTTATTTATTTAACTATCCGCTAGGAAAATATTCATTCCAAAGAAACCCAAACCAAGTTGACAAAGAAAAACAAGGCTAAATTGCACCGGAGGTACCCATGTTTTGCAAAAACAGACTAGTGAGTACCCAAATTTCAAAATTGAGCACCACGGGTCCTAAATTTTCAATTTTCGAGCAGTGGGTACCCTTCTGTTAACTTTCCCATAATATTGGACGGAAAAATATAAAAGACTATTGTACCCCTCAGTTTCACCTCCAACTTTTATTACATTACAAGTTTTAATAATAAATCTAAAGAAAAAAAATATTTTAATTTAGTAATTTGATATATGTACAATAATGCAATATATTTCACAAAAATTACATATTTTTACATCTTTTCAAGGTATGAAATATGTTTTCATTAACATATATCCTTTATTCTTAAGGTCTAACTTTTTTTAATAATTATTAAAAAACTAAAAATTTCATAATTTCACGTGTTTTAATAGAAAAATAACATACACACATCTTTGTGCATTTTATACAATAGCATTTTTTACATTTGCATGAAAATTATAAATCATTACAATAAAAAATTATTCAAGAATGTCAAGTGTCAACTCTTGCGTCAGTTGTTAAAATGCACAAAGATACTTGTATGTTACTGTTTTATTAAAAAAATACATGCGAAAATATGAAATTTTAAGATTTTTTTTAAAAACTATTAAAAAAAGGTAAAGACTTTTAAGATTGACGGATATAAGTTAATAAAAACATATTTCATATCTTGAAAAGATGTAAAGATGTAATTTTGATGAAATATATTGCATTATCTTACATGTATCAAATTATTAAATTACAACTTTTTTTTTAGTTTTGTTAGTAAAATTTTATTTTTAAAAAAGTAGTCGGAGGTGAAAAGAAATGGGGTACAATAGTCTTTTAATATTATGTCCAATATTAAGGGAAATTTAACGAATGATTACACACTTGCTCGAAAATAGAAAATTTGGGACCCGTGGTGCTCGATTTTGAAATTTGAGTACCCACTTGCTTATTTTTGCAAAATATGAGTACCTCCGGTGCAATTTAGTCGAAAAACAACAAGAAGAAGAATAACTATGGCAGAGAATGAACGGAGAGAGATTGAGAAATTTGAGTTTATGTGGGTGAACGTTGTAATTTTGTAAATATTAAGGGTGAGAATGAATGCAAAAATAATACTTCTAAAATTTTGACAAAGAAAAACAACAAGAAGAAGAACAACTATCGAGAGAGAGAGAGACTGAATGACGGAGAAATAACGGAGAGAGATTGAGAAATTTGAGTTTATGTGGGTGAACGTTGTAATTTTGTAAATATTAAGAATGTAGAAATAAAACTTCTAAATTTTCATTTAGTACATGCAAGGAAAGTTAAAAAAGATTTGTATTTGTAATTTTGTAAATATTAAGGGTGAGAATGGAAACAAAAATATACTTCTAAATTTTCGTTTGGTACATGCAAGGAAAGTTAACATACATTTCTATTTACGATACTGACAATGTTTGAGCGCCTAATTATTTCATTTGGACGTATGCTTAAAGATAAATTATCGTTTTTAACAAAAGAAAAAAGACAAATTCTCTTTTACAAATTTTCATCCAACACGAATAGAAAGTTTTTTTAGAAGAAAGGCATCTTCTTATTAATGTGTAATAATAAGATGAATAATTCTAAACAGACAGAATTTTGGACAGAATTTTAGACATAATTTTCACTTTTAGTGATTTTGATTATGTGTCAATGTTTCCAAAGTGTTTGGTATTTCCATAGTATGGATTGATACTACATTTAGAAATTATGTCTATAATTATGTCTAAAATTTTGTCCATATAACATTACTCTAATAAGATTAGCAATCCCTAGTACATCAGAGTAGATATCAAGCCATATGTGTTCGTTTGGAATAGAAATTCCAAATCTTGCAAACTCGTGTGCCGCAATGTTTGTTGAGCGTTGGCTGAATGTGAAGGAAATTTGCTCAAACACCAGTCTGCTGCGACAATCAAAACACGCCTTGCTCCAACAAAAAACAAGGTAAATGAGGGAAAACACGGAGCAACACAGAGCCTCCTGACAAACTACGCCCCATGATACGTCCATCCACCATGAAATCTTGGTCTTTTTCTTTTTTAAATAAAATGTTTAAGATAATAAATCGTATACATTTCAGTACTACCATAAAGGTTTTTAGGACCTCTCTAAAAAAAGGTTTTAGGAACATGAGAGGATTAAAAATAATTAAAAAGTGAAACCCTTTAAATAATAAATTTCGGGTTAACGGGCCCCAACAGCCCGCCCATGTCCACCCGTTTAAGTACGGGTTAAACTGGGTTGGGCAATCATAACCCATTTGTTTAAACGGGCGGGTTTCAACCCGTTTAAATGTTGGGGGCAAACGGGCTGGGCTGTTTTTGACACCCCGGCAAGAAAGAAATTCATTGGGCTGAGGTTGGTTACTATTGATGTGACCAGACCTTTTTTGTTTAATGGGCTGTGAATTATTTCAACAGATTCACTGGACTGGTTTACCAATGAGAGTACTATGAGCTGGGCCTAGGCAAAAGAGACTGCTTTGATAGTTGGTGGATGTTAGGCTCTCTTTCGCTACTTTCTTCAAACACCAACACGAGAAGGCAGATCGGTGCGTCAAATCGCCGGAGTTGGGAATCTTTCTCGGAGTGGCAGAGCAAAGCTAAGTATTGATCTTCATCAAATGTGCGGAGCAGAGCTAATTGCTTGCTGTGATTTGAAGCCAAACAATATCCTTTTGGACAAGGTGTTTTCCTTTGGATTATCAATGTTTCTTCAAGAAGGAACCAACAATATTCAAGTACTATTGGTCTAAGGGTCTGTTGGCTTATGTTGCTCCAGGTATTCTTTTTAGTCATATTTACTTTTTAACGTAAACTAATACGAAAAGCATGCACTTGATTTCACAAGAACTTCTGGAGCATTCATTATGTGTGCAATTCATCTAAGTCCATGTGCACTTTATTATCCATGTATAGCCATGTGCACTTTATTATCCAACACATGACATTGCATAAAATGTATCCTAGATAGTATCTTCTAAAGCCCAGTGATCTAAGTCCTAATATCTAGACTTTTTCCTTTGTTCCGGATGATTCAGAATACATAATTATAGATACATACAACTTTACTCTTTACAAGAAGGTTAACATACAATTTTACTCTTGAAGGCTATGGAGGTCGATTTCAAGAATAAGTTCTATTTGTAGAGATTTTTGAGATTTCGAATTAGGGATTTTCTTCTTCGACAATCACCAATCTTTACCTTTCATTGATGAAGGAGAGCATATCGTCCATTTTAACTGATAACAATGCCTAACAACCATTACGACTGTGATTCCCATTCACATATAACGTATCGGGTGAATCGGACCCGGCCACTGCCGTTTCAGTTGAATATCAGTCGTACGTAACAGTAACGGACGTTTTTAAAACCCTATATATATGTGTGTGTAAATATATATAATTATATATAAGTATATATCTAACTATTATTACACAATGAATCTCGTGTTACTCACAAACAACTCCATCAAGCTCAAATATTAGAAGATTAAAACCCGGTCCATCATATGCATATAGCTAAAGTGTTGTATCCTTGGTAGAAAAGATTCTTCATGCTTTGTGAAGGCAAGTTGCTACCCCCATTTAATTCATCAAATTCATGGACGACCTATAGTGTAGCCTCTTCGAAAATTCCATCTAAAACCAAGTGCCTTTAATTTTGTTAATTCTTCTGACTTGGGGTAGGCCGTGTCTGTTGTTTGCGTCAACAATGCTTATTGAGTGTTCAGCTCTAATGAATTTCAACAAAATTGACTGGTGTTTCTTGTCCCTTAACTTGAGCTAATCCGAGCTAACAGGGTATCCTTAACTTTAACATTGCTCCTTTTACTTCGAAGTTCGACATTAGCCCCCGTTTATCCTCGTGCTAAGAGCTTCTAGCAATGTACATGTAGACTCTGTTGCTAGACTTCCATGTTTCCTTGCCTTTGCTAGAGCTTCCAGTTCATTTTCCATACAAGATATTACAGCAAGTTGAACACCTCTAAACACTCCAACACTCAATTTTAATTAAGGTGCTGATTCTTAGACTACACTTATTATATGGTTACACTACTTTTTCCCTGGCTTTCCACTTTTACTCTTAATATAATGATTACACCACTCGAAACCAAAATAATAATTAGCATTTTATCTCCAGTTACTCCATTCATCTCTCCTCACTAAACTTCAATGCTTTGACGAGAAAACTTTGTTCTAAAATTGAGGGTTTTGGTTCAGGTTTTGTCTTTGAGGTCTGGGGTTTTTTTCTCGGATGGCCGAAGGTGGGTCTGGCGGTGACGGGGATCAGGTCAACTGTTGGGTGTCTAGTGGGTGGTCTGGGTTCTGTGTTCATCGGTGGAAGAAATGTGGGGGTTGTATTCATTGTGTACTGTTTGTGTCCGGGTTTGGAGAAGCTTTTCCTTGTGTTCAGACCGATTGCTGTGGGTTTTAATTTGGGAGTTGGTGATTAAACTGATTGAGGCATAGAGTGTAAGAGGTGATTTCGGGTTTATGAAAATTGATGGAGAGAGCTGGTCTCGGGGATAGATCGGTTTAGTGGACAAGGTGGTGCTCAGACATAGGGTGTTCTGAAATTGGGACAGCGGCGATGTGTGCATCGACAGTCTGGTCTTGGTTGAGAGAGAGAGGGTAGAATTGGGGTTGATGGTAGTTAGTGTTTGTAGTTAAACTTGTGTTCTGGGTGGTTGAAGGGTATTTGTTGGCTCTAGCGTATTTTATTGTTTCTAGGGGGAGGCGTTAGAGTGAGGAGTGGGGATGGCGACGGATCGGATCCACCTTTATCGATATCAAGATCCAAGCAAGAAGGTCCGATCGCGATCCTAATCGGATTTGGATCAGAAATAAACTACTTGAGTAGTTAATTTTAGAGTGTTGAGTGGGGATGGCGCAGATTGAATCCACCTTTATCGATACCCAGATCCAAGCAAGAAAGGGGGGGGGGGATCCAGATCCGGTCAGATCCTAATCGATTTTGGATCACTGGATCCACACCCGAAGATCCACCAGGCAGAAATCAGATCTGGATTCGGATCCGGGTCAAACACTTAAAGCACCCCAAAACAAAACAACACAAAAAGTATTTAATACTTCAACAGGATTTAGATGCATATAACATGAACTTCACAACTTCCAATCCGCATATAGAAAATTTCAAGGTACACATAAGTCCATTCCATACACTACTTCATCCACAAATTTAATCAAAATCAAAATACACAAAGACTGTCCAAGACTTATTGTTCATAACTGTAAGATTTAAAACTCTTGTTCTGCACTCCTTAGCGTCGAATCGAAAAAAAAAACTCAGATCCTCGGATTCGTTGGCTTGTAGACAAGGCCCAAACGCAGGCAACAGGGTAGGAGCCTTGGAAGCTTCCAATCGGTCAGGGGGTGGTGTGGAGGCTGTGTGGTGAGAGATGAAAGAGACGGTGAAAGTGAGACAAAATCAGAGAGAAAGAGAGGAGATTTGCGATAGTGCGACTTCGAGGGTTTGAACAAACCAAGAAAATGTGCTTATATACAAATAGGTATAGTTGTAATCACTTGTAACCTTAGGGTTTTTTTGATAAAATATCACTAGATCGGAATCGGATATGCAGTAAGATCCAGATTCAATTTAGTCTTCAAGATCTATACCCGGTCCATATAAACGTATTGAATTCAGAGTTGATCCATTCGATTAACGTTAACTTTTAGGTCTCTCAGATTTGTTGTATGTACTCTGTACTCTTTCACAGATTAATATCCCAATCTGCTTACCATATTTGATTCAGAAGATGGTCCACTGGATCATGAACCTCAGTACATTCAGTAGGTTAAATTTGATAAAGAAAGAAAGATAACAAATCGAACTCAGTAATCACGGAAAACCCGTCATATTTTGATTCAGAAGATGGTCCACTCAATCATAGAAGTTCGTACAGTTTCTCAACTGAGAATGTCCCCAGGGTTATTTGATATCGGCTAGAGCAGCCAACATCGAATGAGGCTTCCCCCTCTTCCTAAGGTTTAGTGCTTGAGACTGCAAATAAAAAAATTGTGTTATTTTTGAAGTTTGAGTACATACAGTCATGTACGTGTTCAAATTTTCGGTGATTCGTAGTGTTTCTCTCTGTAAAATCGTTTTCTCTCACCACTCTTTAGAAACAGTTTTGGATGCTGAACATGTATGCCAAAGGCGCTAGATCCTCCTCCGGTGTACGGACGTGGACCAGATCTTCCGTTTAGGAGGTGGTTATTGAACTCTAAACGATGTCTATCTAATCATCAGCCTGAGTAGCTGTGTGAAGGTCCGGGGGAGTTCATGGCGAAGGACCCCTCGTACCAAAAAGCTCTTCTCGGAGCTCCGGTTGGAATCTACATGGAGGAAACCCTAACAGGCTTTGAAGAAGCTTCGTCAAACTCTGAAATCGTGAAGAAGAAGCTAGCTGATGGGGGAGTTAGCATCCTAATCGAAGGAGAAGCACTGAAGAGGTTACATCGCCCTTGGAGCAGGGCGTTGATGATCAGGATCCTGGGCAAATTGCCAGAATATGGCTATCTCCATGGCCGGTTGACCGCCCAATGGAAATTATTCAGAGGCTTTGAGCTAACTGATATTGAGAATGGCTTTTTCTAGTGTTAGATTTTACTGCAAAGAAGACTATGGGAAAGTTCACTTAGGGGTACCTTGAATAGTGCTTGGTCATTACGTAATAGTTCGAAAATGGTCTTCCCATTTTGATCCATTTGCAGTTCAGGCGATGACGACGCCAATTTAGGTGAGATTAAGAGGAATTTCATTAGAATATTTTGGTGAGGAAGCTCTAATGGATTTTGGGAGTTTGTTTGGACGGTCAATTCGTGTTGATCGGGCGACATTGCAGCGGCAAGAGGAAAGTATGGCAGGATCTGCGTGGAGGTTGATCCGGCCAAAATTCTACTGCCGACAATTTGGGTTAACGGCAAGGAGGTGTTAGTTGAGAATGAAGGGTTGGATCTCATATGTTTTGTTTGTGGAACGTTTGGTCACCGGAAAGAGAAATGCCCGATGATCCGTGCAAAAACAGAGGTGCCGGGATCTGTAGAGGCTGTTTTTGAATCGAACAGGATGGAGGAGGCTGGAACAATGGAGATAGCCCAGGGTCTGAAGCTTGGACCCCGGATGATTGCCGAACCGCCAGCGTCGAAGACGTGATAAACCCGAATAAGCAGGGGAAAGCTGTTTTGCCGGGTTCAAGAGAATGGATCTGGGTCGGTCAGGGACCGATTTGGCAGAGGGTTAGCAGTGCCGGGTTTTGGTGCGGGTTCAGAGCATGGTTTTAAATAACGGTATCGGCCGACGTATCGGTTCCGGTCGCGGTTAACGGAATTGGTCCATATCGGAGAAACTGTAACGGGAATCGGGAACCGAACGCGTGAATGTTAAATAATCGTTCTAAGATGCAAAAAGTATTTTTTAAGAGAGTGTTTTGTATATCTAATATATTTGTAGTCATGTACTAGTCCTTTAGGCCATGCCTAACTAGTTTTTAGACAATTAGGATACCGCGTATTGTGTGTATCGCCAGGATATCGGTGCGTATCGGCCGTTAAATGAGGATATCGGTGCGTATCGGCCGTGTCACTTGTGAATATGATTCACGTGAACCGTATCGGGTGTATCGGACTCGGCCACTACCTTTTCAGTTAAATATCGGCCATAACGTAACGGTAACGGCCTTTATTTGAAACCCTGGTTCAGAGTCTAATCAAGGCGTCCAGAATGTTGGATCTAGCCCTATGCGCTCTACAATAGACGATGGTAGTCCAGACCACACTGGATCTCTTCCTGGTGCGGTTACTGATAGTGGTATTGCCATTAGAGTGGATACACGTGGCTCCCGTCCTTTTCCTTCGGAAATTAATCAGATTAGGGGGTTTTGGAATGGGGAAGAAAGTTATAAACCCTAGAGATAGAACACCGCTCTCTCCGATTGATTTCAATTCGACGGTGAACGGAAAGTACGCTTCGGGAGGGGACTTTAATTCGGCTAAAGTGGCGGTGAAGCATGCAGGGGTTGCAGTCAAGAAACCTGTGTTTCGAGGAAATCATACGCATGGTAGGGCAGGGGTGCACACCCAATGTTAACCCAAACTTGCCAGTGGATCGATATGATGTATTTTTCTGTTCAAATTTTCTTTAATCCCCTGATTGAACAAGTGGTGAAAAGGAGCTGCGACTAGCATTTCCCGTGGGTCAAAGGATGCTGATCATAACCTTGGACGACAGAGCATAACCCTGCCAGGTGGCTAGCAAATTTCCAATTAATAGTCCAATGAAGGTCCTTTCATGGACTTGTCTGGGGTAGGTAATGTTGCTAGTTCTCGAACCATTTGGAGCTCTGTAGATTGTTAAGGCTTGTAGTTTTGTTTATTGTTGAACCTAGAGTGGACGGATCTTATGCATATGCCATTTGTAAGTAGATCCTCTTCACAAATGTGTAGAAAGTTGAGGTACATGGTTTTGCAGGAGGTATTTGTTTTTTTTGGGGGCAATAGTGTGTTGGACGTCCAAATTATTGGGACTCACTTTCAAGTGCTATCTAGAATCATTAAAAGAATCAACCAGGATATTGTCTGTTCTCAGCTGTGTATGTAAGTCCCTCTCCCCTCAGTAGAGAGGAGTTGTGGAAGTATCTTTCTGAGCTGGCTAGAGCTCATTCTCTCCCTTGGCTAATTGCTGGGGACTTTAATCAGGTGTCTGAGGCTGTCGCTGGGGACAGATAGGGAGGAAGCCCTATCAACTCAAGGGGTATGCTAGAATGGTGAAGTGCTTGGATGACTGTGCCATGATTGATATGTGGTACTCAAGGAAAAAGTAGACATGGTCGAATTCTCAGAGGTGTAGCAGGAGAATCATTCAAATAATTGATGAAGCCTACAGTATTGAAAGTTGGAGTATGTTTCCAGAAGCTCTTGTGAAGCATGTGATGAAGACCTACTCTGACAACCACCATCCTTTGCTCATTGATATATTTGGTTTGCATCCTCCCTCTTCTAGCTTAAAACCTTTTGGAATGGAACTTGCCTGGTTCTGTGATGATAGATTTCCCGATTTTGATTAAGCACCACTGGAAAGTGGATTTGGATTTTGCAAAAGCTATTAAGTCTCTCACTTTGATGATGACTGTCCGGAATAAAGAAGAAATTGGACACATCTTTGGAAGAAAGAGGCATATCATGGCTAGGTTGGAGGGAATCCCAAGAGTTTTGGCTTTGAATGAGAACAAGTTTCTTTTGCAACTGGAGAAGAAATTGCAAGCTCAATGGGATGATATGCTTGCCCAAAAAGAGGCCATTTGGTTTAAAAAATCTAGAGCCAACAAGACTCTTCTAGGGTACAACAATACTAGGTACATCCATTTGTCCACTTTGGTTAGAAGGAGGAACAAGGTGGCTATGCTGCAGATTGAGGAAGGTGTTTGGTGTGAAGATGCTGTTAGACTCAAGCAGTCAGTCACTACTCACTTCACTAAGCTGTTTGCTGATCCCTCTCCTTCTTCTGATGAGATTCAATGGTCAGAGGGAACTATTTCTAATGAGGATCTGAGTTCTCTGAATCTTGATATTTTAGCTGTTGAAGTGTTTAAGGTGGTTGGCACTATGGGGAGTTACAAGAGCCCAGGACCAGATAGTGTTATCCCTCTCTTCTATCAGAAGTTTTGGAATGTGGTTGGAAAGGAAGTTGTTAGTATGGTGTGAGAAGTGGTTAGAACTTAGAACTGGTGCACTGCCTCCTGGTATACATGAGACCTTGCTGGTGTTAATTCCAAAAGTGGATAGCCCAGCTTCATTTGGTCAATTGAGGCGTATTAGCCTCTGTAATGTCTCACTTAAGATAGTGTCCAAGCTTCTTACTCAAAGATTAAGGCCTATTATGCAGTGGCTCATTCACCCAAGCCAGTTTAGCTTCCTGCCAGGGAGGCTAGGTAGTGAGAACATACTTCTGGTCTAGGAAGAAGGGTATTAAAGGTCGGCTGGCTGTGAAAATTGACCTTGCAAAGGCCGACGATAAGGTGAAGTTATCAATTTTGAAGACTATTCTGCAAGATAATTCTGCAGAAGATTGGCCTTCCCCACAACTGGGTTTCTCTGTTCTCTAATAATGGACTCAGTCTCTTCTACCTCCTTCAGGGTGCTATGGAATGGGGAACAACAAGAGAGCTTCAAGCCTGAGAGGATTTGAGGCAAGGGGATCCTGTTTCCCCTAACCTTTTTCTCCTTGTCATGGAGTTAATTGCTCAGAAGATTGAAGCTGCTGTTCAAAGAAATGAGTGGGAAGGGGATTAAGTGTGCCAAGGGAGGTATAGCAATTTCTCACATCTTTTTTTCAGATGACCTTATTTTATTTTTGGGAAGCTACTCTTAAACAAGTCAAGATTATGGAAAATGTGCTCTCTGAGTTCTGCAGCTTGTCCAGTTGTGAGCTTGGAGAAGTCTAAATTGTTTGTGGCTGATTTTGTCCCTAAAAGCAAAGCAAGAGAGTTGAGTAGTCTTTTTGGTATCAGCCTCACTGCAGATTTGGGCTCCCATCTAGGTATGCCACTAATACATAAAAAGTCTCAAGTATAGTAAGCTTCACAACTCTCCCTTGCTGGGAGGTCTATTTTGGTTAATTCTGTTGTCCAAGCACTCTTAAGTTGCTATGCAGACTGTTCTTTTACCTAAAGCTGTAATTAGTGATATTGATAAAGCTTGCAAGAGGTTTTTATGGGTTGATACCTCAGAGCTAAGCTGTCCTTAGTTGGGTGGGACACAGTCAGGTTTCCAAAGGAGGGAGGTGGTTTGGATTTTAAAATTTGGCTATGCTTGGGAATAGTGGTTGGAACATGCAGAAGGAGTCTAGCTCTCTTTGTGCAAATATATTTCAGCAGAAGTATGGAAATAAAACATCTGGCGTGACATTGATAACAAATAAATAGGAGTTAATATCATTCCAATTGCCATTACTAAAGTTATTAATATTTTTGGCATTAAAAGATATTTTTGGCCGTTTTCTTTCACTCATATAACTATCTGGTTTAGTTCATTAATTTCAATGCTGAATAAAAAAAATGAAAATAGATATTCCACTTTTCAAATGTATGCTCGTCATTCCAGGGTTTGGAGACATCTATTCAATGCTATCAAGGCCATTAAAGATGGGTTGGGAAGAATGTTATGAATGGTAAAGGTACCCTGTTTTTGCTGGGATCCTGGCCGGGGAGATTTAAGTTGGTGGATTTGGCATTAACTGTTGTGAGTGACGAGGAGCTTACTCTTATCGGGTGGAAAGTGTAGGTTGGAGGATTGAAGATTTACACGCTTTGTTGCCTTCAGGAGTTCTGGAATTGTTGAATGCAATTACTCTTCAAGTCAATGACTCTGCTCGGATCAGATGGTTTGGAATCTCAATGTGAATGGAGCATATTCAGTGGCTTCTGCTTTTAAGCTCTTGAGAACTAATAAAGTGAGTCAGGGCTCTTTGAGAGCTTGGAAGAGGATTTGGAACGTGCAGTGACCTCAGAGGGGAAGAATTACTCTTTGGTTGTTAAAGCATGACAGGTTATGTACTCAATATCTCAAAGCTAATAGAGGTGTAATTCACTGTGCTTCTTGTGAGTTTTGCAGTAATACTAGAGAAACCTAACTCCATTCTAGATTGCCCCTGGATTTTTAAGATTTGGAGAAGAATGGTGAATCCATGACACTGGAGTGAGTTCTCTGCTGCTGATCTCCACTCTTGGATAGAGATGAACTAAATGGGGAAGGAGTAACTACTTTCCTTGGAGCTTAGTTTTTGTGACTGCAATATCTATATTATTGTTTTTGCATAACAAAAGGACTCATGAACCTCTCTTTCAAGTGCCCCTGGATCCTGTAGGTTTGTTTTTAGTAGTGTTAAGCAGTTGATTGCTATTATGAAGTTGGATGCTGCAAAGATTACTCAAAACCCTCTCTGGGTGAGCTGGACTTTACCTGCATTAGGACAGCTCAAAGTTAATGTAGACTATGCTGAATCTGTCCATAGTGCTGGGATTTGTGTTGGCAATGTTTGTAGAAACTGGAGAGGAGGTTGGCAGTGGGGTAATAAGAAATTTGTTGGGCCAATTTCTGTGTTAAATGGGGAGCTGTGGGCTATTCTTGAAGGGCTGAAGCTGTTGCATATTAACAATGGTGGGATTGCCCTTATTGAAACAGATTCAACGGAAGCTGTAGACCTGGTTGCAAATGGGAATGAATCCCAACCTTTCTGCCCTCTGATCTCTGCTATTAGAAGCATGTTGGTGATGACTAAAAGCTCCCTCCAGAATGTTTGGAGAGAGGAAAATTCTGCTGCTGATCTATTAGCTAGATCTTGTGATTTGATTTCTTGTTAAAGACTTGTAGTTTTTTCTCCTCCTCCTTATTGTGTTTTTTGGTTGACAGGAGGGGTGTTGCTGTTATTAGGATGATCATTTAGGGCTTTGGCCCTCATTAATACCAAAAAAATAAATAAAAAATACATACAGTCATGTACATTTTGTTTCATTCGTGCACTTGAAACATCATTTTTATCATATTCTGGGTGCTTGCTTGCAACCTTTTCGCTAATAGCTAGCGAGAAAATAACAACCAGCAATTGCATGAATAATCAAATACCTAGTACATTAGAAACAATTGTGACCAAATAAAGATAAATAGAAGTCCTTGTACAACCGAAGCAATAAGATTTTCTATCTGAATTCATATCAGCAAAAAGGAAAAAGTAGGGTTATTTCACATGTGCTGGTCCAAGATGTATTAAGTGGGAAGATGTGGTTCCAGAAAGCAGGAGAAATCAATTTAAGTGGGAAGGTATAGTTTCAGATGAACACCGTATCACCATTATGGTTCGTATATATGGAAGATATCTATAGTTGGGCAGTCTTTAAGGAGGAGAGGAGGCATCCAGCTCGATAAACTGGTCTATATACGATGCAATGCATTTTTATAGTATGCAGAAGTTTACACTCATAGTCTAGGTTACATGGACTTGGGTGTGGGTTTCATTCAGGTGTGTGTGCCCGAGAATCACATTTGCTCCCTTGCTGCTGAAATCTAGAATTTGGGGACTCGGCTAAAATGTGTTGAAATCTTGGAAACGGCTGAGGGGATACGGTGCCCTTGCATTTAGTTGACATAATGCATACTTGTGTTCTTATACTAAGCCTAGACCTTAATGATTATCTTGCTTGACCGGAAAGTTGACTTGAGTGTTTGCAACTATTCAATTGATAAGAAAGAGAAACACGCTAGTGAGGTTTGAGAATGTTTGGCGAGATTTAGATGATCATAACTTTGAACAAGGCGAAGACGGTGAATTGAAAGAGAAAACAGCAAGGGGGTGGGGTGGGGGGGGGGGGGGGGAGGAGAAACTGAAGCACCACGATGCTGTATAACCATTTTTCAAAACCTTGGAATGTCGGATGGATGGAGGACATATCGTCTATATTCCATACCCTTATCCACCATCATATAATTCTATCCGATAGGTTGCTCGGAATTGATTGTCTTATACTATGAGCTAAGTTAACCTTACTCTTCAATCTCAGCACCATAGGCATTACATTGAACAATCTTCACAAAAAATCAGATGTATAAACTGGTAGTCATGGTAGTCAAGCCACACTCATCTAATATCAAGTTGCTAGTTTCTCAGTTGTCCAAAGTTAGTACTATAAAACATTGCATTGCCTGACATAGTTGTATCAGAAACAATATACTGTGTGAAGAATAGACCATCAATACTCAAAACAGACCATCAATACTCAAAACAGACCATCAATCATGTAGTATACTTGAATTATTATTCTTCAAATATGGTGGGAAGTAAGAGAAGGTGGCACGGATGTTCGTAGGTGAAGAAGACAGAAAGACGAGACAGTACGGGGGCTCAAAAGGAGAATCAATGCTTGAGGACATGTTGGCTTGATTATCTGATGGGAATGGTGAATCAGTGGAAACAAGTGAAGGCTATATCATTCTTACATGGCTACACTGGCTCCAATACACCAAACATAATGCTGAGAATCAATGAATCATTCGCATAGATGATGGAGAAGGATTAAAGCTTAGGCCTTACAAGCCTCTAAATAGGAGTTGGGCTGACCAAATCACTCTGTTTGATGGAGTGAAAAAGTCGATAGAAATAACTCAACAATCAGCTTCTGAAGGAGAGTGAAGTTAAAATTGCACACTGGTATTATTACATTCTTCTCCTTTTGCTTCAAACGATTTTATTATTCTATTTTGATTTCTTCTAAAATAGATTATTTATCTGATAATTTGAAAATCTGGTCAAAGAAAACATACAGACTCCATCAATTCAAACAAACTGTTATAAGATCGGTAAAATAAGTGGGGAGGCAAGTATAAGATCGAAATAGGGTTAAACAGGAGGGTCAATGTCAGAGGTGATGGATTATAAAAGATGGCATCTAATTGAACGACTTACTAAACTAGAAGAAGAAGATTGCTATACTCAATTGTGAATGAGTAATTAATCATTTGTGAAGCTAGTTTCCTTTCTTAGGGAGGGGTCTCAAAGGTCTAGCAATCGTCCTTGGCCATTGAATCGTAGATCAATATCCAAATGGGAATCATTAGGTCCTCGGATTCTGTTTCATTAAGCGAGCATGTCGGTTTCTGCTTTTATCTAATGCTAGTAAGCATATTTGAGATCACATTTCTAGCGAGAGGGTTAGCTTGGCTGGTCGTATGAACCATATCTTGGCAACCACATGATTCTTAAATGCTTGTATTATCGTATCAAAATAGAAATATGTTGATCATGTGGTCACTTTTAGTAATTTCAGAAGATGTGGGTCTAAGAAGCACAGATACAGAATACCCGTATCTGATACGATACGAGATCGGATAGATGATACGTTATTTTCCAAAAATTGAGGATACTACACGTCAGTGATACATAAACATTATTATTTCATTTTATGTTTATTCAAATTTTTTATACTAATATGACAAAATGTTGGTTCCAACTTCTTCAATTTTTATAGCTTAAATATCACATAAACTCATATAGATTAATTACAAGAATGAGAAGAGAAAGATGATTAGCTTACGCGGGTTGGAGTTTTGACGAGTTGTGTGCGAAAACCCTTAAAGTTGTCACATGTGAGAACTTAAAACCTTGCTTGAACTTTTTGTTCAAAAGAGCTCCTTTTCATATACTGAGCCCTCAATTAGTTATATACTATATTATACTATACTTTAGCCTAATTATATTTTAAAATTAAAATATTTCATAAAACAGCCCGTGTGAAAGTCTAATATAAATACAAAGGGGGAATATCGCTTTTCATCAAGTGTCCCTCAAGTGTACAGTCTAATAAAGTTCTCTAAAATACCTGGACACACCAGGCATAGTATCTGACACGTATTTTGGAGTGTTGTACGGTCTCCAAGTGTCCCGGGTGCCCGACGGATATGGTCCCTATTTCGGAGTGTCCATGCTTCCTTGATGTGGGGATATGCTTCGTATGGAAATTTACTGTTCTGACGAGACTGGTGGGGATTTTTGAGTCAGGGAATTTGTTTATTTTCTTTATATTTTACTTGGTTTGTACTGTGTTAACATGAGTAAGCAGGGTTGTTCGGATACTAGTAGCATAGATGCTCAAGAGCACTTGCTAGTTGTTTGATTGAACCTAGCTTTCTAGCACTTTCCCTTTACATTGTGTCGAACCTTGACTAGTTGTACTTGGATCTTGGTGACATGTTTGAGTGTTTCCTAGCTTCATTGTCACGGGCTTTCAGGCCATCAAATAGTTTAGTAATGCTATGGTAGGCAAAGTAGGCAACCAAGCAGGAATTGAACTTCTCAATAAATGAATTCCCAATTGGTTGCCCAGTTTGCCCCTGACGATGGTTGATTCTCCACCAGTCTTGATAGATTTGTCTAGTTATGTTTTTCTGATGTTGTATGTTCTTTTTGAAATTGTTGCCACCAGATGGAAGTAGATATGCAGGACCTGTGCTCAGATGACAGATGCTGAAAGGGGAAACGAACGGAGGGTCATCTTCGACAACCGCATTTAGAGAAGTCGCTCAGATGACCTGTAAGAGTTATTGTTTCTCAGGTGTCAAATTAATCCAGCTTCAAAGAAGTTGAAATATTGGATGATCCAATAAAAGATGAGGTCCAGAATCCAAACTGGTCTTGTGAGTTCACAGAGTTGCATCATGATGAAGAAGCCCAGAAGCTGGTTGGGCACTTGGGTTTGATGAGAATCCCTTCCATATCAACCATGATCCAGCTTTTTAGAAGTTTACCTTAGAGCCTCGTCTTCTATTTGTCCATGTAAAGTAGACTCCCATGGGAACTATGACGTTCGAGGATGTTGCGATTTTAAAGAATCTCTGAAATAAACTTTTTACCTCGCAACTCAAGCTGTCAACAGTGTGAGCCGGGCCGGGTTGATGGGTTGGGAAACTTGAACCCCACCGGTTCCCGGCCCTAAACCCATGAGAGGGGGGGGGGGGGGGGGGAATTGGCCCGTTGAGGCCGGGCCGGGACAGTTTGTGTACAAGTCGAACCGCACCAGGTTGGGGGTTAGGCTGGGGGTTAGGGGGCTGGGCCGGTTCGGGTGTTGGAGGGGGCCAGTCAAGGACTGGTTTTGGCTCATTTTAGTGCGGTCCGGGCCGGTTTCAAGGCTGGGCTGCCCCCTTGACACCTTGACTTGCAACATGTTTGTAATTGAGCTGACCTTTTTCATGGGAACCACCTACTTGGTTGAAATTTCCAATCTATTCTATAAAACAACATGATTTAACTAACTAATGACTTTTCAGCTTTTATATTAAACTAGGTGTTACCTCACGCGAACGCGCGGGGATTCAAGCTATATTAGAGGAAATTATGGGTTAAGTGTCGATTTCATAATAAGGGCTCAAAAGTATTAAACATAAGTTATTTCGAAAGACATTACTCTCGAACCTTTTCCTACATAATAATATTTATATATTTGCATTCCTTTTCATGATTTTTTGCTTTCGACTTAACCTAGCTTCTTTAGCAGAAGGCCCTTCTGCACTGACTGAATTACATCCAACTTGTTAGAGAAGGAAACTTCACATCCGCGAAAGTAGGCACACGTGATTTTTGTCGAGATTTACAGTTTTCCCTATTAGTAACACGAATTATGTTAGTTCACTTTTGGAGCAGTGTGAGTCTTCTATTATTTATGGCTCTTCTAAAGTTAGCAACTGCTTCCATTAATAGTCAGAGGTTGTACGCAGTAATATGTTTAAATATTTGTAGATAACAAACCAAAATTTGTCTCATATGATAGCTTAAAACAACTTCCAAGCCATATGAATCTGTATTACAGAGTAATACGTTTAGACCCTTGTAGGTAACAATAATATTGGCCGATGTTTAAGTTAAAAATATGTTCAAGACATATGTCACAATGTTGTGAAAATTGACTGGCGAAGGAATTCAAAGTATAACTTAGATCAAAGTAAATATTTCGTTATATCACCATAGTAACATGTTTACTTGATTCACTATCTTGGTCTTCTTAGTGTGTTCCTTTTATGAAGACCAGTGTTTTATGATTGGGTTAGTCCGGGGATATTTTATCTTCATTTTTCATTTCGCTTGATTTGGAACGGACCAATATCAGTTATTTTACAGAATATGTCGTGGATGTCATGTATTTAATTTGGGATTAAATTAAGTGTGAGAAATCAGATAGAGCGATCTATAAAAAGCAAGAGGAAGATTTGTGGCGAGACGATTCTTGACGCACCGATGTTTGATGCAAAGATTGTTCCTCTGTGGCTATTAGCGATCTGGTTGCGCTGGTCTATTTGTCATTCATATTATTCCCCCAAATCGTTGAATTTTTATGGTGCTCTAATGTATTTTTTACATGGATCTCGTGAGCATTTTGTTGGTGGTGTTGCCGGAGGACCATAGACTTACAGAAGGTATAAGATAACACCATAATAGTGATCATCTCTAAAAAATGACCAGGGAACCTTGGATGACAAAGGAGAAGCAAAAAATGCTAGATCCTAACTCCACCACAGAATGATTTATTCAACCACCTTGGTTCAGAATGTTGCTAGATAAGTAACATTTTGCTTATATTACTTTGCAAGGATGTGCACCATGAATTCATTTTGGTAACAAACGTCGGTGTTGTTATGTAGAAATCGAAGTACTTGGTTTACTGAAACTTCTGTGGGAAATAGTTACAGAACTGAAATATTTTATCCTTTCAAAATTACCTCGCTGCTGAAAATTCCTTTCAGTATAACTATAGACATAGGAAGTGGGATTCTATTAAATTATCTGGTAAACACACAAGTAAATTGTAATATTGGAATGATACAGAGACTGAAGAATTGAATAAACATGTGGAGGTAATCAATTGATGGACCCAAAAAAATAAATCAACCAAACTTAAATCACATGCAGAAGTTAACACAAACATATGATGAGATAGAAAGTAGAAACCAACCTGAAACAGAGATGAGAAAAAATTGGTCATTCTCTTACAAACAATACTGGAATCTGCCCTTCCTCCCTTCCTCCTTAGTACCTTTTCGATTGTTTCTTCTGTGAGGGAAACTTTGCTGTCTTTTTTTAAAAAAATCGCCTCTCCTCTGTTTTGTTTGATTTTTCCACGAGCCAGATGTCACACAGTATACCACTTAACTACCCATTACTTGAAAATTTACCCTCTCTCTCGGATTAAATTACCGGGACGCCATTTTCATCTTCTCATCCAGTAAAATCGATTATGAAACGTGTTTTTTTGTCAGTGCCCTCGGGCACGGGCAATCGCCTAATAAATATAAAGGCACCATGAATCAAAGAGTGTATACTGTGTGCAAAATTCAGTTGGAAATAGTTGAGATGATACTGGAGAAACCTAACCCAACAGTGTGATGTTAATTACTTGAGAGATTTATTGAGGGACCAAATTTATTGCTTCGTGTTAACTTTCTATCAAGGTTAATTTGACTTGTATGTGGTGTTCAAACTTGTATGGTGATCAGATATTGCTTCTCCATGTATATATGGTATTCAAGCGATCTTGACTGATAACTCATCGTCATGTTTAATAGCGCCCCAAAGTATAGTAGTACACTAGTACATGACGTATCTACTAAGAACACTACTGTCGTGTTTGCTAATGAGCTTTGCAAAATAAACTCCTCAATAGTGCTTATACAATGAATTTCCAGATTAAGGTTCTCTCATATTTTTTGTCTGTTTGTGCTACAGCTCCACTCTTTTACAAGGACTAAATTTACCCCTAGAGCCACACCTTGTGTGTTTATGGGATATGTTTTTGGTATGAAGGGGAACATGTTATATGACAATTTTTAGCCGAAAATGTGAACATCACATTAAAAAGGAGAGCTAGCAAGAAAAGTATGTAGGGTTTTGATTCATGGATCGCGCAACGGAAGCATAATCAAACAAATAGCCATGCAAAACCCTCCAAGGATCACAAGTCTAGATGCATAACGATAGTAAAGGTAAGAAATCATAAACACACCTTTGGGTTCTCCTTGATGACTTCAAACGCGAATAGTGTCACGTTCTCTATAGTTGATCCACGCCTAGAGTTGATCCTAGATCTCCCAAACTCCTTGGTGCTAGCCCGGAATAGGAAGAGGATGAAGGAATCACGCAAAACGAGACAAAAGAGGGGCTTCGGCCCTCTTTTTGGCCGACGGGGTGAGGGCGGCGGCAAGGGGGTCGGGTTCGGCCTCCTTGTTGCTTGCTCTCTCTCATTTGTTCTCTCCCACTCTTGTTATGTTCACTAATGAGCATAAGTTATGAGGAAGGAAGGAGGGTCCTTTATATAGTCCAACAATTCCTTGTTAACTACCTAAAGGACTTATTCTAGTCCAACTAGAATTCAATTTAGTCCCTTCCTTGCAAATTAGTCCCTACTAAGTTTGCAAGGGTTTGCAAAGTGATCCTTCTAATTAATTAATCCAATTAATTAATTCCCAAATCCAGTTCAACTCTATATAGCGTGTGACCCCATAGGTTCTATCTAGTTGGTAGCAACTATTTGCTAATATGGAGCAGTTTCTAGCAAAACATCCATTCTAGCCAACTAATAGAATAGTCATCTAGACAACCTTTGTACAAGTAACTGTCTCATCCCTTTGCCTCCATATCCGGATTGGACACGAGACATACAAGTCACACTCGTATATCCAATCCATAGTTTCTCGATCTATGGGAATAGCCTTATTCGTGCAAATAACATCAATATCCTATATATTGATTTATTTGAGTCTGGCCAGACATTCTATAAGCACTATCCCTCGAGTGGCCTAGGATATTTGCTCCCGTTATGTGGGAGGGGCAAATCCTCTCTACGTCCACTACGATCTCTAAGCTTGCTTCTCATTGTATCCAGTACACGCCTTTATAACTACCCAGTCACGGTGTAGCGTTTAACGCTACCAAGATCACAATGATCCACAACTAGAATATCTAGTGACTTCAAGTCTAAGGATGACAATACCATTGCACCGCGAGAAGCACTTGTGACTCAACATAACATGTATGTAGCCTTCTCGGAGATGGGTCAATCCAGTGCAACATTCCGTAATGCACATCTATGTGTTGGATCGTGATATCTCCATATCAATCCAACCCCATACTAGTCTATAGATGATTGTCCCATTTATCATTATACTTGACTAGGGATATTTAAGATAAACAACACAATTGTAAATCTAAGGACTTCATTATATTAAATATCCAATAAATAATAAATGAATTTTCTAGCCATATACAAATTCATACTAAACTAGATTGCCTCTAGGGCATCTATTCCAACAGTCTCCCACTTGCACTAGAGCCAATTTCGCGCATCTCGTATGCCCATACTCCTAGTGTGCCCTTCATGCTTCCACTGCGTGAGAGGCTTTGTAAGCGGGTCTGACAGATTATCATCTGTAGGAATCTTGCATATCCGAACGTCTCCTCTATCGATAATATCTCGAATCAGATGAAACTTCCTGAGCACGTGCTTGGACTTCTGGTGCGATCTGGTTTCCTTTGATTGCGCGATCGCCCCAGTGTTGTCACAGAACAACTCCACTGGATCCGCAATGCTAGGGACCACACCAAGTTCAGAAATAAACTTTCTGATCCAAACAGCCTCCTTTGCTGCGCCATTTGCAGCAATGTACTCAGCCTGTGTTGTAGAATCAGCTACCGTCTCTTGCTTGGAACTCTTCCAGCTCACCGCTGCTCCATTCAGGCAAAACACATATCCCGACTGTGATCTAAAGTCATCTCTATCGGTTTGGAAGCTTGCATCAGTGTAACCCCTTACACGCAACTCTTCCTCACCGCCAAACATCAAGAAAGCATCCTTAGTTCTTCTCAAGTACTTTAGGATGTTCTTGACAGCAATCCAGTGACTCTCACCCGGATTGGATTGGTATCTGCTTGTCATACTCAAGGCATATGACACATCTGGTCTAGTACATAACATGTCGTACATGATAGATCCTATGGCCGAGGCATAGGGAATCCTACTCATGCGTTCCTTCTCAATCTCATTGGAAGGACAACCACTCTTCAAAAGAGTGATTCCATGTGACATGGGCAAGAATCCCTTCTTGGAATCTTGCATGTTGAACCGTTTCAACACCTTGTCAATATATGTACTTTGACTTAGGCCTAGCAACCTCTTAGATCTATCTCTATAGATTTTTATACCGAGTATATAGGCTGCTTCCCCTAAGTCCTTAATTGAGAAACACTTTCCTAGCCAATCTTTCACAGATTGCAGCATGGGAATGTCGTTTCCAATGAGTAGTATGTCATCTACATACAAGAACAGAAAAGCTACAGAGCTCCCACTAACCTTCTTGTAGACACAAGACTCATCTTCGTTTCTGATGAAGCCAAACTCTTTGACCACTTCATCAAAACGTCGATTCCAACTCCTAGAAGCTTGCTTCAATCCATAAATGGATCGTTGCAGCTTACAGACTTTGTTGGCTTGCTTTGGATCCTCAAAACCCTCCGGCTGTATCATATACACGTCCTCGAGGAGATTCCCATAAAGGAATGCTGTTTTGACATCCATCTGCCAAATCTCATAGTCGTAGTATGCTGCAATTGCAAGTAGGATTCGGATGGATTTGGTCATAGCGACTGGTGAACAGGTTTCATCATAGTCAATACCATGAATCTGTCTGAATCCTTTAGCCACCAATCGGCCCTTATAGGTAATCACATTACCATCCATGTCGATCTTCTTCTTGAAGACCCACTTGCACCCTATGGGCCGCGCCCCATCGGGTGGTTCCACCAAAGTCCATACTTTGTTGGTATACATGGATTCCATCTCGGATCTCATGGCTTCCAGCCACTTCTGAGAGTCTGGGCCACTCATGGCCTCCTCATAGGTAGTAGGCTCATCATCTATGAGCATCGTGTCACCGGAATCAGTTACGAGAAGTCCATACCTCTCGGGTTCCTGGCGCACTCTACTAGATCTACGAAGCTCTTGTGTTACCTGAACAGGTGGCTCCACAACTGCTTGTGATTCCTGTTCATGTTCCATAATCGGTTCAGTGATTTGTGGTTCTTGAACTTCTTCAAGTTCTACATTCCTCCCACTTGCTTCTTTAGAGACAAACTCTCTTTCTAGAAACACGCAGGTCCGAGCAACAAACACTTTGTTCTTGGTTGGATTGTAGAAATAGTATCCCTTAGTTTCCTTAGGGTACCCCACAAATTTACACTTATCCGATTTAGGCCCTAGCTTGTCTGATTGTAAACGTTTTACATAGACATCGCAGCCCCAAATCCTCATGAACGACAGTGTGGGACGCCTCCCACTCCACATCTCATATGGTGTCTTCATGACTGATTTAGATGGAACACGGTTAATGGTGAAAGCTGAACTTAATAGAGTGTAGCCCCAAAATGATAATGGAAGATCGGTTTGACACATCATAGACCGAACCATATCCAATAGGGTTCGATTCCTCCTCTCGGACACGCCATTCCATTGTGGCGTTCCGGGTGGAGTGAGTTGGGACACGATCCCACACTCTCTAAGATAGTCGTCAAACTCTTGGCTCAAGTATTCTCCTCCACGATCCGATCGTAGAGCCTTGATACTTTTGCCAAGTTGCTTCTCTACTTCATTTTTGAATTCTTTGAACACTTCAAAGGATTCGGATTTTGCCCTCATAAGGTACACAAATCCATATCTACTGTAATCATCAGTAAATGTAATGAAGTAGACATAACCACCCCTGGCAGGCGTGGCAAATGGTCCACACACATCAGTATGTATGAGCGCCAATTGCTCACTAGTCCTCTCACCTTTCTTATTGAAAGGGGACTTTGTCATTTTTCCCAATAAACAAGCCTCACATGTCTCATATGATTCAAAATCAAATGAGTCTAGTAATCCATCCTTATGGAGTCTAGATACACGTTTCTCGTTTATGTGGCCTAAACGACAATGCCATAAATAAGCAGGATTTAAATCATTTATTTTAATCCGCTTGGTATTAATGTTGTAGACAGGATTGCTTAGATCAAGGACATAAAGTCCATTAAATAATTGCGCACTAAAATAGTGAATATTATTCAAATAAAAGGAACAACAATTGTTCTTTATTGAAATAATAAAACCTTCCTTGTCCAAACAAGAAATAGAAATAATGTTTCTGCTCATAGCAGGCACAAAATAGCAATTATTTAATTCTAAAACTAATCCTGAAGGCAGAGATAGCTCGCACACGCCTATGGCCAACGCAGCAACCTTTGCTCCATTGCCAACGCGCAGATCTACCTCCCCTTTAGCCAATCTACTTCTCTTTAGATCCTGCATATTTCGACAAATATGAGATCCACATCCAGTATCTAATACCCATGATGTAGAGACAGTTAAATTGACATCTACAACAAAAATACCTGGTGGTGGTGGAATCACTATTCCAAGCCTTTTGTCCTCCAGATATTTTGGGCAGTTCCTCCTCCAGTGTCCAGGCTGACTGCAGTAGTGACACTCACCCTTAGTCACGACCTTGGCAACGCCACCAACAGGCTTAAGGGCTTGTTCCTTGGACTTGGCAACTGACTTGCCTTTGCCCTTGGAGGAAGAGGCAAACCTTTTGCCCTTTCCTTTCTGCACCATCATAACGGCTTTGCCCTTACCCTTGTTGATGCTCTGTTCAGCCGTCCTCAACATGTTGAGCAAATATGGCAGTGGTTTAACGATCTCGTTCATGTTATAGTTCATAATGAACTGTCCATAACTCTCGGGCAACGATTGCAACACGAGATCGGTTGCCAACTCTTGGCCGACCGGGAACCCAAGCCGGGCGAGATTCTCCAAGTACCCGATCATTCGGAGTACATGGGGTCCCACCGGGTTCCCTTCTGCCAGATGACATTTGAACAGTGCCTTTGAGACCTCATACCTCTCTACCCTCGCCTGCTCTTGGAAGAGCTGCTTTAGATGTTCGATCATATCGACAGCATTCATGTTCTCGTGTTGCTTCTGAAGCTCAGAGGTCATGGTACAAAGCATTAGGCAGGCCGCATCATTAGCGTCATCAACACGCTTTTGATACGCCTTTAAGGCAGCAGGTGTCTGGTTCTCTGGACCTTCTGGAACATGCTCCTCTATTGCGTACAGTTTCTTCTCTTGCTTGAGAACAATTCTCAAGTTTCTGTACCAATCAAGAAAGTTGGTTCCAGAGAGCTTGTCCTTCTCAAGGACAGATCGTAGGGAATGTTGTGAACTCGATGAGTTGTTTGCCATTTGGAATTCTACAAAAAGGAAAATACGCAAGTTTTAGTATTTGTGAATTTTTGACTATATTTAATAATGGCTAGTTTATTAAATATAGCTCCCACTATTTTTCTACGGATTAATAACCCTCAAGATATTAATGCGGAAAATATCCCTATATTTTCTAGTGGGCCAAGATCCATCTTTTCATCTCCTTATGAGCTTGCTTTGGCAAGTCACCCATAATTTGACTACTTTTAGGTAGGAACAATTCCAATTGCATCCCATATGCAACTCTTGGTTCAATCGGGCAAATAACTCCTTATTTATCCATCCATATGGATAATCCCAATTGATTACCTCTAGGTTTCTTAATCAAATTAATAGCCTAGTTGTGTTCAACCTCTTATCTAAACAATTGCACATTGTTACGTGCCATCGCATTCCATCATTATGAACCAAGTCGCCATGCTTTGGCACGCACGAACTTGATAAATAATGATGATAATGAGTGTTTAAATAACGAGAAGGCAAGAACACAATATTTAAAATTTGAGGGATTTTAAATTCAATTTTAATTGTTTTGTTGATCAATATCAACTAATCTATCTATTTGAGTTTGGGCACAACTCCAAATAATAGATCCGGGTTGTCTAATTATCTTATTATCCTAATTGCATGCATCATCCATACACCAACCACACAAATAATAAGACAATAAATAAACAACCACATAACAGAAATTAAACGTGATGTGGATATGGCCTTTTCTAGACTAAGATAATTCCAAGCCAATGGAATTATCTATGAACCCTAAGCAAACACATCTCCATGCGTCTTGATCTTTTGGTCCATCCTTCACAGTCATGTGGAATGCTCCATGCTCCATGCTCAATGCTCCATCTTTTGTGGCTTCTTTGGCTTTGGGCTTCTTTTCTCCAATCTTGGCTAACAATCTACTTTATCTAGCACTAGCTAATATCTATACTAAATAAAATAAATCTCACAAGTTGAGAAAAAAAAATGGCACGCAGGCCATAAAACCCTAATTAATTATTACAATTAATTGATCAGCTCGCAGGCCGTAAAACCAAACCACAAAATTTAACATCCACATCAAACCACATCCTAAGGCCATATCCAATCACCATGCGATTTGCACATAAACAGTTAAAATCCAATTTTAACGCGCTTGGTCAATTTTAATTGATTTTAGGATTTCTAGGGTTAAAACGGTCCATGGGCCCAACAATCCAATTGCCCGGGCCCATTAAAGTGAACCACAAGGCCCTAGGGCTGGCCCGGCCCAAAACCCGCAAGCTAGGCCCGCGGGTTAGGGCCGCCCGGCCCCTTAGGGCGGCCAAGCTTGGGCGGCAAGCAAGGGGGCGGTCCCCTAGGGGGCCGAACCTCCTCTTGGGGGTTGTTTCCAAAACAACTCCCTTGCTTGGAGCCCAAGTTTGGTTGTTTCCTTGTTTTGGGAGAACTCCTTCTTCCCCAAGGATGCCCAAACCCTAGATCTAAGATCCTAAAATTTCTCAAACTCACCAATTCATGCATCCAATGCAAAAATTGGATCTTGTTATGAGTAATTAATGAAAAATTGCATCACATGCTTGATTTGTCTTGTTTTACGCGATAAACAATCAAATTAAGGTGTAAAACAACAAGAATGTAACACATAAACTACGTTTATGCTCTATGACCTGTGGCTCTGATACCACTGTAGGGTTTTGATTCATGGATCGCGCAACGGAAGCATAATCAAACAAATAGCCATGCAAAACCCTCCAAGGATCACGAGTCTAGATGCATAACGATAGTAAAGGTAAGAAATCATAAACACACCTTTGGGTTCTCCTTGATGACTTCAAACGCGAATAGTGTCACGTTCTCTATAGTTGATCCACGCCTAGAGTTGATCCTAGATCTCCCAAACTCCTTGGTGCTAGCCCGGAATAGGAAGAGGATGAAGGAATCACGCAAAACGAGACAAAAGAGGGGCTTCGGCCCTCTTTTTGGCCGACGGGGTGAGGGCGGCGGCAAGGGGGTCGGGTTCGGCCTCCTTGTTGCTTGCTCTCTCTCCTTTGTTCTCTCCCACTCTTGTTATGTTCACTAATGAGCATAAGTTATGAGGAAGGAAGGAGGGTCCTTTATATAGTCCAACAATTCCTTGTTAACTACCTAAAGGACTTATTCTAGTCCAACTAGAATTCAATTTAGTCCCTTCCTTGCAAATTAGTCCCTACTAAGTTTGCAAGGGTTTGCAAAGTGATCCTTCTAATTAATTAATCCAATTAATTAATTCCCAAATCCAGTTCAACTCTATATAGCGTGTGACCCCATAGGTTCTATCTAGTTGGTAGCAACTATTTGCTAATATGGAGCGGTTTCTAGCAAAACATCCATTCTAGCCAACTAATAGAATAGTCATCTAGACAACCTTTGTACAAGTAACTGTCTCATCCCTTTGCCTCCATATCCGGATTGGACACGAGACATACAAGTCACACTCGTATATCCAATCCATAGTTTCTCGATCTATGGGAATAGCCTTATTCGTGCAAATAACATCAATATCCTATATATTGATTTATTTGAGTCTGGCCAGACATTCTATAAGCACTATCCCTCGAGTGGCCTAGGATATTTGCTCCCGTTATGTGGGAGGGGCAAATCCTCTCTACGTCCACTACGATCTCTAAGCTTGCTTCTCATTGTATCCAGTACACGCCTTTATAACTACCCAGTCACGGTGTAGCGTTTAACGCTACCAAGATCACAATGATCCACAACTAGAATATCTAGTGACTTCAAGTCTAAGGATGACAATACCATTGCACCGCGAGAAGCACTTGTGACTCAACATAACATGTATGTAGCCTTCTCGGAGATGGGTCAATCCAGTGCAACATTCCGTAATGCACATCTATGTGTTGGATCGTGATATCTCCATATCAATCCAACCCCATACTAGTCTATAGATGATTGTCCCATTTATCATTATACTTGACTAGGGATATTTAAGATAAACAACACAATTGTAAATCTAAGGACTTCATTATATTAAATATCCAATAAATAATAAATGAATTTTCTAGCCATATACAAATTCATACTAAACTAGATTGCCTCTAGGGCATCTATTCCAACAAAGTACACCCACATCGGGCAAAGCCAATCAAGCTTAGCCTCAACAGTAACCACAACACTAAACACCAACAAAAAGAATATTTGAAGCTAGTCTACACCTATTTGGGTAGAAATATGTTATATGTCATTAAGGAGTGTTGTTTTCTCGTTTCTACGAATGTTGTTTTTCATGACACCATATTTTCTTTTTCACTCCCTTCACACTCTTTACCACATTTCACAAATGATCAGATTTTGCCATCTGCTGTTCTCAGTGAGACTACTTTGCATTATGGAAATGATGTTTTGCCTTATCTTGAGCAGAATTTGACCTCTCTTGGGCTCTCAAGTGATGATTCTCCCTCTCCCACGGCTCCTTCTTTGGTTCCATCGAGAAGAAGTGTTAGGCAAGTGAAACCACCATCTTATTTGAGAGATTATGTGGTTGATAAACCAAGACTGGTGTCTGGATGCATAGCTCCTGTTACACCTCTCTATTCTCACTTTCTTGCTTCTGTTAATACTCTGTATGATCCTGATAGCTATAAAAAAGTTAGCAAATTTCATCAATGGGTGCAAGCTATGAAGACTGAACTTGAAGCTTTAGAGGCTAACCATACTTGGGATGTTACTACATTACCTACTGAACAAGATGCAGTAGGGAGATGGGTCTACAAGGTTAAGTTGAAGACTAATGGTGAAATTGAGAGATACAAAGCAAGGCTTGTTGCTAAGGGCTTTACAAAAATAGAAGGCATTGACTACGCATAAACTTTCTCTCCATTTGTTAAACTTCCAACTTTTAAGAGTCTTCTAACTTTAGCAGCAGTGAAAGGTTGGCATTTACTTCCGCTAGATGTGAACAATGCCTTCCTCCATGGAGATTTAGATGAAGAAGTTTACATGGAGCTGCCTCTAGGGTACACCCCTCTCTCACTTCTTCAACACAACCAATATTGGTTTGTCTCTTAAAGAAATCTTGTTATGGTCTTAAACAAGCTTCGAGACAGTGGTACAATCAGTTCTCCACCACTCTTTTAGACATGGGTTTTCTCCACCACTCTTTTAGACATGGGTTTTACACAGTGCAACACATATTACACTCTTTTTGTTCAGCACTCTCCTTCCCATTTCACTTGTATTTTGGTGTATGTGGATGTCATTGTCTTGGAGGGCATTGATCTTGCTCAGTTATATGCTCTTAAAGGAGTTCTGCATACAAGGTTTTAGCTTAAAGATATTGGTTTTCTCAGTAACTTTATTGGTTTTAAAATTGCAAGAAATGATCATCGCATTACACTTTGTCAAATAAAGTGTGCCTTGGACATTTTACAGGATCATGGGTATGCCTCTTGCAAACCTGCTTATGTCCCCATGGATCCTGAAATAAAGTTGTCTACCAATATTGGTGACACTCTCTCACTCAAGATCCTGCAATCAAGATGTTGTTAAATATAGAAGAATGGTTGGCAAGTTGTATGTGTAATTCTAGTCCTGGCATCTGTTATGCAGTTCACAAACTTTCTCACTTTGTCTCTAAACCTACTACTCATTTTAAAGAAGTTCATCATGGTTTAAGGTATGTGAGTTGAAGGGATGTACAGTAGGTAGAAATACAGGATCAATACTCTAGAGGGGGGGGGGGTTGAATAGAGTATGCAGACTTTTGCTAAACTTTGCAAGAATAGTGGTTTCAGAAGGTTTGTAAAGAGATTCAAGGCCTTGAAATGAGTTTCAAGACCTTAAAAAGAAAACAGTAAGAGTAAGGAAAGAATAAGTCTATTTCAAGACCTTGAAATGAGTTTCAAACCCTTGAAATGAAACTGTTTTGAATGCTACAAAAGTTCTAGGTATGCAACTGAAAAGTAAATGCAAGAGACGCAAGATATATATAGTTCAGTCCACTTGGACCTACGTCTCTACCTCAGGGATCTTCTTCCTGTTGTAATTTCAACAAAATTCTTATTAATCCACAACTAAGCCCTAGATCTCAAGTATAGAGAGATGCCTTACTCTATTACAGCTTGTGGTTCTCACTAACCTATCTAGTACTTTCTCTAGCTATCTGATTAACTAAGAATTCTCTATTGTTCACCTTGAACAATCATTGAGAATGAGAACTAGAAGTATTATCAAAATGATATACAAATGAAGTTCATAAAATAAGAACACAGGAAATGAAACTGCAGTGAGTATGCATTTTTCTTCTAATGCTTGGATTGAGAGATGAATCTGCTTCTTTGTTGCTTATCAATCCTTGAATTTTTTTTGAGTGTATCTGTGAATTGCTCTATGTTGTTGTGTCTACGAAATCGTTCAGCAATTCTCCTTTTAAAGCACCCAGTTTGAATGGAAGATCTTCAGAATCTTCTCAACAAACTTTTCTGAAAATTAGTTTCAAATCTTGACTCTTCCAACAACTTCTTCCAACGGCTAGTAGCTCAGTATCTTTAGAGATACTAATTTGATCTTGTTAGAAGTATGTTGGGAAGCTTTTCAACACAGCAGATTGATCACAGAATCAATCATCAAGCAGTTACCATATCTGCAAAACATAAGTTAGGAAACAAGTTCCTATAAAATAGGAAATAAAATTGCCTTCAAAACTGAGTCAAAAATATGATGTTAGATCCTGCAAACTGTGTCAAAATACTTTGTCTTTAATCATCAAGTATCAACTAATCATGCACAGGGGTTTAGGAGTTGAATTAAGATCAGAAACTCCCCCTAAGTTCATGCATTTGAAGTTCTGTTAGTTTCAAGGCTTCGAAAGCTGTTTCATGGCCTTGAAATAGACAAGCTATTTCAATTCTTGATCTTGCATTGAACTTACAATCTCCCCCTTGATGAAAGACAAAACCACATTCTTCCAATCTGTTTGATATTTTGATTCTGAAACAAATACTCATTAGCACATAGTAGAATAAATCATATAATGTCAACGCATAATGTCCAAAAGATCCAACTTATTAAACCAACTGAAAACAGCAAGTAACAGCACGATTTTGGATAATCCTATTGACCAAAACCATGTCACCTAAAAAGCAAATAAAACCTAAATTTCTCCCCCTTTTTGACTTTCATAAAAAAAGAATGAGAATATGTTGGATCATGGTCTTTGGAAAGATTTTAAAAAGATTGTTTGAAAAAACAATCTTTTCAAGACTTTGAAAAGGATTTGAAGGCCTTAAAAAGGAGAATAAACAGTAGACAAGAGTTAAGGGGTAGGGTCTTCATCTCCTTGTTGCTCTGCATCTTCTTCCTGTTCGTTTCCCTCATCATCCTGTTCTTCTTCTTGTTGAGCCACATCATCAATGATTGAACTTATTGTCTTGATCACACTGTGAAACAGGAAGGTTAACCCTTATAATGCCTTCCTTCCATGTTTCAGTTTCTTCTTTACAAAGGACTTTTTCTTTGTCAAAGAGGAATTTTTCTTCTGATGCTTTCTTTCAGATTCCATGCTGGATTCTGACTCAGCTTCTTGAAAATTTTTCTTCTTTCTGTCTTTCTTTGAAACTGAATAGAATTCATATGAACTTGAGGTTGCATCTGAATTCGAGTCCTGAATGTAGATCTTCTCTTTTCCTTTTCCCTTGTACGTTATGTCAGCCTACTTCTTTGTCTTCTTACGGCTACCAATCTGAATTCCCTTATGTTCTTTGGTGTAGACTCTACTGCCTTCTTCTTCTTTTTGCTGGACACTGGTGTCTCATATTTCTTGTCCTTCTTTTTGGGAGGAGGATGTGCTATGTCTTCTGTATTAGGGGTATTTGAACTGGAATCCCCATTAATTGTTTGAACCTCTTTCACTGTGATCTTTCTTTTCTTCTCTGTTGCAGCCTTTGAACCACCAACCATCTTGATTTTGTTTGAGGCTCTTCTGATTCTCATTAGGGTTTGGAGAAGAAGAGAGACGTAGGATAGATACGAAGGAGAGAAAGAAAGAAGAAGATAAATAGAAGAGAGTTTCAGTTTGAAAATGAATCTAAATATTCTTTCTGATCTTTGAAGATCTGCTGAATAAAAAAGATTCAATTTTTTGTTTGCCGTTAGAAATAAAAGATATAATACTATTTTGGCTGAAAAGGGATTTTTGAAAAATTGAGGGGCAACATTGAGCGATTATCTAGAAAGATAACACCCAATATTGAAAGATCAATTTTATTGATTATCTAGCATGCAGTCTTATTTTCAAGGCTTTGGAAAGGATTTCGAGGCCTTGAAAAGATGCATGATGTAATTCACATATACTCAAAGCTTTGAAAATATTTTCAAGGCTTTGAAAATCAGTTCAAACCTTTGAAACGCATAAAACTTACCTGATTCTTCCCCTTAACCAATGCTTCTTTATTTAGCATGCCCAATTCCAATCTTAAGGCTGAGAATCTTTCACCTGGTAATGGTTTAGTGATGATGTCTGCAAATTGCAAGTTAGTAGAAACCAATTCAAGAACAATACCTGTTTTAACATTATCTCTCATGAAGTGATGTCTAACATCAATGCGCTTTGTTCTGGAATGCTGAACTGGATTCTTTGTAATTGATATTGCACGTGTGCTGTCACACTTGATAGGTATATCTATGAAATAAAATCCAAGATCTCATATTTGTTGTGCTATCCATAACACCTGTGAGCAGCAAGCTCCAGCTGTTATGTATTCAGCTTCAGCTGTTGATAGTGGAACTGAGTTATGCTTCTTTGAATGCCAGCTGATTAAGGATGATCCAAGAAATTGACATCATCCTGATGTGTTCTTTCTATCAACTTTATATCCTGCAAAGTCAGCATCTGAATAGCCACACAAAGAGAAGTTAGAATGTTTAGGATACAACAGCCCTAAATTTTTGGTACCATTGAGATATCTAAAAATTCTTTCAACTGCAGTCAAGTGTGATTCTTTAGGATCAGCTTGAAATCTAGAACACATGCACACACTGAACATGATATCTGGTCTACTGGCTGTGAGTTAGAGTAATGATCCAATCATACCTCTATATTCTTTCACATTCACACTGTTACCAGATTCATCATTGTCTAAAGTCAGTGTAGAACTCATGGGGGTCTTAATTATTTGGACTGAGACATATTATACTTTCTTAGCAAGTCCTTTGTTTACTTGATTTGATGTAGGAATATGCCCTTCTTCATATGTTGAATTTGAAGTCCAAGAAAGAAGTTCAATTCTCCCATCAAGCTCATTTCAAATTCTCTGCTCATAAGACTTGAGAATTCCTTGCAAAAAAGATCATTAGTAGCTCCAAACAGAATAGCATCAACCTAAATTTGAAATACAAACATGTCTTTCTCATGAGTCTTTATGAAAAGGGTCTTGTCTACTAATCCCCTTTGAAATCATTTTCAAGTAGAAACTTTGACAATCTTTCATATCAAAGTCTTGGAGCTTGTTTTAAACCATAAAGAGCTTTGTCAAGTTTGTAAACATGATATGGAATCTTGTCTTTTTCAAAACCTGGAGGTTGAGCAACATAAAACTTCTTGTAGATAGCAATTTAGAAATGCACACTTCACATCCATTTGAAATAGTTTCATATTTTTGTGAGATGCAAATGCAAGCAGAATTCTAATTGCTTCTAACCTAGAAACAGGAGCAAAAAGTTTCTTCATAGTCAGTACTTTTCTCTTGATTGTAGCCTTGAGCTACCGATCTAGCTTTGTTACTGATTACCTTTCCATCCTCATCTAACTTGTTTCTGAATACCCAGCTGGTGCCAATGACAGACTGATTTCTTGGTGGAGGAGCTAGATTCCAGAACTTGTTCCTTTCAAACTCATTGAGTTCACTTTGCATTGCTGTAATCCGGTCTGCTTCTTGTAATGCTTCCTTCATAGTTTTATGTTCTACAAGAGAAATAAAAACATTAAAAGCACAAAGATTCTTCAATTGTGATCTGGTTTGTGTACCAGTGGTTGGATCAGAAATAATGTTATCAGCAGGATGAGATGAGAGATATTTAAATCTCTTCCTTGGTGTCCATGGTTTAGTCTCTCCAGTTTGCTTCTCAAGTCTTTGAGAACTTGAAGTGGTAGCTTGTTATGCTGTCTTCTCTGGAGGTTCTGTTTCAAGGCTTTGAACCTTGGTTTCAAGGACTTGAAAATGCCTGTTTTGTTCCTGTGACATTTCCTTGGATCCTTTTGAGGATTCTTCTTCAGTATCTGAATCATGCTCGTTCAGATTGAGATCTACAAAACCATTACTCAAAGAACCATCATAGCTTTCATAAAAAATAACATGAATGCTTTCTTCAACAAGCTCGGTTCTCTTATTATAAACTCTATAGACTTTTCTTGACTGTGAATAACCAAGAAAAACACCTTCATCACTTCTTGCATCAAACTTACCAAGATTGTCCTTACCATTATTGTGGACAAAACAAGAACAACCAAATGGTTTGAAGTAAAAAATGTTTGGATTTCTTCCTTTGAACAACTCATAGGAGGTCTTCCTCAGAATATGTCTGATCAAACACATGTTAAGCATATAGTTTGCTGTATTCACATATTATGCCCAATAATACTTTGGAAACTTGTTTTCCAGAAGCATTGTTCTTGACATGTCTTCAAGAGTCCCGTTTTTTCTTTCAACAACTCCATTCCGTTGAGGAGTTCTAGGAGCATAAAAGTTGGGAGAGATGCCATGCATAGAACAGAATACATTAAACTCAAGTTGATCAAACTCTCTACTATGATCACTCCTTACTGAAGCAATATGTAGGTTTTTCAATGTTTGAAGTTATCTAGAAAGCTTTGAAATTAAGTGAGAAATTCAGTGACAACTTCAAATTTTCTCTAAGAAACATAACCCAAGTATATCTAGAGAAATCATCTACAATAACTAGAATGTACTTCTTACCCTTTGGAGTTGGAGTTCTCATAGGACCACAGAGATCCATATGCAATAGTTCAATAGGTCTAGTAGCACTTACAAAGTTCTTTGGCTTGAAAGAGCTTATAGTTTGCTTGCCTTGTGCACATGCCTTGCATACTTCTTCATTCTGAACTTGATAGAGGGTAGACCTCTTACTAAGTTCTTGGAAACAAACTTGTTCAAGGTATGCAAGCTAATGTGTCCCAACTTTCTGTGCCATAGCTTTGAATCTTCTTTCAAGGCCTTGAGACACTTCAAGTTTTCTCCTGAAATTTTGTTAGTTTGAAAATTATAAACATTGTTTGATCTAGAGGTTGTGAGGATGCAATTTCCATATTTCTCATTTTGCACCACACATTTCTCTTTATCAAAGATAACCTTGTTGCCATTGTCACAAAGCTGATGAGATACAACAAGCAAACCATCAACTAGGTATACATCAGAAATAAAGTTCTCAGAATCTGTACCAACTTTACCAATACCAAGAATGTTGCATTTGCCTTGGTCACCAAGTGTAATTGATCCTTCTGATTGCTCTTTCAGTTTTGAGAATAGAGATCTTGACGTCGGGTTATTCAACCAAACGAGGGATCACAGCAGAATCAGCAATGAAAAAGGGTAAGAAAACTAGGGCACGAAGCTCTCTAGAATTTCAGAAGTAAATAAGATCAAAGCTGCCGAATTTTACCCACAAGCCGGGTATAAATAGCTTGAAAGTCAAAGTTTGACAAAAATGACAAAATTATAAAACTGTCAAAAACAGGTAAAAATATATATATCCGTAGATGGAATACTTGACCAAAATCGGTCTTATTACGAAGTCTAGAAACGAAAAAAGGAAAACTGTCAAAAATGGCAAGAAACGTCTTCGAAGCTTCCGTTAACTGGTCAAACGGACTTTACTGGATCCGAAAAGTTGCATGATGGGGTGACTGGTCAAACGGACTTTTATGGATCCTCAAAGCCCCATCATTCGTGTACGTCTCGCCGAGAGCTTTCCGGAAACACGCTGTAATAGCCATTCTGATTCCTGTAGCTCAGGTTACGCCCAAAATAATGTGGCGTGATTAAAAATGACCATTTTGCCCCTCCCTTGTGCTTGTTCTCCACGTCATGATAGTGAAGTGCCAGATTAGTCGCGTCAGACAGCTCGGCCTCGTCTGGTTCATCTGCTTCCGCATCAGATCTCTTTCCACTCACGTGTTTTGAGCAACCACTGTCCATAAATCATTTTTGCTCTTTGATATTGGTGACAACCTGCAAAAACCATTCACTGCCTAACCCAGCTGTTAGACCTAGTGCTAAATTTAGATTCATATTCAGAGTCAACCATGTTAGGTGGTTTAACCCCTTTAGGAACCCAAATCTGTCTAACTTGTCCTTTGAGTTGGAAGGGAAAAATGTTCCTTATTATGTGAGGGTCTCTTCTTCTAAAAGGACAAGTCATCTTAACATGACCAATCTTACTGCAGTAATGGCACTTAGGAGATGTTTTGCTTCCAGCTTTCACAAATATGGTATTGTTCTTCTTTAGAAAATTTGAATTCTATCCAATACCAGTTTTGTGAACAAACTTTAAGCTACCTCCAAGAATCAAGTTCAAGTTGTGTTCTGAGCCTACAAGTTTTGTTTTGACCAATTCAGATTCTTGAAGTGTCTTAGTTAGAGCAGTCTTTTGTTTATCCAATTCATCAACTTGATGTCTTAGATTAACAATGTTGTCACTCAAGAGAGAGTTCTCAGTGACTACTTCCTTGACTTGTGTTTTCAAGGCTTTGAAACTAGTTTTCAAGGCCTTGAAATCACTGCCAGTTTTCTTCTGAGAGATTTCAAGATTCTGATTTAGGCAAACAAGATGTAAGTTCTCTTTTGCTTGATCATGAACCTTTTCTTTCAAAACTCTAATCTCTTTCAGATAGTCCTCTTTATTTAAAAGCATTATTCTAAGATAATCAGAGAGGGGTTCTGTTGGTTTTGAAATCAAACAGTTTACCATTACCTCAATGTTCTTTTAAGAATTTTCATCATGCTTGGCCATAAAGCATATGTTGGCATGTTCTTCTTCAGATTCAGAGTCACTCCAGGTTTCTGAATCTGTTCGTGAAGCTATCATAGCTTTCTTTCTTCTATCATGATCTTTCTTCTGAAAGTTCTTGCTCTTCTTGTGTGGACAGTCTCTGATCAAGTTTCCTGCATCACCACACTCAAAGAACTTCATGACTTTAGGCTTATTACCATGTGATAAAGATTTACCTTTGTAGTCTTTGCTACTGGAGAATCTATGTCTGTCTCTGCTGAAGTCATTGTTTTCAAAGTTTTTCTTCATTTAAGAATTCTAGTCAAGGCTTTGGAAATCAAAGAAATTGGTTCTTCATCATCATCTTCAGTTTCAAGGCTTTGAAATGACTCATTCTCCTTTGCCATGAGAGCCATGTTCTTGGCACCTTCTGGTAGTTTTCCATCAATTTCATTCATGGATATTTCATGTGTAAGGATCTTTTCTTGTAGGTCATAAAGTTAGAGTGATGAGAGATCTTGAGCTTCCTCAATAGCAGTAGTTTTTGGTTCCCATTTTGCCTTTGAAAGACTTCTCAGAATCTTTCTAACCTTTTCTTCATTGGAAATGTAATTTCCCAATGAATCAAGGTTGTTGACAATGTCAGTGAATTTTTTGAACATGTCTCTGATTGACTCATCTCCATTGATCTTGAACATCTCATATTGCCTGAGATATATGTTGATCTTGGTTTGCTTGACCTGGCTGGTTCCTTCAAAAGTCATCACAAGCTTATCCCATATCTCCTTGGCAGCTTGCAACATAAGATCCTGTTAAACTCATCTGCACTCAAAGCACAATATAAGAGATTCATAGCTTTATAATTTTTGGAAGGCTTAATTACTTAACGCATACCTCCAGTATACCGAAACTAACACTTTGCAAGCCCCAATTTTGCAATAGGCTTATTGCAACCCCCATTTGCAATAAATCTTAATTGTTGAAACTGCTAAAAAAATTCTGTCCAATATTTAACGGAGTACTTCATTAGTTGACAACTAAGTCCATTTTTTGAGGGTAAAACAGTCCACCCAATGAATATCTGAACAACACCCCAACACCCACATAGCCGCCTAACTAGCCGAGATTCCGACAAAATACGCCGCCACGTCCATTTGTTTCAATGAGCACCACCTCCACCCACAACCACAGCGTCAATCGAACCCCTGCCCACAACCCATCATAACCAATCAACACCCACAACCACCAATCAACAACGCCTCCACCACCGAACCTCCATAGCTTCAGTCATTGGTATCTAAAGCATTCTCTCTCGCATCGAGTACGGACAAACCACCAAGAGAACCCCAGAAACTGGAGCCTCGAAGACAACCCTTGAATCACAATCGGTCATAATCCAGACCAACCTACCCTCCTCCACCTTCGTCCTTTCTCTCTGTCTCTCCGCTCTCTTGTCCGTCCTTACAAAGCACTCTAACCAGATCGACCCCCTCCTAAGCCCACTGATTAAGCATAATCAGAACAGAGGACTCCGATATGAACACCAGCCAATCTGTAAATCAACCCACCAAATCAAATTGAAATTCTGGACTTTGTTCTACAGTGACCTCTTAAAAGATTCAAGATTCTCCATAGTGATTTCAGGAGCGTTTTTTCTAGATCGAACTTCTTCGCCATTGTTGTCGTCACCATCACCGTGAAGAGTCAGTTTCCAGATCAAATTGCCGGCGTTGGAGATATCGATCTCAGAGAATGAGGCAGAGACTAGAGAGACTGGACAAATGTGGTTCCACTAATGAGGCAGAGACGGGATTGAGAAGATATATATATATATATATATATATATATATATATATATATATATATATATATATATATAGAGAGAGAGAGAGAGAGAGAGAGAGAGAGAGAGAATTGATAGGGATGAGCACAGACGGAAGAGAAATAAACGTGTTCTTCATCTTATCTTCTTCAACATCCTTATCTTCATAATTTTTTTTCTTTTTCATTATTCTCTATTATCTTTTTGTGTATTACCACATTTACCCTCAACTCATGGATGTTGTTGGGATGTATTTTTTTACCAGTTTTAACAAGATTTATTGCAAATGGAGGTTGCAATAAGCCTATTCTAGAAATGGGGGTTGCAAAGTGTTAGTTTCGATTTACTGGAGGTATGCATCAAGTAATTAATCCTTTTAATTATAATCGAGAATTTTAATTATCCTTGTTTGTATTTAATATTTGTAATTTAGATTTATTTGTAATATTCCAGAACATTTTTTTTCTGTAAATGTAAACAAGACTTACTATTCTGTACATCATTTAATTATTGGCCTTAAAAAAATACCAATAAATTCATTATTAGTTTGATCGAGTGGTATAATAAAGAAACACTACACTTTTTCCTATATTAGCATTTTGTATTTCATTTGATTTACCTGTTCTACTTTTTGTCAATTCCAACATTAGCAAAACTAGAAGAGGGACTGCGATGGAAGATTGGAGACGGTCAGAGCATTTGGTTGAAATAAAAAGGGATACCATCTTCAGTGAATGGTAAGCTGATTATAGTTCTCCCCGACAACCATGATCTTAAAGTGTCGGACTTCATTAATGCTCAAACACGGTCATGGGACACAGAGAGGATGAGACAGTGGCTATGGGATGTTGATATTGCAGCAATTGAAGAAATAAGTATCCCTAGTACCCCTAAGACGGACAAAATGTTCTGGAACTCTTGTATTGATGGGAGATACACGGTCAATTCGGGGTACGAAGTGGCGATGCGGATGAGCAAAAACAATACTGACTCAAGCAGTGCGTCGATGGGTTCCAGTATGTTTAGCAAAATATAGGAAATCAAAGTTCCAAGGAAAGTGAGCCATATGATTTGGAGGGCTGCCCGGAATGCACTTCCGACACGCAATTCGCTTCGTCGCCGGGGAATAAAAGTCGATGGCAAATGTAAGTCCTGCAATTTTTACAATGAGAATTTGATGCACATTTTCCTCCGGTGCCCAACGGCGAAAAAGTTGTGGCTATCATTATTTGACGCTTCTTTTCTCAATGTTAAATCACTCAATTTTGCGGACTGGTTTGAAAGTTTGTTGAATACTCGGACTGATATGGAGTTGAGAATAATATTCACAGCAATCGCTGTGGCTGGAAAGGAATAACAAAGTATTCACGGGGACAAGTAAGACTCTCGTAGCAGAGGATATATTGGCGAGAGTGGTAGAATTCAACTCAGTAGAAGGAAGGATGGGTTTCACATGGCTCCAGCTGGGCGAAACCACCACTGGGCGCCTTCAAAATCAACGTTGATGGCGGCTGGGACAACAACACTGGGTCGGGTGTGGCGGGAGCTGTCATTCGAGATGAGAAAGGTCAATTTGTGGCAGCGATTTCAACTGCTACCAGACGCTGCCTATCAGCAAACGAGGCGGAAGCCAGAGCCTTCCTTGTGGGTATTCAACTGGGAATGAATAGGGCCTCTCAAATGTGATTATTGAAGAGGATTCCAAACTCATGGTGCATGAGCTTATTAGAAGGAAGAACAATCAGAGTCGGGCCCGGCTCAACAGCTAGGCAGTTAAAGTGTTTGCTTAGGGCCCCAAGATCTGAGAGGGCACCAGAATTTGGAAATAAAGGTTTTTTTTTTAAATATATTTTGCACTTTAATATATTTAATGGCTGTAAATATGTTATCGTTGATATTAATAGGGAGGAAAAACCCAGTTTACATTCATTTTGCCCGTAATTTTGCAATCCAGAGAATGCTGAATTATTGATCGTTATCTTCCTCCAAAATTTTCTCCTAAAATCTCTCCGCCACTTATCCTCTATCTATGAAATTTCTGCCCTTCATAACTTCAGGTGCAATGGCATAGTAAATAAATCTGTGAGATCTCACAAAGTCGAATTGTTCCATCAATGGTCAAGGCAAAATTGTTAACAGCTAGCGCTCTCCATTCTATCAAAGTTTGTTGATTCCCTAAATTCATCGAGATTTCTATTCCGCTATATAACTTGAGGATTGTATTCTGCGTCAGGATGAGTTATCCTCTACTCCGCGATTTTTATTGAAATGCCCAATTACGAGGGAAGCAGTATTACTTCACTGGATGTAAGAACTTTTTTTTTCTTTTTGAAATATACGGAATTGCTTTATTTCATTTTGGTGAATAGTGTGATCTATCGATTCGATTTTTCGTTTTCCAATTTTCGTGGTGAAATTCAATTCTGCAAATTGATTTTAACATTCCTTTCACCGGGTCCATTTTGATCTCTCACTCCGAAAGAGATGACGAGAATGTATTGTAGATGGTGAGTACATGATCTGATAAGAATTATTTTGTTGCAATTATACTACAAGATATTGTCATTTTCATGGGTTAGACTAAATTTTTTACAACAGTTACAAGAAATGCTTTTGAAGAATTTGCGAAGATTATAAGCGGGCTTCTCATATTTTATGTTCGCTTAGGGCACCCAAAAGCCTAGAGCCGGCCCTGATCAGAGTCCTCAAGACCTAACTGAAGTAAAAGAGATAGTTGATGAAATATTGGTTCATTCAACCACATTTGATAGCTGCAAATTCAACTTCGTCAAGTAAGGAGGAAACGAAATTGCACACCAGTTAGCGGGTTTCAGAAAAAGCTGTTCGGAGGATTTAACATGGAGTGAAGAACCCCTAGATTGGCTTAAAGTATTACTGCAAAATGATGTAATGGACTGTTTTCCCCGATTTTTTATACAATGTAAGTTACTAAAAAAATATATTTTAGACTGTATCATTAATTCTGAAATAAATTTGAAAACGTTATTATTATTAGTTCAAATGATGCCATGTCATTTGAACATCTATACCTATATTGTTGACTAGATTGACAAAACAAAAGAGAGATATTTGAGTCGTGCACCAAAGTTAGCAAAGAGGATGAAGATTGAGAATGACAAAACGGATATGTGAACTATGAAACTTTTGACACCTTACTATCATGCAAACTAGGCGCTACCCCGCACTAAAGCGCGGGTTTATGCATAAAAAAGTATTTTACATAATAAAGTATTATAAGATTCTAATATAATAACACCAAATAAAATTATAAGCTTAAATTATCAATTTTTTAACCTAATTCCAAAACACTAACTCTAAAATGTTACAATATGGACAGCGAATCAAAGGAAAAATCTCAACAATTTATTTTCGATCACTTGAGGTGTTTATATTCAGAGATTGTTTTTAATGCACCCAATTTTTTTATTGTGCTTGCATTTCATATTTTTATAAACACTAAAACTGTATAAGAGTCAATCAATTGCAGAAGTTACATTGTCATGTTATTATTATAATTTGCTGGGAACCCTAATATGCTCATGAATTTTAATAATGAATACAAAATGGCGAGAATTAACAACAAGGATGTTGTTAATTTAATGTATTTTAGAAAAAAAGAATTATGTGAGCTAAATTCGAGGTTTATATTACAACTGTGCAAATGGGATAATGTAATTCTCCGGAGATCCCAATGAGCATTGATATTGAATATGGTAGAAAACAACACTAAGATCACAGTTTCACCTAAGTAGTCGTAGCTTCAATTGTATGTATCCATATTTATTTACAGTTTGAGTTCATCATGCTAATTTAACTTTAAAATTTATTACATTGTTCGGAAATTTATAAATTATTTTTTATTTTGTTTTTAGATTATGGATGAACGACGTGAAATATCAAATATTGTGTATTATTATAATTATACGAAAAGTAACTTTGAGAACCAACCTTACATCAAGAGTGATAGTAAAACAGTTGGAATTTCATTTTTGAGCATTTCTACTTACTCACATATTTATATTTTCTTTAACTTAAATTTATAAGAGAACCAATATGATACAACACGTATTTGTTAGAGAGAAAATATAAAACGTACATTTAAGAATATCAATACATACAAGAATTATTAATGAAAATATTCATTAAAATCATGCATTTATATTTGAGTAGAGTTGTAACTATATTTGATAAGAATTTTACAGTATATTAACTTGACACGGTTAATATCATATCAAATCTTTAATAAAAAACTAATGAGAATTTAAGTATAATTTCGAATAAAAAGTTTTATGATATCTTATTATATTGACTTTCAATCGTATGTATGCATATTTATTTAGTGTTTGAGTTTACCATACTAATTTAACCAATGAATTCATTTCAATAGCCATCAATTTATAATTAATTTTTATTTTATTTTTAAATTATAGATTAAAGGTTTCCGCTATTATCAAATTGTACCAATGTAATAGTATGTAGTATTATAATTATACCAAAACACATTTTGATAACCAGCCTTACCATGAAAGGTGATAGTAAAATAGTTAAAATTCTAATTTTGAGCATTTTTATTTAATCGCATTGTATCAACTAATTGAAATTAGTTTCCTAAATTCAAAATTAACGTGTTTATATTGAAATGCATCAATCATGCATCTGACAGTTTCAAGAATATAATCACGAATTGTGAACCCAGTATTGTATATATATCTAGCAATTTTATTCCATACAAAGCAAGCCGATAGAAAAATAATGTATTTTAATTATTTTTCTCATCCCCTATTTATATTAGGCGTAATTACTTAATGCATACTCCCAGTATACTGAAACTAACACATTGCAACATCCACTTTTACATTAGGCTTATTACATCTCTTATTTGCAAAAAATTCTAAGGGAAATGCTAAACGTCACCCTTTTTTCTTCACCCCTTAATTTCACCTCCTATGTGGATGTTTTTGATTGGTGATGTAATTATAGAAATATCTTAAAATAAATATTCTCAACAATCATATCTTGACACATAGGAGGTGAATTTGAAGGGTGAAGAAAAAAGGGTGAAGCATAGCACCCCTCAAATTCTAATTGTTGAAATTGGTAAAAAAAAAAAAAAACGTTATGTAATTAACAGAATATTTCGTTAATTGGCAATCAAAGTCTTTTGTTTAAGGAAAAAATTGGCTGTTCACTCATATTGTCTGTTCACTCATATGCATGAACACTAAGACATCATCAGTTCATTACAATCACCACCGCTACTACCGCCATTGAAAACTATCACAGTCACATTCCAACCCAGGATCCGGCCAACCAAAACGGCTTCACACCACCCATGAACCCCATAAACCAAATTTACCAGCACCTTTCAACGAAACTCTGTCTCATTCGTTTTCCCCTCCACAGCCATCGCCTAAGATGCACCGCCAAAACCCACAAACCGACGACTTGAAATCCAGATTCCGGTGATCACCCAACAGTCTCTAGCCCAACTCATTCCTCACCCAAACACCACTAAATCTTAATCTCAGAACCAATCAAGGAGAGAGGCATCGAGAAAAAGGGGCGAGAGGGAGATAGATTCTTTTAGAATTTCCAATTGAATAGATTCAGGGTCAAATGCAACCACGCCCAATTGAATAGATCTAGGATTAAATACAACATAAAGCCCCAAATTGAAAGCTGGGTTCTTGAAAATTAATGAGAGAACAAGAATATGCAAAGGAGAAGAGCTAGAGAAAACCTCGGTGACGGAAACAGAGCAAATTCAGAACACCGAATAAGCAAATCAGACAAGAAGAAAACAAAAACTGCTGATTTCCCGACCAAACTACAATACCCTTCTTTAAGATTTGGATCTATCTGACTATGCATTCTTAGTTTGGACTAAGAAGTAAATGTGGATGACAAAGTAAACGACCCTAGAGTGCGATTCAAGGACATCAAAGAGTAATATTTGTCACCAACAGCTCTCACACAGGTGTGACCATCATAGCACCAACATAGTTAGAACACTCTAGCAAATAGCACCAAACCTTAATTTCTACAAAATTTGGAACATATAACATAGGAAGTCTCATAAAGTGCAAAAAAATAATAGGCCACTTCGCTTTACTTTGTTATCTCCCTTAAATTGAGTTTTCAAGGTATGTCACTGTGTATTTTGTCCTCTAATCCATTCAATAACATTCAACCAAAAGAAAAGCAATTTCAAATTGATACATAGATTTAAAAGGAACTCCACCATTTATCCAACTGAAATTTCAAGAAAAAAAGGAAAAAGAAAAAACAAAATAAAAACCTAGGATGAAGTGCGATTTAACAAATTCACACATATATAGATTTTCTAACTTCAGTGGTGTGAGACCTTTTGGTTTTCTCTGGTAGATTCATTTGAGGGGTATAATTTCTTACATTTAAGCATTATTTTCTTTAGAATTTTGATCTGTCTAACAATGTGTCTCTTGTTCCGGTAGGGAAAAATCAGTAGCTTACCAAAAAATTGCTAACCTGATTACGACACACCATAAACATTTGAAATTAAGCATGGATTCAATTGTTATTAAGAAAGGAGAGATAGGAACAAATATACAGTGTTACTTGAGCAGGAATAAATTTTGATTCGGGATGGAGATATTACCCGTGGATAAGCTGTTATACATACTTGTAAGGAACATGCCATCCCTCTAACTGAATTTTTCAAGAAAAACTAAACAAAGACCAACGATAAAGTGCAACTTGACCAAGGCACAAATGGCAAACGAAGGATTATTTGAGCTTTGTATGTAGTTTCCCTACTTCTTTTCCAAGCATTCAACAAAATTAGTGGAACACAATAAAAAAAAATAACATCGAAGCAAGCATTCAGTTCAGGTATGTAGTCAAATAGTGGGTTGCCTTGAATACCCTTGGGCTTAGAATGGGAGAAAACGAATAATATAGCACATCTTCACTCCTACGTTTCTGAGACTTTGCTTTCTTCCCTAGAAGATAAAGCAACCATTTTTCTTCGTCCTATTCTCTTATCGAACTGATGCTGTCTTTACAAAGGATTTGTTTTCCTCCTAACCTTTCATCGAACTCATCACCTATTAAGAGAGATAATTGAGGCAACCCACTTCTTCGGCTGTTTTGAAGTAAAAGCGCGCAAGTACTGCTCCAAATCCCGATTCATGACCTCGCTCTGACCATCTGTCTGCGGGTGGTATGCAGTGCTAAATTTAAGCGTGGTCCCGCTCAAACACATCAAATCCTTCTAGAAAGTGCTCATGAAGATAGGGTCACGATCAGAAACGATGGAATCCGAAAACCCGTGATGTTTTACAACCACATCCACAAAAAGTTGTGCGACACGCAGAGCATCAAAATCCGTCGGTAGTGGCCCAAAATGAACAGACTTGGTCAGGCGATCAATGACAAACATGACGGCCGTCGAAGGCAACCCGGTGATGAAATCCATTGTAGCGGCAGTCCATACCTGATCGGGTATAGGAAGCGGTTGAAGTAAGCCCCTTGGCTTTTGGGTCGAATACTTGGTCGTCTGACAAACCAAACACGTAGTGACAAAAGCGGCGGACATCGTTACGCATGTCAGCCCAATAAAAAAATGCCGAAAGACGTCGATAGGTACGATCAATCCCTGAATGTCCCGCTGTAGGGGAACTATGAAATTCCTGAAGAAGTAAATATCGGATATTCGAGTCCTTGCCAACATAAATTCGAGTATGAAAGTACAAGATACCATCAATGAAAGTGAAGTGGCCTGGTGGGGTACCTGACTGAATTGTCTGCACGATGGCCTGAAGATCAGGCAATGTCTGAGTCTCTTGCCGAATCGTGGCCAGCAGAGACAGGAGAGGCCGCAGAGCCGTGGAGAAGAGTGACGTTGCCTCTTCCTCAGTGTCACACCGATATAAGGCGTCAGCTGCGAGATTGGTGGACCCTGATTGGTACTTGATTCGAAACTGGAAGCCATCAGTTTCCGAATGTAAAACTGCTGATCAGGAGTCTGAATAATCTGTGTCAAGAGCTCCTTCAAACTGCGATGATCGCTGCGGATAATTAACTCGCGGCCCAGTAAATACTGACGCCACTTCTGCACTGCTTCAACCACAGCATACAGTTCCTTATGGTACGTGGAAGCTGACTGTAAACGAGGGCCCAACTTCTTTCTAAAAAAGGATAGTGGATGACCTTCATGTAACAGAACCGCACCGACACCGCGGTCGGAGGCATCAGTCTCCAAAACAAAAGTTAACGCAAAATTGGGTTAATGGAGTACTGGGGCAGTCATCATGGCTTGTTTCAAAGCCGCAAACCTCTGCGAAGCTTCTGGAGTCCAAAGGAAAGCGTCCTTCTTTAGAAGATCAGTGAGAGGAGAAGCGATAGTAGCATAATCCTGAATAGAGCGCCTGTAGTAACCAGTCAATCCCAAAAACCCTCGTAACTGACGAACCGAGGTTGGTGTAGGCCATGCCAACATAGCTTCGATCTTCAGAGCATCAGCTTGGACACGAGTGTCCGAAATAATGTGTCCTAAATAGTCCACACTAGTCCTGCCGAATGAACATTTGTGTAATTTAACGTAAAAAACAATGCTGATAGAGGAGCTATAAAACCCTATCCAAGTGCTGAGTATGGAGCTCCAAAGTGGTGCTATAAATCAAAATATCATCGAAGAAGACGATGACAAAGGAACGTAGAAACGGCCGGAAGATCCTGTTCATGGCAGCCTGGAAAGTGGATGGAGCATTTGTCAGACCGAAGGGCATGACGAGAAACTCAAAATGGCTATCATGGGTGCGGAAAGCAGTCTTCTCGTTATCCTCAGAATGCATGCGTATCTGGTGGTACCCCGAACGTAGGTCAAGCTTAGTGAAGAAGCGGGCAACACCCAGTTTGTCAAATAGCTCATCAGTCGTCGGAATAGGGAAGTGATCAGGCACGGTAGCCGCATTCAGGGCCCTGTAATCTACGCAGAAACGAAAAGTGTAGGGTTTTGATTCATGGATGCGCAACGGAAACACAAACAATCATAAAACCATGCAAAACCCTCCAAGGATCACAAGTCAAGAGACATAACGATGGTAAGGGTAAGAAATTAATAACACACCTTAGGGTTCTCCTTTGATGACTTCAAACGCGAATTGTGTCACGTCTCTACGGTTGATCCACGCCTAGAGGTGAGATCTAGATCCTCCAAATCCTTGTGCTAGCTAGGAAGAATGGAGGAGGAAGAAGAAATCGCCAACAATGGAGTGCCAAAGGTGGGGCGGCTCTCCTTTTGGCCGACGGGTAGGGGCGGCGGTCCCAAGGGGGGTTCGGCCCTTGCTTGGGACTTGCTCTCTCTCTCCTTGCTTTAGTCTCTCCTACTCTATCATATAGATGTGTGTATGTGTAGAGAGAAAAATAAGCTAGGAGTGTTCTTTATATAGTCCAACAACTCCTTGTCCTACTACATAAAGAACCCCTCTCCTAATCCTACTCAAGTTCGGATTAGTCCCTTTTTGTAAAAATAGTCCTTCTCATGTCAATACATGGATTAGTTCTATTTGCAAATTAATCCTAATCATGTCTCTACATGAATTAGGCCACCTTGGCAAATCTTAATCATGTCTATACATGGATTAGTCCAACTTGCATATTAGTCCTACTAAGTTAGCAAGTTGTTGCGATTTGATCCTTTTAATTAATTAATCATATTAATTAATTAATTCCCAAGTCTATTTCACCCCTATATGGCGTGTGACCCCATAGGTTCTATTTAGTTGGTAGTAACTATTTACTAATATGGAGCGGCCTCTAGCAAGACATCCATTCTAGCCAACAAATAGAATAGTCATCATGACAAACCTTGTGCAAGTAATTGTCTCATCCCTTTGTCCCAATATCCGGATTGGACACGAGACATACAAGTCACACTCGTATATCCAATCCATAGTTTCTCGATCCTGGGAATAGCCTTATTCGTGCAAATAACATCAATATCCCATATTGATTTATTTGAGTCTGGCCAGACATTTTATAAGCACTATCCCTCGAGTGGCCTAGGATATTTGCTCCCGTTATGTGGGAGGGACAAATTCTATCTACGTTCACTACGATCTCTAAGCTTGCTTATTATTGTATCCAGTACACGCCTCTATAACTACCCAGTTACGGTGTAGCGTTTGACGCTACCAAGATCACAATAATCCACAACTAGACAATCTAGTGACTTCAAGTCTAAGGATGACAATACAGTTGCACCGCGAGAAGCGCTTGTGACTTAACATAACGTGTATGTAGCCTTCTCGGAGATGGGTCAATCCAGTATGCCATTACTCCTAATGCATACCCATGTGTTGGATCATGATATCTCCATATCAATCCAACCCCATACTAGTCTATAGATGATTGTCCTATTAATCATTATAATCGACTAGGGATATTAAGAATATAACACTTATATTCTAAGAACTTCATTCATGTTAACATATCTCCATATCGATAACATAATGAATCGTAAATCCATAAATTTCACAATTAATTGATTGCCTCTAGGGCACAATTCCAACAGTCTCCCACTTGCACTAGAGTCAATCTCCTGCATCATATGCCTATTGATCTAGCGCGGCCCTCCATGCTTACACTGCGTAGGGGCGAGACATCAGGCTGTTACCTTGCATATATTCACATCTCCTCCATCAACAATTTGATTGAGATTGAACATTCTGAGTAAATGCATCTTATGCATTAATTTACTCAGTCCTCTATGTTAGAATCAGTGACTGAATCTTGCCTGGAACCTTTCCAGCTCACAGTCGCTCCCACTAGGGCAAAACTCAAAACTCCACTTATAATCTGAATCTTCTTTGTCAGATTTGAAGTTCGCATCACTGTAACTCCTTACAGTAAACTCTTCGTATTATCTATTTATCAAGAATTCATCCTTTAGTTCTTCTCAAGCACTTAAGGATAATTTTGATAATTATCCAGTGACGCTCACCCGGATTTGACTGGTATCTTTGTGTCATGCCTTATGACACGTCTGGCCTAGTACATTCCATGGCGTATCTCGTGAATCTAATTCATAAGGTCCATTCCCAATCTAATTGTAAAGACAATTAGCCTTCCAAAGACTAATTCCATGTGACATGGGTAAGAATCAATATTCTTTTCACGTTGAACCATTTCAACACCTTTGTCAATTTATGTACTATGACCTAAGCTATACAACCATCTTGATCTACCTCAATAGATCTTCACAAGTTGCTTCACCTAAGTCTACCATTAGAAAGTCAACTCCCTAGTCAATCTACGTAAGACTGCCAAGTAGGGGCAACATTCCCAATGATTAAGTATGTCTCCACATACAAGACCAGAAAAAGAACTGTGCTCCCACTAACCTTCTTGTAGACAAAAGTATCATCTTCAATTTTTGATGGAACCAAACTCCTTTGATTGCATCATTAATTTGAAGAGTCCAACTCCTAGAAGCTTGATTCAATCTATAAACAGATTTCTACAAGCAAGATACGAATGGATTTAAGCATCACAACTGGGAAAGATTTCGTCATAGTCTATACTATGAACTCACATGAAATCCTTACCCAACCAATTGTCCCTTAAAGGTAATCATATTACCATCCATTTTGGTTTCCTCATAACCCACTTGCACCTTTCAGGTGGTTCCACCAAAGTCCATACTTTGTTGGTATACATGGATTCCATTTTGTATCCCATGGCTTATAGCCATTTCTGAGAGTATGACCCACATGTGGCCATCTCATAGGTTGTAGGCTCATCATTATGAGTAATATATCATGGTTTATGAGAAATCCTTATTTCTCTAGTCCCTCGATATATCCTACCTGACCTACGAGGTTCTTGTGTTTTTCTGAGTAGGTTGCTCCACAACACCTTGTGATCCTGCTCATGTTCCATCAAACGGATCAATTTTCTATTGTAGTTCTTGAACTTTTAAAGTTCTACTGTCCTCCCACTGTTTCTTTTAGAGACAATCTCTACCTAGAAACACTGTGGTTCGAGAAACAAACAGTTTGTTCTCGATTACGTTGTAGAAACAATATCCTTTTGATATTCCACAAAACATTTATCCGACTTGGGTCCAAGTTTATTTGTAAACTCTTTTACATAAACTTCATAACCCCAAATCTTTATGAATGACATACTAGGACACTTCCTAGTCCATATCTCATATGGTGTTTTTCATAATCTGTTTTTGATGGAACAAGGTTAAGGGCTAAACTTGCTGTAATTAGAACATAGTCCCTAAAAGTAAACTGGAAGTTCTGTTTGACTCATCATGGTCCGAACCGTGTCCTACAAGGTTCGAACTCTCCTCTTAGACATGCCAAACCCATGTGGCGTGCTAGGTGGAGTGAGTTTTGGATCATATCCAACACTTCCATAGATTTTTGTCAAACTCTTGGCTCAAGTACTCTCCTCTACGATCCAATCGTAGAGCCCTAATACTTTTGCCAAGCTGGTTCTCTACTTCATTCCTGAATACTTTGAACAATTCAAAGGATTCTGATTTGTTTCTTCATAGGATACACAAATCCATATTTCTCTGATCCTATCAGTAAATATGATGAAGTACTGAAAACCATATTTAGCATTTGTGCTTAGGGGCCTTCATACATCAATATGTATGATTCCCAAAAGATCATATCTTTGCCTAATAAGTATTACATGTCTCATATGATTCAATAATCAAATGAGTTCCAGAAACCCATCATTATGGAGTTCTAGATATGTATCTCTTATTTATGAGGCCTAAAAGATAATGCTAAAGATAAGTGAAGTTCATATCATTATATGCAAACCTCTAGGTTTTAATGTTATAGATGAAATTATCATGATCATGGAGATAGAATCCACTTAGACAAAAATTGCATTACAATAACGCATATCATAATAAATGGAACAACATTTGTCCTTTATTATGATAAGGAGCTTTCTTGTCCAAACAAGAAACTATGATAATGGTCCTACTCATAGCTAGGACATGATCGTTTTTGTCTAATTCATGAACAATTTCTTAAAGGTAGAAATAATTCCCTACGGCTTATTCAGCAACCCTTTGCTTCATAGCCCCACGTGTAGAATTATTTCTTCCTTATCCAATTGTCTTCGTCTCTTGAGATCCTCCACACTTCCATAAATGTGAGATCCTCATCTAGTATCATATACTTATGATGATGAGATAGACACATTGATTTCTATAACAAAAATACCCAAATCGGAATTCATAATTCCTTTAATATTTGCTTCCAGGTACTTTGGGTAGTCTCTCTTGCTTTACACCACCTATGGAACTCCAAGGCAACTTGGTTTTAGCAACAGGCTTGCTTTATACCCATGGGGTCGGCGCAAACCATTTGCCCTTACCCATGATGTTAACCATTAACAGCTTTGCCCATGCCCATTATGAGTGTTTTGTTTAGTGATTTTTCAATCATATTGAGTAAATCAATTTTAAAACAAAACTATAATTGCATTCAATGCAATCCTTGGTCCACTTGGGTGAATAACCGTTTATTTTTTATCTATCTAATAGATAATGCCCATTCACTAATGTTTCAATAATATTGAATTAGCTTATTTGCATAACGCAAAGTGGAGCAACACTTCAAACCTTTCATGTCTAGCTTGCTCTTTTGAAAGAGCTTCTTTCAATGTACGATCATATCATATTTCTCCATGTCTCTCTTCTTGCTTCCAAAGCTCAGAGTTCATGGCAGCTAACATGGAGCAAGTCATAACCAAAGAACAATTCTTTGGTGTTCCTTTCACAGGTTTTAGTGTGTTTTGGTAGTCGGTGGAAGAGAACTTTATGTTCTACGAAGTACAACAAATTCTCTTTTATTTGAGAACAGTTCTCAGTTATATACCAATCTAGATTCCAGACAATTCGTCCATCTTATGGACATCTAGTCGTGTTTTGTTTGTTTAATGCCAGGGGTATTTAACACCAAATCCTTGTGCTAGCTAGGAAGAATGGAGGAGGAAGAAGAAATCGCCAACAATGGAGTGCCAAAGGTGGGGCGGCTCTCCTTTTGGCCGACGGGTAGGAGCGGCGGTCCCAAGGGGGGTTCGACCCTTGCTTGGCACTTGCTCTCTCTCCTTGCTTTAGTCTCTCCTACTCTATCATATAGATGTGTGTATTTGTAGAGAGAAAAATAAGCTAGGAGTGTTCTTTATATAGTCCAACAACTCCTTGTCCTACTACATAAAGAACCCCTCTCCTAATCCTACTCAAGTTCGGATTAGTCCCTTTTTGCAAAAATAGTCCTTCTCATGTCAATACATGGATTAGTTCTATTTGCAAATTAATCCTAATCATGTCTCTACATGAATTAGGCCACCTTGGCAAATCCTAATCATGTCTATACATGGATTAGTCCAACTTGCATATTAGTCCTACTAAGTTAGCAAGTTGTTGCGATTTGATCCTTTTAATTAATTAATCATATTAATTAATTAATTCCCAAGTCTAGTTCACCCCTATATGGCGTGTGACCTCATAGGTTCTATTTAGTTGGTAGTAACTATTTACTAATATGGAGCGGCCTCTAGCAAGACATCCATTCTAGCCAACAAATAGAATAGTCATCATGACAAACCTTGTGCAAGTAATTGTCTCATCCCTTTGTCCTAATATCCGGATTGGACACGAGACATACAAGTCACACTCGTATATCCAATCCATAGTTTCTCGATCCTGGGAATAGTCTTATTCGTGCAAATAACATCAATATCCCATATTGATTTATTTGAGTCTGGCCAGACATTTTATAAGCACTATCCCTCGAGTGGCCTAGGATATTTGCTCCCGTTATGTGGGAGGGACAAATTCTATCTACGTTTACTTCGATCTCTAAGCTTGCTTCTTATTGTATATAGTACACGCATTTATAACTACCCAGTTACGGTGTAGCGTTTGACGCTACCAAGATCACAATAATCCACAACTACACAATCTAGTGACTTCAAGTCTAAGGATGACAATACCGTTGCACCGTGAGAAGCGCTTGTGACTTAACATAACGTGTATGTAGCCTTCTCGGAGATGGGTCAATCCAGTATGCCATTACTCCTAATGCATACCCATGTGTTGGATCATGATATCTCCATATCAATCCAACCCCATACTAGTCTATAGATGATTGTCCTATTAATCATTATAATCGACTAGGGATATTTAAGAATATAAAACTCATATTCTAAGGACTTCATTCATGTTAACATATCTCCATATCGATAACATAATGAATCGTAAATCCATAAATGTCACAATTAATTGATTGCCTCTAGGGCACAATTCCAACAAAAAGTTCCATCTTTCTTGCGAACCAGCAAGACTGGGGTCGAAAAGGCACTGTGGCTGGGCTTAATAACCCCCTGCCGAAGCATCTCCTGTACCTATTTCTCAATTTTTGTCTTCTGGAAGTACATATATCTGTAGGGGCGCACATTAACCGGTTTGGCGCCCGGCTGTAAATGAATACGATGATCCCACTGACGACTAGGCGGAAGGCCTGTAGGTACATCAAACACACCATGATGGCGGAGAAGTACCTGCCGAATCTCCTCTGGTAGATCAGGCGGAAAATCCTCAGTAGTTTCCTGCAACTCAGATGCCGAAGGAAAAGAAAGAATCTCATAAAATTCAGCCGGTTGCTGCTGTGAACACTGAACAGACATGGAGTTGTAAGATATTGGCTGAGGTCCGTGGTCAACCCCATTCAATGCGATGGTCTTTCCCTGCCACACAAACTCCATCGTGAGATCACTGTAATCATGAGAGATCTTGCCGAGTATCTGTAACCACTGTATCCCCAAAACTGCATCGATACTATGAATCGCCAGAACAAATAAGTCTACCTCAAAAGTAGTACCCTTAATTGTCAACGGTGTTTTGGGGAAAGAATACGTGCAACACAACGAATCACCATTGCCGACATAAACCCGAAACGGACTAACCGGGTGCAAAAGTAGGGACAAATGCTCTGCCATGGTAGGATGTATGAAGTTGTGCGTACTTCCTCTATCAATAAGCACATGTACACAGACCCCACTAATAGTACTAGATAATTTAAGAGAACGGTGATGTGTTGTACCTGCCAAAGTGTGTAAGTGGGACAGGTTGTTTAGAATGATGCCGGGATCGTCCTCGTCGAGAGGAACCGCTGGAGTCGTATCATCCTCCTCAGTGCAAAGTAGTACAAACTTAGGAATGCACTTGTGACCCTTGAAAAATTTCTCATCGCAATTGACACACAGTCCCTACCGACGTCGATCGGCCTGCTCAGCTGGAGAAATCCGTTTCACCGGAGGATCGACTGACCATGTGCAAGGCCCGGAGGCTGGTGGGGAAGCCGATGATGGGGCAGCAGGAGGGGCTTCCCGAGTGGAGGTCGAATTCGAAGAACGTTTCGGCACATAGGCTTGAATGAGCTCGTCCTGACCTGCTACCAACTCACGCGACAAGGCGAAAGCTTCGGATAGCGTGGCCGGTTTGCGTAACCCTGCTCACGTTTCGATGGGGGTTTCAATCCGGCACGGAACAAAGAGACCAATACACGGTCCTCAACACCCACAACATTGTGCAATACTTTTTCAAATTCTGTTTGATAGGCCATGATAGAAGAGGTCTGCTGAAGCTTCGATAGTACCCCTAAGTAGTCTTCGTAATGTCCCAGATCAAATTTAAGCTTCACTGCGATCAAAAAGTCCGTCCAAGATGCGTATGGGTTATTGGATTGGTAGTAACGGAACCAATTGGATGCGGGCTGATCAATTAAAATCCCCACAGGGTGAAAGCGATCGTCATCCGTTGCGCGATAATAATCAAAGTACCTCTGGATGCGGAAAATCCATCCGACTGGGTCGTCTCCATTGAATCGCGGCGAATCCACCCTCATTCACGGGTTCGGGTCAGTCGGGATTGCGGTATTTACGTGGGACAATGGTGGAAGCCAAGCAGCCACCTGGCCGCCGCTGGGCGCAGTGGTAATCGTCGGTGTGGCGGTCCTGGTAGGCGGCGTCGGGGGGGGGGGGTATGATCTTGTCCAAGCTACCCAGATAATGGACTTTTTATCAACCTTCCCACTCCACCAGAAGTTCCGTGTGATTTGATTTATCGTTTTGCACAAATCATTTGTAAGGAGGAAACATTGCATAATATAGCTTGGAATGGCCTCAACCACATATTTGATTAACACCCCTTTACTTCCTGGAAAAGCAACATCCATTTCAGCCTTTGAGCTTGGCTCTTACTCTTTCCACAATGACTTTCCAGCTTATGCTCTGGTCTGTCCCCAGAAGAGAGGAAGACCCACATATTTGTCTTCTGCTGACATCTCATGAATACAAAACTTTGCAAGAAGGTGATTCTTGAACTCAGCTGAAGTATTAGGAGAGTATAAGGCACTGGTTTTTTGAACACTTATTTTCATGCCTGTGGTATTTTCAAAACTGGAGGTTTTTTGAACACTTATTTTCATGCCTGAGGTGTTTTCAAAACTGGACACTATTTGGCAAAGCTTGTCTACCTCTTCTTCTTTACTCTGTTGGAACATTACTGCATCATATCCAAACAACATATGAAGTATATGGATAGCTTTCCTAGTAATCTTGATTCCTGACATTGAGTGTGATTTGCAGAGCTTGGTACAACATCTTGGAGAAGACATCAGCTATCAAAAAAAAAAAAAAAGAGATAGGGGATAGGTGATCCCCCTGTCTTAGGCCTCTTTGAGGGGAGAAGAAAGGGGTATGATGACCATTTATGAATACTACAGAGGAGACAGTAACCACACACTGGATATCAAGTTTGTCCATTTAGTACAGAAGCCTAACTTTAACATAACAGCTTCCTAGAAACTCCAACAAACTCTATCATAGGCTTTGACAAGGTCTACCTTGACTGCCATACACCTCACTCTCTCTGACTTCTTCTTCTGGACATAATTGAACATTTCATGAGCTACAATCAGATTATCGTGTATTAGTCTATTCGGCACAAATGCACATTGAGCTTCACTAGAGATAATCTTCATGATAGACGTTAATCTGTTAGCAAGAACTTTTGCAGTCACTTTATAAAAAAAATTGCATGAGCTTATAGGCCTAAAATCTGTTGGGCTTTATGAATGAGAGACTTTTGGAATCAAGGCTATTAATGACTTTTTAGCAAGAAACCACTTCTAATGAAATTCTGAATAGCAATATCAAGATTCAAGTTTATAGTATCCCATTGACTTTGATAGAAACTAGTCGTAATGCGCGGGAACCTCTGATTCCTATTTAGAAATGTGCTTTTTGAGATATTAATTTTATAACCTCAAAAAAATGTTTATAAAAATTGTATAGATAGTATAGAAGATGTGCTTATTGACTTTATATTTGAGAATATAAAGTCACAATCTTTTAGGATATCTTTCAATTTTTCGTCCAATATTACCAGTTGAGGTGACGTAGAAAATAATTACCAATTTCTTTAAAAAAAAATAGAAAATAGTTACCAATTAAAGTCATCATCAGAAAAAATGAAATTACTCGACCGTTGATAGTCACTTCGAGAAACATTGGAATTTTATTGAGGACTCTATGTTTATTGACTTTGTTCTGTTATTTACGTCCCGGGATTGTAACTGCTATCAATTGCAACTGTTTTGTATAGTAAAAAATAGCTTTGTCCAGTCTTAGTTTGCCTGCAAGCACCATTAAATGTTCCTTTAGGAATCATGATTTCTGTCATACGTAAACCCAATTTTCCAAGCTTAGTTGACAATGCCAAATGAAAAATTTACTTTAAAAGTTAGCCAAACATATGCATTTCTACTTTATGTTTGCACTGAAAAAAGCATCCTAGGTAACTAAGATATGCAACCAAGACCCTATGCAACCAAGACCCATATACAATCTCTCCATCATAAGGCAAAGAAAGTTGACTATGTGGTAGTGATTGGAGCAAAGTCGTCCACATAACTGTAGAATTTTCGAGATGAAAGGGATGAATGGTGACATACAAATGAAATTTTCATTCCAAAGATGAAATAATCCTTAAACAATTGTCCTGAATAATTTTTTATATAAGCTAAAAAAATATCAAGGAGGAGAATATGGTGTTGCTATTGTCTTCGTACCTCTATTAGAGGAGCATGCATAGGAGTTCATTTCTATTACACACATTTAAGTATCGCGAAGAAAACGTACCAATTCATATTTCATTGCTTTGATTCATGGAGTCTTCACTGTAAGAAACTTCATTGCATTATAGTGACATCTGCAGCACCTTTAATCAACATTGAAATCCAATAAAATGAAGGGCATGAGAACAATATAGTTTATCTAAGAAGCGAAACGAATAATGAATGTTCAAGGAGACAAATGCATGACCTTGAGTGAAGATTGCTGTTGAGTCATTGAGAATGGCAAAACATTTCAAGAGTTAAGCTTCGAGCAAATAAGGTGAACCTCTTAAGCAGGAAGAAAGATGCTAAGAAGTGAGCTGTTCATAATCAACATTATCAAGAAATTGCTTCACATGTGCACGAACAAAGTGAAAGTAATTTGCTTCTTGGGTGAACCTCAACAGAATTTTTTGCTCATAAAGCATCCATTCCTCTTAAAGTTATTCACATGAATCTGTATGCATGGACCATTTTATTAGATTAAGATATGACCCTAGATTTCCACTATGTATTCATACATTGAATTAGTTTCATATAATTGTTCAGAAATTGAATTCTCAGGAAAGCAAAGAGTTTGACTCAAATTTACATTAGCAAGACAATAATAATTAGGATGAATGCATGTTAGTAATTCTGACTTGGCAAGTTTTGATTGGTATAAATATGCCACATGTATGCCACTTGGATGAATAATTTGACAAATGGCAATTAAATAGTGCTTCTCAGATTCCATTTGGCGCATGGGGAAGCCTATTCCCTTGCTTTTATATATAGATTACCACTGAAACCATCCACTTCTAGTGCTTTGGAGGGGCTAGCTGAAACACATCTCTTTTGATTTCTTTAATGCTTGGGATTTTGCACAATTCCTCATTCATACTCTCCGTAATGACTTGAGACAGACAATTCAGCACCATCTCAGCTCAAGTCTAGACTGTTCTTGGAAGAGGTTCTTGAAGTACTGGCAAAAACTATCTTGGATGTCGTAAAAATTGTCTATCCAATATCCCCTGCATTTTGAATTCTCACAATAGCATTCCACCCTCTTCTTCAGATAGTGTTAGTATGGAAGAACTTTGAATTTTGATCTTCCAATTTGAAATGTTGAAGTCTGGACTCTGGATTTTTGAAAGCCATAAACTCTCCTCTCTCTCTCTCTCTCTCTCTCTCTCTCTCTCTCTCTCTCTCTCTCTTCTTTGAGTGTTTTTTCAATGCACTCTGTTCAGCTTCCAACTCAGGGGAGGAGGTTTCAATTGAACTACAAGAATTTTCTCTTTAATCCTCCTGATCTTCTACTTGGTATTGCCAAATTCATTTTTGTTACACCTTCTAAAGAGAGGTCTGCATTCATAGAGCTTCTTTTGAACTTTGAACATGGATGAGGCAGAGCTAGTGAAACTCCACCCTTGTTTGACCACCTCACTAAATTGAGGATGTCCTATCCATCTGTTCTCTATTTCGAACTGATACCTTACTTTGTCTTTCATGGGGCTAGTGTCAATGCCAAGGGACATTGGTCAGAGCCTGTCATGATCTCATTTATCAATTATGACCATGCCGTTAGGGTACATCACTCTCCAATCTGCATTAGCCAACAGTCTATCGAATTTTTCTCTAACATTGTCAGAAATTCTGTTATTTGACCAAGTGTAGCCCAACCCTTTTGAATCAATTTCAAGCAGCCCCCCAATCTGAGATTCTTTTAGCAAATTGAGCAATCTTCCAATCTGTAGCCTGCATCCCCTCTTTGTTTATGTTCGTACCTTAAGAGCTCACTAAAATCTCCACACATAACCCAGGGGAGATTCCATTTCTGCACCACTTGGTGTACCTCAGCCCACAGCTTCTTCCTCTCTCTATGTTTAGGACAGCCATAAGTAAAGAGTCAGTGCTCCTTTGATCCATTTCCATTTGTTATACAAGTAGCATTTAAGTTTGGAGTACAGAATATGATATCAAGCTGCACATCCGTAGTGTTCATAATTAAAAGAAAATAACACACATTTATTTATGTTTCCAGGATGCAATATCGACAAGTCATACACAATGTGAGTCTCGTCAGACACATTGCCAGCCCAACGTTTCACATGCACATGACATTACACTTAAGCAAATAAAAATAAAGTAGCCCAACACATTTTACAGATACACACATTTGTTTATTGTTCTTCACCATGGAAGCAAACAACATGAAAATTCACATCCCCCATTGACTACTAAATCAGTTGAGATGATGATCTTCAATATGCTTTGAGAATTCCAAACAGAAGTCCATCAGTGTTATTGGATCCTCAACGTTCTCATTCAGCTTTTTGTATTCAAAAGTCCATTTCACCACATTGTTCACTCCTTTGGTGTCGACGTGAACTGTAGCTGTGAAATCCTTGTACAGCTTCATGAGATCTCCTTCGAAAACCTTGAAGGTCACAGACTTGTTTTCCTCATCTATGGCTCCCACTACTACCCTAGCAATCTTCTGCTTTCCTTCTGTATGTTTAAATTAATCATCAGGTTTAGATATTTATTTTTATTTATAAAATTCAAACTACGGGATAAGTACAAAGCATTTACACATACCATGAGTGTAGTTCCAGACAACGATAGAGCCAACAGTTCCCCATTCACCTTCATGTAGATCAACACCTTGTATGTGAGTGGGGGTAATTTCTGAAATTTCATGTGGTTTGTATCTGAATAAGTCGTGGAACAAATCTGCGTCAGATTGTATTTCTATCTGCCTCACCAATTTTCCATGCAACCCAATCTCATTTGGAAGTTCAGATGAACTGTTGAGATGATGATCTTCAATATGCTTGGAGAAATCCAAACAGAAGTCCATCAGTGATGTTGGATCTTCAACGTTGTCTTTCAGTTTTTCAAATTCGAAAGTCCATTTCACCACATTGTCCTCTCCTTTGGTGTCCACATGAATTGTAATTGTGAAGTTTTTGTACAGCTCCATCAGATCTCCTTCGAAAACCCTGAATACAACAGACTTGTTTTCCTCATCTATGGCTTCCGCTGATGCCTTAGCAATCTTCTGCTTTCCTTCTGTAGATTTCAATAGAAAAACTCATCAAGCCATACGTAATATTGAGGGACGATATAACCTTGTTACTCGCCACAAGGATTAAACTTAACCATGTAAATAAACCACTAGGTTTATTGTTTTTATTCTATAAATATAAATGAAACTACCGAAATAGGAAAGCATGTGCTTAAGTACATAGTAGCATTTACACGTACCATGAGCATAGTTCCAGACCATGATAGAGCCAACTGCTCCCCATTCCCCTTCATGTAGATCAACACCTTGTATGTGAGCGGGGGCAATTTCAGAAGTTTCGTGTGGTTTGTTGCTGAATAAGTCGTGGAACAAATCCGCATCGGATTGTATTTCAACCTTCCCCACCAATGATCCATGCAACCCCATCTCTTGCTTGCCTTAATTAAATAAATGCAAAAGATGGACAATTGATGTTATGCATCTTCTGCCTCCATGGCTGATGCTTTTATAGTAAGCTATGTATGAGATGGCACTGATCATTTTTGGGCAATAACAAATGGTGGCCACCGCCAACTTGCACCAAATACTATTATTTAAATACCGTCTAGCGATGCAGTGAAAGTTCGGTCAGAGAATACAAACATTACTCCGTGAAAGAGAGAAGTTTTCTAGGGGCCGTGAAACATTAAAACTTCTATAGAGTGAAAGATGGTCTACTCACAGGACTCGCACATCTAGAAAAAATAGTCAAAAAAGGTAGAAAACTACAGAGAATAGTGAAAATATGAATTACTTGTTCCAGTGGAATAACAATCCATGACTAACCTAGATGGCATGTTGTGAAATGGGGTTGACTAGGAAATCAACCGTGTTTTAGTATGTTACCAGAAGTAGTAAAGAAAATCTAAAAAAATGTTGATCTAAGGATCCAAATGGTGGTGAATTGCCAAAAAATGTATGTACTCCTCGCAAGGTCAAGGGGCTTGTTATCTACGGATTCGGCATCAGGCAGCCTGACTCAATGCTCAAGACTCAGAAAACACTAACAAACCAAAAAAAAACACTCCAATAAAAAAATGACGTTCTTACAGTTGGAGCTAAGACCATGTGCCATTACTTTATTATAATGTGAAGAAGAGTAAGAAACAAAAAGTGGAGCCCGCAGAGACCCTAGAAATCATAGGATATATAACGGGCTGGAAGGGAACCGTTCCCGGATGTCATTGCCTACTTAAGCTAAAAAAAATCTCCTAATTAAGAAACATAGATTTCCACTGTAAGGGAAATAACAGTTTAGTATTAACATTCAATGCGTAGAACCATTCTCCTTGAGATAAATATGTAGCCTTCCAGTAGTGGTTCTTTTTTTGAGGTAAGGTGTTTTATCTCATACTACAAAAATAGTGTAAAGGTCCTAAATTCTCCCTAGTTTATTATTCAGGATTTTACATAAATTCGCGAGTATTTAATTTGTGTTACTCAATTTCCTACAATTTCAAAATATCAAAGGAATACATTTGATACAATGAACTTGAATATAGGCTGTAATGTTAATCACAATGCAGAAATTAGAACACCGTCACTACAAAATGGCCCAACATTTCGTGAAGAATAAAAGAACCCAAGTTAGCACAAATGTGAGTAAATTGTCCTGCCATGCACTTTCCGGGACAGTGTTAAAAGGACAAACTGCCCTACAAAAACATTTCGTCCCTGACACATTTCTGGGTTGTCGCTTCCCGTTTGGAAGTCAAACCGAAGGGATCAGATGGCAGGTAGTTAATTTTGATATGGATGCGAACTTGTGCTGCACGACCAAGTAATTGAGTGTGGTTTTTAAGGGAAAGCGACAAAGCTAGAGGTAGGAGAGACCGAAAGTAATGCCACATTAGTCAGAATATATGTTCGGAGTTCTCCGCCAAACTAGGGATAGAAGGTATCCGATAGAACATTCATAATGGAAGTGACAGTGGCACAACTCGTATCCCAGCTCCTCCGCGACCTGGTGGTTAGCTGACTCTATCACTCAACCAAACTGCATTATGAAGAAGAGTGTCTCAAATAGATTATTTTACTATTGCTGATTAATAATGCATCTTTAGAAGCCATCTAAGATGCTGCTCAAAAATATAATATTAAGAAATGTTAGGTTTGTCTGCAACATCTCAGTTGGGGTATCTCTAGGTATGGCATCTTAACACCTTATTTATTTCCTTTAGTTTTTCTGCAATATCTATAGGTAGGAACCGAACATGGAGCCTGCAGAGCCCCCAGAAATCATTGTCCACTTCAACTAAAGAATGGTCTCCTACTTAAGAATCTTAGAGTCCCAATATAGGGAAATGACAATTTTCAACGCACTGTTAAAATTGAATATGTTAAACCATTATGCGTGCCTGAAGATAATTACATGAACTTATACTAGTTATTGAGTTTTTTGTGGTACTTTTGGAGATCCTTTAGAAAAAAATTACTTTTGGTGATTCTTGAGATAGTGTGAACGTCCTAAAACTTCCGAGGCACTTATTTGAGGATTTTCCACATACAGTCCAGTGTCCATTCTATTTGTGTTACTCATTTTTCCCTAGTTTTAAATCAACCAAAAAAATATATTCGATCTAATTAATTTGAAGATAAGACGTAATTTTGATCACAAAGTAGAAATTAGAATGCACTCACTGTAAAAAGACCCGATATTTCATGAAGAATAAAAGAACTCAAGTTAGCACAATTGATGGAGTTCTATATACATAAAGAGCACAACTGCACAACAAAAACATTATGTCATTGATAGTACTTTCTAGCAACCAGTATCCTATATGATGACACTTTTTACCCCTTAAAATCAGATGGCAAGTTGGTTAAATTCGACACGGATGCAAAGTTGTGCAGCTCGGCCTAGATAATGAGGGTGGTTTTTAACTGAAAGTGAAAACGGACGAAGCTAGAGGAGGTAGGAGAGCCCGAAAGTAATACCCACATTAGTGAGAATAGATGTTCTGACTTCTCCGAACCTTCTTCTGAAGTCCCTTCCGCCAAATGAGGGACAGAGGTCATCAGCCCTCGATACCAAAGACTGGCAGAGCTGTCCTCCTCAACACCCTGGTACTCTACCAATCCTCCCAACTGCTTTATTAAGAAATGTTTTCCATTGTATAATACTAATAGTATTTTTTCAGGATTGAACTTACTCGTGCTTGAAAAGATACTAATTTTCAGAAATGTTTAGCTTATCTCTACGTATGGGATCTTAACAACTAGATTTATTTCATTTAATAACCCATGATTAGTCAGCACCATTATTGTTTTTAGGATCACAATGATAGACACTAATCAAATAGTAGAAGTCACAAGTACAGATCATATATAAATATATGCATGCAAATATACACATATATATATATATATATATGTAGTCGAATTTCAATTACTATAAGTCAATACTTTAGTTTCATAATTATGCTATGATTGTTAAGCCTTCATATTTTGGTGTCTGCGATTAACGATAATACTAGATGGTTGAATCACATTGACATTTTTCCAAAGGTAGTCAAGCAAATCATGTCAACGTAGAAGCCAGTAGCGTTCAGAATGTTGTTGGAGATCTGTAAAGCCACCAACATGAATGTATTTGAAGCGAAGTTAAAATGAAACTGAAAGATTTAGCTGTAGTGAGGACTTTCACTTGTTCAAGATGTTGAGTTGGTGCCTTGAATTGGTCAAAGGCGGCCAAACTCTTTGTTTCCAACTTTGATTAGGAAACATTGAAAGTCAAAGGCGGTGGAGGATTAGTTAGGAAACAAGTTTGTTTCGAAATCGGATTTGGAAACTTTAGGGATTTTCTAGCACTATATAAAGAACCTAGTAGTCACATTATTAGGTATGCAAAACATTCTTCTAGTCTTGTTCCTCTTAAGTGAATAAATAGTGCTTTTCCGCCGTGGAGGTAGTTAGCAAATATTTTGCTAGCGAACCACGTAAAATACTCGTGTTCTTCTTTTATTCGTTCTTCCTTCGTGAGGTGGTTTGTCATAACAAACTGGTATCAGAGCTCGGGTTTGGCGGTGTTTCAAGATGAAGATCAAGGCGGAGCAAAGCTAGGTTTTCACAACTTGGTAAAATCAAAGCTAGGGTTTTGCGATCTAGGTGGAGCACGCGACTAGAGTTCAAGATCCACCAAGAACGATGTCCGGATCGATGTTGAAGATCGACAGGTTCACAGGAGGGAACAACTTCAGTCTGTGGAAGATAAAGATGGAGGCTTTGCTCAAATCGCAAGGCTTGTGGGCACCTTTGACCGCGGACAAGGGAGGCATGAATGTTGCATCAGCGGAGTTCAAGGCGATGGAGGAGAAGGCACACACAACAAATATGCTGTGCTTATCGGATGACGTGATCATCGAGATCGCAGATCAGAAGGAAGCAGTGCAGCTCTGGATCAAGTGGGAGAGTCTCTACATGACGAAGAGTCTCACTAGCAAGTTGATGCTAAAGCAAAGTCTCTTCACCCTGCGGATGACCGAAGGTACGACTCTCAAGGACCATATTGATCAATTGAACACAATTCTGTTAGATTTGTGTAATATTGGCGAGAAGGTGGAAGATGAGGATGCTGCACTTTTGTTATTGATTTCGTTGCCTCCATCATATGCGAACTTCGTTCAGTCGTTCATAGTGAACAAGGACGAATTATCTCTAGAGGAGGTCAGATCGGCACTCCATGCTAGGGAACTGCGCCATAAGGGTGCAGGCACAAGTACAGAGGACCATGCTTCCGGACTGATGGCAACGGGGGGAAGCAAGAAGGGTAAGAAGAACAAGAAAAAGCAGTTTTCTGGTTCTAAGTTGCCCAAGGATGTTTGTGCTTGGTGCAAGGAAAAGGGGCACTGGAGGAGAGATTGCCCGAAACGAGGTCAACAGGGGCAGAATGGATCCGCAGCCGTAGCAGAACAAGGTAACTCGTCCTAGGATGATTACGTTCTAATGGCGGATGTTGTCACGCACTCTCGGGATGCGTGGGTCCTTGATTCTGGAGCTTCCTATCATATTTTCTCTAAAATGGAGCTATTCTCGACGTACAACCAAACGATGGAGGGTCTGTCTACATGGCAAACGGAACCGTCTGTAAGGTGATTGGGAGCGGCTCAGTTAGATTGAAGACGAATGAAGGGAAGTTATGTACTTTAGAGCAAGTCAGGCATGTACCACTTATCATGAAGAATTTGATCTCCTTGAGTCTACTCGACAGCAAGGGATACAGTTTCAAAGGTGAAGGTGGAGATCTACAAGTCTGCAAGGGTTCTAAGGTGATTCTCAGGGGAGTCAAGAATGGGACTTTGTACATGTTGCAAGGTTTGACGATCACAGGTTCTGCTGGAGTTGTCTCAGCCGAGATTAAGGAAGCTGATCTAACTAAGCTTTGGCATATGAGGCTCGGTCATATGAGTGAACTTGGAATGCAAACTTCACAAGAATGGCTATCTCACCGGTCATGCGCCCAAGAGCGTAGGGTTTTGTGAGCACTGCGTGTATGGGATGCCACAGCGTAGCAAGTTACCTAAGGCGGTTCATAGAACGAAAGGTAATCTTGATTATATCCATTCGAATTGCTGGGATCCATCTCGAGTCGAGGCGATTGGAGGGTACAGGTATTTACTAAGCATCATAGACGACTACTCCATGATGACTTGGATATTCGTGATGAAGCACAAGAGTGAAGCCTTCGCAAGATTCAAGGAGTGGAAGACACTAGTAGAGAATCAGGTGGGAAAGAAGGTAAAGAGGCTGCACGGAGAACGGCTTAGAGTTCTGTACATCAGAGTTTGATGGATTCTGCAAGGACTAGGGAATAGCACGCCATCGCACCGTTCGGCACACACCGCAGCAGAACGATGTAGCCGAGAGAATGAATCAGACACTTTTAGCGAAAGCAAGGTGCATGCTTTCGAATGCAGGTCTTTCTAGAGGTTTCTGGGGAGAGGCAGTTTCCATGGCATGCTATCTCATAAATCGGAGCCCGCACACAGGTATAGGATGCAATATACCTATGGAAGTCTAGTCCAGTAATGCAGTGGATTACTCGGATTTGAGAGTTTTTGGTTGTGTTGCCTATTATCACGTTGATGATGGCAAACTAGAACCAAGAGCTAAGAAGGGAGTATTCATGGGTTTCGGAAAAGGTGTGAAGGGATACAAGATATGGGCAAATAACAAGATTATACTTAGCAGAAGTGTAGTCTTTTATGAGACTCATATGTTGAAGAACTCCGTGAAGGTCTAGCTTGGAGGTGCAAAGAAGAAGGTGGAGGGAGAGTCGGATCCTACTGACCCTAAGGATTCCGAAATCCCTACACCGCCGCCATAAGTAGAAGAGGATGAAGCAAAAGAGTCTGATAGCGAGGATGCGTCTACACCAGAGGAACCTGTTCATCAAAGTATTGTTGAAGGAAGACCAAGGAGAGTCCTAAAGCCTCCGGCGAGATACAGAGATGATGGTATGGTGGGATATGCATTACAGGCAGCGTAAGAGGTAGAGGACGAGCCATCCTCCTACAAGGCCGCTATATCTAGTTATGAGTCAGCACAATGGATTGCCGCAATGGGAGAGGAGATGGAGTCTCTTAGCAGGAACTCGACTTGGGAGCTTGTTAAATTGCTAGCGAGAAGGAAGATAGTCAGCTGCAAGTGGGTTTTCAGAAGAAAGGAAGGAACTACATCTGGAGAAGGCGTCAAGTATAAGGCAAGGCTAGTTGCAGGAGCGTTCAGTCAGAAAGAGGGAGTTGACTACAACGAGAACTTCTCACCGGTGGTCAGACATACTTCTATCCGGGTGTTACTAGCTTTTGTGGCACACCACGACCTGGAACTTGAGAAATTGGATGTCAAGACAGCTTTCCTGCACGGAGAGTTGGAGGAGGAGATATACATGAGCCAACCGGAAGGGTTCCAAGTTCCCTGAAGAGAGAACCACATGTGCAAGCTGAAGAGATCTCTCTACGGACTTAAACAGTCACCGAGGCAATGGTAGAAGAGGTTTGACAGCTTCATGTTGAAGATTGGTTACCACAAGTGCGAGTATGATTGTTGCGTGTATCACAAAGAGTTGCATGGTGGATCACGTATTTACCTAGTTCTGTATGTGGATGATATTCTGATTGCAACTCGGGTTATCAAGGACATAATAGAACTGAAGAGGTCCCTTAGCGCGGAATTTGAGATGAAGGATCTGGGAGCTGCTCGGAAAATATTGGGAGTTTAGATCTATAGAGATAGGAAGAAGAAGAAGCTTTTCTTATCACATCGGGGATACATCAAGAAGATCTTGGCAAGATTCGGGATGTTATTAGCTAAACCTATAGATACTCCTATGGCAACTAACAACAAGCTAGGAATTTACACCGTTCAGACTGAGGAAGAGAAGGAGTACATGTCCAAGGTTCCATATGCTAGCGCAGTTGGAAGTCTCATGTATGCTATGGTCTGTACTTGACTGGACAGAGCATTCGCTGTTAGTGTGGTTAGTTGTTTTATGGCTCATCCGGGTAGGAACCATTGGCAGGCGGTGAAGCGCATATTCAGGTCCCTTAAGGGTACGTCAGACATTGGTCTATGTTATGGGGCTAGTGAAGACATCTTGGTAGCTGGTTTCTCGGATGCAGACTATGCAGGGGATATTGATAGTAGAAGATCAATGACAGGCTATGTATTTGCTCTGGGAGCATCTGTTGTGAGTTGGAAGGCTACGCTACAGCCGACGGTGACTTTGGCCACCACGGTGGCGGAGTATATGGCTCTAACGGAAGCAGAAAAGGAGGAAATTTGGCAAGAAATGGTCAATGATCTAGGGCTACATCAAGATCAGGCGATAGTCTATTGTGACAGCTTGACTGCAATTTGCTTGACTAAGGACCAGGTTCATGATGAGAGGACAAAGCATATTGACGTCAGGTATCACTTTCTGAGAAGTGAAAGCAGGATCAAGGTGAAGAAGGTGGGGACAGCTGACAACCCCGCGGGTATGTTCACCAAGATGGTTCCGAAGAGCAAGTTCCAGCATTGTCTGGAATTGATCAACATTTTGAGCCAGTGAGGCCCTTAGGGGCCATGTCAGACCTGGTGGGGGTCCAGTGAGGCTCTGTGACGAGAGACATTGGGTGCGGAGAAGACGTAGCTTTATTTACGAGAAGAGGAGCAGCTGCTGTTAACGAGACAATTCAAGTCAAGGTGGAGATTTGTTGAGTTAGTTCCTTGAATTGGTTAAAGGCGGCCAAACTCTTTGTTTCCAACTTTGATTAGGAAACGTTGGAAGTCAAAGGCGGTGGAGGATTAGTAAGGAAACAAGTTTGTTTCCAAATCGGATTTGGAAAGTTTAGGGATTTCCAAGCACTATATAAAGAACGTAGTAGTCACATGCAAAACATTCTTGTAGTCTTGTTCCTCTTAAGTGAATAAAGAGTGCTTTTCCGCCGTGGAGGTAGTTAGCAAATATTTTGCTAGCGAACCACGTAAAATACTCGTGTTCTTCTTTTATTCGTTCTTCATTCGTGAGGTGGTTTGTCATAACACAAGAGCATATAGATGCCATGCAATGCATTATTTTACACCAATGCCCTCTTGGTTCTATGGTATCCATGAGTTGCTCACTCTAGAGAGGTTTTGGGGTTCAACTCTTTCCATCCGCCCTTAACTAGAGTCAAAGGATTTAGAGAAGGTTTATAGTACGATTTGTTGAATTGTTACAAAAAACATGATTACCATACATATGCACACGCTATAATGTTGAGTTAGAGATCATCTTCTCCGGTTGATACACCGCATTTCATCACCACTCTCAACTTCAGACACTGCCATCCGGCTCGTGATTCACACTTCTATGTCTGGTGTTGATCAGACTCAGTGTTCGAGGGCTTTTGACATTTTTTCCACAACCGGCTTGGGGTTTTGGGAATTGTTGTTGGCAAGGGCCAATTAATGATCTTTCTTGGACATTACCTATTTAGGACCAGAATAAATATAGACTAAACCAAATTCAATCAACCCACCCATTTTTTCAGGTTTACATACTATGCTTAAAGAAGCACACACTCATATCATAACTTCCCCTGCCTACAGTACAAAACATGTAGTAAATGTTAAGGTCATTACTCAGTTTCAGTCCCCATTTCACAACTACCCCTAGACTTTTCGATATGATCAACAACAAAAAGCCGTTTGCTCAAGAGCATTGGTAATTGTTAAGTATCTTCCGTTACTATATTGTGTTTCCTTAGGCAGATCAACATCATCTGTATGATTAACCAAGAGAATGCAATCCTTTTCCACTGAATGCAGGAATCTACAACCAAAGTACTATTAAGGAGAGAGAGGAATCACACAGGACCTCAACATCACTATGTTGCAATCCTTTGCTCAAGCTCAGTTTGTAAATACTCTATACATGATGTTAGGGTTTACCTAACGTGGTCGTAATTCTAGAAACGATCAAGTCTCCACACACACGGGGTTTTGAACCCACACACAATTTCAGTAATTTTATTCTTTGATTGCTTGAATAATCGTGGAATTACATGACTTAAATAAGAAAAGACTGACCTAACTTATACGATTCTACTGAATGAGCGGGCCATAGGTAAAGAACTGTTAAAGAAACCCGGTCCATAGCTCGACAATAAAAATAAATTAAACTACTAACTAAATAAAATAAATAAACTACGCATGCGTAATTTAATGTTTGAGATACTTAGGCGTTTGGCGTACTCGTGTACTCTGTCGTGGCGCTGGTACTGTTGACGGATGAGTATCCGTATTAACTCTCCCCGGATAAGAACCGTCTTGTCCTCAAGGCGAAAGTAGGAGCGGTGTGCGCCCAAAGCGGATTTCTTCGAACCCTACAAGACCACCCAAGAATCTCCATGCTTGACCTTCATTGTCATCTTGGAATAATCTGTAAGGAATTTGCCGAATTGTTGGAGCCACTGCAACCCAAAAACGACCTGCGACCCTTGGAACTCAAGGAGTAGCAATTTAGCCAAAAACGTGTGACCCTGAAGATCAATAGAAACTTCACCACAAGTAGTATCACAATAGAGACAGTCACCATTACCCACTGCAACCTTGAAAGCTAGGGTGGCCTGAACAGGTAACTGCAACTTCTCGGCCAGCTCAGGATGGATGAAGTTGTGTGTCGCTCCACTGTCGGTAAGAACCGATACCTCACGACCTCCTATGTACCCTAGGAACGTGTGCCCATGAACTATTGGAATAGATACCCTAGAGGCAATCTAGTTTAGTATGAATTTATTTTGGCTAGAACATTCATTGTATTATTTATTGGATATTTAATATAATGAAGTCCTTAGATTTACAAATGTGTTGTTTATCTTAAATATCCCTAGTCCAATATAATGATTAAGGGGACGATCGTCTATAAACTAGTATGGGGGTTGGAATGATATGGAGATATCATGATCTAACACATGGGTGTGCATTAAGGGTAATGGCGCACTGGATTGACCCATCTCCGAGAAGGCTACATACACGCTATGTTAAGTCACAAGCGCTTCTCGTGGGGCAATGGTATTGTCATCCCTAGACTTGAAGTCACTAGATATTATAGTTGTGGATTATTGTGATTTTGGTAGCATCAAACGCTACACCATAACTGGCTAGTTATAAATGCGTGTACCGGATACAATAGGAAGCAATCTTAGAGATCGTAATGGACACAGATAGAATTTGTCCCTACCACATAACGGGAGCAAATATCCTAGGCCATGACTCAACAACTATCCTTGATCTATCTCCATAGATCTTTATAGCTTGTCTCGCCTAAGCCTATTATTGGAAATCAATTCTCTAGCCAATCTTTTATAGATTGCAGAGTATAGACATTATTCCCAATGATTAGTATGTCTCTACATACAAGACCAGAAATTTAACTGTGCTCCCACTAACCTTCTTGTAACATAAGCTTTATCTTCAATTTTGATGGAACCAAATTCATTTGATTTCATCATCAATTCGAATAATCCAACTCCGAGAATTTTGACTCAATCTATAGATAGATTGCTACAAGTAAGATGCTAATGGATTTAAGCATCACAATTGGGGAAAAGATTTCATCATAATCTATACTATGAACTCAGAGAAAACCCTTTTCAAACCAATTGTCCCTTAAAACTAATCATATTACCATCCATGTAGGTTTCCTCATAACCCACTTGCACCTTATGGGTCCTACCCTTTCAGGTGGTGCCACCAAAGTCCATACTTTGTTGAAATACATGGATTCCATATCGTATCTCATGGCTCCAAGCCATTTCTGAGAGTATTGCCCACTCGTGGCCTCTTCATAGGTTATATGCGCATCTCTATGAGCAATATATCACCGAGTTATGAGAACTTCATATTTCTCTAGCTCCTTGACATATCCTACATGACCTACGAAGTTCTTATGTTACTTAAGTAGGTTTCTCCACAACACCTTGAGATCCTACTCATGTTCCATTAAAAGGATCAATGTTCTTTCGTGGTTCTTGAACTACTTCAAGTTCTATTGTTCTCCCATTATTTCATTTAGAGTCAATCTTTATCTTGAAACAAAGCGGTTCAAGCAACAAATAATTTGTTCTCGATTGAAGTGTAAAGATAATATCCCGTGTTTCCTTAGGATATTCCACATAGTACATTTATCCGACTTGGGTCCAAATTTATCTGTAAACTATTTACATAAACTTCATAACCAAAATTCTTTATGAATGACATACTAGGATACTTCCCAGTCCATATCTCATATGGTGTTTTTCATAACTAATTTAGATGGAACAAGGTTAAGGACGGAATTTATTGTAATCAGGACATGGCCCCTAAAAGTAAACTGGAAGCTCTATTTGACACTTCATGGATCAATCCTTGTCCAACAAGGACGATATCTCTTCTAAGACTTGCATTCCCTAATGGTGTTATAGGTAGAGTGAGATGGGATCACATCCCATACACCCATAGATGTTCAAACTATTAGCTTAAGTATCCTCCTCCCGATCCAATCGTAGAGACATGATACTTTTGCCAAGCTGACTCTCTACTTCATTCTTGAATTCCTTGAACTCTACAAAGGATTCTGATTCGTTTCTTCATAAGATACACAAACCCATATTTCTCTGATCCCATCAGTAAATATGATGAAGTACTGAGAACCATCTTTCGTATTTTCCAAGTGAGGTTTATATCATTATATTCAAACCTCTTGGTCTTAATGCTATAGATGAAATATACAATCCACATAGACAGAAGTGCATTACAATAATGAATTTTATCAAAATAAATGGAACAACATTTTTCCATTATTTTAATAAAAGATTTTCTTGTCAAAACAAGAAAATGTGATAATGTCCCTACTCAAAGTAGTGACATAATCGTATTTGTCTAATTCATGGATAATTCAAAAAAAAAGTATAAATAATTCCCTACGGCTAATTTAGCAACCCCTTGCTTCAGTGCCCTACGTGTAGGTTTCTTGCTTCCCTATCAAATTATCTAGATCTCTTCAGATCCTCATAGTTTCTATAAATACGAGGTCCTCATCTAGACTCATATACTCATGATGACGAGATGGACATATTGACTTCTATAACAAAAATACCTAATATCGAATTCAAAATTCCCTTATTATTTCCTTCCAGGTACTTTAGGTAGTTTATCTTCCTCTACACCACCTATGGGACTTCTAAGGCAGTGTGGTTTTAGCAACAAGCTTGCTTTATGCCCATGGGGTCGGCGCAAACCTTTTCGCCTTTACCCATGTTGTTAACCATTAACATGTTTTGCCTTTAGCCCTTTATGAGTGCCTTGTATAGCGATTCTCATATTGAGTAAATCACCTTTGAACAAACACTACAATTGCATCCAATGCAATTCTCGGTCCATTTGGGAGAATAACTATTTATTCTTTATCTATCTCATAGATCACTCACCTTTCAATCCTATTGAAGTAGCTTAGTTGCGCTTTACATCTTGCTTCAACAGTCACACATTACTAGCTTGTGTCGTCGCGTCATATCTCGATGAACTAAGTTGCCTTCCTTTAGCAAGTCCGAACTTATTCCATCTTGATCATGACGACAAAGTGGAGCAACACTTCAAGCCTTTCATGACAAGATCGCTCTTTGAAAGAGCTTCTTTTAATGTATGATCATATCATACGCCTCCATATTTATCATCTTGCTTCCAAAGCTCAGAGTTCATGGGAGCTGACATGAGACAAGTTACATCCAAAGAACCATTATTTGATGTTCCTTACATATGGCTTTTAGTATGTCTAGGTAGTCAGTGGGAGGAGAAATTTATGCTCTACAATGTACAACATTTTTCCTTTATTTGAGAACAATTTTCAATTTTGATACCAATCTAAAATTAGATTCCAGACAGCTTGTCCTTTTGAGGACATGAAATCACGTTTTATTTGTTTAATGCGATGGGTATTCAACACAAAAGGACTTATGCAAAATATTGTGACCTAAGACTATATTTAACAAGGACTTAAATTGTTAAATATAGCTCCCACTATTTTTCTCGGATTAATAACCCTCGATATTAATGCGGAAAATATCATTATATTTTCTAGTGGGCCAAGATCCATATTTCACTTCTTTTGAGCTTGCTTTGGCAAGTCACCCAAAATTAGTTATTTAGGTAGGAACAATTCCAATTTCATCTCATGAAACTCTTGGTTCAATTGGGCAAATAACTCCTTATTTATCGATCACATGGATAATCCCAATTGGTTGCCTATAAGCTTTTAATCTTATTAAAATCACCTAGTTGTGTCGAACCTCTTACTTCAACAATCACACATTACTTGCTTGTGTCGTCCTCAACACATATTGGTGAATGAAAACCGCCTTGCTTTGGCAAGACCGGATTTAATAGACCCTAATCATGAAGGGTGTTTAGGCAAGAGAAGGCAAAATGCAATATTCTTATTGAGGGATTTTGCTTTTTTAGTTTTAATTGTTTTGTTGATCCATATCAACTGATATACTTATTTTAAGTTGGGCAAACTCACAAATAAAAGATCCGGATTGTTAATTATCTTATTATCAATTATACATGCATCATTCATAAACCGACAATAAAATAATAAAACAATAAATAAACAACCACAAACAAAATAAACGTGATATGGATATGGTCTTTAAACTAAGATACTCTCAAGCCAATGAGAATATCTATGAACCCTAAAATAGCAAGCTCATCTCCATGTGTCTCCATATTTTGGTCCATGCTCCATAGCTTGTGGGATGCTCCATGCTCCTTAGCCTTGTGGAATGCTCCATCTTGTGGTTTCTTTAATTCTTTAGGCTTCTTATCCTCCATCTTGACTATCATCTATTTTATCTAATACTAGCAAGCATCTATACTAAATAAAAAGATCTCACAGTTGAGAAGAAGACCGGCTCGCAGGGCGTAAAACCGAATTAACTATTACATTAATTTTATCAGCTCGCAGGCCGTAAAACAAACTACAAAATAAAAATCCACAACGAACCACAACCTAAGGCCATATTCAATCACCAATTCAATTTGATGGGTTTTGATATAGGTAACGCAGCGGAATAACAAAAGTTTATTTCCTACTCAAAGCCTACAAAGGATCACAGGAAGAGACATCATAACATGATATGGGACATAGACGATGTGTACCTTTTGGTTTGGGAGATCACAGGAAAAAAATTATCCTCGTCACTACGGTTGATCCACGTCTAGAGGTGAGATCTAGATTCTTCCTTCTCAAGTGATAGATTGGACCGGATGAAGAGGGAAGAAGGAATCAAGCAACCAAGGAAGGAGAGAAGGGTTCCGGCCCTCTCTTTGTGCCGACGGGAAGGGGGTTGACGCAAGGGGGTTTGTCCCCTTTGTGTTCAAGCTCTCTCTCTTGCTTTCTCTCCCACTCACTTATGTTATGTCTATTAACATTAGTGGGAAGGAAGCTAGAGCCTCCTTTATATAGTCCAACAACTCCTTGTTAACTACATAAAGGTCCTTCCTAGTTCTACATGAACTTGGATTAGTCCCTTCCTTGCAAATTGGTCGTACTAAGTTTCCAAGGTGTTGAAAAGTGATCCTTCTCATTAATTAATCATATTAATTAATCCCAAATGTAGTTATGCTCTATTTGACGTGTGACCCCATAGGTTTCTACCTAGTTGGTAGTAACTTATTACTAACATGGAGCGGTGTCTAGCAACACATCCATACCACCCAACTAATAGAAATAAGTCATTGATCCGGACAAAAATTTGTGTCCAATATCACATATTGCACTATCCCTTTGTCTCCATCACCGGATTGGACACGAGACATAAATAGTCACACTCGTATATCCAATCCATAGTTCCTCGATCCTGGGAATATGCTTATGCATACAGATAACATCAATATCTCCATATTTGTTTATCTGAGTCTGGCCAAACATTTAATAAACCTCATCCCTCGAGCGGCCGTGGATATTTGCTCCCATTATGTGGGAGGGAAAAATCGTCTCTACATCACTACGATCTCTAAGCTTGATTCCTATCATGCCCGATATCTATCTTTATGATTACCCAGTTACGGTGTAACGTTTGATAACAACAAAGCACGATTTTTCACAACTAGAGTATCTAGTGACTTCAAGTCTAAGGATTGCAATTATATTAGCACTACCAACAGCGATTGTGACTTTAATATAATCTAATGTATCCTTCTCATTGTGGGTAAATCCAGTATTCCATTACTCCTAATGCATACCCATGTGTTAGACTTGATATCTCCATACCAACATACACACATACTAGTCTATATTTGATCGTCCTATTAATCAATATAATGGACTAGGGATATTTAAGATAAACAACACATTGTAACTAAGGACTTCATTATATTAAATATCACAATATATAATAAATGAATATTCTAGCCAATAACATTGTTCACACTAACTATTAGATTGCCTCTAGGGAACCTATTCCAACAGTCTCCCGCTTGCACTAGAGCCAATCTGGTGCATCTCGTATGACTATAGATCTGGCGTGCCCTTCATGCTTTCGCCGCGCAAGAGGTTTTGTGAGCGGATCTGAAAGATTGTTATCCCTTGAAATCTTGGACATCTTCACATCTCCTTGATCGATCATATCACGAATAAGATGGAATATCCTAAGTACATGCTTTGATTTCCTGTGTGATCTTGGTTCCTTGGCTTGTGCGATCGCCCCGGAGTTGTCACAGTACAACTCTGGGGGATCCAAGATGCTAGGGACCACACCGAGCTCAGTGATAAACTTATTTATCCAAACTGCCTCTTTTGCTGCTTCCGCAGTAGCAATGTACTCAGCTTCTAGTGTAGAATCAGCAACTGTCCCTTTCTTGGAACTCTTCCAGCTCAGAGCTCCTCCATTCAGGCAAAATACGTATCCAGACTGCGATATGTAGTCATCTTTGTCGGTTTGGAAACTTGCATCAGTGTAACCAATTACACTAAGCTCTTCCTTCCCTCCAAATATCAAGAATGCATCCTTAGTTGTTCTCAAGTACTTTAGGATGTTCTTGACAGCAATTAAGTGACTCTCACCCGGATTGGACTGATATCTGCTCACCATACTCAACGCGTATGATACGTCTGGTCTAGTACACAACATGGCGTACATGATGGATCCTATAGCCGAAGCATAGGGTATCCTACTCATGCGGTCCTTCTCAATCTCATTGGTGGGACAGTCATTCTTTGAAAGAGTGACTCCATGCGACATGGGCAAGAATCCCTTCTTGGAATCTTGCATGTTGAACCTCTTCAGCACCTTCTCTATATATGTACTTTGACTTAGGCCGAGCAGCTTTCTCGATCTGTCCCTATAGATATTTATACCAAGTATATAGGCTGCATCTCCTAATTCCTTCATTTCAATACACTTTCCTAGCAAATCTTTAACAGATAGCAAAGTAGGAATGTCGTTGCCAATGATTAGTATGTCATCCACATACAAGACCAGAAATACTACAGAGCTCCCACTAACCTTCTTGTGGACACAAGGATCATATTCGTTCTTGATGAAGACAAACTATTTGACTGCATCATCAAAACGTCGATTCCAGCTCCTAGAAGCTTGCTTCAATCCATAAATGGACCTTTGCAGCTTACAAACTTTATTGGCATTTTCTGGATCCTCAAAACCCTCCGGTTGTGTCATGTACACATCCTCGAGGAGGTTCCTATAAAGGAACACTATTTTGACATCCATTTTCCAAATCTCATAGTCGTAGTATGCTGCAGTAGCAAGTAGGATTCGAATGGATTTATTCATGGCGACTGGTGAAAAGGTCTTATCATAGTCAATACCATGAATCTCTCTATACCCTGTGGCTGCCAGTCGCCCCTTATAGGCAACTAACTTGCAATCCATGTCGGTCTTCTTCTTGAAGACCCACTTGCACCCTATGGGCCGAGCCCCTTCGGGTGGTTCCACCAAAGTCCATACTTTGTTGGTGTACATGGAATCCATTTCGGATCTCATGGCTTCTAGCCACTTCTTGGATTTTGGGCCTTTCATGGCTTCAACGTAGGTTGCAGTCTCATCATCCATGAGTGGTACGTCATCAGGCTCAGTCACAAGAAGTCCGTACCTCTCTGGCTCATGATGTACTCTTCCAGATCTACGGAGTTCTTGTGTTACCTGAACAGGATCTTCCACAACAGCTCCAGTTCCTGTTCATGTTCCATCATCGGTTTGTGGTTCTTGAATCTCTTCAAGTTCTACAGCTCTTCCACTTGCTTCTTTATAGATAAACTCTCTTTCTAGAAACACGCCGGTCCGAGCAACAAACACTTTGTTCTCAGTGAGATTGTAGAAATAATATCCTTTAGTTTCATTAGGATATCCCTCAAACTTACACTTATCCGCTTTGGGCCAGAGCTTGTCTGTTTGTAAACGCTTTACATAGACATCGCAGCCCCAAATCCTCATAAACGACACTATGAGACGCTTCCCAGTCCATATCTCATATGGTGTCTTCATGACTGATTTGGATGGAACACGGTTAATGGTAAAAGCTGCCGTCATTAGAGCATGTCCCCAAAATAATATAGGAAGATCTGTTTGAGACATCATAGATCGCACCATATCTAATAGTGTGCGATTCCTCCTCTCGGACACGCCATTCCATTGTGGCGTTCCGAGTGGAGTGAGATGGGATACTATCCCACACTCTCTAAGATACTCATCAAACTCTTGGCTTAAGTATTCTCCTCCCCGATCTGATCGTAGAGCCTTAATACTTTTACTAAGCTGCTTCCCTACTTCATTCTCGAATTCTTTGAAAAATTCAAAGTATTCGGATTTGGCCTTCATAAGGTATACAAATCCATATCTACTGAAATCATCAGTACACGTAATGAAGTAGGTGTAACCACCTCTGGCAGGCGTGGGGAACGGCCCACATACATTGGTATGTATGAGTGCCAATAACTAACTAGTCCTCTAACCTTTCTTATTGAAAGGGGACTTTGTCATTTTTCCTAATAAACAAGATTCGCATGTCTCATATGATTCCAAATCAAATGAGTCTAGAAGTCTATCCTTATGGAATCTAGACATGTGTTTCTCATTATATGGCCTAAACGACAGTGCCATAGATATGTAGGATTTAAATCAATAGTTTTAATCCTTTTAGCATTTATGTTATAGATTGGTCTATTTAGAACAAGGATATACAATTCATCAGACAAATGCGCACTACAGTAGTGTATACTATCAAAATAAATGGAGCAACACTTGTCCTTTATTGAAATAGAAAAACCCTTCTCGTCCAAACAAGAAATGGAAATAATGTTTCTGCTCATAGCAGGCACATAAAAGCAATTGTCTAATTCTAAAATAAGTCCAGAAGGCAAAGATAGCTCATAAACTCCTACAGCTAATGCATCAACTCTTGATCCATTCCCGACGCGTAGATCTATCTCCCATTTAGCCCATCTTCTACTTCTTTTCAAATCCTGCACATTTCGACAAATGTGAGAACCACATCCAGTATCCAATACCCAAGATGAAGAAATAGAAATATTGACGTCTATAACATTAATACCTGGTGGTGGTGGAATCACTATTCCAAGCTTCTTATCCTCCAGATATTTAGGGCAATTCCTCCTCCAGTGACCCGGATGGCTGCAGTAGTGACATTCACCTTTAGCCACGCCTCCACTAGACTTTAGGGCTTCCTTGGATTTCGCAACTTTCTTGCACTTTCCATTGGAAGTAGAGGCAACTCATTTTCCCTTCCTTTTATGCACCATCATTATGGCCTTGCCTTTTCCTTTGTTGACTCTCTGTTCAGCTGTCTTTATCATGTTCAAAAAGTCTGGCAGAGTCTTACTGATCTCGTTCATATTATAGTTCATGATGAAATGATTATAACTGTCAGACAACGATTGCAAGACGAGATCAGCTGCGAAATCTTGGCCAAGCGGGAATCCCAGTCTCTCAAGGTTCTCAATGTACCTGATTATTCGGAGTACATGAGGCCCTACTGGATTCCCTCCTGCAAGACTACTCTTGAACAATGCTTTGGACACCTCATAGCGTTCATCCCTTGCCTGTTCCTGAAACAATTGTTTCAAGTGTATGATCATATCATAGGCTTCCATGTTCTCGTGCTGCTTCTGAAGCTCAGCAGTCATGGTGCAAAGCATGAGGCAAGTCACGTCATTTGAATCATCAATATGTTTCTGACGTGCCCTTACTTCCACTAGAACAGACTCATCCTGTAGTGGTTCTGGAATCGGAGTGTCCAAGACGTACAACTTCTTTTCTTGCTTAAGGACAATCCTTAAGTTTCTGTACCAGTCAAGGAAATTTGTTCCAGACAGTTTATCCTTCTCAAGGACAGATCATAGGGATGAAGTCGATGCGTTGTTGTTTGCCATTTGAAATTCTACAAAACCAGAAATGTGCAATTTTAGTATTTTGAACAATTTAACTATATTCAATAATGGCTAGATCATCAAATATAGCTCCCACTATTTTTCTCGAAATAATAGTCCTCACCATTAATGCGGAAAATATCATTATATTTTCTAGTAGGTCCAAGATCCCTTTTTCACTTCTTCTTGAGCGTGCTTTGGCAAGTCACCCAAGAAAAGGTTATTTAGGTAGGAACCATTCCAATTGCATCCCATGCAACTCTTGGTCCAATTAGGTGAATAAATCTTTATTCTTTATCCTTTGGATAACGCCTAATTGTCATGCCTCTAGGCTCATCAATCCAATTGAGTCTTACCCAGTTGCGTCCAACCTCTTGCAACATACATACATTACTAGCTTGTGTCGTATGCAACACACCATGGTAAATTAAAATCGCCTTGCTTTGGCAAGCCCGAATTTTAATGAACCCTGATCATGAAGGGTGTTTAGGCAAGAGAAGGCAAAACGCAATATTTTATTTGAGGGATTTAATCAATCTTAGTTTGTTTGGTTGATCCAATCAACATGATCTACTTATTTGGATTGGGCAATCCAAAATAAAAGATCACCTTATTATCTTGTTAACGTTTTGCAAGTATCGCCATACACACAAAAATAAACAACATGACATAAATAATAAACATCCACAAAATAAAATAAAAAATGTGGCATGGATATTGCCTCTAGACTAAGATATTATCAAGCCAATGTTAATATCTATTTTCCCTAAAGTGACAAGCTCATCTCCATGCGCTCCACCATAGCTGCGCACCTAGGGTAGGGTGTCTTCTTCGTCTTTTGGCTTCTTTGGTTCTCCTGTCTTCTTCTCCATGCTCTTGGATATCATCTAAATATTTCTAATTCTATCCTAACATCTAGAATAAATAAATAATAAAAAGCCTCACATGTCAAGGATTAAAGAGGACACGCTGGCCGTAAAACCTAATTAATTATTACATTAATTTGATTAGCTCGCAGGCCGTAAACCAAACCACAAAGCAATAAACATCCATAACCTAGGCCATATCCATCTACCATGCAACAAAGCACATAATACAGTTAAAACCAATTTTTAACGCGCTTGTTCAATTTTAATTGAATTGGGTAAGGGTTACAACGGTCCAAGGGGTCCAACCCCATACATGGACCGAACCCCAAGAGGACTGTCGCCCGTCACATGGCCCGACCCAAGGCCGCCCGCCCTAGTGACCCGCGACCTTGCTTGGCGCGCAAGGAGGAGGGACGGACGGCTAGGGTTTCGACCCTTGTCTCCTTCCCTTCCTTGCTTGTTGCCCAAGCTTGGTTGTTCCCTTATGAATGTTTCCATAAAATTGTTTCCATAATTGACAAACTTCTTTTTCAACTAAGTCCTCATGAACCCGAATTTTCAAGAACCCAATAATTCACATCCTATGTGATTCAACTCACTAATTCAAGCATCCAATGTTTATATTAGATCTTGTTTATATTGAATCAAATTCAATTTTGCATGTAATCTGCCAATTAATTTCAGTTTCGCGTAAAATTAACAATACGGTGTATAAACTGAAATCGTAACGCATAAAATCATGTTATGCACTACGACCTGTGGCTCTGATACCACTGTTGGGTTTTGATGTAGGTAACGCAGCGGAATAACAAAAGTTTAATTCGTACTCAAAGCCCACCAAGGATCACAAGAAGAGACATCATAACATGATAAGGGACATAGAAGATGTGTACCTTTTGGTTTGGGAGATTGCACAAAGAATATTGTCCTCGTCTCTACGGTTGATCCACGTCTAGAGGTGAGATCCAGATTCTTCTTTCTCAAGTGCTAGCTTGGACCGGAGGAAGAGGGAAGAAGGATTCAAGCAACCAAGGAAGGGGAGAGGGGTTCGGCCCTCTCTTTATGTCGACGGGAAGGGGGCGAACGCAAGGGGGTTCGGACCCTTTGTGTTCTAGCTCTCTCTCTTGCTTTCTCTCCCACTCACTTATGTTATGTCTATTAACATTAGTGGGAAGGAAGCTAGAGCCTCCTTTATATATTCCAACAACTCCTTGTTAACTACATAAATGTCCTTCCTAGTTCTACATGAACTTGGATTAGTCCCTTCCTTGCAAATTAGTCCTACTAAGTTTCCAAGGTGTTAAAAAGTGATCCTTCTAATTAATTAAAAATACTAATTAATCCCAAATCTAGTTCTACTCTATTTGATGTGTGACCCCATAGGTTTCTACCTTGTTGGTAGTAACTTATACTAACAAGGAGCGGTGTCTAGCAACACATCCGTGCCACCCAACTACTAGAAATAAGTAAGTGATCCCGACAAACCTTTGTGCCCAATATCACATATTGCACTACCCCTTTGGCTCCATATCCGGATTGGACACGAGACATAAATAGTCACACTCGTATATTCAATCCATAGTTACTCGATCCTGAAATATGTTTATGCATACAGATAACATCAATAAATCCATATTGGTTTATCTGAGTCTGGCCAGACATTCAGTAAGCCTCATCCCTCGAGAGGCCGTGGATATTTGCTCCCATTATGTGGGAGGGACAAATCCTCTCTACATCACTAAGATCTCTAAGCTTGCTTCCTATCATGCTCGATATCTATATTTATGATTACCCATTGATGGTGTAACGTTTGATAACAACAAAGCACGATATTTCACAACTAGAGTATCTAGTGACTTCAAGTCTAAGGATTGCAATTATATTAGCACTACGAGATGCGAATGTGACTTTAACATAATCTAATGTATCCTTCTCGTTGTGGGTCAATCCACTATGCCATTACTCCTAATGCATACCCATGTGTTAGACTTGATATCTCCATACCAATCTACACACATACTAGTCTATATTTGATCATCCTATTAATCAATATAATGGACTAGGGATATTTAAGATAAACAACCATTGTATCTAAGGACTTTATTATATTAAGTATCACAATATATAATAAATGAATATTCTAGCGAATAACATTGTTCATACTAAATATTAGATTGCCTCTAGGGCACCTATTCCAACACAATTTTAGTTTATTTTGGATGAACTAGGGTCAAAACGGTCCAAGAGGGCCCACCATGACTATGGCCAAAACCCTAAAGGACCACCACAAGGCCTTGAGGCCGGCCGGCCTTTAGCCAACACTGCTAGGCCGTGCGCTAGGGAGGCCCGACCCCCTTTGCCGTTGTTTTCTTGGGCGCAAGGAGGAGAGGGGCGGTCCCCTACGGAGCGCTGAACCTCTTATGGGAGTTGTTTTCATAAACAACTTCCTCTAGGTTCCCAAGTTTAGTTGTTTCCATAAACAGCTTCCTCCTTGGTTGCCAAGTTTAGTTGTTTCCATAAACAACTTTCTTCTTGTTACCCAAGTTTAGTTGTTTCCAAAACAACTTCTTACTTATTTCCCAAGTTTAGTTGTTTCCAAAACAACTTCTTCCTTGTTTCCCAAGTTTAGTTGTTTTCAAGTTTGAAAAATACTTTTTTCAAACTTGTGCCCAAACCCTAGTTTTCTAGATCTAAAATTTTCACATCTTATGTGTTCCAAATTCACTAATCCTTACATCCCATGTAATATTAGATCTTATTTGGCTTGAAGCATATCCACAAATTGCATCAATATGCTTGAATTGTCTATTTTACGTGATAAACAATAATTAAAGTGTAAAACAAAAAAATCGTAACACATAAACTACGTTATGCTCTACAACATGTGGCTCTGATACCACTGTTGGGTTTTGACACAGGTTACGTAGCGGAATAATAAACTTAATCCTTCTCAAATCCCACCAAGGATCACAGGAAGAGACTACATAATGATAGTAAATGATTCTAGTATCTACATACATTTGGGTTCTCCTGTGATGACTTCTCACGTGAAATAGTATTCACGTCTCTATATATAGTCTACTCCTAGGATTGAATCCGGATCCTTCAAACCTTTGTGCTATCTAGGATTGAAGGAGGAAGAGGAAGAAGATCATACAACAACCACCAACAAGAGGGGCTCGGCCTTCTATGTGGCCGACGGGGTAGGGGCGGACCAGGGGGTTTCGGCCCTCTTTGGTCTAGCTCTCTCTCCTTGATTTTCTCTCCTACTCAATGTGTTATGAGCATTAGTGTGGGAAGGAAGCTAGGAGTGTCCTTTATATAGTCCTACAACTCCTTGTTGACTGCATAAAAACCCCTATCCTAATCATGTCCATACACAAATTAGTCCAACTTGCAAATTAGCCCTACTAAGTTTGTAAGTAGTTGCGTATTAATCATTCTAATTAATTAATCATATTAATTAATTCTCATGTCCGGTATAATCCATAGGGAGTGTGACCCCAGATGTTTCTACATAGTTGGTAGTAACAAGTACTAACGTGAGCGGCCTCTAGCAAGACATCCACGCTACCCAACTAATAGAAATAGTCATCCGGCAAACCTTGTGGTTAATGTTCATGTATTGTGTTTTCCCTTTGTATCCATGTCCGGATTGGACACAAGACATTTTAGTCACACTCGTATATCCAATCCATAGTTCCTTGATCCTGGGAATATGCTAATCCGTGCAGATAACATCAATATCTCTATATTGATTTATCTGAGTCTGGCCAGACATTCTATAAGCACTATCCCTCGAGTGGCCGTGGATATTTGCTCCTATTATGGTGGAGGTACAAATCCTATCTACATCACTGCCACCTCTAAGCTTGCTTCCTATCATGCCTGATAGTTATCTTTATAGTTTCCCAGCTACGGTGTAACGTTTGATAATATCAAAGCATGATATTTCACAATTAGAGTATCCAGTGACTTCAAGTCTAAGGATTACAACACCATTAGCACTACGAGAAGTGCTTGTGACGTTGACATTATCTAATATAGCCTTCTCGTGGTGGGTCTATCCAATATTCCATTACTTCTAATGCATACTGCAACAACCCCCCCCCCCCCCCCCAATAACTACTCGACAGGTTATGGAAAAAGTATGGGCATTCCCCCACGTTTCTGAAATTGCACATAAAACCCCCAATGTAAACCCACCTAAAGCTCTACATTTCTCCCGATCGAAACATGTACCTAAGCTACAGAAACTCATTTTTGACACTAAAAACAACTAATAGGAAGATTTAGAGTATACCGAGATGAAGAAACGCGAGAAATGGACAAAGAACGCGACGGGTCGAGTCGTCGAAAGTCGCCGCCGGAGATGGAGCTTCGCCGGTGCTGTTCCGGTGGTTCTTGGTCGTGTCTGGTCACTTCTGGAACCTGGTCGGGACCTCTGGAGACTATAGAGACCGAGAGAGAGGGATGGGTGGCATTGCTTTGGCCGGTCCGAGCTTCTCGCCGGAAGCTATGGAGGAACGGCGGCGATGGCGGGTCTCTGGCTACTGCTGATGTTAAGGCCTCTTGTCTCTTCGTTTTAACCTTATTCTGGTCACGGCAAGGAGAGGAGAGAGAGAGAGAGCAGAGGTGGAGACAAGTGGAGCAGGGGGTGGTGGAGGCTCGGGTGGCTTTCCCGACGATGGCAGCGGTGGCAGTGGGTGGCTTCGCCACTGCTTGCTGCTGCTGCAACTGCTTCCTCCGGCTGGGGTAGAACAAGACAGAGAGGTAGAGAGGAAGAGATGTAGAGATGATGACGGTGAAGTAGGTGATGGTGGTGCCGGTGGTTGTGGTGGTTGTTGTTTCGCCGGAGAAGATGAGAGAGAGAGATAGTGGTGGTGGCTGTGTGTCATGGCAGGGGGTTTGCTGGGTTTAAATAGGGAAGAGAAGGGCGGTGTGAGGAGTTGAGGGCGGCAGAAATGATGGAGGCGGTGATGGTGATTGAAATGGAGGGCGGTGGTTTTGCCGTGGGCGTGAAGACGAAGGAAGAAGAAAATGACAGGGGAGAAAAGAAATGTGGGTTGTGTTATTAAACAAATGAGTAAATGGAAAATGTTAGTGTGTGGCAAAAGTATAGGTTATTGCGGTGGTCGCCACCGCGAGATCGTCTAGAAAAACTAAAATAATCGTGCAAAAATTAAAATTTTCACCCTAGTTTTTTTTTTTTTTTTTTTTTTTTTCTACTAAAGTTAGCGAAAATTACCCAAATTAGAGATCGTAACCTAAAATTTAATTATTACGTCACAAATTACTAAATTACCCTTTAGTTAAACGCGGGGTATTACATCCTCCCCCCCTTAGAATGAGCTTCGCCCTCGAAGCTGGTCAGGTTCCTAAAGTCTCAGTGGTTTCCTATATTAGATGCACAGAGATTAAGATTAGAATACTTACCTTCCTTGTTGTTTATTGCTCGTGCCTCTGTTTCACTCATCGCAAAGATATGTCCAGGCTGCCTCTGGTTGTTTCCCTGGGCTGTGTTCCCACCATTCCTGTTTCGATTGTTTCCAGCATCATCGTTTCCGTTATTAGCTGCATTCCTGTTTTGTCCTCCATTTATGTTCCTATTGTTTCCAGCCTGGTTGTTTCCATTGGTAGCTGCATTCCGGTTTTCTCCCCCATTCCAGTTGTTTAGTCGAAAACCCCTCTCATTCTGATTCTGACGAGTCCCTTGGTAATTTCGCCCATTGTTCTGGTCAATCCTTTGGTCGTACCTTCTGTTGTTACTTTGTCGATATCCTGCTTCACTTCTTTTGTTGCATTCATACATCCTGTGTCCCCTGATTCCACAATAGTCGCATATCACCCTGTTTCCATCACAGTCAACTCCTGGGTGGTCCCCATAGCACTTCTTACAATAGTAGTGGCGGTTCTGCCTTGTCATCTGGTTCTGATTCTGACTTCCACCACCATTGAATGACCTGGAACGCTTGTCAGTCCCTTGGTGGTTCCTTCCTTGTCCATAATAGTCATCCTCTTGGCCTTCTGCTTTTCTCTTCTTCAATTGTTGTGTCATCACCTAGTCAACTCTCCAGATATTGGCAGCTATTCCGTAGGCCTCCGACAAGGTTTCATAGGTTCTGGTGAGCATGGTTCTCTGAATTTCAAGCCTCAGACCTCCTATGAAGCGAGTCACCATGCGCCTTTCAGTAGGCACAGTGTCCTCTGCAAATCGGGCCAGCTCCCCGAACTTGTCGTAGTAGTCTGTTATAGAGTTGTTGCCTTGCTTTAGTGAGATAAACTCTTGGTACTTCTATTCCTTGACATGCTCCGGATAAAATGCAATCCGCATCGCAGTCTTCATTGCCTCCCAATTGAAACCTTCTTGAGCCATGAATCTTGCTCGATTGGCAGTCCACCAGTTGTCTGCTTTTCCTTTGAAGTAAAATGCTGCTTCGTTAATTTTGCGGGCTTCTGGGCACTCCATGGCCTGGAAAATTTTGTCGAAATCCCTAATCCAGTTCTCCAGCAACACAGGATCTTCTTGTCCATAAAAGAGACACGGATTTCGTTGGGCTATCTTCTTAGACCAGTCTGGTTCTCGTTCAACAGCCACGTTAGTGTTGTTGTTCTGGTTGTTGTTGTTCATAGCCTGGACGAACTGACCCATGTGGTTGATCAGTTGAGCCACCTGAGGGTGTAGTGCTTCTTCTCCTTCCATTGTTGCTTCCAAAAACGTAGCGGTGGTCTTGCTGATTGTGTAGCCTAAACGATATCTTATCGTAACACACGTGCTAACACAGGTAACATGTCACAACGAGTAAGTAGACAATATCATCCAATCACACAATATATCGCAGAGTATGAAAATCCACATAAATGTCAAGTGACTTCATAACCATATATCAAACTAGGCACTAGGGTCCAAACACGGAACAGAGTAATGCCAAGTAGCAAGTAGAAACTGATCAAGTAAGAGGAAATAAATAATAACTCCCCAAATTCCCGGCTTTTCCGTATTTTATCTTGCCCTAAGTTCATTTTAAGTTACCCTACCGGTTTTAATCCCTTTAGTGGAACAAACTGCTCTGATACCACCTGCAACAACCCCCCCCAATAACTACTCGACAGGTTATGGAAAAAGTATGGGCATTCCCCCACGTTTCTGAAATTGCACATAAAACCCCCAATGTAAACCCACCTAAAGCTCTACATTTCTCCCGATCGAAACATGTATGTAAGCTACAAAAACACATTTTTGACACCTAAAAACAACTAATAGGAAGATTTAGAGTATACCGAGATGAAGAAACGCGAGAAACGGACAAAGAACGCGACGGGTCGAGTCGTCGAAAGTCGCCGCCGGAGATGGAGCTTTGCCGGTGCTGTTCCGGTTGTTCTTGGTCATGTCTAGTCACTTCTGGAACCTGGTCGGGACCTCTGGAGACTATAGAGACCGAGAGAGAGGGATGGGTGGCGTTGCTTTGGCCGGTCCGAGATTCTCGCCGGAAGCTATGGAGGAACGGCGGCGATGGCGGGTCTCTGGCTACTGCTGATGTTAAGGCCTCTTGTCTCTTCGTCTTAACCTTATTCTGGTCACGGCAAGGAGAGGAGAGAGAGAGCAGAGGTGGAGACAAGTGGAGCAGGGGGTGGTGGAGGCTCGGGTGGCTTTCCCGACGATGGCAGCCGTGGCAGTGGGTGGCTTCGCCACTTCTTGCTGCTGCTGCTACTTCTTCCTTCGGCTGGGGAAGAACAAGACAGAGAGGTAGAGAGGAAGAGATGTAGAGATTATGGCGGTGAAGTTGGTGATGGTGGTTCCGGTGGTTGTGGTGGTTGTTGTTTCGCCGGAGAAGATGAGAGAGAGAGATAGTGGTGGTGGCTGTGTGTCATGGCAGGGTTTGCTGGGTTTAAATAGGGAAGAGAAGGGCGGTGTGAGGAGTTGAGGGCGGCAGAAATGATGGAGGCGGTGATGGTGATTGAAATGGAGGGCGGTTGTTTTGCCGTGGGCGTGAAGACGAAGGAACAAGAAAACGACAGGGGAGAAAAGAAATGTGGGTTGTGTTATTAAACAAATGAGTAAATGGAAAATGTTAGTGTGTGGCAAAAGTATAGGTTATTGCGGTGGTCGCCACCGCGAGATCGTCTAGAAAAACTAAAATAATCGCGCAAAAATTAAAATTTTCACCCTAGTTTTTTTTTCTACTAAAGTTAGCGAAAATTACACCAATTACAGATCGTAACCTAAAATTTAATTATTACGTCACAAATTACTAAATTACCCTTTAGTTAAACGCGGGGTATTACACATACCCATGTGTTAGGCTTGATATCCCCATATCAATCTACCCACACACTAGTCTATAATTGATCGTCCTGTTAATCAATATAATGGACTAGGTATATCTTAGGATAAACAACACAATTGTAATATAAGAACTTCATTATATTAAATATCTCCATAAATAATACAATGATCTATTCTAACAACTAAAATTCATACTAAACAGATTGCCTCTAGGGCATCCCAAAACCATTAGTGTGATCTTACAGAAGGAGCAGACTGCGTCACCGAGGAAGGTGGAAGCTTTAGACTAGTGAGCTCATATAAAAGACCATTCTTTCGACCAAATCCGAAAATCTTGTGTCTCAGGATCTTAAACACGACACCCGGTAGTAGAAAATGTAACATCGAATCCAAGTTCATATATCTGACCAACAGATACCAAATTCATAGTGAGATCAGGAACCAAGAGAACATTTGGTAGTGACAACTTACCCTGAGAAACATGCCATTTGTGAGTAGATCGTATACGAGTCCCGTCAGCTGTATGAATGTAGAAATCTTTGGCCCATATGTCTGTGAAATAAAAACTGTAGAATCAAAAGTCATGTGATTACAAGATTCGGAGTCGAAGAACCAAAACTTTGTATTAGATGTGGCAAAGAGAGAATCATGAGTTTCCTGATTCAATATCAGGTCCAAAAGACGTTGTTAAGCATAGCATATTCAGACTGTGAAGTGGTGATCAGAAGAATCGCCAACACGAGCAACTATAGTGAGACTTGAGGAGTCATGCAACTTAGGATGCTCCGGACAGTCAGATAAGTAGTGGTACGAAATTTTGATCCCATAATATAGGCAGCGGCGGATAGGGAAATGAGGAAGCTTGTGTCCTCCTAAATGGCAGTAAGTAGAATAGTTAGCCATGAAAGATACCGGTAGCGTGATAAATATCCAAGAACGTAGCTCAATAGTCAAAAATTATCAAGAAAAAGTAATAGCATGCTTAAGTCCGACTAATCCAACCGTGGAATCAAATTCAGGAGCTTCAAAAACCTTGAGAGTTGTGAGAAGCAATCCAAAAGCTCGGCAGAAGAAAAAAAAAGCAGATTGGTCAAAGATGTGACTGATCCAAAAATATCAAGAAACAACACAAAAAGACAAAATTTGGTAAAACGGAGTCCAAAAATGAACTCAGGGCATTGAAAAACATTGGGAAAGGGTGCAGGCCGGTTCAAAACGAAAGACAAAACGAGCCAAAATGAGCCATTCAAAGCAAAGGAGTCAAACGAGCCGATGAGAAGTCAGCTTTCTGGAAGGAAGCCGTGGCTCACAAGATTGGCTGGGAGCGAAGCAGTGGCTCACGCGGAAGCCACTGGCTAGGGACAAAGCCGCGAGTAAGAGCTGAGCCGTGAAGGAGCAGAATGCGCCTAGTGCGAGAGCTGGCGCGTTCCAGCGAGTGGGAGCGTGGAGACAACGTCCTAATCTACAGCTGGCGCTTGTGGGAGTGTGAAAACGCATTCATCCAAAAATTTGGGATTCAGATCGGATTTTGATTATGAGTAGAATGGATCTGGTGGTGTAGCAGCTTGGTTACCGGACGACGACGAATCATAAGAACCCGTGAGTATGTACTATTCTTGGACTGAAAATTGAACGAAGAACGCACTATATTTGAAACTCTAAGATCGTTGGAGCCCTAATACCATTATACAAAACTGAGAAAAGTGGAATAATATTTTTATTCAACTCAACTAAATTAGTGTACAAGGGGTTGTATTAATAGACTATACAAGAAGTTAAAATAACATGCTAGAGCGACGGGGGACAAATACTATACATATATCATGTGTTTCCTTGGCATCAAGACTGTTGAAGAGCAGCTCCCACTTCAAGCAACAAAAAGAAGACAGTTGTTCTGTTTGAAGGCCAATAAACCATTGCTTCATGAACGCAACATACAAGGTAACACTACTCTAGCAATATTGAAGAGATATACCAAAAACTATCCGTTTCTGAGATGAGAGATACTTGGGTGCTATTTAACAACTTCAAATACTATCTAGTCCATAAGTTACTTGGCCATTTTCGACCAACACTATGCATACAAGCACAACATTCATAATCATTCCATAATGTCAAATCTTTTTTACAAGTTACTTATATCACTTTTATAATGCTATTTACGTACAGTGTCGCTAATTTTTTAATATAACTTAACATTAATTTCACTTGACAATTATTCTATAAAATCCTTTTCCATAATATCAAAATATTGAATTTGAAGTGCTCTTGGTACGTTGCTCATTCTAATTGTGCGCAAGACGTATTTGAAAACAATATATTAAAGTACTATCTAACATACACAGTCTGTTTTATGGTGTGAGGTTAAGACTTGTTTAGAATAAAGGCAACTATCATATTTATTCATAATGAATTCATTTGAGATTAAGAACGATCAAACTTCCCATGCCACTGTTCTAGATCTTGCTTCAAATCGTACGGTGATTTACCGATTTTTTTTTTTGTACCAGCCAAAATTCAAACGAGGACTATAAGAATCTACCTATAACTTCTTAGCTAGTTATGGGGGGCCAATCCACCCAGTTCCAAGCTAAACCAGACTTCAGTTCTCTAGAAACTACCCAATTTACAGCCTCATTAGCTTCTATACTAATCCATATAACTCTAATGTTTCTATAAAAAAGATTACATCTAATCGCAGCAACAATCTGTCCTACTTTCCAAGAGCACACTAGCTCATTGTATTTCATTTGAACCAGGGATTGGTTGTCTGATTCCAAGATGCAAATATTCTGGTATTCAGTTGTACCTGCACATTGTGCTCTTAATGCAAGTCCTTCTGCCATCAACAAAGAGGAGGCAGTCATTTTACACTACTGATCTACAACCAACATTCCATACTCATCTCTCATGATCCATGCCATGAAGCCCCTTGGTTTATCTTGGCTCCAGCTAGCATCACAGTATACCTTGAGGAGGCCTTAAGGAGGTTTTTTCCAAAAAATTCTCACACTCTCATCCCTTCTACTTAGTTATCTGGGTGGGGAAGGAAAAGGGATTTGGCCATGAGTTTTTCAGGACAGATTTTGAGAGAGCTTACATCTATTGATAGCTTGATCACGCTTGACCTCACAATGCTGAAAAATAAATTCATTTATGATTTTCCAGATGAACCAGCAGCCCCAAATTATCTTCTATACCCACTCCTGAGCATAACTTTGTTTTTTAACTTCCTCTGCCATATCTATCTACCAGTGCCTTAAGTTAAACTCAGCATCCCACCCATTATCTATAGATCCTGGTTAGCCAAACCAGAAAGGTATAATCTAAGGGCATCTAAACAAAATGTGAATACTTGTCTCCACTTCATGTTCACAAATAGAGCAAATGATAGAGATGGCTTTGATTCGCTTGTGGCGATTTTCCTTTGAGGGAAAGCATTGCTACAAAGATTCCAAACAAAGTGCTTCAACTTGAATGGAATATTAAGAGACCAGCACAGTTTCCAACTATGCTCTGTCATAATGTGGGATCCATCAAGGGAGTAGGGAGACTTGTTTTGAGCTGAAATAACAAGAGCACCATATCCATATTTGAAAGAATAGCTCCCATAGGTAGTCAGAGCACAATGAAAGTCATCTTCACGTTGAAAATGAGAGGGGTTTGTTGAGAATGGTTTTTGATGTCTCAGGAGGAAGACATTTTTTTAGGAAAATGACCTTCCAAGTTCTGACGTTAGGGTTAATAAGCTCAACCACTTTCTTTTTGGCCCAAGCTTCTGAAATTTTAAAGCATCACTAGAGCACTGGTTGGTCCAATTATCATGGATTAACACTTTTTTCCCTGCACCAACTTTCTGCTTTCCTTGCTTCTTTAAGAGCTCTAACAACTAGAATACTACTACAGGCCCAACTTCTTGTATTGCCTTTTTTTACAGCTAGGAAATGCCTATCTATCTATATATATATATATATATATATATATATATATATATATATATATATATATATATATATATATATATATATATATATATAAAAGCAGACAAGTGCTCAGGTTGTACCTCATATTGCCATGTGTCAGATCATTTTCATTGTAGTTATGCCATGTATGTTCCTAAGTGGAAGATGAGTCATACAAAATCCAAGGAAATAATGACATGTCATATTGAATATCTAATTAAATGATATCAGTTACAAACAATAATGAGTATCTAGTGGTTAAAATGATATACTAATTGCTTGGTTTATGGATGTAACTGCTGACCATTTATAGTCTAATAGATTACTTTAATTTCTACCTGGTGCATAGAACATGTGAATATGCGAAAGCCTAATGCAGAATTAGAATTCTAGATTTGTTTAATGGACTAATGGAGAAGAAATATGTGTAGAAGGCAAAAGGTAAATTCACATCTTTGTGTATGCATCCACATGTTACTTTTTTTACAAGTTCTCTTTTCTTTCATTCTTTTCGTTTGTTTATGTTATTTTGTAAAATCAACTATATACTACAGAATCTACAACTACCATGTTTGCAACAATTAGCGCCTCTGATTTACCGTCTTCCGATATTTTATCTATATTGACCCCTATGTTCGTCAATGGTTTTATTATGTTTTTATTTTACTTTAGTGATTTTTTTTTTTCTTATTTTTTTCGAGGGATTACTTTCATATAAACTACAAACTAAATTAAAACTTTACAGGTGGATACTCTCATTTCTCCAAATCTCAGGCACTTGAATGTTTAGAGCCCGATGGTAATCATAATTGTGTGAATTGGACTTATTTTATTTTGCGTGAATTGTTTATTGTCATAAGAAATTACAATTATTTTATTTCTCGAACTACAATTTTCTTATGGTACTGAATTATAATCATAATTGTAGGAACCAGACCTATGGGTTAGGTTTTTGAGAACTAAAATCGTCAATTTGAATATGAATGTTAATTTGGGAAGATTATATGTTTGATATTTGGCCATAAGCTCGATAATACTCTACTATTGTAGTCTTGGCAAACTAATTTGAACCCTCACATGTTACCATCATAAACCTGAATCCAATTCTGTAATCATAGGTAACATAACTTCAGAACCTAAGAAGTTTGCTCTTTACTCAATGCCCTCGCTGGCTTCTCTTCCAAATTTCTTTCCACATAGAGTTCTGTCCATGACTGACATTGCAGAGATTAATTGTTTAGATGAGAAAAATTGACCTTTCTTATGTTGCATTAGATAAATTTCCTTTTTCTTCTTATAATTCATTTCTCCGGGTGAAAAGAGATGATTTTGGATTTTTTTTCGCAATTCCAGATGTTTGCTTGAATTCCAAATTTCTTCTTGGAAGGCTGAATTATTTGGTAGGATTTTTGATTTGTTAGAAGAATTCGAGATATCTTTTGGGGGATTTTGGATTACTTTGGGTAATATTGGACTGTAAGAAAATGCTTATTTTACAAAAAAAAAAAATCAATACTAATTAATAATCTATAATATTCAATCACGCCAGATAAAATGAGATTTTGAGCTAAACATCTCACTTAATTTTGCTCATCCAAACAGCCTCAGTAATGGTTGGTGTCATATTTGTAAAGATTAAATAAAACAATTTTGGTCGACTTTGACCGGTGATTTGAGGTGTGAATATGTGAATACTAGCATTGGTGCCCACGCGATGCGTGGAAAATAAAAACAATAATGTAAGAGAAATTATTAGATAGATAATGTATGTGAATTTCACAAAATAACTAAATAATTAGAACATGGGGGAGAGAGTTGTAAGTTGTAACTTCCATGATCTTACTACTGTAATGAGGGTATTTTTGGAAGTACAAAAGTTTCACAAAAAACTGAGGTTTGTGCATATATTATTTGTATAGATGCGAATTACCTGGTGTCATATTACCTGGTGTCATATTTTAATATGTACTATTTCCTGGTGAATATGTGAATATGTTCTCTTTCTCCTGGTGTGCATAGAACATGTGAATATGCGAAAGCCTAATGCAGAATTATAATTCCAGATTTGTTTAATGCCCTAATCGAGAAAAAAAAATGTGTTGAAGGCCATAGGAAAATTCACAAATTTGTGTATGCATCCATATATTATTTTTGTACATGTTTTTGTTTTGTTTTTTTTCTTTCATTCTTTTCGTTTGTTAATGTTATTTCGTTAAATCAACTGTATACTACATAGTCTACAACTATCCATATTTGCAACAATTAGCTCCCCCGTTTTACTGTCTTCAGAGATTTTAGCAATATTGACTTATGTGTTCGTCAAAGGTTTAGTTATATTTTTATTTTACTTTAGTGATTTTTTTTCTTTTTTCTTTTTCTTTCGAAGAGATTACTTTCACATAAACTACAAACTACATTAAAACTTTACAACTTGACAGTTTCATTTATCCAAATCTCAGGCACTTGAATGTTGAGAGCCCGATTGTAATCATAATTGTTGAAAGTGGACTTATTTTATTTTGAGTGAATTGTTTATTTCCATAAAAAACTGTGATTATTTCATTTCTCGGAATACAATTTTCTTATGGTGCTAGAATATAATCATAATTTTGAGAAGCAGACCGATAATTTAGGTTTTGAGAACTAAATTCGTCAATTTGAATATCGATGTTAATTTGTTAGCGCATGAATCGACAGTTAGAACATAAACTATCATACGCGATGGTTTCATCAGTTGGTAACACAAAGTTGTTTATATACTGTTTTATCGTGTTAGAGTTAAACTGTTTTCGATTGTAATAGACTGTCAACATTTTCGTGCTATGGTTGTTCAGTAAGACTCTGGACCTTCAAGTGCCAAAGGAAGTGCCCATACATACTTTTTCATTGTCTTTCCTCAAAACAGAAAAGATCACAATACTCTCTGCGAATTTATTTTTTAACCGATTATTTTGTAAAAAATACAAATAACATAATTAATAATAAAATTTCTCAAAAAAGATAATTAATAGTAAAGGATCGGGTATGTCGAATCAAACGGATTAACATTTCTGATTACAAAACCACTGCACAATGCCGTGGATCTAAATCCAATCTTCCTAATCCATTGGCCCCCAAGATAAGACGGCACTGCTGATTCAAGGAATATTGGTGCGTCCCTAACTGGAACGTTGTGAGCCTCGCGCCAAAATGGTTCTCTTTGGACCATAGATAACTTTTAGTATTCACTATTGCTTAATCGTATTGTTATGTTAATTAGTTTAACCTATAACTGTTGCCTATTTGGTATGAAAAACCCTAACTAAAAGTTTTAAGTTATTTGTGCAGTAGTTTAATTACAATTGTTGTTCCGAGAGACATATGTATGACGGAAACCTCGAGTGATGATATCTCAATGAAACTAGAAGCAAAAAGTGTTACTGATTTCACAACTTTCAAGCTTATAAAATATGGAGATCTAATAGCCGAAGATTTAAGAAGTGTGTGTCCTTCAAATCACGAAAAAGTTACTATGGTTACTTTCAATATTCAATTATCAAATTTATGTAGTACCGCACTGATCAAATAAATCTGTTTATTTTCTTTTTTTTTTCACTTGCAATATAGTTTTGTTCTACCGAAATGCCCGAATAACCCACATAAGAATGTGGCATATTGCACAGTGTGTATGAATGAGAATGAGAGGAGTAAGCACAAAGATTTTATTTAATGTAAAATTGACATTTATATACAATGGGTTGATGTGAATAGTCATGTCTCTGAAAGTAACAATGAGTTGCAAAGTAAGAAAGCATTTTTTACTATCTATGTTAAATAAATTATACAGTTCTATTCTTTAATAATTTGAGCAACTACAATATAGAACTGCACGTTTGAATTATGAATATTAGCATAGAATCTAGTAAGACTAGTTTGGATAATAGATGCTTTTGAGAAATCTTGCCAAAAGAGACTCATGACTCTGCATTAATCTTCACCCTAACTTAACCAACAATGCAATATTAAAAAGAGTTCAAATCCCTAAATCTCAGGCCTCCTTTCCATTTATGGAATGTGATCTTGTCCAAGCTAACCTGGTAATGGACTTTTTATCAACCTTCCCACTCCACCAGAAGTTCCATGTGATTTGATTTATCTTTTTGCACAAATCATTTGGAAGGAGGAAACATTGCATAATATAGCTTGGAATGGCCTGATCCACATATTTGATTAACACCTCTTTACTTCCTGGAAGAGCAACATCCATTTCCAGCCTTCGAGCTTGGCTCTTACTCTTTCCACTATGAACTTTCCAGCTTATGTTCTAGTCTTTCCCCAGAACAGAGGAATACCCATGTGTTTGTCTTTTGTTGACATCTCATGAATACCAAACTTTGCAAGAAGGCGATTCTTGAACTCAGCTGAAGTATTAGGAGAGTATAAGACACTGGTTTTTTGAACACTTATTTTCATGCCTGAGGTGTTTTCAAAACTGGACACTATTTGGCAAAACTTGTCTACCTCTTCTTCTTTACTCTGTAGGAAAATTATTGCATCATCTTCAAACAACATATGAGATATACGGATAGCTTTCCTATTAATCTTGATTCCTGACATTGAGTATGATTTCAGAGCTTTGGACAACATCTTGGAGAAGACATCAGCTAAAAAATAAAAGAGAGATAGGGGATAGGGGATCCCCTTGTCTTAGGCCTCTTTGAGGCGAGAAAAAAGGGGTATGATGACCATTTATGAATACTGCAGAGGAGACACTAACCACACATTGGATAATCAAATTGTCCATTTAGTAGAGAAGCCTAACTTTAACATAACAGCTTCCAAGAAACTCCAACAGACTCTATCATAGGCTTTGACAAGGTCTAGCTCATTGCCATACAAGCTTCTGAAATTTATAAAGCATCACTAGAGCACTGGTTGGTCCAATTATCATGGATTAACACTTTTTTCCCTGCACCAACTTTCTGCTTTCCTTGCTTCTTAAAGAGCTCTAACAACTAGAATACTACTACAGGCCCAACTTCTTGTATTGCCTTTTTTTGCAGCTAGGAAATGCCTATCTATATCTACAGGCCCAAGTGCTCAGGTTGTACCTCATATTGCCATGTGTCAGATCATTTTCATTGTAGTTATGCCATGTATGTTTCTAAGTGGAAGATGAGTCATACAAAATCCAAGGAAATAATGACATGTCATATTGAATATCTAATTAAATCATATCAGTTACAAACAATAATGAGTATGTAGTGGTTAAAATGATATACTAATTGCTTGGTTTATGGATGTAACTGCTGACCATTTATAGTCTAATAGATTACTTTGATTTCTACCTGGTACATAGAACATGTGAATATGCGAAAGCCTAATGCGGAATTAGAATTCTAGATTTGTTTAATGGACTAATGGAGAAGAAATATGTGTAGAAGGCAAAAGGTAAATTCACATCTTTGTGTATGCATCCATATGTTACTTTTTCACAAGTTCTCTTTTCTTTCATTCTTTTCGTTTGTTTATGTTATTTTGTAAAATCAACTATATACTACACTACAGAGTCTACAACTACCATGTTTGCAACAATTAGCGCCTCTGATTAAGCGTCTTCCGATATTTTATCTATATTGACCCCTATGTTCGTCAATGGTTTTATTATGTTTTTATTTTACTTGAGTGATTTTTTTTTCTTATTTTTTTCGAGGGATTACTTTCATATAAACTACAAACTAAATTAAAACTTTACAGGTGGATACTCTCATTTCTCCAAATCTCAGGCACTTGAATGTTTAGAGCCCGATGGTAATCATAATTGTGTGAACTGGACTTATTTTATTTTGCGTGAATTGTTTATTGTCATAAGAAATTACAATTATTTTATTTCTCAAACTACAATTTTCTTATGGTACTGAATTATAATCATAATATTAGGAACCAGACCTATGGGTTAGGTTTTTGAGAACTAAAATCGTCAATTTGAATATCAATGTTAATTTGGGAAGATTATATGTTTGATATTTAGCCATAAGCTCGAAAATACTCTACTATTGTAGTCTTGGCAAACTAATTTGAACCCTCACATGTTACCATCATAAACCTGACTTCAATTCTGTAATCGTAGGTAACATAACTTCAGAACCTAAGAAGTTTGCTCTTTACTCAATGCCCTCGCTGGCTTCTCTTCCAAATTTCTTTCCACATAGAGTTCTGTCCATAACTGACATTGCAGAGATTAATTGTTTAGATGAGAAAAATTGAACTTTCTTATGTTGCATAAGATAAATTTCCTTTTTCTTCTTATAATTCATTCTCCGTGTGAAAAGAGATGATTTTGGATTTTTTTTTCGCAATTCCAGATGTTTGCTTGAATTCCAAATTTCTTCTTGGAAGACTTAATTATTTGGTAGGATTTTTGATTTGTTAGAAGAATTCGAGATATCTTTTGGGGGATTTTGGATTACTTTGGGTAATATTGGACTGTAAGAAAATGCTAATTTTACAAAAAAAATATCAATACTAATTAATAATCTATAATATTCAATAACGCCAGATAAAATGAGATTTTGAGCTAAACATCTAACTTAATTTTGCTCATCCAAACAGCCTTAGTAATGGTTGGTGTCATATTTGTAAAGATTAAATAAAACAATTTTGGTCGACTTTGACCGGTGATTTGAGGTGTGAATATGTGAATACTAGCATTGGTGCCCACGCGATGCGTGGAAAGTAAAAACAATAATGTAAGAGAAATTATTAAATATTAGATAATGTATGTGAATTTCACAAAATAACTAAATAATTAGAACATGGGGGAGAGAGTTGTAAGTTGTAACTTCCATGATCTTACTACTGTAATGAGGGTATTTTTGGAAGTACAAAAGTTTCACAAAAAACTGAGGTTTGTGCATATATTATTTGTATAGATGCGAATTACCTGGTGTCATATTACCTGGTGTCATATTTTAATATGTTCTATTTCCTGGTGAATATGTGAATATGTTCTCTTTCTCCTGGTGTGCATAGAACATGTGAATATGCGAAAGCCTAATGCAGAATTATAATTCCAGATTTGTTTAATGCCCTAATCGAGAAAAAAAAATGTGTTGAAGGCCATAGGAAAATTCACAAATTTGTGTATGCATCCATATATTATTTTTGTACATGTTTTTGTTTTGTTTTTTTTCTTTCATTCTTTTCGTTTGTTAATGTTATTTCGTTAAATCAACTGTATACTACAGAGTCTACAACTATCCATGTTTGCAACAATTAGCTCCCCCGTTTTACTGTCTTCAGAGATTTTAGCAATATTGACTTATGTGTTCGTCAAAGGTTTAGTTATATTTTTATTTTACTTTAGTGATTTTTTTTCTTTTTTCTTTTTCTTTCGAAGAGATTACTTTCACATAAACTACAAACTACATTAAAACTTTACAACTTGACAGTTTCATTTATCCAAATCTCAGGCACTTGAATGTTGAGAGCTCGATTGTAATCATAATTGTTGAAAGTGGACTTATTTTATTTTGAGTGAATTGTTTATTTCCATAAAAAACTGTGATTATTTCATTTCTCGGAATACAATTTTCTTATGGTTCTAGAATATAATCATAATTTTGAGAAGCAAACCGATAATTTAGGTTTTGAGAACTAAATTCGTCAATTTGAATATCGATGTTAATTTGTTAGCGCATGAATCGACAGTTAGAACATAAACTATCATACGCGATGGTTTCATCAGTTGGTAACACAAAGTTGTTTATATACTGTTTTATCGTGTTAGAGTTAAACTGTTTTCGATTGTAATATACCGTCAACATTTTCGTGCTATGGTTGTTCAGTAAGACTCTGGACCTTCAAGTGCCAAAGGAAGTGCCCATACATACTTTTTCATTGTCTTTCCTCAAAACAGAAAAGATCACAATACTCTCTGCGAATTTATTTTTTAACCGATTATTTTGTAAAAAATACAAATAACATAATTAATAATAAAATTTCTCAAAAAAGATAATTAATAGTAAAGGATCGGGTATGTCGAATCAAACGGATTAACATTTCTGATTACAAAACCACTGCACAATGCCGTGGATCTAAATCCAATCTTCCTAATCCATTGGCCCCCAAGATAAGACGGCACTGCTGATTCAAGGAATATTGGTGCGTCCCTAACTGGAACGTTGTGAGCCTCGCGCCAAAATGGTTCTCTTTGGACCATAGATAACTTTTAGTATTCACTATTGCTTAATCGTATTGTTATGTTAATTAGTTTAACCTCTAACTGTTGCCTATTTGGTATGAAAAACCCTAACTAAAAGTTTTAAGTTATTTGTGCAGTAGTTTAATTACAATTGTTGTTCCGAGAGACATATGTATGACGGAAACCTCGAGTGATGATATCTCAATGAAACTAGAAGCAAAAAGTGTTACTGATTTCACAACTTTCAAGCTTATAAAATATGGAGATCTAATAGCCGAAGATTTAAGAAGTGTGTGTCCTTCAAATCACGAAAAAGTTACTATGGTTACTTTCAATATTCAATTATCAAATTTATGTAGTACCGCACTGATCAAATAAATCTGTTTATTTTCTTTTTTTTTTCACTTGCAATATAGTTTTGTTCTACCGAAATGCCCGAATAACCCACATAAGAATGTGGCATATTGCACAGTGTGTATGAATGAGAATGAGAGGAGTAAGCACAAAGATCTTATTTAATGTAAAATTGACATTTATATACAATGGGTTGATGTGAATAGTCATGTCTCTGAAAGTAACAATGAGTTGCAAAGTAAGAAAGCATTTTTTACTATCTATGTTAAATAAATTATACAGTTCTATTCTTTAATAATTTGAGCAACTACAATATAGAACTGCACGTTTGAATTATGAATATTAGCATAGAATCTAGTAAGACTAGTTTGGATAATAGATGCTTTTGAGAAATCTTGCCAAAAGAGACTCATGACTCTGCATTAATCTTCACCCTAACTTAACCAACAATGCAATATTAAAAAGAGTTCAAATCCCTAAATCTCAGGCCTCCTTTCCATTTATGGAATGTGATCTTGTCCAAGCTAACCTGGTAATGGACTTTTTATCAACCTTCCCACTCCACCAGAAGTTCCATGTGATTTGATTTATCTTTTTGCACAAATCATTTGGAAGGAGGAAACATTGCATAATATAGCTTGGAATGGCCTGATCCACATATTTGATTAACACCTCTTTACTTCCTGGAAGAGCAACATCCATTTCCAGCCTTCGAGCTTGGCTCTTACTCTTTCCACTATGAACTTTCCAGCTTATGTTCTAGTCTTTCCCCAGAACAGAGGAATACCCATGTGTTTGTCTTTTGTTGACATCTCATGAATACCAAACTTTGCAAGAAGGCGATTCTTGAACTCAGCTGAAGTATTAGGAGAGTATAAGACACTGGTTTTTTGAACACTTATTTTCATGCCTGAGGTGTTTTCAAAACTGGACACTATTTGGCAAAACTTGTCTACCTCTTCTTCTTTACTCTGTAGGAAAATTATTGCATCATCTTCAAACAACATATGAGATATACGGATAGCTTTCCTATTAATCTTGATTCCTGACATTGAGTATGATTTCAGAGCTTTGGACAACATCTTGGAGAAGACATCAGCTAAAAAATAAAAGAGAGATAGGGGATAGGGGATCCCCTTGTCTTAGGCCTCTTTGAGGCGAGAAAAAAGGGGTATGATGACCATTTATGAATACTGCAGAGGAGACACTAACCACACATTGGATAATCAAATTGTCCATTTAGTAGAGAAGCCTAACTTTAACATAACAGCTTCCAAGAAACTCCAACAGACTCTATCATAGGCTTTGACAAGGTCTAGCTCATTGCCATACAAGCTTCTGAAATTTATAAAGCATCACTAGAGCACTGGTTGGTCCAATTATCATGGATTAACACTTTTTTCCCTGCACCAACTTTCTGCTTTCCTTGCTTCTTAAAGAGCTCTAACAACTAGAATACTACTACAGGCCCAACTTCTTGTATTGCCTTTTTTTGCAGCTAGGAAATGCCTATCTATATCTACAGGCCCAAGTGCTCAGGTTGTACCTCATATTGCCATGTGTCAGATCATTTTCATTGTAGTTATGCCATGTATGTTTCTAAGTGGAAGATGAGTCATACAAAATCCAAGGAAATAATGACATGTCATATTGAATATCTAATTAAATCATATCAGTTACAAACAATAATGAGTATGTAGTGGTTAAAATGATATACTAATTGCTTGGTTTATGGATGTAACTGCTGACCATTTATAGTCTAATAGATTACTTTGATTTCTACCTGGTACATAGAACATGTGAATATGCGAAAGCCTAATGCGGAATTAGAATTCTAGATTTGTTTAATGGACTAATGGAGAAGAAATATGTGTAGAAGGCAAAAGGTAAATTCACATCTTTGTGTATGCATCCATATGTTACTTTTTCACAAGTTCTCTTTTCTTTCATTCTTTTCGTTTGTTTATGTTATTTTGTAAAATCAACTATATACTACACTACAGAGTCTACAACTACCATGTTTGCAACAATTAGCGCCTCTGATTAAGCGTCTTCCGATATTTTATCTATATTGACCCCTATGTTCGTCAATGGTTTTATTATGTTTTTATTTTACTTGAGTGATTTTTTTTTCTTATTTTTTTCGAGGGATTACTTTCATATAAACTACAAACTAAATTAAAACTTTACAGGTGGATACTCTCATTTCTCCAAATCTCAGGCACTTGAATGTTTAGAGCCCGATGGTAATCATAATTGTGTGAACTGGACTTATTTTATTTTGCGTGAATTGTTTATTGTCATAAGAAATTACAATTATTTTATTTCTCAAACTACAATTTTCTTATGGTACTGAATTATAATCATAATATTAGGAACCAGACCTATGGGTTAGGTTTTTGAGAACTAAAATCGTCAATTTGAATATCAATGTTAATTTGGGAAGATTATATGTTTGATATTTAGCCATAAGCTCGAAAATACTCTACTATTGTAGTCTTGGCAAACTAATTTGAACCCTCACATGTTACCATCATAAACCTGACTTCAATTCTGTAATCGTAGGTAACATAACTTCAGAACCTAAGAAGTTTGCTCTTTACTCAATGCCCTCGCTGGCTTCTCTTCCAAATTTCTTTCCACATAGAGTTCTGTCCATAACTGACATTGCAGAGATTAATTGTTTAGATGAGAAAAATTGAACTTTCTTATGTTGCATAAGATAAATTTCCTTTTTCTTCTTATAATTCATTCTCCGTGTGAAAAGAGATGATTTTGGATTTTTTTTTCGCAATTCCAGATGTTTGCTTGAATTCCAAATTTCTTCTTGGAAGACTTAATTATTTGGTAGGATTTTTGATTTGTTAGAAGAATTCGAGATATCTTTTGGGGGATTTTGGATTACTTTGGGTAATATTGGACTGTAAGAAAATGCTAATTTTACAAAAAAAATATCAATACTAATTAATAATCTATAATATTCAATAACGCCAGATAAAATGAGATTTTGAGCTAAACATCTAACTTAATTTTGCTCATCCAAACAGCCTTAGTAATGGTTGGTGTCATATTTGTAAAGATTAAATAAAACAATTTTGGTCGACTTTGACCGGTGATTTGAGGTGTGAATATGTGAATACTAGCATTGGTGCCCACGCGATGCGTGGAAAGTAAAAACAATAATGTAAGAGAAATTATTAAATATTAGATAATGTATGTGAATTTCACAAAATAACTAAATAATTAGAACATGGGGGAGAGAGTTGTAAGTTGTAACTTCCATGATCTTACTACTGTAATGAGGGTATTTTTGGAAGTACAAAAGTTTCACAAAAAACTGAGGTTTGTGCATATATTATTTGTATAGATGCGAATTACCTGGTGTCATATTACCTGGTGTCATATTTTAATATGTTCTATTTCCTGGTGAATATGTGAATATGTTCTCTTTCTCCTGGTGTGCATAGAACATGTGAATATGCGAAAGCCTAATGCAGAATTATAATTCCAGATTTGTTTAATGCCCTAATCGAGAAAAAAAAATGTGTTGAAGGCCATAGGAAAATTCACAAATTTGTGTATGCATCCATATATTATTTTTGTACATGTTTTTGTTTTGTTTTTTTTCTTTCATTCTTTTCGTTTGTTAATGTTATTTCGTTAAATCAACTGTATACTACAGAGTCTACAACTATCCATGTTTGCAACAATTAGCTCCCCCGTTTTACTGTCTTCAGAGATTTTAGCAATATTGACTTATGTGTTCGTCAAAGGTTTAGTTATATTTTTATTTTACTTTAGTGATTTTTTTTCTTTTTTCTTTTTCTTTCGAAGAGATTACTTTCACATAAACTACAAACTACATTAAAACTTTACAACTTGACAGTTTCATTTATCCAAATCTCAGGCACTTGAATGTTGAGAGCTCGATTGTAATCATAATTGTTGAAAGTGGACTTATTTTATTTTGAGTGAATTGTTTATTTCCATAAAAAACTGTGATTATTTCATTTCTCGGAATACAATTTTCTTATGGTTCTAGAATATAATCATAATTTTGAGAAGCAAACCGATAATTTAGGTTTTGAGAACTAAATTCGTCAATTTGAATATCGATGTTAATTTGTTAGCGCATGAATCGACAGTTAGAACATAAACTATCATACGCGATGGTTTCATCAGTTGGTAACACAAAGTTGTTTATATACTGTTTTATCGTGTTAGAGTTAAACTGTTTTCGATTGTAATATACCGTCAACATTTTCGTGCTATGGTTTTTCAGTAAGACTCTGGACCTTCAAGTGCCAAAGGAAGTGCCCATACATACTTTTTCATTGTCTTTCCTCAAAACAGAAAAGATCACAATACTCTCTGCGAATTTATTTTTTAACCGATTATTTTGTAAAAAATACAAATAACATAATTAATAATAAAATTTCTCAAAAAAGATAATTAATAGTAAAGGATCGGGTATGTCGAATCAAACGGATTAACATTTCTGATTACAAAACCACTGCACAATGCCGTGGATCTAAATCCAATCTTCCTAATCCATTGGCCCCCAAGATAAGACGGCACTGCTGATTCAAGGAATATTGGTGCGTCCCTAACTGGAACGTTGTGAGCCTCGCGCCAAAATGGTTCTCTTTGGACCATAGATAACTTTTAGTATTCACTATTGCTTAATCGTATTGTTATGTTAATTAGTTTAACCTCTAACTGTTGCCTATTTGGTATGAAAAACCCTAACTAAAAGTTTTAAGTTATTTGTGCAGTAGTTTAATTACAATTGTTGTTCCGAGAGACATATGTATGACGGAAACCTCGAGTGATGATATCTCAATGAAACTAGAAGCAAAAAGTGTTACTGATTTCACAACTTTCAAGCTTATAAAATATGGAGATCTAATAGCCGAAGATTTAAGAAGTGTGTGTCCTTCAAATCACGAAAAAGTTACTATGGTTACTTTCAATATTCAATTATCAAATTTATGTAGTACCGCACTGATCAAATAAATCTGTTTATTTTCTTTTTTTTTTCACTTGCAATATAGTTTTGTTCTACCGAAATGCCCGAATAACCCACATAAGAATGTGGCATATTGCACAGTGTGTATGAATGAGAATGAGAGGAGTAAGCACAAAGATCTTATTTAATGTAAAATTGACATTTATATACAATGGGTTGATGTGAATAGTCATGTCTCTGAAAGTAACAATGAGTTGCAAAGTAAGAAAGCATTTTTTACTATCTATGTTAAATAAAATTATACAGTTCTATTCTTTAATAATTTGAGCAACTACAATATAGAACTGCACGTTTGAATTATGAATATTAGCATAGAATCTAGTAAGACTAGTTTGGATAATAGATGCTTTTGAGAAATCTTGCCAAAAGAGACTCATGACTCTGCATTAATCTTCACCCTAACTTAACCAACAATGCAATATTAAAAAGAGTTCAAATCCCTAAATCTCAGGCCTCCTTTCCATTTATGGAATGTGATCTTGTCCAAGCTAACCTGGTAATGGACTTTTTATCAACCTTCCCACTCCACCAGAAGTTCCATGTGATTTGATTTATCTTTTTGCACAAATCATTTGGAAGGAGGAAACATTGCATAATATAGCTTGGAATGGCCTGATCCACATATTTGATTAACACCTCTTTACTTCCTGGAAGAGCAACATCCATTTCCAGCCTTCGAGCTTGGCTCTTACTCTTTCCACTATGAACTTTCCAGCTTATGTTCTAGTCTTTCCCCAGAACAGAGGAATACCCATGTGTTTGTCTTTTGTTGACATCTCATGAATACCAAACTTTGCAAGAAGGCGATTCTTGAACTCAGCTGAAGTATTAGGAGAGTATAAGACACTGGTTTTTTGAACACTTATTTTCATGCCTGAGGTGTTTTCAAAACTGGACACTATTTGGCAAAACTTGTCTACCTCTTCTTCTTTACTCTGTAGGAAAATTATTGCATCATCTTCAAACAACATATGAGATATACGGATAGCTTTCCTATTAATCTTGATTCCTGACATTGAGTATGATTTCAGAGCTTTGGACAACATCTTGGAGAAGACATCAGCTAAAAAATAAAAGAGAGATAGGAGATAGGGGATCCCCTTGTCTTAGGCCTCTTTGAGGCGAGATAAAAGGGGTATGATGACCATTTATGAATACTGCAGAGGAGACACTAACCACACATTGGATAATCAAATTGTCCATTTAGTAGAGAAGCCTAACTTTAACATAACAGCTTCCAAGAAACTCCAACAGACTCTATCATAGGCTTTGACAAGGTCTAGCTCATTGCCATACAAGCTTCTGAAATTTATAAAGCATCACTAGAGCACTGGTTGGTCCAATTATCATGGATTAACACTTTTTTCCCTGCACCAACTTTCTGCTTTCCTTGCTTCTTAAAGAGCTCTAACAACTAGAATACTACTACAGGCCCAACTTCTTGTATTGCCTTTTTTTGCAGCTAGGAAATGCCTATCTATATCTACAGGCCCAAGTGCTCAGGTTGTACCTCATATTGCCATGTGTCAGATCATTTTCATTGTAGTTATGCCATGTATGTTTCTAAGTGGAAGATGAGTCATACAAAATCCAAGGAAATAATGACATGTCATATTGAATATCTAATTAAATCATATCAGTTACAAACAATAATGAGTATGTAGTGGTTAAAATGATATACTAATTGCTTGGTTTATGGATGTAACTGCTGACCATTTATAGTCTAATAGATTACTTTGATTTCTACCTGGTACATAGAACATGTGAATATGCGAAAGCCTAATGCGGAATTAGAATTCTAGATTTGTTTAATGGACTAATGGAGAAGAAATATGTGTAGAAGGCAAAAGGTAAATTCACATCTTTGTGTATGCATCCATATGTTACTTTTTCACAAGTTCTCTTTTCTTTCATTCTTTTCGTTTGTTTATGTTATTTTGTAAAATCAACTATATACTACACTACAGAGTCTACAACTACCATGTTTGCAACAATTAGCGCCTCTGATTAAGCGTCTTTCGATATTTTATCTATATTGACCCCTATGTTCGTCAATGGTTTTATTATGTTTTTATTTTACTTGAGTGATTTTTTTTTCTTATTTTTTTCGAGGGATTACTTTCATATAAACTACAAACTAAATTAAAACTTTACAGGTGGATACTCTCATTTCTCCGAATCTCAGGCACTTGAATGTTTAGAGCCCGATGGTAATCATAATTGTGTGAACTGGACTTATTTTATTTTGCGTGAATTGTTTATTGTCATAAGAAATTACAATTATTTTATTTCTCAAACTACAATTTTCTTATGGTACTGAATTATAATCATAATATTAGGAACCAGACCTATGGGTTAGGTTTTTGAGAACTAAAATCGTCAATTTGAATATCAATGTTAATTTGGGAAGATTATATGTTTGATATTTAGCCATAAGCTCGAAAATACTCTACTATTGTAGTCTTGGCAAACTAATTTGAACCCTCACATGTTACCATCATAAACCTGACTTCAATTCTGTAATCGTAGGTAACATAACTTCAGAACCTAAGAAGTTTGCTCTTTACTCAATGCCCTCGCTGGCTTCTCTTCCAAATTTCTTTCCACATAGAGTTCTGTCCATGACTGACATTGCAGAGATTAATTGTTTAGATGAGAAAAATTGAACTTTCTTATGTTGCATAAGATAAATTTCCTTTTTCTTCTTATAATTCATTCTCCGTGTGAAAAGAGATGATTTTGGATTTTTTTTTCGCAATTCCAGATGTTTGCTTGAATTCCAAATTTCTTCTTGGAAGACTTAATTATTTGGTAGGATTTTTGATTTGTTAGAAGAATTCGAGATATCTTTTGGGGGATTTTGGATTACTTTGGGTAATATTGGACTGTAAGAAAATGCTAATTTTACAAAAAAAATATCAATACTAATTAATAATCTATAATATTCAATAACGCCAGATAAAATGAGATTTTGAGCTAAACATCTAACTTAATTTTGCTCATCCAAACAGCCTTAGTAATGGTTGGTGTCATATTTGTAAAGATTAAATAAAACAATTTTGGTCGACTTTGACCGGTGATTTGAGGTGTGAATATGTGAATACTAGCATTGGTGCCCACGCGATGCGTGGAAAGTAAAAACAATAATGTAAGAGAAATTATTAAATATTAGATAATGTATGTGAATTTCACAAAATAACTAAATAATTAGAACATGGGGGAGAGAGTTGTAAGTTGTAACTTCCATGATCTTACTACTGTAATGAGGGTATTTTTGGAAGTACAAAAGTTTCACAAAAAACTGAGGTTTGTGCATATATTATTTGTATAGATGCGAATTACCTGGTGTCATATTACCTGGTGTCATATTTTAATATGTTCTATTTCCTGGTGAATATGTGAATATGTTCTCTTTCTCCTGGTGTGCATAGAACATGTGAATATGCGAAAGCCTAATGCAGAATTATAATTCCAGATTTGTTTAATGCCCTAATCGAGAAAAAAAAATGTGTTGAAGGCCATAGGAAAATTCACAAATTTGTGTATGCATCCATATATTATTTTTGTACATGTTTTTGTTTTGTTTTTTTTCTTTCATTCTTTTCGTTTGTTAATGTTATTTCGTTAAATCAACTGTATACTACAGAGTCTACAACTATCCATGTTTGCAACAATTAGCTCCCCCGTTTTACTGTCTTCAGAGACTTTAGCAATATTGACTTATGTGTTCGTCAAAGGTTTAGTTATATTTTTATTTTACTTTAGTGATTTTTTTTCTTTTTTCTTTTTCTTTCGAAGAGATTACTTTCACATAAACTACAAACTACATTAAAACTTTACAACTTGACAGTTTCATTTATCCAAATCTCAGGCACTTGAATGTTGAGAGCTCGATTGTAATCATAATTGTTGAAAGTGGACTTATTTTATTTTGAGTGAATTGTTTATTTCCATAAAAAACTGTGATTATTTCATTTCTCGGAATACAATTTTCTTATGGTGCTAGAATATAATCATAATTTTGAGAAGCAAACCGATAATTTAGGTTTTGAGAACTAAATTCGTCAATTTGAATATCGATGTTAATTTGTTAGCGCATGAATCGACAGTTAGAACATAAACTATCATACGCGATGGTTTCATCAGTTGGTAACACAAAGTTGTTTATATACTGTTTTATCGTGTTAGAGTTAAACTGTTTTCGATTGTAATATACCGTCAACATTTTCGTGCTATGGTTGTTCAGTAAGACTCTGGACCTTCAAGTGCCAAAGGAAGTGCCCATACATACTTTTTCATTGTCTTTCCTCAAAACAGAAAAGATCACAATACTCTCTGCGAATTTATTTTTTAACCGATTATTTTGTAAAAAATACAAATAACATAATTAATAATAAAATTTCTCAAAAAAGATAATTAATAGTAAAGGATCGGGTATGTCGAATCAAACGGATTAACATTTCTGATTACAAAACCACTGCACAATGCCGTGGATCTAAATCCAATCTTCCTAATCCATTGGCCCCCAAGATAAGACGGCACTGCTGATTCAAGGAATATTGGTGCGTCCCTAACTGGAACGTTGTGAGCCTCGCGCCAAAATGGTTCTCTTTGGACCATAGATAACTTTTAGTATTCACTATTGCTTAATCGTATTGTTATGTTAATTAGTTTAACCTCTAACTGTTGCCTATTTGGTATGAAAAACCCTAACTAAAAGTTTTAAGTTATTTGTGCAGTAGTTTAATTACAATTGTTGTTCCGAGAGACATATGTATGACGGAAACCTCGAGTGATGATATCTCAATGAAACTAGAAGCAAAAAGTGTTACTGATTTCACAACTTTCAAGCTTATAAAATATGGAGATCTAATAGCCGAAGATTTAAGAAGTGTGTGTCCTTCAAATCACGAAAAAGTTACTATGGTTACTTTCAATATTCAATTATCAAATTTATGTAGTACCGCACTGATCAAATAAATCTGTTTATTTTCTTTTTTTTTTTCACTTGCAATATAGTTTTGTTCTACCGAAATGCCCGAATAACCCACATAAGAATGTGGCATATTGCACAGTGTGTATGAATGAGAATGAGAGGAGTAAGCACAAAGATCTTATTTAATGTAAAATTGACATTTATATACAATGGGTTGATGTGAATAGTCATGTCTCTGAAAGTAACAATGAGTTGCAAAGTAAGAAAGCATTTTTTACTATCTATGTTAAATAAATTATACAGTTCTATTCTTTAATAATTTGAGCAACTACAATATAGAACTGCACGTTTGAATTATGAATATTAGCATAGAATCTAGTAAGACTAGTTTGGATAATAGATGCTTTTGAGAAATCTTGCCAAAAGAGACTCATGACTCTGCATTAATCTTCACCCTAACTTAACCAACAATGCAATATTAAAAAGAGTTCAAATCCCTAAATCTCAGGCCTCCTTTCCATTTATGGAATGTGATCTTGTCCAAGCTAACCTGGTAATGGACTTTTTATCAACCTTCCCACTCCACCAGAAGTTCCATGTGATTTGATTTATCTTTTTGCACAAATCATTTGGAAGGAGGAAACATTGCATAATATAGCTTGGAATGGCCTGATCCACATATTTGATTAACACCTCTTTACTTCCTGGAAGAGCAACATCCATTTCCAGCCTTCGAGCTTGGCTCTTACTCTTTCCACTATGAACTTTCCAGCTTATGTTCTAGTCTTTCCCCAGAACAGAGGAATACCCATGTGTTTGTCTTTTGTTGACATCTCATGAATACCAAACTTTGCAAGAAGGCGATTCTTGAACTCAGCTGAAGTATTAGGAGAGTATAAGACACTGGTTTTTTGAACACTTATTTTCATGCCTGAGGTGTTTTCAAAACTGGACACTATTTGGCAAAACTTGTCTACCTCTTCTTCTTTACTCTGTAGGAAAATTATTGCATCATCTTCAAACAACATATGAGATATACGGATAGCTTTCCTATTAATCTTGATTCCTGACATTGAGTATGATTTCAGAGCTTTGGACAACATCTTGGAGAAGACATCAGCTAAAAAATAAAAGAGAGATAGGAGATAGGGGATCCCCTTGTCTTAGGCCTCTTTGAGGCGAGAAAAAAGGGGTATGATGACCATTTATGAATACTGCAGAGGAGACACTAACCACACATTGGATAATCAAATTGTCCATTTAGTAGAGAAGCCTAACTTTAACATAACAGCTTCCAAGAAACTCCAACAGACTCTATCATAGGCTTTGACAAGGTCTAGCTCATTGCCATACAAGCTTCTGAAATTTATAAAGCATCACTAGAGCACTGGTTGGTCCAATTATCATGGATTAACACTTTTTTCCCTGCACCAACTTTCTGCTTTCCTTGCTTCTTAAAGAGCTCTAACAACTAGAATACTACTACAGGCCCAACTTCTTGTATTGCCTTTTTTTGCAGCTAGGAAATGCCTATCTATATCTACAGGCCCAAGTGCTCAGGTTGTACCTCATATTGCCATGTGTCAGATCATTTTCATTGTAGTTATGCCATGTATGTTTCTAAGTGGAAGATGAGTCATACAAAATCCAAGGAAATAATGACATGTCATATTGAATATCTAATTAAATCATATCAGTTACAAACAATAATGAGTATGTAGTGGTTAAAATGATATACTAATTGCTTGGTTTATGGATGTAACTGCTGACCATTTATAGTCTAATAGATTACTTTGATTTCTACCTGGTACATAGAACATGTGAATATGCGAAAGCCTAATGCGGAATTAGAATTCTAGATTTGTTTAATGGACTAATGGAGAAGAAATATGTGTAGAAGGCAAAAGGTAAATTCACATCTTTGTGTATGCATCCATATGTTACTTTTTCACAAGTTCTCTTTTCTTTCATTCTTTTCGTTTGTTTATGTTATTTTGTAAAATCAACTATATACTACACTACAGAGTCTACAACTACCATGTTTGCAACAATTAGCGCCTCTGATTAAGCGTCTTTCGATATTTTATCTATATTGACCCCTATGTTCGTCAATGGTTTTATTATGTTTTTATTTTACTTGAGTGATTTTTTTTTCTTATTTTTTTCGAGGGATTACTTTCATATAAACTACAAACTAAATTAAAACTTTACAGGTGGATACTCTCATTTCTCCGAATCTCAGGCACTTGAATGTTTAGAGCCCGATGGTAATCATAATTGTGTGAACTGGACTTATTTTATTTTGCGTGAATTGTTTATTGTCATAAGAAATTACAATTATTTTATTTCTCAAACTACAATTTTCTTATGGTACTGAATTATAATCATAATATTAGGAACCAGACCTATGGGTTAGGTTTTTGAGAACTAAAATCGTCAATTTGAATATCAATGTTAATTTGGGAAGATTGTATGTTTGATATTTAGCCATAAGCTCGAAAATACTCTACTATTGTAGTCTTGGCAAACTAATTTGAACCCTCACATGTTACCATCATAAACCTGACTTCAATTCTGTAATCGTAGGTAACATAACTTCAGAACCTAAGAAGTTTGCTCTTTACTCAATGCCCTCGCTGGCTTCTCTTCCAAATTTCTTTCCACATAGAGTTCTGTCCATGACTGACATTGCAGAGATTAATTGTTTAGATGAGAAAAATTGAACTTTCTTATGTTGCATAAGATAAATTTCCTTTTTCTTCTTATAATTCATTCTCCGTGTGAAAAGAGATGATTTTGGATTTTTTTTTCGCAATTCCAGATGTTTGCTTGAATTCCAAATTTCTTCTTGGAAGACTTAATTATTTGGTAGGATTTTTGATTTGTTAGAAGAATTCGAGATATCTTTTGGGGGATTTTGGATTACTTTGGGTAATATTGGACTGTAAGAAAATGCTAATTTTACAAAAAAAATATCAATACTAATTAATAATCTATAATATTCAATAACGCCAGATAAAATGAGATTTTGAGCTAAACATCTAACTTAATTTTGCTCATCCAAACAGCCTCAGTAATGGTTGGTGTCATATTTGTAAAGATTAAATAAAACAATTTTGGTCGACTTTGACCGGTGATTTGAGGTGTGAATATGTGAATACTAGCATTGGTGCCCACGCGATGCGTGGATAGTAAAAACAATAATGTAAGAGAAATTATTAAATATTAGATAATGTATGTGAATTTCACAAAATAACTAAATAATTAGAACATGGGGAGAGAGTTGTAAGTTGTAACTTCCATGATCTTACTACTGTAATGAGGGTATTTTTGGAAGTACAAAAGTTTCACAAAAAACTGAGGTTTGTGCATATATTATTTGTATAGATGCGAATTACCTGGTGTCATATTACCTGGTGTCATATTTTAATATGTTCTATTTCCTGGTGAATATGTGAATATGTTCTCTTTCTCCTGGTGTGCATAGAACATGTGAATATGCGAAAGCCTAATGCAGAATTATAATTCCAGATTTGTTTAATGCCCTAATCGAGAAAAAAAAATGTGTTGAAGGCCATAGGAAAATTCACAAATTTGTGTATGCATCCATATATTATTTTTGTACATGTTTTTGTTTTGTTTTTTTTCTTTCATTCTTTTCGTTTGTTAATGTTATTTCGTTAAATCAACTGTATACTACAGAGTCTACAACTATCCATGTTTGCAACAATTAGCTCCCCCGTTTTACTGTCTTCAGAGATTTTAGCAATATTGACTTATGTGTTCGTCAAAGGTTTAGTTATATTTTTATTTTACTTTAGTGATTTTTTTTTCTTTTTTCTTTTTCTTTCGAAGAGATTACTTTCACATAAACTACAAACTACATTAAAACTTTACAACTGGACAGTTTCATTTATCCAAATCTCAGGCACTTGAATGTTGAGAGCCCGATTGTAATCATAATTGTTGAAAGTGGACTTATTTTATTTTGAGTGAATTGTTTATTTCCATAAAAAACTGTGATTATTTCATTTCTCGGAATACAATTTTCTTATGGTGCTAGAATATAATCATAATTTTGAGAAGCAGACCGATAATTTAGGTTTCGAGAACTAAATTCGTCAATTTGAATATCGATGTTAATTTGTTAGCGCATGAATCAACAGTTAGAACATAAACTATCATACGCGATGGATTCATCAGTTGGTAACACAAAGTTGTTTATATACTGTTTTATCGTGTTAGAGTTAAACTGTTTTCGATTGTAATTTACCATCAACATTTTCGTGCTATGGTTGTTCAGTAAGACTCTGGACCTTCATGTGCCAAAGGAAGTGTCCATACATACTTTTTCATTGTCTTTCCTCAAAACAGTAAAGATCACAATACTCTCTGCGAATTTATTTTTTAATCGATTATTTTGTAAAAAATACAAATAACATAATTAATAATAAAATTTCTCAAAAAAGATAATTAATAGTAAAGGATCGGGTATGTCGAATCAAACGGATTAACATTTCTGATTACAAAACCACGGCACAATGCCGTGGATCTAAATCCAATCTTCCTAATCCATTGGCCCCCAAGATAAGACGGCACTGCCGATTCAAGGAATATTGGTGCGTCCCTAACTGGAACGTTGTGAACCTCGCGCCAAAATGGTTCTCTCTTTGGACCATAGATAACTTTTAGTATTCACTATTGCTTAATCGTACTGTTATGTTAATTAGTTTAACCTATAACTGTTGCCTATTTGGTATGAAGAACCCTAACTAAAAGTTTTAAGTTATTTGTGCAGTAGTTTAATTACAATTGTTGTTCCGAGAGACATATGTATGACGGAAACCTCGAGTGATGATATCTTAATGAAACTAGAAGCAAAAAGTGTTATTGATTTCACAACTTTCAAGCTTATAAAATATGGAGATCTAATAGCCGAAGATTTAAGAAGTGTGTGTCCTTCAAATCACGAAAAAGTTACTATGGTTACTTTCAATATTCAATTATCAAATTTATGTAGGACTGATCAAATAAATCTGTTTATTTTCATTTTTTTTTTTCACTTGCAATATAGTTTTGTTCTACCGAAATGCCCGAATAACCCACATAAGAATGTGGCATATTGCACAGTGTGTATGAATGGGAATGAGAGTAGTAAGCATAAAGATCTTATTTAATGTAAAATTGACATTTATATACAATGGGTTGATGTGAATAGTCATGTCTCTGGAAGTAACAATGAGTTGCAAAGTAAGAAAGCATTTTTGACTATCTATGTTAAATAAATTATACAGCTCTATTCTTTAATAATGAGAACAACTATAATATAGAACTGCACGTTTGAATTATGAATATTAGCATAGAATCTAATAAGACTAGTTTTAGATAATAGATGCTTTTGAGAAATCTTGCCAAAAGAGACTCATGACTCTGCATTAATCTTCACCCTAACTTAACCAACAATTTAATATTAAAAAGAGTTGAAATCCCTAAATCTCAGGACTCCTTTCCATTTATGGAATGTGATCTTGTCCAAGCTAACCTGGTACTGGACTTTTTATCAACCTTCCCACTCCACCAGAAGTTCCATGTGATTTGATTTATCTTTTTGCACAAATCATTTGGAAGGAGGAAACATTGCATAATATAGCTTGGAATGGCCTGATCCACATATTTGATTAACACCTCTTTACTTCCTGGAAGAGCAACATCCATTTCCAGCCTTCGAGCTTGGCTCTTACTCTTTCCACTATGAACTTTCCTGCTTATGTTCTAGTTTTTCCCCAGAACAGAGGAATACCCATGTGTTTGTCTTTTGTTGACATCTCATGAATACAAAACTTTGCAAGAAGGTGATTCTTGAACTCAGCTGAAGTATTAGGGGAGTATAAGACACTGGTTTTTTGAACACTTATTTTCATGCCTGAGGTGTTTTCAAAACTGGACACTATTTGGCAAAACTTGTCTACCTCTTCTTCTTTACTCTGTAGGAAAACTATTGCATCATCTTCAAACAACATATGAGATATACGGATAGCTTTCCTACTAATCTTGATTCCTGACATTGAGTATGATTTCAGAGCTTTGGACAACATCTTGGAGAAGACATCAGCTAAAAAATAAAAGAGAGATAGGGGATAGGGGATCCCCTTGTCTTAGGCCTCTTTGAGGCGAGAAAAAAGGGGTATGATGACAATTTATGAATACTGCAGAGGAGACACTAACCACACATTGGATAATCAAATTGTCCATTTAGTAGAGAAGCCTAACTTTAACATAACAACTTCCAAGAAACTCCAACAGACTCTATCATAGGCTTTGACAAGGTCTAGCTGATTGCCATACACCCCACTCTCCCTGACTTCTTCTTCTGGACATAAGTGAACATTTCATGAGCTATAATCAGATTATCGTGTATCAGTCTATTCTGCACAAATGCACCTTGGGCTTCACTAGAGATAATCTTCGGGATATACGTTAATCTGTTAGCAATAACTTTTGCAATCACTTTATAACAGAAATTGCATAGGCTTATAGGCCTAAAATCAGATGGGCTTTTTTAGGATGAATGACTTTTGGAATCAAGGCTATTAATGACTTTTTATCAAGAAACCACTTCTAAAGAAATTCTGAATAGCAATAGCAAGATCCAAGTGTATAGTATCCCATTGACTTTGATAGAAATTACCGCTGAAACCATCCACTCCTGGTGCTTTGGAGGGGCCTAGCTGAAACACAGTTCTTTTGATTTCTTTAATGCTTGGGATTTTGCACAATTCCTCATTCATACTCTCCGTAATGACTTGAGATAGACAGTTCAGCACCATCTCAGCTCAAGTCCAGACTTTTCTTGGAAGAGTTTCTGGAAGTACAGGCAAAAACTATCTTGGATGTCGTAAAAATTGTCTACTCAATATCCCCTGCATTTTGAATTCTCACAATAGCATTACACCCTCTTCTTTGGATGGTGTTGGTATGGAAGAACTTTGAATTTTGATCTTCCAATTTGAAATGTTGAAGTCTGGATTTTTGAAGCCATAAACTCTCCTCTCTCTCCCCCTCTCTCTCTCGCTCTTCTTCTTCTTCTTCTTCTTCTTCTTCTTCTTCTTCTTCTTCTTCTTCTTCTTCTTCTTCTTCTTCTTCTTCTTCTTCTTCTTCTTCTTCTTCTTCTTCTTCTTCTTCTTCTTCTTTGAGTTATTTTTTCAATGCACTCTTTTCAGCTTCCAAAAAATTTCAAATCCAAAAATTTGAAATACAAACGGATTTGAATTCCCCTGTTTGGACAGTATCTATAATCTAGAATTTGAAATCTAACACAATCTCATTCCATAAGAAGTTATGCAGGATACAACAGACACTAATGATCCTAATTTAACTTTTCACACTTTAGAAACAAGGTGCACGAAGAATGGCCCATATCTTCTTCAACAGAGTAAATGCTCGCTCAATATTCTTACGTGCACATGAATGGAGAAGATTAAATAGCTCTTTTCTAGTAGTTGGATTATTTCCTCTCCACAACTGTAAATGATAACGAGTGCCTTTGTACGGTGCCAAAAAACCAGGACCATTCGTATACCCAGCATCTACTAAAAAAATATTTGTCTAGAAAAAAAATATGTGTGTGTTAATTATATTTAAATAGAATACACCTAATCCAAAGATACTAGACCATAAGACAAACTTTTTGGAAGTTTTAGACCGTTTGGTCACTGCAACACATCACGCAAAACCCTAGTGTCCGATGCCGATCCCTCCCAACCAGGTAATACATAAGTGAACCTCAAATAAGAATCTCAAGCTGCCAAGACGTTAGAGCTAAGATATCATTTTCGGTTCCTATATCGACCTCTATCTCCTCATGGGACCGTGAGAGGAACATGAGTTCTATCAATTTCCCCAACAACTCGCTATAAAATAGAGATGTAATCCACAATTAGAAGTAAAGATTATAACATACTTAAATTAACCAAAGATATCCATTAAAAAGTACCTTAAACCGTTTCCACTTGCTAGAATCACTCATTGCCATTGATGTGTGGTCTTGTTTTATGAACTTGTTGCCTATATTTAACACAGCTAGTAACACAGTATGAAATTTCCTACTTATAGTTTCTCCAGAACGAGCAAGGACTTCTTTTACGTTGCTATTTTTGTGGTCGTGTCCAAGGATGTACATATAGTTACCATCTCGCCAACAGTAACATTTCTTGTAGGTACCAATCCCCCATCTTCACACAATATACCACACAATTTATCAAATACTAGTGTAGGCATTCGAAGTTGTCCTACAAATATCGACTGAATATGAAACGACCTCAAAAATATTCCTCTGGCATATATCCTTTCTTTTCTGACTCCACTTGTCCAGCACTCGAAAGAGTGTTTCACGCTATATTGAGTCCCGATAAGTACCAAGGGTACTCCCATAAACAAAACCATTAATTCTTCTTCATCCTCTTCTACTTTTTCTCTAATACGTTTGCGTCCAGCAAGTTGGTTCGTTGCACTTTCATCCCTTGTGGCCTATGTATTTTAATTCCAAAATCCCATCATTAACAAATACTACAATTGATCACATCCGAGTTAAGACAATTTACATATGCAAAAGATGTGTCTTTATCCCAAGGATAGGCTTAAACTTACAATTGATCTATAAGTACTACAAACATATTTTGCACACCTTGGTAACTTAATTACCACAAACATATTCTGCACTAAGGCAGCATGTTTTAGGGAAATATTTAAACTAATTAAACTACTTTATTTTTAACTAGTTGTCGCAAAACGGAAAAAAATCATACTGAAAAAACAGATGGAAAACCATTATCAAACTAGAGTTCCACACTAGAGCAAATTGGGGGCATCTCCATTTTTTTAGTTTGAATCTGTTTCAGAGAGCAAAATCATCAAACGACGACATACACATCCTAGGATTTAAGGGGTACAATTAATCAGCTAAACCCAAATCACATTACGATCAGGAAATAATAGAGAAGAAGTAAGACTGATACTTCAGCAATACTGAAGAACTAACTGTTGAAGAATGAAGAGTTAACTGAAGCAAAGCAAACTAATTAAACTAATTAAGCTTTTTACCATCAAGGAAAAAAGATGATAGAATACACAGTTTCACTCCCAGTTGAAAAACTCAAGTGGAATGGAAAGAAATCATCAAAAAAACTCACCATCTATTGATTAGGAATGGGATGAATAAAGCCAGGTTATGAGCTAATAATAAGCTCAACAAGTTAATTCAGAAGAACCCATCATTATCTGCTACAAGTTGAGCTAACTCAGGATAAGCATAAATCTTTGCTGCAATCAGATCCCAAAAAACCCCAGAAAGAAACGAACCTGAAAATCCCAAATTGGGTCTGACCAATCTGATGCTGATCCTCAGAAGAACCCAAATGAGCTCACACTAAAAACAGAAACAGACAATCATTAATTAAATGATAATCAAGGAGAAACACTTATCTATACTTGCACAAATCAGATAGATAACACACAAAATCATCACTACAAATAGAATCACGAGAAAAACCTAATTTGTACGAATCAGAACGGGAGATAGGAGGAGAGACACTAGCTTCAGATCGGGAGACGGAGAGAGAACCACAAAACCTAGTCAATACTCACACGAATATAGAGGGAACATCTTCATGAACAAGATCGCACAGGAGAAGAGAGTAAGACAGAAGAGAGGGAGACAGAGGAAGAGAGTAAGAGAGATACGTACCAGGTGAGGCTCGATGTAGAAGACCACTGGTGAGGCTCGATGTAGACGACGACCACCGCGAGTTGCTTCTCTCGCTCATAGAGAAATTGAAATGACAGGGTCGGACTTCGGAATTGAAATTCCTCACGTAACCCACGCGAAATCCAATGTTGATTCATTTATGCACCTAAAGGCCCAAATCAAATCCATTGTCATTTTGAATATCCATACAGTGGATTTGGGCTCAAATGCTACCAAATCCAAATCCAGACCCAAATCCTTGTCAATCCAAACAGACTGTACAAGAATTTTCTCTTTAATCCTTCTGATCTTCTCCTTGGTATTGCCAAATTTATTTTTGCTACACCTTCTAAAGAGATGTCTGCATTCATAGAGCTTCTTTTGAACTTTGAACATGGATCAGGAAGAGCTAGAAACTCCACCCTTGTTTGACCACCTCACTAAATTGAGGAGGTTCTATCCATCTGTTCTCTATTTCGAACTGGTCTTTCATGGGGCTAGTGTCAATGGCCAAGGGACATTGGTCAGAGCCTGTCATGATCTCGTTTATGAATGACCAGCCGTTAGGGTACATCACTCTCCAATCTGCATAAGCCAACAGTCTATCGAATTTTTCTCTAACATTGCCAGAAATTCTGTTAGTTGACCAAGTGCAGCTCAACCCTTTTGAATCAATTTCTAGCAGCCCCCCAATCTGAGATTCTTTTAGCAAATTGAGCAATCTCCCAACATGTAGCCTGCATCCCCTCTTTGTTTATCTTGGTACCTTAAGAGTCAGTGCTCCTTTGATCCATTGCCATTTGTTATACTAGTAGCAATTAAGTTTGGAGTACAGAATAGGATATCAAGCTGCACATCTTTACTGTTCATAATTAAACGAAAATAACACACATTTATTTATGTTTCCAGGATGCAATACCGACAAGTCATACACAATGTGAGTCTCGTCAGACACATTGCCAGCCCAACGTTTCACATGCACATGACAATACACTTAAGCAAATAAAAATAAGGTAGCACAACACATTTTACAGATACACACATTTGTTTATTGTTCTTCACCATGGAAGCAGACAACATGAAAATTCACATCCACCATTGACTACTAAATAGTGTCATATCAGTTGAGATGATGATCTTCAATATGCTTTGAGAATTCCAAACAGAAGTCCATCAGTGTTATTGGATCTTCAACGTTCACATTCAGTTTTTCGTATTCGAAAGTCCATTTCACGACATTGTTCACTCCTTTGGTGTCGACGTGAACTGTAGCTGTGAAATCCTTGTACAGCTTCATGAGATCTCCTTCGAAAACCTTGAAGGTCACAGACTTGTTTTCCTCATCTATGGCTCCCACTACTACCCTAGCGATCTTCTGCTTTCCTTCTGTATGTTTAAATTAATCATCAGGTTTAGTTATTTATTTTTATTTATAAAATTCAAACTACGGGATAAGTACAAATAGCATTTACACATACCATGAGTGTAGTTCCAGACGACGATAGAGCCAACAGTACCCCATTCACCTTCATGTAGATCAACACCTTGTATGTGAGTGGGGGTAATTTCGGAAATTTCATGTGGTTTGTACCTGAATAAGTCGTGGAACAAATCTGCGTCAGACTGTATTTCTATCTGCCTCACCAATTTTCCATGCAACCCAATCTCATTTGGAATCTCAGATGAACTGTTGAGATGATGATCTTCAATATGCTTGGAGAAATCCAAACAGAAGTCCATCAGTGATGTTGGATCTTCAACGTTGTCATTCAGTTTTTCAAATTCGAAAGTCCATTTCACCACATTGTCCTCTCCTTTGGTGTCCACGTGAATTGTAATTGTGAAGTTTTTAAACAGCTCCATCAGATCTCCTTCGAAAACCCTGAATACAACAGACTTGTTTTCCTCATCTATGGCTTCCGCTGATGCCTTAGCAATCTTCTGCTTTCCTTCTGTATATTTAAATAGAAAAACTCATCAAGCCATACGTAATATTGAGGGACGATATAACCTTGTTACTCGCCTCAAGGATTAAAATTAACCATGTAAATAAACCACTAGGTTTATTGTTTTTATTCTATAAATATAAATGAAACTACCGAAATAGGAAAGCATGTGCTTAAGTACATAGTAGCATTTACACATACCATGAGCATAGTTCCAGACCATGATAGAGCCAACTGCTCCCCATTCCCCTTCATGTAGATCAACACCTTGTATGTGAGCGGGGGCAATTTCAGAAGTTTCGTGTGGTTTGTTGCTGAATAAGTCGTGGAACAAATCCGCATCGGATTGTATTTCAACCTTCCCCATCAATGATCCATGCAACCCCATCTCTTGTATGCCTTAATTAAAATTGCAAAAGATCGACAATTGATGTTATGCATCTTCTGCCTCCATGGCCGATGCTTTTATAGTGAGCTACGTATGAGATGGCACTGATCATTTTTGGGCAATAACAAATGGTGGCCACCGCCAACTTGCACCAAATACTATTATTTAAATACGGTCTAGCGATGCAGTGAAAGTTCGGTCAGAGAATACAAACATCACTCCATGAAAGAGAGAAGTTTTCCAGGGGCAGTGAAACATGAAAACTTCTATGGAGTGAAAGATGGTCTACTCACAGGACTTGCTCATCAAGAAAAGAATAGTAAAAAGGGTAGAAAACTACCGAGAATAGTGAAAATATGAATTACTTGTTCCAGTGGAATAACAATCCATGACTAACCTAAATGGCATGTTGCGAATGGGGTTGACTAGGAAATGAACCGTGTTTTAGTATGTTACCAGAAGTAGTAAAGAAAAACAAAAAAAATGATGATGTAAGGACCCAAATGGTGGTGAATTGCCAAAAAATGTATGTACTCCTCACAAGGTCAAGGGGCTTGTTATCTACGGACTCGGCATCAGACAACATGACTTAATGCTCAAGACTCAGAAAACACTAACAACCCAAAAAAAAAAAAAAAAAACTCCAATAAGAAAATGACGTTTTCACAGTTGGAGCTAAGACCATGTGCCATTACTTTATTATAATGTGAAGAAGAGTAAGAACCAAAAAGTGGAGCCCGTAGAGACCCTAGAAAGCATTAGATATATAACAGGCTGGAGAGGAACCGTTCCCGGATAGCATTGCCTACTTAAACTAAAAATGATCTCCTAATTAAGAAACATAGATTTCCAATGTAAGGGAAATAACAGGTTAGTATTAACATTCAATGCATAGAACCATTCTCCTTGAGATAATTATGTACCCTTACAGTAGTGGTACTTTTTTCGTGGTAAGGTGTTTTATCTCATACTACAAAATAGTGTTAAGGTCCTAAATTCTCCCTAGTTAATTATTTCAGGATTTTACATAAATTCGCTAGTATTTAATTTGTGTCACTCATTTTCCTAGACTTTCAAAATATCAAAGGAAGACATTTGATACAATGAACGTGAATATAGGCTGTAATTTTAATCACAATGCAGAAATTAGAACACCGTCACTACAAAATGGCCCAACATTTCGTGAAGAATAAAAGAACCCAAGTTCGCACAAATGTGAGAAAATTGTGCTGCCATGCACTTTCCGGGACAGTGTTAAAAGGACAAACTGCCCTACAAATTTTTTTTTCCCTGAGAGTACTATCTAGCAACTAATATCCTATCGTATGACACTTTTTTCCCTTTAAAAGACACATTTCTAGGTTGTCGCTTTCTGGTTGGAAGTCAAACGGAAGGGATCAGATGGCAGGTGGTTAATTTTGATATGGATGCAAACTTGTGCAGCACGACCAAGTAATTGAGTGTGGTTTTTAAAGGAAAGGGACAAAGCTAGAGGTAGGAGAGCCTGAAAGTAAAGCCACATTAGTCAGAATATATGTTCTGAGTTCTGCGCCAAACTAGGGATAGAAGGTATCCGATAGAACATTCATAATGGAAGTGACAGTGGCACATCTCGTATCCCAGCTCCTCCGCGACCTGGTGGTTTGCTGCCTCTATCACTTAACCAAACTGCATTATGAAGAAGAGTGTCTCAAATAGATTATTTTACTATTGCTGATTAATAATGCATCTTTAGGAGCCATCTAAGATGCTGCTCAAAAATATAATATTAAGAAATGTTTAGGTTTGTCTGCAACATCTCAGTTGGGGTATCTCTAGGTATGGCATCTTAACACCTTATTTATTTTGTTTAGTTTTTCTGCAATATCTCTTGGTAGGAACCGAACATTGACCCTGCAGAGCCCCCAGAAATCATTGTCCACTTCAACTAAAGAATGATCTCCTACTTAAGAATCTTAGAGTCCCAATATAGGGGAAATGACATTTTTCAAAGCACTGTTAAAATTTAATATTTTAAACCATTATGGGTGCCTGAAGATAATTACATAAACTTATACTAGTTATTGAGTTTTTGTGGTATTTTAGGAGATCCTTTAGAAAAAATTAATTTTTGTGATTTTTGAGATAGTGTGAACGTCCTAAAACTTCCCAGGTAGGTACTTATTTGAGGATTTTCCACATACAGTCCAGTGTCCATTCCATTTGTGTTACTAATTTTTCCCTAGTTTTAAATCATCCAAAACAATATATTCGATCTAACTAATTTGAAGATAAGACGTAATTTTGATCACAAAGTAGAAATTAGAACGCAGTCACTCCAAAAAGACCCGATATTTCATGAAGAATAAAAGAACTCAAGTTAGCACAATTGACGGAGTTCTATATACATAAAGAGCACAACTGCACAACAAAAACATTATGTCATTGATAGTACTTTCTAGCAACCAGTATCCTATATGATGACACTTTTTACCCCTTAAAATCAGATGGCAAGTTGGTTAAATTCGACACGGATGCAAATTTGTGCAGCTCGGCCTAGATAATGAGGGTGGTTTTTAACTGAAAGTGAAAACGGACGAAGCTAGAGGAGGTAGGAGAGCCCGAAAGTAATACCCACATTAGTGAGAATAGATGTTCTGACTTCTCCGAACCTTCTTCTGAAGTCCCTTCCAACAAATGAGGGACAGAGGTCATCAGCCCTCGATACCAAAGACTGGCAGAGCTGTCCTCCTCAACACCCTGGTACTCTACCAATCCTCCCAACTGCTTTATTAAGAAATGTTTTCCATTGTATAATACTAATAGTATTTTTTAGGATTGAACATACTCGTGCTTGAAAAGATACTAATTTTCAGAAATGTTTAGCTTATCTCTACCTATAGGATCTTAACAACTAGATTTATTTCATTTAATAACCCATGATTAGTCAGCACCATTATTGTTTTTAGGATCACAATGATAGACACTAATCAAATAGTAGAAGTCGCAAGTACAGATCATATATAAATATATGCATGCAAATATACATATACATATATATATATATATATATAGTCGAATTTCAATTACTATAAGTCAATACTTTAGTTTCATAATTATGCTATGATTGTTAAGCCTTCATATTTTGGTGTCTGCGATTAACGGTAATACTAGATGGTTGAATCACATTGACATTTTTCCAAAGGTAGTCAAGCAAATCATGTCAACGTAGAAGCCAGTAGCGTTCAGAATGTTGTTGGAGATCTGTAAAGCCACCAACATGAATGTATTTAAAGCGAAGTTAAAATGAAACTGACAGATTTAGCTGTAGTGAGGACTTTCACTTGTTCAAGATGTTGAGTTGGTGCCTTGAATTGGTCAAAGGCGGCCAAACTCTTTGTTTCCAACTTTGATTAGGAAACATTGGAAGTCAAAGACGGTGGAGGATTAGTTAGGAAACAAGTTTGTTTCCAAATCGGATATGAAAACTTTAGGGATTTCCTAGCACTATATAAAGAGCCTAGTAGTCACATTATTAGGTATGCAAAACATTCTTGTAGTCTTGTTCCTCTTAAGTAAACAAAGAGCGCTTTTCCGCCGTGGAGGTAGGTAGCAAATATTTTGCTAGCGAACCACGTAAAATACTCGTGTTCTTCTTTTATTCATTCTTCGTTCGTGAGGTGGTTTGTCATAACAAACTGGTATCAGAGCTCGGGTTTGGCGGTGTTTCAAGATCAAGATGAAGGCGGAGCAAAGCTAGGTTTTCACAACTTGGTAAAATCAAAGCTAGGGTTTTGCGATCTAGGTGGAGCACGCGACTAGAGTTCAAGATCCACCAACAACGATGTTCGGATCGATGTTGAAGATCGACAGGTTCACAGGAGGGAACAACTTCAGTCTGTGGAAGATAAAGATGGAGGCTTTGCTCAAATCGCAAGGCTTGTGGGCACCTTTGACCGCGGACAAGGGAGGCATGAATGTTGCATCAGCGGAGTTCAAGGCGATGGAGGAGAAGGCACACGCAACGATTATGCTGTGCTTATCGGATGACGTGATCATCGAGATCGCAGATCACAAGGAAGCAGCGCAGCTCTGGCTCAAGTTGGAGAGTCTCTACATGACGAACAGTCTCACTAGCAAGTTGATGCTAAAGCAAAGGCCCTTCACCCTGCGGATGCTCGAAGGTACGACTCTCAAGGACCATCTTAATCCATTGAACACAATTCTGTTAGATTTGTGTAATATTGGCGAGAAGGTGGAGGATGAGGATGCTGCACTTTTGTTATCGATCTCGTTACATCCATCATATGAGAACTTCGTTCAGTCGTTCATAGTGAACAAGGACGACTTATCTCTAGAGGAGGTCAGATCGGCACTCCATGCTAGGGAACTGCGCCATAAGGGTGCAGGCACAAGTACAGAGGACCATGCTTCCGGACTGATGGCAACGGGGGAAGCAAGAAGGGTAAGAAGAACAAGAAAAATCAGTTTTCTGGTTCTAAGTTGCCAAATGATGTCTGTGCTTGGTGCAAGGAGAAGGGGCACTGGAAGAGAGATTGCCCGAAACGAGGTCAACAGGGGCAGAATGGATCCGCAGCCGTAGCAGAACAAGGTAACTCGTCCGAGGATGATTACGTTCTAATGGCGGATGTTGTCACGCACTCTCAGGATGCGTGGGTCCATGATTCTGGAGCTTCCTATCATATTTTCTCTAAAATGGAGCTATTCTCGACGTACAACCAAACGGATGGAGGGTCTGTCTACATGGCAAACGGAACCGTCTGTAAGGTGATTGGGAGCGGCTCAGTTAGATTGAAGACGAATGAAAGGAAGTTATGTACTTTAGAGCAAGTCAGGCATGTACCACTTATCAAGAAGAATCTGATCTCCTTGAGTCTACTCGACAGCGAGGGATACAGTTTCAAAGGTGAAGGTGGAGATTTACAAGTCTGCAAGGGTTCTAAGGTGATTCTCAGGGGAGTCAAGAATAGGACTTTGTACATGTTTCAAGGTTCGACGATCACAGGTTCTGCTGGAGTTGTCTCAGCCGAGATTAAGGAAGCTGATCTAACTAAGCTGTGGCATATGAGGCTCGGTCATTTGAGTGAACGTGGAATGCAGGAACTTCACAAGAAAGGCTATCTCACCGGGCATGCGCCCAAGAGCCTAGGGTTTTGTGAGCACTGCGTGTATGGGAAGCTACAGCGTAGCAAGTTCCCTAAGGCGGTTCATAGAACGAAAGGTACTCTTGATTATATCCATTCAGATTGTTGGGGTCCATCTCGAGTCGAGGTGATAGGAGGGTACAGGTATTTCCTAAGCATCACAAACGACTACTCCAGGATGACTTGGATATTAGTGATGAAGCACAAGAGTGAAGCCTCCGCAAGATTCAAGGAGTGGAAGACACTAGTAGAGAATCAGGTGGGAAAGAAGGTGAAGAGGCTGCGCATGGACAACGGCTTAGAGTTCTGTTCATCAGAGTTTGATGGATTATGCAAGGATCAGGGAATAGCACGCCATCGCACCGTTCGGCACACACCGCAGCATAACGGTGTAGCCGAGAGAATGAATCAGACACTTTTAGCGAAAGCAAGGTGCATGCTTTCAAATGCAGGTCTTTCTAGAGGTTTCTGGGGAGAGGCAGTTTCCATGGCATGCTATCTCATAAATCGGAGCCCGCACACAGGTATAGGATGCAAGATTCCTATGGAAGTCTAGTCCGGTAATGCAGTGGATTACTCAGATTTGAGAGTTTTTGGTTGTGTTGCCTATTATCACGTTGATGTTGGAAAACTAGAACCAAGAGCTAAGAAGGGAGTATTCATGGGTTTCGGAACAGGTGTGAAGGGATACAAGATATGGGCAAACAACAAGATTATACTTAGCAGAAGTGTAGTCTTTGATGAGACTCATATGTTGAAGAACTCCGTGAAGGTGGAGCTTGGAGGTGCAAAGAAGAAGGTGGAGGGAGAGTCGGATCCTACTGACCCTAAGGATTCCGAAATCCCTACACCGCCGCCAGAAGCAAAAGAGTCTTATAGTGAGGATGCATCTACACCAGAGGAACCGGTTCATCAAATTATTGCTGAAGGAAGACCAAGGAGAGTCATAAAGCCTCCGGCGAGATACAAAGATGATGGTATGGTGGGATATGCATTAAAGGTAGCGAAAGAGGTAGAGGACGAGCCATCCTCCTACAAGGCCGCTATATCTAGTTCTGATTCAGCACAATGGATTGCCGCAATGGGAGAGGAGATGGAGTCTCTTAGCAAGAAATCGACTTGGGAGCTTGTTAAATTGCCAGCGGGAAGGAAGATAGTAAGATGCAAGTGGGTTTTCAGAAGAAAGGAAGGAACTACATCTGGAGAGGGCGTCAAGTATAAGGCAAGGCTAGTTGCAAGAGGGTTCAGTCAGAAAGAGGGAGTTGACTACAACGAGATCTTCTCACCAGTGGTCAGACATGCGACGCAACTTTCTAAGCAACCACAATCAGTATAGTTGATTAGTTAGGTATTCAAATTTTATGTTTCTTTAAGGATCCTGACATGTATCAGCCATGGCATGCTCAGGGTCTACTCAGTTTTGTAGCTTAATTAGATTTTCAAATTTTACATTTCTTAAAGGATCCTGACATGTTTGGCATACTCAGGGTCATAGAACCGCGGAATGAATAATAAAGTTCCTCCAAATTTATAGCGCCATCACTGCTCTTATTGATCTTAATGTTTATGTCGATTTTGGGACTCCGAGCTCCATCTTAGTTGAAACTTGCAACATTGATAATGGTACATACTTCATCTCGAGCACGCATTTTCTTCTGAGTTTCATGAAACATACGCCCCATTATATTAGCTTAATTCTTGTAATAGCAATCTTGCGTGTTTGACATTTCTCTTCTAGAGAAGTTATATTTTCCAAAAGTCCTCACTACCCATAAAACTCAATAGAAGTGCCTGAACACTGGACTACAGACAGGCTGAAAAGAATAACGTTCTTTTGTCAAGTTGAGACACTACACTTCTGAATAAACTAGTACCGGACATCTTGTTATAGCAGTGATTATAAAGCAAACCAAAATTTACTTCTTTAACAGCATCACTCTCTGCAAAGCTCGGAGTTGCTTCACCTCTAATAAACCTCTCCGACAAGCCTGAGTTAAGATGGCGCACCACCAGCAGAAAGAGAAAGCCCTCACCTTACATCTATGCGTGTAAAGCAGATTAGGTAGGGTACTGCTGCTGACTGTCATGGTGAATTGGTGATAGATTGGCGCCTATTCATGAATGCAATAACACAGATTTCCTGATGTCTATTAGTACATACCAAACATTTAAAGCATGCAGTAACCCGTCCTCTATCTTGCAACCACTCTGCATTGTTTGAGAGCAATCCTCTAGCTCTAAAACTAACCAAGACTCTTTTCCTCTTGAGACATACTTGAATTCAAAAATAGGAAGTCTGCATCAGGTTTGGGGGTCTCATTCATCAACATGAGCATAATTTGGGGAGATGCTTTTTTTCTGATAGTCCAAATCGAATCTTACATCTTCTCATTTCAACTATCAAGAGAGGTATCACACGAATGCTCAGTTTGTATGTTTGGCATGACATGCAACCCTCATTAAGGAACTCTTTCCCCTCAATTCCCACACTAAATCTTTACCACCCCCAAAATCATGGAACCTACAACATCAATAAATAGCCTTGTCGTCAAACCTAGCTGACTTCATGAGTGCTTGACCATGAGTATGACATCCAGTGGTCTCATTATACACCATCTTTGCTATTCTCAAACAAATTGGGAATTCATTGAGCATAAGAAGACTTCACACTAATCCTCACAGAATGAATTCAACTCCAAGCATCAAGGATGAACCACGTACTGGGTGCTTGAAACAAGTATACAGGGAAAAGCCTAAGTAAAGATGTAAGACAATTGTAGGCTGCTATCAACAATGCCTTGTTAACATGGACACAAATTTGTGTAAAGAACAGGTTGGTTTTTCATCATCCAAACAGAAACAACATTGGAACTACTTGCTAATTTAATTCTTACTACTCCAACTAGGTATCAATCATCGAAAATAAACAGCAGCCAGAAACGAATCACCGGAAAATAAGATCCAACAATTTTTTATTCAATGTTATCAAAGTAGAAACATCCCCACTGTCAAGAGATCAAGAACCATGACTTTGACAATCACATATGAAACAAAAACAAAAGAAAACATTCATTGTCTAGGAAATTAGAAGCCACCATAACAAGCCGAATCAATCAGGAGGGCTTTCAGAAGTTACCACCACCACGCAGACGCAGGACAAGGTGAAGTGTGGATTCCTTCTGAATGTTATAATCAGCAAGAGTGCGCCCATCCTCAAGCTGCTTTCCAGCAAATATCAACCTCTGCTGATCAGGTGGTATCCCCTCCTTGTCCTGGATTTTGGCTTTCACATTGTCAATTGTGTCCGAACACTCCACCTCCAGAGTGATTGTCTTCCCAGTCAGAGTCTTAACAAAAATCTGCATCCCACCCCTCAACCTCAGCACCAAGTGCAAGGTAGACTCCTTTTGGATGTTGTAATCCGCCAGAGTCCGTCCGTCTTCAAGTTGCTTTCCAGCGAAGATCAGCCTCTGCTGATCCGGAGGAATGCCTTCCTTGTCTTGTATCTTGGCCTTGACGTTGTCGATCGTGTCACTGCTCTCGACCTCGAGCGTGATTGTCTTGCCGGTTAGGGTTTTGACGAAGATCTGCATTCCACCGCGGAGACGGAGGACCAGATGGAGAGTCGACTCCTTTTGGATGTTGTAATCCGCGAGGGTACGGCCGTCTTCGAGCTGTTTTCCGGCGAAGATCAACCTCTGCTGATCCGGTGGGATGCCTTCCTTGTCTTGGATCTTCGCTTTCACGTTGTCGATGGTGTCTGAACTCTCGACCTCGAGAGTGATTGTTTTGCCGGTTAGGGTTCCCACAAAGATCTGCATCTTGTAGAATCGAAATCACAAACTGGTTAATCACCGATCAATGAGCTTATTTCTTGAGGGTTTCAACTTTCAACTTATGAGGTTTCGAGCTTCTGAGAAGAATATATAGGATGTGATTGGAAGGGAAGATATGTGAGAGCACGTTATATAGGCAAGGAGTACGCGAGAGAATCGGACTTCTCCGAAATTCTCGACAAACCTTGCTATCGATTTAGCAGTCATGAACGTTCTAGAACGTTCTTGTCTTTGGGCGTCAGCCGGCCCGGCACACAGTCTAAACCGGCCCGGGCCCAAATATCCTTAACGAGACCCTTCACCCTTAAAAACACCTCCAATTTCATAATAAACGAACCAAAAACTAATGAATCGAACAAAATTCAGTTAGGTCGTCGTTTGACTAAGCAAGTCGATGCTCGACTTAGTTAGATCGAGTGTTCACCTTACTAAGTCGCACTTTTTGGATTAAAAATGAACCCCACTATCTAACATCAACCAAGTTAAGTCGATACGCAACCTAGATAAGTCAACCATTGACCTAGTTAAGTCGACGATCGACTTAGTTGGATCGACCTTTTAGTACATGTTTTTGTATAATTTGTTTGGTTTTTAAACTGGTTGTTTGTCTTCGTTTTCAGGGGTATACTATGATCCTCTTACACTCTATTACTCGCCTGCCTCCTACCGTGTATGACGGTTCGTTAAGGAAGTGCAAGATAACGGTAAGGCTAAAGTTGAAAGACTTGTGGGCGCACAAGGGAAGTGCAATGGGTGGTTGAGGACGTACATTAAGTGAATGTTCTCAACCTCGCTTTTTCGTTTGACGTTCCAGTTGAGGTCAACTTCTCGGGGGCTGCAGCGACTAAGATATTTCACGGGCGGCTAAAATCTGATAATAGGCATCAGGTGTGGTATCGAATAAACGGAATGCCAATGCGGTTAACAAAGAGGTAGTTTGTTCTTGTATCGGGCCTCAATATGAGTAAACTCTACATTCCCTGACAAGTGGGTTCCCGACCAAGCGATGACTACTCGGCAATAGATTTCGAAAGTTTTGGAGACGTACAAGCAAAAAAATTGTCGGAGTAAGAATGAAGAACAACTTCAGGAGAGGTGTGTTTCTAACACCCCCAAATCATACGGCCGGCCGAACCGATTTGAAAAGATGCCTCCGTCCGAGTATATAAACCCCACTAGATACGTGGTGGGTTTTGACGCAGGTTACACAGCGGAATAATAAAATTAAGGATAAAATACACTGACCACCCCTGAGTTTAGGGTTAATTACACCCCGCTACCCTGTGTTTTGGAAAAAGACACTCCGCACCCATTTAACGGAATATTCTGTGGACACATAGCACCCTTCTGTTATGTTTCGTTTGATAAGTGGTTGACCTAACTTTTCGGTCGATATTGCCCCGGTAATTTTTCGGACCTTTTTGCCCTTTCTATCCTCAAGAACATCAACCCAAGAACATCAACCCATCACAGTTCTCTACAATTACAACCACAATCATCCACCACAATCATTCGTCTAATAATTAACTAAATAAAACAGAAAAATCAAAAAATCAAAAGATGTAGAACAAACAGATTCAAGAACCATCTTCATGCCCATCTTCTAAATTCAACCAACTCCTTTGTTTCTGAAGAGAGGATTATAAAATGTTTCAGACAAACCCACAATAGAGAACGAACCGACGAGCGAACCAACAACCAGAACTCATACGGGTCTGGGCTGTTGCGGATCTGGGCGAAGGGGGTGGCCCAAGAAAGTCACAGGAGGAGATGGGTTGTTGTAACACCTCTAATTCCTGAGAGAGTTCTTAGTGCAATATCAAGACTTTGGGGGCGATTTTGTAAATAATTTTGTCACGACTTTAAAGTTGGAATTTGGGAGTGTTAGCAATATTTGGAAGTTTTTAGAATGATTTTGAGGCACTAGAGATATTTGGGGTGGTTGTGCAATTCGCCGAAAGTAAGTAGAACCTCTAATTGTAGTTTGTACCCCAAACTTTAAGAAAATTACACTTTCACCCCCGTAGTGCATGACCACCACATGTCATTCTTCTTGTGCATGTGTGCCTCATGCCCCTTGAGGTTGCATTCTCTCCTCTTCCCTTCCTACTCTCTAAATTAGAATCAGTCTCATCACCAACACCATGACCTTCATCTTCTTCCTCCTCCCACCACAAAGAAACCACCATGGAACCACCACCACCAAGGTTGCACCTCCTCCGTTCCTATCCCTCTCCCCGACCTTATATGGTGGGAGATTACCCATGACTAGGGGAGTAAAAGCCCCCAAGTAATTCGTCGAACGATCAAGTAACGAGGTCGGAAAGCCGTTTTCAAGACGAAGAACCCTAGCCCTTAATCAGTCAAATTCGCCTTCCTCGTTGTAATTCAGTGGTAATAAGCCCCATATTCTTGATCCTCATCTCTAGGCGAGCTCAACGACACCAAGAACACGCGGTAACTCTCCGGAATCGCGACCAATCGCCGGAGTTTGAAGGTTTTGCCGCCGGAAAAGCGTGGACCGGCGGAAGAGAGGTAACTCTCCCGTTTCTTCTTCGTTTTCAGCGATTCGCGCGTCTTTGTGATCCCGTGACCTTCTATAATCCTCCTAGGACTCTGTAATCAACCCAGAAATTGATATGAGCGCGTTGAAGTTCCGGAAACCGAGCAGCTAGTCGCCGGATTCCTCCATGGCGGCCGGAGAGTGATGCAACAAGGTATCTCTCTCATTTCTTCACTGTTTTTCGAGTTTCTTGCACCAAAATCATCCCTAGAGCATATATAATGGATTAGAATCATTCAAACCTTCCCATATTTCGGTTATATTCGAGTTTGATTTCACTTTTCACACATGGTTCGTTTTTCCGTCATGCATAAACAGCCCCTGTTCAAATGATCATATCACTCTCGTTTTTAATCCGTTTTGAGCGATTCTAGACTTTCTGGAAACCTCAGACAATTGTCTACAACTTTCGTGTTTTAAATTTTGTCTAATTCGGTCTCTAAATCACCTGAAAATGTAGTTGAAGTTGCTGCAAAACCGTGTTCTTCAATCTGTCCAAGTGCACAAATTTTCTAAGTGTTGGAACCCGATTTTCACTCAACTTTGAAATCTTGTATCTTCCTTGTTTTTGGTCCGTTTTGAATGATCCTTAGCTTTCTGGAATCCTTGGAGAATTGGCTACAACTTTCCTTTTGATTTCTTGGTCCAATTAGGTCTCTAAACCCTCTAATTTTGGCCTTGAAGTGGGCTGGTTTGCGGTGTTCTTGAACCAACAAGAGCTGAAATTTTTATAAGTGTAGAACTATGTTGAAGTACCCATTTTATGACATCTATAACTTTCTCAAATGTTAATGAAATCTTGTTCTGTTTTCTGCTATGTAAAGCTGGTTTATAATACTCCATTTTCTCATCTCATGGTCATCTTCAAATTTATAACGGATTGCTCACAAATCGAGGCTAAACTTGCTACTTTGGACCTATAAGAAACACTTAAATTTTTTCTAAGTGTTGAATCATTATTTGACCAGACTTTGAACAAGCATAGCTTCTTGTGTATTTGGAGTTTTTGGGAGTTCAAATATGTTCTGGAATCCTTGAATTACCATCTTCAAGTACCTGCTTTCGGATTTCAAAATCTCATTCTCAAATGATCATAAATTGGCCACAAAGTTGACTAGTTGAGTCGATTTCTCTCAAACTTGACTTTCAAATTCGATGTCGTAAACGACATCTTCAACCTTAGCATCCTTCGAGGAAGTTGTTCGTAATGTTATTCTGACCCTAAATATCAACCCCAACCAAGTTTGACTTCCTGTAAACCCTAGTTTGACAGAACTGTATAGGAGGGGCATCATAGTAATTTCACTTAAACTTTGAATTGAGATTAGTTAAGTAACTTGGAGTTTGTAAGCATGTATTGTACGCGTATTTGGAGTACTCGTATGTAATTCTGGGCTAGTGTTGACCAAGTCAAATGTTGGGGTCTTTTTGCAGTTTTACTAAACTTCGGGGGCCTATGTGCATTTAATTAAAACTTCGCGTTTGAACTACTTGAGTCAAAGTTAATGTGTTGAGACCACAATTTGACTTAGAAGGATATTTGGAGCCTTAAGAAGGAAGTATTTGACTCGGGAGTGACCAAATCAATGGTGGGGGTCTTTCTGTAATTTTAGCAAACTTTAGGGGCCTAAGTGTAATTTACTGAAAGTTGTAGATTTCGATGCTAAGTTCATATGGGAGAGTGAAGAGTCATTTTTGAATGTTGTTGGACGAGTATGAATGTAATTCGGGGTCCAGGCACAGTCAGCGACTGTACTAAAGAGTTTTGAAGTATCAGGGGCATTTTGGTCAAGTTAGCTTGCATGACCCCCCATTTCATTGCATTCTTGCATAAAACCTCATATAGAGGATATATGCTAATAAGGTGTATACTTTACTTGTGTATATCCAGCCGTTATTAAGGATCGTTCGAAGTAGACGTACGTTTTCTTGTTGCTGCATTTACTGTGAGACTCGGAGACGAGCATTGTAGGAGTGCTAGCGTTGCTTTGCGCCTTTCATGGCCCAGAGGTAAGTACATATGTACGGCCTTTTTCATATCAAAATGTGCGTTTGCGTTTGATGTTTCAAATGAATGCTTGTTATATGAAAAAGTATGAGAATGCATGTTTTCCACTCGAATGTTGTTAAACTATTTTATTCATCTCCTTTGAGAAGTCTCAGAAATTACCTATGAAATGTTGATATTCTGATTCTGGTTATGTGAAAGAGAAGAAATAAAATACCTCTAATAGACTTAGGACGATGTACAGAGTACTGCTATTAATGGGAGGCGTCAAGCGATCCTCCATTTTCTTATGGCTAAGACCATTGAAGCAATGCTACTTATTACTGGATAGTGTTCACAAATCCGCCCCCAATGAGCCAAAATGTATCATGATATTGAGGCCAAGGGGTTTATAGAGCTATAGAGTGCTACTTATACATGTAAGGGTCACTACGGTATATGGGTGTCGACACTTAAGGCCTTTTAGCTGATGTTGTGAGCGGGGTTGACGGATGGGCTCCCTTAACGCTCGGGTGAAATAGGGTTTGATAGACCCTAGAAGGAACCCTTAGTAATTTTTTCGTGATCCATCTGTCTACATCGATCCTGCTGGTGGCTCTGGACATGCCTCAGCTAAATTAAACTGTTGATTGAAGTCGAAATTAAAACTTGACTACTGTGTTGATGTTGTTTGTGGCACTTGATTGCCCTAATCGATTCAAATGATTTGAAATGCTTTGGCTACTCTTGAACTAAGTTATTCTCTTAAATGGACTTGTTTACTCTGGATATGTTACCAACTACTCGTGGTTTCTCAATGTTATTAAATTGAGAGGTTTTTGTTACTCGCTAACTTCCAGTTGTTCCAAATTCTCCAACATGATAGTTCAACTGTTTAGATCTTCGGATTTTTTTTCCAACTCATGCTTCCGTGCCACTCGTTGCTTTACATGTCGTATTATGTATTTACTCAGTTTTTACTGATCTATCTTCAAAACTGCGTCGGATTTTGCCATTTAAAACCGCAGGTCGTCATTCAAGTTTGGGGAAAGGGAACGCGGATCGAGACGAAGAAGTTTAGCTTAAGTCAGATCACTTAGTAGATCACACACGATTTGTTTTAGATTGTACTTATTATCGAAATTTTGTTATGTACTTTAACCGAAATGTAAATTTAATTAGTTAATAATCTACTTTTGGTTATCGATTGTCGCGTTAACCCTGAACCGAGATCCCTGGTCATTACAGTTGTGGCGGCTAGGGTTGGGAGAATCCAGTACGCAACACATGCTGGTTGATGGTGGACTACATCTGCGACAGAGGCGAGCCAGCGGAGGCCGCGACGGAGGCTTTGCTATATGCGACGCCGTTTTGGAGGCGACGGAGGCCTCTTCCATATTTCCGTTCCTTCTGCAGTTCCGATTGACTCAGAGAGTGAGAGAGAGAGAGAGACCGATTGAGGTTCGCCGGCTTCAATGGCGAAACACCGCAACAACCTTCGGAGCCACCATCGGACACCCAACCGCATCATCATCGCAAGATCCCCATCCGTCAATAGATTCAATCTCTCTGAATGGCGGCACTGGTGGTTGGGTGTTGAAGGAGGAGGAGAGTAGAGGAGGGGAGGGGTGGTGTGTTGTGGATTTCTAGTGGTGCTTCCATGGGGTTCAGATCGAGATCGAGAGATAGAGGGAGGGATGAGAAAATGAAACAAATGAAAGAGAAGAGGCCGACTCCGTTTTTACCGTGAGAGGGAAAGAGAGAGATAAAGACGGGAAGAGAAAGAGAGATTAGGGTTAGGAAATGAATGAGAGGGAGGTTAGGGTAATATATAGGTGGTAATTTTATAACATTTCAAGGGTAATATTGTCTTTTCCCCGTACTGTTAGTCAACCGTTAGTCTCCATCCAAAAAAAGGTGCAGAGTGTCTTTTTCCAAAATACAGGGTAGCGGAGTGGAATTAACCCTAAAGTCAGGGGTGGTCAGTGTCTTTTACCCTAAAACTAATCCTGCTCAAATCCCACCAAGGATCACATGAAGATACTACATAACGATAGTAAATGATTCTAGTATCTACATACCTTTGGGTTCTCCTGTGATGAATTCTCACGTGAAATTGTATTCACCTCTCTATGAATAGTCCACTCCTAGGATTGAATCCGGATCCTTCAAACCTTTGTGCTAGCTAGGATTGAAGGAGGAAGAGGAAGAAGATCATACAACAATCACCGACAAGAGGTCCTCGGCCCTCTATGTGGCCGACGGGGTAGGAGCGGATTAAGGGGGTTTTGGCCCTCTTTGGTCTAGCTCTCTCTCCTTGCTTTTCTCTCCCACTCAATGTGCTATGAGCATTAGTGTGGGAAGAAAGCTAGGAGTGTCCTTTATATAGTCCAGCAACTCCTTTTTGACTGCATAAAAACCCCTATCCTAATCATGTCCATACACGAATTAGTCCAACTTGCAAATTAGTCCTACTAAGTTTGCAAGTAGTTGCGTATTGGTCTTTCTAATTAATTAATAATATTAATTAATTCCCATGTACAGTATAATTCATAGGGAGTGTGACCCCATAGGTTTCTAATTAGTTGGTAGTAACAAGTACTAACGTGGAGCGGCCTATAGCAAGACATCCATGCTACCCAACTAATAGAAATAGTAATGCGACAAACCTTGTGCCCAATGTTCATGTATTGTGTTATCCCTTTGTCTCCATATCCGGATTGGACACGAGACATATTAGTCACACACGTATATCCAATCCATAGTTTCTTGATCCTGGGAATATGCTTATCCCTGCAGATAACATCAATATCTCCATATTGATTTATCTGAGTCTTGCCAGACATTCTATAAGCACAATCCCTCGAGTGGCCCATAGATATTTACTCCCATTATGTGGGAGGGACAAATCCTGTCTACGTCATTACGATCTCTAAGCTTGCTTCCTATCATGCCCGATAATTACCTTTATAGTTACCCAGTTACGGTGTAACGTTTGATAATATCAAAGCATGATATTTCACAGCTAGAGTATTTAGTGACTTCAAGTCTAGGATTACAATACCATTAGCACTACGAGAAGCGCTTGTGACTTTAACATAATCTAATGTAGCCTTCTCGTCGTGGGTCTATCCAGTATACCATTACTCTTAATGCATGCCCTTGTGTTAGATCGTGATATCTCCATATCAATCCAACCCCATACTAGTCTATAGTTGATTGTCCCATTAATCAATATAATCGACTAGGGATATTTAAGAATATAACATTTATATTCTAAGGACTTCAATCATGTTAACATATCTCCATATCGATAACATAATGAATCGTAAGTCCATATATATTTGTCACGATAAATTGATTGCCTCTAGGGCACAATTTCAATAGTCTCCCACTTGCTCTAGAGTATATATCCCTCATCATATGCGTATTGACCTGGCGCGACCCTCATGCTTTTACTGCGCAAGGTAAGAGAGACATCTACAAATATTTTGAAAATATTCACATCTCCTCTATAAACAATTTGATTGAGATTGAATATTCTGAGTAAGTGCATCTTATGCATTCATATACTCAGTCCTCTATGATATAATCGGCAACTGAATCTTGCCTGGAACCTTTCCAGCTCACAGTCCCTCCCACTAGTGCAAAACATAAAACTCGACTATAATCTATAATCTTCTTTGTTAGATTGAAAGTTCTCATCACTGTAACCCCTTACAGTAAACTCTTCATATCCTTTATTAATCAATAGTTTATCCCAAGTTCTTCTCAAGTACTTCAAGGATACTCTTAATAATTATCTAGTGACACTCACCTGAATTTGACTGGTACCTTTGTGTCATATCATATGACACGTCTGGCCTAGTACATGACATGGCGTATCTCTTGAATCTCATTCATACGGTCCTTTCTCAATCTAATTGGAAAAACAATTAGATATTCTAAAGACTAATTCCATGTGACATGGGTAAGAATCCATATTCTTACATGTTGAACTATTTCAACACTTTGTCAATATATGAACCATGACTCAAGCTGAACAACTATCCTTGATCTATCTCCATAGATCTTTATAGCTTGTCTCGCCTAAGCCTATTATTGGAAATCAATTCTCTAGCCAATCTTTAACAGATTGCAGAGTAGAGACATTCTTCCCAATGATTAGTATGTCTCTACATACAAGACCAGAAATTTAACTGTGCTCCCACTAACCTTCTTGTAAAAATAAGTTTTATCTTCAATTTTGATGGAACCAAACTCATTTTATTTCATCATCAATTCGAAGAATACAACTCCGAGAATCTTGACTCAATCTATAGATAGATTGCTACAAGTAAGATGCTAATGGATTTAAGCATCACAACTGGGGAAAAGATTTCATCATAATAATCTATACTATGAACTCAGAGAAAACCCTTTTCAAACCAATTGTCCCTAAAAAGTAATCATATTACCATTCATGTAGGTTTCCTCATAACCCACTTGCACCTTATGGGTCCTACCCTTTCAGGTGGTTCCACCAAAGTCCATACTTTGTTGAAATACATGGATTCCATATTGTATCTCACGGCTCCAAGCCATTTCTGAGAGTATTGCCCACTCGTGGCCTCTTCATAGGTTATAGGCGCATCTCTATGAGCAATATATCACCGGGTTATGAGAAATTAATATTTATCTAGCTCCTTGACATATCCTACATGACCTACGAAGTTCTTATGTTACTTAAGTAGGTTGATCCACAACACCTTGAGATCCTACTCATGTTCCGTTAAAAGGATAAATGTTCTTTCGTGGTTCTTGAACTACTTCAAGTTCTATTGTTCTCCCATTATTTAAAATAGAGTCAATCTCTATCTTGAAACAAAGCGGTTCAAGCAACAAATAATTTGTTCTCGATTGAAGTGTAGAGATAATATCCCTTGTTTCCTTAGGATATTCCACATAGTACATTTATCCGACTTGGGTCCAAATTTATCTGTAAACTATTTAAATAAACTTCATAACCAAAATTCTTTATGAATGAAATACTAGGATACTTCCCAGTCCATATCTCATATGGTGTTTTTCATAACTAATTTAGATGGAACAAGGTTAAGGGCGAAATTTATTGTAATTAGAACATGGCCCCTAAAAGTAATCTGGAATCTCTGTTTGACACTTCATGGATCGATCCTTGTCCAACAAGAACGATATCTCTTCTTAAACACGCCATTATCCCTAATGGTGTTCTAGGTGGAGTGAGATGGGATCACATTCCATACTCCCATAGATGTTCAAATTATTGGCTTAAGTATCCTCCTCCGCGATCCAATCGTAGAGACATGATACTTTTGCCAAGCTGACTCTCTACTTCATTCTTGAATTCCTTGAACTCTTCAAAGGATTCTGATTCGTTTCTTCATAAGATACACAAACCCATATTTCTCTGATCCCATCAGTAAATATGATGAAGTACTGAGAACCATCTTTCGTATTTTGCCAAGTGAGGTTTATATCATTACATTCAAACCTCTTGGTTTTAATGCTATAGATGAAATATACTATCCACTTAGACAAAAGTGCATTACAATAATGAATTTTATCAAAATAAATGGAACAACAATTCTCCTTTATTTTAATAAAAGATTTTCTTGTCAAAACAAGAAACTGTGATAATGTCCCTACTCAAGGTAGTGACATAATCGTATTTGTCTATTTCATGGAAAATTCCAAAAAAAAAAGTATAAATAATTCCCTACAGCTAATTTAGCAACCCCTTGCTTCATTGCCCTACGTGTAGGTTTCTTTCTTTCCTATCCAATTATCTAGATCTCTTCAGATCCTCATAATTTCTATAAATACGAGGTCCTCATCTAGTATCATATACTCATGATGATGAGATGGACATATTGGATTCTATAACAAAAATTCCTAATTTCGAATTCATAATTCCCTTATTATTTCCTTCCAGGTACTTTAGGTAGTTTCTCTTCTTCTACACCACCTATGGGACTTTTAAGGCAGTGTGGTTTTAGCAACAAGCTTGCTTTTATGCCCATGGGGTCGGCGCAAACCTTTTTGCCTTTACCCATGCTGTTAACCATTAACATGTTTTGCCTTTACTCCCAGTCTCTAACCTTTCAATTCTATTGAAGTAGCTTAGTTGCGCTTTACATCTTGCTTCAACAGTCACACATTACTAGCTTGTGTCGTCGCGTCATATCTCGATGAACTAAGTCGCCTTGCTTTGGCAAGTCCGAACTTATTCCATCTTGATCATGACGACAAAGTGGAGCAACACTTCAAGCCTTTCATGACAAGCTTGCTCTTTTAAAGAGATTCTTTTAATGTATGATCATATCATACGCCTCTATATTTATCATCTTGCTTCCAAAGCTCAGAGTTCATGGGAGCTGACATGAGACAAGTTACATCCAAAGAACCATTATTTGATGTTCCTTACATATGGCTTTTAGTGTGTCTAGGTAGTCAGTGGGAGGAGAACTTTATGCTCTACAATGTACAACATTTTTCCTTTATTTGAGAACAATTCTCAATTTTGATACCAATCTAAAATTAGATTCCAGACAGCTAATCCTTTTGAGGACATGAAATCACGTTTTATTTGTTTAATGCGATGGGTATTCAACACAAAAGGATTTATGCAAAATATTGTGACCTAAGACTATATTTAACAAGGACTTAAATTGTTAAATATAGCTCCCACTATTTTTCTTTGATTAATAACCCTCGATATTAATGCGGAAAATATCATTATATTTTCTAGTGGGCCAAGATCCATAATTCACTTCTTTTGAGCTTGCTTTGGCAAGTCACCCAAAATTAGTTATTTAGGTAGGAACCATTCCAATTGCATCTCATGCAACTCTTGGTTCAATTGGGAAAATAACTCCTTTTTTATCCATCACATGGATAATCCCGATTGGTTGCCTCTAAGCTTTTAATATTATTAAAATCACCTAGTTGTGGCGAACCTCTTACTTCAACAATCACACATTACTTGCTTGTGTCGTCCGAAACACATATTGGTGAATTAAAACCGCCTTGCTTTGGCAAGACCGGATTTAATAGACCCTAATCATGAAGGGTGTTTAGGCAAGAGAAGGAAAAACGCAATATTCTTATTGAGGGATTTTTATTTTTTTAGTTTTAATTGTTTTGTTGATCCATATCAACTATTCTACTTATTTTGAGTTGGGCAAACTCACAAATAAAAGATCCGAGTTGTTAATTATCTTATTATCAATTTTACATGCATCATTCATAAACCGACAATAAAATAATAAGACAATAAATAAACAACCACAAACAAAATAAACGTGATATGGATATGGCCTCTAAACTAAATAAAAAGATCTATTTTATTTTATCTAATACTAGCAAGCATCTGTACTAAATAAAAAGATCTCACAAGTTGAGAAGAAGACCGACTCGCAGGCCGTAAAACCTAATTAACTATTACATTAATTTTATCAGCTCGCAGGCCGTAAACAAACTACAAAATAAACATCCACAACAAACCACAACCTAATGCCATATTCAATCACCAATTCAATTTGTTGGGTTTTGATATAGGTAACGCAGCGGAATAAAAAAAGTTTAATTCCTACTCAAAGCCTACAAAGGATCACAGGAAGAGACATCATAACATGATAAGGGACATAGAAGATGTGCACCTTTTGGTTTGGGAGATCACACGAAAAATATTGTCCTCTCACTACGGTTGATCCACGTCGAGAGGTGAGATCTAGATTCTTCCTTCTCAAGTGATAGATTGGACCGGAGGAAGAGGGAAGAAGGAATCAAGCAACACAGGAAGGAGAGAAGGGTTTCGGCCCTCTCTTTGTGCCGACGGGAAGGGGGCGGACGCAAGGGGGTTCGGCCCCTTTGACGTGTGACCCCGTAGGTTTATACCTAGTTGGTAGTAACTTATTACTAACATGGACAGGTGTCTAGCAACACATCCATGCCACCGAAATAATAAAAATAAGTCAGTGATCCGGACAAACCTTTGTGCCCAATATCACATATTGCACTATCCCTTTGTCTCCATAACCGGATTGGACACGAGACATAAATAGTCACACTCGTATATCCAATCCATAGTTCCTCGATCCTGGGAATATGCTTATGCATACAGATAACATCAATATCTCCATATTGGTTTATCTGAGTCTGGCCAGACATTTAATAAACCTCATCCCTCGAGCGGCCGTGGATATTTGCTCCCATTATGTGGGAGGGAAAAATCCTATCTACATCACTACGATCATAAGATTGCTTCCTATCATGCCCGGTATCTATCTTTATGATTACCCAGTTACGGTGTAACGTTTGATAACAACAAAGCACGATATTTCACAACTAGAGTAACTAGTGACTTCAAGTCTAAGGATTGCAATTATATTAGCACTACGAGCAGCGATTGTGACTTTAATATAATCTAATGTATCCTTCTCGTTGTGGGTCAATCCAGTATGCCATTACTCCTAATGCATACCCATGTGTTAGACTTGATATCTCCATACCAATCTACACACATACTAGTCCATATTTGATCATCCTATTAATCAATATAATGGACTAGGGATATTTAAGATAAACAACACATTGTAACTAAGGACTTCATTATATTAAATATCACAATATATAATAAATGAATATTCTAGCCAATAACATTCTTCATACTAAATATTAGATTGCCTCTAGGGCACCTATTCCAACAGTCTCCCGCTTGCACTAGAGCCAATCTGGTGCATCTCGTATGCCTATAGATCTGGCGTGCCCTTCATGCTTTCGCTGCGCAAGAGGTTTTGTGAGCGAATCTGAAATATTGTCATCCGTTGGAATCTTGCACATCTTCACATCTCCTTGATCGAACATATCACGAATAAGATGTAATCTCCTAAGTAAATGCTTTGATTTCTTGTGTGATCTTGGTTCCTTGGCTTGTGCGATCGCCCCGGAGTTGTCATAGTACAACTCTATGGGATCCACGATGCTAGGGACCACACCGAGCTCAGTGATAAACTTCTTTATCCAAACTGCCTCTTTTTCTGCTTCCGCAGTAGCAATGTACTCAGCTTCTATTGTAGAATCAGCAACTGTCCCTTGCTTGGAACTCTTCCAGCTCACAGCTCCTCCATTCAGGCAAAACACGTATCCAGACTGCGATCTGTAGTCATCTTTGTCGGTTTGGAAACTTGCATCTGTGTAACCAATTACACTAAGCTCTTCCTTACCTCCAAATATCAAGAACGCATCCTTAGTTGTTCTCAAGTACTTTAGGATGTTCTTGACAGCAATCAAGTGACTCTCACCCGGATTGGACTGATATCTGCTCACCATACTCAATACGTTTGATACGTCTGGTCTAGTACACAACATGGCGTACATGATGGATCCTATAGCCGAAGCATAGGGTATCCTACTCATGCGGTCCTTCTCAATCTCATTGGAGGGACAATCATTCTTTGAAAGAGTGACTCCATGCGACATGGGCAAGAATCCCTTCTTAGAATCTTGCATGTTGAACCTCTTCAACACGTTCTCTATATATGTACTTCGACTTAGGCCGAGCAGCTTTCTAGATCTATCCATATAGATATTTATACCAAGTATATAGGATGCATCTCCTAAGTCCTTCATTTCAAAACACTTTCTTAGCCAATCTTTAACAGATTTCAAAGTAGGAATGTCGTTGCCAATGATTAGTATGTCATCCACATACAAGACCAGAAATACTACAGAGCTCCCACTAACCTTATTGTAGACACAAGGATCATATTCGTTCTTGATGAAGACAAACTATTTGACTGCGTCATCAAAACGTCGATTCCAGCTCCTAGAAGCTTGCTTCAATCCATAAATGGACCTTTGCATTTTAAGACTTTATTGGCATTTTCTGGATCCTCAAAACCCTACGGTTGTGTCATGTACACATCCTCGAGGAGGTTCCTATAAAGGAACGCTATTTTGACATCCATTTTCCAAATCTCATAGTCGTAGTATGCTGCAATAGCAAGTAAGATTCGAATGGATTTAGTCATGACGACTGGTGAAAAGGTCTCATCATAGTCAATACCATGAATCTGTCTATACCATGTGGCTACCAATCGCCCCTTAAAGGCAAATAACTTACAATCCATGTCGGTCTTCTTCTTGAAGACCCACTTGCACCCTATGGGCCGAGCCGCTTCGGGTGGTTCCACCAAAGTCCATACTTTGTTGGTGTACATGGAATCCATTTCGGATCTCATGGCTTATAGCCACTTCTTGGAGTTTGGGCCTTTCATGGCTTCCCCGTAGGTTGCAGTCTCATCATCCAAAAGTGGTACTTCATCGGGCTCAGTCATAAGAAGTCCGTACTTCTCTGGCTCATGACGTACTCTTCCTGATCTACGGAGTTCCTGTGTTACCTGAACAGGCTCTTCCACAACAGCTCCGGTTACTGTTCATGTTCCATCATCAGTTTGTGGTTCTTGAATCTCTTCAAGTTATACAGCCCTCCCACTTGCTTCTTTAGAGACAAACTCTCTTTCTAGAAACACGCCGGTCCGAGCAACAAACACTTTGTTCTCAGTGGGATTGTAGAAATAATATCCTTTAGTTTCCTTAGGATATCCCACAAACTTACACTTATCCGCTTTGGGCCCGAGCTTGTCGGTTTGTAAACGCTTTACCTAGACATCGCAGCCCCAAATCCTCATAAACGACACTACGAGACGCTTCCCAGTCCATATCTCATATGGTGTCTTCATGACTGATTTGGATGGAACACGGTTGATGGTAAAAGCTGCCGTCATTAGAGCATGTCCCCAAAATAATATCGGAAGATCTGTTTGAGACATCATAGATCACACCATATCTAATAGTGTGAGATTCCTCCTCTCGGACATGCCATTCCATTGTGGCGTTCCGGGTGGAGTGAGATGGGATACTATCCCACACTCTCTAAGATACTCATCAAACTCTTGGCTTAAGTATTCTCCTCCACGATCCGATCATAGAGCCTTAATACTTTTACTAAGCTGCTTCTCTACTTTATTCTTGAATTCTTTGAACAATTCAAAGGATTCGGATTTGGCCTTCATAAGGTATACAAATCCATATCTACTGAAATCATCAGTAAACGTAATGAAGTAGGTGTAACCACCTCTGGTAGGCGTGGGGAACGGCCCACATACATTGGTATGTATGAGTGCCAATAAATCACTAGTCCCCTCACCTTTATTATTGAAAGGGGACTTTGTCATTTTTCATAATAAACAAGATTCGCATGTCTCATATGATTCCAAATCAAATGAGTCTAGAAGTCCATCCTTATGGAGTCTAGATATGTGTTTCTCATTATATGGCCTAAACGACAGTGCCATAGATATGTAGGATTTAAATCAATAGTTTTAATCCTTTTAGCATTTATGTTATAGATTGGACTATTTAGATCAAGGATATACAATTCATTAGACAAATGCGCACTACAGTAGTGCATACTATCAAAATAAATGGATCAACACTTGTCCTTTATTGAAATAGAAAAACCCTTCTCGTCCAAACAAGAAATGGAAATAATGTTTCTGCTCATAGCAGGCACATAAAAGCAATTGTCTAATTCTAAAATAAGTCCAGAAGGCAAAGATAGCTCATAAACTCCTACAGCTAATGCATCAACTCTTACCCCATTCCCGACGCGTAGATCTATCTCCCCTTTAGCCAATCTTCTACTTCTTTTCAAATCCTGCACATTTCAACAAATGTGAGAACCACATCCAGTATCCAATACCCAAGATGAAGAAATAGAAAGATTGATGTCTATAACATAAATACCTGGTGGTGGTGGAATTACTATTCCAAGCTTCTTATCCTCCATATATTTAGGGCAATTCCTCCTCCAGTGACCCGGATGGCTACAGTAGTGACATTCACCTTTAGCCACGCCTCCACTAGGCTTTAGGGCTTCCTTGGATTTCGCAACTTTCTTGCGCTTTCCTTTGGAAGTAGAGGAAACTCATTTGCCCTTCCTCTTATGCACCATCATTATGGCCTTGCCTTTGCCTTTGTTGACGCTCTGTTCAGCTGTCTTTAGCATGTTCAAAAATTCTGTAAGAGTCTTACTGATCTTGTTCATATTATAGTTCATGATGAAATGATTATAACTGTCAGACAACGATTTCAAGAAAAGATTAGCTGCCAAATCTTGGCCAAGCGGGAATCCCAGTCTCTCAAGGTTCTCAATGTACCCGATCATTCGGAGTACATGAGGCCCTACTGGATTCCCTTTTGCAAGACTACTCTTGAACAATGCTTTGGACACCTCATAGCCTTCATCCCTTGCCTGTTCCTGAAACAATTGTTTCAAGTGTATGATCATATCATAGGCTTCCATGTTCTCGTGCTGATTCTGAAGCTCAGCAGTCATGGTTCAAAGCATGAGGCAAGTCACGTCATTTGAATCATCAACATGTTTCTGACGTGCCCTTACTTCCACTAGAACAGACTCATCCTCTGGTGGTTATGGAATCGGAGTGTCCAAGACGTACAACTTCTTTTCTTTCTTAAGGACAATCCTTAAGTTTCTGTACCAGTCAAGGAAATTTTTTCCTGACAGTTTATCCTTCTCAAGGACAGATCATAGGGATGAAGTCGATGCATTGTTGTTTGCCATTTGGAATTCTACAAAACGAGAAATGTGCAATTTTAGTATTTTGAACAATTTAACTATATTCAACAATGGCTAGATCATCAAATATATCTCCCACTATTTTTCTAGAATTAATAGCCTTCACCATTAATGCGGAAAATATCATTATATTTTCTAGTAGGTCCAAGATCCCTTTTTCACTTCTTCTTGAGCTTGCTTTGGCAAGTCACCCAAGAAAATGTTATTTAGGTAGGAACCATTCCAATTGCATCCCATGCAACTCTTGGTCCAATTACGTGAATAACTCTTTATTCTTTATCCTTTGGATAACGCCTAATTGTCATGCCTCTAGGCTCATCAATCCAATTGAGTCTTACCCAGTTGCGTCCAAACTCTTGCTTCAACATACATACATTACTAGCTTGTGTCGTATGCAACACACCATGCTAAATTAAAATCGCCTTGCTTTGGCAAGCCCGAATTTTAATAAACCCTGATCATGAAGGGTGTTTTGGCAAGAGAAGGCAAAACGCAATATTTTATTTGAGGGATTTAATCAATCTTAGTTTTTTTTGGTTGATCCAATCAACATGATCTACTTATTTGGATTGGGCAATCCACAATAAAAGATCACCTTATTATCTTGTTAACGTTTTGCTAGTATCGCCATACACACAAAAATAAACAACATGACATAAATAATAAACATCCACAAAATAAAAAAAATGTGGCATGGATATGGCCTCTAGACTAAGATATTATCAAGCCAATTATAATATCTATTTTCCCTAAAGTGACAAGCTCATCTCCATGCGCTCCACCATAGTTGCGCGCCTAGGGTAGGGTGTCTTCTTCGTCTTTTGGCTTCTTTGGTTCTCCTGTCTTCTTCTCCATGCTCTTGGCTATCATATAAATATTTCTAATTCTATCCTAACATCTAGAATAAATAAATAATAAAAGCCTCACATGTCGAGGAGAAAAGGCGACACGCTGGCCGTAAAACCTAATTAATTATTACATTAATTTGATCAGCTCGCAGGCCGTAAACCAAACCACAAAGCAATAAACATCCACAACCTAGGCCATATCCATCCACCATGCAACAAAGAACATAATACAGTTAAAACCAATTTTTAACGCGCTTGTTCAATTTTTATTGAATTGGGTAATTAGGGTTACAAAGGTCCAAGGGGTCCAACCCATACATGGACCGAACCCCAAGAGGACCGTCGCCCGTCACATGGCCCGACCCAAGGCCGCCGGCCCTAGTGACCCGCGACCTTGCTTGGCGCGCAAGGAGGAGGGACGGACGGCTAGGGTTTCGACCCTTGTCTCCTTCCCTTCCTTGCTTGTTGCCCAAGCTTGGTTGTTCCCTTATGAATGTTTCCATAAAATTGTTTCCATAATTGAAAAACTTCTTTTTCAACTAAGTCCCCATGAACCCGAATTTTCAAGAACCCAATAATTCACATACTATGTGATTCAACTCACTAATTCAAACATCCAATGTTTATGTTAGATATTGTTTATATTGAATCAAATTCAATTTTGCATCTAATCTGCCAATTTATTTCATTTTTGCGTAAAATTGACAATACGGTGTATAAGCTGAAATCGTAACGCATAAAATCATGTAATGCACTACGACCTGTGGCTCTGATACCACTGTTGGATATTGATGTAGGTAACGCAGCGGAATAACCAAAGTTTAATTCCTACTCAAAGCCCACTAAGGATCACAAGAAGAGACATCATAACATGATAAGGGACATAGAAGATGTGTACCTTTTGGTTTCGGAGATCGCACGAAGAATATTGTCCTCGTCTCTACGGTTGATCCACGTCTAGAGGTGAGATCTAGATTCTTCCTTCTCAAGTGCTAGCTTGGACCGGAGGAAGAGGGAAGAAGGAATCAAGCAACCAAGGAAGGAGAGAGGGGTTTCGGCCCTCTCTTTGTGTCGACGGGAAGGGGGCGGACGCAAGGGGGTTCGGCCCCTTTGTGTTATAGCTCTCTCTCTTGCTTTCTCTCCCACTCACTTATGTTATGTCTATTAATATTAGTGGGAAGGAAGATAGAGCCTCCTTTATATAGTCCAACAACTCCTTGTTAACTACATAAAGGTCCTTCCTAGTTCTACATTAACTTGGATTAGTCCCTTCCTTGCAAATTAGTCCTACTAAGTTTGCAAGGTGTTGAAAAGTGATCCTTCTCATTAATTAATAACATTAAATAATCCCAAATCTAGTTCTACTCTATTTGACGTGTGACCCCATAGGTTTCTACCTAGTTGGTAGTAACTTATACTAACATGGAGCGGTGTCTAGCAACACATCCAAGCCACCCAACTAAAAGAAATAAGTGAGAGATCCCGACAAACCTTTGTGCCCAATATCACATATTGCACTATCCCTTTGGCTCCATATCCGGATTGGACACGAGACATAACTAGTCACACTAGTATATCCAATCCATAGTTATTCGATCCTGAAATATGCTTATGCATACAGATAACATCAATATATCCATATTGGTTTATCTGAGTCTGGCCAGACATTCACTAAGCTTCATCCCTCGAGCGGGCGTGGATATTTTCTCCCATTATGTAAGAGTAAAAAATCCTCTCTACATCATTACGATCTCTAATCTTGCTTCCTATCATGCTCGATATCTATTATTATGATTACCCAGTGACGGTGTAACGTTTGATAACAACAAAGCACGATATTTCACAACTAGAGTATCTAGTGACTTCAAGTCTTGGGATTGCAATTATATTAGCACTTCGAGAAGCGATTGTGACTTTAACATAATCTGATGTATCCTTCTCGTTGTGGGTCAATCCAGTATGCCATTACTCCTAATGCATACCATGTGTTAGACTTGATATCTCCATACCAATCTACACACATACTAATCTATATTTGATCGTCCTATTAATCAATATAATGGACTAGGGATATTTAAGATAAACAACCATTGTATCTAAGGACTTTATTATATTAAATATCACAATATATAACAAATGAATATTCTAGCGAATAACATTGTTCATACTAAATATTAGATTGCCTCTAGGGAACCTATTCCAACACAATTTTAGTTTATTTTGGATGAACTAGGGTCAAAACGGTCCAAGAGGGCCCATCATGACTATGGCCAAAACCCTAAAGGACCACCACAAGGCCTTGAGGCCGGCCGGCCCTTAGCCCACACTGCTAGGCCGTGCGCTAGGGAGGCCCGACCCCCTTGGCCGTTGTTATCTTGGGCGCAAGGAGGAGAGGGGCGGTCCCCTAGGGAGCGCTGAACCTCTTATGGGAGTTGTTTTCATAAACAACTTCCTCATTGGTTCCCAAGTTTAGTTGTTTCCATAATCAACTTCCTCCTTGGTTCCCAAGTTTAGTTGTTTCCATAAACAACTTTCTTCTTGGTGCCCACGTTTAGTTGTTCCCAAAAAAACTTCTTACTTGTTGCCCAAGTTTAGTTGTTTCCAAAACAACTTCTTCCTTGTTTACCAAGTTTAGTTGTTTTCAAGTTTGAAAAATACTTTTTTCAAACTTGTGCCCAAACCTTAGTTTTCTAGATCTAAAATTTTCACATCTTATGTGATCCAAATTCACTAATACTTACATCCCATGTAATATTAGATCTTATTTGGCTTGAATCATATTCACAAATTGCATGAATATGCTTGAATTGTCTATTTTACGCGATAAACAATAATTAAAGTGTAAAACAACAAAAATCGTAACACATAAACTACGTTATGCTGTACAACGTGTGGCTCTGATACCACTGTTTGGTTTTGACACAGGTTACGTAGCGGAATAATAAACTTAATCCTGATCAAATCCCAACAAGGATCACAGGTAGAGACTACATAACGATAGTAAAGGATTCTAGTATCTACATACCTTTGGGTTCTCCTGTGATGACTTCTCACGTGAAATAGTATTCACGTCTCTATGGATAGTCCACTCCTAGGATTGAATCCGGATCCTTCAAACCTTTGTGCTAGCTAGGATTGAAGGAGGAAGAGGAAGAAGATCATACAACAACCACCAACAAGAGGGGCTCGGCCTTCTACGTGGCCGACGGGGTAGGGGCGGACCAGGGGGTTTCGGCCCTCTTTGGTCTAGCTCTCTCCCCTTGATTTTCTCTCCCACTCAATGTGTTATGAGCATTAGTGTGGGAAGAAATCTAGGAGTGTCCTTTATATAGTCCTACAACTCCTTGTTGACTGCATAAAAACCCCTATCCTAATCATGTCCATACACGAATTAGTCCAACTTGCAAATTAGTCCTACTAAGTTTGCAAGTAGTTGCGTATTGATCATTCAAATTAATTAATCATACTAAATAATTCTCATGTCCCGTATAATCCATAGGGAGTGTGACCCCATATGTTTCTACTTAGTTGGTAGTAACAGGTACTAACGTGAGCGGCCTCTAGCAAGACATCCACGCTACCCATCTAATAGAAATAGTCATCCGACAAACCTTGTGATTAATGTTCATGTATTGTGTTATCCATTTGTATCCATATCCGGATTGGACACGAGACATTTTAGTCACACTCGTATATCCAATCCATAGTTCCTTGATCCTCGGAATATGCTAATCCGTGCAGATTAGATCAATATCTCTATATTGATTTATCTGAGTCTGGCCAGACATTCTATAAGCACTATCCCTCGAGTGGCCGTGGATATTTGCTCCTATTATTTTGGAGGTAAAAATCGTATCTACATCAGTGCCACCTCTAAGCTTGCTTCCTATCATGCCTGATAGTTATTTTTATAGTTTCCCAGCTACGGTGTAACGTTTGATAATATCAAAGCATGATATTTCACAACTAGAGTATCCAGTGACTTCAAGTCTAAGGATTACAACACCATTAGCACTACGAGAAGGACTTGTGACGTTGACATTATCTAATATAGCTTTCTCCTGGTGGGTCTATCCAGTATGCCATTACTTCTAATGCATACCCATGTGTTAGACTTGATATCCCCATATCAATCTATCCACACACTAGTCTATAATTGATCGTCCTATTAATCAATATAATGGACTAGGTATATTTTAGGATAAACAACACAATTGTAATATAAGAACTTCATTATATTAAATATCTCTATAAATAATACAATGATCTATTCTAGCAACTAAATTTTATACTAAACAGATTGCCTCTAGGGCATCCAAAACCATTAGTGTGATCTTACAGAAGGAGCAGACTGCGTCACCGAGGAAGGTGGAAGCTTCAGACTAGTGAGCTCATATAAAAGACCATTATTTCGACCAACTCCGAGAATATTTTGTCTCAGGATCTTAAACACGACACCCGGTAGTAGAAAATGTCACATCGAATCCAAGTTCATATATCTGACCAACAGATACCAGATTCATAGTGAGATCAGGAACCAAGAGAACATTTGGTAGTGACAACTTACCCTGAGAAACATGCCATTTGTGAGTAGATCGCATATGAGTCCCGTCAGCTGTATGAATGTAGAAATCTTTGGCCCATATGTCTGTGAACTAAAAACTGTGAAATCAAAAGTAATGTGATTACAAGATCCGGAGTCGAAGAACCAAAACTTTGTATTAGATGTGGCAAAGAGAGAATCATGAGTTTCCTGATTCAATATCAGGTCCAAAAGACGTTGTTAAGCATAGCATATTCAGACTGTGAAGTAGAGGGGTGATCAGAAGAATCGCCAACATGAGAAACTATAGTGAGACTTGAGGAGTCATGCAACTTAGGATGCTTCGGACAGTCAGATAAGTAGTGGTACGAAATTTTGATCCCACAATATAGGCAGCGGCGGATAGGGAAATTAGGAAGCTTGTGTCCTCCTAAATGGCAGTACGTAGAATAGTTAGCCATGAAAGATACCAGCAGCGTGATAAATATCCAAGAACGTAGCTCAATAGTCAAAAATTATCAAGAACAAGCAATAGCAGGCTTAAGTTCGACTAATCCAATAGTGGAATCAAATTCAGGAGCATCAAAAACCTTGAGAAGCTGTGAGAAGCAATCCAAAAGCTCGGCAAAAGCAAAAAAAAATTAGGTTGGTCAAAGATGTGACTAATCCAAAAATACCAAGAAAAAACACAAAAAGACAAAATATGGTAAAACGGAGTCAAAAAATGAACTCAGGGCATTGAAAAACATTGGGAAAGGGTGCTGGCCGGTTCAAAACGAGAGACAAAACGAGCCAAAATGAGCCAGTCAAAGAAAAGGAGTCAAACGAGCCGATGAGAAGTCTGGAAGGAAGCCGTGGCTCACAAGATTGGCTGGGAGCGAAGCAGTGGCTCACGCGGAAGCCGCCGGCTAGGGACGAAGTAGCGAGTAAGAGTTGAGCCGTGAAGGAGCATAATGCGCCTAGTGCGAGAGCTGGCGCGTTCCGGCGAGTGGGAGCGTGGAGACGACGTCCTAATCTACAGCTGGCGCGTGTGGGAGTGTGAAAACGCATTCGTCCAAAAAATTTGGATTCGGATCGGATTTTGATTATGAGTAGAATGGATCTGGTGGTGTAGCAGCTTGGTTACCGGAGGACGACGAATCATAAGAAGCCGTAAGTATGTACTATTCTTGGACTGAAAATTGAACGAAGAACGCACTATATTTGAAACTCTAAGATCGTTGGGGCCCTGATACCATTATACAAAACTGAGAAAAGTGGAATAATCTTTTTATTCAACTCAACTAAATTAGTGTACAAGGGGTTGTATTAATAGACTATAGAAGAAGTTATAATAACATGCTAGAGTGACCGGGGACAAATACTATACATATATCATGTGTTTCCTTGGCATCAAGACTGTTGAAGAGCAGCTCCCACTTCAAGCAACAAAAAGAAGACAGTTGTTATGTTTGAAGGCCAATAAACCATTGCTTGATGAACGCAACATACAAGATAACACTACTCTAGCAATATTGAAGAGATATACCAAAACCTATCCGTTTCTAAGATGAGAGATACTTGGGTGCAATTTAATAACTTCAAATATTATCTAGTCCATAAGTTACTTGGCCATTTTTTACCAACACTATGCATACAAGCACAACATTCATAATCATTCCATAATGTCAAATCTTTTTTACAAGTTACTTATATCACTTTTATAATGCTATTTACGTACAGTGTCGCTAATTTATAATATAACTTAACATTAATTTCACTTGAAAATTATTCTATAAAATCCTTTTCCATAATATCAAAATATTGAATTTGAAGTGCTCTTGGTACGTCGCTCATTCTAATTGTGCGCAAGACGTATTTGAAAACAAAATATTAAAGTACTATCTAACATACACAGTCTGTTTTATGGTGTGGGGTTAAGACTTGTTTAGAATAAAGGCAACTATCATATTTATTCATAATGAATTCATTTGAGATTAAGAACGATCAAACTTCCCATGCCACTGTTCTAGATCTTGCTTCAAATCGTACGGTGATTTACCATTTCTTTTTGTACCAACCAAAATTCAAACGAGGACTACCTATAACTTCTTAGCTAGTTATGGGGGGACAATCCACCCAGTTCCAAGCTAAACCACACTTCAGTCCTCTAGAAACTACCCAATTTATAGCCTCATTAGCTTCTATACTAATCCATATAACTCTAATGTTTCTATCAAAAAGATAACATCTAATCGCAGCAACAATCTGTCCTACTTTCCAAGAGCACACTAGCTCATTGTATTTCATTTGAACCAGGGATTGGTTGTCTGATTCCAAGATGCAAATATTCTGGTATTCAGTTGTACCTGCACATGGTGCTCTTAATGCAAGTCCTTGTGCCATCAACACAGAGGAGGCAGTCATTTTACACTACTGATCTACAACCAACATTCCATACTCATCTCTCATGATCCATGCCATGAAGCCCTTTGGTTTATCTAGGCTCCAGCTAGCATCACAGTTTACATTGAGGAGGCCTTAAGGAGGTTTTTTCCAAAAAATTCTCACTCTCATCCCTTCTACTTAGTTATCTCGGTGGGGAAGGAAAAGAGATTTTGCCATGAGCTTTTCAGGACAGATTTCGAGAGAGCTTACATCTATTGATAGCTTAATCACGCTTGACCTCACAATGCTGAAAAATAAATTCATTTATGATTTTCCAGATGAACCAGCAGCCCCAAATTATCTTCTATACCCACTCCTGAGCATAACTTTGCTCTTTAACTTCCTCTGTCATATCTATCTACCAGTGCCTTATGTTAAACTCAGCATCCCACCCATTATCTATAGATCCTGGTTAGCCAAACCTGAAAGGTTTAATCTAGGGGCATCTAAAAAAATGTGAGTACTTGTCTCCACTTCATGTTCACAAATAGAGCAAATGGTAGAGATAGATCTGATTCTCTTGTGGAGATTTTCCTTTGAGGGAAAAGCATTGCTACAAAGATTCCAAACAAAGTGCTTCAACTTGGATGGAATATTAAGAGACCAGCACAGTTTCCAACTATGCTCTGTCATAATGTGGGATCCACCAAGGGAGTAGGGAGACTTGTTTTGAGCTGAAATAACAAGAGCACCATATCCATATTTGACAGAATAGCTCAGCACAATGAAAGACAACCTCAGGTTGAAAATGAGAGAGGGGGTTTTTGAGAATGGTTTTTGATGTCTCAGGAGGAAGACATTTTATTTATGAAAATGACCTTCCAAGTTCTGACGTTGGGGTTAATAAGCTCAACCACTTTCTATTTGGCCCAAGCTTCTGAAATTGATAAAGCATCACTAGAGCTCTGGTTGGTCCAATTATCATGGATTAACACTTTTTTCCCTGCACCAACTTTCCGCTTTCCTTGCTTCTTTAAGAGCTCTAACAACTAGAATACTACTACAAGCCCAACTTCTTGTAGTGCCTTTTTTTGCAGCTATGAAATGCCTATCTATATCTATATATATAAAAGCAGACAAGTGCTCAGGTTGAACCTCAGATTGCCACGTGTCAGATCATTTTCATTGTAGTTATGCCATGTATGTTCCTAAGTGGAAGATGAGTCATACAAAATCCAAGGAAATAATTAATGACATGTCATATTGAATATCCAATTAAATCATATCAGTTACAAACAATAATGAGTATGTAGTGGTTAAAATGATATACTAATTTCTTGGTTTATGGATGTAACTGCTGACCATTTATAGTCCAACAGATTACTTTAATTTCTACCTGGTGCATAGAACATGTGAATATGCGAAAGCCTAATGCAGAATTAGAATTCTAGATTTGTTTAATGGACTAATGCAGAAGAAATATGTGTTGAAGGCAAAAGGTAAATTCACATCTTTGTGTATGCATCCATATGTTATTTTTTTTACAAGTTCTTTTTTCTTTCATTCTTTTCGTTTGTTTATGTTATTTTGTAAAATCAACTATAAACGTATTGACAAAGCTTATGCCTCTTCTAATTGGATGACTCTCTTTCCGAACGCAATCCTTACAACGCTTCCTATTAAACGTTCGGATCACAGTCCTCTTATTTTGGATACTCATAAGTTTTCGTCTAGCTTCAACAAAAGACCTCGGAGAATGGAATCTCACTGGTTGCAATCTGCAGCTATTACTTCCATTACAAAAAGAGTAATGGACTTGACTATTCTTGGCTCCCCTCTTTTCCAAATGATGAGAAAACAGGACCTTATTATGAAGCATCTTCGGAACTGGAGCAGCATCACAAATATGTCTCCAAAGGTTAAAATCGAGAAAGTTCAATCGCAGCTTACTGTTCTCCAATCAAAACTCACGGAGGTTACTGATCCATCTTCGGTTGAAGCTTGTAATCTCCTCGAGCAAGATCAAAATCTGCAATTTAACCTTGATGATTTACTCCAGCAACAAGAAATTTATTGGAAGCAACGATCGAAACAAAACTGGTTAGATCAAGGAGACAAAAACACTAGATTTTTTCACTTGGCAGCAACTATTAGAAGAAATGGACTCACAATTTCAGGAATCAAAGATGGGACAGGAAACTTTCTGGTGGATAAAAACTTAATCGCTGCACATCTCAAAGATCATTTTAAACTCCAACTTCAACCCCATGTGCCTTCTTCCTCAACAAACTTTGATCCTCTCCGAGACTTATCAATTCCGTCCCTCATCAGCAAACACATTGATCATAATCAAAAGATGCTCTTGGAAGCTGAATTTCTTAAGGAGGAAATTAAGAAAGCAGTTTTTGAATTTGCAGCCTTTAAATCACCCGGCCTGGATGGTATTCTGATGGAGTTTTATCAAAAACATTGGGATATAGTCAGCAATAAATTGGTTGCTGCAATCAAGCATATGCTTTCAACCGGTCACATGCTCAAGGAGTGCAACAAAACATTAATTGCACTGATTCCGAAATCTTCAGCTCCAATATCTGCTTCGGATTTTCGACCAATCAGCTTATGTAACTCCATATAAAAGATCATATCAAAGGTTCTTGCAAACCGCTTGAAGACAGTGATTCCTGATCTTATTTCTGAAAACCAGAATGCTTTTATCAAGGGTCGTCTTATCACCGACAATATCTTGCTGGCTCATGAGTTACTTCATTTCATTGGCAACAAAAAAACAACCAAAGCATCTTTTTACGGGCTCAAGCTGGGTATGAACAAAGCCTTTGACAGAATTTCTTGGGAATTCATTGAGAAATGCCTCATTCAAATGAACTTTGGGCATTTATTCATCAAGTGCATTATGTCTTGCATCACTACTGTCTCATCATCCGTCTTGATTAATAGAGAAATCACGGATTATTTCAATCCAACGGCTGGTATTCGTCAAGGTGACCCCCTTTCCCCATTTATTTTCATTATTGTCCAGCAAGCTCTTTCAAGTTTACTTGCTTATCTGGCCTCGGAGAAAGATTTGGAAGGTATAAAAATTAGCAGAACTTCCCCGCCTGTTAATCACCTCCTTTTTGCGGACGACACATACATCTTCCATAAATACTCCGAAACTCATGCTTGGATTCTCAAATGGGGACTTGATGCTTTCTGCTCTCAATCGGGTCAAAAAATTAATCTCCAGAAATCGGATATCTTTGTCAGTTCAAGTATGAAGTCAGATCAAGCCCTGATTCTCAGCCAAATTCTTGGAATCAAACTTGTTGCCAAACCGGGGAAATATCTTGGTAGTATCATGGACTTCTCTCTTTCCAAAACGGAGATCTTTAAAGGTACTATTCAAAATATTCAAAAGCGACTCAAAGGTTGGAAGCTTCACTCCTTATCATCCGCGGAAAAATGCACATTGATAAAATCAACATTACTTGCAATCCCCACATATCTTCTTTCGGTCTTCAAAGCCCCGTCATCCTTTTTTGCTAAAGTTAAATCGATCATTCTCAATTTCCTGTGGTCTAATGGCAGCAACAAAGACATAAGATGGAGGAAATGGAATCTTCTATCCAAATCTGTTTCAGAAGGAGGTTTGGGTTTTCGTGACCTTCAACTCCAAAATCAAGCTCTTCTTGCCAAATCAGCTGGTAGAATTCTTGCTCATCCTGACTCACTCCTATCAAAGGTACTTTTAGGGAAATATTGCTCGAAGATTCATGCATACTAAAGCTTCAGGGAATATATGATGGGGATGGAGAAGCATCTTATGGGGGAAGGAATTACTCCACAAGGAAATGCGATGGCTCGTCGGAAATGGGAATAAGATTGACCCATTCAGGGATAAATGGATCATTGGTCATGATCATCTCCTGGACGGTCACTTCTAAGAATTCTATGAAGGCCTTCGTGTGAAAAATTTCATTGATCCAAACGCAAAGACTTGGAAAGTCGGTCTCCTGGCTCAATTCTATGGCGATGATTTGAAAAATGAAATCCAAAAAATTTTCATCCCCCACGGGAATCGAGAAGACCGTCTCATATGGCCCCACAACACAAATGGTGAATACTCAGTTAAGTCTGGCTACCTCTTTCTTGCCAAAACATTGGTGGAGCTACCACCTTACATGGAGGATACAGCTATTTCTTTATGGAAAAAGGTCACACTACTCTAGCTTGGTCCGAAATACACATCCTTCTTTTGGAAATTACTTTCAAATGCTCTTCCAGTATTGAAGATTCTTAAAAGACGAAACTGCCCCATCACTTCTGATTTATGTCCTCGTTGCAAAAAGGAACCGGAGAGTCTCCTACATTGCTTCATTGGATGTCTTACCTCAAAGGATATTTGGAATGGCACTTCCCTTAACATTAGTACCACTATGGCCCAGTCGCAAACTTTCTCCTCCCTTCTTCTTTCTAATTTTACTTCTTTGCCCTCATCTGAGGATAGGATTTATTTCCTCCTCACATTGCGACACATTTGGTTATTTCGAAATGAGGCGGTAATGAATGGAATTATTACCACCCAAGCCTCATTAATAACTCTTGGTCAGTCGGTTGCTAGTTTTATGCGGCAGCTCCTACGCTCTTCTACTCAGGATAATCAGACTCAAGACGCAGTTACTTCAGCTGGAGCAAATAGTCTGGATAACAAGTGGTCTATTGGAAATAAACCTCAATTTTTTCATCTGTTCATGGTGGATGTTTCTTGGAAATCTGATGGAGTCTCAGCAACTACCTGGATGAACGAAAAAGAAAACACTGAAGCAAATTATGAAAATTTTCTAGCTACTTTCCCGTTACAAGCCAAAGCAATAGGAATCTCCAAAGCACTTCGATGGCTTCTCTACTATGGATTCAAGAATATTAAACTTCTGACCGACTCGCTTCAATCCGTTCTGAACCTCAAAGGAATAAGATCAGACTTTAAAATTGAAGGAGTAATCCAGGATACCCAGTCAATTGTTGTTAATTTTGAATTTATTTCCGTCTCCTTTGTCAAGAGAGAGCAAATCCAAAGGATCCATGATAGGATTCAAAGCAGGGGCCAAAATTGTAATGTTGTTTGATTAATGTGATTTCCCGTTTCAAAAAAAAAAAAAAAAAAACTACCATGTTTGCAACAATTAGCGCCTCCGATTTACCGGCTTCAGAGATTTTATCTATATTGACCCCTATGTTCGTCAATGGTTTTATTATGTTTTTATTTTACTTGAGTGATTTTTTTTCTTAATTTTTTTCGAGGGATTACTTTCATATAAACTACAAACTAAATTAAAACTTTACAGGTGGATACTCTCATTTCTCCAAATCTCAGGCACTTGAATGTTGAGAGCCCGATGGTAATCATAATTGTGTGAACTGGACTTATTTTATTTTGCGTGAATTGTTTATTGTCATAAGAAATTACAATTATTTTATTTCTCGAACTACAATTTTCTTATGGTACTGAATTATAATCATAATTGTGGGAACCAGACCTATGGGTTAGGCTTTTGATAACTAAAATCATCAACTTGAATATCAATGTTAATTTGGGAAGATTATATGTTTGATATTTGGCCATAAGCTCGATAATACTCTACTATTGTAGTCTTGGCAAACTAATCTGAACCCTCACATGTTACCATCATAAACCTGACTCCAATTCTGTAATCATAGGTAACATAACTTGAGAACCTAAGAAGTTTGCTCTTTACTCAATGCCCTCGCTTGCTTCTCTTCCAAATTTCTTTCCACATAGAGTTCTGTCCATGACTGACATTGTAGAGATTCATTGTTTATATGAGAAAAATGGACCTTTCTTATGTTGCATAAGATAAATTTCCTTTTTCTTCTTATAATTCATTTCTCCGGGTGAAAAAGAGAGGATTTTGGATTTTTTTCGCAATTCTAGATGTTTGCTTGAATTCCAAATGTCTTCTTGGAAGGCTGAATTATTTGGTAGGATTTTTGATTTTTTAGAAGAATTCGGGATATCTTTTGGGGGATTTTGGATTACTTTGGGTAATATTGGACTGTAAGAAAATGCTAATTTTACAAACAAAATATCAATACTAATTAATAATCTATAATATTCAATCACACCAGATAAAATGAGATTTTGAGCTAAACATCTCACTTAATTTTGCTCATCTGAACAACCCCAGTAATGGTTGGTGTCATATTTGTAAAGATTAAATAAAACAATTTTGGTCGACTTTGACCGGTGATTTGAGGTGTGAATATGTGAATACTAGCATTGGTGCCCACGCGATGCGTGGAAAGTAAAAACAATAATGTAAGATAAATTATTAGATATTAGATAATGTATGTGAATTTCACAAAATAAATAAATAATTAGAACATGGGGGAGAGAGTTGTAAGTTGTAACTTCCATGATCTTACTACTGTAATGAGGGTAGTTTTGGAAGTACAAAAGTTTCACAAAAAACTGAGGTGTGTGCATATATTATTTGTATAGATGCGAATGACCTGGTGTCATATTACCTGGTGTCACATTTTAATATGTTCTATTTCCTGGTGAATATGTGAATATGTTCTCTTTCTCCTGGTGTGCATAGAACATGTGAATATGCGAAAGCCTAATGCAGAATTATAATTCTAGATTTGTGTAATGCCCTAATCGAGAAAAAAATGTGTTGAAGGCCATAAGAAAATTAACAAATTTGTGTATGCATCCATATATTATTTTTGTACATTTTTTTTCTTTCATTCTTTTCGTTTGTTTATGTTATTTCGTTAAATCAACTGTATACTACAGAGTCTACAACTATCCATGTTTGCAACAATTAGCTCCCCCCTTTTACTGTCTTCAGAGATTTTAGCAATATTGACTTATGTGTTCGTCAAAGGTTTTATTATATTTTTATTTTACTTGAGTGATTTTTTTTTCTTTTCGAGAGATTACTTTCAGAGAAACTACAAACTACATTAAAACTTCACAACTGGATAGTTTCATTTATCCAAATCTCAGGCACTTGAATGTTGAGAGCCCAATTGTAATCATAATTGTTGGAATTGGACTTATTTTATTTTGAGTGAATTGTTTATTTCCATAAAAAACTGCGATTATTTCATTTCTTGGAATACAATTTTCTTATGGTGCTGGAATATAATCATAATTTTGAGAAGCAGCCCGATAATTTAGGTTCTGAGAACTAAAATCGTCAATTTGAATATCGATGTTAATTTGTTAGCGCATGAATCGACAGTTAGAACATAAACTATCATACGCGATGGTTTCATCAGTTGGTAACACAAAGTTGTTTATATACTGTTTTATCGTGTTAGAGTTAAACTGTTTTCGATTGTAATATACCGTCAACATTTTCGTGCTATGGTTGTTCAGTAAGACTCTGGACCTTCATGTGCCAAAGGAAGTGTCCATACATACTTTTTCATTGTCTTTCCTCAAAACGGTAAAGATCACAATACTCTCTATGAATTTGTTTTTTAATCGATTATTTTGTAAAAAATACAAATAACATAATTAATAATAAAATTTCTCAAAAAAGATAATTAATAGTAAAAGATCGGGTATGTCGAATCAAACGGATTAAACATTTCTGATTACAAAACCACTGCACAATGCCGTGAATCTAAATCCAATCTTCCTAATCCATTGGCCCCCAAGATAAGACGACACTGCCAATTCAAGGAATATTGGTGCGTCCCTAACTGGAACTTTGTAAGCCTCGCGCCAAAATGGTTCTCTTTTTACCATAGATAACTTTTAGTATTCACTATTGCTTAATCGTATTGTTATGTTAGTTTAACCTATAACCGTTGCCTATTTGGTATGAAGAACCCTAACTAAAAGTTTTAAGTTATTTGTGCAGTAGTTTAATTACAATTGTTGTTCCGAGAGACATATGTATGACGGAAACCTTGAGTGAAGATATCTCAATGAAACTAGAAGCAAAACGTGTTACTGATTTCACAACTTTCAAGCTTATAAAATATGGAGATCTAATAGCCGAAGATTTAAGAAGTGTGTGTCCTTCAAATCACAAGTTACTTTCAATATTCAAGTATCAAATTTATGTAATACCGCACTGATCAAATAAATCTGTTTATTTTCTTTTTTTTTTTCACTTGCAATATAGTTTTCTTCTACCGAAATGCCCGAATAACCCACATAAGAATGTGGCATATTGCACAGTGTGTATGAATGGGAATGAGAGGAGTAAGCATAAAGATCTTATTTAATGTAAAATTGACATTTATATACAATGGGTTGATGTGAATAGTCATGTCTCTGAAAGTAACAATGAGTTGCAAAGTAAGAAAGCATTTTTTTACTATCTATGTTAAATAAATTATACATTTCTATTCTTTAATAATGAGAACAACTACAATAAAGAACTGCACGTTTGAATTATGAATATTAGCATAGAATCTAATAACACTAGTTTGGATAATAGATGCTTTTGAGAAATCTTGTCAAAAGAGACTCATGACTCTGCATTAATCTCCACCCTAAATTAACCAACAATGCAATATTAATAAGAGTTGAAATTCCTAAATCTCAGGCCTCCTTTCTATTTATGGAATGTGATCTTGTCCAAGCTAACCAGGTAATTGACTTTTTATCAACCTTCCCACTCCACCAGAAGTTCCGTGTGATTTGATTTATCTTTTTGCAAAAATCATTTGGAAGGAGGAAACATTGCATAATATAGCTTGGAATGGCCTGATCCACATATTTGATTAACACCTCTTTACTTCCTGGAAGAGCAACATCCATTTCCAGCCTTCGAGCTTGGCTCTTACTCTTTCCACTATGAACTTTCCAGCTTATGTTCTAGTCTTTCCCCAGAACAGAGTAATACCCATGTATTTGTCTTTTGTTGACATCTCATGAATACCAAACTTTGCAAGAAGGTGATTTTTGAACTCAGCTGAAGTATTAGGAGAGTATAAGACACTGGTTTTTTGAACACTTATTTTCATGCATGAGGTGTTTTCAAAACTGGACACTATTTGGCAAAACTTGTCTACCTCTTCTTCTTTACTCTGTAGGAAAATTATTGCATCATCTTCAAAAAACATATGAGATATACGGATAGCTTTCCTACTAATCTTGATTCCTGACGTTGAGTATGATTTGAGAGCTTTGGACAACATCTTGGAGAAGACATTAGCTAAAAATAAAAGAGAGATAGGGGATAGGGGATCCCCTTGTCTTAGGCCTCTTTTAGGCGAGAAAAAAGGGGTATGATGACCATTTATGAATACTGCAGAGGACACACTAACCACACATTGGATAATCAAATTGTCAATTTAGTAGAGAAGCCTAACTTTAACATAACAGCTTCCAAGAAACTCCAACAGACTCTATCATAGGTTTTGACAAGGTCTAGCTTGATTGCCATACACCCCACTCTCCCTGACTTCTTCTTCTGGACATAAGTGAACATTTCATGAGCTATAATCAGATTATCATGTATCAGTCTATTCGGCACAAATGCACCTTTGGCTTCACTAGAGATAATTTTCAAGATATACTTTAATCTGTTAGCAATAACTTTTGCAATCACTTTATAACAAAAATTGCATAGGCTTATAGCCTAAAATCATCTGGGCTTTTTTAGGATATGTGACTTTTGGAATCAAGGCTATTAAAGAATTTTTATCAAGAAACCACTTCTAAAGAAATTCTGAATCGCAATAGCAAGATCCAAGTGTATAGTATTCCATTGACTTTGATAGAAATTACCGCTGAAACCATCCACTCCTGGTGCTTTGGAGGGGCCTAGCTGAAACACAGCTCTTTTGATTTCTTTAATGCTTTGGATTTTGCACAATTCCTCATTCATACTCTCCGTAATGACTTGAGATAGACAGTTCAGCACCATCTCAGCTCAAGTCTAGACTTTTCTTGGAAGAGTTTTTGGAAGTACAGGCAAAAACTATCTTGGATGTCGTAAAAATTGTCTACCCAATATCCCCTGCATTTTGAATTCTCACAATAGCATTACACCCTCTTCTTTGGATGGTGTTGGTATGGAAGAACTTTGAATTTTGATCTTCCAATTTGAAATGTTGAAGTCTGGATTTTTGAAGCCACAAACTCTCCTCTCTCTCTCTCTCCCTCTCTCGCTCTCTTCTTCTTCTTCTTCTTCTTCTTCTTTGAGTTGTTTTTTCAATGCACTTTGTTCAGCTTCCAAAAATTTGAAATCCAAAAACTTGAAATACAGACGGATTTGAATTCCCCTGTTTGGACAGTATCTATAATCTAGAATTTGAAATCTAACACAATCTCATTCCATAAGAAGTTATGCAGGATACAGCAGGCACTAATATCCTAATTTAACTTTTCACACTATAGAAACAAGGTGAACGAAGAATGGCCCATATCTTCTTCAACACAGTAAATGCTCGCTCAATATCGTTACATGCACATGAATGGAGAAGATTAAATAGCTCTTTTCTAGTAGTTGGATTATTTTCTCTCCACAACTGTAAATGATAACGAGTGCCTCTGTACGGTGTCAAAAAACAAGGACCATTCATATATCCAGCATCTACTAAAAAAATATTTGTCTAGAAAACAAATATGTGTGTGTTAATTATATTTAAGTGGAATACACCTAATCCAAAGATACTAGACCATAAGACAAACTTTTTGGAAGTTTTAGACCGTTTGGTCACTGCAACGCATCACGCAAAACCCGAGTTTCTGATGCCGATCCCTCCCAACCAGGTAATACATAAGTGAACCTCAAATAAGAATCTCAAGCTGCCAAGACGTTAGAGCTAAGATATCATATCGGTTCCTATATCGACCTCTATATCCTTATGGGACCGTGAGAGGAACATGAGTTCTATCAAGTTCCCCAACAACTCCTATAAAATAGGGATATAATCCACAATTAGAAGTAAAGATTATAACATACTTCAATTAACCAAAGATATCCATTAAAAAGTACCTTAAATCGTTTCCACTTGCTAGAATCACTCATTGCCATTGATGTGTACTCTTGCTTTATGAACTTGTTGCCTATCTTTAACACAGCTAGTAGCACAGTATGAAATTTCCTACTTATAGTTTCTCCAGAACGAGCAAGGACTTCTTTTACGTTGCTATTTTTGTGGTCGTGTCCAAGGATGCACATATAGTTACCATCTCGCCAACAGTAACATTTCTTGTAGGTACCAATCCCCCATCTTCACACAATATACCACACAATTTATCAAATACTAGTGTAGGCATTCGAAGTTGTCCTACACATACCGACTAAATCTGAAACGACCTCAAAAATATTCCTCTAGCATATATCCTTTCTTTTCTGATTCCACTTGTCCAGCACTCGAAAGAGTGTTTCACGCTATATTGAGTCCCGATAAGTACCAAGAGTACTCCCATAAACAAAACCATTAATTCTTCTTCATCCTCTTCTACTTTTTCTCCAATACGTTTGCGTCCAGCAAGTTGATTCGTTGCACTTTCATCCCTTGTGTCCTATGTATTATAATTCCAAAATCTCATCATTAACATATACTACAGTTGATCACATCCGAGTTAAGCCAATTTACATATGCAAAAGATGTGTCTTTATCCCAAGGATAGGCTTAAACTTACAATTGATCTATAAGTACTACAAACATATTTTGCACACCTTGGTAACTTAAGTACTACAAACATATTCTGCACTAAGACAGCATGTTTTAGGGAACTATATAAACTAATTAAACTACTTTATTTTTAACTAGTTGCCGCAAAAGGGAAAAAAATCATACTAAAAAAATAGATGAAAAACCATTATCAAACTAGAGTTCCACACTAGAGCAAATTGGGGGGCATCTCCATTGTTTTAGTTTGAATCTGTTTCAGAGAGCAAAATCATCAAACGACGACATACACATCCTAGGATTTAAGGGGTACAATTAATCAGCTAAACCCAAATCACATTACGATCAGGAAATGATAGAGAAGAAGTAAGACTGATACTTCAGCAATACTGAAGAACTAACAGTTGAAGAACGAAGAGTTAACTGAAGCAAAGCAAACTAATTAAACTAATTAAGCTTTTTACCATCAAGGAAAAAAAGATGATAGAATACACAGTTTCACTCCCAGTTGACAAACTCAAGTGGAATTGAAAGAAACCATCAAAAAAACTCATCATCTATTGATTAGGAATGGGATTAATAAAGCCAGATTATGAGCTAATAATAAGCTCAAAAAGTTAATTCAGAAGAACCCATCATTATCTGCTACAAGTTGAGCTAACTCAGAAGAACCAATAAATCTTTGCTGCAATCAGATCCAAAAAAAACCCAGAAAGAAACGAACCTGAAAATCCCAAATTGGGTCTGACCAATCTGATGCTGATCCTCAGAAGAACCCCAAATGAGCTCACACTGAAAACAGAAACAGACAATCATTAATTAAATGATTATCAAGGAGAAACACTAGTCTATACTTGCACAAATCAGATCGATAACACACAAAATCATCACTACAAATAGAATCACAAGAAAAACCTAATCTGTACGAATCATAAAGGGAGATAGGAGGAGAGACACTAGCTTCAGATCGGGAGACGGAGAGAGAACCACAAAACCTAGTCATATACTCACACGAATTTAGAGAGAACATCTTCACGAACAACATCGCACAGGGGAAGAGAGTAGGACAGAAGAGAGGGAGACAGAGGAAGAGAGTAAGAGAGAGACGTACCATGTGAGGCTCGATGTAGATGACGACCTGTTAGGCTCGATGTAGACGACGACCACCGCGAGTTGCTTCTCTCGCTCAGAGAGAAATTGAAATGACAGGGTCGGACTTCGGAATTGAAATTCCTCACTTAACCCACGCGAAATCCACTGTTGATTCATTTATGCACCTAAAGGCCCAAATCAAATCCATTGTCATTTTAAATATCCATACAGTGGATTTTGGCCCAAATGCTACAAAATCCAAATCCAGACCCAAATCCTTGTCAATCCAAACAGACTGTACAAGAATTTTCTCTTTAAACCTTCTGATCTTTTCCTTGGTATTGCCAAATTTATTTTTGCTACACCTTCTAAAGAGATGTCTGCATTCATAGAGCTTCTTTTGAACTTTGAACATGGATCAGGCAGAGCTAGAAACTCCACCCTTGTTTGACCACCTCACTAAATTGAGGAGGTCCTATCCATCTGTTCTCTATTTCGAACTGGTCCTATCCAACAGTCTATCGAATTTTTCTCTAACATTGCCAGAAATTCTGTTAGTTGACCAAGTGTAGCTCAACCCTTTTGAATCAATTTCTAGCAGCCCCCCAATCTGAGATTCTTTTAGCAAATTGAGAAATCTCCCAACATGTAGCCTGCGTCCCCTCTTTGTTTATCTTCGTACCTTAAGAGTCAGTGCTCCTTTGATCCATTGCCATTTGTTATACTAGTAGCAATTAAGTTTGGAGTACAGAATAGGATATCAAGCTGCACATCTTTAGTGTTCATAATTAAACGAAAATAACACACATTTATTTATGTTTCCAGGATGCAATACCGACAAGTCATACGCAATGTGAGTCTCGTCAGACACATTGCCAGCCCAACGTTTCACATGCACATGACAATACACTTAAGCAAATAAAAATAAGGTAGCACAACACATTTTACAGATACACACATTTGTTTATTGTTCTTCACCATGGAAGCAGACAACATGAAAATTCACATCCACCATTGACTACTAAATAGTGTCATATCAGTTGAGATGATGATCTTCAATATGCTTTGAGAATTCCAAACAGAAGTCCATCAGTGTTATTGGATCTTCAACGTTCCCATTCAGTTTTTCGTATTCGAAAGTCCATTTCACGACATTGTTCACTCCTTTGGTGTCGACGTGAACTGTAGCTGTGAAATCCTTGTACAGCTTCATGAGATCTCCTTCGAAAACCTTGAAGGTCACAGACTTGTTTTCCTCATCTATGGCTCCCACTACTACCCTAGCGATCTTCTGCTTTCCTTCTGTATGTTTAAATTAATCATCAGGTTTAGTTATTTATTTTTATTTATAAAATTCAAACTACGGGATAAGTACAAATAGCATTTACACATACCATGAGTGTAGTTCCAGACGACGATAGAGCCAACAGTACCCCATTCACCTTCATGTAGATCAACACCTTGTATGTGAGTGGGGGTAATTTCGGAAATTTCATGTGGTTTGTACCTGAATAAGTCGTGGAACAAATCTGCGTCAGACTGTATTTCTATCTGCCTCACCAATTTTCCATGCAACCCAATCTCATTTGGAATCTCAGATGAACTGTTGAGATGATGATCTTCAATATGCTTGGAGAAATCCAAACAGAAGTCCATCAGTGATGTAGGATCTTCAACGTTGTCATTCAGTTTTTCAAATTCGAAAGTCCATTTCACCACATTGTCCTCTCCTTTGGTGTCCACGTGAATTGTAATTGTGAAGTTTTTGTACAGCTCCATCAGATCTCCTTCGAAAACCCTGAATACAACAGACTTGTTTTCCTCATCTATGGCTTCCGCTGATGCCTTAGCAATCTTCTGCTTTCCTTCTGTATATTTAAATAGAAAAACTCATGAAGCCACACGTAATGTTGAGGGACGATATAACCTTGTTACTCGCAACAAGGATTAAACTTAACCATGTAAATAAACCACTAGGTTTATTGTTTTTATTCCATAAATATAAACGAAACTACCGAAAAAGGAAAGTGTGTGCTTAAGTACATAGTAGAATTTACACGTACCATGGGGGTTGTCTATGGTGCGTCCCTTAATAGGGTTCCGTACAACTTTTTATTTTTTTTTGTGGTCCCCGCTACTACAGGACAAAAACTTTTACCCGCTATAGCAGGTAACCTCGGCTGGAGATATAGCTGTTAACAGTTTTTCTCGCTTTAGATAAAGTTCTTAATATCTACGCGGCTAAAAGATAGAAAAGACTACCCTATAGTTAGTAGAGTTCAACAGGTAGAAGGAGTTGTCTCATTTAAGAAAGCAGTATTAACAACATGAGTTTTATTGTTAATAAATAACGATGAAATTAACTACAAGCAGACGAATATCAACTCAGAAGTACTTTAAAGGCATGTTTAAAGATTAATACCAGAACAATTCAACAATAACATTAAAATAAGGTGGTACTTGTTCAATATCATCTCCCGGGTCGTCTTTCTTGTCAAGAAATCACGAATAAAATCACTCTAAACAGACCTATATCATTCATGCTTGTTTTTCTTGGACTGACTACTCGATTGAGACCAGAAGTATTCCTCTTTAACATCAAACTCAAGTGGCAGTTCTGCAAAATCGTCTTCTGGATCGTCCACTTGTTCGACGGAGTCCACCGGAGGATTGGGGCATGTTGTCCTGTTGTGTCCCAGCTCCTTGCAATTGCCACACCTCCTTCTCTTGTCTTTCTTTGGTCCCTTTGGGCATTTAGTGTCCGGGGGGTTCGGATTCTTCACATGGGCGTAGGGATTTTCTTCCTTCTTAATCTCTCCTTGTGTCCCGGCTCCTTGTGTACCCTGAAAAGTTTTAGAAACCATTCTCTGCATTTTCCGAATCCCGTCGGCCATATGCTCTCTGAAGAACCTCATTGTCTCGCCAGTAGTACAACCCAAACTGTAATACAGTTGAACTTCGTTCCTCGAGGAAGCCCGGCGCATGGCTTGCAAATCTGGGTCATCACTTTTCTTCCCAACAGGATCCTTCATTGATGGCTCGGTTCGGTAGAATTCTTTGTCAGTTTTGGTCCACCTTTTGGCAATTAAAGAGTTTGGGATCCTCTGTACTCCCTTTTGTTTCAGAACAAACAACATGTGTTTGCAAATCATATACGATGTTTCCCAACGAAAACACGTGCAACGGAGAAGCCTATTATCATGACGACATTGAACAACTTGCTGAAGCAAGAAAAGATAGGGTGGTTAGAAATTAAGAAGGAAATGAAAATACAAATGAACACAAGGATAGACAGATTGTAACCTGGTACTAGATAGAAGAGGACAATAGTTCAAAGACTGTGACATCAATACTTATTTGTTACACTTTAAGACTTAAGATAGCATTGATAACATTAAGGAAACATGACAAGATTATTTAGAAATAAAAATGCAGTACACGAGTACATAGTATATAAATATGTAAATTGAAGCAGATGTACATACCACGGATCTCTTCATTTGACCTCTCATCACGTAGAACAAGTCCAAGCACTCTTCTGGAACAGTTTTGACTTCAAACACTCTATAATCATCACCCTTTGCAGCTTGTTTCCTAAACATGTTGAAGACATTTTCGGTGAAGACCTCTGCTGCATGGTGTTCGAGTTCCGTGAACCCTGTTGTTATCACCGGGTCTGATTGGTCGGAGCGATGGTGTGCCTTACGCTCGTTGTTGCGTAGCTTGTCAACCCCTGTCGTGAATCCCTTGCAAGCATTGGTCAATTTGTCCGAGTACGACATATAATCCTTGACAAAACTGTTGATGCTCTCGCATCTCGAGGTCGTCGTTTGCAACGCAAAAAAATGATCCTTCAAGTATGTCTCCGCCCACAAGTGGCGGTTCATATATGTGACCTGGACCCAATTCCTATCAGCAATGTTCCATCTGGTAAGCATTGCATGCCAATCATCATGCCAAAAATTTTCAGGTTTCCTACTATGCAAGCACTTTTTAAAATCAACCATGAAGCCATCTCCCAACTTCAGATTAGCCTGGGCGTTCCGACAAAGATGCCAAGAACACAGACGATGTCTTGCCTCTGGGAAATTATCCATAATAGCTTTTCTCATTGCCAAATCGCCATCCGTGATGACGGACAAAGGCTTCTTATCATTCATTACCTTCATCAGGCACTTCAAAACCCAATCATATGTTTCTGCCGTCTCATCGTTGAGAAAAGCACAGGCAAAAATAGTCGTCTGGTAGTGATTGTTCACGCCAGATAGAATTACAAATGGTTTTTGATAGATATTGGTCTTGTACGTTGCATCAAAAATGAGTACATCGCCAAATCTGTGGTAATCTACCACTGATCTCATATCACACCAGAAAACACTTTCAAGCTCATGATTTTTACCTGTTCTGAACCTACAAAAAAATAAATAACACTTAGGGAAACAGAAAGATTAGTTACATAAATGATGTTAACTCTAACAGGTCAGAAAGTAAGTTTAACAAATAAGTATGAGCCTAACTGAACAGTAAATAGACTTAAACAGATAAGATAGCACGCTTAATTGTTAAGAAGTAAACTTACTCCCTGAACACGCCATAGTGACTGTGCTTCAAACTGTCAATGTACATCAAGGTCTGCTGCCCATCTCCTTCATTTGAATATATCTTGTCCATAGAGGCCATTTTATTGTAAAGATCTTTCTGTGTGTAACCCAACTTGTTATAACCGCCGGCTTGTTTAACCATCAAAAGAAAGCTTTGGCAATACTTGATCCCCACCTCCTTCAAAGATCTGACCAGTTCAACATCAGCCTCAGAGACCTTTCGGTGTGACCGGTGGTTGCTCGCGCATTGTGGTTCCGAAAGTTCGTGTGAATGACCGGGTTCGAATTGAACCACCTTAAAAGGCTCGGTAGGTGAAGTTCTTGATATTTTTACACGAGCTTTGCATACACACCTAGTGTTTCTGGTATGCTCCCGTTTCCTATTTTCTTTGTACAGGACCTTCTCGGAGCGCAAGCCTTGTCGGGCACACACGTATATCCTTGACTTTATGCATTCTTTCGTTTCCGGGTCGAAGTACCGGCGGTTGCACCTTCTAATCCCAAAGCCAAGAATCAGTGCGTAGAGGTTGTACCAGTCATAAGCTTGAACCTCATTTTCAAAAGTCATTTCCATAACATCTTCCTTGGTAACCATTATTCCTGCATAAAACTTAAAATTAATATCTGTATAACTACAGTCATTAACTTAAACTGTAAGAACGCATACCTGGTATGATCTCTCCATTTGGAACTTCCATAATAGAGTTTCTGGTTGCATCTTCTCCATAGCTCTCTGTAAGAGTGATGTCCAAACATTCATCTTCATCTAAGACCTCGAAATCGTATTCTTCTTCCTCATAATCATGAGGCAAAGATACCAAACCCTTGCCACGAACTCCACTCTCACAAATTTCCCTCCCTCTCATCTGAAATTGGTTTGTTTCACTTTCTGGTTCTCAGATTGACCTCCTTCTCAACCTTATATTCAAAGAAGAAGACCCCAACAACCAAAAGGTAGTATTGCACTATTTTGGATACAAAATTTTTAAAGACATGAAGAACTCTTTAATTTTTTACCTTAATGAATACGAAATCTCTGAAAAGTTTATCTCCTCATTAATATATGGATGTAGTATAATAAATTCCTCAGCTACCAAGACTGTGGTGTCAGTGAGATGAAACTTTAATATTCTCGAACCCAGTTACAGGATTTAAGATAGCAACCTTAATAGTTTAAAGAGAAACAGTTCACTAAGCTTATTTTGTGGGCAGCAGAACCATTCAATGCCTAACATAAATGAGCCAGACCAACCATATCCTTAAATTCTAGCCACTTTGGCAGGAAAAGCTGAAGTTTCATCAAGGATACTTTAATTCTGCTAACTACCAAGCCATATGAGGTGTTCATATGAAACTGTTCCATCCTATCTAAGATTGTGAGATACCTTAAAATAGCAGATTTTCAAAGAAGAAGACCCCAACAACCAAAAGGTAGTATTGCACTATTTTGGATACAAAATTTTAAAGACACATAGATTGCTTTAAGTTATTACCTTAATGAATACGAAATCTCTGAAAAGTTTATCTCCTCATTAATATATGGATGTAATATAATAAATTCCTCAGCCAAGTTGAAGGGCAAATCAAAGAAGAAGCTGAAGAACCCGAGGCGGTTCCAAAGCTTTATGAGCCTGCCCTCTGTTAAGGCTCTCTTCGAAGATATGACAGATGAACATCAGTCATGGTTGACTGAAGTGGGGCTTGGAGGACTAAAGCACCTACAGATTTCAGAAAACCCCGAGGCTTTCAACAAATTCCTCTACAACTCATTTGACACCGAGGGGTCCTTGACGGCTCACGGCCGGACTGTGGATGTAACCCCGGAAGTTGTCGGCTGGCTCCTTGGAGTAAAATGCACCGGAACAACTGAGTTTCCGGAGGTCGATCCAAAGGTTGTACAAGAAGTGGCACACAGAATTGGCCTCGTCCAGGACAACACAAAGGTCGGTAAGTATGTTCCGTGGTTCTTGAAAAATAGGAACCTGTTCAATGATGAGTGGAAGCAGAGGGCTGTTTGTTTAATCTTGGGGGCCCTAGGGATGCCGATCGGGCGACAAGGAATCCGGTCTGGGCTGGCCAAACTTGTTGTAGATTTGGAGCACCTGAAAAAGGTGAACTGGGCGGAATTGTGGCTTGATCATCTGGTGAAACAAAATGTGAAGGCCCAGACTGGGGAAACCTTGCGAGGAAATGGTTGCGTGCTGATTCTTGTGGTAATAATCTAGCATTTTGTCATTTGTTTTATGATTTCTGTTTAATGTGTTAATAGCTCCTTCTTAAGTTCTAATGTTGTGAGTATATTTTGTAGCTTCTGTACTTGGAAAAGTTTTGCCCCAAATTTCAACAAAATCCCAAGGGCTGCAAAGACAAGAATGCAAGTCCCAGGTTGAAATTCTGGAAGACATCTGATGTTTCTAAGAGATGGAAGTATGTGTGTATGAATGAAAATGTGAGTAACCTTTTACATAAAACTTACAAATATGTTTTTATCAGTTAACAACCTTATCTTAAATGTTAACCTTTATACTCTGTTGTTCTTTGTAGTTGAAGTTGAAGAAAATGGATGAAGAGCCAATTACTGAGAAGGCTGTTGCACCAGCAATTCAATTAGTTCTCCCACCAGGGGACTATTTGAAGGATCTTTTGGGACAGCTGGCGCAGAATGCTGACCCGCAAACATTATTGGCCATGTTCGCGACTGCTAACAAGAGAAAGTCTGAGTTGGAGGAAGAGGAAGGAGGGGAAAAGAAGAAGGGAGGTGAAGAGGATAAACAAGAAGAACCTCCCAAGAATAAGCAGAAGAAGAATCAGGATGAGGTTAGCTCTTCGATGGAGGTGGTCGAAGAAGTCAGATCTGACGATGACGATGAGGTAAGTGTATTAACTGTTTTAACTTTAGACTTGATGTCTCTGTTTCCAATTCTAACATTTTGTTGATTTATTAGGAGGAGGCATCCTTGGCTTCTTGGGTGGACCCAAGGAAAAACATTGATGGGTCTGTCCGGGGAAAGGCGCGGTGGATCATAAGGGGGTCGAATCGGGTGTCGCTTAAGAAGCAACAAAGCAATCCTGAGGAAATGACATGTCTGCCAGAGATGCCTAGCCTGGAAGATTGCTGGATCAACTTCTTTTTGTCTCACAAATATGAGCCTAAGTTCGATAAAAACCCTCGGGATCCCAAAATTCCACTAAGCTTGCGAGAGTAAGTGTTATTTACATTCAAATTTCCTAAATAAGCTGTACAAGACACAAATTTTGTTTTTACTTATGGTTTGATTTGTTATTATATCTGCAGTGAGTTGGTTATTAACATTGCTGATTATGAGAAGGTGACGAGGTATGCCGCGTGGCGCTTCATGGATGGTAAATGGTTTGACAACGAAGTAAGTATTTCTTTTTGTTGATTTAACGTAGTTTCTTAACACATTCTCCCATCATCATCATAACACTTTTCTATTCACTTTTTAAACAATTAGGTCATCGATGCATATTTGCAATTGCTTCATCTGAAAGAAAGAAGCCGACCATTTGGTGGAATCCCTCGCATTTGGTACCTCGGAACACATTATGCCGTAAGTTCATTCCCTTTTCATTGGATGAAAACTCAATTTAAAATTCTTCCACAAAATAGCATCATTAATTTTAATTCTTGTTCAGCCAACGAAGGGTAATCGATATTTCCAAGTGTCCGATAAATACGGAGGAACGTGGAACGAGATGGGCTACGTAAGATTTACGATTTCTATCAATGCAATCTGCTTTATACATTCATATTTTGTTGAACTTATTTTATGTTGAATTGTTAATGAAATAGATTGCCCTGCCCATGAATGTACATCGAACCCACTGGTTCATGATGGTCATTTCGTTTGTCGACAAGGAAATATACGTCTTGGACTCGCTTTCTGGACATGGGTATAATGAGAGGGATGTGGCTAGAAAAGTTAATCAAATTCACCAGGTGCTATCCTCCTATCCAGAGTACCATGATGACATCACAAAGTGGGATGTGTGGTACATGAATGACGACGTTCCCCAACAACCAAACGGGTAAAAATCTTATTCATTAACTCCACTCATCATTTTCTTAAACTCACTATCTTATACATCACAACTGCATTCTATTTTAATCTCTCAGGTGTGATTGTGGCCCTTTTGTATGCTTCTTCATGACCCACTTGAGGGACCTGATTCCTAATCCAAAGAAGAACTTCTCTATTCAAGTGAAGCATCTGAGAATCTGGATAGCCAATGAAATGGCTAGATCAGACTACAACATCCACAAGGTCAAGATGTTTGAAGAGTTACTGAGCTTCAAGTCTATTGATGAGAATGTTCATGAGTTTGAAAGGATGTACAATTTCACTTCTTTTCCTACTGTTCCATTGGAATCCGGGGTGAAGACGAGGAGGTCGGCGCGAAAGTCGCCGGGGAAGAATGGAAAAAAATGAGTTTGTCTGTTATGTTGTTTGGGAATTTGTAATATGAACAATGTTTATGTCATTAAATTTTGTGGGTTGTATGTTTGAGATTGTATGTTATGAACAATGTTTCCCAATGATGATTAGGCAATGTTTGTTTGCTTATGATTTGATGACTTGTGTTGTTTTCTGAAAAATTGCTTGTGATTTTTTGTGAACACAAACTGTACATTTAAGGTGCATTTGGTGTTGGCCAACTACCCTCACCTACCAAAACTGAATTAATAAATGCACTACTACGTTATTAGGTACCAATTCTAAATTGTTAAGTACACTATCTTAAAGTTAGATACCTGCATTTATATCAGCCAACCTACCCACTGCCCGCTTTTAATACAATCTCCAACCACACTCAACTAACTCTTTATTTTTTCTCTTCACTCTCAGATCTCATCTGTTCTCCTTCTCTTTCACCCTTCTCTTCTTTCTCTCTAAGAAATGTCTCAACATAGTGTAAGCTCTTCACCCTCACCAAGCAATCCACCTTCATATTCAAGAGGAGATTCATCCCGGAGGTCAGGGTGTAGGCCTGGGCAGTGTTTCTGTGGCCGTTACCCGGTAAGTCGTACCGCACATACGCCCAGAAATGACGGACGCGTGTTTTGGAATTGTGCCAAGCCTAGAGGTCAACAATGCAACTATTTCTACTGGGAAGATGAATTTCCCAGTCCTTGCTGTGCTCCAGATCTCCAACAACTTCAGGAGGAGGTAACAACGTTGAGTAGGAGAGTCGTAGGGGCCGAGAATGCTTCCAAAGCCCAATCTTTTCATGTGAAACTGCTGTATGTTGTGATTTTTGTCATTCTCATCGTTTTAATTTCAAAGTAAGATAGTTTGCTTCTCTATTCTGTTGTGTTCAGTTAAGTGTGAGACTCGAAGGGGCCGAGAATGCTTCAAAAGCCCACTATTTTCGTGTGAAACTGTTGTATGTTGTGATTTTTGTCATTTTCAACATTTTAATTTCAATGTATGATAGTTTATCCTGTATTTAATTCTAATTCTGCTGTGATTAGTTAAGGATTAAAGTTTTGTTAACAATGATATCTCAGTTTTTATCTTAAATGAAAGTGTTAATATCTTAACTGTTAAACTTACTAACTAAAGATTAATCAATGATATCCTCGTGCAATCTTATTCAGCTTAGTTCATTCTATAGTGTTAACAATGCTATCTAGGTTAAAAAGGAATCTTCCTGGGACCACTTTTTTTGTCCCGTAACTGGCCTCTGGGACCACTTTTTTCGTCCGGTAGCTGGCATTTTCGTAATAACCGGCTAGTACCGGCTTAGCCGGTTACCTTTGGGACGCACCAAAGTTTTTTCCCGTACCATGAGCATAGTTCCAGACCATGATAGAGCCAACTGCTCCCCATTCCCCTTCATGTAGATCAACACCTTGTATGTGAGCGGGGGCAATTTCAGAAGTTTCGTGTGGTTTGTTGCTGAATAAGTCGTGGAACAAATCCGCATCGGATTGTATTTCAACCTTCCCCACCAATGATCCATGCAACCCCATCTCTTGTATGCCTTAATTAAAATTGCAAAAGATCGACAATTGATGTTATGCATCTTCTGCCTCCATGGCCGATGCTTTTATAGTGAGCTACGTATGAGATGGCACTGATCATTTTTGGGCAATAACAAATGGTGGCCACCGCCAACTTGCACCAAATACTATTATTTAAATACGGTCTAGCGATGCAGTGAAAGTTCGGTCAGAGAATACAAACATCACTCCATGAAAGAGAAGTTTTCCAGGGGCAGTGAAACATGAAAACTTCTATGGAGTGAAAGATGGTCTACTCACTGGACTTGCTCATCAAGAAAAGAATAGTCAAAAAGGGTAGAAAACTACAGAGAATAGTGAAAATATGAATTACTTGTTCCAGTAGAATAACAATCCATGACTAAACTAAATGGCATGTTGCGAATGGGGTTGACTAGGAAATGAACCGCGTTTTAGTATGTTACCAGAAGTAGTAAAGAAAAACAAAAAAAATGTTGATGTAAGGACCCAAATGGTGGTGAATTGTCAAAAAATGTATATACTCCTCACAAGGTCAAGGGGCTTGTTATCTACGGACTCGGCATCAGACAGCCTGACTTAATGTTCAAGACTCAGAAAACACTAACAACCCAAAAAAAAAAAAAAAAATCTCCAATAAGAAAATGACGTTTTCACAGTTGGAGCTAAGACCATGTGCCATTACTTTATTATAATGTGAAGAAGAGTAAGAACTAAAAAGTGGAGCCCGTAGAGACCCTAGAACGCAATAGATATATAACAGGCTGGAGAGGAACCGTTCTCGGATAGCATTGCCTACTTAAACTAAAAATGATCTCTTAATTAAGAAACATAGATTTCCAATGTAAGGGAAATAACAGTTTAGTATTAACATTCAATGCGTAGAACCATTCTCCTTGAGATAATTATGTACCCTTACAGTAGTGGTACTTTTTTTGTGGTAAGGTGTTTTATCTCATACTACAAAATAGTGTTAAGGTCCTAAATTCTCCCTAGTTAATTATTTCAGGATTTTACATAAATTCGCTAGTATTTAATTTGTGTCACTCATTTTCCTAGACTTTCAAAATATCAAAGGAAGACATTTGATATAATGAATGTGAATATAGGCTGTAATTTTAATCACAATGCAGAAATTAGAACACCGTCACTACAAAATGGCCCAACATTTCGTGAAGAATAAAAGAACCCAAGTTCGCACAAATGTGAGAAAATTGTGCTGCCATGCACTTTCCGGGACAGTGTTAAAAGGACAAACTGCCCTACAAAATTTTTTTGTCCCTGAGAGTACTATCTAGCAACTCATATCCTATCATATGACACCTTTTTCCCTTTAAAAGACACATTTCTAGGTTGTCGCTTTCTGGTTGGAAGTCAAACGGAAGGGATCAGATGGCAGGTGGTTAATTTTGATATGTATGCAAACTTGTGCAGCACGACCAAGTAATTGAGTGTGGTTTTTAAAGGAAAGGGACAAAGCTAGAGGTAGGAGAGCCTGAAAGTAATGCCACATTAGTCAGAATATATGTTCTGAGTTCTGCGCCAAACTAGGGATAGAAGGTATCCGATAGAACATTCATAATGGAAGTGACAGTGGCACATCTCGTATCCCAGCCCCTCCGTGACCTGGTGGATAGCTGCCTCCATCACTTAACCAAACTGCATTATGAAGAAGAGTGTCTCAAATAGATTATTTTACTATTGCTGATTAATAATGCATCTTTAGGAGCCATATAATATTAAGAAATGTTTAGGTTTGTCTGCAACATCTCAGTTGGGGTATCTCTAGGTATGACATCTTAACACCTTATTTATTTTGTTTAGTTTTTCTGCAATATCTCTAGGTAGGAACCGAACATGGAGCCTGCAGAGCCCCCAGAAATCATTGTCCACTTCAACTAAAGAATGATCTCCTACTTAAGAATCTTAGAGTCCCAATATAGGGGAAATGACAATTTTCAAAGCACTGTTAAAATTGAATATGTTAAACCATTATGCGTGCCTGAAGATAATTACATAAACTTATACTAGTTATCGAGTTTTTGTGGTACTTTTGGAGATCCTTTATAAAAAATATAGTTTTGGTGATTTTTGAGATAGTGTGAACGTCCTAAAACTTCCCTGGTACTTATTTGAGAATTTTCCACATACAGTCCAGTGTCCATTCTATTTGTGTTACTCATTTTTTCCCTAGTTTTGAATCATCCAAAACAATATATTCGATCTCATTAATTTGAAGATAAGACATCATTTTGATCACAAAGTAGAAATTAGAACGCAGTCACTGCAAAAAGACCCGACATTTCATGAAAAATAAAAGAACTCAAGTTAGCGCAATTGACGGAGTTCTATATACATAAAGAGCACAACTGCGCAACAAAAACATTATGTCATTGATAGTACTTTCTAGCAACCAGTATCCTATATGATGACACTTTTTACCCCTTAAAAATACACATATGTAGTGGTGCAAGATCAGATGGCAGGTTGGTTAAATTCGACACGGATGCAAATTTGTGCAGCTCGGCCTAGATAATGAGAGTGGTTTTTAACTGAAAGTGAAAACGGACGAAGCTAGAGGAGGTAGGAGAGCCCGAAAGTAATACCCACATTAGTGAGAATAGATGTCCTGACTTCTCTGAACCTTCTTCTGAGGTCATCAGCCCTCGATACCACAGACTGTGGCAGAGCTGTCCTCCTCAACACCCTGGTTGTTGGCTGACTCTACCAATCCTCCCAACTGCTTTATTAAGAAATGTCTCCCATTGTATAATACTAATAGTATTTTTTAGGATTGAACTTACTCGTGCTTGAAAAAATACTAATTTTCAGAAATGTTTAGCTTATCTCTACGTATGGGATCTTAACAACTTGATTTATTTCATTTAAAAACCCATGATTAGTCAGCACCATTATTGTTTTTAGTATCACAATAATAGACACTAATCAAATAGTAGAAGTCGCAAGTACAGATCATATAGTCGAATTTCAATTGCTAGAAGTCAATACTTCTATTTCATAAATATGCTATGATTGTTGAGCCTTCATATTTTGGTGTCTGCGATTAACCATAATACTAAATGGTTGAATCACGTTGACATTTTTCCAAAGGTAGTCAAGCAAATCATGTCAACGTAGAAGCCAATAGCGTTCAGAATGTTGTTGGAGATCTGCAAAGCCACCAACATGAATGTATTTGAAGCGAAGTTAAAATGAAAGTGACAGTTTTAGCTGTAGTGAGGACTTTCACTTGTTCAAGAGCATATAGATGCCATGCAATGCATTCTCGTACACCAATGCCCTTGTGGTTCTATGATATCCATGAGTTGCTCACTCTAGAGAGTTTTTGGGTTCAACTCTCCCTCCGCCCTTAACTAGAGTCGAAGGATTTAGAGAAATTTTATAGTATGATTTGTTGAATTGTTGATATTCTTTAAAAAAATATGATTACCATACATATGCACACGCTATAATGTTGAGTTAGAGATAATCTTCTCCGGTTGCCACACCGCATTTCATCACCACTCTTAACTTCAGACACCGCCATCCGGTTCGTGATTCACACTTTCATGTCTGCTGCAGATCAGACTCAGTGTTCGAGGGCTTTTGACATTTTTTTCCACCAACGGCTCTGAAACTGCTAGTTTGGTTGAGGCGAATTTTGGTCCACAAGTGTACAAATTAAAATAAAATAATATATATATATATATATTCCCAACAACTATAAAAAGCTACTAGTACTTAGTTTTTTACTGTAATTTTCTCAAACACTCGATAACCCCACCGCAACAGTTCTGTATATCTTTCTTAACATATTCTTTACTTTTTACTCTGCAATTTTCTCATAATGTTTAAATATTTTGAACTTAGTAAATTAGAATTCTTTAATGGGTTGAGTTTTCTGAATAATTAGCTTCATATAAAAGATAAGTTGTTCCTCAAAAAAAAAAAAAGATAAGTTGGTTATACGATATTTTTAGAGATTAGTAATAGTTAGAATAATTGTGATCAGTACTCTCTCCGACCCATAAATAGTGTTTGGGATGTACTAAAATAATTATCCACTTTCGTTTTTCATGGTAAAAGTAAATACATCGACAACAGTCTCCAATAAAAAGTAGTTGTATTAGTGTTGGGAATGGAAAAATTATTTTTCTCTAAAAGAACTTCGAAATTAGGAACAATTTTGTTAGTATCTTTCCAAAACTAAATCAAGATTGTAATGAACGGATGTCCCCTTAAAAATTTTGAGTTTCAAAAAGAGACATTTTCTATGAGAGGAGGGGAGTAGTGATTCTTGTAAGATTTTAATTTTTTAATGCACAAGTTAGATTAAATAGAGTGTGAGCCGGCCCATGCTAGACAGAACCGTACAGTGTAGGTTGGCTGGTTTACTTGTCCTAGGCGGGCTGGCATTTTCCTCTAGTGGACTAGGCCAGGACCAAACAGGCTCTACCAAACAACCCAGCCCAGGTCATATCCTGACCGCCTGAAAGTTTTTGTGGTCTCGGCTGATGGTGGTAGTTTAAACCTTACTGTACCAAACACATCCAGGAAATAAAAGCAAACTATTAGACCTGGCAAAATGGTCTTTTACCCAATGGGCTTAACCGTCTTAACAAATAGGTCTGGTCCTGTCTATTTATTAAATTGGTATTATGTGGACTACACCATTTAAACACATTATTAACTTGGTCGAGTTGAATTTATCCAATAACCCAATAAAAAACTCACATCCTTAAAACTAAATTCAACCCCCAACTTTAATATAAGAAAAATATCATATACTGTACCAAAACAGATTTTTTGTACAAAACAAGACGAACTTTTCTTATTTCTATTACCAGAAGAAAAGAAAAGAAAAAAAAAAAACTGAAAAAAACAAAGAACAAAAAGAAAGCAATCATGTTTCAAGTACGATTCGAACATTAGGGGATCGAAGAAATTTTCACTCAAATGAGCTTATCAATTTGAGTGAAAAAAAAAAGAAAAAAAAAAACCATTCGGCCCCAAACTCTAAAATAGGCTCCTTTTGAAACCGATACTTTTCGAAAATCGGCACTTCTAGTATGGCTGTATGGGTTTGATGCTCTGAAATCGAAAGCGTCGGTTTATAGAGTCCCAACAACATGCTGAAAACTAATACTTGGAGTGACGGTTTGTATACTTGAAACGTATACTTGCCGATACTTGATGTGTCAGTTTCAAAGGTTGAAACTGATCCTTCAGGAATTGATTTTAAAACGAGTCGTTGGGTTTTGCTACAAATGGAGGTTATTTTTGTTTTATTTCGACTGTGATAAGGTCATTTGAGTGAACTTTCGAGGATCGAGGACGGCGATGGTGGAGGATAGCAGCGGCCATGCCCTATGAACTTGTTCTTTGGACTGAGTTTTCAATTCCAGGCAAAGGGATTTGAGGTCAGAGATTCTGGGTTTGGGTTTTGGGAATTGTTGTTGGCAAGGGCCAATTAATGATCTTTCTTGGATATTACCTATTTAGGACCAGACTAAATATAGTCTAAACAAAATCCAACCAACCCACCCATTTTGTCAGGTCTACATACTTATGCCTAAAGACATACTATGCTTAAAGAAGCATACATTCATATCATCACTTCCCCTGCTTACAGTACAAGACATGTAGTAAATGTTAAGGTCATTACCTAGTTTCAGTCCCCATAGCACAGCTACCCCCAGACTTTTCAATATGATCAACAACAAAAAAGCCGTTTTCTCAAGAGCATTGGTAATTTCTTAGTATCTCCCTTTCATACATTGTGTTTCCATAGGCAGATCAACAACATCCGTATGACTAACCAAGAGAATGCAATGCTTTTCCACTGAATGCAGGAACCTACAACCAAAGTACTATTAGAAAGAGAGGAATCACACAATACCACATCATCACTATGTTGCAATCCTCTAGCTCAAGCTCAGTTTGTAAATACTCTATACATGACGTGCAAAGTAACTCTTTCCAATCAATTCCCATACTACATCTTTACCACCCCTAAAATCATGAAACCTACAGCATCACTACATAGCCATGAACAACATGCCGTAAAACCTAGTTAATAAGACCAAACAAGTTTTCAACACCACCACGCATCCTATCTAAATCCTACACATGAAGTAAAGCCAATTCATGGTGAAGAGGTACATAAACAAATCTACAGAATGATCTTAGATATGTTAACAATTCTAACTTCACGAAATGATACCATTTCAATCCATATTTTTTCATATTGAATGGAGTACTTCAAAATGATACCCTCCCTCCCCAAATAATAAACCTGAGGTCACAGCTGTATCATCCAAATAGAAACAATATCCAATTCTGTTAATTCCATTCCTAGTTCACCAATTAGGCATTCCATCATCCAAATAAAAACATATAAAACAGTCCACCAGAGCATGAAACCGCAAAGCAAAAGATATTCAACAAATCAAACTTCAGGTGAACAAAGATACCAGAAAACTAGATCTTATTCTAAGTTACCAAAGTAGAAACATCCCCACTGTCAAGAGATCATTAAGGCAGGTGGTACCATGACTTAATCACAAATGGAACAAAATCAAAAGAAAAACATTCTATGCCTTGCCACCATAACTAGGAACCACAACTTTAACAAGCAGAATCAGGAGGGCTTTTAGAAATTACCACGCAGACTCAGAACAAGGTAAATTGTGGATTCCTTCAGAATGTTATAATCAGCAAGAGTACTACCGTCCTCAAGCCAGCAAAAATCAACCTCTGTTAGTCAAGTGGAATCAGCAAGGTAAGTTATCTCCAATGGACACTTTAAACTTATCCGTTTAGCTAAATTGTAGATAACTTACAAAAATTATGTATTCTACCAATATTTGAATTTTTTGGACTACTTCGCCCCTACTTGGAATAAAAGTATATTATTATGCCATTAGCCAACTAACAAAATTACACCACTCGCCATCAATCCTAATTTAGGAAGAAGAAGAGGAGGAATTGGACACCAAGAACACGAAGAACACCACAACTATCACAACAAAATCAACCCTCATATGTTGGTTAAAACCTTGTGTCAACTAGAACAACCCACAAATCATGACCAGTAAGTGACAAGATTTGTAATCACAAAGTCAAATTGGGGAAGTACTGCTACTTAGATGCAACAATGTTTCTCTCTGTGACTCAATTCAGTTACTTCCTTTTGAACTGCACATGTTGTAGAATGTTATTCATATTTGTTATAACTTCTACTTGGATATAACCAAGAATGGCACTTTCAAGTCACACCCAGAATTGGGTGATGAGCAAAGAGGCCAGATAGCTATGAATGGACCCAATTTTTCGAAGAACAAGAAATGGTACCCAATCTGCAGATGACCCAACAAAGACGAAGACTACTCTCTCTGCGACTCTGCCTCGATTCAGCCATGACCCCAAAAATCCATTTTCGTTACAGATTACAGATGGAGTCCGCCAAATCCACACAACATATTCACCACCGCCTAAACCACCAACCCCAAAACTCTCTCACCTATTCCAGCCCTAAATCAACACATTTACAAAAGCTTCATTAAAAAAAGGAAAAAAAAATAAACCCTGTCTGGTAAATCAGAAGAACATGAGTTTTCCGTTCTCGATAATAGTTATCTTGTTCACAAGGACTGAAACTTTGAGATAATTACCGATGAAGAGACTTCAGACAAAAAATCACATCAATCGCAACGTTGACTACAAAAAGAAGAATTAGAAGAAGAAAGCAGAGAAAGCGAATCGCTGAGAGAGGCGGTTGATTTGTCAGCGAGAGAGAGAAATGAAATAATCGGATTCATCATCAGTGCTACTACATGGAAGAACAGACAGATCGACGATGGGCAGAGAGATGGACAACTGCCCTAAAAATACCCGCATCTCCCTATCCTCTAATCTGGTAGCAGCAGCGAAGCCGATCAGAGCCCACCTCCAATTGACCCTTCAATTCAGGCCGCCAAACTCCAATTACAAACCAACCTCGCCCAAATACAGACACGACCAGTCGACCACAACCACCGACCTTGTCCTCCACCATAGCCACTATCGAAGCCAAAAACCCAATCAAACCATGTGCCTTAAACCTTGCAAACCTCTAGCCCATTGCTACTCCCAATCACTCTGCATTGTTTGAGAGCATCTGCAATCCTCTAGCTCTAAAGCTAACCACGACTCTTTTCCTCTTGAGACCTACTTAAATTCAAAAATAGGAAGTCTGCATCAGGCTTGAGGGTCTCATTCATCAACATGAGCATAATTTGGGTCACAGTCACACCAATGCTCAGTTTGTAAAGACTCTGTTTGACATGACATGCAACCCTCATTAAGGAACTCTGTCCCCTCAATTGCCATACTACATCTTTGCCACCCCAAAATTATAGAACTCTTTCCCCTCAATTCGCATCACTAGATGCCATGAACCGCACGTCGTAAAACCTAGCTGATTTCGTGAATGCTTTACCATGAGTAAAGTTAAGATGACATCCAGTGGTCTCATTATACACATGATCTTCGCGATTCTCAACCAAATTGGGAATTCATTAAACATAAGGAGACTTCACACTAATCCTCACAGACTGAATTCGACTCCAACCATCATAGCATATTCAGTTCATTCTAGTATTTTCCATTCCTATGTGTTTTCATCTTGAATGGAGTAGTTGAAATGCTACCATCCCTCCCTAAATATAAACCTAAATGCCACAGCACAACCAGTTCAACGCCGCCAACTACTTTGCAGCAAGGATGAACCATGTACTGAAGTAAAGATGGAAGACAATTGTAGACTGCTATCAACGATGCCTTGTTACCATGGACAATATTTTGTGTAGAGAACAGGTTGGTTTTTCATCATCTAAACATAAACAATATTCGACATTACTTGCTAATTTAATTTTTTGCTACTCCAACTAGGTATCCATCATCAAAATAATAACTGATAAAAAGTGTGCCAGAATAAGAACCCGCAAACTAATCAAAATTAAGATAAACAATGATACCGGAGTATAAGGTTCAAACAATTTTATTCAATGATACCATAGTAGAAACATCTCCAAGCGATCATCAAGGTAGGAGTATCATGACTTGACAATCACATAAGGAACAAAAACAAAAGAAAAACATTCATTGTCTTCAAGTTGCTTCCCAGCAATTACTCTGGATGGCATTTACAAGTTGTTACCACCACCACCACCACGCAGACGCAGAACAAGGTGAAGTGTGGATTCCTTCTGAATGTTATAATCAGCAAGAGTGCGACCATCCTCGAGCTGTTTTCCAGCAAAGATCAACCTCTGCGGATCAGGTGGAATCCCCTCCTTGCCCTGGATTTTGGCCTTCACATTGTCAATTGTGTCCGAACTCTCCACCTCCAGAGTGATTGTCTTCCCCGTCAGAGTCTTGACGAAAATCTGCATCCCACCCCTTAACCTCAGCACCAGGTGCAAGGTAGACTCCTTCTGGATGTTATAATCCGCCAGAGTCCGTCCGTCTTCAAGCTGCTTTGCGGCGAAGATGAGCCTCTGCTGGTCCGGAGGAATGCCTTCCTTGTCTTGGATCTTCGCTTTCACGTTGTCGATGGTATCTGAACTCTCGACCTCGAGAGTGATTGTTTTGCCGGTTAGGGTTTTCACAAAGATCTGCATCTGTTGAATCGAAATTACAGAGATCAATCAAGCCTGGTAGCGAAGAATTAGTCAATCACCGATGATCTCTGATAAGAGAAGATTGCGGAAGAGTATTTCAAGTTTACCTTCAAAAACAGGAATCACAGATGAGGGAGGGTTTCAACTTTCGAGGTTTCGAGCTTCTGAGATGAATACAACCTCTGTCCCAGCTCTTGCCCATCATTGGGAATATTTGACTCGTATATGGGTCACTTTGACCGGTGATTTCCATAGAAAAATAATGCAATTTTTCGATAATTTTTTCACGGTGTTATAGAGCAACCTATACTCTACAACACCATGAAAAAATTATCAAAAAATTAAATTACTTTGCTATCCAAATCACCGAGTCAAAGTGACCCAGTGAATAGTGGTAAAAGTCAAAATGATGGGCAAGAGCTGGGACAGAGTAGTATAGAATATCTTGGATGTGATTGGAAGGAGATATGTGGATCACCTTATATAGGGAAGGGGTACGCGAAGGAATCGGACTTGTCCGACTTTCTCGACAAACCTTTGCTATCGATTTAGCGGTCAGGAACGTTCTTGTCTTTGGGTGTCCCCCAGGCCGCCCAAGGTCGAAACGGGTCCGATCCCAAATTGTCTTAACCAGGCCCCTCGTCACCCCACCCCCCCCCTCCCCCAACCCAACCGAATCCAGCCCAGCCCGACCCGGTCTCCTCCCCCCCCCCAACCCAACCCAACCCAATCCAGCCCAGCCCGACCCAATCCAGCCCAGCCCGACCCGCTCTCCTCCTCAGCCCGTCGCGGTTTAAATCGGCCTCAAGAGCCCAAAATTTTAGAAAAAACAACTATCAGTCTCTTACCCTTTGTCCATTTTACCTCCATTTGTTTATAAAAATGCTGGGTTTTTTTTAAATGATAAAAAAATGGCTTTTTTTTTAGTCAAAACAAATTATATTTTCCTAGTTTTCCTAGTGCTCCGACTTTCCCAGCAGAGTCAATAGTTTTCCTAGTGCTCCGACTTTCCCGGAGAACCCTAGGGCGATCAGAAATTGACCTAGCAGCGGCGGCAATGGTGATCAGAAACCCAGCAGAGTACAGAGCAAAAGAGAACCATACTATTGTTTTTGACGACGAGTACTGTAACGAGGCTGATAGTAAATTTGCCCATTGTCTCATCGGCATGTTTGCTTCTGAAGAGATGATCAATGTCGGAGCCATGAGGGGTATGTTTCGACGGATCTGGACAAACGGGCACAAAGTCACAATTCTCGAGGTAAATTTCAATACTTTTTTGTTCTGCTTTTCTGATAAAGTCTCTTTAGAAAGAGTATCGGCAGGAGGTCCATGGATTTTCAACAAAAAAGTCCTACTCCTCAAGCCATGGGGGTTAGGAGATCCGTTGAAGAAGGTTGCAATCGGTCACTACGAGGTATGGATTCAGATTCTGGGTCTGCCAATCCAACTGGTGAATGAGAAAGGGGCTCGTAAGATTGGAGAAGAAATTGGGGAGGTGGTAGATGTGGATAAACGAACCTACAGTGAGGGGGACGATGGAAACTTCGTTAGAGCCAGAGTTCGATTAGCAATTATGGAACCACTACCAAGAGGAGTTCACACCATGATCAGGAATGAGAGGATCTGGCTGGATTCCCGTTTTGAACGGATACCCTCAGTATGTTGTTGGTGCGGGCTCATTACTCACAATAGCGATCACTGTGATGAATTCTCAACTGCTGAGAAAAAAGTCATCGAAACTGGATACGGTAATTTCTTGCTTTACAATCCAGGAAATAAGAAGATAGAGCCTATGCCCAATAAATCTTAAGAAGGAAAAGGGGAGCATCAAGAAGGGGAAGAGAACAAACATCGCTCCAATCAGATCGACAAGGAAGATGGTATGGATGAGGACATTTTGTCAACTAAAAGCTCGGGAACAATTGAGGATAGCCATGACCCCCAGGAAACGGAAGTTAACAACGTAGAGGCAGAGGAACCAATGATTACTACCACGGAATCGCAAAGACAGCAGATTGAGGCCTTTGCAGGCGATATCGCAAATACTTTCACCAATTCTATGAGGAATTCGGTTAAAGACAGAATACAATCAATCAATAGTGCTGCTAGTGTCAATCATCCGAGCTCCCCCTCTAACCCGAAAGGTACTATGTCAAGAGCTAAGGCAGCTTAAGCAGAGGCGGAAGCCATGAAGAGGAAGGCTTCAAACACTTATTTCAGTCCACCGCCTAATAAAACAGCGGTTGAAGTGTTCACCAACAAAAAGGGCAGACAACTCAGCTATGAAGTTGGGCTAGGTCAGACCAATGCAATTATGAATCGTGAAGGGAATATGGAAATACCATGTGAAAAGGCGGAGACCGGGGATCGGTCCGCCTCAGCCCAATGAGTCTAATAAGCTGGAACGTCCGAGGGTTGGGCAACCCTCGGAACGTATTGGCTCTTCAAAATCTATTGAAGAGCCACGACCCGGATCTGGTCTTTGTAATGGAGACTAGATTAGCACACAAGTGGAGATGGAAAGAGTAGTCAATAAAGTGGGTTTTACAAGTAGTAGATGTGTTAGTAGAAGAGGCAGAAGTGGTGGTCTCGCTATGTTTTGGCATGATAACCTCAAAGTGAAGTTTCGTTCTAGTTCTCTGTGGTACATTGACTGTCTGGTGTACGATGCTGAGATGCAAGTGGAGTGGCAACTGACCGGGTTCTATGGAAACTCGGATTCGAAGGAGAGACACCACTCGTGGGAGTTGATGAGGCGTATTAGAGGAAACAATACCTGCCCCTGGTGCGTAGTAGGGGATTTCAATGCTATGACCCATGCAAGAGAAAAACAAGGAGGAAGGAGTTTCGATGAACAAGCTTCAAGTCAGTTTCGTCAAAGTACTCCAAGACCTTAATCTTCTTGATCCAGGGTATAGCGGTAAAGACTTTACTTGGGAAAGCAATCCCAGGAATGGCGAGGTAATTTACGAACGTCTCGACCGAGTGCTAGCCACAGTTGACTGGTTGAATATGTACCAAAGTAGACGAGTTAATCACCTAACAGCAACAGTTTCTGATCACTGCCGCATACAACTACAGTGGGAGGGGGTGAAGCAAAGGAACACGCAACCTAGGAGATTCCAGTTTGAAGCGTTTTGGCATCAATATCCGAAATGCAGTGAAGTCATAAAAAATTCTTCGGAAGTTATGCCCAGGACATTACCGCTACAAGACAAGTTGTCTAACTTAGCAGCTGACTTGAAACAGTGGGAGGCTGTTGAGGTTGCCAATATCTCCAAAAGAAGAACTGTTCTTCGTAAGAAGCTAGCAAGTTTGGAAAGGAGTCAAGGATATGGGATGGACAGGGAAGCGGTGACAGCAACCAAAACGGAGATTAATGGGCTACTGGTAAAAGAAGAAGAAATTTGGCAGCAACGTAGTAGAGTCCAATGGTTTGACAAAGGTGACCGAAATAAAACCTTTTTTCATAGAAAATCTACGATTTGTAAAGCGAGAAATGCACTGAAAGGTTTGGAGGATCCTTCTGGGAGGTGGTGTACCAGTGAAGAAGAAGTAGTAGGTATCATGTCTGATTATTTCTCAAATTTGTTCACTTCCACTAATCCATCCAGAGCCGGCATGGAACCGATGCTACAAGAAATTCCAGATCTAATTTTTGGTCCAGATAGACAAATGCTGGATAGTGAATACTCAAGATCAGAAGTGTTAAAAGCTTTGTCTAAGATAGGTCCAATCAAAGCTCCGGGCTTTGACGGTTTCCCAGCAACTTTCTACCAAAGCCACTGGGATGTTGTTGGGAAGGACGTGGAAACTGTATGCTTAGATATCCTAAATGGTAGAAAGAGCATGGCCTCTTTTAACAAAACCATTATAGCATTGCTGCCGAAGACTAAGCAAGTTCGGTCCCCAGCAGATCTAAGACCAATTAGTCTTTGTTCTGTCGTCTACAAGATAGTTATAAAGACTATGGCCAACAGATTCAAAAAAGTACTTCCAGGTATGATTACAGAATTTCAAAGCGCTATTGTTCCCGGGCGATTGAGTACTGACAATATCCTGTTTGCTTATAAGTTATTGCACACGATGAAAAATAGGAAAAAAGATAAGTATGGTTGTTTTGCTTTGAAAATAGATATGTCCAAAGCTTATGATCGTGTCCAATGGGATTTCATTCGAGCATGCCTTGAATGATATGGTTTTGGATTTAAATGGATCAGTTTAGTTATGGACTGTATTACTACGTCTACTTTCAGTTTTTCTTACGAAGGGAGAAGTCGTGGAGAAGTTTTACCTGGTCGTGGTTTGAGACAAGGCTGTCCGTTACCCCCGTATCTTTTCCTACTGTGCAGGGATGCACTTTCGCGTAGACTTACTGCGGCTCAAAGAGACGGATTCATCTCAGGAATTGCAGCTTCCCGTAATGGACCTGTTTTCACTCACCTATTCTTCGCCGATGACAGTATGTTATTTTCTAAAGCTACTACAGAGGAGATGGACTACTTATTAAAGATTTTACAAGATTATGAAAAAGCATCAGGACAACGTATTAATCTGGACAAGAGTGTCATCGTCTTCTCAGCAAACGTCGACAGTTAGAGGCAGGAAGAGCTCAGTAACCACAGCAGAGTCCAGTTGACATCTTCTCATGACAAATACCTGGGTCTCCCGACCACGTTGGGTAGAAACAAATCATTAGATTTCAATTTTGTAGTAGAGAAAGTTGAAACTAAATGTAAATCGTGGAAAAGGAACTCACTCTCTTTTGCAGGTAGAGAAACTCTTATAAAAGCAGTTGTTCAATCAGTTCCCACATACACGATGAGCTGCTTCAAGCTACCACAATCTATCTGCAAAAAATTGAAGCAATCAGCAGAAGGTTCTTCTGGGCTCATGAAGAAGACACTAATGGCATCTCCTGGATTGCCTGGGATCATCTAAAGAAGAACAAAGAAGAAGGGGGAATAGGCTTTGCAGACTTAAAAGCATTCAATTTGGCAATGTTGGGGAAGCAGCTTTGGAAGATCATTACCCAACCAGAATCATTGCTAAGTAAAGTTTTAATCAAAAAGTATTGCTCTCATAAAGATATCTTCACTGTCGACGCAACTTCACAATGTTCATACACATGGAGAAGTATTTTGTCAAGCAGGAAAGTTATTACAGCAGGGATGAGGTGGCGTATCCGAAGAGGGGACAGAGTAAACCCGTTTTCTGGATCCCTGGTTGCCTACAGAAGCTCCGTTTAAGCCAATCACAAGAGCCCCAAATCACAATTTTACAGTGGGTGATTTCATCACCGAAAATTGTTGGGACCTCGAAAAGCTTAACGAAGTTTTTTGGCACAGGGACGTTGTAGACATCATCAAAATCCCAGTAATGAAGACCTTAGACAAAGACTCAATTATGTGGCATTACACGGAAGATGGGATCTACAGTGTACACACAGGGTACCAAATAGCAAAAAAGATCGAAGATAATCATCAAAGCAGTCAACCGCAAATTTTAGGAAGCACAAATAAAGACTGGTTATCAAAGTTTTGGAAATTGAAAATTCCCAGAAGAAACCTCTTTCCAGTTTGGAGAGGGTGGAGAGGGGCACTCCCAACAAAATCAAATCTCGTCAAATGGAGAATACAAATTCCAATCTGGTGTGATTTGTGTGGGCAAAAACCCGAATCTGAAATGCATATCTTTTTGGAATGCCCAGTTGCAAAGGAGACATGGAAAATAGCCTTCCAAAACAAAGATCTACAAACCCGCAATAAAGATTTCCAATTTTGATTTGAAGAACAGTTATCATCTGGTTTGAAAGATGAGGAAATCAATCTCTTATGCATGTGTATTGCAGGGATATGGAGCAACATAAACCAATGGATTTTCCAAGCAATCAAAATTTATAGGGAAGGAGATTGCGAAATCAGCACTGGACAAACTCATCGAATTCCAAGCCACAAGATCGAAGAAATGTTCGCCGGCAATACCTCCGTCTCAGACCTGGCGACCACCAGAACATGGCTTTTTCAAGTTAAATGTCGATGGAGCGTGGGATTCAAAGAAAGCACACGCTGGAGCGGGAGGAGTCATCAGAGACGGTGAAGGTAGGTTTGTCGCCGGATTTTCCATGTCGGTCCCATTCGGAACAAGACCCAGATCAGTAGAAGGTCAGGCTCTGAGAATTGGAATCGAGCTCGCATGGGAGATCTGCTGCAAAAATCTAGTGGTGGAAGGCGATTCAAGCTATGTGATAGAAGAATTCAAGAAGATAAGAAATGAAGGGTCAGAGAGCTTCTCGGAAATAGCCAGTGTCATCAATGAGGCGGTGGAGAGTTCCAAGAAGTTCGAGAAGTTTTTTATCCAATACAGCAACCGCACCATGAACAAGTTGGCTCATATCCACGCTAAACACGGAAATATCAGTAGAGTTAGAGAGGTCTGGCACCATAATGAGCCCCATTGGGCATCTTTGCAAGTCCAAGATGATGTATTGGGCCTCATCAGCCCAAACCGAGTTTAGTGGAATAAAAAGTTTTCCCTAAAAAAAAATTGTTTTTTACCTTCTCATATTGTCATAAAATGGCTAGCTTTATGTGTTATTATAAATAGCATGTGACACTTGTTAGGGTGTTCTACTAGAGCTTTCTCTCTCTAGTTTCTCTTTCTAGTTGCAGTTCGTGTTGTTTAATTTTTGTTCGTTCCATCTCCCCATCTTTGATCCCTGTACCTTCTTCCATCTTCTTTGCCTTTCTCATCACTCTTTCTTGCCCTACCTTTTCATCTGCCCTCATTGAGTTCCTTGAAGCCATCATTGTCATGGAGCGGGAGAAAAGACAACTCTCTATGGATTTTTCTCCAGAGACTTTTAATGCGATTAGGAAACCATCATTCGGAATATTAAACGTTGAGCTGTGGGAAACAAAGTCTAAGAGTTCAATCCACTTCAAAGCACCTGATTGGATCTAGAAAAGGAGTGGAAAGTGGTTTTCTCCAGAAGTTGGTGCATGGCTTAACCAAGGGTACTGCCTAACTAGGGTTAAGTGGGAGTTTAGTCTTGATTGCACCGTCCACTGGCAAGGGTTCCTCTCTAGGTCTTGCATGCCGCCTGCTTCAACCAATAGGAAACCTCTAGGGTTAGAATAGGAGCATGGCTACCTAATTTTTAGGAATTATGATGCTACTCGTTGTGTTTTAATTTCTGCTTTCTCGTGTTTGTTTGTGGTTTCTTGCTCTTGGTTCAAATGGATCATCACTCACCGAATTCTAGTCCATATTATCAAGTATTTCACCCCAACATCATTCCCCTTCCTACACAAGGACCAACTATGTTTGTTAGCCCTGTTGTAGTTTCATCCCTTAGGAATATTTGCCACAACACCATTATTGGAAATTTTTTGGATGAGAGTCCTCCACCATCATCAGTTGTGCAAGAGGAGGTGCATGCAAGCTGGGGGACGATTAACATGGTGGTTGTGGAAAGAAAGCAAGATGTTTTTTTTTCTGTTTCACTGCTTGGATCCACAAGATAAAGAAGCTTTGATCAGGGGGAAGTTAGTCTCAATCAGGGGGAAGGCATTGATGATAAAAGAAAGAGATCCAAACCTAGTTTTGGCTGAGGTTAATTTCCCTACAACGGAGGTTTGGATGCAGGTGCATGGTGTTCCAATGGAGTATTTTGTCTTTCAACTGGCTGAAGACCTTGGAAAGCTAGCGGGGGAAGTCCTAGAGATAGACTGGAGTGACCACAGAGTAGTCAACATGGACTATTTTTGAATCCGCATCAGAATTGACCCACAACAGCCATTAATGCCGGGGGCTTTTCTTCATCTGCTAGATGGTGTTCCCAGATGGTTGTTTTTAAGGTATGAACGTATTTTTAAAGTTTGCATGAGATGTGTTAGAGTGGGTCACAAGTTAAACAACTGTGACTGGGAGGAATGGATGGTGCTAGAGAACTTAAACCAAAGATACTGGGAAGCAGGGTTCGGAAATGTCTTACCTGTTATGGTGGAGAATGATTTTCCTCTGTTCACTCCCAGATTGAGAGCTTTTAGGGATTTGGGCCCAAATAGAACCACCAAATTCTTGTGCATGATGTTAACGAACAATTTTAACCCGTATCCCCTGGTTTTATACATGCAAACCAGAACCTTGTCATTAATGTGAACTCCTCAACTTCCGCTGACTCAGATGAGGAGTTAATAGATTCAGACGATTCCTCGTATTTTGCTTCGTCGTTTAATTCACCAACTTTAGTTTTGTCTCCTATTTCAGTTCATTCACCACCACCCAACCAAAATGTCAGATTCATTGAACCAGGCTCCACTTTGGGAATATTGCAACAAGCTGCCATTAAGCTTCGGTCATTAATTGCGACCGGAGAAATTCTGGCGGAAAGGGTTCAGGTGGCCGAAGAGGAACATACGACTTTAGGGTTTCAAGATGGTTCGGTTCTTGTTGAAAGGGGGCCCGCACCGGAAGACTTTCAAGCTTCACGACTTCCAAGGGTTCATGCATGTGACCCTTTAATATTTCCAAGAAAAGAAGGGGAGGAACAAGTACAAGAGGGAACTCAACCGTCTCCAACCCAACCGCTGCATCTCTCAAAGGAAGCAAGTATAAAAGAGAAACATATCTGTTTGGAAGAAGGTTTGGGGAAAATGGAGAGAGAAGAGAGTTCAAACAAAATGGAGAAAGAAACACAGAAGCAGGAGCTTGAGGTAGTTAGGCAAGAAGAACAGCCACGCAAGGAGATTGAAGGGAGTCAGAAGAGAGATGAGGAGATGAAAGAGGTTGTTAAATAGAAACCGGATTTAGATCTAAAGGAGCACAGTTTGGCAATCATCACTGTCATCGACGTGGATCCACTTATGACGATACCGGCTTTCAAAATGGAAATTCCGAGTTTTAACGACTTATTTGGCAAGGATGACTCGGAATGGGAGTTGGGAGATGAGGCTATGGAGGAGATCTTGGAAAGAAGGGTGGAGGCTCTGGAGTCAATGATCCCACTCATTGAAGACCCGACGGCTAAATTTACGGGTCACAGGAGGTTATTGTTATCAGTGATGATGAGGATGAGATGTGTGGAAGCGATGAAGGGGGAAATAAGAGATTAATAGGGAAGGAAGCAAAAAGGTGAATGAGACGGTTTCACTACCACCAAATATGATAATGCAGTGGAGGAGAGAGAGCAGAGGCAGCCCGGGTAAGAAACCACGCCTTTCCCGTGTTCCACATCTAGTGAATTCCCCAGGTACTTGTTTTCTTTGCATGGTTCAAATGTCTTTGATTTTTTTAATCCCCTCTCATATACAGTTCATAATAATCAAGATCAAAATAAATTAGAAAGTAATCTAGGATGGGATAAGAATACTTTTGATCACCTTCTCTACGTCAACTCGGGGTTTAGGCAGATTGTCCCTCAACAACCTCCCAGATCGCCATGATTGTCTTGGCTTGGAACTGCAGGGGTATTGGTCCAAAACCTGCAGTTCTTGACCTTTTTTCTTTAACCAAAAAATTTAACGCTTCGCTCTTATTTCTCTCGGAAACAAAGCACTCGGTTTCTTTCATCAACAAAAAGCTAAGGAAATTGGGTTTTAATTCGTTAGGGATTGACTCTTTAGGAATTCTTGGGGTCTTTGGGTGGGATGGAAATCTCCTCTCTCCGTTCAAATTGTTAGTTCTTCTCCAAACTTTATTTTGCTTTCAGTTAATCTTCTCAAAGTAGGAAATTTTATGGTCGGCCTTCTTTGTGGACACCCAAGTGTCCCTAGAAGGATGGAGGTTTGGGAAGAGATTGATTCCCTCTTGGAAGGGCTTTCTCAATCCTTTCTTCTTGTTGGAGATTTTAACCAAACCCTTTCTCAAAGGGATAAGTGTGGACCTAACAACGTCTTGGATCCAGGGGCGCAAATTCGGCGAGACTACCTTAATCATTGGAGCTTGATTGAAATGAACCATATGGGACCTTGGTTTACTTAGACAAACAATAGGATAAGTACTTACCCAACTTTTGAGCGTCTAGATCGTGCTTTGATTAATCCTGCACGGTTAAATACTTTTCCTCACGGTTCCAACATAACATAGGGTTCTTTTCCTCTGACCATTGCCCAATACTTGTTAATATGCAATAAACCAAGAAGGATTTACAAGTTTGAGGCTTGGTGGACAAAACACCAACAGGTCCATGACCTGGTGTCCTTCATTTGGTCCCTGCAGATACCTGTTACCCCTCTTTTTAAACTCCAACAACTCCTCAAGATCTCTTTCAGAACTGTTAGCTTTTGGGCCAAGCACAATGGCTAATTAGCAAATCAGACCGGAAAGGCTAGAAAGGCGGTGTTGCACCACCAAAGCCTGATCCCTAACCATGATGCCATGGTTAACTTCTTTAAGTACAAGCAGATTTTGGAACATCTTCTTCTTCACAACGAGATCTTTTGGGCCCAAAGAGCTCACTGTAATTGGCTCAGTTATGGGGATAGAAACACAAAACTTTTTCACACATCTACCAAAATTAGGAGGAAAAGAAACCATATCTGGGACGTTACACCTGGCCATGGTGATACTATAATGCGTGAGGATGGAATTAGGGAGGCTTTTATCAATTACTTCAAAGAGATCTTTCTTCCAGGGAATAGTAGGAGCATAGGACTAATTTTTCAATCCTTAATCACATAGGCAGTACCTTGCTTCCCAAAGATCTTGATATTCTTCAGAAGTCTTTCACTGCTGAAGAGGTTTATAGGGCTGTTTTCAGCATGAGCCCTTTAAAGGCCTCTGGCCCAAATGGAATCCCTCCAATATTTTTTCAAAAGTTCTGGCCAATCATAGCCAACTCTACAATCACAGTTGTGTTATCTTACCTTAACTCAGGCTTCATTATGAGAGAGAAAAACAGGAAAATCATTGTCCTTATACCAAATTGTGACAACCCTACCACTGTGAAGGAATACAAACCAATTAGCTTGACAAATGTGTTATATAGAATTATAGCAAAGGTTTTAGCTAATATAATGAAGTTGGTCATTCCAGATCTTGTTAGATGGAACCAATCTGGTTTCATCTCAGGGAGAATGATCTATGATAACACAACCATTGCTTCTGATTTCCTCCGCTTCATCGCTAGTAAGAATAATTCTAATGAGGAGGCCTTTGGTAGTATTAAGATTGACATGTACAAGGCCTTGGATAGAGTTAGGTGGGATTTCCTACATGATACTTTGGTCAAGTTTAATTTTCCAAATTCCTTCATTAGGCTCATCATGGGGTGTATCACCACTACCACTGCAGCTATTCGTGTTAATGGCTCCATCACAGATTACTTCACTCCTACTTGTGGTCTGAGACAGGGAGATCCATTATCCCCATTTCTATTCGTTCCCACTGCTGAAGCTCTTTCTAGGGCTTTTGCAAGAGCATAAGAAAACAATCTGATTAGGGCCATCCAGCACTCTAGGAATGGGCCTTCCATTACTCATCTACAGTTTGCTGATGAATCCATTTTCTTCTTCAAAATTGAGGATCAATGTGGTCAGAATCTGAAAAGAGTCTTTGATGAGTACTGTTCCCAGTCAGGACAGGAGATCAAATTCTCTAAGTCTCTCCAGACAGTTAGTCCAAATTGCTCCTTCCATATTAAAATGACCCTTGCTAGTCATCTTCACATCAGCCTTAAGGACAATTTAGGGAAGTACTTGGGTCTCCCACTGAGTATGGGGATTTCTGCTGAGGAGATTACCAGCCAAACCATAGAGAAGGTTGAAAACATATGTGCAAGCTGGAAGGAATGATGTCTTAACAGAGCTGCTAGAACTACTTTATTTCAATCAACCCTCACTAGCCTCCTAATCTACCCTTTATCAAATTTTAGATTCCCTCAATCTTGCATTAAGAGGCTAGAGCAAACCCTGTCCTCTTTCATCTAGAGAAAGTGTAAAGATAAAAAACCAATGCAATGGGTCTCTTGGAAACAAATGTGCAGGCCTAAAAGTCTTGGAGGTCTAAATTTGAAATCTCCTACTATGATAACAAAGCTTTACTAGCTAAGCAAGCATGGAAGATCGCAACTGCCAAATCCAGTTTGCTTTCTAGATACTTTTCCTCCAGATACTGTAGAAGGAACGATTTCTTAACTAGGAAAACTGATATAAATCCCTCTATGGTTTGGAAAAGTTTTTCTTCTGTCAAATCCATTGTAATTGATGTGATTGCTTGGAATATTAGAACAGGGGATAGCATCTCTGCTTATAAGGATAGGTGGATCCCAGATACACCTGTTCTCTCTTCACTGGTGGATGATGACAACAGAGAGGTTATGATTAACGAGTGGATAAGTATTGATAGGAATGGGAAAAGGGTTTGGAATCTGGATAAAATTAGACATTTACCAGCCTGGACCCAAAAACAAATGGCCTCTATCTCCTTGTGACGTTTTGAGCAACTAGATGTGTGTGTTTGGGATAGCTCCTCTTCTGGAAATCTCACAGCTACAACAGCCTATTAGTGGTTAGTTAAGAATGATCTGTGCACCAATCTTATGCAGCATGATGATAAAGGGTGGAGGGGGATCATCCTTGATTTTCCATGGAATCAGTTTTGGAAACTTAAGCTACCGTACAAAATTCTTTCCTTCCTTTGGCAGGCCCTCAGTTATAAACTTCCAACAAATGCCAAAATCCATAAGATATTTAGAAGCCCTAGTAGCCTTTGGAGTCTCTGTAAAACCCAGGAAGAGACTATTGATCACCTTTTCCTTGATTGTAGGTTTGCTAAGATCCTTTGGTCCTTGTCACCCATTAGGTTCTCTTATCCTTGTTCCTTCATCTTCTTAGTAACACCTTAAACCACTCCTTTGGGCATGAAGTTCCTACAAACCTGTTCTGGATTGGTGCAATCACATGGACTATTTGGTTATATAGAAATTCAGTTGTTTTCGGCCCTTGTGTTCTTGCTCTCTCTCTTGCTTTCTCTCCCACTCACTTATGTTATGTGCATTAACATTAGTGGGAAGGAAGCTAGAGCCTCCTTTATATATATCAACAACTTTTTCACACTCGTATATCCAATCCATAGTTCCTCGATCCTGGGAATATGCTTATACAAGCAGATAACATCAATATCTCCATATTGATTTATCTGAGTATGGCCGGACATTCAATAAGCCTCATCCCTCAAGTGGCCGTGGATATTTGCTCCCATTATGTGGGAGGGACAAATCCTCTCTACATCACTACGATCTCTAAGCTTGCTTCCTATCATGCTCGATAGCTATCTTTATGGTTACCCTGTTACGGTGTAACGTTTGATAACATCAAAGCACGATATTTCACAACTAGAGTATCTAGTGACTTCAAGTCTAAGGATTTCAATTATATTAGCACTACGAGAAGCGATTGTGACTTTAACCTAATCTAATTTATCCTTCTCGTTGTGGGTCAATCCAGTATGTCATTTCTCATAATTCATACCCATGTGTTAGACTTGAAATCTTCATATCAATATACACACATACTAGTCTATATTTGATCATCCTATTAATCAATAGACTGGACTAGGGATATTTAAGATAAACAACACATTGTATCTGAGGACTTCATTATATTAGATATCACAATAAATAATAAATGAATATTCTAGCCAATAACATTGTTCATACTAAATATTAGATTGCCTCTAGGGCACCTATTCCAACAGTCTCCCACTTGCACTAGAGCCAATCTGCTGCATCTCGTATGCCTATAGATCTGGCGTGCCCTTCATGCTTTCGCTGCGCAAGAGGTTTTGTGAGTGGATCCGAAAGATTGTCATCCGTTGTAATTTTGCACATCTTCACATCTCCTCAATCAATCATATCACGAATAAGATGGAATCTCCTAAGTACATGCTTAGATTTCTGAGGTGATCTTGGTTCCTTGCCTTGTGCGATCGCCCCTGAGTTGTCACAGTACAACTCTATGGGATCCACGATGCTAGGGACCACACCGAGCTCAGTGATAAACTTCGTTATCCAAACTGGCTCTTTTGCTGCTTCCGCAGCAGCAATGTACTCAGCTTCTGTTGTAGAATCAGCAACTGTCCCTTGCTTGGAACTCTTCCAGCTCACAGCTCCTTCGTTTAGGCAAAATAGGTATCCGGACTGCGATCTGTAGTCATCTTTGTCGGTTTAGAAGCTTGCATCAGTGTAACCAATTACACTCAACTCTTCTTTACCTCCAAATATCAAGAACGCATCCTTAGTTCTTCTCAAGTACTTTAAGATGTTCTTGACATTAATCCAGTGACTCTCACCCGGATTAGACTTGTATCTGCTCACCATACTTAATGCGTATGATACGTCTTGTCTAGTACACAACATGGCGTACATGATGGATCCTATGGCCGAAGCATAGGGTATCCTACTCATGTGGTCCTTCTCAATCTCATTGGAGGGACATCCATTCTTTGAAAGACTTACTCCATGCGACATGGGCAAGAATCCCTTCTTGGAATCTTGCATGTTGAACCTTTTCAACACCTTGTCTATATATGTACTTTGACTTAGGTCGAGCAGCTTTCCAGATCTATCCCTATAGATCTTTATACCAAGTATATAGGCTGCATTTCCTAAGTCCTTACTTGCGAAACACTTTCCTAGACAATATTTAACAGATTGTAAAGTAGGAATGTCGTTGCCAATGATTAGTATGTCATCCACATACAAGACCAGAAATACTACAGAGCTCCCACTAAACTTCTTGTAAACACAGGGCTCATCTTCTTTCTTGATGAGGATACATTGGCTCCTGTTGCTAGAGTTTTCAAGTCTAATGTGCAGGGAGTTTGAAATGAGCTTGATGGGAGAACTTAGTTTATTTCTTGGACTTCATGTTCATCAAATCAAGAAAGGAATATTTGTACATCAAGGGAAGTTACCAACGACTTGTTAAGCAAGTATAACATGTCTCATTCCAAGGTATTGAAGACTCCAATGAGTTCATCTCTGTCCTTAGACAAGGACACAAGTGGTAAGAGGTTGAATCAAAAGGAATATAGAGCTATGATTGGTTCACTTTTATATCTAACTGCTAGTAGACCAGATATTATGTTTAGTGTATGTATGTGTGCAAGGTTTCAGGCAGATCCTAAGGAAAGTCACTTGACTACTATTAAGAGGATTTTCGGATATTTGAATGGAACCAAAGACTTGGAGCTTTGGTATCCAAGAAGAACTAATTTCTTATTGAGTGGTTATTCAAATGCAGATTTTGTAGGTTACAAAGTGGATAGAAAGAGTACTTCTGGATGATGTCGATTTCTAGGTTCATCTTTTATTAGTTGGCATTCAAAGAAGAAAAACTTAGTAGCCTTGTCCACTTCAGAAGCTGAATACATTGCAGCTTGTGCTTGTTGTTCTCAAGTGCTTTGGATTGCTCAACAAAAGGATCTTGGATAAGATTTCAGCAATGTGCCTATTAACTGTGATAATACAAATGTCATTTCTATATCAAAGAATCATGTGCAGCATTCAAGAACTAAGTATAGATGTGAGACATCATTTCATAAGTGATCATGCTGAGAAAGGTGATGTATCTTTATCTTTTATTTCAAACTCTATGCAGATAGCTGATATTTTCACTAAACCTTTGTCAGATGAAAGATTTGCAACCCTAAGGCTTGAGGGTTTGCTAAACAAGGATGCATTGGTTGATGGGAGTATTAGTTCTTACTTGTATTATGTGTGAAAATCTCAAAGCCTTGAGATCATACTTTCTTAAGCAATGAAAAAATGTTTCAAAGCTTTGAAGTTTTCTGGTGTTAAAATTATCAAAGTTTTGAGCCACTGTTTCAAAGCTGTGAGTAATCTGATGTGTTATATTATTTGAAAAATTGGATCATGAAATATTTTGTGATATCTTTTTAGATAATTACAGAATATTCGATTTGTTCAGAGGATTTTGATAAAATATCCAAAAATATCTCAATGAAATCTTTTCAAATCAATTTTGCATGCAGTCCTTTTTCATTCCAACTCTTCTACTTACTTAAGCCAGCTTCAGGGCTTATTGTTCTCAATCTTCACATCTTTCTCTCTGTCTCTGTCTCTGTCTCTCTCTCAATTTCTTTCCTTGACCTTCTGAAACCCTAATTCTAATGGAGCGCAAATCTGAGAGGATTAAGCAGCACGGTCAGAGTTGAAGTAAGTGGATAAAGATGAAGGCTAATAGAAAGATCACTGATCAAGGATCAGATTCAGAAAATACAGTCAGCATTCAAGAGGCCTCTCCTCCTTCAAAGAATATCAAGAAGGGAAAATTAGTTTAAGAAGAGGTTCAATAAGATGGATCTGAATCTGGTTCTAAGACAGAGGAGGTTGTGAAAGACAAGGAGCAGAAGGGTAAAGATAAAGAAGATTAGTCAAGCAAGAAGAAAGAGGCTAGTGGAGTGAAGAATACATGTCAGAAGAAACTATGCCAGAGGAAGGGAGTTAAGCACAGTGCTAAGAACACCAATAAATCTGTTTTATATTGTAAGAACTTGTTGCATGGATCTTGGTTCATTAAAGATAGCTTTTTTTAGTCTTATAAGTGATGAGTTGTTGGAGAAATTTGACATAGACTACATTAAGAGTTTAAGAGATTCTTCTATTGGAAAGATGTTGAATCTACCTTCAGAGGCTTGTCCTAGATTGACTAGGTTTTTTTATCTGAACTTGGTTCAAGAGATTGATGAAAATGAGAGCATTTTTAACTTCAAAAGTTGTTTGAATTGATATGAGGCTAGATCATAGGTTTTTCTCCAAATTTTTGGGCATTCATAGGAACTATAAGATTTATGAGCATCCTGAGAGAAAGGAGTATTTGGAGAAAGCAAGATATTTGTTTTTATTGGAGGGAACACCAACTGGACCCAAGCAGTTAACACATTCAGTGTTGAACTGTGAAGCCAAAATTCTTTCTCAATCATCATGAAGTGTGTAGTTCCCAGAGAACATTCCAAAGAATTGGTGACATAAAAAGTTTTGATTTTGATGTATCTGATTTGTCAAGGCTTTGAGATTCACCTGCCTAATGTGATCATGGATCATATGGTGTCTGTGGTACTAGAACCAATCACTCACTGCCTTATGCTAATATGTTGCCTTTGTTCTTTCAACATTTTGGAGTTTCTTTAAAGATGAGGTGAAGAATACAAGTGGTTTTGGGTTAGTGGATGAATTTTCATTTCAAAGGATTGGTATAGTCCAGAATATTAAATGCAAGTGGAAGTTTTATTCTGAGTTGTCTGCAAAGGAATTAAAAGGAGAAGGAGTATGTTAAACCTAAAGTAGCTACAGCATCAAAGTCTTCTGTTAGTGTGGATTTTTCTCAGGTTCTTGATAGAGTTGAAGTACTGGAGAATGGTGTTGAAGATCTTAGACAAGTGCTTTTTGATTTGTCGACTGATTTTGTGAAGTTTGAGGTTTTGGTGAACTCAAAGTTAGATGCGATTATCAAAGGTTTGAACATAGAGAAGATACCATCCTCAAAAATCATCGACACTAGCATTGATTCAGATGAGATTCTTGAAGAAGCTCTGAAGAAGCAAAAGAAAAATAAAAAGGTCCCAATAGTTCTTACATCAAATGACTTTTTTGAACAGTCTGATGAAGAAGCTGGTGATGAGCAAGCTGGTGATGAGGAAGCAGGAGATGAAAAAAATGCTGAAGAATGAACAGAGAAGGATAATGCTACAATTGAGGAGGTGATTGATGAAGTGATTGCTGATGTAGACGCTAAAAGTTTGGAGGAACAAGATGATGAGATGGATGAACAAGCTGATGCTAGAGAGGAATCAGAAGTTGAAACTGCTGAAAAAGCACAAGTGGAGACTGGGGCAAAAGGTAAAGAAGAAGCTACAGGTGGGAAGAAGATTACAAAGAACGGTGCAAAAGTTGGGACTTCAAAGCCTTGAAGACATTATTTTCTATACCCTTCCGTCTTTTCTCTTTCTTCTCTGAGACCTGAAGTTTTAATTATTTCATTTTTAAAAAAACTCTGAACAACATCCTACATTTCTTCCACTTCTTTGATGAAAGTCAAAAAGGGGGAGAAGAATGTGCAAAGTGCTATTTTCTAGGTTTTTAATTGCTAGATTTTTCTGAAGTTTTTGTAATAATTTTGGATAATATAGGATGTGGTTGATGTTTTTATGATATCAGTTCTTTTAGATATATGTGATTTGTTTGTTTTGATGAGTATGTGACATAATTTATCCTGTTAAGCTTTAATGGTGACTTTGAGTGGCACGAAATTCTGGAAAGCAATCCTATATGTTGTCTTTCATCAAGGGGTGAGATTTATAGTTAAAGCTCTTGAACTTGAATGTGTTTACAAACTCAGGGGAAGTTTGGTCTTTGATGATGAAAGCCAAAAGGATCAAAACTGTTATAAATCTCAAAGCTTCAAAGCTTTGAGATACTGTTTGCTAGAATTAAATTGTTTGAATTTCTTAACAGTTTTTGTGTTTGCAGGCTCGAGGATAGGTTTGAATAAGTGATTCAATCATCTATTATTGTCTTTAACAAGATCTTTAAGCTAATGCTAAGGATTGTACTAGTTTTGCAGATTGCAGGTTTCATTGTATGAACTGATGATCAAAGCTCCAAAGCTTTGAGATTGCTTTTATGATCAGATGTGGTCAACTATTTTCTGTGTGCAGGTTAGTCATAATGGATTCAAGATTGGATTGGGAGTTAGTTTAACTTCTCATTATGATATTTATCTTACCATGCAATTATATTCACATGTGTCCGGTTATATTAGAACTTATCTAAGGCAAAATATGTTAGGGTTTTTGCAGTAACTGATTGTCTAACAGATCAGATCTTTTCTGACTTTTGGTCGTTCAAACGTCCATAATTCAAATTCAAAAGCTATTCAAACATAGTTTTTGAAAGAAGCATCTCAGGGGAGAGGATTTGTAGGAAGTTAGTTCCTAAAATATCTCAGAATTGTTGCAGGTTGTTGATACATAAGCTCAGTTTGAATTTCAAAGGCAAAAAGAGAAATAGAGAGAGGCTAATCAACGTGGGTTTTGAAGAGAGTTACAAACAGGAGAGATCAATTTAAACAACTCTTCAAACAGTCAGGCCAATAATCACTGCAAGGACTGAAGATCATTCATCAAAATATGAAGAACTCTTCCAGGCTTCTCTAGCTTATTCTTTGTGAGTTCTTCTACTTGTACTGAATTGTATCATTCATTCTATCTTTCTAAACCTCACAAACTTAGTAGTTTAGTTGTTCAAGTGAACAACAAGAGGTTCTTATTGTTTCAACAAGTTGTAGTTGTTAACTAGATAGGTTTGGAACCACAAGCTGTATAAGTGTAAGGTAGTTCACTTAGGCTTGAGATCTAAGGCTAAATCTGGGTAATTAATAAGAAGTCGTGTTGAAATCCTGGAGGGATTAGATCCCTAGGGAAGAGACTAGGTCCAATTGTGATTGAACTCTGTAAAAATCCATGTGTCATTGTTATTCATTTTGATTGCTTTTCATTACAGTCAAGAACAGGCCGCACCAAAGCTTTGGAGTATTTTCAATCTCAAAGATTTGAAGCTTCTGTAAGCTGCAAATATATCTCTAGCATCTCAAATCTTTTCCAAAGCTTTGAGATATCAACTGCACATCTACTTAAACTTTCAAAGACTATTTTTGAGAAAAAGTTCCCATAACTTATTCAACCCCCCCTTCTAGTGTATTTGATCCTGCTTATTTACTTGCATTACAAACTTTCACTCCTTGTGTGGTTTCAACTGCCTTGAAGAAGAAGAAATCACCCTTCGATCTTGCATAAGCACACATCCAAGTCCCTTCTTTGACGCATCGTTGTACACCTCAAACTCGCCAGAGTCGTTTGGCAAAGCTAACAGTGGTGCCGTAGTCAGCTTCTTCTTCAGAGTCTGGAACGCCTCTTCACAGCTATCGTCCCAATGATACTTTACCGCCTTCTTCGTCAGCGTAGTCAGTGTCCTAGTAATCCTGGAAAAATCTTTCACGTAACGCCTGTAGTAATCGGGTAGTCCAAGAAAACTCCATATTTCGGACACGTTCTTCGGTGTAGGCCAATCCTTAACCGCTGTGATCTTTTATGGGTCTACGAATATTCCTTCCTTGGAGATGATGTGGCCTAGAAATGGTTCAAGATCTAACTAGAAGTCACACTTTGAAATATTTGCGTACAGCCGTTCTTCCCTCAAGGTCTGCAATACTTCTCGGAGATGTCCTTCGTGATCCCCATCGCTCTTCTAATACACCAGGATGTCATCGATGAAGACGACTACGAACCGGTCCAGAAATGACTTCATCACTCGGTTCATCAAGTCCATGAACACTGCAGGAGCGTTGGTCAATCCGAACGGCATAACTGTAAACTCGTAGTGATCGTACCTTGTGCTAAAGGCGGTCTTTGGAACATCTTTAACCGCTACGCGAAGTCGATGTTATCCAGATCTCAGATTGATCTTCAAGAAAACACTGGATACTTGCAGTTGATCGACCAAATCGTCAATCCGGGGTAGCGGGTACTTGTTCTTGATAGTTGCACTGTTCAGCTCCGGGTAATCAATGCATAATCATAAACTTCCGTCCTTCTTTCTCACAAACAGCATTGGTGCTCCCCAGAGTGACACACTAGGTCGTATGTACCCCTTTTGTAGAAGTTCATGCATCTGTTCCTTCGGCTCCTTCAATTCCGCAGGTGCCATCCGATACGGCGCCTTGGAGATGGGTGCAGTCCCCGGTGCCAAGTCTAGAGTAAACTCCACTTCTCGTTGATGTGACATTCCGGAAATCTCGTCTGGGAATACATCAGCAAATTCCCTTACGAACGGTATTTCTTCCAGCACATTTTCCTTCTTGGTTACGTCCTGGACATAACACAAGTAGGCAGAGTTCCCCTTCTTTACTTGATTGGCTATTGTCACAGCTGACACTAGTCTGATTCGAGGTTCTAGGGTGATACCACGATAGGTGATCTTTTCTCCTTTAGGTCCCTTCAATCGAACCTTCTGATCATAGCAGTCAATAACTGCACGATACTTCCCAAGCTAGTCCATTCCTAGGATCACATCTATGCCTCCTAGGTTAAATTTTATTAAGTTTGCAGGTAAGATACGGTTAGGATTTTCAGTTCTACTCCTTCAAAATACAGTTATTTGGCCATTATGTGTTGCTACTGGGATGGATATGCTAGATGAACTATGCAAACCCAAATTCTCAACAAACGAGGATGATATAAAGGAATAGGATGCACCATAATCAAATAGTATGAAAGCAGGTTGCTCATAAATAGAGAAAGTACCCATGACAACTCCATGAGCAGCTTCTGCCTCAGTCTTTGTCAGCACAGCAATTCTTCTCACGTTTGCATTTTGAGCTCCTACTCCTCCTGCCCCATTGTTTTTGTTCTCGTATCCAGCATTATTGTTTCCAATCCTGGGTTAACCTCCTTTCTGGCCTGCATTGCCTGGGTTATAGTTTTGCTGCCTGCCATATCCATTACCTCCACTGTTCTGGTTGCGGTTCTCATTCTGCTGGTTCCCAAAGTGCTGGTTGCGGGCAAAGTTGTGCCCGTTCTGCTGCGTTTATATACCTTGGTAGTTGTTCTGCTGTGGCCTTCCAAAATTGCCGCCTTGGATAACTTGCTGGTTCCCGACTGGTTGTGACGCCATTCATAGGACCGATTCCCCTTCTTACCGCAATTGTTGCAAGTGACTTCATTCCCTTCACAATCCGCTCCTGGGTGGTTTCTTGGGCACCATTTGCAGAAATTTCGGCGATTTTTATGAGCGAGGGTTCTGTTGGTTTCCACTTTCCTGTTGATAACTCTCTATTAGAGTTATATTTCTTGCACGTTTTATATCGTTTTGCGTACTTTCCGGGTTGATAATCTTAGTTTTACACCATTATTAGAGAGAAAATGTTGAATCTTAGATCTAGGCATTGTATTGTTAATCCAGGCGTTTCTCGCATTATTTTATGTATTTTTTGTCACGTTTGATCGCACGGGTTGTGTTTCGTATTGTTTTGACAGGAACGGAGCTTGAGGAGATGAAGCGGAGAGGGGAAACAAGCTTTGGAAATTTTTCGGGAGCTTAAACGAAGAAGAAATCGTGAAGAAACAGTGAAAATACATGAAGAGGGGAGGCAAATGCAATTTAATGAAGTTTCTGTAATGGCACTTTGACCCCCTAGATGAAAAATGGCCAAACACTTAGTGAAATTTTGATGGCCAACATGAGAGCAACTCACTGGAAGTGTAGGATCACAAGGTGATCCTACAATCACAAGATCACCCGCAAGACCACAATGTGATCCCATGATCAAAAAAGGTGATCACAAGATCAAGTGCAAGACTAGATCTAGGATCAAACGTGATCCTACAACCACAATGTGATCCTAGGATCAAAAAAGGTGATCACAAGATCACAATACTTAAAAAAAATAAAAGAACGAGGCTATTTTATTAAGAGGACCAACGGAAGAAAGAAAAAAAAAAGGAAGAAAGAAGACTCATGCAAGGAGAAGGAAGAGGAGGCTAGGGTTCAAGAGGTGGGCTCCTCCATTGAAGATCAAGGTTTTGCTTTCTTCTTCTCCTCTCTCAATCTTGTTATGGAGAAACTTGTTAATCTTTTTTGGTTGATTACTATTAGCTAAACTCCATTGCTAGGCTTCTCTAGAGAGCCTAGGGTTTATGTAGTAGAATGATTTTCCGGGTTTAGACTTTGTTTCATGCGTTTAAGCTTTGATCTATTGAATGATATTTAGTTTCTTCGACTTGTTAGTGAGTCATGCCTATTGACACGGCGTGATCATGATTTAATCTTCATGAAAACTAGGGTTTGTTCATAGTTCATCGTTTTGCTTAATGTTAATGTTTATTTTATTTACATGTTCTTATTCTATACTTAATCCTTAGTGTGAAAGGAGTGATCAACCGGACGCGCTAGCTAATTAGATGAGTGCACGACAGTGACTTAGCCGAATTGTGATGAGAACTTGAACACAATCCGGAATCACCGAGACCGAAAAGGAGACGTGTTAGGATTGGCCTTAGTGTGGGTAGATTCGTTAGGATTATTTAGCTGATTCGTGAAACGGTGAGCCGACAGGACCCGTTATCGTACCAGTAGATGACCTGCTAGAACGGACTGGTATACAACATGAGACCGAGAGGAGATTGTAGTTAACCGAGACGTAAAATGACATGAGACCGACAGGATATTGTCATAGTGTATTACCCGGCTGAACTAAAATAGGATTTACGTGTTACATAGCTGAACCGGAATTCGTCTACAGCCCTTGGTGATCTAGAGATCGCCTAGTTTCTCCATATCTATTTATTAAAAATAAAAAAATACAAAAATATTAGATTATTTTAATTTTTAAATCAATTAAATCTTTACTCCTGCACCATACTCTAAATTAAATAAGTAATTAAATAATCTCAAGCATGTCATCGTGGGGTCGATAACTCGGGGTTGAAATATCACCCCTATATTACTTGACCGTGCACTTGCGCATACGCGTTAAGAATTCGCGTCAAGTTTTTGGCGCCGTTGCCGGGGACAGCGGTAGATTATTTAGTTAAGAGTTAGTATAGAGTATTTCTTTCAGTTTTGTTTTTTTTTTTTTTCTTTCTCTGTGCTTCACGGGTATCTTGTGAGTTTGTTTTCGCAGGGACACAGGAAGCAAGAGATATGATGAGCATGTCAAGCGAGGATAATTATGAGGGGATCTCGGATTACCCCTACTATTGTGCTAGATGCAGAGTTTGGCACACAGATGACTGCTCAGTGATTTGGTGCTATAAATGCAAGAAGGATCAAAAGTATAAAGACGCGTGCATTTTTGATCCACCACAGTTTCATCAGCACCAAGAAGACTCACCAGCGATTATGGCAAAACGACGCAGTATTATGGAGGACATCCAGGTGTGCTCCAATTTTTTATCTGTGTCTAAACAATTTCCACAAGACGATTCAGCCATAGGTATGGAATACGTGAGGGAGATGATGAAGAGGATAAAGGAACGAGTTGAGAAACTGTCAGTGACAGGGGAATCAAGTATTCAAGAGCCACAAGAGGAGCCCTTCCCACATGACAGTGAGCCTGAAACTGAACCTTCATCATCACCGCCACAAGTGGATGAAGAGATACCTGAGCCGAGCGAAGACTGCAGTATCCAGGAACCATTGGTGGACTCTGCCATTTATGAGGACTCAGAATCTGATTTAGACCAGGGTGGACCTGTGTGCCCGAGATGGGAGGACCTGCTGTATTGCGAGCCAAAACCGCAGGCGCCCTCACATCCTTGGCATGAATGGGAAGACACCGACATTGGAAGCTTATGGTGTGGTGATAATGATGAAGCTGATGAAACACTTGTGCTCATTGCTATTGAGTTTTCAAATTCTTGTTCTATGGGCCATTTTGATGATGATATACATGTCATAGTCAATGAATTTGAAACCAACAAGTGTGGGGGTGAATTGCATGGGTCACTAGAAGAGCATATGGCACCAGGGAGGTACTACTGGGATGACTTTATGGAGCATGATGCATTTGAGCCCAATGGCACTTGGTGGAAGTTGATAAAGAAGAAAAAATGCAAGATGAAAAGAGTCAGCTTCTACACTTCTCCACCATCTGCACAACACAAGGGTGCACGTGAAGTTCAAGAAAAGAGATGGTGGAAGAAGAAGAAGTGGAGAGTTAAAGCTTCATCCACTATCCATGTCGGTTGAGGTAACCGGGTCGGGTCGTCGACCTTAAATTACAAGCGCTTCTTGGGAGGCAACTCAATGTAGAGTAGGATGTTATTTGTTTTATTTATGTTTTAGTTCTCCATACTTGATTTTGAGAGATGATAGAGAGAGAGACTGATGAGTTGTCTAGTTTTGCAGGTAATGTTACAAATCTACCCCAGTGTGCCATGGCACATTTGACCCACGTGGGGAATCTTGAGGGAGTTGGGGATTTTTTGTGCATTATTTTCAGGATGGAGCAATCTACCCCGGTGTGCGAGGCACACGTGACCTTAGGGGAGTTACATTATAGCATGGTGTAACTTGGGGATTGCTTGGATGATCGTCATCAGCGGGAAACTCTCAACGGTCCAATGGACCCCTTCTTGTTGCAGTTTCGCGGACACGGTGCCCATGTAGGTCCGGGCACCTCAGGTATCTCTTACTCTCTCAGTGTCTCAGTTTTGAGCTATACTTGTAAAAATCCACCGCCTTCACATTTAAGCGATGAGTCCTCTAATTATATCTCTAAATTCGTTGAGGACAACGAAAAGCTTAAGTGTGGGGGGGGGGGGGTCAGTGTACATTTTGCTAGCCATGTCGGTCCTTGCATAGCCTTGTTACATGTAGTTGTGTAGTATTGTGAGTATTGTGTGGTTAGTGTAACGTTTTTAATATATTGTTGTATTGTGATAGGTTCAAATTTTTTCTGCATTGTTCTGCACTTTTATATTATTGAGTCCCCTACCCAATCGTTGTGGTTAATCGAGTTGGCCAGTTACATGTAGAGTCTAAGAATTTTTTTTTAAAAAAATAGAGAAAAAAAAATCCATAAAAAATTAAAATTTTTGAGAATAAGGGCAATTGATGAAGCTTGAAACCAGAGAGAGTTCAATGAAAGAGTCTCAATGAATAGGAAGCACCGTAGTAGGGATGTCTTTAATTCTTAGTATCTTGCGCACCTGTTTCACGAAACGATGTCCTGGGTATTCAGGGAAAAGTGGAAAGAAGATGAGGGCATACCTTTAGTTCATTTATTGTGCTAGGAGGATTTAGTCCTAAGGAGTTGAATAGTCTGTTTTCGAGTGGAAACTTGTGGCCTCTTGTAAATGTGGGGTGGACCTTCGTGTAGAGTCGGTTCCATGTGGTACGCTGCTCTATCCTAAGTGAAGTCGGGGGGCGTACACCACCATCCCTTAAAGCGGTTTCAAGAGCTAACCGAAAAAGCCCACACTTAGTAGCTCTAATGCACGGTTGAAAAAAAATTTAGAAGAGAATGAAAAAAAAAGAATCAAAATCTTCTCTCGGATTAGATACGGTGAACAATCTAATGTGCCTCCGTTCACGCGGGGAATTTGGATTCAAGCCAATTAGAGCTTCTAAGGAAAATTAAAGTCAAGCCGTATTACACGGAGTTGTGTCTCCCGTCTCTGGGACAATTTGCATTCAAATGCAATAATGGCTAAGATGGTCTGAAAACCTCAAATGACTTGGCAACAAAAGACTATCTTATTACTAAGGATGCCTAGACCCTCTGAGCAAAAGGGCGTGCCCGAGTCTTGGTAGATATTGGTGGATGTTTGGGGACCCCTTAGTGAGCTTGTGCGTAGGATCACTGTATTTTCAATTCCTTATTGCGGTTGTGTGAATTGCAAAAGAGACTTGTGAGAACTTGATGATTTTGGTTAGTGACAGCGAGATTGCCCGTCTCTTATGAAAAATAAAAAAAAAAGTATGTTGTTTCAATTTTAGCATTGTTCTATAATCGAGTTGCATTTTCTATAGTCATGTAAATTGCATTGTGTGTGTGTGTGATGTTTGTGTCACATGGCTAGTAAAGTTTATGCAATTCGGTGGATTAAAACGTAGTGTAAGGTTTATTTTGCTCGGGACGCGCAAAAAGGTAGTGTGGGGGATTTGATAACTCTCTATTAGAGTTATATTTCTTGCACGTTTTATATCGTTTTGCGTACTTTCAGGGTTGATAATCTTAGTTTTACACTATGATTAGAGGGAAAACGTATAATCTTAGCTCTAGGCATTATATTGTTAATCCAGGCGTTTCTCGCATTATTTTATGTAGTTTTTGTCACGTTTGATCGCACGGGTTGTGTTTCGTGTTGTTTTGACAGGAACGGAGCTTGAGGAGATGAAGCGGAGAGGGGAAACAAGCTTTAGAAATTTTTCGGGAGCTTAAACGAAGAAGAAATCGTGAAGAAACATTGAAAATACATGAAGAGGGGAGGCAAATGCAATTTAATGAAGTTTCTGTAATGGCACTTTGACCCCTAGATGAAAAATGGCCAAACACTTAGTGAAATTTTGATGGCCAACATGAGAGCAACTCAGTGGAAGTGTAGGGTGATCCTACAATCACAAGATCACCCGCAAGACCACAATGTGATCCCATGATCAAAAAAGGTGATCACAAGATCAAGTGCAAGACCAGATCTAGGATCAAACGTGATCCTACAACCACAATGTGATCCTAGGATCAAAAAAGGTGATCACAAGATCACAATACTTAAAAAAAAAAAAAAACGATGCTATTTTATTAAGAGGACCAACGGAAGAAAGAAAAAAAGGAAGAAAGAAGACTCACGCAAGGAAAAGGAAGAGGAGGCTAGGGTTCAAGAGGAGGGCTCCTCCATTGAAGATCAAGGTTTTGCTTTCTTCTTCTCCTCTCTCAATCTTGTTATGGAGAAACTTGTTAATCTTGTTTGGTTGATTACTATTAGCTAAACTCCATTTCTAGGCTTCTCTAGAGAGCCTAGGGTTTATGTAGTAGAATGATTTTCCGGGTTTAGACTTTGTTTCATGCGTTTAAACTTTGATCTATTGAATGATAATTAGTTTCTTGAACTTGTAAGTGAGTCTTGCCTATTGACACGGCGTGATCATGATTTAATCTTCATGAAAACTAGGGTTTGTTCATAGTTCATCGTTTTGCTTAATGTTAATGTTTATTTTATTTACATGTTCTTGTTCTATACTTAATCCTTAGTGTGAAAGGAGTGATCAACCGGACGCGCTAGCTAATTAGATGAGTGCACGACAGTGACTTAGCCTAATTGTGATGAGAACTTGAACACAATCCCAAATCACCGAAACCGAAAAGGAGACGTGTTAGGATTGGCCTTAGTGTGGGTAGATTCGGTAGGATTATTTAGCTGATTCGTGAAACGGTGGGCCGACAGGACCCGTTATCGTACCAGTAGATGACCTGCTAGAACGGACTGGTAGACAACATGAGACCGAGAGGAGATTGTAGTTAACCGAGACGTAAAATGACATGGGACCGACAGGATATTGTCATAGTGTATTATCCGGCTGAACTAAAATAGGATTTACGTGTTACATAGCTGAACCGGAATTCGTCTGCAGCCCTAGGTGATCTAGAGATCGCCTAGTTTCTCCATATCTATTTATTAAAGATAAAAAAATACAAAAATATTAGATTATTTTAATTTTTAAATCAATTAACTCTTTACTCCTGCACCATACTCTAAATTAAATAACTAATTAAATAATCTCAAGCATGTCCTCGTGGGATCGATAACTCGGGGTTGAAATATCACCCCTATATTACTTGACCGTGCACTTGCGCATACGCGTTAATAATTCGCGTCACCTGTTCCTGGTTACCTCCTCTATTGTTAGGCTTAAACCTCTCATTGCCCTTGGTGAAGTTGTTGTTGCTTCATCTTGCCTCTTCTAGCTTACATTTCTCGTGATTCTCTTCTTGGGTGACGCAAACTCGCCAGATGGCTGCAGCTCGGTCTTAGGCTTCGTGAAGAGTAGAGTAGGTTCTGCTTAGCAGAGACTTTTGTAGCCTTTTGTGGAGTCCACCGATGAATATGGAAACTTTGGAATCTTCATCAGGCCCATGTTTCCTACGAACCGCGTCAATTCTGTAAATTTCCGGAAATACTCCGTCACGGAGTCATTTCCTTGCTGCAAATTCTGGAATTCTTGCTCCTTGCTCCTTTTCACATGGTGGGGGTAGAAGCGAGCTCTGAGCCAAGTTAGAAGGGCCTCCCAATTGAAGTTGAGTTCGGCTAGCAGAGTCTCTCGTACATTTCTCCATCAGAGGTTCGCTTCACTTTTTATGTATAAGACCGCATAGTTGACTTTCCAATCAACGTGACATTCTATCGTCTCAAAGATTTTATCCATTTTCCTGATCCAGTATTCCAACTCGACATGATCCTCTTTCCCAGTGAACTCCATTGGTTTCATTTCGTCTACTTTCTTGGCCCAGTTAGTTCTTGCTTGTCATCCGTTATTCATCATCTGAGCCATTTGCGCTACGAATTGCTCCACAGAGATGTTATTAGCCATCGGTTCCTGACAACTTTCCTAAACTAATATCGTATGGTTTCTATCAGTCGCATCCTACGGTATCCTTGGTTATGATCGCGGGAACCTCAATGATCATTTCATAATTTCACAATTAATATATCTAACACAAGTATTGCATGCACCATATAGAAATTTTGCAGTAAAGGACGTATAGCTCATGTCTGCATAACTCATCTATGCAATCAAGATAGTACATCTAGCACAAATCAAATTCTGCTTTCCTCCTTCTCATAAAAAAGATCGGCAATAATATTCATTTCAAACAAACTCATGAAACTGCAATACAGGATGAGGGTGGACGGGAATAATCAATACCTAGGCTACCCATAACCCGAACGGCTTTTCTAATTTTAAATTATCTTGCCCTATGTGCATTTTAGGTTGCACTACAGGTTTTTAGTTCTCATTTAATGGATTGTCTGCTCTGATACCACCTGCAACAACCCCCTTTATTTGGCTCAGACAAGACCGGGAGGGCGATGCTAAAAGTAACGGCAGAAATCAAAAGCACAACATCGTAATTTATTTATTTATTACATAATATTAAACATCACAAAAGTCTCTAGGTATAACACACGCGTCTCCAAAACTACTACATTATGTTGAACTAGCCAAACTAAATTACTACTCGTGCTGATATTCATCTAAGTGAGTCTCGTACCCTGCTACGCCATAGTCTTCAGCTCCTAAGCCTGCGGTGGGAAGGGAACAGTAACCGCGGTTTTCAAAGTCCAGTACGGAAATACTGAGTAAGTAACACCCAAGCTCGTAAAACAGATGATGATGAATAATTTCCTTTTTCACAATAAATAATAAGAGGAAATAAAACCCGATGATTGAAGTAAGAGCAAAAGTAGAAATTCTATTTCTTTTAAATTTTCTTTTCAAATTTCAAAACGGAGAGTATGATTCACAATCTCTTCTTCTTTTCTTTTATAAATATCTAAATCTCAGAGAAAACTATATTATTACTTTGTTGATACGGGGAAGAATCTAATATTCTATCACTAGCAGCCATGACCTTAAGTCTCGGCACCCCCCTAAGACTTCTTGCGGCCAGAGAGGTGAGTACATGGAGCGACACAGCATGTTGCGACCGGGTTAAAATAAATGGGCCGAGTGACCGAAGTCGACACGACAATAATAATAATAATAATAATAATAATAATAATAATAATAATAATAATAATAATAATAATAATAATAATAATAATAATAATAATAACAATAACAATAACAATAACAATAACAACGACAACAACAACAACAACAACAACAATAATAATAATAATAATAGTAATAATAATAATAATAACAACAACAACAACAATAATAATAATAATAATAATAATAATAATAATATAATAATAATAATAATAATAATAATAATAATAATAATAATAATAATAATAATAATAATAATAATAATAATAATAATAATAATAATAATAATAATAATAATAATAATAATAATAATAATAATAATAATAATAAGCTTCTCCGGCACAACTCTCTCCATTTACGTAACTTACGGATTATTATTATTCGTGTGACGACATCAAGTAAAACATTTCTTTAGAATGAACGACATCTCAAATAAAACATGGAAATAAATAACAAACACATTCTGAGACAAGTATTAAAAATCACATTATGACACGAAAAGAGCTAGGCACAACGCTTGACATGTTTACTTACCTTGTTTTAGTAGCTATAGCACGTCTTAGCATTGGCTCGGGCCTACAAAATCGTTACCTACAAATCGTAACTTCTAAGTCAATAAACATTCAAATAAAATGCTACGGATTAATGTGAGTTCTCAAGTATTTTTCATTTAAGTTTAATTAAATAATCAGCAATTTTTCTCTCTAATAAAATGATTAAAAAACTACTCATTTTTTTTTGAGACTTTGAAAGTAAGTTATTTCTTCTTATAACAAAAAAATTCAATAGTAAGACCATAAAAGTGATGTTTAGCACCTTAGTACAAACAGAAAATTAGTCAAACTCAAAAGAACATTTTTAGTTACGAAAATTCTCTCTCTTCTTTATATACTTTAAATAAATATAATTTAATGAAGTCGTCAAAATTATATTTTTTTTTTATATTTTGATTTAGTATTCGACCTTCATTTGTTCATATATCCCCGCGCTTAGTGCGGGTTCTCACCTAGTAATCATAAAGCTTAGCACGTCGAAGAATAGTTTTAGTGTGATTATCCGTGACCTTTCAAGTTAAGGGAGTTGTAAGTGCCATTAACCTTACAACGGAATAGTATAGGGAGCAAACGATTAGTCCTATCCATTTTCTCTTCATTATTAATTTTTCATTTAATCACAACTTAATTTTCACTGTCATGCCTTATATCCGTAGTTAGTAAACAACAACACTGTTTTTACACTGCGATTATTCGATTAGTTAAATTTTCACCTCGAGCCATTTGCATTCAATGTTACCTGGAACTTTGTGATTATTACTGTACCGACTATTGTGAGATATTTGTTGAAGGCTTGAAGCGTGTCAACCGCCCCCATCTATCATATATGAATCTGCGAAGGTAAGAAGATTTCTCAATTAATGTTACCAACATCTATCAGGTGAATATTTCTGCCCCATTGCATTCTCTAACTTGTTAAAGGAAAATCTCAACACTATTCAACAACTCATTCCATTCTATCTTGCAATAATTGGTGTTTGAGCCCGTTTGGTAATAATTTTGCTTTTTAGAACCCCGGTTTTCATGTCAAAAACAGTTGTTGATGAGTTTGATAAATTCCGATTTATCTGTTTTCTGGACAACAACTACTTTCCCACCGCAATTTTTGAGAAGCAGGGGAGGGGTTGCTTTTCCGAAATTGACTTTTTGATAATTTTATTGATAAACTTTTTTATCCATGTCGTGACAGTAATTTAGGAAAGACATATCTAAATGTAATTAAACTTGACAATGTCTGATATTGTCATTTCGAAACTTACAACGATTCTAAAACAATAATTACTAAACATAAAATGCAAAAATTAGTTTTCCATAGCTAGTATGTAGATGTTTATACCGCAGCTTTCTCACAACAGTTCCAACACATCTTCTTTCTAAAATGCCACAACATTCCTAAACTCGCCCTTTGTATACATAAACACTGTTTCAGAAATTATGATAGGGTAGTACTTAGGGCAAAACTTAAAAGATGGAAACTAAATGATAAAACTGAACTGTCTCCTCCTCTCTACCTATATAGAATTTTACTAGATAGGTTTAAACAGGTATACGGAACTGATTTTTAATTTCTCGGTCCAACTTAACAAGTGTTGATATTTAAAAGAAAATTACACACAATTATTTATTTTTCAGGATGCCAGTCATACACAAGGTGAGTCTCGTCAGACAGACACATTGCCACCCTGAACGTTTCACGTGCACAGGACAGTACATTTCAGCAAAGAAAAATAATGAAGCAGCCACACATTTTACAGATACCCACATATTTGTTTATTGTTCTTCACCATGGAAGCAGCCAACTTGAAAATCCACACCCAGTGTCATATCAGTTGAGATGATGATCTTCAATATGCTTGGAGAATTCCAAACAGAAGTCCATCAGTGATATTGGATCTTCAACATTCTCATTCAGTTTTTCGTATTCGAAAGTCCATTTCACCACATTGTTCTCTCGTTTGGTGTCGACATGAACTGTAGCTGTGAAGTTCTTGTACAGCTTCATGAGATCTCCTTCAAAAACCGTGAATGCCACAGACTTGTTTTCCTCATCTATGGCTCCCACTACAACCCTAGCAATCTTTTGCTTTCCTTCTGTATTTTTAAATAAATCATCAGGTGTATTTTTTTTTTCTTGCTATAAATCAAACCAACGGAAAGGGAAAAGCTTGTTCATAAGTAGAAATAGTATTTATACATACCATGAGTGTAGTTCCAGACGACAATAGAGCCAACAGTTCCCCATTCACCTTCATGTAGATCAACAGCTTGTATGTGAGTGGGGGTAATTTCTGAAATTTCATGTGGTTTGTACCTGAATAAGTCGTGGAACAAATCTGCGTCAGATTGTATTTCTATCTCCCTCACCAATCTTCCATGCAACACCATCTCATTTGGAAGTTCAGATGAACTGTTGAGATGATGATCTTCAATATGCTTGGAGAATTCCAAACAGAAGTCCATCAAGGATAACGGATCTTCAACGTTCTCATTTAGTTTTTCGAATTCAAAAGTCCATTTCACCACATTGTCCTCTCCTTTGGTGTCCACATGAACTGTAGCTGTGAAGTTTTTGTACAGCTCCATGAGATCTCCTTCAAAAGCCCTGAATGTCACAGACTTGTTTTCCTCATCAATGGTTTCCACTAATGCCCTAGCAATCTTCTGCTTTCCTTCTGTATGTTTAAATATACTAAATCATCAAGACATACGTAAGGTTGAGGATGCTATAACCTTGTAACTCGCCAAATAACAAATAGACAAGTCATAATCACTCAAATTAATCAATAGGTTGATCTTTTCTATTCGATAAAAATAAATGAAACTAACGGAAAAGGAAAAGCGTGTGCGTAATTACAAATAGCATTTACACATACCATGAGTGTAGTTCCAGACCATGATAGAGCCAACAGCTCCCCATTCGCCTTCATGTAGATCAACACCTTGTATGTGAGTGGGGGTAATTTCCGAAATTTTGTGTGGTTTGTTCCTGAATAAGTCGTGGAACAAATCAGCATCTGATTGAATTTCTACCTTCCCCACCAATGATCCATGCAACCCCATCTCTCGTACTCCTTAATAGAATGATTACAAAAGATTGACAATGGATGTTCTGCATCTTCTGACTCCGCGGCCGATGCTTTTATAGTAAGCTATGTATGAGATGGCAATGATAATTTTGGGCAATAACAAATGGTGGCCACCGCCAACTTGCACAAATTACTATTATTTAAATACGGTCTAGCAATGCAATCATCACTCCGTGAAAGTTAAGAGTCAAAGATTGTCTGCTCACAGGACTTATTTGTTCCAGAGAACAGTGAAAACATGAAATATCTGTTCCAGTAGAGGAACAATTCTAAGACTAACTTAATTCACATGTTGCAAATGGGGTTCACTGGGAAATGAACAGTGTTTTAATATGTTAGCGAAAGTAGTAAAGAAAAAAATAAAAAACATGTTGATCTAAGGACGAAATTGTGCTGAAACGCCAAAAACGGTATGTACTCCAAAAAAAGATTAATTTACGGATTCCCCATTGGGCAGTTTGACTCAATGCTCAAGACTCCGAAAACACTAACAAACCAGAAAAATACTACAATAAAAAAAATGACAGTTTTACAGTTGCAGCTGAGACCATGTGCCATTCCTTTATTATGATGTCAAGAAGACGAAGAACCGAACATGGAGCCCGCAAGGCCGCAGATAATCATGAGAACAGATTTTACAAATTCAACTAAAGAATGATCTACTAATTAGGAATCTTAGATTTCTGAGAGAGCGTAGAACCACTCTGCATGCCTCAAGATAATTATGTGGACTTATACTAGTAGTTGCGCTTTTTGTATATTAATCGAACATTATTCATCAATAAATTTATTTTGGCATTCTTGCTTCCGCAAAGTTTCTTATACTTTTCGCAGAGGTAAGGTGTTTTAACTCATGTAAAAATAGTGAAAACGTCCTAAATTTTCCCTAATTGATTATTTTAGGAATTTTCAGACAGATTCCCTTGTATATTTAACTTGCTTAACTCATTTTCTTCAAGTTTCAAAATATCCAAGGAAAACATTCGATATAACAAACTTGAATATAGGGAAAAAACTTTGGTGCGTCCCAAAGGTAACCGGCTAAGCCGGTACTAGCCGGTTATTACGAAAATGCCAGCTACCGGACGAAAAAAGTGGTCCCAGAGGCCAGCTACTGGACAAAAAAAGTGGTCCCAGGAAGATTCCGTTTTAACCTAGATAGCATTGTTAACACTATAGAATGAACTAAGCTGAATAAGATAACACGGAGATATCATTGATTAATCTTTAGTTAGTTAGTTTAACAGTTAAGATATTAACACTTTCATTTAAGATAAACCCTGAGATATCATTGTTAACAAAACTTTAATCCTTAACTAATCACAACAGAATTAGAATTAAATACAGGATAAACTATCATACATTGAAATTAAAATGTTGAAAATGACAAAAATCACAACATACAACAGTTTCACACGAAAATAGTGGGCTTTTGAAGCATTCTCGGCCCCTTCGAGTCTCACACTTAACTGAACACAACAGAATAGAGAAGAAAACTATCTTACTTTGAAATTAAAACGATGAGAATGACAAAAATCACAACATACAGCAGTTTCACATGAAAAGAGTGGGCTTTGGAAGCATTCTCGGCCCCTACGACTCTCTTACTCAACGTTGTTACCTCCTCCTGAAGTTGTTGGAGATCTGGAGCACAAAAAGGACTGGGAAATTCATCTTCCCAGTAGAAATAGTTGCATTGTTGACCTCTAGGCTTGGCACAATTCCAAAACACGCGTCCGTCATTTCCGGGCGTATGTGCGGTACGACTTACCGGGTAACGGCCACAGAAACACTGCCCAGGCCTACACCCTGACCTCCGAGATGAATCTTCTCTTGAATATGAAGGTGGATTGCTTGGTGAGGGTGAAGAGCTTACACTATGTTGAGACATTTCTTAGAGAGAAAGAAGAGAAGGGTGAAAGAGAAGGAGAACAGATGAGATCTGAGAGTGAAGAGAGAAATAAAGAGTCAGTTGAGTGTGGTTGGAGATTGTATTAAAAGCGGGCAGTGGGTAGGTTGGCTGATATAAATGCAGGTATCTAACTTTAAGATAGATTACTTAACAATTTAGAATTGGTACCTAATAACGTAGTAGTGCATTTATTAATTCAGTTTTGGTAGGTGAGGGTAGTTGGCCAACACCAAATGCACCTTAAATAAAACTAACTGTACAGTTTGTGTTCACAAAAAATCACAAGCAATTTTTGAGAAAACAACACAAGTCATCAAATCATAAGCAAACAAACATTGCCTAATCATCATTGGGAAACATTGTTCATAACACACACTCTCAAACATACAACCCACAAAATTTACTGACATAAACATTGTTCATATTACAAATTCCCAAACAACATAACAGACAAACTCACTTTTTTCCATTCTTCCCCGACGACTTTCGCGCCGACCTCCTCGTCTTCGCCCCGGATTCCAATGGAACAGTAGGAAAAGAAGTGAAATTGTACATCCTTTCAAACTCATGAACATTCTCATCAATAGACTTGAAGCTCAGTAACTCTTCAAACATCTTGGCCTTGTGGATGTTGTAGTCTGATCTAGCCATTTCAATGGCTATCCAGATTCTCAGATGCTTCACTTGAATAGAGAAGTTCTTCTTTGGATTAGGAATCAGGTCCCTCAAGTGGGTCATGAAGAAGCATACAAAAGGGCCACAATCACACCTGAGAGATTAAAATAGAATGCAGTTGTGATGTATAATATAGTGTGTTTAAGAAAATGGTGAGTGGAGTTAATGAATAAGTTTTTTACCCGTTTGGTTGTTGGGGAACGTCGTCATTCATGTACCACACATCCCACTTTGTGATGTCATCATGGTACTCTGGATAGGAGGATAGCACCTGGTGAATTTGATTAACTTTTCTAGCCACATTCCTCTCAACATACCCAAGTCCAGAAAGCGAGTCCAAGACGTATATTTCCTTGTCGACAAAGGAAATGACCATCATGAACCAGTGGGTTCGATGTACATTCATGGGCAGGGCAATCTATTTCATTAACAATTCAACATAAAATAAGTTCAACAAAATATGAATGTATAAAGCAGATTGCATTGATAGAAATCGTAAATCTTACGTAGCCCATCTCGCTCCACGTTCCTCCGTATTTATCGGACACTTGGAAATATCGATTACCCTTCGTTGGCTGAACAAGAATTAAAATTAATGATGCTATTTTGTGGAAGAATTTTAAATTGAGTTTTTATCCAATGAAAAGGGAATGAACTTACGGCATAATGTGTTCCGAGGTACCAAATGCGAGGGATTCCACCAAATGGTCGGCTTCTTTCTTTCAGATGAAGCAATTGCAAATATGCATCGATGACCTAATTGTTTAAAAAGTGAATAGAAAAGTGTTATGATGATGATGGAAGAATGTCTTAAGAAACTACGTTAAATCAACAAAAAGAAATATTTACTTCGTTGTCAAACCATTTACCATCCATGAAGCGCCACGCGGCATACCTCGTCACCTTCTCATAATCAGCAATGTTAATAACCAACTCACTGCAGATATAATAACAAATCAAACCATAAGTAAAAACAAAATTTGTGTCTTGTACAGCTTATTTAGGAAATTTGAATGTAAATAACACTTACTCTCGCAAGCTTAGTGGAATTTTGGGATCCCAAGGTTTTTTATCGAACTTAGGCTCATATTTGTGAGACAAAAAGAAGTTGATCCAGCAATCTTCCAGGCTAGGCATCTCTGGCAGACATGTCATTTCCTCAGGATTGCTTTGTTGCTTCTTAAGCGACACCCGATTCGACCCCCTTATGATCCACCGCGCCTTTCCCCGGACAGACCCATCAATGTTTTTCCTTGGGTCCGCCCAAGAAGCCAAGGATGCCTCCTCCTAATAAATCAACAAAATGTTAGAATTGGAAACAGAGACATCAAGTCTAAAGTTAAAACAGTTAATACACTTACCTCATCGTCATCGTCAGAGCTGACTTCTTCGACCACCTCCATCGAAGAGCTAACCTCATCCTGATTCTTCTTCTGCTTCTTCTTGGGAGGTTCTTCTTGTTTATCCTCTTCACCTCCCTTCTTCTTTTCCCCTCCTTCCTCTTCCTCCGTTTCATCCCCCTGCTTCTTTTCCGCTCTTTCATCTACCTGCTTTTTCTCATCTTCTTCCTTCTTTCTCTCCTCATCCTTCATCTTCTTTCTTCCATCTTCCCTCTCCTCCTCTAATTCAGACTTTCTCTTGTTAACAGTCGCGAACATGGCCAATAATGTTTGCGGGTCAGCATTCTGCGCTAGCTGTCCCAAAAGATCCTTCAAATAATTCCCTGGTGGGAGAACTAATTGAATTGCTGGTGCAACAGCCTTCTCAGTAATTGGCTCTTCATCCATTTTCTTCAACTTCAACTACAAAGAACAACAGAGTATAAAGGTTAACATTTAAGATAAGGATGTTAACTGATAAAAACATAGTTATAAGTTTTATGTAAAAGGTTACTCACATTTTCATTCATACACACATACTTCCATCTCTTAGAAACATCAGATGTCTTCCAGAATTTCAACCTGGGACTTGCATTCTTGTCTTTGCAGCCCTTGGGATTTTCTTGAAATTTGGGGCAAAACTTTTCTAAGTACAGAAGCTACAAAATATACTCACAACATTAGAACTTAAGAAGGAGCTATTAACATATTAAACAGAAATTATAAAAAAAATGACAAAATTCTAGATTATTACCACAAGAATCAGCACGCAACCATTTCCTCGCAAGGTTTCCCCAGTCTGGGCCTTCACATTTTGTTTCAACCAGATGATCAAGCCACAATTCCGCCCAGTTCACCTTTTTCAGGTGCTCCAAATCTACAACAAGTTTGGCCAGCCCAGACCGGACTCCTTGTCGCCCGATCGGCATCCCTAGGGCCCCCAAGATTAAACAAACAGCCCTCTGCTTCCACTCATCATTGAACAACTTCCTATTTTTCAAGAACCACGGAACATACTTACCGACCTTTGTGTTGTCCTGACGAGGCCAATTCTGTGTTCCACTTCTTGTACAACCTTTGGATCGACCTCCGGAAACTTAGTTGATCCGGTGCATTTTACTCCAAGGAGCCAGCCGACAACTTCCGGGGTTACATCCACAGTCCGGCTGTGAGCCGTCAAGGACCCCTCGGTGTCAAATGAGTTGTAGAGGAATTTGTTGAAAGCCTCGGGGGTTTCTGAAATCTGTAGGTGCTTTAGTCCTCCAAGCCCCACTTCAGTCAACCATGACTGCTGTTCATCTGTCATATCTTTGAAGAGAGCCTTAACAGAGGGCAGGCTCATAAAGCTTTGGAACCGCCTCGGGTTCTTCAGCTTCTTCTTTGATTTGCCCTTCAACTTGGCTGCAGCCGATTTCTTCTTCTGCTTGGCCTTCTCACCGGTTGGTCTTCTCTTCAATGTGCCAGCTGATTTCCTCTTCTCTCTTTCTTCGGTGGCAGCTGTTATATAGGGTTCTTGTTGGGACTTTGTCAGCCTTTTCCATTCATCGTTTATCCTCTGTTTGACATCGTCAGTTATCTTCACACTAGGATCTTGTTTCTTGAGCTTGTGCGTCTGAACATTTCTACAACAATCATGAGACAATAAAGAAAAATAAATTACAATTCCAAGTACTAGATCCATAACATATAAGACACACCCTCAAACATTTAAAATCAAATAAAGTCATTAGACTTTAAAGTAATACCATGCATTATGATGTTTGAACAGGTAATCGTTTAGAAAAGGACTTTAATAGTTTAGAACGAGGGTGCAGAATAGTAGACATTGGCTTCACAATGAAACAAAATTTTACGAGATGATTGATTAGGGAAGAAACTTACTTGAATCTTATGTACGCATTCATGGCATTGCCATGATGGGCTTCATCGTCACTATCATCTTCCCTCCTTTGTTCCACAAGTTGGTCACTTACCTCATCTTCCTTCTGTTCCTCCCTATCCTCCTCCAAATCCTCCTCATCTTCTTCATCATCATCGCTCTTATCCTCCACGGGTTTGTATTCTTCGTCATCGTCATTCTGTTCCTCCTCTTGGACCTCATCCTCCTCCTCCTCCTCCTCCTCATCCTCCTCATCCTCCGGTTGCTCTTCAGCCTCAGGTTGGATATTATCATTTGTTCTTTTCTGAACAGTGTATTGGCTTACATCAATCTCCTCATCACTCGAGAATTCCGTCGCTTTCTGATCGTATCTTTTTTGTTCATCCTCAGGTAAGTTGAGAAATACTCTATACTGCTGTGCTATCAGTTTGGGAGGCATATCCTTCCCTCTATATCCCATTGTAGATTTTTGATGGTTACTGTCATAAGTAAACAGTTGAAAAACTTAAGTAAAACCTTCAAATAACACAGAAGGCAATTTAAATTTCAGAGATTACAGATCTAACAATTAAGTTACATGGGATAACAGTGCATTGTGAAACATGACAATTAACAAAGATTAATTTAGGACAAAGTGAGAAGGTAGAAAAAATTTTCACAAAATTTGATTTTAAGAAGGAGTTATTAATTCATTAAACAGCATGATAAAAAAGAAGGACATTTAAAAAAAAAAGTGATTACTTACAGGAATAGGTCAAATCCAGGAGTATGCTTCACCTCTACATCTTCATTCTTGCGCTTAGAAGCCTTCTGATTTGTTCGTTTCTTCACTGCCTTCGGTGGTGCTGGATGTTTCCGGGTCGATCTCCTAGGGACTTCCTCAACGTGCTCTTCCTTCTTTGCTTTCTCTTTCTTCTTTAGTTTCTTCTTCTCTGTACTGGCACCCTCTGTACTCGTACTCTTCTCAATTAAGGCAGCAGCCTCAGCCAATTTTTTCAATTTGTCTGCTTCAACATCCGCCATTTCAAAATCAACCCTTGATAATGGAATTGCATCGAGACCATCTCCAAAATTCTTCAGACCAATTTCATCCGTGGACTCCGTTGTCTTTCCCTCCTGTGAACTCCGTTGTCTTTCCGAGTTGCTAGAGTTGCTATCGATCTTGTTATCGGCAAGATCTTGTTGTTTTGATCGTCTTTCTCGAATAATCTTCTTCTTCGCCATGGATTCTGTATGTTGATTGAAGGAGAAAAGATGAAGATGGAGAAGATGAAGATGGGGAAGATGAAGAGGAAAGTTGCGAACTGGAATGACTCGGGGTGTCACCATGTGTCCTGGAAAACATGCCAAGGACAATGCTGGGAGTTATTTTGAAATGACTTCAAGTTTTGCTCCTCTAAGTGACATAAAGGGGCAAAAATTGAATGAAAACTCGATAATTGTACGAGTTTAGCCATGAAATGTGCCCCCAGCATGCCAACTCTGATTTAATGTTGTATTTGGGTCATTTTAACAAGACAGGGAGTTTTGAGGTCACACCCAACCATGGGACTTGAACACCGAGGGATAAGGGTGTAACCGACTATCGACATTGTGAGACTTGATGTTGTGAGAAGTGACCGTGTGTTGTAAGTATCAGAATTGGTCTTAAAATGTCACATAGTGCTAGTATGTGTTGAGTGGTGGCACAAATGAGATGCATAGACGTCAATCAAACTCAGTTTGGGTAACGCGTACCCGTTGGAAACATTGTTCTTTCCCATTAACTACATCACCAACATAATTCTGTACCCAATTTGAGGACTTTGTGCCTGCCTTGTGTTTCTACCATGCATGGCAGTGTGCACAACCTCCAAAAACCCACAAATAGGCATCTTTGAGTATTGATTTGTTAGAGTATTAACAACTCATTCTAAAACAATGTATGCATCTTCTTAACTGCTAAACCCTAGAGAGGGGTCTATCTTAGAATTTATAAGATATTTCCCTTTAAAATGCCACTTATTTTGGTTTCTTCGTCGATGGAATGCTCGGGGTGTCACCATGTGTCCTGGAAAACATGCCAAGGACAATGCTGGGAGTTATTTTGAAATGACTTCAAGTTTTGCTCCTCTAAGTGACATAAAGGGGCAAAAATCGAATGAAAACTCGATCATTGTACGAGTTTAGCCATGAAATGTGCCCCCCGCATGCCAACTCTGATTTAATGTTGTATTTGGGTCATTTTAACAAGACAGGGAGTTTTGAGGTCACACCAAACCATGGGACTTGAACACCGAGGGATAAGGGTGTAACCGACTATCGACATTGTGAGACTTGACGTTGTGAGAAGTGACCGTGTGTTGTAGGTATCAGAGTTGGTCTTAAAATGTCAAATAGTGCTAGTATGTGTTGAGTGGTGGCACAAATGAGATGCATAGACGTCAATCAAACTCAATTTGGGTAACGCGTACCCGTTGGAAACATTGTTGTTTCCCATTAACTACATCACCAACACAATTCTGTACCCAATTTGAGTACTTTGTGCCTGCCTTGTGTTTGTACCATGCATGGCAGTGTGCACAACCTCCAAAAACCCACAAATAGGCATCTTTAAGTCTTGATTTGATGGAGTATTAACAACTCATTCTAAACAAATAGATGCATCTTCTTAAAGGCTAAACCCTAGAGAGGGGTCTATCTTAAACTTTATAAGATATTTCCCTTTAAAATGCCACTTATTTTGGTTTCTTCGTCGATGGAATGACTCGGGGTGTCACCATGTGTCCTGGAAAACATGCCAAGGACAATGCTGGGAGTTATTTTGAAATTACTTCAAGTTTTGCTCCTCTAAGTGACATAAAGGGGAAAAAATCGAATGAAAACTCGAGAATTGTACGAGTTTAGCCATGAAATGTCACCCCAGCATGCCAACTCTGATTTAATGTTGTATTTGGGTCATTTTAACAAGACAGGGAGTTTTGAGGTCACACTTGAACACCGAGGGATAAGGGTGTAACCGACTAGTATGTGTTGAATGGTGCCTGCCTTGTGTTTGTACCATGCGTGGCAGTGTGCACAACCTCCAAAAAACCACAAATAGGCATCCCTGAGTTAACCAATTGATGAACAAACAAAAAGTTAATAAAATTTTACAGTGATGAGTATAATAAAAAATAAGATAGAGTGCTCTCTAGACTTTAGAATTATGGAAATTATATTAATATATTTAGAAGGAGATATTAAGAGACAGTCAAATGCAAACGCAAAGATGGCGATACTTGTGTTTTGTACATTTGTACACACTGTCATGGCAATACTAATAAAATAATATACCAACAATACAAAATAAAATTAATTATGACACTCCACAACTAAAGAAATTAAAAAAACAATATGTTTGTTACGTTAAGATGGAGTCATTAAAATATTTTTGTTTTTGTCTAAAAATGTAGATAGCTTTTTCTGAAAAATTTGAAATATGGAAATTTTAAAGTTAGTTGTCCCATCCTCTTCATTACTGGCAACCACACAACCAAATATCTCTCTCTCTCTCCGAGGTTTCTTCATTACTGGCAACCGCAAACCAGACGAACCCTATCACAAATCTCAAATCTCTCTCTCTCTCTTCTCTCTCATCAGTTTCCCGAATTCAACTTCCCCTTCCATCTCTATCACAAATCCATGGCGGACCAGGAAGATACAGGCGTAGGGGAGTAGATTTCACCTTCCAAAGACATCGATAAGGTGATTTCAGATCTAAACTAGGAGGTAAGCCCGGTTAATTTGGAAGTCCTTTTAACTGCAAATCCCCTCACTCCTGTCTTGAACCCAACCAAAGATCGAGGATCTAGCCCTCAAGAATCAGTAGGAGATGGGGGCTCCAAAACAGAAGAGGGAAACCCCAGCAAAACCGAAATTGGAGGAGGGGATTCGCATGAAGAGGAAAAGGAGGCTCACCCTAACTCCACCAACTCAATTGGTAGACAAATCTGGGAAGATTCAACAAAAGTCCTTCCTTTATCAATGGTCGAAGGACCATAGTTCGAGGATGCTAGTGGCATAATCCAATTGGCCGATGCTGCTGCCTCAGTTGAGAAGAGAAAGAATCCAGAGACGGAAGACCTTGAGAGGAAGAAGAAAGCCAAGAAGCAGCTTCACTTCGCTTCGGAGGAGGACAAAATTGTGAACATCCCAAGGAGGTCACCAAGGAAAAAGCCAGCCCCACCAAGACCATTGAAGAAAAGGGGAAAGAAAAAGGTTTCTAAGAAAAGGGGAGAGAGCTTAGAAGATGAAGTAAAGAACATCCAGCACACACCTGGATTTGGCATGTTCATGTAAGTAATCTTCTGTCAAAAACATGAACTTTATTAAATATGCTATCTAAAGAATTGACCTTTCAAACTTTAGTAATGTGTTCTGCTGACTTTAACTGTTAATTGCTTTTTCTTAATTATTGATAAATCTTACTATTGTTATAAAACTGATAGCCTGTTTTTTTGCAACTGTTTACATATGACTGTTAATTTGCAACTGTTTACATATGACAGTGAGGAGAGGAAATATGCTTTCAAATTGAAAGACAAGGATATGCCTCCCCAACTTTTGGTACAGATGTATGCCCTATTTTGCAATTTACCACAGGAGCAACGAGACAATTACGAGAAAAGGGCCTTGGAATCCTCTAGTGATGAGGATCATGATGTAAGCAAGTACAGCTTTGAGATGAGGAAGAATGAGAAGGACAAACAGATTGAACAGCAAGAAGATGATGAGGAGGAGTCAGATGAGGAGGAGTCAGATGAGGAAGAGAAGGAAGAGAATGGAGATGTGGAGGAATACAAAGGAGATGAGAATGAGAGTGATGATGAAGCTCACCATGTCAATTCCATGAGTGACTACATCAGATACAAGTATGATTTAACTCTCGCGAAAAGTTTGTTAAATAATGTGTCTCCTGATCTGCAGTTAATTTCTTATCTATTAGAACCTCAATCTAATATATTTACTGCCCTTTCTGTTAAAGTTTGCATAATGTGTCTCCTGATCTGCAGTTAATTTCTTATCTATTAGAACCTCAATCTAATATATTTACTGCCCTTTCTGTTAAAGTTTGCATGTTATTACTTCATCTCTAATGGCTTTCGCTTTAATTTTAATTGTTTGTTGCTGTTTTAGTTTATTGTATGCCTCTGTAAATTTAAATTATGGGTTGATTTTTATAATTTCATAAATGTGAGGATGCACAGTCTTCGGAAAATAGATCCTAAAATGAGGATGACCAAAGCGTTCCTACAAAGCATCAACTTGGAGTGGAAATGCATGACCAATATCCAGAAGGAACCTTATCTCACAGCGGCTCATCAAGAAAAAGACAAGCGGAAAAGAGAAGGTTCTTTGAAAAGGAAGTCGACGGGGGAGAAGGAAAAGTTGAAGAAGAAGGCGGCTGAAGCCAAGCTGAAGGGTAAGTCAGTTAAAAAGTTGAAGAATCCAAGGCGATTTCAGAGTTACATGAGCCTGCCCTCTGTTCAGAATCTTTTTAAAGAAATGACGGTTGAACAGAAAGCATGGATGCACGAAGTGGGCCTTGGAGGACTACAGCACCTAAAGATCACGGAAACCCCAGAGAAATTCAACCAATTCATTTACAAGTGCTACGATACCGACGGGTACTTGACAGCGCACGGCTGCACCGTGGAGATAACACCGGAAGTTGTCGGGTGGCTATTTGGAATCCGATGCTACGGAGAAACAGAGTTCCCGGAGGTCGATCCGATGCTACTCCTCAGAGTTGAAGAAAGTATCGGCCTCGTTAAGGACAACACAACTTTCGGTGAGTACGTTCCGTGGTTCAAGGCGGATGAGAACAGGCTGCTGTTGAATGATGAGTGGAAACGAAGGGCTGTTTGCTTGATCTTGGGTGCACTGGGAATGCCGATAGGACGAGCAGGAGTCCGGAGAGGTCTTGCTAATCTTGTTGTTAATTTGGAGCACCTGAAAGAGGTAAACTGGGCAGCCTTATGGCTGGATCACTTCAAGACACAGCAAGTTAAGGCTCAGACTGGAACATTCCTTCGCGGAACTGGTTGCGTGCTGATTCCTTTGGTAAATCTCTAACTCTGTTTCAGTTATTTTAACCATGAAGTTTAAAATATTAATAGCACTTTCTTAAATGCTGCCATCTCAATTTTATTTTTCTAGCTTTTGTACATGGAAAAGTTCTGCCCAAAGTATCTGGAAAACCCAAAAGGATGTCAGGATAAGGAAGCAATTCCAAGGTTGAAATTCTGGGAAACCTCTGATGTTTCCAAGAGATGGAAGTATGTCCAACAAAACAACAATGTGAGTGAACTTTAACATTGACATTAAAGTGTCCTGTTTATATATTAAGATTACTATCTTAAGTTTATGTCTCTCAACTCTGTTTTTGTATGTAGTTGAAGTTGAAAAAAGCTGATGATGAGCCCAAAACTGAAAAAGTTGTTGCACCAGTGGTCCAACTACTGCCTCCACCTCTACCAGAGGATTTTTGGAAGTGCATTGTGGGACATGTGGTTGAAAAGCTTGACAAAGAGTATCTTATGTCCCTGTGGAAGGAAAAGGATAAGGAAGAACAGAAGAAGAAGGAGGATGAGGAAGAAGAGAAGAAGAAGGAAGAAGAGAAGAAGAAGGAAGAAGAGAAGAAGGAGGAAGAGGAAGGGGAAAAGAAAAAGGGGGAAGAGGAAGGAGCTCAGAAAAAGAAAGAGAAGGAAAAGTGTGAAGAAGAATTAAGAGCTAAGAAGAAGCAGAAGATAGAGGAGGCTGAGGTTAACTCTCCCATGAAGGTGGTCTACACAATCAACTCCAGTACTGAGGTAAATGTCTTAAAGTTGATATCTTAATATTTGAGATTTATTTTTAAAGTTTTAACACCCCTAATGATTTTGTTGATTTATTAGGTGGCCTCCAATGTACCTCCCCAGCCATTCCTTGTTCATGGTTCTCCGAAGAACCCAAGGGGAAACTTGGTTGGGACTGTCCGGGGAAAGGCAGATCGGATCATTAGAGCGTCTTCGAGGATATCGCTGTATAAGCAACACATGAATCCTAAAGAATTTACTCTTATCCCACCCATGCCTGAAGCAGAACATTGCTGGCTCCATTACTACATGTCGCACAAGTATGCGAGCACGTACGAACACACCAGCAAGCAGTTTTATGTTCCCCCAGAATTGGCAACGTAAGTTTTATTTACATTCAAACTTCCTAAATAATTCTTATGTGTGACATGCATTATGTTTATACTTCTGGTTGTGTATCATATATAATATGCAGTGAGATAGTTGCTTATATGGGTGGCATGGCCAAACTGACGAGGTCGTCCGCTTGGCGCCTCCGGGATGAAAATGGTTTGACGATGAGGTGATGGATGCTTACATGCAATTCCTTCATCTTCATGAACGTAGCCGGGAGTTCCAAGGAATCAAGCGGATTTGGTTCCTCGGCACGTGTTATTCTGTAAGTTCACTGCCTTGTCATTTTTATGATATGACTCAATTCAAAATTCATCTAGGAAAATACCTGATTAGTTATAATTTTTGTTCAGCCCACAAAAGTCCTCGAATATGTCAAGGCACACGAACAGTCGGGAGGAGAGTGGAGCGAGATGGGATACGTAAGTATTCCGAATACTATCAATACAAGCTACTTTGTTATTTTGTATAACTTACTTTATCTTGAATTTTTAATGATAAGATCGCCGTTCCGTTGAATGTCGATCACCTGCACTGGTTCATGATGGTTATTTCCTTTGTTGACCAAGAAATATTCGTCTTGGACTCGCATACCGGCATGGGGTATTCTAAGTTCGAAGTTGCTGCCAAAATTGGGCAAATGCACACAATGCTCACCAACTACTCAGAATACAATGATGACATACGACGCTGGCAGGTGTGGTACATGAACGACGATGTTCCCCAGCAATCAAATGGGTAATAAGCTAACTACTTAACATAGCTAACTAATCTATTTACATGTCTGTGATATATATTAAGGCTGCATTCTATTTTCATCTGTCAGGAATGACTGTGGTCCTCATGTCTGCTTCTTCATGAGTCATTTGAGGGACATGATTCCTGTTCCAAAGAAGAAGTTCTCTGTCCAGGCTCCCAACCTCAGAATCTGGATTGCGAATGAAATGGGGAGATCGAGCTATAATTGCGTATTTAACAAGAATTATCTTGGGTTAAAGGAACTGATGGAGGATGAGGACCACCAGTATGCATTTTACAGTTTGTACCGCAAGTTTTCGACTGTTTCCTTTGTTGCATTGAGGTCTGCGGAGAAGAAGAAGAAGAAGAAGACGGCGGGGAAGAAGCAGCAGAAAAAGTAAATATGTGTAATTTTGTTGTGACTTTGTTTTACGAAAAAGGTTTCTGTCCTTTTGGATGTTGTGGGTTGTTTTGGATGTCGCATCTTTTGTACTCCTCATATGGCTTGGTAGTTAGCAGAGTTAAATCAACATTGATGAACCTTCAGCTTTTCCTGCCAAAGTGGCTATAATTGTATTATATTGTTGGTCTGCTTCATTTATAATAGGCATTGAATGGTTCTGCTGCCCACAAAATAAGCTTAGTGAACCGTTTCTCTTTAAACTATTAAAGATGATATCTTAAATCTTTATGAGCAGTTAAACATTTTAAAGATGCTATCTAAAAAGTAAAATCAAGATTGTTAGATTCTCAACTCACTGACACCACGGTCTTGGTAGCTGAGGAATTTATTATATTACATCCATATATTAATGAGGAGATAAAATTTTCAGAGATTTCGTATTCATTAAGGTAATAACTTAAAGCATTCTATGTGTCTTTAAAATTTTGTATCCAAAATAGTGCAATACTACCTTTTGGTTGTTGGGGTCTTCTTCTTTGAAAATCTGCTATTTTAAGGTATCTCACAATCTTAGATAGGATGGAACAGTTTCATATTAACACCTCATATGGCTTGGTAGTTAGCAGAATTAAAGTATCATTGATGAAACTTCAGCTTTTCCTGCCAAAGTGGATAGAATTTAAGGATATGGTTGGTCTGGCTCATTTATGTTAGGCATTGAATGGTTCTGCTGCTCACAAAATAAGCTTAGTGAACTGTTTCTCTTTAAACTATTAAGGATGCTATCTTAAATCTTAAAACTAGGTTCGAGAATATTAAAGTTTCATCTCACTGACACCACAGTCTTGGTAGCTGAGGAATTTATTATATTACATCCATATATTAATGAGGAGATAAACTTTTCAGAGATTCATTAAGGTAAAAAATTAAAGCGTTCTTCATGTCTTTAAAAATTTTGTATCCAAAATAGTGCAATACTACCTTTTGGTTGTTGGGGTCTTCTTCTTTGAATATCAGGTTGAGAAGGAGGTCAATCTGAGAACTAGAAAGTGAAACAAACCAATTTCAGATGAGAGGGAGGGAAATTTGTGAGAGTGGAGTTCGTGGCAAAGGTTTGGTATCTTTGCCTCATGATTATGAGGAAGAAGAATACGATTTTGAGGTCTTCGATGAAGATGAATGTTTGGACATCACTCTTACAGAGAGCTATGGAGAAGATGCAACCAGAAACTCTATTATGGAAGTTCCAAATGGAGAGATCATACCAGGTATGCGATCTTACAGTTTAAGTTAATGACTGTAGTTATACAGATAGTAATTTTAAGTTTTATGCAGGAATAATGGTTACCAAGGAAGATGTTATGGAAATGACTTTTGAAAATGAGGTTCAAGCTTATGACTGGTACAACCTCTACGCACTGATTCTTGGCTTTGGGATTAGAAGGTGCAACCGCCGGTACTTCGACCCGGAAACGAAAGAATGCATAAAGTCAAGGATATACGTGTGTGCCCGACAAGGCTTGCGCTCCGAGAAGGTCCTGTACAAAGAAAATAAGAAACGGGAGCATACCAGAAACACTAGGTGTGTATGCAAAGCTCGTGTAAAAATATCAAGAACTTCACCTACCGAGCCTTTTAAGGTGGTTCAATTCGAACCCGGTCATTCACACGAACTTTCGGAACCACAATGCGTGAGCAACCACCGGTCACACCGAAAGGTCTCTGAGGCTGATGTTGAACTGGTCAGATCTTTGAAGGAGGTGGGGATCAAGTATTGCCAAAGCTTTCTTTTGATGGTTAAACAAGCTGGCGGTTATAACAAGTTGGGTTACACACAGAAAGATCTTTACAATAAAATGGCCTCTATGGACAAGATATATTCAAATGAAGGAGATGGGCAGCAGACCTTGATGTACATTGACAGTTTGAAGCACAGTCACTATGGCGTGTTCAGGGAGTAAGTTTACTTCTTAACAATTAAGCGTGCTATCTTATGTGTTAAGGTCTATCTACTGTTCAGTTATGCTCATACTTATTTGTTAAACTTACTTTCTAACCTGCTAGAGTTAACATCATTTATGTAACTAATCTTTCTGTTTCCCTAAGTGTTATTTATTGTTTTTGTAGGTTCAGAACAGGTAAAAATCATGAGCATGAAAGTGTTTTCTGGTGTGATAGGAGATCAGTGGTAGATTACCACAGATTTGGCGATGTACTCATTTTTGATGCAACGTACAAGACCAACATCTATCAAAAACCATTTGTAATTCTATCTGGCGTGAACAATCACTACCAGACGACTATTTTTGCCTGTGCTTTTCTCAACGACGAGACAGCAGAAACATATGATTGGGTTTTGAAGTGCCTGATGAAGGTAATGAATAATAAGAAGCCTCTGTCCGTCATCACGGATGGCGATTTGGCAATGAGAAAAGCTATTATGGATAATTTCCCAGAGGCAAGACATCGTCTGTGTTCTTGGCATCTTTGTCGGAACGCCCAGGCTAATCCGAAGTTGGGAGAAGGCTTCATGGTTGATTTTAAAAAGTGCTTTCATAGTAGGAAACCTGAAAAATTTTGGCATGATGATTGGCATGCAATGCTTACCAGATGGAACAATGCTGATAGGAATTGGGTCCAGGTCACATATATGAACCGCCACTTGTGGGCGGAGACATACTTGAAGGATCATTTTTTTGCGTTGCAAACGACGACCTCGAGATGCGAGAGCATCAACAGTTTTGTCAGGGATTATATGTCCTACTCGGACAAATTGACCAATGCTTGCAAGGGATTCACGACAGGGGTTGACAAGCTACGCAACAACGAGCGTAAGGCACACCATCGCTCCGACCAATCAGACCCGGTGATAACAACAGGGTTCACGGAACTCGAACGCCACGCAGCAGAGGTCTTCACCGAAAATGTCTTCGACATGTTTAGGAAACAAGCTCGAAAGGGTGATGATTATAGAGTGTTTGAAGTCAAAACTGTTCCAGAAGAGAGCTTGGACTTGTTCTACGCGATGAGAGGTCAAATGAAGAGATCCATGGTATGTACATCTGCTTCAATTTACATATTTATATACTATTTACTCGTGTACAGCATTTTTATTTCTAAATAATCTTGTCATGTTTCATTAATGTTATCAATGATATCTTAAGTCTTAAAGTGTAACAAATAAGTATTGATCTCACAGTCTTTGAACTATTGTCCTCTTCTATCTAGTACCAGGTTACAATCTGTCTATCCTTGTGTTCATTTTTATTTTCATTTCCTTCTTAATTTCTAACCACCCTATCTTTTCTTGCTTCAGCAAGTTGTTCAATGTCGTCGTGATAATAAGCTTCTCCGTTGCACGTGTTTTCGTTGGGAAACATCGTATATGATTTGCAAACACATGTTGTTTGTTCTGAAACAAAAGGGAGTACAGAGGATCCCAAACTCTTTATTTGCCAAAAGGTGGACCAAAACTGACAAAGAATTCTACCGAACCGAGCCATCAATGAAGGAGCCTGTTGGGAAGAAAAGTGATGACCCAGATTTGCAAGCCTTGCGCCGGGCTTCCTCGAGGAACGAAGTTCAACTGTATTACCGTTTGGGTTGTACTACTGGCGAGACAATGAGGTTCTTCAGAGAGCATATGGCCGACGGGATTCGGAAAATGCAGAGAATGGTTTCTAAAACTTTTCAGGGTACACAAGGAGCCGGGACACAAGGAGAGATTAAGAAGGAAGAAAATCCCTACGCCCATGTGAAGAATCCGAACCCCCCGGACACTAAATGCCAAAAGGGACCAAAGAAAGACAAGAGAAGGAGGTGTGGCAATTGCAAGGAGCTGGGACACAACAGGACAACATGCCCCAATCCTCCGGTGGACTCCGTCGAACAAGTGGACGATCCGGAAGACGATTTTGCAGAACTGCCACTTGAGTTTGATGTTAAAGAGGAATACTTCTGTTCTCAATCGAGTAGTCAGTCCAAGAAAAACAAGCATGAATGATATAGGTCTGTTTAGAGTGATTTTATTCGTGATTTCTTGACAAGAAAGACGACCCGGGAGATGATATTGAACAAGTACCACCTTATTTTAATGTTATTGTGGAATTGTTCTGGTATTAATCTTTAAACATGCCTTTAAAGGACTTTTGAGTTGATATTGGTCTGCTTGTAGTTAATTTCATCGTTATTTATTAACAATAAAACTCAAATTGTTAACATTGCTTTCTTAAACGAGGGAACTCCTTCTACCTGTTAAACTCTACTAACTATATGGTAGTCTTTTCTATCTTTTAGCCGCGTAGATATTAAGAACTTTATCTAAAGCGAGAAAAACTCTTAACAACTATATCTCCAGCCGAGGTTACCTGCTATAGCGGGTAACATTTTTTGTCCTGTAGTAGCGGGGACCACAAAAAAAAATAAAAAGTTGTCAGGAACCCTAATTAGGGACGCACCATAGACAACCCCTGAATATAGGCTGTAATTTTAATCACATTGTAGAACTTAGAACACGATCACTAAAAAATGGCCCAACAGTTCTTGTAGAATAAAAGAACTCAAGTTAGCACAATAGAAGGACAAACTGCCCAACAAAAATTTTTTGTCCCTGATAGTACTTACTTTCGAGCAACCAATATCCTATGACCCTTTCTGCTCTCAAAAAGACACATTTCTGGGATGTCGCTTTCTGGTTGGAAGTCAAACGGAAGGGATCAGATGGCAGGTGGTTTATTTTGATATAAAATGCAAACCAAGAAAATGAGGGTGGTTTTTAACTGATAATGGAAAGGGACACAGCTAGAGGTAAGAGAGCCTTAGAGTAATACCACATTAGTCAGAATGGCAGTGACAGTGGAACAGCTCATATCCCCGCATACAACTCACCACCTCCTCAGTAACCTGGTTGTTAGGTGACTCTATCACTTCACCGAACTGCATTATTAGGTGACTCTATTGCTGTATATTAAAGCAGTTTTAGGAGCCATCTAAGCTGTTGCTCAAAGATATAATATTAAGAAACGTTTAGTTTATCTGCTATATCTCAGTTGGTGTATCTCTAACTATGGAATCTTAACACCTTGTTTATTTCATTTAGTTTATCTCCAATATCTCTAGGTAGGAACCGAACATGGCTTGCAGAGCCCCCAGAAATCATTGCCTAATTGAACCAAAGAATGATCTCCTACTAAAGAATCTTAGACTTCCAGTATAGGTGAGATGACAGTTTTCAATGCATTGTTAAAACTGAATATGTAAAGTGCACAACAGCGCAACAAAAACATTATGTCCTTGATAGTACTTTCTAGCAACCAGTATCTTATATGATGACACTTTTTACCGCTTCAAATTACACATTAGTGAGAATAGATGTTCTGACTTCTCGGACCCTTTTTCTTGAACTCCCTTCTGTTAAATATATGATAGAACATCAGTAAGAATAGATGTACTGACTTCTCCGACCCTTCTTCTGAAGTCCCTTCTGCCACATAAGGAATTGAAGTCATCAATCCTCGATACGACAGACCGTGGCAACTTGGTGGTGGGCTGACTCTACCAAGTACCAATCCACCTAACTGCTTTATTAAGAAATGTTTCTCACTGTATAATAGTAATACTATTGTTAAGACCGACCTTAGCTCGTGCTCGAAAAATACTGATATTCTGAAATGTTTAGCTTATCTTTAGGTATGTGATCTTAACAACCTGATTTGTTTCATTTAATTACCCATGATTAGTCAACAGCATTATTCTTTTAGGATCACAAAAGATAGACACTATTAGACACTAATCAAATAGTAGAAGCCGCAAGTATAGAAAATCATACACAGACACTACTCTTTAAAAGTGTGAGTGTTTTGATGTTTTATTGTTTAAACAATGTTTTCACCCTTCTAAAATGAAAATTTACAATAAAACAATGCTCTTAAATTATCGTTAAAAGTTGACATTTATACAAATTTGAAGATTTGTGTCTATGCAAATTAGAATATGAATATGAAATCAAATTTTAGATGACTTTAAATCTTAATAGTTGTAACTATTCAATACATACATTTTTTGACGTGTTTTCATCATTCCAGAATTGTTGTCACAATTCATTTTGTGGTCTTTCTGAATGGATACATTTACTATTACAAAAGGAAGTCATTAGTCCCTAATATTTTCACTCCATCTTGCCTACTCACTAGCCGTCCCTCATTTCCTTTCAATATATGTTGTCATTTATGGAGATTTGGAGTTTATTTTTGAGACTACAACATATATTGGGGGGTTAGCAAGGCCTAAGCAGACGACACTATCCGACTAAAGTGGAGAACGAAACAACTATCATCGGAGACGCTCTCCAGGTCCATTTGCATCGTTGAGGGGCATATAAATATTAAGGATTAAAGTCGGCATCTTTGCAACAATTTCATCTATTATGACTACAAATTAAAAGGTGATAATCCGCAGATTAAATTATTTTTTATGCAATTCTAAAATCTCTCAATTGGGGTATGCAATAGAAAATCTGTAAAAATTTAATTTTTATATTTTTTTACATTAGCTTAATTATAGCTCAATTATAAACAGTCGTATTCAACTATTGACTATAGATCACTTTCAATTTTGTTAAATGGAACACGTTTGTTTTCTATAATTTTAGCTCATACCAAACATATTGTGATTTTTAGTTCAACTAGATTTTTCACCCAGATTATTTTGAAGCTGATTTTTCAGATTTTCATTTCATACCAAACATGGCCTATATTTATAGAAGAGATTACTCGATTTACAAGCAAGAGAGGTGAAGAGAAAATTCTTATGAATCTAGACATATAGAAATTGATTAAAATCCAACTCTTGTTATAGAACAATTAATTTATAATAAAATAGTTTTACTTATAAAGAAAATCTAATTTTCGTAATCAAATATTGATTCTTAATTTCAGATTCTAAACAAAGTAGTTAATATAAAAAATAATATTTCTATAAATTTATAAATTCCAGTTACTTAGAATATATAATTAAGTTGTCAAGTATTATTTTTTATTATTTATGAAAAGATTTTTAATTTAGTATAAATCAAATCTCCATAAAGAGAATATCAAAAAAAATAATAATAAAATAAATTAAATAAATTCATCCAAAAATCAATAGGGAGAAATCAGGATATGGCCGAATTTCTCAAGGCGGTAAACATATAATATATATTTTTATACTGAAACTCTTCGAATTAACTTTAAATAGAAACTGATTAAGTTTATAGAAGATTTCAAATAGCAAAATACATTTTTTTTTATCATTTTCACTAAATGTATTATTTCATAAAAGTTATATATTAATTAAACTATCTTTACTTGGAAGATGGTGAAGAGAATCATGAAGAACCTCTAAGAAGAATAACTGACTGAGTGACACTACTAGAAACGGACCAAAAAACTGCGATAATTTATCGCTGTTTATGAGGTTCTTCTCGCCGTGGAAGGCATAAATGGTGAAAATTGGCTCAGCCGCGAGGTTTTTTGACGTTTATGCTATGCGGCAAGAAAAACTATCGCTGTTTATGATCTATCGTCTATGCCCCAAAAACTGCTATATCTGTCGCCGTTTATATAAAAATATATGCGGCAACAAACATGTAATTCGCAGTGTTTAAAGTTCCTTATGCGGCAATAAAACCTATCGATTAATTCATCCCTCATTGCTTTTTTTGGTTTTCATCAAATACGGCGACAAAAAGATCTCGCTGTTAATGAGGTTTTCCTTTACGACAACACTACAACCATATTAATCTATTTTATTGTCGTACTTGATAAGACCTTTTTACAGCAACATATTTATTTTTTGTCGTTTTTGTGTTCTTCAGAAAAGACCAGACTGTTTTCTCGCCGTATTTAAGCTTAAACCTGCAACCAGTCCAATTCATAACTGGAGAAATCCAACTATAGCCTTGTTTTCAGGCGCAATCAAAAACATACAACACATCTACAAACATTTCATATACACCTGCAGCCTTATTTTTTCAGGCACAACCAAGACATCAAAATTTTCCATCACATTTCAAAGTATTGAACTTGAATAAATATACAAAATACATTGAAAAAGCTATCAATATATATATATATATATATATATATGTATATATATGTCTCTGTGTGTGTCCACAAAACGGCCGTTTAAGGCACAATTAGCCCAACTGGACATTGCAAAACTTTATCCCAAATTTACAGTTCAACTATACCCTAAGTCTATACTCTACGACTTTTGAGCTAGCTATTTTGTAGTTGCAAAACAAGACATATTTCTGTAGCTATACCTCTATATCCCTAGGTGCGACAAAATGGCTTCGAATACGTGCGCTCCATCATCACATTTGCGAGCTCCGGCTTCACATTCGCGCGCTGCGACAAAACGGCCATGATTTAGAACGACTGAGTGACTCCATGAATAGTTGCCATTACTTTATGAAAAAAAATCACTTTCACTAACTGGATGCAATTGCATAGCAACAACTAAACCAATCATCATAAATTATTCTCTTTAATTTGTTGATATATGGTCAGAGTACTTAAACACCATAGGAACAAACTGAATTAAACTTGAGAAATTAACAGGTTCAAAACAAATTCCAAGTGGCAATGAACTTATACACCTGAGTATCCTCTCTGATAGATTGGTAAATCTTGAACTATGGCTATGGTGGGGTGAATCGCGTAGTTGGAACATTGGAACGTAGGAGCATGTCCCATACCTTTAGGACAGGAAAATGACTAGTCGGTCATACGATTTCATAACTCCAACTCTCTTCCCAGGTTGAAGTGCAAAACTTAGGAAAGACTTATTTGTAGCACTTGTAGCCACAACCTGAAGAATAATTAGCAAGATTAGAATAGCTTATCTAATTAATTAGTAACATAAAAAATAAAAGTTGCATCCAAAATATGTTACTACTGTTAGGACCTTGTATAGATAGCATCAGCAATATACGGACAATGAAACTAAGCAGCAGACCTCATTTGTACACAGTTTGTTATGGTATTTTACAGCAGCACTTCCCACAAAAATCAAAGAAACCAAGTTGATTTCGAAGACGAAAAATGCAATAAAATTTAACAGCTAAAAGATTGATTCTGAGATGTTGGTTAGGTTGCTAATATGAGGGAAAACTAACCTGAAATTCAATGTGCAGGGTTCGTAAGAGGTAGTGACAACAAACCCAATATTTGATAATTACCAGTCCAACACCCTTGAAGTCGTGTTTCAATAAGAGAACATGGAATTGGATACAACATCATAGAGCATGGGCAAATGCGGCACTATATGACCTGACGTCGATCTCTGAAGTATCGCCAAACTTAGTGAACTGCCTCCTCAAGGTGGCGACTGATGCGTGTAGCAAATCGGTGCAACTACAAACCAAGACCATATAATTGACAGTTCCATGGGTATTGTTTTGTGGTTGCACCGACTTGTCGGTCAGCCAATCAGATGGGACAGTTCATGGAATTTGAGGATCGGTTGGAGACGCCGCCCATACATATATGATGGTTGGGAAACAGAGCAGTAACCTCATCCAGATCCGTGCAAAGGCAACTTAATGGGTACCATAAGGAAAATTGTGAAAGTAATGAGAAAAACTACTTCAACAACTATGTCAATTAAGCTGTCCCAGTGGAAATTCCCTATGAGGTCCTAGGGTGTGCTCCCATTAGCTCTAAGTGTCAAACCCACAAAATCTATTGGAGGGCTTGCCCAATTGTTATTTTCCACCCCCGTAAAATAAGTCATCAAGCTGACTCCAGCAACAATAGTTATCAAAAGAAAAGAAAAGAAAAGGAAATACTATATCGACGTTGGTTTGGTGCTAAAAACTAGCACAATGTTATTATGAACAGCAAGCTAGTCCAATATCTAGGTAATTTCAACTTTGTATAAAAAATGTGGTGATAGTTATCAAAATGCAATGCAATAAATGGTTAGATTCCATGGCTGCAACGTGCTCTTTCTCTCTCCCTCTCTCTGCTTTCTCTGTTACAAGAAAATCCATCTGCTTCTGCTTTTCCTCCTCGTTCTTCTTCTGTTTCTCTTATGGATTTTCTTATTCCTCTTGTAATTTGGAAAAAAATTGTTTGTGCTACATTTTTAGATCTGTAATTTGTTACTAGTTTCAGATCTGTTTTATTTTATTTGTTGTTGTTGGCTGTGGTGGTGGTGGTGGTGTTGGTGTAGACAGACAGACAGAGAGGCAGAGAGTGGGACACATCATGGTATTTGTGTGAGAAGACAAGGGAAAAATAGACATTTTAATAATGCTGGAAATTGGAAGAATAAAGATAATGATACCAAATGGAAGAATAATGATAATGATGCAAATTGGAAGAATAAAGATAATGATGCAAAATGGAAGAATAAAGATGAACAAAGGAAGTAAAATGAGAGAATAAAAATTACAGATGAAGTGAAATGCACCATTAATCTGTAAAAATGCTGCAAAATTATGTGTAAAATACAGCATTAAAGTGCAATAATGCTGCAATATGATTCTAAAATACAGCATTAGTGTGTAAATGCTGCAAGGTGTAATGCGGCAAGTTAATGCTGCTTTTCATTACATCATTAGCTTAATGCTGCAAGGGAAAAAACAGCACTGGCTAATGCAGCATTAGTACTAATTCTGCAATTAGTGCTGTTTTTGCTAAATACAACATTCAATTTAGCAAAAAACGCATTAATCTAATGACGCATTTGCTAATATTTCTAGTAGTGTGTCATACAAGATTGTTGAAAGTAAGGAACAACTTTACATGGGAATTTCATCCACAGCCACAGTAAAAGGGAAATAGTCAAAGGGAAATTTCAAGTAATTCTCAAAACGAATTATGGCAAGAGGATTGTACTCAACGAAGTTCTCTACGTCTCAGACATCAGTAGGAACTCAGTCTCTGGTTCTGTCTTAATAAGAAGGGATTCGAACTTGTTTTTGAATATGAAAAGTTTATACTAACCAAGAGAGCAGAGTATGTGGGTAGAGGTTACTTTAAGGATCAGATTTTTAAGCTCAATGTAACGGTTGTTTCGGCTATGAATAAGACACCATCAGATAACTACTTGTATGAGTCGTCTACTTATTCTTCTTATTGTCGCAAAAAAATTAATTCACGTTAAATACGAATCAATTCAGAAGTTAATGAATTTGGACCATCTTGATAAAACTGTAATTAACATAAATCACATGTGAGAAATTTATGTTGAATCAAAATTAACTCCACACTTGTTTAAACAATTGCTTTAAAAATGACTAGTCCCTTGAGTTGATTCATAGCGATATTTGTGATTTTAAACTCATACAAATAAGAAGTTAAAAGAAGTATTTCATTATCTTTATCGACGATTTTACTAAATATTTTTATGTGTATTTATTCCATAGTCGAGATAGAATTGGATGCTTTTAAGCAATACAAACCGGAGGTAGAAAACCAACTTAACAAAAGTATTAAAATTGTTTGTAGTGACCGAGGAGGAGAATATGATTCTCACATTAGCCATATTTTTGCTCAAAGTAGTATAACACATCAAACTTCAGCACCCTATACATCTCCAAAAAAATTGGGCAGCCCAAAGAAATAATAGAACCTTAAAATAAATGCTAAACACATTAATTCTAAGTTATTGATTATCCAGAAATTTTTGGGGGTGGGAAAGTGTTACTAACTGCCAACTATATTCTTAATAATATTCCCAAGAAAAGGTAAGACAAAACTCCATATGAATTATGGAAAGGAAGAGCATTATCTTACAAACATCTTTGAGTTTGAGGATGTCTCGCTAAAGTAGCTACACCACACTACCTAAAAAGGTGAATTCAAGTCCAAAAATAGTTGATACCATCTTTATTCGACACGCATTCAATAGTAGTGCATATCAGTTTCTAGTTCATAAATCAGAAATACCATATATTCATGAAAACACTACTATTGAAACATCAAACACGTCATTCTTTGAGGATACGTTTCGTTACAAAGAGAAAAAAATGCAAGAGATTGAAAGGCTGCAGTACTTTACGTCTGCTAATGACCAAGAGGAAGAGCCATGGAGAAGTAAAGAAAAAGGACTGAAAAGACATTTGGTCCCAATTTTCTTACTTTCATGTTAGAAAACAAACATACCCTCTCATAAGATAGCAATGGAATGTGTAGACGCTTCTTATTGGAAAGAATTTGTGAACAGGGAGATAGAATTAATATTGTAAAACAATACGTGTGAGTTGGTGAACCTAACTCATGGTTGTAAACATTAGTGATGCAAGTGGATTGTTAAGCATAAATTAAAACTTGGGTGAACTATTGACAAATTCAAGGTGGAACTTGTCGCGAAGGGCTATAAAAAAAAGAATGTATATATTTCTTTTATACATGTTCTCTGGTAACAAGAATAGCATCCAGTCGCATGCATATTGCGATTGCAACAATCTATAATCTTAATCCATCAAATAATGTCAAGACTGCATTCCTAAACGAAGAACTAAAAGAATAGATCTACATGGAACAAACGGAAGGATTTGAGTTCCAATAAATGAAACAAATATTGTTGACTGAAGAAATCCATATTTTAACTAAAACACGCTCCCAAACAGTGGCATGAAAAATTTAACAAATTCATGGCGACAGGTGACTTTAGAACAAATAAATGTGAATATTCTAAAATCATCACTAATAATTGCGTCATAATATGTCTCTATATCGACGATATCTTGATTTTTGGAAGCAACGAGACAGTAATATGTGAAACCAAAAAATTATTGTCTACAAAGTTCGATATGAAAGACAAGACCTAGAGGTAGACGATGTCATTCGATGAACAAAATTTTATAGAATATCAAATGGTTATGCTTCAACTGAGTCTCACTACGTCGAGAAAGTTCTAGAGAATTTTGACCAAACTGATAGCAAAAGTAAAGACAACAGTTGATGCGAACATGCATCTCTCTAAAAACTGTGGCTCAGCTATTAAACAATTTGTGTATGCTTAAATAATAGGAAACCTAATGTACATAAAACTAAATGCAAGAGACAGAAGATATATATATATAGTTCAGTCCACTTGGACCTACGTCTCTACCTCAGAGATCTTCTCCATGCAGGATTTTCAACTCAATTCTTATTATTCAACAGCTAAGTCCTAGATCTCAAGCACAGAGAGATGCCTTACTCTGTTGCAGCTTGTGGTTCTCACTAACCTATCTAGTACCTCCTCTAGCTATCTGATTAACTAAGACTTCTCTATTGTCCACCTTGAACAATCCTTGAGAATGTAAACAGAAGTAGTATATGAATGATATACAAATAAAGTTCAGAACAGAAGAACACAGGAAATAAAACTGCAGTGAGAGTGCAGTGTTCTTCTGAGAATTGGATTGAGAATTTTATCTGCTTCTTTGTTGCTTGGCAATCCTTGAATGTGTTTTGAGAGTCTCTAGATTTTTTCCCATTGAGTTGTAAATTTGATGTTTCAAACTAAGCTCCTTATATACAGCTCATTTGATCTGCAAATCTTCAAGATTTACAGCAACAAACTTTCCTATTTTGTAGGCAACAAATTTGTCTTCTCTAACAGTCTTCTCCGACAGATAGTTGCTCAATATCTTCGGGAATACTGATCTGATCTTGTCCATAAACATGTTGAGAAGTTGTTACAATCATTTGATTGATTGCAGAATCAAATCAACCCAAAATTTTCTTCCCTGCAAAACTCATGTTAAGAAATAAATCCTACATAATAGGAAATAAACTTTCCCTGCAAAACTGAGTCAAACAGATGGATCATATAGTGTTAAACATATCAAAATACTTTGTCTTTCACTATCAAGTAATAATAAATCAAGCACAGGGGTTCAGGAGTTCAAACAGAATCAGAAGCTCCCCTAATTGTATGCTTATAAGTCTTAGTCAATTTCAAGGCTTTGAAAGTTGTTTCAAGGCCCTGAAATAGACTAGCTATTTCAAGTCATTGAAACATTGAAACTGTTTTGAATTACAGTTGTTCCAAAAGATTTTTTTGAACAAAAATCCAATCTCTCATAGTATCAAAAAATATAGGTTAAAATCCATAAACCAAGTGCTCATTTGAGACGTATAAAATATCACACATCATCCCAATATCAAAGAAATCAAAGCAAAGTTCATAAAATTTGAAGTAACTAATGTACACGAATTCGTCGCCTCATAAAATAAGTTCTCCAATATATAACACCTCGTTCCATAGACCAAAGAATTCACTACCTATATGGTATGTAAAATCCCTGATAATTGTAGGTTTTAGGTCTAGTTCACATTGCCTTTCAAACACCCATTATTAAGCCATTAATTTAAATAATACTTCCAATCTCCATGCCAAAAAATTTGTTGTAAATATTTCCATAACCCAATGGCAGATCAAAGAGATCATTAGAACTTCAAATTTTACTTTAAAACTCGTTCAATATAAAGACCAAATTGAGCCTCTTTAAAGACCAACTTTCAGCATTTATAATGACTCGAAACTCATATGCATAGTCTAGAATTCCCAAAAATGGTTTTTAGGGTATCAATCCATAATATCAAAATTCTAGCGAATATATTTTGCCACAATTCAATAATAATCAATACCCAAGGTCATTTTCCTCAAATTAAGGTTTTACAATAATTAATACACTCATCGTATCTAGGGTTAATAAAAAATGAATCAGAACACTAAATTTCGAACGGTTGGATGAGTCCATGAATTATATGATCATAATAAGAATATGAAAGTAGGTGATATATAATAAATATAAGGGTTTCTAAGCTTACCGGTAAAGAAAACGAACGTTACGTAAAAGAAACAATACACAACTACGAACATGGACTGTGTAAACAGCGGGTTGCCATGATTTGATCTCATTAATACATGATCTTATAGATCTTTGAATAAAAGAAAAGTGAGGAGAAAAATGAATAAGAAAAGTAGAATAAGTTGATTTACCAAGCAAAAAAAATGCACAAAGAGATAGAGGAGACTGGTGGTGAGATCAGGCGCGGCCTCGGGCAGCTCGCGTCTTACATTGCTTCGGTGAGAGCGGCTGTGGAGGTTCGAGATTGCCTTGGCGGCGGCGCGGTGTTGCTGGCGCACGGGAAAGAGAGAGGAATGAGGGAGATGGGGTGTGAGGGAGAGAGAGGTGTGGGGGTTTTTGCTTTGGAGTGTGGAGGAACAAAAATAATTGTAAGAGATGAGTATAAGTACTCTAGGTCAAAATAGATTTCCATAAAAGATGGATTTCTCCCAAGATATTTTAAAAAAGTCACACACATCCCCCAACTCTATAAATTACTCAATAACTCCTCTCACTCACCAACGATGTAAAATAACTTTCCAAATAAAAATTACGACTATATAACTAGCCCGAAAACCCCTCTAGATTCACCATAGCCCTTAATACTTATAAATAATTAAGGAACGGGCCAGTTCATTAAATCAGGGTATTTCAAAGATACACAAATCGAGACAGGAGGATAGGAAGACGAAGTCTACAACACGGAGGAACATGAAGACATGAATGAGAAGAACAATATGATTGCGAGTTCGTTCCATTTCTTGTTGAAATTTATTTCAAATATGAATGCTTTGAATATTTTTAGTTTCTCTACAATTATGAGAGGCTAAACCTCGTTTTTCTAGGACCTGGGTTTGGTACCTAGGTTATAGTTTTCTGGATTTGTTCTTATGGGAATTTGATTCATGCTTTATGTTGGATTAATTGAGATTAGAGATTGCTTATGTTTAATATTTTTTCATCATTTATATATCTGAAATAATGACATCGTACTTGTGGTATTTTCATCTTTACAGAAAAGGTGAGGTGAGTAAACTGGAATAAACGTCAAGTGGAACAACTAAGAGCAATCTACTAGGTTGTGAGACTTAAAGCGCTAAGTAGAAATGATCAATATCTATATCTTTATTTATCTATTTATCTAAAAGCAGAGAAGTGCTCATATTGCACAAGAATACGACATGTGTCCTCTCATATTCACTATTACATTAACACGTGTTGTGCTCATTTGGACTACAACCAATTAAAATTCGCCATTTAATTGCCATGTCATGTTACTACCACAAAATTATAACATATTACAATCTAATTAATACATTTAATAACCACCATTGTAATGTTATGTAAATGTTGGACCATTTTGTCTCACTCCTCAATAATGCACTATCTTTAAACAATACTTCTTTATAGTAAAATAAAAAAAGGCTATCATATCTTTCAAACATAATTAATAATATAAAACAATATGAACTATTTCAGTTTTTATTTCATATATATGTTGTTTTCCTTCTCCGAGCCGTCAAACATTTCATTTCAATTTCTTTCCCCTTCTACTTCTCCATTATATCTAGCTCTTATAAATTTTCAACTTTTAGATTAGTTCCTCCATCATTTAATTTTCCAAATGTTATTAATTATAATTTGTAGAATTTTTGTTAGAATTTCTGCACATTTAATAAAGTATTTTACATAAATTTCTGAATAACAGATTCTAAATTACAGACAAAATGACTAACGACTCCATACATTTTATTTAAAACAATATCTTACACACACACACACACTATTTTCTTATAGACCCCAATCACTTTATATGTGTATGGACTTCACAATACCTTCTTTGACATGATCGTAAAAGAGTGTGCACCATTTTATCGCATGAAGTTGAGAATCCAATGTTTTTAAATATTACAAATTTTATAAGTTCTTATTGCAAAAATTTTTTAACCTCCCTTTTAGCTCATTTGATTACTTAATACAATGGTATTAGAAAACTATTCTCTTTATTAATACTATCTTAGAGGTCAATGTAGCTCTAATGCACGGTTGAAAAAAAATTTAGAAGAGAATGGAAAAAAAAGAACCAAAATCTTCTCTCGGATTAGATACGGTGAACAATCTAATGTGCCTCCGTTCACGCGGGGAATTTGGATTCAAGCCAATTAGAGCTTCTAAGGAAAATTAAAGTCAAGCCGTATTACACGGAGTTGTGTCTCCCGTCTCTGGGACAATTTGCATTCAAATGCAATAATGGCTAAGATGGTCTGAAAACCTCAAATGACTTGGCGACGAAAGACTATCTTATTACTAAGGATGCCTAGACCCTCTGAGCTAAAGGGCGTGCCCGAGTCTTGGTAGATATTGGTGGATGTTTGGGGACCCCTTAGTGAGCTTGTGCGTAGGATCAATGTATTTTCAATTCCTTATTGCGGTTGTGTGAATTGCAAAAGAGACATGTGGGAACTTGATGATTTTGGTTAGTGATAGCGAGATTGCCCGTCTCTTGTGAAAAATAAAAAAAGTATGTTGTTTCAATTTTAGCATTGTTCTATAATCGAGTTGCATTGTCTATAGTCATGTAAATTGCATTGTGTGTGTGTGATGTTTGTGTCACATGGCTAGTAAAGTTGTATGCAATTCGGTGGATTAAAACGTAGTGTAAGGTTTATTTTCTCGGGACGCGCAAAAAGGTAGTGTGGGGGATTTGATAACTCTCTATTAGAGTTATATTTCTTGCACGTTTTATATCGTTTTGCGTACTTTCCGGGTTGATAATCTTAGTTTTACACTATGATTAGAGGGAAAACGTAGAATCTCAGCTCTAGGCATTATATTGTTAATCCAGGCGTTTCTCGCATTATTTTATGTAGTTTTTGTCACGTTTGATCGCACGGGTTGTGTTTCGTGTTGTTTTGACAGGAACGGAGCTTGAGGAGATGAAGCGGAGAGGGGAAACAAGCTTTAGAAATTTTTCGGGAGATTAAACGAAGAAGAAATCGTGAAGAAACAGTGAAAATACATGAAGAGGGGAGGCAAATGCAATTTAATGAAGTTTCTGTAATGGCACTTTGACCCCCTAGATGAATAATGGCCAAACACTTAGTGAAATTTTGATGGCCAACATGAGAGCAACTCACTGGAAGTGTAGGGTGATCCTACAATCACAAGATCACCCGCAAGACCACAATGTGATCCCATGATCAAAAAAGGTGATCACAAGATCAAGTGCAAGACCAGATCTAGGATCAAACGTGATCCTACAACCACAATGTGATCCTAGGATCAAAAAAGGTGATCACAAGATCACAATACTTAAAAAACAAAAAAAAAGAACGATGCTATTTTATTAAGAGGACCAATGGAAGAAAGAAAAAAAAGGAAGAAAGAAGACTCGAAAAAAAAGGAAGAAAGAAGACTCACGCAAGGAGAAGGAAGAGGAGGCTAGGGTTCAAGAGGAGGGCTCCTCCATTGAAGATCAAGGTTTTGCTTTCTTCTTCTCCTCTCTCAATCTTGTTATGGAGAAACTTGTTAATCTTGTTTGGTTGATTACTATTAGCTAAACTCCATTGCTAGGCTTCTCTAGAGAGCCTAGGGTTTATGTAGTAGAATGATTTTCCGGGTTTAGACTTTGTTTCATGCGTTTAAACTTTGATCTATTGAATGATATTAGTTTCTTGAACTTGTAAGTGAGTCTTGCCTATTGACACGGCTTGATCATGATTTAATCTTCATGAAAACTAGGGTTTGTTCATAGTTCATCGTTTTGCTTAATGTTAATGTTTATTTTATTTACACGTTCTTGTTCTATACTTAATCCTTAGTGTGAAAGGAGTGATCAACCGGATGCGCTAGCTAATTAGATGAGTGCACGACAGTGACATAGCCTAATTGTGATGAGAACTTGAACACAATCCCGAATCACCGAAACCGAAAAGGAGACATGTTAGGATTGGCCTTAGTGTGGGTAGATTCGGTAGGATTATTTAGCTGATTCGTGAAACGGTGGGCCGACAAGACCCGTTATCGTACCAGTAGATGACCTGCTAGAACGGACTGGTAGACAACATGAGACCGAGAGGAGATTGTAGTTAACCGAGACGTAAAATGACATGGGACCGACAGGATATTGTCATAGTGTATTACCTGGCTGAACTAAAATAGGATTTACGTGTTACATAGCTGAACCGGAATTCGTCTACAGCCCTAGGTGATCTAGAGATCGCCTAGTTTCTCCAAATCTATTTATTAAAAATAAAAAAACTACAAAAATATTAGATTATTTTAATTTTTAAATCAATTAACTCTTTACTCCTGCACCATACTCTAAATTAAATAACTAATTAAATAATCTCAAGCATGTCCTCGTGGGATCGATAACTTGGGGTTGAAATATCACCCCTATATTACTTGACCGTGCACTTGTGCATACGCGTTAATAGTTCGCGTCACCTGTTCCTGGTTACCTCCTCTATTGTTAGGCTTAAACCTCTCATTGCCCTTGGTGAAGTTGTTGTTGCTTCATCTTGCCTCTTCTAGCTTATATTTCTCGCGTTTCTCTTCTTGGGTGACGCGAACTCGCCCGATGGCTGCAGCTCGGTCTTAGGCTTCGTGAAGAGTAGAGTAGGTTCTGCTCAGCAGAGACTCTTGTAGCCTTTTGTGGAGTCCACCGATGAATATGGAAACTTTGGAATCTCCATCAGGCCCCATGTTTTCTACGAACCGCGTCAATTCTGTAAATTTCCGGAAATACTCCGTCACGGAGTGATTTCCTTGCTGCAAATTCTGGAATTCTTGCTCCTTGCTCCTTTTCACATGGTGGGGTTAGAAGCGAGCTCTGAGCCAAGTTTGAAGGGCCTCCCAATTGAAGTTGGGTTCGGCTAGCAGAGTCTCTCGTACATTTCTCCATCAGAGGTTCGCTTCACTTTTTATGTATAAGACCGCATAGTTGACTTTCCGATCAACGTGACATTCTATCGTCTCAAAGATTTTATCCATTTTCCTGATCCAGTATTCCAACTCGACATGATCCTCTTTCTCAGTGAACTCCATTGGTTTCATTTCGTCTACTTTCTTGGCCCAGTTAGTTTTTGCTTGTCATCCGTTATTCATCATCTGAGCCATTTGCTCTACGAATTGCTCCACAGAGATGTTATTAGCCATCGGTTCCTGACAACTTTCCTAAAGTAATATCGTATGGTTTCTATCAGTCGCATCCTACGATATCCTTGGTTATGATCGCGGGAACCTCAATGATCATTTCATAATTTCACAATTAATATATCTAACACAAGTATTGCATGCACCATAAAGAAATTTTGCAGTAAAGCACATATAGCTCATGTCTGCATAACTCATCTATGCAATCAAGATAGTACATCTAGCACAAATCAAATTCTGCTTTCCTCTGTCTCATCAAAAAGATCGGCAATAATATGCATTTTAAACAAACTCATGAAACTGCAATACAGGATGAGGGTGGACAGTAATAATCAATACCTAGGCTACCCATAACCCGAACGGCTTTTCTAATTTTAAATTCTCTTGCCCTATGTGCATTTTAGGTTGCACTACAGGTTTTTAAATCTCTTTTAATGGATTGTCTGCTCTGATACCACCTGCAACAACCCCCTTTATTTGGCTCGGACAAGACCGGGAGGGCGATGCTTAAAGTAACGGCAGAAATCAAAAGCACAACATCATAATTTATTTATTTATTACATAATATTAAACATCACAAAAGTCTCTAGGTATAACACACGCGTCTCCAAAACTACTACATTATGTTGAACTAGCCAAACTAAATTACTACTCGTGCTGATATTCATCTAAGTGAGTCTCGTACCCTGCTACGCCATATTCTTCAGCTCCTAAGCCTGCGGTGGGAAGGGAACAGTAACCGCGGTTTTCAAAGTCCAGTACGAAAATACTGAGTAAGTAACACCCAAGCTCGTAAAACAGATGATGATGAATAATTTCCTTTTTCACAATAAATAATAAGAGGAAATAAAACATGAAGAGTAAACCCGATGATTGAAGTAAGAGCACAAGTAGAAATTCTATTTCTTTTAAATTTTCTTTTCAAATTTCAAAACGGAGAGTATGATTCACAATCTCTTCTTCTGTTCTTTTATAAATATCCAAATCTCAGAGAAAACTATATTATTACTTTGTTGATACGGGGAAGAATCTAATATTCTATCACTAGCAGCCATGACCTTAAGTCTCGGCACCCCCTAAGACTTCTTGCGGCCAGAGATGTGAGTACATGGAGCGACACAGCATGTTGCGACCGGGTTAAAATAAATGGGCCGAGTGACCGAAGTCCACACGACAATAACAATAATAATAATAATAATAAAAATAACAATAACAATAACAATAACAATAACAATAACAATAACAATAACAATAACAATAACAACAACAACAACAACAACAACAACAACAACAACAATAATAATAATAATAATAATAACAACAACAACAACAACAACAACAAGAATAATAATAATAATAATAATAATAATAATAATAATAATAATAATAATAATAATAATAATAATAATAATAATAATAATAATAATAATAATAATAATAATAATAATAATAATAATAATAAGCTTCTCTGGCACAACTCTTTCCATTTACGTAACTTACGGATTATTATTATTCGTGTGACGACATCAAGTAAAACATTTCTTTAGAATGAACGACATCTCAAATAAAACATGGAAATAAATAACAAAAACATTCTGAGACAAGTATTAAAAATCACATTATGACACGAAAAGAGCTAGGCACAACGCTTGGCATGTTTACTTACCTTGTTTTAGTAGCTATAGCACGTCTTAGCATTGGCTCGGGCCTACAAAATCGTTACCCTAAGTCAATAAACATTCAAATAAAATGCTACGGATTAATGTGAGTTCTCAAGTATTTTTCATTTAAGTTTAATTAAATAATCAACAATTTTTTTCCCTAATAAAATGATTAAAAAACTACTCATTTTGTTTTATTTTTTTACTTTGAAAGTAAGTTATTTCTTTTTATAACAAAAAAATTCAATAGTAAGACCATAAAAGTGATGTTTAGCACCTTAGTACAAACATAAAATTAGTCAAACTCAAAAGAACATTTTTAGTTACGAAAATTCTCTCTCTTCTTTATAAACTTTAAATAAATATAATTTAATGAAGTCGTCATTTTTTTTTTTTATATTTTGATTTAGTATTCGACCTTCATTTGTTCATATATCCCCGCGCTTAGTGCGGGTTCTCACCGAGTAATCATAAAGCTTAGCACGTCGAAGAATATTTTTAGTGTGATTATCCGTGACCTTTCAAGTTAAGGGAGTTGTAAGTGCCATTAACCTTACAACGGAATAGTATAGGGAGCAAACGATGAGTCCTATCCATTTTCTCTTCATTACTAATTTTTCATTTAATCACAACTTAATTTTCACTGTCATGCCTTATATCCGTAGTTAGTAAACAACAACACTGTTTTTACACTGCGATTATTCGATTAGTTAAATTTTCACCTCGAGCCATTTGAATTCAATGTTACCTGGAACTTTGTGATTATTACTGTACCGACTATTGTGAGATATTTGTTGAAGGCTTGAAGCGTGTCAACCGCCCCCATCTATCATATATGAATCTGCGAAGGTAAGAAGATTTCTCAATTAATGTTACCAACATCTATCAGGTGAATATTTCTGCCCCATTGCATTCTCTAACTTGTTAAAGGAAAATCTCAACACTATTCAACAACTCATTCCATTCTATCTTGCAATAATTGGTGTTTGAGCCCGTTTGGTAATAATTTTGCTTTTTAGAACCCCGGTTTTTATGTCAAAAACAGTTGTTGATGAGTTTGATAAATTCCGATTTATCTGTTTTCTGGACAACAACTACTTTCCCACCGCAACTTTTGAGAAGCAGGGGAGGGGTTGCTTTTCCGAAACTGTCTTTTTGATAATTTTATTGATAAACTTTTTTATCCATGTCGTGACAGTAATTTAGGAAAGACATATCTAAATGTAATTAAACTTGACAATGTCTGATATTGTCATTTCGAAACTTACAACGATTCTAAAACAATAATTACTAAACATAAAATGCAAAAATTAGTTTTCCATAGCTAGTATATAGATGAAATTTACCAAATATTTTTTAAGTGAATTTATACCGCAGCTTTCTCACAACAGTTCCAACACATCTTCTTTCTAAAATGCCACAACATTCCTAAACTCGCCCTTTGTATACATAAACACTGTTTCAGAAATTATGATAGGGCAGTACTTAGGGCAAAACTTAAAAGATGGAAACTAAATGATAAAACTGAACTGTCTCCTCCTCTCTACCTATATAGAATTTTACTAGATAGGTTTAAACAGGTATACGGAACTGATTTTTAATTTCTCGGTCCAACTTAACAAGTGTTGATATTTAAAAGAAAATTACACACAATTATTTATTTTTCAGGATGCCAGTCATACACAAGGTGAGTCTCGTCAGACAGACACATTGCCACCCTGAACGTTTCACGTGCACAGGACAATACATTTCAGCAAAGAAAAATAATGAAGCAGCCACACATTTTACAGATACCCACATATTTGTTTATAGTTCTTCACCATGGAAGCAGCCAACTTGAAAATCCACACCCAGTGTCATATCAGTTGAGATGATGATCTTCAATATGCTTGGAGAATTCCAAACAGAAGTCCATCAGTGATATTGGATCTTCAACATTCTCATTCAGTTTTTCGTATTCGAAAGTCCATCTCACCACATTGTTCTCTCCTTTGGTGTCGACATGAACTGTAGCTGTGAAGTTCTTGTACAGCTTCATGAGATCTCCTTCAAAAACCGTGAATGCCAAAGACTTGTTTTCCTCATCTATGGCTCCCACTACAACCCTAGCAATCTTCTGCTTTCCTTCTGTATTTTTAAATAAATCATCAGGTGTATTTTTTTTTTCTTGCTATAAATCAAACCAACGGAAAGGGAAAAGCGTGTTCATAAGTAGAAATAGTATTTATACATACCATGAGTGTAGTTCCAGACGACAATAGAGCCAACAGTTCCCCATTCACCTTCATGTAGATCAACAGCTTGTATGTGAGTGGGGGTAATTTCTGAAATTTCATGTGGTTTGTACCTGAATAAGTCGTGGAACAAATCTGCGTCAGATTGTATTTCTATCTCCCTCACCAATCTTCCATGCAACACCATCTCATTTGGAAGTTCAGATGAACTGTTGAGATGATGATCTTCAATATGCTTGGAGAATTCCAAACAGAAGTCCATCAAGGATAATGGATCTTCAACGTTCTCATTTAGTTTTTCGAATTCAAAAGTCCATTTCACCACATTGTCCTCTCCTTTGGTGTCCACATGAACTGTAGCTGTGAAGTTTTTGTACAGCTCCATGAGATCTCCTTCAAAAGCCCTGAATGTCACAGACTTGTTTTCCTCATCTATGGTTTCCACTAATGCCCTAGCAATCTTCTGCTTTCCTTCTGTATGTTTAAATATACTAAATCATCAAGACATACGTAAGGTTGAGGATGCTATAACCTTGTAACTCGCCAAATAGCAAATAGACAAGTCATAATCACTCAAATTAATCAATAGGTTGATCTTTTCTATTCGATAAACATAAATGAAACTAACGGAAAAGGAAAAGCGTGTGCGTAATTACAAATAGCATTTACACATACCATGAGTGTAGTTCCAGACCGTGATAGAGCCAACAGCTCCCCATTCGCCTTCATGTAGATCAACACCTTGTATGTGAGTGGGGGTAATTTCCGAAATTTTGTGTGGTTTGTTCCTGAATAAGTCGTGGAACAAATCAGCATCTGATTGAATTTCTACCTTCCCCACCAATGATCCATGCAACCCCATCTCTCGTACTCCTTAATAGAATGATTACAAACGATTGACAATGGATGTTCTGCATCTTCTGACTCCGTGGCTGATGCTTTTATAGTAAGCTATGTATGAGATGGCAATGATCATTTTTGGGCAATAACAAATGGTGGCCACCGCCAACTTGCACAAATTACTATTATTTAAATACGGTCTAGCAATGCAATCATCACTCCGTGAAAGATAAGAGTCAAAGATTGTCTGCTCACAGGACTTATTTGTTACAGAGAACAGTGAAAACATGAAATATTTGTTCCAGTAGAAGAACAATTCTAAGACTAACTTAATTCACATGTTGCAAATGGGGTTCACTGGGAAATGAACAGTGTTTTAGTATGTTAGCGAAAGTAGTAAAGAAAAAAATAAAAAACATGTTGATCTGAGGACCCAAATTGTGCTGAAACGCCAAAAACGGTATGTACTCCAAAAAAAGATTAATTTACGGATTCCCCATCGGGCAGTTTTGTAAGAATCCATGGGATTCCACCTCAAAACCAATTGGCAATGAGGGGAGTAGCCCAGGAACCTTATTAATTATGTTTGTTCTTCTTGAATGTCCGATGTGGGACTTCTCAACACGCCCCCTCACGTGTGGCATTCTTTGGCCTACACGTGGATCATTTGTCTGCGGGTGACGATGAGCACGTGGGTTGTTAGACCATTCACGTGTGTGAGCCGAGGCTCTGATACCATGTAAGAATCCATGGGGTTCCACCTCAAAACCAATTGGCAATGAGGGGAGTAGCCCAGGAACCTTATTAATTATGTTTGTTCTTCTTGAATGTCCGATGTGGGACTTCTCAACAAGTTTGACTCAATGCTCAAGACTCCGAAGACACTAACAAACCAGAAAAATACTCCAATAAAAAAAATGACAGTTTTACAGTTGCAGCTGAGACCATGTGCCATTCCTTTATTATGATGTCAAGAAGACGAAGAACCGAACATGGAGCCCGCAAGGCCGCAGATAATCATGGGAACAGATTTTATAATTCAACTAAAGAATGATCTACTAATTAGGAATCTTAGATTTCTGACAGAGCGTAGAACCACTCTGCAGGCCTCAAGATAATTATGTGGACTTATACTAGTAGTTGCGCTTTTTGTATATTAATCGGACATTATTCATCAATAAATTTATTTTGGCATTCTTGCTTCCGCAAAGTTTCTTATACTTTTCGTAGAGGTAAGGTGTTTTAACTCATGTAAAAATAGTGAAAACGTCCTAAATTTTCCCTAATTGATTATTTTAGGAATTTTCAGACAGATTCCCGTGTATATTTAACTTGCTTAACTCATTTTCTTCAAGTTTCAGAATATCCAAGGAAAACATTCGATATAACAAACTTGAATATAGGCTGTAATTTTAATCACATTGTAGAACTTAGAACACGATCACTACAAAATGGCCCAACAGTTCTTGTAGAATAAAAGAACTCAAGTTAGCACAATTGAGGGCGTTCTATATCAAGTGTAATCTTGTGTTGCCATGCACTTTTTTGGACAGTGTTAGAAGGACAAACTGCCCAACAAAAACATTTTGTCCCTGATAGTACTTACTTTCGAGCAACCAATATCCTATGACCCTTTCTGCTCTCAAAAAGACACATGTCTGGGATGTCGCTTTCTGGTTGGAAGTCAAACGGAAGGGATCAGATGGCAGGTGGTTTATTTTGATATAAAATGCAAACCAAGAAAATGAGGGTGGTTTTTAACTGATAATGGAAAGGGACACAGCTAGAGGTAAGAGAGCCTTAGAGTAATACCACATTAGTCAGAATGGCAGTGACAGTGGAACAGCTCATATCCCCGCATACAACTCACCACCTCCTCAGTAACCTGGCCGTTTAAGGCACAATTAGCCCAACTGGACATTGCAAAACTTGATCCCAAATTTACAGTTCAACTATACCCTAAGTCTATACTCTACAACTTTTGAGCTAGCTATTTTGTAGTTGCAAAACAAGACATATTTCTGTAGCTATACCTCTATATCCCTAAGTGCGACAAAATGGCTTCGAATACGTGCGCTCCATCATCACATTCGCGCGCTCCGGCTTCACATTCGCGCGCTGCGACAAAACGGCCATGATTTAGAACGATTGAGTGACTCCATGAATAGTTGCCATTACTTTATGAAAAAAAATCACTTTCACTAACTTGATGCAATTGCATAGCAACAACTAAACCAATCATCATAAATTATTCTCTTTAATTTGTTGATATATGGTCAGAGTACTTAAACACCATAGGAACAAACTGAATTAAACTTGAGAAATTAACAGGTTCAAAACAAATTCCAAGTGGCAATGAACTTATACACCTGAGTATCCTCTCTGATAGATTGGTAAATCTTGAACTATGGCTATGGTGGGGTGAATCGCGTAGTTGGAACATTGGAACATAGGAGCATGTCCCATACCTTTAGGAAAGGAAAATGACTAGTCGGTCATACGATTTCATAACTCCAACTCTCTTCCCAGGTTTAAGTGCAACACTTAGGAAAGACTTATTTGTAGCACTTGTAGCCACAACCTGAAGAATAATTAGCAAGATTAGAATAGCTTATCTAATTAATTAGTAACATAAAAAATAAAAGTTGCATCCAAAATATGTTACTACTGTTAGGACCTTGTACAGATAGCATCAGCAATATACGGACAATGAAACTAAGCAGCAGACCTCATTTGTACACAGTTTGTTATGGTATTTTACAGCAGCACTTCCCACAAAAATCAAAGAAACCAAGTTGATTTCGAAGACGAAAAATGCAATAAAATTTAACAGCTAAAAGATTGATTCTGAGATGTTGGTTAGGTTGCTAATATGAGGGAAAACTAACCTGAAATTCAATGTGCAGGGTTCGTAAGAGGTAGTGACAACAAACCCAATATTTGATAATTACCAGTCCAACACCCTTGAAGTCGTGTTTCAATAAGAGAACATGGAATTGGATACAACATCATAGAGCATGGGCAAATGCGGCACTATATGACCTGACGTCGATCTCTGAAGTATTTCCAAACTTAGTGAACTGCCTCCTCAAGGTGGCGACTGATGCGTGTAGCAAATCGGTGCAACTACAAACCAAGACCGTAGAATTGACAGTTCCATGGGTATTGTTTTGTGGTTGCACCGACTTGTCGGTCAGCCAATCAGATGGGACAGTTCATGGAATTTGAGGATCGGTTGGAGACGCCGCCCATACATATATGATGGTTGGGAAACAGAGCAGTAACCTCATCCAGATCCGTGCAAAGGCAACTTAATGGGTACCATAAGGAAAATTGTGAAAGTAATGAGAAAAACTACTTCAACAACTATGTCAATTAACCTGTCCCAGTGGAAATTCCCTATGAGGTCCTAGGGTGTGCTCCCATTAGCTCTAAGTGTCAAACCCACAAAATCCATTGGAGGGCTTGCCCAATTGTTATTTTCCAGCCCCGTAGAATAAGTCGTCAAGCTGACTCCAGCAACAATAGTTATCAAAAGAAAAGAAAAGAAAAGGAAATACTATATCGACGTTGGTTTGGTGCTAAAAACTAGCACAATGTTATTATGAACAGCAAGCTAGTCCAATATCTAGGTAATTTCAACTTTTTATAAAAAAATGTGGTGATAGTTATCAAAATGCAATGCAATAAATGGTTAGATTCCATGGCTGCAACGTGCTCTTTCTCTCTGCCTCTCTCTGCTTTCTCTGTTACAAGAAAATCCATCTGCTTCTGCTTTTCCTCCTCGTTCTTCTTCTGTTTCTCTTATGGATTTTCTTATTCCTCTTGTAATTTGGGAAGAAATTGTTTGTGCTACATTTTTAGATCTGTAATTTGATACTAGTTTCAGATCTGTTTTATTTTATTTGTTGTTGTTGGCTGTGGTGGTGGTGGTGGTGTTGGTGTAGACAGATAGACAGAGAGGCAGAGAGTGGGACACATCATGGTATTTGTGTGAGAAGACAAGGGAAAAATAGACATTTTAATAATGCTGGAAATTGGAAGAATAAAGATAATGATACCAAATGGAAGAATAATGATAATGATGCAAATTGGAAGAATAAAGATAATGATGCAAAATGGAAGAATAAAGATGAACAAAGGAAGTAAAATGAGAGAATAAAAATTACAGATGAAGTGAAATGCACCATTAATCTGTAAAAATGCTGCAAAATTATGTGTAAAATACAGCATTAAAGTCCAATAATGCTGCAATATGATTCTAAAATACAGCATTAGTGTGTAAATGCTGCAAGGTGTGAAAAGAACTGTGCGGCATTAGTTAATGCGGCAAGTTAATGCTGCTTTTCATTACATCATTAGCTTAATGCTGCAAGGGAAAAAACAGCACTGGCTAATGCAGCATTAGTACTAATGCTGCAATTAGTGCTGTTTTTGCTAAATACAACATTCAATTTAGCAAAAAATGCATTAATCTAATGACGCATTTGCTAATATTTCTAGTAGTGTGTCATACAAGATTGTTGAAAGTAAGGAACAACTTTACATGGGAATTTCATCCACAGCCACAGTAAAAGGGAAATAGTCAAAGGGAAATTTCAAGTAATTCTCAAAACGAATTATGGCAAGAAGATTGTACTCAACGAAGTTCTCTACGTCTCAGACATCAGTAGGAACTCAGTCTCTGGTTCTGTCTTAATAAGAAGGGATTCGAACTTGTTTTTGAATATGAAAAATTTATACTAACCAAGAGAGCAGAGTATGTGGGTAGAGGTTACTTTAAGGATCGGATGTTTAAGCTCAATGTAACGGTTGTTTCGGCTATGAATAAGACACCATCAGATAACTACTTGTATGAGTCGTCTACTTATTCTTCTTCTTGTCGCAAAAAAATTAATTCACGTTAAATACGAATCAATTCAGAAGTTAATGAATTTGGACCATCTTGATAAAACTGTAATTAACATAAATCACATGTGAGAAATTTATGTTGAATCAAAATTAACTCCACACTTGTTTAAACTAATTGCTTTAAAAATGACTAGTCCCTTGAGTTGATTCATAGCGATATTTGTGATTTAAAACTCATACAAATAAGAAGTTAAAAGAAGTATTTCATTATCTTTATCGACGATTTTACTAAATATTTTTATGTGTATTTATTCCATTGTCGAGATAGAATTGGATGCTTTTAAGCAATACAAACCGGAGGTAGAAAACCAACTTAACAAAAGTATTAAAATTGTTTGTAGTGACCGAGGAGGAGAATATGATTTCTTTTATAGATCTACATGGAACAAACGTAGATAGCATCCAGTCGCATGCATATTGCGATTGCAACAATCTATAATCTTAATCCATCAAATAATGTCAAGACTGCATTCCTAAACGAAGAACTAAAAGAATAGATCTACATGGAACAAACGGAAGGATTTGAGTTCCAATAAATGAAACAAATATTGTTGACTGAAGAAATCCATATTTTAACTAAAACACGCTCCCAAACAGTGGCATGAAAAATTTAACAAATTCATGGCGACAGGTGACTTTAGAACAAATAAATGTGAATATTCTAAAATCATCACTAATAATTGCTTCATAATATGTCTCTATATCGGCGATATCTTGATTTTTGGAAGCAACGAGACAATAATATGTGAAACCAAAAAATTATTGTCTACAAAGTTCGATATGAAAGACAAGACCTAGAGGTAGACGATGTCATTCGATGAACAAAATTTTATAGAATATCAAATGGTTATGCTTCAACTGAGTCTCACTACGTCGAGAAAGTTCTAGAGAATTTTGACCAAACTGATAGCAAAAGTAAAGACAACAGTTGATGCGAACATGCATCTCTCTAAAAACTGTGGCTCAGCTATTAAACAATTTGTGTATGCTTAAATAATAGGAAACCTAATGTACATAAAACTAAATGCAAGAGATAGAAGATATATATATATATATAGTTCAGTCCACTTGGACCTACGTCTCTACCTCAGAGATCTTCTCCATGCAGGATTTTCAACTCAATTCTTATTATTCAACAGCTAAGCCCTAGATCTCAAGCACAGAGAGATGCCTTACTCTGTTGCAGCTTGTGGTTCTCACTAACCTATCTAGTACCTCCTCTAGCTATCTGATTAACTAAGACTTCTCTATTGTCCACCTTGAACAATCCTTGAGAATGTACACAGAAGTAGTATATGAATGATATACAAATAAAGTTCAGAACAGAAGAACACAGGAAATAAAACTGCAGTGAGAGTGCAGTGTTCTTCTGAGAATTGGATTGAGAATTTTATCTGCTTCTTTGTTGCTTGGCAATCCTTGAATGTGTTTTGAGAGTCTCTAGATTTTTTCCCATTGAGTTGTATATTTGATGCTTCAAACTAAGCTCCTTATATACAGCTCATTTGATCTGCAAATCTTCAAGATTTACAGCAACAAACTTTCCTATTTTGTAGGCAACAAATTTGTCTTCTCTAACAGTCTTCTCCGACAGATAGTTGCTCAATATCTTCGGGGATACTGATCTGATCTTGTCCATAAACATGTTGAGAAGTTGTTACAATCATTTGATTGATTGCAGAATCAAATCAACCCAAAATTTTCTTCCCTGCAAAACTCATGTTAAGAAATAAATCCTACATAATAGGAAATAAACTTTCCCTGCAAAACTGAGTCAAACAGATGGATCATATAGTGTTAAACATATCAAAATACTTTGTCTTTCACTATCAAGTAATAATAAATCAAGCACAGGGGTTCAGGAGTTCAAACAGAATCAGAAGCTCCCCTAATTGTATGCTTATAAGTCTTAGTCAATTTCAAGGCTTTGAAAGTTGTTTCAAGGCCCTGAAATAGACTAGCTATTTCACGTCATTGAAACATTGAAACTGCTTTGAATTACAGTTGTTCCAAAAGATTTTTTTGAACAAAAATCCAATCTCTCATAGTATCAAAAAATATAGGTTAAAATCCATAGACCAAGTGCTCATTTGAGACGTATAAAATATCACACATCATCCCAATATCAAAGAAATCAAAGCAAAGTTCATAAAATTTGAAGTAACTAATGTATACGAATTCGTCGCCTCATAAAATAAGTTCTCCAATATATAACACCTCGTTCCATAGACCAAAGAATTCACTACCTATATGGTATGTAAAATCCCTGATAATTGTAGGTTTTAGGTCTAGTTCACATTGCCTTTCAAACACCCATTATTAAGCCATCAATTTAAATAATACTTCCAATCTCCATGCCAAAAAATTTGTTGTAAATATTTCCATAACCCAATGGCAGATCAAAGAGATCATTAGAACTTCAAATTTTCCTTTAAAACCCGTTCAATATAAAGACCAAATTGAGCCTCTTTAAAGACCAACTTTCAGCATTTATAATGACTCGAAACTCATATGCATAGTCTAGAATTCCCAAAAATGGTTTTTAGTGTATCAATCCATAATATCAAAATTCTAGCGAATATATTTTGCCAGAATTCAATAATAATCAATACCCAAGGTCATTTTCCTCAAATTAAGGTTTTACAATAATTAATACACTCATCGTATCTAGGGTTAATAAAAAATGAATCAGAACACTAAATTTCGAACGGTTGGATGAGTCCATGATTTATATGATTATAATAAGAATATGAAAGTAGGTGATATATAATAAATATAAGGGTTTCAAAGCTTACCGGTAAAGAAAACGAACGTTACGTAAAAGAAACAATACACAACTACGAACATGGTCTGCGTAAACAGCGGGTTGCCATGATTTGATCTCATTAATACATGATCTTATAGATCTTTGAATCAAAGAAAAGTGAGGAGAAAAATGAATAAGAAAAGTAGAATAAGTTGATTTACCAAGCAAAAAAAATGCACAAAGAGATAGAGGAGACTGGTGGTGAGATTAGGCGCGGCCTCGGGCAGCTCGCGTCTTATATTGCTTCGGCGACAGCGGCTGTGGAGGTTCGAGATTGCCTTGGCGGCGGCGCGATGTTGCCGGCGCACGGAAAAGAGAGAGGAATGAGGGAGATGGGGTGTGAGGGAGAGAGAGGTGTGGGGGTTTTTGCTTTGGAGTCTGGAGGAACAAAAATAATTGTAAGAGATGAGTATAAGTACTCTAGGTCAAAATAGATTTCCATAAAAGATGGATTTCTCCCAAGATATTTTAAAAAAGTCACACACTTCCCCCAACTCTATAAATTACTCAATAACTCCTCTCACTCACCAACGATGTAAAATAACTTTCCAAATAAAAATTACAACTATATAACTAGCCCGAAAACCCCTCTAGATTCACCATAGCCCTTAATACTTATAAATAATTAAGGAACGGGCCAGTTCATCAAATCAGGGTATTTCAAAGATACACAAATCGAGACAGGAGGATAGGAAGACGAAGTCTACAACACGGAGGAACATGAAGACATGAATGAGAAGAACAATATGATTGCGAGTTCGTTCCATTTCTTGTTGAAATTTATTTCATATATGAATGCTTTGAATATTTTTAGTTTCTCTACAATTATGAGAGGCTAAACCTCGTTTTTCTAGGACCTGGGTTTGGTACCTAGGTTATAGTTTTATGGATTTGTTCTTATGGGAATTTGATTCATGCTTTATGTTGGATTAATTGAGATTAGAGATTGTTTATGTTTAATATTTTTTCATCATTTATATATCTGAAATAATGACATCGTACTTGTGGTATTTTCATCTTTACAGAAAAGGTGAGGTGAGTAAACTGGAATAAACGTCAAGTGGAACAACTAAGAGCGATCTACTAGGTTGTGAGACTTTAAGCGCTAAGTAGAAATGATCAATATCTATATCTTTATTTATCTATTTATCTAAAAGCAGAGAAGTGCTCAGATTGCACAAGAATACGACATGTGTCCTCTCATATTCACTATTACATTAACATGTGTTGTGCTTATTTGGACTACAACCAATTAAAATTCGCCATTTAATTGCCATGTCATGTTACTACCACAAAATTATAACATATTACAATCTAATTAATACATTTAATAACCACCATTGTAATGTTATGTAAATGTTGGACCATTTTGTCTCACTCCTCAATAATGCACTATCTTTAAACAATACTTCTTTATAGTAAAATAAAAAAAGGCTATCATATCTTTCAAACATAATTGATAATATAAAACAATATGAACTATTTCAGTTTTTATTTCATATATATGTTGTTTTCCTTCTCCGAGCCGTCAAACATTTCATTTCAATTTCTTTCCCCTTCTACTTCTCCATTATATCTAGCTCTTATAAATTTTCAACTTTTAGATTAGTTCCTCCATCATTTAATTTTCCAAATGTTATTAATTATAATTTGTAGAATTTTTGTTAGAATTTCGGCACATTTAATAAAGTATTTTTACATAAATTTCTGAATAACAGATTCTAAATTACAGACAAAATGACTATGGACTCCATACATTTTATTTAAAACAATATCTTACACACACACACACACACTATTTTCTTATAGACCCCAATCATTTTATATGTGTATGGACTTCACAATACCTTCTTTGACATGATCGTAAAAGAGTGTGCACCATTTTATCGCATGAAGTTGAGAATCCAATGTTTTTAAATAGTACAAATTTTATAAGTTCTTATTGCAAAATTTTTTAATCCTCCCTTTTAGCTCATTTGATTACTTAATACAATGGTATTAGAAAACTATTCTCTTTATTAATACTATCTTAGAGGTCAATGTAGCTCTAATGCACGGTTGAAAAAAATTTTAGAAGAGAATGGAAAAAAAAGAATCAAAATCTTCTCTCGGATTAGATACGGTGAACAATCTAATGTGCCTCCGTTCACGCGGGGAATTTGGATTCAAGCCAATTAGAGCTTCTAAGGAAAATTAAAGTCAAGCCGTATTACACGGAGTTGTGTCTCCCGTCTCTGGGACAATTTGCATTCAAATGCAATAATGGCTAAGATGGTCTGAAAACCTCAAATGACTTGGCGACGAAAGACTATCTTATTACTAAGGATGCCTAGACCCTCGAGCTAAAGGGCGTGCCCGAGTCTTGGTAGATATTGGTGGATGTTTGGGGACCCCTTAGTGAGCTTGTGCGTAGGATCAATGTATTTTCAATTCCTTATTGCGGTTGTGTGAATTGCAAAAGAGACATGTGAGAACTTGATGATTTTGGTTAGTGATAGCGAGATTGCCCGTCTCTTATGAAAAATAAAAAAAGTATGTTGTTTCAATTTTAGCATTGTTCTATAATCGAGTTGCATTGTCTATAGTCATGTAAATTGCATTGTGTGTGTGTGATGTTTGTGTCACATGGCTAGTAAAGTTGTATGCAATTCGGTGGATTAAAACGTAGTGTAAGGTTTATTTTCTCGGGACGCGCAAAAAGGTAGTGTGAGGGATTTGATAACTCTCTATTAGAGTTATATTTCTTGCACGTTTTATATCGTTTTGCGTACTTTCCGGGTTGATAATCTTAGTTTTACACTATGATTAGAGGGAAAACGTAGAATCTTAGCTCTAGGCATTATATTGTTAATCCAGGCGTTTCTCGCATTATTTTATGTAGTTTTTGTCACGTTTGATCGCACGGGTTGTGTTTCGTGTTGTTTTGACAGGTATGGAGCTTGAGGAGATGAAGCGGAGAGGGGAAACAAGCTTTAGAAATTTTTCGGGAGCTTAAACGAAGAAGAAATCGTGAAGAAACAGTGAAAATACATGAAGAGGGGAGGCAAATGCAATTTAATGAAGTTTCTGTAATGGCACTTTGACCCCCTAGATGAATAATGGCCAAACACTTAGTGAAATTTTGATGGCCAACATGAGAGCAACTCACTGGAAGTGTAGGGTGATCCTACAATCACAAGATCACCCGCAAGACCACAATGTGATCCCATGATCAAAAAAGGTGATCACAAGATCAAGTGCAAGACCAGATCTAGGATCAAACGTGATCCTACAACCACAATGTGATCCTAGGATCACAAAAGGTGATCACAAGATCACAATACTTAAAAAACAAAAAAAAGAACGATGCTATTTTATTAAGAGGACCAACGGAAGAAAGAAAAAAAAGGAAGAAAGAAGACTCACGCAAGGAGAAGGAAGAGGAGGCTAGGGTTCAAGAGGAGGGCTCCTCCATTGAAGATCAAGGTTTTGCTTTCTTCTTCTCCTCTCTTAATCTTGTTATGGAGAAACTTGTTAATCTTGTTTGGTTGATTACTATTAGCTAAACTCCATTGCTAGGCTTCTCTATAGAGCCTAGGGTTTATGTAGTAGAATGATTTTCCGGGTTTAGACTTTGTTTCATGCGTTTAAACTTTGATCTATTGAATGATAATTAGTTTCTTGAACTTGTAAGTGAGTCTTGCCTATTGACACGGCGTGATCATGATTTAATCTTCATGAAAACTAGGGTTTGTTCATAGTTCATCGTTTTGCTTAATGTTAATGTTTATTTTATTTACACGTTCTTGTTCTATACTTACTCCTTAGTGTGAAATGAGTGATCAACCGGACGCGCTAGCTAATTAGATGAGTGCACGACAGTGACTTAGCCTAATTGTGATGAGAACTTGAACACAATCCCGAATCACCGAAACCGAAAATGAGACATTTAGGATTGGCCTTAGTGTGGGTAGATTCTTAGGATTATTTAGCTGATTCGTGAAACGGTGGGCCGACAAGACCCGTTATCGTACCAGTAGATGACCTGCTAGAACGGACTGGTAGACAACATGAGACCGAGAGGAGATTGTAGTTAACCGAGACGTAAAATGACATGGGACCGACAGGATATTGTCATAGTGTATTACCCGGCTGAACTAAAACAGGATTTACGTGTTACATAGCTGAACCGGAATTCGTCTACAGCCCTAGGTGATCTAGAGATCGCCTAGTTTCTCCATATCTATTTATTAAAAATAAAAAAAATACAAAAATATTAGATTATTTTAATTTTTAAATCAATTAACTCTTTACTCCTGCACCATAATCTAAATTAAATAACTAATTAAATAATCTCAAGCATGTCCTCGTGGGATCGATAACTTGGGGTTGAAATATCACCCCTATATTACTTGACCGTGCACTTGCGCATACGCGTTAATAATTCGCGTCACCTGTTCCTGGTTACCTCCTCTATTGTTAGGCTTAAACCTCTCATTTCCCTTGGTGAAGTTGTTGTTGCTTCATCTTGCCTCTTCTAGCTTATATTTCTCGCGTTTCTCTTCTTTGGTGACGCGAACTCGCCCGATGGCTGCAGCTCGGTCTTAGGCTTCGTGAAGAATAGAGTAGGTTCGGCTCAGCAGAGACTCTTGTAGCCTTTTGTGGAGTCCCCCGATGAATATGGAAACTTTGGAATCTTCATTAGGCCCCATGTTTCCTACGAACCGCGTCAATTCTGTAAATTTCCGGAAATACTCCGTCACGGAGTCATTTCCTTGGTGCAAATTATGGAATTCTTGCTCCTTGCTCCTTTTCACATGGTGGGGGTAGAAGCTAGCTCTGAGCCAAGTTTGAAGGGCCTCCCAATTGAAGTTGGGTTCGGCTAGAAGAGTCTCTCTTACATTTCTCCATCAGAGGTTCGCTTCACTTTTTATGTATAAGACCGCATAGTTGACTTTCCGATCAACGTGACATTCTATCGTCTCAAAGATTTTATCCATTTTCCTGATCCAGTATTCCAACTCGACATGATCCTCTTTCCCAGTGAACTCCATTGGTTTCATTTCGTCTACTTTCTTGGCCCAGTTAGTTCTTGCTTGTCATCCGTTATTCATCATCTGAGCCATTTGCGCTACGAATTGCTCCACAGAGATGTTATTAGCCATCGGTTCCTGACAACTTTCCTAAAGTAATATCGTATGGTTTCTATCAGTCGCATCCTACGATATCCTTGGTTATGATCGCGGGAACCTCAATGATCATTTCATAATTTCACAATTAATATATCTAACACAAGTATTGCATGCACCATATAGAAATTTTGCAGTAAAGCACGTATAGCTCATGTCTGCATAACTCATCTATGCAATCAAGATAGTACATCTAGCACAAATCAAATTCTGCTTTCCTCCGTCTCATCAAAAAGATCGGCAATAATATGCATTTCAAACAAACTCATGAAACTGCAATACAGGATGAGGGTGGACGGGAATAATCAATACCTAGGCTACCCATAACCCGAACGGCTTTTCCAATTTTAAATTATCTTGCCCTATGTGCATTTTAGGTTGCACTACAGGTTTTTAGTTCTCTTTTAATTGATTGTCTGCTCTCATACCACCTGCAACAACCCCCTTTATTTGGTTCGGACAAGACCGGGAGGGCGATGCTAAAAGTAACGGCAGAAATCAAATGCACAACATCATAATTTATTTATTTATTACATAATATTAAACATCACAAAAGTCTCTAGGTATAACACACGCGTCTCCAAAACTACTACATTATGTTGAACTAGCCAAACTAAATTACTACTCGTGCTGATATTCATCTAAGTGAGTCTCGTACCCTGCTACGCCATATTCTTCAGCTCCTAAGCCTGCGGTGGGAAGGGAACAGTAACCGCGGTTTTCAAAGTCCAGTACGGAAATACTGAGTAAGTAACACCCAAGCTCGTAAAACAGATGATGATGAATAATTTCCTTTTTCACAATAAATAATAAGAGGAAATAAAACATGAAGAGTAAACCCGATGATTGAAGTAAGAGCACAAGTAGAAATTCTATTTATTTTAAATTTTCTTTTCAAATTTCAAAACGGAGAGTATGATTCACAATCTCTTCTTCTTTTCTTTTATAAATATCCAAATCTCAGAGAAAACTATATTATTACTTTGTTGATACGGGGAAGAATCTAATATTCTATCACTAGCAGCCATGACCTTAAGTCTCGGCACCCCCCTAAGACTTCTTGCGGCCAGAGAGGTGAGTACATGGAGCGACACAGCATGTTGCGACCGGGTTAAAATAAATGGGCCGAGTGACCGAAGTCCACACGACAACAATAATAATAATAATAATAATAATAATAATAATAATAATAATAATAATAATAATAACAATAACAATAACAATAACAATAACAACGACAACAACAACAACAACAATAACAATATTAATAATAATAATAACAACAACAACAACAACAACAACAATAATAATAATAATAATAATAATAATAATAATAATAATAATAATAATAATAATAATAATAATAATAATAATAATAATAATAATAATAATAATAATAATAATAATAATAATAATAATAATAAGCTTCTCCGGCACAACTCTTTCCATTTACGTAACTTACGGATTATTATTATTCGTGTGACGACATCAAGTAAAACATTTCTTTAGAATGAACGACATCTCAAATAAAACATGGAAATAAATAACAAACACATTCTGAGACAAGTATTAAAAATCACATTATGACACGAAAAGAGCTAGGCACAACGCTTGGCATGATTACTTACCTTGTTTTAGTAGCTATAGCACGTCTTAGCATTGGCTCGGGCCTACAAAATCGTTACCCTAAGTCAACAAACATTCAAATAAAATGCTACGGATTAATGTGAGTTCTCAAGTATTTTTCATTTAAGTTTAATTTAATAATCAGCAATTTTTTTCTCTAATAAAATGATTAAAAAACTACTCATTTTTTTTTTGACTTTGAAAGTAAGTTATTTCTTTTTATAACAAAAAAATTCAATAGTAAGACCATAAAAGTGATGTTTAGCACCTTAGTACAAACATAAAATTAGTCAAAGTCAAAAGAACATTTTTAGTTATGAAAATTCTCTCTCTTCTTTATATACTTTAAATAAATATAATTTAATGAAGTCGTCAATTTTTTTTTTTTTTATATTTTGATTTAGTATTCGACCTTCATTTGTTCATATATCCCCGCGCTTAGTGCGGGTTCTCACCTAGTAATCATAAAGCTTAGCACGTCGAAGAATAGTTTTAGTGTGATTATCCGTGACCTTTCAAGTTAAGGGAGTTGTAAGTGCCATTAACCTTACAACGGAATAGTATAGGGAGCAAACGATGAGTCCTATCCATTTTCTCTTCATTATTAATTTTTCATTTAATCACAACTTAATTTTCACTGTCATGCCTTATATCCGTAGTTAGTAAACAACAACACTGTTTTTACAATGCGATTATTCGATTAGTTAAATTTTCACCTCGAGCCATTTGAATTCAATGTTACCTGGAACTTTGTGATTATTACTGTACTGACTATTGTGAGATATTTGTTGAAGGCTTGAAGCGTGTCAACCGCCCCCATCTATCATATATGAATCTGCGAAGGTAAGAAGATTTCTCAATTAATGTTACCAACATCTATCAGGTGAATATTTCTGCCCCATTGCATTCTCTAACTTGTTAAAGGAAAATCTCAACACTATTCAACAACTCATTCCATTCTATCTTGCAATAATTGGTGTTTGAGCCCGTTTGGTAATAATTTTGCTTTTTAGAACCCCGGTTTTTATGTCAAAAACAGTTGTTGATGAGTTTGATAAATTCCGATTTATCTGTTTTCTGGACAACAACTACTTTCCCACCGCAACTTTTGAGAAGCAGGGGAGGGGTTGCTTTTCCGAAACTGTCTTTTTGATAATTTTATTGATAAAATTTTTTATCCATGTCGTGACAGTAATTTAGGAAAGACATATCTAAATGTAATTAAACTTGACAATGTCTGATATTGTCATTTCGAAACTTACAACGATTCTAAAACAATAATTACTAAACATAAAATGAAAAAATTAATTTTCCATAGCTAGTATATAGATGAAATTTACCAAATATTTTTTAAGTGAATTTATACCGCAGCTTTCTCACAACAGCTCCAACACATCTTCTTTCTAAAATGCCACAACATTCCTAAACTCGCCCTTTGTATACATAAACACTGTTTCAGAAATTATGATAGGGCAGTACTTAGGGCAAAACTTAAAAGATGGAAACTAAATGATAAAACTGAACTGTCTCCTCCTCTCTACCTATATAGAATTTTACTAGATAGGTTTAAACAGGTATACGGAACTGATTTTTAATTTCTCGGTCCAACTTAACAAGTGTTGATATTTAAAAGAAAATTACACACAATTATTTATTTTTCAGGATGCCAGTCATACACAAGGTGAGTCTCGTCAGACAGACACATTGCCACCCTGAACGTTTCACGTGCACAGGACAATACATTTCAGCAAAGAAAAATAATGAAGCAGCCACACATTTTACAGATACCCACATATTTGTTTATAGTTCTTCACCATGGAAGCAGCCAACTTGAAAATCCATACCCAGTGTCATATCAGTTGAGATGATGATCTTCAATATGCTTGGAGAATTCCAAACAGAAGTCCATCAGTGATATTGGATCTTCAACATTCTCATTCAGTTTTTCGTATTCGAAAGTCCATCTCACCACATTGTTCTCTCCTTTGGTGTCGACATGAACTGTAGCTGTGAAGTTCTTGTACAGCTTCATGAGATCTCCTTCAAAAACCGTGAATGCCAAAGACTTGTTTTCCTCATCTATGGCTCCCACTACAACCCTAGCAATCTTCTGCTTTCCTTCTGTATTTTTAAATAAATCATCAGGTGTATTTTTTTTTCTTGCTATAAATCAAACCAACGGAAAGGGAAAAGCGTGTTCATAAGTAGAAATAGTATTTATACATACCATGAGTGTAGTTCCAGACGACAATAGAGCCAACAGTTCCCCATTCACCTTCATGTAGATCAACAGCTTGTATGTGAGTGGGGGTTATTTCTGAAATTTCATGTGGTTTGTACCTGAATAAGTCGTGGAACAAATCTGCGTCAGATTGTATTTCTATCTCCCTCACCAATCTTCCATGCAACACCATCTCATTTGGAAGTTCAGATGAACTGTTGAGATGATGATCTTCAATATGCTTGGAGAATTCCAAACAGAAGTCCATCAAGGATAATGGATCTTCAACGTTCTCATTTAGTTTTTCGAATTCAAAAGTCCATTTCACCACATTGTCCTCTCCTTTGGTGTCCACATGAACTGTAGCTGTGAAGTTTTTGTACAGCTCCATGAGATCTCCTTCAAAAGCCCTGAATGTCACAGACTTGTTTTCCTCATCTATGGTTTCCACTAATGCCCTAGCAATCTTCTGCTTTCCTTCTGTATGTTTAAATATACTAAATCATCAAGACATACGTAAGGTTGAGGATGCTATAACCTTGTAACTCGCCAAATAGCAAATAGACAAGTCATAATCACTCAAATTAATCAATAGGTTGATCTTTTCTATTCGATAAACATAAATGAAACTAACGGAAAAGGAAAAGCGTGTGCGTAATTACAAATAGCATTTACACATACCATGAGTGTAGTTCCAGACCGTGATAGAGCCAACAGCTCCCCATTCGCCTTCATGTAGATCAACACCTTGTATGTGAGTGGGGGTAATTTCCGAAATTTTGTGTGGTTTGTTCCTGAATAAGTCGTGGAACAAATCAGCATCTGATTGAATTTCTACCTTCCCCCCCAATGATCCATGCAACCCCATCTCTCGTACTCCTTAATAGAATGATTACAAACGATTGACAATGGATGTTCTGCATCTTCTGACTCCGTGGCCGATGCTTTTATAGTAAGCTATGTATGAGATGGCAATGATCATTTTTGGCCAATAACAAATGGTGGCCACCGCCAACTTGCACAAATTACTATTATTTAAATACGGTCTAGCAATGCAATCATCACTCCGTGAAAGATAAGAGTCAAAGATTGTCTGCTCACAGGACTTATTTGTTACAGAGAACAGTGAAAACATGAAATATTTGTTCCAGTAGAAGAACAATTCTAAGACTAACTTAATTCACATGTTGCAAATGGGGTTCACTGGGAAATGAACAGTGTTTTAGTATGTTAGCGAAAGTAGTAAAGAAAAAAATAAAAAACATGTTGATCTAAGGACCCAAATTGTGCTGAAACGCCAAAAACGGTATGTACCCCAAAAAAAGATTAATTTACGGATTCCCCATCGGGCAGTTTGACTCAATGCTCAAGACTCCGAAAACACTAACAAACCAGAAAAATACTCCAATAAAAAAAATGACAGTTTTATAGTTGCAGCTGAGACCATGTGCCATTCCTTTATTATGATAACAAGAAGACGAAGAACCGAACATGGAGCCCGCAAGGCCGCAGATAATCATGGGAACAGATTTTATAATTCAACTAAAGAATGATCTACTAATTAGGAATCTTAGATTTCTGACAGAGCGTAGAACCACTCTGCATGCCTCAAGATAATTATGTGGACTTATACTAGTAGTTGCGCTTTTTGTATATTAATCGGACATTATTCATCAATAAATATATTTTGGCATTCTTGCTTCCGCAAAGTTTCTTATACTTTTCGTAGAGGTAAGGTGTTTTAACTCATGTAAAAATAGTGAAAACGTCCTAAATTTTCCCTAATTGATTATTTTAGGAATTTTCAGACAGATTCCCTTGTATATTTAACTTGCTTAACTCATTTTCTTCAAGTTTCAAAATATCCAAGGAAAACATTCGATATAACAAACTTGAATATAGGCTGTAATTTTAATCACATTGTAGAACTTAGAACACGATCACTACAAAATGGCCCAACAGTTCTTGTAGAATAAAAGAACTCAAGTTAGCACAATTGAGGGCGTTCTATATCAAGTGTAATCTTGTGTTGCCATGCACTTTTTTGGACAGTGTTAGAAGGACAAACTGCCCAACAAAAACATTTTGTCCCTGATAGTACTTACTTTCGAGCAACTAATATCCTATGACCCTTTCTACTCTCAAAAAGACACATTTCTGGGATGTCGCTTTCTGGTTGGAAGTCAAACGGAAGGGATCAGATGGCAGGTGGTTTATTTTGATATAAAATGCAAACCAAGAAAATGAGGGTGGTTTTTAACTGATAATGGAAAGGGACACAGCTAGAGGTAAGAGAGCCTTAGAGTAATACCACACTAGTCAGAATGGCAGTGACAGTGGAACAGCTCATATCCCCGCATACAACTCACCACCTCCTCAGTAACCTGGTTGTTAGGTGACTCTATCACTTCACCGAACTGCATTATTAGGTGACTCTATTGCTGTATATTAAAGCAGTTTTAGGAGCCATCTAAGCTGTTGCTCAAAGATATAATATTAAGAAACGTTTAGTTTATCTGCTATATCTCAGTTGGTGTATCTCTAACTATGGAATCTTAACACCTTGTTTATTTCATTTAGTTTATCTCCAATATCTCTAGGTAGGAACCGAACATGGCTTGCAGAGCCCCCAGAAATCATTGCCTAATTGAACTAAAGAATGATCTCCAACTAAAGAATCTTAGACTTCCAGTATAGGTGAGATGACAGTTTTCAATGCATTGTTAAAACTGAATATGTAAAGTGCACAACAGCGCAACAAAAACATTATGTCCTTGATAGTACTTTCTAGCAACCAGTATCTTATATGATGACACTTTTTACCGCTTCAAATTACACATTAGTGAGAATAGATGTTCTGACTTCTCGGACCCTTTATCTTGAACTCCCTTCTGTTAAATATATGATAGAACATCAGTAAGAATAGATGTACTGACTTCTCCGACCCTTCTTCTGAAGTCCCTTCTGCCACATAAGGAATTGAAGTCATCAATCCTCGATACGACAGACCGTGGCAACTTGGTGGTGGGCTGACTCTACCAAGTACCAATCCACCTAACTGCTTTATTAAGAAATGTTTCTCACTGTATAATAGTAATACTATTGTTAAGACCGACCTTAGCTCGTGCTCGAAAAATACTGATATTCTGAAACGTTTAGCTTATCTTAGGTATGTGATCTTAACAACCTGATTTGTTTCATTTAATTACCCATGATTAGTCAACAGCATTATTCTTTTAGGATCACAAAAGATAGACACTATTAGACACTAATCAAATATTAGAAGCCGCAAGTATAGAAAATCATACACAGACACTACTCTTTAAAAGTGTGAGAGTGTTTTGATGTTTTAGTGTTTAAACAATGTTTTCACCCTTCTAAAATGAAAATTTACAATAAAACAATGCTCTTATATTATCGTTAAAAGTTGACATTTATACAAATTTGAAGATTTGTGTCTATGCAAATTAGAATATTAATAAGAAATCAAATTTTAGATGACTTTAAATCTTAATAGTTGTAACTATTCAATACATACATTTTTTGACGTGTTTTCATCATTCCAGAATTCTTGTCACAATTCATTTTGTGGTCTTTCTGAATGGATACATTTACTATTACAAAAGGAAGTCATTAGTCCCTAATATTTTCACTCCATCTTGCCTACTCACTAGCCGTCCCTCATTTCCTTTCAATATATGTTGTCATTTATGGAGATTTGGAGTTTATTTTTGAGACTACAACATATATTGGGGGGTTAACAAGGCCTAAGCAGACGACACTATCCGACTAAAGTGGAGAACGAAACAACTATCATCGAAGACGCTCTCCAGGTCCATTTGCATCGTTGAGGGGCATATAAATATTAAGGATTAAAGTCGGCATCTTTGCAACAATTTCATCTATTATGACTACAAATTAAAAGGTGATAATCCGCAGATTAAATTATTTTTTATGCAATTCTAAAATCTCTAAATTGGGGTATGCAGCAGAAAATCTCTAAAAATTTAATTTTTATATTTTTTTACATTATCTTAATTATAGCTCAATTATAAACAGTCGTATTCAACTATTGACTATAGATCACTTTCCATTTTGTTAAATGGAACACGTTTGTGATCTATAATTTTAGCTCATACCAAAAACATATTGTGATTTTTAGTTCAACTAGATTTTTCACCCAGATTATTTTGAAGCTGATTTTTCAGATTTTCATTTCATACCAAACATGGCCTATATTTATAGAAGAGATTACTTGATTTACAAGCAAGAGAGGTGAAGAGAAAATTCTTATGAATCTAGACATATAGAAATTGATTAAAATCCAACTCTTGTTATAGAACAATTAATTTATAATAAAATAGTTTTACTTATAAAGAAAATCTAATTTTCGTAATCAAATATTGATTCTTAATTTCAGATTCTAAACAAAGTAGTTAATATAAAAAATAATATTTCCATAAATTTATAAATTCCAGTTACTTAGAATATATAATTAAGTTGTCAAGTATTATTTTTTATTATTTATGAAAAGATTTTTAATTTAGTATAAATCAAATCTCCATAAAGAGAATATCAAAAATAAAATAAAATAAAATAAATTAAATAAATTCATCCAAAAATCAATAGGGAGAAATCAGGATATGACCGAATTTCTCAAGGCGGTAAACATATAATATATATTTTTATACTGAAACTCTTCGAATTAACTTTAAATAGAAACTGATTAAGTTTATAGAAGATTTCAAATAGCAAAATACATTTTTTTTATCATTGTCACTAAATGTATTATTTCATAAAAGTTATATATTATTACTAATTAAACTATCTTTACTTGGAAGATGGTGAAGAGAATCATGAAGAACCTCTAAGAAGAATAACTGACTGAGTGACACTACTAGAAACGGACCAAAAAACTGCGATAATTTATCGCTGTTTATGAGGTTCTTCTCGCCGTGTAAGGCATAAATGGTGAAAATTGGCTCAGTCGCGAGGTTTTTTGACGTTTATGCTATGCGGCAAGAAAAACTATCGCTGTTTATGATCTATTGTCTATGCCCCAAAAACTGCTATATCTGTCGCCGTTTATATAAAAATATATGCGGCAACAAACATGTAATTCGCAGTGTTTAAAGTTCCTTATGCGGCAATAAAACCTATCGATTAATTCATCCCTCATTGCTTTTTTTGGTTTTCATCAAATTCGGCGACAAAAAGATCTCGCTGTTAATGAGGTTTTCCTTTACGGCAACACTACAACCATATTAATCTATTTTATTGTCGTACTTGATAAGACCTTTTTAAAGCAACATATTTATTTTTTTTCGTTTTTGTGTTCTTCAGAAAAGACCAGACTGTTTTCTCGCCGTATTTAAGCTTAAACCTGCAACCAGTCCAATTCATAACTGGAGAAATCCAACTATAGCCTTGTTTTCAGGCGCAATCAAAAACATACAACACATCTACAAACATTTCATATACACCTGCAGCCTTATTTTTTCAGGCACAACCAAGACATCAAAATTTTCCATCACATTTCAAAGTATTGAACTTGAATAAATATACAAAATACATTGAAAAAGCTATGAATATATATATATATACATATACGGCCGTTTAAGGCACAATTAGCCCAACTGGACATTGCAAAACTTTATCCCAAATTTACAGTTCAGCTATACCCTAAGTCTATACTCTACGAATTTTGAACTAGCTATATTGTAGTTGCAAAACAAGAAATATTTCTGTAGCTATACCTCTATATCCCTAAGTGCGACAAAATGGCTTCGAATACGTGCGCTCCATCATCACATTCGCGCGCTCCGGCTTCACATTCGCTTGCTGCGACAAAACGGCCATCATTTAGAACGACTGAGTGACTCCATGAATAGTTGACATTACTTTATGTAAAAAAATCACTTTCACTAACTGGATGCAATTGCATAGCAACAACTAAACCAATCATCATAAATTATTCTCTTTAATTTGTTGATATATGGTCAGAGTACTTAAACACCATAGGAACAAACTGAATTAAACTTGAGAAATTAACAGGTTCAAAACAAATTTCAAGTGGCAATGAACTTATACACCTGAGTATCCTCTCTGATAGATTGGTAAATCTTGAACTATGGCTATGGTGGGGTGAATCGCGTAGTTGGAACATTGGAACGTAGGAGCATGTCCCATACCTTTAGGACAGGAAAATGACTAGTCGGTCATACGATTTCATAACTCCAACTCTCTTCCCAGGTTGAAGTGCAACACTTAGGAAAGACTTATTTGTAGCACTTGTAGCCACAACCTGAAGAATAATTAGCAAGATTAGAATAGCTTATCTAATTAATTAGTAACATAAAAAATAAAAGTTGCATCCAAAATACGTTACTACTGTTAGGACCTTGTACAAATAGCATCAGCAATATACGGACAATGAAACTAAGCAGCAGACCTCATTTGTACACAGTTTGTTATGGTATTTTACAGCAGCACTTCCCACAAAAATCAAAGAAACCAAGTTGATTTCGAAGACGAAAAATGCAATAAAATTTAACAGCTAAAAGATTGATTCTGAGATGTTGGTTAGGTTGCTAATATGAGGGAAAACTAACATGAAAATCAATGTGCAGGGTTCGTAAGAGGTAGTGACAACAAACCCAACATTTGATAATTACCAGTCCAACACCCTTGAAGTCGTGTTTCAATAAGAGAACATGAAATTGGATACAACATCATAGAGCATGGGCAAATGCGGCACTATATGACCTGACGTCGATCTCTGAAGTATCGCCAAACTTAGTGAACTGCCTCCTCAAGGTGGCGACTGATGCGTGTAACAAATTGGTGCAACTACAAACCAAGACCATAGAATTGACAGTTCCATGGGTATTGTTTTGTGGTTGCACCGACTTGTCGGTCAGCCAATCAGATGGGACTGTTCATGGAATTTGAGGATCGGTTGGAGACGCCGCCCATACATATATGATGGTTGGGAAACAGAGCAGTAACCTCATCCAGATCCGTGCAAAGGCAACTTAATGGGTACCATAAGGAAAATTGTGAAAGTAATGAGAAAAACTACTTCAACAACTATGTCAATTAAGCTGTCCCAGTGGAAATTCCCTATGAGGTCCTAGGGTGTGCTCCCATTAGCTCTAAGTGTCAAACCCACAAAATCCATTGGAGGGCTTGCCCAATTGTTATTTTCCAGCCCCGTAGAATAAGTCGTCAAGCTGACTCCAGCAACAATAGTTATCAAAAGAAAAGAAAAGAAAAGGAAATACTATATCGACGTTTGTTTGGTGCTAAAAACTAGCACAATGTTATTATGAATAGCAAGCTAGTCCAATATCTAGGTAATTTCAACTTTGTATAAAAATGTGGTGATAGTTATCAAAATGCAATGCAATAAATGGTTAGATTCCATGGCTGCAAAGTGCTCTTTCTCTCTCCCTCTCTCTGCTTTCTCTGTTACAAGAGAATCCATCTGCTTCTGCTTTTCCTCCTCGTTCTTCTTCTGTTTCTCTTATGGATTTTCTTATTCCTCTTGTAATTTGGAAAAAAATTGTTTGTGCTACATTTTTAGATCTGTAATTTGTTACTAGTTTCAGATCTGTTTTATTTTATTTGTTGTTGTTGGCTGTGGTGGTGGTGGTGGTGTTGGTGTAGACAGATAGACAGAGAGGCAGAGAGTGGGACACATCATGGTATTTGTGTGAGAAGACAAGGGAAAAATAGACATTTTAATAATGCTGGAAATTGGAAGAATAAAGATAATGATACCAAATGGAAGAATAATGATAATGATGCAAATTGGAAGAATAAAGATAATGATGCAAAATGGAAGAATAAAGATGAACAAAGGAAGTAAAATGAGAGAATAAAAATTACAGATGAAGTGAAATGCACCATTAATCTGTAAAAATGCTGCAAAATTATGTGTAAAATACAGCATTAAAGTCCAATAATGCTGCAATATGATTCTAAAATACAGCATTAGTGTGTAAATGCTGCAAGGTGTGAAAAGAACTGTGCGGCATTAGTTAATGCCCTTTTCATTACATCATTAGCTTAATGCTGCAAGGGAAAAAACAGCACTGGCTAATGCAGCATTAGTACTAATGCTGCAATTAGTGCTGTTTTTGCTAAATACAACATTCAATTTAACAAAAAACGCATTAATCTAATGACGCATTTGCTAATATTTCTAGTAGTGTGTCATACAAGATTGTTGAAAGTAAGGAACAACTTTACATGGGAATTTCATACACAGCCACAGTAAAAGGGAAATAGTCAAAGGGAAATTTCAAGTAATTCTCAAAACGAATTATGGCAAGAAGATTGTACTCAACGAAGTTCTCTACGTCTCAGACATCAGTAGGAACTCAGTCTCTGGTTCTGTCTTAATAAGAAGGGATTCGAACTTGTTTTTGAATATTAAAAATTTATACTAACCAAGAGAGCAGAGTATGTGGGTAGAGGTTACTTTAAGGATCGGATGTTTAAGCTCAATGTAACGGTTGTTTCGGCTATGAATAAGACACCATCAGATAACTACTTGTATGAGTCGTCTACTTATTCTTCTTCTTGTCGCAAAAAAATTAATTCACGTTAAATACGAATCAATTCAGAAGTTAATGAATTTGGACCATCTTGATAAAACTGTAATTAACATAAATCACATGTGAGAAATTTATGTTGAATCAAAATTAACTCCACACTTGTTTAAACTAATTGCTTTAAAAATGACTAGTCCCTTGAGTTGATTCATAGCGATATTTGTGATTTAAAACTCATACAAATAAGAAGTTAAAAGAAGTATTTCATTATCTTTATCGACGATTTTACTAAATATTTTTATGTGTATTTATTCCATAGTCGAGATAGAATTGGATGCTTTTAAGCAATACAAACCGGAGGTAGAAAACCAACTTAACAAAAGTATTAAAATTGTTTGTAGTGACCGAGGAGGAGAATATGATTCTCACATTAGCCATATTTTTGCTCAAAGTAGTATAACACATCAAACTTCAGCACCCTATACATCTCAAAAAAAATTGGGCAGCCCAAAGAAATAATAGAACCTTAAAATAAATGCTAAACACATTAATTCTAAGTTATTGATTATCCAGAAATTTTTGGGGTTGGGAAAGTGTTACTAACTGCCAACTATATTCTTAATAATATTCCCAAGAAAAGGTAAGACAAAACTCCATATGAATTATGGAAAGGAAGAGCGTACAAACATCTTTGAGTTTGAGGATGTCTCGCTAAAGTAGCTACACCACACTACCTAAAAAGGTGAATTCAAGTCCAAAAATAGTTGATACCATATTTATTCGACACGCATTCAATAGTAGTGCATATCCGTTTCTAGTTCATAAATCAGAAATACCATATATTCATGAAAGCACTACTATTGAAACATCAAACACGTCATTCTTTGAGGATACGTTTCGTTACAAAGAGAAAAAAATGCAAGAGATTAAAAGGCTGCAGGACTTTACGTCTGCTAATGACCAAGAGGAAGAGCCATGGAGAAGTAAAGAAAAATGACTTACATGTGTAGACTCTTCTTATTGGAAAGAATTTGTGAACAGGGAGATAGAATTAATATTGTAAAACAATACGTGTGAGTTGGTGAACCAAACTCATGGTTGTAAACATTAGTGATGCAAGTGGATTGTTAAGCATAAATTAAAACTTGGGTGAACTATTGACAAATTCAAGGTGGAACTTGTCGCGAAGGGCTATAAAAAAAAAAGAATGTATATATTTCTTTTATACATGTTCTCTGGTAACAAGAATAGCATCCAGTCGCATGCATATTGCGTTTGCAACAATCTATAATCTTAATCCATCAAATGATGTCAAGACTGCATTCCTAAACGAAGAACTAAAAGAATAGATCTACATGGAACAAACGGAAGGATTTGAGTTCCAATAAATGAAACAAATATTGTTGACTGAAGAAATCCATATTTTAACTAAAACACGCTCCCAAACAGTGGCATGAAAAATTTAACAAATTCATGACGACAGGTGACTTTAGAACAAATAAATGTGAATATTCTAAAATCATCACTAATAATTGCGTCATAATATGTCTCTATATCGGCGATATCTTGATTTTTGGAAGCAACGAGACAGTAATATGTGAAACCAAAAAATTATTGTCTACAAAGTTCGATATGAAAGACAAGACCTAGAGGTAGACGATGTCATTCGATGAACAAAATTTTATAGAATATCAAATGGTTATGCTTCAACTGAGTCTCACTACGTCGAGAAAGTTCTAGAGAATTTTGACCAAATTGATAGCAAAAGTAAAGACAACAGTTGATGCGAACATGCATCTCTCTAAAAACTGTGGCTCAGCTATTAAACAGTTTGTGTATGCTTAAATAATAGGAAACCTAATGTACATAAAACTAAATGCAAGAGACACAAGATATATATATAGTTCAGTCCACTTGGACCTACGTCTCTACCTCAGAGATCTTCTCCATGCAGGATTTTCAACTCAATTCTTATTATTCAACAGCTAAGCCCTAGATCTCAAGCACAGAGAGATGCCTTACTCTGTTGCAGCTTGTGGTTCTCACTAACCTATCTAGTACCTCCTCTAGCTATCTGATTAACTAAGACTTCTCTATTGTCCACCTTGAACAATCCCTGAGAATGTAAACAGAAGTAGTATATGAATGATATACAAATAAAGTTCAGAACAAAAGAACACAGGAAATAAAACTGCAGTGAGAGTGCAGTGTTCTTCTGAGAATTGGATTGAGAATTTTATCTGCTTCTTTGTTGCTTGGCAATCCTTGAATGTGTTTTGAGAGTCTCTAGATTGTTTCCCATTGAGTTGTATATTTGATGCTTCAAACTAAGCTCCTTATATACAACTCATTTGATCTGCAAATCTTCAAGATTTACAGCAACAAACTTTCCTATTTTGTAGGCAACAAATTTGTCTTCTCTAACAGTCTTCTCCAACAGATAGTTGCTCAATATCTTCGGGGATACTGATCTGATCTTGTCCATAAACATGTTGAGAAGTTGTTACAATCATTTGATTGATTGCAGAATCAAATCAACCCAAAATTTTCTTCCCTGCAAAACTCATGTTAAGAAATAAATCCTACATAATAGGAAATAAACTTTCCCTGCAAAACTGAGTCAAACAGATGGATCATATAGTGTTAAACATATCAAAATACTTTGTCTTTCACTATCAAGTAATAATAAATCAAGAACAGGGGTTCAGGAGTTCAAACAGAATCAGAAGCTCCCCTAATTGTATGCTTATAAGTCTTAGTCAATTTCAAGGCTTTGAAAGTTGTTTCAAGGCCCTGAAATAGACTAGCTATTTCAAGTCATTGAAACATTAAAACTGCTTTGAATTACAGTTGTTCCAAAAGATTTTTTTGAACAAAAATCCAATCTCTCCTAGTATAAAAAAATATAGGTTAAAATCCATAAACCAAGTGCTCATTTGAGACGTATAAAATATCACACATCATCCCAATATCAAAGAAAGCAAAGCAAAGTTCATAAAATTTGAAGTAACTAATGTATACGAATTCGTCGCCTCATAAAATAAGTTCTCCAATATATAACACCTCGTTCCATAGACCAAAGAATTCACTACCTATATGGTATGTAAAATCCCTGATAATTGTAGGTTTTAGGTCTAGTTCACATTGCCTTTCAAACACCCATTATTAAGCCATTAATTTAAATAATACTTCCAATCTCCATGCCAAAAAATTTGTTGTAAATATTTCCATAACCCAATGGCAGATCAAAGAGATCATTAGAACTTCAAATTTTCCTTTAAAACCCGTTCAATATAAAGACCAAATTGAGACTCTTTAAAGACCAACTTTTAGCATTTATAATGACTCGAAACTCATATGCATAGTCTAGAATTCCCAAAAATGGTTTTTAGGGTATCAATCCATAATATCAAAATTCTAGCGAATATATTTCGCCACAATTCAATAATAATCAATACCCAAGGTCATTTTCCTCAAATTAAGGTTTTACAATAATTAATACACTCATCGTATCTAGGGTTACTAAAAAATTAATCAGAACACTAAATTTCGAACGGTTGGATGAGTCCATGAATTATATGATCATAATAAGAATATGAAAGTAGGTCATATATAATAAATATAAGGGTTTCAAAGCTTACCGGTAAAGAAAACGAACGTTACGTAAAAGAAACAATACACAACTACGAACATGGACTGCGTAAACAGCGGGTTGCCATGGTTTGATCTCATTAATACATGATCTTATAGATCTTTGAATCAAATAAAAGTGAGGAGAAAAATGAATAAGAAAAGTAGAATAAGTTGATTTACCAAGCAAAAAAAAATGCACAAAGAGATAGAGGAGACTGGTGGTGAGATCAGGCGCGGCCTCGGGCAGCTCGCGTCTTACATTGCTTCGGCGACAGCGGCTGTGGAGGTTCGAGATTGCCTTGGCGGCGGCGCGGTGTTGCCGGCGCACGGGAAAGAGAGAGGAATGAGGGAGATGGGGTGTGAGGGAGAGAGAGGTGTGGTGGTTTTTGCTTTGGAGTGTGGAGGAACAAAAATAATTGTAAGAGATGAGTATAAGTACTCTAGGTCAAAATAGATTTCCATAAAAGATGGATTTCTCCCAAGATATTTTAAAAAAGTCACACACTTCCCCCAACTCTATAAATTACTCAATAACTCCCCTCACTCACCAACGATGTAAAATAACTTTCCAAATAAAAATTACGACTATATAACTAGCCCGAAAACCCCTCTAGATTCACCATAGCCCTTAATACTTATAAATAATTAAGGAACGGGCCAGTTCATCAAATCAGGGTATTTCAAAGATACTCAAATCGAGACAGGAGGATAGGAAGACGAAGTCTACAACACGGAGGAACATGAAGACATGAATGAGAAGAACAATATGATTGCGAGTTCGTTCCATTTCTTGTTGAAATTTATTTCATATATGAATGCTTTGAATATTTTTAGTTTCTCTACAATTATGAGAGGCTAAACCTCGTTTTTCTAGGACCTGGGTTTGGTACCTAGGTTATAGTTTTCTGGATTTGTTCTTATGGGAATTTGATTCATGCTTTATGTTGGATTAATTGAGATTAGAGATTGCTTATGTTTAATATTTTTTCATCATTTATATATCTGAAATAATGACATCGTACTTGTGGTATTTTCATCTTTACAGAAAAGGTGAGGTGAGTAAACTGGAATAAACGTCAAGTGGAACAACTAAGAGCGATCTACTAGGTTGTGAGACTTAAAGCGCTAAGTAGAAATGATCAATATCTATATCTTTATTTATCTATTTATCTAAAAGCAGAGAAGTGCTCAGATTGCACAAGAATACGACATGTGTCCTCTCATATTCACTATTACATTAACATGTGTTGTGCTTATTTGGACTACAACCAATTAAAATTCGCCATTTAATTGCCATGTCATGTTACTACCACAAAATTATAACATATTACAATCTAATTAATACATTTAATAACCACCAATGTAATGTTATGTAAATGTTGGACCCTTTTGTCTCACTCCTCAATAATGCACTATCTTTAAACAATACTTCTTTATAGTAAAATAAAAAAGGCTATCATATCTTTCAAACATAATTGATAATATAAAACAATATGAACTATTTCAGTTTTTATTTCATATATATGTTGTTTTCCTTCTCCGAGCCGTCAAACATTTCATTTCAATTTCTTTCCCCTTCTACTTCTCCATTATATCTAGCTCTTATAAATTTTCAACTTTTAGATTAGTTCCTCCATCATTTAATTTTCCAAATGTTATTAATTATAATTTGTAGAATTTTTGTTAGAATTTCTGCACATTTAATAAAGTATTTTACATAAAATTCTGAATAACAGATTCTAAATTACGGACAAAATGACTATGGAATCCATACATTTTATTTAAAACAATATCTTACACACACACACACACACTATTTTCTTATAGACCCCAATCATTTTATATGTGTATGGACTTCACAATACCTTCTTTGACATGATCGTTAAAGAGTGTGCACCATTTTATCGCATGAAGTTGAGAATCCAATGTTTTTAAATATTACAAATTTTATAAGTTCTTATTGCAAAATTTTTTAAACCTCCCTTTTAGCTCATTGATTACTTAATACAATGGTATTAGAAAACTATTCTCTTTATTAATACTATCTTAGAGGTCAACGTATCATTTTATTGCATGTAATTAAATACCTGAAGCTAATCTATCTTTATTTGATTTTGTTTTTTTTTAAATACTTAAAATACTTTACCGAGTTTGAGAAAATGAGTAGAGTGAACTCCATATGTTAGGTGATGATAGTAGATATGGTAAGTACTTCCGACCCCCGTTAGTACTTTTCTTGGTTGTTTTCGTAGTTGGCAAAGTTTTTATGTCCCTTCACATATTTTACGGGTTAGGAGCCCGAGCTCTTTCATAATATTCGGAGTTGATACCGCCCACATTCGTGTAGGCTACCAAACAGAAAAAAGCAGAGTAGAGTGAAGTCGATGAATATATTTCTTCTGCATAAAATTGTTAAGTTTATTTCTAATATAGGTGTGTAAGGGAATTTAAAATGAAATCAGTGTTACCAAATAATTACGTAAGTATGTAAAATCAGTAGAAATAACTTTATAACTTGTTTAAGATATGAGTTTGGAATAGTTGTATTTTAATTCCTTTGATACAAATAATGACCAAGAGTGAAATTAAATAAACCCTCGATAGTTGAAAGTAATAAAGTATAATTTTAGTCCAAATAAAATGATAATGAAAGAATAAGAAATTATGTAAGAAAATTAAAACACTCTTTCACTAACTTCATATGATAGATTAACACATAGACCACAGACAACTGGAAACTAATGCACACTATCAAGTTTAGAGCCCTACTGTGCACAAGAGATTCCGACGGGGAGACCTGCGTGTACACCGTAAGTAGGGGATCAGAGATAGCACAGGAAGAGTTGAGTTGTGTGTAGGGAGAGAGTAAGGCAGTAGTAATGTCTGAGAGAGAGACAGAGGTTTGGCAGAGCTTCCGCGTATGGCTAGTGTGTTCTTCTTTGTATGGAAAGGTTAACGTCCTATATATAATGGAGAATGTGACCGTTGTAGTGTGGTTAATGCGCACATTAATGGCGGCTTAATTATCTTAACCGCAACGGCACGTTCGTCCGCCTATATAGGGACCGTTACAGCACGTTGTGCGCGAATACCGGAACCGTTACGAGGTTGTTCGGGTTTTGACCGGATTGACCGGGTTTATGGAGCTCGTGCCATAAATCTCTCAAAAGCAGTTACTAAAGGTCGCGTGCGGGCTTGGCTCGCACGCGACAGGACTTACTCTAGCCTCCAAACCACTAAGTCCCTACAAGTCCCGTGCAGTGGTATGCGAGGGCTCTGTCTCGCAGCCCCCACATGGATCAGCGCGGCTGGTGATTCAGTGTGTGTGGAGCACAATATGGTGTGCTGGATGGTTGCCACGTGGCCAAGATCTGCTAGCTCAGAAAGCACTATCTACATTAGCCCCCTTTCTGTGCGTGAAGGCTCATAGCTGTATAGACTTCCATGTGCGGAAACCAACATACCCGTCGCCGCCACGCACCAATTCAAACATGAGTGAATTCAGCCCCCGTGAGTGCCATTATGACCTAAAACCCCTAGAGTCGTGCCGTCTGTCCTTTAGGGTTTTAGGCGTGACGTCAGCTTGTCCTGTGATTGCGATTCGACGGTGACAGTTGCGATTCGACTACTGAAAGGACGCAACCCTTCATTGTTTTTGGATAAATACTCCGTATTCTCCATTGTTGCAAAGCATCACTTCTTTCTCTTAAAGTGAATGGTACCCGGAAGTCTTCGAGAGCAGATTCAGATAATCAATCACCAGTTCTATCTCATCAATCGCCTTCTTCAACTGTGTGTATCCAAGCAAGCTTTGCGAGAACAAGGTTGGCCTTGTTCAATTTTGTTTATCATACCAATGTATACTTTGAACTGTGTTGGATCTGCAAACCCATGACATATTATCTGTTGAAAACTTGACGAAACTCCAATCTTTGAACTCAATTTCGGCTTAATCCTCCAATGATAAGGACCTTGGATGTAGGGTTTTGAAATTCTTGATAATGCAAACAATTTCCAGCCTCTAATTTATGAAATTGATACCAGAAACGGTTTATCTTTCTTCCCATAGATCTTGAATCTCAGAATTCGAACTGAAGTGTGGCATATTTCTCCCCCCTTTTTTCTTGCTTTTCTGCAGGAATGGCAAAGACAAGAGGAACTAGACCCACCAAGGAGGACGAAGAAATACCTGATCTTCCACAAGCTCTTTGGCGAAAAGCCCCCTACCTGGGTGGCAAGGACTTCTACCATGCGAGAGTTAAGGCAAAGAAACTACCTGCTTCTGTCCCCAATGAGGGATTGCTAACATTAACTCCTCCAGTTAATTCAGCCTTGCTCGAGTTGATTGGCTCCGAGGACGTTGTTCGATTGGGAATCGAAAATGGGTACTTCCCGTATGCTGCGATTTCCACCCAAGCTTTTGTCCAGAAATTGGACTACATGGATGAGTGGATTGACCATGTGTTGACCGATCATGCTGCGACTCTTAATGAAGCCGGCATATACTTCGCCGTTCGTGCTATGAAGGGTGCTGCCGTGAAGCTGGACCAGTCCATGCTTCTAAACCTTCTTTCTCGCTACTCGCCTGCGCCTCACACTTTTCACTTTGCTGAGTTCGAGGCTGCCCCCACACTCGAGGATGTGCATATGCTGTATGATCTATCTCCCATGGGTGAGGTGGACCCTTTGAGTCCCTTGAGGACGGATGCGGAGATCGCTTTATACACGTAGATGGAGGAGTGCCTATCAGAGGTAAAGAAAATCTCCACTCGGTGGACAACTACCAAAGCCCTTCCTAACTGGCATTTGGTTGATACGTCTGCGAAGAATACTTGGAATAAATGGGTGCAGTACTTCTTCCGTGACTACGCGAACAGCAGCATCACCAAGAAGCTTATGAGTCAGGACCCGGAGGCCAAGAATTACGTGGAGGGTAAAGGCTATCACTTGACCCTTTGTGCTTTCCTCTGTGCCTGGCTGTCGAGGTACTTAATCGATGGTCACCCGCATGATGGGGTCTTCTATCATGTTCTGCCGCTTGCTGTGAAACTGGCCCTTGGCCAGAAAGTCGCACTTGGACCCTTGGTCTTGGGCACGCTGTACTATAGACTGGATCAGCTGGTTGTGGCCATGAAAGAGTCGCGTGGCCGCCTTGACATACTGACTTTCGTCATCATTGCCTTCTTGACGATGTGGGTCTTTGAGCGATGGCCTTCTTATGACCCAACTGCTTCTAGGCCCAACAAGTGGTGTCCCCCAGGCGAGATGGAGGAGCGTAACAGCGGTAGAGCTGCGAGGTGGTTTGGAGCGAACAATACCAAGTGCGTTTGGAGCCTGATATGCGACAACCGGCGAGAGTTCGTTGCCAGGCCCTATGCCGTGCGTATTGAGAACGTGCGATGGTTTCCAAAGCTCTACCCTTCTAAGGGTGTTGTCTTTTCAGAAGAGCTCCTCTTTGAAGAGGGATCGCATTTCCATGAACGCTATCGCGAATTCTTTTGCTGGTGCCTGCGAGGTTCCCTTCCTGCTCTCGCAGAGCATATTCGTGAGCTCGCGCCAAGGTATGAGAGGATTACCGTGGATGTTGACCCCACTCGAGGTTCTCCCCAGTTCGGCTTTGATGCAGTGGCACCCTCAATCTGGCCACAGTCCATTATCAGAGGTTGCTATAAGCGCTTGCTGACAAAGGAATGCAAAACAGTCTTCATGAACAATCTTCCTTTTGAGCAGCCTGCAGGTAACCGCGAGGGTGGCTGTTCTAAGAACTGGCTCGCATACTGGATCGCCCAGCAGACGAGACTTGAGACGCAGTCGGCCCCGCAGCCGAGCAGAGCTCCTTTGATCAAAAGAAACTCTTTTCCGTTTCGTCCCAATTGCAGTCTGAGCGAGTCTGAATATGGTTGATACTCATTGTTGGATCATGAGAACCATTTTTGCCCTGACGTCATTCTGAATGAAAAGATCGCCGCAGTTAAGAAAGGCGACTCGCATGTCATCAGATATAGCAAGACTTTTGCTAAGGTAAGCAACTTCTTTTGCACGCGCTAAGCTTATTGATTTCCACATGTTGACGTCTTTATTCTACACTGTTTGCTGTAGTGTCATGTGCGGAGATTCGCATCTGGTGATCGTTCCAAGTCGCTGGTTAACACCATTGTTTCCACCAGAAGACAAGGACAGTCGCTCCTGCTAGCATCGAGGATGGACCCTGAGGTCGATACCAGGATTCGCGGGGTCATGAATGCTTTTGCTGACTCGCTGATAGATAATGCTCCGGCCTCGTCTCCACCCAGAGATAATCCGTCTCCTCCAGCGACTGCCGCGCCGAGAGCGAAGAGACCCAGGCAAAAGGGAATTACAATTTCTTCCCCTAGAAGTGCTCCAACTTCCCCTCCAGCGAGGTCCCTTTCTGCCAAGGATAAAGGCAAAGGTCGCATGCCTAGTAGAGCGCGGAAGGAGCTCGCAGTAGAGACCTTCGTTGCATTCGGCCAGGAGGAGGAAGAGGAGAGGCGGGAGCCCAGAGAAGGTGATGAAGAAGAAGAAGAAAGAACAAATGTGATACATGAGGAAGAATCAGGAGGTACCTCCATCGCGTTTCCCTTCTCATTATCGTAATTCTTTCGCAACTTGATCTTGAACCAATCGTTTCTTCGCAGATGATGATGATGATGAGACCATCGGTGGCCTTTTGTCCAAGAGACAGAAGAGGGATGCTCATTCTGGCATTTCGGACGAACCCATAAGCGAGGACGTTCTCGCCGAGTCCAGGAAGACAGCCGCGGAAGCTGCTGAAAGGAGAAGGCAGCGACAAGAGGAGGAGCTCGAGCGTGTGAGGCAGCGGAGCCTCGAAGAGCAACATGTTGACGACTTAGTGCGTCCAGCTGATGAGGAGGATGCGCTTCCCGAAGAGGTGGCTCCTCAATTTGAGGAGGAGGATGCGGCTCCAGAAGAGGATGCAGCAGCTTTGGAGCAAGCCCAGGCAGATTTTGAAGAAATCGCATGCGGCAATAAAGGTGAGATTTTTAATCTCGCAGTAACTTATCGAGATGTTATTGTGGGTGCGTTAAAGCATGGTGTGTCAAAAGCTGACATTCGCCGTTGGCTAGTAGGCAAGTGCGGTGAACCCTCAGGTAATCACTTGATCGATATGCGTGAACTAAGATTAGTAACTCAAAGCATAATCATGACTAGTTTCTTCGCACCCCAGGTCACGCTCCTTTTAAAGACATGCTTAATGAGGACACACTAATAGGGCATGGTTCCACGTCTTTAGTGTATGACGAAGATACTGCAATCCCACCTTCGCGTGGAGGTGCTTGCTCTTAGCTTCAGCAAAAGATAGTAAAATAACGTATGATACAAGTTACCTTACATCATCGCATTTTGTATCGCAGGCACTGCTGATGAACCCGTGTTGGAGCAAAGAAGTCAAACTTCTGCGTCCTATGTCCCAGTGCCGAGTTCTCATACCGAGAAGCACGTCGCAGCTGCTGAATATGCAGGAGAGCCTTTTGAGGACATCATCGAACTTTCTGATGATGCCGAGGCTGACACTGTGCTAATGGAGGAAGATGCCCATGCTGGCGCTGAGGAAGTAAGAACAAGTACTGTTGATGCTATCGCATCTGAAAGTGTCCCTCGCCAAGCAACTTCGGCTGCCACTATGCCTCAAGCGATGACTGAGTCGGCGACAACACTTCCTGCGTGGAGCTTTTGGGGCTCGTAGGTCGGGGTTGTGATCGCAACTGGTGCGGCTTATACTCTTCCTTCTAACTATGAGGAGTTAGAGCTCGCAGCTGACAGGAGGGCTATGGAACGAGGACAGTCCTCAACCACTCCTGCCACACGCATTCCTTCTCTTCGTGAGATCCTTGAAGGAACTGGTAAGTCGTGGTTTGCTGTTTGCGTCTCGCATTATTCATTTGCGAGTTTGATAGCATAACTTAGCTTTGACATTGCTTTTAGGTTTGAAGCAAGCCGATGTGGACTGGCTAGTTCGGATGCGCCTCACCTACCCCCAATCATTTGCGAGATCTCTGGAGATAGGGCCCTTTGACAGAAGGCTGTTTCTTACCGAGGCCATTTGGATTTTGGAGCAGCTGTCTGCGGCCACGCCTGCGACCATTTCTTCTCAGAGTGCCGAATTGCTTTTTGGCATGTGCCAAAATCTTCTGACTAAAGTTCAAGGTAGGCTGGGTTTCAAGTTTCTTATGAAAAGAGTTACTTTGATCCGTGCAGCCGTAACTTTGAAAATCGGCCACCAAAACCTCACAGCTGAGGAGCAGAAGGTAGAGCAGCAAAAGCAAAAGGTTGAAGAGGCTTTAAAGCTTTATCGTGAGATGAATGCCAAGTGGGAGCAGTTGAAGCAGGAAGTGGAGCAAGTGGAGAGTCTGAGCCGCCAGTTCACCCCTCATGACTCCTTGATCAAAGCCTTGCTTTGTTTTTGTTTGTTTTTGTTTGTTTTTTTTTTGAATTTGAAAAGTAGCGAACAGATAGCAGAAACATTAATGTAATGTTGCTAAAAACATTAATGTAATGTTGCTAGGGTTTCTCCCCCTTCTTTTTTAACAAAAGAACCGAAGTGCCCGTTTTGTCCTTTCCGGGATTTGATGGAATATCTCTGTGCATATCTAATTATGACATCAGCAATTGATATTCTGCTTGATTTTCGCGCTAATTTCTCATAAGATAAGCACGCTTTCCTTCGGAAGTCCATCCAAATCATGACCATCCGTCATTAATTAGGATACGCAACCGAATCGTCGTAGCCTTAAGTAGGGTAATTGATTGTTACCGCTTCTCAAGGCGTAAGTGATTGACCTTACCCTCTTTTCAAATTCTGCTGACTCATCTTGGCAACTGAAGAGTCTCCACAAGGTCTATATAAACCCTGTCTTTGCCATTTGGGTTCTTCATCCCAAAAAAATGTGCTTTGCCGTGAGTCCTTACGACTGCTGGCTTCAACGCTTGTTTTTTGTTGATTCATGGCAACTCCAAGTTGTGAATCCTGAGTTTGCACTTTGTGCTATAGAAATAGTTTCCAAGATCCGCTTTATGAGGCTTACTGATCTTTGTAACCTTCATAAAGAAGATGGAGATGATATCTCATGTGTGTTCGAAGAATTTTCTTTGTCTATTATGTTTGCAGGTCATGTTTCCGGCCGCCTCCCAATGAGGTGCAGCGCCGTAGTGACCTTGCTACCGACTCGTAATGAACGGCGGAGTTCTCCTCCAGCATCCCTGGAGGAGGATTTCTTGCCTCTTCGTTCTTGAGCTCAGGAGGCTAGCCAATGCCCTTGTCTATCAGGACAAGGAGCCCATTGCCAGAGGAATGACTGCTTCCCCTGTTTTGCACGGCTGCATATGCCGGGACAGGTGATTCCTCTGGTACATATCTTGATCAGACAGGGGCCTTGTCAGATTCTGAGATCTTGGACGTAGCATCACCCAGGTCTTGCTGCTAGGGATGTAGCGAATGACGAGTTGATCTCTTCGCAGAAGCATCCTACTTGCTACAGATCTTTGGCCGCAGATCTGTGCATCGCATATCTGGTGTTGGGACCGTTAAGTCGATCCTTTTTCAGTCAGGATTCCCGCGATGTGTTACTTCGCGCTTGTAAGTTACTTTTCGAATGCATTGTAAGCCATGTTGGCTGCGTAGTTAGATTTGAGCTTTTTCGCTTGTAAGCTGTTATCTAGACAGATAAATTGTAAGTCATTTTGACTCATAATGATAAATTGCTTTGTATGATTTGCTGTTTTGCTACAACAAATTGCAATTTCGCATGTGTATTGGCATATTTCGCCTTGTGTAATGCTATATACATACTTTGTATTTGCTATCCGCCGTATAAACTCGCAGATACTTTTATTAGATCGTTCGAGATCTTGTTTGCGCAGCTTGCCATCTTGGCAGATGGGCTTGTGATTTGCCTTTAGGCTCAAATGCGAGTTCCATCTCACCAGATAGGCCTTTGGAGATTACTTAAGATCATTTTGCATAATGTTGCTATCACAATAGATAGACTTAACAACGATTTTCAAATCGCATTCGCAGAGCGCTGCCATCGCGGCAGATAAGCTTGAAAGATCATTTAAGATCATGTTACATAATGTTGCTATCACAACAGATAGGCTTAACAGATCACTTAATATTGCTTTTATGTGAGCTACTATCGTGGCAGATAGACTTTAAAGATCAATAAGATCATTTTCGCATGTGCTGCACTCATGACATATAGGCTTAGGCGATCAATTAATATTATTCTCGCATTTGCGTAGGCTGCTATCGTAACAGATAGGCTTAGAAGATCAGCTAAGATCGCATTTGCATAGGCTGCTATCGTAACAGATAGGCTTAGAAGATCAATTAAGATCGTATTTGCATAGGCTGCTAACGTAACAGATAGGCTTAGAAGATCAATTAAGATCGCATTTGCATAGGCTGCTATCGTAACAGATAGGCTTAAAAGATCAATTAAGATCGCATTCGCATAGGCTGATCTCGTAACAGATAGGCTTAAAAGATCAATTAAGATCGCATTCGCATAGGCTGCTATCGTAACAGATAGGCTTAAAAGATCAATTAAGATCGCATTCGCATAGGCTGCTATCGTAACAGATAGGCTTAAAAGATCAATTAAGATCGCATTCAAGTAGGTTGCTATCGTGGTAGATAGGATTTTGCTAACAGTAATAATAAACTAAATGAAGCAATATGAAAAAGCCAGAAGTATGAAATTCTTCTCATTTGGGAGAAGCCTTTTATTACAGCACTCTCATATGGGAGAGGCGAGATTACAATTCTCTTATATGGGAGAGAAGATTGTGTGAATCATAGCTATTCAAAGCATAAAGCAATGTTGTAATAGAACGCATAAAATGAGAGAATTCAGGGATAGTACTTCTTAATCCAGCGCATATTGACTGAGCTTGGGGTTGAGGTCGTTCCGTGCAACCTCCGTATGCTGCAATAGCCACTGTCAAAGACTTCTGTGACTTCGAAGGGTCCCTCCCAATTGGCTGCGAACTTTGGGTGAGCCGCTTCTCGCATGCAATGGTCAGATGCACGCAAGACCAAATCTCCAACTGCGAAATCTCTGCGTTGGACGGTTTTGTTGTACGCGCGAGCGATCCTTTCCTGATATCGCTTGTTGGTCCTTTTAGCTTGTTCCCGCTTCTCTTCCAGCAAGACTAAGTCATGATCGCGTTGATTGTCGTACAATGCGTGGAAAGCCAATCTCGCCGAATTAACTTTCACGTCCGTGGGTACCACAGCCCCAGCCCCATATCATAGAAGGAACGGTGAGACCCCTGTGGGTGTCCTTGGAGAAGTCCGGTAAGCCCACAGGGCTATGCTTAGAGAATCAGCCCACTTTTTGTGGTCATCTGCGACCATCTTGCTCAAGATCCTCAACAACGTCTTGTTGGTCGCTTCTGCTTGCCCATTCCCTTTCGGGTGATAGGGGGTAGAGCATATCTGCCTGATGTTGTATTCTGCTAGCTTCGCAGCCACCTGGCGATTAACAAAAGGAGTACCATTATCTGAAAGGATGGTATTAGGTATTCCGAATCTGCATATGATGTTTTCTTGGATGAAATGGACCACAGCTAGCGCATTTGCCGTCTTCAGTGGTATTGCTTCCACCCATTTGGTGAACAGCTCAGTTGCGGTGAGAATAAAATGATTCCCATGCAAAGTTGGTCGGATGGGACCAATGAAGTCCAACGCCCATGTGTGAAATGGCCATGGCGTTCCCAATGCATGTAGATCCACAGCAGGAGCGTGCACTAGGTTTCCTTTGAATTGACACTCCTGGCAGCGTCGTACTTTAGTTCGGCAATCAGCATCCATCGTCGGCCAGAAATATCCAATTGAGAGGAGTTGCCTGCATAATTTCGCACGTCCCTGGTGTTCCACCTAATGAGAAAGGTCCATGAATTCTTGTGCTTCCCTGCCGTCTAGACATCGCAGCAAGTTGCCCTCATGGCCTCTTCGCCAAAGCAGGTTCTCTTGTACCACGTATCGGGATGCTTTCCTTTTCAACTTCTCAGCTTCCTTTCTCGACTCGGGTAGGGTGCCCTGGGTGAGAAAATCGAAGAGTGGTTTCCTCCAATCCGCATCATCATCGGTTAGAGCGATGAGTAGAGAATCCTTGATCAGTGCGCAACTCTCGCACTTTCCCTGTATTAGGGCTGCGGCCGTTGACATGTCTGGCCAGTGAATGCCATATCTCTGAGCCTTTCGATAGATTGAAACTTCGCCTTCCCCGCAAGCATGTTGATGAATTTTCTCTAGCAGTAATTGTCCCTCTTGCTCGGAAACACATCGCATGAGTATTCCGCAAGGGCCCTTGTAGTAAAGGGTGTTATCATGTATGCAATACCCCTTTGTGAGCGCCCAGCTCTCGCTGCTTGTACCTTCTGCAATAGCTCGTAAGATTGCCTTTCTCCAGTCCGCATCGTTCATGCGTTCATCGTCGCACGCGTCTTCTGTTAACGCCGACGATGTTCGCACTTCGATTGAGATTCTCGCGGGACATTTGTCCGTACTAACCTTGGATCGCAAGGTTGCCAAAGCGTCTGCATGTCTGTTGTCCGCTCGGGGCTTGTGCTCGTACCTAACGTCGCAGAATTGCTGCACCAGTTTTTGTACTAAAGTCCGTTAAGATAGAAGATTAATCTCCTTCAAACCGTACTCGCCCGAGGCTTGCTTGACAATCAACTTGGAGTCTCCCATGACCGTCAGATTGCTTACTTCCAAGGCTTTCGCTGCCCGAAGTCCCGCTATGAGGGCTTCATACTCTGCCTCGTTGTTGGTGACTGCAAAGTCAAGCTTGGCGGACATCTGTATGACCTCCCCATCTGGTTTGGTCAAGACTATCCCAATGCCTCCGCATTTCCTCGTTGACGAACCGTCGAAATGGAACGTCCAATAGGGTACATCGATTGCATAGATTTCAGGCCCCTCGAGTTCTTCTTCAACCACAGGCTCATGGCTGTGGTCGGGGAACTGCGCCAACAAATCCGCTACCGCCTGTGACTCGATCACCCGCGGCCGTACGCATGTGATATCAAACTGGGAAATGGTCATATACCATTTTGCCAATCTTCCTCCAGGAGTAGTTTGAGTTAGCAGATATCGTATGGGATCGCTTTTTGTAACCACCACCACTTTGCGCGACGCAAAGTAGTGTCTCAACTTCTCTATTATGAAGAATAAGACAAGGCAATGACACTCAATGTCCGTGTACCTTGATTCTGCAGGCTGCACAATGCGAGAGATGTAGTAGATGGGCCTTTCTTGACCTTCGTACTCCTGAGCCAAAAGTGCTCCTATGGATTTCCTCGTTGATGTCAGATATAGCAACAGCGGTGATCCTAGCTGAGGTGCGATCATTATCTTTGAAGATGTCAGCAGCTCTTTTAGCTTTCCGAACGCAGCTTCGTGCTCCGGAGTCCAGTTGTATGCGGCATCTTTTTTGAGAAGATTACTGAAGCAGAAAGTAATCTCGGCAATCGCTGGGATGAATCTTCGCAGATACGACAGCTTCCCCAAGAATGTCTTCAAGGTACTCTGGTCGTGCGACGGAGTCATACTGATAATGGCTGAAACTTTTGCGGGGTCAGGCTCGATTCCTTGGCGATGCACCACGCATCCCAAGAATTTCCCTGACGTTACCCCAAATGCGCATTTCATAGGGTTCATCTTCAGCTGAAAGCGTCTGCATCTGTTGAACACCTTCCGCAAATCTGCCAGGTGATCCGACTCCTGCTTGGATTTAACCACGAGGTCATCTACGTAAAAATCCACTTCCTTGTGCATCATGTCGTGGAATAGAGCCATCATAGCCCGCTGGTAGGTTGCAACTGCGTTCTTGAGACCAAAGGGCATCACCGTGTAGTTGAACACTCCCACTGGGGTGATGAATGCAGTTTTCCGTGCATCTTCGGGGTCCATCTTGATCTGGTTGTACCCGCTGAAGCCGTCCATAAAACTAAACATGCGATGACCCGCTGTCGAATCGATGAGCAAATCGATGTTGGGGAGCGGAAAATCTTCCTTGGGGCAGAAGCGATTGAGGTCTCGGAAGTCCACGCAAATGCGAAGCTGTCCATTCTTCTTTACCACTGGCACAATGTTGGCGAGCCACGTGGGATGGTGATTCGGTTCTATGAACCTGGCCTCCAGGAGTTTAAAAATCTCTTGTTTGATCTTCACGTTAAGCTCCGGCCTGAAGCTTCTTGTGCTCTGCTTTACCGGTTTAGACCCTGGTATGATGTCTAAACGGTGCATGGGGATGCTTGTGTCTAGTCCGGGCATCTCATCATACTCCCATGCGAACACGTCTTTGTACTCAGTCAGGAGCTGCAGTAGTCCTTGCTCCTCGTCGCTTGTGAGGTCCGCGCTTAGAAAGACTGGCCTCTTCTTTTCCTCGTTCAGGCTGAAGAACGCTTCCTTTAGCTCCTGCTTTTGTGGCATGGGTTTGTCTTCCATGCATTCGGGTGCTTCTTTGAGCTTCTCTTCTGGAGTGCTCTGCATTGGGTTTTCTGTTACCGCAATCTTCTCGATCTGGTTGATTTGCCCAGGGATATCCCCATGCCCGTGTGAGGACATCCCCGCGCACCTTCATATGCGATAGCATTTCTTCCCGTTGGCGTAGAAACTCTCTATTTCTTTTCCCTCAGGGTCATGCTTTGCTATCCTCTTCAGGGTATACACGTTCTTTCGATGACAAGCGATTCGCGGCGTCTCTTAGCATGCGGGCGGCTTTTCCTTGGCATCCTCCCTTGTCACCATCACTCCTGCAGGTGACTGATCCTTGATATCTTCCCATAGGGGTAAAGGGGTAGGGTTGAATGGTCCCGGTGTTTGCTCTCCGCCATCTCGGTGAACCATACCGCCTCGCTGAGATGTGCTTCATCCATGTTGAATGGATTTGTTGAAGCCGGTATCTCGATTATTCTGTCGTTCCAGATAGCTTTCATGACTTGGTGAGCTGTTGAGGGGACCGCGTCGAAGCGATGAATCCAGGCTCGACCTATGATCATGTGATACGTAGTGTTCGCATCAATGACATAGAACTTCACTAAACACTTGATTTTGCCGATTTGGACGCCCAGGCGGATCCATCCTATCGTCATTCTGGAATCGCTTCCAAATCCCATCAGCGGAGATGGACGCCTGACGATCTTGTGCTCGGGGATCCCTACGAGCTTCAGTGTGTGGAGTGAAACGACGTTGACTGCTGCTCCTCCATCGACTAATGCTCGTTTGAACTCGACGCCATTGATGATGGCCGTCACATACAGAGGCCTCTGATGGCTCGCATCTGTCTTTTTGTCGCTGGCAGAAAAGGTCATAATCTTTTCTGTAGAGCGAGGCGCCCTGATGACTTTCCCATTGGAGACTACAAAATCCTCCTCGTAGTCCTCTGCTATCCTCAAGATTGCTTTCGTCATTTCTGTCCGGCACTTCTCTGAGAAGTTCATCTCGTCGAAGAATCTGCTAAAGCCGTGCGACCCTTTCATCCGGTCGGCACGTTCGTCCTCCGTGTCTACGCTGTAGTCCTCATCATCATGGACTTCGGCAACGATGGGTAGACCATCCTCCGCGACCTCTTCCAGATCCACAATCGAGATCATGGCGATCTCTTTACCTTTCGAGTCTTGCTCCGCATGGGCAGGAGGTGGATTGTTGCGCACATCCTTCATGTGATCACTGACGATCAGCTCGCCGTTCTTCATCTTTTGGCTGAAAACAATCCTAAGCTTTTTACAGTCCGCTGTGGGATGCATGACCTTGCCGTGGTACTCGCACTACTTAGGGTCCCTCACCATCTCCTTGGAGGGTTCCTTCTCGAGCGGCGGTAGGACACCGTCCTTGCGCCACTGCCTGCAAAGGTCGCTTGCCTCTTCCACTGAACATGGCAGAGGTGGTACGTCAAAGTTCACAATCTTCGCCTGCTTCTGGGGTTAAACTGTATTGACTTCAGCTTCACGTCCCCTCTTGTAACTAAATCTCCCGATCTTGTAGGTAGTACCGCTCGCGGATCGCTCCGGAGCCTTTTTCTTTTTCTGCCTCTCCACTATAGGCTCGATGTTCTTGGTGCATTCGATTAGCTTTGAAAATGTGGGCGTTTGTAGGTTGATGAGCATACCTTTGTATTCATCTCGCATGCACTGCAGGCATATCTCTACAAGCCGACTTTCGAGCATCGGATCTTTGCACTCAAGAGACTTCGCCCTGAACTTCTTGATGAAAGTTATCCCGTCCTCCTCGCGCTTCTGATGCATCCGCGAGAGGTGGATCATTGTCACCTTTTCCTCCATCTCGAAGAACTTGGTGTAGAACTTTTGGACCATGTCGTCCCAAGTCTTGACGGACCCAGCTTCCAACGTCCTGTACCACTTGTACGCCACGTTTCCCAAAGACTTCGGGAATTCTCGCATCAGCAGCTTGGGATCAGCTCCATACGGACCCATGACATCGATGAAACGCATGACATGTTCATGAGCGTTTCCATTGACATCCTCGAACTTATCCCATTTAGGAGCCTTGTACCCAACCGGGTTGGGCATGAGATAGATCTCCCGCGGGATGGGTGGATCGTTGTCTAGCTTTGGGATGATGGTATCCGCGAATGACTGGTGAGCCAGAATGGTGTCTATACGCTTCTTCAGAGACGTCATACACTCTTGGGTGTTTCCCTCGGCAGCAGGTGGAGGGGTCGCCGAAGGTGGAGGCGACACATATGCCGTAGGAGGATTGAGGACGTATTGAGCGTTCGCATTACCCCAGATTGTCGTTGGAGGAGGCAAGGGATATTGCGAGGCCGGGTTAGATACCAAGGCCGGAGGCTGAGGGGTGTGAGCCGTGAGGGGCAACATTTGAGCTGTAGACCTTTGAATCGGGGGTAGCTGCGTGGTTGCCGGTGGAGTCTGCAGATTAGGGTTGGGGGGTGTGGTTGACACTCCCAATCCTTGAGCGGTGGAGGCTCCTCCTCCCTGAGAGACGGCGGTGGCTTGTGCAGGGTTCGGCGCAAGAGTCCCAAGGACAGCAATGATCCGTTCTAGCTGCGCAGATTGAGCTTTGAGGGCTTTCGCCTGACCTTGGATGGTGGCGTCCAAGGATTCTAGCGTCGGTGCCTCACCGGGGGTCGTAGGAGTGCGGCGGGTCTCCTCTCCCGAGGCGGCTTCGGTGGAAGGCGATCTGTTGCTGACATCATCCTCCTGAGACATGGCTGCTTTTGTTGGTAAGTTCACGTCGGGTTCACCAAAATGTGCACAAGAGATTCCGGCGGGGAGACCTCCTTGTACACCGTAAGTAGGGGATCAGAGATAGCACAGGAAGAGTTGGGTTGTGTGTAGGGAGAGAGTAAGGCATTAGTAATGTCTGAGAGAGAGACAGAGGTTTGGCAGAGCTTTCGCGTATGGCTAGTGTGTTCTTCTTTGTATGGAAAGGTTAACGTCCTATATATAATGGAGAATGTGACCATTGCAGTGTGGTTAATGCGCCCATTAATGGCGTCTTAATTAGCTTAACCGCAACGGCACGTTCGTCCGCCTATATAGGGACCGTTACAGCACGTAGTGCGCGAATACCGGAACCGTTACGAGGTTGACCGGGTTTTGACCGGATTGACCGGGTTTATGGAGCTCGTGCCATAAATCTCTCAAAAGCAGTTACTAAAGGTCGCGTGCGGGCTTGGCTCGCACGCGACAGGACTTACTCTAGCCTCCAAACCACTAAGTCGCTACAAGTCCCGTGCAGTGGTATGCGAGGGCTCTGTCTCGCAGCCCCCACATGGATCAGCGCGGCTGGTGATCCAGTGTGTGTGGAGCACAAAATGGTGTGCTTGATGGTTGCCACGTGGCCAAGATCTGTTAACCTCAAATTATCAAGATTTAATTGAATATATGAAAAATATATAATATTGGTACTGTAACACCCCCGATTTCCAGAGGAGCCGAAGATCGGGGAAGTGTCTCCGTACAGTGATTACCCTTTCGTACAAGGATTAGTAGTAACAAGTAGTGAAAAGAAAACATCCAAACTACTGATTAATATTACAAAAGTTAACAGTGTTCGCGATTGAGTCCAAACTGGACAACAAGTCTAACAAAAGATATTTTACAACAAAAGAGGTCTCTTCGGTTAATTAATAAGTATTACAGTTTACATGTGAGAACGAGCTCGTGAATCCCGCGCGTTACCCCAAGCAAACTAGTCATGTATCTGCGGGGGAAATAAAAGGAACAAAGACCGCAGTTTTTCCAGTATCAGTAAAAACTGAGCGAATAAAAAACTTAGCATGTAAAACAGAGTGGCTAAGAAAGGTTACGGGGTTTGTATTTGAAACATTTTAAACAGTGACAGAGTAAAAGTATAAATAAGATTCCCAAATGTTCAGTATTTCCATTACAAATATCTTATCTCAAGTGGCGTGTCTATGCAGAACACGGCTTATAAATAATTGTTTCCAGATTTAGAGATAAAGCAGTCATATTAATAATTCGCAGTAACCAAGGGAGACCAGGATAAATAGTAACACATGATACTGGTGTATAGGGGGTGTTAAAACCCAACCTCTCTACCAAGCGTTATGGATCGGATCCCCCGTCCCGCTAGTCATCATACAAATAGCCAACTAGACCTTAAGTGTCGACACCCCCTTAAGATTGTAAGCCAGAAGAGTAGTACTAGAAGCTAAAATCCAGCCTACTGCGAAAGGAGTTGAGGCGCACGGAGTCCCATATCTTTAGGGACTAAAACCCAGGGAATCATCACCCGATATAATTTTAGGGACCGGAGCCCAGGGGATTTAAACCCGATATCTCTTTAGGGACTTGGCCTAGAGAATCATCACTCGATATAATTTTAGGGACCGGAGCCCAGGGGATTTAAACCCGCTATCTCTTTAGGGACCTGGCCCACGGAATCATCACCCGATAGTAACGTAAAGTAACACGACGTAGGCATATAGCACTGTCGCAGACCCAACTGGTTCCGGTACTTGTGTTTCTTTCACTTTAAGTTATTAATGAATTCCGACTTAGTGATATATAAATAATAAGTTTTCTGATTTCAAATAGAAGTAGTAAAATGACAATTTAAAAGCAGTACGACATGTTTAGAAAATTACAGAGTAAAGTGCGACAGTTATTTTCAAATAAACAAGTATATCGCATGAAATAAGTTGGCACGCAAAACTAAGCATGTATACTCACATGTATATTTTGAGACGAGATATAGATCACGTTTTGACACGAAAGGAGACAAGTACGAAACGCTAAGCATGAATACTCACCGTGAGAGTCGTAGATACGCTAGAAAGTAAACTACTGGTACACTACGCCTCGTCCTTCAGAGACAAGCTCTACAAACAAACACAGATAGTCCTAGTTACAAACAAGTTCGATCGACAAACGTACAACGATGCACATTTCCTATTTAATATGCTAGCGAAAACCCTACAAAATTATAAACACGTAATTTTAAATAATTAAATTACCGGTTGCAAATAAGTCTTAGTCTCCAAAAATGATTTTAAGAAATTAAGGATTTAAGCTTTAAGACTATAAGTATTGAATTTGCAAAAACAATTCGTTTTACTTCATCAAATACGATATTTAATTAGACACGAATAATATCGATAGTTATGAACATTTGATAAACTCAGTCTTTATTTAAATAAACGAAATCGACATTTAAATAATATATAAAATAATATCATTTTTTGATTATACAATTATACATATATAAGCAATATTTTTTTACTAACTTATTTTCCACAAAAACGAATTGTAAATATTCAAATTGCAACATTTGCTAATTTGTGAAAATATTACATTACAAAATTGAGTTTAAGCTTATTTGTTAAATTAACAAGGAATTAATAAAGTCTTAATAAGATATAAACATATTAACAAAAAAACTAATAGTAATGTTATATAAAACAAGTAGTATGAAATAAAACTAGGTCCCCCAAGTTTTCATAATGTGCAATCAGTCCCCCTTGCGTTTCGAAACAAGACAAAACAACCCCTCTTCAGCTATACTCATGGTAATCACGCATAGACACCCACACACATGAATCGAACGTGAAATTAAGATAGAAAATATGCGATTTTGATGAACAAAAATTAGTCAGGAGGGTGATTATAGATTACCCACGCGAAGAACGACGAAAAACGGCGGAGTGACGAGGCAGTTCAAGGTTGCGACGGTGGGTTCGGCGGCGGCGATTGACGGGGCAGTTAATCGGCGGCCTAGGATTCAGTTGCAGCTTCTTCGAGCTCCAAGGATGTTCAGGAAGGAAGAGAAACTGAGAGAAGTGGCTGGGTGTGCCTGAGTTGCTCGGCCCAAAACCCCCCCGCCGGTTTTAATGGCCGACCGGTGGTGGTGGTAGCTATAGCTACCTACTGCTGCTGCTGCTAGATGCTATTTATGGAACTGACTTCGGGCTTAGACAGAGGGAGAGAGATGCAAGAGAGGTGGAAAAGAGAGTGGGTGTTGGTTGGTGGTAGTGGTGGCGGTCTCTTGGTGGTTCCCGACGGGAAAAGTGATGGTGGTTGTAGCCTTTGGTCGTTGCCAGCAGCTGCTGCTGCTAGGTCCGGGGGAGTGCGACAGTGAGGGAGTCAGATGGAGAGGTTTTCAGAGGGAAAGAGGTAAGGCGGAGGTGGTGGGTTGTTTCCTGTGATGGTTGTGGGTTTACTTCTCGGCAAAACAGGGAGAGGCCGAGAGATGAGAGAGTTAGAGAGGGGAGAGGTTGAGGTGGTGATGGCAGGAGGTGGTGTACGGTGCTGGTGTGGAGTGCAGGTGCTAGTGAAGGTGGCTGTAGCGGATGTGTTGGCATTGGTGGTGTTGATGTCGTTGTTGTTGATGCCGTTGTTTCAGGCAAAAACTTTGGTGCGTCCCTATGGTAACCGGCTAAGCCGGTACTATTCGGTTATTACGAAAATGCCAGCTACCGGACGAAAAAAGTGGACTCTGAGGCCAGCTACGGGACAAAAAAAGTGGTCCCAGGAAGATTCATTTTTAACCTAGATAGCATTGTTAACACTATAGAATGAACTAAGCTGAATAAGATAACACAGTGATATCATTGATTAATCTTTAGTTAGTTAGTTTAACAGTTATGATATTAACTCTTTCATTTAAGATAAACCCAGAGATATCATTGTTAACAAAACTTTAATGTTTAACTAATCACAGCAGAATTAGAATTAAATACAGGATAAACTATCATACATTGAAATTAAAATGTTGAAAATGAGAAAAATCACAACATACAACAGTTTCACACGAAAATAGTGGGATTTTGAAGCATTCTCCGCCCCTTCGAGTCTCACACTTAACTGAACACAACAGAATAGAGAAGCAAACTATCTTACTTTGAAATTAAAACGATGAGCATGACAAAAATCACAACATACATCAGTTTCACATGAAAAGAGTGGGCTTTGGAAGCATTCTCGGCCCCTACGACTCTCCTACTCAACGTTGTTACCTCCTCCTGAAGTTGTTGGAGATCTGGAGCACAGCAAGGACTGGGAAATTCATCTTCCCAGTAGAAATAGTTGCATTGTTGACCTCTAGGCTTGGCACAAGTCCAAAACACGCGTCCGTCATTTCCGGGCGTATGTGCGGTACGACTTACCGGGTAACGGCCACAGAAACACTGCCCATGCCTACACCCTGACCTCCGGGATGAATCTCCTCTTGAATATGAAGGTGGATTGCTTGGTGAGGGTGAAGAGCTTACACTATGTTGAGACATTTCTTAGAGAGAAAGAAGAGAAGGGTGAAAGAGAAGGAGAACAGATGAGATCTGAGAGTGAAGAGAGAAATAAAGAGTTAGTTGAGTGTGGTTGGAGATTGTATTAAAAGCGGGCAGTGGGTAGGTTGGCTGATATAAATGCAGGTATCTAACTTTAAGATAGAGTACTTAACAATTTAGAATTGGTACCTAATAACGTAGTAGTGCATTTATTAATTCAGTTTTGGTAGGTGAGGGTAGTTGGCCAACACCAAATGCACCTTAAATAAAACTAACTGTACAGTTTGTGTTCACAAAAAAGCACAAGCAATTTTTCATAAAACAACACAAGTCATCAAATTATAAGTAAACAAACATTGCCTAATCATCATTGGGAAACATTGTTCATAACATACACTCTCAAACATACAACCCACAAAATTTACTGACATAAACATTGTTCATATTACAAATTCCCAAACAACATAACAGACAAATTCACTTTTTTCCATTCTTCCCCGACGACTTTCGCGCCGACCTCCTCGTCTTCGCCCCGGATTCCAATGGAACAGTAGGAAAAGAAGGGAAATTGTACATCCTTTCAAACTCATGAACATTCTCATCAATAGACTTGAAGCTCAGTAACTCTTCAAACATCTTGGCCTTGTGGATGTTGTAGTCTGATCTAGCCATTTCATTGGCTATCCAGATTCTCAGATGCTTCACTTGAATAGAGAAGTTCTTCTTTGGATTAGGAATCAGGTCCCTCAAGTGGGTCATGAAGAAGCATACAAAAGGGCAACAATCACACCTGAGAGATTAAAATAGAATGCAGTTGTGAATTATAAGATAGTGTGTTTAAGAAAATGGTGAGTGGAGTTAATGAATAAGTTTTTTACCCGTTTGGTTGTTGGGGAACGTCGTCATTCATGTACCACACATCCCACTTTGTGATGTCATCATGGTACTCTGGATAGGAGGATAGCACCTGGTGAATTTTATTAACTTTTCTAGCCACATCCCTCTCAACATACCTAAGTCCAGAAAGCGAGTCCAAGATGTATATTTCCTTGTCGACAAAGGAAATGACCATCATGAACCAGTGGGTTCGATGTACATTCATGGGCAGGGCAATCTATTTCATTAACAATTCAACATAAAATAAGTTCAACAAAATATGAATGTATAAAGCAGATTGCATTGATAGAAATCGTAAATCTTACGTAGCCCGTCTCGCTCCACGTTCCTCCGTATTTATCGGACACTTGGAAATATCGATTACCCTCCGTGGGCTGAACAAGAATTAAAATTAATGATGCTATTTTGTGGAAGAATTTTAAATTGAGTTTTTATCCAATGAAAAGGGAATGAACTTACGGCATAATGTGTTCCGAGGTACCAAATGCGAGGGATTCCACCAAATTGTCGGCTTCTTTCTTTCAGATGAAGCAATTGCAAATATGCATCGATGACCTAATTGTTTAAAAAGTGAATAGAAAAGTGTTATGATGATGATGGGAGAATGTCTTAAGAAACTACGTTAAATCAACAAAAAGAAATACTTACTTCGTTGTCAAACCATTTACCATCCATGAAGCGCCACGCGGCATACCTCGTCACCTTCTCATAATCAGCAATGTTAATAACCAACTCGTTGCAGATATAATAACAAATCAAACCATAAGTAAAAACAAAATTTGTGTCTTGTACAGCTTATTTAGGAAATTTGAATGTAAATAACATTTACTCTCGCAAGCTTAGTGGAATTTTGGGATCCCAAGGTTTTTTTATCAAACTTAGGCTCATATTTGTGAGACAAAAAGAAGTTGATCCAGCAATCTTCCAGGCTAGGCATCTCTGGCAGATAGGTCATTTCCTCAGGATTGCTTTGTTGCTTCTTAAGCGACACCCGATTCGACCCCCTTATGATCCACCGCGCCTTTCCCCGGACAGACCCATCAATGTTTTTCCTTGGGTCCGCCCAAGAAGCCAAGGATGCCTCCTCCTAATAAATCAACAAAATGTTAGAATTGGAAACAGAGACATCAAGTCTAAAGTTAAAACAGTTAATACACTTACCTCATCGTCATCGTCAGAGCTGACTTCTTCGACCACCTCCATCGAAGAGCTAACCTCATCCTGATTCTTCTTCTGCTTCTTCTTGGGAGGTTCTTCTTGTTTATCCTCTTCACCTCCCTTCTTCTTTTCCCATCCTTCCTCTTCCTCCGTTTCATCCCCCTGCTTCTTTTCCGCTCTTTCATCTACCTGCTTATTCTCATCTTCTTCCTTCTTTCTCTCCTCATCCTTCATCTTCTTTCTTCCATCTTCCCTCTCCTCCTCCAATTCAGACTTTCTCTTGTTAACAGTCGCGAACATGGCCTATAATGTTTGCGGGTCAGCATTCTGCGCCAGCTGTCCCAAAAGATCCTTCAAATAATCCCCTGGTGGGAGAACTAATTGAATTGCTGGTGCAACAGCCTTCTCAGTGATTGGCTCTTCATCCATTTTCTTCAACTTCAACTACAAAGAACAACAGAGTATAAAGGTTAACATTTAAGATAAGGATGTTAACTGATAAAAACAAATTTATAAGGTTTATGTAAAAGGTTACTCACATTTTCATTCATACACACATACTTCCATCTCTTAGAAACATCAGATGTCTTCCAGAATTTCAACCTGGGACTTGCATTCTTGTCTTTGCAGCCCTTGGGATTTTCTTGAAATTTTGGGCAAAACTTTTCCAAGTACAGAAGCTACAAAATATACTCACAACATTAGAACTTAAGAAGGAGCTATTAACATATTGAACAAATATTATAAAAAAAATGACAAAATGCTAGATTATTACCACAAGAATGAGCACACAACCATTTCCTCGCAAGGTTTCCCCAGTCTGGGCCTTCACATTTTGTTTCACCAGATGATCAAGCCACAATTCCGCCCAGTTCACCTTTTTCTGGTGCTCCAAATCTACAACAAGTTTGGCCAGCCCAGACCGGACTCCTTGTCGCCCGATCGGCATCCCTAGGGCCCCCAAGATTAAACAAACAGCCCTCTGCTTCCACTCATCATTGAACAGCTTCCTATTTTTCAAGAAACACGGAACATACTTACCGACCTTTGTGTTGTCCTCGACGAGGCCAATTCTGTGTGCCACTTCTTGTACAACCTTTGGATCGACCTCCGGAAACTCAGTTGTTCCGGTGCATTTTACTCCAAGGAGCCAGCCGACAACTTCCGGGGTTACATCCACAGTCCGGCCGTGAGCCATCAAGGACCCCTCGGTGTCAAATGAGTTGTAGAGGAATTTAATGAAAGCCTCGGGGGTTTCTGAAATCTATAGGTTCTTTAGTCCTCCAAGCCCCACTTCAGTCAACCATGACTGCTGTTCATCTGTCATATCTTTGAAGAGAGCCTTAACAGAGGGCAGGCTCATAAAGCTTTGGAACCGCCTCGGGTTCTTCAGCTTCTTCTTTGATGTGCCCTTCAACTTGGCTGCAGCCGATTTCTTCTTCTGCTTGGCCTTCTCACCGGTTGGTCTTCTCTTCAATGTGCCAGCTGATTTCCTCTTCTCTCTTTCTTCGGTGGCAGCTGTGATATAGGGTTCTTGTTGGGACTTTGTCAGCCTTTTCCATTCATCGTTTATCCTCTGTTTGACATCGTCGGTTATCTTCACACGAGGATCTTGTTTCTTGAGCTTGTGCGTCTGAACATTTCTACAACAATCATGAGACAATAAAGAAAATTAAATTACAATTCCAAGTACTAGATCCATAACATATAAGACACACCCTCAAACATTTAAAATCAAATAAAGTCATTAGACTTTAAAGTAATAACATGCATTATGATGTTTGAACAGGTAATGGTTTAGAAAAGGACTTTAATAGTTTAGAACGAGGGTGCAGAATAGTAGACATTGGCTTCACAATTGAAACAAAATTTTACGAGATGATTGATTAGGGAAGAAACTTACTTGAATCTTATGTACGCATTCATGGCATTGCCATGATGGGCTTCATCGTCACTATCATCTTCCCTCCTCTCTTCCACAGGTTGGTCACTTACCTCATCTTCCTTCTGTTCCTCCCTATCCTCCTCCAAATCCTCCTCGTCTTCTTCATCATCATCGCTCTTATCGTCCATGGGTTTGTATTCTTCGTCATCGCTCATGTATGTATCTTCTTAAATGCTAAACCCTAGAGAGGGGTCTATCTTAAACTTTATAAGATATTTCCCTTTAAAATGCCACTTATTTTGGTTTCTTCGTAAATGGAATGACTCGGGGTGTCACCATGTGTCCTGGAAAACATGCCAAGGACAATACTGGGAGTTATTTTGAAATTACTTCAAGTTTTGCTCCTCTAAGTGACATAAAGGGGCAAAAATCGAATGAAAACTCGATAATTGTACGAGTTTAGCCATGAAATGTGCCCCCTGCATGCCAACTCTGATTTAATGTTGTATTTGGGTCATTTTAACAAGACAGGGAGTTTTGAGGTCACACCCAACCATGGGACTTGAACCCGAGGGATAAGGGTGTAACCGACTATCGACATTGTGAGACTTGACGTTGTGAGAAGTGACCGTGTGTTGTAGGTATAAGAGTTGGTCTTAAAATGTCACATAGTGCTAGTATGTGTTGAGTGATGGCACAAATGAGATGCATAGACGTCAATCAAACTCAATTTGGGTAACGCGTACCCGTTGGAAACATTGTTCTTTCCCATTAACTACATCACCAACACAATTCTGTACCCAATTTGAGGACTTTGTGCCTGCCTTGTGTTTGTACCATGCATGGCAGTGTGCACAACCTCCAAAAACCCACAAATAGGCATCTTTGAGTATTGATTTGATGGAGTATTAACAACTCATTCTAAACAAATAGATGCATCTTCTTAAATGCTAAACCCTAGAGAGGGGTCTATCTTAAACTTTATAAGATATTTCCCTTTAAAATGCCACTTATTTTGGTTTCTTCGTCGATGGAATGACTCGGGGTGTCACCATGTGTCCTGAAAAACATGCCAAGGACAATGCTCGGAGTTATTTTGAAATTACTTCAAGTTTTGCTCCTCTAAGTGAAATAAAGGGGAAAAAATCGAATGAAAACTCGATAATTGTACGAGTTTAGCCATGAAATGTCACCCCAACATGCCAACTCTGATTTAATGCTGTATTTGGGTCATTTTAACAAGACAGGGAGTTTTGAGGTCACACCCAACCATGGGACTTGAACACCGAAGGATAAGGGTGTAACCGACTATCGACATTGTAAGACTTGACGTTGTGAGAAGTGACCGTGTGTTGTAGGTATCAGAATTGGTCTTAAAATGTCACATAGTGCTAGTATGTGTTGAGTGGTGGCACAAATGAGATGCATAGACGTCAATCAAACTCAATTTGGGTAACGCGTACCCGTTGGAAACATTGTTCTTTCCCATTAACTACATCACCAACACAATTTTGTACCCAATTTGAGGACTTTGTGCCTGCCTTGTGTTTTTACCATGCATGGCAGTGTGCACAACCTCCAAAAACCCACAAATAGGCATCTTTGAGTATTGATTTTATGGAGTATTAACAACTCATTGTAAACAAATAGATGCATCTTCTTAAATGCTAAACCCTAGAGAGGGGTCTATCTTAAACTTTATAAGATATTTCCCTTTAAAATGCCACTTATTTTGGTTTCTTCGTCGATGGAATGACTCGGGGTGTCACCATGTCTCCTGAAAAACATGCCAAGGACAATTCTGGGAGTTATTTTGAAATGACTTCAAGTTTTGCTCCTCTAAGTGACATAAAGGGGCAAAAATCGAATGAAAACTTGATAATTGTACGAGTTTAGCCATGAAATGTCACCCCAAGCATGCCAACTCTGATTTAATGCTGTATTTGGGTCATTTTAACAAGACAGGGAGTTTTGAGGTCACACCCAACCATGGGACTTGAACACCGAGGGATAAGGGTGTAACCGACTATCGACATTGTGAGACTTGACGTTGTGAGAAGTGACTGTGTGTTGTAAGTATCAGAATTGGTCTTAAAATGTCACATAGTGCTAGTATGTGTTGAGTGGTGGCACAAATGAGATGCATAGACATCAATCAAACTCAATTTGGGTAACGCGTACCCGTTGGAAACATTGTTCTTTCCCATTAACTACATCACCAACACAATTCTGTACCCAATCTGAGGACTTTGTGCCTGCCTTGTGTTTCTACCATGCATGGCAGTGTGCACAACCTCCAAAAACCCACAAACAGGCATCTTTGAGTATTGATTTGATGGAGTATTAACAACTCATTCTAAACAAATAGATGCATCTTCTTAAATGCTAAACCCTAGAGAGGGGTCTATCTTAAACTTTATAAGATATTTCCCTTTAAAATACCACTTATTTTGGTTTCTTCGTCGATGGAATGACTCGGGGTGTCACCATGTGTCCTGGAAAACATGCCAAGGACAATGCTGGGAGTTATTTTGAAATTACTTCAAGTTTTGCTCCTCTAAGTGACATAAAGGGGCAAAAATCGAATGAAAACTCGATAATTCTACGAGTTTAGCCATGAAATGTCACCCCAGCATGCCAACTCTGATTTAATGTTGTATTTGGGTCATTTTAACAAGACAGGGAGTTTTGAGGTCACACCCAACCATGGGACTTGAACAACGAGGGATAAGCGTGTAACCGACTATCGACATTGTGAGACTTGACGTTGTGAGAAGTGACCGTGTGTTGTAGGTATACGAGTTGGTCTTAAAATGTCACATAGTGCTAGTATGTGTTGAGTGGTGGCACAAATGAGATGCATAGACGTCAATCAAACTCAATTTGGGTAACGCGTACCCGTTGGAAACATTGTTCTTTCCCATTAACTACATCACCAACACAATTCTGTACCCAATTTGAGGACTTTGTGCCTGCCTTGTGTTTGTACCATGCATGGCAGTGTGCACAACCTCCAAAAACCCACAAATAGGCATCTTTGAGTATTGATTTGATGTAGTATTAACAACTCATTCTAAACAAATAGATGCATCTTCTTAAATGTTAAACCCTAGAGAAGAGTCTATCTTAAACTTTATAAGATATTTCCCTTAAAAATGCCACTTATTTTGGTTTCTTCGTCGATGGAATGACTCGGGGTGTCACCATGTGTCCTTAAAAACATGCCAAGGACAATGCTCGGAGTTATTTTGAAATTACTTCAAGTTTTGCTCCTCTAAGTGAAATAAAGGGGCAAAAATCGAATGAAAACTCGATAATTGTACGAGTTTAGCCATGAAATGTCACCCCAGCATGCCAACTCTGATTTAATGTTGTATTTGGGTCATTTTAACAAGATAGGGAGTTTTGAGGTCGCACCCAACCATGGGACTTGAACACCGAAGGATAAGGGTGTAACCGACTATCGACATTGTAAGACTTGACGTTGTGAGAAGTGACCGTGTGTTGTAGGTATCAGAATTGGTCTTAAAATGTCACATAGTGCTAGTATGTGTTGAGTGGTGGCACAAATGAGATGCATAGACGTCAATCAAACTCAATTTGGGTAACGCGTACCCGTTGGAAACATTGTTCTTTCCCATTAACTACATCACCAACACAATTTTGTACCCAATTTGAGGACTTTGTGCCTGCCTTGTGTTTCTACCATGCATGGCAGTGTGCACAACCTCCAAAAACCCACAAATAGGCATCTTTGAGAATTGATTTGATGGAGTATTAACAACTCATTCTAAACAAATAGATGCATCTTTAAAATGCTAAACCCTAGAGAGGGGTCTATCTTAAACTTTATAAGATATTTCCCTTTAAAATGCCACTTATTTTGGTTTCTTCGTCGATGGAATGACTCGGGGTGTCACCATGTCTCCTGAAAAACATGCCAAGGACAATGCTGGGAGTTATTTTGAAATGACTTCATGTTTTGCTCCTCTAAGTGACATAAAGGGGCAAAAATCGAATGAAAACTTGATAATTGTACGAGTTTAGCCATGAAATGTCACCCCAAGCATGCCAACTCTGATTTAATGCTGTATTTGGGTCATTTTAACAAGACAGGGAGTTTTGAGGTCACACCCAACCATGGGACTTGAACACCGAGGGATAAGGGTGTAACCGACTATCGACATTGTGAGACTTGACGTTGTGAGAAGTGACCGTGTGTTGTAAGTATCAGAATTGGTCTGAAAATGTCACATAGTGCTAGTATGTGTTGAGTGGTGGCACAAATGAGATGCATAGACATCAATCAAACTCAATTTGGGTAACGCGTACCCGTTGGAAACATTGTTCTTTCCCATTAACTACATCACCAACACAATTCTGTACCCAATTTGAGGACTTTGTGCCTGCCTTGTGTTTCTACCATGCATGGCAGTGTGCACAACCTCCAAAAACCCTCAAAAAGGCATCTTTGAGTATTGATTTGATGGAGTATTAACAACTCATTCTAAACAAATAGATGCATCTTCTTAAATGCTAAACCCTAGAGAGGGGTCTATCTTAAAATTTATAAGATATTTCCCTTTAAAATACCACTTATTTTGGTTTCTTCGTCGATGGAATGACTCGGGGTGTCACCATGTGTCCTGGAAAACATGCCAAGGACAATGCTGGGAGTTATTTTGAAATTACTTCAAGTTTTGCTCCTCTAAGTGACATAAAGGGGCAAAAATCGAATGAAAACTCGATAATTGTACGAGTTTAGCCATGAAATGTCACCCCAGCATGCCAACTCTGATTTAATGTTGTATTTGGGTCATTTTAACAAGACAGGGAGTTTTGAGGTCACACCCAACCATGGGACTTGAACAACGAGGGATAAGGGTGTAACCGACTATCGACATTGTGAGACTTGACGTTGTGAGAAGTGACCGTGTGTTGTAGGTATAAGAGTTGGTCTTAAAATGTCACATAGTGCTAGTATGTGTTGAGTGGTGGCACAAATGAGATGCATAGACGTCAATCAAACTCAATTTGGGTAACGCGTACCCGTTGGAAACATTGTTCTTTCCCATTAACTACATCACCAACACAATTCTGTACCCAATTTGAGGACTTTGTGCCTGCCTTGTGTTTGTACCATGCATGGCAGTGTGCACAACCTCCAAAAACCCACAAATAGGCATCTTTGAGAATTGATTTGATGAAGTATTAACAACTCATTCTAAACAAATAGATGCATCTTCTTAAATGCTAAACCCTAGAGAAGAGTCTATCTTAAACTTTATAAGATATTTCCCTTTAAAATGCCACTTATTTTGGTTTCTTCGTCGATGGAATGACTCGGGGTGTCACCATGTGTTCTGAAAAACATGCCAAGGACAATGCTCGGAGTTATTTTGAAATTACTTCAAGTTTTGCTCCTCTAAGTGAAATAAAGGGGCAAAAATCGAATGAAAACTCGATAATTGTACGAGTTTAGCCATGAAATGTCACCCCAGCATGCCAACTCTTATTTAATGTTGTATTTGGGTCATTTTAACAAGACAGGGAGTTTTGAGGTCGCACCCAACCATGGGACTTGAACACCGAGGGATAAGGGTGTAACCGACTATCGACATTGTGAGACTTGACGTTGTGAGAAGTGACCGTGTGTTGTAGGTATCAGAGTTGGTCTTAAAATGTCACATAGTGCTAGTATGTGTTGAGTGGTGGCACAAATGAGATGCATAGACGTCAATCAAACTCAATTTGGGTAACGCGTACCCGTTGGAAACATTGTTCTTTCCCATTAACTACATCACCAACACAATTCTGTACCCAATTTGAGGACTTTGTGCCTGCCTTGTGTTTGTACCATGCATGGCAGTGTGCACAACCTCCAAAAACCCACAAATAGGCATCTTTGAGTATTAATTTGATGGAGTATTAACAACTCATTCTAAAAAAATGTATGTATCTTCTTAAATGCTAAACCCTTGAGAGGGGTCTATCTTAAACTTTATAAGATATTTCCCTTTAAAATGCCACTTATTTTGGTTTCTTCGTCGATGGAATGACTAGGGGTGTCACCATGTGTCCTGAAAAACATGCCAAGGACAATGCTCGGAGTTATTTTGAAATTACTTCAAGTTTTGCTCCTCTAAGTGAAATAAAGGGGAAAAAATCGAATGAAAACTCGATAATTGTACGATTTTAGCCATGAAATGTCACCCCAACATGCCAACTCTGATTTAATGCTGTATTTGGGTCATTTTAACAAGACAGGGAGTTTTGAGGTCACACCCAACCATGGGACTTGAACACCGAAGGATAAGGGTGTAACCGACTATCGACATTGTGAGACATGACGTTGTGAGAAGTGACCGTGTGTTGTAAGTATCAGAATTGGTCTTAAAATGTCACATAGTGCTAGTATGTGTTGAGTGGTGGCACAAATGAGATGCATAGACGTCAATCAAACTCAATTTGGGTAACGCGTACCCGTTGGAAACATTGTTCTTTCCCATTAACTACATCACCAACACAATTTTGTACCCAATTTGAGGACTTTGTGCCTGCCTTGTGTTTCTACCATGCATGGCAGTGTGCACAACCTCCAAAAACCCACAAATAGGCATCTTTGAGTATTGATTTGATGGAGTATTAACAACTCATTCTAAACAAATAGATGCATCTTCTTAAATGCTAAACCCTAGAGAGGGGTCTACCTTAAACTTTATAAGATATTTCCCTTCAAAATGCCACTTATTTTGGTTTCTTCGTCGATGGAATGACTCGGGGTGTCACCATGTGTCCTGAAAAACATGCCAAGGACAATGCTCGGAGTTATTTTGAAATTACTTCAAGTTTTGCTCCTCTAAGTGAAATAAAGGGGAAAAAATCGAATGAAAACTCGATAATTGTACGAGTTTAGCCATGAAATGTCAACCCAGCATGCCAACTCAGATTTAATGTTGTATTTGGGTCATTTTAACAAGACAGGGAGTTTTGAGGTCGCACCCAACCATGGGACTTGAACACCGAGGGATAAGGGTGTAACCGACTATCGACATTGTGAGACTTGACGTTGTGAGAAGTGACCGTGTGTTGTAGGTATCAGAGTTGGTCTTAAAATGTCACATAGTGCTAGTATGTGTTGAGTGGTGGCACAAATGAGATGCATAGACGTCAATCAAACTCAATTTGGGTAACGCGTACCCGTTGGAAACATTGTTCTTTCCCATTAACTACATCACCAACACAATTCTGTACCCAATTTGAGGACTTTATGCCTGCCTTGTGTTTGTACCATGCATGGCAGTGTGCACAACCTCCAAAAACCCACAAATAGGCATCTTTGAGTATTGATTTGATGGAGTATTAACAACTCATTCTAAACAAATAGATGCATCTTTAAAATGCTAAACCCTAGAGAGGGGTCTATCTTAAACTTTATAAGATATTTCCCTTTAAAATGCCACTTATTTTGGTTTCTTCGTCGATGGAATGACTCGAGGTGTCACCATGTCTCCTGAAAAACATGCCAAGGACAATGCTGGGAGTTATTTTGAAATGACTTCATGTTTTGCTCCTCTAAGTGACATAAAGGTGCAAAAATCGAATGAAAACTTGATAATTGTATGAGTTTAGCCATGAAATGTCACCCCAAGCATGCCAACTCTGATTTAATGCTGTATTTGGGTCATTTTAACAAGACAGGGAGTTTTGAGGTCACACCCAACCATGGGACTTGAACACCGAGGGATAAGGGTGTAACCGACTATCGACATTGTGAGACTTGACGTTGTGAGAAGTGACCGTGTGTTGTAAGTATCAGAATTGGTCTGAAAATGTCACATAGTGCTAGTATGTGTTGAGTGGTGGCACAAATGAGATGCATAGACGTCAATCAAACTCAATTTGGGTAACGCGTACCCGTTGGAAACATTGTTCTTTCCCATTAACTACATCACCAACACAATTCTGTACCCAATTTGAGGACTTTATGCCTGCCTTGTGTTTGTACCATGCATGGCAGTGTGCACAACCTCCAAAAACCCAAAAATAGGCATCTTTGAGTATTGATTTGATGGAGTATTAACAACTCATTCTAAACAAATAGATGCATCTTTAAAATGCTAAACCCTAGAGAGGGGTCTATCTTAAACTTTATAAGATATTTCCCTTTAAAATGCCACTTATTTTGGTTTCTTCGTCGATGGAATGACTCGGGGTGTCACCATGTCTCCTGAAAAACATGCCAAGGACAATGCTGGGAGTTATTTTGAAATGACTTCATGTTTTGCTCCTCTAAGTGACATAAAGGGGCAAAAATCGAATGAAAACTTGATAATTGTATGAGTTTAGCCATGAAATGTCACCCCAAGCATGCCAACTCTGATTTAATGCTGTATTTGGGTCATTTTAACAAGACAGGGAGTTTTGAGGTCACACCCAACCATGGGACTTGAACACCGAGGGTTAAGGGTGTAACCGACTATCGACATTGTGAGACTTGACGTTGTGAGAAGTGACCGTGTGTTGTAAGTATCAGAATTGGTCTGAAAATGTCACATAGTGCTAGTATGTGTTGAGTGGTGGCACAAATGAGATGCATAGACATCAATCAAACTCAATTTGGGTAACGCGTACCCGTTGGAAACATTGTTCTTTCCCATTAACTACATCACCAACACAATTCTGTACCCAATTTGAGGACTTTGTGCCTGCCTTGTGTTTCTACCATGCATGGCAGTGTGCACAACCTCCAAAAACCCACAAAGAGGCATCTTTGAGTATTGATTTGATGGAGTATTAACAACTCATTCTAAACAAATTGATGCATCTTCTTAAATGCTAAACCCTAGAGAGGGGTCTATCTTAAAATTTATAAGATATTTCCCTTTAAAATACCACTTATTTTGGTTTCTTCGTCGATGGAATGACTCGGGGTGTCACCATGTGTCCTGGAAAACATGCCAAGGACAATGCTGGGAGTTATTTTGAAATTACTTCAAGTTTTGCTCCTCTAAGTGACATAAAGGGGCAAAAATCGAATGAAAACTCGATAATTGTACGAGTTTAGCCATGAAATGTCACCCCAGCATGCCAACTCTTATTTAATGTTGTATTTGGGTCATTTTAACAAGACAGGGAGTTTTGAGGTCGCACCCAACCATGGGACTTGAACACCGAGGGATAAGGGTGTAACCGACTATCGACATTGTGAGACTTGACGTTGTGAGAAGTGACCGTGTGTTGTAGGTATCAGAGTTGGTCTTAAAATGTCACATAGTGCTAGTATGTGTTGAGTGGTGGCACAAATGAGATGCATAGACGTCAATCAAACTCAATTTGGGTAACGCGTACCCGTTGGAAACATTGTTCTTTCCCATTAACTACATCACCAACACAATTCTGTACCCAATTTGAGGACTTTGTGCCTGCCTTGTGCTTGTACCATGCATGGCAGTGTGCACAACCTCCAAAAACCCACAAATAGGCATCTTTGAGTATTGATTTGATGGAGTATTAACAACTCATTATAAAAAAATGTATGTATCTTCTTAAATGCTAAACCCTTGAGAGGGGTCTATCTTAAACTTTATAAGATATTTCCCTTTAAAATGCCACTTATTTTGGTTTCTTCGTCGATGGAATGACTCGGGGTGTCATCATGTGTCCTGAAAAACATGCCAAGGACAATGCTCGGAGTTATTTTGAAATTACTTCAAGTTTTGCTCTTCTAAGTGAAATAAAGGGGAAAAAATCGAATGAAAACTCGATAATTGTACGATTTTAGCCATGAAATGTCACCCCAACATGCCAACTCTGATTTAATGCTGTATTTGGGTCATTTTAACAAGACAGGGAGTTTTGAGGTCACACCCAACCATGGGACTTGAACACCGAAGGATAAGGGTGTAACCGACTATCGACATTGTGAGACTTGACGTTGTGAGAAGTGACCGTGTGTTGTAGGTAAAAGAGTTGGTCTTAAAATGTCACATAGTGCTAGTATGTGTTGAGTGGTGGCACAAATGAGATGCATAGACGTCAATCAAACTCAATTTGGGTAACGCGTACCCGTTGGAAACATTGTTCTTTCCCATTAACTACATCACCAACACAATTCTGTACCCAATTTGAGGACTTTGTGCCTGCCTTGTGTTTTTACCATGCATGGCAGTGTGCACAACCTCCAAAAACCCACAAATAGGCATCTTTGAGAATTGATTTGATGAAGTATTAACAACTCATTCTAAACAAATAGATGCATCTTCTTAAATGCTAAACCCTAGAGAAGAGTCTATCTTAAACTTTATAAGATATTTCCCTTTAAAATGCCACTTATTTTGGTTTCTTCGTCGATGGAATGACTCGGGGTGTCACCATGTGTCCTGAAAAACATGCCAAGGACAATGCTCGGAGTTATTTTGAAATTACTTCAAGTTTTGCTCCTGTAAGTGAAATAAAGGGGCAAAAATCGAATGAAAACTCGATAATTGTACGAGTTTAGCCATGAAATGTCACCCCAGCATGCCAACTCTGATTTAATGTTGTATTTGGGTCATTTTAACAAGACAGGGAGTTTTGAGGTCGCACCCAACCATGGGACTTGAACACCGAGGGATAAGGGTGTAACCGACTATCGACATTGTGAGACTTGACGTTGTGAGAAGTGACCGTGTGTTGTAAGTATCAGAATTGGTCTGAAAATGTCACATAGTGCTAGTATGTGTTGAGTGGTGGCACAAATGAGATGCATAGACATCAATCAAACTCAATTTGGGTAACGCGTACCCGTTGGAAACATTGTTCTTTCCCATTAACTACATCACCAACACAATTCTGTACCCAATTTGAGGACTTTGTGCCTGCCTTGTGTTTCTACCATGCATGGCAGTGTGCACAACCTCCAAATACCCACAAACAGGCATCTTTGAGTATTGATTTGATGGAGTATTAACAACTCATTCTAAACAAATTGATGCATCTTCTTAAATGCTAAACCCTAGAGAGGGGTCTATCTTAAAATTTATAAGATATTTCCCTTTAAAATACCACTTATTTTGGTTTCTTCGTCGATGGAATGACTCGGGGTGTCACCATGTGTCCTGGAAAACATGCCAAGGACAATGCTGGGAGTTATTTTGAAATTACTTCAAGTTTTGCTCCTCTAAGTGACATAAAGGGGCAAAAATCGAATGAAAACTCGATAATTGTACGAGTTTAGCCATGAAATGTCACCCCAGCATGCCAACTCTGATTTAATGTTGTATTTGGGTCATTTTAACAAGACAGGGAGTTTTGAGGTCGCACCCAACCATGGGACTTGAACACCGAGGGATAAGGGTGTAACCGACTATCGACATTGTGAGACTTGACGTTGTGAGAAGTGACCGTGTGATGTAGGTATCAGAGTTGGTCTTAAAATGTCACATAGTGCTAGTATGTGTTGAGTGGTGGCACAAATGAGATGCATAGACGTCAATCAAACTCAATTTGGGTAACGCGTACCCGTTGGAAACATTGTTCTTTCCCATTAACTACATCACCAACACAATTCTGTACCCAATTTGAGGACTTTGTGCCTGCCTTGTGTTTGTACCATGCATGGCAGTGTGCACAACCTCCAAAAACCCACAAATAGGCATCTTTGAGTATTGATTTGATGGAGTATTAACAACTCATTCTAAAAAAATGTATGTATCTTCTTAAATGCTAAACCCTTGAGAGGGGTCTATCTTAAACTTTATAAGATATTTCCCTTTAAAATGCCACTTATTTTGGTTTCTTCGTCGATGGAATGACTCGGGGTGTCATCATGTGTCCTGAAAAACATGCCAAGGACAATGCTCGGAGTTATTTTGAAATTACTTCAAGTTTTGCTCTTCTAAGTGAAATAAAGGGGAAAAATCGAATGAAAACTCGATAATTGTACGATTTTAGCCATGAAATGTCACCCCAACATGCCAACTCTGATTTAATGCTGTATTTGGGTCATTTTAACAAGACAGGGAGTTTTGAGGTCACACCCAACCATGGGACTTGAACACCGAATGATAAGGGTGTAACCGACTATCGACATTGTGAGACTTGACGTTGTGAGAAGTGACCGTGTGTTGTAGGTAAAAGAGTTGGTCTTAAAATGTCACATAGTGCTAGTATGTGTTGAGTGGTGGCACAAATGAGATGCATAGACGTCAATCAAACTCAATTTGGGTAACGCGTACCCGTTGGAAACATTGTTCTTTCCCATTAACTACATCACCAACACAATTCTGTACCCAATTTGAGGACTTTGTGCCTGCCTTGTGTTTTTACCATGCATGGCAGTGTGCACAACCTCCAAAAACCCACAAATAGGCATCTTTGAGAATTGATTTGATGAAGTATTAACAACTCATTCTAAACAAATAGATGCATCTTCTTAAATGCTAAACCCTAGAGAAGAGTCTATCTTAAACATTATAAGATATTTCCCTTTAAAATGCCACTTATTTTGGTTTCTTCGTCGATGGAATGACTCGGGGTGTCACCATGTGTCCTGAAAAACATGCCAAGGACAATGCTCGGAGTTATTTTGAAATTACTTCAAGTTTTGCTCCTGTAAGTGAAATAAAGGGGCAAAAATCGAATGAAAACTCGATAATTGTACGAGTTTAGCCATGAAATGTCACCCCAGCATGCCAACTCTGATTTAATGTTGTATTTGGGTCATTTTAACAAGACAGGGAGTTTTGAGGTCGCACCCAACCATGGGACTTGAACACCGAGGGATAAGGGTGTAACCGACTATCGACATTGTGAGACTTGACGTTGTGAGAAGTGACCGTGTGTTGTAGGTATCAGAGTTGGTCTTAAAATGTCACATAGTGCTAGTATGTGTTGAGTGGTGGCACAAATGAGATGCATAGACGTCAATCAAACTCAATTTGGGTAACGCGTACCCGTTGGAAACATTGTTCTTTCCCATTAACTACATCACCAACACAATTCTGTACCCAATTTGAGGACTTTGTGCCTGCCTTGTGTTTGTACCATGCATGGCAGTGTGCACAACCTCCAAAAACCCACAAATAGGCATCTTTGAGTATTGATTTGATGGAGTATTAACAACTCATTCTAAAAAAATGTATGTATCTTCTTAAATGCTAAACCCTTGAGAGGTGTCTATCTTAAACTTTATAAGATATTTCCCTTTAAAATGCAACTTATTTTGGTTTCTTCGTCGATGGAATGACTCGGGGTGTCACCATGTGTCCTGAAAAACATGCCAAGGACAATGCTCGGAGTTATTTTGAAATTACTTCAAGTTTTGCTCTTCTAAGTGAAATAATGGGGAAAAAATCGAATGAAAACTCGATAATTGTATGATTTTAGCCATGAAATGTCACCCCAACATGCCAACTCTGATTTAATGCTGTATTTGGGTCATTTTAACAAGACAGGGAGTTTTGAGGTCACACCCAACCATGGGACTTGAACACCGAAGGATAAGGGTGTAACCGACTATCGACATTGTGAGACTTGACGTTGTGAGAAGTGACCGTGTGTTGTAAGTATCAGAATTGGTCTTAAAATGTCACATAGTGCTAGTATGTGTTGAGTGGTGGCAAAAATGAGATGCATAGACGTCAATCAAACTCAATTTGGGTAACGCGTACCCGTTGGAAACATTGTTCTTTCCCATTAACTACATCACCAACACAATTTTGTACCCAATTTGAGGACTTTGTGCCTGCCTTGTGTTTCTACCATGCATGGCAGTGTGCACAACCTCCAAAAACCCACAAATAGGCATCTTTGAGTATTGATTTGATGGAGTATTAACAACTCATTCTAAACAAATAGATGCATCTTCTTAAATGCTAAACCCTAGAGAGGGGTCTATCTTAAACTTTATAAGATATTTCCCTTTAAAATGCCACTTATTTTGGTTTCTTCGTCGATGGAATGACTCGGGGTGTCACCATGTGTCCTGAAAAACATGCCAAGGACAATGCTCGGAGTTATTTTGAAATTACTTCAAGTTTTGCTCCTCTAAGTGAAATAAAGGGGAAAAAATCGAATGAAAACTCGATAATTGTACGAGTTTAGCCATGAAATGTCACCCCAGCATGCCAACTCTGATTTAATGTTGTATTTGGGTCATTTTAACAAGACAGGGAGTTTTGAGGTCGCACCCAACCATGGGACTTGAACACCGAGGGATAAGGGTGTAACCGACTATCGACATTGTGAGACTTGACGTTGTGAGAAGTGACCGTGTGTTGTAGGTATCAGAGTTGGTCTTAAAATGTCACATAGTGCTAGTATGTGTTGAGTGGTGGCACAAATGAGATGCATAGACGTCAATCAAACTCAATTTGGGTAACGCGTACCCGTTGGAAACATTGTTCTTTCCCATTAACTACATCACCAACACAATTCTGTACCCAATTTGAGGACTTTATGCCTGCCTTGTGTTTGTACCATGCATGGCAGTGTTCACAACCTCCAAAAACCCACAAATAGGCATCTTTGAGTATTGATTTGATGGAGTATTAACAACTCATTCTAAAAAAATGTATGTATCTTCTTAAATGCTAAACCCTTGAGAGGGGTCTATCTTAAACTTTATAAGATATTTCCCTTTAAAATGCCACTTATTTTGGTTTCTTCGCCGATGGAATTACTCGGGGTGTCACCATGTGTCCTGAAAAACATGCCAAGGACAATGCTGGGAGTTATTTTGAAATGACTTCAAGTTTTGCTCCTCTAAGTGACATAAAGGGGCAAAAATCGAATGAAAACTTGATAATTGTACGAGTTTAGCCATGAAATGTCACCCCAAGCATGCCAACTCTGATTTAATGCTGTATTTGGGTCATTTTAACAAGACATGGAGTTTTGAGGTCACACCCAACCATGGGACTTGAACACCGAGGGATAAGGGTGTAACCGACTATCGACATTGTGAGACTTGTCGTTGTGAGAAGTGACCGTGTGTTGTAGGTATTAGAGTTGGTCTTAAAATGTCACATAGTGCTAGTATGTGTTGAGTGGTGGCACAAATGAGATGCATAGACATCAATCAAACTCAATTTGGGTAACGCGTACCCGTTGGAAACATTGTTCTTTCCCATTAACTACATCACCAACACAATTCTGTACCCAATTTGAGGACTTTGTGCCTGCCTTGTGTTTCTACCATGCATGGCAGTGTGCACAACCTCCAAAAACCCACAAACAGGCATCTTTGAGTATTGATTTGATGGAGTATTAACAACTCATTCTAAACAAATAGATGCATCTTCTTAAATGCTAAACCCTAGAGAGGGGTCTATCTTAAACTTTATAAGATATTTCCCTTTAAAATGCCACTTATTTTGGTTTCTTCGTCGATGGAATGACTCGGGGTGTCACCATGTGTCCTGGAAAACATGCCAAGGACAATGCTGGGAGTTATTTTGAAATTACTTCAAGTTTTGCTCCTCTAAGTGACATAAAGGGGCAAAAATCGAATGAAAACTCGATAATTGTACGAGTTTAGCCATGAAATGTCACCCCAGCATGCCAACTCTGATTTAATGTTGTATTTGGGTCATTTTAACAAGACAGGGAGTTTTGAGGTCACACCCAACCATGGGACTTGAACAACGAGGGATAAGGGTGTAACCGACTATCGACATTGTGAGACTTGACGTTGTGAGAAGTGACCGTGTGTTGTAGGTATAAGAGTTGGTCTTAAAATGTCACATAGTGCTAGTATGTGTTGAGTGGTGGCACAAATGAGATGCATAGACGTCAATCAAACTCAATTTGGGTAACGCGTACCCGTTGGAAACATTGTTCTTTCCCATTAACTACATCACCAACACAATTATGTACCCAATTTGAGGACTTTGTGCCTGCCTTGTGTTTGTACCATGCATGGCAGTGTGCACAACCTCCAAAAACCCACAAATAGGCATCTTTGAGTATTGATTTGATGAAGTATTAACAACTCATTCTAAACAAATAGATGCATCTTCTTAAATGCTAAACCCTAGAGAGGGGTCTATCTTAAACTTTATAAGATATTTCCCTTTAAAATGCCACTTATTTTGGTTTCTTCGTCGATGGAATGACTCGGGGTGTCACCATGTGTCCTTAAAAACATGCCAAGGACAATGCTCGGAGTTATTTTGAAATTACTTCAAGTTTTGCTCCTCTAAGTGAAATAAAGGGGCGAAAATCGAATGAAAACTCGATAATTGTACGAGTTTAGCCATGAAATGTCACCCCAGCATGCCAACTCTGATTTAATGTTGTATTTGGGTCATTTTAACAAGACAGGGAGTTTTGAGGTCGCACCCAACCATGGGACTTGAACACCGAGGGATAAGGGTGTAACCGACTATCGACATTGTGAGACTTGACGTTGTGAGAAGTGACCGTGTGTTGTAGGTATCAGAGTTGGTCTTAAAATGTCACATAGTGCAAGTATGTGTTGAGTGGTGGCACAAATGAGATGCATAGACGTCAATTAAACTCAATTTGGGTAACGCGTACCCGTTGGAAACATTGTTCTTTCCCATTAACTACATCACCAACACAATTCTGTACCCAATTTGAGGACTTTGTGCCTGCCTTGTGTTTGTACCATGCATGGCAGTGTGCACAACCTCCAAAAACCCACAAATAGGCATCTTTGAGTATTGATTTGATGGAGTATTAACAACTCATTCTAAACAAATAGATGCATCTTCTTAAATGCTAAACCCTAGAGAGGGGTCTATCTTATAATTTATAAGATATTTCCCTTTAAAATGCCACTTATTTTGGTTTCTTCGTCGATGGAATGACTCGGGGTGTCACCATGTGTCCTGAAAAACATGCCAAGGACAATGCTCGGAGTTATTTTGAAATTACTTCAAGTTTTGCTCCTCTAAGTGAAATAAAGGGGCGAAAATCGAATGAAAACTCGATAATTGTACGAGTTTAGCCATGAAATGTCACCCCAGCATGCCAACTCTGATTTAATGCTGTATTTGGGTCATTTTAACAAGATAGGGAGTTTTGAGGTCACACCCAACCATGGGACTTGAACACCGAGGGATAAGGGTGTAACCGACTATCGACATTGTGAAACTTGTCGTTGTGAGAAGTGACCGTGTGTTGTAAGTATCAGAATTGGTCTTAAAATGTCACATAGTGCTAGTATGTGTTGAGTGGTGGCACAAATGAGATGCATAGACATCAATCAAACTCAATTTGGGTAACGCGTACCCGTTGGAAACATTGTTCTTTCCCATTAACTACATCACCAACACAATTCTGTACCCAATTTGAGGACTTTGTGCCTGCCTTGTGTTTGTACCATGCATGGCAGTGTGCACAACCTCCAAAAACCCACAAATAGGCATCTTTGAGTATTGATTTGATGGAGTATTAACAACTCATTCTAAACAAATAGATGCATCTTCTTAAATGCTAAACCCTAGAGAGGGGTCTATCTTAAACTTTATAAGATATTTCCCTTTAAAATGCCACTTATTTTGGTTTCTTCGTCGATGGAATGACTCGGGGTGTCACCATGTGTCCTGAAAAACATGCCAAGGACAATGCTCGGAGTTATTTTGAAATTACTTCAAGTTTTGCTCCTCTAAGTGAAATAAAGGGGAAAAAATCGAATGAAAACTCGATAATTGTACGAGTTTAGCCATGAAATGTCACCCCAGCATGCCAACTCTGATTTAATGTTGTATTTGGGTCATTTTAACAAGACAGGGAGTTTTGAGGTCGCACCCAACCATGGGACTTGAACACCGAGGGATAAGGGTGTAACCGACTATCGACATTGTGAGACTTGACGTTGTGAGAAGTGACCGTGTGTTGTAAGTATCAGAGTTGGTCTTAAAATGTCACATAGTGCTACTATGTGTTGAGTGGTGGCACAAATGAGATGCATAGTCGTCAATCAAACTCAATTTGGGTAACGCGTACCCGTTGGAAACATTGTTCTTTCCCATTAACTACATCACCAACACAATTATGTACCCAATTTGAGGACTTTCTGCCTACCTTGTGTTTGTACCATGCATGGCAGTGTGCACAACCTCCAAAAACCCACAAATATGCATCTTTGAGTATTGATTTGATGGAGTATTAACAACTCATTCTAAAAAAATGTATGTATCTTCTTAAATGCTAAACCCTTGAGAGGGGTCTATCTTAAACTTTATAAGATATTTCCCTTTAAAATGCCACTTATTTTGGTTTCTTCGTCGATGGAATGACTCGGGGTGTCACCATGTGTCCTGAAAAACATGCCAAGGACAATGCTGGGAGTTATTTTGAAATGACTTCAAGTTTTGCTCCTCTAAGTGACATAAAGGGGCAAAAATCGAATGAAAACTTGATAATTGTACGAGTTTAGCCATGAAATGTCACCCCAAGCATGCCAACTCTGATTTAATGCTGTATTTGGGTCATTTTAACAAGATAGGGAGTTTTGAGGTCACACCCAACCATGGGACTTGAACACCGAGGGATAAGGGTGCCGACTATCGACATTGTGAGACTTGACGTTGTGAGAAGTGACCGTGTGTTGTAAGTATCAGAATTGGTCTTAAAATGTCACATAGTGCTAGTATGTGTTGAGTGGTGGCACAAATGAGATGCATAGACATCAATCAAACTCAATTTGGGTAACGCGTACCCGTTGGAAACATTGTTCTTTCCCATTAACTACATCACCAACACAATTCTGTACCCAATTTGAGGACTTGTGCCTGCCTTGTGTTTCTACCATGCATGGCAGTGTGCACAACCTCCAAAAACCCACAAACAGGCATCTTTGAGTATTGATTTGATGGAGTATTAACAACTCATTCTAAACAAATAGATGCATATTCTTAAATGCTAAACCCTAGAGAGGGGTCTATCTTAAAATTTATAAGATATTTCCCTTTAAAAAGGCCACTTATTTTGTTTTCTCGTCGATGGAATGACTCGGGGTGTCACCATGTGTCCTGAAAACATGCCAAGGACAATGCTGGGAGTTATTTTGAAATTACTTCAAGTTTTGCTCCTCTAAGTGACATAAAGGGGCAAAAAATCGAATGAAAACTCGATAATTGTACGAGTTTTAGCCATGAAATGTCACCCCAGCATGCCAACTCTGATTTAATGTTGTATTTGGGTCATTTTAACAAGACAGGGAGTTTTGAGGTCACACCCAAACCATGGGACTTGAACAACGAGGGATAAGGGTGTAACCGACTATCGACATTGTGAGACTTGTCGTTGTGAGAAGTGACCGTGTGTTGTAGGTATAAGAGTTGGTCTTAAAATGTCACATAGTGCTAGTATGTGTTGAGTGGTGGCACAAATGAGATGCATAGACGTCAATCAATCTCAATTTGGGTAACGCGTACCCGTTGGAAACATTGTTCTTTCCCATTAACTACATCACCAACACAATTCTGTACCCAATTTGAGGACTTTGAGCCTGCCTTGTGTTTGTAACCATGCATGGCAGTGTGCACAACCTCCAAAAAACCCACAAATAGGCATCTTTGAGTATTGATTTGATGGAGTATTAACAACTCATTCTAAACAAATAGATGCATCTTCTTAAATGCTAAACCCTAGAGAGGGGTCTATCTTATAATTTATAAGATATTTCCCTTTAAAATGCCACTTATTTTGGTTTCTTCGTCGATGGAATGACTCGGGGTGTCACCATGTGTCCTTAAAAACATGCCAAGGACAATGCTCGGAGTTATTTTGAAATTACTTCAAGTTTTGCTCCTCTAAGTGAAATAAAGGGGCGAAAATCGAATGAAAACTCGATAATTGTACGAGTTTAGCCATGAATGTCCACCCCAGCATGCCAACTCTGATTTAATGTTGTATTTGGGTCATTTTAACAAGACAGGGAGTTTTGAGGTCGCACCCAACCATGGGACTTGAACCACCGAGGGATAAGGGTGTAACCGACTATCGACATTGTGAGACTTGACGTTGTGAGAAGTGACCGTGTGTTGTAGGTATCAGAGTTGGTCTTAAAATGTCACATAGTGCTAGTATGTGTTGAGTGGTGGCACAAATGAGATGCATAGACGTCAATCAAACTCAATTTGGGTAACGCGTACCGTTGGAAACATTGTTCTTTCCCATTAACTACATCACCAACACAATTCTGTACCCAATTTGAGGACTTTGTGCCTGCCTTGTGTTTGTACCATGCATGGCAGTGTGCACAACCTCCAAAAACCCACAAATAGGCATCTTTGAGTATTGATTTGATGGAGTATTAACAACTCATTCTAAACAAATAGATGCATCTTCTTAAATGCTAAACCCTAGAGAGGGGTCTATCTTATAATTTATAAGATATTTCCCTTTAAAATGCCACTTATTTTGGTTTCTTCGTCGATGGAAATGACTCGGGTGTCACCATGTGTCCTGAAAAACATGCCAAGGACAATGCTCGGAGTTATTTTGAAATTACTTCAAGTTTTGCTCCTCTAAGTGAAATAAAGGGGCGAAAATCGAATGAAAACTCGATAATTGTACGAGTTAGCCATGAAATGTCACCCCAGCATGCCAACTCTGATTTAATGCTGTATTTGGGTCATTTAACAAGATAGGAAGTTTTGAGGTCACACCCAACCATGGGACTTGAACACCGAGGGATAAGGGTGTAACCGACTATCGACATTGTGAGACTTGACGTTGTGAGAAGTGACCGTGTGTTGTAAGTATCAGAATTGGTCCTAAAATGTCACATAGTGCTAGTATGTGTTGAGTGGTGGCACAAATGAGATGCATAGACATCAATCAAACTCAATTTGGGTAACGCGTACCCGTTGGAAACATTGTTCTTTCCCATTAACTACATCACCAACACAATTCTGTACCCAATTTGAGGACTTTGTGCCTGCCTTGTGTTTGTACCATGCATGGCAGTGTGCACAACCTCCAAAAACCCACAAAATAGGCATCTTTGAGTATTGATTTGATGGAGTATTAACAACTCATTCTAAACAAATAGATGCATCTTCTTAAATGCTAAACCCTAGAGAGGGGTCTATCTTAAACTTTATAAGATATTTCCCTTTAAAATGCCACTTATTTTGGTTTCTTCGTCGATGGAATGACTCGGGGTGTCACCATGTGTCCTGAAAAACATGCCAAGGACAATGCTCGGAGTTATTTTGATATTACTTCAAGTTTTGCTCCTCTAAGTGAAATAAAGGGGAAAAAATCGAATGAAAACTCGATAATTGTACGAGTTTAGCCATGAAATGTCACCCCAGCATGCCAACTCTGATTTAATGTTGTATTTGGGTCATTTTAACAAGACAGGGAGTTTTGAGGTCGCACCCAACCATGGGACTTGAACACCGAGGGATAAGGGTGTAACCGACTATCGACATTGTGAGACTTGACGTTGTGAGAAGTGACCGTGTGTTGTAAGTATCAGAGTTGGTCTTAAAATGTCACATAGTGCTACTATGTGTTGAGTGGTGGCACAAATGAGATGCATAGTCGTCAATCAAACTCAATTTGGGTAACGCGTACCCGTTGGAAACATTGTTCTTTCCCATTAACTACATCACCAACACAATTATGTACCCAATTTGAGGACTTTCTGCCTGCCTTGTGTTTGTACCATGCATGGCAGTGTGCACAACCTCCAAAAACCCACAAATAGGCATCTTTGAGTATTGATTTGATGGAGTATTAACAACTCATTCTAAAAAAATGTATGTATCTTCTTAATTGCTAAACCCTTGAGAGGGGTCTATCTTAAACTTTATAAGATATTTCCCTTTAAAATGCCACTTATTTTGGTTTCTTCGTCGATGGAATGACTCGGGGTGTCACCATGTGTCCTGAAAAACATGCCAAGGACAATGCTGGGAGTTATTTTGAAATGACTTCAAGTTTTGCTCCTCTAAGTGACATAAAGGGGCAAAAATCGAATGAAAACTTGATAATTGTACGAGTTTAGCCATGAATGTCACCCCAAGCATGCCAACTCTGATTTAATGCTGTATTTGGGTCATTTTAACAAGATAGGGAGTTTTGAGGTCACACCCAACCATGGGACTTGAACACCGAGGGATAAGGGTGTAACCGACTATCGACATTGTGAGACTTGACGTTGTGAGAAGTGACCGTGTGTTGTAAGTATCAGAATTGGTCTTAAAATGTCACATAGTGCTAGTATGTGTTGAGTGGTGGCACAAATGAGATGCATAGACATCAATCAAACTCAATTTGGGTAACGCGTACCCGTTGGAAACATTGTTCTTTCCCATTAACTACATCACCAACACAATTCTGTACCCAATTTGAGGACTTTGTGCCTGCCTTGTGTTTGTACCATGCATGGCAGTGTGCACAACCTCCAAAAACCCACAAATAGGCATCTTTGAGTATTGATTTGATGGAGTATTAACAACTCATTCTAAACAAATAGATGCATCTTCTTAAATGCTAAACCCTAGAGAGGGGTCTATCTTATAATTTATAAGATATTTCCCTTTAAAATGCCACTTATTTTGGTTTCTTCGTCGATGGAATGACTCGGGGTGTCACCATGTGTCCTGAAAAACATGCCAAGGACAATGCTCGGAGTTATTTTGAAATTACTTCAAGTTTTGCTCCTCTAAGTGAAATAAAGGGGCGAAAATCGAATGAAAACTCGATAATTGTACGAGTTTAGCCATGAAATGTCACCCCAGCATGCCAACTCTGATTTAATGTTGTATTTGGGTCATTTTAACAAGACAGGGAGTTTTGAGGTCGCACCCAACCATGGGACTTGAACACCGAGGGATAAGGGTGTAACCGACTATCGACATTGTGAGACTTGACGTTGTGAGAAGTGACCGTGTGTTGTAGGTATCAGAGTTGGTCTTAAAATGTCACATAGTGCTAGTATGTGTTTGAGTGGTGGCACAAATGAGATGCATAGACGTCAATCAAACTCAATTTGGGTAACGCGTACCCGTTGGAAACATTGTTCTTTCCCATTAACTACATCACCAACACAATTCTGTACCCAATTTGAGGACTTTGTGCCTGCCCTTGTGTTTGTACCATGCATGGCAGTGTGCACAACCTCCAAAAACCCACAAATAGGCATCTTTGAGTATTGATTTGATGGAGTATTAACAACTCATTCTAAAAAAATGTATGTATCTTCTTAAATGCTAAACCCTTGAGAGGTGTCTATCTTAAACTTTATAAGATATTTCCCTTTAAAATGCCACTTATTTTGGTTTCTTCGTCGATGGAAAGACTCGGGGTGTCACCATGTGTCCTGAAAAACATGCCAAGGACAATGCTCGGAGTTATTTTGAAATGACTTCAAGTTTTGCTCCTCTAAGTGACATAAAGGGGCAAAATCGAATGGAAAACTTGATAATTGTACGAGTTTAACCATGAAATGTCATCCCAAGCATGCCAACTCTGATTTAATGCTGTATTTGGGTCATTTTAACAAGACAGGGAGTTTTGAGGTCACACCCAACCATGGGACTTGAACACCGAAGGATAAGGGTGTAACCGACTATCGACATTGTGAGACTTGACGTTGTGAGAACTGACCGTGTGTTGTAAGTATCAGAATTGGTCTTAAAATGTCACATAGTGCTAGTATGTGTTGAGTGGTGGCACAAATGAAATGCATAGACGTCAATCAAACTCAATTTGGGTAACGCGTACCCGTTGGAAACATTGTTCTTTCCCATTAACTACTTCACCAACACAATTTTTGTACCCAATTTGAGGACTTTGTGCCTGCCTTGTGTTTCTACCATGCATGGCAGTGTGCACAACCTCCAAAAACCCACAAATAGGCATCTTTGAGTATTGATTTGATGGAGTATTAACAACTCATTCCAAACAAATAGATGCATCTTCTTAAATGCTAAACCCTAGAGAGGGGTCTATCTTAAACTTTATAAGATATTTCCCTTTAAAATGCCACTTATTTTGGTTTCTTCGTCGATGGAATGACCTCGGGGTGTCACCAATGTGTCCTGAAAAACATGCCAAGGACAATGCTCGGAGTTATTTTGAAATTACTTCAAGTTTTGCTCCTCTAAGTGAAATAAAGGGGAAAAAATCGAATGAAAACTCGATAATTGTACGAGTTTAGCCATGAAATGTCACCCCAGCATGCCAACTCTGATTTAATGTTGTATTTGGGTCATTTTAACAAGACAGGGAGTTTTGAGGTCGCACCCAACCATGGCACTTGAACACCGAGGGATAAGGGTGTAACCGACTATCGACATTGTGAGTCTTGACGTTGTGAGAAGTGACCGTGTGTTGTAGGTATCAGGGTTGGTCTTAAAATGTCACATAGTGCTAGTATGTGTTGAGTGGTGGCACAAATGAGATGCATAGTCGTCAATCAAACTCAATTTGGGTAACGCGTACCCGTTGGAAACATTGTTCTTTCCCATTAACTACATCACCAACACAATTATGTACCCAATTTGAGGACTTTATGCCTGCCTTGTGTTTGTACCATGCATGGCAGTGTGCACAACCTCCAAAAACCCACAAATAGGCATCTTTGAGTATTGATTTGATGGAGTATTAACAACTCATTCTAAAAAAATGTATGTATCTTCTTAAATGCTAAACCCTTGAGAGGGGTCTATCTTAAACTTTATAAGATATTTCCCTTTAAAATGCCACTTATTTTGGTTTCTTCGTCGATGGAATAACTCGGGGTGTCACCATGTGTCCTGAAAAACATGCCAAGGACAATGCTGGGAGTTATTTTGAAATGACTTCAAGTTTTGCTCCTCTAAGTGACATAAAGGGGCAAAAATCGAATGAAAACTTGATAATTGTACGAGTTTAGCCATGAAATGTCACCCCAAGCATGCCAACTCTGATTTAATGCTGTATTTGGGTCATTTTAACAAGACAGAGAGTTTTGAGGTCAGACCCAACCATGGGACTTGAACACCGATGGATAAGGGTGTAACCGACTATCGACATTGTGAGACTTGACGTTGTGAGAAGTGACCGTGTGTTGTAGGTATCATAGTTGGTCTTAAAATGTCACATAGTGCTAGTATGTGTTGAGTGGTGGCACAAATGAGATGCATAGACGTCAATCATACTCAATTTGGGTAACGCGTACCCGTTGGAAACATTGTTCTTTCCCATTAACTACATCACCAACACAATTCTGTACCCAATTTGAGGACTTTGTGCCTGCCTTGTGTTTCTACCATGCATGGCAGTGTGCACAACCTCCAAAAACCCACAAACAGGCATCTTTGAGTATTGATTTGATGGAGTATTAACAACTCATTCTAAACAAATAGATGCATCTTCTTAAATGCTAAACCCTAGAGAGGGGTCTATCTTAAACTTTATAAGATATTTCCCTTTAAAATGCCACTTATTTTGTTTTCTTCGTCGATGGAATGACTCGGGGTGTCACCATGTGTCCTGGAAAACATGCCAAGGACAATGCTGGGAGTTATTTTGAAATTACTTCAAGTTTTGCTCCTCTAAGTGACATAAAGGGGCAAAAATCGAATGAAAACTCGATAATTGTACGAGTTTAGCCATGAAATGTCACCCCAGCATGCCAACTCTGATTTAATGTTGTATTTGGGTCATTTTAACAAGACAGGGAGTTTTGAGGTCACACCCAACCATGGGACTTGAACAACGAGGGATAAGGGTGTAACCGACTATCGACATTGTGAGACTTGTCGTTGTGAGAAGTGACCGTGTGTTGTAGGTATAAGAGTTGGTCATAAAATGTCACATAGTGCTAGTATGTGTTGAGTGGTGGCACAAATGAGATGCATAGACGTCAATCAAACTCAATATGGGTAACGCGTACCCGTTGGAAACATTGTTCTTTCCCATTAACTACATCACCAACACAATTCTGTACCCAATTTGAGGACTTTGTGCCTGCCTTGTGTTTGTACCATGCATGGCAGTGTGCACAACCTCCAAAAACCCACAAATAGGCATCTTTGAGTATTGATTTGATGGAGTATTAACAACTCATTCTAAACAAATAGATGCATCTTCTTAAATGCTAAACCCTAGAGAGGGGTCTATCTTATAATTTATAAGATATTTACCTTTAAAATGCCACTTATTTTGGTTTCTTCGTCGATGGAATGACTCGGGGTGTCACCATGTGTCCTGAAAAACATGCCAAGGACAATGCTCGGAGTTATTTTGAAATTACTTCAAGTTTTGCTCCTCTAAGTGAAATAAAGGGGCGAAAATCGAATGAAAACTCGATAATTGTACGAGTTTAGCCATGAAATGTTACCCCAGCATGCCAACTCTGATTTAATGTTGTATTTGGGTCATTTTAACAAGACAGGGAGTTTTGAGGTCGCACCCAACCATGGGACTTGAACACTGAGGGATAAGGGTGTAACCGACTATCGACATTGTGAGACTTGACGTTGTGAGAAGTGACCGTGTGTTGTAGGTATCAGAGTTGGTCTTAAAATGTCACATAGTGCTAGTATGTGTTGAGTGGTGGCACAAATGAGATGCATAGACGTCAATCAAACTCAATTTGGGTAACGCGTACCCGTTGGAAACATTGTTCTTTCCCATTAACTACATCACCAACACAATTCTGTACCCAATTTGAGGACTTTGTGCCTGCCTTGTGTTTGTACCATGCATGGCAGTGTGCACAACCTCCAAAAACCCACAAATAGGCATCTTTGAGTATTGATTTGATGGAGTATTAAAAACTCATTCTAAAAAAATGTATGTATCTTCTTAAATGCTAAACCCTTGAGAGGGGTCTATCTTAAACTTTATAAGATATTTCCCTTTAAAATGCCACTTATTTTGGTTTCTTCGTCGATGGAATGACTCGGGGTGTCACCATGTGTCCTGAAAAACATGCCAAGGACAATGCTCGGAGTTATTTTGAAATGACTTCAAGTTTTGCTCCTCGAAGTGACATAAAGGGGCAAAAATCGAATGAAAACTTGATAATTGTACGAGTTTAACCATGAAATGTCATCCCAAGCATGCCAACTCTGATTTAATGCTGTATTTGGGTCATTTTAACAAGACAGGGAGTTTTGAGGTCACACCCAACCATGGGACTTGAACACCGAAGGATAAGGGTGTAACCGACTATCGACATTGTGAGACTTGACGTTGTGAGAAGTGACCGTGTGTTGTAAGTATCAGAATTGGTCTTAAAATGTCACATAGTGCTAGTATGTGTTGAGTGGTGGCACAAATGAAATGCATAGACGTCAATCAAACTCAATTTGGGTAACGCGTACCCGTTGGAAACATTGTTCTTTCCCATTAACTACATCACCAACACAATTTTGTACCCAATTTGAGGACTTTGTGCCTGCCTGGTGTTTCTACCATGCATGGCAGTGTGCACAACCTCCAAAAACCCACAAATAGGCATCTTTGAGTATTGATTTGATGGAGTATTAACAACTCATTCTAAACAAATAGATGCATCTTCTTAAATGCTAAACCCTAGAGAGGGGTCTATCTTAAACTTTATAAGATATTTCCCTTTAAAATGCCACTTATTTTGGTTTCTTCGTCGATGGAATGACTCGGGGTGTCACCATGTGTCCTGAAAAACATGCCAAGGACAATGCTCGGAGTTATTTTGAAATTACTTCAAGTTTTGCTCCTCTAAGTGAAATAAAGGGGAAAAAATCGAATGAAAACTCGATAATCGTACGAGTTTAGCCATGAAATGTCACCCCAAGCATGCCAACTCTGATTTAATGTTGTATTTGGGTCATTTTAACAAGACAGGGAGTTTTGAGGTCGCACCCAACCATGGCACTTGAACACCGAGGGATAAGGGTGTAACCGACTATCGACATTGTGAGACTTGACGTTGTGAGAAGTGACCGTGTGTTGTAGGTATCAGAGTTGGTCTTAAAATGTCACATAGTGCTAGTATGTGTTGAGTGGTGGCACAAATGAGATGCATAGTCGTCAATCAAACTCAATTTGGGTAACGCGTACCCGTTGGAAACATTGTTCTTTCCCATTAACTACATCACCAACACAATTCTGTACCCAATTTGAGGACTTTATGCCTGCCTTGTGTTTGTACCATGCATGGCAGTGTGCACAACCTCCAAAAACCCACAAATAGGCATCTTTGAGAATTGATTTGATGGAGTATTAACAAATCATTCTAAAAAAATGTATGTATCTTCTTAAATGCTAAACCCTTGAGAGGGGTCTATCTTAAACTTTATAAGATATTTCCCTTTAAAATGCCACTTATTTTGGTTTCTTCGTCGATGGAATAACTCGGGGTGTCACCATGTGTCCTGAAAAACATGCCAAGGACAATGCTCGGAGTTATTTCGAAATGACTTCAAGTTTTGCAACTCTAAGTGACATAAAGGGGCAAAAATCGAATGAAAACTTGATAATTGTACGAGTTTAGCCATGAAATGTCACCCCAAGCATGCCAACTCTGATTTAATGCTGTATTTGGGTCATTTTAACAAGACAGGGAGTTTTGAGGTCACACCCAACCATGGGACTTGAACACCGAGGGATAAGTGTGTAACCGACTATCGACATTGTGAGACTTGACGTTGTGAGAAGTGACCGTGTGTTGTAAGTATCAGAATTGGTCTTAAAATGTCACATAGTGCTAGTATGTGTTGAGTGGTGGCACAAATGAGATGCATAGACATCAATCAAACTCAATTTGGGTAACGCGTACCCGTTGGAAACATTGTTCTTTCCCATTAACTACATCACCAACACAATTCTGTACCCAATTTGAGGACTTTGTGCCTGCCTTGTGTTTCTACCATGCATGGCAGTGTGCACAACCTCCAAAAACCCACAAACAGGCATCTTTGAGTATTGATTTGATGGAGTATTAACAACTCATTCTAAACAAATAGATGCATCTTCTTAAATGCTAAACCCTAGAGAGGGGTCTATCTTAAACTTTATAAGATATTTCCCTTTAAAATGCCACTTATTTTGTTTTCTTCGTCGATGGAATGACTCGGGGTGTCACCATGTGTCCTGGAAAACATGCCAAGGACAATGCTGGGAGTTATTTTGAAATTACTTCAAGTTTTGCTCCTCTAAGTGACATAAAGGGGCAAAAATCGAATGAAAACTCGATAATTGTACGAGTTTAGCCATGAAATGTCACCCCAGCATGCCAACTCTGATTTAATGTTGTATTTGGGTCATTTTAACAAGACATGGAGTTTTGAGGTCACACCCAACCATGGGACTTGAACAACGAGGGATAAGGGTGTAACCGACTATCGACATTGTGAGACTTGTCGTTGTGAGAAGTGACTGTGTGTTGTAGGTATTAGAGTTGGTCTTAAAATGTCACATAGTGCTAGTATGTGTTGAGTGGTGGCACAAATGAGATGCATAGACATCAATCAAACTCAATTTGGGTAACGCGTACCCGTTGGAAACATTGTTCTTTCCCATTAACTACATCACCAACACAATTCTGTACCCAATTTGAGGACTTTGTGCCTGCCTTGTGTTTCTACCATGCATGGCAGTGTGCACAACCTCCAAAAACCCACAAACAGGCATCTTTGAGTATTGATTTGATGGAGTATTAACAACTCATTCTAAACAAATAGATGCATCTTCTTAAATGCTAAACCCTAGAGAGGGGTCTATCTTAAACTTTATAAGATATTTCCCTTTAAAATGCCACTTATTTTGTTTTCTTCGTCGATGGAATGACTCGGGGTGTCACCATGTGTCCTGGAAAACATGCCAAGGACAATGCTGGGAGTTATTTTGAAATTACTTCAAGTTTTGCTCCTCTAAGTGACATAAAGGGGCAAAAATCGAATGAAAACTCGATAATTGTACGAGTTTAGCCATGAAATGTCACCCCAGCATGCCAACTCTGATTTAATGTTGTATTTGGGTCATTTTAACAAGACATGGAGTTTTGAGGTCACACCCAACCATGGGACTTGAACAACGAGGGATAAGGGTGTAACCGACTATCGACATTGTGAGACTTGTCGTTGTGAGAAGTGACCGTGTGTTGTAGGTATAAGAGTTGGTCTTAAAATGTCACATAGTGCTAGTATGTGTTGAGTGGTGGCACAAATGAGATGCATAGACGTCAATCAAACTCAATTTGGGTAACGCGTACCCGTTGGAAACATTGTTCTTTCCCATTAACTACATCACCAACACAATTCTGTACCCAATTTGAGGACTTTGTGCCTGCCTTGTGTTTGTACCATGCATGGCAGTGTGCACAACCTCCAAAAACCCACAAATAGGCATCTTTGAGTATTGATTTGATGGAGTATTCACAACTCATTCTAAAAAAATGTATGTATCTTCTTAAATGCTAAACCCTTGAGAGGGGTCTATCTTAAACTTTATAAGATATTTCCCTTTAAAATGCCACTTATTTTGGTTTCTTCGTCGATGGAATGACTCGGGGTGTCACCATGTGTCCTGAAAAACATGCCAAGGACAATGCTGGGAGTTATTTTGAAATGACTTCAAGTTTTGCTCCTCTAAGTGACATAAAGGGGCAAAAATCGAATGAAAACTTGATAATTGTACGAGTTTAGCCATGAAATGTCACCCCAAGCATGCCAACTCTGATTTAATGCTGTATTTGGGTCATTTTAACAAGACAGGGAGTTTTGAGGTCAGACCCAACCATGGGACTTGAACACCGATGGATAAGGGTGTAACCGACTATCGACATTGTGAGACTTGACGTTGTGAGAAGTGACCGTGTGTTGTAGGTATCATAGTTGGTCTTAAAATGTCACATAGTGCTAGTATGTGTTGAGTGGTGGCACAAATGAGATGCATAGACGTCAATCATACTCAATTTGGGTAACGCGTACCCGTTGGAAACATTGTTCTTTCCCATTAACTACATCACCAACACAATTCTGTACCCAATTTGAGGACTTTGTGCCTGCCTTGTGTTTCTACCATGCATGGCAGTGTGCACAACCTCCAAAAACCCACAAACAGGCATCTTTGAGTATTGATTTGATGGAGTATTAACAACTCATTCTAAACAAATAGATGCATCTTCTTAAATGCTAAACCCTAGAGAGGGGTCTATCTTAAACTTTATAAGATATTTCCGTTTAAAATGCCACTTATTTTGTTTTCTTCGTCGATGGAATGACTCGGGGTGTCACCATGTGTCCTGGAAAACATGCCAAGGACAATGCTGGGAGTTATTTTGAAATTACTTCAAGTTTTGCTCCTCTAAGTGACATAAAGGGGCAAAAATCGAATGAAAACTCGATAATTGTACGAGTTTAGCCATGAAATGTCACCCCAGCATGCCAACTCTGATTTAATGTTGTATTTGGGTCATTTTAACAAGACAGGGAGTTTTGAGGTCACACCCAACCATGGGACTTGAACAACGAGGGATAAGGGTGTAACCGACTATCGACATTGTGAGACTTGTCGTTGTGAGAAGTGACCGTGTGTTGTAGGTATAAGAGTTGGTCTTAAAATGTCACATAGTGCTAGTATGTGTTGAGTGGTGGCACAAATGAGATGCATAAACGTCAATCAAACTCAATTTGGGTAACGCGTACCCGTTGGAAACATTGTTCTTTCCCATTAACTACATCACCAACACAATTCTGTACCCAATTTGAGGACTTTGTGCCTGCCTTGTGTTTGTACCATGCATGGCAGTGTGCACAACCTCCAAAAACCCACAAATAGGCATCTTTGAGTATTGATTTGATGGAGTATTAACAACTCATTCTAAACAAATAGATGCATCTTCTTAAATGCTAAACCCTAGAGAGGGGTCTATCTTATAAATTATAAGATATTTCCCTTTAAAATGCCACTTATTTTGGTTTCTTCGTCGATGGAATGACTCGGGGTGTCACCATGTGTCCTGAAAAACATGCCAAGGACAATGCTCGGAGTTATTTTGAAATTACTTCAAGTTTTGCTCCTCTAAGTGATATAAAGGGGCGAAAATCGAATGAAAACTCGATAATTGTACGAGTTTAGCCATGAAATGTCACCCCAGCATGCCAACTCTGATTTAATGTTGTATTTGGGTCATTTTAACAAGACAGGGAGTTTTGAGGTCGCACCCAACCATGGGACTTGAACACCGAGGGATAAGGGTGTAACCGACTATCGACATTGTGAGACTTGACGTTGTGAGAAGTGACCGTGTGTTGTAGGTATCAGAGTTGGTCTTAAAATGTCACATAGTGCTAGTATGTGTTGAGTGGTGGCACAAATGAGATGCATAGACGTCAATCAAACTCAATTTGGGTAACGCGTACCCGTTGGAAACATTGTTCTTTCCCATTAACTACATCACCAACACAATTCTGTACCCAATTTGAGGACTTTGTGCCTGCCTTGTGTTTGTACCATGCATGGCAGTGTGCACAACCTCCAAAAACCCACAAATAGGCATCTTTGAGTATTGATTTGATGGAGTATTAACAACTCATTCTAAAAAAATGTATGTATCTTCTTAAATGCTAAACCCTTGAGAGGGGTCTATCTTAAACTTTATAAGATATTTCCCTTTAAAATGCCACTTATTTTGGTTTCTTCGTCGATGGAATGACTCGGGGTGTCACCATGTGTCCTGAAAAACATGCCAAGGACAATGCTCGGAGTTATTTCGAAATGACTTCAAGTTTTGCTCCTCTAAGTGACATAAAGGGGCAAAAATCGAATGAAAACTTGATAATTGTACGAGTTTAGCCATGAAATGTCACCCCAAGCATGCCAACTCTGATTTAATGCTGTATTTGGGTCATTTTAACAAGACAGGGAGTTTTGAGGTCACACCCAACCATGGGACTTGAACACCGAGGGATAAGTGTGTAACCGACTATCGACATTGTGAGACTTGACGTTGTGAGAAGTGACCGTGTGTTGTAAGTATCAGAATTGGTCTTAAAATGTCACATAGTGCTAGTATGTGTTGAGTGGTGGCACAAATGAGATGCATAGACATCAATCAAACTCAATTTGGGTAACGCGTACCCGTTGGAAACATTGTTCTTTCCCATTAACTACATCACCAACACAATTCTGTACCCAATTTGAGGACTTTGTGCCTGCCTTGTGTTTCTACCATGCATGGCAGTGTGCACAACCTCCAAAAACCCACAAACAGGCATCTTTGAGTATTGATTTGATGGAGTATTAACAACTCATTCTAAACAAATAGATGCATCTTCTTAAATGCTAAACCCTAGAGAGGGGTCTATCTTAAACTTTATAAGATATTTCCCTTTAAAATGCCACTTATTTTGTTTTCTTCGTCGATGGAATGACTCGGGGTGTCACCATGTGTCCTGGAAAACATGCCAAGGACAATGCTCGGAGTTATTTTGAAATTACTTCAAGTTTTGCTCCTCTAAGTGACATAAAGGGGCAAAAATCGAATGAAAACTCGATAATTGTACGAGTTTAGCCATGAAATGTCACCCCAGCATGCCAACTCTGATTTAATGTTGTATTTGGGTCATTTTAACAAGACATGGAGTTTTGAGGTCACACCCAACCATGGGACTTGAACAACGAGGGATAAGGGTGTAACCGACTATCGACATTGTGAGACTTGTCGTTGTGAGAAGTGACCGTGTGTTGTAGGTATCAGAGTTGGTCTTAAAATGTCACATAGTGCTAGTATGTGTTGAGTGGTGGCACAAATGAGATGCATAGACATCAATCAAACTCAATTTGGGTAACGCGTACCCGTTGGAAACATTGTTCTTTCCCATTAACTACATCACCAACACAATTCTGTACCCAATTTGAGGACTTTGTGCCTGCCTTGTGTTTGTACCATGCATGGCAGTGTGCACAACCTCCAAAAACCCACAAACAGGCATCTTTGAGTATTGATTTGATGGAGTATTAACAACTCATTCTAAACAAATAGATGCATCTTCTTAAATGCTAAACCCTAGAGAGGGGTCTATCTTAAACTTTATAAGATATTTCCCTTTAAAATGCCACTTATTTTGTTTTCTTCGTCGATGGAATGACTCGGGGTGTCACCATGTGTCCTGGAAAACATGCCAAGGACAATGCTGGGAGTTATTTTGAAATTACTTCAAGTTTTGCTCCTCTAAGTGACATAAAGGGGCAAAAATCAAATGAAAACTCGATAATTGTACGAGTTTAGCCATGAAATGTCACCCCAGCATGCCAACTCTGATTTAATGTTGTATTTGGGTCATTTTAACAAGACATGGAGTTTTGAGGTCACACCCAACTATGGGACTTGAACAACGAGGGATAAGGGTGTAACCGACTATCGACATTGTGAGACTTGTCGTTGTGAGAAGTGACCGTGTGTTGTAGGTATAAGAGTTGGTCTTAAAATGTCACATAGTGCTAGTATGTGTTGAGTGGTGGCACAAATGAGATGCATAGACGTCAATCAAACTCAATTTGGGTAACGCGTACCCGTTGGAAACATTGTTCTTTCCCATTAACTACATCACCAACACAATTCTGTACCCAATTTGAGGACTTTGTGCCTGCCTTGTGTTTGTACCATGCATGGCAGTGTGCACAACCTCCAAAAACCCACAAATAGGCATCTTTGAGTATTGATTTGATGGAGTATTCACAACTCATTCTAAAAAAATGTATGTATCTTCTTAAATGCTAAACCCTTGAGAGGGGTCTATCTTAAACTTTATAAGATATTTCCCTTTAAAATGCCACTTATTTTGGTTTCTTCGTCGATGGAATGACTCGGGGTGTCACCATGTGTCCTGAAAAACATGCCAAGGACAATGCTGGGAGTTATTTTGAAATGACTTCAAGTTTTGCTCCTCTAAGTGACATAAAGGGGCAAAAATCGAATGAAAACTTGATAATTGTACGAGTTTAGCCATGAAATGTCACCCCAAGCATGCCAAATCTGATTTAATGCTGTATTTGGGTCATTTTAACAAGACAGGGAGTTTTGAGGTCAGACCCAACCATGGGACTTGAACACCGATGGATAAGGGTGTAACCGACTATCGACATTGTGAGACTTGACGTTGTGAGAAGTGACCGTGTGTTGTAGGTATCATAGTTGGTCTTAAAATGTCACATAGTGCTAGTATGTGTTGAGTGGTGGCACAAATGAGATGCATAGACGTCAATCATACTCAATTTGGGTAACGCGTACCCGTTGGAAACATTGTTCTTTCCCATTAACTACATCACCAACACAATTCTGTACCCAATTTGAGGACTTTGTGCCTGCCTTGTGTTTCTACCATGCATGGCAGTGTGCACAACCTCCAAAAACCCACAAACAGGCATCTTTGAGTATTGATTTGATGGAGTATTAACAACTCATTCTAAACAAATAGATGCATCTTCTTAAATGCTAAACCCTAGAGAGGGGTCTATCTTAAACTTTATAAGATATTTCCCTTTAAAATGCCACTTATTTTGTTTTCTTCGTCGATGGAATGACTCGGGGTGTCACCATGTGTCCTGGAAAACATGCCAAGGACAATGCTGGGAGTTATTTTGAAATTACTTCAAGTTTTGCTCCTCTAAGTGACATAAAGGGGCAAAAATCGAATGAAAACTCGATAATTGTACGAGTTTAGCCATGAAATGTCACCCCAGCATGCCAACTCTGATTTAATGTTGTATTTGGGTCATTTTAACAAGACAGGGAGTTTTGAGGTCACACCCAACCATGGGACTTGAACAACGAGGGATAAGGGTGTAACCGACTATCGACATTGTGAGACTTGTCGTTGTGAGAAGTGACCGTGTGTTGTAGGTATAAGAGTTGGTCTTAAAATGTCACATAGTGCTAGTATGTGTTGAGTGGTGGCACAAATGAGATGCATAGACGTCAATCAAACTCAATTTGGGTAACGCGTACCCGTTGGAAACATTGTTCTTTCCCATTAACTACATCACCAACACAATTCTGTACCCAATTTGAGGACTTTGTGCCTGCCTTGTGTTTGTACCATGCATGGCAGTGTGCACAACCTCCAAAAACCCACAAATAGGCATCTTTGAGTATTGATTTGATGGAGTATTAACAACTCATTCTAAACAAATAGATGCATCTTCTTAAATGCTAAACCCTAGAGAGGGGTCTATCTTATAATTTATAAGATATTTCCCTTTAAAATGCCACTTATTTTGGTTTCTTCGTCGATGGAATGACTCGGGGTGTCACCATGTGTCCTGAAAAACATGCCAAGGACAATGCTCGGAGTTATTTTGAAATTACTTCAAGTTTTGCTCCTCTAAGTGAAATAAAGGGGCGAAAATCGAATGAAAACTCGATAATTGTACGAGTTTAGCCATGAAATGTTACCCCAGCATGCCAACTCTGATTTAATGTTGTATTTGGGTCATTTTAACAAGACAGGGAGTTTTGAGGTCGCACCCAACCATGGGACTTGAACACCGAGGGATAAGGGTGTAACCGACTATCGACATTGTGAGACTTGACGTTGTGAGAAGTGACCGTGTGTTGTAGGTATCAGAGTTGGTCTTAAAATGTCACATAGTGCTAGTATGTGTTGAGTGGTGGCACAAATGAGATGCATAGACGTCAATCAAACTCAATTTGGGTAACGCGTACCCGTTGGAAACATTGTTCTTTCCCATTAACTACATCACCAACACAATTCTGTACCCAATTTGAGGACTTTGTGCCTGCCTTGTGTTTGTACCATGCATGGCAGTGTGCACAACCTCCAAAAACCCACAAATAGGCATCTTTGAGTATTGATTTGATGGAGTATTAACAACTCATTCTAAAAAAATGTATGTATCTTCTTAAATGCTAAACCCTTGAGAGGGGTCTATCTTAAACTTTATAAGATATTTCCCTTTAAAATGCCACTTATTTTGGTTTCTTCGTCGATGGAATGACTCGGGGTGTCACCATGTGTCCTGAAAAACATGCCAAGGACAATGCTCGGAGTTATTTTGAAATGACTTCAAGTTTTGCTCCTCTAAGTGACATAAAGGGGCAAAAATCGAATGAAAACTTGATAATTGTACGAGATTAACCATGAAATGTCATCCCAAGCATGCCAACTCTGATTTAATGCTGTATTTGGGTCATTTTAACAAGATAGGGAGTTTTGAGGTCACACCCAACCATGGGACTTGAACACCGAGGGATAAGGGTGTAACCGACTATCGACATTGTGAGACTTGACGTTGTGAGAAGTGACCGTGTGTTGTAAGTATCAGAATTGGTCTTAAAATGTCACATAGTGCTAGTATGTGTTGAGTGGTGGCACAAATGAAATGCATAGACGTCAATCAAACTCAATTTGGGTAACGCGTACCCGTTGGAAACATTGTTCTTTCCCATTAACTACATCACCAACACAATTTTGTACCCAATTTGAGGACTTTGTGCCTGCCTTGTGTTTCTACCATGCATGGCAGTGTGCACAACCTCCAAAAACCCACAAATAGGCATCTTTGAGTATTGATTTGATGGAGTATTAACAACTCATTCTAAACAAATAGATGCAACTTCTTAAATGCCTAAACCCTAGAGAGGGGTCTATCTTAAAAAAAAAACTTTTTCTAATTGTTGGTATTTCTTAATTTTTAAGATATTTCCCTTTAAAATGCCACTTATTTTGGTTTCTTCGTCGATGGAATGACTCGGGGTGTCACCATGTGTCCTGAAAAACATGCCAAGGACAATGCTCGGAGTTATTTTGAAATTACTTCAAGTTTTGCTCCTCTAAGTGAAATAAAGGGGAAAAAATCGAATGAAAACACGATAATCGTACGAGTTTAGCCATGAAATGTCACCCCAGCATGCCAACTCTGATTTAATGTTGTATTTGGGTCATTTTAACAAGACAGGGAGTTTTGAGGTCGCACCCAACCATGGCACTTGAACACCGAGGGATAAGGGTGTAACCGACTATCGACATTGTGAGACTTGACGTTGTGAGAAGTGACCGTGTGTTGTAGATATCAGAGTTGGTCTTAAAATGTCACATAGTGCTAGTATGTGTTGAGTGGTGGCACAAATGAGATGCATAGTCGTCAATCAAACTCAATTTGGGTAACGCGTACCCGTTGGAAACATTGTTCTTTCCCATTAACTACATCACCAACACAATTCTGTACCCAATTTGAGGACTTTATGCCTGCCTTGTGTTTGTACCATGCATGGCAGTGTGCACAACCTCCAAAAACCCACAAATAGGCATCTTTGAGTATTGATTTGATGGAGTATTAACAAATCATTCTAAAAAAATGTATGTATCTTCTTAAATGCTAAACCCTTGAGAGGGGTCTATCTTAAACTTTATAAGATATTTCCCTTTAAAATGCCACTTATTTTGGTTTCTTCGTCGATGGAATGACTCGGGGTGTCACCATGTGTCCTGAAAAACATGCCAAGGACAATGCTGGGAGTTATTTCGAAATGACTTCAAGTTTTGCTCCTCTAAGTGACATAAAGGGGCAAAAATCGAATGAAAACTTGATAATTGTACGAGTTTAGCCATGAAATGTCACCCCAAGCATGCCAACTCTGATTTAATGCTGTATTTGGGTCATTTTAACAAGACAGGGAGTTTTGAGGTCACACCCAACCATGGGACTTGAACACCGAGGGATAAGTGTGTAACCGACTATCGACATTGTGAGACTTGACGTTGTGAGAAGTGACCGTGTGTTGTAAGTATCAGAATTGGTCTTAAAATGTCACATAGTGCTAGTATGTGTTGAGTGGTGGCACAAATGAGATGCATAGACATCAATCAAACTCAATTTGGGTAACGCGTACCCGTTGGAAACATTGTTCTTTCCCATTAACTACATCACCAACACAATTCTGTACCCAATTTGAGGACTTTGTGCCTGCCTTGTGTTTCTACCATGCATGGCAGTGTGCACAACCTCCAAAAACCCACAAACAGGCATCTTTGAGTATTGATTTGATGGAGTATTAACAACTCATTCTAAACAAATAGATGCATCTTCTTAAATGCTAAACCCTAGAGAGGGGTCTATCTTAAACTTTATAAGATATTTCCCTTTAAAATGCCACTTATTTTGTTTTCTTCGTCGATGGAATGACTCGGGGTGTCACCATGTGTCCTGGAAAACATGCCAAGGACAATGCTGGGAGTTATTTTGAAATTACTTCAAGTTTTGCTCCTCTAAGTGACATAAAGGGGCAAAAATCGAATGAAAACTCGATAATTGTACGAGTTTAGCCATGAAATGTCACCCCAGCATGCCAACTCTGATTTAATGTTGTATTTGGGTCATTTTAACAAGACATGGAGTTTTGAGGTCACACCCAACCATGGGACTTGAACAACGAGGGATAAGGGTGTAACCGACTATCGACATTGTGAGACTTGTCGTTGTGAGAAGTGACCGTGTGTTGTAGGTATAAGAGTTGGTCTTAAAATGTCACATAGTGCTAGTATGTGTTGAGTGGTGGCACAAATGAGATGCATAGACGTCAATCAAACTCAATTTGGGTAACGCGTACCCGTTGGAAACATTGTTCTTTCCCATTAACTACATCACCAACACAATTCTGTACCCAATTTGAGGACTTTGTGCCTGCCTTGTGTTTGTACCATGCATGGCAGTGTGCACAACCTCCAAAAACCCACAAATAGGCATCTTTGAGTATTGATTTGATGGAGTATTAACAACTCATTCTAAACAAATAGATGCATCTTCTTAAATGCTAAACCCTAGAGAGGGGTCTATCTTATAATTTATAAGATATTTCCCTTTAAAATGCCACTTATTTTGGTTTCTTCGTCGATGGAATGACTCGGGGTGTCACCATGTGTCCTGAAAAACATGCCAAGGACAATGCTCGGAGTTATTTTGAAATTACTTCAAGTTTTGCTCCTCTAAGTGAAATAAAGGGGCGAAAATCGAATGAAAACTCGATAATTGTACGAGTTTAGCCATGAAATGTCACCCCAGCATGCCAACTCTGATTTAATGTTGTATTTGGGTCATTTTAACAAGACAGGGAGTTTTGAGGTCGCACCCAACCATGGGACTTGAACACCGAGGGATAAGGGTGTAACCGACTATCGACATTGTGAGACTTGACGTTGTGAGAAGTGACCGTGTGTTGTAGGTATCAGAGTTGGTCTTAAAATGTCACATAGTGCTAGTATGTGTTGAGTGGTGGCACAAATGAGATGCATAGACGTCAATCAAACTCAATTTGGGTAACGCGTACCCGTTGGAAACATTGTTCTTTCCCATTAACTACATCACCAACACAATTCTGTACCCAATTTGAGGACACTGTGCCTGCCTTGTGTTTGTACAATGCATGGCAGTGTGCACAACCTCCAAAAACCCACAAATAGGCATCTTTGAGTATTGATTTGATGGAGTATTCACAACTCATTCTAAACAAATAGATGCATCTTCTTAAATGCTAAACCCTAGAGAGGGGTCTATCTTAAACTTTATAAGATATTTCCTTTTAAAATGCCACTTATTTTGGTTTCTTCGTCGATGGAATGACTCGGGGTGTCACCATGTGTCCTGAAAAACATGCCAAGGACAATGCTCGGAGTTATTTTGAAATTACTTCAAGTTTTGCTCCTCTAAGTGAAATAAAGGGGAAAAAATCGAATGAAAACTCGATAATCGTACGAGTTTAGCCATGAAATGTCACCCCAGCATGCCAACTCTGATTTAATGTTGTATTTGGGTCATTTTAACAAGACAGGGAGTTTTGAGGTCGCACCCAACCATGGCACTTGAACACCGAGGGATAAGGGTGTAACCGACTATCGACATTGTGAGACTTGACGTTGTGAGAAGTGATCGTGTGTTGTAGGTATCAGAGTTGGCCTTAAAATGTCACATAGTGCTAGTATGTGTTGAGTGGTGGCACAAATGAGATGCATAGTCGTCAATCAAACTCAATTTGGGTAACGCGTACCCGTTGGAAACATTGTTCTTTCCCATTAACTACATCACCAACACAATTCTGTACCCAATTTGAGGACTTTATGCCTGCCTTGTGTTTGTACCATGCATGGCAGTGTGCACAACCTCCAAAAACCCACAAATAGGCATCTTTGAGTATTGATTTGATGGAGTATTAACAACTCATTCTAAACAAATAGATGCATCTTCTTAAATGCTAAACCCTAGAGAGGGGTCTGTCTTATAATTTATAAGATATTTCCCTTTAAAATGCCACTTATTTTGGTTTCTTCGTCGATGGAATGACTTGGGGTGTCACCATGTGTCCTGAAAAACATGCCAAGGACAATGCTCGGAGTTATTTTGAAATTACTTCAAGTTTTGCTCCTCTAAGTGAAATAAAGGGGCGAAAATCGAATGAAAACTCGATAATTGTACGAGTTTAGCCATGAAATGTCACCCCAGCATGCCAACTCTGATTTAATGTTGTATTTGGGTCATTTTAACAAGACAGGGAGTTTTGAGGTCGCACCCAACCATGGGACTTGAACACCGAGGGATAAGGGTGTAACCGACTATCGACATTGTGAGACTTGACGTTGTGAGAAGTGACCGTGTGTTGTAGGTATCAGAGTTGGTCTTAAAATGTCACATAGTGCTAGTATGTGTTGAGTGGTGGCACAAATGAGATGCATAGACGTCAATCAAACTCAATTTGGGTAACGCGTACCCGTTGGAAACATTGTTCTTTCCCATTAACTACATCACCAACACAATTCTGTACCCAATTTGAGGACTTTGTGCCTGCCTTGTGTTTGTACCATGCATGGCAGTGTGCACAACCTCCAAAAACCCACAAATAGGCATCTTTGAGTATTGATTTGATGGAGTATTCACAACTCATTCTAAAAAAATGTATGTATCTTCTTAAATGCTAAACCCTTGAGAGGGGTCTATCTTAAACTTTATAAGATATTTCCCTTTAAAATGCCACTTATTTTGGTTTCTTCGTCGATGGAATGACTCGGGGTGTCACCATGTGTCCTGAAAAACATGCCAAGGACAATGCTGGGAGTTATTTTGAAATGACTTCAAGTTTTGCTCCTCTAAGTGACATAAAGGGGCAAAAATCGAATGAAAACTTGATAATTGTACGAGTTTAAGCATGAAATGTCATCCCAAGCATGCCAACTCTGATTTAATGCTGTATTTGGGTCATTTTAACAAGACAGGGAGTTTTGAGGTCACACCCAACCATGGGACTTGAACACCGAAGGATAATGGTGTAACCGACTATCGACATTGTGAGACTTGACGTTGTGAGAAGTGACCGTGTGTTGTAAGTATCAGAATTGGTCTTAAAATGTCACATAGTGCTAGTATGTGTTGAGTGGTGGCACAAATGAGATGCATAGACGTCAATCAAACTCAATTTGGGTAACGCGTACCCGTTGGAAACATTGTTCTTTCCCATTAACTACATCACCAACACAATTTTGTACCCAATTTGAGGACTTTGTGCCTGCCTTGTGTTTCTACCATGCATGGCAGTGTGCACAACCTCCAAAAACCCACAAATAGGCATCTTTGAGTATTGATTTGATGGAGTATTAACAACTCATTCTAAACAAATAGATGCATCTTCTTAAATGCTAAACTCTAGAGAGGGGTCTATCTTAAACTTTATAAGATATTTCCCTTTAAAATGCCACTTATTTTGGTTTCTTCGTCGATGGAATGACTCGGGGTGTCACCATGTGTCCTGGAAAACATGCCAAGGACAATGCTGGGAGTTATTTTGAAATTACTTCAAGTTTTGCTCCTCTAAGTGACATAAAGGGGCAAAAATCGAATGAAAACTCGATAATTGTACGAATTTAGCCATGAAATGTCACCCCAGCATGCAAACTCTGATTTAATGTTGTATTTGGGTCATTTTAACAAGACAGGGAGTTTTGAGGTCACACCCAACCACGGGACTTGAACAACGAGGGATAAGGGTGTAACCGACTATCGACATTGTGAGACTTGACGTTGTGAGAAGTGACCGTGTGTTGTAGGTATAAGAGTTGGTCTTAAAATGTCACATAGTGCTAGTATGTGTTGAGTGGTGGCACAAATGAGATGCATAGACGTCAATCAAACTCAATTTGGGTAACGCGTACCCGTTGGAAACATTGTTCTTTCCCATTAACTACATCACCAACACAATTCTGTACCCAATTTGAGGACTTTGTGCCTGCCTTGTGTTTGTACCATGCATGGCAGTGTGCACAACCTCCAAAAACCCACAAATAGGCATCTTTGAGTATTGATTTGATGGAGTATTAACAACTCATTCTAAACAAATAGATGCATCTTCTTAAATGCTAAACCCTAGAGAGGGGTCTATCTTAAACTTTATAAGATATTTCCCTTTAAAATGCCACTTATTTTGGTTTCTACGTCGATGGAATGACTCGGGGTGTCACCATGTGTCCTGGAAAACATGCCAAGGACAATGCTGGGAGTTATTTTGAAATTACTTCAAGTTTTGCTCCTCTAAGTGACATAAAGGGGCAAAAATCGAATGAAAACTCGATAATTGTACGAATTTAGCCATGAAATGTCACCCCAGCATGCCAACTCTGATTTAATGTTGTATTTGGGTCATTTTAACAAGACAGGGAGTTTTGAGGTCACACCCAACCATGGGACTTGAACAACGAGGGATAAGGGTGTAACCGACTATCGACATTGTGAGACTTGACGTTGTGAGAAGTGACCGTGTGTTGTAGGTATAAGAGTTGGTCTTAAAATGTCACATAGTGCTAGTATGTGTTGAGTGGTGGCACAAATGAGATGCATAGACGTCAATCAAACTCAATTTGGGTAACGCGTACCCGTTGGAAACATTGTTCTTTCCCATTAACTACATCACCAACATAATTCTGTACCCAATTTGAGGACTTTGTGCCTGCCTTGTGTTTGTACCATGCATGGCAGTGTGCACAACCTCCAAAAACCCATAAATAGGCATTTTTGAGTATTGATTTGATGGAGTATTAACAACTCATTCTAAACAAATAGATGCATCTTCTTAAATGCTAAACCCTAGAGAGGGGTCTATCTTATAATTTATAAGATATTTCCCTTTAAAATGCCACTTATTTTGGTTTCTTCGTCGATGGAATGACTCGGGGTGTCACCATGTGTCCTGAAAAACATGCCAAGGACAATGCTCGGAGTTATTTTGAAATTACTTCAAGTTTTGCTCCTCTAAGTGAAATAAAGGGGCGAAAATCGAATGAAAACTCGATAATTGTACGAGTTTAGCCATGAAATGTCACCCCAGCATGCCAACTCTGATTTAATGTTGTATTTGGGTCATTTTAACAAGACAGGGAGTTTTGAGGTCGCACCCAACCATGGGACCTGAACACCGAGGGATAAGGGTGTAACCGACTATCGACATTGTGAGACTTGACGTTGTGAGAAGTGACCGTGTGTTGTAGGTATCAGAGTTGGTCTTAAAATGTCACATAGTGCTAGTATGTGTTGAGTGGTGGCACAAATGAGATGCATAGACGTCAATCAAACTCAATTTGGGTAACGCGTACCCGTTGGAAACATTGTTCTTTCCCATTAATTACATCACCAACACAATTCTGTACCCAATTTGAGGACTTTGTGCCTGCCTTGTGTTTCAACCATGCATGGCAGTGTGCACAACCTCCAAAAACCCACAAACAAGCATCTTTGAGTATTGATTTGATGGAGTATTAACAACTCATTCTAAACAAATAGATGCATCTTCTTAAATGCTAAACCCTAGAGAGGGGTCTATCTTAAACTTTATAAGATATTTCCCTTTAAAATGCCACTTATTTTGTTTTCTTCGTCGATGGAATGACTCGGGGTGTCACCATGTGTCCTGGAAAACATGCCAAGGACAATGCTGGGAGTTATTTTGAAATTACTTCAAGTTTTGCTCCTCTAAGTGACATAAAGGGGCAAAAATCGAATGAAAACTCGATAATTGTACGAGTTTAGCCATGAAATGTCACCCCAGCATGCCAACTCTGATTTAATGTTGTATTTGGGTCATTTTAACAAGACAGGGAGTTTTGAGGTCACACCCAACCATGGGACTTGAACAACGAGGGATAAGGGTGTAACCGACTATCGACATTGTGAGACTTGTCGTTGTGAGAAGTGACCGTGTGTTGTAGGTATAAGAGTTGGTCTTAAAATGTCACATAGTGCTAGTATGTGTTGAGTGGTGGCACAAATGAGATGCATAGACGTCAATCAAACTCAATTTGGGTAACGCGTACCCGTTGGAAACATTTTTCTTTCCCATTAACTACATCACCAACACAATTCTGTACCCAATTTGAGGACTTTGTGCCTGCCTTGTGTTTGTACCATGCATGGCAGTGTGCAAAACCTCCAAAAACCCACAAATAGGCATCTTTGAGTATTGATTTGATGGAGTATTAACAACTCATTCTAAACAAATAGATGCATCTTCTTAAATGCTAAACCCTAGAGAGGGGTCTGTCTTATAATTTATAAGATATTTCCCTTTAAAATGCCACTTATTTTGGTTTCTTCGTCGATGGAATGACTTGGGGTGTCACCATGTGTCCTGAAAAACATGCCAAGGACAATGCTCGGAGTTATTTTGAAATTACTTCAAGTTTTGCTCCTCTAAGTGAAATAAAGGGGCGAAAATCGAATGAAAACTCGATAATTGTACGAGTTTAGCCATGAAATGTCACCCCAGCATGCCAACTCTGATTTAATGTTGTATTTGGGTCATTTTAACAAGACAGGGAGTTTTGAGGTCGCACCCAACCATGGGACTTGAACACCGAGGGATAAGGGTGTAACCGACTATCGACATTGTGAGACTTGACGTTGTGAGAAGTGACCGTGTGTTGTAGGTATCAGAGTTGGTCTTAAAATGTCACATAGTGCTAGTATGTGTTGAGTGGTGGCACAAATGAGATGCATAGACGTCAATCAAACTCAATTTGGGTAACGCGTACCCGTTGGAAACATTGTTCTTTCCCATTAACTACATCACCAACACAATTCTGTACCCAATTTGAGGACTTTGTGCCTGCCTTGTGTTTGTACCATGCATGGCAGTGTGCACAACCTCCAAAAACCCACAAATAGGCATCTTTGAGTATTGATTTGATGGAGTATTCACAACTCATTCTAAAAAAATGTATGTATCTTCTTAAATGCTAAACCCTTGAGAGGGGTCTATCTTAAACTTTATAAGATATTTCCCTTTAAAATGCCACTTATTTTGGTTTCTTCGTCGATGGAATGACTCGGGGTGTCACCATGTGTCCTGAAAAACATGCCAAGGACAATGCTGGGAGTTATTTTGAAATGACTTCAAGTTTTGCTCCTCTAAGTGACATAAATGGGCAAAAATCGAATGAAAACTTGATAATTGTACGAGTTTAAGCATGAAATACCATCCCAAGCATGCCAACTCTGATTTAATGCTGTATTTGGGTCATTTTAACAAGACAGGGAGTTTTGAGGTCACACCCAACCATGGGACTTGAACACCGAAGGATAATGGTGTAACCGACTATCGACATTGTGAGACTTGACGTTGTGAGAAGTGACCGTGTGTTGTAAGTATCAGAATTGGTCTTAAAATGTCACATAGTGCTAGTATGTGTTGAGTGGTGGCACAAATGAGATGCATAGACGTCAATCAAACTCAATTTGGGTAACGCGTACCCGTTGGAAACATTGTTCTTTCCCATTAACTACATCACCAACACAATTTTGTACCCAATTTGAGGACTTTGTGCCTGCCTTGTGTTTCTACCATGCATGGCAGTGTGCACAACCTCCAAAAACCCACAAATAGGCATCTTTGAGTATTGATTTGATGGAGTATTAACAACTCATTCTAAACAAATAGATGCATCTTCTTAAATGCTAAACTCTAGAGAGGGGTCTATCTTAAACTTTATAAGATATTTCCCTTTAAAATGCCACTTATTTTGGTTTCTTCGTCGATGGAATGACTCGGGGTGTCACCATGTGTCCTGGAAAACATGCCAAGGACAATGCTGGGAGTTATTTTGAAATTACTTCAAGTTTTGCTCCTCTAAGTGACATAAAGGGGCAAAAATCGAATGAAAACTCGATAATTGTACGAATTTAGCCATGAAATGTCACCCCAGCATGCAAACTCTGATTTAATGTTGTATTTGGGTCATTTTAACAAGACAGGGAGTTTTGAGGTCACACCCAACCACGGGACTTGAACAACGAGGGATAAGGGTGTAACCGACTATCGACATTGTGAGACTTGACGTTGTGAGAAGTGACCGTGTGTTGTAGGTATCAGAGTTGGTCTTAAAATGTCACATAGTGCTAGTATGTGTTGAGTGGTGGCACAAATGAGATGCATAGACGTCAATCAAACTCAATTTGGGTAACGCGTACCCGTTGGAAACATTGTTCTTTCCCATTAACTACATCACCAACACAATTCTGTACCCAATTTGAGGACTTTGTGCCTGCCTTGTGTTTGTACCATGCATGGCAGTGTGCACAACCTCCAAAAACCCACAAATAGGCATCTTTGAGTATTGATTTGATGGAGTATTAACAACTCATTCTAAAAAATGTATGTATCTTCTTAAATGCTAAACCCTTGAGAGGGGTCTATCTTAAACTTTATAAGATATTTCCCTTTAAAATGCCACTTATTTTGGTTTCTTCGTCGATGGAATGACTCGGGGTGTCACCATGTGTCCTGAAAAACATGCCAAGGACAATGCTGGGAGTTATTTTGAAATGACTTCAAGTTTTGCTCCTCTAAGTGACATAAAGGGGCAAAAATCGAATGAAAACTTGATAATTGTACGAGTTTAACCATGAAATGTCATCCCAAGCATGCCAACTCTGATTTAATGCTGTATTTGGGTCATTTTAACAAGACAGGGAGTTTTGAGGTCACACCCAACCATGGGACTTGAACAACGAGGGATAAGGGTGTAACGGACTATCGACATTGTGAGACTTGACGTTGTGAGAAGTGACCGTGTGTTGTAGGTATAAGAGTTGGTCTTAAAATGTCACATAGTGCTAGTATGTGTTGAGTGATGGCACAAATGAGATGCATAAACGTAAATCAAACTCAATTTGGGTAACGCGTACCCGTTGGAAACATTGTTCTTTCCCATTAACTACATCACCAACACAATTCTGTTCCCAATTTGAGGACTTTGTGCCTGCCTTGTGTTTGTACCATGCATGGCAGTGTGCACAACCTCCAAAAACCCACAAATAGGCATCTTTGAGTATTGATTTGATGGAGTATTAACAACTCATTCTAAAAAAATGTATGTATCTTCTTAAATGCTAAACCCTTGAGAGGGGTCTATCTTAAACTTTATAAGATATTTCCCTTTAAAATGCCACTTATTTTGGTTTCTTCGTCGATGGAATGACTCGGGGTGTCACCATGTGTCCTGAAAAACATGCCAAGGACAATGCTGGGAGTTATTTTTAAATTACTTCAAGTTTTGCTCCTCTAAGTGACATAAAGGGACAAAAATCGAATGAAAACTCGATAATTGTACGAGTTTAGCCATGAAATGTCACCCCAAGCATGCCAACTCTGATTTAATGTTGTATTTGGGTCATTTTAATAAGACATGGAGTTTTGAGGTCACACCCAACCATGGGACTTGAAAACCAAGGGATAAGGGTGTAACCGACTATCGACATTGTGAGACTTGACGTTGTGGGAAGTGACCGTGTGTTGTAAGTATCAGAATTGGTCTTAAAATGTCACATAGTGCTAGTATGTGTTGAGTGGTGGGACAAATGAGATGCATAGACGTCAATCAAACTCAATTTGGGTAACGCGTACCCGTTGGAAACATTGTTCTTTCCCATTAACTACATCACCAACATAATTCTGTACCCAATTTGAGGACTTTGTGCCTGCCTTGTGTTTCTACCATGCATGGCAGTGTGCACAACCTCCAAAAACCCACAAATAGGCATCTTTGAGTATTGATTTGATGGAGTATTAACAACTCATTCTAAAAAAATGTATGTATCTTCTTAAATGCTAAACCCTAGAGAGGAGTCTATCTTAAAATTTATAAGATATTTCCCTTTAAAATGCCACTTATTTTGGTTTCTTCGTCGATGGAATGACTCGGGGTGTCACCATGTGTCCTGAAAAACATGCCAAGGACAATGCTGGGAGTTATTTCGAAATTACTTCAAGTTTTGCTCCTCTAAGTTACATAAAGGGGCAAAAATCGAATGAAAACTCGATAACTGTACGAGTTTAGCCATTAAATGTCACCCCAGCATGCCAACTCTGATTTAATGTTGTATTTGGGTCATTTTAACAAGACAGGGATTTTTGAGGTCACACCCAACCATGGGACTTGAACACCGAGGGATAAGGGTGTAACCGACTATCGACATTGTGAGACTTGACGTTGTGAGAAGTGACCGTGTGTTGTAGGTATCAGAGTTGGTCTTAAAATGTCACATAGTGCTAGTATGTGTTGAGTGGTGGCACAAATGAGATGCATAGACGTCAATCAAACTCAATTTGGGTAACGCGTACCCGTTGGAAACATTGTTCTTTCCCATTAACTACATCACCAACACAATTCTGTACCCAATTTGAGGACTTTGTGCCTGCCTTGAGTTGTACCATGCATGGCAGTGTGCACAACCTCCAAAAACCCACAAATAGGCATCTTTGAGTATTGATTTGATGGAGTATTAACAACTCATTCTAAACAAATAGATGTATCTTCTTAAATGCTAAAACCTAGAGAAGGGTCTATCTTAAACTTTATAAGATATTTCCCTTTAAAATGCCACTTATTTTGGTTTCTTCGTCGATGGAAAGACTCGGGGTGTCACCATGTGTCCTGAAAAACATGCCAAGGACAATGCTGGGAGTTATTTTGAAATTACTTCAAGTTTTGCCCCTCTAAGTGACATAAAGGCACAAAAATCGAATGAAAACTCGATAATTGTACGAGTTTAGCCATGAAATGTCACCCCAAGCATGCCAACTCTGATTTAATGTTGTATTTGGGTCATTTTAACAAGACAGGGAGTTTTGAGGTCACACCCAACCATGGGACTTGAACACCGAGGGATAAGGGTGTAACCGACTATCGACATTGTGAGACTTGACGTTGTGAGAAGTGACCGTGTGTTGTAGGTATCAGAATTGGTCTTAAAATGTCACATAGTGCTAGTATGTGTTGAATGGTGCCTGCCTTGTGTTTGTACCATGCGTGGCAGTGTGCACAACCTCCAAAAAACCACAAATAGGCATCCCTGAGTTAACCAATTGATGAACAAACAAAAAGTTAATAAAATTTTACAGTGATGAGTATAATAAAAAATAAGATAGAGTGCTCTCTAGACTTTAGAATTATGGAAATTATATTAATATATTTAGAAGGAGATATTAAGAGACAGTCAAATGCAAACGCAAAGATGGCGATACTTGTGTTTTCGACATTTGTTCACACTGTCATGGCAATACTAATATAATAATATACCAATAATACAAAATAAAATTAATTATGACACTCCACAACTAAAGAAATTAAAAAAACAATATGTTTGTTACGTTAAGATGGAGTCTTTAAAATATTTGTGTTTTTGTCTAAAAATGTAGATAGCTTTTTCTGAAAAATTTGAAATATGGAAATTTTAAAGTTAGTTGTCCCATCCTCTTCATTACTGGCAACCACACAACCAAATATCTCTCTCTCTCTCCGAGGTTTCTTCATTATTGGCAACCGCAAACCAGACGAACCCTATCACAAATCTCAAATCTCTCTCTCTCTCTCTTGTCTCTCATCAGTTTCCCGAATTCATCTTCCCCTTCCATCTCCATCACAAATCCATGGCGGACCAGGAAGATACAGGCGTAGGGGAGCAGATTTCACCTTCCAAAGACATCGATAAGGTGATTTCAAATCTCAACCAGGAGGTAAGCCCGGATAATTTGGAAGTCCTTTTAACTGCAAATCCCCTCACTCCTGTCTTGAACCCAACCAAAGATCGAGGATCTAGCCCTCAAGAACCAGTAGGAGATGGGAGCTCCAAAACAGAAGAGGGAAACCCCAGCAAAACCGAAATTGGAGGAGGGGATTCGCATGAAGAGGCAAAGGAGGCTCACCCTAACTCCACCGACTCAATTGGTAGACAAATCTGGGAAGATTCAACAAAAGTCCTTCCTTTATCAATGGTCGAAGGACCACAGTTCGAGGATGCTAGTGGCATAATCCAATTGGCCGATGCTGCTGCCTCAGTTGAGAAGAGAAAGAATCCAGAGACGAAAGACAATGAGAGGAAGAAGAAAGCCAAGAAGCAGCTTCACTTCGCTTCGGAGGAGGACAAAATTGTGAACATCCCAAGGAGGTCACCAAGGAAAAAGCCACCCCCACCAAGACCATTGAAGAAAAGGGGAAAGAAAAAGGTTTCTAAGAAAAGGGGAAAGAGCTTAGAAGATGAAGTAAGGAAAATCCAGCACACACCTGGATTTGACATGTTCATGTAAGTAACCTTCTATTAAAAACATGAACTTTATTAAATATGCTATCTAAAGAATTGACCTTTCAAACTTTAGTAATGTGTTCTGCTGACTTTAACTGTTACTTGCTTTTTCTTAATTATTGATAAATCTTACTATTGTTATAAAACTGATAGCCTGTTTTTTGCAACTGTTTACATATGACTGTTAATTTGCAACTGTTTACATATGACAATGAGGAGAGGAAATATGCTTTCAAATTGAAAGAGAAGGATATGCCTCCCCAACTTTTGGTACAGATGTATGCCCTATTTTGCAATTTACCACAGGAGCAACGAGACAATTACGAGAAAAGGGCCTTGGAATCCTCTAGTGATGAGGATCATGATGTAAGCAAGTACAGCTTTGAGATGAGGAAGAATGAGAAGGACAAACAGGTTGAACAGCAAGAAAATGATGAGGAGGAGTCAGATGAGGAAGAGAAGGAAGAGAATGGAGATGTGGAGGAATACAAAGGAGATGAGGATGAGAGTGATGATGAAGCTCACCATGGCAATTCCATGAGTGCCTACATCAGATACAAGTATGATTTTACTCTCGCAAAAAGTTTGTTAAAAAATGTGTCTCCTGATATGCAGTTAATTTCTTATCTATTAGAACCTCAATCTAATATATTTATTGCCCTTTCTGTTAAAGTTTGCATGTTATTACTTCATCTCTAATGGCTTTCGCTTTAATTTTAATTGTTTGTTGCTGTTTTAGTTTATTGTATGCCTCTATAAATTTAAATTATGGGTTGATTTTCATAATTTCAGAAATGTGAGGATGCACAGGCTTCGGAAAATAGATCCTAAAATGAGGATGACCAAAGCGGTCCTACAAAGCATCAACTTGGAGTGGAAATGCATGACCAATATCCAGAAGGAACCTTATCTCACAGCGGCTCATCAAGAAAAAGACAAGCGGAAAAGAGAAGGTACTTTGAAAAGGAAGTCGACGGGGGAGAAGGAAAAGTTGAAGAAGAAGGCGGCTGAAGCCAAGCTGAACGGTAAGTCAGTAAAAAAGTTGAAGAATCCAAGGCGATTTCAGAGTTACATGAGCCTGCCCTCTGTTCAGAATCTTTTTAAAGAAATGACGGTTGAACAGAAAGCATGGATGCACGAAGTGGGCCTTGGAGGACTACAGCACCTAAAGATCACGGAAACCCCAGAGAAATTCAACCAATTCATTTACAAGTGCTACGATACCGACGGGTACTTGACAGCGCACGGCCGCACCGTGGAGATAACACCGGAAGTTGTCGGGTGGCTATTTGGAATCCGATGCTACGGAGAAACAGAGTTCCCGGAGGTCGATCCGATTATACTCCTCAGAGTTGAAGAAAGTATCGGCCTCGTTAAGGACAACACAACTTTCGGTGAGTACGTTCCGTGGTTCAAGGCGGATGAGAACAGGCTGCTGTTGAATGATGAGTGGAAACGAAGGGTTGTTTGCTTGATCTTGGGTGCACTGGGAATGCCGATAGGACGAGCAGGAGTCCGTAGAGGTCTTGCTAACCTTGTTGTTAATTTGGAGCACCTGAAAGAGGTAAACTGGGCAGCCTTATGGCTGGATCACTTCAAGACACAGCAAGTTAAGGCTCAGACTGGAACAACCCTTCGCGAAACTGGTTGCGTCTGATTCCTTTGGTAAATCTCTAACTCTGTTTCAGTTATTTTAACCATGAAGTTTAAAATATTAATAACACTTTCTTAAATGTTGCCATCTCAATTATACTTTTCTAGCTTTTGTACATGGAAAAGTTCTGCCCAAAGTATCTGGAAAACCCAAAAGGATGTCAGGATAAGGAAGCAATTCCAAGGTTGAAATTCTGGGAAACCTCTGATGTTTCCAAGAGATGGAAGTATGTCCAACAAAACAACAATGTGAGTGAACTTTAAAATTGATATTAAAGTGTCCTGTTTATGTATTAAGATTACTATCTTAAGTTTATGTCTCTCAACTCTGTTTTTGTATGTAGTTGAAGTTGAAAAAAGCTGATGATGAGCCCAAAAATGAAAAAGTTGTTGCACCAGTAGTCCAACTACTGCCTCCACCTCTACCAGAGGATTTTTGGAAGTGCATTGTGGGACAGGTGGTTGAAAAGCTTGACAAAGAGTATCTTATGTCCCTGTGGAAGGAAAAGGAGATGGAAGAACAGAAGAAGAAGGAGGATGAGGAAGAAGAGAAGAAGAAGGAAGAAGAAAAGAAGAATGAAGAGGATGAGAAGAAGGAGGAAGATGAACGGGGTAAGAAAAAGGGGGAAGAGGAAGGAGCTCAGAAGAAGAAAGAGAAGGAAAAGTGTGAAGAAGAATTAAGAGCTAAGAAGAAGCAGAAGATAGAGGAGGCTGAGGTTAACTCTCCCATGAAGGTGGTCTACACAATCAGCTCAAGCACTGAGGTAAATGTCTTAAAGTTGATATCTTAATATTTGAGATTTATTTTTAAAGTTTTAACACCCCCAATGATTTTGTTGATTTATTAGGTGGCCTCCAATGTACCTCCCCAGCCATTCCTTGTTCATGGTTCTCCGAAGAACCCAAGGGGAAACTTGGTTGGGACTGTCCGGGGAAAGGCAGATCGGATCATTAGAGCGTCTTCGAGGATATCGCTGTATAAGCAACACATGAATCCTAAAGAATTGACTCTTATCCCACCCATGCCTGAAGCAGAACATTGCTGGCTCCATTACTACATGTCGCACAAGTATGCGAGCACGTACGAACACACCAGCAAGAATTTTTATGTTCCCCCAGAATTGGCAACGTAAGTTTTATTTACATTCAAACTTACTAAATAATTCTTATGTGTGGCATGCATTATGTTTATACTTATGGTTGTGTATCATATATAATATGCAGTGAGATAGTTGCTGATATGGGTGGCATGGCCAAACTGACGAGGTCGTCCACTTGGCGCCTCCGGGATGAAAAATGGTTTGACGCTGAGGTGATGGATGCTTACATGCAATTCCTTCATCTTCATGAACGTAGCCGGGAATTCCAAGGAATCAAGCGGATTTGGTTCCTCGGCACGTGTTATTCTGTAAGTTCATTGCCTTGTCATTTTTATGATATGACTCAATTCAAAATTAATTTAGGAAAATACCTGATTAGTTATAATTTTTGTTCAGCCCACAAAAGTCCTCGAATACGTCAAGGCACACGAACAGTCGGGAGGAGAGTGGAGCGAGATGGGATACGTAAGTATTCCGAATACTATCAATACAAGCTACTTTGTTCTTTTGTATAACTTACTTTATCTTGAATTTTTAATGATTAGATCGCCGTTCCGTTGAATGTCGATCACCTGCACTGGTTCATGATGGTTATTTCCTTTGTTGACCAAGAAATATTCGTCTTGGACTCGCATACCGGCATGGGGTATTCTGAGTTCGAAGTTGCTGCCAAAATTGGACAAATGCACACAATGCTAACCAACTACTCAGAATACAATGATGACATACGACGCTGGCAGGTGTGGTACATGAACGACGATGTTCCCCAGCAATCAAATGGGTAATAAGCTAACTACTTAACATTACTAACTAATCTATTTACATGTCTGTGATATATATTAAAGATGCATTCTATTTTCATCTGTCAGGAATGACTGTGGTCCTCATGTCTGCTTCTTCATGAGTCATTTGAGGGACCTGATTCCAGTTCCAAAGAAGAAGTTCTCTGTCCAGGCTCCCAACCTCAGAATCTGGATTGCGAATGAAATGGGGAGATCGATCTATAACTGCGTATTTAACAAGAATTATCTTGGGTTAAAGGAACTGATGGAGGATGAGGACCACCGGTATGCATTTTACAGTTTGTACCGCAAGTTTTCGACTGTTTCCTTTGTTGCATTGAGGTCTGCGGAGAAGAAGAAGAAGAAGAAGACGGTGGGGAAGAAGCAGCAGAAAAAGTAAATATGTGTAATGTTGTTGTGACTTTGTTTTACGAACAATGTTTCTGTCCTTTTGGATGTTGTGGGTTGTTTTGGATGTCGCATCTTTTGTACTCCTCATATGGCTTGGTAGTTAGCAGAGTTAAATCAAAATTGATGAACCTTCAGCTTTTCCTGCCAAAGTGGCTATAATTGTATTATATTGTTGGTCTGAATCATTTATAATAGGCATTGAATGGTTCTGCTGCCCACAAAATAAGCTTAGTGAACAGTTTCTCTTTAAACTATTAACGATGATATCTTAAATCTTTACGAGCAGTTAAACATTTTAAAGATGCTATCTAAAAAGTAAAATCAAGATTGTTAGATTCTCAACTCACTGACACCACGGTCTTGGTAGCTGAGGTATTTATTATATTACATCCATATATTAATGAGGAGATAAACTTTTCAGAGATTTCGTATTCATTAAGGTAATAACTTAAAGCATTCTATGTGTCTTTAAAATTTTGTATCCAAAATAGTGCAATACTACCTTTTGGTTGTTGGGGTCTTCTTCTTTGAAAATCTGCTATTTTAAGGTATCTCACAATCTTAGATAGGATGGAACAGTTTCATATGAACACCTCATATGGCTTTGTAGTTAGCAGAACTAAAGTATCATTAATGAAACTTCAGCTTTTCCTGCCAAAGTTGCTAGAATTTAAGGATATGGTTGGTCTGGCTCATTTATGTTAGGCATTGAATGGTTCTGCTGCCCACAAAATAAGCTTAGTGAACTGTTTCTCTTTAAACTATTAACGATGCTATCTTAAATCTTAAAACTAGGTTCGAGAATATTGAAGTTTCATCTCACTGACACCACAGTCTTGGTAGCTGAGGAATTTATTATATTACATCCATATATTAATGAGGAGATAAACTTTTCAGAGATTTCGTATTCATTAAGGTAAAAAATTAAAGCGTTCTTCATGTCTTTAAAAATTTTGTATCCAACATAGTGCAATACTACCTTTTGGTTGTTGGGGTCTTCTTCTTTGAATATCAGGTTGAGAAGGAGGTCAATCTGAGAACCAGAAAGTGAAACAAACCAATTTCAGATGAGAGGGAGGGAAATTTGTGAGAGTGGAGTTCGTGGCAAAGGTTTGGTATCTTTGCCTCATGATTATGAGGAAGAAGAATACGATTTTGAGGTCTTCGATGAAGATGAATGTTTGGACATCACTCTTACAGAGAGCTATGGAGAAGATGCAACCAGAAACTCTATTATGGAAGTTCCAAATGGAGAGATCATACCAGGTATGCGATCTTACAGTTTAAGTTAATGACTGTAGTTATACAGAAAGTAATTTTAAGTTTTATGCAGGAATAATGGTTACCAAGGAAGATGTTATGGAAATGACTTTTGAAAATGAGGTTCAAGCTTATGACTGGTACAACCTCTACGCACTGATTCTTGGCTTTGGGATTAGAAGGTGCAACCGCCGGTACTTCGACCCGGAAACGAAAGAATGCATAAAGTCAAGGATATACGTGTGTGCCCGACAAGGCTTGCGCTCCGAGAAGGTCCTGTACAAAGAAAATACGAAACGGGAGCATACCAGAAACACTAGGTGTGTATGCAAAGCTCGTGTAAAAATATCAAGAACTTCACCTACCGAGCCTTTTAAGGTGGTTCAATTCGAACCCGGTCATTCACACGAACTTTCGAAACCACAATGCGCGAGCAACCACCGGTCACACCGAAAGGTCACTGAGGCTGATGTTGAACTGGTCAGATCTTTGAAGGAGGTGGGGATCAAGTATTTCCAAAGCTTTCTTTTGATGGTTAAACAAGTCGGCGGTTATAACAAGTTGGGTTACACACAGAAAGATCTTTACAATAAAATGGCCTCTATGGACAAGATATATTCAAATGAAGGAGATGGGCAGCAGACCTTGATGTACATTGACAGTTTGAAGCACAGTCACTATGGCGTGTTCAGGGAGTAAGTTTACTTCTTAACTATTAGTCGTGCTATCTTATGTGTTAAGGTCTATCTACTGTTCAGTAACGCTCATACTTATTTGTTAAACTTACTTTCTAACCCGTTAGAGTTAACATCATTTATGTAACTAATCTTTCTGTTTCCCTAAGTGTTATTTATTGTTTTTGTAGGTTCAGAACAGGTAAAAATCATGAGCTTGAAAGTGTTTTCTGGTGTGATAGGAGATCAGTGGTAGATTACCACAGATTTGGCGATGTACTCATTTTTGATGCAACGTACAAGACCAACATCTATCAAAAACCATTTGTAATTCTATCTGGCGTGAACAATCACTACCAGACGACTATTTTTGCCTGTGCTTTTCTCAACGACGAGACAGCAGAAACATATGATTGGGTTTTGAAGTGCCTGGTGAAGGTAATGAATAAAAAGAAGCCTTTGTCCGTCATCACGGATGGCGATTTGGAAATGAGAAAAGCTATTATGGATAACTTCCCAGAGGCAAGACATCGTATGTGTTCTTGGCATCTTTGTCGGAACGCCCTCGCTAATCTGAAGTTGGGAGAAGCCTTCATGGTTGATTTTAAAAAGTGCTTGCATAGTAGGAAACCTGAAAATTTTTGGCATGATGATTGGCATGCAATGCTTACCATATGGAACATTGTTGATAGGAATTGGGTCCAAGTCACATATATGAACCCCCACTTGTGGGCGGAGACATACTTGAAGGATCATTTTTTTGCGTTGCAAACGACGACCTCGAGATGCGAGAGCATCAACAGTTTTGTCAAGGATTATATGTCCTACTCGGGAAAATTGACCAATGCTTGCAAGGGATTCACGACAGGGGTTGACAAGCTACGCAACAACGAGCGTAAGGCACACCATCGCTCCGACCAATCAGACCCGGTGATAACAACAGGGTTCACGGAACTCGAACGCCATGCAGCAGAGGTCTTCACCGAAAATGTCTTCAACATGTTTAGGATACAAGCTCGAAAGGGTGATGATTATAGAGTGTTTGAAGTCAAAACTGTTCCAGAAGAGAGCTTGGACTTGTTCTACGTGATGAGAGGTCAAATGAAGAGATCCATGGTATGTACATTTGCTTCAATTTACATATTTATATACTATGTACTCGTGTACTGCATTTTTATTTCTAAATAATCTTGTCATGTTTCCTTAATGTTATTAATGATATCTTAAGTCTTAAAGTGTGACAAATAAGTATTGATGTCACAGTCTTTGAACTATTGTCCTCTTCTATCTAGTACCAGGTTACAATCTGTCTATCCTTGTGTTCATTTGTATTTTCATTTCCTTCTTAATTTCTAACCACCCTATCTTTTCTTGCTTCAGCAAGTTGTTCAATGTCGTCATGATAATAGGCTTCTCCGTTGCACGTGTTTTCGTTGGGAAACATCGTATATGATTTGTAAACACATGTTGTTTGTTCTGAAACAAAAGGGAGTACAGAGGATCCCAAACTCTTTAATTGCCAAAAGGTGGACCAAAACTGACAAAGAATTCTACCGAACCGAGCCATCAATGAAGGAGCCTGTTGGGAAGAAAAGTGATGACCCAGATTTGCAAGCCTTGCGCCGGGCTTCCTCGAGGAATGAAGTTCAACTGTATTACCGTTTGGGTTGTACTACTGGCGAGACAATGAGGTTATTCAAAGAGCATATGGCCGACGGGATTCGGAAAATGTAGAGAATGGTTTCTAAAACTTTTCAGGGTACACAAGGAGCCGGGACACAAGGAGAGATTAAGAAGGAAGAAAATCCCTACGCCCATGTGAAGAATCCGAACCCCCCGGACACTAAATGCCAAAGGGACCAAAGAAAGACAAGAGAAGGAGGTGTGGGAATTGCAAGGAGCTGGGACACAACAGGACAACATGCCCCAATCCTCCGGTGGACTCCGTCGAACAAGTGGACGATCCGGAAGACGATTTTGCAGAAATGCCACTTGAGTTTGATGTTAAAGAGGAATACTTCTGGTCTCAATCGAGTAGTCAGTCCAAGAAAAACAAGCATGAATGATATAGGTCTGTTTAGAGTGATTTTATTCGTGATTTCTTGACAAGAAAGACGATCCGGGAGATGATATTGAACAAGTAACATCTTTTTTTTTGTTATAGTGGAATTATTCTGGTATTAATCTTTAAACATACCTTTAAAGGACTTTTGAGTTGATATTGGTCTGCTTGTAGTTAATTTCATCGTTATTTATTAACAATAAAACTCAAATTGTTAACAATGCTTTCTTAAATGAGGGAACTCCTTCTACCTGTTAAACTCTACTAACTATATGGTAGTCTTTTCTATCTTTTAGCCGCGTAGATATTAAGAACTTTATCTAAAGCGAGAAAAACTCTTAACAACTATATCTCCAGGCGAGGTTACCAGCTATAGCGGGTAACATTTTTTGTCCTGTAGTAGCGGGGACCACAACAAAAATAAAAAGTTGTCAGGAACCTTAATTAGGGACTCACCATAGACAATCCCGTTGTTTTAAAACAAGGCAGAAGGAGGGGATGAAGTTTACGGGTGAAACAAAAGAAAAGAAGAGAGAGTGAGAGAGAGAGAGTGATGTAATGAAATGAAAAAGTGATGTCAACTTGGTGGGTTAATTCGATGAGGTGGTAGCGCAGGTTAAAGAGGTGGTTGCGCGCGACAGATAATTAAAACGCGATAACAAATGAAGACGCGACTAATAAAAATAATAGGAGGCGCGACACAGCAAATATTTAGATACGCGATTCAAATAAAATTAGACGAATAAATAAATATCTTCAACTGGAAGTTTAAAGTTAAATGATAAAATTAGGTCTGACTAATAAAAAAAACTTTCACTTTAAAATTAAATTAAATGACAAAAGAAGTTTTATCGATAGATAGGTAGAGATACACTCTGTACTCTGAAAGAAATTGGACTGCTATAAATACACTTTGACTGATGATAAAATTAACTGATAAACATATTTGAGTGTTAAAACAGAATTCAACTTATAAAACATAGTTTGGTTGACAAAGTAGATTTGGACTTAGAAACTTAAACTTAACAATTGAAATGAATCTAACTAAATTTTCAAAATAAATTTGAAAATAATTTTGAAGTTACTGGTAAACGTTTTATAATAAAAATTACTAAACTATTAACTGAAATTAAAATCAACTTATTATTTCAAATAAACAAGATTTATTTAAAAGTAATTTATAAGAATAAACTAGCTTATCGAAATAAGTATACATAAATAGTTAATAACTTCGCAAACACACATAATAACAACAGTGTTTTATCAAGACTAACACTAACATCAAATAACACGTTCTAACGGTCTCAAGTAATAAATACGCCTAGGTTAGAATTCGGGTTATTACAGGTACCCAATAATGTAAAATTATGAATGATTTGTGTATTTTAAATTGTGCAACATTAAAGTAGTTTTTAGGATAAACTTTTACCATATAACTAATTTTATTTTCTCAATGTTGTAACAAATATGATCCTCTTAGTTACCGCTTGAAATGTGAACAAAGACTTCTGCACAGAGAAAAGACATTCCTATCGTGGTGGGGACACACTTTTTGTATTCCAATGATTGTTCGTCAAACACACTCATGAACGTCCTTTACATTTTTATTTTCACTCTTACATTCATTTAGGTTATAAAAGCAAGAGAAAGAAGATGAAAACTCAAAAATAATTAATATCTATACGGTTGAGGAGCAAATTTCTTAAAAAGTCACGAGAAGAAAACATTTCTCGAGTGTTAAGAAAAAACGTTGAATTAAGCGCATAACGTCGCCAATGGTGTTACACTCTTAGAGATACCACTCCCGAAAGTATCAAAATTTGTCAATTTCCTTGATGAGTGAACTTTGACGCAATATGTCACGCACAAATGTGCAACACTGTGTTTTCATGACTTTGTGAATCTTTAACTTACGTAAATATTTGAGTTTGAACCGACATCTTCTTTAGAGAAGCCACGTGCTATTGAAAATATATATTTATAATCTTCCCGGGTATGGAAATCCACTCTGCAATTTACACGAATGTCTTTTAAGTATATTGAAATATTGTATAAAATTTATGTATTATGTTTTTGAACCTATAATATGTACTTGACGAAAACTCTAATATATTAATGTGTATTTACGTAGGATATTTTTAGTACCCGCACGTACGCACGGGGTAACGCCTAGTTATTTATAAACGAAGAAAAGTACACCATAATAAAGACATGTGTCATGCTTATAATAGTGAAGACATATGTCATACTTAGTTGTACTCTAACCAATGGTTATAAGGCAAACGTAAATTCCTTCAAATTAATATGCAACATGGCATATTAGTCATCACATAACCTCCACCATAATTTCCAACAACTCATATTTGTATGAATAATTTATTAGCATAGTTAATTAGAACATTTGATAATTACACGAGTTACAAATTTATTACTCCATAAATTCAAAAGTCTATTTTTTTCCCTAAGTAAGTGTATAAGATTTACTGAAATCAAATTGTAAATAGTACATTTCTCAAAAAGATTGTTAAAAGTTTAATTCGATTTATTTTGTTGCTGAAGAAAATTGGAGTTACATGCCGTAAAAATGATGGTAGTTGTAAACACCGAACATACTATAACAAATATTCTAAGAAAAACTATAAAAAAACGTATTTGGCTATATGTCATTTTTATGATAATAATGCGAGTTTGAATTCCATTAAGTGAAAGTAAAAGTTGTTAGAGAAAGTGTATGAGATATAGTGTAAATTAAAATTTAAAAAGTATGTTTTCTGAAAAATAAGACAACTCTAATTTCATTAATATTTTGTTTATGAAAGTTGGAGTATTACATTGGAAAAAAGTGATGGTAGTTGTAGATGTTGCAAATACTATAAGAAAATAACTAACTATATGTCATATCAAAATCACTATAAATGTTAAAATTGACATTCATTCTGTATAAGTTTTGAGCGCCAACAATATACCACAAATTGACTTATTAAAATTCAAGATGGTAAGTATTCACACACATCAATTCTAAATTAGTCATTCTTTTTTGGAATTTGACATGATGTCGTTTGAACGGACATTGGGTGTTTACATAGCAATAAAATACTTCATACAAATAAAATTAAAATTATATAAAAAATATAGTAAAATAACCAAAGCTAAAGTTTACTGATATTTTTGTGAAATTATTTTGGCGTTAAATGAAAAAACGCATAACCGAAAGTTTATTCTATAGTAACATATTTTAATTCTCTTATAGAATATTCGACGGATAAATTTATCAGATTGCAATATTCACTGAGTCACTTCGACCCTGTGATTTTATTAACAAAACGATGCAAATGATGTGGACAATATAATTTTAGTCCAAAGCCTCAGTGTCGTAGATGTGGATATTGTTCAAAGAATTACTTTCCCAGTGACATATCAACGGGACTCATGGTCTTGATTTTTTGATCGGTTTGGTTGTTATACGGTGAAGTCGGGTTACCATGTGGAAGAAGATCTAAAAAGAGGGAATGCTAGTGGGGGGTGCCAAGGATCATCACCACCTCCAAAGCTCATCACAAAAATCTGGGACGCAGATGTTCATAGACGTATTACCTAAACGGCTTGGCATGCTTATCACGATGCCCTACCAACGTGCATGCTCACTAAACAAGGTATGGATATTTCAAAAACTTGTTCGTGTTGTGGAAGGTTTGACGAATTTGGAATTCCATTTTGTTTATGAGATGCAAAATGTTGCCCTATTTGGGAGGCTATATTGGGTTACCGCTCTTGCCACCGAACTCATAATAACATTCGGGAGTGGTTCCATTAGTCTCTCGATGTATTAAATGGAAAAGAGAGGCCAACGTTTTTGACAACCATCTGGGTAATATGGAGAAGTACAAACTGTAGAGTTTTTTAGGGGAAGATTATAGCGATTGACAAAATAGTGGAGCAAATTCGAAAGTCGAGAGACGAATACAAGGTAGCAACAACGGAGCATCTCCAGATGGCTCATGTACAAGTTCAAGTCCATGCGACCTCCATAACATCGTAAACATGGAAGGCGCCGGCGAAGGGTTGGCACAAGATAAACGGGATGGTGTGTGGAATCAACTTGACGACAGAGGTGCACTTAGCGTTGTAAACCGTGATCGAGGGACAAACTATTGCCTCCATGGCCGCAAACTTACCAGTGGCACTACTGGAAAAATTATAAAAAACAACGGTATTTAACCGTAGGTTTCATACAAAAATCGTCATTTAAAACATATACGACGGTACAAAGTACCGTCTTTAAGAAAGGCGTCGTTTATACATAAACGACGGTATGTGCTGTAGCAAAAAAATATAAACGACGGTAAAAAATTTGCTTAATTACTTAATGCATACCCCCAGTTTACCGAAACTATCACATTACAACCCTCAGTTCTAGAACTAGCTGATTGCATCCCCCATTTTCGAAAAATACGTCATTGTCAAACTGGGAAAGAAATTCAATTGCACAATTAACGTACTCGAGGGGCATTATCTCAAATAATGTGATGCGATTGTAGCATAGACGATGTTCAATTTCTGAAAATGCCTTCGTCGGGTTCGAATTTGGTGATTGAATTGCGGTCCAGTTTAACATTGACGTATTTTTCGCAAATGGGGGATGCAATCAGCTGGTTCTAGAATTGGGAGTTGCAATGTGATAGTTTCGACAAACTGGGGTATGCGTTAAGTAATTAAGCCTAAAATATTTCCGTCATGTTTATCTTTATACCCGACAGTTTGTCGTAACCGTCGGATTAGATTATAAACAGCGGTTTACACCTACCGTAGTTATTTTTTACCGACACTATGAACCATAAGAAATGTTTTACAGCGGTTAGGTTATTCCGTAGGAAATATTTTTACGGAGGAAGGTTATATCATCGTAAAAGTTATAAACGGCGGTAGGTTATACCTGCAGCTTCAGTACACGGCTCCCACAACCAGGCGCTTGATTGGTGAGATGGGCGCAAGTGAGTGAGATCGACTGAGTGGGATGGGCGCTGATTAGATGATGCTCCCCCCGCGCGGTGTGTCGCCCTGAGAACGAAGCCCTACAGAGAGGAATGGGAACTGAAATCGTCTGCGCGCTGGTGAAATAATAATTTAATACAATCTTTTTTTTAATATATAAAATAAAAGTATTTACTACGATTTTTGAAGAAACCGTGCTTTGACCCTACAAAATTGCTAAGGTAAATAATTATTCGCTGTCATATAAGGTAAAAACCTACGATTTTATAAAACCTGCGGGTTAAATTAGTCTCTTACTACACTTTTATAGTTCCGTAGTATTTGCTTTTATAAACTACGGTTTATGTTTCCGTCCTTACAAAACTGTAGTAAAAAGCTTTGTTTCTAGTAGTGTGGCTTTGTCGGTGCAAATGACGGAAGGTCTTGCGAATCAGGAGGTTTTGTTTCTTGCTTGGGGAATGGGGATTATGAAAATCAAGGTGGAGGTAGAACTACAATCTATCCCATCATACCTGGAAGTTCCTGTTGCTACTAGGCGAGATTTTTCTCCTTTTGGAGCTGTAATGGAGGATCGCCGACAAATTATCAGGTGGTTTGACGCAGCTATAATCAAATGGAGTCCGAGGCGTATAAATCACGTAGCTCATTGCTATGACAAGTCTGGAATGTATTTAGATTCACCTAGAGTGTGGGTAGGTGTGATCCCTGAATGGGAAAATCATTGTACTGAGGTTGAATTGGTTCATATGAACAATTAAAGGAATATCTTACTTTCAAAAAATAGTTTTAGTTTCAATTAATGGTGATCTTTTAGTGGTGTTGTAGAGTGTAATTATTTCTTCTTTCATATATAACATCAAATATATTAATTGGTGATATAAGCTCAACTAATGAATTACACTACTACTTCCGTATATGGGGATTTCGCGACTAATTTGAACGTATCGTTCTTTTTCTTATGCAGAGCTGTGGAAATAATAATTTACTCCTAATTTGTTTTTATTCTGACATGAAGTCCAAGTCTGCTGTTTAAAGGGATTATTATAGTTAAGGCAAAAAATAGTAAACTATTTACTACAGAGACAGAAAAAGAGAAATAATAAATAAAAAATGAACTTTTATCACCATTTACCTTATGTTACTTTCACAGAGAAATCACGAGCTAATTCATTATATAACTATTTACCTTCTATTGATTTTTGTATATTTCCATGATATTTATGATACAACTATTCATTTAGCTAATTAATAGCCACCTGTAAAATATCTCCTCAACGTATTATTTTTCTAAGAATAATTCAATTAAACATCATTTGTATAATTAAATTTAAAGTTCATTTTTTGGATCAAATTCAATTGCTAAAGGGGAGATAGATCTGCGCATTTGGAATGGAGCAAAAGTTGCTGCGTTAGCCGTGGGCGTGTGCGAGCTATCTCTGCCTTCAGGATTAGTTTTAGAATTAAATAATTGCTATTTTGTGCCTTCTATGAGAAGAAACATTATTTCTATTTCTGGTTTGGACAAGGATGGTTTTATTATTTCAATAAAGAACAATTGTTGTTCCTTTTATTTGAATAATATTCACTATTTTAGTGCGCAATTATTTAATGGACTATATGTCCTTGATCTAAGCAATTGTGTCTACAACATTAATACCAGGCGCATTATAATAAATGATTTAAATCCTGCTTATTTATGGCAGTGTCGTTTAGGCCACATAAACGAGAAACGTGTATCTAGACTCCATAAGGATGGACTACTAGACTCATTTGATTTTGAATCATATGAGACATGTGAGGATTGTTTGTTGGGAAAAATGACAAAGTCCCCTTTCAATAAGAAAGGTGAAAGGACTAGTGAGCAATTAGCGCTCATACATACTGATGTGTGTGGGCCATTTGCCACGCCTGCCAGGGGTTGTTATGTCTACTTCATTACATTTACTAATGACTACAGTAGATATGGATTTGTGTACCTTATGAGGGCCAAATCCGAATCCTTTGAAGTGTTCAAAGAATTCAAGAATGAAGTAGAGAAGCAACTTGGAAAAAGTATCAAGGCTCTACGATCAGATCGTGGAGGAGAATATTTGAGCCAAGATTTTGACGACTATCTTAGAGAATGTGGGATCGTGTGCCAACTCACTCCACCCGGAACGCCACAATGGAATGGCTTGTCTGAGAGGAGGAATCGAACCCTATTGGATATGGTTCGATCTATGATGTCAAACCGATCTTCCATTATCGTTTTGGGGCCATGCTCTATTAAGTGCAGCTTTCACCATTAGCGGTGTTCCGTCTAAATCAGTCATGAATACACCATATGAGATGTGGAGTGGGAGGCGTCCCACACTGTCGTTCATGAGGATTTGGGGCTGCGATGTCTATGACCATATGAGATGTGGAGTGGGAGGCGTCCCACACTGTCGTTCATGAGGATTTGGGGCTACGATGTCTATGTAAAACGTTTACAATCGGACAAGTTGGGGGCCAAAATCGGATAAGTGTAAGTTTGGGGGTACCCTAAGGAAACTAAGGGTTACTACTTCTACAATCCAGCCGAAAACAAAGTGTTTGTTGCTCGGACCGGCGTGTTTCTAGAAAGAGAGTTTGTCTCTAGAGAAGCAAGTGGGAGGACTGTAGAACTTGAAGAGGTTCAAGAACCAGAAATCACTGAACCGATTATGGAACATGAGCAGGAACCACAAACAGTTGTGGAGCAACCTGTTAAGGTAACACAAGAGCTTCGTAGATCTAGTAGAGTGCGCCAGGAACCCGAGAGGTATGGACTTCTCGTGACCGATTCCGGTGACACGATGCTCATAGATAATGAGCCTACTACCTATCAAGAGGCCATGAAGGGCCCAGACTCTCAGAAGTGGCTAGAAGCCATGAGATCTGAGATGGAATCCATGTATACCAACAAAGTATGGACTTTGGTGGAACCACCCGAAGGGGCGCGACCCATAGGGTGAAAGTGGGTCTTCAAGAAGAAGATCGACATGGATGGTAATGTGATTACCTATAAGGGCCGGATTGGTGGCTAAAGGATTCAGACAGATTCATGGTATTGAATATGATGAAACCTTTTCACCAGTCGCTATGACCAAATCCATCCGAATCCTACTTGCGATTGCAGCATACCATGACTATGAGATTTGGCAGATGGATGTCAAAACAGAATTCCTTTATGGGAATCTCCTTGAGGACGTGTATATGATACAACCCGAGGGTTTTGAGGATCCAAAGCAAGCCAACAAAGTCTGTAAGCTGCAACGATCCATTTATGGATTGAAGCAAGCTTCTAGGAGTTGGAATCGACGTTTTGATGAAGTAGTCAAAGAGTTTCGCTTCATAAGAAACGAAGATGAGTCTTGTGTCTACAAGAAGGTTAGTGGGAGCTCTGAAGCTTTTCTGGTCTTGTATGTGGATGACATACTACTCATTGGAAACGACGTTCTCATGCTGAAATCTGTTAAAGATTGGCTAGGGAAGTGTTTCTCAATGAAGGACTTAGGGGAAGCAGCCTACATACTCGGTATAAAGATCTATAGAGATAGATCTAAGAGACTGCTAGGCCTAAGTCAAAGTACATATATTGACAAGGTATTGAAACGGTTCAACATGAAAGATTCCAAGAAGGGATTCTTTCCCATGTCACATGGAATCACTCTTTCGAAGAGTGGTTGTCCTTCCAATGAGATTGAGAAGGAACGCATGAGTAGAATTCCCTATGCCTCGGCCATAGGATCTATCATGTACGCCATTTTATGTACTAGACCAGATGTGTCATATGCCTTGAGTATGACAAGCAGATACCAATCAAATCCGAGTGAGAGTCACTGGATTGCAGTCAAGAACATCCTAAAGTACTTGAGAAGAACTAAGGATGCTTTCTTGATATTTGGCGGTGAGGAAGAGTTGCGTGTACGGGGTTACACTGATGCAAGCTTCCAAACCGACAGAGATGACTTTAGATCACAGTCGGGATATGTGTTTTGCCTGAATGGAGCAGCGGTGAGCTGGAAGAGTTCCAAGCAAGAGACGGTGGCTGATTCTATAACAGAGGCTGAGTACATTGCTGCAAATGGCGCAGCAAAGGAAGCTGTTCAGAAAGTTTGTTTCTGAACTTGGTGTGGTTCATAGCATTGCGGATCCAGTTGAGTTGTACTGTGACAACACTGGGGCGATCGCGCAATCAAAGGAACCCAGGTCGCACCAGAAATCCAAACACGTGCTCAGGAAGTTTCATCTGATTCGAGATATTATTGATAGAGGAGACGTTCAGATATGCAAGATTCATACAGATGAGAATCTGTCAGACCCGCTTACAAAGCCGCTCACGCAGTGGAAGCATGAAGGGCACACTAGGAGTATGGGAATACGAGATGCGGCAGATTCTCTCTAGTGCAAGTGGGAGACTGTTGGAATAAATGCCCTAGAGGCAATCTACTTTAGTATGAATTTATTTGTGGCTAGAAAATTCATTTATTATTTATTGGATATTTAATATAATGAAGTCCTTAGATTTAAAATTGTGTTGTTTATCTTAAATATCCCTAGTCCGATATAATGATTAATGGGACAATCATCTATAGACTAGTATGGGGTTGGATTGATATGGAGATATCATGATCCAACACATAGGTGTGCATTAAGGGTAATGACGCACTGGATTGACCCATCTCCGAGAAGGCTACATACACGTTATGTTAAGTCACAAGTGCTTCTCGCGATGCAATGGTATTGTCATCCTTAGACTTGAAGTCACTAGATATTCTAGTTGTGGATTATTGTGATTTTGATAGCGTTAAACGCTACACCGTAACTGGGTAGTTATAAAGGCGTGTACCGGATACAATAAGAAGCAAGCTTAGAGATCGTAGTGGAGGTAGATAGAATTTGTCCCTCCCACATAACGGGAGCAAATATCCTAGGCCACTCGAGGTATAGTGCTTATAGAATGTCTGGCCAGACTCAAATAAATTAATATGGGATATTGATGTTATTTGCACGAATAAGGCTATTCCCATGGATCGAGAAACTGTGGATTGGATATACGAGTGTTACTTGTATGTCTCGTGTCCAATCCGGATATAGAGACAAAGGGATGAGACAATTACTTGTACAAAGGTTGTCAAGATGACTATTCTATTAGTTGGCTAGAATGGATGTTTTGCTAGAAACCGCTCAATATTAGCAAATTGTTGCTACCAACTAGATAGAACCTATGGGGTCACACACTATATAGAGTTGAACTATATTTGAGAATTAATTAATAGGATTAATTAATTAGAAGGATCACTTTGCAATACCTTGCAAACTTAGTAGGGACTAATTTGCAAGGAAGGGACTAAATTGAATTCTAGTAGGACTAGAATAGGTCCTTTTGGTAGTTGGCAAGGATTTGTTGGACTATATAAAGGACACTCCTTCCTTCCTTCCCACACTTATGTCATTATTGATCATAACTTGAGTGTTAGAGAACAAAAAGGAGAGAGCAAGCAAGCAAGAAGGAGCCGCCGCCCCCCTTGCTCGCCGCCCGTCCCCGTCGGCCCCAAGGAGGCCGAACCTCCTTGGTTTGGTCTCGTTTTGCGTGATTCTTCTTCCTCTTCCTCTTTCCGGGCTAACACCAAGGATTGGAAGATCTAGAAATCAACTCTAGGCGTGGATAACCTATAGAGAACGTGACACAATTCGCCTTTGAAGTCATCAAAGGAGAACCCTAAGGTGTGTTATTTATTTCTTCCTTTACCATCGTTATGTCTCTTGACTTGTGATCCTTGGAGGGTTTTGCATGGTTAATTATTGTTTCCGTTGCGCATCCATGAATCAAAACCCTACACTTTATACCAAGTATATAGGCTGCATCTCCTAAGTCCTTCATTTTAAAACACTTTCCTAGCCAATCTTTAACAGATTGCAAAGTAGGAATGTCGTTGCCAATGATTAGTATGTCATCCACATACAAGACCAGAAATACTACAGAGCTCCCAGTAACCTTCTTGTAGACACAAGGATCATATTTGTTCTTGATGAAGCCAAACTGTTTTGAATGCGACATCAAAACGTCGATTCCAGCTCGTAGAAGCGTGCTTCAATCCATAAATGGACCTTTGCAGCTTACAGACTTTATTGGCATTTTCTGGATCCTCAAAACCCTCCGGTTGTGTCATGAAAACATTCTCGAGGAGGTTCCTATAAAGGAACGCTATTTTGACATCCATTTTCCAAATCTCATAGTCGTAGTATGCTGCAATAGCAAGTAGGATTCAAATGAATTTAGTCATGGCGACTGGTGAAAAGGTCTCATCATAGTCAATACCATGAATCTGTCTATACCCTGTGGCTACCAAAAGCCCCTTATAGGAAAATACCTTGCAATCCATGTCGGTCTTCTTCTTGAAGACCCACTTGCACCCTATGGGCCAAGCCCCTTCGGGTGGTTCCACCAAAGTCCATACTTTGTTGGTTTACATGGAATTCATTTCGGATCTCAAGGCTTCTAGCCACTTCTTGGAGTTTGGGACTTTCATGGCTTCCCCGTAGGTTGCAGGCTCATCATCCATGAGTGGTACGTCATCGGGCTAATTCACAAGAAGGTCGTACCTCTCTGGATCATGACGTACTCTTCCTGATCTATAGAGTTCCTGTGTTACCTGAACAGGCTCTTCCACAACAGCTTGCAGTTCGTGTTCATGTTCCATCATCGGTTCAGTGATTTGTGGTTCTTGAATCTCTTCAGGTTCTACAGCCCTCCCACTTGCTTCTTTAGAGACAAACTCTCTTTCTAGAAACACGCCGGTCCGAGCAACAAACACTTTGTTCTCAGTGGGATTGTAGAAATAATATCCCTTAGTTTCCTCAGGATATCGCACAAACTTACACTTATTCGCTTTGGGCCCGAGCTTGTCTATTTGTAAACGCTTTACATAGACATCGCAGCCCCAAATCCTCATAAATGACACTATGGGACGCTTCCCAGTCCATATCTCATATGGTGTCTTCATGACTGATTTGGATGGAACACGGTTAATGGGAAAAGCTGCCGTCATTAGAGCATGTCCCCAAAATGATATTGGAAGATCTGTTTGAGACATCATAGGTCGCACCATATCTAATATTGTGTGATTCCTCCTCTTGGACACGCCATTCCATTGGGGCGTTCCGGGTGGAGTGAGATGGGATACTATCCCACACTCTCTAAGATACTCATCAAACTCTTGGCTTAGGTATTCTCCTCCACGATCCGATCGTAGAGCCTTAATACTTTTACTAAGATGCTTCTCTACTTCATTCTTGAATTCTTTTAACAATTCAAAGGATTAGGATTTGGCCTTCATAAGGTATACAAATCCATACCTACTGAAATCGTCAGTAAACATAATGAAGTAGGTGTAACCACCTCTGGCCGGCGTGGGGAACGGCCCACATACATTGGTATGTATGAGTGCCAATAACTCACTAGTCCTCTAACCTTTCTTATTGAAAGGGAACTTTGTCATTTTTCCTAATAAACAAGATTTGCATGTCTCATATGATTCCAAATCAGATGAGTCTAGAAGTCCATCCTTATGGAGTCTAGATATGCGTTTCTCATTTATATGGACTAAACGACAGTGCCATAGATATGTAGGATTTAAATCATTAGTTTTAATCGTTTTAGTATTTATGTTATAGATTGAACTATTTAGATCAAGGATATACAATCCATTAGACAAATGCGCACTACAATAGTGCATACTATCAAAATAAATGGAGCAACACTTGTCCTTTATTAAAATAGAAAAACCCTTCTCGTCCAAACAAGAAATGGAAATAATGTTTCTGCTCATAGCATGCACATAAAAGCTATTGTCTAATTCTAAAATAAGTCCAGAAGGCAAAGATAGCTCATAAACTCATATAGCTAATCCAGCAACTCTTGCTCCATTCCCGACGCGTAGATCTATCTCCCCTTTAGCCAATCTTCTACTTCATTTCAAATCCTACACATTTCGACAAACGTGCGAACCACATCCAGTATCCAATGAAGAAATAGAAAGATTGAAGTCTATAACATAACCTGGTGGTGGTGGAATCACTATTCCAAGCTTCTTATCCTCCAGATATTTAAAGCAATTCCTCCTCCAGTGACCGGATGGCTGCACTAGTGACATTCACCTTTAGTCACGCCTCCACTAGGCTTTACGGCTTCCTTGGATTTCGCAACTTTCTTGCGCTTTCCTTTGGAAGTAGAGGAAACTCATTTGCCCTTACTCTTATGCACCATCATTATGGCCTTGTCTTTTCCTTTGTTGACGCTCTGTTCAGCTGTCTTTAGCATGTTCAAAAAGTCTGGTAGAGTCTTACTGATCTCGTTCATATTATAGTTCATGATGAACTTATTATAACTGTTTGGAAACGATTGCAAGACAAGATCAATTGCCAAATCTTGGACGAGCGGGAATCCCAGTCTCTCAAGTATCTCATTGTACCCGATCATTCGGAGTACATGAGGCCCTACTAGATTCCCTTCTGCATGACTACTGCTGAACAATGCTTTGGACACCTCATAGAGTTCATGCCTTGCATGTTCTTGAAACAATTGTTTCAATTGTATGATCATATCATAGGCTTCCATGTTCTCATGCTGCTTTTGAAGCTCAGCAGTCATGGTGAAAAGCATGAGGCAAGTCACATCATTTGAATCATCACTATATTTCTGACGTTCCCTTACTTCCACTAGAACAGACTCATCCAGTAGTGGTTCTGGAATCGGAGTGTCCAAGACGTAGAACTTCTTTTCTTGCTTAAGGACAATCCTTAATTTTCTGTACCAGTCAAGGAATTTCTTCAAGACAGTTTATCCTTCTCAAGGACAGATCGTAGGGATGAAGTCGATGCGTTCTTGTTTGCCATTTGGAATTCTACAAAATGAGAAATTTGCAATTTTAGTATTTTGAACAATTTAACTATATTCAACAATGGCTAGATCATCAAATATAGCTCCCACTATTTTTCTCGGTTTAATAGCCCTCACCATTAATGCCGAAAATATCATTATATTTTCTAGTAGGTCCAACATCCCTTTTTCACTTCTTATTGAGCTTGATTTGGCAAGTCACCAAAGAATAGATTATTTAGGTAGGAACCATTCCAATTGCATCTCATGCAACTCTTGGTCCAATTAGGTGAATAACTCTTTATTCTTTATCCTTTGGATAACGCCTAATTGTCATGCCTCTAGGCTCATCAATCCAATTGAGTCTTACCTAGTTGCGTCCAACCTCTTGGTTCAACATACACACATTACTAGCTTGTGTCATCCGCAACACACCATGGTAAATTAAAATCGCCTTGCTTTGGCAAGCCCGAATTTTAATAAATCCTGATCATGAAGGGTGTTTTGGCAAGAGAAGGCAAAACACAATATTTTATTTGAGGGATTTAATCAATCTTAGTTTGTTTGGTTGAACCAATCAACATTATCTACTTATTTGAATTGGGCAATCCACAATAAAAGATCACCTATCTTTATTATTATCTTGTTAACGTTTTGCTAGTATCGTCATACACACAAAAATAAATAACATCACATAAATAATAAACATCCACAAAATAAAATAAAAAAATGTGCATGGATATGGCCTTTAGACTAATATATTATCAAGCCAATGATAATATCTTTTTGCCCTAAAGTGACAAACTCATCTCCATGCGCTCCACCATAGCTGCACGCCTAGGGTAGGGTGTCTTCTTCGTCTTTTAGCTTCTTTGGTTCTCCTGTCTTCTTCTCCATGCTCTTGGCTATCATCTAAATATTTCTAATTCTTTCCTAACATATAGAATAAATAAATAATAAAAGCCTCGCGTGTCGAGGAGAAAAGTAGACTCGCAGGTCGTAAAACCTAATTAATTATTACATTAATTTGATGAGCTTGCAGGCCGTAAACCAAACCACAAAGCAATAAACATCCACAACCTAGGCCGTATCCATCCACCATGCAACAAAGCACATAATACATTTAAAACCATTTTTTAACGCGCTTGTTCAATTTTAATTGAATTGGGTAATTAGGGTTACAACTGTCCAAGGGGTCCAACCCATACATGGACCGAACCCCAAGAGGACCGCCGCCCGTCACGTGGCCCGACCCAAGGCCGCCCGCCCTAGTGACCCGCGTCCTTGCTTGGCGCGCAAGGAGGAGGGGCGGACGGCCAGGGTTTCGACCCTAGTCACCTTCCCTTCCTTGCTTGTTTCCCAAGCTTGGTTGTTTCCTTATGAATGTTTCCATAAAACTGTTTCCATAATTGAAAAACTCTTTTTTCCAACTATGTCCCCATGAACCCTAATTTTCAAGAACCCAATAATTCACATCCTATGTGATTAAACTCACTAATTCAAACATCCAATGTTTAGATTAGATCTTGTTTATATTGAATCAAATTAAATTTTGCATCTACTTTGCCAATTAATATCGATTTCGCGTAAAATTAACAATAAGGCGTATAAACTGAAATCGTAACACATAAAATCTTGTTATGCACTACGACCTGTGGCTCTGATGCCACTGTTCGGTTTTGATGTAGGTAACGCATCGGAATAACAAAAGTTTAATTCCTACTCAAAGCCCACTAATGATCACAAAAAGAGACATCATAACATGATAAGTGACATAGAAGATGTGTACCTTTTGGTTTGGGAGATCACACAAATAATATTGTCCTCGTCTCTATGGTTGATCCACGCCTAAAGGTGAGATATAGATTCTTCCTTCTCAAGTGCTAGCTTGGACCGGAGGATGAGGGAAGAATCAATCAAGCAACTAGGGAAGGAGAGAGGGGTTTCGGCCCTCTCTTTGAGTCGACGGGAAGGGGGCGGATGCAAGGGGGTTCGGCTTCTTTGTGTTCTAGCTCTCTCTCTTGCTTTCTCTCCCCCTCACTTATGTTATGTCTATTAACATTAGTGGGAAGGAAGCTAGAGCCTCCTTTATATAGTCCAACAACTCATTGTTACTACATAAATGTCCTTCCTATTTCTACATGAACTTGGATTAGTCCCTTCCTTGCAAATTAGTCCTACTAAGTTTGCAAGGTGTTGAAAAGTGATCCTCTCATTAATTAATCATATTAATTAATCCCAAATCTAGTTCTACTCTATTTGACGTGTGACCCCATAGGTTTCTACCTAGTTGGTAGTAACTTATTACTTACATGGAGCGTTGTCTAGCAACACATCCATGCCACCCAACTAATAGAAATAAGTCAGTGATCCCGACAAACCTTTGTGCCCAATATCACATATTGCACTATCCCTTTGTCTCCATATTCGGATTGGACACGAGACATAAATAGTCACACTCGTATATCCAATCCATAGTTCCTCGATCCTGGGAATATGCTTATGCATACAAATAACATCAATATCTCCATATTGGTTTATCTGAGTCTGGCCAGACATTCAATAAGTCTCATCCCTCGAGCGGCCGTGGATATTTGCTCCCATTATGTGGGAGGGACAAATCCTCTCTACATCACTACGATCTCTAAGCTTGCTTACTATCATGCCCGATATCTATCTTTATGATTATCCAGTTACGGTGTAACGTTTGATAACAACAAAGCACGATATTTCACAACTAGAGTATCTAGTGACTTCAAGTCTAAGGATTGCAATTATATTAGCACTACGAGAAGCGATTGTGACTTTATCATAATCTAATGTATCCTTCTCGTTGTGGGTCAATCCAGTATGCCATTACTCCTAATGCATACCCATGTGTTAGACTTGATATCTCAATACCAATCTACAAACATACTAGTCGATATTTGATCGTCCTATTAATCAATATAATGGACTAGGGATATTTAAGATAAACAACCATTTTATCTAAGGACTTTATTATTTTAAATATCACAATATATAATAAATGAATTTTCTAGCAAATAACATTGTTCATACTAAATATTAGATTGCCTCTCGAGCACCTATTCCAACACAATTTTAGTTTATTGGATGAACTAGGGTCAAAACGGTCCAAGAGGGCCCACAATGACTATGTCCAGAACCCTAAAGGACAACCACAAGTCCTTGAGGCCGGCCGGCCCCTAGCCCACACTGCTAGGCCGTGCGCTAGGGAGGCCCGACCGCCTTGTCCGTTGTTTTCTTTGGCGCAAGGAGGAGAGGGGCGGTCCCCTAGGGAGGGATGAACCTCTTATGGGAGTTGTTTTCATAAACAACTTCCTCCTTGGTTCCCAAGTTTAGTTGTTTCCATAAACAACTTCCTCCTCGGTTCCCAAGTTTAGTTGTTTCCATAAACAAATTTCTTCTTGTTGCCCGAGTTTAGTTGTTTCCAAAATAACTTCTTACTTGTTTCCCAAGTTTAGTTGTATCCAAAACAACTTCTTCCTTGTTTCCCAAGTTTAGTTGTTTTCAAGTTTGAAAAATACTTTTTTCAAACTTGTGCCCAAACCCTAGTTTTCTAGATCGAAAATTTTCACATCATATGTGATCCAAATTCACTAATCCTTACATCCCATGTAATATTAGATCTTATTAGGCTTGAATCATATTCACAAATTGCATCGATATTCTTGAATTGTCTATTTTACGCGATAAACAACAATTAAATTGTAAAAAACAAAAATCAGAACACATAAACTACATTATGCTCTACGATGTGTGGCTCTGATACCACTGTTGGGTTTTGACTCAGGTTACGCAGCAGAATAATAAATTTAATCCTGCTCAAATCCCACCAAGGATCACATGAAGAGACTACATAACGATAGTAAAGGATTCTAGTATCTACATACCTTTGGTTTCTCCTGTGATGACTTCTCACGTGAAATAGTATTAACGTCTCTATGGATAGTCCACTCCTAGGATTGAATCCGGATCCTTCAAACCTATGTGCTAGCTAGGATTGAAGGTGGAAGAGGAAGAAGATCATACAACAACCACCAACAAGAGGGGCTCGGCCTTCTATGTGGCCGACGGGGTATGGGCGGGCCAAGGGAGTTTCGACCCTCTTTGTTCTAGCTCTCTCTCCTTGATTTTCTCTCCCACTCGATGTGTTATGAGCATTTGTGTGGGAAGGAAGCTAGGAGTGTCCTTTATATAGTCCAACAACTCCTTGTTGACTGCATAAAAACCCCTATCCTATTCATGTCCATACACGAATTAGTCCAACTTGCAAATTAGTCCTAATAAGTTTGCAAGTAGATGCGTATTCATCCTTCTAATTAATTAATCATATTAATTAATTCTCATGTCCGGTATATTCCATAGGGAGTGTGACCCCATATGTTTCTACTTAGTTGGTAGTAACAAGTACTAACGTGAGCGACCACTAGCAAGACATCCACGCTACCCAACTAATAAAAATAGTCATCCGAAAAACCTTGTGATTAATGTTCATGTATTGTGTTATCCCTTTGTATCCATATCCGGATTGGACACGAGACATTTTAGTCACACTCGTATATCCAATCCATAGATCCTTGATCCTGGGAATATGCTTATCCGTGCAGATAACATCAATATCTCAATATAGATTTATCTGACTCTAGCAAGACATTCTATAAGCACCATCCCTCGAGTGGTCGTGGATATTTGCTCCTATTATGTTGGAGGTACAAATTCTATCTACATCGCTGCCACCACTTGTTGGGTTTTGAAGTAGGTAACGCAGCGGAATAATAAAAAAATTAATTCCTACTTCAATGCCCACCACGGATCGTCAGGACGAGACATCATAACATGATAAGAGACATAGTATTGTGTACCTTTTGATTTGTGAGATCACACGAAGAATGATGTCCTCGTCTCTACGGTTGATCCACGTCTAGAGGTGAGATCTAGATTCTTCCTTCAAACAAGTGCTAGCTTGAACACGGAGGAAGAGGGATGAAGATCAAAGCAACCAAGGACCAACGGCTCTCTCTTTGGTGGCCGACGGGGTAGGGGACGGGCTAGGGCTTCGGTCTTAGCTTGTCTCTTGCTCTCTATTTGCTCTCTCTCCCACTTACTTATGTTATGAGCATTTTTTTGTGTGGGAAGGAAGCTAGAGCATCCTTTATATACTCCAACAACTCCTTGTTGTTTCCATAAAGGTCCTTCCTAGTTCTACATGAACTTGGATTAGTCCCCTCCTTGCAAATTAGTCCTACTAAGTTTGCAAGGTGTTGCAAAGTGATCCTTCTATTAATTAATCATTATTAATTAATCCCATATCTAGTTCAACTCTATTTGACGTGTGACCCCATAGGTTCCTACTTAGTTGGTAGTAACTTTATTACTAACATGGAGCGGTGTCTAGCAACACTCCATGCCACCCAACTAATAGAAATAGTCAGTGATCCCGACAAACCTCTTGTGCCCAATATCTCATATTGCACTTATCCCTTTGTCTCCATATCCGGATCGGACACGAGACATAAATAGTCTCACTCGTATATCCAATCCATAGTTCCTCGATCCTGGGAATATGCTTATACTAGCAGATAACATCAATATCTCCATATTTATTTATCTGAGTCAGGCCAAACATTCCATAAGCCTCATCCCTTGAGTGGCCGTGGATATTTACTCCCATTATGTGGGATGGACAAATCCTATCTACTTCACTACGATCTCTAAGCTTGCTTCCTATCATGCCCGATAGCTATCTTTATAGTTACCCAGTTACGGTGTAACGTTTGATAACATCAAAGCACAATATTTCACAACTAGAGTATCTAGTGACTTCAAGTCTAAGGATTGAAATATTATTAGCACTACGAGAAGCTATTGTGACTTCAACATAATCTAATGTATCCTTCTCGTTGTGGGTCATCCAGTATGCCATTATTCCTAATGCATACCCATGTGTTGGATCGTGATATCTCCATATCAATCCAACCCCATACTAGTCTATAGATGATCGTCCCATTAATCATTATAATTGACTAGGGATATTTAAGAGTATAACAATTATATTCTAAGGACTTCATTCATGTTAACATATCTCCATATCGATAACATCATGAATTGTAAATCCATATATTCGTCACAATTAATTGATTGCCTCTAGGGCACAATTCCAACAGTCTCCCACTTGCACTAGATTCAATCTCCTGCATCATATGCCTATTGATCTAGCGCAGCCCTTCGCGTCTCCACTGCATAGGGGACATGGTAGGCGAAACATGTGCTGGTACTTTGCAAATATTCACATCTCCTCTATCAACAATTTGATTGAGATTGAATATTCTGAGTAAGTACATCTTATGCATAAACATACTAAGTCCTCTATGTTAAAATCAATGACTGAATCGTGCCTGGAACTTTTCCAGCTCACAGTCACTCCCACTCGTGCAAAACATGAAACTTGACTATAATCTGAAATTTTCTTTGAAGTTCGCATCACTGTAACTCTTTACAGTAAACTCTTCTTTATCCTCTATTTATCAAGAATTCATCCTTTATTCCATTCAAGTGCTCAAGGATAATCTTGATAGTTATCAAGTGACACCTCACTTGGATTTGATTGGTATCTTTGTGTCATTCCATATGACACATCTGGCCTAGTACATAACATGGCGTATCTCATGAATCTTATTCACACGGTCCCTTTTCCAATATAATTGGAGAAAACAATCAATCTTCCTAAAACTAATTCCATGTGACATAGGTAGAATCCATATTCTATACATGTTGAACCATTTCAACACCTTTGTCAATATATGTACCATGACTCAGGCTGAGCAATTACTTTGATCTATCTCCATAGATTTTATAGATTGTCTCGCCTAAGTCTATTATTGGAATTCAATTTCTCATAGCCAATCTTTAACACATTGCAGAGTAGAGACATTATTCCCAATGATTAGTATGTCTCCACATACAAGACCAGAAACGTTGCTGTGCTCCCACTAACCTTCTTGTAAACACAAGTATCATCTTCAATTTTGATGGAACCAAACTCCTTTGACTGCATCATAAATTCGAAGAATCCAATCTCCAAGAAGCTTGGATCAATCTATAAACAGATTGCTACAAGCAAGATGCGAATGGATTTAAGCATCACAACAGGGGAAAGATTTTGTCATAGTCTATACTATGAACTCTTATGAAACCCTATTCAAACCAGTTGTCCCTAAAAAGTAATCATATTACTACCCATTTTGGTTTCCTCACAACCCACTTGCACCTTGTGGGTCCTACCCTTTCAGGTGGTTCCACCAAAGTACATACTTTGTTGGTATACATGGATTCCATATCGTATCTTATGGCTCCAAGCCATTTCTGAGAGCATGGCCCACACGTGGCCATCTCATAGGTTTAGGCTCATCTCGATGAGTAATGTGGTTATGAGAAATTATTATTTCTCTAGTCCCTTGACATATCCTACCTAACCTACAAGGTTCTTGTGTTTTCTGAGTAGGTTGCTCCACAACACCTTGTGATCCTGCTCATGTTCCATCAAACGGATCAATGTTCTGTTGTGGTTCTTGAACTCCTTCAAGTTATACAGTGCTCCCACTGTTTCTTTTAGAGACAATCTCTATCTAGAAACACAGCGATTCGAGCAACAAACAATTTGTTCTCGATTGGAGTAGAGATAATATCCTTTGTTTCCTCAGGATATCCCACAATCATTTATCCGATTTGGGTCTAAATTTATCTGCAAACTCTTTACATAAACTTCACAACCCAAAATCTTTATGAATGACCTACTAGGACACTTCCTAGTTCATATCTCATATGGTGGTTCTCATAATTTATTTGGATGGAACAAGGTTAAGGGCGAATTTTGCTGTAATTAGAACATATCCCCTAAAAGTATACAGGAAGTTCTGTTTGACTCATCATGGACCGAACCGTGTCCAACAAGGTCTGAACTCTCCTTTTAGACACGCCAAACCCATGTGGCGTGCTAGGTTGCGCGAGTTTGGATCATATCCAACACTCCCATAGATGCTTGTCAAACTCTTGGCTTAAGTATTGTCCTCTACGATCCAATCGTAGAGCCTTAATACTTTTGCCAAGTTATCTCTCTACTTCATTCTTGAATCCTTGAACTCTTCAAAGGATCCTGATTTGTTTCTTCATAAGATATACAAATCCATATTTTTCTGATCTCTTCAGTAAATATGAAGAAGTATTGAAAACCATTTGCAGTATTTGTGCTTAGTAGCCTACATACATCAATATGTATGATTCCCAAAAGATCATATATTTACCTTATAAATAAGTCTTACATATCTCATATGATTCAATAATCAAACGAGTTCTATAATTCAATCTATATGGAGTTCTAGATATGTATCTCTTATTCATGTGGCCTAAACGATAATGCTAAAGATGAGTGAAGTTGATATCATTATATGCAAACTTCTTGGTATTAATGTTATAGATGAAATTATCATGATCAAGGATATACAATCCATTTAGACAAAATTGCATTACAATAATGTATATCAGAATAAATGGAACAACATTTGCCCTTTATTATGATAGAGAGCTTTCTTGTCCAAACAAGAAACTGTGATAATGATCCTACTCATAGGAGGGTCATAATCACTTTTATCTAATTCGTGAACAATTTCATAAAAGTAGAAATAATTTCCTACGGCTAATTCAGCAACCCTTTGCTTCATTGCCACACGTGTAGGTTTATTTCTTCCTTATTCAATTTTCTACTTCTCTTGAGATCCACCACATTTTTATATAAATGTGAGATCCTCATCTAGTATAATATATTCATGATGATAAGATAGACATATTGACTTCTATAACAAAATTACCTAGTTTGGAATTCATAATTCCTTTATTATTTCCTTCCAGGTACTTTAGACAATTTCTCTTACTCCATGCCACCTATGGGATCTTTAAGGCAACTTGGTTTTAGCAACAAGCTTACTCTATACCCATGAGGTCCACGCAAATCCTTTTGCTTTTACCCATGCTGTTAAACATTAACATGTTTTGCCTTTATCCCTTTATGAGTGCTTTGTATAGCGATTCTCAATCATATTGAGTAAATCACTTTTGAACAAACACTATAATTGCATCCAATGCAATTCTTGGTCCATTTAGGAGAATAATTATCTATTTTTTATCTATCTTATAGATAACTCACAATCTCTAAGCTTTAAATCCTATTGAGATAGCTTAGTTTGCGCTTCACCTCTTGCTTTAGCAGTCACACATTAGTAGCTTGTGTCGTCGCGTCATATCTCGATGAAATAAGTCGCCTTGCTTTGGCAAGCCCAAACTTATTCCATCTTGACCATGACGAGTGCTAAGCAAGAGAGTGAAAAGTGGAGCAACACTTCAAGCCTTTCATGACAAGCTCGTATGATCATATCGCACGCCTCCATATTTCTCATCTTGCTTCCAAAGCTCAGAGTCCATGGGAGCTTGACATGAGACAAGTTACATTCAAAGAATCATTCTTTGATGTTCCTTCTATAAGGCTTTAGTGTGTTTTGGTAGTTGGTGGGAAGTGCTATACAATGTACAATATTTTTTCCTTTGTTTGAGAACAATTCTCAATTTTCGACCAATCTAGCAAATAGATTCCAGACATCTTGTCCATCTTATGGACATAAAGTCGTGTTTTGTTTGTTTAATGCGATGGGTTTTCTACAAAAAAAGGATTTATGCAAAAATTGTGACATTTAACTATATTCAACAAGGATCTAAATTGTCAAACACAGCTCCCACTATTTTTCTCGGATTAATAGCCCTCACCATTAATGCGGAAAATATATTATATATTTTTCTAGTGGGTCCAAGATCCCTTTTCACCTTTTCTTGAGCTTGCTTTGGCAAGTCACCCAAGAATTGGTTATTTAGGTAGGAACCTTTCCAATTTCATCCCATGCAACTCTTGGTCCAATTAGGTGAATAACTCTTTATTCTTTATCCTTTGGATAATGCCTAATTGTCATGCCTCTAGGCTCATCAATCCAATTGAATCTTACCAAGTTGCGTCCAACCTCTTGCTTCAACTTACACATTACTAGCTTGTGTCGTCCGCAACACACCATGGTAAATTAAAATCGCCTTGCTTTGGCAAGCCCGAATTTTAATGAACCCTGATCATGAAGGGTGTTTTGGCAAGAGAAGGCTAAACGCAATATTTAATTGAGGGATTTAATTTTCTTAACTTGTTTGGTTGATCTCATCAACATGGTCTACTTATTTCGATTGGGCAATTCACAATAAAAGACCAACCTTGTTTATTACTATCTTGTTATCGTTTTCGCTAGTATCCCCATACACACAAAATTTAAATAACAAGACATGAATAATAAACATCCACAAAATAAAAAAACGTGGCATGAATATGGCCCCCAGACTAATGATATTATCAACCCAATGATGATATCCAATTGCCCAAAAGTGCCGAGCTCATCTCCATGTGCTCCACCATAGCTGGGCGTCTAGGGATGTCTTCTTTGTCTCTTGGCTCCTTTGGTTCTCTGGTCTTCTTCTCCATGCTCTTGGCTATCATCTAAATATTTCTAATTCTAGCCTAACATCTAGAATAAATAAATAACAAAAGCCTCACATGTCGAGGAGAAAAAGACGACTCATAGGCCCTAAAACCTAATTAATTATTACATTAATTTGATCAGCTCGCAGGCTGTAAACCAAACCACAAAGCAATAAACATCCACAGCCCTAGGCATATCCATCCACCATGCAACAAAGCACATAATACAGTTAAAACCACTTTTTTAACGCGCTTGTTCAATTTTAAGTTGTTTTTGGACATACTTGGGTTAAAACGGTCCAAGAGATTTACCAAGAGAATGGCCAAATCAACCAAGGAACCGCCACACTAGGCCCGGGCCATCCGGCCCCTAGCCCACACGGCTAGGCTTTGTGCTAGGGTGCGCCGGCCCCTTTGGGGCCGTGTGTTACTTGGGCGGCAAGAAGAGAGAGGGGCGGTCCCTTCATGGGCCACAACTCCTCATGGAATTGTTTCCATAAAACAATATATGGAATTGTTTCCATAAACAATTCCTTCCTTGTTGGGTTGTTTCCAAAACACATTTATGGTATTGTTCCCAAAATAATTCCTTTCTTGGTTCCCAAGTTTAGTTGTTTCCATAAACAACTTCTTACTTGTTGCCCAAGTTTAGTTGTTTCCAAAACAAGTTCTTCCTTGTCGCCCAAGTTTAGTTATTTCCATACATGGAAAACCCCTTTTCCAAGCATGTGCCCAAACCCTAGATCAAGATCCAAAATCTACACATCTCTTGTGATCAAACTCACAAATTTACACATCCAATGCTAAATTAGATCTTGTTTATGTTGAATCAAATTCAATTTGCATCTACTATGCCAATTATTTTTTAGTTTTCGCGTAATAAAGAATAATATGCTGTATAAACTGAAATCGTAACACATAAAATCATGTTATGCACTACGACCGGTGGCTCTGATACCAATGTTGGGTTTTGAAGTAGGTAACGCAGCGGAATAAAAAACAATTTAATTCCTACTTCAATGCCCACCACGGATCGTTAGGAGGAGACATCATAACATGATAAGAGACATAGTATTGTGTACCTTTTGATTTGTGAGATCACACAAAGAATGATGTCCTCGTCTCTACGGTTGATCCACGTCTAGAGGTGAGATCTAGATTCTTCCTTCAAACAAGTGCTAGCTTGAACCTGGAGAAAGAGGGAAGAAGATCAAAGCAACCAAGGACCAAAGAGAGGTTCGGCTCTCTCTTTGGTACCCGACGGGGTAGGGGACGGGCTAGGGCTTCGGTCTTAGCTTGTCTCTTGCTCTCTATTTGCTCTCTCTCCCACTTACTTATGTTATGAGCATTTTTTTTGTGTGGGAAGGAAGCTAGAGCATCCTTTATATACTTCAAAAACTCCTTGTTGTTTCCATAAAGGTCCTTCCTAGTTCTACATGAACTTGGATTAGTCCCCTCCTTGCAAATTAGTCCTACTAAGTTTGCAAGGTGTTGCAAAAAGATCCTTCTATTAATTAATCATTATTAATTAATCTCATATCTAGTTCAACTCTATTTGACGTGTGACCCCATAGGTTTCTACTTAGTTGGTAGTAACTTTATTACTAACATGGAGCGGTGTCTAGCAACACTCCATGCCACCCAACTAATATAAATAGTCAGTGATCCCGACAAACCTCTTGTGCCCAATATCTCATATTGCACTTATCCCTTTGTCTCCATATCCGGATCGGACACGAGACATAAATAGTTTCACTCGTATATCCAATCCATAGTTCCTCGATCCTGGGAATATGTTTATACTAGCAGATAACATCAATATCTCCATATTTATTTATCTGAGTCAGGCCAGACATTCCATAAGCCTCATCCCTCGAGTGGCCGTGGATATTTACTCCCATTATGTGGGATGGACAAATCCTATCTACTTCACTACGATCTCTAAGCTTGCTTCCTATCATGCCCGATAGCTATCTTTATAGTTACCCAGTTACGGTGTAACGTTTGATAACATCAAAGCACAATATTTCACAACTAGAGTATCTAGTGACTTCAAGTCTAAGGATTGAAATATTATTAGCACTACGAGAAGCTATTGTGACTTCAACATAATCTAATGTATCCTTCTCGTTGTGGGTCATCCAGTATGCCATTATTCCTAATGCATACCCATGTGTTGGATCGTGATATCTCCATATCAATCCAACCCCATACTAGTCTATAGATGATCGTCCCATTAATCATTATAATTGACTAGGGATATTTAAGAGTATAACAATTATATTCTAAGGACTTCATTCATGTTAACATATCTCTATATCGATAAAATAATGGATCGTAAATCCATATAATCGTCACAATTAGTTGATTGCCTCTACGGCACAATTCCAACACCTCTAAGCTTGCTTCCTATCATGCCTGATAGTTATCTTTATAGTTACCCAACTACGGTGTAACGTTTAATAATATCAAAGCTTGATATTTCACAACTAGAGTATCCAGTGACTTCAAGTCTAAGGATTACAACACCATTAGCACTAAGAGAAGCGCTTGTGACGTTGACATTATCTAATATAGCCTTATCGTGGTGGGTCTACCCAGTATGCCATTACTCCTAATGCATACCCATGTGTTAGACTTGATATCCCCATATCAATCTACCCACACACTAGTCTATAATTGATCATCCTGTTAATTAATATAATGGACCAGATATATTTTAAGATAAACAACACAATTGTAATATAAGAACTTCATTATATTAAATATCTCCATAAATAATGCAATGATCTATTCTAGCAACTAAATTTCATACTAAACATATTGCGTCTAGGGCATCCAAAACCAACAGTGTGATCTTACAGAAGGAGCAGACTGCGTCACCGAAGAAGGTGGAAGCTTCAGACTAGTGAGCTCATATAAAAGACCATTCTTTCGACTAAATCCGAGAATCTTCTCTCTCAGGATCTTAAACACGACACCCGATAGTAGAAAATGTCACATCGAATCCAAGTTCATATATCTGACCAACAGATACCAGATTCATAGTGGGATCAGGAACAAGGAGAACATTTGGCAGTGACAACTTACCTTGAGAAACATGCCATTTGTGAGTAGATTGCATACGAGTCCCGTCAGCTGTATGAATGTAGAAATATTTGGCCCATATGTCTGTGAACTAAAAACTGTAGAATCAAAAGTCATGTGATTACAAGATCCGGAGTCGAAGAACTAAAACTTTGTATTAGATGTGGAAAAGAGAGAATCATGATTTTCCTGATTCAATATCAGGTCCAAAAGACGTTAAGCATAGCATATTCAGACTGTGAAGTAGAGGGGTGATTAGAAGAATCGCCAACATGAGCAACTATAGTGAGACTTGAGGAGTCATGCAACTTAGGATGCTCCGGACAGTCAGAGAAGGAGTGGTACGAAATTTTGATCCCACAATATAGGCAGCGGCGGATAGGGCAATGAGGAATCTTGTGTCCTCCTAAATGGCAGTAAGTAGAATAGTTTCCCATGAACTATGCTAGTAGCGTGATAAATATCCAAGAACGTAGCTCAATAGCCAAACATTATCAAGAACAAGCAATAGCAGGCTAGGGTTCAGACACTACAGTAGGTCTTTGATTCTTCAATTCTTTCGTGTTCGCCTCTTCGCGTTTTTCTCTTTGTTTCGCAACCCTGATGAGTATTTGAGATAGTGTGCGGCTAGGGTTAAGGATCTATGTATTGAGAAGATGATACTTGACTATTTCAGAACAGTCCCTCTAATTTTTAATATATCACAAAAAAAACCCCGAGAAATTTTAAAAAATTCCAGACACTCCGGTTTAAGACACGCGTGTCTCCCGCGTTTCGGACGGCTAGACACGCCATTTTTTCTGTTTTTGGAACCAAAACGCCACCTGGCATGTACGGAGACGTTTAGGCCAAGTGTCGGAGACGTTTCCGCGTGTCGGAGTATCTGAAACGCGAACCAGAAAATATTTGGAGTGTCGGTGCAACAAATCACTACCCAACTCATATACTATGGTACTCTAGGCACATTAGATAACATCCTATCAATTAGGTTTTATTCGTCCTCAATATAAATCACCTTCTCTCTATCCGTCGCCTCCCTTGTGAGCTCCTAAAGCACTCTTTCCACTTCCGTTCCATCAAACCACCTCCTTGAGAGATGATGTGAGAGCTCCATATAGTAGGTTTTGAGGAGAAGATCTTGAAACCTATGACTCCGAGCATATCTAATTGTTGATCTCATGGCGAACATCTTGTCCATGGAAGAATTTTTTCTTAAGGGAACCAGATATACAAAGGCTGGAAAAATCCCTTTTAGTATCTATCAAAGATCCTCCACATGCAATCCCCAATTCGTCGCAAGTCGAAGCATCCGTATTCATCCTCAAACGATCGACCGATGACAGCTGCAACCGCTTTCGCTCCTCATCTAAATCTCCAACACCATTTCTGAGACCAGGGTTAGTAGTATCGTGAAGTTAGATGATCAATATCATTTGGAACTAGAAAATATTTTTCAATTGATTCTGAATCAAATAGTTTTTTGTTGCGAGATCTCTGCATTTCCCACAAGAAGAAGGAGATTCGATTTTCTGAGAACGATTCTCCAAGTTGCTTCATTTGGATCTGAATTGGACGGTTTACATTGATTGTTTTGTAGGTCAAGACGATGAGATCCCCAAACCAAAGGATCCCCTGAAGAGTGTAAAAAAGGTGAGATTTATCTTCTTCTGCTCTGCAGTTTATACAAACAATGGATACATTGATTTTTTTGGCCCATATGCCTGTGAACTAAAAACTGTAGAATCAAAAGTCATGTGATTACAAGATCCGAAGTCGAAGAACCAAAACTTTGTATTAGATGTGGAAAAGAGAGAATCATGAGTTTCCTCATTCAATATCAGGTCCAAAAGACGTTGTTAAGCATAGCATATTCACACTGTGAAGTAGAGAGGTGATTAGAAGAATCGCCAACATGAGAAACTATAGTGAGACTTGAGGAGTCATGCAACTTAGGATGCTCCGGACAGTCAGAGAAGGAGTGGTACGAAATTTTGATCCCACAATATAGGCAGCGGCGGATAGGGCAATGAGGAAGCTTGTGTCCTCCTAAATGGCAGTAAGTAGAATAGTTAGCCATGAAAGATACCAGTAGCGTGATAAATATCCAAGAACGTAGCTCAATAGCCAAACATTATCAAGAACAAGCAATAGCAGGCTTAAGTCCGACTAATCCAACCGTGGAATCAAATTCAGGAGCTCCAAAAACCTTGAGAAGTTGTGAGAAGCAATCCAAAAAGCTCGGCAGAAGCAAAAAAAAAAAAAAATCAGGTTGGTCAAAGATGTGACTGATCCAAAAATACCAAGAAACAACACAAAAAGACAAAATTTCGTAAAACGGAGTCCAAAAATGAACTCAGGGCATTGAAAAACATTGAAAAAGGGTGCTGGCCTGTTCAAAACGAGAGACAAAACGAGCCAAAATGAGCCAGTCAAAGCAAAGGAGTCAAACGAGCCGATGAACAGTCAACTGGCTGGAAGGAAGCTGTGGCTCACACGATTGGCTGGGAGCGAAGCAGTGGCTCACGCGGAAGCCACCGGCTAGGGACGAAGCCGCGAGTAAGAGTTGAGCCATGAAGGAGCAGAACGCGCCTAGTGCGAGAGCTGGCGCGTTCCAGCGAGTGGGAGCGTGGAGACGACGTCCTAATCTACAGTTGGCGCGTGTGGGAGTGTGACAACGCGTTCGTCCAAAAATTTGGGATTCGGATTGGATTTTGATTATGAGTAGAATGGACCTGGTGGTGTAGTATCTTGGTTACCGGAGGACGACGAATCATGAGAAGCCGTGAGTATGTACTATTCTTGGACTGAAAATTGAACAAAGAACGCACTATACTTGAAACTCTAAGATCGTTGTGGCCCTGATACCATTATACAAAATTGAGAAAAGTGGAATAATCATTTTATTCAACTCAACTAAATTAGTGTAAAGGGGTCGTATTAATAGACTATACAAGAAGTTAAAATAACATGCTAGAGCGATGTGGGACAAATACTATGCATATATCATGTGTTTCCTTGGCATCAAGACTGTTGAAGAGCAGCTCCCACTTCAAGCAACAAAAAGAAGACAGTTGTTATGTTTGAAGGCCAATAAACCATTGCTTGATGAACGCAACATACAAGATAACACTACTCTAGAAACATTGAAGAGATATACCAAAAACTATCCGTTTCTGAGATGAGAGATACTTGGGTGCTATTTAACAACTTCAAATATTATCTAGTCCATAAGTTACTTGGCAATTTTCGACCAACACTATGCATACAAGCACAACATTCATAATCATTCCATAATGTCAAATCTTTTTTAAAAGTTACTTATATCACTTTTATAATGTTATTTACGTACAGTGTCGCTAATTTATAATATAACTTAACATTAGTTTCACTTGACAATTATTCTATAAAATCCTTTTCCATAATATCACAATATTGAGTTTGAAGTGCTCTTGGTATGTCGCTCATTCTAATTGTGCGCAAGACGTATTTGAAAACAAAATATTAAAGTACTATCAAACATACACAGTCTGTTTTATGGTGTGGGGTTAAGACTTGTTTAGAATAAAGGCAACTATCATATTTATTCATAATGAATTCATTTTAGATTAAGAACGATCAAACTTCCCATGCCACTGTTCTAGAGTTTGCTTCAAATCGTACGGTGATTTAACGAATTTTTTTTGTACCAACCAAAATTCAAAGGAGGACTATAAGAATCTACCTATAGCTTCTTAGCTAGTTATGGGGGGACAATCCACCCAGTTCCAAGCTAAACCACACTTCAGTCCTCTAGAAACTACCCAATTTACAGCCTCATTAGCTTCTCTACTAATCCATATAACTCTAATGTTTCTATAAAAAAGATAACATCTAATCGCAGCAACAATCTGTCCAACTTTCCAAGAGCACACTAGCTCATTGTATATCATTTGAACCAGGCATTGGTTGTCTGATTCCAAGATGCAAATATTCTGTTATTCAGTTGTACCTGAACATGGTGCTCTCAATGCAAGTCCTTCTGCCATCAACACAGAGGAGGCAGTCATTTTACACTACTGATCTACAACCAACATTCCATACTCATCTCTCATGATCCATGCCATGAAGCCCCTTGGTTTATCTTGGCTCCAGCTAGCATCACAGTTTACCTTGAGGAGGCCTTAAGGAGGGTTTTTCCAAAAAATTCTCACACTCTCATCCCTTCTACTTAGTTATCTAGGTTGGGAAGGAAAAGGGATTTGGCCATGAGCTTTTCAGGACAGATTTTGAGAGAGCTTACATCTCCTGATAGCTTGATTACGCTTGACCTCACAATACTGAAAAATAAATTCATTTATGATTTTCCAGATGAACTAGCAACCCCAAATTATCTTCTATACCCACTCCTGAGCATAACTTTGCTCTTTAACTTCCTCTGCCATATCTATCTACCAGTGCCTTAAGTTAAACTCAGCATCCCACCCATTATCTATAGATCCTGGTTAGCCAAACCAGAAAGGTCTAATCTAGGGCCATCTAAACAAAATGTGAGTACTTATCTCCACTTCATGTTCACAAATAGAGCAAATGGTAGAGATAGCTTTGATTCGCTTGAAGAGATTTTCCTTTGAGGGAAAAGCATTGCTACAAAGATTCCAAACAAAGTGCTTCAACTTGGATGGAATATTAAGAGACCAGCACAGTTTCCAACTATGCTCTGTCATAATGTGGGATCCACCAAGGGAGTAGGGAGACTTGTTTTGAGCTGAAATAACAAGAGCACCATATCCATATTTGGCAGAATAGCTCCCATAGGTAGTCCGAGCACAATGAAAGACATCTTCACATTGAAATGAGAGGGGGTTTTTGAGAATGGTTTTTGATGTCTCAGGAGGAAGACATTTTTTTATGAAAATGACCTTCCAAGTTCTGACGTTGGGGTTAATAAGCTCAACCACTTTCTTTTTGGCCCAAGCATCTGAAATTGATAAAGCATCACTAGAGTTCTGGTTGGTCCAATTATCTTGGATTAACAATTTTTTCCCTGCACTAACTTTCCGCTTTCCTTGCTTCTTTAAGAGCTCTAACAACAAGAATACTACTACAAGCCCAACTTCTTGTAGTGCCTTTTTTTGCAGCAAGGAAATGTCCATTTGGATAATAGATGCTTTTGAGAAATCTTGCCAAAAGAGACTCATGACTCTACATTAATCTCCACCCTAACTTAACCAACAATGCAATATTAAAAAGAGTTGAAATCCCTAAATCTCAGGCCTCCTTCCCATTTATGGAATGTGATCTTGTCCAAGCTAACCAGGTAATGGACTTTTGATCAACCTTCCACCAGAAGTTCTGTGTGATTTGATTTATCTTTTCGCACAAATCATTTAGAAGGAGGAAACGTTGCATAATATAGCTTGGAATGGCCTGATCCACATATTTGATTAACACCTCTTTACTTCCTGGAAGAGCAACAACCATTTCCAGCCTTCGAGCTTGGCTCTTACTCTTTCCACTATGAACTTTCCAGCTTATGTTCTAGTCTTTCCCTTGAATAGAGGAAGACCCATGTATTTGTCTTTTGTTGACATCTCATGAATACCAAAATTTGCAAGAAGGTGATTCTTGAACTCAGCTGAAGTATTAGGAGAGTATAAGACACTGGTTTTTTGAACACTTATTTTCATGCCTGAGGTGTTTTCAAAACTGGACACTATTTGGCAAAACTTGTCTACCTCTTCTTCTTTACTCTGTAGGAAAATTATTGCATCATCTTCAAACAACATATGAGATATACGGATAGCTTTCCTACTAATCTTGACTCCTGACATTGAGTATGATTTCAGAGCTTTGGACAGCATCTTGGAGAAGACATCAGCTAAAAATAAAAGAGAGATAGGGGATAGGGGATCCCCTTGTCTTAGGCCTCTTTGAGGCGAGAAAAAAGGGGTATGATGACCATTTATGAATACTGCAGAGGAGACACTAACCACACATTGGATAATCATTGTCCATTTAGTAGAGAAGCCTAAATTTAACATAACAGCTTCCAAGAAACTCCAACAGACTCTATCATAGGCTTTGACAAGGTCTAGCTTGACTGCCATACACCCCACTCTCCCTGACTTCTTCTTCTGGACATAAGTGAACATTTCATGAGCTATAATCAGATTATCGTGTATCAGTCTATTCGGCACAAATGCACCTTGGGCTTCACTAGAGATAATCTTCAGGATATACTTGAATCTGTTAGCAAGAACTTTTGCAATCACTTTATAACATAAATTGCACAGGCTTATAGGCCTAAAATTAGCTTGGCTTTTTTAGGATGAGTGACTTTTGGAATCAAGGCTATTAATGACTTTTTACCAAGAAACCACTTCTAGAGAAATTCTGAAAAGCAATAGCAAGATCCAAGTGTATATTTTCCCATTGACTTTGATAGAAATTACCGCTGAAACCATCCACTCCTGGTGCTTTGGAGGGGCCTAGCTGAAACACAGCTCTTTTGATTTCTTTAATGCTTGGGATTTTGCACAATTCCTCATTCATAATCTCCGTAATGACTTGAGATAGACAGTTCAGCACCATCTCAGCTCAAGTCTAGACTTTTCTTGGAAGAGTTTATGGAAGTACAGGCAAAAACTATCTTGGATGTCGTAAAAATTGTCTACCCAATATCCTCTGCATTTTGAATTCTCACATTAGCATTACACCCACTTCTTTGGATGGTGTTGGTATGGAAGAACTTTGAACTTTGATCTTCCAATTTGAAATGTTGAAGTCTGGATTTTTGAAGCCATAATCTCTCCTCTCTCTCTCTCTCTCTCTCCCTCTCTCTCTCTCTCTCTCTCTCTCTCTCTCTCTCTCCCTCTCTCTCGCTCTCTTCTTCTTCTTCTTCTTCTTCTTCTTCTTCTTCTTCTTCGAGTTGTTTTTTCAATGCACTCTATTCAGCTTCCACAAATTTCAAATCCAAAAATTTGAAATACAGACGGATTTGAATTCCCCTGTTTGGACAGTATTTATAATCTAGAATTTGAAATCTAACACAATCTCATTCCATAAGAAGTTATGCAGGATACAGCAGGCACTAATGATCCTAATTTGACTTTTCATACTATAGAAACAAGGTGCACGAAGAATCGCCCATATCTTCTTCAAAAGAGTAAATGCTCGCACAATTTCGTTACGTGCACATGAATGGAGAAGATTAAATAGCTCTTTGCTAGAAGTTGGATTATTTCCTCTCCACAACTGTAAATTATAACGAGTGCCTCTGTACGGTGCCAAAAAACCAGGACCATTCATATACCCAGCATCTACTAAAAAAATATTTTTCTACAAAAAAAAATATGTGTGTGTTAATTATCTTTAAATAGAATACACCTAATCCAAAGATACTAGACGATAAGACAAACTTTTGGGAAGTTTTAGACCGTTTGGTCACTGCAACGCATCACGCAAAACCCGAGCGTCCGATGCCGATCCCTCCCAACCAGGTAATACATAATTGAACCTCAAATAAGAATCTCAAGCTGCCAAGACGTTAGAGCTAAGATATTCTTTTCGGTTTCTATATCGACCTCTATCTCCTGATGGGACCGTGAGAGGAACATGAGTTCTATCAAGTGCCCCAACAACTCCCTATAAAATAGAGATATTATCCACAATTAGAAGTAAGGATTATAACACTTCAATTAACCAAAGATATCCATTAAAAAGTACCTTAAACCGTTTCCACTTGCTAGAATCACTCATTGCCATTGATGTGTAGTCTTGCTTTATTAACTTGTTGCCTATCTTTAACACTGCTAGTAGCACAGTATGAAATTTCCTACTTATAGTTTCTCCAGAACGAGCAAGGACTTCTTTTACGTTGCTATTTTTGTGGTCGTGTCCAAGGATGTACAAGAATACAGTTACCATCTCGCCAACAGTAACATTTATTGTAGGTACCAATCCCCCATCTTCACACAATATACCACATAATTTATCAAATACTAGTGTAGGCATTCAAAGTTGTCCTAAACATACCGACTGAATCTGAAACGACCTCAAAAATATTCCTCTAGCATATATCCTTTCTTTTCTGATTCCACTTGTCCAGCACTCGAAAGAGTGTTTCTCGCTATATTGAGTTCCCATAAGTACCAAGAGTACTCTCATAAACAAAACCATTAATTCTTCTTCATCCTCTTCTACTTTTTCTCTAATACGTTTGCGTCCAGCAAGTTGATTCGTTGCACTTTCATCCATTGTGGCATATGTATTACAATTCCAAAATCCCATCATTAACATATACTACAATTGATCACATCCGAGTTAAGCCAATTTACATATGCAAAAGATGTGTCTTTATCCCAAGGATAGGCTTAAACTTACAATTGATCTATAAGTACTACAAACATATTTTGCATAACACCTTGGTAGCTTAAGTACTACAAACATATTCTGCACTATGGCAGCATGTTTTAGGGAACTATATAAACTAATTAAACTACTTTATTTTTAACTAGTTTCCGCAAAAGGGAAAAGATCATACTGAAAAAACAGATGAAAAACCATTATCAAACTAGAGTTCCACACTAGAGCAAATTGGGGGCATCTCCATTTTTTTAGTTCGAATCTCTTTCAGAGAGCAAAATCATCAAACGACAACATACACATCCTAGGATTTAAGGGGTACAATTAATAAGCTAAACCCAAATCACATTAGGATCAGGAAATGATAGAGAAGAAGTAAGACTGGTACATCAACAATACTGAAGAACTAACTGTTGAAGAATGAACAGTTAACTGAAGCAAAGCAAAATAATTAAACTAATTAAGCTTTTTACCATCAAGGAAAAAAAGATGATAGAATACACAGTTTCACTCCCAGTAGACAAACTCAAGTGGAATGGAAAGAAATCATCAAGAAAACTCATCATCTAGTGATTAGGAATGGGATGAATAAAGCTCATCAAGTTAATTCAGAAGAACCCATCAGTCTCTGCTACAAGTTGAGCTAACTCAGAAGAGCCAATAAATCTTTGCTGCAATCAGATCCAAAAAAAGCCCAGAAAGAAACCAACCTGAAAATCCCAAATTGGGTCTGACCAATCTGATGCTGATCCTCAGAAGAACCCCAAATGAGCTCACACTAGAAACAGAAACAGACAATCATTAATTAAATGATAATCAAGGAGAAACCCTAATCTATACTTGCACAAATCAGATCGATAACACACAAAATCATCACTACAAAGAGAATCACCAGAAAAACCTAATTTGTACGAATCAGAACGGGAGATAGGATGAGAGACACTAGCTTCATATCGGGAGACGGAGAGAGAACCACAAAACCTAGTCAATACTCACACGAATATAGAGAGAACATCTTCACGATTAAGATCGCACAGGGGAAGAGAGTAAGACAGAAGAGAGGGAGACAGAGGAAGAGAGTAAGAGAGAGACGTACCAGGTGAGGCTCGATGTAGATGACGACCTGTGAGGCTCGATGTAGACAACGACCACCGCGAGTTGCTTCTCTCGCGCAGAGAGAAATTGAAATGACCTTGCCGGACTTCGGAATTGAAATTCCTCACTTAACCCACGCGAAATCCACTGTTGATTCATTTATGCACCTAAAGGCCCAAATCAAATCCATTGTCATTTAAATATCCAAACAGTGGATTTGGGCCCAAATCCCACCAAATCCAAATCCAGACCCAAATCCTTGTCAATCCAAACAGACTGTACAAGAATTTTCTCTTTAATCCTTCTGATCTTCTCCTTGGTATTGTCAAATTTATTTTTGCTACACCTAAAGAGATGTCTGCATTCATAGAGCTTCTTTTGAACTTTGAACATGGATCAGGCAGAGCTAGAAACTCCACCCTTGTTTGACCACCTCACTAAATTGAGGAGGTCCTATCCATCTGTTCTCTATTTCGAACTGGTTTTTCATGGGGCTAGTGTCAATGACCAAGGGACATTGGTCAGAGCCTGTCATGATCTCATTTATGAATTATGACCATGCGCTTAGGGTACATCACTCTCCAATCTGCATAAGCCAACAGTCTATCGAATTTTTCTCTAACATTGCCAGAAATTCTGTTAGTTGACCAGGTGTAGCTCAACCCTTTTGAATCAATTTCTAGCAGTCCCCCAATCTGAGATTCTTTTAGCAAATTGAGCAATTTCCCAACATGTAGCCTGCATCCCCTCCTTGTTTATCTTCGTACGTTAAGAGTCAGTGCTCCTGTGATACATTGCCATTTGTTATACTAGTAGCAATTAAGTTTGGAGTACAGAATAGGATATCAAGCTGCACATCCATAGTGTTCATAATTAAAAGAAAATAACACACATTTATTTATGTTTCCAGGATGCAATACCGACAAGTCATACACAATGTGATTCTCGTCAGACGCATTGCCAGCCCAACGTTTCACATGCACATGACAATACACTTAAGCAAATAATAATAAGGTAGCACAACACATTTTACAGATACACACATTTGTTTATTTTTCTTCACCATGGAAGCAGACAACATGAAAATTCACATCCCCCATTGACTACTAAATAGTGTCATATCAGTTGAGATGATGATCTTCAATATGCTTTGAGAATTCCAAACAGAAGTCCATCAGTGTTATTGGATCTTCAACGTTCTCATTCAGTTTTTCGTATTCGAAAGTCCATTTCACCACATTGTTCACTCCTTTGGTGTCGACGTGAACTGTAGCTGTGAAATCCTTGTACAGCTTCATGAGATCTCCTTCGAAAACCTTGAAGGTCACAGACTTGTTTTCCTCATATATGGCTCCCACTACTACCCTAGCGATCTTCTGCTTTCCTTCTGTATGTTTAAATTAATCTATCAGGTTTAGTTATTTATTTTTATTTATAAAATTGAAACTACGGGATAAGTACAAATAGCATTTACACATACCATGAGTGTAGTTCCAGACGACGATAGAGCCAACAGTACCCCATTCACCTTCATGTAGGTCAACACCTTGTATGTGAGTGGGGGTAATTTCTGAAATTTCATGTGGTTTGTACCTGAATAAGTCATGGAACAAATCCGCGTCAGACTGTATTTCTATCTGTCTCACCAATTTTCCATGCAACCCAATCTCATTTGGAATCTCAGATGAACTGTTGAGATGATGATCTTCAATATGCTTGGAGAAATCCAAACAGAAGTCCATCAGTGATGTTGGATCTTCAACGTTGTCATTCAGTTTTTCAAATTCGAAAGTCCATTTCACCACATTGTCCTCTCCTCTGGTGTCCACGTGAATTGTAATTGTGAAGTTTTTGTACAGCTCCATCAGATCTCCTTCGAAAACCCTGAATACAACAGACTTGTTTTCCTCATCTATGGCTTCCGCTGATGCCTTAGCAATCTTTTGCTTTCCTTCTGTATATTTAAATAGAAAAACTCATCAAGCCATACGTAATATTTAGGGACGATATAACCTTGTTACTCGCAACAAGGATAAAACTTAACAATGTAAATAAACCACTAGGTTTATTGTTTTTATTCCATAAATATAAACGAAACTACCGGAAAAGGAAAATGTGTGCTTAAGTACATAGTAGAATTTACACGTACCATGAGCATAGTTCCAGACCATGATAGAGCCAACTGCTCCCCATTCCCCTTCATGTAGATCAACACCTTGTATGTGAGCGGGGGCAATTTCAGAAGTTTTCTGTGGTTTGTTGCTGAATAAGTCGTGGAACAAATCCGCATCGGATTGTAATTCAACCTTCCCCACCAATGATCCATGCAACCCCATCTCTTGTATGCCTTTATTAAAATTGCAAAAGATGGACAATTGATGTTATGCATCTTCTGCCTCTATGGCCGATGCTTTTATAGTGAGCTATGTATGAGATGACACTAATCATTTTTGGGCAATAACAAATTGTGGCCACCGCCAACTTGCACCAAATACTATTATTTAAATACGGTCTAGCAATGGAGGGAAAGTTCGATCAGAGAATACAAACATCACTCCGTGAAAGAGAGAAGTTTTCCAGGGGCAGTGAAACATGAAAACTTCTTTAGAGTGAAAGATGGTCTACTCATAGGACTTGCTCATCTAGAAAAGAATAGTCAAAAAGGGTAGAAAACTACCGAGAATAGTGAAAATATGAATTACTTGCTCTAGTGGAATAACAATCCATGACTAACCTAAATGGCATGTTGCGAATGGGGTTGACTAGTAAATGAACCTTGTTTTAGTATGTTACCAGAAGTAGTAAAGAAAAACAAAAAAATGTTGATCTAAGGACCCAAATGGTGGTGAATTGCCAAAAAATGTATGTACTCCTCACAAGGTCAAGGGGCTTGTTATCTATGGACTCGGCAACAGGCAGCCTGACTTAATGCTCAAGAGTCAGAAAACACTAACAACCCCCCAAAAAAATACTCCAATAAGAAAATGACGTTTTCACAGTTGGAGCTAAGACCATATGCCATTACTTTATTATAATATGAAGAAGAGTAAGAACCAAAAAGTGGAGCCCGTAGACACCCTAGAAATCATGAGATATATAACAGGCTGGAGAAGAACCGTTCCCGGATAGCATTGCCTACTTAAACTAAAAATGATCTCCTAATTAAGAAACATAGATTTTCAATGTAAGGAAAATAACAGTTTAGTATTAACATTCAGTGTGTAGAACAATTCTCCTTGAGATAATTATGTACCCTTACAGTAGTGGTACTTTTTTTGAGGTAAGGTGTTTTATCTCATACTACAAAACAGTGTTAAGGTCCTAAATTCTCCCTAGTTAATTATTTCAGGATTTTACATAAATTCGCTAGTATTTAATTTGTTTTCCATGACTTTCAAAATATCAAAGGAAGACATTTGATACAATGAACATGACTATAGGCTGTAATTTTAATCACAATGCAGAAATTAGAACACCGTCACTACAAAATGGCCCAACATTTCGTGAAGAATAAAAAAACCCAAGTTCGCACAAATGTGAGAAAATTGTGCTGCCATGCACTTTCCGGGACAGTGTTAAAAGGACAAACTGCCCTACAAAAACATTTTGTCCCTGAGAGTACTATCTAGCAACTAATATCCTATAGTGTGAAACTTTTTGCCCCTTAAAAGACATATTTCTGGGTTGTCGCTTCCTGGTTGGAAGTCAAACGGAAGGGATCAGATGGCAGGTGGTTAATTTTGATATGGATGCAAACTTGTGCAGCACGACCAAGTAATTGAGTGTGGTTTTTAAAGGAAAGGGACAAAGCTAGAGGTAGGAGAGCCTGAAAGTAATGCCACATTAGTCAGAATATGTGTTCTGAGTTCTGCGCCAAACTAGGGCTAGAAGGTATCCGATAGAACATTCATAATGGAAGTGACAGTGGCACATCTCGTATCCCAGCTCCTCCGCGACCTGGTGGTTAGCTGACTCTATCACTTAACCAAACTGCATTATGAAGAAGAGTGTCTCAAATAGATTATTTTACTATTGCTGATTAATAATGCATCTTTAGGAGCCATCTAAGATGCTGCTCAAAAATACAATATTAAGAAATGTTTAGGTTTGTCTGCAACATCTCAGTTGGGGTATCTCTAGGTATGGCATCTTAACACCTTATTTATTTTGTTTAGTTTTTCTGCAATATCTCTAGGTAGGAACCGAACATTGACCCTGCAGAGCCCTCATAAATCATTGTCCACTTCAACTAAAGAATGATCTCCTACTTAAGAATCTTAGAGTCCCAATATAGGGGAAATGACATTTTTCAACGCACTGTTAAAATTGAATATTTTAAACCATTATGTGTGCCTGAAGATAATTACATAAACTTATACTAGTAATTGAGTTTTTGTGGTACTTTAGGAGATCCTTTAGAAAAAAATTAATTTTGTAGATTTTTTAGACAGTGTGAACGTCCTAAAACTTCCCAGGTAGGTACTTATTGAGGATCTTCCACATACAGTCCAGTGTACATTCCCTTTGTGTTACTCATTTTTCCCTAGCTTTAAATCATCCAAAACAATATATTTGATCTAACTAATTTGAAGATAAGACGTGATTTTGATCACAAAGTAGAAATTAGAACGCAGTCACTGCAAAAAGACCCGATATTTCATGAAGAATAAAAGAACTCAAGTTAGCACAATTGGCGGAGTTCTATATACATCAAGAGCACAACTGCACAACAAAAATGTTATGTCATTGATAGTACTTTCTATCAACCAGTATCCTATATGATGACACTTTTACCCCTTAGAATCAGATGGCAAGTTGGTTAAATTCGACACGGATGCAAATTTGTGCAGCTCGGCCTAGATAATGAGGGTGGTTTTTAACTGAAAGTGAAAACGGACTAAGCTAGAGGAGGTAGGAGAGCCCGAAAGTAATACCCACATTAGTGAGAATAGATGTTCTGACTTCTCCGAACCTTCTTCTGAAGTCCCTTCCGCCAAATGAGGGACAGAGGTCATCAGCCCTCGATACCAAAGACTGGCGGAGCTGTGCTCAACACCCTAGTACTCTACCAATCCTCCCAACTGCTTTATTAAGAAATGTTTTCCATTGTATAATACTAATAGTAATCTTTAGGATTGAACTTTCTCGTGCTTGAAAATATACTAATTTTCAGAAATGTTTAGCTTATCTCTACGTATGGGATCTTAACAACTAGATTTATTTCATTTAATAACCCATGATTAGTCAGCACCATTATTGTTTTTAGGATCACAATGATAGACACTAATCAAATAGTAGAAGTCGCAAGTAGTACTGATCATAGATAAATCTATGCATGCAAATATACATATACATGCATATATATGTGTGTATATATATACATCTATATATATATACATACATATATATATATATATATATACATATACATATATATATGTATATATATATATGTGTGTATATACATATCGCGTGTCCGCGTACATATATACATAAAGACATTAAAGCAATAACAATTTTAGTCACTACCAAGTACAAATAGATCAAAGCATAATTTATTTCAGACACTACATGAAACTCCCCGGAACCCCGGTTCCTTGCTAGCACAACCAAACGATAATCCAAAAGCCTATTTATTTAATAAAAATCGGAGAAATCCCCCAACAAATGTTTGGAATAAATAAAATGACAATTTTTCAAATCTAAATTGTGAATAAATGCTTCCTAGTTAAACGAGAAATGTCCTAGCAACGATTCCTAGTCTCCAGCTGATGTGTGTGCGTCCCCCCACCTTATTGATAACCTGCCGGTTTTCAAATAGCAATAGCCGACCGCAGAAAAGGTTTATCAGTAAAAACTGAGTAAGCTCAAACTACAAATTGTAAAACAGAGTTTTGGCTAACAAGAAATATAACAGTAGATATTAAATAACCCATATGAGTTGTAAATAGTAGCCGATTCAAGACATTAATCATTTGTTTAGCTGAGGCATGTTATAGCCCAGCGGGTAACGAATGCTCACAGATAGGTCACGATGCAATAATAATAAATTGGGTACCTTTTGGGATATCACAGTCCATCCCAAGTCGCCCTAAACAACTATGAGACCTTAAGTGTCGACACCCCTATACCGTAGTGACCTACACTGGCATAAGTAGTACTCAATAGCTTTCACGCCTTTATATAATCCCGCGATCGTATCATAGCAGTATATGTCAATCACGGGGGCCGGGTATGTAATCTCGTTTGGATTAGCACCCGAGGGGAATCACTCATGTGTGTCCCTCCACACACATCCTCTGTACATCGCCCCAATTCATTTATCGTTCATTATTCTTTCACAATTTCACAAGAGTAATATTTGATTCAAAAGGGCCGAGTAAAACACATTCTCCAAATCACGATTCATATTTGATCCAGCAGTAAAATATTTTGAGTATTGAAAGATACAGTAGTTGAAAATTTAGGAAATAACTCACGCAAATTCACATTTTGATAGTTAAAGGTGTTGCACGCCTGAACTTACCTGGTTTGAAGAGAGCTCATCACACGAAAGCAAACGAAATCCTAGTGATACGGATCCTCCACAAATTCGCCGTCTACGAAGTTGGCGTCTACAGTAACAAATATTTCCTAATTAACAAAACTGCTATCACGCCAAAGTACATACAAATCCTATATGCTATTGTATATAATCCCCCTATTTCACTCCCCATATTTTACTAAGGCTACATACGATATTTATTTAAAAATACAATTTATAAAACTAGCGTTTATTATTATAAAAACAAAATTTTATAACGACATATGAACTTACAGATATATATATATATTAGAAAATATAAGAACATATATAAACTTGCAATAGTAGTAAAGTTTTATCTTTTTATAACAAAGAGAATGATTAAACTTAAAAGTTATATTTAATAATAATAATAATAATAATAATAATAATAATAATGCTTTTGACCTACTAATACTATTAATATTATAACATAACTACTACTACTACTACTACTACTACTACTACTACTACTACTACTCTTACTACCACGAATCACTATATACACACACGCACACACACACGCACACACACACGCACACCTACACACCCACACAAACCCACTGTTTTCAACCCACCTTTCTTCCCAAGTCTATCAACACACACACAACAAAACAACAAACAAAAATTGAACAGAGAATGAATTGGGTTTTAGGTGTACCCGACGGTGTGAACGGCAACGGGCGGCGACGGGCGGCGGAAAAGAGGCGGAGCCGAGCTGGGTCAGCCTCGTCGGAGATGGCCCAGTTCGGACTTGGCTTCGGCTTTTTCGGCTGGGTTCGTCTCCGGCGAATCGAACCACAGAGCAGGGGAGTGAGCGAGCGAGAGTGAAGGAGAGAGGGAGCTGGGTTGGTGTGAGAAAGCTTTGGGTTTGACGGGTTTATATAGGCGGGGAAGAGAGGAGTCCGGCGAAGACATGGAGACCCACCGTCGATTTTTTCGATTTCGAATCGGGTCACAATTTTGGCGAAATTGGGTTTCGTGAAGAGGGGTTTTCGATCCTTGATGGATTAGGATCGAATTGGGACTGAAATTGGTTGGTTTGGTGGTCGAATTGGTGGTCTTTGTGTTGGAGGCGGAGATGGGTTCGGCGGTGTTGTGGTCGGAGAAGGAGAAGGAAAATCTCCTGGTTGAGGTAGAAGATGAAAGAATAAATGTTATGGTGTGGCGGGTGTATGAGTCACGCGGTGGCGGGTCACGTAAACAAAACAACTAAAACGTGACGTTTTGGACACGTTAAAAATGTTATACGACCCACAACTTTTAATAACTAAAAACTTATCTAATTTTATAACTTTTACTACAAACAATATATAAAAATAAAAAGTTCAAATTATTATTTTTCTTGACATATAATTATATATATATATGTATGTATAAATAATATATAACACATAAAATTAACAAAAACTACTTTTATAACTCCTAGAGACGGTCCAAAATATTCAATAAATTCCTAAAAATACCCACAAAAATTCGGGGTATTACACTACAGTAGGTCTTCGATTCTTCAATTCTTTCGTGTTCGCCTCTTCGCGTTTTTCTCTTTGTTTCGCAACCCTGATGAGTATTTGAGATAGTGTGCGGCTAGGGTTAAGGATCTATGTATTGAGAAGATGATACTTGACTATTTCAGAGCAGTCCCTCTAATTTTTAATATATCACAAAAAGAACTCCGAGAAATTTTAAAAAATTCCAGACACTCCGGTTTAAGACACGCGTGTCTCCCGCGTGTCGGACGGCTAGACACGCCATTTTTTCTGTTTTTGGAACCAAAACGCCACCTGGCATGTACGGAGACGTTTAGGCCGAGTGTCGGAGACGTTTCCGCGTGTCGGAGTATCTGAAACGCGAACCAGAAAATATTTGGAGTGTCGGTGCAACAAATCACTACCCAACTCATATACTATGGTACTCTAGGCACATTAGATAACAACCTATCAATTAGGTTTTATTCGTCCTCAATATAAATCACCTTCTCTCTATCCGTCGCCTCCCTTGTGAGCTCCTAAAGCACTCTTTCCACTTCCGTTCCATCAAACCACCTCCTTGAGAGATGATGTGAGAGCTCCATATAGTAGGTTTTGAGGAGAGGATCTTGAAACCTATGACTCCGAGCATATCTAATTGTTGATCTCATGGCGAACATCTTGGCCATGGAAGAATTTTTTCTTAAGGGAACCAGATATACAGAGGCTGGAAAAATCCCTTTTGAGTATCTATTAAAGATCCTCCACATGCAATCCCCAATTCGTCGCAAGTCGAAGCATCCGTATTCATCCTCAAACGTTCGACCGATGACAGCTGCAACCGCTTTCGCTCCTCATCTAAATCTCCAACACCGTTTCTGAGACCAGGGTTAGTAGTATTGTGAAGTTAGATGATCAATATCATTTGGAACTAGAAAATATTTTTCAATTGATTCTGAATCAAATATTTTTTTGTTGCGAGATCTCTGCATTTCCCACATGAAGAAGGAGATTCGATTTTCTGAGAACGATTCTCCAAGTTGCTTCATTTGGATCTGAATTGGACGGTTTACATTGATTGTTTTGTAGGTCAAGACGATGAGATCCCCAAACCAAAGGAGCCCCTGAACAGTGTAAAAAAGGTGAGAATTATCTTCTTCTGCTCTGCAGTTTATACAAACAATGGATACATTGATTGTTTTGGCCCATATGTCTGTGAACTAAAAACTGTAGAATCAAAAGTCATGTGATTACAAGATTCGGAGTCGAAGAACCAAAACTTTGTATTAGATGTGGAAAAGAGAGAATCATGAGTTTCCTGATTCAATATCTGGTCCAAAAGACGTTGTTAAGCATAGCATATTCAGACTGTGAAGTAGAGGGGTGATTAGAAGAATCGCCAACATGAGCAACTATAGTGAGACTTGAGGAGTCATGCAACTTAGGATGCTCCGGACAGTCAGAGAAGGAGTGGTACGAAATTTTGATCCCACAATATAGGCAGCGGCGGATAGGGCAATGAGGAAGCTTGTGTCCTCCTAAATGGCAGTAAGTAGAATAGTTAGCCATGAAAGATACCAGTAGCGTGATAAATATCCAAGAACGTAGCTCAATAGCCAAACATTATCAAGAACAAGCAATAGCAGGCTTAAGTCCGACTAATCCAACCGTGGAATCAAATTCAGGAGCTCCAAAAACCTTGAAAAGTTGTGAGAAGCAATCCAAAAAGCTCCGCAGAAGCAAAAAAAAAAAAAAAAAAAAAAAAAAAAAAAAAAAAAATCAGGTTGGTCAAAGATGTGACTGATCCAAAAATACCAAGAAACAACACAAAAAGACAAAATTTGGTAAAACGGAGTCCAAAAATGAACTCAGGGCATTGAAAAACATTGGGAAAGCGTGCTGGCCTGTTCAAAACGAGAGACAAAACGAGCCAAAATGAGCCAGTCAAAGCAAAGGAGTCAAACGAGCCGATGAGAAGTCAGCTGGCTGGAAGGAAGCTGTGGCTCACACGATTGGCTGGGAGCGAAGCAGTGGCTCACGCGGAAGCCACCGGCTAGGGACGAAGCCGCGAGTAAGAGTTGAGCCGTGAAGGAGCAGAACGCGCCTAGTGCGAGAGCTGGCGCGTTCCAGCGAATGGGAGCGTGGAGACGACGTCCTAATCTACAGTTGGCGCGTGTGGGAGTGTGACAACGCGTTCGTCCAAAAATTTGGGATTCGGATTGGATTTTGATTATGAGTAGAATGGATCTGGTGGTGTTGTATCTTGGTTACCGGAGGACGACGAATCATAAGAAGCCGTGAGTATGTACTATTCTTCGACTGAAAATTGAACAAAAAACGCACTATACTTGAAACTCTAAGATCGTTGGGGCCCTGATACCATTATACAAAATTGAGAAAAGTGGAATCATCATTTTATTCAACTCAACTAAATTAGTGTAAAGGGGTCGTATTAATAGACTATACAAGAAGTTAAAATAACATGCTAGAGCGATGTGGGACAAATACTATACATATATCATGTGTTTCCTTGGCATCAAGACTGTTGAAGAGCAGCTCCCACTTCAAGCAACAAAAAGAAGACAGTTGTTATGTTTGAAGGCCAATAAACCATTGCTTGATGAACGCAACATACAAGATAACACTACTCTAGAAACATTGAAGAGATATACCAAAAACTATCCGTTTCTGAGATGAGAGATACTTGGGTGCTATTTAACAACTTCAAATATTATCTAGTCCATAAGTTACTTGGCAATTTTCGACCAACACTATGCATACAAGCACAACATTCATAATCATTCCATAATGTCAAATCTTTTTTACAAGTTACTTATATCACTTTTATAATGTTATTTACGTACAGTGTCGCTAATTTATAATATAACTTAACATTAGTTTCATTTGACAATTATTCTATAAAATCCTTTTCCATAATATCACAATATTGAGTTTGAAGTGCTCTTGGTATGTCGCTCATTCTAATTGTGCGCAAGACGTATTTGAAAACAAAATATTAAAGTGCTATCAAACATACAAAGTCTGTTTTATGGTGTGGGGTTAAGACTTGTTTAGAATAAAGGCAACTATCATATTTATTCATAATGAATTCATTTGCGATTAAGAACGATCAAACTTCCCATGCCACTGTTCTAGAGCTTGCTTCAAATCGTACGGTGATTTAACGATTTTTTTTGTACCAACCAAAATTCAAAGGAGGACTATAAGAATCTACCTATAGCTTCTTAGCTAGTTATGGGGGGACAATCCACCCAGTTCCAAGCTAAACCACACTTCAGTCCTCTAGAAACTACCCAATTTACAGCCTCATTAGCTTCTCTACTAATCCATATAACTCTAATGTTTCTATAAAAAAGATAACATCTAATCACAGCAACAATCTGTCCTACTTTCCAAGAGCACACTAGCTCATTGTATATCGTTTGAACCAGGGATTGGTTGTCTGATTCCAAGATGCAAATATTCTGGTATTCAGTTGTACCTGAACATGGTGCTCTCAATGCAAGTCCTTCTACCATCAACACAGAGGAGGCAGTCATTTTACACTACTGATCTACAACCAACATTCCAAACTCATCTCTCATGATCCATGCCATAAAGCCCCTTGGTTTATCTTGCCTCCAGCTAGCATCACAGTTTACCTTGAGGAGGCCTTAAGGAGGGTTTTTCCAGAAAATTCTCACACTCTCATCCCTCTACTTAGTTATCTAGGTTGGGAAGGAAAAGGGATTTGGCCATGAGCTTTTCAGGACAGATTTTGAGAGAGCTTACATCTCTTGATAGCTTGATTACGCTTGACCTCACAATGCTGAAAAATAAATTCATTTATGATTTTCCAGATGAACTAGCAACCCCAAATTATCTTCTATACCCACTCCTGAGCATAACTTTGCTCTTTAACTTCCTCTGCCATATCTATCTACCAGTGCCTTAAGTTAAACTCAGCATCCCACCCATTATCTATAGATCCTGGTTAGCCAAACCAGAAAGGTCTAATCTAGGGGCATCTAAACAAAATGTGAGTACTTATCCCCACTTCATGTTCACAAATAGAGCAAATGGTAGAGATAGCTTTGATTCGCTTGAGGAGATTTTCCTTTGAGGGAAAAGCATTGCTACAAAGATTCCAAACAAAGTGCTTCAACTTGGATGGAATATTAAGAGACCAGCACAGTTTCCAACTATGCTCTGTCATAACGTGGGATCCACCAAGGGAGTAGGGAGACTTGTTTTGAGCTGAAATAACAAGAGCACCATATCCATATTTGGCAGAATAGCTCCCATAGGTAGTCCGAGCACAATGAAAGACATCTTCACATTGAAAATGAGAGAGGGGGTTTTTGAGAATGGTTTTTGATGTCTCAGGAGGAAGACATTTTTTTATGAAAATGACCTTCCAAGTTCTGACGTTGGGGTTAATAAGCTCAACCACTTTCTTTTTGGCCCAAGCTTCTGAAATTGATAAAGCATCACTAGATTTCTGGTTGGTCCAATTATCTTGGATTAACAATTTTTTCCCTGCACTAACTTTCCGCTTTCCTTGCTTCTTTAAGAGCTCTAACAACAAGAATACTACTACAAGCCCAACTTCTTGTAGTGCCTTTTTTTGCAGCAAGGAAATGTCCATTTGGATAATAGATGCTTTTGAGAAATCTTGCCAAAAGAGACTCATGACTCTACATTAATCTCCACCCTAACTTAACCAACAATGCAATATTAAAAAGAGTTGAAATCCCTAAATCTCAGGCCTCCTTCCCATTTATGGAATGTGATCTTGACCAAGCTAACCAGGTAATGGACTTTTTATCAACCTTCCACCAGAAGTTCTGTGTGATTTGATTTATCTTTTTGCACAAATCATTTGGAATGAGGAAACATTGCATAATATAGCTTGGAATGGCCTGATTCACATATTTGATTAACACCTCTTTACTTCCTGGAAGAGCAATATCCATTTCCAGCCTTCGAGCTTGGCTCTTACTCTTTCCACTATGAATTTTCCAGCTTATGTTCTAGTCTTTCCCCAGAACAGAGGAAGACCCATGTATTTGTCTTTTGTTGACATCTCATGAATACCAAGCTTTGCAAGAAGGTGATTCTTGAACTCAGCTGAAGTATTAGGAGAGTATAAGACACTGGTTTTTTGAACACTTATTTTCATGCCCGAGGTGTTTTCAAAACTGGACACTATTTGGCAAAACTTGTCTACCTCTTCTTCTTTACTCTGTAGGAAAATTATTGCATCATCTTCAAACAACATATGAGATATACAGATAGCTTTCCTACTAATCTTGATTCCTGACATTGAGTATGATTTCAGAGCTTTGGACAGCATCTTGAAGAAGACATCAGCTAAAAATAAAAGAGAGATAGGGGATAGGGGATCCCCTTGTCTTAGGCCTCTTTGAGGCGAGAAAAAAGGGGTATGATGACCATTTATGAATACTGCAGAGGAGACACTAACCACCCATTGGATAATCAAATTGTCCATTTAGTAGAGAAGCCTAACTTTAACATAACAGCTTCCAAGAAACTCCAACAGACTCTATCATAGGCTTTGACAAGGTCTAGCTTGACTGCCATACACCCCACTCTCCCTGACTTCTTCTTCTGGACATAAGTGAACATTTCATGAGCTATAATCAGATTATCGTGTATCAGTCTATTCGGCACAAATGCACCTTGGGCTTCACTAGAGATAATCTTCAGGATATACTTGAATCTGTTAGCAACAACTTTTGCAATCACTTTATAACATAAATTGCACAGGCTTATAGGCCTAAAATTAGCTTGGCTTTTTTAGGATGAGTGACTTTTGGAATCAAGGCTATTATAGACTTTTTACCAAGAAACCACTTCTAAATAAATTCTGAAAAGCAATAGCAAGATCCAAGTGTATATTTTCCCATTGACTTTGATAGAAATTACCGCTGAAACCATCCACTCATGGTGCTTTGGAGGGGCCTAGATGAAACACAGCTCTTTTGATTTCTTTAATGCTTGGGATTTTGCACAATTACTTGAGATAGACAGTTCAGCACCATCTCAGCTCAAGTCTAGACTTTTCTTGGAAGAGTTTCTGGAAGTACAGGCAAAAACTATCTTGGATGTCGTAAAAATTGTCTACCCAATATCCTCTGCATTTTGAATTCTCACATTAGCATTACACCCACTTCTTTGGATGGTGTTGGTATGGAAGAAATTTGAACTTTGATCTTCCAATTTGAAATGTTGAAGTCTGGATTTTTGAAGCCATAATCTCTCCTCTCTCTCTCTCTCTCTCTCTCTCCCTCTCTCTCTCTCTCTCTCTCTCTCTCTCCCTCTCTCTCTCGCTCTCTTCTTCTTCTTCTTCTTCTTCTTCTTCGAGTTGTTTTTTCAATGCACTCTGTTCAGCTTCCACAAATTTCAAATCCAAAAATTTGAAATACAGACGGATTTGAATTCCCCTGTTTGGAAAGTATCTATAATCTAGAATTTGAAATCGAACACAATCTCATTCCATAAGAAGTTATGCAGGATACAGCAGGCACTAATGATCCTAATTTGACTTTTCATACTATAGAAACAAGGTGCACGAAGAATCGCCCATATCTTCTTCAAAAGAGTAAATGCTCGCACAATTTCGTTACGTGCACATGAATGGAGAAGATTAAATAGCTCTTTGCTAGAAGTTGGATTATTTCCTCTCCACAACTGTAAATGATAACGAGTGCCTCTGTACGGTGCCAAAAAATCAGGACCATTCGTATACCCAGCATCTACTAAAAAAATATTTTTCTACAAAACAAATATGTGTGTGTTAATTATCTTTAAATAGAATACACCTAATCCAAATATACTAGACGATAAGACAAACTTTTGGGAAGTTTTAGACCGTTTGGTCAGTGCAACGCATCACACAAAACCGAGCGTCCGATGCCGATCCCTCCCAACCAGGTAATACATAAGTGAACCTCAAATAAGAATCTCAAGCTGCCAAGACGTTAGAGCTAAGATATTCTTTTCGGTTCCTACATCGACCTCTGTCTCCTGATGGGACCGTGAGAGGAACATGAGTTCTATCAAGTGCCCCAACAACTCCATATAAAATAGAGATATTATCCACAATTAGAAGTAAAGATTATAACACTTCAATTAACCAAAGATATCCATTAAAAATTACCTTAAACCGTTTCCACTTGCTAGAATCACTCATTGTCATTGATGTGTAGTCTTGCTTTATTAACTTGTTGCCTATCTTTAACACTGCTAGTAGCACAGTATGAAATTTCCTACTTATAGTTTCTCCAGAACGAGCAAGGACTTCTTTTACGTTGCTATTTCTGTGGTCGTGTCCAAGGATGTACAAGAATACAGCTACCATCTCGCCAACAGTAACATTTATTGTAGGTACCAATCCCCCATCTTCACACAATATACCACATAATTTATCAAATACTAGTGTAGGCATTCAAAGTTGTCCTAAACATACCGACTGAATCTGAAACGACCTCAAAAATATTCCTCTAGCATATATCCTTTCTTTTCTGATTCCACTTGTCCAGCACTCGAAAGAGTGTTTCTCGCTATATTGAGTTCCCATAAGTACCAAGAGTACTCTCATAAACAAAACCATTAATTCTTCTTCATCCTCTTCTACTTTTTCTCTAATACGTTTGCGTCCAGCAAGTTGATTCGTTGCACTTTCATCCATTGTGGCATATGTATTACAATTGCAAAATCCCATCATTAACATATACTACAATTGATCACATCCGAGTTAAGCCAATTTACATATGCAAAAGATGTGTCTTTATCCCAAGGATAGGCTTAAACTTACAATTGATCTTTAAGTACTACAAACATATTTTGCATAACACCTTGGCAGCTTAAGTACTACAAACATATTCTGCACTATGGCAGCATGTTTTAGGGAACTATATAAACTAATTAAACTACTTTATTTTTAACTAGTTTCCGCAAAAGGGAAAAAATCATACTGAAAAAACAGATGGAAAACCATTATCAAACTAGAGTTCCACACTAGAGAAAATTGGGGGCATCTCCATTTTTTTAGTTTGAATCTGTTTCAGAGAGCAAAATCATCAAACGACAACATACACATCCTAGGATTTAAGGGGTACAATTAATCAGCTAAACCCAAATCACATTAGGACCAGGAAATGATAGAGAAGAAGTAAGACTTGTACTTCAACAATACTGAAGAACTAACTGTTGAAGAATGAAGAGTTAACTGAAGCAAAGCAAAATAATTAAACTAATTAAGCTTTTTACCATCAAGGAAAAAAAGATGATAGAATACACAGTTTCACTCCCAGTTGACAAACTCAAGTGGAATGGAAAGAAATCGTCAAAAAAACTCATCATCTAGTGATTAGGAATGGGATGAATAAAGCTCAACAAGTTAATTCAGAAGAACCCATCAGTCTCTGCTACAAGTTGAGCTAACTCAGAATAGCCAATAAATCTTTGCTACAATCAGATCCAAAAAAAGCCCAGAAAGAAACCAACCTGAAAATCCCAAATTGGGTCTGACCAATCTGATGCTGATCCTCAGAAGAACCCCAAATGAGCTCACACTAGAAACAGAAACAGACAATCATTAATTAAATGATAATCAAGGAGAAACCCTAATCTATACTTGCACAAATCAGATCGATAACACACAAAATCATCACTACAAAGAGAATCACTAGAAAAACCTAATTTGTACGAATCAGAACGGGAGATAGGATGAGAGACACTAGCTTCATATCGGGAGACGGAGAGAGAACCACAAAACCTAGTCAATACTCACACGAATATAGAGAGAACATCTTCACGATTAAGATCGCACAGGGGAAGAGAGTAAGACAGAAGAGAGGGAGACAGAAGAAGAGAGTAAGAGAGAGACGTACCAGGTGAGGCTCGATGTAGATTACGACCTGTGAGGCTCGATGTAGACGACGACCACCGCGAGTTGCTTCTCTCGCGCAGAGAGAAATTGAAATGACCTTGCCGGACTTCGGAATTGAAATTCCTCACTTAACCCACGCGAAATCCACTGTTGATTCATTTATGCACCTAAAGGCTCAAATCAAATCCATTGTCATTTAAATATCCAAACAGTGGATTTGGGCCCAAATTCCACCAAATCCAAATCCAGACCCAAATCCTTGTCAATCCAAACAGACTGTACAAGAATTTTCTCTTTAATCCTTCTGATCTTCTCCTTGGTATTGTCAAATTTATTTTTGCTACACCTTCTAAAGAGATGTCTGCATTCATAGAGTTTCTTTTGAACTTTGAACATGGATCAGGCAGAGCTAGAAACTCCACCCTTGTTTGACCACCTCACTAAATTGAGGAGGTCCTATCCATCTGTTCTCTATTTCGAACTGGTCTTTCATGGGGCTAGTGTCAATGACCAAGGGACATTGGTCAGAGCCTGTCATGATCTCATTTATGAGTTATGACCATGCGCTTAGGGTACATCACTCTCCAATCTGCATAAGCCAACAGTCTATCGAATTTTTCTCTAACATTGCCAGAAATTTTGTTAGTTGACCAAGTGTAGCTCAACCCTTTTGAATCAATTTCAAGCAGTCCCCCAATCTGAGATTCTTTTAGCAAATTGAGCAATTTCCCAACATGTAGCCTGCATCCCCTCTTTGTTTATCTTCGTACGTTAAGAGTCAGTGCTCCTTTGATACATTGCCATTTGTTATACTAGTAGAAATTAAGTTTGGAGTATAGAATAGGATATCAAGCTGCACATCCATAGTGTTCATAATTAAAAGAAAATAACACACATTTATTTATGTTTCCAGGATGCAATACCGACAAGTCATACACTATGTGATTCTCGTCAGACGCATTGCCAGCCCAACGTTTCACATGCACAAGACAATACACTTAAGAAAATAAAAATACGGTAGCACAACACATTATACAGATACACACATTTGTTTATTGTTCTTCACCATGGAAGCAGATAACATGAAAATTCACATCCCCCATTGACTACTAAATGGTGTCATATCAGTTGAGATGATGATCTTCAATATGCTTTGAGAATTCCAAACAGAAGTCCATCAGTGTTATTGGATCTTCAACGTTCTCATTCAGTTTTTCGTATTCGAAAGTCCATTTCACCACATTGTTCACTCCTTTGGTGTCGACGTGAACTGTAGCTGTGAAATCCTCGTACAGCTTCATGAGATCTCCTTCGAAAACCTTGAAGGTCACAGACTTGTTTTCCTCATCTATGGCTCCCACTACTACCCTAGCGATCTTCTGCTTTCCTTCTGTATGTTTAAATTAATCATCAGGTTTAGTTATTTATTTTTATTTATAAAATTCAAACTTCGGGACAAGTACAAATAGCATTTACACATACCATGAGTGTAGTTCCAGACGACGATAGAGCCAACAGTACCCCATTCACCTTCATGTAGGTCAACACCTTGTATGTGAGTGGGGGTAATTTCTGAAATTTCATGTGGTTTGTACCTGAATAAGTCATGGAACAAATCTGCGTCAGACTGTATTTCTATCTGTCTCACCAATTTTCCATGCACCCCAATCTCATTTGGAATCTCAGATGAACTGTTGAGATGATGATCTTCAATATGCTTGGAGAAATCCAAACAGAAGTCCATCAGTGATGTTGGATCTTCAACGTTGTCATTCAGTTTTTCAAATTCGAAAGTCCATTTCACCACATTGTCCTCTCCTGTGGTGTCCACGTGAATTGTAATTGTGAATTTTTTGTACAGCTCCATCAGATCTCCTTCGAAAACCCTGAATACAACAGACTTGTTTTCCTCATCTATGGCTTCCGCTGATGCCTTAGCAATCTTTTGCTTTCCTTCGGTATATTTAAATAGAAAAACTCATCAAGCCATACGTAATATTGAGGGACGATATAACCTTGTTACTCGCAACAAGGATAAAACTTAACAATGTAAATAAACCCCTACGTTTATTGTTTTTATTCCATAAATATAAACGAAACTGCCGGAAAAGGAAAGCGTGTGCTTAAGTACATAGTAGAATTTACACGTACCATGAGCATAGTTCCAGACCATGATAGAGCCAACTGCTCCCCATTCCCCTTCATGTAGATCAACACCTTGTATGTGAGCGGGGGCAATTTCAGAAGTTTTGTGTGGTTTGTTGCTGAATAAGTCGTGGAACAAATCCGCATCGGATTGTATTTTAACCTTCCCCACCATTGATCCATGCAACCCCATCTCTTGTATGCCTTCATTAAAATTGCAAAAGAATGGACAATTGATGTTATGCATCTTCTGCCTCCATGGCCGATGCTTTTATAGTATGAGATGGCACTGATCATTTTTGGGCAATAACAAATTGTGGCCACCGCCAACTTGCACCAAATACTATTATTTAAATACGGTCTAGCAATGCAGGGAAAGTTCGATCAGAGAATACAAACATCACTCCGTGAAAGAGAGAAGTTTTCCAGGGGCAGTGAAACATGAAAACTTCTTTAGAGTGAAAGATGGTCTACTCATAGGACTTGCTCATCTAGAAAAGAATAGTCAAAAAGGGTAGAAAACTACCGAGAATAGTGAAAATATGAATTACTTGTTCTAGTGGAATAACAATCCATGACTAACCTAAATGGCATGTTGCGAATGGGGTTGACTAGGAAATGAACCGTGTTTTAGTATGTTACCAGAAGTAGTAAAGAAAAACAAAAAAATGTAGATCTAAGGACCCAAATGGTGGTGAATTGCCAAAAAATGTATGTACTCCTCACAAGGTCAAGGGGCTTGTTATCTACGGACTCGGCATCAGACAGCCTGACTTAATGCTCAAGACTCTGAAAACACTAACAACCCCCAAAAAAAAAATACTCCAATAAGAAAATGACGTTTTCACAATTGGAGCTAAGACCATGTGCCATTACTTTATTATAATATGAAGAAGAGTAAGAACCAAAAAGTGGAGCCCGTAGAGACCCTCGAAATCATGAGATATATAACAGGCTGGAGAGGAACCATTCCCGGATAGCATTGCCTACTTAAACTAAAAAAGATCTCCTAATTAAGAAACATAGATTTCCAATGTAAGGAAAATCACAGTTTAGTATTAACATTCAGTGTGTAGAACCATTCTCCTTGAGATAATTATGTACCCTTACAGTAGTGGTACTTTTTTTGAGGTAAGGTGTTTTATCTCATACTACAAAATAGTGTTGAGGTCCTAAATTCTCCCTAGTTAATTATTTCAGGATTTTACCTAAATTCGCTAGTATTTAATTTGTGTCACTCATTTTCCTAGACTTTCAAAATATCAAAGGAAGACATTTGATACAATGAACATGAATATAGGCTGTAATTTTAATCACAATGCAGAAATTAGAACACCGTCACTACAAAATGGCCCAACATTTCATGAAGAATAAAAAAACCCAAGTTCGCACAAATGTGAGAAAATTGTGCTTCCATGCACTTTCCGGGACAGTGTTAAAAGGACAAACTGCCCTACAAAAACATTTTGTCCCTGAGAGTACTATCTAGCAACTAATATCCTATAGTGTGACACTTTTTGCCCCTTAAAATACACATTTCTGGGTTGTCGCTTCCTGGTTGGAAGTCAAACGGAAGGGATCAGATGGCAGGTGGTTAATTTTGATATGGATGCATACTTGTGCAGCACGACCAAGTAATTGAGTGTGGTTTTTAAAGGAAAGGGACAAAGCTAGAGGTAGGAGAGCCTGAAAGTAATGCCACATTAGTCAGAATATGTGTTCTGAGTTCTGCGCCAAACTAGGGCTAGAAGGTATCCGATAGAACATTCATAATGGAAGTGACAGTGGCACATCTCGTATCCCAGCTCCTCTGCGACCTGGTGGTTAGCTGACTCTATCACTTAACCAAACTGCATTATGAAGAAGAGTGTCTCAAATAGATTATTTTACTATTGCTGATTAATAATGCATCTTTAGGAGCCATCTAAGATGCTGCTCAAAAATACAATATTAAGAAATGTTTAGGTTTGTCTGCAACATCTCAGTTGGGGTATCTCTAGGTCTGGCATCTTAACACCTTATTTATTTTGTTTAGTTTTTCTGCAATATCTCTAGGTAGGAACCAAACATTGACCCTGCAGAGCCCTCAGAAATCATTGTCCACTTCAACTATAGAATGATCTCCTACTTAAGAATCTTAGAGTCCCAATATAGGGGAAATGAAATTTTTCAACGCTCTGTTAAAATTGAATATTTTAAACCATTATGTGTGCCTGAAGATAATTACATAAACTTATACTAGTAATTGCGTTTTTGTGGTACTTTAGGAGATCCTTTAGAAAAAAATTAATTTTGTAGATTTTTGAGATAGTGTGAACGTCCCAAAACTTCCCAGGTAGGTACTTATTTGAGGATCTTCCACATACAGTCCAGTGTACATTCCCTTTGCGTTACTTATTTTTCCCTAGCTTTAAATCATCCAAAACAATATATTTGATCTAACTAATTTGAAGATAAGACGTAATTTTGATCACAAAGTAGAAATTAGAACGCAGTCACTGCAAAAAGACCCGATATTTCATGAAGAATAAAAGAACTCAAGTTAGCACAATTGACGGAGTTCTATATACATCAAGAGCACAACTGCACAACAAAAACGTTATGTCATTGATAGTACTTTCTAGCAACCAGTATCCTATATGATGACACTTTTTACCCCTTAAAATCAGATGGCAAGTTGGTTAAATTCGACACGGATGCAAATTTGTGCAGCTCGGCCTAGATAATGAGGGTGGTTTTTAACTGAAAGTGAAAACGGACTAAGCTAGAGGAGGTAGGAGAGCCCGAAGTAATACCCACATTAGTGAGAATAGATGTTCTGACTTCTCCGAACCTTCTTCTGAAGTCCTTTCCGCCAAATGAGGGACAGAGGTCATCAGCCTTTGATACCAAAGACTGGCAGAGCTGTCCTCAACACCCTGGTACTCTACCAATTCTCCCAACTGCGTTATTAAGAAATGTTTTCCATTGTATAATACTAATAGTAATTTTTAGGATTGAACTTACTCGTGCTTAAAAATATACTAATTTTCAGAAATGTTTAGCTTATCTCTACGTATGGGATCTTAACAACCAGATTTATTTCATTTAATGACCCATGATTAGTCAGCACCATTATTGTTTTTAGGATCACAATGATAGACACTAATCAAATAGTAGAAGTCGCAAGTAGTACAGATCATAGATAAATCTATGCATGCAAATATACATATACATGCATATATATATATATATATGTGTGTATATATATATACATATATATATATATGTGTGTGTATATATATATATATATATCGCGTGTCCGCGTACATATATACATAAAGACATTAAAGCAATAACAATTTTAGTCACTACCAAGTACAAATAGATCAAAGCATAATTAATTTCAGACACTACAGTAGGTCTTCGATTCTTCAATTCTTTCGTGTTCGCCTCTTCGCGTTTTTCTCTTTGTTTCGCAACCCTGATGAGTATTTGAGATAGTGTGCGGCTAGGGTTAAGGATCTATGTATTGAGAAGATGATACTTGATTATTTCAGAACAGTCCCTCTAATTTTTAATATATCACAAAAAGAACCCCGAGAAATTTTAAAAAATTTCAGACACTCCGATTTAAGACACGCGTGTCTCCCGCGTGTCGGACGGCTAGACACGCCATTTTTTCTGTTTTTGGAACCAAAACGCCACCTGGCATGTCGGAGACGTTTAGGCCGAGTGAAGGAGACGTTTCCGCGTGTCGGAGTGTCTGAAAAGCGAACCTGAAAATATTTGGAGTGTCGGTGCAACAAATCACTACCTAACTCATATACTATGGTACTCTAGGCACATTACATAACATTCTATCAATTAGGTTTTATTCGTCCTCAATATAAATCACCTTCTCTCTATCCGTCGCCTCCCTTGTGAGCTCCTAAAGCACTCTTTCCACTTTCGTTCCATCAAACCACCTCCTTGAGAGATGATGTGAGAGCTCCATATAGTAGGTTTTGAGGAGAAGATCTTGAAACCTATGACTCCGAGCATATCTAATTGTTGATCTCATGGCGAACATCTTGGCCATGGAAGAATTTTTTCTTAAGGGAACCAGATATACAAAGGCTGGAAAAATCCCTTTTGAGTATCTATCAAAGATCCTCCACATGCAATCCCCAATTCGTCGCAAGTCGAAGCATCCGTATTCATCCTCAAACGATCGACCGATGACAGCTGCAACCGCTTTCGCTCCTCATCTAAATCTCCAACACCATTTCTGAGACCAGGGTTAGTAGTATCGTGAAGTTAGATGATCAATATCATTTGGAACTAGAAAATATTTTTCAATTGATTCTGACTCAAATAGTTTCTTATTGCGAGATCTCTGCATTTCCCACAAGAAGAAGGAGATTCGCTTTTCTGAGAACGATTCTCCAAGTTGCTTCATTTGGATCTGAATTGGACGGTTTACATTGATTGTTTTGTAGGTCAAGACGATGAGATCCCCAAACCAAAGAAGCCCCTGAACAGTGTAAAAAAGGTGACTGCAGGTTATACAAACAATTGATACATCAATTTTTTTCCTTGACATTAATTGCTTAAGAGGAAAATAATTGGTTGGAAGTCTCAAATAATTATTTTTATCTTATCAGGGATGTTTAATGTCCAAATATTTTTTCAAAACTGATTACAGTCAGAACTAGAAGAAGAACAATAGTTCGAAGTACTGTATTTGTTTAGTATAGTCATTGCTACATGCAAGGGTGGATGCAAGCATTCAGTTGTGGGGGGCTATAGCCCCCAGTCAAATTTTTGAAATAGCAATTTTGACCTACATTTTATTATAAAATTATTTTTTAGCCCTACTGAACTTAAATAATAACCCTTTTACTTAGTTTTATTCGGAAAAATTTCCACTTTTAAAATGTTTGCCCCCACTGTCCTCGATCCGCCCCTGCCCACTAATCTCCATATACATCATCCACTTTGTGTAACTGCTGTGAGAATATAAAATAATAAAAATAAGGATAAAAGACACTAACTACCCCTGAGTTTAGCATTAATTTCACCCCGTTATCCTATGTTTTGGAAAAAGACAGTTTGCACCTTTTTTTGAATGGAGGCTGACGGTTGACTAACAGTACGGGAAAAAAATATCATTTTACCCTTGGAGTTTTATACAACTACCCCCTATATATTACCCTTAATCCCCCTCTCCCTCATTTCTGACCCTAATTCCTCTTTCTCTCTTCCCCGTCTATCTCTCAACCTCTCTCTCGCTCTCTATCTCTCTCGCTCTTATCTCTCTCTCTATCTCATGGATTCTCATAACTCCGGTGAGCACCAAGGAGCTTCGGGGTCTAAGAAACCGGCGAGATCTCCAGCGAAAGGAGCTCAGCCGCAGAAAGACCGACAAACACAAATCGAAGCCAGAGACCGGCGGGCTAGGCATCCGGTGGACTGTTGTGCGAATATATTTAAATTGAACCCGAATCTAAAGCTCAAGACCAACGGTCAGACCATCGAGTGGATGCTCAGGCGTGCGGAGGATTCCGGGATCATCGACGCTGCCGTCTCCGCCAGGAAGAAATTGACCGAACAGCCACCGCTTTGCCGGACCTGCCGGTCGCCGCACCCGCCCACAGATCCGAGAAGAATCTCCGCTTCCGCCGCCGCCGCCGTCCGTCGTTGCCCTTGACAACCAATTTGGCTTAGATTACACCGCACCTGCCGTGGAGGCTAATCCTACGATGTGGGTGCAGCCCAAACTACCACTACCACCATCGCCGCCGCGATTTGGGGGTTTTGTTGCTGAGTAGACACTAAACCCTAGTTGCAGTTCAGGTGGGTTCGTTGTGTTTTCCGGCAGCGACCTTTTGTTATTGAAGCACCCTTATCTGGCGCGGTTGCTGTCACCATCAACAGCAGCACCACAACATTCCAATGATGTTGCCGTTGAGGAGATGCTTAACCTTGATGACTACACAGGAGGAGGAAGTGGTGGTTGGATCAGTCAGTTGATGGACGCCAACCACCCAATTTTCCAGAACTCGTACCCGCCGCCAACTAGCCGCCAGCAGCAAGAGGAGGAGGAGGGTGGTCTAAGCCTTGGCTGAAACCGCCACCTGCTTTAGTGATGGAGATTAGCAGTGCTAGTTGAAGTTGTAACCTAGTTGTTTGCTTTGTTGTTTCGGGTTTAGGGTGTTTATTTCGTGGTGTATAGTTCGGTGTCTATAGGTGATGAACATCATCGGTTTAAGAGTCAATGTAAGTTTTCTTTCCTGTATTGTGTTTCTGAAATGAATGTTTCCCTGCGTTTTCTATACCGCGAAACATTCATTTCACAAACACAATACTGGAAAGAAAAACTTACATTGACTCTTAAACCGATGTTCCATCAACAGACACCGGACTATACAACACGAAAAAAACACACTAAACCCGAAACAACAAAGCAAACAACTAGGTCACAAATTCAACTAGCATTGCCAATCTCCATCACTAAATCAGGTGGCGGTTTCAGCCAAGGCTCGGACCACCATCCTCCTCCTCTTGTTGCTGGCGGCCAGTTGCGGCGGGTACGAGTTCTGGAAAATTGGGTGGTCGGCTTCCATCAACTGACAGATCCAACCACAATTTCCTCGTCCTGTGTATTCATCAAGGTTAAGCATATCCTCATCAGCAACATCATTGGAATCTTGTGGTGCAGTTGTTGATGGTGATGATGGTGATAGCAACCACGCCAGATAAGGGTCCTGCAGTAACAAAAGGTCGCTGTCGGAAAACTCAACGAACCCACCTGAACTGCAACTAGGGTTCACCGTCTGCTCAGCCACAAAACCCCCAAATCGCGGCGGAGATGGTGGTGGTGGTAGTTGGGGCTGCACCCACATCGTAGGATTAGCCTCCATGACAGGTTCGGTGTAATCCAAGCCAAATTGGTTGTCAAGGGAAACGATGGACGGCGGCGGTGGAAGCTGAGAATCGTCTCCAATCTGAGGGACCGGCGCGGCGGTGGCTGTTGGGTCAATTACTTTCTGGCGACGACGACATCAGCTATGATCCCGGACTCCTCCGCTCACCTGAGCATCCACTCGATTGTCTGACCGTCGGTCTTGAGCTTTAGCTTCGAGGTCATTTTCAAGATCTTCGCACAGCAGTCCGCCAGAATCCTGATCCGCCAGTCTCTGTCTTCAATTTGTGTGTGTCGGTCTTTCTTCGGCTGAGCTCCCTTCGCTGGAGATCTCGTCGATTTTTTAGACCTGGAAGCTCCTTGGTGCTCACCGGCGTTATGAGAATCCATGAGATAGAGAGAGATAAGAGAGAGCGAGCGAGAGGTTGAGAGAGAGATAGAGGGGGAAGAGAGAAAGAGGAATTAGGGTTAAAAATGAGGGAGAGAGGGGTTAAGCGTAATATATAGGGGGTAATTGTATTAAATTCTAGGTGTAAAATAATTTTTTTTCCTGTATTGTTAGTCAACCGTCAGCCTCCATCCAAAAAAGGTGCAGACTGTCTTTTTCCAAAACACAGGATAACGGGGTGAAATTAATCATAAACTTAGGGGTGGTCAGTGTCTTTTACCCTTATTTTTTTATTCTATTCTCTCACATCAGTTACACAAATTGGCGGATGTATATGGAGACCAGTGGCCGGCGGATCCAGGATTTTGCCTCAGTGGGGGGTAAAAATTTAAAAGTGGACATTTGTCCAAATAAAACTAAATAAAAGGGTTATTATTTAATTTCTGTGGGGGCTAAAAAATAATTTTATACTAAAACGTAGGTCAAAATTGTTATTTTATGAACTTGAGTGGGGGCTATAGCCCCCACAACTTAGTGCTTGCATCCGCCCTACCCAGTGGGGATAATAATTTTTTGAAATTTACGATATTCACCCAATATTTTGTTTATTTAATTATATTATGCCCACTCAAGTTTTGATATTTATAATTTTTACGTTACATTCCGTCAATATAATTACATTAGCTCCCACTCAAATTACATATTCGCCTCATTAATCAATTTAAGTCATCATTTTAACCCTTAATTACTTCAAAACTTATCGAAAGAACCGTCATTAAATTTGAATTTTTTTCTAGCCTCCGCTGGGCCAAATTTCTGGATCCTCCTCTGATTACAGAGTTGATTTTACCAAAAATGAAATGTTATATCAATGTTTTGTCGTAGCTTTCATGTAATACTTACCAAACAACATGTAATCCAAAATTTACAGCAGTTTTCTAATACTGATTCTCACACAACAACTTCTAATGCCGCAATTGCATTCTCAAACTAGCACGGGGATTGAAAAAAATCGAGTAAAACACACCTTCACCCCCTCTAGTTAGTTTGAAGCACACTTTCACATTTCTGTTTGAAAAATGACCCTTCCACTCTTCCACTGTACCGAACTCCAGAAAACTTACACTCATGTTATGTCGTTTGGAGTTGAGATGTGTCGCTAAAAACAATTTTGAGGACAAATTCAACACCCACATTATGCAAAATATGAAATTACTCAAAGACAGTTGTTAAACCCGAACAAGTTGTTGAACCGGAAAAGATGACGGGTCCATGGGTCACCGGTTGGACCGATGGGTCAATAAGTAATTATTAATGACACATCAAATTAAAATTATAATGAAATAAATTAATATATGTCGTATAGTAATGCAAATCGGTAACTTCATGTGTTTTTTGACATTTTAATACATGAAATCTCAAAAATGTTAAAAAGAAAAATGTTAACTCAAGCTGTTAAATTTTAAGTTAATGCTTACAGCGTGTAAAAGATAAGACATGTTCAACACAGTTAACCCGGACCGGATCACCGGATATATCACAAATCCGCCGAGTTTGACCGAGTCAACATTAAATGCGAACTAGACTCGATCCATGTGTAATTACTATGCTCAAAGGTATAATACATTTATGACATGTGGTGCAAATATGTATCCATATCAACTTTTAGTGCTGGACCCCTTCCCACACTAATAACTTCGCATACAGGTGATTTTTATTTGAAGTTCAACATACTGAAGAGGTGGACGTGTCATTGTCTAAACTGGAAGACTCAAACTAAAGGGGGCAGAAAATGTCTTTTATCCTAGACAAACATGTGTCTTTTTTCTTTATCTTAAAGCCGACAAAGTTGCTTACGTTTCTAGGGTTTTAGAACCTTGAATGGGCTATTTGTTTATAGGATGGTAAGCAATATTTTTATTGTTTCAACAGCCCAATGGAGGCCCGCATCAGATCTTTAACAAGAAACAAAATCATCTAGTGGGCCACCCTCACACACCTGATCCAATGTGGATTTCTTTCTTTATTTTACTATTGTTTTAATCGGCCCATTCCTTTTTTTTTCAAAAAAACAAACAAGTTCATCTAGTGAACATTTGTTGGTGCAGAAGTATTGTTGCATGGTACTAACAAACATTTTAGAGCTCTGAACTTTCTCTTCCGTAGAGAGAGAACCCGTCGCCTCATCAGCGGCGGCGGGTTAGTCAGCTATGTTTTTGGATCTTGGGTGGTGCTTGTCCTCCGATTGCCTTCCTCCCCGTGTGGCGCTGGTTTCCGTGCGTCCTCCCCGGCTAGATCTGGTTTTTCCCGTGGTGGCTGTTCACCCCCTCCCCCGCTTGTGAGGTTGTTCCCTCCTCCTCCCCCTCGTTTTTGTCGGTTCCTTGACCGCTACGAGTTCCCCCGGAGCTGTCCTCCTGCCGCTTATCAACACCACCAGGGGCTTCCCTCTCTCTTTCTAGATTAGCGTAGTGTCCTCTCTCAGGCGCCGCCCACCGCGTTTTCACCGTCACCGAACACGAGACACCGCCCACCGCCACACCGGATTTTCCATCGCCGTTGCCTCGCCGAGATCTCCAATCGCGTTTCCACCGCCTCATCGACCACATAGGCGGTGGGTTTATAGACCACCATCAGTAACAGATGGAAAACCATTATCAAACTAGAGTTCCACACTAGAGCAAATTGGGGGCTTCTCCATTTTTTTATTTTGAATCTGTTTCAGAGAGCAAAATCATCAAACGACAACATACATATCCTAGGATTTAAGGGGTACAATTAATCAGCTAAACCCAAATCACATTAGGATCAGGAAATGATAGAGAAGAAGTAAGACTTGTACTTCAACAATACTGAAGAACTAACTGTTGAAGAATGAAGAGTTAACTGAAGCAAAGCAAAATAATTAAACTAATTAAGCTTTTTACCATCAAGGAAAATGATAGAATACACAGTTTCACTCCCAGTTGACAAACTCAAGTGGAATGGAAAGAAATCATCAAAAAAGCTCATCATCTAGTGATTAGGAATGGGATGAATAAAGCTCAACAAGTTAATTCAGAAGAACCCATCAGTCTCTGCTACAAGTTGAGCTAACTCAGAAGAGCCAATAAATCTTTGCTGCAATCAGATCCAAAAAAAGCCCAGAAAGAAATCAACCTGAAAATCCCAAATTGGGTCTGACCAATCTGATGCTGATCCTCAGAAGAACCCAAATGAACTCACACTAGAAACAGAAACAGACAATCATTAATTAAATGATAAGCAAGGAGAAACCCTAATCTATACTTGCACAAATCAGATCGATAACACATAAAATCATCACTACAAAGAGAATCACGAGAAAAACCTAATTTGTACGAATCAGAACGGGAGATAGGAGGAGAGACACTAGCTTCATATCGGGAGACGGAGAGAGAACAACAAAACCTAGTCAATACTCACACGAATATAGAGAGAACATCTTCACGATTAAGATCGCACAGGGGAAGAGAGTAAGACAGAAGAGAGGGAGACAGAGAAAGAGAGTAAGAAAGAGACGTACCAGGTGAGGCTCGATGTAAATGACGACCTGTGAGGCTCGATGTAGACGACGACCACCGCGAGTTGCTTCTCTCGCGCAGAGAGAAATTGAAATGACCTTGTCGGACTTCGGAATTGAAATTCCTCACTTAACCCACGCGAAATCCACTGTTGATTCATTTATGCACCTAAAGGCCTAAATCAAATCCATTGTCATTTAAATATCCAAACAGTGGATTTGGGCCCAAATCCCACCAAATCCAAATCCATACCCAAATCCTTGTCAATCCAAACAGACTGTACAAGAATTTTCTCTTTAATCCTTCTGATCTTCTCCTTGGTATTGTCAAATTTATTTTTGCTACACCTTCTAAAGAGATGTCTGCATTCATAGAGCTTCTTTTGAACTTTGAACATGGATCAGGCAGAGCTAGAAACTCCACCCTTGTTTGACCACCTCACTAAATTGAGGAGGTCCTATCCATCTGTTCTCTATTTCGAACTGGTTTTTCATGGGTCTAGTGTCAATGACCAAGGGACATTGGTCAGAGCCTGTCATGATCTCATTTATGAATTATGACCATGCGCTTAGGGTACATCACTCTCCAATCTGCATAAGCCAACAGTCTATCGAATTTTTCTCTAACATTGCCAGAAATTCTGTTAGTTGACCAAGTGTAGCTCAACCCTTTTGAATCAATTTTTAGCAGACCCCCAATCTGAGATTCTTTTAGCAAATTGAGCTATTTCCCAACATGTAGCCTGCATCCCCTCTTTGTTTATCTTCGTACGTTAAGAGTCAGTGCTCCTTTGATACATTGCCATTTGTTATACTAGTAGCAATTAAGTTTGGACTACAGAATAGGATATCAAGCTGCACATCCATAGTGTTCATAATTAAAAGAAAATAACACACATTTATTTATGTTTCCAGGATGCAATACCGACAAGTCATACACAATGTGATTCTCGTCAGACGCATTGCCAGCCCAACGTTTCACATGCACATGACAATACACTTAAGCAAATAAAAATAAGGTAGCACAACACATTTTACAGATACACACATTTGTTTATTGTTCTTCACCATGGAAGCAGACAACATGAAAATTCACATCCACCATTGACTACTAAATAGTGTCATATCAGTTGAGATGATGATCTTCAATATGCTTTGAGAATTCCAAACAGAAGTCCATCAGTGTTATTGGATCTTCAACGTTCCCATTCAGTTTTTCGTATTCGAAAGTCCATTTCACGACATTGTTCACTCCTTTGGTGTCAACGTGAACTGTAGCTGTGAAATCCTTGTACAGCTTCATGAGATCTCCTTCGAAAACCTTGAAGGTCACAGACTTGTTTTCCTCATCTATGGCTCCCACTACTACCCTAGCGATCTTCTGCTTTCCTTCTGTATGTTTAAATTAATCATCAGGTTTAGTTATTTATTTTTATTTATAAAATTAAAACTACGGGATAAGTACAAATAGCATTTACACATACCATGAGTGTAGTTCCAGACGACGATAGAGCCAACAGTACCCCATTCACCTTCATGTAGGTCAACACCTTGTATGTGAGTGGGGGTAATTTCTGAAATTTCATGTGGTTTGTACCTGAATAAGTCATGGAACAAATCTGCGTCAGACTTTATTTCTATCTGTCTCACCAATTTTCCATGCAACCCAATCTCATGATTTGGAATCTCAGATGAACTGTTGAGATGATGATCTTCAATATGCTTGGAGAAATCCAAACAGAAGTCCATCAGTGATGTTGGATCTTCAACGTTGTCATTCAGTTTCTCAAATTCGAAAGTCCATTTCACCACATTGTCCTCTCCTTTGGTGTCCACGTGAATTGTAATTGTGAAGTTTTTGTATAGCTCCATCAGATCTCCTTCGAAAACCCTGAATACAACAGACTTGTTTTCCTCATCTATGGCTTCCGCTGATGCCTTAGCAATCTTTTGCTTTCCTTCTGTATATTTAAATAGAAAAACTCATCAAGCCATACGTAATATTGAGGGACGATATAACCTTGTTACTCGCAACAAGGATAAAACTTAACAATGTAAATAAACCACTAGGTTTATTGTTTTTACTCCATAAATTTAAACGAAACTACCGGAAAAGGAAAGCGTGTGCTTAAGTACATAGTAGAATTTACACGTACAATGAGCATAGTTCCAGACCATGATAGAGCCAACTGCTCCCCATTCCCCTTCATGTAGATCAACACCTTGTATGTGAGCGGGGGCAATTTCAGAAGTTTCGTGTGGTTTGTTGCTGAATAAGTCGTGGAACAAATCCGCATCGGATTGTATTTCAACCTTCCCCACCAATGATCCATGCAACCCCATCTCTTGTATGCCTTAATTAAAATTGCAAAAGATGGACAATTGATGTTATGCATCTTCTGCCTCCATGGCCGATGCTTTTGTAGTGAGCTATGTATGAGATGGCACTGATCATTTTTTGGGCAATAACAAATTGTGGCCACAGCCAACTTGCACCAAATACTATTATTTAAATACGGTCTAGCAATGCAGGGAAAGTTCGATCAGAGAATACAAACATCACTCCGTGAAAGAGAGAAGTTTTCCTGGGGCAGTGAAACATGAAAACTTCTTTAGAGTGAAAGATGGTTTACTCATAGGACTTGCTCATCTAGAAAAGAATAGTCAAAAAGGGTTGAAAACTACCGAGAATAGTGAAAATATGAATTACTTGTTCTTGTGGAATAACAATCCATGACTAACCTAATTGGCATGTTGCGAATGGGTATGTTACCAGAAGTAGTAAAGAAAAACAAAAAAAATGTTGATCTAAGGACCCAAATGGTGGTGAATTGCCAAAAAATGTATGTACTCCTCACAAGGTCAAGGGGCTTGTTATCTACGGACTCGGCATCAGGCAGCCTGACTTAATGCTCAAGACTCAGAAAACACTAACAACCCCCAAAAAAAAATACTCCAATAAGAAAATGACGTTTTCACAGTTGGAGCTAAGACCATGTGCCATTACTTTATTATAATATGAAGAAGAGTAAGAACCAAAAAGTGGAGCCCGTAGACACCCTAGAAATCATGAGATATATAACAGGCTGGAGAGGAACTGTTCCCGGATAGCATTGCCTACTTAAACTAAAAATGATCTACTAATTAAGAAACATAGATTTCCAATGTAAGGGAAATAACAGTTTAGTATTAACATTCAGTGCGTAGAACCATTCTCCTTGAGATAATTATGTACCCTTAAAGTAGTGGTACTTTTTTTGAGGTAAAGTGTTTTATCTCATACTACAAATAAGTGTTAAGGTCCTAAATTCTCCCTAGTTAATTATTTCAGGATTTTACATAAATTCGCTAGTATTTAATTTGTGTCACTCATTTTCCTAGACTTTCAAAATATCAAAGGAAGACATTTGATACAATGAACATGACTATAGGCTGTAATTTTAATCACAATGCAGAAATTAGAACACCGTCACTACAAAATGGCCCAACATTTCGTGAAGAATAAAAAAACCCAAGTTCGCACAAATGTGAGAAAATTGTGCTCCAATGCACTTTCCGGGACAGTGTTAAAAGGACATACTGCCCTACAAAAACATTTTGTCCCTGAGAGTACTATCTAGCAAATAATATCCTATAGTGTGACACTTTTTGCCCCTTAAAAGACACATTTCTGGGTTCTCGCTTCCTGGTTGGAAGTCAAACGGAAGGGATCAGATGGCAGGTGGTTAATTTTGATATGGATGCAAACTTGTGCAGCACGACCAAGTAATTGAGTGTGGTTTTTAAAGGAAAGGGACAAAGCTAGAGGTAGGAGAGCCTGAAAGTAATGCCACATTAGTCAGAATATGTGTTCTGAGTTCTGCGCCAAACTAGGGCTAGAAGGTATCCGATAGAACATTCATAATGGAAGTGACAGTGGCACATCTCGTATCCCAGCTCCTCCGCGACCTGGTGGTTAGCTGACTCTATCACTTAACGAAACTGCATTATGAAGAAGAGTGTCTCAAATAGATTATTTTACTATTGCTGATTAATAATGCATCTTTAGGAGCCATCTAAGATGCTGCTCAAAAATACAATATTAAGAAATGTTTAGGTTTGTCTGCAACATCTCAGTTGGGGTATCTCTAGGTATGGCTTCTTAACACCTTATTTATTTTGTTTAGTTTTTCTGCAATATCTCTAGGTAGGAACCGAACATTGACCCTGCAGAGCCCTCAAAAATCATTGTCCACTTCAACTAAAGAATGATCTCCTACTTAAGAATCTTAGAGTCCCAATATAGGGAAAATGACATTTTTCAACGCACTGTTAAAATTGAGTATTTTAAACCATTATGTGTGCCTGAAGATAATTACATAAACTTATACTAGTAATTGAGTTTTTGTGGTACTTTAGGAGATCCTTTAGAAAAAAATTAATTTTGTAGATTTTTGAGACAGTGTGAACGTCCTAAAACTTCCCAGGTAGGTACTTATTTGAGGATCTTCCACATACAGTCCATTGTACATTCCCTTTGTGTTACTCATTTTTCCCTAGCTTTAAATCATCCAAAACAATATATTTGATCTAACTAATTTGAAGATAAGACGTAATTTTGATCACAAAGTAGAAATTAGAACGCAGTCTGATACAGTATCCGTATCAATATTTAGCAGTTTATTTATTTATTAGTATTTAGGTTATTTAATAATAATCCGGGCTTGGCCCGTTAGGTCTAGGGTTAGGGTTAGGGTCCAGTATTAGTCTATTTAAGTGATGTACTCCCTCATTATTAATCAGTCAATAAACAAGTATTTCTCTCAACTCTCGTCTATCTATCTCTTTTATCTCTCTCGGAGACCGTAGCATCTCGAATCGCTACAAACCGATACGCTAAGCGTATCATTGGTGCTTTCATTGAGAGCGTCGGTTGGACTTATCGTTCGCGGCGCTCGCCCCCGGACTCATGGATCTCCCTTACGCTGTTGTGAATCTCAGTCGCAAGGGTGTCCAACTGGTGCTTTTCGATGAAATCGATGAGCTCTCACGACAAGGTGAAGCGATTTATTGTCTCACCTTGGCAGACTTGGAAAAACTTCAAACTACTGGGTACATTACCACTGCAGATCTCGAATGCCTCAATGCAAGTCAGAATCGATTCAGATTAATTTCGACGGATGAATTCTGCCGCCTCCAGGACATAATCAGAGACGGCGAACTTCCGCTAGATGAAGAACAGATTCAGTCACCAATCGAAGACAAGGAGCAAGAGCAGCAGCAGCAGGAGGTACGAATCGCGACGGTTCCACAGCTGCTGCCTCCGCCATCGTCGCCGCCGTTGCAGCAAACCCAGCAGCAGCAGTCGCCGCCGTCTTCCCCGACGCCGGCGATACCAACCCAGCACAACCGCCACCACGAACCCAGCAACCGCCGGCCAAATCAGAGCCGTCCTTGCTTCAGTTTCCGGCAACAACTCCACCGCAAATCTAACCCGTCAATCGGACAACCACGAGAAAAGCCGCACCAATCGCCGGCGATTTGCCCTGGGTATTGGAGATTACCATCGTCTTCTTCAAGTCCGGCGAACCAAGCATCGACCGGACGAAGACAACACCCCGACGACCCTCCAATCGACCTCCGGGCGCTGCGACCACCACCAGTCACGCCATCTCCGACGCCGTTGCCACCGGCAGAGCCGCCACCGCCTCTGTTCTTCCACCCAGACCCGCCGCCTCCAACAACCTGTAAGGGTTTTCTCCTTCAGCAGTTGGGTGCTCAAAACAAATTTGGGCCAAATTTTGAGCTTAACACATACTGTGGACTGACTTATTCAAGTGGGCTCAATCTTTCAATAGGGTTTAATTGTTATTTTGGGCGTAATATTTTTTGGCTGACCAGAAATTTTGTGTATGGGAATGATTTAGGCGCACAACGCGATATATTAAACATCGTCCTCTACCCATTCGACCCGGGCAATAATAGAAGAGATTTTTCACGTCCGCCTTGAGGGCAAGGCGATTTTCAAGCGTGGGGGAGTTGATACGGTATCCGTATCGATATTTAGCAGTTTATTTATTTATTAGTATTTAGGTTATTTAATAATAATCCGGGCTTGGCCCGTTAGGTCTAGGGTTAGGGTTAGGGTCCAGTATTAGTCTATTTAAGTGATGTACTCCCTCATTATTAATCAGTCAATAAACAAGTATTTCTCTCAACTCTCGTCTATCTATCTCTTTTATCTCTCTCGGAGACCGTAGCATCTCGAATCGCTACAAACCGATACGCTAAGCGTATCACAGTCTTTGCAAAAAGACCCGATATTTCATGAAGAATAAAAGAACTCAAGTTAGCACAATTGGCGGAGTTCTATATACATCAAGAGCACAACTGCACAACAAAAACGTTATGTCATTGATAGTACTTTCTAGCAACCAGTATCCTATATGATGACACTTTTTACCCCTTAAAATCAGATGGCAAGTTGGTTAAATTCGACACGGATGCAAATTTGTGCAGCTCGGCCTAGATAATGAGGGTGGTTTTTAACTGAAAGTGAAAACGGACTAAGCTAGAGGAGGTAGGAGAGCCCGAAAGTAATACCCACATTAGTGAGAATAGATGTTCTGACTTCTCCGAACCTTCTTCTGAAGTCCCTTCCGCCAAATGAGGGACAGAGGTCATCAGCCCTCGATACCAAAGACTGGCAGAGCTGTCCTCAACACCCTGGTACTCTACCAATCCTCCCAACTGCTTTATTAAGAAATGTTTTCCATTGTATAATACTAATAGTAATTTTTAGGATTGAACTTACTCGTGCTTGAAAATATACTAATTTTCAGAAATGTTTAGTTTATCTCTACGTATGGGATCTTAACAACTAGATTTATTTCATTTAATAACCCATGATTAGTCAGCACCATTATTGTTTTTAGGATCACAATGATAGACACTAATCAAATAGTAGAAGTCGCAAGTAGTACAGATCATAGATAAATCTATGCATGCAAATATACATATAAATGCATATATATGTGTGTATTTATATATACATCTATATATACATGTATATATATACATATATATATGTATAGATATATGTATATATATATATGTATATATGTATCGCGTGTCCGCGTTTCGTATATATATATATATATATATCTATATATATATATATATATATATGTATATATATATATATATATATCGCGTGTCCGCGTACATATATACATAAAGACATTAAAGCAATAACATTTTTAGTCACTACCAAGTACAAATAGATCAAAGCATAATTAATTTCAGACACTACAGTAGGTCTTCGATTCTTCAATTCTTTCGTGTTCGCCTCTTCGCGTTTTTCTCTTTGTTTCGCAACCCTGATGAGTATTTGAGATAGTGTGCGGCTAGGGTTAAGGATCTATGTATTGAGAAGATGATACTTGACTATTTCAGAACAGTCCCTCTAATTTTTAATATATCACAAAAAGAACCCCGAGAAATTTTAAAAAATTCCAGACACTCCGGTTTAAGACACGCGTGTCGGACGGCTAGACACGCCATTTTTTCTGTTTTTTGAACCAAAACGCCACCTGGCATGTCGAAGACGTTTAGGCCGAGTGTCGGAGACGTTTCCGCGTGTCGGAGTGTCTGAAACGCGAACCAGAAAATATTTGGAGTGTCGGTGCAACAAATCACTACCCAACTCATATACTATGGTACTCTAGGCACATTAGATAACATCCTATCAATTAGGTTTTATTCGTCCTCAATATAAATCACCTTCTCTCTATCCGTCGCCTCCCTTGTGAGCTCCTAAAGCACTCTTTCCACTTCCGTTCCATCAAACCACCTCCTTGAGAGATGATGTGAGAGCTCCATATAGTAGATTTTGAGGAGAAGATCTTGAAACCTATGACTCCGAGCATATCTAATTATTGATCTCATGGCGAACATCTTGGCCATGGAAGAATTTTTTCTTAAGGGAACCAGATATACAAAGGCTGGAAAAACCCCTTTTGAGTATCTATCAAAGATCCTCCACATGCAATCCCCAATTCTTCGCAAGTCGAAGCATCCGTATTCATCCTCAAACGATCGACCGATGACAGCTGCAACCGCTTTCGCTCCTCATCTAAATCTCCAACACCATTTCTGAGACCAGGGTTAGTAGTATCCTGAAGTTAGATGATCAATATCATTTGGAACTAGAAAATATTTTTCAATTGATTCTGAATCAAATAGTTTTTTGTTGCGAGATCTCTGCATTTCCCACAAGAAGAAGGAGATTCGCTTTTCTGAGAACGATTCTCCAAGTTGATTCATTTGGATCTGAATTGGACGATTTACATTGATTGTTTTGTAGGTCAAGACGATAAGATCCCCAAACCAAAGGAGCTCCCTGAACTGTGTAAAAAATGTGAGATTCATCCTCTTCTGCTCTGCAGTTTATACAAACAATGGATACATTGATTGTTTTGGCCCATATGTCTGTGAACTAAAAACTGTAGAATCAGAAGTCATGTGATTACAGGATCCGGAGTCGAAGAACCAAAACTTTGTATTAGATGTGGAAAAGAGAGAATCATGAGTTTCCTGATTCAATATCAGGCCCAAAAGGCGTTGTTAAGCATAGCATATTCAGACTGTGAAGTAGAGGGGTGATTAGAAGAATCGCCAACATGAGCAACTATAGTGAGACTTGAGGAGTCATGCAACTTAGGATGCTCCGGACAGTCAGAGAAGGAGTGGTACGAAATTTTGATCCCACAATATACGCAGCGGCGGATAGGGCAATGAGGAAGCTTGTGTCCTCCTAAATGGCAGTAACTAGAATAGTTAGCCATGAAAGATACCAGTAGCGTGATAAATATCCAAGAACGTAGCTCAATAGCCAAACATTGTCAAGAACAAGCAATAGCAGGCTTAAGTCCGACTAATCCAACCGTGGAATCAAATTCAGGAGCTCCAAAAACCTTGAGAAGTTGTGAGAAGCAATCCAAAAAGCTCGGCAGAAGCAAAAAAAAATCAGGTTGGTCAAAGATGTGACCGATCCAAAAGTACCAAGAAACAACACAAAAAGACAAAATTTGGTAAAACGGAGTCCAAAAATGAACTCAGGGCATTGAAAAACATTGGGAAAGGGTGCTGGCCGGTTCAAAACGAGAGACAAAACGAGCCAAAATGAGATAGTCAAAGGAAAGGAGTCAAACGAGCCGATGAGAAGTCGGCTGGCTGGAAAGAAGCCGTGGCTCACACGATTGGCTGGGAGCGAAGTAGTGGCTCACGCGGAAGCCACCGGCTAGGGACGAAGCCGCGAGTAAGAGTTGAGCCGTGAAGGAGCAGAACGCGCCTAGTGCGAGAGCTGGCGCGATCCAGCGAGTGGGAGTTTGGAGACGACGTCCTAATCTACAGCTGGCGCATGTGGGAGTGTGACAACGCGTTCGTCCAAAAATTTGGGATTCGGATCGGATTTTGATTATGAGTAGAATGGATCTGGTGGTGTAGTATCTTGGTTACCGGAGGACGACGAATCATAAGAAGCCGTGAGTATGTACTATTCTTGGACTGAAAATTGAACGAAGAACGCACTATACTTGAAACTCTAAGATCGTTGGGGCCCTGATACCATTATACAAAATTGAGAAAAGTGGAATAATCTTTTTATTCAACTCAACTAAATTAGTGTAAAGGGGTCGTATTAATAGACTATACAAGAAGTTAAAATAACATGCTAGAGCGATGTGGGACAAATACTATACATATATCATGTGCTTCCTTGGCATCAAGACTGTTGAAGAGCAGCTCCCACTTCAAGCAACAAAAAGAAGACAGTTGTTATGTTTGAAGGCCAATAAACCATTGCTTGATGAACGCAACATACAAGATAACACTACTCTAGAAACATTGAAGAGATATACCAAAAACTATCCATTTCTGAGATGAGAGATACTTCGGTGCTATTTAACAACTTCAAATATTATCTAGTCCATAAGTTACTTGGCAATTTTCGACCAACACTATGCATACAAGCACAACATTCATAATCATTCCATAATGTCAAATCTTTTTTACAAGTTACTTATTCACTTTTATAATGTTATTTACGTACAGTGACGCTAATTTATAATATAACTTAACATTAGTTTCACTTGACAATTATTCTATAAAATCATTTTCCATAATATCACAATATTGAATTTGAAGTGCTCTTGGTATGCCGCTCATTCTAATTGTGCGCAAGACGTATTTGAAAATAAAATATTAAAGTACTGTCTAACATACATAGTCTGTTTTATGGTGTGGGGTTAAGACTTGTTTAGAATAAAGGCAACTATCATATTTATTCATAATGAATTCATTTGAGATTAAGAAAGATCAAACTTCCGATGCCACTGTTCTAGAGCTTGCTTCAAATCGTACGGTGATTTAACAATTTTTTTTTTGTACGAACCAAAATTCAAACGAGGACTATAAGAATCTACCTATAGCTTCTTAGCTAGTTATGGGGGGACAATCCACCCAGTTTCAAGCTAAACCACACTTCAGTCCTCTAGAAACTACCCAATTTACAACCTCATTAGCTTCTCTACTAATCCATATAACTCTAATGTTTCTATCAAAAAGATAACATCTAATCGCAGCAACAATCTGTCCTACTTTCCAAGAGCACACTAGCTCATTGTATATCATTTGAACCAGGGATTGGTTGTCTGATTCCAAGATGCAAATATTCTGGTATTCAGTTGTACCTGAACATGGTGCTCTCAATGCAAGTCCTTCTGCCATCAACACAGAGGAGGCAGTCATTTTACACTACTGATCTACAACCAACATTCTAAACTCATCTCTCATGATCCATGCCATAAAGCCCCTTGGTTTATCTTGCCTCCAGCTAGCATCACAGTTTACCTTGAGGAGGCCTTAAGGAGGGTTTTTCCAGAAAATTCTCACACTCTCATCCCTCTACTTAGTTATCTAGGTTGGGAAGGAAAAGGGATTTGGCCATGAGCTTTTCAGGACAGATTTTGAGAGAGCTTACATCTCTTGATAGCTTGATTACGCTTGACCTCACAATGCTGAAAAATAAATTCATTTATGATTTTCCAGATGAACTAGCAACCCCAAATTATCTTCTATACCCAATCCTGAGCATAACTTTGCTCTTTAACTTCCTCTGCCATATCTATCTACCAGTGCCTTAAGTTAAACTCAGCATCCCACCCATTATCTATAGATCCTGGTTAGCCAAACCAGAAAGGTCTAATCTAGGGGCATCTAAACAAAATGTGAGTACTTATCTCCACTTCATGTTCACAAATAGAGCAAATGGTAGAGATAGCTTTGATTCGCTTGAGGAGATTTTCCTTTGAGGGAAAAGCATTGCTACAAAGATTCCAAACAAAGTGCTTCAACTTGGATGGAATATTAAGAGACCAGCACAGTTTCCAACAATGCTCTGTCATAATGTAGGGAGACTTGTTTTGAGCTGAAATAACAAGAGCACCATATCCATATTTGGCAGAATAGCTCCCTTAGGTAGTCCGAGCACAATGAAAGACATCTTCACATTGAAAATGAGAGAGGGGGTTTTTGAGAATGGTTTTTGATGTCTCAGGAGGAAGACATTTTTTTATGAAAATGACCTTCCAAGTTCTGACGTTGGGGTTAATAAGCTCAACCACTTTCTTTTTGGCACAAGCTTCTGAAATTGATAAAGCATCACTAGAGTTCTGGTTGGTCCAATTATCTTGGATTAACAATTTTTTCCCTGCACTAACTTTCCGCTTTCCTTGCTTCTTTAAGAGCTCTAACAACAAGAATACTACTACAAGCCCAACTTCTTGTAGTGCCTTTTTTTTCAGCAAGGAAATGTCCATTTGGATAATAGATGCTTTTGAGAAATCTTGCCAAAAGAGACTCATGACTCTACATTAATCTCCACCCTAACTTAACCAACAATGCAATATTAAAAAGAGTTGAAATCCCTAAATCTCAGGCCTCCTTCCCATTTATGGAATGTGATCTTGTCCAAGCTAACCAGGTAATGGACTTTTTATCAACCTTCCACCAGAAGTTCTGTGTGATTTGATTTATCTTTTTGCACAAATCATTTGGAAGGAGGAAACATTGCATAATATTGCTTGGAATGGCCTGATCCACATATTTGATTAACACCTCTTCACTTCTTGGAAGAGCAACATCCATTTCCAGCCTTTGAGCTTGGCTCTTACTCTTTCCACTATGAACTTTCCAGCTTATATTCTAGTCTTTCCCCAGAACAGAGGAAGACCCATGTATTTGTCTTTTGTTGACATCTCATGAATACCAAACTTTGCAAGAAGGTGATTCTTGAACTCAGCTGAAGTATTAGGAGAGTATAAGACACTGGTTTTTTGAACACTTATTTTCATGCCTGAGGTGTTTTTAAAACTGGACACTATTTGGCAAAACTTGTCTACCTCTTCTTCTTTACTCTGTAGGAAAATTATTGCATCATCTTCAAACAACATATGAGATATACGGATAGCTTTCCTACTAATCTTGATTCCTGACATTGAGTATGATTTCAGAGCTTTGGACAACATCTTGGAGAAGACATCAGCTAAAAATAAAAGAGAGATAGGGGATAGGGGATCTCGTTGTCTTAGGCCTCTTTGAGGCGAGAAAAAAGGGGTATGATGACCATTTATGAATACTGCAGAGGAGACACTAACCACACATTGGATAATCAAATTGTCCATTTAGTAGAGAAGCCTAACTTTAACATAACAGCTTCCAAGAAACTCCAACAGACTCTATCATAGTCTTTGACAAGGTCTAGCTTGACTGCCATACACCCCACTCTCCCTGACTTCTTCTTCTCGACATAAGTGAACATTTCATGAGCTATAATCAGATTATCTTGTATCAGTCTATTCGGCACAAATGCACCTTATGCTTCACTAGAGATAATCTTCAGGATATACTTGAATCTGTTAGCAAGAACTTTTGCAATCACTTTATAACATAAATTGCACAGGCTTATAGGCCTAAAATTGATGAGTGACTTTTGGAATCAAGGCTATTAATGACTTTTTATCAAGAAACCACTTCTAAAGAAATTCTAAAAAGCAATAGCAAGATCCAAGTGTACATTTTCCCATTGACTTCGATAGAAAATTACTGCTGAAACCATCCACTCCTGGTGCTTTGGAGGGGCCTAGCTGAAACACAGCTCTTTTGATTTCTTTAATGCTTGGGATTTTGCACAATTCCTCATTCATAATCTCCGTAATGACTTGAGATAGACAGTTCAGCACCATCTCAGCTCAAGTCTAGACTTTTCTTGGAAGAGTTTCTGGAAGTACAGGCAAAAACTATCTTCGATGTCGTAAAAATTGTCTACCCAATATCCCCTGCATTTTGAATTCTCACATTAGCATTACACCCACTTCTTTGGATGGTGTTGGAATGGAAGAACTTTGAATTTTGATCTTCCAATTTGAAATGTTGAAATCTGGATTTTTGTAGCCATAATCTCTCCTCTTTCTCTCTCTCTCTCTCTCTCTCTCTCTCTCCCCCTCTCTCTCTCTCGCTCTCTTCTTCTTCTTCTTCTTCTTCTTCTTCTTCTTTGAGTTGTTTTTTCAATGCACTCTGTTCAGCTTCCACAAATTTCAAATCCAAAAATTTGAAATACAGACGGATTTGAATTCCCCTGTTTGGACAGTATCTATAATCTAGAATTTGAAATCTAACACAATCTCATGCCATAAGAAGTTATGCAGGATACAGCAGGCACTAATGATCCTAATTTGACTTTTCACACTATAGAAACAAGGTGCACGAAGAATGGCCCATATCTTCTTCAACAGAGTAAATGCTCGCACAATTTCGTTACGTGCACATGAATGGAGAAGATTAAATAGCTCTTTGCTAGAAGTTGGATTATTTCCTCTCCACAACTGTAAATGATAACGAGTGCCTCTGTACGGTGCCAAAAAACCAGGACTATTCGTATACCCAGCATCTACTAAAAAAATATTTTTCTACAAAAAAAATATGTGTGTGTTAATTATATTTAAATAGAGTACACCGAATCCAAAGATACTAGACGATAAGACAAACTTTTGGGAAGTTTTAGACCGTTTGGTCACTGCAACGCATCACGCAAAACCCGAGCGTCCGATGCCGATCCCTTCCAACCAGGTAATACATAAGTGAACCTCAAATAGGAATCTCAAGCTGACGTTAGAGCTAAGATATTCTTTTCGGTTCCTATATATCTCCTGATGGGACCGTGAGAGGAACATGAGTTCTATCAAGTGCCTCAACAACTCCCTATAAAATAGAGATATTATCCACAATTAGAAGTAAAGATTATAACACTTCAATTAACCAAAGATATCCATTAAAAAGTACCTTAAACCGTTTCCACTTGCTAGAATCACTCATTGCCATTGAAGTGTAGTCTTGCTTTATTAACTTGTTGCCTATCTTTAACACTGCTAGTAGCACAGTATGAAATTGCCTACTTATAGTTTCTCCAGAACGAGCAAGGACTTCTTTTACGTTGCTATTTTTGTGGTCGTGTCCAAGGATGTACAAGAATAAAGTTACCATCTCGCCAACAGTAACATTTCTTGTAGGTACCAATCTCCCATCTTCACACAATATACCACACAATTTATGAAATACTAGTGTAGGCATTCGAGTTGTCCTAAACATACCGATTGAATCTGAAACGACCTCAAAAATATTCCTCTAGCATACATCCTTTCTTTTCTGATTCCACTTGTCCAACACTCGAAAGAGTGTTTCACGCTATATTGAGTTCCCATAAGTACCAAGAGTACTCCCATAAAAAAAACTATTAATTCTTCTTCATCCTCTTCTACTTTTTCTCTAATACGTTTGCGTCCAGCAAGTTGATTCGTTGCACTTTCACCCATTATGGCATATGTATTACAATTCAAAAATCCCATCATTAACATATACTACAATTGATCACATCCGAGTTAAGCCAATTTACATATGCAAAAGATGTGTCTTTATCCCAAGGATAGGCTTAAACTTACAATTGATCTATAAGTACTACAAACATATTTTGCATAACACCTTGGCAGCTTAAGTACTACAAACATATTCTGCACTATGGCAGCATGTTTTAGGGAACTATATAAACTAATTAAACTACTTTACTTTTAACTAGTTACCGCGAAAGGGAAAAAATCATACTGAAAAAACATATGAAAAACCATTATCAAACCAGAGTTCCTCACTAGAGCAAATTGGGGGCATCTCCATTTTTTTAGTTTGAATCTCTTTCAGAGAGCAAAATCATCAAACGACAACATACACATCCTAGGATTTAAGGGGTACAATTAATCAGCTAAACCCAAATCACATTAGGATCAGGAAATGATAGAGAAGAAGTAAGACTGGTACTTCAACAATACTGAAGAACTAACTGTTGAAGAATGAAGAGTTAACTGAAGCAAAGCAAAATAATTAAACTAATTAAGCTTTTTACCATCAAGGAAAAAAAGATGATAGAATACACAGTTTCACTCCCAGTTGACAAGCTCAAGTGGAATGGAAAGAAATCATCAAGAAAACTCATCATCTAGTGATTAGGAATGGGATGAATAAATCTCAACAAGTTAATTCAGAAGAACCCATCAGTCTCTGCTACAAGTTGAGCTAACTCAGAAGAGCCAATAAATCTTTGCTGCAATCAGATCCAAAAAATCCGAGAAAGAAACCAACCTGAAATCCCAAATTGGGTCTGACCAATCTGATGCTGATCCTCAGAAGAAACCCAAATGAGCTCACACTAGAAACATATACAGACAATCATTAATTAAATGATAATCAAGGAGAAACCCTAATCTATACTTGCACAAATCAGATCGTTAACACACAAAATCATCACTACAAAGAGAATCACGAGAAAAACCTAATTTGTACGAATCAGAACGGGAGATAGGAGGAGAGACACTAGCTTCATATCGGGAGACGGAGAGAGAACCACAAAACCTAGTCAATACTCACACGAATATAGAGAGAACATCTTCACGATTAAGATCGCACAGAGGAAGAGAGTAAGACAGAAGAGAGGGAGACAGAGGAAGAGAGTAAGAGATAGACGTACCAGGTGAGGCTCGATGTAGATGACGACCTGTGAGGCTCGATGTAGACGATGACCACCGCGAGTTTCTTCTCTCGCGCAGAGAGAAATTGAAATGACCTTGCCGGACTTCGGAATTGAAATTCCTCACTTAACCCACGCGAAATCCACTGTTGATTCATTTATGCACCTAAAGGCCCAAATCAAATCCATTGTCATTTAAATATCCAAACAGTGGATTTGGGCCCAAATCCCACCAAATCCAAATCCAGACCCAAATCCTTGTCAATCCAAACAGACTGTACAAGAATTTTCTCTTTAATCCTTCTGATCTTCTCCTTGGTATTGTCAAATTTATTTTTGCTACACCTTCTAAAGAGATGTCTGCATTCATAGCGTTTCTTTTGAACTTTGAACATGGAGCAGGCAGAGCTAGAAACTCCACCCTTGTTTGACCACCTCACTAAATTGAGGAGGTCCTATCCATCTGTTCTCTATTTCGAACTGGTCTTTCATGGGGCTAGTGTCAATGACCAAGGGACATTGGTCAGAGCCTGTCATGATCTCATTTATGAGTTATGACCATGCGCTTAGGGTACATCACTCTCCAATCTGCATAAGCCAACAGTCTATCGAGTTTTTCTCTAACATTGCCAGAAATTCTGTTAGTTAACCAAGTGTAGCTCAACCCTTTTGAATCAATTTCAAGCAGTCCCCCAATCTGAGATTCTTTTAGCAAATTGAGCAATTTCCCAACATGTAGCCTGCATCCCCTCTTTGTTATCTTCGTACGTTAAGAGTCAGTGCTCCTTTGATACATTGCCATTTGTTATACTAGTAGCAATTAAGTTTGGAGTACAGAATAGGATATCAAGCTGCACATCCATAGTGTTCATAATTATAAGAAAATAACACACATTTATTTATGTTTCCAGGATGCAATACCGACAAGTCATAGACAATGTGATTCTCGTCAGACGCATTGCCAGCCCAACGTTTCACATGCACATGACAATACACTTAAGCAAATAAAAATAAGGTAGCACAACACATTTTACAGATACACACATTTGTTTATTGTTCTTCACCATGGAAGCAGACAACATGAAAATTCACATCCCCCATTGACTACTAAATAGTGTCATATCAGTTGAGATGATGATCTTCAATATGCTTTGAGAATTCCAAACAGAAGTCCATCAGTGTTATTGGATCTTCAACGTTCTCATTCAGTTTTTCGTATTCGAAAGTCCATTTCACCACATTGTCCACTCCTTTGGTGTCGACGTGAACTGTAGCTGTGAAATCCTTGTACAGCTTCATGAGATCTCCTTCGGAAACCTTGAAGGTCACAGACTTGTTTTCCTCATCTATGGCTCCCACTACTACCCTAGTGATCTTCTGCTTTCCTTCCGTATGTTTAAATTAATCATCAGGTTTAGTTATTTATTTTTATTTATAAAATTAAAACTACGGGATAAGTACAAATAGCATTTACACATACCATGAGTGTAGTTCCAGACGACGATAGAGCCAACAGTACCCCATTCACCTTCATGTAGGTCAACACCTTGTATGTGAGTGGGGGTAATTTCTGAAATTTCATGTGGTTTGTACCTGAATAAGTCATGGAACAAATCTGCGTCAGACTGTATTTCTATCTGTCTCACCAATTTTCCATGCAACCCAATCTCATTTGGAATCTCAGATGAACTGTTGAGATGATGATCTTCAATATGCTTGGAGAAATCCAAACAGAAGTCCATCAGTGATGTTGGATCTTCAACGTTGTCATTCAGTTTTTCAAATTCGAAAGTCCATTTCACCACATTGTCCTCTCCTTTGGTGTCCACGTGAATTGTAATTGTGAAGTTTTTGTACAGCTCCATCAGATCTCCTTCGAAAATCCTGAATACAACAGACTTGTTTTCCTCATCTATGGCTTCCGCTGATGCCTTAGCAATCTTTTGCTTTCCTTCTGTATATTTAAATAGAAAAACTCATCAAGCCATACGTAATATTGAGGGACGATATAACCTTGTTACTCGCAACAAGGATAAAACTTAACCATGAAAATAAACCACTAGGTTTATTGTTTTTATTCCATAAATATAAACGAAACTACCGGAAAAGGAAAGCGTGTGCTTAAGTACATAGTAGAATTTACACGTACCATGAGCATAGTTCCAGACCATGATAGAGCCAACTGCTCCCCATTCCCCTTCATGTAGATCAACACCTTGTATGTGAGCGGGGCAATTTCAGAAGTTTCGTGTGGTTTGTTGCTGAATAAGTCGTGGAACAAATCCGCATCGGATTGTATTTCAACCTTCCCCACCAATGATCCATGCAACCCCATCTCTTGTATGCCTTAATTAAAATTGCAAAAGATGGACAATTGATGTTATGCATCTTCTGCCTCCATGGCCGATGCTTTTATAGTGAGCTATGTATGAGATGGCACTGATCATTTTTGGGCAATAACAAATTGTGGCCACCGCCAACTTGCACCAAATACTATTATTTAAATACGGTCTAGCAATGCAGGGAAAGTTCGATCAGAGAATACAAACATCACTCCGTGAAAGAGAGAAGTTTTCCTGGGGCAGTGAAACATGAAAACTTCTTTAGAGTGAAAGATGGTCTACTCATAGGACTTGCTCATCTAGAAAAGAATAGTCAAAAAGGGTTGAAAACTACCGAGAATAGTGAAAATATGAATTACTTGTTCTCGTGGAATAACAATCCATGACTAACCTAAATGGCATGTTGCGAATGGGGTTGACTAGGAAATGAACCGTGTTTTAGTATGTTACCAGAAGTAGTAAAGAAAAACAAAAAAATCTTGATCTAAGGACCCAAATGGTGGTGAATTGCCAAAAAATGTATGTACTCCTCACAAGGTCAAGGGGCTTGTTATCTACGGACTCGGCATCAGGCAGCCTGACTTAATGCTCAAGACTCAGAAAACACTAACAACCCCCCAAAAAAAAATACTCCAATAAGAAAATGACGTTTTCACAGTTGGAGCTAAGACCATGTGCCATTACTTTATTATAATATGAAGAAGAGTAAGAACCAAAAAGTGGAGCCCGTAGAGACCCTAGAAATCATGAGATATATAACAGGCTGGAGAGGAACCATTCCCGGATAGCATTGCCTACTTAAACTAAAATAAGAAACATAGATTTCCATTGTAAAGGAAATAACAGTTTAGTATTAACATTCAGTGCGTAGAACCATTCTCTCTGAGATAATTATGTACCCTTACAGTAGTGGTACTTTTTTTGAGGTAAGGTGTTTTATCTCATACTACAAAATAGTGTTAAGGTCCTTAATTCTCCCTAGTTAATTATTTCAGGATTTTACGTAAATTCGCTAGTATTTAATTTGTGTCACTCATTTTCCTAGACTTTCAAAATATCAAAGGAAGACATTTGATACAATGAACATGAATATAGGCTGTAATTTTAATCACAATGCAGAAATTAGAACACCATCACTTCAAAATGGCCCAACATTTCGTGAAGAATAAAAAAACCCAAGTTCGCACAAATGTGAGAAAATTGTGCTTCCATGCATTTTCCGGGACAGTGTTAAAAGGACAAACTGCCCTACAAAAATATTTTGTCCCTGAGAGTACTATCTAGCAACTAATATCCTATAGTGTGACACTTTTTGCCCCTTAAAAGACACATTTCTGGGTTGTCGCTTCCTGGTTGGAAGTCAAACGGAAGGGATCAGATGGCAGGTGGTTAATTTTGATATGGATGCAAACTTGTGCAGCACGACCAAGTAATTGAGTGTGGTTTTTAAAGGAAAGGGACAAAGCTAGAGGTAGGAGAGCCTGACAGTAATGCCACATTAGTCAGAATATGTGTTCTGAGTTCTGCGCCAAACTAGGGCTAGACGGTATCCGATAGAACATTCATAATGGAAGTGACAGTGGCACATCTCGTATCCCAGCTCCTCTGCGACCTGGTGGTTAGCTGACTCTATCACTTAACCAAACTGCATTATGAAGAAGAGTGTCTCAAATAGATTATTTTACTATTGCTGATTAATAATGCATCTTTAGGAGCCATCTAAGATGCTGCTCAAAAATACAATATTAAGAAATGTTTAGGTTTGTCTGCAACATCTCAGTTGGGGTATCTCTAGGTCTGGCATCTTAACACCTTATTTATTTTGTTTAGTTTTTCTACAATATCTCTAGGTAGGAACCGACCATTGACCCTGCAGAGCCCTCAGAAATCATTGTCCACTTCAACTATAGAATGATCTCCTACTTAAGAATCTTATAGTCCCAATATAGGGGAAATGACATTTTTCAACGCACTGTTAAAATTGAATATTTTAAACCATTATGTGTGCCTGAAGATAATTACATAAACTTATACTAGTAATTGAGTTTTTTTGGTACTTTAGAAGATCCTTTAGAAAAAAATTAATTTTGTAGATTTTTTAGATAGTGTGAACGTCCCAAAACTTCCCAGGTAGGTACTTATTTGAGGATCTTCCACATACAGTGTAGTGTACATTCCCTTTGTGTTACTTATTTTTCCCTAGCTTTAAATCATCCAAAACAATATATTTGATCGAACTAATTTGAAGATAAGACGTAATTTTGATCACAAAGTAGAAATTAGAACGCAGTCACTGCAAAACGACCCGATATTTCATGAAGAATAAAAGAACTCAAGTTAGCACAATTGGCGGAGTTCTATATACATCAAGAGCACAACTGCACAACAAAAACGTTATGTCATTGATAGTACTTTCTAGCAACCAGTATCCTATATGATGACACTTTTTACCCCTTAAAATCAGATGGCAAGTTGGTTAAATTCGACACGGATGCAAATTTGTGCAGCTCGGCGTAGATAATGAGGGTGGTTTTTAACTGAAAGTGAAAACGGACTAAGCTAAAGGAGGTAGGAGAGCCCGAAAGTAATACCCACATTAGTGAGAATAGATGTTCTGACTTCTCCGAACTTTCTTCTGAAGTCCCTTCCGCCAAATGAGGGACAGAGGTCATCAGCCCTCGATACCAAAGACTGGCAGAGCTGTCCTTGACACCCTGGTACTCTACCAATCCTCCCAACTGCTTTATTAAGAAATGTTTTCCATTGTATAATACTAATAGTAGGTCTTCGATTCTTCAATTCTTTCGTGTTCGCCTCTTCGCGTTTTTCTCTTAGTTTCGCAACCCTGATGAGTATTTGATATAGGGTGCGGCTAGGGATAAGGATCTATGTATTGAGAAGATGATACTTGACTATTTCAGAACAGTTCCTCTAATTTTTAATATATTACAAAAAGAACCCCGGGAAATTTTAAAAAATTCCAGACACTCCGATTTAAGACACGCGTGTCTCGCGCGTGTCGGACGGCTAGACACGCCATTTTTTCTGTTTTTGGAACCAAAACGCCACCTGGCATGTCGGAGACGTTTAGGCCGAGTGTCGGAGACGTTTCCGCGTGTCGGAGTGTCTGAAACGCGAACCAGAAAATATTTGGAGTGTCGGTGCAACAAATCACTACCCAACTCATATACTATGGTACTCTAGGCACATCAGATAACATCCTATCAATTAGGTTTTATTCGTCCTCAATATAAATCACCTTCTCTCTACCCGTCGCCTCCCTTGTGAGCTCCTAAAGCACTCTTTCCACTTCCGTTCCATCAAACCACCTCCTTGAGAGATGATGTGAGAGCTCCATATAGTAGGTTTTGAGGAGAAGATCTTGAAACCTATGACTCCGAGCATATCTAATTGTTGATCTCATGGCGAACATCTTGGCCATGGAAGAATTTTTTATTAAGGGAACCAGATATACAAAGGCTGGAAAAACCCCTTTTGAGTATCTATCAAAGATCCTCCACATGCAATCCCCAATTCGTCGCAAGTCGAAGCATCCGTATTCATCCTCAAACGATCGACCGATGACAGTTGCAACCGCTTTCGCTCCTCATCTAAATCTCCAACACCATTTCTGAGACCAGGGTTAGTAGTATCGTGAAGTTAGATGATCAATATCATTTGGAACTAGAAAATATTTTTCAATTGATTCTGACTCAAATTGTTTTTTGTTGCGAGATCTCTGCATTTCCCACAAGAAGAAGGAGATTCGCTTTTCTGAGAACGATTCTCCAAGTTGCTTCATTTGGATCTGAATTGGACGGTTTACATTGATTGTTTTGTAGGTCAAGACGAGGAGATCCCCAAACCAAAGGAGCCCCTGAACAGTGTAAAAAAGGTGAGATGCATCTTCTTCTGCTCTGCAGTTTATTCAAACAATGGATACATCAATTTGTTTTCTTGACATTAATTTGCTTAACAGGAAAATAATTGGTTGGAAGTCGCAAATAATTATTTTTATCTTATCAGGGATGTTTAATGTCCAAATATTTTTTCAAAACTGATTACAGTCAGAACTAGAAGAAGAACAATAGTTCGAAGTACTGTATTGGTTTAGTATAGTCATTGCTACATGCAAGGGCGGATGCAAGCATTCAGTTGTGGGGGGCTATAGCCCCCACTCAAATTTTTGAAATAGCAATTTTGACCTACATTTTATTATAAAATTATTTTTTAGCCCTACTGAACTTAAATAATAACCCTTTTACTTAGTTTTATTCGGAAAAATGTCCACTTTTAAAATGTTTGCCCCCACTGTCCTCGATCCGCCCCTGCCCACTAGTCTCCATATACATCAGCCACTTTGTGTAACTGCTGTGAGAATATAAAATAATAAAAATAAGGATAAAAGACACTAACTACCCCTGAGTTTAGCATTAATTTCACCCCGTTATCCTATGTTTTGGAAAAAGACAGTGTGCACCTTTTTTTAAATGGAGGCTGACGGTTGACTAACAGTACGGGAAGAAAATACCATTTTACCCTTGGAGTTTTATACAACTACCCCCTATATATTACCCTTAATCCCCCTCTCCCTCATTTCTGACCCTAATTCCTCTTTCTCTCTTCCCCGTCTATCTCTCAACTTCTCTCTCGCTCTCTATCTCTCTCGCTCTTATCTCTCTCTCTATCTCATGGATTCTCATAACTCCGGTGAGCACCAAGGAGCTTCGGGGTCTAAAAAACCGGCGAGATCTCCAGCGAAGGGAGCTCAGCCGCAGAAAGACCGACAAACACAAATCGAAGACAGAGACCAGCGGGCTAGGCATCCAGTGGACTGTTGTGCGAAGATATTTAAATTGAACCCGAATCTAAAGCTCAAGACCAACGGTCAGACCATCGAGTGGATGCTCAGGCGTGCGGAGGATTCCGGGATCATCGACGCTGCAGTCGCCGCCAGGAAGAAATTGACCGAACAGCCACCGCTTTGCCGGACCTGCCGGTCGCCGCGCCGGCCCCACAGATCCGAGACGAATCTCTGCTTCCGCCGCCGCCGCCATCCGTCGTTTCCCTTGACAACCAATTTGGCTTATTTTACACCGCACCTGCCGTGGAGGCTAATCCTACGATGTGGGTGCAGCCCAAACTACCACTACCACCATCTCCGCCGCGATTTGGGGGTTTTGTTGCTGAGCAGACACTAAACCCTAGTTGCAGTTCAGGTGGGTTCGTTGTGTTTTCCGGCAGCGACCTTTTGTTATTGAAGGACCCTTATCTGGCGCGGTTGCTGTCACCATCAACTGCAGCACCACAACATTCCAATGATGTTGCAGATGAGGAGATGCTTAACCTTGATGACTACACAGGAGGAGGAAGTGGTGGTTGGATTAGTCAGTTGATGGACGCCAACCACCCAATTTTCCAGAACTCGTACCCGCCGCCAACTAGCCGCCAGCAGCAAGAGGAGGAGGAGGGTGGTCTGAGCCTTGGCTGAAACCGCCACCTGCTTTAGTGATGGAGATTAGCAGTGCTAGTTGAAGTTGTAACCTAGTTGTTTGCTTTGTTGTTTCGGGTTTAGGGTGTTTTTTTCGTGGTGTATAGTTCGGTGTCTATAGGTGATGAACATCATCGGTTTAAGAGTCAATGTAAGTTTTTCTTTCTTGTATTGTGTTTCTGAAATGAATGTTTCCCTGCGTTTTCTATACCGCGAAACATTAATTTCACAAACACAATACTGGAAAGAAAAACTTACATTGACTCTTAAACCGATGATGTTCAATCAACAGACACCGGACTATACAACACGAAAAAAACACACTAAACCCGAAACAACAAAGCAAACAACTAGGTCACAAATTCAACTAGCATTGCCAATCTCCATCACTAAATCAGGTGGCGGTTTCAGCCAAGGCTCGGATCACCATCCTCGTCCTCTTGTTGCTGGCGGCCAGTTGCGGCGGGTACGAGTTCTGGAAAATTGGGTGGTCGGCTTCCATCAACTGACTGATCCAACCACCATTTCCTCGTCCTGTGTATTCATCAAGGTTAAGCATCTCCTCATCAGCAACATCATTGGAATCTTGTGGTGCAGTTGTTGATGGTGATGATGGTGACAGCAACCACGCCAGATAAGGGTCCTGAAGTAACAAAAGGTCGCTGTCGGAAAACTCAACGAACCCACCTGAACTGCAACTAGGGTTCAGCGTCTGCTCAGCCACAAAACACCCAAATCGTGGCGGAGATGGTGGTGGTGTTAGTTGGGGCTGCACCCACATCGTAGGATTAGCCTCCATGACAGGTTCAGTGTAATCCAAGCCAAATTGGTTGTCAAGGGAAACGATGGACGGCGGCGGTGGAAGCTGAGAATCATCTCCAATCTGAGGGACCGGCGCGGCGGCGGCTGTTGGGTCAATTACTTTTTGGCGACGACGGCAGCAGTTATGATCCCGGACTCCTCCGCTCGCCTCAGCATCCACTCGCTGGTCTGACCGTCGGTCTTGAGCTTTAGCTTCGGGGTCATTTTCAAGATCTTCGCACAGCAGTCCGCCGGAATCCTGATCCGCCAGTCTCTTTCTTCAATTTGTATGTGTCGGTCTTTCTTCGGCTGAGCTCCCTTCGCTGGAGATCTCGTCGATTTTTTAGACCTAGAAGCTCCTTGGTGCTCACCGGCGTTATGAGAATCCATGAGATAGAGAGAGATAAGAACGAGAGAGAGAGAGCGAGCGAGAGGTTGAGAGAGAGATAGAGGGGGAAAAGAGAAAGATGAATTAGGGTTAAAAATGAGGGAGAGAGGGGTTAAGCGTAATATATAGGGGGTAATTGTATTAAATTCTAGGTGTAAAATAAATTTATTTTTCCTGTATTGTTAGTCAACCGTCAGCCTCCATCCAAAAAAGGTGCAGACTGTCTTTTTCCAAAACACAGGATAACGGGGTGAAATTAATCATAAACTCAGGGGTGGTCAGTGTCTTTTACCCTTATTTTTTTTTATTCTATTCTCTCACATCAGTTACACAAATTGGCGGATGTATATGGAGACCAGTGGCCGGCGGATCCAGGATTTTGCCTCAGTGGGGGGTAAAATTTTAAAAGTGGACATTTGTCCAAATAAAACTAAATAAAAGGGTTATTATTTAATTTCAGTGGGGGCTAAAAAATAATTTTATAATAAAACGTAGGTCAAAATTGTTATTTTATCAACTTGAGTGGGGGCAATAGCCCCCACAACTTAGTGCATGCATCCGCCCTACCCAGTGGGGATAATAATTTTTTGAAATTTACGATATTCACCCAATATTTTGTTTATTTAATTATATTATGCCCACTCAAGTTTTGATATTTATAATTTTTACGTTACATTCCGTCAATATAATTACATTAGCTCCAACTCATATTACATATTCGCCTCATTAATCTATTTAAGTCATCATTTTAACCCTTAAATACTTCAAAACTTATCGAAAGAACCGTCATTAAATTTGAATTTTTTTCTAGCCTCTGCTGGGCCAAATTTCTGGATCCGCCTCTGATTACAGAGTTGATTTTACCAAAAATGAAATGTTATATCAATGTTTTGTCGTAGCTTTCATGTAATACTTACCAAACATGTAATCCAAAACTTACAGCAGTTTTCTAATACTGATTCTCACACAACTTCTAATGCCGCAATTGCATTCTCAAACAGGCACGGGGATTGAAAAAAATCGAGTAAAACACACCTTCACCCCCTCTAGTTAGTTTGAAGCACACTTTCACATTTCTTTTTGAAAAATGACCCTTTCCACTCTTCCACTGTACCGAACTCCAGAAAACTTACACTCATGTGATGTCGTTTGGAGTTGAGATTTGTCGCTAAAAACAATTTTGAGGACAAATTCAACACCCACATTATGCAAAATATGAAATTACTCAAAGACAGTTATTAAACCCGAACAAGTAGTTGAACCGGAAAAGATGACGGGTCCATGGGTCACCGGTTGGACCGATGGGTCAATAAGTAATTATTAATCACACATCAAATTAAAATTATAATGAAATAAATTAATATATGTCGTATAGTAATGCAAATCGGTAACTTCATGTGTTTTTTGACATTTTAATACGTGAAATCTCAAAAATGTTAAAAAAAAAATCTTAACTCAAGCTGTTCAATTTTAAGTTAATGCTTACAGCGTGTAAAAGATAAGACATGTTCATCACAGTTAACCCGGACCGGATCACCGGATCTATCACAAATCCGCCGAGTTTGACCGAGTCAACATTAAATGCGAACTAGACTCGATCCATGTTTAATTACTATGCTCAAAGGTATAATACATTTATGACATGTGGTGCAAATATGTATCCATATCAACTTTTAGTGCTCGACCCCTTCCCACACTAATAACTTCGCATACAGGTGATTTTTATTTGAAGAGGTGGACGTGTCATTTTCTAAACTGGAAGACTCAAACTAAAGGGGGCTGAAAATGTCTTTTATCCTAGACAAACTCTAAACCGGAAGACTCAAACTAAAGGGGGGCTCAAAATGTCTTTTATCCTAGACAAACATGTGACTTTTTTCATTGTCTCGAAGCCGACAAAGTTGCTTACGTTTCTAGGGTTTTAGAACCTTGAATGGGCTATTTTTTTATAGGATGGTAAGCAATATTTTTATTGTTTCAACAGCCCAATGGAGGCCCGCATCAGATCTTTAACAAGAAACAAAATCATCTAGTGGGCCACCCTCACACACCTGATCCAATGTGGATTTCTTTCTTTATTTTACTATTGTTTTACCCATTCCTTTTTTTTTTCAAAAAAACAAACAAATTCATCTAGTGAACATTTGTTGGTGCAGAAGTATTGTTGCATGGTACTAAAAAACATTTTAGAGCTCTGACCTTTCTCTTCCGTAGAGAGAGAACCCGCCGCCTCATCAGCGGCGGCGGGTTAGTCAGCTCTGTTTTTGGATCTTGGGTGGTGCTTGTCCTCCGATTGCCTTCCTCCTCGTGTGGCGTTGGTTTCCGTGCGTCCTCCCCGGCTAGATCTGGTTTCACCCTCTCCCCCGCTTGTGAGGTTGTTCCCTCCTCCTCCCCCTCGTTTTTGTCGGTTCCTTGACCGCTACGAGTTCCCCCGGAGCTGTCCTCATGCCGCTTATCAACACAACCAGGGGCTTCCCTCTCTCTTTCTAGATTAGCGTAGTGTCCTCTCTCAGGCGCCGCCCACCGCGTTTTCAACGTCACCGAACACGAGACACCGCCCACCGCCACACCGGATTTTCCATCGCCGTTGCGTCGCCGAGGTCTCCAATGGCGTTTCCACCTCCTCATCGACCACATAGGCGGTGGGTTTATAGACCACCACCAGTAACATGCCATGGGCTTCAGAAATATATTCAAGGCGTGTTTGGTGTGTTGCTTTTAGTTTTTTCTTGTTTTTCTTCCACATTCAAGTGTTTGGCTTGGTTGTCTGTATGTTTCCTCAGTAGTTTTTTCTCAGGTCAAACAAGTCTTAGGCTTGTTTGGTTACTTGTTTTTCTAAGTTTTCTCCTCATGTATTTTACATGTTTTTCATATGCTGATCTCAAGTCCCTTTTATAGTTATGGACTTCTGATTGGCATCGTCACCTTGTAAATCCTGATAATAATAGATTAGTTTTTGTCAAAAAAAAGTATTGTTGCTAGCCCCACCCAACTACTGCATCCGTTTCTCTCTTCCAACTCCGGTTGACTTTTTAACTCGTAAATAATCACTTCAACTCGGTGATTTAGATAGAAAAATGCAACTTTTTGGCAACTTTCCAAAATAATATAGAGTAAAAGTTACTCTAAGAAATCATGCTACTATCACCAAATTTGTGTACCGTTTTTCTAATCAAATCACCAGGTCAAAGTGACCCAATAAATACTATCAAAAAGTGAAGTAAGCTGAACGAGAAGAAACAAAGGAAGCACCTTATTAGCCCCAATTTCTTAACCTCTCTCTCTCACCCACCTTATTCCTTCAACACCTCATCACTAACAGTAGCAACCTCCACCCACATCCACACCCACCAACCGGCGCCCTTCTATCATGATCCCGAACCCTAAAAACTCTTCTTTCATGGAATACTGTGAGTGTTGTGGTATTCAGGATCACATGGTTCGCCTACGTTCTCAATTTGGTTGGATACTTCAGCAAACCAGATTGCCTCGCTCGTTGGATTCTTGTCAGCCAACCCGGACTCCCTCTCATTGGCAGCCAAGAGCTCACATTCCCACCGCTCAGTTTGAGTTCCACCTATTTCGTCATGGCTTCTTCATATTGGGTCACTCGTTACATCACTGCAGGTTTTGACAACTTGTCTCTTTACCAAACCCAAAATCAATCCAAGGCATGACCGGTGATGGTACCGGTCTTCCCATCACTCACATTGGTCGATGTTGCTTAACTCTTAGTCTCATCCTTCACATTATCTTATGTTCTTTGTGTCTCTACTATTACGGAAAACCTTATATATGTCTCCAAATTATGAACTTCTCATGATGTTCTTATTGTGTTTTCCTCCCCTGATTTGTCTCGAAGCATTGAGCTACGGGGCGGCATTATGACAAGTTCGCTTAGGAAAGACGCATATGAGTGGCGAGCATCCACCTCCTCTCCTTCATTCGACGGTTGTTTCTGAGTCTCGCCTGTCCTTCACCTCCTGGTATCATCGACTCGGGCATCCGACAAGCACAATCTGTTGGCATTTAGTTTCTCAGTTTTATCTTCCTCTCAGTAGATCCACCGATTCCTTGTCCTGCAATTAACGTGTGTGCAGTCGCAAGAAGATTCACAAATTAACCTTTTATGATTATAGTATTATGTCATATCGACCACTCGAGTTTGTGCTTTTTTACATATGGACATCTCATGTATGGTGGTTTCAAATACTATGTTATCATTGTGAATAACCTTTCTAAATATATATGTTTCTATCCCATGCAACGGAAATCACAACTTCATAAAATCTTTATTCATTTTTGTAAGATATTTGAAAAATTATTATCTTTCCCCTTCAATCTCCTACTATGAAAATGGAGGTGGGAGGAATACATTGGTCTTTGTTAGTAACGGAATGTCACATCTCACATTCCGACACATACACCTAAATACATCATCCCTTCTCAACGACGCCATCGACACATTTTCGAAACGGGCCTCGCACTGCTTCACAATGCCTTAATGTCGACTTAGTACTGGCTTTATGCTTTCTCCACCGATGTGTACCTCATTAATCGCCTACCTAGTCGGTCACTCAAGATGCAATCTCCCGTTGAGCCTATCTTTCATCAAAAGCCTAAATCTGAAGAAGTTTGAATACGAGATATGGAAAACAGTTCCTGGCTTCACAGAGTCTCACTAAACTACTGTTGTATCCGTTAACTTTCTTTTGTCGCACGAAACATTCTATTTCTAGAATGCGCACGTGGCATCAGTTGTCGACTCATATTTACAAAATTGCCGGAGTTGAAAACTGATGAATAACATCAACCCTATTTTCTACTAGGAAGTAGTTGTTAACTTGCTGAATACGCGAAAAGCGTACGGCCGATTTGAATACGCCAATTTTTTGTAGTAACTTACATGTTTGTTGTCTACTGGGTTCGACCTATGACTTGATGCAGTGGTTTTTAAATGCTCTACCATTTGAGCTAGCATCCATATGCTGGATACGCTAATTTAAGTGCGCACTAAAATGAATATGCTCACCTTCTATCAACAGACGACATGAGAAGGGAAATGATCAATGTAGGAATTCAACGGAATCTTCATTCATAAACACAATAAGAAATTCACACACATACACACATGTAAGGAAGACTAACGGCGAATTGACATTAACTTCAACCGATAAACACACCATCTGTGACCGGACAAGTACATGAAAGCTCAGACTGAATCCATCAGTGATGGATCTCTACAAACAAAAAAAGAAAAAGAAGAAGAAAGGATAAGAAACAACCAATAAACAACCACCACCAGCTGCACATCATAGTCATCTGAGCTCAGCCGTCATGGCTGAATGAGGTGTTGCCATTAGATTGTCCGACTGTCTTATGAAAGTTGGATGTAGTCCTATTTATATCTCTCTACCTGCAAACTTCTGTATCGATGATTCAGTGTGTAGATTCAATGCATCTTTTTCATCTTATGTCTTACCATTTCATTCTCTCAAACCCATTAGGGTTTCCGTTACTAGGGTTTTATTTAATAATTTAATCTGACTCTTGCATGACAATTAAATAGATATTACAACTTGCGGGCAAATCACTACCCAACTCATATACTCTGGTACTCTAGGCACATTAGATAACATCCTATCAATTAGGTTTTTTTTTGTCCTCAATATAAATCACCTTTTTCTATCCGTTGCTCCCTTGTGAGCTCCTAAAGCACTCTTTCCGCTTCCGCTCCATGAAACCGCCGCCTTGTGAGATGATGTGAGATCTCAATATAGTATGTTTTGAGGAGAAGATCTTGAAACCCATAAATCCGAGCATATCTAATGGTTGATCTCATGGCGAACACCTTGGCGATGGAAGAACTTTTCCTCGAGGGAACCAGAAATACAAAGGCTCTAAAAAATCCCTTTTGAGTATCTATCACAGATCCTCCACATGCAATCCCCAATTCGTCGCAAGTCGAAGCATGCGTATTCATCCTCAAACGATCGATGCATGATAGTTTCCATTGCTTTCCCTCCAGATCTAAATCTGCAACACCATTTCTAAGACCAGGGTTAGTAGTATCGTGAAGTTATGTTAGATGATCAATATCATTTGGAACTAAAAAATCTTTTTCAATTGATTCTCAATCAAATAGTTTTTTGTTGCGAGATCTCTATATTTCCCAAAAGAAGAAGGAGATTCACTTTTCTGTGAACGATTCTACAAGTTGCTTCCTTTTCTGAATTGGACGTTTTACATTGTGTTAGCTTTCTTACATATTTGTTACAGTTTTATGCTGAGAGGGTAGGTAGTTGCAATTACTAGTAACTTTGTTGTTAGGGTTATTTTGTAATTAGTCCTTACTGCAAGGAATGGGTTTGCAATGAATTAGTTGATATAAATTCATGTATTGGGAAACAATTTTTCAGTTGGAATGAAATTTATTTTCCCTCTTTTCAAATTCTCTCAAATTTGATATGGTATCAGAGCCAAATCACTCTGGTGATGCTCGATTCATGGTCGCCGTTCGTCTCCGGCAAGCCTGAGGTCGTCGATTTCATCATTTCTCTTCTCGGCGCCTTCTAATTGATCTTCCGTCATGCCTCCTACAGAGGATTCATCGTCGCATGGTGTTCGGCAGCTGAATCTCAGTTCAGCGTCGCCGTACTTTCTCAGTCACTCAGAATCTCCAGGTATTGTCCTCGTCTCTCAGGTTCTAACAGGAGAGAATTATAACACTTGGAGCCGTTCAATTTTGGTTGCTCTTAAAGCGAAGAACAAGTTAGGGTTTATCAATGGCTCTCTCTCTGAACCTGAAATTGATGATCCTTTGCATGAGTACTGGATTACATGTGATAATATGGTGATATTGTGGTTGCTTAATTCAGTTTCTAAGGAGATCTCAGCTAGCATTGTTTATCATGAAACAGCTCTTGCCATTTGGAATGTCTTGAAAGCTAGATATTCACAGAAAAATTTGCCTCGTATATTTCAATTGTCTACTGCAATTGCTGAGGTTAGACAAGGTGATCTAGGAGTTACTGCTTACTTTACAAAATTGAAGTCTCTGTGGGATGAAATGTCCAACTACAAGTCTATTCCTACCCGTGTTTGTGGTGTTTTGAAGAATTGCAGTTGTCAAATTGTTAGTACTATAATGAAAAGCTATGAGCAAGACTGCATTCTCAAATTTCTTATGGGCCTCAATGAGAACTATACTACTGTGAGAGATCAGATACTTCTCACAGAGCCTCTACCAGATCTTCTGGCAATTTTCTCTAAAGTGATTCAACAAGAGAGGCAAACTGAAATCACAGGTCATCATGTCTCCAATTCACACAATGTGGCATTATTAGCTCATCAAACATCTACTTCTCATGAGCCAACTTCTTTAGCAGCTCAAGTTAATACTCAATCACAGACTGCACACAAGTATAATGCCAAAAATAGACCTCAATGCACTTATTGTGGATGGCAAGGACATACAAGGGATAAATGCTATAAGCTTCATGGCTTTCCTCCAGGATTTAAGTTCAAGAAGTCTTATGGAAACTCTTCTCAGGGTTCATCTCAGGGGCAGCCTCCATTTCACACAAGTTCTAGAGTTAATAGTGTGCAAGGGTCTTCAAATATGTTGCAGGATCAACCACCTTCCAATTTAGGGGGCCAGGACAAGATTACTCTCACTCATAATGAATGTGCTCAGCTCATGAAAATGCTTGGAGATAAAATGCAGCTTTCATCTTCAAGTTCAGTTAGCTCTTATGGTTCCTCCCAGACTGCAGAAGGATTCTCTTCTGCAGATTCTCCATTCAGCACATCATTTTCTGGTATGGCTCAGTCTTACATATCTAGTGGAGTTGTTAATAACTTTGCATTAGATTCCTTGTTAACTGATGCATCTTCCTCTTCACATTACTCCTGGATTTTGGATAGTGGTGCCACTGATCACATGTCATCTTCTTTGTCTCATTTTGAAACAACCACTCATGTCACTAATGCATATGTGCATCTTCCTAATGGCTTATCAGTTGTTGTGACACATATAGGTGTTGTCAAAATCAATCAACATTTGACTTTAACAAATGTCTTATGTGTTCCCTCTTTCAAATTCAATTTGATCTCTATTTCCAAATTGATTTCTTCACTAAATTGTTGTGTTCATTACTCTAAATTATTCACGATCAAGACAATAGTCATGTGTTGGGTAAAGGAGTTAAGAAAGATGGTTTATATCTTCTCATGTCTTCTCCTTCTATTGTTGCTTGTAATTCTGTGATTAGTACTGTCATTTGGCATCACAGGTTAGGTCATTTACCTGATCATAAACTGCAAATGGTAGTTCCTCAATTGAAAGAAAAGCCTCTAAATACATCTCCTTGTGACACATGTCATCTTGCTAAGCAGAAAAGGCTTCCTTTCCCTGTTTCCACCTCTGTTTCTCCTGCTGTTTTTTCACTTAATTCATTGTGACACTTGGGGTCCTTATAAGGTCATGTCACATGGGGGGTATAGATACTTTCTCACCATTGTAGATGATTTCAGTAGAGCAACTTGGGTCTATTTAATGAGATCTAAGACTGAAGTTTCCACTCTCTTACCAGCTTTCCATGCTTTGATTCATACTCAATTTGGTCAATACATTAAAGTCATTAGAACTGACAATGCACCTGAATATGAATTGCATGAGTTCTTTGCCAAAAATGGCATTCTACATCAACACTCTTGTGTGGAAACTCCTCAGCAGAATTCAATTGTTGAAAGGAAACATCAGCACTTGCTGAATGTTTCAAGGGCTCTTAGATTTCAATTTCATGCACAATTGTCTTTGTGGGGAGAATGTGTTTTGACTGCTGCTTATCTCATTAATAGAACACCCTCTATCTCTCTGCATAATAAAACTCCATATGAACTGTTGTATGGTGTTGCTCCCTCTTATGATCATTTGAAATCTTTTGGTTGCCTTTGTTATGTCTCTACCCTTCTTCAAGGCAGAAATAAATTTTCTCCTAGAGCCACAAAGTCTGTTTTTGTTGGATACCCTTTTGGGGTCAAAGGTTACAAGGTTTATAATCTGGATACACACACCATTACTGTTAGCAGAAATGTGATTTTCTATGAAGATGAATTTCCTTTTTCATGCTCCTCTTCTGCAGTTTCTCTTCCTTCTCTGCCTGTTCCTATTAATTCTGCTGATTTGAATCATTCAGAAGACATGGTTACTTCTCTGGATCATGATTCTTCTTCAGTTTCTCCTGAACTTTTAACTAGTGCTGTCTCTACTAATGCACCTGTTAGACACTCCACTAGGTGTAGACATTTGCCATCTTATTTGCAGGATTATCAATTGAATAGCAAGACCTGTCATCTTGTTTATAGCACAGAGCATGATTTGGGTTCCTATTTGTCATATGACAATGTCTCTACTCAACACAAGGCTCTGTTAGTTGCTGCTTCTGCTGTCACTGAACCCAAGACTTATAAAGAAGCAGCTGCTTCTCCTCATTGGCAGCTAGCCATGCAACAAGAGCTGGATGCTCTTGTTAACAACAAAACTTGGAATTTTATTCACTTGCCTCCAAAGCACCATACTATTGGTTGCAAATGGATTTATAAAATCAAGCATCATTCAGATGGTAGTATTGAAAGGTATAAGGCCAGATTGGTGGCAAAGGGGTATACACAAACTGAGGGCTTAGATTACTTTGATACTTTCTCTCCAGTAGCAAAATTAGCTACTGTTAAATGTGTCTTGGCTGTAGCTGCAATTAAAGATTGGCATCTCCTTCAATTGGATATCAATAATGCCTTTTTGAATGGAGATTTGAATGAGGATGTGTACACGGATGTACCTCCTGGTGTTGTTCCTCCCTCTTCTGATATGGTGTGTAAGCTGGATAAGTCTTTATATGGACTCAAGCAGGCTTCCAGGCAGTGGTTTGAAAACTTTTCATCTACTCTTGTCTCTTTGGGTTTTGTTCAATCCAAAGCAGACTATACATTGTTCACAATACAAGTTGGATATTGCTTTGCTTCTCTCCTAGTGTATGTAGATGATATTGTTCTTGCTGGAAACAATATCTCTTTTCTTCAAGATATCAAGAAACAGCTGCAGAGTCACTTTCATCTTAAAGATTTGGGTAATTTGAGTTTTTTCTTAGGATTTGAAGTTTATAGAACCCCTGGAGGTATCTCTCTTTCTCAGAGAAAATTTGCTCTTGATGTTCTTGAAGACACTGGGTTTCTGGGCTGCAAGCCTGCATCCACTCCCATGGAGTCTAATTGCAATAATAGTGCTGAATCTGGAGATTTATTGGATGCTGCTGCTATTACTTCATACAGAAAACTTACTAGAAGACTTCTCAATCTCTGCAACACTAGACCTGACCTTACCTATGCGGTTCATAGGCTCAGTCAATATGTCTCTAGCCCCAGAACTTCTCATATGGATGCTGCTTATAGGGTGCTGAGATATCTCAAAACAACTCCAAGTCAAGGTATTTATTTTGCTAAGTCTTCATCTCTTTCTCTTAAAGCCTTTTCTGATTCAGACTGGGCTACCTGTCCTGATACAAGAAGATCCACTACTGGTTATCTTGTCTATTTGGGTGACTCTTTGATCTCTTGGAGATCCAAGAAGCAAGACATTGTTTCTAGAATTTCTGCATAAGCTGAATACAGGAGCATGGCTGCAACTTCTTGTGAGGTGAAATGGTTAGAGTTTATTCTTCATGATCTGCATATTGCCTTGTCTTCTGTTCCAGTTCTGTATTGTGATAGCAACTCTGCTATTCACATTGCCAATAACCCAGTCTTTCATGACAGAACCAAGCACATTGAGCTTGATTGTCATTTGATCAGAGATAAATTGGTGGCTGGTGAATTGAAGCTTCTCCATGTTAACTCCAAGCATCAGCTGGCAGATATTCTCACCAAGCCTCTGGGGTGTGCTTCTTTTCAATTCCTGCTTGCTAAGTTGGGAGTAAACAATGTTTACTCTCCAACTTAAGGGGGCCTGTTAGCTTTCTTACATATTTGTTACAGTTTTATGTTGATAGGGTAGGTAGTTGCAATTAATAGTAACTTTGTTGTTAGGGTTATTTTGTAATTAGTCCTTACTGCAAGGACTGGGTTTGCAATTAATTAGTTGATATAAATTCATGTATTGGGAAACAATTTTTCAGTTGGAATGAAATTTATTTTCCCTCTTTTCAAATTCTCTCAAATTTGATACATTGATTGTTTTGGAGGTCAAGACAATGAGATCCCCAAACCAAAGGAGCCCACGAACAGTGTGTAAAAAAGGTGCGATTCATCTTCTTCTGCTCTGCAGTTTATACAAACGGTTGAAACATCAATTTTTTTTCTCGATATTATTTTGCTTAACAGGAAAAGAATTGGTTAAAAGTCGCAAATAAATATTTTTATCTTATCAGGGATGTTTAATGTCCAAATATTTTTTCAAAACTGATGCAGTCAAACTAGAAGAAGAACAATAGTTTGAAGTACCATCTTGGTTTAGGATAGTCATTGCTACATGGTACTATGTCTTAACCGAGTCACCAATGTTTGTTTGTGTCCAAACTAATAGGATTAGTGGTAACTTTCCAAACAAAAAAGGTGATAAAATGTCACATTTTCTTTACAAAATTACCCATATTTTGTACCAATTACGATCTTTAGACTAAAGCCTTAGCCGGTTTTTTAAATAGTGTACGTTGGGTTGTTAGCCACTTAGTTGTGCCAAACCATGGTCAAGCTTGTTAAAATATTTTTCAACCTGAATCATGCATGGATTAAAGTATAAATTTACGACGAATTATAGAATTTATTATTTAGATTCACTAAATACATGTTTATTTATGCTAAGATAATTGACAAATGGTTTTACAAAACATAATAATAGTAATCATTGAGTTCAATAGAGAGAAAAAGATAGACAAACATATAGTAATGGTGTGTTCCGATTTGATTTTCAGTACTCCGCCTCTAATGGTATCATATTCTTCCACACAAAAAATTGGCAATTTTGACAATTTTTTTTTTATGAGGTGTTCTATGTTCTCTAATTAATTATAGAATTTAACTTATTATTTATATGTTATACTTATATATGTTAGAAGTATTAAGCATATTTTTGTATAAATAATAAAACATAATAAGGTGTCCCCTAAAAAAAAGCATAATAAGGTGTCCGGATCGGGCTTGAGCCGTCATTAAATAACCAAAGCCCAATCCATATGTTTTTCGGGATTAAATTTCAAACCAATGTAGGGTCAAAATTTTTTGAGTCCAAACTCGTAAAGTGTCAGGCTTGGTTGGACGAGTTTATCTGCCTACTGGACGAATGCCTAGGGTATCCGCCCCGACTACGACTGCAACTTCGTGGGCTCAACTAAGCCTACTCGAGCCCATTTCTGGTTAAAATTGGCCATTTGGCACATTTTACTTAGGCTTAATTACTTAATGCCTACCCCCAGTATAGTGAAACTATCACATTGCACTACCCACTATCAAAACTTGCTGATAATGTTCCCCATTTGCAATAAATCGGTCACTTTGAAATTGGGAAAAAATTCCATCCAAACACCATCATCTTAATAAGGGCAAAATTGTCAATGCTGAAATAATAAATTTAACATGAAAAAAAAATTAGAAAAAGAAAGGTAAACCCAGTTGAAGATAAGAATTGGAAGAGGAAGAAGATAGGGATAGACTGAATCTTACACGTCTCTCTCTTTCTGTCTCTCTGTTAGTCAAAATTGTCTATCTCAGCCTCCATCTCAATCTTCCATCCCGCCGTCCCTCTGCCTCGGCGTCTCCCTCCATCCCTTTATTCTTAAATCTCCTCCATTACTCTCGTCTTTCACTCTCTTTCTCTAAGAATCTATCATGTCTCTCGATTTCCAAATTACTCTTGATTTGTGATTGAGTTTTGAGTGAAGTGAAATGCAAGTTTTGGGTCCGAAACAGGGAGTTCGATAGGAGGAGTTACTGGGTTTCAATTGGGCAAAAATCTTTTTGATGCTATTTGTTATCACCGGATTAGTGTCGACGGCGGCCTTTGGGTCAAAGTTGTTGGTGACCAAGGTGGAGAACAGAGGCTGTTGGGATTCCTAGGGGTGTTGACGGCAACGATGGTGGTTCTTTTTGTGGTGTAGGGCGGTGTCGGTGGTTTTCAAGTTCCAATCTCGAAAAAATCTAATTTAGTTTGACACAATTGAAACAAAGGTTAAAATCGGAAAGGGTTTGAAGATTTCTTCATCACTGGGCTCTCTGCTATTATGTGGTGGGGTGGCGGCATTCTGGTCCATGCTGCGGTCATGGTGGCAGGGTTGCGGGGTTCTTGTCACATGTAGCGGTGATGGTTGTGGGGTGCCGGAATCTGGTCACATGTGGCGGTAATGGTGGTGGTTGTGGTGGTTGGTGATTGTTATGATGATATTAGTGTTCAATAAAAGTCTATTGACAATTTCACCCTTAAACAAAAGGATATCAAAGACTACTAACGGTTTGTTCCGATCAGTGATGGACGGAATTTTTTTCCCAGTTTCAAATTGACTGATTTATTACAAATGGGATACATGAACAGTAAGTTTTGATAGTGGGTAGTGCAATGTGATAGTTTTCATATACTGAGGGTAGGCATTAAGTAATTAAGCCTTTTACTTATAAATTTGACGTGATCAAAAATTCCTAACCCAATTTGTAAGTACGACCATTTGTAGGTAATATATTCAGCCACTTTCAATGGCCGATTTGTATTGTACTAACTATTTATTTTACACCTAAGCACTTATAAAAGAATCATCAACTCGTATCCTTATTCTTAATACAATTGTTATATTTTACTCTGAAATGTTGTATTTTTTTTTGTGAATTAACTTAATATTTGGTTGTCAGTTAATGAATTGTGTTGAACGTGCTGTTCTTGGATCAATTGCAACAAAAGCAAAAAACAAAATGTTTTGTGATTACTTGTGTGTCTTCCGTTGACTCAATCTCTCTCTTTCTCATTTCCTTTTTCTACAAAACCCTATACAAGCAGTATAAATAGTGACCTCCAACTATCAATCTTCTTCACTCCATCGATAACTAGTTCACTCTCACTCTCACTCTCAGGTTCTCCAGTGAAATGTTAGCCAAACCCAACAACAACAGTGTCTCCTTTCTTATCGACGAGTACAAAGAGTGCCATTACAGCAATGGCAACCCTGAGGTAGTTGACGTTTGTACGTGGTGCTTTACACCACTCACATTTTGACATGTATAATCATTACAACAACAAAAAATTGTCATTTCTGCATGCCTTGTTTTTCATTTCTTCAATGCGTTTGATATCATCTCTCTCTCATTTCGTTTCCTACTAAACCTAGACGGAGAGGCTATAAATAGTGCCCTCTGAGTATCAATCTTCTTCACTCCATTAGTTACTAGTTCACTCTCACTCTCACTCTCAGATTCTTCACTGAAATGGCAGCCGATCCTAACAATAACGACGTCTCCTTTCTTATCGACGATTACAAGGAGTGCCATCAAAACTATGGTAACTCTGAGGCGGTTGACGGTTGTCATGGATTCTTTAGGAAAACCCCGACGACAGAGTTCTGGTATGCAAACCCTCATGCAAGGTTCCCATGTCAGAACTCCGTCGTCGAGGTTTTTCCTAAGGTATCCATAAAAACCGTCAACGACCTCAGGGTTGCCATAGTTCTAATGGCACTCTTTGTAATCGTCGATAAGTAAGACGCCGTTATTGTTTGGATCCGCTTCCATTTCGGTGGATAACATGAGAGTGGGAGTGAGTGTGAAATAGTTATTGATTGAGTGAAGAAGATTGATACTCGAAGGGCACTATTTATAGCCTCTGCATCTAGGGTTTAGTAGGAAAGGAAATGAGAGAGATGATATGAAACACATTGAATAAATGACAAACTAGACATGTATAAATGACAATTTTTTTTTTTGCGACAATTATAAATGTCAAAATGTGAGTGGTGTAAAGCACCACGTACAACCTGTTAACCACCTTAGGGTTGCCATCGTTGTGATGAACCTTTTTGTAATTGTCGATAGGAATGGATACGCGGTTGTTGTTTGGCTCGTCTGCCATTTCAGTGAAAGAACCTGAGAGTGACAGTGAGAGTGACAGTGAGAGGGAAAGAGTGAAGAAGATTGACAGTGAGAGGTCCCTATTTATACCCGCTCCGTATAGGGATTTGTAAAATAAGAAAATGAGAAAGGGAGAGATTGATTGAATACGTATCATGACATGCAAATAACGACGAAATACTTTTTTTGTTGCAAGTTGATCAAAGAACACCACAACAATGCTTTACACCACTCATTAACTTGCAACCAAATACAACTTTCGTTTCTTCTCTTTCAACTTCGTTTGATTTTGGGTAATGGACACTAAACCTATATGCAAAAAGTATTTTGGGACACAAATCTCCTACGCAATTTTAATTTTTCACCACAACCCCTTGCAATATACATCTGACACACATAACCCATGCATTATCAATTTTTCACTGAAACCCATAAACTATACATATTTGGGACACTTAACCCCAAATTAATAACGGGGATCAAATTTGTAACGAAAATTCATCACGTGCTAACTCTATGGATGAAGAAAAACAAGTTCAAAGACCATCACGTGATTAGCATGTTGTGAATTTTCATTAGGAATTTGACCCTGTTATCAATTTGGGGTTAGGTTCCCACATATGTATATTGTTGGGGTTTTAGTGGAAAATTAAAAATGTATAGTGCACAGATTATGTCTCCTAGAAATGTATATTGTAGGGGGTTTTAGTGGGAAATTGAAAGTGTATGGGATCTTCTGTCCCAAAATGCATTTTGCATGTAGGTTTAGTGCCTATTACCCTTTGATTTTTTAACCCGTAACTGGGTCACTTTGTCTCGGTATTTTGGATAGAAAAACGATGTAGTTTTGTGTTAACTTTTTATATTATGGCAGAGTAAGGTGTACTCTAAAGGATCATGCAAAAATTATCAAATTCATGTATCATTGTGCTAACCAAATCACCGGGACAAAATGACACAGTGAATAATATCGAAAGTAAAGTAAGCTGAAAGAGAAGAAACAGAGGTAGTATTAACTTAAATTCAAAATCTACAAAATTCTAGAGTAAAATGTAACAAAATATTAATAACGAGGACACAAGTTGATGATTCACAAACCACCACCCAATTACGAGACAGATACCGAGGTGGTCAACCCACCGCGGAGGCTGAGATGTGGTTGACTTCTCCGTTAGTTTAAGTTAGTGACTGGCGTTTGTTTTCTCTTTGTTGTCTGAGTGGTTGATTGTAGTAGGCTCGTTCTTAGTTGTTGTTGTTGTTGTTTCATTTCTTGCAACCCGCTCCGGTGACCAACACGGTGTCACTAGACAATGGCGAGGTGGGTTAGCTGATGTTTACATCTCTTTCATGTTTTTAACTTTAATCAAATTGTTATGTCAAACCATCACACGAACAATGAACGAATAAAGAAGAACACGAGTATTTTACGTGGTTCGCTAGAAAAATATTTGCTAACTACCTCCACGGCGAAAAGTACTCTTTATTCACTTAAGAGGAACAAGACTACAAGAATGTTTTGCATGCCTAATAGTGTGACTACTAGGTTCTTTATATAGTGCTAGGAAATCCTTAAAGTTTCCAAATCCGATTTTGGAAATAAACTTGTTTCCTAATTAATCCTCCACCGCCTTTGACTTCCAATGTTTCCTAATCAAAGTTGGAAACAATGAGTTTGGCAGCCTTTGACAAATTCAAGGCACCAACTCAACAAATCTCCACCTTGACTTGAATTGTCTCGTCAACAGCAGCTGCTCCTCTTTCGCAAATAAAGTTACGTCTTCTCCGCACCCGATTGTCTCTCGTCACAGAGACTCACTAGACCCCCACCGGGTCCGACATGCCCCGAAGGGCTTCACTGGCTCAAGATGTTGAGCAATTCCAGACAATGCTGGAACTTGCTCTCTGGAACCGGCTTGGTGAACATATCCGCGAGATTGTCTGCAGTCCCCACCTTCATCACCTTGATCCTGCTCTCGTTTCTCAGAAAATGATACCTGACGTCGATATGCTTGGTCCTTTCATGATGAACCTGGTCCTTAGTCAAGCAAATCGCACTCAAGCTATCACAGTAGACTATCGCCTGATCTTGAAGTAGCCCTAGATCATTAACCATTCCCTTAAGCCAAATTGCCTCCTTTGCTGCTTCCGTTAGAGCCATATACTCCGCCTCCGTGGTGGAAAAAGTCACCGTCGGCTGTAGCGTCGCCTTCCAACTCACAACAGATGCTCCCAGAGCAAATACGTATCCTGTCATTGATCTTCTACTATCAATATCCCCTGCATAGTCCGCATCCGAGAAACCAGCAACCAAGATGTTTTCACGTGACCCATAGCATAGGCCAATGTCTGACGTACCCTTAAGGTACCTAAATATCCGCTTCACCGCCTGCCAATGGTCCCTACCCGGATGAGCCATAAAACGACTAACCACGCTAACAGCGAATGCTATGTCTGGTCGAGTACAGACCATAGAATACATGAGACTTCCAACTGCGCTAGCATATGGAACCTTGGACATGTACTCCTTCTCCTCCTCAGTCTGAACGGTGTACATTCCTAGCTTGCTGTTAGTTGCCATAGGAGTATCTATAGCTTTAGCTGATAACATCCCGAATCTTGTCAAGATCTTCTTGATGTATCCCTGCTGTGATAAGAAAAGCTTCTTCTTCTTCTTCCTATCTCTATAGATCTCAACTCCCAATATCTTCCGAGCAGCTCCCAGATCCTTCATCTCGAATTCGCACTAAGGGACCTCTTCAGTTCTCTAATGTCCTTGATATTTCGAGTTGCAATCAAAATATAATCCACATATAGAACTAGGTAAATACGTGATCCACTATGAAACTCTTTGTGATACACGCAGCAATCATACTCGCACTTGTGGTAACCAATCTTCAACATGAAGCTGTCAAACCTCTTGTACCATTGCCTCGGCGACTGCTTAAGTCCGTAGAGAGATCTCTTCAGCTTGCACATGTGGTTCTCTCTTCCGGGAACTTGGAACCCCTCCGGTTGGCTCATGTATATTTCCTCCTCCAACTCTTCGTGCAGGAAAGCTGTCTTGACATCCAATTGCTCAAGCTCTAGGTCGTGGTGTGCCACTAAAGCTAGTAACACCCGGATAGAAGTATGTCTGACCACCGGTGAGAAGATCTCGTTGTAGTCAACTCTCTCTTTCTGACTGAACCCTCTTGCAACTAGCCTTGCCTTATACTTGACGCCCTCTCCAGATGTAGTTCCTTCATTTCTTCTGAAAACCCACTTGCAACTGAATATCTTCCTTCCCGCTGGCAATTTAACAAGCTCCCAAGTCGAGTTCTTGCTAAGAGACTCCATCTCTTCTGCCATCGCGGCAATCCACTGTGCTGACTCAGAACTAGATATAGCGGCCTTGTAGGAGGATGGCTCGTCCTCTACCTCTTCCGCTACCTGTAATGCATATCCCACCATACCGTCATCTTTGTATCTCGCTGGAGGCTTTATGACTCTCCTTGGTCTTCCTTTAGCAATACTTTGATGAACCGGTTCCTCTGGTGTAGACGCATCCTCACTATCAAACTCTTCTGCTTCTTCTTCTTCGGCTTCCGGCGGCGGTGTAAGGATTTCGGAATCCTTAGGATCAATAGGATTCAACTCTCCCTCCACCTTCTTCTTTGCATCCCCAAGCTCCACCTCCACGGAGTTTTTCAACATATGAGTCTCATCGAAGACTACACTTCTGCTAAGTATAATCTTGTTGTCTGCCCATATCTTGTATCCCTTCACACCTGTTTCGAATCCCATGAATAATCCCCTCTTAGCTTTTGGTTCTAGTTTGCCATCATCAACGTGATAATAGGCAACACAACCAAAAACTCTCAAATCCGATTAATCCACTTCATTACCGGATCAGACTTCCATAGGAATCTTGCATACTATACCTGTGTGCGGGCTCCGATTTATGAGATAGCATGCCATGGAAATCGACTCTCCCCAAAAACCTCTTGAAAGACCTGCATTCGAAAGCATGCACCTTTCTTTTTCTATAAGTATTTGATTCATTCTCTTGGATACACCGTTCTGTTGCGGTGTGTGACGAACGGTGCGATGGCGTGCAATACCCTGAGCCTTGCAGAATCCATCAAAATCTGATGAACATAAAACTAAGCTGTTTTCCGTGCGCAGCATCTTCACCTTCGTTCCTACATGATTCTCTACTAGTGTCTTCCACTCCTTGAATCTTGCGAAGGCTTCACTCTTGTGCTTCATCACGAATATCCAAGTCATCCTGGATTAGTCGTCTATGATGCTTAGGAAATACCTGTATCCTCCAATCGCCTAAACTCGAGATGGACCCAGCAATCTGAATGGATATAATCAAGAGTACCTTTCGTTCTATGAACCGCCTTAGGGAACTTGCTACGCTGTAGCTTCCCATACACGTAGTGCTCACAAAACCCTAGGCTCTTGGGCGCATGCCCGGTGAGATACCCCTTCTTGTGAAGTTCCTGCATTCCACTTTCACTCATATGACCGAGCCTCATATTCCACAGCTTAGTTAGATCAGCTTCCTTAATCTCGGCTGAGACAACTCCAGCAGAATCTGTGATCGTCGAACCTTGCAACATGTACAAAGTCCCGCTCTTGACTTCCTTGAGTATCACCTTAAAACCCTTGCAGACTCGTAGATCTCCACATTCACCTTTGAAACTGTATCCTTTGCTGTCGAGTAGACTCAAGGAGATCAGATTCTTCTTAATATGTGGTACATGCCTGACTTGCTCTAAAGTACATAACTTCCCTTCATTCGTCTTCAATCTAACCGAGCCGCTCCCAATCACCTTACAGACGGCTCCGTTTTCCATGTAGACAGACCCTTCATCTGTTTGGTTGTACGTCGAGAATAGCTCCATGTTAGAGCAAATATGATAGGAAGCTCGGGAATCAAGGACCTACGCATCCTGAGAGTGCGTGAAAACATCCGCCATTAGAACGCAATCATCCTCATACGAGTTACCTTGTTCAACTACGGCTGCGGATCCATTCTGCCCCTTTTGTCCTCGTTTCGGGCAATCTCTCTTCCAGTGCCCCTTTTCCTTGCAAAAGGCACAGACATCCTTGGGTAACTTAGAACCTGAGAAATGCTTCTTCTTATTCTTCTTACCCTTCTTGCTTCCCGCCGTTGCCATCAGTCCGGAAGCATGGTCCTCTATACCTATGCCTGCACCCTTATGGCGCAGTTCCCTAGCATGGAACGCCGATCTCACTTCCTCTAGGGATAAGTCGTCCTTGTTCACAATGAACGACTGCACAAAGTTCTCATATGATGGGGGTAAGGAGATCAATAACAAAAGTGCAGCATCCTCATCCTCCACCTTCTCGCCAATATTACGCAAATCTAACAGAATTGTGTTCAATTGATCAAGATGGTCCTTGAGAGCCATACCTTCGAGCATCCGCAGGGTGAAGAGCCTTTGCTTTAGCATCAACTTGCTAGTGAGACTCTTCGTCATGTAGAGACCCTCCAACTTGAGCCAGAGCTTCGCTGCTTCCTTTTGATCTGCGATCTCGATGATCACGTCATCCGATAAGCACAACATAATCGTTGCGTGTTCCTTCTCCTCCATCGCCTTGAACTCCGATGATGCAATATTCATGCCTCCCTTGTCCGCGTTCAAAGGTGCCCACAAGCTTTGCGATTTGAGCAAAGCCTCCATCTTTATCTTCCACATACTGAAGTTGTTCCCTCCAGTGAACCTGTCGATCTTCAACATCGATCCGGACATCGTTCTTGGTGGATCTTGAACCCTAGTCGCGTGCTCCACCTAGATCGCAAAACCCTAGCTTTGATTTCACCAAGTTGTGAAACCCTAGCTTTGCTCCTCCTTGATCTTGATCTTGAAACACCGCCAAACCCGAGCTCTGATACCAGTTTGTTATGTCAAACCACCACATGAACAAGAACGAATAAAGAAGAACACAAGTATTTTACGTGGTTCGCTAGCAAAATATTTGCTAACTACCTCCACGGCGAAAAGCACTCTTTATTCACTTAAGAGGAACAAGACTACAAGAATGTATTGCATGCCTAATATTGTGACTACTAGGCTCTTTATATAGTGCTAGGAAATCCCTAAAGTTTCCAAATGCGATTTGAAAACAAACTTGTTTCCTAACTAATCCTCCACCGCCTTTGACTTCCAATGTTTCCTAATCAAAGTTGGAAACAATGAGTTTGGCAGCCTTTGACAAATTCAAGGCACCAACTCAACACAAATGAATGTGTGTGAGAACAAGAACAATGGAGAGGAACAAAATCGGAGTCATGATAGAGACAGTTTTAGTGGAATTCCAAGTTTGCTCTCATACTAAGTGTTGTTTCAAACTTGCTGTTGGTTTTGCGTGGAGTTTAAAATGAGTGATAGCTCAATCGAAGAACACTTGTGACACATGCGTAACAGGGATTTCTTACCTTTGTTGTTGAACTAAATGACCAAGAAAAGATGTAGAATTAAAGATTTGAGTAAGAAAGGGATAACGAAAATGATAAAATGAATAGATAAAAAAGTGAAAGAGACAAAGGAGACAAGAAAAAATAATTTTTGTCATCGTAAATTGCTACCGATGATTCCTGACCCATCCCCTGATCTGAGTCAAGCTCAGCCCAATCTTAGTGGAAAGTTCCTGGATTGCCTCACTGTCGCGACGCTTCATCTTCCTACCCTGCTCCTTAGAAAACTCTATTAGCTTCTCATTTTTTTTCTCCGTGAATCTCACTTTATTACTCCCCCTCCTTTGTGGACACAACGTGACGATGGCTCCAGAAGAAGACCACCGATGCTCAGTTGGCGGAGGCTGTATTATCATTTTAAGGTCGAGTGTCATACTCGCCCGAAACTGTGTTCTTGAATGTCAAGAACATCACATGTGAAATTATGCTAACTTTCAGAGGCCATATCTTGTTCAATACGTAGTTCTTTAGAATCTCCTTTTATCCTATGTGCAGCTGTGATCCACTCTGCAAATCCATGTTTGGGTTACTACAAACCTTGTTCTAAATCACCCTGGGGTTGGTCTGCAAAGTGACCTCTGTGAATATGGAAGTCTGTCATGCTGCAAAATTTGACTAAAGGGTATGAAGCAGTAGTGAAAACAGTCATATTTGAATGATGATATCTTGAAATGCATTCAAAGGAATTCATATCTTCTTTATTCTATGTAAAGTTGGGATTTAGTACTTCGTTGCATCATATCTCAATCTTGTCCTAAAGCTCAAATCGCCCGGATATAGTCTTTGCCGTCAATTATCTCTATCCTTTTTGTACACTCTCAGATGGGTCATCACTATAGTGGTGTTAAACGCATTCTTCACTACTTATAAGCGACACAAAGTTACGGTTTTATTTATCAATATGGTGACTTACCTTTTCAAGTTTTTAAGGATGCAGATTGGGCTGACTATGCTACCGACCGAAGCAGTACCACCGAATTAGTTGTCTTTCTTGGCCCAAGCCTATCCACTGGGCCTCGAATAAGTAGCCCACTGTCGCCCAGTCTTCTACGAAAGCCGAATATCGGGCGCTTGCCACCGCCGCGGCTAAAAATTCTTGGTTTAAATTATTGTTTTATGATTTAAAATTTTACTATTCCTGATCCTCCTATATAATGGACTAATAATTTATCTTCCTTAGCCTTAACAACTAATCCTCTTTTTCACGCACGTATCAAACTTGATTACCACTACGTGCATGAAAATGCTCTCTTTCGTAAACTTACTGTCTCCATAGTCTCAAGTGCAGATAAATCTCCGACACCAAAAGGCTATCTACCACTCACTTGAAGATCTCAAATACAAAATGTTGGTTGGACCACCTTCTGAATCAATCAGATTTTGGATCTCTCATTTCCACTATTTGGGCCTTGATTCTGCGATGGGCTTCATCTGCTGTTCAAACCCAACCTTCTCTCTGTATTCATGAAATGCCCAATGATATTTGTCAAGAAATGTACAATATTTTATGTTATATAGATGTTGTCCTAATAGTTGTATTTCCGTTAGATTGTGCGACTGGCTTATGACAGTTGAATGTAGTCTTATTCATATCTCTCTCTGGAAACTTCTGTATCGATTCAGTGTGTAGATACAATGCATCTTTTTCATCTTCTGCCTTACCGTTTCATTGTCTCTCAAACCCATTAGGGTTTCTGTTACTTGGATTTTATTTATTAATTTAATCAGACTCTTGCATGACAGCTAAGTAGATATTACAACTTGTGGACCTACGTTGCACCGAAACGGGTACGGGTACGGCAAGACACGGGACACGCGGACACGTCAATTTTTTGAAAATCACGAAACGCGGACACGCGATATATATATATATATATATATATATATATATATATATATACATACATAAAGACATTAAAGAAATAACAATTTTAGTCACTACCAAGTACAAATAGATCAAAGCATAAATAATTTCAGACTCTACAGTAGGTCTTCGATTCTTCAATTATTTCGTGTTCGCCTCTTCGCGTTTTTCTCTTAGTTTCGCAACCGTGATGAGTATTTGATATAGGGTGCGGCTAGGGTTAAGGATCTATGTATTGAGAAGATGATACTTGACTATTTCAGAACAGTCCCTCTAATTTTTAATATATCATAAAAAGAACCCCGAGAAATTTTAAAAAATTCCAGACACTCCGGTTTAAGACACGCGTGTCTCCCGCGTGTCGGACGGCTAGACATGCCATTTTTTCTATTTTGGAACCAAAACGCCACCTGGCATGTCGGAGACGTTTAGACCGAGTGTCGGAGACGTTTCCGCGTGTCGGTGTGTCTGAAACGCGAACCAGAAAATATTTGGAGTGTCAGTGCAACAAATCACTACCCAACTCATATACTATGGTACGCTAGGCACATTAGATAACATCCTATCAATTAGGTTTTTTTCGTCCTCAATATAAATCACCATCTCTCCTTGTGAGCTCCTAAAGCACTCTTTCCACTTCCGCGCCATCAAACCGCCTCCTTGAGAGATGATGTGAGAGCTCCATATAGTAGGTTTTGAGGAGAAGATCTTGAAACCCATGACTCTGAGCATATCTAATTGTTGATCTCATGGCGAACATCTTGGCGATGGAAGAATTTTTTCTTAAGGGAACCAGATATACAAAGGCTGGAAAAATCCCTTTTGAGTATCTATCAAAGATCCTCCACACGCAATCCCCAATTCGTCGCAATTCGAAGCATCCGTATTCATCCTCAAACGATCGAACAATGACAGTTGCAATCGCTTTCGCTCCTCATCTAAATCTGCAACACCATTTCTGAGACCAAGGTTAGTAGAATCGTGAAGTTAGATGATCAATATAATTTGGAACTAGAAAATATTTTTCAATTGATTCTGAATCAAATAGTTTTTTTGTAGCGAGATCTTTGCATTTCCCACAAGAAGAAGGAGATTCGCTTTTTTGAGAACGATTCTCCAAGTTGCTTCGTTTGGATTTGAATTGGACGGTTTACATTGATTGTTTTGTAGGTCAAGACGATGAGATCCCCAAACCAAAGGAGCCTCTGAACAGTGTAAAAAATGTGAGATTCATCTTCTTCTACTCTGCAGTTTATACAAACAATGGATACATCAATTTTTTCTTGACATTATTTTGCTGAACAGGAAAATATAATTGGTTGGAAGTCGCAAATAATTATTTTTATTTTATCAGGGATGTTTAATGTCCAAATATTTTTCTCAAAACTGATTACAGTCAGAACTAGAAGAAGAACAATAGTTTGAAGTACCGTCTTGGTTTAGTATAGTCATTGCTACATGCAAGGGCGGATGCAAGCATTCAGTTGTGGGGGGCTATAGCCTCCACTCAAATTTTTGAAATAGCAATTTTGACCTACATTTAATTATAAAATTATTTTTGAGCCCTACTGGAATTAAATAATAACCCTTTTACTTAGTTTTATTCGGAAAAATGTCCATTTTTAAAATGTTTGCCCCCACTGTCCTCGATCCGCCCCTGCCCACTGGTCTCCATATACATCAGCCACTTTGTGTAACTGCTGTGAGATAATAAAATAATAAAATAAAGGATAAAAGACACTAACTACCCCTGAGTTTAGCATTAATTTCACCCCGTTATCCTATGTTTTGGAAAAAGACAGTTTGTACCTTTTTTTTAATGGAAGCTGACGGTTGACTAACAGTACGGGAAAAAAATACCATTTTACCCTTGGAGTTTTATACAACTACCCCCGATATATTACCCTTAACCCCCCTCTCCCTCATTTCTGACCCTAATTCCTCTTTCTCTCTTCCCCGTCTATCTCTCAACCTCTCTCTCGCTCTCTATCTCTCTTGCTCTTATCTCTCTCTCTCTCTCATGGATTCTCATAACTCCGGTGAGCACCTAGGAGCTTCGGGGTCTAAGAAACCGGCGAGATCTCCAGCGAAAGGAGCTCAGCCGCAGAAAGACCGACAAACACAAATCGAAGACAGAGACCGGCGGGCTAGGCATCCGGTGGACTGTTGTGCGAATATATTTAAATTGAACCCGAATCTAAAGCTCAAGACCAACGGTCAGACCATCGAGTGGATGCTCAGGCGTGCGGAGGATTCCGGGATCATCGACGCTGCCGTCGCCGCCAGGAAGAAATTGACCGAACAGCCACCGCTTTGCCGGACCTGCCGGTCGCCGCGCCGGCCCCACAGATCCGAGACGAATCTCCTCTTCTGCCGCCGCCGCCGTCCGTCGTTTCCCTTGACAACCAATTTGGCTTAGATTACACCGCACCTGCCGTGGAGGCTAATTCTACGATGTGGGTGCAGCCCAAACTACCACCACCACCATCGCCGCCGCGATTTGGAGGTTTTGTTGCTGAGCAGACAGTGAACCCTAGTTGCAGTTCAGGTAGGTTCGTTTACTTTTCCGGCAGCGACCTTTTGTTATTGAAGGACCCTTATCTGGCGAGGTTGCTGTCACCATCAACAGCAGCACCACAACATTCCAATGATGTTGCCGATGAGGAGATTCTTAACCTTGATGACTACACAGGAGGAGGAAGTGGTGGTTGGATCAGTCACTTGATGGACGCCGACCACCCAATTTTCCAGAACTCGTACCCGCCGCCAACTAGCCGCGAGCAGGAAGAGGAGGAGGAGGAGGGTGGTCTGAGCCTTGGCTGAAACCGCCACCTCCTTTAGTGATGGAGATTGGCAGTGCTAGTTGAAGTTGAAGCCTAGTTGTTTTCTTTGTTGTTTCGGGTTTAGGGTGTTTTTTTCGTGGTGTATAGTTCGGTGTCTATAGGTGATGAACATCATCGGTTTAAGAGTCAATGTAAGTTTTTCTTTCCTGTATTGTGTTTCTGAAATGAATGTTTCCCTGCGTTTTCTATACCGCGAAACATTCATTTCAGAAACACAATACTAGAAAGAAAAACTTACATTGACTCTTAAACCGATGATGTTCCATCTACAGACACCGGACTATACAACACGAAAAAAACACACTAAACCCGAAACAACAAAGCAAACAACTAGGTTACAACTTCAACTAGCATTGCCAATCTCCATCTCTAAATCAGGTGGCGGTTTCAGCCAAGGCTCGGACCACCATCCTCCTCCTATTGTTGCTGGCGGCCAGTTGCGGCGTGTACGAGTTCTGGAAAATTGGGTGGTCGGCTTCCATCAACTGACTGATCCAACCACCACTTCCTCCTTCTGTGTATTCATCAAGGTTAAGCATCTCCTCATCAGCAACATCATTGGAATCTTATGGTGCTGTTGTTGATGGTGATGATGGTGACAGCAACCACGCCAGATAAGGGTCCTGCAGTAACAAAAGGTCGCTGTCGGAAAACTCAACGAACCCACCTGAACTGCAACTAGGGTTCACCGTCTGCTCAGCCACAAAACCCCCAAATCGCGGCGACGATGGTGGTGGTAGTATTTTGGGCTGCACCCACATCGTAGGATTAGCCTCCATGACAGTTTCGGTGTAATCCAAGCCAAATTAGTTGTCAAGGGAAACGATGGATGGCGGCGGCGGAAGCTGAGAATCGTCTCCGGTCTGAGGGACCGGCGCGGAGACTGGAAGGTCTGGCTCGGCGGTGGATGTTGGGTCAATTACTTTCTGGCGACGACGGCGGCGGCTATGATCCCTGACTCCTCCGCTCGACTGAGCATCAACTCGATGGTCTGAGCGTCGTTCTTGAGCTTTAGCTTCGGGGTCATTTTCAATATCTTCGCACAGTAGTTCGCCGGAATCCTGATCCGCCAGTCTCTTTCTTCAATTTTTGTGTGTCGGTCTTTCTTCGGCTGAGCTCCCTTTGCTAGAGATCTCGTCTATTTTTTAGACCTGGAAGCTCCTTGGTGCTCACCGGCGTTATGAGAATCAATGAGATAGAGAGAGATAAGAACGAGAGAGAGCGAGCGAGAGGTTGAGAGAGAGATAGAGGGGGAAGAGAGAAAGAGGAATTAGGGTTAAAAATGAGGGAGCGAGGCGTTAAGCGTAATATATAGGGGGTAATTGTATAAAATTCCAGGGGTAAAATAATATTTTTTCCTGTATTGTTAGTCAACCGTCAGCCTCCATCCAAAAAAGGTGCAGACTATCTTTTTCCAAAACACAGGATAACGGGGTGAAATTAATCCTAAACTCAGGGGTGGTAAGTGTCTTTTACCCTTATTTTTATTATTTTATTCTCTCACAGCAGTTACACAAATTGGCGGATGTATATGGAGACAAGTAGCCGGCGGATCCAGGATTTTGCCTCAGTGGGTGGTAAAATTTTAAAAGTGGACATTTGTCCAAATAAAACTAAATAAAAGGGTTATTATTTAATTTCAGTAGGGGCTAAAAAATAATTTTATAATAAAATGTAGGTCAAAATTGTTATTTTATAAGCTTGAGTGGGGGCTATGGCCCCCACAACTTAGTGCTTGCATCCGCCCTTCCCAGTGGGGATTATAATTTTTTGAAATTTACGATATTCACCCAATAATTTGTTTATTTAATTATATTAAGCCCACTCAAGTTTTGATATTCATAATTTTTACGTTAGATTCCGTCAATATAATTACATTTGCTCCCACTCAGATTACATATTCGCCTCATTAATCTATTTAAGTCATCATTTTAACCCTTAAACACTTTAAAACTTATCGAAAGAACCGTCATTAAATTTGAAATTTTTTCTAGCCTCTGCTGGGCCAAATTTCGGGATCCGCCCTTGGTTACAGAGTTGATTTTACCAAAAATGAAATGTTATATCAATGTTTTGTCGTAGCTTTCATGTAATACTTACCAAACAACATGTAATCCAAAACTTACAGCAATTTTCTAATACTGATTCTCACACAACTTCTAATGCCGCAATTGCATTCTCAAACTGGCACGGGGATTGATAAAAATCGAGTAACACACCTTCACCCCCTCTAGTTAGTTTGAAGCGCACTTTGACCTTTCTGTTTGAAAAATGACTCTTCCACTCTTCCATTGTACCGAACTCCAGAAAACTTATACTCATGTGATGTCGTTTGGACTTAAGATTTGACGCTGAAAACAATTTTGAGGACAAATTCAACACCCACATTATGCAAAATATGAAATTACTCAAAGACAGATATTAAACCCGAACAAGTGGTTGAACCAGAAAAGATGACGGGTCCATGGGTCACCGGTTGGACCGATGGTTCAATAAATAATTATTAATCACACATCAAATTAAAATTATAATGAAATAAATTAATATATGTCGTATAGTAATGCAAATAGGTAACTTCATGTGTTATTTTGACATTTTAATACATGAAATCTCAAAAATGTTAAAAAAAAATGTTAACACAAGCTGTTCAATTTTAAGTTAATGCTTACAGCGTGTAAAAGATAAGACATGTTCAACACAGTTAACCCGGACCGGATCACCGGATCTATTACAAATCCGCCGAGTTTGACCGAGTCAACTGTAAATGCGAACTAGACTCGATTCATGTTTAATTACTATGCTCAAAGGTATAATACATTTATGACATGTGGTGCAAATATGTATCCATATCAACTGTTAGTGCTGGACCCCTTCTTTTTTTTTTTATCAGCCGAAACAACAACAAGGAAGAAAAACTGAAAGAAATACCAACAAACTAGAAAGGAAAGAAGACAGCAGCAAGCTAGGCCCTAAGAGCAAGCTTGATGCCAATAATCACTAAGGATGATATCCTTCACCACCAGATTGGCAACTTGCATAGGGCAGTCTTCTAAGATGACAAGGGTTTCAGCTTGATTAGCCCCCCTCTTTGCCAGGGCATCCGCCACCCCATTCAAATCCCTGCTGATATGCATCAGCTCACAATTGCATCCTTCAAGAAGAACAACAATATCTCTAGCAATGACCTTGAAAGGAAAGTCAGCAGAGTGAAGCTTGCTGCAGATAGAACTGGCTTCCAAAGAGTCAGTTTCAACAATAACATCCTTCAGATTCATTTTGTGAATCAGCACAAGGCCCCTAAGAATACCCCAAAGTTCAGCTTCCAGAACAGAGCTAAATACGATTCGACCCATAAAGCCTTTGATCCATTGCCCTTTATCATCCCTCAGCACCCCTCCAAATCCAGCAATGCCACCTTCCCCTTTCTTACTCCCATCGCAATTCAGCTTAAACTTACCTGCACAGGGGGGGAACCAAACCACTTTGTTAGTAGAAGTTAAACCCTCAGAACCTGATTTCATACTCCAAGCATTTCCAATCTCTTCAGCAAATTTCTGAATGCTGGACACACTCACAAAATTAGGTGTAAGGGTTTTGTTAAAACAGAAATTGTTTCTATTGATCCAAATTCTCCAGCACCCACAAATAAACAGCACAGAGTGTGCATTGTTGGTTCTGAGATTGGAATCAAACCAGTTCATGAAATCAGGGTTCTGAAGAGACAAAAGCCAAGAGGAATTAAACATCACTGTCCAAATAGCTAAGATTTTTGGACAGCTTCTAAAAATGTGATTCTGGTCCTCACTAATACCAGGACAATGAGGACAAGAATCATCAGGGGTCATGCCCCTAAGGAATTTTTTGGAAATTAGTATAAAGTTTATTATGTCTAATTTTCCAAGCAAAAAAGATTAATTTTAAAGGGATCTTTTTCTTCCAAAGCCAATCCCACTGGGATTGATCATTTCTCCTAGAGATCAAGTGGTAAGCAGAAGCCACAGTAAATTTTCCCATGCTAGTTCCAACCCAATGCAAAGAGTCCTCAGCACTGGGGTCAGCAGGAATGTTCTTAGCCAAAATAGAGTTAACAATGACAACAGAAATAATATTCATCAGAGAAGAAAGATCCAAGCTTATGTTACTAGAAATCAAGGAGCTCACATTAATATTCTCATCAAAAGCCTGCTCAGGGTAGATATCTTTGAGAGATAAATCACCAATCCAGTGATCCTTCCAAACAGACACCATACACCCATTACCAATAGTCCAAACCAAGCCTTTCTTAATCATAGAGAAAGCCTCTAGAATTCCTTTCCAGGTTCTAGTAGCATCCTTCCATTTAGGAGGATTGATGATATTCCCATTTCTAAGGTATTTGTCTTTCAAACAATTAACCCAAAGAGAGTAAGTATTCATGAGAATGTTCCAACCAAGTTTAGCCAAAAGAGCTCTATTCTGACTTTTCATGGATCTAATGCCCAATCCACCACAAGTCTTATTCTTACAGACAGTCTTCCAATTCAGACTGTGCATTTTATTTTTAACAGTAGTACTACCCCAAAGGAAGTTTCTGTTAAGCTTGTCAAACAAATTGCACACAATAACAGGAATGTTCTAAGTTTGCATGCTATAAATTGGAACAGCAGAGGAGACATAATTAATCATGGTGGTTCTACCACCCACAGAAAGTAAAGTGGACTTCCACTCAGCCAATCTAAGTTGAAATTTCTCAATTAAATCAGCATACTTAACTTTGCCAATCTTTTCAATGTTCAGATTGATACCAAGATATTTTCCCAAATTCTGAGTAATAGGAATATCCAACAAATTCCTAATAGAAAAAGCAGTAGGCTGCTTCACATTAGGAGACAGGTAATTTTGGACTTAGAGAGATTGATCTTTTGCTCAGAAAGGCAACAAAAATCATCAAGGACCCGTTTCACAAAATGACAGGAAACAGTACTAGCTTCAGAGAACAATAGCATGTCATCCGCAAAAAATAAATGGGTCAAGGGGGGGGGGAATTTTTAGAGATTTTAACCCCTTTCCACAGCCCCTGATTTTGAATCTGAGTAATCATACTAGAAAGTCTTTCAAGACACAGAACAAAGATATAAGGGGATAGAGGGTCCCCTTGCCTAATACCTCTTTGAGCTTTGAAGTAGGGTAGAGCCTCTCCATTCCAAAGGATAGAGAAATTAACAGAGGTGACACAATTCATAATGAGTTTGATAAGCTGATTATCAAAATTAAAGAACAAGAGGGTCTCTTGAATAAGACTCCAAGAGAGTCTATCATAGGCTTTCTCCATTTCAATTTTTACAATTAAAGCACCCAACTTACCTTTCTTTTTTCTAATAGTGTGAATCATTTCTTGAACAAGAATAATATTGTCACAAGTAGCTCTTCCAGGAATGAAACTACTCTGATTAGGAGAGATAATCCCATCCATCAAAGGTCTAAGTCTATCGACAACAATTTTAGTCACAGTTTTGTAGGTGACATTGCAAAGCCCAATGGGTCTAAACTGAGAAATAGTTTCAGGGTTATTAATTTTAGGAATAAGGGAGATATGGGTAAAGTTCATCTCCTCAGGGATAGAAGAGGTGTCAAAAATATTCTTGACTATATTTCACATATCTTTCCCCACTGAATCCAACAGTTGTGGAAGAAGGCCGCATTAAACCCATCAGGTCCAGGAGCACGATTCTTATTAATACTTTTGGTAGTTTTAAAGATGATATCATCCGTAACAGGGGCAATGAGTCTCACATTATCCTCAACCGTGAGCTTAGCAACATTGAAATCATAGGCAATCTCCAGATTATGAGAAGAAGTCTCATGAGTGTAGAGTTTAGTGAAATAATTAATAACATGATCTTTAAGCAAGTTATCATCACTAATCCACTCATTAACCTCATTCTTAAGAATACTAATCTAATTCCTTCTTCTTTTGATGAGGGTGGACAAGTGAAAGAATTTGGTATTTGTTTCCCCATACACCATCAATTTAATTCTGGATTTTTGATACCAGAGCATTTCCTCATGATCCAGGACACAATTGAACTCTCTAACAAGCTCTTTTTCAAGCAAAAATAAACTTTGAATGAAAGATCTACTCAAAATTTTTTGGATGCCATTGATTCTAGCAAGAAGAAATCTCTTTTTCCTATGAATATTACCAAATTTTTCTTTGTTCCAAACAATGAGAGCACGCTGGATATTAAGCAGCGCCTCATGATAGTTTAACAAGCAATTCTAATTTTTTTTTTTAATAATTTCTGGAAATCAGGGTGAGAAATCCTGAAATTTTCAAATCTAAACGGTTTATTCTTAATCACAATAGATTTACCTTGGGTCTCCATCAGCATTGGAGAATGGTCGGAGTAAGTGCGAGGGAGACAAGTTACCAGCGAGTTAGGACGGCTCAACTTCCAGCTTATGTTGCAGAGGGCTCAGTCGAGCTTCTCGAGCGTGTTGGCAAGCCCCTGACGATTGTTGGACCAGGTCATTCTCGGACCACAGTGCCCGAGATCGGTTAGGTTGCTTTCATGCATATTCTCCACAAAATTCATGTTCCTCCTTAGATTATTATTTTTTGAGAAACTCCTTCTCTCCGAATCACCTGTAAAGTCATTAAAATCCCCAACCAGAAGACAAGGATCCACCGTGTTCCCTGCTCTATTCTTGATATCGTTCCAAAGGTCCACCCTCTTGCTCTCAATCGGACTAGCGTACACCGCTGAGAGAATCCAATCCTCAAAATGGATCTTTCTAATCTTGGCATGGATAGCTTGTGAATGGCAATTGAGGAGGGAAACTTAAACCTCAAGAGGGTTCCAAAGAAGCCAGATGCCTCCTGATCTACCCTGGGGGTCCACATGGAAGTTCTCTGTGTATCCCTGATTCGCAAAGAAGTTTCCCATATCATCGATTTTGACTTTGGTTTCCAGGAGAACCACCACCTCGAAACGATGATTTCTCTTCAGAAACTTGAAATTCTCCTTGAAAGATTTGTTCTTAGGTCCTCTACAATTCCAGAACATAACGTTTGTTGTATCAATCATGAAAAAATTATCGAAATCGAACCGGAACCCAAATTTTCTAGCAATCCCTACCAATCGTTTCTTCGTCTCTTGAAACGAGAGGTTGTTCTTCACTTGAATTCCCACCATCGATGGATCTTCCGACTCCACCATCATCCGGTATGCTTGTAGGTCTACTGTCTCCATAACCCATGGGGTTTTCGCTACAACTGCTTGGATACCTTGATGATCCATCAGAAACTGCACCTGGTTTTTCCCCAAATATTCTTCCTTTACCACGATCGACATAGTATGGAGAAGCTCTTCTTGGATTTATTTAAGCCTTCCTACTCACCGGAGAAGTCTGGATTTCAGATGAGTGGGAACTGTAACTCACTTTTTCGCCAAAATTAAAGCTGACCTCAAAGGGATTGATATTCGAAATCATACTCGGGCCTTGGGAGATTTTGCTTTGCAGAGCCATATCCTCTTCAATCACATCCATATCCACTCTTTTCCCCTCAATCGTCTCGTTCTCTTTGGAAGTAACCACGGCTTTCCCTCTTCCCGAGTTGATGGTACAGGTTCCCAGATCCATCTCGGACGCTTCATTCTTATCCCCTTGTGTAGATTCATGAACCCTCCTTTCGTGATCCAGGTGCAGTTTGGTGCCAGACGTTGGATTTTTGCTTTCTACCGACGGCGAAGATTTCGCCACGTGGTTCATAGAACTTGTACCATACCCGAATCCTTTTCGGTGAAACCCGCTGTTGATCTTCTTTAGCCGCTCCCCCTTTCTTCTTCTCCGAACAGTTTGTTTTGCTATGTCCAACCCTGCCACAATCAAAACAAACACGGTGGATATGTTCATACTCTATAGAATAGCTAAGTTTACCAACAACAACATCTGAGACAAGTGGTTTTTTTAAATCCACTTCCACACAAACTCTTGCGAATTGCCCTCTCTAAAGTTTTGCAGTGACAATATCAAGTTTCAAAGGAAGCCCGATGGCACTCGCATTAGTGTGAAGGCTATCATTCCGATAGTATTCACTCGGAAGCTCATGTATTCTTGCCCAAGTGGCCGTTTTTTGCTCCGTTGCTTCCGAGACTTTAAAATCAGGTGACCATTTCTGGACCAATAAATATTGATCTAGCACGATCCATGGTCCTCCCATGAGCGCCCGATCATAATCGGATTGGGTATCAAACTCAAAGAGAAAGAAACCTTTCCCTATATCAATATGCTTCAATTTTCCTTGAGGTTTCCATAGCTCTTTGATTCTAGCCATCAATTTAAACTCCACAATTCGAGACCCCATGGGTCTCACGATAAGATGATTCTTCCATGGTGCTCTGAGTTTTTCAAGAAATTCTTCCTTAAAAATAACATGGGCCGTGGTGGGATTTTCCTCGGTGGCTTTGATGATTTCAAAATCTCCTTTCTTGATGACATTGTCACCATAGGAAGTGTTGGAATCACAATCAAAATAAGTTTCCCTATCCGTGATCCCTACCAGGGCACGGATATAGGAGGAAGAACCATTCTCATCAATGGTCATGGAACTCTTATTCCTCACTGAGGGGTTGCAAGGCATTGGGGAAATTTTCAGTCATATCCATGTCTGTTACTTTTAGCTTAGCAACCGAGTTATTAAGCTCAAAGGAAACAGATCCATCACAAGGATTCATCAGATCTACAGGCGAAACGGAGGGGATCAAGAGATCTGCACGGCTAGGCAGTTGAGTGTTGCCACTCGACTGCGACGCCATGGCAGGAAGAGCTCCGAAGCAGAGCTTCGGCGATCAAAATGCCGTTGGCATAGAAACCAAGTCACTGCAAAAATAAGAAGTTGGGGATTTAAATGGGTGTTGGACCCCTTCTCACACTAATAACTTCGCATACAGGTGATTTTTATTTGAAGTTCAACATAGTGAAGAGGTGGACGTGTCATTTTCTAAACTGGAAGACTCAAACTAAAGGGGCTGAAAATGTCTTTTAACCTAGACAAACACGTGTCTTTTTTCTTTATCTCAAAGCCGACAAAGTTGCTTACTTTTTGTAGGGTTTTAGAACCTTGAATGGGCTATTTCTTTATGGGATGGTAAGCAATATTTTTATTGTTTCAACAGCCCAATGGAGGCCCGCATCAGATCTTTAACAAGAAACAAAATCATCTAGTGGGCCACCCTCACACACCTGATCTAATGTGGATTTCTTTCTTTATTTTACTATTGTTTTAATCGGCCCATTCCTTTAAAAAAAAACAAAAAACAAAAAAACAAATTCATCTAGTGAACATTTGTTGGTGCAGAAGTATTGTTGCATGGTACTAACAAACATTTTAGAGCTCTGACCTTTCTCTTCCGTAGAGAGAGAACCCGCCGCCTCATCAGCGGCGGCGGGTTAGTCAGCTCTGTTTTTGGATCTTGGGTGGTGCTTGTCCTCCGATTGCCTTCCTCCTCGTGTGGCGCTGGTTTCCGTGCGTCCTCCCCGGCTAGATCTGGTTTTTCCCGTGGTGGCTGTTCACCCCCTCCCCCGCTTTTGAGGTTGTTCACTCCCCCTCCCCCTCGTTTTTGTCGGTTCCTTGACCGCTACGAGTTCCCCCGGAGCTGTCCTCCCGCCGCTTATGAACACCACCAGGGGCTTCCCTCTCTCTTTCTGGATTAGCGTAGTGTCCTCTCTCAGGCGCCGCCCACCGTGTTTTCACCGTCACCGCAGACGAGACACCGCCCACCGCCACACCGGATTTTCCATCGCCGTTGCCTCGCCGAGGTCTCCAATGGCGTTTCCACCGCCTCATCGACCACATAGGCGGTGGGTTTATAGACCACCACCAGTAACATGCCCTGGGCTTCAGAAATATATTCAAGGCGTGTTTGGTGTGTTGCTTTTAGTTTTTTCTTGTTTTTCTCCCACAAACAAGTGTGTGGCTTGGTTGTTTGTATGTTTCCTCAGTAGTTTTTTCGCAGGTCAAACAAGTCTTAGGCTTGTTTGGTTACTTGTTTTTCTTAGTTTTCTCGTCATGTATTTTACATGTTTTTCATATGCTGATCTCAAGTCCCTTTGTATAGTTAAGGACTTCTGATTGGCATCGTCACCTTGTAAATTCTGGTAATAATAGATTAGTTTTTGTAAAAAAAAGTATCGTCGCTAGCCCCACCCAACTACTGCATCCGTTTCTCTCTTCCAACTCCGGTTGACGTTTTAACTCGTAAATAATCACTTCAACTCAGTGATTTAGATAGAAAAATGGTGTAACTTTTTGGCAACTTTCCAAAATATTATAGAGTAAAAGTTACTCTAAGAAATCATGCTAATATTACCAAATTTGTGTACCTTTTTTCTAATCAAATCACCAGGTCAAAGTTACCCAATAAATACTATCAAAAAGTGAAGTAAGCTGAAAGAGAAGAAACAGAGGAAGCACCTTATTAGCCCCAATTTCTAAACCTCTCTCTCTCACCCACCTTATTCCTTCAACACCTCATCACTAGCAGTAGCAACCTCCACCCACATCCACACCCACCAACCCGCGCCCTTCTATCATGATCCTGAACCCTAGCAACTCTTCTTTCATGGAATACTGTGAGTGTTGTGGTATTCAGGATCACATGGTTCGCCTACGTTCTCAATTTGGTTGGATACTTCAGCAAACCAGATTGGCTCGCTCGTTGGATTCTTGTCAGGCAACCCGGACTCCCTCTCATTGGCAGCCAAGAGCTCACATTCCCACCGCTCAGTTTGAGTTCCACCTATTTCGTCATGGCTTCTTCATATTGGGTCACTCGTTACATCACTGCAGGTTTTGACAACTTGTCTCTTCACCAAACCCAAAATCAACCTGAGGCATGACTTGTGATGGTACCGGTCTTCCCATCACTCACATTGGTCGATGTTGCTTAACTATTACTCTCATCCTTCACATTGTCTTATGTTCTTTGTGTCTCTACTATTACGGAAAAACTTATATATGTCTCCAAATTATGAACTTCTCATGATCTTCTTATTGAGTTTTCCTCCCCTGATTTGTCTCGAAGCATTGAGCTACGCGGTGGCATTATGACAAGTTTGCTTAGGAAAGACGCATATGAGTGGCGAGCATCCACCTCCTCTCCTTCACCTCCTGGCATCATCGAATCGGGCATCCGACAAGCACAATCTGTTGGCATTTAGTTTCTCAGTTTTATCTTTCTCTCAGTAGATCCACTGATTCCTTGTAATGCGATTAATGTGTGTGCAGTCGCAAGAAGATTCACAAATTAACTCTTTATGATTATAGTATTATGTCATATCGACGACTCGAGTTTGTGCTTTTTTACATATGGATATCTCATGTATGGTGGTTTCAAATACTATGTTATCATTGTGAATAACCTTTCTAAATATATATGTTTCTATCCCACGCAACGGAAATCACAACTTCATAAAATCTTTATTCATTTTTGTAAGATATTTGAAAAATTATTCTCTTTCCCCTTCAATCTCCTACTATGACAATGGAGGTGGGAGGAGTACATTGGTATTTGTAAGTAACGGAATATCACATCTCACATCCCGACATATACACCTAAATACATCATCAATTCTCAACGACGCCATCGACACATTGTCGAAACGGGCCTCGCACTGCTTCACCATGCCTTGATGTCGACTTAGTAATGGCTTTATGCTTTCTCCACCGATGTGTACCTCATTAATCGCCTAGCTTGTCGGTCACTCAAGATGCAATCTCCAGTTGAGCCTATCTTTCATCAAAAGCCAAAATCAGAAGAAGTTTGAATACGAGATATGGAAAACAGATCCTGGCTTCACAGAGTCTCAAAAACTACTGTTGCATCCGTTAACTTTCTTTTGTCGCACGAAACAGTCTATTTTTATAATCCGCACGTAGAATCTGTTGTCGACTCATATTTACAAAATTTCCGGAGCTGAAAACTGATGAAAAACATCAACCCTATTTCCTACTAGGAAGTAGCTGTTAACTTGCTGAATACGCGAAAAACGTACACCGATTTGAATACGCCAATTTTTTGTAATAACATACATGTTTGTTGTCTACTGGGTTCGAACCATGACTTGATGCAGTGGTTTTTAAATGCTCTGCCATTTGAGCTAGCATCCATTTGCTGGATACGCTAATTTAAGTGTGCACTAAAATGAATATGTTCATCTTCTATCAACAGACGACATGAGAAGGGAAATGATCAACGTAGGAATTCAACGGAATCTGCATTCATAAACACAATAAGAAATTCACACACACACACACACATGTAAGGAAGACTAACGGCAAATTGACATTAACTTCAACCGATAAACACACCATCGCTGACCGGACTAGTACATGAAATCTCAGACTGAATCCATCAGTGATGGATCTCTACAAACAAAAAATGAAAAAGAAGAAGAAAGGATAAGAAACAACAAATAAACAACCACAACCAGCTGCACATCATAGTCATCTGAGCTCAGCCGTCATGGCCATGAATGAGGTGTTGCCATTAGATTGTCCGACTGTTTTATGAAAGTTGGATGTAGTCCTATTTATATCTCTCTCCCTGCAAACTTCTGTATCGATTCAGTGTATAGATTCACTGCATCTTTTTCATCTTCTGTCTTACCATTTCACTGTTCTCAAACCATGTTACCCGATGGGTAACCTGGTACAGACGGAAGGGAAAACAAAAAAACACAAAGAAGGGAGCGAGAGAGTTGAGAGAGTAAAAGAAGAGTTTAGGGTTAAAAATTCTCATTATTGTTTCAGAAAATTTACAACCCTTTTTATACTATTGGTTCGACCTAAACCCTAATCCGAGTAAAGAATCGACTAGAAACCCCGGATATAGCTAACACATCCTACTACTTCACTGACTCAACTTCATCAACGTAAAAACAGAACAATTAAAACAATATCATGGTAATTACGAAATAAACTAAAACAACTACTGTTTCTTCTTGGGCTGCACATAGTCCTAGAGATATTGTGGAGGAACGATAGTATGTCTGGCACGTTCCCTAGTTTCTCCTGAAGTACCGGAATGGTCTCCATTGGTTATAGTGTCCCTTGTAGGCGTGCTCATACCCGTATCAACTCCCCCATCCTCGGAAACCATCTTGTCCTGAAGCTGCAAATCTGGAAAGGCCTCCTGAATATGCTGAGTAGGTTCCTATGTAGGCGATGCACCATCAGACCATGAAATGAACCACTGTTCTTGGGCCACCCCCGAAACCAGTACTGTGCGTGCCTGAGTGGCGGAAATAGGAATGGACAGAGGTATCCCGTTGAAGAACTGGTCGGGCAATGCCTCAAGTGTAACCCCCACGCCGGACGGAACGAAAGGCCGCAACAAGGAGATGTGAAAGACATCATGTAGGCGACAACCATCCGGTAGTTGCAGATGATAGGCAACGGCACCAATACGTTCAAGAATGGAAAACGGCCCATAGAAGCGGCGCGCTAATTTGGCTGACAATGGCCTGGACAAAGGACGATGGCGATAAGGTTGGAGGCGCAAGAGCACCAAATCACCAACTGCGAACGTAACATCACGACGGTGTCGATTTGCTTGGCCGCGCATACGCTGCTGCATCTTGGTCAGATGAAAAGTCAAGTCCTGAAGCAATTGAATCCGATCCTGGATAAGCTCATCGACGGATGGAGATTTACCGGCCACTGGAACAATGGGGAACAAGGAAGGCGGGTCACGCCCATATAATGCCCGAAATGGTGTCATATTAATCCCTTCATGGTGACTACGATTCATTGCCAATTCTGCCCAAGTCAAGAATGAAACCCATTTATGTGGACGATCAGACGTGTAAGCACGCAAATACTGTTCCAAAACCCGATTCATAGCCTAAGTCTGGCCATCCGTCTGGGATGATATGCAGTACTAAATTTGAGAGTTGTGCCACTTAATTTCAGTAATTCCTGCCAAAACGTACACATGAAGATAGGATCACGATCCGAGACCAGTGAGTCGGGAAAACCATGATGTTTGACGACCACGTCAATGAACAAGCGCGCGACTCGTGGTGCGTCAAAATCAGTAGGCAAAACCCCAAAATGAACATATTTGGTCAGGCGGTCAACCACTACCATAATCGCTGTCGATCCCTGGGACGTGGGCAACCCAGTAATGAATCATCGAGGCCACGGACCAAACCCGATCTGGAATGGGCAAAGGTTGAAGCAATCCCCCAGGCTTCTGTGTGGAGTACTTAGTGGTTTGACAAATTAAACAAGCCTGGACAAACTTTCGTACATCTGCCCGCATATCTGGCCAATAAAAAACAGATGCCAAACGACGATAAGTGCGATCGATACCTGGATGGCCTGCTGTAGGCGAGCTGTGAAATTCCTGTAAAAGCAACGCACGAACCTCAGACTCACTTCCCACGCAAATTCTAGTCTTGTAATATAGAATACCGTCAACGAACGTGAAGTGTGGGGGTCGGCTATCGGACTGGACTGCTGTAACCAAGGCCTACAAATCGGCTAACATAGTGGTCTCCCGCCGAATGGCTTCTAAATACGTAGGGAGGGGCTGAATGGCCGTAACCAGAAGACTGGCCGTATCAGTGTCTAAGTCCCGGCGAGACAATGCATCCGCTACGCGACGCGGTTGGCGGTACCCGGCTTATACTCAATACGAAAACGAAACCCCATGAGCTTGCGAATATAAAATTGTTGATCCGGTGTTTGAATAACTTGAGACAATAGTTCCTTCAAACTCCGCTGGTCACTACGAATGACGAACTCACGCCCAAGCAAATACTGTCGCCACTTCTGAACTGTCTCGACGACGGCATAAAGTTTCTTATGATATGTCGATGTGGCGCGTAAACGAGGTCCAAGCTTTTTACTAAAAAAAGCTAGAGGATGCCCCAACTAGAGCAAAACAGCCCCTACACCGGACTCAGAAGCATCGGTTTCCAAGACAAATGTCTCACCAAAATCGGGAAGATGGAGTACCGGGGCGAAGAACATGGCCATCTTCAAAGAAGCAAAACTCTGAGCAGCCAACTCGGACCAAGAAAATGCATCCTTGCGTAAAAGATCGGTTAGGGGAGCGAAAATAGTGGCATAATCGCGAATGAACCAGCGGTAGTACCCTGTTAATCCCAAAAAACCCCGGAGTTGCCGAACCGTCGTGGGAGTCGGCCACGCAACCATGGCTTGAGTCTTCTCGTTATCTGCCTGTACCCGCCCGTCAGAAATGATATGGCCCAGATATTCGACACTCGTCATGCTGAAAGTGCATTTCGAAAGCTTGACATAAAAGTGGTGGTCAGATAATAGGCGGAGTACCTTGTCCAAGAGCTCGACATGTAAAGCAAAGGTGGTGCTGTAGATCAGTATGTCGTCAAATAAAACGATAACACAAGACCGCAACAAAGGTCGGAAAACCCAATTCATGGCTGCCTGAAACCTAGACGGCACATTTGTGAGACCAAAGGGCATAACCAGGAACTCCAAATGACCATCATGCGTCCGAAAAGCTGTTTTCCCAACGTCGTCAGAGTGCATGCGGATCTGATGATACCCCGAGCGTAAATCTAGCTTAGTAAAATAGCAAGCAGCTCCTAACTCATCAAATAGCTCATCAGTAGTCGGAATCGGAAAGTGGTCAGGTACGGTGGCCGCGTTGAGCGTACGATAATCCACACAAAATCGATATGTACCATCTTTTTTGCGAACCAAAATAGATAAGTAATCCTCGTAATGCCCGGGATCAAAACGTTGCTGGACGGCGGACAAGAAATCCATCCAAGTTGCAGTGGGATTGTTTGATTGATAATACCGTAACCATTCCGAAGCCGGATTTTCAACAAGCATGGCAACGATCTGAAATCTATCAGCTTCCGCGGTGCGATAATAATCGAAGAACTTTTGAATACGGAATATCCAACCAACAGGGTCGTCGCCATTAAAGCGGGGTGAATCAACTCTGAGGCGAGGTGCAGGGTCATCGTTTCCACCAGCTGATGTCCTTGAAGGGGGTGGTTGCCATGCTGGGTTCTGACCAGTGGTATTATAGACGGCCAAAACTGGGTTTCGCGCGGGTGCCGGCAGAGGTGCTAAAGCCAGTGGCGGCAAGCCACGGTTGAGCAGTTGGCGGAGTGAATCTCGGATTTCTGCTATCTCGGTGTCCCTAACGCGATCACGGTTAGCCTGTCGGTGATCGCGCTCTTCCAATTGGCGATCCCGTTCAGCAAGCTGGTCGTCGCAACGACGATCACGTTCATGCATATCCAGCCGCAAGTTGTTGAAGGCGACAACTGTATCCTCCTGTGACAGAGGTGGTTTGGCCGACTGGGACTGGGGTGTCTCTTCGACCATGGTAACGGCGGTGAGAGAGTCCGGGTTCGTCGCGGAGGCGACCGGAGAACGTGATGAAAGCACCACTTGTTACCCAGACGGAAGGGAAAACAAAAAAACACAGAGAAGGGAGCGAGAGAGTTGAGAGAGTAAAAGAAGAGTTTAGGGGTTAAAAATTCTCATTATTGTTTTAGAAAATTTACAACCCTTTTTATACTATCGGTTCGACCTAAACCCTGATCCGAGTATAGAACCGACTAGAAACCCCGGATATAGCTAACACATCCTACTACTTCACTGAATCAACTTTATCAACGTAAAAACGGAACAATTAAAACAATCTGAAGGTAATTACGAAATAAACTAAAACAACTACTGTTTCTTCTTGGGCTGCACATAGTCCTTGAGATATTGTGGAGGAACGATAGTACGTCTTGCATGTTCCCTAGTTTCCCCTGAAGTACCGGAATGGTCTCCACTGGTTATAGTGTCCCTTGTAGGCGTTCTCATACCCGTATCAAACCCATTAGGGTTTCCGTTACTTGGGTTTTATTTAATAATTTAATATGACTCTTGCATGACCGCTAAGTAGATATTACAACTTGTGGGCAAATCACTACCCAAATCATATACTCTGGTACTCTAGGCACATTAGATAACATCCTATCAATTAGGTTTTTTTTGTCCTCAATATAAATCACTTTTTTCTATCCGTTGCTCCCTTGTGAGCTCCTAAAGCACTCTTTCCACTTCCGCTCCATGAAACCGCCGCCTTGAGAGATGATGTGAGAGCTCAATATAGTATGTTTTGAGGAGAAGATCTTGAAACCCATAACTCCGAGCATATCTAATTGTTGATCTCATGGCGAACACCTTGGCGATGGAAGAACTTTTCCTCGAGGGAACCAGAAATACGAAGGCTCTAAAAAATCCCTTTTGAGTATCTATCACAGATCCTCCACATGCAATCCCCAATTCGTCGCAAGTCGAAGCATGCGTATTCGTCCTCAAACGATCGACGCATGATAGTTTCCATTGCTTTCGCTCCAGATCTAAATTTGCAACACCATTTCTAAGACCAGGGTTAGTAGTATCGTGAAGTTATGTTAGATGATCAATATCATTTGGAACAAAAAAATCTTTTTCAATTGATTCTGAATCAAATAGTTTTTTGTTGCGAGATCTCTATATTTCCCAAAAGAAGAAGGAGATTCGCTTATCTGAGAACGATGCTACAAGTTGCTTCCTTTTCTGAATTGGACGTTTTACATTGATTGTTTTGGAGGTCAAGACAATGAGATCCCCAAACCAAAGGAGCCCACGAACATTGTGTAAAAAAGGTGCGATTCATCTTCTTCTGCTCTGCAGTTTATACAAACGGTGGATACATCAATTTTTTTTATTGATATTATTTTGCTTAACAGGAAAAGAATTGGTTAAAAGTCGCAAATAATTATTTTTATCTTATCAGGGATGTTTAATGTCCAAATATTTTTTCAAAACTGATGCAGTCAGAACTAGAAGAAGAACAATAGTTTGAAGTACCGTCTTGGTTTAGGATAGTCATTGCTACATGGTACTATGTCTTAACCGAGTCACCAATGTTTGTTTGTGTCCAAACTAATAGGATTAGTGGTAACTTCCCAAACAAAAAGGTGATAAAATGTCACATTTTCTTTACAAAATTACCCATATTTTGTACCAATTACGATCTTCAGACTAAAGCCTTAGCCGGTTTTTTAAATAGTATACGTTGGGTTGTTAGCCACTTAGTTGTGCCAAACCATGGTCAAGCTTGTTAAAATATTTTTCAACCTGAATCATGCATGGATTAAAGTATAAATTTACGAAGAATTATAGAATTCATTATTTAGATTCACTAAATACATGTTTATTTATGCTAAGATAATTGACAAATGGTTTTCCAAAACATAATAATAGTAATCATGGAGTTCAATAGAGAGAAAAAGATAGACAAACATATAGTAATGGTGTGTTCCGATTTGATTTTCAGTACTCCACCTCTAATGGTATCATATTCTTCCACACAAAAAATTGACAATTTTGACAATTTATCAGGTGTTCTATGTTCTCTAATTAATTATAGAATTTAACTTATTATTTATATGTTATACTTATATATGTTAGAAGTATCTATACGTAAGCATATTTTTGTATATAATAAAACATAATAAGGTGTCCCCTAAAAAAAGCATAATAAGGTGTCCGGATCGGGCTTGAGCCTTAATTACATAACCAAAGCCCAACCCATATGTTTTTTCGGGCTAAAATTTCAAACCAATGTAGGGTCAAAATTTGTTGATTGGTTGGACGAGTTGATCTGCCTACTGGACCAATGCCTAGGGTATCCGCCCCCGACTACGACTGCAACTTCAGTTGGCTCAACTAAGCCTACTCGAGCCCATTTCTGGTTAAAATTGGCCATTTGGCACATTTTACTTATAAATTTGACGTGATAAAAAATTCCTAACCCAATTTCTAAGTACGATCATTTGTAGGTAATCTATTGAGCCACTTTCAATGGTCGATTTGTATTGTACTAACTATTTATTTTACACCTAAGCATTTATAAAAGAATCATCAACTCGTATCCTCATTCTTAATACAATTGTTATATTTTACTCTGAAATGTTGTATTTTTTTGTGAATTAACTTAATATTTGGTTGTCAGTTAATGAATTGTGTTGAACGTGCTGTTCTTGGATCAATTGCAACAAAAGCAAAAACAAAATGTTTTGTAATTACTTGTGTGTCTTCCGTTGACTCAATCTCTCGCTTTCTCATTTCCTTTTTTTACAAAACCCTATACGACGCAGTATAAATAGTGACCTCCAACTATCAATCTTCTTCACTCCATCGATAACTAGTTCACTCTCACTCTCAGGTTCTCCAGTGAAATGGTAGCCAAACCCAACAAAAACGGTGTCTCCTTTCTTATCGACGAGTACAAAGAGTGCCATTACAGCAATGGCAACCCTGAGGTAGTTGACATTTGTACGTGGGGCTTTACACCACTCACATTTTGACATTTATAATCATTACAACAACAAAAAATTGTCATTTTTGCATGCCTTGTTTGTCATTTCTTCAATGCGTTTGATATCATCTCTCTCTTTTCCTTTCCTACTAAACCTAGACGGAGAGGCTATATATAGTGCCTCCGAGTATCAATCTTCTTCACTCCATTAATTACTAGTTCACTCTCGCTCTCACTCTCAGGTTCTCCACTCAAATGGCAGCCGATCCTAACAATAACGACGTCTCCTTTCTTATCGACGATTACAAGGAGTGCCATCACAACCATGGCAACCCTGAGGCGGTTGACGGTTGTCATGGATTCTTTAGGGAAAACCCCGTTGACGTAGTTCTGGTATGCGAACCCTGGGGTTGGGTTCACATCAGAACTTCGTCGCCGGGGTTTTTTCTAAGGAATCCATGAAAATCATCAACCACCTCAGGGTTGCCATAGTTTTGATGGCATTCTTTCTAATCGTCGATAAGAAAGGAGACGCCATTATTGTTGGGATCTGCTTCCGTTTTAGTGGAGAACCAGAGAGTGAGAGTGAAAGTGAAATAGTTATTGATGGAGTGACGAATATTGATACACTAAGGGCACTATTTATAGCCTCTCCGTTAGGGTTTAGTAGGAATGAAAATGAGAGAGAGATGATATCAAATACATTGAAGAAATGTTGTAGTTTTTTTTTTTTTTTTTTTGACTTAATATTTGGTTGTCGGTTTATAAATTTTGTTGAATGTGCTGTTTTTGGATCAATTGCGACAAAAGAAAAAAAACAAAATGTTTTGTAACTACTTGCGTGTATTTCTATGTGTTGATTCAATCTCTCTCTTTCTCATTTCCTTTTTTTTGAAACCCTATACGAAACAGGTATAAATAGTGACCTCCAACTATCAATCTTCTTCACTCCATCGATAACTAGTTCACCCTCCCTCTCACTCTCAGGTTATCCACTGAAATGGGAGCCGGACCCAGCAACGACGTCGTCTCCTTTCTCATTGACGAGTACAAAGAGTGCCATCATATTTTGTATGTAGTTCTTTACACCACTCACATTTTGACATTTATATTCAGTGCAACAACAAAAAATTGTAATTTGTGCATGTCTAGTTTGTCATTTCTTCAATGTGTTTGATATCATCTCTCTCTCATTTCCTTTCCTACTAAACCTAGACGGAGAGGCTATAAATTACTCCCTCCGAGTATCAATCTTCTTCACTCCATTAATAAATAATGAACTCTCACTCTCACTCTCAGATTCTCCACTGAAATGGCAGCCGATTCTAACAATAACAAAGTTTCCTTTCTTATCACCGATTAAAAAGAGTGCCATTACAACTATGGTAACCCTGAGGCGGTTGAGGATTGTCATGGATTCTTAGGAAAAATCCTGACGACAGAGTTCTGGTATGCAAACCCTCAGGCAGGGTTTCCATGTCAGAACTCCGTCGTCGAGGTTTTTCCTAAGGTATCCATAAAAACCATCAAAGACCTCAGGGTTGCCATAGTTCTGATGGCACTCTTTGTAATTGTCGATAAGAAAGACGCCGTTATTGTTTGGATCCGCTTCCATTTCAGTGGATAACCTGAGAGTGGGAGTGAGTGTGAAATAGTTATTGATGGAGTGAGGAAGATTGATACTCGGAGGGCACTATTTATAGCCTCTGTATCTAGGGTTTAGTAGGAAAGGAAATGAGAGAGATAATATCAAACACATTGAAGAAATGACAAACTAGACATGTATAAATGACATTTTTTTTTTTGCGAAAATTATAAATGTCAAAATGTAAGTGGTGTAAAGCACCACGTACAACCTGTTAACCACCTTAGGGTTGCCATCGTTGTGATGGCACTCTTTGTACTTGTCGATATGAAAGGAGACGCGGTTGTTGTTTGGCTTGTCTTCCATTTCAGTGAAAGAACCTGAGAGTGAGAGGGAAAGAGTGAAGAAGATTGATAGTGAGAGGTCCCTATTTATACCCGCTCCGTATAGGGATTTGTAAAAAAAGAAAATGAGAAAGGGAGAGATTGATTGAATACGTATCATGACATGCAAATAACGACGAAGTACTTTTTTTTTGCAAGTTGATCAAAGAACACCACCACAATGCTTTACGCCACTCATTAACTTGCAACCAAATACAACTTTCATTTCTTCTCTTTCAACTTCGTTTGATTTTGGGTAATGGACACTAAACCTATTTGCAAAAAGTATTTTGGGACACAAATCTCCTATGCAATTTTAATTTTTCACCACAACCCCATGCATATACATCTGAGACACATAACCCATGCATTATCAATTTTTCACTGAAACCCATGAACTATACATATTTGAGACATTTAACCCCAAATTAATAACGGGGATCAAATTTGTAACGAAAATTCATCACGTGCTAACTCTATGGATAAAGAAAAACAAGTTCAAAGACCATCACGTGCTAACTCTATGGATAACAAGCCTGGATTTGGATTTGGTGGAATTCGGGCCCAAATCCAGTGTTTGGATATTTAAAATGACAATGAATTTGATTTGGGCCAAATCCACTGTGGATTTCGCGTGGGTTAAGTGAAGAAATTCAATTCCTAAGTCCAACCCTGTAATTTCAATTTCTCTATGCACGAGAGAAGCAACTCGCGGTGGTAGTATCTCTCTTCGTCTCAGGTCGTCTTCTACATCGATCCTCACAGGTCGTCTTCTAGATCGAGTCTCACCTGGTACGTCTCTCTCTTCCTCTCTTCTTCTGTCTTACTCTTTGTGCGATCTCGTTCGTGAAGTTGTGAGTAATGCCTAGGTTCTCTCTTCGTCTCAATCTCATATTTCGTCTCAATCTCATAGTTCGTCTCAATCTCATAGTTCGTCTCAATCTTTGATTCGTACAGATTAGGGTTTCTATTTGTAGTGATTCTCTTTGTAGTGTTGATCTGATTTTTTATCGATCTGATTTTGTTATCGATCTGATTTGTCCAAGTATAGATTAGGGTTTCACCTTATTATCATTTAATCAATGATTGTATGTTTCTGTTTCTAGTGTGAGCTCTTTTGGGGTTCTTTTGAGGATCAGCATCAGATTGGTTAGACCCAATTTGGGATTCTCCGGCGTCTACTGCAAAACTCACCTCCGCTGTACGTTATCTCTCCACACAATCTCTTCAATTTCACACATATCTTTCTTAATCTGATGCGCAACTGAGCTTTCTTTCATTGATTAATTTCATGTTCCTCTTCTGGGTCAATTGTGTTTTCCGATCTCCGTCGATCTTCCAAATGAAGAGCTATGTTTTTTTGTTCGGTAGACGTTTTGACATCTGGGTTTTCGATTTCAGGTTTAGTTTCTTCGTTGTGCATAAGGGTTTCCAGGCTCTGGGTTGGGTTGACTTTTTCTTGGCTTTATGTTCATATGTGTCAATGCTGGGAAGAAATTGGTCCTCATTTTCATTGTTTTAGTCTCTGATCAGATCAATTTGATGGTTCAATTGCCTGTTTACGTGTTGTGATTAGGTTTTATCTTATCTCTCTTTGGTTATGATTGTCATAGAATCAACACCCTGTATGATCTATAAGATTAACTTCCTAACTTATTTGTTCTATCAAATCAATTTTCATGAGATTTTAATGCCAGCAGATGAAGGTGTTTTTTTATGAAATTGATAAACCTTGTGCCTTAACACAAATAGTTGATGTGATTCCATTTATGGTTCTAGAACAAAATACTCGTAGCTTAATGCTTATCCTTGCCACATGGGTGGTATGTAGGTGGTATAATTTCCAGTTTGAGGACAGAATTAATAGAAGTAATTGCTCGATTGAAGCCCTCTTCTGTCTTATGTGAGGGTAACTACTGATCATTATAGGTTTTAAGAGGGTAAATTGGCATTGACTGTTCGAACCAGTACAATGTCACATTAGCTCCAGTTGTAAAAGACAATATTTGGAGACTGGAGATGCTTTCTAAAATGAATGAGTTAAATGTTTAATCCGGTAAAATTTGGCGACTGGAGATGTTCTCACGAGCTTAGGAAACACTAGAATCTATAACAAGTCCTCGGGAACTTAATTTGGACGACACTCCAAACTTAACAGTAATTTTCAAGGCAGAACTAAGAAATAAATCAAGAGAGCAAAACAATGGAAGAATACTTCATAAGAGCTAGCATTTTTGATTGGATAAATACAATGGAATGGGAAAAGCAATGATATGAAAGAGAATGTTAGGCTTGCTGATTTTTCATCCAAATGCCACTGTTGTTGCAAGGAAACAAACGGAGGTAGGGGCAATTCAACTTCTCTAGGCAGATCAGTTTAGGGAATAACCACTGTAACTTACCCCAATACATGTTCAGGTTACATAGGTTCTTCAGGCGCAACGTCTCCACATTCCATTGGCTTCTTTTTGATGATCGACCTAAATCAAAGAAACTTCCACCTATGATGTAGAGCTTCTTCAGGTTTCCAAAATTGGTAGGGTTTAACCAACCACGAGTGACTGTTTCAGGGACACACTAAAGATCGAGTTTCTCAAGACTATCAAAAACATAATCATCTATTAGCTCCCCCAACTTTTCATATTCATCTTCTTGTTTTCTTGGTTTGGTACAAGTTGTATTTGTTACCGATTGGTGGATTATATTTGTCATAACTCCATCTGATATGTGTTTAGCTAGAGTATGGATATCATTTTGGGTTTCTTAGGTGGTTAGCCATTCCCTGCCCCATCTTGCTTCTGTTGAACAATGTCTGCAATTCATAATCTTAGCGTTTACTATAGGCATTTCCTTGTGAGTTTGGAACTCTAGTTTAATAATAGTTTTCCATCTGTTTTTTCAGTATGATTTTTTCCCTTTTGCGACAACTAGTTAAACATGAAGTAGCTTAATTAGTTTATATAGATCCCTAAAACATGCTGCCTTAGTGTAGAATATGTTTGTAGTACTTAAGCTGCCAATGTGTTATGCAGAATATGTTTGTAGTACTTATACATCAATTGTAAGTTTAAGCCTATCTTTGGGATAAAGACACGTCTTTTGCACAAGTGAATTTCCTTAACTCGGATGTGATCAATTGTAGTATATGTTAATGATGTGATTTTGGAATTTCAGTACATATGTCATAATGGATGAAAGTACAACGAAACAACTGGCTGGACGCAAACGTATTAAAGAAGAAGTAGAAGAGGATGACGAAGAATTTATGGTTTTGTTTATGGGAGTACTCTTGATATTTATTGGAGCTCGATATAGCCTGAAACACTCTTTAGAAAGCTCGACAAGTGGAATCAGAGAAGAAAGGATATATGCGAGAGGAATATTTTTGAGGTCGTTTCAGATTCAGTCTGTGTGTTTAGGACAACTTCGAATGTCTACACGAGTATTTGATAAATTGTGTGGTATATTGTGTTAAGATGGGGGATTGGTACCTACAAGAAATGTGACTGTTGGCGAGATGGTAACTATATTTTTGTACATCCTTGGACACGGCCACAAAAATAGTAACGTTAAAGATGTCCTTGCTCATTCTGGAGAAACAATAAGTAGGCAATTTCATACTGTGCTACTAGCTTTGTTAAATATAGGCAACAAGTTCATAAAGCAAGACTACACATCAATGGCAATGAGTGATTCTAGCAAGTGGAAACGGTTTCAGGTACTTTTTACTGGACATTTTTGGTTAATTGAAGTATTTTATAATCTCTACTTCTAATGGTGGATTATATCTCTATTTTATAGGGAGTTGTTGGGGCACTTGATGGAACTCATGTTCCTCTCACGGTCCCATCAGGAGATAGAGGTCGATATAGGAACCGAAAAGGATATATTAGCTCTAACGTCTTGGCAGCTTGTGATTCTTATTTGAGGTTCACTTACGTATTACCTGGTTGGGAGGGATCAACATCGGACGCTCGAGTTTTGCGTGATGCGTTGCAGAGACCAAACGGTCTAAAACTTCCAAAAAGTATGTCTTATGGTCTAGTATCTTTGGATTAGGTTTATTCTATTTAAAGATAATTAACACACACATATTTCTTTTTGTAGACAAATATTTTTTAGTCGATGCTGGGTATACGAATGGTCCTGGTATTTTGGCACCGTACAGAGGCACTCGTTATCATTTACAGTTATGGAAAGGAAATACTCCAACTACTAGAAAAGAGCTGTTTAATCTTCGCCATTCATCCGCACGTAACGATATTGAGAGAGCATTTGGACTGTTGAAGAAGAGATGGGCCATTCTTCGTGCACCTTGTTTCTATAGTGTGAAAAGTCAAATTCGGATCATTAGTGCCTGTTGTATCCTGCATAACTTCTTACGGAATGAGATTGTATTAGATTCAATGTTGAACGAAGTTGACGAGGAATTGGAGAACGCCCCAATAAGTGAGAGTGAGTCTAATATTGAAAATATAACTTCAGTCAATGTTACCCCAGAATGGACAGCTTTTAGAGATACTTTGGCAGCGAAGATGTTCGCTGATTTTCAGCGTCGACGCAGACATATGTAGATGATGAAAGTAATCCTTCAATTATTTGCATAATATAATGCATAATATCATTATTTTCCTTCACATATCGTGTTGATTGGGTCTATTATTGAATCTACAGGGTTTGTTTCGGGTCTGTAATTGGTCTGATTGCAGGGATTTGGTGTAGGTGGCTGACAACGGTGCATGTGTTGTTAGCGAATTTAGAAAGTTGGTGGTCATGGTGTTGGATTTTAGAAGAAGGCAGTAGGTGGTAATTTGATTGGTTCCGGTGGAATTTCAGGGTGGTTTTGGAGGTGTTAATGGTGTCTGAATTCAGGGTTTTAGGAGTTGGATGGTGGTTGTTAGGAGGTGGAATATGTGGTGTACTGCAGTGGTATACTGCAGGTTGTGTACTGGGCATGGTGATGTAGAAGACACAAGCATGGGGCTGTTTGGTGTTTGCTGGAAATTGGGAGTGAAGGTGAAGGTGTTATACTGAGAGCAGAGGTGATGGTGATTAGTTCATGGTGAATTACCAGGTTGTTGATAAGGAGGATTTGTGGGTCTATTATTATGTAAGGTGCAGGGTGGTTTTATAGGTGAAATGGTTCAATTGATAGGGTTTAATATTGGTAAATGTAGGAGTAATTATCCATATGCTAGACTAATGTATATGAAGCTGAAGGAGTTTCCGGTTTTTTAACTTCATTTTTCTATGACTTTTCCTGATTTTTTTCTGAAATACAACATCAAAAGAACATTATTTTTCAACCCTTTGAATAACTACTGAATGTTAATTCTGCAAAGAGCTAATGACATGTTTATTGTTATAATCTCTTTCAGCATTTCACGCATCTGTATTACAATTTGCATAATATCATGTTCTGTTCTATTCTGCCCACCCTGCTCTCTCAATTTCAGAATAGTTATGCTATGCTTTGAATGGTCTCTTCTGCTAACTTGTTCACCGAGTGCTTAGAACTTATTATGTCCTTTAATGTTGTAAGTTACAGGTTTTTGAAAGATGTCCCGGTCGTATGTAAGTTGGAACAAGGAAATGGATCGTGCCTTAGCTACTGTTTTATATGACAAGGTAGCTCAAGGCAATAGAGTTGAGGGGAGCTTCCAAGCTGCTGCTTACCAAGCAGCTATGGAGCACATCAACAGCTCGTTAAAGCTCAACTTAACAAGGGATAATATTAAAAACAGGTTGAAGGTTTGGACGACTCATTATACAGCTATTACTAAAATTCAAACCAGTCTAAGTGGTATACAGTGGGACGATGTCTGAAAAATGGTGGTGGTTACCCCTGATGACTTGCCTGTCTAGAATGCATACGTGAAGGTATGTGTCTACTCTTATTTAACAGTTGTGACACTTATTCTTCTCATTTAACTGTTGGAACTTGCAAGCACAGACTTCTTCTTGTTCGTGCTCTTAGACTTAACAGTTGTGACACTATATATTGAGTGGCAGCTGGGAAACCTTTTCTTTACTTTGTGTGGAGTTATAATCTAAACAAAATTTACTATATCTTACTCGATTTCTACAGGAGGGGAAGAAAAAGTGGATAGACAAGTATAGGTGTTCTCTACTCCTCTTTGGGAAGTGAACTCTAACTTCATAGATGAATCCATATTATGACAATAGTGATTTCATAACTCTGAAACACCATATCACGGGGTTCTTTCATGACACTTATATCTTCTCTTTCTTCTGTTTCATTACACTGGCCTCTTTTGTTTCTAGTTTTTTGGTTCATCTCGGTGAAAATGTAGTCTTCATTGATAGTATGCTTAAATATTTACCTGCTACTGTAATACTGCATTGTCAACAATCTTTAGATGAGAGACGAAATACCATCGTATACTAAAATTTTATTTTCTTCTTTTCCCCTAGTTTTCTATGACCTCCTACTGTATTGTGTATAAGGTATCGGTGTTTGTTTTCCTTGAATGAAGTTATGTGTTTGTATTAAAGAAAACAAATGGGCAAAAAGGTTAGTATTAATGTTCCTTGCCATGATTGTGTAAATAATTGTCTGCTTATTCCAAGTCTTTGAAAAATTTTGCTCCTTGAAGAATCCCAAAATGTAATAATTTCCATGGAGAGAAACACAGGGCTGCCTGTGTATTACATTTTAAATGATGCATACAAGAAACACACATCATGAAGAAAACATTGGTACTCCAATGCCTGCAGATAGAACTTACAATGCAGGGATCATGTTCAATGAACTCAGAAGTGTACGCCTTCCGCTGACTTTCCCACGCTTCGGGAAGTTGACTTATCCCAACTTGAGCAACATCAACAACACATAATACCCAAATCATCATTAACCAAAGTCAGAATAGGTACTGTGTGTGGGTATTAGGCTATGGCAATGGCTGGTGTTGGTCACTGTGGTTGTTTGGCCATTTATCCAATGTATGACATCTAACATTTATTTGAAAATTGAATCCGTGCTAAAATTATTTGGATAATGCTAGATATTACATCTTTTACCTGATTGCATTACAGTTTGATGCTCTATGTGATGTTCTGATAGTAACTCATGTTACTATGTTTGGATGAAAACAGGAAAACAACAGACGTCGGTGCATACAAGAATAAGGTTATAGAAAACTGGGACGACATTGTTATGTTATGTGGTGCTGACAAACCCACGGGGACAAATGCCGAAAACTATGAGGATGCAGTTGGAGCAATGTTAGAAGAGGAGGCAGAAGTAAACTCCAGCCCAAGCGCACAAGCACCATCAAATTCAAATACTTCAACTCATGAAGGAAAGGGAAAAAAGAGGCGTAGAAATGATCCTGTCGGCGATGTTATTGGGGAGTTAGCTGCTACTATGAAAGAGTATTTAGTCGCAAAGAAAGCTCAGGATCAACAGCAACCCTCTGCCGAAGAGATTCACTGTGAGTTTTCAAAGGTGGTAGGGTTATCTCAATTTGAGATTTTCAAAGCAACTCAAAGGTTGATGAGTGGCAACCCGAAAGAGTTTGAGCTGCTTAAAAGTATTCCCGATGATCAGAAATCCGAGTGGATTTGGTTTTTGCTTGACCCGAATAATTAGGGTCGTGTGGGTTTCGTTGCTAATTTTAGTATGTTATGGACGAATTTTGTAAGAACTTAACTGGATGTTGGTTTGATGTTTTAACATTTTTTGTTGATTTTTAGATGTTAAGTTTTTTGTTTATCTTTTCTTGCTATTGTTAGATGTTTTAGATGTTTCAGTGGGTATAATGTCAAAACAGTTGAATGCAATCAACGACTGTTGAATTATCATGCAGTGTATTTTACCGTTTCTAGGTTTTGACAGCAACATCATGAGCTTCCTAGTGTTTGAACTTTTTTTTTTCATGAGAATTCACCAGTACGTTGCATATGTGCCGACTTCTAAGATGCTTTTTGATAATACAGCGAGTGTGCAACTGTTCTCATGTCTATATCTTGTGTGAATTCAAAAATAAATTTCTTTATTTAGAAATTATCCAAACAAGAGATTTCAACTTTATGATTTAAAATTTTAGTTTATTAATAGTGTCCAAACAGGGGAATTCAAATCCGTATGGATTTCAAATTTCAGGATTTGAAATTTTTGGATTTGAAATTCAAATTCAAATCCAAATCCTGATTACCAAACGCAACCATTAGGAATATGACCCGTTATCAATTTGGGGTTAGGTGCCCACATATGTATATTGTAGGGGTTTTAGTGGAAAATTAAAAATGTATAGCGCACAGATTATGTCTCTTAGAAATGTATATTGTAGGGGGTTTTAGTGGGAAATTGAAAGTGTATGGGTACTTCTGTCCCAAAATGCATTTTGCATGTAGGTTTAGTGTCTATTACCCTTTGATTTTTTAACCCGTAACTGGGTCACTTTGTCTCGGTATTTTTGATAACAAAACGATGTAGTTTTGTGTTAACTTTTTATATTATGGTAGAGTAAGGTGTACTCTACAGGATCATGCAAAAATTATCAAATTCCTGTATCATTTTGCTAACCAAATCACCGGGACAAAATGACACAGTGAATAATATCAGAAGTAAAGTAAGCTGAAAGAGAAGAAACAGAGGTCGTATTAACTTAAATTCAAAATCTACAAAATTCTAGAGTAAAATATTACAAAATATTTGTTAGGATTCCAATACGCGAGAAAAAAAAAAAAAAAAAAAAAAAAAAAAAAAAAAAAACTAGAGTAGGATCAAGAACACAAGAATTACGTGGTTCAATAGTTTTGAGGCTAGCTAATCTACGTCCAAACCAAACCAATTTACTGATGAGAGAAACCCGAATACAATGCACGTCGTGGACACAACGACCACGGCGGCCACCCAAAACAACACATACACACACCCAAGATCACTCAATTGTGTCTCACACACACTAACAAAGGCTCACAATTCCAACCGTGTGTATTGCTACAAATAACACAAAAAGATGTGCATATATATACTATTACAAGACTTGGAGCCAAATTACCTTACATAAATAATCCAAGACGAACAAGGAATTATTTCCATCCCAAATACAATTTGGAAACATTCCACCATTAACTTTGACCCTTGCTACCAAAATAATAACTTGTTTCCAAAACCATGTGATGTTTGAATAAATAAAAGAAAACCCAACAATATTAATAATGAGGACACAAGTTGATGATTCACAAACCACCACCCAATTACGAGCCAGAGGCCGAGGTGGTCAACCCACCGCGGAGGCAGAGACGGGGTTGACTTCTCCGGTAGTTTAAGTTAGTGACTGGCGTTTGTTTTCTCTTTGTTGTCTGAGTGGTTGATTGTAGTAGGCTGGTTCTTAGTTGTTGTTGTTGTTTCATTTCTCGCAACCCGCTCCGGTGACCAACACGGTGTCACTAGACAATGGCGAGGTGGGTTAGCTGCTGTTTACATCTCTTTCATGTTTTTAACTTTAATCAAATGAATGTGTGTGAGAACAAGAACAATGGAGAGGAACAAAATCGGAGTCATGATAGAGACAATTTTAGTGGAACTCCAAGTTTGCTCCCATACTAAGTGTTGTTTCAAACTTGCTGTTGGTTTTGCGTGGAGTTTAAAATGAGTGATAGCTCAATCGAAGAACACTTGTGACACATGCGTAACAGGGATTTCTTACCTTGTTGTTGAACTAAATGACCAAGAAAAGATGTAGAATTACAGACTTGAGTAAGAAAGGGATAAAGACAATGATAAAATGAATAGATAAAAAAGTGAAAGAGACAAAGGAGACGAGAAAAAATAATTTTTGTCATCGTAAATTGATACCGATGATTCCTGACCCATCCCCTAATCTGAGTCATGCTCAGCCCAATCTTCGTGGAAAGTTCCTGGATTGCCTCACTATCGCGACGCTTCATCTTCCTACCGTGCTCCTTAGAAAACTCTATTAGCTTCTCATTTTTTTTTCTCCTTGAATCTCACTTTATTACTCCCCCTCCTTTGTGGACACAACGTGACGATGGCTCCAGAAGAAGACCACCGATGCTCAGTTGGCGGAGGCTGCATTATCATTTTATGGTCGAGTGTCATACTCGCCCGAAACTGTGTTCTTGAATGTCAAGAACATCACATGTGAAATTACGCTAACTTTCAGAGGCCATATCTTGTTCAATACATAGTTCTTTAGAATCTCCTTTTATCCTATGTACAGCTGTGATCCACTCTGCAATTCCATGTTTGGGTTACTACAAACCTTATTCTAAATCACCCTGGGGTTGGTCTGCAAAGTGACCCCTGTGAATATGGAAGTCTGCCATGCAGGAAAATTTGACTAAAGGGTATGAAGCATTAGTGAAAACAGTCATATTTGAATGATAATATCTTGCAATGCATTCAAAGGAATTCATATCTTCTTTATTCTATGTAAAGTTGGGATTTAGTACTTCATTTCATCCTATCTCAATCATGTCCTAAAGCTCAAATCGCCCGGATATAGTCTTTTTCGTCAATTATCTCTATCCTTTTTGTACACTCTCAGATGGGTCATCACTATAGTGGTGTTAAACGCGTTCTTCACTACTTATAAGCGACACAAAGTTACAGTTTTATTTATCAATATGGTGCCTTACCTTTTCAAGTTTTTAAGGATGCAGATTGGGCTGACTATGCTAGCGACGGACGCAGTACCACCGAATTCGTTGTCTTTCTGGGCCCAAGCCTATCCACTGGGCCTCGAATAAGTAGCCCACTGTCGCCCGGTCTTCTACGAAAGCCGAATATCGGGCGCTTGCCACCGCCGTGGCTAAAAATTCTTGGTTTAAATTATTGTTTTATGATTTAAAATTTTACTATTCCTGATCCTCTTATATAATGGACTGATAATTTATCTTCCTTAGCCTTAACAACTAGTCCTCTTTTTCACGCACGTATCAAACTTGATTGCCACTACGTGCATGAAAATGCTCTCTTTCGTCAACTTAATGTCTCCTTAGTCTCAAGTGCAGATAAATCTCCGACATCTTCACCAAAAGGCTATATACCACTCACTTGAAGATCTCAAATACAAACTGTTGGTTGGACCACCTTCTGAAGCAATCAGATATTGGGTCTTTCATTTCCACTGTTTGGGCTTTGATTCTGCTATGGGCTTCATCTGCTGTTCAAACCCAACCTTCTCTCTGTATTCATCAAAAGCACAGTGGTATTTGTCAAGAAATGTACAATTTATGTCATATAGACGTTGTCCTAATAGTTGTATTTCCTTTAGATTGTGCGACTGGCTTATGACAGTTGGATGTAGTCTTATTCATATCTCTCTCTGGAAACTTCTGTATCGATTCAGTGTGTAGATACAATGCATCTTTTTCATCTTCTGCCTTACCGTTTCAATGTCTCTCAAACCTATTAGGGTTTCTGTTACTTGGATTTTATTTATTAATTTAATCAGACTCTTGCATGACAGCTAAGTAGATATTGCAACTTGTGGACCTACGTTGCACCGAAACGGGTACGGGTACGGGTACGGCAAGACACGGGACACGCCGACACGTCAATTTTTTGAAAATCACGAAACGCGGACACGCGGTATATATATACACACACACACATACATACATACATAAAGACATTAAAGCAATAACAATTTTAGTCACTACCAAGTACAAATAGATCAAAGCATAAATAATTTCAGACACTACAGTAGGTCTTCGATTCTTCAATTCTTTCGTGTTCGCCTCTTCGCGTTTTTCTCTTTGTTTCGCAACCTTGATGAGTATTTGAGATAGTGTGCGGCTAGGGATAAGGATCTATGTATTGAGAAGATGATACTTGACTATTTCAGAACAGTCCCTCTAATTTTTAATATATCACAAAAAGAAACCTGAGAAATTTTAAAAAATTCCAGACACTCCGGTTTAAGACAAGCGTGTCTCCCGCGTGTTGGACGGCTAGACACGCCATTTTTTCTGTTTTTGGAACCAAAACGCCACCTGGCATGTCGGAGACGTTAAGGTCGAGTGTCGGAGACGTTTCTGCGTGTCGGAGTGTCCGAAACGCGAACCAAAAGATATTTGGAGTGTCGGTGCAACAAATCACTACCCAACTCGTATACTATGGTACTCTAGGCACATTAGATAACATCCTATCAATTAGGTTTTTTTCGTCCTCAATATAAATTACCTTCTCTCTATCCGTCGTCTCCCTTGTGAGCTCCTAAATCACTCTTTCCACCTCCGCTCCATCAAACCGCCTCCTTGAGAGATGATGTGAGAGCTCCATATAGTAGGCTTTCAGGAGAAGATCTTAAAACCCATGACTCCGAGCATATCTAATTGTTGATCTCATGGAGAACATCTTGGCGATGGAAGAATTTTTTCTTAAGGGAACCAGATATACAAAGGCTGGAAAAATCCCTTTTGAGTATCTATCAAAGATCCTCTACATGCAATCCCCAATTTGTCGCAAGTTGAAGCATCCGTATTCATCCTCAAACGATCGACCGATGATAGCTGCAATCGCTTTCGCTCCTCATCTAAATCTGCAACACCATTTCTGAGACCAGGGTTAGTAGTATCGTGAAGTTAGATGATCAATATCATTTGGAACTAGAAAATATTGTTCAATTGATTCTGAATCAAATAGTTTTTTGTAACGAGATCTCTGTATTTCCCACAAGAAGAAGGAGATTCGCTTTTCTGAGAACGATTCTCCAGGTTGCTTCATTTGGATCTGAATTGGACGGTTTACATTGATTGTTTTGTAGGTCAAGTCGATGAGATCCCCAAACCAAAGGAGCCCCTGAACAGTGTAAAAAAGGTGAGATTCATCTTCTTTTGCTCTGCAGTTTATACAAACAATGGATACATCAATTTTTTTTCTTGACATTATTTTGCTTAACAGGAAAAAATAATTGGTTTGAAGTCGCAAATAATTATTTTTATCTTATCAGGGATGTTTAATGTCCAAATATTTTTTCAAAACTGATTACAGTCATAACTAGAAAAAGAACAATAGTTTGAAGTACCGTCTTGGTTTAGTATAGTCATTGCTACATGCAAGGGCGGATGCAAGCATTCAGTTGTGGGGGGCTATAGCCCCCACTCAAATTTTTGAAATAGCAATTTTGACCTACATTTTATTATAAAATTATTTTTGAGCCCTACTGAAATTAAATTATAACCCTTTTACTTAGTTTTATTCGGAAAAATGTCCACTTTTAAAATGTTTGCCCCCACTGTCCTTGATCCGCCCCTGCCCACTGGTCTCCATATACATCAGCCACTTTGTGTAACTGCTGTGAGAGAATAAAATAATAAAAATAAGGATAAAAAACACTAACTACCCCTAAGTTTAGCATTAATTTCACCCCGTTATCCTATTTTCTGGAAAAAGACAGTTTGCAACTTTTTTTTAATGGAGGCTAACGGTTGACTAACAGTACGGGAAAAAAATACCATTTGTTACCCTTGGAGTTTTATACAACTACCCCCTATATATTACCCTTAACCCCCCTTTCCCTCATTTCTGACCCTAATTCCTCTTTCTCTCTTCCCCGTCTATCTCTCAACCTCTCTCTCGCTCTCTATCTCTCTCGCTCTTATCTCTCTCTCTCTATCTCACGGATTCTCATAACTCCGATGAGCACCAAGGAGCTTCGGGGTCTAAAAAACCGGAGAGACCTCCAGCGAAGGGAGCTTAGCCGAAGAAAGACCGACAAACACAAATCGAAGACAGAGACCGGCGGGCTAGGCATCCGGTGGACTGTTGTGCGAAGATATTTAAATTGAACCCGAATCTAAAGCTCAAGACCAACGGTCAGACCATCGAGTGGATGATCAGGCGTGCGGAGGATTTCGGGATCATCAACGTTGCCGTCGCCGCCAGGAAGAAATTGACCGAACAACCATCGCTTTTCCTGACCTGCGAGTCGTCGCGCCGGCCCCACAGATCGGAGACGAATCTCCGCTTCCGTCGCCGCCGCCGTCTGTCGTTGCCCTTGACGACCAATTTGGCTTATATTACACCGCACCTGCCGTGGAGGCTAATCCTACGATGTGGGTGCAGCCCAAACTACAACCACCACCATTGCCGCCACGATTTGGGGGTTTTATTGCTGAGCAGACAGTGAACCTTAGTTGCAGTTCAGGTGGGTTCGTTGAGTTTTCCGGCAGCGTCCTTTTGTTATTAAAGGACCCTTATCTGGCGCGGTTGCTGTCACCATCATTAGCAGCACCACAACATTCCAATGATGTTGTCGATGAGGAGATGCTTAACCTTGATGACAACACAGGAGGAGGAAGTGGTGGTTGGATCAGTCAGTTGATGGACGCCGACCACCCAATTTTCCAGAACTCGTACCCGCCGCCAACTAGCCGCCAGCAGCAAGAGGAGGCGGAGGGTGGTCTGAGCCTTGGCTGAAACCGCCACCTGCTTTAGTGATGGAGATTGGCAGTGCTAGTTGAAGTTGTAACATAGTTGTTTGCGTTGTTGTTTGGGTTTAGGGTGTTTTTTTCGTGGTGTATAGTTCGGTGTCTATAGGTGATGAACATCATCGGTTTAAGAGTCAATGTAAGTTTTTCTTTCCTGTATTGTGTTTCTGAAATGAATGTTTCCCTTCGTTTTCTATACCGCGAAACATTCATTTCAGAAACACAATACTGGAAAGAAAAACTTACATTGACTCTTAAACCGATGATGTTCCATCTACAGACACCGGACTATACAACACGAAAAAACACACTAAACCCGAAACAACAAAGCAAACAACTAGGTTACAACTTCAACTAGCATTGCCAATCTCCATCACTAAATCAGGTGGCGGTTTCAGCCAAGGCTCGGACCACCATCCTCCTCCTCTTGTTCCTAGAGGCCAGTTGCGGCGGGTACGAGTTCTGGAAAATTGGGTGGTCTGCTTCCATCAACTGACCGATCCAACCACCACTTCCTCCTCCTGTGCATTCATCAAGGTTAAGCATCTCCTCATCAGCAACGTCATTGGAATCTTGTGGTGTTGTTGTTGATGGTGATAATGGTGACAGCAACCACGCCAGATAAGGGTCATGCAGTATGAAAAGGTCGCTGTCGGAAAACTCAACGAACCCACCTGAACTGCAACTAGGGTTTACCGTCTGCTAAGCCACAAATCCCCCAAATCGCGGTGGCGATGGTGGTGGTGGTAGTTGGGGCTGCACCCACATCGTAGGATTAGCCTCCATGACAAGTTCGGTGTAATCCAAGCCAAATTGGTTGTCAAGGGAAACGATGGACGGCGGCGGCGGAAGCTGAGAATCGTCTCCGATCTGAGGGACCGGCGCGGCGACTGGAAGGTCTGGCACGGCGGTGGCTGTTGGGTCAATTACTTTCTGGCGACGATGGCGGCGGCTATGATCCCGGACTCCTCAACTCGCCTGAGCATCCACTCGATGGTCTGACCGTCGGTCTTGAGCTTTAGCTTCGGGGTCAATTTCAAGATCTTCGCACAGCAGTCTGCCAGAATCCTGATCCGCCTCAATTTGTGTGTGTCGGTCTTTCTTCGGCTGAGCTCCCTTCCCTGGAGATCTCGTCGATTTTTTAGACCTGGAAGCTCCTTGGTGCTCACCGGCGTTATGAGAATTCATGAGATAGAGAGAGATAAGAACGAGAGAGAGCGAGAGAGAGGTTGAGAGAGAGATAGAGGGGGAAGAGAGAAAGAGGAATTAGGGTTAAAAATGGGGGAGAGAGGGGTTAAGGGTAATATATAGGGGGTAATTGTATAAAATTCCAGGGGTAAAATAATATTTTTTCCTGTATTGTTAGTCAACCGTCAGCCTCCATCCAAAAAAGGTGCGGACTGTCTTTTCCAAAACACAGGATAACGGGGTGAAATTAATCCTAAACTCAGGGGTGGTCAGTGTCATTTACCCTTATTTTTATTATTTTATTCTCTCACACCAGTTACACAAATTGGCGGATGTATATGGAGACCAGTGGCCGGCGGATCTAGAATTTTGCCTCAGTGGGGGGTAAAATTTTAAAAGTGGACATATGTCCAAATAAATGTAAATAAAAGAGTTATTATTTAATTTCAGTGGGGGCTAAAAAATAATTTTATAATAAAATGTAGGTCAAAATTGTTATTTTATAAACTTGAGTGGGGGCTATAGCCCCCACAACTTAGTTCTTGCATCCGCCCTTCCCAGTGGAGATTATAATTTTTTGAAATTTACGATATTCACCCAATATTTTCTTATATAATTATATTACGCCCACTCAAGTTTTTGATATTTATAATTTTTACGTTACATTCCGTCAATATAATTACATTAGCTCCCACTCATATTACATATTCGTCTCATTAATCTATTTAAGTCATCATTTTAATCCTTAAATACTTCAAAACTTATCGAAAGAACTGTCATTAAATTTGAATTTTTTTCTAGCCTCCGCTGGGCCAAATTTCTGGATCTGCCCCTGGTTACAGAGTTGATTTTACCAAAAATGAAATGTTATATCAATGTTTTGTCGTAGCTTTCATGTAATACTTACCAAACAACATGTAATCCAAAACTTACAGCAGTTTTCTAATACTGATTCTCACACAACAACTTCTAATGCTGCAATTGCATTCTCAAACTGGCACGGGGATTGAAAAAAATCGAGTAAAACACACCTTTACCCCCTCTAGTTAGTTTGAAGCACACTTTCACCTTTTTGTTTGTAAAATGACCCTTCCACTCTTCCATTGTACCGAACTCCAGAAAACTTGCACTCATGTGATGTCGTTTGGAGTTGAGATTTGTCGCCAAAAAAAATTTTGAGGACAAATTCAACGCCCACATTATGCAAAATATGAAATTACTCAAAGACAGTTATTAAACCCGAACAAGTGGTTGAACCGGAAAAGATGACGGGTCCATGGGTCACCGGTTGGACCGATGGGTCAATAAATAATTATTAATCACACATCAAATTAAAATTATAATGAAATAAATTACTATATGTCGTATAGTAATGCAAATAGGTAACTTCATGTGTTATTTTGACATTTTAATACATGAAATTTTTTAAAAATGTTAAAAAAAAATGTTAACACAATCTGTTCAATCTTAAGTTAATGCTTACAGCGTGCAAAAGATAAGACATGTTCAACATAGTTAACCCGGACCGGATCACCGGATCCATCACAAATCCGCCGAGTTTGACCGAGTCAACTGTAAATGCGAACTAAACTCGATCCATGTTTAATTACTATGCTCAAAGGTATAATACATTTATGACATGTGGTGCAAATATGTATCCATATAACCTTTTAGTGTTGGACCCCTTCCCACACTAATAACTTCGCATACATGTGATTTTTATTTGAAGTTCAACATACTGAAGAGGTGGACGTGTCATTTTCTAAACTGCAAGACTCAAACTAAAGGGGGATGAAAATGTCTTTTATCCTAGACAAACATGTGTCTTTTTTTTTTGTCTCAAAGCCGACAAAGTTGCTTACGTTTCTAGGGTTTTAGAACCTTGAATGGGCTATTTGTTTATGGGATGGTAAGCAATATTTTTATTGTTTCAACAGCCCAATGGAGGCCCGCATCAGATCTTTAACAAGAAAAAAAATCATCTAGTGGGCCACACTCACACACCTGATCCTATGTGGATTTCTTTCTTTATTTTACTATTGTTTTAATCGGCCCATTCCTTTTTTTTTTTTAAACAAACAAATTCATCTAGTGAACATTTGTTGGTGCAGTATTGTTGCATGGTACTAACAAACATTTTAGAGCTCTGACCTTTCTCTTCCGTAGAGAGAGAACCCGCCGCCTCATCAGCGGCGGCGGGTTAGTCAGCTCTGTTTTTGGATCTTGGGTGGTGCTTGTCCTCTGATTGCCTTCCTCCTCGTGTGGCGCTGGTTTCCGTGCGTCCTCCCCGGCTAGATCTGGTTTTTCCCGTGGTGGCAGTTCACCCCATCCCCCGCTTGTGAGGTTGTTCCCTCCCCCTCCCCCTCGTTTTTTTCGGTTCCTTGACCGCTACGAGTTCCCCCGGAGCTGTCCTCCCGCCGCTTATCAAAACCACCAGGGGCTTCCCTATCTCTTTATGGATTAGAGTAGTGTCCTCTCTCAGGCGCCGACCACCGCGTTTTCACCGTCACCGCAGACGAGACACCGCCCACCGCCACACCGGATTTTCAATCGCCGTTGCCTCGCCGAGGTCTCCAATGGCATTTCCACCGCCTCATCGACCACATAGGCGGTGGGTTTATAGACCACCACCAGTAACATGCCCTGGGCTTCAGAAATATATTCAAGGCGTGTTTGGTGGGTTGCTTTTAGTTTTTTCTTGTTTTTCTCCCACAAAAAAGTGTTTGGCTTGGTTGTTTGTATGTTTCTTCAGTAGTTTTTTCTCAGGTCAAACAAGTCTTAGGCTTGTTTGGTTACTTGTTTTTCTTATTATTCTCCTCATGTATTTTACATGTTTTTCATATGCTGATCTCAAGTCCCTTTATATAGTTATGGACTTCTGATTGGCATCGTCACCTTGTAAATTCTGGCAATGATAGATTAGTTTTTGTCAAAAAAAAGTATTGTTGCTAGCCCCACCCAACTACTGCATCCGTTTCTCTCTTCCAACTCCGGTTGACTTTTTAACTCGTAAATAATCACTTCAACTCGGTGATTTAGATAGAAAAATGGTGTAACTTTTTGGCAACTTTCCAAAATAATATAGAGTAAAAGTTACTCTAAGAAATCATGCTAATATTACCAAATTTGTGTACCGTTTTTCTAATCAAATCACCAGGTCAAAGTTACCCAATAAATACTATCAAAAAGTGAAGTAAGCTGAAAGAGAAGAAACAGAGGAAGCACCTTATTAGCCCCAATTTCTCAACCTCTCTCTCTCACCCACCTTATTCCTTCAACACCTCATCACTAGCAGTAGCAACCTCCACCCACATCCACACCCACCAACCCGCGCCCTTCTATCATGATCCCGAACCCTAACAACTCTTCTTTCATGGAATACTGTGAGTGGTGTGGTATTCAGAATCACATGGTTCGCCTACGTTCTCAATTTGGTTGGATACTTGAGCAAACCAGATTGGCTCGCTCGTTGGATTCTTGTTTGCGAACCCGGACTCCCTCTCATTGGCAGCCAAGAGCTCACATTCCCACCGCTCAGTTTGAGTTCCACCTATTTCGTCATGGCTTCTTCATATTGGGTCACTCGTTACATCACTGCAGGTTTTGTAAACTTGTCTCTTCAGCAAACCCAAAATCGATCCGAGGCATTACTGGTGATGGTACAGGTCTTCCCATCACTCACATTGGTCGATGTTACTTAACTCTTACTCTCATCCTTTACATTATCTTATGTTCTTTGTGTCTCTACTATTACGGATAACCTTATATATGTCTCCAAATTATGAACTTCTAATGATCTTCTTATTGAGTTTTCCTCCCCTGATTTGTCTCGAAGCATTGAGCTACGGGGCGCCATTATGACAAGTTCGCTTAGGAAAGACGCATATGAGTGGCGAGCATCCACCTCCTCTCATTAATTCCGACGGTTGTTTCTGAGTCTCGCCTGTCCTTCACCTCCTGGTATCACCGACTCGGGCATCCGACGAGCACAATCTGTTGGCATTTAGTTTCTCAGTTTAATCTTCCTCTCAGTAGATCCACTGATTCCTTGTCCTGCAATTAATGCGTGTGCAGTCGCAAGAAGATTCACAAATTAACCTTTTATGATTATAGTATTATGTCATATCGACCACTCGAGTTTGTGCTTTTTGACATATGGACATCTCATGTATGGTGGTTTCAAATACTATGTTATTATTGTGGATAACCTTTCTAAATATATATGTTTCTATCCCATGCAACGGAAATCACAACTTCATAAAATCTTTATTCATTTTTGTAAGATATTTGAAAAATTATTCTCTTTCCCCTTCAATCTCCTACTATGACAATGGAGGTGGGAGGAGTACATTGGTCTTTGTAAGTAACGGAATATCACATCCCGACACATACACCTAAATACATCATCCCTTCTCAACGACGCCATCGACACATTGTCGAAACGGGCCTCGCACTGCTTCACCATGCCTTGATGTCAACTTAGTACTGGCTTTATGCTTTCTCCACCGATGTGTACCTCATTAATCGCCTACCTAGCCGGTCACTCAAGATGCAATCTCCCGTTGAGCCTATCTTTCATCAAAAGCCTAAATCTGAAGAAGTTTGAATAAGAGATATGGAAAACAGTTCCTGGCTTCACAGAGTCTCACTAAACTACTGTTGTATCCGTTAACTTTCTTTTGTCGCACGAAAAAGTCTATTTCTAGAATGCGCACGTAGCATCTGTTGTCGACTCATATTTACAAAATTGCCGGAGCAGAAAACTGATGAAAAACATCAACCCTATTTTCTAGTAGGAAGTAGCTGTTAACTTGCTGAATACGCGAAAAACGTACACCGATTTGAATACGCCAGTTTTTTGTAATAACTTACATGTTTGTTGTCTACTGGGTTCGACCCATGACTTGATGCAGTGGTTCTTAAATGCTCTACCATTTGAGTTAGCATCCATTTGCTGGATACGCTAATTTAAGTGCGCACTAAAATGAATATGTTCATTTTCTATCAACAGACGACATGAGAAGGGAAATGATCAATGTAGGAATTCAACGGAATCTGCATTCATAAACACAATAAGAAATTCACACACACACACACACATGTAAGGAAGACTAACGGCGAATTGACATTAACTTCAACCGATAAACACCCCATCGGTGACCGGACTAGTACATGAAAGCTCAGACTGAATCCATCAGTGATGGATCTCTACAAACAAAAAAAGAAAAAGAAGAAGAAAGGATAAGAAACAACAAATAAACAACCACCACCAGCTGCACATCATAGTCATCTGAGCTCAGCCGTCATGGCAATGAATGAGGTGTTGCCTTTAGATTGTCCGACTGGCTTATGAAAGTTGGATGTAGTCCTATTTATATCTCTCTCCCTGCAAACTTCTGTATCGATTCAGTGTGTCGATTCAATGCATCTTTTTCATCTTCTGTCTTACCATTTCATTCTCTATCAAACCCATAAGGGTTTCCGTTACTTGGGTTTTATTTAATAATTTCATCTGACTCTTGCATGACAGCTAAGTAGATATTACAACTTGTGGGCAAATCACTACCCAACTCATATACTCTAGTACTCTAGGCTCATTAGATAACATCCTATCAATTAGGTTTTTTTTCGTCCTCAATATAAATCACGTTTTTCTATCCGTTGCTCCCTTGTGAGCTCCTAAAGCACTCTTTCCACTTCCGCTCCATGAAACCGCCGCCTTGAGAGATGATGTGAGAGCTCCCTATAGTATGTTTTGAGTAGAAGATCTTGAAACTCATAAATACGAGCATATCTACTTGTTGATATCATGGCGAACACCTTGGCGATGGAAGAATTTTTCCTCGAGGGAACCAGAAATACAAAGGCTCGAAAAAAATCCCTTTTGAGTATCTATCACAGATCCTCCACATGCAATCCCCAATTCGTCGCAAGTCGAAGCATGCGTATTCAGTGGCGGAGCCAGGAAATCAACTCAGCCGGGGCAAGATTGAAGAAGTCAAAAGTCAAAGTTAAAAGTCAAAGTCAACATTCAAACGTCGTTATATTTTTTAAGCAATTTCACACACAAACATCAAATTAATAATGAACACAATGCTCATAAGTCACAATTTGTACTTTTTTTTTAGGAGACAATGAGTTTCTAATGGTAAATGGTAAATTGGCAAAAAAAAAAAAAAAAGAAAAAAAAAAAATAGTTGACAGGGAGGAGAATTGAACCCGTGTAATGGGATTTGCCAACTACAACAACTAACCACTTAGACAACTGGGCAGTTTGAAATTTTAGGGGGGGGCAAAATTCTATATTCCTTTCGGGTTACTCATAAAAAATCTATAAAACTAGGGGTTCTAGTAGAAATTTTCAAATTTCAGGGGGGGCAACTGCCCCCCCTGCCCCTACATAGGTCCGCCTCTGTGCGTATTCATCCTCAAACGATCGACGGATGACAGATGCCATCGCTTTCGCTCCTGATCTAAATCTGCAACACCATCTCTAAGACCAGGGTTAGTAGTATCGTGAAGTTATGTTAGATGATCATTATCATTTGGAACTAAAAATCTTTTTCAATTGACTCTGAATCAAATAATTTTTTTTGTTGCGAGATCTCTATATTTCCCAAAGAATGAGATTCGCTTTTCTGAGAACGATTCTGCAAGTTGCTTCCTTCGGATCAGAAATGGACGGTTTACATTGATTGTTTTGGATCTCAAGACAATGAGATCCCCAAACCAAAGGAGCCCATGAACAGCGTGTAAAAAAAGTGCGATTCATCTTCTTCTGATATGCAGTTTATACAAACAGTGGATACATCAATTTTTTTCTTGATATTATTTTGCTTAACAGGAAAATAATTGGTTGAAAGTCTCAAATAATTATTTTTATCTTATCAGAGATGTTTAATGTCCAAATATTTTTTAAAACTGATGCAGTCAGAACTAGAAGAAGAACAGTAGTTTGAAGTAACGTCTTGGTTTAGGATAGTCAGTCATTGCTACATGGTACTATGTCTTAACCAAGTCACCAATGTTTGTTTGTGTCCAAACTAAAAGGATTAGTGGCACCTGCTTAAACTAACAAGGAGATAAAATGTCACATTTTCTTCACAAAATTACCCATATTTTTTACCAATTACCATCTTCAGACTCAAGCTTGAGCTCGCCGGTTGTTTAAATAGTCTACGTTGGGTTATTAGCCATTTAGTTATGCCAAACCATGGTCAAGCTTGTTAAAATATTTTTCAGCCGGATATTGGCCCTAGTCAACCTGAATCATGCATGGATTAAAGTATAAATTTACGACGAATTATAGAATTCATTATTTAGATTCACTAAATACATGTTTGTTTATGCTAAGATAATTGACTAATGGATTTATCAAACATAATAATAGTAATCATTGAGTTCAATAGAGAAAGAGATAGACAAACATATAGTAATGGTGTGTTCCGATTTGATTTTAAGTATACCTCTAATGGTATCATATTTTTCCACACAAAAAAATTGACAATGTCGACATTTTTTTTAAACATGTGTTCTATGTTCTCTAATTAATTAATGAATTTAACATCTTTATAATAAAACAGCACGGTGTGGGTCCCATGCATATTTTGAAAAGACATTTTTAAAGAGACATTTTCAAAGAGACATTTTTAAGAGACATTTTAGACCGTTAGATTAGAATTACACAGTACATTTTTCACCATCGGATGACAACTTCACAAATCCCTCAATTAAGCCACGATTAACTCCCATGTTCATCCTCCTGAATTAGGGATTAGCACCTCCCACGGCGGTGTCAACGCAGCACTCCCACGGTTCATCCCGATATCTCTTCTTGCCGAAGCCGCTCTCGAGCCTACTGGGGCGTTCGCTACCAAGATGAGAATACTCATCGGCGACGACGAGTTTTCGATTTGCTGCCAATCTGAGAATACTCATCCGCGACGACGAGTGATTGGAGTTTTCGATCGATTTCAATCAGGTTCTTCTTCGTCCAGGCACGTCTTCTTCATCTTCATCGATTTGAATTTTCATTCTCTTTGATTCTCCAGTGGGTTGCCATAAAAAATGCTTATTGATTGGGGATTTTGGAATAAGGTCTTGATTGGAGATTTTGGAATCGCCCACTTTTTGTGTAGCTGATTGCCGTGTCTAGCACCGATTTTGATTGGGGATTTTGATTGGCGTTCTCTTATCAATTGGTTAGGTCTTGATTGCCATATAGGCTTCTGCCCCATATGTTAATTGCCGTATAGGCTTCTGCCCCATATGTTAATGAATCATAATGAGGCAGCCTCATAAAAAAAGCTGATACCTATACCTGTAGACGCAACACTCTTTCAGAATCAGTTGTTTCGCCCGGTTGGATATAGGTACGTCTTCTTCGCCTCCTGATTTCTTTTCTACGTCTTCTTCATCTCCTAACGACACGAGTTCGATACAGGTTATGTTTATTGTTTCCGCAATCTCATCAATTCAGCTCGAAATCACTATTTTTTCCATCCAGGTATGTCTCGGATTGGGATTTACTTCAGGTTGTTTCGCTCGATCTGGACTACTGGTATTTGGATTGGGGTTTACTTCAGGTTGGTTCGTTCGATCTTCGGTTATCAGGGTTATCTCTACTCAAGGTTTTCTTTACATCTCCATTCCCTTTATTGAAGCTGGATCAATTTCTGCACTTCAGGTTTGGTGACCTCTTTTTGTTTGATGAATCAATTTCAGGGCCTGGAAGTAGTTACTAATCGAGTATCAAGTTGCTAATTGGTAATACTTTTCATAAGTAGTACTCTTCAAGTGAAGTAATTGTGGGTTGCCAGTTTCGTTTTCATTCAAATCAATAGGAAAAGGAGCTACCAGTTGATGGAAAGTTATCTACTGCTCTGAATTTCTTCTGTTATCAGGGTTATCTCTAATTAAGGTTGTCTTCTACTTCTCCATTACTACCTAATTCGTTTGGATTGAAGAGATTGTTGCTACTTAGGTTTTCTCGACTTCTCCATGAATAACTAATAGGTTTAATATGTTCCTGATTTTGATAAACAGGTTGTTGCCACCTGGTTTTCTTATAATAAAAGATGTCTTGGTGGAGACGAGTTGATAGTCCCAAAACCATTATCATCTAAATTGCAGAGCACTAAATTTTTTTTAACTAACAGATCGGTCTTCCAATGTCATGCTAAACGAGGGCTTAAGAAGCCCCCATGGGTGAGCTGCTAAAGCAAAGAGATTTACATTGCTTCCTATGTGATTAATAAGATGTTAAAATTAAAAAGTTGTATCTGTAGTAAGTCTAAGATTAAAGTAAACGGACTACAATTATGACGTGTTTGACAGAGGGATAATAGATTACGAGAACCTATGAAGCAAAACTAGCAGATATGATATTTCCCTATTGCTTGGCTTTCTCATTACTGGCACCTACATCCTTCCTAGAATTACTCCAACAATCCTTTCCTCATACTGTAAATCTGTTGTAACTTTTTTGTTTTGTTTTGTTTTGTATTTTTTTTTTTTGTTTTGTTTTGTTTTTTTTTTTTTTTTTTCTATGCGTATTTGTTCCTAACTAACATTTTGTTATGGTAGAACTGGAATCGAAAAGTGGATAAACTAGCAAAGCTCAATGCTACTCGATTACATGTATAATCATAGTGTGGGAAAGGTAAAATGTTTACTACCTATTTCAGTTTCGATAGTACTGGTTTTTCTATTCTATAACGTGAAATTGAGTTCAGAATAACAATTCCCACATCTTTCTCTTTTGGTTTTTCGGCTGCAAGTTTCCTTAATTTCTTCATGAGTTTCAAGAGAATTTTTTTATCTTTCTTTGGTTATGCGGACCTCAATACTAAGTTATACTTTGTTGCTTTTTTTTCCCAGTTACATAATTAAAGGAAAATCGACATAACTACTCTTATTCCTTTTGCCTGAGATTTTGGTACAGAGTCCGGCAAATCGACATATCTACTCTTACCAGGTAAATATTAGCTCTGGCAGAATTTTATTTCAATGTGGGGAATATGTTTATGGCTAAAATTAATGCAGACGCTCTTACTTGGTTTGAAATTTGGTTACCATGGCTGTGATGCATATGGCATTTTACTTTAAACAAAAATCAATTCCTTAGGAGTCTAGACATTAGAGTAGCGTTGAGTGGTCCTTCACAACGGCCAATTGATGCACGGAGCTGAAGTTGATCCATTTAGTTTGGTCTGCAAGTCACACAAATATTTCCACCACCTAGCTATATAGCTATATCGAAATGGATTTCTTGATGGTATCGGATCATAGGTATTGTAGTTGAGGTAAAAAGATGTTGTATTGCTGGTAGAAATCTCTATGCAAGTTACCATGAGGTTCCTTTTGTTTAAACAAAATTTCCTGGGTGACCCATTTCTCATGCTCTGACTTGGTACTTCAGAATGTTTTATTGTAAGTGGGGAACATATTGTGAATGATGGAAATCTGTAATTTCTTCATCTGTTCCGGTAATGCCTTCAACCTCTATCTGTTTACTTGGCTGCATTGCCACAGTCTGTAACTTTTAGTTTTTTTTTCGTCAAATTTCTTACCCCTTTTCTGTGGCTTATCTGGATTTTGGGGGTTGTGATATCCAGAAGCAGATGACACGTGAAGCTTTAGAGCTTCCTTTGACTCATCATGATCTATATAAGCAAATCTGTATTGAAGCTGCATGAGTTTGGTCAGACTTCTCATCCTATAGAGATTATGCAATTTTGTAGGATTGTTATGCATAGTTATTGTTTATTAATGATTGATTCTAATCTATCTTTTTACTGGGGTTGGATGTAATTTTTGTTTCTTCATTCAACGCAATAAATGGATTGTTCCTAAATAGTGCACCGAATGTTTCACCCTGCTGAAATTACCTGTCTCTTATAATTTGGTTCATGTCGTCTTTGTTTTTTATTCACAAACATTGCAAGTTTGAAGCATCCCTGTTACTTAATGTTAGCCTTCAAGTCTCCGTTAGTAAAATTGAATACCTTTCGTTGAGTAACTCCCTCAATGTCTTCCTTAATGCCAATTTTGTTGCTTTATCTATAAATACATGATCAACACAATTGTTTAATCTTCCCCGTATTGAGAGTTGTTGGACAAGAAAGGTTCCATCAAATTGTCAACATGTTATCACCGGGTTGTGTATTATCATTGTTTTTCCCTTTCGATTTTCAATTGTAATATACTCTACTGTTTTTTCATCCAACAAATAGAAACAGTTACTGGTGGACCAGTAAAATTGTTGAAAACTGGAACTATCCCTACCTCTGGCAAGAATGTATAAAAGAGATAAACATAAGAAGTGAAGAAACTGAGAATAGTATAGTGAGTGAAAGATGTAAATGAAAGGAAATGTTACTTCGTGTAAGGTAGGGTTGTGTTTTATCATTGTTTTGCCCTTTAGTGGAATTTGCTTATTTTTCTTTTCATCGTGCCTTTAGGCACGGGCAATACCTAGTATGATTTATATATTATACTTATATATGTTAGCAGTATCTATATGTAAGCATATTTTTGTATAAATAATAGGCAAAATTGCACCGGATGTACTCATATTTTGCCAAAATCGCCAAGTGAGTACCCAAAATTTCAAATCGTGCACCACGGGTACCCAAATTTTCAAAATCGTGCACCAGAGGTACCCAACACTAACTGGCGTTAACTTTTCGTTAACTTTCCATCCAAATATGACGGAAAAGTATTAAAAGACTAATGTACCCATTATTTTCACCTCCATATTTTTTTTTAAAAAACAAATGCTACCAACGATTTTAAAAAAGTTAAAAATAATAAAATTTTAATTTAATAATTTCTTATATGTAAGATTATGCAATATATTTCATCAAAATTATATATGTTTACATCATTTCAAGACATGAAATATGGTTTTATTAACATACATCCGTCTTCAAGTCTGTGGCTTTTTTTTTTTAAACAAAAATATCAAAATTTCATAATCTCAAAATGAAAAATTAACAGGAGGGTACATGTGAAATTATCAAAGATACGTATATGCTATTGTTATATATATATATATAATATATATATGTATGTATAGTGAAATTATGAAATTTTGAGATTGTTTTTCTTAACATGTATCAGTCAATCTTAAATTCTTGTAACTTTTTTTTAAAAAAATTTAAAAGAATATCAAAATTTCATAATTTCACATGATTTTAATAAAAGAATAACATACAAGTATCTTTGATAATTTCACATGTACCCTTCCGTTAATTAACCATTTTGAGATTATGAATTTTGATATTTAAAAAAAAAAAGTTAAAGACTTTAAGATTGACGGATATATGTTAATAAAAACATATTTCATATCCCGAAATGATGTAAAAATATGTACTTTTGATGAGATATATTGTATTATCTTAGATATAACAAATTATTGAATTAAAATTTTATTATTATTAACTTTTTTTAGAATCGTTGGTAGCAGTTGTATTTTTTTTTTAAAAAGATGGAGGTGAAAATAATGGGTACAATAGTCTTTTAATACTTTTCCATCCAATTTGGAGAGAAAGTTAACGGCCGTTAGCGTTGGGTACCTCCGGTGCGGGATTTTAAAAATTTAGGTACCCGTGGTGCACTATTTGAAAATTTGGGTACCCACTTGCCATTTTTGGCAAAATATGAGTACCTCCGGTGCAATTTTTCCTAAATAATAAAACATAATAAGGTATCCCCAAAAAAAAAACATAATAAGATATCCGGATCGGGCTTGAGCCGTAATTACATAACCGAAGCCCAACCCATATGTTTTTCGGGCTTAAATTTCAAACCAATGCAGGGTCGAAATTTGTTGAGCCCAAACTCGTAAAGTGTCGGGCTTGGTTGGGCGAGTTGGTCTGCCTACTGGACCAATGCCTAGGGTATCCGCCCCCGACTACGACTGCAACTTCGGTGGGTTCAACTAAGCCTACTCAAGCCCATTTCGGGTTAAAATTGTCCATTTGGCACATTTTACTTATAAATTTGACGTGATCAAAAATTCCTAACCCAGTTTGTAAGTAAGACCATTTGTAAGTAAGATATTGAGCCCTTTCAACTCGTATCGTCATTGTTAATAGAATTGTTATGTTTTACTCTGAATTGTTTTTTTTTTTTTTTAATTTAACTTAATATTTGGTTGTCAGTTAATAAATTGTGTTGAACGTGCTGTTCTTGGATCCATTGCAACAAAAGCAAAAACAAAATGTTTGGTACTTACTTGCGTGTCTTCCGTTGACTCAATATCTCTCTTTCTCATTTCCTTTTTTTACAAAACCCTATACGAAGCGGTATAAATAGTGACCTCCAACTATCAATCTTCTTCACTCCATCGATAACTAGTTCACTCTCACTCCCACTCTCAGGTTCTCCAGTGAAATGGTAGCCGAACCCAACAACAACAGTGTCTCCTTTCTTATCGACGAGTACAAAGAGTGCCATCACAGCAATGGCAACTCTGATGTAGTTGACGTGTGTACGTGGTGCTTTACACCACTCACATTTTGACATTTATAATCATTGCAACAACAAAAAGATTGTCATTTCTGCATGCCTTGTTTGTCATTTCTTCAATGCGTTTGATATCATCTCTCTCTCATTTCCTTTCCTACTAAACCTAAACGGAGAGGCTATTAATAGTGCCCTCCGAGTATCAATCTTCTTCACTCCATTAGTTACTAGTTCACTCTCACTCTCACTCTCAGGTTCTCCACTTAAATGGCAGCCGATCCTAAGAATAACGACGTCTCCTTTCTTATCGACGATTATAAGGAGTGCCATCAAAACTACGGTAACCCTGAGGCGGTTGACAGTTATCATGGATTCTTTAGGAAAAACTACGTTGACGGAGTTGTGGTATGCGAACCCTGGCAGAGTTCCCATGTCAGAACTCCGTCGCCGGTGGTTTTCTCTAAGGAATCCATGAAAACCATCAACCACCTCAGGGTTGCCATAGTTTTGATGGCACTCTTTGTAATCTTCGATAAGAAAGGAGACTCCATTATTGTAGGATACGTTGCCATTTCAGTGGAGAACTAGAGAGTGAGAGTGAGAGTGAACTAGTTATTGATGGAGTGAAGAATATTGATACTCTGAGGGCACTATTTATAGCCACTCCGTCTGGGGTTTTGTACGAAAGGAAATGAGAGAGAGATGATATCAAATACATTGAAGAAATGTTGTAGTTTTTATTTTTTGACTTAATATTTGGTTGTCGGTTTATGAATTGTGTTGAACGTGCTGTTGTTCGATCAATTACGACAAAAGCAAAAAGAAAATGTTTTGTAATTACTTGCGTGACCTCCTACGTGTTGATTCAATCTATCTCTTTCTGATTTCCGTTTTTTACAAAACCCTATACGAAGCGAGTATAAATAGTGACCACCAACTATCAATCTTCTTCACTCCCTCTCACTCTTAGGTTCTCCACTGAAATGGCAGCCGAAACCAACAACGACGGCGTCTCCTTTCTCATCGACGAGTACAAAGAGTTCCATCACAACAATGGCAACCCTGAGGTAGTTGACATTTGTACATGGTGCTTTACACCACTCACATTTTGACATTTATATTCATTGCAACAACTAAAGTTGTCATTTTTGCATGTGTAGTATGTCATTTCTTCAATGTGTTTGATATCATCTCTCTCATTTCCTTTCCTACTAAACCTAGACGGGGAGGCTATAAATAGTTCCCTCCGAGTATCAATCTTCTTCACTCCATTAATAAATAATTCACTCTCACTATCACTCTCAGGTTCTCCACTGAAATAGCAATCGATCCTAATAATAATGATGTTACCTTTCTTATCGACAATTACAAAGAGTGCCATCACAACTATGGCAACCCTGAGGCAGTTGAGGATTGTCATGGATTCTTTAGGAAAAACCCCGACCACAGAGTTCTGGTATGCGAACCCTGGGCAGGGTTCCCATGTCAGAACTCTGTCGTCGGGGTTTTTGTAATACCCCGTCTAAAACTGAAGGGTAAAATAGTAATTTGGGGAGCTAAATAAAAATTTTGTTGCGAAAAATAAAATTAGAGTAATTTATCGTGTTTTTCTAGTATAAGATTTTTGAGAACGCTAAGTTAAGATTCGTAGAATAAACACGCCAGTATTTTTTTTAGTTTAGGTATGACCGCGTGTACGACCACCGCAAACTTGTTTGTGTGTGTGCCACACCCAATCATTCAAGTAACTATTACATAAGCTACACACAATAATTTCTAAAGCTCTATATTTTATTTGAGATATTTTCCACAGAAGAGTTGTTTCCTTCTCAACTTCTTCTTCTTCTCTTTTTCTTCCACGACACCAACACTTTCACCACCACCGCCACCGCTCCACCGTTCTCATCATCATCACCTCTCTATAAATATCACCTCTTCCTCCTCCCCCTCACAACACAGTCACCACAACAATCATCATCATCTCCATCTTCATCAAGCCATCACCACCGCAACCACCACTTCCACCTTCGGCCACCACCACCAAAACACCATCGTCCTCCTTTCTCTCAACTCACTGCTTTCTCTCTCTCTCTGACCCATACTAAAACAGAGCAAGAGATAGCAGCGGAAGCAGTTGGCAAAACCCAACCACCAACCACCGCCGCTGCCGCCAACGGGAAAGAGGCCAAGAGCCACCCCCTGTTCCTTCTCTTTCCCCTTCTGTCACGAACTCACTTCCTCTCTCTCCCTCCATCTCACTCTGTTTCTCTGCCCCCGGAACAGAGCAAGAAGCAGCAGCGGAAACAGAGCCGCTGCCGCCGCCGTTGCCTTCGGGAAGACAACCCGAACCACCACCAACTCCACTTTGCTTCACCTTTTTCTTCCCTCTCTCTTTCCAACCCTGTTTCAACCCCATAAGCAGCAGTAGAAGGAGAAACAGAGGTCAAAACCAGCAGCAACAGTAGGTGGAGAAAATCCGGCGAACTCCATTTTTTCCGGCCAACTCTTCGGCCAACTCAATCCAACGCCACCCATATCCTTCCCTCGGTCTCCCTAGCCTATATAGGGTCCGACCAAGCTATTGGAACCCTCAGCCGACGCCAGAACCAACTGAAACAGCTCCGGTCGAGCTCACCTCCGGCGACCCGTTTTGGCGACTTGACCCGACTCGATTCTCGACCGTTTCTCGCGATTCTTGGGTTGGGTAAGCTCTAAATCTCGTCGTGAGTTGATTTCAGTAGTCAAATTCGCGTTTTGCATGCTTCAATTCGCGTTTTGATTGATGAACTTGATTATTCATGTTTAGGGGGAGCTAAGTGTATTTTAAAGAAGATGTTTTCAAAAGCTTAGGGGTTGTGGGTGTTCTTTAATGAATCTGTTGGGGGAGTAGTTGTTGTTTATAGATTCCGAAATAGCTTTTAATTGGATTATTAGTTTAGTAATGCTATATTAATATTTGTTTCAAATAAATTTAATAAAAATTGATGCTTTGTAATAAAAATATAATTATGGCAAAATAAATTATTTTCTTAGAAATAAAAGTATGTTTTAATAATATAAAATGAGTTGATTAATTTAGTAGTAAGAATATGATGTGAGTAAATCATAATTTTTATTGAAAAATATATCATTTTAAATACTAACGTCACTTTAAATAGTGATTTCCGAGTATTTGCTCAATAAACTCTCCTTAGCAAGAAGCCTATTTGAGATAGTAAAATAATTTGCAATATCACTATAGTTTTATTATCCAATGAGCTTGAATTATTTATTTAATTATTTATTAATAAAGTATATTATTTTGATATTGTTTTCTAGCTAAAATAACTTTTATAGAGAAGATAATGCTATTTCCTTAATATTGCTAGTAATTATAATTTGTTTATTCTGGAAAAGTATTTATCAATATTGATTTAATAATAATCAAATTATTTCAAAATGCTTCTTTATATAAGTATATAACATATACACGAGCTTTATAAAGGAATCGTAAGAGTTGTAATTAGAAATCGATCTAGTCAAGCATGTTTATAGGACTGGTGTATTCGTTTATTCAGAAATGACACAATTGTGACTAGAGATTTGTAAATTGTAGGAGACAGATACGTGGACGTAGGATTCGTTGAACATCCGTTGTACGATTGCTGAGTTGACTTCAGGTGAGTTATATGCTTAGCCTAGCACGCCTAGCTTCTTTCGTGTCGGTATATGATTTTAATACTGTCTCAAAATATATTTGTGAGTTACATGCCTAGCCTGGCTTCATTCGTAACATTATATGATTTTAAAACTTGCCTCAAAACGTGTTTTGTGCCCACATGCTTTACTTGAGTTTTTTTCAAAATGATTCTTTGAAATTGTCACGCAATAATAATACGATCGTAACGCAAAGTGGAAATATTCGCTTGTACCGGAACCAGTTATGTTACTTCTATAAGGTTTCGATCCCTTGGACTCATGTCCTAAAATGCGGGACTTCGTGTGCCCCTAAGGTTTCGATCCCTTGGACTCATGTCCTAAAATGCGGGACTTCGTGTGCCCCTAAGGTTTCGATCCCTTGGACTCGTGTCCTAAAATGCGGGACTTCGTGTGCCCCTAAGGTTTAGATCCATTGGGTTTTATTCCCTAAAATGCGGGACTCCGTGTGCCCCTAAGATCACTGGTCTACCCTGGTTACAGCGAAATGATAAAAATTGATCTCTTTGCTCCTGTTTTTTGGAAACGTGCAACGAATCAGAATTTCGACAAATGGATTTGTTTCTGGAATGTTCATAAATGATTATTTCTGCTGCAAACTCTGATAATGTTTTACTCGTACTCTGATACTGTTTTACTAAACTCTTGAATTATCAACTATTTCATCTTCCTTGTTTTACACGCTAAGGTGTATCTCACTCAGCATTTCAAGCTGATTTTGGAAACTGCGGTTCTTGTTTTTCTTCCCACCGCAGGCCTAGGAGCTGGATTGTAAGATAGAAGGGGCGCGAGACTCATCTAGAGTATGGACGTCATCAGTAGACTTTCTAATAAACGTTTGATAAGTTTTGTGAAATTGACTTGTGTAGTAGTAGCACCTCTTGTGTAATATACTAAGTTTGCTGTTTAATAATATGAATAAATGTTGTGAAATGTATTGCTTTTGATCTCCGCCGCTTCTATTAAGCATCGCCCTCCCGGTCTTGTCCCGAGCCGGATAAGGGGGTTGTTGCAGGTGGTATCAGAGCAGTTCTTTCCAACAAGGGAAATAAAACTTGTAGGGTAATCCGAAATGAACTTAGGGCAAGATAAAATACTGAAAAGCCGGGTATTTGGGGAGTTCTTGGTCACTTCCTCTTGCTTGACAAGTTGCTACGTGTTATTTGACTTTAAGTTGTTTCGTGTTGAGACCCTAATACCAATACGGTATATGGTTATGAAACCGTATCTCTAGTATTCTTTATGTGTGTGTTCTTCTGTGCATCTGGTTCAGATATTGTGTGATTAGTTGGTACGGAATACTTATTAGTTGTGACCTGCTATTTGGGGAAGTACGTGTGTTGCGGTAAGGAATCGTTTGGGGTACGTCATCACTAGGAGTATCGTTACCTCTCGAAACTAAGAAATGGAAGGAGAAGAAGCCCTACACCCACAAGTGGCCCAGTTGATCGGCCATATGGATCAGTTTGTTCAGGCAATGAACAACAACAACCAGAACAACAATAACAATGTTGCTGTTGAACAAGAACCTGATTGGGCTAAAAAGATAGCTCGTCGAAACCCTAGTTGCTTCTTTGGGCAAGAAGATCCCGTGCTGCTTGAGAATTGGATTAGGGAGTTCGATAAGATTTTCCAGGCCATGGAATGCCCAGAAGCTAGAATGGTTAAGGAGGCAGCGTTCTACTTTAAGGGAAAAGCCGACAACTGGTGGACTGCCAATCGAGCAAGGTTCATGGCTCAGGAAGATTTTAACTGGGAGGCCCTGAAGACTGCAATGAGAGTCGCCTTTTATCCGGAGCATGTTAAGGAGCACAAGTATCAGGAGTTCATTGCACTAAAGCAAGGAAATGATTCGGTGACTGAATACTACGACAAGTTCGTGGAATTAGCTCGTTTCGCAGAAGATACTGTACCTACCGAAAGGCGCTTGGTCACTCGTTTCATCGGAGGTCTGAAACTTGAGATTCAGAGGACCATGCTTACCAGAACCTACGACACACTTTCTGAGGCGTATGGGATAGCTGCTAACATCTGGAGAGTCGATCAGGTGATGTCACAACAAAAGAAAATAAAAGGAGAAGGCCAAGATGATGACAGTTATGAGCACGGCAAGAACAACCAAAGGGCAGACAAGCGTCCCAAGCTAGTCAATGTTGGAGGTAGTCAGAATTGGGGAAATGGGGACAACCGAAACCAGCAACGCAATCTTAATTGCAACAGGTGTGGCGGTAATCATCGAGGATACACTTGTGAAGGCTCGGCCTTGACTTGCAAGTTTTGTGGCATCAAAGGCCACATAGCTTCTGATTGTAGGAGGAAGATGGCGGCTGATAATGAGCAAAGGCTCAACGGGCAAGGACAACGTCAGAATCAGAATAGGGACGAGTATCGGCAGAACAACTGGAATGGAGGAAACCAGTCTCGCAACAATAACAACAATGGAAATGGCAATAGGAATGAAGGACAGAATAGGAATGCAGTCACCAACGGAAATGATGAGGCTGGAAACCATAGGAACATGAATGGAGGGAACGCCACTCAGAGAAACGACCAGAGGCCACCTGGAAGAATTTTCGTGTTGAGTAAAACGGAGGCACAAGCGCTAAACAATACGAAAGGTAAGCACTCTGACCTTAATCTCTGTGCGTCTCCTTTACGAAACCCGTGAGACCCTAGAAACCCGTCCAAGCTTCGAGGACGAAGCTTAGTCTAAGGGGGGGAGGATGTAATACCCCGTCTAAAACTTAAGGGTAAAATAGTAATTCGGGGAGCTAAATAAAAATTTTGTTGCGAAAAATAAAATTAGAGTAATTTATCGTGTTTTTCTAGTATAAGATTTTTGAGAACGATAAGTTAAGATTCGTAGAATAAACACGCCAGTATTTTTTTTAGTTTAGGTATGACCGCGTGTACGACCACCGCAAACTTGTGTGTGTGTGTGCCACACCCAATCATTCAAGTAACTAGTACATAAGCTACACACAATAATTTCTAAAAACTCTATATTTTATTTGAGATAATTTCCACAGAAGAGTTGTTTCCTTCTCAACTTCTTCTTCTTCTCTTTTTCTTCCACGACACCAACACTTTCACCGCTACCGCCACCGCTCCACCGTTCTCATCATCATCACCACTCTATAAATATCACCTCTTCCTCCTCCCCCTCACAACACAGTCACCACAACAATCATCATCATCTCCATCTTCATCAAGCCATCACCACCGCAACCACCACTTCCACCTTCGGCCACCACCACCAAAACACCATCGTCCTCCTCTCTCTCAACTCACTGCTTTCTCTCTCTCTCTGACCCATACTAAAACAGAGCAAGAGATAGCAGCGGAAGCAGTTGGCAAAACCCAACCACCAACCACCGCCGCTGCCGCCAACGGGAAAGAGGCCAAGAGCCACCCCCTGTTCCTTCTCTTTCCCCTTCTGTCACGAACTCACTTCCTCTCTCTCCCTCCATCTCACTCTGTTTCTCTGCCCCCGGAACAGAGCAAGAAGCAGCAGCGGAAACAGAGCCGCTGCCGCCGCCGTTGCCTTCGGGAAGACAACCCGAACCACCACCAACTCCACTTTTCTTCACCTTTTTCTTCCCTCTCTCTTTCCAACCCTGTTTCAACCCCATAAGCAGCAGTAGAAGGAGAAACAGAGGTCAAACCCAGCAGCAACAGTAGGTGGAGAAAATCCGGCGAACTCCATTTTTTCCGGCCAACTCTTCGGCCAACTCAATCCAACGCCACCCATCTCCTTCCCTCGGTCTCCCTAGCCTATATAGGGTCCGACCAAGCTATTGGAACCCTCAGCCGACGCCAGAACCAACTGAAACACCTCCGGTCGAGCTCACCTCCGGCGACCCGTTTCGGCGACTTGACCCGACTCGATTCTCGACCGTTTCTCGCGATTCTTGGGTTGGGTAAGCTCTAAATCTCGTGGTGAGTTGATTTCAGTAGTCAAATTCGCGGTTTGCATGCTTCAATTCGCGTTTTGATTGATGAACTTGATTATTCATGTTTAGGGGGAGCTAAGTGTATTTTAAAGAAGATGTTTTCAAAAGCTTAGGGGTTGTGGGTTTTCTTTAATGAATCTGTTGGGGGAGTAGTTGTTGTTTATAGATTCCGAAATAGATTTTAATTGGATTATTAGTTTAGTAATGCTATATTAATATTTGTTTCAAATAAATTTAATAAAAATTGATGCTTTGGAATAAAAATATAATTATGGCAAAATAAGTTATTTTCTTAGAAATAAAAGTATGTTTTAATAATATAAAATGAGTTGATTAATTTAGTAGTAAGAATATGATGTGAGTAAATCATTATTTTTATTGAAAAATATATCATTTTAAATACTAACGTCACTTTAAATAGTGATTTCCGAGTATTTGCTCAATAAACTCTCCTTAGCAAGAAGCCTATTTGAGATAGTAAAATAATTTGCAATATCACTATAGTTTTATTATCCAATGAGCTTGAATTATTTATTTAATTATTTATTAATAAAGTATATTATTTTGATATTGTTTTCTAGCTAAAATAACTTTTATAGAGAAGATAATGCTATTTCCTTAATATTGCTAGTAATTATAATTTGTTTATTTTGGAAAAGTATTTATCAATATTGATTTAATAATAATCAAATTATTTCAAAATGCTTCTTTATATAAGTATATAACATATACACGAGTTTTATAAAGGAATCGTAAGAGTTGTAATTAGAAATCGATCTAGTCAAGCATGTTTATAGGGCTGGTGTATTCGTTTATTCAGAAATGACACAATTGTGACTAGAGATTTGTAAATTGTAGGTGACAGATACGTGGACGTAGGATTCGTTGAACATCCGTTGTACGATTGCTGAGTTGACTTCATGTGAGTTATATGCTTAGCCTAGCACGCCTAACTTCTTTCGTGTCGGTATATGATTTTAATACTGTCTCAAAATATATTTGTGAGTTACATGCCTAGCCTGGCTTCATTCGTGACATTATATGATTTTAAAACTTGCCTCAAAACGTGTTTTGTGCCCACATGCTTTACTTGAGTTTTTTTCGAAATGATTCTTTGAAATTGTCACGCAATAATAATACGATCGTAACGCAAAGTGGAAATATTCGCTTGTACCGGAACCAGTTATGTTACTTCTATAAGGTTTCGATCCCTTGGACTCATGTCCTAAAATGCGGGACTTCGTGTGCCCCTAAGGTTTCGATCCCTTGGACTCATGTCCTAAAATGCGGGACTTCGTGTGCCCCTAAGGTTTCGATCCCTTGGAATCGTGTCCTAAAATGCGGGACTTCGTGTGCCCCTAAGGTTTAGATCCCTTGGGTTTTATTCCCTAAAATGCGGGACTCCGTGTGCCCCTAAGATCACTGGTCTACCCTTGTTACAGCGAAATGATAAAAATTGATCTCTTTGCTTTTGTGTTTTGGAAACGTGCAACGAATCAGAATTTCGACAAATGGATTTGTTTCTGGAATGTTCATAAATGATTATTTCTGCTGCAAACTCTGATAATGTTTTACTCGTACTCTGATACTGTTTTACTAAACTCTTGAATTATCAACTATTTCATCTTCCTTGTTTTACACGTTAAGGTGTATCTCACTCAGCATTTCAAGCTGATTTTGGAAACTGCGGTTCTTGTTTTTCTTCCCACCGCAGGCCTAGGAGCTGAATTGTAAGATAGAAGGGGCGCGAGACTCATCTAGAGTATGGACGTCATCAGTAGACTTTCTAATAAACGTTAGATAAGTTTTGTGAAATAGACTTGTGTAGTAGTAGCACCTCTTGTGTAATATACTAAGTTTGGTGTTTAATAATATGAATAAATGTTGTGAAATGTATTGCTTTTGATCTCCGCCGCTTCTATTAAGCATCGCCCTCCCGGTCTTGTCCCGAGCCGGATAAGGGGGTTGTTGCAGTTTTGCCTAAGGAATCCATGAAAACAGTCAACCACCTCAGGGTTGCCATAATTCTGATGGCACACTCACTCTCACTCTTTGTAAAGCACCCCATACAACCTCAACCACCTTAGGGTTATCATTGTTGTATTGACACTTTTGGTACTTGTCGATAGGAAAGGAGATGCGGTTGTTGTTTGGCTCGTCTGCCATTTCAGTGAAAGAACCAGAGAGTGAGAGTGAGAGTGGGAGTGAGAGGGAAGGAGTGAAGAAGATTGATAGTGAGAGGTCACTATTTATACCCGCTCTGTATAGGGCTTTGTAAAAAAAGAAAATGAGAAAGGGAGAGATTGATTGAATACATATCAACACATGCAAATAATGACGAAACCGTTTTTCTTTGTTGCAAGTTGATCAAAGAACACCACAACAGTGCTTTAAACCACTCATTAACTTTCAACCAAGTACAACTTCCGTTTTTTTCTCTTTCAACTTCGTTTGATTTTGGGTAATGGACACTAAACCTATATGCAAAAAGTTTTTTGGGACACAAATCTCTCTCAATTTTCCCCCACAACCCCTGCAATATACATCTGTGAGACACATAACCTATGCATTATCAATTTTTCACTGAAACCCCTACACTGTACATATTTGGGAAATTTAACCCCAAACTGATAACGTGGATCAAATTTATAACGGAAATTCATCACTTGCTAACTCTATGGATAAAGAAATACAACTTCAAAGACCATCACGTGATTAGCATGTTGTGAATTTTCAATAGGAATTTGACCCGTTATCAATTTGGGGTTAGGTTCCCACATATGTATATTGTAGGGGATTTAGTGGGAAATTAAAAATGTATAGTGCACAGATTATGTCTCTTACAAATGTATATTGTATGGTGTTTTAGTGGGAAATTGAAAGTGTATGGGGTCCTCTGTCCCCAAATGCATTTTGCATGTAGGTTTAATATCCATTACCCTTTGATTTTTTAACTCGTAACTTGGTCACTTTGTCTCGGTAATTTTGATTGCAAAACGATGTAGTTTTTTGACAATTTTTTTATATTATTGTAGAGCAAGGTGTACTCTACAGGATCATACAAAAAAGATCAAATTTGTGTATCGTTTTGCTAACCAAATCACCGGTCAAAATGACACAGTGAATAATATCAGAAGTAAGCTGAAAGAGAAGAAACATAGGTAGTATTAACTTAAATTCAAAATCTACAAAATTTTAGAGTAAAATATAACAAAATATTAATAATGAGGACACAAGTTGATGATTCAAAAACCACCACCCAATTACGAGCCAGTGGTCAACCCACCGCGGAGGAGGCAGAGACGTGGTTGACTTCTCCGGTAGTTTAAGTTAGTGACTGGCGTATGGTTTCTCTTTGTTGTCTGAGTGGTTGATTGTAGTAGGCTGGTTCTTAGTTGTTGTTGTTGTTGTTGGTTGTGTTGTTTTAGTTTCATTTCTCGCAACCCACTCCGGTGACCAACACGGTGTCACTAGACAGTGGCGAGGTGGGTTAGCTGCTGTTTACTTTACATCACTTTCATGTTTTTAACTTTAATCAAATGAACATGTGTGAGAACAAGAACAATGGAGAGGAACAAAATCGGAGTCATGATAGAGACAGTTTTAGTGGAACTCCAAGTTTGCTCTCATACTAAGTGTTGTTTCAAACTTGCTGTTGGTTTTGCGTGGAGTTGAAATGTGTGATAGTTCAATCGAAGAACACTTATGACACATGCGTAACAGGGATTTTTTACCTTTGTTGTTCAACTATATGACCAAGAAAAGATGTAGAAAGTGAAAGTAATATTACAGAGTTGAGTAAGAAACGGATAATGAAAATGATAAAATGAAAAGATAAAAAAGTGAAAGAGAAAAAGGAGACGAGACCGATGATTCCTGACCCATCCCCTGATCCTAGTCAAGCTCAGCCCAATCTTCGTGGAAAGTTCCTGGATTGTCTCACGATCGTGACGCTTCATCTTCCTACCCTGCTCCTTAGAAAACTCTATTAGCTTCTCATTTTTTTTTCTCCTTGAATCTCACTTTATTACTCCCCCTCCTTTGTGGACACCACGTGACGATGGCTCCAGAAGAAGACCACCGATGCTCATTTGGCGGAGGCTGCATTATCATTTTAAGGTCGAGTGTCATACTTGCCCGAAACTGTATTCTTGAATGTCAAGAACATCACATGTGAAGTTATTCTAACTTTCAGAGGCCATATCTTGTTCAATACATAGTTCTTTAAAATCTTGTTTTATCCTATGTGCAGCTGTGATCCACTCTGCAAATCCATGTTTGGGTTACTACAAACCTTGTTCTTAATCACCGTGGAGTTGGTCTGCAAAGTGACCCCTGTGAATATGGAAGTCTGTCATGGTGGAAAATTTGACTAAAGGGTATGAGGCATTAGTGAAACAGTCATATTTGAATGATCATATCTTGCAATGCATTTAAAAGGAATTCATATCTTCTTTATTCTATGTAAAGTTAGGATTTATTACTTCATTTCATCCCCTCTCAATCATGTCCTAAAGCTCAAATCGCCCGGATATAGTCTTTGCCGTCAATTATCTCTATCCTTTTTGTACACTCTCAAACGGGTCATCACTGCAGTGGTGTTAAACGCTTTCTTCACTACTTATAAGGGACACAAACTCTTGGTTTGATTAATAAATATGGTGACTTACCTTTTCAAGTTTTTAAGGATGCAGATTGGGCTGACAATGCTACCGAGCGACGCAGTACCACCGAATTAGTTGTCTTTCTGGGCCCAAGCCTATCCACTGGGCCTCGAATAAGCAGGCTACTGTCGCCCGGTCTTCTATGAAAGCCGAATATCGGGCACTTTCCACCGCCGCGGTTAAAATTTCTTGGTTTAAATTATTGTTTTATGATTTAAAAGTTTACTATTAACAACTAACAACTAATCCTCTTTTTCACCCGCGCACCAAACATATCAAACTTGATTGCCACTACGTGCGTGAAAAAGCTCTTTTTCTTCAACTTACTGCATCCTTAGTCTCAAGTGCAGATAAATCTCCGACATCTTCACCAAAAGACTATCTAACACTCACTTGAAGATGTCAAATACAAACTGTTGGTTGGACCACCTTCTGAAGCTATCACATATTGGGTCACTCATTTCCACTGTTTGGGCTTTGATTATGCTATGGGCTTCATCTGCTGTCCAAGCCCAACCTTCTCTCTATATTCATCAGAAGCCCAATGATATTTGTCAAGAAATGTACAATATTTTCTGTTATATAGACGTTGCCCTAATAGTTGTTGCCCTAATAGTTGTATTGCCGTTAGATTGTGCGACTGGTTTAAGACAGTTGGATGTAGTCTTATTGATATCTCTCTCGGGAAACTTATGTATCGATCCAGTGTGTAGATACAATGCATCTTTTTCATCTTCTGCCTTACCGTTGCATTCTCTCTCAAACCCATTAGGTTTCCTATTACTTGGATTTTATTTATTAATTTAATCGGACTCTTGCATGACAGCTAAGTAGATATTACAGCTTGTAGACAAATTACCCAACTCATATACTCTGGTACTCTAGTTACATTAGATAACATCGTATCAATTAGGTTTTTTTCCTCCTCAACATAAATCACCTTCTCTCTATCGGTCGCCTCCCTTGTGAGCTCCTAAAGCACTCTTTCCACTTCCGCTCCATGAAACCGCCTCCTTGAGGGATGATGTGAGAGCTCGATATAGTAGGTTTGAGGAGAAGATCTTGAAACCCATGACTCCGAGCATATCTAATTGTTGATATCATGGAGAGCACCTTGCGATGGAAGATTTTTTTGTTGAGGGAGCTAGAAATACAAAGGCTCGAAAAAATCCCTTTTGAGTATCTATCAAAGATCCTCCAAACGCAGTCCCAAAATCGTCGCAAGTCGAAGCATCCGTATTCATTCTCAAACGTTCAACCGAAGACAGCTGCAATCGCTTTCGCTCCTGATCTAAATCTGCAACACCATTTCTTATACCAGGGTTAGTAGTATCGTGAAGTTATGTTAGATGATCAATTTTGAATTAGAAAATCTTTTTCAATTGACTCTGAGTCAAATAGATTTTTTTTGCGAGATCTCTACATTTCCCACAAGAAGAAGGAGATTCGCTTTTCAGAGTACGATTCTGCAAGTTCCTTCCTTAGGATCTGAATTGGACGATTTACATTGATGTTTTGTAGGTCAAGACGGTGAGATTCCCAAACCAAAGGATCCCATGAAGAGCGTGTAAAAAAGGTGCGATTCTTCTTCTTCTACTCTGCGGTTTATACAAACAGTGGATACATCAATTTTTTTTTACATTATTTTGCTTAACAAGAAAATAAGTGATTGAAATTCGCAAATAATTAACTTTATCTTATCAGGGATGTTTAATTTTCATATATTTTTTCAAAACTGATTACAGTCAGAACTAGAAGAAGAACAACAGTTTGAAGTACCGTCTTGGTTTAGGATAGTCATTGCTACATGCAAGGGCGGATGCAAGCATTGTTTTGTGGGGGCTATAGCCCCCACTCAAGGTTTTAAAATAGCAATTTTGACCTACATTTTACTATAAAATTCTTTTTTAGCCCCTACAAAAATTAAATAATAACCCTTTTATTTAGTTTTATTCGGAAAAATGTCTACTTTTAAAATTTTAGCCCCCACTGAGGCAAAATCTTGGATCTGCCCCTGCCCACTGGTCTCCATATACATCCGCCACTGTGTGTAACTGCTGTGTGAGAATAAAATAATACAAAAAAATGGTAAAAGACACTGACTACCCCTGAGTTTAGGATTAATTTCACCCTGTGTTTTGGAAAAAGACAGTCTGCACATTTTTTGGATGGACGCTGATGGTTGACTAACATTACGGGAAAAAATACCATTTTACCCCTGGAATTTTACATAATTACCCCCTATATATTACCCTTAACCTCTCTCCCTCATTTCTAACCCTAATTCCTCTTTCTCTTCCCCCTATCTCCCAACCTCTCTCTCGCTCTCTCTCTCGCTCTTCTCTCTCTCTATCTCATGGATTCTCGTAAATCCGGTGAGCACCAAGGAGCTTCCAGGTCTAAAAAACCGGCGATATCTCCAGCGAAGGGAGCTCAGCCCAAGAAAGACCGACACACACAAATCAAAGACAGAAACCGGCGGGCCAGGCTTCCGGCATACTTCTGTGCGAAGATATTCAAATTGACCCTGAAGCTAAAGCTCAAGATCGACGTTAAGACCATCAAGTGGATGCTCAGGCGAGCATAGGATTCCAGGATCATTATCGCCGCCGTCGTCGCCAGGAAGAAATTGACCCAACAGCCACCGCCGTGCCAGACCTGTCGGTCGTCGCACCGGACCCACAGATCCGAGACGAATCTCCCCATTCGCCGTCGCCGCCGCCGTCCGTCGTTGCCCTTGACAACCAATTTGGCTTACATTACACCGCACCTTCCGTGGAGGCTAATCCTACGATGTGGGTGCTGCCCCAACTACCACCACCACCATCGCCGCCGCGACTTGGGGGTTTTGTGGTTGAGTAGACGGTGAACCCTAGTTGCAGTTCAGGTGGATTCATTGAGTTTACCGACAGCGACCTTTTGTTACTGCATGACACTTATCTGGCGTGGTTGCTGTCACCATCAACAGCAGCACCACAAGAGTCCAATGATGTTGCCGATGAAGAGATGCTTAACCTTGATGACTACATAGGAGGAGGAAGTTGTAGTGGAATCAGTTAATTGATGGACGTCGACCACCCAATTTTCCAGAACTCGTACCCGCCACAAACTAGCCGCCAGCAGCAAGGGGAGAAGGAGGGTGGTCCGAGCCTTGGCATAAATCGTCACCTGCTTTAGTGATGGAGATTGGCAGTGCTAGTTGAAGTTGTAACCTAGTTGTTTGCTTTATTTTTCGATTTTAGGGTGTTTTTCTTTTGTGTTGCATATTCCGGTGTCTTTAGATGATGAACATCATCGGTTTAAGAGTCAATGTAAGTCTTTCTTTCATGTATTGTGTTTGTGAAATGAATGTTCCGTTGCGTTTTCAATGTTTTTGATGATTTTTCATGTTTTCGCAACTTCTGATAGTGTTTCAGTAATGAATCTTTTGTTGCTTTTTCTATGTTTTCGATGATTTTCATGTTTTCCCAACTTATGATAGTGTTTCTTAAATGACTGTTCTGCTTCTTTTTTATGTTTCAATGATTTCATATTTTCCCAACTTCTAATAGTGTTTCTAAAATAAATGTTCTGCTGTTTATTTTATGTTTTTGATGATTTTCATGTTTCTTCAAATTCTTTTGTTATCTGCGATTGTTATTGTGCGTACAATCCTGGCATTATTTGTACGCACAATAACAATAGCATATAACAAAAGAATCTGGAAAAAAATAAAAATCATCAAAAACATAGAAAAAACAGCAAAACATTTATTTTAGAAACACTATCCGAAGTTAGGAAAACATTGAAAATCATTGAAACATACAAAAATAGAAGAACATTCATTTTAGAAACATTATCATAAGTTGGGACAACGTGAAAATCATCGAAAACATAGAAAAAGCAACAAAACATTCATTACTGAAACACTATAAGAAGTTGTGAAAACATGAAAAATCATCAAAAACATAGAAAACGCAGCGGAACATTCATTTCAGAAACACAATACAGGAAAGAAAGACTTACATTGACTCTTAAAGAGATGATGTTCATCATCTACAAACACCGGATTATACACCACGAAAAAAAACACACAAAACCCGAAACAACAAAGCAAACAACTAGGTTACAACTTCAACTAGCACTGCCAATCTCCATCACTAAAGCAGGTGGCGGTTTCAGCCAAGGCTCAAACCCCCCTCCTACTCCTCTTGCTGCTGGCGGCCAGTTGGCGACGGGTACGAGTTCTGGAAAATTGGGTGGTCGGCGTCCATCAATTGACTGATTTCACTACCACTTCCTCCTCCAGTGTAGTCATCAAGGTTAAGTATCTCCTCATCGGCAAAATCTTTGGACTCTTGTGGTGCTGCGATTGATGGTGATGATGGTGACAGAAACCACGCCGGATATGGGTCCTGCAGTAACAAAAGGTCGCTGTCCGAAAACTCAACGAACGCACCTGAACTGCAACTAGGGTCACCGTCTTCTTAGCCACAAAACCCCCAAATCGCAGCGGCGATGGTAGTGGTGGTAGTTGGGGCTGCACCCACATCATAGGATTTTACTCCACGGCAGGTGCGGTGTAATCCAAGCCAAATTGTTTGTCAAGGGCAACGATGGACTGCGGCGGCGGTGGAAGCAAGGATTCGTCTCGGATCTGCGGAGCCGGCGCGACGATCGGCAGGGCCGGCATGGCGGTGGCTGTTGGGTCAATTGCTTCCTGGCGGCGACGGCGGCGACGATGGTCGCGGACTTCTCCGCTTGCCTGAGCATCCACTCGATGGTCTGACCGTCGGTCTTGAGCTTTTGCATCGGGGTCAATTTAAAGATCTTCGCACAGCAGTCCGCGGGAAGCCTGACCCGCCGGTATCTGTCTTCGATTTGTGTGTGTCGGTCTTTCTTCGGCTGAGCTCCCTTCGCTGGAGATCTGGCCAATTTTTTAGACCCGAAAGCTCCTTGGTGCTCACCGGAGTTATGAGAATCCATGAGATTGAGAGAGAGATAAGAGCGAGAGAGAGAGATATAGAGAGAGAGCAAGAGAGAGGTTGAGAGCGAGAGAGAGGGGGAAGAGAGAAAGAGGAATTAGGGTTAGAAATGAGGGAGAGAGGGGTTAAGGGTAATATGTAGAGGGTAATTGTATAAAATTCCAGGGGTAAAATGATATTTTTCCCCTAATATTAGTCAACCATCAGCCTCCATCCAAAAAAAGGTGCACACTATCTTTTTCCAAAACACATGATAACCGGGTGAAATTGATCCTAAACACACGGGTGGTCATTGTCTTATACCCTTATTTTAATTTTTTTAATCTCTCATATCAGTTACACACAGTGGCGGATGTATATGGAGACCAGTGAACAGGGGCGGATCAAAAATTTTACCTCTGTGGGGGCTAAATTTTAAAAGTTGACATTTTTCCAAATAAAAGTAAATAAAAGGGTTACTATTTAATTTCAGTGGGGGTTAAAAAATAATTTTATAATAAAATGTGGTTCGAAATTGCTATTTTGAAAACTTAAGTGGAGGCTATAGCCCCTACAACTCAATGCTTGCATTTGCCCTTGCAGGTGGGGGCTATAAATTTTTGAAATTTATGATTTTTTATTTATTTATATTAGCCCTCACTCAAGTTTTGATATTTATAATTTTTACGTTACATTCCGTCAATATAATTACATTAGCTCCCACTCATATTACATATTCGCCTCATTAATCTATTTAAGTCATCATTTCAACCCTTAAATACTTCAAAATTTATCGAAAGACCCGTCATTAAATTTGAAATTTTTTCTAGTCTCCACTGGGCCGAATTTCTAGATCCGCCCCTGGTTACAGAGTTGATTTTACCAAAAAAAAAACTTTTGTATCAATGTTTTTCCGTACCTTTCATGTAATATTTACCAAACAACATGTAATCCAAAATTTACAGCAATTTTCTCATACTGATTCTCACACAACAACTTCTAATGCCGCAATTGCATTCTCAAACTGGCACGGGGATTGAAAAAAGATTGAGTAAAACACACCTTGACCCCTCTAGTTTGTTTGAAGCACACTTTCACCTTTCTGTTTGAAAAATGACCCTTCCACTCTTCCATTGTACCGAACTCCAGAAAACTTACACTCATGTGATGTCGTTTGGAGTTGAGATTTGTCACTAAAAATAATTTTGAGGGCAAATTCAACACCCACATAATGCAAAATATGAAATTACTCAAAGAAATTTACTAAACCCGGACAAGTGGTTGAACCGGAAAAGATGACGGGTCAATAGGTCACCGGTTGGACCGATGGGTCAATAAATAATTATTAATCACACATCAAATTAAAATTATAATGAAATAAATTAATATGTGTCGTCTAGTAATGCAAATAGGTAACTTCATGTGTCATTTTGACATTTTAATACATGTACTATGAATGAAATCTCAAAAATGTTAAAAATAAAATGTTAACACAAGTTGTTCAATTATTAGTTAATGCTTATAGCGTGTAAAAGATAAGACATGGTCAACGCAGTTGACCCAGACCATCTATCACAAATCCGCCGAGTTTGTCCGAGTCAACCGTAAATGCGAACTAGACCCGATCCATGTTTAATTACTACGCTCAAAGGTATAATACATTTATGACATGTGGTGCGAATATGTATCCATATCAACTTTTAGTGCTGGACCCCTTTCCACTCTAATAACTTCGCATACAGGTGCATTTTATTTGAAGTTCAACACACTGAAGAGGCTAAAAATGTCTTTTAACCTAAACTAACATGTGTCTTTTTCAGCAGCCCACTGTCAGCCGGTCTTCTACGAAAGCCGAATATCAGGCGCTTGCTACCGCCGCGGCTGAAATTTCTTTGTTTAAGTTCTTTTTTTATGATTTAATCTATTTTATTCCTAATCCTCCTATATTATGGACTGATAATTTATCCTTCTTAGCCTTGACAACTAATCCTCTTTTCCGCGCACAGACCAAACATATCAAACTTGATTGCCACTACGTGAGCGAAAATACTCTCTTTCGTCAACTTACTCTCTCCTTAGTTTCAAGTGCAGATAAATCCCCGACATCTTCACCAAAAGGCTATCTACCACTCACTTTGAAGATCTCAAATACAAACTGTTGGTTGGACCACCTTCAATTTAAGGGGGCAATTAAAGCTATCACATATTGGGTCTCTCATTTCCACTGTTTGGGCTTTGATTCTGCTATGGGCTGCATCTGTTGTCCAAGCCCAACCTTCTCTCTATATTCATCAGAAGCCCAATGATATTTGTCAAGAAATGTACAGTCTTTTATGTTGAATAGACGTTGCCCTACTAGTTGTATTGCCATTAGATTGTGAGACTGGCTTATGACAGTTGGATGTAGTCCTATTGATATCTCTCTCTCTCTGCAAACTTATATATCGATTCAGTGCGTAGATATAATGCATCTTTTTAATCTTCTGCCTTACTGTTTCATTCTCTCTCAAACCCATCAGGAGTTCTGTTACTTAAGGTTTATTTAATAATCTAATCGGACTCTTGCATGACAGCTAAGTAGATATAACAACTTGTGGACTAATCACTACCGAAATCATATACTCTGGTACTCTAGGCACATTGGATAACATCCTATCAATTAGGTTTTTTTTCGTCCTCAATATAAATCACCTTCTTTCTATCCTTCGCCTCCCTTGTGAGCTCCTAAAGCACTCTTTCCACTTCCGCTCCATGAAACCGCCGCCTTGAGAGATGATGTGAGAGCTCCATATAGAATGTTTTGAGGAGAAAATCTTGAAACCCATAACTCCGAGCATATCTAATTGTTGATCTCATGGCGAGCACCTTGGCGATGGAAGAACTTTTCCTCGAGGGAACCAGAAATACAAAGGCTCGAAAAAATCCCTTTTGTGTATCTATCACAGATCCTCCACATGCAATCCCCAATTCGTCGCAAGTCGAAGCATGCGTATTCATCCTCAAACGATCGACGCATGATAGTTTCCATTGCTTTCGCTCCAGATCTAAATCTGCAGCACCATTTCTAAGACCAGGGTTAGTAGTATCGTGAAGTTATGTTAGATGATCAATATCATTTGGAAATAAAAAAAAAAATCAATTGATTCTGAATCAAATAGTTTTTTGTTGCGAGATCTCTATATTTCCCAAAAGAAGAAGGAGATTCGCTTTTCTGAGAACGATTCTACAAGTTGCTTCCTTTTCTAAATTGGACGTTTTACATTGATTGTTTTGGAGGTCAAGAAAATGAGATCCCCAAACCAAAGGAGCCCACGAACAGTGTGTAAAAAAGGTGCGATTCATCTTCTTCTGCTCTGCAGTTTATACAAACGGTGGATACATCAATTTTTTTTTCTTGATATTATTTTGCTTAACAGGAAAAGAATTGGTTGAAAGTCGAAAATAATTATTTTTATCTTATCAGGGATGTTTAATGTCCAAATATTTTTTCAAAACTGATGCAGTCAGAACTAGAAGAAGAACAATAGTTTGAAGTACCGTCTTGGTTTAGGATAGTCATTGCTACATGGTACTATGTCTTAACCGAGTCACCAATGTTTGTTTGTGTCCAAACTAATAGGATTAGTGGTAACTTCCCAAACAAAAAAGGTGATAAAATGTCACATTTTCTTTACAAAATTACCCATATTTTGTACCAATTACGATCTTCAGACTAAAGCTTGAGCCGGTTTTTCAAATTGTCTACGTTGGGTTGTTAGCCACTTAGTTGTGCCAAACCATGGTCAAGCTTGTAAAAAAAATTTTCAACCTGAATTATGCATGGATTAAAGTATAAATTTACGACGAATTATAGAATTCATTATTTAGATTCACTAAATACATGTTTATTTATGCTAAGATAATTGACAAATGGTTTTCCAAAACATAATAATAGTAATCATTGAGTTCAATGGAGAGAAAAAGATAGACAAACATATAGTAATGGTGTGTTCCGATTTGATTTTCAGTACTCCACCTCTAATGGTATCATATTCTTCCACACAAAAAAATGACAATTTTGACAATTTTTTTTATCAGGTGTTCTATGTTCTCTAATTAATTATAGAATTTAACTTATTATTTATATGTTATACTTATATATGTTAGAAGTATCTATATGTAAGCATATTTTTGTATAAATAATAAATCATAATAAGGTGTCCCCTAAAAAAAAAGCATAATAAGGTGTCCGGATCGGGCTTGAGCCGTAATTACATAACCAAAGCCCAACTCATATGTTTTTCGGGCTTAAATTTCAAACCAATGTAGGGTCAAAATTTGTTGAGCCCGAACTCGTAAAGTGTCGGGCTTGGTTGGACGAGTTGGTCTGCCGACTGGACCAATGCCTAGGGTATCCGCCCCCGACTACGACTGCAACTTCGGTGGCCTCAACTAAGCCTACTCGAGCCCATTTCGGGTTAAATTTGGCCATTTGGCACAGTTTACTTATAAATTTGACGTGATCAAAAATTCCTAACCCAATTTGTAAGTAAGACCATTTGTAGGTAATATATTGAGCCACTTTCAATGGCCGATTTGTATTGTACTAACTATTTATTTTACACCTAAGCATTTATAAATGAATCATCAACTCTTATCCTCATTATTGATACAATTGTTATATTTTACTCTGAAATGTTGTTTTTTTGTGATTTAACTTAATATTTGGTTGTCAGTTAATGAATTGTGTTGAACGTGCTGTTCTTGGATCAATTGCAACAAAAGCAAGAACAAAATGTTTTGTGATTACTTGCGTGTCTTCCGTTGACCAATCTCTCTCTTTCTCATTTCCTTTTTTTACAAAACCCTATACGAAGCGGTATAAATAGTGACCTCCAACTATCAATCTTCTTCACTCCATCGATAACTAGTTCACTCTCACTCCCACTCTCAGGTTCTCCAGTGAAATGGTAGCCGAACCCAACAACAACGGTGTCTCCTTTCTTATCTAAGAGTACAAAGAGTGCCATCACAGCAATGGCAACTCTGATGTAGTTGACGTGTGTACGTGGTGCTTTACACCACTCACATTTTGACATTTATAATCATTGCAACAACAAAAAGATTGTCATTTCTGCATGCCTTGTTTGTCATTTCTTCAATGCGTTTGATATCATCTCTCTCTCATTTCCTTTCCTACTAAACCTAAACGGAGAGGCTATAAATAGTGCCCTCCGAGTATCAATCTTCTTCACTCCATTAGTTACTAGTTCACTCTCGCTCTCACTCTCACTATCAGGTTCTCCACTTAAATGGCAGCTGATCCTAACAATAACGACGTCTCCTTTCTTATCGACGATTACAAGGAGTTCCATCACAACTATGGTAACCCTGAGGTGGTTGACGGTTGTCATGGATTCTTTAGGGAAAACCCCGTTGACGGAGTTCTGGTATGCGAACCCTTCTTCGCATACCAGAACTCCGTCGCCGGGGTTTTTCCTAAGGAATCCATGAAAACCGTCAACCACCTCCGTGTTGCCATAGTTTTGATGGCACTCTTTGTAATCGTCGATAAGAAAGGAGAAGCCATTATTGTTGGGATCCGCTGCCGTTTCAGTGGAGAACCAGAGAGTGAGAGTGAAAGTGAACTAGTTATTGATGGAGTGAAGAATATTGATACTCTGAGGGCACTATTTATAGCCTCTCCGTTAGGGTTTAGTAGGAAAGAAAATGAGAGAGATGATATCAAGTACGTTGAAGAAATGATGTAGTTTTTTTTTTTGACTTAATATTTGGTTGTCGGTTTATGAATTGTGTTGAACGTGCTGTTTTGGGATCAATTGCGACAAAAGAAAAAAAAAATGTTTTGTAATTACTTTTATTTATTCCTATGTGTTGATTCAATCTCTCTCTTTCTCATTTCATTTTTTTACAAACCCAATACGTAGCGGGTATAAATAGTGACCTCCAACTATCAATCTTCTTCACTCCATCGATAACTAGTTCACCCTCCCTCTCACTCTCAGGTTCTCCACTGAAATGGGAGCCGGACCCAACAACGACGGCGTCTCCTTTCTCATTGACGAGTACAAAGAGTGCCATCATATTTTGTATGTAGTGCTTTACACCACTCACATTTTGACATTTATATTCATTGCAACAACAAAAAATTGTCATTTGTGCATGTCTAGTTCGTCATTTCTTCCATGTGTTTGATATCATCTTTCTCTCATTTCCTTTCCTACTAAACCCTAGACGGAGAGGCTATAAATAGTTCCCTCCGAGTATCAATCTTCTTCACTCCATTAATAAATAATTAACTCTCATTCTCACTGTCAGGTTCTCCACTGAAATGGCAGCTGATCCTAACAATAACAAAGTTTCCTTTCTTATGGACGATTAAAAAGAGTGCCATCACAACTATGGTAACCATGAGGCGGATAAGGATTGTCATGGATTCTTTAGGAAAAACCCTGACGACAGAGTTCTGGTATACAAACCCTCAGGCAGGGTTCCCATGTCAGAACTCTGTCGTCGCGGTTTTTCCTAAGGAATCCATGAAAACCGTCAACGACCTCAGGGTTGCCATAGTTCTGATGGCACTCTTTGTAATCGTCGAAAAGAAAGGAGACGCCGTTATTGTTTGGATCCGATTCCATTTCAGTGGATAACCTGAGAGTGGGAGTGAGTGTGAAATAGTTATTGATGGAGTGAAGAATATTGATACTTGGAGGGCACTATTTATAGCCTCTGCATCTAGGGTTTAGTAGGAAAGGAAATGAGAGAAATCATATCAAACAAATTGAAGAAATGACAAACTAGACATGTATAAATGACATTTTTTTTTGCGAAAATTATAAATGTCAAAATGTAAGTGGTGTAAAGCACCACGTACAACCTGTTAACCACCTTAGGGTTGCCATTGTTGTGATGACACTTTTTGTACTTGTCGATAGGAAAGGAGACGCGGTTGTGGTTTGGCTCGTCTGCCATTTTAGTGAAAGAACCTGAGAGTGAGAGTGAGAGGGAAGGAGTGAAGAAGATTGATAGTGAGAGGTCCCTATTTATACCCGCTCCGTATAGGGCTTGGTAAAAAAAAAATGAGAAAGGGAGAGATTGATTGAATACGTATCATGACATGCAAATAACGACGAAACACTTTTTATGTTGCAAGTTGATCGAAGAACACCACAACAGTGCTTTACACCACTCGTTAACTTGCAACCAAATACAACTTTCGTTTCTTCACTTTCGACTTCGTTTGATTCTGGGTAGTGGACACTAAACCTATATGCAAAAAGTTTTTTGGGACACAAATCTCCTATGCAATTTTAATTTTTCACCACAACCCCCTGCAATATACATCTGAGACACATAACCCATGCATTATCGATTTTTCACTGAAACCCATGCACTATACATATTTGGGACACGTAACCCCAAATTAATAACGGGGATCAAATTTGTAACGGAAATTCATCACGTGCTAACTCTATGGATGAAGAAAAACAAGTTCAAAGACCATCACGTGATTAGCACATTGTGAATTTTCATTAGGAATTTGACCTCGTTATCAATTTGGGGTTAGGTGCCCACATATGTATATTGTAGGGGTTTTAGTGGAAAATTAAAAATGTATAGTGCACATATTATGTCTCCTAGAAATGTATATTGAAGGGGGTTTAGTGGGAAATTGAAAGTGTATGGGGTCTTCTGTCCTAAAATGCATTTTTCATGTAGGTTTAGTGTCTATTATCCCTTGATTTTTTTAACCCGTAACTGGGTCACTTTGTCTCGGTATTTTGGATAGCAAAACGATGTATTTTTGTGGTAACTTTTTATATTATGGTAGAGTAAGGTGTACTCTACAGGATCATGCAAAAAAAAATGAAATTCGTGTATCATTTTGCTAACCAAATCACCGGGACAAAATGACACAGTGAATAATATCAAAAGTAAAGTAAGCTGAAAGAGAAGAAACAGAGGTAGTATTAACTTAAATTCAAAATCTACAAAATTCTAGAGTAAAATATAACAAAATATTAATAATGAGGACACAAGTTGATGATTCACAAACCACTACCCAATTACGAGCCAGAGGCCGAGGTGGTCAACCCACCGCGGAGGAGGCAGAGACGTGGTTGACTTCTCCGGTAGTTTAAGTTAGTGACTGGCGTTTGTTTTCTCTTTGTTGTCTGAGTGGTTGATTGTAGTAGGCTGTGTTGGAATAGATGCCCTAGAGGCAATCGTAGATTTAGTATGAACAATGTTTTGGCTAGAATATTCATTTATTATTTATGGCGATATTTAATATAATGAAGTCCTTAGATAAATTGTGTTATTTATCTTAAATATCCCTAGTCAATTATATTGATTAATAGGACAATCAAATATAGACTAGTATGTGGGTAGATTGATATGGAGATATCAAGTCTAACACATGGGTATGCATTAGGAGTAATGGCATACTGGATTGACCCACGACGAAAAGGATACATTAGATTATGTGAAGTCACAATCGCTTTTCGTAGTGCTAATATTATTGCAATCCTTGGACTTGAAGTCACTAGATACTCTAGTTGTGAAATATTGCGCTTTGATGTTATCAAACGTTACACCGTAACTGGGTAATCATAAAGGTGACTATCGGGCGTGATAGGAAGCAAGCTTAGAGATCGTAGTGATGTAGATAGGATTTGTCCCTCCCACATAATGGGGGTAAATATCCACGGCCACTCGAGGGATGAGGCTTATTGAATGTCTGGCCAGACTCAGATAAATTAATATAGAGATATTAATGTTATCTGCAAGCATAAGCATATTCCCAGGATCGAGGAACTATGGATTGGATATACGAGTGTGACTATTTATGTCTCGTGTCCAATCCGGATATGGAGACAAAGGGATAAAGCAATATGACATATTGGGCACAAAGGTTTGTCGGGATCACTGACTATTTCTATTGGTTGGGTTGCATGGATGTGTTGCTAGACACCGCTCCATGTTAGTAATAGTTACTACCAACTATGTAGAAACCTATGGGGTCACACGTCAAATAGAGTAGAGCTAGATTTGGGATTAATTAATATGGATTAATTAATAGAAGGATCATTGTGCAACACCTTGCAAACTTAGTAGGACTAATTTGCAAGGAAGGGAATAATTCTAGTTCATCTAGAATTAGGAAACTCTTTTATAGAAACAACAAGGAGTTGTTGGAGTATATAAAGGAGGCTCTTGCTTCCTTTCCACTACATGAGTTATTATTAGACATAACACATAAAGAGTGGGAGAGAGCAAAAGAGAGAGCAAGACAAAAGGAGCTAGGGCCGAAACCCTAGCCCTCCCGTCCGCCCCTCTACCCGACGGCAAGGAGAGGCCGCCCCTCCCTTGTGCCTTGGTGATTTGTTGCTTTGATCTTCATCCCTCTTCCTCCGGGTTCAAGCTAGCACTTGTGGAGAAGGAAGAATCTAGATCTCACCTCTAGACGTGGATCAACCGTAGATACGAGGACATCATTCTTCGTGTGATCTCACAAATCAAAAGGTACACATCTTCTATGACCTTAATCATGTTATGATGTCTCTTCCTGTGATCCTTGGTGGGCTTTGAGTAGGATTAATTTTTGTTATTCCGCTGCGTTACCTACGTCAAAACCCAACAGTGGTATCAGAGCCACAGGTCGTAGAGCATAACATTATATTATGTGTTTACGATTTCAGTTGATACACCGTATTATTGTTTATTACGCGAAAACTAAAAAATTGGCATAGTAGATGCAATATTGAATTTGATTCAATCAAACAAGACCCAATTTAACATTGGATGTTAGAATTGGTGAGTTTAATCACATAGGATGTGAATAATTGGGTTCTTGAAAAATTAGGGTTCATGGGCACATGATTGAAAAGGGGTTTTCAATTATGGAAACAAAATCATGGAAATAAATCCATATGGAAACAACCTTGCTTGGGCAACAAGGAAGGAGGAAGGGGACTAAGGCCGAAACCCTAGCCGCCCGCCCCTCCCTTGCGCGCCAAGCAAGGCCGCGGCCCCCTTAGGCGTGCGGCGGTCCTAGGGTTCGGGCCACTTGTTGGCTTGGACCCTTTGGAACGTTGTGAAACCCTAGTTACCCAATTTCATTAAAATTAAACAAGCGCGTTAAAAATTGTTTTAACTGTATTATGTGCTTTATTGCATGGTGGATGGATATGGTCTAGGATTGTGGATGTTTATTGTTTTGTGGTTTGGTTTACGGCCTGCGAGCTGATCAAATTAATGTAATAATTAATTAAGTTTTACGGCCTGCGAGTCGTTCTTTTTCTCCTCGACATGTGAGGCTTTTATTATTTATTTATTCTAGATGTTAGGCTAGAATTAGAAATATTTAGATGATAGCCAAGAACATGGAGAAGAAGACCGGAGAACCAAAGGAGCCAAAAGACATCCCTAGGCGCGCAGCTATGGTGGAGCACATGGAGATGAGCTCGGCACTTTAGGGCAATTAGATATTATCATTGGCTTGATAATATCATTAGTCTAGAGGCCATATCCATGCCACGTTTTTTTATTTTTGTGGATGTTTATTATTCATGCCTTGTTATTTATTTTGTGTGTATGGCGCTACAAGCAAAACGATAACAAGATAATAGTAAACAAGGTTGGTCTTTTATTGTGGATGGCCCAATCCAAATAAGTAGACCATGTTGATAAGATCAATCAAACAACTTAAAAGAAATCCCTCAATTAAATATTGCGTTTTGCCTTCTCTTGCCAAGACACCCTTCATGATTATGGCCTAATAAAATTCGGGCTTGCCAAAGCAAGGCGATTTTAATTTTTCATGATGTGTTGCGGACGACGCAAGCTAGTAATGCGTGTATGTTAAAAGCAAGAGGTTGGACGCAACTAGGCAAGAGTCAATTGGATTGATGAGCTTAGAGGCATGACAATTAGGAGTTATCCAATTGGATAAAAGGAATTTATTCACCTAATTGGACCAAGAGTTGCATGGGATGCAATTGGAATGGTTCCTACCTAAATAACCAATTCTTGGGTGACTTGCCAAAGCAAGCTCAAGAAGAAGTGAAAAGGGATCTTGGACCCTCTAGAAAATATAAAGATATTTTCCGCTTTAATAGTGAGGGCTATTAAACCGAGAAAAATAGTGGGAGCTATATTTAATGATCTAGCCATTGTTAAATATAGTTAAATTGTTCAAAATACTAAATTGCATATTTCTCGTTTTGTAGAATTCCAAATGGCAAACAACAACGCATCAAGTTCATCCCTACGATCTGTCCTTGAGAAGGATAAATTGTCTGGAACAAATTTCCTTGAATGGTACAGAAACTTGAGGATTGTCCTCAAGCAAGAAAAGAAGCTGTACGTCTTGGACACTCCAATTCCAGACCCACCACAAGATGAGTCTCTATTAGCGGAAGTAAGGGCACGTCAAAAACATATTGATGATTCTAATGACGTGACTTGCCTCATGCTTTGTACCATGACTGGTGAGCTTCAGAAGCAACACGAGAACATGGAAGCCTATGATATGATCAGACACTTGAAACAATTGTTTCAGGAACAGGCAAGGCATGAGCGCTATGAAGTGTCTAAAGCATTGTTCAAAAGTAGTCTTGCAGAGGGGAATCCAGTAGGCCCTCATGTACTCCGAATGATCGGGTACATAGAGAACCTTGAGAGACTGGGGTTCCCACTCGGCCAGGACTTGGCGACTGATCTCGTCTTGCAATCGTTGCCTGACAGTTATAATCAGTTCATTATGAACTATAATATGAATGAGATCAACAAGTCTTTGCCAGACCTATTGAACATGCTAAAGACAGCTGAGCAAAGCATCAATAAAGGCAAGGGCAAAGCCATAATGATGGTGCACAAGAAGAAGAGCAAGTCAGTTGCATCTACTTAAAAAGGAAAACGCAGGAAAGTTGCGAAATCCAAGGATGCCCTAAAGCCTAGTGGAGGCGTGGCTAAATGTGAATGTCACTACTGCAGCCAGCCGGGTCACTGGAGGAGGAATTGCCCTAAATATCTGGAGGATAAGAAGCTTGGAATAGTGATTCCACCACCACCAGGTATTTATGTTATAGACGTCAATCTCTCTATTTCATCATCCTGGGTATTGGATACCGGATGTGGTTCTCACATTTGTCGTAATGTGCAGGATTTGAAAAGAAGTAGAAGATTGCGAAAAGGGGAGATAGACTTGCGCGTCGGGAATGGAGCAAAGGTTGCTGCATTAGCTGTAGGCGTTTATGAGCTATCTTTGCCTTCTGGACTTATTTTAGAATTAGACATTTGCTTTTATGTGCCTGCTATGAGCAGAAACATTATTTTCGTTTCTTGTTTGGACGAGAAAGGTTTTTCTATTGCAATAAAGGACAAGTGTTGCTCCATTTATTTTGATAGTATGCACTATTGTAGTGCGCATTTGTCTAATGGATTGTATATCCTTGATCTAAATAATCCAATCTATAACATAAATACTAAAAGGATTAAAACTAACGATTTAAATCCTACATATCTATGGCACTGTCGTTTAGGCCATATAAATGAGAAACGCATATCTAGACTCCATAAGGATGGACTTCTAGACTCATTTGATTTGGAATCATATGAGACATGTGAATCTTGTTTATTGGGAAAAATGACAAAGTCCCCTTTCAATAAGAAAGGTGAACGGACTAGTGAGTTATTGGCACTCATACATACTGATGTATGCGGGCCATTCCCCACGCCTGCCAGAGGTGGTTATACCTACTTCATCACATTTACTGATGATTTCAGTAGATATAGATTTGTATACCTTATGAAGGCCAAATCCGAATCCGTTGAATTGTTCAAAGAATTCAAGAGTGAAGTAGAGAAGCAACTTGGCAAGAGTATTAAAGCCCTACGATCGGATCGTGGAGGAGAATACTTAAGCCAAGAGTTTGATGAGTATCTTAGAGAGTGTGGGATAGTATCCCAGCTCACTCCACCCGGAACACCACAATGGAATGGTGTATCTCAGAGGAGGAATCGCACTCTATTAGATATGGTGCGATCTATGATGTCTCAAACAGATCTTCCGATATCCTTTTGGCGACATGCTCTAATGACGGCAGCTTTTACCATTAACCGTGTTCCATCCAAATCGGTCATGAAGACGCCATATGAGATATGGACTGGGAGGCGTCCCATAGTGTCGTTTATGATGATTTGGGGCTGCGACGTCTATGTAAAGCGTTTACAAACAGACAAGCTCGGGCCTAAAGCGGATAAGTGTAAGTTTGTGGGATATCCTAAGGAGACTAAAGGATATTATTTCTATAACCCTACCGAGAACAAAGTTTTTGTTGCTCGGACCGGCGTGTTTCTAGAAAGAGAACTAGTCTCTAAAGAAGCAAGTGGGAGGGTTGTAGAACTTGAAGAAATTCATGAACCACAAACCACTGAACCGATAATGGAACATGAACAGGAACCACAAGAAGTTGTGGAAGAACCTGTTCAGGTAACACAGGAACTCCGTAGATCAGGAAGAGTGCGTCATGAGCCAGAGAGGTATGGACTTCTTGTGACTGAGCCCGATGACGTACCACTCATGAAAGATGAGCCTGCAAACTATGGAGAAGCCATGAGTGGACCAGACTCTAAGAAGTGGCTAGAAGCCATGAGATCCGAAATGGATTCCATGTACACCAACAAAGTATGGACTTTGGTGGAACCACCCGAAGGGGCTCGACCCATAGGGTGCAAGTGGGTCTTCAAGAAGAAGACCGACATGGATGGCAAGGTAGTTGCCTATAAGGGGCGATTGGTGGCCAAAGGTTATAGACATTCATGGTATTGACTATGATGAGACCTTTTCACCAGTCGCCATGACTAAATCCATTCGAATCTTACTCGCTATTGCAGCATACTACGACTATGAGATTTGGCAAATGGATGTCAAAACAGCGTTCCTCTATGGGAACCTCCTTGAGGGTGTGTACATGACACAACCAGAGGGTTTTGAGGATCCAGAGAATGCCAATAAAGTCTGTAAGCTTCAAAGATCCATTTATGGATTAAAGCAAGCTTCTAGGAGCTGGAATCGACGTTTTGATGACGCGGTCAAAGAGTTTGGCTTCATCAAGAACGAAGATGAGCCTTGTGTTTACAAGAAGGTTAGTGGGAGCTCTATAGTATTTCTCGTCTTGTATGTGGATGACATACTAATCATTGGCAATGATATTCCTACTCTGCAATCTGTTAAAGATTGGGTAGGAAAGTGCTTTGCGATGAAAGACTTAGGAGACGCAGCCTATATACTTGGTATAAAGATCTATAGAGATAGATCTAAAAGGTTGCTTGGCCTAAGTCAGAGTACATATATTGACAAGGTGTTGAAGAGGTTCAACATGCAAGATTCCAAGAAGGGATTCTTGCCCATGTCACATGGAGTCACTCTTTCTAAGAATGACTGTCCCTCCAATGAGATGGAGAAGGACCGCATGAGCAGGATACCCTAGGCTTCGGCCATAGGATCCATCATGTACGCCATGCTATGTACTAGACCAGACTTATCATACGCGTTGAGTATGGTGAGCAGATATCAGTCCAATCCGGGTGCGAGTCACTGGATTACTGTCAAGAACATCATAAAGTACTTGAGAAGAACTAAGGATGTATTCTTGATATTTGGAGGAATGGAAGAGCTAAGTGTAAAGGGTTACACTGACGCAAGCTTCCAAACCGACAAGGATGATTACAGATCGCAGTCTGGATAGGTGTTTTGCCTGAATGGAGGAGCTGTGAGCTGGAAGAGTTCCAAGCAAGGCACAGTTGCTGATTCTACAACAGAAGCTGAGTACATTGCTGCTGCGGAAGCAGCAAAAGAGGAAGTATGGATAAAGAAGTTTATCACTGAGCTCGGTGTGGTCCCCAGCATAGTGGATCCCGTAGAGTTGTACTGTGACAACTCTGGGGCAATCGCACAGGCGAAGGAACCAAGATCGCACCAAAAGTCAAAGCATGTACTTAGGAGATTCCATCTTATTCGTGATATGATCGATCGAGGAGATGTGAAGATATGCAAGATTCCGACGGATGACAACGTGTCAGATTCGCTCACGAAACCTCTTGCGCAGCGAAAGCATGAGGGGCACGCCAGATCTATAGGCATACGAGATGCGCCAGATTGGCTCTAGTGCAAGTGGGAGACTGTTGGAATAGATGCCCTAGAGGCAATCGTAGATTTAGTATGAACAATGTTTTGGCTAGAATATTCATTTATTATTTATGGCGATATTTAATATAATGAAGTCCTTAGATAAATTGTGTTATTTATCTTAAATATCCCTAGTCAATTATATTGATTAATAGGACAATCAAATATAGACTAGTATGTGGGTAGATTGATATGGAGATATCAAGTCTAACACATGGGTATGCATTAGGAGTAATGGCATACTGGATTGGCCCACGACGAAAAGGATACATTAGATTATGTGAAGTCACAATCGCTTTTCGTAGTGCTAATATTATTGCAATCCTTGGACTTGAAGTCACTAGATACTCTAGTTGTGAAATATTGCGCTTTGATGTTATCAAACGTTACACCGTGACTGGGTAATCATAAAGGTGACTATCGGGCGTGTTAGGAAGCAAGCTTAGAGATCGTAGTGATGTAGATAGGATTTGTCCCTCCCACATAATGGGGGTAAATATCCACGGCCACTCGAGGGATGAGGCTTATTGAATGTCTGGCCAGACTCAGATAAATTAATATAGAGATATTAATGTTATCTGCAAGCATAAGCATATTCCCAGGATCGAGGAACTATGGATTGGATATACGAGTGTGACTATTTATGTCTCGTGTCCAATCCGGATATGGAGACAAAGGGATAAAGCAATATGACATATTTGGCACAAAGATTTGTCGGGATCACTGACTATTTCTATTGGTTGGGTTGCATGGATGTGTTGCTAGACACCGCTCCATGTTAGTAATAGTTACTACCAACTATGTAGAAACCTATGGGGTCACACGTCAAATAGAGTAGAGCTAGATTTGGGATTAATTAATATGGATTAATTAATAGAAGGATCATTGTGCAACACCTTGCAAACTTAGTAGGACTAATTTGCAAGGAAGGGAATAATTCTAGTTCATCTAGAATTAGGAAACTCTTTTATGGAAACAACAAGGAGTTGTTGGAGTATATAAAGGAGGCTCTAGCTTCCTTCCCACTACATGAGTTATTATTAGACATAACACATAAAGAGTGGGAGAGAGCAAAAGAGAGAGCAAGACAAAAGGAGCTAGGGCCGAAACCCTAGCCCTCCCGTCCGCCCCTCTACCCGACGGCAAGGAGAGGCCGCCCCTCCCTTGTGCCTTGGTGATTTGTTGCTTTGATCTTCATCCCTCTTCCTCCGGGTTCAAGCTAGCACTTGTGGAGAAGGAAGAATCTAGATCTCACCTCTAGACGTGGATCAACCGTAGAGACGAGGACATCATTCTTCGTGTGATCTCACAAATCAAAAGGTACACATCTTCTATGACCTTAATCATGTTATGATGTCTCTTCCTGTGATCCTTGGTGGGCTTTGAGTAGGATTAATTTTTGTTATTCCGCTGCGTTACCTACGTCAAAACCCAACAGGCTGGTTCTTAGTTGTCGTTGTTGTTTCATTTCTCGCAACCCGCTCCGGTGACCAACACGGTGTCACTAGACAATGGCGAGGTGGGTTAGCTGCTGTTTACATCTCTTTCATGTTTTTAACTTTAATTAAATGAATGTGTGTCGGAACAAGAACAGTGGAGAGGAACAAAATCGGAGTCATGATAGAGACAGTTTTAGTGGAACTCCAAGTTTGCTCCCATACTAAGTGTTGTTTCAAACTTGCTGTTGGTTTTGCGTGGAGTTTAAAATGAGTGATAGCTCAATCGAAGAACACTTGTGACACATGCGTAACAGGGATTTCTTACCTTTGTTATTGAACTAAATGACCAAGAAAAGATGTAGAATTACATACTTGAGTAAGAAAGGGATAATGAAAATGATAAAATGAATAGATAAAAAAGTGAAAGAGACAAAGGCGACGAGAAAAAATAATTTTTGTCATCGTAGATTGCTACCGATGATTCCTGACCCATCCCCTGATCTGAGTCAAGCTCAGCCCAATCTTCGTGGAAAGTTCCTGGATTGCCTCACGATCGCGACGCTTCATCTTCCTACCCTGCTCCTTAGAAAACTCTATTAGCTTCTCATTTTTTTCTCCGTGAATCTCACTTTATTACTCCCCCTCCTTTGTGGACACAACGTGACGATGGCTCCAGAAGAAGACCACTGATGCTCAGTTGGCGGAGGCTGCATTATCATTTTAAGGTCGAGTGTCATACTCGCCCGAAACTGTGTTCTTGAATGTCAAGAACATCACATGTGAAATTATGCTAACTTTCAGAGGCCATATCTTGTTCAATACGTAGTTCTTTAGAATCTCCTTTTATACGATGTGCAGCTGTGATCCACTCTGCAAATCCATGTTTGGGTTACTACAAACCTTGTTCTTAATCACCCTGGGGTTGGTCTGCAAAATGACCCCTGTGAATATGGAAGTCTGTCATGCTGGAAAATTTGACTAAAGAATATGAAGCGTTAGTGTAAACAGTCATATTTGAATGATGATATCTTGCAATGCATTCAAAGGAATTCATATCTTCTTTATTCTATGTAAAGTTGGGATTTAGTACTTCATTTCATACTATCTCAATCATGTCCTAAAGCTCAAATCGCCCGGATATAGTCTTTGCCGTCAATTATCTCTATCGTCTTTGTACACTCTCAGACGGGTCATCACTATAGTGGTGTTAAAAGCGTTCTTCACTACTAATAAGCGACAAAAAGTTACGGTTTGATTTATCAATATGGTGACTTACCTTTTTAAGTTTTTAGGGATGCAGATTGGGCTGACTATTTTACCGACCGACGTAGTACCACCGAATTAGTTGTCTTTCTGGGCCCAAGCCTATCCACCGGGCCTCAAAAAGCAGCTTACTATCGCCCGGTCTTCTACGAAAGCCGAATATCGGGCGCTTGCCACCGCCACGGCTAAAAGTTCTTGGTTTAAATCATTATTTTATGATTTAAAATTTTACTATTCCTGATCCTCCTATATAATGGAATGATAATTTATCTTCCTTAGCCTTAACAACTAATCCTCTTTTTCACGCACGCACCAAACATATCAAACGTCATTGCCACTACGTGCATGAAAATGCTCTCTTTCGTCAACTTACTGTCTCCTTAGTCTCAAGTGCAGATAAATCTCCGACATCTTCACCAAAAGGCTATCTACCACTCACTTTGAAGATCTCAAATACAAAGTGTTGGTTGGACCACCTTCTGAAGCTATCAGATATTGGGTCTCTCAAACCCAGCCTTCTCTCTATATTCATCAAAAGCTCAATGATATTTGTCAAGGAATGTACAATATTTTATGTTATATAGACATTTCCCTAATAGTTGTATTGTCGTTAGATTGTGCGACTGGCTTATGACAGTTGGATGTAGTCTTACTCGTATCTCTCTCTGGAAATATCTGTATCGATTCAGTGTGCAGATACAATGCATATTTTTCATCTTCTGCCTTACCGTTTCATTGTCTCTCAAACCCATTAGGGTTTATGTTGGATTTTATTTATTAACTTAATCAGACTCTTGCATGACAGGTAAGTAGATATTACAACTCGTGGACCTACGTTGCACTGAAACGGGTACGGGTACGGGTACGGCAGGACACAGGACACGCCGACACGTCAGTTTTCTGAAAATCAGGAAACGCGGACACGCGTTATATATATATATTACCATTTTTGGTAGGTGATGCGGGATGAACCGAAAGCCGGGTTACGGTGCCTAACTGTGCGCTAACCTAGAACCCACAAAGGGTGTTGGCCGATTAAGACAGCAGGACGGTGGTCTTGGAAGTCGAAATCCGCTAAGGAGTGTGTAACAACTCACCTGCCGAATCAACTATATATATATATATATATATATATATATATATATACACACACACACATACATGCATACATACATACATACATACATACATAAAGACATTAAAGCAATAACAATTTTAGTCACTACCAAGTACAAATAGGTCAAAGCATAAATAATTTCCGACACTACAGGTAGGTCTTCGATTCTTCTCTTCTTTCGTGTTCGCCTCTTTGCGTTTTTCTATTTGTTTCGCAACCCTGATGAGTATTTGAGATAGTGTGCGGCTAGGGATAATGATCTATGTATTGGGAAGATGATACTTGACAATTTCAGAACAGTCCCTCTAATTTTTAATATATCACAAAACAAACCTCGAGAAAGTTTAAAAATTCCAGACACTCCGGTTTAAGACACGCGTGTCTCTAGCGTGTCGGACGGCTACTAGCATGTCAGAGACGTTTAGGCCGAGTGTCAGAGACTTTTCTGCGTGTCGGAGTGTCTGAAACGCGAACCAGAAAATATTTGGAGTGTCGGTGCAACAAATCACTACCCAACTCATATACTATGGTACTCTAGGCACATTAGATAACATCCTATAAATTAGGTTTTTTTCGTCCTCAATATAAATCACCTTCTCTCTATCCCTCGCCTCCCTCGTGAGCTCCTAAAGCACTCTTTCCACTTCCGCTCCATCAAACCGCCTCCTTGAGAGATGATGTGAGAGCTCCATATTGTAGGTTTTGAGGAGAAGATCATGAAACCCATGACTCCGAGCATATCTAATTGTTGATCTCATGGCGAACATCTTGTCGATGGAAGAATATTTTCTTAAGGGAAACAGATATACAAAGGCTGGAAAAATCCCTTTTGAGTATCTATCAAAGATCCTCCACATGCAATCCCCAATTCGTCGCAAGTCGAAGCATCCGTATTCATCCTCAAACGATCGACCGATGACAGCTGCAATCGCTTTCGCTCCTCATCTAAATCTGCAACACCATTTCTGAGACCAGGGTTAGTAGTATCGTGAAGTTAGATGATCAATATCATTTGGAACTAGAAAATATTTTTCAATTGATTCTGAATCAAATAGTTTTTTGTTGCGAGATCTCTGCATTTCCCACAAGAAGAAGGAGATTCGCTTTTCTTAGAACGAATCTGCAAGTTGCTTCATTTGGATCTGAATTGGACGGTTTACATTGATTGTTTTGTAGGTCAAGGCGGTGAGATCCCCAAACCAAAGGAGCCCATGAACAGCGTGTAAAAAGGGTGAGATTCATCTTCTTCTGCTCTACAGTTTATACAAACAATGGACACATCAATTTTCTTGACATTATTTTGCTTAACAGGAAAAAATAATTGGTTGGAAGTCGCAAATAATTATTTTTATCTTATAAGGGATGTTTAATGTCCAAATATTTTTTCAAAACTGATTACAGTCAGAACTAGAAGAAGAACAATAGTTTGAAGTACCGTCTTGGTTTAGTATAGTCATTGTTACCTGCAAGGGCGGATGCAAGCATTCAGTTGTGGGGGGGCTATAGCCCCCACTCAAAATTTTGAAATAGCAATTTTGACCTACATTTTATTATTAAATTATTTTTGAGCCCTACTGAAATTAAATAATAACCTTTTTGCTTAGTTTTATTAGGAAAAATGTCCACTTTTAAAATGTTTGCCCCCACTGTCCTGGATCCGCCCCTGCCCACTGGTTTCCATATACATCAGCCACTGTGTGTAACTGCTGTGATAGAATAAAATAATAAAAGAGAGAAGAAAAGACACTGACTACCCCTGAGTTGAGCATTAATTTCACCCCGTTATCCTATGTGTTGGAAAATGATAGTTTGCACCTTTTTTTGAATGGAGGCTGACGGTTGACTAACCAGTACGAGAAAAAATACCATTTTACCCTTGGAGTTTTATACAACTACCCCCTATATATTACCCTTAACCCCTCTCTCCCTCATTTCATACCCTAATTCCTCTTTCTCTCTTCCCCGTCTATCTCTCAACCTCTCTCTCGCTCTCTATCTCTTTCGCTCTTATCTCTCTCTCTATCTCATGGATTCTCATAACTCCGGTGAGCACCAAGGAGCTTCAGGGTCTAAAAAACCAGCGAGATCTCCAATGAAGGGAGCTCAGCGGAAGAAAGACCGACAAACACAAATCGAAGACAAAGACCGTCGGGCCAGGCTTCCGGTGGACTGCTGTGCAAAGATATTCAAATTGAACCCGAATCTAAAGCTCAAGACCAATGGTCAGACCATCAAGTGGATGCTCAGGCGTGCAAGGATTACGAGATCATCGACGCTGCTGTCGCCGCAGGAAGTAATTGACCCAACAGCCACCGCTTTGCCGGACCTGCCGGTCGCCGCGCCGGCCCCACAGATCTGAGACGAATCTCCGCTTCCGCCACGCCGCCGTCCGTCGTTTCCCTTGCCAACCAATTAGGCTTAGATTACACCCGCACCTGCCGGGGAGGCTAATCATACGATGTGGGTGAAGCCCAAACTACCACCACCACCATCGCCGCCGCGATTTGGGGGTTTTGTTGCTAAGCAGACAGTGAACCCTAGTTGCAGTTCCGGTGGGTTCCTTGTTTTCCGGCAGCGACCTTTTCTTATTGAAGGACCCTTATCTGGCGCGGTTGATTTCACCATCAACAGCAGCACCACAAGATTCCAATGATGTTGCCATTGAGGAGATTCTTAACCTTGATGACTACACAGGAGGACGAAGTGGTGGATGGATCAGTCAGTTGATGGACGCCGACCACCCAATTTTCCAGAACTCGTACCTGCCGCCAACTGGCCGCTAGCAGCTGGAGGAGGAGGAGGGTGGTCCGAGCCTTGGCTGAAACCGCCACCTGCTTTAGTGATGGAGATTGGCATTGCTAGTTGAAGTTGTAATCTAGTTGTTTGCTTTGTTGTTTCAGTTTTAGGGTGTTTTTTTCGTGGTGTATAGTTCGGTGTCTATAGGTTATGAACATCATCGGTTTAAGAGTCAATGTATGTTTGTCTTTCCTGTATTGTGTTTCTGAGATGAATGCGTCGCTGCGTTTTCTATACAGCGAAACATTCATTTCAGAAACATAATACAGGAAAGAAAAACTTACATTGACTCTTAAACCGATGATGTTCCATCTACAGACACTGGATTATACACCACGAAAAAAACACACTAAACCCGAAACAACAAAGCAAACAACTAGGTTACAACTTCAACTAGCATTGCCAATCTCCATCACTAAATCAGGTGGCGGTTTCAGCCAAGGCTCGGACAACCATCCTCCTCCTCTTAATGCTGGCGGCCAGTTGGCGGCGGGTACGAGTTCTGGAAAATTGGGTGGTCGGCGTCCATCAACTGTCTGATCCAACCACCACTTCCTCATCCTGTGTAGTCATCAAGGTTAAGCATCTCCTCATCAGCAACATCATTGGACTCTTGTGGTGGTGTTGGTGATGGTGGTGATGGTGACAGCAACCACGCCAGATAAGGGTCCTGCAGTAACAAAAGGTCGTTGTCGGAAATCTCAACGAACCCACCTGAACTGCAACTAGGGTTCACGGTCTGCTCAGCCACAAAACCCCAAATAGCGGCGGCGATGGTGGTGGTGGTAGTTGGGGCTGCACCCACATCGTAGGATTAGCCTCCATAACAGGTTCAATGTAATCCAAGCCAAATTGGTTGTCAAGGGAAACGATGGACGGCGCGGCGGAAGGTGAGATTCGTCACCTATCTGTGGGACCGGCGCGACAACCGGAAGGTCTGCACGGCGGTTGCCGTTGGGTCAATTACTTCCTGTCGACGACAGCGGCGGATATGATCCCGGACTCCTCCGTTCCCCTGAGCATCCACTCGATGGTCTTACTGTCGGTCTTGAGCTTTAACTTCGGGGTCAATTTCAAGATCTTCGCACAGCAGTCCGCGTGAATCCTGACCCGCCAGTCTCTGTCTTCGATTTGTGTGTGTCGGTCTTTCTTCGACTGAGCTCCCTTCGCTGGAGATCTCGCCAATTTTTTAGACCCGGAAGCTCCTTGGTGCTCACTGGCGTTACGAAAATCCATGAGATAGAGAGAGAGAGATAAGAACGAGAGAGAGCAAGAGAGAGGTTGAGAGAGAGATAGAGGGGGAAGAGAGAAAGAGGAATTAGGGTTAAAATGAGGGAGAGAGGGGTTAAGGGTAAAATATATGGGGTAATTGTATAAAATTCCAGGGGTAAAATAATATTTTTTCCTGTATTGTTAGTCAACTGTCAGTTATTTTTACCCTTATTTTTATTATTTTATTCTCTCACAGCAGTTACACAAAGTGGCGGATGTATATGGAGACCAGTGGGGGCTAAAATTTTAATTATTTAAAAGTGGACATTTTTCCAAATAAAACTAAATAAAAGGGTTATTATTTAATTTTAGTGGGGGCTAAAAAAGAAATTTATAATAATATGTAGGTCAAAATTGCTATTTTATAAACTTGAGTGGGGGCTATAGCCCCCACAACTTAATGCTTGCATCCGCCCTTCCCAGTGGGGACTATAATTTTTTGAAATTTACGATTTTCACCCAATATTTTGTTTATATAATTATATTACGCCCACTCAAGTTTTGCTATTTATAATTTTTACGTTACATTCCGTCAATATAATTACATTAGCTCTCACTCATATTACATATTCGCCTCATTAATCTACTTAAGTCATCATTTTAACCCTTAAATACTTCAAAACTTATCGAAAGAATCGTCATTAAATTTGAAATTTTTTCTAGCCTCCGCTGGGCCAAATTTCTGGATCCGCCCCTGGTTACAGAGTTGATTTTACAAAAAATGAAATGTTATATCAATGTTTTGTCGTAGCTTTCATGTAATACTTACCAAAGAACATGTAATCCAAAACTTACAGCAGTTTTCTCATACTGATTCTCACAAAACAACTTTAATGCTGCAATTGCATTCTCAAACTGGCACGGGGATTGAAAAAAATCGAGTAAAACACACCTTCACCCCCCTCTAGTTAGTTTGAAGCACACTTTCACCTTTCTGTTTGAAAAATGACCCTTCCACTCTTCCATTGTACCGAACTCCAGAAAACTTACACTCATGTGATGTCGTTTGGAGTTGAGATTTGTCGCTAAAAACAATTTTGAGGAAAAATTCAACACCCACATTATGCAAAATATGAAATTACTCAAAGACAGTTATTAAACCCGAACAAGTGGTTGAACCGGAAAAGATGACGGGTCCATGGGTCACCGGTTGGACAGATGGGTCAATAAATAATTATTAATCACACATCAAATTAAAATTATAATGAAATAAATTAATATATGTCGTATAGTAATGCAAATAGGTAACTTCATGTGTTATTTTGACATTTTAATACATGAAATCTCAAAAACGTCAAAAAAAATGTTAACACAAGCTGTTCAATTTTAAGTTAATGCTTACAGCGTGTAAAAGATAAGACATGTTCAACACAGTTGACCCGGACGGATCACCGGATCTATCACAAATCCGCCGAGTTTGACCGAGTCAACTGTAAATGCGACGATCCATGTTTAATTACTATGCTCAAAGGTATAATACATTTATGACATGTGGTGCAAATATGTATCCATATCAACTTTAGTGCTGGACCCCTTCCCACACTAATAACTTCGCATACAGGTGATTTTTATTTGAAGTTCAACACACTGAAGAGGTGGACGTGTCATTTTCTAAACTGGAAGACTCAAACTAAAGGGGGCTGAAAATGTATTTTATCCTAGACAAACATGTGTCTTTTTTCTTTATATATCTCAAAACCGACAAAGTTGCTTACGTTTCTAGGGTTTTAGAACCTTGAATGGCTATTTATTTATGGGATTGTAAGCAATATTTTTATTGTTTCAACAGTCCAATGGAATTTACTGTTTACTAGAGGGTGTGCTCTAGAGAGAGAAAATTCTCTCTACACTTTTCGAAAACCCTAATTTTCATCCCTTTCTCTCGGCTTCCTTCAGGCGCCGCCGCCGCTGCCGAGATCTATCCATCTATCAATTGCAGGTTTTCTTCTTCGTTATCATCCAGTTTTCTCTACCATCAGCTCTTGCTCTCGTGAGTGGGTCGAGTTTCTTTCTCAGTTTGTCCGTTTCTCGCCGCCGGCGAAGTCAACGGCTTTACCATCTCTTATCGTTGCAGTTCCCTGTTTTAAGTTTTCTGATCCCGTTTACCGGATCGTTCATCTCTGTTCGATTGCTGCTCTTAGTATCTTTTTCTTGTTCTGTTGGATTTTTTGGTTGTCTGGTCATGTTCGCCATCAGCTCACCAAGCAAAGTGGTATTGTTTTCTTGTTTCTCTTGCTATTGTTTATGTTTTCTATACCTATTGATCTATTCATTAGCCATTTGTGTTTCATCCCCTGTTTGTTTCTTTCAGCTCTTTCTCTAGGCCCTGAGCCTTCTCTTCTATCTTCTGTTTATTTCTCTGTTCTTGTTCCCAGATCCCTCTCTTTCTTCTAGGTTTCTTTTGGTTCTTTTATTGCTCTATATTTTGGCTTTGTTTTCCCATTTTGCTGCCTACTCTATCCCTTATCTAGCTCTCGTTCTTGGATTTCCCCTCTTTCCCCTCTTTCTCCATGGGTTTCTCTATTTGTTTTGGGTTTGAAACTCTTTCATCAAATTTCGTTTGCGGAAATAAGAGAAGAAGGTCGACAAACCCCCCAAATGAGATTTCACAGGGTTTCGCCCCTCAAATCAAAAAAAGAAGAAAACACATTTCTTCTCAGCACTCAAGTCATCCATCTATCGCGAAGGTTCGTTGTTACAGTAGAGAGGACCTGTTACGGCTCCGTTTCTGTTTCTCTCATCCACCAACAACAGATGTCAAAAGAGCATGCAAAATTATTTGTGAGGAATGGGTGCAAAGATGTTCTAAACATCCACAGTTAAGGTTTGCTTTTCTAAATCGACGCACAAACTAGATGGTTCAGATTGATCCTATGTGATATGAGAGGCAAGTTCGTCGATCAATGAAACTGAACGGGGATCAGTCCGGTCCTATCCGGGTCGATTATTCGGCTTTGCAGCGGCTTCTCCATGGCAACAAAGAGCGTAGAAGGAAGCCTTCTACTCGATCTTGCTCTCCTGGAGTCTCATTCCCAGTTAAGACACCAAAGGGGCTTCAGCCCCCCTCCCAAACAGGTTTTTCTGAAACAAAAAGTGTCGATGAAGTGTGCAAAGTGCAGGTTAAGGAGGGATTTGCTGTCAATCTTGATGAGACACAAATTGGAACCACTAATCTGAACGCGATGGACATTGACAGCCCCCTGCTTGTTCAAAGATTTCCGATTCGGAAGAGGAATCTTGATCTTTGGGAATCTCCGCCTGAATGTTCTCGTGCTTCCAAATCTTTAAGGCTCATTTTCAACTTCAGATCACCCACAGGAAGAATTGGAAATTGGTGCATTTGATGCTGCTGTCCAATTGATATTGCCACTCCATCCTCGCCATTGATAATGATGTGGTTTATTGCTTGCTCTTTTCTGTTAGGTGTTTAGTTTGATGTTTTATGTTTTCTTTCAGGAGGGAGGTTTGAAGCGCGCCAGGTCTTCACTATCCATTGCATCCGAATCTGCGATGCATTCTGTTTTCTTTGCTATCTAGTTTCATTTGTTTTAGCTATTCCCAGATGATGTATCCTCTGATTAGGTTTGATGTATTAGCTTTAGCTTATCAAATCTGAATGTATGATGAAATCTATTGTACTACTTCTCTGATATTGAATTGATGTTCTAAACTGGAAGACTCAAACTAAAGGGGGCTGAAAATGTCTTTTATCCTAGACAAACATGTGACTTTTTTCTTTATCTCAAAGCCGACAAAGTTGCTTACGTTTCTAGGGTTTTAGAACCTTGAATGGGCTATTTGTTTATACGATGGTAAGCAATATTTTTATTGTTTCAACAGCCCAATGGAGGCCCGCATCAGATCTTTAACAAGAAACAAAATCATCTAGTGGGCCACCCTCACACACCTGATCCAATGTGGACTTCTTTCTTTATTTTACTATTGTTTTAATCGGCCCATTCCTTTTTTTAAAAAAAAATAAATAAAACAAATTCATCTAGTCAACATTTGTTGGTGCAGAAGTATTGTTGCATGGTACTAACAAACATTTTAGAGCTCTGACCTTTCTCTTCCGTAGAGAGAGAACCCGACGCCTCATCAGCGTCGGCGGGTTAGTCAGCTCTAGTTTTGGATCTTGGGTGCTGCTTGTCCTCCGATTTCCTTCCTCCTCGTGTGGCGCTGGCTTTTTTGCGTCCTCCCCGGCTAGATCTAGTTTTTCCCGTGGTGGCTGTTCACCCCCTCCCCCGCTTGTGAGGCTGTTCCCTCCCCCTCCCCCTCGTTTTTTTCTGTTCTTTGACCGCTATGAGTCCCTCCGGAGCAGTCCTCCCGCCGCTTATCAACACCACGAGGGGCTTCCCTCTCTCTTTCTGGATTAGCGTAGTGTCCTCTCTCAGGCGCCGCCCACAGCGTTTTCACCGTCACCGCAGATGAGACACCGCCCACCGCCTCACCGGATTTTCGATCGCCGCTGCCTCGCCGAGGTCTCCAATGGCGTTTCCACCGCCTCATCGACCACATAGGCGGTGGTTTTATAGACCACCACCAGTAACATGCCCTGGGCTTCAGAAAAATATTCAAGGCGTGTTTGGTGTGTTGCTTTTCAGTTTTTTCTTGTTTTTCTCCCACAAACAAGTGTTTGGCTTGTTTGTTTGTATGTTTCCTCGTAGTTTTTTCTCAGGTCAAACAAGTCTTAGGCTTGTTTGGTTACTTGTTTTTCTTAGTTTTCTCCTCATGTATTTTACATGTTTTTCGTATGCTGATCTCAAGTCCCTTTGTATAGTTATGGACTTCTGATTGGCATCGTCACCTTGTAAATTCGGGTAATAATAGATTACTTTTTGTCAAAAAAAAAGTATTGTTGCTAGCCCCACCCAACTACTGCATCCGTTTCTCTCTTCCAACTCCGGTTGACTTTTTAACTCGTAAATAATCACTTCAACTCGGCGATTTAGATAGAAAAATGGTGTAACTTTTTGGCAACTTTCCAAAATATTATAGAGTAAAAGTTACTCTAAGAAATCATGCTATTATTACCAAATTTGTGTACCGTTTTTCTAATCAAATCACCAAGTCAAAGTGACCCAATAAATACTATCAAAAAGTGAAGTAAGCTGAAAGAGAAGAAACAGAGGAAGCACCTTATTAGCCCCAACTTCTCAACCTCTCTCTCACCCACCTTATTCCTTCAACACCTCATCACTAGCAGTAGCAACCTCCACCCACATCCACACCCACCAACCCGCTTCCTTCTATCACGATCCCGAACCCTAACAACTCTTCTTTCATGGAATACTGTGAGTGTTGTGGTATTCAGGATCACATGATCCGCCTACGTTCTCAATTTGGTTTGATACTTCAGCAAACCAGATTGGCTCGCTCGTTGGATTCTTGTCAGCTAACCCGGACTACCTCTCATTGGCAGCCAAGAGCTCACGTTCCAACCGCTCAGTTTGAGTTCCACCTATTTCGTCATGGCATTTTCATATTGGGTCACTCCTTACATCACTGCAGGTTTTGACAACTTGTCTCTTCACCAAACCCAAAATCAATCCGTGGCATGACTGGTGATGATACCGGTCTTCCCATCACTCACATTGGTCGATGTTGCTTAACTCTTACTCCCATCCTTTACATTATCTTATGTTCTTTGTGTCTCTACTATTACGGAAAACCTTATATATGTCTCCAAATTATGATCTTCTCATGATCTTCTTATTGAGTTTTCCTCCCCTGATTTGACTCTAAGCATTGAGCTACGGGGCGCCATTATGACAAGTTCGCTTAGGAAAGACGCCTATGAGCGGCGAGCATCCACCTCCTCTCCTTCATTCCGACGGTTATTTCTAAGTTTCGCCTGTCTTTCACCTCTTGGCATCATCGACTCGGTCATCCGACGAGCACAATCTGTTGGCATTTAGTTTCTCAGTTTTATCTTCCTCTCAGTAGATCCACTGATTCCTTGTCCTGCAATTAATGTATGTGCAGTCGCAAGAAGATTCACAAATTACCCTTTTATGACTATAGTATTATGTCATATCAACGACTCAGAGTTTGTGCTTTTTGACATATGGACATCTCATGTATGGTGGTTTCAATTACTATGTTATCATTGTGAATAACCCTTCTAAGTATATATGTTTCTATCCCATGCAACGGAAATCACAACTTCATAAATTTTTTATTCATTTTTGTAAGATATTTGAAAAATTATTCTTTTTCCCCTTCAATCTCCTACTATGACAACGGAGGTGGGAGGAGTACATTGTTCTTTGTAGGTAACGGAATATCACATCTCACATCCCGACACACACACCTAAATACATCATCCCTTCTTAACGACGACATCCACACATTGTCGAAACGGGCCTCGCACTGCTTCACCATGCCTTGATGTCGACTTAGTACTGGCTTTATACTTTCTCCACCGATGTGTACCTCATTAATCGCCTACCTAGTCGGTCACTCAAGATGCAATCTCCCGTTGAGCCTATCTTTCATCAAAAGCCTAAATCTGACGAAGTTTGAATACGAGATATGGAAAACAGTTCCTGGCTTCACAGAGTCTCACAAAACTACTGTTATATCTGTTAACTTTATTTTAAAGCACGAAACAGTCTATTTCTAGAACGCGCACGTAGCATCTGTTGTCGACTCATATTTACAAAATTGCCAGAGCTGAAAATTGATGAAAAACATCAACCCAATTTTCTACTAGGAAGTAGCTATTATCTTGCTGAATACGCGAAAAACGTACGACCGATTTGAATACGCCAATTTTTTGTTATAACTTACATGTTTGTTGTCTACTGGGTTCGACCCATGACTTGATGCAGTGGTTTTAAATGCTCTACCATTTGAGCTAGCATCCATTTACTGGATACGCTAAATTAAGTGTGCACTAAAATGAATATGTTCATCTTCTATCAACAGACGACATGAGAAGGGAAATGATCAATGTAGGAATTCAGCGGAATCTGCAGTCATAAACACAATAAGAAATTCACACACACACACACACATGTAAGGATGACTAACGGCGAATTGACATTAACTTCAACCGATAAACACACCATCAGTGACCGGACTAGTACATGAAAGCTCATACTGAATCCATCAGTGATGGATCTCTACAAACAAAAAAAGAAAAAGAAGAAGAAAGGACAAGAAATAACAAATAAACAACCACCACCAGCTGCACATCATAGTCATCTGAGCTCAGCCGTCATGGCCATGAATGAGGTGGTGTCGTTGTTGTGACAGCGTGGCTGCACCATTAGCGATCTGATTGGCGACCTCAATAATCCCTGTTTCCTCAACTTGCTGGAGCAACCAAGCCATCATCTGACCATGGGTCTTGAAATGCGGTTTTCTTGTCATATCAAACACCTTGGTGGCACACTAACGAGGAAGTCGGATCCGTCGTCCGCTTCCTCCCACCTTCCTGTGCCAATCCTTCCCCTTCTGACGTGGTGCTGCTGCAAATTTTTCCCCTGCCGCCGGACGTGACTGTTCTTTGGAAGAAGAGGAGGAAGAAATCACAGCTGATAGGCGGAGGGCCGGAGGCAGATTCTTCTTTTTTTTTTTTTGAGAATCAAAGATATATTAGAACTAAGGCAACTGAGGAAGAGAGTTCAGTACATCTTTTGCAACTAAATTAACTAACCAAACTGGAAAATCATTAAACCATTCTTGTCCGCTGTCTTCTTCTTTCTGATACTGGGCCAAGGAGTGAGCTGGGACATTTGCTTCTCTTCGGATGAAGCTTGTTGTAGATCCCATAAAGTTCTCCATGAGTCATACTATCTCTTCTATTCCTTCCTGAGCTTCTGTTATGTCCTCTGGGTCTTGACCATCTTTCCTTCTTTGTATTTCTTGAATCATAAATTTTGCATCCCCTTCCAAAACAATTCTTGGAGCTCCCAGCTTTATCGCCAATCTGACCCCTTCTAGTGCTGCGTTAACTTCCGCCAATTTTGCTGAGCCGCAAAATCCTACAAACTGATGGGTTGCTGCAAGAACCTCCCCCTTATCATCTCTGATGATTGCTCTAGCCCAACCTTTGCCACTCTCTCTATCCCACGCACCATCAAAATTGATCTTCTTCCAGTTGTACTCCGGTCGAGCCTATTTCTGTACCTTTGTTGCAGATTGGTTACTCTTGATATTCAAGGCATCAAGCTCTTCTAATCTTTCCATAATTGATAGAACTAACTCCTCACTGTTTGTCTCCATTTTGTTGAATCTTCTGTTGTTGCGTTCCATCCACAGAGTATGGATGGTTATGAAAATAGTTCGAAGGTCCTGTATAGACTTCGTATTAATAATAGAGCAAATCCAATTCTGAAACTCACCTTTTATTGATAAACAAAATTCAGAACTCATGAGCAGATTCCACACTTTTCTTGCCTTGGAACAGTACATAAACATATGCGAGATCGTCTCTTGGCCTTTGTTACAGTACTCACAATCCGTGGAGATGTTTATTCCTCTTCTTCTCAAATTGAACGCACATGGGATAGCATTTTTCAAACATCACCAGATTAGGTGATTTACCTTCTTTGCCACTTTTAATTTCCAGAGCTTTGCGAAGCATGTAGAGATTGGGGTTGAAGTTTTAGGGCCCTGCTCTTCATTAATAGTCGCTTGTGTAGCCATTTCATAACCCGATCGTACTGTATAACTTCCATGCTCAGTTCCTTCCCAAATGAGTTGATCCGGTCTTTTAACTTGGGGCAAAGCTATTCTTCTAACAATATGTTTATCAACATCCCACAGTATGCTATTCAGCTTATTTTCATCCCAGCAGTTAACATTGCTGCACAACAGATTACTAACACGGAGATTAGTATCTGAAGGGAAAACAGTTATAAGCTTACCAGATTGAGATATTGGGATCCATTTTTCATTGATCTTGATGCTTCTACCATCCCCTATTTTCCATCGCAGATCTCTTTTTAGTAATTCTTTCCCGGCCATTATGCCCCTCCACGCAAAAGAAGGACTATATCCCAATTCAGAATCGATAAATAAGTATTGGCCTTTAGAACTCGACTCCACAAAGACTCCTTCTGTTTCATGAGACGCCACCCCTGTTTGGCCAGCATAGCTAAATTGAAGACCTTTAAATCTTTGAATTGAAGTCCTCCCCTGTCCTTTGATTGTGTAATCTTGTTCCAGGCTATCCAACTGATTCCACGTTCTTTTGTGGAGTTGCTCCACCAAAACTGTCTAATCATCATCTCCATCTTGTTGCACACACCATCTGGCAGTTGAAAATATGACATCGCGTATGTAGGGAGGGCTTGCGCCACAACTTCTATCATAACTTCTTTTCCTGCGACTGAGAGATTTTTGCCTTTCCACCCTTTCAGCTTACTTCCTAGTCTTTCCGTAAGCTTGTTAAAAGTAGTTGTCTTATTCCTTCCCATGGTGGTAGGAAGGCCTAAGTACTGGTCATGTTTCGGGACCTCCTTAATGTCGGCTGCTGCAAGAACTTCTTGTTTTGCTTCCCCTGTGGTGTTGGATGACAACACAATTGCAGACTTGTCAATATTGATTTGTTGACCGGATGCTTTCTCATAACCTCCCACAAGCTGAGTGAGAGAATTAATGCTTTCTGAATTTGCCTGCGTAAAAAACATTGAATCGTCAGCGAAAAACAGATGGGAGACCACTGGTCCTCCCAGGGAGACCCTAACCCCTGCTATCCTCCCCTCGTACACCTCCTCACTAACCCTCCTCGAAAGCATATCGCTGCAGAGAAGGAAAAGATAGGGAGATAGCGGGCATCCCTGTCTTAAGCCTCTCTCTGACACAATGTGACCCATGGGTTTACCGTCTCTGAGAATTGAGTATATAACTGAGGAGAAACATCTTTCCACCAGAGATCGAAATCTAATCCCAAAGCCTAGATGAAACAAGACTTCTTTGAGATATTTCCACTCAATCATGTCATACGCTTTGCTCATGTCAATCTTTATCGCCATGAAACCATTTTTTCCTTTCTTTCTAGTCTTAAGAGTATGTATTACTTCAAAATCCGTAAGAATGTTATCAGATATCAACCTTCCTTGGACGAAAGCACTTTGATTTTCTGATATTAAATAAGGTAGAACTTTGTTCAAACGATTAGCAACACACGCACAATCTTATATATGAAAGTACACAAACTAATAGGACGATACTCACTTGGATTTCTAGGTTGCTTTGTCTTTGGAATCAAAGCAATAAGAGTGTGGTTATGTTCTTTGATTGACCCCCCTTCATTCAAGATCTTCAACACTTCGGTAGTAACTTCATGGCCTATCAAACCCCAATGTTTTTGAAAGAACCCCGCGTTATACCCATCCACTCCCGGGGCCTTATCAGGGGCCATTTGGAATAAAGCTTCGTGTACTTCCTTGACTGAGAAAGCTTCTTCGAGCTGAATATTATCTTCGGCAGTAACTAGCTCAGCCGAATGAGCCAAAAAAGGGGCGATATCGTCCATTTGGGGGATAGACGATGTAAAAATCTCTGAAAAGTTATCGCCCATCACTTTTAGAATGCCTTGGTCATCTGATATCCAATTACCGTTACTATCTTCTATCCTTTTGAAACTATTTCTAGCTCTCCGAATTGTGGCTTTGAGATGAAAGAAGCGTGTGTTCATATCTCCGTGCTTTAACCACTCTATTCTAGATCTCTGCTTCCACATCGTCTCTTCCTTGTGTTGTAACATGTTGTACTCCAGAGGTAGAAATTGTGGAGGAGGCAAATTCTTCTAGGCAAAGAGATAGGAGAGCTCAATGAGAGGTCTTCATGTAGATTATAATTGATAATCTATTGCTTCATTTATTTATACTACCTCCATTTCTCTTTCCACTCTCCAATTTGAATATAATTCAAGGGTAAGTTAGTGGTGGTTGGAGACATAATTTGTTTTGAGACAAATATGTGAGGGTAGTTTTAGAGAGAGAAAATAATGTTATAGCACCATGAAATTCATAGAGATAGTCATAGAGATACACGTAACATATACTTCATATATTCAAATTCTATCTCTGTTTTGACTTTTTAAACTGTAACCTGATTATTTTAATCCGATGATTTAGATAGCAAAATTATGCAGATTTTGTGATAAGTTTTCCATGTTGTTCCAGAGCGAAAGGAAAAAATTGCCAAATTCTTGCATCGTTTTGCAGATAGAATCATCGGGTCAAAGTTATTCAGTAAAAATTGGAAAAGTCAAATCGGAGAGAAAGAGAGGAAGGGGTAGTATTCCAACTCCACACGTGTTGCTATACTACAACTACGTTAAAGTATATTTAGTGATAATAGGGTAAATGACATAAACCATTCATGAGATATGACATTTTTTATTTTACTAGCCTTCTATCCCGTAGTTAGGAAAATACCCAAAACCACTCTTATAACTAACATAGCGTTGTTTGCAACAAAAAAAAATAATAATAAAAATAAAAATAAAATAACAGAGTGTTGACTTAGAGTAACAGATGAGTCATTGGTCCTTTCTACGATTGCACCTAAAAAAATTTACACTTTTTTATCGTAATAAAAAAAAAAAATCCACCCTTATTGTATGAGTTATATATCTAAAACATTCATCGTGTTCAGGAATATACCAAAACCCCCTATTAGAGACAAAAGAAACCGCAGTCAGTGGATGGACATTAGACTTAGCACCCTTTTGTTACAATCAGTTAGCTAGTATGGGAGTGCAATCTGACTTTTTTATGACCATTTTTCCCTATTTATGTTTTTTTTTTTCACGTTCTTGATGTTCTTGACCACCACCACCACTTCCAATGCTTACCAAATTTTGTCTATATAAATTACACTTAACAACAGCAGGAGCAACAACAGCAGCAAGGATTGGTATCTAAAGGGAGAAAGTTATACTTCAACTATAGAGAATTGAAAGTGGATGCATATAAGGAGAAGATGAGTCTGCCTCTCTCACTCTCAATCTCTGATCTCTCCATCCGTTTCTCTCTCTTTCACAAACTCAAACCCTCTATCAACATTCAACACACCAATATCACCCTCCACCTCTGCTACCCAGCACCCCCTGCGAGAAGCATCACCGTAACCGATAAATCTAACTTTCCTATTCCTATCGGAATTCCCTTCCTATGTAATCCCCCAAAGCTTTGTTTCGATCTTGTACTCGAACAGATCAAACCGAAAATCCCAAATTCTGAGTTCCAAAAAATGAAACCCAGAACCTCCTATCTCTTCTCCCCCATTTTCAGACCCTTTAACACAAAAACCCTGAAAACACTCCGTCCACCATAACCTCACTTCTCCAATAAAATCGCTAGTCGCAGTTGGCCGCAGACACCCCACGGTTCGTTGTCATCACCTCCAGGCGGCGTCGGCAAGACCACCACCGTTGCTGCGATTAAACCCAGACCCATCATTGCCGTCATCCTTCCAACCTTCGATTACCCAGCCACTAGCGGACCTGGACCATTCTCTGCTTTCTTCCTCTGACCTAGAGACACCTCCCCACTGTCGGCCATGAATTTCGACCAACCCTCCTGATCTGAGACAGAGAGAGGGAGAGAGAAAGCGAACTAAGAGAGAGAGAGAGTGGGCATACCAAGAACGGCAAACCATCACCACAAATCAAACACGCCCATCAAGAGAGAGCATCACCAGACCAAAAGAGAGCAGCGCTGGCCCGATTTAACCCCATCCTCAAACACAAGTGTCGGAGAAGGAGGGGGCGACACTGAGTTGGGGTCGGAGAAGGACGGGGCTGTGAGAGGCCGACCCAATATAACCCCATCCTCCACATGGTGGTTCTGTCGATGGTGGTGGAGGGCATAGAGAGAGAGGGGAATGGGGCAGCTAGGGTTAGATAGTAAGGAAGAAGAAAGAAAAAAAAGTATTTAATGTGTGACATTTTTTTTAAAATGAGTGTAAATATGTCTTTTCACCCCTCCGTTAGTGTGCCGTTAGTCACTAACTCTGACATGGGTAAAAATAGTATATCCTCGAACACAAGTGTGTTTTTGTATATAATTCATACAATTAGGGTGATTTTTTTTTTTTTTTTACCCTAGAAAGTAAACACACTTTCTCTCATCTAAAATTACAACCATTAGTAGTAGTAGAAAAGTAAAACAAAAATATTACTCTTATCTCTCTGGGTATTTTTTTTTTTTTTTGGAGAAAGCACATTATGCATTTTCATGGTGGATTTAATCCATGACCCAACAAAGTCGGTGGGAAGTGTCCACCAACTAATAAAAATAAGCTAAGGTCGTTTTTTTGGGTAGGGTTCTACTTTAATTTTTTTAAAATTGTTTGTGATGGGTAGTGGGTCTCACATTTTTTTTCTAACTTTTTCATTTGACAATGAGTCCCACCAACCCGTTTAGTGGGCTGCATTTTTCCTTGTACGAATGATCTACTACCCTCAACAACCTAAGCAGTTCAACGTTAAAAACATCTCAGTTCTGTTCATTTTCACGTCCAAAAGTTATTGTTTCTCTCTATACTCTTCTAAAACCTTAACTCTTTAGTTTCAAAACAAAAACAAAGCTTCATTCGTGGAAGACTTCTAATCCGTCGGAAACAGGTGTAAGTTTAACAACCTTAGTATTTTTTTGGTATATTTTCATTTTTAATGTCGTATTTTCATGATTATGTTTCTCGTTTTTTTTTTTTTTTGTTTTTTTTTTTTTTTTTTTTTTCTGAAAAATCACAGGGTTTACTAAGAGGAGATTGCAATAAGTGAGTGCTAGACAACTCGTGCAAGTCCCTACTGCAATCCCCTATACGTAAACCATATTTAATTTTGGGCATGCAGAGGGGCGTACATGACTACTCTTGAACGCCCCTTCTACATGTCCCAAACTCCAATTGGGGCTTAGGGGTTGGGGCATGCAGGGGAAGGCACGGTACCGAGCGCTCCCTGCATGCCCCAAGCTTTGAACCCCAGTTGGAGTTTGGGGCATGCAGGAGGGGCGTGCAGGACCACTCATAGATTTATGTCACATGTGCCCAGCAGCTTCGGCCTTCAGAGAATACTGATGAAGATGATGTTTTGTATCTAATTGAGACATATGATGCCAAGCATATTGTTCGCATGTTTAAGGAGTATGACAATGATGGATCAGTGGCACGTGGTCAACATTATCGGTAGAAGATGGATCCTCGTAGGGGAAATTCATAGGTGCATACTGGACTTATTAATGATAGTTAGAGACATGAAGGACAAAGCTGGGAGGACGGTTTGAATGATACCTTGGTCATGGTGGGGACCGACACGTTTTAGGATGAATCTCTGAATGAAGGTTTGACAATGAACTATACGGTGGTTGTGGAGGGCCTAGACTTAGCGGCATGGTACTAGTTCATTCTCCGAAGCCTGGGTCTAGCAATAATAGGTATGGGGATCCTATTTGAGAAATTGGAAGCTTTCCAGAGGACCCTGATTTGAATGAACACATGTATGCAGACCCGCATGAAGACTCAAGTGGAGATTACTTACCGGATAACAATATGCTGGATAACAGTGTACCGGGCGACAATGTACCAGAGAACTTTGATCGTTGGGGTATAGGTTTACATCATCATCCCACACTTTCACTGGTCGGGGGGTAATTGCCAGTAACAGTAGGGATGGCTGTAATACCCCGTATTTATACTAGGGGTAAACTAGTAATTTGACACATGTTTGAGTTACTAGAAATGATTGGTTAATTTTTCTCGAATTCGTAATTTAATTGAAAGGCTCGTATATGATTTTTATACTATAAGATAAATTTATTTAAAATTTGGTTACATAAAACTAACTTAAATAAAACAAATAATTAGCAGCTAGGGTGGTAGCTCAAGTGGTAGAGCGTTGGAAGCCCCTGCATGAGGTCACAGTTTCAAGACTTAAACAATTTCTCAAAAAAACAACTAATTAATGCATTATATTCCTACCTAGAGTATTACCAAAGCGTGCTACAATTCCTACCAACTTGTACTACTATCAACACACCTAACAATTTTTACATACCTAAGTGTACTCCCAAAACACCAAACAATTTTTCCTATGCTGCTTTTTATTGGCCAATTGACCAAGACTACCCACCAATTGGCCATTTGACCAAGACCAAAGACCTAATATGGTTGGACCTAATCTAATTTGACCCTATCATTTTACTCTATTTAATTCCCCTTAACCCTCCTAACTCCCTCAGTAAAACACACCAGGAGAAACACACCCCTCCCCCACCTTTACCATCGCCACCACCATCAACGGACTCCCCCGCCACCATCACCTTCGACCATCTCTCTCACACTCTTCCCCCCTCTTTGCATGTGTTTTCTCTCAGTCAACCTCTCTCTCTCTCTCTCTCTCTCTTTCTCACTCACTCCCCTCCTCTGTTTTCTCCGGCGAAAACATAGAAGCAGCAGCAGTGCCCTACCAACACCGCCGCCGCTGACAAAATCCAACGGAAACCACCGCCATAGCAACCATCGACTAAACCTCTTCTCTCTCTCGCCGACTCTCTCTCTGATTCTCTCTGTTTATCGCACCTAGAAACAGAGGAGGAAGAGAAGCAGCGGCTGCCACCAGAGCCACCGCCACAGACCCCAAGGCCAGCGACGGCAGCCCCGACGGGAAGCCAACGCCGACTCCTCCGCCTCTCTTGTCCACGTCTCAGCTCTCCCCCACTATCCCTAAGTTCCGTCGAACCTAGAGGAGCCCCCACAATAGCTCCTAACCACCAGATCTCCATTAATTCCGGCGAGTTCTTTGCCGGACTTCGTCGAATAATTTAACCCTCATTCGGTAATCATTTTAATCTATTATTGATGTAAATCTGCATATTTAGACTTGAATTTGAGTTCTGTAATAACAAAATTAGATGGGTAACATTTTTTTATGAGATTCATGAATTGGCATTAGAGGGAGAAGAAGATGAACGTGGAAGTGAAGAGAGGGGTAATATTCTTACAAACAGAACATTGGGGTGACTTTACATAAAATATAAACTTGAGGGGTGCCATGGGACATATCAGAAACTTATGACACAATCTGATTTTTTTTAAGCCTAATATTGTTTAAATCAAGTAAAAATTTATATAAAAAAAAGTATTTAAAATCTCTTATATAAATAAGTAGCATTGGAAAATAATGTGGGGAGAAGATATATATATATATATATGTGTGTGTGTGTGTGTGTGTATCAAACATTGGTTATGTTTTCATTATATAAGTATAGAAGTTTTATTCACAAGTTTATGAACTAAAATACACACACAAACACACACACACAGACACATATACACAGACACACACACACACACAGGGGCGGCAATTCGTGTAACGGGTCGTGTTCTTGTCGGGTCATATTCGTGTTGAGACCCATATAGGATAAATCCAAACCCGACCCATTTATTAAACGTGTCCGGTACGATGGACCCTAACCCGACCTAAATAATAAACGGGTTACCAATCGTATAACCCGTTTATTTCACATAGTCACAAAAAATTACAATGTATTAAAGAACTTATACAAACAATCAATCCAAATAAGATGTGTTGGTAACAACTATAATTTGTTGATCATCATGAAGCCTACTGAGTTAGCATGCTGCGAGGTCATTAAAATGCATAAATTAAAAGGTTAACCTTAGTCAGGCTTCCGTGAAGGCAAATAGACCAAAAACGAAGATATTATCCAACCTCATACCTAGCCTTTGTGCTGGAAAATGAAGGTAAAAACTTGATGTATGCACAGACAAAATATACAAAGCTACATGTATATATAGTACAAGTACATGTATGATAAAAAAGTGTGAACACTATTGTAAACACTCAAAATATAAGCTTCATGACACATATAACAAAATATATTAGGTTTTAAATACGGGTTAAACCCGTGATTTGCTTAAAAATTGCGGGTTACGTGGGTTGTAAATGGGTTTTGCGAGTCGACCCACATTCGACATGTTAAGCGTCGTGTCTAATCGGGTCGACCTGTTTATGACCCAGACGCATATGACTAAACACAAACCCTATAACTTCGTGTCGTGTCCGTGTCGTGTTGTCGTGTCAATACCATTTTGTCGGCCCTATACACACACATTATGAGTAAGATTTTAACTTCTAAGAAATATTTCACTCACAAAACTACTATGAAATAGAATGTTTGTTTAAATAAATATGTATAAATATTTTAGCATATACAAGTTAAAAGTAAACATTTTTGTAAAGTGGTAGTCGGCCATAATTAAATTATTTTGAGGGAAAGTCTAAGAGTTAAATACAATACAAAAGGAAAATAGTGTTTTAAAAAGTTCCCTAAGTGTTTAATTAAGGATGGAACTAAGACCTTGAATAATTATGCTCATTAAAGTTAACCAAATCATTTTTGTGAAATATTATTTAGTTCCAAAATTAATAATTGGAGTGGTGTATGGTTAATTGTGTGATTAATCAAATATGATTTTTCTAAATGAAATTATTTAATAATCCTTTGGCTACATCTTGTAAATTACAACTTATTTATATAATTACAAAATAATTGACTTGAAATTTATTATACATAAATAAAATGAGGAAATTGGGTTATCTTGAAATTTTAAAATAAGGGGATCACTCAAGAATGGAAAATTCATCGCATAATTACATTTCACATGCTAGTTGAAATTTGAATTAATTAGAAATTATAATTTGTAGGCAACGATTTTGTAGACGACGAGTTTGTTGAGTATGAGTGGTAGGACTCCCATTGTCATAGATACATCGATCTAGTCATCACCGGTAAGTTCATATGTGAAATAATTTAACTATTAAATGTGATTTGGAGTGCATATAAATATGATCTTGTTATAACTCCCGATATTTAGAATTGATCATGTGTGGTGAAATAAGTTTTGAGAATCCTATCTTTGAATATTTCAGTTGGAAATTATGGGTCTTGAACCAATGATACTTTTATGTGATGACAAGTTGAAAATCAAATGATACTATTTAGAAATGATGGTTTTGAACCAATTGTAATTATTATTAAACGACGAATGAATAATGCACATAATTGGGGCGATGTACATAGGATTTGTGTGGAGGCTACGGCCAGAGGCGCATGTGAGTCGATCCTCCTAGGGTGCTAATCCTACGAGATTACATACCCTACCCCATGGTTAGCTTGTATTCACCCGGAATTCATTTGTATGTGAAAACTATAGAGTACTACTTATACCAGTAGGGTCACTACGGTATAGGGGTGTCGACACTTAAGGTATCATATTTATAATTATGAGAGGAGATTGACATAGGGGCATTAGTGAAAACAGTCATATTTGAATGATCATATCTTGCAATGCATTCAAAGGAATTCACATCTTCTTTATTCTATGTAAAGTTGGGATTTAGTACTTCACTTAATCCTCTCTCAATCATGTCCTAAAGCTCAAATCGCCCAGATATAGTCTTTTCCGTCAATTATCTCTATCCTTTTATACACTCTCCGACGGGTCATCACTGTAGTGGTGCTAAACGTGTTCTTCACTACTTATAAGGGACACAAACTCACGGTTTGATTTATCAATCTGGTGAATTACCTTTTCAAGTTTTTAAGGATGCAGATTGGGCCGCCAATGCTACCGACCAACACAGTACCACCGAATTAGTTGTCTTTCTGGTCCCAAATCCTATCCACTGGACCACAAAAAAGCAGTCCACTGTCGCCCGGTCTTCTACGAAAGCCGAATATCGGGCGCTTGTGATAAATCCTTAATAAGAGTTATCTTATATATACTTTATATTGTTATTTATGTGCGTTTCGGTGCAAAGTGACAAGATTTGAGACAAAATATGAAGATAATGACCATTTGGATGTTTTTTAGCTTTAAAGTACAATCCGGCCTTTTCTTAATGGTTTTGAGTATGATTTTAATAATTTATCACATTTGATCTTCGCGGTAGTGTTCGTGTTGTTTTTTGACAGGAATTACGCATGTGGGAATCAATTGGAGAGACGAAACGAGCTTCGGAATAGAAGAAAAGGCGAATTTGGCACGTTTTGGATGTTTTCGCCAAATTTAGGCAATAATTGAGAAAAACGAGAAACGGTCCGGAAACGGGAATTTCTCTACATGAACAAAGTATACATCGCGAAAGGACTCCAAAGGTGCAAAAATCACATTCATCGGAGTTCAGGATTAAAATCCGTGTCCTTATTTGCTTTTCAAAAAGCTTTGTTGCCTTTCCAGGATGTTTTAGAGCAAATTAAGGATATTTTGAGGATATTTTGGATTCTACGATGAAGATGGAAGTGTGATCGGTGGAAATTGAAATTAGACTCGTAGAGATTTCTAACGGCGGGTCACAGAGCTAAAACGGACATCGGAAGTGTTGGAATGGTGCCCTAGAGGCAATCAATTAATTGTGACAAATATATGGATTTACGATTCATTGTGTTATCGATATGGAGATATGCTAACATGGATGAAGTCCTTAGAATATAAGGTGATATATTCTTAAATATCCCTAGTCAATTATATTGATTAATAGGACAATCAAATATAGACTAGTATGTGGGTAGATTGATATGGAGATATCAAGTCTAACACATGGGTATGCATTAGGAGTAATGGCATACTGGATTGACCCACGACGAAAAGGATACATTAGATTATGTGAAGTCACAATCGCTTTTCGTAGTGCTAATATTATTGCAATCCTTGGACTTGAAATCACTAGGTACTCTAGTTGTGAAATATTGCGCTTTGATGTTATCAAACGTTACACCGTAACTGGGTAATCATAAAGGTGACTTTCGGGCGTGATAGGAAGCAAGCTTAGAGATCGTAGTGATGTAGATAGGATTTGTCCCTCCTACATAATAGGGGTAAATATCCACGGCCACTCGAGGGATTTGTCCCTCCTACATAATAGGGGTAAATATCCACGTGTCCTTATTCGCATTTCAATTTGAATGTGTGTGTATGAGTTGCCGTGAGGAACTGAGAGGAAGAAGGAGATGTTTCTGTTGTGTTAACAAGGGGTAATTTTGCTCAATCTGAAAGTTTAAGGGCATATTGTATCATGTTTAAAAGATGTCACTTGTAGTGTGGGGGTTCTTGCTGTCAATATACCTAAATTGCATTTTTGTATATATACTTGTATTTACTATTTCTATTTAGTTAGTATAAATATTTATTTATTTCTGCTAATTTATATATTATATAATTACAAATAAATTAGTCTTGTAACATAAAATAAAAATATAAAGTTATGGGAATTGGAAATTAGTTATGTTTAGACATTTATGTTTAATTGTTGAAAAGTAAGTTAATAAATTATATTTTTGTATATGTTTACATATATACTCAATAAAGATTATGTTTTTAGAAGATAGATGAGATCTAGTTTTCGTTTTAAATAATCATCTAATGAGATTTCGATAAAGGATAAACCTTGATATTATTTTATCAACAAGTAAATTTGTTTAATAAGAATATTAAATAATTTATCTTCTTAAAATATTATGGGTTAGTTTCGTAAAATAAATTAGGATTTTATAAATACATTATGGGTATTCGATTAGGCGTTTGCTTCCATATCATATATGGCATATGCATTGTCTATTTGCGATATAAACTTGTTTGTGATTAGGAATTTATGTGTATGATTGTAGAGCGTGTCTTTGACGACCTAGTTGAGTCGGACGTTGTTTACGAGTAGCGGCGTAGATAGCACTTTTGGCTCTCACGGTGAGTATTCATGCTTAGCGTTGCGTACTTATCTTCTTTCGTGTCAAATGTGATTTTGTTTCATGTCTCAAACTATATATGTGACATGCTTAGTTTTGCGTGCCTATTCCTTTTCGTGTGATACTCGTATATTTGAAAATAATTGTCGTGCTTTATTCTGAAATTTCTAAACTTGTTGTATTCAATTTGAAATCGTCACTTTATCACTCGTTTTCAAATCGAAAAACTAATTGTTCAACTGTTACTAAGTCAGAAATCATTAATAACGTAAAGTGAAAGAATCGCAAGTAGTGGAACCAGTTGGATCTACGACAGTGCTATATGACTACGTCGCGTTACATTACATCACATTACGTTACTATCGGGTGATGATTCCCTGGGCCAGGCCCCTAAAGACATGGAACTCCGTGCGCCCCGAATCCTTTCTACACCCCCTATACGCTAGTACCATCCGTTACTATACTTTTACCCTGGTCTACCTTGGTTACTGCGTGTTAATAATGCGACATCTTTGTCTCTAAATCTGGAAGCTGTTATTTATAAGCCGTGTTCTGATTAGACATGCAACTTGAAAAAATATCCTTGAAATTGAATTACTGAACATTTGACAATCTTACGAAACATTGCAAACTCTAATCTTTATACTTATACTTTGTTACTGTTTAAACTACTTCAAATTTAAACCCCATAACCTTTCTTGGCCATTCTGTTTTACATGCTAAGGTGTATATTCACTCAGTTTTTACTGATATCTGGAAAACTGCGGTCTTGTGTCTTTTAACTCCCCCGCAGGTATATGACTGATTTGCATGGGATAACGTGCTGGACTCACGATTCGTTCTCACCTGAAAACAGTACCAATTAGTAATTAACCGTAGAACAAACTTTTGGTGTAATATCTCTTTTGCTAGGCTTGTTGTCCTGTTTGGACTCAGCCACAAACAATGTTATCGTGTAAACTTTTAAATCAGTAGTTTGATGTTTCGTTTCTCTTTCTTAATACTAATAATCCTTATACGAAAGGGTAATTCTCTGTATGGAGGACACCAACCCGATCTTCTGTCCCTCTGGAAATTGGGGGTGTTACAGGCCATATCTTGTTCAATACGTAGTTCTTTAGAATCTCGTTTTATCCGATGTGCAGTTGTGATCCACTCATGTTTGGGTTACTAAAAACCTTGTTCTTAATCACCCTGGAGTTGGTCTGCAAAGTGACCCCTGTGAATATGGAAGTCTGTCATGATGGAAAATTTGACTAAAGGGTATGAGGCATTAGTGAAACAGTCATATTTGAATGATCATATCTTGCAATGCATTTAAAGGCATTCATATCTTCTTTACTTTATGTAAAGTTAGGATTTAGTACTTCATTTCATCCTCTCTTAATCATGTCCTAAAGCTCAAATCGCCCGGATATAGTCTTTGCCGTCAATTATCTCTATCCTTTTTGTACACTCTCAGACGGGTCATCACTGTAGTGGTGTTAAACGCGTTCTTCACTACTTATAAGGGACACAAACTCACGGTTTGATTAATAAATATGGTGACTTACCTTTTCATGTTTTTAAGGATGCAGATTGGGATGACAATGCTACCGACCGACGCAGTACCACCGAATTAGTTGTCTTTCTGGGCCCAAGCCTATCCACTGGGCCTCGAATAAGCAGCCCACCGTCGCCCGGTCTTCTTTGAAAGCCGAATATCGGGCGCTTGCCACCGCCGCGGTTAAAACTTCTTGGTTTAAATTATTTTTTAATGATTTAAAAGTTTACTATTCTTGATCCTCCTATATGATGGACTGATAATTTATCTTCCTTAGCCTTAACAACTAATCCTCTTTTTCACCCGCGCACCAAACATATCAAACTTGATTGCCACTGCGTGCGTGAAAATGCTCTTTTTCTTCAACTTGCTGTCTCCTTAGTCTCAAGTGCAGATAAATCTCTGACATCTTCACCAAAAGGCTATCTACCACTCACTTGAAGATCTCAAATACAAAGTGTTGGTTGGACCACCTTCTGAAGCTATCACATATTGGGTCTCTCATTTCCACTGTTTGGGCTTTGATTCTGCTATGGGCTTCATCTGCTGTCCAAGCCCCACCTTCTCTCTATATTCATCAGAAGTCCAATGATATTTTTCAAGAAATGTACAATATTTTTCTGTTATATAGACGTTTCCCTAATAGTTGTATTGCCATTAGATTGTGCGACTGGCTTATGACAGTTGGATGTAGTCTTACAGATATTTCTCTCGGGAAACTTCTGTATCGATTCAGTGTGTAGAGACAATGCATCTTTTCATCTTCTGCCTTACCGTTTCATTCTCTCTCAAACCCATTATGTTTTCTGTTACTTGGATTTTATTTATTAATTTAATCTTACTCTTGCATGACAGCTAAGTAGATTTTACAAATTGTGGACAAATCACTACCCAACTCATATACTCTGGTACTCTAGTTACATTAGATAACATCCTATCAAGTAGGTTTTTTTCCTCCTCAACATAAATCACCTTCTCTCTATCCGTCGCCTCCCTTGTGAGATCCTAAAGCACTCTTTCCACTTCCGCTCCATGAAACCGCCTCCTTGAGAGATGATGTGAGAGCTCGATATAGTAGGTTTGAGGAGAAGATCTTGAAACCCGTGACTCCGAGCATATCTAATTGTTGATCTCATGGAGAGCACCTTGCGATGGAAGAATATTTTCTTGAGGGAACCAGAAATACGAAGGCTCGAAAAAATTCCTTTTGAGTATCTATCAAAGATCCTCCACATGCAATCCCCAAATCGTCGCCAGTCGAAGCATCCGTATTCATTCTCAAACGATCGATCGAAGACAGCTGCAACCACTTTCGCTCCGGATCTAAATCTGAAACACCATTTCTTAGACCAGGGTTAGTAGTATCGTGAAGTTATGTTAGATGATCAATTTGGAACTAGAAAATCTTTTTCAATTGATTCTGAATCAAATAGTTTTTTGTTGCGAGATCTCTACATTTCCCACAAGAAGGAAATTCGCTTTTCTGAGAACGATTCTGCAAGTTGCTTCCTTAGGATCTGAATTGGACGGTTTACATTGATTGTTTTGTTGGTCAAGACGGTGAGATTCCCAAACCAAAGGAGCCCATGAACAGCGTGTAAAAAAGGTGCGATTCATCTTCTTCTACTCTGCAGTTTATACAAACAGTGGATACATCAATTTTTTTTCTTGACATTATTTTGCTTAACAGGAAAATAAGTGGTTGAAAGTCGCAAATAATTATTTTTATCTTATCAAGGATGCGACACCCCGCACCTCGCCGTGGGGAGAGATACGGGAATGCCGTCCCGCGCCCGAGATTTGCTCCCGGGTGCAAGGGAACAAATGGTAAACAAAACAAACATCGCCATGATTATATATTAGAAGCTTTAATGTTTACAACAGTGAAATAATACATACTATTAAACATGATGAAATATTATCTAAGTGTCTCAAATATTTAGTACTAATTACAACTAGATGAGTCCGCGTTTCCCCTTAAGCCGAGCTCCCTTCACCTAGACCTGCGGGGGAAAGAAACAAAGACCGCAGTTTTTCCAAAGTCAGCACAAAAATTGCTGAGTAAGTAAACACCCCAACGTGTAAATCGGAAAGAGGCAAGTTTTTATTTTAAGAAATAAGGATGATATGTAAGAAGTAACAAATATTTTCTCATGTGAGAAAAGAAATATATTTTTAGACTTTTAATTCCTTGTCTCCAGAAATGTGTTCTCAAATCATCACAGTACCAAATAGACAGTTATCCAAAGGAAACATTCCAATCCATAATATTTGTCCAAATTATGGAATTCCCAATATCCAATACTCAAAATCCATAATCCATCATCCACATCTCAAAATTCACATTTTAGTTTAGTTGTGGCGGGGAACGAACCAACAATATAGAACCAACCATCTCGCAAGCATCCAAGACCTTAAGTGCCGGCACCCCTCTAAGACTTCTTGCGGCCAGAGAGGTGAGTACATGGAGCAGCCCGGGGCAATTGCAACCGAGCAAAATATAATAACCACAATAAATAATAATCCACAAATGGTTCCACCGCACAACTGTTTCCACTTTACGTTGTTACGTATTATTAATTTTTATGTGATAGTTTCCAAGTGAACCGATAAACAAGTAATTGGAATTCCAAGTCAAGCACGTATTTCGAAATTCACATTTGAGACGTATAAATCACCATAAAAATAGTTGGACGCGTAATTGAAATATCAATTTAAACACGTAAATCACAAATCACATTTGAGACGTAAAAGTCATAAAAATATTTGGACACGAAGGAGGACGGGCACACTAGGTTAGGCATATTTACTCACCTCAAGTAGCAAAGCAAATAGCGCGATAAGCTTCTACGGATATTCGTAACCCTTGTTTACGATCTTGTCACCTACAATTTATAATTCCTAAATTAATTGCAAGTCTAGTTATGCAAGTATGCAAAAATGCTATATCTCCTAATTTCTCATTTAAAATTATCCTCCTTAACCCCGATAATTAATAGCATAAAACAATTATTTAATTAGCACTTATATTTTTCTCATAAAAATATTATAATTTATACAAATACAAGCTTGTAAAATTATTGAGTAACAAATCCAATATTAGACTTATACAAATACAAAATTGTAAAGTTATTGAAAAATAATTCCAATATTAAGTTTATTCACTCTTATTTTATAGAAAATAATAATTTAATAAACAAACTATTTATTTATAAATGACTATAAAAGTTAATTCAAACTAGTTCAATTATAGCTATTTATTTACTAGAAAATATATACACTATATAATAATTAAATACTCAAATAAAATTCACAAAAATGCTTATTTCAATAAAACAAGTCATACATATCTATAAACTTATGTCAAATAAATAATTTCTAATATCTAGAAAAATAATCATATAATATCAACAATACTAATAGGGACTTTATTTAAAAATTCTAATTTATAATTATTTCACAAACTAACTTCCAACTTATTTATTTTTAACAAAATAATCTATTTTACTCTAAATAACAATTTACAAGCAATTTAAACTATTTAGTTAAATAAACCGAAATATCTAATTAACCCAAATCACACACTTCTATCTTGCTTGTAAAAACAACAATATTTCATATAAATATACTCCTATATAATTTTAACAACTTATCTACTTTTATTTAGTCAAAATAATATATATAAACATTAGCTTATATCATTAATCCAAAAATAACACTTTACAGTTTTATATAAATAGGCAGTTTGCTAAAATACACACATCACCCCCAATCTTTGAGAAACTAAACATGCAGTTAACATCTTGCCCTCAACTTTTCAGAAATTACATAAATTACCCCCTTTCAAGAACATATGCATAAAATCCTCAACCCAACAACCCAAATCGATTTTTAGCTAACAAAATGTGATTTTGATGATTGGAAATGATCCAGAGAGTGATTTAGGACTCACCTACGCGAAAAATCGCGAAAAACGGTCAAGAATCGGAACGGGTCACGTCTCCGAAGGTGGCGGTCGGCGGTGATGAACACCGGCGACGAATCGAACGTTGGGGGCTCTGTTTGATGTTACTATTAGACTCCTCGGACCTCCAGGAGCGTTTTGGTACCAACGGGAGCGAGTGGGTGGCTCCGGTTAGCTCGGGTGAGCTTCTCGCCGGAAAATATGGTGGCGGCGGCGATGGTGGCGGTTCTGGGTTGCCTTGCAGCGACTTGCTGCTGATTTTCCTCCTCCTTGGATCGAAATAGAGGGGGAAAGAGTTCTGGGGTTTCAGAACAGAGAGGGAGAGGGGAGGCAGAGGTGAAGGCGGCTGTTTTGCCGTCGGGTTGTTCGCTGGAGGTGGACGGCGGCGGAAGCTGCTGCTGCTACTGCTGGTCAGGGTCGTTGTAGAGGGAGAAAGAAGAGGGTTCGGGTGTTTAGCAGAGTGGGGAGAGCAAGGTGGAGGTGGGTTGGTGGCTCTCCCGTCGGGCTTCTCGCCGGAGTTGCTGGCGTCCTTCGTCGGGGAGCTGCTGCTGGTGGTGGCGTTGATGGCGAGGCAGAGAGGGAGAGGAGAGGGAGAGAGGGCTGCTGTGGTGGTGGTTCGGGTGGTGGTGATGGAGGGTGCGGTGGTGGTGGTGATGGGTGTGTTCCCGTGGGTTTGCAAGAGGGAGAGAAAGAAGTTTTGTTTTCTTTTGTTTTGTATGAGAGAGAGAGACAATTTCAGTTGTGAGAGAGAGAGAGAGTGACAAGGACAATTACATAATAGCTAGTTACTTGGAGAAGTGAATTTGGTTCACCGACCTTGGCATTTCCCCCCCCCCCTTTTTTTTTGTCTACTAGCTAGCTATGTTAAGGTGTTATTGTTGTACCAAATGGGTGTGTCATCTAGTGGGTTGGGTACACACTTGGATATATTCAAATAAGTCACATAAAATGCTAAATAAATACGCAATAAAAATATCGATTTCTATAAAACTATTATATGAAATTTCCGAGTATATTATCAACCCAAAAATAATCTAACTCACCACTTGTAATAAGAATTAAATTTTATATTTCCCAATTTACCCTTCACAAATAGTCGGGGTATTACATCCTTCCCCCCTTAAAGCAAAGCTTCGTCCTCGAAGCTAAAATCAAACAAATATTTGGGATGCCAAAACCACGCAACTAGTCACCAATTCTCCAATAGAAACATGAAATTTCTCATAAGTGATAAATCTCCATTTTATGTGCATATTGTAATATGAAATGTATAAGAAATATCAAGTAATTCTATTACTCATTTAAGTTACAAAAATGAAAATTCTAGACCCGACATAATAATTCGGAGGTTCTAATCGTGTATATGGTCTCACGTATCGGTTATAAACGAAAGGTGCTAAAGGATGTAAACGTTCTCACGTAGCAGTTCTAAACGAAAGATGCTAAACGAAGGGTCACATCCTCTCCCCCTTAGAGGAGTGACGTCCCCGGAACTCGATATAATTTTCCCGGATGGATTGTCATACTTGGCTAATACAAGTCGTGGATATACTTATTTAGTTGCAGTATATGGACCGTGTCACTGTTGTTCCAGAGTAAATTCTTATTTGAAATTTTGTCTATCTCCAAAATGAGCTAAGACGCAAATTAAGGTAACCTGCAAGATACTACGGCTTTAAATGACAATTAGAAGTTGTTTTCCTATTTCTATTTCTTATTGAAACCTATATCGTTCCACCCGCCATGATCATCCAGTCGGAGGTTGCTTCACCCAAATACCACGTAAGATATCGTTTCTGCTAGCCCAATTTCCTCTAGACAACTCGTTCACAAGGTCTGTTAAAGAAAATTTATAACATTTGATTCTAACATATAAGACTTAGAGTAACTCCATACACTCATGTAACACCCAAAAATAGTCAATAAGAGAACGAACATCCCATGGACCAAAATATCTATTTAGCGATAACACTCTATTTGCACACTGGCACTGGTGAATCGTACTAACTATCTGAAATCCGAATCTATACCATAATTCGATAGACATCGCATACTTACACCAAGTGATTGAGATACTTAAATAAATCTCCAAAATCTTGTTAAACCACTAAATTCACCTTTAGTACGTACTTGATATTACCAATAGTCCTGAACATAAACCAACAAAGGACTTAATATGTATTCCCCTGATACATAACACGTAACCCAACAGTAATTCATAACTCAAAATTTAAGCTTCTCTGATGACGTTCAAGTGACGAAACTCCATACAGCAACGACAAAGAAATTATCAAGTTCTTAGACACGCAAGCTCCTTATTCCTCCCAAACGTGACTTAGGAAGATAACAAGCAAAACTTTAGATAAACAATTCTTCTTGATCCTAGAAATCTAGCTACCAACCCAAAATTCCGTGATACCACTCATGAATTCAATAGTGCTGTTTCAAATTATTAGAAAAGACTTGTTTCGAAATACGGACTCCCAATAAACTTATTACATCTCAATCCTCGTAGTCAACCTCGATGAAGCAGACAGTTTATTCCACAACAAGACATTTTGACATTTAACTCTCCAAAATCTTGATAAAGTACTAAATTTACCTTTAATACGTACTTGATATTTTCTGTAGTCCAGAACATAAACCAAGAAAGGAATCAGAATGTATTCCCATGATAGATAACACATAATCCCGCTGTTTCCGTGACTCCAACAGTAATTCATGACTCAATATCTATGCTCCTTGGTGATGGTCAAGCGACAGAACTTCATACAACAACGGCAAGGATACTATCAACGCCTTAGACCCGCAAGTGCTTTGTTCTTAAGAAATTAACAGCAAGACTTTGAAATAAACCGTTCTTCTTAGTCCTAAAAATCTAGCTGTTGACCCAAATTTCACGACGCCTCCAAAGACCCCAAAATACCGTGTCAACTGACTAGAGAAGGCAAACTCCCAAGTAACTTATCAATATTCAATCCCAATAACCAAACCTTGATTAAGTGATGAGTGTATACCACAACAAGACATTAACAACAAGACTTCAATTAAGGTTTATTTGAAGAGTATGTACCCCAAATATAGAAAAGTAAGGCTACCGAAGCATATCATTATGCTACATAACTCCAAAAGGCTCACAAACTTGCTAATCCACGCATATTATGGAGAATTCCCGACCACATTAATATCCAGATTCCTCAGGGTAGTTGATTTATACAATAGAACTCCAAATAGGCATCTTAAAATCGAGCTTATTGTCTCCAAACCAAGTTAGCCTAGGGAACCTAAAACTTTAACAGATTGGTCTTTTGATCTTCGATCTAGCTGCCCACGTTTCTTCCAATTTTCTCCAAAATTTCACAAGACATAGTCCCCTTTTTAATCACTTAATTCCTAAATATACCTTAAATCATGTTGATCTAATCAAGCCCCAAAGCGATTACTCTCCAAGACTTTAACTATGTTTTATGGTCTTATCCAGAGCTGAGCTTCTTACGTTAGGTTCTTCTATGTGTCTAGTACCTTAGGAAAACTTAGGGTAGTACCTTGATAACCACGCGTCGTACCTAAAGGGTACTAAAGTCTTCATATTCGACTTGGTGCTAATTAATCATGTGCTTCTACCAAGTATTCTAATTGACCCGAATCAACCACTTAAATCCATAACTCTTCTTAGTCCAATTTGTTACTCCAATGGAAAATGTGGACTCATGCAGATTTAACCAAATAACCTGAAACACTGTCGTCATGCCCACATTGAAACAAATCCCCAAACGTAAAACTGTAATAGGCCTCCAATTTCCTACACAAATTTCGAACTTTTCTTAACATCTTCTTCCAACGTAACTGGTATTACCATCTCCTTTAAATTTGTATCGCCCACTAAGCCAAATAACGCGAAGTTTGAAGAATGTACGACTTTTCCCCTAAACCCATCAAAACGTTAGAACTTTAAAATGACATATGCTAAAATAAACATCCCTTAGAGACAATTCATAACTGAACACATTCCCCGATCATGAATAACAGTATTGCGACGAAACTCCAAGTATGCAATAGTTACATATAAGAAACTTCCATAATTTCTCATAAAATAATATCTCCCAAGCAATCGTCTTAAAGTATGAGTCTCCAAATATAAATGTATTAGGCTCACAAATTTAAAAATCTGAGTCACAACTCCAATGCAATATTAAATGTGTAACTTCAAAATAAGCCAGCTGCTTAGATCTGTCATAGGGTGCGTCTAAATATTATAAGCGACCATCAATGAACTAGCAATACTTCTTTCACAAATTTACTTGCCATTTCTCCCAAGTGAATTCTATAATTCCGAAAATAGTAATAAGTAACCGAGTAGAAGTCCCAATTATCAAGCAACATTAGAGTAACCGGAATACAAGTAACACCTCAAATAATTATATATCACTAGTACCCTCAAATGACAAAGTAGTCTAGCACAACTCTTAGAATAATATTATTAAGAAGTAGACTCCATTCAACCGTTTACATAGAAAAATCTCTCCAATCACCAAGACTGTAAAACTGTATTTAAAGCTAGTCAAAACTCAACGGGTTGACTTTTAGTTTCTCAGGTGTGGGTGGGTGGGACCTTTCCTCGAATAACTTTCTTTGATTAGTAGAAAAGACTCCAAAAATGAATTTATTCTTGACCACTGACTCTAAATTAATATCTCAAAGTACCTCAAATATATTATCAAAGTCTCCACGTATCTTCTTAATGAAACTAGGGTTCACCATCCAAATATTTCAACTTCTCCGTTACGTTTATTTTAATCCCAAAGTCTCCAACGGTCAAAATCTAATACTTCTCCCCAGAGTTGTCATAAGAGTCTAGTAATCCTACTAACTTTACTATCAGACGAAGAATTACTCCATGTGGTTATTGCTCTAAACTGTCTATTCTTATAGGGTCCTCCTGGTATATTACAACAGTGGTTTAACAGTTCCTTTCTCATGTATTCACTTACTGCACATTGATTTATTCTATCCTGGTCTCAAAAATTTTAATTCAAACTTAGCAATTCATATGAATCTTATACACAACATATAAATTTTCAAATAGGCAATACATCGTTCACAATCCAATTTCTATAATCTCATATTCAACTTCCTCGTATTTTAAGAGCGTTATTTATCTAGCAACCAATCAAAATGAAGACATCAAATAATTCAAATATCAACGACCCTATAGAGGTCAAATCATGCAACATATAGTTATTTTCACATATAACCCATCTTTTCAAATCATTTGCAATCCAAAATTAAATTCCAAAAATTCATATTTCTCATTCTCCACAACCAGAGTAACACTGGTAAATCAATCCATCATAAATGTGGTTACCATTGTAAACAAGGAATCCAAGCACCATATAATCAAGTAATAATTAGAAATAAAGGACATAAGTGGGATCAATACCAACACTTAGACTACCCATAACCCCAATCGGCTTTTCCAGTTTTATTATTTTTCCCCTATATCAATTTTAAGTTGCCCTACAGGTTTTAATCCCTTATTGGATTGCCTGCTCTGATACCACCTGCGACACCCCGCACCTCGCCGTGGGGAGAGATACGGGAATGCCGTCCCGCGCCCGAGATTTGCTCCCGGGTGCAAGGGAACAAATGGTAAACAAAACAAACATCGCCATGATTATATATTAGAAGCTTTAATGTTTACAACAGTGAAATAATACATACTATTAAACATGATGAAATATTATCTAAGTGTCTCAAATATTTAGTACTAATTACAACTAGATGAGTCCGCGTTTCCCCTTAAGCCGAGCTCCCTTCACCTAGACCTGCGGGGGAAAGAAACAAAGACCGCAGTTTTTCCAAAGTCAGCACAAAAATTGCTGAGTAAGTAAACACCCCAACGTGTAAATCGGAAAGAGGCAAGTTTTTATTTTAAGAAATAAGGATGATATGTAAGAAGTAACAAATATTTTCTCATGTGAGAAAAGAAATATATTTTTAGACTTTTAATTCCTTGTCTCCAGAAATGTGTTCTCAAATCATCACAGTACCAAATAGACAGTTATCCAAAGGAAACATTCCAATCCAAAATATTTGTCCAAATTATGGAATTCCCAATATCCAATACTCAAAATCCATAATCCATCATCCACATCTCAAAATTCACATTTTAGTTTAGTTGTGGCGGGGAACGAACCAACAATATAGAACCAACCATCTCGCAAGCATCCAAGACCTTAAGTGCCGGCACCCCTCTAAGACTTCTTGCGGCCAGAGAGGTGAGTACATGGAGCATCCCGGGGCAATTGCAACCGAGCAAAATATAATAACCACAATAAATAATAATCCACAAATGGTTCCACCGCACAACTGTTTCCACTTTACGTTGTTACGTATTATTAATTTTTATGTGATAGTTTCCAAGTGAACCGATAAACAAGTAATTGGAATTCCAAGTCAAGCACGTATTTCGAAATTCACATTTGAGACGTATAAATCACCATAAAAATAGTTGGACGCGTAATTGAAATATCAAGTTAAACACGTAAATCACAAATCACATTTGAGACGTAAAAGTCATAAAAATATTTGGACACGAAGGAGGACGGGCACACTAGGTTAGGCATATTTACTCACCTCAAGTAGCAAAGCAAATAGCGCGATAAGCTTCTACGGATATTCGTAACCCTTGTTTACGATCTTGTCACCTACAATTTATAATTCCTAAATTAATAACAAGTCTAGTTATGCAAGTATGCAAAAATGCTATATCTCCTAATTTCTCATTTAAAATTATCCTCCTTAACCCCAATAATTAATAGCATAAAACAATTATTTAATTAGCACTTATATTTTTCTCATAAAAATATTATAATTTATACAAATACAAGCTTGTAAAATTATTGAGTAACAAATCCAATATTAGACTTATACAAATACAAAATTGTAAAGTTATTGAAAAATAATTCCAATATTAAGTTTATTCACTCTTATTTTATAGAAAATAATAATTTAATAAACAAACTATTTATTTATAAATGACTATAAAAGTTAATTCAAACTAGTTCAATTATAGCTATTTATTTACTAGAAAATATATACACTATATAATAATTAAATACTCAAATAAAATTCACAAAAATGCTTATTTCAATAAAACAAGTCATACATATCTATAAACTTATGTCAAATAAATAATTTCTAATATCTAGAAAAATAATCATATAATATCAACATTACTAATAGGGACTTTATTTAAAAATTCTAATTTATAATTATTTCACAAACTAACTTCCAACTTATTTATTTTTAACAAAATAATCTATTTTACTCTAAATAACAATTTACAAGCAATTTAAACTATTTAGTTAAATAAACCGAAATATCTAATTAACCCAAATCACACACTTTTATCTTGCTTGTAAAAACAACAATATTTCATATAAATATACTCCTATATAATTTTAACAACTTATCTACTTTTATTTAGTCAAAATAATATATATAAACATTAGCTTATATCATTAATCCAAAAATAACACTTTACAGTTTTATATAAATAGGCAGTTTGCTAAAATACACACATCACCCCCAATCTTTGAGAAACTAAACATGCAGTTAACATCTTGCCCTCAACTTTTCAGAAATTACATAAATTACCCCCTTTCAAGAACATATGCATAAAATCCTCAACCCAACAACCCAAATCGATTTTAAGCTAACAAAATGTGATTTTGATGATTGGAAATGATCCAGAGAGTGATTTAGGACTCACCTACGCGAAAAATCGCGAAAAACGGTCAAGAATCGGAACGGGTCACGTCTCCGAAGGTGGCGGTCGGCGGTGATGAACACCGGCGACGAATCGAACGTTGGGGGCTCTGTTTGATGTTACTATTAGACTCCTCGGACCTCTAGGAGCGTTTTGGTACCAACGGGAGCGAGTGGGTCGCTCCGGTTAGCTCGGGTGAGCTTCTCGCCGGAAAATATGGTGGCGGCGGCGATGGTGGCGGTTCTGGGTTGCCTTGCAGCGACTTGCTGCTGATTTTCCTCCTCCTTGGATCGAAACAGAGGGGGAAAGAGTTCTGGGGTTTCAGAACAGAGAGGGAGAGGGGAGGCAGAGGTGGTGGCGGCTGTTTTGCCGTCGGGTTGTTCGCCGGAGGTGGACGGCGGCGGAAGCTGCTGCTGCTACTGCTGGTCAGGGTCGTTGTAGAGGGAGAAAGAAGAGGGTTCGGGTGTTTAGCAGAGTGGGGAGAGCAAGGTGGAGGTGGGTTGGTGGCTCTCCCGGAGTTGCTGGCGTCCTTCGTCGGGGAGCTGCTGCTGGTGGTGGCGTTGATGGCGAGGCAGAGAGGGAGAGGAGAGGGAGAGAGGGCTGCTGTGGTGGTGGTTCGGGTGGTGGTGATGGAGGGTGCGGTGGTGGTGGTGATGGGTGTGTTCCCGTGGGTTTGCAAGAGGGAGAGAAAGAAGTTTTGTTTTCTTTTGTTTTGTATGAGAGAGAGAGACAATTTCAGTTGTGAGAGAGAGAGAGAGAGTGACAAGGACAATTAAATAATAGCTAGTTACTTGGAGAAGTGAATTTGGTTCACCGACCTTGGCATTTTCCCCCCCTTTTTTTTTTGTCTACTAGCTAGCTATGTTAAGGTGTTATTGTTGTACCAAATGGGTGTGTCATCTAGTGGGTTGGGTACACACTTGGATATATTCAAATAAGTCACATAAAATGCTAAATAAATACGCAATAAAAATATCGATTTCTATAAAACTATTATATGATATTTCCGAGTATATTATCAACCCAAAAATAATCTAACTCACCACTTGTAATAAGAATTAAATTTTATATTTCCCAATTTACCCTTCACAAATAGTCGGGGTATTACAAAGGATGTTTATTCTCCAAATATTTTTTCAAAACTGATTAAAGTCAGAAAATAGGAAGAACAATAGTTTGAAGTACCTGCTTGGTTTAGGATAGTCATTGCTACATGCAAGGGCGGATGCAAGCATTGTGTTCTGGGGCTATACACAAGTTTTCAAAATAGCAATTTTGACCTACATTTTATTATGAAATTCTTTTTTAGCCGCCACTGAAATTAAATAATAACTCTTTTATTTAGTTTTATTCAGAAAAATGTCTACTTTTAAAATTTAAGCCCCCATTGAGGCAAAATTCTGGATCTGCCCCTGCCCACTGGTCTCCATATACATCCGCCACTGTGTGTAACTGCTGTGTGAGTATAAAATAATAAAAATAAGGGTAAAATACACTGACTACCCCTGAGTTTAGGATTAATTTCACCCTGTTATCCTGTGTTTTGGAAAAAGACAGTCTGCACATTTTTTTGGATGGACGCTGACGGTTGACTAACAATGCGTGAAAAAAATACCATTTTACCCCTGAAATTTTACACAATTACCCCCTATATATTACCCTTAACCTCTCTCTCCCTCATTTCTAACCCTAATTCCTCTTTCTCTTCCTCCTCTCTCTCCCAACCTCTCTCTCTCTCTCTCTCTCTTATCTCTCTCTCTATCTCATGGATTCTCATAAATCCAGTGAGCACCAAGGAGCTTCCAAGTCTAAAAAACCGGCGATATCTCCAGCGAAGGGAGCTCAGCCGAAGAAAGACCGACACACAAAAATCAAAGACAGAGACCGGCGGGCCAGGCTTCCGGCATACTGCTGTGTTAAGATATTCAAACTGACCCCGAGGCTAAAGCTCAAGATCGACGTTCAGACCATCGAGTGGATGCTCAGGCGAGCGGAGGATTCCGGGATCATTGTTGCCGCCGTTGTCCCCAGGAAGCAATTGACCGAACAGCCACCACCGTGCCAGACCTGCCGGTCGCCGCACCGGCTCCAAAGATCTGAGACGAATCTCCCCTTTCGCCATCGACGCCGCCGTCCGTCGTTGCCCTTGACAACCAATTTGGCTTAAATTACACCGCACCTGCCGTGGAGGCTAATCCTACAATGTGGGTGCTACCCCAACTACCACCACCACCATCGCCGCCGCCGCGACTTGGGGATTTTGTGGTTGAGTAGAAGGTGAACCCTAGTTGCAGTTCAGGTGGGTTCGTTGAGTTTTCCGACAGCGACCTTTTGTTACTGCATGACACTTATCTGGCGTGGTTGGTGTCACTATCAACAGCAGCACCACAAGATCCAATGATGTTGCCAATGAGGAGATGCTTAACCTTGATGTCTACAGACACCGGATTATACACCACAAAAAAACACACACAACCCGAAACAACAAAGCAAAAAACTAGGTTACAACTTCAACTAGCACTGCCAATCTCCATCGCTAAAGCAGGTGGCGGTTTCAGCCAAGGCTCGGACCACCCTCCTCCTCCTCTTGCTGCTGACAGGCAATTGGCGGCGGGTACGAGTTATGGAAAATTGGGTTGTTCGGCGTCCATCAATTGATTGATTTAGTCATCAAGGTTAAGCATCTCCTCATCGGCAAAATCATTGGACTCTTGTGGTGCAGCAATTGATGGTGATGATGGTGACAAAAACCACGCCGGATAAGGGTCCTGCAGTAACAAAACGTCGCTGTCCGAAAACTCAACGAACCCACCTGAACTGCAACTAGGGTTCACCGTCTGCTCAGCCACAAAACCCCCAAATCGCTGCAGTGATGGTAGTGGTGGTAGTTTGGGCTGCACCCACATCATAGGATTAGCCTCCACGGCAGGTACGGTGTAATCCAAGCCAAATTGGTTGTCAAGGGCAATGATGGACTGCGACAGTGGTGGAAGCGGAGATTCGTCTCGGATCTGTGGGGCCGGCACGGCGACCGGCAGGGCCGGCATGGCGGTGGCTGTTCGGTCAATTGCTTCCTGGCGGCGGCGGCGATGATCGCGGACTCCTCTGCTCTCCTGAGCATCCACTCGATGGTCTGATCGTCGGTCTTGAGCTTTAGCTTCGGGGTCAATTTGAAGATCTTCGCACAGCAGTCCGCCGAAAGCCTGACCCGCCGGTCTCTGTCTTTGATTTGTGTGTGTCGGTCTTTCTTCGGCTGAGCTCCCTTCGATGGAGATCAGGCCAATTTTGTAGACGCGAACGCTCCTTCGTGCTCACCGGAGTTATGAGAATCCATGAGATTGAGAGAGAGAGATAAGAGTGAGAGAGAGAGAGAGCGAGAGAGAGGGGGAAGAGAGAAAGAGGAATTAGGGTTAGAAATGAGGGAGAGAGGGGTTAAGGGTAATATATATGGGGTAATTGTATAAAATTTCAGGGGTTAAATGATATTTTTCCCCATACTGTTTGTCAACCGTCAGCCTCCATCCAAAAAAAGGTGCAGACTGTCTTTTTCCGAAACAAATGATAACGGGTGAAATTATTCCTGAACTCACGGGTGGTCAGTGTCTTTTACCCTTATTTTAATTATTTTATTCTCTCACATCAGTTACACACAGTGGCGGATGTATATGGAGACCAGCGGGCAGGGGCGGATCCAAGATTTTACCTCATTGGGGGCTAAAATTTTAAAAGTTGACATTTTTCCAAATAAAAGTAAATAAAAGGGTTAGTATTTAATTTCAGTGGGGGCTAAAAAAATTATAATAAAATGTAGGTCAAAATTGCTATTTTGAAAACTTGAGTATAGCCCCCACAACACAATGCTTGCATCTGCCCTTGCCAGTGGGGGCTATAAAGTTTTGAAATTTCTGATTTTCACCCTATATTTTGTTTATTTAATTATATTAGCCCCCACTCAAGTTTTTATATTTATAATTTTTACGTTACATTCCGTCAATATAATTACATTAGCTCCCACTCATATTACATATTCGCCTCATTAATCTATTTAAGTCATCATTTCAACCCTTAAATACTTCAAAATTTATCGAAAGACCCGTCATTAAATTTGAATTATTTTCTAGCTTCCACTGGGCCAAATTTCTGGATCCGCTCCCTGTTACGCAGTTGATTTTACCAAAAACAAAAGTTTTATATCAATGTTTTTCCGTAGCTTTCATGTAATATTTACCAAACAACATGTAATCCAAAATTTACAGCAATGTTCTCATACTGATTCTCACACAACAACTTCTAATGTCGCAATTGCATTCTCAAACTGGCACGGGGATTGAAAAAAATTGAGTAAAACACACCTTCACCCCCTCTAGTTTGTTTGAAGCACACTTTCACCTTTCTGTTTGAAAAATGACCCTTCCACTCTTCCATTGTACCGAACTCCAGAAAACTTACACTCATGTGATGTCGTTTGGAGTTGAGATTTGTCACTAAAAATCATTTTGAGGGAAAATTCAACACTCACATAATGCAAAATATGAAAGTACTCAAAGAAATTTACTAAACCCGGACAAGTGGTTGAACCGGAAAAGATGACGGGTCAATTGGTCACCGGTTGGACCGATGAGTCAATAAATAATTATTAATCACACATCAAATTAAAAATATAATGAAATAAATTCATATGTGTCGTTTAGTAATGCAAATAGGTAACTTCATGTGTTATTTTGACATTCTAGTACATGTACTATGAATGAAATCTCAAAAATGTTAAAAAAAATGTTAATACAAGTTGTTCAATTATTAGTTAATGCTTATAGCGTGTAAAATAAGACATGTTCAACGCAGTTGACCCGGACCTGATCACCGTATCTATCACAAATCCGCCGAGTTTGACCGACTCAACTGTAAATGCGAACTAGACCCGATCCATGTTTAATTACTATGCTCAAAGCTATAATACATTTATGACATGTGGTGCAAATATGTATCCAAATCAACTTTTATTGCTGAACCCCTTCATACACTAAGGGGGCTGAAAATGTCTTTTATCCTAAACAAACACGTGTCTTTTTTCTTTATCTCAAAGCCGACAAAGTTGCTTACGTTTCTAAGGTTTTAGAACCTTGATCTGGGCTATTTGTTTATTGGATGGTAATCAATATTTTAATTGTTTCAACAACCCAATGAAGGCCCGCATCAGATCTTTAACAAAAAACAAAATCATCTAGTGGACCACCCTCACACACCTGATCCAACGTGGATTTCTTTCTTTATTTAACTATTGTTTTAATCGGGCCTTTCCTTTTTTATTAAAAAAACAAACAAATTCATTTAGTGAACATTTGTTGGTGCAGAAGTATTGTTGCATGGTACTAACAAACATTTTAGAGCTCTGACCTTTCTCTTCCGTAGAGAGAGAACCCGCCACCTCATCAGCAGCGGAGTAGTCAGCTCTGTTTTTGATCCAAGGAGGTGCTTGTCCTCCCATTGCCTTCCTCCTCATGTGGCGCTGGCTTTCGTGCGTCCTCTCCAGCTAGAACTGGTTTCGCCCGTGGTGGCTGTTCACCCCCTCCCCCGGTTGTGAGGCCGTTCCATTCCCCTCCCCCTCGTTTTGGTCGGTTCTCTGACCGCTACGAGTCCCCCGGAGCAGTCCTCTCGCCGCTTATCAACACCACCAGGGCAGGGACGGACACAAGGGGGGCTAGGGGTGGCCATGGCCCCTCCTAACCGTTTTTTGCCTCTCAATATTCCACAAGAATTTTGAAAAAATTTGAAAGTATTAAGAGGTTGGCCCCTACAAGTCTCAAAAAGAGAAATGGTGGACTTATCTAGAATTCTTACAATTCAATTCCATGTACAATTCAAACACTAAGTATTGCTAAAGAGTCCTGCGATATGATATGCATTTATTCTAATTAAAATAAATAATAAATAAATGAAATAAAAAAGACGGCTAGAATCTTCAGATAGTGAAAACAATGAATTAAAAAAAAAAAAATTGTGAAAAGAATTGAAACAAATCATAGGATTAGGGTTAAGGGAATGATAAGAGTCCAAATAAAACAAGGAAAAATCAAAACAGTATCTTAAAAGAAGGAGTAGAGATCAAAAAGAAAAAAAGAATAAAAAGAAACAATAAAATCAAACCAAGCTATTCTTTTTTTTGGGAAAACCCAAGCGTTTCTAAGATGACCAAGCGTTTATTTTGTGCCTGTTAAGTTTTTTAAAAAGTTTTTAGTTATCTTTTTAGTAAAAAAATGTTGTTTACCTAACTTCTATTTTAACTCCTAAAAAATAGTTTTAAGGAGCAAAGATAAAAAACGTTGAAGTTTCAAAGAATTAACGTTTAGTCATATAAAAAGATAAAATAGTTGTCAAAGAGTAAAGTATAATTTTTTTAGGACTTAAAAAGGGGTAAAAGTCGCATAAAACTATGCAAAGAAAGCGAAGCCGAAATCGGGATGGACTATTTTGGTTTGTGATGAAACATAAGAGCTTATGATTTTAGATATTATAGTGTGTCTCTTGGCCCCCTCATCGCTGAAATCCTGCGTCCGCCACTGCACCAGGGGCTTCCCTATCTCTTCGTGGATTAGCGTAGTGTCTTCTTTCAGGAGCCGCCCACCGCGTTTTCAACGTCACCGCAGACGAGACACCGCCATCGTCTCACCGGATTTTCCATCGCCGCTGCCTCGCCGAGGTCTCCGATGGCGTTTCCACCGCCTCACTGACCACATAGGCAGTGGTTTTATAGACCACCACCAGTAAAATTCCTTGGGCTTCAGAAATATATTCAAGGAGTGTTTGGTGTGTTGCTTTTAGTTTTTTCTGCTTTTTCTCCCACAAACAACTGTTGGGCTTGTTTGTTTGTATGTTTCCTGAGTAGTTTTTTCTCAGGTCAAGCAAGTCTTTGCCTTGTTTGGTTACTTGTTTTTCTTAATTTTCTCCTCATGTATTTTAGATGTTTTTCATATGCTGATCTCAAGTCCCTTAGTTCTGGACTTCTGATTGGCATTGTCACCTTATAAATTCAGGTAATAATATATTAGTTATTGTCAAAAAAAAAGAAGTACATATTGTTGCTAGCCCCACCCAACTACTGCATCCGTTTCTCTCTTCCAACTCCGGTTGACTTTCTAACTCGTAAAAAATCACTTCAACTCGGTGATTTAGATAGAAAAATGGTGTAACTTCTTGGCAATTTTTCCTAAATATTATAGAGTAAAAGTTACTCTAAGAAATCATGCTAATATTACCAAATTTGTGTACCATTTTGCTAATCAAATCACCAGGTGAAAGTGACCTAATGAATACTATCAAAAAGTAAAGTAAGCTGAAAAAGAAGAAACAGAGGAAGCACCTTATTAGCCCCAATATCTCAACATCTCTCTCTCACCCACCTTATTCCTTCAACACCTCATCACTAGCAGTAGCAACCTCCACCCACATCCACACCCACCAACCCGCGCCCTTCTATCACGATCACGAACCCCAACAACTCTTCTTCATGGAATGATGCGAGTGTTGTGGTATTCAGGATCACATGATCCGCCTATATTCTTCAATTTGAATGGATACTTCAGCAAACCAGATTGGCTCGCTCATTGGATTCTTGTCAGCCAACGCGGACTCCCTCTCATTGGCAGCCAAGAGCTCACATTGCCACCGCTCAGTTTAAGTTCCACCTATTTTGTCATGGCTTCTTCATATTGGGTAACTCCTTACATCACTGCAGGTCCTGACAACTTAGTCTCTTCACCGACCCCAAAATCAATCTGAGGCATGACTGGTGATGGTACCGGTCTTCCCATCACTCACATTGGTGGATGTTGCTTAACTCTTACCCTCATCCGTTACATTATCTTATGTTCTTTGTGTAGGGGTTTTGAATCATGTATGCGCAACGGAAATAATAATAAACCATGCAAAATCCTCCCAGGATCACAAGTCAAGAGACATAACGATGGTAAGGGAAGAAATCAATAACACACCTTAGGGTTTCTCCTTTGATGACTTCAAACGCGAATTGTGTCACGTCTGTACGGTTGATCCACGCCTAGAGGTGATATCTAGATCCTCCAAATCCTTGTGCTAGCTGGGAAGAATGGAGGAGGAAGAAGGAACCAAGCAACAATGGAGCACCAAGAGGTGGGGCGGCACCCTTTAGGCCGACGGGTGGGGGGCGGCAATCCCAAGGGGTTCGACCCCTTTTGAGACTTGCTCTCTCTCTCTCTCTCTCTGTCCTTTTCTCTCCCACTCACTTATGTTATGAGAATTAGTGTGGGAAGGAAGGAAGGAGCATCATTTATATAGCCCAACAACTCCTTGTTAACTACCTAAAGGCCTTATTCTAGTCCTACTAGAATTCGGATTAGTCCCCTAGTCCTAATCATGTCAATACATGGATTAGTTCTATTTGCCCATTAATCCTAATAATGTCTCTACTTGAATTAGGCCACCTTGAAAAATCTTAATCATGTCTCTACATGAATTAGGCCAACTTGCATTTTTGTCCTACTAAGTTAGCAAGTTGTTGCGATTTGATCCTTCTAATTAATTAATCATATTAAGTAATTATTTCCCATGTCTAGTTCACCCCGATATGGCGTGTGACCCCATAGGCTCTATTTAGTTGGTAGTAACTATTTACTAAAATGGAGCGGCCTCTAGCAAGACATCCATTCTAGCCAACAAATAGAATAGTCATCATGACAAACCTTGTGCAAGTAATTGTCTCATTTCTTTGTCCCAATATCCGAATTGGATACGAGACATACAAGTCACACTCGTATATCCAATCCATACTTTCTCGATCCTGGGAATAGCCTTATTCGTGCAAATAACATCAATATCCCATATTGATTTATTTGAGTCTGGCCAGACATTTTATAAGCACTATCCCTCGAGTGGCCTAGGATATTTTCTCCCGTTATGTGGGAGGGAAAAATTATATCTACGTCCACTATGATCTCTAAGCTTGCTTCTTATTGTATCCAGTACACGCCTTTATAGCTACCCAGTTACGGTGTAGCATTTGACGGTACCAAAATCACAACAATCCACAACTAGAATGTCTAGTGACTTCAAGTCTAAGGATGACAATACCGTTGCACCGCAAGAAGCGCTTGTGACTTAACATAACGTGTATGTAGCCTTCTCGGAGATGGGTCCATCCAGTATGCCATTACTCCTAAAGCATACCCATGTGTTGGATCATGATATCTTCATATCAATCCAACCCCATACTGGTCTATAGATGATTGTCCTATTAATCATTATAATCGACTAGGGATATTTTAGAATATAACACTTATATTCTAAGGACTTCCTTCATGTTATCATATCTCTATATCGATAACATAATGAATCGTAAATCTATAAGTCACAATTAATTGGTTGCCTCTAGGGCACAATTCCAACAGTCTCCCACTTGCACTAGAGTCAATCTCCTGCATCATATGCCTATTGATCTAGCGCGGCCTTCCACGCTTACACTGCGTATAGGCGAGACATCCGCTGGTGCTTTGCAAATATTCACATCTCCTCTATCAACAATTTGATTAAGATTGAATATTCTGAGTAAGTGCATCTCATGCAGTAATTTACTCAGTCCTCTATGTTAGAATCAATGACTGAATCTTGCCTGGAACCTTTCCAGCTCACAGTCGCTCCCACTAGGGCAGAACATAAAACTCGACTTATAATCTGAAATCTTCTTTGTCAGATTTGAAGTTCACATCACTGTAACCCCTTACAGCAAACTCTTCATATCCTCTATTTATCAAAAATTCATCCTTAGTGCTTCTCAAGTACTAAAGGACAATCTTGATAATTTATCCAGTGATTCTCACCCAGATTCGACTGGTATCTTTCTGTCATGCCTTATGGCACATCTAGCCTAGTACATTCCATGGCGTATCTCGTGAATCTAATTCATACGGTCAATTCCCAATCTAATTGGAAAGACAATTAGCCTTCCAAAGACTAATTCCATGTGACATGGGTAAGATTCAATATTTTTTTCAACACCTTTGTCAATTTATGTACTATGACCTAAGCTATACAACCATCTTGATCTACCTCAATAGATCTTCACAAGTTGCTTCGTTTAAGTCTACCATTAGAAAGTCAACTCCGTAGTCAATCTGCGTAAGACTGCCAAGTAGGGGAAACATTCCCAATGATTAAGTATGTCTCCACATACAAGACAAGAAACATAACTGTTCTCCCACTAACCTTCTTGTAGACACAAGTCTCATCTTCAATTTTGATGGAACCAAACTCCTTTGATTACATCATCAATTTCAAGAGTCCAACTCGTAGAAGCTTGATCCAATCTATAAATAGATTGCTACAAGCAAGATGCGAATGGATTTAAGCATCACAATTGGGGAAAGATTTTTTCATAGTCTATACTATGAGCTCACATGAAATCCCTTTCTTACCAATTTTCCCTTAAAGGTAATCATATTACCATCCATGTTGGTTTCATCATAACCCATTTGCACCCTATGGGTCCTACCCTTCAGGTGGTTCCATCAAAGTCTATACTTTGTTGGTATACATGGATTCCATATCGTATCTCATGGCTCCAAGCCATTTCTGAGAGTATGGCCACACGTGGCCATCTCATAGGTTGTAGGCTCATCTTGATGAGCAATATATCAGGGGTTATGAGAAATCCTTATTTTCCCTAGTCCCTTGACATATCCTACCTGAACTACGAGGTTCTTGTGTTATCTGAGTAGGTTGCTCCACAACACCTTGTGATCCTGCTCATGTTCCATCAAACGGATCAATGTTCTATTGTGGTTCTTGAACTTTTCAAGTTCTACTGTCCTCCCACTGTTTATTTTAGAGACAATCTCTTCTTAGAAACACTGTGGTCTGAGCAACAAACAGTTTGTTCTCGACTGGGTTGTAGAAATAATATCTTTTCAGGATATCCCAAAAAACATTTATCTGGCTTGGGTCCAAGTTTATTTGTAAACTCTTTTACATAAACGTCATAACCCCAAATCTTTATGAATTACATACTAGGACACTTCCTACTCCATATCTCATATGGCGTTATTCATAATCCGTTTTTGATGGAACAAGGTTAAGGGCGAAATTTGCTGTAATTAGAACATAGCCCCAAAAGTAAACTGGAAGTTCTGTTTGACTCATCTTGGACCGAACCGTGTCCTACACGGTTTGAACTCTCCTCTTAGACACGCCAAACCCATGTGGCGTGCTAGGTGGAGCGAGTTTTGGATCATATCCAACACTCCCATGGATTATTCTTGGCTCAAGTACTTTCCTCTATCATCCAATCGTAGAGCCTAAATACTTTTGCCAAGCTGGTTCTCTACTTCATTCCTGAATACTTTGAACAATTCAAAGGATTCTGATTTGTTTCTTCCTAAGATACACAAATCCATATTTCTCTGATCCCATCAGTAAATATAATGAAGTACTGAAAACCATCTTTAGCATTTGTGCTTAGCGGCCTTCATACATCAATATGTATGATTACCAAAAGATCATATCTTTGCCCAATAAGTCTTACATGTCTCATATGATTAAATGAGTTCCAGAAATCCATCCACATGGTTTCTAGATATGTATCTCTTATTTATGAGGCATAAACAATAATCACTAAAGATAAGAGAAGTTCATGTCAATATATGCAAACTCCTTGGTATTAATGTTATAGATGAAATTATCATGATGAAGGATATACAATCCACTTAGACAAAATTGCATTACAATAATGCATATCATAATAAATGGATCAACATTTGTCCTTTATTATGATAAGGAGCTTTCTTGTCCAAACAAGAAACTATGATAATGGTCCTACTCATAGCAGGGACATAATCACTTTTGTCTAATTCATGAACAAATTCATAGAGGTAGAAATAATTCCCTACGGCTAATTCAGCAACCCATTGCTTCATTGCCCCACGTGTAGGATTATTTCTTCCTTATTCAATTGTTTTTCATCTCTTGAGATCCTCCACATTTCAATAAATGTGAGATCCTCATCTATAGATGATGAGATAGACACATTGATTTCTATAACAAAATACCAAATATTGGAATTCATAATTCCTTTATTACTTACTTCCAGGTACTTTGTGTAGTCTCTCTTCCCCTGCACCACCTAAGGGACTCCAGGGCAACTTGGTTTTAGCAACAGGCTTGCTTTATACACATGGGGTCGGCGCAAACTATTTGCCCTTACCCATGTTGTTATCCACTAACAACTTTGCCCATGCCCATTATTAGTGTTTTGTTTTAGTGATTTTTCAATCATATTGAGTAAATCAATTTTAAAACAAAAATATAATTGCATCCAATGCAATTATTGGTCCACTTGGGTGAATAACCGTTTATTCTTAATCTATCTCATAGATAATGCATATTCACTAATTTTTCAATCATATTGAATTAGTATATTTGCATAACCCAAAGTCGAGCAACACTTCAAACCCTTCATGTCTAGCTCGCCCTTTTGAAAGAGCTTCTTTCAATGTATGATCATATCATACTTCTCCATGTTCCTCTTCTTGCTTCCAAAGCTCAGAGTTCATGGTAGCTAGCATGAGGTAAGTCATAACTAAAGAACCATTCTTTGATATCCCTTCCATTAGGTTTTAGTGTGTTTTGGTAGTTGGTAGGAAGAGAACTTTATGTTCTACGATGTACAACAAATAATCTTTTTTTTAGAACAATTCTCAATTTTATACCAGTCTAGAAAATAGATAAAGTCGTGTTTTTATTTGTTTAATGCCATGGTTATTCAACATAATAGGATTCTGCAAAGTTTGTGACGTTTAACTATATTTAACAAGGATTTAATTTGTTAAACATAGCTCCCACTATTTTACTTCGGATTAACAACCCTCAAGATATTAATGCGGAAAATATCCTTATATTTTATAGTGGGCCAAGATCCATGTTTCATCTCCTTATGAGCCTGCTTTGGCAAGTCACCCATAATTTGACTACTTTAGGTAGGAACAATTCCAATTGCATCCCTTATGCAACTCTTGGTTCAATTGGACAAATAACTCCTTATTTATCCATCCGTATGGATAATCCCAATTGATTGCCTCTAGGTTTATTAATCATATTAATAGCCTAGTTGTGTTCAACCTCTTATTTAAACATTTGCACATTACTAGCTTGTGCCATCGCATTCCATCATTATGAACCAAGTCACCATGCTTTGGCACGCACGAACTTGATAAATCATGATGATAATGAGTGTTTAAATAACGAGAAGGCAAGAACATTTCTCACACTATGATTTTCAATCCACCGAATTGCATTTAACTTCACTAGCCATGTGACACAAACAACACACACACCCATGCAATCTACATGACTATACAATGCAACTCGATTATCAAACAATGCAAAAATTGAAACAACACCAATTTTTTTCTTTTTAGTTAGAGATAGGGCAATCTCAAAAAGTAAACCGGCAAGTCATAAGGCTCTCATATTCCCTCGGAAGTTCTATAACTTTGGTGATCGGTAGAACTTGCGGCCAGTTTCGTTAGACAGAACGGGCACAAACACAAAATATGTTTCTTCCGCACACTCATCAAACGTATCCCTAGCATTTACCTTCCGAGCTATTTATCCACGGGTTAAATTGCTGACGGTTTAGGACGGGTAGGATAGGATATTTAGAAGCGTAGTCCTCGACGTCATGATATCACTCACAAAACCCGATTCTCACACTCCCTCACCAAAATCCAAGGAACCCCACCGAATCTCACTACTCCGGCCCTCATTCCCTCAATCTTGGTGCAACGCCGTTCTCGCGGCCACAAATGTGAAGAAGTGATCTCGAACAATAGCTAATCTCCCCGGTCTTCAATTTCAAGCTTGCTCCTTTATTCCCTTTCAATTTCAATTTCACTTTCTATTTTACTTTTTTTTTTCATTTCCACACAATAACATTAAGCACATGGAGCCGACAGTACGATAGTAATATCCGAGGAGATCAAATATCAGAATTAGATAACATGGGGGTGGAATGTGTCAAATCAGTGATGTAACATAGATGTCGACACCCCCACACTTGATGCAAAGCAAATCACGAACCCAGTTGTCAATGTGTAAATGTGCTTTTCCAACCGATCCTCCTCATCACCTAAGATATAGAGAATATAAATAAAGCATAAGCACAGCCTCCTATAAGATCAACCAACCCCCACCCTATGACGTGCGGAAGAAATACCACGCACTACGGTACTCCACCTGTGATCGTGGTGTAAGGACACGACTCACCGCCACACCGAAGTGTGCTACCGTCTCTAACTCACCCTCACATCCCCTCAAAAGACGACATGTAAGAGAATCCACATAAGATGTATCAAATCAGCTCACCCTAATCAAACCTCCCTAACTCAACTCCCTCTATCATGACGCATAGGAAAGGACCATTCTAACAAGTGATGAAAGTCACAATGAAAGGCTTCCTAGGCTAGAGGCTGTAAATAAAAGGGGTAAACGGATCAATAGGGGTAACTAGTGGACCTAGGAGATGGAGACGGGACGTGAGGCCCCCATAAACATCACTCGCACAGCTGTTCCGTTGCCACTACGAGGAGGGTTGACGACTACCTAAGTGACGGTGGTGTAGCGCTAGTAGGATAACTAGTCTGAGAGGCAGCTACTCGCATTTCTAATGTGCATTAGCCCTATAAGTCTTCCTACTCCAGATTCTCGCGTCTACCTCACCTCAGATTTTCATACTTCTAAGAAATTCTATCATTAAGCCCTCTCCACATTCACTCTCTTCGATTGCCCTTTCTCAAAAATTTAAAATTTTATGTTTTTTTTTCTTCATATTTTCCTAGACTCTATATGCAATGGCCAACTCGACTAATCACACGATTTGGTAGGGGACTCAATAAAGTAAAAGTGCTAAAAAAAATGCATACTAAAAATCCTAACACAATACGACACTATATCAAACACTCTACACTAACCACACGTACTACACAATACGATACAGCTACATGTAACTGGCGATGCATAACTGACATGGCTAGCAAAATATACACAAACCCCCCCACACTTAAGCGTTTCGTTGTCCTCAACGAATTTGGAGATATAATAAGAGGACTCATCGCTTAAATGTGTAGGCGGTGGATCTCCACAATTATGGCTCAAAACGTAAAAACAAGAGAGAAAGTTAAAGGTACCTGGGGTTCCCGGACCTACATGGGCACCGTTGCCGCGAAACTGCAACAAGAAGGGGTCTTGTGGACCGTTCCGGATTCCGATGCGCCTACTCAACATTCTCTAACACACGCATCAAGAAGGGGAACCCGGAGCGTCTTTTGTACCTGTGTCCCTGCACACTGATTGAAAGTATTAAAGCAACTCTCTCTCACCCCTCAAAATCAAATATGGGGAACTAAAAGCAAAAACAGAAACAAATTGCATCCTACTCTACATTGGGTTGCCTCCCAAACAGCGCTTTGTAATTTAAGGTCGACGGCCCGACCATGTTACCTCAACCTTCTAGGATAGTGGAGACTGTTTTATCCCTCCACTTCTTCTTCTTCCACCATCTCTTCTCGATAACTTCACGTGCACCCCTGTGCTCTGAAGAAGGTGGACAATTGTGGAAGCCGACTCCTTTCATTTTGCAATTGATCTTCTTGAGAAACTTCCACCAAGTACCACTGGGCTCAAATGAATCTCTGGCCATAAAATCATTCCAATAGTACTTCCTTGATGCTATATGCTCTTCAAATGACCAATGAAAATTATCCACACCCCCACACTTGCTGACTTCCAACTCCTTGACTATGGCATATGGATGATCAATAGAATCGCCCATAGAAAAAGATATTGGAAGTTGCTCATCACATTGTTCCCCATAAGAATCTCCATACAATAATTTTTCCAGCTCGTTGCAGACTTGCGTGACATAGGATATGGAGAATTCATCATTAATCAGAGTTGGGGCTTTTACCTCAATAGCACTGAGCACAAGTGTTTCACCAGATTCATCGTCGACACACCACAGGCTTCCAATGTCGGTTTCTTCCCATTCATTCCAAGGATGTGAGGGTGCCTGCAGTTTTGGCTCGCAATACGGCAGATCTTCCCATCTTCGGCACACAGGTCCACCCCAGTCTGAATCAGAGTCTGAGTCCTCATAAATGGCAGAGTCCACCAATGGTTCCTGGACACTGCACTCTTCGTTCAGCTCAGGTATCTCTTCTTCCACTTGTGGTGGGGATGATGAAGGTTCAGTTTTAGGCTCACTGTCATGTGGCAAGGGCTCCTCTTGTGGCTCTTGAATACTTGATTCCCCTGTCACTGACAGTTTCTCTACTCGTTCCTTTATCCTCTTCATCATCTCCCTCACGTATTCCATACCTGTGGCAGAATCCTCTTGTGGCAATTGTGAAGCTATGGACAAAAATTTGGCGCAAACTTCCATGTCATTCATAATACTACGCCGTTCTGCCATATCCGCTTATGAGTCTTCCTGGTGCTGATGAAGCTGGGGTTCATGTACTCGACATGAGTCTCTACGGTCGTGCCAAATTCCGCATACGTAGCACCAAGTTATGCTTGCGTCCTCGTCTTCATTGTTACCCCTGCAGTGGAAACAGTAGGGGGGACCCGAATAACAGTCTTCGCTCCACATGCTTAAATTGTCTCTTGCTTCCTGCGTTCCTGAGAAACAAACTCACAAGAAACCCGTGAAGCACAGAGATATAGAATAAAAATATTAAAATCAAACTAAAATAAAAGTACTCTAAACTAACTCCTAACTAAATAATCTACCGTTGTCCCCGGCAACGGCGCCAAAAACTTGACACGAATTGTTACGTGTGTATGCGCAAGTGCACGGTCAAGTAATATAGGGGTGGTATTTCAACCCCGAGTTATCGATCCCACGAGGACAGGCTTGAGATTATCTAATTAGTTACTTAATTTAGAGTACGGTACAGGAGGAAAGATTTGATTGATTTATAAATTAAAATAACAACTGAGCTAATATTTTTGTATTTTTTATATTTAAGATATAAGTTTGGAGAAACTAGGCAATCTCTAGATCACCTAGGGTTGTAGACGATTTCCGGATTATCTGAGCAACACGTTAACTCTATTCTAACTAAGCCGGGTAACAGCGCTGACTATCTCCTATCGGTCTCAAGTCATTCTACTTCACGATACACTACAATCTCCTATCGGTCTCCTGTGTCTACCGGTCCGTTCTAGTAGGCTAACGACATGCACGAAAACGGGTCCTGTCGGTCCACCGTTGCACGAAACAGTCGAATTTCACCTACCGAATCAACCCACACTAGCCAATCCTAACACGTCTCTTCTCAGTCTCAGTGATACGGGATTGATGTTCAAGTTCTCTACACAATTAGGTTGAGTCACTGTCGTGCACTCATCTAATTAGCTAGCACGTCCGGGTAGCTACTCCATTCATACTAAAGATTAAGCATAGAACAAGAACAATTGAATAAAAATAAGTTAACTTTAAGCATGAATCAACTATTCAGTGAAACCCTAGTTCTTGAACCCTAGTTTTATCTCCTAATCGTGTCACTCAATTAGGATTACTAACATCAACAAGAAACTAGAATTGATTCAAAAGAAGAAGTCAAGAAATCATGAAGCAAAGATTAAATCCGGAAAATATTCATCGTTTACATAAACCCTAGGCTCTCAAAGAGATGCCTAGCAAAAAGTCTAGCTAATACTAATAAACCAAACAAGACTTACAAGTTTCTCCATAGAAAGATTGAGAGAGAAGAAGAAGAAATCAAGCTTAGAGCTTCAATGGAGGAGGAGTCCTCCTCTTGTGCGTGCCCTCTCTCTTCTCCTTGCGTTCATGGACTTCCTCTCTCACGTGTCTCTTTTTTCTTTTGTTTTATGTCTCTTTTTATCTTCACTTAGGGTGAATTAATTAATAATCAAAAAATTATTAATTAATATCCCTAATTCCTTGGCTTTTCCCGTGCGTTGATGGGTCTGCTAGCAGATCGTGCGATCTGCTTTTGCTGATCGTACGATCTGCTCTGATCCTACGATCTGCTACTTGATCTTGCATTCCAGTGAGTTCTCCCCTAGAAGATCGTGCGATCTGCTACTTGATCGTGTGATCTGCTACTTGATCCTAGGATCAACTTTTGATCCTACACTTCAAACTTTCTACAATGACACTTTGACCCCCTTTTTCCATCTTTGTCCTCTTTTCTTCCAATTTCTTTCTCTCCCAAGCTTTCGCATATGTTCCGAAATTCGTTTTCCTCCTCCTCTTGATCCATGAGCTCCGTCTCCTGTCCAACACAACACGAAAACACCCCGTGCGATCAAAAGTGACAAAATAAATGTAAATAATGTGAAAAACGCCCGGATTAATAATTTATCACTCAAAGCTAAACTTATCCAATTTCCTCAAGTTCATAGTGTATTTCTAATATATTCAACCCGGAAATTACACAAAACGGTACAAAAACGTAGAAGAAATATAACTCTAATATAGAGTTATCAAACACAATATTTGAATTTTGAGGGATTTTTAAATTCAATTTTTAATTGTTTTGTTGATCAATATCAACTAATTCATCTATTTGAGTTTGGGCACAACTCCAAATAATATATCCGGGTTTTCTAATTATCTTATTATCCTAATTGCATGCATCATCCATACACCAACCACAAAATAATAAGACAATAAAGTAAACAACCACAAAACATAAATAAAACGTGATGTGGATATGGCCTTTTCTAGACTAAGATAATTCCAAGCCAATGGAATTATCTATGAACCCTAAAAGCAAACATATCTCCATGCGTCTTAATCTTTTGGTCCATCCTTCATAGTCGTGTGGAATGCTCAATGCTCCATCTTTTGTGGCTCTCTTTGGCTTTGGGCTTGTTTTCTTCAATCTTGGCAAACAATCTAATTTATCTAGCCCTAGCTAACAACTATACTAAATAAAATAAATCTCACAAGTTGAGGAAAAAAATGACTCGCAGGCCATAAAACCCTAATTAATTATTACAATTAATTGATCATCTAGTAGGCCTTAAACCAAACCACAAAAATTAAACATCCACAACAAACCACATCCTAAGGCCATATCCAATCACCATACGAATTGCACATAAACAATTAAAATCCAATTTTAACGCGCTTGGTCAATTTTAATTGATTTTATGATATTCTAGGGTTAAAACGGTCCATGGGGCCCAACAATCTAATTTCCCGGGCCCAAAAAGAGAACCGAAAAGGCCTAGGGCCGGCCGGCCCCTAGCCCACGTGGCTAGGCCGCGGGCTAGGGCTGCCCCGGCCCCTAGGCTGAGCCTTGCTTGGGCGGCAAGCAAGGAGGGGCGGTCCCTAGGGGGGGCCGAACCTCCTTTGGGAGTTGTTTCCAATACAACTCCCTTGCTTGGTGCCCAAGTTTGGTTGTTTCCTTGTTTGGAAAGAACTCTTTCTTCCCCAAGGATGCCCAAACCCTAGATCTAAGATCCTAAAATTTCTCAAACTCACTAATTCATGCATCCAATGCAAAAAGTAGATCTTGTTATGATAGATTATTGAAAAATTGCATTAAATGCTTGATTTGTCTTGTTTTACGCGATAAACAACAATTTTAAGGTGCAAACTATCAAAAACATAACACATAAACCACGTTTATGCTCTACGACATGTGGCTCTGATACCACTATAGGGGTTTTGAATCATGGATGCGCAACGGAAACAATAATAAATCATGCAAAAACCTCCAAGGATCACAAGTCAAGAGACATAACGATTGTAAGGGAAGAAATCAATAACACACCTTAGGGTTTCTCCTTTGATGACTTCAAACGCGAATTGTGTCACGTCTCTACGGTTGATCCACGCCTAGAGGTGAGATCCAGATCCTCCAAATCCTTGTGCTAGCTAGGAAGAATGGAAGAGGAAGAAGGAACCAAGCAACAATAGAGCACCAAGAGGTGGGGCGGCATCCTTTATGCCGACGGGTAGGGGGCGGCAATCCCAAGGGGTTCGGCCCCTTTTGGGACTTGCTCTCTCTCTGTCCTTTTCTCTCCCACTCACTTATGTTATGAGCATTAGTGTGGGAAGGAAGGAGCATCCTTTATATAGTCCAACAACTCCTTGTTAAGTACCTAAAGGCCTTATTCTAGTCCTACTAGAATTCGGTTTAGTCCCCTAGTCCTAATCATGTCCATACATGGATTAGTTCTATTTTCCCATTAATCCTAATCACGAGACATACAAGTCACACTCGTATATCCAATCCATAGTTTCTCGATCCTGGGAATAGCCTTATTCGTGCAAATAACATCAATATTCCATATTGATTTATTTGATTTTGGCCAGACATTTTATAAGCACTATCCCTCGAGTGGCCTAGGATATTTTCTCCCGTTATGTGGGAGGGACAAATTCTATCTACGTCCACTATGATCTCTAAGCTTGCTTCTTATTGTATCCAGTACACGCCTTTATAGCTACCCAGTTACGGTGTAGCATTTGACGCTACCAAAATCACAACAATCCACAACTAGAATGTCTAGTGACTTCAAGTATAAGGATGACAATGCCGTTGCACCGCGAGAAGCGCTTGTGACTTAACATAACGTGTATGTAGCCTTCTCGGAGATGGGTCAATCCAGTATGCCATTACTCCTAATGCATACCCATGTGTTAGATCATGATATCTCCATATCAATCCAACCTCATACTAGTCTATAGATGATTTTCTTATTAATCATTATAATCGACTAGGGATATATAAGAATATAACACTTATATTCTAAGGACTTCATTCATGTTATCATATCTCTATATCGATAACATAATGAATCGTAAATCCATATGTCACAATTAATTGATTGCCTCTAGGGCACAATTCCAACACTTTGTGTCTCTACTATTACTGAAAACTTTATATATGTCTTCATATTATGAACTTCTCATGATCTTCTTATCGATTTTTCCTCCCCTGATTTGTCTTGAAGCATTGAGCTACGGGGCGCCATTATGAAAAGTTCACTTATGAAAGACGCCTATGAGTGGCGAGCATCCACCTCCTCTCCTTCATTTCGACGGTTGTTTCTGAGTCTCGTCTGTCCTTCACCTCCTGGCATCATCGACTCGGTCATCCGACGAGCACGTGAGCATTTAGTTTCTCAGTTTTATCTTCCTCTCAGTAGATCCACTGATTCCTTGTCCTGCAAGCGTATGCAGTTGCAAGAAGATTAACAAATTACCCTTTTATGATTATAGTATTATGTCATCTCGACCACGCGAGTTTGTGCTTTTTGACATATAGACATCTCATGTATGGTGGTTTCAAGTACTATGTTATCATTGTGAATAACCTTTCTAAATATATATGTTTCTATCACATGCAACGCAAATCACAACTTCATAAAATCTTTATTCATTTTTGTACGCTATTTGAAAAATTATTCTCTTTCCCCTTCAATCTCCTACTATGACAATGGAGGTGGGAGGAGTACATTGGTCTTTGTAAGTAACGGATTATCACATCTCACATCCCGACACATACACCTAAATACATCATCCCTTCTGAACGACGCCACATTGTCGAAACGGGCCTCACACTACTTCACCATGCCTTGATGTCGACTTAGTACTGGCTTTATGCTTTCTCCACCGATGTGTACCTCAATAATCGCCTACCTAGTCGATCACTCAAGATGCGATCTCCCGTTGAGCCTATCTTTCATCAAAAGCCTAAATCTGACGAAGTTTGAATACGAGATATGGAAAACAGTTCCTTGCTTCAGAGAGTCTCACTAAACTGCTGTTGTATCCGTTAACTTTCTTTTGTCGCACGAAACAGTCTATTTCAAGAATGCGCGTGTAAACATCTGTTGTCGACTCATATTTACAAAATTGCCGGAGTTTTCAACATCAACCCTATTTCTACTAGGAAGTAGCTGTTAACTTCCTGGATACGCGAAAAACATACAACCGATTTGAATACGTCAATTTTTTGTAATAACTTACATGTTTGTTGTCTATTGGGTTCGAACCCTTGACTTGATGCAGTGGTTTTAAAATGCTCTACCATTTGAGCTAGCATCAATTTGCTGGATACGCTAATTTAATTGCGCACTAAAATGAATATGTTCATCTTCTATCAACAGACGACATGAGAAGGGAAATGATCAATGTAGGAATTCAGCGGAATCTGCATGCATAAACAGAATAAGAAATTAACACACACACACATACATGTAAGGAAGACTAACGGCGACATTGGCATTAACTTCAACCGATAAACACACCATCGGTGACCGGACTAGTACATGAAAGTTCAGACTAAATCCATCAGTGATGGATCTCTACAAACAAAAAAGAAAAAGAAGAAGAAACGATAATAAACAACAAATAAAAAACCACCACCAGCTGCACATCATAGCCATCTGAGCTCAGCCGTTATGGCCATGAATGAGGTGGTGTCGTTGTTGTGACGGCGTGGCTGCACCATAATCGATCTCAGTGGCGACCTCAATAATACCAGTGTCCTCAACTTGCTGGAGCAACCAAGCCACCATCTGGCCGTGGGTTTTGAAATGCAGTTTTCTTGTCATATCAAACACCTTGGTGGCACACTCACGAGAATCCGTCGTCCTCTTCCTCCCAACTTCCTGTGCCGATCCTTCCCCTTCTGTCGTGGTGCTGCTGCAGATTTTGCCGCCGCCGCCGAAGGTGACTATTCTTTGGAAGAAGAGGAGGAAGACATCGCAGCTGATAGGCGGAGGGCCGGAGGCAGATTCTTCTAGGCAGAGAGAGAGAGAGATGAGTGCTTAATGAGAGGTCTGCCTGTAGATTATAATTGATCATCTATTGCTTCATTTATTTATACTGCCTCCGTTTCTCTTTCCACTCTCGAATTTGCATATAATTCAAGGGTAAGTTAGTGGTGGTTGGAGAAATAATTTGTTTTGAGACAAATATGTGAGGGCAGTTAGAGAGCGAGAGAAAATAATGTTATAGCACCATGAAATTCATAGAGATAGTTATAGAGATACACGTAACATATACTTCATATGTTCAAATTCTATCTCTGTGTTGACTTTTTAAGTGATTTAGATAGCAAAATTATGCAGTTTTTGTGATAATTTTTCCATGTTGTTCCAGAGTAAAATGAAAGAATTACCAAATTCATGCATCATTTTACAGATAGAATCATCAGGTCAAAGTTATTCGGTAAATAATTAGAAAAGTCAAATCGGAGAGTAAGAGATGAAAGGGTAGTATTCTTTATCCAACTCCATACGTGTTGCAATACTACAATTACATTAAAGCATATTTAATGATAATAGGGTAAATGACATAAACCGTCCATGAGATATGACATTTTTTATTTTACTAGATTTCTATCCCGTAGTTTGAAAAATACCCAAAACCACTCTTATAATTAACATAGTGTTGTTTGCAAAAAAATAAATAAAAATAAATAAAAAAATAACATAGTGTTGACATAGAGTAACAGATGGATCAATGGTCTTTTCTACCATTGCACCTAAAAAAATTTACACTTTTTTATCGTAAAAAAGACAAAATCCACCCTTGTTGTATAGGTTATATACAAAAACACTCCTCGTGTTCGGGATATAACAAAACCCCCTATTAGAGACAGAAAAAAGCCCAGTCAGTGGATGGACATTAGACTTAGCACCTTTCTCTTACAATCACTTAGTATGGGAATGCAATCTGACTTTTTTATGATCATCTTTTCCCTATTTATGTTTTTTGTTTATTTTGTTCACGTTCTAGATGTTCTTGACCACCACCTCCAACACCACCACCACTTCCAATGCTTACCAAATTTTGTCTGTATAAATTACGCTTAATAAATTATACTTGACAACAGCAGCAACAACAGCACCAATGATTGGTATCTAAAGGGAGAAAGTTACACTTCAACTACAGTGCATTGAAAGTGAAATGCATATAAGGAGAAGATGAGTCTGCCTCTCAAACTCTCAATCTCTCCATCCGTTTCTCTCTCTTTCACAAACTCAAACCCTCTGTCCACATTCAACACACCAATATCACCCTCCACCTCTGCTACCCAGACCCGTGCACCCACCGCGAGAAGCATCACTGTAAACGATTAATCTAACATTCCTATTCCTATTCCGAATTCCCTTCTTATGTAATCCCCAAAGCTTTGTTTCGATCTTGTACTCGAACAGATCAAACCCAAAATCCCAAGTTCTGAGGTCCAAAAAATTGGAACCCAGAACCTCCTATCTCTTCTCCCCCATCTTCAGACCCTTCAACACAAAAACCTTGAAACCCCTCAGAAATCCAATACCCAGATACACTCCATCCACCAAAACCTCACTTTTCCAATAAAATCGCTAGTCCCATGGTGCAGGGGTGGACGGAGGATTCATTGTTAGGGGGGACACGAAAAGTTGCCATTTTTTATATGAAAGTGTAAGTATCACATATTTATTAAAGTACATTTATTATTAAGTCAAGATAAATTTTACTATTTTTTGTCCTGAATTCTATATGATTGTGGTCTTTCAATAAATTCTAGAAGTGTTTGGCACTTTATTAATGTATTTCTAATTCCACAAGGTTGCATAGGAGAATATATTGAGAAAATAAAGGGTGTTATATGAAGTTATTGGGAATATATTGAGAATTAATGGCTGCCAAACTATTTTGAGGGTGGCCATATAGGCCCACTTTGGGTCTCAAGTGGGTCCGCCCTTGCCACGGTGCATCGTCAAGACCACCACCGTTGCTACGATTACACCCAGACCCATCATCGCCGCCATCCTTCCAACCTTCGATTACCTAGCCACTAGCGGACCTGGACCCTCCTCTTTTTTCTGCCTCCGACCCACTCGTTTTCTTCATCTCCAACCCAACATAAACCTCGACCTAGAGCCACCTCGCTACTGTCGGCCATGAATTTTGACCAACCCTCTAGATCTGAGACAGGGAGAGGGAGAGAGAAAGCGAACTAAGAGAGAGAGTGGGCATACCAAGAACGGCAAACCATTACCACAAATCAAACACGCCCACCAAGAGAGAGCATCACCGGATCAAAAGAGAGCAGCGCTGACCCAATTTAACCCCGTCCCGATCGACAATTTTGGAGAAAGGAGAAGAAAGGGTCGGAGAAGGAGGGGACGTCACTGAGTTGGGGTCGGAGAAGGAGGGAGCTGTGAGAGGCCGACCCAATATAACCCCATCCTCCACATGGTGGTTCTGTCGCGGTGGTGGAGGGCATATAGAGAGAGTGGAATGGGGCAGCTAGGGTTAGATAGTGAGGAAGAAGAAGAAAAGAAAGTATTTGATGTGTGACATTTTTTTTTATAAAATGAATGTAAATATGTCTTTTCACCCCTCCGTTAGTATGCCGTTAGTTACTAACTCTGACAGGAGTAGAAATGACATATCCCCGAACACGAGGGGTGTTTTTGTATATAATCTATACAACGAGGGTGGATTTTTTCTTTTACCCTAAAAAGTAAACACACTTTCTCTCATCTAAAATTACAACCATTAGTAGTAGTAGAAAATCAAAACCAAAATATTACTCTTATCTCTTTGGGGATTTTTTTATTGGAGAAAGCACATTATGCATTTTCATGGTGGATTTAATCCATGAGCCAACAAAGTTGGTTGGAAATGCCCACCAACTAAAAAAAAAAAAAAGTTAAGGTCCATTTTTTGTGGGAAGTTGGTCCCACTTTAATTTTTTTAAAATTATTTGTGATGGGTAGTGGGTATCACTTTTTTTTATATATTTTTTTAAAAACTTTTTCATTTGGCAATGAGTCCTACCAACCCGTTTAGTGGGCTGCAGTTTTTCTCCGCCTCCCCCTCTATGCAGTAAATTTCTATTTCTCTCTCTCTTCTTTCAACAGCAACAACAACAAGAATAACTCTAACTCTAGAAAATTAAACTGACTCAATAACCTTGTATGAATGATCTACTACCCTCAACAACCTAAGCAGTTCAACGTTAAAAACATCTCAGTTCTATTAATTTTCAAGTCCAAAAGTTATCGTTTCTCTCTATACTCTTCTAAACCCTCAACTATTTAGTTTCAAAACAAAAACAAAGCTTCATTCGTGGAAGACTTCTAATCCGTCATAAACAAGTGTAAGTTTAACAAGCTTAGTTTTCTTTTGTTTTATATTTTCATTTCTAATGCCGTATTTTCATGATTATGTTTCTCGCGTTTTTTTTTTTTTTTTTTTTTTTTTTTTTTTTTTGGAAAACCACAAGGTTTACTAAGAGTAGATTGCAATAGGGGAGTGCTAGACAACTCTTGTAAGTCCTTACGGCAATCCCCGCTACGTAAACCCCATTTAATTTTGGGCATGCAGAGGGGCGTGCATGACTACTCTTGAACTCCCCTTCTGCATGCGCCAAACTCCAATTGGGGCTTACAGGTTGGGGCATGCAGGGGTGGCACAGTACCGAGCGCCCCCTGCATGCCCCAAGCTGTTAACACTAGTTGAATTTCTGGGCATGCAGGAGGGGCGTGCAGGACCACTCATAGAGTTATGTCACATGTGCCCAGGATTGGAGCAGCTTCCTCCTTCAGACAATACTGATGAAGATGATGTTTTGTATCTAATTGAGACATATGATGCCAAGAATATTGTTCACATGTTTGAGAAGTATGACAACGATGGATCAGTGGCACGTGGTGAACATTATCGGTAGAAGATGGTTCCTCGTAGGGGAAATTCATAGGTGCACACTGGAATTACGAATGATAGTCAGGAAAATGAAGGACCAAGTTGGGAGGCCGGTTTGAATGAGACCTTGGTCATGGTAGGGATCGACACGTTTAGGATGCATCGCTGAATGAAGGTTTGAAAACGAACTATACGGTGGTTGTGGAGGGACTGGACTTAGCGGCATGTGTGAAGGAGTACTAGTTCATTCTAGCAGCCTGGGTCTAGCAGTAATAGGTATGGGGATCCTATTCACGAAACTTGAAGCTTTCCATAGGATCCTGATTTGAAAAAAGAAATGTATGCAGACCCGCATGGAGACTCAAGTGGAGATGACTTACCAGATAACAATATACTGGATAACAGTAAACCGGGGGACAATGTACCGAAGAACTTTGGTCGTTGGGGTATAGGTTTGTAGCATCATCCCACACTTTCACTGGCCGCGGGGTAATTGCCAGTAACAGTAGGCATGGTTGTAATACCCCGTATTTATACTAGGGGTAAACTAGTAATTTGACACATGAAGTTCGGTTTTGAGTTACTAGAAATGATTGGTTAAATTTTCTCGAATTCGTAATTTAATTGAAAGGCTCGTATATGATTTTATACTATAAGATAAATTTTATTTATAATTTGGTTACCTAAAACTAACTCAAATAAAAAAACTAATTAATACATTATATTCCTACCTAGAGTACTACCAAAGCATGCTACAATTTCTACCTACTTGAAGTACTATCAAAACACCTAACAATTTTACATACCTAAGTGTACTCCCAAAACACCAAACAATTTTTCCTAAGCTTCCTATTGGCGAATTGACCAAGACTACCCACCAATTGGCCATTTGACCAAGATCAAAGACCAAATATGATTTGAACTAATCTAATTTGACCCTATCATTTTACTCTATTTAATTCCCCTTAACCCTCCTAACTCCCTCAGTAAAACACACAAGGAGAAACAAAACCCTCACCCACCTTCACCATCGCCACCACCATCAACGGACGCCATCACCACCATCACCTTCGATCATCTCTCTCACCCTCTACCCCACTCTATGCCTCTGTTTTCTCTCAGTCGACCTCTCTCTCTCTCTCACTCCCCTCAACTCTTTTCTCCAGCGAAAAGATCGCGGCAGCAGCAGTGGCCTACCACCACCGCCGCCGCCGAGAATATTCAACGGAAACAACCGCCATAGTAACCATCAACTCAACCTCTTTCCTCTCTCGCCGACTTTCTCTCTGATTCTTTCTGTTCTTTGTACCCAGAAATAGAAGAAGAAGAGAAGCAGCGACGACCATCGGAGCCACCGCCACAGACCCGAAGGTCAGCGACGGCAACCCCAAGGGGAAGCCAACGCCGACTCCTCCGCCTCTCTTCTCCACGTCTCAGCTCTCCCCCACTCTCCCTAAGTTTCGGCGAACCTAGAGGAGCCCCCACAACAGCTCCTAACCACCGGAGCACAATTAATTACGGCGAGTTCTTGGCCGGACTTCGGCAATTGATTTAACACTCATTTGGTAATCGTTTTAATCTATTATTGATGTAAATCTGCATATTTAGACTTGAATTTGAGTTCCGTAACAACAAAATTTGATGGGTAACATTTTTTGATGAGATTCATGAATTGACATTAGATGGAGAAGAAGATGAACGTGGAAGAGAAGAGAGCGGTACTTTTGTTATAAACAGAAAGTTGGGGTGACTTTACATAAAACAGAAACTTGAGGGGTGCCATATGACATATCAGAAACTTATGACACAATCTGATTTTTTTAAGCCTAATATTGTTTAAATCAAGTAAAAATCTATAAAAAATAAGTATTTAAAATCTCTTATATAACTTATATAAATAAGTAGCCTTGGGAAATAATGCGGGAGAAGATATATATATATATATATATATATATATATATATATATAATATGAAACATTTGGTTATGTTTTCATTATATAAGTATAGAAGTTTTATTTACAAGTTTATAATCTAAAATATGCACACACATATATATACATACACACACGCGCGCGCACACACACACATATATATACATACACACACACACATTATGAGTAAGATTTTAACTTATAAGAAATAGTTGACTCACAAAACTACTAAGAAATAGAATGTTTAAGTAAATATGTATAGCTATTTTAGCATACAAAAGTTAAAAGATAACATTTTTATAAAATGGAAGTTGGCCATAATTAAATTATTTTGACGTAATACCCCGTGTTTATACTAGGGGTAAACTAGTAATTTGACACATGAAGTTCGGTTTTGAGTTACTAGAAATGATTGGTTAAATTTTCTCGAATTCGTAATTTAATTGAAAGGCTCGTATATGATTTTATACTATAAGATAAATTTATTTATAATTTGGTTACCTAAAACTAACTCAAATAAAAAAACTAATTAATACATTATATTCCTACCTAGAGTACTACCAAAGCATGCTACAATTTCTACCTACTTGAAGTACTATCAAAACACCTAACAATTTTACATACCTAAGTGTACTCCCAAAACACCAAACAATTTTTCCTAAGCTTCCTATTGGCGAATTGACCAAGACTACCCACCAATTGGCCATTTGACCAAGATCAAAGACCAAATATGATTTGAACTAATCTAATTTGACCCTATCATTTTACTCTATTTAATTCCCCTTAACCCTCCTAACTCCCTCAGTAAAACACACAAGGAGAAACAAAACCCTCACCCACCTTCACCATCGCCACCACCATCAACGGACGCCATCACCACCATCACCTTCGATCATCTCTCTCACCCTCTACCCCACTCTATGCCTCTGTTTTCTCTCAGTCGACCTCTCTCTCTCTCTCACTCCCCTCAACTCTTTTCTCCAGCGAAAAGATCGCGGCAGCAGCAGTGGCCTACCACCACCGCCGCCGCCGAGAATATTCAACGGAAACAACCGCCATAGTAACCATCAACTCAACCTCTTTCCTCTCTCGCCGACTTTCTCTCTGATTCTTTCTGTTCTTTGTACCCAGAAATAGAAGAAGAAGAGAAGCAGCGACGACCATCGGAGCCACCGCCACAGACCCGAAGGTCAGCGACGGCAACCCCAAGGGGAAGCCAACGCCGACTCCTCCGCCTCTCTTCTCCACGTCTCAGCTCTCCCCCACTCTCCCTAAGTTTCGGCGAACCTAGAGGAGCCCCCACAACAGCTCCTAACCACCGGAGCACAATTAATTACGGCGAGTTCTTGGCCGGACTTCGGCAATTGATTTAACACTCATTCGGTAATCGTTTTAATCTATTATTGATGTAAATCTGCATATTTAGACTTGAATTTGAGTTCCGTAACAACAAAATTTGATGGGTAACATTTTTTGATGAGATTCATGAATTGACATTAGATGGAGAAGAAGATGAACGTGGAAGAGAAGACAGCGGTACTTTTGTTATAAACAGAAAGTTGGGGTGACTTTACATAAAACAGAAACTTGAGGGGTGCCATATGACATATCAGAAACTTATGACACAATCTGATTTTTTTAAGCCTAATATTGTTTAAATCAAGTAAAAATCTATAAAAAATAAGTATTTAAAATCTCTTATATAACTTATATAAATAAGTAGCCTTGGGAAATAATGCGGGAGAAGATATATATATATATATATATATATATATATATATATATATATATATATATATAATATGAAACATTTGGTTATGTTTTCATTATATAAGTATAGAAGTTTTATTTACAAGTTTATAATCTAAAATATGCACACACATATATATACATACACACACGCGCGCGCGCACACACACACATATATATACATACACACACACACATTATGAGTAAGATTTTAACTTATAAGAAATAGTTGACTCACAAAACTACTAAGAAATAGAATGTTTAAGTAAATATGTATAGCTATTTTAGCATACAAAAGTTAAAAGATAACATTTTTATAAAATGGAAGTTGGCCATAATTAAATTATTTTGAGGGAAAGTTTAAGAGTAAAATACAATATAACAGAAAAATAGTGTTTTCTTCAATCAAAGGGGTCATGCCCAAAGTAGCTACTCCTTCTTGAAGTAGTACTACTTATACCAGTAGGGGTCACTACGGTATAGGGGTGTCGACACTTAAGGTCTCATAGTTATAATTATGAGCGGGGTTTGACGTAGAGGCTCCCATAACGCTCGGGTGAATTGGGAATCATGGTATCTTAAGAGGCACCCTATTGTGATTTATCCCATCGTGACCTCTCTGAGGACGTACGTTATCCGTTGGGCTCTAATACGCCTCAGCCAAACAAATAATGAGAACGGAATCGATTTATGTTGACATCTCACTTGGGTACTCTTAATTATCATGTGATTATTTCATTTTTTGGTGCCAAAACTTGCTTTACATATTGCAGTATGAATATACTCAGTTTTTACTGATTAAATATTTTCCACCGGTCGGCTTGTGCTATTTCAAAAATCGCAGGTTACGAGTACGGGGGGAGACGTTCACAACGCGGATTTCTAGGGTATCAAGCTGTTTAGTATTTCACATTGTAATTTTCATTTTGAATGTAATGTACTTGTATAATGTCACTGGTTTATCTTTAATGTATGATAACTTATATTTAGATTATCGATGGACGATGGTTGTATTAACTCTAAATCGGCGATCCTGCTCCGTATCCAGTGGGGTTTATCTCCTCGGACGGAGGCATCTTACACAATATTCGGTTCGGCCGGCCGTATGATTTGGGGGTGTTGCCGATGGTATCAGAGCCGACGGTTCTAAGTTAATACGCGCCTACGGTATCCAGTAAATTAAAACGAAATAGTTTTTGAAATTAAAACTAATATAGGAAAACCAAAACCAGTAGTAAAATCTGACAAGTCGGGGTTGCAGGGTAGCTTATTCCCTATTTTCCTGATATCTGTTTACACGATATGCCTTACAGTCAGGAGAATTTCTCACTAAATGGGATTACATGTGATGCCACCAAGCGTGGTCATTATTTGTTTGGATGTCGGACTGGTATGAAATTCATGTTCACCTTAGAATATTTCAATGATATTACGACCTCATACACGAGTACTATATATGTGTGAATAAGTTAGATATTATTTCGAATGAGATTATATACATAGGATACCATGCGATATTCAAACCCTCCTCGCTACTATACCATGAGTCGCAGAACTCAAAAAGTATCAATGAATCAAGGAAACCAGCAAACTGAAGGAAAACCGGCTCCACAGTACGACCTAGTCCGGTTCCAGAACATGGAACAAGCTACACTAACTATGATTGAAATCATCCATAACACTCAAGCAGGAGGAGAAGATGTGATGAGAAGGATTGTGAAACTCCGACCAGACTACTCCTATGGAACTGATGACTCGACGACCTTGGAGGACTGGATCCGCGACTTTGGGAAGACGCTAAAATCAGTGTGTTGACCAGGGGAGAAACGGGTAGAGATAGATGTGCACTACTTCAAGAAGGAGGCTGAACACTGGTGGTCTGCCAAGGGAGAAGAGCTCCTCGCTCAGTCGGGATTTGGTTGGGAACAGTTGAAGGCTGCCCTTCGGGAACGCTTCTACCCCGACCATGTCATATCTTGAAAGCTTAAGGAGTTCTGGGATCTAAAATAAAGGAATGACAGCCTCTCAGTCTACTACGACCGTTTCATGGAACTTATGAGGTTTGGAGCAGAGATCGTACAGACAGAAGCAAAGGTAGTCAAGAGGTTTGTGGAGGGCTTAAACTTACCAATTAGGAGCACTCTGAGTGAGAGTCTCTTTGAGACACTCCATGAAGCTTATGGAGCAGCACAAGATGTACAACGGATGTTCGAAGAGAACCTCGAGGAGAGCAGGAAGAGGAAATCAGAAGCACAAGCGGCACAAAATCTTCAGAACCGCGACTATGGAAACGACGATGGATATAAGAGGAACCGACCAAACCCAAATGCTGGAGGACAAGGTCCAATTCGAGTCTATCACTGCAGGCGTTGTGGAAACAATCACTCAGGGAAGGACTGCCATGGGAACAAGGTCAACTGTCTTGCCTGTGGAAATCTGGGACATCAGAAGTTTGAGAGCAGGTCGAAACCCCAAGGAAGTAACAGTGGAGGGAACTTCAACAATCATGGAAGGGGAAATGGTGCTTTTCTCCAAGGAGGAAACTACGGGTACAAACAGGGAGGCAACAACCAGTATGGAGGGAACAAGCGGAACTACCAGCAGAGGTTATAACGCCTGAGGAAACAACAATGACGGAGGGGGCTTCAATCAAGGAAACAACTGGAAAGGTGGAAACAACCGCCCCCAAGGAAATACTACAACAGCTCCAACAGTACCAGCAAACGCCGCCCGTACTGCAAATGGGACCATAACGTCATGAATCAGACGCAAGCAGAACATGCCAACGTGGTGACTGGTACATTCCATATCCATTCTGTCTCTGCATTTGTCCTATTTGATTCAGGAGCCACATTCTCCTTCATATCATCCACATCGGTTAAGAAGCTAGATTTACCCGCTCCTACACCCATATATGCTGCTGTCTCTACCCCTAATGGAGATGTTGTAACCTGTAGCGCCATGTAACCTGAAGTCAAACTAGAAATCCTACGTACTGAACTAACTTCAAACCTGATCCTTTACAACCTCGGTAACCTAGATGTCATCTAGGGTATGGATTTGCGTAGAAATTACAAATCAACCATTGAATGTGCCACCGAAAAGGTTCAGTTTCGTGGACCCAAGGGTGAGCGTCTATCCTATAGAGGTGTCACCAGTGGACCCAGAATCCAAATTGTGTCAGTCCTAACCATCCTCTCGGAAATGAAGAAAGGGCATAAGGCATACCTCTGTACGGTCCATGATAAAGAGAAGGAAGGGTAGAAGTTGGAGGACATCCCAGTGCTCGAGTTCCCAAATCCCAGAAGAGGTTTCAGGAATGCCTCCAAGTGGGCAGTGGACTTTATGATCGACCTAGTACTAGGGACTGGACCGATCTACAAGGCACCATACAAATGGCACCAGCAGAACTGAAGGAGTAGAAAGAGAAACTTAAAGAGTTTCTAGACAAGGGCTTCATCCGGCCTAGTGTCTCACCATGGGGAGCACCAGTTGTTCGTGAAGAAGAAGGACGGGAGTCTCAGGCTTTGCATAGAATACCGCAAATTGAATAGTGTAACCGTAAGGAACAAGTACCCGCTTCCCACGATCGATGACTTGTTTGACCAGTTACAAGGAGCCGGTACGTTCTCGAAGATCGATTTAAGGTCAGGATACCACCAGCTCAGGATAGTAGAGCAGGATATTCCCAAGACAGCATTCAGGGTTCGCTATGTCTACATTGAGTTCACGGTGATGTCGTTCGGCTTGACTAATGCACCATCAGCGTTCATGGGGTTGATGAACCGCGTCTTATAGAAGTACCTGGACATATTTGTTGTCGTTTTCATTGACGACATCCTGATCTACTCCAAGAGAAAGGAAGAGCAAGAGCAACACTTGAGGGAGGTATTGGACACTCTCAGAGAGAAAAAGTTGTACGAGAAGCAGTCAAAGTGCGAGTTTTGGCTCGATCGAGTGCCTTTTCTTGGCCATATGATATCCAAGGAAGGTGTGTCAGTGGACCCAGGGAAAGTGGCTGCGGTCAGAGATTGGCCTACACCAAAGAACGTGACAGAGATAAGAAGCTTCTTGGGACTGGAAGGATACTATCGAAGGTTTGTAAAAGATTTCTCGAAGATCGCGAAACCTCTGACTAATCTGATAAAGAAAACGACCAAGTACGTGTGGGACAACAAGTGTGAGGAGGCGTTCCAAACATTCAAGGATAGGTTGACAACAGCCCCTGTGTTGACCTTACCTACTGAAGGAGGAGAGATTGAAGTCTACATAGATGCGTCAAAACATGGCTTGGGGGTGTGTATTGATGCAAGATGGAAAGGTTATTGCTTATGCTTCAAGAAAACTAAATCCATACGAGGAAAACTATCCCACTCATGACTTGGAGTTGGCGGCTATAGTATTTTCCCTGAAGATATGGAGATATTATTTGTATGGTACGACTTGCAAGATCTTCACTGACCAAAAAAGTCTAAAGTACATATTTACGCGGAAGGAGTTGAACATGCAGCAAAGGAGGAGGTTAGAGTTGGTGAAAGATTATGATCTCCAGATCCAGTACCACGAAGGGAAAGCCAATGTAGTGGAAGATGCGTTAAGCCGAAAGTCGAAGCACACGGTGAACGCTATATGGGTTTTGCCACCCAAGCTCTGCGAAGCATTTCAGAAGCTGGAAATTGAAGTATGTGCGAGGGGAACCGCGAGTAATATGTTGTGCAATTTGATGATTGTTTCGAACATCTTCGAGGTGATCAAGGAAGGATAGAAAGAAGACGCTTTTCTGCAACAGATTAAGGGAAAGATAAGCAAGAGTGAAGCCCTTGATTTCAAGATTGAGGAAGACGGTAGCGTGAAGTTCAAGGGAAGATGGTGCATACCACTTAAATGTGCAAAAGTGAAGGAGAAGATTATGAAAGAAGCCCACCCCGCGCCGTATTCAGTACACCCTGGAGGAGACAAGCTGTATAAGTATTTGAAGAAGAACTTCTGGTGGAAGGGCATGAAGAAGGAGGTAGCTGACTTTGTATCTCGATGTCTCACGTGTGAAAAGGTAAAATTTGAACACAAGAGACCAGGAGGGACACTGCAACTGTTAGATGTGTCAGTAAGGAAATGGGATTCCATCTCCATGGACTTCGTTACGGCCTTGCCAACTTCGACTAATGGCCTAAACCAGATATGGGTAAAAGTTGATCGACTAACGAAGACGACAAGATTCATTCCCATGAAAGACACTTGGGATATGGAAAAGAGGGCGGATGCATACATGAAGAATGTTGTAAGACTACATGGAGTACCTAGTTCGATTGTTTCTAACAGGGATCCAAACTTCTTATCGCACTTTTGGAGGGAACTACAGAAGGCTATGGGCACTGAACTCAAGTTTAGCACCGCTTTTCACCCAGCTACAGATGGACAGACAGAGAGGATGATCCAGACGCTGGAAGACATGTTGAGAGCCTGTATTTTAGACTTTGTAGGATCGTGGGTGGACAAGCTACCACTAATAGAGTTCTCCTAAAACAACAGCTACCATGCCAGCATAGGAATGGCACCCTACGAGGCGTTGTATGGAAGAAAATGCAGGACACCGATCTGTTGGAGTGACATCAGTGAGATGATCATTCTAGCACCAAAAATGATTGAGGAGTCGACAAACCTGATTTGTATGATTCAACAAAGGATGAGGGCATTCCAGGATCGACAGAAGTCTTATACCGATTCGAAGAGGTGACCCTTGGAATTCAAGGTATGTGACAAGGTATTTTTGAAGGTTTCTTCAATCAAAGGGGTCATGAGATTCAACCAGAAGGAAAAGATGAGTCCCAAGTTCATTGGACCGTGTGAGGTGATGGATCATATAGGAGAGGTTGCCTATCGCCTAAATCTTCCCAACAGCCTAGGTCGAGTTCATAATGTCTTCCATGTCTCGCAACTCAAGCCTTACATTCACGACCCGAGCCTTGTCCTTAACCCAGAACCGGTTGATCTCTATCTGTCTCTTTCATACGAAGAGCAACCCATTAAAATCCAGGATAGGAAGACCAGGAACACCCGTACCAAGTCAACTACGCTGGTCAAGGTTCTCTGGTCCAACCAACTACAGGAGGGAGCTACACGGGAAGCATAAGCCGACATGATGAAACATTACCCCCACCTTTTTGACCAGGTAAAACAATCCGCGAGAGTATAACCCTACGATTTAGTATATGTGCAACACTCATAACTACGCATGACATAATTATATCATATCTAAATTACAAAGTTACATGTTCATATCATAGCATTACTTTGGCGTTTCACGACACATATAGTGCACCGTAAAACTATATATTCTTTCATATGCCACATGTGAGTCGCTTCAGATGACGCAGTGCTAGCTTCGGGGTCGAAGCTCCTTTTAAGGGGGATATGACGTAATACCCCGTGTTTATACTAGGGGTAAACTAGTAATTTGACACATGAAGTTCGGTTTTGAGTTACTAGAAAGGATTGGTTAAATTTTCTCGAATTCGTAATTTAATTGAAACGCTCGTATATTATTTTTATACTATAAGATAAATTTATTTATAATTTGGTTACCTAAAACTACCTTAAATAAAATAACTAATTAATACATTATATTCCTACCTAGAGTACTACCAAATCATGCTACAATTTCAACCTACTTGTAGTACTATCAAAACACCTAACAATTTTTACATTCCTAAGTGTACTCTTAAAACACCAAACAATTTTTCCTAAGCTTCCTATAGGCCAATTGACCAAGACTACCCACCAATTGGCCATTTGACCAAGACCAAAGACCTAATATGGTTGGACCTAATATAATTTGACCCTACCATTTTACTCTATTTAATTCCCCTTAACCCTCCTAACTCCATCAGTAAACACAGCAAGAGAAACAAAACCCTCCCCCACCTTCACCATCGCCACCACCATCAACGGACGTCGCCGCCACCATCACCTCCGACCATCTCTCTCACCCTCTGTCCCCCTCTCTGCCTCTGTTTTCTCTCAGTCGACCTCTCTCTCTCACTCCCCTCCTCTGTTTTCTCGGCGAAAAGATAGCAGCACCAGCAGTGGCCTACCACCACCGCCGACGACAAAAACCGAAGGAAACAACTTCCATTGCAACCATCAAATCCACTTCTTCTCTCTCTCGCCGAATATCTCTCTGATTCTCTCTGTTCTTCGCACTCGGAAACAGAGGAAGAAGAGAAGCAGAGCAGCCACTGGAGCCACCGCCACAGACCTGAAGGCTAGCGACGGCAGCCCCGACGGGAAGCCAACGCTGACTCATCCGCCTCTCTTCTCCACGTCTCAGCTCTCCCCCACTCTCCCTAAGGTCCGTAGAACCTAGAGGAGCCCCCACAACAGATCCTAACCACCGGAGCTCCCTTAATTCCGGCGATTTCTTGGCAAGACTTCGGCGATTGATTTAACCCTCATTTGGTAATCGTTTTAATCTATTATTGATGTAGATCTACATATTTAGACTTGAATTTGAGTTATGTAACAACAAAATTAGATGGGTAACAATGTTTCATGAGATTCATGAATTGGCATTAGATGGAGAAGAAGATGAACGTGGAAGTGAAGAGATGGGTTATTTTGTCATAAACAGAAAGTTGGGGCGACTTTACATAAAACAGAAACTTGAGGGGTGCCATGTGAAATATCATAAACTTATGACACAACCTGATTTTTTGTAAGCCAAATATTGTTTAAATCAAGTAAAAATAAAAAAAATAAGTATTTAAAATCTCTTTTATATAAGTAGCCTTGGGAAATAATGTGGGGAGAAGATATATATGTCTATATTTATATATAAGTATACTTATATATATATATATAAGTATATATATATATATATATATATATATATATATATATATATATATATATATATATATATATATATATATATATATATATATATATATGAACTTTTGACAGAAAACCCCCCTGCAGTATGGTCTAGTTGACACTTAGCCACCAACAGTATTCATTTTGTCAGAAAACCCCCTGCAGTTTTACTTTTACTGACATCGCGCACCATTTTACTAAAATTGTTAGTAGCTAAGTGTCGGTAAAAGTAAAACTGCAAGGAGGTTTTTGTTTCAAAAATGGTGCGCGATGTCGGTAAAAGTGAAACTGCAGGGGGGTTTTCTGACAAAATCAATACTGTTGGTAGCTAAGTGTTAGCAAAACCATACTGCAAGGGTATAGACAAAATCAATGGTTATGTTTTCATTATATAAGTATAGACGTTTTATTTACATGTTTATAAACTAAAATACGCACACACACATATATACATATATATATTCACACACACACACACACATTATGAGTAAGATTTTAACTTATAAGAAATAGTTCACTAACAAAACTACTAACAAATAGAAAGTTTACATAAATATGTATAGCAATTTTAGCATATACAAGTTAAAACATAACATTTTTATAAAATGGAAGTTGACCGTAATTAAATTATTTTGAGGGAAAGTTTAAGAGTAAAATACAATATAACATGAACAGAGTGTTTTAAATAGTTCCCTAAGTGTTGAATTAAGAATGGAACTAAATATTGGAATAATTATGCTCATTAAAGTTAACCAAATCATTCTTGTGAAATATTATTTAGTTCTAAAATTAATAATTGGAGGGGTGTATGGTAGATTGTGTAATTAATCAAATATGAGTTTTCTAAATGTAATTATTTAATAATCCTTTAAATATATCTTATAAATTACAACATATTTATAGAGTAACAAAATAATTGTCTTGAAATTTATTTTAAATAAATAAATGAGGGAATTGGGTTATTTTGAAACATTAAAATAAGGGGATCACTCAAGAATGGAACATTCATCGCATAATGCATTTCACATGTTAGTTGAAATTTGAATTAATAAGAAATTATAATTTGGAGGCAACAATTTCGTAGACGCCGAGTTTGTTGAGTACGAGTGGTAGGACTCCCATTGTCATAGATACATCGATCTAGTCATCACCGGTAAGTTCATATGTGCAATACTTTAACTATCAAATGTGATTTGGTGTGCGTAGACATATGATCTTGTTATAACTCCCGATATTTGAAATTGATCAAGTGTGGTGAAATAAGTTTTGAGAATCCAATCTTTGAATATTTCAGTTAGAAATTATGAATCTTGAACCAATGATACTTTTATGTGATGACAAGTTGGAAATCAAATGATACTCTTGAGAAATGATGGTTTGGAACCAATTGTGATTATTATGAAACGACGAATGAATAATGCACAATTACATAATTGGGGAGATGTACGGAAGATGTGTGTGGAGGCTACGGCCGAAGGCGCATGTGAGTCAATCCTCCTAGGGTACTAACCCTACGAAATTGCATACCCTACCCCGTGGTTAGCTTGTATGCACCCGGGATTCAGTTATATGTGAAAACTATAGAGTACTACTTATACCAGTAGGGGTCACTACGGTATAGGGGTGTCGACACTTAAGGTCTCATAGTTATAATTATGACCGGGGATAGACGTAGGGGCTTCCATAACGCTCGGGTGAATTGGGAATCATGGTATCCCAAGAGGCAACCTATTGTGATATAACGCATCGTGACCTCTCTATGGACATACGTTACCCGCTGGACTCTAATACGCCTCAGCCAAACTAATAATGAGAACGGAATCGACTTATGTTGACATCTCACTTGGGTACTTTTAATTATCATGTGATATTTCATGTTTTAGTGCCAAAACTCGCTTTACATATTGCAGTATGAATTTACTCAGTTTTTACTGATTAAATATTTTCCTGCGATCGGCTTGTGCTATTTTTAAACCCGCAGGTTACGAGTAAGGTTGAAGACGTTCACAACGCGGATGGCTAGGGTATCAAGCTGTTTAGTATTGCACATAGTAATTTTCATTTTGAATGTAATGTACTTGTATCTTTCAGACAATGTCACATGTTTATCTTTAATGTATGATAACTTATATTTGGATTATCGATGGTTGTATTAATTGTGAACCGACGATCCTGCTCCGTATCCAGTGGGGTTTATCTCCTCGGACGGTGACATCTTACCAAGTATACGGTTCGGCCAGCCGTATGATTTGGGGGTGTTGCAATGGCGGTTCACGTAAATTATTATGGGTGTTTTAATCGCATGATGAGATCAAGGGTATCCTATGGGTTCCTGCAACTAAAAAAGGTTGGAAATGGGGTCGTGGGAAGATAGATTGAACAAGGGTGACTCTCAAATGTCGCTATCCTTTTTGTGGTTGGTACATAGAGGCTTACAAAAAACGAGAAAGATAGATTTTTCAAGATTAAAAAATAAAAAACCATCCACACATGTTCCTCATCCACCAACAATTTCAGACAAGCAAATGTGACGTTTAAGGACATTGCATATGAAATGCTTGATCGATATTAAATGAGAAGTCGCGCCTTATCGTTCTTGATGTCAAAGCTTACGTGGAACTCTCCTACAAACCAAGATCAGTGATGGGAAATGCTACTAAAGTAGATGAAGGCGCTACGCATATTCATGGCACCAGAAAAGAACAATACTTCTAGCTCTCTGCAGTTTTCTACATGTTAAAGACTCACTAAGTCTTGATAACTCCGTCATTAGAGTTATATTCTATATTGATAATATATCAATTTTTTTTGGATTTTTGAGATGTTTTGAGAGGATATTGAGCGTGTAATTGAAATATTCATGAATCAGAGCTTTATGTGCATTATTGTGTTGTCCGGTCATTTTTCGTATTAGTTTGAGCATTTTATACGTTGGATAGAATATCGGTATGTTCTGTTGTGTTCTCAGGTTTTGGAGGTTTGGGGAGTTTATTTGGAGAGGAGAATCAACTTGGGAAGATGGGAAAATATCGGGAATGAACAACGAGAATGAAGAGAAGTAAAGCTGGAGGAGAAAAGAGACTTACCTTTACTATTTTGATGATATTTGAAACTCTACAATAATTTTGGAGTTATACCAGTGGAACATGAAAGTAAACTCAAAGAGATTTTCAACGTTAGAACATTGAGCTAAATCGGAGACCATACGAGGAAGATATGGTATGTTGAATAAGATGCATATACGAAGAAGAGTTTGAAAAGTTGCACTAGACCATTCTGTACTCTTATGGCTATATCTGGAGCCACATAAGGAAGTTTGGAGCAAGTTATGTGCCATTGGAAAGTAGACATGCAGTGATTTTTAACGATATATGGTATGCTCAAATATGAGTTCTGATGAGGGAGTTAAAGCCCTGCAAGATCAACAAAGTGCTGCGGGCAGCTTAGCTCGCACGAGCTTGGACAGAACTCACACGAGCTGGTGTGCTGGAGGTGGCCATCCTTTTGGGATAAATAGTGAAATAAATTATAGTTAAGGTCGAGAATGAATTTCTATGACTACCTTACGACATAGGGACAATTTCTATAGGAAGATACGCTAGAAAAATGCGGAGGAGGCATGTAGGAACACGAGTTGGATTCTTTAGAGCATGACAGAGCTAGGATTCAACATTTGATCTTCCAAAACTCTTTCTACCTATCTCTTTAATGTTTATCATGCATTTATTCATCATACTCGTTGATATGAGGAGCTAAAATCTCTAGAACCAAAACCCGAGTTGGGATTAGGATTTCGGTAGCGGATTTGATGATTATAACGCTGTGATTCACGTTTGATAACTTAATTGATGTAGATTTTATGCTATGATCGTTTTATGCTCTTCATATTAACTAGTTTGTGGATGATGATTCATGATTCTACGATTTAATAAGAGACTCTTCGGTTACTCATTAGTTTATCTTCGGTAAATTAGAATGATCATCTATTCAAAATCGCGTACTTGGGGTGACGCAGTCGGGTGAATTGGGGGTTTGAGTAGAAACAAGATCTTAATGCTTGTTTATAATTGGCTAAGTATTTGGTGACTCAGTCTTGACTAATTATAGGCATAACAATAGATATCTTGTGACTCGTTACTTTGTTAATGCTCGTCTAGCATGGTAATCACATCAATGTTTCATGAATTATATCCAACTGCCGATACTAAACCCTAGCAAATTCCAAGCAAGGCGCCCGGATCACTTCTCCCACATTTGACTCTTAACAATTCAAAACCTCTTGTGTTCATAATTATCTCGTTTTCATTATTTTGTTAGTGTCGAGCAAGAAATTATGTGATTGTTAAAATTTATAAGCATATCTTTCGAATTTGGCATGATCGCATTTCCAGAGCAATATGATTATAATCACTTTTTCCCTTTCCCTCAAATGGTGCACGGTCGCCACATATCACTGAGTTGACTCAAGATTGAAAGGAAAACGTTAATAAATCTTTTCAATAGTTGTTAAAAGGCGGACGACTTGGTTTAAGAAGAGCATTTACGGAGTTACCTAGTTGTTGAAAAACTTTAGCAACTTGTTTTGTTAGGCGCGACACTCAAGAGATATATAGAGGTTGTACTAAAATCTTCAATGAGATACCTAGTTGTCGTTTTCTACATAAATAAAGAAGATACCTAGTTGTAGGAAATATACCAGCTTGTTGTGTTAGGCGCAACTGTTCAAGATCTCTAGTTGTTTGTCTTCGCAGTTATCATATGTCCCATTTCCCTCTGAATCTCAACATGTTATCGATTAGGGGCTAATACTATCAGGCCTCCACTTCTTTCGGGATCTCGATTTGTTCTCGGCTAGTGGCTAATACTACCAGGTCTAGATCAACTTAGTGATAGAATGTTTTCAAATAGGGCACCGTAGAGCGGAATCGTCAACATGGTTTTTCTATAAACACAAAATTCACTCACCTGTTAATATTATATCAAAACACATGCTCTTTGGAGGCTGTAAATTATGTTAACCAAAGCCCATGTTTATTTTACAATTACTCTTTGATCAAAGACTCATTAAACGTACTAACGACTCATTCGAGAAGTTCAATCAAGCATGTTGGCGGAGAAAAAAATTATTGTGCTAACATTCTGGCGAAATTGGGAGCTTATCAGCCTTAAGACATGCTGATCTACTGGTGTATAACATTTTGAGAAAAAAATACTGGTGTATAACTCACCACGAGAAGATCTAAATCCCCTTTTCATCAACGATATGTTGAAGATGAACTCCCACTTCAATTGCTTTCTTAATATATAGTTTCATAGCCCGTTTGGATGTGCCAGATTAAGTGAGATTAAAAGATTATTATCTCATTTAATCTCGGCTGTTTATTTATGGATATTATTGGTTATGATTATGACAAATCCGGAACTATGTTTTGAAATTGCAGGGTTCTGATTTATTTATTTTTTAAATTAAATGTGTTCTTTTAGATAAAAAGAGCAAAAAGTTACAGAAGTTTAAGGCGTGCAAAAATTGTAGATGGTGGTTGTTTTGGTGAGGGTAGTAATGTCGAAGGGGTTTTTTTTAGAAGAAAAATATTTCATTAACTATAGGGGGTCACACCCAAAATATCAAAATTCAGTACACCCATACGTGCACTACTAAATAATAAGACATATCAATTTCAACATAAAATTTCTGAGCAAAAGAGTGAGCCAACTCGTTACTGGATCTGTAAGCAAAGGAGATTGGAAAGTGAACCAGTTTATCCAACATACTATTGGCTAGCTTCGAGTGTTATCGACCTGTAAGCAATGTCGAAGGTTGAAGGAGTGCAGATGTAAGTATCTTTTTCAGCTCAATTTTATTTCTTCTTATTAATATATTCTCTTCATATCATGTTTATTCTATCAGATTGTTTTCTTAATTACTTATGATTTTAGATCGAAATGGACATTGAGGTCTAGAGAGTGTGAAAGAGACATAGTCTTTAAGTTTAATTGGGGTGCCTGAGAGATTTTGCTTATTCATTGCCGATGTGTTGTTCGTAATAACTGGGTTACAACTATAGGATGTCTCAAATAGCTGAAGAGAGCTAAAACATTAAATTAGCATATATTTGTAAAAATTATCAATTTCCCTTTGTACCAATATGAATGTTTTTTTTTTTTTTTTTTTTTGGTAAACCGTGGTGTTCGTGCCAGTTTGCAGGTACCTTCACTAATCCACGCTGTGATATATCAATAGTTTAGCTGCAAATGCTCAGTATAACTGCAAAAGATCTTGTGAATTTCCAGTGCCACCCCCCCCCCCCCCCCCCCCCAAAGGATATTCTTTTTGTATTTTGAAACACATTTTACTTGTCACACCGTAGAAGTTATGAGATACTCATGGGTCGATTATTAGTGAAAATCTAACAGATTTTCACACAACTAGTTGTCGACTTAGTAATGTGAGATATCATGTCTACTGAACACATTATATATATGAGGTTGTGACTACCATGTACATACTGAACTCATTATATATATGAGGGTTGTATCTCGTGAAGTTATATCTCTATTCAGCATATAGAGTTACCAATTACCACCATTATGTTACAGATGATTGTACTTGGTTTGGGTTCATATTATGAAGATTTAGTATCAGATTTCATTTCAGTTTCTATGTATACTACGACATACTCCGTTTGTCCCATTTATATTGTCATGTTTTTTAAGCATTTTGAGGTGGTGATTAGACTAGGAAATTGATACAAGAATTTATCAATCTTTTTGTATTGTTATGGAGGCAGACTAACTCTACATATCATGAAACAAATTACAAGTCCTTGTAGATTTATACTAGCACGATTACCTCCTCAAAATGCATAAAAAAAGGCATTACAATAAAAATGGGACGAAGAGAGTATCTGGATAACTACAAAAGAACGAATAGTTAATTTTTTATTTAAGTTGGTTTAATTTGACGGCCAATAGTAATTTTGTTTTGTTTTGCATGTTACATCACAAAAGAGCTTCTATTGGTGATTTCTTTTTTCATCTTTTCCTTTATTAGAAAATGAAGTGTTTTATGTTCGATTATTTTTCCTTCTCTTTTCCTTCTCAACGATATTTGTATTTATTCTCTCTTTATCTCGCGTGTATTCTCTTTCTTACTAATGTAACCGACTCAACATCTTAAAACCCGGAAAACATAGCGAGTGAATACAAAACTCCATTTTAAAAATTAAAAAAAAAAACAAGCACATACAGGTTTTCCTGAAAGAAAAGAACAACTTGACAAATTAGAGTAAAAAAGGGGAAAGTGATATTAATCAAGTTCTAAAGATTGAACTTGTTGAACTCTTGAGCTAAGTTCTACAAATTGCCTGGTCTTCCCTATCTCATTTACTTTTTTATATAATCACTACTTCACTTTCATTATCACTTTCTTGCTCACCTCTCTCAACCTACATATATATGCAATAAGAAATCCCTCTAATGCATGTCTTAAAGCTAGCAAGTCTTCACTACTACTTAGCGAGTTTGAATGCGTCCCACGCACGTGTTACGTGTGTTCTTCAACTGAGCTGTCACTCATTTTCAACCACACACCTTAAAGTTTGAAAAGCCATGATGAACGTAAAACAAAACAAAATAGAGAAACAAACTGGGATCCCTATCATAACTCAGATTGTGCTCTTCTCGATTTTCTTTTTATCAGACACATACATGTGTTTATGTGAAGAAAAGTAAGAACAATACAGATAGAAACTAAAAAAAATAAACATCAACTTGACAGAAAATATTAGAACCTAACTGTTTAAAACTACACGAAAAGTACACCCCACCTTTCCTATGTCCAGCAACACCGTGGTGTATGTCGGAGCGGGGTTTAGGTAAATGAAACAAAAAAAACTGAGAAACATCCTACTACAAAATCTAGCCCAGACAACAAAGAGAAACCACCAAACGCCAGACACTGGCTAAAACTACCACCAGAGAGTTCGGTCACGTCTCCGCCTCCTCCGCCATGAGTTGACCACCTCACCCATTGGATCGTCGTTGAGTGGTGGTTGTGGACCATCCACAGTGAGGTTGACAGTTGGTGGGTTCCTCCGTGCGCAAGCTACCAGGCCCAGCACGAGCTGTGGTGAGACATTGACCTGGATTCTCTCCAGGCGGTGCTCGTCCCTGGGGTGACTGCAGGGTTCGCTTACCAGAACTCCGTCGCCGGGTTTCTCCTAAAGAAATCCTAACAACCGTCAACCACCTCAGGGTTGCCATAGTTGTGATGGCACTCTTTGTAGTCGTCGATGATAAAGGAGATGCCGTTGTTGTTGGGCTCGCCTGCCATTTCAGTGGAGTACCTAAGAGAGAAAGAGTGAGAGTGAGAGCGAGACCGAATGAGTGAAGAAGATTGATGATCAGGGGATTATTTATAGGCACTCCATCTAGGGTTTCGTCAAAAAAGGAATTGAGAAAGGTGAAATTGATTGAACACGTTTCAAGACATGCAAATGAAGACAAAACACATTTTTGTTGCAAGTTGATCCAAGAACACCACCACAGTAGTGCTTTACAGCACTCATAAACTGGTCCAGTGGGCCGACCAACCCGTCCAACCAAGCCCGAAACTTTACTACGATTTTGGGTTAAAAAGATTTGACTAACCCGACATTGTTTTGAAATTTAAGCTCGACGAACATATTGGCTGGGCTTTGGTTATGTAATTACGGCTCACTGAAGTATTCAATCAAGATCAGAAACAAAACACATAAATAAAATGTTATTACGAATTAAATAATGTTCCCTAACTAACTGGAACTGGAGTAAAGAAACCACAATTAAAGAGTGTTTGATAAAATTACTGCTCTCCTCCTGCCCGCCCTTGTACTGGTCCCTGGATGTTCACTCACCGCAACTAGACTCAGATCCGGTCACTTGGACTCCGCCAGGTGGTTCTCCCGAATATTAATTTTCTGCTTGCCGCGAAAACCTCCGAGTTCGAATCTGTGGCAGCCGCGAAGGCCTCGCCAGTCACCATGTCTCCGATGTTTCGAACCCCAAATGGTCGAACCCCTAATGGGATAGAGATAGAGAGACAGGAGAGAGAGAAGCTCTGTTTGTCTAAGCTCAAATGATACTTTTTTCGTTATTGTCGAGGTTATAAAAATTCAAAGCTGATCGGTGGATGTTATTCATTCTTATTTCAGTCCCTCCATTTCTTTATATTTCTCTTTTCACCCAACCTTTAGTAAACTATTTGTATATTTGGATACATGATTTTATAAAACTAATCTCGTTTGTGGGTGTACATTTTTTTTGGAGAAATACGAAACGATGTGTTTGTTCGCGATGTTAATTTTGACGATAATTATATTCTTTATGCTAGGAAATACTAAACATAAAACATATAAGCGTGACAGTATTTATTCTTGTAAGCAAATTTTTGAGAATTGAGAACGTATGATGGCATGCTCGCTTTTCAGTGAGCCATACGCGAAAAATTCCCCTTTTCACTCTGCCTCTAATAGTGAATGTCACTACCCTCAGTGAAGATAAGAAAGAAGAACGCCAAGTCATTTCTTCAATAGTAGTTAAAAGTTGGCGACCCAGAGTAGCTGGAAGGTGCATTTCTTCTTACAATGTTACAAATATATAATTTTAGATGCAATTTGGTACCACCTTGAGCACGGGGAACACGTCACACTCACGCTCCAGTACTTGACCACGATCATATGGGCCGAATTATTGATGCCCGTTTTGCACACCAAGCAGGCTCTATTTCTAAACCAGGCCATGAGGTAGGTTCTTGGCGACACATAAATTGCGGTTACGCATAACGTGGCGGTGCACACACCAAGCCATGGGAAGTTTAGTTTTGTGGATTGGTTGCTAGAGTATAGTCTGCCAAGATGCCTGCGGAGAGTGACGCGATTTCTAACATGTATGTGCAAGTGCACAAGCAAGTAATAAAGTAGAGCCTATTTCTACCCCGAGTTGCACTACTAGAAAAATAGACTTTAGTCACAGGCTTAAACTGTTGCAAAAACTCGCATTACCGTGGCCAAAAGTATTAGCTATGGGAGACGCCACGGTAAGTGAACGTGCTAATAAGGGGCGTGAGTTTTCAGTTTATACTATTAAATAAATTTATGTAGCAAGGCTATATATTTATTTTGTAATCTGTTATTAAACTGCGGAGTCTTTCTTGATGAAAATGCTTGACCTAAAATATTTCCATTCGTAGAAAACACATTACGACATATTTGAACACACACGCCTTAAACGCACGAGGCGACAAATAATACCGTTGCTTCCGTTAACTTGGAACTGTCTATTTATCGAACACACCCGCTTTAAACGCACGCGGAGACAAATAATATATTTGCTTTGCTTCCGTTAACTTTCTTTGATTGCACGAAACAATCTACTAATAGAACGCACACATAAAACATTTGGTGTCGACTCATTTATATCTAACAATAGCCCAAGTTATAAAACTGATGAAAAACATCAACCCTAATCCTTTACTCAGAAGTAGGAGCTAGTATATCAACTTAATGTGAAACACTTTGAATACGCCATCTTAAGCGCCCAGTGAAGAGCATCTAAGAGCATCTCCAGTAGTACTAGTTAAAAGTTATTTATAATTTGATGAAGATTTAACATTTCTATTTTAAATATTGCAAAATTTTAGTTAGTGCTCCAATAGTGTTAGTCAAATGATTAGCTAAATAACACGTGGCACATTCTCAACATTTCTTGTATGAGAATTTTAAGGAATTCAGGACATAACCTCTAAGAACATGGGTAAACAAAATATGAAGTTATTTATCCGGCTCGTTAAAAGTAGTGAGCGGGATAACTATCCGCTAAAATAATGAGCGTAGTAGAGAGCCTATTGGAGATAATATTTTTCCCATCTTATTTATATTTTGAAGATAACCGCCATATAAATAACCTATTGGAGATGCTCTAATATCATTGTCTTTCGATGTTCGTTCATCACAAGAACGAATGATAACTGCTTCTGGACTACACATGTACGCACAATAACAATGGCAGGTAACAAAAGAAGTTGGGAAAACATGAAAATTATCAAAAAAAAAAAAAAAAAAAAAAAGCAGAGCATTCATTTTAGAAACACTATCAGAAGTTAGGAAAACATGAAATATCTGAAACATTAAAAATTATCTGAAAATTCATTTTAGAAACACTATCAAAAGTCGGGAAAACATGAAAATCATCGAAAACATAGAAAAAATAGCAAAACATTCATTACTAAAACACTATCAGAAATTGCGAAAACATGAATAATCATCGAAAACATAGAAAAAACAGCAGAACATTCATTTCAGAAACACGGTACAAGAAAGAAAGACTTAATTACATTGACTCTTAAACTGATGATGTTCATCATATACGGATACGGGACTACACACCACGAGCAAAAAAAAAAAAAAAAAGAGCAAACAACTAGGTTACAACTTCAGCACTCCCAAATCTCAATCACTAACGCTGGGTGGTGGTTTCAGCCACAGCTTGGACCACCCTCGTCCTCCTCTTGCTGCTGGCGGCCAGTTGGCGGCGGGTACGGGTTCTGAAAAATTAGGTGGTCGGCGTCCATTAATTGACTGAACCCACCATCACTTTGTCCTCCTGAATAGTCGTTAAGGTTAATCATCTCCTCATCGGCAAAATCATTGGACTCTTGTGGTGCTGCTGTTGATGGTTATGATGGTGACAGCAACCACACCAGACAAGGGTCCTGCAGCAAAAGAAGGTCGCCGTCGGAAAACTCACCGACCCACCTCAACTGCAACTAGGGTTCACCGTCTGCTCAGCCACAAAACCCCAAAATTGCGGAGGCGATGGTGGCCGTGGTATTTTTGGCTGCACCCACATCGTAGGATTAGCCTCCACGGCAGGTGCGGTGTAATCCAAGCCAAAATGGTTGTCGCCGGCCACGACGGACGGCGGCGGCGGAGACGGCGGTGACGGCAGCGGAAGCAGAGATTCGCCTCGGATCTGTGGGGGCGGCGCGGCGACTGTTGGTTCAAGCGATTGCTTCGTGGCGGCGGCGGCGGCGGCGATGATCCCCGACTCCTCCACTTTCCTCAGCATCCACTCTATGGTCTGGCCATGGGTCTTGAGCTTCAGCTTCGTGGTCAATTTGAAGATCTTCACACAGCAGTCCGCTGGAAGCCTGACCCACCGGTCTCTGGCGTCCACCTGTGCTTGGCGGTCTTTTTTCGGCTGAGCTCCCTTCGCTGGAGATCTCGCCGGTTTTCTAGACCCGGAAGCTCCTATGTGCTCACCGGAGTTCTGAGAATCTATGAGAGAGAGGGAGAGAGAGAGTGAGAGAAAGAGAGTGAGAGATCGATGTGGTCGAGGAGGTGAGTGGGGGGTTAACTTTTTATTGATCATTGTCGCGACTCTCACTTCTCTTCTCTGTCTCTGTGCGTGTCATCTTCCTCTCCATTTTTACTACACACGGTGTGTGTCAAGAGACTGCATGAGTAGGTCTAAAGTTTATCATAGAAAAAAAATAATAGTATTAACTAAGTTTTGTATAATTTAAATAAGCTCTCATTTTGCTGGAGGTAGTGTTGTAAGAGCATCATCTCCAATGCTGTTAGATAAAATTTAGGCATATTTTACATAAAATTTACAGTTTTGCCTATTACGTAACTGTAAATTGAGCTCCTCCCTACAACAATGGTGCTAGCAACAAAATAGGCAAATCTATTTTATTTCAGTTTTTGTTTTATTCTCCACGATTTTCGCCTACAATATCTTAATAAATCTACACCATAAACAGATATACTCCAATAAAACCATGGGGAGAAAATTCATTTCGGATTTTTTGCCTAAAAGTTAGGGCCACGATGAACATTGGCGAAGACAATTTTAATCGCCAACTTTGGCGATAATGATGCCGATTATATATTTTGGATAAGACCATGGCGAATCCGTTGGAGTGATAGTTTTTTACATATTAGTTATTTTTTGCCTAAAATATTACATTTACCTAATCCCTTGGAAATGCTCTAAGGTTGTTGCTGTTTGCATAATTGTTTTTTGAAGAAGCAGTTTTTACTGTGTTTAGTACAAAATATTTTTCTACATTTCCGATAATTTCTGCTGTCTTACGACAATTTTCAATAAACAAATGGGGAAATGATTTTCCAGAACCTAAGTTTGATTAACTTATCTAGAACCGATTTTAATCTTGTCTTTTTTATAATTTTTAGCATTTATCTTTACTTATCTTGCCTTTCATCTTTGCGGAACATAAATATGTTATATATGTTCATCATTTTACTCTCTCACAACCGTTACACAATTGATTTTACCAAGCACAAAACAGTTCATATGTTTTCTCAAAAAAGAAAAGAACACTGTTTATATGAATATTTTAACGTAATCTTCATGTAATATATACCAAATAACATTTAGTTTAAAATTTAAAACAACTTTTTCACACTGATTTTCACACAACAACTTCTAATGTCGTAATTGCATTCTCAAACTGGTTCAGGGATCGTAAAACACCGAGCAACATACACCTTCACCCCTCTAATTTGTTTGAAGCACACGTTCACCTTTCAATTTGAAAATGACACTTTCACCCTTCCAGTGTACCGAACCAGAAAACTTACACTCATGTGACGTCTTCAGTCCAGAGTTGAGATTTCTCACTAAAAACAATTTTGAGGACAAATTCAACACCTATGCAAAATATGGGATTACTCAAAGTCATGGTTATGAGGGTTAATTGCCTTTTATCCCCTTGTGGTTGGGGGTTTGTGCGAAAGACCCCCTTGGGGATAGAAATTGTGCAAACACCCCCATGTGGTTTGGTTTTGTGCATTAAGGGGGTAATATTCTGTTAATGAGGTTCAAAAGACTTGAATACCCTTTTATTTATAGAATAATACACTCTTTTTGACATCTCACTTTCTCTGTCTAACTCTAATCTATCTCTTTTCTCAAAAAAAAAAAAAAAACCTCTAATCTTATCTCTCTACAACGTCTCCATCTTCCTCTATTTTTGTTGTTCTCCAAATTTTGATTCAAGAATACAAATTCAAGTGCCCAATTTTTAACAACTGAAATAAAGAAAAACATCCAAATCGGAGAATTTGAGTTCTATAACCCCACCAAAAATTCAAACAAAAAACACAAATTGTATGTACTAAAAAATTCAATCTCTCATTTTGCTAGACTGGAGTAAGGTCATTGTGCACAACTGTTTTTTGACAGCCAAAACACTTTTAGTGTGTTTGGTGATGTGTACAGAGGATCCTTCTGGGAAGTTCTCAATGTACACCTGTATCAGACAAGAACAAGAACAAGCACAGAGAGTGAGTAATGGTGTAGGGGTAAGCTCTTGTTAAGTGTCTGAGAGAGAGACAGTATAATGATTAGCCAAAGAGCCGAGAATTACAATAGAAGGCTAACGATCCTATATATCGGGTATAAAGGTGCCGTGACGAGGGGTTAATGCGTTCTCAAGTGACGGCTAGATATCTGTCTCGTAACGGCACGTTCGCCCGTACATATAGGTCACGTTACACGATCGTCCGTATATGTAGGGACCGTTCAAACGGCCGACCGTACATATAGGACACGTTACATGATCACTAAATCTCTCAGACAGTTAACAAGGGTCGCGCGCGAGTATAGCTATAGGCTCGCGCGCGACGAGCCTTACTCCAACCTCCAAGCCACTTGAACCCTACAACTTCCGCGCGATTAATATCGTGGGGTACCCTGTCTCACACCCCCCCCCCATATGGATAAGTGCGAATATAAAACAATAATTGAGTGATACCGGAGTACCATCGAACCTCCTGGATGGCTGCCACGTGGATGGCGATTGATTTGTCTGGAATGCACTATCTACATTAGCCCCCTTTTGCACGTATGCCACTCACGCCGTTGTGTGAACGCGCAAAATCATCCGTGCGTGGCGCCACGCAGATTTTTCTTATCAATTTGAATTGAATTCGAAAACCCTAGCCCCCAGAAGCAGTGATCATTGGCTAGGTCTCTATAACATCATAAAGCCTTTAATAGGGTGTAGCATGAAGAGGATTGCGGAATAAATCCACATATTTCCGCCGAGTACCGATGTGACGATTGATTTGAAAATATCTCAAAAGGTCGGGGTTTTCAAAGGACTCTATATAAACCCTCGTACTCCAACAATTAGAACTTTTCACACCATTGTTATTGGCGAAGCTTATGAGCAGAGAGCAAACTCTTCCAGCGAAAATCCAAACCCTCAATCTACTGTTCAATTATGCTAATCAAGCACTACAAGAACTCATTCAACAACAAGGTTAGCAAATTTCCCTTTTTCAGTAACGCAATTCCTCATATTTTGAAAATTCAAATCAAGTAGGCATGCATATTTGGGTTTAGTGTTCTTCATAGTATTCTTCATGTATGAACAGGGTATTGATTTTGGATTTCTTATTTTGCATGTGTTATTTGTATTATAGAAATTGATCGCACGAAATATTCAAAGGAAGCGATCGACTTGCCCGAGGTCTCAAAGGATCTGTGGTGCAAAGCCCCCTACTTGGGCGGCGACGATTTCTACTTGGCCACTGTTAAAGGGACTACTGTCCATAAATCTCTGGTGAAAGATGCTTTGCAGCTAGTGTCCGTGTTGGAATTGTGCCCTAGAGGCAATCAATTATTTGTGACATTTATGGATTTACGATTCATTATGTTATCAATATGGAGATATGTTAACATGAATGAAGTCCTTATAATATAAGTGTTATATTCTTAAATATCCCTAGTCGATTATAATGATTAATAGGACAATCATCTATAGACTAGTATGGGGTTGGCTTGATATGGAGATATCATGATCCAACACATGGGTATGCATTAGGAGTAATGGCATACTGGATTTACCCATCTCCGAGAAGGCTACATACATGTTATGTTAAGTCACAAGCGCTTCTCGCGGTGCAATGGTATTGTCATCCTTAGACTTGAAGTCACTAGATATTCTAGTTGTGGATTATTGTGATCTTGGTAGCGTTAAACGCTACACCGTAACTGGGTAGTTATAAAGGCGTGTACTGGATACAATAAGAAGCAAGCTTAGAGATCGTAGTGGACGTAGATAGAATTTGTCCCTCCCACATAACGAGAGCAAATATCCTAGGCCACTCGAGGGATAGTGCTTATAGAATGTCTGGCCAGACTCAAATAAATCAATATGGAATATTGATTTATTTGCACGAGTAAGGCTATTCCCATGGATCGAGAAACTATGGATTGGATATACGAGTGTGACTTGTATGTCTCGTGTCCAATCCGGATATAGAGACAAAGGGATGAGACAATTACTTGTACAAAGGTTTGTCATGATGACTATTCTATTTGTTGGCTAGAATGGATGTCTTGCTAGAGGCCGCTCCATATTAGTAAATTGTTACTACCAACTAAATAGAACCTATGGGGTCACACGCCATATAGGGGTGAACTAGACATTGGAAATAATTAATTAATATGATTAATTAATTAGAAGGATCAAATCGCAACAACTTGCTAACTTAGTAGGACTAATATGCAAGTTGGACTAATCCATGTATAGACATGATTAGGATTTGCCAAGGTGGCCTAATTCATGTAAAGACATGATTAGGATTAATTTGCAAATAAAACTAATCCATGTATTGACATGATAAGGACTATTTTGCAAAAGGGACTAATCCGAACTTGAGTAGGATTATGAGGGGTTCTTTATGTAGTAGGACAAGGAGTTGTTGGACTATATAAAGAACACTCCTAGCTTATTTTTCTCTCTACACACAACACACAACACACAACACACATCTATATGATAGAAGTAAGGAGAGAACAAAGCAAGGAGAGAGAGCAAGTCCCAAAAGAGGGCCGAACCCCCCTTGGGATTGCCTCCCCCTACCCGTCGGCCTAAAGGGTGCCGCCCCACCTTTGGCACTCCATTGTTGGCGATTTCTTCTTTCTCTTCCATTCTTCCTAGCTAGAACGAGGGAATTGGAGGGTCTAGATCTCACCTCTAGGCGTGGATCAACCGTAGAGACGTGACACAATTCGCGTTTGAAGTCATCAAAGGAGAACCCTAAGGTGTGTTAATTGATTTCTTCCTTTACCATCGTTATGTCTCTTGACTTGTGATCCTTGGAGGGTTTTGCATGGTTTATGATTGTTTGTGTTTCCGTTGTGCATCCATGAATCAAAACCCAACAGTGGTATCAGAGCCACAGGTCGTAGAAGCATAAACGTGAAGGGAGGCGAATCCCTGGACCAGTTCGATTGCATGTCTGCTATACCGAATAAAATTTCGTTTTCAACATGAACGCTATAATCCCTACTAGGCGGAATTAGGGTTTATACCTGCGTCCAAGCTAGTTGATGTAGGTCTGAAATCCTCTGGATCTTCTCCCGTATTCCTGAAGTTCCTCCTGGATGCAAGTGTGGGCTTGGTGCTTCCAGAATCCTTCTTGGCCTCCAGACGAATTGCTCTCACTCTCGAAACACTAGGTTTCGGTGTGTATCTTAAGCATCCGAATTCTAAAGACTAAGGACACTTATATAGGCTACGGGAGGGACCTGGAGGAGAAAATACGAATCAGGCTCCTAACTTTATTAGGACTTCTGGTTCCACCCGAACCTAGTCCGAATAAAGTTAATAACAGTTAGTACCACTAAATAACTGTTATTGCACTCCTGTCCATATTCTCAAAACTAATATTTCGAGCTCCTGTTATTAAATACTTATTATCTCCCCATCTTAAGATTACAGATATCCGTCGATTAAATTAATTACTGACTAATTCATTTAATCGACCTCTTCCCATTTCCTTGATCCTTACCACTTAACAGATTTGATATGTCCAGATTACCAAGTAATCTACCTGCAGGGTTTGACATAATCAAAACTTATAAGCTTCATCAAGGGGATATCATCAATCCCATACCCGGGACATGGATTCCTTCGATATATCAATTTACACCATGGACTCAATAGTATCACCCAACTCATCGAGGTTATTGATTCCATAGGAATCTCACTCACTTGACTTGTCAAAGCAATAACTACTAAGTACATGTGCACATTGACTATCTAAGGATTAAGAGCATAAGTAATCATAATAACCATGAGACATAGCTTGTCTTATTATGTCAGTACAAAGACAATGATCTCAACTTGGTCCTGTTCAATATACACAAAGTATACTAGCACATTGAGTTGAAACTATAGTATGAACTATACTGTTTCCTGTAGCCAAGACAGACATACTAAAACAATGTGCTACAATCGTTCCGATGGTTTGTATAATTCCATCTAGATTGTGAACTCACAACTTTCATTCTACAAGAACCGAAGATAAGATCTTCTGTGTGTAAGCTAGACTCTACACACCAGATCTTCTACTATGTAGAACAATAGACAACTATGCACAATAATAATATAATGCAAAAAACATTGCCCAAAACCATTCTCATAAATATCAAATTCATATAATCCAATACAAAAGGCATGGCTTTTGGTATTCAATCCAACAATCTCCCACTAAGACTCAAAGCCATGCAGCAACACACCTCAAACCCATTCCCTTTACGTGACCATCAAAAGCCTTAGCTGTCAAACACTTCGTAAATGGGTCTGCCAGGTTATCCGCTGATGCAATCTTCATCACTCCCACATCACCTCTGTGCACGATTTCTCTAATCAAATGATACTTACGCTCTATGTGTTTTCCTTTCTTGTGAGCTCTTGGTTCCCTTGAGTTTGCAACCGCGCCGCTATTATCGCAATAAAGCGTCATAGCCGGTTGTGCACTCGGTACCACTCCAAGATCCATTAGAAAGTTTCTAAGCCAAACAGCTTCCTTAGCAGCTTCAGAAGCAGCCACATATTCAGCTTCCATGGTGGAATCAGCAATACAAGATTGCTTGATGCTCCTCCAACTAAAGGCTCCACCTCCTAATGTGAAAACATATCCAGAGGTAGACTTCCTGGAATCCCTATCTGACTGAAAATCTGAGTCTGTGTACCCGATGGGTACAAGACTATTTTCATGGTAAACCAACATATAGTCTCGAGTCCTTTTCAGGTACTTCAATATATGTTTTACCGCAGTCCAATGTTCTCTGCCAGGGTTAGACTGATATCTACTAACCATGCCAACAGCAAAGCAAATATCTGGTCTAGTACATAACATCGCATACATGAGGCTTCCTACTGCAGAAGCATAAGGAACTGCTTTCATACTTTCTATCTCATCAGGTGTCTTAGGACACTGATCCTTAGATAGACTGATTCCATGTCTGAAAGGGATCAACCCTTTCTTGGAATCCTGCATGCTAAACCTTGCAAGAACAGTATCAATATAATTGGCTTGCGACAAGCCCAACATCCTATTTTTCCGATCTCGCATAAGCTTGATCCCTAGAACGTATGCTGCTTCTCCCAAGTCTTTCATATCAAATTGACTTGATAACCATACCAGCACACTAGATAATACACCCACATTGTTTCCAATGAGCAATATATCATCAACGTAAAGTATCAAGAATACCACAACGTTTTCTTTACACTTCTTGTACACACACGGCTCATCCGGACATTGATCAAAACCAAAAGATTTGATTGCCTGATCAAAACGGATGTTCCATGTCTAGATGTCTGCTTAAGTCCATAAATAGACCTCTTAAGCTTGCACAACTTGTGCTCCTGGCCCTTAGTTACGAATCCTTCTGGTTGCATCATATAAATGCACTCATCAGGACTTCCATTAAGGAAAGCTGTCTTGACATCCATTTGCCAAATTTCGTAATCGAAATGAGCCGCAATGGACAAGAGAATCCCTATAGACTTAATCATGGCTACTGGCGAAAAAGTTTCCTCATAGTCGATCCCTTCTTTCTGAGTAAAACCTTTCGCAACAAGCCTTGCTTTGAAGGTTTCAACCTTCCCGTCTACCCCTCTCTTTTTCTTGTAAATCCACTTACAACCTATGGGTTTTACCCCATCTGTTGGATCTACAAGATCCCAGACCTGATTGGAGTACATAGACTCCATCTCAGAAATCATAGCCTTTTTCCACTTTTCCGCATCCGTACTTCCAACAGCTTCATTATAGTTACTGGGATCAGTATCATGTTCATCAGGGACCTTGTCAAAAGACTCTCCCAAGTACATGTATCTATCTGGTTTACGAGAAACCCTCCCACTACGACGAGGCTGTACTTGTGGTTCACTAGTAGTAACATTTTCCCCACTGCTCGGTTGCGGCGGAATGTCACTACTATCTTGTGGATCACTAGTATTGTCATTTCCCCCACTGCCCTCTTGCGGTGGGATGTCAACACTATTTTGTTGTGTATCACGAGTATCTACATTTCTCCAACCACCCAAAGGTAGTTGAATGTCGATATCATTTTCTTGTGGTATTTCTTCTTGTACAGTTGGTATATCATGACCTTGGACTACTTGATTTCCTCGCATTTCTTCCAGAACAATTTTACTTTTAGGCTTGTGATCCATAATATAGTCTTCCTCTAAGAATCTCGCATTGGTGCTAACAATGACTTTCTGATCTTTCGGACTATAAAATAAACCACCCTTTGTTCCTTTCGGGTATCCTACAAAGACACATACTTCTGTCATTGATTCCAACTTACTTGCGTTCCCCTTCAGCACATGTGCTGGACTACCCCAAATCCGAACATGTCGTAGACTAGGCTTGCGCCCAGTCCAAAGTTCTGTGGGTGTAGTTGGTACTGACTTAGACGGAACCAAGTTCAGAATATATGCAGCTGTCTCTAAAGCATGCCCCCAAAAAGAAATTGGTAAATCTGAATAACTCATCATGGATCTCACCATTTCTAAAAGAGTCCTATTCCTTCCCTCTGCCACACCATTCTGTCGTGGCGTACCTGGAGCAGACAACTGGGATTGAATCCCTTGTTCCTCCAAGTAATCCCTGAATTTTCCCAAGAGGTACTCGCCACCTCGATCAGATCGAAATGACTTGATATATTTTCCTAGACGCTTCTCTGATTCTGCCTTAAAAATTTTAAATTTGTCAAAGGCCTCAGACTTATGCCGCATCAAATAAATATATCCATATCTTGAGTAATCATCAATAAAAGTAATGAAATACTCAAAACCTCCCCTTTCTTGGAAATTCATTGGTCCACAAACATCTGAATGGATAAGCTCCAACAGTTCTTTGGCCCTATTACCCTTTGCCAAAAATGGCCTCTTGGTCATCTTACTTTCTAAACATGACTCACATGCTGGTAGTGCCTCCACTTTTAATGAACCTAATGGTCCATTCTGAACCAGCCTTTGTATTCTGTTTATATTGATATGACCAAGTCGTATATGCCAAAGATATGTTTGGTTTATCTCGCAAGGTTCCTTTCTCTTTTTAGGTAAGCTATCCGAGTTATTCAGTTCATATAGCTGTGCTATGGGAGTCTCAGGATTTATAATGTAAAGACCATCCACCAATGTACCAGAACAAATAAAACGTTTATTTTTCTTAATAACCACAGAGTCATTAAAATAAACTGAATATTCATTCTTAACCAACTTAGAAACTGAAATCAAATTCCTTCTAATGGAAGGTACATAAAGGCAATCTTTGAAAACTAAAATCCTATCATTCCCAAAATGTAAGAAACAAATTCCTATTGCGACTGCAGCTACTTTATTCGTGTTGCCCAAGTGTAGATAAATCTCGCATTCACTAAGCTGTCTGGTTTCCTGGAACCCCTGCAATGAATTGCAGACATGGTCAGTGGCTCCCGAATCTACACACCAGGTTCTAGTAGATCGAACCGCTAAACATGATTCAACTACTAGTGAAAGAGATATACCTGAGTTGTTCTGGATTGGACGAGTCATGAACTTTGGACATTGCTTCTTCCAATGCCCTCTCTGGTTACAGAGGAAACACTTGCCTTTCGGCTTTCCCAATGTCCCCTGAGGAGAAAGTGCTGGCTGTGGCCCACGAGCTATTCCTTGAGGTGCCGGAGCAACCTTCGGAACTACTGCTTGTGCAACTTTCTTCTTCTTCTTAGACCTAGGGTTAGAAGCAGAAGACTTTTCAGCCACCATTACATTAATCGGTTTCTGAAGGAGTCCCTCATCTGCTTGAAGCTCCTTTAACAATTCGGCTAAAGAATAAGTCTTTTTGTTCATATTATAATTTAGCCGAAAACTGTTAAATGAATCAGACAGCGTCATGAGCACTATATCGACCTGAGTTTCCTCATCGATTACAGCTCCAAGGATCTCTAGTTCACCTAGAAGACTTATCATCTTCAGAACATGATCCCTTACAGAGGACCCTGACACGCTCCAACTGCAAGTGCACAGTTGTCGGTGCAGTAATAATCGGAGAAGTCCGGATTGTCGAACCCAAGGGACTTCGTGTAACTAACTATTAAGTTTGTTCTTTATGTGGGCAAAACGCAGTTGTTTTGTGGTTCCTAATTCTACTAAAAATTCGAATAACAATTATCTCAAATAATTCAAAGAATTATTTCAAGATTAACGAGCACGAGCTGATATTGTTGTGTATCAAGTTTGATTAAATTCAGGATATCTCTACGGATCACTAGGAATGTCACACTACGTTGGATTTATGTTTTACTAACACGATAATTTCTTATTCTAGTTAAACGAGCAATTGTATATTGAAGATGTCTCAACCAATAACTATGCCTAAACTATCGTAACTGATTCCTCTAGCTTACTCAAGTTCAAACACGCATTACGATACTAATTTCTACTCTTGTTCTTAGCTAACTAGCAAGATTCCTCAACCCTAGATACGGCTAGTGTGTATTTCAATTTTCCGGGCAACGAACGTAGATTCCTCTATCGTTCATAACCTAGCACAATCCTACTAACACGTCTATCAATAGAAAAGATAAATTATAAACATAAAATACACATAACTAAAGAAGAAATCATCAATTAAGCTCAAAAGCATGAGAGTAAATCCATAAACCACAAGTTGTAGTGATCAAACCCTAGTTTCCTACGAGATATCTCAAAATAAGGGTTTAGCTACTCATAATCATGTTCATAATACAAAGTTTCATGATCGAGTATCAAAAACTAGAGAAGAAAAGAAGAAGAGAAGCCAAACGGATGATCCATGCTCTCGACCTAGCTTCCAAGCGCTCCAAGCACGACTCCCAAGGTGTGTTATGATGTTGAATGTCGTTCCCCAATGTTTCCTAAGTCTTTTGTGGCTTCAAACTCCCAAAACTATGCCAAAATAGCGAAAACAGCCCAAAATTTCAGTTCTGGCCGCAGAGGTAATCGTACGATTACCTTGATGTAATCGTACGATTACTTGCCTCATAGGTAATCGTACGTTTACATCTAAGTAATCGTACGATTACTTCTGGATGAAGGTAATCGTACGATTACCTTGAGGTAAACGTACGATTACTTCTGGTCTTCCACCATTCAATCTTCAACTTCTTGCTCTTTTTCCTTTCGTCTTCACTTCCCGAGCATCCCTTTGAGCCTCCAACCTTTCCGAAGTTCACTTTTGCTCCAATGTCACGTCCCGAGCTCCCGGTTCCTGAAAACCACAACACGAGAAACATACCGGAAGATCAAACGTGATAAAATATAGCCAAAATCAATGCAAAAAGTGCCCGGACTCATCATTAACGTGCAAAGACTCAACATGCTCAACTTTAGCAAGAAATGATCCAAAATCTATCAAAACGCATCGGAATATACGCAAAACGGTAAGGAAACATATAAGAATATAACTCCAAATATGGAGTTATCAAATATCCCCACACTTACCCGTTGCGCGTCCCGAGCAACAATTCAAGTCTCAAACTATCTCAAATCATCCGAACCTTCCTCCTCTCATCTCACCTCTCAAGTCAACTATTCCAACCAAGACCATTGCATACTTTTCAACTTACCAATTGCATACTAACCTCAATTAGCCGACTCAACACACGATGACTCAATACAAGACTCAACGATGCAACAATATGATGCAATGCAAATATATGACTCGATCCTACACAACACATATATACACAAAACGTCTTTTTAGGCGAGATCGGGCAATCTCAATTAGCTCAAATCGGTTCTCATGGAGTGATGAAGAATCTAGGAACGAGGTATGAATTGTAACCAAACTCGACAACTAGAATTTCCCTTAGTTGGTATAGAAAGTCTAGCTTTACTACGTGTAAGAATAACCTACCTCTTCGCATGTGCCGATAAATAAGAGGCTACGCTAGGCTAAGCCACATTCAAGGTCCGAGCTCCTATTCCGCTAACGGGTTAAAATGTAGAGGCTTAGGGACAAAAGGATAATCATGTAGTAGCAAGTCCTAAGCGTCACATTCTCACGTTAAAACCCACATCTCACACACCCTCACCACGATGATAGGAACCGCAACCCGAAACTCACCATCTCCGGCCCTCGATCCCCTCAAACCCCGGTACAATAACGATCTCCGTGGCCACCGTCGTGAAACATGCATAAAATGAACATCGCCGTCAATGAAATAGTTGCTTCCACCACTCGGTCTTCATTAAGCTCAAACTTTATTCCTTTATTTCATCTCTCCTTTTTTTCTCTCTTTTTTTTTTTTTTTTTTTTCTGTTTTTTTTTTTTTTTTTTTTTTTAATTTTTGATTTTTTTTTTTTTTTCAAATCTCTCAATATCCAAAAACACAACTTCTACAACGTATATCTCGAGTGGTCTTCCAAGTGTCAAGCCATACAAAAACGTTAAGGGGAGGAAGTAAACAATCCAATGAATATATATCACAAGTAAAATCCATCTCCCCCTAACTCAATGAAATACACGGTGCCACCAAACAAAGCCGCAAACAAATCCAAGTACAAGTATGGGGATGGAGTCGTCACAAGCTCAATCTCTATGTCCGTAGTCAAAAGTCGACATCCCCACACTAGAATATATCCATGTCCCCTCTCAAGTAATCAAAGCAATATAAGTCTCGTGCTTAATCCAACCGATCCTCCTACACCAAGATGATGAAAAGGAACGATCCCTAGCACGATCCACCACTTAAATCACCCAACCCAATTTGTGCGTATTAGATGCCACGCACTCACGGCTCTCCACAACTGTGTCCATGGTGTAATGACATGGAACACCGCCACACCGAAGTGCGCAAGCCTACTCTCACTCACCCTCGCATTCCCCTCGATAATCAGAAATGAAGCATATGCGATACGTAAGACTCACACAAATATATCGTGAAGCACTCCCTCATCGAACCCCCTCAACTACAAACACCCTCGTGACGCACTAAAGCGGTGATTCTAACCAATCGATGATGAAGGCCAAGAATCGTCACCCTAAGTTCAGAGGTTATCAAAGAATCCAAGGTTCGAAATAGGGTTCACTAGTGGTCCTACAAGGTAAGTTCTATAAGCAGTGAGTGCTCTAATACACACCTCGCACAGCTGTTTCGTGTGCCACTACGAGGCGGGTTGGCGACTACCTAAGACGTACACATGAATGTTCGGCTTGTTTAGCTCACACCTAGCTCAACTCTTGTACGAAAACAAGGCACACACTTTAGATTTTGAAAATCATTTAAGTGTCGTAAAATAGGTAGGTACTCCCGTAAAGGAAGTCTCTCTATACGTACTAAGGGGAACTCAAATTGTCATTCTCGGTCACACGTCATACCCTATGCCTAAAGTTCTCACACTCCTCGATTTTCCAAATTCAAGCTTCTTTTGATTGCCCTTTCTCAATTTTCAATTTGTTTTCAATTTTTTTTTTGATTTTTTTTTTTTTTTTTTTTTTTTTTTTTTTTATAATATTCCCTACTCTATATGCATGGGCCGACTCGAAAGAAGACTCGAAACTGACTCGATTTGGGTAGGTGGACTCAATTAAATAAAACGTGCACTAAACATAAACTACTCACAATACGACACAAACGACACGGACACAATATATATAAACACGACACGGACTACAAAACTGACACAAACAACCTAAACAACCTATATGTAACTGGTGAATGCAGACAGACACGGACTTGGCTAATGAAAGGCAGAGAAACCCCCCCACACTTGAACGCGTCGTTGTCCTCAACGAATGCATAGGCAAGCGAAAAGACTCAGCATTCAAATGCAGGGAGTGGTAAGTCTACTCGGACGAATCCTCGTCGTCCTGGTCCTGGTCTCCGGAGTAAGCATCCGAATGGTACTCGTAGGCACCAGGGTAGGACTCTTGGCCACTACGCCACTGATCTCTCGGGAATCCCACATGAGTGGCCAACGCCTCTAACCACTGGTCCTGACGGTGCTGATGCAAACTCACCTGACGTAGGCCCTGAACGAGGTTACGCAAGCTACTGCGATGATGCTCAAACTGCCTAGCACTCATGTCAGCCACATAATCACGGGACCGACCATTTGAGTTAAGGGTCATAGTCCTAGTCAGTCGCAACTCGGACATCAAGTCCGCTAAGGTCACACTCGGCTGGCCAGGGTCAACGACAGGGGGTGGTACAGGCGGAGGTGGAACGGGAGTAGGAGCTGGAGGAATAGGAGCTGGAGGAGTAGGAGCCGCTCGTGAGGAAGAGGCTTTTTTCTTAGCCTTTCCCGTAGGGGGTCTAGAACTAGCTCCTGCCTCCATCACCACTACATCCTTGAACGGGTCCGGGATTTTGTCAAACATTCTCGGAGCCTTGGGTGTGATTTCTAGCTCTCCATCAGGTACGTCAGCCCCGCAATCCTTAGCTAAGTGCAAAAGTAAGAAACTATGGCCCACAGACTTCCTATTTTTCTCTTCAAATCTCTCATGCAAATACAGGAAAATCCGCCTAGGGATGTCTATCCGATGCCCCCTCGTTAGACACAGAGCCATGACACACACCTCAAAATCAACGTAATTGGGAGCCGAAACTCCCAACACCCATGACGCCAACAACTCAATGAGCCACCGTGGCTTAGGCAGCAAGTATCCGACTGGGAGCTTCCAATGTCTGATATTGGTTTTAGACCTATCCCAGTCGGCCCCTGGCACTCCCGCAAAACAAAACGCTGACACCTCATTAATGAGCGTCTGCTGGTCTTTCTGCAGATAAACATGAAATTGACAGGGTGCTGTCAACGGGGGCCACTTAAGCGCTGCGGCGATGTTCTCAGAGGACAAAACTAGCCAGTGCCGACGACAATAAATGACACGAGGGTCCTTGAGCCTAGACGTCTCACCCTCATCAGTGTGTCTCGCATTTGCATATATTTCACGAGTCAGCATAGAACTGGCTTTCTCATTCACTAATTCCATCCATCCCGCAAAATTTTCGGCCTTCGCGACCTTTTGTAGGTCATCAGGCAACCCCTCTAGTGGAAACAGTTTCTCAACCTGGACACCCCTATTAATCCTAGGGTTTGACGTGTAAAAACCTTGGGCACTTGCCGAAATAAACCTAAAGTCGCAAAAGACCCTGCCCCTATCAATTGCCAACTTGTCGTCGTCCGGCGCATGACCACGACCCTTTCGAATTGGGGGCAAGGAGGATGGTACGGGTGTGGTAAACACCCTAAGCTCAGGGGATAACGGGATGACCAATTGGGCACCCGAGTCACCCCCTTTATTAACAGACTCATTCTCAGGCTCGTTCACTCCACTTCCCCCAGGTAATGTGTAATTGGGGTCGTTGTCACGACTCGTTCTCGCACGTTTGCTCATTTTAATCAAGTAAAACAAGATAAATCAAGTAACGTAACAAAAGCAAGCACGTGCACAGTGACAAGTTGTGTACAAATATACGGCAATTAAACACGTAAGCACACAATCCTAGGACTTTAATCAATCGCCCCCAAGCACGCTTCTAAGCGCAACAAAAAGTAAATTGGGCTTTTACTCAATTGTGCCTAGACTCGAGTATTGAAATTGTGCGAGAGATTAGGACGTACCTACGTGCCCGGAGCAAGTCTTACGGGCACGAATTTGCAGAATTTCGACAACCCGGGCTGTTTTAGGGTTGCCGAAATTTTTGTTCCGAATTCTTCAATTGACGTGTGCCTTTTGCTCCTTGCGGTGTCCCCGTCGAAACCCTAGAATATCTCCTTCGAATTCGCCCTCAATCGCCCCCAATTTCAGATTCTTCCTCAAACCCTAGCCTTGCCTCCTTCTTCGATTCACCACCAATTTGAGTTGTGGTAGTGGTGGTGATGGTCCTGTGATGGTGATGGTGGTGGTTGGAGATGGTGGTCGTGGCTGAGAGAGGGAGTTGGCGGTGGCGATGGGTGTTGGCGATGGTGAAGGAGAGCTCTGCTGTGATGAGATGGAGGGACGAGAGGTCTGCGCCGGAGAGATTGTGGGAGAGAGCGCTGCGGCGGAGAGATGGCGGTGGTGGCGGCTGGAGATGGTGGTCGTGGTGGTGACTGATGGAGATGGTGGTGGCTGTGTATGGTGAAGGAGGAAGGTCGACGGGATGGGAGGAAATAAGGAGAAAAGAAAGAATTTTTTTTTTTTTGTTTTTAACCTCATTGACTGCCCGTGTGGAAGTAATCGTACGATTACTTTCAGGTAATCGTACGATTACTTGAAAGTAATCGTGCGATTACTTGTGCTACGAATGGGCAGTGACTTTTCTTGTGAATTCATCATCAAAATTTTTCTAAGTAAGAAGTAATCGTACGATTACTTTTAAGTGACCGTACGATTACTTTTAAAGTAACCGTACGGTTACTTTTAAGTAATCGTGCGATTACTTTTAAGGTAACCGTACGATTACTTTAAGGTAATCGTACGATTACTTTAAAGTAATCGTGCGATTACTTTCGTACAAATGGGCAGTGAGTTTTCTCCAAAATTCCACCCCAAAAATTTTTCTAAGGCAAAAGTAAACGTACGATTACTCTAAGGTAATCGTACGATTACTTTTGTGCAGGAGAAAAAATTTTAATAACCAAAATATAACCTTTACCTCGTATTTTGATCCCGAACTCCGATGAGTGTGATTTTTGCACCTTTGGATCCCTTTTCCGACGTATGTCTTGGTCGTAAAAATAACGTCCCGTTTCCGGATCGTTTTCCCGTCTTTCCTCAATTATCGCTTAATTACGCGAAAAATATCCAAATTGTGCCCAATTTGTCGTTTTCTTCAAAATTTTGCAATCACCTTCATCAAGATGGGGAGTGCGGGATCTCTTCTCATGTAGAAAAACTCCCAAAGTCCGGGGAACCTTTCATTCTTCAATTTCGCGCTTCCAAAGGCTCGTTTTGCATTTCCGGATGCTTTTGGACGCCTTTTAGCATCCTTTTTCGTCTTTGTTGCTCGTTTCTTTGGTTTGTCATGGATCTCCTCGACCTCGAGACTCCATTTATGGTATAAAAGATTCCCAAAGTCCGGGGAACCTTTTATCCTTCAATTTGCTCATTCCAAAGACCCGTTTGGCAATTCCGGATGCTTTTTGACTCCCTTCCTCTTCGCAACATCCTTTTTGGCATAACTTCTTCGTCCGGACTCCGATATACGCGATCCACCTATCCACAGAAAGCTCTCGAACACCCCCATACTATGGCACTGTTCAAATCAGCTCACAGTCCTGTCTTCAAAAATTTACCTCGTAATCCGTGCCATTGTGCCAACTTTCTCATTCTCTTTACGTCTTCTTCGCGTATATCAAGAAGGGGAGTCCGGAAACTTGATCTTCCCCAGGTGCGTGTGTTGAGTACGTGTAGGAATGGCGTCAATCATCCATTTCTTCATTCCGGGTCCCGATACGCGTTTTGGCTTGCTCTTTCTCGTTTTTCGTGCAATTCTTCACTCACGTATCAAGAAGGGGGATCCGGAATAGGCCTTCCACCTAGAATTCCTGCACATACTCATTGAAAATATTAAATCCACTCTCTCGCACCTCTCAAATAGTTAGAACAAAATCAAATAACAAAACAGTATTGAAATCTACACTATGCAGTAAATAGGTTGGGTTGCCTCCCAACAAGCGCTTTGTAATTTAAGGTCGACGGCCCGACCAAGTTACCTCAAATGAGCTCAGATATCGGGAATTGGTTTGAGGCTCTCGATAACCCCAATGAAGTTCCCGTCCACGTACGGTTTTGCTCGCTGTCCATTTACCTTGAACCTGTTCCCATTCTCAGCTTCTACCTCGAGCGATCCCCATGGGTAAACCTCTGTAATTGTAAATGGACCACTCCACCTTGATTTCAGCTTGCCCGGAAACAGTTTCAGGCGGGCGTTGAATATCAATACCTTCTGGCCCACTCTGAAATCTCGTGGAATGATATGCTTGTCATGCCATTGCTTGGTCCTCTCTTTGTATATCTTGGCACTCTGATATGCCATCAACCTGTGTTCTTCTAACTCAAGCAATGCCTGCTTCCTTTGCTCACCAGAGAGCTTAGCATCCAAATTTAATTTCTTTAGCGCCCAAAACGCTTTGTGCTCCAGTTCCACCGGCAGATGACATGATTTCCCGAAAACGAGTTGGTAGGGAGACATGCCAAGGGGAGTCTTGTATGCAGTCCGGTATGCCCATAAATTATCATCCAAGTGTAGAGCCCAGTCTTTGCGCCCTGGATTGACAGTTTTCTCTAGAATCCCTTTTATCTCACGGTTAGACACTTCAGCTTGTCCATTGGATTGTGGATGGTAGGCCAATGAGATTTTGTGTGTTTTTACCCCATACTTGCTCAAGGTATTGGCAAAAACCTTGTTCACAAAGTGTGATCCCTCGTCGCTAATAATGGCTCTGGGAGTTCCAAATCTTGTGAAGATATTTTTGCGTAAGAATCTCTCGACTGTAGCACTATCATTCTTTGGACAAGCCAGAGCCTCCACCCATTTGGTGACATAATCAACAGCCAACAAAATATACAGATTACCAAGCGACGATGGGAATGGCCCCATAAAATCAATCCCCCACACATCAAATGGTTCTACTTCTAACACGAAATTTTGAGGCATTTCATTTCGGTTAGAGATATTACCTGTTCTTTGGCATCGGTCACACTGCTGTACAAATAGATGGGCGTCTTTATGCAAGGTTGGCCAATAGAAACCACTCTGAAGTACCTTCGCAACTGTGCGTGATTTGCCGAAATGTCCCCCACAGTTCAACTCGTGGCAGTGTCTAAGGATCTCCAACGTGTCCGGTTCCGCAACACATCTCCGCAATACATTGTCCGCCCCCAACTTGAACAAATAAGGATCATCCCAGAAATACTGTCGTGCGTCTGCAAAGAACTTCTTCCTCTGGTGATAATTCAGGTCCTTGGGCACAATGTTGAGTGCCTTGAAATTTGCCAAGTCAGCAAACCAAGGCACAGCTGCAACCACAACCATGAGCTGCTCATCTGGAAAATCCTCTCGAATCGACAAATCTTCCTGCTTATCGTTCTCCAGTCTCGACAAATGATCTGCAACCACATTTTCTACCCCCTTTTTATCTTTGATCACCACATCGAACTCTTGCATCAACAACACCCACCGGATCAATCTTGGCTTGGCGTCCTTCTTGGTGAGAAGGTACTTGAGGGCTGAATGGTCCGTGAAGATCGTCACCTGAGAACCCACAAGATATGGACGAAACTTGTCCAACGAAAATATGATAGCCAACATCTCTTTCTCCGTGGTAGCATAATTAACCTGTGCATCATTAAGAGTACGACTGGCATAATAAATGACGTGAGCTACCTTATCTTTCCGCTGGCCTAGAACTGCTCCCACCGCATAGTCACTAGCATCACACATGAGCTCAAATGGTAGGGACCAGTCTGGTGTGGTGATGATAGGCGCGCTAATCAGCTTTTCCTTGAGCAAATCAAAAGCCGACTTGCACTCCGCATTAAAATCAAAAACTGCGTCCTTCTCAAGCAATCCACACAAAGGTTTCGTGATCTTCGAGAAGTCTTTAATGAAGCGCCGATAGAACCCTGCATGTCCCAAGAAACTCCTTACCCCTTTAACAGAGGTAGGGTAAGGAAGCTTCTCAATAACCTCAATCTTGGCTCTATCCACCTCTAATCCTTTGCTGGAGATCTTGTGGCCCAAAACAATACCCTCGGTAACCATGAAGTGACACTTCTCCCAGTTGAGCACTAGGTTGGTGTCAATGCATCTATCAAGAACCCAGGCCAACTGCTGCAGGCAGTCTTCGAATCCATCACCATAGAGCGAGAAGTCGTCCATGAACACTTCAAAGTTCTGCTCCATCATATCAGAGAAGATCGACATCATACACCTCTGAAACATAGCAGGTGCGTTGCATAACCCAAAAGGCAAGCGTCTAAAAGCGAAAGTCCCATAAGGACAAGTGAATGTCGTCTTCTCCTGGTCAGCTGGCTCAATTGCTATCTGGTTGTACCCGGAGTACCCATCCAAAAAGCAATAATGAGAGTGATGTGCTAGCCTATCAAGCATCTGATCAACGAATGGAAGGGGAAAATGATCCTTCAAAGTGGCATCATTGAGCTTGCGGTAATCCATGCAAACTCTCCACCCAGTAACAGTACGCGTAGCGATTTGATCACCTTTTTCCCCTTCCACCACAGTTATACCCCCCTTCTTAGGGACACATTGTACCGGGCTAGTCCATGTGCTGTCGGAAATCGGATAAATGATGCCCGCCTCCAACCATTTAAGCACCTCTTTCTTCACCACCTCCTGCATGTGAGGATTGAGGCGGCGCTGAAACTGAACTACCGGCTTCTTGTCTTCCATGAGCCGAATCTTGTGCTGGCAAACTGTGGGGCTGATCCCCTTGATATCCGCTATGGTCCATCCCATAGCTGCCTTTCTCTCCTGTAGTACCTTGAGAAGCTGCTCCTCCTGTTCCCTGTCCAAACATGTAGACACAATCACAGGTAAAGACTCATTAGATCCCAAGTATAGATATTTCAAATGTACAGGTAAAGGCTTTAATTCTAAAATAGGAGCAGTAATAAGAGAAGGAGTAAGAATCTTCCTGCTTCCCTCATTAAAGAGGGGTAGGGGCTGACGCCAATGAACATCAAATGCTTGCTCTTTCTCGCTGGAATCAAGTAGAACAAGCTCCTCATATAGCTGCTCCAATAAAATATCATCCTCTTCGTCCGGCGTGTAGGCCTCCACCCCGAAGCACTGCTCACTGACCGCATATGCGGGAAACTTCATAGCCTCAAATACATTGAAGGCCACCTTCTCATCGTTGATCTGCATAGTCAGCTCTCCATTGGCCACATCAATGATAGTCCTCCCAGTAGCTAGGAATGGGCGACCCAAAATAAGAGGAACATCATCGTCAGCCTCCATGTCTAAGATCACAAAATCCGCTGGGAAGATGAGTCCTTCAACTCTCACTAATACGTCCTCTAAAACACCCCTGGGGTGTTTTATAGTGCGATCAGCCATCTGCAAGCACATCCTGGTAGGCTTAGGATCTCCCACACCAAGTTGCTCAAAAACCGATGTGGGCATCAAATTAATACTTGCCCCAAGATCACACAATGCCCTCCCATGAAATGCATCTCCCAATGTAACAGGAATGATGAAACCGCCCGAATCTTTCATCTTCTTTGGTAGCGCCTTTTGCACAACCGCGCTACACTCCTCATTCAGAGTCACGGTTTCAAAGTCATCCATGCGTCTCCTATTAGAAAGGAGGTCCTTGAGAAATTTGGCATATTTAGGCATTTGTGAAATGGCCTCCGCAAAAGGTATATTAATGTGCAGTTTCTTGAAGATATCCACAAACTTCTTGAAATGCTTAGCATCCTCTTGACTCTTCAATCTCTGCGGGTATGGCACTCGCACACTGTATTCCTCCCTTGGCTTCTGTTTCTCATCCGACTTCCTCACCGTGTCCTTTGATTGGGGAATCACGGTAGGCACGGGAATCTCTTCATCTAAGGCTTTTTCAGTGGCCTTAGTCGCCTCAGCTCGCTCATGGGTAGGATATGGGGGATCCTGGGTAGTGGTCCCACTGCGAGTAGTAATAGCCTTCAATTGCTCAGTTGGAGTAATAGTGTTAGACGGGAGTATACCTGGTGGGAGTCGAGGATTCTGATTAGCTATTTGGCCAATTTGTGTCTCATGATTCTTTAACGAGGCTTCCATCGCAACAATTTTACTCTCAATCTTGTCGTTGCTAGCTAACAGTTTCCTCAACATCGCATTTGTATCCTGTTCTTCTGAGGGTGGGGCTGAAGCCTGTTGTTGTGGAGCCTGTCTCTGAGCTTGCTATGGAACATTTGGCCTATGACCTGGCGCATATAAACCACTATTTGGATTGGCATAGCTAAAGTTGGGGTGATTGCGATTGTTAGGATGATAGGTGTTTGGCCATTGCTGCTGTCTTTGTTGACCCATGTAATTCACGTCTTCAATGCCATCCCCATATCCCTGATTTGCATCTGCTACCATCTCTCCCACTGACTTCACCTGTGCCGATGGATTCAAATGACTGAAAGCCGATGTCATAACTGCCATTTGATGTTCAAATTTCTGTTCCACCATAGACTCAATCTGACTAACCAATGCTCCATCTGATTTCGTGCTTCTACGAGTTTCAGACCTCGTGGATTCACGTTTTGCTACATTATCTAGCAAATCACGACATCTCTGTAGTCCCATCCCCATAAAATTGCCTTGAGCCATCATGTCTAGTTCACTAGCAGTCTCCCTGTCCAAAGCATTATAAAAATAGTGAAGAAGTTTATACCATGGCTCCCCATGAGTAGGGCATCTGCGAAGGAGCTGGTTGAACTTTCTCCACGTGTCACCCAGAGAATCATCTTCCTGCTGTTTAAATGTGGTTATGTCAGCCATCCGTTGAGCAACCTTAGATGGTGGAAGATACTTCCTGAGAAACTCTCTGCTACAATCTGCCCATGTAACTATGCTGCCTGCTGGAAGTTCCATAAGCCATGTCTTTGCCTTTCCCGATAAAGAGAAGGGGAAAAGCATGAGCTTTATAGTCTCGATTGGCACTCTCTGGTCATACATGGTAGAAGTAATCTGCTCGAAGTTGAGCAAGTGCTGATGTGGATCATCACTCGGGACTCCCGTGAATAGGCACTCATCCCTAACCATATTGATCAACGGTTGGCGAATCTCGAAATGCGCGGCATTAATCTGCAGCCTGACAATGGTAGGCTGATATCCATCCGGTGTAGTTCTGAAGTAGTCCACCAAAGGACGGTCATCCTCCTCAGCATTGTTGACTTGCTCTACCACATACCGGCCGTTATTGTTCCGATTATTACCCCCATTGTTCCCATTGCCACCGTTGTTTCCACCATTAACTCCTCCATTGTTCCCATTAACTACTTCTGCACCAGGGGGTTGTTGTGGATTCTGGGGATTCATGCGATCAATCATGGCTTGCATCGCAGCCATTTGAGCCCTAAGCTCCTCAGTTTCCCTTGCTCGATTTGCTGCATCCTCCACAGCTGCAGCTCTAGCTGATTCCGCATCTTCGAGGCCCTTGCGGAACCTCTCAAACTCAGCTCTAGTTTGCTCGTCCATTTGAACTGAATTTGCTTTCCTCTTGTCTCTATTCTGTGCTCGCAATAAGGATTCCGGGTCTTCAAGTGTTGGATGCAAAGGCTCGTCTCTAGAACGTGACATGCACCAAATGAATCAGACCTGAAACGCGAATCACACACACAAAACAGGTGAGTAACAAATATAAACTGAAAAGTAAATCCCTAAAGAGAAAACTAATAGCTAATTCAACCGAAGTCCCCGGCAACGGCGCCAAAAACTTGACACGCTCCAACTGCAAGTGCACAGTTGTCGGTGCAGTAATAATCGGAAAAGTCCGGATTGTCGAACCCAAGGGACTTCGTGTAACTAACTATTAAGTTTGTTCTTTATGTGGGCAAAACGCAGTTGTTTTGTGGTTCCTAATTCTACTAAAAATTCGAATAACAATTATCTCAAATAATTCAAAGAATTATTTCAAGATTAACGAGCACGAGCTGATATTGTTGTGTATCAAGTTTGATTAAATTCAGGATATCTCTACGGATCACCAGGAATGTCACACTACGTTGGATTTATGTTTTACTAACACGATAATTTCTTATTCTAGTTAAACGAGCAATTGTATATTGAAGATGTCTCAACCAATAACTATGCCTAAACTATCGTAACTGATTCCTCTAGCTTACTCAAGTTCAAACACGCATTACGATACTAATTTCTACTCTTGTTCTTAGCTAACTAGCAAGATTCCTCAACCCTAGATACGGCTAGTGTGTATTTCAATTTTCCGGGCAACGAACGTAGATTCCTCTATCGTTCATAACCTAGCACAATCCTACTAACACGTCTATCAATAGAAAAGATAAATTATAAACATAAAATACACATAACTAAAGAAGAAATCATCAATTAAGCTCAAAAGCATGAGAGTAAATCCATAAACCACAAGTTGTAGTGATCAAACCCTAGTTTCCTACGAGATATCTCAAAATAAGGGTTTAGCTACTCATAATCATGTTCATAATACAAAGTTTCATGATCGAGTATCAAAAACTAGAGAAGAAAAGAAGAAGAGAAGCCAAACGGATGATCCATGCTCTCGACCTAGCTTCCAAGCGCTCCAAGCACGACTCCCAAGGTGTGTTCTGATGTTGAATGTCGTTCCCCAATGTTTCCTAAGTCTTTTGTGGCTTCAAACTCCCAAAACTATGCCAAAATAGCGAAAACAGCCCAAAATTTCAGTTCTGGCCGCAGAGGTAATCGTACGATTACCTTGATGTAATCGTACGATTACTTGCCTCATAGGTAATCGTACGTTTACATCTAAGTAATCGTACGATTACTTCTGGATGAAGGTAATCGTACGATTACCTTGAGGTAAACGTACGATTACTTCTGGTCTTCCACCATTCAATCTTCAACTTCTTGCTCTTTTTCCTTTCGTCTTCACTTCCCGAGCATCCCTTTGAGCCTCCAACCTTTCCGAAGTTCACTTTTGCTCCAATGTCACGTCCCGAGCTCCCGGTTCCTGAAAACCACAACACGAGAAACATACCGGAAGATCAAACGTGATAAAATATAGCCAAAATCAATGCAAAAAGTGCCCGGACTCATCATTAACGTGCAAAGACTCAACATGCTCAACTTTAGCAAGAAATGATCCAAAATCTATCAAAACGCATCGGAATATACGCAAAAAGGTAAGGAAACATATAAGAATATAACTCCAAATATGGAGTTATCAGATCCTTCAACCATTTTTGTGTTCATGAGGTTTTTCATAGCAACCTGCCTGGCAGCACGATCCTGATCCCCAAACATTTCTTTGAGGTTCTCCATGATCTCAAGGGCAGAGCCCATGTTCTCATGCTGATGCTGCAACACATTAGACATGGAGCCTAATATGTAGCATTTAGCCATCTGATCAGCTTTCTGCCACCTCTTATAAGACCTGGCTTCTTCTTCAGAAGCCTCTTCTAGAGGTTCTGCAGGACATTCCTCAATAAGCACAAATTTGTAATCCTCAGCAGTTAGCACAATATTCAAATTCCTCTTCCAATCAATATAGTTCGATCCAGTGAGTTTGTTTTGATTCAAGAGAATAGATAGTGGGTTGAATGAGTTCGAAATTTTGAACCTGAGAATCATGTAAATAAAACATATAAGGGCAATGTAAACCACCAGTAGTCTAACACAAAAAAAATAGTATGCCACGATGGGTGGACGTCTACCATTCATTCTATAGCTAGACATGGTACCTTTGGTCCTGCAAGTCATAGCAGTGACTCCGATGGGGAGGATACTATAACTTACATCTAAGTGTATACCATCATTATACTTTGAAACCCATTACCCTATTACATGCCTCTCAGATGGAGAGATGACACATAAACAGTAATTATTGGAAGTATCCTAATAGAAATTTATACTAGTGATCCTGTAGTGGTTATGTTCGAGAAGAAGGTTAACTACAAGGCTAACACACACAACCAACTACATCACTTATAAATCAATGATGGAGACCGTGGGATCTATAACCATTAGACTCCCTCTCCCACTTAGTTGTTTGAACAATTTAATACAAATTAAATTATTTATCCATGTTGTCCATGATAACATGCAAGCATCCACAATAATCATACACATAGATACAATCAAACACATAATAAGCATTCAACCACACAAAGGCCTGCTATTATGGTCCAAGCTTCATTATCCGCGCTATCATGCTTCTGTCCCAGCTTTCCCGATGAGTTTCCCGCCGATCCAACTCGGCGCTGAGTTGGCTGGGGGTTTTCAGGGGGCAGCGCGCCCCTGATAGGGTTCGGGGTGCGATTTTTTTCTGGGTTGGTGTTTATGGGGTGCGATTTCTGTACATCGTTTTTAACACGGTGTGCCCTTTTTTCTGAAAATCGCCATGCCATCTTCGCCCTTCTGTCTTCACTATAATTACAGTAACCCTAGCCTCAATGGATTCCGCAAATCAGTCTATAACAGAGTACCAGAGACTGCTATAGACTTTCAATGCCTCCAAGGAGTTCACATGTTCTTCTAAAACCGGAATAAGAGAACCTAGGGTTTACTATTACAGATTACAGATTTCATCCACGAAAAACAGCGTGGGAATCAAAACCAAATCAAACCACATACATCAAACAGTATGACCATAATAGCAGGACACGATTCGATCTGCAAAACAGAGTTAGACATCGCAATCTTCCTACTCCAACATGCATAGCCGGTTCGATTATTGGACAACATGGATGTATAGCAGATATGCAGAGTCGAACGGGGCTCTGATACCAATTGAAGGGAGGCGAATCCCTAGACCAGTTCGATTGCATGTCTGCTATACCGAATAAAATTTCGTTTTCAACATGAACGCTATAATCCCTACTAGGCGGAATTAGGGTTTATACCTGCATCCAAGCTAGTTGATGTAGGTCTGAAATCCTCTGGATCTTCTCCCGTATTCCTGAAGTTCCTCCTGGATGCAAGTGTGGGCTTGCTGCTTCCAGAATCCTTCTTGGCCTCCAGACGAATTGCTCTCACTCTCGAAACCCTAGATTTCGGTGTGTATCTTAAGCATCCGAATTCTGAAGACTAAGGACACTTATATAGGCTACGGGAGGGACCTGGAGGAGAAAATACGAATCAGGCTCCAAACTTTATTAGGACTTCTGGTTCCACCCGAACCTAGTCCGAATAAAGTTAATAACAGTTAGTACCACTAAATAACTGTTATTGCACTCCTGTCCATATTCTCAAAACTAATATTTCGAGCTCCTGTTATTAAATACTTATTATCTCCCCATGTTAAGATTACAGATATCCGTCGATTAAATTAAGTACTGACTAATTCATTTAATCGACCTCTTCCCATTTCCTTGATCCTTACCACTTAACTTATTTGATATGTCCAGATTACCAAGTAATCTACCTGTAGGGTTTGACATAATCAAAACTTATAAGCTTCATCAAGGGGATATCATCAATCCCATAGTCGGGACATGGATTCCTTCGATATATCAATTTATACCATGGACTCAATAGTATCACCCAACTCATCGAGGTTATTGATTCCATAGGAATCTCACTCACTTGACTTGTCAAAGCAATAACTACTAAGTACATGTGCACATTGACTATCTAAGGATTAAGAGCATAAGTAATCATAATAACCATGAGACATAGCTTGTCTTATTATGTCAGTACAAAGACAATGATCTCAACTTGGTCCTGTTCAATATAAACAAAGTATACTAGCACATTGAGTTGAAACTATAGTATGAACTATACTGTTTCCTGTAGCCAAGACAGACATACTAAAACAATGTGCTACAATCATTCCGATGGTTTGTCTAATTCCATCTAGATTGTGAACTCACAACTTTCATTCTACAAGAACCGAAGATAAGATCTTCTGTGTGTAAGCTAGACTCTACACACCAGATCTTCTACTATGTAGAACAATAGACAACTATGCACAATAATAATATAATGCAAAAAACATTGCCCAAAACCATTCTCATAAATATCAAATTCATATAATCCAATACAAAAGGCATGGCTTTTAGTATTCAATCCAACAAAACGTGGTTTATGTGTTACGTTTTAGTTGTTTTACACCTAAATTTGATTGTTTATCGCGTAAAACAAGACAAATCAAGCATGGGATGCAATTTGTCAATAATTAATCATAAAAAGATCCAATTTTTGCATTGGATGCATGAATTGGTGAGTTTGAGAAATTTTAGGATCTTAGATCTAGGGTTTGGGTATCCTTGGGGAAGAAGGAGTTCTCCCAAAACAAGGAAACAACCAAACTTGGGCACCAAGCAAGGGAGTTGTTTTGGAAACAACTCCCATAAGGAGGTTCGGCCCCCCTAGGGACCGCCCCCTTGCTTGCCGCCCAAGCTTGGCCGCCCTAGGGGCCGGGCGGCCCTAACCCGCGGGCCTAGGCTTGTGGGTTTTGGGCCGGGCCGGCCCAAGGGCCTTGTGGTTCATCTAATTGGGCCCGGGCAATTTGATTGTTGGGCCCATGAACCGTTTTAACCCTAGAAATCCTAAAATCAATTCAAATTGACCAAGCGCGTTAAAATTGGATTTTAATTGTTTATGTGCAATTCGCATGGTGATTGGATATGGCCTTAGGATGTGGTTTGATGTGGATGTTAAATTTTGTGGTTTGGTTTACGGCCTGTTAGCTGATCAATTAATTGTAATAATTAATTAGGGTTTTATGGCCTGCGTGCCATTTTTTCTCAACTTGTGAGATTTATTTTATTTAGTATAGAAGTTAGCAAATGTTAGATAAAGTAGATTGTTAGCCAAGATTGAAGAAAAGAAGCCCAAATCCAAAAGGAGCCACACAAGATGGAGCATGGAGCATGGAGCATTCCACAAGACTATGAAGGATGGACCAAAGGATCAAGACGCATGGAGATGTGTTTGCTTTTAGGGTTCATAGATAATTCCATTGGCTTGGAATTGTCTTAGTCTAGAAAAGGCCATATCCACATCACGTTTAATTTTTGTTTTTGTGGTTGCTTACTTTATTGTCTTATTATTTTGTGGTTGGTGTATGGTTGATGCATGCAATTAGGATAATAAGATAATTAGACAACCCGGATCTATTATTTGGAGTTGTGCCCAAACTCAAATAGATAGATTATCTGATATTGATCAACAAAAACAATTAAAATTGAATTTTAAAATCCCTCAAAATTCAAATATTGTGTTCTTGCCTTCTCGTTATTTAAACACTCATTATCATCATTATTTATCAAGTTCGTGCGTGCCAAAGCATGGCGACTTGGTTCATCATGATGGAATGCGATGGCACGTAACAATGTGCAATTGTTTAGATAAGAGGTTGAACACAACTAGGCTATTAATATGATTAAGAAACCTAGAGGCAATCAATTGGGATTATCCATATGGATGGATAAATAAGGAGTTATTTGCCCAATTGAACCAAGAGTTGCATATGGGATGCAATTGGAATTGTTCCTACCTAAAGTAGTCAAATTATGGGTGACTTGCCAAAGCAAGCTCATAAGGAGATGAAACATGGATCTTGGCCCACTAGAAAATATAAGGATATTTTCCGCATTAATATCTTGAGGGTTATTAATCCGTAGCAAAATAGTGGGAGCTATATTTGACAATTTAAATCCTTGTTTAATATAGTTAATTGTCACAAACTTTGCATAATCCTATTATGTTGAATACCCATGGCATTAAACAAATAAAAACGCGACTCTATCTATTTCTTAGACTGGTATAAAATTGAGAATTGTTCTCAAATAAAAGAGAAATTGTTGTACATCGTAGAACATAAAGTTCTCTTCCTACCAACTACCAAAACACACTAAAACCTAATGGAAGGGACATCAAAGAATGGTTCTTTGGATGTGACTTGCCTCATGTTAGCTGCCATGAACTCTGAGCTCTAGAGGAAAGAAGAGAGACATGGAGAAGTATGATATGATCATACATTGAAAGAAGCTCTTTCAAAAGAGGGAGCTAGACATGAAAGGTTTGAAGTGTTGCTCTACTTTGGGTTATGCAAATATACTAATTCAATATGATTGAAACATTAAGAGAATATGCGTTATCTATGAGATAGATAAAGAATAAAAGGTTATTCACCCAAGTGGACCAAGAATTGCATTGGATGCAATTATAGTTTTGTTTTAAAATTGATTTACTCAATATGATTGAAAAATCACTAAACAAAACACTTATAATGTGCATGGGCAAAGTTGTTAATGGATAACAACATGGGTAAGGGAAAAAATAGTTTGCGCCGACCCCATGGGTATAAAGCAAGCTTGTTGCTAAAACCAAGTTGCCTTGAAGTCCCATAGATGGTGTAGAGGAAGAGAAACTACCCAAAGTACCTGGAAGAAAATAATAAAGGAATTATGAATTCCGATTTGGGTATTTTTTATATAAATCAATGTGTCTATCTCATCATCATAAGTATATGATACTAGATGAGGATCTCACATTTATGGAAGTGTGGAGGATCTCAAGAGACGAAGACAATTGGATAAGGAAGAAATAATCCTACACGTGGGGCTATGAAGCAAACGGTTGCTGAAAAGCCGTAGGGAATTACTTCTACCTTTAAGAAATTGTTCATGAATTAGACAAAAGCAATAATGTCCCTACTATGAGTAGGACCATTATCATAGTTTCTTGTTTGGACAAGAAAGCTCCTTATCATAATAAAAGGACAAATGTTGTTCCATTTATTATGGTATGAATTATTGTAATGCAATTTTGTCTAAGTGGATTCTATATCCATGATCATGATAATTTCATCTATAACATTAATACCTAGAGGTTTGCATATAATGATATGAACTTCACTTATCTTTAGCATTATCGTTTAGGCCCCATAAATAAGAGATACATATCTAGAACCCCATGAGGATGGATTTCTGGAACTCATTTGATTATTGAATCATATGAGACATGTAAGACTTATTAGGCAAAGATATGATCTTTTGGGAATCATACATATCGATGTATGAAGGCCACTAAGCACAAATGCTAAAGATGGTTTTCAGTACTTCATCATATTTACTGATGGGATCAGAGAAATATGGATTTGTGTATCTTATGAAGAAACAAATCAGAATCCTTTGAATTGTTCAAGGTATTCAGGAATGAAGTAGAGAACCAGCTTGGCAAAAGTATTAGGGCTCTACGATTGGATCATAGAGAAGAGTACTTGAACCAAGAGTTTGACAAGAATCTATGGGAGTGTTGGATATGATCCAAAACTCGCTCCACCTAGCACGCCACATGGTTTTGGCGTGTCTGAAAGGAGATTTCGGACCTTGTAGGACACGGTTCGGTCCATGATGAGTCAAACAGAACTTCCATTTTACTTTTGGGGCTATATTCTAGTTACAGAAAATTTCGCCCTTAACCTTGTTCCATCAAAAACGGATTATGAATAACGCCATATGAGATATGGACTAGGAAGTGCCCTAGTATGTCATTCATAAAGATTTGGGGTTATGAAGTTTATGTAAAAGAGTTTACAAATAAACTTGGACCCAAGTCGAATAAATGTTTTGTGGAATATTCTGAAAAGGATATTATTTCTACAACCTAATCGAGAACAAAACTGTTTGTTCCTAGAACCACATTGTTTCTAGGTAGAGATTGTCTCTAAAAAGAACCAGTGGGAGGACAGTAGAACTTGAAGAAGTTCAAGAACCACAACAGAACATTGATCTTTTTGATGGAACATGAGCAGGATCACAAGGTGTTGTGGAGCAACCTACTCAGATAACACAAGAACCTCGTAGGTTAGGTAGGATATATCAAGGGACTAGAGAAATAAGGATTTCTCATAGCCCATGATATATTGCTCATAAAGATGAGCCTACAACCTACGAGATGGTCACGAATGGGCCATACTCACAGAAGTGGCTTGAAGCCATGGGATACAAAATGGAATCCATGTATACCAACAAAGTATGGACTTTGGTGGAACCGCCTGAAAGGTGCAAGTGGGTTATGAGGAAACCAACATGGATGGTAATATGATTACCTTTAAAAGGACAATTGGATGGATAAGGATTTCCTGTGAGTTCATAGTACAGACTATGACGAAATCTTTCCCAGTTGTGATGCTTAAATCCATTTGTATCTTGCTTGTAGCAATCTGTTTATAGATTGAATCAAGCTTCTAGGAGTTGGACTCTTCAAGTGGATGATGTAATCAAAGGAGTTTGGTTCCATCAAAATTGAAGATGAGACTAGTGTCTACAAGAAGGTTAGTGGGAGCACAGTTATGTTTCTGGTCGTGTATGAGACATACTTAATCATTGGGAATGTTGCCCCTACTTGGCAGTCTTACGTAGATTGACTAGGGAGTTGACTTTCTAATGGTAGACTTAAGCGAAGGAACTTGTGAAGATCTATTGAGGTAGATCAAGATGGTTGTATAGCTTAGGTCATAGTACATAAATTGACAAAGGTGTTGAAATGGTTCAACGTAAAAAGAATATTGATTCTTACCCATGTCACATGGAATTAGTCTTTGGAAGGCTAATTGTCTTACCAATTAGATTGGGAATGGACTGTATGAATTAGATTCACGAGATACGCCATGAGATGTACTAAGCCAGACGTGTCATAAAGCATGACACAAAGATACCAGTCATATCCGGGTGAGAGTCACTGGATAAAATATCAAGATTATCCTTTAGTACTTGAGAAGCACTAAGGATGAATTATTGATAAATAGATAATATGAAGAGTTTGCTGTAAGGGGTTACAGTGATGCGAACTTCAAATCTGACAAAGAAGATTTCAGATTATAAGTCAAGTTTTGAGTTTTGCCTTAGTGGGAGCGACTGTGAGCTGGAAAGGTTCCAGGCAAGATTCAGTCACTGATTCTAACATAGAGGACTGAGTAAATTAATGCATAAGATGCATTTATTCAGAACATTCAATCTCAATCAAATTGTTGATGGAGGAGATGTGAATATTTGCAAGGTGCCAGCATATGTCTCGCCCCTACGTAGCGTAAGCGTGGAGGGCCGCGCTAGATCAATAGGCATATGATGAAGGAGATTGACTCTAGTGCAAGTGGGAGACTGTTGGAATTGTGCCCTAGAGGCAATCAATTAATTGTGACATTTATGGATTTACGATTCATTATGTTATCAATATGGAGATATGTTAACATGAATGAAGTCCTTAGAATATAAGTGTTATATTCTTAAATATCCCTAGTCGATTATAATGATTAATAGGACAATCATCTATAGACTAGTATGGGGTTGGATTGATATGGAGATATCATGATCCAACACATGGGTATGCATTAGGAGTAATGGCATACTGGATTGACCCATCTCCGAGAAGGCTACATACATGTTATGTTAAGTCACAAGCGCTTCTCGCGGTGCAATGGTATTGTCATCCTTAGACTTGAAGTCACTAGATATTCTGGTTGTGGATTATTGTGATCTTGTAGCGTTAAACGCTACACCGTAACTGGGTAGTTATAAAGGCGTGTACTGGATACAATAAGAAGCAAGCTTAGAGATCGTAGTGGACGTAGATAGAATTTGTCCCTCCCACATAACGGGAGCAAATATCCTAGGCCACTCGAGGGATAGTGCTTATAGAATGTCTGGCCAGACTCAAATAAATCAATATGGGATATTGATGTTATTTGCACGAATAAGGCTATTCCCATGGATCGAGAAACTATGGATTGGATATACGAGTGTGACTTGTATGTCTCGTGTCCAATCCAGATATAGAGACAAAGGGATGAGACAATTACTTGTACAAAGGTTTGTCATGATGACTATTCTATTTGTTGGCTAGAATGGATGTCTTGCTAGAGGCCGCTCCATATTAGTAAATTTTTACTACCAACTAAATAGAACCTATGGGGTCACACGCCATATAGGGGTGAACTAGACATGGGAAATAATTAATTAATATGATTAATTAATTAGAAGGATCAAATCGCAACAACTTGCCAACTTAGTAGGACTAATATGCAAGTTGGACTAATCCATGTATAGACATGATTAGGATTTGCCAAGGTGGCCTAATTCATGTAGAGACATGATTTGGATTAATTTGCAAATAAAACTAATCCATATATTGACATGATAAGGACTATTTTGCAAAAGGGACTATATGATAGAAGTAAGGAGAGAACAAAGCAAGGAGAGAGAGCAAGTCCCAAAAGAGGGCCGAACCCCCCTTGGGATTGCCGCCCCCTACCCGTCGGCCTAAAGGGTGCCGCCCCACCTTTGGCACTCCATTGTTGGCCATTTCTTCTTCCTCTTCCATTCTTCCTAGCTAGCACGAGGGAATTGGAGGGTCTAGATCTCACCTCTAGGCGTGGATCAACCGTAGAGACGTGACACAATTCGCGTTTGAAGTCATCAAAGGAGAACCCTAAGGTGTTTTAATTGATTTCTTCCTTTACCATCGTTATGTCTCTTGACTTGTGATCCTTGGAGGGTTTTGCATGGTTTATGATTGTTTGTGTTTCCGTTGCGCATCCATGAATCAAAACCCAACAGTCCGAACCAGATAGGGATGACTGGAACCGGGTTAATGTTCATGACGTGCAACGACTCGACCTCGAAGCTGAGTTGTATCTTTTCAACGAGGTTCTTCTTCATTCCTTAATGGAGAAGCTCGATTGGATGGAAGAGTGAACGGAGTTCGTCCTTGATAACTATGAAGAAGAGCTAACGAATGCTGGGATATAAAACGCTGTGCGCACAACGAAGGGACTCAGACTCAGACTCGACAATGACATGCTGAGGGTCTTGTTCTCCAGGTAATCCGAGAGAACTCATACTTTTCAGTTTTCTACCTTCGAGGCTGGGCCAACTCTCGAGGATCTAGAGAATATGCTGGAACTCCCTAGTATGGGACCTGTAGATCCCTTTGCTCCTCTGAATTCAGATGAAGAGATCACGCTTTTAGAGCAAATGAGAGAATGCATCGCAGAGGTCAAGAAGACAGCTACGATATGGAACTCGACAACCTACTTTGAAATGTGCATGTCTGTAACATCGGGCGCAAAGAATATGTGGTGAAAGTGGATCACCTATTTCTTCAGGGATTTTTCGAAGCCAAAAATTGCCCGAGAGCTGCTAGAGAAGGACCCTAATGTGATAAGCGCGCTCGAGGGGAAAGGTGCTGACTACACTTTATGTGGATTCCTCTGCGTCTGGATGTCACCCTATCTTATAGACGGGCATCCTCGTGATGGGCTATTTTGCCACGTTCTCGCGCTTGCCGTCAGACTCTCGCTTGGCCAAAAGATAGCTTTAGGGCCTCTAGTTCTGGGTTCCCTGTATTATCGCTTGGATTTAGCTGTGACGCATTTCAAGCAATCACAAGGCAAAGTCGATGTTGTCTCCTTTGTAAATATCGCGTTTCTGACTATGTGGGTCTTCGAGAGATGGATTTATATGCTCCAATCCCATCATATGTAAGGTTATGGAACGCGCCTAATGCCACCAAGGAGCTCCTCAGCCCTCGAGCATGGCGTTGGTACAAGACTAAAGGCGTTCAACGCCCCTTCTCTTTGTTGTGCGATGACATCAAGTACTTCGAAGCTAGAACCTACATCACTGCCAGGGAGAACATCGTTTTTCATGAAAGTATTTATCCAGAGGCGGACACCAAGTTTAGGCCTCAGCACATTAGCAAGGAAGCCAGGCGTTATGCCAGATTTGACTGGTTTAGAAGAAGATACTTGCCCACCCTTCCTGAGTACGTGTCCATTCCAGAAACCTCGAGTTATGAACCCATAACGGTTCATCACGATCCGATTCGAGTGAGCCCCCAGTTGGGTTTCGACGCCGTCGCACAATCTATGTGGTCCGATTCAAACACCAAAGGTTGCTACAATGGGTTGCTATACGGAAAGAGCAATAGCATGTTGATTGTTGAGCTCCCCATGACTCAACCTTCTAGGTAAAGGCGAGGAGAATGTACTCCAAATTGGGCGTCTTTCTGGAATGCCCATATCCCGCCTTCTTGCGAGGTCTCGAGCTCAGATCCAGCCAAGCAAGGCTCCCGCAATTGTGGTAAAAGATTACCCGTTCAAGCCATCCTTCTCTCGGAACGCGACACAATATGGTTTTTATTCCCTGTTAGATAAAGACCATCACTTGTTTGCTGGCTTGATTCTTTCGGAGAAGATCGCTTTACATGACAGTGCTGTTTGAGGCGATTCGCATCTGGGGATCGGAGCACGGGCTTTGTTGATCTCTTGCGTTCGACGAAGAATCCCGGTGTCCCTATCACCACAAAAATGAGGACGGATCAAGAAGTTCAAGAGGTGGTCTCAAATGCGCTTGAAAATTTTCTTTCCCCATCCATCAAGCATTCCAAGAAGAAGAAAGCTTATGACGAGCCTGCTCCGTTGGTGATCCGGCAGTTAAAACGTCCAAGAGGCAACCCTGCTCCCAAGGATAATGTGGCGCCCACAGAGAGAAGCCAAGCTCAGCCTTCGACTGCGAAGAAAGTGGCAAACGTGCGACAAAGTAATATTGAGGACTTCGTGTAGTTCAATCCAGACACCTCGTTTTCCGCGAGAGAAGGTACTCAAATCGCACTTTAGCTATTATTATAATGAGAATTGTCATCATAAACCATTCTTGTATATGTTTCAGATAGCGAGGGCTCGGTTCAAGAGCTGGAGAGCCTTACTGAAAAAGGGGCGATCGCAAAATCCTTGTCTATGGCCCAACAAAAATAAATGGATGCGAAGTTGCGGGAGGAGCGCGATATTCATCGGGCCATGAAGAAGAGTCTCGAAGAACAAGTTGTAGTGTTTTGATTCATGGATTGCACAACGGAAGCATAAAAAAACATAAAACCATGCAAAACCCTCAAAGGATCACAAGTCAAGAGACATAACGATCGTAAGGGTTAGAAATCATAAACACACCTTTGGGTTCTCCTTGATGACTTCAAACGCGAATTATGTCACGTTCTCTATAGTTGATCCACGCCTAGAGTTGATCCTATAATCTCCCAAGTCCTTGGTTCTAGCCCGGAAGAGGAAGAGGAAGAAGAATCACGCAAAACGAGACCCAAAAGGAGGGTCTTGGCCTCCTTTGGCCGACGGGGACAGGGCGGCGGCAAGGGGGCGGTCGGGCCTCCTTGTTGCTTGCTCTCTCTCCTTTTTTCTCTCCCACTCTTGTTATGTTCACTAATGAGCATAAGTTATGTGGGAGGGAAGGAAGGAAGGTCCTTTATATAGTCCAACAACTCCTTGTTAACTACCTAAAGGACTTATTCTAGTCCTACTAGAATTCAATTTAGTCCCTTCCTTGCAAATTAGTCCCTACTAAGTTTGCAAGGGTTTGCAAAGTGATCCTTCTAATTAATTAATCCAATTAATTAATTCCCGAATCTAGTTCAACTCTATGTAGCGTGTGACCCCATAGGTTCTATCTAGTTGGTAGCAACTATTTGCTAATATGGAGCGGTCTCTAGCAAAACATTCATTCTAGCCAACTAATAGAATAGTCATCTTGACAACCTTTGTACAAGTAATTGTCTCATCCCTTTGTCTCTATATCCGGATTGGACACGAGACATACAAGTCACACTCGTATATCCAATCCATAGTTTCTCGATCTATGGGAATAGCCTTATTCGTGCAAATAACATCAATATCCCATATTGATTTGTTTGAGTCTGGCCATACATTCTATAAGCACTATCCCTCGAGTGGCCTAGGATATTTGCTCACGTTATGTGGGAGGGACAAATCCTATCTACGTCCACTACGATCTCTAAGCTTGCTTCTTATTATATCCAGTACACGCCTTTATAACTACCCAGTTACGGTGTAGCGTTTAACGCTACCAAGATCACAATAATCCACAACTAGAATATCTAGTGACTTCAAGTCTAAGGATGACAATACCATTGCACCGCGAGAAGCGCTTGTGACTCATCATAACGTGTATGTAGCCTTCTCGGAGATGGGTCAATCCAGTGCAACATTCCCTAATGCACACCTATGTGTTGGATCGTGATATCTCTATATCAATCCAACCCCATACTAGTCTATAGATGATTGTCCCATTAATCATTATATTTGACTAGGGATATTTAAGATAAACAACACAATTGTAAAATCTAAGGACTTCATTATATTAAATATCCAATAAATAATAAATGAATTTCTAGCCACAAATAATTCATACTAAACTAGATTGCCTCTAGGGCATCTATTCCAACAGTCTCCCACTTGCACTAGAGCCAATCTGGCGCATCTCGTATGCCCATACTCCTAGTGTGCCCTTCATGCTTCCACTGCGTGAGAGGCTTCGTAAGCGGGTCTGACAGATTATCATCTATAGGAATCTTGCATATCCGAACGTCTCCTCTATCGATAATATCTCGAATCAGATGAGACTTCCTGAGCACGTGCTTGGACTTCTGGTGCGACCTGGGTTCCTTTGATTGCGCGGTCGCCCCAGTGTTATCACAGAACAACTCAACTGGATCCGCAATGCTAGGGACCACACCAAGTTCAGAAACAAACTTTCTGATCCAAACAGCCTCCTTTGCTGCGCCATTTGCAGCAATGTACTCAGCCTCTGTTATAGAATCAGCTACCGTCTCTTGCTTGGAACTCTTCCAGCTCACCGCTGCTCCATTCAGGCAAAACACATATCCCGACTGTGATCTAAAGTCATCTCTGTCGGTTTGGAAGCTTGCATCAGTGTAACCCCTTACACGCAACTCTTCCTCACCGCCAAATATCAAGAAAGCATCCTTAGTTCTTCTCAAGTACTTTAGGATGTTCTTGACTGCAATCCAGTGACTCTCATCCGGATTGGATTGGTATCTGCTTGTCACACTCAAGGCATATGACACATCTGGTCTAGTACATAACATGGCGTACATGATAGATCCTATGGCCGAGGCATAGGGGATTTCACTCATGCGTTCCTTCTCAATCTCATTCGAAGGACAACCACTCTTCGAAAGAGTGATTCCATGTGACATGGGCAAGAGTCCCTTCTTGGAATCTTTCATGTTGAACCGTTTCAATACCTTGTCAATATATGTACTTTTACTTAGGCCTAGCAACCTCTTAGATCTATCTCTATAGATCTTTATACCGAGTATATAGGCTGCTTCCCCTAAGTCCTTCATTGAGAAACACTTTCCTAGCCAATCTTTCAAAGATTGCAGCATGGGAATGTCGTTTCCAATGAGTAGTATGTCATCCACATACAAGACCAGAAAAGCTATAGAGCTCCCAATAACCTTCTTGTAGACACAAGACTCATCTTCGTTTCTGATGAAGCCAAACTCTTTGACCACTTCATCAAAACGTCGATTCCTACTCCTAGAAGCTTGCTTCAATCCATAAATGGATCGCTGCAGCTTACTGACTTTATTGGCTTGCTTTGGATCTTCAAAACCCTCCGGCTGTATCATATACACGTCCTCGAGGAGATTCCCATAAAAGAATGCTGTTTTGACATCCATCTGCCAAATCTCATAGTCGTGGTATGCTGCTATCGCAAGTAGGATTCGGATGGATTTGGTCATAGCGACTGGTGAAAAGGTTTCATCATTGTCAATACCATGAATCTGTCTGAATCCTTTAGCCACCAATCGGCCCTTATAGGTAATCACATTACCATCCATGTTGATCTTCTTCTTGAAGACCCACTTGCACCCTATGGGCCGTGCCCCATCGGGTGGTTCCACCAAAGTCCATACTTTGTTGGTATACATGGATTCCATCTCGGATCTCATGGCTTCCAACCACTTCTGAGAGTCTGGGCCAGGCCTCCTCATAGGTAGTAGGTTCATCATCTATGAGCATCGTGTCACCGGAATCGGTTATGAGAAGTCCATACCTCTCGGGTTCCTGACGCACTCTACTAGATCTACGAAGCTCTTGTGTAACCTGAACAGGTTGCCCCACAACTGCTTGTGGTTCATGTTCATGTTCCATAATCGGTTCAGTGATTTGTGGTTCTTGAACCTCTTCAAGTTCTACATTCCTCCCACTTGCTTCTTTAGAGACAAACTCTCTTTCTAGAAACACGCCGGTCCGAGCAACAAACACTCTGTTCTCGGTTGGATTGTAGAAGTAGTAACCCTTAGTTTCCTTAGGGTACCCCACAAATTTACACTTATCCGATTTAGGCCCCAGCTTGTCTGATTGTAAACGTTTTACATAGACATCGCAGCCCCAAATCCTCATGAACGACAGTGTGGGACGCCTCCCACTCCACATCTCATGTGGTGTCTTCATGACTGATTTAGATGGAACACGGCTAATGGTGAAAGTTGCACTTAATAGAGCGTAGCCCCAAAATGATAATGGAATCGGTTTGACACATCATAGATCGAACCATATCCAATAGGGTTCGATTCCTCCTCTCGGACACGCCATTCCATTGTGGTGTTCCGGGTGGAGTGAGTTGGGACACGATCCCACACTCTCTAAGATAGTCGTCAAACTCTTGGCTTAAGTATTCTCCTCCACGATCCGATCGTAGAGCCTTGATACTTTTGCCAAGTTGCTTCTCTACTCCATTCTTGAATTATTTGAACACTTCAAAGGATTCGGATTTTGCCCTCATAAGGTACACAAATCCATATCTACTGTAATCATCAGTAAATGTAATGAAGTAGACATAACCACCCCTGGCAGGCGTGGCAAATAGCCCACACACATCGGTATGTATGAGCGCCAATTGCTCACTAGTCCTCTCACATTTCTTATTGAAAGGGGACTTTGTCATTTTTCCCAATAAACAAGCCTCACATGTCTCATACGATTCAAAATCAAATGAGTCTAGTAATCCATCCTTATGGAGTCTAGATACACGTTTCTCATTTATGTGGCCTAAACGACAGTGCCATAAATAAGCAGGATTTAAATCATTTATTTTAATCCGCTTGGTATTAATGTTGTAGACAGGATTGCTTAGATCAAGGACATAAAGTCCATTAAATAATTGCGCACTAAAATAGTGAATATTATTTAAATAAAAGGAACAACAATTGTTCTTTATTGAAATAATAAAACCATCCTTGTCCAAACAAGAAATAGAAATAATGTTTCTGCTCATAGCAGGCACAAAATAGCAATTATTTAATTCTAAAACTAATCCTGAAGGCAGAGATAGCTCGCACACGCCTATGGCCAATGCAGCAACCTTTGCTCCATTCCCAACGCGCATCTCTACCTCCCCTTTAGCCAATCTCCTACTTCTCTTTAGATCCTGCATATTTCGACAAATATGAGATCCACATCCAGTATCTAATACCCATGATGTAGAGAAAGTTAAATTGACATCTACAACACAAATACCTGGTGCTGGTGGAATCACTATTCCAAGCCTCTTGTCCTCCAGATATTTTGGGCAGTTCCTCCTCCAGTGTCCAGGCTGACTGCAGTAGTGACATTCACCTTTAGTCACGGCCTTGGCAATGCCACCAACAGGATTAAGGGAAGGTTCCTTGGACTTGGCAACTGACTTGCCTTTTCCCTTGGAGGAAGAGGCAAACCTTTTGCCCCTTTCCTTTCTGTAGCATCATTATGGCCTTGCCCTTACCCTTGTTGATGCTCTGTTCAGCCGTCCTCAACATGTTGAGTAAATCTGGCAGTGGTTTCACGATCTCGTTCATGTTATAGTTCATAATGAACTGTCCATAACTCTCGGGCAACGATTGCAACACGAGATCGGTTGCCAACTCTTGGCCGACCAGGAACCCTAGTCGGGCGAGATTCTCCAAGTACCCGATCATTCGGAGTACATGGGGTCCCACCGGGTTCCCTTCTGCCAGATGACACTTGAAAAGTGCCTTTGAGACCTCATACCTCTCTACCCTCGCCTGCTCTTGGAAGAGCTGCTTTAAATGTTCGATCATATCGACATCATTCATGTTTTCGTGTTGCTTCTGAAGCTCAGAAGTCATGGTGAAAAGCATAAGGCATTCCGCATCATTAGCGTCATCAACACGCTTTTGATACGCCTTTAAGGCAGCAGGTGTTTGGTTCTCTGGACCTTCTGGAACATGCTCCTCTATTGCGTACAGTTTCTTCTCTTGCTTGAGAACAATTCTCAAGTTTCTGTACCAATCAAGAAAGTTGGTTCCAGAGAGCTTGTCCTTCTCAAGGACAGATCGTAGGGAATGTTGTGAACTCGATGAGTTGTTTGCCATTTGGAATTCTACGAAAAGAAAATACGCAAGTTTTAGTATTTGTGAATTTTTGACTATATTCAATAATGGCTAGTTTATCAAATATAGCTCTCACTATTTTTCTACGGATTAATAACCCTTAAGATATTAATGCGGAAAATATCCTTATATTTTCTAGTGGGCCAAGATCCATCTTTCATCTCCTTATGAGCTTGCTTTGGCAAGTCACCCATAATTCGACTACTTTAGGTAGGAACGATTCCAATTGCATCCCTTATGCAACTCTTGGTTCAATTGGGCAAATAACTCCTTATTTATCCATCCATATGGATAATCCCAATTGATTGCCTCTAGGTTTATTAATCAAATTAATAGCCTAGTTGTGTTCAACCTCTTATCTAAACATTTGCGCATTGTTACGTGCCATCGCATTCCATCATGATGAACCGAGTCGCCATGCTTTGGCACGCACGAACTTGGTAAATAATGATGATAATGAGTGTTTAAATAACGAGAAGGCAAGAACACAATATTTGAATTTTGAGGGATTTTAAATTCAATTTTAATTGTTTTGTTGATCAATATCAACTAATCTATCTATTTGAGTTTGAGCACTACTCCAAATAATAGATCCGGGTTGTCTAATTATCTTGTTATCCTAATTGCATGCATCATCCATACACCAACCACACAATAATAAGATAATAAAATAAACAACCACAAAACTGAAATTAAACGTGATGTGGATATGGCCTTTTCCAGACTAAGATAATTCCAAGCCAATGGAATTATCTATGAACCCTAAAGCAAACACATCTCCATGCGTCTTGATCTTTTGGTCAAACCTTCATAGTCTTGTGGAATGCTCCATGCTCCATCTTTTGTGGCTTCTTTAGCTTTGGGCTTCTTTTCTCCAATCTTGGCTAACAATCTACTTTATCTAGCACTAGCTAACTTCTATACTAAATAAAATAAATCTCAAAAGTTGAGAAAAAAAATGGCACGCAGGCCATAAAACCCTAATTAATTATTATAATTAATTGATCAGCTCGCAGGCCGAAAAACCAAACCACAAAATTAAACATCCACATCAAACCACATCCTAAGGTCATATCCAATCACCATGCGATTTGCACATAAACAGTTAAAATCCAATTTTAACGCGCTTGGTCAATTTGAATTGATTTTAGGATTTTTAGGGTTAAAACGGTCCATGGGCCCAACAATCAAATTGCCCGGGCCCAACAAAGTGAACCACAAGGCCCTAGAGCCGGCCCGGCCCAAAACCCACAAGCCAAGGCCCGCTGGTTAGGGCCGCCCGGCCCCTAGGGCGGCCAAGCTTGGGCGGCAAGCAAACGGGGCGGTCACTAGGGGGGGCCGAACCTCCTTATGGGAGTTGTTTCCAAAACAACTCCCTTGCTTGGTGCCCAAGTTTGGTTGTTTCCTTGTTTTGGGAGAACTCCTTCTTCCCCAAGGATGCCCAAACCCTAGATCTAAGATCCTAAAATTTCTCAAACTCACCAATTCATGCATCCAATGCAAAAATTGGATCTTGTTATGATTAATTATTGACAAATTGCATCCCATGCTTGATTTGTCTTGTTTTACGCGATAAACAATCAATTAAGGTGTAAAACAACTAAAACGTAACACATAAACCACGTTTATGCTCTACGACCTGTGGCTCTGATACCACTGTAGGCTTTTGATTCATGGATTGCACAACGGAAGCATAAACAAACATAAAACCATGCAAAACCCTCTAAGGATCACAAGTCAAGAGACATAACGATGGTAAGGGTTAGAAATCATAAACACACCTTTGGGTTCTCCTTGATGACTTCAAACGCGAATTATGTCACGTTCTCTATAGTTGATCCACGCCTAGAGTTGATCCCAGAATCTCCTAAGTCCTTGGTGCTAGCCTGGAAGAGGAAGAGGAAGAAGAATCACGCAAAACGAGACCCAAAAGGAGGGTCTCGGCCTCCTTTGGCCGACGGGGACGGGGCGGCGGCAAGGGGGCGGTCGGGCCTCCTTGTTGCTTGCTCTCTCTCATTTCTTCTCTCCCACTCTTGTTATGTTCACTGATGAGCATAAGTTATGTAGGAGGGAAGGAAGGAAGGTCCTTTATATAGTCCAACAACTCCTTGTTAACTACCTAAAGGACTTATTCTAGTCCTACTAGAATTCAATTTAGTCCCTTCCTTGCAAATTAGTCCCTACTAAGTTTGCAAGGGTTTGCAAAGTGATCCTTCTAATTAATTAGTCCAATTAATTAATTCCCAAATCTAGTTCAACTCTATGTAGCGTGTGACCCCATAGGTTCTATCTAGTTGGTAGCAACTATTTGCTAATATAGAGCGGTCTCTAGCAAAACATCCATTCTAGCCAACTAATAGAATAGTCATCTTGACAGCCTTTGTACAAGTAATTGTCTCATCCCTTTGTATCTATATCCGGATTGGACACGAGACATACAAGTCACACTCGTATATGCAATCCATAGCTTCTCGATCTATGGGAATAGCCTTATTCGTGCAAATAACATAAATATCCCATATTGATTTATTTGAGTCTGGCCAGACATTCTATAAGCACTATCCCTCGAGTGGCCTAGGATATTTGCTCCCGTTATGTGGGAGGGACAAATCCTATCTACGTCCACTACGATCTCTAAGCTTGCTTCTTATTGTATCCAGTACACGCCTTTATAACTACCCAGTTACGGTGTAGCGTTTAACGCTACCAAGATCACAATAATCCACAACTAGAATATCTAGTGACTTCAAGTCTAAGGATGACAATACCATTGCACCGCGAGAAGCGCTTGTGACTCATCATAACGTGTATGTAGCCTTCTCGAAGATGGGTCAATCCAGTGCAACATTCCCTAATGCACACCTATGTGTTGGATCGTGATATCTCTATATCAATCCAACCCCATACTAGTCTATAGATGATTGTCCCATTAATCATTATATTTGACTAGGGATATTTAAGATAAACAACACAATTGTAAATCTAAGGACTTCATTATATTAAATATCCAATAAATAATAAATGAATTTCTAGCCAAAAATAATTCATACTAAACTAGATTGCCTCTAGGGCATCTATTCCAACACAAGTGCGGCGTACGCAAACTGTCGTTGGTCAGATGGAGCGCGCCCAGCCAGATTTCCAAGAGATTGTACAGAGGATCCTTTTGGGATGATCTCAACGTACACCTGTATCAGACAAGAACAAGGACAAGAAGAAGCACAGAGAGTGAGTAAGGCTGTAGGGGAAAGAGTAACCCCTAGCTAAATGTCTGAGAGAGAGAGAGAGAGACAGTATGATGATTAGCCAAAGATCCGAGAGTTGTAATGGAAGGCTAACGTTCCTATATATAGGGTATAAGGGTGCCGTTACGAGGGGTTGATGCATCCGCAAGTGACGTCTAGATATCCTCCTCGTAACGGCACGTTCGCACGTATATATAGGGCACGTCACATGATCGTCCGTATATGTAGGTACCGTTCAAACGGTCGACCGTACATATAGGAAACGTTACATGATCATTAAATCTCCCAGACTGTTAACAAGGGTCGCACGCGAGTATAGCCATGGGCTCGCGCCCGACGAGCCTTACTCCAACCTCCAAGCCCCTTGAACCCTACAACTCCCGCACGGTTAGTATCGAGGGCGACCCTGTCTCACATCCGCCCATATGGATAAGTGCGAATATAATGAAAATGATAGATTGATACCAGAGTACCATTGAACCTCCTGGATGGCTGCCACATGGATGGTGATTGATCTGTCTCGAATGCACTATCTGCAGGTGAATAATAAAATTTTAAGTATATCGGACAGTTTCTGCAGTCTTACAGCAGTTTTCAGAAAATAAAGAGGGAAATCCTTTTCCAAAATCTATATTTTCCGAGAAATATGCTTATAATCACTTTTTCACTCACCCTCCAATAGTGCATGGTCGCCGCATATTCATAGAAATGAAAATGTTAATAAATATTTTCAACAGTTGTTAAAAGGAGGATGGCATGGTTTAAGAAGAGCATTTACAGAGTTACCTAGTTGTTGAAAAACTTTAGCAACTTGTTTTGTTAGGCGTGACACACAAGAGATTTATGACGGTTGTACTAATATCTTCAATAAGATACTTAGTTTTCGTTTTCTAAATAAAGAAAGATAATACCTAGTTGTAGGAAATATGCCAGCATGTTGTGTTAGGCGCAACGTTTCAAGATCTCTAGTTGTTCGTCTTCTGAGTTATCATATGTCTCCACTTCCTTCTGAATCTCAACAAGTTACCGGTTATGGGATAATACTATCAGGCCTCCACTTCAACGTTAAAACAAATCTCAGTTCTATTTATTTTCACGCCTGAAAGTTATTGTTTCTCTCTCTACACTCCCCCAAAATCTCAATTTTTTTAGTTTCAAAAAAAAATAAAGCTTCGTTCGTGGAAGACTTCTAAGCCGTTGGAAACAAGAGTAAGTTTAACAATCATAATTTTCTTTCGTTGTATATTTTCATTTCAAATGTTGTATTTTCATGATTATGTTTCTCGCAAGTTTTTTTTAGAAAATTGGGGTTTACTAAGAGGAGATTGCAATAAGGGAGTTCTAGACAACTCGTGCAAGTCTCTACTGCAATTCCCTCTGTGTAAACCCCATTTGGAGCTTGGGGCATGCAGGATGGGCATGCAGGAACACTCATAGAGTTATGTCACATGCACCCAATATTGAAGAAGCTTCCACTTTAATATATTACATATGAATATGAGGTTTTGTATCTATTTGAGACATATGAAGCCAAGGATATTGTTCACATGTTTGAGAAGGATGACAATGATGAATTAGTGGCACGGGGAGGACATTATCTATAAAAGATGGTTCCTCGCACGGGAATTTCAAAGGTGCATACTGTACTTTTTAATGATAGTCAGGGACATGAAGGACCAAGCTTGGAGGCCGTCTTGAATTAGACCTTGGTTATGGTGGGGACCGACACATTTTAGGATGCAGCGTTGAATGAATGTTTAACAATGAAGTACAGTGGCTGTGGAGGGCATGGACTTAGCGACATGGATGAAGGATTTCTAGTTGATTCTGAGCAGCTTGGGTCAAGAAGCAATAGATATGGGGATCCTATTCACGACATTTGAAGCTTTCCAAAGGATACTGATTTGCACAAAGACATGTATGAAGACCCGCATGAAGCCTCAAGTGGAGATGACTTACCTGATAAACATATACCGGATAACAGTGTACCGGGGGACAATGTACTGGAGAACACTGGTCATTGGGCTATAGGTTTACAGCATCACCCCACGCTTTCGCTGGCCGTCGGGGTAATTCCCAGTAACAGTAGGAATGACGGTTCTACGTTAAATATTAGGGACATATTTTAATCACCCGACGAGATCAAGGGTATCCTATGGGGTCCTGGAACTCAACAAGGTTTGCAATGGGGTCGTGGGAAGACAGATTGATCAAGGGTGACTCTCAAATGTCACTATCCTTTTTGTGGTTGGTAAATAGAGGCTTACAAAAAGAACAGAGATTTTTCACGATTAAGAAATATAAAAACATCCACACATGTTCCTTGTCCACCACCAATTTCAAACATGCAAATGTGACAGTTAAGGACATTGCATATGAAATGCTTGATCGATATCAAAATGGGAAGTCGCGCCCTATTGTTCACGATTTTCGAAGCTTACGTGGAACTCGTCTACAAAACCAAGATCACTTATTGGAACTGCTAACAATGTAGGATGAGGGTGCTACATATATTCATGGCACCCGAGTAGAACAATACCACTAACTCTCTGCATTCTTTTACATGCTGAAGACTCGTAACCCAGGCTTGATAACTCCAAATCGATAACGGGGTCAAATTCCAAATAAAAATTCACAACGTATTAATCACATGATGGTCTTTGAAGAGGTTTTTTCTTCATCCGTAGAGTTAGCACGTGATGAATTTCCCTAATAAATTTAATCCCCGTTATCAATTTGGGTTTAAGTGTCCCAAGTATATATAGTGCAGGGGTTTCAGTGAAAAATTGATAATGCATGGGATTATGTGTCTCACATATGTATAAAACTCTTGGATCCCCGAATTTGGAGTATCCTATTCACACAATTTGAGTAGATGCAAGATCGATTGCCGGGGGTTGTGGTGGAAAATTGAAATTGCATGGGAGATTTGTGTCCCAGAATACTCTTTGCACATAGGTTTAGTGTCCATTACCCAAAATCAAACGAAGTTGAATGTGAAGAAACGGAAGTTGTATTTGGTTGCAAGTTAGTGAGTGTTGTAAAACACTGTTGTGGTGTTCTTTGATCAACTTGCAAAAAAAAGTGTTTCGTCATTATTTGCATGTCGTGATACGTATTCAATCAATCTCTCCCTTTCTAATTTTCTTTTTTTACATGTCCTATACGGAGCGGGTATAAGTAGTGACCTCCGACTATCAATATTCTTCATTCCTTCCCTCTCACTCTCACTCTCACTCTCAGGTTCTCTCACTGAAATTGCAAACGAGCCAAACAACAACCGCGTCTCCTTTCCTATCGACGAGTACAAAGAGTGCCATCACAACAATGGCAACCCTAAAAGTGGTTGACAGGTTGTACATGGTGCTTTACACCACTCACATTTTGACATTTATAATAGTTGCAACAAAAAATTGTCATTTCTGCATGTCTAGTTTGTCATTTCTTCAATGTGTTTGATACTAAACCCTAGATGGAGAGGCTATCAATAGTTCCCTCCGAGTATGATGCAGGAGAAGATGAACCAACGAGGCCGAGCTGTCAGACACGACTAATCTGGCACTCCACTATCACGACATGGAAGACAAGCGCAAGAGAAGTGCAAAATGGTCACTTTTGGTCACGCCACGCTGTTTTGGGCGTAACTTGAGCTACATGGATCAGAATGCCTATTGTAATATGTTTTCGGAAAGCTCTCGGCGAGACGGAAACAAAGAGTGGGGGTGCAACTTTGTCACACAATTTTTCAGCCCCAAAAAGTGACGTTTGACCAGTCAAAGGAGACTTCGAAGATAATTTTTGCTATTTTTGGCAATTTTCCAATTTTCGTATTTTGACTTCTTTATTTAGCCCGTTTTGGGTCAAACTATCATTCATGCGTTATTTTCAACAAGGCTAGTAGTTTTGGGCCAGTTTTGTAATTTTGCTATTTTTGGCGAAATTAAGTTTCAGCTATTATACATGGCTTGTGGGTAACATTCAAACTCAATTTTTGATTATTGAAGAATACAGATTCTAGAGAGCTCCGTGCCCTAGTTTTTACCCTTTGTCTTGTTGATTCCGCTGTGATTCCCCGCTCGGTGTTTAACCCGGCGTCAGAGTATCAATCTTCTTCACTCCATCAATAACTAGTTCACTCTCACTCTCATTCTCAGGTTCTCCACTGATATGGCAGGTGATCCCAACAATAACGGCGTCTCCTTTCTTAATGGAGTAAAGAATATTGATACTCGGAGGGCACTATTTATAGCCTCTCCCTCTAGGTTTAGTAGGAAAGGAAATGAGAGAGATGATATCAAACGCATTGAAGAATTGACAAACAAGACATGCAGATGACAATTTTTGTTGTTGCTATGATTATGAATGTCAAAATGCGAGTGGTTTAAAGCACCACGTACAAACGTCAACCACCTCGGGGTTGCCATTGTTGTGATGGCACTCTTTGTATTCGTAGATAAGAAAGGAGACGACGTTGTTCTTGGGTTTGGCTGCCAGTTAAGTGGAGAACCTGAGAGTGAGAGGGAGAGTGAACTAGTTATCGATGGAGTGAAGAAGATTGATATTTGGAGGTCACTATTTATACCCGCTTCGTAAAAAAGGGAAATGAGAAAGAGAGAGATTGAATCAACACGTAGGAAGACACACAATTAATTACAAAACACTTTGTTTTTGCTTTCGTCGCAATTGATCCAAGAACAGCATGTTCAACACAATTCATAAACCGGCAATAAAATATTAAGTTAAATTAAATAAAAAGCTACAACATTTCTTTAAGGTGTTTGATATCATCTCTCTCATTTCCTTTCCTACTAAACCCTAGGCGGAGAGGCTATAAATAGTGCCCTCCGAGTATCAATATTCTTCACTCCATCAATAACTAGTTCACTCTCACTCTCAGGTTCTCCACTAAAATGGCAGCGGATCCCAACCATAACGGCGTCTCCTTTTTTATCGACGATTACAAAGAGTGTCATCACAAATATGGAAACCCTGAGGTGGTTGACGTAAACTTTCGCAAAATGAGAGGGAGTTGGGGTTGGCTGACAAGAATCCAACGAGCGAGCCAATCTGGTTTACTGAAGCATCCAACCAAACTGAGGACGTAGGCAGATCATGTGATCATGAATACCACAACCCTCACCATATTCCATGACAGGAGAGTTGTTAGGGTTCGGGATCGTGATAGAAGGGTTCGTCAACTTATTGTGCCTGTCTTCCAGAGCAAAATGGAGTGGAAGAAATTAAAGCAGGGTAACGGCCGAAATGCAGCAACAACATTGTGCGGGTGGGTGGGTGTGGATGTGGGTGGAAGTTGATACTGATGGTAATGAGGTGTTGAAGGAATAAGGTGGGTGAGAGATCGAGATAAAGATAGGTTGAGAAATTGAGGCTAATAAGGTACTTCCTCTGTTTCTTCTCTTTCAGCTTACTTCACTTTTTGATAGTATTTATTGGGTCACTTTAACCTAGTGATTTGATAAGTAAAACGATACACGAATTTGGTAATATTTGCATGATCTTGTAGAGTAAATTTTGCTCTACAATATTGTGAAAATATTGTCAAAAGGTCACATCGTTTTGCTATCCAAATTACCAAGACTAAGTGACTCACTTGCGGGTTAAAGAGTCGACCGGAGTCCGGAGTTAAAACAGATGAAACGGGGTGAGTAATAGTGTGTGTGTGGGGGGGGGGAGGATACTTCTATACCAACAAACGTTCACTAGATAATGTAAAAAGAAAAGGGCAGATTGAAACAATAGTAAAATAAATAAAGAAATCCACATTGGATCAGGTGTGTGAGGGTGGCCCACTAGATGAATTTGGCAAAAGATCGGATGCCGGCCACCATTGGGTTGTTGAAAGCAATAAACAAATAGCCCATGTTTATATCCAGGTTCTAAAACCCTTGAAACGTAAGCAACTTTGTCGGCTTGGACATAAATAAAAAGACACATGTTTGTTTAGGATAAAACTAGCATTTAACCCGTGCGATGCATGGTGAAATTTCAAATCCGAAAGAAAATATTATTTCTATAATGATTACATGATTCATATCAAAGATTATTTAAAATTATGTTGTAATATTAATTTTTATACATGTGGGTTGTGTACAATGACGGAATGGGTACATGCCAAAATGCATGTTTCTAATCAGCGAAAGTCAGTGATTTAATCTATTTTCAAATCTTCTTAAATCCATTTAGTGACTTCATCTTACCATAAAATTTTCAATGACTCCAGTTTCGAGCCACTGACTTGGATATTTCTAATTCGGGAAATCAATCCATCTCAACCTTTTTTATTCTCTTATTCAATTAAATTATTTTTACACCTTTAATAATTTCTTTCAAATTTTAGTCCATTTTAATTTGAAGTTGTAAACAGAACCATCAAAAATTGCAATTTTTTAATCATTGGTAAAATTGGAAGGAATAATCAATTTAATCTTACAATTTCTTTTATTGACTTAATAAGTTTTTATCATTCATTTGTTTTCTAATTTAACATTGAAATTTTGTTCCTCATCTTGATCACATTAAATTTGTTTCCCATCTTGGAGACTTTAATCCCCTTCAAATTGTTAATGAGTTTAAATATCAATCCACCGATCAATTTTCTAGCTCATTCATTTCTCGTTCTTGACATTTCATCCATTTAAATTAGATATTAATCTTAACAAAAAAAAATTATATCGACCCCGATTATTTTTCAGCTCATTCGTTATCCCTTGTTGACCATTGTATCCACTAAAATTGAGAATTAATATTAATTTCAACACTGGCCTTTTTTGAGAAATAATTTCAATACACCCTCCACTACCACACCTGCATAATGATCCAATCAATATTGTAAATTACCCAAAAACAAATCCCCGCGAACATCAGGAATTCATGGCCGTACGAATTAAATCGGAAAATTTAGAAAAAATAAAAAAGCGAAAAACTAAACTAATCTGACCTTGTGTTTGTACTCCTCTAGCTGGAATTATGACTTGCTCTACGGCAACGACCCTTTGTTCAGTATCGAAACTCACGTGTATATAAATAAGGGTAATACATGATGGAACATTTAAAACTATTTTATGAAGTTCCAATTGTACCTTACGGGACGGTGCGTCAAGGATTCAACAGTGACTCTTGCGCGTATGTGAATTCCTTCGCCCACTGTCCTTAGTACTACACAAACATATAAATGAAGTTGACGAAGATTTGACATGAAAAGTTGCAGAAAATATTAGGGGAAAAAAATCACAGACAACTAAAAAGTATGATCAAATCAAAAAAACATTCACCAACTTCAGCGATGAGGATGCCCATTTTTCTAGTGTAGAATCAACTCATCATGAAGAAAACTCACCGGATCCGCGAGCTAGCTTAGAACGGTCTTTCCGTTATTGCATTTGTCCATCGCTACTGGAGAGGATTAGAAAATGAGATTTAATGGAGAGAAACGAATTGATGATATGGAAGGAACGCACACTGGAGGGATACTCTTTGAAATGTTGGACGAATTTTATTAATGAAAAGTTTACTACAAATGACGCAAATACATATAGTATGAATGAGCTGCTCAAAAAATATAGTATGAATTGGAACTAAAAATGGTAGGAATTGGACGCAAATCAGTCATTTTTTATTGATAGAACCAAAATGGTGGGTTGGGTACAATTACGAAATAGGTACAAAGCCATTGATTTGGATATTTTCAATTCAGAAAAATTCAATTCACCTCAACCTTCTTTTAAAAATTTAATTCGGCTCTATTTTAAAATTTCAACTTTGTCAGTTTTTAAATTTTTAACTTTGACACCATTTTTTAATTTTAACTTTAATTTCTAAATTTCAATGTCATATTAAATTTAATAATATTTCAAATGCAGTGACACGTGGCAATCTCTTCGAGAAACTCATTCTCAAATAGTATATATAGATACATTTTCAGCTCCGTGTAGTTTGATCTTCCATTTTAGAACATGACACTTCCACCTCTTCAGTAGGCTGCACTTCAAATAAACAGCACCTGAATGCGAAGTTATTAGCCTGGGGAAAGGTCTAGCACTGAAAGTTGTTTTGTTAGATATTTGCACACGTCATAAATGTATTATACCTTTGAGCATAGTAATTAAACATGGACCAGGTCGTTATACGAGTTCACATTTTCAGATGACTCGGTCAAACTCAACGAGTTTGTGATAGACCCGGTGACTAGTCCGAGTCGACTATGTTGATCAGGTTTTATTTTTACATGCTGTAAGCACTAATAAAAAATTGAAATGCATGTGTTAACATTTTTTTTTTTGAACATTTTTAAATTTCATTCATAGTACATGTATTAAAATTTCAAAATAACAGATGAAATTACTATTTGAGTCTCTACCATTTACCTATTCTCTCTGTAATCTCTCCCACCAAAGAAGAAACTTGCAGTTTTGTGGTTCCCGTTAATCGTAGGGGCTCGCCTCCGGCGAGTCCCTTGTTCTTCATCTTGTTTTGTCTCTTATTCTTCATCTTGTTTTCTCAAATTGTTGTTGTTTTATTATTTATGTTTGTTCAATTTCTTTCGCGTAAGAGCGGTTTTCTTTCGCCATAGGGCGGCCAACTACCGCGTAGGAGCGGTTCTCTTCCGCCAAAGGGCGGCCAACTACCGCGTAGGAGTGATTCCCTTCCGTCAAAGGGCGGCAAACTACCGCCTAAGTGCGGTTATTTTCTACAAAAATGTGGTAACCTACCGCAAAAGTGTGGCGTTATGTGTTACTTGGTCTTGCAGATTTGCAACGAATTTCTTGTGGAGGCCGAATTATGCTATCGTGAAAAGCGCATCATTAGTTTCCCCCCACTCGTTACGATCGGCGTTGGAGATGAAAAGACTCTTCCATACTCAATCGGTGGCGAAGTTGGATTATACAAGTATTTGGAAGCCGTTTGAAGCGATAGTTAGAATTTTCTTCTTAGAAATTAACAGATTATGTTGTCAAGATTTCTATGTAATATGTATGAACTATTATGCCGTGTTCGGTTCAACCGTTGTAATTGTGCTTGTTTATGATGAATGAGAAAGGTTGAAGGCATTTCAAAAAAAAGAAATTACTATTTGAGTTACTAGACTACACATATTGATTTATTTCATTGTAATTTTTAATTTGATGCATGAATAATAATTTTTAACTGACCCATTGGTCCAACTGCTGACCCAGTAACCCGACATCCCTGCCGGTTCAACCACTCGTCCTGGTATGTCTGTGAGTAATCCCATATTTTGCCTAATGTGGGTGTTGGATTTGTCATCAATATTGTTTGTAATGACAAATCTCAACTCCAGATTAACGACATCACATGAGTGTAAGTTTTCTGGAGCTCGGTACACTGGAAGGTAAAAGTGTCAATTTTTAAACTGAAAGGTGAAAATGTGCTTCAAACAAACTAGAGGGGGTGAAGGTGTATTTTATTCTATTTTTTATAATCCATGGTCCAGTTTTAGAATTTTGTGGCGGTATTAGAAGTTGTGGTGTGAGAATCAGTGTGGGAAAGCTGCTGTAAATTTTAGATTAAATGTTGTTTGATAAATATTACATGAAAGTTACAGTAAAACGTTGATATAATAGTTTGTGTTTGGTAAATTCAACTGTGTAACTGCTATGAGAAAGAAAAATGATAAAATTAAGTAACATATTTATGTTCCTAAATATAAATGGAAATAAATGTAAAGATAATTTCTGAAAATTGTAAAAACGGTCAGATTAAAATCGGATGTAGATAATCTAATCAAATGTAGTTTCTGAAAAAACATTTCCCCCACCGTTATCAAACACATTAAAGGCTGTCGAAAAGCAATTGTGCTAGGAGCATGAGTATTACCACACTGGCTTTGGTCCAGTCCAGCAAAAATGAGAGCTCCTTTTTAAATGAAACTAGGCGTGAATCCGCGCTATAGCGCGGGAGAGCGGTAAATTTATCAATCAATTTTCAGTTAAGGTTGATATGTTGGATTAAAAAATATTGCATCCCATCTATTTAACATATCATCACAATAAAAGACATAAATAAAATCTCAACCTACTTCTGATTCCTCACACAAATGTGCAACTTACTTTTTTTTCCAAGATCGCAGGAATATTAACATGTGTAGGACAATAACACAGTTTGTTGTTTTGCGTCCAAATGCATTTTGGCAGTGCTATGAGATTTATCTACTAATGCATACACGCATTGTTTTTCTCATTTTTCTTCAGGGCAAAAACTTACACACAAATAAGAGTAAAATCTTGTTGTAAGATTGTACTTGTTTTTCCACCAAATTCAAACCAGGACCTTAGATTGTGCCAATGACCACCATTTAAAGCATCTTTGAGTATTCAACTGATAAAATTGTAAAAAGTGTATGTACTTTAGAGGTTGCTATGTCATTATAAACTTATATACATCAATTGTTTCTTCTTTTTAAGAAGTCTATGTGAAATATTGGAGTTCTATAAAACAAAAATCTGTAACCCAATTCTTTACTAAGTTTAGTTAAACTTTCTTTCTTCCACTATTAAAATTTATTAGACAATTTCTTTGTACGAAAATAAGTATATATTTTGGTACATCCTAAATTCAAGTCGTACTCTCAAAGAAAGTCCAAAATAATAATTTATTACCTATGTGACATGTTAATTAGAAACTAATCATCTAACTAGAAACTACTTTTTATGTTTTAAATAGAAAGGTAAGAGGGATATGCATACCTTAAAATTGATGGGATGCTCTCCCTAATAGTCGTATCCCTCACTTAAGTAAGATATTGCATGTATATTATAATGAGAGAAACAAAACATAAGAAAGAATGACAAAATTTTCTTACATTCAATTAGAAATGCATTAAAGAAGGATTGTACTAAAAGTGATGCTAAAGTTAACATCAGTACAATAGCACATTACGGTCCATGCACTCATTTGGATCTCCGAAGCGGATGGATTCTTGTATCGTCAAAAGCGGTTGGTCTTTTTTTCCTTTATAAGACAGTCCACGCGGAAGGCAATATTTGAAACAAAATCAAATGGTTTGTTTTGTGGTGGAACCAAAAGATACACACACAAAATCACGGAGGAAGGAGATGTGTGCCTCGTGCTGTGATTTGATGGATGGATGAACATAAACGAAAGTATAAAAACAAAAAGACAAATGAAGAAGTATAACTTGAATCCGTGACAAACAAAACTTGCAATGAAGCGGACAGAAAAGAAAGAGATCTTCTTACCTTAAATTGATGAAATGCTGTCCGTATATGCCTCGCCTCACTACAAAAATTTCCATAAAAAACGGCAGAGGCAAACCGCCGTTAAAGGCTGAAAAACCGCCGTAAAAACACTAAACGGCGGCACATACGACAGTTTGTCCACTGCCGTTGATCTCGGCGTCGGGAAGAGGAGACGGCGGTTTTCAGCCGCCAATATGTTAACGGCGGTTTTCCAAACCGACGATAAATTAAAGGCGGTTTTTAAAAAAAAGGCCATTATTTAGTATATAAAATAAAAAAAATACAATTTGGCTAATTAATTTTATTTTGCATTTATAACGCTAAATTACGATATTATTTGGTTTATTTTATTATTCAGCAATAATTTACTATATTATTTGGTTTATTTTATTATTCAGCAATAATTTACTTTATTTTGTTATATCTGTTTTCGATCCAAAAAAACAACAAACCCACAAATTTATTGAACCCAGATCTCCAACCCAAAATTTCACAAAAACTTGAACCAAGATCTCCACTTGAACCCAGATCTCCAACCAAGAAATTTTACAAAGACTTGAACCCATAAATGTCACCAAACACAGGAAATTCAGTTTTACATATCTTAGTTTCGGATGTTTCAAAGAGAGAGGAAATGGAACGAGGTTGGCATCGAGATCCAAGCATCAATGGAGGGAGGAGGAAGGGCATCGAGATCCAAGCATCAATGGCATCGAGAGGATCTGGTTCGTACCCGGATCTGCTAGTTGAATATGCAACAGTAGAAGAATAGAGGACGGGAAGAAGGGAGGAGGGAAGAGGAAGGAAGAAGAGACGAACGAGCTGAAAGATGCGGAAGGTGGAGGATGTGGATGAAAGAAGAGGAAACAGAGGGATGGAGGATAATCCACATGAACAGGATCGATGTTGTTTCAAAATTCTGAAGAATAATAGAGGAGTTGGAGTATCAATGGAGGATGAAGGTAGAGGAGACAAAGGATGGAGTATCGATGGAGGTGGAGGCGTATGAATGAGAGGCAGGAGAGAGTAGTTGATTTTATAATAACAGGGTTTAGATCATACGGCAGAGATTAAATCTAGATTGCTACGGCTGAGATCAAATCTAGGTTCACGGTAGTTACACAAATACAATTGTTTATACCAATTTTTAAATTATTAATCATTATCTTTTCAGGTAACCATTTTTTATGTGTTTCAATAAACGGCGGTTCATTGAAAACCGCCGTTAAAGGCACTCATTTTAGGACGGTCGAGACTTTTCCGCCGTTTAGTCAAAAATTTACGGCGGAACAAAGTAGACCGCCTTTAAAGGGACCAATTATACGACGCTTATTAGTTTTCCGTCGTTTAATGTACGGCGGTTTGGATATTTCCGTCGTTTAATCATTATACGACGGTTTTTGAGAAACTGCCGGTAAACAGTACCTTAACGGCGGTTTCTCTGCCCGTCGCCTAGCAAACCGCCGGGAAAGGGCCCAATTCTAGTAGTGCCTATGTAAGATAGTCCATGTATAATATAATGAGAGAAACAAAACCGACTAAAAAAATGACAACATTTTCTTACACTCATGAGAAATGCACGAAGGTAGGTCTGCAAGAAGAGTAGATACTCCAGGAAAAAATATTTGTAATCGTTCAAATCTCTTATAATTCTGCAACCTGGGGAGTGGGGCCTTTTAATATGAAATTTCAGTTTTTTGAAAACAACAATTAACACTTATTAGCATTATGACAGTGAACTAAATACTAATTATTCATCTGTTACAAAAATAAAGAGCAATGTTATTATTGCAATGGCAAAGCATGACATGGATAATTGTCATTCTTTTATTGGTTTGCTAATGACATGTAAACATCAAAGATGCCAAATGGCATATTTATGCTTAATTTTTAGTGACAAATGGCGATGCCTGGCTAATTCTAAGCACTTTTCTGCTTTTATATATAATATAGATATAGATCAGAGCTTAATTAAATGAAATAAAATAAAATTAATTAATATTATTATTTTTTTTCTCTGATAAACTTTAGACCTACTCATGCAGTCTCTTGACACACACCGTGTGTAGTAAAAATGGAGAAGAAGATGACACGCATAAGAGAAGGTAGAGTCGCGACAATGTTCAATAAAAAGCTAACTCCCCCACTCACCTCCTCGACCACATCGATCTCCAAAACTCTCTCTCTCTCTCTCTCGCTCTAATCTCTCTCCAAATGGACATGGATAATTCTCAGATATCCGGTGACCACGAAGCAGCGAAGGGAGCTCAGCCGAAGAAAGACCGGCGGGTCAGGCTTTCGGTGGCCTGCTTTGCGAAGATCTTCAAATTAACCCCGAAGCTGAAGCTCAAGACTGACGGCCTGACCATTGAGTGGATTCTGAGGAATGTTGACGAGGCTGGGATCATCGTCGCCGCCGTCGTCGCCAGGAATCAGTCGCTTGACCCAACAGTCGCCGTCGTGCCGAGAGCCGCCCCGCCGTCACCCCCCTCCGCCTCCACCGCCCGTCGTGGATTACACCGCACCTGCCGTGGTGGCTCCTGGGTTCGAGATCTGGGAGGCTAATCCGACGATGTGGGTGCAACCACAACTACCATCACCACCTTCGCCACCGAAACACGGGCGTTTTTTGGCTGAGCAGACGGTGAACCCTAGTTACAGTTCAGGTGGGTTCGGTGGGTTTTCCGACAACAACCTTCTTTTGCTGCAGGACTCTTATCTGGCGTGGTTGTTGTCACCATCGTCATCATCAACAGTAGCACCACAAGAGTCCAATGATGTTGCCGATGAGGAGATACTTAACCTTGACGAGTACACATGAGGAGGAAGTGGTGGTGGGATCAGTCAATTTATGGACGTCGACCACCCAATTTTCCAGAACACGTGCTCGCCGCCAACTGTCCGCCAGCAGCAAGAGGAGGAGGAGGGTGGTCTTGGCCGTGGCTGAAACCTAGTAATGGAGATAGAGAGTGCTAGCTGAAGTTGTAAACTAGTTGTTTGCTTGGTTGTTTCGGGTTTAGTGTTTTTTTTCTTGGTGTATAGTCCGGTGTCTGGAGATGATGAACATCATCGGTTTAAGAGTCAATATAAGTCTCTCTTTCCTGTATTGTGTTTCTGAAATGAATATTCTACTGCTTTTTCTATGTTTACGATGATTTTTTTCATGTTTTCGCAACTTCTGATAGTGTTTCAATAATGAATGCTTTTTCTATGTTTTCGATGATTTTCACGTTTTCCCAACCTTTTGATAGTGTTTCTAAAATGAATGTCCTGTTGCTTTTTTATCTTTCGCTTATTTTCATGTTTTCCCAACTTCTGATAGTGTTTCTAAAATGAATGGTCTGCTGTTTTTTCTATGTTTTGATGATTTTTATGTTTTCCTAACTTCTTTTGTTATCTCCTATTGTTATTGTGCGTACATGTGTAGTCCAGAAGCAGTTATCTTTCGTTCGTGTGATGAACGAACGTCGAAAGCCAATGATATTAGTTGCACTTCACTGCGCGCTTAAGATGGCGTATTCAATGTGTTTCGCATTATGTTGATACACTGGCTCCTACTTCTGAGTAGAAGATTAGGGTTGATGTTTTTCATCAGTTTTCCAACTTGGGCTATTGTTAGATATAAATGAGTCGAAACCAAATGTTTTATGCGCGAGTTCCATTAGTAGACTGTTTCGTGCAATCAAAGAAAGTTAACAGAAGAAAAAGTATTATTTGTCTCCACGCGCGTTTAAGGCGGTTGTGTTCGATAAGTAGACAGTTCCAAGTTAACGGAAGCAACGGTATTATTTGTCGCCTCGTGCGTTTTAGGAGTGTGTGTTCAAATCTGTCGTAATGTGTTTTTAATGAATGGAAATATTTTAGTCAAGCATTTTCAGCAAGAATAAGTACATAGCCTTGCTAATTAAATTAATACTATAAACTGAAAAATCACGCCCCTTATTAGCGTGTTTGCTTGCCTGGGCGTCTCCCTTGGCCAATACTTTTGGCCACAGTAATGCGAATTTGTGCAACAGCTTAAGCCCGTGACTAAAGCCTATTTTTCTAGTAGTGCAACTCGGAGTTGAAATAGACTCTACTTTATTACTTGGTTGTGCACTTGCACATACACGTTAGAAATCGCGTCGCTCTCCTCGGGCATCTTGGCAGACTATACTCTAGGAACCAATCGTCAAAACTTCCCATGCCTTGGTGTGTGCACCGCCACCGTTATCCGTAACCGCAATTTATATGTCGCAACGGGCCTACCTCATGGCCCCGTTTAGCAACAGAGACTGCTGGGTGTGCAAAACGGGCATCAATAATTCGGCCCATATGATCGTGGTCAAGTACTGGAGGGTGCGTGTGACGTGTTCCCCGTGCTCAAAGTGGTACCAAATGAGTGGCAGTCAGTGATGCACCTAAATTATAAAATTGTAACATTGTAAGAAGAAATGCACATTTTAGCTACTCTGAACTTTTAACTACTATTGAAGAAATGACTTGGCGTTCTTCTTTCTTATCTTCACTCAGGGTCGTGACATACAACAACGTTCACTGTTAGAGGCAGAATAAAAAAGGGAACTTATCGCGTATGACTCACTGAAAAGCAAGCATGCCATTATACATTCTCAATTCTCAAATATATGCTTACAAACATAAATATTGTCACGCTTTTATGTTTTATGTTTACTAATTTCCAGCATAAGAATATCATTATCGTCAAAATTAACATCGCGAACAAACACATCATTTCGTATTTCTCAAAAAAAAATGTACGCCAACAAACAAGATTAGTTTCATAAAATCATGTATCCAAATATACAAATAGTTTACTAAAGGTTGGGTGAAATGAGAAATAGAAAGAAATGAAGGGACTGAAATAAGAATGAATAACATCCACCGATAAGCTTACAACTTTTATAACCTCGACAATAACGAAGAAACTGTAATTTGAGCTTAGCAGAGCTTCTCTCTCTATCCCATTAGGGGTTCGACCATTTGGGGCTCGAAACACCGGAGACATGGTGGCTGGTGAGACCTTCGTGGCTGCCACAGATTGAACTCAGAGGTTTTCGCGGCAAGCATAAAAGTAACATTCGAGGGAACCATCTGGCGGAATTGCGGTGAGTGAACATCCAGGGACGGGTACAAGGGCGGGCAGGAGGAGAGCAGTAATTTTATCAAACACTCTCTAATTATTTATTTCATCCAGTTCAAATTAGTTAGGGGAACGTTATTTAATTCGTAATAACGTTTTGTTTCAGTGTGTTTTGTTTCTGATCTTGATTGAGTACTTTTGGGTCTTTGACAGATCCCTACCAGTAGTATCCATCTAGGGATTTGAGATATCATACTACCTGTGTTTCTCTCTTGTACTTCAGTGGGCCGTAATTACATAACCAAAGCCCAACTAATATGTTTGTCAAGCTTAAATTTCAAAACAATGTCGGTCAGTGAAATTTTTTTAACCCAAAATCGTAGTAAAAGTTTCAGGCTTGGTTGGAGGCGTTGGTCGGCCCATTGGACCAATCCTAGTTGTATCCACCCCCCCCCCCCCCCCCCCACCCAATATATCTGCAACTTCTATGTGCTCAACTGAGCCAACTCGAGCCCATTCCGGATTAAAATAGGCCATTTAGCACATATTACTTATAAATTTGACTTGGTCAAATATTTCTAGGCCAATTTGTAAGTAAGATATTGAGCCACCTTGAATTGGCCGACCTGTATTATACTAACTATTTATTTTACATGTAAGCATTTATAAATGAACCATCAACTTGTGTCCTCATTATAATTAATTTTGTTATATTTTAATTTAAAATTTTACGATTTTTAAATTTTTCTTAATATTTAGTTGTCATTTTACGAGTGGTGTAAAGCACTACGGTGTTGGTGTTCATTGATCAACTTGTAACAAAAAGGTGTTTTGTCGTTATGTGCATGTCTCGAAACGTGTCCAATCAATTTCTCCTTTCTCATTTCCTTTTTGACAAAACCCTAGACGAAGCGCCTATAAGTAATCCCATTTAACCATCGATCTTCTTCACTCCTTCACTCTCACTCTCACTCTTTCTCTTTCAGGTCCTCCACTGAAATGGCAGTCGAGCCCAACAACAACGGCGACTCCTTTATCATCGATGACTACAAAGAGTGCCATCACGACTATGGCAATCCTGAGGTAGTTGACGGTTGTCATGAGTTCTTTAGGATAAACCCCGACGACGGAGTTCTGGTATGCGAAGCCTGCGGTCATCCCAGGGACGAGCACCGTCTGGAGAGAATCCAGGTCAATGTCTCACCACAGCTAGTGCAGGGCCTGGTAGTTCACGCACGGGGGAACCCACCAACAGTCAACCTCACTGTGGTTGGTCCACAACCACCATCCAACGACGATCAGGTGGGTGAGGTGGTCAACCCACCACGGAGGAGGCAGAGACGTGACTGACTACTCGTGACTGACTACTCTGGCTGTAGTTTTAGTCAGTGGATGGCGTTTGGTGGTTTCTCTTTGTTGTCTGAGCTAGCTGTTGTAATAGGATGTTTCTCAGTTCTTACTCTTTTTTTCCTAAACCCTGCTCCGAAAACCACCACGGTGTTGCTAGGCATTGGCAAAGCGGGCTGTACTTTTCTAGTTGCTTCATTCAATTAGGTTCTAATATTTCCGCCCAAGTTGATGTTTTATGTTTTAGTTTCTATCTGTCTTGTTCTTACTTTTATTCTCATAAACACATGTATGTGTCTGATAAAAAGAACAATCGAGAGGAACAAAATATGAGTTATAATAGGGAATCCTATCAGTTTCTCTATTTTTGTTTTGTTTTGACGCTTATCATGGCTTTTCAAACTTTAAGGTGCGTGGTTGAAAATGAGTGACAACTCAGTTGAAGAACACATGTAACACATGCATGGGACGGAGTCAAAGTAGTAGTGAACACTTCTTAGTTGTAAGGCATGCATTAGAGGGATTTCTTATTCCTTGTATATGTAGGATGAGAGAGGTGAGCAAGAAAATTATAATGAAAGTGAAGTAGTGATTATATACCAAAGTAAATGAGATAGGGAAGACGATGCCATTCGTAGAACTTAGCTCAAGATTTTAACAAGTTCATTTTTTAGAACTTGATTTATATCACTTTTCACTTTTTAACTTTAATTTGTCAAGGTTTTCTTTTCTTTCAAGACACCTGCATGTGCTTGTTTTTTTCTAATTTCAAAAAGGGAGTTTTGTATCCACTCGCTATGTTTTCCAGGTTTTAAGATGTGGAGTCGGTTACATGAGTAAGAAAGAGAATAGAATCCAGATAAAAAGAGAACAGATACAAATATTGTTCAGAAAGAAAAGAGAAGGCAAAATAATTGAACTTAAAACACTTCACTTTCTATTGAAGGAAAAGATGAAAAAAGTCACCAATAGAAGCTCTTTTGTGATATAAATCGCAAAACAAAACAAAATTACAACTGGCCGTCAAATTTAACAAACTTAAATGAAACACCCCCTTATCATAAGGGATGCCTCCGCCCGAGGCGATGAGCCTCATTGGGAACGGATGAGGATCGTCGGTTCACAACAGCAAAACCATCGTAAATTTAAAACACAATTTATTACATAATTCCAGATAAACAGTGATAGCGTTTGAAAATTTAAAAGTAAATTATTAAGTGAAGTTTAATGAAATACTATGTGTTCGATGTTCTAAGCATCAAGCCTCCTATCCAGCAGTGTCATGATCGTCCCCCACCTTGAATGATAACATGCAGTTTTGAAATGACAAAAGCCGACGCAGTTTTAAAGAAAATGATCAGCAAACGGTTGAGTAAGCTAAAACCCATAGCAAGTAAATCGATTATGAGGCATGTGACAAGAATAAAGAGTGTTCTCTAACCAAGTAATAAAGATCAGATATATGTGGGGATAACATTAGCGTTGTTTGCTTCGTCAAATCCATGACGATTTCAAATTTCGTAATTCCAATCCAAAGATGTGGACCATCTTGGAGAATCACAGTCAAATAGAGATTTACAATATTTCCACAACTCATCACTTTACATCTCATAAGGATAGCATTCTCTTTTCTCAATGATAAGATATCGAGTCTAGGAATTCATTTCACTAGTTAGCTGATGCGGGTAGTGACCATATCCGATCCACAACCACTTCCTCATAATGTGCAAAATCACAGCCATTACCGTATCACAATCACAAGGAGGTTCGCATCACTGCACCTCATAACCATATAACAATAACCAATCACAATCTATCCGAAACGTATCGTATCAGGGATATGGTACAAACCCATGCACAACAGCTTTCACTTTAAACCACTACTACTTTTTCTTACAAGATTGAAAAATCGAGTAAGGAGCTACAACTAAAGACGGTGTGGCAATTTTTCATAATACTCGGTATATGATTATGAGAGATGTTTGTATTTAACCAATATTTGAGCGGTACGATACTTTTGATAATTGTGCCCCGTGAACTAGGTAATCAGAGCCTACAATGGTAGTCGTATTTGATTAGTACTTCACTTTGGAATAGAATTGAGATGTTCTTCTAGCGATATCTTTCAGATTACTTATTTTGGATTTGGTTCAAAGTAAATTCTTTTTCGAAAGCAAGTAAATAATTCAAATAAAGCATGTATAATAGTATTTGAAAAATAACACACGCGATACACAAAAGAAATAAAGGGAAACAACGCTAGGCATATTAACTTACCTTAATCCAAAAGCACGTCCTAGATGTAGTTCTCGCCTATGAAACTGTCACCTACATATTGGAGCTATAACTCATCACAAACCCAAATATAACGCTATAACTCATAACAAGAATCATACTTAATAATTTTAGACTAACCTGAAACCCACTTGTTAACTTCTCATCTCTATTTATTTATATTTTCTTAATAAAGAGACAACGTGTCTATAGTTAGAACGCTATTAAATTTATGTGCTGAAAAGTGATTAAACACAATATTTGTTTAGTTTTTAATAAAACATTTCTAGTTTAATTTCTAAAAATTGACTCATGCACTATTTCAATACCCGGAACATATTTATACGATGAGGACGAAAACTAATATTTTTTGAAAATATTTGTATTCCAAAACCTTCAATTTATTTTTACATAGAGTGTAAAGTTTAAGTAAAAGATAAATAGAGCCTCCCAACTTATACTAAAAGTCAGCTCGCACCCCTCCTACACTCACAAGACAATTGAAGAAAAGACATTTTAACCCCCCCCCCCCAAAGTTTCAGAAACAACACTCCTTGTTTGAAAAAAATGTGAAGAAGGAGACAACTCTCCTTGTTTGAAAAAAAAAGAAACACATGGGGGAACTAGGAGGTACAGGAGCGTTGATTAACGCAATATTTTTCCTGGTTTATCTTTCAAATCAGTAAAACTACCACCCCCATAGTTCTAGAAACCCAGGTATTTATCCCCAACTAAAAGTTTAACTAACAAGTTTATATTTTCTAAACTACATATACCTCCCGCAATTCTAAAATTTATATTTTAACATTTACGAATAGTCATCAAATTACCTGTATACTAAAACGGGGTATTACATTAAATTAAAAATTAAATATTCTTTCTTTTGTAGTTATCCAAATACACTCTCAGTCCCATTTATATTGTCATGCTGTTTTTTCAGGCATTTTAAGGAGGCAATTTTGCTAGTATAAATCTACAAGGACTTGTGATTTTTTTCATGATATGTAAAGTTAGTCTGCCTCCACAACAATGCGAAAAGATTGATAAGTTCTTGTATCGATTTCCTAGTCGAATCACCACCTCAAAATGCTTAGGAAAAAAAACATGAAAATATGAATGGGAAAAATGGAGTATGCCATAGTATACATAGAAACCGAAATGAAATATGATACAACTCTTCATAATATGAACCCAAACCAAGTACAATCGTCTATAATATAGCGGTGGTTATTAGTAACTCTATATGATGAATAGATATGTAACTTGCACGAGATACAAACCTCATGTATATAATTCGTTCTGTATATACATGGTAGTCACAATATATAATGTGTTCAGTAGACATGATACTCACATTACTAAGTCGACAACGAGCTGTGTTAGATTTTCACCAATAATCGACCCATGAGTATCTCATAACTTCTGTGGTGTGACATTTAAAAAATGTTTCAAAGTACAAAAATAATATCCTTGGGGGCCACTGGAAATTCACGGCAAGCATAAAAGTAATATTCGGCGGAACCACCTGGTGGAGTCCGAGAGACCAGATCGGAGTCTAGTTGCGGTGAGTGAAAACCCACGGACCAGTAGAAGGGCGGGCAGGAGGAGAGCAGTAATTTTATCAAACACTCTCTAATTAGGGTTCCTTTCATCCAGTTCAAATTAGTTAGGGGAACATTATTTAATTCGTAACAACGTTTTGTTTCAGTGTTTTTTGTTTCTGATCTTGATTGTTATGGGTCTTTGACAAATCCACACCAGTAGTATCCATCTAGGGATTTGAGATATCATATTACCTGTGTTTGTCTCGTGTTTCCTACTTCAGTGAGCCGTAATTACATAACCAAAGCCCAATTAATATGTTTTTCAAACTTAAATTTCAAAAAAATGCCGGGTCAGTCAAATTTTTTTAATCCAAAATCGTAGTAAATTTTCGGGCTTGGTTGGACCATTCCTAGTTGTAATTTTATCAAACACTCTCTTATTAGGGTTCCTTTCATCCAGTTCAAATTAGTTAGGGGAACATTATTTAATTTGTAATAACGTTTTGTCTCTGTGTGTTTTTTTTTCTGATCTTGATTGAGTACTTATGGGTCTTTGACAAATCCATACCAGTAGTATCCATCTAGAGATTTGAGATATCATATTACCCGTGTTTCTCTCTTGTTTCCTACTTCAGTGAGCCATAATTTCATAACCAAAGACCAACTAATATGTTTTTCGAACTTAATTAAATTTCAAAAGAAAAATGTCCGGTCAGTCAAATTCTTTTTATCCAAAATCTTAGTAAATTTTCGGGCTTGGTTGGACCATTCCTAGTTGTATTATCCCCCCCCCCCCACTAAATCTGCAACTTCTATATATGGGCTCAACTGAGCCAACTCGAGCCCATTCCGGATTAAGCCACCTTGAATTGGTCTACGTGTATTATTCTAACTATTTATTTTACACGTAAGCATTTATAAATGAATCATCTACTCTTTTTCTTTTGAAATTTAAGGAATCTTCAACTTGTGTGCTCATTATAATCATTTTGTTATATTTAGTTGCCAGTTTATGAGTGGTGTAAAGCACTATTGTGGTGGTGTTCTTGGATCAATTTGAAAGAAAATGGTGTTTTACCATTATTTGCATGTCTTGAAACGTGTTCAATCCATTTCTCCTTTCTCATTTCCTTTTTTACAAAACCCTATACGGAGCGCTTATATTTAATCCCCTTTGACTATCAATCTTCTTCACTTCTCCGCTCTCACTCTCACCCTTTCTCTCTCAGGTCCTCCACTGAAATGGAAGCCGAGCCAGAAAACAACGGTGTCTCCTTTATCATCGACGACTATAAAGAGTGCCGTCAACTATGGCAACCCTGAGGTGGTTGACGGTTGTCAGGAGTTCGTTAGGAGAAACCCCGGCGACAGAGTTCTGGTATGCGAACCATGCGGTCACCCCAGGGACGAGCACCGTCTGGAGAGAATTCGGGTCAATGTCTCACCACAGCTCGTGCAGGGCCTGGTAGCTCGAGCAGGGGGGAACCCACCAACTGTCAACCTCAATGTGGATGGTCCACAACCAGCACCCAACGACGATCCAGTGGGTGAAGTGGTCAACCCACCGCGGAGGAGGCAGAGACGTGACTGACTTATCTGGTGGTAGTTTTAGTCAGTTGCTGGCGTTTGGTGGTTTCTCTTTGTTGTCTGAGCTAACTGTTGTAGTAGGATGTTTCTCAGTTTTTTCTTTTTTCCTTCCGTTTCATTTCCCTATACCCCGCTACGACAACCACCACGGTGTTGCTCGGCATAGGCTAGGTGAGATGTACTTTTCTAGTTGTTTCAATGAATTAGTATCTAATATTTTGTTTTGTTTTACGCTCATCATGACTTTTCACACTTTAAGGTGTGTGGTTGAAAATGAGTGACATCTCAGTTGAAGAACACATGTGACACATGGGACGGATTCAAACTCGCTAAGTAGCAGTGAACACATGCTGTAACACATGCATTAGAGGGATTTCTTATTGCATATATATGTAGGTTGAGAGATGTTAGAAAAAATTATAATGAAAGTGAAGTAGTGATTATATACAAAAGTAAATGAGATAGAGAAGACGAGGCAATTTGTAGCACTTAGCTCAAGAGTTCAACAAGTTCAATTTTTAGAACTTGAATGATATCACTTTTCACTTTTTAACACTAATTTGTCAAGTTGTTCTTTTCATTCAGGAAAACCTGCGTGCGCTTGTTTTTTTCTAATTTCAAAAATGATTTTTTGTATTCACTCGCTATTTTTCCGAGTTTTAAGATGTGGAGTCGGTTACATGAGTAAGAAAGAGAATAGAAGCGAGATATAGAGAGAATAGATACAAATATCGTTGAGAAGGAAAAAAGAAGGCAAAATAATTGAACATAAAACACTTCATTTTCTAATAAAGGAAAGATGGAAAAAAATCACCAATAGAAGCTCTTTTGTGATGTTACACGCAAAACAAAACAAAATTACTACTGGCCGTCAAATTTAACCAAATTAAATTAAAAATGAACTATTCTTTCTTTTGTAGTTATCCAAATACTCTCCCCGTCTTATATTGTCATGCTCTTTCCAGGCATTTTGAGGAGGTAATCTTGCAAGTATAATTTTACAAGGACTTGTGATTTTTGTCATGATATGTTGACTTAGTCTGCCTCCACAACAATACAAAAAGATTGATAAGTTTTTGTATCGATTTTCTAGTTGAATCACCACCCCAAAATGCTTAGGGAAAATAACACGGCAATATGAATGGGACAAACGGAGTATGCCGTAGTATACATAGAAATGGAAGTACAATCAGATACGAACTCTTCATAATATAAACCCAAAACCAAATAAAATTATCTATAATATAATGGTGGTAATTGGTAACTCTATATGATGAATAGAGATATAACTTGCATGAGATATAAACCTCATATATAATGTCTTCAGTATATACATGGTAGTCACAACCTCATATATATAGTGTTCAGTAGACATGATACTCACATTACTAAGTCGACAACTGAGTTGTGTTAGATTTTCACTAATAACGACCCATGAGTATCTCATAACTTCTATGGTGTGACATGTAAAAAGTGTTTCAAAGTACAAAAAGAATATCCTTTGGGGCACTGGAAATTCACAATATATTATTTGCAGCTATACTGATTATTTGCAGCTAAACTGTTGATATATCGCAGTGACCCGTGGATTAGTGGAAGTGCCTGCAAATTGGCACGTACAAAGTAAATTTGCTGCTGTACTTGGCATTTTTACAAATATATGCTAATTTTTTCCTAATATGATAATGTTTTAGCTCTCTTCAACTATTTAAGACATCCTATAATTGTCACATCGGCAATGACTAAGCCAAATCTCTCGACAAACCAATTAAACTTAAAGACTGTCTATTTCACAATCTCTAGACCTCAATGTCTATTTCAATCTAAAATCATAAGTAATTCAGAAAACAATATAATAGAATAAATATGATCTGAAGAGAAAATATGTATACAAAGAAATAAAACTGGGCTAAAAAAGATACTTACATCTGCACTCCTTCAACCTTCGACATTGCTTACAGATCGATGACAATCGAAGCTAGCCGTAGTATGTTGTTTAAACTGGAACACTTTTCAAACTTCTTTGCTTACAGATCCAGTAACAAGTTGGCTCACTTTTTTTCTCAGAAAAGTTATGTTGAAAGTGATATGTCTTATTATTTAGTGCACGTATGGGTAGAGTGTACTGAACTCTGGTATTTTGGGCGTGACTCCGCATAGTTAATGAAATATTTTTCTTCTCAAGAAAAACCTTCCACATTGCTACCCCCACGAAAACAACCACCATCTACAACTTTTGCGCAATAGAGTCTTAACTTCTGTAACTTTTTGCTCTTTTTATCTGAAAGATCACTTTTAATTTTAAAAAAAAACAGGACCCTGCGATTTCAGAACATAGTTCCGAATTCACCATAATCATAACCAATAATATCCATAAATAGACAACCGAGATTAAATGAGATAATAGTCTTTTAATATCGCTTAATCTGGCACATCCAAACGGGCTATGAAACTATAAATTAAGAAAGTATTTGTAGTGGGTGTTCATCTTCAATATATCGTTGATCAAAAGATGCTTTAAATCTTCTCGTGGTCAGTTATACACCAGTAGATCAGCATGTCTTTAGGCTGATAAGCTCCCAATTTTGCCAGCACAATAAATTTTCGCTCCACCAACATGCTTGATTGAACTTCTCCGAATGAGTCATTAGCACGTTTAATGAGTCTTGGATCAAAGAGAAATAACAAACTAAACATGGGCTTTGGTGAACATAATTAACAGCCTCCAAAGAGCATGTGTTTTGATATAATATTAATAGGTGCCTGAATTTGGTGTTTATGGAACAACCCTGTTGATGATTCCGCTCTACGGTGCCCTATTTGTATACATTCGGTCACTAAATTGACCAAGACCTGGTAGTATTAGCCACTAGCCGACATAATATCGAGACTCGGGAAGAAGTTGAGGTCTGATAGTATTAGCCCCTAACCGATAACGTGTTGAGATTCAGAAGGAAGTGGAGACATATTATAACTGCGAAGACGGATGACTAGAGATCTTGAACCGTTGCGCCTAACACGACAAGCTGGTATATTCCCTACGACTAGGTATCTTCTTTCTTTATTTAGAAACGACAACTAGGTATCTTATTGAAGATTTAAGTACAAACTGTTATAAATCTCTTGAGTGTCGCGCCTAAATAAACAAGCTGGTAAAGTTTTTTAACAACTATGTATCTCCGGAAATGGTCTTCTTAAACCAAGTCGTCCACCTTTTAACAACTGTTGAAAAGATTTATTAAAGTTTTCTTTTTGTATCTTGAGTCAACGCCATGATATGCGGCGACCGTGCACCATTGGAGGGAGAGTGAAAAAGTGATTATTAGCATATTGCTCGGGAAATGCGATTATGTCATATTCGAACGATATGCTTATAAATTTTAACTATAAAATATTTTCTTGCTCGTCACTAAAAATAATAATGAAAACGAGAGAATTGTGAACTCAAGAGAGTTTGAATTATTAAGATTCAAATGTGGTAGAAGTGATCAGGACGCCTTGATGGCAGTTTGTTAGGGGTTAGTATTCGCAGTTGATTATAATTCATGAAACACCGACGTGATTACCATGCTAGACGAGCATTAACGAAGTACCGAGTCACAAAATACCTATAGCTCTGCTTATAATTAGTCAAGACTGAGTCACCAAATACTTAGCCAATTATAAACATGCATTAAGATTTTGTTTCTACTCAAACCCCCAATTCACCCGACTAACTCACCATTTAATTGATTTTGAATAGATGATCACTCAAATTTAACGACTTTAAGATAATGAGTAACCGAAGAGTCTCTTATTAAATCTTATCATCATGAATTGTCATCCACAAACTAGTTAATATGAAGAACATAAAACAAGCATAGCATAATCAACATCAATATAGCTATCAAACCGTTAACCACAACGTTATAATCATCAAATCCGCTAACGAAATCTTAATCCCAACTCGGGTTCTGGACCTAGAGTTTTTAGATCCTCAGATCAACGAGTATGATTAATAAATGCATGATTAACATAAAAACAAAGAAATAGAAAGAGTTTTGAAAGACCAAACGATGAATCCTAGCTTTGTCATGCTCCTAAGCATCCAACTCGTCTTCCTCCACGCCTCCTCCGCATTTCTCTAGCGCATCTTGATTGTTCCTATGTCGTAATTTAGTCATAGAAACTCATTATCGACCTTAAATATGATTTATTTCACTATTTACCACAAGTACAAATCAAGCACACCAGCTCGTGCGAGCTAAGTTGCTCCCGGCACTTTGCTGACCTTGCGGGGCCTTAACTACCTCATCCGAACTCATACTTGGGAATACCATATATCGTTAGAAATCCCTAGATGTCTACTTTCTAATGGCACATGCCTTGATCCGAATTTTCTTATGTATCTCTAGATATAGCCCTAAGAGTACAGACTTGTCTAGTGCAACTTTCGAACTCTTCTTCGATTATGCGTCTTATTCATCGGACCATATCTTCCTCGTACGACCTAAGATTTATCTCGGTGTACAACCCTTGGAAATATTTTTGAGTCTACTTTCATGTTCCTGTGGTATAACTCCAAAATTATTGTAGAGCTTCAAATATCATCAAAATAGTAAAGGCAAATCTATTTTCTCCTCCAACTTTACTCCTCTTCATTCTCCCTGTCACTCCGAGATTTTCTCATCTTCTGAAGGTGGTTCTCCTCTCCAAGTAAACTCCCCGAACCTCGGATACCTGAGAAACACAACATAACATACCGATATTATATACAACGTATAAAATGCTCAAAGTAATACAAAAAATGTCCAGACTACAGAATCATGCACATGAAGCTTTGATTCGTGAATATTTCAATTACACGCTCAATATCCTCTCATCTCATAAATCACGCAAGTCGGTAGATTATCAATATAGAATATAACTCCGATTACGGAGTTATTAAAACTGGGTTACAAGTCTTCAACATGTAGAATAATGCAGAGAGGTAGTGGTATTGTTCAGCTCGGGTGCCATGAATATGTGTAGCGCCCTCATCTATTTTGGTAGCATTTCCCATCAATTGATCTTGGTTTGTAGGCGAGTTCCACGTAAGCTTTGATAACGTGAACGATAGGGCGCGACTTCCCATTTTGATATCGATCTAGCCTTTCATATGCAATTTCCTTAATCTTCACATTTGCGTGTCTGAAATTGGTGGTCGACGAGGAACATGTGTGGATGTTTTTGTATTTTTCAATCATGGCAAATCCCTCCTCCTCATTTTTTGTAAGCCTATATGTACCAACCACAAAAAGGATAGCCGCATTTCAGAGTCACCTTTTTTAAATCTATCTTCCCACGACCCCATTGCCAACCTTGTTTAGTTGCAGGAACCCGTAGGATATCCATGATCTCTTCTGGCAATTAAAACACGTTCCTTATCTTCAACGTAGAACCGCCACGCCTAGTGTTACTGGAAATTACCCCGGCGGCATGAAAGTGTGAGATGATTCTACAAACCTATACCCCCAACAACCAAAGTTCTCCGGTACATTGTCCCCAGGTACACTGTTATCCAGTATGTTGTTATTTAGTAAGTCATCTCCACTTGAGTCTCCATGTTGGTCTGCATACAGGTCTTCATGCAAATCAGGATCCCCTGGAAAGCTTTCAATGTCGTGAATAGGATCCCTTTATCTATTGCTGCTAGACCCAGGCTGCTCAGAATCAACTAGAACTCCTTCACCCATGCCGCTAAGTCCAGGCCCTCCACAACCACTCTATAGTTCATTTTCAAACTTTCTTTGAACGATGCATCCTAAAGCGTATCAGTCTCCACCATGACCAAGGTTTCATTCAAACCGGCCTCCTTGCTGGGCCTTCATGTCCATGACTATCATTAGTAAGTCCAATATGCACCTATGAATTTCCCCAACGAGGAATCATCTTCTACTGATAATGTTCGCCACCTGCCACTGATCCATCATTGTCATACTTCTCAAACATGCAAACAATATCCTTGGCATCATATGTCTCAAATAGATACAAAACCTCATCTTCATCAGTAATCTCTGGAGGAAGAAGCTGCTCCAATTCTGGGCACATCTGATATAACTCTATGAGTGGTTCTGCACGCCCCCTCCTGCATGCCCCAAAATCCAACTAGGGTTAACAACTTGAGGCATGCACAGGGCACTCGGTACCGTGTCCCCCCCCCCCAGGCATGCGCCAACCTGTAAGCCCCATTCGAAGTTTGGGGAATGCAAAAGGGCGTTCAGGGGTAGTCCCGCACGCACCTCTTCATGACAAAAATCCAAATGGGGTTTACGTAGAGGGGATTGCAGTAGGGACTTGCGCGAGTTGTCTAGCAATCCCCTATTCCGACGGATTAGAAGTGTTCCACGAATGAATCTTTCTTTTTGTTTTGAAACTAAATAATTGAGGTTTTGGGAGAGTATAGAGAAAAACAATAACTTTTGGACGTGAAAGAAGTTTTTAACGTGAAGTACTTCTTAGGTTGTTGAGGGTAGTAGATCATTCGTACAAGGTCATTGAGTCAGTTTAATTTTCTAGAGTGAGAGAGTTATTTTTGTTGTTGGTCTTGTTGAATGAAGAGAGAGAAAGAGATTTACTGCATGGAGAGGGAGGGAGAAAAAAATTAGCCCACTAAACAGGTTGGTAGGACCCATTGCCAAATGAAAATGATTAAAAAAATGATTAAAAAACCAAAGTGAGACCCATTACCCATCAAAGACATTTTTTAAAAGAATCAAAGTGGGACCCACTACCCATAACAAACAACATTAACTTATTTTTATTAGTTGGTGGGCACTTCCCACCGACTTTATTGGCTCATGGATTAAATCCATCATGAAAACTCATAATGTACTTTCTCCAAAAAAAAATCTCCAAAGAGATAAGAGTAATATATTTGTTTTGCTTTTTTCTACTACTACTACTAATGGTTGTAATTTTAGATGAGAGAAAGTGTGTTTACTTTTTAGGATTGAAAAGTGTAAATTTTGTTAGGTGCAATGGTAGAAAGGACCATTGACCCATCTGTTCTTTTTTGTCAACACTCTGTTAATTTTAAGAGTGGTTTTGTGTATTTTCCAAACTACAGGATAGAAGGCTAGTAACATAAAAAATGCCATAACTCAGGAATGGTTTATGACATTAAGCCACCTTGAATTGGCCGACATGTATTATACTAACTATTTATTTTACACGTAAGTATTTATAAATGAATCATCAACTTTTTTTTCGAAATTTAATGAATCGTCAACTTATGTCCTCATTATAAATAATTTTGTAATATTTTAATCTAAAATTTTGTAGTTTTTAAATTTACTTAATATTTTGCCAGTTTATGAGTGGTGTAAACAGTAACGCACTAGTGTGGTGGTGTTCTTGGATCAACTTGCAACAAAAAGGTGTTTTGTCATTATTTGCATGCCTTGAAACGTGTTTAATCAGTTTCTCGTTTCTCAGTTCCTTCTTTGACAAAACCCTAGACGCAGCTCCTATAAATAATCTCCTTTTGACTATCAATCTTCTTCACTCCTTCACTCTCACTCTCACTTTTCTATCTCAGGTCCTCCACTAAAATGGCAGTCGAGCCCAACAACAACGGCGTCTCTTTTCTCATCAACGACTACAAAGAGTGCCATCACAATTATGGCAACCCTGAGGTGGTTGACGGTTGTCGGGAGTTCTTTAAGAGAAACCCTGCCGACGAAGTTCTGGTATGTGAACCCTGCGGTCACCCCAGGGACGAGCACCGTCTGGAGAGAATCCACGTCAATGTCTCACCACAGCTCGTGCAGGTCCTGGTAGCTCCCGCACGGGGGCACCCACCAACTATGAACCTCACTGTGGATGGTCCACAACCACCACCCAACGACGATCCGGTGGGTGAGGTGGTCAACCCATCGCGGAGGAGGCAGAGACGTGACTGACTTCTCTGGTGGTAGTTTTAGTGAGTGGCCGGCGTTTGGTGGTTTCTCTTTGTTGTTTGAGCTATCTGTTGTAGTAGGATGTTTCACAGTTTCTTTCTTTCTTTATTTGCTTTCGTTTCATTTCCCTAAACCCCACTCCGACAACCATCACGGTGTTGCTCGGCATAGGCATGGTGGGCTGTACTTTTCTAGTTGTTTCAATCAATTAGGTTGTAATATTTCCTGCGAAGTTGATGTTAGATGTTTTTAGTTTCTATCTGTCTTATTCTTACTTTTCTTCTCATAAATACATGTATGTGTATGATAAAAATAACAACCGAGAGGAACAAAATCGGAGTTATGATAGGGACCCCAATTTGTCTCTTTATTTTGTTTTGTTTTACGCTCATCATGACTTTTCACACTTTAAGGTGTGTGGTTGAAAATGAATGAAAGCTCAGTTGATGAACACATGTTACACATGCGTGGGACGGATTCAAAATCGCTAAGTAGTAGTGAACACTTGTAACGCATGCATTAGAGGGATTTCTTATTGCATATATATATGTAGGTTGAGAGAGGTGAGCAAGAAAGTGATAATGAAAGTGAAGAAGTGATTATATACAAAAGTAAATGAGATACGGAAGACGAGGCCATTTAGAACTTAGCTCAAGAGTTTAACAAGTTCAATTTTAGAACTTGATTGATATTACTTTTCACTTTTTAACTCTAATTTGTCAAGTTATTCTTTTCTTTCAGAAAAACCTGCAAGTGTTTGTTTTTTTCTAATTTCAAAAATGGAGTTTTGTATTCACTCGCTATGTTTTTGGGATTTTAAGATGTGGAGTCGGTTACATGGTAAGAAATTGAATAGAAGCGAGATAAAGAGAGAATGGAAACAAATATCCTTGAGAAGGAAAAGAGAAGGTAAAATAATTGAACATAAAACACTTCATTTTCTAATAAAGGAAAAAGATGAAAAAAAAATCACCAATAGAAGCTATTTTATGATGTAACACGTAAAAAAAAACAAAATTACTACTGTCCGTCAAATTTAACCAACTTAAAATAAAAATTAGCTATTCTATCTTTTTTAGTTATCCAAATACTCTCTCGGTCCCATTTATATTGTCATATTTTTTTCATGCATTTTATGGAGGTAACCTCGCTAGTATAAATCTACAAGGACTTTGTGATTTTTTTCTCATGATATGTAGAGTTAGTCTGCATCCACAACGATAAGAAAGATTGATAAGTTCATGTATCGATTTCCTAGTCGAATCACCCCTTAAAATACTTAGGATAAAAAACATGACAATATGAATCAGACAAACGGAGTATGTCGTAGTATACATAGAAATCGACTAAGTAGGCAATTAATGAGGTACACATCGGTGGAGAAAGCACAAAGCCAGTACTAAGTAGACATCAAGGCATGGTGAAGCAGTGCGATCGTGGCCCATTTCGACAATGTGCCAGTATCGTCATTCAAAAGGCCTTATGTATTTAGGTTTATGTGGCGTGATGTGAGATGTGATATTCCGTTACTCACGAAAACCAATGTACTCCTCCCACCCCCATTAACTTAGTAGAGAGATTGAAGCGGAGAGAGAAAATTCAACTAACATACAAAAATGAATAAAGATTTTGTGAAGTTGTGATTTGCATTGCATGGGATAGAAAAATATGTATTTAGAAAGTGTTATGACGCAGCGGATGAATCCGGATATCAAGCAAGAACGATGAACAAATAAAGAACGAGAGACAAGAATTTAACGTGGTTCACTAGTTGTGAAACTAGCTACATCCACGATCCGAAAAACTGATTTATTAGAGAGAAATAATCCGATTACAACCACACTATGGACAAAAGTCCATAGAGGCCTCCCCGGCACACCACACACCAGTAAGCCACGACCTTAGGTCCTTATATAGGCCTAGGATACCATCTTGGTGCCCAAGAAACAAAGAAGTTACCAGAAACGAACAAGGAAACAGTATCAGCCTCCCTATCGAACTATTCGGACCCGTCATTATCGAACTGTTCCCAGACCCGTCGTGTAATACCCCTAAATTTTAGCGGGGTTATTTTGTTAATTACTTATTTTCACGAGTTATTTGGTTGTTTAGAATTTCTCAAAACTATTTTAACATCTTATATTTATTTTAGCTTAATTGTCTAAACCCTTAGTTAGTTACTTTCTATTCATTCTAAATAATCCTCCAACCTATTTTAATTTCCTAGTCATCAATCTTGGTGCTCCTAATGCACCCAATTAAAAATATCTCTCTAACTTCCAACAAAAATGGCAACAACCCATCTTTTCCATTTTCCTTAAATTGATCTCCCATTTAAATTCTCTCAATCAATCACCAATATGGGAATCAAATTATTTTTCTTTCAAAACATTTCCATCTTCTCAACTCCAATTAATTATCCAAATAATTTGGAGTAATTCCCTCAATTAATTTCCTCCATTCAACACCCCAATATGGAATACAATCAATCCTCTTCAAAAACATTTCCTTTTCTTCTCCAACCCATCCATAACCTCCTATCACCCATCACCTATAAATACTCCCCTCCTCTTCCTCATTTCTCACTCACATTTCTCTCTCACTCTCCCAACTCTCCCTCTCACTCTCTACTCACTTTGAACAAGCCACCACCGCCGCCAAGGAGGCCGACAAAGCCGACCCAACCCGACGGCGTCCATCTCTATGCCCATTGCCGCCACCTCCTTCGTCGTCACCTTTGTCATTTTCGATTCCGAGTTCATAGGTGGGGATTTCCTGGAAGATCCATACTACTAGTTCCTCTTGAACACCGTTCTCTTTTATTCACGTAAGTACATATGTACAATGTCTTCAACTTTCAAAATATGGTTTGGCGTGAGTTATCATGGATCGTGACATATCATGCGTTACTCTTTAAATGTTATGCGACCTATCTTAGTAGAATTTTATCAAGACAAATTTTGGAAAGATTGTTTATCTTGGAAACAAATTGAAATGTTGAATTTAATGAACGATAATGGATATGGGGCGATGTACAGAGGATGTGCGTGAAGGCTAATATGGCCAAGGACGCTTATAGGCGATCCTTCGTTGGGTTTTATACCCTACCCTATATGGGTTTTATAAGGCGTGGAAACTATAGAGTACTACCTATACTGACGTAGGTCACTGCGGTATAGGGGTGTCGACACTTAAGGTTCTATAGTATGGTTCGAGCGGGGTATGCGTAGGGCTACCTTCTAACGCTCTTGGTGAATTGGGACGGGCGATGTCCCAAGAGGTACCTTTTTATATTGCATCGTGACCTCTCTGTGGACATACCTTACCCGCTGGGTTTTCATGCCTCAGCCAAACTAAATGAATGAATGTGGTACTCTTTTATATCCGGCTTATTTCCAAAGTCCTCTCAATCATGTTTTTATACTCGCGTTATCTTAAAGATTCTTTTTATATTCATGTTTGTTCTAGCCAAAAACTCTTGTTTTACTCATTGTAGTATGTGCTTACTTAGTTTTTACTAATTAAAATTTTTCTGCGGTCGGCTTTCGCTATTTCAAAACCTGCAGGTCAAGAATAAGCTAACTGGGGTGGAAACGCGCACGAGCTAAGGAGTAGTACCACGCTAGCAAACAAGTAGTAGTTGTTTTTTTTTTTTGTTTTTTTTAAGACATGTTTACCCCCTTTTTGTTTAATAATGTAAGGAGGGTTTCTCCTTTACTTTTATTTCAATAAAGCACTTTGGATTTCGTTAAGTTGTACTAGCGAGGAACCGTAGGTTCCCGGGTTGTTTCAGTTGGTATCAGAGCCGACGGTTCCAACGCTAGTGCGACTTCTCGATTTCCATTAATAAAGATAAATAATAATTAAAAGCTTTTCAAAATTTAAAATGGACATAGGATAACTAAAACTAGAAATAAAATTAGACAAGCCGGGGGTTATGGATAGCATAGTCCTTATTCTTTATTACTTGCATTTTCTGTCATATTATTTTTATTTATTCCTCATTTGGATAACTTGTTGTTCCTTAGCGTTACGTTGGTTATTCTTTTATTATTATTCGCATGCGTACTTGCTTTGTCATCCATGTTGCACTTAGAAACATTTACCTCTTAGGATTTACAATTATGTCGCATCATCTTTGAAAGTCATTGCGGGTTGGAGCTGGAGGATTTGTTTTAAGCTTCGGGGACGAAGCTTTGTTTTAAGGGGTAGGTGATGTAATACCCCTAAATTTTAGCGGGGTTATTTTGTTAATTACTTATTTTCACGAGTTATTTGGTTGTTTAGAATTTCTCAAAACTATTTTAACATCTTATATTTATTTTAGCTTAATTGTCTAAACCCTTAGTTAGTTACTTTCTATTCATTCTAAATAATCCTCCAACCTATTTTAATTTCCTAGTCATCAATCTTGGTGCTCCTAATGCACCCAATTAAAAATATCTCTCTAACTTCCAACAAAAATGGCAACAACCCATCTTTTCCATTTTCCTTAAATTGATCTCCCATTTAAATTCTCTCAATCAATCACCAATATGGGAATCAAATTATTTTTCTTTCAAAACATTTCCATCTTCTCAACTCCAATTAATTATCCAAATAATTTGGAGTAATTCCCTCAATTAATTTCCTCCATTCAACACCCCAATATGGAATACAATCAATCCTCTTCAAAAACATTTCCTTTTCTTCTCCAACCCATCCATAACCTCCTATCACCCATCACCTATAAATACTCCCCTCCTCTTCCTCATTTCTCACTCACATTTCTCTCTCACTCTCCCAACTCTCCCTCTCACTCTCTACTCACTTTGAACAAGCCACCACCGCCGCCAAGGAGGCCGACAAAGCCGACCCAACCCGACAGCGTCCATCTCTATGCCCATTGCCGCCACCTCCTTCGTCGTCACCTTTGTCATTTTCGATTCCGAGTTCATAGGTGGGGATTTCCTGGAAGATCCATACTACTAGTTCCTCTTGAACACCGTTCTCTTTTATTCACGTAAGTACATATGTACAATGTCTTCAACTTTCAAAATATGGTTTGGCGTGAGTTATCATGGATCGTGACATATCATGCGTTACTCTTTAAATGTTATGCGACCTATCTTAGTAGAATTTTATCAAGACAAATTTTGGAAAGATTGTTTATCTTGGAAACAAATTGAAATGTTGAATTTAATGAACGATAATGGATATGGGGCGATGTACAGAGGATGTGCGTGAAGGCTAATATGGCCAAGGACGCTTATAGGCGATCCTTCGTTGGGTTTTATACCCTACCCTATATGGGTTTTATAAGGCGTGGAAACTATAGAGTACTACCTATACTGACGTAGGTCACTGCGGTATAGGGGTGTCGACACTTAAGGTTCTATAGTATGGTTCGAGCGGGGTATGCGTAGGGCTACCTTCTAACGCTCTTGGTGAATTGGGACGGGCGATGTCCCAAGAGGTACCTTTTTATATTGCATCGTGACCTCTCTGTGGACATACGTTACCCGCTGGGTTTTCATGCCTCAGCCAAACTAAATGAATGAATGTGGTACTCTTTTATATCCGGCTTATTTCCAAAGTCCTCTCAATCATGTTTTTATACTCGCGTTATCTTAAAGATTCTTTTTATATTCATGTTTGTTCTAGCCAAAAACTCTTGTTTTACTCATTGTAGTATGTGCTTACTTAGTTTTTACTAATTAAAATTTTTCTGCGGTCGGCTTTCGCTATTTCAAAACCTGCAGGTCAAGAATAAGCTAACTGGGGTGGAAACGCGCACGAGCTAAGGAGTAGTACCACGCTAGCAAACAAGTAGTAGTTGTTTTTTTTTTTTGTTTTTTTTAAGACATGTTTACCCCCTTTTTGTTTAATAATGTAAGGAGGGTTTCTCCTTTACTTTTATTTCAATAAAGCACTTTGGATTTCGTTAAGTTGTACTAGCGAGGAACCGTAGGTTCCCGGGTTGTTTCAGTTGGTATCAGAGCCGACGGTTCCAACGCTAGTGCGACTTCTCGATTTCCATTAATAAAGATAAATAATAATTAAAAGCTTTTCAAAATTTAAAATGGACATAGGATAACTAAAACTAGAAATAAAATTAGACAAGACGGGGGTTATGGATAGCATAGTCCTTATTCTTTATTACTTGCATTTTCTGTCATATTATGTTTATTTATTCCTCATTTGGATAACTTGTTGTTCCTTAGCGTTACGTTGGTTATTCTTTTATTATTATTCGCATGCGTACTTGCTTTGTCATCCATGTTGCACTTAGAAACATTTACCTCTTAGGATTTACAATTATGTCGCATCATCTTTGAAAGTCATTTCGGGTTGGAGCTGGAGGATTTGTTTTAAGCTTCGGGGACGAAGCTTTGTTTTAAGGGGTAGGTGATGTAATACCCCTAAATTTTAGCGGGGTTATTTTGTTAATTACTTATTTTCACGAGTTATTTGGTTGTTTAGAATTTCTCAAAACTATTTTAACATCTTATATTTATTTTAGCTTAATTGTCTAAACCCTTAGTTAGTTACTTTCTATTCATTCTAAATAATCCTCCAACCTATTTTAATTTCCTAGTCATCAATCTTGGTGCTCCTAATGCACCCAATTAAAAATATCTCTCTAACTTCCAACAAAAATGGCAACAACCCATCTTTTCCATTTTCCTTAAATTGATCTCCCATTTAAATTCTCTCAATCAATCACCAATATGGGAATCAAATTATTTTTCTTTCAAAACATTTCCATCTTCTCAACTCCAATTAATTATCCAAATAATTTGGAGTAATTCCCTCAATTAATTTCCTCCATTCAACACCCCAATATGGAATACAATCAATCCTCTTCAAAAACATTTCCTTTTCTTCTCCAACCCATCCATAACCTCCTATCACCCATCACCTATAAATACTCCCCTCCTCTTCCTCATTTCTCACTCACATTTCTCTCTCACTCTCCCAACTCTCCCTCTCACTCTCTACTCACTTTGAACAAGCCACCACCGCCGCCAAGGAGGCCGACAAAGCCGACCCAACCCGACGGCGTCCATCTCTATGCCCATTGCCGCCACCTCCTTCGTTGTCACCTTTGTCATTTTCGATTCCGAGTTCATAGGTGGGGATTTCCTGGAAGATCCATACTACTAGTTCCTCTTGAACACCGTTCTCTTTTATTCACGTAAGTACATATGTACAATGTCTTCAACTTTCAAAATATGGTTTGGCGTGAGTTATCATGGATCGTGACATATCATGCGTTACTCTTTAAATGTTATGCGACCTATCTTAGTAGAATTTTATCAAGACAAATTTTGGAAAGATTGTTTATCTTGGAAACAAATTGAAATGTTGAATTTAATGAACGATAATGGATATGGGGCGATGTACAGAGGATGTGCGTGAAGGCTAATATGGCCAAGGACGCTTATAGGCGATCCTTCGTTGGGTTTTATACCCTACCCTATATGGGTTTTATAAGGCGTGGAAACTATAGAGTACTACCTATACTGACGTAGGTCACTGCGGTATAGGGGTGTCGACACTTAAGGTTCTATAGTATGGTTCGAGCGGGGTATGCGTAGGGCTACCTTCTAACGCTCTTGGTGAATTGGGACGGGCGATGTCCCAAGAGGTACCTTTTTATATTGCATCGTGACCTCTCTGTGGACATACGTTACCCGCTGGGTTTTCATGCCTCAGCCAAACTAAATGAATGAATGTGGTACTCTTTTATATCCGGCTTATTTCCAAAGTCCTCTCAATCATGTTTTTATACTCGCGTTATCTTAAAGATTCTTTTTATATTCATGTTTGTTCTAGCCAAAAACTCTTGTTTTACTCATTGTAGTATGTGCTTACTTAGTTTTTACTAATTAAAATTTTTCTGCGGTCGGCTTTCGCTATTTCAAAACCTGCAGGTCAAGAATAAGCTAACTGGGGTGGAAACGCGCACGAGCTAAGGAGTAGTACCACGCTAGCAAACAAGTAGTAGTTGTTTTTTTTTTTTGTTTTTTTTAAGACATGTTTACCCCCTTTTTGTTTAATAATGTAAGGAGGGTTTCTCCTTTACTTTTATTTCAATAAAGCACTTTGGATTTCGTTAAGTTGTACTAGCGAGGAACCGTAGGTTCCCGGGTTGTTTCACGTCGAACTATTCAAGACCCGTCGAACTGCTACTTCTTTGTCTTCCTTGCTTCCTCGTTGCTTCGCCGTTTTGACCGAATGCTAGCTTTGAATCATTCCCAACAGAAAGGTTATCCACAAAGATAACAAAGTATATGAAACCACCATACATGAGATGTTCATACATCAAAAATCACAAAATCGAGTGGTCGAGATGACATAACAATATAATCATAAAAGGGTAATGTGTGAATCTTAGTGTAACTGCACGCATTGCACGACAAGGAATAAGCCGATCTACTGACAGGAAGAGAAAACTGCGAAACTAAATGCCAATAGATGGTGCTCGTCGGATGACCGAGTCGATGATGCCATGAGGTGAAGGAAAGACGAGACTCAGAGACAACTGTCGGAATGAAGGAGAGGAAGTGGATTTCGGCCACTCATAGACGTCTTTCCTAAGCGAACTTGTCATAATGGGCACCCTGTAGTTTAATGCTTCAAGACGAAATCAGGAGAGGAAAAATCAATAAGAAGATCATGAGAAGTTCATAATTAGGAGACATATGCAAGGTTTTTCTTCATAGAAGAGACACAAAGACCATAAGATAATGTAAATGAATGAGAGGAATAGTGAAGGATTATCCAACCAGTGTGAGTGATGACTTATGAGAAGACCGATTCCATCACTAATCATGCCTCGGACTGAACGTAGGGTTGGTAAAGAAACAAGGTGTCAAGACCTGGTGTGATGTAAAGGGTAACCCCAATATTAAGAAACCTTGACGGAGTAGGTGGAACTCAAACTGAGCAGTGGCAACATGAGCTCTTAGCTGCTAATGAGAGGCAATCGGGGTTGGCTGACAAGAATCCAACGAGCGAGCCAATATGGTCTGCTGAAGCATCCAACCGAACTGAGGACCTAGGCGGATCATGTGATCGTGTATACCATAACCCTCACAGTATTCCATGACTAAATAGTTGTTAAGATTCGTGATAGAAGGGTTCGTCATCTTGTTGCGCCTGTCTTCTAAGCGAAATGGAATGGAAGAAAACAGAGTCACGACGGAAATGTAGCAACAACGGTGTGCGGGTGGGTGGGTGTGGATGTGGGTGGAGGTTGCTAGTGCTGGTGATGAGGAGTTGAAGGAATAAGGTGGGTGAGAGAGAGAAATAGAGGTTGAGAAATTGGGGCTAATAAGGTACCTTTTCTTTCAACTTACATCACTGTTTGACAGTATTCATTCAGCCACTTTGACTTGGTGATTTAGCTAAACGATACACAAATTTGATAATCTTTGCATGATCTTATAGAATAAATTTTATTCTACAACATTATGGAAAAATTGCAAAAAAAAATAAATCTTTTTTGTATCCAAATCATCGAGTTAATGTGACGCGAATACGGGTTAAAAAGGCAACCGGAATCGAAAGAGAAGAAACGGAGGTAGTAGTTGGGTAGGGGCGAAGGGTGGGGTTAGCAACAATACTTCTGCTCTGCGCCTACAAATGTTCACTAGATACGTCAAAAGAAGAAGGCTGATTGAAATAATAAATAAAGAAAGAAATCAACATTGGATCAGGTGTCACGGTGGCCCACTAGATGAATTTGGCAAAGATCTGATGCAGGCCTCCATTGGGTTCATATCGTGGTGTTCGTGCCAGTTTGCAAGCTTCTCCACTAATCCACAGGTTACTGAGATATATCAACAATTTAGCTGAAAATGATCAGTATAGCTGCAAATGATATCTTATGAATTTCCAGTGTCCCCAGAGGATATTCTTTTGTACTTTGAAACACTTTTTACATGTCACACTATAGAATTTATGAGATACTCATGGGTCGATTATTAGTGAAAATCTAACACAGCTCGTTGTTGACTTAGTAATGTGAGTATCATATCTATTGAACCCATTATATATATGAGGTTGTGACGCCGGGTTAAACAACTAAGCGAGGGATCATAGCGGAATCAACAAATGAAAAGGCAAAGAAATAGGGCACGAAGCTCTCTAGAGTTCTGAATAATTTCAATAATCAATGTCTGACCAGAAATTTACCCACAAGCGGGTATAAATAGCTAAAATGCCTAATTATCAAAATATGGTAAAAATCCTAAAATTAATTCTAATAATAACTCTAACATAATAAAAAACTTAGCAAAACGATCCACCCAAATTGGGTTAAAATTAACATCCTAATTAATGAAAGAAGTGGCTGAAAATATAAAACAGGCAATTTCGACCTTTAAATGACCGAATTTGACCAAATTAGGGCGGTGCCCGTGATTATCACGGGTTCTTTTTAGAACGTCGTTTCCACTCAAGATAATGTATGATATTGCACGAATCTGACATCCTTCAATTCTGCCCCTGATTCTGTGTTTTGACCGAAACTGTTTTTCTGAAACAGTCGGATATTCCTTCGAAATTCTTCCTGCATCAGTCACCCCTTCTTCAAAAGAACTCGTCATCGAGTTCAATTTAGGATCTTGTGTGATTGACTCGATCATAAATAGATCACAATAAAGGGATCGGAGCTTAATTGGAAAAAATAATAAATTGTTTAAATCATGTTTCACCGCCTCCTCTTCATCAGTATCCTCATCTTCATCTTCAATAACTATATTTTATGAAAAAATTAATTGAGAAGAATCCAAGTTTACCCCAAAGGGATTCAGAATATCATAATAGTGCTCGTAATCCTCAATAGTAAATTCGTCATCTTTGTTTCCATTGTCATCATAAACGGGAGGTTTGTCCAATCCACCTCACGTTCACGTGAATTTAAAATTCGCTCATAAAAAACTGCATCACGGAAAATATGCTCGATTCGTAACATACCCGAAGAATCTGGAACATAAGTCTTCAAACTCGCTCCTCCATAACTCTCGTTCCGACTACCGGAATCACCGTCGTAGCGGATCTCGAACGCGGGCTGCGAGTCTTGATCAAAGGTCTTGCACTCCTTGAATTCTCGTGCCGCGAAGTGTCGAGTTAAATCTGCAACTCGCCGCTGCAAATACAGCACCGCAAGGCTATGAGTTAGGTCTAAAATTTTCCTTTGCAAGTCTTGTATCATCATAACGTCTTGGACGTTCCATTCCCATTGGTGGGCTTCCTCAGCCGGAACCTGCCAGCAGCCTCCAGGACGTCTACTCACCATTGTCGATGATGATCTTCCTCCCAAGTCGAACCAGGCTCTGATACCAAACTGACGCCGGGTTAAACAAGCAAGCGAGGGATCACAGCGGAATCAAGAAATGAAAAGGCAAGGAACTAGGGCACGAAGCTCTCTAGAGTTCTGAATAATTTCAATAATCAAAGTCTGACCAGAAATTTACCCACAAGCCGGGTAAAAATAGCTAAAATGTCTAATTATAAAAATATGGGAAAAATCCTAAAATCAATGCTAATAATAATTCTAACCTAATAAAAAAGTCAGCAAAAAGATCCACCCAAATTGGGTTAAAATTAACATCCTAATTAATGAAATAAATGTCTGAAAATATAAAACTGGCGATTTCGACCATTAAATGACCGAATTTGACCAAATCGGGGTGGTTCCCGTGATTTATCACAGATCCTTTTTAGATGTCGTTTCCATTCAAGATAATGTATGATTTTGCACGGATCCTGATTCTGCGTTTTGACTGAAACTGTTTTTCTGAAGCTGTCGGATATTCTTTCGAAATTCTTCCTACATCAGGTTGTGACTACCATGTATATACTGAACACATTATATATATGAGTTTTGTATCTCGTGCAAGTTATATCTCTATTCCTCATATAGAGTGACCAATTACGACCATTATATTATAGATGATTGTACTTGGTTTGGGTTCATATTATGAAGAGTTTGTATCAGATTTTATTTCGGTTTCTATGTATACTACGACATACTTCATTTGTCCCATTCATATTTTCATGTTTTTTTCCTAAGCATTTTGAGTTGGTAAGTCGACTAGGAAATCGATACAAGAACTTACCAATCTTTTCGTATTGTTGTGGAGGCAGACTAACTCTACATATCATGAAAAAAATCACAAGTCCTTATAGATTTATACTAGCAAGATGACCTCCTCATAATGACTGAAAAAAGCATGACAATATAGATGGGACTGAGAGAGTGAGTATATGGATAACTACAAAAGAAAGAATAGTTAATTTTTAATTTAAGTTGGTTAAATTTGACAGCCAGCAGTAATTTTCTTTTATTTTGCGTCTTACATCACAAAAGAGCTTCTTTTAGTATTTTTTCATCTTTTCTTTCAATAGAAAATGAAGTGTTTTATGTTCAATTATTTTGCCTTCTCTTTTCCTTCTGAGCGGTATTTGTATCCCTTCTCTCTTTATCTCGCTTCTATTCTCTTTCTTACTCATGTAACTGACTCCACAGAGTAAAACCAGGAAAACATAGCGAGTGAATAGAAAAATCAATTTTTGATAAAGTAAAAAAACCAGCACATGCAGGTTTTCCTGAAAGAAAAGAACAAATTGACAAATTAGAGTTAAAAAGTGAAAAGTGATATCAATCAAGTTCTAAAAATTGAACTTGTTAAACTCTTGAGCTAAGTTCTACAAATTGCCTCGTCCTCGCTATCTTATTTACGTCCTCCTATCTTATTTACTTTTGTATATATAATCACTGCTTCACTTTCATTATCACTTTCTTGCTCACCTCTCTCAACCTATATATATATATGCAATGGTGGGTAATCCGACGTGGCTCCTGGGTTCTAGATCTGGGAGGCTAATCCGACGATGTGGGTGCAACCACAACTACCACCACCACCTTTGCCACCGAAATACGGGCGTTTTGTGGCTAAGCAGGCGGTGAACCCTAGTTACAGTTCAGGTGGGTTCGGTGGGTTTTTCGACAGCGAGCTTATTTTGCTGCAGGACCCTTATCTGGCGTGGTTGCTGTCACCATCGTCATCATCAACAGCAGCACCACAAGAGTCCAATAATGTTGCCGATGAGGATATACTTAACCTTGACGAGTACACATGAGGAGGAAGTGGTGGTGCGATCAGTCAATTTATGGACGCCGACCACCCAATTTTCCAGAACCCGTGCCCGCTGCCAACTTCCCGCCAGCAGCAAGAGGAGGAGGAGGGTGGTCTTAGCCGTGGCTGAAACCTAGTGATGGAGATTGAGAGTGCTAGCTGAAGTTGTAACATAGTTGTTTGCTTGGTTGTTTCGGGTTTAGTGTGTTTTTTTCTTGGTGTATAGTCCGGTGTCTGGAGATGATGAACATCATCGGTTTAAGAGTCAATATAAGTCTCTCTTTCATTTACTGTGTTTCTGAAATGAATGTTCTACTGCTTTTTTATGTTTTCGACGATTTTTTTTCATGTTTTCGCAACTTCTGATAGTGTTTCCATAATGAATGCTTTTTCTATGTTTTCGATGATTTTCACGTTTTCCCAACCTTGCAATAGTGTTTCTAAAATGAATGTCCTGCTGCTTTTTTATCTTTCACTTATTTTCATGTTTTCCCAACTTCTGATAGTGTTTTTAAAATGAATGGTCTGCTGTTTTTTCTATGTTTTGATGATTTTTATGTTTTCCCAACATCTTTTGTTATCTCCTATTGTTATTGTGCGTACATGTGTAGTCCAGAAGCAGTTATCTTTCGTTTGTGTGATGAAAGAACGTCGAAAGCCAATGATATTAGTTGCACTTCACTGCGCGCTTAAGATGGCGTATTCAAAGTGTTTCGCATTAAGTTGATATACTAGCTCCTACGTCTGAGTAGAGGATTAGGGTTGATGTTTTTCATCAGTTTCCAACTTGGGCTATTGTTAGATATAAATGAGTCGACACCAAATGTTTTATGCACGCGTGCCATTAGTAGACTGTTTCGTGCAATCAAAGAAAGTTAACAGAAGCAAAAGTATTATTTGTCTCCGCGTGCGTTAAGGCTGGTGTGTTCGATAAGTAGACAGTTCCAAGTTATCGGAAGCAACGGTATTATTTGTCGCCTCATGCGTTTTAGGCATGCGTGTTCAAATCTGTCGTAATGTGTTTTCTATGAATGGAAATATTTTAGTCAAGAATTTTCAGCAAAAAAGACCCCGCGGTTTAATAATAGATTACAGAATAAGTATATAGCCTTGCTACTTAAATTAGCGCGTTCGCTTGCCTTGGCGTCTCCCTTGGCCAATAATTTTGGCCACAGTAATGCGAATTTGTGCAACAGTTTAAGCCCGTGACTAAAGCCTATTTTTCTAGTAGTGATTTTTTTCATGATATGTGATTTTTTAAGGACTTGTGATTTTTTTCGTGACTAAAGCCTATTTTCCTAGTAGTGCAACAGTTTAAGGACTTGTGATTTTTTTCATGATATATAAAGTTAGTCTGCCTCCACAACAATGCGAAAAGATTGATAAGTTCTTGTATCGATTTTCTAGTCGAATCACCACCTCAAAATGCTTAGGAAAAAAACATGAAAATATGAATGGGACAAATGGAGTATGCCATAGTATACATAGAAATCGAAATGAAATATGATACAACTCTTCATAATATGAACCCAAACCAAGTACAATCTATATATCTATATAAAAGCAAAGCTATGAGAGAAGTTCATCCTCCTCATGACACATAGGATTTTAGAAAAATTCTTTGTATGCCATGTGTTGTCTTATGTGGCATAATAAGCCAATTATATCTTTACACCTCAATTCTAATTGACATGTGACATGTTATATTCAATTACAATTTGCCAACTCAAATTCATCTACATCTAATACATTGAAACTACTAACATTTTGCATTGGCATTTGAGTTTAAAAAAAAATCTCTATGCATTGAAAATATGAAAGTACCAAAGGTTTTACAGATTCCAATACTTTTTCCAATGAATTTCATTTCACAAGATATGTCTTGGGGGTTTCCATATACTATACTTCTTTCAATGCATTGATTTAAATGATGTGCTAATTCCGAGAAATTGAAAAATGCAGTTTCTTATTTTATTTTTCAATATATTGATTATACAATTTCTTAAAAGATGTATTAAACAAATATCAGACAAACTGAAAACATGTAGTTTTTAATTTACAACCAAAACTTATACTTTTTTTTAATAAAAACTTACTATACCCATGTTTATGATTTTTTCGCCTAACTATATTTTCAATTACAATGTCAAGAATTACCGCACATGCACTAGGACTTTTAAATAATTTTTTATGTAACCAATTACAAAAAACGTGTTCATTTGCGTATAGTTATCTTTCCTCTTTAACCTTGAATTAAAAAAAAAAAAAAAAAAAACACACACACACACACAACGTTCTCACCATGAGCAAACAACCATTCCAAACAAATTAAAACATAACATTTGTCGCCTTCAAAAGAAAAGAAAAACATAATATTTGTCTAATGTATTGCCAAATAATTCCGTTTTAAGACTATACCAACGTTTATCTAAGTTCTTGCCTTACCACGTTTTCGTTTGCAATTTACATATCATATGACCAAACAAACATTAAAAAATTAATTAAAATGATGTGATGTAAAATAAAAAAAAAAAAAAAAAAAACTTAAGCCTTTGGATAACATTTTTGTTGTTCACTTATTACACAACTATGAGAAAACAGTCTTCTCATATCAAAAGGAGAGAACAACAGTTCAAAAAAATAGGAAAGACGTTTAAAAAAATTAAAAGAAAAATGCAAAAATAACGTATTTACGAAACTACTTTTATGTCTCCTTTATTTTTTGGTGCATTAAGACGATTTTTTGTTATTTCGGGTGCAAAATTGTTTTCCTTTTCTTTTTTTTTTATTTTTATTTTTTGTGTGTGTGTTTTCGCCTTCAGCTATAATGAATTAGAACAGTAGAGGAGACTTGATGCATTGACAATTTAAAATTCCAAACGTTCTAAATTTTTCAATGCTTAGTTCAATGAATTTTGTTTCAAAAGAGTTCTCTTTTCATCTAATTTTGGTGCAATTTAAAAAAACACGCCTGCAGTATCGTCTCGCTGACATTTAGCTACCAACAGAAACCCCCTGGCGTTGTAAGGATTCTTTGAGTCGATTCTTACAATTAGCAAAACATAATTTATTGTGCTCAAAGTCACATTCATTGGAGAAGCAAGAATTGATATTATACAAAATTTAAACTCTCCCGTGTTTGCATGGGAATTAATGTGAATAATACTTGAAAGTCTTATATATAAGTTCATTAACCACCTCCTTCTTCTAAGTGTAATTTACCTCAAGTCTGGTGTCACTACTAGACAATGCTTAATATCATTGATTCAACTTTCACTTTTAGTTCATTAAGTTCATGAGCTTCAAAACAAAAATATGAGGACAATGTTGTGTTTTTGAAAAAAATCAATTCAATTTTCTTGGGGACTTATGAAACGTTATTTTTGGTTTGCTTGAGCATCTATTTTTGTCATTTAATTTCGGGCGCATATGTATTTTTAATTTCGTTCATGGGCGTCAGGTTGATCTTTAATTTTTCTGGTAATACAAAATTTTGTGTAGAAAGCGAAAGAAAATTGAGATTAGGTAGATTTATTTTGGCTTCATTGTTGGAGGAAGTTTCACTAGGCCACCCAGCTTATAAGGCTAATTACACCCTTTTAAATATGTATGTAAACTGTGTGTGCTTTTTACCATTCAGTCTATTTTCATTAAATTTTCGTTTTCCCCTATTTTGATCCTTTATTTTGTATTTGAATCTCCTTTGAATTTCATTTCAGCCAAATCCTATTTTATCATTCTAAATATTCTAAAAAAAGTAAGTATTTTATTATGTATAGTCTTTAAGAATTTTCATATTCAGTTATTCTTATGCTGGGAATTTGTATTGCTGATCAAGTTTAGACGCTTGGGTTGCTAAAATAATGACTCCTTCATGTATTTCTACTACAAACATGATATCTTACTCGAGTGATCTTTTACTTGAAAAATATTTGTTTCTTTTTTCTTTTTTTTTTGCCTAACTATTATATCTTCATTTTGCTTACATAAGTCCAACGGAGGAAGCCAAAAATATAAATGCTTTCTAGGTACAGAGAATTTGATTGTTTTTTTAAGATTTTTCGTTACGCTTACAACTTGTACTTTAAAATTTGGTTACTAATGTTTTCGCACAACCTTCCGTTTCTACAGTTATAATCATAAAAATACTTGAACTATAACTTGAGCTTTCTTTGCATTGATTTGTTTCAAATGTATCATTAAATTCACTATCGTGCATAACAGGGTAGTCGCTTCACTGGAGGTCATCACTGAAGTTCTGGCTCAAAATGCAATCTGGGGCGTATCCATGATTTTGTGTTAGTAGGACTCAATTCTAATATATTGACATTTCGGTGTATAAAAATAAGGTTAATGTTTGATTTTAATGGAAGCTAAACCAAATTCTTAAACACGTAGGGTCTAATTAAAATTTCAAAAAAATTAGTGGGGCTTAGCCCCATTCTTCTTTACATGGATCCGCCGTTGAACAAAACAATGAAATGAATAGAGTGCAAGTGCAAAGAAGGTGCGCTGAATTCAGACGACAAAGTATAAAGTTACTTTTAATTTAATCTCCATCAACTACTTATCTACGTTGCCATGTTTCAAAGACTTCTTATTGTACAACACATACAATGATTAAAATTTTAGAGTTGCGCAATTTTATCTTGACACTAGGTCTTCAAAAATTAGTAATGATAGACCTAGTGTCAATAATATTGATAGACCTAGGTATATATTATGACCTACTGTCAATAATATTGATAGGCCATGACTGGTATATATTATTATTATGGCGCAAATTTTATCTTGACACTAGGTCTATCAATATTATTGACACTAGGTCATAATTTCGAGTTGCGCAATTTTTGAGAATGACATCATATAGCCAGATTTGAATCCGAGACCTCATGCATGGACCTTAATTGCTCTACAACTGAGCGAGCAGCCATTTGAATTTTGAGCTACATAATGACTATAATAAGAAATATATTTTATGTTACTTATATCTTTTCAAAATTGATACACAAAGATACTGCTACTAATTTGTAAAACAAAACCATCTACAATTCTACATGAAAATGATTTTATAGATTCAATTTCTACATTTCCGAATTAGTCCTACTTCGCTATTCATGTACATAAACAGCCCGCGCCATGGCGCGGGGTTAAGACTAGTCATCTATAATATAGTGCTGGTAATTAGTAACTCTAAATGATGAATAGATATATAACTTGCACGAGATACAAACCTCATATATATAATGTGTTCTGTATATGCATGGTAGTCACAATATATGATGTGTTCAGTAGACATGATACTCACATTACTAAGTCGACAACGAGCTGTGTTAGATTTTCACCAATAATTGACCCACGAGTATCTCATAACTTCTATGGTGTGACATGTAAAAAGTGTTTCAAAGTACAGAAAGAATATCCTTGGGGGCCACTGGAAATTCACGGCAAGCATAAAAGTAATATTCGGCGGAATCACCTGGCGGAGTCTAAGAGACCGGATCGGAGTCTAGTTGCGGCGAGTGAACAGCCAGGGACCAGTAGAAGGGCGGGCAGGAGGAGAGCAGTAATTTTATCAAACACTCTCTAATTAGGGTTCCTTTCATCCAGTTCAAATTAGTTCGGGGAACATTATTTAATTCGTAATAACGTTTTGTTTCTGTGTGTTTTGCTTCTGATCTTGATTGAGTACTTATGGGTCTTTGACAAATCCATACCAGTAGTATCCGTCTAGGGATTTGAGATATCATATTACCTGTGTTTCTCTCTTGTTTCCTACTTCAGTGAGCCGTAATTACATAACCAAAGCCCAACTAATATGTTTTTCGAACTTAAATTTCAAAAAAGTGTCGGGTCAGTCAATTTTTTTTTAATCCAAAATCGTAGTAAATTTTCGGGCTTGGTTGGACCATTCCTAGTTATAATTTTATCAAACACTCTCTAATTAGGGTTCCTTTCATCCAGTTCAAATTATTTGGGGAATATTATTTAATTAGTAATAACGTTTTGTGTCTGTGTGTTTTGTTTCTGATCTTGATTGAGTACTTATGGGTCTTTGGCAAATCCATACCAGTAGTATCCATCTAGGGATTTGAGATATCATATTACCTTTTTTTCTCTCTTGTTTCCTACTTCAGTGAGCCGTAATTACATAATCAAAGCCCAACTAATATGTTTTTCGAACTTAAATTTCAAAAAAATGTCGGGTTTGTCAAATTTTTTTAATCCAAAATCGTAGTAAGTTTTCGGGCTTGGTTGGACCATTCCTAGTTGTATTTTACACCTAAGCATTCCTAGTTGTATTCCTCATTATAATAATTTTGTTATATTTTAATCTAAAATTTTGTTGCTTTTGAATTTTACTTAATATTTAGTTGCCAGTTTGAGTGGTGTAAAGCACTACTGTGGTGGTGTTCTTGGATCAATTTGCAAAAAAGGTGTTTTGTCATTATTTGCATGTCTTGAAACGTGTTCAATCCATTTCTCGTTTCTCATTTCCCTTTTTACAAAACCCTAGACGGAGCGCCTATATATAATCCCCTTTGACTATCAATCTTCTTCACTTCTTCTCTCTCACTCTCACCCTTTCTCTCTCAGGTCCTCCACTAAAATGGCAGCCGAGCCCAACAACAACGGTGTCTCCTTTATCATCGACCAGTATGAAGAGTGCCGTCACAACTATGGCAACCGTGAGGTGGTTGACGGTTGTCAGGATTTCTTTCGGAGAAAACCCGGCGACGGAGTTCTTGTATGCGAACCATGCGGTCGCCCCAGGGACGAGCATCGTCTGGAGAGAATTCGGGTCAATGTCTCACCACAGCTCGTGCAGGGCCTGGTAGCTCGTGCAGGGGGGAACCCACTAACTGTCAACCTCAATGTGGATGGTCCACAACCACCACCCAACGACGATCCAGTGGGTGAGGTGGTCAACCCACCGCGGAGGAGGTAGAAACGTGACTGACTTATCTGGTGGTAGTTTTAGTCAGTGGCTGGCGTTTAATGGTTTCTCTTTGTTTTATGAGCTACCTGTTGTAGTAGGTTGTTTCTCAGTTTTTTCTTTTTTCCTTTCGTTTCATTTCCCTAAACCCCGCTACGACAACGACCACGGTGTTGCTCGGAATAGGCTAGGTGGGATGTACTTTTCTAGTTGTTTCAATCAATTTGTTTCTAATATTTCCTGCCAAGTCGATGTTTGATTTTTTTAGTTTCTATCTCTCTTGTTCTTTCTTTTCTTCTCATAAACACATGTATGTGTCTAATAAAAAGAACAATCGAGAGGAACAAAATCTGAGTTATGATAGGGATCCCAGCTTGTTTCTCTATTTTGTTTTGTTTTACGCTCATCATGACTTTTCGAACTTTAAGGTGTGTGATTGAAAATGAGTGACATCTCAGTTGAAGAACACATGTAACACATGCGTGGGATGGATTCAATCTCGCTAATTAGTAGTGAACACATGCTGTAACACATGCATTAGAGGGATTTCTTATTGCATATACATGTAGGTTGAGAGACGTTAGAAAAAATTATAATGAAAGTGAAGTAGTGATTATATACTTTTATACTAGTTTATTTTGAATTAAGTTAGCAAGACTTCTGGTACAAGGCAAGAAATAAAGGGAAGTCAAAGGCCAATACTTTTTGGAAATAATGGAGGTGGTGGTGTGGGCTAGCAAACACACCGCACTTGCATGTGTATAAAAGTATTGGCTTTGATTCTTAATAAACAACACACAGCAACACACAGGGAGGAGTTGAGAGTATTATTTTGAGAGCTTTGTGCGTGAGTGTTCTGGTGGGTGTTTTGGGTGGCCGCCGTGGCCGTTGTGGCCACTGCGTGCATTGTAATCGGGTTCTCTTCTCAATAAAATATCTGGTTCTGGTCGTGGATTAGCTAGCGGGTTCGTTCTGAATTCGCTAGTGAACCACGTTAAATATATGTCTCGTTCTTGTTTCGCTTTCGTTGTTCTTGCTCGAACACGTTAGAACAAGCTGGTAACAGAGCTCTGAAAAATGAGTTATGTTACAACAAATTGGTATCAGAGCCATGTCAGGAGGAACACCAGTTTTAACAATCTGGTATCAGAGCCAGGTCAAGGAGAACACCAGTTTTAACAAACTCGTATCAGAGCCTGGTTAGGAGGAACACCAGTTTTAACAAACTGGTATCAGAGTCGAGGTTCGAAGATCAGGGTTGAGCCAATAGCAAGGGTTTCATGTTTTGGTGGAACTCAAAGCTAGGGTTTCACGATTCATGTGGAGCAGTCTATCAGGAGTAGGGTTTCGAGATTCCGCCAAGAACGATGTCTGGTTTGGCGATCAAGATCTTTTTTTCGTGAGAGAGAGGCACGTACACCCACCATCTGAAGTCCCATGGAGGGGGCTATCCGGGCTCCGTTCGGAGCAATCTGGCGCCCATCTGATTAGGTGTGCAAGGGATCTGGCAAATCCAGCACACATTCGATACTGGCGCGAATCTGGCGGTTCATGCGCATTTGGCGTTATGGCGATTGACGTTCAGGCGCAATCCGTCTCCCGGCGTGGAGCATCTGGCGTGTGAATTGAATCTGGTTCTGGCTCATGCGTTGCAGGAACTCGTTGGAGTTGGAGCAACGGCATGGAGCATCGGGCACGTGAGATTTCTGGCACGCGCATCTAATTCTGGTTCTGGCGCGCATTATGCACGCGTTTGTTCTGGCGTGCATCTGGTTTTGCAGCGTGTACCATGACACGCACTGAGCTCGCATCTGGCGCGATCTGTTTGTGGCGAGCATCTGGCGCATCTGAGGCATACGGGGCGCATCTGGCAAGACAATTTGGGCACTCGTCATCGGTGCATCTGGTCTGGATGACATCTGGGCATTCTATCATGGTGCATCTGTCTGCCGCAATTGGGCGCATCGGGAATACATTTGGTCCTGCGTTCTCAGTGAATGTATTCGAGTCTGGTTCTGCGTGGAGCATTTTTTCTGGTTCAGGAAATGCAACCACGTCTGGCGCATTCGTTGCAGGAACGCATGGTAGTTGGAGCAACGATTTGGGGATTCGGGTTTCGCATACAGCTGCGGAACATCTGTCTGGGTAAGCGTGCTCGTTTCGGGTTTCTGAGAGACGCATCCGGGTCGGGTTTGAGAAGAGAAGCATCAGGTTCAGATTTCAGGTTGCTGAGTTGGTTCAAGTCAGGGTGGAGATTTTCTAGACTAGTTTGACTTTGAATTAAGTTAGCAAGACTTCTGGTACAAGACAAGAAATAAAGGGAAGTCAAAGGCCAATACTTTTTGGAAATAATGTAGGCGGTGGTGTGGGCTAGCAAACCCACCGCACTTGCATGTGTATAAAAGTATTGGCTTTGATTCTTAATAAACAACACACAGCAACACACAAGGAAGAGTTGAGAGTACTATTTTGAGAGCTTTGTGCGTGAGTGTTCTGGTGGGTGTTTCGAGTGGCCGCCGTGGCCGTTGTGGCCACGGCGTGCATTGTAATCGGGTTCTCTTCTCAATAAACTATCTGGTTCTGGTCGTGGATTACCTAGCGGGTTCGTTCCGAATTCGCTAGTGAACCACGTTAAATATCTGTCTCGTTCTTGTTTATCTTTCGTCGTTCTTGCTCGAATACCCCCACGTTACAACAAACTCGTAACAGAGCTCTGAAACAGGAGTTCTGTTACAACATATACAAAAGTAAATGAGATAGGGAAGACGAGGCAATTTGTAGAACTTAGCTCAAGAGTTCAACAAGTTCAATTTTTAGAACTTTGATTGATATCACTTTTCACTTTTTAACACTAATTTGTCAAGTTGTTCTTCTCTTCTTTTCTTTCAGGAAAACCTGCGTGCGCTTGTTTTTTTCTAATTTCAAAAATGAAGTTTTGTATTCACTCGCTATGTTTTCCAGGTTTTAAGATGTGGAGTCGGTTACATGAGTAAGAAAGAGAATAGAAGCGAGATATAGAGAGAATAGATACAAACATGGTTGAGAAGGAAAAGAGAAGGCAAAATAATTGAACATAAAACACTTCATTTTCTAATAAAGGAAAGATGGAAAAAAAATCACCAATAGAAGCTCTTTTGTGATGTAACACGCGAAACAAAACAAAATTCCTACTGGCCGTCAAATTTAACAAAATTAAAACAAAAATGAACTATTCTTTCTTTTGTAGTTATCCAAATACTCTCCCCGTCTTATATTGTCATGCTCTTTTCAGGAATTTTGAGGAGGTAATCTTGGAAGTATAATTTTACAAGGACTTGTGATTTGTCATGATATGTTGACTTAGTCTGCCTCCACAACAATACAAAAGGATTGATAAGTTTTTGTATCGATTTCCTAGTTGAATCACCACCCCAAAATGCTTAGGGAAAATAACACGACAATATGAATGTGACAAACGGAGTATGCCGTAGTATACATAGAAATCGAAGTAGAATCTGATACAAACTCTTCATAATATGAACCCAAAACCAAATAAATTCATCTATAATATAATGGTGGTAATTGGTAACTCTATATGATGAATAGAGTTACCAATTAAACTCTATAGGGGTTAGTATCGGCAGTTGATTATAATTCATGAAACATCGATGTGGTTACCATGCTAGACGAGCATTAACGAAGTACCGAGTCACTAAATACCTGTAGCTCTGCTTATAATTAGTCAAGACTGAGTCACCAAATACCTAGCCAATTATAAACATGCATTAAGATTTTGTTTCTACTCAAACCCCCAATTCACCCGACTAACTCACCATTTAAGCGATTTTGAATAGATGATCACTCAAATTTACCGACTATAAACTAATGAGTAACCGAAGAGTCTCTTATTAAATCTTATCATCATGAATCGTCATCCACAAACTAGTTAATATGAAGAGCATAAAACAAGCATAGCATAATCAACATCAATTTAGCTATCAAACCGTTAATCACAACGTTATAATCATCAAATCCGCTAACGAAACCTTAATACCAACTCGGGTTCTGAACCTAGAGATTTTAGATCCTCAGATAAACGAGTTTGATGAATAAATGCATGATTAACATAAAAAAAGAAATAGAAAGAGTTTTGAAAGACCAAATGATGAATCCTAGCTTTGTCATACTCCAAAGCTTCCAGCTCGTCTTCCTCCACGCCTCCTCCGCATTTCTCTAGCGCTTCTTTGTTGTTCCTATGTCGTAATGTAGTCATAGAAACTCATTCTAGACCTTAACTATGATTTATTTAACTATTTACCCCAAGGCCACATCAAGCACACCAGCTCGTGCGAGCTAAGTTGCTCCCAGCACATTGCTGACCTTGCGGGGCCTTAACTATCTCATCCGAACTCATACTTGGGAATACCATATATCGTTAGAAATCCCTAGATGTCTACTTTCTAATGGCACATGCCTTGATCCGAATTTTCTTATGTAGCTCTAGATATAGCCCTAAGAGTACCGACTTGTCCAGTGCAACTTTCCAACTCTTCTTCGATTATGCATCTTATTCAACGGACCATATCTTCCTCGTACGACCTAAGATTTATCTCGGTGTACATCATTTGGAAATCTTTTTGAATCTACTTTCATGTTTCAGTGGTATAACTCCAAAATTATTGTAGAGCTTCAAATATCATCAAAATAGTAAAGGCAAATCTCTTTTCTCCTTCAACTTTACTTCTCCTCATACTCCTTGTCATTCCGAGATTTTCTCATCTTCAGAAGTTGGTTATCCTCTCCAAGTAAACTCCCCGAACCTCGGATACCTGAGAAACACAACATAACATACCGAGATTGTATCCAATGTATAAAATGCTCAAAGTAATACAAAAAATTTCCAGACTACAGAATCATGCACATGAAGCTTTGATTCGTGAATATTTCAATTACACGCTCAATATCCTCTCATTTCAGAGATCACGCAAGTCGATAGATTATCAATATAGAATATAACTCCGATTACGGAGTTATCAAAACTGGGTTACGAGTCTTCAACATGTAGAATAATGCAGAGAGGTAGTGGTATCTATTTTGGTAGCATTTCCCATCACTGATCTTGGTTTGTAGGCTAGTTCCACGTAAGACTTTATAACGTGAACGATAGGGCGCGGCTTCCCATTTTGATATCGATCAAGCTATTCATATGGAATTTCCTTAACCGTCACATTTGCGTGTCTGAAATTGGTGGTGGACGAGGAACATGTGTGGATGTTTTTGTATTTTTCAATCGTGAAAAATCCCTCTTCCTCATTTTTTGTAAGCCTATATGTACCAACCACAAAAAGGATAGCGGCATTTCAGAGTCACCTTTGTTAAATCTATCTTCCCACGACCCCATTGCCAACCTTGTTTATTTGCAGGAACCCGTAGGATATCCATGATCTCTTCTTGCAATTAAAACACGTTCCTAATCTTCAACGTAGAACCACCATGCCTAGTGTTACTGGAAATGACACCGGCGACAAGTGAAATTGTTGGATGATTCTAAAAACCTATACCCCCAACGACCAAAGTTCTCTGGTACATTGTCCCCAGGTACACTGTTATCCAGTATGTTGTTATCCAGTAAGTCATCTCCACTTGAGTCTCCATGCTGGTCTGCATACAGGTCTTCATGCAAATCAGGATCCTCTGGAAAGCTTCCAATGTCGTGAATAGGATCCCTATATCTATTGCTGGCAGACCCAGGCTGCTCAGAATCAACTAGAACTCCTTCACCCATGCCGCTAATTCCAGGCCCTCCACAACCACCGTATAGTTCATTTTCAAACCTTCTTTCAAAGATATCCTAAAACGTATCAGTCTCCACCATGACCACGGTCTCATTCAAACCGGCCTCCCTGCTTCGGCCTTCATGTCCATGACTATCATAGTAAGTCCAATATGCACCTATGAATTTCCCCTACGAGGAATCATCTTCTACTGATAATGTTCACCACCTGCCACTGATCCATCATTGTCATACTTCTCAAACATGCAAACAATATCCTTGGCATCATATGTCTCAAATAGATACAAAACCTCATCTTCATCAGTAATCTCTGGAGGCGGAAGCTGCTCCAATCCTGGGCACATCTGATATAACTCTATGAGTGGTCCTGCACGGCCCCTTCTGCATGCCCCAAACTCTAAATGGGGTTAATAGCTTGGGGAATGCAAGGGGCGCTCGGTACCGTGTCCCCCAGGCATGCACCAACCTGTAAGCCCTATTCCGAGTTTGGGGAATGCAAAAGGGCATTCAAGAGTAGTCCTGCACGCGCCTCTTCATGAAAAAAATCAAAATGGGGTTTACGTAGAGGGGATTGCAGTAGGGACTTGCGCGAGTTGTCTAGCACTCCCCTATTGCAATCTCCTCTTAGCAAACCCCATGGTTTTCCAAAAAAATGAGAAACATAATCATGAAAATAGGGCATTAGAAATGAAAATATACAACAAAAGAAAACTAAGGTTGTTAAACTTACACTTAATTCCGACGGATTAGAAGTGTTCCACGAATGAAGCTTTGTTTTTGTTTTGAAACTAAATAATTGAGGTTTTGGGAGAGTATAGAGAGAAGCAATAAGTTTTGGACGTGAATGAACAAATTTGAGAAGTTTTTAACCCGAAGTACTTCTTAGGTTGTTGAGGGTAGTGGATCATTCGTACAAGGTTATTGAGTCAGTTTAATTTTCTAGAGTGAGAGAGTTATTCTTGTTGTTGTTCCTGTTGAATGAAGAGAGAGAAAGAGATTTACTGCATAGAGAGGGAGGGAGAAAAAATTTAGCCCACTAAACAGGTTGGTTGGACTCATTGCCAAATGAAAATGATTAAAAAAATTGTTTAAAAAGCCAAAGTGAGACCCATTGCCCATCACAAACATTTTTTAAAAGAATCAAAAGTGGGACCCACTACCCATAACAAACAACATTAACTTATTTTTATTAGTTTGTGGTCACTTCCCACTGACTTTATTGGCTCATGGATTAAATCCATCATGAAAATTATAATGTACTTTCTCCAAAAAAAATCTCAAAAGAGATAGGAGTAATATTTTTGTTTTGCTTTTTTCTACTAATACTACTAATGGTTGTAATTTTAGATGAAAGTGTGTTTACTTTTTATGATTGAAAAGTGTACATTTTGTTAGGTGAAATGGTAGAAAGGCCCGTTGACCCATCTGTTCTTGTATGTCAACACTCTGTTAGTTTTAAGAGTGGTTTTGGGTATTTTCCAAACTACAGGATGGAAGTCTAGTAACATAAAAAATGTCACATCTCAGGGATGGTTTTAAGCCACCTTGAATTGGCCGACCTGTATTATACTAACTATTTATTTTACACGTAAGTATTTATAAATGAATCATCAACATTTTTTTTTGAAATTTAATGAATCGTCAACTTTTGTCCTCATTATTAATAATTTTGTAGTTTTTAAATTTACTTAATATTTTGCGAGTTTATGAGTGGTGTAAACAGTAACGCACTAGTGTGGTGGTGTTCATGGATCAACTTGCAACAAAAAGGTGTTTTGTCATTATTTGCATGCCTTGAAACATGTTCAATCAGTTTCTCCTTTCTCACTTCCTTTTTTTGACAAAACCCTGGACGGAGCTCCTATAAATAATCTCCTTTGGCTATCAATCATCTTCACTCCTTCACTCTCACTCTCACTTTTTCTCTCTCAGGTCCTCCACTGAAATGGCAGCCGAGCCCAACAACAACGGCGCCTCCTTTCTCATAAACCACTACAATGAGTGCCATCAAAATTATGGCAACCCTGAGGTGGTTGACGGTTGTCAGGAGTTATTTAGGAGAAACCCTGGCGACGAAATTCGGGTATGTGAACCCTGCGGTCACCCGAGGGACGAGCAGCGTCTGGAGAGAATCCAGGTCAATGTTGTAGGGTTTTGATTCATGGATTGCGCAACGGAAGCATAAAAAAACATAAAACCATGCAAAACCCTCCAAGGATCACAAGTCAAGAGACATAATGATGGTAAGGGTTAGAAATCATAAACGCACCTTTGGGTTCTCCTCGATGACTTCAAACGCGAATAGTGTCACGTCTCTACGGTTGATCCACGCCTAGAGGTGAGATCTAGATCCTCCAAATCCATGTGCTAGCTAGGAAGAATGAAGGAGGAAGAAGAAATCGCCAACAATGGAGTGCCAAAGGTGGGGCGGCTCACCTATTGGCCGACGGGTAGGGGCGGCGGTCCCAAGGGGGTTCGGCCCTTGCTTGGGACTTGCTCTCTCCTTGCTTTGTTCTCTCCTTTCTTATATAAAATAGATGTGTGGTGTGTATGTAGAGAGAAAAATAAGCTAGGAGTGTTCTTTATATAGTCCAACAACTCCTTGTCCTACTACATAAAGAACCCCTCATCATCCTACACAAGTTCGGATTAGTCCCTTTTGCAAAATAGTCCTTATCATGTCAATACATGGATTAGTTTTATTTGCAAATTAATCCTAATCATGTCTCTACATGAAATAGGCCACCTTGGCATATCCTAATCATGTCTATACATGGATTAGTCCAACTTGCATATTAGTCCTACTAAGTTAGCAAGTTGTTGTGATCCTTCTAATTAATTAATCATATTAATTAATTATTTCCCAAGTCTAGTTCACCCCTATATGGCGTGTGACCCCATAGGTTCTATTTAGTTGGTAGTAACTATTTACTAATATGGAGCGGCCTCTAGCAAGACATCCATTCTAGCCAACAAATAGAATAGTCATCATGACAAACCTTGTGCAAGTAATTGTCTCATCCCTTTGTCTCAATATCCGGATTGGACACGAGACATACAAGTCACACTCGTATATCCAATCCATAGTTTCTCGATCATGGGAATAGCCTTATTCGTGCAAATAACATCAATATCCCATATTGATTTATTTGAGTCTGGCCAGTCATTTTATAAGCACTATCCCTTGAGTGGCCTAGGATATTTCGTTATGTGGGAGGGACAAATTCTATCTACGTACACTACGATCTCTAAGCTTGCTTCTTATTGTATCCAGTACACGCGTTTATAACTACCCAGTTACGGTGTAGCGTTTGACGCTACCAAAATCACAATAATCCACAACTAGAATATCTAGTGACTTCAAGTCTAAGGATGACAATACCGTTGCACCGCGAGAAGCGCTTGTGACTTAACATAACGTGTATGTAGCCTTCTCGGAGATGGGTCAATCCAGTATGCCATTACTCCTAATGCATACCCATGTGTTGGATCATGATATCTCCATATCAATCCAACCCCATGCTAGTCTATAGATGATTGTCCTATTAATCATTATAATCGACTAGGGATATTTAAGAATATAACACTTATATTCTAAGGACTTCATTCATGTTAACATATCTCCATATTGATAACATAATGAATCGTAAATCCATAAATATCACAATTAATTGATTGCCTCTAGGGCACAATTCCAACAGTCTCCCACTTGCACTAGAGTCAATCTCCTGCATCATATTCCTATTGATCTAGCGCGGCCTTCCACGCTTCCGCTGCGTAGGGGCGAGATATCAGTTGGTACCTTGCAAATATTCACATCTCCTCTATCAACAATTTGATTGAGATTGAATATTCTGAGTAAATGCATCTCATGCAGTAACTTACTCAGTCCTCTATGTTAGAATCAGTGACTGAATCTTGCCTGGAACCTTTCCAGCTCACAGTTGCTCCCACTAGGGCAAAACTCAAAACTCGACTTATAATCTGAATCTTCTTTGTCAGATTTGAAGTTCGCATCACTGTAACCCCTTACAGTAAACTCTTCGTATCCTCTATTTATCAAAATTCATCCTTAGTGCTTCTCAAGTACTAAAGGATAATCTTGATAATTTATCCAGTGACTCTCACCCGGATTTGACTGGTATCTTTGTGTCATACCATATGACACATCTGGCCCAGTACATAACATGGCGTATCTCGTGAATCTAATTCATACGGTCCATTCCCAATCTAATTGGTAAGACAATTAACCTTTCAAAGACTAATTCCATGTGACATGGGTAAGAATCAATATTCTTTTCACGTTGAACCATTTCAACACCTTTGTCAATTTGTGTACTATGACCTAAGCTATACAACCATCTTGATCTACCTCAATAGATCTTCATTAGTTGCTTCGCTTAAGTCTACCATTAGAAAGTCAACTCCCTAGTCAATCTACGTAAGACTGCCAAGTAGGGGCAACATTCTCAATGATTAAGTATGTCTCCACATACAAGACCAGAAAAATAACTGTGCTCCCACTAACCTTCTTGTAAACACAAGTATCATCTTCAATTTTGATGGAACCAAACTCCTTTGATTGCATCATGAATTTGAAGAGTCCAACTCCTAGAAGCTTGATTCAATCTATAGACAGATTGCTACAAGCAAGATACAAATGGATTTAAGCATCACAACTGGGAAAGATTTCGCCATAGTCTATACTACGAACTCACATAAAATCCCTTTCCTACCAATTTTCCCTTATAGGTAATCATATTACCATCCATGTTGGTTTCCTCATAACCCACTTGCATCTTTTAGGTGGTTCCAACAAAGTCCATACTTCGTTGGTATACATGGATTCCATTTTGTATCCCATGGCTTCTAGCCATTTCTGAGAGTATGGCCCACACGTGGCCATCTCATAGGTTGTAGGCTCATATCGATGAGAAATATATCGTGGGTTATGAGAAATCCTTATTTCGCTAGTTCCTCGATATATCCTACCTAGCCTACGAGGTTCTTGTGTTTTCTGAGTAGGTTACTCCTCAACACTTTGTGATCCTGCTCATGTTCCATCAAGAGGATCAATGTTCTATTGTGGTTCTTGAACTCCTTCAAGTTCTACTGTCCTCCCACTGTTTCTTTTAGAGACAATCTCTACCTAGAAACACTGTGGTTTGAGAAACAAACAGTTTGTTCTCGATTAGGTTGTAGAAATAATCTCCTTTTCAGGATATCCCACAAAACATTTATCCGACTTGGGTCCAAGTTTATTTGTAAACTCTTTTACATAAATTTCATAACCCCAAATCTTTATGAATGACATACTAGGACACTTCCTAGTCCATATCTCATATGGTGTTTTTCATAATCTGTTTTGATGGAACAAGGTGATGGGCAAATTCGCAGTAATTAGAACATAGCCCAAAAAAGTAAACTGGAAGTTCTGTTTGACTTATCATGGACCGAACCATGTCCTACAAGGTCCGAACCCTCCTCTTAGACACGCCAAACCCATGTGGCGTGCTAGGTGGAGCGAGTTTTGGATCATATCCAACACTCCCATTGATTATTGTAAAACTCTTGGCTCAAGTACTCTCCTCTATGATCCAATCGTAGAGCCCTAATACTTCTGCCAAGCTGGTTCTCTACTTCATTCCTGAATACCTTGAACAATTCAAAGTATTCTGATTTGTTTCTTCATAAGATACACAAATCCATATTTCTCTGATCCCATCAGTAAATATGATGAAGTACTGAAAACCATCTTTAGCATTTGTGCTTAGTGGCCTTTATACATCGATATGTATGATTCCCAAAAGATCATATATTTTCCTAATAAGTCTTACATGTCTCATATGATTCAATAATCAAATGAGTTCCAGAAATCCATCCTCATGGGGTTCTAGATATGTATCTCTTATTTATGGGGCCTAAACGATAATGCTAAAGATAAGTGAAGTTCATATCATTATATGCAAACCTCTAGGTATTAATGTTATAGATGAAATTACCATGACAATGGATATAGAATCCACTTAGACAAAATTGCATTACAATAATGCATACCATAATAAATGGAACAACATTTGTCCTTTTATTATGATAAGGATCTTTCTTTTCCAAACAAGAAACTATGATAATGGTCCTACTTATAGTAGGGACATTATCGCTTTTGTCTAATTCATGAACAATTTCTTAAAGGTAGAAATAATTCCCTACGGCTATTCCAGCAACCCTTTGCTTCATAGCCCCACGTGTAGGATTATTTCTTCCTTTTGCAATTGTCTTCGTCTCTTGAGATCCTCCACATTTCTATAAATGTGAGATACTCATCTAGTATCATATACTTATGATGATGAGATAGACACATTGATTTATATAACAAAAATACCCAAATCGGAATTCATAATTCCTTTATTATTTACTTCCAGGTACTTTTGGTAGTTTCTCTTCCTCTACACCATCTATGGGACTTCAAGACAACTTGGTTTTAGCAACAAGCTTGCTTTATACCATGGGGTCGGCGCAAACTGTTTTTGCCCTTACCCATGTTGTTATCCATTAACAACTTTGCCCATGCCCATTATTAGTGATTTTTCAATCATATTGAGTAAATCAACTTTAAAACAAAACTATAATTGCATCCAATGCAATTCTTGGTCCACTTGGGTGAATAACCTTTTATTCTTTATCTATCTCATAGATAATGCATATTCACTAATGTTTCAATCATATTGAATTAGTATATTTGCATAACCCAAAGTAGAGCAACACTTCAAACCTTTCATGCCTAGCTCCCTCTTTTGAAAGAACTTCTTTCAATGTATGATCATATCATACTTCTCCATGTCTCTCTTCTTGCCTCTAGAGCTCAGAGTTCATGGCAGCTAACATGAGGCAAGTCACATCCAAAGAACCATTCTTTGATGTCCCTTCCATTAGGTTTTAGTGTGTTTTTGTAGTTGGTAGGAAGAGATCTTTATGTTCTACGATATACAACAATTTCCCTTTTATTTGAGAACAATTCTCAATTTTATACCAGTCTAAGAAATAGATAGAGTCGCGTTTTTATTTGTTTAATGCCATGGGTGTTCAACATAATAATATTATGCAAAGTTTGTGACGTTTAACTATATTAAACAAGGATTTAAATTGTCAAATATAGCTCCCACTATTTTGCTACGGATTAATAACCCTCAAGATATTAATGCGGAAAATATCCTTATATTTTCAAGTGGGCCAAGATCCATGTTTCATCTGCTTATGAGCTTGCTTTGGCAAGTCACCCATAATTTGACTACTTTAGGTAGGAACAATTTCCAATTGCATCCCATATGCAACTCTTGGTTCAATTGGGCAAATAACTCCTTATTTATCCATCCATATTGATAATCCCAATCGATTGCCTCTAGGTTTCTTAATCATATTAATAGCCTAGTTGTGTTCAACCTCTTATTTAAACAATTGCAGATTGTTACGTGCCATCGCATTCCATCATTATGAACCAAGTCGCCCTGCTTTGGCACGCACGAAATTGATAAATAATGATGATCATGAGTGTTTAAATAACGAGAAGGCAAGAACACAATATTTGAATTTTGAGGGATTTTAAATTCAACTTTTAATTGTTTTGTTGATCAATATCAACTAATCTATCTATTTGAGTTTGGGCACAACTCCAAATAATAGATCCGGGTTGTCTAATTATCTTATTATCCTAATTGCATGCATCATCCATACACCAAACACACAATAATAAGACAATAAAATAAACAACCACAAAACAGAAATTAAACGTGATGTGGATATGGCCTTTTCTAGACTAAGATAATTCCAAGCCAATGGAATTATCTATGAACCCTAAAGCAAACACATCTCCATGCGTCTTGATCTTTTGGTCCATCCTTCATAGTCTTGTGGAATGCTCCATGCTCCATGCTCCATCTTTTGTGGCTCCTTTTTGGCTTTGGGCTTCTTTTCTTCGATCTTGGCTAACAATCTACTTTATTTAGCACTAGCTAACTTCTATACTAAATAAAATAAATCTCAAAAGTTGAGAAATAAAAATGGCACGCAGGCCATAAAACCCTAATTAATTATTACAATTAATTGATCAGCTCGCAGGCCGTAAACCAAACCACAAAATTAAACATCCACATCAAACCACATCCTAAGGCCATATCCAATCACCATGCGATTTGCACATAAACAATTAAAATCCAATTTTAACGCGCTTGGTCAATTTTAATTGATTTTAGGATTTCTAGGGTTAAAACGGTCCATGGGCCCAACAATCAAATTTCCCGGGCCCAACAAAGTGAACCACAAGGCCCTAGGGCCGGCCCGGCCCAAAACCCACAAGGCTAGGCCCGCGGGTTAGGGCCGCCCGGCCCCTAGGGCGGCCAATCTTGGGCGGCAAGCAAGGGGGGCGGTCCCTAGGGGGGCCGAACCTCCTTGAGGGAGTTGTTTCCAAAACAACTCCCTTGCTTGGTGCCCAAGTTTGGTTGTTTCCTTGTTTTGGGAGAACTCCTTCTTCCCCAAGGATGCCCAAACCCTAGATCTAAGATCCTAAAATTTCTCAAACTCACCAATTCATGCATCCAATGCAAAAATTGGATCTTGTTATGATTAATTGTTGACAAATTGCATCCTATGCTTGATTTGTCTTGTTTTACGCGATAAACAATCAAATTAAGGTGTAAAACAACTAAAACGTAACACATAAACCACGTTTATGCTCTACGACCTGTGGCTCTGATACCACTGTAGGGTTTTGATTCATGGATTGCGCAACGGAAGCAGAAAAAAACATAAAACCATGCAAAACCCTCCAAGGATCACAAGTCAAGAGACATAACGATGGTAAGGGTTAGAAATCATAAACGCACCTTTGGGCTCTCCTCGATGACTTCAAACGCGAATAGTGTCACGTCTCTACGGTTGATCCACGCCTAGAGGTGAGATCTAGATCCTCCAAATCCATGTGCTAGCTAGGAAGGAGGAAGAAGAAATCGCCAACAATGGAGTGCCAAAGGTGGGGCGGCTCACCTATTGGCCGACGGGTAGGGGCGGCGGTCCCAAGGGGGTTCGGCCCTTGCTTGGGACTTGCTCTCTCCTTGCTTTGTTCTCTCCTTTCTTCTATCAAATAGATGTGTGGTGTGTATGTAGAGAGAAAAATAAGCTAGGAGTGTTCTTTATATAGTAAAACAACTCCTTGTCCTACTACATAAAGAACCCCTCATAATCCTACTCAAGTTCGGATTAGTCCCTTTTGCAAAATAGTCCTTATCATGTCAATACATGGATTAGTTTTATTTGCAAATTAATCCTAATCATGTCTCTACATGAAATAGGCCACCTTGGCATATCCTAATCATGTCTATACATGGATTAGTCCAACTTGCATATTAGTCCTACTAAGTTAGCAAGTTGTTGCGATTTGATCCTTCTAATTAATTTATCATATTAATTAATTATTTCCCAAGTCTAGTTCACCCCTATATGGCGTGTGACCCCATAGGTTCTATTTAGTTGGTAGTAACTATTTACTAATATGGAGCGGCCTCTAGCAAGACATCCATTCTAGCCAACAAATAGAATAGTCATCATGACAAACCTTGTGCAAGTAATTGTCTCATCCCTTTGTCTCAATATCCGGATTGGACACGAGACATACAAGTCACACTCGTATATCCAATCCATAGTTTCTCGATCATGGGAATAGCCTTATTCGTGCAAATAACATCAATGTCCCATATTGATTTATTTGAGTCTGGTCAGACATTTTATAAGCACTATCCCTCGAGTGGCCTAGGATATTTGCTCCCGTTATGTTGGAGGGACAAATTCTATCTACGTCCACTACGATCTCTAATCTTGCTTCTTATTGTATTCAGTACACGCCTTTATAACTACCCAGTTACGGTGTAGGGTTTAACGCTACCATAATCACAATAATCCACAACTAGAATATCTAGTGACTTCAAGTCTAAGGATGACAATACCGTTGCACCGCGAGAAGCGCTTGTGACTTAACATAACGTGTATGTAGCCTTCTCGGAGATGGGTCAATCCAGTATGCCATTACTCCTAATGCATACCATGTGTTGGATCATGATATCTCCATATCAATCCAACCCCATGCTAGTCTATAGATGATTGTCCTATTAATCATTATAATCGACTAGGGATATTTAAGAATATAACACTTATATTCTAAGGACTTCATTCATGTTAACATATCTCCATATCGATAACATAATGAATCGCAAATCCATAAATGTCACAATTAATTGATTGCCTCTAGGGCACAATTCCAACAAATGTCTCACCACAGCTCGTGCAGGGTCTTGTAGCTCCCGCATGGGGGAGCCCACCAACTATGAACCTCATTGTGGATGGTCCACAACCACCACCCAACGAAGACCTGGTGGGTGAGGTGGTCAACCCATCGCGGAGGAGGCAGAGACGTGACTGACTTTTCAGGTGGTAGTTTTAGTCAGTTGCCGGCGTTTGGTGGTTTCTCTTTGTTGTTTGAGCTAGCTGTTGTAGTAGCATGTTTCACAGTTTCTTTCTTTCTTTTTTTGGCTTTCGTTTCATTTCCCTGAACCCCGCTCCAACAACCACCACGGTGTTGCTCGGCATAGGCAAGGTGGGCTGTACATTTCTAGTTATTTCAACCAGGTTGTAATATTCATGGATCGAGAAACTATGGATTGGATATAAGAATGTGACTCGTATGTCTCGTGTCCAATCCGGATATAGAGACAAAGGGATGAGACAATTACTTGTACAAGGTTTGTCAGATGACTATTCTATTAGTTGGCTATAATGGATGTTTTGCTAGAAACCGCTCTATATTAGCAAATTGTTGCTACCAACTAGATAGAACCTATGGGGTCACACGCTATATAGAGTTGAGCTAGATTTGGGAATTAATTAATAGGATTAATTAATTAGAATGATCACTTTGCAACACCTTGCAAACTTAGTAGGACTAATTTGAAAGGAAGGGACTAGCAGGACTAGAATGGGTCCTTTAGCTAGTTGGCAAGGATTTGTTGGACTATATAAATGATGCTCCTTCCTTCCTTCCCACACTTATGATCCTTTATTTCATAACTTGAGTGGGGGAGAACAAAAGGAGAGAGAGAAAGCAAAGCAAGAGAGGCGTCCGCCCCCCTTGCCGCCGCCCCTTCCCGTCGGCCCAAACAAGGAGGCCGCCCTCCTTGTTTCCTCGTGTTGTGTGATTTCTTATTCTTCTTCCTCCATTCCGGGCTAGCACAAAGGATATGGAAGATCTAGATCTCAACTCTAGGCGTGGATCAACTATAGAGAACGTGACACAATTCACGTTACAAGTCATCACAGGAGAAACCCTAAGGTGTGTAACTTGATTTCTTCCCTTACCATCGTTATGTCTCTTTTCCTATGATCCTTGGAGGGTACTCCATGGATAATATTTGTTTTTCCGCTGCGTATCCATGATCAAAACCCTACAAATATACAACAAAAGAAAACTATGGATTGTTAACTTACACTTGCTTCTGACGGATTAGAAGTGTTCCACGAGTGAAGCTTTGTTTTTGTTTTGAAACTAAATAATTGAGGTTTTGAGAGAGTATACAGAGAAACAATAACTTTTGGACTTGAAAGTGAACAGAACTGAGATGTTTTTAACGTTGAGTACTTCTTGTGTTGTTGAGGGTAGTAGATCATTCGTACATGGTTATTGAGTCAGTTTCTATATTATATATAGATAGGTGCCTGAATTTTGTGTTCATAGAACAACTATGTTGACAGTTCCACTCTATAGTGCTCTATTTGCAAACATTCGGTCACTAAGTTGACCGAAACCTGGTAGTATTAGCCACTAGCTGACATAATATCGAGATTCAGAAAGAAGTGGAGGTCTGATAGTATTAGCCCCTAACCGGCAACGTGTTGAGATTCAGAAGGAAGTGGAGGTCTCATAACTTCGAAGACGTGCTGACACGATTTCTTACTTGTTACCGCAAGTGCACGGTTCAAGTAATATAGGGCTGGTATTTCAACCCCGAGTTATCGAACCCACGAGGACAGTGTTATTGCTTAATCAGAAACTGGGTTTAAAGAGTAAAAAACATAAAAAATAAAAGGAGGGATATTTTGGGTCGAATTATAATAAACTAAGTACTGAACGTAAAAACATAATTAACAATCTTTTTGGTAATTTTCTGGTAATAAAGTCTGACTGTAAAAACTAGGGTTTTGGGTTCCTAGATTCCTGGATCCCCTAGGGTTACTATTCAGCTTTTCAGTTTTTTCCGATTCAGAAACACACAGCAGTTTTGTTTATGCCAGCATACCAATGATACAATCTCCTGTCGGTCTCATGCATCTATCACTCTCCTGTAGATTTCGGGTCCTCTCGGTCCACCTAGATCTGCAGGTTTGTTCTAAGTCTGCTAGGGTTACAGGTTCTCCTCTCGGTCTCGCCCTAAACGTCTAGCAGTTGGTCTAATGCTTCTGGGCTAGTCCCCTGATTCTCTTCACCTCTCGGTCCATCAAGGCAGAGTACTAAATCCTGTCTTCTCTTCCTAACTCTCACTGGCCACTCTCGCGCACCAGATCCTGTCTGTAGCAATCCAGGTTCATGACTCCATTCATGCATAAACAGTAAAAACCAAAGACAGAATAATAAACAAAACCTCTACTGTATTAAGACTTAAACAATCATGAATCCAAAGTCGAGATAAACTAAGTTGCTGAAATCATAAACCCTAGGTTCGCCGAGAACCTAGGTCAAAAGTTTAGCTAATAAAAATTAACATAAAGAAGAGAATAGAATCAAACAGGTGACGGAAATCTGGCGATTTCTGGGACTGCTCCGGTGCTCCCTGTCTCTGCTGAGTCTGAGTCTGATCCTATGTCTGTGTCTGTCTGTGTATCCTGTGTGTTGTGTATGTGTGTTGTGTGTATGCTGAAACTGCTGGGCAGAGCTGCTTTATATACTGCTGAATTTTCCATAGTCCTGTGCTGAAATTCCTGTTATGTCCTCAATTCTGGCCGTCTTTGACTTTTCTGACGAAGTTTGACTTTTTCCACCGTCTTCATAAAATTCTGGAAATCTTGACCTGCGTTCGAACGCACAAAGGCTGCGTTTGAACGCACATTTTGAGAGTTGACTTTTTGACTTTGACTTCCGTTGACTTTTTGGGTGTGCGTTCGAACGCACAATGTGCGTTTGGACGCACATACTTGGTCTTCTGGTTGATTTCAGCCTGATTCTGACCTTTCTGAAATTTGAAGTTTCCTGCGTCTGAACGCAGGATGTGCGTTTGAACGCATATACTTACTCATTTTCTGGCCAGTTTTCCCTGTCTGTTGCTGCACTGTGTTGTGCGTTTGAACGCACAATGTGCGTCTGAACGCACATACTTAGCCAATTTTCTGCACTTTCTTGCGTTTAGCCATTTTTCGCCCTTTTTCGGCCTCCGGGACTTAGTTTTTGCGTTTGGCCACCAATCTTGCATGCGTACATATGTTATTTTGGACTTTGGGGATGCGTTTGAACGCACAATGTGCGTTTGAACGCACATGTGCGTCTGAACGCAGGACCTGTGCGTCTGAACGCACATCAGCGACACCTCCAACTTCGAAACGCCATAACTTCTTCGTCCGATCTCTGATTTAGCTCCGTGACCTATCGTTGGAAAGCTCTTGAAGTCTACTTTCATTTGCCACCGGTATCACTCCAAAATTCATTGTATAACTCAAGATATGATCGAAAGAGTGGAGACTGGTCATTCTAGCTTCTCCAACTTTGCGTCTCTTTACTCTGTTTTAGCTCCCGTTGCTTCCGAAGTTCGTTTCATGCCTCAAATCAACCGCTAAGCATACGTTCCTGTCAAGACAACATGAACAACTATACCAAGCGATTATATATGTCATTTAACATCAATTTATGCCTGAAAATGCTCGGATTTCTCAATTAAGCTCAAACTTATCTTTTTCATACTACGAAGGCTTTGTCGGCTAAAACGTGCTCAATCTTATGGAAACTCAACTTATTAAATTATAATATAAGCTCACAGATAACTCATAATGAGAGTTATCAAATACCCCCACGCTGAACTTTGCTCGCCCCGAGCAAACTTCAGCTGTGTACTACCACTGCATACTATCCGGAATCAATCCAGAGCGTTGTAACTGCATTTATTTAAGAAAATGTTTTTGATGAGACTGGGCAACCTCTTTAACTCAAACAGGACATCGTTAATCTCTCATATTTCCCTAAACTTCTGAAACTGCAGTGATCGGAAGAACTCGCGGCCAGCCTAGGTTAGGAACAAGCACGAACACAACTTACTTTTGCTTTTACATGCAATCCGAACGTATCCCTAACGCACACCTTCCGTGCTTTTACTCTGGGTGTAATGTAAATCTGTCGGCTTTGGGACGGTAGGATAAATCATTGAGAAGCGAAGTCCTAAACGTCACAGCACACTCACAAGTACCCAAATCTCACACTCCCTCACCAAGAAGACAGAAACTGACCCAAATCACCTAGGATTCTAGACACTCAATTTTCCCAATCCTGGTGTAAATGCCGTTCTCGCGGCCACAACTGTGAAAGAATGCGAACTATTTATAAAATTTCCCTGGCCTGGCGTTTTGAAATAATCAATTAAGCACCCTGAAACTCTGCCTTTGCTGTTTTTTTCATTTCTTTTTCTTTTCTTTTTTTTCTTCTTCTTTTTTTCGATTTCTTTCTGGGTTTTTTTCAGTTCTCTTTCTTTTTCTTTCAATGAGGGGCAATATAAAAAATAATATAAACCAGGCCAGTTCTGCGAAAAACCAAACTATGGGGTGGCACAAAAATACTGTGAATAAAATCTGAAACGACCACCCCACACTGATCCAAACCATGTAGTCTATCTCTAAAATAATTGCGCTTTTCTAACCGAACCTCCTCACTCCAAGGTTGTCTAACTAGCACAGCGCGACCTACAAACAACCCTGTCAACCCAAGTCCCCGATGTCGTGCGGAAAAAATGTCGCGCACTACGGCTCTCCTCTTGTGCTCACGGTGTAATGTCATGAGTCACCGCCACACCGAAGTGTGTTTCCGTCACTATCTCACCCTTACACACCCTCTGATATAACAATGAAGCTCATCCACTATAAAATATAACAAATCTGCTCTACCCCAGAAAATCCCCCTCAACTCAACTCCCTCGTGCTATGACGCGTAGGAAAGGTTAAAATACTAACAATGATGCGAGTATCAAAAAACGGCTTCCTAGGTCAAAAAGGGTACCAAGAAAAGGGATAACGGATCAATGGGGCTCACAAGTGGACCTAAGGCGCGAGACAGGACGTGAGGTCCCCTATGGCCTATCACTCCACCAAATGATGTGGTGACCGTGAAGGCGGGTTGACGACTACCTGGTGACGGTGGTCTGGCAGCTAGTAGGATACATAGCTCGGGAGACAGCTACTTGCATTTTCTGAAGTGCATTGGCTCTATAACTTCCCTAGACAGATTTTCGCAGCTCTTCCTCACTTCAGTTCATCAATTTTCGGGAAATTTTCTATCATTAAGCTCTCTCCATTTTAAGCTAAATCTGTTGCCCATTCTCAAAATTTTAATTTTTTAATTTTTTCAATTCTTTCAGTATAATAAAACTAATGCAGTTATAACGCCACCACCCCCACACTGGATGGTGCCATGCCCTCGTGGTACTAATCATCAGGCACATAAGCTGGCTTTTCTCATCTACAGGGATCTAGATGACCGACTGACTGATGGCCTGATAGAGCCACTGGCTTGCTGGCTCGAGACTGCCGTCAGTTAACCAGCTGATAGTATACTCTGAAAAATAAAGCAAAAGATAGAAATTAAACCTGTTCACCCGGAGTCAGCTCGTACAGGTGCTGACTTTTCTGCAGATTCCGGCAGAGAAGGACCGTTGACCGGTCGCCGGAAAATTTCTCAACGGAAGTTGTCAACCTTCCGGGCTCTGTCGCGCTCTTCAAGTGTGCAATCCCCAAGCACCATCGTGTGTGACAATGTGCTCCCATATGGTCGAGTGTATTTTCGTACACCGGGGTCGATTGCTCCGTTTCTGCTGAAAATTATTCCTGAAAAATCCCCAACTCATACGAGTCCCTGCGAAGGTCGAGTGCATCCTGTGCACCGGGGTCGATTCTTCAGGATTTTTCCAATCTGTCTTTTTCTGGCTAACTGCCACTGGACGTCAGTCTTCATCTAAATGCCGACAGCGAGCCAGTTTCTGTACTTCAGCTTCCTGTAACCTGTTTCCTGAAATTTTCTGCATATAACTATTAGCTCACCCTCATCTCTCCTCTCAAAATTTATTAAACAGTAAATAATTTAATAATTGAAATTAACTCCTAGGTTGGGTTACCTCCCAACAAGTCCTTGTAATTTACGGTCGACGGCCCGACCCTGTTACCTCAATCTTTGAGAAATTTGGAGGCTTCTTTATCTCTCCACTTATTCTTCTTCCACCATCTCTTCTCAATGATCCTCATCTGACGTGCACACTCATTCTTTTCACCAGGTGAAAATTGGTGGAAGATAATATCTTTGATCTTGCACTTTTTCCTCTTGATCAGCTTCCAGTCATCATTCACGGGCTTGTCTGTGAATATTTTTACAAAGTCCTGCCGATGAACTTCACCCCTGAATGCTTGCTTTGGATCCTGGAATTTCAGCTCATACCCAATTGAATCTAGATGCTGAACAACCCATGCAGGCAGCTTATTAGTACCCCCACACTGTGTGATTTCCAATACTTTTTCTATGTCATGTGCTACGTCACTAGAACAGTCCATAGAGAAAATATTTAAGGAATGGCCATGGTCAGCTTCTGTGTCAGAATCTCCAAACAACAGTCTCTCCAATTCTTCGCAGACTTGATCAACATAAGACATGGAGAATTCTTCAACAGGCTGAATTGGGATTGCTTCCTCAAGTTCATCCATTTCAGTGGACACATTCTCCAACACATTTTCCTCATCAGTACTCGAGTGCTCAATATCAGTGTCTTTCAAATCATGCCCATAATTTGAAATTGTTTGAGGTTCCATCCATGCAGGCACTGTTTCCTCCAAATCTGAATCTGAGTCTGATTCCTCATCAGAATCAAATATCAGAATTGGCTCCTGAATATTGCACACTTCTCTGGGCTCGGACACCTCTTCTTCCATGACAGCAACTTGCGATGCAGATTTTTGTTGTTCCTGCTTCATATTTGCGAAGAAGCCCTTCTGCATCTCCAGCACTGCTGGAAGCCAGTGAGGAATATATGAGTCTGTTTTCTGTGGTGCGGGTACTGGATCAGTTTCAGGCTGAACTGGTCCTGATGATGTCAGTGTCTGCACTTCTTCAATTTCTGGTGGCGTGAACTCTGTTTCTGGTTCTGGCGTATCTGATGAGATCCATAACTGAGAAAGTCCGTGATACTTGTTTGCCAATCGCAATATGTCACTGTTGAGTTCTCTCATCTCCTCTGCAATCTGGTCAAGGCGTGCTGAAAAAAATTTCTCCGGCATGCACTCCAATTTATACATCCATGAGAAGAAAACTTCTTGAGTGAGCGGTTCAAAAGGTGGCGGTGTAACACCCCCCGTCCTAGAGTGCTGGAGAACTACATTTGGATCCCCCGGACTCTCCGGAGATGTCCTCCGCTGAGCACGAAAATGTTCAGCAAGGAGTCCAATCCCAACGGTTCTGTTGCAAGACAGAATCAAAGAAACTGAAACTTAAATGAAACCTACTATTATAGTTCGCTACTCCGGTGTGACAACTCCTAAGTGATCGTCTACTTATTCAGTTTCCCACCTATTCACCTGCCAAGTATAGAAGGCAGTGACTTTACGAAGTCAGATTACAATGAATGAAATATCATTTATAACAGTATATATATATGGGTGTGTGTGTGTGTGTGTGTGTATATATGTATATACAATTTGGAAATCGTTTAAAATGTACTTGTTAATGCTTACATATAACCTTAAGTGTGTCAATCTCCTACTGTATCCTCAGTTTAGAGAGTAGTACCAGCTACCCCACAGTTCAGGCTAGCTATGTCCTGACTAAAAGCCCGTAGACCGGGTCCCATTTGTGTCTGCTATCACAGCGGTCACACGTCTGAAGACAGTGATTACGAACATGGTCTAGAAGTAAAATGAGATCAGTTCCAAACCAAATATCCAAATACAAAGATACTAATTATCGTTTAAGTTCTTATTCCTATTTGATAAGGATTTTTTTTAGGTGAACAATCTCTGACGCAGAATAGTTACATAGGTGAAAGCCATAACCGGTGGTCAAAGAGTAAATTAAACTACCCGTTAAATACGATAAGCAGCCTTTTATGACTTTATTCCATATATGGCACAGCTTCCAAGAAAATTCAAAAGTGAGTTCTTGTGAAGAGGTACTTTAAAATAAAACCTATAAGAGTACTAGTTCCAGTTTTGTACTTCTAACATTGGCTCGAATTATACCACGAACTAGTGGTCTGTTGGATATTTACGAAATCCATATAGCCCCATTTCATAGGTGGTCATAGTATCCACTACAACAAAGCTAACTCCATAGCACAAAATTAGTTATCATCTATTTATTTGTTTATTTTTGTACAACCATCAGAATAAGCCCAGCAGGCAAGCATTGGCATGTTAACGTCACAACAAATATTTATTCGTATGCGTTCAACTTAAGTGAGCTCCGTTGTGATCGGAAAGATTAAGCATATTTTGTCTGCTAATTATTGACAAGGATTATACAAATGTAAATTAGCAACAAAAAGACTCCAGAATGAATAAAAATCAAGTATGATTGAAGACCTAGATTTACCCCAATTAGCAATTGTTCAAGTTCTCCTATTTGTTTATGTGACCAAAAGGACCAGGGAAAAATGTTAGCAACAAAGCCACTACCATATAATAGAACTGTATCCTAGCAATTATGCATAACTAGTACATTGCAGAGACTTGAAATATACCCCCGCTTACGCTTTCATATCCAAATGAAGATGACTTTGCTTTTCTTTAAACCCAATGTAACGTTAAGTTCTCAAGCTTATATGTACAACATGCAAATAGTACTAGTGATCTCATAAACTTACTGACAAGTCAAATTAATAATTCAAAGCTATTGCAAGACTAGGTCTAGCTCCAAGTTATTTTTTTGGAGGTGGTACATATTCCAATGGCACTGAATTCGAGGAAGGTAATTTCATACCTTCGTAGACATGGAGTTGGAGTTTTTCAAATTGAGAATTAGTACTTAGTTTGATCAATTAGTCAAGTAGGATTTGGTAAACAAAGTTGGATATCTGGTCATGTTTCAAGATTTCATAGTTCAAATGATTCTCATAGAGCTAAATGCTGCATATTTGAGGTCGAATATCTAACCATCCCTGAACAATTAGATTGAGCTCCAGTTAGAGTTTTTTTTTTTTTTTTTTTATTATTGAAGTATTAAATATGGTCTTTACACAGGAGAAGAAGTCACAACATTTCAATAGTAGTTTATGGAGTTATGTTGGAAAGATAACATGTTGTTTGGTGTGCAGTCTCGTACTTTGAAAATATTTGATCTAGCTCAGGACAGAGCTTCAACCCCAGCAACTTCAAAGAGGAGTTCATGTGGTTTGCAGATTGTTTTCGTCCAAGAGATTAGCACCACATCTATAGTATTATTCTCAGAGAATACCCAGGTCCAAGTTTGGGATCATTTCCTCAAGTAATGAACAAGATACAGGCAAGAGAAGTTGACATGACAATCTCGGATTTTTGCAGATTATAACAAGCAGTTTAGGAGAGGATTTCAACCAACTTAGAGATGACTTATAAAACTGACATGAATGACATGAATATTGTAGTCTCAATTGCATGGAACAACCAGAAACAAAGAACTCAAAGAATGGTCTATCAACTAGGGTGATACAAATAAGAGAAGTTGGCAGCGAGGTTACTTTGAAACACAGACCACTTGCAAGTAGTCTAGAGTAGAGGTGATTTCACTCAGCTTAGTGACAGATTTTGGAGATTTATTTTACATGAAAGTTGTTGCCAACATTACTAGGAACATAAGGGTTTAACTAGTATCACAATTCATCCATTACTTGGCAAGATATGAAGACATCACGTTGACAAGAACTCACAACCCAAGAACAAAGCTATTTGAACAACTTTTCTGCAGCAAGTTCCGCTTGATTTTCACACAGGTTGGAGGCCAAATTAGACAAAGAAATCAACACAAGATTTAAATTAAAATATATGAGGAACAAGCAGAACCAAGGAGCTAAACATTTACTTATGTATGGAGGAAGTTAAAGCCTCCTGAACTGACTCAAAAACCCGCCAGAAATTTCAAGAACCCAATAATCAAAATATAATTTTAACGCGAGCTGAGCGTGATTTGTTGTTGTTTCATGCCTCCTGATCTTACAAGGATCAATTAGAGTTGTTTAACAATGGATTTGATGAAGTAAAAGAATCTCACCTTTCCCTCCTGCAACAATGGCAGAACCCGACCAGTTTCCGGCGACCCCCTCCAAAATTTGACGAGTTAAGACCCATGGTTGGGCTTCCCAGCCTCCAATTGACCTCAAAAACAAAATCACAGTGTTCAAACCTTCTGAATTTCATCGTAGAATGAAGAATTGAGAGAAAAGTGAATTAGGGTTCTTGAGCAAGCTCACCCAATCCCGAACTCAAAATGGGTCGAATCTCCAAATTAATTAGGGCTTTTACTGCCCATGGCTCTGTGATTCTCCCATAACAGTAGGTCCCAACTTGGAAGAGGTTTTGGTGATCCCTTTGAGTTGGTAGCCATGGTGGTCTTTTGAAGGTGAATAAAGTCTTGAAAATCATAGAAGGTGATGGTTTCCAACAAAACCAAATAGTGGAGGAGAAGCATAGGATGCTGCCACCTCACTCTTGAGGTGTCACTTTGAATTAGCCAAGTGGCAACCATGCAATAGGGGTGCATGTGCCATTTTCACAAAACTAGGGGTAAAGATAGAGTTAGTGGAACTTAGAGTTATTATGTATTTTCACTCTTGCCCCCATAGTATTGAATTACTTCACAGGTGTCCCACAACCTCCAGCAGTCTCAAGTTGTAAGGTTCCAGCCAGAAATTCAACTTACTAGTTACAATGAAGCCCAAATTTCTCAAATATTGCATAATTTCTACAGGTTGGATTCTCATGTCTATATATTCTGTCTCTCTCTCTCTCTCTCTCTCTCTCTCTCTCTCTTTCTCTTTAAATATAGCAAACACTGTTGTGCAAGATTTTATACGAACAACCCAAAATTTTAGCTTATTATAATTTAACCCCTATATAATTTACGGGGTGTTACATACCACCCCCCTTAAAAGAATCTTCGTCCCCGAAGATCCCCAACCTATTCTTACCTGGCGCATGAACGCAATTGTAACGTAGCATACGATATCTCTATCAAGCTTAGTAAAATGTGTATGGAAACTAGCTGATAATTTATGGGTACCCAATTCATCTTCTCGTACTCGACCCAACAAGATTCCTTATCAAATCATCTGGTTCATAACCACGGTATCAAATCTTCTGGATTGTATCCAGGATAGCCGGTCATCTGGTTCACAATCAGGATATCAGTTCATCTGGATAGTATCCAGGATAGCCAATCATCTGGTTCACAACCAGGTTATCAGTTTCATCTGGACGGTATCCAGGATAGCCAGTCATCTCGTTCACAACCAGGATATCAGGTCATCTGGATTGTATCCAGGATAGCCAGTCATCTGGTTCACAACCAGGATATCACTTCATCTGGATTGTATCTAGGATAGCCAAGCATTTTCATGCTATTTCCATATCCCATATTCTTTCAAAGAATCAAGCCCCTTTCTTAACATATAGACAATGCAACTACCAGCAAATCTCATCCTGAGATTCTGACTACACTGGCCTATCTGGCCTAATATGCACATATAGAACTCTCCTCAGTACTATACCTAACAATCCTATTACAATTTTAGTCTTGTTTCCTATCCACTTTTAATATTGAAAACACTATCCACCTATTGGTTGAGTTTCTAATTTTGTCCTTTCACAGAACCAATGCTCTGATACCATTTGTAACACCCCCGTCCTAGAGTGCTGGAGAACTACACTTGGATCCCCCGGACTCTCCGGAGATGTCCTCCGCTGAGCACGAAAATGTTCAGCAAGGAGTCCAATCCCAACGGTTCTGTTGCAAGACAGAATCAAAGAAACTGAAACTTAAATGAAACCTACTATTATAGTTCGCTACTCCGGTGTGACAACTCCTAAGTGATCGTCTACTTATTCAGTTTCCCACCTATTCACCTGCCAAGTATAGAAGGCAGTGACTTTACGAAGTCAGATTACAATGAATGAAATATCATTTATAACCGTATATATATATGGGTGTGTGTGTGTGTGTGTATATATGTATATACAATTTGGAAATCGTTTAAAATGTACTTGTTAATGCTTATGTCATATAACCTTAAGTGTGTCAATCTCCTACTGTATCCTCAGTTTGGAGAGTAGTACCAGCTACCCCACAGTTCGGGCTAGCTACGTCCTGACTAAAAGCCCGTAGACCGGGTCCCATTTGTGTCTGCTATCACAGCGGTCACACGTCTGAAGACAGTGATTACGAACATGGTCTAGAAGTAAAATGAGATCAGTTCCAAACCAAATATCCAAATACAAAGATACTAATTATCGTTTAAGTTCTTATTCCTATTTGATAAGGATTTTTTTTAGGTGAACAATCTCTGACGCAGAATAGTTACATAGGTGAAAGCCATAACCGGTGGTCAAAGAGTAAATTAAACTACCCGTTAAATACGATAAGCAGCCTTTTATGACTTTATTCCATATATGGCACAGCTTCCAAGAAAATTCAAAAGTGAGTTCTTGTGAAGAGGTACTTTAAAATAAAACCTATAAGAGTACTAGTTCCAGTTTTGTACTTCTAACATTGGCTCGAATTATACCACGAACTAGTGGTCTGTTGGATATTTACGAAATCCATATAGCCCCATTTCATAGGTGGTCATAGTATCCACTACAACAAAGCTAACTCCATAGCACAAAATTAGTTATCATCTATTTATTTGTTTATTTTTGTACAACCATCAGAATAAGCCCAGCAGGCAAGCATTGGCATGTTAACGTCACAACAAATATTTATTCGTATGCGTTCAACTTAAGTGAGCTCCGTTGTGATCGGAAAGATTAAGCATATTTTGTCTGCTAATTATTGACAAGGATTATACAGATGTAAATTAGCAACAAAAAGACTCCAGAATGAATAAAAATCAAGTATGATTGAAGACCTAGATTTACCCCAATTAGCAATTGTTCAAGTTCTCCTATTTGTTTATGTGACCAAAAGGACCAGGGAAAAATGTTAGCAACAAAGCCACTACCATATAATAGAACTGTATCCTAGCAATTATGCATAACTAGTACATTGCAGAGACTTGAAATATACCCCCGCTTACGCTTTCATATCCAAATGAAGATGACTTTGCTTTTCTTTAAACCCAATGTAACGTTAAGTTCTCAAGCTTATATGTACAACATGCAAATAGTACTAGTGATCTCATAAACTTACTGACAAGTCAAATAAATAATTCAAAGCTATTGCAAGACTAGGTCTAGCTCCAAGTTATTTTTTTGGAGGTGGTACATATTCCAATGGCACTGAATTCGAGGAAGGTAATTTCATACCTTCGTAGACATGGAGTTGGAGTTTTTCAAATTGAGAATTAGTACTTAGTTTGATCAATTAGTCAAGTAGGATTTGGTAAACAAAGTTGGATATCTGGTCATGTTTCAAGATTTTATAGTTCAAATGATTCTCATAGAGCTAAATGCTGCATATTTGAGGTCGAATATCTAACCATCCCTGAACAATTAGATTGAGCTCCAGTTAGAGTTTTTTTTTTTTTTTTTTTATTATTGAAGTATTAAATATGGTCTTTACACAGGAGAAGAAGTCACAACATTTCAATAGTAGTTTATGGAGTTATGTTGGAAAGATAACATGTTGTTTGGTGTGCAATCTCGTACTTTGAAAATATTTGATCTAGCTCAGGACAGAGCTTCAACCCCAGCAACTTCAAAGAGGAGTTCATGTGGTTTGCAGATTGTTTTCGTCCAAGAGATTAGCACCACATCTATAGTATTATTCTCAGAGAATACCCAGGTCCAAGTTTGGGATCATTTCCTCAAGTAATGAACAAGATACAGGCAAGAGAAGTTGACATGACAATCTCGGATTTTTGCAGATTATAACAAGCAGTTTAGGAGAGGATTTCAACCAACTTAGAGATGACTTATAAAACTGACATGAATGACATGAATATTGTAGTCTCAATTGCATGGAACAACCAGAAACAAAGAACTCAAGGAATGGTCTATCAACTAGGGTGATACAAATAAGAGAAGTTGGCAGCGAGGTTACTTTGAAACACAGACCACTTGCAAGTAGTCTAGAGTAGAGGTGATTTCACTCAGCTTAGTGACAGATTTTGGAGATTTATTTTACATGAAAGTTGTTGCCAACATTACTAGGAACATAAGGGTTTAACTAGTATCACAATTCATCCATTACTTGGCAAGATATGAAGACATCACGTTGACAAGAACTCACAACCCAAGAACAAAGCTATTTGAACAACTTTTCTGCAGCAAGTTCCGCTTGATTTTCACACAGGTTGGAGGCCAAATTAGACAAAGAAATCAACACAAGATTTAAATTAAAATATATGAGGAACAAGCAGAACCAAGGAGCTAAACATTTACTTATGTATGGAGGAAGTTAAAGCCTCCTGAACTGACTCAAAAACCCGCCAGAAATTTCAAGAACCCACTAATCAAAATATAATTTTAACGCGAGCTGAGCGTGATTTGTTGTTGTTTCATGCCTCCTGATCTTACAAGGATCAATTAGAGTTGTTTAACAATGGATTTGATGAAGTAAAAGAATCTCACCTTTCCCTCCTGCAACAATGGCAGAACCCGACCAGTTTCCGGCGACCCCCTCCAAAATTTGACGAGTTAAGACCCATGGTTGGGCTTCCCAGCCTCCAATTGACCTCAAAAACAAAATCACAGTGTTCAAACCTTCTGAATTTCATCGTAGAATGAAGAATTGAGAGAAAAGTGAATTAGGGTTCTTGAGCAAGCTCACCCAATCCCGAACTCAAAATGGGTCGAATCTCCAAATTAATTAGGGCTTTTACTGCCCATGGCTCTGTGATTCTCCCATAACAGTAGGTCCCAACTTGGAAGAGGTTTTGGTGATCCCTTTGAGTTGGTAGCCATGGTGGTCTTTTGAAGGTGAATAAAGTCTTGAAAATCATAGAAGGTGATGGTTTCCAACAAAACCAAATAGTGGAGGAGAAGCATAGGATGCTGCCACCTCACTCTTGAGGTGTCACTTTGAATTAGCCAAGTGGCAACCATGCAATAGGGGTGCATGTGCCATTTTCACAAAACTAGGGGTAAAGATAGAGTTAGTGGAACTTAGAGTTATTATGTATTTTCACTCTTGCCCCCATAGTATTGAATTACTTCACAGGTGTCCCACAACCTCCAGCAGTCTCAAGTTGTAAGGTTCCAGCCAGAAATTCAACTTACTAGTTACAATGAAGCCCAAATTTCTCAAATATTGCATAATTTCTACAGGTTGGATTCTCATGTCTATATATTCTGTCTCTCTCTCTCTCTCTCTCTCTCTCTCTCTCTCTTTCTCTTTAAATATAGCAAACACTGTTGTGCAAGATTTTATACGAACAACCCAAAATTTTAGCTTATTATAATTTAACCCCTATATAATTTACGGGGTGTTACATACCACCCCCCTTAAAAGAATCTTCGTCCCCGAAGATCCCCAACCTATTCTTACCTGGCGCATGAACGCAATTGTAACGTAGCATACGATATCTCTATCAAGCTTAGTAAAATGTGTATGGAAACTAGCTGATAATTTATGGGTACCCAATTCATCTTCTCGTACTCGACCCAACAAGATTCCTTATCAAATCATCTGGTTCATAACCACGGTATCAAATCTTCTGGATTGTATCCAGGATAGCCGGTCATCTGGTTCACAATCAGGATATCAGTTCATCTGGATAGTATCCAGGATAGCCAATCATCTGGTTCACAACCAGGTTATCAGTTTCATCTGGACGGTATCCAGGATAGCCAGTCATCTCGTTCACAACCAGGATATCAGGTCATCTGGATTGTATCCAGGATAGCCAGTCATCTGGTTCACAACCAGGATATCACTTCATCTGGATTGTATCTAGGATAGCCAAGCATTTTCATGCTATTTCCATATCCCATATTCTTTCAAAGAATCAAGCCCCTTTCTTAACATATAGACAATGCAACTACCAGCAAATCTCATCCTGAGATTCTGACTACACTGGCCTATCTGGCCTAATATGCACATATAGAACTCTCCTCAGTACTATACCTAACAATCCTATTACAATTTTAGTCTTGTTTCCTATCCACTTTTAATATTGAAAACACTATCCACCTATTGGTTGAGTTTCTAATTTTGTCCTTTCACAGAACCAATGCTCTGATACCATTTGTAACACCCCCGTCCTAGAGTGCTGGAGAACTACACTTGGATCCCCCGGACTCTCCGGAGATGTCCTCCGCTGAGCACGAAAATGTTCAGCAAGGAGTCCAATCCCAACGGTTCTGTTGCAAGACAGAATCAAAGAAACTGAAACTTAAATGAAACCTACTATTATAGTTCGCTACTCCGGTGTGACAACTCCTAAGTGATCGTCTACTTATTCAGTTTCCCACCTATTCACCTGCCAAGTATAGAAGGCAGTGACTTTACGAAGTCAGATTACAATGAATGAAATATCATTTATAACCGTATATATATATGGGTGTGTGTGTGTGTGTGTATATATGTATATACAATTTGGAAATCGTTTAAAATGTACTTGTTAATGCTTATGTCATATAACCTTAAGTGTGTCAATCTCCTACTGTATCCTCAGTTTGGAGAGTAGTACCAGCTACCCCACAGTTCGGGCTAGCTACGTCCTGACTAAAAGCCCGTAGACCGGGTCCCATTTGTGTCTGCTATCACAGCGGTCACACGTCTGAAGACAGTGATTACGAACATGGTCTAGAAGTAAAATGAGATCAGTTCCAAACCAAATATCCAAATACAAAGATACTAATTATCGTTTAAGTTCTTATTCCTATTTGATAAGGATTTTTTTTAGGTGAACAATCTCTGACGAAGAATAGTTACATAGGTGAAAGCCATAACCGGTGGTCAAAGAGTAAATTAAACTACCCGTTAAATACGATAAGCAGCCTTTTATGACTTTATTCCATATATGGCACAGCTTCCAAGAAAATTCAAAAGTGAGTTCTTGTGAAGAGGTACTTTAAAATAAAACCTATAAGAGTACTAGTTCCAGTTTTGTACTTCTAACATTGGCTCGAATTATACCACGAACTAGTGGTCTGTTGGATATTTACGAAATCCATATAGCCCCATTTCATAGGTGGTCATAGTATCCACTACAACAAAGCTAACTCCATAGCACAAAATTAGTTATCATCTATTTATTTGTTTATTTTTGTACAACCATCAGAATAAGCCCAGCAGGCAAGCATTGGCATGTTAACGTCACAACAAATATTTATTCGTATGCGTTCAACTTAAGTGAGCTCCGTTGTGATCGGAAAGATTAAGCATATTTTGTCTGCTAATTATTGACAAGGATTATACAGATGTAAATTAGCAACAAAAAGACTCCAGAATGAATAAAAATCAAGTATGATTGAAGACCTAGATTTACCCCAATTAGCAATTGTTCAAGTTCTCCTATTTGTTTATGTGACCAAAAGGACCAGGGAAAAATGTTAGCAACAAAGCCACTACCATATAATAGAACTGTATCCTAGCAATTATGCATAACTAGTACATTGCAGAGACTTGAAATATACCCCCGCTTACGCTTTCATATCCAAATGAAGATGACTTTGCTTTTCTTTAAACCCAATGTAACGTTAAGTTCTCAAGCTTATATGTACAACATGCAAATAGTACTAGCGATCTCATAAACTTACTGACAAGTCAAATTAATAATTCAAAGCTATTGCAAGACTAGGTCTAGCTCCAAGTTATTTTTTTGGAGGTGGTACATATTCCAATGGCACTGAATTCGAGGAAGGTAATTTCATACCTTCGTAGACATGGAGTTGGAGTTTTTCAAATTGAGAATTAGTACTTAGTTTGATCAATTAGTCAAGTAGGATTTGGTAAACAAAGTTGGATATCTGGTCATGTTTCAAGATTTTATAGTTCAAATGATTCTCATAGAGCTAAATGCTGCATATTTGAGGTCGAATATCTAACCATCCCTGAACAATTAGATTGAGCTCCAGTTAGAGTTTTTTTTTTTTTTTTTTTTTTATTATTGAAGTATTAAATATGGTCTTTACACAGGAGAAGAAGTCACAACATTTCAATAGTAGTTTATGGAGTTATGTTGGAAAGATAACATGTTGTTTGGTGTGCAATCTCGTACTTTGAAAATATTTGATCTAGCTCAGGACAGAGCTTCAACCCCAGCAACTTCAAAGAGGAGTTCATGTGGTTTGCAGATTGTTTTCGTCCAAGAGATTAGCACCACATCTATAGTATTATTCTCAGAGAATACCCAGGTCCAAGTTTGGGATCATTTCCTCAAGTAATGAACAAGATACAGGCAAGAGAAGTTGACATGACAATCTCGGATTTTTGCAGATTATAACAAGCAGTTTAGGAGAGGATTTCAACCAACTTAGAGATGACTTATAAAACTGACATGAATGACATGAATATTGTAGTCTCAATTGCATGGAACAACCAGAAACAAAGAACTCAAGGAATGGTCTATCAACTAGGGTGATACAAATAAGAGAAGTTGGCAGCGAGGTTACTTTGAAACACAGACCACTTGCAAGTAGTCTAGAGTAGAGGTGATTTCACTCAGCTTAGTGACAGATTTTGGAGATTTATTTTACATGAAAGTTGTTGCCAACATTACTAGGAACATAAGGGTTTAACTAGTATCACAATTCATCCATTACTTGGCAAGATATGAAGACATCACGTTGACAAGAACTCACAACCCAAGAACAAAGCTATTTGAACAACTTTTCTGCAGCAAGTTCCGCTTGATTTTCACACAGGTTGGAGGCCAAATTAGACAAAGAAATCAACACAAGATTTAAATTAAAATATATGAGGAACAAGCAGAACCAAGGAGCTAAACATTTACTTATGTATGGAGGAAGTTAAAGCCTCCTGAACTGACTCAAAAACCCGCCAGAAATTTCAAGAACCCACTAATCAAAATATAATTTTAACGCGAGCTGAGCGTGATTTGTTGTTTTTTCATGCCTCCTGATCTTACAAGGATCAATTAGAGTTGTTTAACAATGGATTTGATGAAGTAAAAGAATCTCACCTTTCCCTCCTGCAACAATGGCAGAACCCGACCAGTTTCCGGCGACCCCCTCCAAAATTTGACGAGTTAAGACCCATGGTTGGGCTTCCCAGCCTCCAATTGACCTCAAAAACAAAATCACAGTGTTCAAACCTTCTGAATTTCATCGTAGAATGAAGAATTGAGAGAAAAGTGAATTAGGGTTCTTGAGCAAGCTCACCCAATCCCGAACTCAAAATGGGTCGAATCTCCAAATTAATTAGGGCTTTTACTGCCCATGGCTCTGTGATTCTCCCATAACAGTAGGTCCCAACTTGGAAGAGGTTTTGGTGATCCCTTTGAGTTGGTAGCCATGGTGGTCTTTTGAAGGTGAATAAAGTCTTGAAAATCATAGAAGGTGATGGTTTCCAACAAAACCAAATAGTGGAGGAGAAGCATAGGATGCTGCCACCTCACTCTTGAGGTGTCACTTTGAATTAGCCAAGTGGGAACCATGCAATAGGGGTGCATGTGCCATTTTCACAAAACTAGGGGTAAAGATAGAGTTAGTGAAACTTAGAGTTATTATGTATTTTCACTCTTGCCCCCATAGTATTGAATTACTTCACAGGTGTCCCACAACCTCCAGCAGTCTCAAGTTGGTAAGGTTCCAGCCAGAAATTCAACTTACTAGTTACAATGAAGCCCAAATTTCTCAAATATTGCATAATTTCTACAGGTTGGATTCTCATGTCTATATATTCTCTCTCTCTCTCTCTCTCTCTCTCTCTCTCTCTCTCTCTTTCTCTTTAAATATAGCAAACACTGTTGTGCAAGATTTTATACGAACAACCCAAAATTTTAGCTTGTTATAATTTAATACCTATATAATTTACGGGGTGTTACAGGCGGAGGTACAAATTGAGGTGGATCTGGATAGTACATAGCAGTCTCAAGATGCGCCCCTGATTGGCAGTGCTGAAAGTTCCACGGCTGATAAGTTCTGCATGCCTCAGCCCCGCAACCACCCCCACACTGGATGCAGTAGGGGTAATAGTGTTGATAAAGCTGGGATGAGTGCAATATGCACGCCTCTTTATACTCATGATAATTTTTGCACTGAAAGCAATAAACTGGACGGTGTGCATCCTCTTTTCTGTGCCAATTATGGCAGTATTCACAGTAGGGAGGACTCAGGAACTGAGTTGCCCCCAACTCAAGATTGCCGCTCCACATGCCTATAATTTCTTTGGCCCCTTGCGTTCCTGAGAAAACAAAGCTCCAGGAATACCCGTGAGGTAACTAGGTATACAAATATATATTATTTTTTTTCGATTTTTTTTTTCAGTTTTTTTTTTTTTTTAACTCCCTAATGTAGTTCCTGAGTAACAATAAATATTTCCCCGGCAACGGCGCCAAAAACTTGACACGAATTCTTACGTGTTACCGCAAGTGCACGGTTCAAGTACTATAGGGCTGGTATTTCAACCCCGAGTTATCGATCCCACGAGGACAGTGTTATTGCTTAATCAGAAACTGGGTTTAAAGAGTAAAAAACATAAAAAATAAAAGGAGGGATATTTTGGGTCGAATTATAATAAACTAAGTACTGAACGTAAAAACAGAATTAACAATCTTTTTGGTAATTTTCTGGTAATAAAGTCTGACTGTAAAAACTAGGGTTTTGGGTTCCTAGATTCCTGGATCCCCTAGGGTTACTATTCAGCTTTTCAGTTTTTTCCGATTCAGAAACACACAGCAGTTTTGTTTATGCCAGCATACCAATGATACAATCTCCTCTCGGTCTCATGCATCTATCACTCTCATGCAGATTTCGGGTCCTCTCGGTCCACCTAGATCTGCAGGTTTGTTATAAGTCTGCTAGGGTTACAGGTTCTCCTCTCGGTCTCGCCCTAAACGTCTAGCAGTTGGTCTAATGCTTCTGGGCTAGTTCCCTGATTCTCTTCACCTCTCGGTCCATCAAGGCAGAGTACTAAATCCTGTCTTCTCTTCCTAACTCTCACTGGCCACTCTCGCGCACCAGATCCTGTCTGTAGCAATCCAGGTTCATGACTCCATTCATGCATAAACAGTAAAAACCAAAGACAGAATAATAAACAAAACCTCTACTTTATTAAGACTTAAACAATCATGAATCCAAAGTCGAGATAAACTAAGTTGCTGAAATCATAAACCCTAGGTTCACCGAGAACCTAGGTCAAAAGTTTAGCTAATAAAAATTATTATAAAGAAGAGAATAGAATCAAACAGGTGACGGAAATCTGGCGATTTCAGGGACTGCTCCGGTGCTCCCTGTCTCTGCTGAGTCTGAGTCTGATCCTATGTTTGTGTCTGTCTGTGTATCCTGTGTTCTGTGTGTTGTGTATGTGTGTTGTGTGTATGCTGAAGCTGCTGGGCAGAGCTGCTTTATATACTGCTGAAGTTTCCATAGTCCTGTGGTGAAATTCCTGTTATGTCCTCAATTCTGGCCGCCTTTGACTTTTCTGACGAAGTTTGACTTTTTCCACCGTCTTCATAAAATTCTGGAAATCTTGACCTGCGTTCGAACGCACAAAGGCTGCGTTTGAACGCACACTTTGAGAGTTGACTTTTTGACTTTGACTTCCGTTGACTTTTTGGGTGTGCGTTTAAACGCACAATGTGCGTTTGAACGCACATACTTGGTCTTCTGGTTGATTTCCGCCTGATTCTGACCTTTCTGAAATTTGAAGTTTCCTGCGTCTGAACGCAGGATGTGCGTTTGAACGCCCATACTTACTCATTTTCTGGCCAGTTTTCCCTGTCTGTTGCTGCACTGTGTTGTGCGTTTGAACGCACAATGTGCGTCTGAACGCACATACTTAGCCAATTTTCTGCACTTTCTTGCGTTTAGCCATTTTTCGCACTTTTTGGCCTCCGGGACTTAGTTTTTGCGTTTGGCCACCAATCTTGCATGCGTACATATGTTATTTTGGCTTTTGGGGCTGCGTTTGAACGCACAATGTGCGTTTGAACGCAAATGTGTGTCTGAACGCAGGACCTGTGCGTCTGAACGCACATCAGCGACACCTCCAACTTCGAAACGTCGTAACTTCTTCGTCCGATCTCCGATTTAGCTCCGTGACCTATCGTTGGAAAGCTCTTGAAGTCTACTTTCATTTGCCACCGGTCGCACTCAAAAATTCATTGTAGAATTCAAGATAGGATCGAAATAGTGGAGACTGGTCATTCTAGCTTCTCCAACTTTGCGTCTCTTTACTCTGTTTTTGCTCCTGTTGCTTCCGAAGTTCGTTTCATGCCTCAAATCAACCGCTAAGCATCCGTTCCTGTCAAGACAACATGAACAACTATACCAAGCGATTATATATGTCATTTAACATCAATTTATGCCTGAAAATGCCCGGATTTCTCAATTAAGCTCAAACTTATCTTTTTCATACTACGAAGGCTTTGTCGGCTAAAACGTGCTCAATCTTATGGAAACTCAACTTATTAAATTATACTATAAGCTCACAGATAACTCATAATGAGAGTTATCACGTGCGACTAGAGATCTTGAACCGTTGCACCTAACACGACAAGCTGGTATATGTCCTACGACTAGGTATTTTCTTTATTTATTTAGAAAACGACAACTAGGCATCTTATTGAAGATTTTAGTACAACTGTTCTAAATCTCTTGAGTGTCGCGCCTAAAAAGCAAGCAGGTTAATTTTTTTAACAATTATGTATCTCTAGAAATGCTCTTCTTAAACCAAGTCGTCCACTTTTTAATAACTGTTGAAAAGATTTATTAACGTTTTCCTTTCTATCTTGAGTCAGCGCCATGATATGCGGTGATCGTGCACCACTGGAGGGAGAGTGAAAAGTGATTATTAGCATATTTCTCGGGTAATGCTATCATGTCATATTCGAACGATATGCTTATAAATTTTAACTATATAATATTTTCTTGCTCGTCACTAAAAAAATAATTAAAACGAGAGAATTGTTAATGCAAGAGAGTTTGAATTGTTAAGAGTCAGATGTGGGAGAAGTGATCAGGAAGCCTTGTTGGGAGTTTGCTACGGTTTAATATCGGGAGTTGAATATAGTTCATGAAATACCGAAGTAATTACCATGCTTGACGAGCATTAACGAAGTACCGAGTCACTAAAAACCTATTGCTCTGCTAATTATTATTCAAGACTGAGTCACCAAATACTTACTCAATTATAAACATGCATCAAGATCTTGTTTCTACTCAAACCCCCGATTCACCCGATTGAGTCACCAAGTCACGATTTCGAATATATGATCATTCTAATTTACCGACTATAAAATAATGAGTAACCGAAGAGTCTATTATTAAATCATTGCATCATGAATCGTAGTCCAAAAACTAGTTAGTATGAAGAACATAAAAAAGATCATAGCATATAATCAACATCAACTAAGTTATCAAAACGTATCACAAAGTTATAATCATCAAATCTGCTAAGGAAACCCTAATCCCAACTCGGTTTCTGTTCCTAGAGATTTTAGTTGCTCGTATCAACAAGTATGATGAATAAATGCATGATAAACATAAAAAGAGAGAGAAAGAAAGATTTTTGAAAGACCAAACGATGAATCCTAGCTTTGTCATGCTCCAAAGCATCCAACTCGTGTTCCTCCACGCCTACTCTACATTTCTCTAGCGTATCTTCCTATAGACATTGTCCCTATGTCGTAATGTAATCATAGAAACTCATTCTCGACCTTAACTATGCTTTATTTCACTATTTACCCCAAAATGGTGGCCACCTCCAGCACACCAGCTCGTGCGAGTTTTGTCCAAGCTCGTGCGAGCTAAGCTGCTCCCAGCACTTTGCTGATCTTGCGGGGCCTTATCTCCCTTCGGAACTCATATTTTGGCATACCATATACCGCTTGAGTCAGTTTAATTTTCTAGAGTGAGAGAGTTACTCTTGTTGTTGTTGATGTTGAATAAAGAGAGAGAAAGAGATTTACTGCATAGAGAGGGAGGGAGAAAAAATTCAACCCACTAAACGGGTTGGTAGGACTCATTGCCAATTAAAAAAAATTTAAAAAAATATTTTTAAAAAACCAAAGTGAGACCCACTAACCCATCACAAACAACTGTTAAAAAATCAAAGTGGGACACACTACCCATAACAAACGACCTTAGCTTATTTTTATTAGTTGGTAGGCACTTCCCACCGACTTTGTTGGCTCATGGATTAAATCCACATGAAAATGCATAATGTAATTTCTCCAAAAAGAATCCCCAAAGAGATAGAGTAATATGTGTGTGTATATATATATATATATATATATATATATATATATATATATATATATATATATATATTGCTTTTTTCTACTACTACTAATGGTTATAATTTTAGATGAGAGAAAGTTTCTTTACTTTTTCTGATAGAAAAGTGTAAATTATGTGAGGTGGAATGGTAGAAAGAACCATTGATCCATCTGTTACTCAATGTGAACACTCTGTTAATTATAAGAGTAGTTTTTGGGTATTTTCCAAACTGCGGGATGGAAGGCTGGTAAAATCAAAATGTCATATCTAAGGGATGGTTTATTTCATTTAGCCTATTATCATTAAAGTATAGTGTAGCATAGCAACACGTGTGGCGTTGGATAAGGATTACTGCCTCCTCCCTTTCTTTCTCTCCGATTTGATTTTTTAAATTATTTACTAAATAACTTTGACCAAATGATTCGATCTGTAAAACGATGCAAGAATTTGGTGATTTTTTCATTGTACTCTAGAACACCATGGAAAAGTAATCAGAAAAACTGCGTCATATTGCAATCCAAATCATTGATCAAAATATATGGTTACAGTTTTAATAGTCAGAATAGAGTGAAAGAAATTGAACAAATGGAGTATATGTTACATGTATCTCTATTGTTGACTCAAAGACTTCTAAGCGTGTTTTGAGAAGTAACTGTTTTGAGTGATGAAAGACAAAGACAAAGTATTTCTAAGGCTCCAAGGCCTTGAGATACTGATCACAGCTTCAAAGCCTTGAGAGTAGCTTTATTATACTGTATGATCTAATAATCTTGTGTTGCAGGTTGTAAATCTGATGTTTTAGATCAGAGATTTGCTGCAAATATATATGTTATATATTCTTTATACATCTACACAATTGCATATATCCTGATCAGAGTAAATCAAAGGTTTCTGGTCTTAGAAAGACTGTGAAGCATGTTCAGAGCTTCAAGGCCTTGAGATGTGCCTTGAGCTGCTGACAATTTTACAGAATTAATTTGATTCTTTCTTGTAGGATTTGATCTTTATTATCATTGTTGTTTAATGACTTCTATAAGTCTTAAACTAGTTTATCATGAGTTATATGTTTCAGAAGTTAATCAGATTATTGTTTTATTCACTTTATCCATTTTTTATTCAGAAACTGGAAATCCAAACAGACTTAGTGCTGTTATATTTCTGGATTTTGTTGTTGTTGTGTTTTAATGTTGTTGCAGGTTTTTCAAACGTGCAAATGCAATCTCAACAAACTCCAACAGATATCTACTCAGAGCTGTTTTAAATTGCAGTTAGAAAGGATGAGGATTTGCAGGAACTGAGATCCTAAAATCTCTCATTCAGTTGCAGAGAGTGGATAAAAGACTGGTTTGAATTTTGAAAGATAGACAAGCTTACAGAGAACTGAGAGAGGTGTGGAAAGTTCGTGGAAGATCAGACATTCCAACACACACACACATTCAGGCTTCAATTACAGCTTTCAAAAGATCAATCATTCCAGTTTCTTGAGAACACATCCAGGCCTTCACAAGCTTATTCTTCAACTGTGTTCTTCTTCTGTTTTGTAATCTGCTTATCTTTTGTATATCTAAAACCTCACAAGACCTAGTGGTTGGTTCTTCAAGTGAACAACAAGAGGTTCTTGTTAGCTCAACAGTCAGTAGCTGGTACTAGATAGGTTTGGAACCACAAGTTGTATAGGTGTAAGGGAATTCCCTTAGGCTTGGAGATCTAGGGCTGTTTCTGTGTGAGTAATAAGAAGTGTTTGCCCAATCCTGGTGGGATTAGATCCCTCAGGCAGAGATTAGGTCTATTGGGACTGAACTCTGTAAATTGCCTTGGGTTCTTTACTTTACAATTTTGTTATTTTCTGCTGCAAGCAAATAAAATCAAACTAGGGTTTATAAACTGTTTAAAACTGGTGGTAGTTCAAGTCCTTGAAGCTTTCTGTTTTCCTTAGAAAGTTTCTGACTAGTTTTCTAAAATCTCAAGGCCTTGAGATTTGAGTGTCTCACATGTTCACTTAGTTAAAATTTGTGTTTAGCAAAAAGTTTACATACTCTATTCAACCCCCCCCCCCCACTTCTAGATTATTTTGGTCCAGTATTTAGTCTACATTACAAACTTTCATCTATGACTATCTCTATAAGTTTCAGAATGCTATAACATTATATTCTCTCTCTCTAACTACCCTCAAATATTTTTCTCAAATAAATTCATGTCTCCAACCACCACCAACTTCCCCTTCCTTGAATTATGTGCAAATCGAGACTGGAAATATTGAATTGAAATGAAGGTAGTATAAATAGATGAAGCAATTGATGATTGATTATAAAATACACACAGACTTCTCATTGAGTCTCTCCTCTCTCTCTTTCTCTTTCTGTCTCTCTGCCTAGAAGAATCTACCTCCGCCTGTTGGCAGTGACGTCTCCCTCCTCTTCTTCCGATGACCAGTCACCTCCGCTGGCGGCGGCCAGATCTGCAGCAGCACCACGACAGAAGGGGAAGGATCGACACAAGAAGGTGGGAGGAAAAGGACGACGGATCTGATTCTTGAGTGTGCTATCAAGGTGTTTGATATAACATGACAACTTCATTTCCAGACCAATGGCCAGATGGTGGCTTGGTTTCTCCATCAAGTCGAGGACACTGGGATTATAGAGGTCGCCGCCACAGAGGGAGGCACAACTGCCACCCCCGCCCAAATCCCATGCAGCCGCCACAAGCAAAATGTCACCACCGTCGTGCAACAAAGACTCCACAAGGGGAGGAACCACCGCAACTACCTTCAATCTGATGATGGTGCCGCCACCGTCGGACAACAACAACTCATTCATAGTCGTAACGGCTGAGTTGAGCTGACTATGTTGTGCAGCTTGTGGTGGTTGTTTTTTTGTTGTTTCTTATCTTTTCTTTTTCTTATTATTTTTTGTTTGTAGAGATCCGTCACAGATGGATTCAGTTTGAGCTTCGTGTACTAGTCCGGTCACCGATTGTGTGTCTATCAGTTGAAGTTAATTTCAATGTTGTCGTTAGCCTTTCATATAAAAATTATAAAAAGCTTTTTTGTCAATTTTATGCAAGAATTTTTTCGAGAGTTTAGCACATCTGTTTGGTTTTACAACTCTAAGAATTATGTCTAGATTTATTTCCAAAATTCTGCCCAACTAACATGACTCTCTCCCTACATTGATCATTTTCCCTTCTTGTATGGTCAGTCAATAGATGATGAACGTGTGTGCGCTTAAATTAGCGTACTCAAAGCCGTTGTAGCTCCTTTCTTGCGTTTTTTGCGTATTCAGCAAGTCAACAAATACTTCCTAGTAGAAAAATACGGTTGATGTTTTTCATCAGTTTTTTTTCTCCAAATTCTAATTAAATAAGATTCGACAACAGATGTCTACGCCCGCATTCTAGAACATAATGTTTCGTGAGACAAAATAAAGTTAACGGATATAACGGTATTTTTAGACTGAATGCTGAAAGATAAAATTAAAGACAGAAGCTTAGAGTAGTTAGGCTTTTGATGAAAGAAAGGCTCAACGGGAGATCGCATCTTGAGTGAACGATTAAGTAGGATATTAATGAGGTACACATAGGTGGAGAAATCATAAATCCAGTACTAAGTAGACATCAAGGCATGGTGAAGTAGTGCGAGGCCTGTTTCGACAATGTTTCAATGGCTTCGTTCAGAAGGGCTGATGTATCTAGGTGTATGTGGCGGGATGTGAGATGTGATGTTCTATTACTCATGAAGACAAATGTACTCCTCCCCACCCCATTGTCATAGTAGAGAGATTGAAAGGGAAAGAGAATAATTTTTCATTTAACTTACAAAAATGGATAAATATTTCATGAAGTTGTGATTTGCGTTGCATGGGATAGAAACATATATATTTAGAAAGGTTATCCACAAATAAAACATAGTAGTTGGAACCACCATACATGAGATGGCCATACGTCAAAAAGAAAAAACTCGAGTGGTCGAGATGACATAATACTATAATCATAAGGGTAAGTTGTGAATCTTCGTGCAACTGCACGCATTGCAAAAAAAGGAATCAGTGGATCTACTAACAGAAAGAGAAAAATGAAAAACTAAATTCCAACAGTTGGTGCTCGCCGAATGACCGAGTCGATGATTCCAGGAGGTGAAGGACATACTAGACTCAGAGAAAACCGTCGGAAGGAAGGAGAGGAGGTGGATGGTGGCCACTCATAGACATCTTTTCTAAGTGAACTTGTCATAATGGATGCCACGTAGTTCAATGCTTAAAGACAAAATCAAGGAAGGAAACTCAATAAGAAGATCATGAGAAGTTCATAATTTGGAGACATATACAAGGTTTTCCTTAATATTGGAGACACAAAGAACATAAGATAATGTAAATGAATGATAGGAAGGTGGAGGAACACCGAACCAGTGTGAGTGATGGGAAGACCGGTTTCATCACCACTCGTGCCTCGGACTGATTGTGGGGTTGGTGAAGAGAAAAGTTGTCGAGACCTGTAGTGATGTAAAGAGTGACCCCAGTATCAAGAAGTCGTGATGGATTAGGTGGAACTCAAACTGAGCGGTGCAACATGAGCTCTTGGCTCCCAATGAGAAGGAGTCGGGGTTGGCTGACAAGAATCTAACGAGCGGGCCAATATGGTCTCTGAAGCATCCAATTAAACTAAGTACGTAGGCGGATCATGTGATTTTAAATACCGTAACCCTCACAGTATCCCATGACAGAAGAGTTGTTAGGGTTCAGAATTATGATAGAAGGGTTCGCCATCTTGTTGTGCCTGTCTTCTAGATCTCGTTTTACAACAAGAGTAATATTTTTGTTTGGATTTTTTCTACTACTACTAATGGTTGTAATTTTAGATGAGAGAAAGTGTGTTTACTCTTTAGGGTAAAAGAAAAAAACACGCTCGTTGTATGGTTTATATACAAAAACACCCCCTGTGTTCGGGGATTTACCATTACCACCTCTGTCAGAGTTTGTGGCTAACAGAACACTAACGGAGGGGTGAAAATACATATTTACACTCATCTCCACTATATAAAAGTTTGAAGAGTTCCAAACCCATCATCGTTCCTAAATTTGTTGAAATTTATAAAATACCCCTACCTTACTCGGGTAATGTCAATAGTGGTACTTGAGTTGAGATGTCGTTTCACTAACAGACCACAAAGGACTCCTTAAAAAAGAGGGAACCGTCACTGAAATCCCCAACGTCGGTGGTATGTTCTGCTACAACAACTTGCAACTCTCTTGAATGGTTTCTTTCCTTCTTTGTTCGAAAGTCTCTCGATTGGCGACCATGGCCGACGGCCACCTGTTCAACTGCATATCTCTCGGAGGCCGCAGCGGAGCTGTAAGTACACCTCTTCAGATTCTCTTTGTATCAAAAATTTGTTTTTGGTCTCTACTCACTCCTTATTCTCGCTGCGATCTCTCTGTTCCGAGTTTCGGAACCCTAACCCTAACATCATCCAAAAAACAGCGCGATTAGTTCGACCAGGAACACCAATTTTTCCGGCAGTCAAACCATTGCGTCGTTTCGTGATTCGTTCCAGTTATTATTAGTTCTGTTGATTTATCGTTTATTCATATGCTTTTCCCAGAAAATTAAAGGGGAAAAAACCTTCTTTTAGGTACTTTTATCTACCATAAGTAATCTGCCATCTTATGATACATGAGTTTGAGAATGTTTCAAGTGCATTGCAGATTATGTTGGAATAGATGCCCTAGAGACAATCTAGTTTAGTATGAATTTATTTTGGCTAGAACATTCATTGTATTATTTGTTGGATATTAAATATAATGAAGTCCTTAGATTTACAAATTTGTTGTTAATCTTAAATATCCCTAGTCCAGTATAATGATTAATGGGACAATCATCTATAGACTAGTATGGGGTTGGATTGATATCGAGATATCATGATCCAACACATGGGTGTGTGTGCACAAGAAAATCCTGCAGAGAGAACTTCGTGTACACCAAAGGCAGAGAATAGAAAATGGCATAGGAAGTGTTGGGTTGTGTGTAGGGAGAGAGTAAGGCAGTAGCACTGTCTGAGAGAGAGACAGGGGTTTGGCAGAGCTTCCGCGTATGTCTGGTGTGTCCTCCTTGTATGGAAATGTTAACGTCCTATATATACCGGAGAATGTGACCGTTGTAGTGTGGTTAATGCGCCCATCAATGGCGGCTTAATTAGCTTAACCACAACGGCACGTTCGTCCGCGTATATAGGGACCGTTACAGCACGTTATCCGCGTATACCGGAACCGTTATGGGGTTGACCGGGTTTGACCGGGTTTATGGAGCTCGTGCCATAAATCTCTCAAAAGCAGTTACTAAAGGTCGCGCGCGAGCTTGGCTCGCACGCGACAGGACTTACTCTAGCCTCCAGACCACTAAGTCCCTACAAGTCCCGTGCAGCGGAATGCGAGGGCCCTGTCTCGCAGCCCCCCACCCCCCCCCCCCCCCCCCCCCCGCGGATCAGCGCGGCTGGTGATCCAGTGTGTGTGGATCACAATATGGTGTGCTAGATGATTGCCACATGGCCAAGATCTGTCTGCTCAGAAAGCACTATCTACATTAGCCCCCTTTCTGCGTGTGAAGACTCATAGCCGGATAGGCTTCCATGCGCAGGAACCAACGTACACGTCGCCGCCACGCACCAATTCAAATGTGTGTAGATTCAGCCCCCGTGCGTGCCATTATGACCTAAACCCCTAGAGTCGTGCCGTCTTGTCTTTTAGGGTTTTAGGCGTGACGTCAGCTTGTCCTGTGGTTGCGCGATTCGACGGTGACGGTTGCGATTCGACTACTGAAAGGACGCAACCCTTCATTGTTTTTGGATAAATACTCTGTACTCTCCATTGTTGCAAAAGCATCACTTCTCTGATACCCGGAAGCCTTCAAGAGCAAATTCAGATAATCAGTCATCAGTTCTCTCTTGTCAATCGTCTTCTTCAACTGTGCGCATCCAAGCAAGCTTTACCAAAACAAGGTTGGCCTTGTTCAATTTTGTTTAATATACAGATATATGCTTTGAACTGCGTTGGATCTGCAAACCCATAACTTTCTGAAACATGTCAACCACTGAAAGCTATGAAGAAGATCTCGCTCTTTGAATCCAATTCTGATTTAATCCCCAGATGATAAGGATCTTGAATGTAGGGTTTCTGAAATCCCTGATAATGCAAACGATTCCCATCTCTAATTTTGAAGATTGCCACTGGACTGTTCATCTTTCTTCCAATAAATCCTCGTACGCTTTAAACTGAATCTTGACGAACTAAAGTATGTGTATTTCTCCCCCCCTTTTTTCTTGCTTTTCCGCAGGAATGGCAAAGACAAAAGGAACCAAACCCATTAGGGAGGTCAAAGAAATACCTGATCTTCCCCGGGCTTTATGGCGAAAAGCCCCCTATCTGGGTGGCAAAGACTTTTGTCATGCTAGGGTTAAGGCGAAGAAACTGCCAATCCCTGTCCCTGCTGAAGGATTGCAAACATTAACCCCTCCAGTTTACTCGGCGCTGCTCGAATTGATCGATTCCGAAGATGTGAATCGATTGGGAGTTGAAAATGGGTACTTCCCATACACTGCGATTTCCACTCAAGCGTTTGTTCAGAAATTAGACTTCATGGATGAGTGGATTGACCATGTATTGACCAATCATGCCATGACTTTAAACGATGCTGGTATATACTTCGCAGTTCGTGCTATGAAGGGTGCTGCCGTGAAGCTGGACCAATCCATGCTTCTAAACCTTCTTTCTCGTTACTCGCCTGCGACTCACACATTCCATTTCGCTGAGTTTGAGGCTGCTCCCACACTTGAAGATGTGAACATGCTGTATGATCTGTCTCCCGTGGGCGAGGTGGATTTTTTGAGTCCTTGAGGACTGATGCGGAGATCGCTTTGTATGATTTGCAGTTTTCGTTACAACAAATTACAATTTCGCATGCGTATTGGGAAGTTTCGCCTTCTGTAGTGCTGTATTCACACTTTGCATTGTTGCTATGATTGGCTATCTGTCGCATAGATTCGCAGATATGATTTTAGATCGTTCGAGTATTTGCGTAGCTTTGCTACCTTGGCAAATAGGTTTGAGATTTACTTTAGACTCAAGTGCAGGTGCTATCTCGGCAGATAGACTTATGTAGATCACTTAAGATCATTTTACATAACGCTGCTATCATGGCAGATAGACTTAAAAATCATTTTGAGATCGCATTCGTGTAGTGCTGCTATCGTGGCAGACAGGCTTGAAAGATCATTTAAGATCACACTCGCATAGGCTGCTATCATGGCAGATAGGCTTAAAAGATCACTTAAGATCATATTCGATAGGCTGCTATCACGGCAGATAGGCTTATAGGATCGCTTAAGATCATATTCGCGTAGGCTGCTATCGTGGCAGATAGGCTTTAAGAGATCACTTAAGATCACACTCGCATAGGCTGCTATCACAGCAGATAGGCTTATAAGATCGCTTAAGATCATATTCGCATAGGCTGCTATCGTGGAAGATAGACTTTAAAAGATCATTTAAGATCATATTCGCATAGGCTGCTATCATGGCAGATTGGCTTAAAAGATCACTTAAGATCATATTCGCATAGGCTGCTATCATGGCAGATAGGCTTAAAAGATCACTTAAGATCATGCTCGCATAGGCTGCTATCGTGGCAGATAGGCTTTTAAAAGATCACTTAAGATCGTATTCGCATGAGCTGCTATCGTGGCAGATAGGTTTTGAAAGATCATTTAAGATCATATTCGCATAGGTTGCTATCACGGCGGATAGGCTTTCGCTACTGAGAAATAATGAAATAAACAGAGCAACAAAGACAACTGACAGGATAACTTCCCATTTGGGAGAAGTCTTTTTATTATGAAATACTCTCATATGGGAGAGATAAGATTACAATTCCCTCATATGGGAGAGAAGATGCACGAATTTTAGCAATACAGAGCATGAAGCAGACTTTGTAATCTAACGCATATAATGAAAGGAGTTAAGGATAATACTTCTTAATCCAACGCATGTTGACTGAGCTTGGGGTTGAGTTCGTTCCATGTAACCTCCGTATGTTGCAGTAGCCACTATCAAAGACTTCTGTGACTTCAAAGGGTCCTTCCCAACTGGCTGCGAATTTTGGGTGAGCTGCCTCTCGCATGCAATGGTCTGACGTGCGCAAGACCAAGTCTCCAATTGCGAAATCTCGACGTTGGACTGTTTTGTTGTACGCACGAGCGATCCTTTCTTGGTATCGTTTGTTAGTCCTTTTAGCTTGCTCCCGCTTCTCTTCTAGAAGGATTAAGTCATGATCGCGTTGGTTGTCATATAATGCATGAAAAGCCAACCTTGCAGAGTTAATCTTCACTTCCGCAGGTACCACCGCTTCAGCTCCATAGCATAAAAGAAATGGCGAGACCCCTGTGGGCGTCCTTGGAGAAGTCCGATAGGCCTAGAGGGCTATGTTCAAAGAATCAGCCCACTTCTTGTGGTCATCTGCGACCATCTTGCTCAAAATTCTCAATAACGTCTTGTTGGTTGCTTCCGCTTGCCCATTCCCCTTCGGGTAGTATGGAGTGGAGCATATCTGTCTTATGTTGTACTCTGCTAGCTTTGCAGCCACCTGTCGATTGACAAAGGGGGTACCATTATCCGAAAGAATGGTGTTTGGAATTCCGAACCTGCATATGATGCTTTCTTGGATGAAATGGACCACGGCTAGCGCATTTGATGTCTTCATTGGTATCGCTTCTACCCACTTGGTGAACAACTCGGTCGCGGTGAGAATAAAGTGATTCCCGTGCGAGGTCGGTCGAATAGGACCAACGAAATCTAGAGGCCATGTATGAAACGGCCATGGTGTTCCCAACGCATGTAGATCTACTGCAGGAGCGTGCACCAGATTACCTTTGAATTGGCACTCCTGGCAGCGTCTTACTTTGGTGCGGCAATCAGCCTCCATGGTGGGCCAGAAGTATCCAATAGAGAGGAGCTGTCTGCATAATTTCGCACCTCCCGGATGTTCCACTTGATGAGAACGGTCCATCACTTCTTGTGCTTCCTTGCTGTCAAGACATCGCAACAGGTTACCTTCATGGCCCCTTCGCCAAAGCAGATTTTCTTGCACCACATATCGGGCTGCTTTTCTTTTTAGTTTCTCGGCTTCTTTTCTCGACTCGGGTACAATACCCTGGGTGAGAAAGTCAAAGAGTGGTTTCCTCCAATCCGCATCATCGTCGGTCAGAGCAATGAATAAAGAGTTTTTGATCAGTGCGCAACTCTCGCAATTTCCTTGAATCAATGCTGCGGCCGTTGACATGTCCGGCCAATGAATGCCATACCTCTGGGCTTTCCGATAGATTGACACCTCAATTTCTCCGCAAGCATGTTGGTGAATCTTTTCTAACAGCGCTTGTCCCTCTTGCTCCGAGACGCATCGCATGAGTATTCCGCCAGGGCCCTTGTAGTAGAGGGTGTTGTCATGTATGCAATAACCCTTTGTGGATGCCCAGTTCTCGCTGCTCGTGCCTTCCGCAATGGCCTGTAAGATTGACTTTCTCCAGTCCGCCTCATCCATGCATTCATCGTTGCACGCGTCCTCTGTCAACGTCGAGGACGTTCGTACTTCAATCGAGATTCTCGCGGGACATTTGTCCGCACTGACCTTGGATCCCAAGGTAGCTAAAGCATCATCATGCCTATTGTCCGCTCGAGGTTTGTGCTCGTATCTAACGTCGCAGAACTGTTGCACCAATTTCTGTACCAAGGTCCGGTAGGGTAATAGGTTTATCTCCTTCAAACCATATTCACCCGAGGCTTGTTTGACAATCAGCTTGGAGTCCCCCATGACCGTCAAATTGCTCACTTCTAGGGCCCTCGCCGCGCGAAGTCCTGCTATGAGAGCCTCATACTCTGCTTCATTGTTGGTGACTGCGAAGTCAAGCTTTGCGGACATTTTTATGACCTCTCCATCTGGTTTGGTCAAGACTATTCCAATGCCTCCACCTTTTCTTGTTGACGAACCATCTAAGTGGAGCGTCCAATAGGGCAGCTCAACTGCGTAGATTTCAGGTCCCTCCAATTCTTCTTCAATCACAGGCTCATGACTGTTATCAGGGAATTGCGCCAGCAAATCCGCTACCGCCTGCGATTTGATCGCCCGCGGCCGAACGCATGTGATGTCATATTGGGAAATGGTCATATACCACTTTGCCAATCTTCCCCCAGGAGTAGTGTGAGTCAGAAGATACCGTATAGGATCGCTCTTTGTGACCACCACTACTTTGTCAAAGCAAAATAGTGTCTCAACTTCTCTATTACAAAGAATAAAGCAAGGCAATGACGTTCGATGTCCGTGTACCTTGATTCTGCGGGTTGCACGATGCGAGTGATGTAGTAGATGGGCCTTTCTTGACCCTCGTACTCCTGAGCTAGGAGTGCTCCTATAGACCTCCTTGTTGACGTCAGATACAACAAGAGCGGTGATCCGAGCTGAGGTGCGATCATTACTTTTGACGATGTCAGCAGCTCCTTTAGTTTCCCGAACGCAGCCTCGTGCTCTGCAGTCCAGTTGTATACATCATCTTTCTTGAGAAGATCACTGAAACAAAAGGTGATTTCGGCGATCGCTGGGATGAACCTTCGCAGATAGGATAGCTTTCTCAAGAAGGTTTTCAAGGTACTTTGGTTATGTGGCGGAGTCATGCTAGTGATGGCCGATACTTTCGCAGGGCCAGGCTATATTCCTTGACGATGTACCACACATCCCAAGAACTTCCCTCATGTTACCCCGAACGCGCACTTCATGGGGTTCATCTTTAATTGAAAGCTTCTGCGTCTGTTGAACACTTTTCGAAAATTCCCCAGATGGTCTGCCTCCTCCTTGGATTTGACAACTAGGTCATCCACATAGAATTCCACTTCCTTGTGCATCATGTCGTGGAACAGGGCCATCATGGCCCGCTGGTAAGTCGCACCTGCGTTTTTGAGGCCAAAAGGCATCACCGTATAGTTGAATACTCCCACCGGGGTGATGAATGTGGTTTTCCGTGCATCTTCAGGGTCCATCTTGATCTGATTATACCCACTGAAGCCGTCCATGAAGCTGAACATGCGATGACCCGCGGTTGAGTGGATAAGTAAGTCGATGTTGGGGAGCGGAAAATCATCCTTGGGGCAGAAGCGATTAAGATCCCGGAAGTCTACACAGATGCGAAGTTGCCCATTCTTCTTTACTACTGGCACAATGTTGGCCAACCATGTGGGATGGTGATTTGTCTCTATGAATTTGGCATCTAGGAGTTTGACAATTTCCTGCTTAATCTTTACGTTGAGCTCCGGCCAAAAGCTTCTTGTGCTCTGCTTTACTAGTTTGGATCCTGACATCCAACCGGTGCATGGTGATGCTCGTGTCCAGGCCGGGCATTTCATCGTATTCCCATGCGAATACGTCCTTGTACTCAGTCAAGAGCTGTAGCAATATTTCCTCCTCTTCGCCTGTCAAGTCCGCACTTAGAAAGACTGGCCTCTTCTTTTCTTCGTTTGGGCTTAGGAGTACCTCCTTCAGCTCCTGCTTTTGTGGTCAGGGTTTGTCTTCCATGCACTCGGGTGCTTCTTTGAGTTTCTCTTATAGAGTGCTTGGCATTGGTTTGTCTGTCTCCGAAACATGCTCAACTTGATTAATTTGCTCAGGGATATCCCCATGATCGCGTGAGGACACCCCCGCGCACCTTCATATGCGATAGCATTTCTTTCCGTTGGTGTAGAAACTCTCTACCTCCTTGCCTTCAGGATCATGTTTTGCTATTCTTTTCAGAGTGTACACGTTCTTTCACTGGTAGGAAATCCGCGGCGCCTCTTCCCGCGTAGGCGGATTTTCCTTGGCTTCCTCTCTTGTCACCATCACTCCTGCGGGTGACTGATCTTTGGTGTCCTCCCAAGGGGCAAAGGAGTGGGGTTGAATGGTCCCGGTGTTTGCTCATCCGCCATCTCGGTGAACCACACCGCCTCACTGAGATGCGCTTTATCCATGTTAAAAGGATTTGTCGAAGCTGGTATCTCTACTATTTTGTCATTCCAAATGGCTTTCATCACTTGGTGAGCTGTTGAAGCGACAGCATCAAAGCGATGAATCCAGGCCCGACCTATGATCATGTGATACGTAGTGTTCGCACCTATGACATAGAATTTTGCTGAACACTTGATTTTGCCGATCTGGATACCCAGGCGGATCCATCCTATCGTCATTTTGGAGTCGCTTCCGAATCCCATCAGCGGAGATGGACGCTTGACAATCTTGTGTTCTGGAATTCCCGCTAGCTTCAGAGTATGGAGCGAAACAACGTTAACTCCTTCTCCTCCGTCAACGAACGCTCTTTTGAACTCCACGCCATTGATGATGGCTGTCACATACAGAGGCTTCTGATGGCTCGCATCTCTCTTTTTGTCACTTGCGGAGAAGGTTATGACCTTTTATGTAGAGCGAGACGCCCTGACAACCTTTCCATTGGAGACTACGATATCCTCTTCGTAATCTTCTGCTATCCTCAGGATCGCCTTTGTCATCTCCTTGCGGCATTTCTCTGAGAATTTCATCTCATCAAAGAACCTGCTGAACCCATGCGATCCCTTCATTCGATCGGCACGTTCGTCCTCCGTGTCTATGTTGTAGTCCTCGTCATCATGGATCTCGGCAATGATGGGTAGACCATCCTCCGCAACCTCTTCAAGGTCCACGATCGAGATCATAGAGACCTCTTTGCCTTTCGATTCTTGCTCCGCATGGGCAGGGAGTGGATTGTTGCGCACATCCTGTGTTTGATCACTGACGATCAGCTCGCCGTTCTTCATCTTTTGGCTTACCATGATTCTGAGCTTCTTGTAGTCCGCCGTGGGATGCATGACCTTTCCGTGACATTCGCACCACTTCGGGTCCCTCACCATCTCTCTGGAGGGTGCCTTTTCGAGCGGCGGCAGGACACCGTCCTTACGCCATTGCCTGCAAAGGTCGCTTGCTTCCTCCACCGAACATGGTAGAGGTGGTGCATCGAAGTTCACTACCTTGGGCTGCTTTTGGGGGGAGACCATATCCACTTCAGCTTCACGTCCCCTCTTATAGCTGAATCTCCCGATTTTGAAAGTAGTACCGTCCGAGGATCGCTCAGGGGCATTCCTCTTTTTCTGCCTCTCTACTATAGGCTCGATGTTCTTCGTGCATTCGATTAGCTTTGAAAACGTAGGTGTCTGCAGGTTGATAAGCATACCTTTGTACTCGTCTCGCATGCATTGCAGGCATATCTCCACAAGTCTGCTTTCGAGTATCACATCTTTGCATTCCAAGGACTTGGCCCTGAACTTCTTGATGAATGTTATTCCATCTTCCTCGCGCTTCTGATACATCCGCGAGAGATGAATCATCGTCACCTTTTCCTCCATCTGGAAGAACTTGGTGTAAAACTTCTAGACCATGTCGTCCCAAGTCTTCACGGATCCGGCTTCCAACGTCCGGTACCACTTGCAAGCCACGTTCCCCAAGGATTTTGGTAACTCGCGCATCAGCAGTTTAGGATCAGCCCCATACGGCCCCATCACATCAATGAAGCGCATGACATGCTCATGGGCGTTCCCATTGACATCTTCGAACTTGTCCTATTTAGGAGCCTTGTACCCAGCAGGGTTAGGCATGAGATAGATCTCTCGTGGAATAGGCGGATCGTTGTCAAGCTTCGGGATGATGGTACCCGCGAACGATTGGTGAGCCTGAATAGTGTCTATGCGTCGTTGCAGCGACGTCATACACTCCGGAGCACTTCCCTCGGCGGCAGGAGGAGGGGTCGCCGCAGGCGGAGGCGACACATATGTCGCAGGAGGGCTAGGAACATATTGTGAATTCACGTTACCCCAGATTGTCGTTGGAAGAGGCAAGGGATACTGTGAGGCCAGATTAGGTACCAAAGTCGGGGACTGAGGAGTGTGAGCAGTGAGAGGCAACATTTGAGCTGTTGACCCCTGAATTGAGGGTAGCTGTGTAGCCGCCGGTGGAGTTAGCAGGTTAGGGTTTGGTGGTGTGGTTGACACTCCCAATCCTTGAGTGGTGGAGGCTCCTCCTCCCTAAGAGACAGCGGTGGCTGGTGCGGAGTTTGGAGCGAGAGTCCCCAAGACAGCCATGATCCACTCTAGCTGTGCAGAATGAGCTTTGAGAACCTTCGCCTGATTCTGGATGGTGGCGTCCAAGGCTTCTAGCGTCGGAGCTTCACCGGTAGCTGTAGGAGTACGGAGGGCCTCCTCCCTCAAGGTGGTCTCCGTGGAAGGCGATCTGTTACTGACATCATCCTCATGAGACATGGTTGCTTGCAATGGTAAGTTCACGTCAAATTCACCAAAATGTGCACAAGAGAATCCTGGAGAGAGAACTTCGTGTACACCAAAGGCAGAGAATAGAAAATGGCACAGGAAGTGTTGGGTTGTGTGTAGGGAGAGAGTAAAGCAGTAGCACTGTCTGAGAGAGAGACAGGGGTTTGGCAGAGCTTCCGCGTATGTCTGGTGTGTCCTCCTTGTATGGAAGGGTTAACGTCCTATATATAACGGAGAATGTGACCGTTTTAGTGTGGTTAATGCGCCCATCAACGGCGGCTTAATTAGCTTAACCACAACGGCACGTTCGTCCGCGTATATAGGGACTGTTACAGCACGTTATCCGCGTATACCGGAACCGTTATGGGGTTGACCGGGTTTGACCGGGTTGACCGGGTTTATGGAACTCGTGCCATAATTCTCTCAAAAGCAGTTACTAAAGGTCGTGCGCGAGCTTGGCTCGCACGCGACAGGACTTACTCTAGCCTCCAGACTACTAAGTCCCTACAAGTCCCGTGCAGTGGTATGCGAGGGCTCAGTCTCGCAGCCCCCACGCGGATCAGCGTGGCTGGTGATCCACTGTGTGTGGAGCACAATATGGTGTGCTAGATGATTGCAACGTGGCCAAGATCTGTCTGCTCAGAAAGCACTATCTACAGTGTGCATTAAGGATAATGGCGCACTGGATTGACCCATCTCCGAGAAGGCTACATACAAGTTATGTTAATTCACAAGCGCTTCTCGTGGTGAAATGGTATTGTCATCCTTAGACTTGAAATCACTAGATATTCTAGTTGTGGATTATTGTGATTTTGGTAGCGTCAAACGCTACACCGTAACTGGGTAGTTATAAAGGCGTGTACCGGATACAATAAGAAGCAAGCTTAGAGATCGTAGTCGACGTAGATAGAATTTGTCCCTCCCACATAACGGGAGCAAATATCCTAGGCCACTCGAGGGATAGTGCTTATAGAATGTCTGGCCAGACTCAAATAAATCAATATAGGATATTGATGTTATTTCCACGAATAAGGCTATTCCCATGATCGAAAAACTCTGGATTGGATATACGAGTGTGACTTGTATACCTCGTGTCCAATCCGGATATAGATACAAAGGGATGAGACAGTTACTTGTACAAGGTTTGTCGGATGACTATTCTATTAGTTGGCTAGAATGGATGTTTTGCTAGAAACCGCTCCATATTAGCAAATTGTTGCTACCAACTAGATAGAACCTATGGGGTCACAAGCTATATAGAGTTGAACTAGATTCGGGAATTAATTAATATTATTAATTAATAAGAAGGACCACTTTGCAACACCTTGCAAAGTTAGTTGGACTAATTTGCAAGGAAGGGACTAAACTGAATTCTAGTAGGACTAGAATAGGTCCTTTAGGTAGTTGACAAGGATTTGTTGGACTATATAAAGGATTCTCCTTCCTTCCTTCCCACACTTATGAGCCTTTTGATCATAACTTTAGTGCGAGAGAACAAAAGGAGATAGAGCAAGAAAACAAGAGGGCCGACCGCCCCCTTGTCGCCGCCCCTACCCCGTCGGCCAACAAAGGAGGCGCCACCTCCTTGTTGCCTCGATTTGCGTGATTTCTTCTTCATCTTCCTCCGTTCCTAGTTAGCACAAAGGAGAAGGAATATCTAGATCTCAACTCTAGGCGTGGATCAAGTATAGAGACGTGACACAATTCGCGTTACAAGTCATCACAGGAGAAACCCTAAGGTGTGTAACTTGATTTCTTCATTTACCATCGTTATGTCTCTTGTCATGTGATCCTTTGAGGGTATTGATTTGATAAATTATGTTTTTCCGCTGCGTATCCATAATCAAAACCCTACAGTGGTATCAGAGCCACAAGTCGTAGAGCATAAACATGGTTTATGTTTTACGTTATGATAGTTTTACACTTTAAATTTATTGTTTATCGCGTAAAACAAGACAAATCAAGCATATGATGCAATTTGTCAATAATCAATCTAAACAAGACCTAGTTTTGCATTGGATGCATGTATTAGTGAGTTTGAGAAATTTTAGGATCTTAGATCTAGGGTTTTGGCATCCTATTGAAGGAAGGAGTTCTTTTCAAACAAGGAAACTACCAAACTTGGGCAACAAGCAAGGGAGTTGTTTGGGAAACAACTCCCATGGAGGTTCGGCCCCCTAAGGGGACCGCCCCTCCTTGCTTGCCGCCTAAGTAAGGGACGGCCTAGGGGCCGGGGCAGCCCTAGCACACGGCCTAGCCGTGTGGGCTAGGGGTCGGCCGGCCCAAGGCCTAGGCGGTCCACTTTTGGGCTCGGGCAATTAAATTGTTGAGCCCCTTGAACCGTTTTAACCCTAGATAATTCCTAAAATCAATTAAAATTTACCAAGCGCGTTAAAATTGGATTTTAACTGTTTATGTGCAATTCGCATGGTGGTTGGATATGGCCTTAGGATGTGGTTTGGTGTGATTGTTTAATTTTATGGTTTAGTTTACGGCCTGCGAGCTGATCAATTTGTTGTAATAATTAATTAGGGTTTTATGGCATGCGAGCCATTTTTTTCTCAACTTGTGAGATTTATTTTATTTAGTATAGTTGTTAGCTAGTGCTAGATAGAATAGATTGTTAGCCAAGATTGAAGAAAAGAAGCCCAAAGCCAAAGGAAGCCACAAAAGATGGAGCATGGAGCATTCCACATGACTATGAAGGATGGACCAAAAGATGAAGATGCATGGAGATGTGTTTGCTTTTAGGGTTCATAGATAATTCCATTGGCTTGGAATTATCTTAGTCTAGAAAAGACCATATCCACATCACGTTTTATTTTATTTTGCGGTTGTTTATTTTATTGTCTTATTATTTTGTGGTTGGTGTATGGATGATGCATGCAATTAGGATAATAATAAGATAATTAGACAGCCCGGATCTATTATTTGGAGTTGTGCCCAAGGTCAAATAGATAGATCAGTTGATATGGATAAACAAAACAATTAAAATTGAATTTTAAAATCCCTTAAAATTAAAAATTGTGTTGTTGCCTTCTCATTATTTAAACAGTCATTATCATCATGATTTATCAAGTTCGTGCATGCCAAAGCAAGGCGACTTGGTTCATAATGATGGAATGCGATGGCACAAACAAGTTATGTGCAATTGTTTAAATAAGAGGTTGAACACAACTAGGCTATTAATATGATTAAAAAACTAGAGGCAATCAATTGGGATTATCCATACGGTTGGATAAATAAGGAGTTATTTGCCCAATTGAACCAAGAGTTGCATAGGGATGCAATTGGAAATTGTTCCTACCTAAAGTAGTCGAATTATGGGTGACTTGCCAAAGCAAGCTCATAAGGATATGAAACATGTATCTTGGCCCACTAGATAATATAAGTATATTTCCGCATTAATATCTTGAGGGTTATTAATCCGTAGAAAAATAGTGGGAGCTATATTTGATAAACTAGCCATTATTGAATATAGTGAAAAAATCACAAATACTAAAACTTGGGTATTTTTCTTTTGTAGAATTCCAAATGGAAAACAACTCATCGAGTTCACAACATTCCTTACAATCTGTCCTTGAGAAGGACAAGCTCTCTGGAACCAACTTCCTTGATTGGTATAGAAAATTGAGAATTGTTCTCAAGCAAGAGAAGAAACTGTACGCAATAGAGAAGCAAGTTCCAGCAGGTCCTGAGAACAATACCCCTGCAGACCTAAAGGCGTATCAAAAGCGTGTTGATGACGCTAATGATGCGTCCTGCCTTATGCTATGCACCATGACTTCTGAGCTTCAGAAGCAACACGAAAACATGAATTGTTGTCGATATGATCGAGCATCTGAAGCAGCTCTTCCAAGAGCAGGAAAGGGTTGAGAGGTATGAGGTCTCTAAGGAATTGTTCAAGTGTCATCTGGCTGAAGGGAACCCAGTGGGACCCCATGTACTTCGTATGATCGGATACTTGGAGATTCTCGCGCGACTAGGGTTCCCGGTCGGCCAAGAGTTGGCAACTGATCTCGTGTTGAAATCGTTGCCTGAGAGTTATGGACAGTTCATTATGAACTATAAAATGAACGAGATCGTGAAACCACTGCCAGATTTACTCAATATGTTGAGGACAGCTGAACAAAGCATCAAAAAGGGTAAGGGCAAGGCCATTATGATGGTACAGAAAGGAAAGGGCAAAATGTTTGCCTCATCCTCCAAGGGAAAAGGCAAGTCAGTTGCCAAGTCCAAGGAACCTGCCCTTAAGCCTGTTGGTGGGATTTCCAAAGGTGTGACTAAAGGTGCGTGTCACTAATGCAGTCAACCTGGACAGTGGAGGAGGAACTGCCCAAAATATCTGGAGGACATGAGGCTTGGAATAGTGATTCCACCACCACCATGTATTTTTGTTGTAGATGTCAATTCAACTGTCTCTACATCATGGGTATTAGATACTGGATGTGGATCTCACATTTGTCGAAATGTGCAGGATCTAAAGAGAAGTAGAAGATTGGCTAAAGGGGAGATAGACATGCGCATTGGGAATGGAGCAAAACTTGTTGCGTTGGCCGTGGGCGTGTGCGAGCTATCTCTACCTTCAGGATTAGTTTTAGAATTAAATAATTGCTATTTTGTGCCTGCTATGAGCAGAAACACTATTTATATTTCTTGTTTGGACAAGCAATATTTTATTATTTCAATAAAGAACAATTGTTGTTCCATTTATTTTAATAATATTCACTATTGTAGTGCGCAATTATTTAATGGACTGTATGTCCTTGATCAAAGCAATCTTGTCTACAGCATTAATATCAAGAGGATTAAAATACATGATTTAAATCCCGCTTACTTATAGCACTGTCGTTTAGGCCACATAAACGAGAAACGTGTATCTAGACTCCATAAGGATGGACTAATAGACTCATTTGATTTTGAATCATATGAGACATGTGAGGCTTGTTTATTGGGAAAAATGACAAAGTACCCTTTCAATAAGAAAGGTGAGAGGACTAGTGAGCAATTGGAGCTCATACATACTGATGTGTGTGGGCCAATTGCCACGCCTGCCAGGGATGGTTACGTCTACTTCATTAAATTTACTGATGATTACAGTAGATATGGATTTGTGTACCTAATGAGGGCCAAATCCTATTCCTTTGAAAGGTTCAAAGAATTCAAGAGTGAAGTAGATAAGTACCTTGGCAAAAGTATCAAGGCTCTACGATCGGATCGTGGAGGAGAATACTTGAGCCAAGAGTTTGACGACTATCTTAGAGAGTGTGGGATCATGTCCCAACTCACTCCACCCGGAATGCCACAATGGAATGGCGTGTCCGAGAGGAGTAATCGAACCCTATTGGATATGGTTCGATCTATGATGTGTCAAACTGATCTTCCATTATCATTTGGGGCTATGCCCTATTAAGTGCAGCTTTCACCATTAACCGTGTTCCATCTAAATCAATCATGAAAACACCACATGAGATGTAGAGTGAGAAGCGTCCCACACTATCGTTCATGAAGATTTGGGGCTGCGCTGTCTATGTAAAGCGTTTACAATCAAACAAGCTAGGGCTAAAGTCGGATAAGTTTAAATTTGTGGGGTACCCTAAGGAAACTAAGGGCTACTACTTCTATAATCCAACTGAAAACAAAGTGTTTGTTGCTCGGTCCGGCGTGTTTCTAGAAAGAGAGTTTGTCTCTAGAGAAGCAAGTGGGAGGACTGTAGAACTTGAAGAGATCCAAGAACCACAAATCACTGAACCGATTATGGAACATGAACAAGAACAACAAGGATTTGTGGAACAGCCTGTTCAGGTAACACAAGAGCTTCGTAGATCTAGTAGAGTGCGCCAGGAACCCGAGAGGTATGGACTTCTCGTGACTGATTCCGGTGACACAATACTCATAGATGATGAGCCTACTACCTATGAAGAGGCCATAAAAGGGCCAGACTCTCAGAAGTGGCTAGAAGCCATGAGATCCGATACGGAATCCATGTATACCAACAAAGTATGGACTTTGGTGGAACCACCTGAAGGGGCGCGGCCCATAGGGTGCAAGTGGGTCTTCAAGAAGAAGATCGAAATGGATGGTAATGTGATTACCTATAAGGTCCGATTGGTGGCTAAGGATTCAGACAGATTCATGGTATTGACTATGATGAAACATTTTCAATCGTCGCTATTACCATATCCATCCGAATCCTACTTGCAATTGCAGCATACTACGACTATGAGATTTGGCAGATGGATGTCAAAACAGAATTCCTTCATGAGAATCTCCTCGAGGACGTGTATATGATACATCCGGAGGGTTTTGAAGATCCAAAGCAAGCCAACAAAGTCTGTAAAACTGCAACGATCCAAAGCAAGCCAACAAAGAGTTTGGCTTCATCAGAAACGAAGATGAGTATTGTGTCTACAAGAAGGTTAGTGGGAGATCTGTAGCTTTTATGGGCTTGTATGTGGATGACATACTACACATTGGAAACGACGTTCCCATGCTGCAATCTGTTAAAGATTGGCTAGGAAAGAGTTTCTCAATGAAAGACTTTGGGGAAGCAGCCTATATACTTGGTATAAATATCTATAGAGATAGATCTAAGAGACTGCTAGGCCTAAGTGAGAGTACATATATTGACAAGGTGTTGAAGCGGTTCAACATGCAAGATTCCAAGAAAGGATTCTTGCCCATGTCACATGGAATCAATCTTTCGAAGAGTTGTTGTCCTTCCAATGAGATTGAGAAGGAACGCATGAGTAGAATTCCCTATGCTTCGGCCATAGGATCTATCATGTACGCCATGTTAGAAACTAGACCAGATGTGTCATATGCCTTGAGTATGACAAGCAGATACCAATCCAATCTGAGTGAGAGTCACTGGATTGCAGTCAAGAACAACCTAAAGTACTTGAGAAGAACTAAGGATGCTTTCTTGATATTTGGCGGTGAAGAAGAGTTACGTGTAAGGGGTTACACAGATGCAAGCTTCCAAACCGATAGAGATGACTTTATATCACAGTCGGGATATGTCTTTTGCCTGAATGGAGCAGCGGTGAGCTGGAAGAGTTCCAAGCAAGAGACGGTAGCTGATTCTACAATAGAGGCTGAGTACATTGCTGCAAACGGCGCTGCAAAGGAAACTGTTTGGATCAGAAAGTTTGTTTCTGAATTTGGTGTTGTTCCTAGCAATGCGGATCTAGTCGAGTTGTACTGTGACAACACTGGGGCGATTGCGCAATCAAAGGAGCCCAGGACACACCAGAAATCCAAGGACGTGCTCAGGAAGTTCCATCTGATTCGAGATATTATCGATAGAGGAGACGTTCAGATATGAAAGATTCCTACAGATGAGAATCTGTCAGATCCACTTACAAAGCCGCTTGTGCAGTGGAAGCATGAAGGGCACACTAGGAGCATGGGCATACGAGATGCGTCATATTGGCTATAGTGCAAGTGGGAGACTGTTGGAATAGATGCCCTATAGACAATCTAGTTTAGTATGAATTTATTTTGGCTAGAACATTTATTGTATTATTTATTAGATATTTAATATAATGAAGTCCTTAGATTTACAAATGTGTTGTTTATCTTAAATATCCCTAGTCCAGTATAATGATAAATGGGACAATCATCTATAGACTAGTATGGGTTGGATTGATATGGAGATATCATGATCCAACACATGGGTGTGCATTAAGGGTAATGGCGCACTGGATTGACCCATCTCCGAGAAGGCTACATACACGTTATGTTAAGTCACAAGCGCTTCTCGTGGTGCAATGGTATTGTCATCCTTAGACTTGAAGTCACTAGAAATTCTAGTTGTGGACTATTGTGATTTTGGTAGCGTCAAACGCTACACCGTAACTGGGTAGTTATAAAGGCGTGTACCGGATACAATAAGAAGCAAGCTTAGAGATCGTAGTGCACGTATATAGAATTTTTCCCTCCCACATAACGGGAGCAAATATCCTAGGCCACTCGAGGGATAGTGCTTATAGAATGTCTGGCCAGACTCAAATAAATCAATATAGGATATTGATGTTATTTGCACGAATAAGGCTATTCCCAGGATCGAGAAACTATGGATTGGATATACGAGTGTGAATTGTATGTCTCGTGTCCAATCCAGATATAGAGACAAAGGGATGAGACAATTACTTGTACAAGGTTTGTCGGATGACTACTCTATTAGTTGGCTAGAATGGATGTTTTGCTAGAAACCGCTCCTTATTAGCAAATTGTTGCTACCAACTAGATAGAACCTATGGGGTCACACGCTATATAGAGTTGAACTAGATTTGGGAATTAATTAATTTTATTGATTAATTAGAAGGATCACTTTGCAACACCTTGCAAAGTTAGTAGGACTAATTTGCAAGGAAGGGACTAAATTGAATTCTAGTAGGACTAGAATAGGTCCTTTAGGTAGTTGACATGTATTTGTTGGACTATATAAATGATGCTCCTTCCTTCCTTCCCACACTTATGAGCCTTTTAATCATAACTTGAGTGGGAGAGAACAAAATGAGAGAGAGCAAGCAAACAAGAGGGTCGATCGCCCCCTTGCCGCCGCCCCTACCCTGTCGGCCAACAAAAGAGGCGCCACCTCCTTGTTGCCTCATGTTGCGTGATTTCTTCTTCCTCTTCCTCCGTTCCTAGCTAGCATAAAGGAGAAGGAAGATCTAGATCTCAACTCTAGGCGTGGATCAACGATAGAGACGTGACACAATTCACGTTACAAGTCATCACAGGAGAAATCCTAAGGTGTGTAACTTGATTTCTTCCTTTACCATCGTTATGTCTCTTGTCATGTGATCCTTGGAGTGTATTGAATGGATAAATTATGTTTTTCCGCTGCGTATCCATGATCAAAACCCTACAGATTAAGGTGGTGCAAAACCTTAATTTTCTTCATGATCTTAGAGCATGTTTGGTAAACAGGAAAAATAGCCAGAAAAAAATCGAAAAATCGGTGTTTCTAGAAACAGAACACCCCCGGATAAAAGGCAGAAACAATGATGTCAAACATATTTTGGATTAAATAAAAACAACGTTAGGATTCTACCTTAGGACTCGTATTTTAGAGTTTTGGTCAATCAAATGAAATTAGAAGAAGGTACTTGATGAGTTGCAAAAGTGACCCTTGCAAACAAAATTGTTTGCGTTCTTCAAGATTATTGGAATATTCCTTCACTGTAGGTTGTATACTACATATTCAGTTACTTTAAAGGCCTGATTTTCAGCCCTCCATGATGTCGCGAACAAAACTGTTGGTGTTCTTTAAGTTTGTTGGAATCCTCCTTCACTGCAGGTTGTTTACTACATCTTCGATTACTTTAATGGCCTGATTTCCTTCTCATTTCAACTTATGCATAGTTTGCTAAAAAGAAAACGAAAGAAAAAACTTATGCATTACATATATATGAAAACCAGTGAAAGTGAAGTTCAGTTTTTTTCTACAGATTTCCTAACACTGGTTATAGGCGGTACTTTTGTAGAAGTTGATTTGCTCTAGGGAGAATTTTAAAAACATGTATGTTGACATGACACTTCAATGTCAATTGAAGTCCTATCAACTTTTAAGGCGCTTTTATAACCCTTATCTCCCTCAATTCTATGTCGATTTGAAAGGTAAATGTCCGTTCCAAGCTTCTTGTCCACCCAGAACTTCTTACGGTAGTAATGAAGCAGCATGCAAGAAATCTCCTTGCATGACCCCTTTTACTCCCAGCATGAAGAAGCCTCTCAATACTTTTTTCAACTATGAACAAACAGTGTGTTTTTATTACTTGTTACCTTTTGCTCATGCTGGCAACTCTTTGTCCAATTTTACTTGAGGTAACCATTTTGTGCCTAAGATATTAGAATGGATATGTAGCATCTGAATGTGTTTACCAAATTAGTAAGATGGAGGGGCCAATTTTCAAGAAGGGCTGATATGCATGATGTTAAATGTGCTATATAATCTTGTTGTGTACCTATTCTTGACTGTCATGTTTGCTAGGAAAAGCCCGTATGTAGGAAACAAATATTATTATCTTGCTTTAGCAAGTGAAAAAGAAAATAAAAAAGATTTAATTGGGTAAATTTATAGTACTTTTACAACTAATTACGCAATCGGGCTGAGGGAGCAAAATTGCTGTAGTTAGAATCACACGCTCTGATCTCTCTCCTCTCCTACTTTTCATTCTACTTTTTAGGGTATTCTAATTTGTCAGTTTCCTTGTTCCGAAAAATTAGCCTTCATCCGAAAATTTCAGTTACTGGTAGTTATCTCCTTCCTTTGGAGATAACTGTTTCTTTTATTTGCCCTTACCCAGAACTTTTAGCAGTTTCTGTCAGTTACTGACAGTTATCTGCTGGAACTTGTACTTTATTTCAATTCCAAACTTTTCGTTGGCCTATCTCAAACCTTTCCCCAATCTTATCTTTCACCATCACATATCCACTTAACAATGGCGTCAACCTCTAAGAATAATCAGTTGGATTTTCTTGTTGGTAAGTCCTCTTTGGAGATCAATGAGATGATGTCTCACCTACAACTTACTGACAAGGAAAAAAGAGGGTGCAATGTTAAAGAATCATCACTTCTGGAAGGCCAGACTATTTTTTGGCGTAGTGTTTTCGGCAAAATAGTCACTACCAGAAACATCAATATCAGCCATCTCAAAAATGTTATGTCCAGAGCCTGGAAAGATCCTGAGGGGTTCGAAGTTAAAACGCTGGGTGCTAACCTGTTCCAGTTTGTTTTCGAATCGGAGGAACAAGTAGAATCAGTTCTTCAATCGCAACCCTGGTTCTACAAGGGAGATGTGATTGTTATGGAGAAGTGGTATCCTTGGCGTAAAATGTTAGAAGTACGCTACACCAGAGCCTACCTCTGGATTCAAATTTGGTATCTTTCACCAGACTGTCAAACTAAGGCTGTGGCTGAAGATGTGGGGGCATCGTTGGGAACAGTTGAAGAAATTGTCATTCCTTCGTCGGGTCCGCTGGTTGGACGTTGCTTGCGACTAAAAATTATGTTTGATGTTTGTGAGCCACTCAGTCGTGCAGCCTTGGCAAAAATTTCGGCTGAACGTCAGGAATGGGTATTTATTCGCTACGAAAAATTACCCAATCTTTGTCATCATTGTGGCCGTATGGGTCATGATATTACAGAGTGTGGGAAGGCGCTAGGTTTGGGTGTACCGATTGAAGATGTGCCACTACGATATGGGAATTGGATGTCAGCAACTGCAATGCTTAACTTTGTCTTGGGGTATAATACGGACATGTCATCCGCCTTTGGTCCGTCTACTTTATCTCGTGAGGAAAGGAAACTGAAATTCCACATCAACCATGTCCAACGAAGTGACTTCACTGGTGGAAGTCCGGAGGAAAGTGAAGATGAACTTGACCCTGAGTCTGATGAAGGACAATTTCAATCCCGCCAGAAGGAAAAAATTTCCCACAGGGATTATCTTGCTCAGATGAGTGATGCGGATATCGGACAGGATGAGCCATTGGAGGACGAAGGTGTCCCACTGGTTCGGCAAACTACCCAAAAAAGGTACTTTAATGTAGCACCTTTTGCACGGCGTTTTATTAGAGGTGGAAATCTTGGTGAAGCTTTGGATAATGCAGTGTCTACTAATCCTGTTTCTGATGATCCTATGCTTAATACTAATACCAATTTGGGAGATAAGAGATCCCCTGAAGTGATGTCTAATTCTGATGAAATTGTTGTTGTGGATCCAAAGAGGGTAAAATCGAAAAATCGAGACGTATCTCTTTCCCAAAAAATGGCAGAGGTTGGTGAAAACCAACCCTGCCAGTCACCATGAGGACTCTTATGGAATGTTAGAGGTTTGGGGAGTACCTCTACGTTCCAAAACTTGAACTCCCTTGTTAGGGAAAAGCATCATGAATTATTTTTTTAATGGAGACGAAATTGCTTGTTCCAAAGGCTGAGTCTGTTCGTTTTAAGTTGGGTTATGATCGTGGATATCATGTACCTCGTTATGGTCTTCGAGGTGGTTTATCTCTTCTGTGGAATAACAATATGGATGTGCAGGTCCTAAGTGCCAACTGTTTTCATATCCATGCTTTTGTGAGGCCCCCGGAAAATGGGTCTTCCTTTTTCTTCACCGTGTTTTACGGCGACCCGGTAACCCATTTTTGCAGAAACTCATGGGAGTTACTGCGACGTCTTAAACCTACATCTAATTCATCATGGTTGGTTGTTGGGGATTTCAACGAAATCCTTTCATCTAATGAAAAACGTGGACGGAAATACCGTTGTTGGAAGCAAATTCAGGATTTCTCGACTACACTATCAGATTGCGATTTGTTTGATTTGGGTTATAAGGGAGAGTTCTTTACCTGGTGGAATGGACGTCAACATCCTTTCTCGGTTCAGGAACGGCTTGATCGGGCAGTGGCTAATTCAGAATGGGATGTTCTATACCCAACTAAAACAGTTGAAGTCTTACCATATGTCGGGTCTGACCATCTCCCTTTGCTGATTACCGCGTCTAGATATGCTGCACCACCAGTGAGAAGTCGGCGCTTCCACTTTGCTGCTGAATGGACGCGGGCACCCGGATGCGAGGAAACTGTACAAGAGGTTTGGCCTTTACCTTCTCCTAGTCCTAATTATTTACATGCTATTTCATACAAAATCAATAGAACTACGAATTATTTACAAAATTGGGGTAGGAAGAATTACATTGCCATTAAAAAGGAAAAAAAGTTTCGTCAAAATCGCCTGTCTTTCCTTAGTAACCAACCTGTAACACAGCATGTTTTTAATCAGAAAAAAGAAATCTCTACTCGTTTACAAAAACTCATAACTGATGAAGAAATAAGACGGAAACAAAAATCTAGAGTTAACTGGCTCAAAGAAGGTGACCGTAATACAAAAAAATTTCATAAAGCGGCCTCGGAACGAAAACGTAAGAATACGATTACTGCTATTATGAATACCAAAGGCCAAAGCTTTTCTAACTTGGAAGATATAAAAGCCTGTTTCATGCATTATTTTAAGAATCTCTTCACTGCTACTTCTGACCTTTTTAACCAAGCTGTTGACTGTATCAATCCTTGTATTAACAAAAAGATGTATGATTTTCTAGATGCACCTTACACCGAAAAAGAAATTCTTGACGCTATAAATTCCATTGGGCCTCAAAAAGCTCCTGGACCTGACGGCCTAACAGCTCTTTTCTATCATACTTATTGGCCTTTTGTTGGCAAAGATATAACTGATATGTGTCTTGATTTTCTAAATAATGGTGGTGATCTTTCTGTCATTAACCAAACTTGTATCGCCTTAATCCCTAAACTCAAAAGTCCTAAATTTGTAGTGGATTTCTGCCCTATAAGTTTGTGCCATGTTTCTTATAAAATCATATCTAAATGTCTTGCTAACAGGTTAAAAACACTTTTACCAGATATTATTGATCCAGCCCAATCTGCTTTTATTAAAGGACGTCACATTTCTGATAACTCTATTATGGCTTTTGAGACTATCCACACAATTCACAAGCAAAAAAATAAAATTGGTTCTTTTTCGCTTATATTAGACATGGCTAAAGCTTATGATCGCATAGAATGGCCCTACCTTCAAAAAGTGCTAATTAAAATGGGTTTTCCAATTAACTTTATTAATCGTATTATGAGTTGTGTAACTTCTTTTTCTTTTACTATTCTTATAAATGGCCAACAAACTGACTACTTCCATCCTACTAGGGGAATTAGGCAAGGAGACCCTATTAGTCCTTATCTTTTTATCATTTGTACTGAGGGTTTATCTTCCCTTATTAACAATGCCGTGTCTAACAATATCCTTTCGGGTGTGAAAGCTGGTTATTATTCTCCTAGTTTAACCCATTTACTTTTCGCGGATGATAGTATAATTTTTGCTAAAGCTACAACGGAAAATGCTATTACTATCAAATCCATTCTCTGCCAATATTGTCAAGCTTTGGGTCAATCAATCATCAATTCCAAAACTGCTATTGTTTTTGGCCCAAAAGTCCAAAATCACACTAGTCAGCAAATTCATCAAATCCTCAATATTCCAATTGCGTCTCAACATGATAAGTATTTAGGACTACCTACCAATATTGGTAAAAATAAAAATAGTTTAACTGATAATATTAAAGCAAAAATCTGGAATAAACTTTGTGGGTGGAAGGAAAAATATCTTTCTCCGGGTGGTAAAGAAGTTCTTCTAAAAGCAGTAATTCAAGCGATCCCTACCTATATCATGTCTATTTTCCTCCTACCAATTACTTTTTGTAAAGAAATTCAGAAACTTTTGAGCAAATTTTGGTGGGGAAATGAAGTTGACAAAAATAAAATTGTTTGGAGAAAGTGGAGTTCACTGTGTTACCCTAAACATGTTGGAGGTTTGGGTTTCCGCCATTTACATTCTTTCAATATTGCCTTACTAGGCAAACAAGCTTGGAAATTTTGTCACAATCCAAATTCTCTTCTTGCTAGGGTTCTCAAAGGAAAATATTACAATAACTCTACTATTATTCATCCCAATTACTCCGATTCTTCATCTTTTGTCTGGAAAAGTATCATCAAAGCCAAAAATATCGTTTTTCATGGTGTTCGTCAAGGTATAGGAAATGGTCAAAATACTTACATTTATCATAATCGTTGGATTCCTATTGGTCTTGATCGAAAACCTTTCGGTTCTCCTAAACTTCCCTACAATTCCAAAGTTGCTGATCTTATCTCTGAAAATTTTACTTGGAATTCAGACCTTATTCGTTCAAATTTCTATGAAGATGAGGCCGAAGCTATTCTTCAAATCCCGCTAGTTTCCCCTGAGTATAATGATAACATTGTTTGGACTCTAACAGAAAATGGGAATTATTCTGTTAAAACTGCTTACCATATGGTAGCCTCTAACAATCTCATTGACAAAAATACGCCTATCTGTTCCACCTCTAGCAACTCAAAAGACATTTTCTGGAGAACTTTGTGGAATTTAAACATTTCAAATAAGATCAAAATTTTCATTTGGCGTATGTTTAACTGCTGTATTGCTACCAAAGACTCTCTGACAAAAAAGGGTATTTTTTTTACCTCTGAATTGTTGTTTCTGCAATAAAAAAAATGAGTTTGCTGCTCATATCTTCCTCGACTCCACCTGGACTCTTCAAATTTATACTTCCAAGTTCACAGATCTGGAAATTCCTTCTTCAGGAATCCCTTTTCCGGCACGGTTTAAGCATTTTTTTCTTAATATGGATCTCCACAGCCAACAAATCTTCTGTTACCTGTTGTGGAACGTTTGGTTAGAAAGAAATAGAAGGACTTTCACATCTGAATAAAAAAATATTGAAGATATTGTTGCCTATGCTATTTCTGAAAATTTAGAATTCCAAAGTGCTACTTATCTTGGTCGGGAATCGTTGAATGCAGGTTCGGAACAAGCGGAGACAGCGGCCTCCTGGATTCGACCACCTCAGGGCGTTCTAAAGATGAATATTGACGCGACTATAGACTCCGGAAACCGCAGATCTGGAGGTGGTGCTGTGATTCGAAACTCCAGTGGTCAGTTTGTGTTGGCAATGGCTTTCTCTATCCCATATACCAACGATTCACTCACGGCTGAGGCTTATGCGGAAAAGATCGCCATAGCAGAAGCCACAAATCGTGGTTTTAGAAGCTTGATTTTGGAATCAGACAACCAGACCTTGGCGAGAAGGTTACAGAAAAAGGAGGCGGCTGAAGGTTCTAGAGAGAGGGAGAGGCTACTGAATGAGACCGCCTCCCAGCTTCACTCTCTTATTTATGTTAGGGTTGATTGGTGCAAAAAAGACCAAAATAACCTTGCACATAACCTAACCAAAATGGGTTTGGGCTGTACTGTTATTTCATTCTGGGCCAATGTTTGCCCTGTTTACTTGTACAACATTTGGGCAGCTGATTTAGCCCACTATTAAATAAATGTACAAGTTTATCTCAAAAAAAATTTACGCAATGGGGCTTTAGAAATGCACCAAGTTTGCAGAGGATAGAAAAACAAAACATGTTTAAGTATATGAATATATGATGTATCCTTTGACCATGTATGAAGCTAGCGACTTAAGCGAGAGGAGCTGGAAACTTTTTATGTGATAAAAGCTATAAAGTTCATGAAGACTAGACATGAAAGTTTCCTTTGACCAGCCCTTTAGTGAGATAGAGGAAAACAATTTTTTGAATACAGAGGAAACATAATTTTAAGATGGGCTGTATCGAACCAAATTGGTTTTTGGATGATAAGACTAAGGGTGGATATGTTGAAGTGGTCAGATTCTTGAAATCTATATACCATGGTACATGGTTGAGGAAGGTGGTGGAATAAAATCGTCCGCATACACATGCATGTCAAGAAGCAAGTGACAGGACACCAAGTTCTTGAAAGTTAAGCTGACATTGGCGGTCCGAGGACATGAGAAACGAAGCTTTGAAAAACTGTGAAAATATATGAAGCTTGTCAACATCCTGTAACATGGCGTTTTCACTATAAGAATGCTAGGAACTTCCCTTACAAGTCCCATATGAAAGTCATATTTCATCGAATATAATGTAAATTCACATTGATGGAACTCTAACAATGCTTCTGTGTAGTATGGATCATTTTTCTGTGTAGTACAACATCTTCTATAATTAAAGGTGTTTAAACGAACTTCTGATGCTTCTGTGAATAAGTTTCGTTATCCTGCCTCTAAATTTGTGTCACTCAATGCTTGAATTTCCTAAGGGCTATATCCTTCATATGATGAAGCTGATTTCTTGTTCTATAATAACTCCTCAAATGATGTAGACGAGTAGGTATCTTGATTCCATTTCAGATTATCTTCCTAATTTTCTCCTCTTCTTCAGGTTTCCGTTTTATGAGAACCTACCGGTGATGGAGCACGACATGACCCCGCGTGTTATGGAGCATAAGAAAATGGTCTCTAAACCCGTAAAAGACGATTTCTTTAACTTGCACTACTAGAAATTTTAGCAAATACCACACTTTATTTGTAGCATTTGACAAATGCGGTAATTGATACCCTAAAGCAGCATTAATATTAATGTTGCAAAGCAAATGCTGTATTATTGTAGCATTAATTCTATAATGCTGCAATTTTAGGCTAAAGAGCTTTTAAATTGCAGCATTAATGGATTAATGCTGCAACGGATGGTAATATTGTAGCATTAATAACATTAATGCTGCTTTTTTGGTTCTATTTTACAACATTAATCCAATAATGCTGCAACGGGTGGTAATAGTGTAGCAATAACTACATTAATGCTGCTTTTTTGGTTTTTTTTTTTTGAAATGGTAACTTTTTAGGTTCTATTTTGCAGCATTAACAAACTAATGCTGCAATCACAAAACATTTGGGCAAAATTTAAACTTTCACTAAATATTTGGGAGGGAATTGAAATTTCATTTAAAAGTATACACTAACCCTAATATAGCAGCCGCCCTACTCTCATATCACCCTCACCCTTCACCCGTATGAACAGATCTCAGATGGAGCGAGAGAGAGAGAGAGAGGGAGAGAGAGAGAGAGAGAGAGAGATGGAGATCTCAGATGAGGAACAGATCGGAGAGGGAGAGGGTGAAGAGGATGAGATGAGGTTCGTGCTCTCTGACCTCTTCATCTTCCTCTCTCTCTCTCTGTTTCGGTCTCTTCCACAGCCAACGAACGCCACCGCCACCGCCGACGAACGCCACCGCAAATCGGAGAATCCGCCGTCGCCTTCGCCTCCGTGTCCGGACAACGCCTCCTCGTCGGCGTCTCTCTCCATCTGCGTTCCAGATCTGGTGAGTCTCTCTCTCTCCCTCCCTCTCTCCGTCCTTATCTCACTCTCTCTTTGCAGATCGGAGCATATGCGTCCTCTTCGCCTCCGGCTGTGGTTCGGACGCCGGCGGTGGTTCGGAGCATCTACGTCCTCTTCACCTCCGGCTGTGGTACGACGCCGTGAGTCTCTCTCTCTCTCCGTGTCTCTCTCTCTCTCTCTCTCTCTCTCTCTGTCTCTCTCTCTCTCTCTCTCTCTCTTTGCAGATCGGAGCATCTGCCGTCCTCTTCAGATCTGGGCATCGACGGTGTCTCTCGGCCGGTTAATATATGAATTCGGCGTTTCTGGGTTTTTGTTAGTGAGGATTGAGTTTCAGGGTTCTTGTATATGGTCTTCATTTTTGATGTATGAATGTTGTATCATATATGGCTTGCAATTGTTTTATCTCTGGATTTTGTTTCTGGAACTGTGATGTATAGTTTGTGATTATGGGTTTTTGATGTTTTTTTGTTTAGGTTTTTGGAAGTGAACCCAGAAGGAAAAGTCGCAGTGATCAAATTCGAAGACAAATGGATCACCATTGTTAGTTTACAAGTCCCAGTGATCAAAATTCTGGGTTTTGATGTATGAATGGTGTATCTAGTGATCGGATTTTGTTTAAATCTGTTAGTTTAGGTGTTTTTTTAGGGACATTCAATATGTTCTTGTGATGTAGAATTGGGGATGTATGGTGATTTTGTACATGGATATAAATTTGTAATGAAAAATTGTTGTATTAATTTTTTGTGTGCTGATTATATGTTCTTGTTGTGTTCCTGTTCTTGTGTTCTTGTTGATTTTGGATGAAGAATGTTTAATAAAACAGATTTTTGAGGGGTAATGATAGTGCAAAAATGCAGAATAAATTGAAGTATGAGATAAAACAAAGGAACTTTGCAAAAAAAAAATTGCAATAAAATGCAGCATTAATCAACAAAATGCTGCAAAAATATGTGTAAAAATACAGCATTAAAGTTCAATAATGCTGCAATTTCTTTCAAAAATGCAGCATTAGTGTGTTAATGCTGCAGGGTGTGAGTATAACTGTGCATCATTAGTTAATGCTGCAAGTAATGCTGTTTTTGCTAGCAGCATTAGCTTAATGCTGCAATGAAAAAACAGCACTGGCTAATGCAGCATTAGCATTAATGCTGCAATTAATGCTGTTTTTACAAAAACAGCATTAATTTTAGCAAATACCGCATTAATCTAATGACGTTTTTGCTAATATTTCTAGTAGTGTTGATGGGTTGACACAATCGTAAGCTATATGAAATTCAGAAATTGAACAAAATTTCGGGGATTGAAGATTATTCGATGTATCCTCTGAGAATAAAGAATGTATACGTAGCCAATCAACATGCATTTTTTGATATGTGTACATATCTCCATCACATAAATCTTCAGAGCTTCATTTCAGAGACCTCTCGGTAGCCATATCTTCTACTACTTAAAAATTTGTAGTGTTCCTAACCTTTTAGATGTTCCTAACCTTATTTTTGTTCCTAACATTTTAGAATAGACCAAAATACCCTTGGACAAACTATCACTACGGTTCATGTTCCAACAGAGGCGCCCCTCAACGAGTGAAACGACGCCTTCTCCCACACCCACACGGAAGCGCCGCTGACTCCGTACTATATACCTCGACTCTACCATACCCAGAGGCGGACCTATGTAGGGGCAAGAGGGGGCAGTTGCCTCCCCTGAAATTTGAAAATTTCTACTAGTACCTCCAGTTTATAGATTTTTTATGAGTAACCCGAAAGGAATATAGAATTTTGCCCCCCTCCCCCGGAAATTTCAAATTGCCCAGTTGTCCAAGTGGTTAGTTGTTGTAGTTGGCAAATTCCACTACACAGGTTCGATTCTCCTCATGGTCAATTTTTTTTTTCATTCTTTTTTTTCCAAATTTATCATTTACCATTAGAAATTCATTGTTTCCTTGAAAAAAAAGTACAAATTGTGACTTGTGAGTATTGTGTTCATATTAATTTGATGTTTGTGTGTATAATTGCTTATGAAATATTACGACATTTGACTGTTGACTTTTAACTTTGACTTTTGACTTCTCGAATCTTGTCCCGGCTGGGTTGATTTCCTGGCTCCGCCACTGACCATACCTGCACCGATTCGGTAGGCATATCAATACTAATGGAGCCACTACTTAGCCAGTGACATTCAATGAAACTATATTAATACTTGTGGATTCACATGTAATCGTTTCGCCGAGGGCTGACATACTATGTTGCCCAAAGCAAACATCACTTTTGAGGACTTCAAACTAGAAAATACAAATTTATGACGGTGTAACCTATTCGTCAAGAACAAAAAGACATCCAAAAATCGATATGCACAATTTTGTACTTTAACCTAATCCACGATATTGTAAAAGCCAAGTGCAACACTTTTCCGCACTTATGCCAAAGATCACCGCACATAAAGAGCACTGCTCTTGGCGGAACAAATTCACATAAGTTGATATATCAAACTTGCGCAAAGGATCATCGTACATAAGAGAAGAACAAAACACTTAGATGGAAAATATCTTCACAAAAGAGGAAGAACACCACACTTAGGCCATGCAAGCTAAATAAGGGAAAAACTACAAAACACTGGATGAAAGTTCCAATTAAAATCCAAAACACTAGATGAAAGTTCCAATTAAAATATCCAGCAACTTGCAACGACCACCGGAATATATTAGAATTGTGATCCAATGCGAAGGTAGTTTTTTGTAGAGAAGTATTGTATGTATGGTTTACATAATGACGCTATACACATTTTAACTAATGTTTATCTGTGCATACATACATTTTTGAAACAATTGGCAAAATCATTGTACACTTCCTCACTATTTAATTAATGCTTGTAAAATATTCTATTATTTCAGAGCTTTTATTGTTTCCAATGGTGGTATCTCCCACGTGCGGCCTACTAGTTTACACTATAAATACTTTCTTTTTTCTTCTTCCTCACTATCTAACCCTAGCTGTCTCCTTTCCCTTCCCCTTCTCTCTCTCTCTATGCCCTCCACCATCATCGACAGCATCACCATGTGGAGGATGGGGTTAAAATGGGCCGCCCTCACAGCCCCCTCCTTCTCCGACCCCAACTCAGCGCCGCCCCCTCTTTCTCTGACCCCTTCTTCTTCTTTCTCCGAAATTGTCGATCGGGACGGGGTTAAATTGGGTCAACGCTGCTCTCTCTTGGTTCGAAAATGCTCTCTCTTGGTGGCAGTGTTTGATTTGTGGTGATGGTTTGTCGTTCTTGGTATGCCCACTCTCTCTCTTCGTTCGCTCTCTCTCCCTCTCTCTGTCTCGGATCTGGAGGGGAGGTGGCTCTAGGTCGACTTTTGAGCTGGGTTGGAGATGGAGAAGACTAGTGGTTCGGAGGCAGAAAACAGAGGATGGTTTAATCGCAGCAACGGTTGTGGTGGTCTTGCCGACGCAGCACTGTGGCATGTCTGCGTGGTGGCATGTCTGCGTGGTGGAGCGCACCATTCTGCTTTTGACAAACAAGCAAAATTTGGTGGGTTCCATCTGACTATTGCATATTTGTCGAAAACTGAATGGCGCGCCCCACCACGCGGACATGCCACAGTGGTGGGGCTAGCCCCAATGAATACTTTCTCCCTTTCCAGAGGAGATGACGACGACTCGTGGGGTGTCTCCGGCCAACTGCGACTTGCAATTTTCTTGGAGAAGTGAGGTTATGGTGGATGGAGTGTATCTGGGTATTGGATTTCTGAGGGGTTTCAGGGTTTTGTGTTGAAGGGTCTGATCTGTTCGAGTACGAGATCAAAACAAAGCTTTGGAGAATTATATAGAAAGGGAATTCGGAATAGGAATGTTAGAGTAATCGATTACAATGATGTTTCTGGCAGTGGGTGTTGGGTCTGGGTAGCAGAGGTGAAGGGTGATATTGGTTTGTTGAATGTGGACAGAGGGTTCGAGTTTGTGAAAGAGAGAGAAACGGATGGAGAGATTGAGAGTGAGAGATGCAGCCTCATCTTCTCCTTATCTGCATTTCACTTCAAATGCTCTACAGTTGAAGTATAAATTTCTCCCTTTAGATACCAAACCTTGCTACTGTTGTTGCTGCTGCTGTTAAGTGTAATTTATTAAGTGTAATTTATATAGATAAAATCTGGCAAGCATTGGAAGTTGTGGTTTTGGTTGTGGTAGTAGTGATCAAAAACACCAAGAACATCAACAACGTGAACAAAATAAACAAAAAAACATAAATATAGACAAAATGGTCTTAAAAGGTCATATTGCACCTCATACTAACTGATTGTAACAGAAGGGTGCTAAGTCTAACGTCCATCCGGGGTATTTTGTCTTTGACAGGGGTTTTTTGACATATCTCCGAACACGAGGGGTGTTAATGTATATAACTCATACAACGAGGATGGATTTGGTCTTTTCTTTTATGATAGAAAAGTGTTAATTTTGTTGGGTGAAATGGTAGAAAGTACCATTGACTCATTCGTTACTCGATGTCAACACTCTGTTAGTTATAAGAGTGGTTTTGAGTATTTTCAAACTAGGGGATAGAAGGCTAGTAAAATCAAAAATGTCATATCTCAGGGATACTTTAAGTCATTTACCCTTAAATCATTAAATGTACTTTAATGAAGTTGTAGTATAGCAACACGTGTGGAGTTGGATAAGGAATACTACCACCTTCCTCTCTTTCTCTCCGATTTGACTTCCAATTATTTATTGAATAACTTTGACCCAATGATTCTATCCGTAAAACGATGCAAGAATTTGGTAATTTTTTCATTGTACTCTGGAACACCATGGAAAAGTAAAACTCCATAATTTTGCTATCTAAATCATCGGATCAATTCATGTTACCGTTTAAGAAGTCGAAACAAAGAAAGAAATTGAACAAATGAAGTATGTTACGCGTATCTCTATGACTATCTCTATGAATTTCATACTGCTATAACATTATTTTCTCTCTCTAACTAATTCTCACATATTTGTCTCAAAAAGAATTATGTCTCCAACCACCACCAACTTCCCCTTGAATTATATGCAAACTTGATAGTGGAAAGATTGAGCTGAAATGGAGGTAGTATAAATAAATGAAGCAATAGGTGATCGATTATAATCTACAGACAGACCTCTCATTGAGCTCTCCTCTCCCTCTCTCTGCCTAGAAGAATTTACCTCCGGCTCTCCGCATATCAGCTGTGATGTCTTCCTTCACTTCTTCCACTGACTGGTCACCTCCGGCGACGGAGGCGAAATCTGCAGCAGCACCATGGCAAAAGGGGAAGGATCGACACATGAAGGTGGGATGAAGAGGACGAAGTATCCGACTTCCTCGTGAGTGTGCCACCAAGGTGTTTGATATGACAAGACAACTGCATTGTCAGGACCCACGGCCAGATGGTGGCTTGGTTGCTCCAGCAAGTCGAGGACGCTGGGATTATTGAGGCCGCCACTCAGGTCGATTATGGTGCAGCCACCGCCGTCTCAACAACGACACCACCTCATTCATGGCCATAACTGCCGAGATGAGATGACTATGTAGTGCAGCTCGTGGTGGTTGTTTATTAATTTTTTCTTGTCTTTTCTTCTTCTTTTTCTTTTTTTGTAGAGATCCATCATTGATGGATTCAGTCTGAGCTTTCATGTACTAGTCCTGTCACCGATTGTGTGTTTATCAGCTCAAGTTAATGTCAATGTCGCCGTTAGTCTTCCTTACCTATGTGTGTGCCTGCGTGTGAATTTCTTATTGTGTTTATGAATGCAGATTTTGCTGAATTCTTTGATCATTTCCCTTCTCGTGTCAGTCTGTTGATAAAAGATGAACATATTCATTTCAGTGCATACTTAAATTAGCGTATCCATAAAATGAGTGTTAGCTCAAATGGTAGAGCATTTAAAAACCATTTCATCAAGTCCTGGGTTCCAACTCAGTAGACAACAAACAGGTAAGTCCTTGCAAAAAATTTAGCGTATTCAAATTGGTCGTACGTTTTTCGCCTATTCAGCAAGTTAACAGCTACTTCCTAGTAGAAAATAGGGTTGATGTTTTTCATCATTTTTCAGCTCCGACAATTTTGTAAATATGAGTCGACAACAGATGTCTACGCGCGCATTCTAGAAATAGACTGTTTCGTGCGACAAAAGAAAGTTAACGGATACAACGGTAGTTTAGTGAGACTCTCTGAAGCCAGGAACTGTTTTCCATATCTCGTATTCAAACTTCTTCAGATTTAGCAGATTTAGTATGACAACCATGTCTTCGATGTAGAATTCAAAATTACAAACATTTCTTCTAATTCGTCGATACGAGAAGAAAATTGTTGTGTGAAGGAATCAGGTTTTTGTCAATTTTATGCCAAATTTTTTTCTAGGGTTTAGCACTTTTGCTTGGTTTTACTACTTCAAGAATTATATCTAGATTTATGTCCAAAATTCTGTAGATGTAGCATGTACTCTACCTGCATTGATCATTTTCCCTTCTTGTGAGGTTGCATGTTGATAGACTATGAACATATTCATCTTAGTGATCGCTTAAATTGGCGTATTCAAAGCCGTTGTAGCCCCTTTCTTGTGTTTTTTCCATATTCAACAAGTTAACAGCTACTTCCTAGTAGAAAATACGGTTGATATTTTTCATCGGGTTTTCAACTCTGGCAATTTCTAAATATGAGTTGACAACAGACGTCGACGCGCACATTCTAGAGATAGACTGCTTCGTGTGACAAAAGAATGTTGACGGATACAACGGAATTTTTATACTAAATGCTGACAAATACAACCAAAGAGACAAGCATAAAGTAGTTAGGCTTTTGATGAAAGATAGACTCAACGAGAGATCGCATCTTGAGTGACCGACTCGGTAGGCGATTAATGAGGTACACATAGGTGGAGAAAGCATAAAGCCAGTACTAAGTCGACATCAAGGCATGGCGAAGCAGTGCGAGGCACGTTTCGACAATGTGTCATTGGCGTCAGGGATGATGTATTTAGGTGTATGTGTCAGGGATGTGAGATGTGATATTCCGTTACTTACAAAGACCAGTGTACTCCTCCCACCTCCATTGTCATAGTAGAGAGATTGAAGGGAAAAGAGAATAAGTTTTCAAATAGCGTACATAAATGAATAAAGATTTTATGAAGTTGTTATTTTGCGTTGCATGGGATAGAAACATATATATTTAGAAAGGTCATTCACACAAATAACATAGTATTTGGAATCACCATACATGAGATGTCCATATGTCAAAAAGCACAAACTCGAGTGGTCGTGATGACATAATACTATAATCATAAAAGAGTTATTAGTGAATCTCTGTGCAACTGCACCCATTGCAGGACAAGAAATCGGTGGATCTACTGAGAGGAAGATAAAAATGAGAAACTAAATGCCAACAGACAGTGCTCGTCTGATGACCGAGTCGATGATGCCAGGAGGTGAAGGACAGACGAGACTCCGAAACAACCGTAAGATCAATGAAGGAGAGGAGGTGGATGCTCGCCACTCATAGACGTCTTTCCTAAGCAAACTTGTCATAATGGCGCCCCGTCGCTCAAGGTTTCGAGACAAATCAGGGGAGGAAAACACAGTAAGAAGATCATGAGAAGTTCATAATTTGGAGACATATATAATGTTTTCCTTAATAGTAGAGACACAAAGAACATAAGATAATGTAAAAGAATGAGAGGAAGAGTTAAGCAACATCGACCAGTGTGAGTAATGGGAAGATCGATACCATCACCAATCATGTCTCGGACTGATTTTGGGGTTGGTGAAGAGAGAAGTTGTCAAGACCTGCACTGATGTAAGGAGTGACCCAATATGAAGAAGACATGACGAAGAAGTAGGTGGAACTCAAACAGAGTGGTGGCAACGTGAGCTCTTGGCTGCCAATAAGAGGGAGTTCAGGTTGACTGACAAGAATCCAACGAGCGAGCCAATCTGGTTTGCTGAAGCATCGAACCAAACTGAAGACTGGGCGGATCATGCGATCCTGAATACCACAACACTCAAAGTATTCCATGACAAAAGAGTTGTTAGGGTTAGGGACCGTGATAATAGGGCGTGGGTGGGTGTGGGTGTGGATGTTCGTGGAGGTTTCTAATGCTACTAATGATCTGTTGAAGGAATAAGGTGGGTGAGAGGGAGAGGTTGAGAAATTGGGGCTAATAAGGTGCTTCATGTGTTTCTTCTCTTTCAGCTTACTTTACTTTTTTACTGTATTCATTGGGTCACTTTGACCTAGTAATTTGATTAGTAAAACGATGCAAAAATTTGATAATCTTAACATGATTTTGTAGAGCAAATTATACTCTACAATATTTTGGAAAAAATGTCAAATTGTTACACTACTTTACTATCTAAATCACCGAGTTAAAGTGATTCTTTACGAGTTAAAAAATAAACCGGAGTTAAAAGAGAAGAAACGGATGCAGTAGTTGGGTAGGGGTAAAAGGGTGAGGTTAGTAACAATTAGGGGTGCACACGGATCGGATCGGTCCGGATTGAGGTTGAGTTAATCCGATCCGCCGGTTTACGGATCGAAACGGATCGGATCCAATCGGATCTACGGTTTTGCGGATCGGACCGGATTAATCCGCGGATCGCGAATATTTCAAAAGAATTGAATATGTTCAACTAACACAACAAACACTAATACGCAATTATCATGTAGTATAAGTTTTAGTTAACTTACAGAATATCTTACTCGATATATCATTAAAAACTAAAATTATTCAACGCAACATTGATTAAGTAATGACATTACTAAGTTAAAGTTAGAATTAGAACAAATCACATTGATGAATGTAGTAAAAACAACATAATAACAAGTATAAACGGATTGAACGGATTGAGGGATCGGATCGAATTTATCCTAGTCTAACCCGTCACGGATCGGTTTGGACCCGATCCGTCGAAGATCGGACAGATTTGCGGATCGGTGCGCACTGACGGCAGTTGTGCACCCCTAGCAACAATACTTCTGCACGAACAAATGTTCACTAGAAACGTAAAAAAGAAAAAGGCCTGATTGAAACAATAGTAAAATAAAGAAAGAAATCCACATTGGATCAGGTGTGTGAGGGTGGCCCACTAGATGAATTTGTTACAGATCTGATGCGGGCCCCCATTGGGTTGTAGAAAGCAATAAAAATATTGATTACCATCCCATAAACAAATAGCCCATGTTCATATCAAGGTTCTAAACCCCTCGAAACGTAAGTAACTTTGTCGGCTTTGAGATAAAGAAAAAAGACACGTGTTTGTTAAGGATAAAAGACATTTTCAGCCTCCTTGTAGTTTGAGTCTTCCAGATAGAACATGACACGTCCACCTCTTCAGTGTGTTGAATTTCAAATAAAAAGAACGAAGTTATTAGTCTGGGAAGGAGTCGAGCACTAAAAGTTGATTTGGATACAAATTTGCACCGCATGTCACAAATGTATGATACCTTTTGTTGTCAAAATAAAAGTATTATATCTTTGAGCATAGTAATTAAACATGGACCGGGTCAATATACGAGTTCGTATTTACAGTTGACTCGGTCAAACTCGGCGAATTGGTGATAAATCCGGTGATCCGGTCCCGGTCAACTGTGTTGAACGTGTCTTATCTTGTACACACTGTAAGCATTAACTGAAAATTGAACTGCTTGTGTTAATATTTTTTTTTGAACATTTTTGTGATTTCATTCATATTACATGTATTAAAATGTCAAAATGACACATGAAGTTACTTATTTGCGTTACTAGACAGCACATTTTAATTTATTTTACTATAATTTTAATATGATGTGTGATTAAAAATTATTTATTGACTCATCGGTCCAACCGGTGACACATTGACCCGTCACCTTTTCCTGTTTAATCACTTGTCCGGGTTTAATAACTATGCCTTTGAATAATTCCATATCTATTAAGCATAAATATGCCATTTGGCATCTTTGATGTTTACATGTCATTAGCAAACCAATAAAAAAATGACAATTATCCATGTCATGCTTTGTCATTGCAATAATAACATTGCTCTTTATTTTTGTAACAGATGAATAATTAGTATTTAGTTCACTGTCATAATGCTAATAAGTGTTAATTGTTGTTTTCAAAAAACTGAAATTTCATATTAAAAGGCCCCACTCCCAGGTTGCAGAATTATAAGAGATTTGAACGATTACAAATATTTTTTCCTGGAGTATCTACTCTTCTTGCAGACCTACCTTCGTGCATTTCTCATGAGTGTAAGAAAATGTTGTCATTTTTTTAGTCGGTTTTGTTTCTCTCATTATATTATACATGGACTATCTTACATAAGCGAGGCATATACGGAGAGCATTTCATCAATTTAAGGTAAGAAGATCTCTTTCTTTTCTGTCCGCTTCATTGCAAGTTTTGTTTGTCACGGATTCAAGTTATAATTCTTCATTTGTCTTTTTGTTTTTATACTTTCGTTTATGTTCATCCATCCATCAAATCACAGCACGAGGCACACATCTCCTTCCTCCGTGATTTTGTGTGTGTATCTTTTGTTTCCACCACAAAACAAACCATTTGATTTTGTTTCAAATATTGCCTTCCGCGTGGACTGTCTTATAAAGGAAAAAAAGACCAACCGCTTTTGACGATACAACAATCCACCCGCTTCGGAGATCCAGATGAGTGCATGGACCGTAATGTGCTATTGTACTGATGTTAACTTTAGCATCACTTTTAGTACAATCCTTCTTTCATGCATTTCTAATTGAATGTAAGAAAATTTTGTCATTCTTTCTTAGGTTTTGTTTCTCTCATTATAATATACATGGAATATCTTACATAAGTGAGGGATACGACTATTAGGGAGAGCATCCCATCAATTTTAAGGTAAGCATATCCCTCTTACCTTTCTATTTAAAACATAAAAAGTAGTTTCTACTTTGATGATTAGTTTCTAATTAACATGTCGCATAGGTAATAAATTATTATTTTGGACTTTCTTTGAGAGTACGACTTGAACTTAGGATGTACCAAAATATATACTTATTTTCGTACAAAGAAATTGTCTATATAAATTTTAATAGTGGAAGAAAGAAAGTTTAACTAAACTTAGTAAAGAATTGGGTTACAGATTTTTGTTTTATAGAACTCCAGTTTTTCAGATAGACTTCTTAAAAAGAAGAAACAATTGATGTATATAAGTTTATAATGACATAGCAACCTCTAAAGTACATAAACTTTTTACAATTTTATCAGTTGAATACTCAAAGATGCTTTAAATGGTGGTCATTGGCACAATCTAAGGTCCTGGTTCGAATTTGGTGGAAAAAGAAATACAATCCTATAACAAGATTTTACTCTTATTTGTGTGTAAGTTTTTGCCCTGAAGAAAAATGAGAAAAACAATACGTGTATGCAGCAGTAGATAAATCTCATAGCACTGCCAAAATACAGTTGGACGCAAAACAACAAATTGTGTTATTGTCCTACACATGTTAATATTCCTGCGATCTTGGAAAAAACAGTAAGTTGCACATTTGTGTGAGGAATCAGAAGTAGGTTGAGATTTTAGTTATGTCGTTTATTGCGATGATATGTTAAATAGATGGGATGCAATATTTTTTAATCCAACATATCAACCTTAACTGAAAATTGGTTGATAACTTTACCGCTCTCCCGCGCTATAGCGCGGGTTCACGCTTAGTTTTGCATAATGTGGGTGAAACACATCATTTGTTGTTCGTTTAGTTGGTATGATCTTTTTGTTTTATTGTGCAATAGAAATTTGCATCATTGCATCGTGCATGTTGGTATAATGTTTTCGCTGGGAGTTGCTGTTTTACGCTTCGAGGACGAAGCGTTGTTTTAAGGGGAAGGTGATGTAATACCCCTATATTTAGTAGGGTATTTTTGTGTGTATTATTCTTAAATTTTGGTAATTGTTATTTTTTTTTAACTGGGGGTATGTACTTGTAGTTTCTTAAACTAGATAAAGGGGGTTAAAGTGTCATTTCTCAAACCTATTACACCACATGTACCACTCTCTCCTTCTCTCTCGGAGAAAACCCAGTGCATCACCCCGACGCTCCCTCAACGCCTCTCCCCGCTTCTCCCTCAACGTCCTCCACAACTCCACCAGTGGATTCAACCCACGTCTCCCTCAATTCCACTCCTATCAACCTTAAATCAACACTCCCTCTTCTCCCTCGTCACTTCCATCTCCAAACGCAAACCAGTGCCCTGTTTTCAGAAGCTAAAACCCACTGCTCTGTTTTCCAAACCACTTCCGCCAAAATCCATCACCACCATTGCTCAATTTCCGGCGAAATCCATCAACACCAACTCGCGCCTCCTCCCTCTCCTTTCCGGCGAATCTGCAGAGACCAACCAGGACCACCACTGACGCCTTTTCACGCAGACCCAGATTGTGACCCGACGGAAACCCAGTACAATCGACGTCGATTGAACCAGGGGATCCTTCCCTCGCCGTCGTTCATCCTATTCCGGCGTCAAGGAGCGCCGTTCAGCCTCTCTTTCGCACCCCAGCCTCTGCGTTCTTCCGATTCGGTACACCTCTGTTCCGGTAAGTCGACTTCCCTTGCTTGTCAAATTCAGAAATTCATTTACCAGCCTCGTCCAACCAAAATCTTGTCGTTCCTGTTTTGAATTACCTCGAGTTTAGTCATGACTATTTGTTGGTTCAATGCGTATATGCCCCTGTTTCTGGTTAAGAAGAAGAAGGAGGAGGAGATACTATATGCTTTACCGTGTTTTAATTGTGGGGCATTTCTGGCAATTTTGTGGAAATGTTTGGGGTGGTTCTCATACTATCAGAAACTTTGGGGTGGTCTCTGTTATGAACTAGAAGCTGTTTTTTTTTCCTTTTAATTGATTATTCTTAACCAAATAATTTGTATTTTTTTTATTACATATAAATCCTAATTAATTAGTTTCTAAATTATATGAAAATAAACATAAGTTTGTATAGTATAATTTTATAAGTAGAGTTTTATTAATAAAAATAAATAGTTGTTGCTAAATAACAATTTGTTTCCTTAATATCTAGATAACTTTATACTGTGGGGTTATGTCAAGATTTCTCTTTATAAAATATATTTTGTTTACAATGAGATATTTACTCTTTTAACTATTAAAGTTAACATTTCCTTAATACTAATATCATCTTCCAAATATTATATTCTTTTCTATATAACTAGTTGAAATAGATTCTTTTTAAGAATATAGTTAACTATTTTAAAGTTTGTTTCTATTATTTTATTATTATTATTATTATTATTATTATTATTATTATTATTTCCTTAATATCTTAACTTTGCAAAGTTAATATGCTTTTCTAATATTAGAGCCATGTGAATGGAATTGGGAACTTGTCGGGGAAATATTCTTTGCATTTGCATATAGGGCATAATTGCATTTGTTGTATGAGTTTGGTCACTTGTTAATATTAGGATTATTTGGATATTGTAGATTCCGAGTTCGTAGACGACCAGTTCTTTGACGGTCCTTGCTACGAGTACTAGTTCTGTGCTTGCTTGTGTGTGTGGAGCTTTCTTCAATCCAAGTAAGTATATGCACAACATCTTTAAATTACCAATATGTGTTGTTTCGTGTGCGTTATCTCAAACTGTAAATTCGTTTTCCACTTTACAATACTTTGAGCCTTTCTGGTGATTTATCATGAACGGTTTTGAAAAGCATGTGGTTATTATCCAAATTGTGATCTTTTACCCTCGTGAAATATTGAACAATAATTGTACGATAATAGAATTGGGAACGGTGTACAGAGGATGCGTGTGAAGGCTAAGGCCGGGAACACCTACGTGTGATTTCCCTAGGGCATTGTACCCTCTTATTTTATTGTGAAAACTAGGAGTACTACCTATACATGTTTAGGTCAAAACTGTATAGGGGTGTCGACACTTAAGGTCTCACTAGTTATTTAGGGAGAATCGGGATGGACTGGGATATCCCGTAGAAGCACCCTACTTTATTATTATTCCATCGTGACCTCTCTGTCCACATCGAACCTGTTGGGGCTCGTGTTATGCCTCAACCAAATAAAGAATAAAGTTGTGGTTTTTGTTTATCTTCCTGCTTATACTCTCGTGTTAGCCAAAAACTCCGTCTTTACGTTTTGTGGTATACTTACTTAGCTTTTACTAATTAAAATTTTCCTGCGGTCGGCTTTGTCTATTGTAAAACCCGCAGGTTGGCATTGAGGTGGGGGAAGCGCACACACGTTGAAGCTTAGGATTTTATCAGCAAATAAAGTTTAGTTTCATTTCATCACGTAGACATTTCAGACGTTTAGTTTGTTTATTTCTTTGTTTCCAAACTTTGTTGGATGGTTTCTCCTTTTTATTTATAAATAATGTACTTGGGATTTTGGTTGAATTGTACTAGCTGTGAACCTTTGTCCTTCGGGATGTTTCAGTTGGTATCAGAGCCGACGGTTCTAAGCTAGTGCGATTCTCCAACTTCCTTTAATAAAGAGAAATCAAATATTAAAAACATTTTCGAAAGAATTTTAAAATTTACGTAGGACAACTAAAACTGATAATAAATTTAAACAAGCCTGGGTTTGGGGTAGCTTAGCAATATTCTCTGTTATCTTCTAGGAATATTTTAGTTCCCCGTTGTTTGGAAATTCTTATGTGGCATATGTGTATTACTTCATGTCTCACCATGTGAATATCACTGTGATGTTATTTAACATATGTGGAAATATTCTTTATTTGGTTATCTATATGTCTATAGTTGATTTTCGTTGCGATATTGAGTGCATACGTGGATTAGAACCTTTCTGAGACTGTTTCCTTCTATTTTCTCAGATGACCGCCCAACCCGCACCTGCCCTACCAGCACTACAGCCTGAGGATTCCCCGCTGCTCATGACATACTTAGGACCTCAGGAGGAAATGATCGATTACTTCATTCGTGTGCACGAACGCTGCAACGATTGGAGCTTCACTGCGTTTGGAGATGACCGCTTTCGAAACCGATTAGTAGTGGGTCACTGTATCCTCAATGGACTTCCCAACGTGCAACCATGGCTGGCAATAAAGGACAACTTCGAAGAGTTGGTGCACGAGGGTGAAGATGGGAACTTGGTACCTAAGGATGGATTTTGTAATCTTAACGGCGTTTACATGTTTCGACTACATGACCTATATGATAGGTTACAAGAAGCGGCCGATCGACTCGTACAAGAGGAGAATGAAGAACCGGAAGAGGAAGAGCATGATGAGGAACCCGAGTCAGATCCGGAGGAACCGGTGTAACAGGAAGCACAGGATGAACAGATTCCCGAAGAGGAGGAAGTGCCCAATCAGGTTCTACGGGAATATGGAGCAGGTAGACAGCCCATCCCTGCTTCTAATGACCTCACCGATGCACACCGAATAGAGCTTGTGACGTACCAGCCCGGTCAGGAAACCATTGCACAGTACTGTGCCTACATGATAGATATATGTGTTGCATGGGGGCATTTCGATGACCGACATAGCCATCCTTTGACCGTATGCTACTACATACTCCGAGGATTGCCTGATGTACACCCTTGGAGGAGCCTGAGGCATCAATACCGTGACCTACTCGTTTGGAACGCGTGGGGCGAGGCTGTACCTAACGAATCTAGGTACAAACATCGCGAGCAGGACATCTACGAGATCGACCCACTTAAGATTCAAGGACGGCTAGAGGACTTAGATCAGAGTGGGGACCAAGAGAACATGGATGTGGGCCAGGATAACACGGATGAAGACCAGGAAGAAGAACACGTTCAGGAGGAAGAACACGTTCAGGAGGAAGAGCACGACGAGTTTATAGAGGACGAAGAGGAAATAGGTGAAGACGAGATCGATCTTCCAGAGACTGGCTCTGAGTGCCTGACTGACGTTGAGGAGCCTTAACACACCCGACCATTCACCCTTAGTTGCATTTTCTATTCTTCATTGCATTTTTTTTCCAAGTGAGGACGATTAGGATTAGAATTTTGATTCAGTATGTCTTTTGTTGGATTAATTGGATTTCTTTGTGGATTATGTGGTATTTGAATCAGTAATGCATGGTTATCCTATATTTTTCTGTCATGTGTATGGTTGGATTAGAATTTTATTAAGTAAGGTTATACTTAAGAAGGTACAATGCAATATTATACCAGGAGACGTGCAAGGGAAGTAGGAACTATGAGTCAGGGAACCCAAGGAAACCAACCGGCTCCATTTCCAGAACAATATGACCCAATTCGGTTCCTGAACCAGGAACAAGCGACCCTAGCCCTAACCCAACTCCTGCACAACCAACAAGCTGGGGGAGGTGACGTGATGAGTAAGCTTGCAGAACTCCGCCCTGACTTCTTCTATGGGACGGACGACCCGACCATCCTAGAGAATTGGATTCGCGACTTCCACAAGGCATTGATTTCGGTGCGTTGCCCCGAGGACCGACGCATAGAAGTGGCGGTCTATTACTTTAAGAAAGAAGCTGATAACTGGTGGACTTCCGTCTCAGCCGACTTACTCGCCCAGGAAGGCTTTGGATGGGAGCAACTAAAGGAGGCTATGCGTGAACGGTTTTACCCCGACCATGTGAAGTCGAAGAAGTTTGAAGAGTTTTTGCACCTGAAGCAAGATGGAGCTACCTTAACTGCTTACTATGAGAAATTTATGGAACTCATGAGGTTCGGACGTGAAATTGTACCCACAGAAGTACGAAGGATCCGCAAATTTGTCGAAGGTCTGGACTTCGAAGTCCGAAGGGAAATGGGACCCACACGATTTAACTCGCTAATGGAGGCTTATGGAGCGGCTCACGATATGCAGCGCATGCTGGATAGTAATGCCGAAACCAACAAGAAAAGGAACACCGAGACACCAGCTGCAACCGGGTTCCAGATTCACGGTACGGGAAACAACGCTGAAGATAAGAGGGTTCGTCCCAACCCAGCCCCCACCAACCAGTTTGGAAACCCAGACAAAGGTGGACAAGGCCAAGTAAGAGTTTTCAACTGCACGAGGTGCGGAAGAAACCACCCAAGAGTGGATTTCCGAGGAAGGATGGTTAATTGTTTCAACTGTGGCAGGCTGGGCCATCGCAGGTATGAGTGCCGATCCAGGCCCAACAACAACAATGGTGGAGGTTATGGAGGCAACAATGTGAACCACCAAGGAGGAAATGGTGAGTACAACCATGGAGGTAACTACTACAATGGTGGTAATCAATATGGCGAGAACCAGCAAAACGATCATCAAGGTGGAGGTTACCGCAGTGGCAACAATGGAGGATACAACCAAGGCAGGAACAACAACAACAACAGTGGAGGTGGCTACAACAGGGGAAACAATTGGCAAGGTGGGAATGGTCAAAATAACCGACCCCAAGGAGGTAATGCCGCATCAGCAACAACAGTAGCTGCTCTTACAGCACCAACAACTACAACACCAACTGTCACAACCAATAGCGCCACGACAACTATCAATGTCATGAACCCGACTCAAGCGGAACATGCCAATGCAGCAAGTGGTACATCCCTAACCATCTCACCCCAATAATTTTTTTTACCTGATTCAGAAGCATTGTTCCTCTTTACATCGTCACCTTCTGTTAATGGCCTAGGATTACTTACTCTTATCTCGCCTATCTGTCTCGAACTCGAATTTCATTGTCTTGTGACACCATGTACCCTGGACTAGCTAACCTAGATAAAAGACCACCTTAATACCCGGTTTAGTGACTTAGGAAACCCATAACGAGTATAACTTGAGTGACGGGGACGTCACTCTCTTTTAAGGGGAAGGTGATGAAACACATCATTTGTTGTTCGTTTGGTTGGTATGATCTTTTTGTTTTCTTGTGCAATAGAAATTTGCATCATTGCATCGTGCATGTAGGTATAATGTTTTCGCTGGGAGTTGCTGTTTTACGCTTCGAGGACGAAGCGTTGTTTTAAGGGGAAGGTGATGTAATACCCCTATATTTAGTAGGGTATTTTTGTGTGTATTATTCTTAAATTTGGGTAATTGTCATTTTTTTAACGGGGGGTATGTACTTGTAGTTTCGTAAACTAGATAAAGGGGGTTAAAGTGTCATTTCTCAAACCTATTACACCACCTGTACCACTCTCTCCTTCTCTCTCGGAGAAAACCCAGTGCATCACCCCGACGCTGCCTCAACGCCTCTCCCCGCTTCTCCCTCAACGTCCTCCACAACTCCACCAGCGGATTCAACCCACATCTCCCTCAATTCCACTCCTATCAACCTTAAATCAACACTCACTCTTCTCCCTCGTCACTTCCATCTCCAAACGCAAACCAGTGCCCTGTTTTCAGAAGCTAAAACCCACTGCTTTGTTTTCGAAACCACTTCCGCCAAAATCCATCACCACCATTGCTCAATTTCCGGCGAAATCCATCAACACCAACTCGCGCCTCCTCCCTCTCCTTTCCGGCGAATCTGCAGAGACCAACCAGGACCACCACCGACGCCTTTTCACGCAGACCCGGATTGTGACCCGACGGAAACCCAGTACAATCGACGTCGATTGAACCACGGGATCCTTCCCTCGCCGTCGTTCATCCAATTCCGGCGACAAGGAGCGCCGTTCAGCCTCTCTTTCGCACCCCAGCCTCTGCGTTCTTCCGATTCGGTACACCTCTGTTCCGGTAAGTCAACTTCCCTTGCTTGTCAATTCAGAAATTCATTTACCTGCCTCGTCCAACCCAAATCTTGTCGTTCCTGTTTTGAATTACTTCGAGTTTAGTCATGACTATCTGTTGGTTCAATGCGTATATGCCCCTGTTTCTGGTTGAAGAAGAAGAAAGAGGAGGAGATACTATATGCTTTACCGTGTTTTAATTGTGAGGCATTTCTGGCAATTTTGTGGAAATGTTGGGGGTGGTTCTCATACTGTCAGAAACTTTTGGGGTGGTCTCTGTTATTAACTAGAAGCTGTTTTTTTTTTTCCTTTTAATTGATTATTGTTAACCAAATAATTTGTATTTTGTTTATTACATATAAATCCTAATTAATTATTTTCTAAATTTAATGGAAATAAATATAATTTTGTATAGTTGAATTTTATAAGTAGAGTTTTATTAATAAAAATAAATAGTTGTTGCTAAATAACAATTTGTTTTCTTAATATCTAGATAACTTTATACTATGGGTTTATGTCAAGATTTCTCTTTATAAAATATATTTTGTTTACAATGAGATATTTACTCTTTTAACTAGTAAAGTTAACATTTCCTTAATACTAATATCATCTTCCAAATATTATACTCTTTTCTATATAACTAGTTGAAAATAGATTCTTTTTAAGAATATAGTTAACTATTTTAAAGTTTGTTTCTATTATTTTATTATTATTATTATTATTATTATTAATATTATTATTATTATTATTATTATTATTATTATTATTATTTCCTTAATATCATAACTTTGCAAAGTTAATATGCTTTTCTAATATTAGAGCCGTGTGAATGGAATTGGGAACTTGTCGGGGAAATATTCTTTGCATTTGTATATAGGGCATAATTGCATTTGTTGTATGAGTTTGGTCACTTGTTAATATTAGGATTATTTGAATATTGTAGATTCCGAGTTCGTAGACGACCAGTTCTTTGACGGTCCTTGCTACGAGTACTAGTTATATGCTTGCTTGTGTGTGTGGAGCTTTCTTCAATCCAAGTAAGTATATGCACAACATCTTTAAATTATCAAAATGTGTTGTTTCGTGTGCGTTATCTCAAACTGTAAATTCGTTTTCCGCTTTACAATACTTTGAGCCTTTCTAGTGATTTATCATGAACGGTTTTGAAAAGCATGTGGTTATTATCCAAATTGTGATCTTTTACCCTCGTGAAATATTGAACAATAATTGTACGATAATAGAATTGGGAACGGTGTACAGAGGATGCGTGTGAAGGCTAAGGCCGGGAACACCTACGTGTGATTTCCCTAGGGCATTGTACCCTCTTATTTTATTGTGAAAACTAGGAGTACTACCTATACATGTTTAGGTCACAACTGTATAGGGGTGTCGACACTTAAGGTCTCACTAGTTATTTTAGGGAGAATCGGGATGGAATGTGATATCCCGTAGAAGCACCCTACTTTATTATTATTCCATCGTGACCTCTCTGTCCACATCGAACCTGTTGGGGCTCGTGTTATGCCTCAACCAAATAAAGAATAAAGTTGTGGTTATTGCTTATCTTCCTGCTTATACTCCCGTGTTAGCCAAAAACTCCGTCTTTACGTGTTGTGGTATACTTACTTAGTTTTTACTAATTAAAATTTTCCTGGGGTCGGCTTTGTCTATTGTAAAACCCGCAGGTTGGCATTGAGGTGGGGGAAACGCGCACACGTTGAAGCTTAGGATTTTATCAGCAAATAAAGTTTAGTTTCATTTCATCACGTAGACATTTCAGACGTTTAGTTTGTTTATTTCTTTGTTTCCAAACTTTGTTGGAGGGTTTCTCCTTATTATTTATAAATAATGTACTTGAGATTTTGGTTGAATTGTACTAGCTGTGAACCGTGGTCCTTCGGGTTGTTTCAGTGGGTGTTGAATTTGTCCTCAAAATTATTTTTAGTGACAAATCTCAAATTCCAGACTAACGACGTCATTTTTCAAACTGGAGTTCGGTACACTGGAAGGGTGAAAGTGTCAAATCTCAAACTGAAAGGTGAAAGTGTGATTAAAACAAACTAGAGGGGGTGAAGGTGCATTTTACTCGATTATTTATAGTCCCTATGCCAGTTTGAGAATGCAGTTGCGACATTACAAGTTGTTGTGTGAGAATCTGTGTGAGGAAGCTGCTGAAAATTTTAGATTAATTCTTATTTGGTAAATATTATATGAAAGCTACGGTAAAACATTGATAAAACAATTTTGTGTTTGGTAAAGTCAATTGTCTAATAGGGGTGGATCAAAAACTTTGGCCCAGTAGGGATTAGAAAAAAAAAAAAAAAAAAAAAAAAAAAAGAAAGAGGTTTAATGACGGGTCTTTCGATACATGTTGAAGTATTTGACGGTTAAGATGATGAGTTAAATATGCTTAGGCGACTATGTAACATGAGTAGGGGCTAATGTAATTATATTGACGGAATGTAGGGTAACATTTTAAATAAACAAAATTTAGGGTGACAATTGTAAATTTCAAAATTTTATAGCCCCCACTGGTCTCCATATTTGTAACTGCTGTGAGAGAATAAAATGATAAAAATAAGTAACATATTCATGTTTCGTAAGATGAAGGGCAAGGTAAGTAAAGATAAATGCTAAAAACGGTTAAAATTACTATTAAAATCGGGTGTAGATAAATTAATCAGATGTGGGTTCTGAAAAAACTTTTTTCCATTTGCTTCCTGAAAATTACGATGAGACTGCAGAAACTGTCCTAAGAATTAAAAATAATACTTTTACGAACGCATCAAAATAATCTATTTCGCTGTAAAAAAAAAAAAAAAAAAAAAAAAAAAAAAAAAAAAACAAACAGTTATGCTGGAGCAGAGCATTAGTACACTCGCTTTAAGCCCTTACTCCAGCAAAATGAGAGCTTCTTTAAATGAAATAAATTAAAACTTAATTAATATTTTTTTTTTCTCTGATAAACTTTAGACCGAAAATGGAGAAGAAGATGACACGCAGAGAGAGAGAAGAGAGGGGAGAGTCGCGACCAGTGGCGGAGCCAGGAATTGATGAGTGGGGTGCACAGTTTACAATTTCAGGGGTGCCCTTGAAGTGGGGCACGAATTAAATTTTGTTGGGGTGTACTTTTGTCATTTAAAGAAGGGCAGAGGTGTAAAAATCGAGAATGTAAGTGGTATACTAGTAGTAAACGAACAGTTCAGCTTGCACCCCCGTGCCCCCATGTCCCTCCGCCCCTGGTCGCGACAATGTTCAATAAAAAGCTAACCCCCCACTTACCTCCTCGACCACATCGATCTCCAAATCTCTCTCCTGCTCTCTCGCTCTTACCTCTCTCTCTCAGACTCTCTCTCCAAATGGACATGGATAATTCTCAGATCTCCGGTGAGCACCAAACAGCTTCTGGCTCTCACGCCGGTAAGCGACCGCTGAGATCTTCACCAAAGGGAGCTCAACCGAAGAAAGAAAACCGACACACAAAAATCGAAGCCAGAGACCGGCGGGTTAGGCTTCCGGCTGACTGTTGTGCGAAGATCTTCAAATTGACCGCGAAGCTAAAGCTGAATACCCACGGCCAGACCATCGAGTGGATGCTAAGGCGAGTGGAGGAGTCCGGGACCATCGCTGACGCCATCGCCGCAGGAAGCAATCGCTTGGCGAAACAGTCACTACCATGCCCGTTGCCTCGCCGCCCCCACAAATCCAAGATGAATCTCCGCTTCCGCTGCCAGACGTCGTGGCAGGTGACAACCAATTTGGCTTGGATTCCACAGCAACTGCCGTGGAGGCTAATCCGACGATGTGGGTGCAGCCACAACTACCACCGCCACCATCGCCACCACAACTTGGGGGTTTTGTGGCTGAGCAGAAGGTGAACCCTAGTTGCAGTTCATGTGGGTTCAGTGAGTTACCTTTTGTTACTGCAGGACCCTGGTCTGGCGTGGTTGCTGTCACCGACACCATCAACATCAGCACCACATGAGTCCAATGATTGCGCGGATGAGGAGATTCTTAACCTTGACGACTACTCAGGAGGTGGAAGTGGTGGTTGGTTCAGTCAATTAATGGACGCCGACCACCCAATTTTCCAGAATCCGTACCCGCCACCAACTGGCTGCCAGCAGCAAGAGGAGGAGGAGGGTGGTCCGAGCCGTGGCTGAAACTGCCACCCTGTGTTAGCTAGTGATGGAGATTGGCAGTGCCTGTTGAAGTTGTAACCTAGTTTGCTTTGTTGTTTCGGGTTTAGTGTATTTTTGTCTTGGTGTATAGTCCGGTGTCTGTAGATGATGAACGTCATCGGTTTAAGATTCGATGTAAGTCTGTTTTCTCTGTACTATTCCTAAAATGAATGTTCTGCTGTTTGTTTCATGTGTTTGATGATTTTTCATGTTTTCGCAACTTCTGATAGTGTTTCCCAAATGAATGTTTTGATACTTTTTCTATGTTTTCGATGATTTTCATGTTTTCCCAACTTCTGATAGTGTTTCTAAAATGAATGTTCTGCTACTTTTTTATGTTTCAATGATTTTCATATTCTTTCAACTTCTGATGGTGTTTCTGAAATGAATATTCTACTGTTTTTTCTATGTTATCGATGATTTTCACTTTTTTCCAACTTATTTTTTCTATGTTTTCAATGATTTTCACTTTTTCCCAACTTCTTTTTTCTGATATTGCTATTGTGCGTACATGTGTAGTCCAGAAGCAGTTGTCTTTCGTTTGTGTGATGAACGAACGTCTAAAGACAATTATATTTGTTGCACTTCACTGCGCGCTTAATCTTCTCGCACTTAAGATGACGTATTCAAAGTTTTTCGCATTAAGTTGATATAATTTAACTCCTACTTCTTAGTAGAGGATTAGGGTTGATGTTTTTAATCAGTTTTCCAACTTGGGCTATTGTTAGATATAAATGAGTCGACACAAAATGTTTTATGCGTGTTCTATTAGTAGACTGTTTCGTGCAAACAAAGAAAGTTAACGGAAGCAAAGAAACGGTATTATTTGTCTCCGCGTGCGTTTAAGATGGATGTGTTCGATAAGTAGACAGTTCCAAGTCAACAGAAGCAACGGTATTATTTGTCGCCTCATGCGTTTAAGGCGTTTTTGTTCAAATCTGTCGTAATGTGTTTTCTACGAATGGAAATATTTTAGGTCAAGCATTTTCATCAAGAAAGACTCCGCTGTTTAATAATAGATTACAGAATAAATATATAGCCTTGCTACTTAAATTAATAGTATAAATTGAAAAACCACGCCCCTTATTAACGCGTTCGCTTACCATGGCGTCTCCCTTGACTAATACTTTTGGCCACAGTAATGCAAATTTGTGCAACAGTTTAAGTCCGTGACTAAAGCCTATTTTTCTAGTAGTTCAACTCGGGGTTGAAATAGACTCGACTTTATTACTCGGTTGTGCACTTACGCATACACGTTAGAAATCGAGTCGCTCTCCGCGGGCATCTTGGCAGACTGCTCTAGCAACCAATCCACGAAACTTCTGCCTTAGGTGTGTGCACGGCCACGTTATGCGTAACAGCAATTTATGTGTCGCCACGGGCCTACCTCATGGCCCGGTCTTGGTTTGCAAAACGGGCATCAATAATTCGGCCCATATGATCGTGGTCAAGTACTGGATGGTGAGTGTGACGTGTTCCCCCTGCTCAAAGTGGTACATTGTAAGAAGAAATGCACATTTTAGCTACTCTGAACTTTTAACTACTATTGAAGAAATAACTTGGCGTTCTTCTTTTTTATCTTCACTCAGGGTCCTGACATACAACAACGATCACTTTTGGAGACAGAATGAAAAGGGGAATTTATCGTGTATGGCTCACTGAAAAGCGAGCATGCCATTATACATTCTCAATTCTTAAATATATGCTTACAAACATAAATATTGTCACGCTTATATGTTTTGTGTTTACTACTTCCCAGCATAAAGAATATTATTATCGTCAAAATTAACATCGCTGTTGAAAAAACATAACATCGCGAGGAAACAATCGTTTCGTATTTCTCCAAGAAAATGTACACAAACAAACTAGATTAGTTTCATAAAATCCAAATATACAAATAGTTTACTAAAGTTTGGGTCAAAAGAGAAATATAAAAAAACTGGAAGGACTGGAATAAGAAAGAATAACATCCACCGATCATCTTTGAATTTTTATAACCTCGACAATAACGGAAAAAACTATCATTTGAGCTTAGACAGACAGAGATTCTCTCTCTCCTCTCTCTCTCTATCCCATTAGGGGTTCGACCATTTGGGGTTCGAAACACCGGAGACATGGTGATTGGTGAGGCCTTCGCGGCTGCCACAGATTCGAACTCGGAGGTTTTCGCGGCAAGCAGAAAAGGAATATTCAGCGGAACCACCTGGCGGAGTCCTAGTGACCGGATCGGAGTCTAGTTGCGGTGAGTGAACAGCCAAGGACCCGTACAAGGGCGGGGAGGAGGAGAGCAATCATTTTATCAAACACTCTCTAATTAGGGTTTCTTTCATCCAGTTCAAATTAGTTAGGGGAATATTATTTTATTGGTAATAACGTTTTGTTTCTGTGTTTTGTTTCTAAACTTGATTGAGTACTTCTGGGTCTTTTGACAAATCCCTACCAGCAGTATCCATCTAGGGATTTGAGATATTATATTTCCTGTGTTTCTCTCTTGTTTCCTACTTTAGTGGGCCGTAATTACTTAAACAAAGCCCAACTAATATGTTTGTCGAGATTAAATTTCAAAACAATGTCGGGTCAGTCAAATATTTTTAACCCAAAATCGTAGTAAAGTCCCGGGCTTGGTTGGACAGGTTGGTCGGCCCACTATTAATGAGTGATATAAAACACTACTGTGGTGGTGTTCTTGGATCAACTTGCAACAAAAAGGTGTTTTGTCATTATTTGCATGTCTTGAAACGTGTTCAATCAGTTTCTCCTCTCTCATTTTCCTTCTTTGACAAAACCCTAGACTGGGCGCCTATAAATAATCCCCTCTAACTATCAATCTTCCTCACTCCTTCACTCTCACTCTCACACTTTATCTCTTAGGTCCTCCACTGAAATGGCAGCCGAGCCCAACAACAACGGCGTCTCCTTTATATTCGACGACTACAAAGAATGCCATCACAACTATGGCAACCCTGAGTTGGTTGACGGTTGTCAGGAGTTCTTTAGGAGAAACCCCGACGACAGAGTTCTGGTATGCGAACCCTGCGGTCACCCCAGGAACGAGCACCGTCTGGAGAGAATCCAGGTCAATGTCTCACCACAGCTCGTGCTGGGCCTGGTAGCTCGCGCACGGGGGAACCCACTAAAAACTACAACAGATCCTGCTTTCGGCGACCAGCTTCCTTCCGACTACCAGGATTATGGTCTTTAAAAGAAGTACAAACAGTCTTTTTTATCAGTTAGTCGTCTGCCTTGTCGTCTTTTAGATTTTTAAAGACCAGCTGTGTTTCTGTCGTGGGGAAACGACTAGTCATCCGAAATAAAAAATTATCAACGACTTTCAGTTTTGTCTTGAATGGATCTAGACAGAAATTTGACCAAACATTTGGGCGGGAAATGAAATTTTTGCTAAATTTTAGGGAGGGAATGAAATCTCCCCAAGTGTTAGAGGCAAAATCAAATCATACCAAAAAATTAATTCACCCTATCTGCTGGCCAACTAACAACTCCCAGCCATTACTCCCCCTTTCGGCCTCCACATCGAATTCAACTATCAAGAACCCTAGCTAACTCATCATCTTCCACTCGACACCACCGACAGCTCTCTCTCTCTCTCTCTCTCTCTCTCTCTATCTATCTATCAGGCACAACCGCGGTCCTCTCGCCACCACCGTCTTTCTCGTTTACCGAATCGATCGTTCTTCATTCCGATTGACTCAATCGGGCACCAGCTGGTTCAAATCTGAGAATGGAGTTTTGGCGCAGGAGGAGAAATTTCATGTCTCACCAATCACAAACATCTGTCCTCAGCAGTGGTCCGTCTCTCTCTGTCTCTCAGTCTCAATTTGGCTTCTCAGTTTCTATTGATTATACATGCGCTTTTCAATTTGGGTCTGAATGGTGGCTTGAGCTCAGATCTAACAAGCTCTTTTCATTTCTATGACTTAAAAGGAGAAATTTTACTTTTATATCTGTATTTATAGGCCGGGCTCCATCTTTCATGCTTATAAATTGTATGTGCTTTAATTTTACTGTGATATCTGCAAATATTTTAACTATGGGTAAATCATGTGTTCGGATATGCTAGCTGAGTGTAGAATGTGGTATATGTATATATATATATATATATATATATATATATATATATATATATATATATATATATATTGTTTCTCACATAACCAAGTGGTTGCTGTTAACTGATTACAAAGTGTGTATTCATGAGCTGAATGATATATCTATGCGGCAACATACGGATAGGAATGTGTGTTTTAATGTATATATAATTTGGCTAGTTGAATGTGACGCGGATGAAACTGAGGTAGCTGAAAATGTGCATGTCTCCCAATTAATGTGTACGGTATGAAGTTTTTAAGTACCCTACATCATTGCTGCAAGTTCATAATCTGATGTGTCCAACCATTTAGTTGTGTAAGAGGCCATGATGATATGGATCTACCAAATTCACTCATTGAAGTTGTTGGGGTGTAATATGCCAGGTAAGGCAAATTTATTTTTGCAGCCAGTTGTTGTCATCTCTTATATTTTAATGAGTACTGATCCGATCCTCTTCATGCTCAATGAAGAGGCCGTTATGATATGGATCGTTCGAATTCACTCTGTAGCCGATACAGCGTCATGATATGCATGGCGAAGCAAAATCCTTTTGCAGTCTGTGATCATGGATGTGTTATCTGGTTTTCACGAGTACAGATCTGAGCCCATTTCCGTATTTCCCTTCGTTCATTCCATGTTTTTTATTTGTTATTATCTATTTCCTCCGTTCAACCTCTCTATTCTGCCGGGTCTTGCGAAGGTTATATTGACCCTCTGATAATGTTGGAAATTTAATGCAAACATTTGTGCATGAATTTCCTCCGTTCAACCTCTCTATTCTGTCGGGGCTTGCGAAGGTCATTTTGACCCGCTGATAATGTTGGCAATTTAATGCAAACATTTGTGCATGAAACGCGGGTCAAAGTGGCCTTCGCAAGTGCCGGCATTCGGTAGTGGATGAACGGATGAATATCCAATTAATGAATGCTAGTTCATTAATATGTTAGTTTATTTCAAAAGGAAATTATCAATTAATAAAAATAAGAGAAAGATATGAGATAAATTACAGAAAATAACAATACATAAAAGTCTTGACCTTGTTGCTAGGTGTACTTGTGAAGGGCATTTTGACCAGCTGATAATTAATGTTGGCAAAATGATGCAATCATTTGTGTGCCTCCAAATCGGGTTGAAATGTCCTTCACAAGTACTCGTAGACTAGAGAAAAAAAAAGGTTAGAATTTGCAACGAATGGTATTTTGGTTCACTTCAAGTCTATGTTATGGCTTACTGCTTCGACAGCTTGGGAAGTTATGAACGATCACATGAATGAAAATATGAATTATAATAGATATCTTAAACGGCAATGTTGAGCTGTATTTGGAGGTGCTCCATCTTTCATGATTTTAATTACAATGAGGTGCATTGTTTCAGAAATAACTGTTGCTTTCAAGATATTATTGGATGTTAATTCAAGATATTGGTTGTCATGAGTACTGATTTTGGCCTCTTCATGATATTATGATGTTCTTCATGCTCACTGCTTGCTGAATGTAAGAGGTTGTGATGATACGGATCGTTCGAATTCACTCTTTGTAGCCGATACTGTGTGATATGCATGGCAAGGCAAAATCTATTTGCAGCTGTGATCATCGATCTCTTATCTGGTTTTCATGAGTACAGATCTGAGCCTCTTCATTCTCACTGAAGAGGCGATGAAGATATGGATCTATTGAATTCACTCGTTGTAGCCCATAGAGTGTGATAAGCATGGCTTAAGGTAAAATCCTTTTGCAGCCTGTGATCATCGATCTCTTATCTGCTCGTTTTAATGAGTATTGATCTGAGTCCCTTTATGTGATTTACCCGGAATGGTCAAGTTTTTCTTGTGCAGTACGGATATGAGCCTATTATTGCTTTTTATGATGTTCATTATGCGCGCTGCTTGGCTAGTTCTTGGTCAGTGTAAGAAACCCTGATGATATGGATATACATATATGTAATTCACTCTATTATTGCATGTGTGTCAGTAAAGACATCAAAATCCCCACCCTTTAAAGAGGAGGATATGACCAGTGCTCTCACACGACGGCTTCCACTGTATTTGAATGATCCAGTGGTCGTCTCTGATTCAGAGGATGAAAAGGATGACCCACCGAAACTGACTATATCCCAGGAACGCATGAAGCCTGCAGCTGAACATGAAAGGAAAGTCGAGCTACTTGAAGGTAACATAATTGTTGAAGTGCCTGTGGAAATCATCAAAGGAATTGGTGAATATGTCGATTAGAGAACAGCAGATGTGGGGGGGGGGAGGCAAAGGAACCAGAAGAAGCTAGATGCTGCTATCTTTGTTGTAGCTTTTGATTACTTTTTGTTATATATGTAATATTGAATCTTTGCCTGTAAGTATTCCCGAAACATTTTCAGTGACAGATATTTGAACAATGCTACCTATGTGTAACTACTACTTGTGTGTTATATATTAACTCATATTCATGTTCAAGGACCGTACAACTTTTTGATAATTAGGTAAAAACTTAAATGTTCAAATATGTCATCAACAAGATTCGAACTTGGGTCAACGTTGTGTAAAAAATATAAACTTCCACAAACCAATATACATTTATTGATGAAATTGCATCAAAATATGCAATTAGTTGAGATAACTATAGAGTTCTCTTTAAGAAAATAATTCCTAATAAAACTCGGGCCCTCGCCGTGTTGGGGGCCTAAAGCGGCCGCCTCGGCTGCTTACTATAGAGCCGGCCCTTTTTGTGAATTATCGCTTAAATAAATTATGGTCAAACATAAACTGAAAAGTCACCTCTAATGTGAAAGTTGGTCTAGAAAGTTTGGTCAACTACGGAGCAAGTGATTGGTCAGCTTTAATTTCGGTTTCCACTTAGTCAACTATATATATATATATATATATATATATATATATATATATATATATATATATATATATATATATATATATATATATACAAGAAGCTGGGAGGAATAGGACGACGAATCCGACTCGTGAGTGTGCCATCAAGGTGTTTGATATCACACGACAACTACATTTCAAGACCAATGGCCAGATGGTGGCTTGGTTGCTCCATCAAGTCGAGGACGCTGGGATTATAGAGGTCGTCGCCACAGAGGTAGGCAAAACCGCCACCCCCGCCCAGATCCCCCGCAGCCGCCACAAGCAAAATGCCACCACCGTCATGCAACGAATACGCCACATGGGGAGGAACCACAGTAACTACCTTCAATCTAATGATGGTGCCACCACCGTCGGACAACAACAAGAACGCATTCATGGCTGTAACGCCTGAGTTGAGCTGACTATGTTATGCAGCTTGTGGTTGTGGTTTATTTGTTGTTTCTTGTCTTTTCTTTTTCTTATTATTTTTTTTTTAGAGATCCATCATAGATGGATTCAATTTGAGCTTCATGTACTAGTCCGGTCACCGATGGTGTGTCTATCAATTGAAGTTAATGTCAATGTGGCCGTTAGCTTTTCTTATAAAAATTATAAAAAGCTTTTTGTCAATTTTATGCCTGAATATTTTCGATGGGTTGGCACATCTGTTTGGTTTTACTAATCTAAGAATTATGTCTAGATTTATTTCGAAAATTATGTCCAAGTAACATGACTCTCTGCCTACATTGATCATTTTCCCTTCTTGTATGGTCAGTCAATAGATGATGAACATATTTATTTTAGAGCGCGCTTAAATTAGCGTATTCAAAGACGGTGTAGCTCCTTTCTTGCATTTTTCGCGTATTCAGCAAGTTAGCAAATACATCCTAGTAGAAAAATACGCTTGATGTTTGTCATCGGTTTTGTTGCTCCAAATTCTAATTAGATATGAGTCGACAACAGATGTCTACGCGCGCATTCTAGAATATACTCTTTTGTGCGACAAAAGAAAGTTAACGGATACAACGGTATATTTAGACTAAATGCTGACAGATACAACCGAAGACCGAAGCTTAGAGTAGTTAGGCTTTTATTGAAAGATAGGCTCAACGGGAGATCGCATCTTGAGTGACCGGTTAAGTAGGCGATTAATGAGGTACACATCGGTGGAGAAATCATAAAGCTAGTACTAAGTAGACATTAAGGGATGGTGAAGTGGTGCTTGGCCCGTTTTGACAATGTGTCAATGGCTTCGTTCAGAAGGGCTGATGTACTTAGGTGTATGTTGCAGGATGTGAGATATGATATTCTATTACTCACGAAGAGCAATGTACACCTCCCCACCCCCATTGTCATAGTAGAGAGATTGAAAGGGAAAGAGAATAATTTTTCAACTAACGTACATAAATGAATAAAGATTTCATGAAGGTGTGATTTCCGTTGCATGGGATAGAAACATATATATTTAGAAAGGTTATCCACAAATATAACATAGTATTTGGAACCACCATACATGAGATGTCCATACGTCAAAAAGCACAAACTCGAGTGGTCGAGATGACATAATACTATAATCATAAAAGGGTAATTTGTGAATCATGTGCAACTGCATGCATTGCAAGACAAGGAATAAGTGGATCTACTAACAGGAAGAGACAATTGAATAACTAAATGCCAGGAGATGGTGCTCGCTGAATGACCGAGTCGATGATGCCTGGAGGTGAAGGACATACTAGATTCAGAGACAACCGTCGAAAGGAAGGAGAGGAGGTGGATGGTGGTGTAATACCCCGTTTCATTAGAAAGGACAAAACCGTAATTTTATAAGCCTAAAAAGAATTTTAGTTGCAAAATAATATTCGGGTAATTTATCGAGTTATTTTTGTATAGAATTTTATGAAAAATATTGAGGTAGTATTCGAGAATTAATACGTAACGTTTCGTAAATTATAGGTAATTTTAGTTTTTAGCGCGTGACCGACCACCGCGAGACTAAATAGGATTGTCACACACAATCACCTGTTGGAATAGATGCCCTAGAGGCAGTTTCTTCTGCTTGGCTTGAGGGCACACAAAACAAGGAGCAGTACACCCAGTAGAGGAATGAGGCAAAGACTTGAGAAGCAGTTTCAATTTTGGTTCAGAAGGATGTCCAAATCTGTTATGCCAAACATGAGCAGGAGGGTAACTAGAAGCATTACCACTAAAAATAATGATCTTGGACTGCTCACTTTAAACAAATGAAGACCTTCATGTTTGTCACCATGTCCCATAACTAAATTAGAATTGTTTCTAACTATAGAACAACTGTCAGCTCCACATACAAAATGACAATCATGAGATTGAGTCAACTGTGACATAGACAACAAATTGAAATGAAAACTGGGAACATGAAGTACTTTCTCAAAAAGGATATCATCATTGAGTTGGACAGTACTAATATTTGAAACAGTAATACTTTTTCCATTTGGGAGATGCACAAAAGTATTGGTAACTGGCATGTATGAAGTGAAATAAGAAAGGTCACATCACATATGATCAGTAGATCCAGAGTCTATAATCCAAGATTTAGGTAGATCAAAATCAGTAGCAACAGCTGAATAAAAATAGTAAGAGTTGATAACACCTGCCATGAAGGAGTGTGCTGATTTAAAAAACTTATTTGCAACTGAAAGTTGCAAAGGACTATCAAATTTTGGTGGATGCCCAGAATGTGAAGCAGTACTGTCCCCAGAACTTGCCAAAGAATGAGTATTTGAAACTGCTTTGCCATATTTTTTATTATTAATGTAGTGCATGACTTGTTCACATTGAGAAGAGGAAAGTTGAGGTGCAGCTGCTTGAGGTGGAGCAATAACAGTACTACCATGGTTTGTAACATTGTGAACCTGGGGTTTAGGTGACTGAGAGTACTTTCCCTTAAAACCTGGAGGATAGCCATGAACCTTCCAACACTTCTCTTTAATGTGACCAGTTCCCCCACAATGGTAACAGACAGGTTTAGGTCTCCCATTATGCCTCTGATTCCCTTGTGCTGAATTGACTGAATGTGTTGTATGATCAAAAGAAGAATGGCCAACATTCATATCCATAAATGACAGTACATAGCCATAGGAGATATAGATGCAGATGCACTTATTTCTATTTGCTTTTCTTGTTGTAGAACATGAGAAAACACTTTTTTCATAGAAGACAAAGGTTCACTCAAGAGAATTTGTTCTCTAATTGCTGTATAGCAGTCATTAAGTCCCATAAGAATTTGAATGATGAGTTCCTCTTGCTGTTCAGCATATAAATGAGACAAAACTTGGCAAGTACAAGTAGTAAATCCCCCACAAGAACAAACAGCCATGGATTTGTGATTGCTAAGCTCATCCCAAAGAGTTCTAAAGTGAGTAAAATATGCAGTAACAGAAAGAGCATCTTGACGCAAAACAGAGATAGCCTTACGCAATTGATAAACCCTAGGACGATTCTTCTAAGAAAAACGTTCAATTAGGTCTTGCCAAATCTCAGCAGAAGTAGACCGATAAACTACACTAGCAGCTATGTCTTTAGATACAGAATTCAAAATCCAAGAGATGACCATACTGTCAGAGCGACGCCAAAGAGCAAAGACAGCACCAGAAACCGAAGGAATTGGTAACAAGCCATTAAAAAAATCAAGTTTGTTCTTGGCTTCCAACGCCAAAGTCATAGATCGGAACCAGGTGTTGAAATTATCACCAGTAAGAGGCTGGGAAACAAGTGTGATACCTGGATGATCAGAATTCGTCAGATAATACGGCGAAGAGCCGTTGAGAGCTGCCGGAGAAACACCGGAATTAGATGGCGATGCAGGAGACTCATCGGTCACGGCCATCAGAACGGATAGAAAGCAAACAAAGAGAAGACGACGAAGAGCAGAGACTAGACGAGAGGCTCTGATACCATATCAGAGAACTCAAAGATCAAAGAGATAACAAAAAATGGAGGGAAAACTAGAGAAACGTTATTCATGAAGAAGATGATGATTACAACCATAACAGAAAGGGAAAGTGAATTTGACTAACCCTAACGCAGAGATGAACTCAACCAATCAGCTAGTGACACCTGGAATAGGTGACACTCTTAATGCTGACTGTTTGGTACAACTCTTGCTAATTAGGATCAGCAACTAAAGAACTGAAAATTACAAATAAGCACCCTCGACTTATATGAAAAGAAAACTAAGAAATGATAACTACCACCCCATATTTCTAATAGATGCTGAGGAAAGTGGAGGAGGCCGGGATCATCGCCGCCGCCATCGCTGCCAGGAAGCAGTCGCTTGGCGAAACAGTCGCCGCCGCGCCGGACGCCGCGCCGCCCCCACAGATCCGAGACGAGCCTTCGCCGCTGCCCGTCATGGAGTACACCGCACCTGCGCTGGTGGCTCCTGGGTCCGACATCAGGGAGGCTAATCCGACGGTGTGGGTGCAGCCACAACTACCACCACCACCGTCGCCGCCGCGATATGGGTGTTTTGTGGCAGAGCAGAGGGTGAACCCTAGTTACAGTTCAGGTGGGTTCGGTGGGTTTTCCGACATCGACCTTCTTTTGCTGCATGACTCTTATGTGGCGTGGTTGTTGTCACTGTCATCATCAACAGCAGCAGCACCACAAGAGGTCAATGATTCTGTGGATGAGGAGACGCTTAACCTTGAGGACTACTCAGTGGGAGGAAGTGGTGGTGGGTTCAGTCAACTTATGGACGCCGACCACCCAATTTTTCAGAACCCGTACCCGCTGCCAACTGTCTGCCAGCAGAAAGAGGAGGAGGAGGGTGGTCCAAGCTGTGGCTGAAACTGCCACCCTGCGTTGGTGATGGAGATTGGCAGTGCTTGTGAAGTTGAACCTAGTTTGCTTTGTTGTTTCCGGTTTAGTGTGTTTTGTTTCCTGGTGTGTAGTTTGGTGTCCGTAGATGATGAGTTTAAGAGTCAATGTATGTATGTCTTTCTTGTACTGTGTTTATGAAAGGAATGTTTTGTTTTTTCTATGTTTTCAGTAATTTTCATGTTTTTTGAAGTGCTGATAGTGTTTCCGATGCTGCTTTTTCTATGTTTTTGATGATTTTTTCATGTTTTCCCAACTTCTGTGTTTCTATAATGAATGTTCTGCTGCTTTTTCTCTGTCTTCGGCGATTTCCATGTTTTCCCAACTTCTGATAGTGTGTGTTTCTGAAATGAAAGTTCCGCTGCTTTTTTCCTGTCTTTAGTGATTTTCATGTTTTCCCAACTTCTGATAGTGTTTCTGAAAGAAATGTTCTGCTGCTTTTTCTATGTTTTCGATGATATTTGTGTTTTTCCGACTTATAATAGTGTTCACGAAATGAATGTTCTGCTGCTTTTTCTATGTTTTCGATGATATTCATGTTTTCCCCACTTCTGACGGTGTTTCTGAAATGAATGTCCTGCTGCTCTTTCTATGTTTTCGATGATTTTCATGTTTTCCCAAAATCTGAAAGTGTGTCTGCTGCTTTTTCTATGTTTTCGATGATTTTCATGTTTTCTTAACTTCTGATAGTGCTCTGAAATGAATCTTCAACTGCTGTTTCTATGTTTCCTATGATTTCATGTTTCCCAACTTCTGCTAGTGTTTCTGAATGAAAGTCATGCTGCTTTTTCTATGTTTTCGATGATTTTCATGTTTTCTCAACTTCTATTGTTAATCTAGCTATTGTTATCCAGAAGCAGTTCTCTTTAATTAGTTCGTGTGATGAACGAACGTCGAAAGATACTAATATTAGTAGCACTATAACTGCGCGCTTAAGATGGCATATTCAAAGTGTTTCTTATAGTCAGCAAGTTAAGTTGATATACTAGCTCCTGGTACTTCTGAGTAGAGAGAATTAAGGTTGATGTTTTTCACCAGTTTTCCAACTTGGGCTATTGTTAGATTTAAATGAGTAGGCACCAAATGTTTTGTGCGCGCGTTCTATAAGTAGACTGTTTCGTGCAATCAAAGAAAGTTAACGGAAGCAACGGTATTATTTGTCGCCGCGTGCGTTTAAGGCGAGTGTATTCGATAAGTAGACAGTTCCAAGTTTTTTGACGGATGCAACGGTATTATTTGTCGCCGCGTGCGTTTAGTGCATTCAATCTGTCGTAATGTGTTTCCTATGTATGTAAATATTTTACGTCAAAGCGTTTCAGCAATAAAGACTCCGCGGTTTAATTTAGATTACATAATAAGCTACTTATATTAATAGTATAAACTGTACTTGATCTGTCGCAATCAACTCGAAATCATAGTTTATAGAATAATATACAGCCTTGCTACTTAAATTTTAGGGTTAGGGTTTTGTGAACAGTATCTAACCAAAGTTCTGCATGAAGAAGATGCGAAGCTGCACGTACGTAAGAGATGCTCTTGTGTCCTTGTCAAATAATGCAAGGCTGAAAGCCAAATGAATATACTGGGTTAGCAGGAATAGCTTCATTGGCAATTGGCATAACAATTGATGGGGTTTCAATCTGATGTACATTGAGAATACATTGAGAAGATATAAAAGTGGAAAGATACATAATTCACACTACTTCGCTGTATATACAAAAGATTTCAGAATTGGTGGCACATCTTCAAGCTAAACATCAACATCAGAGAGAGATCAGAATCACATCCTTCAAGAGCCAAGAGAGAAGAACTTCAAAGTTCCTTGTTATCTTGGGCTTGTGTTCGAGCTTCCGGTGAGAAGAAAGAAAAGAATTTTGGGAACAACGACAAGAGTTTCATCCTGCAAAAACGGTAAGGACCGAAGAGCCAAATGCAGCTTAGACAATGGAAAAGATGAATGACATTGAATAAAGTGCAAGTAATGCAGGCAGAGCCGTCTTCAAGCAAACAGCAAAGCCAAGGCCTTCATATATGTAAGTGCTAACTTCAAAGTTCAGAAATTATATCAAAAAAACTAACAATGCTGGTGGCCTAAACGATTGCTGAACCAACAAAAGCAAATTAGCTTAATTCTCTTATATATTGCAATGATCTTCCAACACGAGAGTTCAACTTGGGTCTTCTAACATAAATCTTGGTAGAGTATACAGTGATTTGTTGGGCAGCCTAACAAAAAACCTCGATTCCGGGCCGGCAAAATTAATTTTGGAGAATTGGGAGCTTTGATGGAACAGCTATTCCATGAGCTCTGGAAGAACGAATTTAACAAGCAGAATATATTTTTGCGATGGAACTATGGATGATAGTAGTTGCTAGAGAAGAGAAAACGCTTTACAAGAGTGATTTGAGGAGAACATTTGGAGAGAGAGAAAGAGAGAAACACAATTGGAATAGTTAATAGTGTTACGGGCTAAGGCATGTAATGATAACTGATTGATTTTCCTATTTTGTATTATAAAGTTTGTAAAATATTCATTTTTTTGTTAATATGGTGCCCCCTAAATGCTGGTGCCCTAAGCAATTACTTAAAAAGGCTTAGCCGGCCTTGAGTGCAGGTGGTCAAAGGTATATAAATCGAGCTCAAAGGCGCTAATACCACTTCAACAAAAGCGCCATTGCTTCAATAAATTCGAATTCTTGTGCTTTTTGCTCAAGGGCTCCTCCCACCCTGAACCACAATAAAGTCTCTGTGGCACTACTGATATACAGAGGTCATGTTTCAGGAGGAGATGCTATGGACCATGAAGAAATTACAAACACCTAGAAATTACAACATTGATTATGTCTGATAAAGGGTTAAATCAACGTTCAATATACTCCCTTCGAATAACTTAAATTCTGTCTATTGGATTATGGATAATCTGAAGTTACAAATTTTAGAAATCTTCCTTCTAATATATTTGTGTCCCTTAAACAGCAACGTAATGTGATCATCGCGTAATGCAAAGCAGGTAGGAAAATTGACAGGGATGAACAGGAAATGATTTAATAGGTGCAGGGGCGCGGATGCGGGGAATTTTATCTAGGGGGACACAGTTAACCTGAAAGAATCATAACTACTGTTTTACTATTAAGAAACAGAAATAATACAAAAAATTAAGTGCTCATTACACATAAAGTTCTCACTTGCGCAATACAAAGGGTTGGTTTCTTCCGAGGTTTCTTTTATAACTTTTGTATATTGTGTGTTCAAACGCACATCCTGCGTTCAGACGCAGGAAACTTCAAATTTCATAAGGTCAGAAAATCATGCAGAAATCAACCAGAAGACCAAAGCATGTGCGTTCAAACGCAGGAGCAAAAAGTCAACGGAAGTCAAAGTCAAAAAGTCAACTCTCAAAATGTGCATTCAAACGCAGCCGTTGTGCGTTCAAATGCAGGTCAAGATTTTCAGAATTTTCTGAAGACGGTGGAAAAAGTCAAACTTCGTCTGAAAAGTCAAAGGCGGCCAGAATTGAGGACAGAACAGGAATTTCAGCACAGGACTATGAAAACTTCAACAGTATATAAAGCAGCTCTGCCCGGCAGTTTCAGGATACAACACAAGATACGAGAACACAGAATCAGAGTCAGACACAGCAGAGACATAGAGCACCGGAGCAGTCCCGGAAATGGCCAGATTTCCGTCACCTGTTTGAGTCTCTTCTCTTCTTTATGTTAGTATTTATTAGCTAAACTGAAATACGCCGTTTTGTGACTATGGGTATTTTGTGATAATATTTTAAGTGTTGGGGAGTTAATTCAATTTTCGAGAGTTAATTATAATGGTTACGTGAGTTTGGGGGTCTTTGTGACTTTAATCCAAAAGTTTTAGTGTCATTTACTTGAGTTTGGGGGAGGTACGTAGTGGTCTTTTGACAAAATAAAGGGGGGAAAAGTGTTTTTGACCTAACTTTTCTTCCTACGTAAAGTTTCCTAATTCAAGAGGGTTTCCTACTTATCAAGTTGATTTTTTTCTCAACTCTCATAAAACCCTCACTCTCCCTATTTTTCTCTATCTCTCTCAAGTCTCTTCCTCTCCCACCCGAACCCTCTCTCTCTCACTCTCTCTCTCTCGTCTCTCTTGTGGCCGACGGCAGCAACCACCGCCACCGCCGCCGTCTCTCTCTCTCTCCGTTGAGATAATCTCTCTCTTTTCTCTCTCTTTTCTTTCTCTTCTCTTTCTCTTTTCTTTCTCTCACTCTCCGTCCGTCTCTCTCTTCCCGTCCGGCCTCCATGGCGGCGGGTTAGAGCTAGTTTTGTTTCTTCTTTTCTTTTCTCTTGTTAATCCCTTGTTCTTGTGATCACTTGATTATGATTCATGTATGTTGCACACAATATTTAATTTTCAGTTTGATATTGTTAGGATCATTGTTCATGGATTCATAGGATTGATAGTCAAGATTTAGGGTTTATCATGTTTATAGTTTATGGAAAAAACCCTAGTTTGGAGGAGAAGTTTGATTAAGCGATTTGGGTGTTTGAATGATCATAGTATGTGGGTAACAATCTGATTTGATGTTGGGAATCATGTTATATTAGGTTTAGTATGAATGTAAGATGAACTAGATGCTTGGGAGAAAAGTTTCATGGAAATTGATAATTCGCGTATGAATATTTTGAGTGAAATTGGAAACTTGAAACTAGTGTAACTTTTGATTCAGGAATCGAAATTAAGATCCGTTTGAGGCTAAACTTATTATTTTGAATGTTTTGAATCCAATGGAACTGTTTTTGAGCAATGATCTGTTCGCGAAACTGGAGCAATCAATTGGTGGAGTTATGATAGGTTATGTATGCTTTAGGTTAGAGGATTTTGAAGCAAAGTTTTGGGTTGTGTTTTGAAGTATGAATTAAGTGGGATGTTAGGTTGGTGTTAGAGACTTAAACCATTGACTATCATATGCATGTAGCTAGTATAGCAAATGTATTGCTATAATATTTTGTTTAATTAGAATATTGTTACGTGTAGGTGACGAGTTCGTCGACGACGAGTACGTAGAGTACATCGATTGATTGCTATAGTTGGATTTTTGCTTTGAGGTAAGTAAACATGCCAATCCTAGTGTGCTTAAATCCTTCGTGTCAAATGAATTCTTGTATTTTTGTACGTCTCAAAATGTGTTTATGTGATGTGACATGTAATATGTGATTTTTACTTGATAAATGCTTTTCGTGAAAATATCACCATGATAATTATAATGAACTACAACGTAAAGTGGAATAGTTGTGCGGGGACATTAATTATTGGTTACTATTGGCATTGGACGGTTTGATCTCGGTCTTTCAATTTATTTTTATTTAATCCGGTTGCAAGTCTCCGGATAGCTCCATGTACTCACTCCTCTGGCCGCTAGAGTCTTTGGGGGGTGTCGACACTTAAGGTCTTGGATGCTTGCGAGATGGTTTGGTTTCCCCCATCACAACGAATTAATAATGATGATTTTTTATTTTTGTTAATGGAAAAGAGATAATGATGGATTTTGGATTTCCTAATGATTATGGAATTGGTTGGAAATATTATGGAATTGGGAACTCTTACGTTTTATTTCAAGAGTCAACTTTATTATCGCTGTGTTTGAGAAAAACTCTTACTTGTAAATGAGTCGTTGTTTTGTAATTATACCATCATCGTTTTACATGTTTGGGTGTTTATTTACCAGTATTTCATGCTGATTTTGTACTGCGGTGTTTCTTTTTGATTCTGCACCACAGGTTTAGAGGATGGTTATCTGGCGTAGAAGGGGACGCGCATCGTCATATGGATCACTAGTAGTTTTATTGAATTTGAACTCTTTAGTATTTCAAACGCTTTAGATTGTTTATGCCCGGTTTGAGGCTAGAATAATTTGGATTGTAATAATGGATAGTTTCAATGGATTTTAATTATTATTGTGGATGTTTTTTCTTGAGAATCATGTTATAAAATCTCCTTGTATCTGGGCTCCTCTCGGGTACGGAGTGACATCCCCGGGTCTCCAGCTTGGGCCATTTGGGGGCGTTACAGGTGGTATCAGAGCGTGGCATTCCAAAAAGGAAATCGAAACTTTTTAGGGTAACTAAAATGAATATAGGGAAAAACAACTAAAATTTGACAAGCCGTGGGAATTTGGGTAGTAGGGATATGACTATTATGTTTAAGTGTTTAGAAAATAGGATAGAAAGCAAGTATTTCCACCCACCTATTCCTTACTAATAGCCTTAGCCTATCTGAGAACTAAGAGATTGGATTTTTGAAGCGTTTCATTTGAGTTCTAGTTGTAAGCCTAATGTTTGAATGATTATCACGTTGGTGTCACCTGAAATCCTAAATCAAAGGTTGGAAGCCTACTTTTAAGGAATGTTGTCGGGAAATTTCTTCAAGAGTCTTGTGATTATCAATTTGGAGTCTTGGGAATAATTATTAGTTGCGAAGAGTAGTTATTTTGGTTACGATATATGCCTTGTGCAATTAGAGATTTATTAAGTTGTTTCCTCTTGTAGATGGCTAGAACTAAGCATACAGCAAGGAAGCGTGTGTTGCCAGTTGAGAAGCACCCTGTTGTGACACGTTGGGTCGAAGGTGAAGACTTTCCAGATTTTTGTGACTGCGTGGTTCAGTATTGTGAAGATAGATTCCATGCCTTAGATTTTTCTCGGTATAGGAATCCAGCTTTTCAGGCTTACTGTATGGTGAAGGCATTACCTATGAGACCCATGTTTGGGGAAATTATTACAAAGTATAGCAACATCATGGGCAGGTTGAGTCGTCTGAATTATAGGAATTATCATTGCCAAGGTGAATGGACGGTAAGTGCAGATTTTATATGCAAGCTGTTGATAGAGACTCATCTTAAGTGGCAAAGTTATACAGTTATTGAGATAGAGTCCAGCGATGAAGAAGACGTGATCTACATAAGCTCTAGTGATGAAAAAGAAGTGATCATTATAGACTCTAGTGACGATGAGAAAGTCGAAGAGGATCCAATTGAAGATGTCGATGAATACCCCGAGATTGAGGAAGATCCCATGGAGTATGAAGAAAGTTAAGAAGACCCGAGTGAAGGTGAAGATCACGAGTATGATGCCGATGAAGAGGAAGAGTTTGATGAAAGCGATGAGGACGAGGATTAAGCTTGTTAGAATTCTTTAGATTTCCTAGAATTGATGCTTTTCGAGTTTTATTATTGGTTTGAATAAAGCTATGATGTCAAGCAATACTTTGAAGCTTATAGAACGATTTTTGAATAGTCACTTCGGGCTAGAGTTAAATTTTTAGCGTTTTGCTTTAGGGGATGAATAATGTTTATGCTTTGAGGACCCGATTTGGGGAGTTTAATAAATTTATCTTTCTGAATTTTGGAGTATGATTTGATAGATTAAGGTTGTGTTATGTTTTGTTATCATTGATTAAGTGCTTAGAAAGTGTTCATGGGGTTAGGACGCGAAAACTTTGATTTTTGGTGTTGTTGATTCTGCGCAGCAGTGAGTTTTTGTTGTAGCAGACATATTTTTTGGAATTATTTTTCCCGGAATTTTTCCCTGAAAGTCGACATACCCAGGTATCTCCTATAAATATTTCAGACCTATACGAGTTCTGGGGAATTAGATACAAATTTGCAAATTTAATGATTCAGTAGCAGAATTGCAAAGTGACTAGCTGTAGTATTTTTGCTGTTGCCTATCTTCCAGATCTGATTCTGGTATCAAATTTTTATGACAGCTAGTAGACACGTGTGGCTAACTCTGGGAGAAAGCCTAACTCTTTTTGAGAATTTTAAAGTCAGTTTATGACGTTGCAAAGTCCGAGTTTATATTCTGGTCGCCTGTGACAGTAGCTGTATTGATCTTTGAATAACTTGAGATCCATGAACCATTTTGAGTTGATTCTTCTTGATTATGAAATTAGACTCAGAGAAGTTGTTGCACACCAAAATTCATAATTTTTACTTGTCCGATTGATCCTTTTTCCAATTTTTGAAGAAGATGAAAAGTTGAGGCGTGATCAGCCTATGTGGAAATGCACGTGTAATTGATTTAAATGATGATCAATGTGTGACATTACTTGTTTAATTGTGCACTACATGCCATATATGCATGATTTTTTGTACTTATAAATACTTTATAAGTAATACAATAGGCTATAGTGTAGGGATTATGACTGATAGACCACTTCAATACTACACCAGGAGAAATCGCCAAGTACCAATGGCAGCACCAAACAACAACAACAACATGTAGCAATTCTTTGCGCAATTTGCTCAAATGGCGCAGAAAAGCAAACCAAGGAGAGCAGAATAACGCCAATTGGGCGAAGAAAGTGGCAGACATGAAGCCAGGGAACTTTACAGGCAATGAGGATCCTGTTGAGCTCGAAAATTGGATCGATGAGATGGATAAGATCCTAGAGCTAGTTGAGTGCCCCGAAAACCGCAAGGTTATTTGCGCGACATTCTACCTGAAGAACGAGGCTAATATATGTCTCGAAGGAAGAGACAAGGCTTAGCAATTAACAAGTGCTCCCCAAGGTGACAGAGGTGTTAGCTGGTGTCGACACCATCTTAGAATGAGACTCTAGGTTTAGATTACCTTTAGAGCGCCGATGTTGTTTGTGAAGAAGAAAGACGGAAGCTTGAGGTTGTGCATTGACTATAGAGAGTTGAATAGCGCAACGATCAAGAACAAATACCCTTTACCCCGGAATGACGACTTGTTCGATCAGTTGCAAGGGGCGAGCGTTTTCTCAAAGATAGGCTTGAGATCTGGGTATCACCAACTTCGGGTAGCCGAGAAGGACATCCCGAAGACAGCCTTTAGAATTGTTGGACATGTATATACATTATTCATTCCAGTTTTTTTCCTTGCTCCTTCATGGAAACATTATTATTAGGTAAATATTTTTATTTGGTTCTCACTATGTGTAAAGCGAAGATAAAGTTGGCACAAAGTAAAAAAAAATAAAAATAAATAGAACTGAGATAATAACACAATTTTTCTTTATTTTGAGATTTTAAATTTTTTTCTTTTTTTTAGGGAAAAAAATTGTTCTTTTGACGATAAGTTAACATAAGTATCAGAATGTGTATGTAAGAAATGCAAAATAACCGATAAAAATTAAAAATAATACAATACATAAGAGGTCCAACGAATTCTCTCTTCTGGTCACGATATCTCTCCTCCTCCTTATCTTCTTCCAGAGTTCTAGTTACTCTCTAATCCTAACTAATCTCCTCTTTTTTCTCTCCATTACCTCTCCTATCTCCTACTTTTCCTCTCAATTATTTTCTCTATTTTTAACCAATCAATTTCTCACAAACATAACTTCGAATACTAACTTTTTCATAATTTGAGGCCTTCCTAGATTGGGAGCCTTAGGCAATTGCCTAAGTTGCCTAGGGGATGAGCCGGCCCTGCAAGCCATATATGCTTCAATCAAACTGGTGAACAATCATAATCCTAATAGACACAGTAACAATCTCAGATGACCATTAGAAGAAAAAGAAACTAAAACCATAGGTATGAGTCTTGACTTCTTTCTCTACCGATAAAAACACTTGAACACTGCAAGGCAAATCTTGAGGGATATCAAAGTAAACTCAGCAAATAACAACTGCATGGGCTGTGTTGTTTTACCGTCCACGATATCAGCCAGCAATGCTCGAGGGGAATTCTGAAATTGGGAGCCAGGCAACACAATCCTCAATTTGTAAAGTACAACCAGATAGAGAGAATAAACAATAAATGAGCATATTTTGATCAAAATTCAAAAAATTCTCTACATGCCCATCATCCATGACTAATATGTCACAACAAATCTTTTATGTATGGCCAAAATAAGCTGATGCTCTCCTTTTTTGCCAGACAGTGATGTGTTGGCTCTAAGCTGCCCATTTATTATTCCGTGTATTCGAATAACATAGGCTTAATCAACGTTTAACAGATTGGATTTTCAATTAAAAGCCAACAATTCTGAGTCGAATGAGAAAATTATGAGGAGTCAACGCCCTCGTCGGCGTATTCCACCCCCACCGCACCATGGCGTCTGAGGCGACGTCTTCCACCACCACCGGCGGACTCTTCCTCCCCGTTCTTAGCCTCTTTCTCTCCTCTTAGTATTTCTCTCTCTGTACTATGAGCAATCACAGATCTGAAAATAATATATTCAAGAGGGATCTTGAATGAATGCTGGTGATGATCGATGGAGAGAGGGAGAGGAGGAAAGATAATCGATCTAACACAGAAGCTTGAATCGATTAAAACCTGTTTGTTGAGTGAATAGTGGTCTGACATTGGGAGAGTTGAGAGCAATTTGCTTCTCTCTCTCCATTGTGTGTAGGGCTTGTTTAAAAAAATTGAGTGTTTCTTGTGAGGGTAAAATTGTCATTTTAAATCATTAAGGTTACCAAATAAGGGAATTGAGAGAAAGAGGTAGGACGTCCCAATAAGAAAATTGGGGAGGAAGAGATTGGACAGAGTGGTACAAGCCTATTTTCAAAAAAAAAAAAAGAAAAAAGTTATAAAAGACATAGCACCACCGTTTGTTTCCTCGCAGTCAGTCTGTGAGAAACCCTAAAACCAACTGTGGACAGACACCATGGCCGTGGACAAAAACCGCCCTTTACAGAGCGGAAACACCGAATCCGAGGCATCGGGATCTGCAAATTCGATCGAGAAATTCTACCCGAAGTTGAGCCTGCCTGACTTCTTGGTTGAGAAGCAGACCCAGACGCTATGGGTCTACGAAAACAACGAGATGGTTCACCGATCGGTCTCTTATGTTCCTGGTCTTTTGTACATCTTTGACGAGATCCTCGTTAACGCCGCCGATACCAAACAGAGGGATTCATCTATGAACTCTTTGAAGGTGACGATCGATGTGGAGCAGAACCTTATTTGTGTGCTCAACAATGGAAGCGGTGTTCCAGTCACCATGCATCAGAAAGAAGGCTTTTATGATTACGAGAACATCTTCTTCACGGAATTTGTGATCGAGACTGCAGCTGTGAAGCGAGAGTTGAAGTTTAAGCCGGTATGCCTGTTGATATTTATATTTTTTGTAAGATTACTTATCATGACACCTTGTTGAATATTAATTATAGTCAGAAGTTTATGGTCCTTGACGGCTTCCATGTTAGATTTGAGGTTTTAATGTTGTTTGTTGATAATACACGATCTGCTCCCATCCCCAATTTTTCTAACTATAGTTTTGAGATCTAAGGGCTGGGGTTGATTTAATCTAAAGGCTGAGAAGACTTTTTAAAGTCAAACCATGCGTACAAAAAAGGCCAAATAAAAAATATGACAAGCTTCACTTTTCGAATTTCACAAAGCTAGGTGCTGGCCTTCTTATATTAGTATAAATTTTCAATACGCAGTCATGTAGATACTTAACCTGCAAACATGTACTATTGTTGTTTAGGTATTCCACAATAACTTTGAAAAGAAATCTGATTACGTCACGGGCTGCGAGGGAAGTGAAAACTGGACAAAGGTTTCGTTTAGACCTGACTTGGCAAAGTTCAACATGACTGAACTGGACGCTGATGCTGTTGCCTTGATGAAGAAAAGAGTCGTTGACATGGCAGGTACCCTTGGTAAATCAGTGAAGGTTGAGCTCAATGGGAAATGCATTCCAGTGAATTCCTTCACTGACTACGTCAGTCTCTATCTTCAAGCTGCTTGCAAGTCTAGATCAGATGAGGATGACCTTCCAAGGTTTGTTTATATTTACTATTTTACCTTTTACTAGCGTTTGGGGTTTAAGTTAAATAACATGTTCATAAATCAATCAGGATTGCCGAGAAGCTCAGCGATGGGTGGGAAGTATGTGTGAGCATCAGCGAAGGACAGTTTCAGCAGGTATGGGCAGTGTTTGGAATTGAATATAATTTAGTTACTTGGATGCCTAAGTCAATAGATAAAAGCTGCTTACATGAATTTTTATGGATACTTGTAGGTCAGCTTTGTTAACGGGGTTGCCACAGTCAAGGGTGGTACTCACGTTGATTATGTTACAAACCAGATCAGTAACCACCTAATGGCTTTTGTAAAGAAGAACACGATTGCTAACATTACAGCTCACACAGTTAAGAATTCCTTGTGGGTTTTCGTCAATTCTATGATTGATAACCCTGCTTTCGATTCCCTCACAAAAGAGACTCTGACAACTTGTCCCAACAATTTTGCGTCCAAATGTGAGCTATCAGCGGAGTTCCTGAAGAAAGGTGTGTATGGATCTTCGGGTTCTATTTATATTAAATGCTTTTCATTTGTGTCTAACGCAAATCATTTTTGTGCAGTTGAGAAATCTGGGGTAGTTGTCAACATCCTGCAATCGGAAAATTTAAAGCAAAGTGAGGGTCTTAATAGCGCCGGAGGAAAAAGTGAGGATATTAATTTTAAGCGAAGCGAGGACCTTGGTGAACAAAGTGTCACAGAAATTGAGAGGCTAGTTGATGCTAACGAGGCCGGAGGAAAGAATGCTGATAAATGCACTTTAATATTGACAGCGGGACGTTTAGTCAAGTCATTTGCGGTATGGGATCCCCCTAACTGAGCCAGCCTATTTCAGCGGAGCGTGGTATTATCTTGAGAACTTAATCATACGATCTTGATTTTGCAGCTGTCTGGAATTTCTGCTATTGGACGAGATCATTATGGGGTGTACTCGTTGAGAAAGAAGTTGCTCAGTGTGAGCAACGCCAGATATGATCTACTTTTGGAGAACAAAGAAATTCAACACATTAAGCAGATTCTTGGTCTTGAATACGGAAAAGAATATCACAGTGTGAAATCTTTGAGATACGGCCATTTGATGATCATGACTAATCAGGTTTAACCAATCAGGCTCCTTTCCTTTCAGAATTACATTACTTATTGATGATTTATTTCAGCTTGGTTGATTGTTCTCACTTTTATGCATGTGCAGGATCCTGATGGGTCACATTTCAAAGGGATGATAATTTACATTATTCATTCATTCTGGCCCTCCCTGCTAAAGATTCCTTCATTCTTAGTAGAGTTTATTAAACCCATTGCAAAGGTCTGTGTAATTCTGAATTCACGTACCATTTGGAAAAATGAAGGGTATTCACGCTGAACATTTGACATCTCAATCTAATGACGCACAGGCCACTCACTCTGATGGTACGGCAATGCCCTTACATTCCATTCCCATGTATGAATCTTGGAGAGAAGGCTTAGGAGGTAATGCGAGTAGTTGGACTATCAACTACTATCAGGTTTGTCTGTTCAACTTGAGAGGGTATTTGAAGGGTTACTTTGTCCTTTCTTACAGCCAATTTCTGTAGTAAACTCCTCTCTTCAAGTGTGTGTGTGTGTGTTTATTTTTTATTTATTTTTTATGTTGACTGGCTTAATATTTCCTGAGCGGACAGGGATTGAGATCAAGGCCAGAGGATGTAGAGGAATATTTCAGTCATCTTGATGAATATAAGAAATATTTTGTGTGGAAAGATGAGCGAGATGATTCTGCAATTAAACTTGCTTTCAGCAGTAATATTGAGGAGAGGAAGGATTGGCTCCGACAGTTTGAGGTTTGAATTATCTCGAAGTTTCACAAGTTCTGTCGTACCTTTCTCTTTATTGACACTTCATTTAACCTGTGATTTTCAGCCGGGTACTTACCTTGATCGGAAGGAGCCAACAAGCTTCAGAGATTTTGTTTACAAAGAGCTGATATTGTTTCCAATGGAGAGTCTTCAGCAGGTGATACCATCAATGGTTGATGGCCTAAAACCATGTGAAAGGAAGATCCTTTTCTGCTGTTTGAAGTCGAACTTTGTTGAGGAATTAAGAGTTCCTGAGCTCGCTACTTCCGTCATTCATCATGCAGCTTATGATCACGGGCATGAGAATCTACCAAGTGCTATCATTGGCATGGCACAAAATGTTGTGGGAAGTAATAACATAAACCTCCTGCACGCAGCTGGTCGATTGGGATCTCATCACGTGAGCGAATGATATTCAGTCATAGGTGATGTTTTTCATGTCTATTTTAGTAACTTAATGTTTCAACTTTGCAGGGACCCAGAGATCACTGGGGCGTGCTTATTAAGCTTTCTCCAATCACAAGATATCTGTTTCACAAGGATGATGACAACCTTCTTCACTACCTGATCGATAAGTATTCTATTGAACATTTGATTGAACCTACATGGTATGTTTCCTTGATTGAAGAGGTGAAGAGTTCTTTTTATATAGAAGTTCAGGACCATGATCCTAATTTTTGTGTATTCTCCATAGGTACATGCCTGTCATACCAACTGTGCTGGTCAATGGGAGTGAAGGAGCTGGTACCGAATGGAGCACCTACATACCAAAATACAACCCAAAAGACATTGTTGCTAACACAAGGCGTTGTTTGAATGATGAGCCTATGGAACCTATGGTTCCTTGGTACAAGGGGTTCAGAGGCACCATTGAGAAATCAGATACCAAAGAAGGTAGCTACATTTCTACTGGGATTATCAAGGTGATCAACAAAACTACTGTACGTGTAACAGAGCTTCCAGTAGGAAAATGTACTGAGGAGTACATGAAGTGGTTATGTACAAAGCTAATTGGACATGAAAATGCCGTGGAGCCTTTCATCCAGGTTTAAGTTTGGTCTTTTACAGGAGAAGTTTTTGTTTGCTCTAGAGTAAATGATGTGGCCTTGCTCTAATCATACAGTACAGAACACATATTGAAAAAAGAGAATTAGTGGCAGACAAAAGAAAGTGGATTTCTTACATGTCCTGTGATGTATTGATTAGAGCATCATGTCAAATTTGCTCTTGGAGCAAGCAATAATTACTCTTTACAGTTTCCCATTCAGTTGCATAGCATGACTTTTGGAGTTCATCTGTGGGAATATGTTTTGCAGAAAATTTCAGTGTACAAAACTGTGCACATAGACATTACTTTGTCCTCGGAAGAGATGGCCAAGGTCAAGCCAAGGGACCTGCCAGAGAAATTCAATCTCACAACAGAAATCACTACAAGCAATATGCACCTGTTTGATTCAAAAGGCGTGATTAAAAAATATGATACCCCGGAACAGAGTATGTCTTTCATCCAGACGTCTATTTACAGATGCTGCAAATTTTAGCAGATAAGTCAACCATTTTATTGTTTCTCTCTTGCAGTTATAGAGGAATTCTGCAATCTTAGGCGCACGTTCTATAAGAAGAGGAAGGCAAGTTGGCTTCGCTATGTTCTGTTGCTGACTTTTTTAGTCATAGAAGCAGGAGTTGACACGTTTTCTCTATGTTTGTGCAGTATGCTCTATATGAAAATCTTTTATTGGAGCTGCTAAAACTGAAAAACATGACTAACTTCATTGAGGAGGTGCTAGAAAGAAATATCCTGAATCGAGCTGATGTGTCTGATGATCTGCGAAAAGGGAGTTTTGCTCCATTGTCCATGGCAGGGGCCTCCTCGGGTGCTGGTAGTGATTGTTATGATTACTTGCTGTCACTAGATTGGGAAGATTTCACTGCTAAGCAGGTTCAGCAGCTATATGAGGAGATGGGTGCTAAGTATGCCAAACTTTATGAGTTGAGGCTCAAGCATTACACCTCTTTTTGGATTGAAGATCTTAATGCCCTTGACAGAAAACTTGATGTAAGACTTTTTTTGGAGGAAGAATAATGAACACCTTTGATTATATATATATATATATATATATATATATATATATATATATATATCTCTTCTCTATTAATTTTTTTGATGTTTCATGATTTAGGAACAAAACAAAGGTGATGAGACTGGAATCCCGAGGAAGAATAGTACCAAGAAAAGAAAGTTCCGAGAAACCTCAAGTAGTTCAGACATAGGTATAGAAAAGCGCTACTGTTTTATTTAAACAAAACATAGTTTTGCAAATAACTGCGGAAAACATTCAGGGAAGACAACAAGATCCTGATTTATTATATAATTTCGCTTTCTATGCAACTTCTGTGCAGTCATGGAATTGAAGGAAGCCAGGCAAAGGGGGAAGCTGTGGTTGATCTGAAGACGCCTTCATTCTCAAGGAGTTTTTGTATGTGTTGCCCTGTGTCCCCTATGACAGTCAGTCAAATTATGCTCGTGTTTTTTCCAGCTATCAGAAAGTGCGTGGAACTTCGGTTTGCTTGTCGTGTAAAATATAAATGACATTTTTTTTGAAGACTTTTCGCTTCTTGTTCTTTGCTTGACCCCCCCCCCCCCATCCAAATATAAGAAGAGTATATTCCCTTTCTTTCCACCTCAAAATGGCATTGGGATTAAGGAATTGGTATTTTTTCCTATTTTACCCGAGTAGAGTGCATAACGTAAAAGTAAATCAAATATTAAGTTCCCTCCAAAAGTTTCAAGCCAAAAGAATGGGCTCCAAACATCAATTGCGTTCTTCTAAACGCCACTGCATGACTCGTTTGGAGAATGGGCGTAGAAATCACGTCTGCTTGTTTGGTCGTCGACTTGGATTTATGGAGCAAGCTTGCTCTTTAGGGAACGAAAGATTGATTTGGATGGAGTTCTTTCAGCTTCGAAGGTTTTAAAACCTGGTTATAACTCTGGTAACCATTTTAACTCGCTTGTTTTGGTTTGATTCCCAGGGTCTTTGGAGGTTGTTCGAAAACAATCTCCGAATCAACCATGACGAGCCTCGGCTGGAGTTGTAGAGACGCGGGACAGTCTTGTACAACTCAAACGAAGCTTTTGAATGCTTCTAAAATGCCTCACGACATCTCTGGCTTAGTTCGAATTCAACATCGGATGCCTAGTTCATCCAACAAGTTGGTTCACGAAAATTCAATCATCGGCACCTTTGACGTCCGAGTTACCTTCACTCCTTCAATCCTCCTCTCGTTCAAGACCCCCTCGCACGGAGCTACGCCAACATAGTGTACAAAGGTTAGAGCTCGATTATCAATCATGGAAATCATTCAAGAAAATGTCTTCTCAAGGCTTGTCGCTTCTTCCTCCTCTACCGGAAGAAACTGGGCCATTATCCTTTTATTATTATCGCTTTTGTTCACTCGTGTTGTCTTTATGCTTTGGTCGCTAAACTTAGTCGATAGTAGCACGATCGGTTCTTATGTAATGCACTTTTATTGATTTAATGTTATGATGCTATCTTTCAAAAAGAAAAGTGACTTCATGATGAACACAAACTACTTCGTTCCTTGCCCCCCCCCCCCCCCCCCCCCCCCCCCCCAAAAAAAAAATACAATAAAAATAAATAAATAAATAAATGATATGGCCATGCTTAGTTTGTTCAGTTGAGAAAAGTACATACCAGGCCGCCTGTGTTGGAGGCCCTTGTCTAAGATATGATGCCACTCTTCCCTTTCTTTCTTTCCATCTCCAAGTGGTACCGGGATTAAGAAATTGGTATTTTTTCCTATTTTACCCCAGTGGAGTACATAACGTAAAAGTAAATCAAATATTAAGTTCCCTCCAAATGTTTCAAGCCCAAAGAAAAAGTGTCTTTATGATGAACACCAACTACATCATGAAGAACACTTTGGGCCAGTTTGGGAATGTTTCTGTTGTCAGCACAGCTGTTTTCCAACAACAGAAGTAGTTTTAGTGTGTTTGGTAAAAGTACAATTTCTGTTTTTTTTTAAACAATTTCGACTGTCACACAACAGTTTTTAGAATGCACGGAGGAGATACTTTTCCATAAAGTGTTTTTTGATTAATTTATCTTCAACCGATTTTAACATTACATTTTAAGAAATATCAATAATTATCTTTACGGAAATGACATGTGTCATACATTTTGGTCATTTTATCCTCTCCCGGCAAGTTCACTACTGATTTTATCAAACACAAAATTACTTTATCAATATTTCACATCAGCTTATACGTAATATTTACCAAACAATATTTTATCATGAATTCACAGCAGCTTTTCGACAGTGTTTTCACACAAGAGCTTTCTAACACCGCCACAGCATTCCCAAACTAGCCCTTAGAAGTACCTATGTGACATTTTACAAAAATACAACTCTCGGACGAGCTTCAGCAGTAGCTACACAGGCAGCAGGCATCAGCAACACCTACAAAGGCAGCAATAACTACAACAACTCCTCCCAAAATTAACAGAATGAGCTCAACAATTATGTCATCCACACCTAGATTATCACCAATTGAAAGATATGCTATAAAGATTTCCTACTTCACGATTGCACCAACATGAAACTACCGAAAGCATTGACGAATGAAGCATCAACTAGATTTGGAGTTGATAGGAAGACTATCTACTCAATTTGAAAAATGTTGAAGGAATGTGATAAAACTAGTGTACCAATTAAATTCTTGGAAGAAAGGAAATTTGAAACCAAAGCTGTAGGTAGACATGGCCAGAATTCTCGCAATATTACCAGAAAAGGGACACAACATTAGATAGAATGCAAGTGTTCGAATGCTAATTTATTTGTGCCAATTCTCATAATCTAGATTCATCACATAATTGGTTGACTGAGTGAGTAGCTGCAGTGAATTAATGCCCTGCCAAACACACTTAATCATGTGTTTAGGATAGTGGTTGCATTGTATTAATGCCTCCCCAAACCCCAGACACATTGTAACAGTAATAATTACCATTGAGCAATCAAAAGATCAAGTGATTAAACTCGTCTTATCAGAAATAACTAATCAAAGTTTGATAAAAGATCATGCGAGTAACCAAGTTTCTAATTGCGTTAACAAACTGTTACAGGAATCATGTGAGGTTAATAAACTATTCTAACAATCAGAAATAACAAATCAAAGCAATAACAAATCAAGTGAGTTATTAATATGTCCTAATAACAAGAAATAACCAATCCAAGTCAGATAAAAAATCACGTGAGTAACCAAGTTATTAATTGCGTAAACAAACTGTTATAGGTATGGAAACCACAATCAAAGATCATGTGAAGTTCATAAGTTGTTGTAGTAATAAAAAATAACCAATCAAAGCAATAAAAGATCACGTGAGTTAACAATATGTTCTAATAACGAGAAATAACCAATCCAAGTCTGATAAAAGATCATGTGAGTAATCAACTTATTAATTGCGTAAAAAAACTGTTCTAGGCATGGAAACAACAATCAAAGATCATGTGTTGTTTAGTATGAACAATGTTTTTGGCTAGAATCTTCATTTATTAATTATTGTGATATTTAATATAATGAAGTCCTTAGATACAATGTGTTGTTTATCTTAAATATCCCTAGTCCATTATATTGGTTAATAGGACGATCAAATATAGACTAGTATATGTATAGATTGATATGGAGATATCAAGTCTTACACATGGGTATGCATTAGGAGTAATGACATACTGGATTTACCCACGACGAGAAGGATACATTAGATTATGTCAAAGTCACAATCGCTTCTCGTAGTGCCAATAATATTGTAGTCCTTAGACTTGAAGTCACTAGATACTCTAGTTGTGAAATATCATGCTTTGATGTTATCCAACGTTGTGCCTTAACCGGACAACTATAAAGATAGCTATCACACATGATAGGAAGCAAGCTTAGAGATCTAGTGACATATAGAGGATTTGTCCCTCCCACATAATGGGAGAAAATATCCAGGGGCCACTGATGGTGCTTATAGGAATGTCTAGCCAGACTCAGATAAATCAATATGGAGATATTGATGTTATCTGCTTGCTTAAGCATATTCTCAGGATCGAGAAACTATGGATTGGATATACGAGTGTGACTATTATGTCTTGTGTCCAATCCGGATATAGAGACAAAGGGATAATACAATATGTGATATTGGACACAAGGTTTGTCGGGATCACTGACTTATTTCTAATAGTTGGGTGGCATAGATGTGTTGCTAGACACCGCTCCATGTTAGTAATAAGTTACTACCAACTATGTAGAAAGCTATGGAGTCACACACCGGATGGATTAAATTGGAAATTGGTATTAATTAGTTGGACTAATTAATAAAAGGATCATAACGCAACCACAACAAACTTAGTGGGTAATTTGCATGTGGGCTAATCCATGTAAGGACATGATTAGTATTGGGGCCTTTATGTAGTTAATAAAGAGTTATGACTATATAAAGGATCTCTAGCTTGTTAATTCTCAACACAAGTCATTATTTGAGAGAACTTAACAAAGCAAGAGAGAGAGAGACAAGGAGAAGGCCGAACCTCACAACCCGTCCGCCCCCTTTGCCGTCGGCCACAACAAGGCACGACCGAGTGCCTTGTTTGCGTGATCTCCTTCCTCCTTCTTCCGTTGCTAGCACATCGCGGTGAGAAAGATTCCAATGAAGATCCAAGGTGTGCATATTCATAGAGACGAAGACACTATTCTTCGTGTGATCTCCCAAACCAAGGTACACATCTTCTATGTTGTCATCATGTTATGATTGTCTCTTCCTGTGATCCTTGGTGGCCTTTGAGTAGAAATATTTTGTAATTCCGCTGCATTACCTACGTCAAAAACCAACAGTGGTATTAGAGCCACATGTCGTAGTGCATAACATGATTTTATGTGTTACGATTTCAGTTTATACACCGGATTGTTCATATTACGTGAAAATGAAACTAATAAGCATAGTAGATGCAAATTGAATTTGATTCAAGAACAAACAAGATCCTAATGTAACATTGGATGTGTAAATTGGTGATTTTAATCACATAGGACGTGAATAATTGGGTTCTTAAAAAATTATGGTTCTTGGGCACATAATTGGAAAAAGGGATTTTTTCAATTATGGAAACATCTTTATGGAAACAACTAAGTTTGGGCAACAAGGCAAGGAATTGTTTTGGAAACAATTGGGCCCCTAAGGGGACCGTCCCCCTTGCCATGCCGCCCAAGCAAGGCTCGGCAAAGGGATTGGGCCGGCCTAGCGTCCGGCCTAGCCGCGCGTGAGGCTCGGCCGACCACCCCAAGGCCTAGCCTTGGTCTTTGGTTGGTTCGGCCATGGTGGATGGTGGATCTCTTGGACCGTTGTGACCCTAATTACCCAATTTCAAACTAAAACTGAACAAGCGCGTTAAAAATTGGTTTTAACTGTATTATGTGCTTTGTTGCATGGTGGATGGATATGGCCTAGGTTGTGGATGTTTGTGTTTGTTGTGGTTTGGTTTACGGCCTGCGAGATGATCAAATTAATGTAATAGTTAGTTAATTTTACGGCCTGCGAGCTGATTATCTTCCTCGACATGTGAGGTTTTATTTATTTATTTATTCTAGATGTTAGGCTAGAATTAGAAATATTTAGATGATAGCCAAGAGCATGGAGGAGAAGAGCGGAGAACCTAGAAGCCACAAAGACGATGAATACTCTCATCCCTAAGCGCGCGAATATGGTGGAGCACATGGAGATGAGCTTGTCACTTTAGGGCATATAGATATTATGATTGTCTTGGTAATATCTTAGTCTAGGGTCCATATCCATGCCACGCTAATTTTTATTTTGAGGATGTTTATTATTTTTATGTCTTGTTATTTATTTTTGTGTGTATGGCGATACTTGCAAAACGTTAACAAGATAATAATAATAAACAAGTTTGATCTTTTATTGTGGGTTGCCCAATCCAAATAAGTATATCATGTTGATGGGATCAGCCAAACGAATAATGACATTTAATCCCTCAAAAGAATATTGCGTTTTGCCTTCTCTTGCCTAAACACCCTTCGTGATCAGGGTCTATTAAAGTCGGGCTTGCCAAAGCAAGGAGATTTTAATTCACCATGATGTGTTGCGGACGACACAAGCAAGTAATGTGTGATTGTTGAAGCAAGAGGTTGGACGCAACTAGGAAAGATCAATTGGATTGATGAACCTAGAGGAATGATAATTAGGTGTTATCTAAAGGATAATGAATAATGAGTTATTCGCCTAATTGGACCAAGAGTTGCATGGGATTCAATTGGAATGGTTCCTACCTAAATAACCAATTCTTGGGTGACTTGCAAAAGCAAGCTCAAGAAGAAGTGAAATATGAATCTTGGACCTACTAGAAAATATACATGATATTTCCGCATTAATGGTGAGGGCTATTAATCCGAGAAAAATAGCGGGACCTATATTTAATAATCTAGCCATTATTGAATATAGTTAAATTGTTCAAAATACTAAAAATTTCATATTTCTCGTTTTCTAGAATTCCAAATGGCAAACATCTCCTAGAGGTGCAAGGAGGTCGATAGCAGTGATAACCGGAGCTAAAGAGGCCCCTAACGTCGGAGTCGAGACCCACCTCCGACCACATCGACGACGAACCCGTAGAGACCCGTTTCTCGACCGTTTTTCGCCATTTTTGGCCAAGGTGACAGGTTTGTAGACGACGGCTATGTAGAAGCTTTTACATGCTAGTTGCTGTGAACTAAGGTAAGTGAACATGCTAAGCCTTGCGTGCCAAGCTCCTTTCGTATCGCAAGTTGATTTTGATACTTGTCTCAAAATGTGGTTGCTATTTGTTTACAAGATTTATTTGAGATATTCTTCCACTTTACAGAAGTTGATTGGTTTGATATTGTCTGACGATAATAATAATAATCCGTAATTAACGTAAAGTGGAAAGAGTTGAGCGGGAGAAGCGTATTATCTCCGTGTTGACTTCGATCACTCGGCCTGTGATTAGATTGGTCGTGTTGGCTGCGGTCACTCGACCCGTTTATTTTTACCCGGTCGCAACCTGCCGGGTTGCTCCATGTACTCACCTCTCTGGCCGCAAGAAGTCTTAGGGGGGTGCCGGCACTTAAGGTCTTGGAGTATGCGAGATGGATAATAGATTCTTCCCCGTATAAACATGGTTGATAACACATTTTCCCTAGTATTTGGATATTTATAAAAGAAAAGAAGATAGAGATTGTGGCTAATTCTCCCCGTTTGAAAGTCGAGAAAAGAAGATCAAAAGAATGAGAATTTTATAAGAGTTCTTACTGGATGCATCAGGTTCACTTCTTAAAGTTTTACAGTTTATATTTGACTTCCTGATTTACTCTGCAAGTTTACATTTTTATGATTTATTTTCCTCTGTACATTTATTGCGAAAAGAAAGTTATGCCTCATCTTCTGTGTTACGAGCTTGGGTGTCACTTACTCAGTATTTCCATGCTGACTTTGAAAACTGCGGTACCTGTTTCCTTCCCACCGCAGGTCTAGGAGCTGAAGACTAAGGGGTAGCCGGGTACGAGACTAACCTAGAAGGCTAACGTCACGACTAGGATCTAGTGTAATTAGCCAGAATGATGTAGTAGTTTTGAGAACGCTTGTGTAATATTTAGAGACGTTTGTGATGTTTAATATTATGTAATAAATAAAGATTTTGGGATGTTATGCTTTTGATTTCCGCCGTTACTTTTAGCATCGCCCTCCTGGGCTTTCCGGTCCGGAACGGAAGGCTTGGGAATTCACGGTTCGTTGCAGGGGCACCCCGTCATAGCTTCGAGGACGAAACTCTGCTTAAGGGGGAGGATGAAAGACCCCGTCATATTTCATGGGGTAAAGTAGTAATTTAAATAAGAATTTATTTGCAAAACAAATAAATAAATTGGGTGGATTATTAACTAAGAAGTTTGCGGGTAAGATTTTAGAAAACGTTAGAGAAAAAAGTCTGAAATTTATATGTGGACGTTTTTCAAATTTTTGTTAATAACGCGTGAGCAACCACCGCGACGACTCATACACACATAACACCCAATCACTTTATCACTTTGTACCTCCCTCACACCCAATCAATTCCAAGAAACATTATTTAATTTTAAAAGCTTTCACCAGCTCACCCGAAGCTTCTTCTCAATCGTTTTCTTCACGGCAAAGAAATGATCACCGCCACCAAAAACTCCACCGCCCCACTCTCAACCGCCTCAGCCTCCCTATAAAACCCAACACCCTCCTCGGCACACCCAGCAGCAGCAACCACCTCAACCAGATCACCAACTCCACCATCTTTTCCGCCACCACCACCGTACATCACCATTACCGCCACCACCACCATCACTTCTCCCCACTGCAACCCACCTCTCTTGCGCTCTTTCTATCATTCTTTGCTCACAGTGAGCGAAACCAGAAGCAAATACCCGCAGCAAAAGCCGGGACTAGCCACTGCCGCCACTGCCGTCGGAAACCACCAAGAGGAAACCCACCGATCTATCTCCCTCTCCCTCTGTTTCTCCCTCTCGGTTCCTCTCCCACTCCCCTCTATATCGCGACCCAGAAAGAATAAAGAAGAAGGAGAAGAGGCAGCAGCCTCCAGCCGCTAGAAGAACCACCGTTGCCGCCGTCGTCCACCATTAAAACCGGCGAAGTGCTTCAGCCCAGAGAATCCGGAGCTACTCATACTCTCTCCTCCACCCAGTCAGCTCCCTGAGGCCCGATTAGAACCCAGGAGGTCCCATAAGTGCCCAACAGCAACCACAGGACCACTGTCGACCACACCGTCGTGAGCTCCGGCCGTCGTCTTCGACCCGGCTCAAATCTCCACCATTTTTTGCGTTTCTTCGACCGGTACACTCTAAATCTATCCCTAGGCTGATTTCAATACTTAGAATCACATTTCAATGATTTGATTCTTGCTTTGTTTGAATAGGATTAGTATGTTCTTGTTAGGGGTAATTTTGTGCAGTTTCTGAAAACAGGGGGGTGGTATGTCCAACTTATTAGACTGTAATAAATGGTAGTTGGGGTATTTGCTTTCTTTCACATAACTTGGGGGCTTTCTTGTTAATTAACAATCTGAAATAGTAAAATAAAGATAAAAATATGAATTTTAGGATATAAATTGTTTCCTACTATTTCTAACCATCTTTTTAATTGAATTAAAGTACAATTTAACATTTAAGAAATATGGGCAAAAATATTGCTAGTTGAATAAAACTTGCCTTCTTGAAAATTTACGAGTTAATGATATTTCGTAGTTATTTCTTTAAAATAAATAACTGTTTTAAATGGGTTGACTATCTAATTAGCAAATTTTAGAATTTAAATTAGCATTTTCTTATTTGATAGAAAGTATTTTATTTCTAAGATATTTTACAAATTCTCCAACAAGTAGCTATTTTATAACTAGGATATTTACAAAAATTCATGGGTATTTAAGAATAAAATATGAATTGAATATAAACGTTAATTTGAAGTTAGGCTTTTGTATAATGTTAATCTATTAGGAAAATTAATAAGTGTTGTATGGGGGACTTAAGTGATTCCTAATAGGACTTGTTACGCTTATGGCAATTCTTAATTGCATACTTGTATAATTTGCGACCGAATAAGAAAATATTATGTGTAGGTGACGAGTTCATAGACGAAGGCTACATGTTCTTCTAACGAGACTTTACGTGCTATTTGCTGAAAATTAAGGTAAGTGAACATGCCAATCCATGCGTGCCTAGCTCCTTTCGTGTCGTCAAATGATTTCTAATACATGTCTCAAAATGTGTTTATGATTTACATGTCTTACTTGTGATTGCTTTACTTTTTAAAGAGGTTGCTTTAATTTGATACTGACACACAAAAGTTAATAATGCTTAATAACGTAAAGTGGAAAGAGTTCTGCGGGAGAAGCTTACTATTGTCGTGTTGACTTTTGTCACTCGGCCCGTGGTTATTATTGTCGAGCTTGACTCGGCCCGTGGTTATTATTTTATTATTGTCGAGCTTGACTCGGCCCGTGGTTATTATTATTGCTCCATGTACTCACCTCTCTGGCCGCAAGAAGTCTTAGGGGGGTGCCGATGTAACACCACTAATCCCCGAGAGAGTTCTTAGTGCAATATCAAGACTTTGGGGAAGAATTTGTAAATAGTTTTTCACGAATTTAAAGTGGTCATTTTGGAGTTTTGGCGATGTTTGGACGTTGTTAGATGAATTTGAAGCACTAGAAATACCCGGGGTGGTAGTGGAATTATTTAAAAATTAAGTAGAGCATCTAATTCTAGTTTGTACCCCAAACTTCAAAAAACTACACTTTCACCCCCAATGCATGCTCTCCACTTGTCAAACTAGTTTTGACACCTCTCCACTTAGGTTTCAACACCTCCCTATCCTCCCTCACCTTCTGAATCCAGTGGAGAATTGAACAAAACACAATTTTCTTCACAACCCTTTTCTCCCTCATGAACATCACCATGAACCACAACCACCACCAACGAAGAACTCCACCTTAAGGCCTCCTCTTTCCGACCTGCTGCTACCATAGATAGCCACCAATTCCAGGAGAAAAACGCACAAATCAATTTCGAAAAAGATGGAGTATCAAGAGAGAATTCGGGTTTTGAAGGTAAGAACCCTAGTTTTGGTTATTCGTCAATTTCTCCCTTCTCATTGCATTTCAGCGCAATTAATCACCATATTCTTGTTCCTTGTGTCGAGGCGAGTCCGGAAAGCACAAACATGACCCCCAATTCGACAATTTTTGCTCCGGCCACCATGCATGCCGAACCCATCCGCCGCCAAACCTCCATAGCCACCGGATTCTTGGTAAGCTCTCATTTCTTACTCATTTTTGTTGGGTATTGCATCAAAATGATCCTTAGGGCTCGATTAAACCTTCTAGCAACCCCTAATCTGCCCGGTATAGGTTTTGAGTTGGATTTGGTTCAAATTTTTCTCGGTTTTTCATGATTTTCCGGCATGCAAAGCAGCCCTGTTCCGGGCTTGTATCTCTCTCGTTACTCACTCAAATCCTTCAATCCATATCTTTCTGGAATCCTCAGACAATTGGCTACAACTTTCATGTTTTAAATTTTTACCAATTCGGTCTCTAACCCAGCCAAAAATCGAATTGAAGTTGCTGTGTTCGTGCTTGTTCATGCTGAGTTTTTCCCACCAGCATTTTTGACCCAACTTTGGATCTCTGTATCTCCCTCGTTTTTGGTCCGTTTTGAATGATCTTTAACTTTCTGGAATCCTTGGTGAATTGTTTACAACTTTCATGTTGATTTCTTGGTCCAATTCGATCTCTAAACCCCCTGAAATTGGGCTTGAACATGGCTAGTTAGCTAGGTGTTTGATGTGTTCTTGGCTGTGAGTGCTCAAAAATTTTCTAAGTATAGAAGAATATGGTGAAACATCCATTTTGTAATCCTTTTATCTTCTTCATAACTTAATGAAATTTAGATGTGTTTTCTCCTATGTGTAGCTGGTATATAATACTTCAAATCATCGTCTCTGGGTCATGTTCAAATTTATAACGAATTGCTCACAAAACGAGCCTAAAGTTGCTAGTTTCAACTCATGGAACTTTCTTGAATTTTTCTAAGTGTTGAATCGGAATTTTTGTCCAACTTTGACTAGCGATATCTCTTTGAATACTTGGAGTTCTTAGGAGTTCAAATATGTTCTGGAAAGCTTGGAATACCCTCTTCAATACCCCACCTTCATATTTCCTAAACTCTCCATCATTTTACCACAAATCAGCTCCAAAGTTGACTAGTTGAGATGATTTCACTCTATCTTTGACTTTCAATTTTCTCACTCTAAATGACATTTATGGCCTTAGCGTTCTTCACGAAACTTGTTCGTATTCATATTCTGAGTCTAAATATCAAGTTTGACCAAGTTTGACTTTTCGCAAACCCTAGTTTGACTGAACTGTATAGGAGGGGCAAAATAGTAATTTCACTTAAACTTTGAATTGAGATTAGTTTAGTAACTTGGAGTTTGTCAGCATGTCCTGTATGCGTATTTGGAGTACTCGTATATAATTCTGGGCTAGTGTTGACCAAGTCAGATGTTGGGGTCTTTTTGCAATTTTACCAAACTTTAGGGGCCTAAGTGCAAATTATTAAATGTTGTAGATTTCGATGCTAAGTACATATGGGAGAGTTAAGAGTAATTCTTACATGTTTTTGGGCCAATATGAGTATAATTTGGAGACCGGGAAACTAGACAGTTTTGGAGTATGAGGGGCGTTTTAGTCATTTATCTTGCACGACCCGCATTCCATGACATTCTTGCATACAACCTCATATAGAGGGTAAATTCTAATAGACTATATACTTGACTTGTGTATATCCAGCCGTTATTAAGGATCGTTCGAAGTAGACGTACGTATTCGTGTTGTTGCATTTACTGTGAGATTCGGAGACGAGCGTTGTAGGAGTGCTAGCATTGCTTTGCGCCTTTCATGGCTCAGAGGTAAGTACATATGTACGACCTTTCATATCAAAATGTGCGTATGTGTTTGATGCTTCAAATGAATACTCGATATATGAAAAAGTATGAGAATGCATGTTTCCACTCGAATGTTGTTAAACTATTTTATTCATCTCCTTTGAGAACTCTCGGAAATTACTTGTGAAATGTTGATATTCTAATTCTGTTTATGTGAAAGAGAAGACATAAAATACCTCTAATAGACTTAGGACGATGTACAGAGTACCGTTATTAATGGGAGGCGTCAAGCGATCCTCCATTTTCTTATGGCTAAGACCATTGAAGCAATGCTTCTTATTATTGGATAGAACGTCAATGTTCAAAAATCCGCCCCCGATGAGCCAGAATGTATCAAGATATTGAGGCCAAGGGGTTTATAGAGCTATAGAGTGCTACTAATACTTGTAAGGGTCACTACGGTATAGGGGTGTCGACACTTAAGGCCTTTTAGCTAATGTTGTGAGCGGGGTTGACGAATGGGCTCCCTTAACGCTCGGGTGAAATAGGGTTTGATAGACCCTAGAAGGAACCCTTAGTGATTATTTCGTGATCCCTCTGTTTACATCGATCCTGCTGGTGGCTCTTGACACGCCTCAGCTAAATTAAACTGTTGATTGAAGTCGAAATTCAAAATTGGCTACTTATTAATGTTGTTTGTGGCTCTTGATATGCCCTAATTGATTTGAAATGAATTGTAAATCTTGGCTACTCATGAAGTACTATCGTTATGAGTTCAAACGAACTTGTTTACTATCGTTATGAAGTACTATCGTGGTTTCTCAATGTTATTAAATTGAGAGGTTTTTGTTACTCGGTTACTTCAAGTTGATCCAAATTCTCCAATATGATAGTTTTACTGTTTAAATCTTCTGATTTGTTTCAACTCATGCTTCCGTGCCACTCGTTACTTTACATGTCATAGTGTGTACTTACTCAGTTTTTACTGATCAATTTCTTCAAAACTGCGTCGGCTTTTGCCATTTTAAAACCGCAGGTCGTCAATCAAAGTCGGGGATCGGAACGCTGGAACGAGACGAAGAAGTTTAGTTAAGTCAGATCACTTAGTAGATCACAAATGTTATGTTTTAAATTGTACTTATTATCGAGATTTTGTAATGTACTTTAACCGAAATGTAAACTTAATAGTTAATAATCTACTTTTGGTTACCGATTGTCGCGTTAACCCTGGACTGAGATCCAGGGTCGTCTCAGATGGTATCAGAGCATCGGTTCTCCGGTTAAAGTGACTTTTCGATTTCCATTAGTAGAGGATAAGAAGATAAAACGTTTCAAAATTTAAAATTGATTAGGCTAACCCAATTTGGCAATAAGGAGTAAACAAGCCGTCGGGGAGCTTGGGTACTTACGTATTGTTCAACTCAATTTGTATTTAGTTGTTGATTAACTGTTAACTACTTGTTGATATGTGATCTATGCGAAATCCACTTGTTAATTATATGTTGGTTATTCTATGGGCATGTTTAGTTGCTATATAGAAATGATTTATCATTGTCGTGTGATGCGTATCCGCGTTCCTTTGTTTGATTATGTTAATTAGTCGACGAGAGAGTAACGACGCTTTGATCTAGAAGACCATGAGACCAATCTTTTCTTACCTACGAGAGATGACTTTTATGATTATATTTTGTTTTGTTTCATTTTGAGTTTATTTGACACAGTCATTTCCACATTAGACAGTTCAAACAATAAATTATTTATTAAAAAAAAAATGGTTTTCCAAAATTATTGGGGTGTCGAGCTACCAAATTCCAAGTGATATGGACCACTTAGTTTATCAGTCCGCTGGCGCAACTCTTAGTACGACGGTACTATAAGCTGTACCCGCTGTGTAGACTAAGTTAGAACATTTGAAGCACATGCGAGTTGTGTTAGAGAGGCACGTTGTGTGACGACACATAGTGTCCTTTCTCCCTCGTATGCGTGGAACACTTTAGGTAAACTGTTGATTGAAGTCGAAATTCAAAATTGGCTACTTATTAATGTTGTTTGTGGCTCTTGATATGCCCTAATTGATTTGAAATGAATTGTAAATCTTGGCTACTCATGAAGTACTATCGTTATCAGTTCAAATGAACTTGTTTACTCTGGATATTTTACCAACTACTCGTGGTTTCTCAATGTTATTAAATTGAGAGGTTTTTGTTACTCGGTTACTTCAAGTTGATCCAAATTCTCCAATATGATAGTTTTACTGTTTAAATCTTCTGATTTGTTTCAACTCATGCTTCCGTGCCACTCGTTGCTTTACATGTCATAGTGTGTACTTACTCAGTTTTTACTGATCAATTTCTTCAAAACTGCGTCGGCTTTTTCCATTTTAAAACCGCAGGTCGTCAATCAAAGTGGGGGATCGGAACGATGGAACGAGACGAAGAAGTTTAGTTAAGTCAGATCACTTAGTAGATCACAAATGTTATGTTTTAAATTGTACTTATTATCGAGATTTTGTAATGTACTTTAACCGAAATGTAAACTTAATAGTTAATAATCTACTTTTGGTTACCGATTGTCGCGTTAACCCTGAACCGAGATCCCGGGTTGTTTCAGCCGACACCTAAGGTCTTGGAGTATGCGAGATGGATAGTAGATTCTTCCCCGTATCAACAAAGTTAATAAATTTCTATGAGATTTGGATTTTAAGAAAGAGAAAAGAAGAATTAGATTGGGAATAATTCTCTCCGTTTGAAAGTTGAGAATGGAAGATCAAAAGAATGAGAATTTTATAAGTGTTCTTACTGGATGCATCAGGTTCACTTCTTACAGTTTTACGATTATATTTGAGTTCCCGATTTACTCTGCAAGTTTACATTATTATGAATTATCACCTCTTTATATTTAATGTGAAAAGAAAGTTATGCTTCGTCTTCTGTCTTACGAGCTTGGGTGTCACTTACTCAATATTTCCATGCTGACTTTGAAAACTGCGGTTCTTGTTTCCTTCCCACCGTAGGTTTAGAAGCTGAAGACTAAGGGATAGCCGGGTACGAGACTCACCTAGAACGACATCGTCACGAGTAGAATCTAGCCTAGTTAGCAAAAGTAATAAATAAATAATGTGGTTGTTTTGGAAACTCTCGTGTAATATCTAGAGACTTTTTTAATGCTTAATATTGTGTAATAAAGAAATAATTTGGGATGTTATGCTTTTGATTTCCGCCGTTACTTTTAGCATCGCCCTCCCGGGCTTTCTGGTCCAGAACGGAAGGCTTGGGAATTCACGGGTCGTTGCAGGTGGAAGCTCCACCAGTGGGTTTTCATCACACCACCCCCATTTTTTGGCGCCATTCATCTCCTATAGGTGCAAGGAGGTCGATAGCAGTGATAACCGGAGCTAAAGAGGCCCCTAACGCCGGAACCGAGACCCACCTCCGACCACGTCGACGACTAACCCGTAGAGACCCGTTTCTCGACAGTTTTTCGCCATTTTTGGCCAAGGTGACAGGTTTGTAGACGACGGCTAAGTAGAAGCTTTTACATGCTAGTGGCTGTGAACTAAGGTAAGTGAACATGCCAAGCCTTGCGTGCCAAGCTCCTTTCGTGTCGCAAGTTGATTTTGATACTTGTCTCAAAATGTGGTTGCTATTTGTTTACATGATTTATTTGAGATATTCTTCCACTGTACAGAAGTTGATTGGTTTGATATGGTCTCACGAATAATAATAATAATTCGTAATTAACGTAAAGTGGAAAGAGTTGTGCGGGAGAAGCGTATTATTGCCGTGTTGACTTCGATCACTCGGCCTGTGACTAGATTGGTCGTGTTGGCTGCGGTCACTCGACCCGTTTATTTTTACCCGGTCGCAACCTGCCGGGTTGCTCCATGTACTCACCTCTCTTTCCGCAAGAAGTCTTAGGGGGTTGCCGGCACTTAAGGTCTTGGAGTATGCGAGATGGATAGTAGATTCTTCCCCGTATCAACATGGTTGATAACACATTTTCCCTAATATTTGGATATTTATAAAAGAAAAGAAGAAAGAGATTGGGACTAATTCTCCTTGTTTGAAAGTCAAGAAAAGAATTTTATAAGAGTTCTTACTGGATGCATCAGGTTCACTTCTTACAGTTTTACAGTTAATATTTGAGTTCCTGATTTACTCTGCAAGTTTACATTTTTATGATTTATTTTCCTCTGTACATTTATTTCGAAAAGAAAGTTATGCCTCATCTTCTGTGTTACGAGCTTGGGTGTCACTTACTCAGTATTTACATGCTGAATTTGAAAACTACGGTTCCTGTTTCCTTCCCACCACAGGTCTAGGAGCTGAAGACTAAGGGGTAGCCGGGTACGAGACTCACCAAGAAGGCTAACGTCACGAGTAGGATCTAGTGTAATTAGCCAGAATAATGTAGTAGTTTTGAGAACGCTTGTGTAATATTTAGACACGTTTGTGATGTTTAATATTATGTAATAAATAAAAATTCTGGGATGTTATGCTTTTGATTTCCGCCGTTACTTTTAGCATCGCCCTCCTGGGCTTTCTGGTCCGAAACGGAAGGCTTGGGAATTCGCGGGTCGTTGCAGGGGCACCCCGTCATAGCTTCGAGGACGAAGCTCTGCTTAAGGGGGGAAGGATGAAAGACCCCGTCATATTTCTAGGGGTAAAGTATTAATTTAAATAAGAATTTAGTTTCAAAACAAATAAATAAATTGGGTGGATTATTAACTAAGAAGTTTGCGGGTAAGATTTTAGAAAACGTTAGAAAAATAATCGGAAATTTATATGTGAACTATAACATGAACGAGATCAGTAAGACTCTGCCAGAATTGTTAAACATGCTGAAGACAGCTGAACAGAGCATCAATAAAGGCAAGGGCAAGGCCATAGTGATGGTGAATAAGAGGAAGGGCAAGGGAGTTTCCTCTACCTCCAAAGGAAAGCGCAAGAAAGTTGCAAAATCCAAGGAAGCCCTAAAGCCTAGTGGGGGCGTGGCTAAAGGTGAATGTCACTACTGTAGCCAGCCGGGTCACTGGAGGAGGAATTGCCTCAAGTATCTAGAGGATAAAATGATTGGAATAGTGATTCCACCACCACCAGGTATTTTGGTTATAGACGTCAATCTATCTATTTCTTCATCTTGGGTATTGGATACTGAATGTGGATCTCACATTTGTCCAAATGTGCAGGGTTTAAAAAGAAGTAGAAGATTGGCTAAAAGGGAGATAGAACTACGTGTCGGGAATGGAGCAAGAGTTGCTACATTAGCTGTAGGCGTTTATGAACTATCTTTGCCTTCTGGACTTATTTTAGAATTAGACAATTGCTTTTATGTGCCTGTTATGAGCAGAAACATTATTTCAATTTCTTGTTTGGACGAGAAGGGTTTTTCTATTTCTATAAAGGTCAAGTGTTGCTCCACTTATTTTGATAGTATGCACTATTGTAGTGCGCATTTGTCTAATGGATTATATATCCTTGATCTAAATAATTCCATCTATAACATAAATACCAAAATGATTAAAACTAATGATTTAAATCTTACACATCTATGGCCCTGTCATTTAGGCCATATAAATGAGCAACACATATCTAGACTCCATAAGGATGGACTTCTAGACTCATTTGATTTGGAATCATATGAGACATGCGAATCTTGTTTATTAGGAAAAATGACAAAGTCCCATTTCAATAAGAAAGGTGAGAGGACTAGTGAGTAACTTGCACTCATACATACCGATGTATGTGGGCCGTTTCCCACGCCTGCCAGGGGTGGTTACACCTACTTCATTACGTTTACTGATGATTTCAGTAGATATGGATAGGTGTACCTTATGAAGGACAAATCCGAATCCTTTGAATTGTTCAAAGAATTCAAGAATGAAGTAGAGAAGCAACTTGGTAAGAGTATTAAGGCTTTGTGATCGGATCGTGGAGGAGAATACTTGAGCCAAGAGTTTGACGAGTATCTTAGAGAGTGTGGGATAGTATCCCATCTCACTCCACCCGGAACGCCACAATGGAATGGCATGTTCGAGAGGAGGAATCGCACACTATTAGATATGGTGCGGTCTATGATGTCTCAAACGGATCTTCTAATATCATTTTGGGGACATGCTCTCATGACGACAGCTTTTACCATTTACCGTGTTCCATCCAAATCAGTCATGAAGACACCATATGAGATACTCCCTCCGTCCCGCAAAGATAGTCCATATTTCTATTTTGGTCTGTCCCAAAATGATTGTCCACTTACATTTCAAGGTCAAAAATACAATGAAGTTACAATACTACCCTTTCATATTCAATGCATCTAGTCATGGAGAAAACAAAATCAAGGATAATAGTGGAAATAGCATGCCAACAACTTGTAGTGGGTAGCATTAATTGCATGTCTCCAAAAAAACTTGTAGTTTCAAAAATGGACTATCTTTGCGGGACGGAGGGAGTATGAACTGGGAAGCGTCACATAGTGTCATTCATGAAGATTTGGGGCTGCGATGTCTATGTAAAGCGTTTACAAACAGACAAGCTTGGGCCCAAAGCGGATAAGTGTAAGTTTGTGGGATATACTAAGGAAACAAAAGGATATTATTTCTACAATCCAACCGAGAACAAAGTGTTTGTAGCTCGGACCGGCGTGTTTCTAGAAAGAGAGTTTGTCTCTAAAGAAGCACGTGGGAGGACTGTAGAACTTGAAGAAATTCAAGAACCACAAACCACTTAACAAATGATGGAACATGAGCAGGAGCCGCAAGTTGTTATGGAAGAACTTGTTCAGGTGACACAGGAACTCCGTAGGTCAGAAAGGGTACATCATGAGCCAAAGCGGTACGGAATTCTCGTGACTGAGCCCGATGACATACCACTCATGGATAATGAGTCTGCAACCTACAGATAGGCCATGAATGGCCCAGACTCCAAGAAGTGGCTAGAAGCCGTGAGATCCGAAATCTAATCCATGTACACCAACAAACGATGGACTTTGGTGGAACCTGCCAAAGGGGCTCGTCCCATAGGGTGCAAGTGGGTCTTCAAGAAGACGACAGACATGGATGGCAAGGTTGTTGCCTACAAGGGGTGATTGGTGGCGAAAGGGTATAGACAGATTCATGGTATTCACTACGATGAGACCTTTTCACCAGTCGCCATGACTAAATCCATTCGAATCATACTCGCCATTACATCTTACTATGACTATGAGATTTGGCAAATGGATATTAAAACAGCGTTCCTTTATGGGAACCTCCTCGAGGATGTGTATATGACACAACCGGAGGGTTTTGAGGATCCAGAGAATGCCAATAAAGTCTGTAAGATGCAAAGATCCATTTATGGATTAAAGCAAGCTTCTAGGAGTTGGAATCGACGTTTTGATGACGCGGTCAAAGAGTTTGGCTTCATCAAGAACGAAGACGAGCCATGTGTTTACAATAAGATTAGTATGTAGTGTTTCCGGTCTTGTATGTGGATGACATACTACTCATTGGAAACGATATTCCTACTTTGCGATCTGTTAAAGATTGGATGGGAAGGTGTTTCGCAATGAAGGAATTAGGAGATGCAGCTTATATACTTGGTATCAAGATCTACAGGGATAGATCTAGAAAGCTGCTCGTCCTAAGTCAAAGTACATACATTGACAAGGTGTTGAAGATGTTCATCATGCAAGATTCCGAGAAGGGATTCTTGCTCATGTCTGATGGAGTCACTCTATCCAAGACTGACTGTCCTTCCAATGAGATTGAAAAGGACCGCATGAGTAGGATACTCTATGCTTCGGCCATAGAATCCATCATGTACGCCATGTTGTGTACTAGACCAGACGTATCATACGCGTTGAGTACGGTGAGCAGATATCAGTCCAATCCAGGTGAGATTCACTGGATTGATGTCAAGAACATCTTAAAGTACTTGAGAAGAACTAAGGACGCGTTCAAGATATTTGGAGGTAAGGAAGAGCTAAGTGTAATTGGTTACACTGATGCAAGCTTCCAAACCGACAAAGATTACTACAGATCGCAATCAGGATACATGTTTTGCCTGAATGGAGGAGCTGTGAGCTGGAAGAGTTCCAAGTAAGGGACAATTGCTGATTCTACAACAGAAGCTGAGTACATTGCTGCTGCGGAAGCAGCAAAAGAGGCAGTTTGGATAAAGAAGTTTATCACTGAGCTCGGCGGGGTCCCTAGCATCGTGGATCCCATAGAGTTGTATTGTGACAACTCTGGAGCGATCGCACAAGCCAAGGAACCAAGATCACACCAGAAATCGAAGCATGTACTTAGGAGATTCCATCTTATTCGTGATATGATCGATCGAGGAGATGTGATGATGTGCAAGATTCCAACGGATGACAATCTTTCAGATCCTCTCACAAAGCCACTTGCGCAGCGAAAGCATGAAGGGCTCGCTAGATCTATATGCATTCGAGATGCACCATATTGGCTCTAGTTCAAGTGGGAGACTGTTGGAATAGGTGCCCCAGAGGCAATCTATATTTAGTATGAACAATATTTTTGGCTAGAATATTCATTTATTAATTATTGTGATATTTAATATAATGAAGTCCTTAGATACAATGTGTTGTTTATCTTAAATATCTCTAGTCCATTATATTGGTTAATAGGACGATCAAATATATAATAGTATGTGTGTAGATTGATACGGAGATATCAAGTCTAACACATGAGTATGCATTAGGAGTGGTGGTATAATGGATTGACCCACGGCGAGAAGGATACATTAGATTATGTCAAAGTAACAATCACTTCTCATAGTGCCAATAATATTATAGTCCTTAGACTTGAAGTCACTAGATACTCTAGTTGTGAAATATCATGCTTTAATGTTATCCAACGTTGTGCCTTAACCGGACAACTATAAAGATAGCTATCGGGCATGATAGGAAGCAAGCTTAGAGATCGTAGTGACGTAGAGATGATTTGTCCCTCCCACATAATGGGAGAAAATATCTATGGCCACTCGAGGGAAGATGCTTATAGGAATGTCTGGCCAGACTCAGATAAATCAATATGGAGATATTGATGTTATTGTTAGGAATTGTATTCAGAAAGTCATATTTATGGTTGAATTAATGATTCTTAATAGATATTTTCATCTTAGTTTAGAAAACACGTGAGTATGCTAATGCTATTTATTATTTTCCATATAAATATGCATTATAAAGTCCAATGTTCCATACCTAAGACAATCGGACATGCAGACGAGTTCGGGCATGCGCGAGATTGATTGTCAGTTATTTATAAAATATAAGTAAGAGTTCACAGTCTAGATGATTGTGGACAAATCATCGGAACGACTATAGTGTAACAGTATAGTGACACATCTCGGTCAAGTAAACGGTATAGTTTTAAATTGTTACACTAGCATACTTTGTGTATGTTGAACAGGACCGCCATACGAAATATAATTATCTCGGACTGGCCGAAGAGAGATAACATAATATTTCATTGTTATTGGTAATATTGGAAACTCTTAATCTATGATTGTTTATGTGGACACAAATCTTGATTAATCCTTATTTTGATATATTGAGTGAGATTCAAATGCGAGTCAACAATCCTGGTATATTGGATAATGATTGTTTTGACTAGGTGAAAGCTAAACGAATCATGGAATCCACATCTCGTATGAGAATGATGTACCCTCCTGGGAGCTCACTAGGTTTTGTTATGTCAAGTCTGGCCAGATGGTTATTTGTAACCAGACATAACGAATAAGGGTTGAGTGGTTTAGATCAGGGAAGACATTTTGATGAGATCGAAATTTTCAGTAGGAGTAGATCAGCGTTAACGGGTATCTGTAATCTTAACGTGGGGAGTTATCTGATATTGATGACAGGAGCTCATACAATGTCGGAGTGCAATTATAGTTTTATGGTGGAGTAAACTATAATTAATAATTAGTTTTGAATTTAATTCGGGTTGAATTATGAGTTCAAATATATTATTGGGAGTCGATTCATTTATTTTCTCCAGAGGTCCCCGACGTAGTCCAACATAAGTGTGATCACGTGATTTACAAGTGTTTTTGAGTATCAAGTGTGTGGAATGTAAATTGAGATTATGTTTGGTATTTTATAGTTGATGGGTATTACCATAAACCATATGATTAGGACTTAATTGCAAGCTACACTAAAGTTTGTAGGGTGGGACTTGCTATGTAAAGTTTTCCTACACGGGACTTGTGTGCAATTATGGGTATTCCTAATATTATGGTTAGTAATATGTCTCTATAAATGGTTCACCATAGTTCTTAAGTGATCATGGTGGTTTTTCCACACAAGAGAGAAAAATTCAGTTGTGCCTTCATGAGCTTTTCTTGTTCGAATCACCATTGAACTCGAATTAAGTTGTGCCTTCATGAGCTTCTCGTTAGTATAGTAAGTCATAATCTAAACCTCCTCTCCTTGTGGATTCGACTCCGGACTTACTGGATTATTACTTGAGACGATATCCTATACTTGGGATTTTGTCGAACAAGTTTTCCAAAATTCCCCCTTTTCACATTTTCTCATTTTTTTTTTCAATTTTTTATTTTTTTTCATCATTTTTTTCAAAGAAGTGACTCAATTACGACTTTCTAAGACTCAATAAATCTAACATTAAAAAAAAAGACTCAATAAATCTATCAATAAAATCTAGGCTCAAGGTGAAAGGTTAAAATAAATAAAACTACCAAAGAAAGAGAAAAAAAAATCTATGGTTTGACACGGGGAAAGAGTGATGCTTCTCATGAAAGATTCACACATTTTTTCAAAATTTTCAATTTTTCAATTTTTATGATTTTTTTTCAATTTTTTCATTTTTTTTATGTAAATTACTAATGAAAGAAAAATCATGCTATAGACCACTTAAGCAAGAAATAAAATCTATTCCACACCCCCAACTAAAATGTCACATTGTCCTCAATGTGTGAGAACAATGGAAGAGCATACAAGTTCATATAAGAGATAAGGTATAGATAGACCTCATTTTAGCTTTCTTGGCCACCAAGCACAAGTCATCCTCCAAGAGAAACCTACAAAATGATAATAGAAAGAGAAAAATACAAGAAATAGAGATAAACTAATTTATTTATTTACAACTAGGGAGGTGGAACAAAGAAAATGATGCTATCCCACTCCCAATCTTGGAAATTCCTTTCCATGCCATGCCCCTACTTCATTCTTAGAAAGTACTTCTCCTTTAAAAAGTACTTCTACTTCATACAACTCGCGACAAGAGAAGTGTGTAAATCCAACACGCTAATAAAGCACTAAAGAGGCTATTCAAATGAGATTCCCCAAATTTCAAGTGTTTCAAGCATCAACCATATGTAAACACACATAGGTGTTTCCACATGGAAGATCAAGCAACAAATGAGATTTCTCAATTCTCACTCAAATCACCTAACTAGAACTCGATTTCTCAATGTCAGGATTGATGAGTTCCTCTCACTCAAATGCAACTTCAAATCAAACACGTCAAAAGTATTCGCACATCTACCTATTCAATGCATCAAATACTTCAACAAGAGAAATCCAAACATTGCACTAAGCATTCAAGTGAACCCAATTCAACCCATTCATCCTTGAAGTTCAACTTTAAACAATAGAGAGATTTAGACACTAGATAGTCCCAAATCACCCAAGCAAGTGAATTAGCTAAACATTATAAGAAATTCAAGAGAGATTGAGAGAAATTTACTTTCAATAATCAAAACTTGAATCACAATTGATGTCATACACTTGTTTTTGCCAATTCAACCTCAACACTTGATAAAAACTACAAGCAAAAGAGCTAAAACACAAGCTAAACTATCAACTAATGAAGAACAACCCTAACAAGCTACTGCTGCTACAGCAAGAACTCAGCAGTAGCAAAGCATACACAGTGCTCAAGAACAGAGCACGAAACAACCCCAAATACAAGCTAGAAAATGACCTGAATCCGTCCTCCTCTCTCCCCCTCGTCCTCTTTCTCTGTTCTTCGCCCTTAGGAGGGTCAAGAACACCCAGAAACTCAGAGAAATCGGAGAGAGAGAGAGAGAGGAAAAATAAGAACCCAGAACAGAGGCGTCACTGTGCCAAATGGGTGTGTGAAGAAGTCCGAAATTTCTTCAATCTTCCGTTTATATAGGCTTCAAGACCTGGTTGTGTATCCCCCAAGAGATCATCCAAGCCCTCCAATTCGTATACACCACCCTCTGTCGTTGATTTGAGATTCTTCCTCAAGAACCCTAGGAATTGGGGTTTTCTTCTCTACTAGATTTTTGGCCGAATTGATAGTTTCAGGAGAGAGCTCTTGGGCTGGGGAGCCATTTGGGGCCGGATTTGTGTGATTTGGTGAAGAGATGAGGCGGGGTGAAGCTTGGAGGAAGCTTCATCGTGCTTCCATGGAGCTTCCTGCGTGGGTCTGTGTGAGGAACGACGACGGGGAGAGAGAAAGCGTCCTGACGCGTGAGTGTGTTGCCAAATTTGCAATCGGCTCCCCCTTGTTTGCTGATACCTTTTAAAATACCCCTAGCTCCTCTTAAAATGTTTGGAAAATTACTATAACACCCCCAAATCCGTTAAAAAAACTTCATGGCAGCCCTTCAAATGTTTAAAATGTTGCACTTTAGCCCCAAGTCCGTTATAATCTTGTCTATAATGCCCTTTACTTCACTTTTGACTTGCAATCTAGCTTTTAACTTGCATTTTCTTCAATTTTTGGCATCTTTTCCACTTTCTTCAATATAAGCCCATCTAAATCCTTCTTCACTTCTCTTGGCCCCTCCAAAGCCTCACAATTCCTCATTCAAGCACTCCCAACTAGCCTCTTGCGTTCTAAATCACGTCTTTGCCTACAAAATAAGATAAAAACAACAAAAACTACAAAGACAAGCATAAGTCTAGAAAGAGAGATAAAATAGCTAAATGACACATATTAGCAAGTTATGAAGAGTTCATTAACATACTAAAACATGCAATTTTATGTCGTTAACACACCCCCAACTAGCCTTTTGCTCGTCCTCAGGCAAAGAGAGCGATATGAGTAGACATTTAGTGAAGAACCAATCATGAGAGACACACACTCAACTAGACAAGGCTTGACTCAATTCTAAACTATACTCAAATATTTACAAAAACACACACACATTTTATCTATCCTAAGTGAGAACCCAAAGAAAATAAAAAAACTAAGAGTTACTAGCTAATTTTAATTTTTTTGGTGGGGGAAAAAGAAGAATGCATAAAAGTCTTCTCATATAAATTCTCAAAGTCCACAAAGATTGAGAAAGAAGCCTATGGACGTCTAAGCATATACTCATACAAATGTGGGCGTTGTTTGGTAGAAGGTGACTCATGCGATCCACAAAACTTGTTAATTAAGTCCAATTCGCAAGAAAGTATGCCTTCAAAAATAAGGATCACAAGAAACTAGACATTCTCATACTTATTCAAAATCACCCATGTAGGATGGACTTCCAAAGCTTTGAAAAAAAAAATTTTTAAGAAGGGGTGATGTGGTTGTGAAATTGTATGATCCTTTTGTGGATTTTTTTGGTAGATGGTGCTATTTATCATGATTTCTTTTTCTTTTAATTTCTCTTTATATATATATATATATATTTAAATCCAAGGCTCTCCAAGACCCACAACAAAAAAGAGGAATATACAATCGAGTGGGCTTTTTAAGCTAAACCAAGGGAGCTATCTAGGTGGTGACGTAACATTATCCCCGGACACCCCTCTATTTCTTAGACATCGCGTCGGGTGTCATTGGTAACCACCACTCCAATGGGCTACAAGTTTCCACCGCAAAAACGATTAGAATAAAATATTTTTGTAGAGTTCAAATAGCTTTAGCAATGCACCATTTATCAAAAGTATTAAGACGTCAAAGTTTTTGTGATCAACTTAGCTTGAAGGACTTAAACATGAAACGTAAATTTAGTGTGTCGCTTTGTGAGAACACATGATGTGGCAGAATGTGGGATATTGGTGTAGATGTATTGAGTATAAGCAAATAATTCCTTTCTAAAATAAAAATAAAAAGAACATTGAGATACTTGGGATAAGTTGAATCCCGGATAAGTTTTAATTCAGTCCTAACACTATGAAGAGATAATGAATTATGCAGATGCAGAGACATGACATTAGTCTGTAGCATCTGAGATAACATTCATGTTGTATAACTACCTTTTGGACATTGTAGATTTGCAAGATGAGATAAAAATCATCGGTTGCAAATGGACCTATAAGAGAAAGAGAAGAGTAGACGGAAAGGTGAAAACCTTAAAAGCTAGGCTGATTAATTCGTAGCTATATATAGGTCTATTCAGATTCTCGTTCGTATTTGCTGCTCATTTCATTAATGAGATATGGAAGATGTATGTCAAGATGGATTTCCTCATTGGAATTCTCGATGGATGCATCTACATGAAGCGACCAAAAGAGTTAGTTTTGCAGATAAGGTGAAATACAAACTTAAGATGTCAATTGACATGGGGATTAAGCTATTATTCAGATATTGCAGCATTCATTTTGACTAGGCAATCAAATATCACAGTTTGATTCGTGTCTTCACAAATCTCGCGTTTATAATAGAAGCAACGAAAATTGGTGATATTTCTTGTGCTCCATGTTGAGGATGGCTCATTGGAAACAATGTTGGATATACATCTTCAGTGAATGTGTCATTATCTAGTAAACGTTATATGTGGGATTTAGGAGAAACCATTCAGATTCTTGGTATTGAGCTCTCGCGAGATCGGGATAATAGAATGATGGTTGTTTCAAGTATGCAAAGACTCCAAGAGAACGTTATTGCTTATAGCGTGCAGAGTTTCTCTGTCTAAGAATCAATGTTTATAACACGTGATTAGATGGAGAGTGAAAAGGTAGTTCCTCATGCTTTAGCAGGTGAAGCCTCATGTAAACTATGTATAGTATTTGACAGGATAACTATTTTGATTTTAGCATGGATAATAGTTTTAAGTCACTTACATGGAAAGAACACTAGTGGACTATGATAACAGCATACTCAGGTATCTGAGAAGATTTAGAGTAGATATGCTAGTTTATCACATAAAGTCTACACATAGATTCAGACTTCTGATTATGAAGGATTTCTAGATTGTTAATTTATGGCTTTGAGAATAAGTGGGAGATTGATGAAAATTGTATTCAGAAAGCCATATTTATGGTTGAATTAATAATTCTTAATAGAGAACTATTTTCTTCTTAATTTAACAAACACGTGAGTATGCAAATGCTATTTATTATTTTCCATATAAATATGCATTATAAAGTCCAATGTTCCATACCTAAGACAATCAGACATGCAGACGAGTTCGGGCATGCGCAAGATTGATTTTCATTTATTTATGGAATATAAGTAAGGGTTCACAGTATAGATGATTGTGGACAAATCATCGGAACGACTGTAGTGTAACATTATAGTGACACATCTCGGTCAAGGAAACGGTATAGTTTTAACTTGTTACACTAGCATACTTTATGTATGTTGAACAGGACCGCCATATGAAATATAATTATCTCGGACTAACCGAAGAGAGATAACATAATATTTCATTTTTATTTGCAATATTGGAAACTCTTAATTTATGATTGTTTATTGGACACAAATCTTGATTAATCATTATTTTGATATATTGAGTGAGATTCAAATGCAAGTCAACAATGCTGGTATATTGGATAATGATTGTTTTGACTAGGTGAAAGCTAAACGAATCATGGAATCCACATCTCGTATGAGAATGATGTACCCTCCTGGGAGCTCACTAGGTTTTGTATGTCAAGTCTGGCCAGATGGTTATTTGTAACCAGACATAACGAATAAGGGTTGAGTGGTTTAGATCAGGGAAGATATAAGATGTTGATGAGATCGAAATTGTCAGTAAGAGTAGATCAGCATTAACGGGTATCTGTAATCTTAACGTGGGGAGTTATCAGATATTCATGACATAATCTCATACATAATGATGAGAATAAATGTCGGAGTGAAATTATAGTTTTATGGTGGAGTAAACTATAATTAATAATTAGTTTTGAATTTAAATCGGGTTGAATTATGAGTTCAAATATATTACTGGGAGCCGATTCATTTATTTTCTCCAGAGGTCCCCGACGTAGTCCAACATAAGTGTGATCACGGGATTCACAAGTGTTTTTGAGTCTCAAGTGTGTGGAATGTAAATTGAGATTATGTTTGGTATTTTATAGTTGATGGGTATTACTATAAATCATATGATTAGGACTTAATTGCATGCTACACTAAAGTTTGTAGGGTGGGACTTGCTATGTAAAGTTTTCCTACAAGGGACTTGTGTGTAATTATGGGTATTCCTAATATTATGGTTAGTAATATGTCACTATAAATAGTTCACCATAGTTCTTAAGTGATCATGATGGTTTTTCCACACAAGAGAGAAAAATTCAGCTGTGCCTTCGTGAGCTTTTATTGTTCGAATCACCATTGAACTTGAATCGGAGCTTGGATCATACGTCGGAAGGCTTCCGACATACCAGATTCCCTTTTTGGGTGTTTAGGCCTAGATAACAATCTCGGATCGCTTTTGGTAAAACAAGAATGTTGTAGATCTCAGAAAAAAAAGAGACATGAAGAAACGGTGGTTCGATCGGAGTTGTAGAACTCCAGATGTCGCTGGTCAAAGTTTCTGGTCCACAGTTGATTTTTAGCAGGATCTGAATTTCGTTTTTGGAGCTTAATCGGAGCTACATATGTCAGATGAAGACGAGCCATATATGGAAATCGTGTATCTCGACGAGACGGACGCAATTGAACATGTCTCAATGTTAGATTCAGAACAGAGCTTCGTCAGTGGCTGGTCAAAGTCTCGGGATTCGCGTCGTCCCAGTCCGGATGGACTGTGGTAAGTTTTATTCCGCAAGCTAACTTGCCACAATAATTTTTTAAATGCCTATGATTAATTCTCTACATAAATCATGTGGTCCGGGATAAATCTCGTCTAATTTTCCCTTCAGTTATCTGCTTGCATAAGCATATTCCCAGGATCGAGAAACTATGAATTGGATATACGAGTGTGACCATTATGTATCGTGTCCAATCCAGATATAGAGACAAGTGGATAATACAATATGTGATATTGGACACAAGGTTTTTCAGGATCACTGACTTATTTCTATTAGTTGGGGTGGCATGGATGTGTTGCTAGACACCGCTCCATGTTAGTAATAAGTTACTACCAACTATGTAGAAACCTATGGGGTCACACACCGGATGGATTAAATTGGAAATTGGTATTAATTAGTTGGATTAATTAAAAAAAGAATCATAACGCAACCACAAGCAAACTTAGTGGGACTAATTTGCATGTGGGCTAATCCATGTAAGGACATGATTAGTATTGGGGCCTTTATGTAGTTCATTAAGAGTTATGACTATATAAAGGATCTCTAGCTTGTTAATTCTCAACACAAGTCATTATTTCAGAGAACTTAACAAAGAAAGAGAGAGAGACAAGGAGAAGGCCGAACCTCCCAACCCGTCCGCCCCCTTTGCTGTCGGCCACAACAAGGCACGGCCGAGTTCCTTGTTTGCGTGATCTCCTTCCTCCTTCTTCCGTTGCTAGCACATCGCGGTGAAAAGGATTCCAATCAAGATCCAAGGTGTGCATATTCATAGAGACGAAGACACTATTCTTCGTGTGATCTCCCAAACCAAGGTACACATCTTCTACGCTCTCATCATGTTATGATTGTCTTTTCCTGTGATCCTTGGTGGGCTTTGAGTAAGAATTTTTTGTTATTCCGCTGCGTTACCTACGTCAAAACCCAACAAAAAATTCTCACGTCGCCCTCTGTGAAGCCGATGTGCCACTGCCTTAACCTCTTTCACTATAGGTAGATGGATGAATACTTGTACTGGGTTGTGATATTTTAACCTAACTTGTATTTCAAGTTATGGGAGAGTTATTTTCCCAATTAGACTTGATTTATAGTGTGTGTGTGTGTGTGTTTGAGAGATGTTTTCTCTCCGTCTGCCTTCTTTTTCTTCTAGTCTTGTAGTCCTCCATCGAAGGTTCATGTTTCCCTTATTCTCGGTTTGCTCCGGTGAGTGTTCCTCTCCCATACTATCTCCTTCCCAATCAACATTCCATATGTTACTCGCGGTACTATCGGTAACGAAAAAATCACTCTCTCTGCTGGGGACGCTTCCAAACTTGCTACTCCCCCAAACATGACTCTCGAAATTGCCTAAATATGGTCGACGATTTGAAGGGTGTAGGAGAGCTCGCGTCGAAGTGCATATACGGAAAAATCATCAATGAAAGAGAGGTTAGGGTTATTAGGATCTCAAATCTCTTCAAAAAAGTGTGGTATGTGTTAGATCAACTTTAAACTTCATGTAGATTATCTAAAGGCGGAATCATAATCTACAACACATAAACTATCATCTAGAATAGCCAAGAACATAAGAACTTTAAATTAGACTAACCTCGGTCCATAGCTAGTGTATTGTGTTTAACGTCATGATGATCTTGAGTGAACCGCGATCTTCCAACCACAACTCGGACCAGCTTCAATGATCTCTCTCAATGGGAAGAGTGAGACTACTGTATTCGAATGTGTTGGGGATCACAGCCCTACTAGTCTTTATATACTAAATTGATGAGGCTCCCATAACCCTAATCAATTAGTAATGGGCTACTACACATTACAAAGCCCACACCACTTTATGTTCCTACGAGCCCAATTATTAATTAGATCACTTTAGTGGCTCGTTTATTTGATAGCCCAATAATATAACTACTAATATTTTCATATTGGCCCACAAAAAAATAAAATTTCCCAACAATCTCCCACTTGGGCCAAACTTGAAAAACCGGATGTAGTTATATTCCATAATCTTTAGTGCTAGCAAAAGTGCTATCATCCTTAGAACATTCCTAAAACAATCTGGTCCATTGTCCATATCAGTGTGAGACCAAAGCGACCTTTGCCACATTTAAATATAGTCGTAACAAAGACCCATCAATGATCACCAAACCAATATATTCAATGACATAGATCAAGTGTGGATGTGTAGCGGGAAATTACATGCAATGTGATCTTTGGACATGCCTATTTCCACTGATCCTTACTGAAGTGAGATCAAACCTTATAATTTCCATCTTTATGCTAAACCGCAATTGGAAATTAAAAATAACAATAATTCAGAGTAACTTGAATAAAACATAAACTTTATTCTGCAGAAACTGAAGTAAGTGTCTCGAGAAACGACATTCATTAGATACAAACTCCCACTAAACCAAAGTACCTTAGATATTACCACTCCAAATGAGCAGTCCGCTCCTCAACACTTTATGTGGTAATTCCTTAGTTAGGGGATCCTCAAGAATGGAGTTTATCATAGTAATGTCACATTGACACAAACACTCTGAATATTTTCTTAAGAAAAATAAGACTTTATGTCAATAAATTTGACCTAATCCTCGGAATTAGATTCAGTGATCTCAAAATTATCTAAATTCCGATAAGTGAGCATGTAGTCTTTTGTTCTCTTCAATACTTTACTAACCGATTGTATGTTTACCCTAATACATACAATTATTAACCAAAAATTATACCAAATACCAATATGTAAACAATAACCACATGTGTACATATTCTGGTATACACAAGACTCATTGATTCGATGTATAACGAATCTTTGCATCCATTATTACTTATCTCATTATTCTTGAAATACTGAATGAGACTATAAATTGTCTCCTTAAGTAGTAGGATTATTCTTCAGTGCACAACCTTAAGTACTCGATCTAGCAAATACCTTATCGATATAGATCTCTTGTCGAATACTCAATGATACACCCCATGAGCATTTATTTTCGACACATAAAATATGTCCCCAAGATCTTTTCTTTAGAAACCATATAAAGAATATCTTGGTCCACCCAACAAGTCTATATCGGTGCTAGTCAAAAGAGTAGAATCAAAATGATGCACCAGAAAATTACTCCCACTGGACTGTGGTACTCACAAATATCTACCTTAGTTATCTCGCACAACATGAGTTAATAACTTTATGAATATTGTGATACCATATCTAGAAGCAAGCTTTTAGACTATAAATGGAATTGTGTAATTTACAAACATGTACTTTGAATAACTAAAGTCAAAGTTATATGATTGTAATCAACTTATCCATATATATGTACATCTACTTCAAGTAATTGTACATGACATAACAACTCAAAAGAGAATTTCGTAAAACTTTATGAATTCTCATTGTAGTCAGTGCCTCCTTTAGATGAAATGTAATGACAAAGTATGACCTTCATATCTTTCATAATTACTTATAGACACCTTATTTATTGTAACTAACAATAAATTACGCTATTATGAAAGATTCCAAATGTCACTAATTTTGTCAGAGATTTCATCTTATCATTACAAATCAATTCACTTTAATATTTTTTTGACTTGTAAGAAGTTGATAGAATCATCTTCCACAAACCTTATGTCAAACTCAAATACATGAGAATAACATGTAATACATAAATCATATTTCTCATGTCATTAGTGAATTACTTTAGCGGCACTTCATGTTTTAGGCTGATGAGTTTGCCTATTATGAGTATCCTTATGGAATATTTCTTTGAACGGTGTGAATAACTAAATATGAACCCTCTTATTTGGCCAAACAAATAATCTTCCTTTGGGCCGATTATTGTTTGCATAAACAAGTATGCCTTATTATTTGGCCACACAATGACCTTCCTTTGAGCCGATCATTGCTTGCATAAACAATAGACATGTGCATTTCACAAACTTTATGTTCAAAGAAAATATTCCTTATAACCGTATCTCCCACTCAAACTCAACGTCCTGAAAAGTCTCAAGAAAAAGGGCTTTATTAGAGAAGACAAATTGCAAAATTTAGAACTTCTCAATGATTAATGACATCAATAAAAGTGGCAAGGAGTAAATACCAAATTCAATATCTCCCACTAGACCAATATGACCTCACTTTAGGTGGGATGATCCGAAATGAGAATCTCCTTATGCTAGTTGTTCGCCTAGCCAATCATATATGGTACTAAATAGCCACTTAAATATATAAAATATTTTATATGTAAGCTGCAACCTTAAATCTTTATTCCCATAGCCTCATGATAAAGAAAATGACTAATCATTCTCCTTACAATATCCAGATATGTTTAATTTCATCCCCACGAACTTAATTTATGACAAGTATGTCATAACTCCATGTAGGGAAGAAACTTTATGCACATCTATAGGAATTAAGTTAACACCGTGAATGTTGTTACCTTATACATTCACATACTTCACTTCTCAAACTAATTATAGGTGTTGATGAGGTGGACAAAAGTCTTATGAACTAAATATGATACTGTTTTCACTCAAAATAACTATAAAGAGTGGTCCACCATATCAGTACATATAAGTTCTAGTATGTCCTTATTCCACACACACATAATTATTTGTACACCCCTTTACGCTTTCAACACAAATTCAAAATATTTGTGAAATCAAGGAGGCTACGAATTCTATTACACAAAAGCATCTTAATTCTTCTAACGAAGATATTCCTTTAGCTTTTGTGCCATACCAAATATAGAATTCTTAATCTTGCATCATTGTACCTCAAAATGACATGCATGGTCTTTCTTAATGAAGCATTACATTTTAAATATTATTTGTAATCGAAATGAAGCATTTACAACCTTCACTGAATTATATTTAAAATACCAGAATTTCTGAATTTATCCCATATGAACGAAAATTTAATTTCCTCAACATTAGTAAATGCACAAAATTCAAATAATGTTTGAAAGAAAAAGCTAAAAGTCTTTATTGCTTCAACTATATTTGTCTTGCCATTTCCCATAGAGATGAATCTTTCAGCATCAAGTGGCTATTGGCCCAACAACCAACCATGCACAAATATTCTTAATAGAGTAGTTACACCAAATCTACTCATCAAATATGATTAGGTACAATAGCTCAAAATTTTATCCATAGTGAGAAGTAAAATTTTCCTTATCCAGCATATGACATTAAATTCATATTCACACGTCCACTTATATGTATATGTAAAAAAATATCGAATATTACCGAACGATATTATATTTACATATTTTGGACCGTGATTCAACTGCAACTTACATTACTGTATCCCCTTTATCTCGACTATTATCCTTAGGGTAAATACTAAACGAGTACATTTAGTTTAATCTCATACAACTATTTTCTCTTTAACACATATGAGTGAAAAGTTCACAAAGAACTTATTTATCCATATGAGCGTTACAGCTCTCCGTATACTCACTTAAGTGCTTGAGAGAAAATATAAATACACCTTATGAGCATGTCATGAGACAACTCTAACTTTAGTTCTTAAGTTCTTAAGTGAGATTAAAGTTTTACGGATGTACTCCCTTACGTTCCTCCTTTTACAAGATAATGTTGACTAAAAGTCCTCTTAATGTTTTTTTTTTTTTTTTCTAGAAAACTTGGACACATAACCTTGAGGAACTCAATAGCATTAACATTAATGAACTTAAAAGCTTCTAGAATTAACTTTATGTTCAAGAATTTATACATGCTATAAAGCACTAAATGTGAGTCTTCATCAGCAATAACAAATAATAAATAAGCTGACTTAAATAGAAAACAAGTTAAAGACATGAGCTCAAAATAAAAATATATTGTACAAGCATGAAATAATATATAACTACAAAGTATTCATGCAAGACATAAATCAACAATATATTTAACGGGTTCTTTACAAGATACCTAGCACAACATTGTTGTTTAATCTTTGGACAGAAACAACAACTTCTAAGTGGTACTCTCCACGCGGTAATCAAATATTGACAGTAAATCCGGTCAAACAATAGGTCTTCCTTTGGGCCGACGTATTGTTCACATGCAATAACTTGATAACCGTCACATATTTACTACCACAAGTGTACTTATTATTTGGCCAACTAACAACCTTCCTTTGGGCCGATTAGCTAGTCGCATAAATAATAAACACACACATCTTTATATCCCAAAATAAATAAATTTTACACAATAGAGGTCACTTTGGCGACATATTATTTCAACTGATTTATTCTAGGATACAAGACCATTTTATTTTAGTGTAAAATACAAAAATACACTAATGTCTAAAATGTATATTTTAGTGTAAAATGCCAAAGTTACACTAATGTATTAAATGTAGAACCCGAAATATTAATCTTTTAGTGTAATACAAAAGATTACACCCAAAATATTCATAATGGTGTAAGATATCAAATATGCACCAAATATACTTAATGGTGTAAGAATACCAAATATACATCAATTTCATATGGTGTATGATACCAAATATACACCAAAAGCACTTAATGATGTAAGAATACCAAAGATACACCAAAAATATTTACTGGTGTAAAAATACTAAAGATAAACCAAATATCAATTATAGTGTAAGATACCAAATATACACCAAAGATATTTAATAGTGTATGAATACCAAAGATACACCGAATATCAATAATGGTGTAAGATACTAAATATACACCATATTTCACATTGTGTGATATACCAAATATACACTAATGATTTATAATGGTGCAACATACTAAAAATACACCAAAAATTAACAATAGTAATATTATCGTATATTTTATCCATGAATCAAGTCATAAACATGATATAAATACAGTGGCATCATGTGAGAAACATTACTTTAGTCAAAACATGGAAATAATGAGATTACATGTCCAAAAACATGCTAAAATACGAAATTATTTATTCTGTCCTGAAAAATATTCCGAATCTGGAAAATCTAACCATACAGATGGATTCAAAAGACCCAAAAACCTAGGGTTTGACTATTGAATCGCCCAAATCGGATATCTAGAACTCCCGGAATAGCCAAAACAATATGAGTCGTCCGATCTGAGCGGCACAACAAAGCAGCGGTACACGCTGCCACACCAGATCGAGACTCGGCACAGCCCAGATCTAAGGCAGTGTTTGGGAAATCATTAATCGAAGCAGTTGGTTTAAAACACCATAACTTTCAAACCGTAAGTCGGAATTAAGCTTATAATATATCGTTGGAAAGCTTATTTCGAGATCTTTGCAACCATATGAAGAAATCCCAGATACGACATAAGCACAGAAAACGAGGCTATAAACCCTAATTCGGGATTAACTTAATATATTTGTTCTTAACGATCCTAGCATGATAGTGGCTCTGATACCACTTGTTAGATCAACTTTAAACTTCATGTAGATTATCTAAAGGCGGAATCATAATCTACAACACATAAACTATCATCTAGAATAGCCAAGAACATAAGAACTTTAAATTAGACTAACCTCGGTCCATAGCTAGTGTATTGTGTTTCACGTCATGATGATCTTGAGTGAACCGCGATCTTCCAACCACAACTCGGACCAGCTTCAATGATCTCTCTCAATGGGAAGAGTGAGACTACTGTATTCGAATGTGTTGGGGATCACAGCCCTACTATTCTTTATATACTAAATTGATGAGGCTCCCATAACCCTAATCAATTAGTAATGGGCTACTACACATTACAAAGCCCACACCACTTTATGTTCCTACGAGCCCAATTATTAATTAGATCACTTTAGTGGCTCGTTTATTTGATAGCCCAATAATATAACTACTAATATTTTCATATTGGCCCACAAAAAAATAAAATTTCCCAACAGTCTGCTCCTCCCAAAGGTGAAAACGTATTTGCCTTTGTGTTTGAAGATGAAAAAGACCGCCGACGAGTCTAGGAAGGCACTCCTTGGATGGCGGTGAAAAATTTGATGGTTCTCAGGGAGTTCGAACTACAATACTTGGATACGATTGTCATGTAGTTTCATAAAAATAACAACCCTACATATTTTAAAGAAAAATTACAAATTATCACTATGAAAAATAATAAAAAACATCATGTGCCTGCTTGAACGTTATTTCTTTAAAAGTACAAAGTCAGTCAGTCCACATGGCAGCACCTCATTGGGCGAGTGAACAGTGCTAAGTCTCTTTTAAGTAAAGGTAGGTAGATTTTATAAAATACTAGGTAACCGAAAAGTAAAAAGAAACAGATAGATCAGTCAATGAAAAGTGTACGTTCATCACCCTCATTTATACATAGGAGTCAATGAAATATATTCAAAGATGCAAATTAATAACCAAAAAAGTCTACAAAGTACAGAGTTAGAATGCTACCATAGCATGAGTAAAAAGGATAGATTAGAAACGATCTTCTCGGTTAACAAACAAAAACAGGTCATCTTTTGTAGAGTAGTGAATAACAAATATGAGGCAATGTACCTGCTTTGTTTCATATAAAAAATAACTATGAACAACAAAGCTTCTATAAAGATAAATAGCTAAATACTATCAGAATTGTCAAATTCAATTACATAATGTAGTTGACAAAAACAAAAGAACAGTCATAAACGTCGGTGATATGTTGAATTGAAATGAATATATTTGAGCATTCTATTACACAACTACAATTTCAAATAACAGACAATCAATGGGTTTCAACTTGTCTTTCAGACTAAACAATTTACTTGTCAATTGCTTCTATAACTGTGGTTTCCTTTCATGTCCGAGAAGTGAACTTGTTTGTAGTCCGTGAATTAGGCCTAGTGCATGTGCCTATAAAGTAGACAAACAATTAGCACAGTATCACAAAACCAAACCCTTTAAGATTCAGGGGCGTCTCTTCAAATACCTGAAGCATTCAAACATCCAATGTACTAAACTATATACAGTGTCATATTTAAGCAGAACGAATGCAATGTAAGCCTAATTTTTTTAGATGAATCAATTTAAGCCTAAAGAAGGCAAATGTTTGTTACTTAAAGGGTATTACAACATTTGTATTAATGTATTGAATAGATTGATGTTTTGAATTCCCAAATTAATATGCTTAGATGGATGCACATAAGTATGATCTGAGAAATACAGAGAAATTGGGATACCTGGCTATTCAACCAAGTGTTTTATCGATTGGCGGAGGCGCAGCAGAGGACTGATATGTTAAGTGCTAGGATGGTACCAAATGTATAAATTTCAGAAATCAACAAAAAATGGAGAACCCTAGTTAACTACTAAAAGATACTAGACATATTTGTCATGTGATCGGATGCACCTGAATCAATAATCCACACATGAGAATAAGATCTTAAGTGCAGTGAGGAACTCTTTATACCTGCCAAAGCCATTGAGCAAGTACTTGTAGCATTTGGTATGATGTTGAAGTTTTCATTGTCGTTAGCGCTGTCAAGCTGATTCAACAAATTTCTGAGCTTGTCCACGTCATGCTGGCTAACCTTTTCTGGCCCTTGTGCATTGTTTCCAACCATGGCCATAGTCTGATTTGCTTGACTGAGTCGGTCAGACTGGAACCCTCCTTTAGTGGTTGTTTGTTTCAGACTTTGTGGCTTCCCGTGTAGCTTCCAGCAAGTTGCGCGTGTGTGCCTCTGCTTGTTGCAATAATCACACCAAAGCTTGTCTTTATCCTGGAATCGTTTGTTGTCTAAAGGTCTTGTCACTGCAAGTGCAGAATTCTCGGTGGTTGATTTTTCACCTTCCACATTTTTAGTTCCCACCAGTTCTTTGTTGCTTTCTTCTCCCCTGATGATAGTGAATGCCTCGTCAAGATCTGGTAGTGGATCTCTGCCAAGAATTCGATCTCTAGCTTGATCATACTCGGAATTGAGTCCCAACAAGAACTGGATGACATGTTCCCTTTCCATAATGTCCCTTATTTTCTTTGCATCTTCTGAGGAATGTAACTCCACATTCTCGTACATATCCAATTCATTGAGAAGCCCCCTGAGTGTGTTGTAGTAATCTGTGACACTCATGGAGCCTTGCTTGGTGTTGAAAATATGCCTCTTAATTTGGAAGATCTGTGTAACAAAACCCTCCTTTGAATATGTTTTATTCACAGCATCCCAAATTGCTTTGGCGGTGGGAAGAAGCATGTATGTCCTCCTGACTCGAGGTTCCATGGAGTGGAACAACCAAGACATCACCATATAGTTCTCTCCATCCCAAATATCATACTTGGGATCATTCTCATCTGGCTGTTTCTCCGTTCCAGTAACATACTTGAACTTTCCCTTGATTTTCAGAGAAATCTTCACTGATTGACACCACTCCATGAAATTCCTCCCGTCAAGTTTGGAGGTGGTAAGTTGGAGGGTTGGATTCTCAGCATGAATAGGAGGAATAACTGAGCTAGTTTGTGTAGGTGTTTCTGACATGATTTATGATCGACAATGAAGGTCGAACGATAATCAACAATGAAGGTTGATACCAGCAATTAAGGCCGAAAAGAAGGTAGAACGACAATGAAGGTCGTGAATCACCCTAAACGAAGGGCTCTGTTACCATGAAGAATTTCAGTAGAACGAAAGTATTTTATTTCTTCTATATTTCCAATGAATAATACTTCAGGGTATTTATATACATTACAGGTTGACCTAGAGAGTGAAATCAGGAAATCAAATCAATCTGGACAAAACTAAATCAGGAAAGTTCATCCTATCTTCTTAAACTTAGTAACCTACTGACCAATCAAGGATAATCACAATAAAAACGATATATTTACATACAAATCATCCTTGATTTCTGTAGAATTCCAACAGATAGCAACAAAACAAAGCCTATCTGATTAGATAGCAGCCGAATGGAAGCCTATCTGATTAGATAGCAGCAAAATCAAGGCCTCTGTTTTGATAGTAACAATACGCGAGTGTAAGCCTATCTGTCCAGAAAGTAGCAATGCAAAATTTTAAGTCTATCTGTCTAGATAGAAATTGTCATAATCAAGCCTATCCTTGTATAATGGCAAAATCTAGGCATCTTACCTGCTCTCATATAGTAGATGTGGAAGTTTTACATTTATCTATTAAGATAAAGCCCTTTACGCTCGACCTTGCTCTTGCAAAATAAGAGCAATTTATGATATAAAAGCTTGTCTAAGTGGAAGCAGATTCAAATCTATTTGGTTAAAACATCATCGATATGCGAATCAAGTTTGTTTAAGCAAATTGTGCCTAACTCTAGCCTATTTTACAAAATAGCGGAAAATACTCGACTAAGTGTGTTGTGATGAAAGCAATACTAAAAAACATGAGTTAGCCAAAAATGGCAAAATAATTCTTCAAAGCAAAAGCAAGGGTAAAAGTTTGCGGCTGTGATTGAGATAGTGCAAAAGCTTACATCAAAAGATCTCGTCTAAAAGCAATTCAAACTATTACGATGCTAAGCCACTACTCTTCGAAGAAGCCTTTCAAAAGTGAATCTTCAGCCGCCAGCTTTATCGAATTGGCAGCTAACTGATTCAAGAGCTCTTTCTTGCTCTAATGCTTCTTCGCGGCTTCTTCAAAATCTTTGATGGCTTTGTGAATCATGTCCCTTCGCGTCTTGAGAGCAGCATGTTCTTGATTATAAGCAGCATGGCCAAATCTGAGTTGGACAGAGTTTTTAATCTTCACCAACCTCTGGTGGAGGAAGTCGAGATTCAACCTGCCACCCGCGGCTTGCTGAAGACTCTGCGCACTTTCCAACAAACATTGAGCGCTAGGAATAGAAGTGTTCGCTGGAGTTGTATTATGAATTCTCTCCAGTAAACAGGACAACTCGACGAGTAAATCCTTCCTATCTCTCAGAGCCAGCTCCAAAATCCTTGAGAATGCCATCAGGTAGGATACGCGTGTAGGGTTTTGATTCATGGATTGCACAACGGAAGCATAATCAAACATAAAACCATGCAAAACCCTCCAAGGATCACAAGTCAAGAGACATAACGATGGTAAGGGTTAGAAATCATAAACACACCTTAGGGTTCTCCTTTGATGACTTCAAACGCGAATAGTGTCACGTCTCTACGGTTGATCCACGCCTAGAGGTGAGATCTAGATCCTCCAAATCCATGTGCTAGCTAGGAAGAATGGAGGAGGAAGAAGGAATCGCCAACAATGGAGTGCCAAAGGTGGGGCGGCTCTCCTTATGGCCGACGGGTAGGGGCGGTCCCATAAAGGGGGTTCGACCCTCTTTTTGGGACTTGCTCTCTCCTTGCTTTGTTCTCTCCTTTCTTCTATCAAATAGATGTGTGTTGTGTGTAGAGAGAAAAATAAGCTTGGAGTGTTCTTTATATAGTCCAACAACTCCTTGTCCTACTACATAAAGTACCCCTCATAATCCTACTCAAGTTCGGATTAGTCCCTTTGGCAAAATAGTTCTTATCATGTCAATACATGGATTAGTTCTTATTTTCAAATTAATCCTAATCATGTCTATACATGAATTAGGCCACCTTGGCAAATCCTAATCATGTCTATACATGGATTAGTCCAACTTGCATATTAGTCCTACTAAGTTAGCAAGTTGATGCGATTTGATCCTTTTAATTAATTAATCATATTAATTAATTATTCCCCATGTCTAGTTCACCCCTATATGGCGTGTGACCCCATAGGTTCTATTTAGTTGGTAGTAACTATTTACTAATATGGAGCGGCCTCTAGCAAGACATCCATTCTAGCCAACAAATAGAATAGTCATCATGACAAACCTTGTGCAAGTAATTGTCTCATCCCTTTGTCTCAATATCCAGATTGGACACGAGACATACAAGTCACACTCGTATATCCAATCCATAGTTTCTCGATCTTGGGAATAGCCTTATTCGTGCAAATAACATCAATATCCCATATTGATTTATTTGAGTCTGTCCAGACATTCTATAAGCATTATCCCTCGAGTGGCCTAGGATATTTGCTCCCGTTATGTGGGAGGGACAAATTCTATCTACGTCCACTACGATCTCTAAGCTTGCTTCTTATTGTATCCAGTACACGCCTTTATAACTACCCAGTTACGGTGTAGCGTTTGACGCTACCAAAATCACAATAATCCACAACTAGAATATCTAGTGACTTCAAGTCTAAGGATGACAATACCATTGCACCGCGAGAAGCGCTTGTGACTTAACATAACGTGTATGTAGCCTTCTCGGAGATGGGTCAATCCAGTATGCCATTACTCCTAATACATACCCATGTGTTGGATCATGATATCTCCATATCAATCCAACCCCATACTAGTCTATAGATGATTGTCCTATTAATCATTATAATTGACTAGGGATATTTAAGAATATAACACTTATATTCTAAGGACTTCATTCATGTTAACATATCTCCATATCGATAACATAATGAATCGTAAATCCATAAATGTCACAACTAATTGATTGCCGCTAGGGAACAATTCCAACAGTCTCCCACTTGCACTAGAGTCAATCTCCTGCATCATATGCCTATTGATCTAGCGCGGCCCTCCACGCTTACACTGCGTAGGGGCGAGACATATGCTGGCACCTTGCAAATATTCACATCTCCTCCATCAACAATTTGATTGAGATTGAATATTCTGAATAAATGCATCTTATGCATTAATTTACTCAGTCCTCTATGTTAGAATCAGTGACTGAATCTTGCCTGGAACCTTTCCAGCTCACAGTCGCTCCCACTAAGGCAAAACTCAAAACTTGACTTATAATCTGAAATCTTCTTTGTCAGATTTGAAGTCGCATCACTGTAACCCCTTACAGCAAACTCTTCATATTATCTATTTATCAATAATTCATCCTTAGTGCTTTTCAAGTACTTAAGGATAATCTTGATATTTTATCTAGTGACTCTCACCCGGATATGACTGGTATCTTTGTGTCATGCTTTATGACACGTCTGGCCTAGTACATCTCATGGCGTATCTCGTGAATCTAATTCATACGGTCTATTCCCAATCTAATTGGTAAGACAATTAGCCTTCCAAAGACTAATTCCATGTGACATGGGTAAGAATCAATATTCTTTTCACGTTGAACCATTTCAACACCTTTGTCAATTTGTGTACTATGACCTAAGCTATATAACCATCTTGATCTACCTCAATAGATCTTCACAAGTTGCTTCGCTTAAGTCTACCATTAGAAAGTCAATTCCCTAGTCAATCTACGTAAGACTGCCAAGTAGGGGCAACATTCCCAATGATTAAGTATGTCTCCACATACACGACCAGAAACATAACTGTGCTCCCACTAACCTTCTTGTAAACACAAGTCTCATCTTTAATTTTGATGGAACCAAAATCCTTTGATTACATCATCAATTTGAGAAGTCCAACTCCTAGAAGCTTGATCCAATCTATAAAATAGATTGCTACAAGCAAGATGCGAATGGATTTAAGCATCACAATTGGGGAAGGATTTTGTCATAGTCTATACTATGAGTTCACATGAAATCCGTTTCCTACCAATTTTCCCTTAAAGGTAATCATATTACAATCCATGTCGGTTTCCTCATAACCCACTTGCACCTTTCAGGTGGTTCCACCAAAGTCTATACTTTGTTGGTATACATGGATTCCATATCGTATATTATGGCTCCAAGCCATTTCCGAGAGTATGGCCACACGCGGCCATCTCATAGGTTGTAGGATCATCTTTATGAGCAATATATCACGGGTTATGAGAAATCTTTATTTCTCTAGTCCCTTGACATATCCTACCTGACCTACGAGGTTCTTGTGTTATCTGAGTAGGTTACTCCACAACACCTTGTGATCCTGCTCATGCTCCTTCAAACGGATCAATGTTCTATTGTGGTTCTTGAACTTTTCAAGTTCTACTGTCCTCCCACTGTTTCTCTTAGAGACAATCTCTACATAGAAACACTGTAGTTCGAGCAACAAACAGTTTGTTCTCGATTGGGTTGTAGAAATAATATCCTTTTCATGATATCCCACAAAACATTTATCCGACTTGGGTCCAAGTTTATTTGTAAACTCTTTTACATAAACTTCATAACCCCAAATCTTTATGAATGACATACTAGGACACTTTCCTAGTCCATATCTCATATGGCGTTATTCAAAATCCGTTTTTGATGGAACAAGGTTAAGGGCGAAATTTGCTGTAATTAGAACATAGCCCCAAAAGTAAACTGGAAGTTCTGTTTGACTCATCATGGACCGAACCGTGTCCTTCAAGGTCCGAAATCTCCTCTTAGACACGCCAAACCTTTGTGGCGTGCTAGGTGGAGCGAGTGTTGGATCATATCCAACACTCCCATAGATTGTTGTCAAACTCTTGACTCAAGTACTCTCCTCTATGATCCAATCGTAGAGCCCTAATACTTTTGCCAAGATGGTTCTCTACTTCATTCCTGAATACCTTGAACAATTCAAAGGATTCTGATTTGTTTCTTCATAAGATACACAAATCCATATTTCTCTGATCCCATCAGTAAATATGATGAAGTACTGAAAACCATCTTTAGCATTTGTGCTTAGTGGCCTTCATACATCGATATGTATGATTCCCAAAAGATCATATCTTTGCCTAATAAGTCTTACATGTCTCATATGATTCAATAATCAAATGAGTTCCAGAAATCCATCCTCATGGGGTTCTAGATATGTATCTCTTATTTATGGGGCCTAAACGATAATGCTAAAGATAAGTGAAGTTCATATCATTATATGCAAACCTCTAGGTATTAATGTTGTAGATGAAATTATCATGATCATGGATATAGAATCCACTTAGACAAAATTGCATTACAATAATGCATACCATAATAAATGGAATAACATTTGTCCTTTTATTATGATAAGGAGCTTTCTTGTCCAAACAAGAAACTATGATAATGGTCCTACTCATAGTAGGGACATTATCGCTTTTGTCTAATTCATGAACAATTTCTTAAACGTAGAAATAATTCCCTACGGCTTTTCAGCAACCCTTTGCTTCATAGCCCCACGTGTAGGATTATTTCTTCCTTATCCAATTGTCTTCGTCTCTTGAGATCCTCCACATTTCTATAAATGTGAGATCCTCGTCTAGTATCATATACTTATGATGATGAGATAGACACATTGATTTATATAACAAAAATACCCAAATCGGAATTCATAATTCCTTTATTATTTACTTCCAGGTACTTTGGGTAGTTTCTCTTCCTCTACACCATCTATGGGACTTCAAGGCAACTTGGTTTTAGCAACAAGCTTGCTTTATACCCATGGGGTCGGCGCAAACTGTTTTTGCCCTTACCCATGTTGTTATCCATTAACAACTTTGCCCATGCCCATTATTAGTGTTTTGTTTAGTGATTTTTCAATCATATTGAGTAAATCGACTTTAAAACAAAACTATAATTGCATTCAATGCAATTCTTGGTCCACTTGGGTGAATAACCTTTTATTCTTTATCTATCTCATAGATAATGCATATTCACTAATGTTTCAATCATATTGAATTAGTATATTTGCATAACCCAAAGAAGAGCAACACTTCAAACCCTTCATGTCTAGCTCCCTCTTTTGAAAGAGCTTCTTTCAATGTATGATCATATCATACTTCTCCATGTCTCTCTTCTTGCCTCTAGAGCTCAGAGTTCATGGCAGCTAACATGAGGCAAGTCACATCCAAAGAACCATTCTTTGATGTCCCTTCCATTAGGTTTTAGTGTGTTTTGGTAGTTGGTAGGAAGAGATCTTTATGTTCTACGATGTACAACAATTTCTCTTTTATTTGAGAACAATTCTCAATTTTATACCAGTCTAGGAAATAGATAGAGTCGCGTTTTTATTTGTTTAAGGCCATGGGTATTCAACATAATAGGATTATGCAAAGTTTGTGACGTATAAGTATATTCAACAGGGATTTAAATTGTCAAATATAGCTCCCACTATTTTACTACGGATTAATAACCCTCAAGATATTAATGCAGAAAATATCCTTATATTTTCTAGTGGGCCAAGATCCATGTTTCATCTCCTTATGAGCTTGCTTTGGCAAGTCATCCATAATTTGACTACTTTAGGTAGGAACAATTCCAATTGCATCCCATATGCAACTATTGGTTCAATTGGGCAAATAACTCCTTATTTATCCATCCATATGGATAATCCCAATTGATTGCCTCTAGGTTTCTTAATCATATTAATAGCCCAGTTGTGTTCAACCTCTTATTTAAAAAATTGCACATTGTTACGTGCCATCGCATTCCATCATTATGAACCAAGTCGCCATGCTTTGGCACGCACGATCTTGATAAATAATGATGATAATGAGTGTCTAAATAACGAGAAGGCAAGAACACAATATTTGAATTTTGAGGGATTTTTAAATTCAATTTTAGATCCGGGTTGTCTAATTATCTTGTTATCCTAATTGCACAACTCCAAATAATAGATCCGGGTTGTCTAATTATCTTATTATCCTAATTGCATGCATCATCCATACACCAACCACACAAATAATAAGACAATAAAGTAAACAACCACAAAACAAAAATTAAACGTGATGTGGATATGGCCTTTTATAGACTAAGATAATTCCAAGCCAATGGAATTATCTATGAACCCTAAAAGCAAACACATCTCCATGCGTCTTGATCTTTTGGTCCATCCTTCATAGTCATGTGGAATGCTCCATGCTCCATCTTTTGTGGCTTCTTTGGATTTGGGCTTCTTTTCTTCAATCTTGGCTAACAATCTACTTTATCTAGCACTAGCTAACTTCTATACTAAATAAAATAAATCTCACAAGTTGAGAAAAAAATGGCATGCAGGCCATAAAACCTTAATAAATTATTACAAATAATTGATCAGCTCGCAGGCCGTAAAACCAAACCACAAAATTAAACATCCACATCAAACCACATCCTAAGGCCATATCCAATCACCATGCGATTTGCACATAAACAGTTAAAATCCAATTTTAACGCGCTTGGTCAATTTTAATTGATTTTAGGATGTTCTAGGGTTAAAACGGTCCATGGGCCCAACAATCAAATTGCCCGGGCCCAATAAGGTGAACCACTAGGCCCTAGGGCCGGCCCGGCCCCTAGCCCACGCGGCTAGGCCGCGGGCTAGGGCTGCCCCGGCCCCTAGGGCGGCCAAAGCTTGGGCGGCAAGCAAGAGGGGCGGTCCCCCTAAGGGGGCCGAACCTCTATAGGGAGTTGTTTCCAAAACAACTCCCTTGCTTGGTGCCCAAGTTTGGTTGTTTCCTGGTTTTGGAAGAACTCCTTCTTCCCCAAGGATGCCCAAACCCTAGATCTAAGATCCTAAAATTTCTCAAACTCACTAATTCATGCATCCAATGCAAAAATGAGATCTTGTTATGAAAGTTTATTGACAAATTGCATCCCATGCTTGATTTGTCTTGTTTTACGCGATAAACAATCAATTTAAGGTGTAAAACAACAAAAACGTAACACATAAACCACGTTTATGCTCTACGACATGTGGCTCTGATACCACTGTAGGGTTTTGATTCATGGATTGCACAACGGAATCATAATCAAACATAAAACCATGAAAGACCCTCCAAGGATCACAAGTCAGGAGACATAACGATGGTAAGGGTTAGAAATCATAAACACACCTTAGGGTTCTCCTTTGATGACTTCAAACGCGAATAGTGTCACGTCTCTACGGTTGATCCACGCCTAGAGGTGAGATCTAGATCCTCCAAATCCATGTGCTAGCTAGGAAGAATGGAGGAGGAAGAAGGAATCGCCAACAATGGAGTGCCAAAGGTGGGGCGGCTCTCCTTATGGCCGACGGGTAGGGGGCGGTCCCATAAAGGGGGTTCGGCCCTCTTTTTGAGACTTGCTCTCTCCTTGCTTTGTTCTCTCCTTTCTTCTATCAAATAGATGTGTGTTGTGTGTAGAGAGAAAAATAAGCTTGGAGTTTTCTTTATATAGTCCAACAGCTCCTTGTCCTACTACATAAAGAACCCCTCATAATCCTACTCAAGTTCGGATTAGTCCCTTTTGCAAAATAGTCCTTATCATGTCAATACATGGATTAGTTCTTATTTGCAAATTAATCCTAATCATGTCTCTACATGAATTAGGCCACCTTGGGAAATCCTAATCATGTCTATACATGGATTAGTCCAACTTGCATATTAGTCCTACTAAGTTAGCAAGTTGTTGCGATTTGATCCTTTTAATTAATTAAGCATATTAATTAATTATTTCCCATGTCTAGTTCACCCCTATATGGCGTGTGACCCCATAGGTTCTATTTAGTTGGTAGGAACTATTTACTAATATGGAGCGGCCTCTAGCAAGACATCCATTCTAGCCAACAAATAGAATAGTCATCATGACAAACCTTGTGCAAGTAATTGTCTCATCCCTTTGTCTCAATATCTGGATTGGACACGAGACATACAAGTCACACTCGTATATCCAATCCATAGTTTCTCGATCCTGGAAATAGCCTTATTCGTGCAAATAACATCAATATCCCATATTGATTTATTTGAGTCTGGCCAGACATTCTATAAGCACTATCCCTCGAGTGGCCTAGGATATTTGCTCCCGTTATGTGGGAGGGACAAATTCTATCTACGTCCACTACGATCTCTAAGCTTGCTTCTTATTGTATCCAGTACACGCCTTTATAACTACCCAGTTACGGTGTAGCTTTTGACGCTACCAAAATCACAATAATCCACAACTAGAATATCTAGTGACTTCAATTCTAAGGATGACAATACCATTGCACCGCGAGAAGCGCTTGTGACTTAACATAACGTGTATGTAGCCTTCTCGGAGATGGGTCAATCCAGTATGCCATTACTCCTAATACATACCCATGTGTTGGATCATGATATCTCCATATCAATCCAACCCCATACTAGTCTATAGATGATTGTCCAATTAATCATTATAATTGACTAGGGATATTTAAGAATATAACACTTATATTCTAAGGACTTCATTCATGTTAACATATCTCCATATCGATAACATAATGAATCGTAAATCCATAAATGTCACAACTAATTGATTGCCTCTAGGGCATAATTCCAACAACGCGAACCTTCATGAGCCAATATATGGAAGCCTGATCTATGCCTGCAATTATGAAAGATGAATTACTCAACGACGAGGTAAGACCGTGTAATTTACAAAACACTAGTTGAAAGTAATCTTACCCGTTCCCTTGACGATCTGCTAAATAAAAGAAATTGGAGCGATGGCTTGACCACTGGAGCTTGCTGCTTCAGCTAACTTTTGATCTGCAAGAGCTTCGCGGGCGAATTATTCTTCAGGGATCGCGTAACCGATTTCCACAGCACTTGGTTCAATGACTTGTGAGCCCCAGTCCGGCCACAGATTTTGATCAAAAAGCGCATCCAGATCAAAGCTAGAAGAATCAGCAATCACACCAGCAAGTGAAACATTTTCACCAAGTCCCTCTGAGGACGCAACACTTCTTGGGGCATTTGGATTGGGAACAAGTGGGATGATCCTTGGTGGCTTCGCGGTTGTAGCTGCTGGTGTGTTTGTCTTCGAAGAAGCGTATTGGTGTGGCTCAGCCATAATTGCGTCCTCACCCCCTTCTCTTCCCAGTTCGGCTACACATGGTGCGGACTCCGGCGCTTCCGGCACGCTTTCATGTGCGACATTGGTTTGCGTTCCAGGATTTGCAGCCACTTTGGTCTTGGGTGTTGGAAATGGAGCATCTGCCATCACCTGATCAAGTGCGACACCACTCGCGTTCGACTCATGCTCAACACTCCCTTCATTAACTAGCATTGCATCCTTGGGAGCGGCACTGATCTCGTTGGCCTCTGTAATGTCCATGTACTGGGAGGCGAGATTCGAAGCGACCATTTGACGGGACAAAATTACGCGTATTGTGCAAGTGTACGGTCAAGTAGTAAAGTGCAGTCTTTAGGACTCCGAGTTGTCAAACCCACAGGGAGTTAAACTACTATTAGCCAATCCTTAATTAACCTTTGGGTACAAAGTAGCCGGTAAAAAGGGTCGAACGTTTGTAAGTTTTCCACCCAAAATCAAGTGTCTCTACGCAACTAAGAATTGCAAATTAACTGAATGATAGTACTAAGAGTATGGAAAACTAGATGATTTAGGGTCCCTAGGATGCTTAGTTGATTTCCGGATTCCATTCACAACACTTCACTCTTTCTTCCACCATATCAGATTATACTCGCATCACATATCTCTCAATCATGTATCACATTGTAGTGTACTCAACAACAAATACTTTAATCCTAATGTTGTTAATCACACTACTCTATTTGATGTGATAAAGGTACCTACAAGACCTCTCAACCTTGTAAAGTTACACTTTAGAATAATCAACTGAAACAATCCTCATATGATCACCCTCATTCTTTCACCTCTAAGTCTCAAGAATATTAAGAGTGTCTTCCTACTCTTCACGAACCTAGGGTTGAGATACTTTCATACACTCTCATAGATAACTAACATGATATGGGTGATCAAGCCTCACATGTTAAGAATTAATAACTCAAGTAGAAGAATGACTGAAATCAAGAGTGAAATTAAGCTTGAAGCATGAAGTAAATCTATGAATCCATCAATTAACCAAGTAAACCCTAGTTCTCCATAATCACCTAGCTATGAGTTTAGCTAGACATGAAATATCTTGACAATATCATATTCTCCATGGAAAATAGTACAAGAGATGAAGAAGAAGAATCAAACGATGAAATCCTTGAAGAGATGCGTGAATCCTCTCTTCCTAGAGCTCCCTTGCGTGTTTCTCTCTTCCTCCATTGTGCGTGAATGTTGCTCCGGGTCTTTTTTTTCGTTTTTTACCAGCGGGGGCGAATGTTTAATGTAATTTGGCTGAAATTGCATTTCAGCCCCTCTAGTTTGTAATTCCCGGCCAGAATTGCAAGCTGATCTTGCGCGAGCCATTACTCTCTCCTTTGGACTCCGATTAAGCTCCGTGACCTATCGTTGGAAAGCTCTTTAAGTGTAATTTCATTTGACACTGGTCTCACTCCCAAATTCATTGTATAAATAAAGATATCTTTATATTAGTGCAAACACGTCATCCTAGCTTCTTCCAACTCAGCTTCTCTTTACTCCACTTGTGCTTCCGTTGTTTCCGAAGTTCGTTCAATGACTCCTATCACCCAATTATCATCCGTTCCTGCCAAGACAACATGAAAAAAACATACCAAGCGATTATATTTGACAAATAACAACGAAATATGCATAGAAATGCCCCGACTAACATTATAGTGCATATGAAGCATCAAGTGATAAAACGCAACATATTCTCAAAAGTTAAGCTCAAATCTCTCATGATAATGTGGAAAATGATGGTAATATATAGCTCCTAAAAGGCGCTATCAAACTTCCCCACACTACCTTCTTGCTCGTCCCGAGCAACACTTGCTTCCAAGATTCACATATATATTTACTTTGCCTTAGACACAACGACTCAAACACTGGACTATGCAATATACATAACTTTGAACAATGCAACTCGATTATAAACAATTCAGGAAAGTAACGAACATATTTTTTTGTTTTAATTAGAGATTGGGAAATCTCGAAGAACAAACCGGCATGTCATAAGGCTCTCACATCCCCTAGAAGATTCTATAACTTCGGTGATCCGTAGAACTTGCGGCCAGTTTCGTCACACAAAACGACCACGAACACAAAATAAGTTGCTTCCGCACACTCATCAAATGTATCCCTAACACTTACCATCCGAGCTATTTATCAACGGGTTTCAATTTTTGACGGCTTAGGACGGGTAGGATAGGATATTTAGAAGCGTAGTCCTAGACGTCATGATATATCTCACAAAACCCGATTCTCACACTTCCTCACCCAAATCCAAGGAACCCCGCCGAATCTAACTACTCTGGCCCTCATTCCCTAAATCTTGGTGCAATTCCGTTCTCGCGGCCACAAATGTGAAGAAGTGATCAAAACCCATAGCTCATCTCCTTGGTCTTTATGAAGTTTAATTTCCGGCTCCCTATTCCATTTCACTTTCAACTTTCTCTTTTTTTTTCAATATATATACGTACATGGAGCCACCAATGATGATAACAATATCCAAGGAGGTCATATATCAAGATAGATAACGTGGGGGTGGAATGTGTCAAATCAATAACGTAATCAAATCTATGTCGACACCCCCACACTCAATGTAAAGCAAATCACGAACCCGATAGTCAATGTATACACGTGCTAATTCCAACCAATCCTCCTCATCACCTAAGATGTAGAGAATGTAAAAGAAGAACAAACACGTCCTCCTATAAGATCATCCAACCCCACCCCATATTGTGCGGAAAGAATTTCACGCACTACGGCACTCCACCTGTGATCATGGTGTAAGAACACGACTCACCGCAACACCGAAGTGTGCTACTGTCTCTAACTCACCCTCACATCCCCTCAAAAGATGACATGTGAGATAATCCACTCAAGATGTATAATATCAGCTCACCCTCAACGAACCTCCCTAACTGAACACCCTCTATCATGACGCATAGGAAGGGACCATTCTAACTAGTGATGAAAGTCACAAGGAATGGCTTCCTAGGCTAGAGGTTGTGAATAAAAGGGGTAGATGGATCAAATTGGGGTAACTAGTGGACCTAGGCTGTGAGACTGGAAGTGAGATCCCCATAAAAATCACTCGATCAGCTGTTCAGTTGCCACTACGAGGAGGGTTGACGACTACCTAAGTGACGGTGGTGTAGCACTACTAGGATAACTAGTCTGAGAGACAGCTACTCACAATTCTCGAGTGCATTAGCCCTATAGCCTTTCCTACTCCAGTATTTCTCGCGTCTACCTCACCTCAGATTTTCATACTCCTAAGGAATTTCTATCATTAAGCCCTCGCCACATTTACTCTCTTCAATTACCCTTTCTAAAAAAAATCAATTTTTAGGATTTTTTAGGATTTTTGCATTTTTTTTGAACTTTTTCTTTTTTTTTGTTTTAATTATCCTAACTCTATATGCTTGGGCCAACTCGATTAACAACACATATGTGTAGGCGGACTCAATAATTAAAAGTGCAAACAATATATATATATATATATATATATATATATATATATATATATATATATATATATATACACACACACACACACACACACACACAAGGCATTAAACGTGCACATGCAATCCTAACTCTGACACCTACGTGGAAACTGACTCACTAATCTAGATGTAACATGGCTATGCAAGTTTAGGCGAGCAAAGATATATGTAAAGCCCCCCACACTTGAGATAATCATTGTCCTCAATGAATTTGGAGTGTCCCCCCAAAGGATATGTTCTCTAAGTGCAAGGAGTAAAGAGCAAAAATGACAATTGTTTCAAAGAAATTCGCCTAGAGTGACTAGATAAGAGTTTTAAAATGAGAGAGAGTGAGAGAGAAATAGTACCTACGGTCCCGGAGTACCGTTCTTACGGGACCGATTTCGTAAAAATTGGTCAAGAATGGACCGATGTGGTCGACCAATTTTTCGAAAACTCGAGCAAGGTGAAGCAAGACTACCTCCTTGTGCTCCTCGGTGTCCCCGTCGCAACACTCTTCTTGAGCTTTGGCCGAATCTCACTCCAAGTCGACGAATCGGAATTTTTTTTTTCTTGAAGTTCTTTCTTTTTGAATTCCCCCACACTCAAACCGCTCACTATCTCTCAAAAAACTCAAGAGTTAATGTTGTAGTTGGGTTTGCAAGCAAAACCCAACAACAATTTCGTGATTTGGATGAGTTTTGAGTTTTGGGTGTGTGGGTGTTCTTGAGGTTTGAGAGGAAGAAAATGAAGAAAATGAGTGTTTGATCCGAATTGGGGGTGGGGAGGATCAAAAATCCAGTTTTTGGCTCATAAATACCCCTCAAAATGTCCAAATTACCCCCCAAAATTGGGCAGCCCGACCCATTTCGGCCCCTATTTCGGCCTCTATTTCGGCCCAAAATAGGGATATTTCGGCCTCCATTTTGACTAGCCCCGACACCGACGCTAAAAACATGACCAATATGTCCTCAATCACCCCATATGCCTGGCGAATGGATTTGTCTACTATTTGCAACATCACACGAGTGTCCTAAGGATCCCCCACACATAGCTTCTTGAATATAGACAATGGCATCAGGTTAATGCTCGCCCCAAGATAACATGGTGCAGAAGCTGTTATGGAATCACCCAAGGTGACTGGAATCACAAAACTACATGGGTCGTTGACCTTCTTTGGCAAACCCTGCAGTACACACTCTGATGCATCAGGTGTCAAACAAATCTGCTCACATTCATCCACTCGCCTTCTCCCTGCCAATATGTATTTCAGGAACTTGGCATAAATTGGCATCTTCTCTAGAGCTTCACCAAACGGTAGGTTGATTTCAAGCTTCTTGAATACCTCAAGAAACTTCTGGAACTCGTTGGCATCACTTTTCTTTCTGGTCCGCAAAGAATATGGAGGTTTAAGAGATATGGGGACAAAATCAGCACGCACCTCTTCTTTCTCTGGCTATAAATCAGCCTCTGCCTGCTTGGGTTGGGGTTGCACTACCTCTTCATCATCAAAAATCTCATGCACCATAGCCTTTGAGGCTGTGGCTCGAGCATGTGTAGGGTACGGTGGGTCGATCAAAGTCTTCCCACTCCTCGTAGTGATAGCTTCAATAGGCTGAAATCCCTCCACGTAAGTGATATTGGCTCCCAATGGAGCTGGCGTGGCTAACTGTCTCACAATCTGACCCACTTGCTGTTCCACATCTCGCAAAGCTGTCATGGTAACCTGCAAATCTGCGGCCAGATAAGTCATATGCTGGGTGAACTGGTTGACATTTCTGCCCATCTCCAGCATCATACTCTTAAGATCATCCATGTCACTGTCTTTTCTTGTCTGCTGTGCTACTTCCTCGTGATGAATTTTTGCCAAGACTGCTTTAACTTCTGACTCAGGTAGCTTGGACAATTTCTTGCTTTCTCCTAACTGAGATTCTTGCTTTGCAATCTGCTTCATCAATTGATATGCGCCCTCCTTATCAACTTTGAAGAAGAAAATCCCTCCAGCTTCACTATCTACATGTTCTTGGTCATCATGGCCTAGACCGTGGTAGAACACCTGAAAGGTCTTATAGTCTTCAAAATCATGGTTTGGGCACTTTCTCAACATTCCCACAACACGTTCCCACGCTTCCACTAGTGACTCATCTTGCTGCTGCTCAAAATTTAGAATGTTAACTTGTAGTTGAATCACTCGGTGGATTGGGTGGAACTTTTCTAGAAACTCTTCAGCACACTGATCTCATATGACAATAGAATTTGGAGCTCGAGTTTTCAACCATACTGCTGTTGCGCTTCTCAGACAAAAGGAGAAAAGCACAAGCTTGAAAACATCAGTGCTGGCATCCTTATACTTTACCGTTATGCAGAAAGCATTGAACTCCCCTATAAACTCTTTCGGATCTTCTTCACTTGCCACTAAACTGAAATAAGATTTTTGTTGCTTGGATAGTGGCACCGATCTGATTTTTGCGAACTTCCAATTGTGCAGACATCTTTTCCATCTTCCTTGTGATCTTGTCAAGAGCTATTTGCATACTCTTCGAATCCTCGTTGTTTGAGTGTGAGGAATCTATATATGAGGATGATAGCTCTCTGTTCTCTCTCATCGTGAATACCTGCTCCCTGAGATCACACACAAAGGGAAAAGATCACAGCAACCAACAAATATAAGAAAAATAATTGAAAATAAAAAGTATCCTAAGCTAATTATCGATCTCACTAATAGTACCGTTAAATCCCCGGCAACGGCGCCAAAAAATTGACGCGCCTAAATTACGCATATTGCGCAAGTGTACGGTCAATTAGTAAAGTGGAGGCTTTAGGACTCCGAGTTGTCGAACCCACAGGGAGTTGAACTACTATTAGCCAATAATTAATTATGCTTTGGGTACAAAGTAGGCGGTAAAAAGGGTTGAATGTTCGTAAGTTTGCCACCCTCAATCAAGTGGCACTACGCAACTAAGAATTGAAAAATTAAATTAATGATAGTACTAAGAGTATGGAAAAACTAGATGATTTAGGGTCCCTAGGATGCTTAGTTTATTATCGGATTCCATTCACAACACTTCACTCTTTCTTCCACCATATCAGATTATACTCGCAACACATATCTCTCAATCATGTATCACATTGTAGTGTACTCAACAACAAATCCTTCCAGCCTAATGTTGTTAATCACACTACTCTAGTTGATGTGATAAAGGTACCTACAAGACCTCTCAACCTTGTAAAGTTAACACTCTAGCATAATCAACTGAAACAATCCTCATATGATCACTCTCATTCTTTCACCTCTCTGTCTCAAGAATAGTAAGAGTGTCTTCCTACTCTTCACGAACCTAGGGTTGAGCTACTTTCATACACTCTCCTAGATAAATAACATGATATGGGTGATCAAGCCTCACATGTTAAGAATTAATAACTCAAGTAGAAGAATGACTTAAATCAAGAGTGAAATTAAGCTTGAAGCATGAAGTAAATCTATGAATCCATCAATCAACCAATTAAAACATAGTTCTCCATAATCACCTAGCTATGAGTTTAGCTAGACATGAAATAAGAAGAATCAAACGATGAAATCCTTGAAGAGATGCGTGAATCCTCTCTTCCTAGAGCTTCCTTGCGTGTTTCTCTCTTCCTCCATTGTGCGTGAATGTTTCTCCAGGTCTTCTTTTTTCGTTGTTTACTAGATGGGGCAAATTTTTAATGTAATTTCGCTGAAATTGCATTTCAGCCCCTCTAGTTTGTAATTCCCGGCCAGAATTGTATGGTGATCTTGAGCGAGCCATTACTCTCTCCTCCGGACTCCGATTAAGCTCTGTGACCTATAGTTGGAAAGATCTTTAAGTATAATTTCATTTGAAACTTGTCTCACTCCAAAATTCATTGTAGAACTCAAGATTTAGTGCAAACTGGTCATCCTAGCTCTTCCAACTTGGCTTCTCTTTACTCCACTTGTGCTTCTGTTGTTTCCGAAGTTTGTTCCATGCCTCCTATCACCCGATTAGCATCCATTCCTGCCAAGAAAACATGAAAAAACATACCAAGCGATTATATATGACAAATAACAACAAAATATGCATAGAATAGCCCGAACTAACATTATAGAGCATATGAAGCATCAAGTGATAAAACGCAGCATATTCTCAACAATTAAGCTCAATTCTCTCATGATAATGTGGCAAATGATGGTAATATATAGCTCCTAAAAGGCGCTATCACCATTCCTTCAATAACTTCAGTTCAAGGATTCATAGTGGGCAAATTAGCTGAGGAAGTACTTGAGGGAATCTATGTAACCGCTCCAGATTGTTCAACATCTTCCTCAACCAGAGCCACGCGCACGGCCGCACCATCAGGATCAACGCGTTCATCTGAGGAGGAGATGGTTATTTCTTCCCCGCTCGCTCCATGAGCAGCATTATCTGCACTTGGTTGTTCCCGTTGGAGATCTTCCTCTTCTTGCTCAACGATAAAATCGAGACTGTCCTCGGCAGGGGCCTCTTCCATGTTGGACTTGGAAGTTCCCTCGGGTATGTGAGCTATTGATGGAGGCACTTGCCTTGCTTGATTTGTCTCCGTCGCATTTGCATCAGCATAGCATTCGCGCACGGATTGAGGGACATGAGCTGCTGGAGCTTGCCTTACTTGATTTTGCTCCAACGCACCTGCATTAGAGATTTTGCGAGGGGGCTCAGGAACCACTATGGCACTGCGAATACGTCTCCTCAGTGGAAGAGTATTAGGTTCTGCAAAAATAGCGTGTCATTCTCGCTCCCGAGCAATTACGGTATTAAATTACAAAAGGATTTTGTGATGAAAAGACCTCCACATGCACGTGGGGTGGCATCTCCCCACTTATATGGGATATCCGCGCAAGAGACATGTTGCAGGTTATCATCAATTCCTTTTAACTTAGCATGACCTGCTCATGATGAGGTATTAATCGTTATTTGAAGAGGGTATAGTCGAGCATCACATTGATAAGGGATTTACTTACCTGAGGTCTCTCCACATTGATCTACTAACCATTTCCGAATATCTTTTTTAGAAAACCCATGGTATAATGCACGCAAGATAAGTTCTTGGTGCGGTAAAGCAAATTGGAAAAGCGTACCTTCCTCACTTTCATCGTCGGCGAGTTCGTGAAATTTTATTTGTGCTTGATGAAGCTCACTCGCAGTCGAGCGTGAACGTTGTACCTGACTTACAGTTGAACGCGTTGAACGCGAACTCTGCCTTCGCTCTTCGAGACTCTTCTTTTTGGCTATCTCAATTCGCTCCTCCTCTGTTAACTTTTCTTTCAAGGCTCTTTCTTCAGCCATATGCTTGAATCTTTAATCGCCTCTTCCTCGGTCATTATCTATCCTAAGTGAAAACTCAAAGAAAATAAAATCCTAAAGATAACTAGCTAATTTTAATTTTCTTGGTGGGGAAAAAAGAAGAATGCACAAATGTCTTCTCAAATAAATTCTCAAAGTCCAAAAAGATTTAGAAAAAATCTATGGAAGTCTAAGCATACACTCATAGAAATGTGGGCGGTGTTTGGTAGAAGTTGACTCATGCGAACCACAAAACTTGTTAATTAAGTCCAATTTGCGAGAAAGTATGCCTTAAAAAATAAGGATCACATGAAACTAGCCATTCTCATACTTATTCAAAAGCACCCATGTAGGATGGACCTCCAAATCTTTGAACAAAAACGAGTTTTAGAATGGGGGATGTGGTTGTGGGCTTGTATGATCCTTTTGTGGATCTTTGGGAGGTTGTGCGATTTATCATAATTTCATTTTTTTCCGAGATTTATAGAATTAGCATATTTTTTTTCACCTCCAATCCAAGGCTCTCCAAGACTCACAACAAAACAGGGGAATATACAAGCGAGTGAGCTTTTTAATCTAAACCAAGGGAGCTATCTAGGTGGTGACGTAACAATATCCCCGGACACCCCTCTATTTCTTAGGCATCGCATGGGGTGCCATTGGTCAGCACCACTCCAATGGGCTACAAGTTTCCACCGCAAAAACGATTAGAATAAAATCTTTTTGTGAAGTTCAAATAGCTTTAGAAAATGAACCATTTATCAAAAGTAGAAGACGTCAAAGTTTATGTGATCAACTTAGCTTGAAGGACTTAAACATGAAACGTAAATTTAGTTTGTCGCTTTGTGAGAACGCATGAGATTGCGGAATGTGGGATATTGGTGTAGATGTATTGAGTGTAAGTAAAGAATTCCTTATTTAAAATAAAATAAAAAGAACATGGACTAAGAAATTTCATTATTTGAAAACATCTAGCTTTGCAAAATTCCCCCTTTTTATTTTTTCTCATTTTTTATTCAATTTTTTTTTTGAAATAAGTGACTCAACTATAACTTCCTAAGACTCAATAAAGCTATCAAATAAGAAAATAAAACCTAGACTCAACATGAAAGGTTAAAATAAATAAGACTACCAAATAAAGAAAAAAATCAATGGTTTGACACGGGAAACGAGTTATGCTTCTCATGAAAGGTTCACACATTTTTTTTCAAAATTTTCAACTTTTTAGTTTTTATGATTTTTCTTTTTTCGAATTTTTTCATTTTTTTGTATTTTTCGTGTAAATCACTAATGCAAGAAAAATCATGCTAGTAACCATTTAAGCAAGAAATAAAATCTACTCCACCACCCCTCCCCCCAACTAAAATACCACATTGTCCTTAATGTGTGAGAACAATGGCGAAGCATACAAATTCATATAAGAGACAAGGGATAGATGGACCTCATTTTCGCTTTCTTAGCCACCAAGCACAAGTCCTCCTCCAAGAGCAACCTACAAAATGGTAATAGAAAGAGAAAAAACAAATTCTAAAAATAGAGATAAACTAATTTATTTATTTACAACTAGGGAGGTGGAACAAAGAAATGATGCTATCACACCCCCAATCTTGGAAATTTCTTTCCATGCCATACCCCTACTTCATTCGTAGAAAAGTACTCCTTTAAAAAGTTTGATTCATCAAGTAGATTAGAAAGGAGAAGTAGGGGCAATGCACAAAAGATGAATAACAGATGCAAACAAAATCTAGCAATAAAGCTAGAGAAATTAGTTGTCTCATGCATCATCTTTAGAAAAGGGTTTGAAATCCTTGAATAACTTGAATCATAGAAAGAGTCTTCAAAAGATGCCAATTTTTCAATAGAAATCAACACTTGAGAAATGATGGCAACTTGTGAATCCTCAATCTCATCATTTTCATACATAGCACATGGATTTAGGGATGTGCCCTCACAAGAGAGAGGTAAAATAATTTGAGTACATGAATTCACATCCAAACCCATAGGCTCATTTATAGGGTCATTGAATTGGTCATGTTGAGCCACTAGTCTCTCATCTTCATTAAACTTGAATGCACCTTCCATGAGAAGAGATGAGTAAGTGACATCACCAAAACACAAAAATTTCAATTCCTCCCAAGTAAGGTCATCTAAATCTTTGGAGCATGTAGTAATTGAGTCTACATGAGTCGGAGTATCAATCTCAACCGGAGTACCTCCCAATAATCTTTCACTCGCATCATACTCATGGTCATAGGAACTCCGGTGAGTATTAGACTCTTCGTGAGCACAAGACATGGAGCTCACAAGTTTGACAATCCAAAGCAACTAGAGTGAATACTACGAAAACTACTAAGTACTAAGTAAAGCAAATCAAATCTAATACCTAGCATCTCCCTGAAAACGGCGCCAAAAACTTGTTCGACCTAAAATAATCCCAAGTATAGGATATCGTCTCAAGTAAGATCCGGATAAGTCCGGAGTCGAATCCACAAGGAGAGGAGGTTTAGACAATGACTTACTATCACTAGAGTAACGCAACTAAGGAACTAACTAAAGCAAGTAATGTAAATTCTCATAGGCTTTAAAGCTTGCCAAGCTATCAAATCCACCACAAAATGTGATGGATCAAGTTGAGAGTAAGATTTAGAGAACAAAGTGAATGACTACTAAAGCGAAAATTCAAGAAAATAAGCGAAATACCAAGTAATGAGGGGCTAGGGATCATCGGTTTCTCTAGTGACCAATCCCCCTATTATATTCAAGCTCGGTTCTCAAATAACATGTAGAATTCCACAAGACAAGTGCCTCAAGAATCGATTGCTCATTGCAATCCAACTTTCCATAAATGAAGTGCCTAACTCTAACACACGATAATCAAAGCACTAAAGAAGTGATTCAAATGATATTTCCAAATTTCAAGTGCCTCAAGCATCAAACATATGTAAACACACCTAGGTGTTTCTACATGAAAGATCAAGCAACAAATGAGATTCCTAGATTCTCACTCGAATCACCTAAATAGCACTCAACTACTCAAAGTTAGGATTGACGAGTCACTTCAACGCAAGAGAAATTCCGAATCAAACATGTCAAGAACATTCACACATCTACCTATTCAATGCATCAAATACTCTAACATGAGAAATTCAAGTATTAAATTACGTATTGAAGCTAGTCAATTCAACCCATTCATCCTTGAATTTCAACTTGAATGAATAAGAGGATTAGGACACTAGATAGTCCCAAATCACCCAAGCAAGTGAATTAGCTAAACATGAGTATAAATTCAAGAGAAGTAAAGAAAATTATCATTTCATTCACCATACTTGAATCCAACACAAGTTATCACCAATTCTTCCTCAAAACTTGGTTCAAATACACAAAACTAAGCTAGAAATTGATTCAACTACAATATAAACTAAGCAATGAAGAACCTATCTCAGTCTACTGCTGCTGCTATTGTCAAGAGCACACTAGTAAAGAGAAGAAGAGCAGAAGCAGCAGTCACATAACGAACCCAGAAATAGCTCAAGAACAGAGCACTGTAACATCAACAAAACAGCCCAGAAATAGCTTAATCCGGCCTCCTCTCTCCTTCTCTTCCTCTTTCACTGTTCTTATCTCAAGAACAACCCAAAGAACTGGGAAAAATCAGAGAGAGAGAAAGGAGAAACAGAGGCGAACAGAGGAGCACTGTAGACCGAATGGGTGTGGAGAGAGTTTGTGCAATTTCTTCAATCTCTGTATAAATAGATGTCACAGCTGTATTTCGTGTCCTCCAAGAATGTATCCCCACCGCTAAGTTGAACCAGTATGATCTCAATCGTTGATTTCAGAAACTTCACGAACCCTAGACGATTTGGGGCTTTTCTCTTCGGTGTGTTTTGGGCCGAACAGAAAGATGGGTTATGTAGAGGATCCGATTGGGAGTGTTTTGGGACAAATTTGAGGCAATTTGGTGAAGGAATGAGGTCAGGTTGAGGCTGGGAAGAAGCTCGTTCGAAGCTTCCATGGATTCTGGTCCGTCTGCGTTGCTGCTATGTCGGGGAGAGAGAAAGAGACGCGCTGGTGCGCTGTGTCTTCACTGGAAATTGCAGCTTTTGCCCCCTAAGTCTTCCGGGGTTTTTGGCCCCATGCGCTTGAAATAATAGTCTAGAGACCCCCTAGCTGTTAGAATCTCTTCATTAAAGCCTTTAATAACTTTAGTAAACTCCATTTAGGCCCCTATTCCGTTAAGTTAACTTCAAACAAGCCCCAATGATGTAACTTTGGTCTTATAAATTGGTCTTTTGGCGTTCTTGACTTCACGTTTTGGCCTCTCACTTTCATTTCCCTCTCATTTGGACTCATGAATCTTCACCTCAACTTGTATTTTAGTCCTCTAGCTCGCTTTATCTTCAATCTTGGCCTCTCTTTCACTTAATTCCTTCAGTAAAAGCCCTTCTAACTTCTTCTTCACGTCTTATGGCCCTCCTAAACTCCCTTGAATCACCTCTTGAGTTTTGTGGAATATTTCCTTGAGTTCCAAAGCGCAACATATCTTACAAAATAAGGAAATTCCACACAAACTAAAAGAAACAAGCATAAGTCTAGATATGGGGATATAATGAATAAATTACACTTAAAAGCAAGTTAAGAGGAGTTCAAAACACTACTAAAATGTGCAATTTATGATCCTTAACAGGTTCCTCAGGCTTGATGGCTTTCGTAGCGCGACAAAAGTAGGAAGCCTTGACTACGGTCCCCAGATGCGAAGCGCCTCAGACAACACTATTACAAGGTAAGGGAGGAGCAAGTTAGAGTTTTTCACTACTTAAAAGGGAAGGAAAAAAGAAAAGGTGTTTAGACATACTTGCTTGAAGTCTGCTGCATATTGAGTCCTTGCATTTATGGAAGCCTGTCTAACTATGGCAGTCTTCTCATTGAGGATCAGCGGCGCGCATAAACGATGGTTCTTATGCAGTGGGGAATAATACCCATACTTCGTCGAATCACGAGAGCAGGTAGACTTAAATGGATACTCCTTAATTGAGATCGCGGGAGCTCTGTTGGCATGGAGTTGAGCTTGAGCCTTCACAAGACGGCGAGCTTGTGTTTTCCAGAAGGAAACCCAGCTTGGTGTATTTCGCCCTCGCCTTTCTCTGGAGGTTTGAGTCAACGGAAGTTCAGCAATCAACAGATCATTGCTCGTCCCGTACAGAAGCCCGTCATAAAAACCTTTAACAACCAAGTCAGACCACAAGGGCGTCGCGAAGGCGTCAAAGCCTAGCTGGGGGCTTACGCGAATAGGATCATATTGAACTGTTATGCGCTCATAGCTGGAGGTTTCGGGGCCAGGTATGTACTCAGCAAGGGCGGGGAGATACCCTCTCCGGCACCAGTTAACGAATCTCCTAGACCCTGTGGTTATGTGCGGAGGCTCGAATTCGGTGTCATCTGCTGGGTACATGTCTTCCAGAAAAACAATGTCATTTAACTAGGTGATATAAGGCCTAACCTCGAAGTACCTGATTTCGTCGCACACCAAGGAAAAGGTGCGACGGATTCTCCTGGTGTTGTACCAACGCCACGCCCGGGGACAGCGGTGTTTGTGTTTTCCATTAGGGAAAAGGAGACGACGTCGACTCTACCTTGCGAATGCTCGACGTGGGTCGCGGCCAGGTCTAGGAGGTGGAACAGAGATCCCAAGATAAACGGCCCCAGAGCTATCTTTTGGCCACACGAAAGTTTCACGGCGAGCGCGAGGACGTGGGTGAAAACCCCGTCGCGAGCATGAACATCTATCAGATAACGAGACAACCAGACACAAAGGAAACCGCACAAAGTCCATTATGAGCCTTTCCCTTGAACGGCAATGGTTGCATTCAAGTCTTCCTCCAGCAACTCTTGAGGAAGCTTGGGTTTGATAAAGTCCTGGAAGAAGTACATAATCCACTTCGACCAGATGTTTTTGGCCCCAGAAGAAATGGATATGTAGGTTTCGTAAGGGGTGGTCGCGTCGGGTTTCCATCTCGAAGCCGCTTTTATCATGTCCGCGATACATCCTTTCATTTGGGCAAAAAGGGTGAGCTCATCTTCAGACTCCAGCTCAGCTAAAGGGTCAAAAGCCCCCATACTTGGAAGCATCAGCAAGGTCTCCACACCTTCGAGGGTAGGGGCAGCCTCGAAGGTAGAAAAATGAAAGGTGTGGGTCTTTTTGGAGTAACTGGAGAACAGGACTCTCAACATATCTTGGTCAACTCTAAGGTTGAGCCCCTTTTTCGCGCGAATGTCGTGGAATATCCCATCATTCATCAGCAAATTCTCATAATTATCGAGGATAAAGACGGTTCATTCCTCCATCCAGTCGAGCTTCTCCAAGAAGGCCTGGAAAAGAACGTCGGTGAAGGGGTATAGGCTGGCCTCGATGCGAAGTCTCTGCATGTCTTGAGTGCTTGCTACATCCCAGTCTTCTCTGTCTGGTTCAGGCAAGAGTTGTAAAGCATCTTCCACCGGAGACTCCTGAAGGGTGGTCCCCTTGATGGTAGCCAAGAAGAAATCATCACCACACATATAAGGGGCTTTGCACCACAAATCTTTGCTGAGTTCGGGAAAATCGACGGATTCTTTGTTAGATTTCTTAGGAGCCATGTCTATAACATAAATAAGCACATGCAGAGCAAGTTCTGAGGATCAATGTCTAGTGGAATGTAAAGAACATGAAGAACAAGTATTTCTAAACCCATATAGTGAAGGACAAGAATTGCTAACCTTGCTGTATTTTGAGTGTTTGGATTGTTTGAACAACTTGATCGAGAATCTGGTTGAAGATCTGAGCGTCTTGCTGGGAATCCTCTCTCTGGCTCATAAAACTTCAATAGCAGCAACGGCAGAAAAGTTCTAATCGTTGCAACTGAGGGTTTAAATACGGTTCTGAAGCCCGAAGAGTCGCGACTGCTGACATACGCTGAATCAGCATGACCTTGATAACCGGCAAAATTGGTGACCTATAAGATCATTCTGAGTTATTCTTACCTCGAAAATCAGCAAAAATATGTGGATTGTTTATGGTTAGCTTCGCAACAGCCATGCATCATTAAAGGCTATATGACGTCTCAATACCCTAGGCAATCATGGCTATATCTGCGGGCTAGGGATTCGAATATTATTCAAATTAATACAAGGATTTGAATGGGGACCACGCACGGCTGATTTTGCGCGATTATACAGAAAGCGCGCGCGTGATATTTGCGCAAAAGGGGGCTAATGTAGATGGTGCATTCCAGACAGACAGATCATAGCCACGTGGCAGCCATCCAGCACATCTGACCGTGCTCCATATACACCCAATTACTGCTCGTACGTATCCCCGTGAGGGCTGCGATACAGGGCCACCCTCGCGTACCAACCACACGGGACTTGTAGGGAATTAGTGGTTTGGATGCTAGAGTAAGGTCCTTCGCGCGAACGACAACCAAGCTCGCGCGCGACCCGTAGTAACTAACTTGAGAGACTTAATGACCACATGTCCTATAAACCCGGTCGATCTCATAACGGTCTCTAGTATATGCGGACGGGTACGTAACGTCCTCTATATATACGGTGGAACGTGCCATTACGAGGCTATCATTAAGCCGCCATTTATGGGCGTATTAACCCCTCGCAACAGTCACTTCCCTACTATATATTGGATTGTTATCCCTCCATTGCAATCGTCTGGATTCTTGATCTTCTGGATTCACCGAAGCTCTGTCATTAAGCTGTCTCTCTCTCTCACACACAGTTACCATTGTTTACTCTCTCCCTACTCACACCCTTCACCTCTCTGTGTGTTCTTGATCTTGTCTCCTACTTGAGGTGTACACTTGGATCTCTCCCAAGGATTTCCTTGTACACAACAGACAAAACTGTAAAACTGAAATTGCGTACCGTTCGCCACGGAATCAAAGAATCTGATTGAAGAAAGTTGAAACCCTTGATGCTTCCTCTTGATTGGAACTGTGATTAACGGACTCTCCTTCTTCTCTCTGTCTCCCTCAGTAATACACGACTGTTTTCTGTGAGCGATGGAACCTTCAGACCTGACATGAGCAATTTCCAGCTGCTTTGAACTCACAAACTCACATACAGATCTTCAGACCTGACATGAGAAAATAAGTATGGATTATAGTCCTGTACTTTACTGATATGGACAGAAAATCTACAATACAACGACATAATTTTCTATTTAGAACATATGTCAAACACGGTAGACAAGTAATATAAATAAAAAATTTCAATCAAAGAGTCCGAATCACTCTGACAAATCCAAGAAAGATGTAAGAACAACTATAACACGGTAGTTACCAAAATAACAACTAAATCCTGAATCAAGGCATTTTGATCCTTTGATCTCTACGACTAAGACTTTTGAGATGGAAGACTGGTAAACAATGGTTCGAAACTAATATATAATGCGAATAAGAAAATTCACATGTAGTTGTAATCTTTTCTAAACTCATTCATTACCCAAAGCCACTATCCTCTACAACTTGTTATGCAAATCCATTCTTCAAATCTTTCAGCACGCGTGATCTATAGAAGAACAAAAAGATGGAGAAGAAAACTTTATAAATCTATAGACAATATAGATTCATGCAATGAGTTATGAATACAAGTGGGTTTTTATTTCAATGGCCTCGAGTCCGAATATCCCAAGAAACCTAGTGGTAAGTAGGATTAGATTAGGAATGTGTATGATGCTCTATGTAATTGACAAAAAAATAAAGTTAATGTAACTTTTGCTTCTACTATTGTAGAACAATATGTTAAAACTGATGTTCCTCTTGACCTGGCTCTGATACCAGTTTATTGTAACAGAACTCCTGTTTCAGAGCTCTGTTACCAGTTTGTTATAACATTTGGGTATTCGAGCAAGAACGATGAAAGCAAAACAAGAACGAGACAAATATTTAACGTGGTTCACTAACGAATTCGCAACGAACCCGCTCGCTACCTCCACGGCCAGAATCATATATTTTATTGAGAAGAGAACCCGATTACAATGCACGCCGTGACCGCAACGGCCACGGCGGCCACCCGAAAAACACCCACGCGACACACACAAAAAACCTCTCAATTTGAGAGCCCGAACCCACTGTGTGTTGTGCAAGTACCAAAAGTGTGACCCCTTAAATAGGCAAAGTTTTGGTAGTGGCGGTGACACTTAATGGCTATTGCCTATTAGGAAACAATTACCTTTGCCTTCAAGGCAAAGTAATTGCCTAATTGGCTAATTTGACTTTGACCCAAAAAGCTTGCCATATTTGATTCCAAGTCAATCGCAACAAATCTCCACCTTGACTTGAATCATCTCAGCAACCCGAAACCGAAACCTGGTGCTTCTCTTCTGAAACCTGAACCGGATGCGTCTCCCAGAACCTGACACGAGCACGCCTCTCCAAACAGATGTTCCGCAGCTTTACACGAAATCCGAATCGCTAAATCGTTGCTCCAACTACTATGCGTTCCTGCAACGAATGCGCCCGATGTGGTTGCACTTCCGGAAAAAGAAACAAGTGCTCCATTCAGAACCAGACTCGAATACATTCATTGAGAAAGCAGGACCGAATGTATTCCCGATGCGCCCAATTGCGCCAGATAGATGCACCATGACAAGTGCCCAGATGTCATCAGACCAGATGCACCGATGACGAGTGCCCAAATTTTCATGCCAGATGCGCCCCTTATGCCTTAGATGCGCCAGATGCTCGCCAGAAACAGATCGCGCCAGATGCGAGCTCAATGCGTGTCATGGTACACGCCCCAAAACCAGATGCACACCAGAACAGACCCGTGCATAATGCGCGCCGGAACCAGAACAGATGCGCGTGCCAGAAATCTCACGCGCTAGATGCTCCATGTCGTTGCTCCAACTCCAACGAGTTCCTGCAACGCATGATCCAGAATCAGATTCAATTCACACGCCAGATACTCCACGCCAGGAGCCGGATTGCCCCTGACCGCCAATCACCAGAACGCCAGATGCGCGTGAACATCCAGATTCGCGCGGGTACCGAATACGTGTTGGATTTGCCAAATCCCATGCACGCCTAATCAGATGCGCGCCAGATTGCTCAGACACGAGCCCAGATAGCCCCCCTCCACCCCCGCGGAGCTTCAGATGGTGGGTGTACCTGCTTCTCTCTCACGAACAGATCGATCTTGATCGCCAAACCAGACATCGTTCTTGGCGGAATCTCGAAACCCGCTCCATCTGAATCGGGAAACCCTAGCTTTGAGTTCCACCAAAACGTGAAACCCTAGCTCTTGGCTCCACCCTGATCTTGGAACCTGGCTCTGATACTAGTTTGTTAAAACTGCTGTTCCTCTTGACCTGGCTCTGATACCAGTTTGTTGTAACAGGACTCCTGTTTCAGAGCTCTGTTACCAGTTTGTTATAACATTTGGGATTCGAGCAAGAACGATGAAAGCAAAACAGAGCGAGACAAATATTTAACGTGTTCACTAACGAATTCGCAACGAACCGGCTAGCTACCTCCACGGCCAAAACCATATATTTTATTGAGAAGAGAACCCAATTACAATGCACGCCGTGACCGCAACGGCCACGGCGGCCACCTGAAAAACACCCACGCAACACACACACAAAACCTCTCAATTTGAGAGCCCGAACCCACTGTGTGTTGTGCAAGTACCAAAAGTGTGACCCCTTAAATAGGCAAAGTTTTGATAGGGGCGGTGACACTTAATGGCTATTGCCTATTAGGAAACAATTACCTTTGCCTTCAAAGCAAAGTAATTGCCTAATTGACTAATTTGAGTTTGACCCAAAAAGCTTGCCATATTTGATTCCAACTCAATCCCAACACAACATATATTGTGTGTGGTCTCATGAAAAGGCATTTGAAAAATAATCATAAAAAAAATTTAAATAATAAAATACAATGAACATATAGTAGTACGACGTTTTGTTTAGAGCCTAAAACAAGAGCTTCCCTTGCATGGCAATTGAGCCGGCCAGCCATAAGATGATTGGTTTTTGTTGAGGTGAGAGCAATAGTATCCAAACCAATTTATTATGGGGGCGGCTTCAATTTGGAAGGAGATGTGGCTAAAACGCAATTTTTTTGAAGTTATACGGGTCAAATACAGAATGATATGAATATATGGGGGTCGGATAAGGGGGAGTGAGGAGGTTTGGGGGGATTTAGAATTTGATTACCCTTAAAGGCAATAAAGCGCGAATATCAGAGCTCTCTGCTAGTCCTTCTCAACGGACTCTTTTCAGGGAAACAAAAATAAAACAGAGCTCACTGATTGAGAGGATTCTCTTTCTCTCAGATCTGTTTCTTTGGCATTTGGTGAAAGATATTTTCTGGTCAATCTTTAGGAGGAGGGAAGGGGTTGAGAGGAAGAACCTGAAAGTCGGATGCTAGATCTCTCTCATCTGAGAAGAACTCAAAACAAGAAACACCATTAGCTGCTGCTGCTGCTGTAAGAGCATCTCCCACAGTGCACCAAATCCTATATTTGATAGTAAAATTCGATGTTTTCGGCCTCCCACAACAAATCACTAAATCACCAAATCACCAAAAAAATGGTGATATTTTTGTAGGCCTCCCACAGTTGTTGACCAAAAAAATACCAAAACACCAAATCCTATATTTGGTGTAGCTTTTGTGAAATGGTGAAGTGCATCTCCCACAGTACCCTCAAATCCTATCCTATATCACCAAATCCTATTTTTGCCATCAAATTTGATGGTAAAAATAGGAGTTGGTGTAATCTACACCAAATTTTTAATCAGTTTTTAGGGCATGTTTTCACATTACTTTCATGGTAACAATATTCTCTAATGTAATAATGTAGCATTTCGCCTTTACAGTATATACGCCATCCATTTTTCTTCTCCCACTTTGTATAATGTGCTTTTGAGCCATAGCGTGTTACGTAATATTTTCAGCGTCATGTTGTGGGATGATAAAATGAAATAACTAATGTAGTTGCAACAGGTTTGGCCGAACATGATACACTGATGTTAAACTTCAAGAACTTCGGTTACCTTCTTGTACATATTTTCATTTAGTATGACATGCAAGAAAGAAAATTTGAACATACCCCCACCCCCAAAATAAGATTGAAGAGAGAACAAATTCAGAGAAAGACTTACCTGAACAATTAAGTGTGTGCACACAATTGATTAGTGTCAAAAAAAATTTAACAACTAATATAATTAATCTTAGTGATGAAGAATAAAATATAAACAAAAATGACGACAATTTCATGTAATATAGATTGGTTAATTTTAGATTTTTTAAAGTGTTATTTAATCATTTTATAATTTCGTGTAATATTATTTTCGTAATAAAATATTTTTTTATCTTGATAGTTATGAGGTTCATGATTTGTTGATAAATTTGATGATTTGTTGTGGGAGGCCAAAAATACCATTCTCTAAATTTAATGAAATGGTGAAATAACTATTTGATGTAAAATTTGGTGAAAACTGCGGGAGACCAAAAGCTCTATTTTTCCATCAAAAATGGTGAAATGGTGTTTTTGAGGGTTAACTGTGGGAGACCGAACCATTTTTCTCCACCAAATATAGGATTTGGTGTAAAATTTGATGTCAACTATGGGAGCTGCTCTAAGTAAGTAAAAATGCTGTCATCATCTGTTTTCGTCTTCTTCTTGTGTTTGTTTCTCCTAGGGTTCTTAATTTTGATGTTCTAATACTGTAAGTACCTTTTTGTTGTGTATGTTTGAACAATTTCGAAAATAACATTTAGGTCAAGTAAAGAAATGGTTACCCCCTTGAGCCACAAGTCTGATTAGCTCCTATAAATGCAGAAAAAAAACAGTTGAACTAGTGATTGCAATTCTGTGACTTTCAAAGGTCGAATCAGACCAATATCAGAAGAAATGTCACTAATAGCCATTAGCCAATATTTCTCGAACCCTCTTTCTGATTTTCCATTCTTTCAAGGCACACAAATTTTGGCTCCACGGCACATGACTTTGGTGGCGGCGGAATGACCAAGAGTAGATTTAACTATTATGCCATGAATAGTCTCACAGAGCATGTGGTGTATCCAAGTTCTTCTTGGTGGAGGATCGTGTTCGGTCTGACTCTGAACAAGAATGAACCACTCACGCACAGAGCCCCCCCCCCCCCCCCCCCCCCCCCCCCCCCCCCTACTTCTTGTCTAACATAATAATTGTGTAGAGGAGTATGAATGGCATCACAAGATGGCAACTTAAATGGTTTTGCTATTTATCTCACCCCCTTGAAAGATAAGTAATCAAGTTATCTCATTTTACTGTGACAATCCATTACTGAAGCGATGGACGGGTACTAATTAACTTGACCTACTAACTCCATGTTACAGTAAGTAATTAGTAAGCCACCAAAAATGGTGAACCTGATATGGAACTATGTGATACAACCAGTATCGTAGTACCAGTAGCTTGAGAGGCTACGAATCTCTACCAGTAGTTCGTGAGACTACGAAAAACTACGAAAGATAACAAAACTCAAAACAATTCATTCATCTCATAAAAAATAAAGTTGAACCCTAACACCTATAAATACTAAACGTTTTAGGTAAATACTCTCAACACCCCTACATAATGAAAAAGTGCAACAACTGACCCCTACTGATAAAGTAATATAAATAATTTCCTACTAGTAACTACTTAGGCACGTAGTCGTTGAGATACTTTGGCGGAGCACGGTTCCGTTCCTCACGACGTAGGGCCGTCTCGGTATTCCTGTCCTCCGGTAGATACGTGCCCGTATCAACTCCCCCCTGTCGACAATCGCATTGTCCTCAATGCGAAGTCCGTCATAGTGATTGTTTTCGTCAGAGCCCATATACAAGTATTTGCCATCGCATGTGTGCCCCTTGAAAAATTTCTGACCACAACGGAAGCACAACCCATTCGCGTACCTTTCTTGGCGCTCAGCAGGAGTCAGCTGGCGGCGTGGTGGTGTCGACGCTGATACGGGATCCTGTGACGACGCCGGTGGAAGAGGGCTAAGTGCATCGGACGGCATTCGGATCGCCTCTAACTCACGGGCGAGCGAGAAAGCTTCAGCTAAGGATTGAGGCTTGCGCAACCCCAACTCGCGTCCCAATGGTGCGACGCAAAAATCGAGATCAATTGCGGATCTGGTATCGCGACAATTCTGTTCAGTAATTTCTCAAAATCGGTCTGATACGCTAGAACTGAAGTCTCCTGGCGCAACTTGGCCAACTCACCGAAGTAGTCGTGATAGAAATGATTATCAAAGCGAAGTTTGACCTCGCCGATAAAAGCTTGCCAGCTTGCAAAAGAGAAATTGTTTTGGCGATACCGAACCCAATCGGCGGCATCGCCGTCTAACAATACTTCCACCAATTGTAAACGATCATCCGGCGAGACGTGATAATACTGAAAATATTTCTCGACTTTAAAAATCCAAGTGTGCGGGTCAATACCTGAAAACTTCGGCGCGTCTACGCGCAATTTGTGATTGCGATTATCCGTCCCCCCAGTATTGCTCTAACCCGAATACGGAACTGTTCCAGGATAAGTGCCCGGATAAGTGGTGTGACCCGGAGCAGCAAGCTGACCCCAAGGAGTAGGTGGACCCAAAAGAGTACTTTGATTTATGTACTGGTGTGGAGGTGGAGAAGTACTCTGCCACATCAAAGGCTGATGACCCGAATAAAAACTGGGGTGTGTGGGAACTAGGGGTGGTGGTCCTGGAGCACCAAAAGTGGAACTACACCCATATTGTTGTGGTGCAGGAGGCAAGGACGGAGGAATTGGGGCTGCTGACAATGGGTGTGGTTGGAATTGGGGAAGAGATGAGGATTGGACCAACGCCTGAAGTCCGGCGAGAAAAGAGGCGGCCATCGCCTATAGTTGCTGCGATGGTGGACGAGGCGTCGGGTGGACGAGGTTCGCAGGCCTGGAGGGCGTCGGTTGTCGCGGCGCAAAGAACCCTAACGGGTTGGATTCCGGTGGCTAAACGGGTGGATCGAACGGCGGCTGAGGGCGCAGATCTGGCGGTTGCAGAAGGTTGGCGGCTAGGGTTGCGGACGACGGCGTTGGTGGCGGGAGGCTGGGCGGCGCCAAGCCTAAAGGCTCCAGTTGAGATTCGTGCGAGGTAAGAGGCTGCTGTTGCAGCGAGGTGCCCGCTGTGGTGGTCGGAGCTTGGGAAGAAGGCGGCAACGTGGGTCGGTTCTCCAAACGCGAGATGCGTTCACCCACAGTTGTCTCTAACGTCGCTATCTGATTACCTAATCGAGCTTCCAAATCAGCGACTCTTGCATCCAAGGTTGTTATCGGAACGACCTGGGTCTGCAATTCCTTAATTGCGGCGTCCAAGCTTGTGATCGGGGCGACTTGTGTCTGCAAATCCTTGATTGCTGCCAGTAGAGTATTGAATTGATCCTCTATAATTGTGGGTGGGTTCGTCATGATGAAAGCACCAATGATACAACCAGTATCGTAGTACCAGTAGCTAGAGAGGCTACGAATCTCTATCAGTAGTTCGTGAGACTAAGAAAAACTACGAAAGATAACAAAACTCAAAACAATTCATTCATCTCATAAAAATAAAGCAGAACCCTAACACCTATAAATACTAAACGTTTTAGGTAAATACTCTCAAGACCCCTACATAATGAAAAAGTGCAACAACTGACCCCTACTGATTAAGTAATATAAATAATGTCCTACTAGTAACTACTTAGGCACGTAGTCGTTGAGATACTTTGGCGGAGCACAGTTCCGTTCCTCACGACGTAGGGCCGTCTCGGTATTCCTGTCCTCCGGTAGATACGTGCCCGTATCAACTCCCCCCCTGTCGACAATCGCATTGTCCTCAATGCGAAGTCCGTCATAGTGATTGTTTTCGTCAGAGCCCATATACAAGTACTTTCCATCGCATGTGTGCCCCTTGAAAAATTTCTGACCACAACGGAAGCACAACCCATTCGCGTACCTTTCTTGGCGCTCAGCAGGAGTTAGCTGGCGGCGTGGTGGTGTCGACGCTGATACGGGATCCTGTGACGACGCCGGTGGAAGAGGGCTAAGTGCATCGGACGGCATTCGGATCGCCTCTAACTCACGGGCGAGCGAGAAAGCTTCAGCTAAGGATTGAGGCTTGCGCAACCCCAACTCGCGTCCCAATGGTGCGACGCAAAAATCGAGATCAATTGCGGATCTGGTATCGCGACAATTTTGTTCAGTAATTTCTCAAACTCGGTCTGATACGCTAGAACTGAAGTCTCCTGGCGCAACTTGGCCAACTCACCGAAGTAGTCGTGATAGAAATGATTATCAAAGCGAAGTTTGACCTCACCGATAAAAGCTTGCCAGCTTGCAAAAGAGAAATTGTTTTGGCGATACCGAACCCAATCGGCGGCCTCGCCGTCTAACAATACTCCCACCAATTGTAAACGATCATCCGGCGAGACGTGATAATACTGAAAATATTTCTCGACTTTAAAAATCCAAGTGTGCGGGTCAATACCTGAAAACTTCGGCGCGTCTACGCGCAATTTGTGATTGCGATTATCCGTCCGCCCAGTATTGCTCTAACCCGAATACGGAACTGTTCCCGGATAAGTGCCCGGATAAGTGGTGTGACCCGGAGCAGCAAGCTGACCCCAAGGAGTAGGTGGACCCAAAAGAGTACTTTGATTTATGTACTGGTGTGGAGGTGGAGAAGTAATCTGCCACATCAAAGGCTGATGACCTGAATAAAAACTGGGGTGTGTGGGAACTAGGGGTGGTGGTCCTAGAGCACCAAAAGTGGAACTACACCCATATTGTTGTGGTGCAGGAGGCAAGGACGGAGGAGTTGGGGTTGCTGACAATGGGTGTGGTTGGAATTGGGGAAGAGATGGGGATTGGACCAACGCCTGAAGTCCGGCGAGGAAAGAGGCGGCCATCGCCTATAGTTGCTGCGACGGTGGAGGAGGCGTCGGGTGGACGAGGTTCGCAGGCCTGGAGGGCGTCGGTTGTGGCGGCGCAAAGAACCCTAACGGGTTGGATTCCGGTGGCTGAACGGGTGGATCGAACGGCGGCTGAGGGCGCAGATCTGGCGGTTGCAGAAGGTTGGCGGCTAGGGTTGCGGACGACGGCGTTGGTGGCGAGAGGCTGGGCGGCGCCAAGCCTAAAGGCTCCAGTTGAGATTCCTGCGAGGTAAGAGGCTGCTGTTGCAGCGAGGTGCCCGCTGTGGTGGCCGGAGCTTGGGAAGAAGGCGGCAACGTGGGTCGGTTCTCCAAACGCGAGATGCGTTCACCCACAGTTGTCTCTAACGTCGCTATCTGATTACCTAATCGAGCTTCCAAATCATCGACTCTTGCATCCAAGGTTGTTATCGGAACGACCTGGGTCTGCAATTCCTTAATTGCGGCGTCCAAGCTTGTGATCGGGGCGACTTGTGTCTGCAAATCCTTGATTGCTGCCAGTAGAGTACTGAATTGATCCTCTATAATTGTGGGTGGGTTCGTCATGATGAAAGCACCAATGATACAACCAGTATCGTAGTACCAGTAGCTAGAGAGGCTACGAATCTCTATCAGTAGTTCGTGAGACTAAGAAAAACTACGAAAGATAACAAAACTCAAAACAATTCATTCATCTCATAAAAATAAAGCAGAACCCTAACACCTATAAATACTAAACGTTTTAGGTAAATACTCTCAAGACCCCTACATAATGAAAAAGTGCAACAACTGACCCCTACTGATTAAGTAATATAAATAATGTCCTACTAGTAACTACTTAGGCACGTAGTCGTTGAGATACTTTGACGGAGCACGGTTCCGTTCCTCACGACGTAGGGCCGTCTCGGTATTCCTGTCCTCCGGTAGATACGTGCCCGTATCACTATGTGTGAAGAGGATTTCACACTTTGATCAGTAGAATACTCTGTGATTCGTATCGCCTCTTCATCTTTCTTCAAACATCAATGAAATTGACTTAATTCTTCTTCTCAGGAGATCGATATTGATGAGCCAGATCAGGAAGCTCAGCCACGGGGGAGACAGATCCCTCTGAAACATGATCTTGATTTTGCTTTCACGTTGTCGATCGTATCCAGTTTCGATGTACCGAAATTCGGGGCAGCCTTGATAGCAGACGTCATGCATCGACTGATTACGTGATCTTGCTTTCACGTTGTCGATCGTATCGGAACTCTCGACCTCGAGGGTGATTGTTTTGCCGGTTAGGGTTTTCACAAAGATCTGCATCTTGTAGAATTGAAATCACAGAGATCTAGGGAAGAAATTGGTTAATCACCGATCAAATAGCTTCTTTCTTGAGGGTTTCAACTTTCAACTTATGAGGTTTCTGGGAAGAATATACGGGATGTGATTGGAAGGGAAGATATGTGGAGCACGTTATATAGGGAAGGAGTACGCGAAAGAATCGGACTTATCCGAAATTCTCGACAAACCTTGCTATCGATTTAGCGGTCATGAACGTCCTAGAACGTTCTTGTCTTTGGGTGTCAGCCGAGCCGGCCCACGGTCGAAACGGGCCAGGCCCAAACCTTGCTATCGATTTCAGCCTGGAGGAACCGCCCGACCCGCTCTCCTCCTCAGCCCATCGCGGTTTAAATCGGCCTCAAGAGCCCAAAATTTTAGAAGAAAACAGCTATCAGTCTCTTACCCTTTGTCCGTTTTACCTCCATTTTTTTAATAAAAATGCTAGTTTGAGGGTTGTTTGGTCAACACAAATTATATTTAAAATGTGTTTTTTGCCTTCTCCAATTGTTATAAAATGACTAGCTTTAAACGTTATAAATAGCACTTCACATCCTAACCCAACTTCAAGTTATTATTATTCTCAAGTTCCGCTCTCCAGTATCACTATTCGTCATACATTAGTTCAAGTCCTATTTGGGAGTACGTAACAATATATGATAAGTAGAATGATGATGAAGCAATTTTTTTGCAAACAATGATGAAGCAGTTAAACAAGCATTTGTAAGATATGTTGAAAAGATTTAAACAAGCAGTTAATTTTGATATTGATGAAAACTTGTGCAGCTCGACCAAGTAAATGAGGGTGGCTTTTTACTGATAAAGGAAAGGGACGGGGCTAGAGGTAGAGGAGCCCAAAAGTAACGCCACATTAGTCAAAATATATGTTCAGAGATCTCCGCTAAATTAGGGATAGAAGAAGATTAAATGGGGAGTTTTGTCTTTCAAATAATTGCATCCTTCTCTGTTTTAACAACTTCCCTTTTAACATTTCATTAAATTCTCTCTCTAAAACCCATTGCTCTCCTCAGAGCTTAAATTCCTTGCTTCTTTTGTCTGAATCGATATCATTGTTAGGTCTTATCTTTCTTTAAGAGTGACAAATTTTCACTTTTCTTCTTCTCGTTATCATCTGCAGTTATTCTGATTCATCTTTTCCCTCGATTTCTTCTCTTTTCGGTTCTAGCTTTAAGTGAATTCGAGAAGTGGGTTTCTTCTTTTAAAAAGGACTTTGCTTTGTCTTCTACTTTGTGGAAGCACGGCTTCATTTCTTAAGAAGCAACCGCTTCGCCTTCTACGCTGTGAAAGCACTGGCATTGGGGCTTGTTTGTTGCAGTCATCATTCTCCTTGCTCTGCTGATCACTGGATGGAGTCACGGTGGCGGCTCACTGAAGGACTTTCATGGCTTGATCTAACCATAGTTTACGGTGAGTTTACCAGATGTTTTACCCCATGATGGCACCGACAGCTAGGGTTAGGATAGGTTTTGCATGCATCCATTGGTAATCAATTATAGAGTGATAGGGTATGGTCATCTAGGGTCTAGGTTTAGGGTTTCTGTCGTCTGGTTTTCTTCCTCCTTACATCTTACTCTCTTCATTGTGAATTCTCTCTTATTCAATCTTTTGAAATGAACCCCTCTCCAGATTCAAGCCCAGATTACCAAATTCTGGATCCAAACTTCGTCCCTCTCCCTAGATAAGCTCCTATCATGTTTGTTAACATTGTTAGTGTAACTTCCCTTAGGAACCTCTGGTCCTCCACCTTTGTGGAGAAGCTTGCAGATGTGAGCCCGCTACCTGTTTCAGTGGTCCAGGATGAGGTGAATGGACATTGGGGTACACTTAATATGGTGGTGGTGGAGAAGAAACTGGACGTTTACCTTTTTGATTGTTTGAGTGAGCAGGATAAGGAGGCTTTAGTGAAGGAGAGTCTCTTTTCAATCAGAGGCAAGGCTCTGATGGTGAAGAACAGGGAACCAAACACGGTGCTCTCTGAGGTGGAATTCCCTAGCATAGAAGTGTGGATGCAGGTGCATGGTGTTCCTATGGAATACTTTGTTTACCAGTTGGCTAAAGATCTTGGGAAGTTGGCAGGGGAGATAGTGGAGAATGAGTGGAGTGATAGTAGGGTGGTTAATATGGATTATTTCCGTATCCGCCTTAGGATTGACCCAAGTCAGCCGTTAATCCCGTGAGCTTTTCTCCACATGATGGAAGAACCACCAAGGTGGTTTTACTTTAGGTACAAGAGGATCTTTAAGGTGTGTTTGAAGTGTGGGCGCATTGGTCACAAGGTTGAGAGTTGCGATTGGGAAGATTGGATGGTTGTTGACAACCTAAATGGTCGCTTTCAAGAGGCTGGGTTTGGTGATGTTGTTCCTCTCATGTTTGAGAATCACTTTCCTCTTTTAACACCTAGGCTGCGTGCTTTTAGATTGTACGGACCCAATAACACGACCTATGTTATGGTACAAGATCTAAATGAGGAGATTCAACCCTGGTCCCCTCCATTTATACCCCCAAACCAGCAGTTTGTATTTAATTCTAGTGGCGCCTCTAGTTCTATGAATGAAAATGGTTCAAGTTCTTCGGACGCCTCACTCACCTCACCCAAATTTGTGCTATCCCCATTCATTTCACCATTTTCATCCAGCTCACCTTTGTACCCTAATTCCCCTTCCCAAAACCATAATGTTCCTTCCTTTTCTCAAGACAGTACCTTGGGGTGCTGCAACAGGCGGCCGCGGCGCTTCGTGGTCTTATTGCAACAGGTGAAATTTCGGTGGAGAGGTTGGTTAGTAATGGGGACTTAATGGATTTTAATGTGGGGGACATTAATCAGCAGTTACCGAAACCGTCGGTAACCTGTGGGATGGAAAGGGGTATGAATGTCGAAGCGGTTCCCTAGATGCATGCTCATCACATGGTGGGAATCTCAAAGGGTAGGAGTGAAGGGATTGTTGATAAAAGTGATCCAACGGTTGGGATTGCTACTGGTGCTGATATAAAAAGAAAGAAGGTGGGTGAGAAAGAGTTTTTGGATCTAGAGATGAGGGGAAGAGGTTCTATGGAAATTCCAGGGACGGATAGTTCTTCGGAGAGACGGATAGTTCTACGGAGAAGAAAAAAAACATGAAGGAAAAAGGGTAGGAAGTGGGAAAAGGGAAATAGGAGAGAGAGAATATAGTGGATGCTACAACGGACGAAGAAGGTGTTCGGAGTGATAACTGCTGCATGGATATCATACATGTCATTGATGTGGAGCCTATCATTACTAGTCCAGCTTTTCGATTGGAGGCTCCAGATTTTGTAGAAAGTTTTGACGATGGTGATTCAGAGTGGGAGTTGGAGTGGGCCGACAGATAGGAAAGGATGGAAAGGAAGCTTTCATATATGGAAGGTCTAATCCCGATTATTGCCGACAAGGAGGGGGAGGTGGATCAAAAGAGAGAGATCATTGTGATTAGCGATGATGAGACGGATTATGAGAAGTTGAAAGAAGAAGATACAGAGAATCAAATGGAGGTGCTGATGGCAAAAGAAGATGGAGAAAATATCCACCCAAGAAAAGAAAGAACGCGGAGATGGAAGATAGCCAGAAGCTGGTTAAGAAACCTCGGACCCAAGATGTTCTTCATCTTGTTAACCCCCTAGGTGCATGTCCTATTTGCTTTCTGAATTTCTCTCTTTCTTATGGCTTGGATCATGTTAGTAAGTTTTTGTCCTCGATCCCCTTGTCAATTTCTGAGTCTTATGTGCATGTTTAAGTGAAATTTGGGTTTAGGCAGGTTGTCCCTAAACAACCTCCACATTCACCATGAATCTCCTAGCCTAGAACTGCAGAGGGGTTGGCCGAAGATCTGCGGTTTTAGATGTCTTTTCTTTGGCCGAGAAATTTGATCCGGCTTTTCTTTTCTTGTCTGAAACCAAACATAGTGTTAGCTTTGTAGATTCTAAGTTTAGGAAGTTTGGGTTTTCCTCTTTTGGGGTGGATTCAGTTTGGATTTCTGGGGGTCTCTGGCTTGGGTGGAAACCACAAGTTAAGCTCCTGATCCTATGTTCTTCGCCTAACTTCATTTTGGTAAAAGGTAGTTTTGGTCAAATGGAGGTGTTCATAGGGTTTCTGTATGGCCATCCAAACGTTTCTTTTAGGAAAGGGTTTGGGAAATGGTTGATTTTGTCCTTCCTAATTCCATATCCCCCTTCCTGCTAATTGGAGACTTTAATCAAGTCTTGCATGCAAGGGATATGAGTGGCCCCTCTGGGTTGCTAGATGGGGGAGTGGAGGAGCTTAGCACCTTTCTCCAAAAGTGGGGGTTGATTGAGTTACCTTATGTAGGTCCATTGTTCACTTGGAAAAATAATAGGACTTCATCAGCTCCTACGTTTGAGAGGTTGGATAGACCTTGGTTTAGTCCAGCTTGGCTAGACGTCTTCCCTTATTCTTAACAGGAGAATATTGGTTTTTATCCTTCGGATAACTGTCCAATCTTAGTCAGAATGCAAACCAGGTCCAAGGTTCTAGGAGGTGGTATAGATGTGAGGCTTGGTGGGCTAACTATCCTCAATCCCATGATTTGGTTGAGTTCATTTGGTCTCTCCGTATCACTGGATCACCTCTCTTCATAATGCAACAATATCTTAAAATAGGTGTTAAGTCTCTTAGCTTTTGGGCAAAGAATATGGGGTCTCTTAAGAATAGAGTGGAGATGGCTAGAAAAAAGGTCTCACAAATTCAAGCTAGGCTTCCTCACCCTTTAGCAATTTCAGATTTTATTGAGGCTAAAAGACATTTGGATAAACAGCTTGAGGAGAATAAGTTATATTGGGCCCAAAGGTCGCATTGTAACTAGCTCCAGCTTGGTGATAGAAACACTAGGTTCTTCCATGCCCACACCAAAATTAGAAGAAGTAGGAACCATATTTGGCAGCTTACCTCTGAGGAGGGGGTGGTTTTAACCAATGAGGAGGAGATTAGGAAGCACATTCTGTCATTCTTTAGGGATTCTTTTGATCTCAACGATGACTACACCTCTGACCCTAATTTTCCCAATTTGGACAACATTGGTCATGTTCTTTGTCAACAGCAGATTGACTTCCTGAAGCAGCCCTTTACTGCTAAGGAAGTGTCCAGTGCTGTTTTCAGTATGAGTCCCCTCAAAGCCCCTGGTCCTGATGGTATTTCAGCAGTCTTGCCATTTCTCAATTCTGGGTACATGTTGAAAGAGACTAATAGGACTATAATCACTCTCATTTCTAAGTAGGTGAATCCGGTTACCATTAAAGATTTTAGGCCCATTAATCTAACCAATGTGCTGTATAGAATTATCTCTAAAGTGTTAGCTAACAGACTTAAGAAGGCTTTGCCATCTCTTATTAGGTTCAATCAATCTGGCTTCATTCAAGGGAGAGCCATTGGGTATAATATGGCCATTGCAAGTGATATTATGCAGTTCATTACATCCAGCCACTCTTCTAATGATAAAGCATATGGTTGTATCAAAATTGATATGACAAAGGCTTTTGATAAGGTTAGATGGAGCTTCCTCCGGACAACTCTTGTTAAGTTTGGTTTTCCCTCTAGTTTTATCAACTTGGTCATGAGTTGTGTCACCATTGTTTCACTTGCTGTCAATGTGAATGGGTCTATCACTGAATTCTTCACTCCTAAGTGTGGCTTGAGACAGGGAGATCCGTTATCCCCCTTTCTCTTTGTGTTGTCTGCTGAAACCTTTTCCTGGGCTCTGGTCAGGGCTAAAGAGTCTAGAACCCTCATTGGAATCAGACATAATAGTTATGGACCCTCCATTACTCATCTTCAGTTTGCAGATGATTCGGTTTTCTTCTTTCAGATTTCAAATCAGAGTGGAGTGACTCTAAGAGATATTTTCCATGACTATTGTGTTTAGTCTGGCGGGCAGATTAACTTGTCCAAGTCTATTTTGGTGGTTAGTCCAAATTTTTCCTTCCACATTAAGATGACTCTTGCCAGTCAGCTGGGAATCACTTTAGCTGACTCAATGCGGAAGTACTTGGGGCTTAGCATTGGGGATCTTGAGGGAGAGGAGGGTGTCTTCTCTGGTACTTAGAGTAAGTTGGAGGATAGGTGTGATGGGTGGAAGTCGTTCCTACTTAATAAAGCAGCCAGGATGTGTCTTGTTCAATAAACACTTAGTAGTCTCCTCATCTATCCGTTCTCCACCTTCAAATTTCCTCAAGCTTACCATAATAAGCTTAACAGTTTACTTTCTTCCTTCATTTGGAATGTCAATGGGGATAGGAAGTCCATACATATGGTTTCTTGGGATCAGATGTGCAGACCTAAGGCCCTTGGAGGGCTTAATCTTAAATGTCCTTCTCTTTTGAACAAAGCCCTTTTAGCGAAGCAGGCTTGGAAAATAGCTTGTGGCAGGCAGTCGTTGCTTTCTAGATATTTCACTTCTAGATACTGCAAGAGAAAGGATTTCCTTACTAGGGTTACCAATGTAAGAGCTCTAAAGTCTGGCAGGGGTTCTACTCAGCTAAGGGGTTCTACTCATCTAAAGATTTTGTGAAGGAAGGTCTAAGATGGGACATTGGTTATGGTGGGAATGTCTCCATTACAAAAGATAGGTGGATTCCTGGGGTGCCTCCTTCAACCCTTCAGCAGGAAACTTAAGGATTGGGGGAAGGGAAGGTTAATGAACTAATCATCACTAGAAGATATGGTGTAAAGGTTTGGAACAAGGACAAGATAGGTCATCTCCCTTACACTCTGTTTGGTTCCTAGAAAACGGGAAGGAAAGAAAAATTATTTTCCTGGTATTTTTCCTTTTTATGTTTGGGGTGATATTATAACAAGAAAAGAAAGTGAGAGGAAAGGAAAAGGAAAAAAATTATTAAGGAAAGGAAAAATACATTTTCCGTCCAAAAGTGGGCGGAAAAGGAAAAGAAAACCAAGTCGCGTGCGTCTCTCTCGCTCGAACCCTTCGAGCTCGCAACGGCGGAATCACCACTTGCTTATCAAGTTGCTCCATTTCTTCCTCTTCGCCGGCGTAGCCTTCCGCCTCCTTTCCTTGAATCTACTCGCTTCTCCGACGTCTTCGAAACAGGACTACCCATCGTCGGCGATTCAACTCGTAGTGAATAATCGTCTCAGCCACAGCTCGACGAATCCAAGGATGACACTTTCAAGCCCAACCCGGAACTGGGTAATGACTTAGAAGCGAAAAGATGCCTAAGATTGCCGAGAATGGTACACAATTTTCCGGCGAAATAGAGATCGGTACCAGACTTGGTATTGGAAGCAGTACCCATCTTACTTTGGACTCTAATTCCACCAAATTTGCATTCTTGGTAAAGCTGCGATGGTGATAGTAGGGTCATAGAGATGGCATTGGAGGAGGCTACGAAAGGAGATGAAGAAAATAAAGAAGAGAGGAAGAAAAGGTAAAAGACACTATCACCCCCTCTAGTCTCATTGAAGGACACTTTCACCCCCCCTGGTTTGGAAAAAGACACTTTCACCCCTTTAGTGTGCCATAACATGAGGGTGTCCAAAAATTTATTTTACAAACAGTTTCATGAAATGGGATATTGTTTTACAAAAATACATTACGTTTTTGCTTTGGAAATCTTTCTCGTTTTAGAATTAGGTCATGAAGCTGTGTTTTTTTTGGTATAGAAATCAGCTTCGGATTTTGTAATCTCAAGTTAACATTCTTAAATTGTATGCGTACGTTCAGAAAATTGAATTTTCATTGTAGTTTTCTCTTTTCAAGTTTAGAGTAACCAAACACGAAAAGGAAAATTGTAATATTTTCCTTTCATTTTCTAACAACCACCAAACAGAGGAAAGAAAATGGTTTTCATTTTCCTTTCTTTTCTTTTTCTTTCAAATATCCTTTCCCATTCATTTTCCAGGAACCAAACAGAGCGTAAAGGAATACAGGTTCAGATTTGGCCCTCCCCTTGCCTAGAATGCATCAGGAGGACAAAATTATTCGGGATCCCTCATCTTGTGGATCCTTTAATGTGGCAATGGCTTATCAGCAGCTCCTTAAAGACAAGATTAGTGGAAGCCTCTTCGGCTCTACTGATCAGGGGTGTGGTGGGTTCGTTGTAGACTTCCCCTTGAAGGACTTTTGGAGGACCAAAATTCCTCATAAAATCCTTTTTCTAATTTGGCAAGCCATTATTAACAAGCTTCCTACTAGGGTTAAACTTCAAAAGTTCAAAATGGTCCCAACAAGTAGCTGTGTTATGTGTCACCTTGAGAATGAATATGTGGATCATTTTTTCTTAACCTGTAAGCTTGCTAAAGTCTTATGGTCAATAACCCCTTTACCCTATCAGAGTCATACTTCTCTTATATCTTTTGTCAAGTCCATTGTTAGCCAATCTTGCATGGGAGACAACTCTAAAACTCTTTGCTGGTTTGGTGCCATCATGTGGTCCCTTTGGAGATATAGGAACTCCTTGTGTTTCAGAAATGCATGCAAGAATGGGGAGGAAGAGGAGGGTATTATCTCCCCCATCATTCAATCTAAAATTTTGGCAAGTAATCTCATGCAGGCTCTGTCCAGGAGGAGTCAGGGTAACTTACAAGAGGATAGCCGGAGAGCAGGGGTTGTTAATGTTAAAGGAAACTCCTGTACAACTGGTAAAATTTACATTTTTGTTTGGACTCAAAGGAAGAAGAAAATTAAACAGATTTTTTGGAAAGCAGAATTTACAGGGATGATGTTGTCCAGTCATAGAAACCCCTTTCATCAGCACTCTCCAAATGCTATTTTGGAGACAATATTGGATGCTTTTATGTACATGAATAGCAGAGGTTACCAGCACTTCAATTTTCATATTACAAATTCTCATGTTTTCAAACTTATCCAACATATGGTGGAAGGGAAGCAGGAGGATCAGTGGTAATGTCCAGGGAAGCAGATGTGTTCAAGGCAGTGGTTGAGGAAGCTGAAGGATTTGGAGGCAATTCTGCCTATAATTTGCTGTGGTTTCTGCATCTTTGTAATCTAAATCATATTTTGGACAAGTAGTTGGTAGGTTGGTTTGCTTTGGGGTTGTTCTGCCCCTTTTGGCTTTTGCAAGTTGTGTTGGTAGTGGGATGTTTTGTTGGGTTTGATCTTTCTTATTTGAAGTTCTACTTTTGAATTAAAAAAAAAACAACTTCCCTTTTGCTCCAAATCTCATCCTTCCCACCATTGGATTAGAACTTACATATTTTTTTTTCTCAAAACGTATTTCTTTGTACCACACATTGTAGGCAACATTTCTATTATAACATAATTGATCATTCTGTCATATCCCAGCCTTTGCTTCAAGCATAGTGGCTCTATTGTTCTGATGGGGAGATGAACATATGACTAGCTTTGCGGGAAATTCCCAAACAGAATAGCTTAATGAAATCTTTTAATAGCTTAATTACATATGTCTGTCAGTCCAAAATTACAAGATCAGATTGCTTTTGTACAAAGATTTAAGAGATTATTATATTTGTCATTTTTCTTGTGTGATACTTTTTTATTATTATATTGTCATTTTTCTTGTGTGATACTTTTATTAAGGAACAGAGAATAATGTCGAGAACAATAAGGATGGAGGTAACTTAAATATTATACACATTTTTAAAAAGAATAATTTTAAAGCGACATAATTTAAGACATAATTTCTACTTTTAGTGATTTTGATTATTTGTCAATGTTTCCTAAGGGTTTAATATTTCATAGTATGAATTGATTTTACTACATTTACAAATTATGTCTATGTCTATGTCATAAATTGTAAAAAGATAAATAAATGTTGCCCTACTTTTAGGAAAGGAAATATTACCTCTCTTTTTTTATCTCGAAAGCCCTCATTTAATCATAGGAATATAGATGGTCATAAATTGATGGTAAGAATTCTCATATGCCCACGTCTGATTGCTCTATGATAATAAGTTTACTGGTAGGTTAGTTATCCAACGAGGCAGGTCACATTTCCCCGGAATGCTCGACTATCAGTAAAAATACTGACTCCAATAAGAAATCTTGAGGCAAGAGCTTAACCAAGGTCAGTAAGTGCTCTATGTTTATTGGTATTGTATATATTGTTAGAGATTGTCCTGGACACGATTTCCTCTTGAGGAATTACGGAATCTCCGGATCTCATGTTTACTATCTATGGTAACGGGAAGAGGTACCTAGTCAGAAACGAATTATGGTGGAACAAGTTCCACCAATACACCTTCATATATATATATATATATATATATATATATATATATATATATATATATATATATATATATATATATATATATATATATATATATCTGTGTGTGTGTGTGTATAAGGAGTCTCTCCGCTGCAATGTATGTGCACTGTTTAGTTTCTTAGCTTGTAGTACAATACACTCAATATAATATGTTGCTTTGTGTTCATTCGGCGTGGGAAATGTCACTTATTTATCTTTTTTTCTATATATCATTATTGTTAGTTGTATGTGTCTTTCAAAAAGCATAACTCTCCTTGGAGCCGTCGGCCCTCCCTTGGGCACGCCTCCTCCTCGTTTCGTGTGATCCGTTCCTCCTTCTTCCGTTGCTAGCACATCTCGGTGAGAAGGAATCCAATCAAGAATCCAAGGTGTGGATACTCATAGAGACGAAGACACTATTCTTCGTGTGATCTCCTAAACTAAGGAACACATCTTTTATGCCCTTATCATGTTATGATGGCTTTCCTGTGATCCTTGGTGGGATTTGAGCAGGATTAATTTTATTATTCCGTTGCGTAACTTGCATCAAAACCAACAGGCTTCACTAGAGATAATATTCAGAACAGACTTTAATCTGCTAGCAAGAACTTTTTCAATCTCTTTATAATATAAATTGCATAGGCTTATAGGCCTAAAATCAGTTGGGTTTTCTGGATGAGAGACTTTTGGAATCAAGGCTATTAATGTTTGGTTCCAACTTTTTAGCAAGAAAGCACTTCTAAAGAATTTCTGAATAGCAATAGCAAGATCCAAGTGTATAGTATCCCATTGACTTTGATAGAAATTATTATTAAAACCGTCCACTCCTGGTGCTTTGGAGGGGCCTAGCTGAAACACAGCTCTTTTGAGTTCTTTAATGCTTGGGATTTTGCACAATTCCTCATTCATACTCTCATTAACGACTAGAGACAGAGAGTTCGGCACCATCTCAACTTAGGTCTAGACTGTTCTTGGAAGAGATTATGCAAATACTGGCAAAAACTATCTTGGATGCCGTAAAAATTATATACCCAATCTCCCCTTCATTTTGAATTATCACAATAGCATTCCACCCTCTTCTTTGGATAGCGATGGTATGGCAGAACCTTGAATTTTGATCTTCCGATTTGAAATGTTGAAGTCTGGATTTTTGAAGCCATAAACTCTCCTCTCTCTTTCTCTATTCTTCTTCTTTGAGTTCTTTTTTTCAATGCACTCTGTTCAGCTTCCTACTCAGGGGATGAGGTTTCAATTGAACTACATGAATTTTCTCTTTAATCCTCCTAATCTTCTCCTTGGTATCGCCAAATTCATTTTTGCTACACCTTCCAACAGGCCTTCCAAAGTGATGTCTGCATTCATAGAGCTTCTTTTGTACTTTGAACATGGATCAGCCAGAGCTAGTGAAACTCCGCCCTTGTTTGACCCTCACTAAATTGAGGATGTCCTATCCATCTGTTCTCTATTTTGAACTGGTACCTTACTTTGTCTTTCATGGAGCGAGTGTCAATGACCAAGGGACATTGGTTAGAGCCTGTAATGATCTCATTTATGAATTATGACCATGCAGTTAGGGTACTCACTCTCCAATCTGTATTAGCCAACAGTCTATCGAATTTTTCTTTAACATTGCCAGAAATTCTGTTATTTGACCAAGTGTAGCTCAACCCTTTTGTATCAATTTCTAGCAGCCCCCAATCTGAGATTCTTTTAGCAAATTGAGCAATCTTCCAACCTGTAGCCGGCATCCAGTCTTTGTTTATCTTCGTACCTTAAGAGCTCACTAAAATCTCCACACATAACCCAGGGGAGATTCCATTTCTGCACCACTTGGTGTACCTCAGCCCACAACTTCTTCCTATGTCTATGTTTAGGACAGCCATAAGTAAAGAGTCAGTGCTCCTCCGATCAATTTCCATTTGTTATACAAGTAGCAATTAAGTTTGGAGTAAAGAATAGGATATCAAGCTGCACATCCATAGTGTTCATAATTAAAAGAAAATAACACACAAAATAGAGAGGATGAGTTCTGACCTCTCTCTACTCTAGAGAGAAACCACTGTCTCTTTGTCGGCGGTGGTTCGTCAGCTCTGTTTTTGGATCAGGATGTGCCTGTTCTCCGAGGGCCTTCTCCCAGTGATGGTGCCGCCGGTGTGCTACTTGTTAAAGGGCATGAAGTATCTATAACATACAGATCTACAACATGAATTATAGCGGAAGATTCATGTGTTTACCTTGTCTTCCTAAGCTCCTTAATGCAGCGGATGATCGGTTGTTGCTTGCTTTCACGCGCCTCCTTCTTGATCTTGCTCCCACCAATCTAGTGTGAATCTCGAGGACGAACACTATGATCCACACCACGTTCCACCTCCTTGGATGAAGTTGGAGAGAGACTAGGGTTCTCTACAACTAGTATGAATCTAGACAGAGTAACTTTTCTCTATGGAATAGCATTTTTAGCCTAACGTGTAGGAGGCTACCTCCTTATATAGGCAAAAGTTCTCCTAGGTTTGCACATAAACCCCTAGGTTTGAGCCTTAGCTACTAACCCCTCTAGTTTGTGTATTAGTGCAACTAACCCCATAAGGTTACGATAATTGCATTGGGCACCCCACATGGGCGCACCAATTGCTAACATCTCCCACTCGCACAGTGGGGTTGCAAAATCCATCCAGTCTCTATCAATCTCCAACTATCTATCATCTACAAAAGAGTATTGTTGTGGCCGTGGCGTGTGACCGGTGAGAGTACCTGCATTTCGGGAGATCCGCACACCAAACTCGTATAGCCAGCATGGGAAGGCACCCTCTCGGGAGATCCACATACCAAACTCGTATAGACAACGCAGGAAGGCACCCTTAAAACATACAACAGTAATTATTCTCTCCGTACCTCTCGTATTCCCCAGATTCCTCCGATTGTCATCTCGTGGATCATGAGCACCTGCCTTGTCCGGAAGGCCATGCTCCAATGAGTCCACATCTCCTTTATATGTTCATATCCTACATGATCCCATAAGATCTTGCAGGTGGGCCCAATGAAGATAATAAAGAGCGATGCAACGAGAATCTTTCCTTACATACATGTGTCACTCAGATTCAACTCAGCTGCTTTCCCAGCAATGTCCGGAAGGCCGAATCATCCATAGCCGTAAGGTGTCACGCCAAAGTAGCACCACCGACCCGTCTCCTCATGACACAGACGTAAGTACAAAGGGTATACAGTGTCAATCACCTTTATGTGATCGATGTGGCGCATACGATGAGGAATCCCAGGGACTAATTCTACTCATCACCTCACGGTCACTCATAAGCGCGCGTTATTCAAGGGGTAATATGCGCCATAGTGTTTAGACTCTGATCACAGCGCATGTCTTGTCCTTGCAAAGGACCACTATGCAGATGACAATCCGGTAGCCCTTATGGCCACCAGCCCGAGTACTGCCATGTCACACAATTGTGAACAATTATCAGCTCTCGCATCTGGCTTTCTCTACACAGACTGTACATGGTTCGGGGTAATAACCATGTTCGATTGGCCATAACCAGTCTCACCTTGGAACTTATTTCCAATGCGACAGTTGAATCCGTCTGACAGGCTACTAGCTCTACTGATAGACATCAAGCTCTTATCATAGGCCATATGCTCATATGAAGAAGGCATCTCATATCATACCGCAGGCTTTCAGAGCTTATCGGGATTCTGTCTCATCTTCCGCCACACCCAGACATATCCGGGATATTGCGAAGGCGATCGCTCGTGTGAGTGAGCTGACCTAGTGTCTGCGTGACATGCTATATGCTAGTACCGGAAATGTAACATATCATACATGTATCAAACAACATGCTGCTTAAACAAATCCAATTAAAATCCTGTCAATCAATGTCTCGTGTGCTCATCAATCATATTGCTAGTTATCGACTACCAAGTCCCAATTTTCTAAATTAGTCCACAAAGACAATTCTTATGTGGTTTAGGAATGGGATTAACCAACATTCTGGTCCATAGCCGATCCACTCCAGGATTACTCTTTAGGTAGTCATTTAACCTTTTGTGAAATAGTACCCTTGACTATGTGTTTGACTCACCGCAGTGCTATAGCCATATGCTAGCACTAATCATGGTAATCGGGTTTTCAATAGCTCAAAACCTTTTTTAGTTAAACACATTTCTGCCCTATGGTAGAACAGGCAATCGTGCTTCGCTTTCATGGTCAATGGAGCGGTCTAATACGATCATGCAACACTTATATTGCATTTGTTCCATGCGAGTCTATCATCGAACATGGACAATAGCCTGAGTTGGATCCATGTGCATCTAGGTCCCCACCCTAGTTAGCATATATGGCTAACTAGTCGAAGCATAATCTTCGATAGTCATAGCACGTGATCCATCATATAGAGTATCCTGGCTACAATCTTGTGTCTTAAATTGGAATATCCTGAAATTCAATTCTTCCGATTGCATAGCGTTCACTAGGTCTGAGTATACACCATAGTGTATAGAAGACTCCTAATGCATCGGGCACTCTGGTCATCGGGTCATTCTTATATGGTGTCTTTTAGGGTACATGCCTAGGATCGTAGAGTCTTGCGCTGAGCTACAGGAGTAAAATTACTCCTTAGTGGACTCGAACAATCCCTAAGCTCCACTAGCCAATAGTGTGTCATCGATATTATGTGACGTGATTATTAACTCTCTACTGGTGAGAGTGATATACAGCGGTTTCCATTTGTTATCGTAAACATATAGTAAACGATCCCTGATGAAATACTGCTGTCCAGAGGACTACATAAGATCTCATATGGACTGAAATAGCTTGCACACTTTCTATGCATCTGACCTTAGTCACCTCTAGGATTTCTCCATTGAGAAATCCAGTCGTCACGTCTATCGAGAATGGATCCACAACTATTGATGCTACCAAGCGAATCAACGTAATCCTTATTACCCAAAGCCTTGGGAAGGATACCTCGTTGAACCAACGCAAATTTGTCGGATCGACTCAAACTCGTCGATGTCTACTCTCAGAATGAGTGTAGGCTTATTCGCTTCTACGCAAGTCGTATGCCTTTCCACGCTTCCTTCTGTGTCTCTGATTGACCTTGGAAATCCATTAATTTCCAGTAGTCTTCCATCCAGTCGGAAAGTTAACCTAGCCTTAAACTCGGTTGGCCCCTTATAGACTCTAATTTATCCTGTAAATCTTACTATTCATTATTCATAATTAGGGAACGATAAGGCCTAGAATTCTATCCTATCGTTTATGCAAGGTGAACCTTAATATCATCCCTTCGATCTCAAGTAGTCGATAAGGTATGCTCCTATGAGCAATTCCTTTGCATAGGAGGATCCTCATTTACTCTCATCCCTTATGGATGGGCACCCAGCTTGGAAAGTCACTTCCACTGTTCAAATGATCCTTGAGGGACTAATTCCTCATAATCGATTTAATGAACGGGTATCTTCCATCGGTATCCTCCATGCTCGTGGAGATCATCATCTCTACGAACATATCCCTTAATTATGGACATCTCCTATGAGAAATCATATATCTCGTGAATCCATTTTCGTTATACTACTTATCGGCTGTTGCGTTTCGAATACGCAACCCCTAGAATGCTCCGAATAGAATGAGAAGATACGTTACTCCATGAAGATACGTTTCTTCTATCTAGGGTCTAACTTCAATTTCTTTCTTGTCAGGTGATGAAACATCCTTGGACAATATCCTAGGTTCATCATTCTCTTGCGTGGTGACCATCATGTCTCCACTTCTATGTCAAATTTTTCGACGAGGTACGCTTCAAAGAACGTTCCTACGCAAAGAGGGTTCCTCCACATAGTCATAATCAATGATGGGCTGTTCACTAGGCATGTTACTCCCACTGTCCTGAAGATCCGTATGAACTATTTCCTTGTGATCATTCTGGGATGGGGTTTCTTCCAGTGAAACTTCTGTTTCGTAGAGACTTACTTCTCAACGAACCTCTTCCTGACTTGAAATTTAGTTAGTACATAAGCTACCGATCCCCATGGCCTAAGGTTACCTCATATAGGTTGCCTTTTGGTCCACATCTCGTAGGGTGTAGTGGCTACAGACTTGGTGGACTTATGGTTGAGTGTGTTGATAGCCGTTTAGCAAAGTGTCTCCTCCGAATAGGGAACTTGTACTTTGCACGCTCTATCATACATCAGACCATCTCTTACAGTATCCTATTCCCCTTTATCCTCTACAGCATATTGCTGGGGCGTGGGGATAGCCAACTGCCTTACTATTTCTTTCAATCACATAGCTCTTGCTAAGATAGATGCTCGCAGTCTTACTCTGGCCAAGGACATATCCTTTTATCCATACGGTTTTCTACCCTTTTGTAGAAACCTGTCTGAAGCACCCTTGTGCCTCAGACTTAAGTGGCCCAAGCACACATAGTTGAGACGCGGACAATAATCTACGAATGTGATGGAACAGTAAGCACCATGTCTTAGCTTTAACAATTTAATGGAACATAACAACAGAATGAATAAGATATAAAGACTCAGTAGTCCTTAATGCTCTACTGTATGATTCGCGTTTTGCCTTTCATGTCCGGCGAGAACCACACACAGGTAAGGGTACCTTGGGCAAAATCCAAGCAGGCCTGCCCTTCCAGCTTGAACATCCTTTTCTGTCAACGTGTGTGTTAATCTAGCGCGCCACATATCAGAATCTTAAGTCATACTCTTAAGTTGACATCCAAGAATTCTAAGGCTTCACTCATGCTAGAATCTTAAGAATGTAAATACCATGATATAACCATATCCAAAGTTAAAACTGTGCCAAAAACAAATTTTGGTGGCTACTTCCTCAAAGATAATCATATGGATCCTTAGACGAGAAGTTAGTGCCAGGTCTGGCCTTTTCTCTTAGTCTTAGGAAGATTCCTTTCCTCTTTTTGCGTTTGCCAGTCTTGGGTAATATTGGTCTCATACCAACATTTCCCCTAAATTCATTTATCCTTGCCTCACCTGTTGCCTTGGTCCTAATACCGGGCTAGGGACTATATCTGCCTATAATACTTCACTAAGTATGATCATACTTCACCAACAGTCTTTAGCAATCATTTATCACTTAGACATCCGAAATATGCTGGACTAGTATTCTTAGCAAACTCCTTTTGCTTAGATCCTAGAACAGAGTGATGTTTTGGTCTTATCCAAAAATCTCGACACGTGCAAAGGGTGTCATATAACGTTCCATGAAACGTGGCAGAGATTGCAGCAAATTGCAAATCAGATAGCTTGTACCTGACAACCTTTAACTCTATTATCATGCATGGCATCAATCTCAGACGTTAAAGTCGAGTGCTCAATATTATGACATGAGTCATAACTCATAGATAAGGAAGATTTATTATGAGTCAATACTCACAATTTATGTACGCAAATGGCTAAGAAGGATCCAAGATTCTTCTTTGGCCGATTCCTACAATTTTAAAAGTGGTCATGAACATGCTGATGAGGTCATTTCCCAACCTTTTCACAGCATGCTCTATGATATTATCTTGACTGATGCCTCCCACTATAGGGTGAGCCTAAAGATAATGTCCATGTGCTGCTGTGACAACTTATTCATCACAGGTTCGACCAAGTTTTTAGGTGGCTGACAACCTATGTCCAACAGATGGTTACATAGTACGACGGCTTATCATGTCGTTGTTGTCACCATTTAGCCTTTACAGTTTAGATTTAGACACGATTGATAGAGACATTGTGGAAATAAAATTCCAGGCATTTACTTAGCTTCAAAATAACATGTGACATCGATTAAACTTAATAGTTCCTCACAAGGACTCCACCAAAACCTAGCGTATATCCTAGGAATCAAATCTCATCGCTTGTGATTTCCTATCAATTTTAATCATGTCCTCATGTGAGCTATTTTGATTTAGTTCTTTAGCATGCGAGCTTACACATATATATCCAATCACACGCAGTTATAACATAAAACAAGCATAAGCATAAATAAATATGCAATGGATGTGGCCCCTAAGGTGCACTCTCACTATTGAGAGTACTTCTTGAGCAAGTCTTGAACTCCATCTCGAGCCATCTCGCCTACTTGAGGACTCCAAGCTTGAGGCTCCTTTAGACCATCTAATTGCTCCATGCACCTTGCGCCATAGCTTTTGGTTTGGCCACCTCTCTTGAAGCTTCAATCTTCAATCTCTACTAACTATCTTATTTCTAATAAGAAGTAACCTCATAGAGGCGATTGGATGAGAAGAGAAGACACTAGAGTATGTAGAGAGGCACGACGCGCAGACCGTATTTTGATTACATATTCAAAAACAAAACAAAAACCAAAATATAAAACATCTATGCCACATCAATGCACCAAACACATCCATTCAACCCACAACAGCATGTATAACTATATAATAAACATACTGGCATTTTCTGGAAATTTCCGGAATTAAACAATAATTACTGGAAATTAATAAGCAATAATCTAATCAACTAAAAAGATCGAAAATTGCTTCCTACCACTTAGGTTCTCACCACCTATGGCAAAACGTAGGGAAAAATGACCTAAGTCTCCAGAACAAATTTGGGCTCAAAACAGTGTGTTTAAGGTCGTCTAACTGCCTCGAGAAGTGTGCTAAACACTAATTAATTAATCTGGAAATTACTAAAATTTTCCGTCGCTCCAAAAATTATGAAAAAATATCCAAAAAATAGGAAATTTAATTTGGAGTTCCTAGGAAAAAAGCGGACGACAAATGACGGCGGGAGGACGTGGCCGCCACGTCATCCCCACGTCAGCCATTTGCTGACGTGGCACCGCCACGTCATCTGTCACGTTAGCCCTAGGGCCACGTCAACAGCCGCCGCCATCCCTTTGGCGCGTGCGGCGCGTGGCCGCGTGTGGAGGCGGCGTCGGTGGCGCGTGAAGCCCACGCGCCGCCTTCCCGTGCTCCGTTCCCGACGAAATTAATTTTTCCGGGATCGTCTTTTCCTCCTGATCCCGATTATGTTGTCAAAATCTAATTTTAACAAGTTTTGAAAAACGTGTTCTACTGATTGGATCTAGCAGTCCAGATTAATACAGTTCTGAATCTTTAAAGATTCATAACTAATTCATCGTAAGTCCAAAAAATATAAAATTTATATTTCTGGAATCCTCGTGAAAAACCCTACCTAACTATATAGGTTTCGTCTACTGGTTATGAAATTTCAGAAACTCGATTTTTAAATCAGATTCGGGAACGCATAACTTGGCACGAAAAACAAGCCTGAGGCTCTGATACCAATGAAGGGAAGGAAGGATCTATCACATACAGATCTACAACATGAATTATAGCGGAAGATTCATGTGTTTACCTGGTCTTCCTAAGCTCCTTAATGCAGCGGATGATCGGTTGTTGCTTGCTTTCACGCGCCTCCCTCTTGATCTTGCTCCCACCAATCTAGTGTGAATCTCGAGGACGAACACTATGATCCACACCACGTTCCACCTCCTTGGATAAAGTTGGAGAGAGAATAGGGTTCTCTACAACTAGTATGAATCTAGACAGAGTAACTTTTCTCTATGGAATAGCATTTAGCCTTAGCCTAATGTGTAGGAGGCTACCTCCTTATATAGGCAAAACTTCTCCTAGGTTTGCACATAAAACCCTAGGGTTTGAGCCTTAGCTACTAACCCCTCTAGTTTGTGCATTAGTGCAACTAACCCCATAAGGTTACGATAATTGCATTGGGCACCCCACATGGGCGCTCCAATTGCTAACACTTGTTCTTGGTCCGCCGCTAAGGAGTTTCTCCGGCGAGATCTCGGTTTCGCTCGTGTGGTTGTTCTCCCCCTCCCCCGACTGTGAGGTTGTTCCCTCCCCCTCCCCCTCGTTTTGGTTGTCCTCCGGCCAGTACGAGCTTTTCGGAGCAGTCCTCTCGCCGCCCTCATCACTACTACGAGCTTTCTTCGCCTCTTACCGGAGCAGCGACTCCTTCCTCTTCCCGGCGCAGCGTTTCCGGCGCGGCCCCCGCGCCTCACCGCCATAGCAGTAGCCCACAACCCACGCTGCTGCACCAGCCACCCCGCTGCCGTTTTGGTCGTCCGTGTCTCCGGTGCCTCCCACCGACAGATTCGTCTGCTGTTAGCCACCGCCTCATCAATCTATTATGCATTGGTATTTGATAAACACAACTCTGTTGCTGGGTTTTCTTTTTTCTTTCTTTTTTTTTTTTTTTTTTTTTTTTTTTATCTTATGTATATCTAATGTATGCTAGTCTTGCAGGCTTTGTCTTCTCGTTTGTACCTTTTTACTTTAATGAAATTCTTCACTTTAAGCAAAGAAAAATAAAAATAAAATAACACACATTTATTTATGTTTCCAGGATGCAATATCGACAAGTCAAACACAATGTGAGTCTCGTCAGACACACATTGCCACCCAAACGTTTCACATGCACATGACAACACACTTGAGCAAATAATAATAAGGTAGCACAACACATTTTACAGATACACACATTTGTTTATTGTTCTTCACCATGGAAGCAGACAACATGAAAATTCCCATCCCCCATTGACTACTAAATCAGTTTAGATGATGATCTTCAATATGCTTTGAGAATTCCAAACAGAAGTCCATCAGTGTTATTGGATCCTCAACGTTCTCATTCAGTTTTTCGTATTCAAAAGTCCATTTCACCACATTGTTCACTCCTTTGGTGTCGACCTGAACTGTAGCTGTGAAATCCTTGTACAGCTTCATGAGATCTCCTTCGAAAACCTTGAAGGTCACAGACTTGTTTTCCTCATCTATGGCTCCCACTACTACGCTAGCGATCTTCTGCTTTCCTTCTGTTTGTTCAAATTAATCATCAGGTTTAGTTATTTATTTTTATTTATGAAATTCAAACTACGGGATAAGTACAAAGCATTTACACATACCATGAGTGTAGTTCCAGACGACGATAGAGCCAACAGTTCCCCATTCACCTTCATGTAGATCAACACCTTGTATGTGAGTGGGGGTAATTTCTGAAATTTCATGTGGTTTGTACCTGAATAAGTCGTGGAACAAATCTGCGTCAGACTGTATTTCTATCTGCCTCACCAATTTTCCATGCAACCCAATCTCATTTGGAAGTTCAGATGAACTGTTGAGATGATGATCTTCAATATGCTTGGAGAAATCCAAACAGAAGTCCATCAGTGATGTTGGATCTTCAACATTGTCATTCAGTTTTTCAAATTCGAAAGTCCATTTCACCACATTGTCCTCTCCTTTGGTGTCCACATGAATTGTAATTGTGAAGTTTTTGTACAGCTCCATCAGATCTCCTTCGAAAACCCTGAATACAACAGACTTGTTTTCCTCATCTATGGCTTCCGCTGATGCCTTAGCAATCTTCTGCTTTCCTTCTGTATATTTAAATAGAAAAACTCATCAAGCCATACATAATATTGAGGAACGATATAACCTTGTTACTCGCCACAAGGATTAAACTTAACCATGTAAATAAACCACTAGGTTTATTGTTTTTATTCTATAAATATAAATGAAACTACCGAAATAGGAAAGCATGTGCTTAAGTACATAGTAGCATTTACACGTACCATGAGCATAGTTCTAGACCATGATAGAGCCAACTGCTCCCCATTCCCCGTCATGTAGTTCAACACCTTGTATGTGAGCGGGTGCAATTTAAGAAGTTTCGTGTGGTTTTGTTGCTGAATAAGTCGTGGAACAAATCCGCATCGGATTGTATTTGAACCTTCCCCACCAATGATCCATGCAACCCCATCTCTTGTATGCCTTAATTAAAATTTGTTAGCAATTGGTGCGCCCATGTGGGGTGCCCAATGCAATTATCGTAACCTTATGGGGTTAGTTGCACTAATGCACAACTTAGAGGGGTTAGTAGCTAAGGCTCAAACCCTAGGGGTTTATGTGCAAACCTAGGAGAAGTTTTGCCTATATAAGGAGGTAGCCTTCTACACATTAAGCTAAGGCTAATGGCTATTCCAGAGAATAAAGTTACTCTGTCTAGATTCATACTAGTGGTAGAGAACCCTAGTCTCTCTCCAACTTCATCCAAGGAGGTGGAACGTGGTGTGGATCAAAGTGTTCGTCCTCGAGATTCACACTAGATTAGTGGGAGCAAGAGCAAGGAGGAGGCGCGTGAAAGCAAGCAACAACCGATCATCCGCTGCATTAAGGAGCTTAGGAAGACAAGGTAAACACATGAATCTTCCGCTATAATTCATGTTGTAGATATGTATGTGATAGATCCTTCTTGCCCTTCATTGGTATCAGAGCCATAACTTTGTTTTTCGTGCCTCGATATGCGTTCCCGAATCTGATTAGAAAATCGAGTTTCTGAAATTTCATAACCAGTAGACGAAACCTACATGGTTAGGTAGGGTTTTTCATGAGGATTCCATAAATATAAATTTTATAATTTTTGTATTTACGATGAATTAGTTATGATTTTTCAAAGATTCGGAACTGTATTAATCTGGACTGCTAGATCCAATCAGTAGAACACGGTTTTCAAAAACTTGTTAAAATTGGATTTTGACCACATAATCGAGATCAGGACGAAAAGACGATCCCGGAAAAAATAATTTCGTCGGGAACGGAGCACGGGAAGGCGGCGCGTGGGGTTCACGCGCCACCGACGCCGCCTCCACGTGCGGCCACGCGCCGCCACGCGCAGCACGCGCCAAAGGGCTGGCGGCAGCTGCAGACGTGGCCCTAGGGCTGACGTGGCAGATGACTTGGTGGTGCCACGTCAACAAATGGCTGACATGGCGATGACGTGGCGGCCACGAGTCGGCTGGCATGGCAGCTAACGTGGCGATGATGTGGCAGCTGACGCGACAGCTGTCGTCAGCATTGGTGCTGACGTGGCATGCCACGTGGCATGCTGACGTGGCACATGGCCGACGTCGGCGCGTGGCGGAGGGGGACGGGCTTACGCGCGGCGGCGCGTGAGGGCGCGTGCGGCCTCCTCCCGCCGTCATTTTTCGTCCGGTTTTTTCCCTAGGGACTCCAAATTAAATTTCCTATTTTGTGGATATTTTTTCATAATTTTTGGAGCGACGGCAAATTTTAGTAATTTCCAGATTAATTAATTAGTGTTTAGCACACTTCCCGAGGCAGTTTGACGACCTTAAACACATTGTATTGAGCCCAAATTTTTTCTGGAGACTTAGGTCATTTTTCCCTACATTTTTCCATAGGTGGTGAGACCCTAAGTGGTAGGGAGCAATTTTCAATCTTTTTAGTTGATTAGATTATTGCTTATTAATTTCTAGTAATTATTGTTTAATTCTGGAAATTTCTTGAAAATTCCAGTATGTTCATTATATTGTTATACATGCTTTTGTGGGTTGAATGGATGTTTTTGGTGCATGGATGTGGCATAGATTTTTTATATTTTGGTTTTGGTTTTTGTTTTTGAATATGCAATCAAAATACGGCCTGCGTGTCGTGCCTCTCTATACTCTAGTGTCTTATCTTCTCATCCACTCGCCTCTATGAGGTTACTTCTTATTAGAAATAAGATAGTTAGTAGAGATTGAAGATTGAAGCTTCAAGAGAGGTGGCCAAACCAAAAGCTATGGCGCAAGGTGCATGGAGCAATTAGATGGTCTAAAGGAGCCTCAAGCTTGGAGTCCTCAAGTAGGCAAGATGGCGTGAGATGGAGTTCAAGACTTGCTCAAGAAGTACTCTCAATAGTGAGAGTGCACCTTAGTGGCCACATCCATTGCATATTTATTTATGCTTATTCTTGTTTTATGTTATAACTGCGTGTGATTGGATATATATGTGTAACCTCGCATGCTAAAGAACTAAAACAAAAGAGCTCACATGATGACATGATTAAAATTGATAGGAAATCACAAGTGATGAGATTTGATTCCTAGGATATACGCTAGGTTTTGGTGGAGTCCTTGTGAGGAACTATTAAGTTTAATCGATGTCACATGTTATTTTGGAGCTAAGTAAATGCTAGTGATTAACTTCCACAATGTCTCTATCAATCATGTCTAAATCGAAACTGTAAAGGCTAAATGGTGACAACAACGACATGATAAATCGTCGTACTATGTAACCATCCGTTGGACATAGGTTGTATGACACCTACAAACATGGTCGAACCTGTGATGAATAAGTTGTCACAGCAGCACATAGACATTATCTTTAGGCTCACCATTAGTGGGAGGCAACAGTCAAGATAATGTCATAGAGCATGCTATGAAAAGGTGGGGAAATGATCTCATTAGCATGTTCATGACCACTTTTAAAATTGTAGGAAGCCAAAGAAGAATCTTGGATCCGTCTTAGCCATTTTCGTACATAAATTGTGAGTAGTGACTCATAATAATCCTACCTTAACTATGAGTTATGGCTCATGTCATAAGATTGAGCACTCGACTTTAACGTCTGAGATTGATGCCACTTATGATCAGAAAGTTATAGGTTGTCAGATACAGGCTATCCAATTTGCTGCAATCTCTGCCACATTTCATGGAACGTTATATGACACACTTTGTAAGTGTCAAGATGTTTGGATAAGGCCAAACATCACCCTGTTCAAGGATCTAAGCAAAAGGAGTTTGCTAAGAACACTAGTCCAGCATACTTCGGATGCCTAAGCAAAATATGATTGCTAAAGGCTGTTAGTGAAGTATGATCATACTTAGTGAAGTATGATAGGCAGATATATCCCCTAGCCCGGTATTAGGACCAAGACAACAGGTGGGGCAAGGATAAGGGAATATAGGGGCAATATTGGTATAAGGCCAGTATTACCCAAGACTGACAAACGCAAAAGGGCAAAGGAGTTTTCCTAAGACAAGAGAAAAGGCTAGATCTGGCAAATAAATTCCCGTCTAAGGATTTATAGGATTATCTTTGAGCCGCCACCAAAAGTTGTTTTGGTCACAGTTTTAACTTTGGATATGTTTATGTCATGGTGTTTGCGTTCTTAAGATTCTAGCATGAGTAACGCCCTATAATTCATGGATGTAAACTTAAGAGTATGACTTAATATTCTGATATGTGGCGCGCTAGATTAAGACACACGTTGACAGGAAAGGATGTTCAGGCTAGCTAGGGCAGGCCTACTTGGATTTTTCTCAAGATACCCTTACGTGTGTGTGGTTCTTGCCGGACAAGAAAGGCGAAACGAAAACCATCCAGTAGAGCATTAAGGGCTACTGAGTCTTTATATATTATTCATTCTGTTGTTGTATTCCATTATTTGTTAGATCTAAGACATGGTGCTTACTGTTCCACCACATTCGTAGATGATTGTCCGCGTCTCAACTGTGTGTGCTTGGGCCACATAAGTCTGAGGCACAAGGGTGCTTCACACAGGTCTCTACAAAAGGTAGAAAACCGTCTGGATAAAAGGATATGTCCTTGGCCAGAATGAGACTGGAAGTATCTATCTTAGCAAGAGCTATGTGATGGAAAGAAATAGTAAGGCAGTTGGCTATCCCCACGCCCCTGCAATATGTTGTAGAGGATAAAGGGGAATATGACACTGTAAGAGATGGTCTTATGTATGATAGAGCGTGCAAAGTACAAGTTCCCTATTCGGAGGAGACGTTTTGCTAAAAGGCTATCAACACACTCAACCATAAGTCCACCAAGTCTGTAGCCACTACACCCTACGAGATGTGGACCAATAGGCAACCTATATGAGGTCACCTTAGGCCATGGGGATCGGCAGCTTATGTACTAACTAAATTTCAAGTCAGGAAGAGGTTCGTTGAGAAGTAAGTCTCTACGAAACTGAAGTTTCACTGGATGACACCCAATCCCTGAATGATCAACAGGAAATAGTTCCTACGGATCTTCAGGACAGTGGGAGTAACACGCCTAGTGAACAGCCCAACATAGATTGTGACTATGTGGAAGAACCCTCTTTGTGTAGGAACGCTCTTTGGAGCATATCCCTTCGATGAATTGACATCGATAGGAAGACCATAAGGGTCACCACGCAAGACAATGATGAACCTAGGATACTGTCCCAGGATATTTCATCACCTGACAAGAAAAAATTTGAAGTTAGAACCTAGATGGAAGAAACGTATCTTCATGGAGTAACATATCTTCTAATGCTATTCGGAGCACTCTAGGGGTTGCGTATTTGAAACGCAACAGCCGATTAGTAGTATAACAAAAATGGATTCACGAGATATATGATTTGTCATATAAGATGTCCATAATTAAGGGATATGTTCGTAGAGATGATAATCTCCACGAGCATGGAGGAACCGCTGAAAGATACCTGTTCCTTAGTCGATTATGAGGAATTAGTCCCTCAAGGATCCTTCGGGTAGTGGGAGTGATTTTCCAAGAAGGATGTTGCATCCATAAGGGATGAAAGCAAATGATGATCCTCCTATGCAAAGGAATTGCTCATAAGGAGTATACCCTATCGGCTATTTGAGATCGAAGGGATGATCTTAAGGATCACCCTGCATAAACGATAGGATAGAATCGTAGGCATTATCGTTCCCTAATTATGAAGAATGAATAGTAAGCTTTACAGGATAAATTAGAGTCTATAAGGGGCCAACCAAGTTAAGGCTAGGTTGACTTTCCGACTGGATGGAAGACTATTGGAGATTAATGGATTTCCAAGGTCAGTCAGAGACCCGTACGGAAGCGTGGTAAGGCATACGAATTGCGTAGAAGCGAATAAGTCTACACTCATTCTGAGGATAGACAACGATGAGTTTGAGTCGATCCGACGAATTTGTGTTGGTTCAACGAGGTATCCTTCCCAAGGCTTTGGGTAATACGGATTACGTTGATTCGCTTGGTAGTGTCAATAGTTGTGGATCAATTCTCGATAGACGTGATGAATGAATTTCTCAATGGAGAAATCCTAGAGGTGACTAAGGTCAAATGCACAAAACGTGTGCAAGCTATTTAAGTCCATATGGGATCTTATATAGTCCTCTGGACAGCTGTATTTCATCAGGGATCGTTTACTATATGTTTACGATAACAAATTGAAACCGCTGTGTATCACTCTTACTAGTAGAGAGTTGATGATCAAGTCACTTAATATCGATGACACACTATTTGCTAGTGGAGCTTGAGGATTGTTCGAGTCCCCTAAGGAGTATATGTACTCCTGTAGCTCAGCGTAAGACTTCACGAGCCTAGGCATGTGCCCTAAAAGACACCATATAAGAATGACCAGATGACCAGAGTGCCCGATGCATTAGGTGTCTTCTATAAACTATGGTGTATACTCAGACCTAGCGAACGTTGTGCAATCGGAAGAATTGGATTTAAGGGTATTCCAATTTAAGACACAAGATTGTAACCAGGATACTCTATATGATGGATCACGTGCTATATCTATCGAAGATGATGCTTCGACTAGTTAGCCATACATATGCTAACTAGGGTGGGGACCTAGATGCACTTGGATCCGACTCAGGCTATCGTCCATGCTCGATGATAGACTCGCATGGAACAAATGCAATATAAGTGTTGCATGATTGTATTGGACCGCTCCATTTACCATGGAAGCGAAGCACGATTGCCTGTTCTGCCATAGGGCAGAAATGTGTTTGACTGAAAAGGGTTTCTTGTAAGCTTATGAGCTATCAACAAACCTATTACCATGAGTAGTGTTAGCATACGGCTATAACATTGCGGTAAAGACAAACACATAGTCGAGGGTACTATTTCACAAAAGGTGAAATAACTACCTAGAGAGTAATCCTGGAGTGGATCGACTATGGGCCAGGATGTTGGCTCATCCCATTCCTAAACCACATGAGAGTCGTCCTTGTGGATCTATTTAGAAAATTGGGACTTGGTTGTCGATAACTAGCAATATGATTGATGAGCACACGAGACATTGATTGACTAGATTTTAATTGGATTTGTTTTAAGCAGCATGTTGTTGTGATACATGTATGATATGTTACATTTCCGGTACTAGCATAGAGCATGTCACGCAGACACCAGGTCGGCTCACTCACACGAGCGACCGCCTTCGCAATATCCTGGATATGTCTGGGTGTGGCGGAAGATGAGACAGAATCCCGATAAGCGCTGAAAGCCTGCGATATGATATGAGATGTCTATCATACGAGCATATGGCCTATGATAAGATCTAGATGTCTATCAGTAGAGCTAGGAGCCTGTCAGACGAATTCAACTGTCGCATTGGAAATAAGTTCCAAGGTGAGACTGGTTATGGCCAATCGAACATGGTTATTACCCCGAACCATGTATAGTTTGTGTAGAAAAAGCCAGATGCGAGAGCTGATAATTGTTCACAATAGTGTGACATCGCAGCACTCGGGCTGGTGGCCATAAGGGCTGCCGGATTGTCATCTGCATAGTGGTCCTTTGCAAGGATAAGACATGCGCTCTGATCAGAGTCTAAACACTATAGCACATATTCCCCCTTGAATAACGCGCGCTTATGAGTGACCATGAGGTGATGAGTAGAATTAGTCCCTGGGATTCCTCATCGTGTGAGCCTCGTCGATCACATAAAGGTGATTGACACTGTATACCCTTTGTACTTACGTCTGTGTCATGAGGAGACGGGTCGGTGGGGCTACTTTGGCGTGACACCTTACAGCTATGGATGATTCGGCCTTCCGGACACTGCTGGGAAAGCAGCTGAGCCGAATCTGAGTGACACATGTATGTAAGGAAAGATTCTCGTTGCATCGCTCTTTATTATCTTCATTGGGCCCACCTGCAAGATCTTATGGGATCATGTAGGATATGAAAATATAAAGGATATGTGGACTCATAGGAGCATGGCCTTCGGGACAAGGCAGGTGCTCATGATCCACGAGATGACAATCGGAGGAATCTGGGGAATACGAGAGTTACGGAGAGCATTATTACTGTTATATGTTTTAAGGGTGCCTTCCTGCGCTGGCTATACGTGTTTGGTATGTGGATCTCCCGAGAGGGTGCCTTCCCATGCTGGCTATACGAGTTTGGTGTACGGATCTCCCGAAATACAGGTACTCTCACCGGTCACACGCCACGCACACAATAATCTTTTGTACATGATAGAAAGTTGGAGATTGATAGAGACTGGATGGATTGTGCAACCCCACTGTGCGAGTGGGACATGTTAGCAATTGGTGCGCCCATGTGGGGTGCCCAATGCAATTATCGTAACCTTATGGGGTTAGTTGCACTAATGCACAACTTAGAGGGGTTAGTAGCTAAGGCTCAAACCCTAGGGGTTTATGTGCAAACCTAGGAGAAGTTTTGCCTATATAAGGAGGTAGCCTCCTACACATTAAGCTAAGGCTAATGGCTATTCCAGAGAATAAAGTTACTCTGTCTAGATTCATGCTAGTTGTAGAGAACCCTAGTCTCTCTCCAACTTCATCCAAGGAGGTGGAACGTGGTGTGGATCAAAGTGTTCGTCCTCGAGATCACACTATATTGGTGGGAGCAAGATCAAGGAGGAGGCGCATGAAAGAAAGCAACAACCGATCATCCGCTGCATTAAGGAGCTTAGGAAGACAAGGTAAACACATGAATCTTCCGCTATAATTCATGTTATAGATCTGTATGTGATAGATCCTTCCTGCCCTTCAAAATTGCAAAAGATGGACAATTGATGTTATGCATCTTCTGCCTCCATGGCCGATGCTTTTTTAGTAAGCTATGTATGAGATGACAATGATCATTTTTGGGCAATAACAAATGGTGGCCAACGCCAACTTGCACCAAATTATATTATTTAAATACGGTCTAGCGATGCAGTGAAAGTTCGGTCAGAGAATACAAACATCACTCCGTGAAAGAGAGAAGTTTTCCAGGGGCAGTGAAACATGAAAACTTCTATAGAGTGAAAGATGGTCTACTCACAGGACTTGCACATCTAGAAAAAATAGTCAAAAAGGGTAGAAAACTACAGAGAATAGTGAAAATATGAATTACTTGTTCCAGTGGAATAACAATCCATGACTAACCTAGATGGCATGTTGCGAAGGGGGTTGACTAGGAAATGAACCGTGTTTAGTATGTTACCAGAAGTAGTAAAGAAAATCTTAAAAAATGTTGATCTAAGGATCCAAATGGTGGTGAATTGCCAAAAAATGTATGTACTCCTCACAATGTCAAGGGGCTTGTTACATACGGATTCGGCATCAGGCAGCCTGACTTAATGCTCAAGACTCAGAAAACACTAACATACCAAAAAAAAAAAAAAGTACTCCAATAAAAAAATGATGTTTTTACAGTTGGAGCTAAGACCATGTGCCATTACTTTATTATAATATGAAGAAGAGTAAGAACCAAAAAGTGGAGCCCGCAGAGACCCTAGAAATCATATGATATATAACGGGCTGGAGAGGAACCGTTCCCGGATATCATTGCCTACTTAAGCTAAAAATGATCTCCTAATTAAGAAACATAGATTTCCACTGTAACGGAAATAACATTTTAGTATTAACATTCAATGCGTAGAACCATTCTCCTTGATATAATTATGTAGCCTTACAGTAGTGGTATTTTTTTTGAGGTAAGGTGTTTTATCTCATACTTATAGTGTAAAGGTTCAAAATCCTCCCTAGTTTATTATTCAGGATTTTACATAAGTTCGCTAGTACTTAATTTGTGTCACTCATTTTCCTACACTTTCAAAATATCAAAGGAATACATTTGATACAATGAACTTGAATAGAGGCTGTATTTTAATCACAGTGCAGAAATTAGAACACCGTCACTACAAAATGGTCCAACATTTCGTGAAGAATAAAAGAACCCAAGTTAGCACAAATGTGAGAAAATTGTGCTGCCATGCACTTTCCGGGACAGTGTTAAAAGGACAAACTGCCCTACAAAAACATTTTGTCCCTGAAAGTACTATCTAGCAACTAATATCCTATAGTATGACACTTTTTGCCCTTTAAAAGACACATTTCTGGGTTGTCGCTTCCTGGTTGGAAGTCCAACGGAAGGGATCAGATGGCAGGTAGTTAATTTTAATATGGATGCAAACTTGTGCAGCACGACCAAGTAATTGAGTGTGGTTTTTAAAGGAAAGGGACAAAGCTAGAGGTAGGAGAGCCTGAAAGTAATGCCACATTAGTCAGAATATATGTTCTGAGTTCTCTGCCAAACTAGGGATAGAAGGTATCCGATAGAACATTCATAATGGAAGTGACAGTGGCACATCTCGTATCCGAGCTCCTCCGCGACCTGGTGGTTAGCTGACTCTATCACTCAACCAAACTGCATTATGAAAAAGAGTGTCTCAAAAAGATTATTTTACTATTGCTGATTAATAATGCATCTTTAGGAGCCATCTAAGATGCTGCTCAAAAATATAATATTAAGAAATGTTTAGGTATGTCTACAACATCTCAGTTGGGGTATCTCTAGGTATGGCATCTTAACACCTTATTTATTTTGTTTAGTTTTTCTGCAATATCTCTAGGTAGGAACCGAACATGGAGCCCGCAGAGACTCCAGAAATCATTGTCCACTTCAACTAAAGAATGATCTCCTACTTAAGAATCTTAGAGTTAGTGTGAACGTCCTAAAACTTCCCAGGTACTTATTTGAGGATTTTCCACATACAGTCTAGTGTCCATTCTATTTGTGTTACTCATTTTTCTCTAGTTTTAAATCATCCAAAAAAATATATTCGATCTAATTAATTTGAAGATAAGACGTAATTTTGATCACAAAGTAGAAATTAGAACGCAATCACTGCAAAAAGACCCGACATTTCATGAAGAATAAAAGAACTCAAGTTAGCACAATTGACGGAGTTCTATATACATAAAGAGCAAAACTGCACAACAAAAACATTATGTCATTGATAGTACTTTCTGGCAACCAGTATCCTATATGATGACACTTTTTACCCCTTAAAATTACACATATGTAGTGGTGCAAGATCAGATGGCAGGTTGGTTAAATTCGACACTGATGCAAATTTGTGCAGCTCGGCCTAGATAATGAGGGTGGTTTTTAACTGAAAGTGAAAACGGACGAAGCTATAGGAGGTAGGAGAGCCCGAAAGTAATACCCACATTAGTGAGAATAGATGTTCTGACTTCTCCGAACCTTCTTCTGAAGTCCCTTCCGCCAAATGAGGGATAGAGGTCATCAGGCCTCGATACCAAAGACTGTGGCAGAGCTGTACCCTGGTGGTTGGCTGACTCTACCAATCCTCCCAACTGCTTTATTAAGAAATGTTTCCTATTTTATAATACTAATAGTATTTTTTAGGATTGAACTTACTCGTGCTTGAAAAAATACTAATTTTCAGAAATGTTTAGCTTATCTCTACGTATGGGATCTTAACAACTTGATTTATTTCATTTAATAACCCATGACTAGTCAGCACCATTATTGTTTTTAGGATCACAACATAGACACTAATCAAATAGTAGAAGTCGCAAGTACAGATCATATATAAATATATGCATATATATATAATATAAATATATATATATATATATGTATATATACATATATATATATATATAGTCGAATTTCAATTACTATAATGAAACTGACAGTTTTAGCTGTAGAGAGGACTTTCACTTGTTCAAGAGCATATAGATGCCATGCAATGCATTCTTTTACACCAATGCCATGCCATGCAATGCATTCTTTTACACCAATGCCCTCTTGGTTCTATGGTATCCATGAGTTGCTCACTCTAGAGAGGTTTTGGGGTTCAACTCTTTCCCTCCGCCCTTAACTAGAGTCGAAGGATTTAGAACAGGTTTATAGTACGATTTGTTCAATTGTTGATATTCTTTACAAAAAACATGATTACCATACATATGCACACGCTATAATGTTGAGTTAGAGATCATCTTCTCCGGTTGCTACACCGCATTTCATCACCACTCTCAACTTCAGACACCGCCGTCCGGTTCGTGATTCACACTTCCATGTCTGGTGCTGAGTGTTTGAGGGCTTTTGACATTTTTTCCACCAACGGCTCTAAAACTGCTAGTTTGGTTGAGGCGAATTTTGATCTACAAGTGTACAAATTAAAATAAAATTATATATATATATATATATACACACACACACACAATTCCCAACAACTATAAAAAGCTACTAGTACTTAGTTTTTTACTGTAATTTTCTCAAACACTCGATGACCCCACCGCAACAGTTCTGTATATCTTTCTTAACATATTCTTTACTTTTTACTCTACAATTTTCTCTTAATGTTTAAATATTTTGAACTTAGTAAATTAGAATTCTTTAATGGGTTGAGTTTTCTGAATAATTTGCTTCATATAAAAGATAAGTTGTTCCTCAAAAAAAAAAAAAAAAGAAAGAAAGAAAAAAAAAAAAGATAAGTTGGTTATACGATATTTTTAGAGATTAGTAATAGTAAGAATAATTGTGATCAGTACTCTCTCCAACCCATAATAAGTGTTTGGGATGTCCTAAAATATTATCCACTTTCGCTTTTCATGTTAAAAGTGGATACATCGACAACAGTGTCCAATGAAAAGTAATTGTATTAGTGTTCGGAATGGAAAATTGATTTTTCTCTAAAAGAACTTAGAAATAAGGAACATTTCTGTAAATATCTTTCCAAAACTAAATCAAGATTGTAATGAATGGTTGTCCCCTTAAAAAATTGGAGTTTCAAAAAGAGACATTTACTATGAGACAAGGGGAGTAGTGATTCTCGTACGATTTTAATGCACAAGTTAGATTAAAAAGAGTGTGAGCCGGCCCAGGCTAGGACAGACCCGGACAGTGTAGGTGGGCTGGTTTACCTGTCCTGGGCGGGCTGGCATTTTCCTCAAGTGGACTAGGCCAGGACCAAACAGGCTTCACCAAACAACCCAGCCCAGGTCATATCCTGCCCCCTGAAAGCTTTTGTGGGTCTGGGCTGATGGTGGTAGTTTAAACCTTACTGTACCAAACACATCCAGGAAATAAAAGCAAACTATTAGACCTGGCAAAATGGTCTTTTACTCAATGGGCTTAACCGTCTTTACAAGTAGGTCTCCTGTATAACTAAAAAATACTGACCAAAACCTAGGTAACACCCATCAGACATCATCACTTGAGCATAACTGGCTTTTATTTACCTTCATGTCAATTAATTGCCAACTCTTTCATATTCATCAATTCACACCCAAGACAAAAAATCCAAGCCAACTACAATCGCTCGATGCTTCATATCAATAATTCTCACCTGCCTCCGTACTTCTATTAAATTCAAGCATATTCATCAAACCAATATGGTGGCCGCATGTAGTTATAAGTTATAACACAGTTCAAACATGGTTCTATATCTCACACCTCCACAGGATCAAAATACCTAAACGTAATCACTGTACCACCAATTAGAAATAAATGTTGCCTCAAACGACCATCTTATTTGCTTCTATGAAATGATTGTGATTACATAAGAGTTATTATTATTTCTAGCATCTGAAAGACCATACAGTATAAACTCCAAAAAGGCTAGTACAAGAGACACGACGCGGAAAAATCTTACATTCACACCTCTGAAATTCCCTCGCCACACTCAATCATCCTAAATATTCTCCGTCTTCCTGTCCAAGCCTTGTTTTTTTTTCCCATACTTCATACCTTTGGCATTCCAAGTTTTCCTTCACAAATAACCAAGTCATCAAACAAACTTATGCCCATGGGTGTTCCAGAGAAAGAGGAACTGATTCTGAGGCTTCACTGAGATGTAAATTACCTTAAAGTTCAAATACTATCTTCACAAACAACAAACAACCTGCAAGACTTATAGCCAAAACCTTGTAATCACAACTCATCAATGTCAAATTAATTCGGCCCCTAATAGTTTGTCTTTCTTTTTGATGCTTGCCTTAAAATACCATGCTCCCAGAAATAATCGTGCAGCTTAACCTATGTATGGCTTAACCTACGTGTTCAGCCATTCTCTTATTTTTATGAGATAAAACATGATAAATTACAGTATGGCCCTCCTAGTAATACAGGAACATATATATCATCAACCCTCCCACTCAAGCTAGAGCATACATATCGTAGGCTCCAATCTTGTTACAAATAGATCTAATAGTAGCACCGAATGGCTTAGTGAACAAATCTGCTAGTTGATCAATGGAACGAACACAAGACATGTCGATAGTCTGGCCACCACCTTTTCCTGAACAAAGTGCCAGTCAATCTCTATGTGTTTCGTCCTCTTATGAAATACTGGATTAGACACATTACGAATTGCCGCTTGATTATCACAAAACAAGGTTATAGGCTTTGGATGACTAAAACCAAGTTCCTCCATCGTGTGCTTTGGCCATATTAACTCACTAGTGGTACAATCCATAGCTCTATACTCCGACTTGGCACTCAAATGAACCACACTCGTTTGTTTCTTACTCTTCCATGAGATCAATTACCACCCATAAACACACAATAACCGGAAATAGACCGCCTGTCACTAGGTGAACCCAGAGTTACCAGTAATTGCTTAACAGGGAGCGATCTGCGATCCAGTCACGCGATCCCAATCAAGGGCCGTTCGCGATCATGATCATTGATTCTGGCGATCCCTAATATGTGTACACATAGAGCTAAATATTTTAATATTATTACTCTCTTACCTATTATTTTATCATGTAATTCACCTCTTTTCCTCAAACTTATCTTTTGTATGATGGAAGTCCCTGTAAGAATGTACCTGACAACAAATTGATATGATACGATATCCGTATCATTATCTCGTATTTATTTATTTAAGTTAGTATTTGATTGTGTTATTTAATTAATAATTTGGGCTTGGCCCGTTAGGTCTAGGGTTAGGGTCAGTTTATCTATTTAAACAGTTGTAGTCCCCCAGCATTATTCAGTCAATAAAGATATATTTCTCTGATCTCTAATCTCTCTCCCTTTATCTTCCTTTATCAGTATCTCTTCCTCTCTTTTATCTATTTGTTCAATTAACCGATACGTTTTGCGTATCATTGGTGCTTTCATCGAGTTCGCCGGACGCATTCACGACGAACACGAACTCAAAACACTGCCGTAACCATGGATAACAACCCGCACATTCGCCCGACTGCTCCGCGATTTACAGGGGACGACCCCGTTGGGTGGATTCACAAAATCCAAAAATACTTTGATTATTTTGGTACAGCAGAAAATCAGCGATTACTGTATGTAGTATTTTTTATTGACAGTCCGGCATTCGAGTGGTGTTGCTATTATCAGTACAAAAACAGTTCTTCTTCTTGGATGGATTTTTTGGTAGCGGTCAAACAACGATTTGATCCGGACCATGACCCGGATTATGTGTGTTTACTCCCTGAAGTGCAACAACAACCAGCGATTCAACCATCATCGCCGCCATCCCAAGAACAGCAGCGGCAGGAACAAACCCAGATGCCGCCACCCTCGAAAGCACAAGAGCAGCAGGTATCAACCCACTCGCCGCCGCTACCGGAAGAAACAAAGCCTCATGATCCGTTGAAATCGTCACCGCCACAACTCCTTGTGCCAACGCCGGAATCGACTCCGCCGCCACCACTGACGGACCAGCAGAAGGTCGACCCGGCGTTCCCGACGTCGTTCGCACATATCCAACCACCAATCACCGTTTCGGACTTCACTCCCGACGACCCAGAGGTCTCTCTCGCCGGCCTTGTCCTCCCGGCGCGTCCCCTGCCGCTGCAATCGCAGCGAACGCCATTGTTTCCGTCGAAACAAGCACCACCAACGCCGTCGCCCGAACCAGAGGCGCCCTCCGCCGGTCTTCGCGACCTCCAATCGCCCCTCCCACCGCCGGCTAACCTCCCTACCGCCGGCGAATTTGATCCACGGCCACCAGATCCGCCGCCATGGACGGGTTTTCCTCTGCAGATGACTCTTAGGGCTCCAACTTTAAATGGGCCTCTTTTCAACAACTGGGCTTCAAATTTCAATGGGGCTTATTTATTTATTTGGGCCAACCCAGTTTTAGTACTTGGGTTTATCTCCTCAGGTGATTTTATTTTTTGCTTTGGGCTCCTTTTCAAGTGGGTTCAATTTGCATTGGGTTATCTTCCTCAAAATGTTCGACGACAATTTGACCCGGGCAAAAATATTTGCAGACTTTTCAACCTCCGCCTTGAGGGCAAGGCGGTTTTCAAGGGTGGGAGAGTTGATACGGGTCAAGTATCAATATTATTAGCTAGTTATTTATTTATTAATTATTTAGTTATGTAGTGATAATCAGTATTTACGTTATCTAGTAATTAGTCCGGCCCGTCGAGTAGGCCTGTTAGGTTAGGGTTATGTTTTTATCTATTTAAGTGATGTAATCTCTCATTATCAGTTAATCAATAAGAATATTACATTTCTCTGAATTCTAATCTCTTTCTAGTCTCTCTTTTGTCTTTCAATCCGATTTCTCTCTCAATTTCTCCGTCTAAATCTTCACTTTCTTCACCTAAATCTCTATTTTCTTCATATACCGATACTTCTACGTATCATTGGTGCTTTCATTGAGAGCTTCGGTCGGACTTTTTTGTTCGCGGCGCTTGCCCCCGGACTCCATGGATCTCCCGTTCGCTATTGTCGATCTCAGTCACAAAGGGATCCAACTAGCGCTCTTCGACGAAATCGATGAGCTCTACAGGCAAGGTGAAACAATCAGTTGTCTCACCATTGCAGACCTGGAAGACTTTCAAGCAAGTGGGTACATCACCCAGACAGATCTGGAGTACCTCGAAGCAAGTCGGAAACAATTCCGATTGATCTCCATGGACGAATTTGGTCGCCTCCAGGACATAATTAGAGACGACGAACTGCCGTTAGATGAAGAACAACAGCCGCCATCAGCGCCGGCTGCGCAAACCCATCCATACCAGATTCAGCCGCCGTCGCTAGAGGAAGAACAACTCGCAGCAGCCACCATGGTAACCAAAATTGTCGATACGGAGGTCACTTCTAATTTCAATGCAAAGCCAGTGGAGACTGATGCCAAGGTCGTCGCTGCTACTGCTGACTCCAAGCCAAGGCAATCTGTGAAAGAAGCTACACCAAAAGGAGGAACAGAGAAGTCAATGATTTTTGGATCTTCTAAGGATGAAGTTGTTGTGGACGGCAAGGACAAGCATTCGGAGGACAGGAATACTATTCAAACGACCGGCGGAAGCCTCCAACACCGCCAAGCGGCTACACCGCCTCCGCACCAGCCAGATTCACAGTCGGCACTCAAGACCGGCGTAATTTCTGTCGCCCCGATCCCCTTCTTCTTTTCCTTCGCCGGCCAATCCCAGGTATCCGATCTCATTCCGTCGCAGCCGCCGGATCCGAAACCCCCCGATTCGCCTGACCCTCGGAACTTCAAGCCACCGCCGTCATCGCCCCTCTCACCGTCGGTTCAACCACCGGCCAAGCCTCCAGACTTTCCTCCGAACCCCTCTCCGTCCCACTCACCGGCGAAGGCCCCAGATCCGAAACCCCCGCATAGAAAATCGGACCTCAGTTCGTGCGTCGCCGGAATTTGCTCGCTGCAATTGCAGCCAAGCTCGTTGGGTATGGCGTCTCCGACCAACCAGCCACCCACCATCACCGCCAAAGCTTCCAACATCGCGAATCCAACCGCTAATTCGACACCACCCGAACCACCATGTGATTCCTCCCCGAAGACTTCCAATCAGTCTCGACGACGCCCAATCAACCTCCAACCAGACCTTCAGCCGCACCCCGCGCCTCCGTTACAGCCATACCCGTTGCCGCCACAACCAACCCAGACTTCCCTTCAGCAGGTGATGGCACCATATGGGCTGGTTGACAAAAATTGGGCTCACTACTTGCCTTGGCCCAGTAAAAGTTATAAAATTGGGTTTATTATGGCAGATGGTTTTATTTCTTGTTTTGGGCTTATTTTAGGCCTAAAAAGGGTTAATTATTTTAGGACTAAAATATTTGGGCCTAGTGGTGAGTCGGAGCTACAAAGGGTCGTTTTGAAGACCGTTCGACGTCAATTTGATCCGGGCAAGATTAGCGGCTAGTTGAGACTACGAAGTGGCGTTTTGAAGACCGTTCGACGTCAATTCGATCCGGGCAAGAATAGAAGCCATTTTTCAACGTCCGCCTTGAGGGCAAGGCGATTTTCAAGCGTGGGGGAGTTGATACGATATCCTTATCATTATCTCGTATTTATTTATTTAAGTTAGTATTTGATTGTGTTATTTAATTAATAATTTGGGCTTGGCCCTTTAGAACTAGGGTTAGGGTCAGTTTATCTATTTAAACAGTTGTAGTCCCCCAGCATTATTCAGTCAATAAAGATATACTTCTCTGATCTCTAATCTCTCTCCCTTTATCTTCCTTTATCAGTATGTCTTCCTCTCTTTTATCTATTTGTTCAATTAACCGATACGTTTTGCGTATCATGATATGACTAGGAAATGCTAATATGAGTCTATTATTACACGATATTCTTAAGAAGCATTCTTTGAACCAGGAAAGCGAATCTCAATCCAACTAATCACGTGAAGAAACCTACCCACCAGCCAACCGCATTCCTATCTGACCGTGTTTACGATCCCGGCCTGCGAACCACAGCATTCCGCGATCCTGGTAACCTTAGGTGAACCAGCCCAATCAATATCTCTATAAGTTTCAACCTTAGTGTGTCCATTAATTTTATATAATAAACCCATACCTGGAGACCTTTCCAAGAAATGCAAAATATGTAGTAGGGTATCCCAATGTACTCTTCGAGGAGCCTGCAAGTACTGACTAAAAATGCTTGTAGCGAATGGAATATTTGGGCGACTAATGGTCAAATAATATGCGACACTGCTCAGAATGGAATACGACTCCCCCTCATCACTAGCAAGTTTATTTTTTGTAGTTTGGAGCATAGGAGCATCTATCGGTTTAGATCCCAACATACCGTCCAGCCTCATGCAACATATCTAATGTGTATTTTCGCAGAGAAAGACAAATACCATGTTTCCAGCAAGGCACCTAAATGCCAAGGAAATATCTTAGTCTTCCCAAATCATTGGTCTGAAACTTGCTTTGCAGAAAAGATTTTAAAGCTGGAATATCAGTGGTATCACCACCTGTAATCACAATATCATCTACATACACAATAAGGAATATATATACGCAAAGTGAGTGTTTATAGAGCAAGTTTTACACAGTTTAAGACCAAATTCATGAACTACCTCACTAAAACGACCAAACCAAGCACGGGGTGACCCCTTAAGCCCATATAAAGATTTTCTCAATCGAAAAACTAGACCAGACTCCCCCTGAGCAGAAAAACCAGGAAGTTGCTGTTGGTGAAACACACTAAAAATAACGATTTTAGTAGGGCAAATTTGATTAACAGAACATGACCAAGAACATAGAGAAAGAAAATCATGAAGGCAAATAATAATGAAATTAGATACTGTACGAAAGAAAGGAAGGAACAGTTCATACCTCTGTTCACAATGGAACAGGTAATACACGAACGCAGCTGAGTCGCCAGGTCTTGCGAAGAAGGCCTGACTGCTCTTGAAGAAATTATCGCCCCCACTTACGTTGTGTTGGGATCCGGCGATGATCCTTCCTGGATAAAACAGCTCTGATCTTCTTCGTCACAGCAGCGATGAAGATCACTTCGACTTGCACCTCAGTTCGCCAGAGAAAGCAGAGAATTTTGTGATGAGAATGAACCAGAGAGAAAAACGTGTAGGCAATCTCAAAACAATCTTACTATATCAATCAGATTAACAATCAATCCGTTTAATGATCAAAACAGTTAATTTGAATTAGTCACCCATTCAAAAACTGGTGAGTAATAAAAATTAGCTGTAGCATAACCTCTCGCCGGGTCGCCTCGCGTACGCGAGAGGCCGAGACATTTCGCCCAAATAGCCCTTCGGCCCGGTACGACCCGACCCGAGGCGAGGCGGCGGCGGCACGCGTGTGTGTGTGCGCGAGGCACACAATAACACCCATGGCTCTCCACACACCTTAGTAGTTGTACACTACCCTTGTGTGTGAAACCAAATATACCCACCTACCACCACTTTGAGCAACAATGTGGGACAAATGACCCTCTTGGTTTCAAGCTACCAAAAACACCACCATTTCTCTATGGATTTAACATCCAATTTCCAACAGTTGCTCCATAGAAACCTTCTCATGTGAGGTACCATGGAGAAAAGAATTTTTGGTGTCTACATGCTGCATCTCTCAACCATAAGGCGCAGCTAATGAAATAATTAATCGCACATAAGAAATCTTAGCAACTGGAGAAAAAGTATCTTGACAATCAAAACCATGAACTTGAGTATGGCCTTTAGCTACTAGACGAGCTTTCAAGGGATCAACAGAACCATCAGGATTAGTCTTAACAGTAAAAAGCCACTCACAACCAACCTAGTCTTATCTGATGGGAGTGACTAGTAGTTTCTGAACTCTAGAAATTGTCTCAGCCAAGGAGAGGAGATCTGAAGCAGGAATAACATGGTATTAAACAAAGTCAAATTTCCCTTAAACCAACAAGAAATCGCAATACAGCCATCTGCTCCCATTGTTTCTCTATAACAGTATAACTTTAGAATCAGTGCTAATAGGGTCAGCAGCCTTAATTTCCTCACGAATTCTCTTAGAAGCAGCAAAATACTCTGCTAAAGGGAGAACCCTGGTTAAAATTATTAGCCTCCACTATTAAGTCATCCATTCGAGTGGAATCACTAGAATAAAGGAGTATAAGATACACCCAACTCTCCTTACTCGCACTGTGATGCGTGCATAAATCAGCAATATGAGTCTCCAGACAATTTCATAACTGACAAACAATGGCAGCATCAACTCTCTTCCACTCACCAATTTTCATCTGTAGGACCTGAATTAGTGAGATGACTCTCATAACCCAGTCCTGTAAGGGCTATCTCAACAGCCGGGACCATTGAGAGTAATTAGTACCATGCGATGGAGGTAGCAACGATCAGGGCTATTTCAATATGCGATGGAGGTACCGATGATGAGGCCATTGATACCAGACATCAATAGAAACGGAATTATTATCCAACCCCTCGTACTGTCACTCAGAAACAAAACAATTAACAAATCCCGAAACCACTGGAGTGACATCACATGTACTCAATAACCCTGACCTGAATCACTTAACTTTCCCCACACATATTCATTAAATAAACTAGACTGGCGTCTTCACAGATGTCGTGCATACCACCACATCGAATGGTACACAGTAGAACGGCCCCACATTAACCACCAGATATTCGATTTTAAAACACAGCACATGATTCAAAGAGAGGATGAAACTTTAGCCAACCTATAACAGTACCTCACATGCTTGAATCCCAACAAAACTGGAATTAACTGGTGAAGTGAGATGAAAAAGAGGAAAAAGAACCAAGAACAGATGCCACAAAGAAGATTTGGAAACCAGTTTCAATGAACAAAAGCATGGAAACTGGCAGAAAACAGGTTGATCCAAGCAGTTGAAGTCACCATCTTGAGTTTAATGGTGTGAGTATTCTGTTCTTAGGATTTGACATGATTACCTCATGGTTTGCTCTACTACCATGTTTGCAGAGATAATCGTGCGGCTTAATCTACGTGGTTAGTCATTCTCTTATTCATATAAGATACAGTATAATAACAGAATGGTCCTCCTACTTATACTACTTGAACATATATATACTCAACATACCACAACACATACGAGACTTTAGATCATGATAAAATCATCAAGACAAATCCACAATGAACACCAAACAAATTTCCTCTGATTAGCGTTCTTGGCCTCTTCACCATGTTCTAGATATCAAGCTCGTTTATAAACAAGTTATCTCCTAAAGCATGAGTCCCAAACAAGGCGTAGATAACACCCGTCAACTCTTAAAATGACTAACTAGCTCCTTCATACATGTTGTCCGAGATGAAAACCCATGATACCTATATTCTCTCAATGTCTGCACATCATTTAAATACAAACATAACCATCAATCAAGGATGAAACTCTGGATCATCACACAGACGGATTCCTATTGGTCTTGGAGGAAAGCCTAACAGTTTTTCTACTCTTCCAATCAACTCCGGGGTCTGTGGTTTAACTTGCCAAATCAAATTTGAACAGGGATTTTGTTTCGCAACAAATTCTCAAATTCCAAAAGGACCTAAACCTGCTAAAGACAATCTTGCTGGGTCCCTGACCAAAAATGGGAATATACTTTAAAAATAGGTTATAAGGTTGATGCTGAAACCTTGAATCCTTGCTCCTATCACAGGCTGTCTAATACAAGTTCAAAGTCAGAATCATTACAATTGTGGCATGAAGTTTGGAGCTTCAGAAACAATAAATTATTGGCAGAAATATTCTGACCTGTTTACTAGGGTTTCTGTGGCTGTCAGGATTCCGGCGATCTCTTCGTTGGAATACCTGCAAGTGTTGATCGGAGGGGACCTTGATTCCACCGGAATCAATTAACACAGAGAGTAAGAGAGGATTTGAGGAAGAAGAAATTGTATTGCATAATAATGTTCCTTACAATTTCCTGCTTTATATAAATAGCCCAAATTCAGATTACATTAAACATTAGGGCCTAATTGTAATAAACGGAAATGAATAACTAACAAAAGACACGTCACCGTCCCCATCATCCTCGATGACCACTGCTAGCTGACGTGGGCCAATCATTGAGCGCTGACTCGGCGGGGCTGATTAATTGGAACGGCACCGTTCCAATTGTTTAAGAAGGCAACGGTCAAATAATCGGACGGTAACTGCTTCACCGGTGATCTCATCGTACGGTAGCTGCTACACTTCATTTCGTGTCACTAGTTTAGTACTTCTTGCACTTAGGTCCTAATTATAGGTCATTAGTTTTGCTGTCCTTACATTTCAGTCCTTGATTGCTAACCATTCATGACAATCCACCCCTCTTAATGAAATGATTCGTGTCCTCACGAATCAAAAAGAGGAAATTGAGCTTTTAGGGAGCGGTATTCCTCCCAAGTTGCTTCATCAGGGGTGGTGTTCCCCCATTGAACTAGGACTAATGTTTCATGAGCATTTCCCTTTTTCACTAACTTTCTGTCAAGTATAGCTACTGGATCTAAAAGGAACTGACCTTGTGGACCAACTTTTGGGAGATTAGGAGAGTGTGCTCGTGCTCTGCCCTTGGCAAGTTTCAACTGGGATACATGGAAAACTGAATGTACCTTGGCATCTGAGGGAAGTTGGAGTTTATAGGCCACTTGTCCAATCTTCTGCAAAAGCTGGAAAGGTCCATAGAATTTGGCTGCAAGTTTCAAATTCCTCCTTTGAGCAACTGAAGTTTGTCTATATGGCTGTAACTTGAGGAACACCCAATCTCCTACCTGTAACACCCTTTCACTTCTCTTTTTATTGGCGTAGTGAATCATCCTTTCTTGAGCTAATTTCAAATTTTGTTTGATGAGTGACCAAATCTTCTTTCTTTCTTGCATAAATGTATCCAAATCTGCATTGCCACTAGAGTTGAGCTGATGGAAGTTAAGTAGCTTGGGGGTGTAACCATAAAACACATTGAAGGGGGTCATCTAAAGACTGGAGTGATAAGAAGTATTGTACCATAACTCAGCCATGGATAACCATTTAAACCACTGATGAGGTCTAGCTGAAGAGAAACACCTCAGATAATTTTCCAAATATTGATTCAATCTTTCAGTTTGACCATCAGACTGAGGATGATAGGCTGAGGAGTAGTGTAGCTTAGTGTCTAACAACTTGAAGAGAGAATGCCAGAATTGACTTAAAAAAATGTTGTCCCTGTCACTTACAATGGATTCAGGGACTCCATGCAGCTTGACAACATGATCCAAGAACAGTTGAGCCACTTGTTGTGCAGAGAAGGGATGGGTGAGTCCCAGAAAATGTCCATACTTTGAATATCTGTCAACAATAACCAAAATAGTGGTTTTACCCTCTGATTTGGGAAGTCCTTCAATGAAGTCCATACTGATGTGGACCCAGGGAGTGGATGGGATGGACAATGGTTGAAGCAGGCCTGGGTATGGAACATTTTCAGATTTCATTTGTTGGCATGTGAGAAACTCCTTCACCCAGTTCTTGACATCCAAGTTGAGCTTAGGCCAAAAGAACACTGCTGACACTCTTTTATAGGTACCTAGAATCCTTGAATGGCCCCCAATGCCAGAATCATGGAGAATTTTAATGAGGGTCTGTCTCAAGGAGCCATTCTTACCCACATAAATTTGAGTACCTCTTTTAATAACCCCATCTGTGAGAACCCAACCAGGAAAGGAGTTGGGGTCCAAAGCCAGTTGAGCTAGAGTCTGTGATGCCAACTCATCACCTTCATATGAGTCTAGGAGGTCCTGCACCCAATGTGGTGTCACTGTGGTGATAGCTGTGCAGGTGGCAAGTGGTGGAGGCTCTCCTTCCTTCTCTCCTTCTGGGATTGAGTGAGAAAACCTGTAGAGTGAGTCAGCAGCCACATTCTCTTTCCCCTTCTTGTAAATTATGTCATAATCTAACCCCATGAGCTTGTACACCCATTTATGTTGTACTAGGGTGCTCATCTTTTGCTCAAGGAAATATTTGAGACTGAAATGATCAGTCCTAATAACAAACTTAGCTGGTTCCAGATAAGGCCTCCACTTATTTACAGCTTGTACAATGGATAGGAGTTCCTTCTCATAGGTTGACATTCCCAGGTTCTTACCAGAGAGGGCTTTGCTGAAAAAGTCTAGAGGCCTACCCTCTTGCAAGAGTACAGCTCCTAATCCATGGTAACAAGCATCTGTCTCCAAGATAAAAGGCTTTGTGAAATCATGTAGGGAAAATACAGGAGTGGTGCACATTGCTTGTTTGAGTTGACAAAAAGCTTTTGTGGCCTCGTGACTCCAATGAAAGGCCCACTTCTTCAAGAGATACGTCAAAGGTCTTGCTATAACCCCATAATTTCTCACAAACCTTCTATAGTACCCTGTCAATCCCAAGAACCCTCTGAGTTGTTTAATGGATGTAGTAGTTGGCCATTCAGCCATTGCTGCCACTTTAGCTGGATCTGCTCTTACACCCTCTTCACTTATGATGTGACCTAGGTAGTCAATGTTGTCTTGCAAGAAGGAACACTTACTCATCTTGGCATACAATTGGTTCTCTTGTAGGAGTTGTAGGGTTGCCTCCAAGTGTTGTAGATGCTCTTCTAAGTTGGGACTATAGATGAGGATGTCATCAAAAAATACTAATAAAAACTTTCTAATGTAGGGTTGGAAAACTTGATTCATGAGGTGTTGAAAAGTGGCTGGAGCATTTGTTAGTCCAGAGGGCATCACCTTAAATTCATACAACCCTTCATGGGTTGTGCAAGCTGTTTTGTACACATCCTGTTCTGCCATTCTTATTTGGTGATAACCAGCTCTCAGGTCTAGCTTTGTGAAAACTTTAGCTCCTCTCAATTCATCCAAAAATTCATCAATATTGGAATGGGGTACTTGCTTTTAATGGTGATGTCATTCAGCCCTCTATAGTCTACACAGAATCTCCAGCTACCATCTTTTTTCTTGACTAACAGGACTGGAGAGGAGAAGGGACTATTGATGTGTTGAATCACTCCATTTTGCAGCATTTCAGACACCAATCTCTCAATCTCAGTCTTCTGAACATGTGGATACCTTTAGGGCCTTAGGCATACAAGGTTACTTCCTTCTTTGAGGGGTATATGGTGGTCTTGTACTCTTGGAGGAGGTAGGCTTGTTGGCTCTTGGAAGACTGTGGAGTACTTATTCAGTAGTGGTTCTAGGGTTTCAGGACAGTGCCCTTCCTTGGGTGCCTCCCTAATACTAAACAGGTGGCCTACAATAACCCCTTCATTTTGGCTACAATACTTCTGTAGTGAGCTCAAATTGGCAGATTTGAAAGTGCACTCCTCTTTTTTGCATAAAGTGTGGTGGGCACACCATCCAACATGACTGTGATGGTGAGCTTGTTGAAATCCATGCTTACTGGACTGACTTGCTTGAGCCATTGAACCCCTAAGACCACATCACACCCACCCAAAGCCAGGTGTCTAAAGTCAGTAGTGAGGCTGCTTCCTTGAAGTTTGATAGTAGTGTGGCTGCTTTCTGTTGGAATAGATGCCCTAGAGGCAATCTAGTTTAATATGAATTATTTGTGGCTAGAAATTCATTTATTATTTATTGAATATTTAATATAATGAAGTCCTTAGATTTACAATTGTGTTGTTTATCTTAAATATCCCTAGTCAAATATAATGATTAATGGGACAATCATCTATAGACTAGTATGGGGTTGGATTGATATGGAGATATCACGATCCAACACATAGGTGTGCATTATGGAATGTTTCACTGGATTGACCCATCTCCGAGAAGGCTACATACACGTTATGTTGAGTCACAAGCGCTTCTCGCGGTGCAATGGTATTGTCATCCTTAGACTTGAAGTCACTAGATATTCTAGTTGTGGATTATTGTGATCTTGGTAGCGTTAAACGCTACACTGTAACTGGGTAGTTATAAAGGCGTGTACTGGATACAATAAGAAGCAAGCTTAGAGATCGTAGTGGACGTAGATAGAATTTGTCCCTCCCACATAACGGGAGCAAATATCCTAGGCCACTCGAGGGATAGTGCTTATAGAATGTCTGGCCAGACTCAAATAAATCAATATGGGATATTGAGGTTATTTGCACGAATAAGGCTATTCCATAGATCGAGAAACTATGGATTGGATATACGAGTGTGACTTGTATGTCTCGTGTCCAATCCGGATATGGAGACAAAGGGATGAGACAATTACTTGTACAAAGGTTGTCAAGATGACTATTCTATTAGTTGGCTAGAATGGATGTTTTGCTAGAGACCGCTCCATATTAGCAAATAGTTGCTACCAACTAGATAGAACCTATGGGGTCACACGCTACATAGAGTTGAACTAGATTTGGGAATTAATTAATTGGATTAATTAATTAGAAGGATCACTTTGCAAACCCTTGCAAACTTAGTAGGGACTAATTTGCAAGGAAGGGACTAAATTGAATTCTAGTAGGACTAGAATAAGTCCTTTAGGTAGTTAACAAGGAGTTGTTCGACTATATAAAGGACCTTCCTTCCTTCCTTCCCATATAAGTTATGCTCATTAGTGAACATAACAAAAGAGTGGGAGAGAACAAAAGGAGAGAGAGCGTGACACAATTCGCGTTTGAAGTCATCAAGGAGAACCCTAAGATGTGTTTATGATTTCTAACCCTTACCATCGTTATGTCTCTTGACTTGTGATCCTTGGAGGGTTTTGTATGGTTTTTTTTTTATGTTTGTTTATGCTTCCGTTGTGCAATCCATGAATCAAAACCCTACAGTGGTATAAGAGCCACAGGTCGTAGAGCATCAACGTGGTTTATGTGTTACGTTTTAGTTGTTTTACACCTTAATTTGATTGTTTATCGCGTGAAACAAGACAAATCAAGCATGGGATGCAATTTGTCAATGATTAATCATAACAAGATCCAATTTTTGCATTGGATGCATGAATTGGTGAGTTTGAGAAATTTTAGGATCTTAGATCTAGGGTTTGGGCATCCTTGAGGAAGACGGAGTTCTCCCAAAACAAGGAAACAACCAAACTTGGGCACCAAGCAAGGGAGTTGTTTTGGAAACAACTCCCTCAAGGAGGTTCGCCCCCCCTAGGGCTTGGCCGCCCAAGGGGCCGGGCGGCCCTAACCCGCGGGCCTAGGCTTGTGGGTTTTGGGCCGGGCCGGCCCTAGGGCCTTGTGGTTCACTTTGTTGGGCCCGGGCAATTTGATTGTTGGGCCCATGGACCGTTTTAACCCTAGAAATCCTAAAATCAATTAAAATTGACCAAGCGCGTCAAAATTGGATTTTAACTGTTTATGTGCAAATCGCATGGTGATTGGATATGGCCTTAGGATGTGGTTTGATCTGGATGTTTAATTTTGTGGTTTGGGTTACGGCCTGCGAGCTGATCAATTAATTGTAATAATTAATTAGGGTTTTATGGCCTGCGTGCCATTTTTTTCTCAACTTGTGAGATTTATTTTATTTAGTATAGAAGTTAGCTAGTGCTAGATAAAGTAGATTGTTAGCCAAGATTGAAGAAAAGAAGCCCAAAGCCAAAGAAGCCACAAAAGATGGAGCATGGAGCATTCCACAAGACTATGAAGGATGGACCAAAAGATCAAGACGCATGGAGATGTGTTTGTTTAGGGTTCATAGATAATTCCATTGTATTGGAATTATCTTAGTCTAGAAAAAGGCCATATCCACATCACGTTTAATTTCTGTTTTGTGGTTGTTTATTTTATTGTCTTATTATTGTGTGGTTGGTGTATGGATGATGCATGCAATTAGGATAATAAGATAATTAGACAACCCGGATCTATTATTTGGAGTTGTGCCCAAACTCAAATAGATAGATTAGTTGATATTGATCAACAAAACAATTAAAAATTGAATTTAAAATCCCTCAAAATTCAAATATTGTGTTCTTGCCTTCTCGTTATTTAAACACTCATTATCATCATTATTTACCAAGTTCGTGCGTGCCAAAGCATGGCGACTTGGTTCATCATGATGGAATGTGATGGCACGTAACAATGTGCAATTTTTTAGATAAGAGGTTGAACACAACTAGGCTATTAATTTGATTAATAAACCTAGAGGCAATCAATTGGGATTATCCATATGGATGGATAAATAAGGAGTTATTTGCCCAATTGAACCAAGAGTTGCATACGGGATGCAATTGGAATTGTTCCTACCTAAAGTAGTCAAATTATGGGTGACTTGCCAAAGCAAGCTCATAAGGAGATGAAAGATTGATCTTGGCCCACTAGAAAATATAAGGATATTTTCCGCATCAATATCTTGAGGGTTATTAATCCGTAGAAAAATAGTGGGAGCTATATTTGATAAACTAGCCATTATTGAATATAGTCAAAAAATCACAAATAATAAAACTTGCGTATTTTCTTTTTGTAGAATTCCAAATGGCAAACAACTCATCGAGTTCACAACATTCCCTACGATCTGTCCTTGAGAAGGACAAGCTCTTTGGAACCAACTTTCTTGATTGGTACAGAAACTTGAGAATTGTTCTCAAGCAAGAGAAGAAACTGTACGCAATAGAGGAGCATGTTCCATAAGGTCCAGAGAACCAAACACCTGCTGCCTTAAAGGCGTATCAAAAGCGTGTTGATACGCCTTATGCTTTGCACCATGACTTCTGAGCTTCAGAAGCAACACGAAAACATGAATGCTTTCGATATGATCGAACATCTAAAGCAGCTCTTCCAAGAGCAGGCGAGGGTAGAGAGGTATGAGGTCTCAAAGGCACTGTTCAAGTGTCATCTGGCAGAAGGGAACCCGGTGGGACCCCATGTACTCCGAATGATCGCGTACTTGGAAAATCTCACCCGACTGGGGTTCCCGGTCGGCCAAGAGTTGGCGACTGATCTCGTGTTGCAATCGTTGCTCGAGAGTTATGGACAGTTCATTATGAACTATAACATGAACGAGATCGTTAAACCACTGCCACATTTACTCAACATGTTGAGGACAGCTGAACAGAGCATCAACAAGGGTAAGGGCAAGGCCATAATGATGGTACAGAAAGGAAAGGGCAAAATGTTTGACTCTTCCTCCAAGGGCAAAGGCAAGTTAGTATCCAAGTCCAAGGAACCTGCCCTTAAGCCTGTTGGTGGCATTGCCAAGGCCGTGACTAAAGGTGAATGTCACTACTGCAGTCAGCCTGGACACTGGAGGAGGAACTGCCCAAAATATTTGGAGGACAAGAGGCTTGGAATAGTGATTCCACCACCACCAGGTATTTTTGTTGTAGATGTCAATTTAACTTTCTCTACATCATGGGTATTAGATACTGGATGTGGATCTCATATTTGTCGAAATATGCAGGATCTAAAGAGAAGTAGGAGATTGGCTAAAGGGGAGGTAGATGTGCGCGTTGGGGATGGAGCAAAGGTTGCTGCGTTGGCCATAGGCGTTTGCGAGCTATCTCTGCCTTCAGGATTAGTTTTAGAATTAAATAATTGCTATTTTGTGCCTGCTATGATCAGAAACATTATTTCTATTTCTTGTTTGGACAAGGATGGTTTTATTATTTCAATAAAGAACAATTGTTGTTCCTTTTATTTAAATAATATTCACTATTTTTGTGCGCAATTATTTAATGGACTTTATGTCCTTGATCTAAGCAATCCTGTCTACAACATTAATACCAAGCGGATTAAAATAAATGATTTAAATCCTGCTTATTTATGGCACTGTCGTTTAGGCCACATAAATGAGAACCGTGTATCTAGACTCCATAAGGATGGATTACTAGACTCATTTGATTTTGAATCATATGAGACATGTGAGGATTGTTTATTGGGAAAAATGACAAAGTCCCCTTTCAATAAGAAAGGAGAGAGGACTTGTGAGCAATTGGCGCTCATACATACCGATGTGTGTGGGCCATTTGCCACGCCTGCCAGGGGTGGTTATGTCTACTTCATTACATTTACTGATGATTACAGTAGATATGGATTTGTGTACCTTATGAGGGCAAAATCAGAATCCTTTGAAGTGTTCAAAGAATTCAAGAATGAAGTAGAGAATCAACTTGGCAAAAGTATAAAAGCTCTACGATCGAATCGTGGAGGAGAATACTTAAGCCAAGAGTTTGACGAATATCTTAGAGAGTGTGGGATCGTGTCCCAACTCACTCCACCCGGAACACCACAATGGAATGGCGTGTCCGAGAGGAGGAATCGAACCCTATTGGATATGGTTCGATCTATGATGTGTCAAACCGATCTTCCATTATCATTTTGGGGCTACGCTCTATTAAGTGCAGCTTTCACCATTAACCGTGTTCCATCTAAATCAGTCATGAAGACACCATATGAGATGTGGAGTGGGAGGCGTCCCACACTGTCGTTCATGAGGATTTGGGGCTGCGGTGTCTATGTAAAACGTTTACAATCAGACAAGTTGGGGCCTAAATCGGATAAGTGTAAATTTGTGGGGTACCCTAAGGAAACTAAGGGTTACTATTTCTACAATCCAACCGAGAATAAAGTGTTTGTTGCTCGGACCGGCGTGTTTCTAGAAAGAGAGTTTGTCTCTAAAGAAGCAAGTGGGAGGAATGTAGAACTTGAAGAGGTTCAAGAACCACAAATCACTGAACCGATTATGAAACATGAACAGGAACCAAAAGCAGTAGTGGAGCAACCTGTTCAGGTAACACAAGAGCTTCGTAGATCTAGTAGAGTGCGCCAGGAACCCGAGAGGTATGGACTTCTCGTAACCGATTCCGGTGACACGATGCTCATAGATGATGAGCCTACTACCTATGAGGAGGCCATGAGTGGCCCGGACTCTCAGAAGTGGCTGGAAGCCATGAGATCCGAGATGGAATCCATGTATACCAACAAAGTATGGACTTTGGTGGAACCACCCGATGGGGCGCGGCCCATAGGGTGCAAGTGGGTCTTCAAGAAGAAGATCGACATGGATGGTAATGTGATTACCTAAAAGGGCCGATTGGTGGCTAAAGGATTCAGACAGATTCATGGTATTGACTATGATGAAACCTTTTCACCAGTCGCTATGACCAAATCCATCCGAATCCTACTTGCAATTGCAGCATACCACGACTATGAGATTTGACAGATGGATGTCAAAACAGCATTCCTTTATGGGAATCTCCTCGAGGATGTGTATATGATACAGCTGGAGGGTTTTGAGGATCCAAAGCAAGCCAACAAAGTCTGTAAACTGCAACGATCCATTTATGGATTGAAGCAAGCTTCTAGGAGTTGGAATCGACGTTTTGATGAAGTGGTCAAAGAGTTTGGCTTCATCAGAAACGAAGATGAGTCTTGTGTCTACAAGAAGGTTAGTGGGAGCTCTGTAGCTTTTCTGGTCTTGTATGTGGATGACATACTACTCATTGGAAACAACATTCCCATGCTGCAATCTGTGAAAGATTGGCTAGGAAAGTGTTTCTCAATGAAGGACTTAGGGGAAGCAGCCTACATACTCGGTATAAAGATCTATAGAGATAGATCTAAAAGGATGCTAGGCCTAAGTCAAAGTACATATATTGACAAGGTATTGAAACGGTTCAACATGCAAGATTCCAAGAAGGGATTCGTGCCCATGTCACATGGAATCACTCTTTCGAAGAGTGGTTGTCCTTCCAATGAGATTGAGAAGGAACGCATGAGTAGAATCCCCTATGCCTCGGCCATAGGATCTATCATGTACGCCATGTTATGTACTAGACCAGATGTGTCATATGCCTTGAGTATGACAAGCAGATACCAATCCAATCCGGGTGAGAGTCACTGGATTGCAGTCAAGAACATCCTAAAGTACTTAAGAAGAACTAAGGATGCTTTCTTGATATTTGGCGGTGAGGAAGAGTTGCGTGTAAGGGGTTACACTGATGCAAGCTTCCAAACCGACAGAGATTACTTTAGATCACAATCGGGATATGTGTTTTGCCTGAATGGAGCAGCGGTGAGCTGGAAGAGTTCCTAGCAAGAGACGGTAGCTGATTCTACAACAGAGGCTGAGTACATTGCTGCAAATGGCGCAGCAAAGGAGGCTGTTTGGATCAGAAAGTTTGTTTCTGAACTTGGTGTGGTCCCTAGCATTGCGTATCCAGTTGAGTTGTTCTGTGACAACACTGGGGCGATCGCGCAATCGAAGGAACCCAGATCGCACCAGAAGTCCAAGCACGTGCTCAGGAAGTTTCATCTGATTCGAGATATTATCGATAGAGGAGACGTTCGGATATGCAAGATTCCTACAGATGATAATCTGTCAGACCCGCTTACGAAGCCTCTCACGCAGTGGATGTTGGGTTTTGACGTAGGTAACGCAGCGGAATAACAAAAATTAATCCTACTCAAAGCCCACCAAGGATCACAGGAAGAGACATCATAACATGATCAAGGACATAGAAGATGTGTACCTTTTGATTTGTGAGATCACACGAAGAATGATGTCCTCGTCTCTACGGTTGATCCACGTCTAGAGGTGAGATCTAGATTCTTCCTTCAATCAAGTGCTAGCTTGAACCTTGGAGGAAGAGGGATGAAGATCAAAGCAACAAAGCAACAAGGCACAAGGGAGGGGGCGGCCTCCTCTTTGACGTCGGGTAGAGGGGCGGACGGGGGCTAGGGTTTCGGCCCTAGCTCTTTGTCTTGCTCTCTCTTTTTCTCTCTCCCACTTTTGTGTTATGACTAATAATAACTCATGTAGTGGGAAGGAAGCTAGAGCCCCCTTTATATACTCCAACAACTCCTTGTTGTTTCCATAAAAGAGTTTCCTAATTCTAGATGAACTAGAATTATTCCCTTCCTTGCAAATTAGTCCTACTAAGTTTGCAAGGTGTTGCACAATGATCCTTCTATTAATTAATCCATATTAATTAATCCCAAATCTAGCTCTACTCTATTTGACGTATGACCCCATAGGTTTCTATATAGTTGGTAGTAACTATTACTAACATGGAGCGGTGTCTAGAAACACATCCATGCAACCCAACCAATAGAAATAGTCAGTGATCCCGACAAACCTTTGTGCCCAATATGTCATATTGCATTATCCCTTTGTCTCCATATCCGGATTGGACACGAGACATAAATAGTCACACTCGTATATCCAATCCATAGTTCCTCGATCCTGGGAATATGCTTATGCTTGCAGATAACATTAATATCTCCATATTAATTTATCTGAGTCTGGCCAGACATTCAATAAGCCTCATCCCTCGAGTGGCCGTGGATATTTACCCCCATTATGTGGGAGGGACAAATCCTATCTACATCACTACGATCTCTAAGCTTGCTTCCTATCACGCCCGATAGCCACTTTTATGATTACCCAGTTACGGTGTAACGTTTGATAACATCAAAGCGCAATATTTCACAACTAGAGTATCTAATTACTTCAAGTCCAAGGATTGCAATAATATTAGCACTACGAAAAGCGATTGTGACTTCACATAATCTAATGTATCCTTTTCGTCGTGGGTCATCCAGTATGCCATTACTCCTAATGCATACCCATGTGTTGGATCGTGATATCTCCATATCAATCCAACCCCATACTAGTCTATAGATGATTGTCCTATTTAATCTTATAATCGACTAGGGATATTTAAGAATATTACACTTATATTCTAAGGACTTCATTCATGTTAGCATATCTCCATATCGATAACATAATGAATCGTAAATCCATATATTTGTCACAATTAATTGATTGCCTCTAGGGCACAATTCCAACAGTCTCCCACTTGCACTAGAGTCAATCTCCTGCATCATATGCCTACTGATCTAGCGCGGTCCTCCACGCTTACACTGCGTAGGGGCGAGACATATGCTGGAACCTTGCAAATATTCACATCTCCTCCATCAACAATTTGATTGAGATTGAATATTCTGTATAAATGCATCTTATGCATTAATTTACTCAGTCCTCTATGTTAGAATCTGTAACTGAATCTTGCCTGGAACCTTTTCCAGCTCACAGTCACTCCCTCTAGCACAAAACATAAAACTCGACTATAATCTGAAATCTTCTTTGTCAGATGGAAGTTCTCATCACTGTAACCCCTTACAGTAAACTTTTCCTATCCTCCATTAATCAAGAGTTCATCCTTTATTCCTTCTCAAGTACTTAAGGATAATATTGATAATTATCAAGTGACACCTCACTTGGATTTGATTGGTATCTTTGTGTCATGCTTTATGACACGTCTGGCCTAGTACATCTCATGGCGTATCTCGTGAATCTAATTCATACGGTCCATTCCCAATCTAATTGGTAAGACAATTAGCCTTCCAAAGACTAATTCCATGTGACATGGGTAAGAATCAATATTCTTTTCATGTTGAACCATTTCAACACCTTGTCAATATATGTACCATGACTCAGGCTGAACAATTACTTTAATCTATCTCCATAGATTTTATAGATTGTCTCGCCTAAGTCAATTATTGAAAATCAATTTCTCGAGCCTATCTTTAATAGATTGCAGGGTAGAGACATTATTCTCAATGATTAGTATGTCTCTTCATACAAGACTAGAAATTTAACTATGCTCCCACTAACCTTCTTGTAGACACAAGTATCATCTTCAACTTTTTGATGGAACCAAACTCCTTTGATTGCATCATAAATTCGAAGAATCCAATCTCCAAGAAGCTTGACTCAATCTATAAACAGATTGCTACAAGCAAGATGCGAATGGATTTAAGCATCACAACTGGGGAAAGATTTCGTCATAGTCTATACTATGAATTCTCATGAAACCCTTTCAAACCAGTTGTCCCTTAAAAGTAATCATATTACCATCCATGTTGGTTTCCTCATAACCTACTTGCACCCTATGGGTCCTACCCATTCAGGTGGTTCCACCAAAGTCCATACTTTGTTGGTATACATGGATTCCATATCGTATCTCATGGCTCCAAGCCATTTCTGAGAGTATGGCCACACGTGGCCATCTCATAGGTTGTAGGCTTATCTGGATGAGCAATATATCAGGGGTTATGAGAAATCCTTATTTCTCTAGTCCCTTGACATATCCTACCTGTCCTACGAGGTTCTTGTGTTATCTGAGTAGGTTGCTCCACAACACCTTGTGATCATGCTCATGTTCCATCAAACGGTTCAATGTTCTATTGTGGTTCTTGAACTTTTCAAGTTCTACTGTCCTCCCACTGTTTCTTTTAGAGACAATCTCTACCTAGAAACACTGTGGTTCGAGAAACAAAGAGTTTGTTCTCGATTAGGTTGTAGAAATAATATCCTTTTCAGGATATCCCACAAAACATTTATCCGACTTGGGTCCAAGTTTATTTGTAAACTCTTTTACATAAACCTCATAACCCCAAATATTTATGAATGACATACTAGGACACTTCCTAGTCTATATCTCATATGGTATTTTTCATAATCCGTTTTTGATGGAATAAGGTTAAGGGCGAAATTTGCTGTAATTAGAACATAGCCCCCTAAAATAAACTGGAAGTTCTGTTTGACTCATCATGGTCCGAACCGTGTCCTACAAGGTTCGAACTCTCCTTTTTGACACGCCAAACCCATGTGGCGTGCTAGGTAGAGCGAGTTTTGGATCATATCCAATACTCCCATAGATTCTTGTCAAACTCTTGGCTCAAGTATTTTCTTCTATGATCCAATCGTAGAGTCTAAATACTTTTGCCAAGTTGGTTCTCTACTTCATTCCTGAATACTTTGAACAATTCAAAGGATTCTGATTTGTTTCTTCATAAGATACACAAATCCATATTTCTCTGATCCTATCAGTAAATATGATGAAGTACTAAAACCATCTTTAGTATTTGTGCTTAGCGGCCTTCATACATCAATACGTATGATTCCCAAAAGATCATATCTTTGCCTAATAAGTCTCACATGTCTCATATGATTCAATAATCAAATGAGTCCCAGAAATCCATCCTAATGGAGTTCTAGATATGTATCTCTTATTTATGGGGCCTAAACGATAATGCTAAAGATAAGTGAAGTTCATATCATTGTATGCAAACCTCTAGGTATTAATGTTATAGATGAAATTATCATGATCATGGATATAGAATCCACTTAGACAAAACTGCATTACAATAATGCATACCATAATAAATGCAACAACATTTGTCCTTTTATTATGATAAGGAGCTTTCTTGTCCAAACAAGAAACTATGATAATGGTCCTACTTTATAGCAGGGACATTATCCCTTTTGTCTAATTCATGAACAATTTCTAAAGGTAGAAATAATTCCTTACGGCTTTTCAGCAACCCTTTGCTTCATAGCCCCACGTGTAGGATTATTTCTTCCTTATCCAATTGTCTTCGTCTCTTGAGATCCTACACATTTCTATAAATGTGAGATCCTCATCTAGTATCATATACTCTTGATGATGAGATAGACACATTGAATTTTATAATAAAATACCCAAGTCGGAATTCATAATTCCTTTATTATTTACTTCCATGTACTTTGGGTAGTCTCTCTTCCTCTACACCACCTATGGGACTTCGAGGCAACTTGGTTTTAGCAACAGGCTTGCTTTATACTCATGGGTTCGGCGCAAACCATTTGCCCTTACTCATGCTGTTAACTATTAACAGTTTTTGCCCATTCCCATTATGAGTGTTTTGTTTAGTGATTTTTCAATCATATTGAGTAAAACAACTTTAAAACAAAACTGTAATTGCATCCAATGCAATTCTTGGTCCACTTGGGAGAATAACTATATATTCTTTATCTATCTTATAGATAACTCCCAATAACTAAGCTTTCAATCCTATTGAGATAGTTTAGTTTGCGCTTCACCTCTTGCTTCAGCAGCCACACATTACTAACTTGTGTCATCGCGTCATATCTCGATGAACTAAGTCGCCTTGCTTTGGCAAGCCCGAACTTATTCCATTTTGACCATGACGAGTGCTAAGCAAGAGATTGCAAAGTGGAGCAACTCCTCAAGCCTTTCATGACAAGCTCGTATGATCATATCATATGCCTCCAAATTTCTCATCTTGCTTCCAAAGCTTAGAGTCCTGGGAGCTTGATATGAGACAAGTTACATCCAAAGAACCATTCTTTGATGTTCCTTCCATAAGGCTTTAGTGTGTTTTGGTAGTTGGTGGGAAGAGAAATTTATGCTCTACAATGTACAACATATTTCCTTTATTTGAGAACAATTCTCAATATTATACCAATGTAGAAAATGGATTCCAGACATCTTGTCCATCTCATGGACATAAAGTCGCGTTTGTTTGTTTAATGCGATGGGTATTCAACACTTATAGGATTATGCAAAGCATTGTGACGTACAACTATATTCAACAAGGATTTAAATTATTAAATATAGCTCCCACTATTTTTCTCGGATTAATAGCCCTCACCATTAATGCGGAAAATATTTTATATATTTTCTAGTGGGTCCAAGATCCCTTTTTCACTTCTTCTTGAGCTTGCTTTGGCAAGTCACCCAAGAATTGGTTATTTAGGCAGGAACCATTCCAATTGCATCCCATGCAACTCTTGGTCCAATTAGGTGAATAACTCTCTATTCTTTATCCTTTAGATAACACCTAATTGTCATGCCTCTAAGCTCATCAATCCAATTGACTCTTGCCTAGTTGCGTCCAAGCTCTTGCTTTCAACATACACGCATTACTAGCTTGCGTCGTCCGCAACACACCATGGAAAATTAAAATCGCCTTGCTTTGGCAAGCCCGGATTTTAATAGGCCATGATCATGAAGGGTGTTTTGGCAAGAGAAGGCAAAACGCAATATTTATTTGAGGGATTTCTTTTAAGTTTTTTGGTTGATCTTATCAACATGGTCAACTTATTTGGATTGGGCCATCGACAATAAAAGACCAACCTTGTTTATTATTATCTTGTTATCGTTTTTGCTTGTAGCGCCATACACACAAAATAAATAACAAGGCATGAATAATAAACATCCACAAAAATAAAAAACGTGGCATGGATATGGCCTCCAGACTAATGATATTATCAAGCCAATGATAATATCTAATTTCCCTAAAGTGCCGAGCTCATCTCCATGTGCTCCACCATAGCTGCGCGCCTAGGGATGTCTTTTGGCTCCTTTGGTTCTCCGGTCTTCTTCTCCATGTTCTTGGCTATTATCTAAATATTTCTAATTCTAGCCTAACATCTAGAATAAATAAATAACAAAAGCCTCACATGTCGAGGAGAAAAAGAACGACTCGCAGGCCGTAAAACCTAATTAATTATTACATTAATTTGATCAGCTCGCAGGCTGTAAACCAAACCACAAAACAATAAACATCCACAATCCTAGGCCATATCCATCCACCATGCAATAAAGCACATAATACAGTTAAAACCAGTTTTTAACGCGCTTGTTTAATTTTAATGAAATTGGGTAACTAGGGTTTCACAACGGTCCAAAGGATTTACCAAAGAATGGCCGAAATCAACCAAGGAACCGCCACACTAGGCCCGGGCCGGCCGGCCCCTAGCCCGCACGGCTAGGCCGTGTGCTAGGGTGTGCCGTGTGTTACTTGGGCGGCAAGGAGAGAGAGGGACGGTCCCTACATCGGCCATACCTCCTCATGGAATTGTTTCCATAAACAATTCATGGAATTATTTCCATAAACAATATATGGAATTGTTTCCATAAACAATTCATTCCTTGCTGGGTTGTTTCCAAAACACCCTTATGGTATTGTTTCCAAAATAATTCTTTCTTTGGTTCCCAAGTTTAGTTGTTTCCATAAACAACTTCTTAGTTGTTTTCCAAGTTTAGTTGTTTCCAAAACAACTTCTTCCTTGTTGCCCAAGTTTAATTAATTCCATACTTGGAAAACCCCTTTTCCAAGCATGTGCCCATGAACCCTAATTTTTCAAGAACCCAATTATTCACATCCTATGTGATTAAACTCACCAATTCTAACATCCAATTTTAAATTGGGTCTTGTTTGATTGAATCAAATTCAATATTGCATCTACTATGCCAATTTTTCAGTTTTCGCGTAATAAACAATAATACGGTGTATGAACTGAAATCGTAAACACATAATATCATGTTATGCTCTACGACCTGTGGCTCTGATACCACTGTTGGGTTTTGACGTAGGTAACGCAGCGGAATAACAAAAATTAATCCTACTCAAAGCCCACCAAGGATCACAGGAAGAGACATCATAACATGATCAAGGACATAGAAGATGTGTACCTTTTGATTTGTGAGATCACACGAAGAATGATGTCCTCGTCTCTACGGTTGATCCACGTCTAGAGGTGAGATCTAGATTCTTCCTTCAATCAAGTGCTAGCTTGAACCTTGGAGGAAGAGGGATGAAGATCAAAGCAACAAAGCAACAAGGCACAAGGGAGGGGGCGGCCTCCTCTTTGCCGTCGGGTAGAGGGGCGGACGGGGGCTAGGGTTTCGGCCCTAGCTCTTTGTCTTGCTCTCTCTTTTGCTCTCTCCCACTTTTGTGTTATGACTAATAATAACTCATGTAGTGGGAAGGAAGCTAGAGCCCCCTTTATATACTCCAACAACTCCTTGTTGTTCCCATAAAAGAGTTTCCTAATTCTAGATGAACTAGAATTATTCCCTTCCTGGCAAATTAGTCCTACTAAGTTTGCAAGGTGTTGCACAATGATCCTTCTATTCATTAATCCATATTAATTAATCCCAAATCTAGCTCTACTCTATTTGACGTGTGACCCCATAGGTTTCTATATAGTTGGTAGTAACTATTACTAACATGGAGCGGTGTCTAGAAACACATCCATGCAACCCAATCAATAGAAATAGTAAGTGATCCCGACAAACCTTTGTGCCCAATATGTCATATTGCATTATCCCTTTGTCTCCATATCCGGATTGGACACGAGACATAAATAGTCACACTCGTATATCCAATCCATAGTTCCTCGATCCTGGGAATATGCTTATGCTTGCAGATAACATTAATATCTCCATATTAATTTATCTGAGTCTGGCCAGACATTCAATAAGCCTCATCCCTCGAGTGGCCGTGGATATTTACCCCCATTATGTGGGAGGGACAAATCCTATCTACATCACTACGATCTCTAAGCTTGCTTCCTATCACGCCCGATAGCCACCTTTATGATTACCCAGTTACGGTGTAACGTTTGATAACATCAAAGCGCAATATTTCACAACTAGAGTATCTAATGACTTTAAGTCCAAGGATTTCAATAATATTAGCACTACGAAAAGCGATTGTGACTTCACATAATCTAATGTATCCTTTTCGTCGTGGGTCATCCAGTATGCCATTACTCCTAATGCATACCCATGTGTTGGATCGTGATATCTCCATATCAATCCAACCCCATACTAGTCTATAGATGATTGTCCTATTTAATCATTATAATCGACTAGGGATATTTAAGAATATAACACTTATATTCTAAGGACTTCATTCATGTTAGCATATCTCCATATCGATAACATAATGAATCGTAAATCCATATATTTGTCACAATTAATTGATTGCCTCTAGGGCACAATTCCAACAGTGGAAGCATGAAGGGCACACTAGGAGTATGGGCATACGAGATGCGCCAGATTGGCTCTAGTGCAAGTGGGAGACTGTTGGAATAGATGCCCTAGAGGCAATCTAGTTTAATATGAATTATTTGTGGCTAGAAATTCATTTATTATTTATTGAATATTTAATATAATGAAGTCCCTAGATTTACAATTGTGTTGTTTATCTTAAATATCCCTAGTCAAATATAATGATTAATGGGACAATCATCTATAGACTAGTATGGGGTTGGATTGATATGGAGATATCACGATCCAACACATAGGTGTGCATTATGGAATGTTGCACTGGATTGACCCATCTCCGAGAATGCTACATACACGTTATGTTAATTCACAAGCGCTTCTCGCGGTGCAATAGTATTGTCATCCTTAGACTTGAAGTCACTAGATATTCTAGTTGTGGATTATTGTGATCTTGGTAGCGTTAAACGCTACACCGTAACTGGGTAGTTATAAAGGCGTGTACTGGATACAATAAGAAGCAAGCTTAGAGATCGTAGTGGACGTAGATAGAGTTTGTCCCTCCCACATAACGGGAGCAAATATCCTAGGCCACTCGAGGGATAGTGCTTATAGAAGGTCTGGCCAGACTCAAATAAATCAATATGGGATATTGAGGTTATCTGCACGAATAAGGCTATTCCATAGATCGAGAAACTATGGATTGGATATACGAGTGTGACTTGTATGTCTCGTGTCCAATCCGGATATGGAGACAAAGGGTTGAGACAATTACTTGTACAAAGGTTGTCAAGATGACTATTCTATTAGTTGGCTAGAATGGATGTTTTGCTAGAGACCGCTCCATATTAGCAAATAGTTGCTACCAACTAGATAGAACCTATGAGGTCACACGCTACATAGAGTAAACTAGATTTGGGAATTAATTAATTGGATTAATTAATTAGAAGGATCACTTTGCAAACCCTTGCAAACTTAGTAGGGACTAATTTGCAAGGAAGGGACTAAATTGAATTCTAGTAGGACTAGAATAAGTCCTTTAGGTAGTTAACAAGGAGTTGTTGGACTATATAAAGGACCTTCCTTCCTTCCTTCCCACATAACTTATGCTCATTAGTGAACATAACAAAAAAGTGGGAGAGAACAAAAGGAGAGAGAGCAAGCAACAAGGAGGCCCGACTGCCCCCTTGCCGCCGCCCCGTCCCCGTCGGCCAAAGGAGGCTGAGACCCTCCTTTTGGGTCTCGTTTTGCGTGATTCTTCTTCCTCTTCCTCTTCCGGGCTATCACCAAGGACTTGGGAGATCTAGGATCAAATATAGGCGTGGATCAACTATAGAGAACGTGACACAATTCGCGTTTGAAGTCATCAAGGAGAACCCTAAGGTGTGTTTATGATTTCTAACCCTTACCATCGTTATGTCTCTTGACTTGTGATCCTTGGAGGGTTTTGCATTGTTTTTTTATTTTTGTTTATGCTTCCGTTGTGCAATCCATGAATCAAAACCCTACACTTTCTTTAGTACTCTCAGCAATATTTCCATTTGCAACAACCACTCTCATTGGTTTAGCTTCTTGGATTGTGCACCCCACTCTAGTTGTGGTGTTGGAGTCCAAGAAGTTGTGAGTGTTGCCAGAGTCAATGAGCACACTGACTCTGTGTTGGTTAATTGTCCCTTCCAACCTTAATGTTTGTGCTCCACTATTGCCAGTGATGGCATGAAGAGAAATCTCAGCCTCATTAGTTAGGGACTTTGGTGTAGAAGGAGAATTGCTGGTGTTTTGCTGTATTAGTTGATCCATCTGTGATATGAGTGTGTCTTCCTCACTCTCTTCATCTCTGTCTTCCTTGCCTTCTATCAGGAAGAGCTGGGTTTCTTGCACTTATGTCCTGGTGACCATTTCTCATCACATAAATAACATAGTCCTTTGGCTCTTCTTTCTGCCATTTCACCTGATTTTAACTTCTTGAATGGTGGATTGTAACCCCCTTGAGTTGTTTCTGGTTTCTTGTACCCAGTCACCTCATTAGTGGAGTGCCAAGATGGAGTGTAGTCTTTTTTTAAGAAGGAACTATTAGGCTTTGCTACATTAGAGCTGAACTTTCCCTTTAGCATTTGCTGCACAGTTTCTACTACTCCTTGATGCATGTCAGCACACAAAGTTTCTTGTTGTCTAGCCATTGCCTTGGCTTGTGCTAAAGTGGTGTGGTTTTGTGCTTGTACGTCTCCTTGAATGTCTTTCCTCAGCACACGTAAGTAACTTTTGACAATGTAACTTTTATTGGAGCCTGGGTGGATGGCCTTGATCATTGGTCTCAGTTCATCAAACCTCTTTTGGTACTCTTTCACAATAGAAGTTTGTGTCAGCTTGTTAAACTCCCCGAACAAATTTCTATGAGCTGGTTCAGCAAATTTCTCACATACAAGAGTACTAAAATTATTCCAAGTAACCATTTCTAAAGTCTCAAATTCTGCCCTAAACCAACTTTCAGTCTCATCAACTAAATTCAAGGATACCAATATCAACTTCTGCAGATCAGTTAATTGATGTAATTGAAAGTATATATTGGCCTTAATTAGCCAACCTAAAGGATCAGTACCATCGAATTTAGGAAAATCAGCCCTTGGTAGAGGTATACCTTGGCTTTAAAATGATCTGAACCCTATTTCTGGTGTTGTTGGTTGAGGTACATTCATGCTCAAATTCTGTGTTTCTGCACTCTTCGAAGTAGATCCCATCACTGCTTTACCGCGGCCGAGAATCCCCTCATGTGTCTGCGTTCGTGAATCGCTCTGGGTGGAGAATTTTCTCGGTTGTTCATGGCCATTTTGACAAGGCTACTGATCTGTTTATTCATTTCCTCCAATTGATCCAAGCGCGTCAGCTGCCCGTGCACCAGATCTAATCCGGCCCTGAGCTCTTTGATGGCTTCGTCAACCGATTGGAGGTGTGCGTCAAATCCTCCTAATTTCTGAGCATCGGCCATGATTGTGTTGTTCTTCCATGGTTGCATAACCTCGTTTTGAGTTGCACAGGGGAGGCTTGCTCTGATACCAATTGTCAGGATTCCGACGATCTCTTCGTCGGAATAACTGCAAGTGTTGATCGGAGGGGACCTTGATTCCACCGGAATCAATTAACACAGAGAGGATTTGAGGAAGAAGAAATTGTATTGCATAATAATGTTCCTTTACAATTTCCGTCTTTATATAAATAGCCCAAATTCAGATTACATTAAACATTAGGGCCTAATTGTAATAAACGGAAATGAATAACTAACAAAAGACACATCACCGTCCCCGTCATCCTCGATGACCACTGCTAGCTGACGTGGGCCAATCTTTGAGCGCTGACTCGGCGGGGCTGATTAATTGAACGGCACCGTTCCAATTGTTTAAGAAGGCAACGGTCAAATAATCGGACGGTAACTGCTTCACCGGTGATCTCATCGTACGGTAGCTGCTACACTTCATTTCGTGTCACTAGTTTAGTACTTCTTGCACTTAGGTCCTAATTATAGGTCATTAGTTTAGCTGTCCTTACATTTCAGTCCTTGACAGCTAACCATTCATGATAGTGGCAGGTCGTCGCCACCGTACTCACTGAAGATGAATGCTGGTGTTTCCATATCGGTTGATTCACAGGCTCGAAAGGGGGATTGGTCAGAGCTTTCACATTTCCGATTCATGTTTTTTGCGAATGCAACGATAGAATTTGCTTGTTCCATTGGATTTCGGAAAATCTATTGCTTGAAACCTTGAATCAGATTCGAAAAATCTAGTTTCTATCTCTCAGAAGGGTAATCTGAAAGAGTAAAGTTGTTTATGTGAAGAAAGAGACCAAAATAGCCTTTCTCATGCTTTAGGATTACTAAATTTCTGGGGGATAATAATGTAAATTCGATGGCAACTCAATGCACCACATGTCTTGAAGCTTGCAAAAGCATATTACTCTGGTCCCCCCTCTCTTGGTGATAGTCTGCTTCTTAAAAGTGGTCAATACAGGTTCTACAAGTGAGAATGGGAGCGCTATGACATCGAAAGAAATGAAAACTTTCCACAATTTCAGTCTTTGAAGTAAAGGTGTTTTTTTTTTTTTTTTTTTTTTTTTTTTTTTTTTTTTTTTTTTTTTTTTTTTTTTTTGAGGGACTTTGAAGTCAAGTTTAGCCAACATGAGTACAGAACTTGGAATTGGGATTTTGGTTTGGGTAATCATGTTTGTGCTCCTTATTGTAGAAACATTCAAATCAAGTATCAAACACAATAGCAGCAGCAGTGGCACACACAATGACGATGAAAGTCAAGCTGAGAAGGATCTGTTCGAAAAATGAAGATGGCAATTTCTCCAAGATATCGTCTGCAGTCAAGGCAGCCCCGAACTATAGTAAATTCAGATTCTGTATCTAAGTGAAAGCAGGGAGGTACATGGAATCCATTTTGTTGCGCCTGAGAAGACCAATGTTGTGATTTTTGGTGACAGCATTGGGAGCACAGTAATTACCTCAAATACGAGTTGCGACTCTGGATGGTGCAAGTACAAGACAACTACTCTATGTAGGCTCTTTACCTCCTAGTACTTGACTGTTTTTATTGAAAGTATTTTGCAGACATTTCGTTTTAACGGGCTATCGCTTCATAGCAGTAGGTTTAACGGTCGAGAACACTGCAGTGAACAAGACAGTGGGTGCAGTGATTGTATTAAACATGGGAGAGGAATCGATATTCCTAAGTTGCGGTTTCACTAACTACCACACCACCCTCAACGCGTATTGTGGTCAGCATTTTTACCGCAAACGGTTACATACAAGGTGGTGGCTTTCTTGTCTACAGCAGGCAAGCTAGGGCACGAGCAGTTTTCCGAAATTGCTCGCTTGAACTCTCTGCTAACGCTTCAGTAGAGAGAAAATTTGTTGTTGCAGCAAACGGGAGAGAGTCGAAATTTGCATCGGATGGTCTTGTGTTTCACTTATCCACGATCTCAGCCTCAAGAGGGACTATGATGGGTGCTGAGACTTTGCTGGGGTTGGCTATGGGTAGAGCTTCACTCGGTTCGGTTAAACCTCCAGTTTCCGGTTAAAACCGATCCGAGGAACCGAAGAAATGGGAGCCGAAAATCGAACCGAGGAACAGTAACCGAACCGTAGCTGGACCCAATTAAATGAGGACTCGGTTCGGTCCATACTATTGGTTAACCGAAACCGGAACCGGGATCGGATCTGAACCGGACCGGAACCGGCGGTTTAACGAAGTGTTTGAGCGTAATGGCCGTTTATGTCTTGTCACATCACACGGTCAGTGACCGTTTGTTACCGCCCATTGGGGCTTTTTTCAGATTTTTTTTCTTTTCAGTATTTACACTTACCCCCCCCCCCTCCCTCCTTTAGAGTTCTATAAATACCAAACACACTACTCTTATTTTTCCACACTCAAACTCATCAAACACTCTCCAATTTCTCTCATACTTCCTCACTAAAATATCAAACACTCTCCAATTTTCTCATACTTGCCCACTCAAAAATTTACTCTCTCAAATTCTCTCAAGTCCTCATACTTCCTCGGTTCTCAACGGCGAATTTCCCTCATTCCTACTCAATTGTGAAGTAACGATCAAGCAATACATCAAAATCATCCATCCTACTCATTCCTCCTCCAAGAATTGCTCCTGGAGTTTGTAAGTTTTATTTTTTGTTGAGCATTTTAATTGCTTTATTTCTTGCTATTTTTTAGTTGTTTGCTACACTTAATTTTAAATTTTCATCCAATCTTTTTAAGAAAAAATGACTTCTTCTCACAATATTCAAATTGATCTGAGTGACTACGACCAAGTAATGGGTGTAGGTACCGGTGTAGATTCATGTGTTGAAGAAAATGATCTGAATATATGATCAAATAAAAGAACTCGTAAAGGGAAACAAAAAATTCATGTTAGGCAATTTATGAAAAAAAAATACCCGATGGCTTAGACGAGGATGGTAAACCCAAATTTAAAGTCGTTTGTAATCTTTGTAAAAAAAAACATTTTGCGCTTCATAAAACTAGTGGATTAGGGTAAATTAAGAAGCATTTACAAAACGTACACCAACTTTTGTTAGAAACACAACCCGAAGGTAACAAATTTGTCCAAACGCAACTACATTATGACGCTCAAGGTAATGTAGTTACTTTTATGTATGATTCGTCAACGGTTTTCGAGAAGTTCCATATCCTCACAATAGGATAAACATGGGTGATACTATTGTGTATATTTTTAACGAGTGGGGTATTAGAGACTGAATTACCGCAATCACTTTAGATAATGCTATTTCAAATGATACCGCGATTTCTCATATTCAAACAATGGTCTCAACACCCTTTGGCGAGAGTCTTGGACGCATCCGATGTGTATGTCACACTATTAAATTAATTGTACAAGATGGTTTAAAAGCACTAAGAGCACATGTACACCCTATTCGTGAAGCTGTTCACTTTATTATGTCTTCACCCCAACGAACAAAGCGTTTTTTGGATGAGTGTTCTCAAAACAAGATGAGAAGAAGGAAGTTTTCAATTGATTGTAAAACAAGATGGAATTCAGTGTACTTCTTGTTACATAGTGTTATTGGGTACGAGCAACTTATTTCACGGTTTGACTATAACAATCCGGCGGTTTCCGTATCAAGTTCTTATTGGATAGTTGGGGAGGCCTTGAGAAATTTTCTTGAACCATTAGTGAAGCTTTTAAAAATGTTAGGTATAATATTCTTTTATTGAAAGCAATTGCGCCTGTGGAAGAAAAGTTTCTCAAATATTTTGAAGACATCCCTTTGAAATTTTGTTTCGGTAGTACTTTTGACCCAAGGACTAAGGATGAGACATTGGAGTACATGCTAGGAAAAATTAAGGAACACACGGGTCATACTATTACACCATCTATTGAGGAAGTTAAAACATGTATTATTTTTATGTTCAAAAAATATGTCATTAGGTATGGTAAAGGTAAGCAAGTATCTCACTCATCTCCTTCAAGTGATATAAAGGATAAGAATAAGGAAAAAATTGGTTTCTTATAAAAGAGTAGACAATCCACCACCACTGGTAGTGGCATTCGGAATTAATGTTGTACCTTAACACTAGCTTTTTGACATAACTATCCGAGGAAGATCTAGAAAACCTAGACGTACTCGCTAGGTGGAATCAACAAAAATCAACATATCATATTGTTTCGATTATGCCACGTGATGTACTAACCCCGCCAGTTTCTACAACACCTTCCGAAACAACCTTTAGTGCAAGTAAAATAGTGTTGTCGGAGAAACGGACGTCTCTGACTTCGGAGATGTTGGAGGTTCTCATATGCTGAAAGGATTGGTGTGATGCCGACAAACACGTACAAGATGTTCGCCCTTTGGACATCGCGGTGGAAGAATTATTCTAAAGCTTAGGATTAGGCTAGGACGAACCGGAAAATGAAGGAGCCTAGACGAGACGACAAATCAAGACAATTATTCTCATTCTTTTCAATAAGTTAATAGACAATGTAAGTCAAAAAAAATGGAAGTGATAGATAGTTGAGTGGGTGTCAACCTAGTTGGGATGTACTTAGACTATAGTGATGCAATTTTTTTTCACATTTTATATTTTGATTAATAATACAAGTTTGTTTTCTTAGTTATGATTACTTGGCCAATTTTTATGTGTTTAGTATTATTATAGCAAACAACCAACCCAAAATAAATTCAAGAACAAGCAAAAGATTGAAAAAAAGCTCAGAACAGGCAAGAACCAAGAACCGAACCGATGTAGTTAACCGGTTCCGGTTCTACGGCCCCGGCTCGGTCCTAGGTATTGGAAAATTTGCGGTTCCGGTTTGACCGAACCGAAAGGCTATAAGTACCGGTTAACCGAACCGGGAACCGGTCGGTTTTCACAAAACTTGTTCGGTGAAACCGAACATGTAGCTCTAGCTATGGGATACCAAACACGATAGCAGTACCAGTGGCACACACAATGACGATGAAAATCAATCTGAGAGGGATCTTTCTCCTGCGTGGGTAAGCTTCGTGATCTGGCTCATCCATATCTCCTGAGAAGAATTAAGTCAATTTCTTGAACGAGGCATTGAGATGAAGAGGCGATGCAAATCACACAGTATTATGTTGATTATACGAAATCTTCTTCACTCATAGCCCATATCAGGTTCACCATTTTGTGGTTTACTAATTACTTACTGTAACACGAGTTAGTAGTTCAAGTTCATTAGTACTAGTCCGAAACACAGATATCTCCAACCATTGCTTCAGTAATAGATTATCACAGCAAAATGAAATAACTTGATTATTTATCTTTCAACGGGGTGAGATAAATAAGAAAAAAATCTAGTTGTTATCTTATGATATCTTAATCATATGCCATCCATACTATTCTAGGCAATTATTATGTTAGACAAGAAGTATAAAGGGAGAGTGGGAGGGCTATGTGTGTGAGTGGGTCATCTTCTTGTGACTCAGACCGAACACGATCCTCCACTTAGAAGAACTTGGATACACACATGCTCCGTGATACTGTTCGTGGTGGAAGGGTATGATAGTTAAATCTACTCTTGGTCATTCTGCCGCCTCCAAAGTCAGAACATGTACCATGGAGCTAAGATTTTTGTACCTTGAAAGAGTGTAAAAATCAGAAAGCGGGTCTCGGGAAATTTTGGCTAATGGCTATTAGTAAAATTTCTTCTGATATTGGTCTGATTCGACCTTTGGTTTCTAGTCACAGAATTACAATCACTAGTTCAACTGTTTTTTTCCTGCAGTGCGTTCCCCTTTTGTACCCATTCGAATGCCGGAACGCTCCCGAAACGTTAGCTTCCGTCCCCCAAAAAAATTGGAGTCCGCAACTTGACTGGAACAGCACGGGGACGCGTTTGATCTTTCCTGAAATGCGTTGTAACAGAACTCCTGTTTAAGAGCTCTGTTATTAGTTTGTTATAACATGTGGGTATCGAGCAAGAACGACGAAAGCAAAACAAGAACGAGACAGATATTTAACGTGGTTCACTAAGGAATTCGTAACGAACCCGCTAGCTACTCCACGGCCAGAACCAAATATTTTATTGAGAAGAGAACCCCGATTACAATGCACGTCGTGGCCGCAACGGCCAGGACGGCGACCTGAAACACCCACGCACACACACCACACAAAAGCTTCTCAAAAGCACAAAAAAATAACGCGTGTGTGTGTCCCTGACTACCCTTTTTAACTAAAAGACCATGTGCCTATATAATGCCCATTACCACCGCCCATAGTTGCTTATTTAGAAACAACTTAACTAAGTTATTTCCTTATGGCTTTTGATTGTCTTGGACCCAAAGTAATTACCAATTTGAATACAAGTCACGAATTCTAACAAATCTCCACCTTGACTTGAATCAACTCAGCAACTCGAAACAGGAACCTGATGTTCTCTCCTCTCAAACCTGAACCGGATGCGTCTCCCAGAACCAGAAACGAGCACGCCTCCCCAAACAGATGTTCTACAGCCGATGTAAAACCTGAATCGCCAAATTGTTGCTTCAACTACCATGCGTTCCTGCAACGAATGCGCCCGATGTGGTTGCACTTCCAGAAACAGAAACTAGTGCTCCACCCAGAACCAGACTCGAATGTATTCATTGAGACAGGACCGAATACATTCCATATGCGCCCAATTGCGCCAGAAAGATGCACTGTGACAAGTGCCCATATGTCATTCATACCAGATGCACCAATGACGAGTGCCCAAATTGTCATGCCAGGTGCGCCCCGTATGCCTCAGATGCGCCATATGCTCGCCAGAAAAAGATCGCGCCAGATGGGAGCTCAATGCGTGTCATGGTACACGCCCAAAAACATGAACAGATGCACGCCACAACAAACTCGTGCATAATGCGCGCCAAAACCAACATCAATGCGCGTGCCAGAAATCTCACGCGCCAGATGCTCCATGCCGTTGCTCCAAATCCAACGAGTTCCTTCAACGCATGAGCCAGAACCAGATTCAATTCACACGCCAGATGCTCCACGCTGGAAGCCAGATTGCGCCTGAAAGCCGATCGCCAGAGCGCCAGATGTGCGTGAACCGCCAGATTCGCGCCGAAACCGAATGCGTGCTGGATATTCCAGATCCCTTGCACGCCTAATCAGACGAGCGCCAGATTGTTCTTAACAGAGCCCGGATAGCCCCCTCCACGGGGCTTCAGATTACGGGTGTACCTGCTTCTCTCTCCCGAACAGTCAATCTTGATCTCCAAACCAGACATCGTTCTTGGCGGAATCTCGAAACCCAACTTCCCGATAGCCTGCTCCACCTGAATCGCGAAACCCTAGCTTTGAGTTCCACCAAACGTTAAACCCAGGCTCTTGGCTCCACCCTAATATTGGAACCCCGGCTCTGATACCAGTTTGTTGTAACAAAACTCCTATTTCTGAGCTCTGTTACCAGTTTGTTATAACATGTGGGTATTCGAGCAAGAACGACGAAAGCAAAACAAGAACGAGACAGATATTTAACGTGGTTCACTAACGAATTCGTAATGAACCCACTATCTACTCCACAGCCAGAACCAAATTTTTAGTTAGAAGAGAACCCCGATTACAATGCACGTCGTGGCCGCAACGGCCACGGCAGCGAACCGAAACACCCATGCACACACACCACACAAAAGCTTCCATAAGCACCAAACAAATAACCCGTGTGTGTGTCCCTGACTACCCTTTTTAACCAAAAGACCATGTGCCTATATAATGCCCATTACCACCGCCCATAGTGGCTTATTTAGAAACAACTTGACTAAGTTATTTCCTTATGCCTTTTGATTGTCTTGGACCCAAAGTAATTACCAAGTTGAATACAAGTCACCAATTCTAACAAATGTATGGGGATATTTTTAGCCGACTTCAAGAGAGGAGAAGACATACCTTGAGCCGACGCTGCTGCACCTTTCTTTGACTAATTTCATGTGAGGCGACGTCCCTAGCCGACGCTGCTGCTCCTTCACCGGCGACGGGAAGACTAAGTTGGTCGGCGACGGCATTAATGGATCACTCACCCGAGAGAGAATTCCCTTTCTACTCACCTCAATCACTCATTCCAATAAACTGATGTAATTTCAGCTGATTTCAGTTCTTCTCAGATAAGAGAGATCTAGAATCTAACTTTCAGTTTCTTCCTCTCAACCCCTTCCCTCCTCCTAAAGATTGAACCAGAAAATATCATTCACCCAGTGCAAAAAAAAAACAGATATCCAGATGAAACAGATCAGAGAGGGAGTCCTCTGAATTAGCGAGCTCTGTTTTCTTTTGTTTCCCGGACAACGACGTCTCTAGCATTTTGGCGAGCAATAAATTTGATGCCCTCGTATATTTTCTAGCATGCTTTGTATTGCAAAAATATTGTGTGGGAACATGTTGTGCAATGTACGTGCTATATTCGTGTTGACTCGCACGCTTCTTTTTTATTTATACAATTTTATTTGTTCCAATTTAATGAAATATCAAATTTTATAAAATGCTAAAATTATTTTAAAAATTGTATAAAAAATGCTAAACTACCAGGAGCAATACATCAATTTATATATTTATATATTTATATATAAATATATATTATATATATATATGTACAAAAATCGTCGTTCCGCCGGCATTTCATCTTCTTAATTTCTGATAATTGCAGTTCCAGGCCTTTGGGCATCCTTGTCCCCTTTGCTTCTCATTTCCGTCCCCGTTTCGATCCTACATAATAATGAACTAGTCAAACTTGTGGCTCAAGGGGGTACTTGACCTAAATATTATTTTTCGACCTTGTTCAAACACACACAAACATACACAATCAAGCAGGTACTTAGAGTGGTAGAACACTAAAAATACGAAACCTAGAAGAAACAAACACAAGAAGAAGAGGGAAAAGAAGAAAAAAAAAACAGATAAATGACATCATTTTACTTACTTACAGCAGCAGCTGATGTGTTTCTTGTTTTGAGTTCTTCTCAGATGAGAGAGATCTAGAATCTAACTTTCAGTTTCCTCCTCTCAACCCCTTCCCTCCTCCTAAAGATTCAACCAGAAAATATCACTCACCCAGTGCCAAAAAAAAACAGATATCCAGATGAAACAGATCTGAGAGAGAGTCCTCTGAATCAGTGATCTCTGTTTTTTTTTTTTTCTTTCCAGGACAACGCCGTCTCTAGCATTTTGGCGAGCAATAAATTTGATGCCCTCGTATATTTTCTAGACATGCTTGTATTGCAAAAATATTGTGTGGGAGCATGTTGTGAAATGTACGTGCTATATTTGTGTTGACTCGCACGCTTCTTTTTTATTTATACAATTTTATTTGTTCGAATTTAATGAAATATCAAATTTTATAAAATGCTAAAATTATTTTATAAATTGTATAAAAAAATGCTAAACTACCAGGAGCAATATATCAATTTATATATTTATATATTTATATTTATATATTTATATATATTTATATATATATATATATATATTTATATATATATGTGTACAAAAATCGACGTTCCGCCGGCATTTCATCTCCTTAATTTCTGATAATTGCCGTTCCAGGCCTTCCGGCATCCCTGTCCCCTTTGCGTCTCATTTCCGTCCCCGTTTCGGTCCTACATAATAATGAACTAGTCAAACTTGTGGCTCAAGGGGGTAACCAGTTCTTTACTCGACCTAAATATTATTTTTCGACCTTGTTCAAACACACACAAACATAAACAATCAAGCAGGTACTTACAGTGGTAGAACACTAAAATACGAAACCTAGGAGAAACAAACACAATAAGAAGAGGGAGAAGAAGAAAAAAACAGATAAATGACATCATTTTACTTACTTATAGCAGCAGCTAATGTGTTTCTTGTTTTAAGTTCTTCTCAGATGAGAGAGATCTAGAATCTAACTTTCAGTTTCTTCCTCTCAAACCCTTCCCTCCTCCTAAAGATTGAACCAGAAAATATCATTCACCCAGTGCCAAAAAAAACAGATATCCAGATGATACAGATCTGAGAGAGAGTCCTCTGAATTAGCGAGCTATGTTTTTTTTTCTTTCCCGGACAACGTCGTCTCTAGCATTTTGGCGAGCAATAAATTTGATGCCCTCGTATATTTTCTAGACATGCTTTGTATTGCAAAAATATTGTAAGGGAACATGTTGTGCAATGTACGTGCTATATTCGTGTTGTCTCGCACACTTCTTTTTTATTTATACAATTTTATTTGTTCCAATTTAATGAAATGTCAAATTTTATAAAATGCTAAAATTATTTTATAAATTGTATAAAAATGCTAAACTACCAGGAGCAACAATGCGTGCCAGCGACTATGGTTTGGTTGGAAGAATCAGGATCAAGAAGTCGAGCAGTGCCAAAGTCGGAAACACAGGGATGGAGCTATGAATTCTGGAGTACATTTTTTGTTGATATGTCCTGATGAATAATTGGGGGGCTACAGTCATGGTGAAGTAAGATAAACCCGAGGCATTCCTTTGACATATTTTATCCTCTTTTCCCAATCAAACTCCATTTCTTCTTCCTCATCTCCCAGTACACATAAGAGGCTCCCTTTCTCCATGTACTCGTAAACCAGAAACATGAATCTCTTGTGTAGGCAGAACTCATAAAGCTTGACGATGTTCCTTTGTTGTATCTCTAATAGCATGCACGCCTCGTCCCAGAAGCTTGTGTCAAAAACTGGAACTCCACCTTCTAATCGATGAAGATTCTTCAAGGCCACTACTTTTCCACCGGGCAGCCTAGCTATGTAGACACTTCCGTATGCGCCTGTGTTGATGCAATATCTAAGATCAAAGTGTTCAGTTGCTCTGATGATGTCTTCGTAGGCAATCTTCCTATCAAAATTCCAAATCTTGAAAAAAATCCTCATGGATTTCTTCTTTTGTTCTTGGCTCAGGTTGATTTTTTTTTTGAAAACTTTTATAAACATTTACCCAACTATACAGAGGCCTATAATTACAACAACTACGACTGTTGTATATAGTGCTTTCTAAACAGACAGATCTTAGCCACGTGGCAATCATCCAGCACACCTAGCTGTGCTCCACACACACCGAATCACCACCCGCGCTGATCCATGTGGGTGCTGCGAGACAGGGCCCTCGCGTACCACCACACGGGACTTGTAGGGACTTAGTGGTTTGGAGGATAGAGTAAGTCATGTCGCACGCGAGCGACAACCAAGCCCGCGCGCGACCTTGGTAACTGTTTTGAGAGATTTATGGCACGAGCTCAATAAACCCGGTCAACCTCATAACGGTTCCGGTATAAGCGGACGACGTGCGTAACGGTTCCTATATACGCGGACGAACGTGCCGTTGTGGATAAGCTAATTAAGCCGCCATTAATGGGCGAATTAACCCACTACAACAGTCACAATCTCTGTTATATATAGGATCGTTAACCCTTTCATACAGGGGCGAATCACCTGAGATACGCGGAAGCTCTGCCAAAATTCTGTCTCTCTCTCATACAGTGCTATTGTCTTACTCTCTCCATACACACAACCCTATTCTTCCTGTGTTCTTTCTATCCCCTGCTCTTGGTGTATATTGAATTCTCTCTGCAGGATTCTCTCGTACACATTTGGTGAACCCGACGTGAAACTTACCATTGCAAGCAACCATATCTCATGAAGATGACGTCAGTAACAGATCGCCCTCCAAGGAGACCACCTCAGGAGAGGAGACCCGTCACACCTCTGCAGCCGCCAGTGAGACTCCGTTATTGGAGGCTCTAAACGCCACCATTCAGAATCAGGGAAAGGACATTCAGGCTCAATCCGCACAAATGGAACGGATAATGGCCATCCTGGGAACCCTTGCTCCGAATCCTACATCGGGCATTGTCGTCTCTCAGGGAGGAGGAACCTCTACCACTCAGGGGACTGGATTGGTACCCACACCACCTAACCCTAATTTCAAAACTCCACCAGCAATGGTGCAGTTACCCTCTGTTCAGGGGCAAACGGCTCAAATACCGCCCCTTACCACACACATTCCTCAAATACCAATTGAGGCACCCAATCTCTCTCCTCCGCCGGCTACGACCCTTCCTCCTGCTGCTGGGGAAGCGCACCAGAATGTGTGACGTCGCTGCTGTAACACCCCCATATTGGCTAAGCCGGAAACCTAGGGGTGTCACTCCGTACCCCAGACCAACTCAATACTGACAGTCAGCTTTAACCACTAGGCCACTGCCCAACTTGTGTTTCTACCCAGATAGATATGTTATGTATAAACAGTTCAATAATGCTTAGTAAAAAAAATAAAAGAAACAAACATAATGAAAGAGGAAAGAACTGACGGGCTCTTACCCGTACAGAGCAGAGAACGACGACGATGGTGAGAGCAACGGAGTGGCTCGCGGTGGTGTCAAAGGAGGAGGCGGCGACGGCGACAGGGGAAGACGCCGGAGACGGTGGCGGCGTCGGACAGGGGCGGTCACGGTCGGGTTCGGTTCTCCCGACCCGGCGGCGTTTGTGCTTGGCAATTCGAACGGGAGAGAGAGCGAGAGAGGGAGATTTGGGTGTGGTTTTGATGTGGGTTTCGTTTCTGGGTTTGATGGGGTTTAAATAGGGTGAGAGGTGAGAAATTCGGCGAGGATTAGGAGTTCATCGGAGAATTCTTCCATTCCGAATCGGGTCACGATTTCGGCAAAAATTGGTTTCTTGGAGCTAAATACTCGATCTTTGTCGAATAGGGAGTGTATTGGGACGGAAATTGGGAGATTTTGGCGGCGAATTTGGTGTTGGTGGTGTTTGGGTCGGAGAAGGTAGCGTGAGAACATCTCCTGTTACTACCAGGAGAGGAAGAAGATGACTGTTTTGGTTAAAAGACACTTTCACCCCCTTTAGTTAGTTAAAAGACACTTTTCACCCACCAGAATTATATTAACTGCATTATTTAAGTTACGAAAAAGACACTAAAGCCCCCTAAAGCTTAAAACAATAGAAATTAACTTTTAAATAATTAAACTAAGACCCAAAGCTTATACTAATATTATTTTAACACCTAATGTGGTTACAAAATAGCCGTTTTAATAAACTAAAACTTAATATTTGTTAAAAATACTCGTTTCTAAATAACGGGGTATTTCATCCTTCCCCCCTTAAAGAAAACTTCGTCCTCGAAGTTTAAACCAAATTCTAAACAACATTAAGGTATGAGTCTCCACTCTAGGGTATAACTACTAATGACTACTAAATGCAAAACTAATGTCATGTATGATATGCAATATGCCATAAGGGTAACTTAAAATAACGTATCTAAAAAAACCGAAGGATTACATCCTCTCCCCCTTAGAGGAGTGACGTCCTCGGAACTCAAAATACCTCGTCAAAAAGGTGGGGATACTTCTTCTTCATGTCATCCTCCGCTTCCCACGTTGCCTCTTATGTGAGGTGACTCGTCCACAAAACCTTTACTAGCTTGACACTCTTGTTGCGGGTTTCCCTTGTCTTGGTGTCTAGAATCTTTACAGGATGTTCTTCATAACTCAACGAAGGATCCAATTCTACCGGTTCCGGATCTAATACATGAGACGATTCAGGCACGTACTTCTTCAGTTGAGATACATGGAATAAATTATGAACACGACCCAAATTTGACGGTAGATCCAATCGATAGGCAACTTCTCCAATCTTCTCTATGACTTCATACGGTCCAATGAAATTCGGGCTCAACTTCCTTTTCTGATTGAACCTCATGACTCCCTTAGTTGGAGAAACTTTAAGAAAAGCCTTTTCTCCAATTTGAAACTCCAGTGGTCTCCTTTTCTTATCAGCGTAGGACTTCTGCCTATCCTGAGCTGCTTTCATTCGCTGCTGGATAAGCCTAACCTGATCTGTCATCTCTTCGATTAACTGTCGACCAATCACTATTGTCTCGCTTATGTCGCTCCAACACAACGTTGTTCGACACTTTCTTCCATACAACGCTTCATGTGGTGCCATGCCAATGCTGGCGTGATAACTGTTGTTGTAGGAAAACTCTATCAGAGGTAGTCTGTCAACCCATGAACCTTGAAAGTCCATAACACATGACCTTAACATATCCTCCAATGTCTGAATATTTCTCTCAGTTTGTCCATCCGTTGCAGGGTGGAATGCTGTACTGAATTTCACCTGGGTTCCCAATGCCTCCTGGAGTGCTTTCCAGAAATGAGAGACAAAGTTGGGATCCCTGTCGGAAACTATAGAGCTCGGGACTCCATGGTATCTCACAATGTTCTTCATTTACGCATCAGCCCTTTGCTCCATACTCCATGTATCCTTCATTGGAATGAACCTTGCTGTCTTGGTCAATCTGTCGACCACAACCCATATCTGATTCAATTTATTCTTCGATGTGGGTAAGGCGGTCACAAAATCCATTGAGATTGAATCCCATTTCCAAAGCGGTACATCCAATGGTTGAACTAAGCCTCCCATTCTCTTATGCTCGAACTTCACCTTCTGACAGGTTAAACATCTTGCTACAAACTCTGCTACTTCCTTCTTCATGTTAGGCCACCAAAATGTCTTCTTCATATCTTTATAAAGTTTGTCTCCTCCTGGATGTATTGATTAGGGTGTGTTGTGCGCTTCACGCATCAACTTCTCCTTGGTTTCTGCACACTTATGTGGTACACACCATCTTCCTTTGTAACGTATACTTCCATCTTCATGGATCTTAAAATCCGCTGTTTGCCCTTCTTCAATCTTCTTCTTTATCCTTTCTAGCTTCACATCTTCTGGTTCGTTACTCCTTATTTCTTCTAAAACATCGGGCACAACTGTCATATTCCCAAGAATATTCTTTACATCCCCTTGATCTACCACTTCAATTTCGAGCTTTCGAAACTCATTGCATAGCCAGTCTGGCAAAACTAGCATAGCATCCAAAGTATGGCTTGATTTTCGGCTTAACGCATCAGCTACCACGTTTGCTTTCCCTTCGTGATACTGGATACGCAAGTCATAATCCTTTATGATCTCTAACCAACGTCTTTGCCTATTGTTTAACTCTTTCTGCGTGAAGATGTACTTGAGACTACTATGGTCTGTATACAATCTACACATTGCACCATACAGGTGATGTCTCCATATCTTTAAAGCAAAAACTATTGCTGCAAGCTCTAAATCATGCGTAGCGTAGTTCTCTTCATGAACTTTCAGTTGTCTTGAGGCATAGGCAATAACTCTTCTTTCTTGCATAAGCACACATCCTAGTCCCTTCTTCGATGCGTCACTCTAAACATCAAACTCACCAGAATCATTAGGTAAAGCTAAAACAGGTGTTGTAGTCAAATTTTCCTTCAATTTCTGGAATGATTCCTCACAATCTTCGCTCCACTGATACTTTACCGCCTTCTTGGTTGGCGTAGTCAGCGGTCTAGCGATCTTTGAGAAGTCCTTCACAAAACGTCGGTAATAACCTGCTAATCCCAGAAAACTTCTTATTTCTGACACATTCTTCGGAGTAGGCCAATCCTTAACTGCTGAAATCTTTCCTGGATCTACTGATATCCCTTCCTTCGAGATTATGTGACCCAGAAATGGTACATGATTTAGACAAAACTCACACTTCGAGAGCTTAGCATACAGCTTCTCATGTCTCAAAGTCTCTAATACTTTCCTGAGGTGTTCTTGATGGTCTTCCTCGCTCTTTCAGTAAACGAGGATGTCATCAATAAAGACAACTACAAAACAATCTAGAAACGTTTTCTCGACACGATTCATTAGATCCATAAATACTGCAGGAGCGTTAGTTAGACCAAAAGGCATAACTGTAAACTTGTAATGACCATACCTTGTTCTAAAGGCTGTCTTCGGGATGTCCTTCTCGGTTACCCGAAGCTGGTGATACCCTGATCTCAAGTCTATCTTTGAGAAAACACTCGCCCCTTGCAACTGATCGAACAAGTCGTCGATTCGGGGTAAAGGGTATTTGTTCTTGATCGTTGTGCTGTTCAACTCTCTATAGTCAATGCACAACCTCAAACTTCCATCCTTCTTCTTCACGAATAACACTGGTGCTCCCTAAGGCGATACACTTGGTCTTATGTACCCTTTCTCGAAGGAGTTCTTGCAACTGATCCTTTAGTTCCTTCAATTCCGCCGGTGCCATACGGTACGGCGCCTTCGAAATTGGAGCTATTCCAGGTGCTAAGTCCAAAGTGAACTCAACCTCCCTTCTAGGTGGCATTCCTGGAATCTCATCTGGGAATACATCTGGAAATTCCCTAACTATCGGTATTTCTTCTAGCACATTCTCCTTCTTAGACACATCTTGGACATAACACAAATAAGCCTTATTCCCCTTCTTCACTTGGTTGACTATGGTCAAAGCTGACACAAGTCGGATATTTGGTTCCCTAGTGATTCCACGGTAAGAAACTTTTTCTCCCTTTGGACACTTAAGTCTGATTTTCTGATCGTGACAGTCTATGACTGCTCGATATTTGCTCATCCAATCCATTCCCAAGATAACATCTATTCCTCCAAGGTTAAATTGTATGAGGTTGGCTGGCAAGGTGCTAGCCGAAATCTTAACTTCGACTTCTACCCCTTCAAAAATGGTGTCACACACTGTTACGTGTCCGGTTAGGGTAGCTACAAGGATGGATATTCTAGACGGCTTATTGAGACCCAATTTATCCACAAATGATGATGCAATAAACGAATATGATGCACCAGAATCAAATAGAGTAAATGCTGGTTGATCATGAACAAGAAATGTACCAGTGAATACTACGCCTGCTGCTTCTGCCTCGGACCTGCTCATCACAGCAATCCATGCAACATTCCCATTCTGCGCTGTGGTTGCCGCTGTACCAGCTCCATTGTTGTTGTTGGCATTAGCTGGGGTATTACTGGCATTCCTGTTCTGACCTCCATTGCCTCCATTTCCCTGGTAGTTCCTCTGCTGTCCTCCATAGTTGTTGTTCCCATTATAATTGTTGCGATTTCCATAGTTCCTGTTGCCAAACTGTTGGTTTCCGTTCCTGTTGTTGCCATTGAATTGTCGGTTTCCTTGATAGTTTCTTCCCTGATTTACTTGTTGGTTCTTATTTGGTCGCGCTCGACACTCAAAAGCACGGTGCCTTCTTGACGAAATTGTGACAAATGACAAGGTTCCCTTGACAGTCAGCTCCCGGGTGGTTCTGCTGGAACTTTTTGCAGATATAACGACGAGGTGGCTCATCCCCATTGTTCTGCTTGTTGCCACGGTACTGGCCTTGGTTAGCTCCTCCATTGTTCGTCTTGAACTTCTTGTCCTGTCCACCATTGTTGTTTCGACTCTGGTTGCTACCATTTCCTCCAGCATTCTCAATCTTGTGCTTTCCGCGATTCTCATCTTGAATTTCCTGGATACGCCAAACAGATGCAGCTCTATCATACACCTCTTGGAGAGTACCATAGGTTCTGCACATTAAGTCCTTCTGCAGATGTAGTTGCAGTCCTGCCATGAACTTCCTAACCTTACTTGCCTCATCAGGCATTAGGTGTCCTGAGAATCGGGATAACTCCATAAACTTCTTGAAGTATTCCGTCACGGAATCACTTCCCTGCTTCAGGTTCACAAACTCTATGTATTTCTGATCCTGGATATGAGATGGATAGAAGCGAGTGCGAAGAGCAGTCTGAAGAGCTTACCAATTGAAGTTGGGTTGAGCCAAGAAAGCTTGACGTGAGTTCCTCCACCATATGTTTGCCTCGTTCTTCAGGTAAAACGTTGCGCAAACTACCTTGCGGTTGTCAGGGCATTCAACCAGTTCAAGGATTTTGTCCATCTCATCGATCCAATCTTCAAGTTCCATTGGATCCTCATTGCCTGTGAAACTTCCAGGCTTCATGTCAGACACCTTCTTTGCCCATTTGGCTGCATTATGATCTCCATTGTTCATATTCTGAGCCATCAGAGTGAATTGGGAAAGAATTGCTCCATGTTGTTGTTGTTGTTGTTTTGGGCGGCCATTTACTCTTGACGGATTCTCCTGGTATAGTATCGTAGTGGTCTATCAGCCATAATCCTACACTATAACCTATTGTATCATTCATACAATAACCTAAGGTACATGTAAAGATAAAATACACGACATGTAAATAGCATTTAGGCATGTAATGTCACACATTGATCATCAAATAAACAGTTACACATGTATTTGCACGTAGGCTAATCACATCTTATTTCTTGTGCTTCTTAGAAAATTATAAAAGTAATCTATAAGTCAAGAAAAAATTATAATTGTTGGTTTGAATAATCCTTTATGAGTCTACTTTAATATCCAAGTTGATTCAACTCAAAATAATTCATATAATTCAAGTTACACAAAGAATGACATAGCTGCTGTCCCATATCACCAGAATAGAAATTTCAACTTCACCAAGTCATATACCAACTTTAACTTTCTCAAAATGGGCTAAGGTTTCACCCATATTTAGATATATGTGTCTAATAATCACCATAAAAGTTTGAGGTTCATCCAAGATATGGAAGATAGGTAAAAATCAAAGATACCACAGATGGTCACTGGGAAATTCTGGTACTGAACCACGTACTTTGAAAATTCGTATCTAAGTATCCAGAACTCATTTGGGTCTGAAATATTTATGGCATGTTCCTGAGCATGTCTTTTTTCAGGGAAGAATTCAGGAGAAAATAATTCCAAGTTTAAACACGTATGTTACAACAAATACTAACTGCTGCGCAGATTTGAACGTCACAACACAATGCAACAAAAGTTGAATTCATACTCCAATTAAATAAAAATGCAATTTATTCAAATCCCAAAATGAATTCTTGAAACACAAATATTATCCTAGAATCAAATCATCCTGCCAAATCAAACTAACTTAAAGGAATAATTTCTTAAAATAAAACTAACATAAATCCTAAACGTTCCTACTTGCGGAAAAGATATTCTAATGTTTTTGGTGATGATGGTGGGGTAGGAGTATGAGGAGTGTATTGTGGTGATTCAGGTGGATCCATATCTTCATCCTTCTCCACCTTTCCCCATGTTTTTTGCACCTTCATGGCTATCTCTTCCTTTTCCATCCTCTCAAGCTTCCTTAGGATTTGTCCTGCTTCATGCTTAGTCTCTGCATCCATAGTTGCTATATTCTCTAAGCGTTCCAAAAGAGTGGGTGGGTCTAATAGGTATTCTTCATACTCATGATGTACGTATTTTGAGAAATTAGGCACTTCTTCTCCCCAAACGTTATCGGTTAATAGGTCGCTGAACTCGTCCTTTATCCCCTTCCAAGGTGTCATCCTTGGTAATCCATTGAGCATGTAGTGACACATGGTCAACGGGTCTTTGAAAGATCCTTTGTGCCTTTTGCTCCAAGCGATGCACAAATTCTGGATGTAGAGTTTCTAAACCTGGATGGTAGATCACGCCACGTGGATGGTCGGCTTCAGTAAGATTGTCATAAGTAGGTATGGGCGGTCTGAATCCTGTATGTGGAGTTGGAGTTGGAACGGGTTCTTCTTCAATTGGATCTTCTTCTGGATCTTCTTCTATTGGATCTTCTTCTGGCTTGTACTTCGGGCCATCCTTCATCCTTTTGACAAGTTGCTCGTACTTCTTGAGTTTCCTGCGTAGGCTTCCAACCAAATCGCTATCGTTATCGTACTTGTCCTCGTTGGGCTTCCATCGTCCTTCTTTAGCGATGACTAGGTCGGGGTGATCCTGCTTTACTTCGTTCCATGGTCATGTGTAGGGTAGTCCATTGATTATCACGTCACACACCACTATTGGGTTCCGGAAATGTGGGGCTCTATTAGCATCGCTCCATTGGTGGCATCGATCCCTGACACGTGCGCAGTAGCTATCAATGCTTTCCCGTACTTCCAGGAACTTTAGGCGATATGGTGAGGCTCCAATACTAGATGAAACAGATTCAGATTGAGCAGACATCTGAAAGAATTAAGAAAGAGAAAGAGTCTCAGCATTGTTCTATACCACGCATATATTCTTAAAATCTTAAGCATTCTAAAAAAAACTAAGCAGTAAATCTTAGATATAGAGTTCTAAGCATATAGCACAAAAATCAAGCAAATTTCTAAATGCTAAACTATCCCACAACCCCGGCTTATTAAAATTTTAATTCTTTTTCCTATGTCCATTTTAAAAATTTCTTTATATAAAAATTTTTACTTTTGGATTGCCGGGCTCTGATACCACCTGTAACACCCCCAAATTGGCTAAGCCGGAAACCCAGGGGTGTCACTCCGTACCCCATACCAACCCAATACTGACAGTCAGCTTTAACCACTAGGCCACTGCCCAACTTGTGTTTCTAACCAGATAGATATGTTATGTATAAACAGTTCAATAATGCTTAGTAAAAAAAAATAAAAGAAACAAACATAATGAAAGAGGAAAGAACTGACGGGTTCTTACCCGTACAGAGCAGAGAACGACGACGATGGTGAGAGCGACGGGGTGGCTCGCGGTGGTGTCGAAGGAGGAGGCGGCCGACAGCAAGGGCGGCGGCGACGACGACGGGGGAAGACGCCGGAGACGGTGGCGGCGTCGGACAGGGGCGGTCGCGGTCGGGTTCGGTTCTCCGGACCCGGCGGCGTTTGTGCTTGGCGATTCGAACGGGAGAGAGAGCGAGAGAGGGAGATTTGGGTGTGGTTTTGATGTGGGTTTCGTTTCTGGGTTTGAGGGGGTTTAAATAGGGTGAGAGGTGAGAAATTCGGCGAGGATTAGGAGTTCATCGGAGAATTCTTCAATTCCGAATCGGGTCACGATTTCGGCAAAAGTTGGTTTCTTGGAGCTAAATACTCGATCTTTGTCGAATAGGGAGTGTATTGGGACGGAAATTGGGAGATTTTGGTGGCGAATTTGGTGTTGGTGGTGTTTGGGTCGGAGAAGGGAGCGTGAGAACATCTCCTGTTACTACCAGGAGAGGAAGAAGATGGTTGTTTTGGTTAAAAGACACGTTCACCCCCTTTAGTTAGTTAAAAGACACTTTTTACCCACCAGAATTATATTAACTGCATTATTTAAGTTACGAAAAAGACACTAAAGCCCCCTAAAGCTTAAAACAATAGAAATTAACTTTTAAATAATTAAACTAAGACCCAAAGCTTATACTAATATTATTTTAACACCTAATATGGTTACAAAATACCCGTTTTAATAAAATAAAACTTAATATTTGTTAAAAATACTCGTTTCTAAATAACGGGGTATTTCAGCGGCGACGCATAGAGACATTCTTGGCCAACCAACCGTTTGAAGACACCATTATCCCGAAGGTTGATAACGATCCGCCTATCCCACGTAAGATCTATCTCATGCCTAACCCCGCCGGGTATAAGGCTCCTAAGTGGGACAAGTTCGAAGATGTCAACGGGAATGCCCACGAGCATGTCATGCGTTTCATCGATGTGATGGGACCATATGGGGCTGATCCCAAGTTGCTGATGCGCGAGTTCTCGAAATTTTTTGGAAATGTGGCCTACAAATGGTATAGAACGTTGGAAGCCGGATCTGTCAAAACTTGGGACGACATGGTTCAGAAGTTCTACACGAAATTCTTCCAGGTGGAAGAGAAGGTTACCATGATTCATCTCTCCCGCATGTATCAGAAGCGCGAGGAAGATGGAGTCACTTTCATCAAGAAATTCAGGGCTAAATCCTTGGAATGCAGAGACGAGGTGCTTGAGGGCAGGCTCGTGGAGATATGTCTACAAGGCATGCGAGATGAGTACAAAGGTATGTTGATCAACCTACAGACTCCTACCTTTTCAAAATTGATGGAATGAACGAAAAACATAGAGCCTATAGTGGAGAGACAGAAGAAGAAGCACGCCCCTGAACGACCCTCAGGCGGAAACACTATCAAGATTGGAAGGTTTAGCAACAAGAGGGGGCGTGAAGCTGAGGTTAATATAGTTTCGCCGCAAAAGCAGACCAGGGTTACAAACTCAGATGCGCCACCTCTACCATGCTCGATAGAGGAAGTGACTGACTTGTGTAAGCAGTGGCGTAAAGATGGAATCGTGCCTCCACTCGAAAGGATACCCTCCAAGGAGATGATGAGAGACCCGAAGTGGTGCGAATGCCACGAGAAAATTATGCACCCCACAGCTGATTGCAAGAAACTCAGGAACATGGTAAGCCGGAAAATGAAAGAAGGCGAGTTGATTGTCAGCGATCAGAGGCAGGACGTGTGAAGCAATCCACTGCCAGCTCATGCGGAGCAAGAGCCGAAAGGCAAAGAGGTAGCCATGATCGCGATTATGGATCTTGAAGAGATCGCGGAAGACGGCCTGCCTATCATTGCCGAAGTTTACAATTATGAGGACTACAGTATAGACACGGAGGATGAACGTGCCGATCGAATGAAGGGGTCGCACGGTTTTAGCAAGTTCTTCGACGAAATTAACTTTTCGGAGAAGTGCCGGAAAGAAATGACAAAGGCGATTCTAAGGGTAGCAGAAGACTTCGAAGAAGACATCCTGGTCTCCAATGGGAAAGTTGTTAGGGCGTCTCGCTCTACGGAAAAGGTTATGACCTTCTCCGCAAATGACAAGAGGACGGACTCGAGCCACCAGAAGCCTTTGTATGTAACAGCGGTGATCAGTGGTGTCGAATTCAAGAGGGCGTTCGTTGACGGAGGAGCGGCAGTCAATGTAGTCTCGCTCAAAACTTTAAAGTTGGCAGGAATCCCGGAGCAGAAGATTGTCAGACGCCCATCCCCGCTAATGGGATTCGGGAGTGATTCCTGAATGACGATAGGATGGATTCGTCTGGGTGTCCAGGTATGAAAAGTCAAATGTTCAGCCAAATTCTACGTCATTGATGCGAATACTACATATCACATGATCATAGGGCGAGCTTGGATTCATCGCTTCGATGCAGTCCCCTCGACAGCTCACCAAGTGATGAAGGCTATCTGGAACGACAGAATAGTGGAGATACCAGCTTCGGTAAACCCCTTCAACCTAGACGAGGCGCACCTCACTGAAGCAGTGTGGTTTACCGAAATGGCGGACGAGCAAACGCCAGGGCCGTTCAATCCGACTCCTTTTCCTCGATGGGAGGACATCAAGGATCAGTCGCCAGGGGGGGTAATGGTGACAAGGGAAGAAGCTAAGGAAATTTTGTCCACACGCGAGGAGGAACCGCCAGTCGCCTATCAAAGAAAGAACGTGTACACTCTGGAAAGAGTGGTAAAACATGATCTCGCAGGCAAAGAGATAGAAAGATTTTACTCCAATGGGAAGAAATGCTACCGTATATGAAGGTGCGCGGGGGTACCCCCATTCGAGAATGGGGATATCCCTGAGCAAATGAATCAAGTCGAGCATGTCAAACCAACATCAGAAGTCTCAGAGGAAAAGCTGAAAGAAGCACCTGAATGCATGGAGGACAAGACGAAACCTCAGAAGCAAGAGCTGAAGGAATTGTTCCTGAGCCCAGGCGCAGAAAATAAGAGGCCTGTCTTTCTAAGTGCGGACCTCACAAGCGAGGAAGAAGCAAGATTGTTGCAACTACTGACTGAATACAAAGACGTGTTTGCCTAGGAATACAATGAAATGCCTGGTTTGGACACCAGCATCACTATGCACAGGTTAGATGTAATCCCAGGATCTAAACCAGTAAAGCAAAGCACAAGAAGCTTCAGGCATGAGATAAATGTGAAAATCAAGCAAGAAATTGTCAAGCTACTGACTTCCAGGTTCATCGAGCCGAATCATCATCCCACATGGTTGGCTAACATTGTGCCTGTGGTGAAGAAGAATGGGCAGCTTCGCATTTGTGTAGATTTCAGGGATCTGAACCGCTTCTGCCCCAAGGATGATTTTCCGTTGCCCAACATCGATCTGCTCATCGATTCATTTGCGGGTCATCGCATGTTCAGCTTCATGGATGGTTTCAGCGGGTACAACCAAATCAAAATGGACCCTGAAGATGCACGGAAAACCGCATTCATCACGACGGTGGGAGTCTTTAATTACACGGTTATGCCGTTTGGGCTCAAGAACGCGGGCGCGACTTATCAGCGAGCCATGATGGCTCTATTTCATGACATGATGCACAAAGAAGTGGAGTTCTATGTTAATGACTTGGTTTTCAAGTCCAAAGAGGAATCAGACCATTTGGGGGACCTGCGTAAAGTATTTGAAAGGTGCAGGAGTTTCCAGCTAAAGATGAACCCCATGAAGTGTGCATTCGGGGTGACTTCAGGGAAGTTCTTGGGATGCATAATACATCGCCAGGGCATCGAGCCTGACCCCGCGAAGGTATCATCTATCACAAGCATGACGGCGCCACACAATCAAAGTACTCTGAAGACATTTCTGGGGAAATTATCTTACCTGCGGAGATTCATCCCAGCAATCGCAGAAATAACCTTCTGCTTCAGCGATCTTCTCAAGAAGAATGCTGTGTACAATTGGACAGAGGAACATGAGGTCGCGTTCGGGAAGCTAAAGGACCTGCAGACATCGCCAAGGGTAATGATTGCACCGCAGCTTGGATCGCCGCTTTTGTTGTATCTGACGTCGACAAGAGGTCCATAGGGGCACTTTTGGCTCGAGAATATGAAGGGCAAGAAAGGCCGATTTATTATATTTCTCGCATAGTGCAACCAGCTGAATCAAGGTACACAGATATCGAACGACATTGCCTTTCCTTATTCTTCGTAATAGAAAAGTTAAAACACTACTTCGCCTCGCACAAAGTAGTGGTGGTTACAAAGAGCGACCCCATGCGGTATCTCTTGACTCACACCTCTCCTGGCGGAAGATTGGCGAAATGGTATATGACCATTTCCCAATACGACATCACGTGTGTTCGACCACGGGCAATCAAATCGCAAGAAGTGGCAGATCTTCTGGCACAGTTCCCGGATAACAGCTATGAGCCCATGATTGAGGAGGAACTAGAGGGACCCGAGATCTATGCAGTCAAGTTACCTTACTGGACACTTCATTTTGATGGATCGTGAACAAGGAAAGGTGGAGAATTGGAATCGTGTTGACCAAACCAGACAGGGAGGTCATCCAAATGTCCACAAAACTTGATTTCCCAGTGACCAACAATGAAGCGGAGTATGAGGCTCTCATCGCAGGCCTCCGTGCAGCCAGGGCACTGGAAGTAAGCAATTTGACAGTCATGGGGGATTCCAAGTTAATCGTCAAATAGGCTTCAGGCGAGTACGGATTGAAAGAGGTAAATCTGTTACCCTATCGGACTTTGGTGCAGAAGCTGGTACAACAATTCTGCGATGAGCACACGCCTAGAGCTGATAATCGACATGCTAATGCTTTAGCCACTCTGGGATATAAAATGAGTACAGACAAGTGCCCTGCGAGAATTTCTATTGAAGTCCGCATGTCACCAACATTGACAGAGGACGCATGCGAGGATGAGCCCATGGATGATGCAGACTGGAGAAAACCGATATTGCATGCAATTGCTGAGGGAACGAGCAGAGAAAACTGGGCATCCACCAAGGAGTACTGCATACATGATAACGCTCTCTACTACAAAGGTCCAGGAGGAATACTCATAAGATGCGTCTCGCAGCAGGAGGGGCAAGCGTTATTGGAGAAGATACACCAGCACACGTGCGGAGAAGGTGAGGTGTCTATTTATCGAAAAGCCCAAAGGTATGGGATTCATTGGCCGGACATGTCAACGGCTGCTGCGATAATTCAAGGAAATTGTGAAAGCTGCGCATTAATCAAAGATTATCTAGCAATCACTTTGGTTGATGATGACACGGACTGGAGGAAGCCACTCTTCGATTTTCTCACAGAACGAATTGAGCGTGAACAAAGAAAGGAAGCCAAGAAACTGAAAAGAAAGGCAGCTTGATATGTGGTACAGGAAAACATACTCTGGCGAAGGGGTCATGAATGTAATCTACTTCGATGCCTAGATAGAAAAGAAGCGCAAGAGGTGATGGATCTCTCTCACCAAGTAGAGCATCAAGGGGGTGTGAAGCTATGCAGACAGCTCCTCACAGTTGGTTATTTCTGGCCCACCATGGAGACAGATTGTCGCAAAAAAGTAAGGAGATGCCAGGAATGCCAATTCAAGGGCAACCTCATACATGCTCCTGCCGTAGACCTGCATGCACTGGGGACGCCATGGCCATTCCACACTTGGGCTCTAGATTTCGTTGGCCCCATTCGACCAGCCTCACATGGGAACCAGTTCATCCTCACCGCGACCGAGCTATTTACTAAGTGGGTGGAGGCAATACCGCTCAAGACAGCTAATGCGCTCGTGGTGGTCAATTTCGTACAAGAAAACATCATATACAGGTTTGGAATCCCCAACACAATCCTTTCGGATAATGGCACACCTTTTGTAAATCGTCAAGTAGCCGCAAAGCTAGTGGAATACAACATAAGGCATGTCTGTTCCACTCCTTATTATCCAAAAGGGAATGGTCAAGTAGAAGCGACCAACAAGACACTGCTAAGAATTCCGAGCAAGATGGTCGCAGACGATCACAAGAAGTGGGCCGATTCTTTGAACATATCATTATGGGCATATCGAAATTCGCCGAGGACTCCCACAGGAGTCTCCCCGTTCCTTCTATGCTATGGAGCTGAAGCTGTTGTACTAGCGGAGGTGAATGTCAACTCTGCGAGATTGGCCTTCCATGCACTATATGACAATCAACGTGACCATGATTTGATCTTATTGGAGGAAAAGCGAGATCAAGCCAAGCGGGCTAACAAAGCGGTACAAGGAGAGGATCGCTCGCGCGTACAACAAAACAGTCCAACATCGAGATTTCGCGGTCGGGGACTTGGTCTTGCGCGCATCAGATCATTACATGCGGGAGGCGGCCCATCCAAAGTTCGCAGCTAACTGGGAAGGACCATTCGAAGTTAAGAAGTCTTTGACAGTGGTTACTGCACAATACAGAGGCTTCATGGGACTGTCACAACCCCAAGTCCGATCAATATGCGCTGGATTAAAAAGTATTATCCTTAACCTCTCTCTTTACATACATCAGATTACAATGTCTATTTACGTCTAGTACTCTGATACACTCATGCGTTGTTTCCTCCCATATGAGGAACTTGTAAGCTTGCCTCTCCCATATGAGGGACTTGTAATTTTACCTCTCCCATATGAGGGTAATAATAATAAAAGAATTCTCCCATATGAGAAGAATTTTATTACTTTAGTTGTCCCTTATCATTTTATTTACTTCTCTGCTTATTTACAACAAAAGTCTATCTGCCTAGATAGCAGCCATAATGTATGATCCTATGCGATCCAAAGCCTATCTGCTGAGATAGCAGCAATGTTCAAATACGATCTTAAGTGATCCAAAAGCCTATCTGCCTAGATAGCAGCCATAATGTATGATCCTATGCGATCCAAAGCCTATCTGCTGAGATAGCAGCACTGTTCAAATACGATCTTAAGTGATCTAAAAGCCTATCTGCCTAGATTGCAGCCATAATGTATGATCCTATGCGATCCAAAGCATATCTGCCGAGATAGCAGCAATGTTCAAATACGATCTTAAATGATCTAAAAGCCTATCTGCCTAGATAGCAGCCATAATGTATGATCCTATGCGATCCAAAGCCTATCTTCCGAGATAGCAGCAATCTTCAAATACGATCTTAAGTGATCTCAAAGCCTATCCGCCTAGATAGCAGCCAGAATACACAATCCCATGCGATCCAAAGACCGTCTGCCAAGATGGCAGAAATGATCTTAATTGATCTATAAGCCTATCTGTTTCATAATAAGCTACAGCGCTAATGTCTTATGCGACGCAAAATTTATCAGCTTGAGAAAAGCAATTATTCAGGCAAATATCCGAATGCCAAAAGGCGAAAGAAACATAACTTGTTTTATAGCCAACACGCATGCGATATTACAATTTGCTATATCAAACAAGAACGGCAAACGCTAAAGTACACTTCATTAATAGTCAAAATGACTTACAATTTATCTGTCTAGAAAGCATCTTACAAGCGAAAGTTCATACTGAGCTAAAGCACATTTCATTAATAGTCAAAACGACTTACAATTTATCTGTCTAGATAACAGCTTACAAGCGAAAATTTCATAGTAAGAAAACAATCGGCCTACAAATGCTAACAAAAGCTACGCGACGCTATCGTCGAGATCCTAGATCTGAACAAGGCTCCTGACTAGTCTTCTGCCCAAGAGATGTGCCAGATGAACCCCATGTCCAGGCGGATACGGCGGTGAAGAACAAATGGAGAACAATTCCTGGGGCAGAAAGCTTATTTTCCACGGAGACGAGCACCATGGCTCGTCACCCCTTGTTCAAGAACGTGGAGGAAAATAGTTCTCCTCTAGGAAAGCTAGAAGAGAAACACTCCATTCATTACGAGTTGGTAAAAAGTTCAGTATGGAACTGCACCTCGCCGGAAGGCAGCCGGAGATACGACTTGCAAACATAATAGACGAAGAAGAATCTTCGTACAAACATGAGGTATTATGTATATCTTCTTCACAGTGGTCATGAAGATCAGTAAGCTTTGTAAAAGAGATCTTGGGAGCTATTTCTATGGCACAAGGCACAAACTCAGGTTTCACAACCTCAAACTGCCATGAGTCAACAAAAGACAAGCATTGAGGCCAGCAGTCGTAAGGACTCATGGCAAGCCACATTTTGGGATGAAGAACCCAAGCAGCAAGAGGCAGGGTTTATATAGACTTTAGGGGGACTCTTCAGTTCCCTAGCTGAGTCAGCAAAGCATGGAAAACGAGAAAGAATCAATTACTTGCGTCTCAAAAGAGGTAAAATTCAATTACCCTTCTAAAGGCTATGACGATTCGGTGGCACGCCCTAATTAATGACGGAAGGTCATAATAAGAATGGGCTTCCCAAGGAAATCGTGCTTATCTAATAAATCATTAGCGCGAAAATCAAGGCAAGTACGTCATTATGTGACGTCATAATTGATACGCATCAAAGATATTCGTGCAAATCCCAAAAAGGGCAAAACGGGACATACGGTTCCAGAAAAAAAAAAAAGGGGAGAAAACCCTAGCATTACAATAATGTTTTGTTTTAAACATATATTCTTGTTTCTAAAAAAAATCCTTGATCAAAGGGTCTTCTGGAGAAAACGAGAGTGATGTCTCTCTTACTTGGTCCACTTCTCGCTTCAGCTGCTCGTACTTGGCGTTCATCGCATGGAAGAGGTTGACAGCTTCTTCAGCCTTTTGTCGTTGTTCCTCTACCTTCCGTCTCTCAGCTGCGAGGTTGTTGAAGCCACGTTTCAGATTCACGGCTGCGAGAATTCGGGTGATCCTGTTGAGAAGGTACCCAAATCCTAGCTTTCCTTCAACTTTAGTTTGAAGCCCCTTGCATGTGCTGAAAAGCAGCTGCGCACTATGAAGAGAAATGGTCGCAGGAGTAGCCACAGACAGTTGCTCCAGTGTAACGACCCGAGATCTCGGTTCAGGGTTAACGCGACAATCGATAACCAAAAGTAGATTATTAACTATTAAGTTTACATTTCGGTTAAAGTACATAACAAAATTTCGATAATAGGTACAATCCATAAAAATCGTGTGTGATCTACTAAGTGATCTGACTTAAGCTAAACTTCTTCGTCCCGATCCGCGTTCCCATTCCCCAAACTTGATTGACGACCTGCGGTTTTAAAATGGCAAAAGCCGACGCAGTTTTGAAGAAAATGATCAGTAAAAACTGAGTAAATACATACTACGACATGTAAAGCAACGAGTGGCACGGAAGCATGAGTTGAGACAAATCAGAAGATTTAAACAGTAAAACTATCATGTTGGAGAATTTGGAACAACTGGAAGTAACCGAGTAACAAAAAAAACCTCTCAATTTAATAACATTGAGAAACCACGAGTAGTTGGTAAGATATCCTGTATTAACCCCGATATTTATGTTACATGTTTAACTTTAAGTGATGATAGTATTATCTAAAAGAGTGTTTAAGGAAAATATTTTGTTAGTTATCCTAGACTTTTTCTTAAGAAAAGTTAGAAAAGAAAGTAGAAACCAAGTTGTATGTTTATTCTATTTGCAAACTAAAATGTCTTTTAAGTAATGTTTAGGGTACTTTGTGCAATATTGTATGAGAAATAAAATATAGTATTAGATTTTAGTTTAATGCTTTGGATACATCAAATACTTTCATCAATATGAAATAGATAGTGTGCATTATATGATTTGGAACATACTTGTTTTCACTTATTTTGGTGTGACCATCACACTCAATTATCTTGGGACTATATAAGCACAAGTTGCATCATGGTCATCATTTTTCCTCCTCATTTTCTCACTCATGAATGGCACAAGCTCTCATTTCTCTCCTCACTCTCTCAAACCCGGTTTTGTTTCTCACCCACCAAAAACATGACCCAAACATCAAAATTTTGAGGTTCTAAGTGAAGAAAACTCATCTTGGGTGTTACTATATCAAGTGAGGGGCATGTTTTGAGCATTTTCATCAAGATTAAAGGTCCTAGGAGTCATCTTTCATGTCTTCCCCAAACCCACTTCAAGAACACCATGAAAGTATGAGTAAGCTCTACATCTTTTGCATCTACATCATGATTTTGTTCATTCACTCCTCATTCTTGTGATTCTATGAAAAATCTTTAGTTGCATGTTAGTGGATCATCATTTTTAAGATGCAATCTTAGCATTGACCATCTCATTTGTATGCTAGCATTGTAGATTTGCAATTGCATGTTCTTGATTCATCATCATCTTCATGATTTTCACACATGCAAGTATAAAATTGAGTTGTTGGGTATATATGTATATGCTTCAAATATTTTGATTGTTCAATTTCAGATCTTGGAAGAAAATTTCTTGAATGCAACAAGTTTTGAACTATACAAAACCATCAAAATCATGTTTTGAGCTGATTTTCACAAAATCAAGAAAAATAATTAATTACTTCAGAAAATTAAGAAAAATTCATAGTTTGTGTATTTTTCATATGATGTTTCTACAGTAAAAATTTCAGAACCATTGGATTTGTATTTAATTTTAATTGGCCAAAAACTTGGGCTGTTTTTACAATCTGTCCAACCCAGACCAGAGAAGTTTTTCATTGATTTCATGTACTTATTTTACTCCAATGGCTACAAAATTTTGATATGTTGTTCAAATGGGTGTTATTTACTTCCAGTTAAATTTTCATAAGTTTTAGAATTACTATGAATAGTTTATGAATTTATTATCAAGACCGCTATTCAGCCTCTGTTTTATACCTAAACAACTCTGAAAGTTAATGTTTAAAAATACTTAGAAATTTTCATAATTTTTGATATTTTTATATGTTAAGTGTAAACTCTTTATCTATGTTATTTCAAAATTTGAGGTCCCAAATAATTATTTTGAGTCACCTATGAATTTTTTACTAGCGATGGTTACTCTTATCTTATAAGCATGATTTAGAAGTTTATCAAGTTATTAAAGCTAGTTTATGCAAGTTACCTTTTAGTTCATTATATGTTATATTTCTCTTATGTGCTGCATGTTATATTGCATATGCATCTAATAATATGTTTAATACAATACAAGTATATGGATGTGTGAGAAGTTTGTTTATCTTGCATTGATAAGACTAGTATCATTTTGCTAAGTGATTTATGCATGTCTATGTTTGAAATGATTTCATGCTAAATCATTATGTGCTATGTTTGGAATGAACTCATGCTAAGTGCTTATGTGCTATGTTTGCAATGATTTTGTGCTAAGTGATTATATGTATGCTTTGTAGCATTCTTTGCTATTTACGTGACAACGGAGTTGATGATCGTTTGCTTAAAGAAGAATGAATTTGGAATAAGGAATGTTAAATAAATGTATTAAGCTCGCAAGGTGAGTTACCCTACCTCCCGAAGTTTGTACCTACCCTCAAGTTTCCTCAAAGTTTATGTATGTTCATGTCGTCCCTATTATTATGTATGTATATTTTCTTTACCAAATGAAATTTTTATGCCCCATGGATGCTAAAAAATAAATTGAACGTTCCATAAGATAAAATTCGCTTTCAGAAAGGCCACGGTTACCGGAGTGAAACCCCCTGTCGGGTATAGGCAGGCTACGGCCCTTTTGCCGGGGCAATATAAAACGGCACGCGTCGCCTCACGAGCCGTCGCGATGGAGATGTCCCTACGTTATGTTATGTTAAGTCACGAAGGTTACACGGGCCATAAGATAAGAAAATAAGCAAGCATGTTCAAGTACGGTATGGTCTCCACGTGAGACAAAGCAAGGTTCCTACTTGGAACAATACGATTTCACAAGTCCCAAGTTATGCTTTACGTTACGCTTTCTTTACGATACAAGTTATGCTTTATGAATGTCATGCTCTTTCAAGCTTCACAAGTATATGTATGTATGACTATGCCTTATGTTCATGTCGCTCCATGGGAAAGTTAGCCTCTTTTAGTTTTTCAAACCTACGGAGGGGCGTAGATGTAACTCACTGAGCTAGTTGAGCTCACTCTTTCAATTTTAATTTTTTTTTTCCAGGTTTTAAGGACACGTAAGACAAGAAGTAACAAGGTGTTAAGTTCACATGTGTTGGCTTGATGACTTCATGATGATTATGTGCTTAGATGCCGAGTATATGCTAGACGACTCGAGCTATTATGGAATACATGTTTGTATATTGTTTTAAGAATGTGAGATTTGTATAATTATGTGTATGAGACTTTCTATGGGCCATTGTATGATACCTAGAACATTCCCGAGTTATGCTCTGTTTACGTATGAGTCGAGATGGCTAAATAATATTGATTTTTATGTTCCAAATTTCTTTTCTTTACAATCCAAATTGTTTATCAAGACGACCCCAAGTAATTTTTATTTACGCTTCCGCAAAGATTGTCGAAGAAAATTTCAATCACGACTTAATAAATTACTCGTTTAGCCTCTCGACGAGTCAAGGCCGCATTGGCATGTCGCGCCCTCGTCCCGTTAACGCAAAGTTTTATTAATCGCTAATCGGGGTCGGTGGGAGGGGGATGTGACATTTGTGGTATCAAGCCTCTCGACGAGTCAAGGCCGCATTGGCATGTCGCACCCTCGTCCCGTTAACGCAAAGTTTTATTAATGGCTAATCGGGGTCGGTGGGAGGGGGATGTGACATTTGTGGTATCAGAGCATTAGGTTGTAGATACCTAAGATTAATAAACCTTAGAAACTCATTATGTGCTTACTTATGTGAAAATTTATGTGTACGTATGTTATGTACATGATTCTATACTATGCTAGTATAACACTAATATTTAAAAGTCCCAAGATCAGTTAGATCCCATGTTTACATGATTCTATGTGAAATATGTGGCTAAGTATTGCTTTAAATGCTTTAGTGAATTATATTTTAAGTAGTCATGCATGAACATGGTCGAAGTTAACTTGATTTCTTCTTGATACATGAATATGTCTTATGCATGATGATTGTTTTAATTTGTTTAGTCATGGCTAAGATATGAAAGATGAATATAAGTTTCAAGAGAATGGTTAAGCTAGGAGCATGTCTCATATGAACAAGATAAGGAATATGTTTAGGCTAAGGGTTCGTAGATAAGTATAGTTACATGGTTATTATTTCTTGATTGTTTGCCCAAGTAATGTGATAAGTGGGGTATTTGAAAGGTTATGTTATGAAATTTTATTGTATGATAAGTGTGTGTTTATGTGATCCATATGCTATCATGACTCTTTCATTTATGCAAGGTGATTATCTGTGTAAATGCATGTACATGTTATGTGAGGATTATTGACACTAAGTATGCTATGTTTCACGATTAAGCATGATGTTTGTACAAAACAAAATGTGAAAAATTTATAAAAAAATATTACAAGCTTTAAAATATGTTGTTGGTTGTTCTAATTGAAGGATTTATATGCTACAAGTGTGATTTTTATGTCCAAAATAAATTTATACAAAAAAAAATCTTATGTTAAGTCATGCCATTACACGTTATGTTATGTCCATGATATATGCTTGAGCTATGCTTTTGTGTGTACCATTTGAGCATATAAATTATGTGATGTATTACGTGTAGATTATGCATGCCATGTATGTTTCAGCTATTAGTAAGTTATTTCCATGTATATATGCATGTTAGTAAGTAAATTAATTATAAATCTGAGCATGTCGAAAGTTTAAACCGATCTGCGAATGTCAAGTGTTTGGGCCGCTAATGTGCAAGTTGGACGAGCAGCGATATCATCATTACGATGCTATAAGTTGTTCCCACTATGTTCTACGGTCCAACGGGGACTTCTAACACAGTTACGAGCTTGCTGGAGCGGTACAAAGTGTGACGACACGATGTATTGTTCCCTCTCGTAAGTGTGAAAGACAGGACCTCTGGAACAATTACGAGCTTGGTGGAGCGGTACAAAGTGTGACGAAACTGCGTATTGTTCCCTCTCGTGAGCGTGAAGGGCTTGATGTATTTGCCAACCCGAGTTCAACGGTAAGATAACCTATAAGGCTAAGTTGTGCAGTGATTTCATGTTAGTTATCATTTTATATGATTTCATTCATGTTAGAAATTCGTTAAGCGAATTCGAGGACGAATTCTTTATAAGGTGGGTAGAATGTATTAACCCCGATATTTATGTTACATGTTTAACTTTAAGTGATGATAGTATTATCTAAAAGAGTGTTTAAGGAAATATTTTGTTAGTTATCCTAGACTTTTTCTTAAGAAAAGTTAGAAAAGAAAGTAGAAACCAAGTTGTATGTTTATTCTATTTGCAAACTAAAATGTCTTTTAAGTAATGTTTAGGGTACTTTGTGCAATATTGTATGAGAAATAAAGTATAGTATTAGATTTTAGTTTAATGCTTTGGATACATCAAATACTTTCATCAATATGAAATAGATAGTGTGCATTATATGATTTGGAACATACTTGTTTTCACTTATTTTGGTGTGACCATCACACTCAATTATCTTGGGACTATATAAGCACAAGTTGCATCATGGTCATCATTTTTCCTCCTCATTTTCTCACTCATGAATGGCACAAGCTCTCATTTCTCTCCTCACTCTCTCAAACCCGGTTTTGTTTCTCACCCACCAAAAACATGACCCAAACATCAAAATTTTGAGGTTCTAAGTGAAGAAAACTCATCTTGGGTGTTACTATATCAAGTGAGGGGCATGTTTTGAGCATTTTCATCAAGATTAAAGGTCCTAGGAGTCATCTTTCATGTCTTCCCCAAACCCACTTCAAGAACACCATGAAAGTATGAGTAAGCTCTACATCTTTTGCATCTACATCATGATTTTGTTCATTCACTCCTCATTCTTGTGATTCTATGAAAAATCTTTAGTTGCATGTTAGTGGATCATCATTTTTAAGATGCAATCTTAGCATTGACCATCTCATTTGTATGCTAGCATTGTAGATTTGCAATTGCATGTTCTTGATTCATCATCATCTTCATGATTTTCACACATGCAAGTATAAAATTGAGTTGTTGGGTATATATGTATATGCTTCAAATATTTTGATTGTTCAATTTCAGATCTTGGAAGAAAATTTCTTGCATGCAACAAGTTTTGAACTATACAAAACCATCAAAATCATGTTTTGAGCTGATTTTCACAAAATCAAGAAAAATAATTAATTACTTCAGAAAATTAAGAAAAATTCATAGTTTGTGTATTTTTCATATGATGTTTCTACAGTAAAAATTTCAGAACCATTGGATTTGTATTTAATTTTTAATTGGCCAAAAACTTGGGCTGTTTTTACAATCTGTCCAACCCAGACCAGAGAAGTTTTTCATTGATTTCATGTACTTATTTTACTCCAATGGCTACAAAATTTGGATATGTTTTTTTTTTGCAAAGCTACAAAATTTGGATATGTTGTTCAAATGGGTGTTATTTACTTCCAATTAAATTTTCATAAGTTTTAGAATTACTATGAATAGTTTATGAATTTATTATCAAGACCGCTATTCAGCCTCTGTTTTATACCTAAACAACTCTGAAAGTTAATGTTTAAAAATACTTAGAAGTTTTCATAATTTTTGATATTTTTATATGTTAAGTGTAAACTCTTTATCTATGTTATTTCAAATTTGAGGTCCCAAATAATTATTTTGAGTCACCTATGAATTTTGTACTAGCGATGGTTACTCTTATCTTATAAGCATGATTTAGAAGTTTATCAAGTTATTAAAGCTAGTTTATGCAAGTTACCTTTTAGTTCATTATATGTTATATTTCTCTTATGTGCTGCATGTTATATTGCATATGCATCTAATAATATGTTTAATACAATACAAGTATATGGATGTGTGAGAAGTTTGTTTATCTTGCATTGATAAGACTAGTAGCATTTTGCTAAGTGATTTATGCATGTCTATGTTTGAAATGATTTCATGCTAAATCATTATGTGCTATGTTTGGAATGAACTCATGCTAAGTGCTTATGTGCTATGTTTGCAATGATTTTGTGCTAAGTGATTATATGTATGCTTTGTAGCATTCTTTGCTATTTACGTGACAACGGAGTTGATGATCGTTTGCTTAAAGAAGAATGAATTTGGAATAAGGAATGTTAAATAAATGGATTAAGCTCGCAAGGTGAGTTACCCTACCTCCCGAAGTTTGTACCTACCCTCAAGTTTCCTCAAAGTTTATGTATGTTCATGTCGTCCCTATTATTATGTATGTATATTTTCTTTACCAAATGAAATTTTTATGCCCCATGGATGCTAAAAAATAAATTGAACGTTCCATAAGATAAAATACGCTTTCAGAAAGGCCACGGTTACCGGAGTGAAACCCCCTGTCGGGTATAGGCAGGCTACGGCCCTTTTGCCGGGGCAATATAAAACGGCACGCGTCGCCTCACGAGCCGTCGCGATGGACATGTCCCTACGTTATGCTATGTTAAGTCACGAAGGTTACACGGGCCATAAGATAAGAAAATAAGCAAGCATGTTCAAGTACGTTATGGTCTCCACGTGAGACAAAGCAAGGTTCCTACTTGGAACAATACGATTTCACAAGTCCCAAGTTATGCTTTACGTTACGCTTTCTTTACGATACAAGTTATGCTTTATGAATGTCATGCTCTTTCAAGCTTCACAAGTATATGTATGTATGACTATGCCTTATGTTCATGTCGCTCCATGGGAAAGTTAGCCTCTTTTAGTTTTTCAAACCTACGGAGGGGCGTAGATGTAACTCACTGAGCTAGTTGAGCTCACTCTTTCAATTTTAATTTTTTTTTCCAGGTTTTAAGGACACGTAAGACAAGAAGTAACAAGGTGTTAAGTTCACATGTGTTGGCTTGATGACTTCATGATGATTATGTGCTTAGATGCGAGTATATGCTAGACGAATCGAGCTATTATGGAATACATGTTTGTATATTGTTTTAAGAATGTGAGATTTGTATAATTATGTGTATGAGACTTTCTCTGAGCCATTGTATGATACCTAGAACATTCCCGAGTTATGCTCTGTTTACGTATGAGTCGAGATGGCTAAATAATATTGATTTTTATGTTCCAAATTTCTTTTCTTTACAATCCAAATTGTTTATCAAGACGACCCCAAGTAATTTTTATTTACGCTTGCGCAAAGATTTTCGAAGAAAATTTCAATCACGACTTAATAAATTACTCGTTTAGCCTCTCGACGAGTCAAGGCCGCATTGGCATGTCGCGCCCTCGTCCCGTTAACGCAAAGTTTTATTAATCGCTAATCGGGGTCGGTGGGAGGGGGATGTGACATTTGTGGTATCAAGCCTCTCAACGAGTCAAGGCCGCATTGGCATGTCGCACCCTCGTCCCGTTAACGCAAAGTTTTATTAATCGCTAATCGGGGTCGGTGGGAGGGGGATGTGACATTTGTGGTATCAGAGCATTAGGTTGTAGATACCTAAGATTAATAAACCTTAGAAACTCATTATGTGCTTACTTATGTGAAAATTTATGTGTACGTATGTTATGTACATGATTCTATACTATGCTAGTATAACACTAATATTTAAAAGTCCCAAGATCAGTTAGATCCCATGTTTACATGATTCTATGTGAAATATGTGGCTAAGTATTGCTTTAAATGCTTTAGTGAATTATATTTTAAGTAGTCATGCATGAACATGGTCGAAGTTAACTTGATTTCTTCTTGATACATGAATATGTCTTATGCATGATGATTGTTTTAATTTGTTTAGTCATGGCTAAGATATGAAAGATGAATATAAGTTTCAAGAGAATGGTTAAGCTAGGAGCATGTCTCATATGAACAAGATAAGGAATATGTTTAGGCTAAGGGTTCGTAGATAAGTATAGTTACATGGTTATTATTTCTTGATTGTTTGCCCAAGTAATGTGATAAGTGGGGTATTTGAAAGGTTATGTTATGAAATTTTATTGTATGATAAGTGTGTGTTTATGTGATCCATATGCTATCATGACTCTTTCATTTATGCAAGGTGATTATCTGTGTAAATGCATGTACATGTTATGTGAGGATTATTGACACTAAGTATGCTATGTTTCACGATTAAGCATGATGTTTGTACAAAACAAAATGTGAAAAATTTATAAAAAAATATTACAAGCTTTAAAATATGTTGTTGGTTGTTCTAATTGAAGGGTTTATATGCTACAAGTGTGATTTTTATGTCCAAAATAAATTTATACAAAAAAAAAATCTTATGTTAAGTCATGCCATTACACGTTATGTTATGTCCATGATATATGCTTGAGCTATGCTTTTGTGTGTACCATTTGAGCATATAAATTATGTGATGTATTACGTGTAGATTATGCATGCCATGTATGTTTCAGCTATTAGTAAGTTATTTCCATGTATATATGCATGTTAGTAAGTAAATTAATTATAAATCTGAGCATGTCGAAAGTTTAAACCGATGTGCGAATGTCAAGTGTTTGGGCCGCTAATGTGCAAGTTGGACGAGCAGCGATATCATCATTACGATGCTATAAGTTGTTCCCACTATGTTCTACGGTCCAACGGGGACTTCTAACACAGTTACGAGCTTGCTGGAGCGGTACAAAGTGTGACGACACGATGTATTGTTCCCTCTCGTAAGTGTGAAAGACAGGACCTCTGGAACAATTACGAGCTTGGTGGAGCGGTACAAAGTGTGACGACACTGCGTATTGTTCCCTCTCGTGAGCGTGAAGGGCTTGATGTATTTGCCAACCCGAGTTCAACGGTAAGATAACCTATAAGGCTAAGTTGTGCAGTGATTTCATGTTAGTTATCATTTTATATGATTTCATTCATGTTAGAAATTCGTTAAGCGAATTCGAGGACGAATTCTTTATAAGGTGGGTAGAATGTATTAACCCCGATATTTATGTTACATGTTTAACTTTAAGTGATGATAGTATTATCTAAAAGAGTGTTTAAGGAAAATATTTTGTTAGTTATCCTAGACTTTTTCTTAAGAAAAGTTAGAAAAGAAAGTAGAAACCAAGTTGTATGTTTATTCTATTTGCAAACTAAAATGTCTTTTAAGTAATGTTTAGGGTACTTTGTGCAATATTGTATGAGAAATAAAGTATAGTATTAGATTTTAGTTTAATGCTTTGGATACATCAAATACTTTCATCAATATGAAATAGATAGTGTGCATTATATGATTTGGAACATACTTGTTTTCACTTATTTTGGTGTGACCATCACACTCAATTATCTTGGGACTATATAAGCACAAGTTGCATCATGGTCATCATTTTTCCTCCTCATTTTCTCACTCATGAATGGCACAAGCTCTCATTTCTCTCCTCACTCTCTCAAACCCGGTTTTGTTTCTCACCCACCAAAAACATGACCCAAACATCAAAATTTTGAGGTTCTAAGTGAAGAAAACTCATCTTGGGTGTTACTATATCAAGTGAGGGGCATGTTTTGAGTATTTTCATCATGATTAAAGGTCCTAGGAGTCATCTTTCATGTCTTCCCCAAACCCACTTCAAGAACACCATGAAAGTATGAGTAAGCTCTACATCTTTTGCATCTACATCATGATTTTGTTCATTCACTCCTAATTCTTGTGATTCTATGAAAAATCTTTAGTTGCATGTTAGTGGATCATCATTTTTAAGATGCAATCTTAGCATTGACCATCTCATTTGTATGCTAGCATTGTAGATTTGCAATTGCATGTTCTTGATTCATCATCATCTTCATGATTTTCACACATGCAAGTATAAAATTGAGTTGTTGGGTATATATGTATATGCTTCAAATATTTTGATTGTTCAATTTCAGATCTTGGAAGAAAATTTCTTGCATGCAACAAGTTTTGAACTATACAAAACCATCAAAATCATGTTTTGAGCTGATTTTCACAAAATCAAGAAAAATAATTAATTACTTCAGAAAATTAAGAAAAATTCATAGTTTGTGAATTTTTCATATGATGTTTCTACAGTAAAAATTTCAGAACCATTGGATTTGTATTTAATTTTTAATTGGCCAAAAACTTGGGCTGTTTTTACAATCTGTCCAACCCAGACCAGAGAAGTTTTTCATTGATTTCATGTACTTATTTTACTCCAATGGCTACAAAATTTGGATATGTTTTTTTTTGCAAAGCTACAAAATTTGGATATGTTGTTCAAATGGGTGTTATTTACTTCCAGTTAAATTTTCATAAGTTTTAGAATTACTATGAATAGTTTATGAATTTATTATCAAGACCGCTATTCAGCCTCTGTTTTATACCTAAACAACTCTGAAAGTTAATGTTTAAAAATACTTAGAAGTTTTCATAATTTTTGATATTTTTATATGTTAAGTGTAAACTCTTTATCTATGTTATTTCAAAATTTGAGGTCCCAAATAATTATTTTGAGTCACCTATGAATTTTGTACTAGCGATGGTTACTCTTATCTTATAAGCATGATTTAGAAGTTTATCAAGTTATTAAAGCTAGTTTATGCAAGTTACCTTTTAGTTCATTATATGTTATATTTCTCTTATGTGCTGCATGTTATATTGCATATGCATCTAATAATATGTTTAATACAATACAAGTATATGGATGTGTGAGAAGTTTGTTTATCTTGCATTGATAAGACTAGTATCATTTTGCTAAGTGATTTATGCATGTCTATGTTTGAAATGATTTCATGCTAAATCATTATGTGCTATGTTTGGAATGAACTCATGCTAAGTGCTTATGTGCTATGTTTGCAATGATTTTGTGCTAAGTGATTATATGTATGCTTTGTAGCATTCTTTGCTATTTACGTGACAACGGAGTTGATGATCGTTTTCTTAAAGAAGAATGAATTTGGAATAAGGAATGTTAAATAAATGGATTAAGCTGGCGGGGTGAGTTACCCTACCTCCCGAAGTTTGTACCTACCCTCAAGTTTCCTCAAAGTTTATGTATGTTCATGTCGTCCCTAGTATTATGTATGTATATTTTCTTTACCAAATGAAATGTTTATGCCCCATGGATGCTAAAAAATAAATTGAACGTTCCATAAGATAAAATACGCTTTCAGAAAGGCCACGGTTACCGGAGTGAAACCCCCTGTCGGGTATAGGCAGGCTACGGCCCTTTTGCCGGGGCAATATAAAACGGCACGCGTCGCCTCACGAGCCGTCGCGATGGACATGTCCCTACGTTATGTTATGTTAAGTCACGAAGGTTACACGGGCCATAAGATAAGAAAATAAGCAAGCATGTTCAAGTACGTTATGGTCTCCACGTGAGACAAAGCAAGGTTCCTACTTGGAACAATACGATTTCACAAGTCCCAAGTTATGCTTTACGTTACGCTTTCTTTACGATACAAGTTATGCTTTATGAATGTCATGCTCTTTCAAGCTTCACAAGTATATGTATGTATGACTATGCCTTATGTTCATGTCGCTCCATGGGAAAGTTAGCCTCTTTTAGTTTTTCAAACCTACGGAGGGGCGTAGATGTAACTCACTGAGCTAGTTGAGCTCACTCTTTCAATTTTAATTTTTTTTCCAGGTTTTAAGGACACGTAAGACAAGAAGTAACAAGGTGTTAAGTTCACATGTGTTGGCTTGTTGACTTCATGATGATTATGTGCTTAGATGCCGAGTATATGCTAGACGACTCGAGCTATTATGGAATACATGTTTGTATATTGTTTTAAGAATGTGAGATTTGTATAATTATGTGTATGAGACTTTCTATGAGCCATTGTATGATACCTAGAACATTCCCGAGTTATGCTCTGTTTACGTATGAGTCGAGATGGCTAAATAATATTGATTTTTATGTTCCAAATTTCTTTTCTTTACAATCCAAATTGTTTATCAAGACGACCCCAAGTAATTTTTTTTTACGCTTCCGCAAAGATTTTCGAAGAAAATTTCAATCACGACTTAATAAATTACTCGTTTAGCCTCTCGACGAGTCAAGGCCGCATTGGCATGTCGCGCCCTCGTCCCGTTAACGCAAAGTTTTATTAATCGCTAATCGGGGTCGGTGGGAGGGGGATGTGACATTTGTGGTATCAAGCCTCTCGACGAGTCAAGGCCGCATTGGCATGTCGCACCCTCGTCCCGTTGACGCAAAGTTTTATTAATCGCTAATCGGGGTCGGTGGGAGGGGGATGTAACATATCCAGAGTAAACAAGTTGATTTAAGAGAGTAACTTAGTTCATGGGCAGCCAAAGCATTTCAAATCATTTCAATTTATTTGGGCAATCATGAGCCACAAACAACATCAAAAGAGTAATCAAACTTTCTTTCAATTCCAATTTAACCGTTAAGTTTAGCTGAGGCATGTCCAGAGCCACCAGCAGGATCGATGTAGATAGAGGGATCACGAAATAATCACTAAGGGTTCCTTCTAGGGTCTATCAAACCCTATTTCACCCGAGCGTTAAGGGAGCCCATTCGTTAACCCCGCTCACAACATTAGCTAAAAGGCCTTAAGTGTCGACACCCCTATGCCGTAGTGACACTTACAAGTATAAGTAGCACTCTATAGCTCTATAAACCCCTTGGCCTCAATATCTTGATACATTTTGGCTCATCGGGGGCGGATTTGTGAACATTAACGTTCTATCCAATAATAAGAAGCATTGCTTCAATGGTCTTAGCCATAAGAAAATGGAGGATTGCTTGACGCCTCCCATTAATAACAGTACTCTATACATCGTCCTAAGTCTATTAGAGGTATTTTATTTCTTCTCTTTCACATAACTAGAATCAGAATATCAACATTTCACAAGTAATTTCCGAGAGTTCTCAAAGGAGATTAATAAAATAGTTTAACAACTTTCGAGTGGAAAACATGCATTCTCATACTTTTTCATATAACAAAACATTCATTTAAAACATCACACACATACCCGCATTTTGATAATCAAAGGCCGTACATATGTACTTACCTCTTGGCCATGAAAGGCGCAAAGCAAAGCTAGCACTCCTACAACGCTCGTCTCATATGAATTCGGTTCGTATAGACAATGCGGCAGTACGAGCACATACGTCTATCGTGGAGCGGTCCTCAACACCGGCTGGTTATACACAAGTCAAGTACACAATCTATTAGCATTTACCCTCTATATGAGGTTGTATGCAAGAATGCAGTGAAATGTAGGTTATGCAAGCTAACTGCCCAAAACGCCCCTGATACTTCAAAACTGTCTAGTTGCCCGGACCCCAAATTACACTCATACTGGCCCAAAAACAACCAAGAATGACTCTTAACTCGTCCATATGAACTTAGCATTGAAATCTACAACTTTCAATAAATTGCACTTAGGCCCCTAAAGTTTAGTAAAACTGCAAAAAGACCCCAACTATTGACTTGGTCAACATTAGCCGAGAATGACATACGATTACTCCAAATACGCATACAAGACATGCTGACAAAATCCAAGTTACTAAACGAAACTCAATTCAAAGCTTAAGTGAAATTACTATTTTGCCCCTCCTATACAGTTCAGTCAAACTAGTGTTTCCGAAAATTCAAACTTGGTCAAACTTGATATTTAGACTCAGAATATGAATACAAACAAGTTTCGTGAAGAACGCTAAGGCCAGAAATGTCATTCAAATGGTCAAAACCGAATATCAAAGATAGCGAAAAGTCGTTTCAAGTAGTCAACTTTGTGACTGATTTCTGATCAATTGAGAAGGAATTTTATGAAACAGGAAATAGGGTTTTGAAGATGACAGTTCAAGGATTCCAGAACATATTTGAACTCCTAGAAACTCTAAGTATTCAAAGAGATATCGCTACTCAAAGTTGGACAAAAATTCCGATTCAATACATAGAAAAATTCAATAGTGCTTTATGAGTTCAAACTAGCAACTTTAGGCTCGTTTTGTGAGAAATCCGTTATAAATTTGAAGATGACTCAGAGATGATTAAATGAAGTATTATACATCATCTACACACAGGAGAAAGAAAAACAAGATTTCATTAAGATTTGGGGAAGTTATAGATGTCACAAAATTGATACTTCAACATAGCTCCATACTTAGAAAAAATTCAGCTTTTGATGGTTCAAAACACATCAAACCAGCCCACTTCAAGGCCAAATTAAGGTAGGTTAGACTTGAAATCAAACAAATAAATCTGAATGAGAGTTATAGAGCTATGTAGAGGCTTTCCAGAAAGCTAAGAATCATCCAAAACGGATTAAAAACGAGGAAGATACATGAGTCCAAAGTTGGATCAAAAATGCTGGTGGGCCTAACCACATTCTGGGCAGATTAGAGGTTTCTAAATAGGTTAATCGTGTCCTAAGGATCATTTTGGTGCAATACCAAACAAAAATGAGCAAGAAATGAGAGCTTACCAAGAATCCGGTGGCTATGGAGGTTTGGCGGCGGATGGGTTCGACATGCATGGTGGCCGGAGCGAAAATTGTCGAATTGGGGGCCATGCTTGTGCTTCCCGGACTCGCCTCAACACAAGGAACAAGAATATGTGGGTTAATTTCGATGGTTTGCAACGAGAAGGGAGAAATCTGCGAAATACCGAACTAGGGTTCTTACCTTCAAACTCGGATTTCTCACTCGATACTCCATATTTTTTGAAATTGATTTGTGCATTTTACTCCCGGTGTTCTTGGCTACCTCTGGTAGTAGCAGGTCGGGAAGTGGAGATTGTGGTGGAGAAGTGGTTGTGATGAAGGAGGAAGAAGAGGAAGTTGATGTAGTCTCTTTCTCTCTCCCTCTCTCTCTCTCTTTCTTTCTCAGCAGATTGTCAAGTGGGAGAGTGGAGTTGTCCCTAGCTCTTGAGATGTCACAAGGAGTTGGACAAGTGGCATACATGCAAGGGGGGGGGGGGGGGTGAAAGTGTAGTTTTTCAAACTTTTGGGTACAACTTGAATTAGAGCTTCTACTTACTTTTAAATAATTCCACTACCACCCCAAACACTTTAAGTGCTTCAAAATCATCCGAACAACTTCAAAAAATTTCAAACACTCTAAAATTCAAACTTTAAATTCGTGACAAACTATTTACAAATTCGCCCCCAAAGTCTTGCTATTGCACTAAGAATGCTCTCGGAAATGAGGGGTGTTACATCCAGGATCCAGATGGCTTCGGTCAAGAATAGCCTCCTGTCATACGGCTCTATCTCTAGAGATCTCGCGAATGACCAGGGGTATGAGAGGCGCATCCGAACCAGCCAGTCCACATCAGCTTGCTTCAATCCTGATAAATTTGATTCAAGTTTAGAGCATAAAAACTTTAAAACAAAGGTGTAGAATGCAAAAGAAGATAACATACCAGTCCCCTCAAGGATCCCACGCAACGAAGGAATGCGCACTGCTGGAAAAGCCGAAGCATGCTCTTGCTGCATGGCTCGTCTGTCAGCTGCAAGCTCGAGCTCATCATAGTTGGCAGGGAGAGTATAGGCTGCAACAGGTGCGACAGCAGCTCCAACTTGCGAGCTCCAAAAACTCCATGCTTGGGGAACCTCTGGAAGCTCTACCTCTTTTGAAGGAATGGCAACAGTAGTGGCTGCTGCTCGACCAGGAACTTCTTCGGCTGCGAGGGGCTCTTGTGGCTCAGGAGCATTCATTTGAACATCAACATTTGCATGTGATGCTTTGTCTTCCACGACCTGCTCATTTTCATGAACTTCGGCTCCAGCATCATCTGTTTCCATTTCCTCAACTGCAGCATCAGCATCTTCTTCTATTAGCACGGTGTCAGCTTCGATATCATCAAACACCTCAATGATGTCCTCCAAAGGCTCTCCTGCGTACTCAGTAGCTGCGACAGGCTTCTCAACGTAAGGGCTTCGCTCTGGAGCATAAGAGGCAGGGGCCTGCCCTCTTTGTTCTGGCGCGTCCTCATCACCATCGCCTGGGATACAAGACAGGAAATTGTTGAGTTAACTTGTATTATACAGTGTTTTGTTATGTTGATAGATCAAGAGCAAGCATCTCCACACTTAGGTGGGATTGCAGCACCTTCATCATATGCTAAAGATGTGAAACCATATCCTACTAGGGTATCTTCATTAAGCACATCTTTAAGGTGGGTGTGACCTGGGGTGTGAAGAAACTTGTTACGATGATGATTGGGTCACTAAGCCTGGTTTACAAACATTGCTTGAATGATTACCTGAGGGTTCACCACACTTGCCTACTAGACATCGGCGAATATCAGCTTTTGATAAGCCGTGCTTTAACGCACCAGTAATCACTTTTTGGTAAGTCACAGCAAGGTTAAAGATCTCACCTTGTTTGCCACCTGCGATTTCCTCAAAGTCCTCTTGAGCTTGCTCCAAAGCAGCCGCATCTACATCATCAACTTGCTCTACCAAGTCATCAACATGATGTTCTTCTAAACTTCTTCTCTTTATGAGCTCGATCTCATCTTCTTCTCGCTTCCTTCTTGTCTCTGCGGCTTCCGCAACTGTCCTTTCAGACTCAGCAAGGATATCTTTGTCTATGGCTTCGCTGGAAACGCCAGAGTGAGACCCTTGGTTTTCTTCTTTTTCTTGGCCAGGAGGCCGCCGATGGTTTCCGTATCATCATCTGCAAAAGAACAAATTGTTCAATAACTATTGCAAGAGCTAAAGTACGAAGAAGATAAGTTTGTTTGAGATACCTTCTGAATCTTCTTGTATCTCACCTCTTTCTTCTTCTTCTTCTTCTTCTTCTTCTTCTTCTTCGCTTACGACTCTTTCCTCTTCATCATCATCTCTTCCTCTCACTTCTCTCCTCTCATCCTCCTCTTCCTCTTGACCAAAAGGAACAAAAGTCTCAACTGCGAGCTCTTTCCGCACTTTGCTTGGCATGCGACCTTTTACTTTGTCCTTAGAAGCAAGAGACTTCGCAGGAGATGAAGCTGGAGCACTCTTAGGAGGAGAGGAGATTCCAATACCCTTTTGCTTTTGTCTCTTGTGTTGGAATAGATGCCCTAGAGGCAATCTAGTTTAGTATGAATTTGTAATTGGCTAGAAATTCATTTATTATTTATTGGATATTTAATATAATGAAGTCCTTAGATTTACAATTGTGTTGTTTATCTTAAATATCCCTAGTCAAGTATAATGATTAAATGGGACAATCATCTATAGACTAGTATGGGGTTGGATTGATATGGAGATATCACGATCCAACACATAGGTGTGCATTACGGAATGTTGCACTGGATTGACCCATCACCGAGAAGGCTACATACACGTTATGTTGAGTCACAAGTGCTTCTCGGGTACAATGGTATTGTCATCCTTAGACTTGAAGTCACTAGATATTCTAGTTGTGGATCATTGTGATCTTGGTAGCGTTAAACGCTACACCGTAACTGGGTAGTTATAAAGGCGTGTACTGGATACAATGAGAAGCAAGCTTAGAGATCGTAGTGGACGTAGAGAGGATTTGCCCCTCCCACATAACGGGAGCAAATATCCAAGGCCACTCGAGGATAGTGCTTATAGAATGTCTGGCCAGACTCAAATAAATCAATATATGGGATATTGATGTTATTTGCACGAATAAGGCTATTCCATGGATCGAGAAACTAGGGATTGGATATACGAGTGTGACTTGTATGTCTCGTGTCCAATCCGGATATGGAGGCAAAGGGATGAGACAATTACTTGTACAAGGTTGTCTAGATGACTATTCTATTAGTTGGCTAGAATGGATGTTTTGCTAGAAACCGCTCCATATTAGCAAAGAGTTGCTACCAACTAGATAGAACCTATGGGGTCACACGCTATATAGAGTTGTACTAGATTGTGGAATTAATTAATTGGATTAATTAATTAGAAGGATCACTTTGCAAACCCTTGCAAACTTAGTAGGGACTAATTTGCAAGGAAGGGACTAAATTGAATTCTAGTAGGACTAGAATAAGTCCTTTAGGTAGTTAACAAGGAGTTGTTGGACTATATAAAGGACCCTCCTCCTTCCTTCCCTACACACTGATGTTCTAGAGAGATCATAACAGTAGGAGAGAACAAAGGAGAGAGAGAGAGCAAGCAAAGAGGGACGCCGCCCCCTATTGCCGCCGCCCCCTTGTCCTCGACGCCACAAAGGGCCGAGCCCCTTTTGGTGCCTCGTTTTGCGTGATTTCTTCACCCTCCTTTCAATCCGGGCTAGCACCAAGGTGATTGGAGATCTAGGAACAACTCTAGGCGTGGATCAACTATAGAGAACGTGACACTATTCGCGTTTGAAGTCATCAAGGAGAACCCAAAGGTGTGTTTATGATTTCTTACCTTCACTATCGTTATGCATCTAGACTTGTGATCCTTGGAGGGTTTTGCATGGTTGTTTTTTTGATTATGCTTCCGTTTGCGCGATCCATGAATCAAAACCCTACAGTGGTATCAGAGCCACAGGTCATAGAGCATAAACGTAGTTTATGTGTTACATTCTTGTTGTTTTACACCTTAATTTGTTGTTTATCGCGTAAAACAAGACAAATCAAGCATTGGATGCAATTTGTCAAAGAATTAATCATAACAAGACCCAATTATTGCATTGGATGCATGAATTGGTGAGTTTGAGAAATTTTAGGATATTAGATCTAGGGTTTGGGCATCCTTGGGGAAGAAGGAGTTCTCCCACAACAAGGAAACAACCAAACTTGGGCTCCAAGCAAGGAGGTTGTTTTGGAAACAACCTCCACAAGGAAGGTTCGGCCCCTAGGGAGCCGCCCCCCCTTGCTTGCCGCCCAAGCTTGGCGCCCTAAGGGGGCGGGCGGCCCTAACCCGCGGGCCTAGCTTGCGGGTTTTGGGCCGGGCCGGCCCTAGGGCTTTATGGTTCACTTATTTGGGCCCGGGCAATTGGATTGTTGGGCCCATGGACCGTTTTAACCCTAGAAATCCTAAAATCAATTAAAATTGACCAAGCGCGTTAAAATTGGATTTTAACTGTTTATGTGCAAATCGCATGGTGATTGGATATGGCCTTAGGATGTGGTTTGATGTGGATGTTTAATTTTGTGGTTTGGTTTTACGGCCTGCGAGCTGATCAATTAATTGTAATAATTAATTAGGGTTTTATGGCCTGCGTGCCATTTTTTTTCTCAACTTGTGAGATTTATTTTATTTAGTATAGATATTAGCTAGTGCTAGATAAAGTAGATTGTTAGCCAAGATTGGAGAAAAAGAAGCCCAAAGCCAAAGGAGCCACAAAAGATGGAGCATGGAGCATGGAGCACACCACATGACTATGAAGGATGGACCAAAAGATCAAGACGCATGGAGATGTGTTTGTTTAGGGTTCATAGATAATTCCATTGGCTTGGAATTATCTTAGTCTAGAAAAGGCCATATCCACATCACGTTTAATTTCTGTTTTGTGGTTGTTTATTTATTGTCTTATTATTTGTGTGGTTGGTGTATGGATGATGCATGCAATTAGGATAATAAGATAATTTGACAACCCGGATCTATTATTTGGAGTTGTGCCCAAACTCAAATAGATAGATTAGTTGATATTGATCAACAAAAACAATTAAAATTGAATTGAAAATCCCTCAAATTTTAAAATATTGTGTTCTTGCCTTCTCGTTATTTAAACACTCATTATCATCATTATTTATCAAGTTCGTGCGTGCCAAAGCATGGCGACTTGGTTCATAATGATGGAATGCGATGGCACGTAACAATGTGCAATTGTTTAGATAAGAGGTTGAGCACAACTAGGCTATTAATTTGATTAAGAAACCTAGAGGCAATCAATTGGGATTATCCATATGGATGGATAAATAAAGAGTTATTTGCCCGATTGAACCAAGAGTTGCATATGGGATGCAATTGGAATTGTTCCTACCTAAGAAGTAGTCGAATTATGGGTGACTTGCCAAAGCAAGCTCATAAGGAGATGAAAAAGATGGATCTTGGCCCACTAGAAAATATAAGGATATTTTCCGCATTAATATCTTGAGGGTTATTAATCCGTAGTAAAATAGTGGGAGCTATATTTAATAAACTAGCCATTATTAAATATAGTCAAAAAAAAAAAATTCACAAATACTAAAACTTGCGTATTTTCCATTTTGTAGAATTCCAAATGGCAAACAACTCATCGAGTTCACAACATTCCCTACGATCTGTCCTTGAGAAGGACAAGCTCTCAGGAACCAACTTTCTCGATTGGTACAAAAACTTGAGAATTGTTCTCAAGCAAGAGAAGAAGCTGTACGCAATAGAGGAGCAAGTTCCAGAAGGTCCAGAGAATCAGACACCTGCTGCCTTAAAGGCGTATCAAAAGCGTGTTGATGACGCTAATGATGCAGCCTGCCTAATGCTTTGCACCATGACCTCTGAGCTTCAGAAGCAACATGAGAACATGAATGCTGTCGATATGATCGAACATCTAAAGCAGCTCTTCCAAGAGCAGGCGAGGGTAGAGAGGTATGAGGTCTCAAAGGCACTGTTCAAATGTCATCTGGCATAAGGGAACCCGGTGGGACCCCATGTACTCCGAATGATCGGGTACTTGGAGAATCTCGCCCGGCTTGGGTTCCCGGTCGGCCAAGAGTTGGCAACCGATCTCGTGTTGCAATCTTTGCCCGAGAGTTATGGACAGTTCATTATGAACTATAACATGAACGAGATCGTTAAACCACTGCCAGATTTGCTCAACATGTTGAGGACGGCTGAACAGAGCATCAACAAGGGTAAGGGCAAGGCCATTATGATGGTGCATAAAGGAAAGGGTAAAAAGTTTGCCTCTTCCTCCAAGGGCAAAGGCAAGTCAGTTGCTAAGTCCAAGGAACAAGCCCTTAAGCCTGTTGGTGGGATTGCCAAGGTCGTGACTAAGGGTGAATGTCACTACTGTAGTCAACCTGGACACTGGAGGAGGAACTGCCCCAAATATCTGGAGGACAAGCGGCTTGGAATAGTGATTCCACCACCACCAGGTATTTTCGTTGTAGATGTCAATTTAACTGTCTCTACATCATGGGTATTAGATACTGGATGTGGATCTCATATTTGTCGAAATATGCAGGATCTAAAGAGAAGTAAAAGATTGGCTAAAGGGGAGGTAGATCTGCGCGTTGGGAATGGAGCAAAGGTTGCTGCGTTGGCCATAGACGTTTGCGAGCTATCTCTGCCTTCAGGATTAGTTTTAGAATTAAATAATTGCTATTTTGTGCCTGCTATGAGCAGAAACATTATTTCTATTTCTTGTTTGGACAAGGAAGGCTTTATTATTTCAATAAAGAACAATTGTTGTTCATTTTATTTGAATAATATTCACTATTTTAGTGCGCAATTATTTAATGGACTTTATGTCCTTGATCTAAGTAATCCTGTCTACAACATTAATACCAAGCGGATTAAAATAAATGATTTAAATCCTGCTTATTTATGGCATTGTCGTTTAGGCCACATAAATGAGAAACGTGTATCTAGACTCCATAAGGATGGATTGCTAGACTCATTTGATTTTGAATCATATGAGACATGTGAGGCTTGTTTATTGGGAAAAATGACAAAGTCCCCTTTCAATAAGAAAGGTGAGAGGACTAGTGAGCAATTGGCACTCATACATACCGATGTGTGTGGGCCATTTGCCACGCCTGCCAGGGGTGGTTATGTCTACTTCATTACGTTTACTGATGATTACAGTAGATACGGATTTGTGTACCTTATGAGGGCAAAGTCCGAATCCTTTGAAGTGTTCAAAGAATTCAAGAATGAAGTAGAGAAGCAACTTGGCAAAAGTATCAAGGCTCTACGATCGGATCGTGGAGGAGAATACTTGAGCCAAGAGTTTGACGACTATCTTAGAGAGTGTGGGATCGTGTCCCAACTCACTCCACCCGGAACGCCACAATGGAATGGCGTGTCCGAGAGGAGGAATCGAACCCTATTGGATATGGTTCGGTCTATGATGTGTCAAACCGATCTTCCATTATCGTTTTGGGGCTACGCTCTATTAAGTGCAGCTTTTACCATTAACCGTGTTCCATCTAAATCAGTCATGAAGACACCATATGAGATGTGGAGTGGGAGGCGTCCCACACTGTCGTTCATGAGGATTTGGGGCTGCGATGTCTATGTAAAACGTTTACAATCAGACAAGCTAGGGCCTAAATCGGATAAGTGTAAATTTGTGGGGTACCCTAAGGAAACTAAGGGATACTATTTCTACAATCCAACTGAGAACAAAGTGTTTGTTGCTCGGACCGGCGTGTTTCTAGAAAGAGAGTTTGTCTCTAAAGAAGCAAGTGGGAGGAACGTAGAACTTGAAGAAGTTCAAGAACCACAAATCACTGAACCGATTATGGAACATGAACAGGAATCACAAGCAGTTGTGGATCCACCTGTTCAAGTAACACAAGAGCTTCGTAGATCTAGTAGAGTGCGCCAGGAACCCGAGAGGTACGGACTTCTCGTAACTGATTCCGGTGACACGATGCTCATAGATGATGAGCCTACTACCTATGAGGAGGCCATGAATGGCCCAGACTCGCAGAAGTGGCTTGAGGCCATGAGATCCGAGATGGAATCCATGTATGCCAACAAAGTATGGACTTTGGTGGAACCACCTGATGGGGCGCGGCCCATAGGGTGCAAGTGGGTCTTCAAGAAGAAGATCGACATGGATGGTAATGTGATTACCTATAAGGGCCGATTGGTGGCTAAAGGATTCAGACAGATTCATGGTATTGACTATGATGAAACCTTTTCACCAGTCGCTATGACCAAATCCATCCGAATCCTACTTGCGATTGCAGCATACTACGACTATGAGATTTGGCAGATGGATGTCAAAACAGCATTCCTTTATGGGAATCTCCTCGAGGACGTGTATATGATACAGCCGGAGGGTTTTGAGGATCCAAAGCAAGCCAACAAAGTGTGTAAGCTGCAACGATCCATTTATGGATTGAAGCAAGCTTCTAGGAGTTGGAATCGACGTTTTGATGAAGTGGTCAAAGAGTTTGGCTTCATCAGAAACGAAGATGAGTCTTGTGTCTACAAGAAGGTTAGTGGGAGCTCTGTAGCTTTTCTGGTCTTGTATGTGGATGACATACTGCTCATTGAAAACGACATTCCCATGCTGCAATCTGTAAAAGATTGGCTAGGAAAGTGTTTCTCAATGAAAGACTTAGGGGAAGCAGCCTATATACTCGGTATAAAGATCTATAGAGATAGATCTAAGAGGTTGCTAGGCCTAAGTCAAAGTACATATATTGACAAGGTGTTGAAACGGTTCAACATGCAAGATTCCAAGAAGGGATTCTTGCCCATGTCACATGGAATCACTCTTTCGAAGAGTGGTTGTCCTTCCAATGAGATTGAGAAGGAACGCATGAGTAGGATTCCCTATGCCTCGGCCATAGGATCCATCATGTACGCCATGTTATGTACTAGACCAGATGTGTCATATGCCTTGAGTATGACGAGCAGATACCAATCCAATCCAGGTGAGAGTCACTGGATTGCTGTCAAGAACATCCTAAAGTACTTGAGAAGAACTAAGGATGCTTTCTTGATGTTTGGCGGTGAGGAAGAGTTGCGTGTAAGGGGTTACACTGATGCAAGCTTCCAAACCGATAGAGATGACTTTAGATCACAGTCGGGATATGTGTTTTGCCTGAATGGAGCAGCGGTGAGCTGGAAGAGTTCCAAGCAAGAGACGGTAGCTGATTCTACAACAGAGGCTGAGTACATTGCTGCAAATGGCGCAGCAAAGGAGGCTGTTTGGATCAGAAAGTTTGTTTCTGAACTTGGTGTGGTCCCTAGCATTGCGGATCCAGTGGAGTTGTTCTGTGACAACACTGGGGCGATCGCGCAATCAAAGGAACCAAGATCGCACCAGAAGTCCAAGCACGTGCTCAGGAAGTTCCATCTGATTCGAGATATTATCGATAGAGGATACGTTCGGATATGCAAGATTCCTACAGATGATAATCTGTCAGACCCGCTTACGAAGCCTCTCACGCAGTGGAAGCATGAAGGGCACACTAGGAGTATGGGCATACGAGATGCGCCAGATTGGCTCTAGTGCAAGTGGGAGACTGTTGGAATAGATGCCCTAGAGGCAATCTAGTTTAGTATGAATTTGTAATTGGCTAGAAATTCATTTATTATTTATTGGATATTTAATATAATGAAGTCCTTAGATTTACAATTGTGTTGTTTATCTTAAATATCCCTAGTCAAGTATAATGATTAAATGGGACAATCATCTATAGACTAGTATGGGGTTGGATTGATATGGAGATATCACGATCCAACACATAGGTGTGCATTACGGAATGTTGCACTGGATTGACCCATCACCGAGAAGGCTACATACACGTTATGTTGAGTCACAAGTGCTTCTCGGGTACAATGGTATTGTCATCCTTAGACTTGAAGTCACTAGATATTCTAGTTGTGGATCATTGTGATCTTGGTAGCGTTAAACGCTACACCGTAACTGGGTAGTTATAAAGGCGTGTACTGGATACAATGAGAAGCAAGCTTAGAGATCGTAGTGGACGTAGAGAGGATTTGCCCCTCCCACATAACGGGAGCAAATATCCAAGGCCACTCGAGGATAGTGCTTATAGAATGTCTGGCCAGACTCAAATAAATCAATATATGGGATATTGATGTTATTTGCACGAATAAGGCTATTCCATGGATCGAGAAACTAGGGATTGGATATACGAGTGTGACTTGTATGTCTCGTGTCCAATCCGGATATGGAGGCAAAGGGATGAGACAATTACTTGTACAAGGTTGTCTAGATGACTATTCTATTAGTTGGCTAGAATGGATGTTTTGCTAGAAATCGCTCCATATTAGCAAAGAGTTGCTACCAACTAGATAGAACCTATGGGGTCACACGCTATATAGAGTTGTACTAGATTGTGGAATTAATTAATTGGATTAATTAATTAGAAGGATCACTTTGCAAACCCTTGCAAACTTAGTAGGGACTAATTTGCAAGGAAGGGACTAAATTGAATTCTAGTAGGACTAGAATAAGTCCTTTAGGTAGTTAACAAGGAGTTGTTGGACTATATAAAGGACCCTCCTCCTTCCTTCCCTACACACTGATGTTCTAGAGAGATCATAACAAGAGTAGGAGAGAACAAAGGAGAGAGAAAGAGCAAGCAAAGAGGGACGCCGCCCCCTATTGCCGCCGCCCCCTTGTCCACGACGCCACAAAGGGCCGAGCCCCTTTTGGTGCCTCGTTTTGCGTGATTTCTTCACCCTCCTTTCAATCCGGGCTAGCACCAAGGTGATTGGAGATCTAGGAACAACTCTAGGCGTGGATCAACTATAGAGAACGTGACACTATTCGCGTTTGAAGTCATCAAGGAGAACCCAAAGGTGTGTTTATGATTTCTTACCTTCACTATCGTTATGCATCTAGACTTGTGATCCTTGGAGGGTTTTGCATGGTTGTTTATTTGATTATGCTTCCGTTTGCGCGATCCATGAATCAAAACCCTACATCTTGGCCCTCGGGGCGACATCTGCTGGAGAGGACGGAGCATCCCTGGGAGGAGACAGAGCGGGAGTATTGTCTATCAGCGAGTCAGCTAATGCATCCATTACCTCACGAATCCGAGCCTCTACTGGGGGAGCCATTCCCATTGTTAGCAGAATTTTCTCGCCCTGCCTTCTCGCAGCAACAATAGTATTGATCAGCGACTTGGAGCGCTCCCCAGATGCTAACCTCCTCAGGTAGCACTAAAACAGAAAATGGAGTGTAAGTTTCAATGCACCAAAGGAAGGGAATTTAACACGCACGGAGGAAATTGTTTACCTTGGCAAAATCTTCGCTGTACTTGATAACATGCGAAGCACCATCCCTAACAGCGGTCATCTTCTCCTCAAGAATGGTGGATGGGCACAAGTGATTGTCAAGATCCAACAAGTAGCAGCCATACTGGGAGTCATCCAAGCTGCAACTGGGACGGAATGGGAAGGCATTCCTCTTGATTGTAGGAGCTCTGCTGGGCTGAGGAGCCGACTGCGTCTCGAACCTGGCCTGCTGAGTAGTCCAATAAGCAACCCAATTTTTGGAGAAGCGACCTACACGGCCACCTAAAGGTTGAACGGAGGTTAAGTTGCTCCGGAAGATCGTTTGGCACTCGCCAGACAACAGTCACTTTTAGCAGCCTCTCACGATTGATCTAGGCCAAATGGAAGGCACCACCACATCAAAACCAAACTGGGGAGAAACGCGAGTTGGATCAACATTGATTGTGATCCTTTCATACCTGGGTGTAAGCTCAGGAACATACTCAGCGAGCGCATGGAGCGAACCCCAAAAACACCAGCATAAGAATTCGCGATAGCGCTCATGATAGCGCTCATGACCTTCGAAAAGGACCTCTTCTGAAAAAGCAAAAGATTTGGTGGGATACAGCTTCGGGAACCATCGCACATTCTCAATACGCGTGGCATAGGGCCTAGCCGTAAACTTGCTCCGGTCAACGCATATCAGGCTCCAGGTGCACTTGGGAGGATTGGTTCTAAACCATCAAGCAGCCCTCCCACTGGAAAGTTCATCCTCCGTACCTGGGACACACCATTTGTTGGGCCTAGAGGGAACAGGAGCATAGGAGGTCCATCGCTCAAAAACCCACATGGTCAGGAATGCGATGTTGACATAGGTCAACACGTCAAGACGACCGCGAGAGTCCTTGATCGCCACTACCAACTGGTCCAACCTGTGATATAAAGTGCCCAAGACCAGAGGCCCAAGTTCGACTCTCTGGACAAGGGCCAACTTGACAGCAAGGGGAAGGACATGATAGAAAACACCATCATGAGGGTGACCATCGATCATGTACCTTGACAGCCAGGCACAGAGGAAGCCGCACAAGGTTAGGTGGTATCCTTTCCCATTTACATAATTTTTCGCATTCGGGTTCTTGTCCAGAATTTTCTTGGTAATACTACTATTCGCATAGTCTCGAAAGAAGTATTGCACCCGTTTTCCCCAGGTGTTCTTCGCAGAAGTATCAACAAGCTTCCAGTCAGGAAGAACTTTCGCAGATGTCCAACGAGTGGAGATCTTCTTTACCTCGGACAAGCATTCCTCCATCTGCTTGTATAGAGCAAGTTCTGGATCAGTCCTCAAGGGGCTCAGAGGATCACTTCACCAATGGGAGAAAGGTCATACAACATGTGCACATCCTCCAAAGTGGGAGCAGCCTCAAACTCAGCAAAGTGGAAAGTATGAGTCGCAGGTGAATAGCGAGAAAGAAGGTTTAGAAGCATGGACGGATCCAACTTCACGGCAGCACCCATCATAGCACGAACTGCGAAATAAATACCAGCATTGTTCAATGCGATGGCATGGTGGGTCAATACATGGTCGATCCACTCATCCATAAAGTCCAATTTTTGGACAAACGTCTGGGTAGAAATTGCGGTATGGGGGAAATACCCATTTTCAACTCCTAACCTAATCACATCCTTGGAGTCGATTAACTCTAGCATGGCTGCATTGACAGGCGGGGTCAATGTCCGCAATTCTCTGGAGGAGACAGGAGCCGGTAGATTCTTCACCTTAACCCTAGCATGATAGAAATCTTTTCCACCCAAATAGAGGGATTTTCGCCACAAGGTCTGGGGAAGATCAGGTATTTCTTCGGGCTCTTTAATGGGTTTGGATCCTTTTGTCTTGGCCATTCCTGCAGAAGAGCAAGAAAAAAGGGGGGAGAAATATACACACTTTCAGTTTGAATTTCAGTAAGAAATTATGTTATGTCAAAGAAGATGAACAGTCCGGGGTTAATTCTGGGTTTAGAAGTTCAGAATTCGTCTATACTTCTCAGAATTTCAGAAGTTCTACATTCAAAATCGTCACGATCTGGTGGTTGGATCAGTTCTGGGTTTAATAAAAGAGCCTCTTTTGCAGTTCTCAATGAATGACATATCCCAAATAACTATGGGTTTACAGATCCAAGACAGTTCAAGGAATATTTGAGTACATTAAATGGAATTGAGCAAAGCCACCCTTGTTTGGTAAAGCTTGTTTTGATGAAGCAAGTTGAAGAAGACGATTGACAAGGAAGAACTGATGATTGATCACTTGAATCTGTCTTGAAGGCTTCTGGGTATCATTCACCTTAGAGAGAAGCGATGCTTTGCAACAATGGAGAGCACACTGTATTTATCCAAAACAATGAGGAGTTGCGTCCTTTCAGTAGTCGAATCGCAACCGTCACCGTCAAATCACGCAATCACAGGACGAGCTTACGTCATGCCTAAAAACATAAAAAACAGACGGCACGAATCTAGGGATTCTAGGTCATAATGGCACGCACGGGGCTGATTTTGCGTGTATTTTAATTGGTGCGTGACGGCGACGCGTACATTGGTTCCTGCGCATTGAAGCCTATCCGGTTATGTGTCTTCACGCGCAGAAAGGGGGCTTAATGTAGATAGTGCTTTATAGACAGACAGATCTTAGCCATGTGGCAATCATCCAGCACACCTAGCTGTGCTCCACACACACCGGATCACCACCCGCGCTGATCCATGTGGGAGCTGCGAGACACGGCCCTCGCATACCACCACACGGGACTTGTAGGGACTTAGTGGTTTGGAGGCTAGAGTAAGTTCTGTCGCGCGCGAGCGACAACAAAGCCCGCGCGCGACCTTGGTAACTGTTTTGAAAGATTTATGGCACGAGCTCCATAAACCCGGTCAACCTCATAACGGTTCCGGTATACGCGGACGACGTGGGTAACGGTTCCTATATACGCGGACGAACGTGCCGTTGTGGTTAAGCTAATTAAGCCACCATTAATGGGCGCATTAACCCACTAAAACGGTCACAATCTCCGTTATATATAGGATCTTTAACCCTTCCATACAGGGGCGAATCACCTGAGATACGCGAAAGCTCTGCCAAAATTCTGTCTCTCTCTCTCATACAGTGCTATTTTCTTACTCTCTCCCTACACACAACCCTATTCTTCCTGTGTTCTTTCTATCCCCTGCTCTTGGTTTATATTGAATTCTCTCTGCAGGATTCTCTCGTACACAACTGTAATGATGATTCTCTCCGGAACATGAATATTACGGGAAGACTTGAGGCCGCAATGTGAACAAGCTTGTTAGCATTCCCCCGCCGATTCGAACTAGAACAATCTTGGAAAGTGCAAAATTCCGGATTCCATTTAAAACTGTAACCACTTTACCTATCATAAGTAAACTCCGAACTAATTTCACCTTCCAAAGCATCATAGGAAAAGTCAATCTCATTAAAGTTAACCAGAGAATTCGAAACTAATCCACTGAGATTATTGTTGATAGTTTCAAAAGTTTCTGGTGCCGACAAGTGTTGCCAAGACTGATTGGTATGCCACCATTCAAATTGTTGTCGTTCAAGATTAGGGAGGTCACAATGTACAATTCCCTATTGAAGGCAAGATAGGTCTGTGAGCACGTACATCGCACGTGCAATGCACAACATGTTCCCACACAATATCTTTGCAGTACAAAGCATTTCAAGAAAATATATGAGGGCCTCAAATTTATTGCTCGCTTTAGGACACCAAAATTCTAGGGATAGCCCTGGTATGGGTATTCACTTTATTTCTTTTGAAATGTAGTTAAGTTTATCTTTTTGTGCAATTTTGGGTAAAGAAAACAAATTTCCTGAAATTGTTTTGGGTTGTGTATTGCAGAGCTTGCATATACAATGAAGGTGACAGAGAGACGTGATGTTTATAGCTTTGGAGTGGTGGCATTGGAAACGGTAATGGGAAGGCATCCAAGAGAGGTCATCTCTTCGATGTCGTCCTCCTCCTCGTCATTTGGGAAGAATACACAGTTGAAGGATGTATTGGATTCTCGACTTCCCCTTCCCACCAATCCGGTGGTTTTTGAGAATCTGGTAGTCTCAATAGCAGCTGTAATGGCATGCATGTGTCAATATCCTAAATCTCGTCGGACGATGCAACCGGTGTCCCGGGAGCTTACAAAACGAAGATCTTCTTCACTGAGATGGCCTTTGTTCGAGATTACATTGCTGGACGTGATGTCTCAGAATGTGTAGGCCGAACAAAATATCCTGGAGCACTGCTGAACCAATTATGTGTCTTCCTGAAAGTTGTGGAAACTATTTCTGTCTGAATGTGATTACTACCAAATTTTAAGCATTACCAAGGGGTTAGTTTGTAGTTTTGGTTACTCAAAAAAGGATTCTACGTAGGCTAAATGTTTCTTGCTCTGTGTATGTGATGGATCATCATAATACAATTCATAAATTCCCGTAACTTTCTATCACTTCTTTAGTCAACTACAGTTAATTTGTCAGGACTCGTGTATTCTTATTCGATTTCTACGTTTATGCCTCATTTGATTCCATCATTTGTTTTATGGGCTTGGATCTTACCCACCAACCTATCTGCGAAATGGAGCAAGTTATGCAAAATAGTACTTGTGCTGAACAGAAGGATTTTTTTGGATGTGGACGGGAGGGAATTGTCGAGGAGGAGGATGACGCGATTTCTTAACGCGTATGCGCAAGTGGACATTCAAGTAATATAGGGGTGGTATCTCAACCCCAAGTTATCGATCCCACGATGACAGACTTGAGATTATCCAGCTAGACTATTAACTTAGAGTACGGTACAAGTAGGAAGAATTGAGATTAATTGAGTTGTCACCCTCAAACAAGTGACTGAAAATTTAAATAAACAACTAAACTAATATTTTGTATTTTTTATTAATAAACATGTATGGAGAAATTAGGCGATCTCTAGATCACCTAGGGCTATAAACGAATTCTGGTTCAGCTATGTAACACGTCAATCCTATTCAAGTTAAGCTGGGTAATTGCAATGACAATCTCATGTCGATCTCATGTCGTCCGACGTCTCGGTTGATTACAATCTCATGTCGGTTTCATGAGTCTACCGGTCCGTTCTAATAGGCTAACGACATGCACGACAACGGGTCGTGTCGGTCCACCGTTGCACGAAACAGTCAAATCTCACCTACTGAATCTACCCACTAAGGCAAATCCGAACACTTCTCCTTTTCGGTCTCGGTGATTCGGGATTGTGTTCATGTTGCCATCACAATTAGGCTAAGTCATTGTCGTGCACTCATCTAATTAGCTAGTCGCCCGGGCAGTCAGGGGCGGATCCATGATTTTTCTTGAATGGGGGCTAAATATAAAAAATATGATATATTAATGAATAAATAAGTTATAAGGGTAATTATTTGATTTTAGTGGGGGCTAAACTGAATTCTTTGAACATAATACAAGGTAAATTTTCAATTTCTGAAAGTTGAGTGGGGGCTATAGCCCCCACAACCCACTTAGTGGATCCGCCCTTGCGGGTAGCTACTCCATTCATACTAAAGATTAAGGATAGAACAAGAACATGTAACTAAAACAAATACTAAAATTAAGCAAGATGATGAACTATGAACAAACCCTAGTTCTCCTGAATATTAAATTATAACCCCGTCGTGTCAATAGACGAGATTCACTAACAAGTTCAAGAAACTAATTATTCTTTCAAGAGATCCAAATCATACGCATGAAACAAAGTCTATAACCCGGAAAATCATTCGTCTACATGAAAACCTAGGCTCTCATAGAGATGCCTAGCAAATAGTTTAGCTAATGTTAATCAACCAAACAAACCTTACAAGTTTCTCCATACAAATATTGAGAGAGGAGGAAGAAGAAGAAAACCTAGATCTTCATTGAACCCTAGCCTCCTCTCTCCTTGCGTGAGTCTCCTTTTTTTTTTCTTTTCTCCAATAGCGTAGGAATCAAAAATCCCCAACCCGAGGTCGTTCCTTTAATGTTTTTCCTGTTCCATCATTTTAACTTTTGAGAAAAGACACTTAATCCCCTTTGAACATACGTATGATCTTTTTTTTTGGTCTTGTGATCACCTTTTGTGATTATAGGATCATATTGTGGTCTTGCAGGTGATCTTGTGATCACAATTGTGATCCCCTACTTTCAGTGAGTTGCTCTCACATATGGCCACTAAATTTTCACTAAGTATGTGGCTCTCTTCTAGCGGGGGGTTAAAGTGTCTTTATACAAACTTCATTAAATGACATTTGCCTCCCCTGTTCATGTATTATCACTGTTTCTTCACGATTACTTCTTCGCTCCCGAAAAATCTCCAAAGCTTGTTTCTCCTCTCCGCTTCATCTCTCAAGCTCCGTTTTCTGTCAGAACAACACGAAACACAATCCGTGAAATCAAACGTGACAAAAAATACATAAAATCATATGAGAAACGCTAGGATTAACGAATTCATGCACAAAGCTAAACTTCTACATTTTCTCTACATTCATAGTGTAAAACTAAGATTATCAACCTTAAAATCACGCAAAACGATATAAAGCGTGCAAGAAATATAACTCTAATAGAGAGTTATCAGACGAGGAGGAGGAGGATTTTACACACCCTTGCAAGCAACTCTCAATCCCAGAAATTTCACGCTTCTACAACATTGCATTTGGTTATATTTCTCTTCTGTCATTATAAATTGGTCAATGTTTCCGGTCAATCCATCACATTATATATGCCAATAAGTTATTTTGGTTGTTTTCAGTACTAGGATTACCATCAAATTTACTTACCACAAGATAAATCATGCCATTTTATATTTAGTGTTATTTTTTTCTTTCTTAGTTCTGGACAAGACGTGTCTCCTTCATGTTTCTAAACCGCGCAACAAATTGGCACAAAAGCTAGGAGGAGCAAATAAAAAGACTTTTGTCAACGCTACCATAAGGAGAATGAGCAGCAAGCAAATCTGCAACTCCAATACACTCTCTATAGATGTGAACCACAGTGCTTTGGGTGGCCATCAACAAATCATTGAATTGGAACTCTCCATTACCATCTGCACAGCTTCAAGAGGATCAGATTCTACCATAACCTGATACAAATCCATTCCCTTCAAAGCTATTAAACCCTCACAGAGAGCCCAAAGCTCACCACGGGTGACAGAAGTAGGACTTATCCATCTCCGGAAGCTCCATAACCAGGCACCAGACCAGTCTCTGCACACAGCTCTAATGGAGGAGCTAAAATTACCACACAGAAACTGAACAGTTCCACATTTAACTTCACCTTACCAGAAGGAGAGTGAAGCCTTCAACAATTTTAGGACAAGATTTCGAATTTCCTGGGGAGATGAACATGCTACTAGCCACATACCTGGCTTGAGTCAACAAATAACCAACCACATTAGCAGGTTTGACCACTTCATCTTCATGAATAGTCACCATATTTGAGAAACAGTGGTGGCAAACGGAATTGACCCCAAATCAGCACTCCATTCCTGAACCAAAACCTAATTTAAATTCAAATCCAACCAAGTAATCAAATCCCCTTACTCTTTGAAACCCCTTACTCTTCCAAATCTTCATCGACCCTATCACAAGGAGTTCTTGCAGTTGTAGAGACAATACTCTCGTAAACAGAGGCTACAGAAAATACTCCCTTGTTAGATAGCCACACCACTTTGTCCACCCCTGAACCAGCTGGTATCAAGTTGACAACTAAAAAGACTAGTCAAATCCAAACTAGAATAAGGAAGAGAATAACTTAGTAACATCAAATTCCGTCCATCAGTGTCATGCCAAAATGATCAACTGTAAAGCACTAACTCTTCACCACCACAACGACATCCAACAATCTAAAGTCTACCAACCACTTTTCAACCCAGAACAACGTATTCTCCCCAATACAGACATTAACACCAATTCCTGATTAAACTGCTTGTAAGCTCTTACATACCTGCTTCCAAACCCTAGAAGCATAAGGTTTAATTTCAAAGAGTGACCACTCACATCTGGTTTTCCATTTTTCAGAACTAACTCTTGAGACCACACAGATTCATGATTCTGCAACAACTTCCAACCAGACTTAGCTAACATACCTTTGTTGAAATGTGACAAATTCCTCAAGCTCATTCCACCCCTCTTTGGTTTCAATGACTTTCTCCCAACCAAACAGAGAGGTCTTAACTTGGCTAGAACTGCCACCCCCGAGAAATCTCCTACAAATCCTATGAATACTAGATATAATAGAGGGAAGTGCTTCCTTCTTATGCAATGCAGACAGTCAAATCTTAACTCGACTGTCTGCATTGCATAAGAGAGAAGTGCTTGCAGAACAGTTTTAACCAACACCACTATCCCACTAAAGAGAGGCATTCGTGCGAACTACCATTCATTTATCCCGTTCCCACCTAGACCACCACGTAGGCACTACTATCATATTTGCCTGGTAAAGCCACATTTGTGTCAAACAATCTCAAATAGAGGTACAGATGCAACATCAAAGGAATAGCTGGCGAGGCCTTCCAAGAATTACTGAATATGTGGTTCATGAGAAGGCTTAATGGTTCTGGGAGTTGTCATCATGAAGTCACAATCGGCATGTGCAAACTTCACAATCTGCCTGAGAAGCTGACTCTCTCGTCTTCAAAGAGTTAGATTTCAGGAACAACAAATGGAGATGAACGAAAATTCTTCCGCCTTCCTCTTCAAACCACCCCCTCATCCACCACCGCATTCACCGGTGGACGTTCCCAATGAGCTTCGCTGCAGTTAGGCGAACTTTGAACGTCGATTTGTTAAGAATCATGCTCTCTGATGAGGGAAGAAGATGAAAAGTATCTAACAGGATTTGCTATTCATCATGAGAGGATCTCTGAATACTACTAGCAATAAATTATGTATAATTTGACTAAAATTACAATTCTTTATTTTAACTATACATAAAATTTAATGTTTGCTCTAAAACTATCATATAAAAGTTAGTTAGATTGTATCTATCGTAATTGGACAGTAAAGAAAATTTTAAATTAACTACCTATTTTACGTCTCTTTAAATGTATACAGCAAAACAACTATCCACTAAAATAAAGAGCAGAGTAGAGAGTTTATTGAAGATAAAAAAAATAAGAACAATTCAATCTTATTTATATTTTAAAGACAGTAGCCATTTAGATGTCCTATGCTCTAACTACCCAAAACAGTGCATACGTATTTATACAGTATAACAACTACTAACACACCCCAGCTCTTTCTATTATTACATCCAGCCACTCCTACACGTTCTATTTTTACTTCTTTACAGTTGAAATCAATCCTTGTCAGTTTTGTTGATAAAATTACACATCAATCAGACATATACCAAATTCAATGCGATGAATACAGTAAGTACTCTTACAGCTACAAAGGCACTTCATACTTCTCTTAAACACACGCGACCTGTAGGAGAAACACAGCAAACATCCTCCTCAAGCAGACACGCCACCTTATTCAAGCAACTGCTTCACTTTGGTGATATAGTCACTCATTGCTTCATCCCTTGATTTTCCTGCCACAGAATAAGAAACCGGTCTAGTAATTCTCAAGCTGTAGAGAAATACAGGTGCACTGTCAGACTTCAAGTTCCATTCTCATTCTCTTGACCAAATAGTTAATTTAGTTCCATGCATCCCACTTTTCCCTGTCCTTCATGTTGAATATACTAGGGCGGCCTACATTTCAGATAAATAGCACAAAATTCAGAATACAGCTCGCAATCCAGAGAATGCAATAACCAGAATCATGGTTGAGTAGCCGGGCTATAATGAAATAGCCGGTGTTCACAGGCCCAACAGTGGCTTGTTTAAACAGCCCATAGAGAGCCAGCTTGTTCTCATTTGAAGTATTCTCCGGAAGGGTCTTGGCTTTCTCGGCATACTCCTCAAACTCCTCCTGCATACCCATATATTGATGTCAAAGCCCATATAAGGTCAAGTACAGGATCAGCGTCATTAGAAAACTCTGTGGTTCACAGGCACATGTTGTTGGAAAATATCGATTTTGGGTCGACTTTGGACCCGATTTGTGAAGAATCGGGTTATCGATTCGGCGAGGTGAAAGTAGTTTTGGAAACCTTATGTCGAGGTGATCGTCCTACTACTTTATTTCGACCCAAATCGAGTTCGGGTGAATGAAAAATTCATAGGTGAAGATGGCACCTCAAGAAGGTGAATAAGACAACTTCAAGTGGGAAATTTAATTCATCCCACATTGGAGGGAAGAACAAACTTGTTCACCTTATGTAGTTCAAGTTTGCACTATAGGGAACGCCCTTTGGGTGGTACACATTTTGTGTAGGAGAGAGGACCTAGCTATGGTCCGAATCACCACGCGCGCCGCCGTCCGGACGGCTCGGGCACGGGCCGTGGTGTGGGCCTGATTAAACAACAACTTAATCTTTTTGGGCCAGAAACCAACTCCTTTTCAGAATTAAAATCAGCCCGGAAATAATTCTTCACCAGACTGTTTTCGTTGCCCAACCGAATCCAACTGTTCCTAACGGGTGTCTGTCTTCTTTAAAAGGCAGACACCTTCCTCTGTTTCATCATTCCGAAATTCAGTACTCTTCCTCCTTCAAACACAGAGAGAGATATTCACACCATTTAACAGGTTCGACGGGTGCAATTCCAGACGGTACTTCTGCTTGCACGGTGAGAGGCGATTATCTTGGGAGGCCTTCGCTCCGGATCAACAGTACCAATTGGGAGCGAATAAAGCCTTAAGGCCATCGTGTCTATGAACGAGATCGTCTCTGCTTTACTGCTGCAATTCTCGAGACTCTGTAAGTTTTATTATTTCAGTTTATTTTCCTTTTCGGGTCAGATTCTTGAACAGGTTCCAACAATCTTAAGGCTTTATCTCTAATCTGTTCGAGAATCAGTACTGTTAATTTTTCTTTTCTGTAAAATTTTCCAGTTCTGTTCTGTTCGTGACTGCAAAAAATTTCTGTTCGCAATCTTTTCTGCAACAGTAAAATTTTCAGTCTCTATTTATGTTTCTGCAGTACACTTTATTTTCAGTTTCAGTATTATTTTCTGGTACTGTTAATTTTCTGTTACTGTTAAATATTGCTGCTGTTTAATTTTCTGTTACAGTCAAATTTCTTCAGTTTTGTCGAAATTTTTCTGCAACAGTTAAATAGACTGCTCCGTTTATTTTTCTGTAACAGTTAATTTTTCTGTTTCTGTCTAATTTTCGTTAAAACAGTCAGATTATCTGTTACTTTTCTATCTATATCTTTCGGAACCAATTATCGAAAGAATTGTTGTTTCTAATTTAATTTTTCAGTTTATTTTATTTACTGTTAAATTTCAGAAACTGTGTTATTATCATCTTGTTGCTGTTTTTACATAACAGTATATTATTCTATATACATCCATTGGTACTGAATTTTGCGTTGCAAAGTTTCAGCAATGGCAGAAGGAACCACTTCTGGAAGTACCACCAGACCCGCGACTGTGATGGCTATCGGCGGACATGGAGAACGTCCAGAAAAGTTCACCGGGAAGGATTTCAAGATATGGCAACAAAAAATGCTATTCTACTTGACAACCCTCAACTTGGTCGGCGTTCTAAATGAAGAGGCACCAGCGTTGACCGAAAACTCCGAAAAGGATGTCGTGGCAGCGGTAGACGCGTGGAAGCAGTCAGACTTTTTGGCTAAAAACTACATTCTTAACGGCTTAGACAATTCATTGTATAGTGTGTATTGTGGTGCTAAGTCCGCTAGGGAATTGTGGGAGTCTTTAGACAAAAAGTACAAAACGGAAGATGCCGGGGCCAAAAAGTTTGTAGTGGCTAGATTCCTGAAATATTGTATGGTAGATTCAAAGACTGTAATAAGTCAGGTTTAGGAATTGCAGGTTATTCTCCATGAAATCCCTGCTGAGGGGCTGGTTCTAAGCGAATCGTTCCAAGTCGCTTGCATAATTGAGAAGTTGCCTCCATCGTGGAAGGACTTCAAAAATTATCTCAAGCATAAGCGCAAGGAAATCAAGCTCGAGGAACTCATCGTGCGCTCGAGGATTGAGGAGGACAACCGCAATGCCGACCCCAAAACAGGAATTGTGCAAGCCAAAGTAAACGTCGTGGAACAAGGGCCGAAAAAGAAAAGAAAGGCTAAGGACATGGAATCCGCCGATGGGGGTGACAAATCGTTCAAGGGGAAGTGTTTCAATTGCGGCAAAACGGGACACCGTCGAAGCGAGTGCAAAAAGAAGCGCAAACCTCAAAAGAACAAAGACAAGAAAACCGAGGCCAATGTTGCGGAAGCAAACGAGGATGATGGGATTCGCTTTTCAGCGGTCGTCTCGGAGGTGAACATGATTGGCAGCAACCCAAGGGAATGGTGGGTCGACACCGGCGCGACACGCCATATTTGCGCGGATAAATCAATGTTTACCAAATACGAGGAGGTGAAAAATGGAGAACCGGTCTTCATGGGAAATTCCGCCTCATCTACCGTTGAAGGACAAGGCACTGTCACTCTCAAAATGACCTCGGGAAAGATGCTCGTGCTCAACGACGTGCTCCACGAGCCGGAGATTCGCAAGAACTTGGTTTCGGGATTCGTCTTAGTTAAGAAAGGATTCAAGCTTGTCTTCGAATCTGACAAAATTGTACTAGTGAAAAGTGGTTCATATGTAGGCAGGGGATACCTTAGCGACGGTATGTTCAAGCTAAATATAATGACTGTGACGCCAATTAAGGCTATAAATAAGAGCGTCAATTCTATTTACTTGTTGGAGTCTTCTAATTTATGGCATAGTAGATTAGGACATGCAAATCTTGAATACATTCGCAAGTTAATGTCTATGGAACATCTTCCTAGTGCAAAAATTGATAGATCCCACAAATGCGAAAAGTGCGTTGAAGCAAAGCAAACAAAGAAATATTTCCGACCAATTGATGGGAAAGTGACATCCCCTCTTGAGTTAATCCATACGGATATATGCGATCTAAAATATACGCAAACAAGAGGAGGAAAGAAGTACTTCATTACCTTTGTAGATGATTGCACTAAATATTGCTACGTCTATCTTCTTAGAAGCAAAGACGAAGCAGTAGATATGTTCAAACATTACAAAAATGAAGTAGAAAATCAATTGGATAGAAAAATTAAAATTGTGCGTAGTGATCGAGGAGGTGAATATGAATCACCACTTAAAGACATTTGTCTAGAAAGTGGGATTATTCATCAAACTACGGCACCGTATTCGCCACAACAAAATGGCGTTGCAGAGAGGAAAAATCGAACTTTAAAGGAAATGATGAATGCATTACTTATAAGTTCGGGTATACCTCAGAACTTGTGGGGGGAAGCCCTGCTGACCGCTAACCTTATCCTTAATAGGATTCCTCGGAAAAGGCTTAGCAAAACTCCATATGAACTATGGAAAGGAAAAGCACCGTCCTACAAATACCTCAAAGTGTGGGGGTGTCTCGCAAAGGTAGCAATACCGGAACCTAAAAAGGTTAAATTGGGACCGAAAACGGTGGACTGCGTTTTCATCGGATACACTCATAATAGTAGTGCATATAGATTTCTGGTTGTAAAATCAGAAATTGAAGATATACACGAAAATACTATTTTTGAGTCTTGTTCGGCTACATTTTTTGAAGATGTGTTTCCGTACAAAACCAAGAATGTGGAAAGTTCTAAACGAACTCGTGACTCCACGTCTGAACAGTCCGAAGAAGAGGTAGAACCTAGACGTAGCAAGCGGTCCAAAACAGCAAAGACCTTTGGACCGGGTTTTCTTACCTATATGGTAGAAAATGAGCCTCAATCCTACAAGGAGGCTATGTCTAGCAGTGATGCGTCATATTGGAAGGAAGCGATAAATAGTGAAATTGAATCAATACTTCAAAATCACACATGGGAATTGGTGAGTCTTCCATCGGGTTGCAAACCATTAGGTTGCAAATGGATTTTTAAGCGGAAGCTTAAAACCGATGGAACTGTCAAAAATACAAGGCTCGCCTTGTAGCAAAGGATACAAACAAAAGGAAGGTATCGATTATTTCGATACCTACTCACCAGTCACAAGGATTACGTCCATTCGCATGCTTATAGCGCTTGCCGCTATAAATAATCTCGAAATTCACCAAATGGATGTAAAGACTGCTTTCTTGAACGATGAATTGGATGAAGAGATTTACATGGAGCAACCTGAAGGTTTTCATGTTCCCGGACAAGAAGACAAGGTTTGTCGGTTAGTCAAATCTCTTTATGGGCTGAAACAGGCACCAAAACAATGGCATGTCAAATTTGATAACGCAATGTTATCAAATGGCTTTCATATAAATGAATGTGACAAGTGTGTTTATTACAAAACCACTCGTGATGGTTATGTCATTGTTTGCTTATATGTCGATGATATGCTAATTATGGGAAGTAATAAGAATATCATCAAATCAACAAAGAAATTGTTGACGACAAAGTTAGACATGAAAGATGTGGGTATCGCAGATGTTATACTAGGGATGAAAATCACTAGAACATCAAGTGGATACACTTTATCTCAGTCACACTATGTTTGAAAGATACTTGAGAAATTCGATAAGAACGACGGCAAGGAAGTTAAGACTCCTGTTGATCTTAATCTACACCGCACAAAGAATCATGGGGCCAGTGTAAGGCAAAACGAATATGCTCAAGTTATCGGAAGTCTAATGTATCTCATGAACTGCACCAGACCCGATATCGCTCAAGCAGTTGGCAAACTCAGCCGATTCACGAGCAATCCTAGTGCAAATCACTGGAAAGGATTGACTCGGGTGCTAAAGTATACACCCTAAAGTATTTAAGACATACTCTAACATACGGACTGCACTATACTAGGTACCCACCCGTACTTGAAGGGTATAGTGATGCCAATTGGATATCGGATACAAGGGATTCTAAATCCACAAGTGGGTATGTCTTTACCCTAGGAGGTGCAGCCGTGTCATGGAAGTCTTCTAAACAAACCTGCATTGCAAGATCCACAATAGAATCTGAATTCATTGCCTTGGATAAATCAGGGGAAGAAGCAGAATGGCTTCGACAATTTTTAGAAGAACTTCCAATGTGGCCAAAACCAATGGCACCTATTTGCATCCATTGCGATAGTCAATCGGTAATTGGAAGGGCGCAAAATAGTATCTATAATGGTAAGTCTAGACATATTCATCGTAGACACAACACCATTAAACAATTGCTCTCAAATGGATTAATATCGATCGATTACGTGAAGTCTAAGGAGAACTTAGCAGACTCTCTAACAAAGGGATTACTGAGAGAGCAAGTGTTTAGTTCATCGAGGGGAATGGGACTAAAGCCTATCTCACCGAGTGGCACATAGCGGAAACCCAACTTAGAAGATTGGAGATCCCAATAACTAAGTTCAAAGGGCCAACCAACCTATCGTGCAAATATTTAGTCACTGAGAAAATTTAATTTCCTAACCTATTCCTAGGGTGAACGCCGAGTGACGCTTGCATTGGACAAGGTTAAGCGTTGAAGCTTTTAATGAGCTCATATCTTGGTTAAACGACCAAGTGGGGTATGGCAAGATACTCTTTATGAGACTCACATATATGAGTGGGAACTGGGGGCCGTTTCTAGGAGAATGACGAGGCTAAATTCTCTAAGACCACTCATGAAACCAGGACATAAGTGTTCCATGGCCAAAACGGGCACGACAATGAGAACCGTAATTGGAAGAATGATAACCGTGTGGGTGCTAATGACTAGGTATACGTCACGGCAAGCAGTTCAAGGCGATTCGCTACTGACAAGCCAGTATACCCGTTGGTACTTCACTAAGAGAACGTTCAAAGTCTCTGACTACCTTCTCGATGCGATTATCATTCGCGTGATATCTCTCTCAATCCTTTGACATACCGGCTACTCAGCCAATTTTATCATTCATGTGGGGGATTGTTGGAAAATATCGATTTTGGGTCGACTTTGGACCCGATTTGTGAAGAATCGGGTTATCGATTCGTCGAGGTGAAAGTAGTTTTGGAAACCTTATGTCGAGGTGATCGTCCTACTACTTTATTTCGACCCAAATCGAGTTCGGGTGAATGAAAAATTCATAGGTGAAGATGGCACCTCAAGAAGGTGAAGAAGGCAACTTCAAGTGGGAAATTTAATTCATCCCACATTGGAGGGAAGAACAAACTTGTTCACCTTATGTAGTTCAAGTTTGCACTATAGGGCACGCCCTTTGGGTGGTACACATTTTGTGTAGGAGAGAGGACCTAGCTATGGTCCGAATCACCACACGCGCGCGCGCCGCCGCCGCCCGTCCGTCCAGACCGCCGGCTCGGTCTCGGGTTCGGGCCGTGACGTGGTGTGGTTTTTGGGCCAGAAACCAACTCCTTTTCAGAATTAAAATCAGCCCGGAAATAATTCTTCACCAGACCGTTTTTGTAACTGCTTTTTGAAAGGTAGACATTCAGTACTCTTCCTCCTTCAAACACAGAGAGATATTCACACCATTTAACAGGTTCGACGGGTGCAATTCCAGACGGTACTTCTGCTTGCACGGTGAGAGGCGATTATCTTGGGAGGCCTTCGCTCCGGATCAACAGTACCAATTGAGAGCGAATAAAGCCTTAAGGCCATCGTGTCTATGCACGAGATCGTCTCTGCTTTACTGCTGCAATTCTCGAGACTCTGTAAGTTTTATTATTTCAGTTTATTTTCCTTTTCGGGTCAGATTCTTGAATAGGTTCCAACACATGTATCATGTCATAGAAGAATATTCAGAAAGCGAAAACATTCTGTTATTAACAGACAAGGCTGTTGAGTCTTTAAGGAAATTACATGGGATGATAGGTGTAGATACATGGTTCCAGCAGTGCCACGTAAGCTTTGAAGACACCAACACGGTAATGAGTAGTGGTCACCCCAAGCATTATAACTAGGACACTGGAAGCATAGAAGAATCGTTCAAGACCTGAGCTGCGAGACCGGAGTGATCACACATCGGCAGTCAAGTGGTTTGGAGGCTGGAGTAAGGCTCGTTACGACTCTCTATAAAGCCGACCTAGTCGCAATGGGAAAAGGCTTGTCTGGAATCCACTTAAGGCAAATAGTCTCCGGCGCAACCTCTTGGGAAGTGCTCGCAAGCAGTTATTGTAACTTCCCACTACAGACAGTTATAATAACTACTACCCACTACTCTGTGTAAGCAAAGTAGCCAGCTAGTGAGGTTGAATTCTGAATTGCACAAGGTGGTAGCAAAGTAGCTACCTTTTGCTACTCCCATTACTGTTGGCGATCCCTATCATGGTTGATGGTTTGTCAACGATCGCATGCTGGGTTCTTTTTGTCGTGATCCCTATGCATAAATATATCTAGTGAATTTTAGTAAAAACAACTAAATAATTGTGTAATTTATAAGATGACGTGGAAGACGTCTGTTGGGAAATAAACTCAGTTTTCTGCTATTACGAGAGCACTTAACCAAAAGTTACCAATAGAGTCCCACTAACTACGCAATTCCTCCACTAATAGACTAATTAAACCCATGCTTCCCAAGTTCCCATAGCAACAATCCCACAAAAATGGAAACGTTGGTCAAACAACAATAATCTCGGAAACTAAAACATCGTTCTTTCTCAACATTCTTGGCCAGTATTGTTCTTTGTCCTCGGTTCCTCCCTCTCTTTTCGCAGAAACTAAGGGCTAGTTTGGGAATGTTGTGGCGGTGCCAGAAGCTGCTGTGGGAAAAACACTGTTGGAAAACTGCTGTGACTTTTAGATAAAATGTTATTTGGTAAATATTACATGAAAGCTGTTGTGAAATATTGATACAGTAATTTTGTGTTTGGTAAAATCAAAGTTGTTGTGAGAGGGTAAAATGACAAAAATATATGACTTGTGTCATTTTCGTAAAGATAACTATTGAAATATTTAGGAATTTTACGGTTAGAATCGGTTGTAGATAAATTAATCAAAAGCACTTTCCGGAAAAGTACCTCCTCCCTTGCTTCCTGAAAATCGCAGTGGGGGCAATTTTAATTTTAATTTTATTGCACTAAGACTGCTTCTGCTGTCGGAAAGCAACTGTGCTGGCAGCAGAAGCATTCTCAAATTGGTTCTAAAGCATCGGCAATATCTTACTTCAAAGGACGGCGAATGTTCTCTGGCAACATGTAAGTAAATTTGTTTGCATTTCATTGATGATGTTTGCACCGCAGTGCATTTTGTTTATAGTTAACTTCAGATCACTGAACCTACCGATTAATTCGCGAACGACCCACGAACGGAAGACACGATCTAGATCGTTAATTGCTAGTACTTCAGCGATTTCTGGTAACTCTGTTAAGCAATGTCTGCGGCTAAGCGTTCAGAGAAATTACATCGTGGCTTCTTGTGGGGTGGGATGGGGAATTATTTAAAAAGTCATTTGGTAGATTGGGATATTGTTTGCTTCCCAATGGAGAATGAAGGTTTGGGCAATCGATGCTTTACCGTTTATAACCAGACTCTGTTAGAGAAGTGGCTTTGGAGATATGGTTTAAAGCCAGATAGTCTATGGAGGAGGGTTACTGATACAAGGTTTCGGTCAGAGAGGCAAGGGTGGTGTTCGAGGGCGGCCGTCTGGGTGCGGTTTATGTAGAGCTGACAAACTCAACCCACTATGCCGGCCCAACTTAAACGGGTTTGGGTCTCGTTAAATATTGAGATGGGTTAAAGTGGGTGAACTTTTCTGACCCATTGAATAATATGGGTTATACAGGTTGAAAAATCAATCCATTCACACCCGTTAATTCATCAACACAGCCCCACCCTCGACGGTTCGGTCGCCCCAACTTCACCGCTCCCAGTACACTGCCGCTTCAGTTAGTAGTCGGGAAGCATCATCCGCGCCGCCGCAGCGTGGCCGGTCACGGTGGCGATAGTCAGCATCGAGCAGGAAATCAGATTCTCCATGGCTGCCTGAAGAGTTCCACCATGTGGTTGCGAGAGGGCGTGAGGCGGCTTCTGGTGGCGATGTAAGAGCCGGCAGATTGGACCTACTTAAGGACGATGCCGTTGGAGAAGAGTTCTCCGATGGCTGTGGCGATTGCCACGCAATTCTTAGGTGCTCATAGAGCAAATCCACGTGGTGCTCCACCCCACTCACATTTCAACATGTGTAATAAAAGTGGGGTGAGTGGGAGAGAGAAAATAGCCATGTAGGAACTGTTTTTTTTCTATAACCTATAGGGGTAGTGGTTAACCCTAGTGGACATGTGTCAGCTAATAAATGGTGTGGAGCACCAAGTGTCGTGCTTACGTGGTGCTCTTGGAGTATCTAAAATTTTCTCCCGACCTGGGGAGGATTCGTCTTGGACTTGACAGATTGTTGCAAGCTACCCATTGAAATAGTCAATTATGATATTTCCCCCCTTCGAAATTGATAAGGAGACACTTTCACCCCTTATAGTTTGATACAAAGACAATTTCACCCTCCCCCCCTCTAGTTTGGGAAATGTCACTACCCCTTCTGTGTGCAAAATTTCAGGATTTCTAATATCCCGAATTGCGGTGGGGGCCTATCACTAATAATAGTTTCTGGACAAATTTCGCATCCTAGAGTAGGGAATGACACAATTAGCTCTTATAATATGGAATGACACAACTTGGAGGTGGAACTGTCTTGACGATAGGCACATTTAAGGGGTAAAAGTGTCCTTTCTCAAACTAGAAGGGGAAAGTATATTTGTATCAAATTGTAGGGGCGAACATGTCTTTTACCCTAAAAACTATGTGCAACTCCGCTTTTAGATTATTTTTTAAGATGTTTATTTCTGATAATGAAACTGAAACTTCATTGTTGGAAAAAAGGCTAAAAATGTATTTAATAGTAAACGGGTATGAATGGATTAACAGGTTATACTAGCCCGTTTATGACCAACCCAAGAACACCCAAATGTTTAAACGGGTTGAGGGGTTTCGACTCATTTACATGTGAACCCATTATAAACGGTTGAACCTGCCTAACCCACCCGTTTGACACCTCTAAGTTTATTGAAGGGTAATAGGGCAGACTGGGAACTATTCATGCATAATGTGCACTTCAAGATCGGTACAGGGGAACGTGTCCGATTTTGGGAGGACCAGTGGTTGTGACTTGTGACAGGAATCCTTGTCACGTCAGTTTCTGTCTCTTTACCATCTAGCCCAGGATCCGTGAGTCTCAATTTGTTGGTGTTTTGAAGGGGATGAAGGAATGCTGAAGGGTGAGGCGTGGTGTGGGATGTTTGGTTTAGGCGAGACTTAAATGGCGAGGAGATACATGATTTACTTAATTGTTCGAAATCCTCTATCGCTTACAGAGACAACTTCAAGGGGTTTGATTCTCTAGAGTGGCATTTGTCTCCAACTGGCTATTCTCTGTTCGTTCTTCTTAGTCCTCTTTGTGTGAGGAAAATTGCTGAGTTCGAGCTCCATTGATCTGGTCACTCCAACTCGTGTCTCTTTTTTCGTCGGCGTGATAGTATCTTGACTACCGACAACTCGGTTCGACGCTGACACGTGCTAGTCAATTGCTGTTGTTTGTGTAGGTAGAGTACAAAATCAGTTAACTATCTTTAGCTGCATTGCCCTGCTGGGTCTAGCGACTTTTGGCATCTGTCGGGCTGCCCCTGAATCAGTTTCAGAATAACTGGTTACGTGAAATGGACAAGGTTGGCTAGGAAAAGGCGAAGAGCGCGGTGTTTAGATCCTATGGTTGTCATTTGGATAACTTGGAGGGCTTGTAACAGAGATTTTTAATATGATTTGCATGTCCAATGCGTTCGTTAGAGACCAAATAATTAACACATAAAATCCCTGAATCTAGGGACCAAAAATCTCGCTCCTCGACAACAACTCGAACAGAAAGCAAAACTCACCATCAGGTTACACTATACCAGATCAAATACATTGCACGTGTATAAATTCAATCTAAGCTGAAAGATGGGTTAAATCAATTGAACTCCTAAAGCCCAATAATTTGACCTGAAACTGCAGCACCTTCACCCATTTTCTTCATTTTATAATCCATGTCAGAAACATTTTGTTAAGCTTAAACTGAAAACACACTACATGCAACCTAGGCTCAATTCTCACATGCCTTCAACCAACCTCTATGAACACATCTACAAAAAAAAACCTAATCATCCATCAACACGTTTAACTCAACTGGCGAGGAGGGTGACTTGTACTGGGTTGTTATTTGGATTATGAGAATTGGTTATTTTGGTACAGAGATGACATAGGTCATCATTTCCATGGCCTTAACTCGTATTACATCGGTAGTGGTCATTCAGGTTTTCCAAATTGGGGTCTTTGATAACATATAGTATGGGTCATCATTGCCATGGGTTTAACTCGTAGTACATCGGTAGTGGTTACTAAGGTTTTAAAATTTGGGCTCTCTGATATTGGAGACGATATGGGTCATCATTTCCATGGGATTGACAGGCAAGGGGGAGTATGTTACTCATGACTATTTCGGTAGTAAAAGTGGCTTCTTTTTCTAATAGATATGATATAGGACATCATTTCCATGGGAATAACTCGCAATAGGGTGGGGCTTAACAATGTTGATGGTGATCATTTCGGTTGCGAAAATCAAGGTCTTTTGGAAATGGATATGATTTAGTTCTAAGAAACATGAATACGGATACGGGTCTCAGATACGATAGATACATCATTTTCTAAAAAGAATGAGAATACAACACAGTAGGGATCGTCAACATTAGTATTATCTTTATATAAATATATTAAAATTTTTATCCTAATAGATGATAAAATATTGGTTTCAACTTCTCAAATATTTATAGCTCAAATATCACGGAAAAGCATAGATTTAGTACAAGAATGAGGAGAGAAAGAGGAGTAGCTTACGTGGGTTCGAGTTTGACGAGTTGTGTCAGGGAAAACCTTGAAGTTGTCGCATGTGAGAACTTAAAACCTCACTTGAACTTTTCGTTCGAAAGGGCAACATTTCACGTATTGAGCCCTCAATTAATCATACATATTATATATACTTTAGCTCAACTATATTTTAGCTCATTTAAAGTTAAAAGTATTTAATAAACAACCCATGTGACAGTCTAATAAACTCAAAGGGGACGACTATTGTCTCTCATTAAGTGTCCCTAGAGTCTCTCCCAAGTGTCCTCCAATTATTCAGTCTAATAAAATTATATAATATACCCCGACACGCCTGCTGGAGTGTCTGACACCTATTTTCGGGTGTCGTACGAGTGTTGGAGTGTTCCAAGTGTCCGGTATGTATACAGCCCTGTTTTGGAGTGTCCATGCTTCCTAGATTTATTTCATCAGAACCATAAGATTGACTCGGAAAAGAGGCGACGGTGAACATGTTGGGGTCATTTACGTTGTAAAGATCAGGGCTTTTCGAAATGGAAGCTGATTATTTTAATAAAACTAACATGCAAAAGGGCGAGAGTGAATGTAATGGTGGTGGTGAGAAATTATCACGTGAAATTTTATTTTTCACGTGTCAATCTTAGTTTCATAAAATAACATGTGAGAAGTCTTCTGGTAATGGATAGGTCATCATTTCCTTGAGATTAATTCGTAATAGAGATGAGAAAAAATATGTATTTTGGTGGCAATTGGAGTGGTAAAAAGCAGGTCCTTAAGGAGTTTAAATAATACTAGGCGTGACCCCGCGCCAAAGCGCGGGGAGTCGAAATATAAATTTCATAATAGAGTTAAGTCACTTATATGAATGTGAAATATGTAAAAGAAATTGGTTTATAATTTCTAAAAAGTTGGTTAATATATCATTGGAAGACTTCCGAAAATTAATCATGCTTCTTTCTCTTTATAACTTGTATTATCAATGAGTGTCTCTTAATTTTTTTAACTATAATATTTCAAGTTCTCCCTTTTAGTTTTTTTTCAGAGAATATTTTTTTTGAAATTGTTCGTAACTAAGGTTGTACAATATTCTTACTGTTAAAGTACGGCTAATTACTTTAATGTCAGCTTTATTTTCACACATGAAGATGAACTTACTTCAATTTGTTATATTTACCAAATGCCTACTACACATGTCTTATAAATGAAATTACTTTCTCTAAAAATAATATTGCAAATTTATTTACATAAAATTTTAATTTGAATATTAGATCATGTTGATGTTATCAAATGTTGTAACTACGCAATAATATGCATAACTAAGAACTCATAGAAGTAATTTCTTTTGTAAAGAATAAAATATCATGGTTCATGTAATTCATAGTCGTTGACCTGCGCAGTTATGTGGGACTATTAGTAAAATTTTATTTTATGTAGCTGCGTTGTGAATATCATCTCAGATATGGCGAATGAAAATAAAATTTTACTAAATTATTTGGTTACTATTTGACTCCTAGTTTTATTACACAATGAGACGTTACACATCTAACCTCCTAACACCCACTGTAATATCTATTATTTTTTGCACTATTTATTATTAAATGTCTACATGTTTGAATTTTGACAAAATTAGAGACATAAGACAACCCAAAAATGTCACAAAATTAAGTGGTAAGTCTCGAACTTAAACTTGTTAGCATTTTAATTTGTCGACACAAAAGTGCCTCATAAACATCAATACGGAAAAAAAAACATAAAAGTGCCACAGAAACATCGATACGGAAAAAACTTGGGTCTATTGAGATAACATGGGTCATTGCAGGAATCATTGGTTTACCAGTCATTGTCTTCAACATAATTTCATATTGAAGTTGTTTGTCAGATTGTTAGATTGTAATTTTTCATATTGTTATAATTTTCGTTGTAGTCTACGTATCTGTCATTTTCGTTGTTAGCAGTACTTTATTTTTCTGATAATAAGGTGGATAATATATTTATATCACATGTATTAAATTACATTATGAAATAAAATAAAACAATATATAGCTACATACAAATATGAATTTATTCAAAAAATTGGTAATTTGTCACCGCGATTTTCCATGGAAAATCAGAGTTTCCATAAAATGTAAGAATAGTATATATTGTGTATACTTGTCAGTGTTTTTTGTCATTTACATGACTAAACTTGAGGCCTAATTTAGTTAGTTGTATTGTTGATACCTGAAGTCACATTTTTTAAGAGAGTTTTCTTGTTGCATTATGGCTCCAAAAATAAACTTCTTAGTTATTTTTTAGTTATGATGGTCTTTTATTGAAGAGTAAGACAGATAATATCAAATTCAATACATAAAGATTCGATATACAACTGCCCATAGAGAAGGATAAATGACATCCAAATAAAATTTCAGGCTTCTAAAATAAGCTCATTGGAAGTTAAATAGAAGTGAAGTAAGAAACAACATTTTCTAGTATATAAAATAAAACGATACACAAAATGAATTTTTCGTAGATTGCGCTATTTATTTTTTATTTTTTTATAGGAAAACTTGACTCACCGTGAAGAACGGAATTGAGCACATTTGAAACCTCTAAGTCGAAGACAACTACAGATGTCATATGTACGTCTACTAATGTTGCTAATAAACTTCTAAAATAAATTGGGAATAAAACGACGGCCTACACAGAAGTAAATTCAAAAAATAACTAACGTTATTTTCCTAAGGTGATATTTGTAATAGGTATTTCATTATAGAACTTAAGATAAATACCAAACTAAACATTAATAGAAAGAAAGAATTTTTTAGCCTGACATCACATCCTTTAAAAAAAATTCTAATAGATAACCCTTCAAAAATCAATTTCCGAACTCCAATATTCATTGAATATCCGTTGAGCTCCTAAGCCTCTCATGGGTTTCTCAAAGAAAAAGGGGCCTCTCATTGTAGCATAGTTTATGCAAATGTAGCAACATTATTATTATTATTATTATTATTATTATTATTATTATTATTATTATTATTATTATTATTATTATTTTTTGAGAATCAACATTATTATTGTACTGTCGAATGAATTATTTAACCCTGCCTCATCCTGTAACTCTTTGAAAGACAATTATGCCACTTCATTTTTAGTGATGAAAACGATTTTGAAATTTAATTTTTAATATTTATGAGGACCATTATTACATTGAAATCAATTGTGCTAGCTGTTCATGGGTTATAGAAGTAATGATAACAGTTTCTTAATTAATTAGATGTTTGCATCTTTAACCATTCCAAGGGTCGTTACATCTACATTTTTTTATTTCTCTATTCTTTCAGAAGTTGTAATTGATTAAAAAACCAAAGCGCATCAAATAGCAAGAGATATAACAACAAAGGAAATCACATGCATGCAAGTGATTCCGTTCGTTCTTTCTTAATGGTTATAGTGGTCGACAATTTTTTAGACGTGTGAGACATTAAAGGTCTAAATGGTCGACAAAATTTTAAATGTGTTGGGATATTGAAGTTTTAGCACATGAAAGAATAAACATAAGTTAAAAAACTATTTTATTTTGTATGTGTGGGATTTTGAATTTTTAACACGTCCAAAGAAAATATACATAAATTAAACAACAAAAAGAACTCCACATCCAAAGACTGTTGGATAAAAGCACATCCCCTATATATATATATATATATATATATATATATATATATATATATATATATATATATATATATATATATATATATATATATTAAGTAACACATACCTATATTTGTGTTGTCATGTTGTTTTTTTCTTCTTCACATGTATGTTCAAAAGAAATGTTGAAAAAATGGTTTTCTAAAAAAATGTTGAAGAAACGGACCATACATCTAACATGAAATGGTTTAAATTAACCAACATGTACGATTAATTAAAAGGAAGAACCTTTCATCTCAAGGGGAATTACATATCCTTCTTTAATATATAAATGATATTAAAGAGTTCATAATTCAAACCAACTGCATGCAAAGAGTGTAGAAGATTGCTACTTAAAACAAACATATATGAGTGGCTAAAGGCGGGACTTGTTATTGTTTACATAAAAGCAAACAAAATCAAACCCCTGTAACAGTTCCTTTCATGAAAAAATCTCATACGTTTAATCCCTTATGCAAGACCCGATCTGCATAAGTAGATTGAAACCAAAGCTGCACAAATAGCGAAGCAATGACAAAAAACAAAAGAGCGAGGCCGCATAATTTAAGCCTTTCAAACTCAACACCATGAGAAACTAATACATTGCAATACCCATTTCTAGAATAGGCTTATTGCATCCCCCATATATATATATATATATATATATATATATATATATATATATATATATATATATATATATATATATATATATATATATATATATATATATATATATATATATATATATGTGTGTGTGTGTGTATATATATATATATATGTGTATATATGTATATATATACACGGAAACAGATATAATTAACAGAAAATTAGAAAGGAGGCCAAAGAAATGAGGAAGTGTACTTGCAAATTATTTATAAAGAGCAAAAAATCATGAATGTTTCTTCAATCTTTGTAAGTAGGTAGTAAGAGGGCTTTGCTCAACAAATTCGAAAAAAATATTGTTTAACAAATTCAAATTTGCATCCAAAATTCTCCGGTAAAATTTTGATTTTATTTGATATATTTGGCATTTTCAATCACGTAAAACACCACCAGCGTATATAATGAGAGGGGGGGGGGGATCCAAGAAATTGCATAGATTAATCACTGAGACATGAGAATAAAAACGGAAACACGAAAAGAAGAAAAAAGTTTACCTTGTTTCTATCTGAAGTAGATGAGGAAGTGTACCTGCAAATTATTTAGAAAGAGCAAAAATGCACGGTGGATGATTTGTGAGAGTCCATAATCACGAATGTTTCTTCAATCCTTGTAAGTAGGGTAGTAAGAGGGCTTTGCTCAACAAATTCGAAAAAATATTGTTTGACAAATTCAAATTTGCATCCAAAATTCTCCGTTAAAATTTTGACTTTATTTGATATATTTGGCATTTTCCAATTGCGTACAACACCACCAGCGTATATAATGAGAGGGGGGGGGAATCCAAAAAATTGCATATATTAATCATTGAGACATAAGAATAAAAAGGAAACACGAAAAGAAGAAAAAAGTTTACCTTGTTTTGTATCTGAAGTAGATGGAATGAAAAAAATTAGAAACATTTTCTCAAAAAAAAAAAAAAAAACAACAAATTCTACGGACTATGTCAAAGGGTTTTGTATTGTGGAACGAGAGACGAGAGAGAAGAAATAAAGTGAGACAAATATGTGTAGGGAGAATGTTAGTATTGAGATGTATTATTCTCCAACCCTAAGCCTCCTTATATAGGCATTAGTTGGGCTTGTGGACCAGAATATAATAATACAAAATACACCCAACTATGTGGTGAATATTCACATTAGTCCAATTACATATTTCATAACACTCCCCCTTGAATATTCACCACTACGATGCCTCGTTAAAACCTTGTCATGAAAAACCCAGTGGGAAAAAATCAATGACTAAGGAAAAAGAGTACATCGGTGAATTCTATTTGCTCAGCATTGGTGATGACATTCTTCTGGAATGCATCTGGATAATCTTCGCAAGCCTCGTTAAAACCTTGCTAGGAAAAACCCTGTGGGACAAAAACCGTAGCGAAGGAAAAAGAGTGCCGCGCTTTTAGCATTTCATTGGATCTCCCCCTCATTGGAATATCCTTGTACCTGACAAACAAAATTCATTGCAAATACAACAATCTAAAAGAAATAATTAACAATCATAGTTTATAAAATGCATATGCACCTAAAATTACTCGCGAGTGTACACTTTTGATTTGCTTCAGGCAAATAATATTTCTCATGGGAACCAACCTCCATGGAATTTCACAAATTTGTGGTTCATACGATCGTATTGTAACTAGCTAGTTACTTTTCAACCCATATTTTGTTGTTCCTTAGTCCCCGAGACTAAAATAACATTACATTATTCTCACCACGAGAAGATTATATTAATGAGAATTTATCATGACCCATATATCATGTTTCTCATTTTACAAGTCCCACGCTTAAAGCGGACATAATCCCAAACATAAGTCCCACGCTTAACAGCGGACATATATCCCAAACATAAGTCCCACGCTTAAGAGCGGACATATATCCCGCGCTTGGTAGCGGATTTGTAATATCTACATGGATCCCACGCTGAACAACAGATATGTAGTATTCGCATATATTGTAATTATGCATCGGGTTGTTAGTACTTTGAGTACTATACGTTTTGCTCTACATAATTATGGAACCCGAGCAATAGTTTATGCGTGTGTTGACTTTGTTTTGGCCATTATCTAGTCAACACTTTTTCCTTTAACCCATATGATTTGTATAGCGCTTAATATAATAATCATTAATTGTAGGATCATATGTAGTATTGAGGTACCTTTAGCTACTTCCAGAGCTATGAGCCTCTTCCAGGGCTATTCAACTACCAACGTTGGCTTTGATCCATATTAATGATAACCTTTCAAGATTTTCCTCATAATCTTGTGTTCCCATCTTGTAGAGCAATATATCAATATCCCAACTTATTTTGGATGCTTTGATTTGTGTTCCTCTTCTGGAGGATTAACACATGTACACAAGCAACCCTTTTATGCTTAAAGTGTGTATCCAAACCGACACCCATTTGTCGAGAAGCTATCCATTTTGTTGGGATTTTGAAATAGCACATACCCGTAGAGACAATGATATTTGGTTCACGTCATGTAATAGGACCCATTCTCCCCCTCATGACGTGAGCAATATGATCATAACCATAATGATACTTTGTTGATGCTACATGCATCAATTTGTCTCGTATGTACTTTATATAAACCAATCCTCAAATTAAAATAAAAATATTGACAATAAGCAATCTCTTGGACGCCGTAATTCTCTAATCAAAGTTTCGCCAAGAAACCCAAAAAGAGACGTAAATGCCAATACCTTTATTTAAAAAGTGAGTGGTTGTAGATTCTCTCTTCAGGGAGATCTTTTGATGTTATTGTATAACTCCACGTTATAATATTATTTTTCATAACTTCTGGTATGAAAATCACTTTTTAGGCATATAAAATGCATTTGTCCAATAAACCCTCATGGACTAAGAACATCTTTTGGATGCTTTACTTGAATCAATGATAAGCGTATAAACAACCATAGTACTAAAGCAAGTTACGAGCAAACAAAAAAAATGCGTAAACATTATAAAACCTCTTCAGGAGGATTGATCATCTCTTCAGGAGATTTTTCATATTTTTATAACTTCGGGTTATAAAATTCATAAGTCATAACTGCAGGTTATGAGTGATTGTATGTAATTTGTTACTTCAGGAACAAGTTACTTGGATATGTATAAAAATATCAATAGCCACAACGAAATTTCTTCCGAAAATTCGTTTTTATCCATATAAGTAAAAAAAAAATAACTGCACAAAAGTAAAGTATTATAAAATAAACAGAATGCAACCTCTTCAGGAGGTTGAAAAAAAAATAGCTAGAATTGTGAAAGTGTCTCTTCTGGAGTTCAAATAATATGTAACTTCAGGTTACAAGCCATTAAATAGCTGCATCTTCTAGATGTGCTTATTTAGTTATGTTGTAACTTCATGTTACAATCAAATCATCATGTGGTCCACAACTGCAGGTGTGAACCATGATTTTTGTAAGCATATCAATGCTTCATGTAAAACATAATTTCGAGTACGCGGCATGATTGAATAAGCGAGTCTCAATATCAACTTATGAACATACGTTAAAAGAAAGTTATAAATCAACAATCAGAACATGAAGCTGCTCAATTGGAAAGAACAAGAGCATGGCTCGAAATCCTAAACATGAGCGTCTTCAATTTTGTTACAGTATGGATATGCAATAGTGGCAATTAATGAGTCATACATGCCCAACAAGTTCATATAAACCAGCTTATTAACAAGAGTATTCGGTCCGAGAATAATAATTGTTCTGACTGTTATAATATTTTATATCATCAAATACGAAGTATAAGAACACATACACAAGTTTGGAGTGACTGAGATTCATCAAATAATTTCAATTTCAGTTGGCAAACTATGAAACCCACACAAAAAAAATAAACATACATTAATATACGCATTATAAACAAAACTGTGTTATTCTACATAAATGGTTGAAAGATCCACGTAAAGAATCCAAGTCTTGGAGCAGATGGCTCCAATAAACCAACCCTAGTCAAAGTAACTTTTGACACATGTTAGAGAATATCTAAGTATATACCAATGCACCATGTGTTCTTAGTTTACAGATTCAAAAGGGTTCATTACTCTGAGTCAGAATATCTAGTATATACCAATCTACGGCACTATTTTTTTTCCAAAAAAAAACAACGATTTGTTAACTGCAAAATAAGAGCGAAGTTCATACCTCCAATAACCTAGTTCACACCTCTCATTCTCCGAACTAATTGGCTTGGTAGAGACAGTGCTGATAACGTATTGTGGAACGAGAGACGAGAGAGAAGAAATAAAGTGAGACAAATATGTGTAGGGAGAATGTTAGTATTGAGATGTATTATTCTCCAACCCTAAGCCTCCTTATATAGGCATTAGTTGGGCTTGTGGACCAGAATATAATAATACAAAATACACCCAACTATGTGGTGAATATTCACATTAGTCCAATTACATATTTCATAACATTTTGTGAATAATCATGTATTGTGAAAATTGATCAGTTTTGAAAGCCAACCATCAGCATTCATAGAGCATTAAAATTAATTTAATAGCAATTATAAGTCAGTTACAAAAATAGTGCAAAAACCACAACTGTATTGACAAAATATTACATGGATGAATGTCAAATTCCTATAGGGAAGTTAGTTACACATGGATATTTATGATGCCAAATGTCAAAACGCTGTTATAAATTGAACAACAAATGGCGTCACATGGTTAACTCTAAGCACTTGTCTGCTTTTATATATATATAGATATAGATATAGATAGGTCATCACTTCAAGCTGTAACAGGGCTGGGGTGAATATGTTGCAGGTGGAGATTTATGTAGCATGAATTTGAAACTTTTTGAAATGGAAATGATACAGGTCATCATTTCCATGGGAATAAATGGTAAAGGGTGACGTTAAATATGCTGGTAACGGCTGATTTTGTAATGATGTACCATCATTGGCATAAGAATAACTCAGTATAGAACAGCCAATATGTTGTGTTGGTTGTTGAGGTTCTAAAAATATGGGTCTTTTGGAAGTGGCATACATGTCATCATTACCATAAAATAAACCCTTAGAAAGGTGGGGGTGAATATGTTAGTGGCGTCGATTTGGGTGGAAAAAATCTAGGTCTTTTGTTAATTAATGACAATGGTATTAGGCTATCGTTTCCATGGGATTAACTTGTGATAAGGCGAGGATAAATATGTGGATGGTCGTTAATTCTGTTCTTAACCAAAGAGATTGTGTTGTGTAGGTCTTCACTTACGTATAATAAACTCAGACCACATTTTAGGGGTCCTCCTTGCGAACTATTTAAACAAAGAGACAAAATTCACCTCGGTTTACATATTTCCAAGTAAAATGCACCTCACATGTTTACATGCGACTGCAATAAGGTTTCAGTATAACATATCTTCCAAATCATTCCATAAACATCTTCCAAATGAATAAAAACCAGAGACATTAGAATTCACTCCTCTTACCGACATGCAACAACTCAAAGAAAGATGACAGACTCCTTTGTTTACATAATACATATACTAGGCGTTACCCCGCGCGTACGCGCGGGATTCAAGAATATCATGCGTAAGGACATGTGAGGAGTTTCTTGGTTATGTTCCAAGGACTATAATTCTCTTTCCTGATATTTTTTATTTTAACTCAACCTGGCTTCTTTGGCAGAAAGAACTTCGGCAGTGACTGCAGTGCATCCACTTGTTTAGAGGGGAAAACTTCACATCCTCAGAAAGTAGGCACACGTGATTTTCGGTTGTTGCTATTACTGCTACGAAACTGTACTATTTTGCCAAGACTTACAACGTTGCACGCAGTAATATTTGTAGACAACAAACCAAACTTTGTCTCATATCAAAGCATAAAACAACCTCCAAGCTAAAGGAACCTCCAAGCTAAAGGAATTTGTATTACATAGTAATACGTTTAGATTCTTGTAAGTAACAAACAATATTGGTTTTCATACAATGTAAATATCTTAATGAAGTGGAACACAAACTATTAGTATTAAACCTTACAATCTATATTCCAAAAAAATAGACGTAATGAGAAATATGGAGATAAACCACTCAAGTAAATATGTACAAAATGAACTAAAATATAAAGCAAAACTATATAATCAACTCAAAGAAAGATAACTTTTTATTTTTCTCTTGAACACCAATCCAAACAAATAAGTCCCGAGTGTTCCAGTTTGTTTTCTTTTTTTTTTTTTTTTTTAAGGTAGAAAGATGTCTCTTTGTATCTTCCCTAGATTATTATTTTGTAAACTCCTGAATGCTCTCTGAAGTCTGAACTTCTGATAATAAACGAAGACAGACCCATGTAACAGTATGTGCTGAGAAAAAAAACATGAATAACTGCTTTACAGTGAGCTGTCACATATTATGGAATACACCACATGGAAACTATTCCTGAATCAAGACTGTTATAGTAACGTAGCCTCATGTTGAGATTATAGAAATTCTCCATGGATGTGATCTTACACACAAAAAATGCAAAAAAAGAGAATACAATTGATCATGTGATGATATGAGATAAGAATTCAATATAGACATTTCAGAAGATCGACATTTTAGATGTGGACAATACTCTACAATGTAAACCCCGTCAAATCTAGACATAAAATTCAGTTCCTGTAGGTTTAATACTTTATTTGGACATTCAAAGAGAATTTTATTCGTTTAAGTTTATGGGCATTTTGTGTAATGATTAATTCGTTCAGCTTCGAATATCGTACACTAAACATTACCATCTATGATGACAAATTTTTACTGCATGTATATGTTTGATGTTTAGACAGTAAATAGATAACAATGTGAAGATAAGTGGAGAAATATTGGGTAGGTTGATTCGACTTAATTCGTTATGTTATGTCTCTTGTTATCAGACATGAAAGGTTAGATGCAAAAAGTGTTTCTCACACATAATGCCTATTTTGTGACATTATTGAAAAAAACATCAAAAAAATTGCATTGTTTTGCAATCCAAAATCACCCAGTCAAAGTGACTCGGTGAATAGTGGTAAGACTCAAGATGGGGAGAAGGAGAAAAAGCATAGTGGTATGTAGTTCAAAGGTAAGGGGTCATCCCTAATTACCTGAAATTCGTAAGAACCATAAACAGATATCAACTCAGAACTCAAACTTGAATGAACCAGCCTGTAGCTATGACTCTCTTGCCAGTTTAGATAACAAAGGATTGTAGAGGTTGAGCAGGGAGTGCATCTCTATCTTCATGGATTTGATTTATTTTATGACGCCTATCAATTGGCCTATGTTTTGGCTAAAAATATGTTAAAGACGTATGTCATAACGTTGTGAAATTTTCCTTCATGATCAAAGACGACAAAGGAATTGAATAACTTGACATCAAAGAAAATATTTAGTTAGCTCACCATAGTAACATATTTACTTGATTCACTCACTATCCTGATATCCATACCAGTGTTTCATGATTGGGTAATTTTGGAGATAAGTTATCTTTAATTCTCATTTGGCTTACTTTGGAATGGACCAGTATCAAGTAATTTATGATTATGTCGTATTTGTTTGGAATTTAATTTGAGATGAAGTCAAGTGTGGGAAATTGGATAAAGATATATGTAAAAAGATTGAGGATGATTTTTGGACAATTCTTGACACCGAATCTGATGCCAAGCTTGTTCTTCTATGTCTATCACCGGCCAGGTTTTGCTGGTATATTTGTCATTCATATTCTTTTCCCAAATCGTCGAATTCATGATGCTCTGATGGTTTTTATTACATAGATTTTGTGAGCAGCTTTTGGTTGGTGGAGTTGCAGGAGACCTAAGAACTTACAGAAGGCATGGATAAAAGACTAATGATCATGGCTCCATGGCTCTAACTCCACGTCTCCACCGCCTGAAAGATTCATTCAACCACATCTGTTCTCTGGCATAACCTAAAGAATTCAGTAGTTTACAGTATTACGCACGTTTCAACGAAGTATAAAGACTTTTGTATTGTATAATAACATGTAACAATGAGTCCTAACTGGGAAGGTAAAGAGAAAACAATTAAAAGTTAGACCAGGCAGATTCTGAATATAGTTTACCCATTTCGGAGCTTTCCCACATCAATATTCGATCAAAATCCACCCCGACCTTCATGAACATGATCACCCACCACCTAAGAGACAGACACCTGGAAACCACTGCTGAAGAAAATTGCACCTTCTCCATCTCATAGTTGTCAAATCGGGATTCAGATAGTGAATCGAAATTCACCTTCACTGAATCGTAAATCGAATCGAATCGTGAATCGTAAAGATTCAGCTTGCACTACTTTTTATGTAGATATAGTAAACTATTTCCTAAAGCTATAACATTATTGAACAAAGTATTCTCATTTTTAACAAAAAGAAAGCTTCAATTATAAGAAACTCGCATCCATAACTAGTGATTGGGAGTTTCACACATCTATAAGATAAAGAATAATCTAGATATAGATAGGCCTGTGGAGCAAGGAACTACAAGACGCCAAGGAGATTGAAAATAATAGAAAACTATTACCCTTCGACTTGAGAAAACTGCACTTATAATTTAAAACAAATACATTTTGCAAAACAGACATAAATATAGGAAGTAATGTAGGAAGTATTATTTCATAGACTGATGCTGCAACTCAATTAGACCTTAAGACGAATCAAAGGTGAATCGTAAAATCGGTCTGAATCGCAACTGAATCGTAAGATTCGGACTCTTGAATCGGGATTCAAAGTTTTTTTTTGTCCATTAAAGATTCACTAAGGGATTCGCATCGTTTCATGGGTGAATCGAATCGAATCGTAGGATACGAATCGTGAATCGTAAGATTTTGACAACTATGCTCCATCTGTTTGCAGTAATTTCAAAAGGATTAATATGCATGTTGAATGATTGTGTGTGATTGATTTGGATTTTCTTAGACTATTATGCAGGAGATAAAATTTCAGTTATGATTTTGGAAGAGACCATTTTGATTTATGTGGACCACATAAATCAGATATCAGTTACTAAGTATTTTTCATTCCTCTATTTTAAACGTATTTAACCTATACATTCAATTTTTATTTTTATTTATGATGAGATTAATTGCATCAGTTATTTATTTATGATGAGCTTAATTGCATCAGTTAGGATCTTGAACTGGCAATGATGTGGCGCAGATTGGGATCTAAATGGCACATTTTAGCAGGCCACATAACACTTGGGAGATGCTTATTGGCTGGGTTTTTAAGAAGGCACGACAAATGACACAAAAACATTTAACAGGAGTTGACAAATGGCGAATCCAAATTAAAGTTCGGCACTTTCCTGCTTTTATATATATATATAGATATCATATCTAAACTTGAATATGGGTTAGGTTAATCGTGTTTCCTAAAACTAACCGACTTCTTTTACGCACACTTCTAAAACCTTCACCCCTCTTCATCCTTTCTTAATCCAAAATTTCAAACTTCTTAATCAGCTTGAATAGGAACCACAATAAACGTAAACTAGGCCCAAAGTCCTCACGTGATTCCATTAGTATACCAAACAGTACTAATACGTCTATGAAGACAACTTTATCACCCATTAATGATCTCCCAAGTGCTACACCCTTGTACAACAAAGATACGAGATGGAACACCTGAGCTACCAAACCAACATATAAGGGAAAAGGTGGCGGCAAGATACGTAAGGCCAATCATTTACCTTCAAAAGACCACAAAGATTGAAGATAGTGAGGATTCTGCCCATGATCTTAAAAATCTTCAATCAATAGATTTTTATAAGACAAACGGAGAGAAAAACGCAGTTATATAAACCATGTATAACCACGTTCATTTATTGTTTCCTGATAACTCCAAAAGAACGACGAGAAATTAGCTAAATAAATAACATAAAGTCCCTCTAATTAACATTCTTAGCATATCATGCATCTATATATAGCTAAAATTATTTCTTTACAATTATCGCTTAACTAAAAAATACTGACCAAAGCCTAGAGAACACCCATCAAACATCTTCACTTGAGTATAACTGGCTTTGGCTTTTATTTCCCTTCATGTCCATTAACCGCCGACTCTTTCATACCACACCTAAGACAAAAAAATCCAAGCCAACTACAATCGCTCGATGCTTCTTATCGATGCTTCCTATCGATAATGCACCAAAAAGTTTCTCTACCGCTAGGATAAGAGTCCCCATATGGAAGGAGGAGGTGGTGTCTATATTACACCAAAGTAAAACAACCACTTTCCTGACAATTAGCACCTTGTCATTCTTTTGCACTCCCTCTCTCTCCTCTCTGCGATAACTTAGAAAAATGGATAGCCTTCCCAAGACTTTCTTCACTATTATTTTCAATGGATCAAAAGAACACTATAGCAAATCGTCTATTTTGTGAAGAATAATTTGAGTAAGAATATTGCCAAAAAAAACTCACACAAAAGAAATAGCAACCGTACACGTTTTATTAAAAAACACTCCTATTTGTTTTTTTAACAAATTGGTTAAAAATAGGACTGCCAAACAAGCGCTCAGTATGTTCAAGTAAGGACTATACTAGCGAGTAGCCACCAGATTCCCGCGATGAACTAGTGTTAAAAGATTTATTGTTTTCATTTAATTATTCGTGATTCTTTTGAACAAAATCAAATAACCCATATGTGTGTGTATTGTCTTTGGATAATTCATTCATTTATCGTATGTTGTATCAAATCCTTTTGTAACGAACTCAGGTTAAAATAAGCTCAGCCCTGCTATTTCTATTGAAATGAAAGTTAAAATTTCTCATATCCTCTTTTCAACAAAGATATGACAAGTATTTAGGGTCGCCTACAATGATTGGTAGAAATAAGAAACAGACCAGGCCTTCAAGGGCAAGCTAGGCAGATCCAAACCCGTCCTGTTCAGATTCCTTTTCTTGCGGGGTTTTTTTGGTGTTGGTGGTGGTGGCGGTTGGGGGCAGGCCGGGGGTTAGCTGACTTTAAACCCGTTGGACCTGCTCGTTCAGATCTGTGTGTTCGCGACTCTGCCTGTAGGGTTGGGTTTGTATAAACTCAAGTTGGATGGGTATCATCCTGACCCGGCTCATTGACATGCCTATCTGATCCTATTTGTTTCTGGAAAAGAACCTTCTAATACTAACACTATTGTATGACTCCTCACATTATACTCTACTTTATACCGAGGGACATGAAAAATGAATGGCATAGAATACAAGGATGTTCTCATTGAAGTGGTTATTCAATCTATCCCTACTTAATTGTGTTCGCCTTCTTACTCCTTAGTAGTTTTTGTGCTGAGTTGCAAAGACTAATTGCTAGATTTTGGAGAAGCGATGATGTACAAGCTAAAGCAAATTCATTGGCATACTTGGGATTCAAAGTGCTATACTAAATTCCTAGGTGGAATGGGTTTTAGATTAAACAAGCTTTTAATCTAGCTTTATTGGCTAGATTAAACAAGCATGGAGGACTTTATCTCAGTCGGTTTATTTTCTAGCCAGAGTTATGAAGGTAAAATACTTCAAGGATACGACCTTTCTTTCTGTTGTCTTTAGGAAAGGACTCCTTATGAGATAGGTAGTATTCTTAAAAGGATACTACCTATCTCTTGCCTTCATGATACGTCTCCAAAGTCCAAAGTTTGGACTTTGGAGACGTAGCAAGAGATAGTGTATTCAAGGGAGTCAGACATGGAACTAGAAATGGTAGAGAAACTCTGGTTTATCACCACAGATGGTTTCCTATTGGTCTTGGAAGAAAACCTAATAGTTTGCCTACACTTCCTATCAACTCAGGGGTCGATGATTTAATTTGTGAAATCAAATTTGGAACAGGGAAGTTTCACAACATTTCTTTGTGGATGAAGCTGAGTCTTCTCTAAACCTGCTGAGGACAATCTTGCACGGTCCTTGACCAAAAATGGTTAATTTAAAAGACCCGATTAGGGTTTGTGAGATAAACACAGTGATGAACTGTGAAGAAGATGAAGAGAGGCGGAAGAAGATGTATTGTGTATATTTACAATCATAATGTAAACCCTAAACAATAATGGACTATTTATAGTCCTGATCTAACGGACGGATTTAGAGAGGACAATCTAACGGTAATAATAACGTTACAAGAGAATGGGCTTAAGTAACGGGCCTAAATAGTTGAGGTTAGGATTTGGGCTTATAACAGGCCCGTACAAGAGGTGCAGTGGCCCATTACCAGAATAGGACCAATAGACCCTTAAACGAATGGTGGTTGCGCCATGAGTTTAGCCTTCAAAGCTTCAAAGTGAGGAGCCGGCAGTGGTTTTGTGAAGAGATCTGCGAGTTGGTCTGCACTAGACACAAACGAAACAGTCAGTTCTTTGTTGATAGCCTTTTCACGCACGTAGTGGTAATCGATTTCAATATGTTTTGTACGTGCGTGAAAAAGGGGATTAGCAGTCATAGCAAGAGCAGATTTATTATCAGTAAAGAGTAAGGGAGGCGAGGAAATTTTAATATGTAAATAAAAAAAGAGTAATTTAAACCAAGATAAATCTGCTGCAGCCGTGGCAAGAGCACGGTATTCTGCTTCTGTGGATGAACGAGCGACTGTGGGCTGTTTTTTTGATACCCAGTGGACTGGGTTAGGCCCAATAAAGACTGCAATACCAGTTGTACTCCGAAGATCGGATGGGTTACCGGCCCAGTCCGCATCGGAGAAAATATGTAAAGGAGTAGACGAAGCATGATAAAATAAACCTTGAGATCGAGTTCCTTGAAGATAACGAAGAATTCTTTTAGCACCACTAAAGTGAACATCGGTAGGGTTATGCATAAATTGGCATAAATGATTGACCGCAAAGGAAATGTCGGGACGTGTAAATGTGAGATATTGGAGCCCCCCAAGGAGCTGGCGAAAAATAGTTGGCTCAAGCAGGGGTGAGCCTTGGTTAAGGTGGTATTTTACCCCAGCAGCTAAGGGAGTGGGGCAGGCCTTACGATTACTCATGTTAAATTTAGAAAGTAAATCAGATATATATTTTTCTTGAGTAATGGACAGGCCTTGTGAATTCCTGAAAATTTGAAGGCCCAAGAAGTAAGTAAGTGGGCCTAAATCAGTCATCTGAAATTCTCGGCCCAATTGTGAAATAAGTGTAGAAATATACAAGGAATCACTACCAGTGATGATTATATCATCAACGTACAGCAAGAGAATGGTCATCTTGTCATTGTGATGACGAATAAACATAGATGAATCAGAGTGAGCAGAAATAAAGCCAAGAGATAACAAATATGTAGCAAATCGTTCAAACCAAGCCCGGGGGGCTTGTTTTAAACCGTAGATAGATTTGTGTAACAAACATACATGTTTAGGAGATTTAGGATCAATAAACCCGGTGGGTTGCTTCATATACACTTTTTCACGGAGATATCCGTGTAAAAAGGCGTTTTTAACGTCTAATTGACGAAGAGGCCAGTTATAAGTGGTATCAAGAGCCAATATAGAACGAACAGTGGCGTGTTTGACGACGGGACTAAAAGTCTCGTCGTAGTCAATACCGTAGGTTTGGTGAAATCCCTTAGCCACAAGACCGGCTTTGTACCGAGAAATAGTACCATTGGGGGTGAAATTTAGTTTTGAAAACCCACTTGTTCCCAATCACATTGGTGTTTGGGGGTAAAGGGACAAGAGTCCAAGTTTTCTGTTTCACAAGACTTGAAAATTCATCTAACATTGCAGTACGCCACTGTGAAAATTTGTTTGCCTCTGTGAAAGAAGAAGGCTCAGAAAGAGAAGTGTGTGCAGTGGTGTTTAAAGCAGTAAACCCAGAATTAGAAAAATGCAGTTTCTTTTTTATGATACCCGATTTACTTCGGGTTTGCATTGGATGACCTCCTTGTGGGGGAGGTGGTTGGGGTGGGGGAATCATCACTGGGGTAATGGAATCAGCCAAGCCAGGACTGGTGGAGTTAGTAGGAGAACCAGCAGTGGGGGTAGTATCTGGTGCAGTATCTGTAGAGGGTCCTACAACTTCACCAGCTGGCAGCTGAAGTCCACCAGAGCCCTCAGATATGGGGGTTGTCACACATGGAGAGTGTGACACAGCAACTGATGGAACAGTGCTGGAAATAGGGACAGGAATGGGACCTGAAAAAGAAGAAGAAGAATGTGAGTCTTGAGTACAGTTAGGAGCAACAGCAGTAGAATATGGAAACTTATATTCATCAAAAATGACATCACGGCTAATGTAAAAACGTCGTAAAGTGCGGTCATAACACAGATAGCCCTTATATCCATCAGCATAACCAAGGAATGTGCAGAGAGTAGACTTTGGATCAAGTTTAGAAGATATATAAGGTCTTAGATTAGGAAAACATGCACAACCAAAAAATTTTAAATGTGAATAGTCTGGTTTTTGTTTAAATAGCAATTCATGAGGTGACTTGTGATGTGTGTTCTTGCTAGGTAACTGGTTGATTAAATAAGTTGCTGTAGCAACAGCGTGAAACCAAAAAAATTTGGGCAAAGAGGCATTATACAGCATAGTAATAGCAGTCTCAATGATGTGGCGGTGTTTACGCTCAGAAACCCCATTTTGTTGGGGTGTATGAGGACAAGACTTCTGGTGTTGAATACCAGTATTAGACTGAAATTGTTGGAAGATGAAAGAAGTATATTCACCCCCTCCGTCTGAGCGTAAAATTTTAATGTCATAACCAAGCAATTTTTCAATAAAAGTTTTAAATTTAACAAAAGCAGCAGGGACTTCTGATTTTATTTTCAAAGGAAATAGCCAGGTATATCGTGACATATCATCAATAAATAACACATAATAGCGATAACCATTGAGTGAAGTTGTGGAAGCAGGGCCCCAAACGTCACTGTGCAAAAGATGAAGAGGTGCAGACACAGTAGAGGTAGAAGCCGTGTAAGGCAATCTACGCATTTTCCCACATAAACACGATTCACACAGAAATTTAGAGTTTTTAACAGAAGAAAAAGAAGAACAATTTAAACATGTAGATAACACATCCTGTGACGGATGTCCCAGACGATTATGCCAAAGACCAGATGAGACTCGTTGACCCAAGAAGGCGTGAGGACCAGGCGAAGAACTTAGAGAAGATAGGGGATATAGACCGTTTTTACTGGGGCCCTGAAAAAGGGTTTGACCAGTATCAATATCAATAATTGAGAAAGAATTTTTATCAAAAATAAACTTCACGTTGTTATCAGTGCACATTTTATGAACCGAAAGCAAATTAACAAAGAGTTTTGGGACGTGAAAAGTGTGTGTTAGTGTAAAAGTAGTATGTGCAGTGGTTAAGTAGGCAGTACCGGAGTTGTGGATGGGCAGAGAGTAGCCGTTACCGACTGTGACCTGGTCAGAACCAGTGTAGGGCTCTGTAAGAGAGAGATTCCGGAGCTCCGCCGTCATATGATTAGAGGCACCAGTGTCTGTAAGCCAGACTTCAGAAGGTATGGACTGTTGCGAGTTGGATGAAGCAGCCATGGCAGCTAGCTGCTCAGGAGGGTGTGAAACAACCCGGATCCTACGGTTCCTGCTAGTTCAACTTAACGATAATTTAAAGAATACTTTATTGAAATAAAAGGAGGAAACCTCCAACAAAGTTTTAAAGAAAACAGCGATGACAAAGTTTGAATTCTCAAAATACAAATAAAGCTAACAATTTAACTAGGTGATTCCTAGCTTGTTATTTGCCTTCAACTACGTGTGCGCGTTCCCCCAGCTAGCTTGACCTGCGGGTTTTGAAATAGCGATAGCCGACCGCAGAAAATTTTGATTAGTAAAAACTAAGTAAGATATACCACAATCTGTAAAACAGAGTTTTGGCTAAAAACAATAACACACGATTTGCTAAATTTCCATTTAAAATAAGATAATGAATAATTGATAAACTCAGTGGTAGTAACCCAAAGATGGAGAGATTTCGATCATATATAAACAGTAACCAAGATCCAGATTTTAATGTTCAGTTTGGTTGAGGCGTAGCCCACGAGCCCCAACGAGTACGATGTGGACAGAGAGGTCACGATGGAATAAATAATAATAATGGGGTACATGTTGGAATATACCAATTTCTCCCCGGACGTTAATAGATAGCCCTTCACTATCCCGCCCTAACCATTCTAATGAGACCTTAAGTGTCGGCACCCCTATACAGTCGTGACCTAAACATGCATAGGTAGTACTCATAGATTCCACGATAAATAAGAGGGTACGATCCCTAGGGAAATCACACATAGGTGTTCCCGGCCATTGGCCTTCACGCGCATCCTCTGCACATCGTTCCCAATTCTATTATCGTATAATTATCATTTCACAAGACTTTCGAGTTTTCACAAGTAACCATACATTTTCGAAGTAGTATTTGCAAAAGGGATTCAAGACTTGTTAAGTTCTCCAGTATCACGATTCTAGTAGTTCATGAGCGATTTTGAAAGATAACACACGCCAAGAGACATTTTGATAATTTAAAGGTATTGTGCATATAACTTACCTGAAAAATAGAGAGATCTTCACACACAAGCAAGCACGTAACTAGTAGTAGGGGTCCTCTACGAATTCGTCTCCTACGAATTCTGAATCTACAATAATGAAACAGTCCTACATTAACACGAATTCACCACACGAAAATTTACAATTAAACGTGTCCTATATGAAATGCAAGTGCAACCCCCAAGTAATTCCCCCAAACAAATTATAATTTACTAGACATAAATTGCAAGTTAGGGTTTACGTTTAATAAGAGAACAGTGATTTGTAAATATAAGGACATAAATTGACGTAATGAGAAACTTAATTTAATACTCCAGATATTATTTACTTCAAGAAGGTACATTTATATAAATAACAGTAGTTATTTTAATATAAGGTCTAGATTAACAAAAAGGGGACACAATAAAAGTTAAAACTTAACTATCTTTATTATAAAATTTATATTAATAAAACAATGTTATTAAGTGATAAGAGTACTAATTTCCGATATATACAAAACATGACTATGTAGTTGTTTTAAGAAAACATAATATATATAAAATACCGATTCAACGTTTATAAGAAAATATATTTTCAGAAAATGATTGTTAACTTATATTTAATAGTGTATGTTTATATAGAAAAATACTAGTTTATATTATGTTAAAACAATTTAGATTTACACTTTGTTAAAATATAAAGAAAACAGATTGTTTTAACTACAAGAACATACCCACAAAGTTTCATATATACAAATGTCACCCCACCAGTTTCACTAATAACACTTTTGGCACCCCCTTTTTACACCCACATTCAATTCATCATCTTCCCCAAACACTACTGTTACCAATTCTACTCAACCCACACCCAAAACACATACAAACCCACTTGAATTAGGATTCACCCAACAATTTTTGGAGCAAGATTGAAACAAGGGAGGGTGAATTGGAAATGAACAAGAGGTTATTTGTATTTACCGAGAGGAGGAAGCGAGTAGATGAAGAGGGCGACGAAGCGATGAAGGCGACGGGAAACGACCCGCCGCTGCTGCTGGTGGGCTTCGGCCCTCTGGTTCGCCGGCGAGGGAGGACGACGGCGAAGGGAAGCGGAGGGGGACGGACGGCGTCGGGCACTGGGTTCGGCGGCGTCGCTGGCGCTGGGTCGGCCCGGTTCGGCGGCGTCGTCGGGCGCTGGGTCTGCCTGGTTCGGCGGCGTCGCCGGTTGGGTCTTCTCCGGGAAGGTAGAGCAGCGAGAGAGAGGGAGCGTGAGAGAGACTGAGAGAGAGAGAGAGGAGAGCTGGGTTTGATACCCGATCGGAAATTTCGACGGAGTGATTTCCGGGTTTGATTTCGGAAAGTCGAAAAGCGAAATTGATGACCGGGATTTGGGCTTTCGATTCATGGCGTGGTTGAGGGTGGAATCGGGACTGAATTCGATCAAGGAGGAGGTCAAAATTTCTATTGCCGTGAGTTTGTGTCGCCGGAAAATCAGGAGGTGAAATCCTCCTGTAAAAATGGAAATGGAAGAGGATGGTGGAGGGTGGTTATGGTGTGGCAAGAGTACCACACTACGCGGTGGTTCGCTACGCAATAATATTTAAAAAGGTGCACTTTGGACACGTTATAAATGCTACACGACCCGCTACGATTCACCCACTAACTTACACACAACTAACTAAAAAAAACATCTTTAAGAAAATATTTTTTTGATAACAACAAAAGTAAAATAAATAGATAACTAAATAAATAATGATAATCATCTTTAAGAAAATACTTTTTGATGACAATAACAGTAAACTAAATATCAATAATAATAATAATAATGATAATAATAATAATAATAATAATAATAATAATAATAATAATAATAATAATAATAATAATAATAATAATGATATTGTAATTGGAAGAAAGTCTATAAAGAAATATACTTTTTGTAAGAATTAATAACAATAATGATAATAATGATAATAACCATTTAGTAAGAGAAAAAAACTTTTATAATATCAAATAGTGTCCCGGAATATTCGTTAAACTCCCAAAAATACCCCCGAAAATACCAGGGTATTACATCACATCTCCCTTAAAACAAAACTTCGTCCCCGAAGCTTAAAGTAAAACGAATCTTCCAATGCAAGTATACAGTTCTAATGTGTTTATATAACGAGACAACGCAGGTAATTAAATGCAGGGCTGTTAAATCACATCTCCCTTAAAAGGAGTGACGTCCCCGTCACTCGACTCCTATTTGGTCGAAGAGGTGTGGGTAAGGGAGAGATCAATTTCGACAGTCTTGCAAACAAGGATATGACTCGGGTCAGGAACATGGCTTTGAATTTGGGTCATGAAAGACGTTATGGAGTCTACCCAATACAATGGATATGATGACGTCATCACATGTGATAATGTTATCAATGAAGAGGAGAATTTGAAAACTAAAACAATGCGTTCAAGCCTGGGATAGGATGTGTTTTAATTGCAAAGAAAAACTGGCAAGGTGATCGCTTATGCTTCTAGGCAACGAAAGTCTTATGAAAAGAATTACCCTGCTCATGATTTGGAGTTGGCAGTCATTGTGTTTGCAATGAATATCAGGAGACATTATATAAAAGGTACGAATTGCAAAAATATACATATCACAAGAGCTCTAAGTACATACTAACGCAAAAGGAGTTGAATATGCGACAAGGAAGTTGGCTAGAGTTAGTGAAGGGCTACAACATTAATATCCAATACCACGAAAGAAAAGCTAATGTAGTAGCGGATGCATGGAGCTGAAAGACGAATCATACGGTAAAAACAATGTGGGGTTTGCCAATTAAGCTTTGCGAAGAGTTTCGAAAGCTAGGGATCTGAGTTTGCAAGAAGGGAACCACGAGTAACATGCTGTGTAATTTGAAGATAGTAATGGAAATCTACGTAGATAAAAAGGAAGACAGAAAGAGGGTGCTTTCGAACAAAAGATCGAGGAGAAAATCAACATGGGCGAAGAACTCGATTTCAAAGTGGAGAAAGATGGCAGGGTGAAATTCAAGGAAATATGGTGTATATTAATGAAATGTGCGGATGTAAAAGAGAAGATTATGAAGGAAACTCATAACACACCATATTCGGTACATCCAGGAAATGGCAAGTTATACAAGGATTTGGAAAAGTACTTCTGGTGGAAAGATATGAAGAAGGAAAATAGCTGATTTTGTCAAAAGGAACTTTCGGTGATTGACTTGTCAAAAGGTCAGGCTTGAGCACAAGAGACCAGGCGAGATATTGCAATAATTGGAGATTGGAAATGGGACTCCATCTCAATGGAATTTGTTACAGATTTACCTGTTTTGACGAATGGGTTGATCCAGATCTAAATGGTAGTCGATAGACTGAACAAGGCGCAAGATTCATTTCTGTGAAGGACACGTGAAACATGGAAAAGATGGAAGACGCATGCATCAAGGATGTGGCAAGACTATACAGAGTACTTGGCTCGATTATTTCAGATAGAGATTCAAACTTCATATCACATTTCAGGAAGGAGTTACAAAATAACATGGGTACCGAGCTAAGGTTGAGCAGAACATTTCACCCAGATACAGATTGAAAGACTAAAAGGACGATTCAGACGGTGGCAGACATGCTAAGAGCTGGCATTTTAAGACTTGGAGGTTCATGGATGGACAAGTTACCACTAATCGAATTTTCTTATAACAAGAGCTACCATGATAGCTTAGGGATGGCATTCTATGAAGCAATGCACGAGAGGAAGTGTACGACACTACTGTGTTGGCGCGACAAAAGCGTAACGGTTATACTTTGACCAAAATTTGATCGAGGACTCGACAAACCAGATTTGGATGGTTCAGCAAGGGATGAAGGCAGTCAAGAGTCTAATGCGGATTTGAAGAAAAGACCATTTGAGTTCAAAGTTGGCGATAAAGTGTTCCCGAGGGTTACGCTTACAAAGGGGTTTTGTGTTTATCAGAAAGGAAAGTTGAGCGCCAAGTTTATCGGATCATATGAATTACTTGATTGTATAGGAGAGGTTGCTTATCACCTACTTCATCACTTCTGAGAGGATGGTCAAGGCTGACACGATTTGGATTTTGGGTTTACTGGTTATACCCTTATAGGATAGACGTTCACCTTTCGGGTCCATGGAATCTAACTTTTGGTTGGCACACTCTATGGTTGTTTCGTTTTTGCTAAGCCGGTCTATACTTAAGATGATATCTAGGTTACAAGATCGAAAAGAATCAGATTAGAAGGTAGCTTGACTCGTAAGACTTCTAGGTTGACTTCAAGGTACATGGTATTACAAGATGAATTCTCCACCATGGGCAGAGATGAAGATAGATATTTGGGGGATAGGAGTTGGTAAGTCTGTCTTCTTAGCAAGGTAGATGATATGAAGGAAATAGTCTATTCCAGTCCACATACATGCACCACATAAGTTTTAAAACAGTAAACATTTATTGATCCACCCATCAAATAATCCACATGAAACTTTAAATGATAAAAGGAACAACACAATCCCAAAAGTAAATATCAAAACACAAAGTAAGCTAAGCGTTCACTCTCGTGATAAAAACAATGCAATAAACGATGACCCTAAGGGTGGGATGGGCATGGAACTACTCCTCATCGTCAGTGTTGAACATGAACTCGATCTCAGCGGCGTCAATCTCAATCTCTTCCGCTTCATTGACTTCTTCATGCTCAATATCGTCGATCTCGTCAATCTCGTCCATGTCGGCATCCCAGTCTACAAATTCTTCCTCTCCATCCTCATTTTGGTTTCCACCCTGATCTTGTTCCTCCCCTAGGTCTTCATCCAAGTCCATATTTGCTTGGTCATCTTCCATTCCCTCGCCATCTTCACCTACTCCTTCCTGGTTCTCGGCGTCCTGCGCCTGTTGCGCTGCCTCGTGTTGTATGGCTTGAGCTGCTAATGCCTCCATACGTCCCCGAATCTCGAGTGGGTTAATCTAAAAGATGTTATACTCACGGTGCTTGTACCTAGACTCATTAGGTACAACTTCCCCCCACGCATTCCAAACTAGCACATCACGGTACTCGTTCCTCAGGTTTATCCAAGGGTGTACATCTGGCAATCCTCGGAGTATGAAGTGGCAAATGGTTAGCGGGTGACTATGTCTAGCATCAAGATGGCCCCATGCAATGCAAATAGCTCTCACATATGCGGAGTACTGAGCTATGGTATCCTGCTCGGGTTGGTACGTCACTAGCTCTGGCCGGTGTATAGCAGCGAGGTCCATAGGGGCGGGGATAGGCTGTCTATTTGCTCCATGTATCTCGGGAATTTGTTCGGGTACTTCCTCTTCTTCGGGAATCTCTTCCTCTTGTGCTTGTTCCTCTTCCTCCAGCTCCTCCTCTTCCGGATCAGAATCGGGCTCCTCGTCGGACTCTTCCTCTTCAGGATCGGAATCGGGTTCATCGGCAGACTCTTCTCCGTCCTTTTCTATTGGTTCTCCTTCGGGCTCCTTCACTTTGTCTAGACGTTTTGCTGCTTCTTCCAAATCTTGGCGTAGGACTTTTGTGCTAAATATGTAATGGTCCTCTACCTTCCATCCGTCCTCATTGGGAACTAACTTTCCATCTTCGTCTTCATGTACCAAATCCTCTTAATCCTCCTTCACCCACAACCATTGTTGGGTATTGGGGAGTCCGTTTAGAAGGCAATGACCTATCATGAGAGGGTGCTGGAAGCGGTCATCCCCAAGGTTCGAGAAACTCCAGTCATTACACCGGGTCGTTACTCGGATATAGTACTCGGTAAGGGTCCCTTGGCCCTCCCGGTAGGTCATGAGTAAGGGTGAGTCTTCCGGCTGAAATACAGGCTGGATGTATGAAGGATGAGCAGGGGCACGTGGTTTGGCCATCTGAAAGAAGAAAAGAGAAGTCTCAGAAATGTTCTAAAACCACGTAATGCACTCATTACTCGACAGAAATAAACTTAAGGAAATTAAAGCAAGTATGTAACATGGATAGCTAACAAATGAACAAGTTGCATCAACATAGCAATTTATCCTTTCACAATTAGCTGGGATTTCCGGACAATCATACAACACGCTAGAAATATATTAAACAACGGCTAAGCTAACCCACATCCCTGGCTTGTTTAGTTTTAATTCCAAGTTTTAGTCATCCTATGTCAATTTTAAATTTTGAAAAGTTTCCAATTACTTTTAATCTTTATTTAATGGAAAACGAAAAGTCGCACTAGCGTTGGAACCGTCGGCTCTGATACCATCTGAAACAACCCGGATCCTACGGTTCCTGCTAGTTCAACTTAACGATAATTTAAAGAATACTTTATTGAAATAAAAGGAGGAAACCTCCAACAAAGTTTTAAAGAAAACAGCGATGACAAAGTTTGAATTCTCAAAATACAAATAAAGCTAACAATTTAACTAGGTGATTCCTAGCTTGTTATTTGCCTTCAACTACGTGTGCGCGTTCCCCCAGCTAGCTTGACCTGCGGGTTTTGAAATAGCGATAGCCGACCGCAGAAAATTTTGATTAGTAAAAACTAAGTAAGATATACCACAATATGTAAAACAGAGTTTTGGCTAAAAATAATAACACACGATTTGCTAAATTTCCATTTAAAATAAGATAATGAATAATTGATAAACTCAGTGGTAGTAACCCAAAGATGGAGAGATTTCGATCATATATAAACAGTAACCAAGATCCAGATTTTAATGTTCAGTTTGGTTGAGGCATAGCCCACGAGCCCCAACGAGTACGATGTGGACAGAGAGGTCACGATGGAATAAATAATAATAATGGGGTACATGTTGGAATATACCAATTTCTCCCCGGACGTTAATAGATAGCCCTTCACTATCCCGCCCTAACCATTCTAATGAGACCTTAAGTGTCGGCACCCCTATACAGTCGTGACCTAAACATGCATAGGTAGTATTCATAGATTCCACCATAAATAAGAGGGTAAGATCCCTAGGGAAATCACACATAGGTGTTCCCGGCCATTGGCCTTCACGCGCATCCTCTGCACATCGTTCACAATTCTATTATCGTATAATTATCATTTCACAAGACTTTCGAGTTTTCACAAGTAACCATACATTTTCGAAGTAGTATTTGCAAAAGGGATTCAAGACTTGTTAAGTTCTCCAGTATCACGATTCTAGTAGTTCATGAGCGATTTTGAAAGATAACACACGCCAAGAGACATTTTGATAATTTAAAGGTATTGAGCATATAACTTACCTGAAAAATAGAGAGATCTTCACACACAAGCAAGCACGTAACTAGTAGTAGGGGTCCTCTACGAATTCGTCTCCTACGAATTCTGAATCTACAATAATCAAACAGTCCTACATTAACACGAATTCACCACACAACAATTTACAATTAAACGTGTCCTATACGAAATGCAAGTGCAACCCCCAAGTAATTCCCCCAAACAAATTATAATTTACTAGACATAAATTGCAAGTTAGGGTTTACGTTTAATAAGAGAACAGTGATTTGTAAATATAAGGACAGAAATTGACGTAATGAGAAACTTAATTTAATACTCCAGATATTATTTACTTCAAGAAGGTACATTTATATAAATAACAGTAGCTATTTTAATATAAGGTCTAGATTAACAAAAAGGGGACACAATAAAAGTTAAAACTTAACTATCTTTACTATAAAATTTATATTAATAAAACAATGTTATTAAGTGATAAGAGTACTAATTTCCGATATATACAAAACATGACTATGTAGTTGTTTTAAGAAAACATAATATATATAAAATACCGATTCAACGTTTATAAGAAAATATATTTTCAGAAAATGATTGTTAACTTATATTTAATAGTGTATGTTTATATAGAAAAATACTAGTTTATATTATGTTAAAACAATTTAGATTTACACTTTGTTAAAATATAAAGAAAACAGATTGTTTTAACTACAAGAACATACCCACAAAGTTTCATATATACAAATGTCACCCCACCAGTTTCACTAATAACACTTTTGGCACCCCCTTTTTACACCCACATTCAATTCATCATCTTCCCCAAACACTACTGTTACCAATTCTAGTCAACCCACACCCAAAACACATACAAACCCACTTGAATTAGGATTCACCCAACAATTTTTGGAGCAAGATTGAAACAAGGGAGGGTGAATTGGAAATGAACAAGAGGTTATTTGTATTTACCGAGAGGAGGAAGCGAGTAGATGAAGAGGGCGACGAAGCGATGAAGGCGACGGGAAACGACCCGCCGCTGCTGCTGGTGGGCTTCGGCCCTCTGGTTCGCCGGCGAGGGAGGACGACGGCGAAGGGAAGCGGAGGGGGACGGACGGCGTCGGGCACTGGGTTCGGCGGCGTCGCTGGCGCTGGGTCGGCCCGGTTCGGCGGCGTCGTCGGGCGCTGGGTCTGCCTGGTTCGGCGGCGTCGCCGGTTGGGTCTTCTCCGGGAAGGTAGAGCAGCGAGAGAGAGGGAGCGTGAGAGAGACTGAGAGAGAGAGAGAGGAGAGCTGGGTTTGATACCCGATCGGAAATTTCGACGGAGTGATTTCCGGGTTTGATTTCGGAAAGTCGAAAAGCGAAATTGATGACCGGGATTTGGGCTTTCGATTCATGGCGTGGTTGAGGGTGGAATCGGGACTGAATTCGATCAAGGAGGAGGTCAAAATTTCTATTGCCGTGAGTTTGTGTCGCCGGAAAATCAGGAGGTGAAATCCTCCTGTAAAAATGGAAATGGAAGAGGATGGTGGAGGGTGGTTATGGTGTGGCAAGAGTACCACACTACGCGGTGGTTCGCTACGCAATAATATTTAAAAAGGTGCACTTTGGACACGTTATAAATGCTACACGACCCGCTACGATTCACCCACTAACTTACACACAACTAACTAAAAAAAACATCTTTAAGAAAATATTTTTTTGATAACAACAAAATTAAAATAAATAGATAACTAAATAAATAATGATAATCATCTTTAAGAAAATACTTTTTGATGACAATAACAGTAAACTAGATATCAATAATAATGATAATAATGATAATAATAATAATAATAATAATAATAATAATAATAATAATAATAATAATAATAACAATTATAATGATATTGTAATTGGAAGAAAGTCTATAAAGAAATATACTTTTTGTAAGAATTAATAAAAATAATGATAATAATGATAATAACCATTTAGTAAGAGAAAAACACTTTTATAATATCAAATAGTGGCCCGGAATATTCGTTAAACTCCCAAAAATACCCCCGAAAATACCAGGGTATTACATCACATCTCCCTTAAAACAAAGCTTCGTCCCCGAAGCTTAAAGTAAAACGAATCTTCCAATGCAAGTATACAGTTCTAATGTGTACATATAACGAGACAACGCAGGTAATTAAATGCAGGGCTGTTAAATTACATCTCCCTTAAAAGGAGTGACGTCCCCGTCACTCGACTCCTATTTGGTCGAAGAGGTGTGGGTAAGGGAGAGATCAATTTCGACAGTCTTGCAAACAAGGATATGACTCGGGTCAGGAACATGGCTTTGAATTTGGGTCATGAAAGACGTTATGGAGTCTACCCAATACAATGGATATGATGACGTCATCACATGTGATAATGTTATCAATGAAGAGGAGAATTTGAAAACTAAAACAATGCGTTCAAGCCTGGGATAGGATGTGTTTTAATTGCAAAGAAAAACTGGCAAGGTGATCGCTTATGCTTCTAGGCAACGAAAGTCTTATGAAAAGAATTACCCTGCTCATGATTTGGAGTTGGCAGTCATTGTGTTTGCAATGAATATCAGGAGACATTATATAAAAGGTACGAATTGCAAAAATATACATATCACAAGAGCTCTAAGTACATACTAACGCAAAAGGAGTTGAATATGCGACAAGGAAGTTGGCTAGAGTTAGTGAAGGGCTACAACATTAATATCCAATACCACGAAAGAAAAGCTAATGTAGTAGCGGATGCATGGAGCTGAAAGACGAATCATACGGTAAAAACAATGTGGGGTTTGCCAATTAAGCTTTGCGAAGAGTTTCGAAAGCTAGGGATCTGAGTTTGCAAGAAGGGAACCACGAGTAACATGCTGTGTAATTTGAAGATAGTAATGGAAATCTACGTAGATAAAAAGGAAGACAGAAAGAGGGTGCTTTCGAACAAAAGATCGAGGAGAAAATCAACATGGGCGAAGAACTCGATTTCAAAGTGGAGAAAGATGGCAGGGTGAAATTCAAGGAAATATGGTGTATATTAATGAAATGTGCGGATGTAAAAGAGAAGATTATGAAGGAAACTCATAACACACCATATTCGGTACATCCAGGAAATGGCAAGTTATACAAGGATTTGGAAAAGTACTTCTGGTGGAAAGATATGAAGAAGGAAAATAGCTGATTTTGTCAAAAGGAACTTTCGGTGATTGACTTGTCAAAAGGTCAGGCTTGAGCACAAGAGACCAGGCGAGATATTGCAATAATTGGAGATTGGAAATGGGACTCCATCTCAATGGAATTTGTTACAGATTTACCTGTTTTGACGAATGGGTTGATCCAGATCTAAATGGTAGTCGATAGACTGAACAAGGCGCAAGATTCATTTCTGTGAAGGACACGTGAAACATGGAAAAGATGGAAGACGCATGCATCAAGGATGTGGCAAGACTATACAGAGTACTTGGCTCGATTATTTCAGATAGAGATTCAAACTTCATATCACATTTCAGGAAGGAGTTACAAAATAACATGGGTACCGAGCTAAGGTTGAGCAGAACATTTCACCCAGATACAGATTGAAAGACTAAAAGGACGATTCAGACGGTGGCAGACATGCTAAGAGCTGGCATTTTAAGACTTGGAGGTTCATGGATGGACAAGTTACCACTAATCGAATTTTCTTATAACAAGAGCTACCATGATAGCTTAGGGATGGCATTCTATGAAGCAATGCACGAGAGGAAGTGTACGACACTACTGTGTTGGCGCGACAAAAGCGTAACGGTTATACTTTGACCAAAATTTGATCGAGGACTCGACAAACCAGATTTGGATGGTTCAGCAAGGGATGAAGGCAGTCAAGAGTCTAATGCGGATTTGAAGAAAAGACCATTTGAGTTCAAAGTTGGCGATAAAGTGTTCCCGAGGGTTACGCTTACAAAGGGGTTTTGTGTTTATCAGAAAGGAAAGTTGAGCGCCAAGTTTATCGGATCATATGAATTACTTGATTGTATAGGAGAGGTTGCTTATCACCTACTTCATCACTTCTGAGAGGATGGTCAAGGCTGACACGATTTGGATTTTGGGTTTACTGGTTATACCCTTATAGGATAGACGTTCACCTTTCGGGTCCATGGAATCTAACTTTTGGTTGGCACACTCTATGGTTGTTTCGTTTTTGCTAAGCCGGTCTATACTTAAGATGATATCTAGGTTACAAGATCGAAAAGAATCAGATTAGAAGGTAGCTTGACTCGTAAGACTTCTAGGTTGACTTCAAGGTACATGGTATTACAAGATGAATTCTCCACCATGGGCAGAGATGAAGATAGATATTTGGGGGATAGGAGTTGGTAAGTCTGTCTTCTTAGCAAGGTAGATGATATGAAGGAAATAGTCTATTCCAGTCCACATACATGCACCACATAAGTTTTAAAACAGTAAACATTTATTGATCCACCCATCAAATAATCCACATGAAACTTTAAATGATAAAAGGAACAACACAATCCCAAAAGTAAATATCAAAACACAAAGTAAGCTAAGCGTTCACTCTCGTGATAAAAACAATGCAATAAACGATGACCCTAAGGGTGGGATGGGCATGGAACTACTCCTCATCGTCAGTGTTGAACATGAACTCGATCTCAGCGGCGTCAATCTCAATCTCTTCCGCTTCATTGACTTCTTCATGCTCAATATCGTCGATCTCGTCAATCTCGTCCATGTCGGCATCCCAGTCTACAAATTCTTCCTCTCCATCCTCATTTTGGTTTCCACCCTGATCTTGTTCCTCCCCTAGGTCTTCATCCAAGTCCATATTTGCTTGGTCATCTTCCATTCCCTCGCCATCTTCACCTACTCCTTCCTGGTTCTCGGCGTCCTGCGCCTGTTGCGCTGCCTCGTGTTGTATGGCTTGAGCTGCTAATGCCTCCATACGTCCCCGAATCTCGAGTGGGTTAATCTCAAAGATGTTATACTCACGGTGCTTGTACCTAGACTCATTAGGTACAACTTCCCCCCACGCATTCCAAACTAGCAAATCACGGTACTCGTTCCTCAGGTTTATCCAAGGGTGTACATCTGGCAATCTCGGAGTATGAAGTGGCAAATGGTTAGCGGGTGACTATGTCTAGCATCAAGATGGCCCCATGCAATGTAAATAGCTCTCACATATGCGGAGTACTAAGCTATGGTCTCCTGCTCGGGTTGGTACGTCACTAGCTCTGGCCGGTGTATAGCAGCGAGGTCCATAGGGGCGGAGATAGGCTGTCTATTTGCTCCATGTATCTCGGGAATTTGTTCGGGTACTTCCTCTTCTTCGGGAATCTCTTCCTCTTGTGCTTGTTCCTCTTCCTCCAGCTCCTCCTCTTCCGGATCATAATCGGGCTCCTCGTCGGACTCTTCCTCTTCAGGATCGGAATCGGGTTCATCGGCAGACTCTTCTCCGTCCTTTTCTATTGGTTCTCCTTCGGGCTCCTTCACTTTGTCTAGACGTTTTGCTGCTTCTTCCAAATCTTGGCGTAGGACTTTTGTGCTAAATATGTAATGGTCCTCTACCTTCCATCCGTCCTCATTGGGAACTAACTTTCCATCTTCGTCTTCATGTACCAAATCCTCATAATCCTCCTTCACCCACAACCATGGTTGGGTATTGGGGAGTCCGTTTAGAAGGCAATGACCTATCATGAGAGGGTGCTGGAAGCGGTCATCCCCAAGGTTCGAGAAACTCCAGTCATTACACCAGGTCGTTACTCGGATATAGTACTCGGTAAGGGTCCCTTGGCCCTCCCGGTAGGTCATGAGTAAGGGTGAGTCTTCCGGCTGAAATACAGGCTGGATGTATGAAGGATGAGCAGGGGCACGTGGTTTGGCCATCTGAAAGAAGAAAAGAGAAGTCTCAGAAATGTTCTAAAACCACGTAATGCACTCATTACTCGACAGAAATAAACTTAAGGAAATTAAAGCAAGTATGTAACATGGATAGCTAACAAATGAACAAGTTGCATCAACATAGCAATTTATCCTTTCACAATTAGCAGGGATTTCCGGACAATCATACAACACGTTAGAAATATATTAAACAACGGCTAAGCTAACCCACATCCCTGGCTTGTTTAGTTTTAATTCCAAGTTTTAGTCATCCTATGTCAATTTTAAATTTTGAAAAGTTTCCAATTACTTTTAATCTTTATTTAATGGAAAACGAAAAGTTGCACTAGCGTTGGAACCGTCGGCTCTGATACCATCTGAAACAACCCGGATCCTACGGTTCCTGCTAGTTCAACTTAACGATAATTTAAAGAATACTTTATTGAAATAAAAGGAGGAAACCTCCAACAAAGTTTTAAAGAAAACAGCGATGACAAAGTTTGAATTCTCAAAATACAAATAAAGCTAACAATTTAACTAGGTGATTCCTAGCTTGTTATTTTCCTTCAACTACGTGTGCGCGTTCCCCCAGCTAGCTTGACCTGCGGGTTTTGAAATAGCGATAGCCAACCGCAGAAAATTTTGATTAGTAAAAACTAAGTAAGATATACCACAATATGTAAAACAGAGTTTTGGCTAAAAATAATAACACACGATTTGCTAAATTTCCATTTAAAATAAGATAATGAATAATTGATAAACTCAGTGGTAGCAACCCAAAGATGGAGAGATTTCGATCATATATAAACAGTAACCAAGATCCAGATTTTAATGTTCAGTTTGGTTGAGGCATAGCCCACGAGCCCCAACGAGTACGATGTGGACAGAGAGGTCACGATGGAATAAATAATAATAATGGGGTACATGTTGGAATATACCAATTTCTCCTCGGACGTTAATAGATAGCCCTTCACTATCCCGCCCTAACCATTCTAATGAGACCTTAAGTGTCGGCACCCCTATACAGTCGTGACCTAAACATGCATAGGTAGTACTCATAGATTCCACCATAAATAAGAGGGTAAGATCCCTAGGGAAATCACACATAGGTGTTCCCGGCCATTGGCCTTCACGCGCATCCTCTGCACATCGTTCACAATTCTATTATCGTATAATTATCATTTCACAAGACTTTCGAGTTTTCACAAGTAACCATACATTTTCGAAGTAGTATTTGCAAAAGGGATTCAAGACTTGTTAAGTTCTCCAGTATCACGATTCTAGTAGTTCATGAGCGATTTTGAAAGATAACACACGCCAAGAGACATTTTGATAATTTAAAGGTATTGAGCATATAACTTACCTGAAAAATAGAGAGATCTTCACACACAAGCAAGCACGTAACTAGTAATAGGGGTCCTCTACGAATTCGTCTCCTACGAATTCTGAATCTACAATAATCAAACAGTCCTACATTAACACGAATTCACCACACAACAATTTACAATTAAACGTGTCCTATATGAAATGCAAGTGCAACCCCCAAGTAATTCCCCCAAACAAATTATAATTTACTAGACATAAATTGCAAGTTAGGGTTTACGTTTAATAAGAGAACAGTGATTTGTAAATATAAGGACAGAAATTGACGTAATGAGAAACTTAATTTAATACTCCAGATATTATTTACTTCAAGAAGGTACATTTATATAAATAACAGTAGCTATTTTAATATAAGGTCTAGATTAACAAAAAGGGGACACAATAAAAGTTAAAACTTAACTATCTTTATTATAAAATTTATATTAATAAAACAATGTTATTAAGTGATAAGAGTACTAATTTCCGATATATACAAAACATGACTATGTAGTTGTTTTAAGAAAACATAATATATATAAAATACCGATTCAACGTTTATAAGAAAATATATTTTCAGAAAATGATTGTTAACTTATATTTAATAGTGTATGTTTATATAGAAAAATACTAGTTTATATTATGTTAAAACAATTTAGATTTACACTTTGTTAACATATAAAGAAAACAGATTGTTTTAACTACAAGAACATACCCACAAAGTTTCATATATACAAATGTCACCCCACCAGTTTCACTAATAACACTTTTGGCACCCCCTTTTTACACCCACATTCAATTCATCATCTTCCCCAAACACTACTGTTACCAATTCTACTCAACCCACACCCAAAACACATACAAACCCACTTGAATTAGGATTCACCCAACAATTTTTGGAGCAAGATTGAAATAAGGGAGGGTGAATTGGAAATGAACAAGAGGTTATTTGTATTTACCGAGAGGAGGAAGCGAGTAGATGAAGACGGCGACGAAGCGATGAAGGCGACGGGAAACGACCCGCCGCTGCTGCTGGTGGGCTTCGGCCCTCTGGTTCGCCGGCGAGGGAGGACGACGGTGAAGGGAAGCGGAGGGGGACGGACGGCGTCGGGCGCTGGGTTCGGCGGCGTCGCTGGCGCTGGGTCGGCCCGGTTCGGCGGCGGCGTCGGGCGCTGGGTCTGTCTGGTTCGGCGGCGTCGCCGGTTGGGTCTTCTCCGGGAAGGTGACACGATCCAACCGCAAGTGTACGGGTGTCGCGTGTAGTAATATCCGGTAATCCGGGTTAGTCGAACCCAAGGGACTTGTCGTGAATTAACTAGGAAGATTAACTTCGTGTGATCAAGCAATTGGATGGTTTTACTAAACTAATAATTTAAATAACAAAATAATTATTAAAAAAGAGATTAATACGAGGGACAAGTATCAGGATTTTTCTAGGATCACTAGGTGAACACCGTTAACGAATTACGTTTTGAAACACAGATAATGCTTTAATTTGCCAAACGAGCAATAAGGCTAACCGAGTTACCAAGCTAGCTTTCTATGCCTAGTTCAAATTACAACCGAGTTACCAAGTTCTTATTATCCCTAAAACATATAATGACGATCATCTAATTCTACTCAACGTTCATAGTCGGTGGTTGATTTCTCTAACCTGTGTCTACGTGCTTAATTCAATTATCCGGGCAATTCGTTGCTTTCACTAACGTATTACCTATAATCTTCCTACTGCAACGTCTCACAATAGCAAGATAGATTAAGAGTATGAATTAAACATAGCAAACAAGAACATCATCAATTAAGTTTAAGCAAAACGTGAATCAAATTCATAATTCGCCAAAACGGCTTCAAACCCTAGCTACCATAGATAAATCCCAATAATAAACTTAGCTACTGCGATACATGATCAGCACGATGAAGTTTATATTGATCATGATCAAAAACAATGAAAAAGATAGAGAAGAGAGATCAAACGATGGAATCCTCGCTTTCACGACGAACTCCAAGCTCCAAGCCTTCCTCCAACTTGTTCTTCTTTTTCTCCAGCAGCCCTCTCTGCCTTTAAGTCCTAAAAATCGTCATGTATAGGGCTGGGCACGATTTTTAATGAAACTTGGCCGAATTCGCAATTCAGCCCCTCTAGTTTGCAATTCTCGGATAGTTTTCATAAGATGATCTTGCGCGGGCCTTTTCTACCTCATCCGGACTCCGGTTTGGGACCTTCTTATATCGTTGGAAAGTCCTAAATGTCTACTTTCTAATGGCGTAGGCCTTGCTCCAAAATTGTATATGTAACTCCAGATACAGCCCGAATACTGAATACTGGTCCAGTGAAATTTCTAGCTCTTCTTCGTTTTTGCGTCATCTTCGGCGGACCATATCTTTCTCGTCCGGGCTTTGATTGAGCTCCGTGACCTACCGTTGGAAAGCTAATTGAGTCTACTTTCATTTGGAACCGGTCTCACTATAGCAGGGCTTGTAGAAATCAAGATACCATCAAAATAGTGAAGGCTGGTCACTTTTGCTCCTCTAACTTTGCCTCTCCTCATTCTTCTTGGCCATTCTTGAGCTTTTCTCATCTTCCAAAGTTCGTTTCATGCCTCATAGCAATCGTTTATCATACTTTCCTATCATGAAAACATGAGCATGCATACCAAGCGATTATATTTGACAAATAACATCTAAAAACGCATAGAAACGCCCGTACTAGCAATAAATCACAACAAACTCATTCTTCACAAGAATTGGCCTAAATTCCATCACTTTTCACCGAAACGCACATAAATAGCAATGTATTACATAAGAAAGATGACTCCAACTAAGGAGTTATCAAATACCCCAACACTTACCATTTGCGCGTCCCGAGCAAAGTCTCATCTACTGCATTCATCTGTTTACTAGCCGACCAGACACAAGCGACTCAATTCGACTAACGACACAACAATGAAGCAATATGATGGAAATGCAATTTTAGACTCGATCTTACAATTATTTAAAACATACAATTTCTCTCTTTTTGGGAAGAATAGGCAATCTCCTTCTCATCAACTGAAAATCATCAAGCTTTCACTAATCCTTTTTGAAATTGATATACACGCAGCAAGAATTTGAAATAAAAAAATGATTCTATGCAAAAGATCACTAAGGTGTCCCCTTTCTTCAACCAATTCAAACCAAGACACAAGCACGTCCTAAGCTTCATTGGGTCTAAGTCAGATCAAATTTAACTGTAGCCTTTCTTCGCCGAACCATCTGAGGTTTTCAGACCCTCTTAGCCTTTATTGCGTTTGAATGCAAATTGTCCCAGTGAAGGGAGTCACAACTCCTGTGAAATAAGGCTTAACTCTAGTTTTCCTCTCTAAGCTCTACGTGGATGGAATCCAAATTTTCCGTGTGACCGGAAGCACATTAGGTTGTTTCTCCTTGAAACACACTTTTTTTTTCTCGTTTTTTTATTTTCAGATTTTCTCATTTTCTTTTCTTTCCTCCTCTGTTTTTTTACAACCGTGCAGTAGAGCATAAAGAGCGTGGGCTTTTTCGGTTAACTCTTGTGACCACCGTAAGGGATGGTGGTGTACGCCCCTCAACTTCACTTAGGCTGAGGCAACCGTACCACATGAAACCAACTCTACACGAAGGTCCACCCCAGATCAACAAGAGACCACAAGTTTCCACTTGAAAACATAATATTCAGCTACAAGCAAAACTCAATCTAATTAGCACACTATAGGAAACTTAGGTATACTTTACATGTCATTCTTTCACAACTTCTAAAAATTCCCGGGACATCCTTAGTGAAACCTCTACACAAAATATTAAAGAATAAAAATTTCCCTACTACGGCACTTCCTACTCAAAAGGATTCATTCACTAAGCTCTCTTCAGTTTCAAGATCCTCAATTGCCTTTTTCTCAAATTTTTAAAATTTTCAATTCTTATGAATTTCTCTTTTCTCATTTTTTTTTTTTCATTTCTTAATTTTTCACAATATCCTAACTCTATATGCAAGGCTTTGACACGAAAAAAATTTGACACAACACAACTCAACTTTTGGTGGGTAGACTCAATTATGTAAATGTGCAAATAAAATATAAATCTATCCTACACAACACGAAAATATAAATAAAAACTCAACATAAAACAAAATACTGACTCACAATACAAACTAAACACATCCTACATGTAACTGGCTATGCAAGACACTATGGCTAGCAAACAGATAAATCACCCCCACACTGAATGTTTCGTTGTCCTTAACTAATTTAGAGATGAAACATAGGACTCAGCAATCAATGCGGAGGGCCAGTAGATGAGATGGAGCTATGACATACTTATATAAAATAAACACAAAATTTAGCAAGAGAAAAATATACTCACAACCACCTCAAGGGTGGGGACGAAATCACGCCAAGCAGTCCCCAAGCACAGTAGTGGTGCCACCATGCTCCTTTTACAGTCAATGTGTACTCACACACCGGGGTCGACTTCCCTCCTCTACTAAAATTCATTTCTGAAGAATCCCCAACTCACATGCACGAGTCCCTGTGAAGGTCATGTGTGCCATAGCACACCGGGGTAGATTCTACCATAACCTGCTCAAGTATGTCACTAGGAAAACATCATTAGTCCCTCTATCTCTCATCTCTCCAAATAAATAACTAAAAACACGAAATTGTATTAAAAACTCACTCCCTAACTTAAGCAGAAAATACGTTGGGTTGCCTCCCAACAAGCGTGGTGTAATTTAAGGTCGACGACCCCACCCCGTTACCTCAAAAGATGTTAAGGAGGTTTTTCTCTCCACTTTTTCTTCTTCCACCATCGCTTCTCTCTTTGTCTCTTCTCAAGTGAGCATGCATGAGAGGCGTATGGCGCAACAAAATTGTAGAAGACGGCCTGAAAAAATTTCTGCTTTCTGTGCTTCCACTCCTTGATCACCGGTCTTCTCGAGAATTCATTCTCCCCATCATGATCCCTTGTACCTCTCCTCTTCATCTTCTTCTTCTTCTTCCAATTCTTCAAAATCAATATCATTGAGGCCTGGTCATGTGGAAATAAACTGCCAAATGGAACAGTAATGGCAAGGAGTGGCGTCTTGATTGCTTCCTTCCTTAGATCTTGTCTTGGAATCACAGGTGACAAATCATGTATTGCATAAAACTGGGGTCTTTTCTCTTCCACGTGTGACACATCCCATTTTATGATCTCCAAAAGATAAGGATTAGACTGAATACTTTCTTGATATATGTCCATGTGAACATCTCCACGCAATAATTTCTTAGCTTCATGGATTTCTTCCTCACAGCAAATATCTTCAGTGGGCCATAAGCTAGCGATGTCCACACTCTCCCATTCATGCCATGGATCCGGAATATGAGAGGCACAAGTTGTATAGGCTTCACAATATCATCCCAATCTGAGTCCGAATCTGAGTCTGAAGCGACCAGGGGATCTATTACTTCATGATGGACATTATTATAAACATAGATCTCTGGGAGTTCTTCGTCTTCCTCTTCGCACTCCTCAACTAAGTCAGGAATGATGTTGATTGGCCCATTGTCATTGTCTGCATATGCACGAGAAAGTTCTGAAAGTTGTTGTCCATGACGCATGACAGTTTCCTCCATCCTATCCAGCCCTTCCTCCATTCTGTCCCTTTTTACTAGCATGAGCTTCAATATTTCTTTCATATGCTCATCTTCTTGATTGCAAGGAGGTGGAGTGTAAAAATCTCCATAGGAGTAGTACGGTGAATAGCCTGAATATTGCCCATAATAATTTTGCCCCCACATGATCACCAAGTTATCTGTAAAATAATTTTCTAGGGAGCCGGTGAGATTAACAAATAAATAAATAAAGACAGAAAGATAAAATCCCTAAAGTTAATAATCCTAATCAATTCAACGAAGTCCCCGGCAACGGCGCCAAAAACTTGACACGATCCAACCGCAGGTGTACGGGTGTCGCGTGTAGTAATATCCGGTAATCCGGGTTAGTCGAACCCAAGGGACTTGTCGTGAATTAACTAGGATGATTAACTTCGTGTGATCAAGCAATTAGATGGTTTTACTAAACTAATAATTTAAATAACAAAATAATTATTAAAAAAGAGATTAATACGAGGGACAAGTATCAGGATTTTTCTAGGATCACTAGGTGAACACCGTTAACGAATTACGTTTTGAAACACAGATAATGCTTTAATTTGCCAAACGAGCAATAAGGCTAACCGAGTTACCAAGCTAGCTTTCTATGCCTAGTTCAAATTACAACCGAGTTACCAAGTTCTAATTATCCCTAAAACATATAATGACGATCATCTAATTATACTCAACGTTCATAGTCGGTGGTTGATTTCTCTAACCTGTGACTACGTGCTTAATTCAATTATCCGGGCAATTCGTTGCTTTCACTAACGTATTACATATAATCTTCCTACTGCAACGTCTCACAATAGCAAGATAGATTAAGAGTATGAATTAAACATAGCAAACAAGAACATCATCAATTAAGTTTAAGCAAAACGTGAATCAAATTCATAATTCGCCAAAACGGCTTCAAACCCTAGCTACCATAGATAAATCCCAATAATAAACTTAGCTACTGCGATACATGATCAGCACGATGAAGTTTATATTGATCATGATCAAAAACAATGAAAAAGATAGAGAAGAGAGATCAAACGATGGAATCCTCGCTCTCACGACGAACTCCAAGCTCCAAGCCTTCCTCCAACTTGTTCTTCTTTGTCTCCAGCAGCCCTCTCTGCCTTTAAGTCCTAAAAATCGTCATGTATAGGGCTGGGCACGATTTTTAATGAAACTTGGCCGAATTCGCAATTCAGCCCCTCTAGTTTGCCATTCTCGGGCAATTTTTATAAGCTGATCTTGCGCGGGCCTTTTCTACCTCATCCGGACTCCGGTTTGGGCCCATCTTATATCGTTGGAAATTCCTGAATGTCTACTTTCTAATGGCGTAGGCCTTGCTCCAAAATTGTATATGTAACTCCAGATACAGCCCGAATACTGAATACTGGTCCAGTGAACTTTTCCAGCTCTTCTTCGTTTTTGCGTCATCTTCGGCAGACCATATCTTTCTCGTCCGGGTTTTGATTGAGCTCCGTGACCTACCGTTGGAAAGCTAATTGAGTCTACTTTCATTTGGAACCGGTATCACTATAGCACGTCTTGTAGAAATCAAGATATAATCAAAATAGGGAAGGCTGGTCACTTTTGCTCCTCTAACTTTGCCTCTCCTCATTCTTCTTGGCCATTCTTGAGCTTTTCTCATCTTCCAAAGTTCGTTTCATGCCTCATAGCAATCTTTTATCATCCTTTCCTATCATGAAAACATGAGCAAGCATACCAAGCGATTATATTTGACAAATAACATCTAAAAACGCATAGAAACGCCCGGACTAGCAATAAATCACAACAAACTCATTCTTCACAAGAATTGGCCTAAATTCCATCACTTTTCACTGAAACGCACATAAATAGCAATGTATTACATAAGAAAGATGACTCCAACTAAGGAGTTATCAGAAGGTAGAGCAGCGAGAGAGAGGGAGAGAGGGAGCGTGAGAGAGACTGAGAGAGAGAGAGGAGAGCTGGGTTTGATACCTGATCGGAAATTTCAACGGAGTGATTTCCGGGTTTGATTTCGGAAAGTCGAAAAGCGAAATTGATGACCGGGATTTGGGCTTTCGATTCATGGCGTGGTTGTGGGTGGAATCGGGACTGAATTCAATCAAGGAGGAGGTCAAAATTTCTATTGCCGTGAGTTTGTGTCGCCGGAAAATCAGGAGGTGAAATCCTCCTGTAAAAATGGAAATGGAAGAGGATGGTGGAGGGTGGTTATGGTGTGGCAAGAGAACACACTACGCGGTGGTTCGCTACGCAATAATATTTAAAAAGGGCATTTTGGACACGTTATAAATGCTACACGACCCGCTACGATTCACCCACTAACTTACACACAACTAACTAAAAAAAAACATCTTTAAGAAAATATTTTTTTAATAACAAGAAAAGTAAAATAAATAGATAACTAAATAAATAATGATAATCATCTTTAAGAAAATACTTTTTGATGACAATAACAGTAAACTAAATATCAATAATAATGATAATAATAATAATAATAATAATAATAATAATAATAATAATAATAATAATAATAATAATAATAATAATAATAACAATTATAATGATATTGTAATTGGAAGAAAGTCTATAAAGAAATATACTTTTTGTAAGAATTAATAACAATAATGATAATAATGATAATAACCATTTAGTAAGAGAAAAACACTTTTATAATATCAAATAGTGGCCCGGAATATTCGTTAAACTCCCAAAAATACCCCCGAAAATACCAGGGTATTACAGGGTGTCGACCTTGGAAAGCATAATCCATACAATGCCAGCAATCAAGAGCGGAATGGAAGTCGTTTCCACATATCTGGCAAGTAATCGGGGCGGAGCGACCAGAACCGGATCTTCCACGTTGAGAACCCGAACGACCAGATCCGCCTCGTCCGGATCCGGACCCGTAACCGGATCCAGAACCAGACCCGTATCCGGATCCATGACCCGATCCATAACCTGACCCGTATCCACTACCTGACCCAGATCCAGAACCCGAACCGTACCCGGATCCACCGGTCCGACCTCCTCTGGAATAATCAAATCGACTGCGAGAACTGAACCGGCCACCACCCCGGTTAGGATTAGGGTTTCTAGAACCACCGCGGCCGCCACCACGAGATTGGCCGGAAAAGAAGGCGGTGGGGGAGGGATCTGGATCAAGGGATTGATTGGCACGCATCTGTTCATCAGCTTTTAGGAGAACATGAAGTTCAGCAAAGGAGATCGGGTTTGAGTGTATGTGAAGAGAGGATCGAAAAGGGTTAAACTCAGGAGGGAGGCCATTAAGGGAATAGAGGAGCATATCCTCATCATCAATATGAACAGAGGAAACGGCAAGTTGATTGCGGATGGTGGTGAGTTTCTGCATGTATAGATCGATGGAGTCGGTGCCCTTTTTGATGGTTTGGAGAGAGGATTTGAGGTGGATGATGTTAGATATAGTCAGAGATGCATACCGTTGCTCAAGAACTAGCCAAGCCGATCTGGAGGTTGGATATCCAATCACCTGAGTGAGAGCCTCGGTGGAGAGAGAGGCGTTCAAAATAGTCAAAACTGCTTGGTCCTGAAGGACCCAGGCCGTGTAGTCTGGATTCGGAGAAGGCAAAGAGCCAGAGCCGGGACCAGGAAGAAACTCCGGCGGACATGGAGTTGAGCCGTCGAGAAAGCCGAAGAGGCTATGAGTACGAAAAATAGATGAGATCTGGTGACGCCATAAGACAAAATTGGTGCCATCCAATTTAAATGGTAGTAGATTGTGTATATTGGAAAGAAGATAGAGTGGTGTATTGGTGGTATTGGTGGTAGAGAGCATTGTAAGGCTCTGATACCATAAAAGACCCGATTAGGGTTTGTGAGATAAACACAGTGATGAACTGTGAAGAAGATGAAGAGAGGCGGAAGAAGATGTATTGTGTACATTTACAATCATAATGAAAACCCTAAACAATAATGGACTATTTATAGTCCTGATCTAACGGACGGATTTAGAGAGGACAATCTAACGGTAATAATAACGTTACAAGAGAATGGGCTTAAGTAACGGGCCTAAATAGTTGAGGTTAGGATTTGGGCTTATAACAGTACAAGAGGTGCAGTGGCCCATTACCAGAATAGGACCAATAGAGCTTTTATAATTTACTAATAAACAGGTTATCAAGTTGCTGATGAAACCTAGAATCCTTGCTCCTATATCAAGGTGTTTTGATGGAGGCTTTGGCATTCATGTTTAGGCACAAGATATATAAAACATAAGCAAGAGAGGAGTATATTTACCTGTTTATTGTGATAATTGTTTGATAAACTTGGAGACTGATATACCCATCTTTTCTTTGATGGTCCATGGGATTGGCAAATTTGGGCTTCACCTCTTCTAGATTATTCTGTCACCAAATCAGAGGGATTTTGATTTTTATAGACATCACAAAATTCTCTCTAGAGAGAGAATACGAGAGAAAAACCCTAACCCTAGAAAACTCAGAAACATGGCCGACGGCAAGAGTGACAGGCGCAAGTTTCCGATGCGCACCCCAGAAGAAGAAGAGACAGTAGTCGAGTTCGATAAGGAATACTGCGAGCAGGCTGCAAAGGAGTTTACTAATTGCCTGGCCGGAAAATTACTTGGTAAAAAGATGGTGAACTGTGCGGCTATGATACAACTCTTTCAAAGAATATGGATTGATGGTGGACGTATAAGCTTCTTCGAAGTTAATACAAACACGTTTATTATTCGATTTCCAACCGAGGCGGCGCTCAAAAGGGTGCAAGGAGGAGGACCGTGGTCGTTTGACGGCCAGATCCTAATGCTACAAAACTGGGAACTTGGTGAGGAGATCGAAGATATCAGTTTTGAAAAGATAGACGTATGGATACAAATCCTCCAACTCCCGATACATCTGGTGAAGGAAGAGTCGGGCAAGAAAGCGGTTGGTGCGTGCTATGAAGTCCTGCGATCAGATCCAAAATCTTACTATGATGAAGCTTCAAACTACATTATGGTGAGAGCCCGCATTAACTGTCTCAATCCAATCTGCAGGGGGGGTCTACATAAACACTAATCAGGGGAAGGTCTGGTTGGATTTCCGCTACGAGCGGATACCGAGAGTCTGTCATTGGTGTGGTCGACTTTACCATATAAGTGGAGATTGCGAACTGAGAAGCCAAAAGATGGGAGAAGGGGAAGAACCTGGGTATGGGAGTTGGCTTTTGTTTCAGCCACCTGCAAAGAAGAAAGAAGTGGCGTATCATGAGAAGGAACGAAGGAACGAAAAGCATGTAAGAGAAGGGGAAGAAGACAAGGAATCCGGGCAAGAAAACAATAAAGAGGCAGAGACCAATTATGAGCAGCAAGAGAAAGGGTTAGACAACCCAGAGGTCATGGAGAACGCAGATCAGAGGGAACAAGGGGAGAATGATACACTGGGGCAAAAAGAAGGGGTAGATGAAACAATGAACACGGCCGAGGAGAAATAGCGACGGAAACGGAGGAAGGGACACAGAAAGCACAAGGGGTTGCAGCCATAATTAATAACATAGAAGCAGGGAAGAACGAGAAAGCTAGTACACAGAAACCAGGGGTCGGACTGCCAAGCATCAGTACAGGGAGAAAATGGAAGGATGAGGCTCGAAAAGTGATGCAGGCAAAAGATAGGGCTCCACAATCCCCAAAGCGGAAAGCGGGGGATCAATTCAACTTCAGCCCACCTCCAAGTACGACTAGTAGCTCGAAGGGAGGCAACAAAAGTCGAGCTATCAACCTTGAGCGAAAACTTATGGCGGCTACCACAACAAAAAACACTGGGGATGCAAGCTCCTCTACTACCAATGATGCAACAACGGCGGCACCTGAAGCTCAGGGCCGCCGAGCACAATGAGTCTCCTAAGCTGGAACGTGCGTGGGTTGGGGAAACCACGCGCGGTCCGAGCCCTAAAGGAGCAGTTGAGGCTCCTTTCCCCTAACATAGTTTTCCTTATGGAAACTAAACTCAACAATTACGAGATGGAGAAGGTTCGAGAGAAGGTGAAGTATGCAAATGGATTTTTTGCTGAAGCACAAGATCGGAGGGGCGGGTTAGCACTACTTTGGGATAACAAGGTAAAAATCAAGCTAACTAAATTGTCCAACCACCATATTGATGCTTTAGTAGAAGAGGATGGGGGCTTTGTATGGAAGTTAACGGGGTTTTATGGCGACCCGGATAGAGAACAAAGATATAACTCGTGGGAGTTATTCAGAAGAATAGCTCCAAAAGAAAGAATGGCGTGGTGTATTTGTGGAGATTTTAATGAAATACGATCGAATATGGAAAAAGAGGGGGGACGAGAGAGAAAATATAGTCAAATGCAAGCTTTTAATTCCGTGTTACAAGATTTGTGTCTTGTGGATTTGGGATTCTCAGGACCGGAGTTTACTTGGTCAAACAACCAAGAGGAAGAAACACATATCCGGGTCCGACTAGATAGAGCTGTAGCAGCAATTGACTGGATGAATAAAATTCGGGGTGCTAAAGTATCTCACAAAACAGGCATGAGGTCAGACCATAGGCCATTATTACTGGAATGGGAAGAAGAAACCCCAAGGAAAAACAAGCGAAGACGGTTCCACTACGAGAAAATGTGGAATTATCATGTGGATTTTGCTGAGTCGATAGCAAACTGCTGGGCCGAAGGGGGTGGAGTTAAACTGCATTCAAAGCTTTACAAGCTAGCAAGACACTGCCAGGTGTGGAATAAAAATATCTTCGGCAACGTGAAGCAACAGATTCAAGCCTTGCGAGAGCGGAAAGAATACTTGGAGAATATAGCACAGACGAAGGAGGTACGAGCTGAGCTAAATATGTTAGATGAGAAGTACGATCTGCTCTTGAGGAAGGAGGAGGTAATGTGGGCCCAACGTGCGCGTACGGACTGGCTAAGGTATGGCGACCGGAACACAAATTTTTTTCATTGCAAAGCTTCAATTATAAGATCGAGGAATACTTTTAAAGGGATTGAAGATGAAGAAGGAAACTGGGTTAAATCGGAAGATGAGGTAACAGCTTGTTTGGAACGCCATTTCAAAGAAATTTTCACTTCAGGTAACCCCTCAACTGAGGATATTGCTGCAATTATTACTCAAATTCCAGCAGAGGTTTTAACTAGTGAGAATTCTATAGATTTGGACGGAATTTTTACTGCACAGGAGGTTCAGAGGGCGCTATTCCAAATGGGGCCTGATAAGGCGCCCGGAAAAGATGGATTCCCGGCGGGTTTTTATCAAAAATTCTGGGGTATTGTAGGGGCAGAAACTACTAAAACGTGCCTGGGAATATTAAACGGTGGTGAGGCTTTGGGATCTTTCAATCATACAATTCTCGCGCTTATTCCATAAACTAAGCAACCAAGGAAACCGGTGGACTACAGACCGATTAGCCTATGCTCAGTAATCTATAAAATAGTGGCAAAAGTGGTGGCAAACAGGGTGAAGACAGTGCTGGACCATCTGATTTCCGATAATCAATCGGCCTTCGTACCGGGACGGCTAATAACAGACAATATCTTAACAGCGTTTGAAGTCATCCACACTCTCAAAACCAGTAAGAAAGGGAAAAAAGGAGCGATAGCAATCAAAGTTGATATGTCAAAGGCCTACGACCGTATTGAGTGGCCTTTCCTAAAGGAGGTCCTTAAGAAGTTCGGCTTTGGACCTAAGATTATCTCAGTTATTATGCAGTGTGTAACAACATCTCAGTTTGAGTTTGTTCGTGATGGCACTCTTACTGGTAGAGTAATCCCGGAGAGGGGATTAAGGCAAGGATGCCCGCTCTCGCCCTACCTTTTTGTGCTTTGTACGGAAGCACTTTCGAGTGCTGTTACTTCCGCTGTTAGAAGTCGAAGTATTGCGGGAGTAACAGCATCTCGGGGAGGACCAGTGGTCTCCCACCTATTTTTTGCTGATGACTCTATTTTCTTTTTATAGGCTACAATACAGGAAGTTACAAAGCTACAACAAATTCTAGACACATATTGCAAAGCATCTGGACAGTTAATCAATTTTGACAAGTCTGCCATAGTCTTCTTTCCAAATGTGTCAGACGAAGCGAAGGAGGGCATCAAACAACTCTGCGGCATTCCTGAAACGGAGAAACACGAAAAGTATCTCGGATTACGGACCACAATTGGTAAACAAAAACTGACTACTTTTGCCTATATACTAGACAGAGTTGATAGCAAACTAAAAGGCTGGAAAGAAAAATCACTGTCAATAGGAGGAAAAGAAGTTCTAATTAAGGCTGTGGCGAATGCGATTCCTTGCTATGCTATGTCGTGCTTTAAACTTCCCGAAGGAGTGTGTCAGAAAATAGAAGGCAAAATCAGACAGTTTTGGTGGAGTAACTCGAAAAAAGATAGAGGTATCAACTGGATGGCTTGGAACAAAATGCAGCAAAATAAAGAGAATGGGGGATTGGCGTTCAGGGATTTCAAAATTTTTAACCAGGCAATGCTCGCAAAGCAAGCCTGGCGAATTGTTGACAAACCCCAGTCCCTAATGAGTAAAGTGTTCTCTGCAAAGTATTTTGCAAATACGGATTTCTGGAATGCAAAATAAGGAAGCACACCGAGTTACGCATGGCGCAGTATTATCTTCGGAAGACAACTTCTGGCAAGGGGACTCCGCGGGCAGATTGGCGACGGAAAGAAAGTGCAAATGAACGCCCCATGGGTGCCTCGAGAACCAACCTTTAAACTGGTCACAAAGAACAGTATGATCAATTATATGAAGGTGGAAGAATTTATTATCCAAGAGACTAGAAGCTGGAATGAGCAAAAGCTAAAAGAATACCTGTTTGAGACAGACTACCAGGAAGTAATACAAATCAGAATCCCCCAAATCCAAACCGAGGACACGGTCAGGTGGCACTACACTGACACAGGTATATATTCAGTGAAAACTGGGTATGCTCTGGGGATGAAAGAAACACAGTTAACAGAGAAAGGAGGGGAAAGTTCAGAAAAAAGAAGCAGCCCTTACGTCAAGTGCAACAACCCCCTTATCCGGCTCGGACAAGACCGGGAGGGCAATGCTAAAAGTAACGGCGGAAATCAAAAGCATAACATCCCAACTTCTTTATTTATTACATAATATTAAACACAAAAGTTTCTAAATATTACACAAGCGTTTCTGAAACAACTACATCATTATTAACTAGCCAAAACTAGATTCTACTCAAGGTGAAATCCAACTACGTGAGTCTCGTTCCCAGCTACACCAGTCTTCAGCTCCTAAACCTGCGGTGGGAAGGAAACAGGAACCGCAGTTTTCAAAGTCAGCATGGAAATACTGAGTAAGTGACACCCAAGCTCGTAAAACAGAAGACGAAGCATAACTTTCTTTTCACAATAAATATAAAGAGGAAATAAAATATAAACTTGCAGAGTAAATCATGAATTCAAATAATGACTGTAAAACTGTAAAACTGAACCTGGTACATCCAGTAAGAATACTTATAAAATTCTCATTCTTTTGATCTTCCTTTCTCAACTTTCAAGCGGGAGAATTAGTCCCAATCTCTTTCTTCTTCTCTTTCTTAAATATCCAAATCTCATAGAAGCTGTATTATTAACTGTGTTGATACGGGGAAGAATCTACTATACTATCACTAGCAGCCATGACCTTAAGTGCCGGCACCCCCCTAAGACTCCTCGCGGCCAGAGAGGTGAGTACATGGAGCGACCCGGCAGGTTGCGACCGGGTTAAAATAAAAACGGGTCGAGTGGACGAAGCCAACACGACCAATCTAATCACAGGCCGAGTGAACAAAGTCAACACGGCAATAAAACGCTTCTCCCGTACAACTCTTTCCACTTTAAGTTAATTACGCATTATTATAATTCGTGTGACGGTATCAAACAGAACAACTTCTGAAAATGTAATGAAAACTGAAATAAACATATAAATAAATAACAAACACTTTTCGAAACAACTATTAAAATCAACTGGAGACACGAAAAGAGCTTGGCACGCAAGGCTTGGCATGTTCACTTACCTTACTTTCCGTAGCAAAAGCACGTCGTAGCAGTGGCTCGGGCCTACAAGGATGTCACCTACAAATCGTATCTTCTATGTCAACAAATATTCAAATAAATGCTATAAGTCCTTAAAGAGTGTTTATATCAACTTAAAACCCCACTATTTATATTTCTATCATTTTATTACCTATTTATAATTTCCTAGAAATGCTACAGCTCATCTATTTTTAAACAACTATTCTTATTATTAGTATTATCATTTAAAAGTGACTATTTAGATTAATAAAATTATAAACTAAAGAAATTATACTTAAGAACTAAAATGACAAAGTAATATTTCAACTTATGTTTTTAAGAGAAACTTCACACGATACTATATTATTTAAAAATAGTGAAAAGTCTAATTTTACAAGTTAACAACTAATTTAATAAGCTAAGTGATTAAACATTATTTATTGCAAGTTTTTAACAAAAACGCTTCTATTATAATTTTTTTAACAAACCACCCGTTTACTACAAAAACTACTATTCTTAGAAATTGTTGTTAATCCAAAAATTATTATTATTATTATTATTATTATTATTATTATTATTATTATTATTATTATTATTATTATTATTATTATTATTATTATTATTATTATTATTATCTAAAAGTGTGGTTTATTTATATAAACTCTAAATTTGCAACAAAAACATTATTTACATTAAAACAGTTATATTAAAAGACATTAGTCACCCCATAGTTTTAGAAAATACCAAACAACCCCTATGCCATGTTATAATTAATTCTGAAAATTACACTTTGACCCCTTTTTTCAAGAACAAATCCGTTTTAACTCTTCTAATCATGAATCTAGCTATCAAATGTTGATTTTGATTATGTATAACTACTAAACAGAGGGTATAGCACGTACCTAGGCCAAAAATGGCCGGAAATCGTCGAGATATGAGTCGGGTCGAAGCCTCACTTCGGAGTCGCCGGAGTTGAAGCTCGCCGCCGGCTTTAATGGCTTCTCAGGCTTGGTTTGAACCTCCTACTGCCTTGGTCGAGGCCCTAGTAGCCTACTGCAAGCAACTCGTGTGCTGTGTAGTGCTTAGGAGCTTGGCCGGAAAAGTTGGCCGGTAACAATGGAGGTTCGGCGGCGGGTCTTCGGTGCTCTGCCACTGATGCTATTGCTCTGCTTTTCCCCCTGTTTTGTAACAGAGAGGAGGGCGTGATCGAACAGAGAGGTACTGGAACGAAAGGGAGAGAGAGATAGGGCGCTGGGTTCTCTCTCGGGTTTTCCCGTCGGAGCTACGGTGGTGATGGTGGCCGCTGCCATCAATATGATGCTTCTTCTGCTGGTTTATTTGGTGAACAGAGCGAAGAAAGGGAGAGGGAGAGAGAACTGGCAGAGGGGAAACTGAAACGAGAGTGGGTTCTCGGTGGACATTTCCCGTCGGGAAAAATGGTGGTGGTGGCGGCCTTTGGCCACTGCCTCTGCTACTCCTGCTGCTACTGCTCTGTTCCAAACAGAGAGAAAGAGAGATGAGGGAGAGAGATGAAGGCTGTGGTAGTGAGTTTGTCTTTCTCGGGTTCTTGCCGCCGTCGAAGTTGGCGGCTGTGGTGGTGGTAGTGGTTGCTGCTACCACTGCTCCTGCTGCTGTTGTTGTCTTCTGAGATCAGAGAGAAACAGGGAGTGAGAGAGGGAGAGATATATAGGTGGTGGTGGGTTCCCTCTTGTTTCCGAAGGTGGTGGTTATGGTGGTGATGATGAAGATGACGGTGGTTGTGGTGACGGAGGGTGGCTGGTGGTGAGCAGGAGAGGTGGAGAGTGCCTTTTATAGGCGGAGTTTCTTGGGGACCAAGAACTAAAATGGTGAGGTGGCTAAGGAAGAGGCGGTGAGAACCCTCCCGAAGGTGTTGGGGGCGGTGGTGATGAATTTGTCGTGAAGACAAAGTTTGAAGAAGGAGGTGACCTTGGCGAGAAATTGTAAGGTGTGGGTGTTGTACCATCCACCTAGGTGATTGGGTGCAAGTGGACCACTAGCTAGTTTAGGTGATTTGGTGTAGCAATTCTATCGAGTCCCGCGGTGGTTGGACACGCGCTATTTGTTAAAACTAACTAAAATTTGAGAAACGTCTACGTATTAATTCTCGAATATTGCCTTAAAATTTTTCTTCTCTAGCATTTTACACAAATATGACTTGATATTATTTTGCAACTAAAATTTTGTTTTAGCCTTCTAAAATTAATTTACTATTGCTAATATAATGTTTTTCTAAAATCTCACAAATATTTCTTAGCAATAAAATTGAAATAATTTACCCAACTTTATTTTCTCAATTAGTTTCTTATTTAACTTCTTAAAATTACTATTTTACCCTTGTTGTCTAGACGGGGTATTACATCCTTCCCCCCTTAAACGGAGCTTCGTCCTCGAAGCTAAAATCACATAATTAATCAAGATGCTCAGACAATTTATCAAGCAATTATCTACCAGAATCAAGATCACGCAACAGGCAAGCAATTTCACACAGCAAATACCCATTTTCTGTAACACACATAACATCAAATGAGATCGTAGCCTCGTCTATCTACTAAAGTGATCATAGTCTCATTTAGTTATTAAGGGTCACAATCTAGAACGCATATTCCTTTTCTGTCGATCCTCGAGAAGCTAATTTCCATACCGCTGATAATTCCGGTGATTGCTATGCTGGAGTGGCTCCTGCTCGGTTTATCTGTTGATCACCCAGATCTTACAAGCTTTTGAAGTACTCTATCTTCGAGCTTCTTCTTTGTTTTGAGTTCATGAACTCTGGATACTTCCTTGCTCTCACCTGGCCATGGCAAAAGCAAGATCTGAGAGCAGCCTGATGTGCTTCCCAGTTAAAGTTGGACCTTGCCAACAGAGTTTCTCGTGATTTCCTCCTTCAGAGGTTCACATCACTTCTTCAAATAAGATACTGCGCAGTTTGACCCTTCGATCTTCAGGACATTCTATTGTCTCTTAGGGTCTTGTCAATTCCCATGATCCAGCGTACTAGTTCTACGGGATCTTCTTTTCCCGTGGAGTCTACTGGCCTCATGTCTGCCACTTTCTTGGCTCAATTGTCTGAACGATGAACCATACTGTAATTATCCTGAGCCACCCATTCTTGCCGTCTCGTCTTCGCGTAGCAACGCAATGGTCTACCAGTCGTATTCATATGCTTCTACTTATCATATCATTTCTCATTTTACTATAGTCTAAAGGGTTTATATCTTCTTAATAAAGCACAACTATCAATCAACCAAATATCACATAGCATGTCACACGTAGGAATCAAAGCAACTCGTCAATTCACAATTCACATTCTAACTTCTATAATTCACACTCAATTATCTATCCCACAATCAATCGGGGATGATCACACAAACCAATCCATATCAGAATACGCAGCATATATCTATCCTCAGTCATACACATATAACTTATCTTCTCAAACACAATTCAGAATTCAATTTTCACATCTATTTTCCTCATTACAGGAGTATCATTCCTTGCTAATAACTTATCTCATCAAATAACACAATACTTCTTCCATAATCTGGATTCTAATCCATACTTCTGAAATTCTATCACAGTGGTAATATTCAACAATCAAACAATAAATTTTCTATCAAGTAAGACAATACTAAAGGATGAGGATGCTGATAATCAGGACCTAGGCTACCCATAACCCCAACGGCTTTTCCAGTTTTAATTATCTTGCCCTATATTCATTTTAAGTTACCCTACAGGTTTTATACTGGAACGAACGCTCTGATACCACCTGCAACAACCCCCTTATCCGGCTCGGACAAGACCGGGAGGGCAATGCTAAAAGTAACGGCGGAAATCAAAAGCATAACATCCCAACTTCTTTATTTATTACATAATATTAAACACAAAAGTTTCTAAATATTACACAAGCGTTTCTGAAACAACTACATCATTATTAACTAGCCAAAACTAGATTCTACTCAAGGTGAAATCCAACTACGTGAGTCTCGTTCCCAGCTACACCAGTCTTCAGCTCCTAAACCTGCGGTGGGAAGGAAACAGGAACCGCAGTTTTCAAAGTCAGCATGGAAATACTGAGTAAGTGACACCCAAGCTCGTAAAACAGAAGACGAAGCATAACTTTCTTTTCACAATAAATATAAAGAGGAAATAAAATATAAACTTGCAGAGTAAATCATGAATTCAAATAATGACTGTAAAACTGTAAAACTGAACCTGGTACATCCAGTAAGAATACTTATAAAATTCTCATTCTTTTGATCTTCCTTTCTCAACTTTCAAGCGGGAGAATTAGTCCCAATCTCTTTCTTCTTCTCTTTCTTAAATATCCAAATCTCATAGAAGCTGTATTATTAACTGTGTTGATACGGGGAAGAATCTACTATACTATCACTAGCAGCCATGACCTTAAGTGCCGGCACCCCCCTAAGACTCCTCGCGGCCAGAGAGGTGAGTACATGGAGCGACCCGGCAGGTTGCGACCGGGTTAAAATAAAAACGGGTCGAGTGGACGAAGCCAACACGACCAATCTAATCACAGGCCGAGTGAACAAAGTCAACACGGCAATAAAACGCTTCTCCCGTACAACTCTTTCCACTTTAAGTTAATTACGCATTATTATAATTCGTGTGACGGTATCAAACAGAACAACTTCTGAAAATGTAATGAAAACTGAAATAAACATATAAATAAATAACAAACACTTTTCGAAACAACTATTAAAATCAACTGGAGACACGAAAAGAGCTTGGCACGCAAGGCTTGGCATGTTCACTTACCTTACTTTCCGTAGCAAAAGCACGTCGTAGCAGTGGCTCGGGCCTACAAGGATGTCACCTACAAATCGTATCTTCTATGTCAACAAATATTCAAATAAATGCTATAAGTCCTTAAAGAGTGTTTATATCAACTTAAAACCCCACTATTTATATTTCTATCATTTTATTACCTATTTATAATTTCCTAGAAATGCTACAACTCATCTATTTTTAAACAACTATTCTTATTATTAGTATTATCATTTAAAAGTGACTATTTAGATTAATAAAATTATAAACTAAAGAAATTATACTTAAGAACTAAAATGACAAAGTAATATTTCAACTATTATGTTTTTAAGAGAAACTTCACACGATACTATATTATTTAAAAATAGTGAAAAGTCTAATTTTACAAGTTAACAACTAATTTAATAAGCTAAGTGATTAAACATTATTTATTGCAAGTTTTTAACAAAAACGCTTCTATTATAATTTTTTTAACAAACCACCCGTTTACTACAAAAACTACTATTCTTAGAAATTGTTGTTAATCCAAAAATTATTATTATTATTATTATTATTATTATTATTATTATTATTATTATTATTATTATTATTATTATTATTATTATTATTATTATTATTATTATTATTATTATTATTATTATTATTATTATTATTATTATTATTATCTAAAAGTGTGGTTTATTTATATAAACTCTAAATTTGCAACAAAAACATTATTTACATTAAAACAGTTATATTAAAAGACATTAGTCACCCCATAGTTTTAGAAAATACCAAACAACCCCTATGCCATGTTATAATTAATTCTGAAAATTACACTTTGACCCCTTTTTTCAAGAACAAATCCGTTTTAACTCTTCTAATCATGAATCTAGCTATCAAATGTTGATTTTGATTATGTATAACTACTAAACAGAGGGTATAGCACGTACCTAGGCCAAAAATGGCCGGAAATCGTCGAGATATGAGTCGGGTCGAAGCCTCACTTCGGAGTCGCCGGAGTTGAAGCTCGCCGCCGGCTTTAATGGCTTCTCAGGCTTGGTTTGAACCTCCTACTGCCTTGGTCGAGGCCCTAGTAGCCTACTGCAAGCAACTCGTGTGCTGTGTAGTGCTTAGGAGCTTGGCCGGAAAAGTTGGCCGGTAACAATGGAGGTTCGGCGGCGGGTCTTCGGTGCTCTGCCACTGATGCTATTGCTCTGCTTTTCCCCCTGTTTTGTAACAGAGAGGAGGGCGTGATCGAACAGAGAGGTACTGGAACGAAAGGGAGAGAGAGATAGGGCGCTGGGTTCTCTCTCGGGTTTTCCCGTCGGAGCTACGGTGGTGATGGTGGCCGCTGCCATCAATCTGATGCTTCTTCTGCTGGTTTATTTGGTGAACAGAGCGAAGAAAGGGAGAGGGAGAGAGAACTGGCAGAGGGGAAACTGAAACGAGAGTGGGTTCTCGGTGGACATTTCCCGTCGGGAAAAATGGTGGTGGTGGCGGCCTTTGGCCGCTGCCTCTGCTACTCCTGCTGCTACTGCTCTGTTCCAAACAGAGAGAAAGAGAGATGAGGGAGAGAGATGAAGGCTGTGGTAGTGAGTTTGTCTTTCTCGGGTTCTTGCCGCCGTCGAAGTTGGCGGCTGTGGTGGTGGTAGTGGTTGCTGCTACCACTGCTCCTGCTGCTGTTGTTGTCTTCTGAGATCAGAGAGAAACAGGGAGTGAGAGAGGGAGAGATATATAGGTGGTGGTGGGTTCCCTCTTGTTTCCGAAGGTGGTGGTTATGGTGGTGATGATGAAGATGACGGTGGTTGTGGTGACGGAGGGTGGCTGGTGGTGAGCAGGAGAGGTGGAGAGTGCCTTTTATAGGCGGAGTTTCTTGGGGACCAAGAACTAAAATGGTGAGGTGGCTAAGGAAGAGGCGGTGAGAACCCTCCCGAAGGTGTTGGGGGCGGTGGTGATGAATTTGTCGTGAAGACAAAGTTTGAAGAAGGAGGTGACCTTGGCGAGAAATTGTAAGGTGTGGGTGTTGTACCATCCACCTAGGTGATTGGGTGCAAGTGGACCACTAGCTAGTTTAGGTGATTTGGTGTAGCAATTCTATCGAGTCCCGCGGTGGTTGGACACGCGCTATTTGTTAAAACTAACTAAAATTTGAGAAACGTCTACGTATTAATTCTCGAATATTGCCTTAAAATTTTTCTTCTCTAGCATTTTACACAAATATGACTTGATATTATTTTGCAACTAAAATTTTGTTTTAGCCTTCTAAAATTAATTTACTATTGCTAATATAATGTTTTTCTAAAATCTCACAAATATTTCTTAGCAATAAAATTGAAATAATTTACCCAACTTTATTTTCTCAATTAGTTTCTTATTTAACTTCTTAAAATTACTATTTTACCCTTGTTGTCTAGACGGGGTATTACATCAAGCTCTGGAAGTTGAAGATGGAGAGGAAGATTAGTCACCTGGTCTGGCGGGCTTCAAAGGACATTCTCCCGACTACGGAGAATTTGAGACGACGTGGCATTAAAGTGGAAGACCAATGCTGCTTATGCGAAGACAACTCGGAATCAGCAGAACACATCCTCTTCCATTGTCAGTTAGCAAACTCAGTATGGAACTCAACAGAGGGCAAAGGACTCCTTATCAATTCCAACGCAATGGCTTCACAAAGAATCCAAGCAGATATCCTACAATTGAAAGAAGAAGATCTAATCAGGTACTGTATAATTTTATGGTCGATCTGGCAAGGCAGGAATTCACAAAAATTCAAAAAGACAATTGTCACTACAGAGAGTGTGCTACAGCTGATACAACGAAAGTTACAAGACCAAAGAGTTAGGATGGGGGAAGAACTTATCTTTGAGAATCAAGAACTCCTGGAAAAGAAGGACGGGGATGAAACCCTAACCCTTCAATTCGATGGCAGCTGGGATATAGCAACGGGGAAAGCATCAGCCGGATATGTGCTTCGATCTGAATCAGGGGACTGTCTAATGGCCGGGGCGTCACCATCACCAAGATGCGAGAGTGCACGAACTGCAGAAGCTTTTGCCTGTCTTCAAGGCTTGAAAGCGTGTCTTCCATGGAAGCATAGGAAAATCAAACTGGTGGGAGATTCAATCCAGATCTCCACTGATCTGAAAGAGGCAGAAATGGACGAAGAAGGAGAGAAGAAGGAGAAATGAAGTCCTTGTTGACTGAAATCTTATCTCTAATGGAAGCCTACATAGAAACCGAGGTGGACTCGTGGGGAAGAGAGCTGAACACAGTTGCCCACCAGCTGGCAAGGCATGCGTCAAATACAGGAGAAGACACGCGTTGGACGGATCAATTTCCTCTCTGGCTTATTAAATGTGTTGATAAATCTGTATTCCCAAGGTCTCGAGAATGCAAAGTTATTTAATATAAAGTGATTCCGTTTCCTCAAAAAAAAATCAGAGGGATTTGCTGGCGATTTTGCTTGGAGATTTGGGGCTGCAATAGAAAAATATTTGACTCACTCAGAAGAAGTTCAGAAACAATAAATAGAAGCATTTCTTTAGCCACCAAATTTCATGAGTCTTCACACCTGTTTTCTTGGGTTTTTGTGGCGGGTCGTTCGAATTCGCCTGGAAGTTGGATCCACCGCCACCGGGCCTCAGTGAAGATGAATACTGATGTTTCCATATAGGTCGATTCACAGGCTCGAAAGGGGGATTCATCAGACTATCAGAGATTTATTTCTCAGATTCGCTTTTTTGCAAACTCAACGATTGTTGAAGGACAAATCAATGCGTGAAACAATAGAATTGAAGTATAAGTTGGGTTTTTGAAACCAACACTTTCAATTCTTCCATATTTAGCAACTTGATGAACAATGATGTATAAATGAAAATTTATGAAAATGATTAAAAACGCGTTAGAATCTGTTATGTGGATAAAAATTGAACATAAACTATTTGAATTCCACCAAATCAAAAATACGACGAGTATGAAATCTAGATCTAGAACTGGGACGATGACCCGATCTATCATTTCAGTATCACCATATTAATACTTAGACGAGCACATAGTAAAACCTGCCAGACGATATACTGCAATGTACTATGCTCGTCTCAGTATTAACCCATACTGCTCGTCTGGCAATATATCGAGCGAGTATAATGCAGTATGTTTTTAGACGAGCATTTTAAAATACTTAAAGTACTTGCAGTATAAACCCATGCTTGTCTCAATAGTTAGAAAAAAATTATTGATTCCAGACTTAGAAAAGTTCAGCAACTTGCAGTATTACTTGAACACTTAAAATTTGACCAATGTGACTTGAACACTTAAAATTTAACCAGCAACACTACACTTAAAATAAAAAATAATGTGAATGAAGTTTAGCCAAATGTGAAACATTGAAAGTTGAACACTTAATTTAAACTCAGTAAACTGAACACTTTTAATTATTCATAATTTTTTAAACAATAAAAGACATAGAATACTTAAAGTATTTCATTATCACTTTGAAATATTAAAATTAACCAATTCATAAACTTTTAAACAATAACAGACATTTCAATATACTTACAAAAATTGTTGAATTTTTAAACGTTAACATATGAAATAGACATTATTTTAACTTGGTTAGTAATTAGTTTTTACTTAATTAATAATGAAATTTAAATTGCATATGCAAATAATTCAGGTTTCGGAGTTCGATCAGAAGTTGGGAAATGTACCGCTTCCGTTGTGCCAGGTTAACATCGAGAAAGGAAACATCACAACGAGGGTAGCTTATAAGTCTGCGATGATGTGAGGGAATTGATCGAGGAAAGGCTTCCCCAACTGAAGTTTTTGTTGGACATCCATTGCGGCAACTTTACCTTTTCCGGACAGCTTGGGAATCTTGTCAAGCACCGAAGATGAACACAGGAGAGAAAGAGCCTTAGTTTTGGTTCTACATTAACAATATGCCTGTGCGGTTTGGAATGCAGAAGTTCTGTTTGGCTTCGGGCCTGAGCTTTAACAAAACCGATGGGGTAGCCGGGAAAGAGCATGCATATGATTGAGCTTCAAATTATCTCCCCGACCACAAGCTTGGTAGAAACATCGAGATACCAGTAATTAAAAAGATTTTGGCTGGTTAGAAGCCAAAAAAAAGAGTCGAGCAAGGAGAAGAAATATGATTATGCGAGATTGATTACAGTTCTGCCTAATTGAACGAATGCTGTTTGTGAAAACCAATTTGAACACAATATCCATGGTACCGTTTGGCCTGCTGTCGGAGTTTGAATGGGCAAACAATTCCGGATGTGGGCAGGTACGTGTGACCAACTCGTTGAGCAAGTGGGGGAGAAGGCATGGGAGAAAAATATGAATTCAGCAGTTCGCCGGAAGTACAACATGTAACACCCTGGAAATTCCTAGGGGCTTAAGCACAATAAATTAATTTTTTTGAGCAAGAGTGTAATTTAAATATTTCTAATTTCTCCAGTTGAGTATAGATTTAGAGATGACTTTTGCCTGATACAATTCGCTGGAGTGGTACTCCAGAGAATATGGGGGTGAGAGAAATTATCATAACCTTGGGGATTAAATGTGTAATTTTCAAAACAACGTGACATGTGGATATGTAGAAAAATCGATAATTGGTGGTGCTGTGAAAGTAATTGGGAATAGTTTGAAGTAATGAGTCAGAAGTTAAAATTTCAAAAAAAAAAATGAGGTTGAAGTTATTTTTATTTTTTCCTAACTTCCTAGAAAATTGCAAAATACCCCAAATATAAACTTAAGGATGCTTCCTCAATACATCTCTTTGCCACCTAAACCTCTTAGGTATCACCACCCCTGCTTAACACCTGGATGGATCAGCAACTCATCTAAGCTTATTTAATCACCCTATTCTTTTTCTTAATGGGGAATTTTTCATTACCACCTTGAACACCACCAGCACCACCAATGCAGCATCACCATCAACCCACCATTTACAAAACTGATTCGTCTGGAGACATTCAAGAATGTAAGGATAAATAGCCCCACATTAATTTCATAATTTGGTGGGTAACGGCTTCGGAATGGAGGTATGAAGGTGACGAACCCTAGAATTTCAATCGACCAATTCTTCATATTTGTGAAGATTCAGATAAATTAATCACTCCCACGTTGTTTGCCAGGTCGAGGAGCATCCAGAGATGCTGGTAATGCCAAGTCGCCGAAACACGTAGTAGCCGGATTCAAGGTTCCCCCTTACTGCTGGTAAATGCCATGTGCGACGCGAAGCTCTGCAAGCCCTAACTCATCAAGAGCAACGTTCAATTTTTCCCATAAATCGCAGATTGATATCTCCTAAAGCCCTAAGTCAGTCTCAGTTCTCGATTCCTCGATCTCTATCTTCGGATCTTTCTCTATCACTCCTTCAGTTTTCTCTTTGAGTCTTTGTTTGGTCATCAATTGTCATCCTTGTTCCCGTACCTTCAATCCTCCAGCAATCGGCTACAAGGTTTGTTTAATTGGGAATGGTGGCGCAAGTAGATGATTTATCTATGCAAACGATTATTCAATTTTTCTTGCATAGATTTTTATATTATATTCTTTTTCTAACCCTAACATGATTTGGTTATGTGATTTTCCCCTTTTGCAGGAGACCTATTCAAATGACTATCAGCTTGGTTATTGTCTACCAACTTCTGCATTTGAGCTTCTTTGACTTGCTCTTTCTGTTGAATCTGTTGAAGGGATGATAGTTGTGTGTTTTAATGAAATATGAAGTTTGTTTGAATTGAATTTTGCAAATTATGCTTGTTAAGTAAATGTTTGTATTGTGACTTGGTTTAATATATTTTATTTAGGCTCCAAGGGCCCCTTGTTCAAGTCCCGCTTTAGGCCCCCGTGAGCCTAGGGCCGGCCCTGGTTGTAATCCCTTTACTACCACCTACAAGTTTCGTTTGAATTGGTTTTAATGATCTCCTCTCTAACATGCTCAAATTCGAGCACGAAATTGATGCAGTTTGCTGTGTTTGTTGTTGTGTTCATGTCTGCCAACTGTGCTCAACTGTTGTTCCCCATAGCCTTCTCTATAAAGAATAAAATAATGCCCTGGTGGGTTCTGTATAATCTTAGTATATAATTCTACACTTCTTGTGAAGATTTGTAAGCTCAAATCCCACTCTAAGCCTCATGAAATTGGCGTCAAAGGTTGAAATATTCACTTGTTTTTGAGCTTCAACTCATGGCCTGCATCTTTGAGGGCAATTTAGACGTGTGTATCTTAATTGTTATTCAATCAAACTGAGTTCTGTTTGAACCTGTGGATTCCTGGGATATACTGAGTCACTTTAACGTGCTGGAAATATGGCTTGAAGTTGCTAAAAAATGTGCTTGAAATATGATCTGCAACATCTTTCCGACTACTTCGAATCTCCGAGAATTGAAATATGTTCTGGAAACCTGGGAATACAATCTACAAGAAACTTTTCTTCATATTCTCAATTTTCTTTCGCAAGTAACCTGAAACTAACTTTAAAGTTGACATATTAAAAAGATTTCTTTATAACTTGTACTTTCTGAGTTGACTAGTCAGATGAGCTAATTGGCCAAAATGCCCTTCTGAAAAGTTGTTCGGAATAACATTTTAAGTAAAGGGTTCAAGTTTGACCAAGTTTAACATTCTAAAAAACCAAGTTTGGCTGAGATGTATAGGAGAGACAAATAAATAATTTTACAATTATTTGAATTGGACAGTAAAATCTTAACTCTAGGCATGACCTCATGCCTATGTACCAGTTTCATAATATTTGGAGCTAGTCTACCCTATCTAGGTTGAAACTGACTAAAAATCAACTGTAGAGGCTTTTCTAATTTTTTATAAACTATAGGGACCTGAATGCAATTGAGTGAAAGTTGCATAATTCAATACGAAGTCTATCAGGAGGGGATGTGAATCTTATTTGCATATTGATAGACTTGATTGAGTATCACTTGAGGGTTCATGCACTGTCCGAGACTGTACTGAAGATACTGGGTTGTCAGGGGTAAAATAGTAATCCTGGTGGGACAATCGGCATAACATCTACGTTGTGCATTCCTCGCACTTCGAGGACAAGTGCTAATAACATGTGTTCTGAAATGGAATAGTGGTTGTTGGATTATGAATCAGCTCTGCTGATCAGGAAACTAGGCTAGATATCAGGTATGCATATGTATGCTTGCTCTATTGCATGTGTTCTTCTAAGCTGATAGCACTTATATGAATAGTAAGGTTACGAGTTGTGATATATGGTGGTATGACCGTCTTCGAACAACTGGGAATTGTCTTCAAACATTGTGTTGTCTTCGGACAACGAGAAATTGTCTTCGGACATTCTGTTGTCTATGAACAACAGTGAATTGTCTTCGGACATAGTAGGCAACTAGTACTACTCTCTGGACTAATGTCGAATAGGGGGTGTGCACACTTAAGGTCTAGTTTGTCTTGGTTGATTGATTGGCCTTTCTTGTTAGAAGTAGATCTGGTCTTCACGACCCTCTGGGTGGTGGGATTTAGAATCCTCCAGATAAGGCTGGTACGGTGGTGATGGTTATGGATGATTGAGGATTCCTTGAGTTACAAGTTACGGGTACTCTATCTATGTTATATGTGGTAATGTGACAGGGTTTTGGCTTGAGCGTCCATAAGTTTTAAAGTTGAATTATTTTCTTATTACTATACGAATTGGCATATTTTCTAACTTGTGTGGATACTTTATATCTTTTCAGGTGAGTACATGTGAATATGGGGATATAGTCAATCACTTCGAGGTCCACAAAGTATAATAGTAAGTTTAATTAATGTTTCAGTTTCTTTAATTCTGTCTCGTAACAGAATCGTTAGGGTTTGACTCCTTGCTAGGGCATTCCCGTGCCTTAGCGGGGGACACTCCCATGAGTTTTGGGGTCTTCTGGTAGATTTCCCTGCTCTGAGAGGTGGGGTGTTACAGATGGTGAAAGTTTGTAATGTAAGTAAATAAACATGATCAAATACTCTAGAAGGGGCCGGGGGGGTTGAATAGAGTATGGGAACTTTTGCTCAAAAACAGTCTTTTAAACTTTAAGTAGACGTGCAATTGATATCTCAAAGCTTTGGAAAAGATTTGAGATGCTATGGATCTAACTGCACCTCACAGAAACTTCAAAGCTTTGAGATTGAAAATCCTCCAAAGATTTGGAGCTACTTGTTCTAACTGTAATGAAAAACAATCAAAATAGATAACAAGAAAACATGAATTTTTACAGAGTTTAGTCACAATTAGACTTAGTCTCTGCCTGAGGGATCTAATACCTCCATGATTTCAACAAAACTTCTTATTAATCACCCAAATTAAGCCCTAGAATTCAAGCCCAAGTGAGATACCTTAGATGAAAGGGAAGTATGTAGATGGATATGCAACAAAGTTACTCTAGAAGGGGGGGGGGGTTGAATAGAGTATGCCAACTTTTTGCAAAACTTGTGGAGGAAAAAAAATTTAGTTCAGGATCAATGGAGTTCAAGGCTTTGAACACAAATTCAAGCCTGTGGAATGAGATACAGTTTGAAATAAAACAGACAAATCTTTTTCAAGGCCTTGAAAAGAGTTTCAAACCCTTGAAAACAGACAAGTTTGAATGCTGCCAAAACTGAGTGTGTAAATGAAACCGTAAGTGCAAGAGACACATGATTTATAGAGTTCAGTCCACTTTGACCTACGTCTCTACCTCAGGGATCTTCTCCCTGCAGGGTTTCAACTCAATTCTTATTAATCAACAGAAAACCCTAGATCTCAAGCACAAAGAATTGTCTTACTCTGTTACAGCTTGTGGTTCTCCCTAACCTATCTAGTACCTGCTCTAGCTAACTGATTAACTAAGAATTCTCTATTGTTCACCTTGAACAATTATTGAGAATGAAATATAGAAGTATTACAGAAATGATCTACAAATAAAGAACAATATAGAAGAACACTAGAGTGTAGAACTGTAGTGAATGCAGTGAACTTCTGTGAGTTGGATTGTGAGAGTGATGAACTTATTTGATGCTTGTCAATCCAGAATTGTTTCTGTGGAGAAGAAGCAAGATTGCACTTCTTGTCTTCCCCTAAATTAGAACCCAAACCGCACACGGGACAATTGATTGAAGAAGAGAGACACTAATCTGAAAACTTAATTTGACACCAAAGAAACACTTGTATTTATAGGAACCAAAGGGTGCTTTGAACTTGAAGCACCCTTTAGGAATAGACACTATGAAAAAACACAATTGTTGTAAAAGTTACAACTATTTGAAACAAGACAACTTTTCAGAAAACTAACAAATTTAAATTTAAACATAAAAATAATATTTTTGAACTTTTATACAACAGCTAGGTCTCTAAGAGCATATCCTATGTCAATCAAGCAGTGTGATGGTGGAATCATTTGGGTCAGTTAGGACATCAATCTCCTTGCTAATTTTCACCACAATCTCTGCACTTGCATACGAGGTTGAATCTTTAAACTTTCAAAAGTAGCCGTACGAAATTAGACCTCAATAAACATTTTTTCTGCATGAGGAAGCCATGAGAATTAAAAAAAAAAAAAAAAAAAAAAAAAAAAGTGGTAGGATAGTAAGATCCTACGATCCTATGCGTGATTCATTCCGATCAGAAAACGATTTTGTAGTCGATCATGCACGTCAGTTGCCCTCAGGATGATCCTACGATCCGAATCGCGATCCTGACAACCTTAGGGCTAGTTTGGGAATGTTGTGGCGGTGGTAGAAAGCTGCTGTGTGAAAACACTGTAGAAAACTGCTGTGAATTCTTGTTAAGATGTTGTTTGGTAAATATTACGTAGAAGCTGCTGTGAAATATTGATATAGTATTTTTGTGTTTGGTAAAATCAACTGTGAAATTGCTGCGAGAGGGTAAAATGACAAAAATATATGACACTTGTCATTTCCGGAAAGATAACTATTGATATTTTAAAAAATTGTAAGGTCAAAATCGGTTGTAGATAAATTAATCAAAAGCACTTTCTGGAAAAGCATCTCCCCCCTGCTTCCTGAAAACTGCTGTGGGACAGCAAACTGTCCGGAAAAGCAGAAATTTTATTTTTACCAAACACATTAAAACTGCTTCTGCTATCGGAAAGCAGCTGTGCTGGCAGCAGAAGCATTCCCAAACTCACCCTTAGTCACTTAGGTTCAGGGAACCAAATTTTCATATAATTTCCGACTGAGATAAACAAGAAGCACTCCGTCATATTAATGATGAAGAAAACTATGAATGAAGACATGCCTTTTCTTTTTTTAAGAATGACCACAGAGATGTACTAGCAAGTATGTACTAGTATGATATCCTTGATGTTGATATTTACAGATGTCATCTTAATTCCTTACCGAAAATATTGTTGGCCACCAATAAGATTACGATATGCTTGTATTCTTTTCAAAATCGTCACGACCTTAAACAACTGAAAGTTCGTTCTATATATGCATAGTTTCGGATTCTTATATTTTAGTTGATTTAGATTATGAACCAAATTGGTTTGTTTGAACTTTGAAACTTGTTTAGATGAAACCTGAAAGTAGCAGTTATAAAAATGTTAGGGCTCTTAACTATCAACCTCTGGGTCCAATGGGATCAGGAGAAGATGAAAGAATAATAAGAGAAGTCTCAATAATAACGGCTTCAGTTGTGCTGAGGTAGATGATATAATTTTATGACGAAACTAACTATTCATGATGATTAAAATGGAGCTCCAAGTGTCGAATTCACATGCTGTATATTAACATCAATGATAATATTTGAGTAGCGATGGTGCTGTAGATTAAGACGACTTTTATTATTCATGATGCGATACTATGATCCTGAGCAAGTCTCGAGCCTTGAAGAGAATGTAGAATTTAGAAACCTAGCTAGCTGAGCAACAATACTACATACTTCTGATTAACGTTTATTCAAGAGAAGCGTGCCTATGACTTCTATGATACTACCAAAATCTACCACCACATTGTTCTCCAATGTAAGCGGCGACTCGCTAGATGTGAAGCCTTTTTCGCACTCATTGGCTCGACCACTGATTCCAGTTCCCAAATCCTTGAAATTTGAGGGTTTTGTCAAATACGAGGGCGCTTTCTTTATTTCGACAATAGAAGTTTGATATAGCTGTAGACAAATATCTAGACTATCTTTCAGCTTAGGATCTCGATTCCTGTCAATTAGAGTCTTCACCTTATTATAAGTAGAAAGCAGGCTCTGGCTTGTTGCATCGGCTGCAATTAGTCCAAAGATGATCAGATTATCCGTGTTGTTAGACCGCGGATCCTGCGTCAAAACAGTCACGCAGAAACTATAATTTTTTGTTAGAGCACATATCACTCCAATAGTTTCAATTCCAGGAGTAGTAGTAAAATCATCTGTATTCCTCCAGGCAGCTCCATCATTTTTCGCAGTTGATGATGATACACTTGATCTTATACCATAGAGGAGGAAGATTAGCACCAAAGGCAATGCTTTGGATATCTCTAATGTTTTCATCCTCTGCTTTTTTTGTGTTTTGTTCTTCTTCTTTTGGATTGAAATGCTAATGATGCGATGAAAACTGGTGGGTCCTTATATAAGAGATTATCAATATCTGGGAAAATTATTACCATTTACCACTAAAGATTGTGAAACATGTTTTACACGTCTGCAGGGGATATCTGTTTACAAAGCATTGATGATATTTGAATTGAAAATGGTATCTCAAGATACGTACATTTACGGGTGCAAGTTCCATGCCATCTATGGCGATCTTAGTAAACTATCTAACATCAACATAGTAATATAGTCTGGCAGAGTATGTTACCTAAACAAAAGCTGTCTGATTCCAGCTTGCTTCTCAATCAATTTGACCAACAGGTTGAAGTTAACAGAGTAAAATGTTCGCAAAATCCACAGTAAAATATGCCCACGTATGGATTAGCTGCTTCATTGCTAGTATGAGTTAGCCGACGTATTGCAGAACTTTTTGTCCAAGTTTTAAAAATCTGACCGGCCATTAAGCCGGTGAGACAGTAGTTTTACGGTTCAATCGGTCGGACCAGTGGTTCAACCGGTCGGCCCGTATGTTTTTCAAATGATGTATTATTGCATTTTTACATAAATGTAATTATAAAAAACACAGTGACTTATATATAACCTAAACATGTTGATCAAATTTGAGAGTGAGAGACACTATGAAGAACTATCCTGTCATTTGAAGCTTTGGTGCTTTCTCTCCTAGAAAGAAAGTCTCCCTCGTAATTTTGGCTGCGCATGCATGAGCTTTACCATCATTGCTGCCTTTCACCCACCTATACCACAAAATCACACTTTTGATCTTTATCAATTTTTAACACCTTACCATCATTCCACTTCATTCCAACACCCAATCAAGCTCTCTTCGATCCCCTCAACTAGTGTCTTGTCCATTTACGGCGCCATCTCAACAGTTTCCCTCGGAAGTTGCTCAGTCTCATTCATCCCCATTCAAATGCCTCTCTTTTATTGCCTTTGAGAAGAGAGAAGAACAATTATTGAAGAGCCTTCTTCCATCTTTCTCCGACCATCTATCATGCAGTGAGTCAATGGGCTCCTTCTCCAGCGACTTCTCTCAAGCACATCCCTCCATCCCTCCAATGGACGCTGATGACGACTTGTCTCATTTCATGATGCAGTTACCAGCGATAAAGACCTCAACGCCACAACCTCTTAATGAAGCCTCTCTACTCCAATCGCCGGTCTCTGCGCCATCAGGGCTCATGCTCATTCCTGCAATGGAACCGGTTAACCCCTTACCCCTTCAAGTTATTAAACCACCTGGATTCATTCTTCAAGATCCGGACGTCACGGATGATGAAGACATGGTGATCAACCGGGTTTTGGTCGAAGGTCAAAAGGAAACTCAAGAAGCTTTATCCCCCCCCCCCCCCCCCCACAAACACACCGATATCGGAGATTCAAGTTCAGAAGCCCTCTCAACCTAAAAGAAGGTCCAAGAAAAGTGACACACAGGCATATCCGAAGGCTCAGATGTAACACTCCCCTATTCCGGCTCGGTAGAGACCTGGAGAGTGCTACTCGAATAGCGGAAATCGAGAACAAAACATCCCATAAAAGCTAAATAACAAGTTATTACATTGTCGTATTTAGGCTACATTACATGCTACAACATTAGGATAATGATTTAAAACTAGTTTTCTCATAGTAAAGTGATGACACAAGATAATCTACGTGAGTCTCGAATCCCGCTACACCATAATCCCAGCTCCTATACCTGGGGGAGGGGACGAAACAAAGACCGCAGTTTTTCAAAAGTCAGGAAGAAATGCTGAGTGAGATACACCTTAGCATGTAAAAAAACAGGAAGGTTACGAAAGGCTACCGGGTCACGTGTTAAATAAAATAAGAGTAACAGGGTATGAGTTTAACAATTGATTTCAAGAATAAAGCAACAACATTAACAAATATTTATTGTTTCTCACGTAACTGATCTGTTTACTACGATGTCCCCATAAAATCTCTGATACGTCAAAAGTTTCCAATTTAAATCGTTCACGTGTGGCAAGACCTGTTCAAAACGTGGCTTAAATATAACTGTTCCCAAACGTAGTAATCGTATTATTATTAACTCCACAGTACCCGGGTAGACTAGTGACCACAATCAGACATACTAGACATTAAGTGTTGCAACACCCTCCTAAGAGCGTCAATCAAAGGAGTGGTATCTAGAAGCTGGACTCTAGCCAACATGGCAAAGAGTCGGGGCACGCGAAGTCCCGCATTTTAGGGACCAAAAACCAAAGGGATCGAATCGTGAGGGGCATACGAAGTCCTGCATTTTAGGGACCTGAGCCCAGGTGATCGAAACCCGATATAAGTAACATAACTGATTCCAGTACATGCGAATCATTTTACTTTACTCCAGGGATCAAACCCGAATATCTCTTTAGGGACTAAGCCCAGAGAATCATCACACAATATATGTAACTCCGGGGATCTAACCCGAATATCTCTTTAGGGACTAAGCCCAGGGAATCATCACCCAATATAAGTAGCATCACAGATTCGTACAAGATTACGTGATTACTGATTTTTGATCAAGTGTGACAAGTATTCCAAACTCAAATAATATTACGGAAATTTTAAAGCAAATAAAACACATTTATCAAGTGGGGGATGAAATACGACAACTATTTTTTTTTTCAATTAAACAAGTAGTGGACACGAAAGAAGCTTGCACGCAAGGCTAAGCATGTAAAACTCACCGCAATTCGATAAGGCAATTATCCGAATGTAGCTCCTACGGTTAATCGACGTAGCCCACGTCTATGGAACCGTCTCCTACAATTTTTCAATTATACGGTCACGAAAGTAATACTTCTATACAAACACTTTTGCCAACCCTATGTGAATGCTCGACTAGTATGAGGTTCCAAATCTAACCCTTACGATCCCCAAAATAATTTTAAGAAGACATATGTATCTAAATAGTGACTTTACTCATTTATTAATAAAGATTGATATTTCGTGTCTTTAAGAAATAAGGTGGTTACCAAATAATCTAATCAACACTTTAAAGTATAATTTCATAATTTTATCATTAATAAAAATTACTATTTATTATAAGAAAATCCGAACTTTAGATTGGGTAACACAAATTCTTATTTTGTAAAAGTGGTGCCTAAAGAAATTATTTTCCCACTTACAACTAACATGCTTTATTCCATGAAAACAATACCCAATTTTTAACAGACTATGAAATATTTATGAATATTTAAAAACTCACTAGTTTAAAATTAAAGTGACATTTAATCAATAAGTGAAATATTATTCTCTACTGATTATATGATTATATATATATACAAAACGTATCTTTTGTTGACTTATTAAAAAACGGATTGTAGTATTCAATTATAACTAATTTCAGACTTATTAAAATTAAGCTTTTATGTTTATTACAAACCCATTTATTTTCTATTATCTATTTAAAATAGTTAATTAGCTAGCATTATATAATAAGATGAACAAAATGTAATGATATAAATAATATAGTTTAGGTAAAAGACAAGGGCCTCCCCCCAAATTTATGAAAGCTAACATAACAAGTTTTAGTTTCAATACTTTGTACCCTGAAAGTTTCTAAAATGACAAAAAGAGCCTCCCTTTCATCACCAACGTGTATCTTCTTCTTCAGCCCACCAAAATTAACCCACAAATCTTTTTTTTTTTTGAAAAACATGAGGAATACCATAGATAGAGCATATAGCACGTACATATGAGTCCAAACCAAGAAACTTCAACTACTAGAACAAATCCCAGAAGAACAACCAACAACTAACATTACAAGGCTTGAGAAGAAACCTAACCACAACTAAAGCCAAAGCCATTGATTTACTCCATGATGAAGGGGATGATTGCATTAGAGGGCACCAAAGAGGGATCCATAGTAAGAACTGCAGCACATTCAGAAGATGAGGGAGGGGCACCACCTTCTACTGAAGAGGATCCAAACTCAATGACATTTTTTGCTGAAACCTGTACTGGATCACCTAGAGGGGGTTCAGTGGCAAGAGGAGCCACATCAAGAACTTGCTGAATGATGGAACTTGCTGCAAACTGATCAGAAGCTTTGACCCAGGAGGGTGCACCATCCACTGAAGCAATCTTGACCAAAGCTGAAGAATCTGAGTAGGGAAGGAAAATATGTGTTACTGAGCAGATAAAATAATAAATTCCATCAAGCTCTGGGCAAGGTGAATCAGCTGCTCCCCATTGATGTTGATCTTTTGAAAGATCATCTGATTTCTAATATTCCAAAGAGTCCATAAGATGGCAGGAATCCAACATCAATGGGGAGTACATTGCCATTCTTTCTTTTTTCTGAGCCAACTCTTAATCCATAATGTGATATCAAGAGCATGGGAGTAAGAGATAGAGACATGAGCCTTGTGTAGGGTTTTTATTCATGGATCGCACAACGGAAGCATAATCAAACATATACCATGCAAAACCCTCCAAGGATCACAAGTCTAGAGACATAACGATAGTAAAGGTAAGAAATCATAAACACACCTTTGGGTTCTCCTTGATGACTTCAAACGCGAATAATGTCACGTTCTCTATAGTTGATCCACGCCTAGAGTTGATCCTAGATCTCCCAAACTCCTTGGTGCTAGCCCGGATTAGGAAGAGGATGAAAGAATCACGCAAAACGAGACAAAAAGAGGCTTTCGGCCTCTTTTGGCCGACGAGGACGAGGGCGGCGGCAAGGGGCGGCGTCGGCCCTCCTTGTTGCTTGCTCTCTCTCCTTTTGTTCTCTACCACTCTTGTTATGTTCACTAATGAGCATAAGTTATGAGGAAGGAAGGAAGGAGGGTCCTTTATATAGTCCAACAACTCCTTGTTAACTACCTAAAGGACTTATTCTAGTCCAACTAGAATTCAATTTAGTCCCTTCCTTGCAAATTAGTCCCTACTAAGTTTGCAAGGGTTTGCAAAGTGATCCTTCTAATTAATTAATCCAATTATTAATTCCCAAATCTAGTTCAACTCTATATAGCGTGTGACCCCATAGGTTCTATCTAGTTGGTAGCAACTATTTGCTAATATGGAGCGGTTTCTAGCAAAACATCCATTCTAGCCAACTACTAGAATAGTCATCTTGACAACCTTTGTACAAGTAATTGTCTCATCCCTTTGCCTCCATATCCGGATTGGACACGAGACATACAAGTCACACTCGTATATCCAATCCATAGTTTCTCGATCCATGGGAATAGCCTTATTCGTGCAAATAACATCAATATCCCATATTGATTTATTTGAGTCTGGCCAGACATTCTATAAGCACTATCCCTCGAGTGGCCTAGGATATTTGCTCCCGTTATGTGGGAGGGACAAATCCTCTCTACGTCCACTACGATCTCTAAGCTTGCTTCTCATTGTATCCAGTACACGCCTTTATGACTACCCAGTTACGGTGTAGCGTTTAACGCTACCAAGATCACAATGATCCACAACTAGAATATCTAGTGACTTCAAGTCTAAGGATGACAATACCATTGCACCGCGAGAAGCACTTGTGACTCAACATAACATGTATGTAGCCTTCTCGGAGATGGGTCAATCCAGTGCAACATTCCGTAATGCACACCTATGTGTTGGATCGTGATATCTCCATATCAATCCAACCCCATACTAGTCTATAGATGATTGTCCCATTTAATCATTATACTTGACTAGGGATATTTAAGATAAACAACACAATTGTAAATCTAAGGACTTCATTATATTAGTATCCAATAAATAATAAATGAATTTTCTAGCCATATACAACTTCATACTAAACTAGATTGCCTCTAGGGCATCTATTCAAACAGTCTCCCACTTGCACTAGAGCCAATCTGGCGCATCTCGTATGCCCATACTCCTAGTGTGCCCTTCATGCTTCCACTGCGTGAGAGGCTTCGTAAGCGGATCTGACAGATTATCATCTGTAGGAATCTTGCATATCCGAACGTCTCCTCTATCGATAATATCTCGAATCAGATGAAACTTCCTGAGCACGTGCTTGGACTTCTGGTGCGATCTGGGTTCCTTTGATTGCGCGATCGCCCCAGTGTTGTCACAGAACAACTCCACTGGATCCGCAATGCTAGGGACCACACCAAGTTCAGAAACAAACTTTCTGATCCAAACAGCCTCCTTTGCTGCGCCATTTGCAGCAATGTACTCAGCCTCTGTTGTAGAATCAGCTACCGTCTCTTGCTTGGAACTCTTCCAGCTCACCGCTGCTCCATTCAGGCAAAACACATATCCCGACTGTGATCTAAAGTCATCTCTGTCGGTTTGGAAGCTTGCATCAGTGTAACCCCTTACACGCAACTCTTCCTCACCGCCAAATATCAAGAAAGCATCCTTAGTTCTTCTCAAGTACTTTAGAATGTTCTTGACTGCAATCCAGTGACTCTCACCCGGATTGGATTGGTATCTGCTTGTCATACTCAAGGCATATGACACATCTGGTCTAGTACATAACATGGCATACATGATAGATCCTATGGCCGAGGCATAGGGAATCCTACTCATGCGTTCCTTCTCAATCTCATTGGAAGGACAACCACTCTTCGAAAGAGTGATTCCATGTGACATGGGCAAGAATCCCTTCTTGGAATCTTGCATGTTGAACCGTTTTAACACCTTGTCAATATATGTACTTTGACTTAGGCCTAGCAACCTCTTAGATCTATCTCTATAGATCTTTATACCGAGTATATAGGCTGCTTACCCTAAGTCCTTCATTGAGAAACACTTTCCTAGCCAATCTTTCACAGATTGCAGCATGGGAATGTCGTTTCCAATGAGTAGTATGTCATCCACATACAAGACCAGAAAAGCTACAGAGCTCCACTAACCTTCTTGTAAACACAAGACTCATCTTCGTTTCTGATGAAGCCAAACTCTTTGACCACCTCATCAAAACGTCGATTCCAACTCCTAGAAGCTTGCTTCAATCCATAAATGGATCGTTGCAGCTTACAGACTTTGTTGGCTTGCTTTGGATCCTCAAAACCCTCCGGCTGTATCATATACACGTCCTCGAGGAGATTCCCATAAAGGAATGCTGTTTTGACATCCATCTGCCAAATCTCATAGTCGTAGTATGCTGCAATTGCAAGTAGGATTCGGATGGATTTGGTCATTGCGACTGGTGAAAAGGTTTCGTCATAGTCAATACCATGAATCTGTTTGAATCCTTTAGCCACCAATCGGCCCTTGTAGGTAATCACATTACCATCCATGTCGATCTTCTTCTTGAAGACCCACTTGCACCCTATGGGCCGCACCCCATCGGGTGGTTCCACCAAAGTCCATACTTTGTTGGTATACATGGATTCCATCTCGGATCTCATGGCTTCCAGCCACTTCTGAGAGTCTGGGCCACTCATGGCCTCTTCATAGGTAGTAGGCTCATCATCTATGAGCATTGTGTCGCCGGAATCAGTTACGAGAAGTCCATACCTCTCGGGTTCCTGGCGCACTCTACTAGATCTACGAAGCTCTTGTGTTACCTGAACAGGTGGCTCCACAACCTCTTGTGGTTCCTGTTCATGTTCCATAATCGGTTCAGTGGTTTGTGGTTCTTGAACCTCTTCAAGTTCTACATTCCTCCCACTTGCTTCTTTAGAGACAAATTCTCTTTCTAGAAACACGCCGGTCCGAGCAACAAACACTTTGTTCTCGGTTGGATTGTAGAAGTAGTATCCCTTAGTTTCCTTAGGGTACCCCCACAAACTTACACTTATCCGATTTAGGCCCTAGCTTGTCTGACTGTAAACGTTTTAAATAGACATCGCAGCCCCAAATCTTCATGAACGACAGTGTGGGACGCCTCCCACTCCACATCTCATATGGTGTCTTCATGACTGATTTAGATGGAACACGGTTAATGGTGAAAGCTGCACTTAATAGAGCGTAGCCCCAAAATGATAATGGAAGATCGGTTTGACACATCATAGACCGAACCATATCCAATAGGGTTCGATTCCTCCTCTCGGACACGCCATTCCATTGTGGCGTTCCGGGTGGAGTGAGTTGGGACACGATCCCACACTCTCTAAGATAGTCATCAAACTCTTGGCTCAAGTATTCTCCTCCACGATCCGATCGTAGAGCCTTGATACTTTTGCCAAGTTGCTTCTCTACTTCATTCTTGAATTCTTTGAACACTTCAAAGGATTCGGATTTTGCCCTCATAAGGTACACAAATCCATATCTACTGTAGTCATCAATATGGGCATACGAGATGCGCCAGATGGGCTCTAGTGCAAGTGGGAGTGGAATAGATGCCCTAGAGGCAATCTAGTTTAGTATGAATTATTTGTGGCTAGAAATTCATTTATTATTTATTGGATATTTAATATAATGAAGTCCTTAGATTTAAAATTGTGTTGTTTATCTTAAATATCCCTAGTCAAGTATAATGATTAAATGGGACAATCATCTATAGACTAGTATGGGGTTGGATTGATATGGAGATATCACGATCCAACACATAGGTGTGCATTAGGGAATGTTGCACTGGATTGACCCATCTCCGAGAAGGCTACATACACGTTATGTTAAGTCACAAGCGCTTCTCGCGGTGCAATGGTATTGTCATCCTTAGACTTGAAGTCACTAGATATTCTAGTTGTGGATTATTGTGATCTTGGTAGCGTTAAACGCTACACCGTAACTGGGTAGTCATAAAGGCGTGTACTGGATACAATAAGAAGCAAGCTTAGAGATCGTAGTGGACGTAGATAGAATTTGTCCCTCCCACATAACAGGAGCAAATATCCTAGGCCACTCGAGGGGTAGTGCTTATAGAATGTCTGGCCAGACTCAAATAAATCAATATGGGATATTGATGTTATTTGCACGAATAAACCTATTCCCATGGATCGAGAAACTATGGATTGGATATACGAGTGTGACTTCTATGTCTCGTGTCCAATCCGGATATAGAGACAAAGGGATGAGACAATTACTTGTACAAAGGTTGTCAAGATGACTATTCTATTAGTTGGCTAGAATGGATGTTTTGCTAGAAACCGCTCCATATTAGCAAAAAGTTGCTACCAACTAGATAGAACCTATGGGGTCACACGCTACATAGAGTTGAACTAGATTTGGGAATTAATTAATTGGATTAATTAATTAGAAGGATCACTTTGCAAAACCTTGCAAACTTAGTAGGGACTAATTTGCAAGGAAGGGACTAAATTGAATTCTAGTAGGACTAGAATAAGTCCTTTAGGTAGTTAACAAGGAGTTGTTGGACTATATAAAGGACCTTCCTTCCTTCCTTCCCACATAACTTATGCTCATAATTGAACATAACAAGAGTGGGAGAGAACAAAAGGAGAGAGGGCAAGCAACAAGGGAGCCCGACCGCCCCCTTGCCGCCGCCCCGTCCCCGTCGGCCAAAGGAGGCCGAGACCCTCCTTTTGGGTCTCGTTTTGAGTGATTCTTCTTCCTCTTCCTCTTCCGAGCTAGCACCAAGGACTTGGGAGATCTAGGATCAACTCTAGGCGTGGATCAACCATAGAGAACGTGACACAATTCGCGTTTGAAGTCATCAAAGGAGAACCCTAAGGTGTGTTTATGATTTCTAACCCTTACCATCGTAATGTCTCTTGAATTGTGATCCTTGGAGGGTTTTGCATGGTTTTATGTTTGTTTATGCTTCCGTTGCGCATCCATGAATCAAAATCCTACAGTATGAACTCTCATAGGACCACACAAGTCCATATGCAACAGTTCTAAGGGTCTAGAAGTACTTACAAAGTTCTTTGGCTTGGATGAGCTTCTGGTTTGTTTACCTTGTACACATGCCTTGAAAACCGCATCATCTGAAACTTTTTGTAATGGTAATCCTCTTACCAAATCATTTGAGATGAGTTTATTCAAGGTGTGTATGCTAATATGACCAAGCTTTTTGTGCCAAAGCTTTGAATCTTCCTTCAAGGCCTTGAGGAATCTTAACTTGTCACCTGCAACACTGTTAGTACTCATAGCATATAGATTATATGATCTAGGAGCAGTGAGTATGCAATCTCCAGATTTCTCATCTTGCACCACACATTTCTCCTTGTCAAATATGGCTTCATAACCTTTATCACATAACTGAGAGATACTAAGCAGATTATATTTAAGTCCATCCACAAGATAAACATCAGAGATAGAGTTGGTAGAACCATTACCAATACTACCTATACCAATAATATTGCACTTTGCTTTGTCACCAAGTGTGATTGTTCCTCCAGATTTTTCTGTAAGCTCAGTAAAGAGAGATTTCTTTCCACTCATATGCCTGGAACAGCCACTGTCTAATATCCATTTCTGATCTTTCAAGGCCTTGGTGACATCCTTCAAAAGTAAATCATTGCCTCAACTGGCTGTTAGACCAAGTGCAGAACTTTGAGTCATACTCAGAATCAGCCATGTTTGGTGGTCTAATTCCTTTTGGAACCCGAATCTGCCTAACCTGTCCCTTAAGCTGATAAAAATAAGTATTCCTCATAACGTGAGGTTATGATCTTCTGAAGGGACAAGTTAATATGATATGACCAATTTTTCCACAGTAATGACACTTTGGAGAATGTCTGCTACCAGATTTGACAAAATTAGTTTGGCTTTTCTTTGGAAAATTTGGATTATAGCCAATCCCACTTTTATGCATTGATATCAGACTTCCTCCAAGACCGAGATTTAGATTATGTTCTGAGCCTGTAAAACTGGCTAGGACCTTTTTAGACTCTTGAAGTTTCTCAGTCAAAGAACAGATTTGTTGTTCTGAATCCTCAGAATGAGTCTTTAGATCAGCATATCTTTCAGTCAAAAGAGTGTTTTGATCAACAATTTATTTTATTTGTGCCTTCAAGGCTTTGAACCTGCTTTCCAAGGCCTTGAAGTCCTTTTCAATTTTTGTCTTAGAAACTTCAACAGTTTTGTTGGTAAAAACTAGGTCCAGGTTTTCTTTTACCTGCTCATGAATCTTAATCTTTAAAAAAGAAATCTCATTTCTATAACTTTCCTCATTTATAAACATACTCTCGAGAATTTCAGGAAGTACATCAGAAGGACTAGCAAGAAATTTCTTTTACCATTTCCTCAATATTCTGTCTGATGACTTTTCTTCATCATGTTTAGCCATGAAGCACATATTTTCTAGATCTTCTTCTGTGTCTGAGTCACTTGATGAATCAGAATTACTCCAAGAAGCCATCATGGCTTTCTTCCTTCTGTTGTCACTGTCTTTCTTTTGAAAGTTCATGTTCTTCTTCTTTTGTGGACAATCCCTTACTAAATGATCTGCATCACCACACTCAAAACAATTCATTACTTTAGTTTTATGTAACTGTGATGAAGACTTACCTTTGTAGTCCTTGCTGCTTGAATGTCTTGATATCTCTCTGTTGTAGTCCCTGTTACCAGAGTTTCTTTTGTTCTTGAGAATCCTGGCCAAGGCCTTGGAGATCAATGCTAAATCCTCTTCATCATCATGCTCATCTTCAGTCTCAAGGCTTTGAGATTTTTCATTGTCTTTAGCCTTGAGTGCCAAGTTCTTGATGTTTTCACTCAGATCACCTTCTACATCTTTCATAGAAATTTCATGAGTGAGAAGCTTTCCTTTTAGATCATCTAGTTGAAGAAGACTTAAATCCTGAGCTTCCTCAATAGTTGTTGTCTTTGGCTCCCACTTGGATTTTGGCAAGCTTCTCCGAATTTTCCTGACCTTTTCTTCATTTGAAAACTTCTTTCCCAATGACTCCAGATTATTCAACACATCAGTGAATCTTTTGAACATCTCCTTGATGGTCTCATCTGAGTTCATCTTGAACAGCTCATATTGCCTCAGAAGTATGTTGATTTTGGTCTGTTTAACCAGGATTGTTCCTTCATATGTCACAACCAGTTTGTCCCATACTTCTTTGGCACTTTTGCAATTTGACACTCTGTTGAACTCATCTGCATTAAGAGCACATTATAACAGATTCATAGCCTTGTAATTTTTTGATACCTTTTCCAGTTCAGTAACCGAGAGATTTTCCTCAGACTTGATGCATCTAATTCCATCTATGGTAGTGTAATACTCATGAGGACCATTCTGAACTATTGACAACAGTTCCATGTCTTGATCTATGATGAACATCTTCATCAATGCCTTCCAGTTCATGAAGTTATCCCCACAGAACAGTGGAGGTCTGTTTGCTGCCCTTCCTTGTGAGAATCCACCATCTCCTACATTACTCATAGTCACAAGATTGTTAGATCTATATTAGTGACCCAAGCTCTGATACCAATTGAAAGTGTGTAATGTAGACTAAATACAGGACCTATATACTCTAGAAGGGGGGGGGGGTTGAATAGAGTATGGAAACTTTTTGCTAAACACAGATTTTAACTAATTAACTATGTGAGAAACTCAATCTCAAGGCCTTGAGATTTTAGAAAACAGTCAGAAACTTTCAAAGGCAAACTAGAAGTCTTCAAGGCCTTGAACTATAACCAGTTGTGAATAGCTTATAAACCCTAGTTTGATTTGAGTTGTGTGTAACAGAAAATAACAAAACTGTAAAGTAAAGAGCACAATGCAATTTACAGAGTTCAGTCCCAATGGACCTAATCTCTTCCTGAGGGATCTAATCCCACCAGGATTGGGCAAACACTTCTTATTACTCACACAGAAACAACCCTAGATCTTCAAGCCTAAGTGATTTCCCTTACACCTATACAGCTTGTGGTTCCAAACCTATCTAGTACGAGCTACTAATTGTTGAGCTAACAAGAACCTCTTGTTGTTCACTTGAACAACCAACCACTAGGTTTAGTGAGGTTTTAGATATACAAAAGATAAGCAGATTACAAAATAGAAAAAGAACACAATAGAAGAATAAGCTTGTGAAGGCCTAAATTTGTTCTTCAGGAAACTGGAATGATTGATCTTCTGAAAGCTGGAATTGAAGCCTGAATGTCTGTGTATTTGAATGTTTGATCTCCCACGAATATTCCATACCTCTCTCAGTTTTCTGCAAGCCTCTCTTACTTTCAAAATTCAAACCAGTCTTTTATCTACTCACTGCAACTGAATGAGAGATTTTAGGATCTCAGTTCCTGCAAATCCTCATCCTTTCCAACTACAATTCAAACAGCTCTGAGTAGATATCCGTTGGAGTTTGTTAAGATTTCATTTTCACGTTTAACAAACCTGCAACAAAATTAAAACATAGCAACAACAAAATCCATAAATATAACAGCACTAAGTCTGTTTGGATTTCCCATTTCTGAATAAAAAACTTGATAAGTGAATAAAATAATAATCTGATTAACTTATGAAACATATAACTCATGATAAACTAGTTTAAGACTCTTAGAAGTCAATAAACAATCACAATAATAAAGATCAAACCCTGCAAGAAAGAATCAAATTAACTCTGTAAAGTTGTCAGCAGCTCAAGGCATATCTCAAGGTCTTGAACCTCTGAACATGCTTCACAGTCTTTCAAAGTTGGAACCAGAAATCTATGATTCTTTGTGATCAGGATATCTGCAATTGTGTTAGATATATAGAGAATATAAAACATATGTATTTGCAGCAAAATAAAAACATTCAGCATAATAGAAACTACTCTCAAGCCTTTGAAGCTCTGCTCAGTGTCTCAAGGCCTTGGAGCCTCAGAAATAATTTTTCTTTGTATTTTATCACTCAAAACAGTTACTTCTCAAAACACACTTAAGGGTCTTTGAGTCAACACCTAGGAACATTTCAGTTAATACTTCTTGTTCATTTTGTTCTTATCATTTAGAAACTATTGATAATCTATTTATTTCCTGTCCCTTTGCTATAAATCTGTGGGAGAAATTTGGTATTACTCACCCTGGTACACACTTTATTTTTACTTAATGGATCAAAAGATGGCTCAGATTCATGGTGGCAACGGGCCGTGTCGTGTCGTGCCGTGCCTAAACCCGGCCGTGCCGTGCCTTGGCGCGGCGTGCCGTGCTCGTGCCGTGTCGAGGGGTAGGGCGGGTCGGGCCGGGCCGTGCTCGGATTTTTATGAATCTCGTCACGTGCCGGGTCGAGGGGTAGGGCGTGTCATGCACGGGCCGTGTCGGAGGGGGTCGTAAAGGTGTTGTTCGTGCGGGTCGTGCACGACCCGGGGGCGGGGGCGTGTTGGCTAGGGGAGGAACACGACCCGCTCGTGCCACGGGCTAGGCACGCCTTTGAGCGGGTCGTGCCGTGCCGGGCGGGGGAGGGGGCCGTGCTAGGGGCGTGTGGAGGGCGGGTCGTGCCGGGCCGTGCCAAAATGGCACGCGGGTCGGCCCAAATTGACACCATGAGCTCAGATTAACAAAACAACATTATGATCTTGGAGTTAAATGGATCACTGTGTGTTGGCAACGCTTATGTCTTCAATAATGTTTCTCCAAATATCCAAATATTGAGTCTTGCTACTTTGAAGCAGTGGGGATCATCGTCAATTCATTATGGTTTTTGCCTCCTCTACTAAAACTATTAATGACATGCAGTGACAGCGCCCACGAAAGAAAAGCAGAAGCCCAAGCCTCGTGTCTCCTCTGCTGACAAAGCCAAAGAAGTTCTGGTTTCGGATCCCTCTCAGTCTTCATCCGAGAAAAAGAAGTATGACCCAAACGAAGCTGCTTTGATCAGGTTCCCCACCGAGAAGTCCGGCAACAGGAAGATTAATTCAGCTTAATAATGGTTTTGATGGTGCTTTATTGTGTTTTCCTTATTAATCTTCTTAGTCTCTGGAGGTGTTTAATTAGATTTTCTCTTGTCTCCTAGACTGTTTTCTTTGTTTTGGCTTGGTTGATGTGGGTTCTGCCTTAATGTTCTTTTTCCGAATTGTCTTGTTCATGTATTGCGGACGATGTCTTATGTTAGCCTTTTATTAATTGAAGTTCTTAATTCAAGCAAAAACAAAATTGAGAGTCATCCAAGTTTAAAAAAAATAGTTTAAAGTAAAATTTTAGTCAAAATAGTTATAATTTTTCACGTGGTTTCTCTTAGCTCCGCAATATTCGGAGTATACAAGGGTGAACTAGGGTTTTGTTAGGGCTTCGAAAACTTGCGTTTTTCTGGAGATTCTCAACGATTTAACCTCGCTTTTTTCACTAGATCAATCTCAACGCCAGCGTCTCAAGACAGTAAGGACTCTCATCATCAGTGGCTCTACATAGCAGGTGGTCTTACTAGTTGTAGATAGTGCTTTCTGAGCTGACAGATCTTGGCCATGTGGCAACCATCCAGCACACCATATTGTGCTCCACACACACTGGATCACCAGCCGAGCTGATCCATGTGGGGGCTGCGAGACAGGGCCCTCGCATACCACTGCACGGGACTTGTAGGGACTTAGTGGTTTGGAGGCTAGAGTAAGCCCTGTCGCGTGCGAGCCAAGCCCGCACGCGACCTTTAGTAACTGCTTTGAGATATTTATGGCACGAGCTCCATAAACCCGGTCAATCCGGTCAAACCCGGTCAACCTCGTAACGGTTCCGGTATTCGCGCACTACGTGCTGTAACGGTCCCTATATATGAGGACGAACGTGCCGTTATGGTTAAGATAATTAAGCCGCCATTAATGGGCGCATTAACCACACTACAACGGTCACGTTCCCTGCTATATATAGGACGTTAACATTTCCATAAAAAGGAGAACACACTTGCCATACGCGGAAGCTCTGCCAAACCTCTGTCTCTCTCTCAGACATTACTACTGCCTTACTCTCTCCCTACACACAAACCCACTCTTCCTGTGCGATCTCTGATCCTCTACATACGGTGTACACAGAGGTCTCCTCGCCGGAATCTCTTGTCCACATTTTGGTGAACCCGACGTGAACTTACCAACAAAAGCAACCATGTCTCAGGAGGATGATATCAGCAACAGATCGCCTTCCACCGAAACCGCCTCGGGAGAGGAAACTCGCCGTACTCCTACCACTCCCGGCGAAACACCGACGCTAGAGTCCTTGGACGCCACTGTCCAAACTCAGGCAAAAGCTCTCAAAGCTCAGTCTGCGCAACTAGAACGGATCTTGGCCGTTTTGGGCACCCTTGCACCAAGTCCTTCATCGGCCACCGCTGTCTCTCAAGGAGGAGGAGGCCCTACCGCTCCGGGGCTGGTAGTGTCAACCACACCTCCCAACCCTAATCTGCAGACTCCACCGGCGACTACACAGCTGCCTCCGATTTAGGGGTCAACAGCTCGGATGTTGCCTCTCACTGCTCACACTCCTCAGCCTTCGGCTTTGGCATCTAACCCGACTCTGCAGTACCCCTTGCCTCCTCCAACGGCGATTTGGGGCAATGCGAGTAGTCAGTATGTCCCCAATCCTTCGGCGGCGTATGTGTCGCCTCCGCCTGCGGCAACCCCTCCTTCAGCTACCGAGGGAAGCATCCCAGAATGCATGACGTCTCTGCAGAAGCGCATGGACACTATTCTGGCCCACCAGTCATTCGCGGATACCATTATCCCGAAGTTAGACAACGATCCACCCATCCCGCGGGAGATCTATCTCATGCCTAACCCGGCGAGGTATAAGGCCCCTAAATGGGACAAGTTCGAGGATTTCAACGGGAACGCTCATGAGTATGTCATGCGTTTCATTGATGTCATGGGGCCATACGGAGCTGAACCCAAACTGCTGATGCGAGAGTTCCCAAAATCTTTAGGGAACGTAGCGTACAAGTGGTACCGAACGTTGGAAGCCGGATCTGTGAAGACTTGGGACGACATGGTCCAGAAGTTCTACACCAAGTTCTTCCAGATGGAAGAAAAGGTGACAATGATCCATCTCTCGCGGATGTATCAGAAGCGCGAGGAGGATGGGATCACTTTCATCAAGAAATTCAGGGCGAAGTCCTTGGAGTGCAAAGATCCAATGCTCGAGAGCCGGCTCGTAGAGATATGCCTGCAGTGCATGCGAGACGAATACAAAGGTATGCTCATCAATTTGCAAACACCTACGTTTTCAAAGCTAATCGAATGCACGAAGAACATCGAACCTATAGTCGAAAGGCAGAAAAAGAAGAACGCTCCGGAGCGACCTTCGAGCGGCACCACCTACAAGATCGGAAGATTCAGTTACAAGAGGGGACGCGAAGCTGAGGTCAATACAGTTTCACCCCAGAAGCAAGCGAAGGTTGTGAACTTCGATGTACCACCTCTACCATGCTCGATAGAGGAAGCAAGCGACCTCTGCAGACAGTGGCGCAAGGACGGTGTCCTGCCGCCACTCAAAAAGATACCCTCCAAGGAGATGGTAAGGGATCCTAAGTGGTGCGAGTACCACGGCAAGGTCATGCACCCCACAGCGGAATGTAAAAAGCTCAGGTTTACATTCGACCAGAAGATGAAGAACGGCGAGCTGATCGTCAGCGATCGCAGGAAGGATGTGCGCCACAATCCGCTTCCTGCCCATGCAGAGCAAGACTCAAAAGGCAAAGAGGTTGCCATGATTTCGATCGTAGACTTGGAAGAAGTCGCAGAGGATGGTCTGCCCATCGTTGCCGAGGTCCATGAAGACGAAGACTACAGCATGGACACAGAGGATGAGCGTGCTGACCGGATGAAGGGGTCGCACGGCTTCAGCAGATTCTTCGACGAGATGAATTTCTCGGAGAAATGCCGGGCAGAAATGACAAAAGCGATCTTAAGGATAGCAGAGGACTACGAGGAGGATCTTGTAGTCTCCAACAGGAAAGTTATCAGGGCGTCTCGCTCTACAGAAAAGATTATGACCTTTTCTCCCAGCGACAAGAAGACAGATGCGAGCCACCAGAGGCCTCTATACGTGACAGCCATCATCAATGGGGTCGAGTTCAAACGAGCATTCGTCGATGGAGGAGCAGCGGTCAACGTCGTTTCACTCCACACACTGAAGCTAGCAGGGATCCCTGAACACAAGATCGTCAAGCGCCCATCTCCACTGATGGGATTCGGAAGCGACTCTAGAATGACGATCGGATGGATCCGCCTGGGCGTTCAAATTGGCAAAATCAAGTGCTCAGCAAAGTTCTATGTCATAGACGCAAACACCACGTATCACATGATCATAGGTTGAGCCTGGATTCATCGCTTCGACGCAGTTCCTTCAACGACTCACCAAGTTATGAAAGCTATCTGGAACGATAGAATAGTCGAGATACCAGCTTCAACGAATCCATTAAACTTGGACGAAGCACATCTTAGCGAGGCGGTGTGGTTCACCGAAATGGCGGACGAGCAAACACCGGGACCATTCAACCCTACTCCTTTGCCTCTCTGGGAGGACATCAAGGACCAGTCACCTGCGGGAGTAATGGTGAAAAGGGAAGATGCCAAAGGAAAGCTGCCTACACGCGAAGAAGCGCCGCGTATCGCATACCATCGGAAGAACGTGTACACTCTGAAGAGAATTGCAAAGCATGACCCCGAAGGCAAAGAGATAGAGAGCTTCTACGCCAATGGGAAGAAGTGCTATCGCATATGAAGGTGCGCGGGGATGTCCTCACACGGGCATGGGGATGTCCCTGAGCAAATTAATCAAATCGAGCAAATTGCGCTGACGGAAAAGCCAATGCAGAGCACTCCAGACGAGAGGCTCAAAGAAGCACCTGAATGCATGGAAGATAGGCCCAGACCACAAAAGCAAGAGCTAAAGGAAGTGTTCCTCAGCCCGAACGAGGAAAAGAAAAGGCCAGTCTTTCTAAGTGCGGACCTCACAAGCGAGGAGGAGCAAGGGCTGCTACAGCTCCTAACTGAGTACAAGGATGTGTTCGCATGGGAGTATGATGAGATGCCGGGACTGGATACAAGCATCATTATGCACCGCTTAGACATCATTCCAGGGTCTAAGCCAGTAAAGCAGAGCACAAGAAGCTTCAGGCCGGAGCTTAACGTGAAAATCAAGCAGGAGATTGTCAAACTCCTGGATGCCAAATTCATAGAGCCGAATCATCATCCCACATGGCTAGCCAACATCGTGCCAGTGGTGAAAAAGAACGGACAGCTCCACATCTGCGTGGACTTCCGAGATCTCAATCGCTTCTGCCCCAAGGACGATTTTCCACTCCCCAACATCGATTTGCTTATCGATTCAACAGCGGGCCACCGCATGTTCAGTTTCATGGATGACTTCAGCGGATACAACCATATCAAGATGGACCCCGAAGACGCGCGGAAAACTGCATACATCACTCCGGTGGGGGTGTTCAACTACACGGTGATGCCGTTCGGTCTCAAAAACGCGGGGGCAACCTATCAGCGGGCCATGATGGCTCTGTTCCACGACATGATGCACAAAGAAGTGGAATTCTATGTGGATGACCTGGTGGTTAAATCCAAGCACGAAGCAGATCACCTCGCAGATCTACAGAAGGTGTTCAATAGATGTAGACGCTTTCAACTAAAGATGAATCCCATGAAATGCGCATTTGGGGTAACATCAGGGAAGTTCTTGGGATGCGTAGTTCATCGCCAAGGAATCGAGCCTGACCCTGCGAAAGTATCAGCTATAACCGGCATGACGCCGCCCCATAACCAGAGTGCCTTGAAGACATTTTTAGGAAAGCTATCCTATCTTCGGAGATTCATCCCAGCGATTGCCGAAATCACATGCTGTTTTAGTACTCTTCTCAAGAAGGACGCCGTGTACAACTGGGCTCCGGAGCACGAAGCTGCATTCGAGAAGCTGAAGGATCTGCTGACGTCCTCAAAAATAATGATCGCACCTCAACTGGGATCGCCACTTCTGCTATATCTGACATCAACAAGGAGATCCATAGGAGCACTCTTGGCCCAGGAGTACGAAGGCCAGGAAAGGCCTATCTACTACATCTCTCGCATCGTGCAGCCTACTGAATCAAGGTACACAGACATCGAACGTCATTGCCTTGCTTTATTCTTCGTAATAGAGAAATTGAAACACTACTTTGCGTCGCATAAAGTAGTAGTGATTACCAAAAGCGATCCCATACGATATCTGCTAACTCACACCACTCCTGGCGGGAGATTGGCGAAATGGTACATGACCATCTCTCAATATGATATCACATGCGTGAGACCGCGTGCGATCAAGTCGCAGGCGGTAGCGGATCTGTTGGCACAGTTCCCCGACAACAGCCACGAGCCCGTGATCGAAGAAGAGCTCGAAGGCCCTGAAATCTATGCAATCGACGTGCCCTATTGGACGCTCCACTTCGACGGCTCGTCAACAAGGAAAGGTGGAGGCATTGGGATAGTCTTGACCAAGCCGGATGGAGAGGTCATACAGATGTCTGCCAAGCTTAATTTCGCAGTCACAAACAATGAAGCGGAATATGAGGCCCTCATCGCGGGGCTCCGTGCGGCGAAAGCTTTGGAAGTAAGCAATCTAACGGCCATGGGAGACTCCAAGTTGATCGTCAAGCAAGCCTCGGGTGAGTACGGTTTGAAGGAAATTAACCTTCTGCCTTATCGGACTCTAGTACAAAAGCTGGTACAGCAATTCTGCGATGTGAGGTACGAGAACAAGCCCCGAGCAGACAACAGGCATGCGGACGCTTTGGCAACCTTGGGATCTAAGGTCAGCACAGACAAATGTCCCGCAAGGATCTCCATTGAAGTGCGAACATCGTCGGCATTGACAGAAGATGCGTGCGACGACGAACACATGGATGACACGGACTGGAGAAAAGCAATCCTACAAGCTATTGCGGAAGGCACAAGCAGTGAAAGCTGGGCACTCACAAAAGGGTATTGCATACATGACAACACCCTCTACTACAAGGGTCCCGGCGGAATACTCATGCGATGCGTCTCCGAGCGAGAGGGACAACTGTTGTTAGAAAAGATTCACCAACATGCTTGCGGAGAAAGTGAGGTGTCAATCTACCGGAAGGCTCAGAGATATGGCATTCATTGGCCAGACATGTCAACAGCCGCGGCCCTGATACAAGGGAAGTGCGAGAGTTGCGCACTAATCAAAGATTCTCTACTCATCGCTCTAACTGATGATGACACGGATTGGAGGAAGCCACTCTTTGATTTTCTCACTCAGGGCACCGTGCCTGAATCGAGAAAAGAAGCCGAGAAATTGAAGAGGAAAGCATCTCGATATGTAGTACAGGAAAACCTGCTTTGGCGAAGAGGTCATGAGGGCAACTTGCTGCGATGCCTAGACGGCAGAGAAGCACAAGAAGTCATGGACCTTTCTCATCAGGTGGAACACCAAGGAGGTGCGAAATTATGCAGGCAACTCCTCTCAATTGGATATTTCTGGCCCACGATGGAGGTCGACTGCCGCACCAAAGTGCGACGCTGCCAGGAGTGCCAATTCAAAGGAAACCTACTGCACGCTCCCGCCGTGGATCTACATGCATTAGGGACGCCATGGCCATTCCACACATGGGCTCTAGACTTCATCGGTCCTATCCGACCAACGTCACACGGGAATCATTTTATTCTCACTGCAACTGAGCTATTCACCAAATGGGTGGAGGCAACACCACTGAAGACGGCAAATGCGCTAGCTGTGGTCAACTTCATTCAAGAAAACATCATATGCAGGTTCGGAATCCCAAACACCATTCTTTCAGATAACGGTACTCCCTTTGTTAATCGTCGGGTAGCTGCGAAGTTAGTGGAGTACAATATCAGGCAGATATGTTCTACCCCTTATTACCCGAAGGGGAACGGACAAGCCGAAGCGACCAACAAAATGCTGTTGAGGATTTTGAGCAAGATGGTCGCAGATGACCACAAGAAGTGGGCCGACTCTCTAAGCATAGCTCTATGGGCTTACCGAACTTCTCCAAGGACACCCACGGGGGCCTCACCATTCCTACTATGTTATGGGGCCGAGGCAGTGGTACCTGCGGAGGTGAGAGTCAATTCGGCAAGGCTAGCCTTTCACGCGCTCTACGAAAATCAACGTGATCATGACTTAGTCTTGCTGGAGGAAAAGCGAGAACAAGCCAAAAGGACCAACAAGCGGTATCAAGAAAGGATTGCTCGCGCTTACAATAAGACGGTCCAGCAAAGAGATTTCGCAGTTGGAGACTTGGTCCTGCGCGCATCTGACCACTGCATGCGAGAAGCGGCTCACCCAAAGTTCGCAGCCAATTGGGAAGGACCCTACGAAGTCACAGAAGTCTTCGACAGTGGCTACTGCAGCATACGAAGGTTGCACGGCACGACCTCAACCCCGAGTTCAGTCAACATGCGCTGGATTAAGAAGTACTATCCCTGACTTCTCTCATTTCACGCGTTTTATTATAACGTCGCTTAATGTCTTGTATGGCTACGATTTACACAATCTCCTCTCCCATATGAGAGGATTGTAATCTCATCTCTCCCACATGAGAGCGTTATAATAAGAGAATTCTCCCAAATGAGAAACTTCATATTGCTGGATGTCAATTTTGCTTTATTTCAGTTTTTTATAACTGTTAACAATGGGTTATCTGTCACGATAGCAGTCTATGCAAATGCGATCTTAATTGATCATCTAAGCCTATCTATTACGATAGCAGCCTATGCAAATGCGATCTTAATTGATCATCTAAGCCTATCTGTTACGATAGCAGCCTATGCAAATGCGATCTTAATTGATCATTTAAGCCTATCTATTACGATAGCAACTCATGCGAAAAACGATCTTAATTGATCTTCTAAAGCCTATCTGCTACGATAGCAACTCATGCGAAAGACGATCTTAATTGATCTTCTAAAGCCTATCTGCTACGATAGCAAATCATGTGAAAAACGATCTTAATTGATCTACTAAAGCCTATCTGCTACGATGGCAACTCATGCGAAAAATGATCTTAAATGATCTTCCAAGCCTATCTGCGGTGATATCAACATTATACAAATACGATAGCAATATTGTGAAAATGATCTTAAGTGATCTACAAAGGTCTATCTGATATGATAGCACAAGAAATCTGAAAGCTAATCACGAGCCCATCTGCCAAGATGGCACAACTGCGAAAATATGATCTCGAACGATCTAGTGAAACCTCTGCGAGTTCATATGGCAGATAGCACATGCGAAACGTATACATAGCATTATGCAAGGCGAAATATGTCGAAGCGCACGCAAAATTGTACAAAACAGCAGATAATACAAAAGGCTACTTGTCATTATGAGTCGAAAAGACTTACAATTTATCTGTCTAGATAGCAGCTTACAAGCGAAAAAGCTCAAATCTAACTACGCAGCCAACATGGCTTACAATACACTCGAAAAGTAGCTTACAAGCGAGAAGTAACACATCGAGGGAATCCTAACTGAAAGAGGATGAATTCACCGGTCCTAACACCGGCTATGCAATACACAGATCTGCGGCCAAAGATCTATAGCAAAAGGGATGCTGCTGCGAAGAGATCAACTCGTCATTCGCTATGTCCCTAGCGGCAAGATCTGGGTAACGGTACGTCCAAGACCCCAAGAGGTGACAAAGGCCTCTGTCTGGTCAAGATAGGCACCGGAGGAACCTCCTGTTCCGGCGTATGCCGCCGTGCAATACAGAGGAAGCAGTCATTCCTCTGGTGATGGGTTCCTTGTCATGATAGACAAGGGCATTGACGAGCCTCCTGAGTTCAAGAACGAAGAGGCAAGAAATCCTCCTCCAGGGATGCTGAAGGAGAATTCCGTCGTTCATTACGAGACGGTAGCACGGTCACTTCGGCGCTGCACCTCACCGGGAGGCGGCCGGAAACATGACCTGCAAACATAATACACGAAGAAAATTCTTCGAACACATATGAGATATCATTTCCATCTTCTTTATGATGGTTATAAAGAGCAATAAACCTCATAAAGTGGATCTCGGAAACTATTTCTATAGCACAAAGCGCAAACTCAGGATTCACAACTTGAAGTTGCCATGAATCAACAAAAAACAAGCGTTGAAGCCAGCAGTCGTAAGGACTCACGACAAAGCACATTTTTGGGGATGAACAACCCAAATGGCAAAGACAGGGTTTATATAGACCTTGTGGAGACTCTTCAGTTGCTAAGATGAGTCAGCAGAATTCGAAAAGAGGGTAAGGTCAATCACTTACGCCTTGAAAAGCGGTAACGATCAATTACCCTACTAAAGGCTACGACGATTCAGTTGCGTATTCTAATAAATGACGGATGGTCATGATTCCGATGGACTTCCCAACGAAAGCGTGCTTATCTTCCGAGAAATTAGCGCGAAAATCAAGCAGAGTATCAATTGTTGATGTCATAATTGGATATGCACAGAGATATCCTATCAAATCCCGGAAAGGGCAAAACGGGCAAGTCGATTCTTGTTGTTAAAAAAGAGGGGGGAGAAACCCTAGCAACATTACATTAATGTTTCAAACATTACATTAATGTTCCTTGCTATCTTTTCAAAAAAAAAAAAAAAACATAAAGTCAAAGCAAATTCTTGATCAAGGAGTCATGGGGCGCGAACTGATGGCTCAACTTCTCTACCTGCTCCACTTCTTGTTTCAGTTGCTCGCACCTGGCATTCATCTCATGATAGAGCTTCAGAGCTTCGTCAACCTTTTGCTTTTGCTGCTCCACCTTCTGCTTCTCGGCTGCGAGGTTCTGGTGGCCGAGCTTCAAAGTTACGGCTGCGCGAATCAGAGTAACTCTTTTCATAAGAAATATGAAACCCAGCCTGCCTTGAACTTTGGTCAGGAGATTTTGGCACATGCCACAAAGCAATTCAGCACTTTGGACGGAAATGGTCGCAGGCGTAGCCACAGACAGCTGCTCCAAAATCCAAATGGCTTCAGTAAGAAACAGCCTCCTGTCAAAGGGCCCTATCTCCAGAGATCTCACAAATGATTGGGGGTAGGTGAGGCGCATCCGAACCACCCAATCCACATCAGTTTGCTTCAAACCTAAAGCAATGTCAAAGCTAAGTTATGATGACAAACTCGCAAGTGAAAAATGCGAGATGCGAACAGCAAATCTCTACTTACCAGTTCCTTCCAGAATCTCACGAAGAGAAGGAATGCGCGCTGCCGGAGTGGTCGAAGACTGTCCCCGCTCCATAGCTCTTCTGTCAGCTGCGAGCTCTAGCCCCTCGTAGTCAGGAGGAAGAGTATAGGCCGCACCAGCTGCGACTGCATTCCCAACCTGCGAGCCCCAAAAGCTCCACGCAGGAATAGGTACCGCCGACTCAGTCACCGCCGGAGGCGAAGTGACGGCCGAGGTTGCTTGACGAGGAACACTCTCAGATGCGGAAGCATCAGCAGCACTTGTTCTTACTTCCCCATCGCCAGTATGGGCATCTTCCTCCATTAGCACAGCATCAGCTTCAGCATCATCAGAAAGTTCGATGATGTCCTCAAGAGGCTCTTTTGCGTATTCAGCGGCTGCGACGGGCTTCTCGGCATGGGAGCTCGGAATCGGAACATAGGACGCAGAAGGCTGACTTCTTTGCTCCAGCACAGGTTCCTCAGCATTGCCTGCGACACAAAATGCGATGGTATGAGGTAACTCGCATCGAATGTTATTTTACTATCTTTGCTAAAGCTAAGAGCAAGCACCTCCACGCGAAGGTGGGATTGATGTATCCTCGTCATACACTAAAGACGTGGAACCATGTCCTATTAGTGTGTCCTCATTAAGCAAGTCTTTAAAAGGAGGGTGACCTGGGATGCGAAGAAACCAGTCATGATTCTGTTTCAAGTTGCTCATGTCTAGTACATGCATATCGCTCAAAGGGTTACCTGAAGGTTCTCCGCACTTGCCTACTAGCCAGCGGCAAATGTCAGCCTTTGACACACCATGTTTTAACGCACCCACAATAACATCTCTATAAGTTACTGCAAGATTGAAGATCTCACCTTTATCGCCGCCTGCGATCTCTTCAAAGTCTGCTTGGGCTTGCTCCAGGGCTGCTGCATTCTCTTCTGGAACCGCATCCTCCTCCTCAGCCTGAGGAGTCACTACTTCGGGGAGCACATCTTCCTCGTCAACTGGACGCAATAAGTCTTCAACATGCTGCTCTTCGAGGCTCCGCTGTCTCACACGCTCGAGCTCCTCCTCCTCCCGCTGCCTTCTTCTTTCAGCAGCTTCCGCGGCTGTCTTCCGGGACTCAGCAAGAACGTCCTCGCTTATGGGATCGTCTGGAATGCCAGAACGGGTATCTCTCTTTTGTCTCTTGGCCAAAAAGCCACCGATGATCTCATCATCATCATCATCTGCGAAGATATGATTGGTTTAAGAAAGAATTACAAAAGAATTACGATGATGGGAAGAAAAACGCGATGGAAGTACCTCATGATTCTTCCTCATGCATCACAACTGTTCTTTCTTCTTCTTCTTCATCACTCTCTCTCTGGGCTCCTGCCTCTCTCCTTCTTCCTCTTGGTTGAATGGAACGAAAGACTCAACTACGAGCTCTTTCCGCACTTTGCTGGGCATGCGACCTTTGCCTTTATCCTTGACAGAAAGGGACCTCGCCGAGGGAGAAGTTGGAGCACTTCTAGGGGAAGAAATCGTAATTCCCTTTTGCCTGGGTCTCTTCACTCTCGGCCCCGCAGTCGCTGGAGGGGACGGATCATCTCCGGGAGGAGACGAGGCCGGAGCATTGTCTATCAGCGAGTCAGCAAAAGCGTTCATGACTGCGCGAATCCTGGTTTCGACCTCGGGGTCCATCCTCCATGCTTGCAGAAACGAATGTCCTTGTCTTTTGGTGGCAACAATGGTGTCAACCAACGACTTGGAGCGATCACCAGATGCGAATCTCCGCACATGACACTGCATCAAACAAATACAGAATAAGGGCATCAACATGGGGGAAATCAAGAAGCTTAACGCATGCGAAAAATTGCTTACCTTAGCAAATGCCTCACTATATTTGGCAACATGCGTGTCGCCCTTCTTAATTGCGGCGATCTTTTCCTTCAGAATGACGTCAGGGCACAAATGGTTCTCACGATCCAACAATGAGTAGCAACCATACTCATACTCGCTCAGACTGCAATTGGGGCGAAACGGAAAATAATTTCTCTTGATCAAGGGAGCTCTACTTGGCTGAGCAGCCGACTGCGTCTCAATCCTCGTTTGCTGGGCGACCCAGTATGCGAGCCAGTTCTGGGAACAACCACCCTCGCGGGTACCTGCAGGCTGCTCAAAGGGAAGATTGTTCATGAAGACTGTCTTGCACTCCTTTGTTAGCAAGCGCTTATAGCAACCCCTGATAATGGACTGGGGCCAGATTGATGGTGCCACTGCATCAAATCCGAACTGGGGAGAAACTCGAGTGGGGTCAACATCCACGGTAATTCTCTCGTATCTTGGCGCGAGCTCACGAATATGCTCTGCAAGGGCAGGAAGGGAACCTCGTAGACACCAGCAAAAGAACTCGCGATAGCGCTCATGGAAATGCGATCCCTCTTCGAAGAGAAGCTCTTCTGAGAAGACAACACCCTTAGAGGGGTATAGCTTTGGAAACCATCGCACGTTCTCGATGCGCGTGGCATAGGGCCTGGCAGTAAACTCTCGCCGCTTGTCACAGATTAGACTCCAAGCGCACTTAGTATTGTTCGCTCCGAACCACCTCGCAGTCCTGCCACTGTTACGCTTCTCCGTCTCGCCTGGGGGACACCACTTGTCGGGTTTAAGAGCAGTTGGAGTATAGGATGGCCATCGCTCGAGGACCCACATCGTCAAGAAAGAAATGTTGACGAAAGTCAGTATATCGAGGCGACCACGCGACTCTTTCATGGCCAGAACCAGCTGATCAAGCCTATAGTACAGCGTGCCCAAAACCAAGGGTCCGAGTGCGACTCTCTGGCCGAGGGCGAGCCTCACAGCAAGCGGAAGAACGTGGTAAAAGACCCCATCATGTGGGTGACCGTCAATTAAGTACCTTGACAACCATGCACAGAGGAAAGCACAAAGGGTCAAGTGATAGCCTTTACCCTCCACGTAATTCTCGGCCTCTGGGTTCTCACTCAGAAGCTTCTTGGTGATACTACTGTTCGCATAGTCTCGAAAGAAGTACTGCAACCATTTGTTCCAGGTGTTCTTCGCAGACGTATCAACCAACTGCCAGTTTGGAAGGGCCTTGGTAGTGGTCAACCGGGTGGAGATTTTCTTTACCTCCGATAGGCATTCCTCCATCTGCGTGTACAAAGCAATCTCCGCAGCCGACCTCAAAGGACTCAAAGGGTCCACTTCACCCATGGGAGAAAGATCGTACAGCATATGCACGTCCTCGAGTGTGGGGGCAGCCTCGAACTCAGCAAAGTGGAATGTGTGAGTCGCATGCGAGTAGCGGGAAAGAAGGTCTAGAAGCATGGACTAATCCAGCTTCACGGCAGCACCCTTCATAGCACGAACAGCGAAGTATACGCCGGCTTCATCAAGAGTCGCGGCATGATTGGTCAACACGTGGTCAATCCACTCATCCATATAGTCCAATTTCTGGACAAAAGCTTGGGTAGAAATCGCAGTATAGGGGAAGTACCCATTTTCGATTCCCAATCGAACCACATCCTCGGAGCCAATTAACTCGAGCAAGGCTGAGTTAACCGGGCGAGTAATTGTTAGCAGTCCCTCAATCGGGACAGGAGCAGGCATCCTCTTCGCCTTAACCCTCGCATGGTAGAAATCTTTGCCACCTAGATAGGGGGATTTTCGCCACAAAGTCTGCGGAAGATCGGGTATCTCTTCATCTTCTTTGGCGGGTCTGGTTCCTTTTGTCTTAGCCATTCCTGTGGAAGAGCAAAAAAAAAGGGGGGAAGAAAGGTGCTACACTTCAGTTTGAATTTCGAGATTCAAGGTCTATGGGGAAGAAAGATGAACAGTTTCTGGTATCAATTTCAGAAATTAGAGGGTTTGCATTATCAGAAATTTCAAAACCCCACATCCGAAGTTCTTATTATTGGAGGATTAAAGCAAAAGTGGGTTCGAAGATCAAAGCTTCTTCACAAGTTTTATGAGTTTGCAGATCCAACACAGTTCAAAGCATACACTGGTATTTTAAAGCGAAATTGAACAAGGCCAACCTTGTTTCCTTGAAGCCTGCTTGGATATGCACAATTGAAGAAGACGATTTGCAGTTCTGAACTGGTGATTGATTATCTGAATCTGCTCTCGAAGATCTCCGGGTACCATTCACTTTAAGAGAAAGAAGTGATGCTTTGCAACATTGGAGGATACAAAGTATTTATCCAAAAACAATGAAGGGTTGCGTCCTTTCAGTAGTCGAATCGCAACCGTCAACGTCGAATCGCGCAATCACAGGACAAGCTGACGTCACGCCTAAAACCCTAAAGGCCAGACGGCACGACTCTAGGGGTTTTAGGTCATAATGGCACGCACGGGGGCTGAACTTACCCGTTTTTGAATTGGTGCGTGGTGAAGACGCGTATGTTGGTTTCCGCGCATGGAAGTCTATACAGCTATGAGTCTTCACGCGCAGAAAGGGGGCTAATGTAGACAGTGCTTTCTGAGCTGACAGATCTTGGCCACGTGGCAACCATCCAGCACACCATATTGTGCTCCACACACACTGGATCACCAGCCGAGCTGATCCATGTGGGGGCTGCGAGACAGGGCCCTCGCATACCACTGCACGGGACTTGTAGGGACTTAGTGGTTTGGAGGCTAGAGTAAGCCCTGTCGCGTGCGAGCCAAGCCCGCACGCGACCTTTAGTAACTTCTTTGAGAGATTTATGGCACGAGCTCCATAAACCCGGTCAATCCGGTCAAACCCGGTCAACCTCGTAACGGTTCCGGTATTCGCGCACCACGTGCTGTAACGGTCCCTATATATGAGGACGAACGTGCCGTTATGGTTAAGCTAATTAAGCCGCCATTAATGGGCGCATTAACCACACTACAACGGTCACGTTCCCTGCTATATATAGGAAGTTAACCTTTCCATAAAAAGGAGAACACACTTGCCATACGCGGAAGCTCTGCCAAACCTCTGTCTCTCTCTCAGACATTACTACTGCCTTACTCTCTCCCTACACACAAACCCACTCTTCCTGTGCGATCTCTGATCCTCTACATACGGTGTACACATAGGTCTCCTCGCCGGAATCTCTTGTCCACACTAATCAATCTCCATGGAGGACGACGAAGCTTTCATGAAGCAGTTTGGCAAACTGTCTTTAGAAGAAGAGCTAGTTGATGAATATGAAGATGATTATTGCATGGAAGCTATACAAAGTTGCGGCCCGTGTCTTCTGGGCACCTTCCTTCATCCGGTCACGTTCAACACGTGGGCGATGAAGATATTGTTCAAGAACATATGGCCTGAAGGATAAGAAACCAAGATTCATGAGACGTCGCCAAATAAATTTGTCTTCGAATTCCCCTCTGACGACTCGATGCAAAAGGTCCTTCAAGGAGGTCCGTGGCTCTTTGACGACAACCTCCTACTCCTCCAGCCTTGGTCTGTCAATGGCACGGTAGATTTGGCAGAGTTGGGCAGGATTGATGTCTGGATTCAAGTCGATAACCTCCCTTTCTATCTACAGACCGAAGAAGATCTTAAGAGGGCAGTTAAACCCATCGGACCATTGGTTAAAACTGACTCTAGGGTTTTATCGGGAAAAACGGGTGATTACATGCGTGCCAGAGTCAAGATTGACATCAATAAGCCGCTGATGAGAGGTAATTTTATCAAGCTACTGGGTAAGAAAAGGTGGTTGATCTTTACGTATGAAAGATTGCCCGGTTCGTGCGAATGGTGTGGGAGAGTTAGCCACTTCAGCCGTGACTGCCAAGTAGTCAATGAACAAACCAAAAAAGAAGATATGCCAAGGTTTGGTGATTGGATGTTCTTCCGACCATGGGTGAAGAGAAGATTGTTCGAGGACAATCGATCGATGCCTACTGTTGACGTCTCAGAATTCCCACAAGCTGCTGGTCAAGAGGCTGATAAGGATGATGAATTTCAATTTGGCGATAAACCTGGCATGGAGTCTGACGGGGGTATCGAGGGTGTTGGAAAGTCCACTGAGATAGAGATGGATGTTGACAAAAGCTTAGGAAAAGAAGTTCCGCCAGGAATGTCGTCTTTTGTTAATCCTTTGGCAGGTAATAACCAACACAGTGATGAGGTCTTCGGGGAAAAACTTACTGCTGCTATGAAAGGGAAGAATCTTGTTAGCGAACCGGATACTGCGACTTTGGGTGCAAAGAGAAAAGTAAGTCAGGCCGATCTTTCACCAAATCCCACCGTCAAAATAAGAGATTTTGAGACTGATCAAAGAACTCCAGCAGCTAGGGGAGGAGGTGCGAGAAGGGGAAGAGGGAGAGGCAGGGGTCGTATGGGTGGAAATAAGAGTGATAACGCTGGTAGGGGCTCTGAGGGGTCTACGGTTAAAGCTCAGGTTCAAGCGGGACATAATGTTCGAAGGTTGAATTCGAGTACTTCAAACAGAGGGGTTCAATCCAATAAAGGTGCTATTGACAAGGCTCCAGTGGGATCAGTGGATAAACCACCTTCCACTCTAAAAAGTCATGTTGGTAGCTCTCTCTCTCCCTCGGTCATAGTGAACTCACAAGTTCAAACCAATGTGCCAACAATTAATTTGATGAATAACAGTACTGCTATGAACGAAGGGGTGGACACTTCTCAGGTTTCTGAAACTCGGATTCCAACACAGGACGGGGGCGCCTTAAATAACCCAAAACCGGCATCGGCTGAGGCTGCGAGGCAGTCCAGCCGAACGCAATGAATCTCCTAAGTTGGAACGTACGGGGGCTTGGCAACCCCCGTAGCGTTGCTTCTCTCCGCGATCTTGTGGGGAGAAGACAGCCGAATATTGTCTTCTTAATGGAGACAAAGTTGTATGCAAGGGAGATGGACTGGGTGAGGAGGAGACTGAATATTCGCAATGGCATTTATCGAGATTGCGATGGTAGAGGGGGTGGTCGTAGAGGAGTTCTTGCGTTATTATGGGATGATTCCGCCAGCTTCAGCCTTGATACTTGGTCGGATCATCACATTCATGGCGAGCTTTCTTTTGATAACGGTACTAAGGAAGGGATTTTCACAGGCTTCTACGGAGATCCTAACAGGAATGAGAGACATCACTCTTGGAGTTTACTTGAGACTTTGTTCCCTGGTAACAGACCCTGGTGTGTTGTTGGTGATTTTAACGCTTTCTCATCTATCTCGGAGAAGGAAGGAGGAAGCCATGTCTCCTTCAGCCAGATAGAGGGTTTTTGCAGCGTGATGCACATACTACAATTGAGGGATATGGGTTACTCGGGGTCTCCGTTTATGTGGAGAAACAATCAGGGGGATCATCTTGCTATTCGGGAGAGACTTGATCGTTGTTTGGTGTCTGACACATGGATTGATCTAGTTGGATGGGCTAGGGTTCAACACCTAGTTGCGGAAGTTTCTGATCATGTCCCAATCGAAGCCTTCTGGAGCATGGACAATCCACCTAGTAAACGAAGGCGTAGAAGATTTCTTTTTGAGGCTAGGTGGTTGCAGCATCCGGGGTGCAGAAACATAATTGAGGATACCTGGAACAATTCGGCTTCACATGTTGATGGGCGTTTCTCAGCGACGGCAGAGGCCTAAAGAGTTGGGAAAAAGCTTCTTTCGGTAATGTGAAGAGGAAACTCGCTCAACTCAGAAGTAGATTGCAGATGGTTTCTGATGGTCCGCAGTCTTCAGCGGCCATATCAGAAATACGCAGCATTCGCAGTGACATTCTCCAAATCCTTTTACGGGAGGAGGAGATGTGGAGACAGAGGTCTAGAGAGACCTGGCTTAGGAAGGGAGATCAGAACACGGTTTTTTTCCACCGTAAGGCTTCAATTCGCAGGTCTCGCAATAAAATCACTGGCCTTGAGGATAGTTCAGGCATCTGGAAGGATGACCCGATCCAGGTTGTATCGATCCTTGAGAATTATTTTAGAGGAATTTTTAGCAGTTCGGACCCGTCTAGACAGAGTATGGAGCCAATGATGGCAGGAATTGAAGAGATTGTGTCTCTGGAGCAGCGTTCTTTTATGAATCAGGACTTTACGGCTGAGGATGTAAGACAAACAGTCAAGCAGTTAGCCCCTTTGAAGGCCCCAGGACCGGATGGATTTCCGGCAATCTTTTTTCAGAAGAACTGGAATGCAGTTGGCGCAGACATCGAAGCTACATGCCTGGATATTCTCAACAATGATGCAGATATTTCCAGGTTTAATCATAGACTTCTTGCTTTGATTCCTAAGGTTAAATAAGTTAGAAGTCCTACCGATTTACGTCCTATAAGTTTATGTAACACGATTTACAAAATTGTTACAAAAACTATGGCTAACCGGTTGAAGATTATCCTGAGTTCACTGATTTCAGAAAATCAGAGTGCTTTCGTGCCAGGAAGACTCATATCTGACAATACAATTACTGCTTTTGAGCTTCTCCATTCGATGAAGAACAGGAAAAAGGGGAAAACCGGCTATTTGGCCCTCAAAGCTGATATGAGTAAAGCTTATGATAGAGTGGAGTGGGACTTTCTGAGATCAGTCATGGAGAGAATGGGTTTCGGCTTCAAATGGATTGAGTTAGTGATGAAGTGTGTCTCTATGGCCACTTACAATCTTATTGTTAATGAGGAAACACATGGTCATATTGTTCCTGAAAGAGGACTCCGTCAAGGATGCCCCCTTTCGCCATATATATTCTTATTAGTCAGTGAAACTCTCTCACGCAGGTTAACTGCAGCTGTGCAGGTTGGTAGTATCTCTGGTGTATCTGCGTCGAGAGGTGGCCCTGCTGTTTCTCATCTCTTTTTTGCATATGAAAGCCTGATTTTTACCAAAGCAACGCCAGAAGAGATTGGGGTTCTACGAGAAATATTGCATCATTATGAACTTGCTTCCGGTCAAGTTTTAAATTTGCAGAAGTCTTCTGTGGTTTTTTCTGACAATGTAGCCCCTACAGATAAACACAATCTCAGCCAAATTTGTGGTGTTCCATTGGTGGATGATCATGACAGTTATTTAGGGATGCCCACAACGATCGGGAGACGGAAAACGACCAAATTTTCTTTCCTTCCTGAGAGAGTAATGAAGAAGCTTAAGGGGTGGAAAGGCAAGGAGCTCTCAGCTGCGGGTAAGGAAGTAATGATCAAAGCAGTTATTCAGGCAATTCCTAACTACACGATGGGATGTTTCTTACTCCCGAAGAAGACCTGTTAGGATATGGAACGTCTTATTAGACAGTTCTGGTGGGGAGGTGATGAGACAAGAAGGAAAATTCATTGGGTGGCCTGGGAGAAGTTGAAGAAGGCTAAAGAAGATGGTGGGATCGGTTTTAGAGATTTTCAGGACTTTAACATAGCTCTGCTCGCCAAACATACATGGAGGCTGCTTAGGGAACCTAACAGTTTGATGGGTAAGGTTCTTAAACATAAATATTTTCGGCGTTCTTCTATTTTAGATGTCAAAGTTAATCCGAGCACGCATATTTCATATGGTTTTCGTAGCATACTCGCTGGTCGAGATCTTATTAAAGCAGGCCTTATTTGGAAGATTAGAGATGGCTCTCAAGTTCGGGCTTTCAAAGACATGTGGTTACCCAAGTACAGCTCTTTCCGTCCCACCACTGTTTGCCCACCAGGAATGGAAGACGTCAGAGTAGACCATTTCATCGATAGAACAACAAGCACTTGGAATGTAGATACCTTGAACAATACTTTTCTCCAGGTGGACAGAGACATAATTTCATCAGTACCAATTCAGATTGAGTCTCAATACTAGTTCTCGTGGCTCCATTCTGACGATGGTAACTACACGGTCGCATCCGGTTACAGTGCTCAACTTAAACAATCTTCGGGTAATCCTTCATCGTCCTTTGGTAATGTAAACAGAAGATGGTTGCAACTATTATGGGGTATGAAAATACCCAAAAAACTCATTTTTCCCTTGTGGCGATTGTGGCACGAATCGCTTCCGGTTGCATTCCAGTTGCAGCGTAGGGGCTTGAATGTATTGGCTGATTGTAAGATGTGTGAACAGGGGATTCAAGATGTTGAGCACTGTTTTATTTATTGTAGTTTCGCCAGAGAAGTGTGGAGGGAAGCTATGGGTCCAGATTTTCTCATCCGTCTTGCAGGGAGTATGCGTGATTGGATTTTCGACATTTTTAACTCCCTACCAGTTCCTTTGTGCGAGAAGTTTACAGCGACAATATGGGCTATTTGGCGCAACCGGAATGATAGAGTTTTTAATGAAACAAGCCGCTCTCCAACACAGGTTGCGAGGTTGGGCCTTGATTACTTCAGGTGGTTCAAAGAAGCGGTGCTGTATGGTTTTCTTAGTGATGAATTGATGATACAAGCTGCAGACAATCAGAAGTGGAGGCCACCGTTGGCGGGTAGAGTGAAATTCAACTCTGATGCGGCTTGGGTCCAAGATAGTGTTGCCACCGATATAGGGACATGTGTGCGGGACGAGCATGGCAATTTCATAGCGGGAAGATTCAGGAGAATGCCACGGCAGAGGTCCCCTTTGGTTGCGGAAGTGGTAGCAATCGAGGAAGGTCTTAAGCTCGCTGAGGAGTTACACTTTTCGGACATCATAATTGAATCGGATTGCCTTAATGCAATCAAGCTACTTCGGGAAGGATTCGCAAACAAGATATCGGCGGCAAATTCACTTTCAGATCTGAAATCTACGCTAGAAGGGTGTGCACGTATGGTGGAGAAGTTTGACAGAGTTGAGTTCTCTTTTGTTGCTAGAGAAGCTAATCAATTAGCACATTCCTTTGCTAGTAAGGGTATTAGTGAAGATGATATGTCTTTTTATTCGGTTATCCCAAATTGGGCAAACGATGTACTACATTATGATCTCTCGGGCATGACTACCCAAGTCTAATGAATTTATCTTCCCTCAAAAAAAATTTAGTCAAAACAACATAACTATGAATGTTTTTTTTTTAAACCAGAAATCAGGATTGATGAAAGACAATCAAAATTTTCGTTTGATAATGTAATGTTACCGAAAACCTGGAAATCGATGTAAAGTTAGTTTGTTGGTATATGATTCAATTTTTGTAGTTGCTACACAAAATCTGGGTGGGCCTGGTGGTAAGACCACACAAAAGTGTGGTCACGTGTTAAAATCCTAGTGAGAGAGAAAAGACTTCTTCACACTCATTAAGTTTTTAAAACCGGACCGGCCATCGAACCGGTGAGGCACCGGTTTATGGTCGGACCGGTCGGACCGGTGGTCGGACCGGTTCAATCGCACGTTTATTAATAATATATATTTATTAATTTTTATAAAAAAATAGTAAACATAATATCAAAGATGGCCAAAAATATACTTGGATCTTTTCATTTTGAAGCTTATTTAGTGTTTTAATATTTTTATAGTAATACCTATGTTTTTTTTTTTGATATAGTAGTAATAGCTATGCTTAAAAAAAACAAAAAAAGCACACACACAAATAAGTAAATTATAGTCAAACAATAATATATTTTGATGAAATATAAAGGTAACTGAATCATTATTTCAAAATTTGGTGAGATAAATAGGGAAAAAATCATTCAAAACATCATTCTTTAAAAAAAAAATCATTCAAAACAGATTATATCATTATCTCGGTCAACAATTTGCCTTAAAAAAGGTAACTGACTCATTTTTATTCTCTCCATTAATTCGTCCTTATCTTTAATCTCTCCACTAATTCGTTCCTATCTTTTTACTAATCTCTCTCCACCTTCTCCAACTCAATTTCGACAGTTACAAATCACAGCATATTACTCTCTCTCTCTACAAAACAACAATGGCGCTCTCCCTCTCCAACAATGGCGCTCTGCAACATCTCAAACTCTACAATTGCTTTCTCCCTCTCGGATCGCTCTCTCTCTCTTCTCTTTTCCGCGTCGCTGCAACTTCTCAAGCCTTTGGTTTAGCTATCTTTTTCATTAGTTGGATCGACCGCCTGTGTGGCTGCATGAGAGATGACGCCAGAAAAATCGATAATTCATAAAACCGGTCAAAACCGGTAAACCGTCCGGTTCACCGGTTTTGTTCAAAACCGGCCGGTTTTTGACCGGTTTTGACCGGTTCTTGCATATGCGGTCCGGATTACGAACCGAACCGGTCATCGGCCGGTTCACTGGTCCGACCGGTCGAACCGGCCGGTCCGGTCCGGTTTTTAAAACTATGGTTTACTATGTTAACTCATCTACCAAAGAATAAAAATACTATTTCTCGATACTGCTCGTTCCTCACTCATTCAAAGACTTCTTCACACTTCATGCTCCTTATATTGAGGTTCCGATATAAGTTTTTGCTGTTAAAAAAATATATATATATATATATATATATATATAAGTTTTTTTTTTTTTTTTGCAACTAGTTTCTTGTATTGGAACCTCAATTTGTCGAAGCATGTAGATTTGAACTCTATTACACTGTACAGAAATCTTAAATTTAATGGGTACCATGTTTTTTGGGTTCTCCAATAAAGCCTCTCAAAGCACTGTGAATTTGGAGGTTGTTCCAAACATCGTAATTTCTGCTAACAACGTTCATATATGAATTGTAGCGGAAAAACGAAATATGCAAAAAGAAAGAATCAAAACACACAGATTTATGTGGCTCGGCAAAACAACCTACGCCCACGGAGTTGCAAAGATTTCATAAAAATAGATGAATCGTCTCAGAGAGAATTACAAGTGAAATCAGAACGCTCAACATAACATGCTACGAACCCTAAGAACTCTATAAATAAACGCCTATCAAGCGGGGCCGATCCAAGCCTTAGTTCCACGAATCATGTCTCCCTTTTCGAGTCGTAGCAAAACATGAACCGGGTCGGTTCATAAAACGGGTTGCCCACGAAACCAGGGCTCCACCCCCAACAATTCTCCCACTTGGAGACTGGTTCAACATCATGTACCAGAACTACATCCCCTACATAATCAAGCTCCATCCCTGCAACTCAACTCATCTTCTTCAAGAAAGGAGACCCACTGAAGCTGAGCACAGCTTCAATTTCTCAACGGTAACCACCTTTGTGAACATGTCTGCTGGGTACTCACTTCCACAAATCTTCTCAAGCTGGACCTGACCATCATCAAGTAACTCACGGATGAAATGATATTTTTTCTCAATATGCTTGGTCTTAGAATGGAACGCTGGATTTTTAGCAAGAAAAATAGCACTATGACTGTCACTGTGAAGCGTGTCATTCTCTTGTATCTTCCCCAACTTTCTTAAGAACCTCTGCAACCATACCACCTCCTTTGCAGCTTCCGTGATAGCAATATATTTAGCTTCCGTTGTTTAAAGAGAAACAACCTTCTGCAAGTTAGAACCCCATGACACTGCCGTACCACTCAAGGTGAACATACCCTGTAGTACTCTTCCTTTTATCAAGATCACCAGCAATATCAGCATCAACAAAACCCTTGAGTTTCAAAGCATCTCCACCGAAACATAAGCACGTGTCTGAAAAACCTCCCAAGTATCTTAAGATCCATATAATTGCCTCACAATGTCGCTTTCATGCATTACTCATGTACCTGCTCACAACTCCCACTGCATGGGAAATATCTGGCCTAGTACAAACCATAACATACATCAACGAACCAATAGCTGAGGAATATGGATTCTTACCCATGTGTTCCCATTCTTCAACTGTCTTTGGTGAATAATCTTTACTCAATCTAAAATGACCCCCCAACGGAGTGTTCACAGGCTTAGCCTGATCCATGCTGAATCTGCTTAGTACCTTCTTTACATATTCTGCCTGGGACAAATACAGAGTACCTCTGGCTCTATCTCTTACTATCCTCATGCCAATGATCTGACTTGCGGGGCCCAAGTCCTTCATGGCAAACTGTGTAGACAATTTCTTCTTCAAGTTGTTAATCTCATCCAAACTAGATCCTGCAATCAGCATATCATCAACGTATAACAACAAGATAATGGAGGAACCATAAACTGTCTAACATAGCAACAATGATCTGCATGACATCTCGTGTATTTTAAGCTGCACATAAAACTATCAAATTTCTTGTTCCACTGCCGATGAGCTTGTTTCAGACCATACAAGCTCTTCTTCAACCTGCACACTAGATTATCCTTTCCCTGTACCTCGAAACCCTCTGGCTGATGCATATATAATTCTTCCTCCAAGTCACCATGAAGGAAAGCAGTCTTTACATCTAACTGCTCAAGATGTAAGTCTTTCTTGAGCAACCATACTCAGCACCAACCTCATAGTTGTAAGCTTCACCACATGTGAAAATATCTCAGAATAATCAATTCCCTACTTCTGCTGGTACCCCTTCACAACAAGCCTTGCCTTATACCGTTTACTTCCATCAGATTCATTCTTCACACGATATACCCACCTGCTATGAAGTGCCCTCTTCCCTGTTGGAAGTTCAGTTAACTCCCATGCCTGATTCCCAAGAAAAGAATCCATCTCATCATTCATAGCTGGCTCCCACTTGCTAGAGTTAACATCTGCAAAGTCTCTGCATAAGTCTCAGGCTCACCAGCATCAGTCAACAATATGTAATTAAGACTAGGGGAGTAACGCTCTGGGACCTTTCTGTTCCTAGTCCCCACCCAAGTTCTAACGTAGGTCTTCAGAGGAGTATTCTTATCCTTTGCAACTGGCTGTGATTCAGTAGTGTCCGGCACACTAGACTCAGCCTGCGGAACATCATCACTGGGAGTGATATCCTGAAGAATATCAGGACAAACATACTGAGGAGTAATTGGGAATTTATCCTCTGTATCAATATCAACACTCTCCCTATCATTATACATCATCTTCTCATTGAATATCACATCTCTGCTTCTTATAATTTCTATTCTCAGCATCCCAGAATCTGTAACCAAACTGTGCATCTCCATAGCCAATAAAGAAACAAATCTTGGATTTTGCATCTAGCTTACTACGTATGGCAGCATCAATATGAACATAAGAAACACAACTAAAAACTTTCAAATGATCAAAACTAAACTCTTTTCAGCTCCATACTTCTTCAGGCAGTCTGAATTTCAACGGAACTGAGGGTCCACAGTTTATGTAATAAACCGTTGTGCTAACTGCATCTGCCCAGAAAGTCTTCGGTAACCCAGAACAAATCCTCATGCTTCTAGCTCTCTCATTGATGGTCCTATTCATGCGCTCAGCCACACCATTCTGTGTTGGTGTCCTGGGAAGAGTATATTCGAGTCTAAATCCATGATCTGCACAATAATCCTTTAGTCCACCATCAATGTACTCTCCACCATTATCAGATCTCAGACACTTAAATTTCAAACCTGTTTCAGTCTCAACCATGGCTTTCCACTTCTTAAAAGTTTCAAACACATCAGCTTTATTTTTCATAAAATAAACCCATACTCTCATGCTGAAATCATCAATGAACGTGACATAGTATTGAGATCCTCCAAGTGACGCTGAAGGACCCCACACAATCCAAGTTGCTTGATCTTAAGACACGGCCGCCTTTCAAGAAACTGACTCTCTTCTGCTTTCCCATAATACAACTCTCACAAATACCCAGATCAACAAACTTCAACTTTGAGAGCTTACCTTGGGACTGCAATATCTTCATACCTCTATGACTCATATGACCAAGTCTGCAATGCCACAAATCAGCGTCTTGTTCAGCTTCAGCAACAGCTATTGTGTCATTCGGTCCCGAAGTCATATACAACGTTCCTGTTTTCTTATCGAGCAAGTATCATGTAACCTTTCAAAACCTTCCATGCACCCCTTGAGAAGACCACAGAGTTACCATCATCATCAAGCTGTCCCACCGATATCAAATTCTTCTTCAGTTCAGGAACATGTCTCACCTTCCGCAAAGTCCATACAAAACTACTTGCAAGATTGACATCAATATCACCCTGACCAACAATATTCAGTGACTCCCCATCTGCCAAGTACACCTTTTCGAAATCCCCAGCAGTATAGTTCTGCATAATTTCACGGTGTGAGGTAGTATGGAAAGAAGCACCCGAATCTAATATCCAATCATCAACGCACTACTAGAAATCTTAGCAAATACCACATTTCATTTGTATCATTTGAACGAATGCGGTAATTGATACCCTAAAGCAACATTAGTATTAATGTTGCAAAGTAAATGTTGTAATATTGCAGCTTTAATCCCATAATGCTGCAATTTTTGGCTAAACAGCTTATACATTGCAGCATTAATCCAATAATGCTGCAATATTTGGCTATGCGGCATATAAATTGTAGCATTATCACATTAATACTTTTTTTTAGTTCTACTTTGTAGCATTAAATCATTAACACTGCAATCAGAAAAAGAAAAAAAAAGTACGTAGAAAACAAACCAAAAGCCAAATCTATGTTGACCCGCCATCTCAAACACCCAAATCTCAAATTTCCCCCAAACCTGCCATCTCCCTTTCTCCTCTCCCTCCCAATCTGAGACACCCAGTTTTAAAAACCGGACCGGACCGGCCGGTTCAACCGGTCGGACCGGTGAACCGGCAGGTGACCGGTTCGGTTCGTTATTCAGACCGCTTGTGCAAGAACCGGTCAAGACCGGTCAAAAACCGGCCGGTTTCGCGGTCCAACCGGTGAACCGGTCGGTTGAAAATCGGCCGGTTTTTACTAAATTGGAAAAAAAAGTTGCCAGGAGTGAGAATCGAGCATAGACGCAGCGATACATGCAGATCGAGAAATTGCAAGTGGTGGCGGCGTTGTTGGAACTCAGACGAGAAGTTGTGTTGGCTATGTCTTTTTCCGATCCCCTTCTTAAGCTCCTCTTAGACGGCAGAACCCGAGCAATGAAGATGGCGATCTTTCTGACGAAGTGACGATGGATAGAAGTGACGATGGATAGGCTTCGTCTCTTTTCAAGTTGAAACTGGTCGCAACGCTCTTGTTCACAGAGCAACGGCGGAGAAATCGCTAGAAAAGAAGTGGAGAGACTCATTTATTCATACTGCCTCTATAGTGTGTAGGGTTTCTAATTATGGTGGTGTAGAGACCAAAATGCCCATGAACATGGGCTTACCAAGTTGGGCCTTCAGGTTATTATTTTTAAGTTTAATGTTTGGACTATTAATTTCTGATCAGGTCCAATGGTAAATAAATTACAAGCTTTATTGAAAAAAAGCTATTAAATAAAAATATTAAATAAACGTGCATTGAACCGGTCCGACCACCGGTCCAACCGGTCCGACCATGAACCGGTGCCTCACCGGTTCGGTGGCCGGTCCGGTTTTAAAAACTTTGCTCTCAAATGTCTCAAAATTTTTCTTCTCTCCCTCTCAATCTGAGACACCCTTGTTCTGAGTTCTCTCAAAACTCTCGCTCATTTCTCTCTCTCTCAATCTGGACGAGAAAGCCTTGTTCTGAGTTCTTTGAATCTAAGACCTTCTCAAGATTCGACCCTTGTTCTGAGTTCTGAGTTCGTGGTTCAGGTGCTCGGCAACCTTGTTCTTTGTTCGCGGTTCAAGTGGTCAGATAGTCTCTACAGGAATCGGGGCGAAGGCTTCCGTAGCCTACCGGTCGCCGTTGCTCTTCCGTCGCCACCGTAGTGTCCATATCCGTCCGCGGCTTCTCACGACTGTCAATTTCTCCGCTCCGAGCACCGTAGAGAAGGAGGTCTCCCCGGAGGCTACCAATCCGAAGTTGCGTGTCCAGGATTGGTCCGTGGCGCCGTGGTTATTCGTCCCTATGGTTATGCTATTTGGGAAGCAATTCAGGTGATGAGGAAGTTAAATTGTGCGCAATTAAGCTTACTGTTGGAGTAAGCTTAGTTCCTTATTTGTAATTGCCTCAATTTTGCAGGATTAAAAACATGAATTTTCCACAGGTATAGTTTCTGCTCATTTGCACGAGGATTCATTTTCACAGAATTATTTGGCGGAGTTTGATAGAATAATTTTAGTTCCATGGAATTGTTGGGTCTTTTGGTGGTGAAGTTTGCGATCAGTTACTGATTGTTCAGTGTCGTTGAATCCGGTATCGATTGATTGGTCTTAGTTGATTTCTCATATATAAAATCATCCATTGAAATTGTTTTGAAATTGCTTAGTAACAATCAGAATGATGTGAAGTAGTTCAATCAATGTCTGTTTTCTTGCTGTTTCAGCTGCTTTTGTGCACTCTGTTGTGATTGGTTTTGTTCTTTCATAGCAGTAGCTAGAAGAAAACTACAACAGTATTTGGTTTTGAAAAATAATGTGATTAAGTCTTTGGTGTTTTTTTACTCATCTTTTGTGTGGCTATGCATGTATTAGAGCCCCTTAATACTTTTTCTGCTTGACTTGGTAATGCATCTTAGGATACCAGTTGTCTACTGGTTCTTGTTGCAAAATACATTTTGGACATAGAGTTCATGAAGAAGAGGCTTATTTGATTCTTTAGACGTCATCTAGTTTTTCTTATTTGAATAAATGTCGGACTCCTCTCTGCAATCATCATCCTGTATCCTTTCTTGATTAAAGGATTCTTATCGGCTGTTAAGTACCGGTCTCAGAAAATCACAGTTTCAGTACCGGTCTTATTGCTTTTAAATTTAAAATCTTAGTTGAAGTAAGATCTGTGATTGAAGTTCTTACGGATGTAATGCTGAATATATTGTTTTTTCCTTATTGTTGCAGCTGAATATTGTTGAAGGAAAGATGCTGTATTTGTTTGATGAGAGTGGCAGGCGCTATCTTGATGCATTTGCTGGTATTGTCACCGTTTCTTTTGGTCATTGTCGTCCAGATGTTCTGAATGATGTACTGGAACAAAATAAGCTTCTTCAACATGCCACGACCAGATACCTACACCATGCTACAGGTGATTTTGCAGAGCCACTGGCATCTAAGATGCCAGGCAACCTAAAGGTCCTGCTAAAGAGTTTGGATCTTATTTCTATATGCTATTTATCTATCCTCAGTGCCTTATACTTCATGATCGTAATGTTGTGACTTTTGTTTCTCTTTTTCATGATGACTTTATGTCTAATCATGGGATAACTAGGTTATTGTTGATTAGTGTTCCGACTTCTGACATATGTGCAATAAATACCTTAACTACATGAACTGGTTCGGCAGAACACCCGGGTTTAAAGTTCTTGAGGATGGCATGCTACATCCATTTTGGTTTTAGTGAATCTAAACTACATCACGCTTATGGTTTTCCCTGGGGGCTATATATAACTATGCAGTCTACACCATGACCAGTGCAGACTGATTACAATCAAAGCAAAAAAGAACAAAGGAACAATAATTTATCAGAAACAGAAAGGAGTGTTTGTAAAATATATATAGGATACAAATACCTTTCCTTTCCTTAGTGTACGACCTTGCTCTGTTATAGGATACAAATACCATTATTTGAGAACACTGATTATCATTGTGGTTCTCTCTCTTTACCCAGCTCCTACTACTCAACAGTCTCATTGAGGAAATCATATACGACCATGCTCTGTTGTACATTCAGAGCAACCCATTACTGTTACTACTAGGTATTCTGTAGGGTTTTGATTCATGGATGCGCAACGGAAATAATAATAAACCATGCAAAACCCTCCAAGGATCACAAGTCAAGATACATAACGATGGTAAAGGAAGAAATCAATTAACACACCTTAGGGTTCTCCTTTGATGACTTCAAACGCGAATTGTGTCACGTTCTCTATAGTTGATCCACGCCTAGAGTTGATTTCTAGTTCTTCCAATCCTTGGTGCTAGCCCGAAAGAGGAAGAGGAAGAAGAATCACGCAAAACGAGACCGAAACAAGGAGGTTTCGGCCTCCTTGTAGGCCGACGGGAAGGGGGCGGCGAGCCAGGGGGCGGCGAGCTCCTTGGCTTGCTTGCTCTCTCTCCTTTTGGTTCTCTCCCACTCAAGTTATGATCAATTGAATCATAAGTGTGGGAAGGAAGGAAGGAGTGTCCTTTATATAGTCCAACAACTCCTTGCCAACTACCTAAAGGACTTATTCTAGTCCTACTAGAATTCAATTTAGTCACTTCCTTGCAAATTAGTCCCTACTAAGTTTGCAAGGTATTGCAAAGTGATCCTTCTAATTAATTAATCCAATTAATTAATTCCCAAATCTAGTTCAATTCTATATAGTGTATCACCCCATAGATTCTATTTAGTTGGTAGCAACAATTTGCTAATATGGAGAGGTTTCTAGCAAAACATCCATTCTAGCCAACTAATAGAATAGTCATCTTGACAACCTTTTTACAAGTAATTGTCTCATCCCTTTGTCTCTATATCCGGATTGGACACGAGACATACAAGTCACACTCGTATATCCAATCCACAGTTTCTCGATCCATGGGAATAGCCGTATTCGTGCAAATAACATCAATATCCCATATTGATTTATTTGAGTCTGGCCAGACATTCTATAAGCACTATCCCTCGAGTGGCATAGGATATTTGCTCCCGTTATGTGGGAGGGAAAAATTCTATCTACGTCCACTACGATCACTAAGCTTGCTTCTTATTGTATCCGGTACACGCCTTTATAACTACCAAGTTACGGTGTAGCGTTTAACGCTACTGAAATCACAATAATCCACAACTAGAATATCTAGTGACTTCAAGTCTAAGGATGACAATGCCATTGCACCGCGAGAAGCGCTTGTGACTCAACATAACGTGTATGTAGTCTTCTCGGAGACGGGTCAATCAAGTGCGCCATTACCCTTAATGCACACCTATGTGTTGGATCATGATATCTCCATATCAATCCAACCCCATACTAGTCTATAGATGATTGTCCCATTAATCATTATACTAGACTAGGGATATTTAAGATAAACAAGACAATTGTAGATCAAATGACTTCATTATATTAAATATCCAATAAATAATAAATGAATTTTCTAGCCATATACAAATTCATACTAAACTAGATTGCCTCTAGGGCATCTATTCCAACATATTCCACCTTCCAAGTTACTATCCATACGACTTCATAGTGCCAAAGGGGAGGGCTCAGATGAGCTAGAAACCCATACATAATGAGTTTGGCCTTTGCAGGATGACTCATGGGCTAATATAAGTGGCTTATGGATGGTTGCATGTATCTGTTGTTCACTGTGTTGAGCTGGTTCCGTTAGCGACCTAGTTAAGGTGGAGTTATGACCTTGTATGTCCTTGTGCTTACAATTTTTTCCAACTCCTTATGTGTCAATAATAACTCCTTTTACTACTCATAAATCCATGTCTATGAAACAATAAAAACTCACCAAGTGAAGCATTTAGCTTGTGGCTTCATATAAATATTAGTTCCTATAAAATCCATATCTTAGAATGACTCTCTCTCAGGATATAATCCCCTTTAGCTATAGGAATCAACAGTAAAAATGTCTTGTTTCCTTCTACTGATTTAGCTGAATCTTAATTTTATCATCTTTGTTTTCATGAAAAATGCTATTTCAGAACTTCAGATATGGTTTTCTTATGGAAGTCTTGTGCTTTTAGATACTGCTCAATGGACGGCTACGCGTATATAGACGTCAGAGGAAACAACGTGAGCTGGTAGACCTGTTACAACCTTGTTGTAACTCATCATTATAGGACACAACTTCTAGGACTTTACTTCTATCTTACTGTAATCTGTTCTTTGGATGCAATCTGATGTTGTTGAGGAAATCATATATGACAGTGAGTCAGGCATTTTGTTTCAGGTGTCTATTTTTACATGTGGATTAGACGACATCATCTTCTATCATTCTCATCTATGAATTTTTTATTTCCACAAAATTGATAATGCGTTTAGCTTTTATACCCCCGCCATCGCCGAGACCGTTCACAAGCTGTTGTACAATTTTTTTTGTCTTGGAAAGAAGAGAGCACCCAAATTGAAGGTAAATGTATTTTCTACGTCTATTCACTGTGTCATTTTATGAAGCCTGAACTGTAACACCCCCGATTTCCAGAGGGACAGGAGACGAGGTAGTGTCCTCCATACAGAGAATTACCCTTTCGTATAAGGAGTATTAGTAACAAGAAAGTGAAAGGAAACATCCAAACTACTGATTAAAAGTTTACACGATAACATTGTTTGTGGCTGAGTCCAAACAGGACAACAAGCCTAGCAAAAGAGATATTACACCAAAAGTTTGCTCTACGGTTAATTACTAATTACTAATGTTTGGAAGTGAGAACGAATCGTGAGTCCAGCGCGTTACCCCATGCAAACCAGTCATTTACCTGCGGGGGAATTAAAAGACACAAGACCGCAGTTTTCCGAGTATCAGTAAAAATTGAGTGAATATACACCTTAGCATGTAAAGCAGAACGGCTAAGAAAGGTTACGGGGTTTACATTTGAAGTAGTTTAAACAGTAACAGAGTATAAGTATAAAGATCAGAGTTTGCAATGTTTCGAAAGACTATCAAACGTTCAGTAATTCAATTTCAAGGATATTTTCTCAAGTTGCATGTCTAATCAGAACACGGCTTATAAATAACAGCTTCCAGATTTGGAGACAAAGATGTCGCATTATTAACTCGCAGTAACCAGGAGAGACCAGGGTGAATAGTAAAAGATGATACTGGCTTATAGGGGTTCTGATAACCCGACCTCTCTGCCAAGCTTTGTGGATCGGGGTTTCCGATCCCGCTAGTCATCATACAAGCCAACTACTAGACCTTAAGTGTCGATACCCCCTTAAGATTGTAAGTCAGAAGGGTAGTACTAGAATGCTGGATTCCAGCCTACGGCGAAAGGAATCAGGGCGCACAGAGTCCCATATCTTTAGGGACAAAGCCCAGGGAATCATCACCCGAAATAAGTTTAGGGATTGAAGCCCAGGGGATTATCCTGGTATCTCTTTAGGGACCTGGCCCAGGGAATCATCACCCGATAGTAACGTAACGTAAAGTAACACGACGTAGGCGTAAAACACTGTCGTAGACCCAACTGGTTCTAGTACTTGCGATTCTTTCACTTTACGTTATTAATGAATTCTGACTTAGTGATATTTGAACAATTAGTTTTCCGATTTGAAAACAAGTGATACAGTGACGATTTAAAGGTGAGTACGACAAGTTTAGAAGTTTCGGAACAAAGCACGACAATTATTTTCAGATAAACGAATATCACATGAAAGGAATTGGCACACAAAACTAGGCATGTATCACAAGTATATTTTGGGAGGGACAAATCCTATCTACATCACTACGATCTCTAAGCTTGCTTCCTATCACGCCCGATAGCCACCTTTATGATTACCCAGTTACGGTGTAACGTTTGATAACATCAAAGCGCAATATTTCACAACTAGAGTATCTAGTGATTTCAAGTCCAAGAATTGCAATAATATTAGCACTACGAAAAGCGATTGTGACTTCACATAATCTAATGTATCCTTTTCGTCGTGGGTCAATCCAGTATACCATTACTCCTAATGCATACCCATGTGTTGGATCGTGATATCTCCATATCAATCCAACCCCATACTAGTCTATAGATGATTGTCCTATTAATCATTATAATTGACTAGGGATATTTAAGAATATAACACCTTATATTCTAAGGACTTCATTCATGTTAGCATATCTCCATATCGATAACATAATGAATCGTAAATCCATATATTTGTCACAATTAATTGATTGCCTCTAGGGCACAATTCCAACAGTGATACCTCATCCTTTTTAGGAGATACTCCACCATTAGCAATTACTACAGACGCTGTCTGCACACATGTAAGTAGCATTCAAAGTTATGAACTTGATTTACATGTTGCTGCACATGAGGAGGAAAAAGATATGCTAGCAACACAAGATGTTTTGACAATGGATCCGCTTGGTAGCATGGCTGGTACACAACCAGTAAACTATATGAATATGCGTCATGTTCCTATTGATAGAACGGATGTCCAATCTATGGGCGTTGGCACTAATGTTCCTAACCAGAGCAATTTACGTACTGATTTGGGAGACAATGAGGAAAGCATGTTGCTCGGGAAAGTAGGAGATTTGAGCAACTCACCTTGTTTTGGCGCCAATGAGGCTATTATGTCTTGTGAAATGCAACTACCGCCTTCAGTTTCGCTGCGACGGTCGGCTTCTTTGGATTCAGGTAATCCTCTCAGTGATACTCAAAATCAGATAACACAGCGACGTGGGTCTAGACCGAGACGGTCCGCAAATAGATATCCCTCTGTTTCCTATGTTTAGCTCCATCTTTTGGAATTCCAGGGGAGTTCAGTCACCAGAAAAGGTAGCCCATGTTAAACATCTTCTTCGCTTGTATAAGCCTTCTATTTTGGTGATTCTTGAGCCAATGAACCCGGTTGATTATATTCCGGTTTTTGCTAGGAGAATTGGAATGACATACTTTATTCAGGGGCAGGATGCACATTCACACATTTGGGTCTTTTGGATAGCTGCGGTCTCCTTGACTCGAGTTAGCTCGGCCCCACAGTTTATGAATTTTTCTGTTATAGATGTTGGGGGCTCAATGCTTGGCTATGTCACTGCTGTTTATGCGTCATGTTTTCGGTCGGATCGTAGGTTACTTTGGCATGATCTTATTTCTTTCTCGGCTACAATCAATTCTCCCTGGATGGTGGGCGGGGACTTTCATGTGATGTCGTCTTCTTCAGAGAAAGTTGGTCGCGGTGTGTTTGATTATATATCCTCTAATGAGTTTTTGGATTTTCAGATGCAGGCTGGTTTTGCAGACGCAGGCTTTCAGGGTTCATGTTACACTTGGTGTAATGAGAGACAAGGTCTACTGTCGCCTTGATCGCATTCTTGTTTCAGCGGCGTTTCTTCAGGCTTTCCCTCCAGCTTCAGTTACTCATTTGGCTCGGGGGTTTTCAGATCATGCTCCTCTCCTAGTTTCTTTTCCTAATCCTCAGCCCCGGGTTTCGCAGTTTCGTTTCATAAGATATGGTTGTCTCACTCTTCCTTTATGGATTTTGTCCAACAGCTTTGGCAGACCGATATTGAGGAAGCTCCTATAGTGCGGCTAGTTATGAAACTTAAGCTTTTACGGGGACAGTTGCAGAAGTGGAATTGGGAGGTCTTTGGTGACGTGTCTCAACGTATCTTTACTCTTCAGGATGATTTACTCCGCATAGATAGCCAAATTCAAGCAGGAGATCATGATGCTGTATATGCGTACTCTATGGTTCTTCAAAATCTTTCAGAGGTTTGTAGACATGAGGATTAGTCTTAAAAAGTAAAAACCCTCTTACAACCAACATAGTCTTATTTGATGGGAGTCGCTAGTAGCTTTTTGAACTCTAGAAACTGTCTCAGCTAAGGAGGGGAGATCTGAAGCAGCAAGAATCTAGTATCAAACAAAATCAAATTCAGCCCTTAAACCAGCAAGAAATCGCAACACAGCCATCTGCTCCTTTTGTTTCTCTCTTACTTTAGGATCACAGGTAATAGGGTTAGCAGCCTTAATATCTCTTGAAAGCAGCAAAATACTCCGCTACAGTGAGAGAACACTGGTCCAAATTATTAGTCTCGATTGTTATGTAATTCATACGAGCGAAATCACTAGAATAAATGATTTAACATACCCTCAAATCTCCTAAATCGTACTGCAATGCGTGCATATATCAGCAATACGAGTCCCCATACAATTCCATATCTGAGAAACGATGGCAACGTCAACTCTCTTCCACTCAGCATTTTCGTCTCATTTGTGGGACCTGAACTAGTGAGATGACTCTCAAACCCTGTCCAGTTAAGGCTATCTCAACTGCCTAAGACCATTGAGAGTAATTAGTACCATTGAGCTTAGGTGTTGAAAGCTGTGGAGGTACCGATGATGAGGCCATTAATAAACCAGACATCATATACCAAAACCGAATAATTATCCAACCCCCTGGACTGCCACTCAAAACAAAACAATTAACCAACACTGAAACGGTGAAACCACTGGAGTGCCATCACATGTACTCAATAACCCTGACCTGAATCACTTAACTTTCACCACATATTCATTAAATAAACCAGACTGGCGTCTTCACAGATGTTGTGCATACCACCACAATGGATGATACATAGTAGAACGCCCCCAACACTAACCACCGCACATTCGACTTCCAAACGCAGCACATGATTCAAAGGGAGTATGAAACTTCAGCCAACTGATAGCAGTACCTCATATGCTTAAATCCAACACGATTGAGATTAACTGGTGAAGCGAGATGAAAAAAAAGGTAAGAGAACCAAGAACGGATGGGACAAAGAAGATTTTGAAAGCAGTTTCAATGAACAAAAGCATTGAAACTGGCAGAATACAGGTTGATATAAGCAGTCGGAGTCGCCGTCTGAAGTTTAATGGTATGCATATTCGGTTCTTAGGGGTTGACACAATTATCTCATGGATTGCTCTACGACCATGTTCGCAGAGATAATCAAGCGGCTTAACCTACGAGGTTAGCCATCTTATTTATATACGATAAAATATGATAAACTAACTACAGAGTGGTCCAGTAATACTAAAGGAACAAATATATCCTCAACAGGCCACAAAACGTATGAAACTTTCGCTCATGATAGAATCATCAAGAGAAATCCACAATAAACACCAAACAAATGTCCTTTGATTAGCGTTCTTGGCCTCTTCACCATGTTCTAGATATCAAGCTCATTTATATACAAGTTATCTCCTAAATAATAAGCCCAAACAAAGCCTAGACAACACCCGTCAACTCTTAGAAAGACTATTTAGCTCCTTTATTTAATCAATTAAATGCTAGGTCATAAATGCATGTCCGAGATGCAAATCCATCACCCTAAATTCCCTCAATGTCCGTACATCACTTAAATACAAACATAATCATCAAACAAAGATGAAACCCTGGATCATGCACTAAACAACCTTAATCGGTCACTTAGCGACAGCTAGTGAAAACGACTACTGCAAAGTGAAAACGAAGAATCATGTAGTAACCTTTGGAGCACTAAGAAGTTTCCCTAGTGACGAGTCACCGCCGTTTCGAAGGAAGAGAGAGGTGGTGGTGTCCAAATCACAATAATGCGAAACAGCCACTTTCATGAGAATTAGCCAAATTAAACTTGTTACACTCCCACTCTCTCCTCTCTGTGTTAACTTAAATAAATTGAACCTATGTCACCAGAAACGCGGAGCACTGCAGTATGTTGGACGGGAATGATGAACGTGATAGGTCATGGTACAGGGTACACTAGGAGGAGGCTTCTCCAGAACGTTGTCCCTGACCAAATACAATTACTGGGAAGGATGAATACTAATTAGAACTAATAACAATAAAGGACTCTTTGGAAATTGGGAATGTGTTTTCTTTTTGCAAATTAGATTTTATAATTATTGAATTACATTACCAATTAGCTATAAGTGTTGTGGAATATGGGACTCATTTTTACTATATAAAAATAGTAATAAGTCATTTAATAAAACACATACCCACTTGTCCTATTAAGGAATATATTTTCTAGCCTAGCGTCCAGACCTAGGTCACCTAGAGCGGGAGCGGAAAAGCGACAAACTCTACGAAAGCTGCTTTTGAGAGCATCGTCGGAGCGCCAATATTTTGTATTTTATAATATAGTTTTATAATTTATATAGCAAAATACTTGTCATTGTGCTTATTCTCATATCATACTATCATAGTAGTCATAAACAATGTAGATTTGGACATGTTTTGCTTAACTTTCTTGTCTTTCAAGAGGGGGGGGGGGATTAATTAGATTGACTAAATTACTCGCCATCACTCATACATCCCTATTTTGCAGCCATGAGATTTTGGTTGTGAAGGAGACAACTCCAACAATCTGAATTGAGTTTGTTTCATACACAAATTCGTCCCACATCGTTTCTTTGTAGTATTATGCTCCTCCACATCTTATATATAATTTAAAAGCAGAAAAGTCCTGAGGTGAAACTACAATTTGACATTTGTCATTGTATAATCATTATGAGTATGACATTTGTAATCCTATGTGTCCATTTAAACAAAAACAACCAATGACTTTTGGACATGTACTCATGTGTTGCTTTGTCATTAAATTTTGAAGTTACTCATTGTGTTTTTAACTCATGAGCAATTAATATCAATTTAAAATTAGTAATGAATGTTTATTTTTGATTTATGACCTGAAAATAAATATATTCTACATATAAGTAGTTTTTCTTAATATTTAAGAAGTTATTATTTCATAAATTCTTAATTGATGCATATTTCATATAGCGTGAATTATGATCACATATTTAAATCTAACATTTACATAAATGAAATTGTATGTAATTATATTATTTTGATTAGGAAAATAAATTATATTCTTATAGACATGCTGTAGTCATTTAATAATAAAAATATTTAAATCATTGCATGTACAATTCTACAAGTATAAAAAATACATAAGTGACTTTCTGAGAAAAGTGTCGCACTATTTTTTTCAGCAGTATGTCACACTAATTGGTCAATGTTAATTTTCTCAACTTCATCACAGTAAATTTAATGTCAGATGATTATTTTAATATTGACATGTTTATTTATATGATCATAAATGCATTTTTTATAGTACTCCATGTTAATTCCCAACTTTTTTCTCAACTAATTTTATCTTAATATCATAATAATTCAACAAATAATATTTTTTTGAAAGAAAAATCAACAAATATTATTGGTACATGAAGTTCAGTAGTAATTTTTCTTATTCTTTACAAAGAAAATACTTCTACGAATTCTTATTTATGCATATTATTGCATAGTTATAACATTTGATAACGTGAACCATGATCTCATGTTCAAATTAGAAAAAAGTAAATATATTTGTAAGAAATTTTTTAGGGAAAAAAATTTCACTCTTGAGACAGATGTGTAGAATGCATTTTGTAATGTAACACACTGAAGTAAGTTATTCTTCATTGTGTGTAATTGAAGTTGGTGGTTTTATGATAAAAGTGTTTTATTAATTCATACAAATTTTCTTTCAATTTTTATCTAAGTTAGTTTTATGTTAGACAAGTTTCTGAATGTTTCTTACCGATCACTAATGTTTTCACAAAGAACATGACAATACAACAATTTGTTGGTACTTTAACATGTAAAAATATTATACACTTTTAGTTACGAACAATTATAAAAGAATATTCTGGAAAAAAATTGAAAGGGAGAATTTGAAATATTATATATTAAAAAAAATTAAAAGTCACTCATTGATAATAAAAATCATAAAGAGAGTGAAACGTGATTTGATTGCAGCAATTTTTTAAAAGAACTGTTTCAATGACATTGAGCAACTTTTTCGAATCATAAATCAAGTTTCTTTTGCATATTTCACTTTCATATCAGTGACTTAACTTCATTTCATGAAAGCTATTTATTGACTCGCCTCGCGCCTTGGCGCGGGGTCACGCCTAGTGTCTATAAAATCAGGCAAGCACAAACTAAATAGGAGGGCTGATTTCTGTAACTCAAGCTAACTAAATAGGTGGAACACCAATTAGCCTAATTAAAGTTCTCTTTCTTGAGAGAGAAAGTTCTTCCTTGTGAGAGGTTTGTCTTGCTCTGTGCAAGTTTAGTCATTAACTGAAAATGGCAGAGAGTGAAGATGATTCAAGCCCAGTTGATGGAGCCGGCAACTTCAAGAACAACAGTGATTTGGTCGAAAAGTTGAAAGCAGTGGATCTCAACTCGGACGAAGAGGCCGAGCTCGATCTCGATGACGAAGATTTAGGGGACCGACTCGGAGATTGTTCTAACAGTCTTATTGGAAAAATTCTTACCTACAAATCAATCAATCTTACAGGCCTTCAAAAGACCCTCTGCTCAGTCTGGGGCTCACCGGAGGGCTTCAGGGTGGAGGAAATAAAGGACAAAGTCTACCAATTTTTCTTCAAAAAGGAGGAAGACCTTGTCAAAGTCCTTAAGGGATGTCCCTGGAACTTCAACAATCAACTGATTCTAATGGCTAAATGGGAGAATGTCGATGATCTAGCAGCTCTGCCATCATTTTACTCTCCTTGCTGGGTGCAGCTATGGGGTTTACCTAACCCTTGTTTTTCTGAAAAAGCTATTAGAAAGTTGGCCGGTGTTTTGGGTGAGATTCTTGAAGTTAAAATACCAGCAAAGGCCTCTATTGATGGCAGATTCGTAAGAGTCAAGTTCAATCTGGATACAAGGCTGCCAATACAAAGGAGTATCAAATCAAAGCATAAAGAACTGGGATCCTTCACAGTCGATTTCAAGTATGAGAGACTTCCAATGCTATGCTTCTACTGCGGTATCATCGGCCATGAAGTCTCCATTTGTCCCATAAAGAAGAACGAGGAAGAGGAAGGTATAAACAGAGAGTCCAAGTGGGGGATTTGGCTTAAAGCTAAGAATCTGAATGATTTATGGGGGCCAAGAGATTACAAGGAACTGTTTTTGCAAAATTTCCAGGTAACTCCATGTACAAAGGAAAGGAGTGCGATTCCTCACATTTCATCTTCTCCGACAGGTTCTTCGCCGGAAGCTCTTCGTATTCCAACCTTGGAATCTGCTCCTCCAGCCTTGCTTCCCGCCAAGAAGTTGGATAGTCGGGCGGAAGATGTACAGTCGCCTCGGCCTTCTACCCCTTCATTGGAGCTTGCGGCTGAAATTAATTCAAACATCGAAAAGGAGCTCATTAATGAGGTTTCTCGGCAACTGGAAGTTTTTGAAATTCAAAAACAGAAAAAAGACCTCAATCTTGACACGGGCCTTGTTGAAGCGCCTATTCTGGAAGCCCACTTAACTTTGGGCCCTAATCAGACCATAGCTGATAATGGGTTGAAACTTGCGATGGATCCTATTTCTTTTGGGCCTAATTGTTCTACAGCCTCAGCCCAATCCCCTGTTATTGAGAGCTTAAGAGTATCAGTTAATGAACAACGGCCCACTACTGAAGCTCCATTATTTTTGGACGGTGTTAATAATTCTTCTTCTTCATCTCTACAAGAAGAAATCAGAACTGTCACAAACCCTAATAGCAAAAAGTGGAAGCGTCTGGCTCGTGCAATTGGTGAAAGCAGGAAGAAAGACGAGACTTCCAATATAGTAAAGAAAAGGAATTTTCATTTCCAATCTTCATCCCCACATCATGTTCCTGCTGCGCTTGGAGAAGGAAAGAAGGCAAAAGTGGTGGCTATGGAAATTGACAACTCTTATGCTCAGGTTGAGGAAACCAGCCTCAAGTGGTCCTCAGGAGCCCAATGAGACTATTGGCATGGAACTGTCAAGGTGCTGGAAGATCCTTGACAGTTCATCAATTCAAGAAGGCCAAAAACCTTCTTGCTCCGGAGGTAATTTTTCTTAGTGAAACTAAACAAAAGAGCTATTTTATGATAAGAAAGTATTGTGAGAACAGTATCAAGAATAGTTTCTGGGTTGATCCCACCGGCATTGCAGGAGGAATTGGTTTAATTTGGAATTCAGATGTTAATCTGAAACTGATAAAATTTTCAAGCTTTTTCATTCATGTGTTATTAGTCACAGAAAGGAGACAATGGGAGATTATTTTTGTCTATCTTAGCACCTCTGATTCAGTCAGAGCCTCTCAACTAAGCTTTCTCTCAAACTACAGTAAATCTTGTTCTAATGCTCTTCTTTGTTGGGGAGACTTCAACGATCTATTGGATCCTTCTGAAAAGAGGGGCGGGGTTCCCAGGAGTCTCAATTCCTGCAGCTTATTGAGAAATTTTACAAATTCCAGCCTGCTTTGTGATGTTGGTTTTGAAGGTTATCCCTTCACATGGTGGAACAGAAGACATAATAGCGAAGGTATTGAGGAAAGGCTGGACAGAGGATTGGCTTCGCAAGACTGGTTTGACTCTTTCCCAAAAGCTTCTATATCTCACATTGCTTGTTCTGGTTCTGATCATATGATGCTTCTCCTTGATCTGTTTCCTTCTTTACCTATCTATAAGAAGCAAATTTTCAGATTCAATCCGCTATGGCTCAAGAAAGAAGGCATTGAAGAAGCTATATCAAAGGCCTGGAGCTCCAAAGTGAAAGGTGTTCAAATGTTTAAAGTTCAATGTAAACTTGGGAGCTGTAGAAAGATGTTGAAGTCTTTTTGCAAAAACTTTGGCAATGACTTAGTAAATTCAATTAAAGAGAAAGAAGAGCAAGTCAAGAAATTAAGAAATCAAGGATTGGACGCGGATACAAATCAGTTGAAGAATCTGGAGTTGGATCTGGAATCTCTTTGGGCTGATGAAGAAGCTTTTTGGAAGGCTAAATCGAGAAACAATTGGCTAGAAGCAGGCGACAGAAATACAACATTTTTTTCACTCTTCAGTATCTTCAAGAAGGAGGAGAAACACCATAAAAGGTGTTTTTGACAAAAATGGGATTTGGCAAGATAATGAAGATAAGGTTATGAGGGAGTTTCATGCCTTCTATTCAAATCTCTTCACTGCTGATTCCTCAGGTGATCCTTGGCCAATTTTAGTGAATGTCAAGAAGTCTGTAACAGACGATATGAATGCTTTTTTAACTGGCCAAGTTTCTGATGCAGAGATTAAAGAAGCTTGCTTTGACATCAGTCCAGATAAAGCACCGGGTTTCGATGGATTCACAGCAAGGTTTTTTCAGTCATTCTGGAGCATAGTTGGAGGGGACATCTGCAAAGCTATAAAAGACTTTTTCAGATCCGGTAAGCTCCTCAGAAGTATGAACCTAACTCACATCGCTCTATTACCAAAGGTTGGCTCTCCTACTCTTTTGAACGAATATAGGCCAATAAGCTTGTGCTCTACTATTTATAAAATATTGGCCAAGGTCCTTGCCAAGAGACTAGGCCGAGTCATGGATTCTTTGATCTCAAACAATCAAAGCGCTTTCGTCAGCAATAGATTAATTACAGATAATATTATTATTGCTCATGAGCTCATCCATTGGATCAAAAATCACAGAAAAGGTAATTATGGTTGGATGGCTTTAAAGCTTGACATGATGAAAGCTTTCGATAGAGTTAATTGGAACTATTTGAGGCTTCTGATGCTTAAAATGGGTTTCTGCAACAAATGGGTCCATTGGATCATGCAGTGTATTTCAACGGTCAGCTATAGACTAATCATAAATGGAGCTTTGAGTGATTTCATCATTCCTTCTAGAGGTCTGAGGCAAGGGGATCCTCTTTCCCCTTTCCTCTTTGTCCTATGTGCTGAAGGGTTATCCTGTACTCTCAAACACTTTGAAGCTCAAGGTTGGTTTAGAGGGGTTAAGATTTCCAGATCTGGTCCATCCATCAACCACCTACTCTTTGCGGATGATTCAATCCTGTTTTGTAGAGCTACAGTTGCAGACGCAAGTGCAATCAATAAGGTGCTGAACCTTTATGAAGAAGCTTCAGGTCAAGCAATTAATAGAGACAAATCTCACAGCTTCTTCAGCCCAAGCACTAGTACTCTTCTCAAAGAATTTCTGCAATCATTTCTCAAAATTAGCAAAAACTTGAGTGATAGCTCCTATCTCGGTCTACCTGCTGTCATAGGTAGATCCAATTGCAAAACTCTCGATTTTCTAAAAAAGAAAATTGTTAGTAAGATTTCTGGTTGGAATGGCTCCAAATTAAGCCCAGCAGGCAGAGGTATTCTCATCCAATCAGTTCTATCTGCTCTACCAACATATGTTATGTCATGTTTCTCTCTTCCAAAGAAGTTCTGCAAGGAGATCGATTCAATGTTTGCCAGATTCTATTGGGGAAGCAATGCAGAAAAAGTGAGAAAGATACAATGGAGAAATTGGAATGATGTCTGTGCGGATAAAGTGGAGGGGGGTCTTGGCTTCAAAATCACTCATCTCCTTAACTCTTCTCTCCTTGCTAAGCAAGCCTGGCGACTAGTCAACGGGAAGCCATCTTTATTTAAACAGGTTTTCAAGAGCAAATTCTTTGATGATTGCTAATTTTGGCAAGCTAAAGCTCCTTCAAACTGCTCCTGGGCATGGAGGAGCTTACTGGTTGGTAGAGGAGTAATTAGAGACGGATGGAGATGGAGGGTTCATAGTGGGAAGCAAATAAGCATTTGGTCATAGCCTTGGATTCCAAGACATGAGAATTTCATGGTCAAATCGCCTAAGCCAGGATTTTGCACCTTAGAAAAAGTCTGTGATCTGATTGATAGTCAAAAAAGAGAGTGGAGAGTGGATTTAGTCAAAAACTTATTTGTCCCTGAAGATGCTGATCTAATTTTGAAGATTCCTGACAGAAACTGAATTGAATAGATGTTGATTTCATTTACAATACAATATTACAATGGTATATATACATATACAAAAGTTCTATTCTAGGTAAACTAAAGGACTCCTTAATTGTGGGAAATCACAATAAAATCATACCTAAATAAATCTTACTGATTCCCAGAATCAGAATAGAGTAAAGTCAACATTTTAATCCCTGTAAATAAGGGATTACAGTAATTGTAGCTTGCTGTATTTCGAGTAAGGAAATACACAGATTTTTCCACACTCCCCCTCAAGCTGGTGAGTGGATATTATCCATTCCAAGCTTGTCGGTTATTCTCCGGAAAGCAGCACTAGGTAACCCTTTAGTGAGCACATCAGCGAGTTGGTTGCCGGTAGGAACGAAAGGCGTACAAATTAGACCGCTATCTAGCTTCTCTTTTATAAAGTGTCTGTCCACCTCAACATGTTTAGTACGGTCGTGTTGCACAGGATTGTGGGCAATATTGATCGCTGATTTGTTGTCACAATATAGTTTCATCGGACCGTCCCACTTAATCTTCAAGTCATCTAATATTATTTTCAGCCACAATAGTTCACATATCCCAAGTGCCATTGCTCTAAATTCAGCTTCGGCGCTTGACCTTGCAACGACATTCTGTTTTTTGCTTCTCCAAGTCACGAGATTACCGCCTAGGAAAGTGCAATAACCTGATGTCGACCTCCTGTCAACTATTGATCCTGCATAGTCCGCATCTGTGTATGCTTCAATAGTCAATCCTTCTCCCTTCTTAAAAAGAATTCCTCTTCCCGGTGTACCCTTTAAGTAATGTAAGATTCTGTGAACTGCTCTGAGATGGGACTGTCGGGGATCGTGCATAAATTGACTAACGACACTAACAGCATAAGCAATGTCTGGCCTAGTGTGTGACAAATAAATTAGCTTCCCCACTAGTCTTTGATAAGAACCTTTCTCAACCGCCGTATCTCCTGGAGCATCACTAACCTTTTGGTTTGGTTCCATAGGTGTCTCAACCGGCTTACATCCCAGTTTTCCTGCCTCAGACAATAAATCCAGCACATACTTTTGCTGCGATATAAAAATTCCTTGTTTCGAATGAGCAACTTCGATGCCAAGAAAGTACTTCAACTTGCCTAACTCTTTAATTTCAAACTCTTGCACCAACTGCTTTTTGAGGGTCTCCATTCCTTCCAAGTCATTTCCAGTTATTATAATATCGTCCACATATACCAATAACACCGTCACCTTCCCTGATGCTGAGTGCTTCAAGAACAAAGTATGATCCCCTTGGCTTTGTTTATATTTCATACTGCTCATAACTTTTGTAAATCTACCAAACCAAGCTCTCGGAGATTGTTTCAGTCCATACAAGGCCTTCTTTAGCTTACAAACCATTCCCTTTTCCTCAAGCGAGTCAAATCCAGGGGGAATCTCCATATAGACTTCCTCCTCAAGATCTCCATGTAAGAAGCATTTTTAACATCAAATTGTTGTAGCGTCCAACCAAAATTTGCAGCTATAGATAATAATACTCTCACTGTATTCATCTTAGCAACAGGTGCAAACGTCTCAAGGTAGTCGATGCCGTAGGTTTGAGTATATCCTTTGGCAACTAGTCTGGCCTTGTATCTTTCCAAAGTGCCATCTGAATTGTACTTAGTTGTAAAGATCCATCGGCACCCAACTGGTATTTTACCTTTCGGCAGTCTTACCAAGTCCCAAATGTGATTTTTTTCGAGTGCTTCCATCTCAACCTTCATAGCATTTGTCCAATTCTCATTTTTTAATGCCTCAGATAAAGTTTTTGGGATAGGTATGGCATTGAGACTAGTAAGGAAAGTATTATAGTTATGAGAGAGATTTTTATACGACATGAACAAATGCAAAGGATGTTTAGTACAAGTTCTGACTCCTTTTCTAAGTGCAATAGGAACATCATCGTTTTTGTGCTCAAGTGTGTGAGTGGTGTTTTCACGTGGAGAAGTAATTACCTCAACAGTATCAGGAGTAGAATTAGATGATTGGACTGCTGCTGGTTGAGAGATTGGAGCTCTTTTCCTTGTGTAAACCTGCAATGGGCGAGAAGTTTCTTGATTGTGCTTCTCGGCTTCCGTCTCTAGAGACTTCGGTGTACAAGGTTCTACACTTGATGGTACATCCGACTCAGCTATGGTGTTAGGCTTAGGTTGAGTATGTGGCGAAATATTTGAGTGAGATTGAAGCGGTAAGGTTGGAGGAAACTCGGGAAGAAAAAGTTCTCTATCTTTATCTTCTAGAGAATTTATCTCCCCCTGAAGATCTGGACTTTGAAAGTAATGGCCTTGTTCGACAAATGTGACATCTGCCGACACGTAAAACTTTCTTGTAGGAGGATGATAGCATTTATAGCCTTTTTGTGTGGAAGAATAACCAACGAAGATACATTTCAGAGCTCGAGGGTCAAGTTTACTCCTATTTTGGGAATGCACATGAACAAATGCTACACAACCAAAAATCTTAGGGACAAAATTACTAGAAGCATTGAAGGATGGATAAAATTGTGTGAGAACTTGCATAGGACTTTTAAAATCTAGGGTTCTAGTAGGAAGTCGATTGATGAGATGAGCAGAAGTTAAAACAGCTTCCCCCCAGTATTGTTTTGGAACATTTTTCTGAAACAAGAAAGCTCTGGTGCTTGCTAATAGATGGCCATTTTTTCGTTCTGCTACCCCATTTTGTTGCGGTGTGTTAACACAAGAAGACTCATGAATTATGCCCTTCTCCAGAAAATAAGGAGAAAGAGTTTGATTGAAAAATTCTTTTGCGTTATCAGATCGAAATCTCTTTATCCCGCAGCCAAATTGAGTGTGAATCATATTGTAAAACGTTGGAAATACTGAACTCACATCAGATTTGCTTTTTAACAAAAAAATCCACGTAACTCGAGTACAATCATCAATAAAGGAAACAAACCATCGTGCTCCAGAAACATTGGCAACAGTTGATGGGCCCCAAATGTCACTGTGAATCAAGTTAAACGGAACAGATTCTCTTTTATTGCTGGCTTTGAAAGAAGCTCGTTTGTGTTTTGCGAGTTCACAAACATCACAGTGGAAATTCTCAACAGCTAGACCTTTGAACAATGAGGGGAACATAATTTTTAAAATAGGAAAAGATGGATGACCTAGACGAAAATGCTGAAGCCAGATTTTGTCTTTATTGGATTGGGATGACTCTGAAATAAATGACGAAGATGATGACTCGTGCTTAACTTTATTTTGACGTTTTGGCTCTTTAAGGTAGTAGAGACCATCTCTCGCTTCAGCATGTCCAATCATCTTCTTCGTAGCAAGTTCCTGAAATACACAATGGGATGGATAAAAAGAAACACTGCAATTAGAATCGCCAGTGAGTTTCTGAATTGACAAAAGGTTGGCACACAGGTTTGGAACATGGAGGACATCTTTAAGTGTGAGGCATTCATTTATAAACACATCACCTTGACCAGCAACAGTAATTTTTGATCCATTTGCTATAGTTATTTTTCTATTGCTAGGACAAGGCGTATAAGAAATGAATTTTTGTGATGAATGTGTCATATGATCAGAAGCTCCTGAGTCAATGATCCAACAATTTAAGTGGACTTTATCTGAAGTGAAAAAAAACACGAGAAGAGGAAACATTAGAAGGTTGAGCGGGAGTACCTGAAAACGCCAAGGAACAAGTACCTTTTGTAGGTGACTTTTCTGATGTCCTTGTCTCGTTCTTTTGTTTTCCAGCTTCTTCTTTGTTGAACTCAGTGTTCTCTTCAGTGAATGGTTGCATAATTGTCATGTGTGCCTGTCCGTGTCCTCTTAGTTGTCTGCTCTTCTCGTAATTCTTTTCTGACCATGTTTTATTCGATGGCTCAGGCCTACCATGGAGTCTCCAACATGTCTCCTTGGTATGGCGAGACTTTTTACAATATGAACACCACAGAGAATCCTTTTTGAATTGTTTTGACAAATCATTTTGCCTGCTTCCTTCACCGGAAAGCTTCTCTGACCCATACTTCCTCATGGTGGTACTCTTAGTTACCAATGCCGAACTTTCTGCAGGGTGGGTTTCAATCATCACCACTCTTCTTCCTTCTTCAGCAAGAACAATCGCTATGGTTTCATTCAAGGATGGCAAATCTTCCTTTCCAAGAATTTTCACCCTTACAGCGTCTAACTCAATATTAAGCCCTGCGAGAAAATCATACGTTCTTTCCTTTTCAACAAATCTCTTCAGGATAGCTGCATCATCACTGCATTTCATTTGAATGCATTGGTAATGATCCATCTCCTGCCACAAACTCTTCAAGAGATTGGAATATTGAGTGACAGGCTGGTTCCCCTGTTTGGTGGAAGCTATTTTGGTCTTGATCTCGTAGATTTGCGCAGCATCACGAACTTTAGAATATGTTTGTTTCACAGCTTCCCATATTTCCTTGGCTGTGCTCAAAAACATACAAGTGTCGCTGATTTCCGGTAACATAGAGTTCCATAACCAGGACATCACCATAGAGTCTTGTTCATCCCAAGCAGGAAATTTAAGATCATCCTCCTTTGGGCCGGTTCCAAGCAGGTGGCTCAGTTTTCCTCTTCCCTTCAGGAAGGTACGAACCAACTGAGACCACTTCAAGTAATTTTTGCCGTTCAACCTGTAGGCTGCCTGGATATTCGGCAATTCTCCAACTGAAGGAGAGTTGTAATCTGTAGTAGTGACATCAGAGTTGGAGGTTTTGGTGAGTTCAGACATAATTTTTCAGAAAATGGGATGAATGGGACTCAAGAAGAAAGAAAGGCTCAAGTAATTGATAGAGACTTTGGATCAGTAATGGAGAGAGCTCAAGGCTCTGATACCATGACAGAAACTGAATTGAATAGATGTTGATTTCATTTACAATACAATATTACAATGGTATATATACATATACAAAAGTTCTATTCTAGGTAAACTAAAGGACTCCTTAATTGTGGGAAATCACAATAAAATCATACCTAAACAAATCTTACTGATTCCCAGAATCAGAATAGAGTAAAGTCAACATTTTAATCCCTGTAAATAAGGGATTACAGTAATTGTAGCTTGCTGTATTTCGAGTAAGGAAATACACAGATTTTTCCACAATTCCTATTGGTGCTAGTAGTGCACAAGATTGCAGAATCTGGAGCTTCTCCAGCAATGGTGAACTCTCTGCCAGTTCAGTGTATAATTATCTCAAAAAGAAGGAATCTATGAAGATACAAGGTCAAAATCAAATAGTTAATAATGCTTCTCCTAGCATATCAGTGGGCTGGAAAAAAATTTGGAGCTTATGTGTTGCTCAAAAATTAAGACCTTCTTATGGAAGCTTCTGAATTACAGTGTCCCCGTAGCAGCAGCTCTAAAAAGAAGAAAGGTTCTCTCTGTTGATGAAATATGCCAGGTTTGTGGCCTAGAAATGGAAACAGAGGATCATATGATTAGAAATTGTGTTTTTGCTTCTCAAGTTTGGAAACTTTCTCCCTTAAGATTCATTAGCTCTATTCCCTCTTCTATTTCTTTAAGGGAGTGGTGGAGCAGAATCAATGAGGAAGCTCACAAATCAGAAAATAAACTGGTGGTTTTGGGCATTGCAGCACAGTACTGTTGGGGAATTTGGCTCTCAAGGAATGATTTCATTTTCAGACATATTAGATGGAAGCCTGACCAAGTTTCAGCAGCTGCTTTGGCGAGATTTTATGAATTCTATGATAGGAATCATCCTTTCAGAGAATGTTCTTTTTCTTCCTCCTCTAATTCAAATGAGCTTGTAGTGGATCGTGGCTATTTTTCAATCTGTTCTGATGCTGCAGTTAACAAGCTGAGGAATGAAGGAAGCATCGGTCTAGCTGTGTTTGATGATCAGAAACTTCTTATTGATCAATCTTCGAAAATATTTCCAGGAATCACTGATCCTTTGGTTTTGGAATGTCAAGGCATTAGACAAGCACTCTTCTTAGCACAATCCAAAGGTCTGCAAAGGATAAAAGTCTGCTCTGACTCACACATCTCCATAGCAGCTCTAAATTCTAAGTCCAGCTCTTGCTCCTCTATCATTGCACCAATTATTGAAGATTGTAAGCTGCTTTCCAAAGGTTTTTCTTGTTGTTCTTTTGTTTTCATTTCCAGAAGTGTTAACACTTCTGCTCATTGTTTAGCTAGATCTGTTTTAGATCTTTGAGCAGTTTGTTGTTGGGCTGTGATAGTCCTGTACTGGCTTTTGCCTTTGTTTTAATGATATGCTTCCCCTTCTTGAAAAAAAAAAAAAAAGCTAACTAAATAGGTGGCCCTTGGAGTTAAAAAAAGGCCCAGTAGTTAAAACTTAAGAAACCTGGTAAAATGGGCTGCTCTTTATTGCAAAAATGGCCCCATTTTCTCTGTAGTTTGCATTTGGCGCTCTTTAGAAAATCGCGCTCTGTGAAATTTGGAGCGCGGATTTTGGACGTATTTTCCCATAATTCGCAGGAAAGGAGACCAAGTTGGACGAATTAGGTGATCTAGATCCAGACCAGAGAGAAAAACGAACTGACAAAAGTCTGTTGAATCAGGAGAGGACGGCCACCAAAGAGGAGAAATAAGAAGATTGGTCTGATGGTCGAAACTACGATGGAAACAGTTCCGTTCTGTTGAAACTAGAGAGGACGGCCGCCAAAGAAGACAAAAGTCTCTCACTTCAGACTAGAGAAGACAACGATGGTAAACAGGATTTCAGTACACAGGCACCCGATGGAAAATCGCTTCTAGCATTACGTTTTTGGTAAATTGACTTGAACTTTCCAAAAGAATTTCTTTGTAATTTCTTTAATGGCTCAAAAGGAAAACACTGACTAAAATTGTCTATTTCGTGAACAATTAGTTTGATGAGAATATTTCCCAAAAGCACAAGCAAAAGAAATAGCAACCGAACCACGCTTTATTAAAATCCTACTTTTTAACAAATTGGTTAAAAATAGGACTGCCAAACAAGCAATCAGTATGTTCACGTAAGGCTACACTAGCGAGTAGCCACCAGTTTCCCGCCATAAACTAGTGTTAAATATCTTATTAATTCATTTTTTTCCAGAGAAATATGATTATTGTCTTTCATCTAATAATTCATGATTTATTTGGTCAAAATCAAATTAGTCGTATGTGTGTATTGCATAGCTATCAATCCGTTCCGTTCTAGTCCCGAACGGGCGGAACGTTCCGTTCGGAACCTTACCGAAACTGATCCAGTACAGCTCTGTCCCCGTTCAAATCCGGTCCGTTGGGGCTAGTTTCAGTCAGATCCAACTATTCCGGTCCAGAACACTGTATGTCAATATTTTTAAGTTTTTCTGTGATAATTTTTTTCTACATTTTAACGCCCTAAAAAAGGAAGTGTAGTGTGTGTGTGTGTTTGTATAATGTGGTTTTATATGTATATTTTAAGAAAAAAAGGCTCAAATACATAACTACAGATATTTAATAATACATATTACATTATAACCAGATCGGAATGCCGTTCCGTACAGACCCCGGATTGTTCCATTTTGAAGAGAAAAATCAAACGGGAACCGGAACCGGAACGGATTTCACAACTATGGTGTATAGTCTTTGATAAATCCATTCATTTATCATATGTTTTATCAAATCCTTTTGTAACAAACTCGGGTTAAAATAATTTCAGCCCTGCTGTTTGTATTGAAATGAATGTTAGAATTACTCAGATCCTCTTTTCAACAAAGACCTGAACAGAATCTAGGATTGCCTACAGTGGTTGGTAGAAGTTAGAAACAGATATTTCAGACTTAAAAAAAAAAAGAAAAAAAAAATATGTGAGTAAGTAGAGTGGTTGTAAGGAAAATTTTATCTCACTCTGGTAAGGAAGTTATCATTGAAGTGTTCATTCAATCTATACCTACTTATGTAATGTTGTCTTCTTACTCACTAGTAACTAGTAAGTTTGGTGCTGAGTTGCAAAGACTAGTTGCTAGATTTTGGTGAAGTGATGTAAAAGCTAAGAAAATTCATTGGCCTTACTTGGGATTCAAAGTCCAATTCAAAATTCATGGGTGAAATGGGTGTTAGACATCTTCAAAATTCTAATCTAGCTAATAACAAGCATGCAGGATTTGATCTAGCCGGCTTATTTGCCAGCCAGAGTTGTAAAGGGTATATATTTCAAGGATGCTACCTCTCTTTCTGTTGTCGCTTTAGGGAAGGACTCTTGTGTTTGGAGAAGTATCATGAAGGCAAGAGATATTCAAAGGAGTCAAACATGGTCCTGACAATGGTAAAGAAACTCTGGTAGTATGGTGTATCACATAGATAGATTCATATCGGTCTTGAAAGAAAGCCTCATAGCTTTCTTACTCTTCCTATCAACTCGAGGGTTAGTAATTTAATTTGCCAAATCAAATTTGGAACAGGGATTTTTCGCAACATTTGTCCGAGGATGAAGGTGAGTGTACTCTACAAATTATTTCAAGATCTAAACCTGTTAATAACAATCTTCTTTGGTCCCTAACCAAAAATGGTTAATATACTGTAAAAAGGATTATAAGGTTGCTGCTGAATCATCCCTCCTATGACAGGCTGTCTAATACAAGTTCAAGTCAGGATCGTAACAATTGGTGGCCTCAAGTTTGGATGCTTAAAATACCAAACATGATTAGGGTGTTTGTTATGGACGTTTTGTCATTCATGTTTAGGCACCAGATATATAGTAAAACATAAGCAAGAAAGGATTACCTGTTTATTGTGCTCATTGATTGTCAAACTTGGAGACTGATCATCCATCTTTTCTTCTTTTGATTGTCTGGGCTTCATTTCGACATGCCTAATCGGACCCTTCCAATTATAGACCGCGTTGTAGTGTTCTGTCACCGAATCAGAGGGATTTTGCTTTGGTAGATTTTGTTATCTCTGCAAAAGAAGAAAAATATTTGACTTAGAAGAAGTTCAGAAACAAGAGAAATCATTGCCAGAAGCATTGCTCATGAATCTTCTCACCTGTTTTCTAGGGTTTATGTAGCCTGTCGTTCGAATTCGCCTCGAAAATTGATTATTTGGGTCTGCAACCCTCAATTCGTCAAAGGAAAAGGGATTCGTCAATTACCCGTTCCTTTGACGAATATGGGGTTCCAGACCCATATAGTCAATTCCCAAATTGACGAATTGGGTACAAGTGAAGTCCACCTTTGAGCTCAAGTTTATCATGATTCGTCAAACTTGAATTGACGGATCAAAAGAAGTTTGAAGAAACAATGGCAGAATGACCAATTCTTCACTTGTTTCGTCAAACTTTATTTGATTGGTCAATTAAAGTTTTGACTAACCAAGTGAACTTTGAGTATAATAATTTAGCTCAAATTGCTCTTGATTCGTCAAACTTGGATTGACGAAACAAGTGAAGAAGACGAATCAAGTGAAGTTGGAAGATTTGACGAATCCCCTTTCCTTTGACAAGTCTAGGGTTGTAGACCCAACTAATCATTTCCCAAGTTGACGAATGCAGTACTAGTGAAGTCCAACCTTGAGCTCAAATTGCTCTTGATTCGTCAAACTTGAATTAACACAACAAATAAAGTTTGAAGAAACAAGTGAAGAATGACGTCAAATTTCACTTGGTTAGTCATTTCAAGTTTTTGCTCGAACTTCACTTGATTCGTCGAACTTGAAAATGATGAATCGAGTGATGTTCGTAATTCATACATCCACCGATGAGTAACTTTTGGTTACTAAAGTCCAATAAACTGCATACATACTGACAAAACGTTACGGTGTGATACGTTAGTCTAGGCTTTTGCAGAACGATTGTTTCCAACATCTATTATGAATGTTGATAATTCGTAATTGACTAATTGTCATGCTAAAAGCATCAACACTTCCTAGGATACAACGGGAAACTCAACTAGAACTTCCATCTCTAAGATCGTTTTCAAAATATTATTGTCAGCACACGACACCATCCCCCCCCCCCCCCCCCCCCCCCTTACATCAATTATTTTGATTACATACCATAGATCCCTAAAAAGCCTACACCACTAAACCAAATCCAGATCGCATGGGACATTCCAGGGCACCAAAAAATCATCTTCCAGAAAGTTCCGGACAGAAAAATCAGATGCAGATCCATAGTCCAAAGCCTGCACTTGAGTTGCATTATACGAAGCGGCCACCCCGGTGTTGTTATATCCACCAAATAAAACAGTGGCTTCCTCGAAGTTGCCAAGTTCCCAGCGAGCTTGGAGATTCATCTGGCACTGCATGTACACTATGCTGGCGTAGGCCCCCATCGCCAAGCCCAACAAAGGCTCAACAGCTCTGGTCCCCCCTTCAACGGAGATCTCGGATAAATGGAACACGAGACCTCCACTGGCATAATCTGTCTCTCTCCCGTGTGCAGCAACTGTGAACTTGCTCTCCACTGAAGCATTAGCAGAGAGCCTGAGTGAGCATTTCTGAAACACGGAGCGGGCCCCAGATCGCCAACTGTACACAAGGTAGCCGCCCCCTTCAATAACACAGTCACGGTACAGTTGGCGACCAGAAAATGCGTTGAGGGTAGTGTGGTAGCTGGTGAAACGGCATCGCAGGAAAATTGACTCCTGACCCATGTTTGAGACAGCCAATGCATCGACTGATTTGTTTGTTTCAGTGTTCTCCACGGTTAAATCTACCGCCCTGAATCGAGAGCCCATCACCCCTGTAAAAAAGAAGCGTCTATCAGATACTTACAGTATAAATTATCAAGTACTCTTACTGCTAAATGAATAGCTAGGAAGTCAGAAACATACATAGAGTTGCTTTCCTGGACTTGCACCCATCAGAGTCGCAGCTGGTATTAGATGCAATAATTGTTTTCCCGATGCCATCACCAAAAATGACCACATTTGTCTTCATTGGGGAAACGAAGATGGATTCTGTGTACCGCCCTGCTTTCACGTAGATACAGAACATAGATGTACCGAAATCCGGGGCCGCCTTAATCGCTGAGGATATTATCGAGAAATTGCCATCTCCATTCTTTGACACGGTGACATGTGGAGTACAGAATTTGGAAGTACTCAGCTGGCTGGGATTTTGGTGATCATGCTCGTACTTATCGTAGAAAAATGCGAACCAAGTACCGAACACGAACGCGGCACCAACGGTACATACAAGGATAACGTAAATCCAGCTGAGAGGGATCTGTCTCTGTGGCTGAGGTTCAGGAAGTGGCTCATCCATACTCACTGAAAAGAATAAGTCAATTTATTAAATAAAGCATTGATGTTTGAAGATGAAGAGCTGATACAAATCAAAAGTTTAAATGGACTTATACTAATCATATGATTGAAGAAGTATAAGTTATTCTCCCCTCAAAGTTTCATTAGTAAATCACCTTCTTTGATAATACTAATCAAAAGTTTTAACTGTTGTCTCTCATTAAGTGTCCCCTAAGTGTCCTCCAAGTGTCCAGTCTAATAAAATTCTCTAAATACTCGGGCGCGCCAGCCGGAGTGTCTGTAACATATTTTGGAGAATTGTACGAGTGTCCGAGTGTCCCAAGTGTCCGACGCGGATACGGCCCCTGTTTGGAGTGTCCATGCTTCCTAGGAAGAACCTTTTCGGCTGTTTAGGATGTATGGTGGTTTTGGAAACTTCTTTGGTCTTATTTACTACTAGGTTTAGGAAAGACACATGGTTCATGGCTATGTAGTGATACTGTGTGATGGTTTTGAACACTTCTTTGATCTTATTTACTACTAGGTTTCGGACAGACACATGGTTCATGGCTATGTAGTGATACTGTAGGTTCCATGATTTTAGGTTGATAAAGATATAGTGTGTGAATTGACTTGAAAGAGTTCCTTAATTAGAGCTGTTCATCATATCAGCTCATGTCAAATAAAGATTTTTTTTACAAAACTAAGCATTCATGAGTTGATTCAAGTTTGACTATCTAATGAAGGTCTCACTTCAAATTATGCTCAAGTTGATGAATGAGCCGCTCAGATCTGATGCAAGCTCCCTATCTTTGAACTTAAGTTGGTTTCAAGAGAATAAGAGGCTTTGCTTACCTTTAGAGCTAGAGGATTGCTGCAACTCTGAAACACTGAAAAGTTGTTGGAATATAATGTTTGGTATGTCTTGATTGACGTCAGGATGAAATGTAAAGAGTTCTTACATATAGTCTATCCAGAAGTTCAGTGTCATCAGTCTAGCCATAATAATTCTCTATCTCTCCCTGGAGTCCAGTTAATAAGTCGGGGTTGCCTTTAATATGACCGACCCGACCCGCATTGGAGCACTAAATTATGACCCGTTTCTTACCCGACCCCTGCTTTTACCCGATTTTTAACAGTTTATTATTGGATCGGTGGGACCCACCAAAAAACACTAATTGAGCAGTGCTAGCCATTTACGTAAACCTCCTACTTCGATTTCACTAAACACACAAACGAAACTACAGACCTATATGAAGAAAAACTTCAAACCCAGACCGACAAGCAAAATCAATCGCTGCACAACTCAAAATCACTGAACAGAAGCTAAAAATACTTCTAAGATTCTTAAGAAGAGATGACTAACGAGTTGGCTAGGAATGTGAACTAAAACAGAGATCAGAAAAACAGTTCGATGCATTTCAGTATCTAATCTAATGCTATGTTTTCCACGAATGTGTTGAAAACGTACCTATGAAACGCGGCCTATCTTGAAGTCGGTGGACCGGTTCGTCGGAGCTCAGTTCCATGGTATGTCGGAGCTCTGTTGATTTGGAATCTGTTCCTTGCTGCTGAGAAGACAGGATTTCGATTTCAGACATCGTTGGGTGGTGTTGGGTTTCGCGAAACAGAGTTCTAACTGAAACAATTGGGGGGTGATTCAATAGAGGTTGGATAGCAAAAGGGTAAATGTCTGCAATTGGAGATATTTTTGGGTTGATTTTCAGCAGGCAATGCAGACTTATCAAGAAGCTTTTCTGGTGGAAGAGTGAGTGTTGCTGGGTTCGACCTCCAGAAGCTGGTCACTCACGCTCTGTTTTCTTCCGCTAACCATTAAGCACATCGTAGATTAGACTTAATGAAGGTTAAAGTATGCATTACTGGTGGTGTTAATTGTTTGGTTCAGATGAAGCTGACAACAGGTCTCAAGGGATGGACGGACCCAATCTGGCTGGTAGGTATACTAAGAGAGCGACAGAGAGAGAGATTGGGGTTGCTTACAGCTAATCAATCACTGGTAGTTCTGAGTTTTACTATCCTTGAATGGACAGACAGTACACTAATATATTCCATGATTGTTCTTTAGTATGTGAGAGTTCAGCTAATCAATTGCTTGCATCACATAGGGGGGACCGAGGTATTCTCATCATCCAAATAGTAGTACCAGCCCAGTCGCTCTTGAAAGACATTGCGATTGACTTAAGTTCATACATTCCCCTATTTCGACTCGGCTGCCTGATGATTGAGTCAATGTCTACAATTTGGGGCTCATGCTACTGGGTACGAATGGTCTAATTTATTGAATTTCCTCATATATGCCATGATTAATTAAGTTTTGTCCTGTTTTCACTGCAGATTACTATTTATAAATTCACTTTATTCTAGCACGAAAAAGGAAAATTATATTATAAATGCCCAATTTTGACTGAGTGACTAAAACTAAACATCATTTATTAACATTAACATTGGATGATTGTGGATTTAAACACTATTGGTAGGAGTTATGAGCATGGTTGATCAATGGGTTTTCTTTGATGCAAGTAGAAACATGTTATTCTCGTTTGCCCAATCACTCACGGTTATGTTTTAGTGTTTAGATCCAATCTTCCTGCTGAACTCTGTGGGTAGGCACTGGTCTATTGCTGACCCTGCAAGGCTAATTTGGCTGTGTACTTATTCTTTTGGAACGAGGTACTACATATTTTCAAATGAAAACTTGGTCTCCTCGTGTATAATTCATTTTTCATCTTTGCGGAGCTCAGTTTCTCATTTGTACCTGCACTACTGGAGCGAAGGTATGGTTATCTCCTTTGTTTTCGAATATAATTAAAGCCAATAGTTGCGAACCTGTAAGGAATATGACGAAGTTGCTTTCATGTACTACATTTATCTTGCCATCTATTGTAATTCTTTGACCTCTAATTTTTATCTACAGCTTTTATATGGATGCATGAATCGATCCTTCATATTTTTAGAAAAGACCAAATGCATTACCCACAAGGTCCTTTAAGACCCAGGTAATCAATGCATTGCTCAAGCTGGATTTCAGTACCCAGTCATTATTATTATTACTAGTCGTCAACCCGCGCTATTGCGCGTGTTATGCATCTACGCGCTAAAATTTTGTCATTTTCCGTTGCAGATTAATCCGCTATATGATGCTTCAAAAATATAATTTATGCATCCTCTTAAGAAAATTGTTTTAGTAGTTAGTCGAAAGTCTTCACTTACATTTATCTAACTCATAAAAATCACTGTGGTGAAGAATAAACAATGAGAAAAGATCTACCTAGACTGTTTTGTTCTCTAGTCCCACTCCTTAGCGTTAACCATGGAAACCCAATGGTGATCAAGGTCATACAAAAAGTCATTTCAGCCTGAAGGGTTAGACTTATTATCGATGTACTAAGAGTCATTTAGCAAAATACTCTCGTAACTATTTTTTCTTGTTTACGTATTGTTAAGAATCAACTTCAGTGAATTATTTGATTAAACTTCTTTTAGTGAATAGTTAAAATAGAGAGAGGACGGTGAGAATCTTAATATGAAATTGAACCACTCATACTTTTTTTTGAGAATTACATCATATAGCCGGGTTTGAATCCCGAACCTCAGGGTTTTCAAATGCTCTACCTTTGAGCTATCAACCATTTGCTCCATTCATTGAAATTTTTAGTATTTTTAAAAATAATTTTCAATGTCAAATCTGGAAATGGACTTGTCATTCACACAATATTTCATTATAGTAAAAACTTTCAATATGAATTATGATTTCACAAATATTACATAATGTGAAAATTAATACTCCAATATATTTTCTTTAAAGCTTAAGGTTTTAGTACTATTCATTCAATATCCAAGTCATTTGGTATATAACACGGAGGAAACATCGACCTGGTTCATTTCCCTACTTTTTTGTTCAATACTTATTTACTTGTGAACTTATTACCTAATTGTTCAAATGAAGAAACCAAAACAGACAATGATGAGACTCCCCTCCCCCTAAACTTTTTTTTACCCAAAAAAAACAGACAATGATGAAAAAAAGTTACATTGATTTTGTTTGATGGATTTTATGCTAAATAAAAAATCTAAGAATAAAATGGTTGCATGGTTGAGAAAGTGTATCAAAACCGCGAATCTTGTTTCAGCTGCTTAAAGTCACGTATCATTCATCTTAAGATACCAAATGTTCCTTAAGTGTGCTACTTTTGAGTCAGTTACTTACACAAACTGTTTGACTACCATAAGACATCAACTTGAGTTATAATCTATTCAGGAAGAAAATTTTTCTTTTTGAGAAGACAGGAAGAAAATTGAAAACACTACAATGTTTGAAAAAAAGCTATGTCAAGTAATATTGTATGCAACCGCAGTTCAGTTCCTTACCAGCATTTCCGGTGCTCGCAGCACGATTGTGAGGCTTTGTATGCTTAATTGGCTTGAAAAAAGAAAACATTTCAGATGCACCAATACACATGGTTAGTCATGACAGCAAAGGTCAAAGAGAACCGCAAAAAATGAGGGATGGAAGCTTGAATTGGAGAACCTGAAAATTAAAGAAAAAAACAGTCGGATATATAGTGTTACATGCAAAGAAAATTCCATGAACTATTGATGAAGCAGAAAGGGAGATGTGAATGAACAATGCATTGAAAGGGTAGCAGCCCAAACCTATGAATCTATTTGCTGCAACAACAAAGTAACATACAATTGAATGAAGTATAAAATTGTATGTGTTGGTCATACTTGCATCGAAATAATAACAAATGTTTTTCTTTAATCTTTTACTACCATGTCGATTGCTCGTGAAGGCGAGCCAAAGCACGATAACAAAGGATGCATCTTCTGGTGATGTTTGTTGTCTTCATTGAAGTAAAATCTGATGGTGTTTTGCCTGATACTTTGAAGTTCTGTAGTAGTTGTATAGTATTCAGAATGGCGCAAATTGATGGACAAAGGTTTGGATTTTAATTTTCTTAAATTGAGGAAGTTCAAGGGTGAACAATGAATATGTAATTGTTTTTAGGGAATGAATCTGTAATTTCAGTTGGATACAAATCATACAATGATAGTACATCGTACTGGACACTTTATCATTTTCCATGGGATTTTAAAACTTCAAAAAGGTTATTCCGAATGTAACAAATAAAATCTGCTGATTAGGATTACTGCATGGCACTACATCTTTACTTGGCATAATTTGATTGGCTGATTAATGCCACTGGAACAAATAGAGATGACAAATGTCATTTATTTGTTGCTTCTCACGTCATAGGTGGCACAAAGACAGGTAGTTTCCCTTGCTTATATAGATATAGATTATTATTATTATTATTATTATTATTATTATTATTATTATTATTATTATTATTATTATTATTATTATTATACTTTAACAAGTTTTTTTTTTCCTTTTGATTTAAAAAAAAAAACAAGTTTTTTTCCTTTCAGATGACCATCATGGACTTCGTGGTGCCCCAACGCGAGTTTCATTTATTATGTTTTGTTTATCTCTGTAATTCAAAGTCTACTGAAATATTTAATTCTTAAAAAATTTAAAATCTCGCATACATACTTCGATTTCATAAAACTCTGTTAATTTATGATTGATGTCTAACGAGAAGTGGGATACAGAGAATGTAGATAATTTTGTTTCGATCGGGATGGATTAGTCTTTAGGGAGCTGGTTCTGGAATATTGGATATAGTTCTCGCTTCGTGTTCACATGGTACATACATTTTCTTTCATTTATGAGTTTTATGTGAACATGTTATTGTAAAAAGGACATTAAGTAATTTCACAGAACCAACATCTGTGTGTGCCAGTGAATTTGTGGTTGTTGATAGGTTTTTTTAAGGACTAGAATTAGATTTTAGAAATTCATTGGTGCTTTTAACTCTCTTTGTAGTTTGTTACTTTAATTTAACTCCTGCCCGAGTAAAAAGACCATATGTATTAGTTATGGTGCATGAGCAAATTAAAGTATACACATCACAAGTTTCCGTTGTGTAACAGGTCCTCTACCATAGAATGTTTAAATTTTATGAATACAAGTATGAAATATGCCACGTTACATCTGTCATACCCAAATAAGTGACTGTGTCATCATTTTTACCCTAGTATCATTGTATCATCTCCACTGGATATGCCTAATAATGAACACGGATATCAGATCGCTTGTGTTGTTCTGCATTGACGGGAGCATGAAGGGCAAGATCTTGGCTATGTATGCCGATGCATTTCCCGATGAGTCACTGTGTTTCGTAGTTATGCTTATTAAGATTTATGGATAAAGAGATGATGGAGAGGTGGTTCTGAAATTTGCCGCACAAATTTTCTGATCATTGTTTGGAGACCAAAAAAAAACTGTTTGGAGACACAAGTAACTTACCCATATTTCAGTAATGGGTAAAAGACAATTTGCACCCTCATATTTTGGATTATATACAAAAAACCCTCTGTTATTCGTGGATATACAAAACCACTCTGTCAATGGATGGACGATGGACAAATAGCACCCTTCTGTTAGTGTTAGACAGTATGGGGTGAATATGACCTTTTGATGACCATTTCACCCTTAATTGTGTTTTTGTTTTTATTTTGTTCCAATTTTTGGTGTTCTAGGTGTTCTTGCAGGTGTTCTTCTTGCCCACCACCTCCACCACCACCAAATCCTTACCAACAATACCACCACCATCACCACAACAAGCAGCTGACACCTAAGCCTAACCAAAACCACCACCACTTACCAAAACTCCTCAAAAACACCAACAAATGCCCCAACACCACAGTGCCACCATTAGCCAAAATCTTTTCCACAGCCCCTGCATACACCATGAGCACCCACTTCCTAACATCACAACAACCATAAGTTACAACCGATCACCATGACCAAAATTTCTCAAGAACACCCACAAATGCCCCCAATAAATCATTCCCCAAACTCGTTGAATCGAGTATTCAGATCCCCAATCAACCCATCGTCCCCATCAACAATCACCATGACTGCCCCTCTACAAAAATCGAACCAAACCCACTAACAAAAGTCAAATCCAGAAACCTAGAAATCAAAAACAAGAATCTGACAAATTGAATCGAGTATTCAGACCCAACAAGAGACATAGAGAAAGAGAGAGAAAATGATTGATCTGTTGGTTTCCAAATCGAACCAAACCCATTGCTGCTACCAATTCGTGCTTCATTCCGTTTTTGAATCACATGGATCCATCAATCATGAAGCACAATTTGACGGGCGATTTCTGGATTCTTTTTCTTCTTCGTTGTTCGAGCAATGTGGCTTCGAATGGGAGGTCATGGAGGACCAAATTAATTCGGTACGGGACGTGACTTAGACTGAGTCCAGCAGTGGTACTCCCCCACCCCCATCTGACCCACCACTTTCCATAATTGACCTTAATATTTACAAATTTGCCATTTGTACAGGACCTCCCCCACCCCTCTTATTATATTTTAATGAAATCTTTTAATATGTTTGTTTATTTAAATTATTAATTTTCATATATTAACAATTATAGTATTTATTTTTATTTTTGAGGAAAATTAGTATTTATAAAATAATATATTATTTAATATATAACCTATTTAAAATTTATTACTTTTTTTAAAATTATATTAAATAATTACTTACAATACTACCTAAAAAAAGTTCCTAAAAAATACTCAATCATATCTTTTTTCCAAAAAGAAAATACATAAGTTTATTAAAAAGAAAACGAAAACACAAAAAAAAAAGAAAAAAAAAAAAAAAAAAAAAAAAAAAAAAAAAAAACATCACCAGACCGTGGGACCGGTGCAAGCCCACGGTCTCCACCCCCCCCCCCCCCCCCCCCCCTTCCACGCCTGATTAACATGGTGACCTCCCCATCCCCCTTGTTGTTGAAGCAACTAATTAGGGTCATGGGTGCCCCAGTGCACCACTATTGGACATAGTCTTTGGTGAGGGAGGCTGTGTCTGCGACGGAAGTGATATGGGTACTGGGTTCTCTCGATTGTGGCGGAGGGCAGAGAGACATAGCTGGAGAGGGGGTGAGATGGTTGTCAAAGTGGCTATTTGAGTTTGAGATGGGGTGAGATATGGTTTGGCTTCGAACCGGAAGGTGAAGAAGTGGGTTACCCATGGAAGGAGGAGGCAGTTGAGAGGTGGAGGAGAGAGAAGAGAAGGAAAGTTAGGGTTACAACAATAAAGAGAAGAAGTGGCTTTTATAGTGGTGTAATTTATTTAAATTTAAAGGGTAATTTTGTCTTTCCAGCCCATCTATTAGCTTCGTTAGTTAGCAGGGTTGGTTTTTGTATATCCCCGAACAACATGTATATAATCCAGAACACGAGGGTAGAAATTGTCTTTTACCCTTCAGGGGTGCAAATTGTCTTTTACCCTTCATGGGGACAACACAATCTACTTTTTCTTAGAAGAAATAAACCTAAATCTTGCGGAGAAGTCGCGTGTGTAATCGAAGTATAATCAGACATTTGATTTCATTATTCTGGACTCCATTGATTTGGTGGTCTAGGTTGTTGACTTATGGGTTGTATCTTCAGAACATGAGAGTTTAGTATAAACATCATACAATTACGACTATTGTATCTTCACGAACGAAAATCCTAATTGGGGGCCTTTTCTACGAAATCATCGATTGATTGAGGGAGGAAGTTGCAGGAGAAATGGGAGATATTTGCTTCTATCTCTGTAATAACGACATTGTTCACATTCGCTTTAGTGTGAGAGGAGAAGACCTATGTGCCACGTGTCATCACCTTGGAACTTGATCGGACCGCTCATCAAGGGCTGGAGGGACTGGGGGAAAATTGGCTGGAGGGGATCCCGATCCTCACAACTATCAGGAATCCGTATAGGCACTTTGCTTTTTTTTTTTTTTTTTTTTTTTGAAGGAACCTACCTTTGTGGTAGGGCGGCATAAACCCCGCTTTCATTTATAAAGTTGGGCTTCCAACCCAGAAAACAAGTGGGGGGACATAAAACCTGACCCACTAGATTACAAATAATGTTTCAAGCCTAAATTATACAACAAATAAAAGTCAAACAGTCAGCCTAACAACAAATTAAAAAAACCGAACGCCAAACAGTCCTAACAAACCCTAACAGTCGTGGAGCTGTTCGCTGACCTGCATCTTATTAATGTCTGAATGGAGAGAAGACTGTAGAAATTCGGGGGGATGAACTGAGTAAACCCTCCAGTCCCTTCGATGCCATCAAATGCGCCGGTTGATTCCCTTCTCTGCCTATAAATTGTAGCTTGCCATTCAATCGGTCGTTTATGATAAGACGAAGCTCTGCCAAATACTCTTCCAATCATTGTACCAGCGTTGAGAACCCTTAAACCAATTGCAAACATTCAACTAAATCCACTTCAAAGATGATATGAGTGCTCTGTATTGTCAGATCTCGGATCATTCTAGCCGTTTCGAGCAAAGCTTTTGCTTCTCCCAGATTCGAATCATGGTAGATTGGAATTGGTATAGTGATCGTCATCAAGAATTCTCCTCTGTTATTTCTACAAACAGAGCATGCACTTGCACGATGGGTGTCGCATAGTCAACATTTACCTTTAGAGAATCTTGGGGAGGTGGAGACCAAATCACAAGTAGTTTCTGGATTTTCTGATTGTCTCGATCTTCTTGAATAGAATTCCAATCAGTCAAAGTGATTTCAATCCAATTGAGATTTTTAAACTGACTTTGCTCCTTTCCTTCAAAGATTCTTAGGTTTCGAATTCTCCAGATTATCCAGATACAGACAATGAAGGTTAATTGGTTTTTGTCGTCGTTCTGCATCAAAACCGAATTAATCCAATTTCTATCCCCAGAAGCAGATCCAGATAAGTCAAGAACATTGCTGTAAAGTTTCCAGATGAACTTGAAGTAATTACAGCCTCTGAACAGATGATACTGTGTTTCTGCAGGGTAATTACATAACTGGGAGACTGTGTCCAGATGAATCCCACGTTTCTGAAGATTACATTTCACAGGCAGAAAATTAGAGCAAACACGCCACAGAAAGAACTTAGTTCTTTGTGGAACATGTAAGTTCCATAAGCGTTTCCAGTCTCCTTCACAAACTCCAGAACTAGTACTGCAAATAGGCTTTGAATTGTTGTGAATAGACTTGAACATGAAGTGCCTGTTGTAACCTGTCTTTACTGAATAATCTCCCGTGGTAGTATGACCCCAGCAGAGTCCATCTTTCTGATGTGTAGAACTGATAGGAGTCCTGAGAATGTCTTCAATGTCATCCTGATTGAAGTGTTGGCTGATTAGATCACAATTCCAAACTTTAGACTGGGAAATCATAGTACTGACAGTGGAGTTTATGGGTAAAGATGGAAAAGTGTAAGCTTTCCTTCCCCCCTTGTTAAGAATCCAGTTGTCAGAGTAGATTTTAATTCTCTCACCATTCCCTATTGTGAATCTGCAACCTTCCTTCAAGATGGGTTTAGCCTTAACTAAACTTCTCCAAATGTAAGATGGAGAGCTTCCAAGTTCAGAATCCATTATGGAAGAGTCTCTAAAGTATTTTGCTTTTAATACTTTAGAGACAAGGAGATTAGGGTTTTGGAAAACTCTCCTGACCTGTTTAGCCAGCAAAGAGAGGTTGAAAGACTCCATGTCTCTCATACCTAAACCACCACTGTGTTTATGAATACACAGCTTATGCCAAGTAGTCCAGTGAATACATCTCATGTCCAAGTTATTCCCCCACCAGAACTTAGACATAATGTTTTCAATATCTTTGATTAAAGAGAAAGGAAGCATAAAACAAGACATGTAATAGGAGGGCAAAGCCTGGACAACGACTTTTAACATAATTTCTTTACCAGCAGGAGTAAGAATTTTTCCTTCCAAGTTGAAACCTTCTTCCAAATTCTCCCCTTAATATTGCTGAAGATTCTTTTCCTTTCTCTACCAATAGCAGTTGGTAAGCCCAAATATTTTTCGTGGCAAAGAGCAGCTGGTATCTGAAAAATATTTTGTAGGCAATCTTTGGCCATGTCTGTAACAAATGGTGAGAAAACCAGAGCAGATTTCTCACAATTCACCTTCTGTCCAGAGGCATTACAGGTGTTGCTTTTCCAAAGAAAAGAGAATCATCAGCAAAGAACAAATTAGTAATAACAGGACCATTTCCCACTGATTTATAACCTAGCTTGAAGCCTTCCCTCATAAACAGCTTTGTTGATCAAAACATTAAAACCCTCAGTACAAATAAGAAAAAGGTAGGGAGACAGGGGATCTCCTTGCCTTAAACCTCTGGTAGGTGAGAAGAAATCAGTTTTGCCCCCATTAATAATAATGGAATAAGAGACGGTCTTGACACTTGTCATAATAAGCTCAATAAAATTACAAGGGAAGCCAAGTTTTGTCAAACATCTTTGAAGATAGTCCCATTCAATTCTGTCATAAGCCTTAGACATATCCAATTTCAGGGAGAAGTAACCATTACCCCTTCTGTAATTCTTCATAGAGTGAATAGTCTCAAAGGCTACAATGACATTGTCAGTAATTTGTCTTTGTGGCACAAAAGCACTTTGAGATTCATCAATAATATCAGGAAAAATTTTCCTAAGTCTGTTAGCTAAGACTTTCGAATAAAGCTTATAGACAACATTGCAAAGAGAGATTGGTCTGAAATCAGTAGTATCTTTGGGAACATCCACCTTAGGGATTAAAGCAACACAAGTCTGATTTATACAAGCAATATCCCCTCTATTGTTCAGAAGATCCAGAACCATATTAGTAACATCATCTCCCTCAATAGGCCAATAATGTTGATAAAAGATGGCAGACATACCATCAGGGCTTGGAGCCTTTAGAGGATGCATCTGTTGTAGGGCTTCATACACTTCAGTGGATAGAAAAGGTGACAAAAGAAACTCAATCATTTCATTTGTAACCTTTGTAGGAATAGCATTCAAAACAGTATCCATATGAGTGATGCCTTCAGAAGTATAAACTTGTTTGAAATAATTCAAACATACCTGCATGATGTCTGAATCTTCTGTAACCCAATCCTTTGAAACATTGTAAATACCTCTGATTTGATTTCTCCTTCTTCTAGTAGAAGCTTTCATGTGAAAATAATCTGTGTTTCTATCACCTTCTTTGAGCCACAAAGCTTTAGATTTCTGTCTCCAGTCCATCTCCTCCTTGTTTAAGATACTATTGATAGTGTTCTGAGTTTGTTTAATCTTCTTGATGTTAGCAGAGTCAGGATATTGATTTCTGAGAGAAGAAATTTTTGTCTGGTGGTACTTGATATCAGAGCTCTTATTTCTCTTGTTAATCCTGTCCCATGTGTGCAAATCAGAATCAATTCCCTGTATTCTGTTCTGAAATCTTTGAATGGATCTGTTGGAATTGCTTTGAGACCATCTGCTAGCTATTATTTCCTCGCAGTGAGTGTCTTTTGTCCAACTGTAAACAAACTGAAATCTTTGTTGCTGCACAAAACTCTGCTTCTGTGAATTGATGCTAAGAATAATAGGGTGATGATCACTAGTACTCATCTCTTGAACTTCTGCATTTGTATGACTAAAAGAAGACAATAAAGCATCATTAGCCAACACTCTGTCAAGTCTTTCTCTGGTATGATTGCTTCCATGTCTGTTATTAGACCAAGTGTAAAAGCTGCCACCTGTTGGGATATGGTGAAGCCCACAATCCTTTATACAATCTCTGAATCTTGCCATTTGAGACTCACTTCTCAATGAAGAGCCCCAGTACTCATGGTGACCCATGATCTCATTGAAGTCACCCATCACCACCCAGGGAGTTAGGGGGTATGGTGGTTTGATCTTTCGTAAAAGATCCCAAGACATACCTCTGAGAAAAGTGTCAGGGTCCCCATAAAACCCTGTTAAAAGAAACCATTTAGAGGGATCTTGATTGTCATAAACTTTGCAATGAATCAGAGATCTGTGATACTTTAGAACATGAAGATTGATATCTTCTTTTCAGAACAAGGAAAGTCCACCAGAAAGACCAATTCTGGGGACATGAAAAGCATGTTTGTACTGTAATTTAATCCTGACACTTTCAGCTTTACTTCTGTCCAACTTGGTTTCAATGATGAAAATAACTTGAGGAACCTCTACCCTCACCTTATCTTTGAGGGCTAGGAATGCACGAGTGTTCCCCGAACCTCGTACATTCCAACATAAAGTTTTCATTGTTTCCGGCAAGGGTTGTCATCAACCCCCGCCGATATCTCATCAAAAAAAGACAAATCTGCAAATTTCTCAGCACTTCTACTCCTTTTGTTGTCTTCATCAAAAGAAGTAGTGTTATCTATTTCAATAAGCACTCCCTCCATAAGAGCATTCTCTTCAAAAGTGATGGCTTTAACATTGCTGTTAGTATAATTCTTTGAACTGCAAACAGTTTTCCTTTTCTTCTTCTGACTTTCAGTACTGTTTCCTGTGCTGCTATTCACCAATGTGGAAACACTGACAATTTCTTTCCCCTTGCAAACAGGTGTTGAAATAGGAGCAGTAAATCCACCATTCTGAGATTGATTGTTGTGTCTGTTTGCAGAAAAATTGTGACTAGCAGAAACCTTACCATGTGCAGTGTGAATACTTGGTTTATGGAAAGGGTTGTGAGCAGGATTGGCTGGATTCTGGGCACTTCTAAGCCAGGTACCATACATGTTAGGAGTAGGAATACCAAGTCTTTGCTTCTTTTTCATGTCTGTGCATCCTTTGACAATGAAATGGTAGTTTCTCATATCTGATGTCAACCCAAAGAAGTTTGCCTGATTTTGGGTTTTTTATTTTTATGCATCTGGGGAGGGGTTTATCAATAAGCATGCCAACTTTAATTCTTATATACCTCCCATCCCAACTTGCCTTTTCAGGTATTTTAACAAAGTGTCTAACACCAAGAGTATTAGCAATACTCTCACCAACCTTGACTGTTATACAATCAGTGGGTAAATGTTTCCAGTGCAGAATGAGAATGGCTTCATTGTAATCAGCAGTCAACATATCTTCCACTTCTATCTAGGTTCTCATAACAATCATACTTCCATTAAACAACCAAGGCTGGTTGCTAAAAATTCTTTCTAAGTCTTCCACATTAGCAAATATGAATTGAAAGAGATTTTTACCAATGGGTATGACTTGAAATCCCTCTGGTTCATCCCATAAATTAATTAGAGAAGCATGTAAACCACTAGAATTAATTGGTCTATTGTGATTAATCTTACCAAAGATGCTATTCTTACAGTCTTTTATTCCTTCATCAATGGAATCGTCTGGTAGATCAACCGCCTGTTCCTCTTCTGTTGTCAAATTCAATTGATTCATTGACCAAGCAATGTCTGGACCACTTTGCAGGTTTTCTGATTCAGCAGATGTGCCTTCCTCCATTGAGACTGCAAATCTGATAGGAGAAAGTTAAGATTACATAAAAGAAGGTGCAAAAGCTCAAAAGATGAGTAAATGGCCTCTTTGCAGAAGAGGTAGTTGCAGCAGTTTTCCGGCAAGGGGACACTAGAAACTGCTTTACAGAGGGTGTGTAACTGAAGAAAACTACCAGGAACGGTAGCTAACTGCTAATAACTGTTATTTGGTGTGGGTGGCTAACTGTTGATAACTGTAAATGTAGGAAGAGAGAGGACAGAGCGTTTGTTGAGTATAAATGATTTATATCTTAATGAGGCACTTTGCTGTAAGCACCATATTGTTTTTTCTTTTTTCTTTTTTTTTTCTTGTTTTTTAAACAAATCACCTTATTTATTGTTAACTAGTGAATAAACTAATATATTAAATAAATTGCACTGATGAAATGTGGAGTAAAACATATTAAGCCACAAATTCAAAATAGCAGTTAGACCATAACAATGAACAATGTTAACCTTATGCCTATTTATATTTCATTCTCTTTGGTTGAGCAATGTTACAACTTTCAGAGCATGGTCGTAAAGTGAAGTTGTACCGCTAGTAAAATGATTTTAAGGCTCTCTAAATACGCTACCTAGCGTAAACCAATACGACGGCACAGTGAGGGCAGAGAGCCAAGGGCTGGGGTTCTGTCCGAGTGGAACAAGTGGTCAGGAACGTGCCAATCATGCTACGGACAAATGTGGACTGTTTTAGTGGGCTGCCCTCTCCTAGGCACACTTACTGGCCTTGTTTAGGAAGAGTGGTTTAGTAAACCTCAACTCAAACTCAACCTTTTTCTGTTTGAACAAAACCGGTGGCCGGCTAGGTGTTTTTGTAACTGGTGGCTGTGTGTTTCATTTTCGGTGCCCGGGTATCTCCATTTCCGGTGCCTGCATGGTGCCTTTTTTTTTCCACAGAGAAAACTCGTCAACAATATAAAAAATTAGAAAAATCTTGAGGCCGGTGCATGGCTAATGTTCCGGTGTTCTACTTCTCATTTTCGGACGAAAAAGTTAGTAAAATAATCGGTGACCGGCTACAACTAACCCGGCCACCGGAAAAACAAAAGTAACTTCAAACCGGTGACCGGCTTTACATGGTCGGCCACCGAATTTTCTCCCAACCGAACTATGCTGTCTAAACAGACACGAGGTTTGGTCAATCAAACCCATTATTACCACAATTCACTCGTACCACCCCAAGTTGCGAATTGGATCGCGTGTTACAAAACGTGGAACACTAGCGATCAAGATCGCTTAATTTGACAATCTCAGTTTTGTTCACTATTTTCACCTAAAGTATCTATGTAGAAGGAAAATAAAATTTAGTAACATATATTTTTAGAGTATTGATTTTAAATATTGTATATATTGAGCAGTTTTATACTTTGTGATTTATCGACAATGATAAAATTCCTATAAAAATATTCAAAGAAACCTACCCTTAACGTACCGAATTCCATATGGTATGATGTTCCGCGATCCAGTTCCAGTTCCACAATTCAGAACGATCCGCATTCCAGTTATTTTAGATCAAACCTCAATACAACGTTATGCAAACATAACAGTGAGAATTAACTATTTTGGACCACCACTGATGGGTTCTATGTTCTAGGCCAATTGTATCTCATTATAAGTAGCGATAGGCCCAATTGTTCTATGGCAGGCTGTTTGTAAGAAATCCCACGAAGAGTTGGAAACTCATTCAGTAGAGAGTCCATCACCCATACAACACAAATGGGTCATTTTAGGTGTGGGAAAATTCGAAGAGTAAAACCGTATTGTTTGGTGTTTTCTTTCTGTTTGTGGTTTCTTTGTAGTTGCATTCCTAGTACCCATCCCACCGAACTTGATATGAGTTTAAACGCGGTGGAACAACAATCTCAAGAAAGCGACATCATAAGAGAAACCCGTCTCCAACTAGCGATATTATATGACTGCATTTGGAAAACCCATGCGGATGATATGTGGGAAATGTAAGAATATAACGACTATTTTTGAGCTACGACTAGATTTCATATTTCGAGAATTCCAATATAATTTAGAAGCAATCTAGATTTCATATTTTCCTCAATCTCATATTTTCCTCAATCTTTCCTTAAACCTATATCTATCATACTATTATCTTTCAAAATTTAGGATTAGCATCTTCTGCATCCTACGACCTCTGCCACGGAAGATTCGGACCGTCCATCATCAAAGCTCCAGCAGATCGTGACACGCATATTGCTTCCCCCCATAGTTAGTAAAATACGGGATGGAAATAAAACGTGGTACGGTACGTACGTGTATCATACGATTTTATGTTAAAAATACGTTAGTAAAAATTCGGCATAAAAGTACGCAGTTTGATTAATTCGAGTTTTTTATACGTACGTGTATAATTCGTAAACTAGTTATTCATTCGGAATAAAGAATACGGGTGCATTTTTTAATATTTTTGCATACAAAATGATTTATTTGTGTCCCACATAGCCATATTTTCATATTTTTATCAAATATTTGAAAACAATTTTTAAAGAATGTACTCGATTGTTTATCATTTATGATAATTACACTATTTACTCATAACTAATTACTTATGTAAAATAATACCAAACTATTTGTGTTGCAAACTTCGGGAAAAAAACTTAATAGGCATTCCCTAATCTTACAAATGATTATTTTAAAAATTAATACACATAACACATAAGACTCAAGTCCCTCAAGATACATACATACATACATACATACATACATACGTACATATAGCTATTTAAACTTAATATTTTTAATTTTTTATCATAACACTTGTAAATCTGTATAACAATAAATATTTAATATAGAGAAATAGTAAGAAAATATTTAATAGTAACTTACAAGTTATAACATTTTGGATGATAATTTCATCACTGCAATATTGTATGCAAGAAGTTTTGTTCGGAAGTATTGTACGTTTAGACGTTAAATACGAGTATTAAACTTTTTTGCTCAAAAATTCGAGTATTTTTCTTTAAGTCCAGCAATAGTACGAAATACGGAAGTATTTTTCATTTATACGTACGGACGGATATTAAACGGAAAAATTCGAAGTATTTACTAACTATGCTTCCCCCAACTAACATATTACAATTAGCGCTGTTAATTAACCTATCAAGATACCGCTTATTGGCATATCCATATTTACTGTCCTAGTCAGAAGATTGCTTTAATTCCCCACCTCCTTTCCCAGTGAATGCAATGAGATTATGTAAGGGTGAGATTAAAAACTCCTTTGATTCCGTAAGATTAAATGATTGACGTAATTATATGATCACATTTCGGCCACTGTACCAAAAGCTTGCTATGCATCACAAGTTTGTGTTGTGTTTCGGCATTTCAGTGTGGCGATGAACTCCCTCAAAATGGTCAGAGAAATGCTGAGAGGGTTTAATCATCTGTATGGTATATGACTCAAAGTCCTTAAACATAAAATTAAATCCCTTTCTTGATGACGCACTTTGATCAGAGCTGAAGATTTTAGGAAGAAAAATCAATCGAGGCTTTGTGAACTGACCAAATATCAGGACGAATAAACTGATTTATTTTTGAGGATATGAATAAACTGACTTGGGTGAAACAGTGAAAGAACTAATATCATTACGATACTAACATGATCTGGATATCCATCAACAAATACACTGCATAACTGCTCATAGTATTTACCTATTTTCAGTGACAGAGTCAGAAAATCAAGTCAGCCGGGACAAAATTCATGAAGTCAAAAGTCAAACTTAAAAATCAAAGTCAACAGTCAAAATTCGTTATATTGCATAACTTTTCATTAATAAAAAAAAAAATCGGAAACAAAAACATGCTGACTAGGAGGGGACTAGAACAGGGGTAGTAAACTTTACCAAAGCTTACAACTAACCACTTGTGCAAGTGAGTAGTTTTGAACTTTAAGGGGGGGGGGGGGGGTGTTTATATCTCTTAAGAATCATAAAAAATCTAAAAAATTATGGGTGCTAGTAGAAATTTTCAAATTTCGGGGGGGGGGGGGGCTGGTGGTTGTGTAGACATCAAAAATTATGTCTATTCTAAATTAATAAGAGAAAATAATTAAATTTATTTTCCTTATTAGCAAATTTAAATCGACCAACATGTCAAGCCCAAAAATTACACAAAGATGACATGATCCAAGCCAAATGAAAATTACATTCGGCCCAATTATGTGTCCGGATTGTTTTCTAGCGGGCTAGAAGCCAGGTCCAGCTAGCCCATAGAAAATCTCCACAAAATGGAGGTTACAAAACCATAAAATCAAATGACTCTAAATGTGGTCAAATGAGTTAATTCATAATTATCTCTCAATTATGGAGTTACCAAATTTAACTCCTAGAGAAGGTCTATAAATAGAGACCTCTCTCATGAGAAAAGAAGACTCATGCAAAAATCTTGAACTTATGCTGGATTCATACTAGCTTGAAATTCTGAAAAATCACTCACACCCTCAAAACATAAAGTTTCAAATTCATCATCGTTCTTGAGCTTCTCAAGGATTTAACAAGCACTTAGCGTGCCGAATTTCTCAAGACGTTCACACCATATCCGAAATACTTCGGACACTCTTGGATAATTTAGAGATTCAACAAGCACATAAACTAAGTGTCGAATCTCTAAAAAGCTAATCTCAAGAGTTCTCTTTAATCCTCCATTGATTCTTCGAGTCACAATTAGACTTTGTAGAGAATCATTTGGATTTTTATGAGATTAAGCCATCACGGCCCTCGTCTAAATATATTCGAACACTTCAAATTCAAAATAGCCATTCCCTATTCAACAACAAGCAATATAGTCGTTGATTTGGAAGAATTTAGGAGATTTAATCAGAGGTTACTTTTACGTGTAAAGTTCAGAGGAATATACCCACGCGCATAATTTTCTGAAAGAAATAAAATTTAATTTGTGCATTTATTTTGTGTTCTATTTTTTTCTTAGTTCGCAAAATTTGTGTTCACAAATTTGGCACGTCCAGTGGGACCTCCTCTTCCTCTCATGTTTATCTCCTGAAAACGGTTCTTACTCTTTGGCTCCAAACTCCATGGCCACGAAGAAAGTGCAAGTTACTGAAGGCAACAATAACTCTTCATCTGGTCTTGTAACACGCTTGACGGCAAAGGGGGGTAACAATATTGTGAAACCAAGTTTGGGAGTTAATCTTGTGAAAAGAAATGTTAGCAAGGTTAGAGTTACCTCTTTGAGTTCAAAAGGGAACACCACGACTCTGCTAAATAAAATTCCATCTACCATGAAGCATTCCCACTCGACTAATATGTCCGTGGATGTTTCTAAGTCGATCTCTGACGCGAACTCAAGTACTAGTTCACGTTCTGTTCCATCCTCTCCCAAATCATGGTACCCGACCGCCCAGAATAAATCAAACTCCTCTCACACAATAGCCATGCAAGTTATGACTACCGACACTGCTACATTCAAAGATAAATTGGCATCCATGAATAATTCCATTGAGAAATTCACAAAGATAGTTGCGGATAAAGATCTTCAAATTGCAAGTCTTATGAACAAATTAGAGACTCATAATATAGAATAGGTAAGTCAAGGAAATTCACATCCACTAGGGTTCTCCCACCAACATGAAGAAGTAAACCAAGCCGAAAAAGTGGATGCTTCAAAGCAGCTCCATGTGGATGATACACCTCGAACCACTGCGATGAGGTGGTAAATTCCCCACCCATCTTCAATTGCCTCGTTATTCGTACAACAACTCCAAGACATGATAACGAACACAATAAGAGCTCAATACGACGGACCTTCCCAGAGTTCTCTTGTGTACTCTAAACCATATACCAGACGTATTTATGAGATCAAAATTCCGCTTGGTTATATACCTCCCACATTCCATCTATTTAATGGAAAATGGAGAATAACACATTTTGTGGAAACGTGCAATAATGCAGGGACCGGAGGAGATTGGATGGTCAAATAATTTGTCCGTTCCCTAAAGAGCAATGCTTTTGATTGGTATACAGACCTTGAACCAGAATCAATCGATTGTTGAGATCAAATGGAGCGCGAGTTTTTTAGCCGCTTCTATAGCACTCGACGCACGGTAAGCACGATGGAACTTACCAACACAAAACAATGGAAGGAGGGATCTGTTGTTGACTATATAAATTGATGGCGTGCATTGAGCTTGGATTGTAAAGACAAGTTGTCAGAAGTTTCTGTAATACCCCGTCAAGTTGTTAGGGGTAAATCGGTAATATAGAAAGCGTTATGCAATTCTAATTAAAAAATTGAGCTCGGGTAAATTATTGTATTTTTGTTGGTAAGAAATTCGTCTAAAATTTATGGAAAATATTGAATTAGGACGCGAAAGTGAATACGTAATAGTTTACTTTATTTTAAGTTTTAACGTGAGTTTATTTTATTTTAACGCGGGTACAACCACCGCGAGATTGTGTGTGTGATACACTAGAGTACACTACCCGATGGTGTGCCACCCACACCTTAGCATTTTCTCAAAACTTATCACCTTCAACTTCCTCCATCTTCTTCGGCAAGATTGCCTTCATCTTGCTTGGCAAGATTGTGCCACCTTCCACTAGAAGCCTCCTCCCCCTTCAATATAAGCAACACCCTTCTCCTACAAGCTCCTCATCACCTTCATCATTATCACCTCCATCTTCTTCCCCAGCCACACCAACACCGCCACCACCACCAAGAGCTCCACCACCACCATTCATCTCCATCTCCTCTCTAGTCTCTCTCTCTCTCTCCCTCTGTTCTCTGCCCAGAAACAGAGACCCAGCAGCAGCAGCGGCGGCAAGCTCCGAAGCCGCCACCACCACTGCCGACGGGAACCACCACCCGAGCAGCCCCTGTTTCTCTCCCTCATTCCCTCTCTATTTCTCTCTCTGTCACCATCTCTCTGTTTCTCTCTGCCTCGACACAACAGCAGGAGCAAGAAGCAGCAGCGGCGAAGAGCCACCGCTGCCGCTGCCGCCGTCGGGAAGAGACCCGAGAGATCCCCACCACCAACACCTTGTTCTTGTATCTCTTGATTACTCTCTATCTCTGTTCTAACTCAGTAGAAACACCAGAAGAAGAAGAAATAGAGGAAGAAGGAACTCTGAAACAGAGGACGACCACCTACACCGTCGGTCACCATTTTTGCCGGCGAAGAGCTTCGCCGAATCGAAGCAGAGACACCCACAATAATTTTACCCATCCAATCAACTCCTAGGACCTCGACTAAGCTAGTAGAAGGCTCAATCGAAGCCCAGAACCACCGGAGAAGGTCCGGTCGAAATCCACCTCCGACGCCGCCGATCGGTCACTTGACCCGTCTCGTTTCTTGGCCGATTCTTGCGATTCTTGGCCTAGGTGAAGTTTACATAGGCAAGGACTACGACTAGAACTTTCAGACGCTTCTGGACTAAGGTAAGTAAATATGCCTAGCCTAGCGTGCCTAGCTCCATTCGTGTCGTAACATCGATTTTATTACATGTCTCAAAATATGTTTTGTGCTATCAATCGTTTTACTTGAGATTTCGTTACATTTTGAAATATTTGCTTTGAGACTGTCACACGAAGAATGATAACTCGTAAAGAAGGTAAAGTGGAAATAGTTGTGCGGGAGAAGCTTATTATTTTCGGGTTGACTTCTGTCACTCGGCCTGTGATTATTGTCGGGTTGACTTCTGTCACTCGGCCTGTGATTATTGTCGGGTTGACTTCTGTCACTCGGCCTGTGATTATTGTCGGGTTGACTTTTGTCACTCGGCCTGTGAATATTGTCGTGCTGACTTCTGTCACTCGGCCTGTGTATTTTAATCCGGTCGCAACCTGCCGGATTGCTCCATGTACTCACCTCTCTGGCCGCAAGAAGTCTTAGGGGGCTGTCGACAGTTAAGGTCATGGTTGCTAGTGATGGTATAGTAGTTTCTTCCCCGCATCAACTAAGTTAAAATGTGGTTTCTCTGAGACAAGGATGTTTATGGAAAGGAAAGAAGGAATAGATTGGGGGTTAACACTCCCCGTTGAGATTTCAGGAAGAGAATTGAGAAGAAAAAGATTTTATTCAAGTTTGTGCTCCATTCTTCAAGTTTATTCTGGTTTCCGTCTTTATAACTTTGGTGTGTTCTGTTTACTCTTTTAAAGATTTATTTCCTCCTCTTACTGTTTTGAGAATAAGACATGCCTCATCATCTGTTTACGAGCTAGGGTATTTATTTACTCATCATTTCCCAGCTGACTTTAGAAACTGCGGTTCTGTTTTCCTTCCCACCGCAGGTTTAGAAGCAGAGGGCCACGATATAGCTGGGTACGGGACGCACTAAGAAGGATATCATCATCAATAATAAAGTAAGCTAGTATGACTAGCATTAGCGGAATACTTTAGTAGTGACGTGTGGACAACTTTAGAACAACATGTGATGTCTAGTAGATGTAATATATAAAGACTTGTGTAATGTTTAATAGTAATGTAACGTATGGATGTGTTGCTTATGACTTCCACCAACACTTTAGCATCGCCCTCCTGGGCTTTCCGGTCCGGAACGGAAGGCTTGGGGACCACGGGGTGTTGCAGTTTCAGCCGTGAAAATGTGCATGCAAGGAATGCACTGGGGGCTTCTCTACATTCTCCAAGGGATCAAGCCAAGAACGTTCCAAGAATTGGCTACACAAGCTCACGATATGGAGATTAGCATATCCAATCATGGAAGAAAGAACATGCCCTTCATGGAGGAACAAGGAAATAAAATGAGCGATAATACGGAGAATACTCCCAAAGGAGGTATTATAGAAGTTATGGCAGTTTCTGCCAATCCTGTAAAGATATTTGCAAAGAACAAAAAGACGGCGAAAAAGAACAAAGAATGCCTAATTCAAAGAAGGACACAACCGACGTTGAAAGAGTTAAAAGAAAAGAAATACCCGTTTCCGGATTCTCATTTGCTGAACATGCTCGAAGACTTACTTGCTAAAAAAAATTCTCGTTACTCGAATGCAAGCGGCCTGAGGAAATGGGAAGAATGGGTGATCCATGGTATTGTTGCTATCATCGAATATTAGCCATCCCACATAGAAGTGCTTCATTCTTAAAGACTTGATAGTCGATCTTGCTAGAAAGAAAATCATCATTATCGATGACGTTTAGGAGTCCGACTACATCACTGCAGCCTATACAATTTTAGCGAGTGGAAAAATAAATGTTGACCATGAAAAGAACAAGTCCGCTCGCATATCGGTATTTGACCGCCTTAGCTCTCCCTCAACTCCAAGATCAACGATCTCTAGGTTAGAGAGAGCGTCGGATATGCCACAAAAAAATTTGTGTTCGCTCGACTTGGACAAGTGATGACTCCACCCGAGAAAGTCAAATTTGGAAAAGAAGGCGATGTTGCAATAGAATCCATCAAAGAAGATGTTGAAATGTGAAGTCTGTTTCCTTCACGCATGAAGGAAACATACTTCACACTATTGTTCTCACGAGTCCAAATTCTGATGAAGGCGAGTATGAAAAAGAGTGTCACCCATGAAGATGTCTCTCGCTCCTTGTCGCAAGAGCATAAATTGTACGACCCCTATAAAAAAAGAACAAAAAAAAAGACGAACACGTTCTGACTTGATCCCTTCCGGGTACGTAGGAAGCTTAGACATAGTCTAAGTTCATTCACAACAAATAAATGTACTACTCCTTTCCCGCAAGAGTATAAACTGTGAACGGTTAAATAAAAAAAGAAAAAAATATATGTACTACTCCTCGCCCGCAAGAGTATAAACTGTGAACGGCTAAATAAAAAAATAAAAAAAGAATATATATGTACTACTCGTGGCCCGCAAGAGTATAAACTGTGGACTGCTAAAATAAATAAATAAATAATAACAAAGTTATGATTATTTCTCATTCATGGCGCACATGAGTACGAAGCGATAAGTAAAGAACGCTTCCTACCACTCCATTTATTTTTCTTCACGAAGGAAGGAATGCCATATATTTAACTCATTTGACAATATGGCTATTTATTTATTTATAAAAAAAAGAGGGAAAGAGAGAGATAAAAATAATTATAAACTATGGAAGCCATGCCAAGTTCTCAATCTCGGCCCTCTCGGACATTAAAAGCTCCTCGAGTTTACGCACGACTTCGAGCTCTCCAGGGTTACCGATCTCGGCTTGTTCAATTTCATAACGCTCGTTTTTCAGCGGCAGTCTCCTCTTGTCGTTGAGTCACTTCCGTCTCCGCTTCAATAAGGGAAGTTCCGAGCTACGTAGATCGTGCATTAAGGCCATCTAACTCTCTCTGCAATTCAACTCACCTCTCTTCTATCAGGGTTAAATCAGACTTAAGCTTTTGAAGATCTGTAGCCTTACTATCTTTAAACGATAGAGCAATAGAAACACGACGATCAACATCTTCAAAGCGTTCAACTTGTACTTCTTGCGCCATGGACTTTGTGTAACATGACTGCACTGAAACAAACTTGCTCGCATTGACCATGTATCTGGGGACGTGATCTCGCAAGGGAGTATAATCTATCCCTGTTTTGGAAAGAGCCTCATAAAAATCAACAAGTTTTGGCTGCAATGAAATAGCTTCTGATGGAGGAGTCTTGCTAATCAACCCCTTAGCATAATTGACAATAATCAAGGCGGCTGATCACACAGCCCCATGACAGAGGCCTAGATGAGAACACCTAAACAAGAAATAGTGAAAATAACAGAAACCATAATCACAATATATAAGCGGACAAGGGTTTCTCTTCCCAATACCGCTCTGTGACAGAGGCCAAAATGAAAACGAGAAAACGAGAAGTAGTGAAAGTAACGGCAACAATAATCACAATAAGCAGACATGGTTGTCTCTTGCCAATACCGGGCTACGGTAGAGGCCAAAATGGAAGTGCCTAAGCAATCTGACCATATCAAACCGGCATGAATACGTGCATCCCTAGGAGCGCGCAAGAGCCCACAACATGGCTAATGCACGCATCCCGCAAGGAGAACGAAGCTTACGGATTGGTCAGCTGAATACGCGCATTCCATAGCGTGTCGTCAGGAAAAGAAGGTCTAGTGAAGAGCATTAGCGATACACTATAAGCAATGTATCCTATAATTAAAAAAAAATCAAGAACTTGTCTGACGGAAAGTGCAAGTTTTTATTTACCATGCTAAGGCGAATTGCAACCTAATAAATAGGCAAGACAAAGGCTACAATATGTGATACGAGTCCATCGGCTACGCTAAATCACACCCGGTTGAAATTTTGAGGAGAAGAGACGTGTGCAGCGAACAATGGGAAAGAGACCCCAAGGTTCAGCTTCCAAAATAGTCACACGTTACTCGGCACGATATCTGCAACCGCTTAGCTCTCCCATACGGGTGAAGAGAAATAGAACATTTGTTGGGTCTAGAGAAAAAAAAAAAGATTGTGAAGGAACAATGCTTGAGCACGACCTGACAAAGTGAAGGCCCTTTTAATAGTCAAAGAAGATTGTGAGTACAAGGCAATGATCAGGGCATTGATCTGGGATGGGATAAAGATCAAGTGTGTGTTCCCTCTTGAAATGGAGTTGACCTGAAATGGTCTTTGAAAATTCATAACTCCATCCATGGAGTTAATTTAGGCCCACTATAGATTGGAGAATCAAGGAGCATATTTGAGGTATTTGCCTAATATAAAAGTTCCAGCTTAATTATGTTTGACCACCATGCCAAATTCATGCTAGAAGAAAGAAATAAGCAACAATTCTCCCTACCTAAACGATTATAAACATGGTAGTGTTGCGAATCGAGAAGATGAGAGAGAAAGAAAATAAAGAGAGACAATAGTGTAGGGAGAGAATAGTGTTGAGATGTATCTTATTCTCCAACCCTAAGCCTCCTTATATAGGCATTAGGTGGGTTTCTAGACCAGAATATAATTACACAAAATATACCCAATTATGTGGTGGATATTCACATCAGTCCAATAAGATATTTCATAACACTCCCCCTTGAATATTCACCACTACGATGCCTCGTTAAAACCTTGTCATGAAAAACCCAGTGGGAAAAAATCAATGACTAAGGAAAAAGAGTACATCGGTGAATCGTATTTCGCTCAGCATCGTTGATGACATTCTTCTGGAACGCATCTGAATAATCTTGACAGCCTCGTTAAAACATTGCTTGGAAAAACCCTGTGGGACAAAAACCATAGCGAAGGAAAAAGAGTGCCGCATTTGGATTGGTTCTCCCCCTCTTGGTAACACCTTTGTACCTGACAAACAAAACCATTGCAAGACCAAAATCTAATAATATACAATTACTTAAACATAATAAAATGCATATGCACCTAAAATTACTCGCGAGTGTACACTTTCAATTTGCTTCAGGCAAAACCTCCATGGAATTTCACAAATTTGTGGTTCGTACGATCGTATTTGTAACTAGTTACTTTCACCCATCTTGTATTGTTCCTTAGTCCCCGAGACTAATAGAACATTACCATCATTCTCACCACGAGAAGATTATTTTTTTTTTGAGAATTTATCATGACCCATATCATATCATGTTCTCATTTTATAAGTCTCACGCTCAAAAGCGGACATAAACCTCAATATGAGTCTCACGCATTACAGCGGACATATAACCTTAAGATGAGTCCCACGCTTAAATGCGGACTTAAACCCAAAGTAACTCCCACGCTTAACAGCGGACATAAAATATCTACATGTATCCCACGCGTACCAGCGGATATGTAGTATTCGCATATATTGTAATTATGCTTCAGGTTGCAAGTACTTTGAGTACTATACATTTTGCTCTACATATTTATGTCACCCGAGCAATAGTTTGTGCGTGTGTTGACTTTGTTTTGGCCATTAATTATCTAGTCAACACTTTTTCCCTTTAACCCATATAAATTTTAAAGCGCTTAATATAATAATCATTAATTGTAGGATCATATGTCGTATTGAGGTACCTTTAGCTACTTCGAGAGCTATGAGCCTCTTCCAGGGCTATTCAACTACCAACGTTGGCTTTGATCCATATTAATGATAACCTTTCAAGATTTTCCTCATAATCTTGTGTTCCCATCTTGTAGAGCAATATATCAATATCCCAACTTATTTTGGATGCCTTGATTTATGTTCCTCTTCTGGAGGATTAACACATGTACACAAGCAACCCTTTAATGCTTAAAGTGTGTACCCAAACCGACACCCATTTGTCGAGAAGCTATCCATTTTGTTGGGATTTTGCATTAGTACATACCCGTAGAGACAATGATTTTGGCTCACGTCATGCAATAGGACCCATTCTCCCCCTCATGGCGTGAGCTATTTGATCATAACCATAATGATACTTTATTGATGCTTCAGACATCAATTTGTCTCATATGCACTTTGTATAAACCAATCAAAATTAAACAAAAATATTGACAATAAGCAATCTCTTGGACGCCGTAGTTCTCTAATCAAAGTTTCTTCCAAGAAACGCAAAAAGAGACGTAAATGTCAATACTTTTATTTAAAAGTGAGTGGTGTAGATTCTCTCTTCTGGGAGATCTTTTGATGTATTTTATAACTCCATGTTATAATATTATTTTTCATAACTTCTGGTATGAAAATCACTTTTTACGCATATAAAATGCTTTTGTCCAATAAACTTCATGGACTAAGAACATCTTCTGGATGCTCTACTTCAATCAATAACAAGTGTATAAACAGTAAAGTACTAAACAAGGTACCAGAAAAAAAAATGCGTAAACAGTACAAAAAATAAACATAATATAACCTCTTCAGGAGGGTGGATCATTATTTGAATCGTAGCAATCTCTTCAGGAGAATACTATTTATAGTATTTCATAACTTCATGTTATGAAGTCATAACTGCTGGTTATGAGTGATATCATGTAATATGTAACTTCGGGCACATATGGCATGGCCAGATTTAACATCGATGGCGATTACGAATGCTCTTCAGGAGGTTCGTTTTTGATCCATAATGAGAGAACAGAAGAATAAAAGTTGCAAAAAAAAAAAAAAAAATTATAAAAATTAGATAAAGCGAGGTAACAAAATATGACCTCTTCGGGAGGTTTAGAAGAAAAATTGTTGGACATCTCTTCAGGAGATGTAACTAAAAGTATGAATTCAGGTCATAAAAATAATTGTCGCAACTTCAGGTTACGATGATTTTTTTTTTGTTCCATAGCTTCAGGTATGGAAAAAAAATGGTTCAAATTATAATTTACAAACCTCTTCTGGAGATCTACTATGACTTCAGGTCATATAAAATTATAGTGTTATAACTTCAGGTTACAAGCGATTTCATGCAAATCACAACTTCAGGCGTGAAAATATATTCTTTATTTGCGTATCGGTAGCTCAGATCAATACATGAATTTGTTTAAAATTCTTACTTGCAACAGATTCAACCCGTATTGTTTTCATAAAAGAGAAACACATGCGCATCAATACGAAAATAAAGTACTAACATACACTGATAAAATTCTATATAGGGTAATGATGAGCCCTATCAAATGTAAAGAGACTAACATTTATGTTATTGGGTCAAAAGTCACTGCAGCATATCCTTGATTGAAAGAAAAATCTTTCCATGAAAAAAAAATCTTTCCAGGACACAAAAAATAAGGTCCAACTTGATTAAAAGAAAAATCTTTCCATGTAAAAATTTTTTTTTTCCAGGACACAAAAAAAAAGATCCAAATAGCAGTATGATTAGAGAAGGCTACTGCAAAACAAAGGGTCCCGTTTATTACGTTTCAACCAGAGCACATCCGATTTCTAATTCAGTTTTTGCCTTCAAGTTGAGCATATTAAAAAAGTCGAAAAAAATAAAAAAATAACGTTGTTGGTTGATTGGTTCCTCACCATGGATTGAAACTTGTTTATGTTTCCCTTATTTTATCAGATTAAAAAAAAAATCAGCAAAGATGGATAGTTAAATAAAAAATAATAATAGTGCACAACGTTTCTACAAACCTTACATACTGCTCACATATCACATAAGTCCCTTTATAGAAGGGAAAATAAATAGAACCCTAATAAAACAGTAAAAATTAATATAATATATGGTAGCTTGAGACATGAACATGATATGACCATCCATGACTTCCACATGAAAAACTACACAGACCAGTATAGATGGACAAAGTAATAAGATTGACAGTACTCACCGCATCCACGATAAACCGTCTGGACCGTCACATCATTGGATAGTGGCTTGTGAGGCAAAATCATAGTTGCTATCTACTAACTGGATGAGTCGGTCTTTTGTGTTTTTGGATCGCCAACAATCTCGTGTACTTGATGACTCAAAGTTGTTTCTTTTCGCGAATGTCTCTTGCTCGTAGAGCAATCGTGCTGATAACGTGTTGTGAATCGAGAAGATGAGAGAGAAAGAAAATAAAGAGAGACAATAGTGTAGGGAGAGAATAGTGTTGAGATGTATCTTATTCTCCAACCCTAAGCCTCCTTATATAGGCATTAGGTGGGTTTCTAGACCAGAATATAATTACACAAAATATACCCAATTATGTGGTGGATATTCACATCAGTCCAATAAGATATTTCATAACAGGTAGGCAATTGTTCACTAAAAACTGGTTCGCCATATCGAGATGCTGCAACTTTTTAAGGAAATATATGTAGAGTTGTACCGAAAAGCTCGACGAGAGTAGGGATGGCAATGTGGTTCGATCCGATCCAAAATCCGAGTGATTCGATCTGAATGGATCAAGTTCGAATTCGATCCATTTTACAATGGATCGGATATGGATATTAAGAATCAAAATCCGATCCGTATCCGGATTCGATCCGAATATGTTAGGATATCCGACCCAAAAGGATACGAACACACATAGTTTTACGAAACTATCCTTAGTTATAAAAAATTATGTTATATATATATTAGCAAATGACCCGTGCTCGTAGAGCACTTATAAAATAAAATGTCATTTATATTTGTTATCTCGAAACAAATTCAGATAATAAATTAATAGGGATTTAATATTTTTGAGTGAATAGATTAAGGGTGTTGATAATTACAGCACAAAAAACACTAGTTACTGCACAAGTAAAATTTCATAGACTAAACTATCCCTCATTAAGTAAGACTCGCAGTGGAATCCTTTAACTTCACACACGTATTTCAAAAGCGCTCTCTCTCTCTATCTCCTTAGCAGTGGGAGCAACAGTAGATTTTCATCCCATCAACAACCATGGGACGTCAAAGAATCGCCATCGCCAAGATAGACGACAAAGCGCCGGACCGGACTCTTCAAGTAGGTTCGCGAGCTCTGCAACGCCGAAGCCGGCGTGATGACTCTCTCCGAGGTCCAAATAAACAAACTCGTCATCAACGAAGTAAGCTACTTCTACAAGAAAACTCTTGTTAAAAAAAATGGATCTTTTCTTCTTTCTCTCCTGTTGTTCAGATTCCCTGTTTCTTGTTCTTCTTCTTGTTCAGTTTTATCCTCTGTTCCATTACTAAAATATTTTAGTAAAACTCAATCTATGCACATGACAGAGCTGTCCATTGCAGGTTTCACAACCTCAAAAGAATCTACCTTTAATTCAACCCCCCAAACCCAATCTTTCTCTCTCTCCTCTCGTTTATGCTCCGTTTCTCTCTTTCTTCGGTCACTTTCATCTCACTGAAATAAATCACACAACTCTCGGTGCTGGGCTTCCTCTTTCTTGAAGAAATTCACTTCGATGGTCAAGACCTCCATAAATCCCAACCTGTAAGTGTCTATATCTCTTCTGATTGACTTGTTTATTTGGTTCATGCTATGTTTTTTTTGTTCATGCCCTTTACTTTTAATCAAATTGGGTTTGTGGGTTTCTGCGGAAATGAGTCAAATTTGTGAAATAATGGCTCTGGTTGGTTTCCAGAGGAGAAGAGAGAAAGAGGAGAGAGAACCATCCTGGAGATCTTCAGTGAGAGAATGGACGGCATCAATCGGATGGAGAGGCGAAAGAGTCTGACTGAACGGCTGGGATTGAAGAACATATAGTATAGTTACTCTGTTGAGATAAAGGGTTGGTTGTTGAGGAGATTTTCACTCTGTTGTTCCCAAATCTAATTTACTCAATTGTTCCCACTTCCCACGGCAAGAGGAGACATAAGTGAAGAGGAGAGAGAAGTGAAGAGGAGTCTTACTTAATGAGGGGTAATTTGGTCTATAACATTTTAATTGTGCTGTAACTAGTGTTTATTGTGCTGTAATTATCAGCACCCATAGATTAATACATTAAATTTAGTGAGATAAGGCAGGGTTTTTGAAAATAGAAACAATATCTCAATATCTTATTAGATTAAGTAGATAAGATTGGGATTTTGAAAATATAAACAATATATTGATATACAATATCCAATAACTGATTTAAATTAATCTTCCATTGCATCGAAGAAAAATGATTTTAAATTATTTTAGAAAAAATTGTCATAAAATCAATGCACCAATATGTCTCAAGACATTTTTAAGAATTGGATGGCTTGGATCTTCTCATCTAGATTTTTTGGAGTGAAACACCTAGGTGATTTATTATATATATATATATATATATATATATATATATATATATATATATATAAACACATTATACAAATCACTACACATTATGTTTTCAGGCCTGAAAAAAATATTCAATTATGGTTATGGACAATTTTAGTCTTGTTTTGATTGAATTTGTAGACAATTTTAGACATTATTGGTGTCTTTAACCTTTGAATGGCTTGCTTATATTTCTTCGTGGATTTATATTTGTCATATTGCTAAATTATTTTTAATATATGTATACTTTAGGGCAGATTTTTTTATTTTATTTTTTATTTTTGCCGTGTTGACTCTTTTTACATATTTTTCTGAATTTTTTGTGTATTTTTTATGAGAAGTAAAAAATGCTTAGGATCCGAATCTGAATCCGAATGAGATCCGTTTCCGGAGATTTGGATTGTCGGATCGAATACGGATATTGCAAACTAAATCTGGTCCATGTTCGATCCGAATCTGTTTAGGATCCGGTCGGATTTGGATCGAATATGGGTCCACTTATTTTGATCGGATTCGGATATGGATATAGGTGGATCCGATCCGAATCCGATCCATTGCCATCCGTAGACGAGAGTACAACTACTATTTTTGTTCACTACGAACGCTCGAGTCGTTACAGTCTCTTAAACATAGCATGTCGTGTGCGTCGACACCGGTCGCGCCACTCAAAGGCACGACGTGGGTAAATTGACTTTGTTTGTCCATGAGTGAATTGGTGAAATCAAACAAGACAGACTATGGGGGCAAACTTTAAAAAAAAGAAAACTATTAAAAAAGCAAGTTATATGCGTTGTCCCCCCACATAGCACGTATTCTGCTCAAGAAAAGTTGACGTGGGAAAATACTTTAAATCCAGTCTCTCACGCAAGCAAGCATGTCGTCTGGACTTTGAAGTGGGGGCAATTTGAAGACATCAAAAATTATGTCTATGCTAAATTAATAAGATAAAATAATTAAATTTATTTTCCTTATTAGCAAATTTAATTCGACCAACATGTCAAGCCCAAAAATTACGTAAAGCTGACATGGTCCAAGCCAAATGAAAATTACATCCGACCCAATTATGTGTCCGGATTGTTTTCTAGCGGGCTAGAAGCCAGGTCCAGCTAGCCCATGGAAAATCTCCACAAAATGGAGGTTACAAAACCATAAAATCAAATGACTCTAAATGTGGTCAAATGAGTTAATTCATAATTATCTCTCAATTATGGAGTTACCAAATTTAACTCCTAGAGAAGGTCTATAAATAGAGGGGACCGGATCCTCTCCAGCCCGAGGATCCGTCCAGCCGCAAGATCTGACACGTCCATTGCAAACAACGGTTGAGATTGAGACAACAGGCTTTGTTTCAACAACACCGTATAAGTCATTATATCATCCCCTACCTCTAGCCTCTGCAACCACGGACTTTTTATCACCCTCTAGGAAACCCAACGCGTGGCGTCCCTGCAACCCAGAAGATCAATTCGGTTTTTAACAATTCACATCGTCGACTTTGCTTCTCATCATCCATGAAACATCTTCTCAAGTCCGATTCATAAACAATCACGATGTCAATCATCCATGAAACATCGAGGATTTTCTTCCCGGAATTGGCTCTAAAACCCCTCACTTGAATCACATGGGCTTCTGGGTGGATGAAACCAAATGGATTTCATAAAAAATGGCCGTCGTTTATACCATCCTTTGCTCGAATTGATTTCGTCTCCATCTATCTTGCCTGTTGGGTACATAGCAACTGAGAGATGGAAGTCGAAGAAAGGGGACCATATCGTTGAAAGAACTCTTGCTGGGATTATGCTTGGAGAAAGACAATGGGCATTGGTTGCGAGATAAGAACGAACAGTGGTTTGGTCGGTTTACGGGCAGAGACCGATTGCAGATGGAGGAGGTGAATGGGGGAGAGGAGGATCATGTATGGTCAGCACCACAGTCTATGTTACAGATTATTATCATCTCAACCATTCAATTCTTTCGACGGTCTAGATTAGGTGGCTGGACGGCTGGACGAAACATTCGGCTGGAGAGGATCCGTTCCCTAAATAGAGACATCTCTCACGAGAAAAGAAGACTCATGCAAAAACCTTGAACTTATGCCGGATTCATACTAGCTTGAAGTTCTGAAAAAACACTCACACCCTCAAAACATAAAGTTTCAAATTCATCATTGTTCTCGAGCTTCTCAAGGATTTAACAAACACTTAGCGTGCCGAATTCCTTAAGACGTTCACACCATATCCGAAATACTTCGGACACTCTTGCATAATTTAGGGATTCAACAAGCACATAAACTACGTGCCGAATCTCAGAAAAAACTAATATCAAGAGTTCTCTTAAATGCCCCATTGATTCTTCTAGTCACAACTAGACTTTGTAGAGAATCATTTGGATTTTTACGAGATTAATCCATCACGACCCTCGTCTAAATCTATTTGAACACTTTTAATTCAAAAGAGCCATTCTCTATTCAACAACAAGCAATATAGCCGTTGATTTGGAAGAATTTAGGATATTTAATCAGAGGTTACTTTTATCTGTAAAGTTCAGAGGAATGTACCCACGCGCATAATTTTTTGAAAGAAATAAAATTTTAATTTGTGCATTAGTTTTGTGTTCTATTTTTTTCTTAGTTCGCAAACAAGCAATATAGCCGTTGATTTGGAAGAATTTAGGAGATTTAATCAGAGGTTACTTTTACGTGCAAAGTTTTGAAGAATGTATCCACGCGCATAATTTTCTGAAAGAAATAAAATTTTAATTTGTGCATTTATTTTGTGTTCTATCTTTTTCTTAGTTCTTAAAATTTGTGTTTACAGGTTGCAATACAAGACCTCTCCGCACAAGAACACAAACAAAGATCCAACCGAGTAGGGTTCCGAGATATTTGATCACTGGAGTCATGGATACGATTTGCAAGGGAAATTTTTGTCGTATGAAACCAGAATAAAACGTATCCTGAATCGTCATGTTCTCTACTTCTGCGAGGATGTAGCTTGTTGCCGTCAGTCATACATCTAGGTTAACAGATTAACCTGTGTTGATTAACTTTGCAGAAACTTCGTCACCAAAATTACAAGTTTTCTAACACTTTCATGCAAGCATAAATACAAAACAAGCAAAACAATTAGCTCGTCAAACAGAAAGCCCAAGACTATACTACAATCTCCAATGAAGCTCCTCCAAACAGTTACAATCTCCGATGATTGCATATATAGGGGGGGTAAGACCGTAAGAGTGCAGGGCCAAATACTTCATCTTTACGGTTGACTAATGAGACAAGCGATTCCGCTAAGATCTGAGTAAGTGCATATGGTTAGCAAATATTGGAGGTAAATATTCATGTTGGGAAACCATTAGTAGTGTCTCCACCAGGGGCGGAGGCAAGATTTGAAATATAGTAGGGCACAAATTCGACAGATGAACGCTACTGAATTTCTAACGCACGTTTTAAATAGAGGTACTGTACTTTTGTAATTTTACCTAGGGCACAGGTGATATATTTGTCAAAATTTGGAGGTACTAGAGTAACTCTTCACAACTGGGGTAGGACACGTGCCTTATTGTGCCACATTCTCCATCTGCTGGTGGTCTCGACAATGATGATAATGCACAAGAATGGGGAGATATTGCAATTCAAGTACCATAAGAACGTGCTTTATTAAAGTTTAGGTACAAAAATAAATAAAAAAGGCTCAAACAAAGAAAACATTATCGTCCTGATCCTGTAACAATACTAAATTACTAAATTTCCTCACAAAAATTACTAAATTTCCTCACAAAAAATACTAAATTACTAATAAATAAATCAGGGTTTCTTCATGAGATTGGAGCCTATGACTTGTATGATATTACCCAAATTTTCCACGAATTGGTTCTCCTGTGCGAGTGAAGATCCTGCCTTGATAGACCTCAAAACGTCATCACAATCTTTTGTCCGGCCACTGATTGAATTTCCTACATCCTCGAAGGTTGCGTAGGCATTGATATTTCTCAGGTACGAAGATGCTTCTTTGATATCAGCATTAGACAACTCGTATAGTGTTTTACACAGTGTTAGAGGACCTTTCTGTGAAGGATCTGTAAATCCCTCAACTAGACTCTTCACCTTATCGAGTGCAAAGACCAGGCTTTTGCTCGTCGCATCAACTGCAATTTGTCCGAGGACAGTGAGGTCACTTGTGTCAGATCGAGGATCGCTTGTTAAAACGCTTATGCAGAAACCAGGACTTTTTGTTTGTTTACAAAACATTACAATACTACTGCTTTGTTGGAGGATAGTACTATATCCGTTGTTCTTATCTGCCGATAGGCTTGATCCTATGGTACAGAGGAGAAAAACTAGCATCAGAGACACTTTCTTCGATTTCTCTAACATTCTCTCCATCCTTTTTTGTGTGTTCAAAATATACTAATGATCTGTGATGAAAAAGGCACCTCTTTTTTATAAGGTGTATCAACTGAAGATATTTTTCCATGCATGAGATCTTCAATGTCTTCCAATGGAAGGCAATAATATTACACTACATGCAAAAAGTGATTTCACGCATCTACTTTTTGAGAAATGCTATGGAAATCACCAATATTTCGAGTCCGGATCATCTGTATCCTTATTGTGTATCATTCTCCGTATTCTTATCATCTCCAACTTTCCTTCCTCACAGATGCAATCATGCCAAATAAGTACTCATACTGCCAATCTTGCATTTAGGTGGGAGATGAGTGGGAGATATGGTAAGTTCCATAACATTTTTTGTATCGAGTAATTACACATATATTAAGGAATTCGTCTTTATAATTAAAAATTTAAATATAAATCATTTTTATATTTTCGATTTCTGGTGTCCCTTTTTCTGTCACAGATTTTTCTCATTGTTTCATTAGGAATATTTTTTCTCACCATTACCCTTCCATGTGATGTTTTCCAATTAGTAAGTCATTTTTTAAAGCAATATTTTCAAAATACAATGACACCTATTATAATTAGACACAACGTTTCTGAAAAAACGGAGATTTTAGCCTCCAACCGATAATCTCTAGACCTTCAAAAAATTGAGATTCTTTTTCCAGTCTCCAACCCAGTTAACCACCTAAATCTTCATTTATCAAATCTCTATTTTGTCTCTACCTAACTCTCTAATTTTGAATATTAGCAACTTCAAAAAAAAAATTATTTAGCATATGATTTCATTTACTAACATTATTATCGGACACTGCACGCTAATAATAATTACATTCATTGATAAATATTGCTAATAAACTTTTAACAATGTCATTTTTGTTATGAAACTGAAAAATAAAAAATATTGTTAAATTAAAAAATGTTACATAAAATAAAATGCATCGTGACATTAAGAGAAAATAAAATGCATTTAACAAATAAAATAAAGTAACACATAAAGCAGCTAGGGTGATAGCTCAAAGTGGTAGAGCGTGGAAGCCCCTGCATGAGGTCCTGGGTTCAAACCGGTTGACGATAAAACAATTTCTCAAAAAAAAAGTAACACATAATAAACCAAAATAAAAAGAACCTGCATGTGTAGTTGTAGAGTTAATATTTGTATTGTGCAGAGCTAATGTTACATGTTTAAATGAATTTTAGTTCTTCTAAACGTAAAGTATAAACTTTAAATAATATAGTAGTATGATATTATAAAAATGTCAATCTACTCAACTTTTTGAAACTGATATTATTTGATGACATTTGATTTTTTCTTTCTTTTTTTTTTTTTTTTTTTTTGAGAAATATGGAAATATATAGACTTATGACAAATTTTTATCAGTCAGATATTCATTACACACCATTTCAGGACAAGCAACACACCAAGTTAATACATTTGGTGTTCCTGAAGCACAATAACATAATTTATCAGCTACTTTGTTTCCTTCTCGAGAAACCCAACAAACACTACTAACATTTAATAATATAAGTTTTCGAGAGATGCATTGAAACAATTGGTTCATTTCCGAACCTTTCAATCGGTGATTGACCGACTCTTCTCTCTCTTGCTGCAAAGCTCTGTTAATTCTCATCTTCAGGTTCATCGAATCTATCTCCACCATAATCGTTCTGAAACCGTATGCATAGATGAGATTGATACGGATCGACTGTGTGATCTGGGTCAACCATATCGTTAATTAATTATTTAATATTATTAGATAGTTAATTATTTATTTAGTTAGTAATTATTTATTATTTATTTAATTAGTTTTTTATTTAATTATTTAGTTGATCCGGGCTTGGCCCTTTACATCTAGGGTTTAGTTTAGTTTTCTATTTAAACAAAATGTAATATTCAGTTATTTTTATCAAATGAATTGATTATTGAAGAAATATTTATTCGGTCAACCAATAGATTGTTAGAATAGCGTCGTAGGCTATAGGCTACGTGGTTAGTTTTTGAAGGTTTTCACAAAATCGTTACAACCCGATACCTATCTGGTATCAATTGACGCTTTCATTCAGTTTCGCCAAACTCTGGCGAAATCATTGTGAACACACGAGCTTTCAACATCGAACAATGGCGTGAAGATTAGAATAAAAGTCAAGATGATTTCAAGGAAGCTGTAGCGGCGATCCTAAAGGATGCTCTCGAACAACTCAGTCAGCGAATACTCGAGCAGTTGGAAGAGCAAGAACAACCGCTGTCGGATGAACAGACGTCACAAGAGCATAACCAAGACCCGTCGGTCCCGAACCAGATCACGCCGCCGCCAACTGCAGTCGAGCCCCAAGACCCATCCATTACAGTGCACGATGTTCCGACGAAGATTGTCGTTCCGACGACGATGCCGCAGCAACAGCTCATCACCGGAAACGCGCAACAGGCCGCTCCAGGTACTGCTGGCGAATTGATCTTCCTCCGGTCATCAATTCGTAGCCCCACCAGTCTCAGAAGGATCGGAGGGCGATCTCGAGTTCACGGAGAAATTGTCACAGCAATAGGAGTTTCCACGCATCTCCACGCGCCGTGGGACGCTGCTGCCTCTTCGCCTCGTCCAGATTCACGCGCTCGGCTCGTCCGCCGGCTCCGAGCGTTCGCGGCTGATAGACGGCTCGGTTGTGCCTCCGGCTTCCTTCCGGATCGGATCGAGCCGATGGCTCCTCCACGGCTGGTTGGCTTCCGATCGGCTCCACTTGAGCCGCTTGCTTCTGATCAGCTCCAACTCAGCCACCCCGATCGCGATCTAGAGCAACCACCCTCTTCGTCGGCGACAAAGCAGGCGACATCTATTTAGTATTATTAGATAGTTAATTATTTATTTAGTTAGTAAATAGTTATTATTTATTTAATTAGTTTTTTATTTAATTATTTAGTTGATTCGGGCTTGGCCCGTTACGTCTACGGTTTAGTTCAGTTTTTTATTTAAACAAGATGTAATCTTCAGTTATTTTAACCGAATGAACTTATTATTTAAGAAATCTTTATTCGTCCAACCAATAGATTGTTAGAATAGCGTCGTTGGCTATAAGCTACGTGGTTAGTTTTTGACGGTCTTCACAAAATCGTTACAACCCGATACCTTTCTAGTATCAATTGACGCTTTCATTGAGTTCGCCATCCTCTGGCGAAATCATGGTGAACACATCCGCTTTCAACATCGAACAATGACGTGAAGATAGGAATAAAATTCGAGAGTATTTCAAGGAAGTTGTAGCAGCGATCCTGAAGGATGCTCTCGGAAAACTCAGTCAGCGAATACTGGAGCAGTTGGAAGAGCAAGAACAACCGCCGTCGGATGAAAAAACGTCACAAGAGTAGAACCAAGACCCGTCGGTCCCGAACCAGATCACGCGGCCGCCAATGCACTCGAGCCCCAAGACCCAGTCATTAAAGTGCACGATGCTCTGAAGAAGATTGTCGTTCCGACGACGATGCCGCAACAACAGCTCATCACCGAAAACGCGCAACAGGCTGCTCCGGGTATTCCTGGAGAATTGACCTTCCTCCGATCATCAATTCGTAGCCCCACCAGTCTCAAAAGTATAGGAGGGCGATCTCGAGTTCACAGAGAAACTCTTACGGCAATAGGAGTTTCCACGCGCCGTCGGACGCCGCTGCCTCTCCGCCCCGTCCAGATTCACGCGCTCGGCTCATTAGCCGGCTCCGCGTGTTAGCGGCTTATAGACTACTCGGTTGTGCCTCCGGCTTCCGTCCGGCTCGGATCGAGCCGATGGCTCCTCCACGGCTGGTTGGCTTCTGATCGGCTCCACTTGAGCCGCTTGCTTCTGATCAGCTCAACTCACCCACTCAGATCGCGATCTAGAGCAACCACCCTTTTCGTCGGCGAAAAAACAGGGGACATCTATTCCGGCGACCCAGCACATCCTCACAGCCCTTCCTATGTGCGGCGTCGTCCACCACAGTCCGCCACCCCGACCGCCGACCTCCGTCGCCCTTCTCCAGCCGGTATCCGGCCACCAACCACCACCCCAATCGACGACGAAGCAGGCTTGTCCAGCAGCGCCACCACAACCACCTCCACCATCGTCCTCCATAGCCACCTTCAGCAAGAGGGGATGATAGTTCCTAAACCAGTTAGGGTTCACAACCCGTTTGAGCTCAACTTCAAGTGTGGGCTGAGATATCCAGATGGACTGACTTTTCAATTTAGGCTTAGACCTACCTACAACCGGATTCAATGCTTCCATTGGGTTTTATTTTTATTTTGGGCCCAAAAATTTTTGCCAGAAAATATTTGGGCCTCGTGCTGATTTCGGTCTACAGTGTGATGTCCCAAATGTCGTCGTCCACCCATTTGATACGGGCGGTAGTTATGGGTTTCTTCAAGATTAATTGTGGACGTCTTGCCGCTTCTTCACGCATATCCACCTTGAGGACAAGGTGATTTTTAACCGCGGGGGAGTTGATACGGATTAACCGTGTGATCCGGGTCAACCATATTGTTAATTAATTATTTAGTATTATTAGCTAGTTAATTATTTATTTAGTTAGTAATTATTTACTATTTATTTAATTAGTTGTTTATTTAATTATTTAGTTGATCCGGGCTTGGCCCGTTACGTCTAGGGTTTAGTTTAGTTTTCTATTTAAACAAGATGTAATCTTCAGTTATTTTTATCGAATGAATTGGTTATTGAAGAAATCTTTATTCGGTCAACCAGTAGATTGTTAGAATAGCGTCGTAGGCTATAAGCTATGTGGTTAGTTTTGACGGTTTTCACAAAATCGTTACAACCCGATACCTTTTTGGTATCAGAGATCCAAGCCATAGTTAAGAGCTTCATCTTCAAGGCTGGTCGAATCATCGTGGAACGAAAAGTTATGTTTAAAACAACATTTATGAATTTTTCGAGAATTTTTGTTGATAATCGGTTGGATACTTTAATATCTATTCTCTATAAATAGAGATTCGGAGCTGTATATTATTTTATGCTTTGGTGAAGAATTCGAGTAGATCGGTTGGATATTAAAATGTCCATATCTTCATCGAAAATGGAGGAATGCAATTATGGAAATTGATCGATTGAATATCTCTCTATTTTCTACCAGCAGCATCAAGAATGGAGGGAAAAAAAAAGAAAGATATCAATTGGAGATGCTCTAATAGTGAAGTCAAATAGTAAAAGGAAAGGCTTAATTACTTAATGCATACCTCCAGTGTACCAAAACTAAGACATTGCAACCTCTATTTCTAGAATAGGTTTATTGCATCCACCATTTGTAATTAATTATATTTGTTTCCATTAATAAAAAACCTTCCAATATTTAACGGAGTATTTCGTTATACAAGAATATCATATTTATTGAGGGTAAAACTGTCTATTTGTAAAAATATGAACACCACCCTACACTCGATAATAAACCCAAATTCTGGTGAGATAAGGGCATCACCAAGAACCATAAATCAAACCCAGCTTCACTCCAATTAACAGCAACCCACACGAATCGAACCATAGTCGTCTGGCAACAATCCAATTAAAAATTTATACAACAAATCAAAAGCATGTGAAGTACAGAAGGAGAGACCATCGCCGGGAACGGAGAGAGAGAGAGAGGGGTAGGCAGAGAGACGGGAGAGTGAAAGAGGCATAGAGGTGGGTCAAGTTGGAGGCGGCGTGGTCCGATGCGGCTGAAGGCCGTAGCCTTCAGTTGTAACTCGATTTTGAGTAAGCCGTGAGAGAGCTAGAGGAATGGATCCGTCGGAAAGAACAGAGAGAAACAATAACAACAACGGTGGCTTCGTCAACTGCTACCGTTTGTGAGTTCCTTGCAGAGAGCAGAAGGAAATAGAGGCTGTGAGAGGGTAAAATGACAAAAATATATGACATGTTTCATTTTCGTAAAGATAACTATTGATATTTTAAAAAATTGTAAGTATAAAATTGGTTGTAGATAAATTAATCAAACGCACTTTCTGGAAAAGCATCTCCGCCTTGCTTCCTGAAAACTGTTGCGGGACAGCATAAACTGTCCGGAAAAGCAGAAATTTTATTTTTCCCAAACACACTAAAACTGTTCTACTGTCGGAAAGCAGTTGTGCTGGCAGCAGAAGCATTCCCAAACTCACCCTTACTACCTTCGTTTCTTCTCTTTCAACTTAGGTTGACTTTTTTACCCGTATCTGGGTCACTTTAACTCGGTAATTTGAATAGTAAAACGATATATTTTTTTAACAATTTTTTTCATAGTATTGTAGAGTAAACTTAACTCTATAAGATCATGTAAAGATTACCAAATTCTTGTATCATTTTACTAACCAAATAACATGGTCAAAGTGACCCAGTGAATAATGTCTAAAAGTGAAGTAAGCTGAAAGAGAAGAAACAGAGGTAGTATTCATTTTCTTTTCATCTTCTTCAAACTTTATCTCTTTTTCAACTTATTTTACATTTTTTACTTCTAATGTAAGTTTATTATTTTAGTTTGGACATAAATACTCTCCCTTATTAGATGGTGTTTGAAAGAATTTTACCAGTTGTATTAAGAGCCTGTTTGGTATTGCTTTTACTCTCTAGAACGCTGCATTTCGAATCCAAAAACGGTATATATGTGTTTGGTAAATTTTTGTTTTCTGCTTTCTAGAAAGCAACTACTTTCCCACAACAGTTTTTGAAAAGCAGGGAGGGGTTGCTTTCTACAACATGTTTTTTGATTAATTTATCGTTTAACATCATTATTCATTAATAAATATTAATAATTTTTTACTTTTATAGTAATATATATTTTATCATGTCTAAAATGGTCGTTTTGACATTAACAAATAGTCTAAAGCACTAATTACAAAACACTAAATGTCAAAAGTACTTCTCCACATCAGATTTTATACAGAGTTTACCAAACACTTTTTTGTTTAGATTCCCACTACAGCTTTCTCACAGTGATTACTACATAGCAGCTTTCTGAACCGCAAGAACTTTACCAAACTAGCCCTAAGTAAGAATTATTGCAAATGAGGGATGCAATAAGCCTATTCTAGAAACAGATGTTGCAATGTGTTAGTTTTGGTATACTGAAGGTATGCATTAACTAATTAAGCTAAAAAAAATAGTTTATAGATAACACTAAGATTGGGCACGTGGGATGCACGATTTTGTAATATAAATTAAAATTCAAAATTCTTTATTCAAAAATAAAAAATATATTCCATTAAATTATTAATAATTCCGCATCTCTTTACAGAAGTTAAATTTGTTTCTTAAAAAAATTCTATTACGTTTTATGTAAATAATGAATAAATTAAATATGGGGAAGACATTTTCCACCCCTATTTTTAGTGAAAATACCCTCTTCCCTGACGTATAAAAAGTTCCAGTTTGCACCCCGAAACGAAAAAAATTAGGAAACATTGCACCTTTTTGTCATGTTCCGCCAAGAAAGTGGGTTGTACCACCCTGCAATAACTAGTAGGTCATAATTGGATATCTTTAAACTTGAAGCTCAAACTGTAGTATTTTAAAACAACTTTGAGTTAGCTGTACCTAGTTCAACAGTAACTGCTGAGTTTCGATCTTCGATCTGACACAGTTGTAAGAAATATGCCGTGAGAATAGTCTTTGACATATTTGGGGTCATTTTGAAATATAGCAAAGAAAGAAGAGACAACTTGTATTCTAACCCTCGATTTTGACTATTTACATTTGACACCCTTCGATGTGTGACTCATGCGAGAATGACTTGTGACAAGTGTCAAACTTTACTATGAGTTGTCACTTCCTCTAGTAGCTTCCAAATGACATGGAAAAGGAAAACGGAAAAACAGAAAGTGGTGGAGAAACATCTTTTTCTTCCTCTTCACTACCAAACACCGCCATCTCCACCACCAAAAAACCACCAATTCTGTTGGAATTGTTCCCTAGAGGCAATCAATTAATTGTGACGAATATGTGGATTTGCGATTCATTATGTTATCGATATGGAGATATGTTAACATGAATGAAGTCCTTAGAATATAAGTGTTATATTCTTAAATATCCCTAGTCAATTATAATGATTAATGGGACAATCATCTATAGACTAGTATGGGGTTGGATTGATATGGAGATATCAGGATCCAAGACATGGGTATGCATTAGGAGTAATGGCATACTAGATGACCCACAACGAGAAGGATATATTAGATTATGTTGAAGTCACAATCGCTTCTCGTAGTGCTAATAATATTGCAATCCTTAGACTTGAATTCACTAGATACTCTAGTTGTGAAATATTGTGCTTTGATGCTATCAAACGCTAAACCGTAACTGGGTGACTATAAAAGTAGCTATCGGGCATGATAGGAAGCAAGCTTAGAGATCGTAGTGATATAGATAGGATTTTTCCCTCCCACATAATGGGAGAAAATACCCACGGCCACTCAAGGGATGAGGCTTATTGAATGTCTGACCAGACTCAGATAAAACAATATGGAAATATTGATGTTATCTGCTAGTATAAGCATATTCCCAAGATCGAGGAACTATGGATTGGATATACGAGTGTGAATATTTATGTCTCGTGTCCAATCCGGAAATGGAGACAAAGGGATAGTGCAATATGAGATATTGGGCACAAGAGGTTTGTCGAGATCACTGACTATTTCTATTAGTTGGGTGGCATGAATGTGTTGCTAGACACCGCTCCATGTTAGTAATAAGTTACTACCAACTAGATAGAAACCTATGGGGTCACACGTCAAATAGAGTAGAGCTAGATTTGGGTTTAATTAATATTGATTAATTAATAGAAGGATCATTGTGCAACACCTTGCAAACTTAGTAGGACTAATTTGCAAGGAAGGGAATAATTCTAGTTCATGTAGAATTAGGAAACACCTTTATGGAAACAACAAGGAGTTGTTGGAGTATATAAAAGAGGCTCTAGCTTCCTTTCCACTTGATGTTAATGTTATTAGACATAACAAAGAGAGTGGGAGAGAGAAAAAGAGAGAGAGCAAGACACGCCTAGAGGCACACGCCCCTAGGCCGTCTGCCCTTCCCGTCGGCGCCAAAGAGGAGGGCGAACTCCTCTTGTCCTTTGTTGCTTTGATCTTTTTCTCTCTTCCTCCGGGTTCAAGATAGCACTTGTTTGAAGAAAGAATCTAGATCAAACCTCTAGACGTGGATCAACGGTAGAGACGAGGACATCATTCTTCGTGTGATCTCACAAATCAAAAGGTACACAATACTATGTCTCTTATCATGTTATGATATCTCCTCCTGACGATCCGTGGTGGGCTTTGAAGTAGGAATAAATTTTGTTATTCCGCTGCGTTACCTACGTCAAAACCCGACAGTGGTATCAGAGCCACAGGTCGTAGAGCATAACATGATTTTATGTGTTACGATTTCAGTTTATACACCGTATTATTGTTATTACGCGAAAACTGAAAATAATTGGCATAGTAGATGCAATAAACAAGATCTAATTTTACATGGGATGTAGGAGTTAGTGAGTTTTGTCACATATGATGTGAATAATTTGGATCAAGAACTAGGGTTTGGGCATATGCTTGGAAAAGGAGTTTTCCATGTATGGAAATAACTAAACTTGGACAACAAGGAAGAAGTTGTTTTAGAAACAACTAAACTTGGGCAACAAGTAAGAAGTTGTTTATGGAAACAACTAAACTTGGGAACCAAGTAAGGAATTATTTTGGAAACAATACCATAACGGTGTTTTGGAAACAACCTAACAAGGAAGGAATTGTTTATGGAAACAATTCCATATATTGTTTTATGGAAATAATTCCATGAATTGTTTATGGAAACAATTCCATGAAACTTTTATGGAGATAATTTCAAAGAGGAGGAGTGGCCCATTGGACCGCCCACCTCCTTGCTTGCCGCCCAAGACACGCGGTCCCAGGGGCCGGCACACCCTAACGCACGGTCTAGCCGTGTGGGCTAGGGGCCGGCCGACCCTGGCCTAGCGTGACGGTTCCTTGGTTGATTTTGGCCATTCTTTGGTAAATCTCTTGGACCGTTTTGACCCTAGTATGTCCAAACAACTAAAATTGAACAAGCGCGTTAAAAATTGGTTTTAACTGTATTATGTGCTTTGTTGCATGGTGGATGGATATGGCCTAGGATTGTTGGTGTTTATTGCTTTGTGGTTTGGTTTACGGCCTGCGAGCTGATCAAATTAATGTAATAATTAATTATGTTTTACGGCCTGCGAGTCGTCTTTTTCTCCTCGACATGTGAGGCTTTTGTTATTTATTTATTCTAGATGTTAGGCTATAATTAGAAATAGTTAGATGATAGCCAAGAGCATGGAGAAGAAGACCGGAGGACCAAAGGAGCCAAAAGACAAAGATGACGTCCCCTAGGCGTGCGGCTATGGTGGAGCACATGGAGGTGAGCTCGGCACTTTAGCGAAATTGGATATCATCATTGGCTTGATAATATCATTAGTCTAGGGGCCATATCCATGCCACATTATTTTTCTTTTGTGGATATTTATTACCTATGTCTTGTTATTTATTTTTGTGTGTACGGCGATACTAGTAAAACGTTAATAAGATAATAATAAACAAGATTGGTCTTTTAATGTGGATTGCCCAATCTAAATAAGTAGATCAAGTTGATTAGATCAACCAAACAAGTTAAGAAAATTAAATTCCTCAATTAAATATTGCGTTTTGCCTTCTCTTGCCAAAACACCCTTCATGATCAGGGTTCATTAAAATTCGGGCTTGCCAAAGCAAGGAGATTTTAATTTATCATGGTGTGTTGCGGACGACACAAGCTAGTAATGTGTTTATGTTGAAGCAAGAGGTTGGACGCAACTGGGTAAGATTCAATTGGATTGATGAGCCTAGATGCATGACAATTAGGTGTTATCTAAAGGATAAAGAATAAAGAGTTATTCACCTAATTGGACCAAGAGTTGCATGGGATGCAATTGGAATGGTTCCTACCTAAATAACCAATTCTTGGGTGACTTGCCAAAGCAAGCTCAAGAAGAAGTGAAAAAGGGATCTTGGACCCACTAGAAAATATATTTGATATTTTCCGCATTAATGGCGAGGGCTATTAATTCGAGAAAAATAGTGGGAGCTATATTTAATAATTTAAATCCTTGTTGAATACAGTTATACGTCACAATGCTTTGCATAATCTTATAAGTGTTGAATACCAATCGCTATATAAAGCACTTATAAAGGGCTTAAAGGCAAAACATGTTAAATGGTTAACAGCATGGGTAAGGGAAAAAAGTTTGTACCGACCCCATGGGTATAGAGCAAGCTTGTTGCTAAATCAAGTTGCCTTAAAGGTCCCATAGGTGACATGGAGGAAGAGAAACTGCCTAAAGTACCTGGAAGGAAATAATAAAGGAATTATGAATTCCAAATTAGGTAATTTTGTTATAGAAGTCAATATGTCTATCTCATCATCATGAGTATATGATACTAGACGAGGATCTCACATTTATATAGAAATGTGGTGGATCTCAAGAGAAGTAGAAAATTGAATAAGTAAAAAAAACCTACACGTGTGGCAATGAAGCAAAGGGTTGCTGAATTAGCCGTACGAAATTATTTCTACCTTTATGAAATTGTTCATGAATTAGAAAAAAATGATTATGACACTCCTATGAGTAGGATCATTATCACAGTTTCTTGTTTGGACAAGAAAGTTCTCTATCATAATAAAGGACAAATTTTGTACCATTTATTCTGATATACATTATAGTAATGCAATTTTGTCTAAATGGATTGTATATCCTTGATCATGATAATTTCATCTATAACATTATATGCAAACTAATCAGAAAACCTACTCAGAAATTCTAGAACTCATTTGATTATTGAATCATATGAGATATGTAAGACTTATCTATTAGGCAAAGATATGATCTTTTGGGAATCATACATACTGATGTATGTAGGCCACTAAGCGCAGATACTGAAGATGGTTTTCAATACTTCATCATATTTACTGATGGGGTCAGAGAAATATGGATTTTTATATCTTATGAAGAACCAAATCTAAATCATTTGAATTGTTCAAAGAATTCAAGAATGAAGTAGAAAGCTAGTTTGGCAGAAGTATCATAGCTCTACGATTGGATCATGGAGGAGGATACTTAAGCCATTAGTTTGAACATCTATGGGAGTATGGGATGTGATCCCAACCCACTCTACCTAGAACACCATTAGAGAATGACGTGTCTAAGAAGAGAAATTGTCCTTGTTGGACAAGGATCGATCCATGATGTCAAACAATAACTTCCAGTTTACTTTTAGGGGCTATGTTCTAATTACAGCAAAATTCGCCCTTAACCTTGTTCCATCCAAATAAATTATGAAAACCACCATATGAGACATGCACTAGAAAGTGTCCTAGTAGGTCATTCATAATGATTTTGTTTATGTAGTTTATGTAAAGGTGTTTACAGAACTCAAATCGGATAAATGTTTTGTGGGATATCCTGAGGAAACAAAGGATATTACTCTACACTCCAATCGAGAACAAATTGTTTGTTGCTCGAATCGCTGTGTTTCTAGATAGAGATTGTCTTTAAAAGAAACAGTGGGAGCACTGTAGAACTTGAAGGAGTTCAAGAACCACAACAGAACATTGATCTGTTTGATGGAACATGAGCAGGATCACAAGGTGTTGTGGAGCAACCTACTCAGAAAACACAAGAACCTTGTAGGTTAGGTACGATATGTCAAGGGACTAGAGAAATAAGAATTTCTCATAACCCGTGATATATTACTCATCGAGATGAGCCTACAACCTATGAGATGGCCACGTGTGGGCCATACTCTCAGAAATGGCTTGGAGCCATAAGATACGATATGGAATCCATATATACCAACAAAGTATGCACTTTGGTGGAACCACCTGAATGGGTAGGACCCATAAGGTGCAAGTGGGTTATGAGGAAACCAACATGGATGGTAATATGATTAATTTTTAAGGGACAACTGGTTTGAAAGGGTTTCATGAGAGTTCATAGTATAGACTATGACGAAATCTTTCCCCTGTTGTGATGCTTAAATCCATTCGCATCTTGCTTGTAGCAATCTATTTATAGATTGAGTTAACCTTCTTGGAGTTGGATTCTTCAAATTTATGATACAATCAAAGGAGTTTGGTTCTATCAAAATTGAAGATAAAGCTTGTGTTTACAAGAAGGTTAGTGGGAGCACAACTACGTTTCTGGTCTTGTATGTGGAGACATACTAATCATTGGGAATAATGTCTCTACTCTGCAATCTGTTAAAGATTGGCTAGATAAATTGAATTCCAATAATAGACTTAGGCGAGACGATCTATAAAATCTATGGAGATAGATCAAAGTAATTTTTCAGCCTGAGTCGTGGTACATATATTGACAAGGAGTTGAAATGGTTCAACATGTAAGAATATGGATTCTTACCCATGTCACATGGAATTAGTCTTTGGAAGACTAATTGTCTTTTCAATTAGATTGAAAAGGGACCGTATGAATAAGATTCATGAGATACGCCATGTTATGTACTGGGCCAGATGTGTCATATGGTATGACACAAAGATACCAATCAAATCCAAGTGAGGTGTCACTTGATAATTGTCAAGATTATCCTTAAGTACTTGAGAAGGAATAAAGGATGAATTCTTGATAAATAGAGGATAAGAAGAGTTTACTGTAAAGAGTTAGAGTGATGCGAACTTCAAAGAAAATTTCATATTATAGTCAAGTTTTCTGTTTTGTACTAGTGTGAGTGATTGTGAGCTGGAAAGGTTCCAGGCAAGATTCAGTCATTGATTCTAACATAGAGGACTGAGTAAATTATAGCATGAGATGCACTTACTCAGAATATTCAATCTCAATCAATTGTTGATAGAGGAGATGTGAATATTTGCAAAGTACTAGCACATGTCTCGCCTGCCATGTCCCCATATGCAGTGTAGACGTGGAGGACCGCGCTAGATCAGGCATATGATGCAGGAGATTGACTCTAGTTCAAGTGGGAGACTGTTGGAATTCTGCCCTAGAGGCAATCAATTAATTGTGACGAATATGTGGATTTGCGATTCATTATGTTATCGATATGGAGATATGTTAACTCTGCCCTAGAGGCAATAAATTAATTGTGACGAATTTGGGATTTGCGATTCATTATGTTATCGATATGGAGATATGTTAACATGAATGAAGTCCTTAGAATATAAGTGTTATATTCTTAAATATCCAAGTCAATTATAATGATTAATGTGACAATCATCTATAGACTAGTATGGGGTTGGATTGATATGGAGATATCACGATCCAACACATGGGTATTCATTAGGAGTAATGGCATACTGGATGACCCACAACGAGAAGGATACATTAGATTATGTTGAAGTCACAATCACTTCGCGCAGTGCTAATAATATTACAATCCTTAGACTTGAAGTCACTAGATACTCTAGTTGTGAAATATTGTGCTTTGATGCTATCAAACGTTACACCGTAACTGGGTGACTATAAAAGTAGCTATCGGGCATGATAGGAAGCAAGCTTAGAGATCGTAGTGATGTAGATAGGATTTGCCCTCCCACATAACGGGAGAAAATATCCACGGCCACTCGAGGGATGAGGTTTATTGAATGTCTGGCCAGACCTAGATAAATCAATATGGAGATATTGATGTTATCTGCTAGTATAAGCATATTCCCAGGATCGAGGAACTATGGATTGGATATACGAGTGTGACTATTTATGTCTCGTGTCCAATCCGGATATGGAGACAAAGGGATAGTGCAATATGAGATATTGGGCACAAGAGGTTTGTCGGGATCACTGAATATTTCTATTAGTTGGGTGGCATGGATGTGTTGCTAGACACCGCTCCATGTTAGTAATAAGTTACTACCAACTAGATAGAAACCTATGGGGTCACACGTCAAATAGAGTAGAGCTATATTTGGGATCAATTAATATTGATTAATTAATAGAAGGATCATTGTGCAACACCTTGCAAACTTAGTAGGGCTAATTTCCAAGGAAGGAAATAATTCTAGTTCATGTAGAATTAGGAAACACCTTTATGGAAACAACAAGGAGTTGTTGGAGTATATAAAGGAGGCTCTAGCTTCCTTCCCACTTGATGTTAATGTTATTAGACATAACAAAGAGAGTGGGAGAGAGAAAAAGAGAGAGAGCAAGACACGCCTAGAGGCACACGCCCCTAGGCTGTCCGCCCTTCCCGTCGGCGCCGAAGAGGAGGGCGAACTCCTCTTGTCCTTTGTTGTTTTGATCTTCTTCCCTCTTCCTCCGGGTTCAAGCTAGAACTTGTTTGAAGGAAGAATCTAGATCTCACCTCTAGACCTGGATCAACCGTAGAGACGAAGACATCATTCTTCGTGTGATCTCACAAATGAAAAGGTACACAATAGTATGTCTCTTATCATGTTATGATATCTCCTCCCGGCGATCCGTGGTGGGCTTTGAAGTAGGAATTAATTTTGTTATTCCGCTGCGTTACCTACGTCAAAACCCGACAGCTTCATCAACCCATGACGAATTAAATCCCCAAGATAATTTCAACTTTCTTTTCCATTTGAGATAGAAAATCAATATCGAGGGGTAAGAACCCCAGCTTTGTTTTTAGTCGAATTCTCCCTCTATGTTGCGAATTGGTGAGTTTAAATTCTTGATTTCATCTCCAGGAGAGTTCAACGGTACAAAACACTCATCATAATTCGTCGAAAACAACACGGGATGCGGATTCTAGGCATAGCGAGTCGCCAGAATCAGCATATATACCTGCCGGAAATGGTAAGTAGCTCATTTCTTGCTCGTTTTTTGTTCATTTTTCTCCATTCCAATCCTTGGAACATGATGTGACTCCTAGGATCCCCAAAACCTATTTTGAGTTGTGTTTGATCAGTTGGGAAGGGTAGTTTCTGGTGGGTTTCTGTGCAAGTTCATGCACCTATAAATTTTCGTTACTACATGGATTCACCTGATCTTTGGCTATCTGAATAGCTTACTATGAGCTTTTCCAAATTTGAAATTATATTAATCTTGTGAATCAATCTTTACTACTACAAATTCAATCTCAAAGATGCTGCAAAATGCTTGTTTATGCCTACATGTTCTTGTCCAGTTGCTTTACCCGAAATTCATGTGTCTTGGTCGAAATTTGAGACAACATAACTCTCTCATATGTTAATGAAATTAAAAGATTATTTCTATAGAGTATTCAAGCCATATGTAGCTGCAATTCTCGTGTATATTTTTCGATCCAATTAAATATTTATTAACCCCAAATCACAACTCAAAGATTGTTGGATGTTGTATTCTGGGTTTGCATGTTCATCATTTGTGAAATGTGTCATCTTTGCGAGTCTGTATCTTGTAGGGTTTTGATGCAGGTAACGCAGCGGAATAACAATAAATCAATCCTGCTCAAAGTCCTCCACGGATCACAGGCAAGCTTTTCAAAACATGATAAAAGAAGAGAATTGTGTACCTTAGTTTGTGTGATCACTACGAAGAATTGTGTCTTCGTCTCTACGAGTATACACACCTTTGATTAGTATATGAAATCCTTCTCCACGTGTAGTGCTAGCAACGGAAGAAGGAGGGAAGAGATCACGCAAAACGGAGCAGCGGAGCCGGGCAAACAGGTGGCCGACGGCACCTAGGGGCGGACGGGGTCGGGGCTTCAGCCTCACCTCTTGTCTCTCTCCTTGCTTTGTTATGGTCTCTCAATAATGACACACTTGAGAAAATAACAAGTTATGGTTCCTTTATATAGTTACTAACTCCTTATTAACTACATGTTGGCCCCAATACTAATCCTGTCCATACATGGATTAGTCCACCTTGCAAATTAGTCATATACTAACTTTGCTTGTGGTTGTGTTAGATCCTTTTGATTAATTAGTCCTACTAATTAATTTACACATCCACTTTAATCCATATGGTGTGTGACCCCATAGGTTTCTACTTAGCTTGTAGTAACTTTTACTAACATAGAGCGGTGTCTAGCAACCCATCTATGTCACCCAACTAATAGAAATAGTCATTGATCTGACAAACCTTGTGCCTAATGTTACCGCATTGTATTATCCTTTTGTCTCCATATTTGGGTTGGACACGAGACATAATTGTCACACTCGTATATCCAATTCATAGTTCCTCGATCTTGGGAATATGCTTATCCATGCAGATAACATCAATATCCCATATTGATTTATCTGAGTCTAGCCAGACATTCTATAAGCACCATCCCTTGAGTGGTCCGTGGATATTTGCTCCCATATGTGGGAGGGATAAATCCTCTCTACATCACTACCATCTCTCAACTTGCTTCCTATCATGCACAATAACTATCTTTATAGTTACCCGGTTAAGGTGCAACATTTGATAACATCAAAGAATGATCTTTCACAACTAGATTATCTAGTGACTTCAAGTCCAATGATTACAATACCATTAGCACTACGAGAAGCACTTGTGACTTTGACGTAATCTAATGTAACCTTCTCGTTGTGGGTCAATCCAGTATGCCTTTACTCCTAATGCATACCCATGTGTTAATCTTTATATCTCCATATCAAACTACCCACCTACTAGTGTATAGTGATTGTCCTGTTAATCAATATAATGGACTAGGGATATTTAAGATAAATTGAAATCTAAGGACTTTATTATATTAAATATCTCCATAAATAATAAATGAATATTCTAGTCAAACAATGTTCATATTAAATCTAGATTGCCTCAAGGGCACCTATTAAAACAGTCTCCCACTTGCACTAGAGTCAATCTGGTGCATCTCGTATGCCTATAGATCTAGTGTGTCCTTCATGCTTGCGTTGAACAAGCGATTTTGTAAGCAAATCTGAAAGATTCTCTTGTGTTGGAATCCTGCATATCTTCACATCTCCTCGATCGACAATCTCTCTATGGAATCTCATAAGTACATGCTTTGATTTCTGGTGTGACCTGTGTTCCTTAGCTTGTGCGATCGCCCCAGTGTTGTCGCAATACAACGCAATGGGATCCACTATGCTAAAAACCATACCAAGATCAGTGATAAAATTCTTTATCCAAACAGCCTCATTTGTTGCGCCTGTTGCAGCAATGTAATCAGCTTCAATTGTAGAATCAGCAACTGTCTTTTTCTTGGAACTCTTCCAGCTCACAGCCCCTCCATTCAGGAAAAACACATAGCCCGACTGCTATCTGCAGTCATCCTTGTCGGTTTGGAAGCTCGCGTCAGTGTAACCAATTACACCGAGTTCTTCCTTACCTCCAAATATCAAGAATGCATCTTTAGTTCTTCTCAAGTAATTAAGGTGTTATTGACAGCAATCCCGTGACTCTCACCCAGATTGGACTGATATCTGCTATCCATACTCAACACTTATGACATATCTGGTCTACTACAGAACATGGCGTACATGATGGATCCTAAGACCAACGCATAGGGGACCCTACTTATGCGATCCTTCTCAATTTGATTAGAGGGACAACCAGCCTTCAAAAGGGTGACTCCATGTGACATGGTCAAGAATAACTTCTTCGATTCTTGCATGTTGAACCACTTGAACGCATTGTCTATATATGTACTTTGGCTTAGGCCGAGCAGCTTCTTAGATATATCCCTATAGATCTTGATACCAAGTATATAAGCTGCATCCCCTAAGTCCTTCATTACGAAACACTTTGCCAATATTTAACAGATTGCAAGGTAGGAATGTCATTTCTAATGAGTAGTATGTCATCCACATACAAGACCAGAAACACAACAGAACTCCCACTAACCTTCTTATAGAGAAAAGCCTCATCTTCATTCTTGATGAAGACAAAATCTTTGACCGCGTCATAAAAAAGTCGATTCCAACTCCTGGAAGCTTGCTTCAATCCATAATTTGATTGCTGCAACTTACAAACTTTGTTGGCATGCTCTGGATCCTCAAAAACCTCAGGTTGTGTCATGTACACATCCTCAAGGAAGTTTTCATATAGAAACGCTATTTTGACATCCATATGCCAAATCTCACAGTCGTGATAAGCTGCAATAGCAAATAGGATTCGAATGGATTTGATCATTGCGACTGGGGAAAAGATATCATCATAGTCAATACCATGAATCTGTCTATACCCTTTTGCAACCAATCTCCCCTTGTAGGCAACTACATTGCTATCCATGTCGGTCTTCTTCTAGAAGACCCACTTGCACCAAATGGAACGAGCCCCTTCGGGTGGTTCCACCAAAGTCCATACGTTGGTTGTATACATGGATTCCATTTCAGATCTCATGGCTTCAAGCCACTTCTTTCAGTCTGGTCCTTTCATGACCTCTCCATAGGTAGTAGGCTCATCATCCATGAGTAGTACGTTACCGGGCTCAGTCACGAGAAGTCCATACCTCTCTGGCTCCTGACGTACTCTACCCGACCTACGGAGTTCTTTTGTTACTTGAACAGGCTGCTCCACAATAGTTTGTGGTTCATTCTCATGCTCTATCGTATGATCAATGTTTTGTGGTTCTTGAATTTCTTCAAGTTCTACAGTCCTCCCATTGGCTTCTTTAGAGACGAACTCTCTTTCTAGAAACACACTAGTCCGAGCAACAAACACTTTGTTCTCGGCTGGATTGTAGAAATAATATCCTTTCGTTTCCTTAGGATATCCCACAAACTTACACTTATCCGCCTTGAGTCCGAGCTTGCCTGTTTGTAAACGCTTTGCATAGGCGTCGCAACCCCAAATATTTATGAACGACATTATGGGATGCCTCCCAGTCCATATCTCATATGGTGTCTTCATGACCGATTTGGATGGAACACGTTTAATGGTAAAATCTGCAGTCAATAGAGCATGTTCCCAAAACGATACAGAAGATCTATTTGACACATTATAGACTACACCATTTCCAACACGATGTAATTCCTCCTCTCGCACACGCCATTCCACTGTGGTGTTCCCGGTGGAGTGAGTTGGGATATGATCCCACACTCTCTAAGATAGTCGCAAACTCTTGACTCAACTATTCGATCGTAGAGACTTGATACTCTTGCCAAGTCGCTTCTCTACTTCATTCTTGAATTCTTTGAACAATTAAAAGGATTCAGATTTGGCCTTCATAAGGTATACAAATCCATATCTACTGAATTCATCAGTAAATGTAATAAAATAAAGGTAACCACCTATGGCAGGCTTGGGAAACGGCCCACACACATCAGTATGTATGAGTGTCAATAACTCACTAGTTCTCTCACCTTTCTTACTGGAAGGGGACTTTGTCATTTTTCCTAATAAACAAGACTCACATGTCTCATATCATTCATAATCAAATGAGTCTAGGAATCCATCCTTATGGAGTCTAGAGATTTGTTTCTCGTTTATATGGCCTAAACAACAGTGCCATAGATAAGTAGGATTTCAATAATTTGTTTTAATCCTCTTGGTATTTATGTTACAGATGGGATTATTTAGATCAAGGATATATAATCCATTAGAAAAATGCGCACTACAATAGTGCATACTATCAAAATAAATGGAGCAACTTTTGTCCTTTATTGAAATAGTAAAACCTTTCTCGTCCAAACAAGAAATTGAAATAGTGTTTATGCTCATAGCAAGCACATAATAGCAATTTTCTAATTCTAAAATAAGTCCAGAAGGAAAAGATAGCTCATAAACGTCGACGGCCAATGCAGCAACTCTTGCTCCATTCCCAACGCGCAAGTCTATCTCCCCTTTAGCCAATCTTCTACTTCTCTTTAGATCCCGCACATTTCAAAAAATGTGAGATCCAAATCCAGTATCCAATACCCAAGACGAAGAGATAGATAAATTGACATCTATAACAAAAAAAAAATGGTAGTAGTGGAATCACTATTCCAAGCCTATTATCCTCCATATACTTGGGGCAGTTCCTTTTCCAGTGACCGCCCTGACTACAGTAGTGACATTCACCATTAGTCACGCCTCTAGCAGGCTTTAAGGCATTATTCTTGGAATTTGCAACTTTCTTGCTCTTTCCTTTGGAGGTAAAGGCAACTCGCTTGCCCTTCCTATTATTGACCATCATTATGGACTTGCCTTTGCTTTTGTTAATGCTCTGTTCAGCGGTCCTCAACATATTGAGAAGGTCTTGCAGAGGTTTGTTGATCTCATTCATGTTACAGTTCATGATGAACTTGCTATAATTATCTGGAAACGATTGCAGGATGAGATCAGTGGCAAAATTTTGGCTGAACGGAAAGCCCAACCTCTCGAGATTCTCCATGTACCCGATCATGCGGAATAAATGAGGCCCGGCTGGGTTCCTCTCTGCGAGACTGCACTTGATCAGTGCTTTAGATACTTCATACCCCTCATGCATTGTCTACTCTTGGAAGAGTTGTCTCAAATGTATGATCATATCATACGCTTCCATGTTCTCGTGTTGCTTCTGAAGCTCAGAGTTCATGGTGCAAAGCATGAGAAAATTCACATCATTAGAATCATTCACATGTTTCTGATGTTCTCTCACAGTAGCTAGAACAACATCATTAGCTGGTGGTGCTGGAATAGGATTGTCCAAGACGTATAGTTTCTTTTCTTGTTTGAGAACAATTCTCAAGTTTCTGTACCAGTCAATAAAATTTGTTCAGATAACTTGTCATTCTTAATTATATATCGTAGGGATGAAGTCAATGATTTTTGATTGTTTGCCATTGAAATTATAGAAAATGAGAAATATGCAATTTTAGTATTTTTGAAGAATTAATTACATTTAATAATGGCTAGATTATTAAATATAGCTTCCACTATTTTTATCGGATTAATAACCCTCACCATTAATGCGAAAAATATCATATATTCTCTAGTGGGTCCAAGATCCATGTTTCACTTCTTCTTGAGCTTGCTTTGGCAAGTCACCCAAGAATTAGTTATTTAGGTGGGAACACCTTCCAATTGCATCCCATGCAACTCTTGTTTCAATTAGGTGAATAACTTCTTATTCTTTCACTATCCCATAGATAAAACCTAATTGTCTTGCCTCTAAGTTTATCAATCTTATTGAATTAACCTAGTTGCGTCAAACCTCTTACTTCAAGAATCACACATTACTTGCTTGTGTCGCCGCATCACACAATGGTGAATTAAATCGTCTTGCTTTGGCAAGCCCGGATTTTAATAGACCTCGATCATGATGGGTGTTTAGATAAGAGAAGGTAAAACACAATATATCGTTTGAGGGATTTACTTGTCATTATTAATTGTTTTGTTGCTCCTATCAACATGATCTACTTATTTGGATTGGGCAATCCCAAATAAAAGATCAACCTTATTTATATCGTTTAAGGTATTTACTAGTCATTATTAATTATACTGTTGATCCTATCAACATAATCTACTTATTTGGATTGGGCAATCCCAAATAAAAGATCAACCTTATTTATTATTATCTTGTTACGTTTTGCATGCATCAACCATACACCAAAATAAATAACAAGAAAATAAATGAACAAACAATAAATAATCATGGCATGGATATGACCCCTAAGACTAAGATATTCCCAAGCCAATGAGAATATCTCTAAGCCCTAAAGTGACAAGCTCATCTCCATGTGCCTCCACCATGGCCGCGCGTCCTAGGCCTGCGAGTCATCCATTGTCTTTGTGGATCTTTGATTCTTTGGAATTCTTCTCCATGTCTTGGCTATCCTCTAACTATCTAATACTAGCTAGCATCTATACTAAATAGAGAGACCTCACAAGCGAGGGAAAAGATGACACGCATGCTGTAAAACCAATTAATTACATTAATTACAACAAAACCAAACTAACAACAAATCACAAAATAAACATCCACAACCTAGGCTATATCCATCAATCATGCAATAAAGCACATAATACTATTATAATCCAATATTACCGCGCTTGGTCAATTTTAGTTGAGTTGGATTTTCTAGGGTCAAAATGGTCCAAGGGGCCCACCAAGCATGTTGGACGAACCCCAAGGAGCACCCAAGCTAGCCTAACCGGTCGGACCAAGCCCGCTAGGTAAAAACGGCGTCTTGGCCGAACCGGCCTTGGCCTGGATCTTGGCTTGGCGCGCAAGGAAGGGGGCGGCGGCACTAGTGTCCAACCCTAGGGTTGTTTCCGAAAATTCTACCTCCTTACCTTGTGTTCTTATTTCCAATTGACGATAAAAACCCATTTTTCTCCAATTGTTTCCAAACCCTAGATTTTCAAAACCCAAAACCTCATATCATATGTGAACGAAATTTGCCAAATTTTATATGATATGTAAAATTGGCTCATTCCCTATTGAATCATATTCAATTTGCATCATATGCTTAACTACTGTTTTTCGTCAGAAAGTGTAAAAACACTAAAAATTGATCAACGGTAACACATAAAATCATGTTATGCGCTACGACATGTGGCTCTGATACAACTATAGGGTTTTGAAGCAGGTAAGGCAACGGAACAACAATAAATCAATCCTGCTTGATATTTCAATGCTTCTGTTTTGATGAATTTTATATGGAAGATGATGAAAGACGGTGAAGGCAGTTTCAAAGCTCCAAGGCTTTGAAACTCCACTTTGCCTATGAACTTGTTAGTTGACATTTTCTATATTGCAGGCTGGGCATTGGACTAGATAGTGTTTAAATTCTTATTACAAATATTCTTACTGTATCTTAATGTATTTCTAACATTTAGAGGTTTTCCATCTTGATCGCATCAATGAACAGAAGTTATAAGTTCAAAACTGGGAAGAATGCAATAAGTGATTGATTATTGGATTATTATGAGTCTTATCATTAAAATAATATTTCTTATCACAATTTGCTGACCTGGAATATATTATGTTAAATATATACTTGGTTCAGTTTATTGCATGAATTGGTATGCCAAAGAGTCAGTAATTCTGTGATATATCTTCTGGATTTTGTTTGATCTTGTGATCAAGTTTTTTGCAGGGTTGTTCGTCGTTCAAATTCCTCAAACAATCTCTATAGGCTATCCAAATCTAGCTGTTGAAAGAAGCATCTCAGGGGGTGATGATTTGTAGGAAGTTAGTTCCTAAAAGCTCTCATTCAGTTGCAAGAAGCTGTTATATTCTATAGTTTGAATTTCAAACAGAGAAAGATACTGAGAGGGGGCTTATCACTGGAAAGAAGAGTACTTTACAATCATGGGAGATCATACAAACAACTCTTCAATCAATCAAGCTTTCAATATTGCAAGAGAAGAAGATCAATCATTCAGAAATCTGAAGAACACTTCCAAGCTTTTCTGCTTATTCTTTTCTGTGTTCTTCAATCTGCACTTAATCTGTGTTATCATTCTGATTTCTTCAACCTCACAAACTTAGAAGTTTAGTTTTTCAAGTGAATAACAAGAGGTTCTTAATGTTTCAACATGTTGTAGTTGTAACTAGATAGGTTGAGAACCACAAGTTGTATATGTGTAAGGTAGTTCACTTAGGCTTGAGATTTAGGGCTAAATATGGGTGATTAATAAGAAGTGTGTTCAAATCCTAGAGGGATCAAGTTCCTCGTGCAGAGACTAGGTTCAATTGTGACTGAACTCTGTAAAAATCTGTGTTCTTTGCTTTACTAATTTGTTATTTATTCTTACAAACTAGTTAGCCGAAACAGGTGATTCAAAGACTTGAAGGATTTCTTAGCTTAAGGCCTTGAAGCTTAAACTTGTCTTGAAATTGTGTCTGCCTTTTACTTAATTCTTCCAAGGCCTTAAGATATCACTAGCTGCTTGTGTTAAAATTTGAAAAGGCCATTCTTTAGCAAAAAGATTATATACTCTATTCAACCCCCCCCCTCTAGAGTATTTGATCCTGTTTTTATACCTACATTACAAACTTTCAATTGGTATCAGAGCTTGGGCCATTTCTTAAAGATCTAACAATGTTGTTACTATGAGTAATGTAGGTGATGGTGGATTCTAACAGGGAAGAGCATCCAACAAACATCCACTATTCTATGGTGACAATTTCATGCATTAGACATTGTTGAAGATGTTCATCATAGACTAGGACATAGATCTGTGGTCAATAGTTGACAATGGTCCACATGTATACTATGCTACTCATGATGGAGTTAGGACTGTCAAACTAGAAGAGGATCTTTCTGTTACAGAGTTAGAAAAGGTATCAAAGAATTACAAAGCTATGAACCTGCTATATTGTGCTCTTAGTGCAGATAAGTTCAACAGAGTATCAAACTGCAAAAGTGCCAAGGAGGTTTGGGACAAGCTGGTTGTGACCTATGGAGGAACCAGTCAAGTCAAGAAAACTAAAATCAACATTCTTCTAAGGCCGTATGAGTTGTTCAAAATGAACTGAGATGAATCTATCAAGGAGATGTTCAAAAGGTTCACAGATGATGTGAATAATCGGGAATCCTTGGGAAAAGCCTTATCAAATGAAGAAAAGGTCGGAAAGATTCTTAGAATTTTGCCAAAATCCAAGTTGTATCCAAAGACAACTGCAAGTGAGGAAGCTCAGGACTTAAGTCTTCTTGAGCTAGATGATCTACTAGGCAAGCTTCTCACTCATGAGATGTCCATGAAGGACGTGGATGGTGACTTGAGTGATATCAAGAACCTGGAACTCAAGACAAAATACAATGATTAACCTTAAATCCTTGAACAGGATGATGGCAATGATGAGGAAGCCTTAGCCCTGATATCCAAGGCCTTGACCGGAATTCTGAAGATGAAAAAGAACTTTGGAAACAGGGATTATAACAGAGACAAACCAAGGTCCTCAAGCAGCAAGGATTATAAAGATAAGTCTTATTCACATTCACATAAACCTAAAGTAATGAATTGCTTTGAATGTGGAAATGGAGATCATTTAGTGAGGGATTATCCTCAAAATAAGAAGAACGTGAACTTTCCAAAGAAGGAAGGTGATAACAGAAGGAAGAAAAAAATGCTTGCTTTATGGAGTGACTCTGATTCATCAACATGTTCAGATTCAGATGAAGAGCAAGCTAATCTCTGGTTAATGGCTGAGCATGAAGAAGATGGCTCAGACAAGCATATTGAGGTAATGTTATGAAAACCTTCTTGCTAGTCCTTCTCATGTATTCCCTGAAATCCTCAAAAGTACGTTTTTGAATGAGGAAAGTTATAGAAATGATATTGTATCTTTGAAGATTAACGTTCATGAGCAGGCAAGAGAAAACTCAGATTTGGTATTTCTTAACAAAAATCTTTAAGTGTCTAAGTCAAAAGCAGATAGTGACTTCAAAGACCTGGACAGTAGGTTCAAATCCTTGAAGGCATAGATCAAAGAAATTGTTGAGAAAAACTCTCTCTTAACTGAACAATTTTTTGATCTAAAACATCATTTACATGATTTGGAACAGCAAAATACTTCTTTGAGTGAGAAACTTCAAGAATCTAGAAAGGTATTATCAAAGTATGCAGGCTCAGAACATAATCTCAATCTCATGCTTGGAGGAAGTCTACAGTCTATGCACAAAAGTGGGATTGGCTATGACCCAAACTTTCCAAATAAAAGCCAAACTACTTTTGTGAAATCAGGAAGCAGACATTCTCCAAAACGTCATTATTGTGGAAAAGTTGATCATGTGAAGTTAATTTTTCCCTTCAGAAGAACAGAATCTCACATAATGAGGAATACTTATCCTTATGAGCTCAAGGGACAAGTTAAGCAGATTTGGGTTCCTAAAGGAATTAGACCACCTAACATGGTTGATTCTGAGTATGGTACAAAATTCTACACTTGGTCTAATAGCCTGTTGAGGCATTTATTGAATTTGGCAGGCTGTCACCAAAGCTTTGAAGGATCAGAAATGGATCTTGGATAGTGGTTGTTCCAGGCATATGTGCGGAAAGAAATCTTTGTTCACTGACCTTAAAGATCAATCTAGAGGAACAATCACACTTGGTGAAAAAGTCAAATGCAATATAATTGGTATAGTTAGTATTGGTAATGATTCTGTTAAATCAATTTCTGATGTTTACTTAGTTGAAGGTTTAAATGACAATCTGCTTAGTACATCTAAATTGTGTGATAAAGGTAATAAAGTTGTTTTTGACAATGAGAAATGTTTTGTGCGAGATGAAAAATCCGAAAATTGCATACTCACTGCTCCTAGATCATACAATGTTTATGCTTTGAGTACTAACAAAGTTGCAGGAGAAAGTTTGAAGTGTCTCATGGCCTTGAAGGAAGACTCAAAGCTTTGGCATAGAAAACTTGGACATATAAGCATGCATAATATGAACAAGCTCATCTCAAAAGACTTGTTGAAAGGTTTACCAAGCCTGAAATTCAAAAATGATGAGATTTGCAAGGCATTCATCCAAGGTAAATAGACAAGGAGTTCCTTCAAGCCAGATAACTTCGGAAGTACCTATAGACCATTAAAATTGATGCATATGGACTTGTGTGGTCCTATGAAGGTTCAGTCACCCAAAGGTAAGAGATATATGCTTGTTGTGGTTGATGATTATTCTAGATTTACATGGGTTATGTTCATTAGAGATAAATCTGAAGAATTATCTGAATTCTCAAAGCTTTGTAAAGAGCTTCAAACTTTGAAAAACTTACTTGTTGCATCTATTAGAAGTGATCATGGTAGAGAATTTTTGATTATTTTTGTGCAAAGCATGGCATTTCATACAACTTTTCTCCTCCTATAACTCCTCAGCATAATGGAGTAGTTGAGAAGAAGAATTGGACACTTGAAGATATGTCTAGAACCATGCTACTTGAAAGTAATTTTCCAAAGTATTTGTGGGCAGAAGCTGTAGACACTGCCAACTATGTGCTGAATAGATGTTTGATCAGGCCTATTTTGAAGAAAACTCCATATGATTTGTTCAAAGGAAGAAAGCCTAGTGTTTCTTATTTTAAGCAATTTGGTTATACCTGTTACGTGCATAATAATGGTAAGGATAATCTTGGTAAATTTGATACTAGAAGTGATGAAGGTGTATTTCTTGGTTATTCTCAATCTAGTAAAGCATATAGAATTTTCAATAAGAGAACTAATATTGTAGTGGAAAGTATTCCTGTGATTTTTGATGAAAGTACTGATGATTTCTTGAGTAAAAGTTTTGCCGATCTCAATTTGAATAAGTATGAGGCAGATGATGACTATGAGAAGGAGAAAAGAAGCGAAACTAACTTGCAGAAAAGTCAGAAGAATCTCAAGGCCTTGAGACTGAAATTGACAGAATTCAAAGTGCTCCAGCTACTGCATCAAGTTCTCAAAGGATTGAAAAGATTACTGGAGAGTCAGAACCATTGACACCAAGGAAAAGGCTCGAATATTTTCCAGCTCATCCAACATAACATCATCTCAGATCCAACAATTGGTACACAGAGCAGAGGACAGTAAGAAACTTGTGTGCATTCAGTGCCTTTGTATCTATGATTTAACCTAAGAATTCAAAGGAGGCACTAGAAGATGCATATTGGATTATTGTAATGCAGAATAAGCTGAATGAGTTTGAGAGGAATAAGGTTCGGAACTTAGTTTCTAGGCCAAATAGACAATCGGTGATTGGAACCAGATGGGTATTGAGAAAAAACTTGATTAAAATGGTAAGGTTGTGAGAAACAAAGCCAGAACTGTGGCACAGGGGTATAATCAAGAAGAAGGTATTGATTATGAAGAGACATTTGCTCATGTTGGCAGGTAAGAAGCTATCAGAATACTTCTTGCATTTGCATCACATAAACATATAAAGCGTTATCAAATGAATGTCAAATGTGCTTTCCTAAATGGTTATTTACAAGAAGAAGTATATGTTTCTCAACCACGTGGTTTTGAAAATAATAATATCCCTTAAAAATTAGACAAATCTCTCTATGGCCTCAAACAAGCTCCAAGGGCTTGGTATGATAGACTTTCAAAGTATTTACTGGCAATGGTTTTAATAGAGGCCTAGTAGACAAAACTCTTTATCAAAACTCATGAGAAATATATCTTAGTAGTGCAGATTTATGTTGACGATATATTGCTTGGTATACTATGATGCTCTATCAAAAGAGTTTTCAAGTCTAATGTGCAAGGAATTTGAAATGAGCTTGATGGGAGAGCTTAATTTCTTTCTTGGAGTTCATGTACATCAAATGAAGAAATGAATTTTTGTGCATCAAGGAAAATATACCAAGGACTTGTTAAATAAGTATAACATTCTCAGTCCAAGGAAGTCAAGACTTCCATGCGTTCATCATTATCCTTAGACAAGGATCAAATGGTAAGAGTATGAATCAAAAGGATTACAGAGGTATGCTTAGTTCACTTTTATAATTAACTGCTAGTAGACCAGATATTATGTTTAGTGTCTATATGTGAGCAAGGTTTCAAGAAGATCCTAGGGAAATTCATTTAGTTGTTGTTATGAGAATCTTTAGATATTTGAATGGAACCAAAGACTTGGGGCTTTGGTATCCAAGAAGGACTAATTTCTTGTTGAGTGGTTATTCATATGCAGACTTTTCATGCTACAAGGTTGATAGGAAAATTACTTCTGGATGCTGCCAATTTCTTAATTCATCTTTGATCAGCTGGAATTCAAAGAAGCAAAATTAAGTAGATTTATCAACTGCAGAAGCTGAACATATTGCAGCTGGTGCTTGTTGTTCACAAGTACTATGGCTTGCTCAATAATTAAGGGATCTTGGATATGATTTTAGAAATGTGCCAATCAATTGTGACAATAAAAGTGCCAATTACAAATAATCTTGTGCAACACTCCAGAACCAAGAACATTGATGTAAGTCTCCATTTCATAAGAGATCAGGCTAAGAAAGGTGATGTGTCTTTGTCATTCAATTCTACAGCTAAGCAAGTTGCTGATATTTTCACTAAACCTTTGCCAGATGAAAGGTTTGCATCTCGAAGGCTTGAATTGGGAATGCTAAACAAAGATGCATTGGTTTAGGGGGGAGTATTGGATCATGTATGTGCATAATTGGTGAAATCTCAAAGACTTGAGATCATACTTTCTAAGCCTTGAAAGTATACTTCAAAGCTTTGAAGTTTCTGTGAAACTGTTTTGTTCCCCCAAAGCCTTGAGCCTGTACTTCAAGGCTTTTGAGAATATCTGTAAATTATGTATTATATTTGTAGATAATTACAGAATATTTCATTTACTCAGAGATTTACTCAAAAATATCTCAAAATATCCATAAGATCTTTAAAGATTCGATTTTGGCATACAAATCAAAAGAATCCTTTTTAAACAATATTTCTTTTTTAGCATATAAGTTGAACTTCATGGCTTTTCTCTTTCATTCTATCTCAATCTCTTCGACTATATATCTCTCTCTATTCTCATCTTCTTCTCAAAACCTTAAACATAAATGGAGCGCAAATCAACAAGAATCCAACATAAGACACAACCTCCATCAATGAGGAAGAAGAAGAGAGCTAACAGGAAAACTGAAGTCACCATCTCTGATTCAGATTCAGAGAAGACCCAGATCATGCATGAGACATCTCCCCATCCAAAAAGATCGGAACAGAGAAGGAATTGGAGGAAACTAGGGTAGAATCAGAGGATGCACAACAAGAACAAGGTGATCAAGAACAGGGAGATGAAGTGCCAGAACCAGATCAATAGAAAAAGGATCAGGGGGATCAATCTGAGCCAAAGAAGAATAAAGGGGGAGAAAATAAGAAGAAAGTTGAGGATGATGAGAAGAAAGATCAGACTCCAAAGAAGCAGAAGTCAGAAAAGAAGGATGATCAACCTTCTGAGAAAAAGACTAGGGTCAAACACAGTGCTGTTAAGGCCAAGATCAAAAAGATTCTGGTAAGAATCTACTTCCTGAAAACTGGTTTATTAGCCCAGAGATTAAAGGGGTTTGGATGGATGGGTATGCTTCATAAAGGTTTCCTTTTGTAGTCTTATTTCTGAAGAGTTGCTAAATAAACTGAATATAGAATGCATTAGAATATTGATGGTCTCATCTAATTGGAAGATGATAAACCCTATTTATGAGGCTTATCCTAGGTTGACAAGACTGTTTTATTTGAATTTGGTTCAAGAAATTGATGATAGTGATATATATGTTCTAACCTCGAGGGTTGCTGGTATTGATATAAGTCTAGACCATAAAGTGTTTTCCAAGGTCCTGGGAATTCCTAGGAAGTACAAGATTCATTAACACCCTGATAGGAAGGAGTGTTTGGAGAAAGCTAAGGCTATGTTTTCTTGGAGGGTACACCTACTGGTCCCAAGCAATTGACACACTCTGTGCTCAATTATGAAGCTAAAATTCTGTTCACAAATATCATGAGGTGTATTATCCCAAGAGAGTATTCAAGGGATCTATTAACTGATAAGGTGTGGGTCTTGATGTTTCTGATGTGTCAAGGACTTGAGATAGATATTCCTAGTGTGATCATGGAGAATATGATTTATTGTGCAACTAGGACAAGGAATCATTCTCTTCCTTATGCAAATCTTTTTCCATTATTCTATAAACATTTTTGGATACCACTGGAGAATGAGGAGGAAATCGCTAGTGGTTTTGAAGTGATAGATGACGCTTCTCTGCAAAAGATTGGAGTTGTGCAAACTGGGAAAGGGCATTGGAAGTTTTATTCTGAATTGTCCCCTGCTGAGTTGAGGGAAAAGGAGTTCATTAAACCCAGAGCAACAACAACAACATCAAAGGCCTCTGGTAATTTGGATTTTTCACAGATTCTTGATAAAGTTTAGGTTTTAGAAGATGGTGTTGAAGATCTTAGACAAGGGTTGTTTGAGTTGTCTACTGATGTGGTGAAGTTCAAAGCCTTGGTGACCTCAAAGTTAGATGTGATAATCAAAGGTTTGGACTTGGAAAAAATACCATCTGTTGAAAGAAAGATAACAACATTGATTCAGATGAGATTCTTGGAGATGTGAAGAAGAAGAAGAAGAAGAAGAAGAAGGTTTCAATAGTTCTTGCTTCAAAAGATTTGTTTGACCAGTCTGAGAATGAAGGCAGTGATGAGGAAGTTACTGAGGCAGTCGCTGAGAAAAAGGCTGCAAAAGTTGATGAGGTAATTGCTGAAGTAGTTGCTGAGGTTGAGACTGAAAATGCTGAAGAAAAGACTAGGAATGAAGAAGACTCTTATGAAGATGAAACAGCTGAAGAAGAGCAAGAGGAAGATTAATGTGACAAGGAACAAGGCAAGGAAGTCAAAGGAAGAAAGAAGTCTGCCAAGATGGATGCTGTTAAGTAAAGCTCAAAGCCTTGACCCCTTCTGCCTCTTCTTTCTATCTCTTTCTTTCTTTTAAAGCCTTGAATTTCTGTTAAATATTTTCAGTTTTTCTTTAAAAACTCTGAGGATGATCCTACATATCTTATTCTTTTGATGAAAGTAAAAATTGGGAGAAGATATATGTGTAATAATTTTTTGTAGGATTTATTTCTTTTGTGTGTCAATTTTTGGCTTTAGGAATCCATAATTGTTTTTTTATGCTATGTGTTATAGTTATTTCTATGTTTGTTGTTTAACTTTAAGTTGCAATTAGTTGCGTACATAACAATATTTTTTTTGTCTTTTATCAAGGTGGAGATTGATATTGCAATGCTTATATTTGGATGAAGTTTATATGTGAAGATGATGAAAGAAAGTGAAGGCAGTTTCAAAGCTCCCAGACCTTGAAACTCAACTTTGCCTATGAACTTGTTAATTGAAATTTTCTGTGTTGCAGTTGGGCATTGGACTAGATAGTGTTTAAATGCTTATTACAAATATTCTTACAGTATCTTAATGTGTTTCTACAATTCACAGGTTTTCCAGCTTGATTGCATCAAGGATCAGAAGTTATAAGTTCAAAACTGGGAAGAATGCCAAAGAGCTCCAAGGACTTGAGATTTGCCTTGTGTTGTTGACAGGTTTTATTTCTAACTGATTCTTCTTGCTGATTGCTGCATATGGTTAAGTGATTGATTACTGACTTATTATGAGTCTTAACAATTAATCTATAATTTCTTATCACAATTTCTAACCCGGAATCTATTCAGTTTAGTATATACTTGGTTTAGTTTATTGCATAAGCCGGTATGCCAAACAGTCAGTAATTCTGTCATATATCTTCTGGATTTTGTTTGATCTTGTGATGAAGTTTTTCGCAGGTTTGTTCGTCTTTCGAATCCCTCAAAAATAATCTTAAGGCTATCCAAATATAGATGTTGAAAGAAGTATTTCAGGGGGTGAGGATTTGTAGGAAGTTAGTTCCTAAAATCTCTCATTTAGTTGCAAGAAGTTGTTATATACTACAGACTGAATATCAAAGAGAGAAAGATACTGAGAGAGGGCTTATCACTGGAAAGAAGAGTACTTTACAATCGTGGGAGATCATAAAAACAACTCTTCAATGAATCAAGCTTTCAACATTGCATGAGAAGAAGATCAATCATCCAGAAATCAGAGGAACACTTCCAAGTTTTACTGCTTATTCTTTCTGTGTTCTTCAGTCTGTACTTAATCTGTGTTATCATTCTGATTTCTTAAATCTCACAAACTTGTAAGTTTAGTTGTTCAAGTGAACTACAAGAGGTTATTATTGTTTCAGTAGGTTGTAGCTGTAACTAGATTGGTTGGGAGCCACAAGCTGTATAAGTGTAAGGTAGTTCACTGAGGCTTGAGATCTAGGGCTAAATATGGTTGATTTAAAAGAATTGTGTTCAAATCCTGCGGGGATCAAGTTCCTCAGGTAGAGACTAGGTCCAATTGTGACTGAACTATGTAAAAATTCTTGTGTTCTTTACTTTACCGCTTTGTTATTTATTCTCACAAACTAGCTAGCCAAAACACGTGATTCAAAGATTTGAATGATTTCTTAGCTCAAGGCCTTGAAGCATAAACTTGTTCTGAAACTGTGTCTCCCTTTTACTTAACTCTTCCAAGGCCTTGAGATATCACTAGCTGCATGTGTTAAATTTTGAAAAGGTCATTCTTTAGCAAAACGTTTCTATACTCTATTCAACCCCCCCCCCCCACACCTTCTAGAGTATTTGATCCTGTTTTATACCTACATTAAAAACTTTCACTGCTCAAAGCCCTCCACGGATCGCAGGCAAGCTTTTCATAACATGATTAAAGAAGAGAATTGTGTACCTTAGTTTATGTGATCACTACGAAGAATTGTGTCTTCGTCTCTACGAGCATCCACACCTTTGATTAGTATATGGAATCCTTCTCCACGTGTAGTGCTAGCTACGGAAGATGGAGGGAAGAGATCACGCGAAGCGGAGCAGCAGAGCTGCGCCAACAAATGGCCGACGACACCTAGGGGTTGACGGGGTTGGGGCTTTGGCCTCACCTCTTGTATCTCTCCTTGCTTTGTTATGTTCTCTCAATAACGACACACTTGAGAAAATAACAAGCCAGGATTCCTTTATATAGTTAATAACTCCTTATTAATTACATATTGGCCCCAATACAAATCATGTCCATACACGGATTAGTCCACCTTGCAAATTAGTCCTACTAACTTTGCTTGTGGTTGCGTTTAGATCTTCTTGATTAATTATTCCTACTAATTAATTCTCACATCCAGATTAATCCATATGGTGTGTGACCCCATAGGTTTCTACTTAGTTGGTAGTAACTTTTACTAACATAGAGCGGTGTCTAGAAACACATTTATGTCACCCAACTAATAGAAATAGTCAGTGATCCGACAACCCCTGTGCCCAATGTTACCACATTGTATTATCCCTCTGTCTCCATATGTGGATTGGACACGAGACATAATTTTCACACTCGTATATCCAATCCATCGTTCATCATTCCTGGGAATATGCGTATCCATGCAGATAACATCAATATCCCATATTGATTTATCTGAGTCTGGCCAGACATTCTATAAGCACCATCCCTCGAGTGGCCCGTGGATATTTTCTCCCATTATGTGGGACGGATAAATCCTATCTACATCACTACCATCTCTCGGCTTGCTTCCTATCATGCCCGATAACTATCTTTGTAGTTACCCGGTTAAGTCGCAACGTTTGATAACATCAAATCATGATATTTCACAACTAGAGTATCAAGTGATTTCAAGTCTAAGGATTACACTAACATTAGCACTACGAGATACAATTTTGACTTCGACATAATATAATGTAGCCTTCTTGTTGTGGGTCAATTTAGTATGCCATTACTCCTAATGCATACCCATGTGTTAGACTTGATATCTCTATATCAATCTTCGCACATACTAGTCAATCAATATAATGGACTAGGGATATTTAAGATAAACAACACATTTTAGTCTAAGGACTTAATTATATTAAATATCTCCATAAATAATAAATGAATATTCCAGCCCAAGAATGTTAATACTAAATCTAGATTGCCTCTAGGGCACCTATTCCAACATATCTCTCACCCTCATTTGTTGGATTGAACTTCTGTTTCCTCCTACTTTAAGATGGTTGTCAGATCTTCAAATTCATGTAAGGAATGCTTCAGTAGTGTTGTGAGTATCCTTAAAATATGTGTGAAAGTTGGTGCTTAAATGTTGATAGATTGTCATAAATCTAGAAATTGGCTAAGTATTGCTTGATTTTTCCTAATTTTGATCTGCATTATCTATCCAAATATTTTGAATCTCTAAGAACTTGAATATATTCTGGAATTCTTCTTATGCCAACTTCAGAACCCTATTTCCAGTTTTCTCAATCTCTTTCTCAATTGTACATAAATTGACTCTGAAATTGACTATTTGTGACAATTTCACTCAATCTTTCACTTCTAGTTTTTCAGTCAAAATAACCATATTAGCATTCACACTATTGAGCAAAGTTTCTCACTTTATTATTTTCGATCCACCTATCAAAGTAGACCAGATTGATTTCCTAGAGAACCCAGAGTTGACTAAACAGTACAGGAAGGGTAAAATAGTAATTTAACATAAAATACCTATTAAGACTAAAATGATGTCTTGAGTTATCCACATGACTTACATGGATGATTGGTGTTATAATAACATATTATGGATAAATTTTGACCAAGTGAGCTGTCTAGGGTTCTTTAGGTAATTATAACAAACTTTAGGGGGCGTTTATGCAATTGATTCAAAATTGGGGAAATCGATTCCCTTGAACTAATTTGAGACTCGGGGGGTAATTGAGGTCAATATATTGAGCTTCCAAGGAAAACTTCAGCCTTGTCTGGACTTCTTCAAATAATCTTCTGGAATGGCGAACTGATTAAAAGCTTGGGATTATAAGTAAAGTAAGGTAAAAAAAATAACTCTGTGACCCGAGATTTCTTCACGAAAGATTCTCATAATGACATTCTATACCTAAAGGAGAAGCATGACCAAGGTTGAGTTCTTGGAAGTTCTAGTTCAATGGAGCGGTCCATGAGGGGTAAAAAAATAATTTTTCACATTTCCCACAGTCAAACACTCAAATCATTATGGTGGACATGATCTCATGTCTCTATAATGATTTCATAACATCAGAGATCCAAATTTTCTATATCTAGATTTGATTATGACGGTTTAGACTGGTGTAGGGACTAGGATGCAAATTCGCTAAACTTTAGGGGTTAAAGTTCAGTTAGCCAAAATTTGTTGATTTCAATCCAAATGATTATTTGAGAATGCTGAGAAAGGTGTGTTGCTTATTGAGGAGCATTGATTAACTTGATAAGGAATTCAGGCCCATTTAGGGGCTAAATTGAAATTTAATTAATTTCAAGGACTTGAGTGTAAATAAACACTTGGGATCCAACCTTGAGCAGGTAACTCTGTGACTAAGGAGACTTGTGATACTAGCCAGTTAGGGAAAACCAAGGGGTTCAGGAACAGTCAGAGACTATCTTGATAAGATTGAGACTTCAGGGGCAAAATAATCTTTCTGGGCTAAACAGCTAGCAAGATACCTGCATATGTATTTTACCTCTGTAATCAGAACATGTACCAATAGTATATGTATATTGGTATGTGTAGAGGTTTTCGGGTGTAGATACCCTAAACCATGATACCATCAACAAGCCACGTGTCACTTCGAATAAGGGACATGTGTGCAGCTGGTGTGCTTCGCATAGCACCGAAATACATCATTTGCCTACGCATATGAGAAGGACTGCGAGGCAGGGTCTTCCGCGTATGCGCCTTACGCTAACAGGACTTGGGGGGTGCAAGTGGCTTGGAGGCTAGAGTACGGTCTGTCGTGTGCGAGATGCCAATTTCGCATGCGACCGTCGTATGTTATCTAGAGACCCACAAATGCACTGTCATGTACCCGAAGTCGTGGACCATGATCCCTACATATACGGGTCGCGATCCGCTTGATTAGGCGGACGTTAAGGCCACGAGAGGTTCCATTACGTTCGTGTGTGCTGATCCACGTCCGTCTGATTGCATGTATATAAAGGATTTGTCGCATTCATAATGAAGAAGACGCACAACAGACGAGCAATGGTGAACAGCTACAACAGCTACAACACCTCAGCTCAACCATCATTGTCTTACCTCTGGATAACATACGTTGCCTTTCTCTTATCCCAAACCATCTGTCATCTCCGGTCCCCAAACATGCTAATCAAGTGTCATTTGTTTTGTTCTTCTACTTGCAGGAACACGGAGGAACTTCCCAGATCAATCCCTCGTCTACATTGGTGAACCCGACATGAAAAACTTAGACAATTCACCAATTACTAGTTGTCAAATATTGCAAGATGGTTCCGCCTCTTCTCCCCCCCCCAGAGTTAACGACGACAGGAATCGATCATCACCACCAATGGAGTCCCCCGAGAACCATGCCAATCGGAACTGTTTCTCTCAATCCGAAAGCACCGACCGAAGCCTCTCACCAACCTAATCGAGAGGCTCAGCGCCACCATCCAGAACTAGGCAGCCATGATCCAAAATCAGACAGCCCAGATGACGCAGATGCAAACTTCGACGCTGAACCAGTGGTCGCACGCGATGCACATGGCAACGAGCGCATCATGAGCTCTGCTGGTCTTACGCTGCGACCCCCGTATGGTGTCCTGTTCCGACCTACGCAGGTGTACGTACCACAAATGATTGTCGTAGCGACAGGGATCCCCCTTTCCGCGGGAGCCCCCCCTCCCCCGCACTCTTCCCATCCTGTCAGTATGCCACCACCTCTGCCGATGATGACCGGAGTACTGCCAGTCTCGTATGCAGGTACGCACACCACTTACAGCCAGAATGTGCCTTTCTCGCAGGTTCCACCCATGGGTCCCTCTCTTACTGCGACGTCCTTCGCTTCCCTGGAGTAGAGATTAGAAGCCTTCAAGGAAAACCACGGTGGAACCAGCATGCTCTACCCAGCATAGAGTGTTCCCCTTCGATCCCAGTGGAGGTCTACCTGATGCCCAATCCATTGGGATACAAGCCACGGAAGTGCGAAAAATTTGACGAGGTTGAAGGGAATGCGCAGGAGCACATCATGCGCTTCGTAGACCTTTTGGGGCCGTACGGAGGCGACATGATCCTGCGGCTTCGCGAATTTTCCTGGGCTCCGCGGATTACAAATGGTACATCATGTTCAAGCCTGGATCCGTGCAAACCTGGGAGGACATGGTGAGAAAGTTCTATTCCAAATTCTTCCAAGTCCGTGAACAGTTCACCATCATCCATCTTTCCCGGATGAACTAGAGACGCGATGAAGACGGCGTTCCATTTATGAGGCTTTTCCAGCAAAATCTCTCCAATACTTGGAGGTCGCATAACAGCGCTTCGTGGAAATTTGTTTGCTGAGAATTCTACTCAAGTACAAGGAGGTGTTGATGAATCACCTGATGCCTACATTTCTCCAAGCTGTTGGAATGAACACGAAAAATCGAACCCATCATGGAGGAGAAAGGCAAGCAATACCCATCAACTACGTCGGAATTCAAGGGAGGAAGGTTCAACTTTAGGAGAGGACGCAACGGAGAAGTCCATGCTGTATCAGGAGCACCAAAGTTCCAGAGGAGGGTGTACAAACCACTCCCTCCCCTTTCGTGTCTTTTGTTGGAAGTTATAAAACTCTGCAAAGCATGGAGGAGGGATGGTATTCTCCCCAAACTACAAGAACCGCCGACGGGAGAACAGCTACGAGATCCCAAGTGGTGCGAATGCCATGGCGAGATCTCGCATCCAACCACGGAGTGCAGAAAGCTAGATACCTCATCAACTATGAAAGATCAAATCAACAAGAATTGGCGTTTCCCTCCATAAAGTTGAGTTTAATTAGATAGGTGTTTCCCTCCAAAAAGTCGAGATGAAAGACAATGATGAGCCATTCGAGATTAATCAGATAGGTGTTGTTTTCCAAAAAGTATGAACTAAAAGATCATAGTCATCGAATCCATAAAAATGTCTTGAGACATCCTAGTGAGTTGATTTGGTCATCATCTTTTTTCTTACACTAAGTCATTAAAAATTGGTTCAGTTAAAGTAAATCAGAAATAAGATATTGTCTATATTTTAAAAAATATCTATCTTATCTCATTAATTATTTGATGTAATATTCGTTATTCTATTAACATAAATTGAAAGTACATTCGTATTTATTTATAATCCCAATTTATTTCAAAAAGTTAATTCGAATAATATTATTTCTAAGTGTCCTACGGGCGCGTGTCATTTTCTACTTATTTTACGGTTGGAACTAATGTTGGCCTTTGATAAAAAATGTAGGGATTATGTAATGGAGGGATTATGTAATGGGATCCTTATTCGATTTTAAATTTTGGATTTTCAGGTCATGGCAAAAAATAATTTTAGAAATTGAAGTATTTTAGTGTAACTTTCTGTTCACCAATTATTCAGTAGACTTTTTAAATTTTCTGCTGGTACCTACATTTCAAAATTTTAGAACATAGGTCGCTCTCCTAGCTGAACGAACAGTTCGATTCCATCGACTAAAAATGGCGGGTTCAGTTATGGCAGCAATCAATTCTAAGAAAAAAACAAAAACAATGTTATACCCCAATCTGGAAGTGAAATAAATTTTGCAGAGGAGAGGGCGATTGGTAGAGCTGCATTTGTTGACGGAGTGCCAGAACGAAACTTTTTGGGCTGGCCTTCCTGGAGAAGAGAGCAGGGAATTTCAGAATTTGGTTCCCCAAAGCTGAGAGAGAGAGGAGTACTACCGGAGATAATCACCGTCTCTCAATCGCCCGAAAAAACGTGAAGATCCTGTTTGGAGACACAGACGGAAGAAGCAGAGGCCGAAGACGCTGAGAGAAACAGAAGAAATCACAGACACAATTACAGATCAACAGTCAATCTCTTACAACCAGATGAGAGAGATGAACGGTTAGATGTTTCTGAAAGTTCGTTGGAAACGGTAAAATACATTTTCACCCCCCTGTAGTTTTACTAAATTACATTTTTCTCCTCTTTAGTTGGGAAAATGATGCTTTCACCTTTCAGTGTACTTAATTTCAGGAAAGTTAGCCCTCTCTTATTGTAACACCGTTAGTTTGGAGCTAGGTCTGTCACTAAAATAGTAGTTTTGGAATCAATTTGTCCCTATCTTAAGCCAAAAAAAAATGTTTTCTCCCCAAAAGAAGAACAAAGTGTTATATCTTCTCCTGTTCGATTTAATACAGGCAGAAGTAAAATAGTACTATTATTCATGTGATTGTAATAATATGAATGAAGAACATGAAATTCAACATAAAACTGATAAAAGAGTGATTCTCAACTTTGAATCCATACATACATACATACATGCAGACACACACACACAACTGGATATAAACTTTGAATCCATCTTTGATTAAGCTAGTAGAACAGCTGCTTATAGCATAATACATGTCCCAAGAAACTACCCATTTCTTAAATTCCATATCAGTTCAGTAGGGAATTTGAATTTTTTTTTCTTCCAGAAATCTCATCTGAATTTTGTTGCCAAATAATTAATTAAGATGCATCCAGATACAGACAGAGTAGGCTTAAGTAATCTACATCATAGATACTTAACAAAGTATGACGCTAGACAATTCTTGACAAATCATATTTGCATCCGATTTTGTATAACCCCTCTTTGTGGTTATATGCTGAGAAGCTCACTCAGTGTTACCATTCTGCAGTAGCCTTCCACGATAAGTCTCAGAAACTCAAGTAGCTAAATATATATATCGACGAGAAGCAGAAACACATTCTCTGCACATAACTATTCATTCTTACTTTGGTACACACATTCCTACATATAACAACAATCACTAAGACATTCTACTCCAATATGTTGCTCTATGTGCTAACTAACAGATGCTACCCTCTCAATTGTTGGATAAGCGACAATTCACACCCACAACCTTATCAGTAAACAGAATATGCGATTTCCTCAGGTTGAAGCTCACTCATTCACCGTTCTGCAGTACCTAGCGTCGCAAAAAAAATCCATTTCACGCTTGTACTAATTAGTCCAAGCTAGAAATAACGTCTTGGTATGCACTGTGACTGTAACATGTCTTCCTTACAAAACCGTTGACAATCGCTTTGTAAACATACTCAAACTTATCTTAAAGGCAATGCATGTCAAACAACCTGATACAACTACCTCAGGTTGGAGTATGTATGTAGAAAAACCATCTACCGTTACAAACCTCACTTGTAACACACCAGACAATAAGCTTCACTACAAGGACCTTCCATCGAATGATCAGTATATCATATATATGTATATGTCTATTTAGACTTCTGATTTGTATCATTTCTTCATCTTTTAAACATTATTGATTGATGTTTTTCTCGTTTCAGGTGATATGGATATCCAAGATCCCCGACCTCAGCCCCCAAGATATCTCTCTCTCGCGTGGGTATATGTTTTCATCATATGTTTGATTGGGTGTGCTTTCTTGTTTGGCTTTTGGATCACATACTACCATGATCATCATCGCCACCATGCACATCAAAGTCCCGGCCAGAGGGATTCCAAGTTCTGTACCCCAGACTTCACCGTCTCTTTGAATGGGGATGGTAATTTCTCATCTGTATCTCTAGCAATCGCCACTGCCCCAGATTATGGTAGATCCAGATTTTGCATCTATGTCAAAGCAGGGCGATATTTCGAAACAGAAACCATCGTGGTTGGGCTAAAGAAGACCAATGTGGTACTCTTCGGCGATGGGATTGGTAAAACTGTTATTGCATCGAATAACAGTTGTGACTCTGATTGGTGCAAGTACAAAAAATCTACTCTCTGTAAGTTCCCGAATTGACATCCATGTTTTTATCCAAATAAACTGAGTGTTTCTTCTATTAATGCAAGAAGACAATTCAATTTACAGGGATTTTGGGTCAGCACTTTACAGCAGTGGATTTGACAGTAGAAAATGGCGAAAAGAATGCCAAAGTGGACGCAGTGGCGGTTCTAAACATGGCAGATCAGTCAATATTTCTGCGTTGCGGCTTCAATAGCTTCCACACCACCATCAATGCTTATAGCGGTAGACAACTTTACCGCGAATGCCATATTGAAGGGGGTGGCCAACTTGTTTATACTGCAGATATTGGGGCGCGCGCAATTTTCCAAAAATGCTCAATTAAACTTTCTGCTACCTCATCAGTAGAGAGGCAGTTTGTAGTTGCCACACAAGGGAGGGAGGAAGAAACTGAACTTGGATGTCTAGTGTTTCATTTGTCCAAGGTTTTCATGGAAGCTGGGAATGTAACCAATGAACCTTTGCTGGGTGTGGCTATAGCAGCCTACGCCCAGATCGTGTACATGCAGTGCGAGTTAAACCTTCGAGCTCACTGGTCATTTGGTACTTTCAAGCCAGCTTCTGTTCTCTTTGGTGTATACGACAACAGCAGGGTAGCTTCTTCGTATAACACAACAGAAGTGAAGGTTTTGGACAGAGCAAATGCATCTGAATTTTCTGTACGGAAACTCTTTGGAGAGACATTTTTGTTGCCCTTGGATGTCCCTTGCAATTTAGATTTGCTTTGATCTCATCTTGAACTGTGTACTTGGCATTTAAATTCTACCTGCTTGACTTTTAGCTCTCTATCAATGCACTCGCGTTAGCAATCTTGTAATTCTTTGTGTGTATTGTTTAAGACTATGTGGGTACAAGAGCTGTGGAATGAGATAAAGTGCAATACATTTCATGTTATTGAGATAATTTTATTGAACTTGTCTTGTGTTATAAACTACTGATGATAATTTTGATCATATCATTGTGAAGGAGTTTATGTTTGGGGAGTTTCAGGTTAGCATTTCAGGGAATGTTGATCAATGATGGAAAGGTGGGTATGATTCCTGATTTTTGTACGATCCCTGTGCGAGCTAGAATGTGAATCCCAATCTCCAATCCCCCTTGTTAGCATGAATTAGGTGGGTACTACTAGAATGAATAGTTCTCTGCATTAGTATCTGTGTAGTTGACTGTGGAATGGTTCAGGACCTTTGTAGAAGAGGAGCAAATTTAAGATCCCAGCAAGCTGTATGTCTGAGAATAATAGAAGAGGAGCTCAAGGTTACCAATGAGGTTTATCTGTGAATTTAGAGCTATCAGGAGAAGAAATTAGCGGACTCTATTCTTTCTTCCAGGGTTATGCAAGAGGCAGCAGAATTTCATGTTTAGAGGGATACTTAGCTTACCGTTAAGTCTTGAAATGTATTACTCCTTCGGAACTTCCTCAGGAACTGACCAATTTACTAAATTGAAAAGCTAGGTTTAGATATAGAAGATAGAAAAATGAGGGGAAAATAAGAGGAAATTGTTGCAAGTGAGAATTGATGCATCAAATCAACTGTAACCACCTGACCTGATTTGCGTATTTCTTATACTACCTTTTACTACTATACATCATCAACTTTCATACTAACCAGGTTTACATATACAGTCTACTGCCATGTACGGAGTAATTTGAAATTCTGAAGATTGAACAAGTATAGTATGGCCCTATCTTAGCCCTAGTCTGCTCGTTAAAATTAGCCAATAGTGTTCCTTCTAGCCGGACCTCGATTGTGGTATTTGTCAATGGGAAGTCAGCTTGATTTTAATGGTCCAATTTGTACCATCCGAGAGCTATAATATGGGAAGAAATGCTGATTTTCCAAATTTGCAGTTCGGTTCATGAGCTGCTCCGGTCTATCAGCCAAGCCAAGCATAACATTTCATTCATCAGTTTACCCACTTCTCAAATTGGCTAAGCGGTTGAGGGTGCTAGGCACTTGAATGAAGCAAGTTACACCTATAACCTTGAATAGGGACTTGAAGAATAAGCAAAGGACTGCTTTAATCTCTGTTCACTATTTATAGACTTAGGAAGATCATGAAGTTTGAGAATGTGCTAAAGAAGAGTCACTATTCTGGAGCTGTTTATATATTCACCTTTATCAGAATACTGTCTTTGCTCTCAACCTAAGGCAAACTCTTGTTCATAGAAGCACCTTCAAAACAAATGTTGGTGGTCGGAAAGGCCTGAAAGATCTTCGGAAATGATTATGTACATGATGTTTCTGCTTTTGTAAAATAGTTACTTATGGTAGTCGAATATGTAACTGTTTCTGTTGGGAATTTATTCTGATTCTATTGATCTGCCAATGGAAGCAAAATTTGATTACGGATGATTCTTAGAAATGAACAAAGAATTCTGGAACAAAGTTTCTTGTTGATTACATTGAATAATACCGTCGTAACTTAACATTTACAAGTCTTGTACTGGAAGCAGGAATGCTGATACAAAGACCCTTTTTTTTAAGCCTATAATCTTTTGTTTCCTGGATGCGTTTAGACAATTTAAGTGCAGTGGGTATGTTGCTACCTCACATTACTGCTTAAATATAAGTTCCATTTTGACTTTGTTTCAGACAAATCACCTTTTCATGATTTAAGTCCATTTGGCTAAACAGCTCTGCAAGGACAAAAGATTTCTCACAAGGACATGCCATGGGACACTCTCATCCTTACTGTATGTGTGTCTTCCTAACCATAATAGTGTATCATCACTTTGATTATTCCTAATAAATGTTGGACCAACATGAATAATTAATAGATTCCGTTCCTTTTAATGTAAACCCTAACCGTTTAGACCAAAGGGAGTTTTTATTATTATTATTATTATTATTATTATTATTATTATTATTATTATTATTATTATTATTATTATTATTATTATTATTATTATTATTATTATTATTATTATGATTGACCAAAGGGGGCGATTAGCAATGTCCCCTAAACTTTTAGCATTGTGAACATTTTTCGTTCTAGATTGACATGGTTTGCTTGATTGACTTCAAAGAATGGTCAATGTAATTCAACACTTTATTTTTATTAATTTTGAAAGTGGTTCAAGAATAATAGCATTCCTCTTGCAAATTAAAAGAAAAACCACATTTTTCAGTTGAGGTGTTTGACCCAAATTTTAAATTACCATAACATTCCCAGCCCAGGCTTGTTAACAGTAAAATTTATGTACTACTCTGCCTTGGAATCTCAATATTCTTTTCCATTCTTGGACGGTGAATCTAATAAACCAATAGATTGAGCTCTTTTCCGTGGAAACTGCCAACAAAATTGTTGCCAAAGAAGAAGCCACATTGAAATCACTCATTTACCACCCTCCTAGCGCTGGCTATGCTGAAATCACTCAATGTCTAAGACCCCCCGTGTAATTTTCTTGGAAAATTATTTACCACGATAAGTCCTATTTCTTATCTGTCAATAGATACATGACAGGGTTCCAACTTCGAATTCCTTGGCTAAGAAGAATCTTTGTCGAAATGATACGTGTGTTCTATGTGGCTCAGCTAGTGAATCTACCCCACTTGTTCTTTTACTGTCATCTAGTCAATAATAAAGCTTTGGAGACCTCTTGTTCTTAACACAAACTTTTTTTGCTGTGAACTGGTGGCCTGGCTGTTTGCCTGTTTGTTTTTGGCGTTGCTCTCCTCCTTCAGAGTTAAGGAGTTGAGTTTTGTACCTCTAGAGTCTTTTGGTGTTTTTCTTTGATGACGTGAACTTCTTGCTTCAGATGCCCATGTTTAGATTCAAATAATCAAGTTTTGATGACTAGTATGCTTGATGTTGTGTCTTTTGGATGTTCTTAACCAGGACACTTTGTATCATAATCTGTTTTCTTTAATATGATCTCTTTTTATGTCAAAAAAGAACAAGGATGTCAGAAAGTCTCAAATCTCATTAGAAATATAGCTAGTACAAATTCTAAGAATCTTTGCATAAAAGAAATTGCGAGAATCTTGCTCAATTTCCGGAGAGAGGCCCACATGATGTAGATAAGTGCAACCCAAGCCCAAACCATTAACTTAAGATATCTAATGAGCTACTTTGTTTGCTTGCCTAGGTACACACATAAATTTCGATGAAGCAAACCCAGCCAGAAGCATTTCACCTCTGTGATTAAGAGCCTTTCTCAGCCAAGGTATGTCCCAGGCCTTTCTAATTGCTTGAGTGATAGCTTCACCACCAGGGTCAAACAAATCATTGATAGCATCAGGGTCAAAAAACATATTGTTATAGAAATGAGAGTCCCAGCCATCTCCAAATTGCATCACAAAGGGCTAAAGCTTCCTCCTCTATTGGAGTCTGGCACTTGAATTGAGAAGAGTAGACCTAAATGGCCTTAACTCGATCATCTCGAAGCACACCACTCGTGTAGGATTTCTATTTCTGAGAATCAAGTTCACAATCTCTAGTGAAATTTACCATCCATTGAAGGATATGGGTGCCAATGGTACTCCTTATTTGGAGCATTGGTGGTACTCATTATTTGGAGCATTGGTTCCTAGTAACTTCAATTGCACTGTCAATAATTTTGCATGAGTCAGTTGAATCTTTATCAACAGTGTTTAATGTTTATGACCACAGGTGCTACGCCCTCGTAACATTCTATCCTGTACGAAGATCCTTGCTCTCAAGAATCTGGGGAACCTACCCTCCTGCAAACGTACCGCAGGAGGATACATTTCAAGCCCTCTAAACCAAACACTACTGTGTTGAGAGAATTCCTTTTACGCACTTGGATTGTTTAAGCCAGCAACAACAAAAAAACACAAAACTCGAGACTATTTATTTGTCAAATTGTGATAGCATTTACCATGAGGATACATTTCCTCCAAGATTCTCCAATTGATTATGAATCACTGAACATCCAATCGCAATAACTGGTGGCATGGAAGTAAATAACTTGTCTTGCAAGCTCTGAATACTGTCGAACTTACTTTCGGCTTCCAACTCGAGTGCTTGAACTTTTTGAGATCACTTCAAAGAGGACATCGACCTCATTCTCTTCAATGTTGATCTCAGGGAGCACAACATACGCATAATAACCCGAGTACTTGCCAAGTTCCCTAAACACTGGTCCGATGATTATATAGTATCAGCTTCTTCCTTTCTGGTGTTCTATTAGATTGCAAAATAGAATTAGCTTCCTCGCCACTACTAATCATAAAAAGATCATATTCTTGATTCATTATCTCCTCGCATCTATCTGCTCATTTCACTAAAACAATACTTATATGTTTCACCGAATAACAATACATTATGTTCATGGTATGCTGTGACTTTTCTGTGTGGCTAAGCACTGCAAGTAGGTTTCCACGAACTTTGTTTTCAATTGCAAATGATCTTTGCCATTGTTTATCATTGTGGTGACTTCTCACATCCCTGTCAGCTCTTTAATAAAATCAGATGTCTGGTTCTCTAATTTCCTTCTTCAATGGCAGAACAATGCCTCATCAGGTCCGCTATATGATCTCCATTTTCCGTAGGAACTGCTAAAGTGGTAGAGGCTACTTTACCAAAAGTCACTAAAATGGACCTTACCAAAAATCATTAAGAGCACGAGGACTTCGCTCTATCCAATCCCATATCCCCTTTTGCACCAAATATCACTTCCGGGAACGGAATGATATATGTACCACAACAAGATTAATGATTCCTTATGAAAATAAACCAAACATGTATCATGTATGGGCTTCCATAAATGTTGTGTGCTGGAATTGTGTGACCTTCTTGAAGGCTGCATCTGAAAGCGGATTCTATAGAATCGAGACTATCAAGTATTTTAGACCCTTTTAGCTTAACATCCATTGCAAAATAGTAACTTTCATGTGATAGGTAATTTACGCTTGTCGGGCAGCTGCTTACCCATTTCCTTTGAGCAGTCTCACACAGAGGCATGGTTGCTGTTAGAGACTTGTGATATCATGAATATGGTAATATTTTCATCGGTCCTCTTGTGTGCCAGCCTCTCTTTCCACTCGTAGCCATCAACTTCCTTGTACCTGAAACGTAGGATTGCAATCTGCAGAAGGCTGCAAGCCAGGTTTGAAAAAGAATTTTAAAAATGTTGATTTCCTACTGACGTTTCAAAGGTCTTTTTGCTTGATGTGTACGCTATTTTTGACGCAACTGAAAGTTGTAAATTATCTAACAAATGCATAAATTTGCTTTAAACAGTCTCATGCAGAGGCATGGCGCATGGCACTCATATTTTTTCTGTCTCCGTATAATATCTGTATTTTTGTGGTTCTAACTACTTGCTCTTTCTTTTTCTTTTTCTCATCCGTAGAATGACCAATAAACAGATTGTTATGACAAAATATCGAGCAAGAACGAATAAACGAAAGAAAACAAGATCAAGAACACATAAATATAACGTGGTTCACTAACAAGATTGTTAGCTACTTCCACGAACCCGAAAACTCGATTTATTACTGATGAGAGAACCCAATTACAACCCACACACTTTCATACAAGTTTACTCAAGACCTAGGACCCTTATATAGACCTGGGAAACGAAAATGTGTTGCCCAAGAGACCTGGAAACTTCCAAACGAACAAGGAAATAACCCAAAAATTCCCCATCCCCGACCTGGTCGTACGACCAACAGAGAATTTTGCTGTCGCTGATTCGTTTCCTTGTATCCCACTTTGTCTTGTTCCTTCGTTGCTCGCCGAATTGCTTAACGTTTAAGTTATCCATATAAATCTCCACATTAACTCAAATCGTCCCAGCAACTTGAATTAGAATTGATGCTTCTCTCCAGAATCTGAATTCGTCTCAAAGAACCAAAACGAGCAAGCATCCGCGATGAGCCGGATGTTTTTCCAACTCCAACGGGGTTCCTGCAACGATTGCGCCAGATTCGCGGATACACAACGATTACGCCAGATCCGCGTACACACTTCCAAAAACATATATAAGTGCTCTACCTTGAACCAGACTCGAATACATTCACTAATATGGGACCGAAATTATTCATGATGTGCTCCGAACAAGAGGCGGACGGATGCACTACGTCATGTGCCAGGAGTAATGCTAGACCAGATGCAACATGACTACTGCTAGAACCGACTGTCGTGCCAAGACACGCCAAAACTACCTCGGCTGCGCCAGAAAACCCGATGCAACATAGACTTTGAAAACGGTATGAAGGGACCATTAGAGTTCTCACTCGTTGGGGAATATCCACTATGGGATATAACTATTGTCGAGATGAATCCGTCAACTTCATTCAAAAATATTCAAACAGTAATGTACAACGGCTCTGATGTGGATGGGAATGGATTCAACCCCCGTGTTTTGTAGCGCTATTTCATAACAATCCAGATTACATCTCCATCTCTAGGTCTAATAATTCATTTTTCGTATAACATGCTTGTTAGACACAGATTTTTAAGAAGCTTTAATTTATAAGCTTTTGGTTTAAAAATCTGTGTAACAAATATTTTTTGTTTTGAGTGGATCCTAACTTCCTAAGTTTTACCTTATCTAAAAGAACCCCTGATTAATGAAACAAAAATTAAACAAATACGCAAGAACAAGAAAGAAACATAATCGACAATTTTATTAAACTTGTACGGGTTTGATACCCAAATTGATACAACTTATATGAATCGAAACAAATATTTGTGGATCTTTCTTTGAAGGGTTTGATTTACAGAGTATACGAATGGGAGAGAGAGAGAGAGGGATATTTTGGGGTTTTGGAACCCTTTACCAGTTTGACGCCATTGATCGTCTTGGAAGACTTGTCTCCGGTGTTTGGGTCCTCGCCTCCTGGACTCCGACCTCAGCTTTCTCCGACGTAGGAGTCGAAGTTTGTAGCGTGTGGTGTGGGTGATCTTCTTCTCGTCGTTACTTTCTTCTCTCTCTTTTTCTGTGTCTCTTCGCCTCCAAAAAGAATTCCATGTGCTTGTGATGAACCTCCTATATGTAGATCCTCTGAGCCAACCACCTGAGATACGTATCTGATCTCCTGATATTTGGTGGATCTGGAGATATTATCTTTTCTCCCCAGACTTGAAAATATTTTGGAGATCAACTTATCTCCTGATGCTAGACTTGTCAGCGTATCTGATATCTTATCTAGATAGGCTTTTAAGTTTGAATTTACTTGGGGCTTAGCCATATTTAGCGCGTCTTGAAATTCAAAGTTTTGGCATTTATTTTGATTTTTGAATGACAATTATGCTGTCAAAATTTTGGTGCCAACAAATCCCCTCGTGATTCGTGTAAGAGGAGTTTTGGTCCCTTGCTCGAATCACGAAAACTTGGCACTTTGCCTTCTTTGCAGTATCGATTGCGATTTGCATGGCTAACCGATACAGTTTAGGCCGTTTGACAGTTAACATCGTGATTTGGATCGCAGTTCGCTTGGACTGACCATTTTGGACTAAAGCTTGGGTATAGAAACTTTAATTGCGCTTCGCATTAGCCGACCTGGCGACATTTGACATAGCAATTCTAATCGCAGTTCGCTTGGGCTGACCGTTTTGGTTTAATCCTGGCGACATTTGGTATAGTAATTTTGATTTCATTTCGCTTGGGCTGACCTCTGGTTTTAGCCACGCAATATTTGATGTAGCGATTTTGATCATGGTTCGCTTAGGCTTGACTTTAAGTTTTAGCCGTGCGACATTTGATATAGGAATTTCAATCGTAACTTGCTTGGGCAAAGCGTTTTAATTATTTATTTATTTTTTGCAAGTAAGGCTTTCGTCCCGTTTTTTTTTTTTTTTTTTTTTTTTTTTTTTTTTTTTTTTAATTGCGCTTCAGTCCAAAGACATGTTATTTTACCAAGCTGACTCTTTCTTCGGCTTGTGCAATAAGCTTCTTTTGTTGGGTTGGTTTCCTTCAAACCCTTAGTGGCCCAATTTTATTTTTGTACTTCTTCTTCTTCTTTTATATTTTTTGCCTATAATTTGACCTTTGTTTGTTTTAGCTGCACTTCAGCTCTTTATTTTAGGGCCCACATAATGGGCTAGATTTTATCAGCCTTGCTCTACCCTAATTAACTCAGTACATTGATGAGTATTTTTAATGCGGGAAGAGTCCTTTTAGGACTTGATTTCTTTTCCGCAGATAACTATGATAAGAGTCCCAATTTTTTTAAGGAGTTGGTGTCGATCCCTTTTTACATGTACGATCTGCTTTGAGAGAATTGACATCACCGCGAACCCTTTTCTACTCCATCGATCACGCCGCGCTGATGTTGCTATCTTTGTCTGCTGCATAGCAAGTATCTTCAGGTATGTCTCTTGAAACTTATCTTTGCTTTTGTATTATTACAATACCCATGCTTGTGTTACTACGAGGACTTTCGAAATCGGAACTCTCAAGGGGAGCTCTGGGTTTATGTGGCCTAAAAGATAGAGGATTCTTCTGTTTGTTCTTGAGGTTGATTCGTTTGGAATTATAATAAATTTTTGTGATGTGATTATAACAGCAAGTAGGCGCAGGTGCAGTAATGGTTTCACATAACCTTCTTCTTAACATTCTCAAACCCTAATTGAGATGTCAAAGCCACCTTCAACCGCCACAGTCAAGTACCATTGTTTTGGTTTTGCAAAAAGAGACTTCTAAGAGATGTTGGATGAAAATTTTGGAGTCTCCGAGAACTGGATGTTGGATGTAATTACGTTCCAACCTCAATGAAAATCCTTATGATATTGATTGCTACTCCTCTAGCAGAGAGAGTTTATTGATCTCATTCAACACACTCCATTGAGCATCTCTTGAGTACCGTTAATGGCTATGTGTGTGGGTAGTTGAAGAAATTCATCTGCCTACCAGAAATTATAACTTATCAAGAACAGTAGGGAGAAAAAGATTGAGGAAGAAGATGAATCTAACAATAGTAACTGAATTGCTACTTGGTATCTTTATGCTCCATATGAGATTGTTCTTGTCCTAACGAATCTGCTTCGGCATGAATGCTTTCCTCTTCTTTTCCTTTTTCACGCTTTTGTGATTCGAGAATTTTAAGCCCCCACGAATCTCACGATTATATTTTGAAAGTGTAATGTAGACTAAATACAGGACCTAAATACTCTAGAAGGGGGGGGGGGGTTCAATAGAGTATGGAAACTTTTTGCAAAACTCAAAGTTTAACAGAAAGACTTTGTGTGAAACTCAAATCTCAAGGTCTTGAGATGTTAGTAAACTGTCTGAAACTTACAAAGGCAAAATAGTAAGCTTCAAGGCCTTGAACTGTAAGCAATTCTAAACAACTTTTGAACCCTAGTTTGATTTGAGTTGTGTGCAGCAGATAATAATCAAACTGTAAAGTAAAGAACACAAAGCAATTTTACAGAGTTCAGTCCCAATGGCCTATTCTCGACCTGAGGGATCTAATCCCACCAGGATTGGGCAAACACTTCTTATTACTCACACATAAACAACCCTAGATCTTCAAGCCTAAGTGATTTCCCTTACACCTATACAGCTTGTGGTTCCAAACCTATCTAGTTCCAGCTACTAACTGTTGAGCTAACAAGAACCTCTTGTTGTTCACTTGAACAACCAACCACTAGGTTAAGTGAGGTTTAATATAATCTAGAGATACACAGGTAGAAGTACAAGTGAAGAACGCAGTATGAAGGTAAGCTGTTGAAGCCTGGATGTGTTCTTCTGGAAAACTGGATTGATTTGATCTTCACGAATCTGGAATAAAGCTTGAATGATTGTTTGTTTGAATGAATGATATCTTACGATTTTGTCACACCTCTCAGAGTATTCTGCAAGCCACTTTCTTCTTTAAAATCAAAACCAGTCTCTTTTATCCACAACTGCAACTGATTGAGAGACTTTAGGATCTCAGTTCCTACAAATCCTCCTTCTGTTTTCAGCTGAAATTCAAACAGCTTCAAGTGGATATCCGTTGGAGTTTGTTGAGATTGCTCCTGCACGTTTAACAACCCTGCAACAGCATTGAAACACAGCAACAACAAAATCCAGAAAGCTAACAGTGCTATGACTGTTTGGTTATACAGTTTCTGATAAAACTGTATAAGAGACTTAGAACAATGACCTGTATATCTTCTAAAATATATGAATTATGAAAACAAGTTTAAGACACTTAGAAGTGAGTAAATAATCACAATACTAAGAATAACAACCTGCAAGAAAGAATGAACTAAGTTCTGTAAAAACTGTCAGCAGCTCAAGGCACATCTCAAGGCCTTGGAGCTCTGAACCTGCTTCACAGAATTTCAAAGATATACCCAGATAACTTTGATTCTTCCTGTTCTGATCATCTGAAATTGTGTTAGATATATAAATAGTATAATCCAAAAGTATATGCAGTATACCACTGATTTGCATAATCAGATATCCAATCTGCGACTCAGAATTGTTAGAACATATAGCAGAATAGAATAACTCAAGGCTTTGAAGTTTAGTCAATATGTGAAGGCCTTGAGATGACTGAGATGCTTTGTTGCTTATGTCTTGATCTTTTGTCTTTCATCACTCAAAACAATTACCAACCAAAACACATTCAGGGATCTTGACTCAAAATATTTTTTATCGTAATCTTCTACACGGTACGCAAAAGTTGATGTTTCAGAATTCTTCGGTTTGAGGACGACTTTTTCGCTATTACGCGTGTTCTAATTCGCGCTTCGCTTTGTTGCTCGTTCGTTGCAATCTGCAGGTATGTGAACTCTGTTTGAGAGACGATCTCCTTCACCTTCTTTTGGAGTTATATGCATGAATGTAAAGAGACGGTCTTCATGTTTGCCTCACAACGAATTCTGAGAAATTTTTATTCTTTGGTCGATTCGTATTCGGCATTCCCAGGGCGTTTTTAGGATCGTTTCGTTTCTTACTAGGATCTAGTTACTCCTCATATTTGCAAATTGCACACATATACGTACACTTATATTTTGAGCATGAACCGCTTCACGTGTATGACGAATTTTCTTCGCATACGCGCATCCCCTTCCATTGATGGCTAGCAATGCTTTTCATGAAGGTATTTAGAACACCGCAGCTAACAAAAACAAACTGAAGCACTGGAGACAAATTATCAAAACGAGACACCACCAATCATTGAAACAAGGGTGCTTCACCATACTAAAACAGTTACAACCTTGTCACGTGATATCTTTTCTAGTTTTGAGATTCACCCATGTAACAGATTTTTGTTTGTTTGGTGATACTGGTGCTTGTTGGGCTTACATAATGACGTCATGCCAATGCATCTGTTATATTTCGACATTATTGACGTGCAGTAACTTTTTTATGCCTCCAATTTCTTTGTAGTATCGTTTGGGCTTTGTATCGTCCTGTTTGGAACATTAAGATGAACCCATGCACAAAGGACTCATGCACAACATCTAGCATGAGTGTGCTCATCATGACCAAGACCAGTTTTTAATGCAGTAGTCCCTTCACCCTATTAGCTCTTTGTATATGCATGAATGGTGACTTTATTGCACAGCATCATTCGAACGGCAATGAGAGGCTATGACTGCTTTTCCGTGGTCACATGAGAGAGTCTATGTCGCTAGTCGGTTTTATACCAGTTTGTTGCGCAATCAAACATATTTGCGAACCCGAAAATGCTTGCACATTTATTTTTTATTGAAAAGCTCTTCTCAGCTCAATCACTTGCACGATCAACCTCATGCATTAATTATTGATGACTTTTAAATTGTTTTTCTTCTATTTGTACATATGCAATGTTCACTGTGATGCATCAATATGATTATTTTAATCACATCTTTATAGCTCCACATGTTTTTCCCTTGACACTTCAGTGATCATTGTTTCTTATTACTGAAAATACTCAGTTTTTTTATTCTTTTTCTTCAAAGTTTCTTTCCATCAAGCCTGTTTGGTCGCCACCCATTTTGTTCACCTTTTCGCGAATTGTTACAGTCAAACAGGTATGACTTTCATGTAGCCATACACATTTAAGTTCATAGATTTTTTTTTTTTTAATCTGTGACCTTATAATGCCGGCTTGCATCTTGATGGGTGTTCGGTTGGGCATTCGCTCGGCCTTCATCCTGACGGGTGTTTGGTCGCGCACGTCATCGGCTTGCATCCCTCCGGATGTTTGGTCGCAGCTTACATCTCAACGGGTGTTCGGTCGAGCGTTTGCTCGGCTCTCATCCTGACGGGCGTTTGGTTGCGGCTTTCATCCCTCCGGATGTTTGGTCGCTTATGACATTGGCTTGCATCCCTCCGGGTGTCTGGTCACGGCTTGCATCCCGACGAGTGTTTGGTCGAGCATTTGCTCGGCTCTCACCCAGACGGGTGTTTGGTTGCGGCCTTCATCCCTCCGGGTTTGGTCATAGACATCTTTGGCTTGCGTCCTTCCGGATGTCTGGTCACAGCTTGCATCCCAACGGATGTTTGGTCGAGCATTCGCTCGGCTTTCATCCTTCCGCATGTTTGGTTGCGGCTTTCATCCCTACGGATGTATGCTTGCGCACATACTCGGCTTGCGTCGTTCCGAATGTTTGGTCGTGGCTTACATCCTAACGGGTGTTTGGTCAAGCATTTGATCGGCTTTCATCCTGACAGGTGTTTGGTTGCGGCTTTCATCCCTACGGATGTATGGTCGTTTTGGTATTATGCTTATGGGTTACATTTTATATGTATCTAACCCTTTTTCTTTCTGCAACAGGTTGCGTACGATGGCTGATTTTGAGTTTGTCAAGACTGAGAACCTTCGGAAACTCAACGAAGATGATCCCAATGACAGAAATGGAAGTAGGGTTGAGAGGCATCCTCCACTGATCCGTCTGTTGACCCTTCCAACGAAAAGTGGTCCTTTTCACGAAGATTATAACTTAATCCAATGGATTAGTAGATCGTGCTCTTCCTATGCCAGGTCTGGGCTTATTACGCAGAGTGGATCCGAACGGCTTGGTCTTCTTCGTCCGTTTCACCAGGAGGAAACCGATCCTACAGGCGCACCGAGCCTCTTCGAAACGCTTCATAAGACAATGAATAACAAATATTTGAATTGGGATTCAACCTTTGGCGTTCAGCAAACCAGCGGATTCTTTCGATCTTCAGAATGGCAGTTTTGGGTTAAGGAGGTGTGCTTCGATAATTCTCTTGTTCTAGGGCAAGCTGAGATTTTCATGGCTCTTTATATCTCAATGTATTCATATCAACGTTGTACTCATCTTTTTAAAGCCTTCTTGGAGAGATGGTGTCCGGACACTAACTCCTTTCATGCAGCATACGGGGAGGTAGGGATTTTGCTATGGGATCTTCACCGGGTTAGTGGCCTACCCATCATGGGAGAGTTTTATGACGAGTTTATCCCATACAACGATTCGTTGTATACTGAAACGTCAACTGTTTGCCGGGATTTGTTTCGCATTTATGCTCACGATAGTTCGTCGAAAAAGTTTATGAACTGGTTCGACTGTTTTTTTGAAAGTGATGGGGGAAAATATCGCCGTAAAGACAACATCACTCCTGACACCTTTCTTGCCGGTTGCCTTGCGTGTTGGCTTAGTGGTTTTGTGCTTCCTACCAATAAGAACGAGGTACGACTATCAACTTTTTATCCGGGGTCTAAGATTGCAACTAAGGGTTCTAAATACAGTTTGGCTGTACCTGTTTTGGCCCAGCTGTACCACTCTTTCAAAGTAATTTCTGAAACTATTCCGCAGGGCAAGAAGACTATCCATGGCCTTTTTCATTAATTCTTAAGGTGGGTCTCCATGTACTTTCCGCGGACATACTCTCGTGAAAAGCTCGAGCCACCTCCCATGATGCCGAAGGATGACTTCATACCTTTCTTGGGCACTATCAGAGGTCAAGCATGTTACAAGTTCGACAATTGGGCGCTATGAAGCACATTCCTTGTTTGAATACTTGAATGAGATACTATTTGCGGCCATCCCACGGCCTGAATTCCCTGATACCTTTGCTGATACCCCTAAGCTTTCAACCAGTCAGTGCGCTTACATGATTAGCTTGCATCCTGGGGTGTTGACATGTAGAAGTGGCTCGATTTTTATTGCCGAACCTTACGCCCCAAATCGCTATGCTAGACAATTTGGATTTAGTCAAGCGTTCCCTAAGGATCTCACGGATATCTTGGTGTCTTGTCGTAACGAGAGTTTTAACCCTGATATATTTTGTAGTCATTGGCTTAAGATGATGGACACCTTTGCGCACGATAAAACGATCACCTTGCCGGCGAAGAATCCTAATCCCACGGAATTATATGTCACCAGGCCTTATGGATCTTGGTGGGTGGCATCTACCTTCTCCGCTCTTCAGGTATTGTCTCGTTCTGGTAGACAGGAGCCTAACACTCGGAAGAGACCTCAAATAAGCAATTCGAGATCTGGCCCAAAACGTCATCATGTTCCTAAGCCAAAGGCGAAAGGAAAGGTTCAAGAGGAAGAGTTTCTAGAGCCCAGCAGGGTGAGTTCTGACTTGGTTATGCGTGATCGCATCAATGCCGAAGCCCCGGATTCTTATAGCTCTTTATCCAAGTGTAGTAGTGAATATGGCCAGTACCAATTACAAGTTGTCTCCCCATACTCAAGCGACCACCTTGCTCTTTTGCGAAAACTATTGTAATGACTCCTGGCGTGGACCCAACAGTGTATACCGCGGAATTCCAAGCGTCGCTTGTGCGGAGGAAAGGTGTTGGTATCCCATCGGTTCCTTCATTTAACTTGACTTCCTCTGAGTCCAAATTCTCAAGTTATTTATTGGATTTCTTTAGTGACAAAACCATAGATGATGTCATGGAATTATTTGGTGGTGACGGGCATAGATTTGTGTGCTCGGTGTTGTGAGCATCAAGAGTAATAATACGGTATTATTAATACCCCCGCTCGGTCACTTGGTTCTGAGAAGACTCAAGTGTTAAGTGATGGAGATGATGATGATGATGACATGTACAATGACTACAACCCACTATCCGATGATTCTCCAGACATGGAGGTGCAGTCAAGTGGTCCGACCCGTGAGACAGGTACACTCAAAGATTTTTTTTCCTGCATTTATCATTGCTCATCTCCTTCTAACACGTTGCCCTTTTTTTCTAGGTCTTTCTGAGAATTTGAGGGGGAACAAAGTGAGAGTTCGTCTGGACATTAACTCATCAGATCTTCCTACTAGTACTCCTTCACCAAGTGAGCGTCATTTTGTGTGCTCACGTATTACTTCTTCACATATCTTCCACGACTTTTTATCATTTTTTTATTTATTTTTATTATTATTTTTTTTTTGCAGGAAAGGCTCTTGTCAACTTTGGTTGTACACGGGACACCTCTTCGGTAGTCTCCATTACGGTCCCTTCACGAGGTAAACTTAGCTTTATACTTTCTAAAGCTTTTATGTACTCCTTCTCTATTGTATTTAACACAATAGCATGTCGTGCAGGGAATAGTTCTACTTCCCCGTCCCTTGGGAGTGACATGCAGACCTTATTGTCCGACCTAAAGGAGCCCGCACCTATTGCTGACAATTTTCCCCTGAAGCGTGTTACGGAGGAATGGGTCTCAAAGACCATATGGGAGGCTCTTACCAGGGAGCTGAAACAGTGCACAACTTCCAACAACTTCCCGAAGATGATTGAAGATGCAAACAAAGCCTTCACTCATTTGGGACAAATGCATGTAGACTTAGCACCCCTTTTTCTCAAAGTCACAAATTTCATCCGAATCTCCATGTCGCGTTATCAAGCGGAGCATCTTTCTTCAAATATTGAGGAAAAGGCCCAACTTTTGTAAAAAACCAAAGCAGAGCTAGAGTCCAAGTCTGAAGCTCTCTAGAAGGTGAGAGAAAAGAATGCTGACTGTGAAAAGGCACTTCAACGTTTCATAGCCAAGATGTCTAAGAAGAAGGAAGAGGAATCCGACATGGCCGCCCCTGTCGACATGATTTAAGAGAAAGTTGCTCAGCTGGAGAAGGAGATCACCCCAAGGATGGTATGGCTCTAGATACCACCACTCAATAGGAGGCTTTTAACAAGGCCGTTGAGGCGTTAGCTCTTGAGGACTAAAGAACTCCCCGTACTTCATTTGTTTTATTTGTTTAGTACTTTGGACTTTTTTTGTGGGATTATTTTTGTTTCTCTGCTTTGATTGCTTGCAAAAAAAATTTAGTGACGCTTTGCTTCGTCATAATTAGAACATCATATCCTTTCCATATGCCTTTTTTTCTTCCTTGCGTAATAAATTTTTTTATTTTCCGCTAAGCATTCAAAGAACACATGGAATTTCACATTTTTTTGCAGGGGGAAAATGAGATTTTGGTATGGGGTGGACTGAACTCGATTATTTTTGAATTCGAGCTGCCTACGTACCCTTTCGGGATCAAGTCGAACGTAGTTCATTGGAGTGAATTTTTTGTTTGCTGGACTGAACTTGAAATGAGATCAAGATGCCTACGTACCCTTTCGGGATCAAGTCGAGCGTAGTTCAAATGGGGTAATTTTTTTATTTTTTATTTTTTATTTTTTTTAGACCTTAATTAGTGCACGGCCGCCCTTTCGGGTTTTCAACCTTGCAGGTCATTTACTTGTCCTTGATTTGGACAGGACCGCCCTTTCGGGTTTTCAGCCCAGTGGACTTTGCATATGAGCTATTCATGCGCCCACCCCCTCTTCAAGACATCTTTTAGGGGTAGTACCTTTTTAGGAACCTGGCATTGGTTGGTGGTAGCATTCTTTCACCATCCTCTGTGACAAGTAAGTTCCATTTGAATAGACCTTTTCAATCACATATGGCCCTTCCCACTTAGGCTCCAACTTTCCTTTCGTCCTCCTAGTCACGATGATAGGTGTTCGGACCATTAGGACAAAGTCACCTTTTTTGAAAGAACGTAGGCGTACCCTCTTGTTGAAAGCATTGGCCATCCTTTGTTGATATGCTTCCAAGTTTTGTTGGGCCTGTAGCCTTCTCTCATCCAAGGTTTCCAACTCGGCTAATCGTACCTCTGCATGTTCTTCTTCGGTAAGGGACTCCTGCACTGCCACTCGTAGGGAAGGTATTTGAACTTCCAGTGGTAGAACCGCCTCACCCCCAAAAACTAGTGAATATGGCGTTGCTTGTGTAGCGGTTCTGTGGGATGTCCGGTAAGCCCATAACGCTTCCTGCAACTTTTCTGGCCGTGTTCTCTTGTTTTATCCACCATTTTCTTGAGAATTTTACTCAAGGTTTTATTAATCGCCTCGACCAAACCATTTGCAGGTGCATGATAACTCGTGGAATGGTTTGACTTTATGTTGTACTTGGCGTATAATTCTTACAAAGCATCACTCTTGAACGGTTGCCCGTTTTCTGCCATGATCCTATCCGGTACCCCAAATCGGTAGATAATGTGGGTCTTTATGAACTTGGAGACAGTAGCACTTTTGAAGTCTTTTAAGGCTACAACTTCCGCCCATTTGGAGAAATAATCAGTAGCAGTCAAGATGTATCTGTACCCCCTTGATGATGGAGGGACAAATGGCCCAATTATATCCATACCCCAAGCGGAAAATGGCTATGATGTTGTGGTGACGTGCAAGGGCTCAGGAGGCTGGTGAATGAAGTCTCCATGGTACTGGCACACTTGACACCTTTTGGAAAAGTTGATGCAATCTGCAATCATGTTTGGCCAGTAGTACCTAAACGCTTGAGTTGCATGTGCAATTTGGTCCACTTTGGTGGGCACTGCAAACTCCGGCATGTACTTCGGTCCGGCTTCATGAATGGACTTTCCAGCAACACATCGAAGGTAAATCCCATCCAACAATCGTTTGTAAAGAACATCTTTTAGCATGATGAACTTTGATGCACGTCGTCTCACTGCGTTTCTTTTTGCCTTGTTTTCAGGAAGCCTTACATCTCGAAGATAGTGTATGAACACGTCTCTCCAGTCTTCCTCATCTTTATCATTCTTGGCAGAGAGCGTCATCACTTCAGCAACATTTGGGGTTTTCATGAGGGTCTCTAACACTCTCCTCTCTCCAACTGTCACGGTAATTGTCTTACTATCTGGGAGTATCAGTGAAGTAGCCAAGCTAGCCAAAGCATCGGCTTGTGAGTTTATCCCGCGCTTTACATGGAATAAGTGGATCTCTCCGAATTGTGAGAGTATATGATCGGCTCTTTCGTGGTATGGGGTGAGGCTTGCTTTCCTCACAACATACTCCCCTCGCAGTTGCTTGATGACCAACTCCGAATCCCCATATATAGTCAGTTCATCAATGGGTATCTGGAGAGCTAACTCTAGTCCAGTGATTAAGGCCTCGTACTCAGCTTCATTGTTGGATAATCCTTCAGTTAGCGCGAAGGAGTGTGGAATGATGGCCTAGTCAGGAGTGACGAAAACAATTCCAATACCGGACTTGTTGTTTTTTGTGTCTTCCTGTCTCTTTCCATCCGCGCTCCTCGAAGCTCCCTCAAAATACATCTCCCACCCCCTCTGGACTTCGACCACCATCACATCTTCGTCAGGAAGGTCTGTGGCTAGAGGAGAATCATCAGGTATAGGATGAGCTGCTAGGATGTCTGCTAAGGCTTGACCCTTCACTGCTTTCTGAGGGACATACTCCAGGTCGAACTACTGAAAAAGCAATACCCATTTTGCAATCCTCCCATTTAGAACTGGACGAGACAATACATATCTCAAGGTGTCAAATTTTGAGATCAATTTGACTTCGTGATCAGACACGTAATGCTTTAGCTTCTGGAGTGCGAACACTAATGCTAGACAAATTTTCTCAATGGGGCTATAATTAATTTATGCCCCTACCAGAGTTCGAATGAGATAGTAGAGGGAATTTTCCTTTCCTTGCTCATTGTGCTGAGCCAACAACGCGCCCATGGAATGATCAAGAGCCATGATGTACAGAAGCAAGGGCTTTCCTTTTACGGGGCTCATGAGTACTGGAGGATTGACCAAGTATTTTTTAATTTCATCAAACGCTTTTTGACACGTCTGATCCCACTCGAAAGGGACCCCTTTCTTCATTTATCCAGATAATGGCATGCACCTTCCAGCTAGGTTTGAAATGAACCTTCTGATGTAAGCCAATCTCCCTTGCAGTACCTTGAGTTCGGTGAGGTTCTTGGGTGGAGGCATCTCAATAATGGCCTTATTCTTTGAAGGGTCCACTTCATTTCCTCTGCTGTGCACCACAAATCCTAGGAATTTCCCAGATGAAACCCCAAATGCACATTTTAGAGGTTTCATCTTAAGGTTATGACGTCTCAGCCGGTCAAAGATCTCTTTTAAATCTTTGAGATGGTTTTCTCTCTTACGAGTTTTTACCACGAGATCATCTACATAACACTCCACTATGTCATGAAGTATGTCCCCGAAGATTATGGTCATAGCCCTCTGATAGGTGGCGCCGACGTTTTTTAATCCGAAAGGCATCACCTTGTAACAAAACACTCCCTTTGGGGTTCTGAAGGCGGTGAGTTCTTCGTCTTCGGGTGCCATCCGAATTTGATTATAGCCAGAGTAACCGTCCATGAAGGATATTCTCTCGTACCCGGTAGTCGCATCGACTAACAACTCTGTCATGGGTAAAGGGAAATCATCCTTCGGGCATGCCTCATTGAGATCTCGAAAGTCTATGCATACCCTGATTTGACCATTTTTCTTCTTGACTGGCACAATGTTCGCCAACCAAGTCGGATATTGGACTTCTCTAATAAAGTCAGCTTTGATAAGTTTATCAACTTTAGCTTCTAATTGAGCTGTCAACTCTGGTCGAGTCTGCCTTTGTGCTTGCTTGACTGGTTGTTTTTCTGGGAAGACAGCAAGTCGGTGGACTGCGACTTCGGGGTCTAGACCGGGCATTTCGTCATAGCTCCAGGCAAAGACATCACGGTACTCCTTCATAAAATACACGTATTTTTGAGCCTCTTCTTCTTTTAAAGAAGCACTTATGAAGATTGGACGCCTATCTCCACTTTCCCCCAAGTCTACCTCTCGGAGCTCATCAGTTGTGGCTTGCCCGCCTTCCTCAAATTCGGAAGGCGCGGGGTGCGCTTCTTCTTTATTCAGTAAGGGCTCATTTTGTACTACAGTCATGTTTACATCGGCCTTTAGAGTGGGATGAACATACCCAAGACCGTCTTTCGTCGCCGATATGGGCCTTCCCTCCCTTACGGCTTTTCTTTGAGATGGTGTCAGGATCCTTTCAAAAGAAGCCATTTGATCTACCTTCTCAGGGTTTAGGCCAACTTTCATCAGCATTCGGGTAGTCTTGTTGCTGAACTTGGGATTAAGGGGCTGAGCACCCGGGGTCTTGATGCTAGCATCAACTTGGATTTTTCTATCCATATCTCCCAATGCGTGGAATGTGATTGGTTTGGATTCTTGACCCCTTGCAGGAACAACAAACCTGTTGTAGCTTTCTACCATAGTGCACTCCGTCTTTCTTAACGGGAGAGTGAATTCACTCTTTAAGTACACAGTCGTGCTTATAGGTGTCAAAGCACTTTCCCCTGGTCTTCTTTCTAACTTAGGGACATACCGAAAGGTCCTTCGTGGAGATGGATTTTGCACATAACTTCGACATCCTCCTTCGTTTCTTCTTCTGGGAGGTCTTTCTCGTAATAGCGTGCATCAGCATAATACGCCCCCACACCTTCAAAAGGGTCTCAATCCGCCACAATCATCCCTTCGTACCTTGGTGGGGGTAGGGGAAACTTAATAAACTGGTGATATGTCGAGGGCACTGCACCATTGTCGTGCACCCAGGGACGTCCTAACAACACATTGTAGGATGTATCTGTTGGGAATTGTATTCAGAAAGCCATATTTATGGTTGAATTAATAATTCTTAATAGATAACTGTTTGCATCTTAATTTAGCAAACACGTGAGTATGCAAATGCTATTTATTGTTTGCCATATAAATATGCATTATAAAGTCTAATGTTCCATACCTAAGACAATTGGACATGCAGACGAGTTCGGGCATGCGCGAGATTGATTGTCAGTTATTTATGGAATATAAGAAAGGGTTCACAGTCTAGATGATTTTGGACAAACCATCGGAACGACTGTAGTGTAACATTATAGTGACACATCTCGGTCAAGGAAACGGTATAGTTTCAACTTGTTACACTAGCATACCTTGTGTATGTTGAACAGGACCGCCATATGAAATATAATTATCTCGGACTGACCGAAGTGAGATAATGTATTATTTCATTGTTATTGGTAATATTGGAAACTCTTAATCTATGATTGTTTATGTGGACACAAATCTTGATAAATTATTATTTTGATATATTGAGTGAGATTCAAATGCGAGTCAACAATCCTGATATATTGGATAATGATTGTTATGATTTGGTGAAAGCTAAATGAATCATGGAATCCACGTCTCGTATGAGAATGATGTACCCTCCTGGGAGCTCACTAGGTTTTGTTATGTCAAGTCTGGCCAGCTGGTTATTTGTAACCAGACATAACAAATAAGGGTTGAGCGGTTTAGATCAGGGAATACATAAGATGTTGATGAGATCGAAATTGTCAGTAAGAGTAGATCAGCGTTAACGGGTATCTGTAATCTTAACGTGGGGAGTTATCTGATATTAATAACAGGAGCTCATACATAATGATGAGAATAAATGTCGGAGTGCAATTATAGTTTTATGGTGGAGTAAACTATAATTAATAATTAGTTTTGAATTTAATTCGGGTTGAATTATGAGTTCAAATATATTATTGGGAGCCGATTCATTTATTTTCTCCAGAGGTCCCCGACGTAGTCCAACATAAGCGTGATCATGTGACTCACAAGTGTTTTTGAGTCTCAAGTGTGTGGAATGTAAATTGAGATTATGTTTGGTATTTTATAGTTGATGGGTATTACTACAAACCATATGATTAGGACTTAATTGCAAGCTACACTAAAGTTTGTAGGGAGGGACTTGCTATGTAAAGTTTTCCTACAAGGGACTTGTGTGCAATTATGGGTATTCCTAATATTAGGGTTAGTAATATATCTCTATAAATAGTACACCATAGTTATTAAGGGTTAATGGTTCATACATCTTTTCCACACAAGAGAGAAAAACCCAGCTGTGCATCCATGAGCTTTTCATGTTCGAATCACCATTGAACTTGAATCGGAGCTTGGATCATACGTCGGAAGGCTTCCGGTCACACCAGATTCCGTTTTTGGGGGTTTAGGCCTAGATAACGATCTCGGATCGCTTTTGATAAAGCACGAAAGTTGTAGATCTCGAAAAAACGAAGAGACAGGAAGAAACGGCGCGTCGATCGGAGTTGTAGAACTCCAGATATCGCCGGTCAAAGTTTCTGGTCCGCAGTTGATTTTCAGCAGGATCTGATTTTGGTTTTTGGAGCTTAACCGGAGCTACAGAGGTCGGATGAAGACGATCCATATATGAAAATCGTGTATCTCGACGAGACGGACGCAATGGCATAAGTTCTGGTGTCAGATTCAGAACAGAGCTTCGACAGTGGCTGGTCAAAGTCTCGGGATTCGTGTCGTCCCAGTCCGGATGGACTGTGGTAAGTTTATTCCGCAAGCTAACTTACCACAGTAATTTTTTTTGAATGCCTATGATTAATTCTCTGCATAAATCACGTGGTCCGGGACAAATCTCATCGAATTTTCCCATCAAGTGGTATCAGAGCCAACGTTGATTTTATGCTTAGATTAATCAAACCATGTTGTCCAATTAAAATACGGTAATTGTGTGAATGGACTGCATTGTGCTAACACTGTTTTGCAGATTCACTGTTATTATGGCCATATTAAAATTTTATTTTATGTTTGTGGTTGTTATTTTATTGCCGTGTTTTTGGCACTATTTTGGGTTGTAATTAATTGTAAAGTCTCCGGTTTGTGGAGAATAGTAAATTAATTAGTAGCTTGTTTTTCAATTTTATGTAGTCTAGATCCATGTAGTAGGGTAGGACTATGTAATAGAAATTGAAAGAAGATGATGGACCCAAAAGGTTGGACGAAGATGATGGAGCATTCAAGTATTGGAAGCGACTATCGAGACGATGAAGACATGGCCATAATAACAGTTTATGTGTTGTTTTTGTTATTATGGGTGGATGTTTTATTATGTTGTGTTGATTGGTTTGTTATTTGTTAATAGTCACTAATCAAGATATCACGGACAACATGGATATTAAAACGGTTGTATGCATGTCTAATCAATCTAATTGTGTTTGAATTTAATTTTATTAATGAAAAATTATTCGCTCATTTGAGATCAAAATTGGTCACAAAATAATTGTTTGTTTAAACTAGATATTATTTTGTAAATTTTGGCCAAGTCAAATAAGGAGCATATTTTTCAAAATTAATAAAATAAGTATTTCAAACAAAAACATTAAGTGGATAAAGGGTTTTCTTTGGCAAAGTAATGAAGCCCGAGGCCTCCATTACTAATTTGGAAATAATGTAATTGATATGAGTGCCCCATCGGTACCATGGTTAATTACAGATTTTTTGGCAAATCTCCTTACAAGGATAGTTGTTGAATCTAGTTTGTTGGACAAGTCTCCCCATCGGAGCTGTTCTTTAAAACTAAGAGATTCAGTTCAGTACGGAGTAATGGTTGAATCACTTAACAATAAGGTTGGTAATATCCCTCAATCGAGTTCTTGTTACTAATTTTGTTGGGCCTAAGAATCGGCTATTTAGTTTTATTGGACAGGTAAATGTCCAGATAATAAATCTAAAGTGACGTTGTCTGTTTGATTTATTTCAAAGTCGAGTGGCCCATCGTCACAGGCGGTTGAAATGGAAATCGAATTGCCGGTGAATTCTAATATTAGTTGAATTCAAAGGTTAAGCATACTCAGGGACATAAATATTTTTTTTATTTATCGTGTTTGTCAGATAATTAAAGATGCTAGGATTTGAACCCAGGATGTGATTCTCGAATAATATAAATTAACTAGAATTACTGTAGTTGGAAGAGATTTTTTTTAAAAAGTTGTCTTAACTGCGAAGGAATACAAGTGTGTTGACCAAGTTTTGCACTTAAGAACCTAGTGATGAGGCGGGTGGTGTAAATACCCAGGGCCTATCAAAGGTAGGATAAGGTTAGTGAGATGTCGCTGGTTACGTCTTGGCATATGTCAAATGTAGTGCAACATCAGCATCAACCGGTGTCAGATGCATATGATATGATGCAAACATGTAAATATGTTTGGGCATCAAGATCGGGTTGCAGTGTAAGTGGCAATAAGGGCGTTAATGAACACATAGATGAGATAGAGCCCCAAGACGTAATCATGTTCTGAGGATATTATATCTTTTGAGTGAACATGTGACCAAGGGATCTCAGATCGATAGTGAAAACTAGGTCGGTCAGATAAAGAGGTCCCATATAATTCTTTTAAGCAATTTTGAATGAATAAAACATTGATAGGTTGAGTTATTCATTGACAAAAATGCTAATTGAATTATTTGTGGGTAAAAGACTCGTCAGGAATACAACTAGTATATTGGTGAATGAAAATTGGTTCTACTTCTAAACCATCTGGTAGTAGGAAGTAGAAATATATTCATAAATCCAATTAAGGTTGTTGTTTTTATTCCCCAGACGTGATGCAAGTAAAAGCCGAAAGGCAAGCATTATATTTGCTATCAGAAAAGACACTACTAAGAAACAACTTAATAATTTAAGCTAAGGATGAACAACTCACTCGTGTCTACTGCACTATTCGTCAAATCATGTTTAGTTACTCGTTCAGCCATTCCTGGTTTGTAGATACGAGAGAAACTAATCATGTTTGTAATTCCTTATGAGAGTTCAGGACGAGTAGACGATATGATAGTGTAGAGATAGACATCATGACAAGAGATGCTCTGAGAGTAGGAACTCTTGCAGTGGGAGAATTTTATGGTAGAACTTTAGTATCGAGAGATTGTCTAATGTGCTAAATTTGAGGTAAGTTTTTTATTGCCTAAGGTATTTTTAGCATAGTGGTGGCAATTGTATATTAAAGTACCATAATATTTCCTAATACAAAAAGATTAGTCGAATAACATCACTGATAGAAGAAACATATTTTTCATATATATGATCGGATCAGTGAAGTGAAGTGTTATTCACCTATTTTGTTATCGTCTTAAGATTATTCATTAGAGACTGTTTCATACTTTTGAATTTAGCGCACTCTAAATTGATCATGACTACATCCATGGAATTGTAGGAAAGGGTAAAATCTTTTCTAGACACTTTCAGGTATGGAGAAGTCATTCCGATAAGTTAGAAGCTAAATTAGAAGTATGTCTCTTGGTTGAATATTAGAAGGCTAGAATGTTACTTTATGATCTTAAGGATCAGAAGGTTATTGTCGGCACAATACCTGATTCTTGGAAAAGGGAATCATATGAATAAGAAACTGTAACATATAGAGTTGTTTTAAAGGAGCTTAAGGAAGATGTTCAAGTTGTTAGTTTTGAGATAACACAAGCACAGGAAGTGTAAATTTATGTTGTTTTGAATACACGAGAAACGAGAGATCTTTATCGTAGTGGGAGATTTATATGACAACCTCATAGGTTGAGCTACTTGGGATAAGTTGTATCCCAGATAAGTTTTAACTCAGTCCTAATACTATGAAGATATAATGAATGATGCAGATGCAGAGTCATGACATTAGTCTGTAGCATCTGAGATACCATTCATGTAATATAACTACCTTTTGGATATTGTAGATTTGCAAGATGGGATAAAAATCATCGGTTGCAAATGGACCTACAAGAGAAAGAGAAGAGTAGGCGGAAAGGTGAAAACCTTAAAAGCTAGGCTGATTATGCCGGTAGCTATATATAGGTCTATTCAGATTCTCGTTCGTATTTGCTGCTCATTTCAGTAATGAGATATGGAAGATGTATGTCAGGATGGATTTCTTCATTGGAATTCTTGATGGATGCATCTACATGATGCGACCAAAAGAGTTAGTTGTGCAAGATAAGGTGAATTACAAACTTAAGATGTCAATTGACATAGGGATTAAGCTAGTATTCAGATCTTGCAGCATTCGTTTTGACCAGGCAATCAAATATCATAGTTTGATTTGTGACTTAACGAATCTCGTGTGTAGAAGAGATGCGAAGAAAATTGGTAATATTTCTTGTGCTCCATGTTGAGGATGGCTCATTGGAAACAATGTTGGATATACATCTTCAGTGAATGTGTGATTAGCTAGTAAACGTGATATGTGCGATTTAGGTGAAACCATTCAGATTCTTGGTTTGAGCTCTCGCGTGATCGGGAGAATAGAATGATGGCTGTTTCTAAAGTCACATATATCAGTAAAGTTCTTTCATGTTTCAAGTATGCAAAGACTCCAAGAGAACGTTATTGATTATGGCGTGTGGAGTTTCTCTGTCTGAGAATCAGTGTTTTGAACACGTGATTAGATGGAGAGGAAAAAGGAAGTTCCTCATGCTTTAGCAGGTGGAGCCTCATGTATTCTATGTATAGTATTTGACAAGATAACTATTTTGCTTTTAGCATGGATAATACTTTTAAGTTACTTACAAGGAAAGAACACTAGTGGACTGTGATAATAGCATACTCGGGTATCTGAGAAGATATAGAGTAGATATGTTAGTTTATCACATATAGTCTACACATAGATTCAGACTTCCGATTATGAAGGGTTTCTAGATTGTTAATTTATGGCTTTGAGAATAAGTGGGAGATTGTTGGGAATTGTATTCAGAAAGCCATATTTATGGTTGAATTAATAATTCTTAATAGATAACTGTTTGCATCTTAATTTAGCAAACACGTGAGTATGCAAATGCTATTTATTGTTTGCCATATAAATATGCATTATAAAGTCTAATGTTCCATACCTAAGACAATTGGACATGCAGACGAGTTCGGGCATGCGCGAGATTGATTGTCAGTTATTTATGGAATATAAGTAAGGGTTCACAGTCTAGATGATTTTGGACAAACCATCGGAACGACTGTAGTGTAACATTATAGTGACACATCTCGGTCAAGGAAACGGTATAGTTTCAACTTGTTACACTAGCATACCTTGTGTATGTTGAACAGGACCGCCATATGAAATATAATTATCTCGGACTGACCGAAGTGAGATAATGTATTATTCCATTGTTATTGGTAATATTGGAAACTCTTAATCTATGATTGTTTATGTGGACACAAATCTTGATAAATTATTATTTTGATATATTGAGTGAGATTCAAATGCGAGTCAACAATCCTGATATATTGGATAATGATTGTTATGATTTGGTGAAAGCTAAATGAATCATGGAATCCACGTCTCGTATGAGAATGATGTACCCTCCTGGGAGCTCACTAGGTTTTGTTATGTCAAGTCTGGCCAGCTGGTTATTTGTAACCAGACATAACAAATAAGGGTTGAGCGGTTTAGATCAGGGAATACATAAGATGTTGATGAGATCGAAATTGTCAGTAAGAGTAGATCAGCGTTAACGGGTATCTGTAATCTTAACGTGGGGAGTTATCTGATATTAATAACAGGAGCTCATACATAATGATGAGAATAAATGTCGGAGTGCAATTATAGTTTTATGGTGGAGTAAACTATAATTAATAATTAGTTTTGAATTTAATTCGGGTTGAATTATGAGTTCAAATATATTATTGGGAGCCGATTCATTTATTTTCTCCAGAGGTCCCCGACGTAGTCCAACATAAGCGTGATCATGTGACTCACAAGTGTTTTTGAGTCTCAAGTGTGTGGAATGTAAATTGAGATTATGTTTGGTATTTTATAGTTGATGGGTATTACTACAAACCATATGATTAGGACTTAATTGCAAGCTACACTAAAGTTTGTAGGGAGGGACTTGCTATGTAAAGTTTTCCTACAAGGGACTTGTGTGCAATTATGGGTATTCCTAATATTAGGGTTAGTAATATATCTCTATAAATAGTACACCATAGTTATTAAGGGTTAATGATTGTTCATACATCTTTTCCACACAAGAGAGAAAAACCCAGCTGTGCATCCATGAGCTTTTCATGTTCGAATCACCATTGAACTTGAATCGGAGCTTGGATCATACGTTGGAAGGCTTCCGGTCACACCAGATTCCGTTTTTGGGGGTTTAGGCCTAGATAACGATCTCGGATCGCTTTTGATAAAGCACGAAAGTTGTAGATCTCGAAAAAACGAAGAGACAGGAAGAAACGGCGCGTCGATCGGAGTTGTAGAACTCCAGATATCGCCGGTCAAAGTTTCTGGTCCGCAGTTGATTTTCAGCAGGATCTGATTTTGGTTTTTGGAGCTTAACCGGAGCTACAAAGGTCGGATGAAGACGATCCATATATGAAAATCGTGTATCTCGACGAGACGGACGCAATGGCATAGGTTCTGGTGTCAGATTCAGAACAGAGCTTCGACAGTGGCTGGTCAAAGTCTCGGGATTCGTGTCGTCCCAGTCCGGATGGACTGTGGTAAGTTTATTCCGCAAGCTAACTTACCACAGTAATTTTTTTTGAATGCCTATGATTAATTCTCTGCATAAATCACGTGGTCCGGGACAAATCTCATCGAATTTTCCCATCAGTATCAACGTCTATCACTAGGAATTCTGTATTGTCTTCTATCTCTCCGAAACTTGTCTATAGCCTTATCTTCCCCAAGGGTCTTTGTTCATTTTGGTTGAACCTTGGATGATCAAATGGTTTGGTTCGAGATGAGAGACCTTAATGCCCATAAGAGTTAAAGCTCTTTTTGGTTACAAGTTCACCGCGGACCCTCCGTCCACCATGACTCGTGAGATGCTGACACCGGATACATGCCCAGTAACGAACAATGGTCTATTGTGTTTCCTTACTTCAGCTCACATGTCACTATCTCCAAATGAAATAGTGGACATGCACGCGGTCACCCTTTCTTGAGCCTCGGCGACCGTTCCATGGAAGTCTTCTGGCTTGGACAAGGCGTATATAAGGGATTTCCGCAACTCAGGCGACATCCTAAGGGCATCATACACACTCAAAAGTGCTGGGATTTTCTTGAGGTGTGAGAGGACGTCGTACTTCACTTGTTCCTCTTCAACTTGAACTTCACTTATCTTTGGCTGTTGGGTATCCTTGGATGGACCGACTTGCGCACTCCTCTTGTATGTGAGAAACGCGGGGCATGCCCTAGCAATAACTTGCTTCACATCCTTGGTTTCCTCACTGATTTCTCCATGTTCACGGACCCAGTTAAATATTGGGCATCATCCAGACGACTGGGGTCATAGAACCTCTTATAGAACTTATTCACCATGGTATCCCAGTTCGGGATGGAATTTCTTGAGAGACTAAAATACCAATCTTCGGCACGCGCTTCCAAAGAGAGAACAAATTGTCGCATGAGCAAAGCCTGGTTGCTTTGCTCATGCTCCAAGCTCCAAGCTCGTTCTCCCACCTTAGAATACCAATAAAACTAGCCCTTACCCCCTTCTAATACGTTCCCAAAGAGTTAGAACAAGTTACAAATAATTGCAAAATAACCCCAAAGTTGTTTCCAAAAGAACTGTTGCTGACTGACAGGTCGTGCGACCTGTTGAACTAGGTCGTGCGACCTGTCCCAGCTTAGAGAAAATTTTCAGCTTTCTTAACAGGTCGTGCAACCTCTGATAACTGGTCGTGCCACCTGTTGTTAAACTTCCAACATTATGTCCTTTCGCTATCAGGTCGTGCGACCTCTTAACACTTAGCCAATATTCAGCTTTTCTTTTCTGACATCCTCCGTGCCATAACTTTCTCATCCGACTTCCGTTTTTGCTCCGTGACCCGCCGTTGGAAAGCTCTTCGAGTCTACTTTCAATTTCCACCAGTCTCACCTCCATATTCATTGTAGAATGCAATATATCCTCAAAACATCCTTAATTTGCTCTAAAACATCCTGAAAAAGCAACTAAGCTTTTTGAAACGCAAACAAGGACCCGGATTTTGATCCCGAACTCCGATGAATGAGATTTTTGCACCTTTAGATTCCTTTTGCGACGTAGAATGTGCCCATGTAGAGAAATCTTCGTTTCCAGAACATTTTCTCGTTTTTCTCGATTATTGACCATTGTTTGCAAAAACATCCAAAACGCGCCAAATTTGCCTCTTTCTTCTATTCCGAAGCTCGTTTCTTCTCTCCATTTGATTTCCGCATGCGTAATTCCTGTCAAACAACAACACGAAAACTACCGCGAAGATAAAATGTGATAAATTATCAAAATTATACTCAAAACCACTAAAAACGCCCGGATTGTGCAGTAAAGCTTTAAAACATCCAAAAATGCATTTTCTTTATATTTTGGCTCAATTCTCGTCGCTTTGCCCTGAAAGGCACACAAATAAAAATGTGAAACGTACATTGGATAACTCTTATTAAGGAGTTATCAAATAGCCCCACACTTGCCATCTGCGCGTCCCGAGCATAGTCTCATCTACTGCATCTAACTGTATATTAGCCGACAAGACCCCAACGACTCTAACAAGACTCAAGAAACTACTAATGCAGCAAGATGATGCAAATGCAATTCTAGACTTGATATTAAACACGTAAAAAGTTTTTAATTCTTTTTTTTTTGGAGATTAGGCAATCTCAATACGCATAGACCGGTGCTCATGGATGATGAAAAAGTTAGGCAAGAGGTGTGAATCATAACTAAATTCGACAACAAGTAATTCCCCATAGTTAGTATAGAAAGCATAACCTTACTACAAAGAACAACCTACCTCTTCATATGTGCTGATAAAAATAAGAGGCTAACCAAGGCTAAGCCACATTCATAGTCTGAGCTCCTATTCCGCTAACGGTCAAATATGATGAGGCTTAGGGACAAAAATGATATAACTTGTATGAAGAAAAAAATCCTAAAATGTCACATAAGCTCACCAAACACCATATCTCACACACCCTCACCATGATGATAGGAATCCACAACCTGAATCTCACTGACTCCGACCCTCAATCCCCTCAAAGCCCGGTAACATGTCAATCCCGTGGCCATCAAAGCGAAGCGTACGCGATCTCAATCAATATTCAACAGGAGCAAGAACTTTCAACACTCGATTTCCAATAAGCACAACTGTATGTCTTTATTCCTCTCCTTTTTTTCTCTCTCTTCTTTCCATTTTTCATCTTCTTTTTTTTTTTCTTTCTTTCTCTCAATCAAATTTTAATACAATCAAATAAATATGAGTGGTCCTCCTTCAAGAATCAAGCAGTATAATAATGTCAAGGAAAGGAAGTAATCAAATCCATGGATGTATATCACAATAATAATACCTCTCCCCTAACTCCATGAAGCACGATGCCACAAACCGTCAAAGTCAAAACGTGTATGGGGGTGGAGTCGTCAATGCACAATCTCTATGTCCGTAGTCATATGTCGACACCCCCACACTAGAGTGAAGTCATATCCCCCTCAAGTAGTCAAATAAGATATATGTCACGTTCCTAATTGAACCTAACCTCCTACACCAAGATGATAGAAATCCAGTACCTAGCACGTTCCATAAATTAAGTACAACAAACCCATTTCGTGCGGATTAGACGTCACACACTTAAACTCTCCACTACTGTGCCCATGGTGTAATGACATGGAACACCGCACACCTTAGTGTGGAAGCCAACTCACTCACCCTCGGATCCCCTCGTAGATATCCAATGAAGCATATGCAATCTGCAGAACTCACAAAAATATATAACGAAACACTCCCTCAACTAACCCCCTCAACTACTGCTCCCTCGTGACGCTCTAGAAAGGTAATTCTAACAATATATGATGAAGGCCAATAATCGTCTTCCTAGATCAAAGAGGCTAACAATCAATCCAAGGATCAATTAGGGTTATATAGTGGTCCTACAAGGTAAGATCTAAAAGCAGTGAGTTCTCTAATACACTTCCTCGCACAGCTGTTCTATGTGCCACTACGAGGCGGGCTGGCGACTACGTAAGATGGACAACATGAACATTCGGCTTGTTTAGCAAACCACCAAGCTCAACTCTTTTGGGAGAAAAACAACACACACTTTAGCTTTTAAAACTCAATTTAGTGTAAAAATAGGTAGGCATTCCCGTAACGATATTCTCTCTGTACTTACTAGGGGGAACTAAAAGTGTCATTCTCGGTCAAAATTCACACCCTATGCCTAAAGTCTTCACATCTCACTAAACCAACCAAGTTTATGCTTGTCTCAATTGCCTTTTCTCAAAAATTTTAATTTTCTATAATTTTTTTATAGATTTCATAATATCCTAACTCTATGTGCAAGGCTTTGACACGAAAAAAAAATTGACTCTACACAATTTAAAATTTTGGACGGTATACTCAATTATGTAAAGTCTAAACAGTATGTAAACTAATCTACACAATACGTCAAACTGTCTCCACACACAATACAACCTAGACACATCCTACATGTAACTGGCTATGCAATTATTTTGGCTAATAGACAGATAAACTACCCCCACACTAAATGCTTCGTTGTCCTCAACGAATTTAGAGATCATGCAAGAGAACTCAGCAATAAATGTGAAAGGCCTGTAGATGAGAAGGATCTATGACATACAAAATTAACACAAATTCAGTTAGAGGGAAGAAATACTCACATCCACCTCAAAGGTGGGGAAAAAATTGTGCACAGTTGTCCCCAAGCACAGTGTGGCGCCACTTGTGCTCCCACTAGCTCAATGTGTACTCGCAACACCGGGGTCGACTACTCTCCTCTTCATGAATCTGCACATTGAGGATCCCCAACTCGTATGCACGAGTCCCTCTAAAGGTCATATGTGCCATGGCACACCGGGGTCGAATCTCCCATATCCTGCTCAAACATGTCACTTGGAAACAAATGTCAGTCCCTCTCTCTCTCATCTCTCCAAAATAAATAAATAGAACACACGCAACTGTATTAAAAACTAACTCCCTAAATTAATGCAATAAATAGGTTGGGTTGGCTCCCAACAAGCGCTTTGTAATTTGAGGTCGACGACCCGACCCACTTACCTCAAAGAATGTTAAGGAGGTCTAGCACTTCGTTCCTCCTCCTTCAATTTCTTTCCCTTGATTTTCTGCACCACATTATGTGCACACACCATATATGGCTTCTTTCCTTATTCGGGTGGATCGGGCTGCAAAACTGTAGGAAACCCAAGAGAAGGATCCTCACGCTCTTCTCTAAACTTGATCATGGCCAAATTATTCTTCCCTTTGCCCGGAACAAATACCTTGAACACAAGTGATGAATCTAGAGCTTTGATTGTCAACTCCTCAGTCTCTAGATCCACATTTGCGCGCATTGTCTTCAAAAGCGGTATTCCAGAGATAAGTGGAACATCGCGATCCTCCTTGATATCCACTATCCGTAAGTCAGCTGGAAAGACAAAAGCGCCCACTTTCACAAGCAAGTTCTCAATCACCCCTTTCGCTGTCACAATAGAATTGTCTGCCAGTTGCAGACCCATCTTCACTGGGGTTGGCGCACCAATGCCCAATCTCTGAAATAGGGACAATGGCATGAGATTAATACTCGCTCCCAAATCACAAAGACCATGCGTATGATATCCACACCCAAGAGTGCAGCCTAAGATGACACTGCCTGGATCTCTCATCTTGGGAATGTCTCTCTGAATCACTGTACTACACGTCGTTGTCAGCTTCACCGTGGCATAAGGGTCTATGCTCTTCTTGCCCCATAAGATCTCCTTCAAGAATTTCTTGTACTTGGTAATTTGAGCAAGTGCTTCCACTAATGGAATGTTTATATGCAGTTGTTTGAATATGTTTAGAAATTTCCCAAAGGGTTCCTCATCATCCTTCTTTATTGCCGCCTGATATGGCACATCCGGCACATACTTAGCCGGATTTAGAGTGTTCTTAGGCTCTTCTTTCTTTTCAACTGTGTCCTTTGATTGGGGAATCACAGCCTTGGGCACCTCTTCACCCAATTCCTTCTCTGTGGTCTTTGTAGCTTCAACTCTCGCATGGCTAGGATATGGAGGATCCTGAGTAGTAATGCAACTACGAGTAGTAATGCAACTACGAGTAGTAATAGCTTTGAGCTGCTCAGTAGGAGGAATGGTATTAGAAGGAAGCATACTTGGTGGAAATTCAGCATTCTGATTGGCAATCTGCCCAATCTGAGTCTCGTGGCTCTTCATTATGGCTTGCATAGAGACAATCATGCTCTCCATCCTGTCTTGATTAGCAATAAACTTCCTCAATAACGTGTTTGTCTCTTGCTCTTCTTTTCGTAGAGCCTGCTGCTATGCCTGGTATGACGTATTTGGCTGATGACCCGGTGCATATAACCCACTGTTAGGATTGACATAGCTAAAGTTGGGGTGATTGCGGTTGTTGCGATGATAAGTGTTAGTCCACTGCTTCTGTCGTGGTGGACCCATGTAATTCACATCTTCAATGGAGCCATATCCCTGATTCTCATCCGCAAGTAACTCACCCATGGACTTCACCTGTGATGGAGGTTGCATACCTTGAAATGCTGAGGTCATGGATTCCAGCTTTTGCTCCATAGACTCAATTTTGTTGAAAAAAGAAGCATCCCCAGGTCTCGAATACCTACGAGTATCATACCTCATAGTCTCTCTCTTGGCCACGTTGTTCAGCAGATCCTGAGCTCGCTGTGCCCCAAGTCCCATAAAGTTAACCCCAGCTAACATATCCAACTGGTCATTTGTCTCCTTGTCTAATGCACTGTAGAGGTAATGGAGGAGCTTGTGCCATGGCTCCCCATGATTCGGACATCTACGAAGAATTTGGCTGAACTTCCTCCATGCGTCCCCCAATGAGCTATCTTCTTGCTGAGTGAATTTTGCAATCTCAGCTATCTGCTGAGCGACTCTGGATGGTGGCAAATATTTCCTCAGAAACTCATGAAAACAATCTGCCCATCTCACTATGCTCCCAGCTGGCAGTTCCATAAGCCACTTCTTGGCTTTTCCATATAAAGAGAAGGGAAACAGTAATAGCTTAACTGTTTCATCTGGAACTCGTTGTTCATGCAAGGTTGATGTGATTTGATCAAATACCAGCAAATGGTGGTTGGGATCATCTCCTGGAGCTCCGTTAAATGTGCATTCATCACGAACCATGTTGATCATATGTTGGCGCAGCTCAAAGTGTTGGGAATTGATCTATGGCCTGACAGTGGTAGGCTGATAACATGCTGGAGTACTACCAAAATAATCCACCATAGGGCGTTCTTCAATCTCGGCATTGTTATCTGGTGCCGCGGTGTTCTGCCTGTTGTTTCCCCCATTATTCCCATTATTGTTGCCATTGTTCCCACCGATATTCGCCACTTGTGCCCCCGCACTAGGACGTGGTTGTGGATTTGGGGGAGGGGACCAAGCGATCCATCCTCGCTTTCATCTCATCCATTTGAGTCCTCAGCTGCTCAGTTTCTCGTGCTCTATTGGCTGCATCTTCTACATCTGCTGCTCTAGCTGCTTCGGCATCCTCCATACCTTTGCGGATCCTCTCAACTTCAGCTCTAGTATCATCATACATGGTAACTGAGCTTGATTTCCTCTTTTATCTACGTTGTGCTCGTAACAGTGATTTCGGGTCTTCAAGTGTTGGATGCAAAGGCTCATCTCTACAACGGGACATGCACCGTACAATCTAACCTGAAATCACAAAACACACACAAAGCGTAGGTGAGTATCAGATATAACAGAAAAGTAAAATTCCTAAGGCTAGGAATTATTATAACTAATTTAGCCGAAGTCCCCGGCAACGGCACCAAAAACTTGACACGTTCAAACTGCAAGTGTACAATTGTCGGTGTAGTGATGAAATACAGGAAATCTGGGTTGTCGAACCCTAGAGACTTCTGTGTAAATTAGTTAATAATTCAAATCCTCATGTGGGTCAAGCACAGTTGTTGTTTTTACCTACTCTACTAAATTAAAGAAAATACGAATCTCAATTAATCGATTGAATTAATTCACGATTAACAAAGACAAATTGATTTGGGTTTTCTCAAAGTTTTACAAATTCAGGATATCTATACGGGTCTCTAGGTATGTCACACGATGTTGGATTTATGTTCTACTAACACGATGATTCTTTATCTAGCTAAACAAGCATGTTTATGTTGAAGATGTCTCAACCAACACCTATATTCAAACTATCAAAGCTGATTTCTCTAGTCTAATCAAGTTTAAATACGCGTTATGATCATTAGTCTACTCTTTATTCTTAGCTAACTAGCAATATTTCTCAACCCTAGATACGGCTAGTATGTTTTTCAATATTCCGGACAATAAACGTAGATGTCTCTATCGTTCACGACCTAACTCAATCCTATCAATACGTCTACCAATAGAAAAGATGAATTAAACACATAAAACACACATAACTAGATAAGAAATCATCAATTAAGCTCTAAAGCATGAAAGCAAATCCATAAACCGTCAACAAAGTGATCCAAACCTAAATCCTTACGAGATACCCTGAAAAAAGAGTTTAGCTACTCCAAAACATGATCACGATACAAAGTTTCATGATCAAAATAGCAAAACTAGAGTAAAAATAGAGTTTGAGAAGACAAACGAATGAATCAAAAGCTCCATGCAAGTTCTCTAAGCTCCAAGCACGTTCTCCCACCTTAGAATACCGATAAAACTAGCCCTAACCCCTTATAATACGTTCCCAAAGAGTTTAGAACAAGTTACAAATAATTATAAAATAACCCCAAAGTTGTTTCCAAAAAAGCTGCTGCAGACGGAAAGGTCGTGCGACCTGTCGAACTAGGTTGTGCGACTTGTCCCAGACTTAGAAAATTTTCAGCTTTCTTGACAGGTCGTGCGACCTCTGATAACAGGTCGTGGGACGTGTTGTTAAACTTCCAGCATTCTGTCCTTTTGCTATCAGGTCGTGCGACCAGTTACAGAGGTCGTGCGACCTCTTAACACTTAGCCAATATTCAGCTTTTCTTTTTTAACATCCTCCGTGCCATAACTTTCTCATCCGATTTCCGTTTTAGCTCTGTGACCCGCCGTTGGAAAGCTCTTCGGGTCTACTTTCAATTTAAACCGGTCTCACCTCCATCTTCATTGTAGAATGCAATATATCCTCAAAACATCCTTAATTTGCTCTAATACATCCTGAAAAAGCAACCCAGCTTTTTGAAAAGCAAACAAGGACCCGGATTTTGATCGCGAACTCCGATGAATGAGATTTTTGCACCTTTGGATTCCTTTTGCGACATAGAATGTGCCCATGTAGAGAAATATTCGTTTCCAGACCATTTTCTTGGTTTTCTCGATTATTTCCCTTTTTTTGCGAGAACATCCAAAACGCGCCAAATTCGCCTTTTTCTTCTATTCCAAAGCTCGTTTCTTCTCTCCACTTGATTCCCGCATGCGTAATTCCTGTCGAACAACAAAACGAGCACTAACGCGAAGAGCAAATGTGATAAATTATCAAAATCATACTCAAAACCATTAAGAAACGCCCGGATTGTCCAGTAAAGCTCAAAAACATCCAAAAGTGCATTTTCTTTATAATTTGGCTCAAATCTCGTCACTTTTCCCTGAAACGCACACAAATAACAATGTGAAACGTACGTAGGATAACTCTTATTAAGGAGTTATCAAGGCCGCTCCATGTTTGTAATTGTTACTTCCAACTAAGTAGAAACCTATGGGGTCACACTCCCTATGGATTCGACCGGACTAGGTAAGCAATATATGATTAATTAATTATAAGGATCATTACGCAACTACTTTTAGACTTATTAGGACTAATTTGAAAATTGGACTTATCCATGTACAGACAGGATTATGATAGGGGCTTTTATGCAGTCAACAAAGAGTTGTTGGACTATATAAAGGACACTCCTAGCTTCCTTCCCAAAACTAATTCTCATAACATATTGAGTGGTAGAGAGAAGCAAGGAGAGAGAGAACAACAAAGGAGGCTGAAGCCCCCTTTTCCGTCCCTCACCCGTTGGCCACCAAAGGAGGACCGCCCCTCCTTGTCCCTATTTGCATGATCGTGATCTTCTTATTCTTCTTCTAATTTCAATCTTAGATAGAACAAGGTCTTCAAAGATCCGTATCCAAACCTAGGATTGGACTAGACATAGAGACGTGAATACTTTTTTACGTGTGAAGTCAACAAAGGAGAACCAAAAGGTATTTTGATACTAAACCCTTACTATCGTTATGAGATATAGACTTGTGATCCTTGGAGGGTCTTGAACGGATTAAGTATTGTTTATTCCGCTGCCCATCCGTTATCCAAAAATCTACAATCTCTACTAGTGAGAGTGATACACAGCGGTTTTCATTTGTTATCGTAAACATATAGTAAACGGTCCCTGATGAAATATTGGTGTCCAGAGGACTAGCTAAGATGATACATGGACTTAGTTATTTTGCACTCATTTGTGTATTTGACGTCCCGAAACCCTGTGGGCGAGTCATACTAGTCACCTCTCTGATTTCTCCATTGAGAAATTCAGTCGTCATGCTTATCGAGAATGGAGCCTTAATTCCGTCATCACAACTATTAATGCTACCAAGTGAATCAATGTAATCCTTACCAACCAATGATTTGGGAAGGATACCCCGTTGAACCACGCTACCATATTAGGAGAATAACTCGTCGAATCGACGCAAACTTTCACTATCCATCTCGTGAGAATTTATCGACGACGTCTACACTCACTCTGTGTAGGCTTTTTCGCTTCTATGCAAGTCATATGCCTTACCACGGTTCCGTCTAGGTATTTGATTGTCCTTGGAAATCCATTGATCTCCAGTAATCTTCCATCCAGTCAGAAAGTCAACCTAGTCTTAAACTTGGTTGTCCCCTTATAGACTCTAATTCATCATGTAGAGCTTACTATTCATTCTTCATAATTAGGGAACGATAAGGCCTTGGATTATATCCTATCGTTTATGAAAGGTGATCCTAAAGATCATCCCTTCGATCTCAAGCAGTCGATGGGGTATGCTGCTATGAGCAATTCCTTTGCATAGAGGGATCATCATCTGCTCTCATCCCTTATGGATGGGCACCTTGCTTGAAAGTCACTCCCACTGTCCAAATGATCCTTGAGGAACTAATTGCTCATAATTGACTAAGGAACAGGTTTCTTCCAGCAGTTCCTCCATGCTCGCGGATATCATCATGTCTACGAACATTTCCCTTAATTATGGATATCTCCTATGTGAAATCACATATCACGTGAATCCATTTTTGTTAAACTACTTATCGGTCGTTGCATTACGTTACTCCATGAAGATATGTTTCTTCCATCTAGGGTCCAACTTCCAATTCCTTTCCGTCAGGTGATGAAAGATCCTGGGACAATGTCCTTGGTTCATCATTGTCTTGCGTGGTGACCGTCACGGTCTACTCTTCAATGTCAAATCATTTACGGGGTACGCTCCAAATAACGGTTACACGCAAATAGGGTTCCTCCACATACTCATAATCTATAATGGGGTGTTCACCAGGCAAGTCACTCCCACTATCCCGAAGATCTATAGGAACTGTTTCCTTTTGATTAATCAGGTATAGGGCGTCATGAGCTGCGGACCTCTTCCTGGCTCAAAAATTTGGTTAGCTCATAAGCTTCCGGTCCCCATGGCCTAAGGTGACCTCATATTGGTTGCGTTTTGGTCCACATCTCGTAGGGCGTAGTGGCTACAGACTTGGTTGACTCATGGTTGAGTATGTCGATAGCCGTTTAGCAAAGTGTCTCCTCAGAATAGGGAACATGCATTTTGTACGTGATATCATACATCAAACCATTATTCACAGTATCCTATTCCACCTGTCCGCTACAGCATTCTGCTGCAGGGCGTGGGAATAGCCAACTACCTTACTATTTCTCTCCTTTCACATAGCTTAGCTCAGATAGAAACTCGCAGTCACATTCTGGCCAAAAGACATATCCTCTATTCTAGATGGTTCTCTACCTTTCGTAGACACCTGTCTTGAAGCACCCTGGTGCCTCAGACTTTTGTGGCCGGCATCTAGCACACATAGTTGAGACGCGTACAATAATCTACGAATGTGATGGATTAGTAAGTACCATGTCTTAGCTTTAACATTTAATGGAACACAATAAAATAATGAATAAGATGTAAAGACTCAATAGTCCTTCATGCTCTACTAGATGGTTTGCGTTTTGCCTTTCATGTAAGGCAAGGATCACACACGGGTAAGGGTACCTTGGGAATATTCCAAGAAGTCCTGTCGTAGCTAGCCTAAACATCCTGTTCTGTCACTGTGTGTCTTAATCTAGCACGGCTTATATCAGAATCTTTTTCATACTCTTGAGTTGACATCCAAGAATTCTGAGGCGTCACTCATGCTAGAATTTAATAACGCAAAAACCAAACATGATATAACCATATCCAAAGTTAAAACTGTGACCGAATACAAATTTGGTGGTTAATCCCTCAAAGATAATCATATGGGTCCTTAGACGAGAAGTAAGTGCCAGGTCTGGCCGCTTCTCTAGTCTTAGGAAAACCTCTTTTTCCTCCTTTGTGTTTGCTAGTCTTGGGCTATTGGTATTGTACAATTATTGTCCCCAAATTTCTTTATCCTTGCCCCACCTATTGCCTCACGGTCCTAATACCGGGCTTGGGACTACATATGCCAATCATACTCCATTCACAGCCTTTAGCAATCATATATTGCATAGACTTCAGAAGTATGCTGGACTAGTATTCTATAGCAAGAGTTTGCTCAGATCCTAGAACCAAGTGACATTTGGTCTCATCCAAACATCTTTACATTATCTCATATATGTCTTCATGGACTCCATGAAGTGTGACAGAGATAGCAACAAATTGCTAATGGGATAGCTTGTATTTGGCAGCCTTTAACTCTCTTATCAAAATGACATGAATCTCAGACGATATTGTCGAGTGCTCAATATTATGACATGAGTAATAACTCATAGTTAAGGCGGGATTTATGATTCAGTACTCATAATCAGTACACGCAAATAGCTAAGGTGGATCCAAGATTCTTCTTTGGCCAATTACTACAATCTTTGAATTTTAAAGTGGTATAGATTTGGCTGATGAGGTCATTTCACCACGTTGGCATAGAACGCACTATGACATATAGCTTGATTACTGCATCCCACTATTGGTGAGCCTTAAAAATGTCAATGTGCTGCTGTGACAACTAATCATCACAGGTTCGACCATGTTTTTCGGTGGCTGACAACCTATGTCCAGCGGATGGTTTTATAGTACGACGACTTGTCATCTCGTTTGTTGTCACCCTTTAGCCTTTACAGGTTAAAGTTACACACGATTGATTTGAGACATTGTGAAGTTAATTACTAGCATTTACTTAGCTCCAAAATAACATGTGACATCGATTAAAATTTAATAGTTCCCCATAAGGACTCCACCAAAACCTAGAGTACATCCTACGAATCAAATCTTTTCACTTATGACTTCCTATAAATTTTAACCATGTCTCTCATGTGAGCTCTTTGTTTTAGTTCTTTAGCAAGCGAGGTCATACATTGTTGTCTAACCATACGCGGTTATAACATAAAACAAGCACAAGCATAAATAAATATGCATTGGATATGGCCACTAAGGCGCACTCCTACTATTGAGAGTACTTCTTGAGCAAGCCTTGAATCTCGCTTCATGTAATATCGCCTTATCTCGAGAACGCCATTCTTGAAGCTCCTTAGTTCGTCTCTTTGCTCCATGCACCTTACGCCATGTGTTTTGGATTGGCCACCTCTCTTGAAGTTTCTATCTTCAATATTCACTAACTATCTTATTTCTAATAATAAGTAAACTCTGGGGAGGGGATTGGATGGAAAGATAAGACAATAGAGTACGTAGAGAGGCACGACACGCAAACCGTATTTTATTTGATTACAAATTCAAAATAAAAACCAAACATAAATACATCTATGCCACATCCATGCACCAAAAACATCCACTCAACCCAAAACAGTATGTAAAACAACATATTAAACATACTGAAGTTTTCTGGAAATTTTCAGAATTAAATTCTAATTACTGGAAATTAATAAGCAATAATCTAATCACCTTAAATGATAAAAATTCTCTAAGCCTCCTATGGTCTCACCACCTATGGTAGACAGTATGTAATAGTTCCCTAAGTCTCCAGAAAAAACTTGGGCTCAAAATAGTGTGTTTAAGGTCGTCAAACTGCGTCGGGAAGTGTGCTAAACACTAATTAATTAATCTCGTAATTACTAAAATTTTCCTTAACTCCAAAAATTATGGAAAAATACCAAAAACATAGGAAATTCAATTTGAACTACCTAGGAAAAAATCGGACAAAAACTGCCACGCATGGCGGAGACCCGTCTGCCACGCCAACACGCCACGTCAGCTCACATGCTGATGTCTACTGCCACGTCGGCTAACACGGGGCTTGCCCCGTTAATGCCACGTCAGCCCTAGCAACGTCAGTCAGGCCGCCGCCAGCCCTTGGGCGCGTGTGGCCCGTGGAGGTGGCATCGGTGGCGCGTGAAGCCCACGCGCCGCCTTCCCATGCTCCGTTTCCTATGATCCTTATATCAATGGAATCGTCTTTTCTCCCTGACTATGATTATTTATTCAAAGTCCAATTTTAACAACTTTTGTAAAAATCGAATTACATATCAGATTAAAACATTCTAGAATAATACAGTTCCAAATCTTTAAAGTGGCATAACTTTCTCATCGTTTGACCAAAAATTATAAAATTTATATTTCTGGAATCCTCGTGAAAAAAACCTATCCAACCACATACGATTCGCATATAGATTCTAAAAATTGAAAAACTCGACTTTCTATACCAGATACGGGTTCAGACTACGAGGCACGAAAAACAAGCCTATGGCTCTGATACCAATGAAGGAAGGACCTGATCTAAACATACATAGATTTACAATATGAATAATAGCGGAAGATTAATGTGATTACCTCTTCGCCTAAGCTCCTAGCGCAGCGAATTGCGATCTTGATGTTGCTTGCTTTCACGTGCTTCCTCCAACGTCTTGCTCACACCAATCTACTGCGAATCTCGATGACGAAAACTATGTTCCACCCCACGTTCCACCTCCTTGGATGTAGTTGGAGAGAGACTAGGTTTCTCTACAACTTGAGTATGAATCTAGACGGAGTGTCTTTTCTGAATAGATTAGCCTAATAATATGTAGGAGGCTGCCTCCTTATATAGGCAAAACTTCTCCTACGATTGCAACAAAACCCCTAGGGTTTGAGCCTTTGCTACAAACCCCTCTAGGGTTGTGCTTAGTGCAACTAACCCCCATAAGGTTATGATATTTTCATTGAGCACCCCACCAAAAGCTAACATATCACTAGCATAAATTTTTTATTTATTTATTTATTTTTGAAGCCTTGTTTTCAAACAAGTGAGCAGCTTTTCTGACGTCTTGATGAAGAGCCAAGGATGGAGACTAGAATTGAGTTAAGATTTGTTCACACCCATGTAGAGGGCCGTCTCTTGCGTTTTGGGAGCCTAAGGCCAAAATTCAATTTAAGGCCCTTAGAGGGTCTCTTCACATATTTTATATATTTTATTTTTATAAAAAATTGTTTCCTTACTTTTAAAGATGCAAATGTACTAATTAAATTAGATTAGAAAAATAACCCAACTTATTTTGATTCGGCCTAATTAAATTAGATTAGCAACATAACCCAACTTTAACTGGGCCCAAACAAATTAGTAGATTAGCAAAATAACCCAACTTAATTAGGCCCAAAACAAATTAGTAGATAAGTTAGGAATTAAACTAGTTGAATTTGAGAACCCAACACCCACTTCCTAACCCTAATGACCAGATCCTTCCCAAATTTGCTTCACATTTGTTCTTGTTTTTCACAGTCGCCTGAGAGAGAGAGGAAGAGAGGCAGAGGGATGGAGAGGGAGAGGAAAATCGATCTCTATGTCTCTCTCCATCTCCATGTCTCTATCTCTCTTCGTTTTCCGTAGGAATGTTCGAGGTCGACGGCGAGCAGGGATGGAGAGGGTTCCGGAAGTTTGGTTGGCTATTGCAGGTTGACGACAAGAAGGGATGTTCTCCTCGTCTTCTCCCACCTCTCCCTCTTCCCCGTCTTTCTCAATTGATGGTTTTCTTTGCTTTTGCAGGTTGATTCCGGTGGCTCTATTGGAGACAGTGTCTTTTCGCCCAGATCTGATAGGCGGCGAGGTCGGCAGCGCATCGGCGATGTTTTCTAGGTGGAGCACGGTGGTGGTGCTGGCAGTTCTTCTACTGGTAGAGAGCAGCGGCAGTAGATCTTCTTCTCTTCGCATATGGCGGCGAATTTGTGGCTATTCACTAGATGGTTGGTGGTTTTCGGTTCTGAGTTCGGATATGTTTCTCTTCTCCTCTGTCTCTCTCATGTACAGATCTATTCATGTACATATCCGTTTTTATTGTTTGATTTTGGATACAATTTAGGATCGACTTTTTGGTTTGATTTTGATGATCTTGTGGTTTGTTGTTGTGGTTCGTTGATCTGTTCTTGGAAACAGATTGAGTGAGAGACAAAAAGCTAATCTAGCTTGTTACGGAGGATCATCATCGGAATTAATTGAAAAGAACAGGGGCAAAATAGTCTTTTCACTTGATTTTAAATAAAGCACTTCTCCTATTTTGTCACCAAACGACTAGGACAGAGGGAGTATGTAGCTAGCTAGGCATGAGAGTTGGGATGGCTAGCCGGCTGAGTAGAGTATTAGTTCTGGAATGAAGGGAATCGATAACAATACATACCTTACACCGAAGAACAGAGGGTAGGATCGTCGCTTGGTTTTACAGCCTTACTACTTCCAAGTCGAATCTCTAGCAATCTACGTCAAGAAGAGAAACTGAAAGAGTTTTTATATGAATTTCACGCTCCAAGTCCTAGGGATTGATGGTTGCCCTAGGAGGAGAAGGAGAATATATGAGTTCTTGTGTTTTGATCTCTCTAATGGTAGATTAATTTCCCAGTACCGTTGATGTTAATACATCCCCTTATTATAGGGTTTCTGATAATTGTTCAGATGGGTAGTTACATTTTATGTGGATGACAAGTTTTGTGTTGGGTCGGGTTATTAGATAAAGTGGGTAAACTGACCCATTAAACTAATATCTCCCACTCAGCCACATAAATCAATATCAACAACAGAACATTCTTATAATCTTCAATCTCCTCGTGTAAGAAAATGGAGTGTGCGACATAACGAGAAAAACGGATAATGGTAGGAGCATTATATTAAGTCACCATCCAACTAACATAACGCTTCACAGAAAATAACTCGTCTATGCACTAGATTATTTGAGTATACCAGATAAAATATTAACTATCCTTTATCCCTCAAGAGTCTAAACTCTAATACAAAATATTTATCCTTTTGTATTGAATGCATGTTCTCATGATTATGTCTTACATAATCGCCCGGGCTATGAGCAGCACCACTTTCATACAAATATTAATAATCTTCCTTAGAACTTCATGTCCGTTCATTTATTCTCAACTGATTTCCTAGACATGTTCTGCTAGATCGCATTAATTGTGATCCTAAGATTACATACTAAAGTAGCAACATTGAGCTTCCATATCAGGGCATAAGTCCTTAGTCCATAAGGGCATAATAGAACTAACAATTAGTTCATAAGGGCTCAAACAATGATGGAGATGGGATTTATCCAATCATTCCCTTATTTGGTCGTCAATAGCACATACGAAAGAAATTTTATGTTACAACGAACTCCCACTAGGATTAGCGTTACGAATCTTAGTTCAGATATTTCATAAATATCTAACTTGAGGAAAAAGTCCTCACATTCGGCTCTATTCAGACTTCATAAAGATCCACCTCTTTATTAACGGCTTTGCAAAAAAGTCTCATCTTAATCGATTTATTAAGGCGACATGATTTGTCTCATCCTACTTGCTTACAAGCATTAGGGACATAACCTGTGTGAGTAGGTTATTTTTTTTTAGTCTGATAGCAATAAAATACAATGGGTCATTAATAATATCAATCACCATAAAATGAAAAAAATATTATTTAATATATTCAAACAAGACAATTACATCAGATCCTACGAAGTCCCAAACTCTTAAAATATCTCTAGCAATGGGTTTAGTGAGAGGATCAGCTACCATGCAAGTGGTGGAGATATGTTGTAAGACCACCTCTCCTTTTTGTACGACATCTCGAATGAAATGATAACAAGCATCGATATGCTTTGTTTTTCCATGATACTTAGGGTCTTTTACATATGCCAGACCAGCAGTGCTGTCACAATACATTTTGACCGCCTCATTAGCATGAGATGTAATACCAAATCCTTGTAGAAATCTCCTTAGCTAAATTGTCTCTTCTACAGCCGTCGAACAAGCAACATATTTAGATTCCATTGTAGATAAAGCGACGCATGATTGCTTTTTACTCTTCCAAGTAATGACTCATCCACCAAGTAAGAATGTATACCCTGAAGTGGATTTGCGTTCATCTCTATCACTGGCCCAATCAGCGTCACTATATCCTTTCAGCTTTAAATCACCACCTTGGTAACTAAGGGTTAGATCGGATGTTCCACGAAGATATCTCAAAATTTGTTTAACAGCTTGTCAATGCATTGGTCCTGGATTACTCTGGTCGCGACTAACCATTCCAACGCAAAACATATATCTGGTCGTGTGCACATCATGGCATACATAAAACTCCCAATGGCACTAGCATAAGGAACTCGAGACATGTACTTATTTTCTTCCTCAATTTTAGGACAATGATCGAGACTTAGACCATGGTTCTTCTCAAGTAGAGTGTCTATGGTTTTTGAATTATGCATACGAAACTTTTCTAAAACTCTTTTAATATAGTTTTCTTGCGACAAACCAAGAAGCCTCCTGGAACGGTCTCGTATGATCTTAACTCCCAAGACATAACTTGCCTCTCCCATGTCCTTCATTTCAAAAATGAAGGATAGCCATATCTTTGTGGAGACTATCATTTCCAATTCATTTCCTGGCAACAAGATATTGTCCACAACTACGCTTGACATATACACAATGATCTTCCTCCATCATTTCAAAATTTATTGAAGTGATGGCCTGGTGGAATTTGAAGTACCATTGTCTAGACGATTGTTTAAGACCATATGTTGAGCGTTTAAGGCGACACACCTTATTCTCCTTTCCTTTTACTTCAAAGCCAATGGGTTGGTCCATGTAAATTTCCTCGTCTAGTTCGCCATTTAAAAAAGCTGTCTTCACGTCCATTTGGAAAAGTTCTAAATCTAAATGTGCGACGATAGATAGAATAAGGCGCACTGAAGCAAACCTCACTACCGGAGAAAATGTCTCATCATAATCTATTCCTTCTGTTTGGGTGTATCCTTTTGCCACAAGACGGGCTTTATACTTATCGATTGATCCATCAACTTTGCTTAATTTTGTAGACCCATTTATTTCCAATAGTCTTGCGACCAACAGGAATATCAACCAAGTCCCAACTTGATTAGTTTCTGTAATACCTCGTAATTTGGGCAGGGGTAAATTTGTAATTTTGGAGGCGAAATACGAATTTTAAGATTATTTGGAAAAAAAATTGTAAACTTGTGCGAATTTTTAGAGTAAAGTTTACGTGTATAACTTAGTTTATCGCGTGTGCGACCACCGCGGAGGTTGGTGTGTGAGCCACACCCAATTTCCCTAATAGTTGATGCTCCAACTACACCCAATTTTTCCAAAATTTATTATTTTATTTGAAAACTTCCTTTACCAGTTTGAGTCATCATCTCCTTCTTCTTGCCTTTGTCTTCACGGCAAAGAAGACATCACCGACCCAAACTTTTCCTCCCTCCATCACCGCCCTCACCCTCCTATAAACTCACCCCCACCCTTTGGAGGTCTCCCCAACAGCAAACTCCAGCACCCACCATCAAAAACACCAACTCCACCACCGAGCTTCTCCACCACCACCGTACTCCACCATCATCGCCAACATTAGCCTCTCTTCTCCACTTCCTTCATCTCTCTCTCTCTCTTTCCCTCTGTCTCAGCTCACAGTGAGCCACCTAATAAGCTACGGAAGAAGTGGTAGCAGCCGAGAGGACCACCACCACCACCGTCGTGTTTCTGGCGAGAAACCACCGCGAGAGAAGGAAGACCCACCTCTGTTTCCTCTCTCTTCTCTGTTCCTCTCCCATTCTCCTCTCTGTCCCGGTCAGAAATAAGAAAGAAGAGGGAATCAGAAGCAGCAACGCCACCGCTGCAGCAGAGACCCACCTTCCCCGTCGTGGGCCACCATTATTGCCGGTGAAGGATTTTGTCCACGCCACTGCGGCTCGCCCACCGTCAGAAATCGTTACGAATCGTCTTCTGGGATTGCAAGAAGGCTCAAGGAGCTTGAACCCGGCACCAAGGAACATCGGAGAGATATTTTCGGCCACACCCACCGCGAGCTCCGACGGGACTTCGACCCGGCTCAAATCTTCATCTTTTCTTGTGTTTCTTCGATCAGGTGCACTCTAAATCTTCCCTTGGACTGATTTCTGAACTCAAAATCCTATCTTTATGCTTTGATTCATGTTTTTTTGATGGATTCATCTTGTTCTTGATAGGGGGTAAAAATTGTATTTTCTGGAAAAGTTAGGGGTGGTAGATGCAGCTTAAGAAATAGTTTAATAGTGGTTGAGGGCATTTGACCTCTTTTAGCATAAGTTGAGGGTTTTTCTTGTTAATTAGCAATCTAAAACTATAAAATAAACATAAAAATATGATTTTAGGATTTAAATTGCTTCCTACAATTTATAACAACCCTTTTAATTGATTTAACGTACAATCTAACATTTTATAAATATGGGTAATAATATTGTTGGCTAAATAGGATTTGCCTTCTTGAAAAATTTACAAGTTAATGATATTTTGTTGTTATTTATTTCTTTTTGAATAGGTGGTTATTCAGCTAGTACTCTAGAACTTAATTTTTCCCTCACTTGATAATAAGTGTTTATTTGTACTAGTTATTGGCATTATTCTCAATTTAAATTATTATAAGTGGCCATTTCTTTTACTAAGTTATTTAAGGAGATTCTTGATTGTTTAAAAGAAATGTGTACATATGTATATATATATATATATATATATATATATATATATATATAATGTGTTTTATGGCCTACATGCTCTACTTGAAATTTAAATGCGTTTGAGACGCTTGTTTTGAACGTGTCACGCGGAAAGATTAATAAATAATAGTGTAAAGAATTGTGGAACATTATTATTGCCGGGACTGACCCGGCCTGTGATTACTATTGTCGGCACAGCACTGGCCTGTGATTATTATTGTCGGGACTGACCTGGCCTATGATTATTTTGTTGGTACTGCACCGGCCTGTGATTATTATTGTCGGGACTGACCCGGCCTGTGATTACTATTGTCGGTACTGAACCGGCCTGTGATTATTATTGTCGGTACTGCACCGACATGTGATCATTACTGTCGTGTTGGCTAAAGTCACTCGACCTGTGTTAAAATAGGAATTGCTTGATCTAAGAGGTATAGACGGAAATCAAATTGCATAAAATCACTGGGAATTTCAGACCCAGATATTAATTTCGGAAGGAAATACTAGTTACTGGAAGTTTCCGAAAATGAGGAAAGAACTTGAGAATGTCACTCCCCAAGTTTTTACTTGTGTCAAGTTATTTCAAATTTGAGATTTGTCTCGTATGTATTTTACATGATTGTTATTACTTGTTCAGTATTTCAGTAATAATTTGAAAACTGCGGAGCCTGTTTCCTTCCCACCGCAGGTTTAGAAGCTGAAGGCTTAGGGGCAGCAGGGTACGGGACTCACCTATAAGGACATCATCACGAATAGAATCTAGTTTGGCTAGTTAAGAATAATGTAGTAGTTTTGAAACACTTGTGTAATATCTAGAAACTTTTTGTGATGTTTAATTTTGTGAAATAAATAAATAAGTTGGGATGTTATGCTTTTGATCTCCGCCGTTACGTTTAGCATCGCCCTCCTGGTCTTGTCCGAGCCGGATAAGATTAGGGGGTTGTTGCAGTTTCCATTGATCTCATCTCATCTTCCATAGCACCAAGCCATTCCGATGAAGCAGGTGAAGATAATGCCTCTTGATAGGAAGAAGGCTCATCAATTCCTAATGAAGTGCACATAAAAGCCTTTCCTTCAACGTCAAAATGACGTTTAGGAATCACCCTACGTTTACTCCGTCGAGGTTCAACATCTTCGATCTCATTAGTATGAGGTGAATGTTGTAAACTCCCACTAGGAATAACATTTTCATCACCATTGGCGACCTCGGAAAGAGATGGTGATCCCCCCTATCGCCTAAAGATGAAGAAATTGGTTCAGACTCTTGAAACTCATAAACTTCAAGATCTTTATTAACTTCACCAATGGTTGGAAAAATATTTTCCTAGAAAGAAACATCACGAGACTCTATTTCGGTCATTCCTCCATTTGGGTGTTCACCATACATCACATAAACTTTAGAGCGATCAGGATATTTTATGAAAACTTGTTTGTTCGCTCTAGACCCTAATTTCCCATGTTTGTGGGACGTGTTGTGAACATAACCCGCACAACCCCAAGGTCTCAAGTGGTTCAAATCAGGTTTGGAACCATTCCACATCTCATATGGAGTTGAAGCAACCGACTTCGAAGGAACTCGTTTGAGTATGTAGGTGGCAGTTAAAAGGGCATTCCCCCAAAACGATATTGGAAGGTTAGCTTGTGCCATCATTGATCAAACCATTTCTAATAACGTACGATTACGTCGTTCCGCAACACCATTTTGTTGTGGAGTATTAGGAATAGTCAATTGTCTACATATCCCCTTTTACTTACAAAATTCCTCAAATTTATTAGACAAATACTCACGCCCACGATCGGTTCGAAGAATCTTAACTTTACTCTCTCTTTGATTCTCAAATTCGGTGACGAAACATTTGAAGCAATCTAATGCCTCATGTCAATGAGTAAGAAAATAGACATAACCAAAACGAGAGTAATCGTCTATGGAAGTAAGGAAATAAGAGGCTCCATGTCGTGCTTTCACATTCATAGGTCCACGAATATCGCTATGAATTAACTTCATGGAAAACTTGCTCTAGGTGCCTTTCCAAAAGGTTTCCTACAAGATTTCCCTACCAAACAAGGTTCACATGTCGGAATATTAATATTAGAAAGTGGTCCTAAGAGACCTTTTCTTGCCAATCTAATCATTCGGTTCTTTCAGATATGGCCAAGTCTAGTATGCCAATTCATAGAAGCTGAAGTATCATCATTTACAATCAAATAAACAAAAGAAGAGTTATCCAAATCTAACTTAAAAAATTCATTAGATAAATAACCATGGCCATACAACACTTTATTTAGATAAATATCTAGTTTTGGCCCGTCGAAATGGAAATTAAAACCTAGCCGTAACAAAGAAGTGACTGATAATAGATTACATTGAACACGAGGTGCATAAAGTACGTCATGAAGAAGTAAGGTGCGTCCTAATCGCAATTTAAGCTGGTAGGTTCCAAGTCCTAGTACATCTTCACGAGTCACGTTACCCAAAGTAACAAATTGACTGCCCGCTGGTATTTTTCTGTAATTCACGAACCCAGTTCTGTCCCGAGCTACGTGCTTTGTTGTTCTTGTATCAACAATCCATTCAACAAATGAATGAGAAAAAAATACATGTGAACAAACAAAAGCACAAACAGAACTTTGAAAAATAGGTACCTTCTTCGGCTCAGTACACTCACGAACAAAGTGACCTAATTACTCACAGTTATAGCACTTCATTTTGTCCTTGTCTTTGTTTCCGCCATGCTTACCCCTTCGGCGTTTCCAAGTTTTATCCCCTTCTGGCTTAAGCTTTCCGACATCCTTTGATTTTTTCTTTCCTTTACCTTTACCATTAGAACTTTTTGAAGGTCGTCCATGGGCGACGAGTAGAGTACCACGATTCACCTCCAAGCGTTCCGCTTCTAACTGTAGATGACGAGAAATATCGGCAAAAGTTTTGATATTCTCGTTATGTGTCAACAAAAGTTTAACTTGTCCCCATGTTGGTTCGGGTAAGGAACGAATAACCGCACTGACTTGTTGTTCATCACTTATATTATTCCCGGCAGCCTTAAGATCTCGGATGAGAGAAGCCAACGTTCTCAAATGCTCCGCCATAGAGTGTTTTGGATCCATGACATATTGCTCAAATTTCAAAGTTAATGCATGAACTCGAGTTGTGGACGTACCTCCAAAAGAAACTTTCAATTGCTCCCACATCTCACGAGCGGTGGCGCAATTCTCGAATGCTCCAATAAGATCATCACACATGCTGCTCAACATACTGAAACGTGCGGAACGATCTTTGTTTTGCCAAACCTCATAGGCTTCCATATCACGACTGTATTAATTGATTTCTCCTTCCGCGGGAGGATCGCCGGCGGATGGGTCCAAGGAATGGGTCAACGTTTCCAACACCTCTTGTTCATTGAGCAAATATTGGATTTTCCTATGCCACATATCATAGTTTGTTCCATCCAATTTATCACACTTGTTCAAATCCGCAAGGACGTGCTTGGTAGCCATGAGTACTACAATAAATCACCACAAAATTGACTTTAGAACATATTACAGTTCTATTCTTTAAAATAAAACAAACAATAATATCAAGTATATATAGTAAGATCGAAAATTTCGCTAAGCTAGTAATCATCTCTTACTAAATATACAAAGTATCGTGGCTTGTTTATTTTTTAATAGAACAAACACATGTAATTACTAAAAACATAAATAAAATCCAAACAAAAAAATACTGTTTAAAGTAAACACTCCTAAGCTCTAACTAATAGTAACAATAAGATAAAAAATGGCATCGTTCAAAAGTCTATTGTCACATTCCAAATCATTCATAGCAACAAATCCATGAAAACATATCAGTGAATGGTCGGCAAAAGAAGGTATGTCTCTGAGTTGATAATCAATCATCCCTTTACCCATCATTTTTGCGAACTACCATAACCATTACACTTATATGTATGAGTGTTCCATTTCACAAAGACAAGTGATTGCCAACTTTTCATATGACCATTACTATGGCGTTGTAACCGTACAAACAACAGATTGTCATCAGCCCATGTCTTGAATTGGACGAATATGAACGAATATTATTGCTTACTTAACAATAACAAACAGATAATCTGGGAATACACAAAACAAAAAATTTGCAGAGAAACTTATTCTGAAATTAGAGATTGGTCCGTTTATCACCATCCCAACAAACGGATGCAATCATAAACAACAATCACATATCACCACTGTAGAAGTATATCAACATGCTTCCATTTGTTCCAATAAAAGTAGTGAATTCACTTGATTGCTTCAAGTTCAATCCATAGTTGTTGATTCCGTTCCGTTCCGGTCCGGAACGTTCCGTTTTACGGACAAAACGAAACGGAATACAAGCTGATCCGTACCGGTCAGAAATCCGGTCGGTTCCGCCCCGATCCGGAAATTTCGGGCGGATCCGGAAGATCTCGTTGGTCCGTTTCGGAGCCAAATTAAAATCTAAATGCCGATTGCGAGATTCGAACCCACGAACTTGGGAACTAACGTCCACTTGTTTACCACTGGACCAACCCTTGCTATTGTTATGCAGTCCACATTTAATATTTATACATAATCAGTGGAAATCTATTGCATTAAGTATTTAACTTCTTTTTCCCTAATTTCAAAAAAAAAAATACTTCTTTCCCTTTTTCATTTAAGATAAATATACTGATAATGATATAATCAATTATTGTATAAATGTACAAAGTTAAGTGATTTTGATACTTAAAAGTTCATATTAAGTACACATTATTTATTCTCTTCTTGTCCTATTTTTCTCACCACAATCCGATCACTAAATTTAGTAGTAATAATTTTTTTTCATGACAAATGTGATGTTATTGATTGGTTATTTGATGAATAAATGAGTCACATCTAGACTTTATGTTCTAATTTAATTATATTTATAAGATATTTTATTAAGATACATATTTTATGTTATATATACTAATAAAATAAAAAAAGTGCGGTAAATCCGGAACGGATTGCCGTTCCGTCCGGATCCGAGATCGTTCGTTCCCAAGAGCAAAACGGAACGGGGACCGGAACGGTATTCTCAACTATGGTTCATTCATACTGGTATATGTCTACTGTAACATATGCGTATATTATAATAACACAATCAAACTAAATAATAATAATATAATAAACAAGAATAATGTATCTAGACACACTTTGCACAAAACATAAGCATAATAAATACACTGTGATGCAGTTTGCCTCACACAGAAAGTCATATCATTTGGGGCTCTTTACATACGAACACCCAAAAACAAAACAACGTCACATTAAAACTGATATTGCAGATTCTTAAGAGGCGAAGAACAAGATGACATGCTTTGATACCAATGAAGGGAAACGATAACCAGTACATACCTTACACCGAAGAACAGAGGGTAGGATCGTCGCTTGCTGTTACAGCCTTACTACTTCCAAGTCAAATCTTTAGCAATCTACGTCAAGAAGAGAAACTACAAGAGTTTCTATGTGAATTTCACGCTCCAAGTCCTAGGGATTGATGGTTGCCCTAGGAGGAGAAGGAGAATATATGAGTTCCTGTGTTTTGATCTCTCTAACGGTAGATTGATTGCCCAGTACCGTTGATGTTAAAAGATCCCCTTATTATAGGTTTCTGATAACTGTTCTGAACAGTTACAACTGTTCAGATGGGCATTTACATTTTATGTGGATGACCCGTTTTGTGTTGGGTCGGATTATTAGATAAAGTGGGTAAACTTACCCATTAAATTAATATGGAACTTTTGGAATTTGTGAATTGTGATGGATGAAGGGTGTTTGAAGAACGAGTTACCATTCATAGTTCTTCTTTTGAAAGCATAAACTCTTGTAGTGTTTGAAGAACCCGTTACCAGTTACCGAGAATGACTCTGTTTGGATAACATGGTTGGGCTTGTTTGGTTAACCAAATCAGGTGGACATTTGGATTTGATGGTTTTGGTTTTGAGATTTTGACTTTTATGTGAGTAAAAAAAAATGAGTGAAATGCGAGTCTACAAATTTTAGGTTAAAGTTTGATTAACTTTTTTTTGAGGTTAACCAAACTATGGTATCCAAACAGGGCCAATGTAGTGTTAGATAGTTTCGTTGATTGATTTCATGTGCCTCCAACTACGAAATTCAATCCAAGAGCGTCATCCATACAACAATAAACTACACAGTGAAAGGACAGAAAAAGTCTGGGATTCAATATATTGCTCTTGACAAACAAAGAACAAGAAAGTTGTAACAGAAAGACGAATTATAACTACTAACTAAATGCTAGTAGTAAATTAGTTATTCTTCTAAGTTCTAGCACCAGCAATAAATGTATAATTGAAGTAAGGTTATGTCAAGAGAAGAGAGGCGACGACCTCCATGATATCAGCGTAATCTTCCACGAACCGGCTTGCTGCTTCAATTGGAGATGGCTTGAGAGCGCTGTTGCAGTCCTTTGCGCCATGGTCGATAGCAGTTGCTATAGAACTGAAAAGATCATAATTCTTTGATTTCAAGACATCAGTTGCTTGACTAATGTCAACATTCGCAGCACCATACAAGCCTATACATCTCTCAAAGCCTTGCTTCAATGCTGGATCCTTGTTTTGCTTAGCCAGAATCTGCAACTTGTTGTAAACGGCTGAAATGTTGGGGCGCGTTGCATCAACTGCAATTTGGGCGAGGACGGTGAAATCACTAGCCGTTTGAGACCGAGGGTCGCGAGTGAAAACAGGAAAACAGAATCCAGGATTTTGAGTTCTTATGCACACCGCTCTAATCAATTCACCTGTGTTTATTGGTCTTGCGGCCGCCGCCACCGAGACTTTTGGTCCCCCTGCTGCTGCATAGAGGATGAAGGCAAACACGACCAACATGTTTGCCGCTGGTTTCTGAAGCATTTTTTCTTTTCTTTCTTTTTGTTTATTGAATGAAAAGAAGTGCTGTACGACCTCTTATATATAATAACGCTTACAATGAATGAAGAACTTTCATCCTTTATTATCGGAAGAAGTAAATAAATTTATTTTGACCTAAGGAAGAATTCAAATCTTTTCATTACCTTAATACTTTAACATTTTTTTTTGAGGAGAATGCTTAACATTATAATAGAAACATAATAGATACATTACTAATACTACATATTTTTAGCCATTTGATTACCTTTATATTAAACATTATTATAGAAACAAAAATAAGTACTAGTAATACATATGTTAAAGCATTTAATGTAAATAATAATATACTCTGAAAATAAGATTTCACACTATGACAACCCTCGCACATTAATAACATTTCTTTCTTTTCCATAATTTGAGAAAAAAATATCTTAGTGGGGGTCTTTATTCATTCCAATCATTACCGTATTCCCATTTCAATCTTCCAATCAAGTAAGAAGATTTACGATGATACTATGGGTAAACAATCTGAAAAATAATATATGTATATATTTAGGGTAGTGATTCTTACACCAACAAATGTGATGGTTACACCAGATTTATGCTGTCATGACTTGAGTACCCCTCATTAATAGTATTTAAAACTAAATTATCATATTTCCAATCCTTTATTTTTGACAAGTTTGACATTTCCGAAAAATTCATGATTAATCTCCATAAATTTGTTAATACTTTTAAAACATTAACACCTTAAAAAAAGCATCCCCGTCCTAAAAAAAAAGCTTTCTTAAGTGCTAATTCCCTTCTTTTGATATTCTCCAACCTTCTCAAGTACTCATAAATTATCAGTGTGATTGTTTTTCTTTTGCTTTTTTTGAGGAACGTGTGACTGTTTTTTGAACTCTTGTAAAAAATGAATCCAAAATGGCTTCGTCATACTCTTGGCTGGGTGAATTTGGACAGTATGAAATTCAATTCTCCGAGTTTCCGCAATCTAATACTATTCACATGTATGCTCGGCTTGGCTTGGCTTGGCTTGGCTTTGTATTTTATTTTTATTTTATTTTTTTGTTGAGAAAAAAAGCTTTGCCTACACATGAATATACAATATGTTCTAGTCATTTTTCTACAAAATGGCTTTCATACTCTCATTTCTTTTTGGTGCTTGTGTGCAAACGACATGTTCAAGTTAGAGTTTATAGATGGTTTCTTCTGTTTGGTTTCTTCTTTTTGTTTATACACAACATTTATCAACTTTTTCCATTAGACTTGTTAAAGTTACTTTAAAGTGTTATTGTCTTTTCATCTTATATTTTTCAGGAAGTAAAAAAAGATCGCCAGAGTATAAAGGAGGCACTATTTTTTTAAAAGAAAAGGTAGAGAAGTTTTAATAAAGAGAAAGGTATTTTAAGAGGAATGTAAAATATATGAAGATAAAATCATGGTAAAACTTTAAAATATATACTTTCTGAAAATAGATGATTGCATGGAGGGGTAGTTCAGTCACGGCAACATAAATCTGGTGTAAGCATCAACATTGCTGGTGTAAGAATCACTACCCTATATTTAGGATTAAATTTACATTTAGAAACATTTCAAAAAAAAATTACATTTAGAAAGGGCCTTGGGCCTTCAAGGTAAAACTATCATGTGTGGCTTGAAGGTCCAAATAGGCCGATTTTCTATTTCTCTTGCGGCCCAAATGGGGTATGTTTCTAACCAACGCTGTTTCGCCCCATACGTCTAAAGCCCACCTAGCTATTTAAAAATAATTACAGCGCTGTTATCACTTAAAAAAGAAAGTAAAATAAATTGGAGTGCTATTTTTTATTTGAACTAGGGGATTGCCCGTGCCCGAGGGCACTACCCCAAAAAACACTAAGAAATTCATTCCCTTCATTATGCATATTCTATCTAAAATAATTTTTTTTCAAACATGTCTTGCACTTGGGAAGTAAAAAAAGTGAATGACAAAAAAAAGATGATGGTAGTAGAAATCGGATTTTTTTTTTCCGAGCCACCGTGTGAGAAGTTCGGGTGAAAGAGAGTAAAAATGGGGAAAGTTAAAGATGTGTGGAGGAAGTGGGGAGAGCTTACAAAGTGGTGGTTGATAGCACATTTTAGGGGCTATAATTCTTTAGCATTTACTACATAGTAATAGGTATTTGAGAGTGATTTGAGCCTAAAGTTAGAGAATAAATGTCGTTTTATCACTTGTTGCTCACCATGTGCTATGTTGTTAGTCCGGGCGTTTTCTATGCTTGTTTCATTGTTATTTGTCAAATATAATCGCTTGGTATGTTTGTTCATGTTGTCTTGGCAGGAACGGATGCTAATCGGTTGATAGGAGGCATGGAACGAACATAGGAAACAATGGGAGCTCAAGTGGAGTGAAGAGAAGCCGAATTGGAGGAGCTTGGATGACCATCTTGTACTATTTTGATCCTAGATGGAGTTCTACAAATAATTTGGAGGTGAGACCAGTGCCAAATTAAATTAGAATGAAAGAGCTTTCCAACGATTGGTCACGAACTAAATCCGAGTTCGCACGAAGAAGTCATGGCCCGGAGAAGTCAGGAGCAAATTTCAGGGGGCTATTGTGCAATTACTGAAGACTTCTGCGGGTCATGAAAGAAGGATGACCTAGGGACGAAAAAGATGATCATTCGTGCCTATTAAGAGCCACGATCAAGGAGGAGAGCAAGGATACTTCATTGGGAACAACCTCAAGCAAGGAGAAGAGCCCGGATCGCAAGAATCATCATGATTTCTAGCGTTTGATCTATTTTTCTCTCTTGTTTCTTGTATGAAATATCTAGACATCATGTTATCTTTTGCTATGAGTAGCTAAACTCATACGTAGGCATCTATGGAGAGCCTAGGGTTTGTTTTTTGAGGATGATTTCCGGATTTTGGATGAACTTTCACGTTGGGTTTATGATTCTATGGAGATTACTATGTTCTATTTCATGTTGAGTTCTTTCATTGACAAGCTAGAACTAGGATGTGTAATGTTGAGTATTTATTTCTCCATGTAATCATGAACTAGGTTTAAAGTTAATTCATAGTAGTTAATCACTTGTTTATTGTGCTTAATCCTTAGTAACGAAGGATTCATGACCCGAAATTACTACATAACTAGTGAGTGTGTGAAAGCAACTCTACCCTAGTTGGGATGAATAAACGAGTACATTCTTAATCAATTAGACTGAGAGGTGAGTTGAATATGAATGGCTAGATGAGGGTAAATTCAGTAGGATGTAGTGAATTGTTCGTGAATAGTGGTCTGATAGGACATGATCCCTTGCAATATCGTTAATCTACTAGAACACATAGGTAGTATACTTGGCCTGAGAGGGACAAATCGTTACCGTTGTGTAGAACGACATGAGATCGATAGGTAATTGTCAATGCTATTACCCAGCTTAACTAATTATGAATTTTCGTGTTAGAACATGAAATCCGAAATTGTCAAAACTACCCTAGGTGATCTATAGATTGCCTAGCTTTCTCTCATCTGATTTACATTAAATCATTTCGTTTGTGTTATTTTACTACCATTGCTAGTCACTTGTTTGAGGGTGACAACAGTTCAAACTACACATCTTTTTACCGGTTACTTAGGCGAATTGAATTTAATTGATAAACTAGACATACAGTAGACACCTTCCCTTGGGTTCGATAGCTCGGAGTTCAAAATACTCCACTTTATTACTTGACCGTACACTTTCGCAGCAACGCGTAGTTTACACGCGTCAAGTTTTTAGCGCCGTTGCCGGGGAAGGCATTGGTTACTGTTCTAGTTTAGCGATTAGTTTAATTTACCTTTTTCTTTTTGTTTATTATTTCTGTGATTTCTGATTTTTTTTCTGAATTGTGTTTCAGGTTCTCAGTGTATGCACCGGATCTCCAGAGACCTTGTGCCCTCACTTGAAGAACCAGAGCAGTTATTCAGAACTCTAGAAGAGGTCCAAGACAGATCGCAATGGGTGAGAAATTGACTAACGCTCAACTGAACCAGAAGTTGACTGAACTTCAGGAGAAGCTTGATGAGCAGAAGAACCAGATGCAATACAATAAGTGGGGCCAAGCTTTGGTGGAGAAGTTTTAGTCAACTCAGAGAGGACACAAGCCAGCTATTGTAGTGCCAACCATTCAGGCTGAGCACTTTGATTTGAAGCCTGCCACCATCACGACACTGCAGAATCAGTTCCAATACTAAGGAAACAGGGATGAAGACCCAAATGACTTCATTGGGAAGTTTGATGCCTACATCAACACGGTGAAGTACAATAACGTCACTGATGAGACCCTAAAGCTGATTCTTTTTTGTTATTGTCTGAAAGGTGCGGAAAAAAAGTGGCTAGAGTTTAGGGAGCCAGAATCGATCACCACAATGGAGCAGTGTGTGGATGAATTTATGAGCAAGTTCTACCCCGCTCAACGTGTCATAGGCTTACAGGCAGAGATCCTTGGTTTTCAGCAGCATGCTGATGAGACAGTTGTTGATGCATGGGACCGATTTATGAGGACGATACGCAAGTTTCCTAATCATAACTTCGACGACTACAAGATTCTACAAGTCTTCTATCATGGCCTGGATCGTCCCAACAAGGATTTACTGAACAGGGAAGCAGGAGTTAAATTTCTTTACAGGGTTGACAAGGATGGAGCATATACTTTTATGAAGAAAATAGAGAAACGGGATGCTCAATTCTATGAATCTAGGAGGTTGTCCAAGCTTCCTGAACCGAAGAACTGTTGGGTTTTGGCGTAGGTAACGCAGCGGAATAACAAAAAGTAATCCTACTTCAAAGCCCACGACAGATCGTCAGGAGGAGACATCATAACATGATAAAGGACATAGTATTGTGTACCTTTTGATTTGTGAGATCACACGAAGAATGATGCCCTCTTCTCTACGGTTGATCCACGTTTAGAGGTGAGATCTATATTCTTCATTCTTGTAAGTGCTAGCTTGAACCGGAGGAAGAGGGAAGAATAATCAAAGCAACGAGGACAAGAGGAGGTTCGTCCTCCTCTTTGTGCCGACGGGAAGGGGCGGACAGGCCTAGGGGCGTTCGGTCTCTAGGTCTAGTCTTGCTCTCTCTTTTGCTTTATCTACCACTCTCTTATGTTATGAGCATTAACATTAAGTGGGAAGGAAGCTAGAGCCTCCTTTATATACTCCAACAACTCCTTGTTGTTTCCATAAAGGTGTTTCCTAATTCTACATGAATTAGAATTATTCCCTTCCTTGCATATTAGTCCTACTAAGTTTGCAAGGTGTTGCACAATGATCCTTCTATTAATTAATCAATATGAATTAATCCCAAATCTAGCTCTACTCTATTTGACGTGTGACCCCATAGGTTTCTATCTAGTTGGTAGTAACTTTTACAAACATGGAGCGGTGTCTAGCAACACATCGATGCCACCCAACTAATAGAAATAGTCAGTGATCCCGACAAACCTCTTATGCCCAATATCTTATATTGCACTTTCCCTTTGTCTCCATATCCGGATTGAACACGAGACATAAATAGTCACACTCGTATATCCAATCCATAGTTCCTCGATCCTGGTAATATGCTTATGCTAGCAGATAACATTAATATCTCCATATTGATTTATCTGAGTCTGGCCAGACATTCAATAAGCCTCATCCCTCGAGTGGCCGTGGATATTTACCCCCATTATGTGCGAGGGACAAATCATATCTACATCACTACGATCTTTAAGTTTGCTTCCTATCATGCCCGATAGCCATCTTTATGATTACCCAGTAACGGTGTAACGTTTGATAACATCAAAGCACAATATTCCACAACTAGAGTATCTAGTGACTTCAAGTCTAAGGATTGCAATTATATTAGCACTACGAGAAGCGATTGTGACTTGACATAATCTAATGTATCCTTCTCGTTGTGGGTCAATCCAGTATGCCATTACCCCTAATGCATACCCATGTGTTAGACTTGATATCTCCATATCAATCTACCCACATACTAGTCTATATTTGATCGTCCTGTTAATCAATATAGTGGGCTAGGGATATTTAAGATAAACAACACATTATATCTAAGGAATTCATTATATTAAATATCACAATATATAATAAATGAATATTCTAGCAAAAACAATGTTCATACTAAATATACGATAGCCTTTAGGGCATCTATTCCAACAGTCTCCCACTTGCACTAGAGCCAGTCTAGCGCATCTCGTATGCCTATAGATCTGGCGTGCCCTTCATGCTTTCGCTGCGCAAGAGGTTTGTGAGCGGATCTGAAACATTGACATCCGTTGGAATATTGCACATCTTCACATCTCATCGATCGATCATATCACGAATAAGATGGAATCTCCTAAGTACATGCTTTGATTTCTGGTGTGATCTTGGTTCCTTGGCTTGTGCGATTGCCCCAGAGTTGTCACAGTACAACTTTGTGGGAGCCACGATGATAGGGATCACACCGAGCTCAGTGATAAACTTCTTTATCCAAACTACCTCTTTTGTTGCTTCCGCAACAACAATGTACTCAGCTTCTGTTATAGAATCAGCAACTGTCCCTTGCTTGGAACTCTTCCAGCTCACAGCTTCTCCATTCAGGCAAAACACGTATCCAGACGTCGATCTGTAGTCATCTTTGTCGGTTTGGAATATTTCATCAGTGTAACCCTTTACTCTTAGCTCATCCTTACCTCCAAATATCAAAAACACATCCTTAGTCCTTCTCAAGTACTTTAGGATGTTCTTGACAGTAATCCAGTGACTCTCACCCGGATTGGACTGGTATCTGCTCACCATACTCAAAGCGTATGATACGTCTGGTCTAGTACATAACATGGCGTACATTATGGATCCTATGGCCGAAGCATAGGGTATCCTACTCATGCGGTCCTTCTCAATCTCATTGGAGGGTTAGTCATTCTTAGAAAGAGTGACTCCATGCGACTTGGGCAAGAATCCCTTCTTGGAATCTTGCATGTTGAACCTCTTCAACACCTTCTCTATATATGTACTTTGACTTAGGCCGAGCAGCCTTTTAGATCTATCCCTATAGATCTTTATACCAAGTATATAGGCCGCGTCTCCTAAGTCCTTCATTGCAAAGCACTTTCCTAGCCAATCTTTAACAGATTGGAAAGTAGGAATGTCGTTGCCAATGATTAGTATGTCATCCACATACAAGACCTGTAATACTACAGAGCTCCCACTAACCGTATTGTAAACACAAGGCTCATATTCATTCTTGATGAAGCCAAACTCTTTGACTGCGTCATCAAAACGTCGATTCCAGCTCCTAGAAGTTTGATTTAATCCATTAATGAATCTGTGCAGCTTACAGACTTTATTGGCATTCTCTGGATCCTCAAAACCCTCTGGTTGTGTCATGTACACATCCTCGAGGAGGTTCCCATAAAGGAACGCTCTTTTGACATCCATTTGCTAAATCTCATAGTCGTAGTATGCTGCAATAGCAAGTAGGACTCGAATGGATTTAATCATGGCGACTGGTGAAAAGGTCTCATCATAGTCAATACCATGAATCTGTATATACCCTTTGGCTACCAATCGCCCCTTATAGGCAACTACCTTGCCATCCATGTCGGTCTTCTTCTTGAAGACCCACTTGCACCCTATGGGTCGAGCCCTTTCAGGTGGTTCCACCAAATTCCATACTTTGTTGGTGTACATGGAATCCATTTCGGATCTCATGGCTTCTAGCCACCTCTTAGAGTTTGGGCCTTTCATGGCTTCCTCGTAGTTTGCAGGCTCATCATCCATGAGTGGTACGTCATCGGGCTCAGTCACGAGATGTCCATACCTCTCTGGCTCATGACGCACTCTTCCTGATCTACGGAGTTCCTGTGTTACTTGAACAGGTTCTTCCACAACAGTTTGCGGTTCCTGTTCATGTTCCATTATCGGTTCAGTGATTTGTGGTTCTTGAATTTCATCAAGTTCTACAGCCCTCCCACTTGCTTCTTTAGAGACAAACTCTCTTTCTAAAAACACGCCGGTCTGAGCAAAAAAAACTTTTTTCTTGGTGGGATTGTAGAAATAATATCCTTTAGTTTTATTAGGATATCCCACAAACTTACATTTATCCGCTTTGGGCCCGAGCTTGTCTGTTTGTAAACGCTTTACATAGACATCGCAGCCCCAAATCCTCATAAACAACACTATGGGACGCTTCCCAGTCCATATCTCATATGGCGTCTTCATGACTGACTTGGATGGAACGCGGTTAATGGTAAATTTTTCGTCATTAGAGCATGTCCCCAAAAGGATATCGGAATATCTGTTTGAGACATCATAGATCGCACCAGATCTAGTAGCGTGGGATTCCTCCTCTCGGACACGCCATTCCACTGTGGCGTTCCGGGTGGAGCGAGATGGGATATTATCCCACACTCTCTAAGATACTCATCAACCTTTAGGCTTAAGTGTTCTCCTCCACGATCTGATCGTAGAGCCTTAATACTTTTACCAAGTTGCTTCTCTACTTCATTCTTGAATTCCTTGAACAATTCAAAGGATTCGGATTTAGCCTTCGTAAGGTATACAAATCCATATCTACTGAAATCATCAGTAAATGTGATGAAGTAGGTATAACCACCTCTGGAAGGTGTGGGGAATGGTCCACATACATCGGTATGTATGAGTGCCAATAACTCACTAGTCCTTTCACCTTTCTTGTTGAAAGGGGACTTTGTCATTTTTCCCAATAAACAAGATTCACATGTCTCATATGATTCCAAATCAAATGAGTCTAGAAGTCCATCCTTATGGAGTCTAGATATGCGTTTCTCATTTATATGGCCTAAACGACAGTGCCATAGATATGTAGGATTTAAATCATTAGTTTTAATCCTTTTAATATTTATGTTATAGACTGGACTATTTAGATCAAGGATAAAAAATCCATTAGACAAATGCGCACTACAATAGTGCATACTATCAAAATAAATGGAGCAACACTTGTCCTTTATTGAAATAGAAAAACCCTTCTCGTCCAAACAAGAAATGAAAATAATGTTTCTGCTCATAGCAGGCACATAAAAGCAATTGTCTAATTCTAAAATATGTCCAGAAGGCAAACATAGCTCATAAACGCCTACAGCTAATGCAGCAACTCTTGCTCCATTCCCGACGCGCAGATCTATCTCTCCTTTACTCAATCTTCTACTTCTTTTTAGATTCTGCACATTACGACAAATGTGAGAACCACATCCGGTATCCAATACCCAAGATGAAGAAATAGAAAGATTGACGTCTATAACATAAATACAGGGTGGTGGTGGAATCACTATTCCAAGCTTCTTATCCTCGAGATATTTAGGGCAATTCCTCCTCGAGTGACCCGGCAGGCTGCAGTAGTGACACCCACCCTTAGCCACGCCTCCACTAGGCTTTAGGGCTTCTTTGGATTTCACAACTTTCTTGCGATTTCCTTTGGAATTAGAGGAAACTGACGTGCCCTTGCCTTTGTTAATGCTCTGTTCCGCTGTCTTTAGCATATTCAATAAGTCAGGCATAGTCTTACTGATCTCGTTCATATTATAGTTCATGATGAAATGTTTATAACTGTCAGGCAACGATTGCAAGACAAGATCAGTAGCCAAATCTTGGCCAAGTGGGAATCCCAGTCTTTGAAGGTTCTCAATGTACCGGATCATTCGGAGCACATGAGGCCCTACTAGATTCCCCTGTGCAAGACTACTCTTGAATAATGCTTTAGACACCTCATAGCGCTCATGTCTATCCTGTTCCTGAAATAATTGTTTCAAGTGTATGATCATATCATAGGCTTCCATATTCTCATGCTGCTTCTGAAGCTCAGGAGTCATGGTACAAAGCCTGAGGCAAGTCACGTCATTAGAATCATCAATATGTTTCTGACGTGCCCTCACTTCCGCTAGAAGACTCATCTTGTGGTGGTTCTGGAATTGGAGTGTCCAAGACGTACATCTTCTTTTCTTGATTAAGGACAATCCTTAAGTTTCTGTACCAGTCAAGGAAATTTGTTCCAGACAGTTTATCCTTCTCAAGGACAGATCGTAGGGATGACGTCGATGCGTTTTTGTTTGCCATTTGGAATTCTACAAGACACGAAATGTGCAATTTTAGTATTTTGAACAATTTAACTATATTCAACAATGGCTAGATCATCAAATATAACTCCCACTATTTTTCTCGGATTAATAGCCCTCACCATTAATGTGGAAGATATCATAATATTTTCTAGTAGGTCCAAGATCCCTTTTTCACTTCTTCTTGAGCTTGATTTGGCAAGTCACCCAAGAATAGGTTATTTAGGTAGGAACCATTCCAATTGCATCCCGTGCAACTCTTGGTCCAATTAGGTGAATAACTCCTTATTCTTTATTCCATGGATAACACCTAATTGTCATGCCTCTAGGCTCATCTATCCAATTGATTCTTGCCTAGTTGCGTCCAACCTCTTGCTTCAACATACACACATTACTAGCTTGTGTCGTCCGCAACACACCATGGTAAATTAAAATCGCCTTGCTTTGGCAATCCCGAATTTTAATAAACCCTGATCATGAAGGGTGTTTTGGCAAGAGAAGTCAAAACACAATATTTAATTGAGGGATTTTTCTTTCTTAATTTGTTTGGTTGATCTCATCAACATGGTCTACTTATTTGGATTGGGTAATCCACAATAAAAGACCAACCTTTTTTATTATTATCTTGTTATTGTTTTCGCTAGTATCGCCATACACACAAAAATTAAATAACAAGACATGAATAATAAACATCCACAAAATAAAAACGTGGCATGGATATGGCCTCTAGACTAATGATATTATCAAGCCCATGATAATATCCAATTGCACTAAATTGACGAGCTCATCTCCGTGTGCTCCACCATAGCCGCGCGCCTTGGGGACGTCATCTTTGTCTTTTGGCTCCTTTGGTTCTCCGGTCTTCTTCTCCATGCTCTTGGCTATCATCTAAATATTTCGAATTCTAGCCTAACATCTAGAATAAATAAATAACAAACGCCTCACATGTCGAGGAGAAAAAGACGACTCGCAGGCCGTAAAACCTAATTAATTATTACATTAATTTGATCAGCTCGTAGGCCGTAAACCAAACCACAAAGCAATAAACATCCACATAATCCTAGGCCATATCCATCCACCATGCAACAAAGCACATAATACAGTTAAAACAAATTTTAACGCGCTTGTTTAATTTTATTTGAATTGGGTAATTAAGTTTACAACGGTCCAAGGAGTTCAAGCCATCAAGGGCCCGAACCCCTAGGACCGCCGCCTGCCACTAGGCCCGCCCAAGGCCGGCCGCCCCTTTGTGACCCGCGGCCTTTGCTTGGCGCGCAAGGGAGGGGGCGGAAGGCTAGGGTTTCGGCCCTAGCCTCCTTCCCTCTTCCTTGTTGCCCAAGCAAGGTTGTTTCCTTTTTGGAATTAATTCCATAACTATGTTTCCATAATTGAAAACCACTTTTCAATCATGTGCCCATGAACCCTAATTTTCAAGAACCCAATTGTTCACATCCTATGTGATTAAACTCACCAATTCTAACATCCAATGTTAAATTGGATCTTGTTTATATTGAATCAAATTCAATTTGTATCTACTATGCCAATTATTTTCATTTTTCTCGTAATAAACAATAATACGGTGTATAAACTGAAATCGTAACACATAAGATCATATTATGCTCTACGACCTGTGGCTTTGATACCACTGTTGTGTTTTGACGTAGGTAACGCAGCGGAATAACAAAGATTAATCCTACTTCAAAGCCCACCACGGATCGTCAGGAGGAGACATCATAACATGATAAAGGACATAGTATTGTGTACCTTTTGATTTGTGAGATCACACGAAGAATGATGTCCTTGTATCTACGGTTGATCCACGTCGAGAGGTGAGGTCTAGATTCTTTCTTCTTGCAAGTTCTAGCTTTAACCGGAGGAAGAAGGAAGAATAATCAAAGCAACGAGGACAAGAGGAGGTTCGGCCTCCTCTTTGTGCCGACGGGAAGGGGCGGACGGGCTTAGGGGAGTTCGGCCTCTTGGTCTAGTCTTGCTCTCTCTTTTGCTTTATGTCCCACTTTCTTATGTTATGAGCATTAACATTAAGTGGGAAGGAAGCTAGAGCCTCCTTTATATACTCCAACAACTCCTTGTTGTTTTCATAAAGGTGTTTCCTAATTCTACATGAACTAGAATTATTCCCTTCCTTGCATATTAGTCCTACTAAGTTTGCAAGGTGTTGCACAATGATCCTTCTATTAATTAATCAATATTAATTAATCTCAAATCTAGCTCTACTTTATTTTACGTGTGACCCCATAGGTTTCTATCTAGTTGGTAGTAACTTTTACAAACATGGAGCGGTGTCGAGCAACACTTCCAGGCCACCCAACTAATAGAAATAGTCAGTGATCTCGACAAACCTCTTGTGCCCAATATCTTATATTGCACTTTCCCTTTGTCTCCATATCCGGATTGGACACGAGACATAAATAGTCACACTCATATATCCAATCCATAGTTCCTCGATCCTGGGAATATGCTTATGCTAGCAGACAACATCAATATCTCCATATTGATTTATCTGAGTCTGGCCAGACATTCAATAAGCCTCATCCCTCGAGCGGCCGTGGATATTTACCCCCATTATGTGGGAGGGACAAATCCTATCTACATCACTACGATCTCTAAGCTTGCTTCCTATCATGCGCGATAGCCAACTTTATGATTACCCAATTACGGTGTAACATTTGATAACATCAAAGCACAATATTCCACAAATAGAGTATCTAGTGACTTCAAGTCTAAGGATTGCAATTATATTAGCACTACGAGAAGCGATTATGACTTGACATAATCTAATGTATCCTTCTCATTGTGGATCAATCCAGTATGCCATTACCCCTAATGCATACCCATGTGTTAGACTTGATATCTCCCTATCAATCTACCCACATACTAGTATATATTTGATCATCCTGTTAATCGATATAGTGGACTAGGGATATTTAAGATAAACAACACATTGTATCTAAGGACTTCATTATATTAAATATCACAATATATAATAAATGAATATTTTAGCCAAAATAATGTTCATACTAAATATACGATTGCCTCTAGGGTATCTATTCCAACAATAACGATGAGTGGAAAGATGTGATTACAAAGATGGTTTCAGACATGGCAAAGCATGTGTATCAGGATAAGAAGACAGTGTCTGCAGTTGAGGAGCAGGAGTTTGATGCAGCTTTGAATCAAGCTGCTAATGAGGATATCAGCTATGTGGGGGCACAAGGATAGCGTAACTGGAATCAGGGTAACTACAGACCAGGGACTAGAGATCATCCAGGATTCAGGTATGGAGATCAGTCTGGAGCTTCATATGTGCCCGATTTTCAGCAAAAGCCACCTGCGCCAGCTGCTTAGGCGCCACCACCATTAGCTACAGGCCAAAATGCTGAGATGGTAGATCTCAAGAGTATGATGTATCAGATGGGAAATAATGTGAATACCTTCACTTCTCAAGTGGAGATATTGACAGCCGATTTGCACATCACGAAGACCTCTCTTCGTAACTTGGAGGTGCAGGTAGGACAAATTGCCACTCAGCTATCAGTAGAGCACAATGGTCTTTGCCATCCGATACTGAGAATGTGCGCCAGGTGAACGCCATCACTACCCTCAGTGGGATTGTTCTTGATGATCCCCCATATCCGAGCCACGCTAGAGATGAAGCCTCGAAGGCTAGGGAGCATGAGTTCTTTGACAAGACCCCTGTCATGATCCCCCAATCAAAGGGCGTGACTCCACATATTGATGATGAGGTAACACCACCACCCGCAATGTCTAAGAATCTTCCGTATCCTCTTAAAGAAAGAAAGAAGAAAGATGATTCTGAGGAGTACAAGAGGTTCCTGTGCATTTTCTCAAATTTTCATATCAATATTCCATTGATTGAGGCAGTCAAGATGATGCCTAAGTATGCCAAGTATATGAAGGATGCAATTTCAGGAAAGAAGGCGGTGCCAGACTTTGAAATAGTTGATTTGACTGAGCAGGTGAGCTCATGTTTGATGCATGGTTTGCCTCAGAAACAAATGGATCCGGGAAGATTTGTGATAGAAGCTAACTTGGGAGGAGCTTACACGGGACAAGCCCTATGTGATTTGGGGGCTAGTGTCAATCTAATGCCACTTTCAGTCTTTAAAAATCTGGGAGTAGAAGCTCGTTCCACATGGATCAACCTTCAGTTTGCTGACAAGTCTTGCAAGAGGGCATACGGTGTGGTGGAGGATGTGCTGGTTAAGGTAGGGAATTCGATTATCCCTGCTGATTTTGCTATTCTAGAGATGCTTGTGGGAGATGTTCCGATTATCCTGGGTAGGCCCTTTCTGGCTACCGGTCGGACTCTCATTGATGTTGATAACGGGAAATTGATCATGAGGATCAATATGAGTGGGAGACCTTCCGGGTTTCTAAGGCGACTCCACAGCAGTCTCGAGAGAAGACACAGATGCCAGCGGCCGTGCAGTCAGTGCACAAGAGTTCTGAGGTGGTTCGTGATGAGCCACCAAATTCAAAAGCTAAAGTTCATAGATTTGTGTTGAGGATCCAGCAGAGGATGCTGGATGAGATTGCACGAGGTTCCAAGCCATTTGTGTAGGGGCATTGAGCGGGTCGGCCGTCGACCTTAAATTACAAGCGCTGATTGGGAGGCAACCCAATTTAGGTAGTCGTATTTGTTTTTCGTATTCTGTTTTTGATGTTAGTACTTGATTGAGAGATGTGAGAGAGAGCGGTTTAATATTTCCATGAGTGTGCAGGACACAAGTACCGAAGACCTTCGGATTTCCCTTCTTGATGCATGTGCATGACTTTGCACGCTAAACGAGGCACGACGAGCAGTTTGACGATTGGACTTGAAAGAAAGGCTACTCGAGGTCGAGGAGTATCTATTTATTAAATGACTACAATGGCAGCTTGTTGTGACCCGAATTTGCACGCATCGGAATCCGAAGAGGAATGAAAGAAATCACAAGCTTAAAGGGACTTGATTCTCGTGCTAGAGAGCAATTTCGGAGATGAGTTGAAAAATTCCCCGGACTTTGGGAATTTTTCAGTCAACATTAGATTTTACATTCAATGATGAGTTCGTGAGCGCGAGAATCGAAGGAATCGGACATCGGACGACGAAACTAGAGCAAAAACAAAATCCGGCGAGTCCCAGGGCATTTTGGGCCGAAATCAATTGATTTTGGGCCGAAATGCCCCTTCAATTCGGGTCGAAATGAAACAAGGCCACTGTTTGTCCATTTTGAAAACATTTTGGGCAGAAATGCTCTGCCAGCCCCACTTATTGAGGGTATTTTGGGGGTATTATTTGAAGCAAAAACTGAGTTTTAACCCTCCTACACCCCAATTTCGGATCAAAAACACCCTCCTTCATCTTCTTCCTCTCAAACTCTCAAGAACACTCACACACACAAAATAAAAAACATCTTCAAATTCAAAACTTTTTGGTGGTTTTTGCTCCTTGTTTAACATTAAGTCTTGGAGTTTTGAGAGATAGTGCATGGTTTGAGTGTGGTGGAAAACAAAGAGGAAGAGCTCTAAGAACAAAAAATTCCGATTCGCATACTTGGAGTAGGATTTGGCCTTATATCAAGAAGAGACTTGTGACGGGGACACTGAGGAGCTTAAGGAGGTACTATTGCCTTCACTTGCTCGTGTTGCCAAAAAATTTGGTACAATTTTCTCTCTCTCGGCTTTAATTCTTCCTTAGGCACTCTTAGGGCTTAATTTTCTTGAAAATTTTTACTTGCTCATACTTGGATTGTTGGACACTTGTTTAGTTCACTCTAGTGTGGGGAAGTTTTTAGCTATCCGCTAGTTAGCCATTGCATAGCCTTGTTACATGTAGTTTAAAAAGTCACGTTTGCATGTATGTGTCAATCGGTTGGTTTTGCATGTTCACGTTTATTTTATGCATTGTATATATTGTTCCACTTTTATTTCTTGAGTCCACCTACCATATTTGTTGGTTAGTCGAGTCGGCCAGTTGCATATAGTGTCGAAAAAAAATAAAAAATTGAAAATTGAAAAATCTTAAAAATTGAATTTTTTTTAGAAAGGGCAATTGAAGAGAGTAAGCGTGGAGAAGGCTTAATGATAGTATTTCCTAGGTAGTATGAAAATCTGAGGTGAGGTAGACGCGAGAATCTGGAGTAGAAAGGCTATAGGGCCAATGCACTCGAGAATTGTGAGTAGCTGTCTCTCGAACTAGTTATCCTACTAGCGCTACACCAGTGTCACTTAGGTAGTCGTCAACCCTCCTCGTAGTGGCAACGGAACATCTTTGCGAGTGATTTATGGGGACCTCACGTCCCGTCTCCATCGCCTAGGTCCACTAGTGATACCATTGATCCATCTACCCCTTTTATTCACAGCCTCTAGCCTAGGAAGCCCTTCCTTGTGACTTTCATCACTAGTTAGAATGGTCCCTTCCTATGTGTCATGATAGAGAGAGTTGAGTTAGGGAGGTTCGTTGAGGGTGAGCTGATATTATACATCTTGAGTGGATTATCTTACATGTCTTCTTTTGAGGGGATGTGAGGGTGAGATAGAGACGGCATCACACTTCGTTGTGGCGGTGAGTCGTGTCCATACATCACGATCACAGGTGGAGTGTCGTAGTGTGTGACATTCTTTCCGCACTATATGGGGTGGGGTTGGTTGATCTTATAGGATAACGTGCTTGTGCTTCATTTATATTTTCCACATCTTAGGTGATGAGGAGGATTGGTTGGATTTAGCAAGTGTTACATTGATTACCGGGTTCGAGATATGGTTTACATTGAGTGTGGGGGTGTCAATATTTATAGTGATTACACATTTTATTTGACACATTCCACCCCTACGTTATTTGCTTTGACGGAGTGTTCTCCACGGATATTTGCTATTACTATGAGCTACATGTGATATATTGTGTTCTATTTCAAAAAAAGAAAAAAATGGAAATTGAACTGAAATGGAATAAGTAGCTGAAGTTGAACTTCATGAAGACCGAGGAGATTAGCTATGATCTTGATCACTTCTTCACATTTGTGGCCGCAAGACTGTCTTTGCACCAAGATTGAGAGAATGAGGGCCGGAGTAGTGAGATTCGGTGGGGTTCCTTTGATTTTGGTGAGGGAGTGTGAGAATGGGTTTTTGTGAGATATATCATAACGTCTAGGACTGCACTTCTAAATATCCTAACCTATCCTTCCTAAGCCGTCAACAATTGAAACCCATCGATAAATAGCTCGGATGGTAAGTGCGAGGGATACGTTTGATGAGTGTGCGGAAGCAACTTATTTTGTGTTCGTTCCCGTTATGTCTGACGAAACTGGCCGCAAGCCCTACCGATCACCAAAGTTATATAATCTTCTAGGGGATGTGAGAGCCTTATGACATGCCGGTTTGTTCTTTGATATTTCCCAATCTCTAACAAGAAAAAGACAAAAAATATGTTCTTTAATTCCTTGCATTGTACATACTTGAGTTGCATTGTACATATCATGTAGTTTGCATAGTCGTGTCTTTGTGTATTGAGTCGTGAGTCGTGTTGGCTAGCGGAAAGTGAAGTATGCATTAGTTTTGTATTGGTATGTATGCAAAGAGTAAGTGTGGGAGTTTTGTGCTTCATTGTTGCTCGGGACGAGCAAAAGAGTAAGTGTGGGGGAGTTTGGTATCACCTTTTAGGGGCTATATTTATTTAGCATTACTACATGTTAATAGGTATTTAAGAGTGATTTGAGCCTAAAGTTAGAGAATAAAGGTCATTTTATCACTTTTGCTCACCATGTGCTATATTATTAGTCCGGGCTTTTTCTATGTATATTTCATTGTTATTTGTCAAATATAATCGCTTGGTATGTTTGTTCATGTTTTCTTGGCAGGAACAGATGCTAATCGGTTGATAGGAGGCATGGAACAAACTTCAGAAACAATGGGAGCTCAAGTGGAGTGAAGATAAGCCGAATTGGAGGAGCTTGGATGACCTGCTTGTACTATTTTGATCCTAGCTGGAGTTATAAATATAATTTGGCGGTTAGACCAGTTCCAAATTAAAGTAGACTCAAAGAGCTTTCCAACGATAGGTCACGGAGCTAAATCCGAGATCGGACGAAGAAGTTATGGCCCGGCGAGGTCAGGAGCAGATTTCAGGGGGCTATTGTGCAATTACTGAAGACTTCTGTGGGTTATGAAAGAAGGACGACCTAGGGACGAAAAAGATGATCATTCACGCCTATTGAGAGTCACGATCAAGGAGGACAGCAAGGAGACTTCATTGGGAACAACCTCAAGCAAGGAGAAGAGGCCGAATCGCAATGATCATCACGATTTCTAGCGTTTGATCTATTTTTCTCTCTTGTTTCTTGTATGAAATATCTATAAATCATGTTATCTTTTGCTATGAGTAGCTAAACTCATACCTAGGCATCTATGGAGAGCCTAGGGTTTGTGTTTTGAGGATGTTTTTCTGGATTTTGGATGAACTTTCACGTTGGGTTTATGATTCTATGGAGATTGCTATGTTCTATTTCGTGTTGAGTTCTTTCATTGACAAGCTAGAACAAGAATGTGTGATGTTGAGTATTTATTTCTCCATGTAATCATGAACTAGGCTTAAAGATAATTCATATTAGTTAATCACTTGTTTATTGCGCTTAATCCTTAGTAACGAAGGAGTCATGACCCGAAATTACTACATAACTAATGAGTGTGTGAAAGCAACTCTACCATAGTTGGGATGAATAAACGAGTACATTCTTAATCAATTAGACTGAGAGGTGAGTTGAATATGAATGGCTAGATGAGGGTAAATTCAGTAGGATGTAGTGAATTGTTCGTGATAGTGGTATGATAGGACATTATCCCTTGCAATATCGTTAACCTACTAGAACACATAGGTAGTATACTTGGCCTGAGAGGGAAAAATCATTACCGTTGTGTAGAACGACATGAGACCGATAGGTAATTGTCAATGCTATTATCCAGCTTAACTAATTATGAATTGTCGTGTTAGAACATGAAATCCGGAATCGTCAAAACTACCCTAAGTGATCTATAGATTGCCTAGCTTTCTCTCCTCAGATTTACATTAAATCATTTCGTCTGTGTTATTTTACTACCATTGCTAGTCACTTGTTTGAGGGTGACAACACTTCAAACTACAAATCTTTTTACCGGTTATTAGGCGAATTGAATTTAATTGATAAACTAGACATACAGTAGACACCTTCCGTTGGGTTTGCTAACTCGGAGTTCAAAATAATCCACTTTATTACTTGACCGTACACTTGCGCAGCAGCGCGTAGTTTACACACGTCATTGGTTCTAAATATAAGTGGGTGGTATGTGGATTTGAAAGTCAAATAATTTGAAAGTCCTAAAATATATTTGAAAGTCAAATAATGTTGTTTTATATAATAGACTTGGGGATGCCCGTGCCTGAGGGCGCTACCCAAAAAACACGTTTCATAATCGATTTTACTGGAGGAGAAGATGAAAATGGCATCTCCGATAATTTCATATGATATCCATCAAATCGTGTTCTTACACACTTTTTATAAGTTACATAAATTAATCCGAGAGAGAGGGTAAATTTTCAAGTACTGGGCAGTTAAGTGGGTAGTTAAGTGGGTGGTATGTGAGATCTAAGGGTTGGGGTTGATTTAATCATAAGTTAGTTAAACCATGATGTTTTATGGAATAGATTGCAAGGTTACTTTTTCTTTTTAAAAAAAGAAATTACAAATTATTAGAATTACAAGGCTTGAACTGTTAACACGTGATTACGCATTAGCCCCATGACGATTTCGCACACATGAATGCAAGTTGATATTTGTAGCTACAATTCCAGTCATCAATTTTATGACAGTAATTTACAGTTTGCACTCTCGAATTTATGTACATAGACAGTTCCTGCTACTGTCCATCAATTGACAAGGGACACTCCTATTTTGTGCAATAATAATTACAAATTATGCCCCTCCGTCTCTTTCCGTTAGCCAGCTGTGAGGTGATAGTGGGATCACTTTCTTTTGCCCCTGAATATGAAAAATTTACACTTATTACCTCCGAGTTTAGGTAAATATGCAATGCACACCCTTACTATTTGCCAATTGACATGGAACACCCCTATTTTGTGTCAAAATATTTACACATTACACCCTTCCGTCAACCGCTGTTAAGTAGCTATGAGTTGACAGTGAGGTACAACTTTGGGTGTTTGGTTCATGCCATCTAGTGATATATAACGCCATTTTTAACCTTTAGAAGCTTAGATATTGCTATTTATACCATTAAATTGTATGACTATTTTACCTCTCCATGGATGGTTATAAATTACATTAGAATATATTTTGTTGTTGTCAAAAGATAAATTTGTCGAGAATGGAAATCAACGCCGAGTGAATTTGAAGTTTTATTTAACAAAATTAATTATGATAGAGTTCTTGTAATATATCAACATCAATCTGTGGTTTGTTTACTAAAATGATAATGGATTTTTTAAAGTAAAACTAAATAATATCATTGAAAATTATCCGAAGCTAAAATAAATAGGACTATAGTAGTTAATACAACCCAAGTTTATTAAAATTCACGAGTTGAATTAAAAGAAATCAAGCTTTCAACTTGCTGTAATATGCTAAAAAAGTTCTTGTGAATAGAAGAAAAATGCATACGATGCAAAGAGATACATAGAAAACAGACACAATTCTATTACTATCTACCAACATCTTAAATCAATAAAAAAAAAGAACAGTTACACATATCCAATATTTTTTTCATCCGAGTTGAGTGCTTTCTATAAGTTGCGGTACATGGATTAACCCTCCATCTTTTTCATCCATCGACATCGGAGAGTCACGGAGCGGATTTTTCGGTGGCAATAACATTATTGAGGTCTTAAATGAACCAAAAAATCATGGGAAGATTGGTCTTTTTAGACTTTATGTAACTTGCACATTAAACATTGTATAAAGATTTAATGTAACATAGTACTTACCCATTTTTCGTCGGAGTCTAACTAAATTAAGGGTGTCCCCTGTCGATTGGCAAACAGTAGGGGTACCCAAAACGTATTTACAATAACCCGAGGGTGCTTTAAGTAAATTATCCTATAAATATTGAGTAGAGGTATATGGGAAAATTAGTACTTTCACATTTTCTGTCCATGACCGTTACAAACCATCCAAAATAGGGGTGTTGTCTGTCAATCGATGAACTTGTAAGGGTGTGATTTGCCTGTTAACATAAACCTAGAGCCACAAACTGTAAATTACTCATTGTATGAAGAAAATGTTTAAATACGAAAGCTCTATCAGAAGCGAAAGCCTGCAAAGTCTAACATACATAGAACTACAATGAAATCATTGTTTGTGCGGCTAATTTATTGTTTACACTTTGTACACCTGTGTTATGGTAAATAGGCAAAGTCCACCCTCACTAGTCATGAGCAATATACCCTTTGTTAGCAGCCATTAACTGGATGTGAGCTGGAGGTGGGAGCCACTATTATGTTTTTGTTTGATAACCAATTTACTCTCAGACACTACTTAAAGTCCATTTTAACCTTATAGAAGTCTATATATTACCAAACCAACTTTTTTTTTGTCAAGAAAAGAGAAACTCATATTAACGATTAGCAAACCAAAAAACTAGCCTCGTCCAACTCGCTAAGCAACATCCACAGATTACACATAAGAATAAACCAAAACAAGTCTTAGAAGTTGTCCAAACAAAGGCCTAAACATTCAGAATTAGAAGTAGAACTAAACGGATGAATCACAATACAGCAACATTGAGCAATGTGGAGTAGGTCCTTCATCTTCATTTTCCAGAAGGGTGGGAGGCTCCTTTTCCTTAGCAAATCATGTCTCCTGAGGTGCTGAAAAATACCAAAATCGAACTAGGGACATGAAAGCTAAAATGAGTGAATCCCTTCTGAGTCATCTCCTTAACAGCAAGAAACATATGATCAACAATGGCCAAAGGAGAAGGCAGAGTAGTGTAATCAGTCTCGGAGGCCAAAGCCACTCCATGAAGCTGAGCAATCCAAGAAAAAAATTTCCTCTTTTTCACCTTCCTGCATTTGATAACAATGTCCAACTTCTGAAGAGAGCAAGAGCTTCATTTGGGATCAAAAGAATTAGGATTATCGTCTGAAGAAGAGTTTTGACAAGGTCCTTGCTTTCGAACATGTCTGGAGTTCCAGGCTTCATATCTGCCAAAACACATACTATTCCTTTGCAGCCAGATAGCCCACATGATTGCACCCGGCCGAATAAAAATAAAAGGTCTATCATGCAAACATGTTTGTCTAAGTAAATGTTGAAACATGGATGATATGCTATGAGTGTTATCAAGGAAAAAGGGTGTGAGAGACCATAAGACCCTTGATAAAATGCAATGCAAGCATAAGGGACATGAAGATATTCTGGTAATGTTAAATTTGGACAAATTGTCCATAGTGGGAAGCCTATTGAGGATAGCCTGCCAAAGAAATGTCAAGATTTATGAGGAAGCTTAAGTTTCCAAAACTCCTTCCAAGGTAAGTTCCAAGAGAGATTCCTCCACCATTCATTGTTAGTTATGGCTATGGCCAAAATATGGTTAAGGCATGATTTAAATAAATCGTTAGAAAGAGAAGCCACTGAGAAGTCCCCTTATGAGACGGATTCCAAACTTGCTGATCTTCCTGAACAGTTCTGGGAAGAGCAATTCTTAAAATCTGATTCTTAATCTGATGGGGAAGGACATCAAGCTCATTCAAGTTTCATTTAAATCCACTTCCATTTTCTTCCTGGATTAGGCCTAAAAAAAATTCCCAAGGCTCTCAGCATGGGGCATTATAGATTCTAAAGGTGGAGTATAAGGGATCCATCTGTCATGCCAAAGAGACCTTCCAAACATCTCCCACCACCCAACTTCTCTGATTCCTAACATGATTTTTCATTGAGGAAATACCTTTCAAGATCCAGGAAGCATTGGTATCTATTTTCCATCCAAAAAAGATTTCTCTGACAGTATCGAAAGAGAAAATACTTTGAAAAGAAGAAATCTTTCATAATGATAATCTTCCAGGCTTGCTTAGCTAAAAGTTCTTCATTAAGGAGATCCGGGGATTTAATGCCAAGACCTCCCAAACTTTTAGCGCTGCAAAGGTGCTTCCAAGAGATCCAATGGATTGTTGTTTTAGAAGGATCAGAAGACCAAATAAAGCCAGCAAGAATTCTAGAGATCTGGTTAAGGATTGATTTTGGAAAAGCAAAGGAGGAGAAAGGGTAAATCAATAAGCTAGTCAGAAAAGATTTAACCAGAGCGATTCTTCCAGGATTATTTGAGTAAAAACTCTTCCATCCAGAGCATCTCTTCTTGAATCTCTCCACTGTTTGGGAAAAGAAATGGTCTTTATCTTTGGAATTACCTAAAGGAAAAACTAAGTACTTACCTGAAGTGGTGGATAACTTAATGTGCAGCCTAGCAGATAGAGTTTGCTGAAGGTGGAAAGAGGTAAAGGATAACCATCATAGTAGATTTTTGGTGATTAATCTCTTGCCCTGACTCTTCACAATACTGACTAAAATTATTCTAAAGCTGATGCCCCACATTCTCATCATTTTTTTTTAAATAGAGTCATCAGCAAAATGGAGATGTGTGATTGATGGACCTGTGATACCATGCTTAATACCCTAAATCAAGCCGTGATTTTGACTCTTTTTCATGGCTACAGATAGGGCTTCAGTTGTGTGGAAAAAGAGGAAGGGAGATAGGGGGTCTCCTTGTCTAAGGCCATAAGAAGGGGTGAAGAAATATGATAGAACACCATTAAAAGAGATGGCCAGGGATGAGGTAGTAACACAGTTCATAATGAGCTTAAGAAACTGATAAGGGAAGCCAAATTTATCAAGTGTGGCATGCAAGAAGTCTCACCTAACCTTATCAAAATCTTTAGTCATATTAATCTTAAGGCTACCATACGCATCTCATTGCATGTTCCTCTGGGTGGAAATGAAATGAGCAATGTCATTGGCAATACAAGTATTGTCTGAAATTGCTCTCACATGTATGAATCCAAATTGATTCCAGCTAACAATGGAAGGGAGAATCCACTTGAGTTTGTTAGCTAGAACTTTAGAGATTATCATATATATGACATTTGTGAGACTTATGGGTCTAAAGTCCTGTACAATCATAGGGTTTTCAGAATTAGGGATCACTGTAAAAGTGGCTCTATTAGTCTCCCTAAGAATAAAACCTGTATTAAGATATGATAGAACTCCCCCAATTGTCTTACAATCAACAATGTGCCAGTTTTTTTGAAAAAAAACTGGTGGAATGCCATCAGGTCCAGGTGCCTTTAGAGGCCCCATACTGAACACAAATTTCTTAAATTCACTAGCTGTAAAGGGGGCAAGAATATCTTGGCATTGTGTAGTAGAAAGACTAGCGTTAATCTTATCAAGAATGGGAAAGGACCGTGGTTGATTTGACCAGCCTCTATCAGAGAACACATCCTTGAAGATATTTAAGAAGGCCACCTGGATGTCTTTCCGATCTGTAATGGTTTCCCCATTATCAGATTGCAGGCTCCAGATGTAGTTTATATTCCTTCTAATCTTGGTCATAGAATGGAAGAACTTTGTATTGCTATCCTCATACTTTAACCAATGTCAATGAGCCCTCTGAGCCCAGTACACCTCATTGTCATGCTGCAACTCATCTAACTATCATTTGGCTCTTAGAAAATCTTCCAAGGCCTCATGCCCTGGGAGCCTTGAGTGATGCAGCAAGAAAACTTGCCTGGATTGCTCAATATTGTTAGAAAGTTAGCCATTCTGCTTAGACCAGAAGGCTAACGTCCTATGCGCGAGCTTAAGGTATTGTTGAAGTCTAAAGTGGGGGGATCCTATGATTGGAAGGGACCAGATAAAGCCAATAAGATTTCAGCAGCCTTGTGATGTGTCCACCAGGCTTCAAACCTATAGGGTCTTCTGCCAATAATGGGAAAATGCATACAATTTAGTATAATAGGACAATGATCCGAGCTATAGAAGCCTAAATTTTACTGGTAAGCCAAAGAGAAAAGGTCTAACCAAGAAGGGCTGACCCAAGCCCTATATAGCCTTTCAAACGTGAGAGACTGAGAGGCCCTGTTGTTAGAACAAGTAAACGAAGGTTCCACATGTTTAAGCTCTAAAAGCCCCCCACGAATGAAGGTAATCCTGAAGCATTGCATCCACTAAATCAGATTGGGAATGAGCGAATGAGAGGCCCTGTTGTTAGACCAAGGAAACGAAGGTCCCACATGTTTAACCTCTAAAAGCCCCCAAGAATGAAGGTAATCCTGAAGCATTGCAACCCCTAGATCAGATTGGGAAGAAGCACTAGCTTTGTCCTTATCAAAGATAATCTGATTAAAGTCACCTAAGACAAGGACCGACATATGTTAGGATTGATGTTTAGGTGATTAATATCTTCCCAAACAGAACGTCTATGGGCAACTTCAGGGTGGCCATAAAGAATCCCTAAGTACCATTGTTGGTTATCTAAAGAAGAGACACTCAGGAGAAAGAAGTTTTTAGAGGCATGGATGGTCTGAATTGATAGAGGAGCTTTCCATCCTACCAAAAGACCACCCTACAGACCAATATAATCAACCCCAGTAGCGTTAACACCTAGTCTAACCAGTTTCTTATTTACAAATTGCACAAAGTGTTTGGTTTCATAGAGAAAACAAAGCAGGGGATTAAATTTCTTGGTCAAAGAGTAAAAATCATGAACTGTAGAGGATTGACCAATTCTTTTATAATTTCATGCAAGCATATTCATGACTGTCTGGGAGGTTGTTGTGGGACAACCTGCCTTGACCCATAATCAAAACAAGAAACTATCACCATTGAATCATAAGGAAAGAACAACTCTATATCCCTAGTCAAGGGATGGAAGAATGGTATAGAATCATGAACATGCAACTGTTTTTTAAGCGCAGAAAACTACAGAGTATCACAAATCAAACAAAAACACCTGGTAGATTATCAATGTGGGGAAGAACTTTGACACGTTTTGACTTACCTCCTAGATCTGAAACCTCTTCCCTCCAACTCTTCCTTTTCTTTGGTGGATGAATGGGTGTCAAGAAGCTAGATCCAGCCAAGAAATCTTCATCACTATCAACAATGACAACCTCCATCTCTTCCTTCCCATGACTTTCCAGTAATGGCAAGATATGCTCACCCCATCTCGTTTGAACTGCATGCGCTCTTCCTCCGTCCAAATATGTTGATCCTGTTCATCTGGTTCCCCAGTTGTGCTTCATCAAACTCATGGGCTTGCATGCGGAAGGAAAGCAAAGCAATGATGGGTTGGACGTCATAGACTTGAATGATAGCCAAAGGGTTTCATGTGGAGTCCGCACCCATCCTTCTCACACTCCTCTCAGGCTCCTCAACATACTCCATTTTGTGTAAATGTCCTTCAGCCATTCCAGAAGACTCTCCAATTTCCCCACTTGCTAAAAAATTCTCTTCAAAACTCTTTCCCCTTTATAGTGCCATGCAACATAGCAGTTACATACCTTTCAACTTCTTCCATCGATTGGTGAACTGCCGCATTCATTGAATTATTAACATGGCAGTTAATTTCATCTTGAGTAGGTTCCTGAACAGTTGCCGAAACTTCTGCCTCTTGCATGACCCTATGACGCGATATATCTCCAGAGGCAATTAAATATTGTAAGGGAATCGATGTCTGGTGGAGAGTATTAAGTAAAGGGTATGATGCATATGTTGGTGGGTTGACAATCGGTTGAGTGGATCAGAGGAGAGAGGAAGTAAGTTCGCGAGTGAGTGAATGCATGTTCAAACGAACCAAAAGAGGAGTTAACAGAATGAAAACTGCTTGACCCAGAATCCGAAGAGGAAGATCCCATCTTTATGACAAGGTTCTGGTCATCTTGTATAAAAGTATGTGAGAGGGGTTCCAGGGGCTTATTTAAATCCTTAATCCAAATATGTGTAGTTCGATTTGGTTCATACAGGCGATAGGCTCTAATAAGAGGGGTGAACAATGGGGCATCGTTTTGAATCATCGGGGGAATTGCATTAGCAAACTTTGATGCTTGAAAACGATCGTTCATATTTTTTATAATGGTCCACTTGTCCCAATCACAACTATTAAGCTTGACTCCAATTTTTCCACATTTCAAACATATATTAAACACTGTCTCATACCTGAAGAAAATTCATCTAGGGTCTCCCTCTAGAAGGTGAATGTAGGCTTTTGGGATCGGTAGGGTTTATACGAACGTTTAACGAAAGAAGTCCATAGTAACCACCCTGTTGTGGCTCCAATTAATATCCATAATTTCCCTTGCTAGACGACCCAACGCCTCTGCCGGCTAGAATACAAAGTAGTCCATAGGAACTCCATGGATTTGAACTCCATTCGCTACCCAGAGCTTTGCGCCTGACAGAAATCAGATTCTCCTAAATCATGGCCGCCTTATCATCTGGATTCATGTAGTGGAAAAGAAAAACATCTTATTTCTTTTCCACCACAACCAGATTCAGGGTTTACTAGTGATTTTTTGGACTGCAGCCACAAGGGGAGGATGATCATCAGTTAACTTACTTAGAAATGTATTGGTCCATAAATTCCTCAGAGAGTGCATAACTTTAGGGTTAACAAAGAAGGTTATTCCTTGTCTTGGGAGAGGAACAAATATTGGATCAAAGACACCAAAATTAGGAATAGAAACCGAAGAGGAACTAGAATGCATGGTGGAATTAAGATGCAATGAATTCAAGAACTAATGAAAGAAACTTAATTAACAAAGTGGAGAATTAAGATGAAGAAGAGATTCATGCAATCCTACATCTAGACCTAGCTACAATGCGAGTAATTGGTTGAGTTGGGAGACATGCAAGTTATGTCTGATGCCAATATCGTCCATATATACTCTTTGTTATGGGTTTCAAATTCTATTAGAAAATTAAAGTAGGAATTATTATAAGCAACGCATAAAAAAATTATTAAAATATCAAATAATTGATTTTCAAGTCAGAACATGCATCTTTTCTGTTACACGGACGTTGAAGCAAACACACTTGAACAACAAACATTAGTAATCTAAAATAATACACAAATGAAACTCCTCCCATAAAAATTGTCATCTTGTTCTCGAAAAAATATATGATATTCTCGAATAGGAAACAAAACGCACATCTACTTCCCCTGTTCTTGTTCTTCATCACTGTAAGATCAGGTTGTGCAAGGCTTGAAATAGTTTAACTATTTCAGGGCCTTGAATCAGCTATCAAAACCTTGAATCAGTTATCATAGGCTTGAAAATAGTATAGCTATTTTCAAGGCCTTGAAACTGGATTCAAATCCTTGAAACTGTCTAACCTATATGACCATTCTCAGGGGGAGTTTTCTGTAAACTCTTCTAAGTTGATTTCCTATCTCTTTGTTTTACTGCTATTTGATGATGAAAGAAAAATCAATCTAACATGTTTGAATATAGAATATCATCTGTTTGACTTTGTTCTTCCAGGGAATTTTATTTCCTAGTTTGCAGAGATTATTTCCTAATTTGACTTTTGAAGGAAAGGAAATAATTAAGAAGATGATTCTGTGTTGGATCTGAATGTATTGACAGCTTCTCAATCTATTCAATTGCAAGATCACGACATTATCTCTGGATATTATGATCATTTAACCGTTGGAGAAGATTTTCAAAGAGTCAAAGTTTGTTGCCTACAAAATAGGAGATTTGTTGCTGAAAATCAGGGAAGATTTTAAAAGCTGTTTGAAGTTTAAATTGAGCTCTTTTCTGAAGCAACAAGACACAATATTAAACGGGCAAAAAGAGATAAAAATTTATGGATTGACAAGCATCAAATAAGTTCAGTCGTCTCACAATCCATTTCACAGAAGATCACTGCAAACTCCACTGCAGTTTCTACACTCTAAGTGTTCTTCTGCATTGTACTTCATAGGTATATCATTTCTGTAATATTTCTATCTTCATTCTCATGGATTTTTCAAGGTGAACAATAGAGAATTCTTTGTTAATCAGTTAGCTAGAGCAGGTACTAGATAGGTTAGGGAGAACCACAAGCTGTAACAGAGTAAAGCAATTCTCTGTGCTTGAGATCTAGGGCTTAGCTTTTGATTAATAAGAATTGTGTTGAAAATCCTGCAGGGAGAAGATCCCTGAGGTAGAGACGTAGGTCCAAGTGGACTAAACTCTATAAATCACTTGTCTCTTGCATGTACAGTTTCTTTACTTACTTAGTTTTTACAGCATTCAAACTAGTCTGTTTTCAAGGGTTTGAAACTCTGTTCAAGGCCTTGAAAAAGACTTGACTGATCTATTCCAAACTGTATTTCATTCCAAGGGCTTGAATTTGTTTTCAAGGCCTTGAACTTCACTAGATTTCACAAGATTTCATCTTCTTAGCAAGTTTTGCAAAAAGTTGGCATACTCTATTCAACCCCCCCCCCCCCTTCTAGAGTATCTTAGCTGCATTTCCATCTGCACACTCACACTTTCAATTGGTATCAGAGCTTGTATCACTGTATATATTTAACCATCTGGTGATCATGAGTACTGCAGGTGATTGTGGTTTCTCACAGGGAAGAGCTGCTAACAGACCTCCTCTATTTTGTGGATAAAATTTTGCTCACTGGAAAGCTTTGATGAAAATGTTCATCATTTATCAAGACATACAGCTTTGGACCATTATTCAGAATAGACCTCACACTTTCTACACAGAGAAATATGGGATTAGAACTCTCAAATCTGAAGACTCACTCTTCTCTTCTTAATTAGAACAATTCTCTAAGAATTTCAAAGCTATTAACATCTTATATTGTGCTTTGAGTACATATGCATTCAATAGGATTTCAGGCAGCACTACTACCAAAGAAATCTTGGATAAGCTTGTGGTAACTTTTGAAGGAACTAGTCAAGTCAAGCAAACCAAGATCAACATCTATCTCAAGCAATATGTGCTGTTTAAGATGAATGCAGATGAATCTACTAGAGACATGTTCAAGAGGTTCACAGACATTTTTAACAACCTTGATTCACTGGGAAAACATTTTTCCAATGAAGAAAAGGTGAGGAAGATTCTAATAAGTCTTCCAAAGGAAAAGTGGGAACCAAAGACCACATCTATTGAAGAAGCTCAAATATCTCAACTCTACAACTTGATGACCTACAAGGGAAGCTTCTGACACATGAAATATCTATGAATGAAGCTGATGGAGAGCTCCCAGAAAGTGTCAAGAACTTAGATCTCAAACCCAAGAAGAATGAGAGAACTCAAAGCCTTGAAGCTGAGGATGGTGATGATGAAGATACATTTGCTTTGATTTCAAAAGCCTTGACAAGAATTCTCAAAATGAAGAAAAACTTTGGAAACAAAGACTTCAACAGAGAAAGACGTAGATCATCCAGTAGCAAGGAGTACAAAGGTAAGTCTTCTTCACAAAATAAATCAAAGGTTATGAACTGCTTTGAATGTGGTGATGCATGATATTTGATAAGAGATTGTCCACACAATAAAAGCAAGAGCTTTCAAAAGAAAGACCATCATATAAGAAAGAAAGTTATGATAGCTTCATGGAGTGATTCAGATAGCTCAAGTGAATCTGAATCTAAAGAAGAACATGCCAACATATGTTTCATGGCCAAGCAAGATGAAAGTTCTGAGAAGAATATTGAGGTAATGGTAAACTGTCTGATTTCAAAACCAAAAGATGTTCTTTCAGATTATCTCAGAACAATGCTTTTAAATGAAGAACATTATTTGAAAGAGATCAAACTCTGGAAAGAAAAATTTCATGAGCAAGAAAAAGAGAACCTACAACTTGTTTGCCTAAATCATAATCTTGAAAACCAGTTTCAAAGCCTTGACAGTGATTTCAAGGCCTTCAAAACCAGAATCTTGTAAACTGACAGTGATTTCAAGGCCTTGAAAACTAGTTTCAAAGCCTTGAAAACACAAGTCAGGGAAGTAGTCACTGAGAACTCTTTGATGAGAAACAGCCTTGTTAATCTGAAACATCAAGTCGATGAATTAGATGAACAAAGACTACTCTTACAGAGAAACTTCAGGAATCTGAATTGGTCAAAGTTAGGCTTGCTGGATCAGAAAACAAGTTGAACTTGATTCTTGGAGGAAGTTCACAATCTGTTCACAAAGTTGGTATTGGATTCAGTCCAAACTTTCCAAGAAAGAACAATACCAGATTTGTGAAATCTGGAAACAAAAATTCTCCTAAATGTCATTACTGCTGCAAAACTGGTCATGTTAAAAGTGACTTGTCCTTTCAGAAGAAGAGACCCACACATAATGAGGAAAACTTTTCCATTTCAACTCAAAGGACAAGTTAAACAGATTTGAGTTCCTAAACGGGTTAGACCACCTAACATGGTTGATCCTGAATATGAATCCAAATTCAACACTTGGTCTAACAGCTGGGTAAGGCAGTGATTGGTGTTTGCAGGTTGTCACCAACATCAAAGAACAAAAGTTGTTTATGGACAGTGGTTGCTCAAGACACATGAGTGGAAAGATATCTCTATTCTCATAATTGAAAGAGCAATCTGAAGGTTCAATTACACTTGGTGACAAGGGCAAATGCAATATTCTTGGTATTGGTAAAGTTGGTACAAATTCTGAAAACTCTATTTCTGATGTGTATCTAGTTGATGGTTTGAAACTTAACTTGATTAGTGTGTCTCAGCTTTGTGATAATAGCAAAAAAGTCATCTTTGATAAAGAAGTGTGGTGAAAAATGAGAAATCAGGAGATTGCATTCTCACAGCCTCTAGATCAAACAATGTTTATACTTTTCAGACTAACAAAGTTGCAGGAGAAAGTTTGAAGTGTCTATAGGCCTTGAAAGACGATTCAAAGCTTTGGCATAGGAAGCTTGGTCATATCAGTCTGCATACTTTGAACAAGTTGATTTCCAAGGACTTGGTAAGAGGATTTCCATCCATTAAGACAAAGAAGATGAATTGTGCAAAGCTTGTGCTCAGGGCAAGCAGACCAGAAGCTCCTTCAAGCCAAAGAAGTTTGTAAGTACACCTAGACCTATTGAACTGCTTCATATGGATCTATGTGGTCCTATGAGAACTCCTACTCGAAAAGGTAAAAGGTATATGCTAGTTGTTGTAGATGATTTTTCTAGATATACTTGGGTTATATTTCTTAAAGAAAAATTTGAAGCCCTCTCTGAATTTTCAAAGCTTTGCAGAGAACTTAAAACTATGAAAAACCTACCTGTAGCTTCAATTAGAAGTGATCATCGTAGAGAATTTGATCAATTAGAATTTGATTTGTCCTGTGATAAGCATGGTATTACTCACAACTTTTCTGCTCCAAAAAAACCTCAACAGAATGGTGTTGTTGAAAGAAAGAACATGACTCTTGAAGATATGTCAAGGACAATGCTTCTTGAAAACAAGCTGCGAAAACATTATCGGGCTGAAGCTGTGAATACATCAAACTATATACTGAACAGGTGCTTGATCAGACCTATAATGAAGAAGACCCCCTATGAACTATTCAAAGGGAGGAAGCCAAACAATTCATACTTCAAGCCCTTTGGATGCACATGTTTTATCCATAACAGTGGAAAAGAGAATCTTGACTTGAATTTGAAAAAGCATGAATCAGAGAAGAAAAGAGAAGACATTTTCAAGACCTTGAAAATGGTGCTCAAGCCCTTGAAAATACCCCTCAAAGACTTGAAAAAGATGATCAAAAGGATACAAGTGACAAAGCCACTACTTCAAGACCAGAAAAGATCTATGGAGAACCCGAACCCTGGTCTCCAAGAAAGAGATTCAAATATCTCTTCTCTCATCCAGTTGATAATATCATTTCAGATCCAACCACTGGTACACAAACTAGATCACAGTTGAAGAACTTATGCGCTTTTAATGCTTTTATCTCTCTTGTAGAACCTAAAACTATGAAGGAAGCTTTACAAGAAGCAGACTAGATCATTGCTATGTAAGGTGAACTCAATGAGTTTGAAAGGAATAAGGTTTGGAACCTGGTTCCTGCACCTACAAACCAGTCTGTCATTGGAACCAGATGGGTGTTCAGAAATAAGTTGGATGAAAGTGGCAAAGTGATCAGAAACAAAGCAAGGTTAGTTTCTCAAGGATACAACCAAGAAGAAGGTATTGATTATGAGGAAAATTCTGCTCCAGTTGCCAGGTTAGAAGTAATTAGACCTTTGCTTGCTTTCGCATCTCACAAGAACATGAAATTATTTCAAATGGATGTGAAGTGTGCTTTCTTGAATGGCTACTTACAAGAAGAAGCTCATGTTGCACAACCTCCTGGTTTTTAAAAATGGCAAGTTTCCAGATCATGTTTACAAACTTGACAAAGCTCTTTATGGTTTGAAACAAGCTCCAAGAGCTTGGTATGAAAGATTGTCAAAATTTTTGCTTGAAAATGATTTCAAAGGGGACTAGTAGACAAGAATCTTTTCATAAAGACTCGTGAGAAAGACTTACTTGTAGTCCAGATCTATGTTTATGATATCTTCTTTGGAGCTACTAATGATCAGTTGTGCAGAGAATTATCAAGTCTTATGTGCAGGGAATTTGAAATGAGTATGATGGGAGAGCTGAACTTATTCCTAGGACTTCAAATACATCAATTGAAGAAGGTCATCTTTCTGCATCAAATCAAATACACAAGAGACTTGTTAAGCAAATATAGCATGACTCAATGTAAGGAAGCCAAGACTCCTATGAGTTCTAGACTATCCTTAGACAAGGATGAATCTGGTAGGAGTGTCAATGTGAAAGAGTATAGAGGTATGATTGGATCATTACTCTATCTCACAGCAAGTAGACCAGATGTCATGTTTAGTGTATGCATGTGTGCTAGATTTCAAGTTAATCCAAATGAATCACACTTAAGTGTTGTGAAGAAAATTTTCAGATATCTCAATGGAACCAAAGACTTAGGGATTTGGTATACAAGACATTCTAATTTTTCTTTGTATGGGTTTTCAGATGCTGACTTTGCAGGTTACAAAGTTGATAGGAAAAGTACTTCAGGAACTTGCCAATTTATTGGATCATCCTTGATCAGTTGGCATTCCAAGAAACAGAATGCAGTTTCTCTATCAAAAGCTGAAGCTGAATATATAGCTCCAGGAGCATGTTGTTCACTAGTACTATGGATTGCTCAACAACTAAGAGACCTTAGATTTGATTTCAAGTTCAACATTCAAGAACCAAAGAAAATTGATGTCAGACACCAGTTCATCAGAGATCATGCTGAGAAAGGTGATATTGTTCTTGAATTTGTTGCTACTAACAAGCAAATTGCAGATATCTTCACTAAACCATTAGCAGATGAGAGATTCTCAGCTCTAAGATTGAAATTGGGAATGTTAAATAAAGATGCATTGGTTCAGGGGGAGCATCAGGTAAGAAAGGTAAGTTGTATGTGTTTTCAAAGGTTTGAACTGATTTTCAAAGCCTTGAGAATCACTTCAAAGCTTAGATTTTTATCTGTTGCAATGTTACAGCGTTTCAAGACCTTGAAAACCTTTTCAAAGCCTTGAAAATAAGTCTGCTATTCTAGTAGTCAATAAACTTGGATCATTCTGTATTGGGTGATATCTCTGTAGATATTTGCTCAATATAGCCCCTACCTTTTTCAAAAATTCTTTTTAGCCAAATATAGTATTAAATTATTTTTTTCCAACGGACTAAAATATTTGAATCCTCTCTGTTTTTTACAGATCTTTTCAGATCAGAGAGATGATTTAGTTTCCTTTTAAAACTCAAACACTTTTAGTATTTATCTTCTTTTCTTCTCTTCTATCCGTATCATTCCTACCTCTCTCTATTCTTCTCCCAAACCCTAATGAGCACGAGGAGAGCTTCAGACAGAATCAAGATGGCTGGAGGATCAAAACCTAGCTGTGAGTAGAAAAGAAAGACAGCAGTGGAAGAGGTTCAAGAGATAAGTGGAGATTATTGCTCTAGAACTTCTAGTGCAGAGGCAGTTGCAGAGCTTCCCCCACCCAAGAATAAAGTCAGGAAGGATGAAACTCCCTCCTCACAAAATAAGAAGAAGAAGAAGAAGAAGAAGAAGAAGAAGAAGAAGAAGAAGAAGAAGAAGAAGAAGAAGAAGAAGAAGAAGAAGAAGAAGAAGAAGAAGAAGAAGAAGAAGAAGAAGAAGAAGAAGAAGAAGAAGAAGAAGAAGAAGAAGAAGAAGAAGAAGAAGAAGAAGAAGAAGAAGAAGAAGAAGAAGAAGAAGAAGAAGAAGAAGAAGAAGAAGAAGAAGAAGAAGAAGAAGAAGAAGAAGAAGAAGAAGAAGAAGAAGAAGAAGAAGAAGAAGAAGAAGAAGAAGAAGAAGAAGAAGAAGAAGAAAGAGAAAGCTGCTGTAGGGAAGGACCCTAAAACAGAGATCTCTATTCCCAAGAAGTTAAAGAAAAAGAAGAAGGTAACTCAAGCTGAAAAAGGGAAAGGGAATGTGACAGAAGAACAACAAGGATATCATATGGAGAGGGCTCTGCAAGTCTACTCAAAGACCCCAACCCCTGATGAAACCTGGTTTGTCTCAAACACCTTCAAAGGTCAGTGGTTAGATGGTTTTACTTCCAGATCTATTGCTTTCTGTAGTATGATTAATATGCATATGGTGGAACACATGAATCCTAAGTGCATCTCTATATTAAAGAAGAGTTTTATGTGGTTTATGCTGAACCATAAAGAGCTAGCCTACCCAAAACTCACCAGACTCTTTTATTTGAACATGAAACAAGTTAAGAGATCAGCACACTTGGTCATTCAATCTAGAGTTGCTGGAATACTGATTGAGTTAGGCCACTCTTAGTTTGCCAATGTGCTATGGTGTCCCAAGAGATATTACACAAGCAATCACCCACCAAAGACCGAAGTGCTGAAACTAGCCAAAGAAGAGTTATACTTACCAAACACTCCCACCACAGCCAAACAATTGACACACTCTGTGTTAAATGTTGAAGCCAAAGTCCTTCAAACTATTCTATCAAGATGTATATTTCCCAGAGAGCACTCTAAAGAATTGGTGACTAAGAGAATATTGCATATCATGTATCTGATCATGCATGGCTATGAGATTGATCTTCTAAAGTTAGTGATTGAACATATGCTCGTTAGCCATACCAATCAAAGGAAACATCCTCTGCTCTATGCAAATCTGCTCACATTGTTCTTTGAACATTTTGAGATTCCAACTGGTGGAGAGGAATCAGTCACTTCTGGCATGGGAATGCTTAATGAGAAGGCCTTTGAGAACATTGGAGTGGTGAAGAATAAATAAAAGATTTGGAAGTTGTACTCAGATTTGACTAAAGCAGAACTAGGTGCAAAGAAGTTTCTTAAGCCCAAGACCTTGACTCCCACTTCAAGTCAGACTTCTCAGCCTACAGAAAATCAGAGACTTGATGGTTTGGAGTTGGGTATGGAAGAGATCAAAGAAACTATTTATGGACTTGAAAGTGATATGGGGCAAGTTAAGTACATGGTGGAAAGCATAATCAGGAGCATGACTCTGCTTGATGTTCCTGAGGATGAAAAAGGCACAAAGAGAGGGGATTCTGACAAGAATCTGCCAAGTGAACATTCCAGTCAGGAAGAGACTGCTCTAGTCAAAGATAAGGGAAAGCAAGTAGTAGAACAAGCTGCTCAGAAAGGAAATGAATTCAACAGTCCTGACTGAGATGATTTGCTGATTACTTTGAAGAAAAAGAACAAATCTCCAAAGGCTGCTACAAAGGAGAAGATTGAAGAAGTGACTACTACTGCTGAGGAAGAAGATGAACAGGAAGAACAGGATAACAATGAAGACAGTGATGAAGAAGAAGGAGATCAAGATGGAGATGAAGACCCAAACCCTTAATCATGCCTACTCTTTCTTCCCCATTCTCTTTTTAAATTTTTTAAGTTTTCAAAATTTTCCAGACACTTGTTCCAACATCCTCTCTATCTTTTTGATGAAAGTCAAAAAGGCGGAGAAATTCTAGGGTTTTTAGGTTTTAGGAATTATCTGCTGAATTTTATATTTTATGTTGCTGAATTGAATAAGTTGGATCTTTTTAGAATTACTGTGTTATTATGAATTGTGAACTAATCTGTATTTTTTGCAGAGACTAAGGATCAAACAGAATTTGGTTTTGTCTTTCATCAAGGGGGAGATTGTAAGATCAGGTTGTGCATTAACTATTTCAAGACCTTGAATCAGTTATCACAGGATAGCTATTTTCAAGCCCTTGAAACTGAATTCAAAGCCTTGAGAATGTCTAACCTATATGACCATTCTCAGGGGGAGTTTTCTGTAAACTCCTCTAATTTTATTTCCTATCTCTACTTCATATGATTATTTTACTGCTATTTGATGATGAAAGACAAATAATTCTAACATGTTAGAACATAGAATATCATCTGTTAGACTTTGTTCTTGCAGGCAATTTTATTTCCTAGTTTGCAGAGATTATTTCCTAATCTGACTTTTGTAGGGAAGGAAATAATTAAGAAGATGATTCTGTGTTTGATCTGAATGACTTGACAGCTTCTCAATCTTTTAAAATGCAAGATCACGACATTATCTCTGGAGATTGTGATCCTTTAACCGTTGGAGAAGATTGTCAAAGAGTCAAAGTCTGTTGCCTACAAAATAGGAGATTTGTTGCTGAAAATCTGGTAAGATTTGAAGAGCTGTTTGAAGTTTAAATAGAGCTCTTTTATGAAGCAACAAGACACAATATTCAACGGGCAAAAAGATAGAAAAAGTTCTAGATTAACAAGCATTAAATAAGTTCATTCATCTCACAATCCATTTCACAGAAGATCACTACAAACTCCACTGCAGTTTCTACACTCTAAGTGTTCTTCTGTATTTTACTTCAATGGCAGATCATTTCTGTAATATTTCTATCTTCATTCTCAAGGATTTTTCAAGGTGAACAATACAGAATTCTTAGTTAATCAGTTAGCTAGAGCAGGTACTAGATAGGTTAGGGAGAACCATAAGCTGTAAAAGATTAAGGCAATTCTCTGTGCTTGAGATCTAGGGCTTAGCTTTTGATTAATAAGAATTGTGTTGAAAATCCTGCATGGAGAAGATCCCTAAGGTAGAGACGTAGGTCCAAGTGGACTGAACTCTATAAATCACTTGTCTCTTGCATGTACAGTTTCTTTACTTACTCAGTTTTTACAGCATTCAAACTTGTCTGTTTTCAAGGGTTTGAAACTCCCTTCAAGGCCTTGAAAAAGACTTGAATGGTCTATTCCAAACTGTATTTCATTCCAAGGGCTTGAATTTGTTCTCAAGGCCTTGAACTTCACTAGCTCTCACAAGATTTCATCTTCTTAGCAAGTTTTGTAAAAAGTTTGCATACTCTATTTAACCCCCCCCCCCCCCCCCGTCTGGAGTATCTTAGCTGCATTTCCATCTGCACACTCACACTTTCAATCACTGTCAAAGAATCTTACCCATCTTTGAACTATTTTCCGCTATATTAAATTCTCTCAATCAATACCTAATCTATCTTGAACTGAAACGAAAACTCCGCAATCCTCTCAAATCGAAGCATAGCTCCCTCAGTTCAAATCGAATATGAATTTTTCTACGTTATTAGGACCACCCAACAAGTCCCTCAATTGGTTGTGGGTTTGTCTCAAATTAAATTCTTGGGTGGGAGTCTCTGCCTCTCATTTTCATGTTCTGTTAGGGTTGATTTTGTAAACTCACGTGTTACTTTTATGTGGTCCACTAAACCTCTACTATGGATTCTACTATTTTTGAACCCAGGACATCATGCATGAACTTTTGAAACAATTTGGTTTTCATAAATTTAATTCAGGAGATTGAAAACCTATTACATCTTCATGAAGCAGAGAACTTGCACAATGGGGCTCTAGATTATCCCAGATACACATAGAAGAGATAGTGAGGATATACTTTGCAAATTCATTTTAAACCTCGTTGTTTGCGCGTCCAGTATGTTGGAAAGTGACTGCTTCGATCCTCCCTGATCTTTCTAAGCAGTCATTGATAATTTGGTCCAGGTCCGAATAAAGCACTTCACATAGCTCCCTTACTGATTTGAGTTTGCGAATGATATTCAAAGCGTCACATCAATTATCACATGAGTGTACTTTTTGTAGAGCCATATCTAAAACTTCTAAAATGCTCAGAGCCTCGGTCTCACTTTCCGAGGAACCCGTCATGAGAGAAGAAGGAAAACCCGACTGAAATTTGCCGATACCGTTGGGAAATACTACTCCAAATGTTACTATCACTACTAGAAATGAACACAAAATGGCAAAGTTATGCTAAAATTCACGCAGAAAGAGCATATTTCGCCGATAGTTCTTATTCTCGCTAAAAATATTCTTATACGGCGATAAAATAGTGGGCCCGTATATAGTTCGGCATAAACGGCAAGAGTTCTGCCTAAAACGACAATAAATAGTAGCTCTGTTAATGATTTTATTATAAACGGCGAGAATTTATTACTAACGGCGCCGTTTCTTTATCTCCGTAAATGATATTTAAAAGATACGACGAGACCTTATCTAAGGCTGTTAGTATCTATCTTATAGGACGAGATATCTCGCCGTATATGTTTTTATGTACACGTGTCCCACCATGCCCAAAATTGTTTGATTTCTCGGTAAAATTTGGGGCAAAAATATGCTTAGCCCGCGTCAGTGAAGAGAGAAAACCCTAGGTCTGGGGAATGAAACCCTTCAAATTTCCATAAGCCAGAAGAAGAGAGAACAGAGAGAGAAGATAAGAGAGAATCGAGAGAAAATGGTGGAGCGGTACACCCACAAGCCACAAGATCTGCAAGACCCCTCTACATCAATCGCAAAAAATCGTCAACCCTTCTCTGTAAATCCGGTAAGCTGATTCGTAATACTTAATTTTCGCTTTGTATACACAATCGCCCCTTGTTTAGCATGAACTGGAGTTCGTTAATTTCTGTGTTGATTATTAATTTTCATTACTGATTTGTGTTGGGTGTTTGAAGGGATTGAAGTGGACGGTCTGAGCGTGGAAGAAGTGGTTTGTGTCGGGTTTCAGGCGAAGGAAGTTACGAGGTGGAACTGAAAACCCTTTCTCTTGTTTTATTGGTTTTTTGGATCTGGTAGATGAACTGAAAACCCTTTCTCTTCTTGTAATGGTTTTTTGGATCTGGTATGCTTATATTTGGTCCTCTGTTTGACTTTGCTTGTGATTTATACATTCTTTTAGTTTTTTATCTTGAAATTGCTTGATAACAAAGTCTAGATTTAGCTATTGTAGTTTGTTATCTTGAAATTGCTTGAAATTGGTAATGGATTGTTCAATTTTAGTTGATTTCAGTTGTTGTTTGCATAGTGTTAGGCTTGAATCTGGTTGATGAGTAATTGGTTTTCTATTTTTGTTTCGATTATTGCCGACTTTCGAGCCCGGTAACGATTTTAAAGAACAATTGAAATTCAAAAAGAAACACGAAGAATAAGTTGACTATAAAACACTGTTAATAATCTGCCTAATATGGTAATTACATTATGAAACTGAAAAAAAAAAAAAAAAAAGCAAAACAACTAAAAGGTAAACAACTAAAGAGCAAGAGAATGTAGGGCCAAAATAACATCAGAGGAGACAGGAGTGTCTTCCGCAGGAGGGAGCATTGCTAATGGCCTTACAGCATAAACCGGAACCATAGTTGTTTCGAATTCGACTCGTGCAACCCTTTTCTGAACCTTCCCTTTAATCTTTCCACCAGATTGAATCTTCTTCGTGCTTTTGCATTTTCTTGTCTTTCTTTTCACTTTCTTATCGGGGGCTTTCATAACTAAACTTGGCTGCCCAAGTTTCTTGAAAGTGGAAGTTGCCTCATATCAGAGGGGGGGGGGAGGATTAGTGACATAGAAGGTGATTGTGTGTAGATTTGTGGCAAAAGAGAACTGAGGTCGGGGCTTTTATAGTGTTGATCCTCCGTAACAGTCCAATTGGTGGATAAAAGGATCATTAATGGGAGAGGTGGGAGGACCCTGAGCTGGCATGCATCTGTGAAGCCAAAGGGACTGCAGTTATAGATACATGAAGCTGCTTCAAGGAATTGGTTACAGATGCATGCAACTGGGTCTGACCCATTGGGTCTTTTACCAAATTTTATATGGGTTGGGTCCTATCTATTTAATAAAGAAATATTATATGGAGCAACCCATTTAAACCCATTTTAACCACATTATATATGGGTTGAGTCTTGTATATTTAATAAACAAGTATTATTTGTAGCAACCCATTTAAATACATTAGTAATAACAAAGTATCATTCAAGTTGTGTATATGTATTGTTGTATTTCAGCTCTTTTTCACTACCATTGTTGATCATTTGATATCTTATAACCTAATTGATTCGTGAAAGAAAATTGTTTGATGTTGCTGTGTGAGTTTATGTTCATGTTTCACCAAGAAAAGAAATTTTTCCCAAAACATAATCCAATTCGGAATGCAAAAATTCGAAGTGGGTCTCCTCTTTCCGGTTGAATTTCACACCTCTCTACCTATATAAACCCATCAATCTCAGAGAGAATTCACACCCACTCAAGCATTCGATCTCTCTTGCTCTCAATCTCCCACACCCATCTCTCTCTCTCTCTCTCTCTCTCTATCTCTCTCTCTCTCTTTCTCTCTCTCTCTCTCTCTCTCTCTCTCTCTCGGTTTTCCGAACGGGTCGCTGGAACTCAACCGAGTCCAGCCGGACAGAGCCCAGCCGAGCCCGACGCCGCCGTCTTCCTCCCCGACGCCGAAACCACCGTTCATCGCCACCGCCGCCTCATCCCGTCGTCTCCTTCACCTCTCGGGTAACAGACCCGTTTTCTCTCTCTCTCTCTCTCTTCTTCTTATTTTGTTTTGTTTTGTTTTCTCATTATTTAATCTTGTTAGTTGGTAAATGATAATAATTGGGAAGAAGGAGATAACAAAAGGGCTGTTGGCCCAGTGGTTAAATGCTAACATTTAAGCCTTGGTGGGAATGTGGGAACTAGGTTCCTGATTCCAGACTCACGTGAGGCAACTATTTTTTTTCCTCATCAATACTCAAATTTTAAAAGAGAAGAATTAGGGGAATGAAAGTCTTAGTAAATACTTTTGAGGGTTATTTTATTTGGGAGTTTATTTTTCTTGTATAAAGCTAGTTTATTGAAAAATAACGTTTATTGGTTATGTTTAATTAAAATCTTTTAAAAGACAATGAAACTTTACTACTTTAGGTTATATAATTATATTACGTTTTTAGAAACAAAATTTTTTATAAATCACGTCTTAGATAGTAGTAGTATGTCACGTTATCAAGTTTGGGAAAATAACATTCTTGGCTATTCAGATATTTATTAATTTCTTTATAAGTTATATAATTATAGTTTGATATGTTTTTATAAATAATAAACGTTAGCTTTATAAAGCGTATTTTACTATAAAAGATGTTGTTCACCTTAGCAAAGGTTGGGGAGAGTTAGTAAGGGATTTATTTCATTTACCTATAGGACTTCGTGTGCAATATGTTGATAAGCATTTTATTAAATTTGTAGGCGACAAATTTCGTTGACGAATGATACGTCGGGTATTACTAGAAAGTGAATTGCTTTTGCTTGAGTTTCAAGGTAAGTAAGCATGCCAGGCCTAGCGCCCATATCTTCTTTCGTGTCTAACTTGCTTTTGTGATTTATTGTCTCAAAATTTGAATATCTACTTGAACTGTTTATTTGAGAAAGTTTACTGATTTTATAAAGGTGATTATATCCCAACTATCACATGATTAATAAGACGTAAAGACATAAAGTGGAATAGTTGTACCGGGGATCAATATTTTGAGTTTTGGTCGATGTGGACTACGGTCTCTCGACCCACTTTATTTTATTTTGCTCGGTCGCAACCGCCCCGAGTTCGCTCCATGTACTTAACTCTCTGGCCGCAAGAAGTCTTAGGGGGTGTCGACACTTATGGTCTAGTACCAAGTTATTAGTAGATCTTCCCCGTGTCAACATGATAAAAGATGGATTTCCAAGTTTGGACCTTTATTGTTTAAATTTGAATGTCCCGATTGGACAAATGGAAAAGGATTTGGGAATGTTTCCCCACAAGTGAAGTGATAAAAGGAAAATATTGGTGAATTCTTATTTCATACTTATACTCTTACTCGAATTATTTACTCTTCAAACTTATGTGTCTTTTATAAACTTCTTCATAATCTGTTTACATGTATGGGTGTTGCTTACTCAGTATTTTCCGCTGACTTTGGAAACTGGGGTGTTTCTTTTTGTTTCCTGCACCACAAGTCTAGGTGGAAGCATGGATTTTGGGGGAAATCGAGACACATTACAATAGTTAGGAGATTCCCGTTTAGTTATGAAACATATTTTAAATAAATTTCTTTTTCCTAGATTTGGATCGTGCCCATATTTGTGGCACAACATTTTAATAAATTTATATTAAGGATTTCATGGTTAATCATTGGATCTTCTGATTATTAAAACCTCCTTGTATTCGGGTTTAACCCCGGATACGGAGTGACACCCTCTTCGCTTTTCGGGTTTGGCCATTTCGGGGTGTTACACATGACCTTCACATGCTTGCCCAGAATCTAAACTTCAATAATCTGTATGGATGTAAGGTGGAGTAAATGGACAAAGCTGCATGCTCTGGTTTTATACACAGTGGGGAACCTGGGGGTTAGGAGAAGATGGAGAGGGGGGGGGGGTTAATGGATTAATAAATGCCGGTTTAAGATTTTGGTTTCAGATTAATCATTGTTGGGTTTACAGATGTTGTTGCAGAGAGATCATTGCTGGTTTAGAGATTAGTGCAGTAGGTATAGGCTCATGAACTACCTCATTGATTAGGTGTGGCAACATTACAAAATAATACTAACTTTTTTTCCAATCACCTTTTGCAGGTACAATTTGCATGTTATAGAACATTGATTTTATATGAGTGCGTCCATACGTAGTATATATTAGCGCCTTATGTGATGTACAAAAAATACCATGCCAGAAATCTCCAAAATATTTGTAGAGTATTTCGTTGAAGGACGAGTTGTGTCGCCAATAGAGGTGAATAACCATGCAAAACTTTACATCACATGATTGCTCCTCGCATTTGAAATCGTAAACGAGACCTCTGCGTGCTGTGGGTGGAGGCTCCTGCCAGGTGGAAGCTATGCATGGAACACACGCACTGAAACACTCACTATGTTGTACACTTCCATTGATGTATGATGCATATTGCTCGCTCGAGACCCCTGCGTGGTGTGGGTGGAGACTCCTGCCTGGTGGAGACCATGCATACAATTCACACACCGCAAGCATAATATTATATGTACACTGTATGCGCTCAGAAGTTATGGAAGTTTATTGGTATAGTTGAATTCAGATGAGGGCTCCCTGAGAGGTGAAATTTCATTTGACAATATCACTGTTGCGCCTTCTTCCGGCAGTGGTCCATTGTTATCTGTGTGAATCAGATTTAAGAATGTGAATTTTGTATATCGGGTGAACAGCTAGATAGTTGAGTTTAGTTTAGCATACACCTTGTACTGCATAACATAGATCTTGTTCATACTTGTCAGAAAAATTATATGTTGTTTGTGAATGTCTTCGGGTTTTGTGAATCAGACTCCCAACACGACGATTGCATGACCGTGTAGCTTGCAAGAACTCAAGGTCGCCTCCACCTCCCATGCACGATACACGTTCACATCGGAGCTTCCCTACTCACAACTACATACCTAGCTAGTGTAGATTATGCTAAGTTTGTAGTTTTGTTTTGGATGATATATAGTTTGTTAGGATTTTATGTTGTAGTTGATATAAATGTACACATTTTTGGTACACTGAGTTCGGTTGATATTAATAGAAATTTCATTTTTTTTCAAGTTGTTTATGATTTTAGTATTTATTTATAAAAAATATTATTTTTATGGACAACCACTTCTCGACGAACAGCTAGTGAGCAAAATGACTATATACGACGAGTAAAACTGTCGTTTTTAAGAAATAAATACAAGTACAATGGTTGTCTTTTCAAGAAAAAATGGGCAAACAGTAGAAAAAGTTACCATTCTGTCCGGTCCCTTTGTTCCCATTTTTATTTTTGTCACTATTCACTGGGCCACTTTGACCCGGTGATTTGAATAGCAAATCGATGTAATTTTTTGATAATTTTTTTCATGGTGTTGTAGAGTAAAAGTTGCTCTTAAATATGGTGAAAAAGTTATCAAAAAATCGTATTATTTTGCTATCTAAATCACCCGGTCAAAGTGACCTAGATACGAGTCAAAAAAGTCAAACAGGAACAAAGAGACGGGACAGACTGGTACTACCTCTGTTTCTTCTCTTTCACCTTACTTCAATTTTTGACACTATTCACTTGGTCACTTTGACCCGGTGATTTGGTTAGCAAAAAAGTACACAAATTTAGTAATTTTTGCATTATCTTGTAGAGTAAACTTTACTCTACAATACTATGAAAAAATTGCCAAAAAATTACATCGTTTTGCTATCCAAATCACCGAGTCAAAGTAACTCAGTTACGGATAAAAAAGTCATCCTAAGGTGAAAGAGAAGAAACACAGGTAGTAATAAATAACGACGCAAAAAATAGTCGTTCAAAGACAAAAGACGACGAGAATAATTGTCGGCATAAATTCAACGAGTACAAAATCTAGTCGTAATAATCGTCGGCAAAAGATTTGACCACGAATTTTTTTTGTTTGGGAAGTCGTCGGCAAAATTCCAACTACGAAAAATATAGTCGAAAAAAGTGGTCAGTACATATCTTTTACCGACTATTGGATATTTTGTCGCCCCGTCGAACTAACGACGGAGCTATTATGACGTACTTTCGACGATGATTTTTCGTCGTCTTTTTGTTATAACGGCAAGTTTTTTGATTTAACGACGAATTAACTCGTCGTAATAAACCGAATTTTTGTAGCGATGAACGAACTGTTGGAGGCACAGTCTTAGAGCGAGCAACAGTTTTGGACATAAACTCCACGACTCCAAAGGAACCAACAATGGAATATTTAATAGGGTCCGCTGTACAAAAGGCTTTGAACTTACTGCCCATTCCCACCAGATATATTACACCAGATATATTAATATTTCCTTTTTTGGACGTCCCACTTGATATGTTAAACTTTCCCAAAATGACAAGTTTTTTCATGAAAAATATCATGTTACCCCTAACAAAAAATACATCACTTTATTTTGGTTGGCCTAATTAATTTAGATTAGCAAAATAACCCAACTTAAAGGCCAAAAATAAATTAGTAGATCAATTAGGAATTAAATTAGTTAACTTTGACAACCCAACACCCACCTCCTAACCCTAATGACCATAACCTTCCTAGCTTTTGCTTCACATTTGGTCTTGTTCTTCACAGCCGCATGAGAGAGAGATAGGAAGAGAGGCAGAGATGGAGAGGGAGAGGCATATCGATCTCTATGTCTCTCTCCATATCCATCTCTCTGTCTCTTTTCATCTTCCGTGGGGATGTTCGAGGCCGATGGCGAGCAGGGATGGAGAGGGTTCCGGAAGTTTGATTGGCTATTGCAGGTCGACGACGAGCAGGATGTTCTCTTCGTCTTCTCCCACCTCCCCCCCCCCCCCCCCCCGTCTTTCTCAATCGATGGCCTGCTTGGTTTTTGCAGGTCGATTTCGGTGGCTCTGTTCAAGACGGTGTCTTTTCGCCCAGATCTGATAGGAAGCGAGGTCGGCGGCGCATCGACGATGTTCGAGGTGGAGCACGGTGGTGCTGCTGGCGGATAGGAGCAGTAGATCTGCTTCTCTTCGAATATGGCAGCGAATCTGTGATTATTCACCAGATGGATTGGTGGTTTTCGGTTCTGAGTTCAAATTTGTTTCTCTTCTCCTCTCTCTCATCTACAGATCTATTCATGTACATATCCGTTTTTTCAGCCACATCTGTTATTGTTTTATTTTGGATACAATTTTGGATCAACTTTTTGATTTGATTTTAATGATCTTGTGGTTTGTTGTTGTGGCTTGTTGATATGTTATTGGTAACAGATTGAGTGAGAGACAAAAGAGTTAATCTAGCAATTGTTATTGAGGGTCAAAATGGTCTTTTCACCCGATTTTAATAAAGCACTTCTCCCATTTTGTCAAACGGCTGGGACAGAGGGAGTATGTAGCTAGGTAGGCATGAGAGCTGGGAGTATTGGTTCTGGAACTTTTGGAATTTATGAATTGTGATGGATGAAGGTGTTTGAAGAACCAGTTACCATTCATAGTTTCTTTTTAAAGCATAATTATAATAATAATACTAATAATTTTTTAGAAAATTATTATTTAATTATTATTATTATTAAATTTAAATAATAATAATAATAATAATAATAATAATAATAATAATAATAATAATAATAATAATAATAATAATAATAATAATAATAATAATAAACTACACTGTTAGATAGTTTCGTTAATTGATTTCATGTGCCTCCAACTACGAAATTCAGTCCAAGAGGGTCAATCATACAACAATAAACTACACAGTGAAAGGACAGAAAAACTCTAGGATTCAATATACTGCTCTTGACAAATAAAGAACAAGAAAGTTGTAACAGAAAGACGAATTATAACTACTAACTAAATGCTACTAGTATAATAGTTATTCTTCTAAGTTCTAAACACCAGCAATAAATAAATAATTGAAGTAACGTTATGTCAAGAGAAGAGAGGCCACGACCTCCATGATATCAGCGTAATCTTCCACGAACCGGCTTTCTGCTTCAATTGGAGATGGCTTGAGAGCGCTGTTGCAGTCCTTTGCGCCATGGTCGATAGCTGTTGCTATAGAACTGAAAAGACCATAATTCTTTGATTTCAAGACACCAGTTGCTTGACTAATGTCAACATTCGCAGCACCATACAAGCCTATACATCTCTCTAAGCCTTGCTTCAATGCTGGATCCTTGTTTTGCTTAGCCAGAATCTGCAACTTGTTGTAAACGGCTGAAACGTTGGGGCTCGTTGCATCAACTGCAATTTGGGCGAGGACGGTGAAATCACGAGCCGTTTCAGACCGAGGGTCGCGAGTGAAAACAGGAAAACAGAATCCAGGATTTTGAGTTCTTATGCACACCGCTCTAATCAATTCACCTGTGTTTATTGGTCTTGCGGCCGCCGCCACCAAGACTTTTGGTCCCCCTGCTGCTGCATAGAGGATGAAGGCAAACACGACCAACATGTTTGCCGCTGGTTTCTGAAACATTTTTTTCTTTTCTTTCTTTTTGTTTATTGAATGAAAAGAAGTGCTGTACGACCTCTTATGTATAATAACGCTTACAAAGAATGAAGAAATTTCATCCTTTATTATCGGAAGAAGTAAATAAATTTATTTTGACCTAAGGAAGAATTCAAATCTTTTCATTACCTTAATACTTTTAACATTTTTTTTAGGAGAATGCTTAACATTATTATAGAAACATAATAGACACATTACTAATACTACATATCTTAAGCCATTTGATTACCTTTATATTAAACATTATTATGGAAACAAAAATAAGTAATACATATGTTAAAGCATTTAATGTAAATAATAATATACTCTGAAAATAAGATTTCACACTATGACAACCCTCGCACATTAATAACATTTCTTTCTTTTCCATAATTTGAGAAAAAAATATCTTAGTGGGGGTCTTTATTCATTCCAATCATTGCCATTTTCCCATTTCAATCTTCCAATCAAGTTAGAAGATTTACGATGATACAATGGGTAAACAATCTGAAAAATAATATATATGTATATATTTAGGATTAAATTTACATTTCCAAAGGGCCTTGGGCTTTCAATGTGAAACTATCATGTGTGGCTTGAAGGTCCATATAGGCCAATTTTCTATTTCTCTTGCGGCCCAAATGGGGTATGTTTCTAACCAACGCTGTTTCGCCCCATACGTGTAAAGCCCACCTAGCTATGTAAAAATAATTACAGTGCTGTTATCACTTAAAAACGAAAGTAAAATAAATTGGAGCGCTGTTTTTTATTTGAACTAGGGGATTGCCCGTGCCCGTGGACACTACCCAAAAAAACACTAAGAAATTCATTCCCTTCATTATGCATCTTCTATCTAAAATAAATTTTTTTCAAACATTTCTTGCACTTGGGAAGTAAAAAATGTGAATGACAACAAAAAGATGATGAAATCAGTCTGGAATTTTTTTTCGAGCCACCGTGTGAAAAGTTCGGGTGAAAGAGAGTAAAAATGGGGGAAGTTAAAGATGTGTTGAGGAAGTGGGGAGAAGTTACAAAGTGGTGGTTCTAACTATAAGTGGGTGGTAGGTGGGATCTAAGGGCTGGGGTTGATTTGATCTAAAGGCCTAAAAGATATTTTAAAGTCAAATAATGTTGTTTCATATAATAGACTGGGGGATTGCCCGTGTCCGAGGGCACTACCCAAAAAACACGTTTCATAATCGATTTTGCTGGAGGAGAAGATGAAAATGGCGTCTCCGATAATTTCATATGATATCCATCAAGTCATGTTCTTACACACTTTTGATAAGTTACGTAAATTAATCCGAGAGAGAGCATAAATTTTCAAGTACTGGGCAGTTAAGTGGGTACTTAAATGGGTGGTATGTGAGATCTAAGGGCTGGGGTTGATTTAATCATAAGTTAGTTAAACCATGCTGTTTTATTGAATAGATTGCAATGTTACTTTTTCTTTTTAAAAAAAAGTATGAGAATCTCTTAAAAACAAATTATTAGAATTACAATGCTTGAACTGTTAACACGTGATTGCGCATTAGACCCATGACGATTTCGCACACATGAATGCAAGTTGATATTTGCTGCTGCAATTCCAGTCATCAATTGGATGATGGAATAGATTGCAAGGTTATTTTTCTTTTTAAAAAAAGTATTAGAATTTCCCAAAAAAAAAATTATTAGAATTACAAGGTTTATGCTTGAACTGTTAACACGTGATTACGCATTAGGCCCATGACGATTTCGCACACATGAATCCAAGTTCATATTTGTAGCTGCAATTCCAGTCATTAATTGTATGACGGTAATTTACAATTTGCACTCTCGAATTTATGTAAATAGGCAATTCCTACTACTGTCCATCAATTGACAAGGAACACTCATATTTTGTGCAATAATAATTACAAACTATACCCCTCCGTCCCTTTCCGTTAGCGAGCTGTGAGGTTTTAGTGGGGCTCACTTTCTTTTGCCCCTGAATTTGAAAAATTTACACTTATTACCTCCGAGTTTAGGTAAATATGCAATGCACACCCTTACTGTTTGCCAATTGACATGGAACACCCTAATTTTGTGTCAAAATATTTACACATTACACTATTCCGTCAACCGCTGTTAAGTAGCTACGAGTTGACAGTGAGGTACAACTTTGGGTGTTTGGTTCATGCCATCTAGTGATATATAACGCCATTTTTAACCTTTAGAAGCTTAGATATTACTATTTATACCATTAAATTGTATGACTCTTTTACCTCTCCATGGATGGTTATAAATTACAATCGAATATATTTTGTTGTTGTCAAAAGATAAATTTGTCGAGAATGGAAATCAACGCCGAGTGAATTTGAAGTTTTATTTAACAAAATTAATTATGATAGAGTTCTTGTCATATATCAACATCAATCTGTGGTTTGTTTACTAGAATGATAATGAATTTTTTAAAGTAAAACTAAATAATATCATTGAAAATTATCCGAAGCTAAAATAAAGAGGACTATAGTAGTTAATACAAACCAAGTTTATTAAAATTCACGAGATGAATTAAAAGAAATCAAGCATTCAACTTGCTGTAATATGCTAAAAACATTCTTGTGAATAGAAGAGAAACGCATACGATACAAAGAGATATATAGCAAACAGACACAATTCAATTACTATCTACTAGCAGATTAAATAATTAATAAAAAAAGAACAGTTACACAGATGCAATATTTTTTTCATCCTAGTTGAGTGTTTTCTATAAGTTGCGTTAGATGGATTAGCCCTCCATTCTTTTCATCCATCGACATCGGAGAGTCATGGAGGGAATTTTTCGGTGGTAATAACATTATTGAAGTCTTAAATGAACCAACAAATCATGGGGAGATTGGTATTTTTAGACTTTATGTAACTTGCACATTAAACATTGTATAAAGACTTAATGTAAAATATTACTTACCCATTTTTCGTTGGAGTCTGTCTAAATTAAGGGTGTCCCCTGTCGATTGGCAAACAGTTGGGGTACCCAAAACCTATTTACAATAACCCAAGGGTGCTTTGTGCAAATTATCCTTTAAATATTGAGTAGGGTATATGGGCAAATTAGTACTTTCACATTTTTCATCCATGACCGTTACAAACCATCCAAAATAGGGGTGTTGTTTTTCAATCAAAGAACTTGTAAGGGTGTGATTTGCCTATTAACATAAACCTAGGGCCACAAACTGTAAATTACTCATTGTATGAAGAAAATGTTTAAATACGAAAGTTGTATCAGAAGCGAAATCCTGCAAAGTCTAATATACGTACAACTACAATGAAATAATTGTATGTGCGGCTAATTTACTGTTTGCACTTTGTACACCTGTGTTATGGTAAATAGACAAAGTCCACCCTCACTGTTCATGAGCAACATACCCTTTGTTAGCAGCCATTAACTGGATGTGAGCCTGAGGTAGGAGCCACTATTATGTTTTTGTTTGATAACCAATTTACTCTCAGACACTACTTGAAGTCCATTTTAACCTTATAGAAGTCTATATATTACCAAACCAACTTTTTTTTTGCCGAGAAAAGCAAACATCATATTAAATATTAGCAAACCAAAACAACAGCCTCGTCCAACTGGCTAAGCAACATCCACATATTACATATAAGAATAAACCAAAAAAAGTTTTAGAAGTTATCCAAACACAGGCCTAAACATTCAGAATTAGAAGTAGAACTAAACGGATGAATCTCAATATACCAACATTCAGCAATGTGGAGTAGGTCCTTCATCTTCATTTTCCAGTAGGGTGGGAGGCTCCTTTTCTTTAGCAAATCGTGTCTCCTGATGTGCTAATACCAAAATCGAACTAGGGACATGAAAGCTAAAATGAGTGAATCCCTTCTGAGTCATCTCCTTTACAGCAAGAAACATATGATCAAAAATGGCCAAAGGAGAAGGCAGAGTAGTGTAATCAGTCTTGGAGGCCAAAGCCACTCCATGAAGTTGAGCAATCCAAGAAACAATTTTCCTCTTTTGCACCTTCCTGCATTTGATAACAATGTCCAACTTCTGAAGAGAGCAAGAGCTTCCTTTGGGATCAAAAGAATTAGGATTATCATCTGAACAAGAGTTCTGACAAGGTCCTTGCTTTCGAACCTGCCTGGAGTTCCAGGCTTCATATCTGCCAAAATACATACTATTCCTTTGCAGCCAGATAGCCCACATGATTGCACCCTGCCAACTAAAAATAAAAGGTCTATCATGCAAATATGTTTGTCTAAGTAAATGCTGAAACATGGATGATATGCTATGAGTGTTATCAAGGAAAAAGGGTGTGAGAGACCATAAGACCCTTGAGAAAATGCAATGCAAGAACAAATGATCAACAGTTTCAGGATACTGCAAGCATAAAAGACATGAAGATATTCTGGTAATGTTAATTTTGGACAAATTGTCCATAGTGGGAAGCCTATTGAGGATAGCCTGCCCAAGAAATGTCAAGATTTTATGAGGAAGCTTAAGTTTCCAAAACTCCTTTCAAGGTAAGTTCCAAGAGAGATTCCTCCACCATTAATTGTTAGTTATGGCCATGGCCTAACTCTAGTTAATGCATGATTTAAACAACTCGTTAGAAAGAGAAGCCACTGAGAAGTCCCCTTATGAGACAGATTCCAAACTTGCTGATCTTTCTGAATAGTTCTGGGAAGAGCAATACTTAAAATCTGATTCTTAACCCAATGGGGAAGGACATCAAGCTCATTCAAGTTTAATTTAAATTCACTTCCATTTTCTTCCTGGATTAGGTCTGAAACATTTTTCTCAAGGCTCTCAGCATGGGGCATTATAGATTCTAAAAGTGGAGTATCAGGGATCCATCTGTCATGCCAGAAAGAGACCTTCCTACCATCTCCCACCACCCAACTTCTCTTATTCCTAACATGATGTTTCATTGAGGAAATACCTTTCCAGATCCAGGAAGCATTGGTATCTATTTTCTATCCATAAAAGATTTTCTCGTACAGTATCGAGAGAGAAAATACTTTGAAAAGAAGCAATCTTTCATAATGATAATCTTCCAGGCTTGCTTAGCTAAAAGTGCTTGATTAAGGAGATCAGGGGATTTAATTCGAAGACCTCCCAAACTTATAGGGCTGCAAAGGTGCTTCCAAGAGATCAAATGGATTGTTGTTTTAGAAGGATCAGAAGACCAAATAAATCCAGCAAGAATTCTAGAGATCTGGTTAAGGATTGATTTTGGAAAAACGAAGGAGGAGAAAGGGTAAATCTATAAGCTAGTGAGAACAGATTTAACCAGAGTGATTCTTCCAGGCTTATTTAAGTAAAAACTCTTCCATCCAGAGCATCTCTTCTTGACTCTCTCCACTGTTTGGGAAAAGACATGGTCTTTATCTTTGGAATTACCTAAAGGCAAAACTAAGTACTTACCCGAAGTGGTGGATAACTTAATGTGCAGCCTAGCAGATAGAGTTTGCTGAAGGTGGAAAGAGGTAAAGGATAACCATCATAGTAGATTTGTGGTGATTAATCTCTTGCCCTGACTCTTCACAATACTGACTAAAAACATTCTGAAGTTGATGCCCCACATATTCATCAATTTTTTTTTTAAAATAGGGTCATCAGCAAAATGGAGATGTGTGATTGATGGACCTGTGATACCATGCTTAATCCTCTAAAACAGGCCGTGATTTTGCCTCTTTGTCATGGCTACTGATAGGGCTTCAGCTGTGAGGAAAAATAGGAAGGGAGATATGGGGTCTCCTTGTCTAAGGCCATACGAAGGGGTGAATAAATATGATAAAACACCATTAAAAGAGATGGCCAGGGATGAGGTAGTAACACCGTTCATAATAAGCCAAAGAAACTGATGAGGGAAGCCAAATTTATCAAGAGTGGCATGCAAGAAGTCCCACCTAACCTTATCAAAAGCTTTAGTCATATTAATCTTAACGGTACCATACGCATCTCATTGCCTGTTCCTCTGGGTGGAAATGAAATGAGCAATGTCATTGGCAATACAAGTATTGTCTGAAATTGCTCTCACAGGTATGAATCCAAACTGATTCCAGCTAACAATGGAAGGGAGAATCCACTTGAGTTTGTTAGCTAGAACTTTCGAGATGATCATATATATGAGATTTGTGAGACTTATGGGTCTAAAGACCTATATAATCATAGGGTTTTCAGAATTAGGGATCAGGGTAACAGTGGCTCTATTAGTCTCCCTAAGCATAAAACATGAACTAAGATATGATAGCACCCCCCCCCCCCCCCCCATTGTCTTACAATCAACAATGTGCCAGTTTTTTTGGAAATAAGCTGGTGGAATGCCATCAGGTCCAGGTGCCTTTAGAGGCCCCATACAGAACAAAACTATCTTAACTTCGCTAGCAGTAAAGGGGGCAAGAATATCTTGGCATTGTGTAGTAGAAAGACTAGCGTTAATCTTATCAAGAATGGGAAAGGACCGTGGCTGATTTGATCAGCCTCTATCAGAGAACACATCCTTGAAAATATTTAAGAAGGCCACCTGGATGTCTTTCCCATCTGTAATGGTTTCCCCATTATCAGATTCCTGGGTCCATATGTAGTTTATATTCCTTCTAATCTTGGTCTTAGCATGGAAGAACTTTGTATTGCTATCCTCATACTTTAACCAATGGCAATGAGCCCTCTGAGCCCAGTACACCTCATTGTCATGTTGCAACTCATCTAACTATCCTTTGGCACTTAGAAAATCTTCCGAGGCCTCATGCCCTGGGAGCCTTGAGTGATGCAGCAAGAAAACTTTGATAGATTGCTCAATATTGTTAGAAAGGGAGCCATTCTGCTTAGACCAGAAGGCTAACGTCCTAAGCGCGAGCTTAACGTATTGTTGAAGTCTAAAGAGGGGGGATCCTACGATTGGAAGGGACCAGATAAAGCCAATAAGCTCTTCAGCAGCCTTGTGATGTGTCTACCAGGCTTCAAACCTATAGGGTCTTCTTCCAATAATGGGCAAATGCATATAATTTACTCAAAATGATCTGAGCTATAGAAGATTAAAGTTTCCTGGTAAGCAGAAGGGAAAAGGTCTAACCAAGCAGGGCTGACCCAAGCCCTATCTAGCCTTTTAAACGTGATAGAATGAGAGGCCCTGTTGTTAGAAAAAGTAAACGAAGGTCCCACATGTTTAAGCTCTAAAAGCCCACCACGAATGAAGGTAATCCTGAAGCATTGCCGCCCCTAAATCAGATTGGGAATGAGCGAATGAGAGGACCTGTTTTTAGACCAAGTAAATGACGGTCCCACATGTTTAAGCTCTGAAAGCCCCCAACAATGAAGGTAATCCTGAAGCATTTCAGCCCCTAGGTCAGATTGGGAAGAAGCACTAGCTTTGTCCTTATCAAAGATTATCTGATTAAAGTCACCTAAGACAAGGATCGACATATGTTAGGATTGATGTTTAGATGATTAATCTCTTCCCAAACAGAACGTCTATGGGAAACTTCAGGGTGGCTATAAAGAAGCCCTAAGTATCATTGTTGGTTATTTGAAGAAGAGACACTCAGTAGAAAGAAGTTTTTAGAGGCATGGATGGTCTGAATGGATAGAGGAGCTCTCCATTCTACCCAACCACCCTAGAGAACAATATAATCAACCCCATTAGAGTTAACACCTATTCTAACAAGTTTCTTATTTACAAATTGCACAAATTGTTTGGTTTCAGAGAGAAAAAAAAGCAGGGGATTAAATTTCTTGGTCAAAGAGTAAAAATCATGAACTGTAGAGGATTGACCAATTCTTCTAAAGATCCATGCAAGAAGATTCATGACTGTCTGGGAGGTTGTTGTGGGATAACCTTCCTAAACCCATAATCAAAACCAGAAACAATCACCATTGGATCATAAGGAGAGAACAACTCTATAGCCCTAGTCAAGGGAGGGAAGAATTGTAGAGAATCATGAACATGCAACTGGTTTTTAAGCGCATAAAACAACAGAGTATCACAAATCAAACAAACACCTGAGAGATTATCAAGAAGCTAGATCCATCTGGCAAATCTTCATCACTATCGACCATGACAACCTCCACATCCCTTCCTTCCCATGGCTTTCAAGTAATGGCAAGAGATGCTCACCCCATCTCGTTTGAACTGCATGCGCTCTTCCTCCGTCCAAATCTACTGATCTTGTTCATCTGGTTCCCCAGTTGTGCTTCCATCAAACTCATGGGCTTGCATGCGGAAGGAAAGCAAAGCAATGATGGGTTGGACGTCATAGACTTGAATGATAGCCAAAGGGTTTCCTGTGAAGTCCGCACCCTTCCTTCTCCACTCCTCTTAGGCTCCTCAGCATATGCAACATACTCCATTTTTTGTATATGTCCTTCGGCCATTCCAGAAGACTCTCCAATATCCCCACTTGCTAAAAAATTCTCTTCAAAACTCTTTCCCCTTTATAGTGCCATGCAACATAGTAGTTACATACCTTTAAAATTCTGCCATCGATTGGTGAACTGCCGCATTCATTGAATTATTAACGTGGCGGTTAATTTCGTCTTGAGTAGGTTCCTGAACAGTTGCCAAAACGTGTGCCTCTTGCATGACCCTATGACGCGATATATATCCAAAGCCAATTAAATGTTGTAAGAGAATCGATGCCTTGTGGAGAGTATTAAGTAAAGGGTATGATGCATATGTTCTTGGGTTGACAATCGGTTAAGTGGATCAGAGGAGAGAGGAAGGAAGTTCGCGAATGAGTGAATGCATGTTCAAACGAACCAAAAGAGGAGTTAACAGGATGAAAACTGCTTGACCCAGAATCCGAAGAGGAAGATCCCATATTTATGACAAGGTTCTGGTCATCTTGTATAAAAGTAGGTAAGAGGGGTTCCAGGGGCTCATTTAAATCCCTAATCCGAATATGTGTAGTTCGATTTTGTTCATACAAGCGATAGGCTCTAATACGAGGGGTGAACAATGGGGCATCGTTTTGAATGTAGGGGAATTGCATTAGCAATCCCTGCTGCTTGAAAACGATCGTTCATATTGTTGATAATGGTCCACTTGTCCCAATCACAACTATTAAGCTTGACTCCAATTTTTCCACATTTCAAACATATCTTAAACACTTTCTCATACTTGAAGAAAATTCATCTAGGGTCTCCCTCCAGAAGGTGAATGTAGGCTTCTGGGATCGTTAGGGTTTAGATGGACCTTTATACGAAAGAAGTCCATAGTAACCACCCTGCTGTGTCTCCAATTAATATCCATAATTTCCCCTGCTAGACAACCGAGCTCCTCTGGCTACTAGAATACAAAGTACTCCATAGGAACTCCGTGGATTTGAACTCCATTCGATGCCCAGAGCTTTTCGCCTGATAGAAATCAGATTCTCCTGAATCATGGCCGCCTTATTATCTGCATTCATGTAGTTGAAAAGAAAAACATCTTATTTCTTTTCCACCACAACCAGATTCAGGGTTTTGTAGTGAGTTTTTGGAATGCAGCCACAGGGGGAGGATGATCATCAATTAACTTACCTAGAAAGGTATTGGTCCATAAATTCCTCATCGAGTGCATAACTTTAGGGTTAACAAAGAAGGTTAGTCCTTGTCTTGGGAGAGGAACAAATATTGGATCAAAGAAACCAAAATGAGGAATAGAAACTGAAGAGGAACTAGACTTAATATGAAGAAGAGATGCATGCAATCCTACATCTAGACCTAGCTACAATGCGAGTAATTAGTTAAGTTGGGCGGCCTGCAAGACCAGTGAGACCTAAGGCAGATGTGAAATCATGAGGAAAACATCTAGGCCACGCCGCTAAGCCATGCAACACGCTGCTGAATCTGTAGAAGCCGAAGTGAACCATCTCCGAAAAGAAGGAGATCTCAGTCCTAAACTGATGAGTCTTTTAGATCTCAGAAAGGTGAGATTTTTCTCCAAATGACCAAGGCGTGAAGAAGGAGAGCCAATGAATCTTCAAAAAAGAGAGACTAGAGAGGAATTTCTAGTGAGTGAAAGCTCTAGAGAGACAACCTTTTTATGATGAAGTTACCCTTCATTTTCTTCCAGTTGCTTCTTCAGGTAAACATTTTACCCATTTTTTTATGTTGCACATATTAATGTTGCATCACCCCATTCCATTACTCACTTGTAATTTATTTCCTATTGGAATAGTGTCTTCATAAAATTTATGTTTATGTCTTATATGTTAGTAGGAACTAACGCGTCGTTAAGGAACAGACGAATTATCGATATCATAGGTGTCTGATGCCAATATCGTCCATATATACTCTTTGTTATGGGTTGCAAATTCTATTAGAAAATTAAAGTAGGAATTATTATAAGCAATGCATAAAAAATTAATAAAATATCATACAATTGATTTTTCAAGTCAGAACATGCATCTTTTCTGCAACACAAACGCTGAAGCAAACACACTTGAACAAAAAACATTAGTAATCTAAAATAATACAAAAATGAAACTCCTCCCATAAATTTTGGCATCTTGTTCTCGAAAAAATATATGATATTCTCGAATAGGAAACAAAACGTCCATGTACTTCCCCTGTTCTTGTTCTTCATCACTGTAAGATCAGGTTGTGAAAGGCTTGAAATAGTCAAGGCCTTGAATCAGCTTTCAAATCCTTGAATCAGTTATCACAGGCTTGAAAATAGTATAGCTATTTTCAAGGCCTTGAAACAGGATTCAAAGCCTTGAAACTGTCTAACTTATATGACCATTCTCATGGGGAGTTTTTTGTTAACTCTTCTAAGTTAATTTCCTATCTCTCCTTCATATGATTGTATTACTGCTATTTGATGATGAAAGACAAATCATTCTAACATGTTTGAACATAGAATATCATCTGTTTGACTTTGTTCTTGCAGGGAATTTTATTTCCTAGTTTGCAGAGATTATTTCTTAATCAAACTTTTGCAGGGAAGGAAATAATTAAGAATATGATTATGTGTTTGATCTGAATGACTTGAAAACTTCTCAATCTATTCAAATGCAAGATCACGACATTATCTCTGGAGATTGTGATCATTTAATCGGTGGAGAAGATTGTCAAAGAGTCAAAGTCTGTTGCCTACAAAATAGGAGATTTGTTGCTGAAAATCAGGGAAGATTTGAAGAGCTGTTTGAAGTTTAAATAGAGCTCTTTTCTGAAGCAACAAGACAAAATACTCAACGGGCAAAAATAGAGAAAAAGTTCTGGATTGACAAGCATCAAATAAGTTCATTCATCTCACAATCCATTTCACTGAAGATCACTGCAAACTCCACCGCAGTTTCTACACTCTAAGTGTTCTTCTGTATTGTACTTCATTGGTAGATCATTTCTGTAATATTTCTATCTTCATTCTCAAGGATTGTTCAAGGTGAACAATAGAGAATTCTTAATTAATCAATTAGCTAGAGCAGGTACTAGATAGGTTAGGGAGAACCACAAGCTGTAATAGAGTAAGGCAATTCTCTGTGCTTGAGATCTAGGGATTAGTTTTTTTATTAATAAGAATTTTGTTGAAAATCCAGCAGGGAGAAGATCCCTGAGGTAGAGACGTAGGTCCAAGTGGACTGAACTCTATAAACCACTTGTCTCTTGCATTTATAGTTTCTTTACTTACTCAGTTTTTACAGCATTCAAACTTGTCTGTTTTCAAGGGTTTGAAACTCTGTTCAAGGCCTTGAAAAAGACTTGACTGATCTATTCCAAACTATATTTCATTCCAAGGGCTTGAATTTGTTTTCAAGGCCTTGAACTTCACTAGCTTTCACAAGATTTCATCTTCTTAGCAAGTTTTGAAAAAAGTTGACATACTCTATTCAACCCCCCCCCCTTCTAGAGTATATTAGCTGCATTTCCATCTGCACACTCACAATTTCAATTGGTATCAGACCCTGTATCGCTTTATAGATTTAACCATCTGGTGATCATGAGTACTGAAGGTGATGGTGTTTCTCAAAGGGAAGAGCTGCTAACAGACCTCCTCTATATTGTGGAGAAAATTTTGCTCACTGGAAAGCTTTGATGAAAATGTTCATCTTTGATCAAGACAAAGAGCTTTGGACCATTATTCAGAATTGACCTCAAACTGTCTACACAGAGAAATATGGGATCAGAACTCTCAAATCTGAAGACTCACTCTCCTCTTCTGAATTAGTGAAATTTTCTAAGAATTACAAAGCCATAAACATCTTATATTTTGCTTTGAGTACATATGAATTCAACATGATTTCAGGCTGCACTATTGCCAAAGAAATCTGGGATAAGCTTGTGGTAAATTTTGAAGGAACCAGTCAAGCCAAGCAAACCAATATCAACATCTATCTCAGGCAATATGAGATGTTTAAGATGAATTCAGATTAATCTATCACATACATGTTTAAGAGGTTCACAGACATTGTTAACAACCTTGATTCACTGGGAAAACATTTTTCCAATAATGAAAAGGTGAGAAAGATTCTAAGAAGTCTTCCAAAGGAAAAGTGGGAACCAAAGACCACAGCTATTGAAGAAGCTCAGAATCTCTCAACTCTACAACTTTGATGACCTACAAGGGAAGCTTCTGACACATGAAATATCTATGAATGAAGCTGATGGAGAGCTCCCAGAAAGTGTCAAGAACTTAAATCTCAAAGCCAAAGAGAATGAGAGAACTCAAAGCCTTGAAACTGAGGATGGTGATGATGAAGATCCATTTTCTTTGATTTCCAAAGCCTTGACAAGAATTCTTAAAATGAAGAAAAACTTTGGAAACAAAGACTTCAACAGAGAAAGACATAGACCGTCCAGTAGCAAGGAGTACAAAGGTATGTCTTCTTCACAAAATAAATCAAAGGTTATGAACTGCTTTGAATGTGGTGATGCAGGACATTTGATAAGAGATTGTCCACACAAGAAAAGCAAGAGCTTTCAAAAGAAAGATCATGATAGAAGAAAGAAAGCTATGATAGCTTCATGGAGTGATTCAGATAGCTCAAGTGAATCCGAATCTGAAGAAGAACAGGCCAACCTATGTTTCATGGCCAAGCATGTTGAAAGTTCTAAGAAGAACATTGAGGTAATGGTAAACTGTCTGATTTCAGAACCAAAAGATGCTCTTTCAGGTTATCTCAGAACAATGCTTTTAACTGAAGAAGATTATTTGAAAGCGATTAGACTTTTGAAAGAAAAAGTTCATGAGCAAGAAAGAGAACCTACAACTTGTTTTCCTAAATCAGAATCTTGAAATCTCTCAGAAGAAAACTGATAGTGATTTCAAGGCCTTGAAATCCAGTTTCAAAGCCTTGTAAACACAAGCCAGGAAGTAGTCCATAAGGACTCGTTGATGAGTAACAGCCTTGTTAATCTGAAACATCAAGTTGATGAATTAGATAAACAAAAGACTACTCTTACTGAGAAACTTCAGCAATCTGAATTGGTCAAAGTTAGGCTTACTTGAACTTGATTCCTGGAGGAAGTTCACAATCTATTCACAAAGCTGGTATTGGATTCAATCAAAACTTTCCAAAAAGAACAATACCAGATTTGTGAAAGTTGGAAACAAAACTTCTCCTAAATGTCATTACTGCTGCAAAACTGGTCATGTTAAAATGACTTGTCCTTTCAGAAGAAGAGACCATCACATAATGAGGAACACTTTTCCATTTCAACTCAAAGGACAAGTTAAGCAGGTTTGGATTCCTAAAGGGGCTAGACCACCTAACATGGTTGATCCTGAATATGAATCCAAATTCAACACTTGGTGTAACAACTAGGTAAGGGAGTGATTGCTGTTTGCAGGTTGTCACCAACATCAAATAACAGAAGTGGTATATGGACAGTGGTTGCTCAAGACACATGAGTGGAAAGAGATCTCTATTCTCAGAATTGAAAGAGCAATCTGAAGGTTCAATTAAACTTGGTGACAAAGGCAAATGCAATATTCTTGGTATTGGTAATGTTGGTAAAAATTATGAAAACTATATTTCTGATGTGTATCTAGTTGATGGTTTGAAATTTAAGTTGCTTAGTGTATCTCAGCTTTGTGATAATGGCAAAAAAGTCATCTTTGATAAAGAGAAGTGTGTGGTGAAAAATGAGAAATCAGGAGATTGCATTCTCATAGCCTCTAGATCAAACAATGTTTATACTTTTCAGACTAACAAAGTTGCAGGAGAAAGTTTGAAGTGTCTCAAGGTCTTGAAAGAGGATTCAAAGCTTTGACATAGGAAGCTTGGTCATATCAGTCTGCACACTTTGAGCAAGTTGATTTCCAAATACTTGGTAAGAGGATCGCCATCCATTAAGTTCGAAGAAGATGAATTGTGCAAAGCTTGTTCTCAGGGCAAGCAGACCAGAAGCTCCTTCAACCCAAAGAAGTTTGTAAGTACAACTAGACCTATTGAACTACTTCATATGGATCTCTGTGGTCCTACGAGATATCTTACTCCAAAAGGCAAAAGGTATATGCTAGTTGTTGTAGATGATGTTTAGAATATAATTGGGTTATGTTTCTCAAAGAAAAATATGAAGCCCTCTCTGAAAAACCTACATGTAGCTTCAATTAGAAGTGATCATGGTAGAGAATTTGATCAATTAGAATTTGATTTGTTCTTTGATAAGCATGGTATTTCTCACAACTTTTCTGCTCCAAGAAATCCTCAACAGAATGGTGTTGTTGAAAGAAAGAAGAGGACTCTTGAAGATATGTCAAGGACAATGCTTCTTGATAACAAGCTGCCAAAACATTATTGGGAAGAAGCTGTGAATACAGCAAACTATTTACTAAAAAGATGCTTGATCAGACCTATACTGAAGAAGACCCCCTATGAACTATTCAAAGGGAGGAATCCAAATATTTCATACTTCAAGCCCTTTGGATGCACATGTTTTATCCATAACAATGGAAAAGACAATCTTAACTTGAATTTGAACAAGCATGAATCAGAGGAAGAAACTGAGAATCCACTGGGATTCAAGAAAGGCTCAGAAGGAAATTGAAGACATTTTCATGACCTTGAAAATGGTGCTCAAGGCTTTGAAAATAAGCCTCAAGGCCTTGAAAAAGATGATCAGAAGGGTACAAGTGACAAAGCCACTACTTCAAGACCATAAAATATCTATGGAGAACATGAACCCTGGTCTCCAAGAAAGAGATTCAAATATCTCTCATCTCATCAGTTGATAATATCATTTCAGATCCAACCACTGGTACACAAACTAGATCACAGTTGAAGAACTTACGTGCTTTTAATGCTTTTATCTCTCTTGTATAACCTAAAACTGTGAAGGAAGCTTTAAAAGAAGCAGACTGGATCATTGCTAAGCAAAGTGAACTCAATGAGTTTGAAAGGAATAAGGTTTAGAACCTGGTTCCTCCACCTACAAACCAGTCATTCATTGGTACCAGATGGGTGTTCAGAAATAAGTTGGATGAAAGTGGCAGAGTGATTAGAAACAAAGCAAGGTTATTTTCTCAAGGATACAACCAAGAAGAAGGTATTGGTTATGAGGAAACTTTTGCTCCAGTTGCCAGGTTAGAAGGAATTATAATTTTGCTTGCTTTTGCATCTCACAAGAACATGAAATTATTTCAAATGGATGTGAAGTGTGCTTTCTTGAATGGCTACTTACAAGAAGAAGTTCATGTTGCACAACCTTCTGGTTTTGAAAATGTCAAGTTTCCAGATCATGTTTACAAACTTGACAAAGTTCTTTATGGTTTGAAACAAGCTCTAAGAGCTTGGTATGAAAGATTGTCAAAACTTTTTGCTTGAAAATGATTTCAAAAAGGGACTAGTAGACACGACTCTTTTCATAAAGACTCGTGAGAAAGACTTGATTGTAGATCAGATCTATGTTGATGATATCTTGTTTGGAGCTACTAATGATCAATTGTGCATAGAATTCTCAAGTCTTATGACCAGGGAATTTGAAATGAGTATGATGGAAGAGCTGAACTTCTTCTAGGGCTTCAAATACATCAATTGAAGAAGGGAATCTTTCTGCATCAAAGCAAATACACAAGAGACTTGTTAAGAAAATATAGCATGGCTCAATGTAAGGAAGCCAAGACTCCTATGAGTTCTACACTATCCTTAGACAAGGATGAATCTGGTAAGAGTGTCAATGTGAAAGAGTATAGAGGTATGATTGGATCATTACTCTATCTCACAGCAAGTAGACCAGATGTCATGTTTAGTGTATGCATGTGTGCTATATTTCAAGCTGATCCAAAGGAATCACACTTATGTGTTGTGAAGAGAATTTTCAGATATCTCAATGGAACCAAAGACTTACTGCTTTGGTATCCAAGACATTCGAATTTTTCTTTGTATGGTTTTTTCAGATGCTGACTTTGCAAGTTTCAAAGTTGATAGGAAAATTACTTCAGGAACATGCCAATTTATTGGATCATCCTTGATCAGTTGGCATTTCAAGAAACAAAATTCAGTTTCTCTATCAACAGTTGAAGCTGAATATTATAGCTGCAGGAGCATGTTGTTCACAAGTACTATGGATTGCTCAACAGCTAAGGGACCTTGTATTTGATTTCAGAAGCATACCTATCAAATAAGATAACACTAGTGCAATTTCAATTACAAAGAATCCAGCTCAACATTCAAGAACCAAGCACATTAATGTCATACACCATTTCATCAGAGATCATGATGAGAAAGGTGATATTTTTCTTGAATTTGTTGCTACTAACATGAAAATTGCAGATATCTTCACTAAACCATTAGCAGATGAGAGATTCTCCGCTCTAAAATTGGAATTGGGAATGTTAAATAAAGATGCATTGGTTTAGGGGGAGCATCAGGTAAGAAAGGTAAGTTGTATGTGTTTTCAAAGGTTTGAACTGGTTTTCAAAGCCTTAAAAATCACTTCAAAGCTTAGATTTTTATCTGTTGCAATGTTACAGCGTTTCAAGACCTTGAAAATCTTTTCAAAGCCTTGAAAATAAGTCGCTATTCTAGTAGTCAATAAACTTGGATCATTCTGTATTGGGTGATATCTCTGTAGATATTTGCTCAATATAGCCCCTACCTATTACAAAAATTCTCTTTAGCCAAATATAGTATTAAATTATTTCTTTCCAACGGACTAAAGATTTGAATCCTCTCTATTTTTCACAGATCTTTTCAGATCATAGAGATGATTTTAGTTTCCTTTTGAAACTCAAACACTTTTAGTATTTATCTTCTTATCTTCTCTTATCTTCGTATCATTCCTACCTCTCTCTATTCTTCTCCCAAACCCTAATGAGCACGAGGAGAGCTTCAGACAGAATCAAGATGGATGGAGGATCAAAACCTCTGAGAAGAAAATAAAGACAACAGTGGAAGAGTTTCAGGAGATAAGTGGAGATTCTAGCTCTAGAACTCCTACTACAGAGGCAGTTGCAGAGCTTGCCCACCCAATAAGAAAGTCAGGAAGGATGCAACTCCCTCCTCAGAAAAGAAGAAGAAGAAGAAGAAGAAAGAGAAAGCTGCTGCAGAGATGCAACCTGAAACAGAGATCTCAAGCCCCAAGAAGTTGAAGAAAAAGAAGAAGGCAACTCAAGCTGAAAAATGGAAAGGGAAGGTGACAGAAGAACATCAAGAAGATTATATGGAGAGGGCTCTGTGTAATACCCCGTATTTAAGTAAGGGGTTATTTGGTCATTTCGGAAAAATATGTGAAAATTTAGAGAAATTTGTATTTCAAACATATCAATGACTTTTCTTAATTTTAAAGTATAATGGTGTTAATTGACATCTATGATGATATCAATTTTTAATTTGGGGTTATTTTGTAGTTTTTTAAACTCGGATGATACTATACGAAACGTATTTGTATACTTGAGATATACTTGTAGTTTTCTAAAATTGGATTTTAACATTTATATACAAAGTGGTGTATTTGAAATTTTCTGAAAATTTTATTATTTATGAAAATTAACTTATATGTGTGAGCTATTAATCGAAAATTATCTTTTCACCGCTCAATTTTTGGCACTTCTCATTTATACCCCTCTTGCATATGGAATTTTGTAGTTATCTAAAAATTTCTTGTATTTGCATGTCAACCCTCATTCTCTTGGTAATCCAATTCTTACCCCAACTATGGTGTTGGGAGACTTTTTAATTGCATTTTTTTTACCCCTTCATTTTTGGCTATCAATTCTTTAGTCCCATCCACAACTCCTCTAATTTTGTTCTAATTACAACCAACTACCCCCTCCATCACTTTGGTCAACACCAATAAAATAATTCATTCTTATTTCTACTCCTATTAAAATAACACTACTTATGAAAATCTACACATGTACACACTCTTATACTTACACCAACTCACCATCACTCATCCCATTCATCACCACAACTTCCTATCTCTTTCTCCCTCAATAATTCATATGATTTTCTCTTCAAGAACATCCATACATGCTTTCTTCTCTCTCTCAATATATCCATTCCCGTTTTTGGGTGTTGACCTTCACAAAACACCATCAAATCTTCATTTTCAAGCCTCCAAAACATGAAAAACTTTAGTCCAAGCATAGTATAATCATGGAGGGGAGTTCAATTTCAGTATTTTCCTCCACCATTTCTTGAATCTTTGGGTAAACATTCTTCTAGTCTTGAATTCATTCATGCATGTCCATCTTTTGCTTTGATTGATGAAATTTCATCTTAGTTTTCTTCATCTCCATGCTTGATTCTTCATTTCCATAGTTAGATCATGTGTTTGACTCCAAAATTTTGTCTATTTCATGAAAGTCACACTAAAACTCATATGCACTTTGTAAATTTCTTGGTAGTTGCACTTGCATGTCAAGAAAATTGTGATCATTTGTGTCAAGAGCATGTGAAAATCTTACTTCATGCCTAAAATGATGTTATTTGTGTGAAAATCAAGTCTCCATAAGTTGCATGTATCTTTTGAACCAAACTTGTTGATTTTTGGGAAAAATGCATATTGACACAATCTGACCAGTTTGTGAAAAACGTATATTATCTCCAAATTTTGTCTCTGTGAATTTTTTAAAACTTGCATATTTTGAAAAAAGACTCAGAGGTGGTTATTTTGAGAAAAAAACCAACTCCATAGCCATTTTGGTTAGGGAGATATGCTCATTTAAGTTGCATGTTTTCTGAAACTCTGTTTCAGTACCAATCTTGCCATTTTTATTAAAAATCCCGTTTTCAGAAACCTATGGCATCTCATATTTCTTTTGATTAAATTAGACACATAGGGGATTCATTCTGGAGAAGATGAGCTTTATTTCTATTCTCCAAGTGGTAGTAATCCCCTTTCAAAGTTGAAAGTTTTTGCCAAACTATTCTCTGCATAGCAGTATTTGTTATTTTTGTAACTTGAGTTTTACAATGGCTATGATTTTCTTGATATTTCTGAAAGTATACACATGTAGGTTCATCATATATTTATTTCATAATTTTAGGAGATGATTTGATAGGGTAAATGTGGCTCCAAAGTTAGAGCTACAATTCTGTCCAGAATTGTAGTTTCACATTTTTTAGAAAACTTGAATTTTTGAACGTCTAGGTGTTTTGTTGGACTTATTTTGATAATTAAACATAATTATATGTGCATTAGTGACATTTATGACTATGAGACATGTAGGTTTGCATTTTTGTTAAAATTGGTTATAACGAGTATGTCATACGTGTGATTGTAGACATCGACCTCGTAGGAGAGAGCGGTTGTCGTCGGAGTGCTAGGCTTAGTTTCTTGCTTTTAATTGTGCTTCATCTCAGTGGTAAGTACATATGTACGGCCTTTTTATATCAAAATGTGTGTTTGTGTTTGATGTTTCAAATGAATGTTTGTTATATGAAATAGTATGAGAATGCATGTTTTCCACTCGAATGTTGTTAAATTATTTTATTCATCTCCTTTGAGAGCTCTCGGAAAATTACTTTTGAAGTGCTGATATTGTGATTCTGTTTATGTGAAAGAGAAGAAATAAAATACCTCTAATAGACTTAGGACGATGTACAGAGTACTGTTATTAATGGGAGGCGTTAAGCAACCCTCCATTTTCTTATGGCTAAGACCATTGAAGCAATGCTTCTTATTATGGAATAGAACGTTAATGTTCACAAATTCACCCCCGATGAGCCAAAATGTATCAAGATATTGAGGCCAAGGGGTTTATAGAGCTATAGAGTGCTACTTATACTTGTAAGGGTCACTACGGTATAGGGGTGTCAACACTTAAGGCCTTTTAGCTAATGTTATGAGCGGGGTTGACGAATGGGCTCCCTTAACGCTCGGGTGAAATAGGGTTTGATAGACCCTAGAATGAACCCTTAGTGATTATTTCGTGATCCCTCTGTCTACATCGATCCTGCTGGTGGCTCTAGACATGCCTCAGCTAAACTTAACGGTTAATGGAGCTTGAAATAAAATTGACTACTCAGTTGATGTTGTTTGTGGCTCTTGATATGCCCTAATCGATTGAAATGATTCAAAATTCTTTGGCTACTCGTGACTTAATATCGTTATCAGTTTGCGTACTGTTGATATTTTACTTGTCTAGTAATATCTCGAATACTCATGAAGCAGTTTGTATATGAAATGTAAAGAAATTTAGTACTTGTGAATTAAATGTTCTTCAATGAAACATAATTTTCTCACATGGGCTTGCAATGGCTTAAGAGTATCTTGACTACTCGTGATCTATAAATGTTTTAAAGCTGAGAAATCTTCCTAAATGTTTACTCATAATTATTTCAAATTTTCTCAACTCTTTTGTTTATCGTTGTTTCAAACCCATGTATTTATTTCAACTTCTCCTTGTGTGCGACTCGATGCTTTACATGCCGTAGTGTGTATTTATTCAGTTTTTACTGATTATTTTTCTTCAAAACTGCGTCGGCTTTTGCCATTTTAAAACCGCAGGTCATCAAATAAAATGGGTTTGAGAACGCGTATCGAGACGAAGTCGTCACTTAATAGATCTCAACATTTTTTTTTCTTTATCCAAATTGTACTCATTTTTTTTTTGAGATATTTTTTGTATACATTAAATAAGATGTAATCTTAATAGTTAATTTTCTACTTTTGGTTAGCGATTGTCTCTTTTAACCCTGAACCGAGATCCCGGGCTGTTTTACTCTGCAAGTCTACTCAAAGACCCCAACCCATGATGAAACTTGGTTTGTCTCAAACACTTCCAAAGGTATGTGGTTAGATGGTTTTTCTTCAAGATCTATTGCTTTCAGTAGTATGATCAATATGCATATGGTGGAACTAATGAATCTTAACTGCATGTCTATGTTAAAGAAAAGTTCTCCGTGGTTTATGCTGAACCCTAAAGAGCTAGCCTACCCAAGACTCGCCAGACTCTTCTATTTGAACATGAAACAAGTTAAGAGATCATCACACTTGGTCATTCAATCTAGAGTTGCTGGAATACGGATTGAATTGGACTACTCTGAGTTTGCCAATGTGCTAGGGTGTCCCAAGAGATATGACACAAGCAATCACCCACCAAAGACAGAAGTACTGAAACTAGACAAAGAAGAGTTCTACTTACCAAACACTCCCACCATAGCCAAACAATTGACACACTATGTGTTAAATGTTGAAGGCAAAGTCCTTCACACTATTCTGGTAAGATGTATATTTCCTAGAGAGCACTCCAAGGAATTGGTGACTGAGAGAATGTTGCATATCATTTATCTGATCATGCATGGCTATGATATTGATCTTCCAAAGTTAGTAATTGAACATATGACCTTTATCCATACCAATCAAAGGAACCATCCTCTGCCCTATGCGAATCTGCTCACATTGTTCTTTGAACATTTTGAGATTCCAACTGGTGGAGAGGAATCAGTCACTTCTGGCATGGGAATGCTTAATGAGAAGGCCTTTAAGAACATTGGAGAGGTGAAGACTAAAGAAAATATTTGGAAGTTGTACTCATATTTGACTGAAGGAGAACTAGGTGCAAAGAAGTTTCTTAAGCCCAAGACTTTGACTCCCACTTCTAGTCAGACTTCTCAGCCCACAGACAATCAGAGACTTGATGTTTTGGATTTGGATATGGAAGAGATCAAAGAAACTGTTTATGGACTTTAAGATGATATGGGGCAAGTTAAGTACATGGTGGAAAGCATATTCAGGAGCATGACTCTGCTTGATGTTCCTCAGGATGAAGAAGGCACAAAGTGAGGGGATTTGACAAGAATCTGCCAAGTGAACATTCCAACCAAGAAGATACTGCTCCATTCAAAGATAAGGGAAAGCAAGTGATAGAACAAGCTGCTCAGAAAGGAGATGAAGTCAACAGTCCTAACTTAAATGATCAGCTGATTACTTTGAAGAAAAAGAAGAAATCTCCAAAGGCTTCTAAAAAGAACAAGACTGAAGAAGTGACTACTGCTGGTGAGGAAGAAGATGAACATGAAGAACATGATAACAATGAAGAAAGTGATGAAGAAGAAGGAGATCAAGATGGAGATGAAGACCCAAACCCTTAATCTTGCCTACTCTTTCTTCCCCATTCTCTTTTTAAGTTTTTAAGTTTTCAAAATTTTCCAGACACTTGATCCAACATCCTCTCTATCTTTTGGATGAAAGTCAAAAAGGGAGAGAAATTCTAGGGTTTTTAGGTTTTAGGAATTATCTGCTGAATTTTTATTTTCTGTTGCTGAATTGAATAAGTTGGATCTTTTTGGAATTATTGTGTTATTAAGAATTGTGAACTAATCGGTATTTTTTGCAGAGACTAAGGATCAAACAGAATTTGGTTTTGTCTTTCATCAAGGGGGAGATTGTAAGATCAGGTTGTGCAAGGCTTGAAATAGTTTAACTATTTCAAGGCCTTGAATCAGCTTTCAAAGCCTTGAATCAGCTTTCAAAGCCTTGAATCAGTTATAGCTATTTTGAAGGCCTTGAAACTGGATTCAAATCCCTGAAACTATCTAACCTATATGACCATTCTCAGGGGGAGTTTTTTGTTAACTCTTCTAAGTTAATTTCGTATCTCTCATTCTCAGGGGGACCATTTCTGTAATATTTCTATTTTCATTCTCAAGGATTGTTCAAGGTGAACAATAGAGAATTCTTAGTTAATCAGTTAACTAGAGCATGTACTAGATAGGTTAGGTAGAACCACAAGCTGTAACAGAGTAAGGCAATTCTCTGTGCTTGAGATCTAGGGCTTAGCTTTTGATTAATAAGAATTGTGTTGAAAATCCTGCAGGGAGAAGATCCCTAATTTAGATACGTAGGTCCAAGTGGACTGAACTCTATAAATCACTTGTCTCTTTCATTTACAGTTTCTTTACTTACTCATTTTTTACAACATTCAAACTTGTCGTTTTTAAAGGGTTTGAAACTATGTTCAAGGCCTTGAAAAAGACTTGACTGATCTATTCCAAACTGTATTTCATTCCAAGGGCTTGAACTTGTTTTCAAGGCCTTGAACTTCACTAGCTTTCACAAGATTTCATTTTCTTAGCAAGTTTTGCAAAAATTTGGCGTACTCTATTCAATCCCCCCCTTTTTAGAGTATCTTAGCTGCATTTCCATATGCACACTCACACTTTAAATCACTTTCAAAAAATATTACCCATCTTTGACTTCTTTTCCGGTCAATTAAATTCTCTCAATCGATCCCTAATCTATCTTGAACTGAAACGGAAACTCCGCAATCCTCTCAAATCGAAGCATAGCTCCCTGAGTTCAAACCGAATCTGAATTTTTCTAGGTGATTTGGATCACCCAACAAGCCCCTCAATTGGGTGTGGGTTTGTCTCAAATTCAATTCTTGGGTGAGAGTCTCTGCCTCTCATTTTCATGCTCTGTTCGGGTTGATTTTGTAAACTCGCGTGTTACTTTTACGTGGTCCACTAAACCTCAACTATGGATTCTACTATTTTTTTGCGACTTACATGTTTGTCGTCGACACGGTTTGAACCCAGGACATCATGCATGAACTTTTGAATGCTCTAACACTTGAGCTAAGTTCCATTTGCATGGATTCTATTATTATTTTTAGAAACAATTTGGTTTTCATAAATTTAATTCAGGTGATTGAAAACCTATTACATCTTCATGAAGCAGAGAACTTGCACAATGGGGCTCTAGATTATCCCAGATACACATAGAAGAGATAGTGAGGATATACTTTGCAAATTCATTTTAAACCTCGTTGTTTGCGCGTCCAGTATGTTGGAAAGTGACTGCTTCGATCCTCCCTGATCTTTCTAAGCAGTCATTGATAATTTGGTCCAGGTCCGAATAGAGCACTTCACATAGCTCCCTTACTGATTTGAGTTTGCAAATGATATTCAAAGCATCACATTCAATTATCACATGAGTGTACTTTTTGTAGAGCCATATCTAAAGCTTCTAAAATTCTGAGAGCCTCGGCCTCACTTTCCGAGGAACCCGTCATGAGAGGAGAAGGAAAACTTGACTGAAATTTGCCGATACCGTTTGGAAATACTACTCCGACTGCATTTATCACTACTAGAAATGAACACAAAATGGCAAAGCTATGCTACAATTCGCGCGGCAAGTGCATATTTCGCCGATAGTTCTTATTCTCGCTTAAAATATTCTTATACGGCGATAACATAGTGGGCCCGTTTATAGTTTAGAATAAACGGCAAGAGTTCTGCCTAAAACGACAATAAATAGTAGCTCCGTTAATGATTTTACTATAAACAGCGAGAATTTATTACTAGCGGCGCCGTTTCTTTATCTCCGTAAATGATATTTAACAGAAACGACGACACCTTATCTAACGATGTTAGTATCTATCTTATACGACGAGATATATCACCGTATATGTTTTTATGTACACGTGTCCCACTATGCCCAAAATTGTTTGATTTCTCCGCCAAATTTAGGGGTGAAAATATGCTTAGCCCGCGTCAGTGAAGAGAGAAAACCCTAGGTCTGGGGAATGAAACCCTTCACATTTTCATACTTATACTCTTACTCGAATTCTTTATTCTTCAAACTTATGTGTCTTTTATAAACTTCTTCATAATCTGTTTACATGTCTGGGTGTTGCTTACTCAGTATTTTCCGCTGACTTTGGAAATTGTGGTGTTTCTTTTTGTTTCTGCACCACAATTCTAGGTGGAAGCATGGCTTTTGGGGAAAATCGAGACACATTACAATAGTTAGGAGATTCACGTTTAGTTATGAAACATCTTTTAAATAGTTTGCTTTTTCCTAGTTTTGGATCGTGCCCATATTTGTGGCACAACGTTTTAATAAATTTATATTAAGGATTTCATGGTTAATCGTTGGATCTTTTGATTATTAAAACCTCCTTGTATTCGGGTTTAACCTCGGATACGGAGTGACACCCTCTTCACTTTTCGGGTTTGGCCATTTGGGGGTGTTACACTTGACCTTCACATGCTTGCCCAGAATCTAAACTTCAATTATCTGCATGGATGTAAGGTAGAGTAAATGGACAAGGCCGTATGCTCTGTTTTTATACACAGTGGGGAACCTGGGGGTTAGGAGAAGATGGAGAGGTGGGGGGTTAATGGATTAATAAATACTGGTTTAAAATGTCGTTTTAGATTAATCATTGATGGGTTTAAAGATGTGGTTGCAGAGAGATCGTTGCTGGTTTAGAGATTATTACAGTAGGCATAGGCTCATGAACCACCTCATTGATTAGGGGTGGCAACATTACAAAATAATACTAACTTTTTTTCCAATCACCTGTTGCAGGTACAATATGCATGTTATAGAATATTGATATTATATGAGTGCGTCCATACGTAGTATATATTAGCGCCTTATGTGATGTACAAAAAATACCAGGCCAGAAATCTCCAAAATATTTGCAGAGTATTTCGTTGAAGGACGAGTTGGGTCGCCAATAGAGGTAAATAACCATGCAAAACTTTACATCGCATGACTGTTCCTCGCATTTGAAAATCATAAACGAGACCTCTGCGTGGTGTGGGTGGAGGCTCCTGCCAGGTGGAAGCTATGCACGGAACACACGCGCTGAAACACTCACTATGTTGTACACTTCCAGTGTTGTATGCTGCATATTGCTCGCTCGAGACCCCTGCGTGGTGTGCGTGGAGACTCCTGCCTGGTGGAGACCATGCATACAATTCACACACTGCAAGCATAATATTATATTTACACTGTATGCGCTCAGAAGTTATGAAAGTTTATTGGTATAGTTGAATTCATATGAGGGCTCCCTGAGAGCTGAAAATTGTATTTGACAATATCACTGTTGCGCCTTTTTCCGGCATTGGTCCATTGTTCTCTGTGTGAATCAGATTTAAGAATGTGAATTATGTATATCGGGTGAACAGCTAGCTAGCTAAATTTAGTTTAGCATACACCTCGTACTGCATAACATAATTCTTGTCCATACTTGTCAGAAAAATTATATGCTGTTTGTGAATGTCTTCGAGTTTTGTGAATTAGACTCCCAACACGACAATTGCATGAATGTGTAGCTTGCAAGAACTGAAGGTCGCCTCCACCTCCCATGCACGATACACGTTCATATCGGAGCTTCCTTACTCACAACTACGTACCTAGCTAGTGTTGATTATGCTAAGTTTGTAGTTTTTTTTTGGATGATATACAGTGTGTTAGGATTTTATGTTGTAGTTGATGTAAATGTACAAATTATTTGTACACTGAGTTCGGTTGATACTAATAGAAATTTCATTTTTTTCACGTTGTTTATGATTTTAGAATTTATTTATAAAAAAATATTATTTTTATAGACGACCACTTCTCGACGAACAATTGGTGAGCAAACTGACTATATACGAAATAAAGACAAGTACGATGGTTGTCTTTTCAAGAAAAAAAGGGCAAACAGTAGAAAAAGTTACCAAAATAGATAATAAAAAACGACGCAAAAATAGTCGTCCAAAGACAAAAGACGACGAGAATAATTTTCGGCATAAATTCAACAAGTACAAAATCTAGTCGTAATAATCGTTGGCAAAAGATTTGGCCACGAATTGTTTTGTTCGGGAAGTCGTCGGCAAAATTCCAACAACGAAAAATATAGTCGAAAAAAGTGGTCGGTACATATCTTTTACCGACTATTGGATATTTTGTCGCCCCGTCGAACTAACGACGGAGCTATTCCGACGTACTTTCAACGATGATTTTTTGTCGTATTTTTGTTCTAACGACAAGTTAAATTGTCATAATAAACCAAATTTTTTGTAGTGATGAACGAATTGTTGGAGGCACAGTCAACCAACTGCTTAGAGCGAGCAACAATTTTGGACATAAACTCCACGACTCCTAAGGAACCAACGATGAAATATTTAATAGGGTCCGCTGTACAAAAGGATTTGAACTTACTGCCCCCTCCCACCAGATATGTTAATATTTCCTTTTTTGGACGTCCCACTTGATATGTTAAACTTTCCCAAAATGACAATTTTTTTCATGAAAAATATCATGTTACCCCTAACAAAAAAATACATCACTTTATTTTGGTTGGGCCTAATTAATTTAGATTAGCAAAATAATCCAACTTAAAGGCCCAAAACAAATTAGTAGATCAATTAGGAATTAAACTAGTTAACTTTGACAACCCAACACCCACCTCCTAACCCTAATGACCATACCCTTCCCAGATTTTGCTTCACATTTTTTCTTGTTCTTCACAGCCGCATGAGAGAGAGATAGGAAGAGAGGCAGAGATGGAGAGGGAGAGGCAGATCGATCTCTGTCTCTCTTCATCTCCATCTCTCTGTCTCTCTTCATCTTCCGTAGGGATGTTCGGGGCCGATGGCAAGCGAGATGGAGAGGGTTCCGAAAGTTTGATTGGCTATTGCAGGTCGACGACGAGCAGGATGTTCTCTTCGGCTTCTCCCACCTCTCCCCCCGTCTTTCTCACTCGATGGCTTGCTTGGTTTTTGCAGGTCGATTTCGGTGGCTCTGTTCGAGAGGGTGTCTTTTCGCCCAGATCTGATAGGCGGCAAGGTCGGCGGCGCATCGACGATGTTCGAGGTGGAGCACGGTGGTGCTGCTGGCAGATCTTCTCCTGGTGGTGAGCAGGAGCAGTAGATCTGCTTCTCTTCGCATATGGCGGCGAATCTGTGGTTATTCACCAGATGGATTGGTGGTTTTCGATTCTTAGTTCGGATCTGTTTCTCATCTCCTCTCTCCCATCTACAGATCTATTCATGTACATATCCGTTTTTTCTCCAAAATCTGTTATTGTTTGATTTTGGATACAATTTTGGATAGACTTTTTGATTTGATTTTGATGATCTTGTGGTTTGTTGTTGTGGCTTGTTGATATGTTATTGGTAACATATTGAGTGAGAGACAAAGAGTTAATCTAGCTTGTTACTGAGGGTCAAAATATTGTTTTCACCCGACTTTAATAAAGCACTTCTACCTTTTTGTCAAACGGCTGGGACGGAGGGAGTATGTAGCTAGGTAGGCATGAGAGCTGGGAGTATTGCTGGAACTTTTGGAATTTGTGAATTGTGATGGATGAAGGTGTTTGAAGAACCAGTTACCATTCATAGTTTTTTTTGAAAGCATAACAATAATAATAACAATAATAATAATAATAATTTTTGAGAAAATTATTATTATTATTTAATAATAATAATAATAATAATAATAATAATAATATGAGAAATTCTTTTAGTGTTAGATAATTTCGTTGATTGATTTCATGTGCCTCCCAACTACGAAATTCAGTCCAGGAGGATCAACCATACAACAATAAACTACACAGTGAAAGGACAGAAAAAGTCTAGGATTCAATATACTGCTCTTGACAAATAAAGAACAAGAAAGGTGTAACAGAAAGACGAATTATAACTACTAACTAAATGCTACTAGTAAAATAGTTATTCTTCTAAGTTCTAACACCAGCAATAAATAAATAATTGAAGTAACGTTATGTCAAGAGAAGAGAGGCCACGACCTCCATGATATCAGCGTAATCTTCCACGAACCGGCTTTCTGCTTCAATTGGAGATGGCTTGAGAGCGCTGTTGCAGTCCTTTGCGCCATGGTCGATAGCTGTTGCTATAGAACTGAAAAGACCATAATTCTTTGATTTCAAGACACCAGTTGCTTGACTAATGTCAACATTCGCAGCACCATACAAGCCTATACATCTCTCTAAGCCTTGCTTCAATGCTGGATCCTTGTTTTGCTTAGCCAGAATCTGCAACTTGTTGTAAACGGCTGAAACGTTGGGGCTCGTTGCATCAACTGCAATTTGGGCGAGGACGGTGAAATCACGAGCCGTTTCAGACCGAGGGTCGCGAGTGAAAACAGGAAAACAGAATCCAGGATTTTGAGTTCTTATGCACACCGCTCTAATCAATTCACCTGTGTTTATTGGTCTTGCGGCCGCCACCACAAAGACACTTGGTCCCCCTGCTGCTGCATAGAGGATGAAGGCAAACACGACCAACAACATGTTTGCCGCTGGTATCTGAAACATTCTTTCTTTTCTTTCTTTTTGATTTTTGAATGAAAAGGCTTGCTGTAAGACCTCTTTTATATAATAAGGACAATTTCTCAAAAAAAAGAATGAAGAACTTTCAACCTTTATTATCGGAAGAAGTAAATAAGTTTATTTTGACCTAAGGAAGAATTCAAATATTTTCATTACCTTAATACTTTAACATTTTTTTTTTTTTGAGGAGAATGCTTAACATTATTATAGAAACATAATAGATTCATTACTAATACTACATATCTTTAGCCATTTGATTACCTTTATATTAAATTATTATGGCAACAAAAATAAGTACTATTGATACATATCTTAAAGCATTTAATGTAAATAATAATACGCGGAAAATAAGATTTCACACTATACCCTCGCACATTAATAACATTTCCTTCTTTTCCATAATTTGAGAAAAAATATCTTAGTGGGGCTCTTTATTCATTCCAATCATTACCATTTTCCCATTTCGATCGTCCAATCAAGTAAGAAGATTTACGATGATACTATGGGTAAACAATCTGAAAAATAATATATGTATATATTTAGGATGAAATTTACATTTAGGAAGGACCTTGGGCCTTCAAGGTGAAACTATCATGTGTGGCTTGAAGGTCCAGATAGGTCAATTTCTATTTCTCTTGCGGCTCAAATGGGGTATGTTTCTAACCAACGCTGTTTCTCCCCATACGTGTAAAAACCCATCCATGTAAAAATAATTACAGCGCTGTTATCACTTAAAAAAAAAAGTAAAATAAATTGGAGTGCTGTTTTTTATTAGAATTGAAAGGTAACTTTTTTTTTTAAACAGTATTAAAAATTACAAGGTTTAGGCTTGAACTGTTACGTGATTACGCATTAGCCCCATGACGATTTCGCACACAAGAATGCAAGTTGATATTTGTAGCTTCAATTCCAGTCATCAATTATAGCAGGGTAATTTACAGTTTGCACTCTTGGGTTTAGGGTCTTTTACAGTTTGCACCCAAGGGTTTATGTGAATAGGCAATCTCTACTCCTAGTGCTCATCTATTGACAGGGGACACCCCTATTTTGTGCAATAATAATTACAAATTATACCCCTCTGTACAATGCCGTTAGGGAGCTGTGAAGTCATAGTGGGGCTCACTTTTAGGGTATTTTTCATGCCAAGTTTGCCCTCCTGAATTTGGTAATTTCACTTATTACCCCCAAGTTCAGGTAAATATGCAATGCATACCCTTAATGTGTGTCAATTGACATAGAACACCCATATTTTGTGAGTTGGCAGTGGGGTACACCTTTGAGTGTTTGTTTCATGCCTATTATGTCCTATAGTGATATATAATGCCCTTTTTAACCTTTAGAAGCTTATATATTACTATTTATACCACTAAATTTTATGACTCTTTTACCTCTCTGTAGATGGTGCATTCCAGACGGATAGATCATCGTCCACGTGGCAGTCATCCTGCATATCTGATGGTACTCCGTACACACCCTACCATCCTTTATATTCAAATTTATCCATATGGGGGCTGCGAGACAGGGTCACCCGCGATACTAACCGCGCGGGAGCTTGTAGGGACTTAGTGGCTTGGAGGTTAGAGTAAGGCACGTCGCGCCAGAGCAAAAACCACGCTCGCGCGTGACCCTTGTTAATTGCTTGAGAGATCTGATGACCACGTTCGTATATATGCGGGTAACCGTTCGAACGGTTTCCTATCTATACAGATGAACGTGTAACGTGCCCTATATGTACGGGTGAACGTGCCGTTACGAGACGGATATCTCGCCATCCTTTAAGGCGCGAATTAACTCCTTCTAACGGTCACTTCTAAGCCCTATATATAGAGACGTCTTCCTTCCATAGCAACTCTAGAAACTTTGGTTAATCATCAATCTCTCTCTCTCTCTCTCTTAGGCAATAGCAAGATCTTACTCTTCCCCTACTCACTACCCTTAATCTCTATGTGCTCTATTCTTGTTTGGTGTTAGAGGTGTACACTTGGATCTTCCTCTAGGATTTCCTTGTACACATTTGGTGAACCCGACGTGAACCCACCTTCAAAATTTTCTGCAATCATGTCTCAAGAAACCAACCCCCGTGAAGGAAACCAGACTCTTTTAAGGAACGATGTCTCCAGAGAGGAGACCCACTTAACATCACCACCAATACCAATGTAAAGGCTCACACCACTTCTGGGAACAACCTTTCCCTGGAGATGTTGAACGCCACCATCCAGAGCCAAGCCAAGGCTATACATGCCAAGTCTGCCCAGATAGCCCAGATCATGGCGATCTTGGGAGGGCTTGCCCAGAATGCTACTCAAGGACTTCCAGTTCCTCAAGGGACAAACACGGTACAGGCATCACATAACCATGCTCAATCGAATCCATTATCTTCGATTCAGCCTCCTCTTCCTCAGGGCCCTGCGCCCCAGCAGCCAAGGTTGCCGTCAGAGCCACCTCTCGTGCCTGGTTATCAGCCATAACGTGCAGCTGCTGGGAATCCATTCTCATAACCCGTGTTGCCGTCATACGTGACTAGAGTCCAAGCCAGCTACACACCTCCACCTTCATATGATCCTAGCATGCCCTACATGCATGGGCTCGCAACTACCCCATCGTCTACCCCTGGAGGAAGTGCGCCTTCTAATGTGACAATCCTGGAGCAACGTCTAGACAGTCTCATCGCGAACTAGTGCTTCGCGGACACTGTTATACCAAAGGTTGATAGCGCGCTGCCAATCCCGCGCGATATTTACCTGATGCCTAACCCTGCTGGGTACAAAGCACCTAAATGGGAGAAATTTGATGAAGTCAGCGGAAATGCGCAGAAGCATGTCATGCGGTTCGTTGATCTGATGGGCCTGCATGGGATACACACCAGGTTCCTGATGCGCGAATTCCCGAAGTCTTTGGGAACGGTCGCATACAAGTGATACAAAACCCTGGAGGCAGACTCGATCAAGATTTGGGAATATATGGTCAAGAAGTTCTATACCAAATTCTTTCAAGTAGAGGAGAAGGTTACGACAATTCACCTGTCACGCATGTGTTGGAATAGATTCTCTAGAGGCAATCTAGTTTAGTATGAATTTGTATATGTAACGACCCGGGATCTCGGTTCAGGGTTAAAAGAGACAATCGATAACCAAAAGTAGAAATATAGTTACGAATATTACATTTTATTTAAGAAATACAACAATCTTGAGAAGATAAGTTTACAAATATAATGTGTTTGAAATAATCTATGTGATCTACTCTAACTTAATCTAAACGTCTTTGTCTCGTTCCGCGTTCCCATCCCGCACCTTGAGTGATGACCTGCGGTTTTAAAATGGCAAAAGCCGACGCAGTTTGGAAGAAATGATCAGTAAAAACTGAGTAAATACACACTACGACATGTAAAGCAACGAGTGGCACGGAAGCATGAGTTGAAGCAAATAAAGAGATTTGAAAATCAATGAGCAAAAGAGCTGGAACAATTTGGAACATTTATGAGTAACCGCGTAGCGAGAACCATCATCTTTAAAACATTTATAAACCACAAGTAGTCAACATATTCTTAAACAAGTAGAATATCAACAGTAAACAAGTCCATTTGACCTGATAATGATATTAAATCACAAGTAGCCAAAGCTTTTCAAATCATTTGATTAGATTAGGCAATCAAGAGCCACAAACAACATTAATAAGTAGTCAATTTTTAATTTCGACTTCAATCAACAGTTTAATTTAGCTGAGGCGTGTCAAGAGCCACCAGCAGGATCGATGTAAACAGAGGGATCACGAAATAATCACTAAGGGTTCCTTCTAGGGTCTATCAAACCCTATTTCACCCAAGCGTTAAGGGAGCCCATTCGTCAACCCCGCTCACAACATTAGCTAAAAGGCCTTACGTGTCGACACCCCTATACCGTAGTGACCCTTACAAGTATAAGTAGCACTCTATAGCTCTATAAACCCCTTGGCCTCAATATCTTGATACATTTTGGCTCATCGGGGGCGGATTTTTGAACATTGACGTTCTATCCAATAATAAGAAGCATTGCTTCAATGGTCTTAGCCATAAGAAAATGGAGGATCGCTTGACGCATCCCATCAATAACCGTACTCTGTACATCGTCCTAAGTCTATTAGAGGTATTTTATTTCTTCTCTTTCACATAACCAGAATCGGAATATCAAAATTTCACAAGTAATTTCCGAGAGTTCTCAAAGGAGATGAATAAAATAGTTTAACAACTTTTGAGTGGAAAACATGCATTCTCGTACTATTTCATATAACAAACATTCATTTGAAACATCGAACACATACGCACATTCTGATATGAAAAGGCCGTACATATGTACTTACCACTGAGATGAAGCACAATCAAAATCAAGAAACTAAGCCTAGCACTCCGACGACAACCGCTCTCTCCTATGGGGTCGATGTCTACAATCACACGTATGACGTACTCGTTATAACCAATTTACACATGCATAATACAAATGCAAACCTACATGTACATAGTCCTAAATTTAACTAATGCACATATAATGATGTTTATTTATCAAAACAAGTCCAACAAAACACCTAGAAGTTCAAAAATTCAAGTTTTCTAAAAAATGTGAAACTATAATTCTGGACAGAATTGTAGCTCTGACTTTGGAGACATATTTACCATATAAAATCATCTCCTAAAATTTTGAAATTAATTTATGCTGAACCTATATGTGTCTACTTTCAGAAACATCAAGAAAATCATGCATAGCTATTATAAAACTCAAGTTACAAAAATAACAATCACTGCTATGCAGAGACAAGTTTGGAAGAAAGTTTCAACTTTGAAGAACAATTACTACTACTTGGAGAATAGAAAACATGCCCATATTCTCCAGAATGAATCCCTTATGTGTCTAGTTTCATAAAAAGAAATATTTGGTGCCATAAGTTTCTGGAAATGAGATTTTTAACAAATATGGTAAAACTTGTCCAAAAACAGAGTTTCAGAAAACATGCAACTTAGAATGAGCATATCTCCCTAACCAAAAAGGATATGGAGTTGAATTTTCTTTTAAAATGACCCTCTCTGAGTGTAGTTTCAGAATATGAAAGAGTTAAAAATTTCAAAGCGACAAAATTTGGAGATAATATACGTTTTTCATAAACTGGTCAGATTGTAAAAATGTGCAATTTTCTCCTAGAGCACTCAAAACATGATCAAATCAATCATATGCCACATGCAACTTATGAAGACTTGATTTTCACCTAAATAGCACCATTTTAATCATGAAAATATATTTTTACATTCTATTGACACAAATTATCAAAAATCACTTGAAGAACAAAAGCAAGAAGATGACATTCACAACATGCATATTGGTTCTAGTGTGGGTTTCATGAAATAGTCAAGATTTTGAAGTAAAAAAAACATGATCAAGTCAAGAAAATGAAGAATCAATTTTGGGGATGAAGAGAATCTAAGATAAATTTTCATCAATCAATGCTAAACATAGACATGCAAGAATGAATTGAAGGGTAGAAGAAAACTTTACCCCAAGATTCAAGAAGATGGGAGGAAAAGAGTGAAATTGGCCTTCCATCCTTGAGAAGAATGATGAAATAACTCCCCTCCATGGTTATACCAAGCTTGGAACCAAATTTTTCATGCTTGGGAGACTAGAAAATGAAATTTTCATGGTGTTTTTGTGAGGTCAACACCCAAAAACGGGATGAAATTTGGAGAGAGAGAGAAGAGAGCATGTGTTGATGTTCTTGAAGAGAAAAAGATGAAGGAAAATGAGAATGAAAGAAATGTAGTTGATGGTGGAGGTTGGTGGTGAAGGAACCCACATGGTAATGCCATACATGAAGGTAGGTATTAATGAGAGTTGGTGTATTATTAGAGAGAAATAGGAGATGTTTATAAAAGAAAAATATCTCCATACCTTAGTAGAATTGACCAAATATAGTGGACGGGAACTTAAGTATAAATACTCAATAGATGAATTGCTTGTTGGGTGAAATGTGAAAGCTAGAAGTTGCGGGGTAAAAATATCAATTACATGAGTTGATGTATGGAGTTGAAGTATAAAACCAAGAGTAAAGGGGGTGAAAATATAATATTTCAATTAATATATAACACATAAAATCTAGTTTATATAAAATAGAAAATTGGTCAAGCAATTCAAAGTAATATATTATGTATATAAATCTCAAGATCCATCATTTTAAATAACTACAAAGAAGTCCCAAATATACGCAATAATGTTCATATAGTATTACACAACTTTCCGAAATTACAAAATAACTCAAAATAAAATTCTAGATTATCGTAAATGTCAAATGACACCCTGATACTTTGAAATCAAGAAGGATTCAAGAACAAGTTTGAAATATAAATTTATTGAAATTCTCAAGTATTTTTTTCAAAATTACAAAATAACCCCCAACTAAAATACGGGGTATTACATTATATCCCCCTTAAAACGAAGCTTCGTCCCCGAAGCTTAAAAAAACTTTTGCGTAAAACTACGAACAGATTTCATGAGAATGCAACGAATGCACATGTGAATTGTACGAAGGGCTAATGCATATGCGACGCTTTAATTAACGAGAAACACGCTCTCGATCGGTTACGTCTCATCTCACTCGTACAATAGTAGGGACTCAAAGAAAATTAGCTCAAGTAAGAGGTTGGCACACAATATTGAAATGTCTAAACCAACATACAAGTTCTCACGTTTACAAAGTGATTCGAAAACTTTTTTCGCATTTAAACAAGTCTCGAAATTTTAGGAAAAAATTCTTTGATAAAAAATAACTTGTCATTTTGCTGTGCTCAACCGCGTGAAAAATATTGTCCTACTTGTATAGGATTAGATAAACCAATCACCTCAAATGTTCCACGCATACGAGGGGGAAAAGAACACTATGTGTCGTCACACAACGTGTTTCTCCATCACAACCCGCATGTGTTTCAAATGTTCCAACTTAGTCTACACAGCGGGTACAACTCATAGTACCGTCGTACTAAGAGTCACGCCAGCGGACTGCTAAACAAAGTGGTCCATATCACTTGGCATTTGGTATCTCCGCACCCAATTATATTTTTTGTCAAAATCATTTTTTTATGAATACCTTTTTTTTTTGTCAAAACTTTCTAATTTTGGAAACGACCAAGTCAAGTTAACTCAAAATAAAATAAAGTACTATCTTAAAATTCGCGCTCATAGGTAAGAAAAGAATGGTCTCAGGGTATTTAAGTTAAGAGGTCGTTACTCTCTCGTAGACAAGGTAGGATGAGCAAGCAAAGGAACACGGATTGGCATCACAGGACAATGACAAATCATTTCTATATAGCAAGTAAACATGCTCATAGGATAGCAAACATATAAATAAGCAAGTAGATTCCGCATGGAGCACATACCAATTAGCAAGTAACAGCTAATCAACAAGTACGGTACAAATCGTGTTTAAGAATACGTAAGTACCCCAAAATCCCCCGCGGCTTGCTTACTTTGTTATTACCAAATTGAGATATCCTAATCAATTTTAAAATTTTGAAAACGTGTTATCTTTCTTCTTTATCTATTTAAGGAAATTGAAAAGTCTCATTAACCGGAGAACCGATGCTCTGATACCATCTGTAACGACCCGGGATCTCGGTTCAGGGTTAAAAGAGACAATCGATAACCAAAAGTAGAAATATAGTTACGAATATTACATTTTATTTAAGAAATACAACAATCTTGAGAAGATAAGTTTACAAATATAATGTGTTTGAAATAATCTATGTGATCTACTCTAACTTAATCTAAACGTCTTTGTCTCGTTCCGCGTTCCCATCCCGCACCTTGAGTGATGACCTGCGGTTTTAAAATGGCAAAAGCCGACGCAGTTTTGAAGAAATGATCAGTAAAAACTGAGTAAATACACACTACGACATGTAAAGCAACGAGTGGCACGGAAGCATGAGTTGAAGAAAATAAAGAGATTTGAAAATCAATGAGCAAAAGAGCTGGAACAATTCGGAACATTTATGAGTAACCGCGTAGCGAGAACCATCATCTTTAAAACATTTATAAACCACAAGTAGTCAACATATTCTTAAACAAGTAGAATATCAACAGTAAACAAGTCCATTTGACCTGATAATGATATTAAATCACAAGTAGCCAAAGCTTTTCAAATCATTTGATTAGATTAGGCAATCAAGAGCCACAAACAACATTAATAAGTAGTCAATTTTTAATTTCGACTTCAATCAACAGTTTAATTTAGCTGAGGCGTGTCAAGAGCCACCAGCAGGATCGATGTAAACAGAGGGATCACGAAATAATCACTAAGGGTTCCTTCTAGGGTCTATCAAACCCTATTTCACCCGAGCGTTAAGGGAGCCCATTCGTCAACCCCGCTCACAACATTAGCTAAAAGGCCTTACGTGTCGACAACCCTATACCGTAGTGACCCTTACAAGTATAAGTAGCACTCTATAGCTCTATAAACCCCTTGGCCTCAATATCTTGATACATTTTGGCTCATCGGGGGCGGATTTTTGAACATTGACGTTCTATCCAATAATAAGAAGCATTGCTTCAATGGTCTTAGCCATAAGAAAATGGAGGATCGCTTGACGCATCCCATCAATAACAGTACTCTGTACATCGTCCTAAGTCTATTAGAGGTATTTTATTTCTTCTCTTTCACATAACCAGAATCGGAATATCAAAATTTCACAAGTAATTTCCGAGAGTTCTAAAAGGAGATGAATAAAATAGTTTAACAACTTTTGAGTGGAAAACATGCATTCTCGTACTATTTCATATAACAAACATTCATTTGAAACATCGAACACATACGCACATTCTGATATGAAAAGGCCGTACATATGTACTTACCACTGAGATGAAGCACAATCAAAATCAAGAAACTAAGCCTAGCACTCCGACGACAACCGCTCTCTCCTATGGGGTCGATGTCTACAATCACACGTATGACGTACTCGTTATAACCAATTTACACATGCACAATACAAATGCAAACCTACATGTACATAGTCCTAAATTTAACTAATGCACATATAATGATGTTTATTTATCAAAACAAGTCCAACAAAACACCTAGAAGTTCAAAAATTCAAGTTTTCTAAAAAATGTGAAACTATAATTCTGGACAGAATTGTAGCTCTGACTTTGGAGACATATTTACCATATAAAATCATCTCCTAAAATTTTGAAATTAATGTATGATGAACCTATATGTGTCTACTTTCAGAAACATCAAGAAAATCATGCATAGCTATTATAAAACTCAAGTTACAAAAATAACAATCACTGCTATGCAGAGACAAGTTTGGAAGAAAGTTTCAACTTTGAAGAACATTTACTACTACTTGGAGAATAGAAAACATGCCCATATTCTCCAGAATGAATCCCTTATGTGTCTAGTTTCATAAAAAGAAAGATTTGGTGCCATAAGTTTCTGGAAATGAGATTTTTAACAAAAATGGTAAAACTTGTCCAAAAACAGAGTTTCAGAAAACATGCAACTTAGAATGAGCATATCTCCCTAACCAAAAAGGATACGGAGTTGAATTTTCTTTTAAAATGACCCTCTCTGAGTCTAGTTTCAGAATATGAAAGAGTTAAAAATTTCAAAGAGACAAAATATGAAGATAATATACGTTTTTCATAAACTGGTCAGATTGTAAAAATGTGCAATTTTCTCCTAGAGCACTCAAAACATGATCAAATCAATCATATGACACATGCAACTTATGAAGACTTGATTTTCACCTAAATAGCACCATTTTAATCATGAAAATATCTTTTTTACATTCTCTTGACACAAATTATCAAAAATCACTTGAAGAACAAAAGCAAGAAGATGACATTCACAACATGCATATTGGTTCTAGTGTGGGTTTCATGAAATAGTCAAGATTTTGAAGTAAAAAAAACATGATCAAGTCAAGAAAATGAAGAATCACGTTTGGGGATGAAGAGAATCTAAGATAAATTTTCATCAATCAATGCTAAACATAGACATGCAAGAATGAATTGAAGGGTAGAAGAAAACTTTACCCCAAGATTCAAGAAGATGGGAGGAAAAGAGTGAAATTGGCCTTCATCCTTGAGAAGAATGATGAAATAACTCCCCTCCATGGTTATACCAAGCTTGGAACCAAATTTTTCATGCTTGGGAGACTAGAAAATGAAATTTTCATGGTGTTTTTGTGAGGTCAACACCAAAAAACGGGATGAAATTTGGAGAGAGAGAGAAGAGAGCATGTGTTGATGTTCTTGAAGAGAAAAAGATGAAGGAAAATGAGAATTAAGGAAATGTAGTTGATGGTGGAGGTTGGTGGTGAAGGAACCCACATGGTAATGCCATACATGAAGGTAGGTATTAATGAGAGTTGGTGTATTATTAGAGAGAAATAGGAGATGTTTATAAAAGAAAAATATCTCCATACCTTAGTAGAATTGACCAAATATAGTGGACGGGAACTTAAGTATAAATACTCAATAGATGAATTTCTTGTTGGGTGAAATGTGAAAGCTAGAAGTTGCGGGGTAAAAATATCAATTACATGAGTTGATGTATGGAGTTGAAGTATAAAACCAAGAGTAAAGGGGGTGAAAATATAATATTTCAATTAATATATAACACATAAAATCTAGTTTATATAAAATAGAAAATTGGTCAAGCAATTCAAAGTAGTATATTATGTATATAAATCTCAAGATCCATCATTTTAAATAACTACAAAGAAGTCCCAAATATACGCAATAATGTTCATATAGTATTACACAACTTTCCGAAATTACAAAATAACTCAAAATAAAATTCTAGATTATCGTAAATGTCAAATGACACCCTGATACTTTGAAATCAAGAAGGATTCAAGAACAAGTTTGAAATATAAATTTATTGAAATTCTCAAGTATTTTTTTCAAAATTACAAAATAACCCCCAACTAAAATACGGGGTATTACAGTATATGGCTAGAAAATTCATTTATTATTTATTGGAAATTTAATATAGTGAAGTCCTTAAATTTACAATTGTGTTGTTTATCATAAATATCCCTAGTCCAGTATAATGATTAATGGGACAATCATCTATAGACTAGTATGGGGTTGGATTGATATGGAGATATCATGATCCAACACATAGGTGTGCATTAAGGGTAATGACGCACTGGATTGACCCATCTCCGAGAAGACTACATACACTTTATGTTAAGTCACAAGTGCTTCTCGAGGTGCAATGGTATTGTCATCCTTAGACTTGAAGTCACTAGATATTCTTGTTGTGGATTATTGTGATTTTGGTAGCGTTAAACGCTACACCGTAACTAGGTAGTTATAAAGGCGTGTACCGGATACAATAAGAAGCAAGCTTAGAGATCGTAGCGGACGTAGATAGAATTTGTCCCTCCCACATAACGGGAGCAAATATCCTAGGCCACTAGAGGGATAGTGCTTATAGAATGTCTGGCCAGACACAAATAAATCAATATGGGATATTGATGTTATTTGCACGAATAAGGCTATTCCCATGGATCAAGAATCTATGGATTGGATATACGAGTGTGACTTGTATGTCTCGTGTCCAATCTGGATATAGAGACAAAGGGATGAGAAAATTACTTGTACAAAGTTTGTCAAGATGACTATTCTATTAGTTGGCTAGAATGAATGTTTTGCTAGAAACCGCTCCATATTAGGAAATTGTTGCTACCAACTAGATAGAACCTATGGGGTCACACGCTATATAGAGTTGAACTAGATTTGGGAGTTAATTAATAGGATTAATCAATTAGAAGGATCACTTTGCAAAACCTTGCAAACTTAGTAGGGACTAATTTGCAAGGAAGGGACTAAATTGAATTCTAGTAGGACTAGAATAAGTCCTTTAGGTAGTTGGCAAGGATTTGTTGGACTATATAAAGGACACTCCTTCCTTCCTTCCCATACTTAAGATTCAATTGATCATAACTTGAGTGGGAGAGAACAAAAAGGAGAGAGAGCAAGCAAGCCAAGGAGCCGCCGCCCCCTAGCTCGCCGCCCCCTTCCCGTCGGCCCACAAGGAGGCCGAACCTCCTTGTTTTCGGTCTCGTTTTGCGTGATTCTTCTTCCTCTTCCTCTTTTCGGGCTAGCACCAAGGATTGGAAGATCTAGAAATCAACTCTAGGCGTGGATCAACTATAGAGAACGTGACACAATTCGCGTTTGAAGTCATCAAAGGAGAACCCTAAGGTGTGTTAATTGATTTCTTCCTTTACCATCGTTATGTCTCTTGACTTGTGATCCTTGGAGGGTTTTGCATGGTTAATTATTGTTTCCGTTCCGCATCCATGAATCAAAACCCAACAGTGGTATCACATCCAGGTTGTAGAGCATAAACGTGGTTTATGTGTTACGTTTTGATAGTTTTACACCTTACAATTGTTGTTTATCGCGTAAAACAAGACAAATCAAGCATGTGATGCAATTTGTTAATAATCTATCATAACAAGACCTAGTTTTTGCATTAGATGCATGAATTAGTGAGTTTAAGAAATTTTAGGATCTTAGATCTAGGGTTTGGGCATCCTTGGGGAAGGAGTTCTTTCCATACAAGGAAACAGCCAAACTTGGGCACCAAGCAAGGGAGTTTTTTTGGAAACAACTCCCAAAGGAGGTTCGGCCCCCCTAGGGGACCGCCCCTCCTTGCTTGCCGCCCAAGCAAGGTCGGCCTAGGGGTCGGGGCAGGTGATTGGATTTTAACTGTTTATGTGCAATTCGCATGGTGATTGGATATGGCCTTAGGATGTGGTTTGTTGTGGATGTTTAATTTTGTGTTTTGGTTTACGGCCTGCGAGCTGATCAATTAATTGTAATAATTAATTAGGTTTTCATGGCCTGCGATCCATATTTTTCTCAACTTGTGAGATTTATTTTATTTAGTATAGTCGTTAGCTAGTTCTAGATAAAGTAGATTGTTAGCCAAGATTGAAGAAAAGAATCCCAAAGCCAAAAGGAGCCACAAAAGATGGAGCATGGAGCATTCCACATGACTATGAAGGATGGACCAAAAGATCAAGACGCATGGAGATGTGTTTCCTTTTAGGGTTCATAGATAATTCCATTGGCTTGGAATTATCTTAGTCTAGAAAAGGCCATATCCACATCACGTTTTATTCTTGCTTTGTGGTTGTTTACTTTATTGTTTTATTATTTTGTGGTTGGTTTATGGATGATGCATGCAATTAGGATAATAAGATAATTAGACAACTCGGATCTATTATTTGGAGTTGCGCCAAAACTCAAATAGATAGATTAGTTGATATTGATCAACGAAACAAATAAAATTTAATTGAAAATCCCTCAAAATTCAAATATTATGTTCTTGCCTTCTCGTTATTTAAACACTCGTTATCATCATGATTTATCAAGTTCGTGCGTGCCAAAGCATGGCGCCTTGGTTCATAATGATGGAATGCGATGGCACAAGCTAGTAATGTGCAATTTTTTAAATAAGAGGTTGAACACAACTAGGCTATTAATGTGATTAAGAAACCTAGAGGCAATCAATTGGGATTATCCATATGGATGGATAAATAAGGAGTTATTTGCCCAATTGAACCAAGAGTTGCATAAGTGATGCAATTGGAAATTTTTCCTACCTAAAGTAGTCAAATTATGGGTGACTTGCCAAAGCAAGCTCATAAGGAGATGAAACGTGAATCTTGGCCCACTAGAAAATATAAGGATATTTTCCGCATTAATATCTTGAGGGTTATTAATCCGTAGAAAAATAGTGGGAGCTATATTTGATAAACTAGCCATTATTGAATATAGTCAAAAAAAATCACAAATACTAAAACTTGCGTATTTTCCTTTTGTAGAATTCCAAATGGCAAACAACTCATGGAGTTCACAACATTCCCTACGATCTGTCCTTGAGAAGGAAAAGCTCTCTGGAACCAACTTTCTTGATTTGTACAGAAACTTGAGAATCGTTTGCAAGCAAGAGAAGAAACTGTACGCAATAGAGGAGCATGTTCCAGCAGGTCCAGAGAACCAAACACCTGCAACCCTAAAGGCGTATCAAAAGCGTGTTGATGACGCTAATGATGCAGCCTGCCTTATGCTATGCACCATGACTTCTGAGTTTCAGAAGCAACACGAAAACATGAATGTTGTCAATATGATCGAGCATCTAAAGCAGCTCTTCCAAGAGCAGGCAAGGGTTGAGAGGTATGAGGTCTCTAAGGCACTGTTCAAGTGTCATCTGGCAGAAGGGAACCCGATGGGACCCCATGTACTCCGTATGATCGGGTACTTGGAGAATCTCGCCCGGCTAGGGGTCCTGGTCGGCCAAGAGTTGGCAACCGATCTCGTGTTGCAATCGTTGCCCGAGAGTTATGGACAGTTCATCATGAACTATAACATGAACGAGATCGTGAAACCACTGCCAGATTTACTCAATATGTTGAGGACAGTTGAACAGAGCATCAACAAGGGTAAGGGGAAGGCCATTATGATGGTACAGAAAGGAAAGGGCAAAAGGTTTGCCTCATCCTCCAAGGGCAAAGGCAAGTCAGTTGCCAAGTCTGCCCTTAAGCCTGTTGGTGGCATTGCCAAAGGTGTGACTAAAGGTGAATGTCACTACTGCAGTCAGCCTGGACACTGGAGGAGGAACTGCCCAAAATATCTGGAGGACAAGAGGCTTGGAATAGTGATTCCACCACCACCAGGTACTTTTATTGTAGATGTCAATTTAACTGTCTCTACATCATGGGTATTAGATACTAGATGTGGATTTCACATTTGTCGAAATGTGTAGGATCTAAAGAGAAGTAGAAAATTGGCTAAAGGGGAGATAGATCAGCGCGTTGGGAATGGAGCAAAAGTTGCTGCGTTGGCCGTGGGCGTGTGCGAGCTATCTCTGCCTTCAGAATTAGTTTTGGAATTAAATAATTGCTATTTTGTGCCTGCTATGAGCAGAAACATTATTTCTATTTCTTGTTTGGACAAGGATGGTTTTATTATTTCAATAAAGAACAATTGTTGTTCCTTTTATTTGAATAATATTCACTATTTTAGTGCACAATTATTTAATGGACTATATGTCCTTGATCTAAGCAATCCTGTCTACAACATTAATACCAAGCGGATTAAAATAAATGATTTAAATCCTGCTTATTTATGGCACTGTCGTTTAGGCCATATAAACGAGAAACGTGTATCTAGACTCCATAAGGATTGACTACTAGACTCATTTGATTTTGAATCATATGAGACATGTGAGGCTTATTTATTGGGAAAAATGACAAAGTCCCCTTTCAATAAGAAAGGTGAGAGGACTAGTGAGCAATTGGCGCTCATACATACTTATGTGTGTGGGCCATTTGCCACGCCTGCCAGGAGTGGTTATGTCTACTTCATTACATTTACTGATGACTACAGTAGATATGGATTTGTATACCTCATGAGGGCCAAGTCCGAATCCTTTGAAGTGTTCAAAGAATTCAAGAATGAAGTAGAGAAGCAGCTTGGCAAAAGTATCAAGGCTCTACGATCGGATCGTGGAAGAGAATAGTTGAGCCAAGAGTTTGACGACTATCTTAGAGAGTGTGGGATCGTGTCCCAATTCACTCCACCTGGAACGCAACAATGGAATGGCGTGTCTGAGAGGAGGAATCGAACCCTATTGGATATGGTTCGATCTATGATGTGTCAAACTGATCTTCCATTATCGTTTTGGGGCCACGCTCTATTAAGTGCAGCTTTCACCATTAACCGTGTTCCATCTAAATCAGTCATGAAGACACCATATGAGATTTGGAGTGGGAGGCGTCCCACACTGTCGTTCATGAGGATTTGGGGCTGCGATGTCTATGTAAAACGTTTACAATCAGACAAGCTGGGGCCAAAATCGGATAAGTGTAAATTTTTGGGGTACCCTAAGGAAACTAAGGGTTACTACTTCTACAATCCAACCGAGAACAAAGTGTTTGTTGCTCGGACCGGCGTGTTTCTAGAAAGAGAGTTTGTCTCTAAAGAAGCAAGCGGGAGGACTGTAGAACTTGAAGAGGTTCAAGAACCACAAATCACTGAACCGATTATGGAACATGAGCAGGAACCACAAACAGTTGTGGAGCAGCTTGTTCAGGTAAAACAAGAGCTTCGTACATCTAGTAGAGTGCGCCAGGAACCCAAGAGGTATGGAATTCTCGTGACCGATTCCGGTGACACGATGCTCATAGATGATGAGCCTACTACCTATGAAGAGGCCATGAAGGGCCCAGACTCTCAAAAGTGGCTAGAAGCCATGAGATCCGAGATGGAATCCATGTATACCAACAAAGTATGGAATTTGGTGGAACCACCCGAAGGGGCGCGGCCCATAGGGTGCAAGTGGGTCTTCAAGAAGAAGATCGACATGGATGGTAATGGGATTACCTATAAGGGCCGATTGGTGGCTAAAGGATTCAGACAGATTCATGGTATTGACTATGATGAAACCTTTTCACCAGTCGCTATGACCAAATCCATCTGAATCCTACTTGCGATTGCAGCATACCACGACTATGAGATTTGGCAGATGGATGTCAAAACAGCATTCCTTTATGGGAATCTCCTCGAGGACGTGTATATGATACAGCCGGAGGGTTTTGAGGATCCAAAGCAAGCCAACAAAGTCTGTAAGCTGCGACAATCCATTTATGGATTAAAGCAAGCTTCTAGGAGTTGGAATCGACGTTTTGATGAAGTAGTCAAAGAATTTGGCTTCATCAGAAACGAAGATGAGTCTTGTGTCTACAAGAAGGTTAGTGGGAGCTCTGTAGCTTTTCTGGTCTTGTATGTGGATGACATACTACTCATTGGAAACGACGTCCCATGCTGCAATCTGTTAAAGATTGGCTAGGGAAGTGTTTCTCAATGAAGGACTTAGGGGAAGCAGCCTATATACTCGGTATAAAGATCTATAGATATAGATCTAAGAGACTGCTAGGCCTAAGTCAAAGTACATATATTGACAAGGTGTTGAAGCGGTTCAACATGCAAGATTTCATGAAGGGATTCTTGCCCATGTCACATGTAATCACTCTTTCGAAGAGTGGTTGTCCTTCCAATGAGATTGAGAAGGAACGAATGAGTAGAATACCCTATGTCTCAGCCATATGATCTATCATGTATGCCATGTTATGTACTAGACCAGATGTGTCATATGCCTTGAGTATGACAAGCAGATATTAATCCAATCCGGGTGAGAGTCACTGGATTTCAGTCAAGAACATCCTAAATTACTTGAGAAGAACTAAGGATGCTTTCTTGATATTTGGCGGTGAGGAAGAGTTGCGTGTAAGGGGTTACACTGATGCAAGCTTCCAAACTGACAGAGATGACTTTAGATCACATTCGGGATATGTGTTTTGCCTGAATGGGGCAGCGATGAGCTGGAAGAGTTCCAATCAAGAGACGGTGGTTGATTCTACAACAGAGGCTGAGTACATTGCTGCAAATGGCGCAGCAAAGGAAGCTGTTTGGATCAGAAAGTTTGTTTCTGAACTTGGTGTGGTTCCTAGCATTGCGGATCCAGTCAAGTTGTACTGTGACAACACTGGGGCGATCGCGCAATCGAAGGAACCCAGGTCACACCAGAAATCCAAGCACATGCTCAGGAAGTTCCATCTGATTCGAGATATTATCCATAGAGGAGACGTTCGGATATGCAAGATTCCTACAGATGAGAATCTGTCAGACCCGCTTACAAAGCCGCTTACGCAGTGGAAGCATGAAGGGCACACTAGGAGTATGGGCATACGAGATGCGCCAGATTGGCTCTAGTGCAAGTGGGAGACTGTTGGAATAGATGCCCTAGAGGCAATCTAGTTTAGTATGAATTTGTATATGGCTAGAAAATTCATTTATTATTTATTGGATATTTAATATAATGAAGTCCTTAGATTTAGAATTGTGTTGTTTATCTTAAATATCCCTAGTCCAGTATAATGATTAATGGGACAATCATCTATAGACTATTATGGGGTTGGATTGATATGGAGATATCATGATCCAACACATAGGCGTGCATTAAGGGTAATGACGCACTGGATTGACCCATCTCCGAGAAGGCTACATACACGTTATGTTAATTCACAAGTGCTTCTCGAGGTGCAATGGTATTGTCATCCATAGACTTGAAGTCACTAGATATTCTAGTTGTGGATTATTGTGATTTTGGTAGCGTTAAACGCTACACCGTAACTGGGTAGTTATAAAGCCGTGTACCGGATACAATAAGAAGCAAGCTTAGAGATCGTAGTGGACGTAGATAGAATTTGTCCCTCCCACATAACGGGAGCAAATATCCTAGGCCACTCGAGGGATATTGCTTATAGAATGTCTGGCCAGACTCAAATAAATGAATATGGGATATTGATGTTATTTGCACGAATAAGGCTATTCCCATGGATCGAGAAACTATGAATTGGATATACGAGTGTGACTTGTATGTCTCGTGTCCAATCCGGATATAGAGACAAAGGGATGAGACAATTACTTGTACAAAGGTTTTCAATATGACTATTCTATTAGTTGGCTAGAATGGATGTTTTGCTATAAACAGCTCCATATTAGCAAATTGTTTCTACCAACTAGATAGAACCTATGGGGTCACACTCTATATAGAGTTGAACTAGATTTGGGAATTAATTAATATGATTAATTAATTAGAAGGATCACTTTTCAAAACCTTGCAAACTTAGTAGGGACTAATTTTCAAGGAAGGGACTAAATTGAATTCTAGTAGAACTAGAATAAGTCCTTTAGGTAGTTGGCAAGGATTTGTTGGACTATATAAAGGAAACTCCTTCCTTCCTTCTCATACTTATGATTCAATTGATCATAACTTGAGTGGGAGAGAACAAAAAGGAGAGAGAGCAAGCAAGCTAAGGAGCCCCCGCCCCCTAGCTCGCCGCCCCCTTCGCGTCGGCCCACAAGGAGGCCGAACCTCCTTGTTTTCGGTCTCGTTTTGCATGATTCTTCTTCCTATTCCTCTTTCCGGGCTAGCACCAAGGATTGGAAGATCTAGCAATCAAATCTAGGCGTGGATCAACTATAGAGAACGTGACACAATTCGCGTTTGAAGTCATCAAAGGAGAACCCTAAGGTGTGTTCATTGATTTCTTTCTTTACCATCGTTATGTCTCTTGACTTGTGATCCTTGGATGGTTTTGCATGGTTAATTATTGTTTCCTTTGTGCATCCATGAATCAAAACCCAACAGCATGTACCAGAAGCACGACGAGGAAGGCGTCGCATTCATCAAAAAGTTCAGGACCAGGTCGCTGGAATGCGTCGATGAAGTAGCTGAGAGCCGCCATGTGGAGATCTGTTTCCAGGGCATGCACGACGAGTATAAAGGTATGCTAATCAATCTGAACATGCCTACTTTTTCAAAGTTTATTGACTGCACAAGGAACATCGAGCCACTGGTGGAGAGGAAGAAGAAGAGGTACACGAATGAACGGGCACCAGCAAGCTCTGGCTTCAAGATGGGGCGCCTTAGCTACAAGCGGGGACGCGAGCATTGTAATACCCCGTTTTAATTCGAAGGGTAAATTAGTAATTGGGACAAGAATTTATATTTTGTTTGCGAATGAAGAGTTTGGTAAATGTTGAGTTCAAAATGTAGTCGGAATGTTTATACAATATTATTATATTTTCCTACAAAACAATATTTTTGTTGTGTATTTGATTTTAGCATTTTATGTAGTTTATCTAAATAAAGTCTAGTGTGTACCCAACCCACTAGATGACTCTACCTATTGATGCACCCAAAACACTAGATTTATCTAGCAAAATGTGCTCCCAACACACACTAGCACAACCAAAAAAAAATGAAAGAGGACAAAGTCGGTGAAAGGAAGATTACTTCTCCAAGTAACAACTCAATATTTAAATGTCACTTTCACCTTTCTCTCTCACACACATCATAATTATTCCCTCTTTCTCTCTCTTACAAAACAAAACATTATTTCTCTCTCTCTCCCAAAACACACCCACGGCAAACCAAAACCCACCACCACCACCACCGTAGCCTCCATAACCACAACCGGTAACACCTCCACCACCACAACCTCCTTAGCTATCTCTCTCACTCTCCCTACCTTATTCCCCTCTGTCCGAAACAAGAGCCGCAGCTCCGTCGAGAAGGCCGACAGCCACCAAGGAGGCAGGCGACGAACCCACCCGTCGGAAAACCTCTGCTGCCACCTCCGGTCTCGCTCTCTCTCCCTTATTCGACCCCATAACTTGTTGGAATAGATGCCCTAGAGGCAATCTAGTTTAGTATGAATTTGTATTTGGCTAGAAATTCATTTATTATTTATTGGATATTTAATATAATGAAGTCCTTAGATTTACAATCGTGTTGTTTATCTTAAATATCCCTAGTCAAGTATAATGATTAAGTGGGACAATCATCTATAGACTAGTATGGGGTTGGATTGATATGGAGATATCACGATCCAACACATAGGTGTGCATTACGGAATGTTGCACTGGATTGACCCATCACCGAGAAGACTACATACACGTTATGTTGAGTCACAAGTGCTTCTCGGGTACAATGGTATTGTCATCCTTAGACTTGAAGTCACTAGATATTCTAGTTGTGGATCATTGTGATCTTGGTAGCGTTAAACGCTACACCGTAACTGGGTAGTTATAAAGGCGTGTACTGGATACAATGAGAAGCAAGCTTAGAGATCGTAGTGGACGTAGAGAGGATTTGCCCCTCCCACATAACGGGAGTAAATATCCTAGGCCACTCGAGGATAGTGCTTATAGAATGTCTGGCCAGACTCAAATAAATCAATATATGGGATATTGATGTTATTTGCACGAATAAGGCTATTCCATGGATCAAGAAACTAGGGATTGGATATACGAGTGTGACTTGTATGTCTCGTGTCCAATCCGGATATGGAGGCAAAGGGATGAGACAATTACTTGTACAAGGTTGTCTAGATGACTATTCTATTAGTTGGCTAGAATGGATGTTTTGCTAGAAACCGCTCCATATTAGCAAATAGTTGCTACCAACTAGATAGAACCTATGGGGTCACACGCTATATAGAGTTGTACTAGATTTGGAATTAATTAATTGGATTAATTAATTAGAAGGATCACTTTGCAAACCCTTGCAAACTTAGTAGGGACTAATTTGCAAGGAAGGGACTAAATTGAATTCTAGTAGGACTAGAATAAGTCCTTTAGGTAGTTAACAAGGAGTTGTTGGACTATATAAAGGACCCTCCTTCCTTCCTTTCTTCCTCATAACTTATGCTCTAGAGAGAACATAACAAGAGTGGGAGAGAACAAAGGAGAGAGAGAGCAAGCAACAAGGAGGACGCCGCCCCCTTGCCGCCGCCCCTCGTCCCCGACGCCACAAGAGGGCCGAAACCCCTCTTTGTGCCTCGTTTTGCGTGATTCCTTCACCCTCCTTTCATTCCGGGCTAGCACCAAGGAGATTGGAGATCTAGGATCAACTCTAGGCGTGGATCAACTATAGAGAACGTGACACTATTCGCGTTTGAAGTCATCAAGGAGAACCCAAAGGTGTGTTTATGATTTCTTACCTTCACTATCGTTATGCATCTAGACTTGTGATCCTTGGAGGGTTTTGCATGGTTGTTTGTTTGATTATGCTTCCGTTTGCGCGATCCATGAATCAAAACCCTACAGTGGTATCAGAGCCACAGGTCATAGAGCATAAACGTAGTTTATGTGTTACATTCTTGTTGTTTTACACCTTAATTTGTTGTTTATCGCGTAAAACAAGACAAATCAAGCATTGGATACAATTTGTCAAAGAATCAATCATAACAAGACCCAATTATTGCATTAGATGCATGAATTGGTAAGTTTGAGAAATTTTAGGATCTTAGATCTAGGGTTTGGGCATCCTTGGGGAAGAAGGAGTTCTCCCAAAACAAGGAAACAACCAAACTTGGGCTCCAAGCAAGGAGGTTGTTTTGGAAACAACCTCCACAAGGAGGTTCGGCCCCCAAGGGGACCGCCCCCTTGCTTGCCGCCCAAGCTTGGCGCCCTAAGGGGCCGGGCGGCCCTAACCCGCGGGCCTAGCTTGCGGGTTTTGGGCCGGGCCGGCCCTAGGGCTTTATGGTTCACTTTGTTTGGGCCCGGGCAATTGGATTGTTGGGCCCATGGACCGTTTTAACCCTAGAAATCCTAAAATCAATTAAAATTGACCAAGCGCGTTAAAATTGGATTTTAACTGTTTATGTGCAAATCGCATGGTGATTGGATATGGCCTTAGGATGTGGTTTGATGTGGATGTTTAATTTTGTGGTTTGGTTTTACGGCCTGCGAGCTGATCAATTAATTGTAATAATTAATTAGGGTTTTATGGCCTGCGTGCCATTTTTTTTCTCAACTTGTGAGATTTATTTTATTTAGTATAGATATTAGCTAGTGCTAGATAAAGTAGATTGTTAGCCAAGATTGAAGAAAAGAAGCCCGAAGCCAAAGAAGCCACAAAAGATGGAGCATGGAGCATGGAGCACACCACATGACTATGAAGGATGGATCAAAAGATCAAGACGCATGGAGATGTGTTTGTTTAGGGTTCATAGATAATTCCATTGGCTTGGAATTATCTTAGTCTAGAAAAGGCCATATCCACATCACGTTTAATTTCTGTTTTGTGGTTGTTTATTTATTATCTTATTATTTGTGTGGTTGGTGTATGGATGATGCATGCAATTAGGATAATAAGATAGTTAGACAACCCGGATCTATTATTTGGAGTTGTGCCCAAACTCAAATAGATAGATTAGTTGATATTGATCAACAAGATAATTAAAATTGAATTGAAAAATCCCTCAAAATTCAATATTGTGTTCTTGCCTTCTCGTTATTTAAACACTCATTATCATCATTATTTATCAAATTCGTGCGTGCCAAAGCATGGCGACTTGGTTCATAATGATGGAATGCGATGGCACGTAACAATGTGCAATTGTTTAGATAAGAGGTTGAACACAACTAGGCTATTAATTTGATTAAGAAACCTAGAGGCAATCAATTGGGATTATCCATATGGATGGATAAATAAGGAGTTATTTGCCCGATTGAACCAAGAGTTGCATATGAGATGCAATTGGAATTGTTCCTACCTAAGAAGTAGTCAAATTATGGGTGACTTGCCAAAGCAAGCTCATAAGGAGATGAAAAAGATGGATCTTGGCCCACTAGAAAATATAATGATATTTTCCGCATTAATATCTTGAGGGTTATTAATCCGTAGAAAAATAGTGGGAGCTATATTTAATAAACTAGCCATTATTAAATATAGTCAAAATTTCACAAATACTAAAACTTGCGTATTTCCTTTTTGTAGAATTCCAAATGGCAAACAACTCATCGAGTTCACAACATTCCCTACGATCTGTCCTTGAGAAGGACAAGCTCTCTGGAACCAACTTCCTTGATTGGTACAGAAACTTGAGAATTGTTCTCAAACAAGAGAAGAAGCTGTACGCAATAGAGGCGCATGTTCCAGAAGGTCCAGAGAATCAGACACCTGCTGCCTTAAAGGCGTATCAAAAGCGTGTTGATGACGCTAATGATGCGGCTTGCCTAATGCTTTGCACCATGACCTCTGAGCTTCAGAAGCAACATGAGAACATGAATGCTGTCGATATGATCGAACATCTAAAGCAGCTCTTCCAAGAGCAGGCGAGGGTAGAGAGGTATGAGGTCTCAAAGGCGCTGTTCAAATGTCATCTAGCAGAAGGGAACCCGGTGGGACCCCACGTACTCCGAATGATCGGGTACTTGGAGAATCTCGCCCGGCTTGGGTTCCCGGTCGGCCAAGAGTTGGCAACCGATCTCGTGTTGCAATCGTTGCCCGAGAGTTATGGACAGTTCATTATGAACTATAACATGAACGAGATCGTTAAACCACTGCCAGATTTGCTCAATATGTTGAGGACGGCTGAACAGAGCATCAACAAGGGTAAGGGCAAGGCCATTATGATGGTGCATAAAGGAAAGGGCAAAAAGTTTGCATCTTCCTCCAAGGGCAAAGGCAAGTCAGTTGCCAAGTCCAAGGAACAAGCCCTTAAGCCTGTTGGTGCCATTGCCAAGATCGTGACTAAGGGTGAGTGTTACTACTGTAGTCAACCGGGACACTGGAGGAGGAACTGCCCAAAATATCTGGAGGACAAGAGGCTTGGAATAGTGATTCCACCACCACCAGGTATTTTTGTTGTAGATGTCAATTTAACTGTCTCTACATCATGGGTATTAGATACTGGATGTGGATCTCATATTTGTCGAAATATGCAGGATCTAAAGAGAAGTAAAAGATTGGCTAAAGGGGAGGTAGATCTGCGCGTTGGGAATGGAGCAAAGGTTGCTGCGTTGGCCATAGGCGTGTGCGAGCTATCTCTGCCTTCAGGATTAGTTTTAGAATTAAATAATTGCTATTTTGTGCCTGCTATGAGCATAAACATTATTTCTATTTCTTGTTTGGACAAGGAAGGTTTTATTATTTCAATAAAGAACAATTGTTGTTCCTTTTATTTGAATAATATTCACTATTTTAGTGCGCAATTATTTAATGGACTTTATGTTCTTGATCTAAGCAATCCTGTCTACAACATTAATACCAAGCGGATTAAAATAAATGATTTAAATCCAGCTTATTTATGGCATTGTCGTTTAGGCCACATAAATGAGAAACGTGTATCTAGACTCCATAAGGATGGATTACTAGACTCATTTGATTTTGAATCATATGAGACATGTGAGGCTTGTTTATTGGGAAAAATGACAAAGTCCCCTTTCAATAAGAAAGGTGAGAGGACTAGTGAGCAATTGGCGCTCATACATACCGATGTGTGTGGGCCATTTGCCACGCCTGCCAGGGGTGGTTATGTCTACTTCATTACGTTTACTGATGATTACAGTAGATATGGATTTGTCTACCTTATGAGGGCAAAATCCGAATCCTTTGAAGTGTTCAAAGAATTCAAGAATGAAGTAGAGAAGCAACTTGGCAAAAGTATCAAGGCTCTACGATCGGATCGTGGAGGAGAATACTTGAGCCAAGAGTTTGACGACTATCTTAAAGAGTGTGGGATCGTGTCCCAACTCACTCCACCCGGAACGCCACAATGGAATGGCGTGTCCGAGAGGAGGAATCGAACCCTATTGGATATGGTTCGGTCTATGATGTGTCAAACCGATCTTCCATTATCATTTTGGGGCTACGCTCTATTAAGTGCAGCTTTCACCATTAACCGTGTTCCATCTAAACCAGTCATGAAGACACCATATGAGATGTGGAGTGGGAGGCGTCCCACACTGTCGTTCATGAGGATTTGGGGCTGCGATGTCTATGTAAAACGTTTACAATCAGACAAGCTAGGGCCTAAATCGGATAAGTGTAAATTTGTGGGGTACCCTAAGGAAACTAAGGGATACTACTTCTACAATCCAACCGAGAACAAAGTGTTTGTTGCTCGGACCGGCGTGTTTCTAGAAAGAGAGTTTGTCTCTAAAGAAGCAAGTGGGAGGAATGTAGAACTTGAAGAAGTTCAAGAACCACAAATCACTGAACCGATTATGGAACATGAACAGGAGTCACAAGCAGTTGTGGATCCACCTGTTCAGGTAACACAAGAGCTTCGTAGATCTAGTAGAGTGCGCCAGGAACCTGAGAGGTACGGACTTCTCGTAACTGATTCCGGTGACACGATGCTCATAGATGATGAGCCTACTACCTATGAGGAGGCCATGAATGGCCCAGACTCACAGAAGTGGCTTGAGGCCATGAGATCCGAGATGGAATCCATGTATACCAACAAAGTACGGACTTTGGTGGAACCACCTGATGGGGCGCGGCCCATAGGGTGCAAGTGGGTCTTCAAGAAGAAGATCGACATGGATGGTAATGTGATTACCTATAAGGGCCGATTGGTGGCTAAAGGATTCAGACAGATTCATGGTATTGACTATGATGAAACCTTTTCACCAGTCGCTATGACCAAATCCATCCGAATCCTACTTGCAATTGCAGCATACTACGACTATGAGATTTGGCAGATGGATGTCAAAACAGCATTCCTTTATGGGAATCTCCTCGAGGACGTGTATATGATACAGCCGGAGGGTTTTGAAGATCCAAAGCAAGCCAACAAAGTCTGTAAGCTGCAACGATCTATTTATGGATTGAAGCAAGCTTCTAGGAGTTGGAATCGACGTTTTGATGAAGTGGTCAAAGAGTTTGGCTTCATCAGAAACGAAGATGAGTCTTGTGTCTACAAGAAGGTTAGTGGGAGCTCTATAGCTTTTCTGGTCTTGTATGTGGATGACATACTACTCATTGGAAACGACATTCCCATGCTGCAATCTGTGAAAGATTGGCTAGGAAAGTGTTTCTCAATGAAGGACTTAGGGGAAGCAGCCTATATACTCGGTATAAAGATCTATAGAGATAGATCTAAGAGGTTGCTAGGCCTAAGTCAAAGTACATATATTGACAAGGTGTTGAAACGGTTCAACATGCAAGATTCCAAGAAGGGATTCTTGCCCATGTCACATGGAGTCACTCTTTCGAAGAGTGGTTGTCCTTCCAATGAGATTGAGAAGGAACGCATGAGTAGGATTCCTTATGCCTCGGCCATAGGATCTATCATGTACGCCATGTTATGTACTAGACCAGATGTGTCATATGCCTTGAGTATGACAAGCAGATACCAATCCAATCCAGGTGAGAGTCACTGGATTGCTGTCAAGAACATCCTAAAGTACTTGAGAAGAACTAAGGATGCTTTCTTGATGTTTGGCGGTGAGGAAGAGTTGCGTGTAAGGGGTTACACTGATGCAAGCTTCCAAACCGACAGAGATGACTTTAGATCACAATCGGGATATGTGTTTTGCCTGAATGGAGCAGCGGTGATCTGGAAGAGTTCCAAGCAAGAGACGGTAGCTGATTCTACAACAGAGGCTGAGTACATTGCTGCAAATGGCGCAGTAAAGGAGGCTGTTTGGATCAGAAAGTTTTTTTCTGAACTTGGTGTGGTCCCTAGCATTGCGGATCCAGTGGAGTTGTTCTGTGACAACACTGGGGCGATCGCGCAATCGAAGGAACCAAGATCGCACCAGAAGTCCAAGCACGTGCTCAGGAAGTTTCATCTGATTCGAGATATTATCGATAGAGGAGACGTTCGGATATGCAAGATTCCTACAGATGATAATCTGTCAGACCCGCTTACGAAGCCTCTCACGCAGTGGAAGCATGAAGGGCACACTAGGAGTATGGGCATACGAGATGCGCCAGATTGGCTCTAGTGCAAGTGGGAGACTGTTGGAATAGATGCCCTAGAGGCAATCTAGTTTAGTATGAATTTGTATTTGGCTAGAAATTCATTTATTATTTATTGGATATTTAATATAATGAAGTCCTTAGATTTACAATCGTGTTGTTTATCTTAAATATCCCTAGTCAAGTATAATGATTAAGTGGGAAAATCATCTATAGACTAGTATGGGGTTGGATTGATATGGAGATATCACGATCCAACACATAGGTGTGCATTACGGAATGTTGCACTGGATTGACCCATCACCGAGAAGACTACATACACGTTATGTTGAGTCACAAGTGCTTCTCGGGTACAATGGTATTGTCATCCTTAGACTTGAAGTCACTAGATATTCTAGTTGTGGATCATTGTGATCTTGGTAGCGTTAAACGCTACACCGTAACTGGGTAGTTATAAAGGCATGTACTGGATACAATAAGAAGCAAGCTTAGAGATCGTAGTGGACGTAGAGAGGATTTGCCCCTCCGACATAACGGGAGTAAATATCCTAGGCCACTCGAGGATAGTGCTTATAGAATGTCTGGCCAGACTCAAATAAATCAATATATGGGATATTGATGTTATTTGCACGAATAAGGCTATTCCATGGATCGAGAAACTAGGGATTGGATATACGAGTGTGTCTTGTATGTCTCGTGTCCAATCCGGATATGGAGGCAAAGGGATGAGACAATTACTTGTACAAGGTTGTCTAGATGACTATTCTATTAGTTGGCTAGAATGGATGTTTTGCTAGAAACCGCTCCATATTAGCAAATAGTTGCTACCAACTATATAGAACCTATGGGGTCACACGCTATATAGAGTTGTACTAGATTTGGAATTAATTAATTGGATTAATTAATTAGAAGGATCACTTTGCAAACACTTGCAAACTTAGTAGGGACTAATTTGCAAGGAAGGGACTAAATTGAATTCTAGTAGGACTAGAATAAGTCCTTTAGGTAGTTAACAAGGAGTTGTTGGACTATATAAAGGGCCCTCCTTCCTTCCTTCCTCATAACTTATGCTCTAGAGAGAACATAACAAGAGTGGGAGAGAACAAAGGAGAGAGAGAGCAAGCAACAAGGAGGACGCCGCCCCCTTGCCGCCGCCCCTCGTCCCCGACGCCACAAGAGGGCCGAAACCCCTCTTTGTGCCTCGTTTTGCGTGATTCCTTCACCCTCCTTTCATTCCGGGCTAGCACCAAGGAGATTGGAGATCTAGGATCAACTCTAGGCGTGGATCAACCTTAGAGAACGTGACACTATTCGCGTTTGAAGTCATCAAGGAGAAACCAAAGGTGTGTTTATGATTTCTTACCTTCACTATCGTTATGCATCTAGACTTGTGATCCTTGGAGGGTTTTGCATGGTTGTTTGTTTGATTATGCTTCCGTTTGCGCGATCCATGAATCAAAACCCTACATAACTCTCTTCCTCTTAGTGCTTCGACCCAAGGAGGAGGAAGAGTAGCAGCATTTCACTACAAGAGAACCCAGAACCACCGTGTCGCCGCAAACCACCATACTTTCCGGCGAGAAGCTCAACCGAGCTAACCGGAGCGACCCATCCTCTCCCGTTGGTACCAATAAACTCCTAGAGGTCCGAGGAGTCCATTAGAAACATCAAACAGAGCCAATAATGCCGGATTCATCGGCGATGTTCATCACCGCCAAACACCACCTTCGGAGACGAGACCCGTTGCGTCTCTTGACCATTTCTCGCGATTCTTCGCATGGGTAAACTCTAAATCATCCTCTATTTCATTTTTAATCATCAAAATCTGAGCTTGATAGCTTAAAATCGATTTGGGTTTGTTGGGTTGAGGATTTTATGCTTTTGTTCATAAAGGGGGTTGTTTATGTAGTTTCTGAAAAGTTGAGGGTGAGTAGTGCACTGCATGTTATATTCTGAAAAGTTTGGGGTGATTTGTGTACAAAGTGAAACTGCTTATTGTGGGGTGTAACTAAGTGTCTTTAATGCTAAGTTTTGGGGATTTAAATGTTGTTTATATAAACTGCATATAATATATGACATTAAAAATGTGATTTTTGGATTAAAGTTATATCCTAATATTTCTATATGTTAATTTTGGCTATACAAAAGTAAATTGGTTGTTAAAATTATATAGAAATTTATTAGTATGAAATATAGTGGTTTCTATTGAAAATAAGCAAGATAAAATATACTTTTTTTTATTCACTTAATTTCAGTTTGTTTAACTAAATAGTTTTAAGTGCTTGTAAACTAGTATTTTGAGTAAAATGGATTATTTTGACAATATTGATAAAATTAAATAAGTTAGAAGTTAATTTGTGAAATAACTAATAAGTAGACTCTTTAAATAAAAATCCATATTTCTATTATTTGATATTACTTGATTATTTTCTCCATAAAGTATAAATTACCTCTCCAACAACAATTTATATGTATATATGACTTGTTTTTATTGGAATAAACATTTTGTGAATCTCATCTATGAATTTAATTCTTTTATAGTATATACACTTTCTAATAAATAAATAGCTATAATTGAATTAGTTTGAATTAATTGTTGTACTCACTTTTGAATAGATATTTTGTTTATTAAATTATTATTTCCTAAATAAAAGAGTGTATAAACTTGGTATTGGATTTATTTCTCAATAACTTTACGAATTTGTATGTGTATAAGTTGTAATATTTTTATGAGAAAAATATAAGTGTTAATGTCACAAGTTAATTAAGTAATTGTTGCATGCTAATAATTAATGGGGTAAAGGGGGGTAACTTCAAATGACACGTTATGAGTTATAGCATTTTGCATATCATACTTGCACAATTAAATTTGTAAATTGATTTAGGAATTATAAATTTATAGGTGACAAGTTTGTAAGCAAGGGCCACATATATCCGTAGAAGCATTTTCGTGATATTTGCTTTGCTACTTGAGGTGAGTACATATGCCTAACCTAGTGTGCCCGTCCTCCTTTCGTGTCCAAATATTTTTATGACTTTTACGTCTCAAATGTGATTTGTGATTTACGTGTTTAACATGATATTTCAATTACGCGTCCAACTATTTTCGTGATATATACGTCTCAAATGTGATTTGTGATATATGTGCTTAACGTGGAATTTTAAATACTTGTCTAAACAATTCTTTTGAAAACTATCACTTGTAATTAATAATACGTAATAACGTAAATATTTGAAAACACAGGTAAAAGACAATAGTATGAAAACACTTAGATAATATTTCATCATTTCCAATAGTATGTATTATTTCACTGGTAAAGACATTATGGTTGTAATATAAATAACTATGTTGGTGTTTGTTTTGATTACCATTGTTCCCCCGCACCCGGGAGCGATCTTGGGTGTGGGGCGACGTCCCGTATTTCTCCCAAGACGAAGTACGGGGGTGTCACAGGTGGTATTAGAGCAGACTATCCAATAAGGGATTAAAACATGTAGGGCAACTTAAAATTGATATAGGGAAAGATAAATAAAACTGGAAAAGTCGATCGGGTTATGGGTAGTCTAAGTGCTGGTATTGATCTCACCCATGTTCTTTCTTGCTAATTTTTATGTGATTAAATGGTGCTTGGATTATTTCATTCGAATTGGTAACCTCTGTTTTGATGGACTAATTTACAAGTGTTACCCATGTTGTGGAGAATGAGATATATGGATTATCAGAATCAGATTCTGAATTGCAAGTGATTTGAGAAGATGAGTTATATATCACTAAGAATAATTATCAAATGCATAATTTAACCCCCATGAGTTTGTTGATACCTGAATTATTTGATGTCTTCATTTTGATTGGTTGTTAGATAAGTAACGCTCTTAAAATACGAGAAAGTTGATTATGAATTATAGAAATTGGATTGTGAATTGTGAATGATGCATTACGCTATTTGAAAATTTATATGTTGCGAATAAGATTCATATGAATTGCCAAATGTGATATGATGGTTATGCATTTATAAGAAATGTACAATAAGTGAATGCAATAGAAGGTAACTGTTAAATCACTGGGGTAATATGCTAGGAGGACCCGATAAGGATAGACGGTTCAGAGCAACAATCACACGGAGTACTTCTTTATTCGATAGTAATGCTGTAGGAATATATGACCCTTGTGACAACTTTGGGGGAAAAGTATTAGATTTTGACCGTTGGAGACTTTGGGTTAAAGACACGTAATGAAAATATTGAAACATTTGACTGGTGAACCCTAGTTTCATTAAGAAGATATGTTGAAGACTTTGAAAATATATTTTAGGTACCGATTGAGATATTAATTTAGATTCAGTGGTTGAGAATAAATTTATTTTTGAGTCTTTTCTAGTAATCAAAGAAAATTATTCGAGGAAAGGTCCCACCCACCCACACCTGAGAAACTAAGAAGTCAACCCGTTAAGTTTTGACTAGTTTAAATACATTTTTACAGCCTTGGTGATTGGAGAGATTTTTCTATGTAAATGGTTGAATGGAGTCTACTTCTTCATAATATTATTCTAAGATTTGTGCTAGGCTGCTTTGTCATTTGAGGGTACCGATGATATATAACTATTTGAGGCATTACTTGTATTCCGATTACTCTACCGTTGCTTGATAATTGGGATGCCTATTCGGTTACGTATTGATTTCGGAATTATAGGTTTCGGTGGGTAAACTATGAAAGAAGTATTTTTGGTTCCTTGATGGTAGCTTTTAATATTTGGACGCACCCTATGACAGATCTAAGCCGATTTATTATGAAGTCACATATTTAGTATTGCATTGGAGTTCTGACTCAGATTTTGAAATTTAAGTTTAGAGCCTAATAAATTTATACTTGGAGCCTCCTATTTCAAGACGACTGCTCGGGAGATATTATTTTGTGAGAAATTTTGGAAGCCTCCTATATTTAACTATTGCATACTTGGAGTGTCATAGCAACATCGATGCTCATGGTCGAGGAATGTGCTCAGTTATGAATTGTCACTAAGGGATGTATATTTTATCATATGTCATTCTAAAGTTCTAACTTTTTGTTGGGCTTAGGGGAAAAGTTGTACATTCTTCAACTTCGCATTATTTGATTTAGTGGGTGATACGAACTTTAGGGAGATGATATTACTAGTTACCTAGGAAGAAAATGTTAAGAAAAGACTTGGAGTTCGAGTAGAAAATTGGAGACACATTATAGCTTTAAGTTTGGGGATTTGTTTCAATATAGGCATGACGTTAGTGTTTCAAGTTATTTGGTTGAACTTGCATGAATCCACATTTTTCATTGGAGTAACAAATTTGGACTAAGAAGAGTTATGGATTCAAATGGTTGATTGGGGTCAATTAGAATACTTTGTAGAAGCAAACGGTCACCAAGTCGAATATGAATACTTTAGTACCCTCTATGTACAACAATTGGTTATCAAGGTACTACCCTAAGTTTTCTTAGGTACTAGACGCATAGAAAACTTAGCATAAGGAATCCAGCTCCGGATATGACTGTAGGACATAGTTTGAATCTTATAGAGTAATTGCTTCAGTACTTGATTAGATCAAAATGATTTGAGGTATATATGGGTAACATGCGATTAAAACGGGGACTCTGTCATGTGAAATTTTGGAGGAACTTTGAAGAAACGATGACATTTGGATCAAAATTTAGAGGACCAATCCACTAAGTTTTAGATTCCCTAGGCTAACTTGGTTTGGAGACAATAAGTTCGATTCTAAGATGCCTATTTGGAGTTCTTTTGCTTAGATCAACTACTCTGAGGAATCTGGTTATTGATGTTGACGGGAATTCTCCATACTGTGTGTGGACTAATAAGCCTTTGTAAGTATTTAGGAGTTGTGTAGCATAATATTATGTCTCGGTATCCTAACTTTTTCTTACTTGAGGTACATATTATTCCTATAAATCTTAATTGAGATCTTGTTGTTAATGTCTTGATGTGGTATAAATTGTTCGCTTAATCGAGGTTTGGCTACGAGGAATGAATCGTATAAGTTTCTTGGGAGTCCGTCTTTCAAATTGAGCCTTCTCTAATAATTTGAAACAGTATTATGGGATTCCTGAGTGGCATCGTGAAATTTGGGTTGGTATCTAGATTTATAAGATTAAGGAGAACTAGTTATTTTAAAAGTCTTGCTTGTTATTTTCTTAAGTCATGTTTGGGATGAATAAAGCGCTTTACATATCTAAGAAGTTGATAGTTTCTTAGGCCGTTGCTGTATGGAGTTTTTTCACCTGAAAATCACCAGAGGAGCATAAATTTTGAGTCATGAATTACTGTTGCAGTCACGAAAACAGCTGGATTACGTGTTATGTGTTTGGAGAATACATTTTAAATCCTTTGTTGATTCACGTTCTGGACTACTGGCAATATCAAGTACATACTAAAGGTTAATTTAGTAGTTTATCAAGACTTTAGAGGTTTATTGTAATATTTCAGTCACTTGGTGTAATTAGGCTATGCCTATCGAATTATGGTACAAATTCAGGCTTCAGATAGTTAGTACAGTTCACCATTGCAAGGGTGAAAATGGGAGTGTTATCACTCAATAGATATTTGAGTTCATGGGATGTTTGTTCTCTTACCGACTGTTTTTGGGTGTTACACAAGTTTATGGGGTTACTCTATGTCTTATTTGTTTGAACCAAATGTTATAAATTTTCTTTAGTAGACCTTGTGAGACGAGTTATCAAGAGGAAATTGGCTAGTGGGGACGTTATCTTACCCGGTATTCAGGTAAAGCAACCTCCGACTGGATAATCATGTACTGGTAGAACGATATAGGTTTCGATAAGAAATAGAAATAGGAAAAATGACTTATGAATGTCTTTTAAAGTCATAGGATCTTGGAGGGTACCTTCATTTTTGTCTTAGCTTATTTTGGAGATAGACATAATTTCAAATAAGAATTTACTCTGGAACAACAGTGATACGGTCCATATCCTGCAACTAAATAAGTATATCCACGACTTGTAGTAGCCAAGTATGACCATCCATTTTGGTAAATTATATTGAGTTCCGGGGACGTTACTCCTCTAAGGGGGGGAGGATGTCACCCTTCGATTAGCACCCTTCGTTTAGAACTACTACGTGAGACCGCTACACGATTAAAACCTCAATATCATTAAGTCGGATCAAGAATTTTCACTTTTGTAATATATATAAGTTATAGCATTACTTGATATTTCATATACATTTCATATTACAATATGTGCATAAAATGGAGGTTTATCGATTATGAGAGAGTTCATGTTTCTAATTTCAAGAATTACTGGTTGGTTGCGTGGTTTTGGAATCACAAATATTTGTTTGATTTTAGCTTCGAGGACGAATCTACCTTTAAGGGGGGAAGGATGTAATACCCCGTTTTAATTCGAAAGGTAAATTAGTAATTGGGACAAGAAATTATATTTTATTTGCGAATGACGAGTTTGGTAATTGTTGAGTTCAAAATGTAGTCGGAATGTTTATACAATATTATTATATTTTCCTACAAAACGATATTTTTGTTGTGTATTTGATTTTTAGCATTTTATGTAGTTTATCTAAATAAAGTCTAGTGTGTACCCAACCCACTAGATGACTCTACCTATTGATGCACCCAAAACACTAGATTTATCTAGCAAAATGTGCTCCCAACACACACTATTACAACCAAAAAAAAATGAAAGAGTACAAAGTCGGTGAAAGGAAGATTACTTCTCGAAGTAAAAACTCAATATTTAAATGTCACTTTCACCTTTCTCTCTCTCTCACACATCATAATTATTCCCTCTCTCTCTCTCTCTCTCTCTCTCTCTTACAAAACAAAACATTGTTTCTCTCTCTCTCTCTCCCAAAACACACCCACGGCAAACCAAAACCCACCACCACCACCGTAGCCTCCATAACCACCACCGGTACCACCTCCACCACCACAAACTACTTAGCTATCTCTCTCACTCTCCCTACCTTCTTCCCCTCTGTCCGAATCAAGAGTCGCAGCTCCGTCGAGAAGGCCGCCAGCCACCAAGGAGGCAGCCGACGAACCCACCCGTCGGAAAACCACCGCTGCCACCTCCGGTCTCGCTCTCTCTCTCCCTTATTCGAACCCCTAAATCTCTTTCTCTTAGTGCTTCGACCCAAGGAGGAGGAAGAGTAGCAGCAGTTCACTACGAGACAGCCCAGAACCACCGTGTCGCCGCAAACCACCATACTTTCCAGCGAGAAGCTCAACCGAGCTAACCGGAGCGACCCATCCTCTCCCGTTGGTACCAATCAACTCCTGGAGGTCCGAGGAGTCCATTAGCAACATCAAACAGAGCCCATAACGCCGGATTCATCGGCGATGTTCATCACCGCCAACCACCACCTTCGGAGACGAGACCCGCTTCGTCTCTTGACCATTTCTCGCGATTCTTCGCATGGGTAAACTCTAAATCACCCTCTATTTCATTTTTAATCATCAAAATCTGAGCTTGATAGCTTAAAATAGATTTGGGTTTGTTGGGTTGAGGATTTTATGCTTTTGTTCATAAAGGGGGTTGTTTATGTAGTTTATGAAAAGTTGAGGTGAGTAGTGCACTGCATGTTATATTCTGAAAAGTTTGGGGTGATTTGTGTACAAAGTGAAACTGCTTATTGTGGGGTGTAATCTAGTGTCTTTAATGCTAAGTTTTGGGGTTTTAAATGTTGTTTATATAAACTGCATATAATATATGACATTAAAATTGTGATTTTTGGATTAAAGTTATATCCTAATATTTCTATATGTTAATTTTGGCTATACAAAAGTAAATTGGTTGTTAAAATTATATAGAAATTTATTTGTATGAAATATAGTGGTTTCTATTGAAACTAAGCAAGATAAAATATACTTTGTTTTATTCACTTAATTTCGGTTTGTTTAACTAAATAGTTTTAAGTGCTTGTAAACTAGTATTTTGAGTAAAATGGTTTATTTTGAAAATATTGATAAAATAAAATAAGTTGGAAGTTAATTTGTGAAATAACTAATAATGTAGACTCTTTAAATAAAAATCCATATTTCTATTATTTGATATTACTTGATCATTTTTTCCATAAAGTAGAAATTACCTCTCCAACAACAATTTATATGTATATATGACTTGTTTTTATTGGAATAAACATTTTGTGAATCTCATCTATGAATTTAATTCTTTTATAGTATATACACTTTCTCATAAATAAATAGCTATAATTGATTTAGTTTGAATTAATTGTTGTACTCACTTCTGAATAGATATTTTGTTTATTAAATTATTATTTCTTAAATAAAAAAGTGTATAAACTTAGTATTGGATTTATTTCCCAATAACTTTACGAATTTGTATGTGTATAATTTGTAATATTTTTATGAGAAAAATATAAATGTTAATGTCACAAGTTAATTAAGTAATTGTTGCATGCTAATAATTAATAGGGTAAAGGGGGACAACTTCAAATGACACGTTAGGAGTTATAGCATTTTGCATATCATACTTGCACAATTAAATTTGTAAATTGATTTAGGAATTATAAATTTGTAGGTGACAAGTTCGTAAGCAAGGGCCACATATATCCGTAGAAGCATTTTCGTGATATTTGCTTTGCTACTTGAGGTGAGTAAATATGCCTAACCTAGTGTGCCCGTCCTCCTTTCGTGTCCAAATATTTTAATGACTTTTACGTCTCAAATGTGATTTGTGATTTACGTGTTTAACCTGATATTTCAATTACGCGTCCAATTATTTTCGTGATATATACGTCTCAAATGTGATTTGTGATATATGTGCTTGACGTGGAATTTTAAATACTTGTCTAAACAATTCTTTTGGAAACTATCACTTGTAATTAATGATACGTAATAACGTAAAGTGGAAACAGTTGTGCGGTGGAACCATATGCGGATTATTGTTTATTGTGGTTATGATATTTTGCTCGGTTGCAATTGTCCCGGGCTGCTCCATGTACTCACCTCTCTGGCCGCAAGAGTCTTAGGGGGGTGCGGGCACTTAAGGTCTTGGATGCATGCGAGATGGTTGGTTCTATATTATTGGTTCGTTCCCCGCTACAACTAAATAAAAATGTAAATTTTGAAGATGTGGATGATGGATTAATATTGGATATTGGGAATTTCCTAATTGGGACAAATATTGTGGACTGGAATGTTTCCTTTGGATAAATGTACATTTGTACTATGATGATTTGAGAACGCATTTCTGGAAATAAAAGATTAAAAGTTCAAAAATATATTTATTTTCTCACATGAGAACATATTTGTTTACTTCTTACATATCATCCTTATTTCTTAAAATAAAATCATGCCTCATTCCGATTTACACGTTGGGATGTTTACTTACTCAACATTTTTGTGCTGACTTTGGAAAAACTGCGGTCTTTGTTTCTTCCCCCTGCAGGTCTAGGTGAAGGGAGATCGGCTTAAGGGAAAATGCGGAATCATGTAGTTGTGATTAGTACTAAATATTTGAAAACAGTTAGATAGTATTTCATCATGTCCAATAGTATGTATTATTTCACTGTTGAAGACATTATGGTTGTAATATAAATAACTATGTTGGTGTTTGTTTTGATTACCATTGTTCCCCCGCACCCGGGAGCGATCTTGGGTGTGGGGCGACATCCCGTATTTCTCCCACGACGAAGTTCGGGGGTGTCACAAGCATGATGTTAACGCAGTCTCTGCTCCAAAACAACCGCGAGGTCCACCAAAAGAGCCACCTCCACTACCATGCTTGATCGCAGAGGTCACAGGCTTATGCAAACAGTGGAGGAAAGATGGGGTCCTACCTGCATTGGAGCATAAACCTTCCGGAGAACAATGACGAGAACAAAGATGGTGTGAATGCCATGGTCAAGTCATGCACCCAACCAAAGAGTGCAGGAAATTGAGATTGCTGGTAGACAGAAAAATTAAGGAAGGACAACTGGTCCTTGATGAGCCAAAAGATGTGCGCAAAATCCACTGCCCTCTCACTCACAGCAGGAGCCCAAGGGAAAGGAGATAGAGATGATATCGATTTTGTGATTATGAGGAAGTCGCAGATGAAGGCATTCCAGTTGTAGCTGAAATCCATGAAGATGAAGATTATGCCTTGGACACGGAGGATTCTCGAGCAGAACGGATGAAGAGCTCGCGCAAATTCGCAAAAGTTCTTTGATGACATGAACTTCTCGAACGCGTGCCGCCAAGAAATGACGAAAGCAATTATAAGGGTGGCAGAAGACTATGGAGAGGAGCTCGTGGTCTCAAATGGCAAAATTATCATAGTCGCGCAATCAAGCGGTTTGGTCATGACGTTCGATGATTCAGACAAAAAGATGGACGCGAACCATCAGAGGTCGTTGTATGTGATTGTCGTTGTCAATGGCATCGAGTTCAAAAGTGCCTTTGTCGATGGGGGAGCAACAGTGAATGTGATTTCACTCAGCACCCTTGAGCTGGCTGGAATCCCAGAGAGCAAAATCGTCAACAGACCATCATCGTTGATGGGTTTCGGGAGTGACTCGAGAATGAATGTTGGTTGGATTCATCTAGGAATCCAGATTGGTAGAATCAAGTGGTCAGCCAAATTTCATTTAATAAATGCGAGCACCACATACCACATGATTATCGGGCTAGCATGGATTCATCGCTTCGATGCCATACCTTCCATGGCTCACCAAGTAATGAAAGCCATCTGGAGGGACAGAGTAGTGGAAATACCAGCCTCAGTGAACCCTTTTAACTTGGATGATGCACACTTGTTTGAGGCGGTCATTCACAGAAATGGCAGATGAGGAAACCCCAGCACCATTTCAGCCAACTCCCTTGCCCAAGTGGGAGGAAATCAATGACCAATCACCAACAGGGGAGATGGTGATGCGGGAATCCTAGAAGGAGAAGCATCCCACACAAGAGGAAGTACCAAAGATATCCTACCAAAAGAAGAATGTTTACACCCTGAAGAGGGTCATAGAACATAATGATAAAGGTAAAACAAGTGGGCATTTTCTATGCCAATGGGAGAAGTGTTATCACATCTGAAGGTGTGCGGGGTCATCTTCGACCCCTCCCATCGAAGATGTCCCTGAGGAAATTTGTGAGCTGACAGAAGCTCCAAACAAAGATAAAGACAAAACACCACTGGATGAGTTGAAAGAAGCTCCTGAATGCATGGAAGATTGTCCAAAACCCTAGAAGAAGGAACTGAATGAAGTATTCTTGATTCCAATAGAGGAGAATAAAAGACCAGTCTTCCTGAGCGCAGATCTCGATGTCAAGGAAGAGCAAGGTTTGCTGAAGTTTCTGAAAGAATACAATGATGTTTTTTCATGGGATTATGATGAAATTCCAGGCTTGGACAAGGAGGTTACTATGCATAGACTGGATGTTATTCCGGGATCAAAGCCGATAAAGCGGAGCGTGAGAAACTTTTGAACAGAGATCAATGTCAAGATAAAGGAGGAGATAGTGAAATTGTTGAATGCAAAGTTCATCGAACCCAATCACCATCCCACCTGGTTGGCCAATATGGTGCATGTTCTAAAGAAGAATGGAAGCCTTCGCGTATGTGTTGACTTCAGGGATTTGAACCGGTTTTGCCCAAAGGATGATTTCCCATTGCCAAATATAGATCTGCTGATCGATTCTACTGCAGGCCATCAGATGTTCAGCTTCATGGATGGATCAGTGGCTACAATCAGATCAATATGGCCCATGAAGATGCGAAGAAAACAACTTTCATCACACCTGTGGGAGTGTCCAACTACACGGTTGTGCCCTTTGGATTGAATAATGCAGGTGGGACCTACCAACGCGCGATGATGGCACTCTTTCCTGATATGATGCATCAAGAGGTTGAATTCTAAGTGGATGATCTGGTCATCAAGTCAAAGAAGAAGGAAGAACACTTGAAGGATTTGAGGAGGGTATTTGAAAGGTGCAGAAAGTTCCAACTGAAGATGAACCCTATGAAGTGTGCATTCGGGGTAACCTCAAGAAAATTCCTAGGATGTGTGATCCACCGACATGGAATCGAGCCTGATCCCGCAAAAGTTTCAGCTATCACTAGCCTGCCATTACCACACACACAAAGTGCATTGAAGACATTCTTGGGGAAACTCTCATATCTGCGAAGATTCATACCAGCAATTGCAGAGTTGACGTTTTGCTTTGGCAATCTGCTCAAAAAGAATACAACATATGCTTGGAGAGAAGAGCACCAGATCACTTTCGTTAAGTTGAAGCTGTTGTTGCCATCTCCACAGGTCATGATCGCGCCTCAACTAGGATCTCCTCTGCTTTTATACCTTACTTCAACAAAGAAGTCTATCGGAGCACTGTTAGCTCAAGAAATCGAAGGACAGGAGAGGCCCATCTACTACATCTCGCGTGTGGTACAGTCTGCTGATTCCAGGTACACAGATATTGAACGCCATTGCCTTGCTTTATTCTTTGTTATAGAAAAATTAAAGAACTAATTTGCTTCCCACAAAGTTGTGATCATAACCAAAAGCGATTCCATTCGATATCTGTTGGGACATTCTGCTCCCTGTGGGAGATTGGCAAAATGGTACATGATTATATCACAGTACGGCATAACATGCGCCAATCCAAAGTCCATCAAATCTCAAGCAGTGGCAGACCTGTTGGCACAGTTCCCATATGAGAATTACGGACCAATGGTAGAAGAAGTTCTTGAGAGGCCAGAAGTATACACGATGGAATCGCTTTACTGGAAGCTGCATTTCGATGGATCGTCGACAAGGTTTGGGGGAGGAACTAGAATCGTCCTGACCAAGCCCAATGGAGAATTTATCGAGATGTCAAACAAGCTTGCCTTTGCAATAACAAACAATGAATCTGAATATGAGGCTTTGATTGCTGGTCTCCTCGTGGCCAAGGCTTTGGAAGTGCAAAATCTGATCGTGATGGGAGATTCCAAGCTGATAGTGAAGCAAGCCTCAGGCGGATATGGCCTAAAGGAGATTAACGAACTAAGCTACAGGTCGATCGTGCAGAAGCTAGTTCAGAAGTTCGACTCCATAAAATATGAGCACACTGTTGGGTTTTGCCGTAGGTAACGCAGCGGAATAACAAAGAATGATGTCATAACATGATAAGGGACATAGTATTGTGTACCTTTTGGTTTGAGAGATCACACGAAGAATGATGTCCTCTTCTCTACGGTTGATCCACGTCTAGAGGTGAGATCAAGATACTTCCTTCAACAAGTGCTAGCTTGAACCGGAGGAAGAGGGAAGAAGGAATCAAGCAATGAGGTGACAAGAGGAGGGCTTCAGTCTCCTCTTTGGCGCCGACGGGAAGGGGGGCGGACAGCCTAGGGGCGTGCGCCTCTAGGCTTTGTCTTGCTCTCTATTTTCTTCTCTCCCACTCTCTTTGTTATGTCTAATAACATTAGTTTTGGGAAGGAAGCTATAGCCTTCTTTATATACACCAACAACTCCTTGTTGTTTCCATAAAAGTTCCCTTCCTTGCACAACTAGTCCTACTAAGTTTGCAAGGTGTTGCATAATGATCCTTCTTATTAATTAATCATATTAATTAATCCCAAATCTAGCTCTACTCTATTTGACGTGTGACCCCATAGGTTTCAACTTAGTTGGTAGTAACTTATTACTAACATGGAGCGGTGTCTAGCAACACATCCATGCCACCCAACTAATAGAAATAGTCAGTGATCCCGAAAAACCTCTTGAGCCCAATATCTCATATTGTACTATCCCTTTGTCTCCATATCCGGATTGGACACGAGAAATAAATAGTCACACTCGTATATCCAATCCATAGTTCCTCGAACCTGGGAATATGCTTATGCGAGCAGATAACATCAATATCTCCATATTGATTTATCTGAGTCTGGCCAGACATTCAATAAGCCACATCCCACGAGTGGACGTGGATATTTACTACCATTATGTGGGAGGGAAAAATCCTCTCTACATCACTACGATCTCTAAGCTTGCTTCCTATCATGCCCGATAGCTATCTTTACAATTACCCAGTTACGGTGTAACGTTTGATGACATGAAAGCACAATATTCCACAACTAGAGTATCTAGTGACTTGAAGTCTAAGGATTGCAATTATATTAGCACTACGAGAAGCGATTGTGACTTTACATAATCTAATGTATCCTTCTCGTTGTGGGTCAATCCAGTATGCCATTACTCCTAATGCATACCCATGTGTTAGACTTGATATCTCCATATCAATCTACACACATACTAGTCTATATTTGATCGTCCTATTAATCAATATAATGGACTATGGATATTTAAGATAAACAACATATCGTATCTAAGGACTTCATTTTATTACATATCATAATATATAATAAAATAATATTCTAGCCAAAAAAAATGTTCATACTAAATATAAGATTGCCTCTAGGGCATCTATTCCAGCAGTCTCCCACTTGCACTAGAGCCAATCTCGCGCATTTCGTATACCTATAGATCTGGCGTGCCCTTCACGCTTTCGCTGCGCAAGAGGTTATGTGAGCGGATTTGAAAGATTGTCATCCGTTGGAATCTTGCACATCTTAACATCTCCTTGATCGATCGTATCACGAATAAGATGAAATCTCCTAAGTACATGTTTTGATTTCTGGTGTGATCTTGGTTCCTTGGCTTGTGTGATCACCCCGTAGTTGTCACAGTACAACTCTATGGGATCCACAATGCTAGAGACCACACCGAGCTCAGTGATAAACTTCTTTATCCAAACTGCCTCTTTTGCTGCTTCCGCAGCAACAACGTACTCAGCTTCTGTTGTAGAATCAGCAACTAATCCTTGCTTGGAACTCTTCCAGCTCACAGCTCCTCCATTCAGGCAAAACACGTATCCAGACTGCGATCTATAGTCATCTTTGTCGGTTTGGAAGCTTTCATCAGTGTAACCATTTACTCTTAGCTCTTCCTTACCTCCAAATATCAAGAACGCGTCCTTAGTTCTTATCAAGTACTTTAGGATGTTCTTGACAGCAATCCAGTGACTCTTACCCGGATTGGACTGATATCTGCTCACCATACTCAACGCGTATGATACGTCTGGTCTAGTACACAACATGGCGTACATGATGGATCCTATGGCCGAGGCATAGGGTATCCTACTCATGCGGTTCTTCTCAATTTCATTGGAGGGACAGTCATTCTTGGAAAGAGTGACTCCATGCGACATGGGCAAGAACCCCTTCTTGGAGTCTTGCATGTTGAACCTCTTCAACACCTTGTCTACATATGTACTTTGACTTAGGCCGAGCAACCTTCTAGATCTATCTCTATAGATCTTTATACCAAGTATGTAGGATGCGTCTCCTAAGTCCTTCATTGCAAAACACTTTCTAGCCAATATTTAACAGATTGCAAAGTAGGAATATCATTGCCAATGATTAGTATGTCATCCACATACAAGAACAGAAATACTACAGAGCTCCCACTAACCTTCTTGTAAACACAAGGCTCATCTTCGTTCTTGATGAAGCCAAAATCTTTTACTGCATCATCAAAACGTCGATTCCAACTCCTAGAAGCTTGCTTTAATCCATAAATGGATCTTTGCAGCTTACAGACTTTATTGGCATTCTCTGGATCCTCAAAACCCTTCGGTTGTGTCATGTACACATCCTCGAGGAGGTTCCCAGAACGTTGTTTTGACATCAATCTACCAAATCTCATAGTCGTAGTATGCTGCAATAGCAAGTAGGATTCGAATGGATTTAGTCATGGTGACTGGTGAAAAGGTCTCATCATAGTCAATACCATGAACTTGTCTATACCCTTTAGCTACCAATCGCCCCTTATAGGCAACTACCTTGCCATCCATGTCGTTCCTCTTCTTGAAGACCCACTTGCACCCTATGGGCCGAGCCCCTTCGGGTGGTTCCACCAAAGTCCATACTTTGTCGGTGTCCATGGAATCCATTTCGGATCTCATGGCTTCTAGCCACTTCTTAAAGTCTGGGCCTTTCATGGACTCCCCGTAGGTTGCAGGCTCATCATCCATGAGTGGTACGTCATCGGGTTCAGTCACGAGAAGTTCATACCTCTTTGGCTCATGACGCACTCTTCCTGATATTCGGAGTTCCTGTGTTACCTGAATAGGTTCCTCCACAACAACTTGTGGTTCTTCTTCTTGTTCCATCATCGGTTCAGTGATTTGTGGTTGTTGAATTTCTTCAAGTTCTACAGTCCTCCCACTTGCTTCTTTAGAGACAAACTCTCTTTCTAGAAACACGCCGGTCTGAGCAACAAACACTTTGTTCTCGGTGGGATTGTAGAAATAATATCATTTAGTTTCCTTAGGATATCCCACATATTTACACTTATCTGCTTTGGGACCGAGCTTGTCTATTTGTAAACGTTTTACATAGACATCGCAGCCCCAAATCTTCATAAACGACACTATGGGACGCTTCCTAGTCCATATATCATATGGTGTCTTTATGACTGAATTGGATGGAACATGGTTAATGGTAAAAGCTGCAGTCATTAGAGCATGTCCCCAAAATGATATCGGAAGATCTGTTTGAGACATCATAGATCGCACCATATCAAATAGCGTGCGATTCCTCCTCTCGGATACGCCATTCCATTGTGGCGTTTCGGGTGGAGTGAGATGGGATACTATCCCACACTCTCTAAGATACTCATCAAAATCTTGGCTTAAGTATTCTCCTCCACAATCCGATCGTAGAGCCTTAATACTTTTACCAAGTTGCTTCTCTACTTCATTCTTGAATTCTTTGAACAATTCAAAAGATTCGGATTTGGCCTTCATAAGGTATACAAATCCATATCTACTGAAATCATCAGTAAATGTGATGAAGTAGGTGTAACCACCTCTGGCAGGCGTGGGGAACGGCCCGCATACATCGGTATGTATGAGTGCCAATAACTAACTAGTCCACTCACCTTTCTTGTTGAAATGGGACTTTGTCATTTTTCCTAATAAACAAGATTCACATGTCTCATATGATTCCAAATCAAATGAGTCTAGAAGTCCATCCTTATGGAGTCTAGATATGCGTTTCTCATTTATATGGACTAAACGAAAATGCCATAGATATGTAGGATTTAAATCATTATTTTTAATCCTTTTAGTATTTATGTTATAGATTGGACTGTTTAGATCAAGGATATACAATCCATTAGACAAATGCGCACTACAACAGTGCATACTATCAAAATAAATGGAGCAACATTTGTCCTTTATTGAAATAGAAAAACCCTTCTCGTCCAAACAAGAAATGGAAACAATGTTTCTGCTCATAGCAGGCACATAAAATCAATTGTATAATTCTAAAATAAGTCCAGAAGGCAAAGATAGCTCATGAACGCCTACAGCTAATGCAGCAACTTTTGCTCCATTCCCGACGAGCAGATCTATCTCCCCTTTAGCCAATCTTCTACTTCTTTTCAAATCCTGTACATTTCGACAAATGTGAGAACCATATCCAGTATCCAATACCCAAGATGAAGAATTAGAAAGATTGACATCTATAGTATAAATACATGGTGGTGGTGGAATCACTATTCCAAGCTTCTTATCCTCCAGATATTTAGGACAATTCCTCCTCCAGTGACCCGGCTGGCTACAGTAGTGACATTCACCTTTAGCCACGCCTCCACTAGGCTTTAGGGCTTCCTTGGATTTCGCAACTTTCTTGCGCTTTCCTTTGGAAGTAGAGGCAACTCCTTTGCTCTTCTTCTTATGCACCATCATTATGGCCTTGCCCTTGTTAAAGCTCTGTTCCGCTGTCTTTAGCATGTTCAATAAGTCTGGAAGAGTCTTAGTGATCTCCTTCATATTATAGTTCATGATGAACTGATTATAACTGTCAGGCAACGATTGCAAGAAAATATCAGTAGCCAAATCTTGGCCAAGTGGGAATCCCAGCCTCTCAAGGTTCTCAATGTACACGATCATTTGGAGCACATGAGGCCCTACTGGATTCCCTTCTACAAGACTACTCTCGAATAATGATTTAGACACCTCATAGCGCTCATGCCTTGCCTGTTCCTGAAATAATTGTTTCAAGTGTATGATCATATCATAGGCTTCCATATTCTCATGCTGCTTCTGAAGCTCAGGAGTCATGGTGCAAAGCATGAGGCAAGTTACGTCATTAGAATCATCAATATGTTTCTGACGTGCCCTCACATCCGCTAGAACAGACTCATCTTGTGGTGGGGAAGGAATTGGAGGTCCAAGGCGTATAGCTTCTTTTCTTGCTTAAGGACAATCCTTAAGTTTCTGTATCAGTCAAGGAAATTCGTTCCAGACAGTTTATCCTTCTCAAGGACAGATCGTAGGGATGAAGTCGATGCGTTGTTGTTTGCCATTTGGAATTCTACAAAACGAGAAATGTGCAATTTTAGTATTTTGAACAATTTAACTATATTTAATAATGGCTAGATCATCAAATATAGCTCCCACTATTTTTCTCGGATTAATAGCCCTCACCATTAATGCGAAAAATATCATAATATTTTCTAGTAGCTCCAAGAACCCTTTTCACTTCTTCTTGAGCTTGCTTTGGCAAGTCACCCAAGAATAGGTTATTTAGGTAGGAACCATTCCAATTGCATCCCATGCAACTCTTGGTCCAATTAGGTGAATAACTCTTTTATTCTTTGTCCATTGGATAACGCCTATTTGTCATGCCTCTAGGTTCATCAATCCAATTGAGTCTTACCCAGTTGCGTCCGACCCCTCGCTTCAACATACACACATTACTAGCTTGTGTCGTCCTCAACACATCATGGTAAATTAAAATTGCCTTGCTTTGGCAAGCCCGAATTTTAATAAACCTTGATTATGAAGGGTGTTTTGGCAAGAGAAGGCAAAACGCAATATTTAATTGAGGGATTTAATTTTCTTAATTTGTTTGGTTGATCCAATCAACATGAACTACTTGTTTTGATTGGGAAATCCATAATACAAGACCATCCTTGTTTATTATTATCTTGTTAACGTTTTGCTAGTATCGCCATACACACAAAAATAAATAACAAGACATAAATAATAAACATCCACAAAATAAAAATTAAAAAAAAACGTGGCAGGGATATGGCCCCTAGACTAAGATATTATCAAGCCAATGATAATATCCAATTTCCCTAAAAGCTCATCTCCATGTGCTCCACCATAGTCGCGCGCCTAGGGGGTGTCTTCTTTGTCTTTTGGCTTCTTTGGTCCTCCGGTCTTCTTCTCCATGCTCTTGGCTCTCATCTAAATTTTTTTAATTCTAGCCTAACATCTAGAATAAATAAATAATAAAAGCCTCACATGTCGAGGAGAAAAGACGACTCGCAGGCCGTAAAACCTAATTAATTATTACATTAATTTGATCAGCTCGCAGGCCGTAAACTAAACCACAAAGCAATAAACATCCACAATCCAAGGCCATATCCATCCACCATACAACAAAGCACATAAAACAGTTAAAACCAATTTTTAACACGCTTATTTACTTTTAATTAGATTGGGTAATTAGGGTTACAACGGTCCAAGGGGTCCAACCTAAGCCTAGATCGAACCCCAAGGACCGCCACCCGGCCCAAGGCCGGCCGCCCCATGTGGCCCGCGGCCCTTGCTTGGGGCGCAAGGAAGGGGGCGGACGGCTAGGGTTTTGGCCTTAGCCCCCTTCCCTTCTTCCTTTTTTCCCAAGCATGGTTGTTTCCTTTTATGGATGTTTCCATAAAATTGTTTCCATAATCGAAAACTCATTTTCAATCATGTGCCCCTGAACCCTAATTTTCAAGAACCCTATAATTCGCATCCCATGTGATTAAACTCACCAGTTCTAACATCCAATGTTAAATTAGATCTTGTTTATGTTGAATCAAATTCAATTTGCATATACTATGCCAATTATTTTCAGTTTTCGCGTAATAACAATAATACGGTGTATAAACTGGCATCGTAACACATAAAATCATTTTATGCTCTACGACTTGTGGCTCTAATACCACTGTTGGGTTTTGACGTAGGTAACGCAGCGGAATAACAAAAATTTAATCCTACTCAAAGCCCACCACGGATCGTAAGGAGGAGATATCATAACATGATAAGCGACATAGTATTGTGTACCTTTTGGTTTGAGAGATCACACGAAGACTGATGTCCTCGTCTCTACGCTTGATCCACGTCTAGAGGTGAGATCAAGATTCTTCCTTAAACAAGTGCTAGCTTGAACCGGAGGAAGAGGGAAGAAGGAATCAAGCAACGAGGTGACAAGTGGAGTGTTTCGGCCTCCTCTTTGGCGCCGACGGGAAGGGGGCAGACGGCCTAGGGGCGTGCGCCTCTAGGTCTTGTCTTGCTCTCTCTTTTGCTTTCTCCCACTCTCTTGTGTTATGTCTAATAACATTCAAATTAGTGGGAAGGAATCTAGAGCCTTCTTTATAAACTCCAACAACTCCTTGTTGTTTCCATAAAAGTTCCCTTCCTTGCACAACTAGTCCTACTAAGTTTGCAAGGTGTTTCATAATGATCCTTCTTATTAATTAATCATATTAATTAATCTCAAATCTAGCTCTACTCTATTTGACGTGTGACCCCATAGGTTTCTACTTAGTTGGTAGTAACTTTTTACTAACATGGAGCGGTGTCTAGCAACACATCCATGCCACCCAACTAATAGAAATAGTCAGTGATCCCGATAAACCTCTTGTGCCCAATATATCATATTGCATTATCCCTTTGTCTCCATATCCGGATTGGACACGAGACATAAATAGTCACACTCGTATGTCTAATCCATAGTTCCTCGATCCTGGGAATATGATTATGCGAGCAGATAACATCAATATCTCCATATTGATTTATCTGAGTCTGGCCAGATATTCAATAAGCCTCATCTCTCGAGTGGTCGGTATTTACTACCATTATGTGGGAGGGACAAATCCTATCTACATCACTACGATCTCTAAGCTTGCTTCCTATCATGCCCGATAGCTATCTTTATAATTACCCAGTTACGGTGTAATGTTTGATAACATCAAAGCACAATATTCCACAACTAGAGTATCTAGTGACTTCAAGTCTAAGGATTGCAATTATATTATCACTACGAGAAGCGATTGTGACTTGACATAATCTAATGTATCCTTCTCGTTGTGGGTCAATCCAGTATGCCATTACTCCTAATGCATATCCATGTGTTAGACTTGATATCTCCATATCAATCTACACACATACTAGTCTATATTTGATCGTCCTATTAATCAATATAATGGACTAGGGATATTTAAGATAAACAACACATTGTATCTAAGGACTTCATTTTATTAAATATCACAATATATAATAAATGAATATTATAGCCAAAAGCAATGCTCATACTAAATATAAGATTGCCTCTAGGGCATCTATTTCAACACACACCCCAAGATCTGACACTCGACATGCAGATGCCCTGGCTACTTTAGCGTCGAAAATCAGCTCAGATAAATGTCCAGCAATGATCTCAATCGAGGTCAAAACAACCCCGTCCCTGATTGGGGATTTATGCGACGATGAATTCATAGAAGTCGAGGACTGGAGAACACCTATCATACGCGCAATGGCCGAAGGAACAAGCAAGGTAAGCTGGGTTTCCACAAAGGGGTTCTGCATACATGACAGCTTGCTCTATTACAAAGGGTCTGGAGGAATCTTGATGCGATGTGTCGCGGAGGAGGAAGGAAAAGCCTTTCTAGAGAAAATTCACCAGAATTCTTGCGGAGAAAATGAAGTCTCTATCTATAGGAAAGCGCAGAGATATGAAATTCATTGGCCGCAGATGTCGTATTATGTCGTGTATGCAAAGTAATTGTGAGAGGTGCGTATTGATAAAAGATTCCCTAGAAGTGGCTGCGATCGATGACGAAGTCGACCGGAGGACGCCCTTGATTGACTATCTTCCAGATGAGATCCTACCGGGAGACAAAAACGAGGCTGAGAAGCTAAAAACGAAATCAGCTCGGTACGTGCTAAAGGAAAATTTGCTATGGCGAAAGGGACATGAGGGAACCTTGACTAGATGCTTGAATGGACAAGAAACACAAGAAGTCATGGAAATGTCTCACCAAGTGGAACATCAAGGAGGCGCGAAGCTTTCCAGGCAGCTCTTGACTGTGGGCTATTTTTGGCCAACTATGGAGGCTTACAGTCGCGCAAAGGTCAGAATATGCCAGCAATACCAGTTCCATGGAAACTTAGTCCATGCTACAGCAGTTGATTTGCATACATTGGGAACCCCTTAACCATTCCACACTTGGTCTCTAGACTTCATTGGTCCCATTCGTCCCCCATCGCGCGGAAAGTTGTTCATCCTGACCGGGACAAAACAATATACCAAATGGGTCGAAGCAGTCCCACTCAAGACATCAAATTCATTGGCGGTGTTCAGGTTTGTAAGATCAGGTTGTGCAAGGCTTGGAATAGTCTAACTATTTCAAGGCCTTGAACCAGCTTTCAAAGCATGAATCAGTTACCATAGGCTTGAAAATAGTTTCAAGGCCTTGACACTGGATTCAAAGCCTTGAAACTGACTAACCTATATGAACATTCTCAGGGGGAGTTTTCTGTAAATTCTTCCAAGTCGATTTCTTATGCCTCATTGATATGATTGTCTTACTGTTATTAGATGATGAAAGACAAATTATTCTAACACGTTTGAACCTAGAATATCATCTGTTTGACTTGGATATTGCAGGAAAATTTATTTCCAAGCTCTGCAAGATTGTTTCCTAAACTGAACTTATGCAGATTTGGAAACAGTTGGACAATTTGATCATGTGATCAATCAGACTTGGATGACAGCTTCTCAAGATGTTTAAACGAAGGATCACAACAAAATCTCTGAATATTATGATCATCCAACCGTTGGAGAATATGTCAAAGAAGTCAAAATCTGTTGCCTACAAAATAGGAAGTTTGTTGCTGAAAATCTGGGAAGATTTGCAGAGTTGTTTGAAGTTTAAATAGAGCTCAATACTGAAGCAACGAAACAACACTCAATGGGCAAAAAAAGAGGGACAAATTTCTGGATTGACAAAGCATAAAATAAGTTCATTCATCTCACAATCCATTCACATAAGATCACTGCATACTTCATTTCAGTTCCTACACTCTAAGTCTTCTTCTGTATTGTACTTCATTAGTAGATCATTTCTGTATTATTTCTATCTTCATTCTCAAAGATTGTTCAAGGTGAACAATAGAGAATTCTTAGTTAATCAATTAGCTAGAGCAGGTACTAGATAGGTTAGGGAGAACCACAAGCTGTAAAAGAGTAAGACAATTCTCTGTGCTTGAGATCTAGGGCTTGGCTTTTGATTAATAAGAATTGAGTTGAAAATCCTGCAAGGAGAAGATCCCTGAGGTAGAGACGTAGGTCCTGTTGAGTTTTGACGTAGGTAACGCAGCGGAATAACAAAAATTTAATCCTACTCAAAGCCCACCACGGATCGTCAGGAGGAGATATCATAACATGATAAGGTACATATAATTGTGTACCTTTTGGTTTGAGAGATCACACGAAGAATGATGTCCTCGTCTCTACGCTTGATCCACGTCTAGAGGTGAGATCAAGATTCTTCCTTAAAAAGGTGCTAGCTTGAACCGTAGGAAGAGGGAAGAAGGAATCAAGCAACGAGGTGACAAGAGGAGGGTTTCGGCCTCCTCTTTGGCGCCGACGGGAAGGGGGGCGGACGGCCTAGGGGGTGCGCATCTAGGTCTTGTCATTCTCTATCTTTTTCTCTCTCCCACTCTCTTGTGTTATGTCTAATAACATACAAATTAGTGGGAAGGAATCTAGATCCTTCTTTATATACTCCAACAACTCCTTGTTGTTTCCAAAAACGTTCCCTTCCTTGCACAACTAGTCCTACTAAGTTTGCAAGGTGTTGCATAATGATCCTTCTCATTAATTAATCATATTAATTTATCCCATATCTAGCTCTACTCTATATGGCGTGTGACCCTTTAGGTTTCTACTTAGTTGGTAGTAACTTATTACTAACATGGAGCGGTGTCTAGCAACACATCCATGCCACCCAACTAATAGAAATAGTCAGTGATCCCGACAAACCTCTTGTGCCCAATATCTCATATTTAATTATCCCTTTGTCTCCATATCCGGATTGGACACGAGACATAAATAGCCACACTCGTATATCCAATCCATAGTTCCTCGATCCTGGGAATATGCTTATGCGAGCAGATAACATCAATATCTCCATATTGATTTATTTGAGTCTGGCCAGACATTCAATAAGCCTCATCCCTCGAGTGGCCGTGGATATTTACTCTCATTATGTGGGAGGGACAAATCCTATCTACATCACTACGATCTCTAAGCTTGCTTCCTATCATGCCCGATAGCTATATTTATAATTACCTAGTTACGGTGTAACGTTTGATAACATCAAAGCACAATATTCCACAACTAGAGTATCTAGTGACTCTCACCTTGATTGGACTGATATCTGCTCACCATACTCAACGCGTATGATACGTCTTGTCGAGTACACAACATGGCATACATGATGGATCCTATGGCCGAGGCATAGGGTATCCTACTCATGCGTTCCTTCTCAATTTCATTGGAGGGACAGTCATTCTTGGAAAGAGTGACTCCATGCGACATTGGCAAGAATCTCTTCTTGGAGTCTTGCATGTTGAACCTCTTCAACACCTTTTCTACATAAGTACTTTGACTTAGGCCCTGCAACCTTCTAGATCTATCTCTATAGATCTTTATACCAAGTATGTAGGCTGCGTCTCCTAAGTCCTTCATTGCAAAACACTTTCCTAGCCAATCTTTAACAGATTGCAAAGTAGGAATATCATTGCCAATGATTAGTATGTCATCCACATACAAGACCAGAAACACTACAGAGCTCCCACTAACCTTATTGTAAACACAAGGCTCATCTTCGTTCTTGATGAAGCCAAACTCTTTAAATGCGTCATAAAAACGCCGATTCCAACTCCTAGAAGCTTGCTTTAATCCATAAATGGATCTTTGCCGCTTATAGACTTTATTGGCATTCTCTGGATCCTCAAAACCCTTCGGTTGTGTCATGTACTCATCCTCGAGGAGGTTCCCATAAAGGAACGCTGTTTTGACATCCATCTGCCAAATCTCATAGTCGTAGTATGCTGCAATAGCAAGTAGGATTCGAATGGATTTAGCCATGGCGACTGGTGAAAAGGTCTCATCATATTCAATACCACGAATCTTTCTATACCCTTTGGCTACCAATCGCCCCTTATAGGCAACTACCTTGCCATCCATGTCGGTATTCTTCTTGAAGACCCACTTGCACCCTATGGTCCAAGCCCCTTCGGGTGGTTCCACCAAAGTCCATACTTTGTTGGTGTACATGGAATCCATTTCGGATCTCATGGATTCTAGCCACTTCTTATAGTCTGGGCCATTCATGGCCTCCCCGTAGGTTGCAGGCTCATCATCCATGAGTGGTACGTCATCGGGTTCAGTCACGATAAGTCCATACCTCTTTTGCTCATGACGCACTCTTCCTGATCTACGGAGTTCCTGTGTTACCTGAACAGGTTCCTCCACAACAGCTTGTGGTTCTTGTTCCATCATCGGTTCAGTGATTTTTGGTTCTTGAATTTCTTCAAGTTATACAGTCCTCTCACTTGCTTATTTAGAGACAAACTCTCTTTCGAGAAACACGCCGGTCCGAGAAACAAACACTTTGTTCTCGCTGGGATTATAGAAATAATATCATTTAGTTTCCTTAGGATATCCCACAAATTTACACTTATCTGCTTTGGGCCCGAGCTTGTCTGTTTGTAAACGTTTTACATAGACATCGCAGCCCCAAATCTTCATAAACGACACTATGGGACGCTTACCAGTCCATATCTCATATGGTGTATTCATGACTGACATGGATGGAACACAGTTAATGGTAAAAGCTGCCGTCATTAGAGCATGTCCCCAAAATAATATCGGAAGATCTGTTTGAGACATCATAGATCGCACCATATCTAATAGCGTGCGATTCCTCCTCTCGGATACGCCATTCCATTGTGGCGTTCCGTGTAACACCCCCAAATTTTCATTACTAAAATTACGGGCGTGCCCTTCTCATGGAGAATCAACCACCATGATCAGGAGAAAGGATCTTTGCTTCGGATTCACAGAACACACTTTATTACATAAAAGTTCACAAGCCTTGTTCAGAGTTATTACAAACCATTATATTACAAACAGCGGAATAATGAAATTACTACTTTTTTCAAGTGAGGTGATACTTCCACTAGTATGCGACGTCCCCATCCCCAACGTAGGCCTCTCCTGTGGTGGTTTTACAAAACAAGGACACCACAGTAAAAGTCAGTAAAAACTGAGAACGCATCACAACGCGTAAATCAGAGTGAGGCACATGTAAGTATTAAAACAAGTTATGACATGTTCATTTATTCTAAAAATCAGTTTAGTTCTTTAATCGGGGAGATCCAGTACCAATAATCATATCCAGTGTGAACGGAGAAATAATCCGCTCGTCCGAACCAATCTCACCTCAGCATCTAGACCTTAAGTGTCGACACCCCCTACGAGGGAAACTGTTGTCCCAAGAGAGTAGTACTAGAGCCTTACCCTGTGCTAATGCGCCCCAGGGGAACCATAGAGCCATCTTCGACTCAAGTCCCAAGCTTTGCTTGGTCAAACCATATTAAGTCCCAATCTTTGCTTGGTCAATCCATATCAAGTCCCAAGCTTTGCTTGGTCAATCCATATCAAGTCCCCGAGAGTTCATGTTTTCACTTTACGTGATTAGTAGCTTAAACATTCAGAAAAGTCTGATTATTATCATTTCTAAAATATCATCAAGTAGTGGAAATCACTTCTTCTCGAGTGACAAGTTCTCAAAATATTGAATTACAACATATGAAAGCACGGAGTTTTATTAAAGAAATGACATGTTTAGTAAACAAAGGTAAAGAGTAATCATAAGAAATACGTTCAAAATATTTAAAACTTAAGTCAAGACAAGTAGAGACATTATAGTGAAACACGCGTTTTGAAGAGTAAGGGTTGAGCCTACGAACTCACCTACAAGTTCCGGCGGTATTTTAGATGTAACCGACGTAGCCTTCGTCTAAGAACTCGGTGTCTACAAATAAGGATAAATCCTAATTAATAATGAATCGCTTAATATGCAAATGTCCTATAATGTCAAGCGGGTTGATTCTAGTTAATTATTCGGTGGTGACCTAGTCGGATTTTAATGATGTCCCTTAATTAAGTACTAAGATATTATTTATTTGTCAAAACGACTAATCCAAATTTATTTATAAAAACACTATATTAATTATCAAATCTAATATGAATATTAATTTACTACTCACACTAATATTTATTTACTAACTACTAATCGTTATTTAATACACTAACATAAAATTAATACTTAGATATTTATAATGTAGGGTAGCTAGAAATGTAGTTGTACACTTACCTCCCCTAGACTCGTCAAATTCTCAAAAACATGAGTTGTTGCTAGTTCTAGAAAATACATTTACAACCCCCATTTGAAGAATAATTTTTATATGCATTTCTAACATTCCGTTTTCAACTAGTTCAACATGAATGACTTCCGGGAGGTGTGAGAGTATGAATATGCAAGAACATGTAAAATGCGACGCGGGAAAATGAAGTTATACCGAGGCTCCGATGAAATGAGCGGTGGCCTAGCACGGGCTGTTTGACTTCTTCGGCTTGCGAGAATGTTTTTAAGAGAGTCCTTGGAGTGTCACGGAGTGGACGGTAGCAGCCGTGTCCCAAGTGGTGGTCGTTGGCGGAGTTGGTGATGAAGGTAGCTACTTGACGTTGCTAGTGTAGTTTTAGTTGGGTAACGATTCGGGATCCGTTTTGGCCTTTTTTGAACGTGGTTAAAGAATGAAAGTTATAGATAACAAGTAGAGGAATATTTAGGAGAAAAAGGAGGTCGTTTTGGAGCTAAAATGGAATATAACAAGAAAGAACAACACCGCTGCCCACTGGTGCTGTTCGGCTAGAGCAGTTTTAGCGCGGGGTGAATTCGGGCTCTGTTTTGACTCCTTTGGGTCGGGGCCAAAGAACGAATGTTTTAGAGTACAAGTAAAGGAATTTGTGGTTAAAATTTGGACCAATTACGAGTTGTAACGAAGGAGATACAGCAAGAACAAGCCGCTGTCCAGCAGCCGCTGCTACTGTTGCGGGTTGCCGCTTGTTGCGGCTGTTGGGGCTGCTTCGAGTGGTTGTTTTGGCCGGTTCTTTGCTGCTAAAAGATTCTATGAATATCAGGGAGTGAGTGTGTGACTTGAGGGGTGGTGGGTATGGTTCTCTTTTTGGTTTGAGATGAGAGAGAGAGAGCTTGAGTTGGTGGTTATGGAGTTTTCCGGCGATGAGCTATGGTGTTGTTGGGTGTGTGGGAGATGGCAAGGATGATGAGCTGATTATGAAACTGAGAGGGGTTGTAGCTATGTTGTTGTTGTGAAATGGAGCTACGGGAGGTGCCTATTTATAGAGGGCAAAGAAGAAGTATGAAGAAGATAAAGAAGTAGAAGAAATGATGAAGAAGATGGAAGAATAGTGTTATTTCTGTTTCATCAGACGGCATGATCCAAATATTACGGAAATGATTGCCGTCTCTATATGTGATTGTGGCTGAAATTTTGTGACGAAGATAACATTCTGGATTGCTTCGAGTGGTTGTTTTGGCCGGTTCTTTGCTGCTAAAAGATTCTATGAATATCAGGGAGTGAGTGTGTGACTTGAGGGGTGGTGGGTATGGTTCTCTTGTTGGTTTGAGATGAGAGAGAGAGAGCTTGAGTTGGTGGTTATGGAGTTTTCCGGCGATGAGCTATGGTGTTGTTGGGTGTGTGGGAGATGGCAAGGATGATGAGCTGATTATGAAACTGAGAGGGGTTGTAGCTATGTTGTTGTGGTGAAATGGAGCTACGGGAGGTGCCTATTTATAGAGGGCAAAGAAGAAGTATGAAGAAGATAAAGAAGTAGAAGAAATGATGAAGAAGATAGAAGAATAGTGTTATTTTTGTTTCATCAGACGGCATGATCCAAATATTACGGAAATGATTGCCGTCTCTATATGTGATTGTGGCTGAAATTTTGTGACGAAGATAACATTCTGGATTTCTTAGAAAATAATCGGGTGTGATATTATCGGTATGTCGTGATAAAAGTCACCACGTAGTATATGTGACATTATAGTGATATACACACTATTATATATAAGTGTGATATATAAGTATATACACGTGTCTATATGGTACATACTCTATTCTAATTTTATTAGGACATAGTCACCTTGCAATAGTACCACAAAATATTAAATATAGATGTCAGTTTATACACAATATTGCTATAAACATACATATTTATTCCTAATATATATATATATTTAAATTTCGGGTTGTTTCATCCTTCCCTCCTTAAGATCAAGCGTCGTCCTCGAAGCGCAAAAGTAAGATCTCATGGCTGTACTATGAATACTAAATGAAAAACGTGTAATATCATGTATTAACTATGTAGTGAATAAAATATGATGACTAAAAGTGTAACTAAAAGTGTGAAGGTCTCCTCCCCCTTAAAGGAGTGACGTCCTCGTCACTCGAGTGTATACCTGTTCAAACAAGTGGGGATATCGTTGTTTCATGTCAGCTTCAGCTTCCCATGTGACGTTCTCCATCAGGTGACTGTTCCATAACACTTTGACCAACGTGGTTGACGTGGTACGAGTCTTTCTATTCTTGGTGTCTAGGATTTTGACAGGGTGTTCTTCGTCAGTATGAATAGGGTCCAATTCTAAGGGTTCGGGATCTAAGATATGTGATGGGTCTGGAATGTACCTCTTAAGTTGAGACACGTGAAAAACGTTATGGACTCGACCCAGATTAGAAGGAAGATCTAAACTGTAGGCTACTTCTCCTATCCTATCCTGGACTTCGTAGGGACCGATGAACTTGGGACTGAGTTTTCCCTTCTGATTGAAACGAGAAACTCCCTTGGTTGGTGATACCTTCAGGAATACTTTGTCTCCAACCTTGAACTCCACGGGTCTTCGTTTCTGGTCTGCATAAGACTTTTGTCGATCCTGGGCCGCTTTCATCCTCTGTTGAATGATTCTGACCTGACTCATCATCTCCTCAATCATTTTTGGTCCCAACACTAGCGTCTCGCAGATGTCGTTCCAGCACAGGGGTGTCCTACATTTCCGCCCATAGAGTGCCTCATAGGGTGCCATCCCTATAGTTGTGTGGTAACTATTGTTGTACGAGAACTCTATCAATGATAACCGGTCTACCCAAGAACCTTGGAAGTCCATGACACATGCTCGCAACATATCCTCCAGTGTTTGTATGGTTCGTTCCGTCTGTCCGTCAGTAGCTGGGTGGAAATCGGTACTGAACTTCAGCTGAGTGCCTAAGGCTTTCTGTAATGCTTCTCAGAAAATGTGAGAGAAAGTTTGGGTCTCGTCAGACACGATGTCCTTTGGTACACAATGGTATCTAACGATATTCTTGATGTACGCGTCTGCTCGTTGCTCCATATCCCAAGTGTCCTTCATTGGGATGAATCTTGCCGTCTTTGTCAATCGGTCAACTACAACCCAAATCTGATTTAAACCATTTTTTGTCACTGGCAAAGCAGTCACAAAGTCCATTGATATCGAATCCCATTTCCACATGGGTACTTCCAAAGGTTGCACCAAACCTCCTTTCCTCTTGTGTTCAAATTTCACTTTTTGGCACGTGAGACATCGGGCTACGAATTCTGCAACCTCGTTCTTCATTCTTCGCCACCAAAACTGCTTTTTCAAGTCCTTATAGAACTTATCTCCTCCTGGATGTACGCAGTATGGCGTGTTGTGTGCTTCTCTCATTAACCGTTCCTTGACCACCTTACACTTTTGGGGCACACACCACCTCTCCTTGTACCTTATGCTCCCATCGTCGTGTATTCGGAAGCCCTTGGTTGAACCATCCTCGATTTTCTTCCTGATTCTTTCAAGTTTCACATCTCCGGGTTGTCCCTTTCTGATCTCCTCAAAGATGTCTAGTGTGGCTACCAAATACTATAGCACGCCTTCCCTTGCCTCCTGCTGACGGAATTCAATGCCCGATTTCTGAATATCAACTCGCAACTTCTTTGGTAAACTCCTCAACGCATTTATGGTATGGCTTGTCTTCCTGCTTAATGCGTCGGCAACTACATTTGCCTTCCCTTCATGGTATTGGATTTGTAGATCGTAGTCCTTAATCAAATTCAACCATCTTCTTTGCCTCATGTTCAAATCCTTTTGGGTGAACAAATACTTAAGGCTTTTGTGATCGGTGAAAATCTTACATGTTGCGCCATAAAGGTGGTGTCTCCAAATTTTCAAGGCGTGGACAATTGCGGCTAGCTCTAGTTCATGAGTTGGGTAATTCTCCTCATAGGATTTTAGCTGCCGTGAAGCATATGCAATCACCTTCCCATCTTGCATTAGCACACATCCTAACCCATGCTTCAAAGCATCACTATAGACCTCAAACTCCCTCGACTCAGATGGTAGGGTCAGAATAGGTGCTGTAGTTAGCTTTTCCTTCAGGGTTTGGAAGGCTTCCTCACATTTCTCATCCCAATGGTATTTTGTGGTTTTCTTCATTAGATTGGTCAATGGTCTGGCTATTTTGGAAAAATCCTTCACGAATCTTTGGTAATAACCTGCTAGTCCCAAGAAACTACGGATATCTGTTGCACTCTTGGGTCTTGGCCAGTCCCTAACTGCGGTTATCTTTCCTGGGTCTACGGAGATTCCCTCCTTAGATATTATGTGTCCCAATAAAGGTACCCTATCCAGCCAAAATACACACTTGAAAAACTTAGCATACAACTGTTCTTGCCTCAGGGTTTGCAAAACAGCTCTAAGGTGTTCTTCGAGTTCTCCCTTTCCCTTAGAGTAAACCAAAATATCAACAATGAAAACTACCACAAAGCGGTCTAAGTAAGGTTTCATTACCCGGTTCATCACATCCATGAATACAGCAGGTGCATTGGTTAGACCAAAAGGCATAACAGGGAACTCATAATGCCAATACCTGGTCCTAAAGGCAGTCTTAGGGATGTCCTTCTCGGCTACCCTTAACTGGTGATAACCTGATCTTAAGTCGATCTTGGAAAAGGTATCGGCTCCTTGTAGCTGGTCAAAGAGGTCATCGAACCTCGGGAGTGGGTATCGATTTTTGACAGTCACATTATTAAGCTCCCTGTAATCAATGCACAGTCTCAAACTACCATCCTTCTTCTTAACAAACAAGACAGATGCTCCCCATGGTGAAACACTCGGTTTGATATACCCCTTATCCAACAATTCCCTTAGTTGTTCCTTCAACTCTTCTAGCTCTACTGGTGCCATTCTGTAAGGTGCTTTGCAGATCGGTCCTGTCCCTGGCACAAGGTCAATGGTAAACTGCACGGCTCTTTTAGGTGGCATTCCTGGGATTTCGTCGGGAAATACATCGGGAAACTCATTAAAAATTGGGATGTCCTCAAGTTTCATCATCCCCATACTATCATCTCGGACAGAACAGAGATAGGCTTGGTGTCCCTTACTCATGGCTTTGACTACAGAAAGTGCAGACACAATTTTGACATTGAGTTTCTCGGTGATTCCTATGTGAGAGATTCTCTTACCCTTTGGTCCTCTTAGGCTTACCTTTTGGTTACGACAATCAATATGAGCATGGTGCTTTACTAGCCAGTCCATTCCTAGAATAACATCTAGGTTTTCTAGGTCGAAGAGGATAAGGTCAGTGGGTATCTCACATTCTTGGATGGTTATAACTACTCCCCTAAAGATGGAATCACAGTTTACTACCCGTTTTGCAGGTGTAGCTATAGACACAGGGTTCATATGAGAGGATTGAAGTCCTAGTTTTCTAACAAAAGTTGACGATATGAAAGAATAGGATGCCCCACTATCAAAGAGTACGTAAGAAGGAGTGTTGTGGACTAAGAATGTACCAGTAACCACGTTTGTCGCAGTGTTTGCTTCCGCCTGGTTCATGGCATATATTTGTCCGGCGCTCCTCTGGTTTCCATTTCCTTGGTTTTTAGTTCCATTTCCAGTAGGTTGCGCATTCCGGTTGTTGCTTCCTGCAGCTGCATTGTATTTGTTCCCTTGGGGTCTGCCTGCCTGATTGTTGTAGTTCCCACGATTGTTTCCGCCAAATTGGTTATTGTTATTCCCACGGTTGCTTCCTCCGTATTGGTTGTGGTTGGCTTGGAATTGATTCCCATTTTGGTAGTTTGGGCGAGGGTTTCCCTGGTTCTGTCTTAGGTATACGTTCCCTCCGAACCTGCCATTCTGGATATCAGCCTTTTTCGCGTTACACTCGAACGCTCGGTGGCCACGCTTCCTACAGTAGAAACATTCAACTGTCTTTCCTTCACAGTCAACTCCGGGATGGTCCCTACCACACTGTTTAAAATTGTAGTGACGAGCTCGCCCGTTGGCGTCAGTGTTGTGGTTCCCGAAGTTATTGCGGTTCATTCCACGGTACCCCTCGGTTGCGTTAGGCTTGAACCTCTTGTTAGCATAGTTGATTTCCTTAGAGTTGTTCCCTTCTTCATCCTTCCTCTTGTTTGCTCGATTCCCTTGCATCTCCTCGATTTCTCCGATGGTAGCTACTACCTCGTACGCTTCTCTTACGGTCGCATTCCTAGCAGCAACTACGTCCCTCTGGATGCTATAGCGAAGCCCTTTTGTGAAACGTCTGATCCTCAAGTCCTCCGTGTATACAAATCGGCTGGCAAAGCGTGACAATTCTATGAACTTGTTGTAGTATTCCGACACTTTCATGTTGCCTTGTTTCAGGACTGGAAATTCGGTATGTGCTTCCTAAAGTGTAGCCAAACTAGGTCGGTGGTCAGACATTCTTAGTCGAGAAGTTTCAGTGGTGTTGAATTAAGGAGACAAGCTTTCAACGCGCTCTTCTTAGTTCGCGGGTATTGTCCCCTCAACAGTTCTACTCATCGCCTATATTAGACTTTTGTCCCGGGTAAAGGTATCACACTCTTCCTTGGACTCATTCTCTAAGTCACTACAAACCATTAGTAGTTTCCATGTCCGAGTCTCCTACAAGGACTCCTCCTCCTTCTCCGTCTTCATGGTCCTTGGCTCCCCCAAGCCCCTCGGTGTCTGTACCTGAGCCTGAACCTGGGCTTATAATTTCGGGGCCATAATTTACTCCCGATGTTCCATCTTTCCATCAAGATTCATCGGGTCCTTATCCTTGGCTTTGCGGTGTCCCAGTGCTGTCGTCAACCCCTCTTTCGGTTATGAGGGCATCTTCAACTCCAGCATCTCGACCAGTGGATCAATCACGCCCTCTTGCTCGCGCATGCTCGATACTTATCTCGGAGGAGATTCACCGTCACCTAGGGAATTTGGGACGACTTCTCGGGTTTCGCAATGATACTCAAGTTATTGAGTGGCTTTTTCGGAAAGCTCGTCCTGCTATTCTAGAGTTAGGTCCTCGTAGAAGAGAGACTCCTAATGAAGGGTCAAAAAATGCTCGTTCCTAGTCAATCAATGTAATGGCTGTACTCTGGGTTGTATCATTTTGTCTCATGTGTCTCCAAGTGTAATGGTCTTAACTATGTATTTTTTCCCATTCTTGAGGGAGTAATGAATCATTAGTCCTAAGTCAGGTTACCAGAAAAAAAAGAAACATTTACAAATGACCTAATTACCCCCTCTCAACGGCTATAACTGTGAAAAGTAAATACAATTTTTTTTTACCTCGATCTCCAACGGTCAGTCGTCCCTCCAACAGCTAGAAATGGCCAAAAGTCACTTTTACCCTTTGTCATATCCGTGTAACGGCTAGTAGGGAGGTTAGAAACGTAAATTGATGCTTTTTAAATTTCTATAAATAGAAGCTCCATAACATACTACTTTCATACCTCAAACATATTTAGAAATGTCTTCGGAGAGTGTTATGGCTATTATCACACTGATCATAGCCGTGTACGTGATAGTCCTCTTTGCGCGACTTAGCCTCTCCTTCATCAATCAGCCTTTGCTCCCTTTTCTTTTGGTTTGGTTGTTTGGGTTCATCCTTATGTTGGTAGTGTACCATAGGGAAATGTATGAAACAGCAATGTATGAAAGGATGAAGTACCAGTGATGTAACCATTTCCTACATTTTCTCCCTAATTATGAATAAAAGTCTTTTTTTTCATGTCTTTGCAATGATCCAACAAAATTTAGAGAAGAAAGTCTTGAATCACAAGTTTATCAAAACTGCACATTACGAGTTCAAACAGTATGAACACATGAAGAGATCATATATAGCACAATATATACTTGAAGATATGCCTCCAATCGTAAGAACAAGCGCATGCTTTTCACACTAACCCCTTTACCCCCCGACTTTACTTGTTTTTAAATCAGGTTTTATCTTGCCCTAGTCCATTTTTGAGAAAAAAATATTGAGTTTCATTTTCGGAAATCGATTTCCACTTTAATTAGGGTGAATTAAACTTTGAATCCGAAGGTGCTCTGGTACCAATTGTAACACCCCCAAATTTTCATTACTGAAATTACGGGCGTGCCCTTCTCATGGAGAATCAACCACCATGATCAGGAGAAAGGATATTTGCTTCGGATTCACATAACACACTTTATTACATAAAAGTTCACAAGCCTTGTTCAGAGTTATTACAAACCATTATATTACAAACAGCGGAATAATGAAATTACTACTTTTTTCAAGTGAGGTGATACTTCCACTAGTATGCGACGTCCCCATCCCCAACGCAGGCCTCTCCTGTGGTGGTTTTACAAAACAAGGACACCACAGTAAAAGTCAGTAAAAACTGAGAACGCATCACAACGCGTAAATCAGAGTGAGGCACATGTAAGTATTAAAACAAGTTATGACATGTTCATTTATTCTAAAAATCAGTTTAGTTCTTTAATCGGGGAGATCCAGTACCAATAATCATATCCAGTGTGAACGGCGAAATAATCCGCTCGTCCGAACCAATCTCACCTCAGCATCTAGACCTTAAGTGTCGACACCCCCTACGAGGGAAACTGTTGTCCCAAGAGAGTAGTACTAGAGCCTTACCCTGTGCTAATGCGCCCAAGGGGAACCATAGAGCCACCTTCGACTCAAGTCCCAAGCTTTGCTTGGTCAAACCATATCAAGTCCCAATCTTTGCTTGGTCAATCCATATCAAGTCCCAAGCTTTGCTTGGTCAATCCATATCAAGTCCCCGAGAGTTCATGTTTTCACTTTACGTGATTAGTAGCTTAAACATTCAGAAAAGTCTGATTATTATCATTTCTAAAATATCATCAAGTAGTGGAAATCACTTCTTCTCGAGTGACAAGTTCTCAAAATATTGAATTACAACATATGAAAGCACGGAGTTTTATTAAAGAAATGACATGTTTAGTAAACACAGGTAATGAGTAATCATAAGAAATACGTTCAAAATATTTAAAACTCAAGTCAAGACAAGTAGAGACATTATAGTGAAACACGCGTTTTGAAGAGTAAGGGTTGAGCCTACGAACTCACCTACAAGTTCCGGCGGTAGTTTACATGTAACCGACGTAGCCTTCGTCTAAGAACTCGGTGTCTACAAATAAGGATAAATCCTAATTAATAATGAATCGCTTAATATGCAAATGTCCTATAATGTCAAGCGGGTTGATTCTAGTTAATTATTCGGTGGTGACCTAGTCGGATTTTAATGACGTCCCTTAATTAAGTACTAAGATATTATTTATTTGTCAAAACGACTAATCCAAATTTATTTATAAAAACACTATATTAATTATCAAATCTAATATAAATATTAATTTACTAATCTTCATCCTAATCACACTAATATTTATTTACTAACTACTAATCATTATTTATTACACTAACATAAAATTAATACTTAGGTATTTATAATGTAGGGTAGCTAGAAATGTAGTTGTACACTTACCTCCCCTAGACTTGTCAAATTCTCAAAAACATGAGTTGTTGCTAGTTCTAGAAAATACATTTACAACCCCCATTTGAAGAATAATTGTTATATGCATTTCTAACATTCTGTTTTCAACTAGTTCAACATGAATGACTTCCGGGAGGTGTGAGAGTACGAATATGCAAGAACATGTAAACTGCGACGCGGGAAAATGAAGTTATACCGAGGCTCCGATGAAATGAGCGGTGGCCTAGCACGGGCTGTTTGAACCTCTTCGGCTTGCGAGAATGTTGTTAAGAGAGTCCGTGGAGTGTCCGGAGTGGAAGGTAGCAGCCGTGTCCCAAGTGGTGGTCGTTGGCGGAGTTGGTGATGAAGGTAGCTACTTGACGTTGCTAGTGTAGTTTTAGTTGGGCAACGATTCGGGATCCGTTTTGGCCTTTTTTGAACGTGTTTAAAGAATGAAAGTTATAGATAACAAGTGGAGGAATATTTAGGAGAAAACGGAGGTCGTTTTGGAGCTAAAATGGAAGAGAACAAGAAAGAACAACACCGCTGCCCACTGGTGCTGTTCGGCTAGAGCAGTTTCGGCCGGGGTGAATTCGGTCTCTGTTTTGACTCCGTTGGGTCGGGGACAAAGAACGAAAGTTGTAGAGTACAAGTAGAGGAATTTGTGGTTAAAATTTGGACCAATTACGAGTTGTAACGAAGGAGATACAGCAAGAACAAGCCGCTGTCCAGCAGCCGCTGCTACTGTTGCGGGTTGCTGCTTGTTGCGGCTGTTGGGGCTGCTTCGAGTGGTTGTTTTGGCCGGTTATTTGCTGATAAAAGATGCTATGAATATCAGGGAGTGAGTGTGTGACTTTAGGGGTGGTAGGTATGGTTCTCTTGTTGGTTTGAGATGAGAGAGAGAGAGCTTGAGTTGGTGGTTATGGAGTTTTCCGGCGATGAGCTATGGTGTTGTTGGGTGTGTGGGAGATGGCAAGGATGATGAGCTGATTATGAAACTGAGAGGGGTTGTATCTATGTTGTTGTGGTGAAATGGATCTACGGGAGGTGCCTATTTATAGAGGGCAAAGAAGAAGTATGAAGAAGATAAAGAAGTAGAAGAAATGATGAAGAAGATAGAAGAATAGTGTTATTTTTGTTTCATCAGACGGCATGATCCAAATATTATGGAAATGATTGCCGTCTCTATATGTGATTGTGGTTAAAATTTTGTGACGAAGATAACATTCCGGATTTCTTAGAAAATAATCGGGTGTGATATTATCGGTATGTCGTGATAAAAGTCACCACGTAGTATATGTGACATTATAGTGGTATACACACTATTATATATAAGTATGATATATAAGTATGTACACGTGTCTATATGGTACATACTCTATTCTAATTTTATTAGGACATAGTCACCTAGCAATAGTACCACAAAATATTAAATATAGACGTCAGTTTATACACAATATTGCTATAAACATACATATTTATTCCTAATATAAATATATATATATATATATATATTTAAATTTTGGGTTGTTTCATTCCGGGTGGAGTGAGATGGGATACTATCCCACACTCTCTAAGATACTCATCAAACTCTTGGCTTATGTATTCTCCTCCACGATCCGATCGTAGAGCCTTAATACTTTTACCAAGTTGCTTCTCTACTTCATTCTTGAATTCTTTGAACAATTCAAAGGATTCGGATTTGTCCTTCATAAGGTATACAAATCCATATCTACTGAAATCATCAGTAAATGTGATGAAGTAGGTGTAACCACCTCTGGCAGGCATGGGGAACGGCTCGCATACATCGGTATGTATGAGTGCCAATAACTAACTAGTCCACTCACCTTTCTTGTTGAAAGGGGACTTTGTCATTTTTCCTAATAAACAAGATTCACATGTCTCATATTATTCCAAATCAAATGTGTCTAGAAGTCCATCCTTATGGAGTCTAGATATGCGTTTGTCATTAATATGGCCTAAACGACAATGCCATAGATATGTAGGATTTAAATCATTCTTTTTAATCCTTTTAGTATTTATGTTATAGATTGGACTGTTTAGATCAAGGATATACAATCCATTAGACAAATGCGCACTACAACAGTGCATACTATCAAAATAAATAGAGCAACATTTGTCCTTTATTGAAATAGAAAAACACTTCTCGTCCAAACAAGAAACGGAAACAATGTTTCTGCTCATAGCAGGCACATAAAAGCAATTGTCTAATTCTAAAATAAGTCCAGAAGGCAAAGATAGCTCATGAACGCCTACAGCTAATGCAGCAACTTTTGCTCCATTCCCGACGCGCAGATCTATCTCCCCTTTAGCGAATCTTCTACTTCTTTTCAAATCCTACACATTTCGACAAATGTGAGAACCACATCCAGTATCCAATACCCAAGATAAAGAAATAGAAATATTGACGTCCAAAACATAAATACATGGTCGTGGTGGAATCACTATTCCAAGCTTCTTATCCTCCAGATATTTAGGGCAATTCCTCCTCCAGTGACCCGACTGGCTGCAGTAGTGACATTCACCTTTAGCCATGCCTCCACTAGGCTTTAGGGCTTCCTTGGATTTCGCAACTTTCTTGGGCTTTCCTTTGGAAGTAGAGGCAACTCCTTTGCCCTTCTTCTTATGCACCATCATTACGGCCTTGCCCTTTCCCTTGTTAACGCTCTATTCCGCTGTCTTTAGCATGTTCAATAAGTCTGGCAGAGTCTTATTGATCTCGTTCATATTATAGTTCATGATGAACTGATTATTAATGTCAGGAAACGATTGCAAGACAAGATCAGTAGCCAAATCTTGGCCAAGTGGGAATCCCAGCCTCTCAAGGTTCTCAATGTACCCGATCATTCAGAGCACATGAGGCCCTACTGAATTCCCTTCATCAAGACTACTCTTGAATAATGCTTTAGACACCTCATAGCGCTCATGCCTTGCCTGTTCCGGAAATAATTGTTTCAAGTGTATGATCATATCATAGGCTTCCATATTCTCATGCTGCTTCTGAAGCTCAGGAGTCATGGTGCAAAGCATGAGGCAAGTCACGTCATTAGAATCATCAATATGTTTCTGACGTGCCCTCACATCCGCTAGAAAAGACTCATCTTGTGGTGGGGCTAGAATTGGAGTGTCCAAGACGTATAGCTTCTTTTCTTGCTTAAGGACAATCCTTAAATTTCTGTACCAGTCAAGGAAATTCGTTCAAGACAGTCTATCCTTCTCAAGGACAGATCGTAGGGATGAAGTCGATGCGTTGTTGTTTGCCATTTGAATTATACAAAACGAGATATGTGCAATTTTAGTATTTTGAACAAATTAACTATATTTAATAATGGCTAGATCATCAAATACAGCTCCCACTATTTTTCTCGGATTAATAGCCTTCACCATTAATGCGGAAAATATCATAATATTTTCTAGTAGCTCCAAGATCCATTTTTCACTTCTACTTGAGCTTGCTTTGGTAAGTCACCCAAGAATAGGTTATTTAGGTAGGAACCATTCCAATTGCATCCCATGCAACTCTTGGTCCAATTAGGTGAATAACTCTTTTATTCTTTATCCATTGGATAACGCTTAATTGTCATGCCTCTAGGTTCATCAATCCAATTGAGTCTTACCCAGTTGCGTCCAACCCCTCACTTAAACATACACACATTACTAGCTTGTGTCGTCCTCAACACATCATGGTAAATTAAAATCTCCTTGCTTTGGCAAGCTCGAATTTTAATAAACCTTGATTATGAAGGGTGTTTTAGCAAGAGAAGGCAAAACACAATATTTAATTGAGGGATTTAATTTTCTTAATTTGTTTGGTTGATCCAATCAACATGATCTACTTATTTGGATTGGGCAATCCACAATAAAATACCATCCTTGTTTATTATTATCTTGTTAATGTTTTTGTTAACCTTTTGCTAGTATCGCCATACACACAAAAATAAATAACAAGACATAAATAATAAACATCCACAAAATAAAAATAAAAATAAACGTGGCATGGATATGACCCCTAGACTAAGATATTATCAAGCCAATGATAATATCCAATTGCCCTAAAGTGACAAGCTCATCTCCATGTGCTGCACCATAGCAGCGCGCCTAGGGGGTGTCTTCTTTGTCTTTTGGCTTCTTTGGTCCTCCGGTCTTCTTCTCCATGCTCTTGGCTATCATCTAAATTTTTCTAATTCTAGCCTAACATCTAGAATAAATAAATAATAAAAAGCCTCACATGTCGAGGAGAAAAGACGACTCGCAGGCCGTAAAACCTAATTAATTATTACATTAATTTGATCAGCTCGCAGGCCGTAAACCAAACCACAAAGCAATAAACATCCACAATCCTAGGCCATATCCATCCACCATACAAAAAAGCACATAAAACAGTTAAAACCAATCTTTAACGCGCTTGTTTAATTTTAATTAGATTGGGTAATTAGGGTTACAACGGTCCAAGGGGTCCAACCTAAGCCTAGGCCGAACCCCAAGGACCGAGGCCCGGCCCAAGGCCGGCCGCCCCATGTGGCCTGCGGCCCTTGCTTGGGGCGCAAGGAAGGGGGCGGACGACTAGGGTTTTGGCCCTAGCCTTCATCCCTTCTTCCTTGTTTTCCAAGCATGGTTGTTTCCTTTCATGGATGTTTCCATTAAATTGTTTCCATAATTGAAAACTCCTTTTCAATCATGTGCCCATGAATCCTAATTTTCAAGAACCCAATAATTCACATCCTAAGTGATTAAACTCACCAATTATAACATCCAATGTCAAATTGGATCTTGTTATGTTGAATCAAATTCAATGTGCATCTAGTATGCCAATTATTTTCAGTTTTCGCGTAATAACAATAATACGGTGTATAAACTGAAATCGTAACACATAAAATCATGTTATGCTCTACGACCTGTGGCTCTGATACCACTGTTGGGTTTTGACGTAGGTAACGCAGCGGAATAAAAAAAATTTAATCCTACTCAAAGCCCACCAGGGATCATCAGGAGGAGATATCATAACATGATAAGGGACATAGTATTGTGTACCTTTTGGTTTGAGAGATCACACGAAGAATGATGTCCTCGTCTCTACGGTTGATCCACATCTAGAGGTGAGATCTAGATTCTTCCTTCAACAAGTGCTATCTTGAACCGGAGGAAGAGGGAAGAAGGAATCAAGCAACGAGGTGACAAGAGGAGGGTTTCGGCCTCCTCTTTGGCGCCGACGGGAAGGGGGGCGGATGGCCTAGGGGCGTGCGCCTCTAGGTCTTGTCTTTCCCCCTCTTTTTCCCTCTCCCACTCTCTTGTTTTATGTCTTATAACATTCAAATTAGTGGGAAGGAAGCTAGAGCCTTCTTTATATACTCCTACAACTCCTTGTTGTTTCCATAAAAGTTCCCTTCCTTGCACAACTAGTCCTACTAAGTTTGCAAGGTGTTGCATAATGATCCTTGTCATTAATTAATCATATAAATTAATCCCAAATCTAGCTCTACTATATTTGACGTGTGACCCCATAGGTTTCTACTTAGTTGGTAGTAACTTATTACTAACATGGAGCGGTGTCTAGCAACACATCCATGCCACCCAACTAATAGAAATAGTTAGTGATCCCGACAAACCTCTTGTGCCCAATATCTCATATTGCATTATCCCTTTGTCTCCATATCCGGATTGGACATGAGACATAAATAGTCACACTCGTATATCCAATCCATAGTTCCTCGATCAAGGGAATATGCTTATGCGAGCAGATAACACCAATATCTCCATATTGATTTATCTGAGTCTGTCCAGACATTCAATAAGCCTCATCCCTCGAGTCGCCGTGGATATTTACTCCCATTATGTGGGAGGGACAAATCATATCTACATCACTACGATCTCTAAGCTTGCTTCCTATCATGCCCGATAGATATCTTTATAATTACTCAGTTACGGTGTAACGTTTGATAACATCAAAGCACAACATTCCACAACTAGAGTATCTAGTGACTGCAAGTCAAAGGATTGCAATTATATTAGCACTACGAGAAGCGATTGTGACTTAAACATAATCTAATGTATCCTTCTCGTTGTGGGTCAATCCAGTACGCCATTACTCCTAATGCATCCATATCAATCTAAATACATATTAGTCTATATTTGATCGTCCTATTAATCAATATAATGGACTAGGGATATTTAAGATAAACAACACATCGTATCTAAGGACTTCATTTTATTAAATATCACAATATATAATAAATGAATATTCTAGCAAAAAAAATGTTCATACTAAATATAAGATTGCCTCTAGGGCATCTATTCCAACAGGTCTAAGTGGACTGAACTATATAAATCATTTGTCTCTTGCATTTACAGTTCATTCACTTTCATAGATTTTGCAGCATACAAAACTAACTGTTTTTCAAAGGTTTGAAGATGTTTTCAAGGCCTTGAAAAAGGCTTATTTTCTTTAGCACAAACTTCATCTCTACCAAGGACTTGAACTTGTTTTCAAGGCCTTGAATTTCAATAGCTTTCACAAGATCTCATCTTCCTAGCAAGTTTTGCAAAAAGTCGGCATACTCTATTCAACCCCCCCCCCTTCTAGAGTATCTTAGTTGCATTACCACCTGCACACTCACACTTTCAATTTTCATCCAGGAGAATATCATATCTTGTTTAGGGATTCCCAATTCCATCTTGTCTGATAATGGCACTCCCTTCGTCAATCGCCAAGTAGCCTCAAAGCTGATGGAAAATAATGTAAGGCAAGTGTGCTCAATGCCCTACTATCCCAAGGGAAATGGGCAATATGAAGCCACGAACAAAACTCTTATAAGGATCTTAAGCAAGATGGTCGCAGATGTTCACAAGAAGTGGTTAGATTCCTTGAACTTGGCGTTATGGGCCTATCGCACGTCACCAAGGACTCCTACTGGGGATTCTCCTTTTCTACTTTATTATAGAGCTGAAGCATTGGTTCCAACTGAGGTTAAGGTCAATGCTGCAAGGCTAGCCTTCAGCGCTTTGCATGAGAATGAGAGCGATCACAACCTCATCTTACTAGAAGAGAAGCGCGAACAAGCCAAGAGGGAAAATACAAAGCACAAGGAGAGAATTTCTCAAGCCTAAAACAAGACTGTCCAGCACCGAGACTTCGCGGTCGGAGATCTGGTCTTACGAGCGTCCGACCACTGCATGCGTGAAGCAGCTTATTCCAAGTTTGCTGCCAACTGAGAAGGACCCTTTGAAGTCAAAGAATTCTTTGACAGTGGCTATTTCACTGTTGCCATGGGACTACCACGACTCCCACTCCCATTAATATGCGATGGATTAAGATGTACTATCCGTAGCCTTCTTTTTCTGCTTTCCATTTGCATTATATTTCATTCATATCCTCCCATATGAGGGTTGAATTAATGATAATGACTCTCCCATATGAGTGATCTTTTATCAACTTCTGGTTTTACTTTATTGTTGCATTACTTATTGAGACCGATAGTCAATTGCTCCGCGAATTAAAGCCTATCTGTTTAGATAGCAGCCAAAATTAAAGCCTACATGTCTAGGTAGCAGCCATAATCTGTCTAGATAGCAACTTTCTTACAAAGCATATATGTTTAGATAGCAGCAATATGCGAAGTAAAGCCTACCTGTCTAGGTAGTAGCCATACGCGAAACTAAGCATATCTGTCTAGATAGAAACAACATGCAAACCAAATTCTATCTGTTTCGATAGCAACAAAGTCCGGTACAAGCCTATTCCACTAACAGCAGCAAAATCTAGAGCCTAAGCTTTCTTGGGCAGGTAGTGGCAATATTCAAAATCTATCTGCTTAGATAGCATCTAAATGTGATGGCAAGCAAACTCATTTCAAGTTAATGATTTGCAAATAGTCAATAAAAACTTCATATTTATTGAAATGGAGCTTCAAAACAAGCATAGGCTCGCGCAAACGTTCTCAAATTGTCATTCTCGGTCACAAGTCATACCCTATGCCTAAAGTTCTCACACTCCTCGATTTTCCAAATTCAAGCTTCTTTTGATTGCCCTTTCTCAAATTTTCATTTTTTTTTAATTTTCTATATAATTTTTTTTTTAACAAGTTCTACTCTATATGCAACGGCCGACGCGAAAGAAAAAAAAAATTACTCTACACAATTTAAACTTTTAATGGGTGTACTCAATTATGTTAAAGTGCAAACAGTATGTAAACTAATCTACACAATACGACAATATAAGTAAAAGCTCAACACAAACCACTGTGTCTACACACAATACAACCTAGACACATCTTACATGTAACTGGCTATGCAAGACACATGGCTAGTAAACAAATAAATCACCCCCACACTGAATGCTTTGTTGTCCTCAACAAATTTAGAAATTAAACATAGGACTCAACAATCAATGTGTAGGGCCAATAGATGAGATGGAGCTGACATATACAAAATAAACACATAATTTTAGCTAAAGGAAGAAATACTCACAACCACCTCGAGGGCGGGGACGAAATCCACTCCAAGCAATCCCCAAGCACTAATGGTGCCACCGTGCTCCTATATAGTCAGTGTGTTCTCTCACACCGGGGTCGACTGCCTCCTCTGCTAAAATCCATGTCTGAAGAATCCCCAACTCACATGCACGAGTCCCTATGACGGTCATGTGTGCCATGGCACACCGGGGTAGATTCTCCCATAATCTGCTCAAATATGTCACTTGGAAACAAATGTTAGTCCCTCTCTCTCTCATCTCTCCAAAATAAATAAACAAAACACACACAACTGTAAAATGCACTCCCTAAACTAATGCAATTAATAGGTTGGGTTGCCTCCCAACAAGCGCCTTGTAATTTAAGGTCGACGACCCGACCCAGTTACCTCAAATATGATTAAGGTGGTTTTTTCTTTCCACTTTTTCTTCTTCCACCATTGCTTCTCCCTTTTTCTCTTCTCAAGTAAGCATGCATGGGATGCGTATGGCGCAACCAAATTGTAGAAGACGGCATGAAAAAATTTCTTCTTTATGTGCTTCCAATTCATGAGAATCGTCATCATAACGATTTCAACAATAAGCTCAAGTCTCCCATGTAGTGGAAATCGATTTACGCCTTCTTTGCCCGTTTTCTCAATTTGCAATATCTTCATTGAAATTTCAAGCGACAACTCATAAAGTATGAAAGTTTGAGTATCTTCATCCCCTTCGTTTGAAACACCCAAATCATCAACAATTTCAATCTCGACATCTTTTGTATCTTCAATGAGCTCAAACGTGAGCGGCTCCAACAAATTTGCAACCGGAAAGTCAAGATCATCAATATTAATTCTATGAAGAATGCCATCAATCTCACCAAAAATTTCATCATGCTTGACCCTCATACTTGACTCGATCCATGATTCTATGTTTGGACAACTGGAGATGCACAATGGCTCATCATCCTCTTCTTTAAGCGTTGGAAAGGTTGGAGCATCCTCTTGAATTGAATGGAGAACAAATTGTGCGTCCATGTGTGTTGTCTCAATTCCCATTCTTGTTGCTCGTTGTCGCCATTCTTCCACATTAGGAATCATCTCCTCAAGCATGCAACCAAGGAAGAAGAGTAACTCAGTGGGAGGGGTTGAGTCATTAGGACGAAGGGTATAACGTTGTAACTCCATGGCTACCCTCTCTCTAATGTTCACGAATTCCTCATATGCAAGGTTGCATGCTTCAAATATGCTCGCAAAACGGCGATATTTCTCATCCTCCATGCTTAGAGTTGAATGCCTGCACACATAAAATCTCAAGTAATGCTGTGAGGCAATAAGAATAGAAAATAACAAAAACAAAACCCTAAAGCTAATAATTCTAACTAATTCAACCGAAGTCCCTGGCAACGGCGCCAAAAACTTGACACGATTCAACCACAAGTGTATGGTGGTCGTGTGTAGTAATATCCGGTAAACCGGGTTGTCGAACCCAAGAGAATTCTTGTAAATTAATTAGAATTTCTCAACCTCATGTGGGCACAACGCTTAGTTTGTTGTACTAGTTCTAGTAAAATGAAAAGGACAATGTTCTCAATTAACCGAGTGAATTGATTCACGATTAACAAAGAATACTTTATAAGGTTACTAATACAAGGGCAAAATACTGGGAATTCTCGTTGGGATCACTAGGGATGATGTGAGTCGTGTTTTGATTCATGAAAAACCAATATTTCTTCTATTATTAATCTAGCACTACACAACTCACCGAGTTACCAAGCAAATTGTCTATGCCTAAAATTAACTTGAACCGAGTTACCAAGTCTAAACCAATTTTAAGCACGCATTACGTGTATTATTCTACTTACGATCCTAACCAACACTACCGAGTTACCAAGTAATGCTATAAGCTAGGTAAATAGTTTGATTTACCGATCAGGAATCACGGAGTTACCACGCAAATCCCAATTATGATCATTCCTACGTTAGCTACTCGCAAGAAAGATAGAAATTTAACACAAACTATTAATAATAATAGAAAAACACAATTGATAAAGTTCCAAACGTGAATCATAATCTCAAACATCACGTTCACACCAAACCCTAGCTACCACATGAGAATCCCCAGCAATAAGAAGTTTAGCTACTAGTTGACATGATCAAAATACAAAGTTTAACGATCATCAAACAAAAACTAAAGAAGAGAAGAAGTGAGAAATCAAACGAGGACTCCAAAGCTCCCAAGCACACTTCCAAAGCTCCAACGTAGGTAGAATGACTCATAGACACGGACTACTAGGTCTAAAACAAGTCTCCAAGCTTACATCTTTCAAAATATTACAAAATAACCCCGAAAATCTGAGTTTTCCGTTCTGTTCGCACGAACAGAAAAGTGTTCGCACGAACACCCTATTTCCAGGAACCCTTTGTTGTTCCTATTTTTTTCAGCTTGTTTTAGCTCCAAAATTTTGGCTAAAGTCTTTTTGTTCACACGAACAAGAAGTTGTTCACACGAACACTCTTACCAACATCATTTTTTTGTTCTTTCTTCTTACTTCTTCCTTCATACTCTTCATTCCCAAGCATCCTTTGAGCTATTCCAAAGTTCCAAAGTTCGCCTCCAATCCAACATCCTCGCTCCAAACTCCCGGTTCCTGAAATCCACAACACTAAAACATACCGGAAGATCAAATTATACAAATATAGCATAAAATATGTGAAGAAGCGCCCGGATTCAACATTGAAGATCAAATGCTCAATTATGTTCCAATTATCAAAACTTGGCCTAAAACACATGTAAATGCATCGGAAACTATGCAAAACGACAAGTAATCACGTAAGAATATAACTCCAATTATGGAGTTATCAACTATCCCCACACTTACCATTTGCGAGTCCCGAGCAATCTATCCAAAACCGGCCATAATCTCAACACTTTCTTCCCAACAAACCGTGGTACTATCCAAGCGACTTTGCATACTATTCGAAACACCATTTGCATACAAACCATAACTAGCCGACTCGACACAAACGACGACTCAATAAACAATTTGACGATGCAAAAATATGATGCAATGCAATCTAGACTCGATCCTACACAAACACATATATTCGTAAGCACAAATTTTTTTTTTTTTGGGTGAGATTGGGAAATCTCAATTAACTCAAATCGGTTCTCATGGAGTGATGAAAAATCAAAGGACAAGGTATGATTTGCAACTAAACTCGACAACAAGAATTTCCCTTAGTTGGTATAGAAAGCCTAGCTTTACTAAGTGTAAGAATAACCTACCTTTTCGCGTGTGCCGATAAATAAGAGGCTACGCTAGGCTAAGCCACATTCAAGGTCCGAGCTTCTATTCCGCTAACGGGTTAGAATGTAGAGGCTTAGGGACAAAAGGATAATCATGTAGTAACAAATCCTAAGTGTCACATTCTCACGTTAAAACCCACATCTCACACACCCTCACCACGATGATAGGAACCGCAACCCGAAACTCACCATCTCCGGCCCTCGATCCCCTCAAACCCCGGTACAATAACGATTTCCGTGGCCACCGTCGTGAAACATGCATAAAATGAACATCGCCGTTAATGAAATAGTTGCTTCCACCACTCGGTCTTCATTAAGCTCAAACTTTATCCTTTATTTCATCTCTCCTTTTTTTCTCTCTCTTTTTTTTTGGTTTTGTTTTTTTCAAATCTCTCAAATTTCTGCACAACTTCTACAATGTATATCTCAAGTTGTCTTCCAAGTGTCAAGCCAAACAAAAACGTTAAGGGGAGACAGTAAACAATCCAATGAATATATATCACAAGTGAAATCCATCTCCCCCTACTCAATGAAATACACGGTGCCACCAAACAAAGCCGCAAACAAATTCAAGTACATGTATGGGGATGGAGTCGTCAAAAGCTCAATCTCAATGTCCTTAGTCAAAAGTCGACATCCCCACACTAGAATATACCCATGTCCCCTCTCAAGTAATCAAAACAATGTAAGTCTCGTGCCTAATCCAACCAAACCTCCTACACCACGATGAATGAGATTTGGTACCTAGCACGATCCACCAATTAAATCACCCAACCCAATTTGTGTGTATTAGATGTCACGCACTCACGGCTCTCCACAACTGTGTCCATGATGTAACAACATGGAACACCGCCACACCTAAGTGTGCAAGCCGACTCACTCACCCTCGCATCCCCTCGCAAATATCAAATGAAGTAAAAGCGATCATGTAGGACTCACATAAGTATATCATGAAGTACTCCCTCATCGAACCCCCTCAACTACGACCCCCTCGTGACGCACCAAAATGGTGATCCTAAACAATATGTGATTAGAGCCAAGAATCGTCACCCTAGGTCAAAAGGTTATCAAAGAATCCAAGTTTCAAAGCCGGGTTTTCTAATGGTCCTACAAGGTGAGATCTAAAAGCAGTGAGTGCTCTTATACACATCCTCGCACAGCTGTTTCGTGTGCCACTACGAGGCGGGTTGGCGACTACCTAAGACGTACACATGAATGTTTGGCTTGTTTAGCTGACACCTAGCTCAACTCTTGTAAGAAAACAAGGCACACACTTTAGATTTGAAAATCATTTAAGTGTCTTAAAATAGGCAGGTATTCACGCAAAAAAAGTCTCTCTATACATACTAAGGGGAACTCAAATTGTCATTCTCGGTCACAAGTCATACCCTATGCCTAAAGTTCTCACACTCCTCGATTTTCCAAATTCAAGCTTCTTTTGATTGCCCTTTCTCAAATTTTCATTTTTTTTTTTAATTTTCTATATAATTTTTTTTTTAACAAGTTCTACTCTATATGCAACGGCCGACGCGAAAGAAAAAAAAATTACTCTACACAATTTAAACTTTTAATGGGTGTACTCAATTATGTAAAAGTGCAAACAGTATGTAAACTAATCTACACAATACGACAATATAAGTAAAAGCTCAACACAAACCACTGTGTCTACACACAATACAACCTAGACACATCTTACATGTAACTGGCTATGCAAGACACATGGCTAGTAAACAAATAAATCACCCCCACACTGAATGCTTTGTTGTCCTCAATGAATTTAGAAATTAAACATAGGACTCAACAATCAATGTGTAGGGCCAATAGATGAGATGGAGCTGACATATACAAAATAAACACATAATTTTAGCTAAAGGAAGAAATACTCACAACCACCTCGAGGGCGGGGACGAAATCCACTCCAAGCAATCCCCAAGCACTAATGGTGCCACCGTGCTCCTATATAGTCAGTGTGTTCTCTCACACCGGGGTCGACTGCCTCCTCTGCTAAAATCCATGTCTGAAGAATCCCCAACTCCCATGCACGAGTCCCTATGACGGTCATGTGTGCCATGGCACACCGGGGTGGATTCTCCCATAATCTGCTCAAATATGTCACTTGGAAACAAATGTCAGTCCCTCTCTCTCTCTCATCTCTCCAAAAGAAATAAACAAAACACACACAACTGTATTAAAATGCACTCCCTAAACTAATGCAATTAATAGGTTGGGTTGCCTCCCAACAAGCGCCTTGTATTTTAAGGTCGACGACCTGACTCAGTTACCTCAAATATGATTAAGGTGGTTTTTTCTCTCCACTTTTTCTTCTTCCACCATCGCTTCTCCCTTTTTCTCTTCTCAAGTAAGCATGCATGGGATGCGTATGGCGCAACAAAATTGTAGAAGACGGCCTGAAAAAATTTCTTCTTTCTGTGCTTCCAATTCATGAGAATCGTCATCATAACGATTTCAACAATAAGCTCAAGTCTCCCATGTAGTGGAAATCGATTTACGCATTCTTTGCCCGTTTTCTCAATTTGCAATATCTTCATTGAAATTTCAAGCGACAACTCATAAAGTATGAAAGTTTGAGTATATTCATCACCTTCGTTTGAAACACCCAATTCATCAACAATTTCAATCTCGACATCTTTTGTATCTTCAATGAGCTCAAACGTAAGAGGCTCAAACAAATTTGCAACCGGAAAGTTAAGATCATCAATATTAATTCTATGAAGAAGGCCATCAATCTCACCAAAAATTTCATCATGCTTGACCCTCATACTTGACTCGATCCATGATTCTATGTTTGGATCAACGGAGATGCACAATGGCTCATCATCCTCTTCTTTAAGCGTTGGAAAGGTTGGAGCATCCTCTTGATTTGAGTGGAGAACAAATTGTGCGTCCATGTGTGTTGTCTCCATTCCCTTTCTTGTTGCTCGTTGTCGCTATTCTTCCACATTAGGAATCATCTCCTCAAGCATGCAACCAAGGAAGAAGAGTAACTTAGTGGGAGGGGTTGAGTCATTAGGACGAAGGGTATAACGTTGTAACTCCATGGCTACCCTCTCTCTAATGCCATTCACATGGCACTCCTTCACGAATTCCTCATATGCAAGGTTGCATGCTTCAAATATGCTCGCAAAACGGCGATATTTCTCATCCTCCATGCTTAGAGTTGAATGCCTGCACACATAAAATCTCAAGTAATGCTGTGAGGCAATAAGAATAGAAATTAACAAAAACAAAACCCTAAAGCTAATAATTCTAACTAATTCAACCGAAGTCCCCGGCAACGGCGCCAAAAACTTGACACGATTAAACCACAAGTGTATGGTGGTCGTGTGTAGTAATATCCGGTAAACCTGGTTGTCGAACCCAAGAGACTTCTTGTAAATTAATTAGAATTTCTCAACCTCATGTGGGCACAACGCTTTGTTTGTTGTACTAGTTCTAGTAAAACGAAAAGGACAATGTTCTCAATTAACCGAGTGAATTGATTCACGATTAACAAAGAATACTTTATAAGGTTACTAATACGAGGGCAAAATACTGGGAATTCTCGTTGGGATCACTAGGGGTGATGTGAGTCGTGTTTTGATTCATGAAAAACCAATATGTCTTCTATTATTAATCTAGCACTACACAACTCACCGAGTTACCAAGCAAGTTGTCTATGCCTAAAATTAACTTGAACCGAGTTACCAAGTCTAAACCAATTTTAAGCACGCATTACGTGTATTATTCTACTTACGATCCTAACCAACACTACCGAGTTACCAAGTAATGCTATAAGCTAGGTAAATAGTTTGATTTACCGATCAGGAATCACGGAGTTACCACGCAAATCCCAATTATGATCAATCCTACGTTAGCTACTCGCAAGAAACATAGAAATTTAACACAAACTATTCATAATAATAGAAAAACACAATTGATAAAGTTCCAAACGTGAATCATAATCTCAAAACATCACGTTCACACCAAACCCTAGCTACCACATGAGAATCCCCAGCAATAAGAAGTTTAGCTACTAGTTGACATGATCAAAATACAAAGTTTAATGATCATCAAACAAAAACTAAAGAAGAGAAGAAGTGAGAAATCAAACGAGGACTCCAAAGCTCCCAAGCACGCTTCCAAAGCTCCAACGTAGGTAGAATGACTCGTAGACACGGACTACTAGGTCTAAAACAAGTCTCCAAGCTTACATCTTTCAAGATATTACAAAATAACCCCGAAAATGTGAGTTTTCCGTTCTTTTCGCACGAACAGAAAAGTGTTCGCACGAACACCCTGTTCCCAGGAACACTTTGTTGTTCCTATTTTTTTTCAGCTTGTTTTAGCTCCAAAATTTTGGCTAAGTCTTTTTGTTCACACGAACAAGAATTTGTTCACACGAACACTCTTGCCAACGTCATTTTTTTGTTCTTTCTTCTTACTTCTTCCTTCATACTCTTCATTCCCAAGCATCCTTTGAGCTACTCCAAAGTTCCGAAGTTCGCCTCCAATCCAACATCCTCGCTCCGAACTCCCGGTTCCTGAAATCCACAACACTAAAACATACCGGAAGATCAAATGATACAAATATAGCATAAAATATGTGAAGAAGCGCCCGGATTCAACATTGAAGATCAAATGCTCAATTATGTTCCAATTATCAAAACTTGGCCTAAAACACATGTAAATGCATCGGAAACTATGCAAAACGACAAGTAATCACGTAAGAATATAACTCCAATTATGGAGTTATCAACTATCCCCACACTTACCATTTGCGCGTCCCGAGCAATCTATCCAAAACCGGCCATAATCTCAACACTTTCTTCCCAACAAACCGTGGTACTATCCAAGCGACTTTGCATACTATTTGAAACACCATTTGCATACAAACCATAACTAGCCGACTCGACACAAACGACGACTCAATAAACAATTTAACGATGCAAAAATATGATGCAATGCAATCTAGACTCGATCCTACACAAACACATATATTCGTAAGCACAAATTGTTTTTTTGGGTGAGATCGGGAAATCTCAATTAACTCAAACCGGTTCTCATGGAGTGGTGAAAAATCTAGGGACAAGGTATAAATTGCAACTAAACTCGACAACAAGAATTTACCTTAGTTGGTATAGAAAGCCTAGCTTTACTAAGTGTAAGAATAACCTACCTTTTCGCGTGTGCCGATAAATAAGAGGCTACGCTAGGCTAAGCCACATTCAAGCTCCGAGCTCCTATTCCGCTAACGGGTTAGAATGTAGAGGCTTAGGGACAAAAGGATAATCATGTAGTAACAAATCCTAAGTGTCACATTCTCACGTTAAAACCCACATCTCACACACCCTCACCACGATGATAGGAACCGCAACCCGAAACTCACCATCTCTGGCCCTCGATCCCCTCAAACCCCGGTACAATAACGATTTCCGTGGCCACCGTCGTGAAACATGCATAAAATGTACATCGCCGTTAATGAAATAGTTGCTTCCACCACTCGGTCTTCATTAAACTCAAACTTTATTCCTTTATTTCATCTCACCTTTTTTCTCTCTTTTTTTTTTGTTTGGTTTTGTTTTTTTTTCAAATCTCTCAAATTTCTACACAACTTCTACAATGTATATCTCGAGTGGTCTTCCAAGTGTCAAGCCAAACAAAAACGTTAAGGGGAGGCAGTAAACAATCCACTGAATATATATCACAAGTGAAATCCATCTCCCCCTACTCAATGAAATACACGGTGCCACCAAACAAAGCTGCAAACAAATCCAAGTACATGTATGGGGATGGAGTCGTCAAAAGCTCAATCTCAATGTCCTTAGTCAAAAGTCGACATCCCCACACTAGAATATACCCATGTCCCCTCTCAAGTAATCAAAACAATGTAAGTCTCGTGCCTAATCCAACCAAACCTCCTACACCACGATGAATAAGATCCGGTACCTAGCACGATCCACCAATTAAATCACCCAACCCAATTTGTGCGTATTAGATGTCACGCACTCACGACTCTCCACAACTGTGTCCATGATGTAACGACATGGAACACCGCCACACCTAAGTGTGCAAGCCGACTCACTCACCCTCGCATCCCCTCGCAAATATCAAATGAAGTACAAGCGATCATGTAGGACTCACATAAGTATATCATGAAGTACTCCCTCATCGAACCCCCTTAACTACGACCCCCTCGTGACGCACTAAAATGGTGATCGTAAACAATCTGTGATGAGAGCCAAGAATCGTCACCCTAGGTCAAAAGGTTATCAAAGAATCCAAGTTTCAAAGCCGGGTTTTCTAATGGTCCTACAAGGTGAGATCTAAAAGCAGTGAGTGCTCTAATACACATCCTCGCAAAGCTGTTTCGTGTGCCACTACGAGGCGGGTTGGCGACTACCTAAGACGTACACATGAATGTTTGGCTTGTTTAGATGACACCTAGCTCAACTCTTGTAAGAAAACAAGGCACACACTTTAGATTTGAAAATCATGTAAGTGTCTTAAAATAGGCAGGTACTAGCTTTTAACCCGTGCGATGCACGGCGAAATTTCAATTCCAAAACAAAATTAATGTTACGTAAACAGTTGATGTCTTTTATGGATTTCAAATACTACATCCAAAAAGAATAACCAAAAGCACTTACTATCATTCTTACTCCTTTTTAATTTATCAGTTTCATATTTTTTTAAGATTAATACTTTTTATTTCATAAATAAATAGATTATACTATTTCTTGACTATCATTTTTACTTTTGGACTTGAACCTAACATTAAGTTGAAGTAAAATTTTGATTACTGTTTGAATTTTATCACTATAAATTTGAAGTTACAATTCCAATTTAGAAATGTCCTTCATATTTTGCATTTTATTTTATTCTATCTATCTCTTTTTTAGGAAAGTTTCTAATCTTGGATTTGAAGTCAATATTATTATTCTAAAAATAAATGTTTACCTTAAGATCATTACCAATACGAATTTATCAATCAAAATCAAGTTGAGGCCTCTGATTTCAATTTATAATAACACGTTCCTACTTTTATTTAAGGAAACTATGTCTCTACTTTGAAGCTACTGACCACTGATTTCAACTTATAATATTACGTTTCTACATTTTTTAGGAAAATATGTTGAAGTAAAATTTTGATTACTTTCGAATTTTATCACTATGAATTTGAAGTTACAGATTCCAATTTAGAAATGCATTTCCTATTTTGAAATTTATTTTATTTCTATCTGTATATTTTTTTAAGAAAGTTTCTAATCTTGGATTTGAAGTCAACATTATTATTCTAAAAATAATTGTTTACCATCAGATCATAACCAATATGAATTTTTCAGTCAAAATCAAGTTGAGGAGACTGATTTCAGTTTATAATAATACGTTCCTACTTCTTTATTTTATTTTTGAGGAAAATATGCCTCTAATTTGAAGCCACTGACCATTGGCCACTGATTTCAAATTATAATATTACGTTTCTTCTTCTTTTTTAAGAAAATATGTTGAAGTAAAATTTTGATTACTTTCGAAATTCATCACTTTAAGTTTGAAGTTACAGGTTCCAGTTTAAAAATGTCCTTCCTGTTTTATTTTACTTTTGACGGATAATATGCCTCTACTTTGAAGCCACTGACCACTGACCACCGATTTCAACTTACAATATTACGTTTCTACTTTTTTTAGGAAAATATGTTTATAATTTGAAGACACGGATTTCATACTTCAAAATTGAATTATAGCATAATAATTTTTTTTCATACCTTTCGATTAGCATTTACAGTTTCAGAAAATTTCTTTCTCTTCCACTGATTTCAATTTTCACTCGCCGCTGCATTTCATTAAATCTAAACTTTCATCCTGAAATGGGTATGAAAAAAAAAATCACTACAAATAAATAATACAAAATGTAACAACTAAGTGGCCTACAACTTTTTTTAGATATTATCTAAGAAAAAGATACATACCGTTGTGTTGAACTGTGTCCCTCCAAACAGAAGATTCCGAGTGATGAAAATCTTCACCTACACCACCAAAAGAAACGATGTAAGCAACAACTAAACAACCCAGGAGGAAGGAAAATTACATAACAAACACCAATCGATTTTCCTAGTATTACTTATCCGGGGATGGCGAGTGACTCTTTCACGCAAGTGTATGGTTTGGCTGCGGCCATGAGAACTTCATATAGTCAAAGCATCAATTTTGTCAGGAATAATGCACATAGACAAAGCATACGAATGTAAATTCTGAAGGAAAAACTCACCGGATTTGCGGGCTTGTCTTACTCATCTAATTTTCTCTTGCGCGCCAACCGAGCAAACTTACATTATTCTCTCCGCTCCTCATTTTCTTCCATGACTGGGAGATAAGAGAATGTAGTTGGGAAGAGAATTACAAGAGAAAATGTAAACATCAAACACGATTTGAAAGGATGAATCATACTTCCCAAACAAACACGACTTTTTTTTTATTCCAAACACCAAAGACGATTTCATGCACGCTATATGAATGGAAGAGTGATACTTCCATTATATGGGTGAGATTCCTAGTCCTTTTGGACCATTTTACAGACGAAAATGTGTGGTATTCACCATCAAACAAAAGATCCTGTTTGGTACCATTTGGTAATATGCGTCACTATCTATGCCATGTAATGGAGGTCATTTTATATGGCATGATTCTGCCCTTCAAATTCACGTGTACTTTGACATTTCACCGTATATTTTGGGGACGGAAATTTATGGAATTGACTAATAATTTATCAATTAAATTATAATTTCCTTCGGCATAATTTTTTTGGTGGAAGTTTCCTTACTGGCTAATAATTTTTGCCAACTAACATCAATAACTTTCCTTTCCAAATTCAAACTTTTCAAACTTTTCAGATGTGATGTAAATTTGAAGGCGCCAAAACTTTCATTTTCTGTTCAAACTCTGAAGATGTGATTTAAATTTAAATTTCAAACAATCTTTTTTACATCAATTAAATAAAATATCCACGTGGCATTTTCTCATGCAAAGTTTGAGAGGACATTCTCAAATAGTATATATAGATTCCCGTAAAGAAAGTCTCTCTATACATACTAAGGGGAACTCAAATTGTTATTCTCGGTCACAAGTCATACCCTATGCCTAAAGTTCTCACACTCCTCGATTTTCCAAATTCAAGCTTCTTTTGATTAACCTTTCTCAAATTTTCATTTTTTTTTTAATTTTCTGTATAATTTTTTATTTTTTTTAACAAGCTCTACTCTATATGCAACGGCCGACGCGAAAGAGAAAAAAAATTTACACTACACAATTTAAACTTTTAATGGGTGTACTCAATTATGTAAAAAATGCAAACAGTATGTAAACTAATCTACACAATACGACAATATAAGTAAAAGCTCAACACAAACCACTGTGTCTACACACAATACAACCTAGACACATCTTACATGTAACTGGCTATGCAAGACACATGGCTAGCAAACAAATAAATCACCCCCACCCTGAATGCTTCGTTGTCCTCAACAAATTTAGAAATTAAACATAGGACTCAACAATCAATGTGTAGGGCCAATAGATGAGATGGAGCTGACATATACAAAATAAACACATAATTTTAGCTAAAGGAAGAAATACTCACAACCACCTCGAGGGCGGGGACGAAATCCACTCCAAGCAATCCCCAAGCACTAATGGTGCCACCGTGCTCCTATATAGTCAGTGTGTTCTCTCACACCGGGGTCGACTGCCTCCTCTGCTAAAACCCATGTCTGAAGAATCCCCAACTCGCATGCACGAGTCCCTATGACGGTCATGTGTGCCATGGCACACCGGGGTGGATTCTCCCATAATCTGCTCAAATATGTCACTTGGAAATAAATGTTCGTCCCTCTCTCTCTCATCTCTCCAAAATAAATAAACAAAACACACACAACTGTATTAAAATGCACTCCCTAAACTAATGCAATTAATAGGTTGGGTTGCCTCCCAACAAGCGCCTTGTAATTTAAGGTCGACGACCTGACCCAGTTACCTCAAATATGATTAAGGTGGTTTTTTCTCTCCACTTTTTCTTCTTCCACCATCGCTTCTCCCTTTTTCTCTTCTCAAGTAAGCATGCATGGGATGCGTATGGCGCAACAAAATTGTAGAAGACGGCCTGTAAAAATTTCTTCTTTCTGTGCTTCCAATTCATGAGAATCGTCATCATAACGATTTCAACAATAAGCTCAAGTCTCCCATGTAGTGGAAATCGATTTACGCCTTCTTTGCCCGTTTTCTCAATTTGCAATATCTTCATTGAAATTTCAAGCGACAACTCATAAAGTATGAAAGTTTGAGTATCTTAATCACCTTTGTTTGAAACACCCAAATCATCAACAATTTCAATCTCGACATCTTTTGTATCTTCAATGAGCTCAAAGGTGAGAGGCTCCAACAAATTTGCAACCGGAAAGTCAAGATCATCAATATTAATTCTATGAAGAATGCCATCAATCTCACCAAAAATTTCATCATGCTTGACCCTCATACTTGACTCGATCCATGATTCTATGTTTGGACAACTGGAGATGCACAATGGCTCATCATCCTCTTCTTTAAGCGTTGGAAATGTTGGAGCATCCTCTTGATTTGAATGGATAACAAATTGTGCGTCCATGTGTGTTGTCTCCATTCCCATTCTTGTTGCTCGTTGTCGCCATTCTTCCACATTAGGAATCATCTCCTCAAGCATGCAACCAAGGAAGAAGAGTAACTTAGTGGGAGGGGTTGAGTCATTAGGACGAAGGGTATAACGTTGTAACTCCATGGCTACCCTCTCTCTAATGCCATTCACATGGCACTCCTTCACGAATTCCTCATATGCAAGGTTGCATGCTTCAAATATGCTCGCAAAACGGCGATATTTCTCATCCTCCATGCTTAGAGTTGAATGGCTGCACACATAAAATGTTAAGTAATGTTGTGAGGCAATAAGAATAGAAAATGACAAAAACAAAACCCTAAAGCTAATAATTCTAACTAATTCAAACGAAGTCCCTGGCAACGGCGCCAAAAACTTGACACGATTCAACCACAAGTGTATGGTGGTCGTGTGTAGTAATATCCGGTAAACCGGGTTGTCGAACCCAAGAGACTTCTTGTAAATTAATTAGAATTTATCAACCTCATGTGGGCACAACGCTTTGTTTTTTGTACTAGTTCTAGTAAAACGAAAAGGACAATGTTCTCAATTAACCGAGTGAATTGATTCACGATTAACAAAGAATACTTTGTAAGGTTACTAATACGAGGGCAAAATACAGGGAATTCTCGTTGGGATCACTAGGGATGATGTGAGTCGTGTTTTGATTCATGAAAAACCAATATGTCTTCTATTATTAATCTAGCACTACACAACTCACCGAGTTACCAAGCAAATCTTCTATGCCTAAAATTAACTTGAACCGAGTTACCAAGTCTAAACCAATTTTAAGCACGCATTACGTGTATTATTCTACTTACGATCCTAACCAACACTACCGAGTTACCAAGTAATGCTATAAGCTAGGTAAATAGTTTGATTTACCGATCAGGAATCACGGAGTTACCACGCAAATCCCAATTATGATCAATCCTACGTTAGCTACTCGCAAGAAAGATAGAAATTTAACACAAACTATTCATAATAATAGAAAAACACAATTGATAAAGTTCCAAACGTAAATCATAATCTCAAAACATCACGTTCACACCAAACCCTAGCTACCACATGAGAATCCCCAGCAATAAGAAGTTTAGCTACTAGTTGACATGATCAAAATACAAAGTTTAATGATCATCAAACAAAAACTAAAGAAGAGAAGAAGTGAGAAATCAAACGAGGACTCCAAAGCTCCCACGTAGGTAGAATGACTCATAGACACGGACTACTAGGTCTAAAACAAGTCTCCAAGCTTACATCTTTCAAAATATTACAAAATAACCCCGAAAATCTGAGTTTTCCGTTCTGTTCGCACGAACAGAAAAGTGTTCGCACGAACACCCTGTTCCCAGAAACACTTTGTTGTTCCTATTTTTTTCAGCTTCTTTTAGCTCCAAAATTTTGGCTAAGTCTTTTTGTTCACACGAACAAGAATTTGTTCACACGAACACTCTTGCCAACGTCATTTTTTTGTTCTTTCTTCTTACTTCTTCCTTCATACTCTTCATTCCCAAACATCCTTTGAGCTATTCCAAGGTTCCGAAGTTCGCCTCCAATCCAACATCCTCGCTCCGAACTCCCGGTTCCTGAAATCCACAACACTAAAACATACCGAAAGATCAAATTATACAAATATATCATAAAATATGTGAAGAAGCGCCCGGATTCAACATTAAAGATCAAATGCTCAATTATGTTCCAATTATCAAAACATGGCCTAAAACACATGTAAATGCATCGGAAACTATGCAAAACGACAAGTAATCACGTAAGAATATAACTCCAATTATGGAGTTATCACATAGCCAAACTTGAGGTTCACGGAATTGTTGATCTTCATCAAACTTTCAACAAGAAACTCGAGATTGAGCCTGCCCTGCGAAGGGATTTGAAGACCGTGCACGTTTGTCAGAAAATATTGCGCGTTCGAGACAGAGATGGTTTTCGGAGTAGTCTCACATATCCTCTCCATGAGGCGCGCTACCTCTTGAAAGAGATATTTCCTGTCCTTAGCAGGAATCTCCAGGGCCTTAGCAAAAGTCTTCGGATACGAAAAATGAATCTTCATGAGGCACTTTAAGCAAGACTCGCTCACGCCTGCATGTTCAAGAAGGTTACGAGATTTATTATGGCTTTTAAAAAATCAATAGTTGTCCATGATTTCATGTTTAAAGATGCTTACCAAGTCCTGCAACTATTTTGCGAAGCAAGGGAATTGGGGTCGACACCGATGGAGCACTGCTCGAAGCTCCTGCCTCAGCCAATCGCTGGACTACAAGGGCTTCTCGCGCAAAGTATTCCTCAGGAATAGAATAATTTACTTCAACCTTAATGGGTTCAAAGGCATGTTTGGCCCAAGCTCCCAAGGATTCTGAGCGAGATTGCATCCAAGTTTAGAGCAGGCCCTTGATTTTCACCGTGGGATTCTTCTAGCATATTAGAGAGTTGAATGTATTCACTTTGAGCGCTTGTTCGACCGACTCCCCCTCCCCCCGAACACTGGGGTGTTTGATCTCGATGATGCATTTTGGGTTGGCTCACTTTCAATCACATTCACAACACCTTCATCGGGGCGGACGGCACTGTCTTCTTGCACTTCTGACTCTTGCAGTCTAGCCGCACCTATGACCCCATCCATTTGCATCACATTTGCGGGAACGACCCCTACTTGGTCTCTTTGAGCCAATGTATTCACCTCTGGTTGCGTCTCAGCCTCCTCAGTATTACCAGCAACCTCTGCCGGTGGGACATTGTCAGCAGCAACATTTGAAAGACCTTCAGGAGGTAAAACGACCCCCTTCTGAGTTAACTCAGCTGGCTCAGTGTCCTCTAACTGAGGAAGGTTTGTCGAAGTGGCATCTGTCGGCGGAGAACTCTCACGAGCGATGCTTGAGGGAGCTTCAGCATGAGCTTCAACAGGCACAGTGTTTGTCTCTTGAAGAGAGCAAGTCTGCTCAACATTTTTGCTAAGAGTAGCGCCAGGATCGCGTTCCAGCTTGAGATCTTCTCTCTCTTGCTCAAAAATGAAATCGAGACGTTTTTCTATAGAGTTGATCTCTTCAGTACTAGGCCCTTGATGCGCGACTGCAGCTCCTCATGTTGCCCTGTTCTCCTGATTAGCTTCAATGACAGATTGAGGGACGCGAACAGAACCGCAAGCTCCGTCCTCTACCAATCAAACCTTCCCAGATGGTTGCGTAGTTGGCTCTTCTGCCATGACATTATCATAAGTTGCATCAGCAGTCTCAGAAACGCGAACCACAACGCTACAAAGCCGGCGGGACCCCCTTATCAATGGCTCTGTGTCTATTTGAAAGGTAAAAAAGTTCACAGTTAATTAAAGGTGAAAGAATTAACTGCACCAAAGTTTAAAGAGCTGCGATGAAAAGACCTCCACTTTCATATGGGATATCTGCGCAAAGGTTATCAGCAATTCCTTTTAATTTCGCATGACCTAATTGGGTGTGAAATATTATTATCATGTGTGAAACACTATCATTGTTATCTGAAGTGGATATAATGAAGCATGGCAGCACTAAATAAGTAGATCTACCTGAGGATTCTCCACATTGATCTACTAACCATTTGCGAATATCACTCCTAAACACCCCATGGTATAATGCGCGTAAGATAAGTTCATGGTGTGATAAAGCGAATTTGAAAATAGTACCTTCTTCATCCTCATCACCAAGGATATCATGAAAGTTCTTTTGTGCTCGCTGCATCTGATCAGCAGTTGAGCGCAAATGTTGCTCTTGATCCTCGAGACTCTTCTGCAGAGCTTCTTGAATTTGGAAATCTTCTTCCAGTTTTTACTTTCTAGCTCTTTCTTCAGCCATGGCCTTCGACTCTGCAATTGCCTCCTCTTCAGTCAGACCTTCCAGCTCTTGAACTGGGCTATCGCTATATATAAAAAAGTCGAGAATTGAGTGTCCTAGGGAAGAGATGGTTGATCATAATTCTAACAGGGATATGTTTGAATACCCCCTCTTACGAAAAACGTGGCGTCTGCGGTGTCTGAATCGACTTCCACCAAGTCCTCAATAGTACTTTGTCGCACATTTGTCGTCTTCTTCGCTGCCGCTTTCTTTGCAGTTGGAAGGGGATCTTGGCTTTTCTTTGCAAGCGCCACATTCTCCGTAGAAGCAGGGATGTTCTTGGGACGCTTTATTGGCCGGGTTGTCAAGGTACCAGTTGCGTCTGATGCAGGCTCGTCAGAAGCTCTCTTCTTCTTCTTCGAAGTTGCGATAAGCGGTGCAAGAAAGGCTTCAAGTCTCGGACTTCTCAATTCATTGGCATCTCCGGAGTAATAGGGACATCAGGTTTGATCTTTTCACGCGAAAAAATTCAATGAAGCCAGTACTGCGATCCCCGGACGCGAACCGCCTCAAACAACACTACCACGAGAAGACAAGTTAGGCGTCGCATTGTTTATTAAGAAAAAAATAATAAAAAAAATAAAGAAAACGTGCTTAAGTATACATGCTTGAATTCGTCTGCGTAATTCCTCCTCGCGTTGAAGGACTTCTTCTTGACTATGGCAGCCTTCTCATCAAGGATCAATTGAGCACACAAATGATGGCCTTTATCCATTAGAGAATAAAAACCATACTGAGACGCGTCCCGAGAGCAGGTTGATTTGAATGGATAGTCTTTTATCATATGCGCGGGGGCTTTGATTGGTTGAAGCTGGGCTTGAGATCTCACAAGAAGACGGATCTGCGCATTCCAAAAATAAATCCAATTTGGAGTATGCTTCCCTCGCCGTTCTCTGGAAGGTTGAGTCAATGGAAGCTCAGCAACCAACATACTATTTCTCCTTCCGTAAAGCAACCCCTAGTGATTGAATTGGACCACAGAGGTGGCGCGACGGCGTCGAAACCAAGTTGGGGGCTCACCCGAATTGGATCATAATGAACCGTTATGTGATCATAACTTGAAATTTCTAGGCTAACTACATGCTCGTGAAGAGCAGGCAAATACCCTCTCCTGCACTAGTTGACAAATTTCCCGTGACGCCTGGATCCTTTGGTGATATGTTGATGTCTAAACTTGGTGTCAACCTCTGGATACATTCTATCGTGAAAGACAATGTTCTCCAGGTTGGCGACATAAGGTCTAGCCTCAAAGTATCTGATATCGTCGCACACCAAAGAGAAGGGGCGTTGAATGGGCTTAGTCTTGTACCAACGCCATGTTCGAGGACTGGGGAGCTCTTTGTCAGCATTAAGCGTTCCCCAGCTCCACGTGTGATGGGATGGGAGCGTACTTAGGCCACCTTTCCCAAACCCACATTGTCAGAAATGTGATATTGACGAAGGAGACAATATCAAATCTGCCTTGTGACTGCTCAACATGTGTCGCAGCCAAATCCAGGTGGTGATACAGAGAACCCAAGAACAAAGGCCCCAAATTTACCTTCTGGCCATGTGAAAGCTTGACCGCGAGCGCGAGGAAGTGAGTGAACACTCCATCACGAGGTTGTCCGTCTATAAGGTAGCGTGATAGCCAAACGCAGAGAAAACCACTAAAAGTCCAGGCAACACCTTATCCCTCACGGGCGATTATCGCATTTAGGTCCTCCTCCGCCAACTCATGGGCAACTTTTGGCTTCGCGTAATCTCTGAAGAAATACATGACCCATTTGCACCAGATGTTCTTCGCGCCAGAAGAGACGGACATGTACGTGTCAGCATAGGTTTTTGTGTTCGGGTTCCATCTCGAGGCCGCCTTCTTCATATCAACGATGCACTCTTTCGTTTGGTCAAAAAGTTTGAGCTCATTATCTGAATCCAGAGGAGCCAAGGGGTCTACAGCTACCATACTAAGAATTTCCAGTAAGATCTTTTTATCCTCGAGAGTTGGCCCAGCCTCGAAGGTGGATAAGTGGAATGTGTGAGTCTTCTTGGAGTACCTCGAAAACAGGACCCTCAGCATGTCATGGTCGAGCCTGAGGCTAAGTCCCTTCGTCGCGCGCACGGCGTTGTATATCTCAGGATTCGTCAATTCTTCTTCATAGTTTTCAAGGATGAACTATGTCCATTCCTCCATCCAGTCGAGTTTCTTCATGAACGACTAAATAAGAACATCAGTGAAAGGGTACAATCCAGCTTTGAGGCCGAGTCGCTGTACATCCTGAGCACTAACCAGATCCCAGTCATCCCTCTCCGTCTCAGACACTAACTGCAAGGAATTTTTCACATGAGATTCCTAGAGAGTGGTACCTTTCATGGTCGCCAGATAGAAATCATCTCCGCCCAAGTAAGGGGCTTTTCACCACAGATCTTTGGATAGTTTGGGAAAATCGACTGCTTCCTTCAGAGATTTCTTGGGAGCCATTTATATAAAAAAGTAAAATGTGAAAAACAAGGATTGAGGATCAATACTAGAGGAAGATGAAGAACAGTGAAGAACACTAAACCCAGATTGGGTTGCATGCCAGGAACAAATATGAACGCTAAACCCAGATGGGGTTTTTAATATAATTTCAAAAACATGAAGGGAAGGATGAGAATTGCTAAAGTTGATGTTTCTTGAGTGATTGAACTGCTTGAGTGATGCTGTCAAAAATTTGATCGAAGATCTGAACTTGATGTTGAGGGTTCTCTCTCTGAGTCATAAAAATTTAGTAGCTACCATGGTGGAAAATTTATAATTGTTGGGGGAAAGAGGTTTATATAGCCCTCTCAAAGGTCCCGACCTTTTGATATCTTTTCGAAATCAATCGTTACTTCGGTAACCGGCGGGAATTTGTGGATGTCGTCGCGATTCACGCAATCCACGTCATGACACGCCCTATTAAAGGCTATACGAAGCTTGGAGAGACCTAGGAAATCATGGCTGCTCCTGGGAGTTAGGGTTTTTGAATTTTGAATTAATACGAGGATCTGCGCGTGGAGCCACGCACGGCTTATTTTGCACGATTACACAGCAAGCGCGGGTGATATCCGCGCAAAAGGGGGCTAATGTAGATAGTGCATTCCAGACGAATGGATCATCGTCCACGTGGCAGCCATGCAGCATATATGGTGGTACTTCGTATACACCCTACCATCCTTTATATTCACACTTATCCATATGGGGGCTGCGAGAAAGGGTCACCCGCGATACTAACCGCGCGGGAGCTTGTAGGGACTTAGTGGCTTGGAGGTTAGAGTAAGGCACATCCCATGAGAGAAACAACCACGCTCGCGCGTGACCCTTGTTAATTGCTTTAGAGATTTGATGACCACATTTCCTATATATGGGGGTAACCGTTCGAACGATTTCCTATCTGTAGGGATGAACGTGTAACATGCCCTATATGTACGGGTGAACGTGCCGTTACGAGGCGGATATCTCGCTATCCTTTATGGCGCGCATTAACTCCTTGTAACGGTCACCTCTAAGCCCTATATATAGAGACGTCTGCCTTCCATAGAAACTCTAGAACCTTTGGCTAATCATCACTGTCTCTCTCTCTCTCGGGCAATAGAAAAAGCTTACTCTTCCCCTACTCACTACCCTCGATCTCTCTCTGCTGTATTCATGTTCTTGTTCTTGTTTCGTGTTAGAGGTGTACACTTGGATCTTCCTCTAGGATTTCCTTGTACACACTCTCCGTGGATGGTTATAAATTGCTATAGAATATATTTTGTTGTTTTCAAAATGTAAATTTGTCGAGAATAAAAATCAACACTGAGTGAAGTTTTATTTAACAAACTTAATTTTGGTAGAGTACTTGTCAAATATCAACATCAATCTGTGGTTTGTTTACTAAAATGATAATGAACATTTTAAAGTTAAACTAAATAATATCATTGAAAGTTAGTAGTTTTTTTTTTTCAAAGATTATAGTAGTTAATACAACCCAAGTTTATTGAAATTCAAGCGTTGAATTAAAAAAAATATCAAACATTCAACTTGCTGTAATATGCTAAATAAGTGCTTGTGAACAGAAGAAAAACACACAAGATGCAAAGAGATACATAGCAAACATACACAATTATATTACAATCTAGCAACATCTTAAATAAATTACAAAAAAGAATCAATTAAAACGATTTTTTTTTTTTGCATCTTTCCCTTTCTCTCTCAGTCAACTGAATGATGTGCCGTCATAACCCACCTAAACATTCTTTGCGCATCTTTTGGATGACTCAGTTTTTTAGACTTGCAGAGATGAAGTTTATACATATGCGATATTTTTTCGTCCGAGTTGAGTGCTTTCTATAAGTTGCGGTAGATTGATTAACCCTCTATATTTTTTATCCATCGGCGTCGAAGAGTCACAGAGGGGACTTTTCGGTGGAAATAACAGAGGAATCTTTTAGTGCTCCATTAGAGCAGCAAGTGGTGCTCTACAACCAATGAAAATGCAACACTTAAACAAATTGACAATGATTGGTAGACACTCATTGGTTGTAGAGCACCATGTGGTGCTCTTTTGGAGCACTAATAAATTGCTCGCAATAACATTATTGAATCTTAATGAACCAACAAATCATGGGTACATTGGTCTTTTTAGACTTTATGTAACTTGCAGATTAAACATTGTATAAAGATAAAATGTGAAATAGTACCTACCCATTTTCCATTCGAATCTGTCTAAATCAAGGGTATCCCCTGCCAATTGGCAAATAGTATGGCTGTACAATGCCTATTTACCATAACCCGAGGGTGCTTTCTGTAAATTACCCTATAAATATTGAGTAAAGGTATATGGGCAAATTAGTAATTTTGCATTTTCCTTCCATGAACGTTACAAACCATCCAAAATAGGGGTGTCCTCTGCCAATTGATGAGCAGTAGGGGTAGGGATTGCCTATTTACATAAACCTAGGGGCCCAAACTGTAAATTACCCCCGGGTTTATGTACATAGGCAATCCCTACTCCTACTGTTCATCAATTGACCATGAACACCATGTGAAATAATACTTACAAATTATACCACTCTATCCATTTATGTTAGGGAGCTGTGAAGTGATAGTGGGGCTCACTTTTGGGTGTAGTTTCATTCCCATTTTGCCCTTGAATTTGGATAATTTACACGTATTACCCCCCGAGTTTAGGTAAATATGCAATGCACACCCTTACTGTTTTCCAATTGACATGGAACACCCCTATTTTGTGTCAAAATATTTACACATTTACACCCTTCCGTTAATTGCTGCTAAGTAGCAGTGAGTTGGCTGTGGGGTACACCTTTGGGTGTTTGGTTCATGCCATCTAGTGATATATAACGTCCTTTTTAACCTTTATAAGCTTAGATATTACTATTTATACCATTAAAATGTATGACTCTTTTACCTCTCCATGGATGGTTATAAATTACAATAGTGTTATGATATATGGGCTAGTTTGTTGGTGAATATCTACCACATGTTGTAAGCCCATTTGTATATTGTTCCTATCCCATTAGCCCACCCTAATGCCTATATAAGGAGGCTTAGGTTTGGAGAATAATACACAACTCAACACTACTCTCCCTACATCTTGTCTCTCTCTTTATTTCTTGCCTCTCTCAATTCTCGTTTCACAACACGTTACCAGCACGAGTCTCTACGGCAATCGGTGAAATACCCCGTTTTGTAGATACATGTATTTTACAATATTATTATAAGTGTTGGGTGTTAGTTTTTATTATTTACGAGTTAATTTTTATAGCTATTAAAGACTAGGGGGTTTTGTGCCTTTTCCCTAACTTAATTAGTGAATTTTAAGTAAACCAGGGGTGGTAGTTGTCTTTTAACTAAACCTGTGGGGGAAAAGTCTCTTTTCCTTAAATTTATATAATCTTCTTCCCAAACTTCTTCTCCCAATGGGAGAAGACTCCATGGCCGACCACAACACCAACACCAACTCTATAAATTCGTCTCCTTTTTCACCCAGTACAATCCTAATCAACTACAAACTTGTCAAAGACCAAATCTTTGGCTCCAAGAAAACCAATTTTGTCTAATTTGTGTCCCAATTCGGAATCGAATTTGTCGCTGGTGGGTTTTCTAATCCTCGCCTGTAATACCCCCAAATTGACTAAACCGGAAACTCGGGGTGTAACTGACGCGGTTTCTTAACACGTATGCGCAAGTGCACGGTTAAGTAATATCGGGGTGATATTGTAACCCCGAGTTATCGATCTCACGAGGACATATAACTGTTTCATTGTTAATTAGAGATTAAATCTAAAGAGTGTAATTGAAATAACAGAAGGAAAGTTTTTGATTTGAGAAGTTGTCACCCCTAATCAAGTGACTATATTAAACTAAATAAAAGACAATATTTTGATTTTTTTCTGAATTAAACAAATATGGAGAATACTAGATAATCCATGGGTCCCCTAGGGTACTTAGACGTCTCCGGATTGGGTTTGAAACACACTACTCATGTCCAGTCAAACCGGGTAATAGCACTTACAGTCTTCTTTCGATCTCATGTAATTTCACGCACCGGTCTACTACAGGTCTTGTCGGTCCACCGCCGTCTACCGTTACGTTCTATTCAGCTAGCCAACTTCGTTCACCGGGTTCTGTCGGTCCACCGGTTTCCCTCAAACCTAACTAGTCCAATCGAAACAACCCACAAACAGTCATTCAAGTCTCTATCTCCTGTCGGTCTCAAGCAATTACAAGAATGTCAACAAAGTTCTTCACAAATCAAGTTTTAGTTCACTGTCGTGCAACAACCTAGACAACTAGCATGATTAGGGTGATCAATCCACACACACTAAGAATTGAGAACAAGAACGGAGTTGATAAACTTGAACATGAAATAGAATTAAGTTCAAAACGTGAATCAACACATTAATCCGGAAAACATCAAAGCTTAAAATCCTAGGTTCTCCATAAAATTTTCTAGCTATAAAAACTACTCAAATATTCTGAAAATAGAAGCTAATAAGTTCATAGTATTGAGAAACGAGAGAAAAGATAGGAGGGATAGTCATACTCGTGACGAAATTCGCGTTCGGGCGACTCCGACGTCGTTCTCCATGTCCCTCGTGCTCTCTAGCCTTCCTCATTCTTCTCCAGCAGCGTCTCCCTCTGTTCTAGGTATTAGAATGCGTTCCTCAAGGCGTGGGCACGTTTTTTAATGAAACTTGGCCAAAATTGCACTTCAGCCCCTCCAGTTTGTAATTCTCGGACAGAATTGTAAGCTAATCTTGCGCGGACCAGTACTCTCTCATACGGACTCGTCTTCAGGCCTACCATATATCGTTGGAAATCCCTGGATGTATACTTTAAAATGGAGCATGCTTTGATCCTAAATTATTTGTAGATTTTCCTGAGAATTGAAAAGAGTGCAGGCTGGTCCTTGAGCGACTTTTCCAACTTTTCTTCGTCTCTGCGTCTTCTTTTCTCCTCTTCGTCTAGCTCCATACCAAGCATCTACAAGCCTCTCATAAGCTCAATTTCACCTATTTTACCTGAGAAACACAACAAAATACTACCCGTGAAATTATCATCGCAAATATGAGAGAAATCATGCTAAAATAAGCTAGAAACGCAACTTTTGACTCTTAGGCTTATAAGTCATTAATTTCACATATTAGCTCACATATAACATATAAATCATGTGAAATAAGCCTAATAAAAGTAATAAGAAAGTATAATAATAACTTCTAACAGAGAGTTATCAGTCACCCCTACCCGAGATTAAGCCCGGATACAAGGAGGTTTAAACAGAGGATCGAACATCATCCATAAAAGCTTAAAGTAATACTTATTGAAACGTAAAACATTTCGCCTCAAACACGGGTATTATCCAAACTAAAATCCAAAACTAGTAGAAGAGGTTCTAAGAAAATTTAACCTGACAATTCTAGAGTGTGATCCGCGCTCCCATTAAGCTAAGCTCCCATGTAAACATGTGGTTCAGAAAACAAAAGGGAACACCACAGTTCCAAAGGTCAGTGGAAATACTGAGTAAATAAATACCCAAGCATGTAAACAGATTATAAGGCATTTTACAAACGGGGGAGCATTTTGTAGTAGTTTATAGCTGAAAAAAATTGGAAATAGAAGCCTGACACTTATAAGAAAACAATAGAGATTTCAATTTCATTATTTGAATTAGAAAGTTCCAAAATCACATATTCATCACTTTTCCATTAATTTCCAAAATCACATTCTTAATTTTGTTGATACAGGAAAAAAGAACCAACCATCTCGCAAGTATCCAGGACCTTAAGTGTCGACACCCCCTTACAAACTTCTTGTGGCCAGAAGAGTGAGTACAAGGAGCAATCCGGGGCATTTTCAACCGGAATAAATAAAATTAATTGGACGAGAGACCGAAGTCAGTACAACCAATGCACAATAGCAACCATGAAACAACCCCACACAACTCTTCTAATTTATGTTATCATCGATTATTAGATTGTGGTGATGTTTTTCCGAGAAACGATTCACTAAGTGGAAATCAAGTGTTCAAATAGCACAAATCACACAAACTCATTTTGAGACAAGTAGGAAAGAAAATCATTCGACACGAAAGGGCGTTAGACACACTAGGCATGACATGTTTACTTACCTCAAATAAACGCAACTACATCATATAAGTCATAATATTCGACGATTCTTCGTCTAAGAGCTCGTTGCCTACAAGTTTACGATAATATAATTAACATAACGCTAACATACATACACAAATAAAGTCATATATGCAATGCATACAACCCTTATTAATTTCCCCATTATTTACTAAGGTGAACAACCACATTTATTTATAAAAACCGATTTGATAAAATTAACGTTTACTATTACAACTACATAGCTATAGTTATGTTAATTTGTAACTTGAAATGTTACAAATTTCTTATCTTCTTTTACAAAGAAATCAATTAAACCTAAGCCCATAATATTATCTATACAAGAAATTAACTTATATAATTAAATATAGTACTCCATAAAATTTATTTTGAAAAGTGACAATAAAATTCCCCAAAAGTTGGTAACTAATACTAGATACTCATGTGGTTTTAGATTGTGCGGATAATCCCCCCAAAGTTTGGTACCAAAACCAATTTATTTTCTTCTTCCAAAATTTAACCAAAACTATATTATTTTCTTCTCAACCGAAAAATGGGTTTTCAATATACCCAACAACCCAAGATAAAGAACTAAAGAAGATGGGTTGAGATTTATCGGAAAAAGAACGGAAAGAGACGACGGCGGCGGGCAGCGGCGGCAGTGGGCATTGGCGGCGGTAGTGGGCAGCGGCGACGGCGGCGGGTTGGCAGACCTTCGGATGGGAGAGAGAGTGATTTGAGAGCTTCTTTGATGTTGGAGTGAATTAAAATCTGAGATTGAGGTGGGTTTATATAGGCTTGAAGGTAAGAATTCATGGAGGATTATGATTGTTTCCGGGTTGAACTTGGATTCCGAATTGGGACATAACTTTGGACGTAATTGGATTTCTTGTTGCTAAAGTTTAGGTATTTATCGAATTTGTAGCGGATTAGGATTGAATTTGGGTGAAAAGAAGATAAAATTGTAGAGTTGGAGTTGGAGTAGGAGAAGGGGGCGGCGGCAATGGAGTTCTCCTGTTGGGAGAAGAGTTTGGCAAGAAGATGGGTCAATTTTTAGGCTAAAGACCCTTTTCCTCCCATAGATTTAGGTAAAAGACAACTACTACCCCCTAGTTTAAGACACTATTTAATTTAAGTAAAAGGCATAAAAACCCCAAGTTGTTAATAATAATAAAATTAACTTTCAAACAATAAAGACTAGTACCCATAACTTATAATAATATCATATTAACACCCAATAATATCATAAAATACCCGTATATAACGATCAACTGTGGACCAATCATTATGGTCTCGCTTATGTCGCTCCAACACAATGGTGTTTGGAACTTCCTCTAATAACGCCTCGTGTGGTACCATGAGGATGCTGGCGTGATAACTGTTGTTGTAGGAAAACTCTATCAAAGGTAATCTATCAAACCATGAACCTTGAAATTCCATAACACAAGGCCTTAGCATATCCTTCAACGTCTGAATTTTCCTCTCGGTTTGCCCATTCGTAGCAGGGTGGAATGTTGTACTGAATTTCAACTGAGTTCCCAATGCCTCCTAGAGTGCTTTCCAGAAGTGAGAGAGAAATTTAGGATCCCTGTCGAAAACTATATAGTTCGGGACTCCATGGTATCTCACAATGTTCTTCATATACGCACCAGCCCTTTGCTCCATATTCCATGTATCTTTCATCATAATGAACCTTGCTGCCTTGGTCAATCTGTCGACCAAGACCCATATCTGACTCAATCCATTATCGAAATTGAACCCCACTTCCACAATGGAACATCCAATGTTTGGACTAAGCCTCCCATTCTTTTATGCTCGAATTTCACCTTTTGACAGGTTAAACACATTTCCACAAACTCTGCTACTTCCTTCTTCATATTGGGTCACCAAAACGTCTTCTTTATTTCTTTATAGAGTTTGTCACCTCCTGGGTGTACCGAATAGGGTGTGTTGTGCGCTTCACGCATCAACTTCTCCTTGTTTTCCGCACACTTATGTGGTGCACACCATCTCCCCTTGTAGCGGATACTTGCATCTTCATTAATTTTAAAATCCTTTGTTTGTCCTTCTTCAATCTTCTTATTTATCCTTTCTAGCTTCACATCTCCCGGCTGGTTACTCCTTATCTCTTCAAAGACATCTGGCACAACTGTCATATTACCAAGGATATTCTTTACTCCACCTTGTTCCACCACTTCAATTTCGAGCTTTCGAAACTCATGGCATAGCCATAGCCAGTCTGGAAAAACTAGCATAGCATCTAGAGTATGGCTCGATTTCCGGCTTAACGCATCGGCTATCATGTTTTCCTTCCCCTCATGATACTGGATACGCAATTCATTATCCTTTATAATCTCTAGCCAACGTCTTTGCATGTTGTTTAGCTCTTTCTACGTGAAGATGTACTTGAGACTGCTATGGTCCGTGTACAATCTACACACTACGCCATATAGATGATGTCTTCATATCTTCAGTGCGAAAACTATTGTTGCAAGCTCATTATGCGTAGCATAGTTCTTTCATGATTTTTCAGCTGTCTTAAGGCATATGCAATAACCCTTCTTTCCTGCATAAGCACACATCCTAGACCCTTCTTCGATGCGTCGCTGTAAACATCAAACTCGCCAGAATCATTGGGTAAAGCTAACACAGGTGCTGTAGTCAACTTTTCCTTCAATGTACAAAATTCTTCTTCACAATCTTCGCTCCACTGATACTTTACTGCCTTCTTGGTTAGCGTAGTCAGCGGTCTAGCGATCTTTGAGAAATCTTTCACAAACACCGGTAATTTAGATACGGGTATTTTATGATATTATTGGGTGTTAATATGACATTACTATAAGTTATGGGTACTAGCGTTTATCGTTTGAAAGTTAATTTTATTATTATTAACAACTTGGGATTTTTATGTCTTTTACTTAGATTAAATAGTGTCCTTTGATTAAACTAAGGGGTAGTAGTTGTCTTTTACCTAAACTTATGGGGGGAAGTGTCTTTAGGCCAAAACTTGACCCATCTTCTTCCCAAACTCTTCTCCCAACAGGAGAACTCCATTGCTGCCGCCCCCTTCTCGTACTCCAACTCCAACTCTACAATTTTATCTTCTTTTCACCCAAATTCAATCCTAATCCGCTAGAAATTCGATAAAGACCTAAACTATAGCAACAAGAAATCCAATTTCGTCCAAAATCATGTCCCAATTCGGAATTCAAGTTCAACCAGGAAACAATCCTAATCCTCCATGAATTCTTACCTTCAATCCTATGTAAACTCACCAATCTCAGATTTTAATTCACACCAACATCAAAGAAGCTCTCAAATCACTCTCTCTCTCTCCAACCCGACGGGCTGCCGACCCGCCGCCGCTGCCCGCCGCCGTCTCTTTCCATTCTTTTTCCAGTAAATCTCAACCCATCTTCTTTTAGTTCTTTCTCTTGGGTTGTTGGGTATTTTGAAAACCCATTGTTGGGTTGAGAGGAAAATAATATATTTTTTGTGAAATTTTGGAAGAAGAAAGTAAATTGGTTTTGGTACCAACTTTTGGGGGGATTATCTGCACAATCTAAAACCATATGAGTATCTAGTAATAGTTACCAACTCTTGGGGGATTTTATTGTCCCTTTTCAAAATAAGTTTTATGGAGTACTATATTTAATTGTATAAGTTAATTTCTTGTATAGATAATATTATGGGCTTAGGTTTAATTAATTTCTTTGTAAAAAGAAAATAAGAAATTTGAAACCTTTCAAGTTATACAAATCAACATAACTATAGCTATGTAGTTGTAATAGTAAATGTTAGTTTTATAAATCGGGTTTTATAAATAAAAAGTGGTTGTTCACCTTAGTAAATAATGGGGAAATTAATAAGGGTTTTATGCATTGAATGCATGAGAAAACTGAGAGTTTCATCTGTTTGGAAGATGCTAACGTTAGTTCTGAGGCTTATCCTAGGCTAACTAGGTTGTTTTGTCTGAATTTGGTTCAAAACGTTGATGATGAAAACTATGTTTTAACCTCTAAAGTTGCTAGTGTAGATATGAGGTTAGAACATAGGGATTTTGCCAAAGTATTGGGAGTACCTAGGAAGTATAAGGTGTTGGAATAGATGCCCTAGAGGCAATCTAGTTTAGTATGAATTTGTATTTGGCTAGAAATTCATTTATTATTTATTGGATATTTAATATAATGAAGTCCTTAGATTTACAATCGTGTTGTTTATCTTAAATATCCCTAGTCAAGTATAATGATTAAATGGGACAATCTCTACTCAAAAAAAAAAATTAAATGGGACAATCATATATAGACTAGTATGGGGTTGGATTGATATGGAGATATCACGATCCAACACATAGGTGTGCATTACGGAATGTTGCACTGGATTGACCCATCACCGAGAAGGCTACATACACGTTATGTTGAGTCACAAGTGCTTCTCGGGTACAATGGTATTGTCATCCTTAGACTTGAAGCCACTAGATATTCTAGTTGTGGATCATTGTGATCTTGGTAGCGTTAAACGCTACACCGTAACTGGGTAGTTATAAAGGCGTGTACTGGATACAATGAGAAGCAAGCTTAGAGATCGTAGTGGACGTAGAGAGGATTTGCCCCTCCCACATAACGGGAGCAAATATCCTAGGCCACTCGAGGATAGTGCTTATAGAATGTCTGGCCAGACTCAAATAAATCAATATATGGGATATTGATGTTATTTGCACGAATAAGGCTATTCCATGGATCGAGAAACTAGGGATTGGATATACGAGTGTGACTTGTATGTCTCGTGTCCAATCCGGATATGGAGGCAAAGGGATGAGACAATTACTTGTACAAGATTGTCTAGATGACTATTCTATTAGTTGGCTAGAATGGATGTTTTGCTAGAAACCGCTCCATATTAGCAAAGAGTTGCTACCAACTAGATAGAACCTATGGGGTCACACGCTATATAGAGTTGTACTAGATTTGGGAATTAATTAATTGGATTAATTAATTAATGAGAAGGATCACTTTGCAAACCCTTGCGAACTTAGTAGGGACTAATTTGCAAGGAAGGGACTAAATTGAATTCTAGTAGGACTAGAATAAGTCCTTTAGGTAGTCAACAAGGAGTTGTTGGACTATATAAAGGACCCTCCTTCCTTCCTTCCTCATAACTTATGCTCTAAAGAGAACATAACAAGAGTGGGAGAGAACAAAGGAGAGAGAGAGCAAGCAACAAGGAGGACGCCGCCCCCTTGCCGCCGCCCCCTCGTCCCCGACGCCACAAGAGGGCCGAACCCCCTCTTTGTGCCTCGTTTTGCGTGATTCCTTCACCCTCCTTTCATTCCGGGCTAGCACCAAGGAGATTGGAGATCTAGGATCAACTCTAGGCGTGGATCAACTATAGAGAACGTGACACTATTCGCGTTTGAAGTCATCAAGGAGAACCCAAAGGTGTGTTTATGATTTCTTACCTTCACTATCGTTATGCATCTAGACTTGTGATCCTTGAAGGGTTTTGCATGGTTTTTTGTTTGATTATGCTTCCGTTTGCGCGATCCATGAATCAAAACCCTACAGTGGTATCAGAGCCACAGGTCATAGAGCATAAACGTAGTTTATGTGTTACATTCTTGTTGTTTTACACCTTAATTTGTTGTTTATCGCGTAAAACAAGACAAATCAAGCATTGGATGCAATTTGTCAAAGAATTAATCATAACAAGACCCAATTATTGCATTGGATGCATGAATTGGTGAGTTTGAGAAATTTTAGGATCTTAGATCTAGGGTTTGGGCATCCTTGGGGAAGAAGGAGTTCTCCCAAAACAAGGAAACAACCAAACTTGGGCTCCAAGCAAGGAGGTTGTTTTGGAAACAACCTCCACAAGGAGGTTCGGCCCCCTAGGGGACCGCCCCCCTTGCTTGCCGCCCAAGATTGGCGCCCTAAGGGGCCGGGCAGCCCTAACCCGCGGGCCTAGCTTGCGGGTTTTGGGCCGGGCCGGCCCTAGGGCTTTATGGTTCACTTTGTTTGGGCCCGGGCAATTGGATTGTTGGGCCCATGGACCGTTTTAACCCTAGAAATCCTAAAATCAATTAAAATTGACCAAGCGCGTTAAAATTGGATTTTAACTGTTTATGTGCAAATCGCATGGTGATTGGATATGGCCTTAGGATGTGGTTTGATGTGGATGTTTAATTTTGTGGTTTGGTTTTACGGCCTGCGAGCTGATCAATTAATTGTAATAATTAATTAGGGTTTTATGGCCTGCGTGCCATTTTTTTCTCAACTTGTGAGATTTATTTTATTTAGTATAGATATTAGCTAGTGCTAGATAAAGTAGATTGTTAGCCAAGATTGAAGAAAAGAAGCCCAAAGCCAAAAGAAGCCACAAAAGATGGAGCATGGAGCATGGAGCACACCACATGACTATGAAGGATGGACCAAAAGATCAAGACGCATGGAGATGTGTTTGTTTAGGGTTCATAGATAATTCCATTGGCTTGGAATTATCTTAGTCTAGAAAAGGCCATATCCACATCACGTTTAATTTCTGTTTTGTGGTTGTTTATTTATTGTCTTATTATTTGTGTGGTTGGTGTATGGATGATGCATGCAATTAGGATAATAAGATAATTAGACAACCCGGATCTATTATTTGGAGTTGTGCCCAAACTCAAATAGATAGATTAGTTGATATTGATCAACAAAATAATTAAAATTGATTTCAAAATCCCTCAAAAATTCAATATTGTGTTCTTGCCTTCTCGTTATTTAAACACTCATTATCATCATTATTTATCAAGTTCGTGCGTGCCAAAGCATGGCGACTTGGTTCATAATGATGGAATGCGATGGCACGTAACAATGTGCAATTGTTTAGATAAGAGGTTGAACACAACTAGGCTATTAATTTGATTAAGAAACCTAGAGGCAATCAATTGGGATTATCCATATGGATGGATAAATAAGGAGTTATTTGCCCGATTGAACCAAGAGTTGCATATGGGATGCAATTGGAATTGTTCCTACCTAAGAAGTAGTCAAATTATGGGTGACTTGCCAAAGCAAGCTCATAAGGAGATGAAAAAGATGGATCTTGGCCCACTAGAAAATATAAGGATATTTTCCGCATTAATATCTTGAGGGTTATTAATCCGTAGAAAAATAGTGGGAGCTATATTTAATAAACTAGCCATTATTAAATATAGTCAAAAATTCACAAATACTAAAACTTGCGTATTTTCCTTTTGTAAAATTCCAAATGGCAAACAACTCATCGAGTTCACAACATTCCCTACGATCTGTCCTTGAGAAGGACAAGCTCTCTGGAACCAACTTTCTTGATTGGTACAGAAACTTGAGAATTGTTCTCAAGCAAGAGAAGAAACTGTACGCAATAGAGGAGCATGTTCCAGAAGGTCCAGAGAATCAGACACCTGCTGCCTTAAAGGCGTATCAAAAGCGTGTTGATGACGCTAACGATGCGGCCTGCCTAATGCTTTGCACCATGACCTCTGAGCTTCAGAAGCAACATGAGAACATGAATGCTGTCGATATGATCGAACATCTAAAGCAGCTCTTCCAAGAGCAGGCAAGGGTAGAGAGGTATGAGGTCTCAAAGGCGCTGTTCAAATGTCATCTGGCAGAAGGGAACCCGGTGGGACCCCACGTACTCCGAATGATCGGGTACTTGGAGAATCTCGCCCGGCTTGGGTTCCCGGTCGGCCAAGAGTTGGCAACCGATCTCGTGTTGCAATCGTTGCCCGAGAGTTATGGACAGTTCATTATGAACTATAACATGAACGAGATCGTTAAACCACTGCTAGATTTGCTCAACATGTTGAGGACGGCTGAACAGAGCATCAACAAGGGTAAGGGCAAGGCCATTATGATGGTGCATAAAGGAAAGGGCAAAAAGTTTGCCTCTTCCTCCAAGGCCAAAGGCAAGTCAGTTGCCAAGTCCAAGGAACAAGCTCTTAAGCCTGTTGGTGCCATTGCCAAGGTCGTGACTAAGGGTGAATGTCACTACTGTAGTCAACCTGGACACTGGAGGAGGAACTGCCCAAAATATCTGGAGGACAAGAGGCTTGGAATAGTGATTCCACCACCACCAGGTATTTTTGTTGTAGATGTCAATTTAACTGTCTCTACATCATGGGTATTAGATACTGGATATGGATCTCATATTTGTCGAAATATGCAGGATCTAAAGAGAAGTAAAAGATTGGCTAAAGGGGAGGTAGATCTGCGCGTTGGGAATGGAGCAAAGGTTGCTGCGTTGGCCATAGGCGTATGCGAGCTATCTCTGCCTTCAGGATTAGTTTTAGAATTAAATAATTGCTATTTTGTGCCTGCTATGAGCAGAAACATTATTTCTATTTCTTGTTTGGACAAGGAAGGTTTTATTATTTCAATAAAGAACAATTGTTGTTCCTTTTATTTGAATAATATTCACTATTTTAGTGCGCAATTATTTAATGGACTTTATGTCCTTGATCTAAGTAATCCTGTCTACAACATTAATACCAAGCGGATTAAAATAAATGATTTAAATCCTGCTTATTTATGGCATTGTCGTTTAGGCCACATAAATGAGAAACGTGTATCTAGACTCCATAAGGATGGATTACTAGACTCATTTGATTTTGAATCATATGAGACATGTGAGGCTTGTTTATTGGGAAAAATGACAAAGTCCCCTTTCAATAAGAAAGGTGAGAGGACTAGTGAGCAATTGGCGCTCATACATACCGATGTGTGTGGACCATTTGCCACGCCTGCCAGGGGTGGTTATGTCTACTTCATTACGTTTACTGATGATTACAGTAGATATGGATTTGTGTACCTTATGAGGGCAAAATCCGAATCCTTTGAAGTATTCAAAGAATTCAAGAATGAAGTAGAGAAGCAACTTGGCAAAAGTATCAAGGCTCTACGATCGGATCGTGGAGGAGAATACTTGAGCCAAGAGTTTGACGACTATCTTAGAGAGTGTGGGATCGTGTCCCAACTCACTCCACCCGGAACGCCACAATGGAATGGCGTGTCCGAGAGGAGGAATCGAACTTTATTGGATATGGTTCGGTCTATGATGTGTCAAACCGATCTTCCATTATCATTTTGGGGCTACGCTCTATTAAGTGCAGCTTTCACCATTAACCGTGTTCCATCTAAATCAGTCATGAAGACACCATATGAGATGTGGAGTGGGAGGCGTCCCACACTGTCGTTCATGAGGATTTGGGGCTGCGATGTCTATGTAAAACGTTTACAATCAGACAAGCTAGGGCCTAAATCGGATAAGTGTAAGTTTGTGGGGTACCCTAAGGAAACTAAGGGATACTACTTCTACAATCCAACCGAGAACAAGGTGTTTGTTGCTCGGACCGGCGTGTTTCTAGAAAGAGAGTTTGTCTCTAAAGAAGCAAGTGGGAGGAATGTAGAACTTGAAGAAGTTCAAGAAACACAAATCACTGAACCGATCATGGAACATGAACAGGAATCACAAGCAGTTGTGGATCCACCTGTTCAGGTAACACAAGAGCTTCGTAGATCTAGTAGAGTGCGCCAGGAACCCGAGAGGTACGGACTTCTCGTAACTGATTCCGGTGACACGATGCTCATAGATGATGAGCCTACTACCTATGAGGAGGCCATGAATGGCCCAGACTCGCAGAAGTGGCTTGAGGCCATGAGATCCGAGATGGAATCCATGTATACCAACAAAGTATGGACTTTGGTGGAACCACCTGATGGGGCGCGACCCATAGGGTGCAAGTGGGTCTTCAAGAAGAAGATCGACATGGATGGTAATGTGATTACCTATAAGGGCCGATTGGTGGCTAAAGGATTCAGACAGATTCATGGTATTGACTATGATGAAACCTTTTCACCAGTCGCTATGACCAAATCCATCCGAATCCTACTTGCGATTGCAGCATACTACGACTATGAGATTTGGCAGATGGATGTCAAAACAGCATTCCTTTATGGGAATCTCCTCGAGGACGTGTATATGATACAGCCGGAGGGTTTTGAAGATCCAAAGCAAGCCAACAAAGTCTGTAAGCTACAACGATCCATTTATGGATTGAAGCAAGCTTCTAGGAGTTGGAATCGACGTTTTGATGAAGTGGTCAAAGAGTTTGGCTTCATCAGAAACGAAGATGAGTCTTGTGTTTACAAGAAGGTTAGTGGGAGCTCTGTAGCTTTTCTGGTCTTGTATGTAGATGACATACTACTCATTGGAAACAACGTTCCCATGCTGCAATCTGTGAAAAATTGGCTAGGAAAGTGTTTCTCAATGAAAGACTTAGGGGAAGCAGCCTATATACTCGGTATAAAGATCTATAGAGATAGATCTAAGAGGTTGCTAGGCCTAAGTCAAAGTACATATATTGACAAGGTGTTGAAACGGTTCAACATGCAAGATTCCAAGAAGGGATTCTTGCCCATGTCACATGGAATCGCTCTTTCGAAGAGTGGTTGTCCTTCCAATGAGATTGAGAAGGAACGCATGAGTAGGATTCCCTATGCCTCGGCCATATGATCTATCATGTACTCCATGTTGTGTACTAGACCAGATGTGTCATATGCCTTGAGTATGACAAGCAGATACCAATCCAATCCAAGTGAGAGTCACTGGATTGCAGTCAAGAACATCCTAAAGTACTTGAGAAGAACTAAGGATGCTTTCTTGATGTTTGGCGGTGAGGAAGAGTTGCGTGTAAGGGGTTACACTGATGCAAGCTTCCAAACCGATAGAGATGACTTTAGATCACAGTCGGGATATGTGTTTTGCCTGAATGGAGCAGCGGTGAGCTGATTCTACAACAGAGGCTGAGTACATTGCTGCAAATGGCGCAGCAAAGGAGGCTGTTTGGATCAGAAAGTTTGTTTCTGAACTTGGTGTGGTCCCTAGCATTGCGGATCCAGTGGATTTGTTCTGTGACAACACTGGGGCGATCGCGCAATCGAAGGAACCAAGATCGCACCAGAAGTCCAAGCATGTGCTCAGGAAGTTTCATCTGATTCGAGATATTATCGATAGTGGAGACGTTCGGATATGCAAGATTCCTACAGATGATAATCTGTCAGACCCGCTTACGAAGCCTCTCACGCAGTGGAAGCATGAAGGGCACACTAGGAGTATGGGCATACGAGATGCGCCAGATTGGCTCTAGTGCAAGTGGGAGACTGTTGGAATAGATGCCCTAGAGGCAATCTAGTTTAGTATGAATTTGTATTTGGCTAGAAATTCATTTATTATTTATTGGATATTTAATATAATGAAGTCCTTAGATTTACAATCGTGTTGTTTATCTTAAATATCCCTAGTCAAGTATAATGATTAAATGGGACAATCATCTATAGACTAGTATGGGGTTGGATTGATATGGAGATATCACGATCCAACACATAGGTGTGCATTACGGAATGTTGCACTGGATTGACCCATCACCGAGAAGGCTACATACACGTTATGTTGAGTCACAAGTGCTTCTCGGGTACAATGGTATTGTCATCCTTAGACTTGAAGTCACTAGATATTCTAGTTGTGGATCATTGTGATCTTGGTAGCGTTAAACGCTACACCGTAACTGGGTAGTTATAAAGGCGTGTACTGGATACAATGAGAAGCAAGCTTAGAGATCGTAGTGGACGTAGAGAGGATTTGCCCCTCTTACATAACGGGAGCAAATATCCTAGGCCACTCGAGGATAGTGCTTATAGAATGTCTGGCCAGACTCAAATAAATCAATATATGGGATATTGATGTTATTTGCACGAATAAGGCTATTCCATGGATCGAGAAACTAGGGATTGGATATACGAGTGTGACTTGTATGTCTCGTGTCCAATCCGGATATGGAGGCAAAGGGATGAGACAATTACTTGTACAAGGTTGTCTAGATGACTATTCTATTAGTTGGCTAGAATGGATGTTTTGCTAGAAACCGCTCCATATTAGCAAAGAGTTGCTACCAACTAGATAGGACCTATGGGGTCACACGCTATATAGAGTTGTACTAGATTTGGGAATTAATTAATTGGATTAATTAATTAGAAGGATCACTTTGCAAACCCTTGCGAACTTAGTAGGGACTAATTTGCAAGGAAGGGACTAAATTGAATTCTAGTAGGACTAGAATAAGTCCTTAAGGTAGTCAACAAGGAGTTGTTGGACTATATAAAGGACCCTCCTTCCTTCCTTCCTCATAACTTATGCTCTAAAGAGAACATAACAAGAGTGGGAGAGAACAAAGGAGAGAGAGAGCAAGCAACAAGGAGGACGCCGCCCCCTTGCCGCCGCCCCCTCGTCCCCGACGCCACAAGAGGGCCGAACCCCCTCTTTGTGCCTCGTTTTGCGTGATTCCTTCACCCTCCTTTCATTCCGGGCTAGCACCAAGGAGATTGGAGATCTAGGATCAACTCTAGGCGTGGATCAACTATAGAGAACGTGACACTATTCGCGTTTGAAGTCATCAAGGAGAACCCAAAGGTGTGTTTATGATTTCTTACCTTCACTATCGTTATGCATCTAGACTTGTGATCCTTGGAGGGTTTTGCATGGTTGTTTGTTTGATTATGCTTCCGTTTGCGCGATCCATGAATCAAAACCCTACATAAGGTACATGAACATCCTGATAGGAGGGAGTGTTTGGAGAAAGCAAAATCTGAATTTTTCTTAGAGGAAACACCAACTGAACCTAAAAATTAACACACTCTGTATTAAATTGTGAAGCCAAAATCCTATTTTCTATCATCATGAGGTGTGTTGTGTCAAGGTAACATTCAAAGGAGGTTGTAACTGACAGAGTTCTGATCCTGATGTATCTGATCAGTCGAGGCTTTGACATTAATCTTCCTAGTGTGATCATGGAACATATGATTTATTGTGGTACTAGGACCAAGAATCATACACTTCCCTATGCAAATATGTTGCCACTTTTCTTTGAGTATTTTAAGGTGCCTGTTGTGAATGAGGAGATAGTTACTAGTGGTTTTGGAATGGTTGATGAGAGTTCTCTCCAAAGGATTGGAGTTGTGCAGACTGGTAAGGGAAGTTGGAAGTTTTATTCTGAGTTGTCGGCTGCTGAGTTAAAGGAGGAGGACTTTATTAATCCAAAAGCTGCAACAATACCAAAGGCTTCAACAAATCTGGATTTCTCTCAGATTATTGACAAAGTGGAGAACCTGAAAGATGGACTGGAAGACTTAAGGCAAGGTCAATTTGACTTGTATACTGAGTTTGGAAAATTCAAAGCTTTGATGAATGAGAAGCTGGACCTGATTATCAAATGTTTGGACCTGGAGAAAGTGTCATCTGCTGAAAGTAAAGATTCAGAAAGTATAGACTCGGATATGATTCTTGGAGATGCTCTGAAACAGAAAAAGAAGAAGAAAGTACCAATAGTGCTGAGTGATAAGGACTTGTTTGAGCAAAGTGAGGAAGAAGATGTGGTTGGTGAAGCTATTGAGAAAGAAGATGTTACTGCAAAGGAAACAGTTGTTGCGGAAGCTGGTGGTGCAGAAGAAACTGGTAACGAGGAAGAATCTGATGGAGAAGAGGCTGAGATAGTTGTAGGAACCGAGAAAGCAGAAGAGGCTGAGAAATCTGAGGAAGACAAAGGAGCAACATATGATGATCAAGAGGAAGATGAGCTAGATAAAGAGGAGACCGCAAAAGGAAAGGACATAGGAAAGGGAAAATTTTCAAGTGGAAAGAAGAAAGCATGAGAAGGATGTTGTGAACCTAGAGCTTCAAAGCCTTGAACCCCTTCTATCTATCTATTTTCTTTCTTCTTATCCAAAGCCCTGAAGTCTGGTTAGTCTTTTGTTTTTCTTTCAAAAAAACTCTGAATATGATCCTACATTTTTACTCTATTGATGAAAGTAAAAAATGGGGAGAATTATGTGCTTTTATTTGTTTTTTTTCTGGATCCTGTGTAATAATTTTGATGTTGTAGTGTTTATTTATCTATGACAGTTTTTATTTGGTTCATGTTTGACGCTATGTCATAATTTGTTAAGTGTTTTCTTTCAATCTACTGGATTTTAATTGTTATTGAGTTGCAGGATTTTAAGCAAAGCAAGAATATTTGTTTTTTCTTTCATCAAGGGGGAGATTGATAATTCAATTCCTTTGAATAAATGGATAGATTAAATCAAGGGGATTTTGTATTCTAAAGATGATGAAAGACAAAAATACTAAGAGACTTTGCCAAAGCTCCAAAAGTTTGAAGTAGCATTACTATGCTAACAATTTTTGTGTTGCAGGCTTGGAAATGAACTGGACTTTTTCTTATAAGCCTTAAAGTGTCTCTTTCAAATATTCTTAACTGTTTTTATTGTGGTTCTAATGTTAACTGACCTGATTGATTGAATCAAGAATCAGTGTTAATGAGGCTAAAACTTTGAATGGCATCCAAAGGTCCAAAGCTATGGAGGATGCCTTGAGCCACTCACATCTATTCTTATGGCTAATTGATTCTTATTTATGGTTGTTTTAACTGTTTATATGATTGATTATTGACTTTTGATAAGTCATAATCATGTCATTATTATTTCCTTAACAAATTACTTATCTGAAATTATTTTGTAAGTAAGAAATATAGCCCAGTTTATATGTTAAATTGATTTGTCAAACAATCATTATATTCTTGCTATATTTTATGGATTATGTTTGATATTGTGATTGAGTTACTGCAGGGTTGTTCTTCGTTCAAACCCTCCTAACAAATCAAATCAGCTATTCAAACATAGCTGTTGAAAGAAGGTGTTAAAGGAAGAGGATTTTCAATGAGTTTGTTCATGAAATTTCTCATGTGGAGGTTGTTATAAAAGAGTTTGAATTTCAAAATGTAACAGCATAGCTTATCAAGTCTAAAAGAAGAGAGGTGAAATCGTGGGAGACTTATATTCAAACACTCATCACTCAATCAAGGATTCAACACTGCTAAAGAAGATCAATCATCCAGAATTGAAAGAACACTTCTGAGCATTCATTGTGTATCTGCTTCTGTGCTCTTCATTGTTATTTCATTGTATTATTCATTTATATTTCTTAACATCATCAATTGTTAGAAGTTAGTTGTTCAAGTGAACAACAAGAGGTTCTTATTGTAGCTGGAACCAGATAGGTTTGGAACCACAAGTTGTGTAGGTGTAATGTAGTTCACTTAGGCTTGAGATCTAGGGCTAAGTCTGTGATTAATAAGAAGTGGTTTGAAATCCTGGAGGGATCAAGTCCCTCAGGCAAAGAGTGAGTTCAATTGTGACTGAACTCTGTAAAAATCCTTGTGTTCATTGCTTCACTTTACAGTTCTTCAGTTTCCATACAAATCTGCTCAAAACAGGAAGCTCCAAATTTTGGAGAATTTCCATCCTCAAAGCTTTGAAGCTCTGGACAGTTTCATTGTGTTCTAAACTTCTTCAAACATTTTCAAAGCCTTGAGATTTCTTCTTAACTTTTCATTTAAGTTTCAAAAGGTCATTGTTAGCAACACTTTACATACTCTATTCACCCCCCCCCCCCCCCCCTTTCCCTTCTAGAGTATTTGGGTCTTGTATTTACCTGCATTACACAACTTTCAAGTACCATGTCTAGCTTGAGCAGAATAACAAAATGGCGAGAAGAGTTCTTAACGTACGAGAAGAAGTTTTGCTTTTGTGAAGTGCCCGTTCCGGCGGACATACGACTAACGTAGTCTAACAAATATGGTAATATGGGTAGACTCCGTAAGCTCCTTCTGAATGGAGCCAAGGGTTGAGTAATGACCATTCTGATAACAAAAAATACGGCTGTTTTTACAGAAGAGGGGTGGAAACTGTATTTTACAAAGAGGGGTGCAAACTGCCCATATAAATAGGAGTTGTAACTGCCCAGATAAACAGTACCAGTGGTGGTAAATGTCCACACGAACATTACCAGTGGTATGATGGTCTTTTTACAATACCATTCAGTGATGTGATCATGCAAAAATGTGATGTCTAAATGTATTCAATTAGTAATTACTTAAATATAGGGTAAAATTGCACAGTTGTCTCTACAAAATGTAGTTTCATCGAAGGGGTGAGGGCATTGATGTCATTCCACCCTTCCAAGGGTATAACAGTCACAAACTAACAAAAGGATGAAATCGGTCTAACCTCCATCCCCTGACAGGGGTGTAAAATATATTTAACGATAGTTCAGGGGGATATCTATATTTATTCCATAATAGAGGGGCGGAAAATGTATTTTACCCTTATTTAATTCGTGGCATACGAATTCCACAAAATTTAATCAAAAGAGAGATACAAGTACCTAGTTGGCGCCCGTGCTGTGAGGAAGCAAGAGAGGATAGGCGCATGCACTTGTTCTTCAAATGCGGCATCAAGTCTTGGTTGCATACTCAGGAGCCGAAGCAGATCTCACCAGGAGAAGCATGTAATAGAAGATCGACGGTACGCTATGCGCTCTCTCTACTGGTTTCTTATTTGTAGTCACGCGCTCTGCAATCTCTCTGTCTTTGGCAATGCGATGATTTTTCTCTTAAAAATTACAATGCTGTGGACGATAACGCTTTCGGTTCCGCTTGTCAAAGCAGCGTTTTGACAGAAATCGATTGTTAGGGTTTCAGTTTTCTGATAGAGCGGGATTCTCTGTCCCCCCCCCCCCCTTTTTTTTCTACGCGAAAGTTGTTAACTTTTTGACTTTTCTCCATCCTTGGGACTAGGGATTCAACTATTGAAAACCTGAAGATGTATTATGCGTGGTTGATTATTTGTTTTGGTGATCCTTGTGCCTGATTTTGACCATAGTTGTCAGAATCTTACGATTCACGATTCGTATCCTACGATTCGACTCAATTCACCCATGAAACTATACGAATCCCTTAGTGAATCTTTGATGGACAAAATATTTTTTGAATCCCGATTCACGAGTCTGATTTAGACCAGTTCGTACGATTCACCTGAAGGTCTAATTGAGTGACAACATAAGTGCAACAAATAATACTTCCTACATTTATGTCTTTTATGTCTGTGTTGCAATATACATCTGTTTTAAATTACTAGTGCACATTGCTCGAGTCCAAGGCAATAGTTTGCTATTATTTTTCAATATCCTTTGATCTTGTAGTTCCTTGCTCCATATGCCTATTTGTATCTTGATTATTCTTCATCTTCTAGATATGCGAAACTCCTAATCACTAGTTATGGATGCAAATTTCCAATAACTTGAGCTTTCTTTTTGTTAAAATATGAATATTTTGTTCATCAATGTTATAGCTTTATGAAATATTTTATTATACCTGCATAAAATTATTGCAAGTTGAATCTTTGCGATTCATGATTCGATTCACGATTCATGATTCGATTCACGATTCAGTGAAAATGAAATTCGATTCACTATCTGAATCACAGTTCGACAACTATGATTTTGACTGTCCCATAGCTGCGCCTGTTCATCTACCCTTTATCATTGTCATAGGAGTTGTGGTTGTTGTGTTTTAAGCGAGTCTTAGAGTTGTGAGCTTATGAACTAGCTGGCATGCCTGTCTCTTTGATGACCCTACTGTTCCAGACTTATAATAGTCGTTTGAAATTACAAACTATAGCTCTAACTTTATAACAATTATAAATTATGTTTGTCTTACAAATTTGATGCAACAAATAACTATGTCTTCCTCAAAAAAAAAACACACACACACACACACAAAAAAAAAACACTATGTGGTTTGAGGCAGCATTTCTTTCTTGTTGGCCTAATTGTGGGGTTGTTCTTCACGCTTAACTAGGTTTCGTTGTTGTTTGGATCTTAACATTATACACGCTTAACCAGTATATAATTTTGAGTATCATGTTTGAACCAGGCGACCATTATAATTTGATGAATATGTTTGAATCTGTATGACTAGCAATTGTTCCGACACGATGCGTGCGTAATGTTGTAATATCCTAACGAATCTATTCAAGAAAAAGTGATCTGGTTGTCGATTTATCTATGTCCATTAACTACCAATTTAAAGAATGCAAACAGAACATCTGGGAATTTGAAGGTGGAAAAGAGAAAAGAAATATTGGATAGCATACAGCTGTAGAACATGAGACATAGTACAGGAGAACTGATTATAGATATTTGCTACTTTGAGGAGGAATTTTACTTCCTTAGTCAGCCAAGGTACGGTCGGAGAAGCCAGGGGTTTATTTGTTTTCAGTAGCGAAGGTTTGTCAAGATACTTAGAGATAAATATATGTACACTGTTGAAATTGGGCATCAAGTAATGGGTAAACATCATGTGGTTGCGGATGAACATGGCATTAGGTTGTTTTTTTGAATTAGTGTGGGTTACTATTGGGGAAAAAAGTGGGGGGACATGGGTCTGAAGTAGTGGGATGCCCCTGGTACATGTTAGTTTTTAAAATTCGAATATGGGTTGGATAAAAAACGTGAGGGTTGTGTATGTATTTTTATCACATATTGGGAATATAATCAATAAGTGTTGGCATTTTCGGAAAGGAAAATTTTGACAGGGCTTCATCTTTTTGTTGTACCAAAACGGAATCGTGACATTATTTTAGTATAGATATATGGAAGTTGGAGCCAGGTGAGAATCCGGGTTTCCCATTGGAAAGATTGAAGCCCTAAAAGTTGATCCAGAATAGTATACAGTATAGATTAACTGATAAACATTGAATTATTGTGTGCATGTCTCTTTGGAGTACTTGGTTTGTCTTTTTGGAGTATTTTGTCTTCCTAGTCTGTGTCTTAAAAAACTTTAGTCATTGAAGACTTATAAGATCTTAGGTAGAATCATTTTGATGTTTAGCAAGGCTTGGGCTATTATTCTTTTAGGTAACTCGAGATAGTATCAGAACTTTCAAACAAGCAGTTTTAGTAAGGGTTGCAGTTGGGTTTGTCTTATTTCCGGAATACTTCTTTGCATGTCAGCTTGATGAACGAAGATGTAAAGGACGCCATTGACCTTCAGTAATAGAATTTAAGAATTGTTTTGTGTGCATGTGTCTTGAAGGGGGTCTTTTGTTGTTTATGCCCATAGTCTAAAAAAATGAAGTTCATTTCATAAGTAACAGCAATGCAATACTAGAGCTATCTCAAGAAATGTGATTCAATGATAGGGGTCCAGCCGTCGAGGCCTCCAGGAGCAGCTTTTATATTTGTTGGGCATATCGGTTATTTTTTTACTAGGGGATAGCTCGTGCCCTCAGGGCACTAACATAAATACCCACAAAATCACGGCACATGTCTACTTGTTAATTCTATATTACTACCTCCGTCATGTCAGATTCTTCACCACTGTTCACCGAGTCACTTCGTCCCGCTAGTTTGGTTACCAAAATGATGAAAGAATTTGGTAATCTTTGCACGGTCTTGTACAGTAATCCTTAATCTAAACAGAATGAATAAAGTTTTTAAAAAATTGCATCGCTTTGCTATCCAAGTCACCGGGTCAAAGTACCCGGTTACGGATGAAAATGTCAAACCAAGAAGAACCTGGCGGGGCGGAGGTAGTACCAATGACCACACAATTATTAGAAATTTTCCTTAAATCCTACCCTCACCCCCAATTTTATTGTTTATTTTAAAATCTTCAAATTGTTGCAATCTAATGGTTGAGATCAAAAGGATCCTAAGGCATAAAAGACATTTCAAGAGCAATGATGCTATATTTGTTATGTGTTTATATATATATATATATATATACATATAAAAATACTATTTTTTTTTATATTTTACTAATAGTTAATTTTAAGAAAATTATATTTACCAATTTGAATAAAAATTTAGAGGACAATCTATGTGTAAGTAGTAACTTCTCTAAAGTTCATGTCTCATTCTTGGACAGCCCCAGACTCTTCCCAAGTGATTTTGGAAAAGTTATGCTTGTTTTTCGTGCAAAATATGATCAGAGAGAAAATTACCTTCTAGGTGCAAAAACAATTTCACAAATTTAATTTTAATAAATTGCCTTAATGGAAGAAAAGTCATTTCAATCTCTTGAAAATCGAAAAATTCACTATATTGTAGTTGACATTTTCAAGAAGTAAAAAATGTGAGAATGTTATCATCAAGAAGTAAAAAGATGGTTGGTATTCAAATTTTAAAAAAAAAGGATAAAATTAGTGCAGATGTAATTAACTATGTTTCTTATTTTCCCAAACTCTAACTTCCAACCAAGTGGGAATGAACAAGTTAATAAAAAATGATTGGAGAGATCATTTTATGGCATGAATTTCCCCACTCTTTTCTTCTTTTCTGAAAAAGTTTCCTTAATAGGTTGCATCCAAAGGTCCAAATTCACTTGATCTAATGGAGCAAAAGTCATTTAAAAACATAAGAATCCGCACCGTCCTGTTTTATAATATAGATTCTCAAGGATGACTTTGTTATTATTCTTGGATTTTACTTGTAGAGATATTTTGGATAGAAGAAAGGATGTCAAGTGGGCATGAGATTCATGTTTGAACTATGCTATGGATGGCTGGGAGTTCCATTTTGTTGATGAATATGTTTGAAATTAAATGATAAGGAACCATCGGAAACCAGCTTTAACGGAATTTGGGTTGCTGAGGTTTGCATCTCGGGCGTGGATTTGTGAACCAATATTATAGGATATTAAAGGAAACAAAGACAAGGAACAAGCTATTTATGTCCTAGAGTTGATGATTTATGGGTGTTATCTTGGTTTTGTTTGGGAGTTATTAGTTAAGTGGTAAAAGTAAAGGAATTTAACGTATTGAAGGTGGAAAGAGGCTGTGAACGTTAATTATAGGTTGTCTATACGGTGTTCTTCATCAAGGGCGGAGCCAACCCTGGGCACGAGTAGGCACGTGCCCTGCCCCTTTTGGAAAAAGATGCAATTTTACCCCTATGTTGCAAAAATGTATTCAAACGTGCCCTTGCAATAATTGTGAAAGTGCCCTTGTAAAAATTTCAATTGTTGCTTAGTGCCCTGGTAATTTTCAATTCCTAGCTCCGTCCCTATCTTCATCCCTTTTGGTTCCCCTTGTCACTGTAGCATTCCAAAAGAAACAGGTTCTTAGGCACTCAATGCTGATAGTTGGGATTTCCTGTTTTGTACTTTCTATAGAAAGTCTTTTTTTTTTGGTGATCTCCATCCTTGCGACTACGGTTTAAGTTACTCATTAGCCTAAAGATGTATTAGCGTGGTTGAGAATTTATTTTGGCGATCCTCTTTGTTGTGCCTGGTTATGACTGTCACTGTATCCACCTGTTCATCTACCTGGCCATCGTTGTTATAGGGCTTGCTGTTAGAGATGTTTTTGTCTTTTAAGTGAGTCCTAGAGGTGTGAGTTGAAGAATTCTTTGCAGTCCTGTCTCTTCGATGAGCCTATTTTGTATTAACGGAGAGTAACAGAAGGAGGGTTCAAATGGAATAAAGCTAACGGAAGTGGACGGCAGAGGGGCCTTTATGACAAATACAGAAATGGTGTGCCCTTCTATAATTTACCATAGATGCTTTTGTAATAGCACTATTAATATTTGGGCATTAGTAGTATTTATAGAACTTGTGATCTGATTAGATTTGATCCAACGGCTCACAATGAGACCGTTGGATACCTTGTATAAATTCACTGATTCTCTTCAATGAAATTAAGGTGACCAAAACCCTAATTGTCCCTTCATTCTCCCGACTCTCTTCTCTCTGCATCTATGGTGAACAAACCCTAAAATCTCTCTAAGTTTTCATTTTGGTCATGAACCTATAGCCTTTTGAATTATGAATCAAAGTATGATTCATAAGAAACATGTGAATTCATTTACTAGGAACCTTACATTTCATTTTAACTGACATTTGGGAGGCTGAAAGTGTAAAACACAGAGCAAAAGGACGTGTTTGATTAAAGATGAGTTGACCACAATCTTGAAGTTATAAGAGAAAATGTTTCAGATTGTGGACATGTTCTAAACGTGAGGAGAAACTAACTAAAGCAATTTCCGCTGTCTCTGGTAGAAAGTGATATAACATGATGTAAAAACCCTTAATCTAGGAGTAAAATGCATAAAAAGTTGCTCGAGTTGGGTTGATAGTGTTGTGAAAAAGGAAAGATGAAGAAAGAAAGAAACCAAACACACAGATTTACATGGTTCGGCAAAACAGCCTACATCCACGGAGTTGCAGGGATTTCACTTAAACAGACGAAACGTCTCAGAGAGAATTACAACCGAAATCGGAAACGCTCAACATACTTGCTACGAACCCTAAGAACTCTATAAATAGACGACCTATTAAACCGGGCCGGATCCAAGCCCAAACGATCAAACGCTCAACATACTTGCTACCGGCCCAAGCCTTCGCTCCACGAATCATGTCTCCTTTTTCGGGTTGTAGCAAAACATGAACCGGGTCGCCCACAAACCAGGCTCCACCCAACAGATAGCACCTAAAGAAGCAAGAGCGCCAAAAACTTTGGGCCTATTAACCGCTTTGAAAATATCCAAGAGGAAATTTTGAAGAGTCGTACTAAAATAGTATGGGATTCTAAAATTCCATGAGTAGGATAGGGCTGCACATGGGATTCTATGAGTTTGGGAGTTTGCATGGGATCCAGATCGGCTATGCCTTGAAGGATCGAAGGACTGTAAGATCCGGATTGGAGTTTTGACAACCATGCCCTCGACGAAAGCCAGAGCAGTGACATGGACAAGAATAACCGCAACCGAACTCAGAACAGTGACCACTCTTCACCTCCAATGGGTCACCCAACCAGAGACAACAAAGGTGAAGTTCATGCACATTAACAATCTCGTTCTAAGACCAAGTCCAGGGGAACTCTCTCTCTCTCTCTCTCTCTCTCTCTCTCTCTCTCGTTTTTAATTCCTTCTGTACCAATTCCCTTACGAAACCTTAGATTTTAAACTGGAACAGTAGAACCGAGGATTCCAGTCCCGGTTTTCAATTGAAACCGCTAGGTTGACTCTCGGTTTTACTGGGCCTTCTGAAAGCTAGTAACCGAGACTCAAAGTCTCGGTTATAAAGCTTGAAACCGATACTCCAAGTCTCTGTTGGTATTATCCCGGATGGCTATATTTTGGTGTTTTTCGGCCCATGCAAAGCCCATTTGGGTGAAAATTTCTGGATTTAGCTTATGGAGATAACTCGATCCCATGGAATGGATAATTTTGAGCATCATGTTTGAACTAGGAGATATATTTTGATGAAAATGTTCAAATTTATATGATGTACACAGGTATGAGCAAGCTGAGTATTTGGGTCTTGTAGGTATGTTTTGGAAAGAAAAGCGCATAGATGATGGGAAATGGTGAAAAGTATTGAGATAGATACATTCAGGAATTCATGACTAGGCTTTTTCATGTTCTTGGATAGGAACTTATTAGCTGATAATAAACATGTAGAAAAGAATGAAGTGAAGCAGGATAACTATTGTATCAATTTAAGTAGTAGTACTACTAAGTTTGTCTAAAGAAATTTGATTCAATAAATGTCATAGAGGTACAAGGGCAGCGTTTATTTATTTTCAGTTTTGTTGTGGTGACCGATAGGTGAAGTGTTATGATTAACGTGGCTTTGTTATTGTTGTGGGATTAGGCTTGTATATATTTGGGACATTAGAAATGATATCAAATGTGCAAGCATATGTTTGAACCATGTTGTGGATGCCAGGGAGTTTCATCTTTGTTTGATGAATATGTTTGTATTTGAATGATGTACGGAGCAGTGAAGGAACCTAGGTGTCCTGGGTTTGCACTCGGACATGCATTTTTGAACCAAAAATTAAGTGTTCCGAAAAATGAGATAGTCATTTTTTAAGAGTTTATGGGTGAGGGGTCTTATCTAGACATTGTTTGGGACTTGTGATTTAGGAGATGATTGTATATGAATGAGCCTAATATCTAGAACATGCGGCTGAGAACGTTAATCAGAGGACTTTTGGGTGTTCATTGTGCATTTCTCTTGATGGAATATCACAAGCTTATTCTCGGTAAGAATCAAATGGAAGACTGACGGGCCAAATTGATTTGACTTTAATAATTGCAAGGTTTTGGCCACAAATCTTGCAGTTTGTTTGTGGAGATAGTATCATAAATTTAAGATAATGTACTCTCCGTGAAGCATCAGAATGAGTTTCCTATATCTCTGGAATGCCCGTGGCCACATGTTGGTTTGATGACTTGATTATTAGTCAAGGAGAATTTGGAATGCAAAAGGTATGAAGTATGGGAGAACAAAACAAGGATCGGAAAGAAACACAGATGATATTTAGGATGGTTGAGTATTTGTGTTCGGTGAGGGGCTTTCAAAGGTGCGAATGTAATAATTTTCTCCATTTTTGTCTCTTGTACCAGCCTTTTTGGAGTTTATACTGTTTATATTATCAAATGTTAGAAATAGTTAGAAATCATATGTAACCACAATCGTGTCAAAGAAGTAAATAAGATGGTGGTTTGTGGCAGCATTTATTTCTAATTGGTGGTAGAGTGGGGCTGTTTGGATGAGCTGAAATAAGTGAGAGGTTGAGCTTAAAAGCTCTTTTAATCTGTAGTGTTTGGATGCGGTAGATTATTATAGATTATTGGCAAAAAATAATTTTTTTTGAGGTAGTGAGGTTTGAACTCAAGACCTCATGCTAAAATTTCAAACACTCTACCACTAAGCCAACACACATTTAGTTAATAAATTACCAAAAACTACACTAAAAACTATGGAATTTAACCAAAAATCCGGAATTCCGCCCAAAAAACCGGGAATTCCGGCTGAAAATCCGGAAATCCGGATTCCAAGCCGGAATTCCGGATTTTTTGGGCAGAATTCCGGATTGTTTTGCATTTGGAGAGGTTTGACTGATTTATGCCGGATTTTTGACTTTTCCTTTCCTCTCTACTTCCTCTCATCCAAACAAGCCCAGTGTTTACATTTAGGTATTTTGATCGTATGAAGGGGTGAATCATAGAACCATGTTTAAACAGTGTCGTAGCTACGTTCAAGTGGGCTGAGCAAAACCCGCCCCACCCCGCCTCCCTGAACCACCCTGCAGCAAACCGGTCAAAATATATCATAAATCGATGCTACATGATTGATTACGGTTATAGATTTCCCAACCCGAACGATGTTCGATCGATCATGGTTTGAGACTTGGAAAACCCGCTTAAAATCAAACCGGTCCGATTAAATGTTTCATATGTAAAGATTTCAATTTTTATTTTGATAATGGTTTCTAAATTAAGCTTTTTAAGAGTTAACACCATCAATATAATTGATTTTCTTCAAACTATTCTTCTTTCATGGGAAATTGCGCTATTTTTCCAACTTTAAACATTATACAAATGTATATTACAAAAATATAATCAAACTAATATATTTTTTAAAGTGAAATCTCAAGATTTTCCAACCTGTTTAAACGGTCCGAATCGGGCCGATTCGATAATTACGGTTGGTTTGGGTATTACAAAACACTGGGTGGGTTTGGGTAGAACATTCTCCAACCCGAACCTATTGGGTCGGGTAGAAATTTTCGACAAAACAGGTCCAAACCGGTCTGTGCTCACCCCTGCGTGCAACTACCATCTTCGTTCAATAATTATGTTTGCATTTAAATTATGTTCAGAGGCATGTGAGTAGGATAGCAATATGGTCTGATCTTATCTGAAATCCGAGCAATGCCGAATGGATCGGAATTGGATCTGATTCGAATTCAGAAAGCAAGATCCGATCGGATTTGGATCTGGATTTGGATCTGAGGGCAGATACACCAAGTTCCGACCCTATCTGATCCGACGTATGTGTGCTTTACAAATATATCCCTATTACGTCCCCGCTTATACTTTCAAGAAGAATACAATAGTAACTCCAAACTATAAAGCTCTTTCTTTTGTATTTTAGGCTTCATAAATTTCGAACATGCCTTAAAGTATTGAATAGTGTTTATTTTTATGTTACTTTTTGTATTTTATTGCAAACCCGAGTCGGATCCTGTCTCCGACCACGTACTATATGGATCTACGGCTCGGATTTGAATCAGTTGAATCCCGATCCAATCAGATCTGAATCCGGTGACGATCCGAACGGATCTGGACCGGATCTGGATCCCATTTCTCCTGGTTAGATCTGGATCGGAAAGGACTTGATCCAATCTGGATCCGACTCATTTCCATCCCTACATGTGAGAATTATTGGAAAGAAGAGTCGCACCATTTTGGGCAAGGCGTTAGAACTTCTTGTTCAAAAATTAATGACTTCAACAAATCTTTGCTTGGTTAGGAAGTTACTGTTGAATGCAACCGTTGCCTTAAGGCACTTTTTGTCAAAACTTTCACATTTGTGATAGGTGGACCCCACGGTCTGCTAAAGAAAGTGTTACCCTGATAAATTATGACATCTGGTTTCTCTGTAATCTTAGGGTTCACAATCAGCCAGCACTAGTCAATGATTAGTAAAGAACTAAGGTGTTTTAGTATATAAATTACTTTTTAATAAAAAAAACAATAAGAAAAACAATTGAATATAAGGAAATGTCGAAGTGTGAGAAAATGGTGTTCCGTACATGTCTTTCTGGAGGAGCCTTGTTTTGGAGTTCAAATCTGTAGGTAAGTAGGTTTATATTTATGCTTAACATGGCTTGGTTATTATTTGTAGGGATACTTTGGATAGTAGAATTGATATAAAGTGGGCATAAGATTCATGTTTAAACTATGCTATGGATAGCTGGGAGTTCAATTTTTCTTGATGATTATCTTTGAAACTTTGAATTTAAATGATGTACAGGAGTGGGGGGGGGGGGGGGGGGGGGGAACGGGCACTGAGAATTTAGGTGGCACGGGTTTGCATCTCGGATGTGGATTAATGAACCAAATTGAGGTTATTAAAGAAAAGGAATGGAGGAACAAGCTAGTTATCTCCAGTTTAAATTTGGTTCTTTTCAGGAGTTGTTGGTTAAGAGGTAATTATAAATATTGATGTATTGAAGGTAGTAAAGATGCATTATTCATGCTTCTCCTTTGGACTATTCCTTCCGGCCATATTCTTCATGTGTCTCTCCTGGACTATTCCTCCATGTGACAAATGAACACTGGCCAGTGATGTTTTGACATGAGGTGATGAGCAGGTTGACTATAATCGGTCCAGTTTGTTTGTGGAGATGCTATATGAACTTTCATCTCTGTGAAGAATTGGAACCAGGTTCCTATATTTCTGAAATATGTTTGAACATATGTTAGTTTGATGATTGTGTTATTGTTGAGGAAAACTTGAAGTGTGAAATTTATTATTTGCATTTTTCTTTTTGAGAAATAAATGTCAAAATTTATTGAGTATGAGTAGAGATGGCAATTGGTCAGGTTTGAGTGCTCATTACCCGAACCCGGCAAGACCTGCTTGGTGAGTCACCAAAGCCGTCCCACGCCCACTCGCCCAACACAACTGAAGTTGGCCGAAACAAAAATGGAAAGATTCAGACCAATGGAGAAACTTCTGATTGATTGCCAATGGATGTTCATCTGTGATGCAGGGGAACTCCGTGTAGGGCGACGTCCTCGTAGGGGAACGTCCAGAACTACGCAGGAACCTAAGAAGCACGGGTACGGATACGGGTATTGGATACGATACGGAAACAGACACGGGATACGTCATTTTCTAAAAAAAATAGGATACGACACGGCACGGATACGTCAACACTATTATTACCTTTTTTATATATATTTGGATTTTTATACTACTAAATACCAACTTCTTTATATTTATAGCTTAAATATCACGGAAATCATATATTAAGTATAAGAATGAGAAGAGAAATAGGAGTAGCTTAGGTGGGTTCGAGTTTGACGAGTTGTGTCCGTGAATACTCTTGAAGTTGTTGCATGTGAGAATTTAAAACCTCACTTGAACTTTCCGTTCAAAAGGGTAACCTTTTCATATATTGAGCCATCAATTAATCAAATATATCGTATCTATTTTAGCTTAGTTATATTTTAACCCATTCAAAGTTCAAATATCTCATAAAACGCCAAGGGGTACTTAATAAACACCAAGGGGCACTTGCCGTCTCTCATTAAGTGTCCCTTAAGTGTCTCCCCAAGTATCCTCCAAGTGTCCAGTCTAAAAAAATTCTCTAAAATACTCGGACACGCCAGTCGGAGTGTCTGACACGTATTTGGAGAATTGTACGAGTGTCCGAGTATCCCAAGTGTCCTACATAGATACGGCCCCTGGTTTGAAGTGTCCATGCTTCCTAGGCCGAAACTCACCAGAACGCTCGGAACGCCACATGACGTTCCCATTCAAATATTGAGTCCTGAATTTATTAGGAACTTCCCAGGACACGTTCCCGCTTTTTGAAACGTTGGGGAAACATCCCAGGGTTAAAAATGAAACTGTGTTGTATTTTTTTGATGGAAGAAACTGTGTTACTTGTAAGTAGAATATGATGTGTATTACTAATCGTATCCCCTGACCCCAATCTAAACCGTAGCCTAGACGCGTATACAATGGAGAGAAAACAGTTTGGAGTGGGGCAGAATTTGGTTTGGTTTGGGAGGGGCGCCTCTGGAAGTTTTCACTGAATAGGCTTGTTTGAGCTGGAAAAAACCGAAATAGTCCCCTTTTGGATGACAACACCGAAATAGGCCCCTTAAGAACCAATAATCGAAGAATCGGCTTTGAAGCTTGAAACAGAGACTTGGTTTTTAGTGTCTGCACGAACACATAAAAACCGAGACAATCGGTTGTTGTTTAAAACCTACTATATAATGATCGGTTCTTAAAACCGATAATCATGATATTGGTTATGACCTAATTCCGGTGAACAACCTCAGGCAAACCCACATTCGACAGTTGGTGAAGAAGAAGGAAGTCTCCAACACAGATGTTCATCTTAGGGTTTATGGATCTGACCTGGAGATGGATGTCAGGAAAGAGGGAGGGAGATAGATAGATAGATAGAGAGAGAGAGAGAGAGAGAGAGAGAGAGAGAGAGAGAGACCTTACTATGGCAGGGCAGCGGCCGGACAAGAGACGAATGGCATCGACGGCCTTTGTCGACTTCGGCGGCAGAACGGAGACCGATAATCTGAAATGAACGAAGAAAAGAGGGATGGGATTTCAAAGGGAAAGTAAGCAACTGATAGTACCAGAACTGGTATCGATGATAGAAGCCTGGTGTGAAAGAACCGATAAATGGACTATTGGTTTTACCTGGGTTGCTGCAGACCAAATCCGAGATTTCAAGACTCGGTTTCAAAGCTATAAACCAATATTCCACGACTCAGTTTCTAAATGTGCCTATTTTGGTATCATTCCCCACATGGGACTATTTTGGTTTTTCCGGCTCAAACAAGCCTAATCTGGTGAAAAATTTGGCCGCCTCTGTACACGAGTTAGGGTTTAGGTCGACATCGTCGCCGTCGTCATCATCGTTGTTGTTGTTGTTGTTGTTATTATTATTATTATTATTATTATTATTATTATTATTATTATTATTATTATTATTATTATTATTATTATTATCTAGTTACGTGATATTGTTTCAATTCTCTGATCACAGCTAATGGATCAGTTTGATTTTTCTAGGCCTTCAACAGAAGCATTGAGGTTCTTGTCTATGTATCTCTTTGGAGCCTTTTGTTGTGTACGAGGTATTTTTGGAATTTATGAATTGAAAGCCGAGACAAGAAATGGATGGCTAGCAATGTAGATGAAGAAGATAAAGCTTTTATCTGGTCTCTTCAAATTCCCCCAAAAGTTGAAGATATTTTGGTGTAGAATTCTGTCAAAAGCACTTCCTTGCAATGCAAATCTGAGTAAGAGAAAATGCTTTAATAGGGCCAAGTGTAGTATCTGTGAGATTGACATTGAGGATGAAGCTCATGCTCTCTTTAGGTGCTCTTGGGTGCTACCTATCTGGTTTGGTGCAGGCATGTTGAGGGAATGAAGCACCTGGATTCTGTTAGAGCATGGTGTAAGAGTGTGGTGAAGGGCATTAAAGAGGAATTTTACAAAAGGAGTTCCTAGAGAAAACCATCTTTTCATCTTGGGCTATTTGGGTCAGCAGGAATAATTTTGTCTTCCAGCTAGAGCAATTAGATCCACAAGCCACAATGATAAAGGCATTGAGATGGAAGTTCCAGTTGGGGTTGCAATGGTTAGGGAAGCTAAATTAGGAGAGGCTGTTGGTGTCCAGGTTCAGGGAAGTAAGAAGTGGCAAGCTCCAGAAAAAGGTAAATTGAAGCTTAAATGTGATGCTTGCTTTAATGAAAAATCCAGGTGTATGAGCTCTGGTTGGATTATAAGAGATGATCAGGGAACGATTATTGCAGCTGATGGAACAAGAGGTATGGCTATGAACTCCCTTCAAGCTGAAGCAGTTGGCCTTAGAGAATCTCTCAAAGCAGCTCCACAAGGAGATGATGATATGGTAGCAGAATCTGATAACCAGTCGTTAAAGATGGTTAATGTCAATAGAAGCTGCAATGTTGAAGTTGACAGTATCATTTTGGATATTCAACATCTCATGAGCCAAAAGAGAATTCGTTTAAGATGGGTAGCTAGGTCTGGAAATCTAGTAGCAGACATGATAGCTAAGTGTGTTTCTAGAAGAATTCTGAAATAAGATTGGGTTTACCACCCACCTGATGTTATTAGGAAGTTGCTAGTTCTTGACTGTATTTCGGTGTAAGTTTCTGGGGGTTTTCTATAACATTTTCTGTTTGATAAAAAAAAAAGCATGATAAGGGCTTTTATTATGTATGTGTGTTTGTGTTCATGTTTATGTAATTTTAGAGTGGGGCAGAATTTAAATCTAAATACGCGAGTTTGGTGTTCACTATCCCACTGGCAACTTGTAATCTTTGCAATGATTTAGAGCAAGTACTTGTACAAATCTGAGACCTATGGTTGGGACCTGTGGCTCTGCTTTTGTCAATATCGATGGTTTAAATTGTATGCTTAACAAGCCCCACTCCTGTCAATATTGATGGTTTAAGCTGCTAAACTAGTAATCAGGTAACCGGTTTAAGGCAATGAATCTTATCTTGGAAGTTCCAATGCTCCAATAAGATTACAAGTTAGGGTTTGTTTTTCGTACTGGGTGGAGTTACTTTTGGAGTTTTATAAATGTTATGAAGCAGAGGTAAACCTTGCAATGATGGCACGTATTTGGGTGTCATGGTTGCTCAGTAACATGTGATGGTTGGTCAAGGTTTCCCTTTCCTGTCAGTTAATGGCCTTGTTTGGGAACATGGCTTATTGGATTATTGGGATTGTGTCATTGTATATTCTCTCTCCTCTTCTCAACCACAGATTTCTACAAATCCACCAACGAATAAACCATGTTCCCATGAGGGGCCAATGTGTAGTAACTAGACCACAAATAGCTTTTGACAACCACACATTCCTAGTAATTCACCGACGAATAGATCAAATGAAACTCTTGTACTTAAAGGCTAGGGGTTTCATTTGATTGAAAGAACGATACGGGTGATATCAGAGTTTGTGCATCTGGCAGTCCTCGCTGAGATATAAGTCGGCGATATAGCTATCCATTTGCCTTGGAGATACAATAGGGTGTCAGATTTATAGAAGCAACTATAAAGCCATGCTTGGAGCCTGTGTTCAGGTCAAAAGAAAAAGCAATCCATGTACCATCATGCAATTGTGTAATCAAATAAGTTGCTAAACTAGTAATCAGGTAACCAATGTAATAATTCAAGGCAATTAATCTTAAGAAAATTAATGTTATCAGAACATGTGAAGTTGCTTAGATATTCATGGAGGTTGCGTGACATTGCTTGCATAATCAGGGTGGGGGGTGAGTTCTCTTGGAGATGGTTTTGTTGGAGTTTCTGATAAATCTGAATCCTAATGGGAAGGGTAGACCTCCAACTTCCTACAGTGCCGATAAATCCTACGCTGCAAAGATGGACTATGAACTGGCAAGGAAGGAAAGAATTCTTAGTATCTGAAAATGCCAGGACTGAGAGGTTTGGTGAGGGCCTGTCTAAGAGAATATTGAACACATTTGAAATGGGGATGCAACAATTTGAAGAAACATAACATTCATTCGCAATGACTATTCATATATGAACTTTGCTAACACAGCAAATACATTGTTAAATTTACAGGTTTTGACGAATTGGGGTTCCAGTAGAAGAAAGAGATAGTAGATGATGACCAGTTGCAAATGCAAAAAGGAAGCTGCATGTCAGGAGCATGAAGAGCAATATTGAGAAATGGTCTTCATTATTCTTTGGTACAAGAGTTAACATGGTAAGCGATGAATATGATAAGTCTTTTTTGTAACCTATGGCCTGATTAGGAAGCCCAGATAGAACCTTCCACCTCTTACTTCCCTTCACTCAATGAGTCATGTCTTGTTTAAGTACAACTTATCCCTTGTGCCCTTTTGTAAAGAGTGGTGAGAACATATATGCTAACAAGAGAACTTTCCTCAATGTGTGGCACAAAAAGTGTTGTCGGGTAGGGTTAGTCAATGATGCATAGCGAAGAATATTACTGGTAGGACTCATTTTATGACCGGTATGAAGTATAAATATTCAAGTTGTTATAACCCACATAAATTGAACACCATTTCAATTAATTTTTTTATACGATGGTGGATAAATACTCACATTTTTATGGGCATCAAGTTCGGTTTGCTTTGTCTTTCTTCTGGACATTAATTCTTCACGAAAGACACTTGTACCAAATTGAGGACATGAGGAGTTGTTAACCGCAACTAATGTAACGCAAGTTAAGGTGGTTGCTATCCCCAAAACATGAACAATCAATTTACACATGGAGAGGTGGAGATAGAGAATTTGACAGTGTTTATCATGAATCACGAAAATAATTCTCATGTTTAGGTTACATCAGGTCTTGGTGGACTATGAGAAGTTGACAACCATGTCAGGAGCAACAATACTCTAGGAAAGCAACCATCAAAGTTTATCCTGGTGAGCTTAACTGGCTGGCTGTAGACTATGATGCGCAGGGGACGGCAACTCAGTATGTTTTCTGGTTAGGAGAGGACATTATCATCACTTGAAAGCATTGAACACAGATTACTCGTACAGAGACAGTCCGATTTTTGTACTTGGTAGTTGGTACTGTACTTGTACAATAAACTGGAACATATGTAAACTAATGGTTGAAAATGAGATTATTATCTGCTTGTAGGACCTGGAGATGAGAAGAAATAACTTATGTTACTGCTTCATTACAACTTCTTCATGATCCTCTGTGTTCCCGTGTACCTTGAAGTCTTTTAGGTCGTCTGCTTTGTTGTCGAAGTGTTGGACTTGTAATCTTTTGTCTTGCTAGTAGTTTTTATGTTCTCCCCCCTGTTTTGGAGATTGCTCTGTGCAGTTGATGTTTTGGAAGTCTAGGGTTCTGCTTGTTAGGTTTGGTTTGGTCATAGCTGGTGTTGGGTTTTTTTTTTGTCTTTGTGTGAAAACTTGTGCTATCTATGCTAATTTCTCTTTCTTTGACAAAAAAATATTATCTGCTTGTATGGGTAAAGGACAGTTATACCACCTTAATGAAGTTTGATGTAAATGTCACTTTTTACCCCTTCAAGTTTGGAAAATGATACATCCCCCCACTCAACGTGCAAAATTTCAGTACAGCTGCACTCCTGAATGTGACGTCGTTAGTTGGGGGGGGGGGGGGGGAGGGAGGTTGTTATTGGTCAAATTTAATGACACGATCAAGGGTGTGTCTTGAAGTTTGGCACACAAATGGGTTGAAAGTGTCATCTCCCAAACTGGAAGGGAGTGAAAGTGTCTTTACATCAAGTTCATGGGCCCGATTTTTTTTTGGTTTCCCAAGCCCCGGTCCCACCCGGGTCGCAAATTCTCTTCAATTTTAGAGCTGTAAATCAGGCAGCCCAAGACAGCAGTAGCCCACTTTTATCTTGATATTTTGGTCTAAGCACCTTACTGGTAGGTTTAAATCTTGGTCCCGCACTAAACTGCACCTCTTTGTGCACTCCACGTATCATGTGGAGCAGTGGAGGGAGAGCTACTTTTTTTTAATAGAAGTGTCTTTTAAACTAGGCAAAATTTACAAGATTGAGCATCTCGAGCTATAGCTTTTTTTTTTAGAGATATAAGACCAAGTAGAGGACAAGACCCCTCTTTTGCCGTCATTGGCAATCCAATATGCTACTTCATTACAAGATCTTGGAGCAAAAGAGAAAGTGACTGACAAAGATTGGTTGAGAGATTCAAGAGAGGTAGTTGTGCTTTCCACCTTGTTAAGCAAAATGAGTTCAGAGGAGAGACTTGGGGAGTATGTTTCTCATTTCTCTCCCTCAATTCTGTCGTTTTTCAATTCGGCGTTTTCTTGGCCAAAACCCTGGTTGCTCTCCTTTCTCTCCCTCTAGGTAACTCTTCGATTGACTCTATCTACCAACAACCATTACATCCACCAACCCCGTGAGAGACTATTAATTGAAGGGTATTTCGGTCTTTCTCCTTTTAATGTAAAATATCTGCAAGTTGGTATTAAAATAAGAACTTTTGACAGAAAACCCCCTTGCAATATCGTTTCGCTGACACTTAGCTACCAACAGTATTGATTTTGTCACAAAACCTCCCTGCACTTTGTAATTTTCGGACACTTAGCTCCATTTGACAAACACCGTTAACTTCCGTTAAACAATTGGTTTTCATTTTAGTAATTTAATACTTTAAGAGGGGACGATATGGTCTTTTACCCTCTCTTTTCTTTTTTTTATTATTTTTTTTCTTTTTTCTTTTCTTTTCTTATTTTTCTTCTTCTTCTTCTCTGCCGTCTCTTCTCCTTCTCTGCCGTCTCTTCATCCAAGCCCCCAATCAACCCAATCCGGAACAACGCCACCACCACCGTCTCCATCATCTCCGTTGTCCACCAATTCAACCTCTACCCTCTTAAACCACCACGAATCCAGACCACAATCAGAACAACTAAATCGACCCGTTTTTGTTACAATTACGATTTCAATTCCAAAATAACAAAGAACCAACTATGTTCTCAAATCGAACAAAGGTCCCCCCCCCCCCCTGTTGTGGACGTTGTTTGGTTGTGGACTAGATTCGTGTTGGGTTTCCTGGTGGATCTGGCTTTGGGCGTTTTTGAGTGGGTTCGAGGGTTTCTGGGCAGAGAGGAAGTAGGAAGATGGAATCGATGGTTGGAGGTGGTGTTCTGGGTTCTGGTCGGAGAGGAGGTAGGCGGTGATGGAGGTTGATGATTGGGAGGGAGAGTGGGTCAGACGCGATGATGGAGGTTTCTGGGTTTGGGTTATGGAGGTTTCTGGGTTTGGGGGTTCGTGGTTGGTCAGAAGACGATGGTGGAGGAGGTGGTAGGGGTTGTGTCGGTACTTGGGGGTTGTTGTTGAGTGGCTGTGGTGGTGTTGGTGGCTGTAGTGGTGGTGGTTGTGGTGTTGGTAGGGTGTGGTCTGGTGGTGGTGGAGATGGTTGGGAAGAAGAGGATGAGGAGGAGGAGAAGGCAAGGATGAAGAAGAATAAAAAAAATAAAAAATAAAAGACAATTTTGACCTCACTGTAATGACGTTAACGGCTGTTAACAGCCCAAAGTAGAAGTCCGTTAAAAAAATGTGTCCGATGTCAGTAAAAGTAAAACTGCAGGGAGGTTTTGTGACAAAATCAATACTGTTGGTAGCTAAGTGTCAGCGAAACGATACTGCAAGGGGGTTTTCTGTCAAAAGTTCTTAAAATAATGGTTACATACGAAGGGCAAAAAATAAGTTTTAACCGTTATATTATGTCTAAAATAGGGGTGTTTAATGTCAATTAATGAACAGTGAGGGTATTGATTGCCTATTTACTATATCCGGGGGCACAAAGTGTAAATTACCCTTATTTTGGCTAATGCTATGATAGCCACTGGAGGAGAGCCTTTTGAGAGTAAGAAAAACTCTTTTGGGCCCCCACAAGTGGGCTCTATGTTCCAACCTGATTGTTCTTTTTCCTCTTCACAAGCAATGATAGGCCCAATTGTTCTACACTCTTCAGCAAGCCGTCTTGGAGAACACCTGCATCTAGCTATGGGAACAATCTTCTCTGGAGAAATCAGTTTCCTAGTGCTGTTGAGTTAGTGACTTAGTGTCTCTCCCTCTCTGCTCACAGTCGGATAATTTAAGATGAAACAGAATGGAGTTTTGGTTCGAGGATTTTCTGGGAAGAAGATGAATGTCTAGATATAATTTAAATTGTGTGGTCTCGGGAGGATCCACTAACCCAATTCGGAGGTGTTCAATAACCCCTACAATGTATATGCATTTTATAGACAAACTACTTTTGCAGATAAAAATAACATTTCCTCCCAAGGATAAATTGAGACCAAAAACATTCATTGGGCTGTTTGTCGCCCATTAGTCCATCCGGGGAAACAGTCATTGGACAAAATATGAGTTCGTCCACGAAACAGTAACTTTTGGCAACAAATCATACATTCTATCGCTAAAAATATTGCTTGTGAGGGGAACTATATGTCTCTGTTACGCATCTTTGTTGTTGCCAAAAGTGTATTTCCTCCCAAAAACATGCCTTTACCAACAAAACATAGTGTTCCTAGAAGAAATCCGTCCGTAAAATATGCCAGTAACTACGAACAATAGTTGTGGTTAAAGATGTACTTTTTTGACAACTCATTTTGTCCCTAAAGACGATTCAACGTATAAAATGCAGTTGGATACCTGAAACTCAGCATTTCACAAGAATCAGACAAGAACATAAAATGCAGCTAAAAGCCACATAAAATGCATTAAGAGTGATCACATCTAGAGATTAAATTTTTCGAACATTCAAATAAGAAGTCATGTATAGCATTTTTATATACAATGAAATATACAGTGAACTAAAAGACTGCTTCAAATGTATCTTCCAGTTATAAAATTTACGTCCATTCCACAAATCAGACACAGAAGAATCTCTATGCTATACCCAAGAAGAAAACCTATATGCGTCCAATCCAAAAACAAACAGAACTTACTGTACTACCGAAGTGTAGGAATGACTAAGGTAAGATGAAAGGCATCTTATCTGCTTTCCGCCGATGTCCAGTTACTACTTGGTCCCAAAAAAAGGTAGATCATAAACACAAAACAAAATATCCTTATGCCAAGAAAAAATGCATCGACTAATTTCTCAGAAGAAAGAAACTGACTGAATATGGGTTGAGCTCTGTAAAATATAGTGGAAAATTAAGTGATGTAATGGCAAAAAGTCCGTCTTCAGGAGATAGGATATTTTAAGCAGTTGAAGACGAATCCCAAGTCAATTTGCCCATCTCAATAAGCAAAATAGCAGCACCTCAAATAGAAAATTTCAGCAGTTAAAACAACCTAAGCTTTTTGCGGCTACCTTACAATAGAAAATTAACCAAAAAAAAAGTTCCTCTGAGTCTATTTCTAATCCAGGGACCAAGGATACAATCCTATACACTTAGAGCCATTTCGGCTGCCTCAAAAGAATTAGGGAATACATGGACAGATCACAAGGAAGCAGTATCCTGATAGTTGCCTGCAAGGCTGCAACTCATGTTATTATACTCTGGGGACTCTACTACCTGTTTGTAACTACTAGTAGTAATCATTAAATTGACAGCAGCCTGCAGGATACTACTCTATCTGCAAACAATTTCAGGAGAATGTGTCTTTGTAACTGTATCCAGCTTATGTTCATTATATATTTTCCTATGAGCACAAAGGTAAGAGAAGCAGAAATGTGGAACTTCTGAAGCTAGCACCAATAAGTTGCACAAAAACTGACATAAACATACATCTTCTTGTCGTTAAAGACAGCTTCTCCAAGGATCATTATATAAGAAATTCTTTGAAGACAGCCCTTAAGACATTGTCATGTTGCTGTCACCAAATGTTTTGTTAGGGCGATAGATATCCAATGTTCTGGAACTGACAGTTGCACGAGTGTTACGTGCTGAGGTCTTCCACACGAACAGACAAATCAGGACTACATTCCATGGGTGGCATATTTGATCTATCAACTACAAGTATTTACCACACAACAAAAGTACAAGGAGTCTAATTGCTTGTTAACCAAAGAAGTACCTGAATCCTGTTGCCTTGATGAATAATTATAGAAACTGCCAAAGCATCAAGGACCAAGCTCAGATGACAATATATACGACACACAGGGACACCAGGTTTCTTAACTTGCAAACAGAAAAAATAATAATAATAATAATAATAATAATAATAATAATAATAATAATAATAATAATAATAATAATAATAATAATAATAATAATAATAATAATAATAATAATAATAATAATAATAATAATAATAATAATAATAATAATAATAATAATAATAATAATAATAATAATAATAATAATAATAATACCCAAGACTCGGACAAGCATCTCTAAGATGAAATGATTTCAGCACAACTGCAAGTCAAGTTTCCAAATTGACAGAAGTCACTGCAGAATATCATCACCAAGCTCTCTACTGATGATCTTGTTATAATAAGATAGTAAAAAAGAAACAACTAGCTAGAGCAAATCGAGATAAACGGGAACATCTCCAGGCAACCACTTCCCGAACAACTTCCTGACTGAAAACCTACTAGCAGCTGCCTGGTCCAGGAAATTGATCACTTGAGAGGAGGAGTTTGAGAACTTTGAAGCACCAACACCTCTGTTCTCGTAGGTGCCAAAGAAGAAGGAGGGGGATGTTGCAGTGAAGTTACCCCGGGACCACCCAGCCTCAAAACCCAGCACGCATTGGATGTAGGCGATGCGTGCATACGCGCCTGAAGGAAAGGCGAATACCGGTGGTGGGTTGGTGGTGGATCCCCCGGTGATGGAGAGCTCGGACAAGTGAAAGACGAACACTCCAGCTGTATATGCTTTGTCTCTGGAATGTGCAGCCATGACAAAGCGGGACTCTGGAGCAGTAGCAAGGAGGCTCATGCTGCAGTTCTGGAAGACAGCTGTAGCCCCACCAGATACGAGGTAGCCTGCCCCATCAATCTGGCACTCCCTGTACAGCTGACTGTAGTCGTATGCAATGACCGCTCCATGGTATCCCATGAAGCGGCACCGCAGCAGAACTGATCTGTGGGACCGGTTGTCTATGGCAGCTGTGGATCCGTTGCTGCGGGGAGGATTCTGATTGTTGTTCTCAACCGTCATGTCAGAAGCCATGAATCCGTGTCCTCTGACCCCTGCCAAAATAATCATAATTCAAATTATACTACTACTATTATGATGCATGCATGCTAATCTAATCAGTCAATCAATCAATCTGAAATAAAAACAAACACAGAATCAACAACATCCCCTTCTTCATTGATGGTATATTCTTACTGAATAATAGTAATAAACAAAGGTTGTGGATCCACACTACAACACCAGAGACCACCAAAAGTCCTAGCTAGGGACGGACACCATAGGATCAATATGAAATCCCCTAGCTAATTATATAAGAAATCACTCCTGGATAGACCACCGTAAGTCTATAACTCCTGAAATATACCACCATAAGACCACCAATCTGAGTATGCCTTCCGATCATAGACAGTCATTATTTTACTGGGAATTAGTACAATCCAGACTAGTCAATTAATGTCCGAACAGAAGTTAGAGACTTACGAAGAGAATCACTCCTGGATAGATAGGAAATGGAAACAGAGGAAATGAAGTCTTAGACATTGAAACTACAATCTACCTTGTGGTATCCAAAACTGAAGTGAAGCCATCTCTCAAATAAGTGGTATCCTCCCCTGGACTCAGAGATCAAGTGCCTTGGTATTCCAGCAATGTGGGGGAGGTCAAAGTCTCACACTCTAAATTACATTGTGCAAACTCTCACAGGAAAGTTCCAAGGGTGGAGGAGACAAGCTAGAGTTGACTGATGCAGGTAGAGAAGTTGATACGAGCATACAACCATATCTACAATGCAAGGATCGGAAGCATAATCCACCTCCACATCTTAAAGACAATGTGACGTAAATTATTTGCTGTATTATTAATTAATGGGTTTTATTGATATTAGTTAATTGTTTTTGGGGTCTTTAGGTAATTTCATTTTAGTAATGTCCGGATAAGGAAACGTTGTGTTAGTAGTAGTATTTATAGGTTGTTTTTCTTCAGTTTTTATTATGGAATTAAATGAGAATTTCGTTTATTTAGTAGAACCCCAGATTGGAGATTGTCTGCTTCTCAAATCGCAGAATTGGAGATCGTAGCCTCTCGAATCGCTACTATATCAATAGCTATTACTATCAGAAGTTCTTCTTCAAGCTGTCCCCAGCTACAGCTATACTATGTCCTGTCCTGTGTGCTTCTTATGCCAAAGAATAAATGCAAAAAAATAAAAAATAAAATCACTCAGTTGATTAGAAACTTTTACTGGGGTCCTGGTCCTGAGGGAAAGAAGTTGAATTGGGTAAGTTGGGAAAAATGTAGAAGCCTAAAAGCCGAAGGGGCATGGGGTTAAGAAATGTGCATAACTTTAACTTGGCTTTTCTTGCCAAACAAGGATGGAGAATGCTACAAAATAGGGACTCTTTGGTGGCTAGAGTTATCAAGTGAAAACCTGTTACTAGTTAAAGACCTTATCAATGTTTCAATTAGAAGGGTGGCAACTAGTGTCACTGTTGAAGAACAAGTTGATTGAAGATACTGTCTGTCATGAGGGCTATAATGAAGACTCCAATTTCTGGTGTAGTAGAGGAGACACAGTGGTGTGGCCAAAGCATAACTCAGGTCAGTTCAATGTGAAGTCCGGGACATTTTGCTGCATGAGACCTTGACAAGCAGAAAGATAGTCGCAATTCAAACTCCAAAGCCTCCTCCTCATTTAAGTTCAGTGATGAATATTGGGATTTAATGTGGTGTGGTATTGCAATTCTAATCATTTATCAATTAACCCTTTCTCAGTGGTGAACAGATGCAATTCAATGTTTGAGCAATCTACAAGCTTGGGAAATGTGGAAGCCAATAAAGTCAAAAAAATGCAGTGTCTGACAGAGAGGTCAATAGTATCAATCATAGGAAGCAATATCCAAAGTATTTGGTGTCCACCAAAGGAGCCTATGGTTAAATAAATGTAATTACTGTGGCTGGGTGATGAGAAATTCCAGGGTTAGCATGTTGGATTGGGGGTGGGGGTCAGATTATGCAAGATGAGTGTTATGAGGCCCTGAGGTAAGCAATTTTGGGAAGCTCACTCTTGGAATCAAAATGTCCAGGTTTTGTTTGAAGGGGATAATCATCAACTTCTGGTGGAGCTAGGGATAATCATCAAGATGATTGTTATCAGGCCCTGAGGCAGGTAGGATGCTACTCTATATGCCAAAATTGCAGTAATTAATTAAATTGTGGTCCAATTTCTAAAGAAGCCATAGCCATAGTCCAATTTCTAAAGTACAGTTGAAATGTCTACCATTGATACTACTGCATGTTGATCAACATCTTTCTGCAATTAAACTAAACAAGAAACTGAATTTCAATATATTGGAAAGTTAAAAAGTTTGAAACTTACATAGTGTAGCAGTTTCTTCACCATCACTTCCTGAAATGATGGTCTTCCCGATCCCGTCGCCCACCAATACGATATTGGTCTTGTTCTCCCCCACGACGACCTTCTCCAAGTACCTCCCCTCCTTGACGTGGATGCAGAACCTCCTCGCGCTGAAGTCAGGGGCGGCGTCCACAGCAGCCGAAACAGTAGTGAAGTGGCCTCCTCCTCGTCCTCCTCCAACAGAAACCGTGAAGTTGGCCACTTCACACCACGTGGCATGCCCGGGGTGATGGAAGTGATGACGAGCAAAAACAATGCTTAACCACACGAGCATCCCCACGAGGACAGCGATGCCCCCAATCATGTAGCGGGTGCCTCCAAATGCTAGCTGAACTATCTCCGCCCCTCTTTCCAACCGTCCCCGGGGCACCCATTCTGCTGCTGGGGCTCTTTGGATCTCCATCTTGACAGAGAGAGAGAGTTGTGGGTACCTTGTTTACCCCAATCAGCGTTGTCTTCTCCGGTTGAGGAGCAGCCTTGTAGAAGTGACTGTGATCTAATATTATCTCCTTTCATTGATGCTTCTTTTAGATTTCCTTATTCAAAAGTTGCTTTTTACATGTTGTGTCCTTAATAGCAAGGAGCTAAATTCATTTCCAGTTATGGTTCGTTGATCAAGACTTACGGCCCACCCTCCCACCGCACAATTTCCCTGCCATACCATAGCAATAGTGAGAGCGAGAGATTGTCTGTGTTTCTTCCTTCTGCGTATGTGTGATGAATTATTCACACTTTTTTCCAGATAAAGGCCGTTGAGATGGACTTGCTGACCACTTCGCTGTACCCGCTTGATTCCCCCTTACTGCTAAATAATAGATCAAATTAATTTATTACTAAAAAAAAAAAAAGTGAAAGATAAAATGTCTTTTGTGACTATAATTTTGCAACTTGCAACTTACTCCCTCCGTCCCAGAGTGACAAAAAGGGAGAAGTGCTTTATTAAAAATCTGTCAAAAAGACTATTTTGCCCATGTTCTTTTCAATTCTTTCCGATGATGACCCTCATTAACAATATAGATTAATTATTCTTTGTCTCTATCTCCATATGTTACCCAAAAAAAAAAAACCACAAGAACAAAGAACAAGAACATCAAAATCAACCAAAAAGTATATCCAAAATTTTATTCAAAATCAAACAATAACAGATTTTGCCGAAAACCAGATCTAAAGCATCACTTTTCACAATGTATTTGTACATGAATAGAACTGTACATGAGAGAGAGGAGAAGAGAAACAGATCCGAACTCCGAATCGAAGAAGAACCAATCCGTTCACCCAAGAAAGAAGAACCAATCCATCTGGTGAATAACCACAGATTCGTCGAACCTTCACCGGATCTGTAAGTCGGGAGAAGAGAGAGGGAGAGAAGAGAGGAAGACTTACCTGATCTGCCGCTCAGCCACCCTCGCCGCCGCTCAGATCTGGGCGAAAGACATCGTCCTTGAACAGATCCACCGTCGATTGGCAGAAGATGAAGAAAGACAGAGAGATGGAGATAGACAGAGAGATCGACTCTCTCCATTCCACTGTCTCTCTTCCTTCCTCTCTCTCTCTTGCGGCTCTCCTTCTCCATCCCTCTGTCTCCCTCTGGTTGTGAAGAACAAATGAAGAAATGAGAAGCAAAAAGAAGTCTGTTTGCTCATTAGGGTTAGGAAAGGGGGGTTTGGATTATCTTACTGATCTTACAAATTCATTTTGGGCCTAATTAAGTTGGGTTGTTTTGCTAATCTAACTTATTTAGGCCCAATCAAAATAAAGTGATGTATTTTTTTGTTAGGGGCAATGTGGTATTTTCCATGAATAAACTTGCCATTTTAGAAAAAATTGACCTATCAGGTTGGACGTCCAAAAATGAAAATATTAACCTATCTGGTGGGACGGAGGGAGTAAGTGGCATAAGAAACCATCTACAAATTAAAATGTCTTTCGTCATGTCTTTTTAGTATCTTTTTAGGACTTTCTATTACATTCGTTACTACCGACATCTTCAAAAATATTATCTTCCGACATAATATGTCTCGGAATGCAATACAAAGAATTTCCTTCTTTTTTATTCATAAGACCTATTTATGAATGTAATGTTATTTTAGCTACTTATAGAATGAGAAAAATTATTCAAAAAACGGAAAATTAAAACTTGAAGAAGTAGATGAAAAATCAAAAGATTAAGTTAAAATTAATATTAATAGCTAATGACTTAATTAGGAACAATAATATCATGTTATTATCATATTATTGGAGGGTATTAATGCATTTCGATTTCAGTCTTAAATTCAGTACCTTTCTAGACCCATGTTGCAAAATGATTTAAGGGATACATGACGAAGTTAAAAAAAAAAAAAAAAAAAAAAAAAAAAAAATGTTCCCCACCTAAACGTGCGGAACGACTCATTTTGGAACAAATCGGAATGGAACCGCCGCGGAACATTGGAATGCCGAAACACTACACATCATCATGGTTTTATTTTTTATTTTTTGATAGCCTTTCAGGACTTTGTCTTTCGTTGTTCGTTACAATCGATGTCCTCGTCAAACATTTTTACCTTTCCTTTTTATTCATACAACTTATTCAGAAACAATTCTCAAATAACAAATCATTCAACAAGCGGAATTTTTTTTGGAAAAATAACAAATCAAAAATTAAGATATGACGAATAGATGAAATAAATAAATACAAAAAGATTAAGTTACTTAATTGCTTATGGCTTTTTTATAAACAATTATCACGCATTTTGTTGATATTTTAACTACTTATAGGAAGAAGAATATTATTCAACAAACGGATAATTAAAATATGAAGAGTATATGAAAAAGAAAAAGAAATATTAAGTTAAATGTAATACTCCGTTTAATTGCTAGGGGTAAAATCGTAAATTTAGAAGCTAAATTAGATTAGATTTGAGACAAAAAAAATAATATTGAATACGCTATCGTGATTCGCTAGATTATTAAGAAATTATTTTAGCAACACTTTTATAGTAAACGAACACTATTAGACTAACATAATGTTATGTTTATATATTGTAAATAACAATAATAATAATAATAGTAATAATAATAATAATAGGTTGAGAAAATCATTCGGGTAATATTTTAGAAAACTTTAGATTAATGCTTGAAAGTTAATTCGGGTGAATTTCTTTATTATAATCGTTAGCGCGTGTACAATCACCGTGTAACGTCATGCTATTGCAACATCTTAGCATTTCTAATATTGTCATCTTCCTTCAAAACCATTTCAACTTCTCAACGGGAGAAGATTTTTCCCGACACCATCACCGCTCCACCGTCCCCTTTACCGATTGAGCCTCCCTATAAATCTCACACTTCTCTTCTTCTTCGGCAAACAACAACAACATCATCATCCTCTTCACCATCATCTTCCACTTCTCCGGCCACCACCACCACCGAACACCAACACCACCCTCTCGGCTAGAAAACCCACTGCCACCTCCACCTTCTTCATCACCTTCTCTTCTCTCTCTGTCCCTCTCTCTTTTCTTCTTTCTGAATTGAGCAAAAATACAAAGAAGCAGCAGCAGCATCCGGCAACAAGCTGCTAGCCACCGCCGCTACTCTCAACGGAAAAAGAGCCACCACACACCTTTTTTTACTTCTTCATCTCTTTCTCTCCCTCTCTCTAAATCTCTCTCACTCTGTGAGTTGAAAACAGAGAGAACCAGCAGCAGCTAGCAGCGGCCAAAGGCCGCCACCATCACCGTCGCTGCCGCCGTCGGGGAAGAAGACCCGAGCCACCCAACCACTCTGTTTCTTCTTCATTTCTCAATATCTTGAACTCTCCCACTCTGATTCGAACCCAGGAAAGACCATAAGTCACAACAAGCGGCAGAGATAGCTTACAGTTGCCACCTCCGACGCCGAAGCTCCATAGCTTCCGGCGAGACCTTGACCCAACAAAAACAGGGGCACCCATCTCTTGCTCTCTGTCTCCCTAGCCTTCACAGGGTCCGACCAGGCTTCTGGAGCTCTCAGCCGAGGCCAATAACCACCGGAAACAGCTCCGGTCGAGCTCACCTCCGGCGACCCGTTTCGGCGACTCGACCCGCTTCAATTCTTGGCCGTTTCTTGCGTTTCTTAGGTCGGGTAAGTCTAAATCACCTCCTCAGTTGTTTTTAATGATCAAAATCATATTTTTATCAATTGAATTCGTGTTTTGATCGGAAAATTGAGTGATGTATCATGGGTGCTCATCTTGGGGGGTCAATTTGTACTTTTCAGAAACTTGTGGGCTATGGTTGTCTCTTACCAAAACTGTTGGGGAGGTGGGTATGGTTTCTATAACCTATATTTATAATTGTTTTAAAGCTATTTAACCATATTTGTTAAATTTCTTTTCAAATGACCAAAAGAATAGAATAATTGTTTTAGTAAATAAAAGATGTGTTTTGGTACTCGATGGTAAAAAATCATTTTCTTGGAAAATACGCTAAATAGAAATATTTGTGAAAATATAAATATTATACTAAATGTCCCATTTGTTTAAATAAATAGTATGTTTGAAATCAATATTTGTTAACAAGAATTAAATATTGTTTTCCTAGCTAAATAACTCTTTACGAATATAGGAAATATTATATGAAACATCACTTGTCTAATTTGATAAATATTTTGATAAATATTTCGCTTAATATCAAATTATTTCTATATAAAAGCATATGACTTATAGACATGTCTTATTAGGGTTTATTGGGGGTATTGTGAGAGCTAAACCTAGTATTCGTACTAGCCAAACATCCGTATAGGGTTAGTACATTCAGTTGTTTGGAGCTACTGTCGTTGTGACCAAAGTATTGTAATATGTAGGCGACAGATCTGTAACGATGACTGTGAACGCCCGTAGGAGCATGTATGTGCTAATTGCTGAGGATCAAGGTGAGTTTGCATGCTTAGCCTAGCACGCCTAGCTCTTTTCGTGTCAATACATGATTTCAATTCTGCCTCAAAATAAAATTGTGAGTATATATGCTTAGCCTAGCACGCCTAGCTCCTATCGTGTCTATATGTGATTCTATATCCATCTCATATTATACTCGTGAGTTACATGCTTCGTTCATATCGAATTGTGCTATTTGTGTTTCTTGTCTCAAAATACTTGTGAGTTATATGCTTGGCCTAGTGTGCCTGTCCTCTTTGATGTCCTGATGTGATTTCTATTCTCACTCATAACATACTTCCGAGCTACATGCTTAATCTTGCTTGTCTGACTTCATTCGTGTCAAATTGTGATCTTATATTCCGTCTCAAAATCTACACGTGAGTTATATGCTTTGCATTGCTTGCCTAGCTTCCTCCAAGATGACATGTGATACCTATTTCTTGTCTCAAGATATACTCGTGAGTGTACATGCTTGGTCATGTACGCTTAGCTTCTTCTAAGTCACGATATGACTTCTATGTTCTTCTGCGCGTCGAATGCCATTTCTATACTCGTTGAATATCACTTATACCATATTCAGTGGACTATTAGTATGATCGGCTCCGGTCGGGAACACCGACACCAGCGAGTTCCCCCTGCTTACTTTTGTAGGCTTGGATCTTGATTTATTACAGTTGGCTCCGGCCGGGAACACCGACACCAGCGAGTTCCCCTTGGCTTTCAGGCCTTGGACTTACAGCTGGCTCCGGCCGGGAACACCGATACCAGCTAGTTCCCCTTGGCTTCCACGCCTTGGAATTATGATTGGCTCCGGCCGGAAACACCGATTCGGGAGTTTCCACTTTATGTTTTGTTGGCAAGAGATATTCTTTGAGAGGCCCTCCGTTGGCATTTTTATACCCAGTAACTGTGCATGGCATTTGTTCTTGAAATCTATCTCAGGAGGATTCATTTATGACATCGTTGTTCACGCTGTTGCCTACTCTGATAATTTTCCTACTCATACTCTGTTACTATTATTTTCAACTCTTATCCCAGCTGTCTATATATTCTTTCCTGTTTTACACGCTAAGGTGTACCTCACTCAGAACTTCTTGCTGACTTTCAAAACTGCGGTTCTGGTTGTTCTTCCCACCGCAGGTTTAGGAGATGGGAAAGTATGGAATAGAAGGGGCGCGAGACACACCTAGATTATGATCATCATCAGTGGACTACCTAATAATGTTAGCTATTGTGTAATAGTAAGCACCGTTTGTATGATACTTTGAGTTTGATATTTAATAATATGAATAAGTGTTGTGAAATGTATTGCTTTTGATCTCCGCTGCTTCTATTAAGCATCGCCCTCCGGTCTTGTCCCGAGCCGGATAAAGGGGGGTTGTTGCATTAAAGGTCATGCAAGTTGCTTATATTACATCATTTCTCTTCAAGTTACATAACTGAAATCTTAACATTAATATCACTCTTGTTGGTTTCAAAACGTTGTTATTAATAATCCTTGTAGGATTTTGTAAGTGACGTGAATTCTTTTAATTGGATATTGATGATATGTACTTAATGAGTTGGATGCCAAATGTCGCAATTGATTAGTTGGGTGCCAAATGTCGCAAGAATAGGTGGCTTTTCTGCTTTTATAAATAATATAGATAGATATAGATATAGATATATTTCAAAATAATCACAGCCGTAAGAAATCATGGATAACAATTAAAGAAATTAGTTAGGAATGAAATGAAAATTTAATTAGTTTGGTAATTTTCTATTTTTTTTAGGGAACCATATGAAACTTATTGGGCCAATGGGCCTTAAATGTCAAAATTAATATAGTCAATAGCCCATTGTGGAGGTACAGTGATCCATAACCCATGAAAGCATTCAATCAAACCCATCCGAGCAAAAATGTTGGTGGGCTATTTCATTTCCTTGTCTTGAGGACGTGTAGAACTAGCACGTCTTGACGGCCAATTATGTTTTTTTAGGGTAAATTTCACTTACACCCCTTCAGTTTAGGACGATCTTCACTTACACCCCTTGTTGTTTGGAAAGCTTCACATACATCCCTTCTGACAAACAGAACTTAACGGAGAGGAACGGTATGTTCGAAAAGACAACTATAGCCTCAAAACTCCATGGTCATCTAACCCTAACAGATCACACGGAATCTAGTTCAGTTTTCATCTCTCTGCCTTCCTCCATCTCTCTCGCTGTCTCTCCCTCCCTTCTTCTCTCTCTCCCTCCCTCCTTCTCTCTCTCTCTCTCTCTCTCTTTTATGTGCCATGGTCCTGTGGGTTACATAGAGGTCTTCTTGCCCAAATCGTAATTCTCATCATCTCTCACTTATGGGTTTCATTAGAAAAGTCATCTCCACCATGTTCCGCGCTAGCTGCGATTTCCTCGATTCGGACAACCCCTCCTTCAAGAACAATAAAAAACCCAGCAACAGCGCCCTACCATGTAGGCTTGCCGAAGATGTATGGGTCTCACATCGATCCAACAGATAGTGGACGACGTTGGGTGCAAAACCAGCAGATTTCTAGAGACAGAGGAATGACGAATCTATGGGCGGCGATCTGGGTATCAACAGTCTTTCTTCTGGGTTTCTATTTATTCCTAACTTCTTAGGGTTTATTTTCTTAAGGCTGGGTCCTCCAACTGCAAAATAAAATTGGGAATTTCGCAATTTGTTATAATTTGTGCAGCAATTGAGATTACCGATGTCAGGAATTGGGTGTTTATACATTATCAGCTTAGGAAGATAGCTATCGGGCATGATAGGAAGCAGGCTTTGAGATCTTAGTGATGTAGAGAGGATTTGTCCCTCCCACATAATGGGAGAAAATATCCATGGGCCACTCGAAGGATGGTGCTTATTAAATGTCTGGCCAGACTCAGATAAATCAATATGGAGATATTGATGTTATCTGCTTGCATAAGTATATTCTCAGGATCGAGGAACTATGGATTGGATATACACGTGTGACTATTTATGTCTCGTGTCCAATCCGGATATGGAGACAAAGGGATAGTGCAATATGTGATATTGGGAACAAAAGGTTTGTCGGGATCACTGACTTATTTCTATTAGTTGGGTTGCATGGATGTGTTGCTAGACACCGCTCCATGTTAGTAATTAGTTACTACCAACTAAGTAGAAACCTATGGGGTCACACGTCAAATAGAGTTGAACAAGATTTGGGATTAATTAATATGATTAATTAATTAGAATGACCACTTTGTAACACCTTGTAAACTTAGTAGGACTATTACGCAAGGAAGGGACTAATCCAAGTTCATGTAGAACTAGGAATGGCCTTTACGTAGTTAACAAGGAGTTGTTGGACTATATAAAGGATGCTCTAGCTTCCTTCCCACAACTAATGCTCATAACATAAGTGAGTGGGAGATAAAGCAAAAGAGAGATCAAGAGACAAGCTAGGAGGCCGAACCCCCTAGCCATCCCCTACCCGTCGGCCACCAAGAGAGAGGCCGAACCTCTCTTTGGTTCTTCGTTGCTTGATTCCTTCTTCCCTCTTCCTCCGGTCCAAGCTGGCATTAGAAGTAGGAAGAATCTAGATCTCACCTATAGACGTGTATTAACCGTAGAGACGAGGACATAATTCTTCGTGTGATCTCCCGAACCAAAATGTACACATCTTCGATGTCCTTCATCATGTTATGAATGTCTCTTCCTGTGATCCTTGGTGGGCTTTGAGTAGGAATTAAATTTTGTTATTCCACTGCGTAACCTAAGTCAAAACCCAACAGTGGTATCAGAGCCACAAGTCGTAGTGCATAACATGATTTTATGTGTTACGATTTCATTTTATACACCGTTATATTCATATTACGCCAAACTGAAATTATTTGGCATAGTAAATGCAAATTGAATTTAATTCAATATAAACAAGATCTAATTTAACATTGGATGTGTAAATTGGTGAGTTTAATCACATAGGATGTGAATAATTGGGTTCTTGAAAATTAGGGTTCACGGGCGCATAGTTGGAAAAGAAAGTTTTTCAATTATGGAAACAATTATATGGAAACAAACAAGCTTGTGCAACAAGGAAGGAAGGGGAAGGAGACTAGGGACGAAACCCTAGCCGTCCGCCCCTCCTCTTCCTTGCGCGCCAACCCCTTGGACCGTCGTAACCCTAATTACCCAATTCAACTAAAATTAAACAAGCGCGTTAAAAATTGGTTTTAACTGTATTATGTGCTTTGTTTCATGGTGGATGGATATGGCCTAGATTGTGGATGTTTATCATTGCCACGTTTTTTTTTCGTTTGTGGATGTTTATCATTTATGTCTTGTTATTTATTTCGTGTGTATGGCGATACTATCAAAACGTTAACAAGATAAGAGTAAACAAAGATGGTCTTTTATTGTGGATTTCCCAATCCAAATAAGTAGATCATGTTGATTGGATCAACCAAAAAAATTAAGAATGATTAAATCCCTCAAATAAGATATTGTGTTTTGCCTTCTCTTACCTAAACACCCTTAATGATTAGGTCTATCAAAGTTGGGCTTGCCAAAGCAAAACGATTTTAATTCACCATGATGTGTTGCGGACGACACAAGATAGTAATGTGTGTACGTTGAAGCAAAGGTTGGACGCAACTAGGTAAGAATCAATTGGATTGATGAACCAAGAGGCATGACAATTAGGCGTTATCTAAAGGATAAAGAATAAAGAGTTATTCACCTAATTGGACTAAGAGTTTCATAGGATGCAATTGGAATGGTTCCTACCTAAATAACCAATTCATGGGTGACTTGCCAAAGCAAGCTCAAGAAGAAGTGAAAAAGGGATCTTGGACCTACTAGAAAATATACATGATATTTTCCATATTAATGGTGAGGTCTGTTAATTCGAGAACAATAGTGGGAGCTATATTTAATGATCTAGCCATTATTGAATATAGTTAAATTGTTCAAAATACTAAAATTGCACATTTCTCGTTTTGTAGAATTCCAAATGGCAAACAACAACGCATCGACTTCATCCCTGCGATCTGTCCTTGAGAAGGACAAACTGTCTGGAACAAATTCCTTGACTGGTACAGAAACTTAAGGACTGTCCTTAAGCAAGAAGAGAATATGTACGTCTTGGACACAACAATTCCAGCCACACCCCAAGATGAGTCTGTTCTAGCAGATGTAAGGGCACATCAGAAACATATTGATGATTCTAATGACGTGACTTGCCTCATGCTCTACACCATGACTGCTGAGCTTCAGAAGCTGCACGAGAACATGGAGGCCTATGATATGATCATACACTTAAAAAAATTGTTTCAGGAACAGGCAAGGCATGAGCGATATGAGGTGTCCAAAGCATTTTTCAAGAGTAGTCTTGCAGAAGGAAATCCAATAGGGCCTCATGTACTCCGAATTATCGGGTACATTGAGAACCTTGAGAGACTGGGATTCCCACTTAGCCAAGATTTGGCTACTGATCTTGTCTTTCAATCGTTGCCTGACAATTATAATCAATTCATCATGAACTATAACATGAACGAGATCAGTAAGACTCTGCCAGACTTGTTAAACATGCTGAAGACAGCTGAACAGAGCATCAAAAAAGGAAAGGGTAAAGCCATAATGATGGTGCATAAGATGAAGGGCAAAGGAGTTGCCTCTACTTCCAAAGGAAAGCGCAAGAAAGTTGCAAAATCCAAGGAAATCCTAAAGCCAAGTGGGGGCGTGTCTAAAGGTGAATGTCACTACTGTAGCCAACCGGGTCACCAGAGGAGGAATTGCCCTAAATATATGGAGGATAAGAAGCTTGGAATAGTGATTCCACCACCCCCGGGTATTTATGCTATATACGTCAATCTTTCTATTTCTTCATCTTGGGTATTGGATACTGGATGTGGTTCTCACATTTGTCGAAATGTGCAGGATTTGAAAAGAAGTAGAAGATTAGCTAAAGGGGAGATAGATTTGCGCGTCGGGAATGGATCAAGAGTTGCTGCATTAGCTGTAGGCGTCTATGAGCTATCTTTGCCTTCTGGACTTATTTTAGAATTAGACAATTGCTTTTATGTGCCTGCTATGAGCAGAAATATTATTTCCATTTATTGTTTGGACGAGAAGGGTTTTTCTATTTCAATAAAGGACAAGTGTTGCTCCATTTATTTTGATAGTATGCACTATTGCAGTGCGCATTTGTCTAATGATTGTATATCCTTGATCTAAATAATCCAATCTATAACATAAATACTACAAGGATTAAAACTAATGATTTAAATCCTACATATCTATGGCATTGTAGTTTAGGCCATATAAATGAGAAACGCATAGCTAGACTCCATAAGGAAGGACTTCTAGACTCATTTGACTTGGAATCATATGAGACATGCGAATCTTGTTTATTAGGAAAAATGACAAAGCCTCCTTTCCGTAAGAAAGGTGAGAGGACTATTGAGTTACTGGCACTCATACATAATGATGTATGTGGGCCGTTCCCCACGCCTGCCAGAGGTGGTTAAACCTACTTCATTACGTTTATTGATGATTTAAGTAGATATGAATTTGTAGACCTTATGAAGGCCAAATCTGAATCTTTTAAATTGTTCAAAGAATTCAAGAATGAAGTAGAGAAGCAACTTGGTAAAAGTATTAAGGCTCTACAACCGGATCGTGGAGGAGAATACTTAAGCCAAGAGTTTGATGAGTATCTTAGAGAGTGTGGGATAGTATCCCATCTCAGTCCACCCGGAACGCCACAATGGAATAGCGTGTCCGAGAGGAGGAATCGCACACTATTGGATATGGTGCGATCTATGATGTCTCAAACGGATCTTCCAATATCGTTTTGGGAACATGCTCTAATGACGGCGGATTTTACCATTAACTGTGTTCCATCGAAATCGGTCATGAAGACACCATATGAGATATGGACTGGGAAGCGTCCCATAGTGTCGTTTATGAGATTTGGGACTGCGATGTCTATGTAAAGCAGTTACAAATAGACAAGCTCGGGCCTAAAGCAGATAAGTGTAAATTTGTGGGATACCCTAAGGAAACAAAAGAATATTATTTCTACAATCCCACCGAGAACAAAGTATTTGTAGCTCGGACCGACGTGTTTCTAGAAAGAGAGTTTGTCTCTGAAGAAGCAAGTGGGAGGACTATAGAACTTGAAATTCAAGAACCACAAAACATTGAATCAATGATAGAACATGAGCAGGAACCGCAAGTTGTTGTGGAAGAGCCAGTTCAGGTAACATAGGAACTCCGTAGATCAGGAAGGGTGCGTCATGAGCCACACAAGTACGGACTTCGCGTGACTGAGCCCGATGACGTACCACTCATGGATGATGAGCCTGCAACCTACAGGGAGGCCATGAGAGGCAGTGGCTAGAATTCATGAGATCCGAAATGGATTCCATGTACACCAACAAAGTATGGATTTTGTTGGAACCACCCAAAGGGGCTCGGCCTATAGGGTGCAAATGGGTCTTCACGAAGAAGACTGACATGGATGGCAAGGTGTTGCCTACAGGGGGTGATTGGTAGCTAAAGGGTATAGAGAGATTCAGGGTATTGACTATGATGAGACCTTTTCTCCAGCCGCAATGACTAAATCCATTCGAATCCTACTTGCTATTGTAGCATACTACGACTATGAGATTTGGCAAATGGATGTAAAAACAGCGTTCCTTTATGGGAACCTCCTCGAGGACGAGTACATGACACAACCGGATGGTTTTGAGGATCCAGAGAATGCCAATAAATTCTATAAGCTGCAAAGATCCATTTATGGATTAAAGCAAGCTTCTAGGAGCTGGAATCGACGTTTTGATGACGCAGTCAAGGAGTTTGACTTCATCAAGAACGAAGATGAGCCTTTTGTTTACAAGAAGGTTAGTGGGAGCTCTGTAGTGTTTCTGGTCTTGTATGTGGATGACATACTTATCATTGGAAACGACATTCCTACTTTACAATCTGTTAAAGATTGGCTAGGAAAGTGTTTCACAATGAAAGACTTAGGAGATGCAGATTATATACTAGGTATAAATATCTATACGGATAGATCTAGAAAGTTGCTCGTCCGAAGTCAAAGTACATATATAGACAAGGTGTTGAAGTGGTTCAACATGCAAGATTCCAAGAAGGGATACTTGTCCATGTCGCATGGAGTCACTCTTTCTAAGAATGACTGTCCTTCTAATGAGATTGAGAAGGACCGCATGAGTAGGATACCCTATGCTTTGGCTATAGGATCCATCATGTACGCCATGTTGTGTACAAGACCAGACGTATCATACGCGTTGAGTATGGTAAGCAGATATCAGTCCAATACGGGTGAGAGTCACTGGATTGCTGTCAAGAACATCCTAAAGTACTGGAGAAGAACTAAGGATGCGTTCTTGATATTTGGAGGTAAGGATGAGCTAAGTGTAATTGGTTACACTGATGCGATGTTCCAAACCGACAAAGATGACTACAGATCCCAGTCTAGAAACGTGATTTGGCTGAATGGAGGAGCTGTGAGCTGGAAGAGTTCCAAGCAAGGGACAGTTGCTTATTCTACAATAGAAGCTGAGTACATTGCTGCTGCAGAAGCAGCAAAAGAGGCGTTTTGGATAAAGAAGTTTATCACTAATCTCGGTGTGGTCCCTAGCATTGTGGTCCCATAGAGTTGTACTGTGACAACTCTAGCACGATCGCACAAGCCAAGGAACCAAGATCACACCAGAAATCAAAGCATGTACTTAGGAGATTCCATCTTATTCATGATATGATCGATCGAGGAGATGTGAAGATGTGAAAGATTCCAACGGATGACAATCTTTCAGATCCACTCACAAAACCACTTGCGCAGCGAAAGCATGAAGGGCACGCGAGATCTATAGGTATACGAGATGCACCAGATTGGCTCTAGTGCAAGTGGGAGACTGTTGGAATAGGTGCCCTAGAGTATATTTAGTGAGAACAATGTATTTTGGCTAGAATATTCATTTATTAATTATTTGATATTTAATATAATGAAGTCATTAGATACAATTGTTGTTTATCTTAAATATCCCTAGTCCATTATATTGGTTAACAGGACGAACAAATATAGACTAGTATGTGTGTAGATTGATATGGAGATATCAAGTCTAACACATGGGTATGCATTAGGAGTAATGTCATACTGGATTGACAATTGCTTCTCGTAGTGCTATTATAATTGGCGATCCTTAGACTTGAAGTCACTAGATACTCTAGTTGTGGAATTTCATGCTTTGATGTTATCCAACGTTGCACCTTAACCGGGCAACTATAAAGATAGCTATCGGGCATGATAGGAAGCAAGCTTAGAGATCGTAGTGATGTAGAGAGAATTTGTCCCTCCCACATAATGAGAGCAAATATCCATGGGCCACTCGAGGTATGGTGCTCATTAAATGTCTGGCCAAACTCTGATAAATCAATATGGAGATATTGATGTTATCTGCTTGCATAAGCATATTCACAGGATCGAGGAACTATGGATTGGATATACGAGTGTGACTATTTATGTCTCGTGTCCAATCTGGATATGGAGACAAAGGGATAGTGCAACATGTTATATTGGGCACCAAGGTTTGTCGGGATCACTAACTTATTTCTATTAATTGGGTGCATGGATGTGTTGCTAGACACCGCTCCATGTTAGTAATTAGTTACTACCAACTACGTAGAAACCTATGAGGTCACACGTCAAATAGAGTTGAACTAGATTTAGGATTAATTAATATGATTAATTAATTAGAATGATCACTTTGCAACACCTTACAAACTTAGTAGGACTAGTATGCAAGGAAGGGACTAATCCAAGTTCATGTAGAACTAGGAATGGCATTTATGTAGTTAACAAGGATTTGTTGGACTATATAAAGTATGCTCTAGCTTCCTTCCCACAACTAATGCTCATAGCATAAGTGAGTGGGAGAGAAAGCATAATAGAGAGCAAGAGACAAGTTAGGAGGCCGAACCCCCTAGCTGTCCCTTAGCCGTCGGCAACCAAGAGAGAGGCCGAACCTCTCTTTGGTTCTTCGTTGCTTGATTCCTTCTTCCCTCTTTCTCCGGTCCAAGCTAGCATTAGAAGTTGGAAGAATCTAGATCTCACCTATAGACGTGGCTTAACCGTAGAGACGAGGACATAATTCTTCGTGTGATCTCCCGAACCAAAAGGTACACATCTTCTATGTCCTTCATCATGTTATGAATGTCTCTTCCTGTGATCCTTGGTGGGCTTCGAGTAGGAATTAAACTTTGTTATTCCGCTGCGTAACCTACGTCAAAACCCAACAGAGACAATACTTGCACAAGGTTTGTCGGATGACTATTTCTATTAGCTGGGTGGAATTGATGTGTTGCTAGACACCGCTCCATGTTAGTAAATAGTTACTACCAACTAAGTAGAAACCTATAGGGTCACCGCCATATGGATTACTAGACTTTGGAATTAATTAATATGATTAATTAATTATAAGGATCAAAGTGCAACAACTTGCTAACCTAGACTAATATGCAAGCAGTACTAATCCGAACTTGAGTAAGATTGGGAGATGGCCTTTATGTAGTAAACAAGGAGTTGGACTATATAAAGGATGCTCCTAGCTTCCTTCCTATAATTAATGCTCATAACATTACTTGAGTAGGAGAGAAATCAGGGAGAGAGAGCAAGACAACACAAAGCGGCTGATTCCTCTTAGTGTCGTCTGCCCCCTACCCCATCAGCCACAATGAGGAGGCCGAACCTCTTCTTGGTCTCCGTTGTGTGATGTTTTCTTCCTCTTTCACCGTTCCTAGCTAGCACAAAGGGGTTGGAAGATCTATATCTCAATCCTAGGCGTGGATCAACCATAGAGACACAACATTATTTGTTTTTGAGGTCATCACAGGAGTCACACAAGGTACTTGTTATGAATCATTTACTATCGTTATGAATTCTCTTCTTGTGATCCTTGGAGGGTCTTGTGCGGATCATTTATTTTTTAATTCTGCTGCGTAATCCATTACAAAACCCTACATTGGTATCAGAGCCACAGATCGTAGAGCCTAACGTAGTTTATGTGTTTCGATTCATGCCTTTTACACCTTAGCTGTTAGATTATTGCGTAAAAAAAAATTAAGCATATTAGATGCATGCTGAGTGTGATTCAACCAAACAAGAACTAATTTTACATGGTATGTAAGAATTAGTGAGTTTGAGAAAATTTTGGATCTAGGATTTTGGGCACCAATAGGGAAAAGGTTTTTTTTTCAAATTGGAAACATGCAAACTTGGGCAACAAGGACAAGGAGTTGTTTGGAAACACCTCCCAAAAAGGTTTGCCCCACCCCCCCTAGGGTGCCGCACTCCTTCCTTGCCGCCCAAGTAACGCACGACCAAGGGGCCAGAGCTCCCTAGCGCACGGCCTAACCGTGGGGGCTAGGGGCCGGCCGGGCCATGGCCCTTGTGGCGGTCTTTTGAGGGTTCGGCCATGGCTTGGTGGGCCCTCTTGGACCGTTTTGACCCAAGTACATCCAAAATCAATTAAAATTGACTAATTGGTATGTGCAATTCGTATGGTGATTGGATATGGCCTTAGATGTGGTTTGTTGTGAATGTTTAATTTTTGTGGTTTGTTTACGGCATGCGAGCTGATCAATTTGATGTAATAATTAATTAGGTTTTACGGCCTATGAGCCGGTATTTATTTTTTCTCAACTTGTGAGATTTATTTATTTAGTTTAGATGCTAGCTAGTACTAAATAGAATAGATAGCCAAGATTGGAGAAAAGAAGCCCAAAGAATTAAAGGAGCCACAACATGGAGCATGGAGCATTCCACAAGGCTATGGAGGATGGACAAAAAATGGAGGCACGTGGAGATGGGCTTGCTTTTTTTAGGGTTCATAGATATTCTCATTGAATTGGGAATATCTTAGTCTAGGAGGCCATATCCATATCACGTTAAATTTTTTTTGTGGATGTTTACTTTATTGTCTTATTATTGTTGTTGGTGTATGGATGATGCATCAAATTTGATAATAAGATAACTAACAACCCGGATCTTTTTATTTTGAGTATTTCCCAACTCAAATAAATAGACCAGTTGATATGGATCAACAAAATAATTAAAAGTAATTGAAAGAAAAATCCTCAAAACTAAAATATTACGTTTGCCTTCTCGTTACTTAAACCTTCATCCCAAATCGATTAATCGAGCTCGTGTGTGCCAAATCAGAACAACTTGATTCATCACTATGTGGCGCGAATGTGCAACTGTTGGATTAAGAGGTTGGACGTAACTAGGTATTTTTAATAAGGATTAAAAGTCTAGAGGCACTCAATTGGGATTATCTATAGGATAGGTAAATACGGAGTTATTTGCCCAATGAACCAAGAGTTGCATGGGATGAAATTGGAATTGTTCCTACCAAAAAAACTAACTTTTGGGTGACTTGCCAAAGCAAGATCAAAAGGAAGTGAAATATGGATCTTGGCCTACTCGAAAATATAATGATATTTTCTACAATAATATCTTGAGGGTTATTAATCAGTAGAAAAATAGTGGGAGATGTATTTAATAAACTAGTCATTATTAGATATATTTAATCGTTCACAAATACTAAAACTTGAGTATTTCCTTTTGTAGAATTCCAATGGAAAAGAACTCATCCAGTTCAACACACTCCCTATGCTCTGTCCTTGAGAAGGACAAGCTCTCTGGAACCAACTTTCTAGACTGGTACAGAAACTTGAGAATCGTTCTCAAGCAAGAAAAGAAACTGTACGCTCTAGAGGAACAAATTCCTGAAGGTCCGGAAAACAATACTCCTGCAGCCCAAAACGCATATCAAAAGCGTTTTGATGATGCTAATGATGCTGCCTGCCTAATGATTTGCACCATGTCCTCTGAGCTTCAGAAGCAACATGAGAACATGAATGGAGTCGATATGATCGAACACTTGAAGTAGCTCTTACAAGAGCAGACTAGGGTTGAGAGGTATGAAATTTCCAAGGCATTGTTCAAATGTCATCTGTCAGAAGGAAATCATGTGGGGGCGAACGTGTTGCGGATGATCGGGTATCTTGAGAATCTCGACCGCCTAGGGTTTTCGGTGGGTCAAGATTTGGCCACTGATCTCATCTTGAAATCGTTGCCTGATAGTTATGGACAGTTCATCATGAACTATAACATGAATGAGATCGTGAAACCTCTACCAGATTTACTCAACATGTTGAGGAAAGCTGAACAAAGCATCAACAAGGGTAAGGGAAAATCCATAATGATGGTGCAGAAACGAAAAGGCAAAAGGTTTGCCGCCACCTCCAAGGGAAAAGGCAAAGTGAAACAACCCTGGAACCTACGATTCCTTGCTAGTGCAACCAAACGGAAATCCAAGTGCGCACTTATTTAATAAAACTAGGAGAAAACCCTCCAACAAGTGTTTTGAATAACAAAATGACATTGTCTAAAAATAAATACTTCCTAAGTAAATAAATGTTTCCTAGCAGCCTCAACCTAGTCTTCAATTCAGGTGTGCGCGTTCCCCCACCTTATTCTCGACCTGCGGGTTTTAAAATAGCGAAAGCCGACCGCAGAAAACGTTTATCAGTAAAAACTGAGTAAGCTCAAACTACAACATGTAAAACAGAGTTTTGGCTAACAAGAAATATAAGCAAGAGGTATAAACAAGAGATGTTTAAATAACCAAGATGAATTATAACCAGTAGCCGATTCAACACATTAATCATTTGTTTAGCTGAGGCATGTTATAGCCCAGCGGGTAACGAATGCCCACAGAGAGGTCGCGATGCAATAAATAAGAAATAGGGTAGCTCTTGGGATATCACAATCCATCCCAATTCGCCCTAAACAACTATGAGACCTTAAGTGTCGACACCCCTATACCGTAGTGACCTACACAGGCATAAGTAGTACTCAATAGCTTTCACGCCTTTATATAACCCCGCGATCGTATCATAGCAGTATATGTCAATCACGGGGGGCCGGATATGTAATCTCGTTTGGATTAGCACCCGAGGGGAATCAACTCACGTGTACCCGGCCGTAGCCTCCACGCACATCCTCTGTACATCGCCCCATTTCATTTATCGTTCATTATTCTTTCACAATTTCACAAGAGTAATATTTGATTCAAAAGGCCGAGTAAAACACATTCTCGAAATCACGCTTCAAAATCCACTAGTAAAATACTTTTGAGTGTTGAAACATATAGCAGTTGACAATTTAGGAAATAACGCACGCAAAAACCACATTTTGAAAGTTAAAGGTGTTGCACGCCTGAACTTACCTGGCAATGAAGGGAGCTTGTCACACGAAATCAAACGAAGTCCTAGTAATACGGATCCTCCACAAATTCGCCGTCTACGAACTCGGCGTCTACAACAACAATTATTCCTAATTAACACACAATTATCACGCCAAAGTACATACGAATCCTATATGCAATTGTATATAATTCCCCCTTATTTCCCCAAAATCTGCTAGAGTAAAAACAAGATTTTCAATTATTTAACACGATTTTTAAGGACTAGTGTTTATCGTCATAAAACATAACTATAGTGTATAAATATAAACCGACAAGGTAATCTAATTTTTACTACTGTAATATTATTTTAGAATAAAGAAAATTTATTAATCAATAGTCAACAATTATTTAATAATAAAAAAAACTTTGTTAAAAGTGTAAAAATGAATCACTTAATTTAAATGGTATAAAAACTATATATGTTATTGGTGGAGATTTATCTTTTCAGAAAGATATAAACAATACCCCCATAGTTCCATAGAAGACATCCAGAACCCCAAAAGTCTTATAACTCACCGAAACAACCCCAAAGTACATCCATATCAATCTAGTTTCTCCCCCCATTTAAACCCACTGGCCTTAACTCTCAAAGAAACCAAAAAAAATAGAAAACTCAAAAGCAAACCAATTTGAGCTGGGTTTACCCGACGGAGACGACGAAGACGAGGCCGACGACGCCGGTGATGGGGACGAGGGCGAGGAAGGACGGCGGCAGAGCAGAGGCGGAGGGCGGCGTCGAGGGGACGGAGCCGGCGCTGGGTTCTGGTCGAACTCGGCTGGTTTCCGGCCGGGTTTTTTTTTTTTGCTCGGCAATTCGGGCAGAGAAAGGGAGAGATCGAGTGCGAGAGATGGAGATGGGTTTGGTGTGAACAAGTATGGGTTTTCACGGGGTTTATATAGGCGGAGGAAGGATAATTCGACCGGAAAGAGGAGACTTCCCGGGTTGATTTCGGTTTCGAACCGAACCGTGATTTTGGCAAAATTCAGTATCTTGGTGAGGAATTATCGGTCCGTGATGGATTGGGATCGAACCGGGACGAAATTGGAGAAAGATGAGGTCGAAATTGGCGGCAGTGGCGGAGTTGGAGTTGTTGTCGGAGAGGGAGGCGAAGGAGATGTTCATCTCCTGTTAGGAGTTGAGTTGGGGAAGATGAAGGGTGAAATTATACGGTGTGGCAGTCACACGGTCATCGCGGTGGTCCACCACATAAAATTAATTAAAACGTTTTGTTTTGTCACGTATAAAATGTTACACGACACGCTAAAAAAAATCGCAACCTAAACACTACTATAACTTTTACTAACATAACTTTTAATAATATAAAATAAGTTTGTTTTTCCTATAAATATTTATACATACACACAATATAATATAACTAGATATTTCTATAACATAATAAAAACTATAAGAGAAATACATTTATAGTTTTAAATATTAAAAAAAATAAAAAAATTACTTTTATAAATTAAATAATGGTCCACACCATTCCATAAACTTCTAACAATATCCCCAAAATTCAGGGGTATTACACAAAGTATTTTCCAAACCCAACCTTAAGCCTGTTGGTGGCATTGCCAAAGGTGTGACTAAAGGTGAGTGTCACTAGTACAGTCAGCCTGGACACTGGAGGAGGAACTGCCCAAAATATCTGGAGGATAAAAGGCTGAAATAGTGATTCCACCACCACCAGGTATTTTTGTTATAGATGTCAATTTAACTTTTTATTCATCATGTGTATTAGATACTGGATGTGGATCTCACATTTGTCGAATGTGACGGATCTAAAGAGAAGAAGAAGATTGGCTAAAGGGGAGCTAGACCTGCGCGTTGGGAATGGAGCAAGAGTTGCTACATTGGCGGTAGGCGTGTAAGAGCTGTGTCTGCCTTCATTAGTTTTAGAATTAAATAATTGCTATTTTTTGCCTGTTATGAGCATAAACATTATTTCTACTTCTTGTTTGGACAATGATGGTTTTACTATTTCAATAAAGAACAATTGTTGTTCCATTATTTTGATAGTATTCACTATTGTAGTGGGCAATTAATCAATGGACTATGTATCCTTGATCTAAGCAATCTTATCTATAACATTAATACCATGATGATTAAAATAAAGGATTTAAATCCTGCTTATCAATGGCATTGTCGTTTAGGCCATATAAACGAGAAGCGTGTATCTAGACTCAAGGATGGATTCCTATACTCATTCAATTTTGAATCATATGAGACATGTGAGACTTGTTTATTAGGAAAATGACAAAGTCCCCTTTCAATAAGAAAGGTGAGAGGACTAGTGAGCAATTGGCGCTCGTGCATACTGATGTATGTGGGCCATTTGACACGCCATCTAGAGGTGGTTATCTCTAATTCATCACGTTTACTGATGATTTCAGTAGATATGGATTTGTATACCTTATGAAGGCCAAATCCGAGTCCTTTGAAAGGTTTAAGAATTAAAGAATGGAGTAGAGAAGCAGCTTGGTAAAAGTATCAAGTCTCTACGATCGGATCGTGGAGGAGAATAGTTAAGCCAAGAGTTTTACGACTATCTTAGAGAGTGTGGGATCTTGTCCCAACTCACTCCACCCGGAACACCACACTGGAATGGCGTATCCGAAAGGTGGAATCGAACCCTATTGGATATTGTTCGATCTATGATGTGTCAAACTGACATTCCATTATCATTCTGGGGTTACGCTCTATTGTGTGCAGCTTTCACCATTAACCGTGTGCCATCTAAATTAGTCATGAAGAATTCATATGAGATATGGAATGGGAGGCATCCCACACTGTCGTTCATGAATATTTGGGGCTGCGATGTCTATGTAAAGTGTTTACAATAAGACAAACTCAGGACCAAGTTGGATAAGTGTAAGTTTGTAGGATACCCTAAGGAAACTAAGGGATATTAATTCTACAATCCAACCAAGAACAAAGTGTTTGTTGCTCGGACCGGCGTGTTTCTTTTAAGAGAATTTGTCTCTAAAGAAGCAAGTTGGAGGACTGTAGAACTTGAATAAATTCAAGAACCACAAACTACTAATCCTACAATGGAACATGAACAGGAACCGCAAGATGTTGTGGAGGAACCTGTTCAAGCAGCACAAGAGCTTCGTAGGTCGCGTAGAGTGCGCCAGGAGCCAAAGAGGTATGGACTTATCATGACTGAGTATGGTGACACGTTGCTCATAGATGATGAGCCTACTACATATGGAGAGGCCATAAAAGGGCTGGAATCTCAGAAGTGGCTTGAGGCCATTAGATCCGATATGGAATCCATGTATACCAAAAATTTATGGACTTTGGTGGAACCACCCGAAGGGGCTCGCCCCATAGGGTGCAAATGGGTCTTCAAGAAGAAGATCGACATGGATGGTAATGTGATTACCTATAAGGGCCGATTGGTGGCTAAATGATTCAAACAGATTCATGGTATATAATATGATGAAACCTTTTCACCAGTCGCAATGACCAAATTCTTCTTAATCTTACTTGCTATTGCACCTTACTACGACTATGAAATTTGGAATATGGATGTCAAAACAACATTCCTGTATGGGAATCTCCTCGAGGACGTGTACATTTCACAGCCAGAGGGTTTTGAAGATCCAAAGCAAGCCAACAAATTCTGTAAGTTGCAGCGTTTCATTTATGGATTGAAACAAGCATCTAGGAGTTGGAATCGACGTTTTGATGAAGTAGTCAAAGATTTTGGCTTCATTAGAAACGAAGTTGAATCTTGTTTCTACAAGAAGGTTAGTGGGAGTTATGTTGCTTTTCTGGTCTTGTATGTGGATGACATACTACTCAATGGAAACGACATTCCTATGTTGCAATATGTTAAAGATTGGCTAGGAAAGTGTTTCTCAATGAAAGACTTAGGTGAAGCAGCTTATATACTCGATATCAAGATCTATAGAGATAGATCTAGGAAGATGCTTGGCCTAAGTCAAAGAACATATAAATAGACAAGGTGTTGAAGCAGTTCAACATGCAAGATTCCAAGAAAGGATTATTTCCCATGTCGCATGGAATCACTTTTTTGAAGAGTGATTTTCCTTCCAATAAGATTGAGAAGGAATGCATGAGTAGGGTTCCCTATGCCTCGGCCATAGGATCCATCATGTACGCCATTTATGTACTAGACCAGATGTGTCATACGCGTTGAGTATGATAAGCAGATATCAATCCAATCCAGGAGAGTCACTGGATAGCAGTCAAGAACATCCTAAAGTACTTGAGAAGAACTTATGTATGCGTTCTTGATATTTGGAGGTGAGTAAGAGTTGCGTGTGAGAGGTTGCACGGATGCAATCTTCCAAACCGACATAGATGATTTCAGATCGCAATCGGGTTTTGTGTTTGCCTAAATGGGGCAGCGGTGAGCTAAAAAAGTTCTAAGCAAGAGACGGTGGCTGATTCTACAACTGAGGCTGAGTACATTGCTGCCAATGGCACAACAAAGGAGGCTGTTTGGATTAGGAATTTCATCACTGAGCTTGGTGTGGATCCTAGAATTGAGGATCAAATAGAGTTGTATTGTGACAATACTGGAGCGATCGAACAATCAAAGGAACCAAGGTCACCCCAGAAATCCAAGCACGTACTCAGGAACTTCCATCTCATTCGAGGTATTACCGAAAGAGGAGATGTTCGGATATGCAAGATTCCTATGGATGAAAATCTGTCAGATCCGCTCGCAAAGCCGCTTCTACAGCGCAAGCATGAAGGGCACACTAGATCTATTGGCATACGAGATGCACCAGATTCGATCTAGTGCAAGTGGGAGACTGTTGGAATAGATGCCATAGAGGCAATCTAGTTTAGTATGAACAAGAAATGGCTAGAATATTCATTGTCTTGTTTATGGAGATATCTCATATAATGAAGTCCTTAGATTTACAATTGTGTTGTTTATCTTAAATATCCCTAGTCTATTATATTGTTTAAAAGGACAATCATCTATAGACTAGTATGGGGCTGGATTGATATAGAGATATCACGATCTAACACATGAGTATGCATTAGGGGTAATGGCATACTGGATTGACCCATCTCCGAGAATGTTACATACTAGTTATGTACAGTCACAAGCGATTCTCGCGGTGACAACGGTATTGTCATACTTAGACTTGAAGTCACTAGATCATCCATTTGTGGAATATTGTGTCTTGGCAGCGTCAAACGCTACACCGTGACTGGGTATCCATAAAGGCGCGTATTGGACACAATATGAAGCAAGCTTATAGATCATAGTGTTGTAGATAGAATTTGTCCCTCCCACATAACAGAAGCAAATATCCACGGCCACTTGAGGGTTAGTGCTTATAAAATGTCTGGCCAGACTCACATAAATAAATATAAGGATATTGATGTTATATGCATGGATAAGACTATTCCCAGGATCGAGAAACTATGGATTGGATATACGAGTGTGACTTGTATGTCTCGTGTGAAATCCAGATATAGAGACAAAGGGATGAGACAATACTTGAACAAGGTTTGTCGGATGACTATTTCCATTAGTTGGGTGGAATGGATGTGTTGCTAGACACCGCTCCATGTTAGTAAATAGTTACTACCAACTAAGTAGAAACCTATGGGGTCCCATGCCATACGGATTGAACTAGACTTGGGAATTAATCAATAAAAATTAATTAATTAGAATGATCAAATTGAAACAACTTGCTAACTTAGTAGGACTAATATGCAAGAGGGACTAATCCGAACTTTAGTAGGATTGGGAGATGGCCTTTATGTAGTAAACAAGGAGTTTTTGGGCTATATAAAGGATGCTCCTAGCTTCCTTACTATAATTAATGCTCATAACATTACTTGAGTAGGAGAGAAATCAAGGAGAGAGAGCAAGACAACACAAAGAGGTCGAAGCCCCTTAGTGTCGTCCGCCCATACCCCGTCGACCACAAAGAGGAGGCCGAACCTCCTCTTGGTCTCTGTTGCGTGATTTCTTCTTCCTCTTCCACCGTTCATAGCTAGCAAAGAGGAGTTGGAAGATCTAGATCTCAATCCTAGGCATGGATCAACCATAGAGACACAACATTATTTGTGTTTGAAGTCATCACAGGAGACCCACAAGGTACTTGTTATGAATCATTTACTATCGTTATGAATTCTCTTCCTATGATCCTTGGAGGGTCTTGTGCGGATCTTTTATTGTTTAATTCCGCTGCGTAATCCATTACAAAACCCTAAATGGTCTAGTACACAACATGGCGTATCTCGTGAATCTTATTCATACGGTCCTTCTCAATCTAATTGGAAGGACAATTAGCGTTCGAAAGACTAATTCCATGTGACATATGTAGGATATATTCTTTACATGTTGAACCATTTCAACACCTTTGTCAATATATGTACTTTGACTTAAGCTGAAAAACTTTCTGGATTTATCTCCATAGATCTTTATAGGTTGTGACGCGTAAGTCCTTCATTCAAAATTGATTCCCTGCCAATCTTTAACAGATTGCAGAGTAGGGACATCATCCCCAATGATTAGTATGTCTCCACATACATGACCAAAAATATAACTGTGCTCCCAATAACCTTCTTGTAAACACAAGCTTCATCTTCATTCTTGACGGAACCAAACTCTTTGATTGCATCATTGAATCAAATATTCCAACTCCAAAAGCTTGATTCAATCCGTAGATGGATCGCTGCAAGCAAGAAGCGAATGGATTTAAGCATCGCAGCTGGGGAAAAGATTTCGTCATAGTTCATACTATGAAATCAAAGGAAAGCTTTAGCCACCTAATGTCCCTTAAAAGTAATCATATTACCATCAATGTCAGTTTTCCCAAAACTCACTTGTACCCTATGGGTCTTACCCTTTCGGGTGGTTCCACCAAAGTCAATAATTTGTTGGTATACATCGATTCCATTTCAGATCTGATGGCCTTAAGCCATTTCTGAGAGTTTGGCTAACTCGTGTCCTCCTCATAGGTTGTAGGCTCATATCCATGAGGAATACATCGTCGGGTTAAGAGAAATCCATATTTCTCTATTCCTCTGACCTACGAGGTTCTTGTGCTACCTGAGCAGGTTGCTCCACAACATCTTGTGATCATGCTCATGTTCCATCAAAAGATTAATGTTCCATTGTGGTTCTTGAACTCCTTCAAGTTCTATTGTCCTCCCACTGTTTCTGTTAGAGACAATCTCTATCTAGAAACACAGCGATTCGAGTAACAAACAATTTGTTCTCAATTGGATTGTAGAAATAATTTCCTTTAGTTTTCTTTAGGATATTACACAAAGAACATTTATCCAAATTGGGACCAAGTTTATTTGACCGTAAACACTTTACATAAGGTTGCTGGACAGAACGCCGGCGACCTTGCTGGAGGCCGGCGACCTTGATGGAGGCCGGAGACAATGGCGCGGTGTTCGCCTCGTCTCTGCTTTGTTGTCCGTTCGTCTATCTATTATTCTCTCAACCGTTGTTGTGAGATAAGAGAAAACCCTATCCAGATTGGGTCTGGTTTTGTTGACCTGTAAGTTATTGTTTTTTTTTTTTTTTTTTTAGTGGGTCAATTTTTAACAATGTAAGTAATTGGGCTAAGCCCAAACATGTATTTTTATTACAAACTGACCCAACAGAATGGCCCAAATGAATACAGAGGTGGGATCGGTGGGAACGGTAGGATCGGACGATCCTATCCGATTATACGATTTTGAACGTGATCCCAGCCGATTCTACTAGAATCCGAGTTTTAATTTGTTCCAACCCAGATACCGCCTCAGGGATCGTAGAATCGGACGATCCTACGATCCGTATCGCGATTCTGACAACCTTGGTTTCAACACCTTGTCTATATATGTACTTTGACTTAGGCCGAGCATCTTCCTTGTTCTATCCCTATAGATCTTGATACCAAGTATATAAGCTGCATCCCCTAAGTCCTTCATTGGGAAACACTTTCCTAGCCAATCTTTAACAGAATGCAAGGTAGAAATTTCGTTTCCAATGAGTAGTACGCCATCCACATACAAGACCATAAACACAACAGAGCTCCCACTAACCTTCTTTTAAACACAATATTCATCTTCGTTCTTGATGAAGTCAAACTCTTTGACAACTTCATCAAAACGTCGATTTCAACTCCTAGAAGCTTGTTTCAATCCATAAATGGACCGTTGCAACTTACAAACTTTATTTGCATGATCTGGATCTACAAAACCCTCAGGTTGTGTCATGTACACATTCTTGAGGAGGTTTCCATACATAAATGTTGTTTTGACATCCATCTGAAAAAATCTCATAATCGTGATAAGCTGCAATAGCAAGTAAGATTCGAATGGATTTGGTCATTGCGACTGAGGAAAAGGTTTCATCATAGTCAATAGCATGAATCTGTCTGAATCCTTTTGCCACCAATCGGCCCTGATTGGAAATCACATTTCCATCCATGTCGGTCTTCTTCTTTAAGACCCACTTGCACCCTATGGGCCGAGTCCCTTGGGTGGTTCCACCAAAGTCCATACTTTTTTGGTATGCATGGATTCCATTTCGGATCTCATGTCCTCAAGCCACTTTTTAGAGTCCGGCCCTTTCATGGTCTTTCCATAGGAATTAAGCTCATTTTCAATAAGTAGTGTGTCTCCAGGCTCCGTCACGAGAATTCCATACCTCTCTGGCTCCTGGCGCACCCTACTCGACCTACGAAGTTCTTGTGTTACCTGAATAGGTTACTCCACAACATCTTGTGGTTCCTATTCATGTTCCATAGTAGGATCAGTGGGTCTTGGTTCTTGAATAACTTCAAGTTCTACTGTCCTCCCACTTGCTCCTTTAGAGACAAATTCCCTTTCTAGGAACAAGACGTTCCGAGCAACAAACACTTTGTTCTCGGTAGGATTGTAGAAATAATACCCCTTCGTTTCCTTAGGGTATCCCATATACTTACACGTATTCGACTTGGGCCCGAGTTTTTCTGTTTGTAAATGTTTTACATACACATCGCAGCCCCAAATCCTCATAAAAGACAATGTGGGACGCCTCCCCCTCCACATCCCATATGGAGTCTTCATGACTGATTTAGATAGAACACGTTTAAGGGTGAAAGCTGCACAACAGATAATATATCGGACCATGTAGAACAGATATGATTCCTCCTCTCAGACACGCCATTCCATTGTGGCGTTCCTATTGGAGTGAGTTGGGACAAGATCCCGCACTCTCTAAGATATTCGTCAAACTCTTGGATTAAGTATTCTCCTCCACGATGTGATCCTAAAACCTTAATACTCTTTCCAAGTAGCTTCTCTACTTCATTCTTGAATTCTTTGTACTCTTCAAAGGATTCAGATTTGGCCTTCATAAGGTACACAAATCCATATCTACTGAAATCATCAGTAAATGTACTGAAATAAAGATAACCACCTCTGACAGGCGTGGCAAATGGCCCACATACATCAGTATGCACGAGAGCCAATTGCTCACTAGTCCACTATCCTTTCTTATTGAAAAGGGAATTTGTCGGTATTCCTAATAAAAGATTCACAAGTCTCATATGATTCATAATCCAATGAGTCTAGGAATCCATCCTAATGGAGTCTAGAAATGTACTTCTCGTTTATATGGCCTAAATGACAATGCCATAAGGAAGTAGGATTCAAATAATTAGTTTTAATCCTCTTGGTATTTATGTTATAGACATGATTGCTTAGATCAAGGATATACAATCCATTAGATAATTGCGCACTACAATAGTGCATACTATCAAAATAAATAGAGCAAAATTTGTCCTTTATTGAAATAGTAAAACCTTTCTCGTCCAAACAAGAAATAGAAATAATGTCTCTGCTCATAGCAGGCATAAAATAGCAATTATCTAATTTTAAAACTAATCCTAAAGGCAAAGATAGCTCGTACATGCCCACGACCAATGCAACAACTTTTTCTCCATTCCCGCAGGTCCATCTCCCCTTTAGCCAATATTCTACTTCTCTTTAGATCCTGCACATTTCGACAAATGTGAGATCCACATCAAGTATCCAATACCCAAGATGAAGAGATAGTTAAATTGACATCTATAAAAAAAACACCTGGTGGTGGTAGAATCACTATTCCAAGCCTTTTATCCTCTAAATACTTTGGGAGGTTCCTCTTCCAGTGTCCAGGCTGACTGTAGTAGTGACACTCACCCTTAGTCAAGCCCTTGTCAACGCCACCAGCAGGTTTAAGAGCACCTTCCTTGGGTTTTGCAACTTCCTTGCCTTTCCCTTTGGAGGTAGAAGCAATTCGCTTTCCTTTTCCTTTGTTAACCATCATTATGGCCTTGCCATTTCCCTTGTTGATGCTTTGTCCAGATATCCTAAACATATTGAGTAGATCTACCAGAGGCTTGTTGATCTCATTCTTGTTATAGTTCATGATGAACTTTCCATAACTATCATGCAACGATTGCAAGATGAGACTAGTGGACAACTCTTGACCTACTGGAAACCCTAGGCTTGTGAGATTCTCCAAGTACCCGATCATGCGCAGTACGTGAGGTCCCACAGAGTTTCCCTCTGACATATGACATTTGAACAATGCCTTGGGAACTTCATACCGCTCAACCCTTGCCTTCTCTTGAAAGAGCTGCTTCAGATGTATGATCATATCAAACGCAACCATGTTCTCATGTTGCTTCTGAAGCTCAAAGCTCATGGTGCAAAGCATAAGGCATGCCACATGATTAGCATCGTCAACGATCTTCTGATATGCCTTTAAGGCTGCAGGAGTATTATTTTCTAGACCCTAAGGAACATGTTGTTCTTGAATCTACAGTTTCTTCTTTTGCTTGAGAATGATTCTCAAGTTCCTATACCAGTCCAGAAAGTTTGTTCCAGAAAGCTTGTCCTTCTCAAGGACCGACCGTAAGGATTGTGATAAATTTGAGGAATTGTTTGCCACTGGAATTCTACAAAATGAGAAATAAACAAGTTTTAATATTTTATGAACAAATAACTACATTTAATAATGACTAGATTATTAAACATAGCGCCCACTAGAATACTAATTTCCAGACAATTTTTCCTTCTCAAGGACATAGCGATAAAGTCGAGTTTATTTGTTCAATGCCATATGTATTCAACAAAAAAGGTTATGAAAAATATTGTGACGTTGTACTATATTTAATAAAGATTTAAATTATTAAACATAGCCCCACTATTTTTTTCGGATTAACCTTCCATATTAATGCTGAAAATATCATTGTATTTTCTAGTGGGCCAAGAATTAGTTATTTAGGTAGGAACAGTTCCAATTGCACCCTACGCAACTCTTGGTTCAATTGGGAAAATAACTCCTTATTTATCTATCCCATAGATAATCCCGATTTTTTGCCTCTAGGCTTTCAATCCTATTGAAGTAGCCCAGTTGCGTCCAACCTCTTACTTCAACAATCGCACATTACTAGCTTGTGCCATCTCGCCACATCATGATGAATCAAGTCACCTTGCTTTGGCAAGCTCGATCTTGATAAATCATGATTATGACGAGTGTTAAGTAACGAGAAGGCAAAAACTCAATATTTAAGTTTGATGGAGTTTCCATCTAATTTTAGTGTTTTGTTGATGCATATCAACTGATCTACTTATTTGGGTTGGGCAATCCGAAAATAAAAGATCCGGGTTTTATTATGTTGTTACCAATTTGCATGCGTCATCCATACACCAACAATAAATAACAAGACAATAATTTAAACAACCACAAGAATAAAATAAACGTGATGTGGATATAGCCTACTAAAACTAATATATTCCCAAGCCAATGAAAATATCTATAATCCTTAAAAAATAGTCAGCTCATCTCCATGTGCCTCCATCCTTTAGTCCATCCGCCTTAGCTTGTGGAATGTCGCCATCTTGTGGTTTTATCAATTCGTTAGGATTCTTCTCCAAGTCTTGACTATCATCTACTCTATATAATACTAGCTAGCATCTATACTAAACAGAGAGACCTCACAAGTTGAGGAGAAGACAGGCTCGCATCCAGTAAATTCTAATTAATTAATTAATTATTATAATAAAACCAAATCACAAAAATAAACATTCACAACATCCACATCTAAGGCCATATCCAATCACCATGCAAAAGAACATAATACAGTTAAAATACAATTCTAACGTGCTTGGTCAATTTTAGTTGATTTTGGATGTATTAGGGTCGAAACGGTCCAACAGGGCCCACCAACTAGCTTTGCCGAACCCTTAATGGGCCCATGCGGCCAAGCCGCGTCCTAGGCCGGCCTGGACCCTTGGTCGTGGCTTCCTTGGCGCCCAAAGAGGGGGCAGACGACCCTAAGGTTTCATCCCAAGGGTTGTTTCCTTCCTCTCCTTCCTTGTTTCCCAAGTTTGCTTGTTTCCAAATTTAGAAAAAAACAATTTTTTCCTAATTTGTGCCGAAACTCTAGTTTTCTAGATCCAAAATTTCACATCATATGCGATCCAAATTCACTAGTCCTTACATCATATGTCTAAAGCTCATTCTTGTTTGAACCATATTCAAATTGAATCATTATGACAAATTCAGTTTTACGTGATAGATCATAATTATGGTGTAAAGACTGACTAAAAAGTAACACAAAAACCACGTTCTGCACTACGGCATATGGCTCTAATACCACTGTAGGGTTTTCATACAGATTACGCATCGGAATAAACAATAATTATCTCCTTTCAAGACCCTCCAAGGATCCCAGGACTAGACATCATAACGATGGTAAAGGATAAAATCATCATGTACCTTGTTTGTCTCCTTTGATGACTTCAGGTGAAATAGTGTCCACGTCTCTATGGAAATCCACTCCTATGATTGCTCTGGATCCTTCTCACGTCTTTGTGCTAGGTAGGGAAGAAGGATGAAGAAGAAGATCGCGCAAACAGGAAACCCAAGGTGGCGCCTCACGAGGCCGACGACAAGAGGGAGGGGCAGACGGGGGGTTCGGCCTCCTTGTCTGGGCTCTCTCCTTGATTTGTTCTCTCTCTATCTCTCTCTCTCTCTTGTGTGATAACAATTATGAAACTGATGAGAAAAATAAGCTAGGAGTGCCCTTATATAGTTAATAACTCTTTATTAACTACATAATTTCCCCAATACTAATCATGTCCATACACGGATTAGTCCACCTTGCAAATTAGTCCTACTTTGTTTGCTTGTGGTTGCGTATTGATCCTTTTATTTAATTAATCATAGTAACTAATTCTCAAGTCTGGTTTAATCCATAGGAGTGTGACCCCATAGGTTTCTACTTAGTTGGTAGTAACAATTACTAACATGAAGCGGTGTCTAGCAACACATCTTTGTCACCCAACTAATAGAAATAGTCTGTAATCCGACAAACCTTGTGATTAATGTTACCATATTGTATGATCCCTTTTTCACCATATCAGGATTGGACACGAGACATACAATTCACACTCGTATATCCAATCTATAGTTTTTTTTATCCTGTGAATAGTCTTATCCAAGCAGATAACATCAATATCCTATATTGATTTCTTTGAGTCTGGCCTGACAGTCCATAAGCACTACCCCTCGAGTGGCCGGGAATATTTTCTCAGGTTATGTGGGAGGAACAAATTCTATCTACATCATTATCATCTCTAAGCTTGCTTCCTATGATACCCGATGACTACCTTTATAGTTACCCGGTTAAGGCGTAACGTTTGATAATATCAAAGCATGATATTTCAAAACTAGAGTATCTGGTGACTTCAAGTCTAAGGACCGCAATACCATTGTCACTACGAGAAGCACTTGTGACTTTACATAACTTGTATGTAGCCTTCTCGTGGTGGGTCAATCCAGTATGCCATTACCCCTAATGCATACACATGTGCTAGACTTGATATCTCCATATCAATCTACGAACATACTAGCCTATAGTTGATCGTCATGCTAATCTATATAATCGACTAGGGATATTTAAGATAAACAACACATTTTTAATCTAAGGACTTCATTATATTAAATATATTCATAAATAATAAAATTATTATTCTAGCCAAAATAATGTTCATACTAAATAAGATTGCCTCCAGGGCATATATTCCAACAATACTAGTCTCGATGTAATACAGTCGTCATATTAACTGTAGTACTTGACTAGGGATATTAAGAATATAACATTTATACTCTAAGGACTTCTTTCGTGTTAACATATCTCCATATCGATAACACAATAAATAGTAAGTCCAAATAAATGTCACGATAAATTGATTGCCTCTAGGGCACAATTCCAACAACATGGGCCCTTAGAAACTCCACCAGTAGGCTTTAAGGCAACTTCCTTGTGTTTCGCAACTACCTTGCTCTTCCCTTTCGAGTTCTCGACAACTCTCTTTCTCTTCCCCTTATCAACAATCATTATGGTCTTGCCTTTACCTTTATTAATACTATGTTCAGTGGTCCTCAACATATTGGGCAAGTCTGGAAGATATTTTTGATCTCATTCATATTGTAGTTCATGATGAACTGAATATAACTGTCAGGTAACAATTGCGGGATGAGATCAGTGGCCAAATCTTAGCTAATGTGAACCTTCACCTATAGAGATTCTCAAGTTACCCGATCATACGGAGTAAATAAGGTCCAACTGGGTTTCCATCTAGAAGACTACACTTGAACAGTGTTTTTGATTCTTCATATCGCTCATGCCTTGCTTGCTCTTGGAAGAGTTGTCTCAAATGTACGATCATATCATACGCCTCTATGTTCTCATGTTGCTTCTATAACTCATAGTTCATGATAAAAAACATTAGGAAAGTCACATCAGTAGAGTCATCAACAATATTCTGATGTGCCTTCCTCACAGCAGCAGTAGCATCAGCTGGTGGTGCTTCTAGAATTGGTTGCTCTATAACGTACGACTTCTTTTCTTGCTTTAGAACAATTCTCAACTTTCTGTACCAGCCTGGGAAATTTATTCCAGACAATTTGTCCTTGTCAAGGATCGAACGCAATGATAGTGTCGATGTTTGTTGATTGTTTGCCGTTGGAAATCTACAAGGAATGAGAAATATACAATTTTAGTATCGTGAACAATTATACTACACTTAACAATGGATAGATTACTAAATATAGCTCCCACTATTTTTCTTAGATTAACAGCCCTCACTATTAATGCAATAAAATATCATCTATTTTCTAGTGGGCCAAGATCCAGTTTCAGCTCCTCTTGGGTCTGCTTTGGTAGGTCACCCAAAATTCAGTTTATTTAGGTAGACACATATTCCGATTGGATCCAATGCAACTCTTGGTTCAATTGAGCGAATAACTCCTTATTCCTTATCTATCTTCAAGGGTTGTACAGTAGGTAGAAATACAGGATCAATACTCTAGAAGGTCGGTTGAATAGAGTATGCAGACTTTTTCCAAACTTTGCAAGAATAGTGGTTTCAAAAGATTTGTAAAGGGATTCAAGGCCTTGAAATGAGTTTCAACCCTTGGAATAAAGTAGTTAGAGTAAAAAGAAGAATAAGTCTATTTCAAGGCCTTGAAATGAGTTTCAAACCCTTGAAATGATATAGTTTTGAATGCAGCAAGAGTTCTAAGTTTGTAACTGAAAAGTAAATGCAAGAGACACAAGATATATAGAGTTCAGTCCACTTGGACCTATGTCTGTACCTAAGGGATCTTCTCCCTGTAGGATTTTCAACACAATTCTTATTAATCAACAGGAGATGCCTTACTCTGTTACAGCTTCTGGTTCTCACTAACATATCTAGTACCTGCTCTAGCTATCTGATTAACTAAAAAAATTCTATTGTTCACCTTGAACAATCCTTCAGAATGTAAACAGAAGTAGTATAAGAATGATATACAAACAGAGTTCAGAAATGAAGAACACAGAGAGTGGGACTACAATGAGAATGCAGTGTTCTTCAAATGCTTAGATTGGGAGAGAACGATGTTCTTCTTTGTTGCTTGAAAATACTTGAATGTATTTTGAGTGTCTCTAGCTTTTTCCCGTTGTATTCTCTGTCAAATGCTTCAAACTGAGCTCCTTATATACAGCTCATTTGTTCTGCAAATCTTCAAGATTTTCAGCAACAAACTTACCTATTTTGTAGGCAACAACTTTGACTTCTCTAACAGTCTTATCCAACGGATAGTTGCTCAGTATCTTCAGGGATACTGATTTGATCTTGTTCATAATCATGTTGAGAAGCTGTTACAATGAATAGATTGATTGCAGAATCAAATCATCTCAGAATTTCCTTCCCTGCAAAACTCATGTTAGGAAATAAATCCTGTAAAATAGGTAATGATCTTTCCCTGCGAAACTGAGTTAAACAGATGGAATAAATAGTGTTAAACATGTCAAAATACATTTTCTTTCATCATCAAGTAATGATAGATCAAGCACATGGGTTTAGAAGTTCAAACAGAATCATAAACTCCCACTAAGTTCATGCATACACAGCATAGTCAGTTTCAAGGCTTTGAAAGCTGTTTCAAGGCCTATTTCAAGTCTTTGAAACATTGAAACTGAATTGAACTTACAATCTCCCCCTTGATGAAAGACAAAACTACAAATTGTTTTGATACTTTATTTCTGCAAAAAAATACTCATTAGCACATAGAAACAATCATATAATACCAACACATAATTTCCAAAAGATCCAACTTATTAAGTTGAAAAATCAAGTATCAGCAAGGTTTTCAGATAATCCTAACTGACCAAATACCAGGTCACCTAAACAGCAAAATAGCAGATAAAAACCTACAATTATTTCTCTCCCTTTTTGAATTTCATCAAAAAAGAATGGGAATATGTTGGATCATTGTTTGGAAAGATTCAAAAAGATTTTTTTTTTTAAGTGATAAAACTTTCAAGGCTTTGGAAAGGAGTTCAAGGCCTTGAAAAAGAAAAGAAAGAGTAGGCAAGAATTAAGGGGTAGGGTCTTCAATTCCTTGCTTCTCTGCATCTACTTCCTGACTGTCTTCCTCATCATCCTTTTCTTCTTCTTGTTGAGCCACATCATCACCTTTTCACCTTCTCCCTCAAACAAATCACTAGTAGTCACAATTTCTGGCACATTGGGCTTCTTAGGTTTCTTCTTCTTGAGGTCTATGAGCAGTGCACCTGAATCTGGACTGTCTTCTTCTTGATCTTCATCCACTTGTTCAACGTCCACCTGCTTGACTTTACCTTTTACCTGAGCAATCCAATCTAGATTTGAATGCTCACTGGATCGATCCTTTGCTGATTCAGCCTTTATGGTACTCTTCTCAGCTTGAGACACTTCCTCAGCCACATCAAACGATGTCATACTCCTGAACATGTTTTCAACCATATACTTCACCTGTCTGAGATCAGTGTCGAACCCATGCTGATTCTCCTTTACCTCATCAATACCCATCTGAAGTTCTTTCAGCAACTGTAAGGTCAAGGGGTTATCTTGAGTCTGAGAGGTTTGGCTAGAAGTGGGAGTCAAATATTTAGGTTTGAGAAATTTCTTGTAACCCAACTCTTCCTCTTTCAAATATGAGTATACTTTCCAAACATTAGCACTGCTTTTCACCACACCAATCTTCTCAAAAGCCTTCTCATTGATCATACCAAAACCAGTAGTCACTGATTCTTACATATCAGTTGGAATTTCTAAGTGTTGAAAGAATATGGTGAGCAAGTTGGCATATGGCAAAGGTGTTTTTTGTGGTTGTATGGCTGTATAGCATGTGTTCCATCACAAGCTTCGGAAGATCAATCTCAAAACCATGCATAACCAAATACATATAGTACAAAACCCTATCAGTTACCAGTTCCTTTTAGTGTTCCCTAGGTACCACACATATCATCAATATGGTAAACAAAATTTTGGCTTCAACAGTTAGCACAAACTGTGCTAACTGTTTAGATGAGGCAAGGGTATTGGTAGAAAGAACTCTTCTTTTTCTAGTTTCAGAGCTTCACTCTTACGAGGATAGTTAGAGGTGTCATTTCTCTTGTGACAACCTAGAACATTTTCAAACTCAGCATGATCTAGTTCCATGTCAATGCTAACAACCTTAGTTTGGATCACCAGATTTGCATACTTGTTGAGTTGTTTTATGTTTAGGTAAAAGAATCTGGTGAGCCTAGGGTAGGCTAACTCCGGGGGATTTAGAATAAACCAAAGAGAGCTTTTCTTCAACATTTTGATGCATTCCATATTCATACCATGTAACATAGGCTAACCAGACTACAGAAAGCAATTGGTCTAAAGGCAAATCCATCAAGCCATTGACCTCTGGCAACATTAGTAATGAACCATGTACTATCAGGAGCTGATTTCTTACCAGTGGATTTCTTCTTCTCTGAATAGATTTGTAGTGCCTTCTCTATTTTCTCATCTGGTTCATCTTCAGGATCATCCTATGTAAAATTTTCCTATCCTTTGCCCTTGTCTGCTTTGTCAGCCTTCTTCTTTGTCTTCTTGGGGCTGCCAATCTGAATACCCTTATGTTTTTCTGGTGCAGATTCCACTGCCTTCTTCTTCTTCTTGCTGGCCACTGGGGTCTCATATTTCTTGGCCTTCTTGTTGGGAGGATGAGGAGCTATGTCTTCTGCAGTAGGGGTTTTTGAACTGGAATCCCCACTAATGGTCTCAACCTCTTCCACAGTGGTCTTTCTTTTCTTCTCTGTTGCAGCCTTTGAACCACCAGCCATCTTGATTCTGTCTGAGGCTCTGGTGCTCATTAGAGTTTGGATAAGAAGAGAAAGAGAGGTAGGATAGATACGAAGGAGAGAAATAAAGAAGGATATAAATAGAAGAGAGTTTTAGTTTGAAGAAGAAACTAAATCTTTTCTCTGATCTTTGAAGATCTGATAAATAAAAAAGATTCAAAATTGTGTGTGCCGTTGGAAATAAAAGTTGTAATACTAGGCTGAAAAGGGGTTTTTCAAAATTGAGGGTGTAATACCCCGTATAATTTAGAAGGGCACAATAGTAATTTAAAAGCCATAAAAAGAATTCAATTATGGAAAAATATATAAGTAAACAAATAAATAAAGTTCGTCAAATTTTAGCATTTTGTAGACAAGAAATTATCGGAGAATTTTAAACTATTGAGTCTGTATTCGAGGACAAATACGCGAGAATTTTATTTATTAATATATATTTACGTGTGTACGACCACCGCGAAATTAGTGTGTGAGACACACCCAATCACCCTAGTCACTGGTGTGCCAACCACACCATATCATTTTCTCTAAGACTTCATCTTCCACAAGACTTCTTCACCTTCGGAGATAATTTCCACCGCCACGACAACAATCACCATCACCGCCAAAGTCACCATTATTACTTGCGTTTTGTCCACCTATATAATGAGTCATCACTAGCGTAATCATCACCTTCATAATATCATCTCTTCACCTTCATCTTCTTGTTCTCCATCTCCTTCTTCTTCCCGCGGCCACACCCACACCGCCACCATCACCACCAACGAGAGCACCACCTCCACCTCCATCACTCTCTCAGCCTCCAGCCCTCTGTTCTCTCTCTCTCGCACTGTCTCACTATCTGTTCCGTCCAGAACAGAGCACGGAAGCAGCAGCGGCAAAAGCCGCCACAACCACCGCCTCTGTTCTCGGTGGCAAGCACCCGAGAGCACTGCTTGATTCCCTCTCTCTCTATCCTTCGTTCCCCATCTCTCTGCCCTCTGTGTCACGCTCTGTTCTGCCCAAAAACAGAGCCACAGCAGCCGCAGCGGCAAGCCAAAAGCCGCCACCACCACCGCCCCTGTTCCCGACGGGAACACCAACCCAAAGCCACCCACTTTCATCTTCAACTCTCCTCTGTTCCAATCTCTCTCTATCTCTGCTACCATCTAATTCAGACCAAGAAGGAGTTGAAAGCAGAAGCAGCAACGCCCAAAAAGCAGAGCCCCGAAGCAACCACCGTCGGCCACCATTGTTGCCGACGGGAAGCTTGACCCAAGCGACCCAACAGCACCCGCCTCTTCAAATCACCACCAAACAACTCCTAGAGCTCCTAGGAGACGAACCCAAGTCCTAATCGAAGCTAGGAGGTCCTCCATCACCGGCGTCGAAGAGCACCGCCGCGACTCACCGTCGGCGAATTCGTGTAGCTTCGTTTCTTGACCGATTCCGGCCATTCTTGGCCTAGGTACGCTCTAAATCTCGCCGTGATTCCATTTAAGCAATCAAAATCGTATATCGTATGCTCGATTCCATGTTTAGCTTGTTAAATTTGATGATTATGTAAAAGGGGGTTAAAGTGTCTTTTCCCCAAACTGTTTATAGCATGACAATTATATTAAGGGGGGTGTTTATGTTGTTTCAGCATACTTTGGGGGGTTCTCTTGACATTTATCAATCTGCATATATAAAAATAAAATAAAAAATTAGATTATTATGTTTAAACCCATTCTAATAATATTTGTCTACATTCTAGTGAAATAAAATTATGCAAAATATGGTAAAAATACTCTTTAATTGAATAAAGTATATTTTATTGAAAATATATCGATTTGTTTAAATAAACCTTTGTTTTGAGTAAATTAGCTATTAAGTGATATCTTAGAATTAAAGTTAACGTATCCTCAAATAATAGCTTCTATCCTTAAAGTTAACAGTAATTTTATAACTAAAATATTTATTGACTTTTACTAAAGATATTATAAATAGCTTCTATACTTTAATTTATAAATTTGATAAATAAATGGCTATGTTAATAGAATTATTCTTTAAATGAATTATTGATAAATATGTTGGTCAATAAATTAGTATTTAATAAATAAGAAAGTTGATAAGCTTAAGTTGTGAACTCTTACATAATAATATTAGTATTTGAAATATTATTACACGAAATACATATAAGTGTTGGGTAGCGGAATTTAGTGATCTCAAATGAGAATTGTTTAGGCTCATAGCAAGTCATACTAGCATACTTGCGTACATAAATTTGTAATCGAGTAAGGGAATGTGATGTGTAGGTGAAGAATTCGTAGACGAGGGGTACGTGATCTTCTAGGAGACCTTACGTGCTGTTTGCTGGAAATCAAGGTAAGTAAATATGCCTAGCCTAGCGTGCCTAGCTCCATTCGTGTCGTTACATGACTTTTGACTTGTCTCAAAATATGTTTTGTACTATTACTTGTTTTACTCGAGATTTATTACATTTTGGAAATGTGTTCTTTGAACCTGTCACACGAAGAATAATAACTCGTAAAGAACTTAAAGTGGAAATAGTTGTGCGGGAGAAGCTTATTATTGTCGGCCTGTGATTATTATTGTCGGGTTGAATTCTGTCACTCGGCCTGTGATTATTATTGTCGGGTTGACTTCTGTCACTCGGCCTGTGATTATTATTGTCGGGTTGACTTCTGTCACTCGGCCTGTGATTATTATTGTCGAGTTGACTTCGGTCACTCGGCATGTGTATTTTAATCCCGTCGCAACCTGCCGGATCGCTCCATGTACTCACCTCTCTGACCGCAAGAAGTCTTAGGGGGCTGTCGACAGTTAAGGTCATGGTTGCTAGTGATGGTATAGTAGTTCCTTCCCCGTATCAACAAAGTTAAAATGTGGTTTTCTTCAAGGACCAGAATGTCTATGAATATAAAGGAAGGCAAGATTGGGATATTACTCCCCGTTTCAAGATTAAGAAGGAAGAAATTGAAAGGTCGAGAAGTTTAAAGCTGGATGTGTGCCTTGTTTACCCTTTTGAAGATTTATTTCCTCTTACTACTGTTTTTGAAAATAAATTATGCCTCGTCATCTGTTTACGAGCTAGGGTATTTATTTACTCAGCATTTCCCAGCTGACTTTAGAAACTGCGGTTCCGTTTTCTTTCCCACCGCAGGATTGGAGGAAGGAGGCTATGGTATGGTTGGGTACGAGACTCACTGAGGAAGTCAGTTCACGAGTTGTAAGATAGTTTGAATAATGTAAGATAGTTTGAATAAGGCAATAATAATGTATAATAGTCACGTATAAGGACTTGAGAAGTGCTGTATTGTTTAATAATATGTAATATAAAGCTTGGATGTTGTGCTTTGGATTTTCCACCGTTACTTTAAGCATCGCCCTCCCGGTTCGCCCGAGCCGGAAAAAGGGGGTTGTTGCAGGCAACTCCTCTCAATTGGATATTTCTGGCCCACGATGGAGGCTGATTGCCGCACCAAAGTACGACGCTGCCAGGAGTGTCAATTCAAAGGAAACCTAGTGCACGCTCCTGCTGCGGATCTACATGCATTGGGAACGCCATGGCCATTTCACACATGGGCTCTAGATTTCATTGGTCCCATCCGACCAACTTCGCATGGAAATCACTTCATTCTCACCGCGACTGAGTTGTTCACCAAATGGGTAGAAGCGATACCACTCAAGACAGCGAATGCGCTAGCTGTGGTCAATTTCATCCAAGAAAGCATCATATGCAGGTTCGGAATTCCCAACACCATCCTTTCAGATAATGGCACTCCTTTTGTTAATCGCCAGGTGGCTGCGAAGCTAGCAGAATACAACATCAGGCAGATAACCTCCACCCCCTATTACCCGAAGGGGAATGGGCAAGCAGAAGCGACCAACAAGACGCTGTTGAGGATCTTGAGCAAGATGGTCGCAGATGACCACAAAAGGTGGGCTGATTCTCTAAGCATAGCCCTGTGGGCTTACCGAACTTCTCCAAGGACACCCACGGGGGTCTCACCGTTCCTCCTATGCTATGGGGCTGAGGCTGTGGTACCTGCGGAGGTGAAAGTTAATTCGGCAAGATTGGCCTTCCACGCATTGTACGACAATCAACGCGATCATGACTTAGTCTTGCTGGAAGAAAAGCGAGAACAAGCTAAAAGGACCAACAAGCGGTATCAAGAAAGGATCGCTCGTGCGTACAACAAAATAGTCCAACGTAGAGATTTCGCAGTTGGAGATTTGGTCCTGCGCGCATCCGACCATTGCATGCGAGAGGCGGCTCACCCAAAATTCGCAGCCAATTGGGAAGGACCCTTTGAAGTCACAGAGGTCTTTGACAGTGGCTACTGCAGCATACGAAGGTTTCACGGAACGACCTCAACCCCAAGCTCAGTCAACATGCGCTAGATTAAGAAGTACTATCCTTGACTTCTCTCATTTTATGCGTTTTATTACAATGTTGCCTTATGTTATGTATAGCTACGATTTGCGCATCATCTCTCCCATATGAGAGAACTGTAATCTCGTCTCTCCCACATGAGAGCTCTATAATAAAAGACTTCTCCCAAATGAGAAGAACTTTATACTTCTAGCCGTTTATATTGCTTTATTTGGTTCATTATTACTGTTAGCAAAAGCCTATCCGCCGCGATAGCAACCTACTCGAATGCGATCTTAATTGATCTTCTAAGCCTATCTGTCACGATAGCAGCCTATGCGTTGCTTTATTTGGTTTATTATTACTGTTAGCAAAAGCCTATCCGCCGTGATAGCAACCTACTCGAATGCGATCTTAATTGATCTTCTAAGCCTATCTGTCACGATAGCAGCCTATGCGTTGCTTTATTTGGTTTATTATTACTGTTAGCAAAAGCCTATCCGCCGTGATAGCAACCTACTCGAATGCGATCTTAATTGATCTTCTAAGCCTATCTGTCACGATAGCAGCCTATGCAAATGCGATCTTAATTGATCTTCTAAGCCTATCTGCCACGATAGCAGCTCATGCAAAAATTATCTTAGTTGATCTTCTAAGCCTATCTGCCACGATAGCAGCTCATGTAAAAATGATCTTAGTTGATCTTCTAAGCCTATCTGCCACGATAGTAGCTCATGCAAAAATGATCTTAGTTGATCTTCTAAGCCTATCTGCCACGATAGCAGCACATGCAAAAATGATCTAAATCGATCTCTTAAGCCTATCTGTTACGATAGCAGCCTATGCGAACATGGTCTTAAATGATCTTTCAAGCCTATCTGCCGCGACAGCAGCGCTCTATAAATGCGATTTAGAATTCGTTCTTAAGTCTATCTATTGTGATAGCAACATTATGCAAAATAATCTTAAGTGGTCTACAAAGGCCTATCTAATGAAAGAGCACCGACACTTTAAGCTGGAACATATCATAAGCCCATCTGCTAAGATGGCACAGCTGCGCAAAACACGATCTCGAACGATCTGAAAACAATACAAAGTGCGAATGTAGCATTACACAAGGCAAAATCTGCCTATACGGGTGCGAAATTGTAATTTGTTGTAACAAAACAGCAAATCATACAAAGCAATTTATCATTATGAGTCAAAAGGACTTACAATTTATCTGTCTAGATAGCAGCTTACAAGCGAAAAAGCTCAAATCTAACTACGCATCCAACATGGCTTACAATACATCTAAAAGAGTAACTTGCGAACAAGAAGTTACACATCGCGGGGATCCTAGCTGAAAAAGGATGAACCTAACGGTCCTAACACCAGCTATGCGATACACAGATCTGCGGCCAAAGATCTGTCGCAAGTAGGGTCTTGCTATAAAATGAACGTCCTACAAGAGCCACAAGAAGCCATACGTTCAAGATCCCAGTATTTGACAAGGCCCTTATCTGGTCAACACCCCATGAGATGCGCCTATGGAACCACCGGTTCCGGCGTACAACATGCAAGCAGAAACGCCGAATGACAGGGGGTCCTTGTCCGCGGGAACGAGCACAATGAATCGCCACCCTGAGCTCACGAACGTGGGGGCAGTAAGTTCTCCTCCAGGGATGCTGGAGGAGAATCCCGTCGTCAATTACGAGTCGGTAGCAAGGTCACTACGGCGCTGCACCTCACCGGGAGGCGGCCGGAAACATGACCTGCAAACATAATAGACGAAGAAAATTCTTCGAACAAAAGTGAGGTATTATCTACATCTTCTATATGAAGGTTACAAAGATCAGTAAGCCTCATAAAGCGGATCTTGGAAACTATTTCTATAGCACAAAGCACAAACTCAGGTTTCAAAACTTGGAATTGCCATGAATCAACGAAAAACAAGCGTTGAAGCCAGCAGTCGTAAGGACTCACGGCAAAGCACACTTTTGGGATGAAGAACCCAAATGGAAAAGGCAGGGTTTATATAGACCTTGTGGAGACTCTTCAGTTGCCAAGATGAGTCAGCAAAATTTGAAAAGAGGGTAAGGTCAATCACTTACGCCTTGAAAAGCGGTAACGATCAATTACCCTACTAAAGGCTACGACGATTCAATTGCGTATCCTCCTAGCAACATTACATTAATGTCTCAGCTATTTATTTGCTACTTTTCAAATTCAAAAATCAAAGTAAACCCTTGATCAAGGAGTCATGAGGGGTGAACTGACGGCTCAGATTCTCCACCTGCTCCACTTCCTGCTTCAACTGCTCGCACTTGGAATTCATTTCATGATAGAGCTTCAGAGCCTCTTCAACCTTTTGCTTTTGCTGCTCTACCTTCTGCTTCTCAGCTGCGAGGTTTTGGTGGCCGAGTTTCAAAGTTACGGCTGCGCGAATCAGTGTAACTCTTTTCATAAGAAACTTGAAACCCAGCATGCCTTGAACTTTGGCGAGAAGATTTTGGCACATGCCAAAAAGCAACTCGGTACTCTGAGAAGAAATGGTCGCAGGCGTGGCCGCAGACAGCTGCTCCAAAATCCAAATGGCCTCGGTAAGAAACAGCCTCCTGTCAAAGGGCCCTATCTCCAGAGATCTTGCAAACGATTGGGGGTAGGTGAGGCGCATCCGAACTAGCCAGTCCACATCGGCTTGCTTCAAACCTGAAGCAATATCAAAGCCAAGTCATGCTATCAAATTGAAAATGAAGAATGCGAAATACAAACAGCAAACCACGACTTACCAGTTCCTTCAAGGATCTCATGAAGAGAAGGAATGCGCATTGCTGGGATGGTCGAAGACTGTCCTCGTTCCATAGCCCTTCTATCAGCTGCGAGCTCTAATTCCTCATAGTTGGGAGGAAGAGTATAAGCCGCACCAGTTGCGATTGCAGCCCCGACCTGCGAGCCCCAAAAGCTCCACGCAGGAAGAGGTGCCGCCGACTCAGTCATCGCTGGAGGCGTAGTGACAGCCGAAGTTGCTTGGCGAGGGACACTCTCAGATGCGGTAGCATCAACAGCACTTGTTCCCATTTCCTCAGCACCAGCATGGACATCGTCCTCCATTAGCACAGTGTCAGCCTCGGCATCATCAGAGAGTTCGATGACGTCCTCAAGAGGCTCCCCTGCGTATTCAGCAGCTGCGACGGGCTTCTCGGTATGAGAACTCGGCACCGGGACATACGACGCAGAAGGTCGACTCCTTTGCTCCAACACGGGTTCATCAGCATTGCCTGCGATACAAAATGCGAAAGTATGAGGTAACTTGTATCGTGTGATATTTTATTATATTTGCTAAGCTAAGAGCAAGCACCTCCACGTGAAGGTGGGATTGCAGTATCTTCGTCATACGCCAAGGACGTGGAACCTTGCCCTATTAGGGTGTCCTCATTAAGTATGTATTTAAAATGAGCGTGACCAGGGGCGCGAAGAAACCAGTCATGATTATGTTTTGAGTTGCTAAGCCTAGTTCATGCATATCGTTCGAGTGATTACCTGAGGGTTCACCGCACTTGCCTACTAGCCAACGGCGAATGTCAGCTTTTGACACACCATGATTTAATGCACCCACAATAACATCTCGATAAGTTACTGCGAGATTAAAAATCTCACCTTCATTGCCGCCTGCGATTTCTTCAAAATCTGCTTGGGCTTGCTCCAAAGCTGCCGCATCCTCTTCTGGAGCCACATCCTCCTCCTCAGCTCGGGGAGCCACCTCTTCGGGAAGCACATCTTCCTCGCACTAAGTCGTCAACATGCTGTTCTTCGAGGCTCCTCTGCCTCACACGCTCGAGCTCCTCCTCTTCTCGCTGTCTTCTCCTTTCAGCAGCTTCCGCAGCTGTCCTCCTAGACTCAGCAAGAACGTCCTCACTTATGGGTTCGTCAGAAATACCAGAATGAGCATTCCTCTTCTGCCTCTTTGCTAAAAGACCGCTGATGGTATCATCATCATCATCATCATCATCTGCGAAGGAATGATTGGTTCAAAATCAGTTTGAAAAAGAGTTACGATAATGAGAAGGGAAACGCGACGGAGTACCTCCTGATTCTTCCTCATGTATCACATTTGCTCTTTCTTCTTCTTCATCTCCTTCTCTTGGCTCCCGCCTCTCCTCTTCTTCCTCCTGGCCGAATGGAATGAAGGTCTCTACTGCGAGCTCCTTCCTCGTTTTACTGGGCATGCGACCTTTGCCTTTGTCCTTGGCAGAAAGGGACCTCGCAGGAGGAGAAGTTGGAGCGCTTCTAGGGGAAGAAATTGAAATTCCCATTTTCCTAGATCTCTAGGGGGAGACAGGGCCGGAGCATTGTCTATCAGCGAGTCCGCAAAAGCATTCATGACCTCGCGAATCCTGGTTTCGACCTCAGGGTCCATCCTCGATGCTAGCAGGAACGTCTGTCCTTGTCTTCTTGTGGTAACAATGGTGTTAACCAGGGACTTGGAACGATCGCCAGATGCGAACCTCCGCACATGGCACTACAGCAAGCAGTGTAGAATAAAGATGTCAATATGTAAAAGTAAAGAAGCTTAGCGCATGCAAAAGAAGTTGCTTACCTTAGCAAAAATCTCGCTATATCTGATGACATGCGAGTCGCCTTTCTTAACTGCGGCGATCTTTTCATCCAGAATGATGGCAGGGCACAAATGGTTCTCATGATCCAACAATGAGTAGCAACCATATTCAGACTCGTCCAGACTGCAGTTGGGACGAAACGGAAAAGAGTTTCTTTTGATCACTGGAGCTCTGCTTGGCTGAGGGGCCGACTGTGTCTCAAACCTTGTCTACTGGGCGTGCCAGTATGCGAGCCAGTTCTTAGAACAACCACCTTCGCGGTTACCCGCAGGTTGCTCAAAGGGAAGGTTGCTCATGAAGACTGTTTTGCACTCCTTTGTCAACAAACGCTTATAACAGCCTCTGATAATAGACTGTGGCCAGATTGATGGTGCCACTGCATCAAAGCCGAACTGGGGAGAAACGCGAGTAGGGTCAACATCCACGGTAATCCTCTCGTACCTCGGCGCGAGCTCACGAATATGCTCTGCGAGAGCAGGAAGGGAACCTCGCAGGCACCAGCAAAAGAATTCGCGATAGCGCTCATGGAAATGCTCTCCATCTTCGAAGAGGAGCTCTTCTGAGAAGACAACACCCTTAGAAGGGTACAACTTTGGAAACCAGCGCACGTTTTCAACACGCATGGCATAGGGCCTGGCTATGAACTCTCGCCGATTGTCGCATATCAGACTCCAAACGCACTTGGTATTGTTCGTTCCGAACCACCTTGCAGCTCTGCCGCTGTTACGCTCCTCCACCGCGCCTGGGGGACACCACTTGTTGGGCTTAGAAGCGGTTGGGGCATAGGAAGGCCATCGCTCAAAGACCCACATCGTCAAGAAGGCAATGTTGACGAAAGTCAGTATGTCGAGGCGGCCGCGCGATTCTTTCATAGCCACAACTAGCTGATCCAGTCTGTAGTACAGCGTACCCAAGACCAAGGGTCCGAGTGCGACTTTCTGGCCAAGGGCCAGTTTCACAGCAAGCGGCAGAACGTGATAGAAAACCCCATCGTGCGGGTGACCATCGATTAAGTACCTCGACAACCAGGCACAGAGGAACGCACAAAGGGTCAAGTGATAACCCTTACCCTCCACATAATTCTTGGCCTCTGGGTCTTGACTCAGAAGCTTCTTGGTAATGCTGTTGTTCGCGTAATCACGGAAGAAGTACTGCACCCATTTATTCCAAGTATTCTTCGCAGACGTGTCAACCAACTGCCAGTCAGGAAGGGCTTTTGTAGTGGTCCACCGGGTGGAGATCTTCTTTACCTCTGACAAGCATTCCTCCATCTGCGTGTACAAAGCAATCTCCGCATCCGTCCTCAAGGGACTTAAAGGGTCCACCTCACCCATGGGAGACAGATCGTACAGCATGTGCACGTCCTCGAGCGTGGGAGCAGCCTCGAACTCAGAAAAGTGAAAAGTGTGAGTCGCAGGCGAATAGCGGGAAAGAAGGTTTAGAAGCATGAATTGGTCCAGCTTCACGGCAGCACCCTTCATAGCACGAACGGCGAAGTATACGCCGGCCTCGTTGAGAGTTACATCATGATTGGTCAACACATGGTCAATCCATTCATCCATGTAGTCCAATTTCTGAACAAAAGCTTGGGTGGAAATCGCGGCATACGGGAAGTACCCATTTTCGATTCCCAATCGAACCACGTCCCCGGAGCCAATCAAATCAAGCAAGGCTGAGTTAACTGGAGGGGTTAATGTTAGCAATCCCTCATTAGGGACAGAAGCAGGCAGTTTCTTTGCCTTAACCCTCGCATGGTAGAAGTCCTTGCCACCCAGGTAGGGGGCTTTTCGCCATAGAGCTTGTGGAAGATCAGGTATTTCTTCGTCCTCCTTGGTGGGTCTAGTTCCTTTTGTCTTTGTCATTCCTGCGGAAGAGCAAGAAAAAAGGGGGGAGAAATATGCACACACTTCAGTTTGAATTCTGAGATTCAAGATCTATGGGAAGAAAGATGAACAGTTTCTGGTACCAATTTCAGAAATTAAGGTTGGAAATTGTTTGCATTATCAGGGATTTCAAAACCCTACATCCAAGGTCCTTATCATTGAAGGATTAAATCAAAATTGGGTTCAAAGATTGGAGCTTCTTCACAAGTTTTCAACAGATAATATGTCATGGGTTTGCAGATCCAACACAGTTCAAAGCATACAATCGGTATGTTAAACAAAATTAAACAAGGCCAACCTTGTTTTGGTAAAGCTTGCTTGGATGTGCACATTTGAAGAAGACGATTGACAAGAGTGAACTGGTGATTGATTATCTGAATCTGCTCTCGAAGACTTCCGGGTATCATTCACTTTAAGAGAAAGAAGTGATGCTTTGCAACAATGGAGAGTACAGAGTACTTATCCAAAAACAATGAAGGGTTGCGTCCTTTCAGTAGTCGAATCGCAACCGTCACCGTCGAATCGCGCAATCACAGGACAAGCTGACGTCACGCCTAAAACCCTAAAGGCCAGACGGCACGACTCTAGGGGTTTTAGGTCATAATGGCACGCACGGGGGCTGAATTTGCTCATATTTGAATTGGTTCGTGGCGGCGACGCGTATGTTGGTTTCCCCGCATGGAAGTCTATATAGCTATGAGTCTTCACGCGCAGAAAGGGGGCTAATGTAGATAGTGCTTTCTGAGATGACATATCTTGGCCACGTGGCAACCATCCAGCACACCATATTGTGCTCCACACACACTGGATCACCAGCCGCGCTGATCCATGTGGGGGCTGCGAGACTGGGCCCTCGCATACCACTGCACGGGACTTGTAGGGACTTAGTGGTTTGGAGGCTAGAGTAAGTCCTGTCGCCTGCGAGCCAAGCCCGCGCGCGACCTTGAGTAACTGCTTTTGAGAGATTTATGGCACGAGCTCCATAAACCCGGTCAATCCGGTCAAACCGGTAACGGTTCCGGTATTCGCGCATAACGTGCTGTAACGGTCCCTATATACGCGGACGAACGTGCCGTTGTGGTTAAGCTAATTAAGCCGCCATTGATGGGCGCATTAACCACACTACAACGGTCACATTCTCCGTTATATATAGGACGTTAACCTTTCCATACAAAGGAGGACACACTAGCCATACGCGGAAGCTCTGCCAAACCTCTGTCTCTCTCTCAGACGTTACTACTGCCTTACTCTCTCCCTACACACAACCCAACTCTTCCTGTGCCATCTCTAATCCTCTACTTACGGTGTACACGGAGGTCTCCCCGCCGGAATCTCTTGTGCACAACAATCTTCGCTCCACTGATACTTTACCGCCTTCTTGGTTAGCGTAGCCAGCGTTCTAGCGATCTTTGAGAAATCTTTCACAAAACGCCGGTAATAACCTGCTAATCCCAGAAAACTTCTTATTTCCGACAATTTTTTTGGATTTGGCCAGTCTTTAACTTCTGAAATCTTTCCTGGATCTACTAATCCCTTCCTTAGAGATTATGTGACCCAGAAACGGAACATGATTTAGCAAAAATTCACACTCCGAGAGCTTAGCATACAGCTTCTCATGTCTCAAAGTCTCCAATACTTCCTTGAGATGTTCTTGATGGTCTTCTTCGCTCTTCGAGTAAACGAGGATGTCATCAATAAATACGACTAAAAACCGATCTAGAAACGTTCTCTAAAAAAATTAGATCCATGAACACAGCAGGAGAATTAGTTAAGCCAAAAGGCATAACCGTAAACTCGTAATGGCCATACCTCGTTCTAAAGGCTGTCTTTGGGATGTCCTTCTCGGCTAATCAAAGCTGGCGATACCCTGATCTCAAATTTATTTTTGAGAAAACACTCGCCCCTTGCAACTGATTGAACAAGTCATCAATTCGGGGTAAAGGGTATTTGTTCTTGATTACTGCACTGTTCAACTCTCTATAGCCAATGCACAATTTCAAACTTTCATCCTTCTTATTTACAAATAACACTGGTGCTCCCCATGGTGACACACTTGGCCTTATGTATCCCTTCTCCAGGAGTTCTTGCAACTGATCTTTTAGTTCCTTTAGTTCCGCTGGTGCCATACGATACGGCGCATTCGACATTGGAGTTGTTCCAGGTGCTAAGTTAATTGTGAACTCAACCTCCCTCTTAGGTGGCATTCCTGGAATCTCATCCGGAAATAAATCTGGAAAGTCCTTGAATACTGGTATCTCTTCTAGCACATTCACCTTCTTAGACACGTCTTGGACATAACACAAATAAGCCTTATTCCCCTTCTTTACTTGGTTGAGTATGGTCAAAGCTGACATTAGTCGGATATTTGGTTCCCTCGTTATGCCACGGTAAGAAACTTTTTCTCCTTTCAGACCCTTTAGTCTGATTTTCTGATCGTGAAAGTCTATGACTGCTCGATATTTGCTCATCCAATCCATTCCCAATATAAAATATATTCCCCCAAGGTTAAATTATATCAGGTTTGCTGGCAAAGTACTAGCCAGAATCTTAACTTCTACTCCTTCGAAAATGGTGTCACACATTGTTACTTGACCAGTTGTGGTAGCTGCAGGGATGGATATTCTAGACGGCTTACTGAGACTCAACTTTTCCACAAATTATGATGCAATAAACGAATATGATGCTCCATAATCAAACAAAGTAAATGTTGATTGATCGTGAACAAGAAATGTACAAGTGACTACTCCATTTACTGCTTCTTCCCCAGTCCAGGTCATCACAGTTATCCGCGCAACATTCCCACTCTGTGATGCGGTTCCTGTGGTACCAGTTCCATTGTTGTTGTTGGCATTAGCTAGAGCATTGTTGGCATTCCTGTTCTAACCTCCATTAGTTCCCCCCATTTCCTTGGTAGTTCTTCTGCTGTCCTCCATAGTTGTTGCCTCCATTGTTATAATTGTTGTGGCTTCTATCCATCTCATATCCAGTTCAGTGCTCTTCGCACTGAACTGTCGGTTTCCTTGTTAATTTCCTCATTGGTTCACCTGTTGATTCCCATTTGGTTGGGATCGGCACTCAAAAGCACGATGACCCTTCTTGCCGCAATTATTGCAAGTGATTACAATCCCTTAGCAGTCAACTCCAGGGTGGTTTTGCTGGAACTTTTTGCAGATATAACGGCAAGGTGTTTCATCTCCAGAATTCTATTGGTTGCCACCGTACTGACCCGGGTTACCTCCTCCATGGTTTGAACCTCTTGTCATGTCCACCATTGTTGTTTCTACCTTGGTTGCTACTATTACCACCAGCGTTCTCAACTTTACGCTTTCCTCGATTCTCATCTTGCACCTCTTGGATGCACCAAACAGATGCAGCTCTATCATACGCCTCTTGAAGAGTGTCGTATGTCCTACGTAGCAAGTCTTTCTGCATATGGAGTTGCAGTCCTGCCATGAACTTTCTAACCTTGGTTGCCTCATAGGGCATAAGGTGGCCTGAGAATCGAGCTAACTCCATGAACTTCTTGAATTATTCTGTCCTAAAATCACTTCCCTGCTTCAAGTTCACAAACTCGATGTACTTCTGATCCTGGATATGAGATGGATAGAAGCGAGTGCGAAGAGCAGTCATAAGAGCTCCCCAATTAAATTTGGGTTGAACCAAGAAAGCTTGACGCGAGTTCCTCCACCAGATTTTGGCCTCATTTTTCAGGTAGAACACCGCGCAAACTACCTTGCGGTTGTCAGGGCACTCAACCAATTCAAGGATTTTTTCCATCTCATCAATCCAGTCTTCAAGTTCCCCTGGATCCTCATTGCCTGTGAAACTTCCAGGCTTCATGTCAGCCACTTTCTTTGCCCAGTTGTCCGTATTATGATCTCCATTATTCATATTCTGAGCCGTTTGAGTAAATTGGGCAAAGAATTGCTCCATGTTGTTGTTGTTGTTGTTGTTGTTGTTGTTTTGGGCTTCCAATTGTTCTTGACGGACTGTCCTGGTATAGTATTGTAGTGGTCTATCAGCCATAATCCTACACTAACCTGTTTTATCATTCATATAATACCCTAAGTACAAGTAAAATGAAATACAAGGTATATAATTAAGCACGTAATATCACACATTGACCATCAAACAATCAGTTACGTATGTAATTTTCACATAGGCTGAACACATCTTATTTTTTATGCATCTTTGAAAATTAGAAAAGTGGTTAATCAGGCAAGCAAAAATTATGAATTTTGTGGAACATCATCTATGTTTCTCTTTTCATAATCAAGAAGAATCAACTCAAAATAAACTATACAACTCGATTTTTTCAGAGAATAGCGCAGCTGCTGTCACAGATCACCTTAACAGAAACTTCCACTTTACTAGGTCTTAAACTGACTTTAACTTTTTCAAAATAGGCTAGGCTTTCACTAAGATATAGACATAGGTGTCTAATAGTCACCGTAAAAATTTGAGGCTCATCCAAGATCTGAAAGATAGGTTAAAATTAAAAATACTACAGATGGTCTTTGTATAATCTGGCTACTGAACAACGAACTTTGGAAATTCGTATCTAAGTCGCACTAACTCATTTGGGCATGAAATATTTATGGAAGATAACTAAACATGCCTAATACTTGTAAAAATTCAGGGAAAAATAATTTGGAATTAAAACACGTCTGCTGTAGGGTTTTGATTCATGGATCGCGCAGCGGAAGCATAATCAAACATAAACCATGCAAAACCCTCCAAGGATCACAAGTATAGATGCATAACGATGGTAAAGGTAAGAAATCATAAACACACCTTTGGGTTCTCCTTGATGACTTCAAACGCGAATAATGTCACGTTCTCTATAGTTGATCCACGCCTAGAGTTGATCCTAGATCTCCCAAACTCCTTGGTGCTAGCCCGGATTAGGAAGAGGAAGAACGAATCACGCAAAACGAGACAAAAAGGGGGTTTCGGCCCCTTTTTGGCCGACGGGGTGAGGGCGGCGGCAAGGGGGTCGGTTCGGCCTCCTTGTTGCTTGCTCTCTCTCCTTTTGTTCTCTCCCACTCTTGTTATGTTCACTAATGAGCATAAGTTATAAGGAAGGAGGGTCCTTTATATAGTCCAACAACTCCTTGTTAACTACCTAAAGGACTTATTCTAGTCCAACTAGAATTCAATTTAGTCCCTTCCTTGCAAATTAGTCCCTACTAAGTTTGCAAGGTTTTGCAAAGTGATCCTTCTAATTAATTAATCCAATTAATTAATTCCCAAATCTAGTTCAACTCTATATAGCGTGTGACCCCATAGGTTCTATCTAGTTGGTAGCAACTATTTGCTAATATGGAGCGGTTTCTAGCAAAACATCCATTCTAGCCAACCAATAGAATAGTCATCTTGACAACCTTTGTACAAGTAATTGTCTCATCCCTTTGCCTCCATATCCGGATTGGACACGAGACATACAAGTCACACTCGTATATCCAATCCATAGTTTCTCGATCCATGGGAATAGCCTTATTCGTGCAAATAACATCAATATCCCATATTGATTTATTTGAGTCTGGCCAGACATTCTATAAGCACTATCCCTCGAGTGGCCTAGGATATTTGCTCCCGTTATGTGGGAGGGGCAAATCCTCTCTACGTCCACTACGATCTCTAAGCTTGCTTCTCATGTATCCAGTACACGCCTTTATAACTACCCAGTTACGGTGTAGCGTTTAACGCTACCAAGATCACAATGATACACAACTAGAATATCTAGTGACTTCAAGTCTAAGGATGACAATACCATTGCACCGCGAGAAGCACTTGTGACTCAACATAACATGTATGTAGCCTTCTCGGAGATGGGTCAATCCAGTGCAACATTCCGTAATGCACACCTATGTGTTGGATCGTGATATCTCCATATCAATCCAACCCCATACTAGTCTATAGATGATTGTCCCATTTAATCATTATACTTGACTAGGGATATTTAAGATAAACAACACAATTGTAAATCTAAGGACTTCATTATATTAAATATCCAATAAATAATAAATGAATTTTCTAGCCATATACAAATTCATACTAAACTAGATTGCCTCTAGGGCATCTATTCCAACAGTCTCCCACTTGCACTAGAGCCAATCTGGCGCATCTCGTATGCCCATACTCCTAGTGTGCCCTTCATGCTTCCACTGCGTGAGAGGCTTTGTAAGCGGGTCTGACAGATTATCATCTGTAGGAATCTTGCATATCCGAACGTCTCCTCTATCGATAATATCTCGAATCAGATGAAACTTCCTGAGCACGTGCTTGGACTTCTGGTGCGATCTGGGTTCCTTTGATTGCGCGATCGCCCCAGTGTTGTCACAGAACAACTCCACTGGATCCGCAATGCTAGGGACCACACCAAGTTCAGAAACAAACTTTCTGATCCAAACAGCCTCCTTTGCTGCGCCATTTGCAGCAATGTACTCAGCCTCTGTTGTAGAATCAGCTACCGTCTCTTGCTTGGAACTCTTCCAGCTCACCGCTGCTCCATTCAGGCAAAACACATATCCCGACTGTGATCTAAAGTCATCTCTGTCGGTTTGGAAGCTTGCATCAGTGTAACCCCTTACACGCAACTCTTCCTCACCGCCAAATATCAAGAAAGCATCCTTAGTTCTTCTCAAGTACTTTAGGATGTTCTTGACAGCAATCCAGTGACTCTCCCCCGGATTGGATTGGTATCTGCTTGTCATACTCAAGGCATATGACACATCTGGTCTAGTACATAACATGGCGTACATGATAGATCCTATGGCCGAGGCATAGGGAATCCTACTCATGCGTTCCTTGTCAATCTCATTGGAAGGACAACCACTCTTCGAAAGAGTGATTCCATGTGACATGGGCAAGAATCCCTTCTTGGAATCTTGCATGTTGAACCGTTTCAACACCTTGTCAATATATGTACTCTGACTTAGTCCTAGCAACCTCTTAGATCTATCTCTATAGATCTTTATACCAAGTATATAGGCTGCTTCCCCTAAGTCCTTCATTGAGAAACACTTTCCTAGCCAATCTTTAACAGATTGCAGCATGGGAATGTCGTTTCCAATGAGTAGTATGTCATCCACATACAAGACCAGAAAAGCTACAGAGCTCCCACTAACCTTCTTGTAAACACAAGACTCATCTTCGTTTCTGATGAAGCCAAACTCTTTGACCACCTCATCAAACGTCGATTCCAACTCCTAGAAGCTTGCTTCAATCCATAAATGGATCGTTGCAGCTTACAGACTTTGTTGGCTTGCTTTGGATCCTAAAAACCCTCCGGCTGTATCATATACACGTCCTCGAGGAGATTCCCATAAAGGAATGCTGTTTTGACATCCATCTGCCAAATCTCATAGTCGTAGTATGCTGCAATTGCAAGTAGGATTCGGATGGATTTGGTCATAGCGACTGGTGAAAAGGTTTCATCATAGTCAATACCATGAATCTGTCTGAATCCTTTAGCCACCAATCGGCCCTTATAGGTAATCACATTACCATCCATGTCGATCTTCTTCTTGAAGACCCACTTGCACCCTATGGGCCGCGCCTCGTCAGGTGGTTCCACCAAAGTCCATACTTTGTTGGTATACATGGATTCCATCTCGGATCTCATGGCTTCCAGCCACTTCTGAGAGTCTGGGCCACTCATGGCCTCCTCATAGGTAGTAGGCTCATCATCTATGAGCATCGTGTCACCGGAATCGGTTACGAGAAGTCCATACCTCTCGGGTTCCTGGCGCACTCTACTAGATCTACGAAGCTCTTGTGCTACCTGAACAGGTGGCTCCACAACTGCTTGTGGTTCCTGTTCATGTTCCATAATCGGTTCAGTGATTTGTGGTTCTTGAACCTCTTCAAGTTCTACATTCCTCCCACTTGCTTCTTTAGAGACAAATTCTCTTTCTAGAAACACGCCGGTCCGAGCAACAAACACTTTGTTCTCGGTTGGATTGTAGAAGTAGTATCCCTTAGTTTCCTTAGGGTACCCCACAAATTTGCACTTATCCGATTTAGGCCCTAACTTGTCTGATTGTAAACGTTTTACATAGACATCGCAGCCCCAAATCCTCATGAACGACAATGTGGGACGCCTCCCACTCCACATCTCATATGGTGTCTTCATGACTGATTTAGATGGAACACGGTTAATGGTGAAAGCTGCACTTAATAGAGCGTAGCCCCAAAATGATAATGGAAGATCGGTTTGACACATCATAGACCGAACCATATCCAATAGGGTTCGATTCCTCCTCTCGGACACGCCATTCCACTGTGGCGTTCCGGGTGGAGTGAGTTGGGACACGATCCCACACTCTCTAAGATAGTCGTCAAACTCTTGGCTCAAGTATTCTCCTCCACGATCCGATCGTAGAGCCTTGATACTTTTGCCAAGTTGCTTCTCTACTTCATTCTTGAATTCTTTGAACACTTCAAAGGATTCGGATTTTGCCCTCATAAGGTACACAAATCCATATCTACTGTAATCATCAGTAAAGGTAATGAAGTAGACATAACCACCCCTGGCTGGTGTGGCAAATGGTCCACACACATCGGTATGTATGAGCGCCAATTGTTCACTAGTCCTCTCACCTTTCTTATTGAAAGGGGACTTTGTCATTTTTCCCAATAAACAAGCCTCACATGTCTCATATGATTCAAAATCAAATGAGTCTAGTAATCCATCCTTATGGAGTCTAGATACACGTTTCTCATTTATGTGGCCTAAACGACAGTGCCATAAATAAGCAGGATTTAAATCATGTATTTTAATCCGCTTGGTATTAATGTTGTAGACAGGATTGCTGAGATCAAGGACATAGAGTCCATTAAATAATTGCGCACTAAAATAGTGAATATTATTCAAATAAAAGGAACAACAATTGTTCTTTATTGAAATAATAAAACCATCCTTGTCCAAACAAGAAATAGAAATAATGTTTCTGCTCATAGCAGGCACAAAGTAGCAATTATTTAATTCTAAAACTAATCCTGAAGGCAGAGATAGCTCGCACACGCCTATGGCCAACGCAGCAACCTTTGCTCCATTCCCAACGCGCAGATCTACCTCCCCTTTAGCCAATCTTTTACTTCTCTTTAGATCCTGCATATTTTGACAAATATGAGATCCACATCCAGTATCTAATACCCATGATGTAGAGACAGTTAAATTGACATCTACAACAAAAATATCTGGTGGTGGTGGAATCACTATTCCAAGCCTCTTGTCCTCCAGATATTTTGGGCAGTTCCTCCTCCAGTGTCCAGGCTGACTGCAGTAGTGACACTCACCCTTAGTCACAACCTTGGCAATGCCACCAACAGGCTTAAGGGCTGGTTCCTTGGACTTGGCAACTGACTTGCCTTTGCCCTTGGAGGAAGAGGCAAACCTTTTGCCCTTTCCTTTCTGTACCATCATTATGGCTTTGCCCTTACCCTTGTTGATGCTCTGTTCAGCCGTCCTCAACATGTTGAGTAAATCTGGCAGTGGTTTAACGATCTTGTTCATGTTATAGTTCATAATGAACTGTCCATAACTCTCGGGCAACGATTGCAACACGAGATCGGTTGCCAACTCTTGGCCGACCGGGAACCCAAGCCGGGCGAGATTCTCCAAGTACCCGATCATTCGGAGTACATGGGGTCCCACCGGGTTCCCTTATGCCAGATGACATTTGAACAGTGCCTTTGAGACCTCATACCTCTCTACCCTCGCCTGCTCTTGGAAGAGATTCTTTAGATGTTCGATCATATCGACTGCATTCATGTTTTCGTGTTGCTTCTGAAGCTCAGAAGTCATGGTGCAAAGCATAAGGCAGGCCGCATCATTAGCGTCATCAACGCGCTTTTGATACGCCTTTAAGGCAGCAGGTGTCTGGTTCTCTGGACCTTCTGGAACATGCTCCTCTATTGCGTACAGTTTCTTCTCTTGCTTGAGAACAATTCTCAAGTTTCTGTACCAATCAAGAAAGTTGGTTCCAGAGAGCTTGTCCTTCTCAAGGACAGATCGTAGGGAATGTTGTGAACTCGATGAGTTGTTTGCCATTTGGAATTCTACAAAAAGGTAAATACGCAAGTTTTAGTATTTGTGAATTTTTGACTATATTTAATAATGGCTAGTTTATTAAATATAGCTCCCACTATTTTTCGACGGATTAATAACCCTCAAGATATTAATGCGGAAAATATCCTTATATTTTCTAGTGGGCCAAGATCCATCTTTCATCTCCTTATGAGCTTGCTTAGGCAAGTCACCCATAATTTGACTACTTTAGGTAGGAACAATTCCAATTGCATCCCATATGCAACTCTTGGTTCAATCGGGCAAATAACTCCTTATTTATCCATCCATATGGATAATCCCAATTGATTGCCTCTAGGTTTCTTAATCAAATTAATAGCCTAGTTGTGTTCAACCTCTTATCTAAACAATTGCACATTGTTACGTGCCATCGCATTCCATCATTATGAACCAAGTCGCCATGCTTTGGCACGCACGAACTTGATAAATAATGATGATAATGAGTGTTTAAATAACGAGAAGGCAAAAACACAATATTTGAATTTTGAGGGATTTTAAATTCAATTTTTTTAATTGTTTTGTTGATCAATATCAACTAATCTATCTATTTGAGTTTGGGCACAACTCCAAATAATAGATCCGGGTTGTCTAATTATCTTATTATCCTAATTGCATGCATCATCCATACACCAACCACACAAATAATAAGACAATAAATAAACAACCACAAAAAGGAAATTAAACGTGATGTGGATATGGCCTTTTCTAGACTAAGATAATTCCAAGCCAATGGAATTATCTATGAACCCTAAGCAAACACATCTCCATGCGTCTTGATCTTTTGGTCCATCCTTCATAGTCTTGTGGATTGCTCCATGCTCCATGCTCCTTCTTTTGTGGCTTCTTTGGCTTTGGGCTTCTTTTCTCCAATCTTGGCTAACAATCTACTTTATCTAGCACTAACTAATATCTATACTAAATAAAATAAATCTCACAAGTTGAGAAAAAAAATGGCACGCAGGCCATAAAACCCTAATTAATTATTACAATTAATTGATCAGCTCGCAGGCCGTAAAACCAAACCACAAAATTAAACATCCACATCAAACCACATCCTAAGGCCATATCCAATCACCATGCGATTTGCACATAAATAGTTAAAATCCAATTTTAACGCGCTTGGTCAATTTTAATTGATTTTAGGATTTCTAGGGTTAAAACGGTCCATGGGCCCAACAATCCAATTGCCCGGGCCCATTAAAGTGAACCACAAGGCCCTAGGGACGGCCCGACCCAAAACTCGCAAGCTAGGCGCGCGGGTTAGGGCCGCCCGGCCCCTTAGGGCTCCCAAGCTTGGGCGGCAAGCAAGGGGCGGTCCCTAGGGGGGCCGAACCCTTCTATGAGAGTTGTTTTCAAAACAACTCCCTTGCTTGGTGCCCAAGTTTGGTTGTTTCCTTGTTTTGGGAGAACTCCTTCTTCCCCAAGGATGCCCAAACCCTAGATCTATGATCCTAAAATTTCTCAAACTCACCAATTCATGCATCCAATGCAAAAATTGGGTCTTGTTATGATTAATTGTTTACAAATTGCATCCCATGCTTGATTTGTCTTGTTTTACACGATAAACAATCAAATTAAGGTGTAAAACAACAAGAATGTAACACATAAACCACGTTTATGCTCTATGACCTGTGGCTCTGATACCACTGTAGGGTTTTGATTCATGGATCGCGCAGCAGAAACATAATCAAACATAAACCATGCAAAACCCTCCAAGGATCACAAGTATAGATGCATAACGATGGTAAAGGTAAGAAATCATAAACACACCTTTGGGTTCTCCTTGATGACTTCAAACGCGAATAATGTCACGTTCTCTATAGTTGATCCACGCCTAGAGTTGATCCTAGATCTCCCAAACTCCTTGGTGCTAGCCCGGATTAGGAAGAGGAAGAACGAATCACGCAAAACGAGACAAAAAGGGGGTTTCGGCCCCTTTTTGGCCGACGGGGTGAGGGCGGCGGCAAGGGGGTCGGTTCGGCCTCCTTGTTGCTTGCTCTCTCTCCTTTTGTTCTCTCCCACTCTTGTTATGTTCACTAATGAGCATAAGTTATAAGGAAGGAGGGTCCTTTATATAGTCCGACAACTCTTTGTTAACTACCTAAAGGACTTATTCTAGTCCAACTAGAATTCAATTTAGTCCCTTCCTTGCAAATTAGTCCCTACTAAGTTTGCAAGGTTTTGCAAAGTGATCCTTCTAATTAATTAATCCAATTAATTAATTCCCAAATCTAGTTCAACTCTATATAGCGTGTGACCCCATAGGTTCTATCTAGTTGGTAGCAACTATTTGCTAATATGGAGCGGTTTCTAGCAAAACATCCATTCTAGCCAACCAATAGAATAGTCATCTTGACAACCTTTGTACAAGTAATTGTCTCATCCCTTTGCCTCCATATCCGGATTGGACACGAGACATACAAGTCACACTCGTATATCCAATCCATAGTTTCTCGATCCATGGGAATAGCCTTATTCGTGCAAATAACATCAATATCCCATATTGATTTATTTGAGTCTGGCCAGACATTCTATAAGCACTATCCCTCGAGTGGCCTAGGATATTTGCTCCCGTTATGTGGGAGGGGCAAATCATCTCTACGTCCACTACGATCTCTAAGCTTGCTTCTCATTGTATCCAGTACACGCCTTTATAACTACCCAGTTACGGTGTAGCGTTTAACGCTACCAAGATCACAATGATCCACAACTAGAATATCTAGTGACTTCAAGTCTAAGGATGACAATACCATTAATTGCACCGCGAGAAGCATTTGTGACTCAACATAACATGTATGTAGCCTTCGCGGAGATGGGTCAATCCAGTGCAACATTCCGTAATGCACACCTATGTGTTGGATCGTGATATCTCCATATCAATCCAACCCCATACTAGTCTATAGATGATTGTCCCATTTAATCATTATACTTGACTAGGGATATTTAAGATAAACAACACAATTGTAAATCTAAGGACTTCATTATATTAAATATCCAATAAATAATAAATGAATTTTCTATCCATATACAAATTCATACTAAACTAGATTGCCTCTAGGGAATCTATTTCAACATCTGCTACACCAATTACTCACTGCTGCACAAATTTGAACGTCACAAAACTCCATGTTATCATGTTCTAACTCTATGTACGCTTTCTATGAACTAAATAATAATTATGAACACAATGTTTGGAACGTATACTTCCTACACTTATCACTCGAGCCGAATCCTGAATCCTACGGGTGCATATAGTAAAAGAAGTATACCTTAAGCTCCAAGCGTTGCATTGGAACGTATACTTATTTTTTGGGTATCACTTCCTCTATCGGGTCTTCCTCAGGTTCATAGTTTGGGCCTCCATTCATCATTTGAAGAAGCGTCTCGAACACCTTGAGTTTTCTTTCTGTGTGCTTTGGTCTAGCCAGGCACTGACCGTTGGGCACGTACATGTCCTCGTTGGGCACCCATTGTCCCTCTACAGAGATGACTAGGTCGGGGTAGTCCTTCTTCACTTCCTTCCATGGGAAGGTATTTTGTAATCCTCCAATTATGACGTCGCATACCATCAATGGGTTTCGGAAAATTGGGCCTCCATGAGTGAAACTCCATTGAAGGCACCGATTTGTAATGTGTGCACAATAGTTGGCAATGCTCTCTTGGCCTTCCAAGAACCTCACGCGATAGGGTGAGTATCCAGGTCCAATAGTTGGTGAAGATGGTTCGGGTTCAAAATGGGAAACCATTTGAAAAAGAAAGGAATAAAGTCTCAGCATTGTCCTATACCATGCGTACTCTCAAAATCGTAAAGCAATTAATAACAAGCAATTGGGGCACAAAACATACCAAATAAGAATAAATCTCAAATAAATCACAAAGTGCCACTAAACTATCCCACAACCCCGGCTTATTCAAATTTTAAATTCTTTTATCTATGTCCATTTTAAATTAATCTACAGGTTTTAAATTTTTCTTTTTGGATTGCCGAGCTCTAATACCAACTGTAACAGCCCCAAATTGACCAAACCGGAAACTTGGGGGTGTCAGTCCGTACCCGAGATTAAACCCGGATACAAGGAGGTTTAAACAGAGAATCCAACATAATCTATAAAAGCTTAAAGTACTTAGTAAAACTTAAAACGTTTCACCTCAAACACAGGCCTTATTCAAGCTAAATCCAAAACTAGTAGAAGAAGTACTAAGAAAATTTAACGTGACAAATCTAGATGATGTGATTCGCACACCCATTAAGACAAGCTCCCATCTAAACCTCATGTGCAGAAAACAAAAGAGAAAACCACAGTTCTAAAGTTCAGCAAAGATACTGAGTAAATAAACACCCAAGCATGTAAACAGATTACTGAGTAAATAAACACCCAAGCATGTAAACAGATTATGAGGCATTTTACAAACAGGGAGCATTTTATAGTAGTTTATAGCTAAAACAAAGTGTAAATAGAAGCTTGACACTTATAAGAAAACAATAGAGATTTAAATTTCATTATTTTAATTAGGAAGTCCCAAAATTACATATTCATCATGTCACATCCCCCTCCCGCCGACCCCGTTTAGCGATTAATTAAACATGCGTTAACGGGAGGAGGGTGCGACATGCCGGTGAGGCCTTGACTCGTCGAGAGGCTAAATAAGTTAATTTGAAAATTCATGATAAAAGTTTCTAAAATAACTTCGCGGAAGCGTAAATAAAAATTACTTGGGGTCGTCTTGATAAACAATTTGAATTGTAAAGAAAAGAAAGTTGGAAGATAAAAATTCAATGTCATTTAGTCATCTCGACTCATATCGTAAGCAAAGCATAACCGGGAAAGGTTCTAGGTATCATACAAGGGCTCAAATAAAGTCTTATATATATAATTATACAACTCTTACATAGTTAAAAAAATTACTATCATGTAATCTACCATAGCTACAAGTCGACTAGCATTCTAACAATGTCTAAGCACATATGCATCACGGAGCACGTTATCACATATCAAATTAACGCCTTGCTACTTCTTGCTTCTTACATGTCCTTAAAACCTGGAAAAAAGAGTAACGTAAAAGGGGGAGCTAAACTAGCTCAGTGAGTTACATCTACGCCCCTCTGTAGGTTTGGAAAACTAAAAGGGGCTAACTTTTCCATGGAGCATCATGAACATAAGCCATAGTCATACTTACATATACTTGTGAAACTTGAAAGATCATGGCATTCATAAAACATAACTTGCATCGTAAAGAAAGCGTAACGTAAAGCATAACTTGTATCGTGTGAAATCGCATTGTTCCAAGTAGGAACCTTGCTTGGTCTCGCGTAGAGACCTTATCATACATGAATGTGTTTGCTTAGTTTCTTATCTTAGGGCCCGTGTAACCTTCGTGACTTAACATAACATAACGTAGGGACATGCCCATCGCACGGCTCGTGAGGCGACGCATTGCCTGCTTATATTGTCCCGACAAAAGGGCCGTAGTTTGCCTATACCCGACAGGGGGTTTCACTGCCTTTCTGAAAACATTTTTTAATCTAAAATCATTCTTTATTTTTCTTAGCATCCATGGGGCATAAAACGTTTACTTGATTCGAAAGAATATATACATACATACATAATAGGGAAACATGAACATGCATAAGCTTGTAAGAAACTTGATGTTCGGTACAACTTTGGGAGGTAGGGTAACTCACCTTGCGACCTTAAACCATTCATTTTATATTTATTAGTCAAAATTCGACCAACTTTAAGCACACGAGCATCAACTCCACGTCAAGTAAATAGCAAAGAAGACTACAAATCATACATATAAGCACTTAGCACGAAATCAGTTCAAACATAGCATATAATCACTTGGCACGAAATTATTCCAAACATAGCACATGCTCAAATCACTTAGCTAAACGACACTGGTCTTATCAATGCAAGAAGAACTAACTTCTCACATATTCATATCTAGAACCTTATACTTATTATTAGATGCATATGACATGTCTAATGCAACACATGAATGCTATATGACATATTATGAACTAAAAATGAACTTACATAAACTAGCTTTAATAACCTTGATAAACTTCTAGATTATGCTCATAAGCAAAGTGTAACTATCGCTAGTTTGGAAATTCATAGGTGGCTCAAACTAATTATTTATGACCCAAAATTTTGAAATATCATAGATAAAGAGTTTATTGTTAACATATAAAAATATCTAAAATTATGAAAACTTTTAAGTATTTTTAAACATAAACTTTAAAAGTTGTTTAGGTATAAAACAGATACTGAAAAGCGGTCTTGGGAATAAATTTATAAACTATTCATAAAAATTAAAAAAATTATGAAATTTTAATAGGAAGTAAATAACGCCCATGGGAACAACATATCCACATTTGGTAACCATTGGAGTAGAATAAGTACATGAAATGTATGAAAAACCTCACAGGTCTGGGTTGTGCAGAGTTTTAAAACAGAACTGATTTTAGGCCGATTAAAAATTAAATACAAGTCCAATGAATCTGAAATTTTTACCGTGGAAATACCACATGAAATTACACAAACTGTAAATTTTTCATAATTTTCTGAAAAGTTAAAGTAATTTTATCCATTTTGTGAAAATCAGCTCAAAACATGGGTTTTATGGTTCACTATAATTCAAAACTTGTTGCATGCAAGAAATTATCTACCAAGATCTGAAATTGAACTACTAAAAGGTCTAAATCATATAAATATATAACCAAAAAACTCATTTTTGTACATGCATGTGTCTAGATCATGAGGATGATGATGAATCAAGAACATGCAACCATAAATCCACCATGTTTTCATACAAATGAGATGATCAATGCTAAAATCTTGCCTTAAAAATGATGGATCACTAAAATGCAACCAAAGATTTTCCATGAAATCACAAGAATGAGAAGTGAATGACAAAAATCACGATGTAGATGCAAAATATGTAGAACTTACTCATACTTTGACGGTGTTCTTGATGTGGATTTGGAGAAGTGGGGATTAATGGCTCCTAGGGGCTTCAATCTTGATGAATATGCCCAAGACTTGTTACCCACTTGATATACTAACACCCAAGATGGATTTCCAACACTTAAAACCTCAAAAGAAATAATTTTTGGATCATGTTTTTGGAGGGTCAAGAACAAAATCGGGTTGGAGATGAAGATGAGAGAAATGAGAGCTTGGGGCACTTCTAAAGAGAGAGAGAGAGATGTGGAAAAAGTGAGGAAAAATATGCACTACAAGGCATATATATATCCAAGAAATTGAGTGTGATGGTCACACCATAATGAGTGAGAACAAGCATGTTTCTGTTGGAATAGATGCCCTAGAGGCAATCTAGTTTAGTATGAATTTATTTGTGGCTAGAAATTCATTTATTATTTATTGGATATTTAATATAATGAAGTCCTTAGATTTACAATTGTGTTGTTTATCTTAAATATCCCTAGTCAAGTATAATGATTAATGGGATAATCATCTATAGACTAGTATGGGGTTGGATTGATATGGAGATATCATGATCCAACACATAGGTGTGCATTAGGGGTAATGTCGCACTGGATTGACCCATCTCTGAGAAGGCTACATACACGTTATGTTGAGTCACAAGCGCTTCTCGCGGTGAAATGGTATTGTCATCCTTAGACTTGAAGTCACTAGATATTCTAGTTGTGGATTATTGTGATTTTGGTAGCGTTGAACGCTACACCGTAACTGGGTAGTTATAAAGGCGTGTACTGGATAAAATGAGAAGCAAGCTTAGAGATCGTAGTGGACGTAGGGAGGATTTGCCCCTCCCACATAACGGGAGCAAATATCCTAGGCCACTCGAGGGATAGTGCTTATAGAATGTCTGGCCAGACTCAAATAAATCAATATGGGATATTGATGTTATTTGCACGAATAAGGCTATTCCCATGGATCGAGAAACTATGGATTGGATATACGAGTGTGACTTGTATGTCTCGTGTCCAATCCGGATATGGAGGCAAAGGGATGAGACAATTACTTGTACAAAGGTTGTCAAGATGACTATTCTATTGGTTGGCTAGAATGGATGTTTTGCTAGAAACCGCTCCATATTAGCAAATAGTTGCTACCAACTAGATAGAACCTATGGGGTCACACGCTATATAGAGTTGAACTAGATTTGGGAATTAATTAATTGGATTAATTAATTAGAAGGATCACTTTGCAAAACCTTGCAAACTTAGTAGGGACTAATTTGCAAGGAAGGGACTAAATTGAATTCTAGTAGGACTAGAATAAGTCCTTTAGGTAGTTGGCAAGGAGTTGTTGGACTATATAAAGGACCTTCCTTCCTTCCTTCCTTCCTTTCCACAACTTATGCTCATAATTGAACATAACAAGAGTGGGAGAGAACAAAATGAGAGAGAGCAACAAGCTAAGGAGCCGACCGCCCCCTAGCTCGCCGCCCCGTCCCCGTCGGCCCCAAAGGAGGCCGAAACCTCCTTTGGTTCGTCTCGTTTTGCGTGATTATTCTTCCTCTTCCTCTTTCCGGGCTAGCACCAAGGAGTGGGAGATCTAGGAATCAACTCTAGGCGTGGATCAACCATTGAGAACGTGACACAATTCGCGTTTGAAGTCATCAAAGGAGAACCCTAAGGTGTGTTATTGATTTCTTCCTTTACCATCGTTATGTCTCTTGACTTGTGATCCTTGGAGGGTTTTGCATGGTTAATTTTGTTTCCGTTGCGCATCCATGAATCAAAACCCTACAGTGGTATCAGAGCCACAGGTCGTAGAGCATAAACGTGGTTTATTTGTTACGTTTTAGTTGTTTTACACCTTGAATTGATTGTTTATCGCGTAAAACAAGACAAATCAAGCATGGGATGCAATTTGTCAATAATCTATCATAACAAGATCTTATTTTTGCATTGGATGCATGAATTGGTGAGTTTGAGAAATTTTAGGATCTTAGATCTAGGGTTTGGGCATCCGTGGGGAAGAAGGAGTTCTCCCAAAACAAGGAAACAACCAAACTTGGGCACCAAGCAAAGGAGTTGTTTTGGAAACAACTCCCTCAAGGAGGTTCGGCCCCCCTAGGGGACCGCCCCTCTTGCTTGCCGCCCAAGCTTGGCCGCCCTAGGGGCCGGACGGCCCTAGCCCGCGGCCTAGTCGCGTGGGTTATGGGTCGGGCCCGCCCTAGGGCCTTGTGGTTCACCTTTCGGGCCCGGGCAATTTGATTGTTGGGCCCATGGACCGTTTTAACCCTAGAAATCCTAAAATCAATTAAAATTGACCAAGCGCATTAAAATTAGATTTTAACTGTTTATGTGCAATTCGCATGGTGATTGGATATGGCCTTAGGATGTGGTTTGATGTGGATGTTTAATTTTGTGGTTTGGTTTACGGCCTGCGAGCTGATCAATTACTTGTAATAATTAATTAGGGTTTTATGGCCTGCGTGCCATTTTTTTTTTCTCAACTTGTGAGATTTATTTTATTTAGTATAGAAGTTAGCTAGTGCTAGATAAAGTAGATTGTTAGCCAAGATTGAAGAAAAGAAGCCCAAAAACCAAAAGGAGACACAAAAGATGGAGCATGGAGCATGAAGCATTCCACATGACTATGAAGGATGGACCAAAAGATCAAGATGCATGGAGATGTGTTTGCTTTTAGGGTTCATAGATAATTCCATTGGCTTGGAATTGTCTTAGTTAGAAAAGGCCATATCCACATCACGTTTAATTTTTGTTTTGTGGTTGTTTAATTTATTGTCTTATTATTGTGTGGTTGGTGTATGGATGATGCATGCAATTAGGATAATAAGATAATTAGACAACCCGGATCTATTATTTGGAGTTTTTCCCAAACTCAAATAGATAGATTAGTTGATTTTGATCAACAAAACAATTAAAATTGAATTTAAAATCCCTCAAAATTCAAATATTGTGTTCTTGCCTTGTCGTTATTTAAACACTCATTATCATCATTATTTATCAAGTTTGTGCGTGCCAAAGCATGGAGACTTGGTTCATAATGATGGAATGCGATGGCACACCTCGTGTGCAATTGTTTAAATAAGACGTTGAACACAACAAGGCAATTAATATGATTAAGAAACCTAGAGGCAATCAATTGGAATTATCCATATGGATGGATAAATAAGGAGTTATTTGCCCAATTTAACCAAGAGTTGCATAAGGGATGCAATTGGAATTGTTCCTACCTAAAGTAGTCACATTATGGGTGACTTGCCAAAGCAAGCTCATAAGGAGATGAAACATGGATCTTGGCCCACTAGAAAATATAAGGATATTTTCCGCATTAATATGTAGAGGGTTATTAATCCGTAGTAAAATAGTGGGAGCTATATTTGATAAACTAGCCATTATTGAATATAGTCAAAAATTCACAAATACTAAACTTGCGTATTTACCTTTTGTAGAATTCCAAATGTCAAACAACTCATCGATTTCACAACATTCCCTACGATCTGTCCTTGAGAAGGACAAGCTCTCTGGAACCAACTTTCTTGATTGGTACAGAAACTTGAGAATTGTTCTCAAGCAAGAGAAGAAACTGTACGCAATAGAGGAGCATGTTCCAGAAGGTCCAGAGAACCAAACATCTGCTGCCCTAAAGGCGTATCAAAAGCGTGTTGATGAAGCAGATGATGTGGCCTGCCTTATGCTATGCACCATGACTTCTGAGCTTCAGAAGCAACATTAAAACATGAATGTTGTCGATATGATCGAGCATTTGAAGCAGCTCTTCCAAGAGCAGGCAAGGGTAGAGAGGTACAAGGTCTCTAAGGCACTGTTCAAGTGTCATCTGGCAGAAGGGAACCCGGTGGGACCCCATGTACTCCGTATGATCGGGTACTTGGAGAATCTCGCCCGACTAGGGTTCCCGGTCGGCCAAGAGTTGGCAACCGATCTCGTGTTGCAATCGTTGCCCGAAAGTTATGGACAGTTCATCATGAACTATAACATGAACGAGATCGTGAAACCACTGCCAGATTTACTCAATATGTTGAGGACAGCTGAACAGAGCATTAACAAGGGTAAGGGCAAAGCCATTATGATGGTACAGAAAGGAAATGGCAAAAGGTTTGCCTCATCCTCCAAGGGCAAAGGCAAGTCAGTTTCCAAGTCCAAGGAACCTGCCCTTAAGCCTGTTGGTGGCATTTCCAAAGGTGTGACTAAAGGTGAGTGTCACTACTGTAGTCAGCCTGGACACTGGAGGAGGAACTGCCCAAAATATCTGGAGGACAATAGGCTTGGAATAGTGATTCCACCACCACCAGGTATTTTTGTTGTAGATGTCAATTTAATTGTCTCTACATCGTGGGTATTAGATACTGGATGTGGATCTCATATTTGTCGAAATATGCAGGATCTAAAGAGAAGTAGAAGATTGGCTAAAAGAGAGGTAGATCTGCACGTTGGGAATGGAGCAAAGGTTGCTGCGTTGGCCATAGGCGTGTGCGAGCTATCTCTGCCTTCAGGATTAGTTTTAGAATTAAATAATTGCTATTTTGTGCCTGCTATGAGCAGAAACATTATTTCTATTTCTTGTTTGGACAAGGATGGTTTTATTATTTCAATAAAGAACAATTGTTGTTCCTTTTATTTGAATAATATTCACTATTTTAGTGCGCAATTATTTAAAGGACTATATGTCCTTGATCTAAGCAATCATGTCTACAACATTAATACCAAGCGGATTAAAATAAATGATTTAAATCCAGCTTATTTATGGCACTGTCGTTTAGGCCACATAAATGAGAAACGTGTATCTAGACTCCATAAAGATGGATTACTAGACTCATTTGATTTTGAATCATATGAGACATGTGAAGCTTGTTTATTGGGAAAAATGACAAAGTCCCCTTTCAATAAGAAAGGTGAGAGGACTAGTGAGCAATTGGCGCTCATACATACTGATGTGTGTGGGCCATTTGCCACGCTTGCCAGGGGTGGTTACATCTACTTCATTACGTTTACTGATGATTACAGTAGATATGGATTTGTGTACCTTATGAGGGCAAAATCCGAATCCTTTGAAGTGTTCAAAGAATTCAAGAATGAAGTAGAGAAGCAACTTGGCAAGAGTATCAAAGCTCTGCGATCGGATCGTGGAGGAGAATACTTAAGCCAAGAGTTTGAAGACTATCTTAGAGAGTGTGGGATCGTGTCCCAACTCACTCCACCCGGAACGCCACAATGGAATGGCGTGTCTGAGAGGAGGAATCGAACCCTATTGGATATGGTTCGATCTATGATGTGTCAAACCGATCTTCCATTATCATTTTGGGGCTACGCTCTATTAAGTGCAGCTTTCACCATTAATCGTGTTCCATCTAAATCAGTCATGAAGACACCATATGAGATGTGGAGTGGGAGGCGTCCCACACTGTCGTTCATGAGGATTTGGGGCTGCGATGTCTATGTAAAACGTTTACAATCAGACAAGCTAGGGCCAAAATCGGATAAGTGCAAATTTGTGGGGTACCTAAGGAAACTAAGGGATACTACTTCTACAATCCAACCGAGAACAAAGTGTTTGTTGCTCGGACCGGCGTGTTTCTAGAAAGAGAGTTTGTCTCTAAGGAAGCAAGTGGGAGGGCTGTAGAACTTGAAGAAGTTCAAGAACCACAAATCACTGAACCGATTATGGAACATGAGCAGGAACCACAAACGGTTGGGGAGCAACCTGTTCAGGTAACACAAGAGCTTCGTTGATCTAGTAGAGTGCGCCAGGAACCCGAGAGGTATGGACTTCTCGTGACCGATTCCGGTGACACGATGCTCATAGATGATGAGCCTACTACCTATGAGGAGGCCATGAATGGCCCAGACTCTCAAAAGTGGCTAGAAGCCATGAGATCCGAGATGGAATCCATGTATACCAACAAAGTATGGACTTTGGTGGAACCACCCGAAGGGGCGCGCCCCATAGGGTGCAAATGGGTCTTCAAGAAGAACATCGACATGGATGGTAATGTGATTACCTATAAAGACCGATTGGTGGCTAAAGGATTCAGACAGATTCATGGTATTGACTATGATGAAACCTTTTCACCAGTCGCTATGACCAAATCCATCCGAATCCTACTTGCGATTGCAGCATACCACGACTATGAGATTTGGCAGATGGATGTCAAAATAGCATTCCTTTATGGGAATCTCCTCGAGGATGTGTATATGATACAGCCGGAGGGTTTTGAGGATCCAAAGCAAGCCAACAAAGTCTGTAAGCTGCAACGATCCATTTATGGATTGAAGCAAGCTTCTAGGAGTTGGAATCGACGTTTTGATGAAGTAGTCAAAGAGTTTGGCTTCATCAGAAACGAAGATGAGTCTTGTGTCTACAAAAAGGTTAGTGGGAGCTCTGTAGCTTTTCTGGTCTTGTATGTATATGACATACTACTCATTGGACACGACGTTCCCATGCTACAATCTATTAAAGATTGGCTAGGGAAGTGTTTCTCAATGAAGGACTTAGGGGAAGCAGCCTATATACTTGGTATAAAGATCTATAGAGATAGGTCTAAGAGGTTGCTAGGCCTAAGTCAAAGTATATATATTGACAAGGTGTTGAAACGGTTCAACATGCAAGATTCCAAGAAGGGATTCTTGCCCATGTCACATGGAATCACTTTTTCGAAGAGTGGTTGTCCTTCCAATGAGATTGAGAAGAAACATGAGTAGAATACCCTATGCCTCGGCCATAGGATCTATCATGTACGCCATGTTATGTACAAGACCAGATGTGTCATATGCCTTGAGTATGACAAGCAGATACCAATCCAATCCGGGTGAGAGTCACTGGATTGCAGTCAAGAATATCCTAAAGTACTTGAGAAGAACTAAGGATGCTTTCTTGATATTTGGCGGTAGGAAGAGTTGCGTGTAAGGGGTTACACTGATGCAAGCTTCCAAACCGACAGAGATGACTTTAGATCACAGTCGGGATATGTGTTTTGCCTGAATGGAGCAGCGGTGAGCTGGAAGAGTTCCAAGCAAGAGACGGTAGCTGATTCTACAAAAGAGGCTGAGTACATTGCTGCAAATGGCGCAGCAAAGGAAGTTGTTTGGATCAGAAAGTTTGTTTCTGAACTTGGTGTGTTTCCTAGCATTGCGGATCCAGTCGAGTTGTACTGTGACAACACTGGGGCAATCGCGCAATCAAAGGAACCCAGGTCGCACCAGAAGTCCAAGCATGTGCTCATGAAGTTTAATCTGATTCGAGATATTATTGATAGAGGAGACATTCGGATATGCAAGATTCCTACAGATGATAATCTGTCAGACCCTCTTACAAGCCGCTCACGCAGTGGAAGCATGAAGGGCACACTAGGAGTATGGGCATACGAGATGCGCCAGATTGGCTCTAGTGCAAGTGGGAGACTGTTGGAATAGATGCCCTAGAGGCAATCTAGTTTAGTATGAATTTATTTGTCCCTTAGAAATTCATTTATTATTTATTGGATATTTAATATAACGAAGTCCTTAGATTTACAATTGTGTTGTTTATCTTAAATATCCATAGTCCAGTATAATGATTAATGGGACAATCATCTATTGACTAGTATGGGGTTGGATTGATATGGAGATATCATGATCCAACACATAGGTGTGCATTAGGGGTAATGTCGCACTGGATTGACCCATATCTGAGAAGGCTACATACACGTTATGTTGAGTCACAAGCGCTTCTCGCGGTGCAATGGTATTGTCATCCTTAGACTTGAAGTCACTAGATATTCTAGTTGTGGATTATTGTGATTTTGGTAGCGTTGAACGCTACACCGTAACTGGGTAGTTATAAAGGCGTGTACTGGATACAATAAGAAGCAAGCTTAGATATCGTAGTGGACGTAGATAGAATTTGTCCCTCCCACATAACGGGAGCAAATATCCAAGGCCACTCGAGGGATAGTGCTTATAGAATGTCTGGCCAGACTCAAATAAATCAATATGGGATATTGATGTTATTTGCACGAATAAGGCTACTCCCATGGATCGAGAAACTATGGATTGGATATACGAGTGTGACTTGTATGTCTCGTGTCCAATCTGGATAGAGACAAAGGGATGAGACAATTACTTGTACAAAGGTTGTCAAGATGACTATTCTATTAGTTGGCTAGAATGGATGTTTTGCTAGAAATCGCTCCATATTAGCAAATAGTTGCTACCAACTAGATAGAACCTATGGGGTCACACGCTATATAGAGTTGAACTAGATTTGGGAATTAATTAATTGGATTAATTAATTAGAAGGATCACTTTGCAAAACCTTGCAAACTTAGTAGGGACTAATTTGCAAGGAAGGGACTAAATTGAATTCTAGTAGGACTAGAATAAGTCCTTTAGGTAGTTGGCAAGGAGTTGTTGGACTATATAAAGGACCTTCCTTCCTTCCTTCCTTCCTTCCCACAACTTATGCTCATAATTGAACATAACAAGAGTGGGAGGGAACAAAAGGAGAGAGAGCAACAAGCTAAGGAGCCGACGACCCCCTAGCTCGCCGCCCCGTCCCGGTCGGCCCCAAAGGAGGCCGAAACCTCCTTTGGTTCGTCTCGTTTTGCGTGATTCTTCTTCCTCTTCCTCTTTCCGGGCTAGCACCAAGGAGTGGGAGATCTAGGAATCAACTCTAGGCGTGGATCAACCATAGAGAACGTGACATAATTCGCGTTTGAAGTCATCAAAGGAGAACCCTAAGGTGTGTTATTGATTTCTTCCTTTACCATCGTTATGTCTCTTGACTTGTGATCCTTGGAGGGTTTTGCATGGTTAATTTTGTTTCCGTTGCGCATCCATGAATCAAAACCCTACAGTTTCAAATCCTATGATGAACACTATTTATTTCCTATTGATGCATGTACTTGGTGTAACCAAAACATTCAACTAAATCTAATTCTATATTTTATTTCTCATACATATTTTGCACAAAAGACCTTAAACTTTATCTAAAAGACATTATAGTTTACATGAAACAAACATACAACTTGATTTCTATTTTAGCTTGTATAACTTTTTTTTTAACAAAAAGTCTAGCAAAATTAACACAATAGCAACCTTAACACACTCATTTTGGCACTTTAAGGTTAAACATATAGCATAAATATGCGGGTTACTACATTCTACCCACCTAATAAAGAGTTCGTCCCCGAACTCGCTTAGCGCATTTCTAACATGAATGTAATCATATTAGATTTTATCTAACTTGAAATCACTGCACAACTTAGCCGTATAGGTTATCTTACCGTCAAACTCGGTTTGGCAAATACATCAAGCCTTTCACGCTTACTAGAGGGAACAATACGCAGTGTCGTCACACTTTGTACTGCTCCAGCAAGCTCGTAATTGCTCCAGAGGTCCTGTCTTACGAGAGGGAACAATACATCGTGTTGTCACACTTTGTACCGCTCCAACAAGCTCGTAATTGTGTTAGAAGTCCCCGTTGGACCGTAGAACATAGTGGGAACAACTTATAGCATCGTAATGATGATATAGTTGCTCGTCCAACTTGCACATTAGCGGCCCAAACACTTGAGATTCGCACATTGGTTGAACTTTCAAAATGCTCATATTACAATTAATTCACTTACTAACATGCATATATATCAGACACAAAACATACATGACATGCATAACTTACACATGATACATCACATAATTTATATGCTCAATTGTTAAAAATATAAACATACTTCAAGCACATAACCTGGACATAACATACGTTTCATGACATAAATAAACAAACGTACTTCTCACAAATTTAATTCGGACATGATTTCACTCGTCGCATATAAACACTTCAATTAGAACAACCAATAACATAGTTCAAAGCATGTTATACTTTCTATTTTTTTTTTTAAACATCATACATAATCAAGAAACATAGCATACTTAGTTTCCATCATCTTCACATAACATGTACATGCGTTTACATATATAGCACCCTACATAAATGAAAGAGACGTCATGATAGCATATGAATCACATAAACACACTTATCATACCGTAACATATAAAAGCACTCCACGTACTTAATATTATCATCTTGTCATGAAAATATTATAGAATGTAAATCTAATATCACACTTGGTTCGTGATCACATAACATGAACATGCTTCTTCACTTTCCATATCTTACATGTCATACTCTTAAAATATAAGTCATAAGGTTTACAATACATGTATCATTCACATAATATGCATGCTTAAACCATTACATAACAAATCAAAAACATGATACTATACTTGATTCATGAGCTCTTATCTTATTCATACTTTCATCGTGTATTTATGGGGCATACTACAATCTTAATCATGGTCTTGTAAGGCAACATGTCATTTTCCTTGTCTCATGCATGACTAATGAAAGCTAGACATTTGAATTTAAATCACTCACACATATTCATACTCATATACCATAAATGATCATTTTAACTTCAAACATGATCGAGCATAAAATTTACAAATAATTCACGTAAGCATTTAAATAAGCTCTTAGGCACGTAAGTCACATAAAAATTCATACTTTTATGGGATCTAACTTACTTTCTTAAGCCTTATAATTATTAGCGACATACTAACATAGCATATAATCATACACATAACATACGTACAAATAAACTTTCATATAAGTAAGTACATAATGGGTCCTTAAGGTTTACTAATCTTACGTATCTATAACCTAATGCTCTGATACCACAAATGTCGCATCCCCTTCCCGCCGACCCCGTTTAGCGATAAATAAAACTTGCGTTAACGGGAGGAGGGCGCGACATGCCGGTGAGGCCTTGACTCGTCGAGAGGCTAAATAAGTTAATTTGAAAAGTCATGATAAAATTTTCTAAAAATAACTTCGCGGAAGCGTAAATAAAAATTACTTGGGGTCATCTTGATAAACAATTTGAATTGTAAAGAAAAGAAAGTTGGCAGATAAAAATTCAATGTCATTTAGCCATCTCGACTCATAACGTAAGCAGCGCATAACTCGGGAAAGGTTCTACGTATCATACAAGGGCTCAAATAAAGTCTTATATACACAATTATACAACTCTTACATACTTAAACAAATTACTATCATATAATCTACCATAGCTACAAGTCGACTAGCACTCTAACAATGTCTAAGCACATATGTGTCGTGGAGCACGTTATCACATATCAAATTAACGCCTTGCTACTTCTTGCTTCTTACATGTCCTTAAAACCTGCAAAAAAGGGTAACGTAAAAGGTTGAGCTCAACTAGCTCAGTGAGTTACATCTACGCCCCTCCGTAGGTTTGGAAAACTAAAAAGGGCTAACTTTTCCGTGGAGCATCATGAACATAAGCCATGGTCATACATACATATACTTTTGAAACTTGAAAGATAATGGCATTCATAAAACATAACTTTCATCGTAAAGAAAGCGTAACGTAAAGCATAACTTGTGTGCACAAGAGAATCCGGCGGGGAGCACTCTGTGTACACCGTAAGTAGGGGATCGGAGATGGCACAGGAAGAGTTGGGTTGTGTGTAGGGAGAGAGTAAGGCAGTAGTAATGTCTGAGAGAGAGATAGGGGTTTGGCAGAGCTTCCGCGTATGTCTGGTGTGTTCTCCCTCGTATGGAAGGGTTAACGTCCTATATATAACGGAGAATGTGACTGTTCCAGTGTGGTTAATGCGCCCATCAATGGAGGCTTAATTAGCTTAACCACAACGGCACGTTCGTCCGCATATATAGGGACCGTTACAGCACGTTGTGCGCGAATACCGGAACCGTTATGAGGTTGACCGGGTTTGACCGGATTGACCGGGTTTATGGAGCTCGTGCCATAAAACTCTCAAAATCAGTTACTAAAGGTCGCGCGCGGGCTTGGCTCGCACGCGAAAAGACTTACTCTAGCCTCCAAACCACTAAGTCCCTACAAGTCCCGTGCAGTGGTATGCGAGGGCCCTGTCTCGCAGCCCCCACATGGATCAGCGCGGCTGGTGATCCCGTGTGTGTGGAGCACAATATGGTGTGCCAGATGATTGCCACGTAGCCGAGATCTGTCAGTTCAGAAAGCACTATCTACATTAGCCCCCTTTCTGCGCGTGAAGACTTATAGCCGGATAGACTTCCATGCGCAGGAACCAACGTACGCGTCGCCGCCGCGCACTAATTCAAATGTATGCAGGTTCAGCCCTCATGCGTGCCATTATGACCTAAAACCCCTAGATTCGTGCTGTATGGCCTTTAGGGTTTTAGGCGTGACGTCAGCTTGTCCTGTGATTGCGCGATTCGACTGTGACGGTTGCGATTCGACTACTGAAAGGACGCAACCCTTCATTGTTTTTGGATAAATACTTTGTACTCTCCATTGTTACAAAGCATCACTTCTTTCTCTTAAAGTGAATGATACCCGGAAGCCTTCAAGAGCAGATTCAGATAATCAATCACCAGTTCTCTCTTGTCAATCGTCTTCTTCAATTGTGCACATCCAAGCAAGCTTTACCAAAACAAGGTTGTCCTTGTTCAATTGCGTTTGATATACTTATATATGCTTTGAACTGCGTTGAATCTTGCAAACCCATAACATATTATCCACTGCAACTTATGAAGAAGTTCTCGATCTTTGAATCTAATTTCAACCTAATCCCCAAATAGTAAGGATCTTGAAGATAGGGTTTTTGAAATCCCTGATAATGTAAACGATTCCAATCTTCTAATTTTGAAAATTGCCACTGGACTGTTCATCTTTCTTCCAATAAACCCTCGTATGCTTAAAACTGAATCTTGAAATTCGAACTAAAGCATGTGTATTTCTCCCCCCTTTTTTCTTGCTTTTCCGCAGGAATGGCAAAGACAAAAGGAACTAGACCCACTAAGGAGGACGAAGAAATACCTGATCTTCCACGGGCTTTATGGCGAAAAGCCCCCTATCAGGGTGGCAAAGACTTTTATCATGCCAGAGTTAAGGCGAAGAAATTGCCAATCGCCGTCTCTGGTGAAGCATTGCAAACGTTAACCCCTCCAGTTAACTCGGCGTTGCTCGAATTGATCGATTCCGAAGATTTGGTTCGACTAGGAGTCGAAAATGGGTACTTCCCATACACTGCAATTTCTACTCAAGCATTTGTTCAGAAATTGGACTTCATGGATGAATGGATTGACCATGTGTTGACCAATCATGCCGTGACTTTGAACGATGCCGGAATATACTTCGCAGTTCGTGCTATGAAGGGTGCTGCCGTGAAGCTGGATCAGTCCATGCTTCTAAACCTTCTTTCCCGTTACTCGCCTGCGACTCACACGTTCCATTTTGCTGAGTTCGAGGCTGCTCCCACGCTCGAAGATGTGCACATGTTGTATGATTTTTCTCCCGTAGGCGAGGTGGATCCTTTGAGCTCCTTGAGAACGGATGCGGAGATTGCCCTGTACAAGCAGATGGAGGAGTGCTTGGCAGAGGTGAAGAAAATTTCCACCCGGTGGACTCCTACAGAAGTCCTTCCTCACTGGCAGTTGGTTGACACATCTGCGAAGAATACTTGGAACAAGTGGGTCCAGTACTTTTTCCGTGACTATGCGAACAGCAGTATCACCAAGAAGCTTCTGAGTCGAAACCCGAAGGCTAAGAACTATGTGAATGGCAAGGGTTATCACTTGACCCTGTGCGCCTTCCTCTGTGCCTGGTTGTCGAGGTACTTAATCGATGGTCACCCACATGATGGAGTCTTTTACCACGTTCTGCCTCTTGCTGTGAAGTTGGCCCTTGGTCAGAAGGTCGCACTCGGACCCTTAGACTTGGGCACACTGTACTACAGGTTGGATTAGCTGGTTGTGGCGATGAAGGAGTCGCGTGGTCGCCTCGACGTACTGACTTACTTTAACATTGCTTTCTTGACAATGTGGGTCTTCGAGCGATGGCCCTCTTATGCCCCAGTCGCTTCCAAGCCCAGCAAATGGTGTCCCCCAGGTACGGAAGAGGAACGTAACAGCGGCAGGGCTGCGAGGTGGTTTGGAACTAACTATTCCAAGTGCGTTTGGAGCCTGATATGCGACAATCGGGAAGAGTTCATAGCTAGGCCCTATGCCATGCGCATTGAGAACGTGCGATGGTTTCCAAAACTGTATCCTTCTAAGGGTGTTGCCTTCTCAGAAGAGCTCCTTTTCGAAGGTGGAGAGCATTTCCACGAGCGCTATCGTGAATTCTTTTGCTGGTGCCTGAGAGGCTCCCTTCCTGCTCTCGCAGAGCATGTTCGCGAGCTCGCGCCGAGGTACGAGAGGATTACCGTGGATGTTGATCCCACTCGCGTTTCTCCCCAATTTGGCTTTGATGCAGTGGCACCCTCAATCTGGCCGCAGTCCATCATCAGAGGCTGCTACAAGCGGTTATTGTCGAGGGAGTTTAAAACAATCTTGATGAACAATCTTCCCTTCGAGCAACCTGCAGGTAACCGTGAAGGCGGCTGTTCCAGAAACTAGCTCGCTTACTGGAACGCCCAGCAGACGAGATTCGAGACGCAGTCGGTCCCCCAGCCAAGTAGAGCTCCTGTGATCAAGAGGAATTCTTTCCCTTTTCGTCCCAATTGTAGCCTGGACGAGTCTGAATATGGCTGCTATTCGTTGCTGGATCGCGAGAATCATCTATGTCCTTCCATCATTCTAGATGAAAAGATCGCTGCGGTTAGAAAAGGTGATTCGCATGTCATCAGATATAACGAAACTTTTGCTAAGGTAAGCAACTTCTCTTGCATGCGCTAAGCTTCTTTACTTCAATACAATAAATTGAAAACCTCATACTACGCTTCCTGCTGTAGTGCCATGTGCGGAGGTTTGCGTCTGGTGAGCGTTCCAAATCGCTGGTTACCACCATTGTTACTGCAAGAAGGCAAGGACAACCGTTTCGGCTGGCATCGAAAATGGATCCCGCGGTTGAGACCAAGATTCGCGAGATCATGAATGCTTTTGCTGATTCGCTGATAGACAACACTCCAGCCTTGTCTCTTCCTAGGGATGATCCGTCTCCTCCAGCGACTGCTGCCCCGAGAGCGAAGAGGCCCAGGAAAAAGGGAATTACAATTTCTTCCCCTAGGAGCGCTCCAACTTCCCCTCCTGCGAGGTCCCTCTCTGTCAGGGATAAAGGTAAAGGTCGCATGACCAGTAAAGCGCGGAAGGAGCTCGCAGTGGAGACCTTTGTTCCGTTCGACCAGGAGGAAGAAGAGGAGAGGCTGGAGCTAAGAGAAGGAGACGAAGAAGAGGAAAGAATTGAAGATGTCAGAGACAAAGAGGGAGATGCGATACATGAGGAAGAATCAGGAGGTATCTCAATCGTACTTTTCTTCCCATTATCTTAACTCTTTTGCAATCTGTTTTGAACAAATTGTTTCTTTAGCAGATGATGATGATGACGAGACCATTGGTGGCCTCTTGGCCAAGAAGCAGAAGAAAGGTTCTCATGCTGGCGTTTCTGATGAAACCATAAGCGAGGACATTCTTGCCGAGTCCAGGAGAACAGCTGCGGAGGCTGCTGAAAGAAGAAGGAAGCGAGAGGAAGAGGAGCTCGAACGCGTAAAGCAGAGGAGCCTAGAAGAACAACACGTCGACGACTTAGTGCGTCCAACTGATGAGGAAGATGTGCTTCCCGAAGAGGTTGATCCTCAAGGCGAAGAGGAGGATGCGGCTCCAGAAGAAGACGCAGCAGCTCTAGAGCAAGCCCAAGCAGACTTCGAAGAAATCGCAGGCGGTAACGAAGTTGAGATTTTTAATCTCGCAGTAACTTACCGAGATGTAATTGTCGGTGAACTAAATCACGGTGTGTCAAAAGCTGACATTCGTCGTTGGCTAGTAGGCAAGTGCGGTGAACCTTCAGGTAATCATTTGAGCAATATGTGTGAACTTGGCTTAGCAACCCAAACATAATCATGACTGGTTTCTTCACGCCCCAGGTCATGCTCACCTTAAAGACATGCTTAATGAAGATACATTAATAGGGCAAGGCTCCACGTCCTTAGCATATGACAAGGATGCTGCGATCCCACCTTCGCGTGGAGGTGCTCGCTCTTAGCTTACTAAAGATAATAAAATAATATACGATACAAGTTACCTCACACCATCGTATTTTGTATCGCAGGTAATGTTGAAGAGGCCGTGTTGGAGCAAAGGAATCAACCTTCTGCATCCTATGTCCCGGTGCCGAGTTCTCATACTGAGAAGCCCGTCGCAGCTGCCGAATATGCAGGAGAGCCCTTTGAAGACATCATTGAACTCTCTGATGATGCCGAAGCTGACACCGTGTTGATGGAGGAAGATGCCCATGCCGGTGCTGAGGAAATAAGAACGAACGCTGATGATGCCGTCGCACCTGAAGGTATCCTTCCTCCAGCTGCAACTTCTGCTGCCGCCATGTCTCCGGAAATGACTGAGCCTGCAGCGCCTCTTCCTGTGTGGAACTTTTGGGGTTCGCAGGTCGGGGCAGCAATCGCACCTGGTGTAGCTTATACTCTTCCCCCCAACTATGAGGAGTTAGAGCTCGCAGCTGATAAAAGGGCGATGGAGCGAGGACAATCTTCAACTGCCCCAGCGATGCGCATTCCTTATCTGCGCCAGATCCTTGAAGGAACCGGTATGTCGTGGTTTACTGTTCGCATCTTGCACTCTTTGCTTGCGAGTTTCTCGGTCTAATCTTGACTTTAACATTGCTTTAGGGTTGAAACAAGCCGACGTGGACTGGCTGATTCGCATGCGTCTGTCCTATCCCTAATCGTTTGTGAGGTCTTTGGAGATAGGCCCCTTTGATACAAGGCTGTTTCTGACTGAAGCCATCTGGATTCTAGAGCAGCTGTCCGCGGCCACACCTGCGACCATTTCTCCTCAAAGCGCGGAATTGCTTTTTGGTATGTGCCAGAACCTTCTTGCCAAAGTTCAAGGCAGGCTGGGCTTTGGGTGTCTTGTCAAAAGAGTTACCCTGATTCGCGCGGCCCTGACCTTGAAACGCGGCCACCAAAACCTCGCAGCTGAATAGCAGAAGGTAGAGCAACAAAGACAAAAGGTTGAAGAGGCTGTGAAGCTCTTTCATGAGATGAACGCCAAATGCGAGCAATTGAAACAAGAAGTGGAGCAAGTAGAAAATCTGAGCCGTCAATTTACTCCTAACGACTCCTTGGTCAAGGGCTTGTTTTGAAAGAGTAACAAATAAGTAGTTGAAACATTACTGTAATGTTGCTAGGGTTTCTCTCCCTTTTTTTTCAAAAAGAATTGAAGTGCCCGTTTTTCCCTTTCCGGGATTCGCTCGAATATCTCTGTGTATATCAATTTATGACGTCAGCAATTGATACTCTGCCTTGATTTTCGAGCTAATTGCTCATTAGATAAGCACGCCTTCCTCTGGAAGTCCATCCGTATCATGACTATCCGTCATTAATTAAGATACGCAACCGAATCGTCGTAGCCTTTAGTAGGGTAATTGATTGTTACCGCTTTTCAAGGCGTAAGTGGTTGACCCTTACCCTCTTTTCAAATTCTGCTGACTCATCTTGGTAACTGAAGAGTCTTCACAAGGTATATATAAACCCTGGCTTTTGCTATTTGGGTTGTTTATCCCACAATGTGGCTTGCCGTGAGTCCTTACGACTACTGGCTTCAACGCTTGTTTTTCGTTGATTCATGGCAACTTCAAGTTGTGAAACCTGAGTTTGCGCTTTGTGCTATAGAAATAGTTTCCAAGATCCGCTTTATAAGGCTTATTGATCTTTATAACTATCATATAGAAGATGCAGATAATACCTCATGTTTGTTCGAAGAATTTTCTTCTTCTATTATGCTTGTAGGTCATGTTTCCGGCCGCCTCCCGGCGAGGTGCAGCGCCGTACTGACCCTGCTACCGACTCGTAATGAACGGCGGGATTCTCCTCCAGCATGCCCGGAGGTTGATCATTCGCCACCATGTTCGTGAGCTCAGGATGGCGAGCCATAGTGCTCGTCCTTGTGGACAAGGAGCCCATTGCCAAAGGAATGACTGCTCCCCTGTTGTGCACAGCTGCATACGCCGGAACAGGTGGTTCCTCAGGAACGTTTCTTAGGCGTAAGACCAAAGAATGGCCTTGTCAGATCCTCGGATCTTGAACATAGCGTCGCATAGCCTTTGTGACGTTTGTAGGACATTCATTTTATAGCAAGACCCTACTTGCTACAGATCTTTGGTCGCAAGTCTTCGTATCGCATAGCTTTTGTTAGGACCGTTAGGTCGATCCTTTTCCATTTGGGATTTCCCCGATGAGTAACTTCTGTGTGCGAGTTACTATTTAGATGCATTGTAAGCCATGTTGGCTGCGTATTTAGCTTGAGCTGAGCTTTTTCGCTTGTAAGCTGTTATCTAGACAGATAAATTGTAAGTTATTTTGACTCATAATGATAAATCACTTTGTATGATTTGCTGTTTTGTTACAACAAACTACGATTTCGCACGTGTATTGACAAGTTTCGCCTTCTATAGTGCTGTATAAACACTTTTGCATTGTCGCGTATGATGTGCTATCTGCCGGATAGATTCGCATATATGTTTTTTTTAGATCGTTCGAGATCGTATTTGCGCAGCTTTGCTACCTCGGCGGATAGGCTTGCAATCTGCTTTAGATTCAAGTGCAGGTGCTATCTCATCAGATAGACTTTCGTAGATCACTTAAGATAATTTTTCATAGTGTCGCTATCATGACAGATAGACTTAAGCATCATTCTAAGATCGCATTTGTATAGTGCTGCTATCGTGACAGATAGGCTTTGGAAGATCAGTTGAGATCATGTTTGCATAGGCTGCTATCGTTGCAGATAGGCTTAAAAGATCAGTTGATATCCTACTTGCATAGGCTGCTATCGTTGCAGATAGGCTTAAAAGATCAATTAAGATGATTTTCGCATGAGCTGCTATCGTGACAGATAGGCTTAAAAGATCACTTAAGATCGTTCTCGCATGGGCTGCTATCGCGGCAGATAGGCTTAAAAGATCAGTTAAGATCGTATTCGCACGAGTTGCTATCGCATCGGATAGGCTTTTACCAACAGTAATAATAAATCAAATGAAGCAATAAAGATAGCTAGAAGTATAAAGTTCTTCTCATTTGGGAGAAGTCTTTTATTATAAAACTCTCGTATGGGAGAGACGAGATTACAATTCTCTCATATGGGAGAGAAGATATGTGAATCATGGCAATACGGAGCATAAAAAAAACGTTGTAATATAACGCGTATAACAAAAGAAGTTAAGGATAGTACTTCTTGATCCAGCGCGTATTGACTGAGCTTGGGGTTGAGGTTGTTCCATGTAACCTCCGTATGCTACAGTAGCCACTGTCAAAGACTTCCGTGACTTCAAAGGGTCCTTCCCAATTGGCTGCGAATTTTGGATGAGCTGCCTCTCGCATGCAATGATCAGATGCACGTAAGACCAAATCTCCAACTGCGAAGTCTCGACGTTGGACTGTTTTGTTGTACGCACGAGCAATCCTTTCTTGGTAACGTTTGTTGGTCCTTTTGGCTTGCTCCCGCTTTTCTTCTAGCAGGACTAGGTCATGATCGCGTTTGTTTTCATATAACGCGTGAAAAGCCAACCTTGCGGAGTTAACCTTCACTTCCGCTGGTACCACAGCCTCAGCTCCATAGCACAAAAGGAACGGTGAGACCCCTGTGGGTGTCCTTGGAGAAGTCCGATAAGCCCACAGGGCTATGCTTAAAGAATCAGCCCACTTCTTGTGGTCATCTGCGACCATCTTGTTCAAAATCCTCAACAGCGTTTTGTTGGTGGCTTCTGCTTGCCCATTCCCTTTCGGATAGTATGGAGTGGAGCATATCTGCCTGATGTTGTATTCTGCTAGCTTTGCGGCCACCTGGCGATTAACAAAAGGAGTGCCATTATCCGAAAGGATGGTGTTGGGAATTCCGAACCTGCATATGATACTTTCTTGGATGAAATGGACCACAGCTAACGCATTTGCTGTCTTCAGTGGTATTGCTTCTACCCACTTGGTGAACAATTCGGTCGCGGTGAGAATGAAGTGGTTCCCGTGCGAGGTCGGTCGAATGGGACCGATGAAATCCATAGCCCGTGTGTGAAACGGCCATGGTGTTCCCAATGCATGTAGATCTACAGCAGGGGCGTGCACTAGATTACCCTTGAATTGACACTCATGGCAGCGTCTTACTTTGGTGCGGCCATCAGCCTCCATAGTGGGCCAAAAATATCCAATTGAAAGGAGTTGTCTGCATAATTTCGCGCCCCCCTGGTGTTCTACCTGATGAGAAAGGTCCATCCCTTCTTGTGCTTCTGTGCTGTCTAGGCATCGCAGCAGGTTGCCTTCATGGCCCCTTCGCCAAAGCAAATTTTCTTGCACCACATATTGGGATGCTTTCCTCCTTAATTTCTCGGCTTCTTTTCTCGACTCGGGTACACTACCCTGGGTGAGAAAATCGAAGAGGGTCCAATCCGCATCATCGTCAGTTAGAGCAATGAGTAAAGAGTCCTTGATCAGTGCGCAAATTTCGCACTTTCCTTGAATCAATGCTGCGGCCGTTGACATGTCCGGCCAATGAATGCCATACCTCTGAGCTTTCCGATAGATTGACACCTCACTTTCCCCGCAATCATGCCGGTGAATTTTTTCTAATAGCAGTTGTCCCTCTTGCTCGGAGACGCATCGCATAAGTATTCCGCCAGGGCCCTTGTAATAAAGGGTGTTGTCATGTATGCAATACCCCTTTGTGGATGCCCAGTTCTCGCTGCCCGTGCCTTCTGCGATGGCCCGTAAGATTGACTTTCTCCAGTCCGTATCGTCCATGCATTCTTCGTCGCACGCGTCTTCTATCAACGCCGAGGACTTTCGTACTTCAATGAAGATCCTCGCGGGACATTTGTCCGCACTGCCTTGGATCCCAGGGTAGCTAAAGCATCAGCATGCCTGTTGTCCGCTCGAGGTTTGTGCTCGTATCTAACGTCGCAGAATTGTTGCACCAATCTCTGCACTAGGGTCCTGTAGGCAATAAGTTTATTTCCTTCAAACCATACTCGCCCGAGGCTTGTTTGACGATTAGCTTGGAGTCCCCCATAACTGTCAAGTTGCTTACTTCCAAGGCTTTTGCTGCGCGGAGCCCCGCGATGAGAGCTTCATACTCTGCTTCGTTGTTGGTAACTGCGAAGTCGAGCTTTGCGGACATCTGTATGACTTCCCCATCTGGTTTGGTCAAGACTATCCCAATGCCTCCACCTTTCCTTGTGGACGAGCCGTCGAAATGAAGCGTCCAGTAAGGCAACTCAACTGCGCAGATTTCAGGACCCTCCAATTCTTCTTCAATCACGGGCTCGTGGCTGTTATCAGGGAACTGCGCCAGTAAATCCGCTACCGCCTGTGATTTGATCGCCCGCGGCCGAACGCACATGATGTCAAATTGGGAAATGGTCATATACCATTTTGCCAATCTTCCTCCAGGAGTAGTGTGAGTCAGCAGATATCGTATGGGATCGTTCTTTGTGACCACCACTACTTTGTGCGAAGCAAAATAGTGTCTCAACTTCTCTATTACGAAGAACAAAGTAAGGCAATGACGTTCGATGTCCGTGTACCTTGATTCTGCCGGCTGCACGATGCGAGAGATATAGTAGATGGGCCTTTCTTGTCCCTCATACTCCTGGGCCAGAAGAGCTCCTATAGACCTCCTTGTTGACGTCAGATACAGCAAAAGCGGTGATCCTAGCTGAGGTGCGATCATCACTTTTGAAGATGTCAGCAGCTCCTTTAGTTTCCCGAAAGCAACTTCGTGCTCCGGAGTCCAGTTGTATACAGCATCTTTCTTGATAAGATCACTGAAACAGAAAGTAATTTAGGCAATCGCTGGGATGAATCTTCGCAGATATGATAGCTTTCCCAAGAATGTTTTCAAGGCACTCTGGTTATGTGGCGGAGTCATGCCAGTGATGGCTGATACTTTCGCAGGGTCAGGCTCGATTCCTTGGCGATGCACCATGCATCCCAAGAACTTTCCTGATGTTACCCCGAATGCGCACTTCATGGGGTTCATCTTCAATTGAAAGCGTCTACATCTGTTGAACACTTTCCGCAAATCCGCCAGATGGTTTTCCTCCTCCTTGGATTTAACAACCAGGTCATCCACGTAGAATTCCACTTCTTTGTGCATCATGTCGTGGAACAGAGCCATCATGGCCCGTTGATAAGTCGCACCTGCGTTTTTGAGTCCAAAAGGCATCAGCGTATAGTTGAATACTCCCACGGGGGTGATGAATGCGGTTTTCCGTGCATCCTCGGGGTCCATCTTGATCTGATTGTACCCACTAAAGCCGTCCATGAAGCTGAACATGCGATGTCCAGCGGTCGGATCGATAAGCAAGTCGATGTTGGGAAGTGGAAAATCGTCCTTAGGGCATAAACGATTGAGATCGCGGAAGTCCACGCATATTCGGAGCTGCCCATTCTTCTTTACCACTGGCACGATGTTGGCTAGCCACGTGGGATGGTGATTTGGCTCTATGAATTTGGCATCCAAGAGTTTGACAATATCCTGATTTATCTTCACGTTGAGCTCGGGCCTAAAGCTTCTTGTGCTCTGCTTTACCGGCTTGGATCCCGGAATCACATCCAAACGGTGCATGGTGATGCTCATATCCAGGCCCGGCATTTCATCGTACTCCCATGCGAATACATCCTTGTACTCGGTCAAGAGCTGTAGCAATCTTTCCTCTTCTTCGCTTGTGAGGTACGCACTTAGAAAGACCGGCCTCTTCTTTTCTTCGCTCGGGCTTAGGAATACCTCCTTCAGCTCCTGCTTTTGCGGTCTGGGTTTGTCTTCCATGCATTCGGGCGCTTCTTTGAGTTTCTCTTCTAGAGTGCTTGGCTTTGGTTCTTCTGTCTCCGCAACCTGCTCGATTTGGTTGATTTGCTCAGGGATATCCCCATGCCCACGTGAGGACACCCCCGCGCACCTTCATATGCGATAGCATTTCTTCCCGTTGGCGTAGAAACTCTCTATCTCCCTACCTTCAGGGTCATACTTTGCTATTCTTTTCAGAGTGTACACACTCTTTCGCTGATAAGCAATGCGCGGCGCCTCTTCTTGCGCAGGCGGCTTTTCCTTGGCGTCCTCTCTTGTCACCATCACTCCCGCAGGTGACTGATCTTTGATATCCTTCCACCGGGGCAAAGGAGTGCGGTTGAATGGTCCTGTCGTTTGCTCATCTGCCATCTCGGTGAACCACACCGCCTCACTGAGATGCGCTTCATCCATGTTGAATGGATTCGTCGAAGCTGGTATCTCGACTATTCTGTCATTCCAAATAGCTTTCATCACTTGGTGAGCTGTTGAAGGGACAGCATCAAAGCGATGAATCCAGGCTCGACCTATGATCATGTGATACGTAGTGTTCGCATCTATGACATAGAATTTTGCTGAGCACTTGATTTTGCCGATCTGGATACCCAGGCGGATCCATCCTATCGTCATTTTGGAGTCGCTTCCGAATCCCATCAACGGGGATGGACGCTTGACAATCTTGTACTCTGGGATTCCCGCTAGCTTCAATGTGTGGAGCGAAACAACGTTAACTGCGGCTCCTCCGTCGACGAACGCTCTTTTGAACTCGACTCCATTGATGATAGCCGTCACATACAGAGGCCTCTGGTGGCTTGCATCTGTCTTCTTGTCGCTGGTGGAAAAGGTTATGATCTTTTCTGTAGAGCGAGACGCCCTAATGACTTTCCCATTGGAGACTACGAGATCCTCCTCGTAATCTTCTTCTATCCTTAAGATCGCTTTTGTCATCTCCGTCCGGCATTTCTCTGAGAAGTTCATCTCGTCGAAGAATCTGCTGAAGCCGTGCGACCCCTTCACCCGGTCGGCACGCTCGTCCTCCGTATCTATGGTGTAGTCCTTATCCTGGATCTCGGCAATGATGGGTAGACCATCGTCTGCGACCTCTTCAATATCCACAATCGAGATCATAGCAACCTCTTTGCCTTTCGATTCTTGCTCCGCATGTGCAGGGAGTGGATTGTTGCGCACATCCTGCCTTTGGTCGCTAACAATCAGTTCGCCATTCTTCATCTTTTGGCTAAACACAATTCTGAGCTTCTTGCAGTCCGCCGTAGGATGCATGACCTTGCCGTGGTATTCGCACCACTTCGGGTCCCTCACCATCTCCTTGGAGGGTGCCCTCTCGAGCGGCGGTAGGACACCATCCTTACGCCATTGCCTGCAAAGGTCGCTTGCCTCTTCCACCGAACATGGCAGAGGTGGTGCATCAAAGTTCACAATCTTCGCCTGCTTTTGGGGTGAGACCACATTCACTTCAGCCTCGCGCCCCCTCTTGTAGCTGAATCTCCCGATCTTGAAAGTAGTACCACCCGAGGGTCGCTCAGGGGCGTTTCTCTTTTTCTGCCTCTCCACTATAGGCTCGATGTTCTTCGTGCATTCGATTAGTTTTGAAAACGTAGGCGTTTGCAAGTTAATAAGCATACCTTTGTACTCGTCTCGCATGCACTGCAAGCATATCTCTACGAGTCTGCTTTCAAGTATCACATCTTTGCATTCCAAGGACTTGGCCCTGAACTTCTTGATGAAGGTTATTCCGTCCTCCTCGCCCTTCTGATACATCCGCGAGAGATGAATCATCGTCACCTTTTCCTCCATCTGGAAGAACTTGGTGTAGAACTTCTGGACCATGTCGTCCCAAGTCTTCACGGATCCGGCTTCCAACGTCCTATATCACTTGTAAGCCACGTTCCCCAGGGATTTCGGGAACTCGCGCATCAGCAGTTTGGGATCAGCTCCATACGGACCCATCACATCAATGAAACGCATGACATGCTCATGGGCGTTCCCATTGACGTCCTCGAACTTATCCCATTTAGGATCCTTGTACCCAGCAGGGTTAGGCATGAGATAGATCTCTCGTGGGGTAGGTGGATCGTTGTCGAGCTTCGGAATGATGGTATCTGCGAACGATTGGTGAGCCAGAATGGTATCTATGCGCCGTTGGAGTGACGTCATACACTCCGGAGTACTTCCCTCGGCAACGGGAGGAGGAGTTGTCGCAGGTGGAGGCGACACATACGCCGCAGGAGGGATAGGGACGTATTGCGAATTCAGGTTACCCCAGATTGCCGTTGGGGGAGGCAAGGGATACTGTGAGGCCGGATTAGGTACCAAAGCCGGAGGCTGAGGAGTGTGAGCGGCGAGAGGCAACATTTGAGCTTTTGACCCCTGAATTGAGGGTAGCTGTGTAGTCACCGGTGGAGTTTGCAGATTAGGGTTGGGTGGTGTGGCTGACACTCCCAATCCTTGAGTGGTAGAGGCTCCTCCTCCCTGAGAGACGGTGGTGGCTGGTGCAGGGTTTGGAGCAAGAGTCCCCAAGACAGCCATGATCCGTTCTAGCTGCGCAGATTGAGCTTTGAGAGTCTTCGCCTGACTTTGGATGGTGGCGTCCAAGGCTTCTAGCGTCGGAGCTTCACCTGGGGCTGTAGGAGTACGGCGAATCTCCTTTCCTGAGGCGGCCTCCGTGGAAGGCGATCTGTTGCTGACATCATCCTCTTGAGACATGGTTGCTTAAGATGGTAGGTTCACGTCGGGTTCACCAAAATGTGCACAAGAGAATCCGGCGGGGAGCACTCTGTGTACACCGTAAGTAGGGGATCGGAGATGGCACAGGAAGAGTTGGGTTGTGTGTAGGGAGAGAGTAAGGCAGTAGTAATGTCTGAGAGAGAGACAGGGGTTTGGCAGAGCTTCCGCGTATGTCTGGTGTGTTCTCCCTCGTATGGAAGGGTTAACGTCCTATATATAACAGAGAATGTGACCGTTGCAGTGTGGTTAATGCGCCCATCAATGGCGGCTTAATTAGCTTAACCACAACGGCACGTTCGTCCGCGTATATAGGGACCGTTACAGCACGTTGTGCGCGAATACCGGAACCGTTATGAGGTTGACCGGGTTTGACCGGATTGACCGGGTTTATGGAGCTCGTGCCATAAACCTCTCAAAAGCAGTTACTAAAGGTCGCGCACAGGCTTGGCTCGCACGCGACAAGACTTACTCTAGCCTCCAAACCACTAAGTCCCTACAAGTCCCGTGCAGTGGTATGCGAGGGCTCTGTCTCGCAGCCCCCACATGGATCAGCGCGGCTGGTGATCCCGTGTGTGTGGAGCACAATATGGTGTGCTAGATGATTGTCACGTGGCCAAGATCTGTCAGTTCAGAAAGCACTATCTACAACTTGTATCGTGTAAAGTCGTATTGTTCCAAGTACGAACCTTACTTGTTCTCGCTTAGAGACCTTATCATACATGAAAGTGTTTGGTTAGTTTCTCTTATTTTATGGCCCGTGTAACCTTCGTGACTTAACATAACATAACGTGGGGACATGTCCATCGCGACGGCACGTGAGGCAGCGCGTTGCCTGCTTATATTGTCCTTGCAAAAGGGCCGTAGCCTGACTATTCCCGACATGGGATTTCACTCTGGTACCGTGGCCTTTCTGAAAACGTGTTTTATCTTATAAATCATTCTTTATTTTTCATAGCATCCATGGGGCATAAAACGTTTACTTAATTCGAAAGAATACATACATACATAATAGGGAAACATGAACATGCAATAAGCTTGTAAGAAACTTGAGGTTCGGTACAAACTTCGGGAGGTAGGGTAACTCACCTTGCGACCTTAAACCATTCATTTTATACTTCTTAGTCCAAATTCGACCAACTTTAAGCACACGAGCATCAACTCCACGTCATGTAAATAACAAAGAAGTCTACAAATCATACATATAAGCAATTAGCACGAAATCATTTCAAACATAGATTATAATCACTTGGAACGAAATCATTCCAAACATAGCACATGCTCAAATCACTTAGCTAAACGACACTAGTCTTATCAATGCAAGATGAACTAACTTCTCACATATTCATATCTAGAACCTTATGCTTATTATTAGATGAATATGGCGTGTCTAATGCAACACATGAATGCAATATGACATATTATGAACTAAAAATGAACTTACATAAACTAGATTTCATAACCTTGAATAACTCATAAATTATGTTCATAAGCAAAGTGTAACTACAGCTAGTTTGGAAATTCATAGGTGGCTCAAACTTATTATTTATGACCCAAAATTTTGAAAAAAAATAGATAAAGAGTTTACTGATAACATATAAAAATATCAAAAATTATGAAAATATTTAAGTACTTTTAAACATTATCTTTCAGAGTTGTGTAGGTGTAAAACAGAGACTGAAAAGCGGTCTTGGGAATAAATTCATAAAATATTTATAAAAATTCTAAAAATTATGAAATTTTAACTGGAAGTAAATAACACCCCTGGGTACAACATATACAAATTTGGTAACCATTGGAGTAGAATAAATACATAAAATGTATGAAAAACCTCATTGGTCTGGGGTTCAGCAGAGTATTAAAACAGAACTGGTTTTTTGGCCGATTAAAAACTAAATACAAGACCAATGAATGAAATTTTTACTGTAGAAATATCACATGAAATTACACAAACTGTAAATTTTTCATAATTTTCTGAAAAGCTTATGTAATTTTACCCATTTTGTAAAAATCAGCTCAAAACAGGAGTTTTATTCTCTATAATTCAAAACTTGTTGCATGCAAGAAATTATCTACCAAAATATGAAATTGAACTAACTCAAGGTCTAAATCATATACATTTAAAACCAACAAACTCATTTTTGTACATGCATGTGTTTAGATCATGAGGATGATGATGAACCAAGAACATGCAACCATAAATCCACCATGCTTTCATACAAATGAGATGATCAATGCTAAAATTTTGCCTTAAAATGATGGATCACTAACATGCAACCAAAGATTTTCCATGAAATCACAAGGAGTGAATGACAAAAATCATGATGTAGATGCAAAAAATGTAGAACTTACTCTTACTTTCATGGTGTTCTTGATGTGGGTTTGGAGAAGTGATGATTAATTGCTCTAGGGGCTTCAATCTTGATGAATATTCCCAAGACTTGCTACCCACTTGATATACTAACACGCAAGATGGATTTCCAACACTTAAAACCTCAAAAAATTGATTTTTGGATCATGTTTTTAGAGGGTCAAGAACAAAACCAGGTTGGAGATGAAGATGAGAGAAATGAGAGCTTGGGGCACTTATAAAGAGAGAGAGAGAGATGTGGAAAAAGTGAGGAAATAGATGCACTACAAGGCCTCTATATGTCCAAGAAATTGAGTGTGATGGTCACACCATAATGAGTAAGAACAATCATGTTTCAAATCATATGATGAACACTATTTATCATAGTTTTTAAAACCTGACCGGACCGGCCGGTTCGACCGGTGAACCGGTGGGTAACCGGTCCGGTTTAGCTGGTGGACCGTATATTCACAAAACCGGTCAAAATCGGCGGTTTTCACGGAACCGTTGAACCGGCAGATTCTGACCGGTTGTACCGGTTTTTGCACAAAAATGAAAATCTAAATCATTCTTTCACCAATCTCTCAGCCGACCCTCTCGTCCTCAATCATCAGTCTCTGGCGGTTCTTCTCTGTGATTCGCAAGAAAACGGTAGATGCGATTCGCAAGAAAGTAGATGCGATCGACTCAAGAATGAACAGTACGGCATGAGAGAGAGAGAGAGATTTTGAGCCGTGTGAGTTGTGAGAGAAGTTGAGAGCAGTGAGTGTTGTTGGAGATAGAACAAAAGGAAGAGATAGATGATGGAGACCGGAGGGGATAAGGTTGAAGAGAGATGTGAGGTTGAAGAGATAAGAACAAATAAAGTGAAGACAAGGGAACACGGTTGTGCCAGAAGTTCTTGTTTGTGGTTCAAGTTTCCACGTAATTTTCCTTGTTCATTATTTATAAATATATATATGTATATATATATTTGAAATATTATTTATATTTTCTTTGAATTCCATAAACAAAGAAGCATTTGAAAATTTTGTGCATTCTTTATAAAGAAACAAATTGTTAATCAACATTATAGTTATTTTGATTTTCTCAATATAGTTTTTAATTAGCTATATATGATACATTTATGTAAAAAAAAACAATTAGTCATAAGGCATATCCATTTTTTTCAACATATTCTTGATTAATATTAACTTTATGTTATATTATTATTAGATATAAAAAATAATATTTATACATTATTAAAAATAACGTGCGGTTGAACCGGTCCGACCGTGAACCAGTGTCTCACCGGTTCGATGACCGGTCCGGTTCTGAAAACTTTGCTATTTATTTTCTATTGATGCAAGTACTTAGTGTAACCAAAAATTCAACTAAAATCTAATACTATATTTTATTTCTCATACAAATTTTGCACAAAAGACCTTAAACTTTATCTAAAAGACATTATAGTTTACATGAAACAAACATACAACTTGATTTCTATTTTAGCTTGTATAACTTTTTTATAACAAAAAGTCTAGCATAATTAACACAATATCAACCTTAACACACTCATTTTGGCACTTTAAGGTTAAACATATAGCATAAATATGCGGGTTAATACACATCACTTTTCCATAAATTTCCAAAATCACATTCTTAATTTTGTTGATACGGGGAAAAAGAACCAACCATCTCGCAAGCATCCAGTACCTTAAGGGCTCGTTTGTTTTTTGGACTGATAAGGCTGGGATTGATAGTGATGGGATTAATAGTGATGGGATTGGTAGTACTGGGATTAATAGTGATGGGTAGAGAATAAGATGGTGTTTGATTGACAGTTGGATTAGAGTAGGACTAACAATGAAATTGACAAATTCACCCCTCTACTTCTCCACAATCAGATCTTGCTATACATCTCTTCATCCTCAGAATCTTCATAAACCACTACATCAGCCCATCATGTGACCATCAACAAGCCAAGGTTATGTGACTAACAACAACTGCCAACTACCATATGCATCACGAGAGAGAATATGTGAGACAAAGTCCCAAATTTTTGTTCATGGCAATCCAAATCAAACTATTACTTAAACCCAGCCACCGTGAAAATTGAGAATCATATCACAAAACCAGTAAACTTTAAGAAATCAACAAAAAAGTGAACTCATAACTGGAAATGTTTCCAATTCAAGCAATCGGCAACGGGGTTGGGCTCAGTGGATTCTGGACGAATCACATGGGTTAAGAACAAGACTCATACTAGGAAGAAGAGAAATGAAAACGGAGAAGATGAAGATGCGTCACTGAGGGAGAAGAAATAGAGGACTTGAAGCATGACAATGGATAAAGAAGGGTTACTTTTGTCTTTCTAATATTAGTCCCACTTAATACCCGGGGGGACTAGGTATTTATTTATCCCTCATATGGGTGCTTGGGGTGGGCCCAGGTTTGATAATCCCTCAGTGGGTTTTCTACACCAAACACGAGCTTGTCTTAAATTCTTTCACTATTAGTCCAATCCTACAACTAAGACAGTAAACAAACATGGCCTAAGTGTCGACACCCCCTTACAAACTTCTTGCGCCCAGAAGAGTGAGTACAAGGAACTATCTGTGTCATTGCAACCGGATTAAATTAATTGGACGAAAGACCGAAGTCAGTACAACCAATGCACAATAGTAACCATGAAACAACCCCGCACAACCCTTCCACTTTACGTTATCATCGATTATTAGATTATAGTGATGTTTTCCGAGAAACGATTCAACAAGTGGAAATCAAGTGTTCAAATAGCACACATCGCACAAACTCATTTTGAGACAAATAGGAAAGAAAATCATTCGACACGAAAGGGCGTTAGGCACACTAGGCCAGGCATGTTTACTTACCTAAAATAAACGCAATTACAGCAAATCAGTCATAAAATTCGACGTACCTTTCTTCGGAGAACTCGTTGCCTACAAGTTTACGATAATATAATTAACAAAATGCTAACATACATACAAAAATAAAGTCCTATATGCAATGCATACAACCCTTATTAATTTTCCCATTATTTACTAAGGTGAACAACCACTTTTTATTTATAAAAACCGATTTATAAAATTAACGTTTACTATTACAACTATATAACTATAGTTATGTTAATTTGTATAACTTGAAAGGTAATAAATTTCTTATTTTCTTTTTACAAAGAAATCAATTAAACATAACCCCGTAATATTATCTTTACAAGAAATTAACTTATATAATTAAAAATAATACTCCATAAAACTTATTTTGAAAATAGAAAATAAAATCCCCAAAAGTTGGTAACTAATACTGGATACTCATATGGTTTTAGATTGTGCAGATAATTCCCCCAAAGTTTGGTACCAAAACCAATTTACTTTCTTCCTCCAAAATTTTAACAAAACTACATTATTTTCTTCTCAACCCAAGAATGGGTTTTTAAAATACCCAACAACCCAAGAGAAGACTAAAATAAGATGAGTTGAGATTTACTCGAAAAAAGAACAGAAAGAGACGACGGCGGTGGGCGGCGACGGCGGCAGGTTGGCAGCCCGTCCGGTAGGGGAGAGAGAGTGACTTCAGAGCTTCTTTGGGTTGGTGTGAATTAAAATCTGAGGTTGAGGTGGTTTTATATAGGCTTTAAGGTAAGAATTCATGGAGGATTAGGATTGTTTCCGGGTTGAACTTGGATTCCGAATTGGGACATGATTTTGGACGAAATTGGATTTCTTGTTGCTAAAGTTTAGGTCTTTATCGAATTTGTAGTGGATTAGAACTAGTTTTAGATGAAAAAGAATCAAATCGATGAAGTTGGATTTGGAGTAGGAGAAGGGGGCGGCGGCAATGGAGTTCTCCCGTTGGGAGAAGAGTTTGGGAAGAAGATGGGTCAAGTTTTAGCCTAAAGACAGTTTTCCCCCCATAAATTTAGCTAAAAGACAACTACTACCCCCTTAGTTTAATTAAAGACACTAAATAATTTAAGTAAAAGACATAAAACCCCCAAGTTGTTAAAAATAATAAAATTAACTTCTAAATAATAAAACTAGTACCCATAACTTATAATAATATCATATTAACACCCAATAATATCATAAAATACCCGTATCTAAATAACGGGGTATTTCGCCTGAGATCGCCGGAGTTTTGTCAGGGTTTGGTCGGGCATCGACCCCTCTTTTCTGTCTCTCTCTACGCTCCTTAGTTTTGTAATTTTTGCTCTCAATTAATTTATTTTCAAAACTAAATTTCATTTTATAAATGGAAATGATAGACGTCACTATTTTTTATTTGCCCTTTAATTTATGTTTTGAATGCTTTTTTTTATACAACTAGGGTGGTAGCTCAAGTGGTAGAGCGTTGGAAGCCTCTGCATGAGATCCCCGGTTCAAACCCGGTTGACGACAAAAACAATTACTCAAAGAAAATTGTTTTTATTGGTGATATGATTATATAAATATTAAAATAAATAGTTGTCAACAATTATATATATTGACACATAGGAGGTGAAATTAAAAAGTGAAAAAAAAGTGAAGCATAACAGCCCTCTTTAATAAAAATTTAATATTTGGTGAAATAAATGTAATCTTGAATTCATATATGAATATAGTACTACTATTATTATCGTAAACTTGTAATTATTCATGTTTGTACAAAACCGATTGAGTAAGTAGTTTAGTAAGTTTTTTGAATTATCATAAATAATATGTATTTCTACACATACATCAAAAATATAAAAATATAAAATATAAGGAACTAATGTAAGTAATTGATTAATTATAATTAATAATAAAATATTTACTAAGAATTTGGAAAACATTTAAAGTGTAGTCACTTATGAATTTTGATTATTATTTTTTACTTATAAGATTACATATGAAATTTGTAAATAACAATTGTTCACGAACAAAACGAGCAGTTCAGCCAAAGTTTATGTTTTGTTTTTTTATTCATCGAACAAAATATTTTGTTTGAGTTTGTTTGTTATTTCTTCAAACCCAATACGAACGAGTTTTCGGCATGCCGAACGAGAGTTGTTTCGGACGGCTTAGTTCATTTACAGTCCTAGTTTTGCCATATTCAATATATTATTACGTCCAGACTAGGCGCACCTCCAACTTTCAATGTAGCAGGAGATTCGAGGCAGATAGTTTATTAGTATTTAAAATTTGTGGGGTCGTTTTTTAAATACACTAGGTTCACCCCGCGCGCGTTGCGTGCGGTGTGGCTTTGCAACGATCTTCGACTTGAAGTAGGAAACAAGAAACTGAAATTGGTTTATACAAAATTTGATGCACGAAGTACTCGTACATTAAACTTAGATAGCATCAGTAGCTAAGATAGCAGGAGTAGCAGAGATACAGTAGGGAGAGAACATAAACATAGACCTGAGCATTACATGGGAAACAATTACGACAAAATGAAGCCTAAAAGGAACAGTACGACCTAAAAGGAACAGGAAACTGCTAAATGTTGTTGCTTGAATGTGTTGCATCGTGTTACAGGACGTCGTCAACAAGCATCAAAATGTCATCCCTTTCACATGGAACACCCCGGTCTTCCCACTTTCTATAAAAATTACTAAGAAAAACAATTTTTTATATAGTGCGAAGGAAATATGTGAACTGTAACGCATATTGATATTTATCCATTAGCCTCCAATGTTGACTATTATGCATCCTAGATTTCTTTTCAAACTTAAAACCCTATGTTCAATTACCTAAACAGTAAAAACAGGAGCGAGTACATTGTAGCACCTTGATTTGGCTGACAAAATACTATGACAAGTGTCATTGTAGCTGCTTGCATACTTTTTTTTATGACATGGGAACCCTCAGCCACTACCCTTCGAGTGTTCAATGGATAAACCCCCCGCTCTAGTGCAATAGCCTGCAAACCACACTGGAGAAGTACTCATTGCCTCATCTTGTTACCCGTTTCACTCAAATCCCTTTCTCTTATCCTAAGTGATACTATCGATACGTTTGTTGCTTCAATTTTAGGGAAATTGTTATGTTATTTGTGAATTTCTCAAAGGATCTGCTTTCAACTTATTATGAATTGCAACAAGACTTTCAGCTGATGTGATTGCAAATTACTTAGGCTGGGCGTTTTCTTCTGTCAGTGCAGATTTATTTCCTCGGGCAAAGCTGTTTAGGGAGTCTACTGTGCAGAAGATTGTTGATGTAAGTTGGAAAAGATTTATATTTTTCAGTTTGGATCATAAGAATTCTCTCAGAATCACAATATCTGCCTGATCTGGCTATTGTGATTATTCAAAATCCTCATACTTTAAGCAAAGCTTTGTAAAGTAATTAAATGAGTGGTCAAATTCAATCTCTTATGGTCTGTTTGGATAACATTGAATTTGGGGGTGGATTTGAATTTGGGGTGATTTGGAATGAAATCTAATATTTGAATGCATTATTGGGGCTTGGATTTGATTTGGAACAACTTCAACCCCCAAAGTGTGAATAATTTGAAATTCTAACATATTAGGTCGAATTTGAAATTCTGCACATACGTTGGTTCGTTAAAGCGCGGATTGAAACTCTTTTGAGTTAGCCATGAACTCATGGGCCACATCCACTTATGTTTACTCTTTTGACATTAAATAAATACCGAACAATCAAATGCAAATTCTTAACTAGACCAATAATAGCATCCAAACGAGAAAATTTAAATTCCCTCGATATTTTAAATTTTAAAATGTTAAATTTTAAATTTTGAATTTCAAATCCAAATCATGGTTACCAAACGTAATCTTTGAGAATATTATAATTTTTAAAGACTGTAACTCAGAGTTTTACCATGCCGTTCCACCTTTGAATCTGGTAATTATTTTTATTGTTGGTACTTCGACAAAATCAAACCGGGATGAAACAATGGCGGCGAGAGGACATACAATTATAGGTTTGATAATTCGACAATATTTTTAACGTTCATTCTCTGTATCTACCTACCACCAACTGGAAAACCCAACATGGGAAGTGATAAACCGATAAGAAGATTTTGGTGACACGTAGCATTTTCTGTGTCTACCTACCACCAATTGGAAACAATTCCATTATTCTCTTTTATGTTCATGTTCTGTACTTGTCCTGTTTCTTTGTTCTCATTTGACTTTTTTTACTCATATTTGGGTCACTTTGACCGAATGATTTGGATAGTAAAATAATACTATTTTTTTATAATTTTTCATTATATTATAGATCAACTTTTACTCTACAACACCATAAAAAAATTATCAAAAAATTGTACCATATTACTATCCAAATAACCAGGTCAAAGTGACCCGATAAATAATGACAAAAATCATAATGAGTAGGAAGAGGGGAACTGATTAGCAGTGTTACATCATTTTGAAAAGATAAGAAAGTTTACGTGTCATTTAGATAGACAAATGACCTTCACAAAATGTGTGAAAAGTCATGAGTCTTTTTGAGTACGATCGAATTCTATCTACCTGGGATTTGGGAATGATCATATTTTTTATATTTTACTAAGGCACCAAATTTTGATTTTCCGAAATTATTCTTAAGATTTCAAAAGTTGATTATGATAACTGAGTTGTCCTCTGTCCAACAATCCTTTCACTCCCCATCATCCCTTTCTCTTACCGAATTATTCAGCCTTTTTCACACAAAAATAAGGCGACTTCTAATTTAAATTTGGTTCAATTGCATATAAAAAATTATTCAGCCTTTTTCACACAAAAATAAGGCGACTTCTAATTTAAATTTGGTTCAATTGCATACGAAATAAAATTTAAAAAATATGATCATTCCCAGGCATTTAGGACACAGGGAGGGGTCAGCGGAGGCCACAGCCCCTCCAAAATTTTGTATTTGCATGTTATACCCCATTAAAATTTGGATAATTTTCTAAAAGTATATAGTGTTGGCCCCTCCAAAATTAAAATTAATTCAATTCGGCCATTACAACTATTAGAATTATTGTTAATCTACTAGAAGTGTGTGTGTACATCCCTATATAATTTTATTTAATGTCGACTTTACGGAAAATAACTACAATTTTTTTTTGTTATAAAATTACATTGCAATTAGATGACGGTATAATACTTATTAGTGCATTCTCTTTTCAAAATTAATAATATACACACAAGACGGATATGACTAAATTATATATCCTTGCTTCTCTTCATAAGCTGGCCCCCGCTCGACTAAATTCCTGCGTCCGCCACTGTTTCCAGGTAGATAGAATTCCATCGTCCCCAAAAAGACTATCATGACTTTTCACACATTTTGTGAAGGTCATTTGTCTATCTAAATGACATGTGAACTTTTTTATCTTTTCAAAATGATGTAACACTGTACCACTCCGTCCCAACTCTTTTTTTCCATCTGACTTTTTTGACTCGTATCTGGGTCACTTTGACCGGGTGATTTGGATAGCAAAATAATACGATTTTTTGATAATTTTTTCACCATATTATAGAGCACATTTTACTCTACAACACTATGAAAAAATTATCAAAATATTACATCGGTTTGTTATTCAAATCGTCGGGTCAAAATGACTCAGTGAATAGTGACAAAAGTCAAATTGGCAAGAAAGAGCTGGGACGGAGTGGTACATAATAGGGGAAAAACAACTAAATTTAGGTAGTCAAATCATTTCTCAAAATGCGTAAAGAGGCAAAACCTGACAGTGTTTTCGTAACAGAGGGTGCATAATTACATTATTCTTTACACCTCGATCTTCTGGACCATTTCATAATATGATTTATAACCATCAGGTTATCTATATATTGATCACAGCCTTCTTAAATCTGATTCGACCAAGTTTTCGTTATCTATCCTACATTTACTTCATATCATTACATATCATTATATTGTAAGATTTAATTGGATCATGTACTCTGAAGTCTGAACCCATCAAACCCCCTTACACCCCCCCCCCCCCCCCCCCCCCCCCCCCCTCCTCTCCTCCTGGTTGGTTGGGGAATGCCCCCTTCCTTAAACTGAACTCTGATCAGCTCGGAAGCAGGGCAAAGCTGGTATTGGAGGGGTGGTCAGAAATGAGATACCGAACTGGATTGCTGGCTTCCTTTGCTCAGCTTGGTGCTCTAGCCCAGTGTGTGCTGAAGACTTTGCTCTCAAAGTGGGGCTAATGATCTCCTGCAAGTTTAACATTCAATACTGCATTGCTAATTCTGATAGCATTGAGCTGGTTAACATATTTCATCACAGAACTGCTTCTCACATTGATGGCCCTATAATTTTTTACTGCAGCCACCTAGGCACTTTGATCCATGAGCTGAAGATCTCCCACTGTCTGAGAGAAGCTAACAGGGTAGCTCACTGTCCTGCACAGAAAAGCTGCCATGCTGCTGTTGGCCCTGCTGTCTCTCTTGTCTCTGCTACCTTTGGTCATGATTGTAATAACTTAGACAATCGTTAATGTGTGCTTTGAACCTGCTGTGTTCTGATAGTAATGGGGAGGTCTCCCCTCAACTTTCTAGTTTGCCCAGTTAGGGCCTTTTACTGATTCCATGTTTACCAAAACAAAGTAAAATAAAAAATAAAATAAAAAATAAAACAAAACAAAATCAGTACTACTCCATAATTAACTAAAAAAAAAAATCAGTACTCCATAATTAACTCAAAAATAATGCGCATCATTACATCCAGCTATTATCATCAGTAGACTCAGAGGCTTTTCTTATGAGTTCCTGCAAAATCATCTCCACATGATGGAGGACGTCGGACCCGGTCTCCCCCTCCACACTCCTACTACCCTTTATCATTAAATAAGATAAATTGGACCTTCAAAGGAGGAAAGATGATTGGATCATAAATATAACAGAACAATCGTATTGGGTTTTCCCATGAGGAGCCCAATTTACCAACATACCTTTCATGTTCATACCACATTCAATCTATTATTTATAAGGGCTAGTTTGGAAATGCTGTGGCGGTGGTAGAAAGCTGCTGTGTGAAAACACTGTAAAAAGTTGCTGTGAATTCTTGATAAAATGTTGTTTGGTAAATATTACGTAGAAGCTGCTGCGAAATAGTGATATAGTAATTTTGTGTTTGGTAAAATCAACTGTGAAGTTGCTGTGAGAGGGTAAAATGACAAAAATATATGACACGTGTCATTTCCGGAAAGATAACTATTGATATTTTTAAAAATTGTAAGGTCAAAATCGGTTGTAGATAAATTAATCAAAAGCACTTTCTGGAAAAGCATCTCCTCCTTGCTTTCTGAAAACTGCTGCGGGACAGCAGAAACTGTCCGGAAAAGCAGAAATTTTATTTTTACCAAACACACTAAAACTGCTTCTGCTGTCGGAAAGCAGCTGTGCTGGCAGCAGAAGCATTCCCAAACTCACCCTAAGTGACACCCGCCATTACCCACACCTTGTATTGGTCGGGATCTTCTTCTCTCTCATCTTCCTCTCCGCCATTTAGATCATCATCTCCCGCCACAAACACCACCACCGTTCCACCCTACAAACTCAGTTACACACTGTTCAACTTGATTAAAAAAACACATCAACATAGTAGCACTAACCCGCATTAAGTTAAACCATTCCAGTGAAGACGTAGACGTATTTCCAGCCTACAGTGATCTCCAAGTTGGGTATTAACAACCAGACCATATACCTAAAGTATGAACTAATCTACTTCTAAGGAAAGTTCAGATATTGTATGCTAACCATAACTATATTCGTCTATAGCTAGCAATCAATTGTTTTTTTTTTTTGGGTTGGGAAAAAGCATTTTATTCTTTGTTAGGGTATAACAAGTTGTGTGTGTGCTAGAAGTTGCATAATTTGACCATTCCCTTGGCTTGGTTTTTATCGTTACAAGTTGGTTATTTGAGATTGGTAAGTTGGTAGAATAATAGAAAGGTCTACATACATGAAATCTAATTTGCTTGTAAAAGTTACAAAACTCTTGTAGCATCAATGCAACTGCTTTGCTATGTTACCTGGACTCGGGTACGGGTGTCATGTCGAGTGTGTATCCAAGAGTCGGATTTGTCGATTTGATAAATTTTGAAATACGGCGACTCGGCTAAAAAGTATCCAAAATTTAGACACGGGTGCGGGGATATTGCATTAATACATTTCAAATTTATTATATACTAGGTTCCACCCCGCGCGCGTTGCGCGCGGTGTGGTCTTGGCATGTTTGCTTGTCCGATGGGCGGAGATATTAGGACTGCAACTCGGGCGGGCTGGGCGGGTTGACACCCTTGTCCAAGCCCGAGCCCGATTTCTGTTGGGGTTGCCCAAGCCCAGCCCAGCCCGGGTTAAGAGCATCGCCAACCCGTCCAAGCCCAAATTCGAACAAACCAATTCGAGTTCGGGTTGAATTCGGGCTAGCCCATTGAACTAAATAAATTAACATAATTATCAGATCCAACTTAAATAAACTTGTCCCCTTAAAGTAAGTTAATTAACTTAAATGTAAAAATGGATATCGAACGTGGACACTTCAATTTTTAATTTATATAAGGCTAAAAAAACTACTATATATTGTTAAAGTGAATTTAAAAATTATCCATTTATACAAGAGTATAATACATATTTTGTGGAAAGAATATATAGTTACGAACATAAACATAATTGAAAATATCACTAATAATTCATAAAAAGATAATAGATTCTTGATCAATATGCTATATAATACTCTCCAAATATAACATTTTAGGTAATGAGTATATAAATCGGGCAATTCGGGCTAGCCCGTTGTTTAATATCCGTACCCAAGCCCAACCCTAATTGCAATTCGGGTTGGTAATTTTTGCCCGAGCCCGTCCAAATTACTCAAAACATGTGCCCAAGCCCGAATTTAGTCCGGGCTGGGTTCGGGTTGGTCGGGCTCAGCCCGTCCAAGTTTCACCCCTAGGAGATATACATTTGCCACTGCAAGATTATTATGTACCGCGTTTGGATGTTATTTTATCGGAATTATACTCTAAGTACTCTCAAGATATGTGAATGCATTCTATTTGTAGTAATTGGATTCGTAGCTGGTTATAGTCTTTTTATGAAATGAAGACACTAAAACTGGTAAATTGTACATTGCATAGACACAAGATTGGAACAACAGGATAGTAGACCTAGGGTATTTCAGCATCGCAGTGAGGGGAGTACAGGAGTAGTAAGCATGTGTGCTATTGATAAGAGCTTCAATTGGCTATATAGATATTGCTTGCACCTGCCTTTGAATCGGGCGTTGTTTTTTTTTGCTCTGAACTTTGTTATTGTCTCACTGTCATTGCAATCGATACTTATGTAATTTTGGCAGCATATGTTGAGTACGATGTTTTACAACAACACTATAGTCGCACGATTCAAAACTGGTTGATTTAATATAGTTCAGCTTTCCTAACTTCTTTGTTTTCAAAGCAATGGTATAGTTTCTCAATCTTTGTAATTCTCGGACTGTGATTTAAATACCGATGCATGTGTCAATACGTGGATTTTGCATTCAAAATTGGGAACCTTCTACTGGCTGATTTGATTGTTTTAGAGTTATTAATTATCCTGTCATATTTTAATGGATTATTACTGATGTTTTGCTTATGACAGAATTGTGCTGTCTTTGTGTGTTGATTTTGAAACGTTCAACAGCCTTATGTAGGAAACGGTAAGTAATGTTCCATCGGGTATACTTTAGGTGGAGTATTACCATTTCATGCATAGTCAGTATAATGCATTGTATTCAGATGTTCAATGTTTAGAAATAGGTTTTCAAAATTTTCTTTCTCTCCTTAATTGATATCTATAATTAGCCTCTTATGCTATCCTATGAGCATCATGAGCTCTTTGAGCCCAACAAAATCATACGCATTACCTAATAACCTAATCCATTGTCAACGCCTATTCTCTTCTCCAATCACGCACCATCTCTTTCTTTCTGCCTTAGGTTTCATCAGTTAGATGCATTGTTTCATGTGAACTGAAGATTTCTTCAGTAAATTGAGTGGGGGTTGCAGTATCTTTTGCTTGATTCATCTGTCTTGCAGATTGCATTAATTGAAGATGTGTCTATTTGAATATGCATGCTAACCAGTTCAATGAAAGGGTATGAACGGTTGCTATGGTCTTCTGACCTCCCTTCTTACTTCGTGTGTAAAAGCACAAGCAGTTGGCCACAGTCATAACATACTGTGGCTCAATGGATTCCGGTAAGGAAAATACTGATGACAAATGGAGGAAGGCTGCTAAGAAGAAGAGTAAGAAGAAGATGAAGAAAAGTATAAAATATCAGAGTGCGGAACAATTCACAGAGAGTGAGTCTAAATGGGAGAGTTGGCCTGAACATGGTTATGTGGTCGGGAAGGGGTCGGAAACAACAGTGTACTCAGACGCGGAGGAAGAAGATGATTTCTGGGGAACTGACACGGCTTCGTCGTATCCGTTGAAATGGAAGCATTCTGTCTCTTGTTCTTACAGTTCAGGTAGAGGGAAGAAGAAAAAAGTGCAGCCAAAGGTAGTGAGGATTTGCGAAAGAAGAAATCTACCTTTTCGCCGGATGCAACACCAGATAACCAAGATGCTAGAGTGTTTAGGTTTTTTTACGTTATGATATGGTGTATTGTAGTTTCATGTTAGGTCTTATGAGCAGTAATGTCGAGTTTGCTTATGTTTATCTTGTAATGGGGTTATGAACTGATGTAATCTTGGTTTATGTTTCGTCTATCAATGCAGTTTTTCATTTGTGATGAGTTAATGTTCGTTTAGAATGATTTATTATACCATGTTAATCGTGCTTTGTATTGATTCTGGTGGAAGATTCTAGTGTTGGTTTCATTGTTCTTGCTGTTGCTGTTGTTCCAGGATTCAGAGCAGGCATCCTCGTATATGCATCGTGTTTGGGTGTTATTTGATCGGAATTATACTGTAAATAGTCTGAAGATGTGTGAGTGCATCATATTTGTAGTAATTGGATCCATAGCTGGTAATAGTCTTTTCATAAAATTAAGACACTAAAACTGGTAAATAGTACATTGCATAGACACGAGATTGGAACAACTGTTGCACATATTGTTGACATTGTCACAAGAGTGCTGTCTAATACAGTTTCAACAGGTATATCAAATATTGTGGCATCCACGACTCTAGTTTCATATTGTAGCTAGACATAGAGGCGGCTGCTGCGGCGAAGGGTTTGGTTTTTGTTGGTTTGCATATATTTAGTTTAATGATACCGAAATACCGGAGTACATGTGTACATGGAAGGAATAGATGTAGTGTGCAGCGGAAGAACTGTTGCACATATTGTATGCTGAATGTTTGTCTAACCATAGTATTGCATCGTGGGTAGCATTGCTGTATTTATTGCAGTTGTGTCCAATGCACTCGTTTCTGCAGTTTCAGCATGCATTGAACCACGGTCATTGCGTTGTTGGTATTTTTTATTGCAGGGAGAATTGCATGTTGGTGGTATTGTGCTGTGGGTATAAATATTGATTATTAAGTTATAGTCTGGGGTAATACTGCATGAGTTACAATGCTAAACATTTGTTTCATCACGCGTGTTTTGCGATGATAAAAATGTTAATATTGTGGGCAGCAAAGATAATTCATTGTAATTACTTAGAGTTGCAGATATGATCAGAACTACTTATGGAATGTCAAACAATCAAAGGAAGCATGTTTGTCAAAGCTAGTCCGCTTCGTAATATGAAGTCTGTATATGTATGTTATTCCAGTTGTTATCAAAAGCCATGTGAGACACGTTATTGCAGAACTGATTACGCACTGAAGAATAAGATACGTAATGCAGTAGGTAAATATTTGCAGAAGAGTTTAGTGAAGGATTACAAGGGGAGACACGTTATTGTAGCAATGAAGATTCAAAATTCAGAAATACAGGATGACAGTAGTAGAAATATCACAGCGGAATAGAACTGGTGCATTTGCATTGCTCTGCTGATGTCCTTTTCTTAGGTGTTCTGGATACGGCGAACCACCCACCTTGTTAATCGGGGATTCCTGTTTTGTGTGCACCTGATCACGCGTACGTAGAATTTTGTTGTTGGGCTCTTTGCATTTGCTGACGTTATGAGATTTTGATGTTCCTGATAAGGAAGCAAATCAATCAATGTAGCTACACTTACTGTGTGTTGCTGTTTTAGGGATTGTATATATTAGGGAATCATAGTACCTGTTCAGTCATTGTTGACATTGCTGCAAGTGTGGTCTCCAAAAAGGTTTCCACAGGGAGCCCAAATATTGTAGCATCCATGATTCCAGTTTCATCTCGTAGCTCCACATACAAGCGACCACTGCAGTTAGTTTCCAGTTTCTATTAGTGTGTATGCATGTGTTTTCCTATTATAGAACATGTTGATGTAGCTATATGTAGTGGATATGATGTGCAGTAGCAAAAATGTTGTATATAATGGATGTTGGGGTTTCTTATCTAACCACGGTATTATGTTGCAGTCAGCATTGCCACAGTTACGGCAGGTTTGACAGATACGTTTACGTTTGCAATGTGGGCAGGCATTGAACCACGACTGTTGAGTTATCGGTATTGCACGTATCGATACTCGTAACCATGTCTCAGCATACAGCTGCTGTTACAAGATTGAGTATATTGTATTTCATTTGTAAGTATCACAATTGTAAATGAATAAGTGAACTGAACAACAGTCTTACCACCATCCGTCTTGCATCTGATATATTGTTGACCTGCATTGCAAGCTGCTTTATTTCTTCTGTGTAGTGATGGAATTTTTGTTTCATCGGTGAACTGTTTATATAGTGCCTTATGTGTTGTGTACTTTGTTAATTATATTGTGAGTCATAAAATGGCGCATACTTCAACGTTTACTGAATATTTACTGTGATCAAATGGGGTATTTTGGATGTTACAATATTGCTGAGATTTGCAGTGAATGCAGGCATGAGTGTTGTATTATCAGTCATGTGATGAGTACGTGTTGTGTTGTTGATGACAAATGTTTGGATACAAGATTGTTGTATGCCAAGTGTTTATATTGCAAGTTAAATTAGAATTTTGCATAGTTGCAACTCGTGATATTGAGCTGTCAAGAAGGAACAGGAAATGTCAATATCAGGACTGGAAGCAGTAGATTTAGTAGACTGGAACAATGCATATGTTGGCACACAATTTTTAGGACATTGGTAAGCTGCCCAGTATGTTGTTTAACCACCGTTAGTGTTGAAAATTAAATCGCAAGTACATATGGTAGATGATTTACATGGCGCGTAAGTGGTTTGTCGACGATATTTATATGGTTTGAAATCGTTTTTTTCTTAGCCATATTAGTAAAACTGTTGTATCTGATGTCGGATATCGGCGAACCCACAGAATTTGATATGACATTTTGGTACAATGACGAGCAGAAATCGGTGAGCATCTGGGGATTAGCAGGTGACAATGAAACCATTCAAATGGTGGAGGAAGAAGGTGACGGGAGCTGACGATTTAACACTGCAAGTATTGTATTTTCTTGCAGTATATGTAGTTATGAATTAGTAACTGCCTGTATGTGATGAGTGAAATTACTTTTGTAAATTGGGGAACGATAGCCCTGAATTATATGTGGAGCGTGATGAATATTGTTGTGTGAATGGTTAGGTTGTTAATTAGTGTTTGCAGTTGGGTTGATGTGGTAGTCATCTGGAAGCATTCTGGCATTATTTATATGTTGGGTGTGTCTACCGCAGTACATATGTTGTCACAATATCTGATTAACGGAGGTAGCGTTGAATTATTTAAACTGTAGTTGGGACATTGTATTATGCAGACTAAATCACAATATATTGTAGACATCCACCGACAACAGAGCTTTGATTAGAAAAACATACATGACGAATTTGGCATCTTATTTTATTTATTTCGTCCAACGAGAATATATTTGGACTTGTAAACATGCATCAAGCTTCAACTACGTAGCGTACTGTCCAACTGTTGATTGGGAACCCGTTCCCATTGTTGCGCCGGGAAAGGAGGAAGTAAAATCTTCTTATGCTACTGTTAATATTCACGGTCTCCAGCACGCTATGTTGTTCCTGGAAATTATTACAATGCTAAAGATAATGAGCTATTTGGTTGTGGAGTATCATTTCGTATCGAGAAATTGTGTTTCATACCTCAGTTGACATTGATGACATGGTTTTTGCATTTTTCCCTAACACAGTGTCAACTGACTGTCCGAAGATGCGTACCTCGAGTTCAGCGCTACCGTCATGAAGCTGCACGGTTAAACGCCCCCTGGGAAAAAGAACAGAATTAACATTTGGTATCTAGATTTCGTTTGCTCTTAAAAACCTTGTAAAATTCATGTTGTACGAAATTATATCAATACAGTCTACGGCATATTAGTTGTCAGTGTTATTATATAGCATGGTATAGCATCGCAGTCGTTATTTTGGCAGGTGGAGCATTGAAATGTGTTGTTTGGAGAACGATTTGCAACACGATTTCAGAACTTGCATGCGTAATACCATGCTTGCTGATTTGTTGGTAAAGCATGAACACTGGCATTTACCCAAATTTCGCGCACTGTAGGCTGCAGTTGACCATAAGAAGCATACAACGTAACGTGAAACTGTTGAAAAAACTGCATTACTTAGTGGGTGATAAGTGTTCATTAGTGAAGAAAATGCTTACCGGCATTGGCAGATCGACTATTGCACAAGGTTTCATTTCTTGTTCATATGGTTGAGCATAATCCAAATTTCGAGCTTTGGTTGAATTGTTGCTCTAAAGTGCAAACAAAGCTTCTGGGAGGAAGCAATGTTGCCTCGTTGTTGTGTGGTGTGGGAAAAATTGATTTGTATGATAGTATTTATAGTGACATTTATTAGAGGAGTTGTTGGTCATATGAACTCTGTGTATTATAATTATATAATGTTCTGTGCTGAATGTTTTTTCTTGTTTAATTTTTTACCATCATTTGCAATGTCACTCTGAGCTGAAGATGTGAATAACAAAATGTTGGGATTTTTTAGATAATTTTTTTTTATTGCCATTCAATAACTCTTATTATCCCCAAATATAATGAATTTTTTACTTTATAAGGAAGGGGGGAACCGTGTGATTCGCCATTTGAATTAGCTCGTTTGAGGCGTGCAGTTATGGTTACAAAAGTGTAAATGGTGCATACAACTGGAAATGGGATAAGTATGTGGTCGTGAAGATCGTGAAACTCTAAAAAATTTTTTTATTTTTTTATTTTTTTTTTGATATTGACGCAGCATAGCTCATTTTGGATGTAGTAGTAAATTCTCATTTAAAAATTTATATCTCTCTGTTACTGAAACCACGTGGTGTGAATGGCTTAGTTGCGGACGAAATAAATCAACACAATGTAAAGTATTGAGGATGGAGTAGTACTGTGGTATTTACAAAAATACAAGCTATTAAGTAAAAAAAAAAGTATATATATATATATATACAAATTTGATTGAATGGGTCAGTACATTGTCGACAGTCACATGTGCTATAACATTCAAATTAGCTGATGTAGGTGATAATGTGAAAAGCCCACAAATTTGCATATGGTGGCACACAGTTCAAGAACGTCGGGAAGCTACTTCTTCAACTGTGTAAATAATTTACTGATAATCTCTTAACAGCATGGTATGATACATTTTGCTAGGCAATATGATCGGAAAATTATCAAGAATTGACACTGAATTGCTATTTGGAAAACCAGTTGAATGCGATTTAACAAATATATATGATGCATATCGGTGCATTCAATAGACCCTTTCAGGAAATGTAAGCATGCTGAGCCACTTTTGAAGCTATTTTCGGTTAGATATTAACACGATAAGTATGCATGTATAAGAATTGAATATACAACATATATATGCAAATAAGATGCATTTTCCCAACCCAAATAGTTGCTAGAGCATCGAACAAACAGATAACAGTCATGAAAGTAGTAGTAGCGAATACAGGGATGGGAGTAGAAGCACTACAGTAGTACAGTTATACATGAAGTTACAGAAGCATAGATGCAGGAAAACAACAACAGTTCAGTAGCAGCCAGAGGAAGTAGGCAAGTGCGCTGACTTAGTTGTTTGGCGAGATATGATCTGATGCTTTCTTTACGATGTCAACACGACAACTCGGAATTTGGGGATACTCGCATCAACCAGCTCAAAAACACACGAATCCCCCAAAGTAAGGCTTGCATACTGAGTAAAGCGATACCAGCATATGCGTCGTTTGGTGGCGTCATCAGAGGGGTAGTCATACCGGAATTTCCAAGTTGTGTCGCGTATCTCATTCTCAAGTTCGATGTGTCTTGTTGCATCTCTGAGGTAACTTCTTGTAAACTTCACAGGGATATTCTGCACTCAGCATAAGTAGTCATTAAGAAGTGAGAAACATGCTGAGAAGATATGTAGTCTAAAATAACTATGAAATATGAATTCTTACCACTCCAGCACGTGATGTTATGTGAGTTTTAGAAATTTTAACTGAAAAACAAGGGGAAGCCCTGGTCAGCATATATGCATCAGCCATTTCCATCGGATCAGGAGTTTCATTCACAGCCTCATCATCATCAAGTTGCTGGTGAACAGATTCAACCTGAGCAGTAGACATATGTGCGTCAGCCTTTTCCGTGGGATCAGGAGTTCCATTAACAGCCTCGTCATCATGAAGTTGTTGGGGAAGAGATTCAAGCTCAGCAGTAGACAGATTGAATATTGTAACTTTGAAGTTGGATTGGCCTTTGTATTAAACACGAGGAAATATCCATAGGAGAGTGAATGGTGGTTAACGAATTCCCTCCAGCCTGTTGATAGGAAAACATCTCTGCCCTTGCATTTAATCTTCATTTCCCATTTTTCGCTATTCCGATCATAGAGTTGGGCAGTGGGCCCTAAATCGAAGCGATGTCGCCGGGTAAATTCATCAGGGAGCCTCTGCAGTTTATGCAAACTATGTTGGTATATTTATTACAGCAACTATGAACGTATTATTTGGCAGTAAATGAGAATGATCAGTTGGGGGAAGTATGGGTAAGAGAAGCAAACCAAGGTATCAGTTTGGGTCTTCATGTCAATGAGGATTCGAAAGAACTTCATATTCAGTATTCGTTATAGCAGACCTGTAACTTTCATACAAATAGATTGGTTAGTTAATAATGGGAAGTCAGCATGCAGCAATTGAGACCGCTGCGGTGGAGGCAAATATGTTTGTGGCAGATCTTCCTGGACCCGGAATACAACAAACATCAAATGAACTGTTCATATGTGGAATATGGGAACCAAATATCATGGTAACTTCATCTCCTGTTGCTGGAACTATTTTGCCGACATACCGACATCGATGTGGTTGCTATAACATACGCACTAACTATGTGCCCCAGACAAATTCGATAAGGAATTCAACGGTATTTAACAGTAAAAAACGTAATTGAATATTGTGGTAATGCACTTTATATTGACACCAAGTAAACATGTAATTATATAAACCATTACAGATAATGTTTACGTGCTAGAATATGTATTGGAGAAGTTAGCACAATTAAGCTAGCAAGTGGTGTTTCCATTGAAATTAACATGACGCGTGCAAATATAAGACACATGTGCGAAGCTCAGCAGACAGCGGTAGTGACACCGATAACATTAATGTTGGAACAACATAATACTCACAATAGTAATAATTAAATTCCTAATAATAGTACTAACAATAATACCGGTAGGGGTGGGGGTGGGGTGGGGTTTGGAGGGGAAAAAAAAGAGCATGTGAAAATAATTCCCATAACAACAATAATAAAAATAATAACACGAATATTGCCAAGGATGAGAAATAATAATAATAGTAATGGTAAGAAAAACTTTGGTTAGGATGAGGCCACACAGAGATGGTGATACAGAAGTAGAGAAAATGCATACACACATACAATATTCATAGCAATATGAATCCTTCAAAGGGGATGTAGTTTCATTTCTGAAATCATGCATGGACAGATCTGAGGAGTGTCAAACATCAGCAAGAACATACAATCGAAGATGATATTGCAGGTGGTAGTAGCAAATCCAAAATTGTTTCGGTGGCAAGGTTTTCAACAGCTCTACACACCAAATCGAATAGTAAATCGAAATCATAACAACAGCTAAATGGGGTGAGGGAAAATGAAGACATACCTCTAAAGAGCGACAACCAACCGGAGGAATCCGAACCGCTGTTGTCTGCTGGAATGAAGAAGGTGAAATATGTTGAAGGAGCAGTACAAGAAGTTATTACTGCACAATTTAGTAACAATTTAATTGAAATTGCAGTTTGGAGCTTCCAATTATGACTATTTGCTTGCTTTTTATGGAGTAAAAATTTAATTGAAATTGCAGTTTGGACCTTCCAATTATGAGTTTTTGCCTGCTTCTTATGGTTGTGCGTAGGGGTGAGCAAAACCCGCCCCAACCCGCCTTCCCGAATCGGCCCAGATCAAACTGGCTTGAATTTAGTATCGATCAATGCTAATTGATTGATTATGGTACAGATTCGTCAACCCAAACAAAGTTCGATCGATCATGGGTTTGCAAGTGGAATACCTGTTTAAGACCAAACCAGTCCGATTAAAATTTTATATGCAACACTGTAAATTTTATTTAGATATATGGTCAAGAAATTTAGTCTTACAAGTTAAGCCCATTTTAAATGCTGACATTTCTTACGTTATTTTTCTTTCATAGAAAATAACTATATGTTTCCAACTTCAAATATTATACAAAAAATATTACAAAGATAATTAACCAAATAAATGTATTTTTCCAAGTAAAATTTAAAGATTTATCAACCTGATTAACCGGTCCGAGCCGGACCGAGTTGATACGTTACGATCGGTTTGGGTATCACAAGTCATTCGGTAGGTTTGGGTTGAACATTCTCCAACCCGGACATATTGGATCGGGTACGAAAACTTGGCGAAACTGGTCCAACCGGGTTCGTACTCACCCCTAGTTGTTGATGTGTGTGTGTGCTTATATATTTTTCGTTTCTTCTTCTTATATCCAATTTGAATGTCTACAAACATTTTTTACCTTCGAAATGTAATTTATGTTGTTCTTGATATATTAACGCAATTGCCCAATATATGACATGTACTTTATGTATTACATGATTGATGTGAAACAATAGCGTGTGACATTTTTTCCCTAGTTGTATTTGGGTATTACTTTGGATGGTATCAATGATTTAAATTATTTTCCAAATTCCGATGAGCGAAATCAAATGAAACAGGCAATTATAATATCGTAGTATAACAATCCGTGTGACTTCAGTTAACATGTTTTAACCAGAACATATATTGAGCGTATAATATGTACCGATTCTATAACATATACGCTTTATATGTAGATCACATGTCTCTGCAAACGCAAGCTTTAAGAAGCAGCAATAATACGCGTACAGATTACAATTGGTGCATACAGCAGATATCAGTATGTTTGATATTTGTGCTAAATGCATTTAAATAAACTGTTAAAACGGTCAACAAACTACAAATAAAAAATGTTACCAGAAATTGCATATGCTGAACAGCAAACACCACACCATATACACAAGAACAAAAGATGCATACATATATTCCCAGTAGAAAGAGCCATATGGGACAGAACTTACTGCAGTTGAGATCCTATTTACATTACTGGAGTTAGGTACCAGATGCTAGCATGAGAATGCAACGCCCACAGTGGCACTAAACGATATCTACGGATATACCATATTACAAAAATGATTTGCTAACTATGGACTCTGACTTTCAATCTATACTTGTAATTCCCCGAGTTCGGTAGTCCACGAAATGCAGGTGGATGGTAGCTGATGCAGCAGCATATACCATTGACAGACATTTTTGGGCATCAAAAATCATTACTAATTACGGTATATCTATATACGGATCTACCAGCATACAAAAAATGACAACCTCCACACCAGTAAGCACAGAAATCATTTCTAAGCACGTTCCAGTTGACGCAGTGTCCACTTGTTTGCCCAGCGTTCATTCTTGCCCTTTGGAGACAGCAGGCCGGAAGTAGTATTTTCTGTGCAAGCTGTTTTCATTTGCCTTGGATATCATATCAGTTTGTTCCTGCACACGACACACACGAAATGCATATACTACTGAATACTGAGTGCATTTGATATGCAAGATCCAATTACATTTTGGATGTTGAGTTATAACGATATAACACATCATTACTTACAGTTTCAGTTATCGCAGATAGAATTACACAAGTTTTCTCCAACACTATGTTGACATCATGTCCAAAAAGTGTGATTTCAAGATCACTGTTGCCATCAGTAAGTCAAACATTGAGGCGACTCCTGACAGATACATAATAGTTCGTTTAAGTTACAATACAACTCTATTCTCCTAGTACGTTCTAGTCACCACCTAATTAGAGTGAGAAAGAGGAAACGGCAAAGCTCTTTATTCAAAATTATCTGAGTTTCATTACAAGAGTTGAACACAAACAATTAGATAAGACATATTATTAAACTGACCAAGATCAGCATAATCTACTACCAGAGGCACAAGAAATGAAGAAAAATCACTTGAAGTACTACCACTACAGTAAATAAAGCAAGGTTGAAGAGAAGTGCATTTTTTCGGTGACTTAGATGCTCTGTTCAGGGTGCCGTTTCTCCATCTCTGTGTACCCATTTGCAGACAGTAATAGCTCTGTGGGATCCCTGAGAAATGCTCTTTCAAATCATAATGAATGTATACTGTAAATTCATGTCTAAATCACCTAAAATTTGGGTCAAAGTTGCTAAAAATGTGCAGGGGTTCACAGTGTTCTTGAACTGGTTTGGGAAGACAACTTTCAGGCCTTGTTTGTCCATCATCTCGTACTGGTTTTTAGTTGAGGGTTGGTCCTGCTATTTCCTTGCAGCTAGAACTGCATATTTTGTGAAAATCTGGTGGTTGAAACATCATCTAATGTACTTTAAACTTTCCCAAAAGTTGGTGCCTCATTACTCACCTTCATGAGAAGAATGAGATCTCAGGATGGGGCTAACTTTCAAACCATATATCTTGCAGCTCACTGGATGAAATCCAGTGTTTGTTGGGTCTGTATACTCCCTGTATAACCCTCTAGGAAATCATTTCATGTTTTGCAACCAAAACGATGTATAACAACTCTGAAAACTGCCCCAAAGATGATGCCAAAATCTGCTCATAACCAATAGTACAGCAATGAATTTTTGCCTAAGTGTTGATAAGGGTGAAAACTGTCATATTGATCTGGCCGTAACTCTCTCATTGCGTCTTTAAACCGTGATCTGTTTCTTCCTATGTAAAGCTGAATGTGAATACTTCAAAACGTGTTATATGACCGGTCTTCAAACTGTGAATGGATTTCCCGGAAATTGAGTCTGAAGTTTACTAATTATAGTTTTTAGCATAAAATGTATGTGAAAACACCCATATTTGAACGGCCATAACTTTGTCAATACTTTATCAAATCTCGTTCTGTCTTTCCCTGTGGGAAGCTGATTGGTTATACTTCAAATCCCTCGTAGAGGATAATTTCTCATTTTTATAACAGATTGATGAGAAATCAAGACCGAAGTGACCACTTAAAAAATGTGAAATTTCTTACAAGACATTCTAAGTATTGGTAAATGTTTTCTCCAACTTCGACCGAACTTATTTCCGTGTGTATTTGGAATCTGCAAGAGGTTAAATATGTGCTGGTGACCTAGGAATACCATCTACATGTATACCTGAATCTCACATTCATCCTGTCATATCCAGAAGACGGTTTCCTTATTCAGCAAAAATGGAGATGTAGTAGAAAGACCAAAACATGAAATCGTGAACCTTTTCGAAAGGCTCTTTCTAGGCATCATGTCCCGTGCTCGTGCTATAAGCAGACATATAATAAACTATTCACAGTAGAAATATTCTCCGCAGGCGCTGATAACGCAAAGTCTTGTAAACTTACCTTAGATGTGGATAAAGAAAGAAGCACTGGTTTTGCAGTTTGGGTCAACCAAGCCAGCTTTATTGAAGAGCGATTCATATAAGATCTGATGTGACTTTTTCTGATATCCAAAAGAATACCATAAGGATCAAGTAACCCATTGGATTGTTCTTGCAAGCGGCCTTGTCCTTCACTGGGTTAAAAGTTACGAAGATTAAGGACAGTCACTTCAAGATGTCTGTTGGCACGTAAAATTCGCCAGCAAATATATATATATATATATATATATATATATATATATATATATACACATACATACATACAAATATAAATCTGTTTTAATTCCTGACATGCTAAAAAGGGAATTAAAATGAAATGAATCTGGACTGTATTTGACTGACAAGTCAAAGTCCAGATTCATCAACAGAAAAAAACAAATTTATCTGTTGGATAACTGGCAAATCATGGAGATAAACCTGGATTAAAGAGATGAAATCCCTCCCTTATCTCTTAAACTTGGAGATAAGATAAAGTCCAGCACATTAGGATGATATCTCAAAAAACCTGGAAATTTTTATCCACATCTCTGTAACAACCAGCTAGCTAAAAACCTCTATAAATAAGAGGTTTCTACAAAGCTGAAAAGGAACTTTTCTCTGGAAGAAAAATACAGCAGAGAAAATACAGCAGAGAAGAGCTAGAGAAAAATACAGCGGAAAGAGAGAAAAAGCGAAGGGTGATATACTCTACAAAATCCTGCAGAGAATACTAAAATACAGCAAAAAGAAGGCTGCAACGAGCTGCTGCTGTAGCCTGCAGAAAAAATAAATAAATCTGCGAAAGGCAAGTCCCACAACAGAAGCGAGAAGGAGCAGCAATGGCTACCCACCTTGCTAGGTAAAGGGTTCCTTTTTCTTTTGTAAAATATACATTCTGCTATTTAAATAAAATAGCTATTGTAAAGAAGATGGTAGGAAGCAGATTCCTACAATATGTTTGATCAATAAAATCCTTCCCAGTTTTTTTCCATCTAAACATATCAGCTTTCATTGCTTTTACTTAGGCTTATTAATCAGGGGTTCTTAGAAATCTAAGGTAATTAACGGTTCTAAAACTTGAACCGGAAATAGGGAACTCACACTTACAAATCTGAAATTTATTTGTTTCCGGATTTTCAGAAAAGTTAAAGAAAATTATGGGTTAAACAAATTGGCACGCCCAGTGGGACCCTATTTCTCCCCTCATCTTTTAAGCCTAAAAACAAAGACAAAAAAAAAATCAAAGAAAGCAAAAAAATCACAAGAACAGACAGTAAACACAAAAGTTTATGTTTCTTGTTGCTTTCTTTATCACTGAATTTTTGTTGCAGGTCCGGAAAAATCACTGAACCTGCTCCAGTCAAGGCTGCATTTCCAGCCTTGGGGTTTTGGAAGGAGAAGCTCCAGTCTCCTGTGTCGGTGGCCTCGGGGGAGCCAACTTCGTTTGGGGTCCGCGCTCCAAAAAGAGGTCATGGCGCTGGGGTTGGGAGCCAAATCTTTCAAGGAACTCTAGCAGGGAATAGGCTTTCTCAGGAAGCGAAAAATGTATTCCAGAAAGCTAATTATCTGGTCCAGGCTGCGAGGATTCACCTGTCGACCCGGAAAACAACCTGGAGGTTCATGCAGCTCGCTAAGAGAGCCGAGCGGGCAGTGATCTCGCCGGAGAAGTGTCCCGGGTTGGCTCACTGCCAATGACTACCAAAAGGCCTTAGATAGAAGCCACGGAGCACAATGTCCGAGCCGATAAGGCTCGGGAAGCCGTTTCGTCTGAAAACATGAGAATAATCCGGGAGATGGGACGAAAAGATGCTGTCCGTGAATCCCAAAAGATTGTGGCTAAGGAGGTTCGGGCTAAACGCCTCGAGACCGCGTCGGTCACACCACCGGCTGATGCGGTTCGGGTTAAACACCCCTGAAACTGCTTCGGTCACACCACCGGCTAATGCAGTACGGGTTAGACACCCTGAAACCGCTTTGGTCACACCACCGGCTGATGTGGTTCGGGTTAAACACCCTTAAATTGCTTCGGTCACACCACCGGCTGATGCGGTTCGGCTTAAACACCCTGAAACCGCTTCGGTTAGCTGATGCGGTACGGGTTAAACACCCTGAAACTGCTTTGGTCACACCACCGGCTGATGCAGTTCGGGTTAAACACCCTGAAATTGCTTCGCTCACACCCCCGGCTGATGCGGTTCGAGTTAAACACCCTGAAACCGCTTCGGTCACACAACCGGCTGATGTGGTTCGGGTAAACACCCCGAGACCACTTCGGTCAAAATTTCGGCTAACGCAGTACGGGTCAAACGCCCCGAAACCGCTTCAGTCAAACCCTCGGCTGACGGAATGTGGGTCCAACGCCCCGAAATCCCTTCGGTGAAGCAAAATACCCTAAGATTTAGGGTTCAAAACCCATCAGCCCTTTTGGCCAAGTCGGTTCGAGTCTCTGAAGCTCATCGGGACAAAGACATGGTGGCGACATGGTGGCTAGGGATAGCAAATTATTCCATCGTCACATCCAAGAAACGGTTACGGCAATGCCGGTGGCGGTCCGCTTCAAACAGGGGAAACCGAAGGCAAACAAAATGCAAAACCGACGTTGCAGCAAATGTCTTGGAGGCAATCGAGAAGGCCTTAGGAGAAAACAGTAACTCTGGAAAGAAAAGTGAATCTCCTATTTTCTCACTTCGAGAAAGGAAAGGGAAGGGAAAAATTATTGAAAATCAACCATGACCTGGGGTCTCGAAGCTCGAAGTTTTATAAACTCGTTATTTTAGGGGGGCGATCAAAGTTCCACCACAAAGAGACCGTGCGGTATCGGTCATGATGACCGACGTCGATGATGATGAAGAATCGAGGCAAAACCAACTCGTTATGCTCCAAGAGAAGTTGGAGCGAAAAAATAAAGAAATTGTTGCCTTGGCTGAGGAGATGAAGATCTTGCAAGCGCAACTAGCAATCCTCGGAAGTGGAACAAGCTCTGGACCTCTTAGGCCAGTCATCCCACCTACAACACAAGGGGTATCGCAAGGGATGCAAGCAACTCCACGATTCGAGACCCCCAACGCATCTTACCCGGACATCCAAGACATATGAATCAACGGTTTTAGCCCAATGCTAATGACGTTGATCGATGATATGGTCACAAAGAGAGTCCAAAAGGTTAGAGAGAAATATGAAGAAGGGCTACAAGTAATTACAAAACCCTATCCAGCATGGGTAGATAAGGTTTCTTTTCCTCCCGGGTATGTTCAGCCGGAGTTCAAAATGTTCAACGGAACTGGTGGCCGAGACAACATTTGGCCCACTTTCTTTCAAGATGTGGACCCATAGCACACAATGAAGGGTTGTGCTTGCAATTGTTTTTGCAGTCATTGGAGGACGCTGGATTTACATGGTACTCACAGTTGCCGGAGGATTCCATCCCGGACTGGAGCACTATGACCAAGGAATTCCTCAAGCAGTTCCTGCAATACCCAAAGAAGAGTAGGGGTACCGGGACTAAACCAAGAAAAGGGACAATGAACCAGTCATGAATTTCATTGCAAGGTGGAGAGCCCTCACCTTTGCCTGTCCCCAAAAGTTCACGCAAAATAAATCGTAAGGATGTGCCTTAACAACTTTAGGCACGAGTTGTCCAACTTCTTGATGGCACAGTACTTTGACGGTTTCAATGACCTATGCTCCAAGGACCTAAGGGAAATTTTTGAATGCTTGAGGCGTCACAACCTCAGGATGAACCCCTTAAAATGCGCCTTTGGGGTCTCATCGGGAAAATTCCTCGGATTAGTAGTCTGGAGTAGGGGTATCGAAGTTGAACCCTCTAAAACAGAGGAAATCATTGATATGCCTGGGAGTTAAAAAGATTGCACGAGAGGCTAGCCTACATAAGGAGGTTCATTTCGAATCTCGCTGGATGATGTAGGCCATTTTCCAGAGTTATGAAGAAGGGAGTGCCTTATAAATGGGATCAAGTTTGCCAAAATGCTTTCGATAGCATCAAGAAGTACTTTGTGAATTCACATGTTCTCTTGAGTCCGATCAAAGGAAAGCCTTTGATTTCATACATCACGGCCCTCGACAATTCTCTCGGTGCTCTATTGGCCCAATAAAATGAACAAGAAAAAGAAAATGCCTTGTACTACTTAAGTCGGACTTTGGCAGGGTCAGAAATTAAGTATTCTCCCATCGAAAAAATTTGTTTGGCCTTAGTCTTCATGCTCCAAAAGCTTAAACACTACGTGTCTAAACACGAAGTTAAGCTGATGTCTAAAGCTGATTCGCTAAAGTACATAGTCTCGCGGCCCATCTTAAACGGGAGGATCGCAAAATGGGTTGTACTCCTTCAGCAATTTGACATCGAGTATGTCCCCCAAAAGGCGGTAAAGGGACAAGCACTAGCCGATTTCTTGGCCGCACACCCTATCCTAGATGACTCGCGGCTAGCGACATACTTGCCCGATGAAGATGTAATGGCTGTAGGTGTGCAAAAAGGATGGGAAATGTATTTTGATGGAGCTTCAAGAAGCCATGACGGTATGAAGCAAGAAAACGTTAAAAACAATAAGTCAGGGATTGGAGTTGTTTTCATCACACCAGAAAATGTTGTCATCCCACATTCTTTTGCACTTAGCGAAGGGTGCTCCAACAACGAGGCCGAGTATGAAGCCATTATCGCCGGATTATAGCTCGCCCTCCAGATCCCCATTGAGGAGTTAACGATATATGGGGACTTTGAATTGGTGATTAGACAATTACGAGGAGAGTACATCGTGAAAAAGATGAGTCTCATCCCATGAGCGACGAACCAATTGCTCTTACAGTTCAAGAAAATACACATCTTACATGTGAGGAGGGGGGTAAATGCTCGAGCCGACGCGCTAGCAAGCCTGGCAGCGTCCCTGACACTTCCCGACAACAAAACACTTAAGGTCGTTGTAGGGGAAAGGAGAGTTTTGACACCCCTTAAAGAAGCCCCGAATACAGTCCAAGTCTTGACACTCTCCACAATGAAGACGGTGAGGATTGGCGGGACGTGTTCATCAACTATCTTCAAAATGAGAGACTTCCCGAAGATAAAGCGAAGAGAGCGGAAATAAGGCGTCGTTCAACTAAGTTTGTCATGTTGAAAGACGTCCTTTATAAACGGTCGCTCAATGGCATATATCTACGTTACATTGCCCGAAATGCAACCAAAGAAGCCATGGCTGAAGTCCATGCAGGGATATGTGGTGCCCACCAAGGCGGTCAAAAGTTACACATGCAACTCAAAAGGCTGGGGTATTATTGGCCCACTATGATCGCAGATTGCATTGACTATGCAAAAAGATGCCAAATATGTCAATACCATGGTGACTTAATTCACCAAACCCCCAAGCCCTTGCATGTCACGACTGCCTTGTGGCCTTTTGTGTCGTGGGGTATGGATATCATCGGACCATTCGTTCCTCCTTCGTCAAAGGGGTATCGATACATCCTTACTGCCACTGACTACTTCTCTTAGTGGGCGGAGGCTGTCCCTCTAAAAGACTTCAAGTCAAACCACTCTACTAGGTATCATGCTCCCGCCAACGGTTAAGTCGAGACTTTCAACAAGACTCAGCAAGATTCTCAAGAAAATGGTGGACGAGAACAAGAAAAACCTGGCCGGATAAGCTGCCTATCGGACTTCTTACAGGACAGCGACTCAAGCTACGCCGTATTCACTTGTCTTCGGAGGTGAGGCAGTCCTACCACTCGAAGTCCAAATGCCTTCCTTGAGAGTGGCGGTGCAAGAGTCTCTTACTAAGGAAGAGCACGCCAAGTTAAGGTTGGCTGAGCTAGAGACCTTGGATGAAAGAAGAATACATGCCCAACAAGATTTGGAGATGTGTCAACAAAGGATGGCGAACACATTCAACAAGAGAGTACGCCTCCGCTCCTTCAAGAAAGGGGACTTAGTTCTAATGGTCCGAACTCCAATCATAGTGACCAGACGGACAAAAGAGAAGTTGGAACCTAAATGGGAATGACCTTATGTAATCGAGAAAGTATACTCGAATGGAGCATACTTGTTGATCACAGTAGATGGGGAAAGAATTATACCACCTACTAATGCAAGGTTCCTGACGCGGTACTATCCTTGATAAAGGGTCTACTAGGCCAAAAATCCGAAGGGACGCCTAGACAAACTCAGACCCTAGTCCACTAGGTTGAAAACCCGAAAGGGCGGCCTAGCATGAAATGGACAAAATGACCTGCAAGGTTGAAAACATGAAAGGGCGGCCAAGCAAATTCTAAGATCACAAAAAAAAAAAAAAAACCACACCCAATGAACTACGTTTGACTTGATCCCGACAGGGTACGTAGGCAGCTCGACTTCTACATTCGAGTTCAGTCCACCTCAAAAAGAAACCTTATTTTCCCCAAATGAACTACGTTCGACTTGATCCCGAGAGGGTACGTAGGCAGCTCGACTTCTACATTCGAGTTCAGTCCACCTCAAAAAGAAACTTCATGTTCCCCAGTGAACAAAATTCATCTTGATCACGAAATGGGTTATATGCAGCTTGAAATCAACTTTCAAGTTCAGTCCACCTTCCTCAAATCTACCATACGAACATGTGTTTAGCCAAAGATGCTTTCACATAATGAAAAGGGTTCTAACACCTTGAAAGAATTGCAGCGAAATCCTTTAACTCTCTGAAATGATAAGCCACAGTCTATCCAAAGGGGTTAACCCAAAGTCCTAACCATAAGCCAAGAGGGGTTGACCCATGGCTCCAATGACTTATGTTCGAAATGGGTGACTCGAAGTTCTTTAGGGGCTGACCATGTCCTGAATGATATGGACCACAAAGACATGATCAAAAAGGGTTGACCCATTGACAAAACACATGAGCAACAGAAAAGCCCAAAGGACATTACTAAAGGGGTTGACCCGTGGACTGAAAGACATAATGGCAGACTCAAAGTCCCAAAAGACACAAGCCGAAGAGGTTCAACAAAGTCGTTGATCGAAAGTCCTAAAGGACACGTCACAAACATGTAGCTCGACGTCAAGAAACATCTCAACCTCACAAGGAGAAAGGCCAGCAAGTAAGGTCCAAAAAAAAAGGCTCAAAAAAAAGGGGGGCCAAAATACAAAGAGAATGGGTATGATGTGACCCTGAAGACGTCCACAAGGCCGAAGCATAAGCCAGGACCATTCAAGCCATGCATCAGGCCTCAAGCATGATGGTGCCAAGTTTTCGTGATTTGCGCAAAAGATTCTTCCCTCTTGCACAAATCACGAGGGGCATTTGTTGGCACGTAAAATTCGCCAGCAAATATATATATATATATGAATATATATATATATATATACATACATACATACAAATATAAATCCGTTTTAATTCCTGACATGCTAAAAAGGGAATTAAAATGAAATGAATCTGGACTGTATTTGACTGACAAGTCAAAGTCCAGATTCATCAACAGAAAAAAACAAATTTATATGTTGGATAACTGGCAAATCATGGAGATAAACCTGGATTAAAGAGATGAAATCCCTCCCTTATCTCTTAAACTTGGAGATAAGATAAAGTCCAGCACATTAGGATGATATCTCAAAAAACCTGGAAATTTTTATCCACATCTCTGTAACAACCAGCTAGCTAAAAACCTCTATAAATAAGAGGTTTCTACAAAGCTGAAAAGGAACTTTTCTCTGGAAGAAAAATACAGCAGAGAAAATACAGCAGAGAAGAGCTAGAGAAAAATACAGCGGAAAGAGAGAAAAAGCGAAGGGTGATATACTCTACAAAATCCTGCAGAGAATACTAAAATACAGCAAAAAGAAGGCTGCAACGAGCTGCTGCTGTAGCCTGCAGAAAAAATAAATAAATCTGCGAAAGGCAAGTCCCACAACAGAAGCGAGAAGGAGCAGCAATGGCTACCCACCTTGCTAGGTAAAGGGTTCCTTTTTCTTTTGTAAAATATACATTCTGCTATTTAAATAAAATAGCTATTGTAAAGAAGATGGTAGGAAGCAGATTCCTACAATATGTTTGATCAATAAAATCCTTCCCAGTTTTTTTCCATCTAAACATATCAGCTTTCATTTCTTTTACTTAGGCTTATTAATCAGGGGTTCTTAGAAATCTAAGGTAATTAACGGTTCTAAAACTTGAACCGGAAATAGGGAACTCACACTTACAAATCTGAAATTTATTTGTTTCCGGATTTTCAGAAAAGTTAAAGAAAATTCTGGGTTAAACAATGTCTTCGAGACTTTATTTGCTGCACTATCAGCTTCCAACATTCGTCCATCGGAGCAACCAGAAGTGCACCCTTCAGCTCGTTCGCGGTCTTCGAATAAGCAATACAGCTGAAAATATCAAATGAAGTTAATTAGCAACCCATTATTATTACTTTAAACTGTTCATTTCTTTTATGGAAGGAATAAATTGGTGGGGATCCAACCTTTATGAAGATAAAAAGTCATAACTTAGTATAAAATATCACCTTATGATTGCAAGGTTAAAGAAAATAGAGCTTCTGTGACAATGTATCTGCAAGACACGAGAACCTTGACAAACAGATTTTACATCAAAGGGACAACCATATTCAAATTTGGCTTTGATATTTAAATATAAATCAATTTTATTACCAGAAATTTTAGTACTACAAGGTAAACGAAAATCGCCTTTAACTTTAAAAATCGTCTAATAAGTTGTGAAGATATTCCAGAATCTGCTGACAATATCATTGACAAGGTGCAAGGTATAACCTACCCAAACGTTATTCGTGCATCAACACTTTTCAATCTACTATTTTATTTGGTCAAATGCAAAACATCTTCAACCAAGAGTCCAGTAAATGAAGTATTCTGTAATTTCATGAAACAGTCCTTTTGAGTCTTCCGGAAAAACCCACCACGAGGCTTGTTACCGCTTCTGGTTACAGTTTTAGGAATTCCTCCATAGCCATTAGTACGCCTACTGGTTAGAATACCAACTTACAGATGCTCAAAGCGAACTCCAAGGTCAAGTTGCCCAGAATATAAGAAGACCAGGTTAAAGACTGAGATAGGGAAAGCCTGATTTCTCTGTTCTTGACAAATGAATGAGAAAACCAGAGTCTCGTTAAGGAAAACTTTAGCACTTGACCATTATGTCAGAAGAAAAAACCCGTGTGTTACTACATATCCAAAAAAATGACAAAATGCCAAATTTTGGATCAACATATAAGAAAATCAACTACCCCAATCAAAACTTCTCATTAATCACAAGACAGAACTATGGAAATCATGGAAATAAGTGAAGTTCACAGCCACAGAAATGGAAGCACATAATTTGAAGTAATGAAAATTGACATGTAAGGAAGAAAATGAGAGAGAAGTGTAGGAGAAGTTCATGCCTAATTTACCTTGCATAAGAAAACATAACGCATATGCATAATCTTACACTTAGTCATATATTTGCCTCCATGAGGAAATGCAAGATTCTTGCTGTAGGTTTCTTACTACTGGGTGACGGTCTACATTTCCAGCGCCATTCCAATTTTGACCTTCTTTCTCAAAGTCCAGGACAGCTGCAAAATGTTATGTAAGGCATTATAGCTCCAACAAATATTGAGAAATCCCAAGAGCCATACACATCTGAAGCCAGCGAAGCAAACATGTACTTAACCCCAATTGTGCACTTTAAAATTGCATGTTCCTCTTAACAAAACCAAAAAAAAATCTATATTCACTTCAAATCAAAATTTAAACTAACACAAGATCTAAAATCCCTACGTTTACAAGGGCAAACTATGCATTTTTGACCTTCAATGAAGAACCTAACAAACAAACAACTCCATCCATACCACTGATCAAAAGTAATAGGGTAATTTACATATGAAAGAGTGACAGTCTGGTCACTTATTTCAGATTACCTAGATGAACTGAAATAAAAAAGATGAATAAACAACTAATGGGACCAATCATTGCTTATGAAATTTTGTTAAAGACCTAGCATTCACTCCAGTTCTTGGCACGAGGAATTATTTGTGGCTGACTGTCTAATTTCTTCCCATATTGGATCTTTAGTACAGGCGTATATTACAACTTGCTGGGATTTTATTGGATTATTTTATTGTTCCCACTTTTATCTACTATGCGGTTTCGTGGGCATCTGTTACTACTTCATGAATGGAACTATCTACATTTTAGGTACCACACGTTATGATGTGCTAGGAGTCTTTTTTTGCTCAATGAGCTTGATTCCGACAATAGAATCATATTCTGATAGACCATATAAAAGCACAAAAATCTAATAGGAGATACGCAAAAGAAGATGATGACGCATAGAGTGCAAGTCTTAACTATCATACCAATTGTTTGCAGATTTTGAAGTACTTTATCAGATTTGTATCAGATTGGTGGTGGTGAATCAAATAACGATCCGCAGCAGTAGCTTAGTGCCAGTAAAGATATCCAGGATATGTCCTAACCAAGGAACTACATATTGTGATACAGCATAATAGTGTGTACTCGTCAATACGCATCGTCTGACATCAGGCTCAGATATATGAATGCGATCAGACTGCTGTCCAATCACCATGGCTGCAATAGGGAGAGATGAGGACCCCTCTGAATTGCCCCGCCAAGGTAAGAATTGAGACGTTGTCTGAAATGCAGGCTCTACAAAGCTATCATCACAGCCTCTCACAACAACACAGGTTGCATTTAGGTAGGGTAAAAATCAGCGGCAGCGGTAACACCACCATGGTCTGATCCCCACGACCAGCTTCTGAGATGGCCAAAAGTTATGTCCGGATTCCAGGTATGGCGTGATGTCCCTAACAAATCTCAGAAATCAGGAAAAAGCAGAAGTGCTACCGTATTATTATGTCCCTGATCCATTACGATATTCCATATTCATGAACCAGCGTCAAAGCACAGCAAAGTATAATTCAAGTATGCAACCAGAAGAGAGCATGGTAAAAAATTTACGGAACATGGCTAAGCTGGGGAGCAAATATGTATGTGCTGTTATTTGTAGAGGCTCAGATCGGTCAATGCGTTCAGGCCACGATGACACTGCCATGGCTGCAACGGCAGCAAGAGGTGACGCTCGTTGTGGGTAACCCGCCAAGATGCGGGTCAGAATTGTTTTCTGAATTGCAAGCTATAGAAATTTATCATAACAGCCTCTCCGCAATTGCCTAACCCAAACACACTTGAACCAAATTACAGTTTGGGAAACAGATTAAGCTGTGAAACAGACAAAACCACAGCCAATACTTCAGATTAAGAAAGTATATCTAAGATGGTTATTGGCGTTAATGAAATGAAACAAAATAATGTCCAGGTATTTGGGTACATTGACAATGATTATCAAGCAGAGAAATAAGTGTTCTTCATAGGCGAATTTCAGGGTATTGTGAGAGTTTCTTAATGACCTTGAGCTCCTGAGACTTTGACAAACACGTGCGCGCCTATAACAAAACAGAAGGAGGATTCAATTGATTCTCTAGTGGTGTTAGCTTGTAAAGGCCTATTTTATGTTAATATATTTTAAGCCCTGGGCATATGAAATAAACAAAAGACATTAAGCATACCCATTTCAAATTCAGGCAAAGCTGTACAATGCCATATATTTGATCCACCATATGGTGGGTGCCTAAAGGATAGAAGGGAAAAAAGAAGACATACAATAGAGGTAAGGCTGGAATTTCATTACACAGTTGCAAAATTATAAAAATTGACAGCTATATATTACCTAGTTTTACACTCACTCTAAAAGTTTAAGATAGGAAGGATCTTAAGAACAAACTGTTCAGGTGTTCCCTGATAAATTGTTTCGATCCGTCGGACATGTAGAACACATGCAATTAGACCATCGTATTAGTACTAAATAATGATGATGTTAATCAAACAAACAAAATGCTTATGATAGTTACGTATCAGCTCGTAAGAAGCTGACAATCTAAACCTTCTCCATAGATACATAGAAACTGACCTGATACAACTTGAAAGCAAAGATATGAAAGAAAGACATGGACAATATAATCACTTACTTCCTCCGTTTTCAACAGGCCTATGCAAAATAACCTTTTGGTCATCACCCTTGATTCTACCTAAAGGTTCTTTCATTCACAAAATGGACGGTGACATATGAAACCACCCACAACAAAAAATTATCCAACTAAATTTCTTCCTAGATAGAGCAAGCTATCAACTTAAGTACCACCAGAAATTGAGGGAAATTTTCGCTCACTGCTCGATCTACACCAAATCTTATATGAGATCAAAGAAGCTTAGGAGAAGGTTGAGGAAGCAATGTGGGACGAACAAACATTTTAGTTTACCATTTTTTTTAAATTGTTAGATTAAAGAATGGGTCCGTTCATAAAATATTTATATAAAAAAAATTAATCTGAGAGTAATGGATAAGTAAATGGGCACAGAGTCTTCAAGCATTTAACTTAAAACTGTAACATACAAAAATTGGCAAAACAGTGAAAGAAGTGCAGATTCTTCAAATCGTTCGATGGGCAACACAACTTATTACCTGAATTGAGCACCTTCCCTCAATCGTGCACCAATACAACACCCAACTCCAACACCTACAGCTCTAACACAAGCATAAGATCAATCTAACATGATAACTTGTACTCTTTGATTTCTCACATTTTCGAGGGGCCATGGCTTGAAAGAAGATTACCTGTTGCCTGCACTTTAAGCCTAATTGTAAAGCGAGAAAGTGCTCACGTCGTTTCATGCTTTCTTTGAGAGACTCCTTTCCATATGTGTGCATCGATAATCCAACGAATTTGAGTGCTAATTAATTATTCGTTGCAAAGGCATCAGGTAGTACCAACCACCAAGTATCAGACCAGAAGCGTGAAGGGCGAACCTTGGGACATTTGGATTGGACGAACAGCAGGTTTCCTGCTGGCGGGTGAGATAGTGAATATCCTTTGTTCCCGTAGCAACCTTATTTACATATATATCTGAATGCCCAAGGCAATTCTACGTTTAAATGTATTATTCTTCTCTGCCATAGAAAAGCAAATGCATATCAGCAATCAATGTACTTTTTAGAGTAAGCTTCGAGTTATGAAACATCATCGCAAACAATTTACCTTATCTGTAGACCTTCTATCAGTTTGTAGAGAAACACCCGAGCCTCAGATAAAGTTGGAATCAGCTTATTAGCAACAAACAACGGAGATGGCAGATGTGTGAGATAATACAGTTATCTCAGCCATCATTTCGTCATCTCTGCCAAACCCAAAAAAAATAAAGAAAAACATCAAAACCTCAATCAGATAATAGATTACTCAATTAATGTGATCAAAGAACACAACTATGGCCATTTTAATCTCGTTAGGTAAAAACCCCATCAACAAGAATATGGAAATCAGTGATCTAGCCAAACAGAGAAACCCAGAACCAAAATCAACAGAAGGACACTAAGCTAAAACAACCAATAGAACACTAAACCAAAACCAACAGTCAGGTACCAAAACTTACAGCCTCGAAACAGCTAAAAAACATGCTTAGCTTCTAAAAATCAGAGCGAACCCAGAAAGCAAAAACCCAGACGGAAAATAAGTTTTTCAAAAATGAGATTTTTGATGCCCAATTCCAGTGAGAAGTGACCTATCAACAATGGTGGAGTTGGGTGAGGAACATTCAGAGCCAATCCCCACCAAGAATACCATACCCTAAATCAAGAATACCCACCATACCCACCTCCAGATCAGATGGCACCAGCATAATCTCTAAACCCATAAGCCCTTTTTGCCTGCAAGAGATTCAGATGAGCAAAGGCTAAGAAGTAATTGCTAGCAAGAAACTCGAAATACTCAAGCTAACATAGTTATTACTATTTCACTAAAAATCTGATCAAATCAAGATATCAAAACCTTCTTCCTCAGTGTACTTTTAACTAATGCATCCTCACTCCCAGAAGAAGTTTAAGAATTTCATAGTCAGCCTCTTTAGCCATAACAACCTCGTACTTCATCTAAAATAGACACCTTAACGATGCAGTTGCTTCTAGAAACATATTGTATCTGTGACATTAACTGCATACCCTTGTCATAAGAGAGAAGGCCTGAAATCCACATAAGAAGAAATTATACAATCAAACTACAATCATGCCAGGATGAACATAACATTTGTACTCAAGAAATCGGTGTATCTCATCTGAAATGACAAAAAATGTCTAAAACCCAAATAAGAAGCAATTATACAATCAAACTACAAACATGTCAGGATGCACATGTGATATATTCTCAAGTAACTTAAGAATCAGTTAGATCACGCTGAAAAACAACAGAGAAAACACTACCACATAAGAATCCACGTATACAATCTCCCCCCAACACCAACATTCTTTATCTAAGCAGACAATACTCTGACGGAGTCAATGACCTATGTGATCACACACACACACACACACACACACACACACACACACACACACACACACACAGACCTGCCACGGAGAAATTGGTACCGTCATGCTTAAATGGGAAATACCCCCGTTTGCCTCGCCAAGATTGCCCTCACTTTTTTCAAAATCTATGGGATTGACTTTATGAGACATAGTTGAGGACCCTATCTCCCCAGCCTCAGTAGTCTGCTTAGACATCTAACCATGAAACTTTAAGTCAAAAAGAAGGAAGTGGAGTAGCATAAACTCATGAATATATCACAAAGATCACCTGCTTGAAGTAACCTAAAGAGGTGTATTCCCATATGTCTACGTTAAAATCAACAAAGATGTTGTTAAAATGGATAATGGCATGGAAAAGTTTTGCCATATAGTCATGAGTTTCAATCTGCACATTCACACACATTACTAACAGTAAATGCACATGATCATTATGTGACAAATCATTTTATGACCCATCCATGAGATAAGCATTTTGTAGAGGAGAAAAGACTTCACTAAATGTAGGTTATTGCATTGAAACGCACCTGTGTCACATAGGTCTTGAAATTTAATACCAGAGATGAAGCAACCCATCGGCAATTTGAGGCCAGATAATCTCAGGATAAGCAACCATATGAGCATCGGAATTTCCAACAGCACCAAAAAACTTCCCCATTATCTGGACTCTAGAAATGTCGCACATTGCCCTGACTAATCTGACTGCAAAAACCCCCAGCTCCTTTCCAATAGTTGTCGGTGACGCTGGCTACAGACTACAGAGCCAAATGAGCGCACAAGCCCGTGATTTGTTAAGAGTGCTAGCACCGATAATTGGAAACTTCTGGGCGAACGATGCTATTGTTCCGCTTACGGAAAGTGTGTGGAAAGAAATTGAAATATGTAAACTACCTGCAGCGTACGTACTCCAACCATGCGGCAATCTGTAGAGGTATGACCGAAAGCACACACATAAACTGTACTGTTTACTTCCGAAATATGACTGATTTCTTTCAGATATGCAAACTATCTACAGCGCAAGTAGTACACCCAATCAGGCAATATGTAAAGGTATGCAAGAACAAAACACCACCATAACATTATGTACCAAGTTTACTTATGACCTATGATTTGTTTCAGTCATCTCTGTCAACATCAACCTTACTTATTGTTAAGAGCGTACAAATGAAACCTTGGCGCACATTGAGCTATAAGATGTTCATCGTAATAAGCTAAGTAGGATTCTAATTCAGGTGGAATTTGTGGGTATGTTTGGAATAAAATTAATGAGTACAGAATAATCAATAAACTGATGACAAGTGAAATAATCCGCAAAATGTTAACCCCAGAGAATTTAATCAGATAGCAAAATAGTAGAACTACCAGATTATATTCAAAATGTAAGGAGCAGAAGAGATGAAGAAAGCAAAGTCCTTTACGGCTCTGGTTCCCACACAATTTGCTACACGTTGTTTTTGGCTAGTAAAGAAAATTGGATAGCAAATAAAATTTTCTTTGTATATACCTTGTGGATGAGCTCTGTTACAATTGAACCAACACCTTCCCCCGCACCCGTAGAGCTCGATCCTTTGAAATTTAACCAAAGCTGCACCGAAAACATAATAAAAGTTATCATCCATAAATACCTAAAAATTGCAATGCTCCAACTGAACCAAACAAAGACTGATACAGATCACATTGCTAAAAGATGGGCTAAAGAAGAAGATTAAGTAACTGATACAATAAATCACCCAAATAATATAATTATATATCAGTTATCCACTAATTGCTATAGATTAAGTGGACATGTAAATCTGAATCCTAATAGTTGAACAAAGGAATCCAATTTCTTATACCTTCAGAAGTTACTGGCAGAAAGGGAGTTAATCAAATTTTGGTACAGTTTGGCATATAGGTGATGGACGAATGTGAACATTTAACTGCAATACACATCATACGTAAACTTAATTTCTGCAACTTATGTGCCCTTTATCAACCTACTGCAAGTAGGAAAAAAAGAGAAGAAGAAGTAGATGAAACTGAAAAGCATGAAGAAGAAGGGGAAACCCAGTACCTGAAGCTGTAAGACGAATCGAAGACGGCAGCATGCAAGTGCCAGGGTTGACCGTCGGTGGCGGAGAAAGAAGAAGAAGAACCAGATCTGAACATGCAACCCCACCACAGAGCACCGCAACGCCCTAATTGGGAGGTCCGGTACTCTCTTCGCTGCCTCTAATAACTGAAACAATTCATCAACAGAGCAGAAGAAGATGGAACACAGAGAACACGGTGAGAGAGAGAGACAGAGACGATAGGTATCTGGGAATGAACCAGAGCCTTCTCATCGAAGAGAGGCGGAGAGAAGAGAGAGAGAGGCTTCGGTCGAATCGACGGCCAGAAGTCTCCGCTACAACAACAGTGGCGGCATATCTGTGGGTCGATGACAACAACAGTGCCAACCGCCACCGCCTTCTCTCTCTTCTTTGTGTCTGGAGCGACGCAGTCGATAGACAGAGAGAGATCAGAGCTCTCTAGAAACCAGTGGAATGGCTTCTCTTCGAAGCCGCGTGAGGGAAGGACACACAAACTAGGCAAAGAAGATCCAAAATGACCATATCGCCCTTCAACCACAGCGTACCTGGCTCACATCAGCAAGGGCATAACCGACCTTTTCTACACGTCACTATTTCGCTGGCATTTCGCTGGCATTTTGACCGAGTTGGCAGCACATGATTGGGCCACCCCTGCCACGTAATGTGGCCTTAACTTCTTTTATATAGGTAGTAAGATTCTTTGTATGATTTTTATATAAGTCACAACATATACTAAACAACTAAAATTCATTTTCTTCATAGGTATGATTGATTTTTCAGTGTATTGGCACTGGTGGAGGGGCTTAATTGGTACTGTTGTGAGACTTTGAGAGTAAAAACTACAATTCTCTTAGTACTCTATAACAAAATTATAAATGAACTAATAAAAAAGAAGCCCAACTCGAACAGCCCAAAGCAAATAAATCTACATAAGCCCATTTAGTCTACTGAAGCTAAATCACCTAAAACGTCAAAATAGGTGGAAGTTCCCGCTCCCAAATCGCACTCTGGCAATTAAGAGGCGAAAATGCGTATAAAGCGCGCTCTGAATTACAGCAGAGCGCGAATTACTAATAAGTAAGGGCGAATTGGTAGTAGTTTGAAACTAGCAGGGTCTTTATTTCAAAATTTTCAACCCATAAGTATTAAACTGATTGGGCCGCTGCAAGCGGGCCCAAGCCATTATCCTCTCCATGATCAGGGTTGCAGATAGAGCCCATCCCAAAGCCTATCAAAACCAAAGGAGATGTCAGCTTATTTATAAGCAAGAAGGAGAAGTCTCCATACCTGAAGGCTGATGTGGGACAAAAGAAAATGCGCCTGAAAGATGGCTGATGTGGGACAAAGAAAAACAGCGATTTATCTCTCAAAGAAAAGACACCTTTAAAGAACAACAACCCATGTTTCCTTCAGAGATTAGAAAGCTAAAGTGTTAAACAATGATAGGAAGCAAGTGTCATAACAAACTTAAAACTACGGATGACCATATTAGAAAGTAGGAAACTGGGTAATGGTGTTTTCTCTAAACATTTCAACTGATTTAGTTTTGTATCCAAATACAAAGTTAGGATCTAAGCACTTAAGAGTCACCAGCATTGACTATTGTTCTTTCTGTGTATACAAGTATTTTATACACGAGAATAAATTTTGCACATATAAATATTTATATATTAGGCGCTCCAACGACGCTCTCAAAATGATTTTTTTTGGAATTTGTCGCTTTCCCGCTCCCGCTCTAGGTGACTTAGTACTGAAGCCCATTAGGGGTTTTATAAGGAAGGGCATAATTGTAAAATTGAGAAAAATCAATGGGTAATCCAGTAAAAGTAGGCAAGAAAGTTGGTGTCGTCTTCAACATCGCACAATCCATCCCTCGCGTCGCTGTTGTTCTCTATTACGTCCATGGCCGCCAGTGCTTTCACGGTACTTTCCTTCTTTCTTCCTGATCTCATACAATCCATCCTTCCCGTCGCCGGTCAACGAGCAGCCGCGTTGGAAGTCTTTTCCGAGAATCCTCCACAGATCCCACACCCACACCCATGTCGGGTCGTATCGACCCGGGTACGTGGTTGATTCCGACGAGTCCAGGTAACGTAACTGCTTTGCAAGAAATATCTGTGAGAGCGCGATTGGCTCCCCGATCGAACTTGTAAATGCAAACTATCTCGCGAGCATATGTAAGATCTCTCTCTCACATTGTGTGTGCTTCCAGTACATGCATGTGTTGCTTGTCTTTATATGCTGGTGAGATATCCTTCCTGAACAAATACATGCACTTCATTTCAGGCTCTTCTAGCTCATGGTTATCTAGGTGCCTAAGCCAGTTAGCACATCCTATACCATAATAATGCTAGTACTCTTGACAATCTCTTTGTTTGAATAACCTAAATTTGTATAAATTTTGAGGTCACGCAAAAAACCGATAGATGAAACTCCAAAGGTTTGGCTTTGTGAGAGATGTGTCAACATCTGTGCAAAAAGACATTCCTGAAGTTTGCAAATGGAAAAAGAACCTGAAACCTGCCAAAGCAAGACTTTTGAGTACTCAAGATGCCATCATGCTACCGTCAGGCCCAAGACGTTAGCATCCTCTTCAAGGAGGGCAGTGAAGTATATTTCTGGCGTATATAGAGGTTTACGCTCGAACTTTCCAACAACCACGCTCAAGCCTATCCAACTTTTATCCCCTCGCCGAATATGGGAGGAAATACTGATCTAAGACGTCCAAAAGCGTCATCTTTCACATGTGCCAAAGAAAATGCAATTCGGCCAATCAGCGAGATGTTACTCTCACATCAAGAGCCCTTAAAGTTAAATATTTCTAAAGATTCTCGACGTAATCTTTTCCAGTTGCCAGCTTTTTAGTCATGCCTATTGAGTGTTTTTTGTGGTCAAAACGTCAAGCAAATTTCAGTTTTTGACTCTAAAGTTCCTTAAATAGGAATAGTATTACTATAAAGTTCAGAATGCTAAGTATTTTCTTTTTCGTGTTTTTGAATAGCCAAGTGGAATAGGGAGTGTTCAACATAAATAGCTACATAGCTTCTCTGCTCCCGATTCACCTAGCAATTGAAAAACACTTGGCATGCTGAACTTTATACTAGCACTTTTCCTATTAAGGATCTTTAGAGTCATAAAAGTGATATAAACTCAAGAGTCATAACTTAAAAGCTGGCAGCTCTAAAACATTACGTCAAGGATCTTTAGAGATATGTTACCTTAAGGTCCTTGATGTGCAAGTAACTAATTACTGATTCACCAAAATGATATTTGCTGTCACAGATGCAGGAGATGAAGGTCATGGACTTAAAAAAATTGGAGGTTTAAGCTTGAGCGTGGTTGCTGGCAAGTTCAAGCCCAAACATCAGTATGCGCCAGAAGTTTTTTCACAACTCTCCTTCAAGAGAATGCTAATCTCTCGGCGCCTGACGATAGCATGATTGCCTCTCAAATATTCAAAAATCTTGTTTTGGTGGGTTTAATTTTTTCCATTTAGGAACTTCAGGAATGTCTTTCTGCACATATTTTGATTCGCATCTCTCACAAATCCAAAACTCTGGAGTTTCGTCCATTGATTTTAGCAATAGATGAAAAATTTAACAAATTTAGGTTATTCAAGCAAAGAGATTGTTCAAGAGTACTAGCATTATTATCATATAGGACATGCTAACTGGCTTAGATAACCATGAGTTAGAAGAGTCTGAAAAGTGCATATATATGTTCAGCAAGGACATTTCACTAGCATATAAAGACAAGCAACACATGCCTATACAAGAAGCACACACAATGTGAGAGAGAGATCTTACATATGCTCGTGAGATATTTTGCTTTTACAATAAATTTGAATTCGATCAGGGAAGCCAATATCGTCGCAAATCTCACAGATATTTCCCTGCACAACAGTCGCATACTTGCATTGATGTTAAAGGAGTATTGTAACTTTAACAAGCGTATAAGATCTAGTATATAGAACTTTTTACAGTTCCACCAGCATGCTAAATCAAGACAACTGTATCTTCTAACAAAAATAACCCAGCAAAGGGAATGCCCAAATTAACAACTTCTACCACACACACAACTTATTATACCCTAACAAAGAATGAAATGATTTTCCCAACGAAATAAAAAGAAACAATTGTTGTCAGCTATGAATAAATCACGCAATCCTTTCTTTCTGCTTACAAAACATGAACCCTAAAGGTAAAAACACACCAATTACCATTAATGTATCTCACTCAGGTCAGCATCAATCTCAGCTTATTAGTTGAAGTTACCAGAGCTATTCACTAGTACAGATTCTGAGAATAAAACCTAACAATTCTTTAACCTTTTAGTACCAACTACCAAGAGCAGCCAGTGTACAGTGCATAAGGAAAACAGTGTTCTGCATGAAATAGTAGTAAAGATATAAGTTTGTAAAGACAACAATTGAGGGTTTTACTGTGTCGGTCCACCTTCGAATCCGGTGATTTTTTTTCCGGTGGCAGTATTAAGCTTGTGAGGCTTCAACAGAATCAAAGGGGGATAAGAGAATGATGACGAGAGGACAGAGAAAAGACCTACATCATTGCATCTTCCCCTTCTGATTATGTCAAAGCTTCGCAAGCTCATACAACCACCAGTAAAAAAATCTACAGATTTAAAGGTGGACTGCCATGGTAAAACCCTCAATTTGGTCTTTAAAGGTAATATCTAGATTACTATTTCATGCAGAACACTGTTTTTTACATGCATCGAACATTGGCTGCTCTTGGTACTGAAAATTTGGTAAGAGAATTGATGAGTTTATTAAAAGAACCTATACTTGTGACTTGATCGGGTAATTTCAACTATTAAGCAAAGATTGCACTGACCTGAGTGAGATACATTGAGTAATTGGTGTATTTTTATCTTTAGGGTTCAATGTTTTGTCACCAGAAATAAAGGATTAGATTGCATGATTTATGCACAACCTACATTACCCGGACTCTTCTAAATCGCCACCGTACCTGTGTCGATACGATCCAACATGGGTGTTGGTATGGGATGTGCGGCGGGTGTGGCGGGATTCCACCGACACTTTGATTACGGCGACCTCTGGTTCCGACAAAGACTTGGTTGTCATCTCTCGCCGTCGTCTTCTCGATCCGCCATCATCTCCAGCATGATTGGGTCTATCGTGGTTATACATCATAAGCAGCCGTGCGATGAAAGAGGCAGTTGCAAAGGCAGTTACATTCTGGTCAAGGAAAAGTGAAAGATCAATTAGGTTTAGTTTTGGGCTTACTCAAAACTAAACTTACCTTAAAATATTGCAGTTAATTTCAGCAGACCTTCAAATGAAGAATCAATTTTTGCACGAAATTTCAATATATTTCTTGTAGGTTAGCTATATATCAGTTCTATCCACTAAAACTTGCCCAAAAATTTTGCAATTCTGCATTTTCTGCATTCTCATGTATGACATTGTAAAAAAAAATAGAAACATTCATTTTTCTACCATATCCCCGCACCCGTGTACAAAAGCTGGATATTTTTTAGCAGAGTCCACGTATCCTAGTTTTACGTAAATTTACAAATTCGTATAAGATCCGATACCCGCACCCAAGTCCGTGTAACATAGTTCACAACTATCTTGCAATCAATTGCTTCTCCTTTTTGTAGAGAAAAATCATTTCATTCTTTGTTAGGGTATAACAAGTTGTGTGTGTGCTAGAAGTTGCATAATATTGGCATTCCTTCACGGAGTTTTTTTGGATTTGTGATTAAAACGGTTTTGACAATGGCAAGTTGGTAGAAGTTGTCTAGAAAATTCTGACACGTGCTTTCTTCAGCTCAAAGTTTGCTGCATTATTGAACTATATTTCTATGACTGCGTTTAATGCTCCTACTTCATGGTCTGTGCTAAATCTTTCTTTTGTGGTTATGGATTCCAATTATTTTGGAAAGTGAACTCTCATGCTCATTGGAATAAATCTTCCCTTGAATCGAAACACCCATTGCCACGCCAAACTTGGCTTTTCTTGGTTAATGAAACTGTCTTTTGTTTCTTCAGAAAACCAAAAAAAAACATTGAATCAAAAACACCCCCGCAGATCCGAGGACCTCTGACTTGATCCGATCAGGATCGCTTTAACTTAAACACCCCAAGGCTTATGTATAGTACAAGAAACCAACCTAAATATAAACATATGAACATATTCTTCAACCCAAGCAGTAGTAAGCCAATAACACGTCTCTTTCTCATTTTTCTCCGAAGCTCTCGTCCAACAATGGAATAATGATGGCTAGGAGTTTTTTGGTTTGAAGTTTGATGTAGTTTCAGCATTTATTTAAATTTTGAGGTTTTAGCAAACTCTTATTTATAACTTTCCCTTCGAGTAAAGGCAATCTTCGCTTTCTTTTTCGTGTTAGCAGCAGAGAGAGAGAGAGAGAGAAAGAAAGAGAGATTTGGGAAGACGACAAAACTGTGTCAGCGATTCTTGAAAACAAGATGGGTCCACGGGATTTCATTGTTTGAGGTCGAATCGATTTGGTGGCCAACGATGCTCAAATGGTTGGAACTAACCTTAATCGCTGTTATTTGGAGACATGGAATTGTTGAGAATATCCCAACTTGGGCTTGGTGAAGGTTGGGTCGGATTGGGAGTCAGAGAATCAGAGTTAAAAGAGAAATTTGATTTGTTCTCATGCAGGGAGATGTGTTGTTGGCTGTTGATTTTGTAAGCATAAGGAGGGAGAGATTTGGTGTAGATTGGTGGTGGGGTGGGATCGGGTGTTGTTGCTTTTGGTGGTGGTACTAGTGGATTTTGGAGCTTGGTGGCGGTGATAAAGGAAATGACTGACGAACCACTTAAGTGTGCCGACGTGCCAACACCAAGCCAATTTCACTAACGGTGTTATTTAATTTGGGCACGATGTCCCAATTTGAGATAGTGTGCATAGTTAAGTGTTGAAAAATCAAATATTGTGCGAGTGTGAATTAGATGAAACTGTAATGTAGTTAATCATCATTTATTCTATAACATAAATGATAAATGTCTATTATCAAACAAAAATATGATCAAACAGTATGTTTTAGTTAAAGAATACCATTTTTAGTCACCATTTAGTATTTTTTTTTTTTTTTTGAAGACATGTTACACTGAAAAAAAATACAATATGACAAAAGAGACACAAAACCTACTGCAAAGTCGATTTACCAAATTATGGTATACATACATGCGATATGACAAAAGAATTATACGGAACCATGGAAAATATTCCCACGAAAACTCCAAAATAGGTGTTGTTTCTAGCTGATTTCGAGAGCGTTTCGTGTGTGGTTTGAGTGCTTTTACCATGTTTTACCCCAAAATTGGTAGTACCATTTTACATTTGGCCCCTGAAAATCCATCACTTGCGTGTTTTCAGCATATTTTCTTAATTAGTTTTTACCCCATATTTGCGACGAAGTGGGCGTGTGGGAGTTTGGAAGGTGAAGCATAAGATATGAGAGCCAAGGAAGGGACATGGAGCAAGCTTAGAGCATCTCCCACAGTTGATATCAAATTTTCCACCAAATCCTATATTTGGTGGAGAAAAATGGTTTGACCTCTCACAGTTAACCCTCAAAAACACCATTTCATCATTTTTGGTGGAAAAATAACACTTTTGGTCTCCAACAGTATTCAACAAATTTTACATCAAATAGCCATTTCACTATTTCATCAAATTTAGAGAATGGTATTTTTAGCCTCCCAAAACAAATCATCAAAGTTATCACCAAATCATGAATTTCATAACTATCAAAACAAAAAATATTTTATTACCAAAATAATATTACACGAAATTGTAAAATGATTAAATAACACTTCAAAAAATATAAAATTAACCAATCTAATAATGTGATATATTTTTATTTTTCTGAGTTTATAATAATGCATTATTCTTGTCGTCATTTTTATTTATATTTTATTTTTTATCACTAATATTAATTATATTAGTCGTTAAATTTTTTTAACACTAATCAATTGTCTGCACACGCTTAATAGTTCAGGTAAGTCTTTCTCTGAATTTGCTCTCACTTCAATCTTATTTTGGGGGGAGGGGGGGGAGGCGGGTAGGTTCAAATTTTCTTTCTAATTTTATATATTTGCATGTCATACTAAATAAAAATATGTACAAGAAGGTTACTGAAGTTCTTGAAGTTTAACATCAGTGTATTATGTTCGGCCAAACTTGTTGCAACTACATTAGTTATTTCATTTTATCATCCCACAGCATGATGCTGAAAATATTATGTAACACGCTATGACTCAAAAACATATTATACAAAGTGGAAGAAGAGGAACGGATGGTGTATATATTGTAAAGACGAAATACTACACTATTACATTAAAGCATATTATTACCATGAAAGTAATGTGAAAACATGCCCTAAACACTAATTAAAAATTTGGTGTAGATTACACCAAATCCTATTTTTGCTATCAAATTTGATGGTAAATATAGGATTTGATGATATAGGATAGGATTTGAGGGTACTGTGGGAGATGCTCTTCACTATTTCACAGAAGCTACACCAAATATAGGATTTGGTGATTTGGTGGTTTTTTGGTCAACGACTGTGGGAGGCCTAAAAAAAATCACCATTTTTTTGGTGATTTGCTGATTTGGTGATTTGTTGTGGGATGCCGAAAACACCAAATTTTACTATCAAATATAGGATTTGGTGTACTGTGGGAGATGCTCTTAGACCAATGAGGAACCAGAAAGGGCCACTAGAAGATCTGACTGCAGGGGGGTTCACCCGGCCACGGCGGAAAAAAGCAGCATACAAAAGAACTAATAATACCTTGGAAGAGGACATATCTGGCCACAACGGGAATGAGTGGTCCGGGCTAGTGTTTTCTAATTTGGAAACTCTTTGGGAGATCTGACATCCCAAAGCCCGAGAGTTAGACCATTAGCGGTTTACTGGCCACTAACTCTGTGATGAAAACCAGGTCTAAAATCACAGAAGTTAATACTACTCTGTCCCACCTCTTGCCCATCATTGGGAATATTTGACTCGTATATGGGTCACTTTGACTGGGTGATTTCGATAGCAAAATAACGCGGTTTTTCGATATTTTTTTCACGGTGTTATAGAGCAACTTATACTTTACAACATCATGAAAAAATTATCAAAAAATTAAATTATTTTGTTATCCAAATCACCGAGTCAAAGTGACCCAGTGAATAGTGGTAAAAGTCAAAATGATAGGGAAGAGCTGGGACAGAGGTAGTAGATCTAATGGAAGAATGACTGATGTAACATGAATCAATCGTACAGAAGTTGGTCTACAACCGTGGGTTACCACTCTGTTTCTTCTCTTTAGCCCTATTATGACTTTTATCACTATTCACTGGGTCACTTTGATCCGGTGATTTGGCTATCGAAATGATGAAATTTTTTGATAATTTTTTCATGGTATTGTAGAGTAAAAGTTGCATTATAACACAGTGAAAAAATTATTAAAAAATCGAATTGTTTTGCTGTCCAAATCACCAGGTCAAAGTGACCCAGATACGAGTTAAAAAGTCAAAGTAGGGCTAAAGAGAAGAAACGGAGTGGTATTAAGGTAGGAATGTACTTAATGCAAATATCTATTTGCAACACGCAATGAAAAAATTCGAATCCCCAATCATCATCAGGAGGATGTGTACGGTGTACCATTTATTTTATTCATATATCTCATGCTATCATCTCTGTCTTTTCTTGTGGTTTTTCTTCTGTTTTTTTTTTTTTTTTTTTGGTTTTGGTTTTCAGTGTATATCTTGAAATCAACCAACCAGAGTAATAAATACTAATCAGGAAACGGAACAGGGCGATAGAGAGAGCAATAGCGGGAATGAAATCTCACTCATCAGAAGGAGCGATCGACGACGAGGACGACCGGAGAGCGTTGATCGGATTGGGAACGAAACGGCGTCGCTCTGGCCATAGAGCAGCCATCGCCATGGCGGTGGTTGTTGAATCGCTTTCTTTACCTTTCTTCTTTGCGTAGACTTCGTTTCTGCAGATTATCGCTCTCTTTTCCTTCGCCATTGCCAGGGTGGTTGTTGGACCGCTCTCATTTTCCCTTCTGCAGATCAAATCATGTGTTAGGGTTCTTCTTTCTCTGGAGTTGCAGACGATTGACTGTGTCGCAGGCTTATAGCGTTGGTGTGTGTTTGCCAACTCTTTTTAAGAAGTCACGGGACGATAACCCTATGTTTAGGAAGTCCAATTATTAAGAGTTTTTCACAAAACTGACCTTGTTGGGGCAGCTAAAAATCGAAGAAACCCCAAGTGGGGGGACAAAAACGGATCTAGACTTATTTTGAAACCGACATTAGTACCATCGATTCTTGGGGCGAAAAAATTGATGGTAGTAACGTCGGTTTTGCTTTTCCCATGCCATTAAGAAAACCGATTGTACAAAACTCGGTTATAGAAACCGAGAGTAACAAAATCGATTTTTGTGCAATGAACATCGGTCTTATACTTAGCAATTTTCACAAACTTTTACAAAAGTCCTACCTTTCCTGTCCAAAACATGTATATCCAACACCATTCCAAATCTGTTTTAATCACATAACATTCACATCTAAATTATTCCAAAAAAACATTAATCTTTATATACATTCTAAAAATACAAACGGCTATTGTTTAAATCCAAAATATAAATGTGTGATTCAAAAGACATCATCCTACACTTCAACACTCCAACCTATCAACTATGTACCGCATTTGCATGGTTTGGGCACTCTTTTACCTAGTGGCGGGGGAACGTCTTCCGCTCTTGGCTTCCGTTTCTTCTTGTACACGCTCTTCACGGGAGGAGATCCTCTTGGCAACGGCTCTTGAGTTACTTGCGTAATTTTGGGACATATTCTCCGTCGTCTGCGAGAGATCTATCCCGAGATCGAATGTTGGGGAGCCACTCGTCCCTACATAACCACAATTAATTAGAATACAAGATTGTATTTAATTAAAATAAAAAAATATATATATCAAATGATATAATGATGACCTACCATCAGCCTGCGTGATGATAGTGGTTGGTGGTAGTGGACTGGATGTAGTGGTAGGTGGAGGAGGAGGCGGTGGTGGTGGTGGAAGTGGTGGTGGTGGTGGTGGAGTGGGTGTGGCAGTGATGTCGTACGGTGGCTCGTCAATGAGGGACTCCACGACCGAACATGTCTGCTGTAGATGAGGCACGGTCGCGCATCTTATGCCTAGACTTGTGTAGCGTCATAGTAGGAGCTGCAGTCGTGGGGCCACTGCTGGAAGGAGCATCATGTTGGGTGCCTGATACCTGTTCCGCGTCCATCACATCAATTCCCACCGTCTGCTCGGCCGAGGACCTGCAAATCTCTCCTACTTCTCTCCACGCAGCCTGGTGTACCGGGACCTGGTCTACTGTCAAATGGCCATCCATTATGCGCCAAACCATCTGTAGTGCCTGGACCTACAAATAGAAAATAGTTGATAATCAAGCAATCAATTATATAACTAATCAATCAACTTTATGAAACAAATTATGTAAGAGTGACTGTGTGTACCAGAATAGTATGATGCGTTCTGGCAGTGGCAAAACCGACACGAGTGGCTGGACGGATAGGTGGTTGTATCAATAGTCGTGTCACCCTCCGGTACCACTCCATGTAGGGATATGTTTCCTGCATAGGACCTACGACTGGGGGGCCTTCGACAACATTGTTCCGCTTGTCGTTCCACTAGAAAATATAAGTCGCGTGCTTCGAAGCCCAGTCTTGCATGGTTCTCTCGCGTATGTCCACCTTGTGCAAGTTAATGCTGGTATCACATCTCAAGGGTGGTCGTTGTTGCATGCTGAATTGACGCAATACTCGGTCGGAAAAGTGGTACTCTACGATATCGTAGCATATGAGTGGTGTCTTGGCATGCCATACAGGCTATCCTACTAGACACCCCGTCGGTAGTGACTGCATAACATCTCCTGCGTACGGATCACATATCATATGCATAACAGGATTTAGTTAAGCACAAGGAAGTATATACGTAATTTCAAATATACTTTTAAACTATAATAACCTGAGATTCCGTCAGTCTGTCAAGCCGATCTCTGTGGTGCCTAAGGATGTGACTGTAGGGTTTTGATGCAGGTAACGCAGCGGAATAACAATAAATAAATCCACGATCAAAGCCCTCCACGGATCGCGGGGAGCATTCATAACATGATAAAGGATAAACAGTTGTGAACCTAGTTTGTCTGACTGATCACAACGCATAATGATGTTCACGTCTCCACTAGCATCCACACCTAGGATTATACGCTGGAATCCTCTTCAAATCTTAGTGCTAGCTACGCGAAGAAGGAGGCAGAAAGGGATCACGCAAAATGAGGCACGGGGCTGTGCCACCTGGTGGCCGACGACAGTGGCGGGTGGACGGGTAGGGTTTGGCCCTCCTTATCTCTCTCTCCTTGCTTTGTTATTTCTCACAATAATGACTCTTGTGTATAAAAAAAAAGTTAGGACTCTCTTTAGATAGTTAATAACTCCTTGTTAACTACATATTTGCCCAATACTAATCATGTCCATACACGGATTAGTCCACCTTGCAAATTAGTCCTACTAACTTTGCTTGTGGTTGCGTTTTGATCCTTTTAATAAATTAGTCCAATTAATTAATATCCAAATCCAGTTTAATCCATAAAGTGTGTGACCGCACATGTTTCTACTTAGTTGGTAGTAACAATTACAAACATAGAGCGGTGTCTAGCAACACATCTATGCCACCCAACTAACAGAAATAGTCGGTGATCCGACAAACCATGTGCCCAATGTTACCGTGTTGTATCTATTCCTTTGTCTCCATATCTGTATTGGACACGAGATATAATTGTCACACTCGTATATCCAATCCATAGTTTCTCGATCCTGGGAATATGCTTATCTGTACATATAATATCAATATCCCATATTGATTTATCAGAGTCTGGTCAGACATTCCATAAGCACTACCCCTCGAGTGGTCGTGGATAATTACTCCCATTATGTAAGAGGGACAAATCTTTTCTACATCACTACCATTTCTCAGCTTGCTTCCTATCATGCCCGATTACTATCTTTATAGTTACCCAGTTACAGATAACGTTTGATAATTTTCACAACTAGAGTATCTAGTGACTTCAAGTCTAAGGATTACAACACCATTGTCACTACGAGAACCACTTGTGACATTGACATAATCTAATGTAGCCTTCTCGTTGTGGGTCAATCTAGTATGCCATCACTCCTAATGCATACTCACGTGTAAGACTTGATATCTCCATATCAATCTACCCACATACTAGTATATAGTGATCGTCCTACTAATCAATATAATGGACTAGGTATATTTAAGATAAACATTAAATTGAAAATCTAGGGACTTCATTATATTAAATATCTCCATGAATAATAAATGAATATTCCAGCCAAAACAATGTTCATACTAAATATAGATTGCCTCTAGGACATATACTCCAGCAGTCTCCCACTTACACTAGAGCCAATCTGGTGCATCTCGTATGCCTATAGATCTAGTGTCCTTTTCATGCTTGCGCTGAACAAGCGGCTTTGTAAGTGGATCTGAAAGATTATTGTTCGTTGGAATCTTGCATATCTTCACATCTCCTCTTTCGATAATTTCTCGAATGAGATAATCTCATAAGTACGTGCTTTGATTTCTGATGTGACATGGGTTCCTTGGATTGTGCGATCGCCCCAATGTTGTCACAATACAACGCAATGGGATCCACAATTCTAGGAACCACACCAAGGCCAATAATGAGCTTCCTAATCCAAATACCCTCATTTGCTTCTCATGCCGCAGTAATCTACTCGGCTTCAGTTGTAGAATCAGCAGTTGTCTCTTGCTTGGAACTCTTCCAGCTCACAACTCGTTCATTTAGGCAAAACACATAACACGATTGCGATCTGTAGTCATCCTTGTCGGTTTGGAAGCTCGCGTCAGTGTAACCAATTACACTGAGTTATTCTTCACCTCTAAATATCAATATGCATCCTTAGTTCTTCTCAAATACTTAAGGATATTCTTGACAGCAATCCAGTGACTCTCACCCGGATTGGACTGGTATCTGCTTGCCATACTCAATGAGTATGAAACATCTGGTCTAATACATAACATGGGGTACATGATAGATCCTATAGCCGAAGCGTATGGGATCTTACTCATGCGGTCCTTCTCAATCTAATTCGAGGGACAGTCAACCTTCTTAAGGGTGGCTCCATGCGACATGGGTAGGAATCATTTCTTCGATTCTTGTATGTTGAACCGTTTCAAGACCTTGTTTATATACGTACTTTAAGCCGAACAGCTTCCTAGATCTATCCTTATAGATCTTGATACCAAGTATATAAGCTGCATCCCCTAAGTCCTTCATTGCGAAACACTTCCCTAGACAATCTTTAACAAATTGCAAGGTAGGAATGTCGTTTCCAGTGAGTAATATGTCATCCACATACAAGATCAGAAACACAACAGAACTCCCACTAAACTTCTTGTAGACACAAGGCTCATCTTCGTTCTTGATGAAGCCAAACTCTTTGACCGCGTCATCAAAACATCAATTCCAATTCCTAGAAGCTTGCTTCAATCCATAAATGGATCGCTGTAACTTACATACTTTGTTTGCATGCTTTGGATCCTCAAAACCCTCTGGTTGTGTCATGTACACATCCTCAATGAGATTTCCATATAGAAATGTTGTTTTGACCTCCATCTTCCAAATCTCATAGTCGTGATAAGTTACAATAGCAAATAAGATACGAATGGATTTGGTAAACGTGACTGGGGAAAAGGTTTCATCATAGTCAATACCATGAATCTTTCTGAATCCTTTGTGCCACCAGTCGTACCTTTTAGGCAACTACATTGCCATCCATGTCGGTGTTCTTCTTGAAGACCCACTTGAACCCTATGGTCCGAGCCCCTTCGGGTGGTTCCACCAAAATCCATCCTTTGTCGGTATACATGAATTCCATTTCAGATCTCATGGCTTCAAGACACTTCTTAGAGTCTGGCCCTTTCATGGCCTCTCCATAGTTAGTATGCTCATCATCCATGAGTAGTACGTCACCGGGCTCATAAACGAGAAGTACATACCTCTCTGGCTCCTGACGTACCCTACTGGACCTATGGAGTTCTTGTGTTACTTGATGAGGTTGCTCCACAACTCCTTGTGGTTCCTGCTCATGCTACATTTTAGGATCAATGTTTTGTGGTTCTTGAACTTCTTCAAGTTCTACAGTCCTCCTACTGACTTCTTTAGAGACAAATAGAAACACGCCAGTCCAGGGAACAAACACTTTGCTCTCGATTGGATTGTAGAAATAATATCATTTTGTTTCCTTAGGATATCCCACAAACTTACACTTATCCGACTTGGGTCCGAGCTTGTCTGTTTGTAAACGCTTTACATAGACGTCGCAACCCCACTTCATAAACGACACTATGGAACGCCTCCCAGTCCATATCACATAGGGTATCTTCATGACCGATTTCGATGGAACACGGTTAATGGAAAAAGCAGTTGTCAATAGAGCATGTCCCCAAAATGATATCGAAAGATCTGATTGACACATCATAGACCGCACCATGTCCAACATGGTGCGATTTCTCCTCTCGGACACGTCATTTAATTGTGGCGTTCCGGGTGGAGTGAGTTGGGACAAGATCCCACACTATCTAATATAGTCGTCAAACTCTTGGCTTAAGTATTCTCCTCCACGATATCGTAAAGCCTTAATATTCTTGCCAAGTTGCTCATCTACTTCATTCTTGAATGCTTTGAACATTTCAAAATATCCGGATTCGGCCTTCATAAGGTATACAAATCCATATCTACTGAAGTCATCAGTAAATGTAATGAAATAAAGATAACCACCTCTGACAGGCGTGGGAAACGGTCCACACACATCAGCATGTATGAGTGTGAATAACTCACTAGTCCTCTCACCTTTCTTACTGAAAGGGGGCTTTGTCATTTTTCCTAATAAACAAGATTCACATGTCTCATATGATTCAAAATAAAATGAGTTCAGAAATTCATCCTTATGAAGTCTAGAAATGCGTCTCTCGTTTATATGGCCTAAACAATAGTGTCACAGATAAGTAGGATTTCAAGAGTAGAGATCAAAGAAAAAGAAATGATTTGATCACGACAACCTAATATGGTGGAAAATGTACTCCAAGGTATAATCAATGACCCGTCAATAGCTTTGATCACAAGCATAGAGTCGCCAAATACATGGTCTAGCGAGATGATACATGAATAAACTTTTTTTATAACTTTTTAGATGTTTGTGTTATGTGGTTGTACATACATAATGTAATTTGCAATAATATTACCTAAGAAAATACCTACAGATAATTATTAGGGTCGAGAAAAGACATAGGCACATCAATCTCATTTTGAGCGCTCAATTTCAAATTTTAATAGTTTTCTAATCACAGGTGTTTGTAAACAACTTAGAAGATGTCAACACCGAGATTAGAGAAAAAGGATGGCACTAGTTAGATTATATACTGTTGTCCCATAGCTAGTAGTAATTATTATCAAACAATAGTACCATAATAAATTAGCTAACATAACAAACCATATATATCGGATGCAGATCAGCATAATACCTTTGCTTTCTGATAGATCGTGATTTTTTTATATCTCTTTTAATGTTTAGTTTGTTTTTTACGTGGAATGGAATTCACATCATTATTCTAAAATCTTCCAAAATAGCATATATGTATAAACACTGCCACACTGGTATGGAAAAATAGAGGATGAATGTGTCCGCATGCACGAGGGAAGCTATATTGATACTTTCTATTTTATGTCTGGGTAAAGAATCATGTTTAATCTTTCCACTGGAGTTGGTGATGTCCAGAGGGACTTCTTACGGGGAATAAATGAGATAGTTCACCTAATGAATGGAGACATAGTTTGCAAAAGAAAGGAACAAGTGCTAAAGTGAAGGACTGGGAGTTAGAAAGGTTAATAAACCTATCATGGTGAAAATTCTGGGAATGAACATCTTTCCATGAACATTCAAAATTACCAAAGGAATAAAAAAAGTATCACGAAAACTAACAAAGGTCATCCAACAAGGGACTACACTATCATTGGTGACTAAAAAACCAATAAACCAGTGGAAGATTGGTAGTATTAAGGAGATAGAGAGAGCCAAATTGAGGGTCTTAATGCCACGGTCACTTCCGTTGTGTATAAAAATCCTTGTCCTAATTTCTGAACTTACTCCAATAAATCCAATCGTACAAGTTCTCAATGCCGGTACGACTATGATAAACCAACTATTCACAGCTTCAAATCATTAGTGAGTATACTGAGAAAATCATGGTCCACATCGTTCGACAAAGGTCATTTTGAGATAATCATAATGAATTATAATCATTAATTATAATTATCCATTTTTATATTAAATGTGCCAACAATTTAAAAATTCAGTTAGTAGCACAATGTTAGACAAATCCGAGGGCATCATCCATAGACATACTGAACCAATTAAATTGAAAGAAAGAAAGAAACTAGTGTTTCATTTATTGCAGAGAATTACACATGTGAAGAAACTCAGAGAGTAGAATGAAAACATAGGTCTAAAGTTGCTAGCAACTAGATGTACTAAATAGACAGAGGAGGAATCAAACCCTTATATTAGCTAACCAGTGCTAACAACACAAGCAATAAACATTTGAGCCACTACTGGTATCAACATAATCTTCACACTTTCACCAATAAATATTGAGCCACCACTAGAAAAACAGGAGGATTGTGTTCAATGAGAAGAGTTGAGATTACCTCTATCATATCAGCATAATCTTCAACAAATTGGCTTTCTCCTGCAACCGGAGATGGCGAGGATGTTTTGGTAATTTGGATAGTTCTCTCGCAGTCCTTTGTGCCATGGTCCATTGCAGTATCCATAGAACTGAACCAATCATAATCCTTTTCTTTCCGCTTGTCAGTTGCTTGTGTAATGTCACCTTTGCAGCGCCGTACAAGCCCATGCAGCTATATAAGCTTAGCTTCAATGCAGGATCATTTTTGTACTTATATAGAGTCTGAAATTTGTTGTAAGCATCAGACACATTCTGGATCGTTGCATCAACAGCGATTTGCGCAAGGGTGGGGAGATCATTTGAGGAAGATCGGGCATCGTTTGCTAAAACACTTGTGCGGTTAAAGCAACCTAAAAGGCCCACCAAAATTAGAGTGCCTCATTTAAAAAAAAATGGGTAGTTTTGCATTTTACATATAGTTTCTGAAATAATTTCAGCATTTGTTATATAGTTTTTGAATTACTTCAAAACATACATCATATCTCTTCTGAGGATTTTTCACGAATCATACATTTACGGTTTAGAATAAACTTGAGATTTCATGAAAACAGGGCAAATAAAAATCGTATAAATAAATAAAAAATATGAAGTGTGAAAGCCAACATGACTGTAGCACGTACGTTGCACGCACGTTGCACGTACACTGCACAGCACGTTCCCACGCAAGATATTTGCAACATAAGGTATGTGTATAAAATATCAGAGGACCTCAAATTAATTGCTTGTTTGGGAACCAAAATTCTAGAGGTGGCCCCGACCATAAGTCAACCTCAACTAACCAAAAATGGTAATCTAAAAAGAGCTCTACGATGTTGGTATTTGGGGAAGAACACACTTTGCTTCTGCAAAACCAGATTTGTAAGCAAATAAGGTAACGAAGAAGCACCAATAACCAATGTAGGATGAGAGAATAATTAAATTAGCATTATCTACTAGAATGTTCATCATATTTGCCCACCGGCTTGAAGAAGAAGAAGAAGAGAGGCATAGTTCGTCGAGAGCAACCAGTTCTTCTGCCTCTCATTTGATTTGTGAAGTCCATTCATTTTGCGGTGGTTTATCTGTTGCTTATCTTTTCTAGAGTTCAAGTAATCAATGATTCTCTCTCTCTCTGTCCCTGTTTCCTACAATTTAGGTAGCCATTGAGAACATAAACTCACCACCCGTGAATTTCATCATCCATCGACTATAATTCGCCACATGTGTCTTGATAACTCTCTTTTAGGAGTTATTATTATACTTTCATATTACTTGTAATAGGCTTATTTCACATGATTTATATGCTATATTTGCACAAATATGTGAATTTGACTATTTCTAAGATTATGAGTGAAAAGTTGTGTTTCTAGCTTATTTGTTCATGTTTCCTCTCATATTTGCTATGATAATTGCACGGGTTGTTTAGTGTTGTGTATCTTAGGTAAAATATGTGCAATGGAGCTTATGAGATGCTTGGATATGCTTGGAATGGAGCTAGATGAAGAGGAGAAAAGGAGACGCACAAACGAAGAAAAGTTGGAAAAGTCACACAGGACCAGCCTGCACTCTTTTCGATGCCCAGGAAAATCTACAAAGAATTTTGAAGCAAGGCTTGCGGCATTGGAAAGTAGACATCCGTAGCTTTCCAACGGTATATGGTAGGCCCGAAGACGAGTCCGTATGAGGGAGATACAGCCCGCGCAAAATCAGCAAATAATTCTGTCCGGGAATTACAAAGTAGAGGGGCTGAAGTGCAATTTCGACCAAATAACATAAAAAATCGTGCCCAGCTGGTAAAAAACGGGGAGAGACGACCTAAGGAAGGGATATTGACGTACGGGAGCCATTGGAGAGCACCTAGGAGCTTGGGGATTGCACGGATTCGTCAAAGCTTTGGCGATTTCATCGTTTGATTCTTCTCTTACCCTCTCTTTATCATTCTATGGAGAATACTTGTGATTTTAGCATAACAATGAGTAGCTAATTTCTTTGCTAGGCTCTATGGAGAGCCTAGGGTTATGACTTAGACTTATTTTCCGGATTTTGTTGATTGATTCATGCGTTTGATCCAAATAGTGTTTATTATTCTTCATCTTGTATTGTGAATCCGTAAGCTAAGGCTATTGACACGTGTTAGTGATGAATGGAATGACCATGTTAGATGAAGATGATGAACTAGTTGAATTCATAGCTTAATGTTACAAACTAATTGATTAGAAATCATGATCTAGGCATAATTCTTAGCAACAAGGGAGTCGCGAACCGGAGTTGTTAGTGAACTAGGTGGGTGCTCGACAGAGACTTAACCCGGTTACGAATAAGATCATGTTTTTATTCCCGAATCATTGAGACCGATAGGTGAGATGAATAGGAGTAGTCATGTGTGGGTAGATTCGGTTGAACTAGTTAGGTGAGTGAATCGGTGGACCGACAGGACCCGGTGAACGAAGTTGACTAGCCAGCTAGAACGTAACGGTAGATGGAGGTGGACCGACAGGACCCAAAGTAAACTGTTACGTAAAATTACATGAGATCGACAGAAGATTGTAAGTGCTATTACCCGGCATAATCAGTTAGTGCGTAACGTGTTTCAATACAAATTCCGGAACTGTCTAAAGACCCTAGGTGATTCATAGATCGCCTAGTTTTCTCCATACTTTGAGTAAATTCTCTTAATTGAAAAATACAAAAATATTGTCTCTACATTCATTTTATTTAGTCGCTTGTTTGTGGGCGACGAACATTCAAAATCAAACCACTTCTTACCGGTTACTTATGTATCTTCTAATTAATGCTTAATTAGCTAATAATCGTCTATTTCCCTTGGGTTCGATATTCGGAGTCGTAAAATACTCCACTTACTACTTGACCGTGCACTTGCGTATACACGTAAGAAATCGTGTCAAGTTTTTGGCGCCGTTGCCGGGGAACTAAACGGTTTATTAGTTTAGTTAAAAATTAAGTTAGGATACTTCTTTTAGTTTTTTTTGTTACTATCTGTTTACCTCACGGGTTTGCTAGTGTTGCTTTTTCAGGTAGCTATGGTGGAAGGTCAAGGGCAGATTAGCCTCACCACAGAGCAGCTACAAGCATTGGTAGCTGAAGCTGTAGAGAAAGCATTGGCAGCAACATCTATAACGCGCCCGACCTCAATGCCATATAATCGATCAGGGAAAGCATTAATCCAGGCATTTGAGGCGGATCTTAAAGGAAGGGAGCCAGCAATTGTGGTGCCACCAATTCAGGCAGAAACCTTCTGTCTCAAGCTGCGCACAATTCAATTTGCTCAGGATCAGTGCACTTTTGCTGGGACAGACGAGGAAGACCCACATGCATTCATTGGGAGATTTCAGAGCCACTGTGGGCTAATCCGATATAGTGGGGTCACATCTGAAGCGCTCAAACTGATGCTCTTTCCTCATTGTCTCAAGGGAGCTGCTATGGATTGGTTGGACTCTATGCCATCCTGTTCAATCAAAACGTGGGAAGAGTGTGTCGCACAGTTCATGAGTAAGTTCTATCCTATCTCACGTGTGATTCAGCTTCAAAATGAGATCTGGATGTTCAGGCAAAAGCAAGATGAATCACTTGTCAAAGCATGGCACCGCTTCAATCATTTGCTACGTAGATGTCCCAACCATGGTATTGACAAGCGACAGTTAATCCAGATCTTCTATGATTCACTTGGACAGCCCAATAGAGACAAAATGGATATAGAAGCTGGGGGAAACTTCTTATTTAACTGTGATCATGAAGGGGCATATGAATTGATGAGATGCTTGGTTCAGCAAGAAGAGAGCATGGATTACCAGTCCAGGCACATGGAACTGGTAAGAGATGAAAAGATGGCTTATAACACTGTTCAAGTGAATGCAATGGAGGTAGTGCACGATATAAATGGTCCAGAGATGCATCAGCAGCAGCCACTACCACCATTAGAGTTGACCGATATGACAGGGATAATAAAGACGATGGCTCAGCACATGACAGACATGTCCACACAGGTCAGCTCTGTAGCAATTGCACTTCAAGTTGTTCAAGCAGGAATAAAAGATCTAAAGGAACAACTTGAACAAAGGGCACTGGGTAGCACTGTTGACACATCAGAGGGACAGGCTCAAGCCATCACCACTCGAAGTGGTATTGCACTTACAGATCCTCCATATCCAAGTCATGCCAGAGCTGAAGCCTCAAAGGCGAAGGAACATGAAGTCTTCGATTCTGAGAAGACACCTGTCATGATCCCCCAATCAAAGGGCATGACTCACCAGGATGCCGAGAAATCTACCGAGGTACCGCTTCCATCTTCTCCTTCTTCTTCAGAACTACCATTTCCATTGCGTACTAGGAAGAAGAAGGATGATTTTGAGGAATACAAGCGCTTTTTGAATGTCTTCTCCAAACTGCATATCAATATCCCATTGATTGAGGCACTTCAAAAGATGCCTAAGTATGCTCGATTTATTAAAGATGCAGTTCTTGGAAAGAAAGGGGTGGATGAATTTCAGAGAGTAAACTTAAATGAACAGGTTAGTTCATGTGTTTTGCATGGGTTACCTAAGAAAAAGAAGGATCCAGGTAGCTTTGTCATTGAGGCTACATTGGGCGATTCCTACACTGGAAGAGCTCTCTGTGATCTGGGAGCGAGCGTGAATTTGATGCCGTTGTCGGTATTCAAAAAGTTAGGTGTGGGGGAGCCCCCGAAAACCTGGATAACACTCCAATTTGCAGACAAGTCATCCAAGAAAGCATGTGGGATGGTTAAAGATGTGCTAGTGAGGGTCGGAAGTCTGATCATTCCGGCTGATTTTGTTATATTGGATATGCCAGTAGGTGATGTTCCGCTAATTCTGGGTAGGCCATTCTTGGCAACTGGTCGTACTCTCATTGACGTAGAGAATGGAGAACTAATTATGAGGGTACACGATGACATGGAGACTTTTCGGGTCTTTAAACCGTCACCTCAGTGTTCATGGGAGTATCAGCCAGGGGTGCCATTTGTTGTACAAGTGAAGCGCCAAATCCCAGAGTTGTCGCAAGGGGATCCACCTGACTACTGGGAAAGAAATAAGCCATCAGCAGTGCACGCACACGAAGCAGTGCTTCAAATTCAGCACAGGAAAGCAAAGCTGGAAGCGGCACAAAGTGCCAGACCACCCTCGTGAGGTGGCATAGGTAACTGGGTCGGGCCGTCGACCGTAAATTACAAGCGCTTGTTGGGAGGCAACCCAACGTATTTTCATGCTTTAGTGTAGGGAGTGTGTTTTTAAATACTGTTGTGTGCGTTTTTAATACTGTTTTGTTATCTGAGGGGTGAGAGAGTGAGAATCTTATATTTGAATTGAGTCGTGCAGGCACACAGGTTGGAGACGCGGTCCGGACTCCCCTTCTTGATGCGTGAAAAGAGGAAACGCAGAAAAACCGAGAAAGCGACATAATGATCACGAAATTTGAGGTCAGGAATTCTGAAGTTTACTCCGAAAAATTTGAAGTCACTATTGCGAAATCAGAACGTGCGCGAAACGAGCTTTCCGACGGTATGTAATATGCGTGCATCGGAGTCCGGAGACGTAATCTAGAAGACAAACGAAGCGAAAAAAAAAAAAAAAAAAAAAAAAAAAAAAAAAACTGGAGTCAGGGGTGTTCACACGAACACCCCTTGTGTTCGCAGGAACAGCCAAGCCCCAAAAAGTCACTGCCCGATTTTAAGAACAAAAAAATTTGTTCACAGGAACAGTGTTCGTGCGAACATGTTTTTTGTTCGCACGAACAGGGGTAAAAAGGTCAATCCAATATTTTTTTGGGTGAAAAGAGGAATTTTTGAAAGATAGATCGGGCAAACAGAGGGGCTGTTCTTCATCCACCATCTCTCTGCAACCCGATCGAACACAGGACCCTCCATCTCTCTGCAACCCGATCGATTCCTCGCGGCTTCACCCTCCGGCGGCCTTCTTTCACTCCGGCGAACCCAGCGGCCCACCCTCTCTCTCAATCGGCGATTCCAGCAGCTTCTTTTCCCCTCCCCGACAGCTTTCACGCCACAACCACCGAGAACCCACCTCCAATCTCAACCACGCAGCCGCCGCCCTCTGGGCCACCACCGAACAACCCACAACCCCACAGCAGACCTCCAAACCTCCTGGTCGTCTGCCATGGATTCCGGCCACAAGAGTCGAACCCAGAAACTGAACCCACCTGACCGCAATCGCCTCTCTCTAATTCCCCTGTTTCCGATTCGAAACCCACAGCCATAACCAAACACAATCTCCAGCCAAACCCACCTGAGACCAAAACCCGATCAAGAACCCATCAACAATCAGAAACAGACAAAGAAACTCACAGCAGGTCGCAGAGAAGACCAGAATAGAGAAGGAACAAGAAGAGAAATTCAGCGGCGAACTCCAGTGATTTCGTGCGAATGAAAAACAATCCTCAGTTCGCTGATTTTGTGGCTGGGGCAAAGTGAAATAACAAAGAGGTTTGAGAGGATGGGAGGAGATTAAGGCTGGTAGGTTGCAGGGTGTAATGAACTGGGTTATGGTGAGAACGCAGTGAGGTGTTGGAGTATTTTCAGAGGATAGGCAGTGGGTTTAAGTTCGTGGCTGGTTAGGTGTTATTGTTTGGTGGATTTAGGGAGATGGCTGTGGTGGTGAGGCAGTGGTGTTGGTTGGGATTGAATTGGAGATTGGAGGTTACAGGAGGTTATTTGGAGGTGTTAGTTTGAGTTGTTTCAGGTGGTTAGTTTATTGGTAATGGGGGTTGGAGGAGGTATTGAATTGTTTGGACTTGAAGGCAGCAACTTGTTACTCACTTACTTCAAGATAAAGAGTTGGCTTGTGGGACTTCAAGAATGGACTAAGCACGAAACACATTATGCTGCAATTTGATCGACATAATGCTCTCTGTCCGAGTTCAAAATTGGATGAAAAGTATGACGCAGACATCAACCCCGGTGTGCTAGTTCACACTCGACCGCAAGGGAACTCACATAACGAGTTCGGGGATTCTTCGTTCTCTTTTCGTCAGCAGCAACAGGATCAATCGACCCCGGTGTGTTCCACACACTCGACCGCAAGGGAGCTTGCATTGTTCCGCACAATGTTAGCTTGGGGATTGTTCTCGCTATCTCAGTCAGCACCTATCGGATTTCGTCCCCGACCTTGTGTCGGTTGTGAGTTTCTTTTCTCTCTCTTTACTTACCGTTTAGGCACATCGTACTTGCACTAGGATTTTATTTTTAGAATTCTAGGGAATTACTTGAGTACTTGCTTAATTTCGGTACACACAACTCGTTCACGTGCACGTAGCTTGAATTATCTCTAAATTTGTTGTAGCTACCTTCTTATGCCGTAGCTTTGACTCCGAGTAGAATCACCGCCCCTCACATTTGAATGCTGAGTCTTCTTGTTTAATCTCTAAATTCGTTGAGGACAACGAAGCGCTCAAGTGTGGGGGGAGTTTTAGTCTTGACTAGCCAGTCAGTGTTTGCATCGCCATGTCTGCATATAGTTTGTTCGTGTCGTATTGTGTCTAATTTTGTAGTCCGTGTCGTGATATTGTGATAGTATGTCATATTGTGTTGTGTTAGTCGTGTATATACTTGTTTATGTTTGTGTTTAATATTGCACGTTTTCTTATTTGAGTCTACCTACCCTATTGAATGTTTTGTGTAGTTTAGTTCGTGTCGGCTTGCATGTAGTGTAGGAATTATATGAAAATAAAAAAAAAAAAAAAAATCAAAAAATTGAAAAATCTAAAAAAAATTATAAAGAGAAAATTTTGAGAAAAGGGCAATCGAAAGAGGCTAATTTGATAAATCGCGAAGTGTGAGGATTTTAGGCGTAGGGCATGATTTGCGACCGAGAGTGACGACGTGAGTCCCCCCTAGTAGGTATAGAGAGACTTTCTTTACGGGAGTGCCTACCTATTTCTAACACGTACGTGATTTTCATACTCAAAGTGTGTGTCTATTTTCTTACAAGAGCTGAGCTAGGTGTGAGCTAAACAAGCCGAACATCCATGTGTACGTCTTTGGTAGTCGCCAACCCGCCTCGTAGTGGCACACGAAACAGCTGTGCGAGGACGTGTATTAGAGCACTCACTGCTTTTAGAACTCACCTTGTAGGACCATTAGACGCCCCAATTTGAACCTTGGATTCTTTGCTAGCCTTCGGACCTAGGGTGACGATTCTTGGCCTTCATCACAAATTGATTAGAATCACCACTTTAGTGCGTCACGAGGGGGTTGTGTAGTTGAGGGGGTTCGATGAGGGAGTGATTATACAATTCGTTGAGTTCTACATCTCGCTTGCACTTCATTGATTATCTACGAGGGGATGCGAGGGTGAGTGAGTAGGCTTGCGCACTTCGGTGTGGCGGTGTTCCATGCCATTACATCATGGACACAGTTGTGGAGAGCCGTGGGTGCGTGAATCTAATACGCACGAAATTGGGTTGGGTGAACTTAATTGGTGGATCGTGCTAGGTACCAGTTTTGATTACTTTGGTGTAGGAGGATCGGTTGGATTAGGCACGAGATACATTCATCTTCGGGACTACTTGAGAGGGGTTATGGTTACATTCGAATGTGGGGGTGTCGACTTTTGACTTCGGACATTGAGTGTGAGCTTGCGACGACTCCACTCCCACACATGTACTTCATTGATTTTGCGGCTTGGATTTGACATGGACTTTGATTGAGTTAGGAGGAGATGATATTTTTATGTGATATTCATTCATCGATTTACATGTTTCCTTCTCCTAGCATATTTGATTATATTTGAAGACCACTCGGATATTTATTGTTGGATTTTGATGGGATTTTGAGAGAATTGTGAAACAAAAAAAGAAAGAAAAGAAAACACAAAAAAAAAATAAAAAAAAAAATGAGAGAAAAAAGAAAAAGGAGAGATGAAATAAAGTGGAATTGGAATTGAATTGGAACGAGTGGTGGAGCTACTTTGACGACGACGGTTCACGTTTCATGCACGACGAACGACGATGGCCACGGAGATCACTAGCGTACCGGGGTTTGAGGGAATTGAGGGCCGGAGGCGGTGAGCTTTGGGTTTTGGTTCCTATCATCATGGTGAGGGTGTGTGAGATGTGGGATTTGATGTGAGAATGTGACGCTTAGGACTTGATTTCGACGAGATTATCCATATGTCCCTAAGCCTCATCATGTGAAAACCGTTAGCGGATTAGGAGCTCGGACCTTGGATGTGGCTTTGCCTAGCGTAGTCTTTTATTTCGTGGCACACGCGAAGAGGTAGCGTACTCTTGTACTTAGTAAAGTTAGGTTTTCTATACTAACTAGGGGAGAGTCTCGTTGTCGAATTTAGTTTCAACTCATGCTTTGTTCATAGGATTCTCATCACTTCATGATACCCGATTTAAGTCAATGGAGATTGCCCGATCTCAATCAAAAAGATAAAAAGTGTGTTTTGTGTATATATGTGTTTGTGTAGGATCGAGTCATAGTTTGCATTTGCATCATATTGTTGCATTGTCGAGTCTTGTGTCGTTTGCGTCTTGAGTCGGCTAGTAAATAGTGGTTTTACTCGGGACGAGCAAAAGGTAAGTGTGGGGGTATTTGATAACTCTCTTTTAGGAGTTATTATTATACTTTCATATTACTTGTAATAGGCTTATTTCACATGATTTATATGCTATATTTGCACAAATATGTGAATTTGACTATTTCTAAGATTATGAGTGAAAAGTTGTGTTTCTAGCTTATTTGTGCATGTTTCCTCTCATATTTGCTATGATAATTGCACGGATTGTTTAGTGTTGTGTATCTTAGGTAAAATAGGTGCAATGGAGCTTATGAGATGCTTGGATATGCTTGGAATGGAGCTAGATGAAGAGGAGAAAAGGAGACGCACAAACGAAGAAAAGTTGGAAAAGTCACACAGGACCAGCCTGCACTCTTTTCGATGCCCAGGAAAATCTACAAAGAATTTTGAAGCAAGGCTTGCGGCATTGGAAAGTAGACATCCGTAGCTTTCCAACGGTATATGGTAGGCCCGAAGACGAGTCCGTATGAGGGAGATACAGCCCGCGCAAAATCAGCAAATAATTCTGTCCGGGAATTACAAAGTAGAGGGGCTGAAGTGCAATTTCGACCAAATAACATAAAAAATCGTGCCCAGCTGGTAAAAAACGGGGAGAGACGACCTAAGGAAGGGATATTGACGTACGGGAGCCATTGGAGAGCACCTAGGAGCTTGGGGATTGCACGGATTCGTCAAAGCTTTGGCGATTTCATCGTTTGATTCTTCTCTTACCCTCTCTTTATCATTCTATGGAGAATACTTGTGATTTTAGCATAACAATGAGTAGCTAATTTCTTTGCTAGGCTCTATGGAGAGCCTAGGGTTATGACTTAGACTTATTTTCCGGATTTTGTTGATTGATTCATGCGTTTGATCCAAATAGTGTTTATTATTCTTCATCTTGTATTGTGAATCCGTAAGCTAAGGCTATTGACACGTGTTAGTGATGAATGGAATGACCATGTTAGATGAAGATGATGAACTAGTTGAATTCATAGCTTAATGTTACAAACTAATTGATTAGAAATCATGATCTAGGCTTAATTCTTAGCAACAAGGGAGTCGCGAACCGGAGTTGTTAGTGAACTAGGTGGGTGCTCGACAGAGACTTAACCCGGTTACGAATAAGATCATGTTTTTATTCCCGAATCATTGAGACCGATAGGTGAGATGAATAGGAGTAGTCATGTGTGGGTAGATTCGGTTGAACTAGTTAGGTGAGTGAATCGGTGGACCGACAGGACCCGGTGAACGAAGTTGACTAGCCAGCTAGAACGTAACGGTAGATGGAGGTGGACCGACAGGACCCAAAGTAAACTGTTACGTAAAATTACATGAGATCGACAGAAGATTGTAAGTGCTATTACCCGGCATAATCAGTTAGTGCGTAACGTGTTTCAATACAAATTCCGGAACTGTCTAAAGACCCTAGGTGATTCATAGATCGCCTAGTTTTCTCCATACTTTGAGTAAATTCTCTTAATTGAAAAATACAAAAATATTGTCTCTACATTCATTTTATTTAGTCGCTTGTTTGTGGGCGACGAACATTCAAAATCAAACCACTTCTTACCGGTTACTTATGTATCTTCTAATTAATGCTTAATTAGCTAATAATCGTCTATTTCCCTTGGGTTCGATATTCGGAGTCGTAAAATACTCCACTTACTACTTGACCGTGCACTTGCGTATACACGTAAGAAATCGTGTCATGTCTCATGATTGAAGGCTATTCATTTTGTTTCTTTGTCTTCTTAATAGAGTGCCCCAAATTCTCTAATCATTGATGGCTATAGAGTCGGAACATCAATTTTATTGCTCTAAGCTTTCAGGTCATGTTTTATTAGCCGCTTCCTCTCAAATAGCTAAAGGTTCTTGAGAAACTAGCCAGAAAAAATGTCATGATTTAAAGATTGGAAATAAAACAAATATAAAAAATAATTTGATAACGACAATCTAAGATGGTGGAAAAGATACTCCAAGGTATAACCAGTGACCCGTCGATAGCTTTGATCACAAGCATAGAGTTGCCAAATACATGGTCCGGTGAGATGATACATGACTAAACCTTTTATAATTTTTAGATGTTTATGTGTTATGTGGTTGTACATAACTAATGTAATTTCTAATGCATGCAACCTAAGAAAATATCTACAAGTGGTTATTACGGTGGACGAAAAAAATTGGCTTATCAATCTCATTTTGAGTGCTCAATTTTAAGATTTAACAGTATTCTAATCAAAAGTGTTTGTAAACAACGCAGAAGATGTCATCCCTGAGATTAAAAAAAAAAGGATGGCACTAGATAAAGTCTATAACGTTGTTCCAACCATAGCTAGTAAGGATTATCAAAGAAGAGAATCACAATTAAGTAGCTAACATAACAAGCCAATGAATTTACCAATAAAGTGTAGAAGCCGACCTGAAGACTCTATATTCAAAGAAATTGGCACACTGTAATGGATGGAGTTCAAAGAACAAAAGCAGATCTAAGTCACAAACAAATTTCTCCCAACAAAACTTCAACAGCAGCCCGGTGAGAAATGAAATATCTCAAGATTGTTTCAAGGGAGATAACTAGGTTCATAATCAGAGTATGTTTTTGAAACAACCCTGGAACCTATGGTTCCTAGCTAGTACAACTTAACGATATCCAACAGAATTTATTAATAAAATAAAATGAGAAACCCTCATTAAATTATTGTAAGAAAATGATAAAAACATTGTCTAAAAGGTCAAATGATAAAGCTACTAAATTGTTTGCTAGCCAATCCTACACTGACTTGTGCGCGCGTTCCACCCCAGCTAGCTTATTCATAACTTGCGGTTTTAGAATAGCAAAAGCCGACGCAGAAAAAACATTTTATTAGTAAAAACTGAGTAAGAATATACCACAACACGTAAAGACGGATTTTTTGGCTAACACGAGGATATATGCAGTAAGATAAGCAGTAACCATATTTTATTTTTTCATTTGGTTGAGGCGTAGCCCACGAGCCCCAACAGGTTCGATGTGAACAGAGAGGTCACGATGGAATAATAATAAAGGATGGTGCTTCTTGGGATATCACATATCCCAATTCTCCCTGAAATAACTAATGAGACCTTAAGTGTCGACACCCCTATACACTTGTGACCTAAACATGCATATGTAGTACTCTTAGTTTTCACAATAAATTAGAGGGTATATAACCTAAGGGAATCATCGCATGTGTGTCCCCAGCAGTAGCCTTCACGCGCATCCTCTGTACATCATTTCCAGTTTCATTATTGTACATTTATTCTTCATTTTATCACAAAGGTAATAAACCACAATTTGAATAGTAACCACATGCTTCTCAAATCCGTTCATAATAAATCACTAGCAAACTCTTGGTATTGCAAAGCGTAAGCTAATTTACAGTTTGAGATAACACACAGAAAACAACACATTTTGATATTTAAAAATGTTGTGCATATAACTTACTTGGATATGGTGAGAGAACTTCACACACAAGCAAGCACGGAACAAGTAGCAGGGGTCCTAAACGAATTCGCCTCCTACGAATTCTGAATCTACAATAATCACATAATCCGATATTAACACATTTTCATCCACACAACAATTGCAATTAAAATGCCCTATATGAATGCAAGTGCAACCCCTCCCAAACAAAACTTATATTTACTAGAGAGAACGGTTTATAATTATAAAACAAGAATGGAAAGAAAGGGTAACTTTATCGAATAGTATAAATTATTTACTTGTTTTACGAAGTTAGGTTTATATAAGTAAAAGATAGTTATTTTAATTTAAAGTTTAGATTAATAAAAGGGGAAATCAATACAATCTAAAATTAAACTATTTTTATTATAAAAGTTATATTAATGAAAATAACGTTATGAAGTGAAAATAATTCATTTTTTGACCTATACCAAAACATGGCGAGTTAGTTGTTAGGAAAACATAGTATAATTGTTACGACTAGTTGTATTAGTAAAACACTATTTTAATATAAATATGAAGTTGTAAATTTATTTTTAAAAAAGGATTGATAATTATGATCAATAATGTGTATACATAAGAAAACTAGTTTACATTATGTTATATAAAAACTCAACTGCATTGTTTTAATATAGAAGGATAAAACAGATTGTTAAAAGGCAAAAATACACCAACATATTAAATAACATACAAACAGTCCTCTAGTTTTAGATTATGCCACACAACCCCCCCCCCCCCTCACAAGTTTGTGATATGATACTTTCATTGTTGTTACTCCCTTTGTCATATTCTTGCGGGAAGTCTTCCCCTCAACCATCCATCCAACACATTTTTGCTTTAAACTATATTTTCAACTCCCTAATTCCCAATAAAGTAGAAAAAAGAGTAAACAAGTGAATTGGAACCCATGCAGTGAACTGGAAATCACTTCTTGGGTTTTGCAAAGTGATACTCGTGTTTACAATTTTTTTCAACATATCTAAATTAGGTGAATAGTTGGAAGAACAAAAATAACAGAAATAAGCAAGATGATCTTCATAGGACCGAGAGGAGATCTCATGAAGTGATACGACAAAAGTTATATATGTGTACCCTGAAACCAAATTTGTTATTTATTTGTCAACAGATTTCTAAAAATTTGTTTTTTTGTCACTGAATCATATTCAGTGAATCGTATTTTAACTTTAAAAGGTAGCTCAAGCGGAAGGGAAAACGACATGGCCGGGATGCAATATATATTAAAACACGTGATCCTTTGAACCCGACTTCAGCTGCTCGGATGGTGGTTTCATATATATGTGCATTTTTTAGGTTTTTATTGTTGTCAACTTTCAGAAAAAACTTCTTAACATTACGTTTATTTCAATTTTGTTCTCAGGAAAAAATGAATTCAATTGTCGATTTAGTTGATGAATTTGAGCAGACAACTGAGCTATGTGAGAAAGCTTTTGTTGAAGTAATGGGACATGGTGGGCATGGTCGAGTACGACTTATGGGTCTTGGACCATCTCCAATTCAAGTGTTCGGCTCATCTTCGGGTCATGGATCTCGACACTTCAATTATGACCAAGCACGAGAGGAATTACGTGCAGATCTAGAAAAGGAGATGCAATCTCATGTAGATGCTGAAATTCAAGACCGGAAAGCTGAGATGTTAGCTTGTGAGGCTCAAAGAAGGTCTGAGAGGGTGGATCGTGAGGCTAAGAGACAAGCTTCATTTGAAGCTCATATGAAACAAATGCAAGAGGCAATTTCCAGTATGGCAAAGGGAGGTGTGTCTTTCCCTTCTTCATCTAATCAGAGGGTATCCCCTGCTCAAACATATAATGAGAACATGATGTCCAATCCGACAAGTGATTCTGAACGAGTGGACGTGTCTGCTACTGCTAAATCTCATGAAAATGACAAGTTATGCACACAAAACATCCATATATATACATATATATATATATATACGTACTGAAATATGATTTAAGTAAATATTCCGCAGAAAGTGAGTATCCCTAGCTCAACCAGGATGTCCAGATCAGGATGCTCAATCCAACAAGAAGTTCCCAACGGGTGCATAAGTCTGATGTTGCTGCTGCAACATCTCATGAATTTGATAATGTGTGCACACAATACATTAATGTATATAGTCAGTAGGGTCCCCTTGAAACACCCCCAAATCATACGGCCGACCGAACCGTATATTTGGAAAGGTGCCTCCGCCCCAGGCGTTAAACCCCATTGGTAACGGAGGAGGATCCCGGTTCACAGTTAGTACAGTCATCGATAATCCACAACATAATTTATTACAAATTTAACGTAGTGATAGCGTCTGAAAGGATAACAGTACATTGTTCAGTGAAATAAAACTACTAAGTGAAATACTATATATTTGCAGCATCAGTCCCTAGTAGTTGCCGTGAGCGTCCCCCACTTGGTAACCTGCGGGTTTTGAAATAGCGAAAGCCGACCGCAGAAAAAATTTAAGTCAGTAAAACTGAGTAAGAACATACTACAACATGTAAAATGAGTTTTGTAATACCACGAGTTTATGCTAGGGGTAAAATAGTAATTTGGCACGAGAGGTTCGGTTATGAATTTTATTGTTAGGAATTGCTTGGTAAATATTTAGGTTTATGATTTAATTGGGAGGCTCGTTTATAATCACTATTTATATTATAAGTCAAATTATTTGTAAATAGTTTATATAAAATAAGTTTAAATAATACAACTAGATAAAACATTAAAATCTTATAATTGATACTACCAAACTATTCTAACATTTCATACCTGCTCATAGTACTCCAAAAGCATTAAATTATTTACACCTACATGAGAGTGCATCAAAAATACCATATAAATGTCCCTAAATTTCCTATTGGCCAATTGACCAAGACTTCTCCTTCATTGGCCGCTTGACTTGGACCAATTGACCTACCTAGTTGGGGGGTAATTTACACTTTGCACCCTCGGGTTATAGTAAATAGGCAGGTCATACCTTCGTTGTTCATCAATTGACACGAAGCACCCCTATTTTGGATGGAAAGTGATGGACATGGATGGAGAAATGGAAAAGTACTTCTTTACCCTTTTGTAGATTAAAATGGAAATAAAAAATGAACCCCACTTGTGTATGTGACTTTTGTTGAGCCACACACATCGGCTTTGTACATTTATTTTTATAATATTACATTCAAATTAATTTTTTATAGAACCATTAAAAATTGATTTAAATAAAATACAATTGATTTCTGTATGTCGAAGATAAGATAAAAATCATACAATTGTAAACTACTATTATATACCACTCTGATTATTCTCTTTCTCCTATTTGACTTTTTGACTTGTATATAGGTCACTTTCATCGGGTGATTTGGATTGAAAAATGATGCAATTTTTTGATTATTTTTTCACCGTGTTATATAATAACTTCTACTTTACAACACCATGAAAAGATTATCAAAAAAATTCAATTATTATGCAATTCAAATCACCGGGTCAAAGTGACCCAGTGAATAGTGGTAAAATTAAAAATGGGGAGTGGTAGTATAAGTAAGTAGATCAACGCTTTTATGAAATTGATAATTACTAAACTCTTGTTCACTTGAAAATCGCTCTTTGTGGTTGTGTTTCAGCTATTAAAAGCTACATATTCTTTTAAAAATTACAATTTTTATGAAATTGGTATTTCAAACTCTTGTTTACTTAAAAATCACGCTATTAAAACTTCAGTATATATTTGTATACCTATAAACTCACACACCAAATTGTTAAGTATGTAATATCTCAAAAAAAAAAACATATTTAGTATTTGATGAGATTTTTTTTGTTTCAACACCCAATTTTTTTCTACCGACCTCTTACACCAAATTATTAGGTATATTCCTTAAAATAACTATTATGTATTGGATGAAAAATTTCTTGTTTTATCCCAATAAGTACATGAGTAAAAACTCAAATAAGCCATATTCTCTTTGTTGGGGAGTTCTCTTCAATGGTGACAAACACTAAATTCATATGCGAACCTATACATATAGGATTCCATATTAGTGTTCCTTTTAGTTTTATGTTGATACGCAAGTTTAACTAGTTAGACTGTCCAAAGACGTAAGGGCCTAGAATATAATTTTAGGTTTTTAGTAGTCACAGATGTTTTAATTATTTCAACAACTTTCCTCAGCAAATAAAAAATAATTCAATAAAAGGTTTTCAACAATTGTAGTTAAACGGGTTCTATTTATTTCGAAAAGATATCAATTTTCATTATATATATTTTCAATTGTTGCGATTATGGAGAAACTAAGATGAAATCAATTCGGGGCCACGACTTGTTTTCTTTTTGGAGAATAATGGTTCCTATGTCTCATTGTCATATTTTTAAAACAGAAATTATAAAATTTGTCAATCTTTTAAGAAGTTGCATACTTATCACTTCACTTCTGTACATACATCTATTTTGCTTTTATAACTCTTTCACTTTCTTTTTTAAAAAAAAAAATCACATATAAGATAAAGTATATTTAGTAAATTTATCAAGTAAAAAAAGTTATTTGAACTCTGTAAAAAATCCACAAACAACAAAACTGGAAGAGAGGGACTAGTACTTTTGTTGCTTGCTTGGTTCCAACTTTGAATTGATTTATAAGCGAAGACATAACAACAACAACAACAACAACAACAACAACAACAACAACATGCAAGGAAACCATGTACATGAGTGTAGTTTTCAATGGGAGTGGCAATAGTTGTAAAATATAAGCAGTGGAGGGTTCAAACAGGTACCATGTACTTTAGAGGGTAAAATGGGAAGGAAATCTACTCCCAACAGTGACCCCACTGCCAACTCACTGCAACTTAACGTCCTTTTGCGGAGGGGTGCATATTGTAATTAATTTGACAAAAAATAAAGTGTTTCATGTCAATTGATGAACAGTAAAGGTACGACCTGCCTATTTACTTTAACCCGAGGGTATACAGTGTAAATTACCCACCTAGTTGGACTACCTAGTGTTTCTAATGCATTTAAACACACCACTTGCTCCACCCTTTCCTCTCCAGTACAACCAAGAGAAGCCACCACCACCAACACCAACGACCGGGGTTTTTGTTCAAATGCCTTTCTGGCAACTTGTCTTGACTTTATACCCTTGGCCAAACTTGCTTTTCCAATCTACCCGGCTGGGTAATCTCATATCTAAAGATATTATTAACAACTATGTGGTCCCTTGTTGTCAGCCAAAAGTACATGTTTGTCAGCCAAGTTTTTTGTTCAATTACTTCTATGCCCTTGCAACCCTAATATTGAATACCCTTCCATTTTTTTCTCTCACTACAACCTTCACTGCTTCTTTTTTTTCTCCCTCACGAACATTCAATATTTTTCATCTACCTCTACCTAACAAAGTACAAGAAGAAATTACTCCAACCGTATCATTTATGATTTCACAGTACTCCAACCTTAATGCTGTGAAACATTTCTCATTTGTCACTCTCAGTTGCTCTTGTTTTATCCAGGGAACTCACATTTTCTCTCATCTGAGTCTCTCATCTCCATTTGTTCTTGAACCTGCTCAGAGTGCAGGTAAACTCTAATTTTGTTGAGATTGTTGTATTTGTTGTGTCTTCTCATCCTAATGTCAGCTTATCACTTAAAATTTCTGGTTTTTATCTTGATTTGTTAAATTTTATGTGTTCATAATCATCTGTTCTTCCTGTGTTTTCTTATGCCAATGTAACACTCGTCGGGGACGATTTGAGTAAGACCACGACGACCACGCAGTGGGCTTGGTCGTCCAAGTCTTCATTCATGAAAACACAGAGACGACCTATGTATTTTTATGGATCGTCGGGGCAAACCACGGAGGACCGGCCGTGACGACCCTGACGACCCACCATGGCCGTCTCGGTGAGTCTAGGTCGTCGCTGTGTGAGTGAACTGGAAAAACACTTAGGTTACACCCGACGACCCTGCTAGGTCGTCTTTTTGATTCTAGATCGTCACGGACGATCCGTTATAAACGCTGACGACCGGGTATAAATGCAGACGACCTGGTCCAGAACACTTTGACACAAATTTTTTAAATTGTTTAAATAAGAGTTAAATTAAAACTCCCACAATCAAATAGAACATAATTCCAATAATCAAAGTACTGTAAGTAAGAATTACATGTTTATTGTGAAGAACCCCAACATTAATCAAGAATCAACAAATAGATTAATCAACAAATAATTGAGAAATTACATCAAGAAATAGATTACAAAAACTGGAACATGGGTTCAATCAAGATCAAGGTAAATAATATCAACATATTTCAAAAAAAAAGGTAAATAATATCAAACCAACATTAATCAAGACACTAACACAAAAATGTGAACATTAAACATTAAAATTTTCATTGAAATTAAACTTCAAATAAATTGCAAAGTACATGGAAATTTAAAAACTTAAAAGACACAAACTACATTTTTTTTTTGCTTCTTCTTATCCCTAGGAGGAGATTCTTCTGGGTCCCATTCTTCACCGGAATCTTCACTAGCACTGTCTCTTTTACGTGGAGGAGTCCAGTGAGCCGTGTCTTCTTCGTCTTCATCGGATGAGTGAATGGTTGTTTGTGAACCCCTTTTATAGGAATAAGCAGGTTCGTCATGGGAATAATCAGGTTCTTCACTCTTTTCTTCTTCACTTCCCTCCTCTTCACTATTTTCTTCTTCATCAGTTTCCTTCTCCTTACCTGTTTCTTCTTCATCACTTCCCACCTCCTCTTCTTCTTCACCGTGGTCAGTTTCGTACTCCTTAGTTGGGGAGCTTGGCTTGGACATTTTGATTGAGTGATTTTTTGTGTGAATAGGTAGTGGTTTAGGAGAAAAAGTTTACCTACATTTATAGTGGTGGAGGGTAGACAAAGAGACTCGGCAGTTCTTTTGTTTCTTGTGTCGTGCATGCTTGTAATAATGTGGATACATTTTCTAGATGATCCCTTCTTGAAAATGTATCCACATTTGATGCCGGCTCATCAATTTCCAAGGCGACCCTTGAGGTTCCTCAACTACCGAGACGACCAAGGCTCGGTCGTCCTTGTCATTCACCAGTGGACACCCTGACGACCAAGGTCGGCTGGTTCGTTCACTGGTGAAGACTTGACGACCAAGGTCGTCCGGTTCGTTCACTGGTGAAGACCCTGACGATCAAGGTCGTCAGGTTCGTTCACTGGTGAAGACAGAGACGACCATGGTCGTTGGTTCGTCCGTGTAATTCACCATGGTCATTGGTCGTCTCTGTCTTCCCTACCAACTGGTTGTTCACTGGTGAAGACCCTGACGATCAAGGTCGTCAGGTTCGTTCACTGGTGAAGACATAGACGACCATGGTCGTTGGTTCGTCCGTGTAATTCACCATGGTCATTGGTCGTCTCTGTCTTCCCTACCAACTGGTTGTTATTAAAAAAAAAACCTAAACCCTAAACCCTAAACCCTTATTATTAAAAATTAACTATTATCACAATATGGTTATTATTAAACCCTAAACTCTAATTAAGAAAAACAAACATTATCTTCTGACATGTGAAGTTTGTTTATATATGACAGAGATGGTGAAGAAATTAGGAGTACTTGTCATCTGGAACGGTGCATGGGATCGTGTCGAAGGTAGATACAAATATTTGGGTGAAAGATTGAAGACCGCGCATTTTAAGATGTGCAAAGGCATTACTGTAGAGTCATTGAAGGAAGATGTCTCCGTTAGAATGGGCGGTGATCATGAGTCCACTAAGAAGATTGTCTTACACTATCATCACTTGATAGACGATGCAGACTTATTCCCCCCTAACGTACTTTCTGTTGACCTACAAATCGATGATTTGTTTGATTGGTGTTCTGCGGGGTATACTGTTAGAATGTACGTTACTTTGGAGGATGAGGTTCAAGGAAATGTAGTTTCAGATATTGTTCTTGATGGAGTACATAACGGCCCGACTCCAATGGATGACCACAATTTGCAGCCGACTCCGATAGATGACAACAATATGCAGCTGATCCCAGTGGTTGAACACAATAGCCCACATGCATTGATTGAAGAAGAATACTTCCCCGGCGTGCAGATCATCCCCGAGGGCTATGCTGACGACATGGACCCTCAATTGGTCCTCACAGACACAACCACCAATGCGGTCAATGACTATGATGTGTATGACAGAGAGGAACCAAATGTGCATAACAATCTTGCATTGGAAACTGTGCAGATAGACCGCAATCGTTTTGTTGATGAGGCCGGTGGTAGTGGTTGTAGTTGTGATGGCATTGGTAGGTCGGACGGGCTGGTTCTTAAGATTGGCGATTTGTTCAACGGACCCGACGCGCTATTAATGCCTATTAGGTTAGCTGCTGCTGACAGGGGATGGTCTTTTCACGTCTACAAGCGAGAGGCTGTGCGGATAGTGTTGCGTTGTAGTGATGAGAACTGTAAGTGGATGGTGGGGCCGTACAAGATCAAAGAGGTTGTGAACTATGTCCTTAAGAAACACAATCCCATTCACACATGTACCGCAATTACGATTGACGGTAAGCACCGTAACATCACTAGCATGGTTGTAGCCAAGCAACTGTTGGGACGGTTTAAAGATCTCTCAAAGTCACCCTCAATCGCTGAGGTTCAGGCTACGGCGAAAGATATGGGCACCGAATTCTCGTACCATACGTCGTGGATTGCAATTCAAAAGCGTAAAGGTCTTATTAGCGGCACTAGGGCCCAAAATTATGCAGATCTACCTGCGTTCATGCATTTAACCGCTGAGTTGAACCCCGGTTCGAAGTGGGATATTCATGTGAGCGAAGATAATGTATTCCAGTACTGCTACATGGCCCTCGGTGCATGCATTGCAGGTATACGGTATATGAGACCTGTAATTGTGATTGATATGTCGCACATGAAGAAAGAACCGGTTCAGTTGGTTGTGTGCACAATGGTTGATAGCGAGCAACACTGCTATCCCATTGCGTGGGGATTGGTGGATCGCGAGAATACAGATGCATGGACATGGTTCTTGCTTAAACTACGACAAATTAGGCCTGACAATCATGACCTGACTTTTGTTTCCGATCGGCACGAAGCTATAATTAATTCAGTTAAGGCGGTGTACCCCCTTTCCAACCATGTCCATTGCTATCATCACCTGAAGATGAACGGGCTGTCGCATTACCCCACAAAGAAGTGGGAGAAATATTTTTTTAAAGCTGCATATACCTTCGACCGGGAGATCTGTGATACATCTTTGAAGGACATGGGCATTGTTGTATCGCACGTGCATAGCGTGAAGAAAATGACGGTTGAAGGTTACTTTCGCGATGCCGGATTGGAGAAGTGGGCTAGGTCCTTTTGCAAGACATCCCGGTTCGAACAATTATTTTCCAACCATGCAGAGTCCATTAACTCATGCTTTCTGGATGCACGGAATGGCAAACCTCTTCAATTATTCGCTTTCGCATGCGACACAGTGGCTCAGTGGTTCATATTAAGAAATATGGAATTGGAGAAAATGGGAAGGATGTATCTGACTAAGCTGCGGGAAGAAAAAATGTTGGAGAATTGGGTCAACTCTCGAGGACTGCATGTACGTCCCATCACATGCACAGAGTACGAAGTCAGAGACCGTGACCTGAAATGTCACGTGGTGGATTTTAGCCCTGGAAATGTCGTTGGGAGCTGCACGTGTGGCGAATACCAACAGATGTGGTTCCCATGCGTACATGCTTGTGCATGTGCATCGCAACTTAGGAAGCTGGGCCATTACGACGTGCAACACGACATGGAGGTCATGTACAATCATACTAGCAGGTACTACTCAAGAGAATACTTCAAGGAGGCCTATAGCGGAACGGTTTATACTGCTCCCAACCACACACAGTGGGACAGAGACAATTTACCTGAGAGTATAAGAGCACTCCGGCCATTGCCTCCGAAGAAATTGGTGACACCAGGGAGGGACCAGGAGACCAGATTCAAGTCCACGACTGAAAAAATATTTAAAAATCGTGGAGGTAAGGGTTCATACCGATGCAGCAAGTGCGGTCGACTAGGACACTCAGTAAGAACTTGCACTTATGAACCTCAATAATCGACAGTCGTTGTTTGTAATCGATAGTTGTTGTTTGTAATCGATAGTCGTTGTTTGTAATCGGTAGTCGTTGTTCGTTGTTTGTAATCGATAGTCGTTGTTTGTAATCGGTAGTCGTTGTTCGTTGTTTGTAATCGATAATCGTTGTTTGTAATCGGTAGTCGTTGTTCGTTGTTTGTAATCGATAGTCGTTGTTTGTAATCGGTAGTCGTTGTTCGTTGTTTGTAATCGGTAGTCGTTGTTCGTAATCGGTAGTCGTTGTTCGTTGTTTGTAATCGATATACAATTGGAAAAAAACAAAAGTTTCATTAAATTACTAAAATACATATCATTGGAAGCTTGTTTTGTCCACTCTCACACCCTTTCCAGTGACAATATGGAAGTGAAAAGCGACCATCCAAATCAAAGTACAGTAATCTAACTTCTTTCTCAGTACTATGTCTTCCACACATATCCAACCCCTAATCGGATTTGACTGAATTAAGCACTCGATCATTTGAAGTACATACCAGGCTGTCATATACCTTTTTTGGGTCACAAACCTCTTCTCTCTTGTCTTCAACAGATGTCTTTTCTCCAATTTCTCCACTTCCAACAATTCAGGCCTCGCTCTACAGCCACCGAAGTCCTTCAGAAGCTTGGGGAAATCCGTGAGAAGACGCTCAAAATCCCATTGCTTGAACCCAGAGTACTGATGCGGATCGTACACTTGCAACACCATGTCTTTCACTTCAATGTAAATGACAATCCAATGCCCTGGACCTTTAGCCGTTCTCTTTGTAAACCATGGCATGAACCACCTACTAGCCTTGGCGAGCTCAGTTCCCCGATAGGGCTGATTTCCTACAAAATATGGGGCCACTTTGTCCTTCAGCTCGGCATAAGTGAGTGCCGGATTCATGAACGCATGATACCAACCATAGTCAGTAATGACCGTGTCTGTTCTAGCTTCACGCACTTTCTTGGAATACATGCGCCTAATCACATACGTCAGCTCGTCCATATGAGACCAAAGGATAGTAGAATATTCTGCTTTAAGGTACTTGAAGAATTCCCTCCCAAGTATATTAATTCCACAATATATACCTGCCCACTCCTCTTCGGGATCATATAACCACACTTCGAAGGCTTTTACTAGAGGTGGTTTTGGTTGCATCATGAGGTTGAACGTTGGCATTCCGGTAGACGCACTGTATAAAAACTTCACAGGGTGAATTCCTTCTTTAGCAAGTGCAGCCGCATACTTGGTCCTCCCCCACTCAATTCTTGCGCGATCACGCCGCCACTTCACTGCCACACCACCTTCTCGAACAATAAACAACTTATCACGAGCATGTATCTTGTCATACAAACCTAGCTTATCATAACTGTACGTTGACTGAGGAGTCCAACACTCTTCTTGGGCTGTATGCTCTGGAGCCTCGTAGTACGGTATCCAATCTTCCGGTACATGTAACTTCAATTTTGGCAACACTACTTCTACATCTTCTTCTACACCTCCTTCTTTGCCTCCTTCTTCTTCTCCTCCTTCTCCTGCAAGGGTTGAGTAATCTTCATCAAACCAACTTTCTAGTTCAGGATCACTCAGATCTTCCACTGCTTGCTGGGATGGCCCTGCTTGCTCGGATCCCCCTGCTTGCTGGGATGGCCCTGCTTGCGCGGATCCCCCTGCTTGCTCGGATCCCCCGGCTGGCTCGGATCCCCCTGCTTGCTCGAATCCCCCTGCTTCTTCGACCCTTGACGGGGCTGAACCCCTAGATCTTTCAGCTCCCGGTGCAAGCACAATTTGATTGGATTCATCTTCTTCTGGCTCGAATCCCCCTGATCCTGTCTGCTCTGTTGCTGCATGCTCGATTGACTCGGGTTGGTTGGATCTACGGCTAGCTCCGAGCTCTGCATACTAACAAGAATATTACATTAAAATTAGGAACATTAAAATTAGGAACATGTAAAAATTAAAAACGTACTTAATTGACTACCAATCATACTTGTAAGTATACCTGTCCGGGAGTTCCAACATTCTGAGTTCGTGTCTCACCCGGCATTCTTTTTGTTGCCACCTTCCACACTTCCGTCAGCATAGTTCCCGAAACGTTTGCCATTTTCCCAATTTTGTCCAACTTTTCCAAATTGACGGACTGATTGTACGCGGCTGTCTTCAATAATGCGGTCGCTTGCTGGTTAGACAACGTTCGCAATTCTCTGATTTCCTGCTCGACAGTGTCTAATCGTTCGCCAAACTTGTCAACTTTGTCGTTCACTGTCTTGAACTCCCCCCGGACCAGGGAAAACAAATCTTGATTGAACGATTCCAAGTCCCCAATCTGAACAGAAGCTCTAGGGACCTCAGGTGCAGGAGTTGCATCATTTTGCTGGTCAGGCACTTCCGCAGGGGGAATAGAGGCTTCTCTAATTGTTTCTGTCCCCCCTCGTTCTTCTTCTGATTCATCCATGAGAAGAGTCTTCTGCTTCTTCCTCGTCGGACTAGCATCACTGGTTTGGGGTACATTCTTCTTCTTCCTTTGTGGGCCAACCGCAGCGACATTCTTGCCCTTCTTCTTCCGCTTCTTACTAGCCTCCACATCAACATCACCTTCTTCCGCTTCAATGTCATCTTCTTCCGCTTCAACATCATCTTCCGTCTGTACCTTACCAAAGTTGTAGGAAGGTTCGAAAGCACGATTCTCATGTTGATCATCCAATATTATAGTCTTTTCTTGAAAGACCGCTGTCCACCGTGGGAAAAGTGGCCTGCCAGGGTTACTACGATGGTGCTAAATGAAGCTTTGCCAGTAGGGCTCCGTCTTCTCTTCCTCCGTTGGCAAAAGAGTTGGATATACTTTCTTTACAGATTTCCAATAAGCGGAGGCTTCTTCCAAGGTTGCATTGCAATTTCTCCACTCCCAGTTATTCAACCTCGGTCGTATCGGTGCACCTTCCTTCTTCTTGGCCACATTGTCACCGAGCTCCGGTATGGCCTCGCAAATCCATGCCAGAAAGATGTGTGGGAAGCAATGCATGTTATACTTCCTGCGACGTTCGGGATCGAAATTGCAGTTCCAAACCTCTGTCCTCACTTGATCAAGGGAATCTTTCCACAAATAGCTCCCCCATGCGAAACTGTTAGCCCAATCGAGATCCGAGAACAACCCAAATGCATCCATGGACATCTCATACTTAGAGCTTTTCGTGTACACCAGCCTACCCATTATGCAAGCCATCGCCAACTTAGCATAATCAGTGAGTTTATCAGGGCTCAAGTCCTTTTCTTCTTGCAGCTTCTTAAGTGCATCTTCAACCTTACTAATTTTGATGTTAGTTCCCATCTTGTGGTTTTTGAGGTACTTCTTAGCCCAACCATATTCAATGATTTTCTCACCTAACCCATCGATTTTCCCGATTCTCAACCCCGACACCAAGCAAAACTCCTGCAATCCAAAACGAACCGGCATGTTGTTTACGTTGAACCACAACTCAGTGTCTTCTTTGTCCGAGTTGATCTTCGCATGCTGAACAAGATTTACTATCTGCCCCGGATAGTTGAACGGGCCACCATTAAGGTGCAACAAGAACTTCAACTGCGGGAGCCTAGTCTGTATCACTTCCCGTACCTCCGCACTAAGGAATTTCATAGTCTGCTCATAGTATTTCATATGGCACCTCGTAGGGATGTTCCCTCTTTCAATCAACTTCTTACACAAGGATAGCGGTACGTCTCCTCCCAAATATTGAGCCAAGTCCGAAACCTTAAGTAACTGAACCTACATTATAAAACACAAATCGGTAAAATAACTGTCATACATAAGTTAGTGAGTTTTAATATAAGTTATAAACTGTGTAGGTAAGTTATCAATGTTAATGTAAGTTATAAACTTTGTATCTAACTTATTAATCATTTTAAGCTAATGATTTCAATTTATAGCTAATCTAAGTTATAAACTGTCTTGTTAATGTTTTGGTGTCAATCCTAAGAGTTCAGCAGTTCTTGTTAAAAAAAAGTGTTCAGGGTGTGTTCAATTTAGTATGCAGTGTTGAACAAGTCAAAATTTTTGTGTCAAAGTGTTCAGTAGTTCTGTAAAACACAGACGATATAAGAAAAATACACAGACGATACGGGAAAGGCACGGACGACCGAGAGGCCATTCACAGAGACGAACTCTGGCAAGGTCGTCTGAGTTTATACCCGGTCGTCGGCGTTTATATAGGATCGTCTGGTGCTACACCGGATCGTCTGGACTAGGTCGTCTCGGTAAATATAATTTCAACCGAGAAGACCATGCCAGACGATCCGGTCTAACACCAGACGATCCGGTTTAAACGCAGACGATCCGGTTTAAACGCGGACGATCCGGTCCAGACTAGATCGTCTCGTAAAAATGCCATAGGCAGGTGTTTCGTCTCCTATCCACAAAAAACTAGATCTAAGATCGTCACAACACATTCACCCCAGATCGTCCAAATCATACTAGTACACAAACTTGGATTTATATGAAACAACAAATCAAACACAAACTAAAATTCTAACCTTATCAACCCCGACAAGAATTGTGGGAATTGGGCGGTTGAGGATGCCGATAGTCCCGGCGGTGGGGTGGATAACAATGGCCTGAGTTTGATCAACACCGTCAGGGAGTGAGCCGGAGACGGTGGCAGCCATGGACGGCGATGATGAAGAGGAGGGAGCAGTTGTGGAGGACGACGCCATGGAGGGAGGAAGAGAGAGCAAGGGTCGGTTTTTTCGCAGTTGCAGAGAGAGAGAGAGAGTGCAGAGTGATTGTGATGGGTTGGGAGTTGGAAAAGAAAAAAGTAACCGTAGGTGTTTTTTTTTATTAATAAAATCTGTTTAAAGTTCAAAATTGTGTTTATTTTTTTGGTTAAACCCTAATCATAAAGGACCCCACCATCACTTATACTCCACCGGGTAGATTGGAAAGACCAAGTTCGTAGGCGGTTTAAAGACCACTTTTTTCCCAATGACCACCACTACCAACGGCCACCACCACCATCCCGACCTTCGTCTCTCTTTCTATCATTCTCTTCTTATCTCTCCCCCTCCCTTCCCTCTGTTCTCTGCGGCAAAAAAAGGCAGCGGCAGCACAGTGAAGGTCGTTGTCTTCTCCGGCGAACACCCCCTGCCACCACAGGATTTCTCCCCGTCTACTTCCGATCCCTCTCTCTCTCTCTGTTGCTCTATGTCCCTCTCTGTTCTCGGATCCAGAAACAGAGGACAAGAAGAAGAAGCAGCAGCGGCCAAGCCACTGCCGAGATCGACCCGAAGGCCAGACCCGACGAGCCCAGCCGTCGTGCCTCCTCCCTCGCCCTTATTTTGTCACCGGCGTTTCCCCCGCCCTCCTTGAGGATCGATTGAACCCAGAGACGACCCAGAGCAGCTCCTTTCGCCTGGAAATTCCATACTTTCCGGCGATTTCTTGACCAAAACTCCGGCGATCGGTTCACGCCTATACGGTATGCGTTTTAATCGATTCTTGTTGTAAATATGTGTACCTGGACTTGAATTTGGGTTTTGTAACATCAAAATTGTATGAGTATCGAAGATCAACATGATTCATGATTTGGATTGATGATAGTTGAGGAAGATGATGAAGAAGGGGGCAATTTTGTATTAAACAGAAACTTGGGGGTATTAAGTGTCAAATCAGAAACTATATTGGTTAGTAGGATGTAACTAAGTGTTATTCATGAAAGCTTGGGGATCTCTTGATGATTAACACAATCTTAAATTTTGAATTAGCTCAAAACTTTATTTTTGAATTCATTAAAATAGTGTTTATAACTTCACAAACAACCTATATAAATAAATACTCTTGGAAAATAGCTTGAGAAGAAGATATTTATGAAAATCTGGTTTTATTATTATTATTATTACTATAGTACTTTTATATACAAGTTTACGAACTAAAAATATTTATAAATATCTTATGAATAAGGTTTTAACTATTGAGAAATGTAACATTTGGTTTAAATAAATATATAATTATGTAGCAATACAAGTTAAAAGAGAACATTTTCACAATAAAGAAGTTGGCCACAATTAAATGACTAGGAATTATTTTGGTGAGAAAATTTATGAGTAAAATACAATATAAGAGGAAAATGTTGTCTGAAAGCTCTCTAAGTGTTGTATTAGTTTAAATAAGGCTAAGACTAAATATTGGAATAATTATACTCATTATAGTTAACTCAATTGTTTTTTATGAAATATTATTTACAATTAGTGGGTATAAGACTAATTTTATGCTTAATTAAATATGAGCTAATCTTGTATATTGTCACTTATTAATAAGATGATAAGATAAATGCACACTTCTTATAATTGACTTGAAATTTATTACAAATAAATAAATTGAGGGATTGAGTTATATAAACATTAAAATAATCAAACGTCACTCAATAATTGTAGCATGTAACGCATAATTGCATTATACAAGTTAATTGGAGTTGGAATTTGATTAGGAATTATAAATTGTAGGTGATGACTTCATAGACGAGGGCTATGTCTACTTCTAAAAGTCATTTCGTGCTATTCACAGTTGTGCATTGAGGTTAGTAAACATGCCAGGCCTGGTGAGCCCGTCCTCCTTTCGTGTCTAAATTTTACGATTTTTATGTCTCAAAATGTGATTTACGATATACGTGTTTGACTTGAGATTATGATTATGTGATCAAATGATTCTTTTAAAGCTATCACATGAAAATTTAATAAAGTGTAATAACGTAAAGTGGAATGAGTTGTGTGCCGGAATATTATTTGGGTTCTTTGGATACTTATATGATTAACCCGATCGCACTTAGCCCCAAGTCGCTCCATGTACTCACCTCTCTGGCCGCAAGAAGTCTTAGGGGGGTGCCGACACTTAAAGTCTTGGTAGCTTGCATATGGGATATGTTGTGATATATGTAATGGTTGGTTCTTCCCCGCTACAACAAAAATAATAATGTGGCTTTTCATGTAAATAATATATGGAGAACATATATTTTTTGGAATCCCCTAATTGGGACATTGGTATGGATTTGGGAATGTTCCCCTTGGATATACGATGCGATGATTTGAGATTACGTTCCTAAAAATCATATGATTAAATAAAGAGTTGAGAAAATGGATTTACTTTCATACATGGTCATTATGAGTACATATTTGATTACTGTTGGAATAGATGCCCTAGAGGCAATCTAATTTTAGTATGAATTGGCTAGAATAATTATTGTATTATTTATGGAGATATTTAATATAATGAAGTCCTTAGATTTACAAATCGTGTTGTTTATCTTAAATATCCCTAGTCAAATATAATGATTAAATGGACGATCATCTATAGACTAGTATGGGGTTGGATTGATATGGAGATATCACGATCCAACACATGGGTATGTATTAGGAGTAATGACATACCGGATTGACCCAAATCCGAGAAGGCAACATACAAGTTATGTAAAGTCACAAGCGCTTCTCGCGGTGATAGGATATTATCATCCTTAGACTTGAAGTCACTAGATACTCTAGTTGTGAAATATTGTGCTTTGACAACGTCAAATGCTACTCCGTAACTGGGTAGTTATAAAAGCGCATGTTGGGCACAATAGGAAGCAAGCTTAGAGATGGTGAGTGATGTAGATAGGATTTGTCCCTCCCACATAACGGGAGCAAATATCCGAGGCCACTCGATGGATGGCGCCTATGGAATGTCTGGTCAGACTCATATGAATCAATATAGGGATATTGATGTCATATGCATGAATATGGCTATTCCCAGGATCGAGAAACATGGATTGAATATACGAGTGTGACTTGTATGTCTCGTGTCCAATCCGGATATTGAGACAAAGGGATGCGATAATAAGATTACAAAGGTTTGTCAAGATGACTATTTCTATTAATTGGATGGCATGGATGTGTTGCTAGACACCGCTCCATGTTAGTAAATAGTTACTACCAATTAAGTAGAAACCTATGGGGTCACACGCCATATGGATATAATTGGACAAGAGACATAATTAATAAGGATTAATTAAAAGGATCATATTGCAACAAGTTGCTAACTTAGTAGGAATAATTATCAAATAATACTAGTCCATATATGGATATGATTAGTATTGGGCCATTTATGGAAACAACTAGGAGTAGTTGGAATATATAAAGGAACTCCTTCCTTCCCTCTCAATACATGTTATTCATAACACATATTGAGAGGAGAGAAAAGAGTTGAGAGCAAGCAAGTAAGAGGTGTTCGCCCCTTACCCGCCGCCCCAAACCCGTCGGCCACACAAGGAGGCTGAACTCCTCCTTGTGGCTTCGTTGCGTGATTCCGTTGTCTCCTTCTTCCGCTCTAGCTATCACAAGAAGGTTGGGAGGTCCAATTCTCTATCCTAGGCGTGGATCAACCGTAGAGAACGTCACATTATTCGCGTTTGAAGTCATCAAAGGAGAACCCAAAGGTTAACACATATTAATCATTTACTATCGTTATGTGTTCTTGACTTGTGATTCTTGGAGGGATTTGAACGGAATAATTATCTTCTTCCGCTGCGATTCCATGTTCAAAACCCTACAGTGGTATCAGAGCCACAGGTCGTAGAGCATAACTTAGTTTATGTGTTACGATTTTGTTGTTTTAAGTTTATCGCGTAAAACGACAAATTAAGCATAGTAGATGCGATTGAATGGAGATTCAATCTAACAAGATCTAATTGTGCATTGGATGCAACAAATTAGTGAGTTTATTGGTTTGAAGATTAGCGTTTGGGCACATGTTTGGAAAAAAGGGTTTTTCAAACATGGAAACAACTTGGATTGGGCAACAAGGAAGGAGTTGTTTTTGGAAACAACTCCTAGAAGGGTTCGCCACCCCCCCCATAGGGGACCGCCCCTGTGCCTTGCCGCCCAAGCCACGCACGGCCTAAGGGCCGGCCGGGCTTAGGCGCGACCGGGGGGACCGGCGGCTTGGGCTAGGTCGGGCCCTAGGGCCGCGTGTGATCCAATAGGGCTTTGGGAAGTTCTTTCTGGATTGTTTTTTACCCTACTTCTTCCAAAACAATTAAAATTGAACAAGCGTGTTGAAATTGGTTTTAACTGTTTATGTACTATTCACATGGTGGTTGAATATGGCCCTAGGTTGTGGTTTGTGTGTGAATGTTTATTTTGTGGTTTTGTTTTAAGGACTGCGAGCTGATCAATTAATGTAATAGTTAATTAAGGTTTACGGCCTGCGAGTCGTTTATTTCTCAACTTGTGAGATTTATTTTATTTAGTATAGGTGTACTTAATAAAATAGATTGTTAGCCAAGATTGAAGAAAAGAAGCCCAAAGACATTGGAGCCATGGAGATGGAGCATGAAGCATTCCACAAAACTATGAAGGATGGACCAAAAGATGGAAGCGCATGGTGATGTGATCTATTTTTAGGGTTCGTAGATATTCACATTGGCTTGGGAATATCTTAGTCTAGAAAGGCCATATCCGCATCACGTTTATTTTGGTGTGGTTGTTTATGTCATTGCCTTATTATTTTGTGATTGGTGTATGGTTGATGCATGCGATTAGGATAATAAGAAAATTAGACAACCCAGATCTATGATTTGGAGTTTTGCCCAAAACTCAAACATACAGATCACATTGATATGGATCAACAATACAAATTAAAATTGAAAGGCGATTCCCTCAATCAAAATATTGTGTTTATGCCTTCTCGTTATTTAAATACTCATCATGATCACTATATCCCATGATTGTGTGTGCCAAAGCATGGCAACATGGTTTATCGTGATTAGATGCGACGGCACGTAACAATGTGCAATTGTTTAAGTAAGAGGTTGGACACAACTAGGTAGATTTAATAAGATTAAAAGAACCTAGAGGCATACAATTGAGATTATTCATGGAGATGGATAAATAATAGTTATTATCCCAATTGAACCAAGAGTTACATATGATGTAATGGGAATGGTTCCTACCTAAATAACCAATTTCGGGTGACTTGCTAAAGCAAGCTCGGAAAAGGCGAAATATGGATATTGGCACACTAGAAAATATAAGGATATTTTCCGCATTAATATGGAGGGTTATTAATCCGAGAAAAATAGTGGGAGCTATATTTAATAATCTAGCCATTATTGAGTATAGTAAAATCATACTAAAATCTTGTATATTTCTCGTTTTTGTAGAATTCCAATGGCAAACAATTCATCGAATTCATCACACTCCCTACGAGCTGTTCTTGAGAAGGACAAGCTTTCTGGAACCAACTTTCTGGACTGGTATAGAAATTTAAGAATTGTTCTTAAACAAGAAAAGAAAATGTACACACTAGAAGAAGCCGTTCCAGAGGGTCCAGAGAACAATACCCCTGCAGCCCTAAAGGCGTATCAGAAACGTGTTGACGATGCTAATGATGCGGCCTGCCTTATGCTTTGCACCATGTCTCCTGAGCTTCATAAGCAACATGAGAACATGAATGCAGTCGATATGATCGAACACTTGAAGCAGCTCTTCCAAGAACAGGCAAGGGTTGAACGGTATGAAGTTTCTCGGGCATTGTTCGAGAGTCACTTGGCAGAAGGGAACCCAGTACGTAGGACCGCATGTGTTGCGGATGATCGGGTATCTTGAGAATCTCGATCTCCTAGGGTCCCCGATTGGTCAAGAGTTGGCCACAGATCTCATTCTGCAATCGTTGCCAGATAGTTATGGACAGTTCATCATGATTTATAACATGAATGAGATCGCCAAGCCTCTGCCAGAGCTACTCAATATGTTGAGGACAGCTGAACAATCCATCAACAAGGGAAAGGGCAAGGCCATAATGATGGCGCATAAAGGAAAGGGTAAAAGGTTTGCCTCTACTTCCAAAGGTAAAGGGAAGGCAGTTGCTAAACCTAAGAACGCTGCTCCTAAACCTGCCGGTGGCGTGGCAAAAGGCGTGATCAAAGGTGATTGTCACTATTGCAGTCAGCCTGGACACTGGAAACGGAATTGCCCAAAGTATTTGGAGGATAAAAGGCTTGGGATAGTGATCCCACAACCACCAGGTATTTTGTTATAGATGTTAATTTAACTACTTCGTCATCATGGGTATTAGATACTGAATGTGGATCTCATATTTGTCTAAATATGCAGAATCAAAGTAGAAGTAGAAGATTAGAAAAAGGAGAGGTGGACTTACGCGTTGGGAATGGAGCAAGAGTTGCTGCATTGGCTATATGTGTGTATAGGCTGTCTCTGCCTACGAGATTAGTATTAGAATTAGATAATTGTTTTTATGTTCCTGCTATGAGTAAGAACATTATTTTCGTATCTTGTTTGGACAAGAAAGGTTTTACTATTTCAATAAAGAACAATTGTTGTTCCATTTATTTTGATAGTATTCACTATTGTAGTGCAAAATTATTTAATGGATTATATATCCTTGATCTAAGCTATCCAATCTATAACATAAATACTAAGAGGATTAAAATGAATGATTTAAATCTTGCTTATCTATGGCATTGTCGTCTAGGCCATATAAATGAGAAACGTGTATCTTGACTCCATAAGGATGGATTTCTAGACTCATTTGATTTCGAATCATATGAGACATGTGAGGCTTGTTTATTAGGAAAGATGAAAAAGTCCCATTTCAATAAGAAAGGCGAAAGGCCTAGTGAGCAATTAGCACTCATACATACTGATGTGTGTGGGCCGTTTGCTACACCTGCCAGAGGTGGTTATGCCTACTTCATTACATTCACCGATGATTTCAGTAGATATGGATTTGTATACCTTATGAAGGCTAAATCCGAATCTGTTGAGAAATTCAAGGAATTTAAGAATGAAGTAGAGAAGGAACTTGGCAAAAGTATCAAAGCTCTACGATCAGATCGAGGAGGTGAGTACTTGAGCCAAGAGTTTGATGATTATCTTAGAGAGTGTGGGATATTATCCCAACTTACTCCACCCGGAACGCCACAATGGAATGGCGTATCCGAGAGGAGGAATCGAACCTTTTTGGACATGGTGAAATATATGATGTGTCAAACAGATATTCCGTTATCTTTTTGGGGCTATGCTTTAATGTGTGCAGCTTTCACCATTAATTATGTTCCATCCAAATCAGTCATGAAGACACCACATGAGATGTGGAGTGGGAGCCGTCCCACAGTGTCGTTTATGAGGATATGGGGCTGCGATGTTTATGTAAAACGTTTACAACCAGACAAACTCGGGCCGAAATCGGATAAGTGTAAGTTTGTGGGATACCCTAAGGAAACTAAGGGCTATTAATTCTACAATCCAACCGATAACAAGGTGTTTGTTGCTCGGACCGGCGTGTTTCTAGAAAGAGAATTTGTCTCTAAAGAAGCAAGTGGGAGGACTGTAGAACTTGAAGAAGTTCAAGAACCACAAATTACTGATTCGGTTATGGAACATGAACAGGAACCACAACAGGTTGTGGAGCAACCCGTTCAAGTAACACAAGAGCTTCGTAGAACGAGTAGAGTGCGCCGGGAGCCAGAGAGGTATGGACTTCTCGTGACGGAAACTGGTGACACTATGCTCATAGGAGATGAGCCTACTACCTATGGAGAGGCCATGCAAGGCCCGGACTCTCAGAAGTGGCTAAAAGCCATGAGATCCGAGATGGAATCAATGTACACAAACCAAGTATGGACTTTGGTGGAACCACCCCATGGGGCACGCCCCATAGGGTGCAAATGGGTCTTCAAGAAGAAGACCGACATGGATGGTAATGTAGTTACCTATAAAGGCTGATTGGTGAGAATTCAGACAGATTCATGGTATAGACTATGATGAAACTTTTTCCCCTGTCGCTATGACCAAATTCATCCGAATCCTACTGGCAATTGCGGCTTACTATGACTATGAGATTTGGCATATGGATGTAAAAACAGCATTCCTTTATGGGAATCTTCTCGAGGATATGTACATGACACAACCAGAAGGTTTTGTAGATCCAGAGCATGCAAATAAAGTATGTAAGCTTCAACGATCCATTTATGGATTGAAGCAAGCTTCTAGGAGTTGGAATCGACGTTTTGATGAAGCCGTCAAAGAGTTTGACTTCGTCAAGAACAAAGATGAGTCTTGTGTTTACAAGAGGGTTAGTGGGAGCTCCGTAGCGTTCCTGGTCTTGTATGTGGATGACATACTACTCATTGAAAATGACATTCCTATGTTGCAATCAGTTCAGGATTGACTAGGAAAGTGTTTCTCAATGAAAGACTTAGGGGAAGCAGCCTATATAATCGGTATAAAGATCTATAGGGATAGATCTAAGAGGTTGCTAGGCCTAAGTCAAAGTACATATATAGACAAGGTGTTGAAGCGGTTCACCATGCTAGATTCCAAGAAGGGATTATTGCCCATGTCCCATGGAATTACTCTTTCGAAGAGTGATTGTCCATCCAATAAGATTGAGATGGACCGCATGAGTAAGATCCCCTATGCCTCAGCCATAGGATCTATCATGTACGCCGTGTTATGTACTAGGCCGGACGTATCATACGCGTTGAGTATGGCGATCAGATATCAGTTAATCCGGGTGAGAGTCACCGGATAGTAGTCAACAACATCCTCAAGTACTTAAGAAGAACTAAGATGCATTCTTGATATTTGGAGGTAAGGAAGAGTTGCGTGTAACTGGTTACACGGATGCAAGCTTCCAAACCGGCAGAGATTATTTCAGATCGCAGTTGGGATTTGTGTATTGCCTGAATGGAGGAGCTGTGAGCTGGAAGAGTTCCAAGGAAGAGACGGTTGCTGATTCTACAATAGAGGCTGAGTATATTGCTGCAAGTGGTGCAGAAAAGGAAGTTGTTTGGATTAGAAATTTTGTTTCTGAGCTTGGTGTAGTTCCTAGCATTGAGGATGCCACAGTGTTGTATTGTGACAACACAGGCGCAATCGCTCAATCTAAGGAACCTAGATCACACCAGAAATCCAAAAACGTAATCCGGAAGTTCCATCTTATTCAAGAGATTATCGATAGAGGAGATGTGAAGATATGCAAGATTCCTACAGATGATAATCTGGAAGATCCATTCACAAAGCCGCTTGTTCAGCGCAAGCATGAAGAGCACACTAGGGCGATTGGCATACGCGATGCACCAGATTGGCTCGAGTGCAAGTGGGAGACTGTTGGAATAGATGCCCCAGATGTAACACTCCACGTATCCGGCTCGGTAGCGGAAATCGAGAACATTACATACCGTAAAATTTTAACAACAATTTATTACATTATCGTCTTTATGCTACAACACGTGCTACAACATTTTAATAATGGATTATACTAGTGTTCTCATCGTAAAGTGATGATGCCCGATTATCTACGTGTGTCTCGAATCCTGCTACTCCATAATCCCAGCTCCTAGACCTGCGGGGGAATGAAACAAAGACCACAGTTTTTCGAAAGTCATCAAGAAATGCTGAGTGAGTTACACCTTAGCATGTAAAAAAAAACACGAAAGGTTACGAAAGGCTTCAGGGTCACGTGTTATATAAAATAAGAGGAACAGAGTATGAGCATAATAAATGATTTCATGAATAAAGAAACAACATTAACAAGTATTGTATGTTCTTCACGTAACTGATGCGTTTACCGCAATGTCCCAATAATATTTCTGATACGTCAAAAGTTCCAATTCAAATCTTTCACGTGTGGCAAGACCTGTTCAGAACGTTGCTTAAATATAACTGTTCACAAGAGACTCACAAATAACTGTTTCCAAATTTAATAACCGTATTATTATTGATTCCACAGTACCTGGGGAGACCAGTGACCACAATTAGACATTCTAGACCTTAAGTGTTGCAACACCCTCCTAGGAGCGTCAATCAAAGGAGTGGTATCTAGAAGCATTACTCCAGCCTACGGATAAGGATTCGGGGTGCACGTAGTGCCATATCTTTAGGGACTCCAGGGAATCATCACCCGTAATAAGTAATATAACTGGTTCCGGTACATGCTAATCATTTTATTCTGAGGATAGAACCCGAATATCTCTTTAGGGACTAAGCCCAAGGAATCATCACCCAACACAAGTAACTTCGGGGATCGAACCCAATTATATCTTTAGGGACTAAGCCCAGGGAATCATCACCCAACACAAGTAACTCCGGGGATAGAACCCGATTATCTCTTTAGGGACTAAGCCCAGGGAATCATCACCCAATATAAGTAATTCTGGGGATCGAACCCGAATATCTCTTTAGGGACTAATCCCAGGGAATCATCACCCAATATAAGCTACAGGGATCGAACCCGATTATCTCTTTAGGGACTAAGCCCAGGGAATCATCACCCAATATAAATAACATCACTGGTTCGTATAGATTATGTTATTACTGGTTTCTGATCAAGTGTGACAAGTATTCCAAGCTCAAGTAATATTTCGAAGATTTGAAAACAATTAAAACGCATCTATCAAGTAGGGGATGAAACACGACAACCATTTTCAATTAAACGAGTAGTGGACACAAAATAAGTTGGCACGCAAGGCTAAAATTGTAAAACTCACAAGTATATTTTGAGACAGAAAATATAAATCACATTTGAGACGAAGTGAGCTAGGCAATCAAGGCTAAGCATATAACTCACCGCGAGAGTCGAAATGACAACTATCCGGAAGTAGCCCCCCTACGGGTAGTCGACGTAGCCCACGTCTACGAAACTGTCGCCTACAATTTATCAATCATCTATTCACGATTCCGGTAATTCTAAACAAATAAATATACTAATCATATTTGAGTGTTTGGCTAGAACGAAAATCTAAATCCAACTATCATGACCCCGAACGTAATAATTTTTTAGGAAACGTACATATATTTAATAGTAGTATAACTCATTTAGTGATAAAATATTAACATTATTAATTATAAGAGAAAAGGGGGTTACTAATAATCAACACTTTTGAAATACCGATAAAATATTATTTTTACAACTATTTATTATTTAATAAAAAGTCTTACTATTTATAAGAAATTTAGAATATTTGTAAACAACAATTCATATAATCGTGAAAGTGCTACATTTAACTGAAGGAGTCACTTCATAATGATTCATAAGTAATCTATAACTAGCAATATTCAATTTTAGCAAGTTTAGTTGTTGGTAAAATGTTTATGACGATTTGAAGATCCACTACTCATATCAATAAACCATAATTATATTTAGTTAATAACTCACAACAACACTATTTCTCATTATATACATATATACAGATACGCGCGATACATTTTAGTCAACTTAGAGATGTTGTATTGAAATAAATTCATAATTTGTAGAAATTTGTCTTATTTATGTTACAAAAACACTTGTTTCCATTTATTTTTAAAATACAATTTAACAACTTAAAGTAACAATTTAAGCTAGAATGCAAGTATATTTATATATATAAGCAGATTAATTAAATGCGTCAAGCCCCCAGCAGTTTCCCTAAAAGACGTTTACTTCCCCACAAGTCTCTTAAACAACAAATCGACCCCCCCTATAATACTATTACGATGGTACATGATCACCACTCACCCATACGATTCAAATAACAACTTCAAGCCATCAAGTCTCAATTTTTATGATTGAAAACGACTAAGGAGGTGATTTCGAGCTTACCCACTCAAAGAATAATGAAAAACGACGAAGAACAGAGGTGGGTCGAGCTTGCCGCCGGTGAGCTCGGTGGCGCCGCTTGACGGGACGACTCCGACCAACTTCAGGCTTTGTTTTCAGTCTCCTCGTGCTCCTAGCATGCTAAGGAGCTCGTACGAATATAGAACCGGCGATGGGTACCGCCGGGTTCGTTGGGCTCGAGTTCGTCATAGGAATCCATGGTGGAACAGCGGCGTTGGCGACTGTTTCTGCTTCTGTCACTTTTGTTGCTGTTTGCGTGGGTCAACAGAGAGGGGGAGAGCGCAGAGACGTCGAGGGACAGAGGGGAGAGTGAATAAGGTGGTGGTTGTAGTGGGTTCCCCGTCGGTGGGTCTTCTCGGCGGTGGCAGCGACCATTGTTGCCGCTGCTGTTGTTGCTACTTCGCCGGCAAAACAGAGAGGAGGAGGGAGGTCAGGCGAGAGAGATGGGTTGTGGTGGAGGTAGAGGTTGTGGTGATGGCGTTGGGGCGTTGGGGTGGTGTTTTTCGGCGGGTGGAGATGCGTCGGAGGTGAAGGTGGAGCTGGGTTTTCTCCAGCCAAAACAGAGGAGGGCGAGATAGAGAGAGAGACGAAGGCAGAGAGAGGCGGAGAGGAGGAGAAGGTGGTGAAGGCGTTGGGAGTGGTGGTAGTTGCCTCGGGGGTGTGTTACCGAAGAAGAGAGCGAGGAGAAGAAATAGGGAGAAGGGAGGAGAGAGAGAGAGAGAGAGAGAGAGAGAGAGAGAGAGAGAGAGAGAGTTTTTGTGTTCCCCAAGAAATGAGCAGATGGTTGAAAAATGTGGAAGAAAACATTTATTTTAATTTTCTTTTATTTAATTGCTCTCTAGGTGATGAAGCTTTTGCAAACTCTAATTCTTACCCCCAAGTGAGTGTCTAGTTAACTAATTATGCTTTTTGAAACTACAAACACCTCCCCGCTTGTCATAGAATTAACTAAACTTAGCAAGGAAAATCTGACAATTACACTTTTAATCATACGAGGTATTACACTAGAGGCAATCTAATTTTAGTATGAATTGGCTAGAATAATCATTGTATTATTTATGGAGATATTTAATATAATGAAGTCCTTAGATTTACAAATCGTGTTTTTTATCTTAAATATCCCTAGCCGAATATAATGATTAACACGACGATCATCTATAGACTAGTATGGGGTTGGATTGATATGGAGATATCACGATCCAACACATGGGTATGTATTAGGAGTAATGACATACCGGATTGACACAAATCCGAGAAGGCTACATACAAGTTATGTAAAGTCACAAGCGCTTCTCGCGGTGATAGGATATTATCATCCTTAGACTTGAAGTCACTAGATACTCTAGTTGTGAAATATTGTGCTTTGACAACGTCAAACTCTACTCCGTAACTGGGTAGTTATAAAAGCGCATGTTGGGCACAATAGGAAGCAAGCTTAGAGATGGTGAGTGATGTAGATAGGATTTATCGCTCCCACATAAGGGGAGAAAATATCCGAGGCCACTCGAGGGATGGCGCCTATTGAATGTATGGCCAGACTCATATGAATCAATATAGGGATATTGATGTCATATGCATGGATAGGGCTATTCCCAGGATCGAGAAACATGGATTGGATATACGAGTGTGACTTGTATTTCTCGTGTCAAATCCGGATATTGAGACAAAGGGATGCGATAATAAGATCACAAAGGTTTGTCAAGATGACTATTTTTATTAATTGGGTGGCATGGATGTGTTGCTAGACACCGCTCCATGTTAGTAAATAGTTACTACCAATTAAGTAGAAACCTATGGGGTCACACGCCATATGGATATAATTGGACAAGAGGCTTAATTAATAAGGATTAATTAAAAGAATCATATTGCAACAAGTTGCTAACTTAGTAGGACTGATTAGCAAATAATAATAGTCCATATATGGATATGATTAGTATTGGGCCCTTTATGGAAACAACTAGGAGTAGTTGGACTATATAAAGGAACTCCGTCATTTCCTCTCAATACATGTTATTCATAACACATATTGAGATGAGAGAAAAGAGTTGAGAGCAAGCAAGTAAGAGGCGTCCGCCCCTTACCCGCCGCCCCAAACCCGTCGGCCACACAAGGAGGCCGAACTCCTCCTTGTGGCTTCGTTGCGTGATTCCGTTGTCTCCTTCCTCCGTTCTAGCTAGCACACGAAGGTTGGGAGGTCCAATTCTCTATCCTAGGCGTGGATCAACCGTAGAGAACGTGACATTATTCGGTTTTGAAGTCATCAAAGGAGAACCCAAAGGTAAACACATATTAATCCTTTACTATCGTTATGTGTTCTTGACTTGTGATTTTTGGAGGGATTTGAACGGAATAATTATCTTCTTCCGCTGTGATTCCATGTTCAAAACCCTACAATTACTTCTCAAATTGTCATCTTGTTTAATAAAAGAAAATGCTTCGTATCCGGTTTAGGCGTTTGGGTGTTTGCTTACTCAGTATTTCTTGCTGACTTTGGAAAAAACTGTGGTCTTTGTGTCTTTTCCCCGCAGGTCTAGGCGAAGGGAGCTCAATGTAGTTGGGGTCGCGTAACTGTACTAGTCTATCTTAGTTTCTTTTATTATGTCGAACGCTTAGTTTATTTCAGCTTTCGTAATGTAATAAGACAATTATGTCGTTGTAATATATAACTATGGATGTTTTGTTTCTTGATTCCGTCGTTTCGTTACAAGTAGCGCCCTCCCGGTCTCTCCCGAGTAAGAACAAGGGGGTCGTTACAGTTTTAACACGTTAATAGAGATGATACCACAAGAACTATAAATAATTACTAATTCCACGGCTTTTAATAATTGATTAAGCTGAGCGTATCATAGCCCAGCGGGTAACGAATGTCCACAGAGAGGTCACAATGCAATATAATCACAATAGGGGTGCCTCTAGGAATATCACAAATCCCAATTCTCCCCGAGCATTGTGGGTAACCCATCGCTACCCCGCTCAAATCATAACTATGAGATCCTAAGTGTCGACACCCCTATACCGTAGTGACCCACACATGCATAAGTAGTACTCTATAGTTCCCACGCCTTATATAACCCCGTGCCGCATCACCTCGGTGTATAACGGTCAAACATGGGGGCCGAATATGTAATCTCGTAGGATTAGCACCCGAGGAGGTTCTCATGCAAGTGCCTCCGGCCGTAGCCTCCACGAACATCCTCTGTACATCGCCCCATTTATATTATAGTGCATTATTTAACCGTTATTTCAGAACCGCCGCATCATTTTATTCCGAGACCGTGTCATAATCGCAAAATTTTCAAACGGGATATTAAAAGAGTTATCGAAATCTAAAATCTCAAACGTGTGATCATTCCATAAAATATTCCAGATTTCATGAGATATAGCAGATTACAGTTTGGAAGCAACGCACGTCAAATTCATATTTTGACAGTTAAGGTGTTGTACATATGATCTTACCGAAACAAGTAGCGCACGGGCGGCAAGAGAGTTCCTAGTACTCGTACTCAATAAACTCGCCGTCTACGAACGGGGTGTCTACAGATACGCAAATAATCCTAATTAATACATATAGCTTATTAATACAACATTTTTTAATATGTCTTGTATGCAATGCATGCCCCCGATTAATTTTCCCAACCCAATTGTACTCATAATATACCTTACAAATAATTATTTATGTATTATAAGCTGTAGTGTTTTACAGAAATAATCTACTAAGATGAATATCACAAGTTTTGACTATTTAATAACATACTAGGGTTTGTCTAACAATTTTCTCTTTTAGAAAGATAGTAATATTCAGAATTGCAATCTATCCTTTGTGCTAAAGAAAATTAATATTTAAATATAATTATAAAAGAGTGAAGTTTAGTCATGACAACCACGTTATTAAGTTTAGAGAAAAGAAAATCCATTAAGTAACCCGAAAAATATTAATTGCTTCCTGAATCAAGTTTACATTTAATGAAACAGTGTTATACACATATAATTATTATTCTAGGTGGTAAAAGTTCATTTCATTCATTTTGGTTTTGTAAAGACCGATCGACTTAGTTTTTGTAAAGACCAACCGTCAAATTCATATTTTGCTATGTGTTTCTTGCCGGCAAAACAGAGAGGAAAAGGGGGAAGACAAGGGAGAGAGATGGAGGGGGAGAGAGATGGTTGTGGTGCAGGTGGTGGCTGGTTTTGGTTTTGGAGGTGTGAGGAGGAAGAAGAAGAAGAAAAAGGGAAGATAAATAGAGGATGAGGGATGTGCCGTGCTAGAGAGGAGGATGAGGAGTTTGGGAACACAATTTTGCATGAATGGTTCAGTACCCTTGAGTGAAACATTTTTTTTTTCTTTTTTTGGTATGTATTGTACGGTATTTGTACGGTATAAATATATTTTTAGCTATGATTTATACCAGGTATTGTACTATATAGGTATGGGTATAAGAATACGATATAAATACACTATTATATACATTTGTTTATGTAAAGACAATTACTTCCCCCTTAGTTTCTAATAATGCAAGTTTTAGCCCCAACTTTGTAATATATACGTTTAAGAAAATGCACAATACCCCCTATTAACAAATTAGGGTATTTCACCCCTGGTTCTTAGTTTCAGTCATCACCTTATTGGTATATGTTCACCCTTTTGCTGTAAATCTGGGTTATTGATACACTTGCTGGCTTGGCATATTGTTACTTGAGTGATTCCTCATATTGTTCCTGTTAAATATATGCGTTGGATGCAAGTTACAAGTAGTATTACAGTATAAATGTGTTGGATGCCTCTTAGTGATATGAAGGTGGTGAGGATGAAAAATGTTACTGATATGCAAACCAAGCCTTCAAACTTGTTGCTGATGTACAAAGTTAATTAGTTGCAGGAGTAACTTGTGATCCGATAAAATCTAGTCAGGTTGATCAGTTCTAATTTCCTTTGTGCTATACATGATCAGTCTGTCTGCGAATGTTAACTTCTGTTCACGACGTTTAATATGCTTGACCTGTTTCGAAGTCGCTACGTCAGGGGCCGATTTTGCTTTCTCATGTAGCTGGGTAAGGCTATTAGTTTCTGGTTTTGATTTCTAGTAGTTTATGGTTTTGCTTTCTAGTAGTGTGTATTTGGTGAAATTATTTGTAGTTGTGTAAGGCTGTAATATGTGTTTAAAGTGGCTTTGATTTGGGTAGGATCTGGAATATGTTGGTTTTGGAAACCAACTTTTCAGATAGAAGAATTAGAATGGAAAAAACAGAAAATAAATGGAAAAGAAGCAGAGAATATGTTGATTCTGAAATGTTGATTCTGGAATATGAAGTACGAAATTTGTTAATTCATATTCCAGAATTAGATCTGGAATATGTTGATCTGAAATGTTGGTCTTGTATAATGCCCTTTGGGAAAAGATAGTAGAATCTGAAATGGAAAAGAAGCAGGGAAAAGATGGTAGAATCTGGAAAAGAAGCAAGAAAAATATGGTAGACTTTGTCTAGGAACAAAGGAGTAGACATATAGAATCATTTGCGTTTTCATGGCTTTCATTTGGGAAAGCCATGAAAACACATATATCTCTGTGTAACTGCTTTGTGTGTAACTGCTTACATATCTCTGTGGCTTGATATCTCTGTGGAAACCCCGTGAAGTGATCTTCAACACCCTGTGGATTAGTTGATGTGTGTAACTGCTTTTTTCTGGCGAAAAATGTTGGTCTTGTACTTGCTGCTGATGATGATGTTATGTTTTTAATGTACAAGGTTGGAGATCTTACACATGTTTCGGTATGGTTCACAACTAGTCATGAAGTCCACTTGGCTCGTGGAACTGTAGTTTTTACTGATGCGACAAGTACTGTAAATGGGGTGCCGGTGGGAAAGAACAATGTAGCAGTAAAAATCGATCACTGCGTCCTCTCTCCAGACCTTATGAAAATGTCAGGACAATTGAAGATGCTCTAAACAAAATTGTAGCTTGGCCGCTCAATAAAGTTTGTTCTCTTATATATTAATGTGTATATATATATTAATGTATATATATATATATGTATATATATATATATAATCTTGCAGCTAATGCCGCTGCGAAAAAAGTTGGTGATCAAGAAAGAGAAAACCCATTAGCACTACAAGAGCAGACCAACTTATGAGTCGCGATGTTGGATAATTTTGAGTTAGTTGCACTGAATATATATATGTAATTCATTAGGAGTGAAAATTTGCAAAGTACCCAAAGAACCTTTAACTTTTTATTGGGTTGTATATTTTGTTGAATGTTGGAAACATGTTTATAAGATGGTTTACAAAAGTATATTTTGTTGGGTTGTCTAGTTAGAAACAGGTTTATAAGAAGTTGAGCAACAAAGTGTTGTTGTATATAAATCTCATTCACAGCAATTACAAACTGTCACATAAAATATACATAAAACGGCGGTTCTTAAGAACCACTTTAAACACACAAGAAAAAAAACAAACTGTCATATAGAGATAACCACAATTACTACATAAAACGGCGGTTCTTAAGAACCACTGTAAACACACAAGCAAATAATAATTGTAACACCCCTTGTTTTCCGAGCTTTCCGTTCCGGACTGGAGAGCCCAAGAGGGTTGCTACTCATAATGAAGTGGCAGAAATCAAGAACAATACATCCCATAATTATACATTACATACTGATAGGTTGTCTTCAACATGATGCATACTATTACACAGTGTGAAATTTAACTAAGATTTTGACTTAATAAAATTCCTACCAACTACTAGATAAGTTTGCGATCTCCTTATGCCAAGCTCCCGGCTCCTAGACCTGCGGGGAAAAGAAACAAGACTGCAGTATTCGAAAGCCAGCGAGAAATGCTGAGTGAGATACACCTTAGCGTGTAAAAAAGGAAGTTGAGAAAGACTATAGTGTTATGCATTAAAAAAATTGAAGAATAACAGAGTATGAGTAAAAGTCATACAATATCAGAGTTTGCAACGTCTTAACCAACAATGTTAATCAATTATGAGCGGCCCAGTATTCGTCATTGCTTCCAAAGCATCAAACGTTTCTACTTAAATCCTTCACAAGTGTCATTCTCCATTCCGCATCCAAACAATTAACAGTTTCCCAATATAGAATCAAAGAAGTCATATCATATCTCGTAGTAATCAGGGTAGACCAGGGTACACCATAGTAACCGTCCTCATATCGGATATCCAGATCAAGGGATGTGAAAACCTTTCCCTGTGAAACCTTCCCGGCGTAGGACGACAACAAGAGAGAAAACCTTTCCTCCGTGTCTGGCGTTATGGAGAACCTCTCCCGCCCCCACTATAATAATATACCATATCTCAATTTGGGAAGAAATTTCTCGGCGTAGGACGAAAACGAGAGAGAAAACCTTTCCTTCGTGCCTAGTGTTGTGGAGAACCTCTCCCGCCCCACTCTTATAAACCATACTAGTCCTTAAGTGTCGACACCCCCTTAAGAATCGTAAGTCCAAAAGGCTAGTCATAGATGGGACTCTAGCCAACAAGGAAAAGAGTCGGACGAACTAAGAGCCAAACCAACCCAACAAGGGCAATCTAAGCCAACTAGGGCAATCCAAACCACTGGTCTGGTACATGCAAACTTTCACTTTATGTTATTAAAAATTTCTGATCAAGTGTTACATTTGAACAACGAGCTTTCAGTAACAATAAGAACATAAATTGAAAGACTTCAAATCAAGTAATCAAGTAAACCAGTTTGGAGAGTAAAATCACATATACATTTTGAAACAGGATATAAAAATCACAGTTTTGACATGAATCGAGCTAGGCAATCAAGGCTAAGCATATAACTCACTGGAACATTTTAGAGACAAGCATATAATCGCCTAGACATGAAAGAAGCTATGTTTACTAGGCTAAGCATGTAAACTCACCTCAAGTCGAAACAACAATTATCTCAAAGTAGTCTTTACGGATTGTCGAGGTAGCCATCGTCAATGAAATCATCACCTACAATTTACAAGTCTCTAGTCACAACGGTTTTGTTAGTAAACATATGCATGGATGCTCGTCTGACTAGGTCGAATACTAAGTCCAAATCTCACAGTCCCCGTGGTAAAAAATTTAAGAAGACATACATATTTTGTTAAATAGTGATTAACCCAAAAAATATTAATAGTTTACTTATAATTTATCTAGGAAAATGAGGAGGTTACTAAATAATAAAATTAACACTTTTAAAATATTGCAAAAGTATTATTTTACAACTATTTATTATTAAATGACATGTACTACCAATTACAAGAAATTTAGGACAATAATTCTTATAATTGTAAAAGTAACATTTTTAGTTAAAGAATATGTTTCTTAATACTCTCCAATTTATAACTAACTATATTTTTTAAAAAGTTCAGCTGTTGGTAATGTGATTATTAGATGCTTATATTTATGTAAAAACTTACTATTTGTTCAAATAAAATCGAAGTGATAATTAAAACCTTATTCTTAATATAAATACAAAACATTATTTCAAGTAACTAATTTCTGTTTATATCTTTATTTTCGTTGTAAACATATTTATTTGTGTTTATATGCTTAGAATAGCTAACTAGTTAATATTAAGTACTACCTCTGTTTCGCCTGTTTCAGCCTACTTCACTTTTTGTCACCATTCACTGGGTTACTTTCATCCGGTGATTTGATATGCAAAACGATACAAGAATTTGATAATCATTGTATGGTGTTATAGAGGAAAGTTTATTCTAAAATACCATGAAAAAATTGTTAAAAAATTACATCGTTTTGGTATCCAAATCACCAAGTCAAAGTGATTCAGTTACGAGTTAAAAAGTCAAACGCAGACGAAACAGACGAAACGGAGGTTGTAGTAATATAATCAATATGCTAAAATGAACAAAAAAGTTTAGGAAAAAGTCATGAGTCACCACTTATTAACATGTAAGAATTTTATATAAAGGACAAAACATGCCCCCTAAGTTTCTAAAAAGGCATAACAGCCCCCCTTAAGAACATCTACGACATACAACATATATATATATATATATATATATATATATATATATATATATATATATATATATATATATATACACACACATCCAACACAACCAACTCAAATCATTAATTTAGGCCATCAAAACTCTCTTTTGATGACTGAAAACAGAAAATTAGGTGAAATAGAGGTTACCCACACTACGAATTGCGAGAAATGGTTGAAAAACAGAGTGGGTCGAGTGGCCGAAAAATTCGCCGGAGGTGGAGCTCGACAGGCCTTTCTCCGGTGGTTATTGGCTGCGTTTGAGGGTGTATACAGACTCCTTGGACATCCAGGAGTTGAGCGGTATCCGTTTGGAGGGGTGGGTAGCACCGGTTGTGCTTGACCCACTTCTCGCCGGTTCTAATGGTGGAACGAAGGTGATGGGTGGCTCCGTCTCCGGCGAAGACTCTTCTTCTACCAGCTATCGTCGGCTCCTTTCTGGGTCGCGACAGAGAGGGGAAGAGAGGGAGAGATACCAGAGGAGTCGAGAGGGAGGAGGCAGAGAGTGACGGCGGTGGTGGTCGCTAATCCGTCGATGGCTGCTGCGGCTACCACCGCTGCTGTTGCCGCTGCTGGTTTTGAACAGGACAGAGAGGGTGAGATTGTTGGGAGAGCGAGAGGAAACAGAGAGATGGAGATGGTGGTGGTGTTGGGTGCTAGTGGAGGTGGTGGTGTAGGGTGATGGAGGAAGAAGAGAAGAAGAAGAGGTTTAAAAGAGTGAAAGATAAGAAGATTTTCTTGGGGATACAAAAATGTTCGTGGGAAATATACAGAAATGTTCAAATGGTTGGAGAAAGGGAAATTTTATTTTTGCTTTGTTTTATTTTATTTTAAGAATAATGCTATATGCCCAAATAAATCATCCCAAATACATTCCAAATTGACCACATCACCCAAATGATCCCACCACTTAGGAAAGAAAAGATTTAATCCTTGTTAGTGGTGGGATCATTTGGGTGATGTGGTCAATTTGGGATGTATTTGGGATGAATGGATTCTCTCCCGCCACATTTTTGTCCAGCCCATCCAGCCATAAGATCGAGCCGTCCATTTTGTAAGAATGGTTCAGATTAAAAGTTCGATTTTTACTCCACTCTACACGAAAAAACTTCACCCTCCTCGTATCCTTCTTCAATTCTGCAACCTTGTTTTACTCTCTGCTGCAGGATGATATAATTCCAAAGAAGCTGACACGACCGAACCACAAGTGTATAGCTGTCGTGTGTAGTAATATCCGGAAATCCGGGTTATCGAACCCAAGGGACTTTGTTAAATCAGTTATTATCTTAAACCTTATGTGGGCAAGTCGCAAAGTTGTTTTTATTTTCCTAAATTTACTAGAATGAAATAACAAATCTCAATTAACTATGAGTTTCTTTACAATTAACGAAGACAAGAATTGTAAGAGGTTTTCTTATAAAAGAGACAAGTGCTGGGAATTCTTCTTGTGGATCACTAGGGATGCTACAAATGTTGTCTTGATCTTTGGAACGCAAATACGCTACTCTTATCAATCGAGCATCCTATAAATTACCGAGTTACCAAGCAATTTGCCTACACTTATGATCAATTTAGACCGAGTTACCAAGCCTAATTCGATTATAAGCATGCATTATTGGACTTTAATCTACTCTTTGATCCTAATTAACTTTACCCAGTTACGAGATAATGATACGACTAGGTGATTATCTTGATTTACCGACTAGATCTCATGGAGTTACTACACAAGTTCTAATTAAGTTTGCTCCTACGTTAGCTACTCGCAAGAACAATGAATAATCAAGCACAAGATAATCATAATACGAATAGAACGCATAACTTTAATCCAAAGAACGAATCAAAGTATCAAAACATTCATTCAAGCAAACCCTAGCTTTCCCAAAAGGTAATTCCCAGCAAAAGAGGGTTTAGCTACGACAATAAATGATCAAGATACAAAGTTTCATGATCATAAACCAAAAACTAGAGAGAGGGAAGAGAAAAGATCAAACAAAGCGTCTCCCAAGCTCCCCGTAGCTCCAAGCACTTGTCTCCAACTCAAAGATAATGAAAAACTATGCCCTAATCCGTTCTAATATGGTTCCATAGTGTTTAGAACAAGTTACAAGTAATTACACAAAAGCCCCAACGAATCTGCTGTTTCTGGCGATCTCTTCGTACGAAGACTTTTTCTCTTCGTACGAACACCTTTGTACGAAGACTTTTTCTCTTCGTACGAAGACCTTCCCAGATAAGTACTGCAAGCATGTTTAGGAAGAGATCTTCAGTCTTCAAAATTTTGGCGAACTATAAACTCTTCGTACGAAGAAAAATCTCTTCGTACGAAGAGAAGTCTAGGTCACCCAAAAACATCCTTTTTCGACTATTTTCCGATTCCTTGCCCGCGCCTTTGCTTCCTTAAGTATCTCATCGACCTCGAGAATCCTTTTACGCTGTAAAACATTCCCAAATTCCGGGGAACCCTTCATTCATCCATTTAGCTCCCCGAAAGGCGTGTTTGGCATTTCCGGATGCATTTGGCCACGTTTTATCTCTTTGAGCATCCTTTTTGACATAACTTTTTCGACCGGACTCCGATAAATGTTAGTTTTGCACATTTGGATTCCTTTTGCGATTTAGACTTCATCCATGTAGAGAATTTCTCGTTTCTGGATGATTTTATCATTTTTCTCAATTATTGCCCAATATTTGGCGAAAACATCCAAAACGCGCCAAATTCGTCTTTTCTTCTATTCCGAAGCTCGTTTCTTCCCTCCACTTGATTTCCGCATGCGTAATTCCTGTCAACCAAAAACACAAAAACTACCGCGAAGATCAGATGTGATAAATTATCAGAATCATGCTCAAAACCATTAAGAAACGCCCGGATTGTGCATTAAAGCTCAAAAACATCCAAGAGTGCATTTTCTTCTCAAATTAGCCAAAAATCCATCACTTCTCACCGAAACACACACAAATTACAAAGTGAAACGTACATAGGATAACTCTTATTAAGGAGTTATCAGAAGCCGGAAAATCGTGATCCCCATCATCACTTTCTGGAAACACTCCTTTACAGTTTATATATATCGATAGAATTAGCTTAGTCAAAATGATTTTCGGAATGCATTGAACTGCAACACATATGAACTGTGATGTAATCAATCTTGTACGACAATCGGTGATTTAGGTTGCATAGAAGTAAAATCGGTCAATGTTCTCTGGCAACGCAGTGCGGCTATTAGAGTATGAGACAATTGACTTGTTGCAAAGGGAAATCAGTAGCTCCAGTTTCGATTGAGTTTCCTGTAGAACGACCAAGGTAGAAGATGGGAGGTAGTTACCAGATGTGAATAGACTAAAAGTCAAAATTAATGTATCCATTATCTGGTTTGTGTATACAAAATAAACGGATGAGATTTAACAGCTGGACGGGCTGGACCAAAACTGTGGTTGGAGAGGATCCGTCTCCGATTTATTTGGGGCATATAGCATTACTCTTATTTTAATTCTTTTATATAATTGCTCATAAGTTATAAACCTTCTTCAAATTATAGTTTCTGCCCTAACTACTTGCTCAATTAATTAGCTTATACTTATAGAAACTACAACTACCTCCTCTCTTGACAAAATAACTCTGAAAATTAACTAATAAACTCTACGAAAAGTCATTAAATAACCCCCCATAATAAAACAGGGTATTACAACAATGGTTCAACAAACTGTCATATACAGATAACCACAGTTAATAACCGCCGTAAAAGGAATACTAAAACAACAGTTCAAAGGACCGTTACATATAGATAAACAACGGTTGGTAACGCGGTTAATAAAAAACTAAAACAACGGTTCGTCCAACTGTTGTAATAAACATAAACAACGGTTAATAACCGTGGCAAAGCTTTAACGGCACCGTTCGAAATAACGGGTTTTGAACCGCGGTAAAAACCGTCGTTTTTATCTAAAACGACGGTTTAGATGTCTGAAATAGCGGTTTTGAACCGACGTTAAGTGGTCTTTTTTTAGTAGTGTCCTTTGGCATATCGATAAGATGATAAAGCATACCGTACCTCTAGTGGCTACACTTATCTTTTCCTAGTGGCATCCTTTAGTAGCTCAGATCCTTACATGGGATTGGCTTGATATACTCATACCATATTGCATAACAATACCATTCGCTAATAAACAACGATAATGATCAAGTTGTAATACCACTAATTTTTAAGAAGGGTCTAATTGTAATATCATGTTGTTTTGGTAAAAATGTATAAATAAATTTGTTTGACTATCAAGTTGGTATTTCGGAACAATAGTGATTTCAGGTTAATGTTGGGCTTCATTTGTACTTAATAGAAGTTGTGGGGGTGGAGCTATAATTTCAAAGAGTTGAATTAAAGCCTAGTCCTAAAGTAGCATTAAATTTTGGAAAATAACAACTAAATACCCCCGTGAACCTAACCATGTATTACATCGTATTTCACTTTGGCTAATCACCGGACACGTCAACTACGTGAGGTATCGATCTCTATCAAACTCTCCTAGGTGACTCAAGAAGAGCCGATAATCAAATTCATCAAAATACTCTCAAACACTCATGTTCTTCATTCCTTCAAAATTGATACCTCTCAATATGGATTAATTCTTTGACCTCCTGCTGTTAGAGGGTCTATGCGATTTTCTGTAAAGCAGCCCCAAACTAATTGCTTGTAACAATGATCACTAGAACGAACTTGATAAGAACTTCCTCAAGAACCCTAGACTGTAATCTACTGAATTCTCTTCCTTTGAATGTATTATCAGAATCTTCTCATAATAATGTGGGAGGTTTTATTACCTTTTACGTTTAATTACTTCTGTCCAGCTTAGCTCTTAAAATCTCTTACCCGAGCCCAGCTAAACCTAGCCTGATCTATCTTAGCAGAAAGGGGACATAAAAGAAGAACCCTAAAGGAAAAATGCCATCAAAGATAGATAAAAATATCGTCCTAAAGAACATTGTCAAGTTGAAGAGTTGTTGAACACCATTAGGTCGGTAATCAATGAATGCAAATTCACATTCATAGAGTTTTTGTGTTCAATGCAACTCATCCTCAGTCTTCGGACATCTGTACGCCATATCATATGTTTCTTTTATGCCCCTTGCTTTAAAGCATTTGTACATATTCACCGATGTCTCACAACTATTTATCGCTTGTGCGTATAAGAAATTCCATTAAACTATGAAAAACCACAGTATAAGAATACAAAGGTTAAAACTGAAAATGGAGCAACAACATAGCCAAAGGTATAAATCCTCCATGAAACTATATGTATACAAGTACTCTCAACAAACAGTGCTACTAAGTGTGGAACCTGCAAGATAACGAGCCTCCTTAATCTCGTTCACGTGAAGCCAGCCTTGAAGGATATTCACACATTAGCTTATAAAGTTCACTCTTTGTTGTGTTCGGAAGGTTCACATCAAGTAACACCAACCAAATAGAGCCTTAGATATTTTTAGCAATTTCTTCGAGGGTAAAATACACTTTCACCCCTTCTAGTTTGGAAAAGGACACTTTCACCCCTTTAGTGTACCTTAACTTCAAGTAACTTGTACACCCTGATTTTAAAGCCATTAGTCAGGGGCGATGCACGTCACTCAAACAGTTTTGGAGACAATTTTTGCTCTCATATAATGCCCACTGTCAAATATACCCTTGCGTAACCTCAGATTGTGCATAATATGGAGGAAATCCTGTCCTGAAAACTATTTTAGTGACATATTCCAACTCTAGACTAAATGGGTCACACATGGAACATAAGTTTCCTGAAGTCCGACACACTGCAGAGATGAAAACGTCTTTTCCCAAACTAGAAGGGGTGAAAGTGTCCTTCAATCAAATCAGAGGTGGTGAAAGTGCCTTCTACCCTTTTTCCAAACATCAAACTCGCCGCAGTTCATCATCATTTCACCCCAAAATCTACTTTCTAATCCAAAATTTACAACTTCCGCGCAGTGATCAGCTTCCTGGAGTACCCTACCACATTCGGCCCTAAATGTCTTCGTCAATCTGATGACTGGAAGACTCTCTGTAAAACCTTGTGAACCCACCGGTGAAATCCCTCTTCGGCTGCCGACAGGACTCGTTTGAGCTCTTCAGATTTGTGATCAAGTATAGCAACCAGTGAAATCCCTCTTCGAAGCTGAAGGTTAGTCAGTAATCTATGCTTTTCCTTTGACATACGAGTCCTGTGCGTTGAAGAAATACAAGAGATATATATCTCGAAATTAGTCCACACGCATGACCCATTTGCAGAAACTGAGGACACTATCTTCTCTCAAATGGGTTTCTCTGGATTTTGCAATTAAATCATCAACAATAGTAACCCATTACCCTAAAGGCTCACACCAACACCATATCATACAAAATGCTAGGTTTTATGGGAGGAAATATATCAAAGTTGCTAGAAGTGTACCTCAGGCTGACTGGAAAGAGGCTCAAGCTGCTTTACTTGAATACCTGTATATTACTAGAAGACTACCGTTTTTGGATGCTGAGCATATGAGTCGTAACTCCCCGATTTTTCTTAGAAGTTTACTGAGGAGGGTAAATGGTGAAGAGGAAATCGGGAGATGCCTCACCCGGTTTCTGCGTTATCACCCCATTAATGAATTTGAACCTTTCTTCGAAAGCATCGGTCTGAAACCGTTGGAATACTCTCCCTTCCTTCGTCGTGAACTGATGTTTCTGGAAGATGATGCTGTGCTGTTAGAGAATTATCGTGTTTTGTGTAATTATGGTATACCGAGAAATGTTATTGGGAAAATATACATGGCGGCAGAAGAAGTGTTTAGGTGCGATCATCAGGCGCTGCAAGCTAACCTCCAAGCATTTGAGAATGTTGGGTTGAACCAGTCTGCTATCGTAAGGATTATTTCGATGAACCCCCGTTGTTTGATTGGGAGTGGAAGTACAGCTCTCTCCAAGGTTATTGAAAAACTTAAGAGCATTGGCATTGAATGGGAATGGATTGAGGAGAATGTGCTGCAGGAGGGCTGTAACTGGAGCCATATGCTCGAGCTTTTTCGTTTATTAAACACCGTGGTTAGCAATGAGGAGCAATTGCGAAAAATAATTTATCACTGCCCAGCCTTTCTATTTGATGCTTCGGGGAATACGGCTTCTTCTTTTCTGGGTTTCTTGTTGAAATTTGGAACAGCGAAGTGTGATATAGTCTCTACATTTCTGAAGCTTCCACAAGTCCAAGGTAGAAAATTTCTCACCAATCTTCGGGGATGCTATAAGTTTCTGCTTGATATTCACATGAAGGTAGAAGAGATTGGGAAATTTGTCCGTTCTCATATTGTGTTGCTAGGTTCATGCTCTTTAAAGAAACTTTCTAGTTTGCAAAAAGAACTAAGAGCGGGGAACTATCGGATCCTTGATATTGTGAAGGAGAACCCGGAAATACTGAAGCAGTGGGTCTATGGGTCGCGGGTTGGGGCCTTGCCAGAATCAGAGAAAGACTTAAGTTCAAAGAGAATGAAAAACTTTTTATTGGACTTAGGATTTGCCAAAAACTCGAATGAAATGCAAAAAACTCTCAAGAGGTTGCAGGGCAATGCTCGGGAATTTCAAGAAAGATTTGATGTTTTTGTGAACGCTGGCCTGAGTAGAGACGATGTAAGAAAGATGATTGAAGTAGCTCCTGAAATTCTTCGCCATTCAAAGGAAGTTACTGAGACGAAGATTAATTTTCTTGTAAATGAACTGGGATATCCCATATCATCTTTGGTGGCATTTCCGAGTTGTGTTTTCTACACAACGCAGAGGGTTAAGCTTAGGGTCGCAATGTATATTTGGCTTAGAGATCATGGAAGTGTGGGGTCTAAACAGTTGCGCACTATTGTTGCCAGATCAGAGGAAAAATTTACAAGGATGTTTGTAAATAAACACCCCATGGGTCCCCATGTTTGGCAAGAGCTGAAAAAACAGATTTATGCTGACCCGGGAGTACATTTACCTTGTGGCTCTAATCCATGCCACAAATTAGCAGCAGGTTCGTAGTCTGTGCAGACATAGTTGTTTAGTAATTATAACATCAGAGAGGAAGTCCTGGCATGATGGGCAAAAAATATTTTGAATTGAGGGAACTTTGTTTATCAACTCAGTTGTCACTGAGCAGAACGGGAGCTGGACCAGGTTATTGTACCTAATTTTCCTGCTCAGCTATTGTTCATATATTCATTTACCCGTTGATTTTGTTGTATGAAATTTTCCCAATCATTGGAATGCCTTCACTTGTCATTCTTCCTCTTGAGGTTCCTTTTGTGTGTAGTAGGAAGCTTAACTAAATTTTAATTGAATTGAAATTTCCAGAAAGCAGCGAAAGTGAACAGCTGGTTGACGTAAGCATTTCACTATAGATAGAAAGTCAATGAAGGGTATTTTGACGCATTACTGAACAAAGTTCACCATACCAGTGCCCTGTAACTTTTGTGACCCAAAACTATGGAGACTAACATATGTATCTGTTCGTCATCTCTCATCACGGGACACATCTTTAGGATAATGAATAACCTACATGATTGTTTTACTCGCTCGATCCTTTAGATCTCAAGTGTACTAAAAAATTTCACTCCCTGCAACCGATGTTTTGAAATATCATCTACTAAATCTATGATTGCTTTGGGTGATAAACTTGAGAATTCACAACATTTTAGATCACAAAGAGTAGAAAGTTGAGTAACATTTCTGGGCTCTGAGACTGGAAAGGTGGACTAAAAAGTAGGGAGTAGATATTATGGCTGTCTCATGGCATGTCAATTATGGCACGATGTGATGTCCCCGTATTCACTAACACCTACATTTTCTTAATATTTAGAGCATTTAGCCTTGCTTCTGTGGTATACTTTTAACAGTTATGATATTGGTCTAGTTGTTGCATCTTGCTGATTAGAAAAAAAAATAATAAATCACCGACTGGAGGATTAAATTTGTTAGGAAGAGAAAGTTGACGAGGAAATCTTTATTGGTCGTGACAGTGCTTTACATCTATATGGAGTCGGTGTATGAGTTCACATAATGATGGCGGCTTTGCTTTTAAGTTCTATCTTGAGTCTCAGTTTCTAACTTATGGGCTGTTGAGTATTCCAAGTGTAGTACGCAATTGAATCGAAGATTGGCGATTCAACTATAAGTCAGTCTATTGCTATTCTAATCCATGGATCAATAAGTTGGACAGCAGAGGTAAAATGCGATGGAGAATAATTTCGACATCTGGAAAGAGCTATTGCCAACTCTTCTGCCTCAGAACATAGTCAAAGGCCCTGGTGACATATATATTTGCCTTCTTCTACAGTGTTACAGGAAACTCGAGTAAAACATCTCTGTTCTGAAGAGAATTATGGCTTTCCTGTTGTCCTTGTTACCTACGTTGATGTTTAAATATATAATTTCTCTCAGGATAAATTGCACTAAACGCACCTCTGGTTCGGGCATGATTCACTTACCCAACTTGTTGGAAAAAATCCTTTTACACCATACATGCGATTTGATCCGTCTGGCACTCAGCCCTTCCGTCCTTATAGCTGTTAGGAGGTCAATTTTATATCCCGAACATTCTTTCACCCAGTGAAAAAGAGAATATTAGCCCTTGCGAATGTTAAAATTCACACATCCAACTTATCCTTCCCCTTCTCTCATCAGCTTCTACTCCCTGTGAAGCACCATTACTATCACCACTATTGTCTCCGCCACCATCACAACGGTGGTACTCGTCTATCATTTTGGCATTTTTTACTGTACAGATATAATGCAGTTCAGATGTGCAAACATGCACAATCTGATGCTACAATGGTGCAATTAACACCCTGGAGAGAATCAAATGCAAGAACAGATTATGGAGCTGATATTTTGAACAAACTGAAGTGGGAATAGAAGAAACTCTCGGTTTCTGGGGTTATGGCCCAATAGAACTCTAAGTTCTTTACCTTACAAGGTTCAATACAAATTCAGTTCCCTTATAGAGGTAGTGCTATGGTAGTATGGTTACTTGTGGTAAAGAGAATTGTGACATTCTTTTTGATCTATGTGAAAGGTCGTGTCATTCAAATTCTGTTGTATGTTGGAGGTAAAATCGCTGCTATCTGTTGGTGTTCCTACTGTATAGAGAAGGTAAGGTGGTTCAAATATGAGCAATTGTCATTGATAACATGAGATGCGCCACAGCTGTGTTGCTATTTCTGTAACTTAAACTAACGTGAAAAAACATTCATTATTTAGAAAAGGAGTCTCTAGGAATCCTTGCATGCTCTTAAGGTATACTGATGCCATCTTCTCAAAGTTTGGTTATGATATAAATTATAAAGTCGTGTCTTGTGAACGAGTGATATGAAACAGTCCTATTGTTGCTGGAACTTAATGATATTAATTAGATTAACACTCCTATCGTGTAAAGAAGAGACCATGGTATCTATCTGACAAATAATGCTAGATCTTCAGATTTACATTTGTCTGATAGTTGCAGTTTATCAGCCTTCAAACCATAGGAAAAAGGTACAGTGATGCTGTCACATCATTTTAAATTATATTTTTATAGCCTGTGGCTGTGGGCGAGGGGAAATATGGTACTTTTATTGTTATATGAGAAGTTGAGAACAATGGCACTCTATTTTTTCTGGATAAGTAAAGATTGTGTTATAAAAAACGGAAAAAGTAACTAATGAATCAACTCATGTGTCGTTCATACCATATAATGGCACTCTATGTATTTATATATGCTCTTCTATTTATATAACAATTAGGATGGCGCGATTATCGAGTGTCTGAGATGTCTTTTGGACTGTAAAATCCATTTGATCTCAATCATTAAATCCATTCTATTATGGGATTTTTTTTGAAATTTTTTGGAGGGAAAAACTTGAGGCAAGTTTTGAAAATCAATCAATTGCAATTACATGTGTTTCCGCGAAGTTGTGGACCACTAAAGATGAATATAAATATTTTGTGACTATTAGATTGAAAGCTAAACCATTCATTTATCTCACACAAGAATTTAACCTTGAGAATGTACTTGTGTTACAAAATTCTTTAAAATATGTAAATCTCTGATTTTGTTGTTATACCCATTTGCTTTGTTTTATGTCGTACGTTAAATTTGTGTGTCGCATTAAAAAACAGGTTCATTCTGGTTTATTTTGTTTGGGTAAGTGCCCTTGGGCACGGACAATTTTCTAGTATTTGATAATGTGGTTCTGTCCTTTCGGCATTCTCATTCCTGGGTCTGCTGGTGCTCATACCAGAATTGTTACTTGAATGGTTAGAAGCTTGAGGTTTGCCCCTTAGTTGGAGTTTATTGGTTGGTTGCTATTTTGATAAATATTTCTTACTCTTGTGAAGCAGATGTTTGGACATTTGAAAAAACTGCTCATAGTTGTTCGTATCATACGAAGAACATATATTATGCCGCAGGTTTTCAGCTAGGTTTTATGTCTTATGGTTAAGAGATATGTTCCATTTATATTTATAGACTAGGTTATGACCCGTGTCCGTAGGACACTACCAAAATTTCAGGTCAAAATTTTAAAGAATGGCATAGTAACATCCTTTGAAATAAATATTACGAAAATTTATTAAATAAAGACTTGTAGAATATTATGTCCGATAGCAAATCGTACAATATAGCTCTGTCTCACAATCACCCGAAAACATAGCATATATTGTCATGCTTATGTGAATCTATAATTTAGACATAGTTGTGATAGTTAACCTAACCACCATTGAACCATAGCAAATTTGTGCTAGCTCAGTGGTAGAGCGTTTAAAAGTCTCTACATGAGGTCTTGGGTTTGATTCCAACTATAATGTAATTTTCTAAAAAAAAAATAATAATTCATCATCAATCTATGAAACTAGCAATTACCCAGTGCTTTCTATACATTTTAGCTAGGTAAATTCACAATAATCCATGATAGTTAGCCTAACAACCATTAGACCTCATCATCACTCTTGCTCCAAGTTGCTACAGTACTACCCCCAAATAGTATAACATGGTAGCTTACTCGCTTGCATAGGATGGCCATGTCATTGTTGGAACATCCAGCAGTGCTATTTGATATTCCAATTATCCCGATTGATTTTAAAAGATAAGTTTTATCACTTGAACCACTTTTATTCAGGTAGTCAGAATTTTGAAAAACTCAGCATTATGTTATTGGGCATGCCCGTATCTCACATGTATATGAGTCTCTATTTTTTTTTGGGGGGGGGGGGGGGGGAGTAGATTGTCCCAAGGTACATCAGAATTTTACAACAGTGTGAATATATTTGTAACAGTCAATAGAAGATTTTAATGTTGACAACTTGGTAATAACTGCAGGCGCAAGAATTGTAACCAAGTATCTATGTAGATAAATGTTTTCATATAGAAAAATTCAATTTGAAAGTTCACCATCGCATCAGATTATACAAATTCAACATAAATTTTTGTTGAGAGAAGAAGATGAAGAAACAAAGTCATAAACAAATGACTTCAACAAAAATTACATATTTTTAATTTGGATACTGAAAATTGGGAAGGTACCGTACCTTGGCCATTCAAATGAAGATGGGGAGGGGAGGGGAAATTTGATAGATCCATCAACAACTCATTTCAAAACCAAAATTACCCAAAAAATTCACAATTAAGAATAAATAAACAACATCACCGATATGAAGATGATAGTATAACGGATATAAGACTTACTGGACGAACGTTGGAAGAGTTTATGAAAGGCGATGAAATGTTGCATAGTAAATGGAATATATGTAACAAAATAACTGGTCAGTCAACAGTTCAATAGCAATAAATTATGATTTGATTTTTTCACTAATTTATAGGTTGTCTCCTTTCATTGATTTATTTTTCCTAATTGCATAGAGAAAATTATGGAGGTATTGAAGTAGGAAAGAAGTTATGGAAATGTTATAATTGACATTCCATTTTCACATTAATGGCAGCCTTGTAATATACAGTGAATATATGGTTGTTTATAAAATATATCAAGAGACAAAGAGCGGTCGAGATTGAAAGTTGAGAAAATCAACGATGAGGATTGCTCAATTGAATTCGTTTTGGTGGGAAACACCGTTCTATTTTATTATATAGATGAGATTGTGGTGTCAGTTGAAATAAGCAGCTTGATTGTGCGAAGAAGATGCAAGGGAGAACATTAAGGATCTAGCTTAAACTATCAGAGGTCTCCTTTTGGCCCAGTAATTGAAGTTTGTGTACATTCTGACTGGAAATAATGCTACCATGGTGGTAACTTGTTAGGTATGATCATACTATTATTTCTTGTGGTTAAGACAAATATGTGATAGTATATCTTCTGTGAAAACAATTATAAATACACCATGGCTGTTATATATTGTAGATAGAAATATGCAGTAGTTTTGACATGCATATTGTACTGAGGTCAGTGGTGCCAATATGAGCAATGTTACGTAGAGCTTGAGAAGGTAAACTTTTGTCGTTTTACTGAAGTTCGTTGGGTGGCAGTATAGCTTCCAACTTTGAGAGGGAATGTGTAATGATTGCAATTCATTTCACTACTGTTTATCACTACTCTTTGAGGTGTCATTTACTGCTTTATTCCTACTATTTTACTTTCTTAAAAAATAGTAATAGGTACTTTTTAAGGGCGAAATCGAGAATGCAACAACTAAAAAGGAGATTGGACAAATTTTAGGGACATCTTACATAGCAAAGATGGACTCTAATTTTGGACGGAGGAGTATTACTGATCCTGGCGAACACCCGTATGATCTGAAGAAGCTTATAGGCGTTCTGCAAAAGGATATAATAGTTCCCTTTCTGTAATGTTTTTGAGCTACGGTACATTTTAGTCCCTTAATTGCAGTTAGTAAGGGTGAAAACAGTACAGCTTTTATAGAAAGTACTAATGTTGGGACACACAAGTTTGACCTAGGCATATATGCATTCGGAAAAAGCAAAATGGGGGCTAGAATTAATCCTAATAATATTTCTGAGTTGCAATAGAAAATCCTGTCGAGGTTAGTTCACACCCAACTGTACGGTTCTTACAGATATTACTAACTTTTGGGATCCCTTTGAAGATAGTTTTGAGGGCTGAGTTCCAACAGCAGTGACACTAAAATCCTCCCACTGTTTCATGTCCCGAAACCTCCTTTTTGGGAGCTCATTTCACAATGCAGCCTCTCTCACTTATTGTCTCTTTAAATTTGTCTGAGCTAATTACAGACAAATTAGCTAATTACAGAGCCTGGTCTAACCACCCACAAATATGGCTGGTTGCTGTTGGCTAGAACCATACTATTTTGTTAAACCTCTTTTCATACATGATTGCTAACCTCCCCAAACTTATATTAACAACTGCGTTTGGTGCTTGCTTTTCTAGCCAGGAAACACAGCTTCTATCTTTTATTAGTAAGCTAGTGGAAAGCGTCTGGCCAATCTTATGGAAGGAACCTATTGCGGAGCATGGGACTGGGTGATAAAGCTGGTGCCGCTGAAGCTGCACTAGCGCATAAGGTTCAAGGTGGTCAGTTGTATTCAAATGACTGCATGTGGTCAAATGCAATTGGTACTAGTTGTAATGTAACATCTAAGAATAAATTGCCATTCACAACGATTGGTAGATCCTTAAACCGCAGAGGTTGAAGCTCTGGCACTGTGTCATCCTATGGTGAATCTGTAGAATACAAGTTGTGATGTTGTTAATATATCGTGTTAGTAGTATATCAAATGAAACTATTATTTGGGTTAACTGGCTCATATAATATCTGGTTTAAAAGTTCATTGTCAGATAGTTATTAAACCAAGCAACAGTTTTGGCCTACAGATGAAGATTGTGAATACCCTGCTTTCGTGAAACCGACAGACAAGACTGTAAAGTGTAAACCTGATTTACATGCTTATTGAAATATGCTCATTTAATTGGTTGCTCTTGCTATTGAGTTCTACAATAAACAGAAGTTGATAGAATATTAGGATGGTAATGGAAATTCATTGAATATTACTAATTCAAGTATGAATATAGAAGAACATGATTGGCACTTATGTGAAACGTCTTCCCTATCTTCATTTGGAATTGTCCAAAGGAGGAACGAGGTGCGACATGAACATAGAGCAGTGATGTAATAATTGGGGTATTGTTTTTAGTTGCCATTACGTCTGGTGTTGATTCCTTACATTTGGTTTCGGCATTTTTTCTTCTGTTAGGTCTGTGAGCTGCACGATGTCATGCATTGAATATGATATTCACAGTCTCGATATTATGATTATTCAGCAAGATCAATAATACTATTATTTCCTTTTCTATGTGACAGTTTGCTTACTCTTTGCCTTGCACGTATAGGAAAATGGGTTTGTTCGATGATTGTATGCTTGGTTTTGTAGAGAGACATATTTTGTTACATCCAAGTTGAAGACTATTTGCTCAGTGATTGGCAATTAATTAATGTACCTTCATTTATGAGAAGAGGACGTTATGTACCGAGCTGAGAGAGGCAAGTAAATGCGGGCACACAACTAGCATTGCTGGTACACAAGACTTTGCTTGAAAGCTTCAACATTTGAGCCACATCTTCAGCAAAGTGAATGGATCGTGAATGATGCAAGCGATCTGATGGGGATCATCATCTGTCTTGTCTTGATGAGATATTTCAGCTGTCTCAACCAAGTAGATTTGGAATTGCGGTTTGTAGTTCTCTTCGAGGCATTCTGAAACCTATTATATTGCCCGAGTTGTGCTCGAAGGACATGTCCGCTAATGGCAAGAAGATGAAATCCGGATGGTTTGAAGGATTTGGAGTGTTGTTTTTTCTGAGTGCAACAGTGATGGAGAAGCCTCTTGAGTGAAGGGTGGCGCTTAGATGTAGTATGGGAGTTAAGTGTCTTTGGAGTGGATATGGTACTAGTACGACCTGTAACCTTCCTTTGCTCACCATCTCTCTCAAAGTGGTTTTGTCTTTATTCTTTGACTGAACAAGGCTTCTCTTTATAGCAGAATGAGAAGGCGATTCTCTCTTGATGGTTATTTCTTGTGGACAGTATCTAGCTTGGCACATGCTCCCTATCTGTGAACCTTGGTACCACCTCTATATCTTCATTGATTTCGCTATTGAAACTTCAACACGGCTGACAGGAAATGTAAGTATTGACAACATATATTCAGAAATTACAATTGTCACTCCCTCAAGGCCAAGTTTTGGCAGCAGATCATTTAGTCCTTTACGCCCACTCTTTTTCATACTTTTCTTGTCTTGATATTTTGTGCTTATGCTAGCCAGAACTTTTAACTTTCAAGGCTTTCTTAATTATGTTAATTCTTGGTTCTACTGACTTTGATGCCAAGTTGACAAAATAGGTCATATTAAATATATACTCTTGCAACAGTTATGCACGCGCACACACATATGTACAGATGTTACAAGTGGGGTGCTTTTCAGTGATGCGGCAGACTGAAAAGTACCCCACTTGTATCATATGGCACAGACCAACGACTGTTAAGCCTTAGGAGAACTAGTTACGTACTCTCTGATTTTTTTTTTCAAGTATTTTCCAAACAAGTACTCTGTCGTCCCGCAGAGATGGTGCATCTTCCGAACTCCAAATTTTAAGGAGATATGTAGTTTATGCTCCTAAATTCAAATTTTGAGTTGCTACTTCCAAAGTCATCCTCAGTTTCTCTTTTTCCAAACCAACTACGATACATATGATATCTATGGGTAATGTTGTAACTTGATTAGGAAGCTTTGATAAGAAAGTGGACAACCAATTTCGGACATGGCGGAGGGTGTAGAAGTAAAATGGAGGTCTAAGTGACTATCTTGTTATTGCTTTCATGAAACCTGCAATTTACAATCAGAGATATAACTATGCTTGACCGGATCTCTTGGTTATTTTTAGTTATATTCTTATCTTTTGATGGAGAAGATAACTGTATAAAGAACACAGAACCTTTATTTGGGTCCTGTATAAGCTGCTAACAGGGTCAATAGAGTTGCAGCTTTGCTGGTAGCATCAATATTTTACCACAATTCACTCGCAAATCCGATCGCACGTTCCGAGACGGGGAACATTTGCGATCTAAATCGCTTAATTTGACGATCCCAATTTTTCCACTATTTTCACCTAAAGCATCTCTGTAAATGGGGAATTAAATTTAGATTCGCTAGTTACATACATTATTAGAGTATTGGCTTTCAAAAATTGCATATATTGAGCATCTTTTCACTTTATGGTTTGCGATAAATGGTAAAACTCCTATAAAGGTATCCAAAGAAGCCTACCCTTGTCGTACCGAATTCCATAGGGTATGGCGTTCTGCGATCCTGTTCCCGTTCCACGAACCGCAACGATCCGCCTTCTAGGTAACTTAGGTCTTTTTCGTCAGGAATATGAAATCTGATGGTTAGTGTTGAAATTATAGCGTGGGGCTGTGATGGAGAAGCCTCTGGAGTGGAGGATGGTACTTAGATGAAGCATAAGAGTTATAACTTGTAAATGCTCATGGAGTGAAAATGGTACTAATACTAACAAGACCTGTCACTGTCTCTCTCACAATGGTTTCCTCATTGATGTTTCGCTTCCTCTCTTTTCCTCATCTGTTGTGGACAGTGTCATTCTGCATAAATATGTTCTGCACTTTTTTTTGCTTCTACAAGTGCTTGGTACAAGATATCACGTGTCTTTATCTCGTTCTATCAGCCTCATGGTAGAAATCTTACCAAGATTTCCCGAATGCCCAGTGAGATTGTGGTATGAGTGTATCTCATTTATGAGGAGAAGTGTGTGCTGCTTACTGGGTCAATAAAGTGAGTAAATGTGAACTCATGAATAACCGTTGCAGCAAACTGAGGTGAGATTTTTTTAGGGCACATCTCCTATAAGTGTTTTAATCAGCATTATTAGTGTACTTTAGAAATTTCAATAGACTAGCATATCATGCTCGCAAAAGTCTTGATGTGTACATGAAACTGATATATACTGCAACTCGGGCGGGCTGGAAGGGTTGACACCCTTGCCCAAGCCCAAGCCCAAGCCCGAGTTCTGTCGAGGCTGCCCAAGCCCAGCCCAGCCCAGCCCAGCCTGAGTTAGGAGCATCGTGAGCCCGCCCGAGCCCAAGTTCATATAAATCAATTCGGGTTGGGGCTGAATTCGGGCCACCCATTGAACTTAAAAACTGGATTTAGTTTATCTATCACTTTTAGTTCAATTTAAATTGCATCATTAATATTAAACTAATAACTTAAATGTAAAAGAAGATACTGAAAGTATGCATTTCAAAGTTTGTTATTTGAGGCTAAAAAATAATGACTACATACTGCTAGATCAAATTAAAAAAAAAAAAATCAATTTCGGAGTATCAAAGGAATATTTTATATATAAGAGAATAATTAATATTGGAAAATTTGTCAATTAGCAGTATCAAATGAATGTTTTAAAATATAAGAGAATAATTAATATTGGGTGGAAAAATAAATCAACTAGTTCTAGAACAAAAATATTATTAAAACATTGCTAAGAAAATTAGTAGATTCGTGTAAAATATGCTATGTAATTCTCTTCAAATATAATATTTATAGGTAGTGCTTATACAAATCGGGCAATTCGGGCTAGCCCGTCGTTTAATATTTATGCCCAATCCCAACCCTAATTACAATTCGGGCTAAGAATTTCTGCTCAAACCCGTCCAGATTACTAAAACATGTGCGGGAACCCTTTTCAATTGACTAAAAGTCTAAACCATTTCAAAATTACATTTCAACCTTGAATTGTCATCATATGAACAGATAAGCTACCTCAACTTCCTGATAGATTGAGAATCTGGGATCAGTTTCAAAATCACCTGGAGATGGCACAAATCAGGGCGGATTTAAGCTAGATCCTTGATGCTCTTGGTTTACTGGTTAAACATGTTGAATTGATGATATAAATTCTACCAAGTCATTCAAGGACTTGCATGAAGAACCACCTCTCCTCGTAGAAGCTTCCACCTTTTCCTTCAACGCAAAAGCTAGTTCTCTGATCTCTAATCCTTCTTTGCCCACCATAAGTTTTCGTATAACTCTTTCTATTTCACCTCTCTCCAGCTCATGCTTCATTTCAAGTCCTACGCCCCATGCATAACTCAAGTTCCTAGAATTCACCATCTGGTCTCCAAAACATGGCCAGCATATTATAGGAACCCCTTCAGCTACGCTTTCCAGGGTTGAGTTCCATCCACAGTGACTCCAAAACCCTCCTACAGCATTATGTGACAAAACCTCCTTTTGGGGAGCCCATTTCACAATGCAGCCTCTCTCGCCAACTTCATTTCTGAAATTTTCTGGCAGTAGCTCGTCCCACTCAGAGCCACGAACTGAACCAGGCCGAATCACCCATAGGAACGGTTGTTTACTATTGGCTAGCCCCCATGCCATCTCGCCCAATCCTTTCTTGTCCACAGAAGCTAAGCTCCCCAAACTCACATAAATAACTGAATTAGGGGCTTGCTGGTCCAGCCACAACATGCAGCTACTGTCTTCAGTCAGTAAGCTAGTTGAAAGTGTCTGGCCAATTATGTGGAGCGGGCCTATCGGGAAGAATGGAACTTGGAAGTATTGCTGCTTCTGGAGCTTTTCCAGTGCTGAATGCTCAAGGTGGTCAATGGTATTCCAAATGAATGCTGATGTTTTTCTTCTGAATGCAATTTTGAGAAGTCGCAGTATGTCAGCTAAGTTTGCATTATTGGCAACTGGTAAATCCTTAAACCTGATGGGATGGAGTTCTGGCACGAAGTTCTCCAACACAGAATCTGCGGAACATAAGTTGAGTCTACTATTATGAAATTCTCATCTGGGATACACAAGTCTCTATTCTTTTATATATTAAATTATGAACATATATACATATTCATATGAAATAGATATAAACTTGAATGAAAAGTTGGCCTCTTTTATGGACTCACAAGTTGAGATCCAATATTTTGATCAGCATTACTAGTACTGGACACTATCAAACTGTTGTATAATTCAATTACTAGTAGGTTTACTGTTTGTATGAGTTGATCCATTTGGTCTAAGATAATCATAATGACAGTGCAAATTGAATTAATTAATATTTTATAAGCATACATACACCAATTTCATCATAACAAAAACATAGATATATGAAACATATGATGTTTTTTTTTGGTTATCGGAAATAAATATTGCAAATAATTTATTTATAATTATTAAAATACATGTATATTATTGAGTTTAATGTGTATAATATACTAATTGGATCAGATTGGATCTTGCGGATCACAAAACATATGTATCCCATCCATTTGTGAACGGATCTGATCAGATCTAATTGCCATTCCTACTAATGGGCTCTCATGTATCCAATGATACGTATTATCTATTCCTGTAAGGATTAGTTTTTACATGTCATTGGGCCCCTGATCTTGTGCTGACCAGTCCAATGAATTCTGATCCTGCTTACGGCAGCTAATGCTGGATTATATTTGCATGCTGGACTTTGTTCCTTCTCCTGCTCCTGGAAGCTTGTTGGACCTTTCGGTTGTTGGACCTGGTGATTGAGAATTGTATAGCGTTTGAGGGAGTTACTTTAATCATATGAAAGGTAAAATCTTGGGTTAAGTCTTGTTGTTGTCTAGATGAAGTTTGAAATCAAGTCTATTACTGTTTTTTGCTAATCCATAAAGTGGCTGTTGTATATACTGTGGTCATCGATTTTTGTAAGAATCTTGATCTATAGCTATTATGACATCTACTGTCGATCAAGTCCTAGAAACAAGATTGGTTGCGTAGCTTTAATTGTATTGTGTATATTTTCATCAATCTTGTTTTTCCTTTTATTGGCTAAACAAATGCAAAAATGCAAATTTTTATTGGTTTCAGAGAAGAAGTCTCGCACAAAATTTTCAGGTCAACTGTGATTAATGATGATGATGTACCTTTCAAGGGAATAAAACCTTCTTCTTGGAGCCTGGGGATGTTAACGTAAGCTAGTGTGGCAGTAGCGCTGCTGGTCCGGAATACAATGGTTGGAAGATTCAGATCTTGAGCGACCTCTTCAGCTAGGTACATGAGGTTATCATGAATGATGCAGGCAATCTGGCGATGTGGCTTTGTGGCCAAGCAGTTGTGCAACTGTGCTTTGCAGGCATCATTGAGAACTGCTATGTAACCTAATGGATCGGCCATTATGGTGTCAGGGTCAGTGTATTCGTGTAACAATGATTGAAAGACAAAATCGGGATGGTTGCAAGGATTGGGAGAGTTGAAATCAGTATGTGCTACTACGATGGAGAAGCCTCTAGAGTGAAGGATAGTGCCGAGTTGAAGCATTGGGGTTAAGTGCCCTTGCAGTGGACAAGGGACCAGCACGACTTGGGTACGTCCTTTGCTCTCCATTTCTCTTTTCTGTGCGGGAAAGGCTTTCTAGTCTCAAGTACTTCACTAGGCTCCTATAGTCGTATGTATAGCAGGTTTAGTGATAAGTTACAACGGTGTTATGGCACATATCACTTCTTTTTTAGAGAGATCTCGTGCATATCTTTATATTGCTAGTTCCTTGGGAACTTCGTATCAGACATTAATTACCAAATGATAGTATTCTAGTGTTTATGTTTAAAGTACCATTAATTAAAGACATAAAATTTAAAAATTGTAACTTTGCTGTCTTCTTGGTTCTTTCTAACTTGGAACTTATATGCTAGGTGAATAATGGCCCCAAACTGGTGCGTTTTATATTTGTAGTGGCGTTGTCATGGTTAAGTTAGTACTTAGCGGTGGTAATAAATCATACTTTATTCTATCTTATCTTCAGCAGCAGGTTAATCAAATATGTTATTATAGTGGTAAGTGGCAGGTGTTTGCTCTGGTCTCATGCATGACCTGGATTTGAGCTAAAAAACACTTCTTTTCCAAATCAATGTTGCTTTTTTGATTCAGTTTCTTGGGGGTATATGGTGTACTTGTTCTTTGAAGACTAGTATGGTTTCCTAGTTTGACCATATTGCAAAACAACGGCTCATTGGTGGAGAAAAGCCTGGATGAATATTATATTGCCAGTTTTTAATATGTTGTTCAGAAGAGTCCTAATATTATTTACAATTAACACATGGTGATTCTGTTCAACATTAAATAATTAATTAGTAAGAAGAAAGCAGATTGTGCAGTAGCCCGTCTGACACTCAAAACGGCTATATGTTTGTCTGATTCTTTCTTGAAACATATAATAGATTAACTATCAAGGAAATAAACTAGTACAGTATATGTTTGTCCGATTCTTTTTTTTTTTTTTTTTTTTTTTTTTTTTTTTTTAAGTACTATCGTTATTTTTCAGTAGAAACATCATGTGGGCTGGAGGCCCGACTATAGGAGGTCCGGTTCCATGGGCTGAGTTGGGCCTGGGGTTCTTGATTCTTGGACCGGCCCAGTGCACAATGGGACCCGCCTGCAGCCCGGCAGTCCTCCTCCAAGTGGTCCGGTCCTGGGCCAGTTAAGCCGGTTTGACAACTCTAATCATAGTCGCTAGCTTCTCTTGTTTGTTAGATCCTTTACCTCAGTTAGCTACACCACGATTTCGAGGGTGGTTCAATTTACGATTCAATTAATTGCTTGAACTTTGGTAGAACATGTTTCACTCAGCTTGGAAATATCTTTTGTAGAACCTACCTGGCTCATGCACAAAGAGAAAACTGTGTTGCCTGCATAGCAAATTTGATGAAAATGTACTTTGTTACAGATCTTTTACTCGCTGAAATTTAATACAAGAAATGATGACTTTCTTGTATTTCAGGGGATAGACTTTGAGCTTGGATTCGAGGAACATGGTTATGACTCAGCGTACGCAAGGCGATGCTCAAAATCTTTAAACTTTGATCTTCAGCCAAGTACACGACGGTATTGTGGATGATCCGCTGGTGTGGCTCCTGTTTTTCCATTATTATCTCAGCCAAGAATCCGTGGAAGCACTTCACAGTTTTTGTTGACCCCAACAAAGAAACATATCAGATCAGCATAGATGGTATTGCTTTCAGAATAGTTGTCCAATAATGTTAGGAGGACGAAATCTGGATGGGTCGAAGGTTTGGGAGAGAAGCCTCTTGAGTGTAGGATAGCGCCGAGCTGATGCGTTGAGGTCAAGTGTCCTTGCCATGGACACCATATGAAACTTCTATGCGACAACTGACATCCTGGCTCGTCACTTTTAAACTAGTATCCCTTTGTTTTTTGATTTCATTTTTATTGTTAATGTGGCAAGTGTACATTACTACAAGATTTAGTACATGAAGCACCAGTGGTCTAGTACTAGAATAGTACCCTGCCACGGTACAGACCCGGGTTCGATTCCCGGCTGGTGCATAAAAGGCTATGATGAAAATTAGCGCCCTTACTTGGCAGTTGGGTCTGCCATGTTTCCTGAACATTGGACGGAATTGTAGGCGCTTCTGAGCTTTGATTTTTTCCACCTCACAAGACTGTTCTTGGATAATATTTACGAAAAATTGAAAAGTTCAAAGAATTAGTTATTCATTTTTAGATCTTTGTAGTTATAGAACTGAAGTTCCATTTCATATACTATTATTTGTACCATCTTTCTATATTTGTCTGCTGAACTGAACTACCCTCACTTCCATATTTGATTCACTGATTCATTCCATGACCAGATTTATGTCCGGAGATGCATTCCTAAAGGATACATTTAAGAATGCTGGGAGTTCAAACCTCCAAGCTAACTGCTGGAAAATCTTTGGTATTGCTAAACCATTCATGAGCAGTTGATATATATTACTACTTGTCATCATACTAGTGCCTGGCAATCCGCTTTAGTTTTTGTTAACCGAATCTTGAGCTACTTTGACCTGTTACACAGTGATAGGCAAGCTAACTGTATTTTACAGCGGCTCTCTTTTGCTGCTACTATGTGTAATAATAATATGTTGATTCATCTGCTGCCCAATTGTGAGACGAGAAAGCTAGTATCTGTCCAAAGGAAATGCAATATGATATTGTATAAAACGTTGAAATAAAACCTTAACATTTAGAACTTTGCGTGTAGTCTAGTGGTTGGGTACTTTGAGCATAGGTTAGCTAATTTGACTTTCCTCTTCCTTAGAATAGGTCTGGCTTAAAAAAAGTTGAATTAAAAATAAAAATAAAATAAAAAGCTTGAGAATTGAAAATGAAAATAAAATAAAAGGTTGGCATTATGATGGGAAAAGGCCATCATACATATCTTAGGCATTAATGCATAACAAAAATTACCTTTGCTTCAGACAAAATTTAATGAGTTTTGTTCAACATTTGAAGGAAATTTTCCTTTCCTCAAATTTAAAACGTTCTGAACCTGCTTACCAGCAGCTTATGCTGTGATCATATTTGCACGCTGGACCTTGTTCCCTTCTCCTGGCCATCAAAGCTTGTTGGACCATTCGTTTGTAGGACCTGGTGAACGAGAGTTGTATAGAGCTTGAGGGAGATTCTTAATTGCTTTAGTCTTATGACAGAAAAAATCTAGGGTTAAGTCTGTTGTTATCTAGATGAAACTCCAAAATTGAGTCCATTTCTATTTTTGCTAATAAGTGGCTATTGTATAGTGTGGGCATCGGTTTTGGTAAGAATCTTTATCTATAGCTATTATTACAGCTACTATGGATCAAGTTCTAGAAACATGATTGGTTGCTTGCATAGCTTCATCTGAGTTGACAAATAGGAGAAATCTCGTCTTTCCTTGTATTGTGTTTATTTTCATTAATCTTGTCTTTCTTTGCATTGGCTTTATTAGTGCATAAGTGTATATTATGTTTGGTTTCAGAGGACTCTCACACACATTTTCAGGTCAACTGTGACTAATGATAATGATGTACCTTTCAAGGGATTAAAACCTTCTTCTTGGAGCCGAGGGATGTTAACATAAGCTAGTGTGGGGGTAGCCCTGCTGGTCTGAAATACATTGGTCGGAAGATTCAGATCTTGAGCCATCTCTTCAGCTAGGTACATGAGGTTATCATGAATGGTGATGTGGCTTCCCTTGTTCCATAGTCCTGGCCAAGTAGTTTTGTAACTGTGCTTTGCAGACATCATTGCAGGTTTCAGATATAAATTACCGTGGTTGCCATAGTAATTAAATGAAAGTATTGCAGTGCTTATGTTTAAAGTATCATTTAATTAGAGACATAAAACTTAAAAATTGTAACTTTGCTGTCTGCTTGGTTCTTGGAACTTATATGTTAGGTTAACAATGGCCCCAAGCTGGTATGTTTTATATTTGTAGTGGCGTTGTCATGGTTAAGTTAGTACTTAGCAGTGGTAGTAACTCATACACTATTCCATCTTATCTTCAGCAGTAGGTTAATCGATCATGTTATTATAGTGGTAAGTGCCAAGTGTTTGCTGTGGTCTCATTCATGGGTGGCCTGGATTTGAGGTAAAAGCACTTCTTTTCCAAATCGATATTGCTTTTGTATTCAGTTTGGAGGGGGGGGGGGGTATTTAGTGTACTTGTTCTATCAAGGCTAGTATGGTTTTCTGGTTTGACCATTTTGCAAAACGACAGCTCATTGGTAGAGAAAAGCCCGGATCGGCCCGTTACAAGGCTGAACCGGCCCGGACCTACAGTGGCCCTGAACCGGCCCTAGCCCCCCCCCCCCCCCCCCCCTCCATGGCTGGATCCAATATATCAGAACCGCAAGATCGGTCTGCTTGAACCACTTATTTCTATGCCAAACTTGTTTTTAACTATTATTATTATTATTATTATTATTATTATTATTATTATTATTATTATTATTATTATTATTATTATTATTATTTTGCATCAGTTTTTAACTATTCTTATATTGCATTTTTTAAAATTATTGGCAAAACTTTGATTTACTCCCTTGAACTTTTACTTGAAAATCAAAACCATCCCTCAACTTCAAATTTGGTAGTACATCCCTAGACTATCAACTAGTTTGCTAATAATGATCTTCGTTTATTTTTTTAGTTATCGCGTTGCCAATTTACGACTTTACCCTCATTTATATTGATTATTTTCCACTTCTGAAAACTTGTCCCCTTCACCTTATATTGTATTTGTGTAATATATATATATATATATATATATATATATATATATATATATATCATACTACCTATAATAAAAGGAGATATGGCCACTTTGCCAGCTAGGCGTTTTGCACACCGTGGACCATTGATTGGCTTGCATGTGGGTTTGCCGCCATTTTCCTCCAACGGTGTTTTGCCACGTCGTTCTTCGTCACTGTTCACAATTTATTTCAGATTGAAATGTCTGTGTTGCCCTTCTGTGGACCGGTATTTTACTGAGGCCATAATGGCATCGTTATGTAATTATGTTTTCCGGTCTGGACCCATGCGTAAATTCGATGAAAAAAAATAAAGTTTGATAACTTCCGGTTCTGTCCCTGCTATTTGTCATTTACTGGTTGCTTTCAATGGATGTAGTGGTTGTAATTTTGGTGCAGTCGTTGGATATACATGTAAATTTGTTGGAAAAAATAGATTCAGTTAACTTCCTGTTCTGTCCCTGCTGTTGTCTCTTTATTACCTATCCTGAATAGAGTTGGTGGCTGTAATTTCGTGTTGTGCTTCGGATCGATACGTAAATTCGATGAAAAAAATAACTTTTGATAACTTCCGGTTGTGCCCCTGCTATTTGTCATTTACTGGTTTTTTTCCATGGATTTATTCGTTGTAATTTTGGGGCAGTGGTTGGATTTAGATGTAAATTTGTTGCGAAAAAATAGATTCAGATAACTTCCAGTTCTGCCCCTGCTGTGGTCTCTTTATTAGTTATCCTGAATACAGTCTGTGGCTGTAATTTCGTGGTGTGCTTTGGATGCACATGTAAATTAGATGGAAAAAATAGAATCTATTAACTTCCGGTCCTGCCCCTGGTGTTTCTGCTTTATGGGATGCCCTCAATACATTTCGTTGCTGTAAATTGGTTGTGTGACTTGGATGTAGATGTAAATTTGTTGGAAAAAATAGCTTAAAATTGTTTATTACATGTCAATTTCTCTTAATTTCTATCTACGCTCTTGCTGCTCGCTGTATTTCAGATGCTAAAGTATTTCGTTAGAGAGTTATTTCAACCATGGTTTTTGCAAATGTTTCGGTGTGGGTTTCAAATTGTTCATTACATGTCAGTTGATCTTAATTTCTATCTATGCCCTTGCTACTCACTGTATTTCAGATGACACAGTATTTTGTTAGAGGGTTATTTCAACCATGGTTTTGGCAAATGTTTCGGTGTGGGTTTCATATTTGGTGGACGTAATATCGTCTACTTAGTTGGATGCAGATGTGAAATTGATAGTAAAAAATAGCCTATGTTAGGTTCTTTTGTAAGAAGTTATTTCAGGCGCACCTTTAAATTGTTCATTACATGCCAATTTACAAGCTATTTCTATGTACGCCCTTGGTACTTGCTGTACCTCAGATGATAAAGTATTTCGTTAGAGGGTTATTTCATCTTAAGCCTGTTTTCGTGTACATGAGAGAGATGCTTATTCTTCATTAGAGGATCAGAAGAAATATGCGACGTTTAGGGTTGTGTCGGCTAGATGTTTAGGGTTGCGTCGCCTGGCGACGTACGCACTGTGTAGTCAGAGAGTGATCACAAGTTCAAGATTGAGCTGTCTAAATTTAGCAGAGGTACTTTTGCAATTAACAGTTTTAGGTAGTTACTTTCGTATTAAGTGATTTTAGGTGTAGTTTTAAATTATTTAATATACTCTATGTTGGTTAAAGGGTTATTTCATCTTGAACATGCTTCCTTCCATAATGACCATTTCAACCGTGGTATTTCCATATGTTTTTGATGCGCATGTGAAATTGATAGGAAAAAAAATAGCTTTTGTTAGATTCATGGAGATGTCATCAAATTGATGTAGAAATTTTTTATTTGTTATCCGTCCATTTTGCCCTTGCTCATTCAGGCTTTCTAGAACGGCGATTATAGTGAGTGGTTGAGGTAATTTGATCGTCTTCTCCCTCAGAACTTTGCCCTCGCTCTGTGTCGGTGCTCATTGGTGGGCTTAGCACCGCCTTCTGTTGCTTGGAGCCCAAGTACATTTACTGTTCCAGCCACTATTCTGACGTGAGCTGCTGTTACACAGCTTACACGTGTCGCAACATTCTCGTGGGTTTAATGAGAGGATGTCTCCATTCTCCCACTGTCTACTCTCTTCGATCTCTTTCCTGGTATGTGCAAAGCTCTCTCCCTGTTTTGGCATGCATTTGTCCCCTGTATTTTTTCTTTTGTTCTTTTTTTCCCTTTTAAATTCTATGCTTTCTCTTCTTCTTCATTTTCCTGCTTCAAAGGTTCACTGTTGGGGTTGCATGTATGAATTTTGATGTAAGGTGTGTGGAATGGTTTGTTTCTATTTCTCGATAGTACTTCCTTGTCTTAATAAATTGATCAGTTATATTTTCGCAGCATTTTACTCACTGTTTAATTTATTTTTCGTTTGGAGGTTGAGTGGAGGAGTTGCATGTTCAGACTGGGTACAGTTTCTGGTTGTGGGATAAAATGTGTGTAGTTTGTGGTCAGATTGGGTTTGGTATGGTGGTCTGGTGTTATTAAATGCTGATGATTTGGTTTATTCTATGTACATAGGTGTTCCACTACAGTTGCATGTATAGATCCATTGCAGTTTGTAGGTCCCCTACTAAATGTTTATGGTTTGGCAGCATTTTTCTCACTGTTTAAATTATTTTTCGTTTGGAGGTTGAGTGGAGGAGTTGCATGTTCAGACTGGGTACAGTTTCTGGTTGTGGGATAAAATTTGTGTAGTTTGTGGTCAGATTGGGTTTGGTATGGTGGTCTGGTGTTATTAAATGCTGATGATTTGGTTTATTCTATGTACATAGGTGTTCTACTACAGTTGCATGTACAGATCCATTGCAGTTTGTAGGTCCCCTATTAAATGTTTATGGTTTGGTGTAATACGGCGTTGTATGTGGGAGTTGGGTGTTATTAAATACCAATGATTTGGTAATTAACCGACTGTATTGTGTCCTGCTATTCAGCAGCTTGTAGATCGTATATCATAACAAAATTGCCCTGTTTGTGATCAACTTTTGTATCTATTGTTTTATGTATATCGTGCCGGGGACAAAATTTGGTTAGACTGTTGTTTGTTTGATTCACTGTGTTTGAATAACCCATGTTTAATTGCATTACGTTATCTGTTCCAGCTGGTTTGTGGCGTTACAGATGTGTTGCTGGTTGTGACGAGTTCATTGGACCGCATTGTGAACTGTTTTCCTGGTAAGATGTTTGAATGAATGGTTTGTTCCATGGCATGATTGAAATCCAGGGATTATCTAAATTTTCCTCCTTCTTTTTCCTTAAAATTTTCCTTTTGAATTTGTCATCTGGGTTTATCTGGTTTTTCAGCAACCTTGAAGGAGCTATTGGGCTGAGTGGTAGCTGTATTGGCATTGCTGTTTCCAAATCACAGGTTCTTCTCTGCAATTTCTGAAATGATGCGGGTACTGTCGTTCAAAATGCTGGCCATAGCTTGTTTTATTAGTGATGTGCGAACTTTATATGTTGTTATGTGGCCGTAATTCTATTCGATGGTTAAAATTCTATGAGTTCATATTTGTTTGTGTGATTTGTACAATATGATCGTTAATATGATATAATATGGGATGTATGTTAAAAAGATAAATGTCATTACTGGTGATGAATATGTTATGTTAGAACATGTGCGTCACTTGAGTTTTGTCAGTGAATAAGTATATTTTGAAGTAGCTTGAACTGAGTTAAGTGTGTATTCATTAACGGCAGCAGACCGTTGCAGAACGAGGTAGATGGAAGTTTAGAACCAAAGTCCCAAAAAATGGGAAAAAGTCGACCATTCGGTGCATCACAAAAATTCTTCGATTGTAGATTTGTTGTGGTCTGTCCTGAGTAATGATTTACAATATAGGTATGTCTGCTACTAATACACACAAGACTCCACCGGTCACTGAATCGGAAGCATTGCAAGCTTCCGGATTGCGCGGAAATTCCCTGGGTGAGGGAGAGATTGAATGTCCCGGCGTTGTGACATCACAGCCGCCAGCTCTTATCAGTACTGCATGTGATAGTACAAATGGTCAGTCTTGCAGATTGCCTCCAGTTGATCAACTAAGCAGTGGTAGAATTGCAAGCTCTGGTGCTCGTGGCCGCGGCGGGAGAGGGCGGCCTCGAAAGAATGCAGTTGTCGTAACTTCACACGGTCTATGCAATAGCCATCAGGCAACGCCAGAGTTAGTTAACACAGGGAAACTTGCATTACCTGCTGAATCAGAATCATTGCAGGATGCTGGAGTGAGTAGGAATTTAGTTCCTGGTGGAAATGATGTATCACCATTGACTGTTATCCATCCTGTATGTGCTGGCACTACTGATGCATCGTTCGCACTGCCTGATGGTGATAATGTAGGCGGTGGACGAACTGTGGACTGTAGTGGTCGTGGCCGTGGTAGAAGAGGGCGTCCTCGCAAAGATGCTGCTGGTGCAACAACATCTGAACTTACTGCGACTGTGCAGAATAAATTTTTGCGTGAACAGGTAGAGGGCAATGCTGTTGCTGAACCGGTTGCCATAGCCTCCGCCGGGGGGAGTTCCTCAGTCACTCCTACAGCAACTCCCCCTTCCGTAAAACAGCAGGTTAGTGATGTTATTAGCGGAAATTCATGTGCTCATGTTAATTGTTCCGCTATTATGCAATCTATGTGTTCCGATGCAATAATTCAGGTTTTCAGAGAAGGAGGTGAAGTCCCAGATAATGATGTTCGTCACTTCGAAAGTACTGGATCATGTAGAGGTGTAGTTAGTGGACTTAATGCGGTAGATTGTTTTGAAATTGCAAATGCTGTCAATGGGACATCTGCTTCAGAGATTTCAGGGGGGGGTCGTCGTGGTCGTGGTAGAAGAGGAAGACCCCGGAAAGCCGAAGCTGATTTGCCTCCGCATAAGGTCAATGATGGAGTTGGAGGAAGGACGGAGCGAGACAACAATCCAAAAGTATTTGATAATGTCCCGCGTGCCTGCAACCATTTTTTCCGTGATCAAATAGAAATAGCTGGTGTGTCCAAACTGGTGCACAATCCTTCCACTGGGGGTGGTCCATCTAATACTGTTATATCGTCTCCCTCAAATGTAACACAGCAGTCCATTCCCATGTCTCCCGTGATTGAAATACGGGAGGTTTCTGATGTTATTTCTCAAAGTTCATTGGCTGATGTTGTCGGTTGCGATGCCAGGCAAGTCAGACCGTCCGAATCTTGTAGTGTTGCAATGACTGTCGTTGCTGGTAGGAATGGTTCCGATGTTGAAAATATTGAATGTGGGATATCTGCTGAACAACTATCATGCAAGACTGGGCGTGGATGCGGTAGAAGAGGCAGACCTCGGAAAAATGAAGCTGTTGCAATTTCAGAGAGGCTAACTGTCCAGCCTGGACATGGGCCGGAGCGAGAGAACGGTGCCTTAATGTGTGATGTTAAGGCGGTAGTGCGGAATCAATTTTTCCGTGAACACATAGAATCCACTGCTGTAAGTGCACCGTCTAACACATCCGGTGCCGGAGATGGCACATCAGCTACTCCTAGAGCACCTACCCCCCCCGAAAAACTGCAGGTCGCCAATGTTATTAGTGGAAATTCAGGTGTTGCTGCTGACTGTTCCAATGTCATGCAACCTATGTGTTCTGATGCATTGAATCAGGTATTGCGAGGACGAATTGATTCTTCTTCTGTAGCTCCAACTGCTGACCGCAGGTGTTGTGGTGAAGTTACAGGCAATGATGTTCGCCACTGTACTGCAACTGAACCAGTGAGTAAGCTTGGTGTCGGTGATTGTCCGGTCACTGGAGATGATGTGACAGGGATAACTGCTGTACATATTTCACCTGGGGCTCGTCGTGAATGTCGCATAAGAGGAAGACCTCGGAAGAATGGATCGAGTGCAACTTCACACAATGATCCCAGTGGTCTTCAGAAAAAATTGCAGGGAACCAAAGATTCAACAGTCCCAAACAGCTCGAAGGTTGTAGCCAATCATTTTTTCCGTGATCAGGTAAATTCATTCACCATATCAACAAAAGGTTGCTATAGCTGTGAGAGGGAAGATTCGTCCACTGCTCATGAGGCTGCTCCTGTGATTGTGACAGAAGATGTTGCAAACATCACTCATGGAGAATCATCGGTTGACATTGTGCATTCCTATGGTTCACAATTTAATTATTCGGAAGCAGTAACTCATCGGCCAACTTTGTTGCCTGGAAGCGGTGTTAAAGAAGTACATAATGAACAAAATCAGACACCTAGAGCTGTTGTTCGTGATGGAGAAGACGTAAGCTGTAATGTTGCTAATGCAGACAAAGCAGCGAGTAGCGTGGCAACTTCAAGAAACTGTCGGAAGAGAGGTAGACCGTCAAAAGTTAATTCAAGTGCTTCTCCAGTATGTGAAAACAGAAGCAGTGTGAGTCCAAACAATAATCGAGAATGCAGAGGAGAGGAGCAAACTGTTGTGCCTCGGCCTCAGTGTGATTCGCAACGAAAGCACAGTGGAACGGGGAAAGTTCCGTCTCAGAGATTACGTAGACGTGGCATTGCATGTCTCCCGTCAAAACATTGCACTCCAGCCTCCAAAAATGCAGTTGGTACCTCATTGCCTCCGTCCACAGCAACTGCACAGCTAACGCCACATTCCGGATCTTCCCGGATTGTTGTGCGTCATGGTTTCTGTGTCACTGCTCTGGATGTGTACAATGGTCAGCAGAATCATGGGCTGGCATTTGCTCCTTCTAGCGTGACTACTGCTCCGTGTTCTCGCACAGCGCATGATTCATTTCCACCTGGCTTATTTCGCTATGCTGCAACTGAATCATCATCTGACATTCCTACATCATCGAAGACTATTGGTGAAGGTGGTTCATCATGCTCATTGTCAAGTGAGTCCAGCAAGCATCCTGCTGGTACTTCCACTGGCGCTAAACCATCGAGTGAGTATTATACTACTACTGATTTCATGATACTCCCCCTCTTGTCTGTTCACAGTATTGATTATTATTTTCAATGTGTCTGTCTTGCAGAGAAGAAGCGTAGAAAGAAGTGGCAACGTGATCCCCCCCCTCCTCCCTGTGAACCGAGCCGCCTACCCCAGCCAAGGATATGCCCTCATTGCCAGGCCAAACTTTTTGCGTATGAACCAGATGGATTTTGCTGCAGTTCGGGCCGAATTGTTCTTGCTGCACATGAAATTCCTGATACACTGGCTGCATTGCTACTGTCGGATAATGCAACAAGTCAGGAATTCAGAACTTCGATTCGTGCATACAACAGTTTATTTTCTTTCACATCCATGGGCGTGAAGAATGATCGTGAAATCCTCAAGAACAGCAAAGGAATTTATACATTCAGGGTTCAGGGTCAAATATATCATTACATCAATAACCTCGACCCCGGTGAGGAGACACCTCGATATCTGCAATTATATTTTTACGATCCTGCTTATCAATTACATTGTCGATCTCAGACGTTCAGCAATGTTGATCCATCTATTATTGCTTACCTGAGTGACATCCTGAAATCAAATCCCTATAATGAAAAATTCCAATCAATGTCTGAAACCCCTGATCTCATGGACTGTGATATACGTATTCGGTGTGATCCTGGATTGGATCAGAGAACCCATAACATGCCTACTTCAGATCAGGTTGCCGGCATTTGGATAGATGATGAATATCGTGCAGGCAAGTATTCGCGTGATATCTTGGTACAGCGAAAGAAGGGTGGGCCAGAACCAATCAAGTACCACTTGGGTTGCTACGACCCACTACAGTACCCGATTATGTTCCCTTATGGTCAACCTGGTTGGCATACTGGTATTGAGAAGAAACCTGCAAAGAATAGTCCCGCCAAAGGGCCGAAGAAGAAGAAGCGACGTTCAGGTTTGCACATGCCCAATGTTCTTCAATGACAGAATCTTCTCTTCTATGCAGACATATTTACATCATTTTTTAACTGTTATTTGGGTCGATGCAGGTAAAGAGGATGCAGAGTCAGAGATTCCAACTGTGACTTGTCGGCAGTACTACTGCTATCGTTTGCAAATTCGAAGCATGCGGCATTCCTCGATTTTATTTTTTGGTCGTCTGCTTCAACAATATATTGTTGACATGTACATCAAATTGGAAACAAGTCGACTTGACTATGTGCGCTTCAACCAAGATGATATTCGTGCAGAACTTTATCGAGGTATAATTGATAGTCTGGCAGCAGGAGAAACGAATCCTGAGAACATTGGTCGTCATGTTGTTCTACCGCCTTCATTTGTTGGGGGACCACGAGATATGAAGCGTCGTTATCAGGATGCAATGGCCCTCGTGCGTCAGTTTGGAAAGCCTGATTACTTTGTGACGATGACTTGCAATCCTAGATGGTCTGAAATCCAAGATGAGCTCTTGCCTCATGAGGAAGCATCGAATCGACCGGATTTAGTAGCTCGGATTTTCCGTGCGAAGGTAGTTGAGCTGAAACGTGATTTAGTTGAACGAGAAATTCTTGGACCGATTGCAGCTTATACGTATGTCATCGAGTATCAGAAACGTGGTCTTCCACATGTGCATTTCTTACTGATTCTCAAAAAGTTTGCGAAATTGATGCAACCTGATGAGTATGACAGGTATATCTCAGCTGAAATTCCTGATCCTGAGGTCAATCCTCATCTCTACAATGCCGTTGTCAGGCATATGATGCACGGTCCTTGTGGTGAACACAACAAGAACAATGTATGTATGCGGCCTCGTACTGGATGCAAGAACAGATATCCCCGGGATTTTTGCAATGCCACAAGAACTGGTGATAATTCGTTTGCTATTTATCGCCGACAGCGCAACGGTCGCACTGTTGAGGTTCGCGGAGCCACTCTTGATAATAGATGGGTCGTGCCTTACAATCCATATTTGCTGGCGAAATATGACTGCCACATAAATGTCGAGATTTGCTCAACAATCAAGGCAGTTAAATATCTGTACAAGTATATTTACAAAGGGCACGATAAAATTGCATTCCAGCTTGTGTCAAATCAAACAAGTGGTATTGATGAAATTGCAGCCTTTCAGTCTGCCAGGTGGATTTCACCTCCTGAGGCTGCATGGCGTATTTACAGTTTCCCGCTCAACGAGATGTATCCTTCTGTAATTGCACTTCCACTTCACCTCCCTGGCATGCAATCTATTTCCTTCGACAAATATACGAAGCTTCCATACATTGCAGCGGATAAGAAGTACGCAAAAACAATGTTGACGGAATATTTCGAAACAAATAAGCGTGACAAAAGTGCAAAGCGTTGGTTGTATAGTGAATTCCCACAACATTACGTGTGGAATAAGACAAATTTATGCTGGGAGCCTCGGAAGAAGGGCTACAGTATTGGACGTATTGTTGCTGCTAATCCTTCGGAGGGAGACCGCTTTTTTCTCCGATTATTACTGACTCATGTCCGAGGTGCTGAATCATACGAGCAGCTGCGAACAGTGAGGAATCACATATGTGAATCATATCGTGAGGCATGTGAGAAACTCGGTCTGCTGGAAAAAGACACAGCACTTGAAGATTGTTTAGAAGAAGCTGCGACTTTTCAAATGCCGCAAACTTTGCGGCGTTTATTTGCCACTATCCTTGTGTACTGCCAGCCAGGCAATCCACGGTCTTTGTGGGATCGGATGTATATGAATCTATCTGAAGATTTCCGGAAAGAGAGGAGATGGAATGAAGCTCAAATTCTATTCAGAACTGTTAAAGGAGTGAATATATTTCTAGAGGCAATGGGGAGACAATTGATTGATTTCATTACTTCGTTACCAGTTAGTCAGAGTGAGGAAATGAGTTCCGTGAATCGGGAAATTGAAGAGGAATTGGCAGTGCCGATTCCAGCCGAAGATGTGGCTGCCATCGACCAGCTAAATAACGCGCAATCAGCAGCTTACAAAATAATCACAAATCACATCGACGAACTCAAAGATGGATGTTTCTTCGTCGACGGACCAGGTGGCACGGGGAAAACTTTCCTGTACAGAGCTCTGCTGGCATATGTCCGCAGTAGTGGAGGGATTGCTCTGGCTACTGCTAGCACTGGTATTGCAGCCTCAAACTTGCCTGGTGGAAGAACTGCGCACTCTCGCTTCAAGCTCCCCTTGGATACCACGGATAAGAATACATGCAACATTGGAAAACAGACAGCTCTTGCTCACCTTATTCGTGAGGCCAAAGTTATCATATGGGATGAGGTGACGATGGCGAAGAAGCAGAATATAGAGGCTTTTGAATGTATGCTACGCGATATATGTTCCAATGAATCGCTATTTGGAGGTAAGGTCGTGGTCTTTGGAGGTGATTTCAGGCAGGTGCTGCCTGTCACGGTGCGTGCTACTAAGGAGGAATGTATCTCCAACAGCATTGTTGACTCACCTCTATGGGCCAGTATGCATTTGCTTTATCTAACGGAAAATATGCGTGCTGTTGACGATCCTACCTTCTGCCAATTCCTCTTGTCGATTGGAAATGGTAGTGTGCAGGATGTTGATGAAGCGACAATAGAGTTGCCAAAATCAATGATTGTGCCATTTATTGATGAAAGCATGTCAATAGATTTGTTTATTAAAGATGTATACTGCAATTTCCAATCTGACTGTTTGGACCCGCGGTACCTTACCGAAAGAGCAATTCTAACTCCTCGGAATGACTGCGTAGACCGAGTCAATGAAATTTTGCTGAGTAGATTTCCAGGGCAGTCCCATACATATAATAGCTTCGATCGATCTCTGCCAGAGAATCAGTCGACTCATCCAGTAGAATTCCTGCATACACTAACTCCCAATGGGATCCCACCTCACCACTTAGAATTGAAGCCAGGTTGTCCACTAATGTTTCTACGCAACCTTGACCCGTCATCTGGATTGTCAAATGGTGTCAAACTTATTTGCAAGGAGTTGTTGCCTAATGTAATATATGCTGAGATTGCAGTCGGTCCAAATAAGGGGAAATCCGTGTTCATTCCTCGAATCCCGCTCAGACCGTCCCAAACAGATCACTATCCCATAGAATTTGAGCGTAAACAATTTCCAGTTCGACTATGCTTCGCTATGACCATCAACAAGTCGCAGGGCCAAACTCTGAAACGTGTTGGTGTTTACCTACCGCAACCTGTATTCTCGCATGGTCAACTGTATGTGGCATTATCCAGAGCCAAGTTAGGGTCTGCAGTTAAAGTGTTAATCGAACCAATTGACGGGATTCAATTTAATTGCACAACACGAAATGTTGTGTATAAAGATCTGTTGCATAGAGCAACTCGCGTACACAGCACATTTTAAATTCCATTCATGGTTAGTGCTTGCCGGTTTCATCATGCGGAGATGCCACTCATGTGGTGTGCAGTAATATAATATATTGTCACCTGAAACAGACTTGATCATTAGTTAAAAATCTTGATATCTTATATACTAACACAATTCAAATGTCTTTTGTAGGAATTCATTGAAATCATGGAAGGTAAAACTTTGAAGTTGTCTGAATTGACGGATGAATGCAAAGAATGGAAACTCCGACTGCGGGTGGCCGAGAAATCACGAATATTGACAGGAAAGGCTTCCAACACAAAGTACCAGCGTTTTGTGCTCTGTGACAGTGAGGTTGTAATTAAATTTATGCAAAGATATTGATCAAATAATCTGACTGTTTGTTTCTTTTATTTTGCAAATGTAGTGTGCTGTTGCTGCTGTGTTCACAATTGTTATTCTCAATCTTTCGGTTTCCACGTTCAATAATTTTTTATTCAAGTTGCAGGGAAAACAGATCCAGGCAACATCATTTGATGCAGATATACCCAACTTCGACAACAAGTTACATGTCTATCATTCGTACTGGTTTAGCAATGGTGTTGTGCGACCTGTTAATCCGAAGTACCGTTACATAGATCATGATTTCTCCCTTGTGCTTAACAAAGAAATGGAGGTAACCGCAATTGAAGATAAGGTGGACGAGGGCTGTGGCAGCAACTATAATTTGAAAAGTCTGGAAGAAGCTCGCACTCTGGTGAATTCCCGTGAGAAATTTGGTAGGTCATATGCACTGCTTTGCATAATTTGCACATAGATATTTCATATTAATATAAAGTGTTAAATGTTTCCCCATAATAAATACACACTTCTATTTGTAATGTTTGTATTTCACTATGATCATAGATGTTGCTGTCATCGTCATTGCTGTAATGTCCACAAAGACAGTACCCCGAAAAGATTCAGCAGGTCGTGCTCGAGTGAGGGATGTCATTGTTCTGGACGACTCGTAAGTACCCTGCCTCTGAACATTGTTTGGTATTACGTAGTGTTCAAGTGTTGCTTCCTGGTGCGTGCAATTATTGAAGGCTATATTTACATATATCATTTCAGCGGTGTCCCAGTTTGTTTATCCTTATGGGATGATGCAACCACAACAGAAGGAGATAAACTAAATATACTGGCCAGTGCTCATCCAGTTGTAATTGCAACGAATGTGTGTTCAACAACATATCTGGGTAACTTTCCCTTAACATCAGTATTAATGAGTATGGAATTACAAGATTATGAACGGAATGGAAATATGACTGCATTACACGAAAATATAGCTTGCATAACATTATATTCATGTAATTGCTGTACATGTGTTTGTAGATTTTTCTCTGAGGACAACAATGTCCACTATGTTCCTGCACAATATCGAGGATCCAAGAGTTGACGAGTTGATTGACTGGTATATGAATACAACTATTTATACAGTTTCCAATTGCGACAACATGATATATTTCCCACATTTAATCTCATATCTGTTTCTCTCGTGTAGGCGTGATGCGAATTATCAGAAGATTGATAAACTGAGGAATCCTGAATTATTGTTGGCACAGAAGAATCCTAAGACAAAGAATACTGAATTCAAGTTGTCAAAGATTGCAGACCTCCCAGAAAAACCGGTATTTTGTCCACCTTAGTTATATCGTATTGTTGGGAATTTATTGTTATGTCCGGTTGACAGTCCTCTATATATATCCTGCAGTCTGCAGACACTGATATCTGGGTGAAAGTTTCAGTTCTTGCCTTGCCTGAAACACAGAGACCGTGGTACCATTCTTGCAGTAAGTGTACTCGTGCAACGAGCTATGTAACTGGAGAGAAATTCAACTGTTCTGGTTGCCACAATTCTGATTGCACTTCCGTACCATGGTAATTTGATATAATTCTCTTCTATCCAACTTCAGCTGTATATTCAATGTCCAGTGACCAAATATAGAAGAGCAACTCTGAAACAGAAGAATGGGAATAAAACAAAAAGAGGAAAACTTTTTTTCTCCCAAAAAAAAAAAAAAAAAAAAAACCGCAGATAGAAAAAAAGTTTTGAATACATTCGTTTTTGCTTTGTAGGGGTCGTCTAGAAGTCCAAATTGGAGATGACACTGGAGAGCTGAATGTTGTCGTTTTCGGACATGGTGTCGAGGCTGTCCTGAAGAAAAGTGCTGTTATATTGTCAGCAATGACAGGAGATGTATGCTCGCTACACTTAAGGCTTGATTCGATAGTTTATTAATGTTATGGTTCATATGTTAGTGTGCTTTGTGAAGATAGTGCTAACTACAAAACATTGATTCATTTCAGGAACACAAGGAGCTATTACTTAAAGCTAATGAGTCAAGTGTTAAGAACATGTTCTATTTTCGACTTGCTGGCTCTACAAGCACGAACCGCAGAAGGGTCAACAAATGGAATGTTCGCCAAGTGGAGACGGCATAGTTGAACACAATGCCAGTGTATGCGCCCAACTGCAGATCAAGTATGCAACCACATGTGTACATAGAAGCATTACTACAATAGAAGCTCTGATGTGATCCACCAGCACTACAACTTTTGTTCAGCTGGAAAAAATGCAAGGAGATAACATCATGGTAATGTTCCATTGTTATCTCCCTGCCTTTTGCCCCCCCCCCTCCCCCCCCCCTTTTTTTTCCCAAAAACTATTGCATCTTCGAACAGATTCGTCCTCTGCCTTACGTTTAATATTAATCTATATTAAGTTCTCCATGTTTACAATTGCAGTCAATTAAACTGATATTCCATATTACAACAAGTTACAGTTGCAGGGATATAATACTAATACATATGTATACTATAATAGCTTGTACACAGAGTAAGAACAATAAACAATCCTTGGAAATTTTGGTGAGGAAGATAGAAAGAGGAAAAAAAGAAAAGTGAAAAAACCAAAAAAAAAAAAAAAAAAAATTAAAAAAAAAAAAAGAGTTCCATCAGTTATTAGATTTCATAAGCAACACAAAATATTCTTGTCTACATTTAGTACACATGCTTCAAGATGACTTCAAAGGCCTGCACTTTCTAGGTCTCCTATATAATGTTACAAGATTGACTGTAAGCATTTCATGAACTATTTCTCAATCTATTCACCATGTCAGGCTACAATTCTGATGAAGAGCATTCTTGCTGGAATTTAACCACCTTGCTAACAGACCTTCCCACCACTGCAATAAGCATCCCAGCTGGGAGCTATGTTCACATCTTCTCACCCAACAACACAGTGCAGCCTAACATGAGCTCACCCTATCATCCAATGAATGGAAACACAATGTATGATGCCGGAAATCACCAATTTCACGTTATTCACAGCCCGACATCACCAATTTTCCGTGCATCGCCTCCCAGTGGCAACGAATTTATGCATGCAGCTTACGGTGTTGGTGTAGCACTTTCTCACAGTCCGCAAAATTGTCACTGGAACAGTCCCCCAATGCGAAGTCCAGGGTCACCAGTCTTCTATGCATCGCCGCCTACTTGTACAGATTTCCTCCATGGTTCATACAATACAGGTATTCCCGTACCAAATTCCCCTCCACAATATAATTATTACAACTCCATTGCATCTCCCCAGTATCAGTACTCCCCTCTTTCATCAAATATTCACCCTCAATCACATTCATACTCAGCCTCACCACAGAATTATGGTTCACCAATTCCAATACCAGACCATCAAGTATTAATACCTTTACATTTCCCTACCCACACATCAGATTGCCTTCCGCAAATCACTGAGCAAGCTTTGGTATACCAAAGTGATCTGCAATCAACCTATGCTTCGGACAATGCTGATGATGAATGTATATTCTTCCTCGAAAACTTGCCTCCTCCGAGACAACAGAATCCATATTTGAGTTCTACACCAGGTCATCATACTTTTACGAACCCAGGTAACGGCAATGAAACTGGATCCTCTTCTTCAACTAGCAAGAAGATCCGCTCCCCATCTACGTCATCTCTTAGAATCCACTGGTCACCTCCTGCAAAACATATCATTAAACTAAATTTCGATGGGGGATTCTACTGCGACTACAAACGTCCAACCTGGCCAACCATAGTTCGTGCTGGTCTATATCGGAATTGTGCAGGAGATTGTGTGTATGCCTTCGCTGAAATTGAGCATGAGAAGAACTCTGACTTTGCAGAGGCATCAGCACTGTGCAAAGGTTTGAAGTATGCATTAGATCGGAACTGGCTTGATATATGGGCAGAGGGCGATGCTAAAAACATTATTGACCACATAACTGGTGTGTGTTCTCATGTTTTCCCAGAAGACGTTTGTGCCGAAATCGAAGAAATTAAAGAACTACAAAAAAAATTCAAATCATGTTTGATAACATTCATCCATCGTGAAGGTAACTCTGCGGCAGATGCACTCTGTGTAGCTTTCAAACATCACGATGGATGTTATGCATTCGAAACAACGGGTCTACCTGAACGTGTTCAGGATATTGTCGAGCAAGAAAAAAAAGGGAAAACATACCGTAGAGCGTAGTAACCGGTTCTAGCATTTGTACCTGGTTCATTTTGTAACACTAGCATCATGAATAATTTGTGTAATGTAATGTTGTTAATTTCGGCGAATTCAGATACTCTTACCAATCCACGTTCACATTGGAATTTGGCTAAGTAGTGTTCACTCACCAAAAAGGAAATTACAATAAAAGAGAAAAAAAAGAAATAAAAAAAAAAAAAAAGGTCTTTTATAATACTCCGTTCAATATTTACACGAATCTACTTATTTACACAATGAATTCATCTGGGAATGGAGCTGTATATAAACTGAAGTACTATCCCAGACAAATCAATTGTTGCTGTGTATAATATAATATACATCTAATTACATATATTAAGACATATGCACAAAAATCAATTTATTTTGTTATCTGTACTACACTTTCTAATGAATACGCCCACAAATCATCAGAAATGCAACGTATCAAATTTATAGCTACATTCCACGAAATTGCAATAATACTATGACTAATATTTCTTATATTAATTAGAATATGTGGTAATTTATGGCTTCTAGCCAGAAAGTAGGAAACAGTTAGAAAGAATAGATATCCCTACTGCTATTGAAATGAATGCAGCACATTGGGATAGATAATTCAAGGCAATGTGAGTAAGCAATTACATGAGGCAACAGCACAGGTTCCATGCATGCCACACATGTGGCTGCTAAATTCTGCTTGACAATCATGACTTTGTACGAACCAATGCATCAGCTCACCCAATACACCTATACTGTGATTGGTATTCCTAAAAAGTAAAAGATCTGGTTGTCGACACTTGTCAATAGAAGTCTGAAATTTCTTGGAGACCAAGTTAAAAGAACACATATAAATTAGTATTCCACAATTTCAACTATTTGCCGAGCAACACTTCAAGGTAACCATTATATACTAGCATAAATTGAAGATATTGTTTCCACATACACAAATCTAACAAACTTATTTTACAATGTGCAGATAAATAAGAGAAGTATAATCTGGATGCAAGGTTAGTGTCCACTTCTGTATTGCCAGGTCAACCACGTGTGTTGTGCTCGTAATCCACGTTAGTAAGTTATATACTGCAACAACTCACCATTACAATATATATACCTTATTTCAGTTTGTGATTATTGAAATTACGACAGATATATTTCAATGGAAAGCTGCCGTAACACCGGAAATGAGCAAAACGTAACCGAGGAAACACGCAGCATCCCAAGAGGAAGGGCCGAGGGAGCAGCTATCTGTCGCAAAATATTCAACAGTGGTAAAAATGTTGATGAAATGATCACAGATACTGAAAAGGAAATTCAACGAGTGGAGCGTCAAATACAAATACTGGGAAAAGTAACCTTTCTCAAGCAACAGCAGCTCGAGATCCAGATGCAATTTCTTGAAAAACTGCAGCGAATGAGCATTGCCAGTCGGCGGTCGGTAACATCCAGCACGTCATCATCGGGATCCAAGCGAAAACGATCTCCAACAACCGCAGGAGAGGATTAGTAGAAAATGAATCTGTTAACATATTCTGGATGTTTGATTTTAAATGTTGTTTTTACGGTACTCTTGCAATTTCATGTTGCAGCCATTTCGTAGTAACTTATGCCTCATAATTTTGGGATGTCAACAACTTATAACATCTCTTTCCTTTTTTCTTTCTTTTTTGGCACTCTATTTTTCCACTCTTTTTTTTAATTATTTTATTCTTTTTTTTTTCCCCCTGGATTTTTCTTTTCCCCCTTCTTTCAACTTCTTCTCCTTCCGTTTTGATGTGCATCTTTTTTTCTTTCCAACAACTTCCATTTGAACTAGATGAAATTCATTAGTTCAGAACATTAAAAAATAATGTCAGTAAGCAAAAACCTTGATCAAGATTATTACACATGACAGCCAATATAGTGTCTATGGACACCCAATTTGTGAAATACAATGAAAAATAACATTATTAAAATTTATCACTGATACCTCAAAAGCAGAGATAACTTTATGATTTGAAAAAACAACATCCACATCCTACATTTACAACTACCCAACTTCGTTGTGCTGGTAAGAAGGCCTTTCAACTTCATCCTCCAAGCCAAATCTCCCGTGATTTCTAACTTTTCTCTAACAGGTATTACAACTTATATCGCAATGATAATTTCGAACAGGTACTGGATATCATACCGTATTTGTCACAGCGATCTACTTATTCACAGTATTCCTATTCGTGATTGTTTAGGTCGGGAATCCTCCAACTTCATTCATCAGATCTCAGCGACTCACAAGTTCACTCTACAGGTACCTGATTCCAAATAGCATCTTCTTTATCTGTGTAATCGCTCACAGGAAGAAATCTATATTACTCATATTCAGTCCCTTTTCTGAACAAATGATTGGCATTTATCGGGTGCTACTATTTTCATATGTTATATTAGTGATTTCTATTCCAGATCTGCTACCAATGTCTTGATCTATAAATAGTACACTCCACATAGCGACGAAATCTGTCTGATTGGTACACAATGGAAATAGATATATTTGTTGATAAGATGTTCATCTTTAGTTTCAATTGAAGACACACATTGGTATATTTGGCTGGATAATGAGAGTAAAAAAAAAAAAAAAAAAAAAAAGAAGAAAGAATAAATTAAAAAAAAAATGATTAGGATAAAAAATGTTGTGAAATTGTAAGTACAAGATTCATGAATTTAATGTTGTTAATCTGACTAATAGATTAAATTGTAGTCATGTGGAATGTGATTATAGCAATAATTGTAAGTACAAGATTCATGGATCTACTGTTGTTAATCTCACTAATAGATCAGCTTCGAAAGACAGCCTTTGCAGGTATATACAATTTAGCTTACGCGTAAAATAGCAACCATAATTTACCCAATACATATAGGCCACTGAGTCATATGGAACGTCATTATACCAATACATATAGGCTTCCCACTACTGAAATACTGATTATTTAGTACAAATTTACAGTAGTCCAGATATCTCAATTTTGGTAACATAACAGGTCACTAAACACAAAACTTATTGGTGTAACTCCGTAAACCAAAAACAGTTCATATTGAATCATGTTAAGTGCACTTAATTTCTACCAGATAGTTTTGACTGAAGATTTTTATTTTACGTACGAAGAGTTATAAACAAATAGCATCAGTCTGTGAATTCATTACGATGTGGCTCAGAAAATATCTCGTGCAAATGAACTCACACGTACATTAATCATTCGTAGTTTCAGTAAATAATCATACATGTATTTCAACCCCCATATCACAACTTCTGATCAACCGATTGCTGATGTAGCATAAATGAAGAGAACGCATTAACATGCATATGTTTAAGATCGTCTCCTCTGTACCACATTCAGTAATACAGATTACTATATTCCTCTTGCAGCTATCTGGAAATGAAATTCTTCCGAGTTATCACGGATCGAGATGAAGACAACAACAACTTGGTAGGCCTTAAGTCACATATATATGTGTGCATATATACACATGTATATGTGTGTCTTTTAGAAAGAAATTGGATTGAATAACACTAATATTAATTTTAATAAGAGATGGTTTTATTAAAGATTTCAAGCATCTATTCACTGCAGCGACTGCCAGATGACTTTGTGGAACATCATCGATCCGATCTTGGAATTAATGCAGAGCTTGTAGTCCCAGATGGCCGAGTGTGGGAGATAAAAATGAAAAGTAGAGGTAACGACATATATTTGACAACAGGGTGGAAGGAATTTGCAGCTCATTATTCGCTCTCATTCGGGCACATGTTGACTTTCAAGTATGAGGGACATTCCAAATTCAAAGTGACAATCTATGGTCTCGGTACATCAGAGTTAAATTACAGTGCTGGAGGTTCTATCCTGAATGCAAGAAAGTGTGCAGCTACTCGTGCATTGAATAAGGCTAATTCTTACAAGGCTCACTGCAACAAGCCATGTTTCGCTGTTGAAATACAGAAGTCCCATTTGGAATCTTCTGGTGGACTGGTAAACTTTCAATGTTAAATTTAATTTACAACGGCATTGTATTCAATTGCAACGATAGCGACTGACAATCTCATGTTTACATTACAGAATATACCAATTAAGTTCAGCAGGGCATACTTGAAAGAGCGGACAACAGTTGTGTACATTACAGGGACTTCTGGTAATACAACTTGGACTTGCCGTTGCAAATACCCAGGTGGAGAGAACAGCGATAAGAGACGAGTGTCTTGGTATCAATTTGCCAGAAGCGCTAATGTACGTACTGGGGATGCATGTGCCGTGGAATTAGTTGATTCGAGCATGCCTAAATTTAGGGTGAAAGTGTTTCCAGCATAGTCTCAACGTATGCCAGTACTCTGTACTAAGAATATCCAGACATTTCTTTAAACATCGTCATTCTGTCAACCTGTTCCAGTATTATTCTATGTTATTATCTTTGCAAAAACATAACAAACTAATGTTGCAATGTAACTATAACTTTGATGACATGCATCATGCTATGGTGTGCTTAATATCTAATGCATTAAGTTACATTATGTTTCATATATATTGTGACATATCAAAGTAACAATCTCTGTTACCTTTTATTTCAACTGAAATTGGCATGTTCAATCACAACCTACCTCAACAATTCCAGCTGTAGTAATAATAAAGGCAAATCTTGCACACAAATAACAACAGTATTTCAAATGTCAAATTGGATTGAATACTATCAGACTATAATATCAGACTCTAACACTCACATGCTGTTGTACAATTCAATGCCTCGAGATTCCACACATGCAAACTTCAAATAATGCATTTGTTGTAATATCTACCACATCATGAACATGAACTACATCTGCTCACATACTGAATCTGCACACACAAAGTCACAGATATTGAACGGTTGGCAGAGGTCTCTACAGAGCATCTCTTTTCAATTTCAGATGCAAATAGGTAAGAAGCTTCCAAATATCTCATTGATATATGAACCCTCTTGGAATGCACTTGCTGATCAGATAGTGCAGAAGTAATTGTGATCATGTGACCATCTCTGCAAATTGCACAATAAATTAACTACAAATGTGAATTGTCAATTCAAGACATGATCAACACATAGGAAATAACAGGATGAAAATTCAACTTGCAATGGTTACATCGAATTTAGAAATTACATTAATTATAGATTGCAGAATATGTGACCACAGGTATACAAGACCTAACTATATAAGAACTGCTTCCCATGTCTACAATCAGTATCAAATTGCAAGCAATACAATTCAGATTCAGAAGTTGAACCAATATACAACTAACAAATCTGTTGTATACTGAAGATGATGCCGTCCAAGATTGCAGATGTTCGTGCGTCACTGGTAAAGTTAGAAAACCTCAAATTATTGTTATCACAGAATCAGTAAAATTCCAGGCTATCCATCTATGTGTTAATATTTTTGATCTGCATATACTTTCATCTTCGGAATTTACAATAAGTATTTTCTACATACAATCTTTAACGGAATTCTTCTTCTTGCATGTACCGGCCCTTTGGTTTCCAATCTCTCTTCTTAATCATAATTTAACTTCATTCAAACTTCTTTATTTCATAATGCATCGTTCTGATTTCTGTTTCTCCGGCCTCATCCAACACTGAGAAGCCTATGTATGAAGAAGCTTGGCTTAGGGTATCAACACGTATCTTTCCGACAAGTCAAACCACTTGGTTCAATGCATGTAACCGTTGCAATCGTGAACGTCGACGTCCATACTGTCCCGTATGTAATGACATACAATGCGACACAAGCCCCAGGTTAATTATTTCACACCTGATGAATGCATTAAAATTAACAAAATTCATTGGTTACAATTGCACACTACCAATTGACACATCACATGTACATTCATGTATAATATGATTACATACCATTTTCACAGATGCCGCCTTATAGTGGAACTGCGAGATGACACTGGAATAATGGATGTAATGATTTTCGGCCAGGCTGCGGAGACCCTTCTCCGAAACACAGCTGAAAATCTAGCAACAATGACACCACAGGTATTACCTAATTTGCCCCGAACAACTACAACCACAGCGCGGTACTTACTCATATGAAATATACAGCTGCTCATAGTTATGTAATACACAAATAACGGCATTATTTTCTCAGGAACAAGAAGCTCTACTGGTTGGCTTGAACATGGAAAATGCAAATGACAATGTGTATGTTCGTGTGTTCAAATGCACGCCGCCAAACAACCACAGGGTAACTAAATGGGTTGTGAAAGAAGTTCAGTATGCATGGTAAACAGATTGATATTCCATGCACAGTCGAAGATAATGCTGCTCAGTATCTGAAGAATAAGACGGCCGAATGTTTGTCACATTGCTGCTACAGTGCATTGCACTGTTCACAATGATGTTTCCTCTTTGTTCTGTTATGTTATAAATTGTACCGCTTTCTGCTTTTACCGCAAGTAATAATAAAACGATATGAAGAAATCATATCTGCCGTTATAATGTTACAACGTCCTCAGTCAATTTAATATTTACACAATTTCTTTCGTCGATGACCGACTATAATCTGAACCTGTAATGAAGGACACCTGTTAATGAAAAACTTCAGTAACTTCAGTGTTTTGGGTATGGCATCAGTTTGCACATGTTAGATAGCGTTTACACAGAGAGTCAGCATCCTATATACACATATTCATACCACTTATAATAAAAACCCTCTGTCATACATGTGAACATTGAGAGCATAGTTTACGGAACTGTTGTTGTCCATACACACATTCATACCACATATGAATCCAATGACAGTGACTGAGTGGTGAATGTATAAACAGTCAAATTAAAAGAAACAAATTGCCTGACAAAGTCACGGACCAATTGTCCTGTTTTATCTGGCATTATCTGTCATGCATTTCACCTCAACTCTTCTATATCAAACCTATAGATCCATTATTCAACATAACAAGGAACATAAACTATCTATTCATAGAATAAACAGCTACAATGTCAAGACACAGAAGAGCAGTCTCTGAGGAAGAAGTAAGCAGTAATGAAACTATTGCAAGCTCCTCAGCTTCAAGTCCATCACTCTCGCAGTTTGTTACAGCAGCAACTCGATTTCAAGAAACACCTCCGCCTCCGATTTTGACTCCTCGCAGTAAGTTTGTTACCATGTTTTGCTATCTACGGTACTTTCAAAATGTAATGCGGCCACAATATTCTATGATATTAGTTAGCCAACGACATATCATGTTTTCTTCGACATTAATTAAAATATAAACCTGATATATATCTTAATACTCATTTCTCTACCTTGAAGGAGTTATAAGGATAAGTGTGCATGGTTTCATCTCACCGGTAACCAATACCGGTGGAATCGGTGGTGTCTGCCGCGATGACAATGAAAACTGGCAGCTTGGTTTCATAGGAAGAATTGATGGGGTCTCTCAATTGGAAAGTGAGCTGTGGGCAATTTATCAAGGTATTCATTCGGCTTATGAAAATGAGTGGAAAGAAATCAAGATTGAGACTTCCAACTATGAGGCCAGCAAAATCTTTCATCTGCAGACTACTGCTCCACTATCAATGAGGCAGGAGATCCATGATGGATATGCATTGCTCAGACGCATGAAAATAGCCTTGATCCCTATCGAAAAACTGGACAACAGTGTCGCACAGCAGCTTGCCTCTATGGGATCTCAACAAAGTGATCGTTTCAAAATATTATATGATGCTCCAGATATTATTCATGATCTAATTGTTGAGGACAAATTAGAAAGTTGTAAGCGTTACACCTCCTCAACTGACACAGACTAATGCAATCTCATCTTTACAACAATTACGTAGCTCTATCCGTTGTATTCTGTAATTCTCATCTTCAAATAACTAACAGCTATGTGAATAATTTGTGTTTCACTTGTCATTGTTAGTTAACTTAATTTATTTATATTATAACATTGATATAAATGTAATGACCTGATTCCTGGTCAATTGAAGCCCAAAAACCCATATGTCAACTAATATACGTTGCCTGATCAAACGGCTCATTATTAGGTCACGATGAAATTGTTCTACTAATTCACAGTGCATTGCTTCCATTATCCGTCATATGTCTGATGTATAAAACATCAACTAATATACATTGTAGCACCAGTGGTATGAACTGACGACGTACAGTGAATACCAGTGAACTCCATTTAACACCGTAAAACATGTGACTTATCAATGAAGGGGATGTTAAAAACAAGGGAGAGGGAAAAGAACAAAACCACACAGATTAATGCAATCTGATATCCCGACAATCTTCAGTCATGACAAAGTGATCGTTACAAAATATTATTTGATGCTCCAAATATTGTTCAAGATCTAATTGCCGAGGACAAGTTAGAAATTTGTAAGCATTAAACCTCCTCTCAAGACACAAGCTACAGCAATTACGTCCCTCGATGCATGTTATTTTCTAATTTTGATGTTCAAATAAATAATAGTTATGTGAAGAGTTTCTAATTCACTCACTTAAGAGCTGTTATTTCATTTTATTTACCCATTTGAGAAGATTGCTATCCAGTCGTATTTTCGAGTTCTCTTGCACTGAAGGGTCAGCAAAGCTGTAAATATAATCTTGCGAATACATCGTACTGTATATCTACGCTTGCCTCCAAACATATTAATAATTAACACGTCAAATTTACGATCACTAAATCTATTGAAAATAAACTATTTCTGGCATCAAATGTACGTATTGGTCGAGACCGGATAACAGAAGTACATAATCACGCCATTGTAACCACAGCAAAACTGCTTCGTAACTTACTACGTTCCGCTCAATCCATCATTAGAAATGCTTAAAACTGCTATGATTCCATATTCTGATTTATCATTCATCTAATATGCTATAATTACTCCGATACAATAAATTCATTGATGTTATATGCAAACTTCTAAATGATGCGTGTTTCAGATTGGACAACAAACCAATGTAAACAAACATTAAATTAACTGAAATAAAAAACTGCATTCATAGATAAAATATACTCCACGATTACATAGGTTTGCATAACTAATCCAACCTAAACATTCCCCAACATCATCATACTCATGATAAAAACTAACATCAAACTACAGTTGACTGGAACAGAATACCGGAAGATGCAAGACCTTCTACACCTTCGGCTTCTTCTGGGACGAACCAACAACGCTATCATCTCTCTTCTTCCTCTTCCCACCCTGCTCTTCTGTACCATCCGGTGGAGAATTCGCTTTCTTCCTCCGCGAACCTTCACTGCCTTTGCCTTTAACTTTCTTTTTCTTCTTTGTGCCGTGATGATAAGTACAGGTCCAATTATTTGGAAAAGAAGAAGCTGTGTCAACGCGCCAGAATTCATCTTTGTCCGATGCATCTGAATAGATTGTTGACTCCGACCCCTTCCCAATCACATACGTATTATCATGCCAACTCTCCCACGAAGATATACCCTCTGATAACTCCAACTCACTATCATATTTCTCACTTCTCTTCGTCTTCTTCTTCATGCTCTTCTTGGCAACCTTCCTGACCTTACTATCACTACTTTCTTTACCAGAATCCATTGCTGTACTATATGTTATTACTACAACAAATTGGTTGTGGTTATATACAATTTCTGAATATGAATGTGACACTACAAGAATTTATAGTATTTGTTACAATTTATTTTATTACTGCCTAATTTTGGTAACAAAAGACCACTCATTAGTTACCAATACCTGCCTTCGTAACAAATTATCACACAACATATTTTTTTGTGACCAATGTGATTTGGTAAAGCAAGGACGGTAACAAAAAAAGTTGGCGGGATTTTTTTGGAGTAGCGGGAAATTTAGCGCCAACAAAGTTGATGTTTTAAACACAAAATTTAGTAACAAATAAATTAGTATGTGTTTTCAATATATTAGTTACAATAATTTTGTAACAAATCAACACATCACATTTTTTTTTAATCAACTGAACCATACGTGTAAAATGAGGACACTATTTTTAATTTTTTTTTTCATGTGCTTATCTTTGTTTTTCCTGTGCATATCTTTTAATGCCTATACATTAATATATAAACAAATATTAATGAGCAGTTTCCAATTCTTCAGAATTCCTCGAGAAGAACGTCCGTCGGACGAAGAGACTTCACGATCTACCTCCTCTGGTGAGAAAAGGTACGCGATCTTCTATTCTTCCTTTTCTTCAATCGATCTCCCTTTGTCCCTTATTCGTCCAATACATTCACTGAAGGGGATTCAATCGTACAACCCCGTAACTGAGTTTTGATTGACTATCTGCTAACCTAGCTATTCGTTCGTGAAATTCTTTGTTCGAATCAGGATCACTTGATTTGGGGGATAGCTTCTCCTCTGTGGGAAGCTTCTTGTCTCTTACACTCTCTCTTTTGAGCGAAGGTCAGGTTAGTTTATTATCACTATTCCAAGTTATTGTGATGCTACCTTTGTTGCTTTTATGGTTTTTGAGTGAATCATCAATGGTGATGCTTAATTGGGTTTAGCAAAGACCAATCTGGCCAGTTGTTGTACCGTCATTTTGTTCTCTGATGTTGTTGTCAATGTATATAGGAGGGCTTTTCTTTGGGTAGCTATATTATTTTGATTGATTCTGAAAATTGACTGATTGTGCACTTCGAAATTTCCGTTGGTTAGTTTACAAAGGAGTCCCCTTTGATTAAGGGTTTTCTTCTAGAGATAATAATAAATATGGTTGAACTATAAGATAGATGTAGGTATTTTTGGACTCCAGGTTACTTCAGTAAAAGAAAAGAAATAGGAAGAACCTCCAATCAACCTTTAATAGAGTATCAATTCGGGCTGGGTTCGAAGATTTGGACTCCAGGTATTTTTGATTGAGTGTATATCATCGCAGAGAACACACAACATCAAAGACACGACTATTGCGAGTAAGCAAATAGGGTAATCCCAAATAATTATCAATCTCGAATTGATGAGCATTGTCTCAACTCCTATGCAAATATAGTTTCCTCCTCTATCGACATCAAATTGAGTAACCAATCTATTCTGAAACCTGTTAGTTTCTCTGTAAACTATTGAGATACATAGTTTACCTAAGCTATGTCAATGAAGACAGAAGACATTGGCGAGGTGCTTCAGGCTATGTGAGACGTTCTGGAATTTTAAGAATATGGTTTTGTTGATCCTTTAAGGTGGTGTATCAACCTGGAAAAAAAAAAAAAAAAAACACATTAGAGACACTTTCCTTGTATTCAAGTTTGAAGATACTCATGTTTCCGTAAACTAATAAAAATCCTAGGCATAACATGTATTTATGTGCAATTAAACATCAGAAAGCCACCACCTTCAAATCAGGTTTACCAGACAACATCATGTGTGTGGTTATTTCTCAGTAGTCTAGGGATTTAGTTTAGAAAAGAACTCTTATCATCAATACTGTTATCATCAAATAAAAGAAATCCAGAGTACTGCTAGCTCAAGTTCTTGGTTGTATCAGGCTGCAAAAGTTGAACTGGCCCAAAGTTAGACCACACTTGCAATGATTTCACAAACCTAACTTGTCTATTCATCCTAAAATTTGAACTGACTTGAAGTTAATGCACAGACAGATGAGTAAAGAAGCACATTTCAGCAACCAAGTAGGAAAAATGAATAAACTGAAAAAAATAAGAACCTGAGAGTAGCTACAGACGAATTCCTCTGAGAAGGAGGAAAAGGAAGCTCATTGCGTCCAATGTTCCTCTTTAAGTATTCTCTATTTCCCAAGACAATCTGTAGAAAGAAAATCACAGAAGATTATAAGGTAAGGGATCGATATCTTTCATTTTATTTGGCTACTGAGTGAAAAAATGATAGAAGGCATAGAGATGTTAAAAGCACGTAATACGGTCACATAAAGATTTGAGCGGAAGAGTATAAACACTGCAGATGTCCAACATAACCTTCCATATACTTTTTTCAAGAAACATAGTTCCTACTAAATTATGTCCAGAATCAGATTAGTTTTCATTGAAGACCTACACAACCTCCATATACATAATTCCGAATCAACTTAGTTTTCATTGAACTTAACTCAAGGTGGCTCGAACAGTGTTTCTCAGCCTACCTAATAAAATGGAATGAAGGGGAAGGGAATAGACAGAGGACTTTTCCAACATCAAATGGTTTCCGAAATTTCTGCCTTTCCAACATCTAACAAACAGGTGCTTGGTGCAGCAGACTCTATGTATACTTTAACCAAATCATGTTTCTTGCTCCAGGCTGGCAGGCTACGTTATGGAATTTCGAGAAATTGGTTATGTCGATCCTTTAACGTTGTCACCCATAATTTGTAGGTGCATGTATGAACCTGATATTAAACAACACCATTGAAAGGTGAGCCTGCTGCGGAAACAACACAAAGAATGGATTGCCTTAACAAAAAAGATGACTACAAATATTCGACTAGATGCGTCAAGTCGAACATACTTGTTTGCTAATATAGTTTATACTATTATAGGTAGTTAAACTTCTAATATTTGACTGTTTTATGTATATAAGTACTGGAGTAAACATGGAAAAATAAGATAGGTGAACTGAATAACAAATTATTATTTTTACTTTAAACATAAGAGTAGCTAGAATGTAATTAGCGCCACTGTAGATGCTCTAGTACTTTCACCTAGTTGTTTGAACTTAGTTGGAGGCTTGAAACCTTTTGCTTCCAAAATAGAATACATTCCATCACTTCCAGCGAGAGTTTGGCAAATTTTGAATATGGTGTTTGCCGTAGAGCAATCAAAATCTGCAAATGAGCGGGTTTATCATTCTCTTTTCTTTCTTTGTATGCATCATGTGTTGCTCTCGTCACATTTGATTATATCCTTGTTAGTGGAATTTCGTTTTCTCCATGGTATCAAATAGCATAACAACTGATATGGTATTCAAAGGTTTGTTAAATAAATTTGCAGGCTGCCTTACTGTTACCAGATATTTTTATTTGATGTTCTTTGAATGATTGAATTGTTTATCATAGTCTACCATCTTATGTCATGCTATTTCTGTCAAGTAGCCTTTAATTTCTAACACAAGTACAAATAATATATAGAGACGACTGATTCTGTATCTTCGACAAGGTCAGATAGAAGTGTTATTTTAGTTGTCTGGAGGGACCAACATGTGTGTGTGTTTTTTGTGAGAATAACCATGCGTAGTTGACTTGTTAATAAGTTGGACCATTTTCTTATCATTTGACAATAACTTCTTAGATAGAATCCTGGGCCTTCCTGATCTCAGTCTGCTACCTACGAACACAGCTCTTGAGCCTTGGACACAAACTTCATTTGGCTGGTGTCTCTGATCTATGAAATGTAAATTACCTCATGCGCAAAGGGGGCGAATGTGGTGAAAACAGATATATACGTCGGAGTACCAAAAAAATAGTCCATAGCTCTCATGATATAGAGAGACTCTGCGGTAATTACATTCAGATACCCCAAAGCATTTGTACAGTGGCACACAACACCAACACTCATGGGCGTACCACAATAAACTACTAATAAGAGATCAGGTGGGAAGTTAGGCTTATCCCAAAAGTATACAAATTTTACCAAACACAATTTCACATACCAAATAACTAAAGTTGGGGTTAGAAAACAGGAATAAGACATGGGTCACTCACTCGCGCGTGTGTATGTCTGCATATGTGTGTGTGTGGATTCATATGTATGAATTTTTGTATACAAATTTAGAACTTTAAACATTAATCAACAAAATGGCTCCTTCCCAAAAAAGACTGGCTCCTTCCCAAACGGCTAAACCCAATAAAAATTCACCAAATCACTGGAAACTGGATCTGAGAACTTCCTCTAAACTAATGAAACACGACTACTTCAACCAGATTGTAATTTAGCTAATGAGCAGCTATCGGAAAACCAAAAAGGCTTATTCCAGCAGTACCCAGGTTTGAACTCTCATAATTCAGCTACTTGAAAACCCCATTCCCTACAATCCATAAAGGTAACAATTTGAACTCTCGAAATTCTGCTCAACATAGCCCACATGCACATGTTCACTAACATAGGCTTTAAAGTCTTATGCAAACACTAAAATCATTACAGTTTCTTCTACCCGGATGTCACATTTTGTTCGTGTTCTTCCATTCTGATGGGATTTGATGAAAAACGCATATTTTTATCTCTTTCACATCACTTCAATTCCCATATGAGATGTTAGTAATCCCCAATTTTCAGTTCATGCATACATACTTATGTACATGTTATGTAATCGTATATTGTTATATAATGATGGTATATTGTTATACACGTTTCTGACTTGTCTATATCCTTTATCATTTGGTAATAGGTAATAATGAATAGGAGTTGGATGCAACTTAGTGGTAGTGACAAATTCTCTGATGAGTATTCCAATGGAGTAGAAAACTTTATTCAGTTTGCAAAGAAAAGTGCTGACATTAGAAATTGGATCCGATGTCCTTGTCGAGTGTGCAACAATGTCGATTTTCGTCCCATTTCTATTGTGGAGGATCACTTATTTGAAAATGGAATCATATCAGATTACACGCTATGGATACATCATGGGGAAACCTCAAATGTGGAAGTTGATGATGGAGACATTGACAATGAGGATAATGAAGAATTTTCCTTGTATGCAAATGATGGTATGCCAGATATGATACAAAATATATATGCTGGATCAATTTTAGGTCATAACACGAGTGAGCGGGAGGTTGGATCGAGCGACCCTATTCCAGAAGGAGAAGAAAAAAGGTTTAGTCGATTGCTGGAAGAAGCTCAACGCGAAGCGTACCCCGGATGTCAGAAGTATTCAAAGCTTTCTTGTCTTGTGAGGTTGTTACACCTTAAAACAATGAATAATTGGACAAACAAATCTTGGAATCAACTAATTCATTTCTTGAAAGACCTTCTCCCACCCGGTGAAACACTGCCCAAGTCATACAATGAAGCTAAGTCTATGATGCGAGATTTAGGTTTGGGTTACAACAAGATTCATGCATGCAAAAATAATTGTATTTTGTACAGAAAAGACTACGAAGATCTTGATGCCTGCCCTAAATGTGGAGAATCTAGGTGGGAGAAAAATTCTATAGGCCAACGCAAAAAGGTTCCGCAAAAGATCTTGCGACATTTCCCATTGAAGCCGAGGTTGCAACGACTATTTATGTCTAAGGAGATCGCTGAGGATATGAGGTGGCATAAAGAGAAACGTGTTGAGGAGGACAATATGTGTAGGCACCCGGCCGACTCAGAGGCATGGAAGGAGTTTGACAAGAATTTTAATTTGTTTGCACAAGATCCTCGTAATGTTCGTCTCGGGCTTGCAAGTGATGGCTTCAATCCATTTGGTAACATGAGTACTTCTTACAGCATGTGGCCTGTCGTGTTGACTCCATATAATTTGCCACCGTGGAAGTGTATGAAGGAGCCCTTTCTATTTTTGTCCCTTCTCATACCCGGAAAAGAGTCACCAGGAAACAATATTGACGTATACTTGGAACCTTTAATTGAGGAGCTGTATGAACTGTGGGAAGAGGGGATTGACACGTACGATGCTTATTCAGGACAAACTTTCAAATTGCATGCTGCTATTTTGTGGACGATTAATGATTTTCCCGCATATGCTATGCTATCAGGTTGGAGCACCAAAGGAAAACTTGCATGTCCTAACTGCAATAAAGAAACTTTCTCTACAACACTAGTACACGGGAGAAAGCAATGTTATAGAGGCCACCGCAGATTCTTGCCTGCAGATCACAAATGGAGAAGAAGTCGTAAATTTGATGGAACTGTGGAACGCGAGTCGAGACCGAGAGTACTTACAGGAGATGACGTGTTAAGACAATTGGAGGAAATTCCTCCCCATGAATTTACAAGGAAAAGGAAGCGTGGGGATGATGATCCACGTTTGAATTGGAGAAAAAAGAGCATATTTTTTACTTTGCCTTATTGGAGAACACTAAAAATAAGACATAATATTGATGTCATGCATGTGGAGAAAAACATATGTGAAAGCATTTTGGCTACACTTATGGACGTTAAAGGTAAAACCAAGGATAATGTGAATGCTCGTCTGGATCTAGAGTCAATGGGAATAAGAAATGAGCTTCACGTGGAAGAAGTTGGTGATAGATACACCATGAATCTTGGTTGCTACACTCTGGATGCGGAGGAGAGGAGGCGATTTTGTGAATGGTTAAAAATAGTTAAGTTTCCTGATGGCTATGCGTCCAACATCAGTCGATGTGTAGTTTCTGGTGGATCAAAGATATCTGGAATGAAAAGTCACGATTGTCACGTATTTTTACAAAGGTTGCTCCCTACTGCAATGAGGGGGTACTTGAGAAAGGATGTTTACAGTGCATTAACAGAGCTTAGCACTTTCTTTAAGGAGTTGTGCAGCAGAACCTTGCGGATGGATGTGATAGAGAAGTTAGAGGAAGAAATTGTACTAATCTTGTGCAAATTGGAGATGATATATCCGCCTGCATTCTTCGATATAATGATACACTTGGCAGTCCATTTACCGCAAGAGGCGAAGATTGCTGGTCCAGTTCAGTATAGATGGATGTATCCAATTGAAAGGTAAGAATCATCTCGTCATTACTAAAATTGTACTGAAACTTTTAAGTACTAGTTATTTCAAACATGTGTATGATATATGCTATTTTCACATAGGTTCTTGCGAACCCTGAAGCGATACGTTCGCAATAAAGCCCGCCCGGAAGGTTCAATTGCAGAGGCGTATATTGATAGTGAGTGCTTAACCTTTTGCTCATTGTATCTTAGTGGTGTGGAGACAAAGTTCAATCGAGATGAAAGAAATGAAGATGGAAGCCAAGGGAATGGTTTGCTGGAAGTTTTTTCTCAAAGGGTGCGACCATTAGGATCAGGAAAACCATTCGTTCTAGACATGGACGATTATGAAAAAGTCAAATGGTTTGTGCTGAACAACAGCCCCGAGTTAGATTCATATAGAAAGTAAGTTTACTAAATTTTAGGTATTTTTAAATAACTCTATAGTTATTTTGAGTTACATTTAGTTTTTCTCTAATAATATATATTACAAACAGGTTACACCTAGAAGAACTTAAAAGTATCAGTGCTCACAATTTACAGCGGAGACACGAAGAGACATTTGCTCAATGGTTTGAAGATCATGTAAGTAATGTGATGTACTACGTTGTTACTGTTAGCAATTAAACAGTTAAAATTATTATTTTTAACTATCTATTGTTTATTTATGTAGATAACAAAGTTGCACAGTCAAGGTTCTAGTGAAGTTACTGAAGATATTTATTCTCTAGCTTGTGGCCCTGATCAACGAGCTGATAAATACTATGGTTGCAACGTCAATGGTATACGGTTTCATACTAAGGATCATGAGAGGAACCGGAAAACTCAAAACAGTGGTGTTCTTACTATTGGCGAGCATGACTCAACCGATATTAATTTCTATGGTTCACTACGGGACATTATTCAATTAGATTACATTGGTGGGCGGCGTGTGTTTTTGTTCAAATGTGATTGGTATAATGTCGGTGATAGGAGAATGGGAATTCAGACTGACGAATACTTGACTAGTGTGAATGTGTCTCGGACATGGTATGATGGAGACCCTTACATTTTAGCATCTCAAGCGGAGCAAGTATTTTACTTAGATGACATGAAGTTGGGTGGAGACTGGAAAGTGGTACAAAAGATCCAACCACGAGCAGTTTTTGATGTTCCAGAGGTGGAATTGGATCAAGGGCCTCGTCTTGAGGATGATCCAGTTGCTGACGAGGATGCATACCAACAGAACGATCCCTGTAACGAAATTCACGTCCAAGACGAAGTTGGAAACTACAACTCTCTGAATAAAGACGGTTCCGCACCAATCACAGTAGATGCAGATATGATGAGGCCGTTCATGAGAAAACAAATTGATGGTCATGGATTAAATAATGAACAGGAAGTGGAAGACGAAGACGAAGACGAAGAAATATTTGACAAAGAAGATGAAGACGAAGAATTATTAGACAAAGAAGATGCTGACGAAGAAGAAGAAAATGATGAAGACGATGACAGTGACGAAGATTAAGGATACTACGTTTAATGCTTAATTATTTTAAATATACTATACTTGTGTTTACGAACCAGTGCAAATTTTGTGTTTGGATGAACAATACATTTTTTAGTTTTTATCTAAAGTGTTACATGTAATGTTCTTTATTTTCTGTTTATGAACTACTTCTTACATGTAATGTTCTTTATTTTCTGTTTATGAACTAGTTCTTACCATGTAAAGTGTTACATGTAATGTTCTTTATTTTCTTTACGCAGATGGCACCGGGAATGAAAACTCGCAATCGTCGCCAACTAGCAAATATGCTTGTACAACCTAATCCTATAGTTGCAAGTTCCCAAACCTTGACCCCAGATTCAAGTTCAAATGGGCTAGTCTCAGCTCCAGATTCAAGTTCAAATAGGATCGTCTCAGCTCCAAATTCAAGCTCAAATGGGCTCGTCTCAGCTCCAGATGCAAGTTCAAATGGACTCGTCTCAGCAGACAGTGGTGGTAATATCGGTATGTCATGCGCTTATTTACTTTATCATGATTTCTTGGTCTCAGCTTCTTCTTCTCATGGCTTTCTAGGAGTTCTTCAATTAACTGTAGTCTTCACAGAATTCAGCACTATTCTGTACCCTGAACCCTGACACAATAATTGACCGAACTCATAAAGGACTTCCGATTTAACTGTAGTCTTTACAGAATTCAGCATTATTCTGTACCTTGAACCATGACACAATAATTGACCGAACTCAAAGGACTTGCGAGTAAACACGGCCTTCAAATTGTTAAACTTCCGCTGACCTCCCTCGTTTTACCAGAGTACTAACAGTTTCGATTTCAATACTGAATAACCTCAGCCAATTCATTTTTAAACACTCCTTATACTGTGATTTGATTAGTGGACCTCCAAATAGTTACATTTTGCCAACTCTGAGACTCTAGTAGATATGAAAATGTGTTAACTCTGTTAGTAGATATGAAAATGTGTAAATAATCTTTGGTGCTGTTAAATCCACGAGAGGATGTTTTACCACACGACTCCATGACCCAAGTTCCTACTGACTGGGGTCCCTTCCACTTTTCTCTCTGTAACTGCATCGCTTCTCCATCTTCAACCCAAAATACCAAATAGCCACCATCTTCAATCCAGATCAACACGGGTCCACAACTATCCATCATTTAGGCATCTCAATCTCCTACTAAAAAGAATCAACCGTTCATCAAGAATGTTATTTTGGGGTTTCATGCCGCTGCCACAAAATCCCAAATCATCCACATTCAAGATAGCAACAACCATCAAAATCTTATTTTGATATTTCTTGTAGTCTAATCTCTCTAATAATCTCTCGAATGGTTCTGGGGTTTCGTTTTTGTATTGTGGTACCCTGTTTTCAGTTTAAGTGTGGTCTGGTCCTATCAGTTTTGAAATAAGCACTCTCCATATCGCAGAGCAACTTAGGCATTAGAGATTTAAATAAACATTACCCTCTTCTAATTTGGGATTTGCTCTATTTGGTCAAACAGAGAAGCTGGACCTAGATTATTAGCGATTCCTGCAATGAAATCTAAAAATTATGATGTTAGACAAATCAACTTTATGATAAGGAGATGTTTTACCATCTTGCCTATAAGGAGATGTTTTACCATTCTTTTCTTGAATTTGGTCTCTCCTCCCAATAGATTTTGCTCTGGTTGGACTTTTGGGTCTTTTGTTATTTCAGTTTCCCTCCAATTTCTCTCTCTTTTGCTGTTCCTCTAGCTTTCCTCCCACCATGACGAGTCAGTCAATGAAAGAACCGAGCACTTCTATGGCAGTACTATAATGATTTGTAATACAAACAGGGGAAAAGTTGGGAACAGAACGGCAGAGATTGAAGAAGATGAAAACCAGCAGAGAGAGGGAGGGAGTTTGGATTAATTGTATTAAAAATATGGGTTGCTATATGACATAGTTAGGGTTCTGTGTTGGATCGATATATTTTAGATCATCACTTCTAATTGTGCTGGATCGATATATTTTATTTCTCAAAGTATTTCAAGAGTCTACAGTGTTAGCCACTTCGAGAATGAAGTCTTGATCCTTTTCTGAAAATCTTGTTATGTTATGCTTTTTACTGCTTGGATTCTATATCTATATTCTGGCGCATTTCTTTGTTGCGGCTTGTGTTAGGTCCTGTTATTTGTGAGCTCACAGAACAGCAAATTTGAGAATCATGTATGTTACATAGCTTTTTGTCTTGGTTCCCATAACCTAGATTTGTTACATCTTGTTTGTTCTGCAAGCCCAATCTCAAGATTTCTTCCTTTAGCCTTGAACTGCTTGACGTGAAACTGAATCGTTCTTGGCATAACGCTGGATGTTATACACTGTTGTATGTCAATACCATTACTGATCTTATTTATGTTGTCATTTACTGACGCACATTATGTGAGATTGGTGTGAAAATGTTCACAGGTGTTGTCGTAGCTAAAAAGGGTCGTGGTGTCTCTCGTAGCTTGTCACTGAAGAAATGTATAAAGAAAAATGGAGGAAACAAGTTACCGGTAACTTATCCGGAAGGAAAACTCAAACCGGTTGGAATGTGGGCCTCTATGTTCACCTCTGAATTGGGTGTTCTCTGCCGGAAAGCAAAATATCTTGAAGCAAAGTCGTGGGGTGCAGTGTCCATTAGTGAGAAAGAGAAGTTGTATGCCGCCATCAAGGTATAATAAATATTAAGACGATCATTTATATTTGATAATCTATAATTTGCACGAACAATATTTTTATATAATTGACTCCTCTTGTAGAACTCGTTCGACATCGAATTGAGTCTAAATGTCCTGACTGGTATGGAAGCACAATTAGAAATCTTGTACAAGCAGTGGATGCACAGGATGCACAAGCACTACAAGAAATATCCTTCAATGGAAGTTGCAATTGAGAACCCGTATCGCGGTGTTGCTAAGGAACATTGGGAAAAGCTTTGTCGTAAACATTTTGAAACTGAAGCATTCAAAGTGAGTTTCTACTGTGTAATACTACCTTTGTTCATAAATGCAAATGAATTCACTCATGTTAACTGGTTTCGTTTTCAGAAGAAAAGCAGGACAAACAAAGCAAATAGGTCAAAGCGTCAAATTCACGGATGTCTTGGTTCAAGATCATATGTTAATCATCGCTATATGACGGTAATTTCTTTCTAAACAACCATGAAATCCATGGACCTATTGCTTTTCTCTTCAATATCCTACAAACTAAAACACTGCATTTATGTTCTGTAGAGAAATAAGGAGACCCAGGAAGAGTCAGGTCCAATTCAGTTCTGGAAGGAAGTTCACTTTGACAAACGCACAAAGAACTGGAAATGCCAACGTGCAAAGGATCTTTATGTACGAAATAGTTAATTTTAGTCTACGATTAGTTTGAAGTTACATATACATATATTGTTTTGACAACAATTTTCTTACAATTATAGGACGAAATGATAGAGCTTCAGCAGAGTCCTCTTGAAGAGGAAGGAACACCCCTGACTGAGGATGAAATAGTCGAGCGTGTTCTTCGGAAGGAGTCAGGGTATATGCTGGGGGTCGGATACGGAGAGATACAACATGCTTCGTCAACACTAAGGCAACAGTATGCAGCTGAAGTTGGTCATGCAAAATCTAGGGCTGACGAAGCAGAGAGGCTGGCAGAAGCAGCGGAGAGACGAGCCGAGGAGGCAGAGAGGCGTGTGGATCATTTACATACCGAACTTTCAAATGTCAAAGAAACGGTGGAGCAGTTCCGTTCATTCATAGGTAACATTGGATCTGTAATTCCAGGTATGCGGAGTACCAATACCAGTGCTCTGATATCTCCGATGAGCACTCCTAATCACGTTCAATCCGAGTCTCCTCGTAGTCCTCGTAGTGCCTGGTAAGAGAATTTTTCCTCCTTATATAAGTATAATTGTTGTCATATAATTTGAATGATCATATATGGGAACTGTAGCATGATTGTCTCTTGCACACTGTCCTCATCTAATTTTTGTTAATTTGCAGACACGGTTCATTTGCACATCCGTTAGGAAATAAATTGATACAATGTCTGACCAAATAACAACAAATGGTTCACAACCAAAGATGAACATTCACATTCATATTGCAGCAATATGTCCACTTGAGAATACCATGTTCAGTATCTACATGATATTATGCTAGTGATTATTTCAACATCATGATGGTTTAGCGGCATTCTTTTTTGCTATTCAAGCAGTGATCTGAATGCGTGTCACAAGAGGTCCAAAGGGCTTCCATATGGTGAATAACATATTCTTAGCCCTTAGGTATTGTTTCACCAGATCGACTGATGCTATGTGATTCCAAGGCTGTGATTCATGGAGCTGCGTTTAGTTTTTCACTTCAGTTGCATAAAAAAGAACTATTCATGGCATAGGAGGCTTAACAGCGCAGCGAAAAATATGTGCAGATGAATCAGAGACACAAGTTATATGGGTTTTATGTTTTACTTGTTTTCTAATATCTGAAGAAGTGGGAGGCTTGGTATCTGGTTGCGTCTTAAACACTTGTCTATAATCTTAGAGTCTAGATTGATGTTCATGTCCAATACAGCAATCTCTTACATTTATTTTGATTTATACTGGTCTGTTATGATTTATCTTCAATGTCATGAATACTGATGGATCACTGAATCGTGTTTCTTTCTTTTTTTTTTTTTTTTTTTTTTTTCTTTTTTTGCAGAACCTGAAGACTAGAGAGCAGCCTATACCAGCAGGAGACGGAAATGTGCCCCCTGTGCAGTATTCGTTGGAGTCCCTTATGAATCAGCCCATGCAAGCCCCTGATAGATACCCTATTCCTGACTCAAGTGCTCAGGGTGTAGATATCCCCAGCTTTTCTATTCCATTTGCACACTTTTTTATTCCATTTGCACATCCGTTAGGAAATAAATTGATACAATGTCTGTTTCATTGCGTTTTTCATAGATTTCCGAACGACATGTAGTGCTAAGTATTAGCACGGCTAGATGATAATAATTATGGATGATTCGACTGTGCGGATTGCAGTCAGAATGTATATTTACGATTATTTGATATTTTTAATGCAATTTATTTGCAGATTGTGCGCTATCAGTAGTAGTATTTTTTCAAATTTTATTTATTTCATATTATTAAGCTTCGAATAAGTGGTCCTCTTTTGAGGAAAATGTTACGAAATTTCCCTCGAAAGAGGGGTTTTTTGTTACGATTTAGGTGACAAAAAAATTGTATCTTGTTATGCGAGTTGCAGTTTTGTTACAAAATTGAGGTTACGAAATGTCACTCATAGTGGTGATTTGTTACCATCTTTGCCTCTCTTTTGTTATAACATATTCGTTGTTGTTTATGATGTAGCGGTTGGTTTGTTGTTACGAATTCTCATCTTTTTGTTACAAGTATTCGATCATATAACTACAATTTTGTTACGTATACAAGGATATTTTATGACGGACTACTGTAGTGGAAACTATATAATCTATGACGGAAAGTTCATAACAAAAAAGTATATCGAAATTGTTACCAAACTTTGTTGCAATACATATAATATTCTATTACAGCACCGTCGTAACAAACTGTTGGACATTTAGTTACGAACAACTTCATTGTAACATTAATTTCTAGCCACGGACATAATGCAACGACGGTGTTACGAATTAAATTTCGTAACCCAAACCTCTTGTTACGGGATTTTGTTCACTTGTTACGAGAATTTTCTTAACAAAAATGTTAATTTCTTGTAGTGTGAAAAGACCGTTGCAACTGTTCACGTCCATTCAAAGAACTTATTACCGTGCATCTTCTAAGAGACACGTCTGTATTAAATGCACACTTTGAATCAATCAGAAAATATTGCAAACCCCACTAAATCTACCGGCGAAATCTTCAACACACACGAAACGATAGATCTTAATGATGAAACGTAAATCAAAAGGAATCAGAGGGTGACTTATTGGAGAGGAAACTAGGCGTTGACAATAGATTAGGGTTTGAGGTTATAATTGTGTTTTCCTGGTGGTAGCGGGGCAATTAAGACCTCTGTAAGAGCAGCAGAGTCCAATTATGAGAATCAATTTTAAGGAAGTATTTTCCATGATATCTATTTTAAAACCAAGAAAATAAAGTACGAAGCTATTGTATCACAAACACACATTTGTAAATATAATTAGTTTTTCTTTGAAGGAAAATATGTGTGATCAAATACACGTTCACTGACATTAGTAAATATCAATATCAATTTCGTCGGCCGTGATTACTACATGTAATATCAATTTGTTGCATCAAACCATAGATTTTGATGTCCTCTTCTTAGAAAAAATTAAAGAACAATTTGTACTATGATATCCTCTTGTTAGAAAAAATTAAAAACAATTTGTACTATACTCTTTCTGCGACACATGAATTCCAATTACACGTGCGATGACACAATTGTCAACCTCCAAACCGTACGGCAACGCCCGGTGCAATGGCACGCCGCGCGCAACGCGCGCGGAGTGAACCTAGTATATATATATATATATATATATATATATATATCAATGGGCTGGCACGGCCTGCGCTGAACCGGCCCGGCTATAGGGATCCGGTTCTGTGGGCTTATGTAGCACAGGTGCGGGAGGTGGTGCGGGTGCAGCGGGGCGATGATTTTATTTACATTTTTATTTTATCACTCGTGATACCATTATACTAATATAAAACAACAATACTAGTAATCAAATTATAATCAAACATAAATTCATACACAGATTCAAAGATACAGATTCAACAATATAATCTTTTCCTGTCGTTGCTCGTAGCTGTGGAGAGACGAGTAATCTATGGGTTAGAAATGTTAACATAGATGCACATTTTTTTTTATTAAATTCTAGTTGTATTTTAGAGGACATCTCAACTAAAACTTTCACAATGACCCTGCCTTATCTAGAAAGAATCCGCGATGCACCCGATGCGGGTGCGCGACCTTCCCGAAGCACCCGTGCGACATAGCTGTGGGCCGAGTCGGGCCTGGGGTCCTTGCTTCTAGGACCGGCCCTGGGTACAATGGACCCGCCCTCAGCCCGGCTGTCCTCCTCTAAGTGGTCTGGTCCTGGGCCGGTTAAGCCGGTGTGACAACTCTTATCATAGTCGCTCCTGTTAATAACCGCTTGTTGCACCTGATCAGTTTGCTAGCTTCTCTTGTTTGTTAGATCCTTTACCTCAGTTAGGTACACCACGAGGTCGAGGGTGGTTCAATTTACGATTCAATTAATTGCTTGAACTTGGTAAAAACATGTTTCACTCGGCTTGGTAATATCTTTTGCAGAACCTACTTGGCTCATGCACAAAAAGAAAATTGTGTTGCCTGCATAGCAAATTGGATGAAAATGTACTTTGTTACAGATCTTTTTACTCGCTGAAATTTAATACAAGAAATGCTGAATTTCATGTACCTTTCAGGTGATGAAACTTTGAGCTTGGATTCGAAGAACACGGGTTATGAGCTAGCGCTGCTGGTATGCAGGGCGATTCTCAAAATCTTTGAACTTTGATCTTCAACCAAGTACACGAGTGTATCATTGATGATGCACGTGATCCGCTGGTGTGGCTCCTGTTTTTCCATTATTATCTCAGCCAAGAATTCCCGGAATGGCATTTTACAGTTTTCGTTGAGCCCTACAAAAGAAACATATCAGATCAGCACAGATAGTCCAACAATAATGGTATATGAAGGCGAAATATGGATGGTTTGAAGGTTTGGGGAGAGAAGTCTTTGGAGTGCAGGATAGCGCCGAGCAGATGCATTGGGGTAAAGTGTCGTTGCCATGGACACCATATGAAACTTCTATGCGACAGCTGACGTCCAGCCTCATCTTTTTTTTTTCTTTTTTTTTTTTTTTTTTTTTTTTTTGCACAATAACCGCGATTATATTACATTAATAAACAAGAAGCACCCTCCACGGTGCGCTACAAAAAGTACTAGGGATACTACAGGCAATCCGAAGGCCTATATACAGAACCAAAACGTGCAACACAAAAGTGAACCGAAACATCAAGATACGCCAACACTTAGTAACTACCCCTGCGGATTGTACAAGTTGTAGAGACTGCATTGCTGTCATTATCCAGTAGGTGTTTCAGATTTGTAGGAGGATCTTGAATGGAGACAAAAGCTTCTGGTTGACGGGCGCCAGAGGTTGCCAGAAAGTCAGCTACTGCATTGGCTTCACTAAATATTGGACGGACCAGCCACTGAGGTGAATAGAGAGAAGGAGCCTGCAATCCGTGACAATAGTCGCTTTTAAACTAGTGGTACCCCTTTGTTTTTTGAGTTCATTTTTTATTGTAATTCGTAAGTGCGCATTACTATATGATTTAGGACATCAAGCACCAGTGGTCTAGTGGTAGAATAGTACCCTGCCACGGTACAGACCCGGGTTCGATTCCCGGCTGGTGCATTCATAAAGGCTATGATGACATTTAGCGCCCTTATTTGGCAGTTGGGTCTGCCAGGTTTCCTGAAAATTGGATGGAATTGTAGGTGCTTCTGAGCTTTGTTTTTTTATGACACCTAACAAGACTGTTCTGGGAAAATCTTTATGGAAACTTGAAGAGTTCTACGAATCCGTCATTCATTTTTAAATCTGGTGTTGCCTTTTGATTGAGAGCATCATATAGAACTGGAATTCCATATCCAGATATAGCTGCAATTGTGTTGATTAGGAAATAAGAAGGATGGATTAGTTGATCTTCTGCCATCTTTGTAGTTATAGAACAGAAGTTCCATTTCATATATTATTTGTACCATCTTTCTATAAATGTCTGCAGAATTGAAATATCCACCCATGCTTCCATATATGATTCATTCTATGGCCAGATTAATGTCCAGAGGTGCATTCCTGAAAGAATACATTCAATTCAAGAATGCCGGGAGTTCAAACCTCCAAGCTAACTAATGGAAAATCTTGTTAGTTACCACTGTCCAACCATGCATCTTTGCTACTGCTAATCCACTCATGAGCAGTTGATATATATATATACTAGTCATGATCATTCTATTGCCTGCCAATCCGCTTTGCTTATTGGTAAGCGAATCTCGAGCTGCTGCATTTACCTGTTACATAGTGACAGACAAGCTAATTGTATTTTACAGCGGCTCTCTTTTGCTACTCTGTGTAATAATATGTTGATTCATCTGCTGCCGATTTGTAAGATGAGAAAGCTAGTATCTGTTCGAAGGAACTCTTACATAAAACTTAGAAATAAAACCTTAACATGTAGAACTTGGAGTGGCGTTTAGTGGTAGGGTACTTTGAGCATAGGTTTGCTAATTTGACTTCCATCTCCCTTAGAATAGGTTTAGTTTAAAAAAGTAGAAATTAAAATAAAATACAATAAAAGCTAGACATTATTATGGGAAAAAGAGTATCATACATATCTTAGGCATTTACTGCATGAAAAAAGGGTAAAAGACAACTTCACACCCTGAAGTTTGATGGAAAGACACACACACACACATGTAAACAATTATCAGTCATAGGAAAAATATAAGTTTTGCTACTAGTTCCAGTTCAAGTTAATTTGTCCATCTCCAAGTCAACAGTAATCGTTGGGTGACTACTTCAATAAAACTTTGAAAAGTATGTTTGAAGCTGTATCTGCAGAACCATCCATATCCTAGATAATTTTGTCAGTTGCAACTTTGGCCAGTTGTGGTTTTCATCTGTTATGCCCCACCAGTGCGCTCATTTTTCGTCTTTCCCTTTGTCCTCCTCCCTCTGATTTGTTGGGAAACCCTTTGTCAGTTGCAACTTTGGCCAGTTAATTTTGTCTGATTTTTCTTCTGTACTTGCACAATGTTTGCTAGGTCGTCGGGTCATTAATTGTTACAGTCCCAACCCATGTCAACTTCCCAAGTCAAGTCACTTGTCCCCAGCATTGGCCTAATATCTACTTCTGTCCCCCTCTAGTTGCTTGGTAGGTCGGTCGATAACGTGTTGAATTTGCAGTACATTTTCCTGCAAATTGCAATGTATGATGACCGCTACCTATTAGAAACACACACGAACACATCAACTGGACAACTTCATTCATTCATCTGGGAAAAAGGCTTGTTGCTGTTGTTGTAGAAACTAACATATCTACACGTGCTGGAGAAGCTTCATCCACGTCCTGGAGGTACCATCAGTTGTTGATGTGAGAAAGTTATTATGACACATTTGGTTTGAGTTTCAGTAAAATAAATTCATCCAGATAGAGTACTCTTTGTTTTAACCAACAGAGAGACTAGTTTTGGTAATTCTTGGAAACCAAAGGATTACCGGAAACAGGATCAAAACTCTGAATTTGAAACATTAAGCTAGTCACTGGCCACTTTCCAACAGGAAGAGTTGGGAAATCAAATTCAGTGACATTTGAATAACAAAAATCTTTTATTACTCCTATATCTTTTATGACAATTATGACTCTGTTCCTCACTGCTTGGCTGGCTTTCCGTAAGGTGTGAATTTTGAAAATCAGCCCGTCGTGTTCTAAATTTTACACATATGTGTTGGAGTATTTTTCTTTCCAACCTTGTCCGAAACTTCAAAACGTCATTTTCCTCTTTAAATTTCAGTGAGTCCTCTCTCAGGGGTCAATCCTCCCAAGTCAAGTCAATTTGCCACTTTTGTGGTTCTCTTCTGTGATGATCCCACCAGTGTTGTGATTTCTTCCTCCATTTTTTGTCCTCTGCACCACCACCACCACACGTGTCGCCATCTCTTATCCTTGTACATCATCATTAGTAAAAGCATCGGTCTATAGGACTTGTTTTGATAGATTTCGACATAATTTCTACATGGAAAACACTAGGCAAAAATATGAAAAATCTGTCTTGAACATTTATTGTACTGAAGGACTTGACTTTTACACCAGTTGTCAAATTTGAATAAATACATGAAGCATGCCTGTTTTCTCCTGGAAATTCACGAAGCAGACCCGATTGGAACAACACCACGAAGTGGCTAATGTTTGATAGGTCAATGTGTCTGCCTTCTATGGTCCCCGAAGAGAAGGGCTTCGATGAGTTTATTTCCTGGTGGACACATATATTTCCACATGTATAAATATGGTGCCGAAGTTGTGAAATGAAGGAAAATACCTCAATTGCTCTTAATCATTCCAACTTCTTCTGAGATCCCACCAGCTTATTATATGGGCAACCTGGAGATGATTTTCTCATCACCTCAATTTTTTCTATTTTCTCTTTGTGCTTGTTTCCTCATCCTTCATAGTTTCGAATTTCCTCCCTCTGTATGCGGTTCTTTCACTGAAGCCGCACGAGGGAATGAAACTGATCAACAAGCATTGCTCGCATTCAAGGCTGCAATTACCCGTGATCCTTTTGGGGCACTCAGTTCATGGAACCACTCCCTCCACTTCTGTCAGTGGTTTGGTGTCACGTGTGGTCGCCTACACCGCCAGAGAGTCACTAAGTTGGACTTTGATCATAAGAAATTGGAGGGTCCCATTACCCCCCACATTGGAAATCTCAGCTTCCTGCGGGTGTTGCGGTTGCGCAACAACAGCTTGACTTCGAAAATTCCACCAGAAGTTGGGCGATTGCGAAGACTGCAAATAATTACACTGCGGAATAACTCTATTGGTGGAGAAATTCCGGTTAATATAACAAGGTGCTCTAAAATGTTTTGTTCTTGAAATAAGCGGCAACAATTTGGAAGGCGAGATCCCTGCAGAGGTCGGTATGCTTTCCAAGCTAGAGTTCCTGTATATTGGTCAGAACTTCAAAATAGGTGGAGCTATCCCTACTAGTTTGGTAAATCTATCATCTCTTCGAGTTTTCTTTGCAGCACAGAATGTCATTGGTGGGAGTATACCAGACCAATTGGGTCGTTTGAGTAAGTTGGAGTATTTTGGAGTTGGTTTCAACAATTTGGTTGGGACGATTCCACCATCAATCTGGAATATCTCTTCTATCGAAACTTTTCAAGTGGGAGATAATCATATTGGAGGAAGGCTTCCTTCAGAACTTGGAGGAATCATCTTTCCACGTCTGTCCAACTTCCTCATTTATGACAACTTGTTTACAGGAACTATTCCTGTTTCAATTTCTAATGCCTCCTACCTAGAGGTTTTACATATGAGTAATAACAAGCTGACTGGAGATGTCCATCCAATGGAGAAACTTGTGCATCTCCGCGAGCTCTACTTCAGTAATAATTTTCTAGGAACTGCTGGTGAAGTTCATGACTTGAGCTTTCTGTCTTCACTAACAAACGCCACCAACTTGGAGGCTTTATCCATTCTCAACAACAATTTTGGAGGGGAGTTGCCTAGCTCGATTGGCAATCTTTCAAGTAATAGTCTAAGGGTTCTCTACTTGGGGTCTAACAAAGTACATGGAACCATTCCCCACCAAGTAGGCAATCTAGTCAGTTTAGAGAGACTTAACTTCAGGAGCAACAAATTAACAGGTAACATTCCCTCAACTATTGGTAATCTGGTTAAACTACAAGTACTTGCTCTCCAAAATAACGATTTGTCTGGTATCCTTCCACCCGCTGTTGGAAACTTGAGCATTTTGTTGTACCTTTATACGTATGAAAACAGACTTCATGGTACAATTCCTTCTAGTTTGGGGAACTGCACTAGTTTGCTGCACCTCAAGATTTATTCAAACAATCTTCAAGGTAACATACCAAGGGAGATTTTTTCTGCTTCGTCGTTAATTATTATGGACCTTGATGACAATCGTTTGACTGGAAACCTTCCAGCAGAAGTTGGAAGTTTGGTAAATCTCAACAAACTTCATATCTCTCTAAATATGTTGTCTGGTAAAATACCTAACACTTTAGCAAGTTGTGTACAACTAAAAACACTAGAGATGGGAGTCAACAACTTCTCGGGTATTCTTCCTCCTTCCTTAAGTTCATTAAGGGGTCTCGAGGTCTTTAATCTTTCTCAGAATAATTTCTCAGGCACAGTGCCTAATTATTTGGTGACATTCTCTTTTTTACAATCTTTAGATCTTTCCTTCAATGATTTCGAGGGTGTGGTTCCTGAACGCGGTGTTTTCAAGAATACTTCAGCTTTCAATGTCGGGGGAAACATCAAGCTTTGTGGAGGAATTCCTGAACTTCGCTTACCTACCTGCAACTCCAAGCATCCCAAGAAGAAACTGAGGGTGAAACTAATAATTGGCTTAGCTATTGGGGTCACAGGAGTTGTCATGTTTTTGCTTTTCCTCTACCTCTGCTGGTCGAAGAAGCCAAAGAAACTACCATCACTTTGTTCTCCATGGAACCCTCTCTTGAAGTTGTCGTACCAAAATCTTTATGAAGCCACCGACGGGTTCTCGGACGCAAATTTGATCGGTGTTGGTAGCTTCGGTGCGGTTTACAAAGGACTTCTTCATCAAGGTCAACACATTGTAGCGGTGAAGGTTCTAAACCTTCAACACCGAGGAGCAAGCAGAAGTTTTTTGGCAGAGTGTGAGGCTCTGAGAAGAATCAGGCACCGAAACCTTCTCAAAGTTCTCACTGCATGTTCGAGTATTGACCATCAAGGTAATGACTTCAAAGCTCTTGTTTATGAGTGCATGCCCAATGGGAGCCTAGATGACTGGCTGCATTTGCGTGAAAGCCAATATGAGATTGAAGCTGATGCGAAAAACCTAGATCTTTCTCAAAGGTTAGATATCATAATTGGCGTGGCTTCCGCGGTTGAATACCTTCATCATCGTTGCGAAGAGCCAATTGTTCACTGTGATTTAAAGCCAAGCAACATTCTTCTGGACAATGATATGGTTGCGCATGTTGGTGATTTTGGATTGGCAAAGTTTCTTCAAGAAGGCAGATCTAATCAATCTTCTAACAACCAGTCAAGCACCATTGGTCTAAGAGGATCTGTTGGTTATGTTGCTCCAGGTACTATTTCTACCTCAATACTTAGATGTTATATATTCTTTTATTGTGTTCCATCTAACATTTCTTCAAGACCGTGAATGTAAAATGTGTAGACCTTGAATGATGCTTCTTTTACGGGTTTCATGTCTTCATATAGTTCAATGCATTTTTCTGCTATAGTATGGTTCAATAATCTTTGAAGAGTTGCAGAATATGGGATGGGGAACGAGGTTTCAACCTTTGGTGATGTCTATAGCTATGGCATCATTGTGCTGGAGATGTTTACTGGGAAGAGACCTACCGATCATCATTTGTTCAATGGTTGTTTGAATCTCCGAGACCACGTCGAGATGTCCTTGCCTGAACAACTGGAGACGGTTGCTGATCCAAGGATACTACTGTTTGATGAGAATGGGGACACCACAAGAAGCCATACTCGGGACCAAAATTCCACTCTTGGCAATGAAGAGATGAAAGAGTGTTTGCTTTCGATTTTCAGGGTTGGAATTGCTTGTGCTCAGGAGCTACCTAGGGATCGAATGGCTATTAATGATGCCATCATTCAGCTGCATTCGATCAAGAAGGCTCTCCTCAGGACCACTGCTGCGCTGGCAATAGGGTGTCAAGTTCCATAATAACTAGTAGGTAAAGTTTCTATACTACGTACATTTTAACATGTCTTCCGTCAATTATCGAGCAACTTCAACAAAACATGGACATTGGCAGAAAAAGAATTACTGGTTAGGATCTCTTATTTTAGTTAAAACTAATTTGTTTTTTTTTTTTTTTTTTTTTTTTTGTTTTTTATTCGCGCAGGTGCTATGGTGTCTAATTGCTCTTGGAAATAATGTTAAAAGGTTTTCTGCAATTTTCTTTGGATACTTCCAGCATACAGAGCCTGTGCTTTAATTAGTTTGCTTCTTTTCTTCGTTTTGTGTTTCCTGTACTTAATTGCTTCAGAATCTGAAGATAATGTTTTCTGTTGTTAAGGATTTTTTCAGATTGACTTCCCAAAATGAGAAATAATAAATTATTCTATCTTGACCCTCCGCTTCCACCATACCAGGAAGACGAGGATAAAGGCATATTTGGTGGATTCGGATGGGAAGTTGTGTTGGAGTATAGATGCACAGTCCCTGTTGGACTGGCTGCTGGTTTTGTGATAATTGCGGGAGCTCGTAAATGTGTCTTCAAAGTTTGTTATTTGTGTAATTCTTTGAGTCTCTTTCAAGGTTTATATTCCTTATGTTTAAAGTACCATCATCCCGCAGAGATGGTGCATTCAAACTCTAAATTGTTAAGTTTTTTAAGGAGGCGTGCTGCTTATATTTGAATTTTAAGTTGCTACTTCCAATGTTATCCTCGCTTTCTCTTTTTCCAAGACGAACTACGATACATATAATATACATGGGATAATGTTGGAACTCGATCATATTTTGAAGCTTTAAGAAGTAAAATGAAGGTATTAGTGATTATCATGTTGTTGCTCTCATGGAACCTGCAATTTACAAAGGAATTATCAGAGATGTAACTGTATGAAGAACATGGAACCTTTATTAGGGTCCAGCATAAGTTGCTAATAGGGTCAATGGAGTTGCAGCTTTGCTGGTAGCATCAAATATTGTACATGAAAGAGTCATGAGTGATGATGGCAATCTAATGATCAGCATGTAGCTTGTCTTGATATCCTTCAGTTGTCTCGACCAAGTAGTATAGAAGTTATCATTGTTATGTTATTTGAAACCTACTTAATTAGAGTGTCACAGTGGTTGAATATGTTGTGTGGGACTATGATGTTACAAGCCTCTATGAAGCATGAGAGTTAAAAGTGTCTCTCAAAATGGTTTTCTCATCTCCGTTTCTCTTCTTTTTTAATCCTTGAATCTTGTGGACAGTGTCGTCCTGCATAAATGTTTCCTGCACTTTTTTTGGCTTTCACAAGTGTTTCGGACAAAGAAATCATAGTGGCAACATGACCAAGATTTCCATAATTATGATGAAAAGTGTGGTGGATTGGTGTGTGCTGCTTGGTACTTGGTCAATAAAGTGCGAGTAAATGTGTGAACTCATGAATAACCGTTGCTGCAAACTGAGGCGAGGAAACTTTTTTAGGGCACATCTCCTATGACCTATCAGTGTTTTAATCAGCATTCCAAGTGTAGTTTTGAAATTTCAATAGACTAGCATCTCATGTTCACAAAAGTATTGATGTCTGCAAGAAACTGATACTATTCAATAGCAGCTCTTGCTAAATTATACTAGTATAAAAAGCGAATGGAAGAGTAACCTCAATTCAACTCAGCCAATACCAACACAGTTTCTTCTCTTTCACCCCATTTCACTTTTTTTCACTGTTCACCAGGTCACTTTGATCTGGTGATTTGGATAGTAAAATGATGCAATTTTTTGATAATTTTTTCATGTAGAGTAAAAGTTGCTCTATAACACGGTGAAAATTTATCAAAAAATCGCATCGTTTTCTGATCCAAATCACCCGGTCAAAGTGACCCAAATGCGAGTAAAAATGGTCAAATGGTGTGAAAGAGAAGAAACTGTGGTAACTACTTTTGAGTTTCTGACAGAATGTACCTTTTCAATTGACTAGAAGTCTAAACCATTCAAAATTTAGGTTTCAACCAACGTACCTGATCCAGTGATCCCTTTATAAACGGATTGGATCAGATCTAATTGTCATCCCTACTAATTGGGTCTCATATATGCGGTTCTACGTATTATCTCCAGTGACCTATATGGAGTAGTTTTTACATGTCATCGGACCAGTGATCTTATGCTGACCACTCCAACAAATTCTGAACCTGCAGCTTAGGATGTGCTTATATTTGCACGCTGGACTTAGTTCCCTTCTCCTGCCCATGGAAGCTCGTTTTGACCTTTCGGTTGTAATTAGACCCAGTGAATGATCATGTGGGTTGGAGGACCGCCAAACCGGCCCGGATCCACAGCCGCTCTCTTTTGCTGATACTCTGTGTAATAATATGTTGATTCATCTGCTGCTGACTTGTAAGATGAGAAAGCTAGTACCAGTATCTGTCTAAAGGAAATGCAACATGATATTATACAAAACTTGGAAATAAATCCATTAAAATTTAGAACATGGTGTGTCGTCTAGTGGTAGGGTAGACGATCTGTTGAATCCTTAAAAGTTATGAATAGTCACAAAATCCTCCAGTATAGAATCCACAACAGCTGATCGGTATCCCTAGTAAGCATTGTTGAGTGAATGTTTCATCCAGAGACCCCTTTATCCATTAGGTTCCTGGCTGTTAGTAAATCCACTTTGCTTATCTCTAACTAACCTACCTGTTAGTCAATTTCTTTCGTTCTTTTTTTGGGGGAAGGAATCTTTCGAGCAAAATGTACTCATGCGGCAAAGAGCTTAGTGATAGACATTAGACAATGCATCAGCAGAAGATCTGATAGGTTCAACAGTTGTTACATGGTGTTTGTTAGTCTGGATTCACGGACGATGCCAGACTTGCCAGTTAGGCTGAACTGCTATGCGATATGCTAGCTAGGTATGACTACATACAAGCTCATTTTTAATTGCATGCAATCTCCTGTGTTTTATGCTCGAATAGTCAAATATTATTACCATCCTTGTTTTTCCTGAAAATTAACTTTTTTTTGTGAGTTCCATATTAGTAACTTAGGAAGTCCATTAATGGCAAATGATATACAAGAGAGCCGTATATATTGTTAATGGCTTCCACTGGACATCTTGAGAGGCAGAAACAAAGAAACTGAACCTTTTTATTATGATAATGAGTCGTAACCTTCAAAATTTGAGGCAGATCTTCAGCCAAGTACACAAGGGTATTGTGGATGGTGCAGGCGATCTACTGGTGTGGCTACTGTTTACTTTTAAACTAGTATCCCTTTGTTTTTTGAGTTCATTTTTATTGTTAACTATGAAATTGTAAATTACTATATAGTTTGGGACATCAAGCACCAGTGGTCTAGTGGTAGAATAGTACCCTGCCACGGTACAGACCCGGGTTCGATTCCCGGCTGGTGCATAAAAGGCTATGATGAAAATTAGCGCCCTTATTTGGCAGTTGGGTCTGCCATGTTTCCTGAAAACTGGACGGAATCGTAGGCGCTTCTGAGCTTCTTTTTTTTTTTTTTTTTCTTTTTTTTTTTTTTTACCTCACAAGACTGTTCTGGGAAAATATCTACGGAAACTTGAAAAATTCAACAAATCTGTCATTCATTTTTAGATCTTTGTAGTTATAGAACCGAAGTTCCATTCAAACCTCCAAGCTAACTGCTGGAAAATCTAGTTAGTTACTTACTACTGTTACTAATCCACTCATAGTGATAGACAAGCTAACTGTATATTTTATAGCGGCTCTCCTTTGCTGCTACTCTGTAATATTATAATATGTTGATTCATCTGCTGCCGATTTTGTGAGAAGAGAAAGCTAGTATCTGTCCAAATGAAATGCAATATGATATTATTATATAAACTTTGAAATAAAGGTAGAGAGCACGGACCAATATTTTCATACTTGAGGGAGTACACTGACATGTCAGATAGTAGAAATGTTGAGGATATTGGAGCTTGGTTTAAGATCAGTATTACTAGAGCTGATAGTAACTCTAACAAAAAGTACCAAGATATGGGTCGGGTAACTAACTCATCCTAGTAAGTAAATAAGGAATCATAACTTTACCATGCCGTGAAAGCCAGAGAATAAAGTTACAGAAAGGGTTTTTTTACCCCTATAGATCCGATCCCTTTGTCTTTTAACACTGATTATGTAGCCTACTTATAAATGAAAAGCTGAACTCCCTAAATCATAGAATTTTCACCACTACAGTCGAGTGAAGAAACTGACTTTGTTGAGTAGTAACCGAATAAATCTTCTTAGCTTAGATGCTTTTTATTAAACTGAAAGAAATGGATTCACTTGTTTCAAACAAGATTCTAATCAGATAGTACTATATAACCTTAGAAGGAAGGGAACTTGACAGGTCCACGACAATGGTTTTCTTGAGCTATCCGAGGGCAGTCTATAATGTAGTTTCCGTTGACACAAAGAACAACTTGGTAAAGCTGAGGCTTCCCTGATTTGTCCTTGTTACACCACAATCCTGGCATTTGCCCGACGTTTACTCTTATGGCTTCCAAGATATCTCCTGTATCGTATAGTTTTCCGTTTGGTTTGATTCCTGTAACATTAATTGTTTCCCAATGTAAAAGAATGATTCTGGATTGTCTAGGAAGAGAACATTTGTCCTATGTAGTTGAAAAGCTTTTTTTTTTTTTTTATCCTCACCTGCACCAGCTAGTGCTTTTAGGATGTTGGCTTTTTTCATGTATCTGATAACTCTTGAGAAGTACTGGTTTTGGCTGAGGCGTGAGCAAGTTCCATATTGCTTCCATTCCTTTCCCATAATTTCGCACCATCAGCCCTCGGACAGGTGAGCGATGGCCAATGCTTCTCAAGCGATTTCGTGAGGTTCGAGGCCTGTGCCAGAAAAGAAAAATCCATGTCATTATATCTGTTAAGAATCCTCTGGGGTTCCACCTCAAAATCATTTAGTAATGACAGGAGATCTTATTAGGCATAGGAGAAACAGACAGAGTCCCAATGTGGGACAAAAAACGATTCTCAACAATATCATACTATGTATTTGGTTTACAATGGTTGGAGAAACCTTCCCTGCTGAAATATTTCACAGAAGTAAAAAAAATAATTTGAAAAATAATAATAATAATAAACAAAAATGGTGTACCTTGGGTATCTTGAAATGGGAGTTAGGATTGCAGAACTCTAGTAGTTGATCTCCCATATTGAAGTTTAGAGCAGGCCATAACCCAGCAATGGCAAAGTCCTTTGCAGGCTCTCTGTTTGCTGCATAGCCATTACCACTACTTGCAACGCATGAAGATGAACCAGGCCACTGCAGGGAGACAAGTGCATATGAAATTAGCAAATATAAAATGAAACATCCTTCCGCGAACACACATGAGATAAATACATAACAACACTATAACATACCTGCAGGACAAAGTAGAAGTAATCTACTGAAAGGCATGGAACTGCTGAAATAGTAAGTGAAAAGATGATGAAAAGGGAGAAAGCTGATGCTGATTTCATTGTTTCCTTTCTTTATGATCGGTTAAGCTCAATTGCTCAAGTTCTCAGCTGATTTTGTTGATTCATATTGAGGTAGTGCTTTTACAGGTCACATAACTTCTTCTTTTTTCTCAAACCATAAACGTGCATTTGAACGAATCTCATCAAAGAAGAGTTGCAAGTTGCATTTAATTTTATCTGGCATGTGCCAAGAAGCAAAAATCTCCGTAAGAGATTTCTGACCTCTAACTTAGCTGTTTTTATGCATTGGGGAACAAAAAAAAAAGAGAGGCATGGTACGAGGTAATATTAGTCTAAGCTACAATTAGCTGGATAGCACATTTATCAAGTACAAACTAATACTTCTTAATTTAAATCAATTTTAAAATGTTTTAAAATATTTGTTTGCATCAGATACATATCAGATTCTGTCTCCACCGAATCTTGGATTTCATTCAGCCATTAGGTGATCATTATTCCGGGGAAATATTGATTGCGAGCAAGAACATATGAAAATATTGCATTATATAGAAACAATCGGTGCTTCATTGTGGACACCATATGAAACTTCTATGCGACAGCTGACGTCCAGGCTCATCACTTCTAAACTAGTATCCGTTTTGTTATGTTTTTTGTGTTCAGTTTGTCTACATGGTTTTGGACATGAACACCAGTAGTCTAGCTATATGATTTGGACATGAAGCACCAGTGGTTTAGTGGTAGAATAGTACCCTGCCACGGTACAGACCCGGGTTCGATTCCCGGCTGGTGCACTAATAAAGGCTATGATGAAAATTAGCGCCCTTCTTTGGCAGTTGGGTCTGCCATGTTTCCTGAACATTGGATGGAATTGTAGGCGCTTCTGAGCTTCTTCTTTTTTTGTTTCTTCACCTCACGAGACTGTTCTGGGAAAATTTATACGGAAACTTGAAAAGTTGAACGAACCCGTCATTACATTTTTAGATCTTTGTAGTTACACAGAACTGAAGTCCCATCTATCTATATATTTGTCTGCCAAATTGAAGTACCAGCATGCACTTCCATATATGATTCATTCTATCATCAGATTTTATGTCCGGAGCTGCATTCAAGAATCGACTCATGAGTAGTTGATATATAGTACTATTATTAATTGTCATCATTCTATTGCGCGCCAATATGCTTAATGTGCTCATGGCTAACCAAATCTCGAGCTACTTCAGTGACCTGTACGCATCCAGCAAAGAGCCAAGTGCTACGAGATATGCTGGCTAGGTATGACTAGAAACAGCCTCATTTAAAATACATTCTCCTACAGTTTACCCCGCTCCAATATTTATCATTACATCCTTATTTTTCCTGAAAACTAACTTTTGTGAGCTCAAAATTAGGAAGTCCAATGAAATGCAAGTGACCGGTATGTATGGTCGATGGCCTCACTGGACATCCTGAGAGGCGGTTGCGTGAAAACTGGATCCTTCTCTGATAATGTCTGAAATGCGTATATAATCTCTTTGTTATTGACAATAATATTTCTTATCGGCTCTCTTCTGCTGCTCATTTTTGAGAAGGGAGTTTTCTTTCTAGACCGACGATAAAGCTATATATATTTTCTGTCCAAATACAGTGCAACAAGATTCTTACCTGTAGTAAAACTTAGAACTGGCCATGTAGTAGTCTAGGGTAAGGTACTTTTGAGCATAGTTAAGCTAATTTGACTTCACCATAACAAGTTATCTTATAAAAATTGGGTTTAAAATAAATCCGACAATGCTACTTACACAAAATTTCAGTACATAATTTCTTAATATAGAAAATATAAGGCTTAATTACTTAATGCATATCTCCGGTTTGTGCGTGCGTTGCTGAATTGGCTGTATTTTCGTTGCTGGATTGTGGGTATTCATGGCGGCGTTGGTGAAGCTGCAGTGGTAATAGTGGTGGAGGAAACCGCGGCGGCTGTGTCTGAGATGGTTTGGGTCGCCGGAATCTGGGTTGGTTGGTGGCTGAGATGGTTTGGGCCGCCATAAACTGGGCTTGGGTGGATGTGATGGTGCTGATTGTTACCATCTCTAAAGTGTTCATGGATTGAGGGAATATACTATTTTACCCTTAAACAAAAGGATATGAAAGTCAACTAACGAATTGTTCCGTTAAGTGGCGGACGGAAAAAAATTCCAATTTCACATTGACGTGTATATTGCAAAGGATGCAAAAGGAAGTTTTAGAAAAAGGTGTTGTAATCTGATAGTTTCGACAAATTGGAAGTATGCATTAAGTAATTAAGCTAAAATATAAACCCTAACAAAGAAGACAAAATCTTACAAAAAGTTTTTTTTTAAACTACAAAAAGTTGAACATAATGTGACGTTGATGGAAACTTGTCGTAAATAAAATCTCACGGTGAAGATTTAAAAAATTTAGAAAGAACAAATATTGGTGATATTTAGGCATCTACTTGTGTGGTAGAATTATGTCCAAAGTTCTGATCGTTTAGAATTTTCCTAAAATATATTTCGATGATATTGACATTTTCTTTGAGGATATGATATTGACATTATTATGGTAAAGAAAAGGTATCAAACATATCTTAGGCATTTACTGTATAAAAAAATAAATTAACTTTGTTTCCTTCGGAAGACAAATTTTTTGTTAGGATTTCTGTAACATTTTAAGGAAATTTCCTTTCCTTTAATGCAAATCGTCTTATTTCCATCATAACTTTTATAAATTTTGATTAACATAGCATAATTTATGGTTGACTTTCCTTACTCATAATCCATTTAATAGCTTTTACTTTACGGAAAATACGGTAATAATAATTTATTTATATAGATGAAATTTCTCGAGTTACATGCAAATATATTTTCCATATTAGTACTAAACATTACCTTCAATTAGAAGTTAAAAAAAATCACCCAACTTTATATATAAGGAGCTACACACCATCTTAGAGAAGTCGATCAACAGACACAGAGACAACCTTATAGAAACGAAAAACATCATGTCTTGGCTGCTAATCATCTTCCTCTTCTATGTTTTAGGAACAAGTGCACCGGTAGAGTCAACGAGACATGTGGCAGAAGATTTCGTCACCATTACCGGACAACAATCCATAAGAGACATATGTGGCCAAACAGCGCATCCTGAATTCTGCGTAAACATATTCATACACGATCCTCGATCTAAAACAGACGATCTCACTGTCCTCGGACGAGTAGCCGCCGACGCCACCAAGCAAAAACTGGCCACTGTGGACAACAAGGTGAAGGTGCTAGCTGCGGGGAACAAAGACCGTGCGCTGAAACCTGTTTTAGAAGAGTGTATTGGGCTGTATGATGCTTCCAATGCTCAAATTGAAAGAGTGAATGTGCTCTTGTCAAGAGGCGACTACGAGACGTTCAAGGACTTGGGAGAAGTGATTGTTGTTCGTGCTGGACATTGCGAGGAACAATTTACGACTAGGAAGTTGCCGTCTCCACTTACGGCTGATAATTCTGAGGTGGGAGATTATGGTAATGTTATTGAGGTTGTTGGCATGATGCTCATGAAGAAAGCTTAGTGATTTGATTTGTTCAAGGTTTATGGGAACATTACGTTGATTGTTACTAGGTTTAGACTTTTTGATGATAATTTGGAATGGACGTTGGTGTCATTCTCTTGATTGGGATGATATTGATTTATTTCTTTAATATTCCTGTCTTGGTACATTATAAAATGATGCACAATTTTTACGGTCTTTTTAGAGATGTTCATGAACCGATCAGACTAAAAGAACCAGACCGCACTAAATCATCAGTTCTTGTCAATTTCTAATACAATATGCGGTTTTTCATTTATAAAACTGAACTAGGGGATACCCCGCGCTAAAACGCGGGGCTTTGTACCATATCTTGATTTAAAATTTAGACATAACAACCTAATAACTAAACTTCAACTAATACAAATGATGCATAAAATGAACTTTATTTCAAATCATATGAAAATTTATAGAGCTTTAATTTTTATGTTTTGGTACATCTCCATTATAATGTTACGAAGCCGACATTCTTTCTTTGGAATGGGAAATCGGTCCAGGTGTTTTACATTTTTCTTCTTTGATTTGAAGATAAAAAAATTTAATTCTTCTAAAACAGTGTAGAGATTAATGAATGTTGTAGTAATCTTATTTGAAATAATAAGAAAAGTCTCTACACATTCAAATCTGTATCGAATTCTTCTAATACAAATGTCTTATTTTTAATGCAGGATTTGTTCATCCTTTTTAAAACAAATTGGTTCAAGATGGTTCAAGAAGATTTGTTAATGGTTATTAATCTCACTATTTGTCATAATAGTAAGATTAATAACCAAATTGGTTCAAGAAGATTATAATAATATTTTTTTATAATAAGCAGAATGACTTCTAAGTTTATGTACCAATATTATTGATAGCGCATTTTAGGAGCTATAATTCTTTAGCATTTACAACATGTTCATAGGTATTCGAGAGTGATTTGAGCTATAAATGTCGTTTTATCGCTTGTTGCTCACCATGTGCTATATTGTTAGTCCGGGCGTTTTCTATGCATATTTCATTATTATTTGTCAAATATAATCGCCTGGTATGTTTGTTCATGTTGTCTTGGCAAGAACGGATGCTAATCGGTCGATAGGAAGTATGGAACGAACTTCGGAAACAACGGGAGCTCAAGTGGAGTAAAGAGAAGCCGAATTGGAGGAGCTTGGATGACCAGTTAGCACTATTTTGAGTGATAGCTGGAGTTCAACAATTAATTTGGAGGTGAGACCAGTGCCAAATGAAAGTAGACTCAGAGAGCTTTCCAACGATAGGTCACAGAGCTAAATCCGAGTTCGGAAGAAGAATTTATGGCCCGGCGAAGTCATGAGCATATTTCAGGGGCTATTGTGCAATTATTGAAGTCTTCTGCCGGTTATGATTGAAGAACGACATAGGGACGAAAAAAGACAGCATTCACGCCTGCAGAGAGCCACGATCAAGGAGGAGAGCAAGGAGACTTCATTGGGAGAAACCTCAAGCAATGAGAAGAGCCCGGATCGCGCCAATCTTCACGATTTCTAGCGTTTGATCTGTTTTCTCTCTACTTTCTTGTATGAAATATTTGAACACCATGTTATCTTTTTCTATGAATAGCTAAACTCATACCTATGCATCTATGGAGAGCCCAGGGTTTATGTTTTGAGGATGTTTTCCGGATTTTAGATGAACTTTCACGTTGGGTTTATGATTCTATGGAGATTGCTATGTTCTATTTCATGTTGAGTTCTTTCATTGACAAGCTAGAACTAGGATGTGTGATGTTGAGTATTTATTTCTCCATGTAATCATGAACTAGGCATAAAGATAATTCGTAGTAGTTAATTACTTATTTATTGTGCTTAATCCTTAGTAACGTAGGAGTCATGACCCGAAATTACTATATAACTAGTGAGTGTATGAAAGCAACTGTACCCTAGTTGGGATGAATAAACAAGGACATTCTTAATCAATTAGACTGAGAAGTGAGTTGAATAGGAATGGCTAGACGAGGGTAAATTCAGTAGGATGTAGTGAATTGTTCGTGAATAGTGATTTGATAGGACATTATCCCTTACAATATCGTTAACCTACTAGAACACATAGGTAGTATACTTGGCCTGAGAGGGACAAATCATTACCGTTGTGTAGAACGACATGTGACCGATAGGTAATTGTCAACGCCATTACCCAGCTTAATTAACTATGAATTGTCGTGTTAGAACATGAAATCCGGAATCGTCAAAACTACCCTAGGTAATCTATAGATTGCCTAGCTTTCTCTCATCTGATTTACATCAAATCAATTCACTCGCGTTATTTCACTACCATTGCTAGTCACTTGTTGAGGGTGACAACACTTGAAACTATAACCCGTTTTACCGTTTAATTAGGCGAATTGAATGTAATTGCTAAACTAGATACATAGTAGGCACCTTCCCTTGAGTTCGATAACTCGGAGTCCAAAATACTCCAATTTATTACTTCACCATATACTTGCGCAGCAACGCATAGTTTACACGCGTCAAGTTTTTGGCGCCGTTGCCGGGGAAGGCATTGGTTACTGCTCTAGTTTAGCGATTAGTTTAATTTACCTTTTTCTTTTTGTTTATTATTTCTGTGATTTCTGATTTTTTTTTCTGAATTGTGTTGCTGGTTCTCAGTGTATGCACCGGATCTCCAGAGACCTTATGCCCCCACTTGAAGACCCATAACAGCTATTCAGAACTCCGAGAAGAGGTCCAAGACAGATCGCAATGGGTGAGCAACTGACTAACGCTCAACTGAACCAGAAGTTGACTGAACTTCAGGAGAAGCTTGATGAGCACAAGAACCAGATGCCCTACTGTAATACCCCGTCTTAATACAAGGGTAAATTGGTAATTTGCAAATAACAAAATTGGGTAATTTTCGGGTTCAAATTATAGTCGAGACGGTTAATTTATATTCCTAGAAAGAGATACCGTTATTGAGAAATTATTTTTAGCAATTTATTATTTTATACTAAGTGATAAATTGTCTAGCCTAGTGTGTACCCGACTCGCTAGATTAGTCTACCTATTGGTGTACCCAACAGACCATAACTTTACTAATACAAAAAAAAAAGCATAAGAAATAAAATATTATTTTCTATTCCCATTTTTGGGTAGAAATTTCCCACTCCCCAACGTTTTTGTCTTTCTCTCTTTCTCTCCTGTACTCTTCTCTTCTACTTAAACAACATCATCCCCTTCTTCTCTTCACAGACCACCACCATACGCCACCACCACCTCCATCACCGGAAGCAACACCACCACAGCCACCACTCTCCCCTCTTCCTCCTCCCAGCCTCCCTCTGTCTCACTCCCTCTCTTTCTCTGTTTCTGCCGACGAAAACGGAGCTGCGGCGTTGGGCCGCTGCCTTCCCCGACGGCAACCAACGCCGCCGCCACGACCACAGCGCTCTCTCCCTCGCTTCGACCCAATCACCCTCATCCCCTCTCTGTCGCGAGCCAATTAGAAGGTACGGAGGCAGCAAGTCGCTGCAGAAATCACCCGGAGCCGCCACGACCGCAGGGGACGCCATTCACGCCGGGGAGAGCTCGGCCCGAGCCATTCAACGCAACCCACTCCCCCAAATCAATCCCAAACGACTCCCTGAGGCCCGAGGAAGCTATAGACGGCGCCAATCGAAGCAGAGGACGCCGGAATCGTCGGATTCGTTCGTCACCGCCGGCCACCATCGATGGCGAACCCAACCGGACCCAAATCTTGACCGTTTCTCGCGATTTTTTGCTTGGGTAACTCCTAAAACACCCTCTGATTCGTTTTTGATCATCAAAATACAAATTTATTAGCTCTAGATCCAATCGGGTTGTTGGATTGAGAAATCTACACACTTTGTTCATGTTGGGGGGTAGTCTTTGTACATTCTGAAAAATTAAGGGTGGCTAGTGTAGCATGTTGAAACTGTTTTTGTTAGTAGGAGGTTATTGCATGTCATTAATGAAAAGTTGGGGGATCTATTTGTTGTTTACATAAACTGTATATAAAATATAAAATTAAAAATGCAATTTTGTGGTAGAATTAATTTCTAATATTTCTAGTTATTGTTTTAATTATATAAAAGATGTTTTTGTTGTTAAAATTATATATGTATTATTTAATATGAAATATTGTTGTTTTCTTGAAAAATAAGTAAGATAAAATATATAGTTGATTTAATCATATAATTTAGTGTGATTAATTAAATATTTCAAGTACTTATAAATATGTGTTTTGAGTGAAATATGTTATTTGTTTAATATTGCCAAAATAAAATAAGTTAGATAGTTAAATAGGAAAATAACTTTTAAGAGAATTCCTCTATTTATAAATAGTTAAAGCTTGATTATTATTTGTAGTTATTATATATTAATTTCTCCAAAATAAAGTTGTAAGATTATGTGTGACTAAACACTTTTTTTTCTTTGAATAAACATTTTGTGAATTTTATTTATGAGTTTAATTCTTTAATAGTATATAAATTTTATAATAAATAATTAGCAATAATAAAAGTAGTTTGAATTAAATTTTGTAGTCACTTACAAATAAATGTGTTGTAAAACAGATTATTATTTTCTAAATATTAGAGTGTATAAATTTTAATATACATTTTTTCTACTTAATAATTTTTGAGAGTTAGTATTTACATAAGTAGTGATTTTTATGAGAAAAATACAATTGTTTATGTCACCAAATTATTATATAGATATGGCACGGTAGTAATTAGTGGGATAATGGAGGTAATTTCAAAAGAGACTTAGAGAAAATTTTGTATAGCATACTTGCACACTTTGGATTTGTAATTAATTTAGGAATTATAAATTGTAGGTGACGAGTTCGTAGACGAGGTCTACGTGTATCCGTAGAAGCTTTGTCGTGCTAATTGTCTTGCTACTTGAGGTGAGTAAACATGCCTAACATAGTGTGCCGTCCTCTTTTCGTGTCTAAGTATTTTTATGATTTTATGTCTCAAAATGTGATTTGTAAAATGCGTGTTCGACTTTAGATTTCAATTACTTGTCCAAATGATTCCTTCAAACTTGTCATGTGAAAATATATAATGCACGATAACTCAAAGTGAAAACAGTTGAGCGGTGGAACCACGTTCGGATTCTTATTATTGTCGACGTTGACTGCGGTCACTCGGCCCGTATATTTTACCCGGTTGCAATTAGCCCGGGTTGCTCCATGTAGTCACATCTCTGGCCGCAAGAAGTCTTAGGGGGGTTTCGGCACTTAAGGTCTTGGATGCTTGCGAGATGGTTGGCTTTGATATGAGATACTATGATATTGTGATTGATTGGTTCTTTCCCCGCTACAGCTAATTAATAACTGTGGTTTATCATGTGAAATGAAAGGAGATTCTATATGTTGAGATATTCCCCTAATTGGGCAGAGTTGTGGTTTGAAAACGTTCCAATGGAACAATAAACAGTAATTCCTTGAATTGGAAAAATTCATAACCTCTCATACTTGGCATTTGGCACCACTATATCTGATTTATTATTTATATTCGTGTTCGTTAAAGAAACAAATACCTCTTATCCCGTTTACACGTTGGGGTGTTTACTTACTCAGCATTTCTTGTTGACTTTGGAAAAACTGCGGTCTTTGTGTTATTTCCCCCGCAGGTCTAGGTGGTGGGAGCTCGGCTTAAGGGGTTCGCAGACTCATCTAGTGGTAGTGGTATCTTTAAATAATGTAACGCCTAGACAATGTTCACCATGTGTAATAGTATGTCATGAATCGTGTTGAGACAATTATGTTTATGTAATATATGAGTATGGATGTGTTGTTCTTGATTTCTGCCGCTTCATTTCGAGTAGCACCCTCCTGGGCTCTCCGGTCCGGAACGGAAAGTTTGGGGAACGAGGGGTGTTACAGGTGGTATCAGAGCTAGCAATCCAAAAAGGAATTAAAACCTGTAGGATAATTTAAAATGAATATAGGATAAGAAAATTTAAAATTTGACAAGCCGATTGGGGTTATGGGTATCCCATGTTTTACTAAGTCCCTCCCACCCGCGTCCTTCCTTTCCTTCGGGAGAGACATATTGATTTCTTATCATGAGATGATTGACTGGCCAGATTATGAAATATATATATATATATACTGCTTCATTCTTACTCGACTGGCTTCTGGAATTATGTTACTCCCATGCTGGAGAATGAGTTCGGGATTTTGAGTTTTGAAAAGGTACTAAGTTGATGGAAACTTTTATGAATTACATACGAGATTTGATCATTATGTGTGTTAGTCATGCTATGTGAATATATGTGTGTGTGAAGTTCATGAGGTAAAATTTGTGAGTACCTATTCCATGATATGCATGACACTTGTGCTATGGGGTTGAACATATGCATACTTCATTAAATGAATCGTCCTAAGTATTACCCTGTGATAGAATAAGAAATAATATAATAGGTGTTAGTGTAGGGATATGACTGACATACCCCCGCAATACTAAACCAGGAGAGTCAACCGAGAACAAATGGCAGCTGAAGGGAACAACCAACCACCAATGGAACAACTAGTTGCACAGATGGCATAGATGACACAACTCATGGACCGAGTAGTGGGTAATGAGGAGCGTGGAAGGCAAAGCTATGCCAAGCAGATAGCTGATCTGAATCCTCGCCAATTCACTGGCAAGGAAGATCCCGTTGAACTAGAGAACTGGATAAGGCATTTCGAGAAGCTACTCAAGGTTTTGCATTGCCCTGACGATGAGAAGATCAACTACGCCATCATCCATCTGGCAGAAGACGCAGATGATTGGTGGACAACCAGCCAAGAAGCCTTGCTAGCTCGGCCCAATTTCACTTGGGAAGCCTTTAAGACTGCCCTAAGGACGCGGTTCTATCCAGCTCATGTTAAGAGAGGTAAGTGCAATGAGTTCAACAACTTGACACAAGGGAACGGCTCAGTGACAGACTACTTCAAGAAGTTCGTGGAACTACTAAGATTTGCAAACCAAACAGTATCTGACAAGGAGGATAAGATCAACAATTTCATTTCGGGATTACATTTCCAGTTGCAGACGATCATGCGTAGTAGAACTTACGACACTTTGCACGAGGCCTATGACCGAGCAGCTGACATGTGGCAAGTCAAGGAGGTACATGATGAGTTCCGCGGGAAATGCATGGCGGATGAAGCCGGATGAAGTAGCAACAATTTGGAAAGGGATAAGAGGGTCAAGCCTAACAATGGGGGAAACAACCAGAGCCAGGGTCACCAGCAGAATCAGGTAGCTCAGCAAGTGTGCCGCTACAACTGCAAGAAATGTCAGCAAAACCATCCTGCAACTAACTGCATGGGGAACCTAATCACATGCCACAACTGTGGAAAAGGGGGGCATCGAGCTTACGAATGTCGTTCCCAACCAGTCAGGAACCAGCAAAGGAACATAGGAGGAAACTATCAGAGGCAACCCCTGAATAACTATATGGGATACCGTCAGCCGTATGGGAACCAGCAACCCGGGATCCTGCAGATCGGATATGAAACAGGAACCCTGGAAACCGCAACAACCAGGGAGAAGGCTATGGAAGGCAGCCGAACTACAACCAGGGGAATGCAGGACAGCATGGAGCTCAGAACGGCAACAACAATGCTGGTCATGGAGGCAACAACAACAATGTAGCTGGTGCTGGAGGAGCTGGAGCTCAGAATGTGGGAAGGATTGCCGTCATGACCAAGGCAGAGGCTGATGCTTCTTATGGAGTTGTCACGGGTACTTTCCTTATCCATGAGCAACCAGCTTTTATATTATTTGATTCTGGTGCATCATACTCATTCATATCATCATCATTTGCTGAGAAATTGAGTTTGGATAAGCGTACTAAGAAATCTATCCCAGTAGCAAAATCCCATTGGCCAAATAACAGTATGTAACACCGTATTTGAAGGGGTAGATGTGAAAATCCTAGCATGCACCTTTCCTGTAGACTTGATTAAGTTTGATCTTAGAGGCCTAGATGTCATCCTAGGTATGGATTGGCTTAGTAAATATCGAGCTGTCATTGATTGTTATGATCAGAAGGTTCGGTTAAGGAGACCCAACGGTGAGAGAATCTCTTACTGTGGAATCACGAAGGAGCCATGTATTAGACCAGTGTCGGAACTGACCATAGTCAACCAAGTGAAGAAAGGGAACTCTGCCTACTTGTGCTATATCCAGGATGTGTCCAAGAAGGAGAATGTGCTGGAAGAGATAATTCTTGTGAAGAAATTTCATGACGTATTCCCAGACGAGATTCCAGGAATGCCACCAAGAAAAGAGTTGGAGTTTACTCTGGACTTAGCTCGTGGAACCGCACCTATCTAAAAAGCGTCGTACCGGATGGCACCAGCAGAACTGAAGGAGCTTAAAGATAAATTACAAGAACTTCTGGATAAGGGGTACATACGGCCAAGTGTGTCACCCTGGGGAGAACCAGTGCTTTTTGTGAAGAAGAAAGATGGAAGCTTAAGGCTATGCATTGACTACCTTGACTTGAACAGTGCAACCATCAAGAATAAGTACCCTCTACCCCGGATTGACGATCTCTTCGATCAATTAGAAGGGGCTAGTGTCTTCTCCAAGATTGATTTGAGATCAGGGTACCATCAGCTTCGGGTAGCCGAGCAGGATATCCCGAAGACAACCTTTAGAACAAGATATGGCCACTATGAGTTCACTGTGATGCCTTTTGGTTTGACCAATGCACCTGCGATATTCATGGATTTGATGAACTGAGTAATGAGGCCGTTTCTGGATCGATTTTTCGTCGTCTTTATTGATGACATCCTTGTGTAGTCGAAGGGCGAGGAAGATCACGAGGAACATCTCAGAGAAGTGTTGCAGACTTTGAGACAAGAACAACTGTATGCTAAGCTGTTAAAGTGCGAGTTTTGGTTGGATCGTGTTCCATTTCTAGGTCACATCATCTCGAAAGAAGGAATATCAATGGACCCAGGAAGATTTCAGCAGTCAAATATTGGCCAACACCGAAGAATGTGTCCGAGATAAGGAGTTTCCTTGGCTTAGCAGGTTACTACAAGCGTTTTTTGAAGGACTTATCCAAGATTTCCAGGCCACTGACAGCACTAACGAAGAAGGCAGTGAAATATCAGTGGAGCGAAATTTGTGAAGAAGCGTTTCAGACGATGTAGGAAAAGCTAACTACAGCACCGGTTTTGGCTCTACCGAATGATTCAGGCGAGTTCGAGGTATTCTGCGATGCATCAACAAAGGGTTTAGGATGTGTACTCATGCAAGACAGAAGGGTGATTGCCTATGCATCAAGAAATCTAAAGCCCCACGAGGAGAACTATGCTACTCACGACTTGGAATTGGCAGCAATTGTTTTCGCGCTAAATATATGGAGACATCATCTGTACGGAGCAGTTTGTAAGCTTTACACAGATCACCGCAGCCTAAAATACATCTTCACGCAGAAGGAGCTAAACAACAGGCAACGGAGATGGCTAGAAATCATCAAGGACTATGACTTGCATATATAGTACCACGAGGGGAAGGCAAACGTAGTCGCTGACGCATTGAGTCAAAAGGCGAGCCATGCCTTGAATGCAATGATAGTTTTACCAGAATTGCTATGCCACGAATTCAGAAAGCTCGAGATCGAATTCGTGGATCAAGGAGGAGTACAGAACTTGCTTGGCAGTATGACAGCAGTACCAGATTTCTTTGAAGAAATAAGAAGTAATCAAGCAGGGGATGTCAAACTGGAGAGAATCAAGAAAAAGATTGCAGCAAGACAAGCCAAAGAATTTCAGATTCACGAAGATGGGAGCATACGCTACAAAGGAAGATGGTGTGTACCACAGAAGTGTACAGAAACCAAGGAGAAATTGATGCGTGAAGCGCACAACACGCCCTACTCAGTACATCCTGGAGGCGACAAACTCTAAAAAGATTTGAAGAAGACATTTTGGTGGCCAAACATGAAGAAGGAAGTAGCAGAATTCGTAGCCCGATGTTTAAAATTTCAGAAGGTGAAATTTGAACACAAGCGGATGGGAGGCCTAGTTCAGCCTTTGGATGTACCAGTTTGGAAGTAGGATTCCATTTCCATGGATTTTGTGACGGCACTGCCAACATCAAAGAACGGACTTAACCAGATATGGGTAGTAGTAGACAGATTAACCAAGACGACAAGGTTCATTCCAATGAAGGACAGAGCAGAGAGCAAACGCGTATGTCAAAAATATAGTGTGATATCATGGAGTTCCAAGCTCGATAATTTCTGACAGAGACCCTAACTTTCTCTCTCATTTCTTGAAGGCGCTTCAGGAAGCAATGGGGACCCAATTACGTTTCAGCACGACCTTCCACCCAGCCACAGATGGACAAACAGAAAGAACGATTCAGACATTGGAGGACATGCTAAGGGCTTGTGTCATGGACTTTCAAGGTTCATGGGTTGACAAGCTATCACTAATAGAGTTCTCATACAACAACAGCTACCACGCCAACATCGGCATGGCACCACACGAGGCTTTGTATGGGAAGAAGTGTCGAACACCTCTATGTTGGAGTGACATCAGCGAGACTATGGTTATAGGGCCACAAATGATCGAGGAAATGACCGACCAGGTGAGACTTATCCAGCAGAGAATAAAGGAAGCACAAGACAGAAAAAATTCCTATGCGGATCAGAAAAGGAGACCATTAGAATTCTAAGTGGGTGAAAAAGCGTTTCTAAAAGTTTCACCTACGAAGGGAGTGACAAGATTTAATCAGAAAGGGAAACTGAGCCCAAAGTTTATCGCCTCATATGAAATTCTGGAGAAAATTGGAGAAGTTGCTTATCGACTGGACTTACCTTCGAATTTTGGATGAGTACACAACGTCTTTCACGTTTCACAGCTGAGGAAGTACGTACCAGACCCATCTCATGTGCTAGATCCTAAACCAATTGAGTTAGACCCATCTTTGACTTACGAGGAGCACCCTGTCAAGATTCTGGATACTAAGACAAGAGACACGCGTACCAAGAGTGTTAAGCTAGTGAAAGTTTTATGGACGAACAACCATACGGAAGAGGCTACTTGGGAAGCAGAAGATGACATAAGAAAGAAGTACCCTCATCTGTTTAATGAGGCAAATTGAGTTCCGGGGACGTCACTCTCCTAAGGGGGAGAGGATGTAACCTTTCACTTAGTGCCCTTACGATCCTAAAATAAATCCTGGCCTTTCCTGTTACCTCTGGGTAGTTTATATACCCTTGCATCGTATATAAACTCTTTGGTATTTGAGTAGCTTTAGCTTCGAGGACGAAGCTTTCTTTAAGGGGGGAAGGATGTTATACCCCGTCTTAATACAAGGGTAAATTGGTAATTTTCGAATTATGAAATTGAGTAATTATAGGATTCAAATTATAGTCGAGACGGTTAATTTATATTCCTAGAAAACAATATCGTTATTGAGAAATTATTTTTAGTAATTTATTATTTTATACTAAGTGATAAATTGTCTAGACTAGTGTGTACCCGACCCGCTAGATTAGTCTACCTATTGGTGCACCCAACACACCCTAACTTTACTAATACAAAAAAAAGAAGCATAAGATAATAAAATATTATTTTCTATTCCCATTTTTTGGTAGAAATTTCCCACTCCCCAACGTTTTTGTCTTTCTCTCTTTCTCTCATGTACTCTTCTCTTCTACTTAATCAACATCATCCCCTTCTTCTCTCCACAGACCACCACCATACGCCACCACCACCTCCATCACCGGCAGCAACACCACCACAGCCACCACTCTCCTCTCTTCCTCCTCCCATCCTCCCTCTGTCTCACTCCCTCTCTTTCTCTGTTTCTGCCGACGAAAACAGAGCAGCGGCGTTGGGCCGCTGCCTTCCCCGACAGCAACCAACGTCGCCACCACAACCACAGCTCTCTCTATCCCTCGTTTCGACCCAATCACCCTCATCCCCTCTCTGTCACGAGTCAAGTAGAAGGTACGGAGGCAGCAAGTCGCTGCAGAAATCACCCGGAGCCGCCACGACCGCAGGCGACGCCATTAACGCCGGCGAGAGCTCGGCCCGATCCATTCGACGCAAACCACTCCCCCAAATCAATCCCAAACGACTCCCTGAGGCACGAGGAATCTATAGCCGGCGAAAATCGAAACAGAGGACGCTGGAATCCTCGGATTCGTTCGTCACCGCCGGCCACCATCGATGGCGAACCCAACCGGACCCAAATCTTGACCGTTTCTCGCAATTTTTCGCTTGGGTAACTCCTAAACCACCCTCTGATTCTTTTTTGATCATCAAAATACAATTTTATTAGCTCTAGATCGCATCGGGTTGTTGGATTGAGAAATCTATACACTTTGCTCATGTTGGTGACAGCGTAAACCTATCTGCTTTTTCGCAAGTGTACGATCAAGTAATATAGAGTATGTAATTGTGACTCTGGTTGTCGAACCCACGAGAACAGTTTAAGTTTTGTTAATTAGAATTAGAACTAGGCACAAAGTTGTAAAAAGGAGGAAGGTTTGGGATTTGACTCTACTAAATTGTAATAAATAAAAACAGTAAAAGCTTATTTTATTTTTCTGTTAAATATTTTGCAGAAATTGTTGTAGTTGTAAAAGTCGATAATTCTAAAAATCTATATTCCAGGATCCCCTAGGGTTACTCTCCAGCTTTCATGGTATATTTGATTTCAGAAACACACAGTGGTTTTGTTTATGCCAGCATACCAATAGTACAATCTGCTCTCGGTCTCATGCACCTATCACTCTCCTGCAGATTTTCGGGTCCTCTCGGTCCACATAAATCTGCAGGTTCGTTCTAAGTCTGCTAGGGTTACAGGTTCTCCTCTCGGTCTCCCCCTAAACGTCTAGCAGTTGGTCTAATGCTTCTGGGCTAGTCCCCTGATTCTCTTCACCTCTCGGTCCATCAAGGCTAAGTACTAAATCCTGTCTTTTCTTCCTAACGTTCACTGGTCACTCTCGTGCACCAATTCCTGTCTGTAACACTCCTGGGTGATCAAGCCATTCATGTATGTAAATAAAATCAAAGACAGAATAATAAACAAACCATCCTGTATTAAGACTTAGCTAGCCATGCATCTGAAAATCAAAACAACCAAGTCTGCTGAATTCATAAACCCTAGGTTCACCGAGAACCTAGGCAAAAGGTCTAGCTAGCTTGCATTATTTAAAAAAAACGTTTCATAAAGAGAGAAAAGATCAAACTAGTTATTTTTCTGAAAATACTGGAAAACTGCTCCAATCCTGTTCTGCTCCAACTCCTGGCTGCTGTGAAACTGGCTGCTGATGATGATGATAGCTGTGAGTGTGTATGGGTAACCCTAATTCAGTGCTGGGACACCTCCTTTTATACTGCCACAGTCTCCAAAACTGATGCACGAAATTCCTGTTTTACCCTCGAAAAGACCCGTCCTGGAAGCTTCTGGAAACCTTCTGTGCGTTCGAACGCACACTTCCTGCGTTCAAACGCAGTGCGTTCAAACGCACTGCCTTCTGCGTTTGAACGCAGGACTTAGCCGTTTTTTCCTTTTTCCTCTACTGGCTCCTGAACCCATGCGTTTGAACGCAGATGCCCTGCGTTTGAACGCAGATGCCCTGCGTTTGAACGCACCCCTTGACCGTTTCTTCTCTTGAGTGTTGAGTCCTGCGTTTGAACGCAGGAAGTGCGTTTGAACGCACCCCTTAGCATTTTTCAGCGCTTCTGCCTCTGACCCCTGCGTTTGAACGCAGACAGCCTGCGTCTGAACGCAGGACTTAGCCAATTTTCTGCCATTTTTCCTGCTGCCCCTGTCTTGTGCGTTTGAACGCAGATCCTGCGTTTGAACGCACCACTTAGCATTTTTTCCTCTTTTTCTGCTCAACTTTCCTGACACGCTGCCTCCCCTCCAAGTTAATCTCATGCATTTTCCGGCACCTGTTACCTGCACATCATAACACGCACCCGCGATCATATCCAATAAACAAAAAGTATGCACAAAATTACTCAAATTTTGCAATCATGATCTATAAGTCTCTGCCTCGTATCAGGTGGAAAATAAGCTGAAAATGGCCAAACTCAACTCTCACAGGGTTAAAACCAATGGTAAAAAGATGTCCCAGACTAATACATTTTCAAGCTGTCAAAATACCCCCACACTTATCTCTGCTCGTCCCGAGCAGACCCTTGCATACTGCCTTGCAGACCCATTTTTGCATACTTTAATTGCATACTTCCCCTCTTTCACAGATTCAAGACACAGACCAAAACACTCAATAGACGACTGACTCAGATACAGAATATACACAAACTGACTCAAGACACAGCTACAAAGATTTTTTTTTTTTTTTTTTTATATTTATATATTTTTCCGAAATTGGGCAACCTCTCTATCATAAACTGAAATCATCAAATCCTCACAAGCTCATTTCGAAATTTCACAACACGCAGCAAGAAATGATATAGCTGATCCTATGCACAAACTCACTAAGGTATCCCCAAACATCCACCAAACCATCCAAGATAAAGCACGTCTTTTGACTTAGAGGGTCCAGGCATCTATAGTCAACAGATAATTTTTCTTCGCCAAGTCATTTGAGGTTTTCAGACCCTCTTAGCCGTTATTGCGTTTGTTTTGCAAATTGTCCCATTGCTGGGAGACACAACTCCTGTGTAATACGGCTTGACTTTAATTTCCCTCTTAAGCTCTAAATTGGATTGAATCCAAATTTTCCATGTGAATGGAAGCACATTATGTTGTTTCTCCTTTAAGCACAAAATATTATTTATTTATTATTATTTTTTTTTTTCATAATCCCCTCTGTTTTTACAACTGTGCAGTAGAGCGTTAAGAGTGTGGGCTTTTTAGGATTTTCTCTTGGAACCACCTTAAGGGATGGTTGTGTACATTCTCCAACTTCGCTTAGGCTACAGATTTGTACCACATAAAACCGACTCTACACGAAGGTCCACCCCAGATTCCAAGAGTCCACAAGTTTCCACGGGAAACAGAATATTCAACTATCTAAAGACCAAATCTGCCTAGCACACTAGAGAAGTCAAAAGTATGCCTGTTATCTACTTTCCACATTCCTGAATACCTGGGATAGCCTGTCGTGAGAATTGTGCACAAAATACTAAAATTTGAAGTATCCCTGCTACGGTGCTTCCTACTCTCATAAGCTCTTTCATTGGACTCTCTTCAGTTTCTAGGTCCTAAGTTGCCCTTTCTCAAATTTTGTTTTTTTTTAATTTTCCCTATTTATTATTGTTAAATTTTTATTTTTTTTTTATATTTTGTTTTTTTTATCATGCAAGGTCAGAAAGGTTGGTGGGTCGACTCAACATAAAAAACGTGCTGACTCAAAAAATGAAAATAAAATGAAAAATAAAATTGACAAAAATATGCTGACATGGCTATGCAGGAGGACACGATTCCCCACCCCCACACTAGAGGTGGCGCGTCCTCGCGACTCTACTGATCTGGCCTGTAACTCGAATCTGTGTTCTCCGGAGTAGACTGGTCAGTCGGCTCGGGAGATGGTGAAGGGGTTCGCCCTCTGGCGCGTTTCCTCGCAGCATGGCGTGCTGCGGCAGCGGTACCAGCGTGGCTGGCACCGGGATGGGCACTGCTGGCCCCTGGGTCTGCATGCTCTCTCCTAGGTGGGTACTGGGTACCGGGTCTGCCGGGGTCACCGACACTGTCTGCATGTTCAGGGCTCGGTGTGGGGTCATGGCCAGAGAAGCTATCATATGGCCGGCTATCCTCCATTGTCCAGCTTGGACAATTATCACTCGAATAGCGGTCCGGAAAATTAAACCGCTTACCACGCATGTTGCTCTGAATTTCAGCAAGTGCCGACTCATGAGCTCTCATGGCGGCTGTGTGAGCGTGGTAGATATGCTTCTGGGTCTTGAACAATTTGCCAAGACCCCTGGCCATTTTCTTGACCGTCCTTACCAGGTAATTCTGTACTTTTTCTTGGGCCTTAATTTTCTTTCTGACCCATTCCTCATGCTCAGTCCTCTCCAGGCGCCCAAAAGAGCTGCGCCTGGCCCCTCTGCTGGACTGCCCCAAGTCAGGGTCGGCCTACCTGTGTTCGCTGGAACTGGCAGATCGGGGCAGTGGGAAGGGACCTGGTAAGGCTGGAAAACCCCCATCACCGGGAGGGGGTGGTGGCGGCATGCCAACACCCCCACCCTGAGGTGGAACAACATCATCATCATCATCCACTTGGACATATTCAGGAGGCCCGTGCACGGCCTCATGCAACGCACATCTCATGTTCTTGTACTTCCTAACCTGAATTGGTCGGATATCTCTCAGCTCGCCAGGAATTACTACCAGATAGTCCTGTGCCATTTTCGTTAACATCCCCAGGAGACCCAAACCCTTCTTGCTATGAGTCTCTCTCCGTTCCCGGAAAAACTCACAAATAATCTCCGGGAGGCTCACAGGCTCACGGGCCATCAGACAGTAAACAAGCAGGGCAATATTATAATCAATGTGGGTAAAGTGTTTTATACCCACAACTCTGTTGTTCACCCACTCTGTCCACCATCTCGCCTCTCGAATCAGGTAGGTCGACGGAAGTTTCCAGTAGGACGGACTCCTTTCAGGGTGGTACCAAGCAGCGCCGGGTACACTAGCACACAGGGTGGTCAAGATCTGCTCACTCAACTGCTCAGATGGATGACGTCTCAGTTCCTGAAACTGACAGTCATCCAACACTAACTCCAGACCCAGACTCTCTCGGATACTCTCTGGGGTGATTCGAATCCATCTCTTTCTGCAGTAAATCCAGTCAATTGACTGGGCTTCACTGTTCATGCACTGCTGGAGATTGCTGTAAATCTCCTTAGCCAGCACAGAACTGACCTGCAGGTTGGTAAACCCAGTAAACAAATCCCCAAAATGATCCTGCCCAGTATAGTCGAACAGTTCATCCCCCATTGCTACCCTATCACGGGGAAAGGTCCTCTCAGCGGGTATGTCATACCGAATCTTTTTGTCTTGCAGAAAGAAACGGTGAGCCTCCATGTTAACAAACCTATGGTCGCAGAAGTGGTTAGCCCTAAGCAATCGGCAGTCAATGATATTCAAAGGTGCAATTGCCCTATCCGGCCTCATGTAAGGTTGATCCACCTCCATTTCAAGATGCAAACAGTAAAAATTGAAAATATGCAAAGAGAATGAAAAGATAGAACCTGGCTACCCGGAGTGAATCTTACGGGTACAGATCTGGAAATTTCTCTCTGAAGTGGATCTGTTGGTGTTTTGATCGGATGAGTTGGACCACCCCCACACTGTTCCTGACCTTCTTGTGGTCCTGCGGTGGTCGTCGGAGGCTGCTGGCGGCAGACTGCTCTGGCGGCTGCTAGGGCAGAGAGAATTTTCTAGAGAGAGAGTTGAAAACTGGAAGACTTGTGTGAAAATGAGTCACCGTCATCCGTACAGTATATATAGGCAAACTTTCAGAAATTGCAGAATAGCCCCAAAATTTCAAAATTTTTCAAAATTTTCTGAAATTTTTGATCCCGCTCAAACGTGCGTTTGAACGCAGCCCCTGCGTTTGAACGCACTGCTTAGATTTTTCTGGAAATTTTGAAGATCTGATGATCTGCGTTTGAACGCACGGTGTGCGTTTGAACGCAGTGCTTGAATGTTCTTTGAATTTTCTGGGTCTGATGAGTTGCGTTTGAACGCACATGAGTTGCGTTTGAACGCAATGCTTATCTTCTGCATTTCGGATGAGCTGCGTTTGAACGCACATGAGTTGCGTTTGAACGCACGCCTTTGTCTCTAGAAAATTCTCTGCTGATTGGGTCTGCGTTTGAACGCAGGATCTGCGTCTAAATGCACGTACTTAGATTTTTCCACCTCATCTTTGTCTTCATGCGTTTGAACGCACATGAGTTGCGTTTAAACGCACCACTTGTTGGCTGGAATTTTTCATGTTGTGTTTTGCGTTTGAACGCAGGTCTTCTGCGTTTGAACGCAGAAGTGTTAACCGTTTCCAGTGCTTTTCCTGTCCGTTGGTGGGGCTGCGTTTGAACGCAGGGTGTCTGCGTTTGAACGCATGTCTTCTGCGTTTGAACGCACGCCTCTGCTTCCTGAAAACACTGAGTTCAACATTAAATCCCTCTTTCTCACTTTTCTCTCGAATTATGAACATTGTAAAAATTATATAAAAACAACTAATCTATGTTGGGTTGCCTCCCAACCAGCGCTTGTGATTTACAGTCGACAGCCCGACTTTGTTACCTCTGCTGTGATCACGGAATGTCGAGGTAGAGTGCCTCTACCTCCATGATTTCCTGAGGATCCCTGTATGGCTTGACTCTGTTCCCATTCACCTTGAAAACTGTATTATCCCTCGGGTTCTCCAGCTCCACCACTCCCCATGATGTAATGTCCTTCACAATAAATGGTCCAGACCATCTTGAGCGCAGCTTCCCTGGATAGAATTTCATCCTTGAATTGTATAGGAGAACCTTCTGCCCGATTTCTATCTTCTTTGGTAGAATGCGGTTGTCATGCCACTTCTTTGTTTTCTCTTTATAAATTTTGGCACTCTCATATGCAGTTTTATGGAATTCTTCCAGTTCGAGTAGTGCCATCTTCCGTTTATTTCCTGATAAACTGTGATCCATATTCAGCTGCTTGATTGCCCAGTAAGCTTTGTGTTCCAATTCTACTGGTAAGTGAAATGCTTTTCCAAACACCAGCTGGTACGGGGACATTCCCAGTGGGGTTTTGTAAGCAGTTCTGTACGCCCAAAGTGCATCATCCAGCTTTAACGACCAGTCCTTGCGTCCTGGATTCACAGTTTTTTCCAGTATGCTCTTTATCTCCCTGTTGGACACCTCTGCTTGCCCGTTTGCCTGAGGGTGATAAGGCAGTGATACCTTATGGATAGACACCCCGTACTGCTTTAGAACCTTGGGAAAGACTTTATTGATAAAATGAGAACCTTCATCACTGACCATGGCCCTCGGTGTTCCAAATCTGGTAAAGATGTTACGTTTGAGGAACCTTTCTACGACTGACGCATCATTCTTCTGGCAGGCTATTGCTTCCACCCATTTTGACACGTAATCTACTGCCAATAAGATGTAGAGGTTTCCCAGAGAAGAAGGAAAAGGACCCATAAAATCAATACCCCACACGTCGAAAGGTTCGACTTCCTGCCAAAGTGTCATGGGCATTTCATTCCGCTGGGAGATATTTCCTGTCCTTTGGCATCGATCACAACTCTGCGCATAATCATGGCAGTCCTTGAAAACTGTTGGCCAGAAAAATCCTGACTGCAGCACCTTGTGAGCTGTTCTCGGTCCACTGAAGTGTCCTCCACACTGTGCTGAGTGGCAGTGCTGAATTACCTCCAAAATTTCATGACATGGAATGCATCGACGGAGAATATTATCTGCCCCTTGCTTGAACAGATAAGGGTCGTCCCAGAGATATTGCCTGCAATCTGAAATAAATTTCTTTTTCTGCCAAGGGGTAATGTCTTCAGGGAGTGCTCCATTGACCAAATAATTGGCAATGGCATAGTACCAGGGCCGTCTATTGGTCTTGATCTTCATAATATGTTCATCTGGAAAATTTTCTTGAATGGGCACCACTTCTTCTGTAGGTTTTTCCAGACGAGATAGATGATCAGCTACTACATTTTCAACTCCCTTTTTATCCCTGATTTCGACGTCAAATTCCTGCATCAGCAGAATCCAACGCAGCAGCCTTGGCTTTGCATCCTTCTTTTCCAGCAAGTATTTCAGTGCACTGTGATCTGTAAAAATAATGACTTTAGAGCCTACCAGGTATGATCTGAATTTATCCAGGGCAAAAACAACTGCCAGCAACTCCTTCTCTGTAGTCCCATAATTAATCTGCGCCTCATTCAGGACCCTGCTGGCATAGTAGATGACGCTGCACACCTTGTCCTTCCTCTGTCCCAGTACCGCGCCCACAGCGTAATCACTGGCGTCGCACATCAGCTCGAACGGGAGTGTCCAGTCTGGTGTTGTGATAATGGGTGCAGTTGTCAGCCTTTCTTTAAGCACGTCAAAAGCTTCTTTGCAGGCTTCATCAAATACGAAGGGCACATCTTTTCCCAACAAATTACATAGTGGCTTTGTAATTTTTGAGAAATCTTTAATAAACCTTCTGTAAAATCCTGCGTGGCCCAAAAAGCTCTTGATTGCCTTCACTGTGGTTGGATACGGCAGCTGCTTGATCACCTCTATTTTTGCTCTGTCTACTTCCAGCCCTTTACTGGAAATCCTGTGTCCCAGCACTATTCCTTCAGTAACCATGAAGTGGCATTTTTCCCAGTTGAGTACCAGATTTGTTTTTCTGCAATGAATCAGAACTCTGGCCAGATGGTATAAGCAATCTTCAAAGCTGTCCCCGAATAACGAAAAATCGTCCATGAAAACTTCCAAATTTTTCTCTATCATATCAGAGAAAATAGCCATCATACACCTCTGGAATGTTGCTGGAGCATTGCACAGTCCAAATGGCATTCGTCTAAAGGCGAACGTTCCGTACGGGCAAGTGAACGTCGTCTTTTCTTGGTCTTCTGGATTTATATAGATCTGATTGTAGCCAGAGTACCCGTCAAGAAAGCAGTAATAAGCATGGTGCGCTAGTCTGTCCAACATCTGGTCCATAAATGGCAGCAGAAAGTGGTCTTTCAGTGTGGCATCGTTCAGCTTCCGATAGTCCATACAGATTCGCCAGCCAGTGGCAGTCCGCTGGGCGATCTGTTCCAGATCAGCATTCTGCACTACTGTAATACCCCCTTTCTTTGGTACACACTGGACAGGACTCACCCATGTGCTGTCTGATATGGGGTATATAATTCCTGCTTCAAGCCACTTCATGACCTCCTTACGTACCACATCTTTCATAATTGGGTTTAGTCTTCGTTGAGGCTGGATAACTAGCTTCTTTCCGTCTTCAATTCGTATTTTATGCATGCAATAATCAGGACTAATTCCCTTCAGGTCTGCAATTGTCCATCCTATGGCTTCTTTATGCTCTCGGAGTACCTCCAGTAGCTTTTGTTCCTGTTCCTGAGATAAAAGAGAAGAAACAATTACCGGCAGGGTATTATTTTCACCAATAAAAGCGTACCTGAGGTGTTCTGGCAACTGTTTTAATTCCAGGGCTGGTGGTTCCTGGAGTGACGGGACCAGTGTCATTTTCTGCTCGCCTCCTTCATCCCTGTATAGCTTGACCCAGCTTTCTGTTCCCATGATCTGCTCATCCTGTTGCTCTTCTGTTTCCTCTGGAAATATGTCTTCAAATTCCTCCCATAAATCTTCTATCTCATCGCTTTCTAGATCATCAATTACCTCTACTGCAAAACAGTTTTCATGCCCATAATGATCAGGAAGCTGGAGAGATTTGAAAACATTAAATTTTACTTTTTCTTCATTGATTTGCATGGACAGCTCTCCACTTTTGCAGTTAATAATGGCTTCACCAGTTGCCAGGAAAGGTCTGCCCAGGATCAGCGGAACCTCTCCTGCCTCCATATCCAGTATCACAAAATCTGCTGGAAAAATAAGCTCTCCCACTTTCACCAGGATATATTCAATTACCCCATAGGCAGGTTTCACGGATCTGTCAGCCATCTGAAGCATAATTCTGGTTGGACGTGGTTCTCCGACTCCCAGACTTCTGAAGATGGTCAGTGGCATCAGGTTGATGCTGGCACCCAAGTCGCATAAGGCTTTTCCTGTGTATGCACTGCCCAGGGTTACTGGAATAACAAAGCTGCCAGGGTCTTTCTTTTTCAGTGGTAGACCATTTTTTACACAACTGCTCGCTTCTGCCGTCAGATTCACTGTTTCGAAGTCACTCATTCGCCTTCTACCATACAAGATGTCTTTGAGAAATTTCGCATAAGTAGGCATTTTGGCAAGTGCTTCAGCAAAGGGTATGTTTATCTGTAATTGCTTGAATACCTCCAGGAATCTGGCGTAGTCTTTGCTGTCATCTCTCTTACGTGTCTTCAGAGGGTAAGGAACCTCCTTGGAAATTGGCACTGTTTCTTGAGTACCCTCATTCGTCTGCTCTGCTTCCTGCTCGACCGAACCCCTTTTCTGAGGGTTAGCGGTTGAACTGTCTTCCCGGTCAATCACCTCCTGTTCAATAATCTTGGACTTTTCTGCGCGTGCATGACTGGGATACGGTGGATCCTGCAGTGCAATTCCACTCCGAGTTGTGATAGCATTGATTTGAGCGCGTGGATTGTTCACTGTGTTAGATGGTAAATTCCCTGGGGCTCGTTCTGCCTGGTTCTGTGCAAGCTGTCCATTCTGTACTTCCAAGTTTCGGATAGCAATCTTCATCTGGCTTACATCAGCAGTTAATAAGTCCATTTGTGCGAATCGAGTTTCCAACTGCTTATTGAATTTCTCCATATAGGACTCAAAATGTTGCTGAGACAGGTTTAGTTGTGGTGCTGCTTGTGCAGGCTGAGCTGGAGCTGTCTGTTGTGCCTGTGGCCTGTGCTGGAATCCTGGTGCATATACTGCTGCATTGGGATTTCCGTAGCGAAACCCTGGATGGTCACGTGTGCCTGGTCTGTAGCGACTAGGATCCCACTGCTGCTGAACATAGTTGGCATCTTCGGTCTGAAGCTCCAGAATTGCTGCGTCAAAGTCAGGTTCGTCCACTGATGCCACCGGCTTCTTTTCTGTATACACCTTTTTGACTAAGTCCTGTACCACTTTCGTGAGATTGTCAATCCTGTCATCAACCACTGGTTCTGCTGCTGCTGCGAGCCTGCGGTCATCAAACAGGCGAGTATCATGTTTGGCTAATTACTTCATCAGTTCATATGCTCCATCCTTATCCACATGGTATAAAAAATTACCCCCAGCTTCCCTATCAATCCTGTCTGCATTCTCCCTGTCAAGTGCATGGTAGAATACCTGCAGAATCTTTGCGTCCCCGAAGCCGTGATTGGGGCATTTTTTAACGAGTCTCATTAGCCTGTCCCATGCATCTACAACTGTCTCCCCCATCTGCTGTTTGAAAGATAAAATCTCACTCTGCAGCTTGATAACGCGGGATGCAGGGTAGAATTTTGCCAAGAAATCAGCAACACACCCCTCCCAGGTGGTAATAGACCTCGGTGGTCTTGCCACCGAGGTCTATTACCACCTCGGTGGTCTGATTTTATTCCCATACTGTCCCGAACAAACAGTATGGGAATAAAATCAGCTTTAGCGTATCCGCTTCAACTCCTCTATACTTAATCTTGTTGCAGTAATCCTCAAATTTTCCAAGAAAGTCGTTTGGATCTTCATCTGCCTTCCCATTAAAAGGACAATGAGTCTGGGCGGTCTGAATGGTAGATGATTTCAGATCGAAGTGCTCTGCTGTAATGGGTGGCACTACAATAGCTGGTTGATGTCCTCCGGTTGGGACTTCAAAGTTTTCGACCAGTGCCCTTCCAGACCTGTTATAAGTCCTCTGATTGTTCCTGGCAGCAAAACCTGCTGCTATCAGCTTTCAATGTAAAGAGCCATCTGTGCTGGAGTACGTTGCGGCTGTCCTGTGGGTGTTCCTGTTTCGGTTGTGGTGTCTTCTCCGTGCTCAGACATCGCGGCTCGGTGTCTGCGACTTTGCTCTCAGAAAAGTTTTTCGGGATCTTCGAGTGGTGATACCAGTTTGCTGGGCAATCTGAGCATAAACTAGAATAGCCTGAAAATCAGATTTCAAGAGCAGTAAGTCGAAAGAAAGTAACTGTAAAAATAAAAGAAAAACTCTGAGACTTATTCTAATGTCTTTTTAACAAAAACTGTAACCGTTCCCCGGCAACGGCGCCAAAAACTTGACAGCGTAAACCTATCTGCTTTTTCGCAAGTGTACGATCAAGTAATATAGAGTATGTAATTGTGACTCTGGTTGTCGAACCCACGAGAACAGTTTAAGTTTTGTTAATTAGAATTAGAACTAGGCACAAAGTTGTAAAAAGGAGGAAGGTTTGGGATTTGACTCTACTAAATTGTAATAAATAAAAACAGTAAAAGCTTATTTTATTTTTCTGTTAAATATTTTGCAGAAATTGTTGTAGTTGTAAAAGTCGATAATTCTAAAAATCTAGATTCCAGGATCCCCTAGGGTTACTCTCCAGCTTTCATGGTATATTTGATTTCAGAAACACACAGTGGTTTTGTTTATGCCAGCATACCAATAGTACAATCTCCTCTCGGTCTCATGCACCTATCACTCTCCTGCAGATTTTCGGGTCCTCTCGGTCCACCTAAATCTGCAGGTTCGTTCTAAGTCTGCTAGGGTTACAGGTTCTCCTCTCGGTCTCCCCCTAAACGTCTAGCAGTTGGTCTAATGCTTCTGGGCTAGTCCCCTGATTCTCTTCACCTCTCGGTCCATCAAGGCAGAGTACTAAATCCTGTCTTTTCTTCCTAACGTTCACTGGTCACTCTCGTGCACCAGTTCCTGTCTGTAACACTCCTAGGTGATCAAGCCATTCATGTATGTAAATAAAATCAAAGACAGAATAATAAACAAACCATCCTGTATTAAGACTTAGCTAGCCATGCATCTGAAAATCAAAACAACCAAGTCTGCTGAATTCATAAACCCTAGGTTCACCGAGAACCTAGGCAAAAGGTCTAGCTAGCTTGCATTATTTAAAAACAACGTTTCATAAAGAGAGAAAAGATCAAACTAGTTATTTTTCTGAAAATACTGGAAAACTGCTCCAATCCTGTTCTGCTCCAACTCCTGGCTGCTGTGAAACTGGCTGCTGATGATGATGATAGCTGTGAGTGTGTATGGGTAACCCTAATTCAGTGCTGGGACACCTCCTTTTATACTGCCACAGTCTCCAAAACTGATGCACGAAATTCCTGTTTTACCCTCGAAAAGACCCGTCCTGGAAGCTTCTGGAAACCTTCTGTGCGTTCGAACGCACACTTCCTGCGTTCAAACGCAGTGCGTTCCAACGCACTGCCTTCTGCGTTTGAACGCAGGACTTAGCCGTTTTTTCCTTTTTCCTCTACTGGCTCCTGAACCCATGCGTTTGAACGCAGATGCCCTGCGTTTGAACGCACCCCTTGACCGTTTCTTCTCTTGAGTGTTGAGTCCTGCGTTTGAACGCAGGAAGTGCGTTTGAACGCACCCCTTAGCATTTTTCAGCACTTCTGCCTCTGACCCCTGCGTTTGAACGCAGACAGCCTGCGTCTGAACGCAGGACTTAGCCAATTTTCTGCCATTTTTCCTGCTGCCCCTGTCTTGTGCGTTTGAACGCAGATCCTGCGTTTGAACGCACCACTTAGCATTTTTTCCTCTTTTTCTGCTCAACTTTCCTGACACGCTGCCTCCCCTCCAAGTTAATCTCATGCATTTTCCGGCACCTGTTACCTGCACATCATAACACGCACCCGCGATCATATCCAATAAACAAAAGTATGCACAAAATTACTCAAATTTTGCAATCATGATCTATAAGTCTCTGCCTCGTATCAGGTGGAAAATAAGCTGAAAATGGCCAAACTCAACTCTCACAGGGTTAAAACCAATGGTAAAAAGATGTCCCAGACTAATACATTTTCAAGCTGTCAGTTGGGGGGTAGTTTTTGTACATTCTGAAAAATTAAGGGTGGCTAGTGTAGCATGTTGAAACTGTTTTTGTTAGTAGGAGGTTATTGCATGTCATTAATGAAAAGTTGGGGGATCTATTTGTTGTTTACATAAACTGCATATAAAATATAAAATTAAAAATACAATTTTGTAGTATAATTAATTTCTAATATTTTTAGTTATTGTTTTAATTATATAAAAGATGTTTTTGTTGTTCAAATTATACATGTATTATTTAATATGATATATTTATGTTTTCTTTAAAAATAAGCAAGACAAAAGATATAGTTGATTTAATCATATAATTTAGTGTGATTAAATAAATTTTCAAGTACTTATAAATTTGTGTTTTGAGTGAAATATGTTATTTGTTTAATATTGCCAAAATAAAATAAGTTAGATAGTTAAATAGGAAAATAACTTTTAAGAGAATTCCTCTATTTATAAATAATTAAAGCTTGATTATTATTTGTAGTTATTATACATTAATTTCTCCAAAATAAAGTTGTAAAATTATGTGTGACCAAACACTTGTTTTCTTTGAATAAACATTTTATGAATTTTATTATGAGTTTAATTCTTTAATAGTATATAAATTTTATAATAAATATTTAGCAATAATTAAAATAGTTTGAATTAAATTTTGTAGTCACTTACAAATTAATGTGTTGTAAAATAGATTATTATTTTCTATATATTAGAGTGTATAAATTTTAATATACGATTTCTTACTTAATAATTTTTAAGAGTTAGTATTTACATAAGTAGTAACTTTTATGAGAAAAAGACAATTGTTTACGTCACCGGATTTTTATATAGATATGGCAAGCTAGTAATTAGTGGGATAATGGGGGTAATTTCAAAAGAGACTTATAGAAATTTTTGCATAGCATACTTGCACACTTTGGATTTGTAATTAATTTAGGAATTATAAATTGTAGGTGACGAGTTCGTAGACGAAGGCTACGTGTATCCGTAGAAGCTTTGTCGTGCTAATTGTCTTGCTACTTGAGGTGAGTAAACATGCCTAACCTAGTGTGCCGTCCTCTTTTCGTGTCTAAGTATTTTTATGATTTTATGTCTCAAAATGTGATTTGTAACATACGTGTTCGACTTGAGATTTCAATTACTTGTCCAAATGATTCCTTCAAACTTATCATGTGAAAATATATAATGCACGATTACTCAAAGTGAAAACAGTTGAGCGGTGGAACCACGTTTGGATTCTTATTATTGTCGACATTGACTGCGGTCACTTGGCCCGTAAATTTTACCCGGTTGCAATTAGCCCCGGTTGCTCCATGTACTCACCTCTCTGGCCGCAAGAAGTCTTAGGGGATGCCGGCACTTAAGGTCTTGGATGCTTGCGAGAGGTTGACTTTGATATGAGATACTATGATATTGTGATTGATTGGTTCGTTCCTCGCTACAACTAATTAATAACCATGGTTTCATGTGAAATGAAAGGATATTTTATACGTTGAGATATTCCCCTAATTGGGCAGCGTTGTGGTTTGAAAACGTTCCAGTGGAACTATAACCAGTAATGCCTTGAATTGGAAAAATTCACAACCTCTCATACTTGGCCTTTGGCACCACTATATCTGATTTATTATTTCTATTCGATTTCGTTAAAGAAACAAATACCTCTTATCCCGTTTACACGTTGGGGTGTTTACTTACTCAGCATTTCTTGCTGACTTTGGAAAAACTGCGGTTTTTGTTTTTTTCCCCCGCATGTCTAGGTGGTGGGAGCTCGGCTTAAGGGTTCGCAGACTCATCTAGTGGTAGTGGTATCTTTAAATAATGTAACGCCTAGACAATGTTCACCATGTGTAATAGTATGTTATGAATCGTGTTGAGACAATTATGTTTATGTAATATATGAGTATGGATGTGTTGTTCTTGATTTCTGCCGCTTCATTTCGAGTAGCACCCTCCTGGGATCTCTGGTCTGGAACGGAAATTCTGGGGAACGAGGGGTTTAACACCTACAATAAGTCGGGCCAAGCGTTGGTGGAGAAGTTTCAGTCAACTCAGAGAGGACACAAACCAGCTATTGTAGTGCCAACCATTCAGGTTGAGCACTTTGATTTGAAGCCTGCCACCATCACGACCGTGCAGAATCAAATCCAGTACTGTGGAAACAGGGATGAAGACCCAAATGACTTCATTGGAAGTTTGATGCCTACACCAACACAGTGAAGTACAAGAACGTCACTGATGAGACCCTGAAGCTGATTCTTTTTCCTTATTGTTTGAAGGGTGCGGCAGAGAAGTGGCTAGAGTCCAGGGAGCCAGAATCGACAACCACATGGAAGCAGTGTGTTGATAAATTTATGAGTAAGTTCTACCCCGATCAACGTGTCATAGGTTTACAGGCAGAGATCCTTGGTTTTCAGCAGCATTCTGATGAGACGGTTTTTGATGCATGGGACCGGTTTATGAGGAAGATACGCAAGTGTCCTAATCATAACTTCGGCGACTACAAGATTCTTACGGTCTTCTATCATGGCCTGGATCGTCCCAGCCAGGATTTGCTGAACAAGGAAGCAGGTGGTAACTTTATTTACAGGGTTGACAAGGATGGAGCATATGCATTGATGAAGCAAATAGAGAAACAGGATGCTCAATTCTATGACTCTAGGAGGTAATCCAAGCTGCCTGAGCCGAAGAACGATGAGTGGAAAGATGGGATTACAAAGATGGTTTCTGAAATGGCAAAGCATGTGTATCAGGATAAGAAGACTATGGCTACAGTTGAGGAGCAGGAGTTTGATGCAGCTTTGACTCAAGATGCTAATGAGGATATCAGCTATGTGGGGGCACAGGGACAGCGCAACTGGAATCAGGGGAACTACAGACCAGGGACTAGAGATCATCCAGGATTTAGGTATGGAGATCAGTATGGAGCTTCATATGTACCCGGTTTTCAGCACTGGCCACCTGCGCCAACTGCTCAGGCACCACCACCATTAGCTACATGCCAGAATGCTGAGATGGTAGATCTCAAGAATATGATGTATCAGATGGGAAAGAATGTGTAAGATTAGGTAGTGCAAGTCTTGGAATAGTTCAGCTATTTCAAGGCCTTGAATCAGTTCTCAGAGGCTTGAAAATATTTTCAAGGCCTTGAAACTGGATTCAAAGCCTTGAAACTGTTTAACCTGTGTGAACATTCTCAGGGGGAGTTTTCTGCAAGCTCTCTGAGTTTATTCCTCTCTATCTTTCATATGTTTGATTCACTTTTATTAGATGATGAAAGACACATTATTCTAACACATTTAGACATAGAATATCATCTGTTTGACTTTGATATTGCAGGAAATTTTATTTCCAAGTTTTGCAGGATTGTTTCCTAAACTGAATTAATGCAGATTTGGAAATAGTTGAACACTTTGATCCTGTGATCAATCAGACTTGGATTTAAACGAAAGATCACAACAAAATCTCTGAAGATTGTGATCATCCAACCGTTGGAGAAGATGTCAAAGAAGTCAAACTCTGTTGCCTACAAAATAGGAAGTTTGTTGCTAAAAATCTGGGTAGATTTGCAAAGCTATTTGAAGTTTAAATAGAGCTCAATTCTGAAGAACCGAGACACAACACTCAACGGGCAAAGAAGAGAGCAAGATTTCTGGATTGAAAAGCATCAAATAAGTTCATCATTCTTCCAATCCATTCACAGAAGATCACTGCATACTTCACTACATTTTCTACACTCTAAGTGTTCTTCTGTATTGTACTCCATTGGTAGATCATTTCTGTATTATTTCTATATCCATTCTCAAGGATTGTTCAAAGTGAACAATAGAGAATTCTTAGTTAATCAGTTAGCTAGAGCAGGTACTAGACAAGTTAGGGAAAACCACAAGCTGTAACAGAGTAAGGGATCTTTCTGTGCTTGAGTTCTAGGGCTTAGCTTTTGATTAATAAGAATTGTGTTGAAAATACTGCAGGGATCTAATCCCTGAGGCAGAGACGTAGGTCGAAGTGGATTGAACTCTATAAATCACTTGTCTCTTGCATTTACAGTTCATTCTTTTTCATAGGATTTGCAGCACATAAAACTGTTTGTTTTTCAAGGGTTTGAACTTGTTTTCAAGGCCTTGAAAAAGACTTACTTGATTTATACAAACTACATTTCTTCCAAGGGCTTAAACTTCACTGTTTTCACAAGTTCTCATCTCCCTAGCAAGTTTTGCAAGAAGTTTGCATACTCTTTTCAACCCCCCCTTCTATAGTATCTTAGTTGCATTAAAACCTGCACACTCACACTTTCAATTGGTATTAGAGCTTGTATCACTGTATAGATTTAACCATCTGGTGATCATGAGTACTGCAAGAGATGGTGGTTTCTCTCACGAAAGAGCTACTAACAGACCTCCTCTATTTTGTGGAGAAAATTTTGCTCACTGGAAAGCTTTGATGAAAATGTTCATCATTGATCAAGATATGGAGCTTTGGACCATAATACAAAATGGACCTCACACTTTCTACACAGAGAAAAATGGGATTAGAACTCCCAAATCTGAAGACTTACTCTCCTCTTCTGAATTAGAGAAATACTCTAAGAATTACAAAGCTATTAACATCTTATATTGTGCTTTGAGTACAGATGAATTCAACAGGATTTCAGGCTACACTACTGCCAAAGAAATCTGGGATAAACTTGTGGTTACTTTTGAAGGAACCAGTCAAGTGAAGCAAACCAAGATCAACGTCTATCTCAGGCAATGTGAGATGTTTAAGATGAATGCAGATGAGTCTATCAAATACATGTTCAAGAGGTTCACATACATTGATGACCTACAAGGAGAGCTTCTGACACATGAAATATCTATGAATGAAGTTGATGGAGAATTACCAGAAAGTGTCAAGAACTTAACTCTCAAATCCAAGGAAAATGAGAGAACTCAAAACCCTTGAAACTGAGGATGGTGATGATGAAGATCCAATTGCCCTGACTTCCAAAGCATTGACAAGAATTCTCAAAATGTAGAAAAACTTTGGAAACAGAGAATTCAACAGAGAAAGGCATAGACCATCCAGTAGCAAGGACTACAAAGGTAAGTCCTCTAAACAAAATAAATCAAAAGTTATGAATTGCTTTGAATATGGTGATGCATGAAATTTTCTAAGAGATTGTCCACACAAGAAAAGCAAGAGCTTTCAAAATAAAGACCTTGACAGAAGAAAGAAAGCTATGATAGCTTCATGGAGTGATTCAGATAGCTCTAGTGAATCTGAAGAAGAACATACCAACCTATGCTTCATGGCCAAGCATGATGAAAGTTCATAGAAGAACATTGAGGTAATGGTAAACTGTTTGATTTCAAAACCAAAAGAAACTCTTTCAGAATATCTCAGAACAATACTTTTAAATGAGAAAGATATCTGAAAGAGATCATACTTTTGAAGGAAAAAGTTCATGAGCAAACAGAAGAGAACTTACAACTTGTTTGCCTAAATCGGAATCTTGAAATCTTTCAGAAGAAAACTGATAGTGATTTCAAGGCCTTGAAAACCAGTTTTAAATCCTTGAAAACACAAGTCAAGGATGTAGTCTCTGAAAACTCTTATAATGAGTAACAGCCTTGTCAATCTAAGACACCAGATTGATGAATTAGATTTACAAAAGACTACTCTCACTGATAAACTTCAAGAATTTGAGTTGGTCAAAGTCAAGCTTGCTGGATCAGAACACAAGTTGAACTTGATTCTTGGAGGAAGTTCACAGTCAGCTCACAAAGTTGGTATTGGATTCAATCCAAATTTCCCAAGGAAAAATAATACCATATTTGTGAAAACTGGAAACAAAACTTCTCCTAAATGTCATTATTGCTGTAAAACTGGTTATGTTAAGATGACTTGTCCTTTCAGAAGAAGAGACCCTCACATAATGAGGAACACCTTTCCTTTTGAACTCAAAGGACAAGTTAAGCAGATTTGGGTTCCTAAAGGGGTTATACCACCTAACATGGTTGATCCTGAATATGAATCCAAAATCCACACTTGGTCTAACAGCAGGGTAAGGCAGTGATTGGTGTTTGCAAGTTGTCACCAACATCAAAGAACAGAAGTGGTTTATGGACAGTGGTTGCTCAAGACACATGAGTGGAAAGAGATCTCTATTCTCAGAATTTAAAGAGCAATCTGAAGGTTCAATTACACTTGGTGACAAAGAAAAATTCAATATTCTTGGTATTGGTAAAGTTGGTACAAATTCTGAAAACTCTATTTCTGATGTGTATTTAGTTGAAGGTTTGAAATTTAACTTACTCAGTGTATCTCAGCTTTGTGACAATGGCAACAAAGTTATCTTTGATAAAGAGAAGTGTGTGGTGCAAAATGAGAAATCAGGAGATTGCATTTTCACAGCCTCTAGATCAAACAATGTTTATACTTTTCAAACTAACAAATGTGTAGGTGAAAGTTTGAAGTGTCTCAAGGACTTGAAAGAGGATTCAAAGCTTTGGCACAGGAAGCTTGGTCATATTAGTTTGCACACTTTGAACAAGTTGATTTCCAAAGACTTGGTAAGAGGATTGCCATTCATTAAGTTCAAAGAAGATGAAATGTGCAAAGCTTGTGCTCAAGGCAAACAGACCAGAAGCTCCTTCAAGCCAAAGAAGTTTGTAAGTATAACTAGACCCATTGAACTGCTTCATATGGATCTCTGTGGTCCTATGAGAACTCCTACTCCAAAAGGTAAAAGGTATATGCTAGTTGTTGTAGATGATTTTTCTAGATATAATTGGGTTATGTTTCTCAAAGAAAAATCTGAAGCACTCTCTGAATTTTCAAAGCTTTGCAGGGAACTTCAAAATATGAAAAACCTACATGTAGCTTCAATTAGAAGTGATCATGGAAGAGAAATTGATCAATTAGAATTTGATTTGTTCTGTGATAAGCATGGTATTACTCACAACTTTTCTGCTCCAAGAACTCCTCAACAGAATGGTGTTGTTGAAAGAAAGAACAGGACTCTTGAAGATATGTCAAGGACAATGCTTCTTGAGAACAAGCTGTCAAAACATTATTGGACAGAAGCTGTGAATACAACAAACTATATTTTGAATAGGTGCTTGATCAGACCTATTCTGAAGAAGACCCCCTATGAACTATTCAAAGGGAGGAAGCCAAATATTTCATACTTCAGACCCTTTGGATGTACTTTTTTTATCCACGACAATGAAAAAGACAATCTTGGTAAGTTTGATACAAGAAGTGATGAAGGTATATTTCTTGGTCACTCTCTGAATAGCAAAGCTTATAGAGTTTATAACAAAAGAACCAAACTGGTTGAAGAGAGCCTTCATATTATTTTTGATGAAAGCTATGATGGTTCTTTGAGTGAAAGTTTTGCAGACTTGAATTTGAACAAGCATGAATCAGAGGAAGAGACTGAGAATCCATTAGGATTCAAGAAAGTCTCAGAAGAAAACATAAGACATTTTCAAGACCTGGAAAATGGTGCTCAAGGCCTTGAAAATAAGCCTCAAAGCCTTGAAAAATATGATCAGAAGGATACGAGTGACAGAGCCACTACTTCAAGACCAGAGAAGATCTATGGAGAACCTGAACCATGGTCTCCAAGAAAGAGATTCAAATATCTCTCATCTCATCCAGTTGGCAATATCATCTCATATCCAACCTTTGGTAAACAAACTAGATCACAGTTGAAGAACTTATGTGCTTTTAATTGTTTTATCTCTCTTGTAGAATCAAAAACTGTGAAAGAAGCATTACAAGAAGCAGACTGGATCATTGTTATGCAAAGTGAACTCAATGAGTTTGAAAGGAACAAGGTTTGGAACCTGGTTCCTCCACCTACAAACCAGTCTGTCATTGGTACCAGATGGGTGTTCAGAAATAAGTTGTATGAAAGTGACAAAGTGATCAGAAACAAAGCAAGGTTAGTTGCTCAAGGTTAAAACAAGAAGAATGTATTAATTATGAGGAAACATTTTCTACAGTTTCCAGGTTAGAAGCAATTAGAATTTTGCTTGCATTTGTATCTCACAAGAACATGAAACTTTTTCAAATGGATGTAAAGTGTGCTTTCTTGAATGGCAACTTACAAGAAGAAGTTTATGTTGCACAACCACCTAGTTTTGAAAATGACAAGTTTCCAGATAATGTTTACAAACTTGACAAAGCTCTCTATGGTTTGAAATAAGCTCCAAGAGCTTGGTATGAAAGACTGTCAAAGTTTTTGCTTGAAAATGATTTCAAAAGATGTTTAGTAGACAAGACTCTTTTCATAAAGACTCATGAGAAAGGCTTGCTTGTAGTTCAGATATATGTTGATAATATCTTGTTTGAAGCTACTAATGATCAACTGTGAAGAGAGTTCTCAAGTCTTATGAGCAGGGAATTTGAAATGAGCATGATGGGAGAGCTGAACTTCTTCCTAGGACTTCAAATACATCAATTGAAGAAGGGCATCTTTCTGCATCAAAGGAAGTACACAAGATACTTGTTAAGAAAATATAGCATGGCTCAATGTAAGGAAGCAAAGACTCCTAGGAGTTCTACACTGTCCTTAGATAAGGATGAATCTGGTAAGAGTGCCAATGTGAAAGAGTATAGAGGTATGATTGGATCATTACTCTATCTCACAGCAAGCAGACCAGATATTATGTTTAGTGTATGTATGTGTGCTATATTTCAAGCTGATCCAAAAGAATCACACTCGACTACAGTGAAGAGAATATTTAGATATCTCAATGGTACCAAAGACTTAGGGATTTGGTATCCAAGACATTCTAACTTCTTATTGCATGGATTTCCAGATGCTGATTTTGCAGGTTACAAAGTTGATAGGAAAAGCACTTCAGGAACTTGCCAATTTACTGGATCATCTTTGATCAGTTGGCATTCCAAGAAACAGAATTCAATTGCTCTATCAACAGCTGAAGCTGAATATATAGCTACAGGAGCATGTTGCTCACAAGTACCAGCTAAGAGACTGTGCACAAGAGATTCCGGCGGGGAGACCTCCGTGTACACCGTATGTAGTGGATCAGGGATCGCACAGGAAGAGTGGGGTTGTGTGTAGGGAGAGAGTAAGGCAGTAGCAATGTCTGAGAGAGAGACAGAGGTTTGGCAGAGCTTCCGCGTATGGCGAGTGTGTTCTCCTTTGTATGGAAAGGTTAACGTCCTATATATAGCAGAGAACGTGACCGTTGTAGTGTGGTTAATGCGCCCATTGATGGCGGCTTAATTATCTTAACCATAACGGCACGTTCGCCCGAGTATATAGGGACCGTTACAGCACGTGGTGCGCGAATACCGGAATCGTTACGAGGTTGACCGGGTTTGACCGGGTTGACCGGGTTTATGGAGCTCGTGCCATAGATCTCTCAAAACAGTTACTAAAGGTCGCGTGCGGGCTTGGCTCGCACGCGACAGGGCTTACTCTAGCCTCCAAACCACAAGTCCCTACAAGTCCCGTGCAGTGGTATGCGAGGGCTCTGTCTCGCAGCCCCCACATGGATCAGCTCGGCTGGTGATCCAGTGTGTGTGGAGCACAATATGGTGTGCTGGATGGTTGCCACGTGGCCAAGATCTGTCAGCTCAGAAAGCACTGTCTACATTAGCCCCCTTTCTGCGCGTGAAGACTCATAGCTGTATAGACTTCCATGCGCGAAAACCAACATACGCGTCGCCACCACGCACCAATTCAAATACGGGTAAGTTCAGCCCCCGTGCGTGCCATTATGACCTAAAACCCCTAGAGTCGTGCCGTCTGGCCTTTAGGGTTTTAGGCGTGACGTCAGCTTGTCCTGTGATTGCGCGATTCGACGGTGACGGTTGCGATTCGACTACCGAAAGGACGCAACCTTTCATTGTTTTGGATAAATACCTTGTATCCCCCATCATTGCAAAGCATCACTTCTTTCTCTTAAAGTGAATGGTACCCGGAGATCTTCGAGAGCAGATTCAGATAATCAATCACCAGTTCAGAACTGCAAATCGTGTTCTTCAATTGTGCATATCCAAGTAGGCTTCAAGAAAACAAGGTTGGCCTCGTTTAATTTTGATTTAAGATACCAGTGTTTGCCTTGAACTGCGTTGAATCGGTAAACCCATGAAATTTGTGAAGAGGCTTTGATCTTTGAACCCACTTTGCTTTAATTCTTCAACAATATGAGATCTTGCAACTCCCTGATTTCTGAAATTGATACCAGAAACTGTTCGTCTTCCTTTGCATAGATCTTGAATTTCAAAATTCAAACTGAAGTGTGGTATTTCTCCCCCCTTTTTCTTGCTCTTCCGCAGGAATGGCCAAGACAAGAGTAACCAGACCCGTCAAGGAAGATGAAGAGATACCCGACCTTCCGCAGGCTCTGTGGCGAAAAGCCCCCTATTTAGGCGGCAAAGATTTTTACATGCGAGAGTTAAGGCGAAGAGGATGCCTGATCCTGTCCCGGTCGAGCGATTGCTGACGCTGACTCGCCCAGTTAACTCGGCCTTGCTCGAGTTGATTGGTTCCGAGGATGTGGTTCGATTGGGAATCGAGAACGGGCACTTCCCATATACTGCGATTTCTACTCAGGCGTTCGTCCAGAAATTGGACTACATGGATGAGTGGATTGACCACGTGTTGGACCATCACGCCGCGACTCTTGATGAAGCCGGCGTATACTTTGCTATCCGTGCTATGAAGGGTGCTGCCGTGAAGCTGGATCAGTCCATGCTTCTAGACCTTCTGTCCCGTTACTCGCCTGCGACTCACACGTTCCATTTTGCTGAGTTCGAGGCCGCCCCCACACTTGAGGATGTGCAAATGCTGTACGAGCTTTCCCCCATGGGCGAAGTGGACCCTTTGAGTCCCTTGAGGACATCTGCGGAGATTGCTTTATACACGCAGATGGAGGAATGCCTAGCAGAGGTAAAGAAAATCTCCACCCGGTGGACCACTACAAAGCCTCTTCCGAACTGGCAGTTGGTTGATACGTCTGCGAAGAATACCTGGAACAAATGGTTGCAGTACTTCTTCCGAGACTATGCGAACAGCAGCATCACTAAGAAACTTCTGAGTGAGGACCCAGAGGCCGAGAATTACGTAGAGGGTAAAGGCTATCATTTGACCCTTTGTACTTTTCTCTGTGCTTGGCTATCGAGGTACCTGATTGATGGTCACCCCCATGACGGAGTCTTCTACCATGTGTTGCCACTTGCTGTGAGGCTCGCACTTGGTCAGAGAGTCGCACTCGGACCCTTGGTCTTGGGCACGCTGTACTATAGGCTCGATCAGCTGGTTCTAGCCATGAAAGAGTCGCGTGGCCGCCTCGATGTACTGACTTTCGTCAATATTTCCTTTTTGACAATGTGGGTTTTCGAGCAATGGCCGTCTTATGCTCCAACTGCTCTCAAACTTGACAAGTGGTGTCCCCCAGGCGAGACGGAAGCGCGCAACAGCGGAAGAGCTGCGAGATGGTTCGGAGCAATCAACACCAAGTGCGTTTGGAGTTTGATATGCGACAAACGGAAGGAGTTTACTGCCAGGCCCTATGCCACGCGCATTGAGAACGTGCGATGGTTTCCAAAGTTGTACCCCTCTAAAGGTATCGTCTTCTCAGAAGAGCTTCTCTTTGAAGAGGGACAGCATTTCCATGAGCGCTACCGCGAGTTCTTTTGCTGGTGTCTGCGAGGTTCCCTTCCTGCCCTCGCAGAGCATATTCGTGAGCTCGCGCCAAGGTATGAAAAGCTTACCGTGGACGTTGACCCCACTCGAGTTTCTCCTCAGTTTGGTTTTGATGCGGTGGCCTCATCAATCTGGCCCCAGTCCATTATCAGAGGATGCTATAAGCGCTTGCTGACAAAGGAGTGCAAGACGGTCTTCATGAACAATCTTCCCTTTGAGCAGCCTGCGGGAACCCGCGAGGGTGGTTGTTCCCAAAACTGGCTCGCATACTGGATTGCCCAGCAAATGAGGATTGAGACAGAGTCGGCCGCGCAGTCAAGCAGAGCTCCCTTGATCAAAAGAAACTCTTTTCCGTTTCGCCCCACTTGCAGTCTGAGCGAGTCTGAGTATGGTTGCTACTCACTGTTGGATCGTGAGAACCATTTGTGTCCTGATGTCATTCTGAAGGAGCAGATTGCCACAATTAAGAAGGGCGATACGCATGTCGTCAGATATAGCAAGGCATTTGCTGAGGTAAGCAATTTTTCGCGTGCGTTAAGCCTTTTGATTTTCTTATGCTGATGCTTTCATTCGGTACTGTTTGCTGTAGTGTCATGTGCGGAGATTCGCATCTGGTGATCGCTCCAAGTCATTGGTTAACGCCATTGTTGCCACCAGAAAACAAAAGCAGTCGTTTCGGCTAGCATGGAGGATGGACCCTGAGGTCGAAACAAAGATTCGCGCAGTCATGAATGCTTTTGCTGACTCGCTGATAGACAATCCTCCGGCTCCGTATCCTCCTGGAGATGACCCGTCCCCTCTAGCGACTGCGGCGCCGAGAGTGAAGAGACCTAGGCAAAAGGGAATTACGATTTCTTCCCCCAGAAGTACTCCAGCTTCTCCTCCAGTGAGGTCTCTTTCTATCAAGGACAAAGGCAAAGGTCGCATGCCCAGCAAGGTGCGGAAGGAGCTCGCAGTTGAATCTTTCGTTCCATTCAACCGAGAGGAAGAGGAAGAGAGGCAGGAGCCCCAAGAAAGTGATGAAGAAGAAGAAGCAACAGTTGTGATGCATGAGGAAGAATCAGGAGGTACCTCCGTCGCATTTCTTTCCCCGTTATTGTAACTTCTTTGTACTTCTTTTCTTAAACCAATCATGTCTTCGCAGATGATGATGATGATGAGACCATTGGTGGCCTTTTGGCCAAGAGATTAAAGAGAGATACCCATTCTGGCATTCCAGACGATCCCATGAGCGAGGACATTCTTGCTGAGTCCAGGAAGACAGCCGCGGAGGCTGCTGAAAGAAGGAGGCAGCGGGAAGAGGAGGAGCTCGATCGTGTGAGACAGAGGAGCCTCGAAGAGCAGCATGTGGACGACTTAGTGCGTCCAGCTAGCGAGGAAGATGAGCTTCCCGAAGAAGTGGTTCCCCAGGCAGAGGAAGAAGATGCGGTTCCGGAAGAGGATGCAGCAGCGCTGGAGCAAGTTCAAGCGGACTTTGAAGAAATCGCAGGCGGCGATAAAGGTGAGATCTTCAATCTCGCAGTAACTTATAGAGATGTTATTGTGGGTGCGTTAAAGCATGGTGTGTCAAAGGCCGACATTCGCCGCTGGTTAGTAGACAAATGCGGAGAACCCTCAGGTAATTATTTGAGCGATGCGCATGTACTAGGCTTTAGCAACTTGAGACAGAATCATGACTGGTTTATTCGCATCCCAGGTCACGCTTCTCTTAAAGACTTGCTTAGTGAGGACACACTAATAGGACATGGTTCCACGTCCTTAGTGTATGATGAAGATACCTCAATCCCACCTTCGCGTGGAGGTGCTTACTCTTAGCTTTAGTAAAGATAGCAAAATAACTTATAGCGCAGGTTACCTCATATCATCGCATTTAATATTGCAGGTCATACTGAGGAACCTGTGCTGGAGCGGAGAAGTCAGCCTTCTGCGTCCCATGTTCCGATTCCAAGCTCCCATACCGAGAAGCCTGTCGCAGCTGCTGAACATGCAAGTGAGCCTCTCAAGGACATCATCGAACTTTCCGATGATGCTGAAGCAGGTGCTGTGCTGATGGATGAAGATGTCCATGCTGGTGCTGAGGAAGTAAGGACAAGTGCTGCTAATGCTTTCGCATCTGAGAGCGTTCTTCGCCAAGCGACTTCGGTTGTCCCTTCGCCTCCGGCGATGACTGAGTCAGAGGCACCTATTCCTGCGTGGAGCTTTTGGGGCTCGCAGGTTGGGAATGCAGTCGCAGCTGGTGCGGCCTACACTCTTCCTCCTGACTACGAGAGGTTGGAGCTCGCAGCTGATAGGAGAGCTATGGAGCGAGGACAGTCTTCGACCACCCCGGCAGCGCGCATTCCTTCTCTTCATGAGATTCTGGAAGGAACTGGTAAGATGAGCTTTACTGTTCGCATTTTGCATTATTTACTTGCGAGTTTGACATCATAACTTGGCTTAGACGTCTCTTCAGGTTTGAAGCAAACCGATGTAGACTGGGTGGTTCGAATGCGCCTTACCTACCCCCAATCGTTTGTGAGATCTCTGGAGATAGGGCCCTTTGACATGAGGCTGTTTCTTACTGAAGCCATTTGGATTTTGGAGCAGCTGTCTGCGGCTACGCCTGCGACCATTTCTGTCCAGAGTGCTGAATTGCTATGTGGCATGTGCCAAAATCTCGTGACCAAAGTCCAGGGCAGACTGGGTTTCAAATTTCTCATGAACAGGGTCACGCTGATTCGCGCAGCCGTAACTTTGAAACTCGGCCACCAGAATCTCGCAGCTGAGAAGCAGAAGGTGGAGCAGCAAAAGTTAAATGTTGATGAAGCTCTGAAGCTCTATCATGAGATGAATGCCAGGTGCGAGCTGCTGAAGCAAGAAGTGGAACAAGTAGAGAAGCTGAGCCATCAGTTCGAGCCCCAAGACTCCTTGATCAAGAATTTGCTATGATTTTTCGAATTTTGAAAAATAGCAAGAAAATAGCTGAAACATTAATGTAATGTTTGAAACATTAATGTAATATTGCTAGGGTTTCTCCCCCTTTTTTTAACAACAAGAATGAATTTTCCCGTTTTGCCCTTTCCGGGATTTGATAGGATATCTCTGTGCATATCCAATTATGACATCAGCAATTGATACTCTGCTTGATTTTCGCGCTAATTTCTCGGCAGATAAGCACGCTTCCGTTGGAAAGTCCATCCGAATCATGACCATCCGTCATTTATTAGGATACGCAACTGAATCGTCGTAGCCTTTAGTAGGGTAATTGATTGTTACCGCTTTTCAAGGCGTAAGTGATTGAACTTACCCTCTTTTTGAATTCTGCTGACTCATCTTTGGCAACTGAAGAGTCTCCACAGGGTCTATATAAACCCTGTCTTTGCTATTTGGGTTCTTCATCCCAAAAATGTGCTTTGCCGTGAGTCCTTACGACTGCTGGCTTCAACGCTTATTTTTCGTTGATTCATGGCAACCTCAAGTTGTGAGTCCTGAGTTTGCGCTTTGTGCTGTAGAAATAGTTCCCAAGATCCACTTTATGAGGCTTATTGCTCTTTATAACCATCATAAAGAAGATGCAGATAATATCTCATGTGTGTTCGAAGAAATTTCTTCGTGTATTATGTGTGCAGGTCATATTTCCGGATGCCTCCCGGTGAGGTGCAGCGCCGAAGTGACCGTGCTACCGTCTCGTAATGAACGGCGGAATTCTTCTCCAGCCTCCCTGGAGAAGAACTTGTTGCCCCCACGTTCGTGAGCTCAGGGCGACGGAGCGCTGCGTTCATCCCCGTCTACAAGGAGCCCTTGCCCTTTGGAGCTTCTGCTTGCCTGTTGATCGCTGGAACCGGTGGTTCCTTGGGCAAATGTTATGGGGTGCAGATCTGACAAGGGTCTTGTCAAATACTGGGATCTTGAACATATGGCTTCATGTGGCTCTTTGAAGCAAGATCCCAGCCGCGACAGATGTTCACCCGCAGATTTGCGTATTGTCTAGCCGGTGTTGGAACCGATAGGTTCATCCTTTTCCAGTCGGGATTCCCGCGATGTGTTACTTTGCTAGCTTATCAGCTATTTTCGAATGTATTGTAAGCCATGTTGGCTGCGTAGTTAGATTCGAGCTTTTTCACTTGTAAGCTGCTATCTAGATAGATAAATTGTAAGTCTTTGGACTCATAATGATAAATAGCTCTTTTGTATTATCTGCTGTCTCTTTACAACAAAATACAACTTCGCATGCGTTTCGGCATATTTCGCCTTGCATAATGCTATGTAATGGTTTCGCATTTGCGATCTGCCATATGAATTCGCGGGTATTTCACTAGATCGTTCGAGATCGTATTTTCGCAGCTGTGCCATCCTGACAGATGGGCTTGTGATTGGCCTTTGTGGATCTTTTAAGATCTTTTTCGCAGTATTGCTATCGTAGCAGACAGTCTTTAGTAGATCGATTAAGATCGTTAAATGGTGCGAGTTGCTATCGTGGAAGATAGGCTTTACTAGAAGATCAATTGAGATCATTTCTCGCATGAGCTGCTATCGCAACAGATAGGCTTTTAGAAGATAAAATCATTTTGCGCATGAGTTGCCATCGTAACAGATAGGCTTTTAGATGATCAACTAAGATCATTTTTGCGTAGGCTGCTATCGCAACAGATAGGCTTGAAGGATCAATTAAGATCGCATTTGTATGTGTTGCTATCGTGACGGATAGGCTTTAGTAGATCAATTAAGATCGCATTTGTATAGGCTGCTATCGTAACAGATAGGCTTTTATGATCAATTAAGATCACATTTGCATAGGCTGCTATCGTGACAGATAGGCTTCAGAAGATCAATTAAGATCGCATTTGCATAGGCTGCTATCGTAAGAGATAGGCTTAGATGATCGATTAAGATCGCATTTGCATAGGCTGCTATCGTGACAGATAGGCTTAGATGATCAATTAAGATCGTATTTCGCATTTGCTTCTACCGTGAGAGATAGGCTTAGATGATCAATAAAGATCGTATTTCGCATTTGCTGCTATCGTGAGAGATAGGCTTAGATGATCAATTAAGATCGCATTTCGCATTTGCTGCTATCATGACAGATAGGCTTAGATGATCAATTAAGATCGTATTTCGCATTTGCTGCTATCGTGAGAGATAGGCTTGGATGATCAATTAAGATCGCATTTCGCATTTGCTGCTATCGTGACAGATAGGCTTAGATGATCAATTAAGATCGTATTTCGCATTTGCTGCTATCGTGAGAGATAGGCTTAGATGATCAATTAAGATCGTATTTCGCATTTGCTGCTATCGTGAGAGATAGGCTTAGATGATCAATTAAGATCTCATTTGTATAGATTGCTATTGCGGCGGATAAACCATTGTTAACAGTAATAACAAACTGAATAAAGCAACATAAACAGCTAGAAATGTGAACTTCTCATTTGGGAGAGTTCTTTTATTATAACGCTCTCATATGGGAGAGATGGGATTACAATCCTCTCATATGGGAAAGGAGATTGTGTAAATCGTAGCCATACAAGATATCAAGCGACGTTGTAATAAAACGCGTCAAATGAGAGAAGTCAGGGATAGTACTTCTTAATCCAGCGCATGTTGACTGAACTCGGAGCTGAGGTTGTGCCGTGCAACCTTCGTATGCTGCAGTAGCCACTGTCAAAGACTTCTGTGACTTTGAAGGGTCCTTCCCAATTGGCTGCGAACTTCGGGTGAGTCGCTTCTCGCATACAGTGATCAGATGCGCGCAAGACCAAGTCTCCGACTGCGAAATCTCTTCGCTGGACCGTCTTATTGTAGGCGCGAGCGATTCTTTCCTGGTACCGCTTGTTGGTCCTTTTGGCTTGTTCTCGCTTTTCCTCCAGCAAGACTAAGTCGTGATCGCGTTGATTTTCATAGAGTGCATGGAAGGCCAGCCTTGCCGAATTGACTCTAACCTCCGCAGGTACTACAGCTTCGGCCCCGTAACATAGTAGAAATGGCGAGGCCCCCGTGGGTGTCCTTGGAGAAGTTCGGTAGGCCCACAGAGCTATGCTTAGAGAGTCGGCCCACTTCTTGTGGTCATCTGCGACCATCTTGCTCAAAATTCTCAACAGCGTTTTGTTGGTCGCTTCGGCTTGTCCATTTCCCTTTGGGTAATAAGGGGTAGAACAAATCTGCCTGATATTGTACTCCCCTGATTTCGCAGCTACCTGGCGATTAACAAAAGGAGTACCGTTATCTGAAAGAATGGTGTTTAGGATTCCGAACCTGCATATGATGCTTTCCTGGATGAAGTTGACCACAGCCAGCGCATTTGCCGTCTTTAGTGGTATTGCTTCCACCCACTTGGTGAATAGCTCAGTCGCGGTGAGAATGAAATGGTTCCCGTGCGACGTCGGTCGGATGGGACCGATGAAGTCCAGAGCCCATGTGTGAAATGGCCATGGCGTCCCTAGTGCATGTAGATCCACGGCGGGAGCGTGCACTAGGTTCCCTTTGAATTGGCACTCCTGGCAGCGTCGCACTTTGGTGCGGCAATCAACCTCCATCGTGGGCCAGAAATACCCGATTGAGAGGAGCTGTCTGCATAATTTCGCACCTCCTTGATGCTCTACCTAATGGGAAAGGTCCATGACTTCTTGTGCTTCTCTGCCGTCTAGACATCGCAGCAAGTTGCCCTCGTGACCTCTTCGCCAAAGCAGGTTTTCCTGTACCACATATCGAGACGCTTTCCTTTTCAATTTCTCGGCTTCTTTTCTTGATTCGGGCACGGTGCCCTGGGTGAGGAAATCAAATAGTGGCTTTCTCCAGTCCGTGTCGTCATCGGTTAGGGCGATGAGCAGAGAATCTTTGATTAGTGCGCAACTCTCGCACTTTCCTTGTATCAGGGATGCGGCTGTTGACATGTCTGGCCAATGAATGCCATATCTCTGAGCCTTCCTGTAGATTGACACCTCGCTTTCTCCGCAAGCGTGCTGGTGAATCTTTTCTAACAAAATTTGTCCCTCTCGCTCGGAGACGCATCGCATGAGTATTCCGCCAGGACCCTAGTAGTAGAGGGTGTTATCATGTATGCAGTACCCTTTTGTGAGTGCCTAGCTTTCACTGCTTGTGCCTTCTGCAATGGCTTGTAGGATTGCTTTTCTCCAGTCTGTGTCGTCCAAGTGTTCGTCGTCGCACGCATCTTCTGCCAATGCCGACGATGTTCGCACTTCAATAGATATCTTTGCAGGACATTTGTCAGTGCTGACCTTAGATCCCAAGGTTGCCAAAGCATCCGCATGTCTGTTGTCTGCTCGGGGCTTGTGCTCGTACTTCACATCGCAGAATTGCTGCATCAGCTTTTGTACTAGGGTGCGGTAAGACAGGAGATTGATCTCCTTCAAACCATACTCGCCCGAGGCTTGCTTAACGATCAGCTTGGAATCTCCCATGACCGTTAAGTTGCTTACTTCCAAAGCTTTCGCCGCACGGAGCCCTGCGATGAGAGCCTCATATTCTGCTTCGTTATTTGTGACTGCGAATTTGAGCTTTGCGGACATCTGTATGACTTCCCCGTCTGGCTTTGTCAAGACTATCCCAATGCCTCCGCCTTTCCTGGTCGACGAACCGTCAAAGTGGAGGGTCCAATAGGGCACGTCGGTTGCGTAGATTTCAGGGCCTTCGAGCTCTTCTTCAATCACGGGTTCGTGGCTGTTGTCGGGGAACTGTGCCAACAGATCTGCTACCTCCTGCGACTTGATCGCTCGCGGTCGCACGCATGTGATATCATATTGAGAGATGGTCATGTACCATTTCGCCAATCTCCCGCCCGGAGTAGTGTGAGTTAGCAAATATCGTATAGGGTCGCTTTTGGTGACCACTACTACTTTGTGTGATGCAAAATAGTGTTTCAACTTCTCTATCACAAAGAATAAGGCAAGGCAATGACGTTCGATGTCTGTGTACCTCGATTCAGCAGGCTGCACGATGCGAGAGATGTAATGGATAGGCCTCTCTTGGCCTTCATGCTCCTGAGCCAATAGCGCTCCTATAGATCTCCTTTTTAATGTCAGATATAGCAGAAGCGGCGATCCCAGTTGAGGTGCGATCATTATTTTTGAGGACGTGAGTAAATCCTTCAGCTTTTCAAATGCGGCTTCGTGCTCTGGGGCCCAGTTGTACGCAGCGTCCTTCTTGAGGAGAGCGCTAAAACAGCAGGTGATTTCTGCAATCACCGGGATGAATCTTCGCAGATAAGATAGCTTTCCCAAGAATGTTTTCAAGGTACTTTGGTTATGGGGCGGTGTCATGCTGGTGATAGCTGATACTTTCGCAGGGTCAGGCTCGATCCCTTGGCGATCAACCAAGCATCCCAAGAATTTCCCTGATGTTACCCCGAATGCGCACTTCATGGGATTCATCTTCAGTTGAAAACATCTGCATCTATTGAACACCTTTCGTAGATCCGCGAGGTGGTCTGCTTCGTGCTTGGATTTGACAACCAGATCATCCACATAGAATTCCACTTCTTTATGCATCATGTCGTGAAACAGAGCCATCATGGCCCGCTGATAGGTTGCACCCGCATTTTTGAGACCGAATGGCATTACTGTGTAATTGAACACCCCCACCGGAGTGATGAATGCAGTTTTCCGTGCGTCTTCGGGATCCATCTTGATTTGATTGTACCCGCTGAAGCCGTCCATGAAACTGAACATGCGTTGGCCCGCTGTTGAATCGATAAGCAAATCGATGTTGGGCAGTGGGAAATCGTCCTTGGGGCAGAAGCGATTGAGATCTTGGAAGTCCACGCAGATGCGGAGCTGTCCGTTCTTTTTCACTACTGGCACGATATTGGCCAGCCATGTGGGATGATGATTTGGCTCTATGAACTTGGCATCTAGGAGTTTGACAATTTCCTGCTTGATTTTCACGTTAAGCTCCGATCTGAAGCTCCTCGTGCTCTGCTTTACCGGTTTAGACCCTGGGATGATGTCTAAACGGTGCATGGTGATGCTTGTATCCAGACCTGGCATTTCGTCGTACTCCCATGCGAATACATCCTTGTATTCAGTTAGGAGTTGTAGCAGCCCTTGCTCCTCTTCACTTGTGAGGTCCGCACTTAGAAAGACTGGTCTTTTCTTTTCCTCGTTCGGGCTGAGGAACACTTCTTTTAGCTCTTGCTTTTGTGGTCTGGGCCTGTCTTCCATGTATTCAGGTGCTTCTTTGAGTTTCTCGTCTGGAGCGCCCTGTGTTGGCTCTTCCGTCAGCGCAATTTGCTCGATTTGATTGATTTGCCCAGGGATGTCCCCATGCCCGCGTGAGGACATCCCCGCGCACCTTCATATGCGATAGCATTTCTTCCCATTGGCGTAGAAGCTCTCTATCTCCTTGCCCTCGGGGTCATGCTTTGCGATTCTCTTTAGAGTATACACATTCTTTCGATGATATGCGATACGCGGCGCCTCTTCGCGTGTAGGCGGCTTTTCTTTGGCCTCTTCCCTTGTCACCATTACTCCCGCAGGTGACTGGTCCTTGATGTCCTCCCAGAGGGGCAAAGGAGTAGGGTTGAATGGTCCCAGTGTTTGCTCGTCCGCCATCTCAGTGAACCACACCGCTTCGCTGAGATGTGCTTCGTCTAAATTGAACGGGTTCGTCGAAGCCGGTATCTCGACTATTCTGTCGTTCCAGATAGCTTTCATAACCTGGTGAGCTGTTGAAGGGACTGCGTCGAAGCGATGAATCCAGGCTCGACCTATAATCATGTGGTACGTGGTGTTCGCGTCTATGACATAGAACTTTGCTGAGCACTTGATTTTGCCAATCTGAACGCCCAGGCGGATCCATCCGATCGTCATTCTAGAGTCGCTTCCGAATCCCATCAGCGGAGATGGACGCCTGGCGATCTTGTGCTCGGGGATCCCTGCTAGCTTCAGTGTGCGGGGCGACACGACGTTGACCGCTGCTCCTCCATCGACGAAGCTCGTTTGAACTCGACGCCATTGATGATGGCGGTCACGTACAGAGGTCTCTGGTGGCTCGCGTCCGTCTTCTTGTCGCTGGCAGAAAAGGTCATAATCTTTTCTGTAGAGCGGGACGCCCTGATGACTTTCCCGTTGGAGACTACGAGGTCCTCCTCATAGTCCTCTGCTATTCTCAAGATCGCTTTCGTCATATCAGTCCGGCACTTCTCGGAGAAGTTCATCTCGTCGAAGAATCTGCTGAAGCCATGCGACCCTTTCACGCGGTCGGCACGTTCGTCCTCTGTGTCCATACTGTAGTCTTCGTCTTCATGGACCTCGGCAACGATGGGTAGACCATCCTCTGCGACTTCTTCCAAGTCAACAATCGAGATCATGGCGACCTCTTTGCCTTTCGGGCCCTGCTCCGCATGAGCAGGAAGTGGGTTGTTGCGCACGTCCTTTCTGTGATCACTGACGATTAGCTCGCCGTTCTTCATCTTCTGGTCGAATGCAAACCTGAGCTTTTTACATTCCGATGTGGGGTGCATGACCTTGCCATGGTACTCGCACCACTTAGGGTCCCTCACCATCTCCTTGGAGGGTGTTTTCTCGAGCGGTGGCAGGACGCCGTCCTTGCGCCATTGTCTGCAGAGGTCGCTTGCTTCCTCTACTGAGCATGGCAGAGGCGGTACATCGAAGTTCGCAACCTTCGCTTGCTTCTGGGGCGAAACTGTATTGACCTCAGCTTCGCGTCCCCTCTTGTAGCTAAATCTCCCGATCTTGTAAGTAGTGCCGGTCGAAGGTCGCTCCGGAGCGCTTTTCTTTTTCTGTCTCTCGACTATAGGCTCGATGTTCTTCGTGCATTCGATTAGCTTTGAAAACGTAGGTGTTTGCAAATTGATGAGCATACCTTTGTATTCATCTCGCATGCACTGCAGGCATATCTCTACGAGCCGGCTTTCGGGCATTGGATCTTTGCACTCCAAGGATTTCGCCCTGAATTTCTTGATGAAAGTGATTCCGTCCTCCTCGCGCTTCTGATACATCCGCGAGAGATGGATCATCGTCACCTTTTCTTCCATCTGGAAGAACTTGGTATAGAACTTCTGGACCATGTCGTCCCAAGTCTTCACGGATCCGGCTTCCAATGTTCGATACCATTTGTATGCTACGTTCCCTAGAGATTTTGGGAATTCTCGCATCAGCAGCTTGGGATCAGCTCCGTACGGACCCATGACATCAATGAAACGCATGACATGCTCATGAGCGTTCCCATTGACGTCCTCGAACTTATCCCATTTGGGAGCCTTGTACCCCGCCGGGTTAGGCATGAGATAGATCTCTCGTGGAATAGGTGGATCGTTGTCTAACTTCGGGATAATGGTATCCGCGAATGACTGATGAGCCAAAATAGTGTCCACGCGCTTCTGCAGAGACGTCATGCATTCTGGAATGCTCCCCTCGGTAGTTGATGGAGGGGTTGCCGTAGGCGGTGGTGACACATACGCCGTCGGAGGGTTGGGAGCGTACTGACTACCCGTATTCCCCCAGATCGCCGTTGGGGGAGGCAAAGGGTATTGCAGAGTTGGGTTAGACGCCAAAGCCGAGGGCTGAGGAGTGTGAGCAGCAAGAGGCAACATCTGAGCCGTTGACCCTTGAACCGACGGCAGCTGCGTAGTCACCGGTGGAGTCTGCAGATTGGGGTTGGGAGGTGCAGTTGACACTCCCAATCCTGGAGCGGAAGGGGCTCCTCCTCCTTGAGGGGCAGCGGTGGCTGATGAAGGGTTTGGCGCAAGGGTGCCCAGAACGGCCAAGATCCGTTCTAATTGCGCAGACTGAGCCTTGAGAGCTTTCGCCTGACTCTGAACAGTGGCGTCCAAAGACTCTAGCGTCGGTGTCTCGCCGGGAGTCGTAGGAGTACGGCGGGTCTCGTCTCCCGAGGGAGCTTCGGTGGACGGCGATTTGCTGACATCATCCTCCTGAGACATGGTTGCTTTTGTTGGTAAGTTCACGTCGGGTTCACCAAAATGTGCACAAGAGATTCCGGCGGGGAGACCTCCATGTACACCGTATGTAGTGGATCAAGGATCGCACAGGAAGAGTGGGGTTGTGTGTAGAGAGAGAGTAAGGCAGTAGCAATGTCTGAGAGAGAGACAGAGGTTTGGCAGAGCTTCCGCGTATGGCGAGTGTGTTCTCCTTTGTATGGAAAGGTTAACGTCCTATATATAGCAGAGAACGTGACCGTTGTAGTGTGGTTAATGCGCCCATTGATGGCGGCTTAATTAGCTTAACCATAACGGCACGTTCGCCCGAGTATATAGGGACCGTTACAGCACGTGGTGCGCGAATACCGGAACCGTTACGAGGTTCAACGGGTTTGACCGGGTTGACCGGGTTTATGGAGCTCGTGCCATAGATCTCTCAAAACAGTTACTAAAGGTCGCGTGCGGGCTTGGCTCGCACGCGACAGGGCTTACTCTAGCCTCCAAACCACAAGTCCCTACAAGTCCCGTGCAGTGGTATGCGAGGGCTCTGTCTCGCAGCCCCCACATGGATCAGCTCGGCTGGTGATCCAGTGTGTGTGGAGCACAATATGGTGTGCTGGATGGTTGCCACGTGGCCAAGATCTGTCAGCTCAGAAAGCACTATCTACAGAGACCTTGGATTTGATTCCAGGAGCATACCTATTAAGTGTGATAATACTAGTGCAATTTCAATTACTAAGAATTCAGTGCAACATTCAAGAACCAAGCACATTGATGTCAGACCTCATTCCATCAAAGATCATGCTGAGAAAGGTGATATTGTTCTTGAATTTGTTCCTACTTATATGCAAATTGCAGATATCTTCACTAAACCATTAGCATATGAAAGATTCTTAGCTCTGAGATTGGAATTGGGAATGCTAAATAAAGATGCAATAGTTTAGGGGGAGCATCAAGTAAGCAGGGTGAGTTGTATGTGTTTTCAAAGTTTTGAACTGATTTTCAAAACCTTGAAAATCATTTCAAAGCCTTCATCATTATTTTTTGCAGTGTTATTGTTTTTCAAGACCTTCAAAACCTTTTCAAAGCCTTGAAAATAAGTCTCTACACTGATAGTCAATAAACATGGATCATTCTGTGTTGGGTGATATCTCTGTCGATATTCGCCTAATATAGCCCCTACCTTTTTAAGAAATTATTTTTAGCCAAATATAGTAGTTTAATATTTATTTTCCAACGGCATAAAAGATTTGAAATCTCTGTGATTATTGCAAATCTTTTGAGATCAAAGAGATACTAGTTTCCTTTAGAAACTCAAACTCTTTCAGTATTTATCTTCTTCTCTCTCCTTCACTCCGTATCATTCCATCTCTCTCTATTCTTCTCCCAAACCCTAACGAGCACAAGGAGAGCCTCAGACAGAATCAAGATGGCTGGAGGATTGAAACCTGCTTCAGAAAAGAAAAGAAGCAATGGATGAAGTTCAAGAAGTTAGTGGGGAATCAAGCTCCCGAACACCTAGTGCAGAGGCAGTTCAGATCTTCCTCCACCTAAGAAGAAGGTCAAGAAGGTTACAACTTCCTCCTCAGAAAAGAAGAAAAAGGAGAAAGAGAAAGCTGTTACAGAGAATCAACCTGAAACAGAGTCTACTAGTTCAAAAAAGCTGAAGAAGAAGAAAGCAACTCAAGCAGAAAAAGGGAAGGGAAAGGTGACAGAAGAACAGCCAAAGGTCAATTGGAGAAGGCCTTGCAGTTCTATTCAAAGGCCTCAACAAAGAACACTACTCCCGATGAGACTTGGTTTGTCTCAAACATCTCTAAAGGTCAGTGGTTAGATTGTTTTGCTTCCAGATTTGTTGGTTTCTGTAGTATGATCAATATGCATATGGTGGAACACATGAAACTTAAGTTCATCTCTATCTGGAAGAAAAGTTCTATGTGGGTCATGTTGAATCCTAAAGAGTTAGCCTATCCTAGACTCACCAGACTTTTCTATCTGAATTTGACACAAGTTAAGAGATTTGCACAGTTGGTGATAAAATCTTGCTGGGATAGAAATTGAGTTAGACCACTCTGAATTTGCCAATGTGCTAGGCTGTCCAAAGAGATATGACACTAGCAACCATCCACCAAAGTCAGAAACCCTGGCGCTAGTCAAAGATGAGTTCTTTCTTCCAAACATCTCCTCATCGGCCAAACAGTTAACACATTATGTGTTGAATGTTGAAGCCAAGGTCCTTTATACCATTCTGGTTAGGTGTATTTTGCCCAGAGAGCACTCTAGAGAATTAGTAACTGAAATGATGTTGCACATTATGTATCTGGTTATGCATGGCTATGAGATTGATCTTCTTAAACTAGTGATTGAACATATGCTCTTCACCCCTACCAGTCAAAGAAAACACTCTCTACCCTATGTCAATCTGCTCACTTTGTTCTTTGAACACTTTGAGGTTCCAAATAGTGGAGAGGAATCAGTTACTTCTGGTTTTGCAATGCTTAATGAGAAAGCTTTTGAGAATATTGGAGTGGTAAAGACTAAGGCTAAAACCTGGAAGTTATACTCAGACTTGACAGCAGAAGAACTGGGTGCAAATAAGTTTCTTAAGCCCAAGACCTTGACTCCCACTTCAAGTCATACTTCTCAGGCTACAGACAATAAGAGAATTGATGGTATGGAATTGGATTTGGAGGACATCAAAGCAACTGTTTATGGACTTGAATCTGATATGGGGAAAGTCAAGTACATGGTGGAAAGAATCTTCAGAAGCATGACTTTGCTTGATGTTCTTGAGGATGATGAGGGTCAAAAGAAAGGAGACTCTGACAAAGATATGCCTAGTGAACATTCAAACAAGGAAGAAGTTGCTCTAGTCTCAGAAAAAGGAAAGCAGGTGGAAGAACAAGCTTCACAGGAAGGAGATGAAGTCAATAGCCCTAACTCAGATGATCTGCTAATTACCTTGAATAAGAAAAATAAATCTCCAATGGCTTCTACAAAGGACAAGACTGAAGAAGTAACTGTTGCTGGTGAGAATGAAGAGGAACAGGAAGTGCAGGACAAGACTGATGCAGAAGACAGTGAGAAAGAGGAAGGAGATCAAGATAGAGATGAAGATCCAACCCCTTAATCTTGCCTACTCTTTCTTTCCCATTCTCTCTTCTTAAAGTTTATTTTTAAGTTTTCAAAATTTTCCAGACACTTGATCCAACATCTTTTATCTTTTTGATGAAAGTCAAAAAGGGGGAGAAAATTCTAGGATTTAGTATTTACTCTTAGATGCTATTTGCTATTTTCTGAACTATTTACTTTCCGTTGGTAATTTGAATAAGTTGGATCTTTTTGGAATTACTATGTTATTATAAATTGTGAACTAACCAGTATTTTTTGCAGAGACTAAGAATCAAACAGAATTTAGTTTTGTCTTTCATCAAGGGGGAGATTGTAAGATCACGTTGTCCAAGGCTTGGAACAGTTCGGCTATTTCAAGGCCTTGAACCAGCTTTCAAAGCCTTAAATCAGTTACCAGAGGACTATTTTCAAGGCCTTGAAACTGGATTCAAAGCCTTGAAACTGTTTAACCTGTGTGAACATTCTCAGGGAGAGTTTTTTGCAAGCTCCCTGAGTTTATTGCCTCTCTATATTTCATATGTTTGATTCACTGTTTTTAGATGATGAAATTCAAATTATTCTAACACATTTGAACATAAAATATCATCTGTTTGACTTTGATATTGCAGGAAATTTTATTTCCAAGTTTTGCAGGATTGTTTCCTAAACTGAACTCATGCAGATTTGGAAATAGTTGAACACTTTGATCCTGTGATCAATCAGACTTGGATGACATCTTCTCAAGGTGTTTAAACGAAAGATCACAACAAAATCTCTGAAGATTGCGATAATCCAACCATTGGAGAAGATGTCAAAAAAGTCAAACTCTGTTGCCTACAAAATAGGAAGTTTGTTGCTGAAAATCTGGGAAGATTTGCAGAGCTGTTTGAAGTTTGAATAGAGCTCAATTCTGATGCAACGAGACACAACACTCAACGGGAAAAAAATAGAGAAAGATTTATGGATTGACAAGCATCAAATAAGTTCATCATTCTTCCAATCCATTCACAGAAGATCACTGCATACTTCACTGCATTTTCTACACTCTAAGTGTTCTTCTGTATTGTACTTTATTGGTAAATCATTTCTGTATTATTTCTATATCCATTCTCAAGGATTGTTCAAAGTGAACAATTGAGAATTCGTAGTTAATCAGTTACCTAGAGCAAGTACTAGACATGTTAGGGAAAACCACAAGCTGTAACAGAGTAAGGGATCTCTCTGTTCTTGAGTTCTAGGGCTTTGCTTTTGATTAATAAGAATTGTGTTGAAACTTCTGCAGGGATCTAATTCCTGAGGTAGAGATGTAGGTCGAAGTGGACTGAACTCTAGAATCACTTGTCTCTTGCATTTATTGTTCATACTTTTTCATAGGATTTGCACCACACACAACTGTTTGTTTTTCAAGGGTTTGAACTTGCTTTCAAGGCCTTGAAAAAAGACTTAATTGCTTAATACAAACTGCATTTCTTTCAAGGGATTGAACTTGGTTTCAAGGCCTTGAACTTCACTGTATTCACAAGTTCTCATCTCCCTAGCAAGTTTCGCAAAAAATTGGCACACTCTATTCAACCCCCCGCCCCTTCTAGAGTATCTTAGTTGCATTAACACCTGCACACTCACACTTTCAGAATGTGAATACCTTCACCTCTCAGGTGGAGATATTGACAGCTGATTTGCACATCACGAAGACCTCGCTTCGTAACTTGGAGGTGCATGTAGGACAGATTGCCACTCAGCTCTCAGCTAGAGCACCAGGGTCTTTGCCATCCGATACTGAGAATGTGCGGCAGGTGAACGCCATCACTACTCGTAGTGGGATTGTTCTTGACGATCCACCGTATCCGAGCCACGCTAGAGCTGAAGCCTCGAAGGCTATGGAGCATGAGGTCTTTGACAAGACCCCTGAGATGATCCCTCAATCAAAGGGCGTGAATCCACATATTGATGATGAGGTACCACCACCACCACCTTCTATGTCTAAGAATCTTCCGTATCCTCTTAAAGCAAGAAAGAGGAAAGATGATTCTGAGGAGTACAAGAGGTTCTTGTCCATTTTCTCATAATTGCATATCAATGTTCCATTAATTAAGGAAGTCAAGATGATGCCTAAATATTCCAAGTATATGAAGGATGCAATTTCAGGAAAGAGGGTGGTGCCAGTCTTTGAGACAGTTGATTTGACCGAGCAGGTGAGCTCATGTGTGATGCATGGTTTGCCTCAGAAGCAGAAGGATTCGGGAAGCTTTGTTATACAAGCTAACTTGGGAGGAGCTTACACAGGACATGCCTTATGTGATTTGGGGGCTAGAGTCAATTTAATGCCACTTTCAGTCTTTCAAAAGATGGGAGTAGAAGCTCGTTCCACATGGATCGACCTTCAGTTTGCTGACAAGTCTTGCAAGAGAGCATATGGTGTGGTGGAGGACGTGCTGGTTAAGTTAGGGAATCCTATTATCCCTGCTGATTTTGTGATACTGTAGATGCCTGTTGGAGATGTTCTGATCATCTTGGGTAGGCCCTGTTTGGCTACTGGTCGGACTCTCATTGATGTTGAGAACGGGGAATTGATCATGAGGATCAATTATGCATGGGAGACCTTCCGGGTTTCTAAGGAGACTCCACAACAGTATCAAGAGAAGACACAGATGCTAGTGGCCGTGCAGTCAGTGCACAAGATTTCTGAGGTGGTTCATGTTGAGCCACCGGGTTCAAAAGCTAAACTCCATAGAGTTGTGTTGATGATCCAGCAGATGAATCTGGATGAGATGGCACGAGATTCCAAGCCACCTTTTTAGAGGCATTGAGGTTACTGGTTCGGGCCGTCGACCTTAAATTACAAGCGCTGATTGGGAGGCAACCCAATTTAGGTAGTCGTATTTGTTTTTCGTATTCTGTTTTTGATATTCATACTTGATTGAGCTATGTGAGATATAGTGTTTTAATATTTTCCATGAGTGTGTAGGACACAGGTACCGAAGACCCTACGGATTCCCCTTCTTGATGCACGAGATCTACATTGCACGCAAAACGAGACACAATGAGCAATTTGATAATAGGAGATTGGAAGAGAGGTTACTCGAGTTTGAGAATTATCTATTCATTAATTTATTATATTGGCATCCAGTTGTGGCCCGGAGTTGCACGCATCAGAATCCGAAGAGGGATGAAAGAAAACACAAGTTTAAAGGGACACGATTCTTGCGCTAGATAGCAATTTTGGAGATGAGATGAAAAATTCCCCTTAATTTGGAAATTTTTAAGTCAACATTGGATTCTACATTCAATTACGAGTCCGTGAGCGCGAGAATCGAAGGAATAGGATACCGGATGAAGAAATTAGAGCAAAAACAAATACCGGTAAGTTCCAGGGAATTTCGGGCCAAAATGAAATCATTTCGGGCCGAAATGCCCTTGATTTCGGGCCGAATTAAAAAGAGGCTTCTGATTTGAATATTTCAAACCATTTCGGGCCGAAATGGATTTGATTTTGGGCCGAAATCAATTGATTTCGGGCCGAAATCAAACCCATTTCGGACCGAAATGGTCTGACACCCCCTTTAATTGGGGGCATTTTGGGTATTTCGGAGCTACTAATTAAAGTTAAAAACCAGATTTTTAACACTTCCAACCCCAATTTTGGATCAAAACACTCCTCTTCATCTTCTTCCTCTCAAACTCTCAAGAACACTCACACACATAAAATCAAAAACATCTCCAAATCCAAAACTTTTTGGTGGGTTTTGCTCCTTGCAAGCTTGCCATCAACATTAAGTCTTGGAGTTTTGAGATATAGTGCACGGTTTGAGTGTGGGGGAAAACAAATCGGAAGAGCTCCAAGAACAAAAAATTTCCGATTCGCATACTTGGAGTAGGATTTGGCCTTAGCTCAAGAAGAGACTTGTGACGGGGACACCGGGGAGCTTAAGGAGGTACTCTTGCTTTCACTTTCTCGTGTTTCCGAAAAATTTGGTACAATTTTCTCTATATCGGCTTTAATTCTTGCTTAGGCACTCCTAGGGCTTAATTTTCTCGCAAACTATACGTGTTCAATGGTTGTACCCTGGGTTACTTGGTGTAGTTCACGGCTAAAACTCACAAGCACTCGTTTTTCTTTTTCATTTACTATGTCTACATCTAGGAATGTTAATAAGAGGAGACGGGGTCTTATTCTTGATGACCAACCGGTCTTCAACCCTGAGAAAGATGTGGTTATGAGTGAGGAAGAGGAAGAAGTGAACGAGGGAGACGGGTCGGGAAACCACCGTCAGGTTCCACCGTCTCCAATTCGTTATGAGTTGAACCAGGTTATGCCTCCACTCCCTAAGATAGGAACTCGAGGCGCATCACCTAAGGCTGTAGACCTTAATACTATCTGGAGTACCAAATTCTGCAGCTTCAGGTTCGTTAGTGCAAACGCCCACAAGGAGTATTGCTCCGACAAGTTTCTGAAGAGGGAAGGGACTTCTGAAAAACCCTTCCCACTACACCCTAAGATGCCCCAACAACTTAAGGACCTCTTTAAGAATGAGAAGTTAGACAAATGGTTTAAAATATGTCAGAAGTCCAGCTCCGCTCTTGCAAGAGAGTTTTTAGTGAATGCGCATTTCTATAACGAGGGAGAGGGTAAGGATAGGAGACACATATTTTTTTGGCGTGCTTATATAGTTCTCACGCCCGAGACTATAACGGTTGTCTTGAACTTCAAGCCCCTAAAAGAAGGGACTTGTGCCCACCATGAGACCATCTGGAGAGCTGATGTTGTTGAGGTCGTGAGCGCCTTTTTCTTTGAGGGGGTGCCTGGGGCGGGATGGAATGAGAGACCCACCCTACCTGAGTGGAACGTTTCTAGGAGGGTCGTGCTTCTACATGCGACGTGGTTGTACGAACTTCTTGAGAACTGGGTTGTGGGCATCACTGCTCAACCCACTTACTCCTTCCAGCTTTGCAACATGGCCTACTGTTTGTGGATCAGGAAGAGGATTAACATCCCATACTTCATTTATTGCTCTATTATGGAGAAGACATGTCCTAATAACCGTAGATCTGCCAGTCACACTTGCCTTCTCCTAAAACTAACAAAAGCTGCTAGCTCATATTTGAAGGGTCTAGTTTATGACCTATCTAAAAAGAACAATGGAGAGTGTAAGTGGGAGAAAGTACCCAACCCCCTGAGAGCCCCAGAGCCTGTTGATCCCACACACCCTAGTGAGGCGAGTACGTCTAGTTATAGCTCTAGGATTGAGAGTCAACTGACCCATATCACCCACTTGCTAGAGCAGCAGAGACTGCAAGCAGCTGCTGACAGAGCTAGGGAGAGGAGACATTTTGAGCACATCCGTAGTAGTCAGCGCCAGCTGGGCCGCGGTATGGAGTCACTTAGCTATGATTGTGCCCAGCAGGGTGCGTGGATTCAGGACTTGGTTGTGGCGGCCAATGTCCAGTTGCAGCACCTGCCTACCTACGATGGATTGTTCCATTACCAGTCTAATGTGTACCCAGAGTCGAGTCCAGACACCCCAGTCGCTGAGGACGAGGGGGCCCGCTTTGACTAGACCCATCGGCAGCCGAGTCCTCTTGATTTGATTCTATCTTTCGTTGAGGAAAACGAAGCGCTTAAGTGTGGGGGAGTTTTTAGCTATCCGCTAGTTAGCCATTGCATAGCCTTGTTACATGTAGTTTAGTGAGTCGCGTTCGCATGTAGGTGTAGAGTCGATTAGTTTTGCATGTGCACGTGTATTTTATGGATTGTATATATATTTTTGGAATTTTATTTATTGAGTCCACCTACCCGTTGCTGTTGGTTAGTCGAGTTGGCCAGTTACATATAGTGTCGAAAAAAATCAAAAACAAGAAAAATCCAAAAAATTGAATTTTTTTTAGAAAGGGCAATTGAAGAGAGTAAGCGTGGAGAGGGATATAGGGATAATGATAGTATTCCCTAGGAAGTATGAAAATATGAGGTGACGTAGACGCGAGAATCTGGAGTAGGAAGGCTATAGGGCTAATGCACTCGAGAATTGTGAGTAGCTGTCTCTCAAACTAGTTATCCTACTAGCGCTACACCACCGTCACTTAGGTAGTCGTTAGCGCTCCTCGTAGTGGAAACGGAACAGCTGTGCAAGTGATTTTTATGGGGACCTAACGTCCCGTCTCCATCGCCTAGGTCCACTAGTTACCCCAATGTGATCCATCTACCCCTTTTTATTCACAGCCTCAAGCCTAGGAAGCCGTTCCTTGTGACTTTCATCACTAGTTAGAATGGTCCCTTCCTATGCGTCATGATAGAGGGAGTTGAGTTAGGGAGGTTCATTGAGGGTGAGCTGATATTATACATCTTGAGTGGATTCTCTTACATGTCATCTTTTGAGGGGATGTGAGGGTGAGATAGAGACGGTAGCACACTTCGGTGTGGCGGTGAGTCGTGTCCATACATCACGATCACAGGTGGAGTGCCGTAGTGCGTGACATTCTTTCCGCACGATATGGGGTGGGGTTGGTTGATCTTTTTGGAGGACGTGCTTTTACTTCATTTATATTTTCTACATCTTAGGTGATGAGGAGGATTGATTGGAATTAGCACGTGTTACATTGACTACCGGGTTCGAGATACGGTTTACATTGAGTGTGGGGGTGTCGACATCTGTTTTGATTACATCATTGATTTGACACATTCCACCCCACGTTATCTATTGTGATATTTGATCTCATTGGATATTGTTATCATCATTGGTGGCACCATGTGCTTATTGTTGAGATTGAAAAAAAAAAGAAAAAAAAAGGAAAATTGAAAGTGAAATGGAATAGGGAGCCGGAAATTAAACTTCATGAAGACCGAGGAGATTAGCTAAGATTTTGATCACTTCTTCACATTTGTGGCCGCGAGAACGGCGTTGAACCAAGATTGAGGGAATGAGGGCCGGACTAGTTAGTTCGGCGGGGTTCCTTGGATTTTGGTGAGGGAGTGTGAGAATGGGTTTTTGTGAGGTATATCATGACGTCTAGGACTGCGCTTCTAAATATTTTATCCTACCCGTCCTAAGCCGTCAACAATTGAAACCCATGGATAAATAGCTCGGATGGTACGTGCTAGGGATACGTTTGATGAGTGTGCGGAAGAAACTTATTTTGTGTTCGTGCCCGTTCTGTCTGACGAAACTGGCCGCAAGTTCTACCGATCGGCAAAGTTATACTATCTTCTAGGGGATGTGAGAGCCTTATGACATGCCGGTTAGTTCTTTGGGATTTCCCAATCTCTAACTAAAAAGAAAAAATTATGTTCTTTAATTCCTTGCATTTTACATACTTGAGTTGCATTGTACATATCATGTAGTTTGCATAGTCGTGTCTTTGTGTATTGAGTCGTGAGTCGTGTTGGCTAGCGGAAAGTGAAGTATGCAAAGCGGTGGGGTATGCATTGGTTTGGTTGTGGTATGTATGCAATGTCTCAAAGTGTGGGGGGGTTTCGAGCGTCATTGTTGCTCGATACGAGCAAAAAGGTAAGTGTGGGGGAGTTTGATAGCGCCTTTTAGGAGCTATAATTCTTTAGCGTTTATCACATGTTAATAGGTATTCGAGAGTGATTTGAGCCCAATGTTAGAGAATAAAGGTAGTTTTTATCACTTATTGCTCACCATGTGCTATATTGTTAGTCCAGGCGTTTTCTATGCATATTTCATTGTTATTTGTCAAATATAATTGCTTGGTATGTTTTTTAATGTTGTCTTGGCAGGAACGAAGGCTAATCGGTTGATAGGAAGCATGAAACGAAATTCGGAAACAACGGGAGCTCAAGTGGAGTAAAGAGAAGCCGAATTGGAGGAGCTTGGATGACCAGTTTGCACTATTTTGATCCTAGCTGGATTTCTACAATTAATTTGGAGGCGAGACCAATGCCAAATGAATGTAGACTCATAGAGCTTTCCAACGATAGGTCACGGCGCTAAATCCGAGTTCGGTCGAAGAAGTAATGGCCCGATTAAGTCAAGTGCAGTTTTCAGGGGGCTATTGTTCAATTACTGAAAACTTTTGCGGGTTATGATTGAAGAACGACCTAGGGACGAAAAAAGACATCATTCACGCCTGGAGAGAGCCACGATCAAGGAGGAGAGCAAGGAGACTTCATTGAGAGAAACCTTAAGCAAGGAGAAGAGCCCGGATCGCGCCAATCTTCACGATTTCTAGTGATTGATCAGTTTTCTCTCTACTTTCTTGTATGAAGTATTTGAACACCATGTTATCTTTTGCTATGAGTAGCTAAACTCATACCTAGGCATCTATGGAGAGCCTAGGGTTTATGTTTTGAGGATGTTTTCCGGATTTTGGATGAACTTTCACGTTGGGTTTATGATCCTATGGAGATTTATACGTTCAATTTCATGTTGAGTTCTTTCATTGACAAGCTAGATCTAGGATGTGTGATGTTGAGTATTTATTTCTACATATAATCATGAACTAGGCTTGCAGATAATTCGTAGTAAACAAGGACATTCTTAATAAACTAGACTGAGAAGTGAGTTGAATAGGAATGGCTAGACGAGGGTAAATTCAGTAGGATGTATTGAATTGTTCGTGAATAGTGGTCTGATATGACATTATTCCTTACACTATCGTTAACCTACTAGAACACATAGGTAGTATACTTGGCCTGAGAGGGACAAATCATTACCGTTGTGTAGAACGACATGATACCGATAGGTAATTGTCAACGCCATTACCCAGCTTAACTAACTATGAATTGTCGTGTTAGAACATGAAATCCGGAATCGTCAAAACTACCCAAGGTAATCTATAGATATCCTAGCTTTCTCTCCTCTGATTTACATCAAATCATTTCACTCGTTATTTCACTACCATTGCTAATCACTTGTTTGAGAATGACAACACTTCAAACACTTCAAACTATAACCCTTTTTACCAGTTACTTAGGCAAATTGAATTTAGTTGATAAACTAGATACATAGTAGGCACCACCCCTTGGGTTCGGTAACTCGGAGTCCAAAATACTTCACTTTATTACTTGACCGTATACTTGCGCAGGAACGCGTAGTTTACACGCGTCAACGCGTCAATTATTTATATTTACTGCCCTTATTATAATATTATCATGCACGCTTTACATCATTATAAAATAAATTTGATATTCACATAATAAGATCTAGCAACATTAAGAGACTTTTCTAACATAAAATTAAGCAGGCTAAAAAATGAGGAAATTAGGATCGAGCAATTAGTAAGGCAAATTTCTAAAAAAAAACATATGATGTCATTTACATACATGTAGATGCACAAATGCATGCAACATATGTTTTTAAGAATATCAATTCTTACAATTTTATTTTCGTAAACATTTAATTGAAATATGATATCATAAATAATTTTTTAAAGTTTCAACAATATAATATACATCAACCAAACATTCACTGAAGAATAATCATTTTAAATAATAATAAAAAAAATAACTACTAAATTTCATATACCTATAATATTTTTTCCATTAATTATGTTATTATCATATATATTTTGTACTAATATTTAAAACATATTAATATTCAATTCATAAAAACAATTTATATTATTACATTGAATGAAATTATCAATTTTATATTCCGACAGATGTGTTATATTAAAAAAATCATAAAGTGATTTATGCTTTAAATGATTTATGAATTTATTATGCTATTACCATATGTATTTTGCACTAATATGTAAAATATATTTATTTTTAGATCATGAAAACAATCATTATTATTCAATGCTAATTTATCATTATAATATTGAAATGAGTATTGATTGCTCATGAGTTACAAACTAAATAGTATCCTTCAAGCCATAATGACAAAGCAATAGATAATTACATGTCGATTTCTCATTGGTTGGTTATGAGAAAATAGACATGTAGAATTACACATGTCATTTTAATATTGCTTAAATCATGACAAATGTCCAAACGTGGTTTCACTTGGGGACTTTTCTACTTTTATATTATATATAAGATAAGATAAGATTGCGCGCTCATCAAACTATTGTAAAACCGAGTCGGGCCATCATTGAACAAAAACAAAAACCGACTACAACAGGATTGGAGCGAAACTATTTTGTGTAATAAAATTGCATGAAATTGTTAGTAGTTAATGTGTACGAAGTTATTAACTCATTACCACTTTGATTTTTGACTCTTACATAAATTGAAAATCTACCAAGTAACTAGAAATTTTGAAATACTATCTAATTTAATACTTGGTTGACTATTCTAATTTGGTACTACCTCTGTTTTGTCACTATATTTCTAATTAACTTATTTAATCTGTAACTACTTCACTTTGAACCGATCATTTGGCTATTAAAACGATGCAACTTGCAAGAAATTGGTATAGTGTTTACTCTGCAACAAGATTATCAAATTATGGCATCATCTTGCTAATCAAATCAACGGGTCAAAACGATTCGGTGAATAGCACAAAAGTCACAGAGAAGATAGTGGCAAAACAGTGCATGGTAGTAGGTTTTTCATTTTTTGGTATACAAAAAATACATGCAAATGAAGTGCCCTAGACTCGGCATGACCATCGACCGGGTCTGAGTAGAGCTGCATACTGGTTCGGTTAAAACCGAATCGGTTTAACCAACCGGTTGAAAACCGAGAACCGAACCGTGGGAAGGGGGCCGAACCGATCCGGACCCGGATAATACCGGGTACGGTTCGGTTGCTTGTTATTCGGAACCGGAACCGGACCCGGAAACGAACCGGAACCGATAACTTTCAACCGTTTTTTTCAAGAAAAAAATAGCCGTTCCGAGCTGTCACATCACGGCCTGTAGCCGTTTGGCGCCGTCAGTGACCGTTTGGTGCTTTTTTTTTTTTACTTTTTACTTATTGCACTCACCCCCCTCCCTTACTCTTCTATAAATACCCTACACAACCCAAACATTTTTCCTCACTCAAAACACTTCCAATACTCTTCATAATCTCAAACTCTCTCAAACTTTCAAGTTCCAAAATTGTGAAGCATTCCTCCTCCAACATTGTGAAGCATTCCTCTCGTTCATCATCAATTGTGAAGCAAAACATCTTACTCCTCCATCCTAATTCCTCCATCTTCCACATCCCTTTTGTAAGAATTATTCTTGGAGTTAGTAAGTTTTATTTTTAGTTGTGCATTATATTGTGTTAGCTCTTGTTATTTCTTACTTATTTGCTAAACTTAATTTTTTTTATCTAATCTTTCTAAGAAAAAATTGCTTCCTCCCATAACGTAGACATGGATCTTAGTGACGTTGAAGAAGTAACTGGCGTAGGTGCCGCTAATGATTTTGGTTTAGAGGAAAATGATCCGACAGTAGGTGCGAATAAAAGAACTCGTAAGGGTAGTAAAAGAAGCATAGTTTGGGATCATACGAAAAAAATAGCCGATGGCGTAGACGACAAACCTAAACTAAAGCATTCCTCCTCCAACATTGTGAAGCATTCCTCTCGTTCATCATCAATTGTGAAGCAAAACATCTTACTCCTCCATCCTAATTCCTCCATCTTCCACATCCCTTTTGTAAGAATTATTCTTGGAGTTAGTAAGTTTTATTTTTAGTTGTGCATTATATTGTGTTAGCTCTTGTTATTTCTTACTTATTTGCTAAACTTAATTTTTTTATCTAATCTTTCTAAGAAAAAATTGCTTCCTCCCATAACGTAGACATGGATATTAGTGACGTTGAAGAAGTAACTGGCGTAGGTGCCGCTAATGATTTTGGTTTAGAGGAAAATGATCCAACAGTAGGTGCGAATAAAAGAACTCGTAAGGGTAGTAAAAGAAGCATAGTTTGGGATCATACGAAAAAAATAGCCGATGGCGTAGACGACAAACCTAAACTAAAATTTTAGGCCGTTTTCAATCATTGTCAAAAACGATTTGTATATCATCAAACCGGTGGATTATGATCAATGAAAAAACATTTACAAAATGCACACCGACTTTTGTTAGATACACCCGCCGTAGGTGACCCGTTGGTCCAACCCCAACTAGGATATGACGCACAAGGTAACTTACGTCCTTTTATCTACGATGATGCTAGGGCACGAAAAGCATTAGCTCATCATATCACCGCTACCGAAAAATCAATTAATATGGCCGACGACGAAGAGTGGGACCAATTGATTACTATCGCGTTTGTCCGAGTTATAAGCATATTGGTAGAAATACTACTAGGAATGACATAATATTTTTATATCTTGAGAGAAAAGCATAAATTATGCATACTTTTTCAAATTCTAATTTTATAGTTGCTTGAGCATCCGATATGTGGACTGGTAGAAATAATAAAGAATATAGCACACTACATTGACCCAGGTTGGACTTTACCAAAAACGTGTTATTGCATTTCGAGAAGTTCCATATCCTCACAACGGTTTAAACATGGGAGAAACTATGGTCGATGTTTTTAACGAGTGGGGTATTAGTGAACGAATTTCATCAATGACTTTTGACAATGCATCGGCATGTGATAGTGCGATAGACCATATGCAAACTTTGATACAAACACCCTTTCACGAATCTATTACACGTGTGCGTTGTGTATGTCACATTATCAATTTAATTTTACAAGATGGTTTGAAAGAACTATTTAATTACATTAATCCTATTCATGAAGCTATTCTCTACATTGCGTCTTCATCTCGTCGAACCAAACTATTTATGAACTTTTGTAGTCAAAACAGAAAGAGAAGAAGGAGATTTGGGGCCGATTGTAAGACAAGATGGAATTCAACGTACTTGATGTTGAATAGTGTTGTTGGTTACGAGTTACTTATCACACGTTTTTTAAATGAATGTGACAATCCAATTTCCATTTGGTCTTATGATCGGAGAGTTGGGGAAGCCTTAAGAGGTTTTCTTGAACCATTTTATACCGCAACCAATCTTCTTTCAGGTGTTTATTATCCTACTACGAACCAAGTTATTCCACAACTAATGTTTATAAGTTTCGCTTTTAAAGAATGTAGGGATAATATAATTTTAGGAGATGCAATTGCGCCTATGGAAGCAAAATTTCTCAAATATTTGGAAAACATCCCTATTGTTTTTTGTTTGGCAATTATTTTGGACCCAAGGTGTAAGGATGAAACCCTACGTTTTATGCTAGAACAAATTTTGGAAAACATGAGTACCGATTATAAAAAACTAGTGGTATCGCCATCTTTTGAAGAAGTTAAACAAACTTTTAATGTTATGTGTGAACAATATGTTGTTAAGTTTGGCATTGGTAATCAAGGCTCTCAAGCATCATCAAGTGATACGAAGGGTAAGGGTAAGGCAAAAATTGGTGATTTATTTAAGAGTAGACAAACCACCCCCATCGCGGCGAATTGCATCTCGGAATTATTGTTGTATATTAACACTAATTATTTCTTATAACAATGCGCGGAAGAAATAGAATTAGTTGATGTACTCGATTGGTGGAGACAACATGAAACCAACTATCCGATTGTTTCTAATATGGCACGTGATTTACTAACCCCTCCCGCTTCTACAGTCCCTTCGGAATCAACTATTAGTACAGGTAAACGAGTGTTGTTGGAGAAAAGGTCGTGTCTAACTTCGGAGATGTCGAGGTTCTCATATGCTCAAAGGATTGGAGCGATGCCTCCAAACGCACACAACACCTACCCCTTTGGACGTGGCCGTGACCGAACTTTTCCAAAAATTAGGAATACGCGAGGACACTCCGCCAGATCAAGACGCCTATGCTACGAGTTGAAAAATGAAGACTATTATTCTTGTTCATTTCAATAAGTTCGTAATAAACAATTTAAGTTAGAAAAAATGCAAATGACTGATAGTTGAGTGGGTGCGAACCTAGTTGAGATGTCCTTAAACTATAGTGATGCAATTGTTTTATGACATTTTGTATATTAATTAATAATACAACTTTGTTTCCTTTTTTTGATTATTTGTTTAACTTTATGTTATTACATTTATTATCGCACAAACAACCCTAAAACAAACAAGGAAAAGAAAAAAGAGAAAAACTGTCCCAGAACCGGTTCGGAACCGGAACCGAACCGGATAATCCAACCGGTTTCGGTCCACGATTCCGGTCCGGTTCCTAATATACCCAAATTTCGGTTCCGGTTCAACCGAACCGAAAGCCCCCAAAGAACCGTCCACAAGACACTTTAACAGACGCAAACCCTTTCCACACTAGTATGAATAAAATTAAAAGATTAAAGATGAAAAAAAAAGAGACAAGAGACAGTAGTTTTAGTAGTTGTCGTTATCAAAAGTAATTTCGGTGACACAATTTGTAATGATTAAAACCAGATTTTGCAAAATTTCACATATCCTACTTAATATATTTTCTCATAAACATATTTCCTATCGTCTTGATTGTAGGAGCTCATATTACCTTGTTATGTGGCTGAAACTTGATGGTCCACGTGGCACGCAAAATTAGAACTTGTCGATTCAAAGACGACGCTGCTTACAAATGGAAGTTGGAATCGGGAACTTGATTGCAACAAAAAGAAAGTTAGGGTACTGTCGTTGCAGGAATGGAAACAATTGGTACTGAAACCACTCCAAATTCAAACTATGGGTACTACAGATGCAATTTTGCCAAATGAATGACAAGGACCAAAATGTTACTTCAAACTTTGAGGACTTTAACTTGTAAACTCCCCCAAACGAGCCTTCCACCTACCTTCTTTTCTGCGTTGTGTTTTATAGACCAAAATGTACACGCGGTTGGATCACAATCGACGACATCCAATTTGAAGAAGAAGAAAAAAAAATAGCAAACCGGCTAGGGTACACCATATTTTTCACATTCGTTTGCACCCTCTTCTAGGTTACACCATATTTCCAGAAAGAGAACCGGCTAGCGATGTTGGATTCAATCATTTCCCCGTCAAACACCAGAGAGGGTACCTCACGAGTGTGGACAATTGAATTACAATATGTCCTTAAAATATAATTACATCCTCACTAAGTCACGAGTTAATTATATTAGGCGGGTTCATGCATTTTTCATTTTCCCAATTGTGGATTTTTTCTAAGTGTTCAATTGTTTTTGTCAGTAATCTCGAAAAGTACTGTCCATTTGACAACAATTCCATCAAACTATATGTTCATTCTCCAAACAGTTTTATCAAATATAAGTTTTATTAGTCAAAGTCCTTTGTCAAAATCCTCTTCATTCGGCAAAGGGATTTGTCAAATATGAGTTCAATTCGTCAAAGTCCTATTCAATTCGTCAAATTACATGTTCATTCAACAAATCCGTCAATTAACCGGCTGAGGAATGAACCAATTTTGTCAATTAATCAAATTCATTCCTTAATAACGAATGACCTTATGGGCACATTGGTCAACATCAAATTAGCTAATGAATGAACCAAATTGTCAAATAACGAGCTTCATTCGTCAACGACGAACGACCTTATGGGCACATTCGTCAGTGACGAATCAGCTGAGGAATGAAACAATTTCGTTAATGTTCAAATTCATTCTTCAATGGTGAATGACCTTATGGGCACGTTGGACACAAAATTTAGTTGACGAAGCCCCTTTCAAATATGACAAACCTAGGGTTCCTGCAACCCTCTCGTCGACGAACATCAATCAATTTAACGAATAATTCCAAAAAATCTAATACTTTGCAATCGAATTGGAATTTGAAGGGGTTTCTAACCTCTTCACTTATAGAAGCATTTGCAGCCGAGGAGGAAACCGATGTTGATTATGGTGGAAGAGGAACGGGGTGGAGGTGTGGGAATGGAAACGGTGTAGATGGAGGTGGAGATTGACGCGGAGGTGGAGGGAATGGTTTAGGAGGACGAGAACGCAATTGCACCCGAAGAAGAGGTAGTAGAAGAGGAAACCATGAACATGATGAAGATGAAGAAATGTGGAGTGAGTTTGAGAGAGTTTGGACGTTTGTGTGTTAGTGGGAGAGATGTATGGTATATGTTGTTTTGAAAATAGGGGGAAAATTAATTATTTTCTTATAGTTTCAGTTATACTCCCAAATGAAGTCAACCACTATTGCAAAAGTCAACTCAGGTTAGATTGCAAAGATGAATTCGTAACGTGGTTGTGGAGGCTCTGGTGACTTCTCCAACTACCACGACCCCCTCCCAAAGCCTCTCAGCCCACCACCGGCGCCCTGATGCCCCGTCCATCGCCGTCGCGGTCGTATAATCCTTCTCCCCAGTGCACCATCTCCCTCAAACGTTACTTCCCCTGCCATTTCTTTCGCCGCCGCCATCTCCAATCTGCACCAATCAACCATTGTCGTCGCTGAATCGCCGCAGCCTCCTGTCATATGTCCCTATTTTGTTTGATGCTATTGTAGATACTGCTTTCCAGACAGACAGGTTGTTTCCACGTGGCAGCCATCCAGCACACCTAGCTGTGCTCCATCCACACCGGATCACCACCCATGCTGATCCACGCGGGGGCTACGAGACAGGGCCCCCGCGCACCATAACACGATACTTGTAGGGGCTTAGTGGTTTGGAGGCTAGGGTAAAGGTCTGTCGCGCGCATGCGACAACCAAGCTTGTGCGCGACCTCTGGTAACTGACTGAGAGATCCTAGGCTTACGTGTTCCAATTAATGCGGCTGATCTCATAACGGTCTCCAATACTTGCGGACAGATGCGTAGCGGTTCCTATATACACGGTCGAACGTGCCGTTGGGGGTTCTATCATTAAGCCGCCATTTGTGGTGCACTAAACCCCCCAACGGTCACTTCCCCACTATATATAGGATCATTAGCTCCCTGTCGCGACACAACAAGACTCGTAAGACACATTGGTCCAGTGCCATAGCTTACTGTCTCTTTATCACAAGCAGTTACCAGTGCTCACTCTTTCCCTACACACACCCTATAACTCTCCGTGTTCTTATTCCCTGTTTGAGGTGTACACTTGGAGATCTCTTGAGGATTTCCTTGTACACATTTTGGTGAACCCGACGTGAACATACACCTTCAAAAACCTCAAATTTGCCCATAATGTCTTCGGACCAAGTCATTCGTCACGGAGACCAGTCTCCCTCTCATGAGGAGACCTCTGGAGAGGATGGATTGCTCAATACCACTCCCAACACTCGGGCTCCGGTTGTTACTAAGGGAGAACCCTCCCTAGAGTCTCTTCAAGCTACGATACAGACTCAAGCCCGAGCCATGGAAGCCCAGTCTGAGCAGATCGCTCATATCGTGGCGATTCTGGGAAAGGTGGCCCAGAACGTTGTCCCGGGGACTTCTTCCCCACTGCTAACAACTTTGCTACCCGGGACGGTTTCTAACTCAATAGGCACCTCAATACTACATGTTTCTGCCGCCCCTACTTCCTTTTTGGGTGGCCTGGCGAGTCAGACGCCACCGTTCTCATCAGGCTCGTCCTTCATAACGGCGGGGAACCCCGCTGCGTACCCTGCATCGTCTCTATACGCAAGGGCGGAGAAGAAATCACGATTCCCTTTTTCTTTTTTTTAGCTTTCGGGGCAACCTCTACTTCAGCATCGTGGTTTATTAGGGAACGAGCGAATATGTCCATTTCCTCGTGTATCAGAGCCTCCACCTCGTGGGCCAATTCCATATCCAGAAGAATTTCTTGCTTTTGCCTCTTGGCTATAACAATAGAATTGACCAATGATGGACAGCGGTCTCCAGATACGAATCTCCTCAAACAACACTGGAAAAGAAAATCTTATGTAAGTCAGCATTTCAAAGAAAGGAGTGCTTCAAGAACGAAGGAAAGTTGTTTACCTTGGCAAAATCTTCGCTGTACTGGATCACACATACAACTCCGCCCCTAACAGCGGTCATCTTTTCCTCAAGAATCGTGGCTGGGCACAAGTGGTTGTCAATATCTAGCAGGGAATAGAATCCATACTTTGAATCGTCCAAACTGCAGTTCTGACGAAACGGGAAAGTATTCCTTTTGATCGCAGGAGCTTTGTTGAGACGGGAAGGTGAGGATACATCAAACCTTGTTTGTTGAGCGATCCAGTAAGCAATCCAGTTCTTGATAGGGCGACCTACACGTTTCCCTGCAGGCTGGGTGAAAGGCAAGTTGCTAAGAAGGATAGATTTACATTTCCTTGTCAGCAGTCGCTTGTAGCAATCTCTGTTCACTGACCTATGCCAAATAGAAGGCGCCACGAGTAAGGTCGACATCGACTGTGATCCGCTCGTAGTTGGAAGTTATTTCAGAACTATTTTCGGCAAGGGCAGGCAGTGAACCTCTCAAGCACCAGCAGAGGAATTCCCTGTAGCAATCATCCCCCCTGAGGAGAGTATTTTCCGAGAGGGAGCTATCTCTACTAGGGTACAGTCTCGGGAAAAATCGCACATTATCAATGCGAGTAGTGTAGGGCCTGGCTGTAAATTTTTTCTGATCATCGCATACCGAACTCCATGAACATTTAGGAGGATTGGTCCTATACTATCGGGCAGCTCTCCCACTTCGAAGTGCATTCTTCACACTCGGAACGTTCCAGTAATTGGGTCTTGAAGGGACAGGAGCATATGAAGGCCATCGCTCAAAAACCCACATGGTCAAAAATCCAATGTTGGCAAAACACATGACATCAGCCCTGCCCTGTGATTGCTCAACATTTGCCACGGCTAGATCAAGACGATAAAATAGAGAACCTAAGACAAGAGGTCCAAGGACAATCCTCTTACCAAAAGCAAGCTTCACCGCCAGAGGGAGTACATGGACAAAACCTCCATCTCGCGGACTCTCATTTATAAGGAAGCGCGACAACCAGACGCAGAGAAAGCCACACAAGGAGTACTCACACCCTTCTCCTGCAGTAGAAGTGACCTCATCCGGAGTTTCCTCCTGAATTTTCTGGATGATGTGAGGCTTGGGGAAGTCCTTAAAGAAGAACATGATCCATTTAGACTAGATGTTCTTCGCGCCAGCAGAAACTGTCATGAAGGTATCAGGAGGTTTCATTGCCTCGGGAGCCCATTTCGAAGCAGCCTTCCTCAAGGACGCAATGCATTCTAGCATCTGGCCGAAAAGAGCAACTTCTTCATCGGAGCCAAGTGTTTCCAAAGGATCAAAGGCTCCCATGCTCGGAAGCATCAGCAAATTCTCCACATCTTCCAGAGTAGGTGTGAACTCACGGGATGCAAAGTGGAATGTATGAGTTTTCGGAGAGTATCGAGAAAATAGGACCTTTAGCATATTATGTTTGGCTTTCAGATCGAACCCCCTGGTTGCGCGTATGGCATGATAAATTCCAGCTTTCATTAGCACAGCCTCATGATTATCAAGGATATAGTCAGTCCACTCGTCCATCCAGTCCAGTTTCTCCAAGAAAGCTTGAAAGAGAACGTCGTTGTAAGGGTAAAGACCAGCCTCGATGTCGTATCTATGAACATCGTGAACCTCCACAAGATCCCACTCCTCCCTTTCTGGCTCAGGTTTCAAGCCTAATATCGTGCCTGAAGAAGATGCTTCAAAGGTGTGCCCTCGTATAGAGGCCAAAAAGAATTCATCGCCACCAAAGTAGGGGGCTTTTCGCCATAATTCGCCGGGAAGTTCTGAGGTCTCAGTGGTTTTTTTGGGAGCCATTACTGTAAAGAAAAAGAGGACCAGATTTAAAGAGTGGGAGAATCATGCAGAAGAAAAAAGGGGGGAGAAGTATAAGAAATTGACTGCAAATTGCAAAAGAGGGAGTTCAAACTACCTTGCCCACGCCTGAGTATTTGGATTACTCTGGAGAAATTGTCGAAGATTTGATCGCAAACTTGGTCGAAAGACTCTTCTTCCTGTTGAGGGAGCTCTCTCCGATGCATACGAACTCAAAAGTGCAACAATGGAAAAGTTGCAATCGAAGGAATAATGAGGTTTAAATAAACCCTTGAAAAGTCACGGAAGATGGAGATTGATGAGCCAAGCAACGCTATGATTGCTGAGAAGATTTGACGTTTGATCTATCCCCGCCTCGAAAATACGCGAGTTGGATGGTGAGTGATTAACTCAACAGAAGCCACGCTTCATCAAAGTCTAGACGGCGTTCTCCAAACCCTAGGCAATCATAGCTGAGACAGGGGGCTATGGGGATTCGAATTTAAAATTCAAAAGGGTCCGCGTGAGCTTCACGCACGGTTGATTTTGCGCGACTGCACAACAGAAGGGCGTGTGGCAATCGCGCAAAAGGGGGCTATTGTAGATACTACTTTCCAGACAGACAGGTTGTTGCCACGTGGCAGCCATCCAGCACACCTAGCTGTGCTCCATCCACACCGGATCACCACCCGTGATGATCCATGCGGGGGCTACGAGACAGGGCCCCCGCGCACCATAACACGGGACTTGTAGGGGCTTAGTGGTTTGGAGGCTAGGGTAAGGTCCGTCGCGCGCATGCGACAACCAAGCTTGCGCGCGACCTCTGGTAACTGACTGAGAGATCCTAGGCTTACGTATCCCATTAATGCGGATGATCTCATAACGGTCTCCGATACTTGCGGACAGATGCGTAACGGTTCCTATATACACGGTCGAACGTGTCGTTGGGGGTTCTATCATTAAGCCGCCATTTATGGTGCACTAAACCCCCTAACGGTCACTTCCCCACTATATATAGGATCGTTATCTCCCCGTCGCGACACAACAAGACTCGTAAGACGCATTGGTCCAGTGCCATAGCTTACTGTCTCTCTCTCACAAGCAGTTACCAGTGCTTACTCTCTCCCTACACACACCCTATAACTCTCCGTGTTCTTATTTCCTGTTTGAGGTGTACACTTGGATATCTCTTGAGGATTTCCCTGTACACAACTATGAAAATATATGTTTTTGTTCCTTTTGGTTGGGAGTAGCATCCCCCTAAAGTAACTATTGCAGTGCTCACTCCGGTTGAAGTGACATTAAGCGGTGGTGGTGTCGCCTGTAAACGATTCTCCCGGTTAATAAGTGACAAAAATATTATCTCTCTAGGGTTGAGAGGGTAATTAACTACCAAACACGACCATGTGCATCATCAGAGTAAAGATTTCAGAAGTTTCAGTCACCCTGGACAACCGCTCGAGTAGTAGCCACCTACATGTGCTTCTTTTGGGAGAAGGTGGTCTTCATTCTTGTTGCAAATCTGGGTTGAACTTCGTGTTACCATCTGCTTCGGTATGTTTCAACTTTGGCGGTTTGATCTTGCTAACAAGTCTAGTATGATCTTGCCAACAAGTCCAGCTTGTTACTGCTGGTGTTTCTGGTTTCGTTCGGACCAGATTGTTGGTTGGTCTTGTGTTTTTGGGGCCTCTTTAACTGAGTTTGGTTTCATTTTGAGTGCTGATGGTGACTATTCAACTAGGCTTGATGATTTAAATGTGTCACATACTTGGTCTCTTGCGAATGTGACCTTTTGATGTCAGTTATGGCAGTGCTTTTTCTTGGTTGTTATTTTTTTGTTTGGGATGGGTTTTATGAGTCTTTTGGTTTTCACTGGACCCATTTCTATGCTTTTGGTTAGTTATTTGAATGCCTCTGAACTTTTTTCACATTAGGTTGCTGCGATTTATTAGGCCGCTATAATGCTATGTCTGTTTTTTATTTTGTCGTTCTAGCCTTATCGGCTCTTAGAGGCATGCCTCTATTTTCCTTGTATGCTTCCATCATGAATGTCAATCTTTCCTTCCCCGTACATAAAATGTCACATATTTCTTCGTTTTCCTTTGAATGGGAAGGACCAAAATGTTACTTCAAAGAACCTTTGAGGACTTTAGCATGTAATACTCCCCCAAACGAGCTTTCCACATACCTTCTCGTCTTGGTTGAGTTTTATAGACCCAAAACCTACACAGTTGGCTCACAATCGACATCCAATTCGAAGAACAAAAATGGCGATGGCGAGCTTGGCGAGACGAAAGGCGTCGCTGCTCCTTTCAAAGATAACCACCTTCAACTCCACCGATGCTCTCAAGTATTTCCTTTCTCTGACCTCTTTCTCGAGGGGCTTCACGTTGTCTAGATCTTAAGAGAATGACGTTGTGGTCATCGGCGGTGGTCCGGGAGGCTACGTCATCGCCATGTGAGGTCTCCGAGCTCACAATAGCCTCGTCGAACGGTATTTGACCGGAATTGAGGAATAATCGGAGATAATTCTCCGATTTACAGAAGAGGGAGAGAAGGGTTCAGAGAAAAAGACATGATTTGGGGGAAGAAAATGATATTTTTCATAAAACATAACTGAAAGTGTGAGTATGCAGATGTTAATGCAGCTAAGATACTCTAGAAGGGGGGGTTGAATAGAGTATGCCAACTTTTTACAAAACTTGCTAGGAAGATGAAACCTTGTGCAAACAGTGAAGTTCAAGGCCTTGAAAACCAGTTCAAGCCCTTGGAGAAGATGCAGACAGTATAAAGCAAGTATGCCTTTTTCAAGGCCTTGAAAACAAGTTCAAACCCTTGAAAAAACAGATAGTTTTGTATGCTGCAAAATCTGTGAAAAGAAATGAACTGTAAATGCAGAAGACAAGTGATTTATAGAGTTCAGTCCACTTGGACCTACGTCTTTACCTCAGGGATTAGATCCCTGCAGGATTTTCAACTCAATTATTATTAATCAAAAGCTAAGCCCTAGAACTCAAGCCCAGAGAGTTCCCCTACTCTGTTACAGCTTGTGGTTTTCCCTAACCTGTCTAGTACCTGCTCCAGCTAACTGATTAACTAAGAATTCTCTATTGTTCACTTTGTACAATCCTTGAGAATAGATGTAGAGATAATACAGAAATGATCTACCAATACACTCGATACAGAAGTACACATAGAGTAGAAAAAGTGCAGTAAAAATGCAGTGAACTTCTGTGGAATGGATTGAGAGTTTGATGTTCTTCTTTGGTGCTTTGTCAATCCAGAAACTTGTCTCTTGCTTTTGCCCGTTGAGTCTCGTGTTTTGTTGCTTCAAAGTGAGCTCTATTTGTATTGTTTGAAGCTCTACAAATCTTCCCAGATTTTCAGCAACAACTTCCTATTTTGTAGGCAACAGCTTTGATTCTCTTTAACAGCCTTCTCCAACGGATAGTTGATCACAATCTTCAGAGATATTGTTGTGATCCTATTCATAAGAAATCTGAGAAGCCGTAATAAGTCTCTAATTGATCACAAGATCAAAATATCCAACTATTTCCAAATCTGCACAAATTCAGTTTAGGAAACAATCCTGCAAATATTGGAAACAAAATTTCCTGCAATATCAAAGTCAAACAGATGATATTCTATGATCAAAACATGTTATAATAATTTGTCTTTCATCAACTAATAACAGTGAATCAAACGTATGAAAGATAGAGAATGAATCAATTCAAAGAGTTTGCAGAAAACTCCCCCTGAGAGTGTGCATACAGGTTAATCAGTTTCAAGGCTTTGAATCCAGTTTCAAGGCCTTGAATATAGCTAAACTATTTTCAAGACTCTGAGACTGATTCAAGGCTTTTAAAGCTGATTCAAGGCCTTGAAATAGCTGAGCTATTCCAAGCCTTGCACAACCTGAACTTACAATCTCTCCCTTAATGAAAGACAAAACCAAATTATGTTTGATACTTAGTCTCTGCAAAATAAACTGATTAGTTTGCAATTTATAACTCATTAATTCCAAAAAGATTTAACGTATTCATAATACCAACTAAAACAGTTCAGCAAATAGCAAATAAACCTAGAAATAAAAAACTAGCTCCTAGAATTTTCTCCCCCTTTTTGACTTTCATCAAAAAGAAAGAAGATGTTGGATCAAGTGTCTGGAAAATTTTGAAAACTTAAAAAAAAAAAAAAAAAAAAACTTTTAAGAAGAGAGAATGGTGAAGAAAGAGTAGGCAAGATTAAGGGGTTGGATCTTCATCTTCATCCTGATCTCCTTCCTCTTTCTCATTGTCTTCTTCATCAGTCTTGTCCTGCACTTCATGTTCCTCTTAATTCCCACCAGCAACAGTTTCTTCTTCAGTCTTGTCCTTTGCAACAGCCTTTGGAGATTTCTTTTTCTTCTTTTCAAGTTAAACAGCAGATCATCTGAGTCAGGTCTATTGGCTCCATCTTCTTCCTGTGAGGCCTGTTGTGCTATTCCCTCATCTGAAACTGGAGTAACCTCTTCCTGGGTTGAAGACTTTGTTTCATGCATATGATTGTGATCTCATGAATGAAAACTTTGTTTCTTGAACTCGTTAGTGAATCTCGTCTATTGACACGACGGGATTATGATTTAATATTCATGAAAACTAGGGTTTGTTCATAGTTCCTCATCTTGCTTAATGTTAATATTTGTTTTAGTTACATGTTCTTGTTCTACGCTTAATCTTTAGTATGAATGGAGTAGCTACCCGGACGTACTAGCTAATTAGATGAGTGTGTGACAATGACTTAGGCTAATTGTGATGAGAACTTGAACACAATCCCGAATCACCAAGACCAAAATGAGAAGTGTCAGGATTGGCCTTAGTGGGTAGATTCGGTAGGCGAGATTCGACTGTTTCGTGCAACGGTGAACCGACAGGACCCGTTGTCGTGTAGTTCGTTAGCCTACTAGAACAGATCGGTAGAAACATGAGACCAATAAGAGATTGTAGTCAAACGAGAAGTAGAATGACATGAGAAAGAAAGGAGAGTGTCAGTGCAATTACCCGACTGAACTAAATAGGATTAACGTGTTACGTAGCTGAACCTGAAATCGTCTACAGTCCTAGGTGATCTAGAAATTGCCTAGTTTCTCCATATCTTTTTATTAATAAAAAAATACAACAATATTAGTTAGTGTTATTTTAATTTTTTTTTTGTCTGAAGTGTTATTTTAATTCAGTCGCTTTTTTTGGGGCGACAGCTTCTTTAATCAACAAAATTTTCCTCCCTGTTTCGGAACTCTAATCTAATCGACTAAGTAAATAATCTCAATTCTGTCCTCATGGAATCGATAACTCGGGGTTGAAATACCACCCCTATATTACTTGACCGTGCACTTGCGCATACGCGTTAAGAAATCGCGCCAAGTTTTTGGCGCCGCCGCCTCTCTCTCCCCGTTAAGGTAATATCTCTCTCTCTTTTTCTCTCTTTCTTTCTTTCTTCTTCTCTCCGTCCGTCTCTCTCTCTCCCCGTCCAACATGGGCGGCGGGTTTTGAGTTAGTTTTGTTTCTTCTTTTCTTTTCTCTTGTTGATCTCTTGTTCTTTTGATCACTTGTTTATGATTCATGTACGTTGCATGTAATATTCAATTTTCAGATTTATATTGTTGGTTTCATCATTCTTGAAGTCGTAGGATTAATCATCAAGTTTTGGTTTAATCATGTTCTTAGTTTATGAAAAAACCCTAGTTATGGAAGAGACGTTTGATTAAGCGATTTGGGTGATTTGATGATCATAATATGTGGGTAGTAATCTGATTTGATATGGGTAATCATGTTACATTAAGTTTTGATTGAATACAGGATTAACTAGACGTTTTGGAGTTGAGTTGTATGAAAATTGATAATTCCCGTATGGGTATTTTGAGTGAAATTGGAAACTTGAAACGAGCATATCTTTTGATCCAGAAATCGAAATTCAGATCCGTTTGAGGCTAAACTTACTATTCAGAGTATTTTTAATCTAATGAGACTGTTTTTGAGCCATGATCTTTTTGGGAAGATGGATTAATAAAATTGGTGAAGTTATGTTAGGTTATGTACCCATTAGTTAATAGGATTTTGGGGCAAGATTTTGGGTTTGGTTTGGAAGTATGAATTAAGTGGGATGTTGGGTTGGTGTTAAGATACCTAAACCGTCAAGTCTCATATGCATATAGATAGTATAGCAATTATATTGCTAGAATATTATGTTTAATTAGGGTATTGTTACGTGTAGGTGACGAGTTCTTCGACGACGAGTACATTGAGTACGTCGACTGATTTGCAATAGTTGAATTTACTTTGAGGTAAGTAAACATGCCAAGCCTAGTGTGCTTAACTCTTTCGTGTCAAATGAATTCTTGTATTTCTTTACGTCTCAAAATGTGTTTATGTGATGTGACATGCAATATGTGATTTTTACTTGATAAATGTTTCTTGGAAATATCACCATGATAATAATGCACTAATACGTAAAGTGGAAGAGTTGTGCGGAGCCATTTATTATTGGTTACTATTGGCATTGGGCGTGTTGACTTCGGTCTTCCGTTTCAATTTATTTTATTTAATCTGGTTGCAAGTCCACGGATAGCTCCTTGTACTCACTCCTCTAGCCGCTAGAAGTCTTTGGGGGTGTCGACACTTAAGGTCTTGGATGCTTGAGAGATGATTTGGTTTCCCCCGTCACAACGAATTGATAATGATGGATTTTTGATTTTGGTAATGGAAAAGAGTTAATGTGTGATTTTGGATTTCCTAATGATTAATGAATTGGTTTGGAAATATTATGGAATTGGGAACTCTCATGTTTTCCTACAAGTGTCAACTTTATTTCAGTAATGATTTTGAGAAAAACTCTTACTTATAAATGAGACTTTGTTTAATAACTATCCCATCATCATTTTACATGATTGGGTGTTTATGTACCAGTATTTCATGCTGATTTTGTATTGTGGTGTTTCTTTTTGATTCTGCACCACAGGTTTAGAGGATGGTTATCTGGCGTAGAAGGGGACGCGTATCATCATACGGATCATTAGTATTTTTATTTTAAAGTTGAACTCTTTAGTATTTAAAACACCTTAGTTTGCTTTATGCCCGGTTTGAGGCTAGAATAATTTGGATTGTAATAACGATTAGTTTTAATTAGTTTTAAGTATTATTGTGGATGTTTTTGCTTGAGAACCATGTTATAAAATCTCCTTGTACCCGGGTTTAATCTCGGGTACGGAGTGACATCCCCGGGCCTCCGCCTTGGGCCATTTGGGGGGGGGGTGTTACAGCCCTACTCAAAGTAGTGACATAATCGTATTTGTCTAATTCATGAATAATTCCTAAAGGTATAAATAATTCCCTACGGGTAATTCAGCAACTCCTTGCGTCATTGCCCTACGTGTATGTTTATTTCTTCATTATCCAATTGTCTACATCTCTTGAGATCCTCCACATTTCTATAAATGTGAGATCCTCATCTAGTATCATATACTCATGATAATGAGATAGACATATTGACTTCTATAACAAAAATACTTAATTTGGAATTCATAATTCCTTTTTTATTTCCTTCCAGGTACTTGGGCAATTTTCTCTTCCCACACCACCTATGGGACTTTAAAGGTAATGTGGTTTGAGCAAAAAGTTTGCTTTATACCCATGGGGCCATTAACATGTTTTGCCTTTACCATTTATGAGTGCTTTGTATAGCAATTCTCAATCATATTGAGCAAATCACCTTCGAACAAAACTATAATTGCATCCAATGCAATTCTCGGTCCGTATGGGAGAATAACTATTTATTCTTTATCTATCTCATAGATCATTCACAGTCTCTAAGTTTTCAATCCTATTAAGTAGCTTAGTTGCGCTTCACCTCTTGCTTCAGCACTCACACATTACTAGCTTTTGTCGTCGCGTCATATCTCGATGAACCAAGTTGCCTTGATTTGGCAAGTCTGAACTTATTCGATCTTGATCATGACGAGTGCTAAGCAAGAGAGCGCAAAGTTGAGCAACACTTTCAAGCAATTCATGACAAGCTCGCTCTTTGAAAGAGCTTCTTTTAATGTACGATCATATCATACGCCTCCATATTACTCATCTTGCTTCCAAAGCTCAGAGTTCATGGCCGCTGACGTGAGGCAAGTTACATCAAAAGAACCATTCTTTGATGTTCATTTCATTGGGCTTTTAGTGTTTCTTGGTAGTCGGTGGGAAGAGAACTTTATGTTCTACGATGTACAATATTTTTCTTTTATTTGAGAATCATTCTCAATTTTATACCTAGTCTAGAAAATGTATTTCAGACAGCTTGTCCTTCCCAAGGACATAAAGTCGCGTTTTGTTTTGTTTAATTCCACGGATATTCAACACTATAGGATTTATGCAAAGAGATGTGACGTTTGACTACATTTAACAAGGACTTAAATTGTTAAATATAGCTCCCACTATTTTTCTCGGATTAATAACCCTCCATATTAATGCGGAACTATCATTATATTTCCTAGTGGGCCACGATCCATATTTCACTTCTTTTGAGCTTGCTTTGGCAAGTCACCAAAAATTAGTTATTTAGGTAGGAACAATTCCAATTGCATCCCATGCAACTCTTGGTTCAATTGGGCAAATAACTCCATGTTTATCCAACACATGGATAATTCCAATTGGTTTCCTCTAGGTTTTTAATCTTATTAAGATCACCTAGTTGCGGCTAACCTCTTACTTCAACAATCACACATTACTTGCTTGTGTCGTCCGCAACACATCATGGTGAATTAAAACCGCCTTGCTTTGGCAAGCCCGGATTTAATAGACCGACCCTGATCATGAAGGTTGTTTAGGCAAGAGAAGGCAAAACGCAATATTTCAATGAGGGATTTTGCTTTTCTAGTTTTAATTGTTTTGTTGATTCATATCAACTGATCTACTTATTTTGAGTTGGGCAAACTCACAAATAAAAGATCTGAGTTGCTAATTATCTTATTATCAATTTTGCATGCATCAACCATACACCAACAATAAAATAATAAGACAATAAATAAACAACCACAAACAAAATTAAACGTGATATGGATATGGCCTATAAACTAAGATATTCTCAAGCCAATGAGAATATCTATGAACCCTAAAACAGCAAGCTCATCTCCATGTGCCTCCATCTTTTGGTCCATGCTCCATAGCTTGTGGAATGCTCCATGCTCCTTAGCCTTGTGGAATGCTCCATCTTGTGGTTTCTTTAATTCTTTAGGCTTCTTCTTCTCCATCTTGACTATCATCTATTTTATCTAATACTAGCTAGCATCTATACTAAATAAAAAGATCTCACAAGTTGAGAAGAAGACCGGTTCGCAGGCCGTAAAACCTAATTAACTATTACATTAATTTTATCAGCTCGCAGGCCGTAAAATAAACTACAAAATAAACATCCACAACAAACCACAACCTAAGGCCATATCCAATCACCGTGAAAATAGCATATAAACAGTTAAAATCCAATTTTAACGTGCTTGGTCAATTTTAGTTGATTTTGATTGAACTAGGGTCAAATCAGTCCAAGAGGGTCCATCAATACATGGCCAAACCCTAAAGGACCACAACAAGGTCTTGGGGCCGGCCGGCCCCTAGCTCACACGGCTAGGTCGTGCGGTAGGGAGGCCCGACCCCTTTGGTCGTGGCTTTCTTGGGCGGCAAGTAGGAGAGGGGCGGTCCCCCAGGGGGGGCGAACCTCTAATGGGAATTGTTTCCATAAACAATTTCCTTCTTGGTTTCCAAGTTTAGTTGTTTCCATAAACAACTTCCTCCTTGGTTCCCAAGTTTAGTTGTTTCCAAAACAACTTCTTCCTTGTTGCCCAAGTTTAGTTGTTTTTAAGTTTGAAAAAAACCTTTTTCCAACTTGTGCCCAAACCATAGTTTTCTAGATCCAAAATTTTCACATCATATGTGATCCAAATTCACTAATCCTTACATCCCATGTAATATTAGATCTTATTTGGCTTAAATCATATTCAAAAATTGCATCAATATGCTTGATTTGTCCGTTTTACACGATAAACAATAATTAAAGTGTAAAAAAACAAAATGCGTAGCACATAAACTACGTTATGCTTTACGACATGTGGCTCTGATACCACTGTTGGGTTTTGATGCAGGTTACGCAGCGGGATAATAAAATTAATCATGCTCAAATCCCACCACGGATCACAGGAAGAGACTACATTTTAAAGTATCTACATACCTTTGGGTTCTCCTGTGATTACTTCACACGTGAAATAGTGTTCACGTCTCTACTGATAGTCCACTCCTAGGATAGAATCCGGATCCTTCAAGCATTTTTGCTAGCTAGGATTGCAGGAGGAAGAGGAAGAAGATCACAATCACGCAACAAACACAAAAAGAGAGGCTCGACTCTCTTTCTTCGGCCGGCGGGGTAGGGCGGACCATGGGGGGGTTCGGACCTCCTTGGTCTTGCTCTCTCTCCTTGCTTCTCTCTCCCACTCAATGTGTTATGAACATTAGTGTGGGAAGGAAGCTAAGAGTGTCCTTTATATAGTCCAACAACTCCTTGTTTACTGCATAAAAGCCCCTATCCTAATCATGTCCATACACGAATTAGTCCAACTTGCAAATTAGTCCTACTAAGTTTGCAAGTAGTTGCGTATTGATCCTTCTATTTAATAGATCATATTAATTATTTCCAAGTCCGGTCTAATCCATAGGAAGTGTGACCCCATAGGTTTCTATTTAGTTGGTAGTAATAAATACTAACATGGAGTGGCCTCTAGCAAGACATCCACGCTACCCAACTAATAGAAATAGTCATCCAACAAACCTTGTGCCCAATGTTCATGTATTGTGTTATCCTTTGTCTCCATATCTGGATTGGACACGAGACATATTAGTCACACTCGCGTATCCAACCCATAGTTCCTCGATCCTGGGAATATGCTTATCTGTGCAGATAACATCAATATCTCCATATTGATTTATCCGAGTCTGGTCAGACATTCTATAAGCACCATCCCTCGAGTGGCCCATGAATATTTACTCCCATTATGTGGGAGGGACAAATCTTGTCTACGTCACTACGATCACTAAGCTTGCTTCCTATTGTGCACAAGAGATTCCGGCGGGGAGACCTCCGTGTACACCGTAAGTAGAGGATCGGAGCACAGGAAGAGTTGGGTTGTGTGTAGGGAGAGAGTAAGGCAGTAGTAATGTCTGAGAGAGAGACAGAGGTTTGGCAGAGCTTCCGCGTATGGCTAGTGTGTTCTCCTTTGTATGGAAAGGTTAACGTCCTATATATAACGTAGAATGTGACCGTTGCAGTGTGGTTAATGCGCCCATTAATGGCGGCTTAATTAGCTTAACCACAACGGCACGTTCGTCCGCGTATATAGGGACCGTTACAGCACGTTATGCGCGAATACCGGAACCGTTATGGGGTTGACCGGGTTTGACCGGATTGACCGGGTTTATGGAGCTCGTGCCATAAATCTCTCAAAAGCAGTTACAAAAGGTCGCGCGCGGGCTTGGCTCGCACGCGACAGACTTTACTCTAGCCTCCAAACCACTAAGTCCCTACAAGTCCCGTGCAGTGGTATGCGAGGGCTCTGTCTCGCAGCCCCCACATGGATCAGCGCGGCTGGTGATCCAGTGTGTGTGGAGCACAATATGGTGTGCTAGATGGTTGCCACGTGGCCAAGATCTGTCAGCTCAGAAAGCACTATCTACATTAGCCCCCTTTCTGCGCGTGAAGACTCATAGCTGCATAGACTTCCATGCGCGGAAACCAACATACGCGTCGTCGCCACGCACCAATTCAAACATGAGTAAATTCAGCCCCCGTGCGTGCCATTATGACCTAAAACCCCTAGAGTCGTGCCGTCTGGCCTTTAGGGTTTTAGGCGTGACGTCAGCTTGTCCTGTGATTGCGCGATTCGACGGTGACGGTTGCGATTCGACTACTGAAAGGACGCAACCCTTCATTGTTTTTGGATAAATACTCTGTACTCTCCATTGTTGCAAAGCATCACTTCTTTCTCTTAAAGTGAATGATACCTGGAATTCTTCGAGAGCAGATTCAAATAATCAATCACCAGTTCACTCTTGTCAATCGTCTTCTTCAACTGTGCGCATCCAAGCAAGCTTTACCAAAACAAGGTTGGCCTTGTTTAATTTTGTTTAACATCCCGATGTATGCTTTGAACTGTGTTGGATCTGCAAACCCATGACATATTATCTGTTGAAAACTTGTGAAGAAGCTCCAATCTTCGAACCCGATTTTGATTTAATCCTTCGATGATAAAGACCTTGGATGTAGGGTTTTGAAATCCCTGATAATGCAAACAATTTCCAACCTCTAATTTCTGAAATTGATACCAGAAACTGTTCATCTTTCTTCCCATAGATCTTGAATCTCAGAATTCAAACTGAAGTGTGGCATATTTCTCCCCCCTTTTTTCTTGCTTTTCCGCAGGAATGGCAAAGACAAGAGGAACTAGACCCACCAAGGAGGACGAAGAAATACCTGATCTTCCACAAGCTCTTTGGCGAAAAGCCCCCTACCTGGGTGGCAAGGACTTCTACCATGCGAGATTTAAGGCAAAGAAACTACCTGCTTCCGTCCCCAATGAGGGATTGCTAACATTAACTCCTCCAGTTAACTCAGCCTTGCTTGATTTGATTGGCTCCGAGGACGTGGTTCGATTGGGAATCGAAAATGGGTACTTCCCGTATGCTGCGATTTCCACCCATGCTTTTGTTCAGAAATTGGACTACATGGACGAGTGGATTGACCATGTGTTGACCAATCACGTTGTGACTCTCAACGAGGCCGGCGTATACTTCGCCGTTCGTGCTATGAAGGGTGATGCCGTGAAGCTGGACCAGTTCATGCTTCTAAACCTTCTTTCCCGCTACTCGCCTGCGACTCACACTTTTCACTTTGCTGAGTTCGAGGCTGCTCCCACGCTCGAGGACGTGCACATGCTGTATGATCTGTCTCCTATGGGCGAGGTAGACCCTTTGAGTCCCTTAAGGACGGATGCGGAGATTGCTTTGTACACGCAGATGGAGGAGTGCTTGTCAGAGGTAAAGAAAATCTCCACCCGGTGGACCACTACAAAAGCCCTTTCTGACTGGCAGTTGGTTGACACGTCTGCGAAGAATACTTGGAATAAATGGGTGCAGTACTTCTTCCGTGATTACGCGAACAGCAGCATCACCAAGAAGCTTTTGAGTCAAGACCCAGAGGCCAAGAACTACGTGGAAGGTAAAGGCTATCACTTGACCCTTTGTGCTTTCCTCTGTGCCTGGCTGTTGAGGTACTTAATCGATGGTCACCCGCACGACGGGGTCTTCTACCACGTTCTGCCGCTTGCTGTGAAACTGGCCCTTGGCCAGAAAGTCGCACTTGGACCCTTGGTCTTGGGCACGCTGTACTACAGACTGGATCAGCTAGTTGTGGCCATGAAAGAATCGCGTGGCCGCCTCGACATACTGACTTTCGTTAACATTGCCTTCTTGACAATGTGGGTCTTTGAGCGATGGCCTTCCTATGCCCCAACTGCTTGTAAGCCCAACAAGTGGTGTCCCCCAGGCACGATGGAGGAGCGTAACAGTGGCAGAGCTGCAAGGTGGTTCGGAATAAACAATACCAAGTGCGTTTGGAGCCTGATATGCGACAATCGGCAAGAGTTTATAGCCAGGCCCTATGCCATGTGTGTTGAGAACGTGCGATGGTTTCCAAAGCTGTACCCCTCTAAGGGTGTTGTCTTCTCAGAAGAGCTCCTCTTCGAAGAGGGATCGCATTTCCATGAGCGCTATCGCGAATTCTTTTGATGGTGCCTGCGCGGTTCCCTTCCTGCTCTCGCAGAGCATATTCGTGAGCTCGCGCCAAGGTATGAGAGGATTACCGTGGATGTTGATCCCACTCGTGTTTCTCCCCAGTTCGGCTTTGATGCGGTGGCACCATCAATCTGGCCACAATCTATTATCAGAGGCTGCTACAAGCGTTTGTTGACAAAGGAGTGCAAAATAGTCTTCATGAGCAACCTTCCCTTTGAGCAACCTGCGGGTAAGCGCGAAGGTGGTTGTTCTAAGAACTGGCTCGCATACTGGCACGCCCAGCAGACAAGATTTGAGACGCAGTCGGCCCCTCAGCCAAGCAGAGCTCCGGTAATCAAAAGGAACTCTTTTACGTTTCATCCCAACTGCAGTCTGGACGAGTCTGAATATGGTTGCTACTCATTGTTGGATCATGAGAACCATTTGTGCCCTGCCATCATTCTGGATGAAAAGATCGCCGCAGTTAAGAAAGGCGACTCGCATGTCATCAGATATAGCGAGATTTTTGCTAAGGTAAGCAACTTCTTTTGCATGCGCTAAGCTTCTTTACTTTCACATATTGACATCTTTATTCTACACCGCTTGCTGTAGTGCCATGTGCGGAGGTTCGCATCTGGCGATCGTTCCAAATCGCTGGTTAACACCATTGTTACCACAAGAAGACAAGGACAGGCATTCCTGCTAGCATCGAGGATGGACCCTGAGGTCGAAACCAGGATTCGCAAGGTCATGAATGCTTTTGCTGACTCGCTGATAGACAATGCTCCGGCCTTGTCTCCTCCTAGAGATAATCCGTCTCCTCCAGCGACTGCCGCGCCAAGAGCGAAGAGACCCAGGCAAAGGGGAATTACAATTTCTTCCCCTAGAAGCGCTCCAACTTCTCCTTCTGCGAGGTCCCTTTCTGCCAAGGACAAGGGAAAAGGTCGTATGCCTAGTAAAGCGCGGAAGGAGCTCGCAGTAGAGACCTTCATTCCATTCGGCCAGGAGGAAGAAGAGGAGAGGCGGGAACCAGGAGAAGGAGATGAAGAGGAAGATGAAAGAGAAAATGTGATACATGAGGAAGAATCAGGAGGTACTCCGTCGCGTTTCCCTTCTCATTATCATAACTCTTTTTCAAACTGATTTTGAACCAATCATTCCTTCGCAGATGATGATGATGATGAGACCATCAGCGGTCTTTTAGCCAAGAGACAGAAGAGAGGTGCTCATTCTGGCATTTCTGACGAACCCATAAGCGAGGACGTTCTTGCCGAGTCCAGGAAGACAGCTGCGGAAGCTGCTGAAAGGAGAAGAAAGCGAGAAGAGGAGGAGCTCGAGCGTGTGAGGCAGAGGAGCCTCGAAGAACAGCATGTTGACGACTTAGTGCGTCCAACTGATGAGGAAGATGTGCTTCCCGAAGAGGTGGCTCCTCGAGCGGAGGAGGAGGATGTGGCTCCAGAAGAGGATGCAGCAGCTTTGGAGCAAGCCCAAGCAGATTTTGAAGAAATCGCAGGCGGCAATAAAGGTGAGATTTTTAATCTCGCAGTAACTTATCGAGATGTTATTGTGGGTGCATTAAAGCATGGTGTGTCAAAAGCTGACATTCGCCGTTGGCTAGTAGGCAAGTGCGGTGAACCCTCAGGTAATCACTTGATCGATATGCGTGAACTAAGATTAGCAACTCAAAGCATAATCATGACTAGTTTCTTCGCGCCCCAGGTCACGCTCATTTTAAAGACATGCTTAATGAGGACACACTAATAGGGCATGGTTCCACGTCTTTAGTGTATGACGAAGATACTGCAATCCCACCTTCGCGTGGAGGTGCTTGCTCTTAGCTTTAGCAAAGATAGTAAAATAACGTACAATACGAGTTACCTCATACCCTCGCATTTTGTATCGCAGGCGATGCTGATGAACCCGTGCTGGAAGTCAACCTTCTGCGTCCTATGTCCCGGTGCCGAGTTCTCATACCGAGAAGCCCGTCGCAGCTGCTGAGTACGCAGGTGAGCCTTTTGAGGACGTCATTGAACTTTCTGATGATGCGGAGGCTGACACTGTGTTAATGGAGGAAGATGTCCATGCCCGTGCTGAGGAAGTGAGGACAAGTGATGTTGATGCTACCGCATCTGAGAGTGTCCCTCGCCAAGCAACTTCGGCTGTTACTACGCCTCCAGCAATGAGTGAGTCAGCGGCACCTCTTCCTGCATGGAGCTTTTGGGGCTCGCAGGTCGGGGCTGTGATCGCAACTGGTACGGCTTATACTCTTCCTCCCAACTATGAGGAATTAGAGCTCGCAGCTGATAGAAGGGTAATGGAGCGAGGACAGTCTTCAACCACTCCAGCAACACGCATTCCTTCTCTTCGTGAGATCCTTGAAGGAACTGGTAAGTCGTGGTTTGCTGTTTGCACCCCGCATTATTCATTTGCGAGTTTAAGAACATAACTTGGCTTTGACATTGCTTTAGGTTTGAAGCAAGCCGATGTGGACTGGCTAGTTCAGATGCGCCTCGCCTACCCCCAATCATTTGCGAGATCCCTGGAGATAGGGCCCTTTGACAGGAGGCTGTTTCTTACCGAGGCCATTTGGATTTTGGAGCAGCTGTCTGCGGCCACGCCTGCGATCATTTCTCCTCAGAGTGCCGAATTGCTTTTTGGCATGTGCCAAAATCTTCTCGCCAAAGTTCAAGGCAGGCTGGGTTTCAAGTTTCTTATGAAAAGAGTTACCCTGATTCGCGCAGCCGTAACTTTGAAACTCGGCCACCGAAACCTCGCAGCTGAGAAGCAGAAGGTAGAGCAGCAAAAGCAAAAGGTTGAAGAAGCTATGAATCTCTATCATGAGATGAATGCCAAGTGCGAGCAATTGAAGCAGGAAGTGGAGCAGGTGGAGAATCTGAGCCGTCAGTTCACCCCTCATGACTCCTTGATCAAGGGTTTACTTTGATTTTTGAATTTGAAAAGTAGCAAATAAATAGCTGAGACATCAATGTAATGTTGCTAGGGTTTCTACCCCCTTTTTTTAACAAAAGAATCGAAGTGCCCGTTTTGCCCTTTCCGGGATTTGATGGAATATCTCTGTGCATATCAATTTATGACGTCAGCCATTGATATTCTGCCTTGATTTTCTCGCTAATTTCTCATAAGATAAGCACGCTTTCCTTGGGAAGTCCATCAGAATCATGACCTTTCGTCATTAATTAGGATACGCAACGGAATCGTCGTAGCCTTTAGTAGGGTAATTGATCGTTACCGCTTTTCAAGGCGTAAGTGATTGACCTTACCCTCTTTTCGAATTATGCTGACTCATCTTGGAAACTGAAGAGTCTCCACAAGGTCTATATAAACCCTGCCTTTTGCCATTTGGGTTCTTCACCCCAAAAATGTGCTTTGCCGTGAGTCCTTACGACTGCTGGCTTCAATGCTTGTTTTTCGTTGATTCATGGCAATTCCAAGTTTTGAAACCTGAGTTTGCGCTTTGTGCTATAGAAACAGCTTCCAAGATCCGCTTCATAAGGCTTATTGATCTTTATAATCATGGCAAAGAAGATGGAGATAATACCTCATGTTTGTTCGAAGAATTTTCTTTGTCTATTATGTTTGCAGGTCATGTTTCCGGCCGCCTCCCGGTGAGGTGCAGCGCCGTAGTGACCTTGCTACCGACTCGTAATGAACGGTGGGATTCTCCTTCAGCATCCCTGGAGGAGAACTTACTGCCCCCACGTTCGTGAGCTCAGGGTGGCGAGTCGTTGTGCTCGTTCCCGCGGACAAGGACCCCCTGTCATTCGGAGTTCCTGCTTGCATGTTGTACGCCGGAACCGGTGGTTCCCCAGGCGCATCTCATGGGGTGTTGACCAGATAAGGGCCTTGTCAAATACTGGGATCTTGAACGTATGGCTTCTTGTGGCTCTTGTAGGACGTTCATTTTATAGCAAGACCCTACTTGCGACAGATCTTTGGCCGCAGATCTGTGCATCGCATAGCTGGTGTTAGGACCGTTAGGTTCATCCTTTTTCAGTCAGGATTCCCGCGATGTGTAACTTCGTGCTTGTAAGTTACTTTTCGAATGCATTGTAAGTCGTGTTGGCTGCGTAGTTAGATTTGAGCTTTTTCACTTGTAAGCTGCTATCTAGACAGATAAATTGTAAGTCCTTTCGACTCATAATGATAAACTGCTTTGTATGATTTGCTGTTTTGTTACAACAAATTACAATTTCGCATGTGTATCGGCAGATTTCGCCTTGTGTAATGCTATATACATACTTCGTATTTGCTATCTGCCGTATAAATTCCCAGATATTTTGTTAGATCGTTCGAGATCGTGTTTGCGCAGCTGTGCCATCTTGGCAGATGGGCTTGTGATTTGCCTTTAGACTCAAGTGCAAGTTCCATCTCATCAGATAGGCCTTTGGAGATCACTTAAGATCATTTTGCATAATGTTGCTATCACAATAGATAGACTTAACAACGATTTTCAAATCGCATTCGCAGAGTGCTACTATCGCGGCAGATAGGCTTGAAAGATCATTTAAGATCATGTTACATAATGTTGCTATCACAACATATAGGCTTAAAAGATCACTTAAGATTGTTTTTGCATAGGCTGCTATCGTGACAGATAGGCTTAGAAGATCAATTAAGATCGCATTTGCATAGGATGCTATCGTGACAGATAGGCTTAGAAGATCAATTAAGATCGCACTTGCATAGGCTGCTATCGTGACAGATAGGCTTAGAAGATCAATTAAGATCGCATTTGCATAGGCTGCTATCGTGACAGATAGGATTAGAAGATCAATTAAGATTGCATTTGCATAGGCTGCTATCGTGACAGATAGGCTTAGAAGATCAATTAAGATCGCATTTGCATAGGCTGCTATCGTGACAGATAGGCTTAGAAGATCAATTAAGATCGCATTTGCATAGGCTGCTATCGTGACAGATAGGCTTAGAAGATCAATTAAGATCGCACTTGCATAGGCTGCTATCGTGACAGATAGGCTTAGAAGATCAATTAAGATCGCATTTGCATAGGCTGCTATCGTGACAGATAGGCTTAGAAGATCAATTAAGATCGCATTTGAGTAGGTTGCTATCGGGACAGATAGGCTTTTGCTAATAGTAATAATAAACCAAATAAAGTAATATAAACGGCTAGAAGTATAAAGTTCTTCTCATTTGGGAGAAGTCTTTTATTATAGAGCTCTCATGTGGGAGAGACGAGATAACAGTTTTCTCATGTGGGAGAGACGATGCGCAAATCATAGCTATACATAGCATAAGGCAACGTTGTAATAAAACGCATAAACTGAGAGAAGTCAGGGATAGTACTTCTTAATCCAGCGCATGTTGACTGAGCTTGGGGTTGAGGTCGTTCCGTGCAACCTTCGTATGCTGCAGTAGCCACTGTCGAATACCTCTGTGACTTCAAAGGGTCCTTCCCAATTGGCTGCGAATTTTGGGTGAGCCGCCTCTCGCATGCAATGGTCAGATGTGCGCAAGACCAAATCTCCAACTGCGAAATCTCTACGCTGGACTGTTTTGTTGTATGCACGAGCGATCCTTTCTTGATACCGCTTGTTGGTCCTTTTAGCTTGTTCTCGCTTTTCTTCCAGCAAGACTAAGTCATGATCGCGTTGATTGTCATACAATGCGTGGAAGGCCAATCTTGCCGAATTAACTTTCACCTCCGCAGGTACCACAGCCTCAGCCCCATAGCATAAGAGGAACGGTGAGACCCCTGTGGGTGTCCTTGGAGAAGTCCGATAAGCCCACAAGGCTATGCTTAAAGAATCAACCCACTTATTGTGGTCATCTGCGACCATCTTGCTCAAGATCCTCAACAGCGTTTTGTTGGTCGCTTCGGCTTGCCCGTTCCCTTTCGGGTAATAGGGGGTGGAGCATATCTGCCTGATGTTGTATTCTGCTAGCTTCGCAGCCACCTGGCGATTAACAAAAGGAGTACCATTATCCGAAAGGATGGTGTTGGGAATTCCGAACCTGCATATGATGCTTTCTTGGATGAAATGAACCACAGCTAGCGCGTTCGCTGTCTTTAGTGGTATCGCTTCTACCCACTTGGTGAACAGCTCAGTCGCGGTGAGAATGAAATGATTTCCATGCGAAGTTGGTCGGATGGGACCAATGAAATCTAGAGCCCATGTGTGAAATGGCCATGGCGTTCCCAATGCATGTAGATCTACAGCGGGAGCGTGCACTAGGTTCCCTTTGAACTGACACTCCTGGCAGCGTCGTACTTTGGTGCGGCAATCAGCCTCCATCGTGGGCCAGAAATATCCAATTGAGAGAAGTTGCCTGCATAATTTCGCACCTCCCTGGTGTTCCACCTGATGAGAAAGGTCCATGACTTCTTGTGCTTCTCTGCCGTCTAGACATCGCAGCAAGTTGCCCTCATGGCCTCTTCGCCAAAGTAGGTTCTCTTGTACCACGTATCGGAATGCTTTCCTCTTCAACTTCTCAGCTTCTTTTCTCGATTCGGGTACGGTGCCCTGGGTGAGAAAATCGAAGAGTGGTTTCCTCCAATCCGCATCATCATCGGTTAGAGCGATGAGTAAAGAATCCTTGATCACTGCGCAACTCTCGCACTTTCCCTGTATTAGGGCTGCGGCTGTTGACATGTCTGGCCAGTGAATGCCATATCTCTGAGCCTTTAGATAGATTGAAACTTCGCTTTCTCCGCAAGCATGTTGATGAATCTTCTCTAGCAGCAATTGTCCCTCTTGCTCGGAAACACATCGCATGAGTATTCCGCCAGGGCCCTTGTAGTAAAGGGTGTTGTCATGTATGCAATACCCCTTTGTGAGTGCCCAGCTCTCGCTGCTTGTGCCTTCTGCGATGGCTCGTAAGATTTCCTTTCTCCAGTCCGCATCGTCCATGCGTTCATCGTCGCACGCGTCTTCTGTTAACGCCGACGATGTTCGCACTTCGATCGAGATTCTTGCGGGACATTTGTCCGTACTAACCTTGGATCCCAAGGTTTCCAAAGCGTCTGCATGTCTGTTGTCCGCTCGGGGCTTGTGCTCGTACCTAACGTCGCAAAATTGCTGCACCAGCTTTTGTACCAAAGTCCGGTAGGACAGAAGATTAATCTCCTTCAAACCGTACTCGCCCGAGGCTTGCTTGACGATCAGCTTGGAGTCTCCCATGACCGTCAGATTGCTTACTTCCAAAGCTTTCGCTGAACGAAGTCCCGCTATGAGGGCTTCATATTCCACTTCGTTGTTAGTAACTGCGAAGTCAAGCTTGGCGGACATCTGTATGACCTCTCCATCTGGTTTGGTCAAGACTATCCCAATGCCTCCGCATTTCCTCGTTGACGAACCGTCGAAATGGAGCGTCCAATAGGGTACATCGATTGCATAGATTTCAGGTCCCTCGAGTTCTTCTTCGATCACAGGCTCATGACTGTTGTCAGGGAACTGCGCCAACAAATCCGCTACCGCCTGCGACTTGATTGCCCGCGGCCGAACGCATGTGATATCAAACTGGGAAATGGTCATATACCATTTTTCCAATCTTCCTCCAGGAGTAGTGTGAGTTAGCAGATATCGTATGGGATCACTTTTTGTAACCATCACCACTTTGTGCGACGCAAAGTAGTGTCTCAACTTCTCTATTATGAAGAATAAGGCAAGGCAATGACGCTCAATGTCCGTGTACCTTGATTCTGTGGGCTGCACAATGCGAGAGATGTAGTAGATGGGCCTTTCTTGACCCTCGTACTCCTGAGCCAAAAGTTCTCCTATGGATTTCCTCGTTGACGTCAGATACAGCAAAAGCGGTGATCCTAACTGAGGTGCGATCATTATTTTTGAGGACGTCAGCAGCTCTTTTAGCTTCCCGAACGCAGCTTCATGCTCCGGAGTCCAGTTGTATGTGGCATCTTTTTTGAGAAGATTACTGAAACAGAAAGTAATCTCGGCAATCGCTGGGATGAATCTTTGCAAATACGATAGCTTCCCCAAGAATGTCTTCAAGGCACTCTGGTCATGCGGCGGAGTCATGCTGATGATGGCTGAAACTTTCGCAGGGTCAGGCTCGATTCCTTGACGATGTACCACGCATCCCAAGAATTTCCCTGACGTTACCCCAAATGCGCATTTCATAGGGTTCATCTTCAGCTGAAAGCGTCTGCATCTGTTGAACACCTTCCGCAAATCTGCCAGGCGATCCGCCTCTTGCTTGGATTTAACCACGAGGTCATCTACGTAAAACTCCACTTCCTTGTGCATCATGTCGTGGAATAGAGCCATCATGGCCCGTTGGTAGGTTGCACCTGCGTTTTTGAGACCAAAGGGCATCACCGTGTAGTTGAACACTCCCACTGGGGTGATGAATGCAGTTTTCCGTGCATCTTCGGGGTCCATCTTGATCTGATTGTACCCGCTGAAGCCCTCCATGAAACTGAACATGCGATGACCCGCTGTCAAATCGATGAGCAAATCGATGTTGGGGAGCGGAAGATCGTCCTTGGGGCAGAAGCGATTGAGATCTCGGAAGTCCACGCAGATGCGAAGCTGTCCATCCTTCTTTACCACTGGCACAATATTGGCCAACCACGTGGGATGGTGATTCGGTTCTATGAACCTGGCCTCCAGGAGTTTGACAATCTCCTGTTTGATCTTCACGTTAAGCTCTGGCCTGAAGCTTCTTGTGCTCTGCTTTACCGGTTTAGACCCTGGGATGATGTCTAAACGGTGCATGGTGATGCTTGTGTCCAATCCGGGCATCTCATCATACTCCCATGCGAACACGTCTTTGTACTCAGTCAGGAGCCTCAATAGTCCTTGCTCCTCTTCTCTTGTGAGGTCCGCGCTTAGAAAGACTGGCCTCTTCTTTTCCTCGTTCGGGCTGAGGAACGCTTCCTTTAGCTCCTGCTTTTGTGGCCTGGGTTTGTCTTCCATGCATTCGGGTGCTTCTTTGAGCTTCTCATCTGGAGTGCTCTGCATTGGCTTTTCTGTTACCGCAATCTGCTCGATTTGGTTGATTTGCCCAGGGATATCCCCATGCCCGCGTGAGGACATCCCCGTGCACCTTCATATGCGATAGCATTTCTTCCCGTTGGCGTAGAAACTCTCTATCTCTTTGCCCTCAGGGTCATGCTTTGCTATTCTCTTCAGGGTATATACGTTCTTTCGTTGGTAAGCTATTCGCGGCGCCTCTTCCCGCGTGGGCGGCTTTTCCTTGGCATCCTCCTTTGTCACCATCACTCCCGCAGGTGACTGATCCTTGATATCTTCCCATAGGGGTAAAGGAGTAGGGTTAAATGGTCCCGGTGTTTGTTCGTCCGCCATCTCGGTGAACCACACCGCCTCGCTGAGATGTGCTTCATCCATGTTGAATGGATTTGTTGACGCCGGTATCTCGATTATTCTGTCGTTCCAGATAGCTTTCATGACTTGGTGAGCTGTTGAAGGAACCGCGTCAAAGCGATGAATCCAGGCTCGACCTATTATCATGTAGTACGTGGTGTTCGCATCTATGACATAGAACTTTGCTGAGCACTTGATTTTGCCGATCTGGACGCCCAGGCGGATCCATCCTATCGTCATTCTGGAGTCGCTTCCAAATCCCATCAGCGGAGATGGACGCCTGACAATCTTATACTCGGGGATCCCTGCTAGCTTCAGTGTGTGGAGCGAAACGACGTTGACCGCTGCTCCTCCATCGACGATGCTCTTTTGAACTCGACGCCATTGATGATGGCCGTCACATACAGAGGCCTCTGGTGGCTCGCATCTGTCTTTTTGTCGCTGGCAGAAAAGGTCATAATTTTTTCTGTAGAGCGAGGCGCCCTGATGACTTTCCCATTGGAGACTACAAGATCCTCCTCGTAGTCCTCTGCTATTCTCAAGATCGCTTTCGTCATTTCTGTCCGGCACTTCTCTGAGAAGTTCATCTCGTCGAAGAATCTGCTAAAGCCGTGCGACCCCTTCATCCGGTCGGCACGTTCGTCCTCCGTGTCTGCGCTGTAGTCCTCATCATCATGGACTTCGGCAATGATGGGTAGACCATCTTCTGCGACCTCTTCCAGATCCACAATCGAGATCATGGCGACCTCTTTACCTTTCGAGTCTTGCTCCGCATGGGCAGGAAGTTGATTGTTGCGCACATCCTTCCTGTGATCGCTGACGATCAGCTCGCCGCTCTTCATCTTTTGGCTGAATACAATCCTGAGCTTCTTACAGTCGGCTGTGGGATGCATAACCTTGCCGTGGTACTCACACCACTTCGGGTCTCTCACCATATCCTTGGAAGGTGCCTTCTCGAGCGGCGGTAGGACACCGTCCTTGCGCCACTGCCTGCAGAGGTCGCTTGCTTCTTCCACCGAGCACGGCAGAGGTGGTGCGTCGAAGTTCACAATCTTCCCCTGCTTCTGGGGTGAAACTGTATTGACCTCAGCTTCGCGTCCCCTCTTGTAACTGAATCTCCCGATCTTGTAGGTAGTACCGCTCGAGGATCGCTCCGGAGCGTTTTTCTTTTTCTGCCTCTCCACTATAGGCTCAATGTTCTTCGTGCATTCGATTAGTTTTGAAAACGTGGGCGTTTGCAGGTTGATGAGCATACCTTTGTATTCATCTCGCATGCACTGCAGGCATATCTCTACAAGCCGACTTTCGAGCATCGGATCTTTGCACTCCAAAGACTTCGCCCTGAACTTCTTGATGAAAGTTATCCCGTCCTCTTCGCGCTTCTGATACATCCGCGAGAGGTGGATCATTGTCACCTTTTCCTCCATCTGGAAGAACTTGGTGTAGAACTTTTGGACCATGTCGTCCCAAGTCTTGACGGACCCAGCTTTCAACGTCCAGTACCACTTGTATGCCACGTTTCCCAAAGACTTCAGGAATTCTTGCATCAGCAGTTTGGGATCAACTCCATACGGCCCCATGACATCTATGAAACGCATGACATGTTCATGAGCGTTTCCATTGACATCCTCGAACTTATCCCATTTAGGAGCCTTGTACCCAACCGGGTTGGGCATGAGATAGATCTCCCGCGGGATGGGTGGATCGTTGTCTAGCTTTGGGATGATGGTATCCGCGAATGATTGGTGAGCCAGAATGGTGTCTATACGCTTCTGCAGAGACGTCATACACTCTGGGGTGTTTCTCTCGGTAGCAGGTGGAGGGGTCGCCGAAGGTGGAGGCGACACATATGCCGTAGGAGGATTGGGGACGTATTGAGCGTTCGCATTACCCCAGATTGCCGTTGGAGGAGGCAAGGGATATTTCGGGGCCGGATTAGGTACCAAGGCCGGAGGCTGAGGGGTGTGAGCAGTAAGAGGTAACATTTGGGCTGTTGACCCTTGAATCGAGGGTAGCTGCGTAGTTGCCGGTGGAGTCTGCAGATTAGGGTTGGGGGGTGTGGTTGACACTCCAAATCCTTGAGCGGTGGAGGCTCCTCCTCCTTGAGAGACGGCGGTGGCTTGCGCAGGGTTCGGCGCAAGAGTCCCAAAGATAGCCATGATCCGTTCTAGCTGCGCAGATTGAGCTTTGAGGGCTTTCGCCTGACCTTGGATGGTGGCGTCCAAGGATTCTAGCGTCGGTGCCTCACCGGGGGTCGTAGGAGTGCGGCGGGTCTCCTCTCCCGAGGCGGCTTCGGTGGAAGGCGATCTGTTGCTGACATCATCCTCCTGAGACATGGCTGCTTTTGATGGTAAGTTCACGTCGGGTTCACCAAAATGTGCACAAGAGATTCCGGCGGGGAGACCTCCGTGTACACCGTAAGTAGAAGATCGGAGATAGCACAGGAAGAGTTGGGTTGTGTGTAGGGAGAGAGTAAGGCAGTAGTAATGTCTGAGAGAGAGACAGAGGTTTGGCAGAGCTTCCGCGTATGGCTAGTGTGTTCTCCTTTGTATGGAAAGGTTAACGTCCTATATATAACGCAGAATGTGACCGTTGCAGTGTGGTTAATGCGCCCATTAATTGCGGCTTAATTAGCTTAACCACAATGGCACGTTCGTCCGCGTATATAGGGACCGTTACAGCACGTTATGCGCGAATACCGGAACCGTTATGGGGTTGACCGGGTTTGACCGGATTGACCGGGTTTATGGAGCTCGTGCCATAAATCTCTCAAAAGCAGTTACTAAAGGTCGCGCGGGGGCTTGGCTCGCATGCGACAGAACTTACTCTAGCCTCCAAACCACTAAGTCCCTACAAGTCCCGTGCAGTGGTATGCGAGGGCTCTGTCTCGCAGCCCCCACATGGATCAGCGCAGCTGGTGACCCAGTGTGTGTGGAGCACAATATGGTGTGCTAGATGGTTGCCACGTGGCCAAGATATGTCAGCTCAGAAAGCACTATCTACACCTATCATACCCGATAACTACCTTTATAGTTACCCAGTTACGGTGTAACGTTTGATAATATCAAAGCATGATATTTCACAACTAGAGTATCTAGTGACTTCAAATCTAAGGATTACAATACCATTAGCACTACGATAAGCGACTGTGACTTTGACATAATTTAATGTTGTTGGAATAGATGCCCTAGAGGCAATCGTAGATTTAGTATGAACAATGTTTTGGCTAGAATATTCATTTATTATTTATGGCGATATTTAATATAATGAAGTCCTTAGATAAATTGTGTTATTTATCTTAAATATCCCTAGTCCATTATATTGATTAATAGGACAATCAAATATAGACTAGTATGTGGGTAGATTGATATGGAGATATCAAGTCTAACACATGGGTATGCATTAGGAGTAATGGCATACTGGATTGACCCACGACGAAAAGGATACATTAGATTATGTGAAGTCACAATCGCTTTTCGTAGTGCTAATATTATTGCAATCCTTGGACTTGAAGTCACTAGATACTCTAGTTGTGAAATATTGCGCTTTGATGTTATCAAACGTTACACCGTAACTGGGTAATCATAAAGGTGGCTATCGGGCGTGATAGGAAGCAAGCTTAGAGATCGTAGTGATGTAGATAGGATTTGTCCCTCCCACATAATGGGGGTAAATATCCACGGCCACTCGAGGGATGAGGCTTATTGAATGTCTGGCCAGACTCAGATAAATTAATATAGAGATATTAATGTTATCTGCAAGTATAAGCATATTCCCAGGATCGAGGAACTATGGATTGGATATACGAGTGTGACTATTTATGTCTCGTGTCCAATCCGGATATGGAGACAAAGGGATAATGCAATATGATATATTGGGCACAAAGGTTTGTCGGGATCACTGACTATTTCTATTGGTTGGGTGGCATGGATGTGTTGCTAGACACCGCTCCATGTTGGTAATAGTTACTACCAACTATATAGAAACCTATGGGGTCACACGTCAAATAGAGTAGAGCTAGATTTGGGATTAATTAATATAGATTAATTAATCGAATGATCATTGTGCAACATCTTGCAAACTTAGTAGGACTAATTTGCAAGGAAGGGAATAGTTCTAGTCCTACTAGAACAAGAAAACTCTAATATGGAAACAACAACGAGTTGTTGGAGTATATATATAAGAGGATCTAGCTTCCTTCCCACATGAGTTATTATTAGACATAACACAAAGAGTGGGAGAGAGCAAAATAGAGAGCAAGACAAAGAGCTAGGGCCGAAACCCTAGCCCCCGTCCGCCCCCTCTACCCGACGGCAAAAGGGTGGCCGAGCCCCCCTTTGTGCTTTGTTGCTTTGATCTTCATCCCTCTTCCTCCGGGTTCAAGCTAGCACTTGTTGTGAAGGAAGAATCTAGATCTCACCTCTAGACGTGGATCAACCGTAGAGGCGAGGACATCATTCTTCGTGTGATCTCACAAATCAAAAGGTACACATCTTCTATGACCTTAATCATCTTATGATGTCTCTTCCTGTGATCCTTGGTGGGCTTTGAGTAGGATTAATTTTTTGTTATTCCGCTGCGTTACCTACGTCAAAACCCAACAGTGGTATCAGAGCCACAGGTCGTAGAGCATAACATGATATTATGTGTTTACAATTTCAGTTCATACACCGTATTATTGATTATTATGCGAAAACTAAAAAAATTGGCATAGTAGATGCAAGATTGAATTTGATTCAATTAAACAAGACCCAATTTAACATTGGATGTTAGAATTGATGAGTTTAATCACATAGAATGTGAATAATTGGGTTCTTGAAAAATTAGGGTTCATGGGCACATGATTGAAAAGGGGTTTTCAATTATGGAAACAAAGTTATGGAAATAATTCCATAAGGAAACAACCTTGCTTGGGCAACAAGGAAGGAGGAAGGGGACTAGGGCCGAAACCCTAGCCGCCCGCCCCTCCCTTGCGCGCCAAGCAAGGCCGCGTGCCTCTAGGCGTGCGGCGGTCCTAGGGTTCGGGCCACTTGTTGGCTTGGGCCCTTTGGACCGTTGTAAAACCCTAGTTACCCAATTTCATTAAAATTAAACAAGCGCGTTAAAAATTGGTTTTAACTGTATTATGTGCTTTATTGCATGGTGGATGGATATGGCCTAGGATTGTGGATGTTTATTGTTTTGTGGTTTGGTTTACGGCCTGCAAGCTGATCAAATTAATGTAATAATTAATTAAGTTTTACGGCCTGCGAGTCGTTCTTTTTCTCCTCGACATGTGAGGCTTTTGTTATTTAAATATTCTAGATGTTAGGCTAGAAATTAGAAGTATTTAGATGATAGCCAAGAACATGGAGAAGAAGACCGGAGAACCAAATGAGCCAAAAGACATCCCTAGGCGCGCAGCTATGGTGGAGCACATGGAGATGAGCTCGGCACTTTAGGGCAATTAGATATTATCATTGGCTTGATAATATCATTAGTCTAGGGGCCATATCCATGCCACGGTTTTTTTTATTATTTTGTGGATGTTTATTATTCATGCCTTGTTATTTATTTTGTGTGTATGGCGCTACAAGCAAAACGATAACAAGATAATAATAAACAAGGTTGGTCTTTTATTGTGGATGGCCCAATTCAAATAAGTAGACCATGTTGATAAGATCAACCAAACAACTTAAAAGAAATCTCTCAATTAAATATTGCGTTTTGCCTTCTCTTGCCAAAACACCCTTCATGATCATGGCCTATTAAAATTCGGGCTTGCCAAAGCAAGGCGATTTTAATTTTTCATGATGTGTTGCGGACGACGCAAGCTAGTAATGCGTGTATGTTGAAAGCAAGAGGTTGGACGCAACTAGGCAAGAGTCAATTGGATTGATGAGCTTAGAGGCATGAAAATTAGGAGTTATCCAATTGGATAAAGAATAAAAGGAATTTATTCACCTAATTGGACCAAGAGTTGCATGGGATGCAATTGGAATGGTTCCTACCTAAATAACCAATTCTTGGGTGACTTGCCAAAGCAAGCTCAAGAAGAAGTGAAAAAGGGATCTTGGACCCACTAGAAAGTATAAAGATATTTTCCGCTTTAATAGTGAGGGCTATTAATCCGAGAAAAATAGTGGGAGCTATATTTAATGATCTAGCCATTGTTAAATATAGTTAAATTGTTCAAAATACTAAATTGCATATTTCTCGTTTTGTAGAATTCCAAATGGCAAACAACAACGCATCGAGTTCATCCCTACGATCTGTCCTTGAGAAGGATAAATTGTCTGGAACAAATTTCCTTGACTGGTACAGAAACTTGAGGATTGTCCTCAAGCAAGAAAAGAAGCTGTACGTCTTGGACACTCCAATTCCAGACCCACCACAAGATGAGTCTCTACTAGCGGAAGTAAGGGCACGTCAGAAACATATTGATGATTCTAATGACGTGACTTGCCTCATGCTTTGTACCATGACTGGTGAGCTTCAGAAGCAACACGAGAACATGGAAGCCTATGATATGATCAGACATTTGAAACAATTGTTTCAGGAACAGGCAAGGCATGAGCGCTATGAAGTGTCTAAAGCATTGTTCAAAAGTAGTCTTGCAGAAGGGAATCCAGTAGGCCCCCATGTACTCCGAATGATCGGGTACATAGAGAACCTTGAGAGACTGGGGTTCCCAATTGGCCAGGACTTGGCGACTGATCTCGTCTTGCAATCGTTGCCTGACAGTTATAATCAGTTCATTATGAACTATAATATGAATGAGATCAACAAGTCTTTGCCAGACCTATTGAACATGCTAAAGACAGCTGAGCAAAGCATCAATAAAGGCAAGGGCAAGGCCATAATGATGGTACACAAGAAGAAGGGCAAGTCAGTTGCATCTACTTCAAAAGGAAAACGCAAGAAAGTTGCGAAATCCAAGGATGCCCTAAAGCCTAGTGGAGGCGTGGCTAAAGGTGAATGTCACTACTGCAGCCAGCCGGGTCACTAGAGGAGGAATTGCCCTAAATATCTGGAGGATAAGAAGCTTGGAATAGTGATTCCACCACCACCAGGTATTTATGTTATAGACGTCAATCTCTCTATTTCATCATCCTGGGTATTAGATACCGGATGTGGTTCTCACATTTGTCGTAATGTGCAGGATTTGAAAAGAAGTAGAAGATTGCGAAAAGGGGAGATAGACTTGCGCGTCGGGAATGGAGCAAAGGTTGCTGCATTAGCTGTAGGCGTTTATGAGCTATCTTTGCCTTCTAAACTTATTTTAGAATTAGACAATTGCTTTTATGTGCCTGCTATGAGCAGAAACATTATCTCCGTTTCTTGTTTGGACGAGAAAGGTTTTTCTATTTCAATAAAGGACAAGTGTTGCTCCATTTATTTTGATAGTATGCACTATTGTAGTGCGCATTTGTCTAATGGATTGTATATCCTTGATCCAAATAATCCAATCTATAACATAAATACTAAAAGGATTAAAACTAATGATTTAAATCCTACATATCTATGGCACTGTCGTTTAGGCCATATAAATGAGAAACGCATATCTAGACTCCATAAGGATGGACTTCTAGACTCATTTGATTTGGAATCATATGAGACATGTGAATCTTGTTTATTAGGAAAAATGACAAAGTCCCCTTTCAATAAGAAATGAGAGCGGACTAGTGAGTTATTGGCACTCATACATACTGATGTATGCGGACCATTCCCCACGCCTGCCAGAGGTGGTTATACCTACTTCATCACATTTACTGATGATTTCAGTAGATATGGATTTGTATACCTTATGAAGGCCAAATCAGAATCCTTTGAATTGTTCAAAGAATTCAAGAGTGAAGTAGAGAAGCAACTTGGCAAGAGTATTAAAGCTCTACGATCGGATCGTGGAGGAGAATACTTAAGCCAAGAGTTTGATGAGTATCTTAGAGAGTGTGGGATAGTATCCCAGCTCACTCCACCCGGAACACCACAATGGAATGGTGTATCTGAGAGGAGGAATCGCACTCTATTAGATATGGTGCGATCTATGATGTCTCAAACAGATCTTCCGATATCCTATTGGGGACATTCTCTAATGACGGCAACTTTTACCATTAACCGTGTTCCATCCAAATCAGTCATGAAGACGCCATATGAGATATGGACTGGGAAGCGTCTCATAGTGTCGTTTATGAAGATTTGGGGCTGCGACGTCTATGTAAAGCGTTTACAGACAGACAAGCTCGGGCCTAAGGCGGATAAGTGTAAGTTTGTGGGATATCCTAAAGAGACTAAAGGATATTATTTCTATAACCCTAACGAGAACAAAGTGTTCGTTGCTCGGACCGGCGTGTTTCTAGAAAGAGAGTTAGTCTCTAAAGAAGCAAGTGGGAGGGTTGTAGAACTTGAAGAAATTCATGAACCACAAACCACTGAACCAATAATGGAACATGAACAGGAACCACAAGAAGTTGTGGAAGAGCCTGTTCAGGTAACACAGGAACTCCGTAGATCAGGAAGAGTGCGTCATGAGCCAGAGAGGTATGGACTTCTCGTGACTGAGCTCGATGACGTACCACTCATGGATGATGAGCCTGCAAACTATGGAGAAGCCATGAGTGGCCCAGACTCTAAGAAGTGGCTAGAAGCCATGAGATCCGAAATGGATTCCATGTACACCAACGAAGTATGGACTTTGGTGGAACCACCCGAAGGGGCTCGACCCATAGGGTGCAAGTGGGTCTTCAAGAAGAAGACCGACATGGATGGCAAGGTAGTTGCCTATAAGGGCCGATTGGTGGCCAAAGGTTATAGACAAATTCATGGTATTGACTATGATGAGACCTTTTCACCAGTCGCCATGACTAAATCCATTCGAATCTTACTTGCTATTGCAGCATACTACGACTATGAGATTTGGCAAATGGATGTCAAAACAGCGTTCCTTTTATGGGAACCTCCTTGACGATGTGTACATGACACAACAAGAGGGTTTTGAGGATCCAGAGAATGCCAACAGAGTCTGTAAGCTGCAAAGGTCCATTTATGGATTAAAGCAAGCTTCTAGGAGCTGAAATCGACGTTTTGATGATGCAGTCAAAGAGTTTGGCTTCATCAAGAACGAAGATGAGCCTTGTGTTTACAAGAAGGTTAGTGGGAGCTCTATAGTATTTCTGGTCTTGTATGTGGATGACATACTAATCATTGGCAATGATATTCCTACTCTGCAATCTGTTAAGGATTGGCTAGGAAAGTGCTTTGCGATGAAAGACTTATGAGACGCGGCCTATATACTTGGTATAAAGATCTATAGAGATAGATCTAAAAGGTTGCTTGGCCTAAGTCAGAGTACATATATTGACAAGGTGTTGAAGAGGTTCAACATGCAAGATTCCAAGAAGGAATTCTTGCCCATGTCACATGGAGTCACTCTTTCCAAGAATGACTGTCCCTCCAACGAGATGGAGAAGGACCGCATGAGCAGGATACCCTATGCTTCGGCCATAGGATCCATCATGTACGCCATGCTATGTACTAGACCAGACGTATCATACGCGTTGAGTATGGTGAGCAGATATCAGTCCAATCCGGGTGAGAGTCACTGGATTGCTGTCAAGAACATCCTAAAGTACTTGAGAAGAACTAAGGATGTATTCTTGATATTCGTAGGAATGGAAGATCTAAGTGTAAAGGGTTACACTGACGCAAGTTTCCAAACCGACAAGGATGATTACAGATCGCAGTCTGGATACGTGTTTTGCCTGAATGGAGGAGCTGTAAGCTGGAAGAGTTCCAAGCAAGGCACAGTTGCTGATTCTACAACAGAAGCTGAGTACATTGCTGCTGCGGAAGCGGCTAAAGAGGCAGTATGGATAAAGAAGTTTATCACTGAGCTCGGTGTGGTCCCTAGCATAGTGGATCCCATAGAGTTGTACTGTGACAACTCTGGGGCAATCGCACAGGCGAAGGAACCAAGATCGCACCAAAATTCAAAGCATGTACTTAGGAGATTCCATCTTATTCGTGATATGATCGATCGAGGAGATGTGAAGATATGCAAGATTCCGACGGATGACAACATGTCATATCCGCTCACGAAACCTCTTGCGCAGCGAAAGCATGAAGGGCACGCCAGATCTATAGGCATACGAGATGCGCCAGATTGGCTCTAGTACAAGTGGGAGACTGTTGGAATAGATTCCCTAGAGGCAATCGTAGATTTAGTATGAACAATGTTTTGGCTAGAATATTCATTTATTATTTATGGCGATATTTAATATAATGAAGTCCTTAGATAAATTGTGTTATTTATCTTAAATATCCCTAGTCCATTATATTGATTAATAGGACAATCAAATATAGACTAGTATGTGGGTAGATTGATATGGAGATATCAAGTCTAACACATGGGTATGCATTAGGAGTAATGGCATACTGGATTGACCCACGACGAAAAGGATACATTAGATTATGTGAAGTCACAATCGCTTTTCATAGTGCTAATCCTTGGACTTGAAGTCACTAGATACTCTATTTGTGAAATATTGCGCTTTGATGTTATCAAACGTTACACCGTAACTGGGTAATCATAAAGGTGGCTATCGGGCGTGATAGGAAGCAAGCTTAGAGATCGTAGTGATGTAGATAGGATTTGTCCCTCCCACATAATGGGGGTAAATATCCACGGCCACTCGAGGGATGAGGCTTATTGAATGTCTGGCCAGACTCCGATAAATTAATATAGAGATATTAATGTTATCTGCAAGTATAAGCATATTCCCAGGATCGAGGAACTATGGATTGGATATACGAGTGTGACTATTTATGTCTCGTGTCCAATCCGGATATGGAGACAAAGGGATAATGCAATATGATATATTGGGCACAAAGGTTTGTCGGGATCACTGACTATTTCTATTGGTTGGGTGGCATGGATGTGTTGCTAGACACCGCTCCATGTTAGTAATAGTTACTACCAACTATATAGAAACCTATGGGGTCACACGTCAAATAGAGTAGAGCTAGATTTGGGATTAATTAATATAGATTAATTAATAGAAGGATCATTGTGCAACACCTTGCAAACTTAGTAGGACTAATTTGCAAGGAAGGGAATAGTTCTAGTCCTACTAGAACAAGAAAACTCTAATATGGAAACAACAATGAGTTGTTGGAGTATATATATAAGAGGCTCTAGCTTCCTTCCCACATGAGTTATTATTAGACATAACACAAAGAGGGGGAGAGAGCAAAAGAGAGAGCAAGACAAAGAGCTAGGGCCGAAACCCTAGCCCCCGTCCGCCCCCTCTACCCGACGGCAAAAGGGTGGCCGAGCCCCCCTTTGTGCTTTGTTGCTTTGATCTTCATCCCTCTTCCTCCGGGTTCAAGCTAGCACTTGTTGTGAAGGAAGAATCTAGATCTCACCTCTAGACGTGGATCAACCGTAGAGACGAGGGCATCATTCTTCGTGTGATCTCACAAATCAAAAGGTACACATCTTCTATGACCTTAATCATCTTATGATGTCTCTTCCTGTGATCCTTGGTGGGCTTTGAGTAGGATTAAATTTTTGTTATTCCGCTGCGTTACCTACGTCAAAACCCAACAAATGTATCCTTCTCGTTGTGGGTCAATCCAGTATGCCATTACTCCTCATGCATACCCATGTGTTGGATCGTGATATCTCCATATGAATCCAACCCCATACTAGTCTATAGTTGATTGTCCTGTTAATCAATATAACCGACTAGGGATATTTAAGAATATAACATTTATATTCTAAGGACTTCATTCATGTTAATATATCTCCATATCGATAACATAATGAATAGTAAGTCCATATATATTTGTCACGATAAATTGATTGCCTATAGGGCACAATTCGAACAGTCCTCCCCCTGTTCCTTTAGGCTCTATGTAATAGGCTCTGTCCCAGTTACATATTCTACTCCAAGTGTCCACTTTATTGCTCTTATTTCTTTTTTAATAAGAAATAAAAGTTTGGGGTGATGGGTGTATTGCAACCCTTTTAAGTTCTGGACTGTCAGAGGTCTCCCCATCCCCTGACAGTTCTAGCTGATGCTTAACATTGGGCGTGTGGCTGCTTGGGGTCAGCCACCACAACCCTTTTCCCTCTAGCAATTTCTTCCATCTTCTCTTGATTTGTCTCAAATTCTTCCTTTAGATCATCATAAATCAGACTCTGAGTTGTATTGCTTCTTCTCTTTTCATTTCTCAATTCTTCTTCCATTATCGAGTCGTAGTTCTTCAAAAAGTGTTTGTAGTATTGGATTCTACTTGTTGGGATTGTGGAAATTACCTAAAGTTTTTCTGAATATTCTACGAGTTGCTCTGTAATTCCGACCTCTGTCATGTTGTCTTCGAAATCCTCGTAGATTCTATAAGAGGAGCTCTGCTTGGTCATTTCTTTTGATTTTTCTTGGTTTACTTGTCGCACATATTTGCCTTCCTCCATAAGATGTGGTATCATCTTCTCAGCCTCTGCTTGATGTTCTTTCTACGTGAATTTTGCTTTTTTCGTGGAGATATTATAGTGGGGCTAGCTTCTATTACTAAACTTTTTGGTCCCGACTATAACATAGTCTTGTTAAGGCGAATACACTTTGGAGCAATGAAACTGGCATGGTAACTTTGGAGTGACGAAACTGTATAATGGAATACGCCTACCAGGGTGATGAATGCAGTTTTATCTGCGTCTTCAGGGTCCATCTTGATGTGATTGTAGCCGTTGAAACCGTCCATAAAGCTAAATAATTGACGTCCTGCTGTGGAGTCGATCAATACATTGATGTTTGGCAAGGGGAAGTCGTCTTTGGGGCAAAACAAGTTTGAATCTCTGAAATCTACGCACATCAGCTGCAGCTGCTGCCCATTCTTCTTGATTACGCGGACGATGTTGGCGAGCTACGTCGGGTGGTGCGCTGGCTTGGTGACTTTTTCCTTCAGCAAATTATCCACCTCTTCTTTAATCTTGACTTCGAACTCCGGTCGGAAAGTTCTTGTATTCTGTTTGATTGACTTGACATGCTCGTTGACACTGATTTGATGCATGGTGACTCTAGTGTCGAGCCCTGACATCTCCTCGTACTCCCATGGGAACATGTATCGGTATTCTTTCAGGAGTTCTAACCGGGCTCTTCTGTCTCCTTCTGCTGATCAGCCGCTATCAGAACTGGTCTTTTGATATCTTCGTCGGGACACATGAACACTTCTTGCAGGTCTTGCTTCTGTGATTTTGGCCTATCTTCAAAACATTCTAGTGCGGCGGGTAAGTCTTCTTATATGGTTATGTCGCATTTGATTTTAGCTCCGCTTGCAACCATGTGGGAGCTTCTGTTCCCGGGGGTCATTCTCGTGGGTGGGAGATAGCCCCACACACCTTTAGATGTGATAACACTTCTTTTCGTTCTTGTAGAACCTGACCAAGTAGCCTTCTTCATTGTGTTCTACGGACCTCTTCAGGGAGTATATGCGCTTGTTGTGGGTAGGTTGCATCAGACGCGGATCCTCCCCAGTCTTTTCTTGCAACAACATCAAATCTGCTGAGAATTAGTCTTTAACGTTATCCCACTTGGGTAGGGGAGTTGACTTAAGGGGCCTATTGTTGCATTCTCCTTCAGCTCGTTCCGCCATGCTGCTTTAGTGAGGTGCACTTCGTTCATGTTGAAAGAGTTAACTAAGGCTGGGATATCCACCACTTTTCCTTTCCAAATCGCTCTCATCACCTAATGGGCGGTGGAAGTCACTGCACCGAATAGGTGAATCCAGGCCCGACTTATGATCATGTGGTAGGTTGTGCTTGCCTCAATTACGTGGAATTTGACGGAACATGATAGTTTTCCAATCTGCAACCCAAATTGGATGAATTCGAGGGTCATCTTGGAATCGTTGCCGAATTCCATTAATAGAGATGGTCTTCTTACTATCTTCGCACTAGGAATTCCAGCCAGTTCGAGGGTACTAGTTGGGATGAAATTCACCGAGCATGTTAAAAAAGTGATATTATTATTTACAAATAAATTAATGTTATTGAAGTATTAGGGATTCATTTTCTTTTGAGGGAGGGCTAATCCTTTATGCAAAATTGTTTACCGCACTCGTCAAATTTTGAGCGGCAAATTCTCCAAAAGATAGTTCCCCCACTAAGACCTGAACTCCAGTGTATCTATCGCAATACTCGCTGCGGTTGAAGTGGCATCGAGCAGTGGTGGTGTTGCCGCTTTAAACGATGCTCCGGGTTACAAAGTGACAAAATATTGTCTCTCTAGGATTGAGAGGATAATGAACTACCAAACACGACCATGGGCATCCTCAGAGTGAAGATTTCGGAAGTTGCAGTCACCTTGGACAACCGCCGAAGTAGTGGCCACCAACAGGTGCTTGTTTTGGGAGAAGTGATCTTCATTCTTGTTGCATATCTGGGTTAAACGTTGTGTTACTATCGTTAAGGTGCAACTTCAGAGGTTTGGTCTTGCTAAGAAGTCTAGCTTGTTGGTGCTGGTGTTTTCGTTCTGGCTGATCGGATCAGATTGTTGGTTTGTCTTGTGTTATTGGGACCACATTGTAAGTGAATTTGATGCATTTTGAGTGCTAATGGTGACTAATCCATTAGGCTCAATTATAGAGATGTGTCCCATACTTGGGCTCTTGCGCATGTGACCTCTGATGTCAGTTATGTCAGTGCTTCTTTGAGTTATTTTTTTGGCGTTGTTTGAATTTTAGGAGGCGTTTTTTTTTCCATCGAGCTCATTTATATGCTTTTGGGCTAGTTCTTTGGGCGTCTCAGAGCGTTTCCCACTAAGTTGCTTCGGTTTATCAGGCTGCTACGGTGGTAGGTTGTTTTTTACTTCGTCATTCTAGCCTTGCCGGATGGTGGTAGGTTGTTTTTTACTTCGTCATTCTAGCCTGGCCGGCTCATAGGCCCTATTTTCCTTTTATGCTTCTATCATGAATGCCAATCTTTCGTTCCCGTGGAAAAAGAGTAAAAGACAAAAACCACCCTCCATTTATGGGGAAAATACATTTTGCCCCCTGATTTATGGGGAAAATAATTTTTGCACCACTCTTAGTGGATGGAGGGTGGACATATACCACCCTTCTGTAACAATTCGTTAGTGGAAGGGTGCAAATTGACTTTTTGTGACCATTTTACCCTTATTGATCGTGGACAAATACCACCCTTTTTTGTTTGTTATAGTGTTCATCATGTTCATGATGTTCTTGGTGTTCTTGAGCACCGCCGCCACTACCACCAAATCTCCGCCACCACCGCCGCCACTACCACCACCAACAACAAAAAGAACAGCAACAGCAACAGCAGCAACAACTTAGCCACTGCCATGGATTCGGACAAAAAAAGTCGCTCGATCATCACCCAGACCTCTCTCTGCATCACTTAACCATGAGATTGAACACCTAGTCGATTTCAATAGGAACCCAACCCTAAAGACTGAACCCGAACCCCTCGGAATCCAAAACAATCAAACACCTCTCTCTGCCTCAACAACCCAGAAAATAACCTGAACGCCAATTAATTTCCATAACATCTGGCGATTAGCTACACCGAGTCACCTATCATCTTTAACCCAAATTGCACTCATTCTTTCATCAAGAAGCGTAAAATGCAGTGCAGATGACAAACAATGTTTTTTTTTTTTTTTACTTCATTTAGCTTTAACAACAGCATCAACCATTGTCTACTCTACAATGCAGCAAATCCAGAAAATCTACAATAAGAAGAAAGCATCTTTTTTCAAGAGCACATATAAATAAATTCACTTGACCGATACAAACTAGCATAAGCAATAAAGTCCTGAAATTTTTCAGAGTCTCAGCAAGTTGGTACAACAAAACTTCAATTTGGGCAAAATTTAGGCAACCCTGCAACAATAGGGCGGCTATGACACCGGCGTGCCGTCCCAGGGCTACGATTTCGACCCCCTCGAAGGCGAAACAACGGTCCCATCCGTCACCGACGACGCACCGTCGCCAGTCTACGGCACTGGCGAATTCGCAGGCGGCGATGAGTCGGATACCCAAGGATTCAGCTCCTCCTCCGCTAACCCTGATTTTTCGATTCTTCCGACGGCAACGTGAAGCCTTATCTCTTTCCCCCTATCTCTTCCGCCTCTCTCATTCTCCAGCCCCATCACAACCCTCTCTCAGATCTACACACCGAAAAGCTAAAATTGATTCAACTCACCGGCGCCACTCTCGAAAATCCTCAGCTTCCTCCCTCATATGGGTCAGCTCTGGAAGCAGCGTACCGTCGGGAGTGGTGAAGATGTCGTCGGTGTGAACTCCGAGATCATGTGAAAATGGCTTCTCAGAATTTATTCGACCGGGATCTGGGTCTGTGAGCAAAGAGCTTCGATCCATGGCGATGGGGATCTGGGTTTTGGAGAGGCTTCGGCGGCGAGGACAGGGCGGTGAGAGCAGATGGGGAGAGAAAGAGGAGGAAGAGAGAGAGAGAGGGGAAGGATTAGGTTGGTAGGGAGAGGCTAGAGTTACAAACGAGAAGATGAAAAAACAATATTTACATAGCAGTGTAATTTTTCTATAAAATGAGGGCAAATATGACATTTAGCCCATTCCGTTAGCTCCATCCACTAACAGGGGTGCAAAAGGTATTTTCCCCATAAATCAGAGGTCAAAATGTATTTTCCCCATAAATGGAGGGTGGTTTTTGTCTTTTACACAAAGATTACACATTGAATGACAGGGACCAAAATGTTACTTTAACGAACCTTTGAGGACTTGAACCAGTAATACTCCCCCAAACGAGCCTTCCACCTACCTTCTCTTCTCCTCTGCGTTGAGTTTTATAGACCCAAAAACCTACACACGGTTGGCTCACAATCGACGACATCCAATTCCAATTCCAAGAAAAACACAAAAATGGCGATGGCGAGCTTGGCGAGACGAAAGGCGTCGCTGCTCCTTTCAAGGAGCAACTCCAGCGATGCTCTCAGGTATCTGACCTCTTTCTCGAGGAGGGGCTTCGCGGCGTCGTCTGGATCTGAGGAGAACGACGTTGTGGTCATCGGCGGTGGTCCGGGAGGCTACGTGGCGGCCATCAAGGCCGCTCAGTTGGGACTCAAGACCACCTGTATCGAGAAGCGTGGTGCTCTCGGCGGGACTTGCCTCAACGTCGGCTGTATCCCTTCCAAGGTATTCGATCTGATTTCGTTGTGATTGATTTTGTTTTAGTCTTTGTTTCGTGGTGATGTGTTTTGGTTCTGATCTGGTTTGTTTTATTGTTTCACAATTTGGCATATCTGCTTGTATTATTCATCTGTGTGTGAGTGACAGTAAGCATATGGAATTGGTCATTTGAGGGGTTTAATATCAAATTTCTATTGTTTGATGTGCAGTATGAGGGGTTATTCGTTCATCTATTTTGTTTCTTGTTGTACAAGCTTACATGGACTTGGTATAAATTTTCCAATTTCATCTCTTGGGAAAAGATTGCTATATTGCGTCTCTCTGACTGAGACTGCATTTGAGGTGAAATTGATTAATCAGGAAGAAATTTGTCTTTGTGGCACCCACGCACCTGTGAAATGATTTGAATTTGAAGATTGTGAGCTATTTTCAGCAATTATGGTGGAATTAAGGCTCTGTTTGGTTCGCAGTAAAATGTTTTACGAGGGAAAATATTCTACGCGTAAAATATTTTGTATGAAAATGTTTTCTCTGAATTTATTTTTTTTCGTTTTGGTTGACACTTGCCAAAACAGTGAGCCGTGACAGCAATGGCAGTGTTGGGTGTGGTGAAGGTGGGTGGCGGTGATGGATCGTGGTGGAGGTAGGTGGTAGTGGTGGTTATTAGTGTGGAGGTGTTAGATGGGTTGTTGTTGTGTTCCTTCACTCTCCGGAAAATGGCTTACGGATTTGAAATGTGTAAATCATTTTACATTATTTGAGGGAATACAACAGGAAAACATTTTACCTCCAACCAAACATCACCAAATCACCAAAACAAGGGAAACCATTTTACATGAAAATGTTTTACCACCAACCAAACGGAGCCTAAGTGTAGCCCGGTTGGAGGTTTTCCCCAGTTTGATATATAGTTTGCTTTGATATAGAACTCATATACCATAAAACGTTCTTGAAACCAATACTACCTCCACTAATGGTTTTATCTAACTTCAGAAATCATACTACAATCCACTGCATAGTTACTGACTCGAGCAGATGCCTGTCTGTTTAGTTATTCATTCCTTCTAAACACTGAATTTTGATGACCTCAATTAGTCTTGTGATGATTATTCATGGAGGCACACTTGAAATAGACAGTGAGTTGTTTTTAGCTGCCGTTGATAGCATGACAACAATTTCGGTTTCTGGAATACTAATGTTTTAAACTTTGGTAAAGCTGATTGGGAAATCATGTTTTGGAATGTTGTCTTGTTTGTATCAGTTCATTTTAAAAATTGCAACTGGTGCTCACTTATGTTCGATGGTGCATAACTTGTAAATTTCCTTGTTTAAAGCACAATTTGATTCGCACACTTAGATAGTATGTCACTGATTCTGTGATCGTCTGAATAAAAAAAAAATGGATATAGCTAAGCCAAGTTTAAGCACTATCATTTTGTTCGCCTCTAATTGTAGAATTTAATGTTATGAACAACCCTAAGTTATGGTTTCTATTCACATTTGTGGATGTACTTGTTATTGGACATAGCAAGACATCGTCCAGCTATGGCCCTGGTTGAGAATGGTAGAATAGAGATAGGTTTACGTCTATGATCGGCCTTAAGTTTTAGAAATGGGAAGAGGCATATTCGTGTTCTTGATATTTCTATATATATAGACGTCACTTGATAGATGTGTAAGTTTGAAGTTGTAGTCATTGCTAGGAATTTGTGATTCTAAACTATTCATGCTAAGTTAAATAAAGTGAAGTTTTATGGAGATGTGAGCTGTGCGGCCCATAGGTATAGGGGATTAGTCGGAAAAATGCATATGCTTTCTGTCGTAATCCGCGGGTTTCGGTGGAGGTTACAGGGCTTCCTTATTGATCAACAAAATGTAATTTACATGTTCATGTTTCCACTAATATCTTATTAAGTGTGCAAGGATGTGCAATATCAGCATAGCATGGAGACATTGAGTTACAATACCTCAAAGAAGATGGATACTCCAAGAAATTAAGAGTTCCGGTGCCTTAAAGAATTGAAAACTAGAACTGTGAGTGAGGAAACGGAGGATCCTCTTCTTTTACACCTGTAGCAGCGAAGTCTTGCAGTCACATAGAAGATGAAAAAGAATAACCCTAAAATGTAGAGTTCAGGAAAGCTTATGTGGGTTCGTTCTATTAAACAGATGTAACATCTTGAATGCGTGGGAAAATTCCGACAACCATTTTAATGGCAGGGCTGCTTCAAGCATGCAAGACTAGCCAACTGATAAGGACGACGAACAAGAAACAATAAATGGACCCAAAAGCAATGATCACATGGGAAGCTTGGTAAGAGCTTTTGAACTTCTTACCAGTAAGTTAAAGCCTCAAAAAGTCCCTCTCGCCTTGATAATTTCTCTCCTCTTTTACCTTGTAACCCTTTTAGTCAGGTGAACTACAAGTTCAGAAAAAGTTGTGCACCAACACAACTGCGGCTCCACCTAGACTTTTTGTTCAAGTGAGCCAAAAAGCTCAGACCAAACATAGCCATTGTAAGCCAACTCATCATGAAGGGTTCATATGAGTACTAATTTTCTCAACCTTCTCAAAGAGATAATGATCATCTGAGTTATCTAGACTCTGATAGGGTCATAGGAAAATATTTCTTCCTCTACCCCAATTTATAACTTCCATTTGATTTCCCTGAACTTTCAGGATAGTATATTTGGTGGGTTTAGTAACATTGTCATTGGACTTATCCTCGATATTGTGATGGAAGTATCTAGTGGAAGGCAGATATTAACTTGAGATGACTGATTGAACTAGTATTCACTCCGATATTAACTTGAGATGACTGATCGTGAAGCGCGATTCGATTCGCTGAATCGTGGATCGAGTAATTCGAAATCGTACTTGTTTGGAGGCAGGTCGGGTGATAAGCAGGTAAAACCGTAAAACGATATGGGTGAAGACCAAAAGCGCAACGTCACTACTTGAAATCCTAATCTACCGTCTCTTTTCTTAAAAAAAAAAAATCCTTCAATCGACGCATTCTATTGCAGCACTCGAACAATTATGGGGGCTGTACTGATCATGTGGATGATTTTGAGTCCTTTAGGATGGAACCTCTTCGTGTTTACATGTAACTGATGTTTACATGTAACCTTTTTATGCTATTAATACTCATTAGTTTTGGAGCAAACTTATTCATACTCACTTGATGATAATTATTATTTTACACTATTTCGTACTCACTAGTTTCCGGACGGGCCTTCCGGCGTTCCGGTGCTTCATAGCTGTCTAGCTATTGAAAATTGCACATCTGGTCCAATCGTACTTGTTTGGAGGCAGGTCCCCAACTTAAAATGAGTGGATTCCTGAGGTGAAGAGATTGTGTGCTATTCATCGTGTGCTTCAACTAAGACCCATGGGGTAAATATGTAGATGATGATAATATTGTATTTCTTGAGAATGCAACTCAAAAGCTCAGGCTTTTCTGGATATTTTAAAACTAAGGACAAATGACACTAAACATATATGCAGTTTGACACTTGTGACACTAAACCTCCAGCACTTTCACTTTCATAGAAAAACCCCTGCACTTTTCATTTTGAGACAAACAGTGTCCAATCGTAAACAGGGATGTTGGTAGCGCCAGCAGTTTTGTTTGGATGCGAAAGAACCGGATGGTGTTTGCACTGGCGGCGTCATTCAGCTGGGAGAGGAAAAGATTGGAAAAAATGAACAAGGACACATGGTTAGATGTAAGAAGGGTAAGGGGCGACAATGAGGGTTATTGGACAAATTAGAAAATGAGACATTACTTACATTTATAAACGAAATAAACTGGTAATATTGATTTCTTTTCATTCATTCAGGGTGTGCCTAAGCTGCACATGACTCTGAACAGAAATTCATTGCTCACATGACATTGCTCACATGACATTGAGAATTTTTAAACATCAGGGATCTAACTGAGACCTGACCTAAACTTTTTTGAAGTAAACAAGTTTTTTTGTCTTACTTGATATATATGAATCCCTCAAACTGTCCCATTCGCTGGTGCATGCTGCGTCTTTTCTTCTTGATGCCATTGCCTCAATTGTACTGAGCAGTATTTGTGGTCTCTCTCTCTCTCCAGTAATCACCTCTGTTACAACCTTAATAGTCAGAGAAACACCCTGGTCTTTTAGTCCCTATTTTATGTACAAATGCTTAACGGCTGAAGCAATGGACATCTATACTTTGGCATTTATTTCCAACCTCGATGACATGCATTTCCTTTCCTGGATTCAGGGATTGAAAGATCACAGGATACATCTTCCAGTAAGAGCCAGAAGTTGGTATTTATTAGCATCGTATTCATTATAGTAACTCAACAAGTCTCTAATTTACTAGCTTGTAATATTCCATCTGCTCTGTATTGACATAACTAAACCTGATAACCTTTGTGAATAAAATTCTAAAGCAATTCTTCATTGCTGAGCAGAAGCCACAACGACTGATTGAAAGTTAATAGATCCAGTGATACTTGTAATAGATTGGAATTGGCCTTTCATAATTTGATGGTCCATCCAATTTTTGGCATCTCCTGTATAAGTCTCGTATGGTAGATTTTGAGAACGATGGAGAAGAGTGGGGTAGGACAATAAGTTGCTAGAGATGGAAGAAGGAAGATAGCTTTGAGGAGCCTGATAAATACCAAATATTATTTTAGGGAAAAATTAGAAATGAATCTGATGATATTCTTTTTTAACCAACCATAAAATTTCAGTACCATCCACCACCCATCCTAACCTTAGATGCTTTAATGTTTTCGAGCTGTTGTTGTGCTTGTTTCTCACCTGTGTTGTGTTTCATATCGAAATTTGTGCCTAATCAATTATCAATGTATCTGTTGCTTTCAAGATTTATCAATTAAGGACAATGAACATTTAGTTTGATTTGTCATTTTGGTACTACAGAAGTTGGTGCAGGAATTGAGTGATAAAACACTTGTGAAAACTGAGGACTTCTCTAGAAAGCAGTTAGGGAGTTCCGGATAAAATTCCTCACAAACCAGCCTTCAGGAAGTCATTGCATTGTTGTGTATGGAATAAGTGAAATAAGTGATGGAGCTTGTTTACTCTCCCTGATGGCCTACTTCACAAGGCTTACCGATAACACTTATAGTAGGGAATTCATTTGCGATTTTGCATCTACATATCTAACCGAAGTATAAACTTGGCCCGTTGTTGGCTAGTGACCTACTCTGCTTTTAGGGTCTACCCGCCTTTTATTTGAGGTCGTATAAGCAGTAATGGGATTACTATGGCTACAAGAGAGATTCCAATTGCCCCTGCCTCCGTCCCTGTCTTCTTTTGCAGAATAGTTAGAACTTATTATGTCGAGATTTCTACTAACTATTGAAATTCATGCAGCGCATTGCCTTTTTTAAAGTGGAACAGTACTGTATCCCATGCTTTGAGACCTACAAATTGCTTTTCTTACTATACCGAGTTTATCAAAATTTACCTTTTGCAGTCATCTATTTCTTCTGGAACTGCTTGCCTTGAGCTCTCTTTATCAGTTCAAATTATTAATGTGTTCCTTCTCATTCTTCTTTTATAGGCCCTGCTTCATTCCTCTCATATGTATCACGATGCCCAGCACACTTTTGCCAATCATGGTGTGAAGGTATCTAATGTTGAGGTTGATCTACCTGCCATGATGGGCCAGAAAGATAAAGCAGTCTCTAATCTGACACGTGGAATCGAAGGTCTCTTCAAGAAGAATAAGGTAACATATGTTAAAGGATACGGGAAGTTCATCTCACCTTCTGAAATTTCTGTCGAAACCCTTGATGGCGAGAACACCATTGTGAAGGGTAAGCATATCATAGTTGCCACTGGCTCTGATGTCAAGTCTCTACCTGGCATCACCATTGACGAGGAGAAAATCGTGTCATCTACTGGAGCGCTAGCTTTGAAGGAAATCCCAAAGAAACTTGTAGTCATCGGAGCTGGCTACATCGGCCTTGAGATGGGTTCTGTTTGGGGCCGTCTCGGTTCAGAAGTAACAGTTGTTGAGTTCGCACCAGACATTGTTCCGTCCATGGATGGCGAAATCCGCAAGCAATTCCAACGTTCCCTTGAGAAGCAAAAGATGAAGTTTATGCTGAAGACAAAGGTGGTGTCACTTGAAACTTCTGCAAGTGGCGTGAAACTAACCCTAGAACCCGCAGCTGGTGGCGAGCAAACCACACTGGAAGCTGATGTTGTTCTTGTCTCTGCTGGAAGAGTTCCATTCACATCTGGACTTGCATTGGACAAAATTGGAGTGGAAACTGACAAGGGTGGTCGAATCCTAGTTAATGAGAGATTTGGCACAAATGTTCCTGGAGTCTATGCGATTGGAGATGTTATCCCTGGTCCAATGTTAGCCCACAAAGCAGAAGAAGACGGGGTTGCATGTGTGGAGTTCATAGCAGGCAAAGAAGGCCACGTTGATTACGATTTGGTCCCTGGAGTATGTTACACCCACCCAGAGGTTGCATCTGTAGGGAAGACAGAAGAGCAAGTCAAAACCCTAGGAGTTGAGTACCGTGTGGGTAAGTTTCCTTTTTTGGCAAACAGCAGAGCCAAGGCAATTGATAATGCAGAAGGACTGGTGAAGGTAATCGCAGAGAAAGAGAGTGACAAGATATTGGGTGTTCACATCATGGCACCAAATGCTGGAGAGCTCATTCACGAGGCTGTCCTCGCTTTGCAATATGGAGCCTCAAGTGAAGACATTGCAAGGACGTGCCACGCCCATCCAACCATGAGCGAGGCGTTGAAAGAAGCTGCCATGGCGACTTACGACAAGGCCATTCATATCTAGAAGATGGGGGTATACCGCCTTCTATTTTTTGCTTTTTTTGGTTTTCTACTACAGTATTTTGAGAGTTTTGTAATCAATGCTTTCTGATTTCAGTCTATTACTTGGTGGGTAGATTCAAGTGCTGAAGCGTACAGCAGATATAAGTTTTCCATTCCTTTGTATTTGTCAGTCATTGCATGCCTGTACAATAAAGGGTACTTACTACTCTTTTTGATTTGTTTGTTTACATATTTACAGCTTCCGAGTGATCTCCCCCTTTAACACAAGCGCTCTTTTGTACTTCTCGTGGATGCAAGTCCTCATTTGCAGAACTGCATATAATAATCATTCTGCGCTTCTAATGCACTGCTAGTTCTTTTGATGTGAATCATGCGCTCCTCCTTTTTTACCAAGACCACACTGACCCTGTTTGGATTGAGGTGTTCTTTTTGGGTTCGATTTGGATTGAGGTGTTTGGTTAATCATAACCAAAACCCAATATTTTTTGGAGTTGGGGAATAACAGTAACCAGTTGGGTAGTCCTGTGGCTTTTTTTTTTTTTTCTTTTCTTTTCTTTTGATTTTTTTTTCTGGTGACCGTGGGTGCGGCGGCCGGCTTCTTCTCCTGGCCTGGCTTGGGGGCATTGCCCGGGTTTGTAAGGCCGGTGTGCAAAGAGGTTCTGACTGGCCGGTCCCCGGATTTTTTCTTTTTTTTTTTTTTTTTCAGTGCACCTGCGATGTTGAAGTGGAAACCTAAATTGAAACGGGAAAAGGAAAAAAGATGTTGAAGCCGGGCACCGGTCGAAGCAACCAGCGGCCGTAGGGCAGTAGCCAGGCACCAGTGCCGACAGGGGATTGCCCGGTCACCAGAATAATTACAATCCTAACCATTTAATCCAAACACCAAGGGATTATGGTTACCTATAACCACACAACTCTTTAATCCAAACATGCCCATCCCTCATTCTTCCACAATAGTAGCAAGCCCACTGGAAACCCACCAAGCGTCAAGCAGCTCTCAGCGCACTCCCTCGCGATGTGGCGCCTGCCTTTTGTCCTGACTTATGGTGAATGTAGCTCGGATTGATGAAGCTTCACAGCATCAAAGTGCCTATCTCCCTGCGTAACAACATAGCCAAATGCACCTCGTAGTGCCCATCTCCCTGCGTAACAACATAGCCAAGCGCAAGGCCCTTGTCACCTCCGTCGCCACTCTTCGCTTCCGGTGTCAATCACCGTGGTACCTGTGGCTGGTGTTGTCAATCACCATCATGGCATCTCTAGCCACAGGGGTGGAGCCACCAAAGGACAAGGGATAGCTCTTGCGCTTGTGAGTGGTTTTTTTTTTTTTTTTTTTTTTTTTAAGTAATGGTACCATTTTGTTAAATATTCAAGTGCCCCTACTGTTATGTTTCTGAACCCTAGCACTGCTTCCATTGTTATTGACGGTAGATTAAATTTGCCCTGGTTGTTCATAATTCTTGGCTCCGCCATTGTCTACGCAGAAGGATAAATGGGCCAGGTAGACCGATTTCAAAGTAGTCACCCGAGTTAAAGTGATCTGGGCGGCTTTAGCTGTCACCATGGGCGGAATTTTAATTTTGACATGTAATATCTACTAAATTCACTTTAGCCCCCTCACTGAAATTTAACAATACCTCCCCATTATTTAGTCTCCAATGTGGCAAAATAATTTATATGCCTGCCTCTGGCTGTCACCATTCACCACCGTTGTAAGGATGCTGCTCTGGGTAAGTAAAATGGGGAGGAAAGATAAGCTTGTTTTGCCCTTTTTCTGTTAGTGCGAATGGTTTTGCCCGCTTGATGAAGCGTCGGAGAACCAGCTACGTACGACAGGAGCCTAGATGACCAACATTTTCCCAGAGATTATCTCCGATTTGTTTGCTGAAATCCTCAGAAACTAATGAGGGCAGTTTCGGGGCTTCAATGTTACATTCAACTACATGACGCGTAGAGTTGTTCCACAGTTTTTACTGTGTATCGGATATGGACAACCTCTGAGGCGCTTGAGGCATGATAAGTTGCTCCGTGCCATGTTTTTAAAGTACAAGCCATGTAATAATAATATTGCAATGGTAATAATCGTTGTTTTCAGGGTAAGAAATCATAATCATAGTCTAACCTATTGTTAGGAGAAAGCTCCGACTCAAGATCTGTACGAACTGTCTCTGAATTGTTATTCACTGGGCTAAATGGCTAGTTCAATCATGGGTCTCTTGTTTGACCAAAAAAATAATAATAATCATGGATCTCTTTTATTACATTCCGCGCGAAATAGAATTGCTGGGCGTTTATAGCTGGCTCCTAAAACGGAGATGCAACTTCTAGGCGTCATTATGACGTACGGGTTCTATACACAGTAAAGTTAGGCAGTTCATCCAACCAATTTCGGGACAAAAAAATAATAATCATGGATCTCTTTTATTACATTCCGCGCGAAATAGAATTGCTGGGCGTTTATAGCTGGCTCCTAAAACGGAGATGCAACTTCTAGGCGTCATTATGACGTACGGGTTCTATACACAGTAAAGTTAGGCAGTTCATCCAACCAATTTTTATGCCCAAAAAAAAAAAAAAAATCCAACCAATTTCGGGACCCAGTAGCCATAAGGTAGGATTTTCTTGACTGTTGAGAGAAACAGAAGGATAACGCGAGTAATTTAGAGTTAGAGCTGCAAATTGGTGTACTAGCCCTCTCAATGATCATCTTTCTATATGACCAATAATGCCCCTCTGGCTGAACCGGAGTGAGAAATCTGAGATTGACCTGATCGCCCTGTGTAAAGATCTGATTCAGATGCCTTAAAAAATTGGCTAAGCTAGGAACACAAAAAATGGAATGTATGATCATTAGATTTTTCAATGTTTTCACAGGTCTACAAGTCATCCCCACAAATATAAGATCAAAATAAATGAAACAGAATATGATGATGAGATGAATTGACCCCAATAGCGCAATCCTCATAATTCATCAATAAAAGGACATGTTCGGATGGATTGATCCAGAACTGGTGCAACAGATCATTTTCATTTTGACCAAAATTGAGGTTTTTTTCAATTACTTGTAAGTCCCATGATATGACTACTTGTTCTGTCAAGGATCCTCACGCATATCTGATTTCCTCTTAGATTGCATAGATAGCCTTACATCTCTTTCCCGCTCAAATTCCCTGTAATCAGCTCGCTGCAAGAATGAAACCTTGTCTAGATACTGGTTTGAGCTCTTTTTATAAGCATCCAACTCATTTTCCAGTCCCTTGTGCTCGTCCTTGAACTCTCCCCAATCCTTTTTCGTCTTGTCAAGGACACTCAGCTTTTGCTTTTTCTTTATCTGTTCCAGTACTGCATCTACTGCTGAAGGAGGCCCTGCCGGGGCTTTGGCTTTTTCCGAGGCCTCCTTTGAATCTGCATCAACAAGCTTTTTTATTTCAACATCTTGACCGGCAAAATCTCGGACCTCCTTGATCTGCAATGATCCACACAAAAATTACTCAACTGGTTATTACATTTCCATATTTAGTAATTAGCAAGAACGGATGCACTAAGAGGAAGTTGCCTCCGTGTGCCCAACTGTTTCGAGAAAAAAAAAAAAAAAACACTCTAATGCAGTCAGCAGTTATATCCATGAAGTCTTAATTGCTACTTCAGGTTTTAATTCTTACAGTGTAAATGCTGCAGTTCAACAGCTCCTACAGTCGGACTACTTCCAACTATCTGTTCACTTTCTGAGTGTCAACTTGGGAACCCAAAGGCTGGACTCATAAGTAAATAACAGCCACTGAATTAATGATTTGCCAATTCTGTTTAAACCCTTGCGCTGGCTCTCGAAAAAGCCACTTTGCTTATGATGTATCTAGCCTCCTCAATACTCACTAGTCATAACATAAGACTGATCACGCATGAAATAACCTTTAATCTTTACCCTCAAGCCCTCAATGACGGAAATATTGGACGACATTCTATGATTGCAACGGAATAAGTGCAAGCAATAGGTCATCATGCAGGACCATTGCTGAAAATCGGGCCCCCAACTACTACCATCTTGCCCCAAAACGCTACCACCTCAACTCACATAGCCACCAAAGTCGCTATCCTATTTTATCAATCAATCACGACCCAACTGTCAATTGCAAGGAAAATGGTCCTGTCCTGTGTGATGATTGGTGGAGACCGCTTTAACAAGTAAAATTGGTCCATGTATGAGATACTATACGCCACTCACATTAAGAATTGAGCATGACATGTGACAGGAGGTAAAAAAAAATATATGGCAGCTCTCAAGGAACAGAAGAGGAAGTAGAACACATACTGATTGTAGGTGTGTCACACTGGAGTGGAGACACTTGTCATAGAAAATCACCTAAACAGTGTCGGTTCTAAACTGATACTATCCAAGAGGTGCCCATCAGTAATCCCTCTCTCCAACAATGGTCAAGCCGCACGCACCCCTCCAAACCCTAACGGGAGCAGAGACATCTTACAAACCCATAACTATGGCCCCAAAGTCAAAAAGTCCCCAGATCACGCTGGGACCCACCAGGTCCTGACTCATCCAGCGATCCTAACTTCAACATCATCACTTCTGGATTTTGAGTAGGTATTGCTTGTTACATGTATCCAATACCATCACATGCAAGTGGGAAAATTAAGTCAACTAAAGAAAGAAAATTCTGCAACTGCATTGTGTTGTTCCAAACATATGCTACAGTTGACAAACTAAACTATTAGATGGTTTGTAGGGGCTTTTTTCTTAGGAGAACCGAGAACACAAGTCTGTTGAGTTTGCAGTATTTCGTCTGGGCATTGCCCACCTGCATCTCGTCAACAGACAATTATTTGTCAATTTTTTTTTTTCTAATGCAATGCAGACTTCTCTTTAAAACTAACTAGACGTTGCTTACCTATGTTCCAAAAGAGGGATACAATAACCAACATCCATTTCTCTTCTTCACCACTGTCCCATGTTTCATACCAACCTATTGCCACTGCAAGAAACATGGTCTCCAGCGCCAATTACTTGCACCACCAGTCTTTTACAAGTGATATAAATAGTCTCATACAGTAATGAAGAGAATACAACAGATCTAGGACCTAGGTGAAATTTTTGCTCCCTACTAGATACTCCATATTATAATTCAATTTATGAAAACCCCATCATCATTTCCAAACTAACAGGTCCTTCAACCCAGAGAACAGCAATCCAAAACCATAACTACGAACAAGCAGCAGTGGGCAAGGATGAAACCACACCCAGGTAGGAGAGAAGTGCCTCTGCGGCAGAAGGACCCCCCCCCCCCCCCCCCCCCCCCCACAAAAAAGAAATGAAAAGGAACAACTCACTGTGCAGAGCCATTATTGGAATAATGCAGATGGAGATGGCTATCAGTGGCCGACCTAGGGGGTGGCCTGCCTGCCACAGCGCCTCAAGGTCCATAAATTCACTATAACCCCCCTATAATTTGACGTATTTTAATACAAATGCTATATTTTGGCCCAACAAAATATCAAATTTATACTTTTTAATGTTTTAGATCTCAAATATTGACTTGAATCGTCTTATAGCTTACGCATATAATGTCACCTGGCCCCTGCTTTATCAAAATCCTGCGTCCGCCACTGATGGCTATAAAGAGACGTCCTACTCGGTTAAGACATTAGTTTTGACAACTAACCCAATCCAAGAACCTCAACCTAAAACTTAAACTTTGACTGATTTCCCTTGTGACGGTTTTATGTTAAATTGTTGAAACAATCTGTGAATATGTAGTAACCATATTCAAGCTTTTACATAAACAGACCCAACTACCAGTTATGCCCAAAACTCTCTCCTTGTTTGCTTTATTGATTTGCAGAAATTTGTTTAACTTGAATTTGGTTTGGTCACTGGTGATTGGCATTTTACAACAATATCAACCAATAGTTTATCCGATGAGCTTCTAGAAGGACCAACTGTCATGAGCTCAAATTGCAGTTGATTTTATATTAGGAAGTTAAGATCAAGAAAAACTTGTGAAAACACATTAGGGTGTTATTGACTTTCTGTGTATTGATTTCAAGATCCCTTAACACCTATATTTTGGATAGAAAATTGCAATATCTACGATTGAAATATCCCTGGTGTAGAGTGTCACTTTTTTGAAACACAAATATCCAAATGCTTTCTGTCTAAATCAGAAGTATGCAAACTGCTATGATCCTTTTATTTGCAGGTAGAATTTTATATCCTCGCTAACTGAATTCACAGTTGCACCCTGCATATTGCTTTTTGCTATTCATTAAACATCACATGCGTCTTTCAAGGGCCATTTAGAAAGGAGCAATACTACACGTACCAACATAAACATCCCAATAACATCCTGATTTACCCACGTCACCTCCAGGACCCACCACTATCTAAAACAATTTTCAAGATATTGGTCAATATTGCAGATGTGGTAAGTTGGGACAATATTGGGACATCAATACTGAGACATATAGCATTTTTGTTTAGAGAGAGACCTACAACTCTATAAGAAACCCCAGCCACCCAGTGGTTTAAGATTTCATTTTAAAATGACCCAAATTAACCTTAAGACCTCTCATACAAATCAAATAAAAAACAAAACACATACAACAAATTAGGTCTCTGAGCACAGAAGTAATCTGTAGACATGGATGTAACTAGTGAGACAATGCTCTTACCTCAATTTTCCCCTGACCTGACGCACCAGATAGAGCTGCCGCGTCCTTAACCGCTGACAGGGCAGCAGCAGCGAGTTTCTTCGCCTCATCACTGGTACCGTTCTGTAAAATTCTAGGTTGCTTGTTTTCTACAGCTTTCAGGGTTTTATTTTGTCCCAGACCCAGGTATGACATCAACCTCTGAAATAAAAAAGGTGCGTCACAAGTACACATGATCAATCACGTGTGCACAGCTGCTGAAAAATGAGAAATAGGGGAAACTCACAGTGGAACTCTCTTTTGTAGTCTTTGTAGTTTTGCTTATAGTTAAGCCAGGCCTGCTAGAGACAGATTTTGTTGTCTTCATAGTAACACCTTTATTCATTTGCTCCCATACAGCATCAACCCTGGCTTTCCTCTCTGGCGAAGTATTAAAAAGAGTGAAACAAACTGAAGAGTAAAGAGAAAAGAATAATATGTTCAGCACCAAAGAGAAGACATCAGTCAGGACTCAAATATCCATACCGATTTCTTCAGATCCCGTATGAGAGCTGGAAGCAACTTCTTGCGCAGAATCAACAGAGATCACATCTTTTGTTCCTACTTTACCTAGAAATTCCAACCAGTCGTTCAAGAGAACATATGACTAAAACGAGAATTAACAAAATTCATGACACAAATCAAGAACACTAACATAATCCGAACTTAGGAAATGTGAAAGGATGCTAAACTAAGAAGATAAGTAATTCTAATAATTCTCTGTGCACCCACCACATATCAACAGTTCAACATAAGGATGGACAACACTTGGTTTAGCTCTAATAACCGCATCCCAACGTACCATGCCCTGTTCAATATTATATTCATAAACTTCTGTTTTCTCCTAGGCAAATGTTCACAAGTACGCTCCACCCAGCAAAATAGTCCCTTTTGGCAACTTTAAATCTTTAAACAGACATGCAGTTTTTGCACAGAGATTTATGGTATAAGATTAAGGAAGTGTATAAATCCCTTTTTTTCTCTTTACACTCCAGTGATGATAACCTTCTCTAGGGAAGTTATGTGAAGGACTGAAGGCATAATGGTAGATGGACAAACATTTACGGACAATAATAGACAGACATGCTATTTCCTGGGACGGAGAAAGTGCAATTAGTGGTCAGGTGGCCCGTGGCCCCACACCAAAACCCCATTAACCACTACATGGACAGCAAGCTAAATGAGCAAGAGCTTGGCAATAGGCCCTTACAAACAAAACATGAATTTGGAACCAAGCCAAAAGGGAACAAGTTTCTAGATGGAAAGCTGCACTTCGTCTCAAGAATCCATGAATGTAGTGTAAGGATGATTGCACTTTTCCAAATAGTAAATTCCAATAAAATTGGCGTGCACAATAACTGGATAAGATAATAATGTTGACTGGAAATCCCATTGGAGAATGAACTGTCTTGTGAAAGATCGACCTCACAAAGACTTTTTTTTTTCTTCTTTTTGTCTAATAGATGATGAATTCGACAGCTTAATAACTTATTACGCTGTTGATGCCCAGCTGAAATCAGAATTTTTTACACTACATTCATTCTCTTACATTTTCCCCTGGCCCAGAAATATAAGTACAATGGCACCAGTCCCTGTTCCAGAATAACACAACCCCGATTCCTCTCCATCCACAGAAGGCATGAAATGTGAGCAAATGCAAATGCCAAACCACCTGGACTTTCTTCCTGCTGTCCCCTTTACAAGTAAGAACCCTGCCCTTCAAGAACCCATGAAGAAGGCTGCCATCCTAAGAAGCACGGATACGGATACGGATCCGGGTGTCGGATACAATACGGGAACGGACATGGGACACGCCAACACTATTATTATATGTATCTGTGTGCGTGTATATATTATTTATTTAATTACTAATATGTTATAAATATTGGTTCTAACTTCTTTAATATAATTATGGCTTAAATATCACGGAAAATCATAGATTAAGTATAAAAATGAGAAGGGAATGAGGAGCAGCTTATGTGGGTTCGAGTTTGACGAGTTGTGTCTTGAAAACCCTTGAAGTTGTCGCATGTGAGAACTTAAAAAAGGGGCGGCTGTCGTCTCTCATTAAGTGTCCCTAAAGTGTCCCCCAAGTGTCTAGTAAAAAAAATTCTCTAAAATACTCAGACACGCCAGCTTGAGTGTTGGACACGTATTCTTGGAGTGTCATACAAGTGTCCGAGTGTCCCAAGTGTCTGACACGGATACGGCCCCTGTTTTGGAGTGTCCATGCTTCCTAGCTGCCATCACTATCCTGTTACTTTGAAAAATATGAGTAAAGAACACCGCAGAAAAGCCAAGTCACGGCAGAATGAAAAATCCTGGTAGCTTTAATCGACTCACTCGAGAAGACTGGATCCTAGTAATTCATTCAAGTAAAACAAATCCCACAGTCGTTGCTACCAAACAAAGCAAAAAAGATCAGTAAGTGATTCATCCACATGAAGATTGTAACCGAACTTCAAATTATCAATTGTACAAAAGAACCAATGTGTTGACCTCAGAACAACATTGTAACCGAACTTCAAATTATGCATGGCCAACGCACTTAATGATGGCATTCAACATGACCGCAGCTTCCATCATATTAACACCCTCCTGTAAGCTATTAGCTCCATTTCTGCTTGTATGTAAACTCACTGACCACCTCAACATTGGTGTTATCACTCAGTTAACCCTCATACTAAGGTCTGGATTCTTCAAAGGTCAAACCTCTGGACATGTAAAAGTTAAATGTAGATTCCATGATGTAGTAAGCTGAAATGGAAAGGCTGGATCTTGAATAGCCAGTCTGCCAAATTTTCAGACACATAGAACTAAGAGTTATACTTAGATGCATGGTGGTTCTAAAGAACTAAATATGCTGTTTACCAAATCAGTATTGTCTTCGACACTATTTCACTGAGAAATTTAAGTATTCCAGACACTAGTGATGAAACTCATTCACTTGCATTGCGTTGGAATTAAAAATTATCATGTTGTTTTTAAGACTATCTATTAGTCTGTTTCACACGGACCACACTTCACTTCAACTTTTTAAAATGAGTGATGGAGAAAAAGTAAGTTTCTTCCTACTTCTATCATCACTCAGGGCTCCTTATCAAGATTTTTCTGTTATCAACATGGACTTGTCGATATCTCTTCTGCTATCGCCAAAGAAGTTATCCGAATGCAGGTGGGACATTTGGGGAAGATGGAGACATATTCTGCCGTTTGCATTTAAACAATAAGATTGCAGGATCCCATTAATGGGAGCCAACTGAATGGTACAATTTTAAAGCGGAGAAAGAGGGTTCTTTTTGAGGATTTAGTGTCGGGAAAGGAAGGAACACCACCGACAGTCTCATCCTTTCTTCACTGACAACAGTACATTGTATTTCTGCAGAAATATTAAGGGAGCTGGTTGTGGCAAGATTCCTTAATTTAGGGGAGGTTACTGTACATGGTTTAGTTTCTTAAAATTATGGGTGTGACCAGTGAATAATGACAGCGGTTTCTGAAGGGTAGGCAACGCAATTGCTTGCCTATAATAAAACTAATGTCCCCATACCCTTAATCATTTTCTTGATTTCACTCTTCAACGGGAAGCAGCATGGGAAGCAGGGGCACCTCCACGCGTTGCCTTCTTCATTGGGCATGCTACATACGGGAAGATATTGGACGTCAACAAGCTATCAATGTGATTTAAAGTGCCAGAAGGGTTTCAAAGTAGGTTAACCAAAATTATATGCATACAAATGGCAGTCTCTAACTATGGGGGTGTTTGGCCTGCTGTTTCTTTCATTTTGAATCCTAAATCCTAATCAATGGATACTTGGTGGAGCACCTCTGTCCGATAAGGTTGGAAACATATTTGTGATTTCTCGACTCTTTGTTTGACAGAAACAATAGCTAGCCACTCGAAGACTTGTTCACAAAGACAAGCACCAGAGACTAAAGAGCGAAATTGTATGGGCTCCAGCTTTCAGCAAAACATTCTTTTAAAGAGGGAAAAGGTATAGGCTTCAGCCCATAGCAATCCCGCATTATGGTCCTTGAGTCTGCCTCCAAGCCTGGTTAAAATTAAATAAATTTTCATGTCATTCGTGTCTCTATACAGAAACAGCAAAATTATTCACAAATACATTAAACCGTTAATTTCCTTCCGCTATTTACAATGCAGCTTACACCCATCACCCCTAATAAATTGGTAACGTAAGAGTATCATCTCGTTTCCTCATTACAAGTCTGTTCCTCTTTTTTCTCGATTTACCTTCCTCCCATATACTTAATTGGTTCGCCACACATTGATGATTTATTTGTCAACCAACTAATCCATCTTAGATGTTTATAAGGCAGCACACAAAATCTTGTCAACTACATTCACCAAGTAAGGCGATGAACACATGCAATGACCTAATTCAGTAAGATACCTCACAACACCATCCTAAATAACACAGTGTTTATCACTGCGAACATGAAATCGGAGTCAGGAGTGAAAATGAGAATATAATCCGCAGATATTCATACACAATATGATACTAACAACATCTAATTCGACATTCACGTATCGTAGAATATTTCAGCAATTCAAAATCAGCCTAAAATCAGCATAAAAACTTGTTTGAGGTAAGAACAAAAAAGCATAGCTGACCTGGTTCAGATGCCATTCCTGGAGCGTCCTCCGACGCTTGTGAACACCGGAAGGGTCTCAGAAACTCGCCGACCCTCTCGCGACTAATCTTCCTCTATCGCCAATCAGACACCGGAATCAAACCTTGAAGAAGTCACCGACGATTAGGATAAATGGAAGATCCGAATTCGGGAGTAGATAGTTCAGATTCCGGTTGTCTTCCGTCGATCCACAAGTTCGCAGAGGTAGCCGGTGAGAGTTCTAGTGCCGTGTGTAGAAACGTAAAATTGAGCTGATGAGGAGAAGTTTGGAGTTGTGCACTCGCGTCCCGGTGGGAATTTTGTGTCAATTGCGGTCCTAGCGCCTTTATTTTGTCACTTATTTCACTTTACTATCACTAGATTATTATTATTATTGAGATAAATGTGTACTTTTATTTAATAGTGGGCTTTATCAGCTGCCGAAATGTTGTACAACTTAATTGGACAAACATTGGCCCAAAAGGAAATAGTCATACAACCCAAGCCCACTTTTGCTAGGTTATGGGCAAGGGCGTTCTTGTCTTTTTTCAACAACAAACCCTACTAGAAAACAAAGTTTGCAGCTGAGAGGAAACTCCATTTACCAGTCGGTCTCTCTCTCTAAAACTTTCAGACGGCGAATCTTTTTGGATTAAATTAGATGAAAAAAGTGATATCTTTTTTTATTAAAGCTTTTTTGGTAGCAATACAGTGATTGAAAACTCGCCAGATGAAAATTTTGATTTTGTTTGGAATGTTTAAGCTCCACTAGGAAGTCCAGAAAATATCTTTGATACTATTAGAAGTATAGCAGATTGGTGTGTTTTTGTCAAACAAATTTTTTGAAGCTACCATGTGATAAGCAGATTTTACGGAGTAATTCCCATTTCAGATTGTGTCCAAACAAGATTATCATAATTATTAGGGGAAACTAAGGTATATCAAGAATGGCGTCGGCCTCATCTTCTGGAAAGTTAGAACGGATTAAATCAGAATTCCAAGTGAAATTTTCAGTTATGAGGTCAGAAACTTTTGAATTGTAGGGAAGAGTAGGGAACTATAAGGTTTGTGACCAAGACATATAGGAATCCACCGGGTATGATAAATAAAAGTGTTCTGACCATTCTATATGCGTTGACGAACACCTTGGAAAACTATATTTTTGGCTTTAATAATACTCTTCCAAACAAAGGAAGAAGAGTTAGAGTAATCGGCATTAATGATACTGGAATTACTACAGTACTTGCCTTTGAGAACCCGAGCTAGAGGAGAAGTTAGATTGTGATAGATTTTCCAAGCTTGTTTTTCTAATGGAGCATTGTTAAAAGAGTGTAAGTGACGAAAACCCAAACCACCAACACTTTTAGGATAGCACATGGAGCTCCATTTTTTCCAAATAATTTTATGTTTATCAATTTCATTCCGCCACAAAAATTTGGCTAAAAGATTTTTAATTTCTTTGCAAAAAATAATTGGTAGAAGGAAAATAGACATGATATAGGTGAGGATCGCTTGGATGATAGCTTTTATAAGAATTTCCTTACCACCCGGAGAAAGGAGTTTTTCTTTCCAACCACGAAGCTTATTCCAAGTTTTTGTCTTAATATTTTGGGATAAACTATTTTCATTTTTACCAATAAGAGTAGGAAGTCCTAAATACTTATCATGCTTGGGAGCAATAGGGATTTTGAGAACATGATTTATTAAAAGACAAGTATCATGTGGGACTTTTGGGCCAAAAACAATAGCAGATTTAGATTTATTTATTAATTGACCCGAGGCTTCACAATATTGCTAAATGATAGAATTGATAGTAATAGCATTTTTCTTTGTCGCTTTAGAAAAAAATATACCATCATCCGCGAAAAATAAATGGGTCAAATTAGGAGAATAATAGCCGGATTTTACATCCGAGAGAATATTATTGGAAACAACATCCTTAATAAGGGAAGATAAACCCTTCGTACAAAAAATAAAAATATAAGGACTAATATGATCACCTTGTCGAATACCTCTAGTAGGATTGAAGTAATTAGTTTGTTGGCCATTAACAAGGATGGTGAAGGAAACAAAAGTAACGCAACTCATAATACGATTGATAAAATTGATTGGAAAACCCATTTTGATAAAAACTTTATGAAGAAAAACCCACTTTATACGATCATAGGCTTTAGCCATATCCAATTTAAGCGAGAACGAGCTAATTTTATTTTTTTGGTTATGAATTGTGTGAATAGTCTCAATGGCCATGATAGAATTGTCTGAAATATGGCGACCCTTGATAAAAGCGGATTGGGCGGGATCAATAATGTCAGGTAAAAGAATTTTTAAACGGTTAGCAATAGTTTTGGATATGATTTTGTAAGAAACATTACACAAACTTATAGGGCAAAAATCCAACACAAATTTGGGATTATTGAGTTTAGGGATTAAAGTGATACAAGTTTGATTTATAACAGAAAGATCACCACCATTTCTTAGAAAATCAAGACACATTTGGGTAATATCTTTACCAACAACGGACCAATAGGTATGGTAAAAGAGGGCTGGGAAAGCGTTGGGCCCGGGAGCTTTAAGAGGCCCAATAGAGTGAACAGCGTCAAGGATTTCTTTTTCCGTAAAAGGAGCGTTTAGGAAATCATACATAGACTGATTAACACAATGATTTATACAGTCCACTGCTTGGGTAAAAAGATCCTAATTTGCAGTAAACAAATTTTTGAAATAAGTTGCAAAACAGGCCTTAATGTCGTCAATATTATTAAAATTTTGACCATTAGTGTCCATAATAGAGGTAATAGTATTTTTGCGTTTGCGTTCCGATGCCACTTTATGGAAAAATTTTGTATTTCGGTCACCTTTTTTAAGCCATTTATTCTAGATTTTTGTTTCCATCTTATTTCCTCGTCAGAAATAAGTTTTTGTAACCGGGTAGAAATATCTTGTTTTTGTTGGCAGACATACTGTGAAGCAGGTTGATTATTCAAATGAGACAGACGATTAAGAAGAACCTTTTTCTCCTTTGTATTGGCAATAAAATTTTTCCTACCCCAAGCTTGTAAACAAGTAGCAGTCCTATTTATTTTGTACGAGATAGCATGTAAATAATTAGGACTAGGTGAAGGCAAAGGCCAAACTTGTTGTATGGCTTCCTCACATCCTGGTGCCCGAGTCCATTCAGCAGAAAAGTGGAAACGACGATGCAAAACAGGCGGAGAAGCATGTTTTGAAGCAGTAATCAAGACCGGAAGACGAACTGACCCAACGTACGGCAAACTTCAACTGATTTGGAAGAATAAACAGCATCCCATTCGGCTGTAGCCACTGCCCGATCTAGCCTCCCCTGAACCGAGTAAGGGTCTTGACGTCCGTTCCACCAGGTAAAGAACTCTCCCTTATAACCCAAATCAAACAAACCACAATCTGATAACGTAGAAGCGAAATCGTGATATTATCAAGCCAATGATATTATCAAGCAAAAATGTGGCATGGATATGGCCTCTAGACTAATGATATTATCAAGCCAATGATAATATCTAATTGCCCTAAAGTGCCGAGCTCATCTCCATGTGCTCCACCATAGCTGCGCGCCTAGGGATGTCTTTTGGCTCCTTTGGTTCTCCGGTCTTCTTCTCCATGTTCTTGGCTATCATCTAAATATTTCTAATTCTAGCCTAACATCTAGAATAAAAAAATAACAAAAGCCTCACATGTCGAGGAGAAAAGGAACGACTCGCAGGCCGTAAAAACTAATTAATTATTACATTAATTTGATCAGCTCGCAGGCCGTAAACCAAACCACAAAACAATAAACATCCACAATCCTAGGCCATATCCATCCACCATGCAATAAAGCACATAATACAGTTAAAACCAATTTTTTTAACGCGCTTGTTTAATTTTAATGAAATTGGGTAACTAGGGTTTCACAACGGTCCAAAGGATTTACCAAAGAATGGCCGAAATCAACCAAGGAACCGCCACACTAGGCCCGGGCCGGCCGGCCCCTAGCCCACATGGCTAGGCCGTGTGCTAGGGTGTGCCGACCCCTCTTGTGTCGTGTGTTACTTGGGCGGCAAGGAGAGAGAGGGGGGCGGTCTCTACATGGGCCACACCTCCTCATGGAATTGTTTCCATAAACAATTCATGGAATTATTTCCATAAACAATATATGGAATTGTTTCCATAAACAATTCCTTCCTTGTTGGGTTGTTTCCAAAACACCCTTATGGTATTGTTTCCAAAATAATTCTTTCCTTGGTTCCCAAGTTTAGTTGTTTCCATAAACAACTTCTTACTTGTTTCCCAAGTTTAGTTGTTTCCAAAACAACTTCTTCCTTGTTGCCCAAGTTTAATTAATTCCATACTTGGAAAACCCCTTTTCCAAGCATGTGCCCATGAACCTTAATTTTTTTTTAAGAACCCAATTATTCACATCCTATGTGATTAAACTCACCAATTCTAACATCCAATGTTAAATTGGGTCTTGTTTGTTTGAATCAAATTCAATATTGCATCTACTATGCCAATTTTTCAGTTTTCGCGTAATAAACAATAATACGGTGTATGAACTGAAATCGTAAACACATAATATCATGTTATGCTCTACGACCTGTGGCTCTGATACCACTGTTGGGTTTTGACGTAGGTAACGCAGCGGAATAACAAAAATTAATCCTACTCAAAGCCCACCAAGGATCACAGGAAGAGACATCATAACATGATTAAGGACATAGAAGATGTGTACCTTTTAATTTGTGAGATCACACGAAGAATGATGTCCTCGTCTCTACGGTTGATCCACGTCTAGAGGTGAGATCTAGATTCTTCCTTCAATCAAGTGCTAGCTTGAACCTTGGAGGAAGAGGGATGAAGATCAAAGCAACAAATCACCAAAGGCACAAGAGAGGGGCGGCCTCTCTTTGCCGTCGGGTAAGGGGGCGGACGGGTGGCTAGGGTTTCGGCCCTAGCACCTTGTCTTGCTCTCTCTTTTGCTCTCTCCCACTTTTGTGTTATGACTAATAATAACTCATCAAGTGGGAAGGTAGCTAGAGCCTCCTTTATATACTCCAACAACTCCTTGTTGTTTCCATATTAGAGTTTTCTTGTTCTAGTAGGACTAGAACTATTCCCTTCCTTGCAAATTAGTCCTACTAAGTTTGCAAGGTGTTGCACAATGATCCTTCTATTAATTAATCCATATTAATTAATCCCAAATCTAGCTCTACTCTATTTGACGTGTGACCCCATAGGTTTCTATATAGTTGGTAGTAACTATTACTAACATGGAGCGGTGTCTAGCAACACATCCATGCAACCCAACCCATAGAAATAGTCAGTGATCCCGACAAACCTTTGTGCCCAATATGTCATATTGCATTATCCCTTTGTCTCCATATCCGGATTGGACACGAGACATAAATAGTCACACTCGTATATCCAATCCATAGTTCCTCGATCCTGGGAATATGCTTATACTAGCAGATAACATCAATATCTCCATATTGATTTATCTGAGTCTGGCCAGACATTCAATAAGCCTCATCCCTCGAGTGGCCGTAGATATTTACCCCCATTATGTGGGAGGGACAAATCCTATCTACATCACTACGATCTCTAAGCTTGCTTCCTATCACGCCCGATAGCCACCTTTATGATTACCCAGTTACGGTGTAACGTTTGATAACATCAAAGCGCAATATTTCACAACTAGAGTATCTAGTGACTTCAAGTCCAAGGATTGCAATAATATTAGCACTACGAAAAGCGATTGTGACTTCACATAATCTAATGTATCCTTTTCGTCGTGGGTCATCCAGTATGCCATTACTCCTAATGCATACCCATGTGTTGGATCGTGATATCTCCATATCAATCCAACCCCATACTAGTCTATAGATGATTGTCCCATTAATCATTATAATTGACTAGGGATATTTAAGAATATAACACCTTATATTCTAAGGACTTCATTCATGTTAGCATATCTCCATATTGATAACATAATGAATCGTAAATCCATATATTTGTCACAATTAATTGATTGCCTCTAGGGCACAATTCCAACAGTCTCCCACTTGCACTAGAGTCAATCTCCTGCATCATATGCCTATTGATCTAGCGCGGCCCTCCACGCTTACGCTACGTAGGGGCGAGACTTATGCTGGCACCTTGCAAATATTCACATCTCCTCCATCAACAATTTGATTGAGATTGAATATTCTGAATAAGTGCATCTCATGCAGCAATTTACTCAGTCCTCTATGTTAGAATCAGTGACTGAATCTTGCCTGGAACCTTTCTAGCTCACAGTCGCTCCCACTAGGGCAAAACTCAAAACTTGACTTATAATCTGAAATCTTCTTTGTCAGATGGAAGTTCTCATCACTGTAACCCCTTACAGTAAACTTTTCCTATCCTCCATTAATCAAGAGTTCATCCTTTATTCCTTCTCAAGTACTTAAGGATAATCTTGATAATTATCAAGTGACACCTCACTTGGATTTGATTGGTATCTTTGTGTCATGCTTTATGACACGTCTGGCCTAGTACATCTCATGGCGTATCTCGTGAATCTAATTCATACGGTCCATTCCCAATCTAATTGGTAAGACAATTAGCCTTCCAAAGACTAATTCCATGTGACAAGGTAAAAATAAATATTCTTTTCATGTTGAACCATTTCAACTCCTTGTCAATATATGTACCATGACTCAGGCTGAACAATTACTTTAATCTATCTCCATAGATTTTATAGATTGTCTCGCCTAAGTCTATTTATTGGAAATCAATTTCTCTAGCCAATCTTTAACAGATTGCAGAGTAGAGACATTGTTCCCAATGATTAGTATGTCTCTACATACAAGACCAGAAATTTAACTATGCTCCCACTAACCTTCTTGTAAACACAAGTATCATCTTCAATTTTGATGGAACCAAACTCCTTTGATTGCATCATTAATTTGAAGAGTCCAACTCCTAGAAGCTTGATTCAATCTATAAACAGATTGCTATAAGCAGGATACGAATGGATTTAAGCATCACAACTGGGAAAGATTTCGTCATAGTCTATACTATGAATTCTCATGAAACCCTTTCAAACCAGTTGTCCCTTAAAAGTAATCATATTACCATCCATGTTGGTTTCCTCATAACCTACTTGCACCCTATGGGTCCTACCCATTCAGGTGGTTCCACCAAAGTCCATACTTTGTTGGTATACATGGATTCCATATCGTATCTCATGGCTCCAAGCCATTTCTGAGAGTATGGCCACACGTGGCCATCTCATAGGTTGTAGGCTCATCTCGATGAGAAATATATCACTGGTTATGAGAAATCCTTATTTCTCTAGTCCCTTGACATATCCTACCTGTCCTACGAGGTTCTTGTGTTATCTGAGTAGGTTGCTCCACAACACCTTGTGATCCTGCTCATGTTCCATCAAACGGATTAATGTTCTATTGTGGTTCTTGAACTTTTCAAGTTCTACTGTCCTCCCACTGTTTCTTTTAGAGACAATCTCTTCCTAGAAACACTGTGGTTCGAGAAACAAACAGTTTGTTCTCGATTAGGTTGTAGAAATAATATCCTTTTCAGGATATCCACAAAACATTTATCCGACTTGGGTCCAAGTTTATTTGTAAACTCTTTTACATAAACATCATAACCCCAAATATTTATGAATGACATACTAGGACACTTCCTAGTCCATATCTCATATGGTGTTTTTCCTAATCCGTTTTGATGGAACAAGGTTAAGGGCGAAATTTGCTGTAATTAGAACATAGCCCCTAAAAGTAAACTGGAAGTTCTTGTTTGACTCATCATGGTACGAACCGTGTCCTACAAGGTTCGAACTCTCCTTTTAGACACGCCAAACCCATGTGGCGTGCTAGGTGGAGCGAGTTTTGGATCATATCCAATACTCCCATAGATTCTTGTCAAACTCTTGGCTCAAGTATTTTCTTCTATGATCCAATCGTAGAGTCTAAATACTTTTGCCAAGTTGGTTCTCTACTTCATTCCTGAATACTTTGAACAATTCAAAGGATTCTGATTTGTTTCTTCATAAGATACACAAATCCATATTTCTCTGATCCTATCAGTAAATATGATGAAGTACTAAAAAACCATCTTTAGTATTTGTGCTTAGCGGCCTTCATACATCAATATGTATGATTCCCAAAAGATCATATATTTGCCTAATAAGTCTTACATGTCTTGTTGGGTTTTGACGTAGGTAACGCAGCGGAATAACAAAATTTAATCCTACTCAAAGCCCACCAAGGATCACAGGAAGAGATATCATAACATGATTAAGGACATAGAAGATGTGTACCTTTTGATTTGTGAGATCACACGAAGAATGATGTCCTCGTCTCTACGGTTGATCCACGTCTAGAGGTGAGATCTAGATTCTTCCTTCAATCAAGTGCTAGCTTGAACCTTGGAGGAAGAGGGATGAAGATCAAAGCAACCAAGCAACAAGGCAACGAAGGAGGGGCGGCCTCCCTTCTTGCCGTCGGGTAAGGGGGCGGACGGGGCTAGGGTTTCGGCCCTAGCTCTTGTCTTGCTCTCTTTTTTTGCTCTCTCCCACTCTTTGTGTGTTATGATTAATAACTCATGTGTGGGAAGGAAGCTAGAGCCTCCTTTATATACTCCAACAACTCCTTGTTGTTTCCATAAAAGAGTTTTTCTTGTTCTAGTAGGACTAGAACTATTCCCTTCCTTGCAAATTAGTCCTACTAAGTTTGCAAGGTGTTGCACAATGATCCTTCTATTAATTAATCCATATTAATTAATCCCAAATCTAGCTCTACTCTATTTGACGTGTGACCCCATAGGTTTCTATATAGTTGGTAGTAACTATTACTAACATGGAGCGGTGTCTAGCAACACATCCATGCCACCCAACCAATAGAAATAGTCAGTGATCCCGACAAACCTTTGTGCCCAATATGTCATATTGCATTATCCCTTTGTCTCCATATCCGGATTGGACACGAGACATAAATAGTCACACTCGTATATCCAATCCATAGTTCCTCGATCCTGGGAATACGCTTATGCTTGCAGATAACATTAATATCTCCATATTAATTTATCTGAGTCTGGCCAGACATTCAATAAGCCTCATCCCTCGAGTGGCCGTGGATATTTACTCCCATTATGTGGGAGGGACAAATCCTATCTACATCACTACGATCTCTAAGCTTGCTTCCTATCACGCCCGATAGCCACCTTTATGATTACCCAGTTACGGTGTAACGTTTGATAACATCAAAGCGCAATATTTCACAACTAGAGTATCTAGTGACTTCAAGTCTAAGGATTGCAATAATATTAGCACTACGAAAAGCGATTGTGACTTCACATAATTTAATGTATCCTTTTCGTTGTGGGTCAATCCAGTATGCCATTACTCCTAATGCATACCCATGTGTTAGACTTGATATCTCCATATCAATCTACCCACATACTAGTCTATATTTGATTGTCCTATTAATCAATATAATGGACTAGGGACATTTTAAGATAAATAACACAATTTATCTAAGGACTTCATTATATTAAATATCGCCATAAATAATAAATGAATATTCTAGCCAAAACATTGTTCATACTAAATCTACGATTGCCTCTAGGGCATCTATTCCAACAGTCTCCCACTTGCACTAGAGCCAATCTGGCGCATCTCGTATGCCTATAGATTTGGCGTGCCCTTCATGCTTTCGCTGCGCAAGAGGTTTCGTGAGCGGATCTGACACGTTGTCATCTGTCGGAATCTTGCATATCTTCACATCTCCTCGATCGATCATATCACGAATAAGATGGAATCTCCTAAGTACATGCTTTGACTTTTGGTGCGATCTTGGTTCCTTTGCCTGTGCGATTGCCCCAGAGTTGTCACAGTACAACTCTACGGGATCCACTATGCTAGGGACCACACCGAGCTCAGTGATAAACTTCTTTATCCATACTGCCTCCTTCGCCGCTTCCGCAGCAGCAATGTACTCAGCTTCTGTTGTAGAATCAGCAACTGTGCCTTGCTTGGAACTCTTCCAGCTCACAGCTCCTCCATTCAGGCAAAACACGTATCCAGACTGCGATCTGTAATCATCCTTGTCGGTTTGGAAGCTTGCGTCAGTGTAACCCTTTACACTTAGCTCTTCCATTCCTCCAAATATCAAGAACACATCCTTTGTTCTTCTTAAGTACTTTAGGATGTTCTTGACAGCAATCCAGTGACTCTCACCCGGATTGGACTGATATCTGCTCACCATACTCAACGCGTATGATACGTCTGGTCTAGTACATAGCATGGCGTACATGATGGATCCTATGGCCGAAGCATAGGGTATCCTGCTCATGCGGTCCTTCTCCATCTCGTTGGAGGGACAGTCATTCTTGGACAGAGTGACTCCATGTGACATGGGCAAGAATCCCTTCTTGGAATCTTGCATGTTGAACCTCTTCAACACCTTGTCAATATATGTACTCTGACTTAGGCCAAGCAACCTTTTAGATCTATCTCTATAGATCTTTATACCCAGTATATAGGCTGCGTCTCCTAAGTCTTTCATCGCAAAGCACTTTCCTAGCCAATCTTTAACAGATTGCAGAGTAGGAATATCATTGCCTATGATTAGTATGTCATCCACATACAAGACCAGAAATACTATAGAGCTCCCACTAACCTTCTTGTAAACACAAGGCTCATCTTCGTTCTTGATGAAGCCAAACTCTTTGACCGCGTCATCAAAACGTCGATTCCAGCTCCTAGAAGCTTGCTTTAATCCATAAATGGACCTTTGCAGCTTACAGACTTTATTGGCATTCTCCGGATCCTCAAAACCCTCTGGTTGTGTCATGTACACATCCTCAAGGAGGTTCCCATAAAGGAACGCTGTTTTGACATCCATTTGCCAAATCTCATAGTCGTAGTATGCTGCAATAGCAAGTAAGATTCGAATGGATTTAGTCATGGCGACTGGTGAAAAGGTCTCATCATAGTCAATACCATGAATCTGTCTATAACCTTTGGCCACCAATCGCCCCTTATAGGCAACTACCTTGCCATCCATGTCGGTCTTCTTCTTGAAGACCCACTTGCACCCTATGGGTCGAGCCCCTTCGGGTGGTTCCACCAAAGTCCATACTTTGTTGGTATACATGGAATCCATTTCGGATCTCATGGCTTCTAGCCACTTCTTAGAGTCTGGGCCACTCATGGCTTCTCCATAGTTTGCAGGCTCATCATCCATGAGTGGTACGTCATCGGGCTCAGTCACGAGAAGTCCATACCTCTCTGGCTCATGACGCACTCTTCCTGATCTACGGAGTTCCTGTGTTACCTGAACAGGCTCTTCCACAACTTCTTGTGGTTCCTGTTCATGTTCCATTATTGGTTCAGTGATTTGTGGTTCATGAATTTCTTCAAGTTCTACAACCCTCCCACTTGCTTCTTTAGAGACTAGTTCTCTTTCTAGAAACACGCCGGTCCGAGCAACAAACACTTTGTTTTCGGTGGGGTTATAGAAATAATATCCTTTAGTTTCCTTAGGATATCCCACAAATTTACACTTATCCGCTTTAGGCCCGAGCTTGTCTGTTTGTAAACGTTTTACATAGACATCGCAGCCCCAAATCTTCATAAACGACACTATGGGACGCCTCCCAGTCCATATCTCATATGGCGTCTTCATAACTGATTTGGATGGAACACGGTTAATGGTAAAAGCTGCAGTCATTAGAGCATGTCCCCAAAAGGATATCGGAAGATCTGTTTGAGACATCATAGATCGCACCATATCTAATAGAGTGCGATTCCTCCTCTCGGATACACCATTCCATTGTGGTGTTCCGGGTGGAGTGAGCTGGGATACAATCCCACACTCTCTAAGATACTCATCAAACTCTTGGCTTAAGTATTCTCCTCCACGATCCGATCGTAGGGCTTTAATACTCTTGCCAAGTTGCTTCTCTACTTCACTCTTGAATTCTTTGAACAATTCAAAGGATTCGGATTTGGCCTTCATAAGGTATACAAATCCATATCTACTGAAATCATCAGTAAAAGTGATGAAGTAGGTATAACCACCTCTGGCAGGCGTGGGGAATGGCCCGCATACATCAGTATGTATGAGTGCCAATAACTCACTAGTCCGCTCGCCTTTCTTATTGAAAGGGGACTTTGTCATTTTTCCTAATAAACAAGACTCACATGTCTCATATGATTCCAAATCAAATGAGTCTAGAAGTCCATCCTTATGGAGTCTAGATATGCGTTTCTCATTTATATGGCCTAAACGACAGTGCCATAGATATGTAGGATTTAAATTATTAGTTTTAATCCTTTTAGTATTTATGTTATAGATTGGATTATTTAGATCAAGGATATACAATCCATTAGACAAATGCGCACTACAATAGTGCATACTATCAAAATAAATGGAGCAACACTTTGTCCTTTATTGAAATAGAAAAACCTTTCTCGTCCAAACAAGAAACGGAAATAATGTTTCTGCTCATAGCAGGCACATAAAAGCAATTGTCTAATTCTAAAATAAGTCCAGAAGGCAAAGATAGCTCATAAACGCCTACAGCTAATGCAGCAACCCTTGCTCCATTCCCGACGCGCAAGTCTATCTCCCCTTTTCGCAATCTTCTACTTCTTTTCAAATCCTGCACATTACGACAAATGTGAGAACCACATCCGGTATCCAATACCCAGGATGATGAAATAGAGAGATTGATGTCTATAACATAAATACCTGGTGGTGGTGGAATCACTATTCCAAGCTTCTTATCCTCCAGATATTTAGGGCAATTCCTCCTCCAGTGACCCGGCTGGCTGCAGTAGTGACACTCACCTTTAGCCACGCCTCCACTAGGTTTTAGGGCATCCTTGGATTTCGCAACTTTCTTGCGTTTTCCCTTTGAAGTAGATGCAACTGACTTGCTCTTCTTCTTGTGTACCATCATTATGGCCTTGCCCTTGCCTTTATTGATGCTTTGCTCAGCTGTCTTTAGCATGTTCAATAGGTCTGGCAAAGACTTGTTGATCTCATTCATATTATAGTTCATGATGAACTGATTGTAACTGTCAGGCAACGATTGCAAGACGAGATCAGTCGCCAAGTCCTGGCCGAGTGGGAACCCCAGTCTCTCAAGGTTCTCTATGTACCCGATCATTCGGAGTACATGAGGACCTACTGGATTCCCCTCTGCAAGACTACTTTTGAACAATGCTTTAGACACTTCATAGCGCTCATGCCTTGCCTGTTCCTGAAACAATTGTTTCAAGTGTATGATCATATCATAGGCTTCCATGTTCTCGTGTTGCTTCTGAAGCTCACCAGTCATGGTACAAAGCATGAGGCAAGTCACGTCATTAGAATCATCAATATGTTTCTGACGTGCCTTTACTTCCGCTAATAGAGACTCATCTTGTGGTGGGTCTGGAATTGGAGTGTCCAAGACGTACAGCTTCTTTTCTTGCTTGAGGACAATCCTCAAATTTCTGTACCAGTCAAGGAAATTCGTTCCAGACAATTTATCCTTCTCAAGGACAGATCGTAGGGATGAACTCGATGCGTTGTTGTTTGCCATTTGGAATTCTACAATAACGAGAAATATGCAATTTTAGTACTTTGAACAATTTGACTATATTTAATAATGGCTAGATCATCAAATATAGCTCCCACTATTTTTCTCGGTTTAATAGCCCTCACCATTAAAGCGGAAAATATCTTTTATACTTTCTAGTGGGTCCAAGATCCTTATTTCACTTCTTCTTGAGCTTGCTTTGGCAAGTCACCCAAGAATTGGTTATTTAGGTAGGAACCATTCCAATTGCATCCCATGCAACTCTTGGTCCAATTAGGTGAATAATTTCCTTTTATTCTTTATCCAATTGGATAACTCCTAATTGTCATGCCTCTAAGCTCATCAATCCAATTGATTCTTGCCTAGTTGCGTCCAACCTCTTGTTTTCAACATACACGCATTACTAGCTTGCGTCGTCCGCAACACATCATGAAAAATTAAAATCGCCTTGCTTTGGCAAGCCCGAATTTTAATAGTCCACGATCATGAAGGGTGTTTTGGCAAGAGAAGGCAAAACGCAATATTTAATTGAGGGATTTCTTTTAATTTGTTTGGTTGATCTTTATCAACATGGTCTACTTATTTGGATTGGGCTATCCACAATAAAAGACCAACCTTGTTTATTATTATCTTGTTATCGTTTTGCTTGTAGCGCCATACACACAAAATAAATAACAAGGCATGAATAATAAACATCCACAAAAATAAAAAACGTGGCATGGATATGGCCTCTAGACTAATGATATTATCAAGCCAATGATAATATCTAATTGCCCTAAAGTGCCGAGCTCATCTCCATGTGCTCCACCATAGCTGCACGCCTAGGGATGTCTTTTGGCTCCTTTGGTTCTCCAGTCTTCTTCTCCATGCTCTTGGCTATCATCTAAATATTTCTAATTCTAGCCTAACATCTAGAATAAATAAATAATAAAAGCCTCACATGTCGAGGAGAAAAAGAACGACTCGCAGGCCGCAAAAACTTAATTAATTATTACATTAATTTGATCAGCTCGCAGGCCGTAAACCAAACCACAAAACAATAAACATCCACAATCCTAGGCCATATCCATCCACCATGCAATAAAGCACATAATACAGTTAAAACCAATTTTTAACGCGCTTGTTTAATTTTAATAAAATTGGGTAACTAGGGTTTCACAACGGTCCAAAGGGTTCAAGCCAACAAGTGGCCCGAACCCTAGGACCGCCGCACGCCTAAGGGGGCCGCGGCCTTGCTTGGCGCCCAAGGGAGGGGCGGGCGGCTAGGGTTTCGGCCCTAGTCCCCTTCCTCCTTCCTTGTTGCCCAAGCAAGGTTGTTTCCTTATGGATTTAATTCCATAATTTTATTTCCATAATTGAAAACCCCTTTTCAATCATGTGCCCATGAACCCTAATTTTTCAAGAACCCAATTATTCACATCCTATGCGATTAAACTCACCAATTTTAACATCCAATGTTAAATTGGGTCTTGTTTGATTGAATCAAATTCAATGTTGCATCTACTATGCCAATTTTTTCAGTTTTCGCGTAGTAAACAATAATACGGTGTATGAACTGAAATCGTAAACACATAATATCATGTTATGCTCTACGACCTGTGGCTCTGATACCACTGTTGGGTTTTGACGTAGGTAACGCAGCGGAATAACAAAATTTAATCCTACTCAAAGCCCACCAAGGATCACAGGAAGAGATATCATAACATGATTAAGGACATAGAAGATGTGTACCTTTTGATTTGTGAGATCACACGAAGAATGATGTCCTCGTCTCTACGGTTGATCCACGTCTAGAGGTGAGATCTAGATTCTTCCTTCAATCAAGTGCTAGCTTGAACCTTGGAGGAAGAGGGATGAAGATCAAAGCAACCAAGCAACAAGGCAACGAAGGAGGGGCGGCCTCCCTTCTTGCCGTCGGGTAAGGGGGCGGACGGGGCTAGGGTTTCGGCCCTAGCTCTTGTCTTGCTCTCTTTTTTTGCTCTCTCCCACTCTTTGTGTGTTATGATTAATAACTCATGTGTGGGAAGGAAGCTAGAGCCTCCTTTATATACTCCAACAACTCCTTTTTGTTTCCATAAAAGAGTTTTTCTTGTTCTAGTAGGACTAGAACTATTCCCTTCCTTGCAAATTAGTCCTACTAAGTTTGCAAGGTGTTGCACAATGATCCTTCTATTAATTAATCCATATTAATTAATCCCAAATCTAGCTCTACTCTATTTGACGTGTGACCCCATAGGTTTCTATATAGTTGGTAGTAACTATTACTAACATGGAGCGGTGTCTAGCAACACATCCATGCCACCCAACCAATAGAAATAGTCAGTGATCCCGACAAACCTTTGTGCCCAATATGTCATATTGCATTATCCCTTTGTCTCCATATCCGGATTGGACACGAGACATAAATAGTCACACTCGTATATCCAATCCATAGTTCCTCGATCCTGGGAATACGCTTATGCTTGCAGATAACATTAATATCTCCATATTAATTTATCTGAGTCTGGCCAGACATTCAATAAGCCTCATCCCTCGAGTGGCCGTGGATATTTACTCCCATTATGTGGGAGGGACAAATCCTATCTACATCACTACGATCTCTAAGCTTGCTTCCTATCACGCCCGATAGCCACCTTTATGATTACCCAGTTACGGTGTAACGTTTGATAACATCAAAGCGCAATATTTCACAACTAGAGTATCTAGTGACTTCAAGTCTAAGGATTGCAATAATATTAGCACTACGAAAAGCGATTGTGACTTCACATAATTTAATGTATCCTTTTCGTTGTGGGTCAATCCAGTATGCCATTACTCCTAATGCATACCCATGTGTTAGACTTGATATCTCCATATCAATCTACCCACATACTAGTCTATATTTGATTGTCCTATTAATCAATATAATGGACTAGGGACATTTTAAGATAAATAACACAATTTATCTAAGGACTTCATTATATTAAATATCGCCATAAATAATAAATGAATATTCTAGCCAAAACATTGTTCATACTAAATCTACGATTGCCTCTAGGGCATCTATTCCAACATGTCTCATATGATTCAATAATCAAATGAGTCCCATAAATCCATCCTAATGGAGTTCTAGATATGTATCTCTTATTTATGGGCCTAAACGATAATGCTAAAGATAAGTGAAGTTCATATCATTATATGCAAACCTCTAGGTATTAATGTTATAGATGAAATTATCATGATCATGGATATAGAATCCACTTAGACAAAATTGCATTACAATAATGCATACCATAATAAATGGAACAACATTTGTCCTTTTATTATGATAAGGAGCTTTCTTGTCCAAACAAGAAACTATGATAATGGTCCTACTCATAGCAGGGACATTATCCCTTTTGTCTAATTCATGAACAATTTCTGAAAGGTAGAAATAATTCCCTACGGCTTTTCAGCAACCCTTTGCTTCATAGCCCCACGTGTAGGATTATTTCTTCCTTATCCAATTGTCTTCGTCTCTTGAGATCCTACACATTTCTATAAATGTGAGATCCTCATCTAGTATCATATACTCTTGATGATGAGATAGACATATTGAATTTTATAATAAAATACCCAAGTCGGAATTCATAATTCCTTTATTATTTACTTCCATGTACTTTTGGGTAGTCTCTCTTCCTCTACACCACCTATGGGACTTCGAGGCAACTTGGTTTTAGCAACAGGCTTGCTTTATACTCATGGGTTCGGCGCAAACCATTTGCCCTTACTCATGCCGTTAACTATTAACAGTTTTTGCCCATGCCCATTATGAGTGTTTTGTTTAGTGATTTTTTCAATCATATTGAGTAAATCAACTTTAAAACAAAACTGTAATTGCATCCAATGCAATTCTTGGTCCACTTGGGAGAATAACTATATATTCTTTATCTATCTTATAGATAACTCCCAATAACTAAGCTTTCAATCCTATTGAGATAGTTTAGTTTGCGCTTCACCTCTTGCTTCAGCAGCCACACATTACTAACTTGTGTCGTCGCGTCATATCTCGATGAACTAAGTCGCCTTGCTTTGGCAAACCCGAACTTATTCCATCTTGACCATGACGAGTGCTAAGCAAGAGATTGCAAAGTGGAGCAACTCCTCAAGCCTTTCATGACAAGCTCGTATGATCATATCACATGCCTCCAAGTTTCTTATCTTGCTTCCAAAGCTCAGAGTCCATGGGAGCTTGACATGAGACAAGTTACATCCAAAGAACCATTCTTTGATGTTCCTTCCATAAGGCTCTAGTGTGTTTTGGTAGTTGGTGGGAAGAGAAATTTATGCTCTACAATGTACAACATATTTCCTTTATTTGAGAACAATTCTCAATTTTATACCAATCTAGAAAATAGATTTCAGACATCTTGTCCATCTCATGGACATAAAGTCGCGTTTGTTTGTTTAATGCGATGGGTATTCAACACTTATAGGATTATGCAAAGCATTGTGACGTATAACTATATTCAACAAGGATTTAAATCATTAAATATAGCTCCCACTATTTTTCTCGGATTAATAGCCCTCACCATTAATGCGGAAAATATTTTATATATTTTCTAGTGGGTCCAAGATCCCTTTTTCACTTCTTCTTGAGCTTGCTTTGGCAAGTCACCCAAGAATTGGTTATTTAGGTAGGAGCCATTCCAATTGCATCCCATGCAACTCTTGGTCCAATTAGGTGAATAACTCTCTATTCTTTATCCTTTAGATAACACCTAATTGTCATGCCTCTAAGCTCATCAATCCAATTGACTCTTGCCTAGTTGCGTCCAACCTCTTGCTTTCAACATACACGCATTACTAGCTTGCGTCGTCCGCAACACACCATGGAAATTAAAATCGCCTTGCTTTGGCAAGCCCGAATTTTAATAGGCCATGATCATGAAGGGTGTTTTGGCAAGAGAAGGCAAAACGCAATATTTATTTGAGGGATTTCTTTTAAGTTGTTTGGTTGATCTTATCAACATGGTCTACTTATTTGGATTGGGCCATCCACAATAAAAGACCAACCTTGTTCATTATTATCTTGTTATCGTTTTTGCTTGTAGCGCCATACACACAAAATAAATAACAAGGCATGAATAATAAACATCCACAAAAACAAAAACGTGGCATGGATATGGCCTCTAGACTAATGATATTATCAAGCCAATGATAATATCTAATTGCCCTAAAGTGCCGAGCTCATCTCCATGTGCTCCACCATAGCTGCGCGCCTAGGGATGTCTTTTGGCTCCTTTGGTTCTCCGGTCTTCTTCTCCATGTTCTTGGCTATCATCTAAATATTTCTAATTCTAGCCTAACATCTAGAATAAAAAAATAACAAAAGCCTCACATGTCGAGGAGAAAAGGAACGACTCGCAGGCCGTAAAAACTAATTAATTATTACATTAATTTGATCAGCTCGCAGGCCGTAAACCAAACCACAAAACAATAAACATCCACAATCCTAGGCCATATCCATCCACCATGCAATAAAGCACATAATACAGTTAAAACCAATTTTTTTAACGCGCTTGTTTAATTTTAATGAAATTGGGTAACTAGGGTTTCACAACGGTCCAAAGGATTTACCAAAGAATGGCCGAAATCAACCAAGGAACCGCCACACTAGGCCCGGGCCGGCCGGCCCCTAGCCCACACGGCTAGGCCGTGTGCTAGGGTGTGCCGACCCCTCTTGTGTCGTGTGTTACTTGGGCGGCAAGGAGAGAGAGGGGGGCGGTCCCTACATGGGCCACACCTCCTCATGGAATTGTTTCCATAAACAATTCATGGAATTATTTCCATAAACAATATATGGAATTGTTTCCATAAACAATTCCTTCCTTGTTGGGTTGTTTCCAAAACACCCTTATGGTATTGTTTCCAAAATAATTCTTTCCTTGGTTCCCAAGTTTAGTTGTTTCCATAAACAACTTCTTACTTGTTTCCCAAGTTTAGTTGTTTCCAAAACAACTTCTTCCTTGTTGCCCAAGTTTAATTAATTCCATACTTGGAAAACCCCTTTTCCAAGCATGTGCCCATGAACCCTAATTTTTTTTTAAGAACCCAATTATTCACATCCTATGTGATTAAACTCACCAATTCTAACATCCAATGTTAAATTGGGTCTTGTTTGTTTGAATCAAATTCAATATTGCATCTACTATGCCAATTTTTCAGTTTTCGCGTAATAAACAATAATACGGTGTATGAACTGAAATCGTAAACACATAATATCATGTTATGCTCTACGACCTGTGGCTCTGATACCACTGTTGGGTTTTGACGTAGGTAACGCAGCGGAATAACAAAAATTAATCCTACTAAAAGCCCACCAAGGATCACAGGAAGAGACATCATAACATGATTAAGGACATAGAAGATGTGTACCTTTTAATTTGTGAGATCACACGAAGAATGATGTCCTCGTCTCTACGGTTGATCCACGTCTAGAGGTGAGATCTAGATTCTTCCTTCAATCAAGTGCTAGCTTGAACCTTGGAGGAAGAGGGATGAAGATCAAAGCAACAAATCACCAAAGGCACAAGAGAGGGGCGGCCTCTCTTTGCCGTCGGGTAAGGGGGCGGACGGGTGGCTAGGGTTTCGGCCCTAGCACCTTGTCTTGCTCTCTCTTTTGCTCTCTCCCACTTTTGTGTTATGACTAATAATAACTCATCAAGTGGGAAGGTAGCTAGAGCCTCCTTTATATACTCCAACAACTCCTTGTTGTTTCCATATTAGAGTTTTCTTGTTCTAGTAGGACTAGAACTATTCCCTTCCTTGCAAATTAGTCCTACTAAGTTTGCAAGGTGTTGCACAATGATCCTTCTATTAATTAATCCTTATTAATTAATCCCAAATCTAGCTCTACTCTATTTGACGTGTGACCCCATAGGTTTCTATATAGTTGGTAGTAACTATTACTAACATGGAGCGGTGTCTAGCAACACATCCATGCAACCCAACCCATAGAAATAGTCAGTGATCCCGACAAACCTTTGTGCCCAATATGTCATATTGCATTATCCCTTTGTCTCCATATCCGGATTGGACACGAGACATAAATAGTCACACTCGTATATCCAATCCATAGTTCCTCGATCCTGGGAATATGCTTATACTAGCAGATAACATCAATATCTCCATATTGATTTATCTGAGTCTGGCCAGACATTCAATAAGCCTCATCCCTCGAGTGGCCGTAGATATTTACCCCCATTATGTGGGAGGGACAAATCCTATCTACATCACTACGATCTCTAAGCTTGCTTCCTATCACGCCCGATAGCCACCTTTATGATTACCCAGTTACGGTGTAACGTTTGATAACATCAAAGCGCAATATTTCACAACTAGAGTATCTAGTGACTTCAAGTCCAAGGATTGCAATAATAATAGCACTACGAAAAGCGATTGTGACTTCACATAATCTAATGTATCCTTTTCGTCGTGGGTCATCCAGTATGCCATTACTCCTAATGCATACCCATGTGTTGGATCGTGATATCTCCATATCAATCCAACCCCATACTAGTCTATAGATGATTGTCCCATTAATCATTATAATTGACTAGGGATATTTAAGAATATAACACCTTATATTCTAAGGACTTCATTCATGTTAGCATATCTCCATATTGAAAACATAATGAATCGTAAATCCATATATTTGTCACAATTAATTGATTGCCTCTAGGGCACAATTCCAACACTTTTCCCGAATTAGGGAGTTCATATTTTGGAAAGTAGAGGTACTCCCCAGACCTCTAATGTTCCAACTCAGGGTCCTCATGGTGACCGGAAGGGTTGGTTCTCACCAACCTTTGTCGATTCTTTGGAAAGAGAAACGTCTCAATTTCCCGATTTAACCCTTTTTGATTCAACAACAGCAATTTCATCAGAGTTGGACATCCACTCAGGAGACCTTTTATCTCCCAAACTGACAGGACAATTAACCACAACATCATCACAAACAAATTCAGCAAGTGTAGCAATATCTAAGGCTTCTCCAAGGTTTCCACCTCGAATAAAATGTTTTGCAAAAGGTGCTACATTAAAGTACCTTTTCCTGGGCAGATTTGCAAACTGGTGGCACACCTTCATCCTCAATTGGATCATCTTGACCGATGTAAGCGTCACTCATCTCTGCTATATATTCTCTGTGGGAAACCTTCTCCCTTTGTCTGGTTTGAAGTTTCCCCTCATCAGATTCAGGGTCAGGTTCCTTCTCACTTTCCTCCCGACTCCCACCAGTGAAATCATTACGCTGAACTTGATCAATGCGAAACTTTGGTTTCCTTTCAGCAGGGCATAAGGTTGAAGGGCCAAACGCATATGACATATTTGTGTTATAACCCAAGACAAAGTTTAGCATGGCTGTTGCCGACATCCAATTTCTATATCGTAATGGCACGTATTCAATTGGAATAACCAATCCCAATGCCACACCACATTCCTTGATATCGTGACCCATACGTCCACAATGATGACAAGATTGGTTAGTTTCTCATAACGAATGAATATCCATTCTTGGTGTTCAGCCAAAATCTTTGCCAAGGCTACACGACTGAGTGGTTCACTTACATCCAAAAAAACTTTCAAACGTAGGCAACGTCCCACCAAAGGACCAGATTTTGGGATAACAATTTCCGCAACATCTTCGGCCACCGCTCTGGTTTGGCAATCTGGTGAAAGATACCAAATATGTGCCCAAAGATAGGCTCTGTTGTAGCGGGCTTCTAACATCTTCCGCCAAGGGTACCATTTTTCCATGACAATCACATCTTCTTTGTAGAACCATGGTTGTGCTTGTAGGACCGACTCCCCTTGATCTTCAGATTCAAACACAAATTAGAACAAATTAGCACCCAACGTCTTGACTTCGAAGCCCTTCGGATCCTTCCAAGCTCTAGCCATAAATTTTTTGAGATTGTTGATGTTAATGTATCTGGTGGTAATGATTTTGCCGAAAACATTGCGTCGACAAATACTATGACCCTCCAATAGTGATGATTCCTTAACATTACACCCCCTTTTTTCCTTGTCAGTAAGCTGCTGATGAAACATCATATTTGGCTTCCGTCGCAGACTTTCCAACAAGGAAATCAAGTTGGTTATTCCTTGAACTGGACGGCATGGGATTTGGATTATTAATAAAAAGAGTATGGTGATTAGAAGATTTTGATGGATAGCAAGATGAAGTTGAGAAGAAAAGTTCAGCAGATAACTGCCAAAAAATGGGAGAGACTGCTAAAATAATAAGAAAAACGGCAGTTACAAAATACAGTTATCTCCTTGGGAAGGAGATAACTACTGGTAACTAAAATTTGTGACAAATACAGAAATTAAGGATGAAAGAAACCGTCACAATGGAACAAGGAAACTGACTCTATTGTATTCCCTAAAAGTTAGCCGAAGAAGTAGGAGAGGAGAGAGGGCAGAGCATTTCTGGTAAGCTCTTCGTATCACTAGATTATTTAGTCCTTGTTCCTCAAGGTTCTTCATAAAATTATTTGGGTATTATTTGGGCCTAGCGATTTGGTTAGCAAAACGAAGCAAGAATTTGGTAATCTTTTCGTGGTGTCGTAGATTAAACGTTGCTCTACAATACCACAAAATTTTACCAAATTCTTGCTTTCTTTTGCAAACTAAATCGCTAGGTCCAAATAATATCTGAATAATTTTTTAAGGAACCTGGAAGAATGAAGGGAGAACTACTATTATTTGTTTTAAAACTTTTTATTTCTCAAAAAACATTTAAACACTGTTTTATAAGCAGAAACAAGAAAATACTTGTTTAACATCAAATTTGGTCTTTTTTTCAGTTTTCTCAATATTACGCTGGAAGTTAGTGGGGTTAGCAAAAGTGTTTTTAAACAAGTTTTTTTAGCATATTTTTTCAACCGTTTTTTTTCATGTTTTTAAGAAGATACCAAACAGGCTCTTAGTATAATTATTTTATTATTAGCATATTGGCGTTGTATTAGATTAATACGAGTGGGGAGGAAAAAATCTGAAAACACTTGCCAAAAGTCTCCAAATCTGAAATTTTGTTTGGTAGATGTAGACGAGGGCTTGATGGGGACAGCTCGTGTTTCTGCAAGTAGAATAACAAAAAAAAGACATCCGGTTAACATGTTTGGGGACCGGAGATGACAGTCAGTTTGGGGTAAGAGCAAAGCAACGTATGTTATCCAGAGGTGAGACAGTGATAGCTGAGTTGAGTGTGGTAGATGCTGGAGCTATGTTCGTCTGTTGTGTCTTGTTCGTTATGAATGGGACATATCTTTTATATACAGGCCATTAGACGGACGTGGATGAGTATGCACGACGGTAATGGAACCCCTCGTGGTCTTACCGTCCGCCTAATTGAGCGGCTCGCAGATCGTATATGTAGGGATCGAGTTCCACAGGACCGTATATGTAGGGATCGTGTTCCACGACTTCAGGGGCGCGACAGTACATTCGCGGATATCTGGATAACATACGAGAGTCGCATGCAAGGCCGGCATCTCGTACGCGACATACCTTACTCTAGCCTCCAAGTCACTCGCACCCCCAAGTCCAATTATCATAAGGTACATATGCAAAGAACCCTGCCTCGCAGTCCTTCGCATATGGGTAGGCAAATGATGTGTTTCAGTGCTATGCAGAGCACAACGGATGCACACTTGTCCCTTATCCAGAGTGCCATGTGGCTGGTCGATAGTATGATTATTTAGGGTATCTACAGTAGGATTGGAACTCCGAATATCAAATTTTAAGATTCCGGTATATGGAAAGGGAATTCCGGAATTCTAGCTTCAGAATACTCTCCTCTCTTTCGGAATTTCAATCAATCAAAATAATATATTTTCCACTCGGACTCGACATGCGTAAGCTGTTGGAATAGATGCCCTAGAGGCAATCTAGTTTAGTATGAACAGTAATTGGCTAGAATATTCATTGTATTATTTATGGAGATATTTAGTATAATGAAGTCCTTAAGATTTAAAATTGTGTTGTTTATCTTAAATATACCTAGTCAATTATACTGATTAACAGGACAATCATCTATAGACTAGTATGGGCTTGGATTGATATAGAGATATCACGATCTAACACATGGGTATGCATTAGAGGTAATGGCATACTGGATTCACCCATCTCCAATAAGGCTACATACTAGTTATGTAAAGTCACAAGTGCTTCTCGCGGTGACAACGGTATTGTCATCCTTAGACTTGGAGTCACTAGATCATCTAGTTGTGGAATATTGTGTCTTGGTAGCGTCAAACACTACACCGTGACTAGGTAGCCATAAAGGCGCATATATGACACAATACGAAGCAAGCTTAGAGATCGTAGTGATGTAGATAGAATTTGTCCCTCCCACATAACGGGAGAAAATATCTGCGGCCACTCGAGGCACAGTGCTTATAGAATGTCTGGTCAAACTCAGATAAATCAATATGGGATATTGATGTTGTTTGCATGGATAAGGCTATTCTCAGGATCGAGAAAGTATGGATTGCATATACGAGTGTGACTTGTATGTCTCGTGTCCAATCCCGATATAGAGACAAAGGGATGAGACAATACTTGCACAAGGTTTGTCGGATGACTATTTCTATTAGTTGGGTAGGATGGATGTGTTCCTAGACACCGCTCCATGTTAGTATATAGTTGCTACCAACTAAGTAGAAACCTATGGGTCACACGCCATATGGATTGAACTAGACTTGGGAATTAATTAATATGAATAATTAATTAGAAAGATCAAAGTGCAACAACTAGCTAACTTAGTAGGACTATATGCAAGAAGGACTAATCTGAACTTGGTAGGATTAGGAGAGGACCTTTATGTAGTAAACAATGAGCTGTTGGACTATATAAAGAATGCTCGTAGCTTCCTTCCTACAGATAATACTCATAACATTATTTGAGCAAGGAGAGAGAGCAAGACAACACAAAGAGGCCATAGCCCCTTAGTGCCGTCCATCCCCTTACCCGTCGGCCACAAAGAGCAGGCCGAACCTCCTCTTGGTCTTCCGTTGCGTGATTTCTTCTTCCTCTTCCATCATTTCTAGCTAGCACAAGTATTTAGAAGATCTACATCTCAATCCTAGGCGTGGATCAACCGTAAAGACGTGACACTATTCGCGTTTGAAGTCATCACAGGAGATCCACAAGGTACTTGTTATGAATCCTTTACTACCGTTATGAATTCTCTTCCTGTGATACTTGGAGGGTCTTGTGTGGATCTTTTTCTTGTTTAATTCCGTTGCGTAATCCGTTACTATCAATAAAGTACTCTTGGATTTCGTTAAGTTGTACTAGCGAGGAACCTTCATGGGTTGTTTCAGTTGCTGCATTGGCCGTAGGCGTGCACGAGCTGTCTCTGCCTTCAGGATTAGTTTGAGAATTAAATAATTGCTATTTTGTGCGTGCTATGAGCAGAAACATTATTTCTATTTCTTGTTTGGACAAGGATGGTTTTACTATTTCAATAAAGAACAATTTTTGTTCAATTTATTTTGATAGTATTCACTACTGTAGTGGGCAATTGTTTAATGGATTATATATCCTTGATCTAAGCAATCATGTCTATAACATTAATACCAAGAGGATTAAAATAAATTATTTAAATACTGCTTATCTATAGCACTGTCGTTTAGTCCATATAAACGAGAAGCGTGTATTTGTATACCTTATGAAGGTCAAATATGAGTCCTTTTAAAAGTTAGAAGAATTCAAGAATGAAGTAGAAAAGAATCTTGGCAAAAGTATCAAGGCTTTACAATCGGATCGTGGAGGAGAATACTTGAGCCAAGAGTTTGACGACTATCTTAGAGAGTGTGGGATCATGTCCCAACTCACTCCACCCAGAATGCCACAATGGAATGGCATATCCGAAAGGAGGAATCCGACCCTATTGGATATAATTAGATCTATGATGTGTCAAACTGATCTTCCATTATCATTTTGGGGTTATACTCTATTGTGTGCAGCTTTCACCATTAACCGTGTTCCATCTAAATTGGTCATGAAGACTCCATATGAGATATAGAGTGGGAGGCGTCCCACACTGTCGTTCATGAATATTTGAGGTTGCGATGTCTATGTAAAGCGTTTACAATCAGACAAACTCGGGCCTAAGTCGAATAAGTGTAAGTTTGTGGGATACCCTAAGGAAACTAAGGGATATTACTTCTACAATCCAACTGAGAACAAAATGTTTGTTACTCGGACCGGCGTGTTTCTAGAGAGAATTGTCTCTAAAGAAGCAAGTGGGAGGATTGTAGAACTTGAAGAAATTCAAGAACAACAAACTACTAATCCTACTATGGAACAAGAACAGCAACCGCAAGATGTTGTGGAGAAACCTGTTCAAGTAGCACAAGAGCTCGTAGGTCGAGTAGAGTGCGCCAGGAGCCAGAGAGGTGTGGACTTCTCGTGACTGATTTTGGTGACACGTTGCTCATAAATTATGAGCCTACTCCCTATGGAGAGGCCATAAAAGGGCCGGACTCTCATAAGTGGCTTGAGGCCATGAGATCCGAGATGGAATCCATGTATACCAACAAAGTATGGACATTGGTGGAACCACCCGAAGGGGCTCGCCCCATACGGTGCAAGTGGGTCTTCAATAAGAAGATCGACATGGATGGTAATGTGATTACCTATAAGGGCCGATTGATGGCTAAAGTATTCAGACAGATTCATGGTATAGACTATGGTGAAACCTTTTCACCAGTTGCAATGACGAAATGCATCCGAATCTTACTTTGCAATGCAGCTTACTACGACTATGAGAATCGGCAGATGGATGTCAAAACATAATTCTTGTATGGGAATCTCCTTGAGGACGTGTACATGACACAACTTAAGGGTTTTGAAGATCCAAAGCAAGCCAACAAAGTATGTAAGCTGCTGCGATCCATTTATGGATTGAAACAAGCTTCTACGAGTTGGAATCGAAGTTTTGATGAAGTAGTCAAAGAGTTTGGCTTCATCAGAAACGGAGATGAATCTTGTGTCTACAAGAAGGTTAGTGGGAGTTCTGTTGCTTTTATGGTCTTGTATGTGGATGACATACTACTCATTGGAAATGACATTCCTATGTTTCAATCTGCTAAAGATTGGCTACGAACGTGTTTCTTAATGAAAGACTTAGGTGAAGCAGCTTATATACTCGGTATCAAGATCTATAGAGATAGATATAGGAAGTTGCTCGGCCTAAGTCAAAGTACATACATAGACAAGGTGTTGAAGCGATTCAACATGCAAGATTCCAAGAAAGGATTCTTGCACATGTCGCATGGAATCACCCTTTCGAAGAGTGATTGTCCTTCCAATGAGATTGAGAAGGAACGCATGAGTAGGGTTACCTATGCCTCGACCATAAGATCCATCATGTACGCCATGTTATGTACTAGACCAGATGTATCATACGTGTTGAGTATGACAAGCATATATCAGTCCAATCCAGGTGAGAGTCACTGGATTGCAGTCAAGAACATCCTAAAGTACTTGAGAAGAACTAAGGATGCGTTCTTGATATTTGGAGGTGAGGAAGAATTGCGTGTAAGAGGTTACACGGATGCAAGCTTCCAAACCGACATAGATGATTTTAGATTGCAATTGGGTTTTGTGTTTTGCCTAAATGGAGCAGCGGTGAGCTGGAAAAGTTCCAAGCAAGATACGGCGGCTGATTCTACAACAGAGGCTGAGTACATTGCTGCCAATGGTGCAACAAAGGAGGCTATTTGGATTAGGAATTTATTAACGGAGTTATTCCCAAAATCGCCGTTTATATGATTTTTTATATTATTTAATTTAAATGATATCTTCATATTTCTTTTGAGAGAATCGATATCCGCATTGATTTCAAAGTTTTTATATAATGTTTTCATAATTAAAACAATGATTTAGTTTATACCTTAACTTTTTTTTTCTTCTAATTTCAGTTTTTTTTGTTCCACTTTCCAATCAGAATTCTTCATATAGATCCTTGAATTTTCAGATCTGACATCGTCCTGGAATTTTAAACTCATCCCATCCAAAATATTCTATACATACACACCTCGTACACAATTCTTTCAACCCATCCAACACTTTTATCTTAACCCTTGGATTTTCAAATATGGAAGGGAGAAATTGAGATGGAAAGAATAGACAGAGAAGAGACAGATAGATGGGTCAGAGAAAGATGAGGAGATGGAGATAGACACGGTGAGAGAGACGAACGAAGAAACAGAGAGAGAGGGGAAGGATAAATAGAGGAAACGAAGCCGGAGAAATTGAGAGAAGAAGAAAGGAGGCGGAGAAACAGAGGGAGGGAGAAGGTAGGCGGAGAAACAGATGGAAGGAGGGAGGAAGGCGAAGATACAGAGAGCGAGAGGTGATGGAGCCGAGAGGGGAGGGAGCCGAGAGAGACATACTTGATCGACGACGAAGGGAGGCCATCACCGACGGGAAGAGGGTGGTAGAGAGAGAGAGAGTCGGAGCAGAGTTCTTCACATGGAGGGAGGCGACTGTTTTTGTGGAGAGAAAGTGAAGGGTTGGATGATATATAAAGAAATAGAGTTTCTAATGAACAGTGGAGATGCAATCTATCTAAGATCTGTGATATCTTAAAAATGTAAAGTAACGGCGCTTTTACAGTCAACGCCGTTAAACTTAGCGGCAGTTAATGTCCAGCGCCATTAAACTTAACACCTCTTATTTATAAACCGCCCTTTGCAGCCTCGAAAAGGCACTTTCTTTCTGAGCGCCGTTAATGTTAACGACGCCTATATTAAACCCGCCATTTGTGATGCTATAAACGACACTATTTGGCAGGCGCCGTTAATTTTAACGACAACTTTCATGAAACCGCCCTTTGCAATAATATAAACGGCTCTTCATGGAAAACCGCCGTTTTAGGAATCCCAGAAACGACACTTGCATAATACAAGCGCCGGGAAAGGATATTTTTCTAGTAGTGTGGCCACGTCATCAATCCACTAGTGTTCAAGGGTGTTTTCAAATATGACGTTTGGGCTTCCTTCAAATTGAGAAACTAGAGGATGATACTATGTCCCTATAGGTTATTTGTGTTTAACCCTCTATCTCATAACACCAACAATTAACTCAATAATTCATCATCTTGTCATACTATCGTTTTCTGTAATGTAGACAAATGGTTTTAAATCACCATTCACAACTCATAACAACTCAACCAGTTAAGTTTATTGATTTATTGGCTATGTTTCCAACTTTACCAGAAAATTGTTCAGCCAAATTTGCATCACATCTGCACCGTGCAAATTTGCATAACATTCATGACTATGTGGCCAGCATACCTAAAGTTATGAACCTGGCCAAATTTTCTTGATTAAATTCTTAGGATGATTCATTCAACTGTCTTAAGATTAGTCGACAAATGCTAACTAACGTACCTAAATGACAAAGCTAACATGTAGCTAGCGCACCTAAATCATGAACATAGCCAAAATGTTATGACTAAATTGTGGTGCATGCTCTACGAGAACTATTCATTGGTTGTTCCACGAGAAGTGGACGCCGGTGGTACCTAAATTGATCAAAATTGGCCAAATTTGCATGATTAAATTGCCCGCGTGGAAAAAATGTGGCTTGAGATGTTTTAATCACCTTCGAAATCACAAAATCAATTAGGAATGGAACCAACCACCTAACCCAATTTGATGAATAGATAATGAGGGTTTAACAACTAATATGTATGGTTGGCTGTGAACATTAACATAAATTATGTCCACATTTATTTATTTATTTATTTATTTATTTATTTAGTTCACAACAAATATGTAATTATTCAATATAAGTGCCTGCATGTTGACAAATGATTAATGGCATGAACAGAAACCAGTAGCTTCTTCCCTGGACACTTCCCATCCCATAACTTCCAACACCAAAGATTCTTATTCACAACTCATGACAAATAACTTGATAACTTTGATAATTGTGTTCAGTTTTATACAATTTTTAGATAGGATTACATCATTTGGAACCATATCTTTGCCGGTATCATATAATCTAAATAAAATTACTCTTTTGAATACTCCATTATTCGTTTTAAATATGAAGCAACTACAGTAGAAAATAGTTTGGAATTGGTTTGGTCCTGCATTCATATGGGTTGACCCTAACTAATTCATTTGAAGTATTAATGTCATATTATAATAACATATTAAATTTTATAGAGCCCGAAGATGTTTATTTATAGAGGCACCAGTGCATCGTCAATGCCTTCAGTGCACTACCCTTCACTAATTGTTGAACTCGAACTGTAAAAATGAAAAAAAAAAAGAAAAAAAAAAACTCGAACTGTAAAGCATTCACAAAACGAACTTGACGATCCAGTTGACAAGTGCTGCGACTACTAACTATGACTCCTAATCCGTGATGAGATGATTTGACTTTAATACTTCAAATGACTTGTACTACTCTGTCCCAGCTCTTGCCCATCATTGGGAATATTTGACTCGTATATGGGTCACTTTGACCGGGTGATTTTGATAGCAAAATAATGCGATTTTTCGACAATTTTTTCACGCTGTTATAGAGCAACTTATACTCTACAACACCATGAAAAAATTATCAAAAAATTAAATTACTTTACTATCCAAATCACCGAGTCAAAGTGACCCAGTGAATAGTGGTAAAAGTCAAAATGAATGGGAAGAGCTGGGACAGAGGTGTAATTTTGTGAAATTACAGTTGAGCTCATTTTCTAACTCTATCAATCTAGAATGATTTGACAGTTTGACTTGGTTCATGCTTGTACGGTATATGATCATTAAAGTCCAACGCGAGATCCTGCACGAAAGGTATCATGGCTTCAAGCTTTGTTAATCTCAAGAATTCAAAATATGTTTCTCTCTAGTTTTCTTCTATATTTCATGTGTTTGTTTCAATGTTGTACGTGCTTCTTGCCCAAACTTAAATGCTGTTTTTTTTTTTAAAAAAAAAGTACAACATGCTTTTTGTCAAATTCTTTTAATTTTGACTTCTTCACATGTGACCATGTCACTTTGACTTGGTGATTTAAATAGCAGAACGATGCAATTTTTAACATTTTTTTCATAGTGTCGTAGAGTAAAACTTATTCTACAACATCACTATAAAAGTATCAAATTTTGACATTGTTTTGCTAATTAAATCATGAATCAAAGTGATATAGTGAATAATGGTTAAAATCCACACATGAAATACCTGAAAGGACGGAGAAAGTACATAATCCAATTCATTTCGAAAAAGAGAATAATTTGAGAATCAGATTCCTCTATATATTTTACTGCGATTACTAGCTACATGTCAGTTAATTATATAACACGACCCGGTGATTGTACTCGATTTGATTTGACTATTTGTATGCATGTCTATTGTCTTGATGAGTAGAAAGGGATGCAGAATGAAGAAGTAGGTGGAGTGTCGGTTACAAAACATATCAAATGCTGAAATATATTCAAAAGAATTATGGCCTGTAGCTTGCTTTTATTTACTTTTTAATAAAATACTAAAAAGAAAAGTATTATTGAAGTTAGATGTTATTTGATGCTTCTACTCTTCGGCAGCATTGTTGGACCAGTTTTGGTTTCATTTATTTATTTTAATAAGAGAAATCAAACTTGCACGATCGCAAGAAACTTCAAACTGTCCTTAGGTTGTTCCCCTCTGACAGGTGGTTAATATATTAATCATCAATTCCTGCCATTCAGGTTTTATGGCAACCCATATTTATTATTTCTATTATTATTTTAGTTTTTACTTGAGATAATTAAATGAGACACAAGTCCACAAGATCTTGTTCCTTCATTTGGTGAGGGAATTCAAATTTGAATCTGAACATTTTTCTTAATTTTATGAATCTTTATTTGTTGTCTCCAATCTTTTTTGAGGGAAATTTCGAAAGTGGTAGCCAAACCCAATTGATCCGTGATCATTACATTGTTAATCCAAAGAGGCGTTTCGACATAAAAACTAATATTACTTCAAGTAAAACCTCTACTAACAAACAAGTGAGCTGCTTTGTTACCTTCCGACTAACATGCATAATGTTCACCCCCTCAAAAAAAGTCATCAGAGTGCTACCTTTTATCAGCAGATTCTTCATGTTCATCGACTTCAATCTTGCCGTGGTTTTGAACCACCTAATAATGAAACACGGTGAGATAATTAAGGTGAACATTTTATCATATTTTTCAAAACATGTTTCAAACTTGAAACTCAATGCGTATACATTTTATATGATACGAAATATGATGTATGACTTAACCGTTCATCGACTTCTCAATGATGACGTATCTCTCTCTCATGGTTCATCGACTCCCCAATGAGCACGAAATGTTTACGAGAATTTTTGCAATGAGGTTCTATGTGGTTGGAAGTAAAATATGTTCATATAAAATATTTTCCTAATCTTCTTACCTGGTAAAATAATTTTCTTTAAAAAATCTAAAATGATTTACAAGTTTTAAATTTCAAGTCCGTTTTCAGATTGTGTAGAAGCCCTCCATCACCAATTACAACTGTTGCTGCCATCACCTTTTCAACTCCTCCTGCCGCCACCACCTGACCCACTGCCACCTCCTCCAACCACCACCTCCACGTGCCCGCACCTCCTTCTGCAGGGCCCGTGGATTTAGTCAAGCCGCGCACAGACACCACGGTTCTAAAAGGAAATGGATGTTATTAAGAAGAAACAAAAGCAACATGATCTCACAAAGCTTGAAGGGTGTTTTTTTAGCAATTTCAATGCAAGGGTTATTTTGGACCAGCAAAAAACTGGTACCATGTCCAGTCTGTTTTCTTTTGACTCTCCAACCAAACCACATAACCCAATTCATCATTAGACATTTTTTAATGAATTAAATATTTTGAAATTCCCAAATCTGTCTGCTTGACCTAGCTAATGCAACCCTACATTTGATATTTACCTCGAGCACTCAGATTCATTATATTCTCTAGTCTCTTGTAAATTTAATCAAAATTAAACAAAAAAGTGAGCTCAGAAATAAAATTATTAAACAATTAAAAAATTAAATATTTATGTCTAATGAAGTTTTCCGTTAATCAATCACAGTCACCCTCAAATTACATTTTTTGAAAACACATGTCAGAAACCAAAAAATGAAAATGATTTTTTAAATTTTCAAGCTTTTTTTTTCTTGCTTCTTCCTCTTCCGAATGCAAGACATTACCTACTACTGATAAGTATATTACTCCCCACCAGCACCATTTCTCTCATCTCCAAGACCTTTTTTGGTGTCTATTTGTTGTCATTGTCTTAAAGCACACCCACAAAACAGCTCTCTGTTTTGATTCTTGTGTGGGTTTTCAAGATATGGGTCTCTAATTCTGAAGGAACAGACAGAGGAACCCATTTGGGGAAATTGCTCAAGACCCACAAAGGTAATTGCTTTTCTGTGTAATGGTGATGATTTGGTGGTGGGTTCATCAAAAGTTAGGGTTTTATAGCTTCTGTTGCAATTTGAAATTCTGGGTTTTGGGGTTCTTGTTCATCTTTAATGAGGGTTTTAGAGTCCTGCTTCCTTTTCTTAAACTTGTGTTTCAAGAATTGCTAAGTCCTTCATACATGTCAATGCTTGCTGGTGTGAATGAGGTCACATTTTTAAATTTTCTTTTGATGCTTCTCTCAGGTCTCCTTTGGTTGTTGGTTGGCTTCTGGAATTTGGTCTTTGATAAACTGATTCAACCTGTGATCATCTGAAGAGGTATGTGATATATATACATTTTTTTATATGTTGAATGATCCTTTGGTACTTATAATTGGTGTTTCTTGAACTGTTTGTGACCGAAAACGATATAGTAGGACATATTCATGAACTATGAAAATTGATATGCATACACATGGACTATCTTGCAGGTTTATTTGTATCATTGGAAACAATGACTGATCTCAAGACGGGACTATCAAAGAGAACACATGTTCTGAATCTAAAAGTGTGGGAATTGATTGGAATTGGAATCTTTGTGGGGATTTTCATTGTGGTGATCTTTCTGCTGCTATCTTTTTTCCTCATGTCGCGGAAGAAAGCCAAAAGGCTTAGCGAAACACTCCCAGTTTCCCGAATCCCAACCGTGTCGAAGGACATCAAAGAGATAAAGATGGAACATAATTTAGCTCACAATCTTCCGGACGGTGATTTCCTCATCTTCCACGATAAGGTTAATGAGAAAGATTCGGACAAGCTTCTGATTCATCCCACAATAGACAAGATTAGGACTTCAGATTATAGCAATCAATCAGACTCCTTCAATACCTTAAAGAGGGATAGCGTGTCTTCCCCAACATTTGGTTTGTCCGAAACCTCTCAACTCGGTTGGGGTCATTGGTTTACTTTAAGGGATTTAGAAATCGCAACAAAGAGGTTTTCGAAAGAAAATGTTATTGGTGAGGGAGGATATGGAGTTGTTTACCGTGGGATTCTAGCAAATGGGACTCATGTGGCTGTAAAGAAGCTCCTTAATAATCTGTAAGTTGCCAAACATGCTTCTTTTAGTTGTTTTTTCACATTTAGAGTCAACTTAGTTTTTGTGAAGCTATCCAACTTGTGTTATGGTGCTTTCTGATATGTTAATCGTAGAGGACAAGCAGAGAAGGAATTCAAGGTGGAGGTAGAGGCTATAGGTCATGTGAGGCATAAGAACTTAGTTCGTCTTCTGGGTTACTGCGTTGAAGGAACTCACAGGTACTAAATTGATTATTTGAAACCTCTCGACGCTTTTCTGTTATTTTCGTTAATTTTTCTTCATTCTAAAAAGTATACTATAGTGTACATCACATCTTCAATATGTAAGAAACTGGGAAAAATTGGAAATTGATTGCCACTATGGAACATGTTATGCATACTTACCAACAACTATACCTGCATATTCATTCTTTGACATTATGGGCAGATCCACCTTGAGAAATTGGTCATAAATTCCCACTCGTGCTAGTTATATTCATCTAACCTCATTTATTATCTCAACCTAGCAACGGTGGCCTGTAAAATTCCTTTGCCTTGTCCCTTTCCATCTCTGACCCACGACTTTGACAATAGTGAAAAACCCTTCTTCTCTCTGGTTAATGTCTTCATATAACTGGTTAAATGTTTTCTTCTTGTCTTCATATAACCTTGTCTTCTTTCCATCTCCGTTTGGTTGGTGGTAAAACATTTTCCTGTAAAACTTTTTCCCTTGTTTTGGTGCTGTTTGGTTGGAGGTAAACTATTTTCCTGTGAAATGTTTTCCCTCAAATGATGTAAAATGAAGAACAACTCATACTAACACCTTCACCACCAATAACCACCACTACATCTTCGCCACCCATCACTGCCACTGCCGTCACGGCCCACTGTTTTGGCCAGTGTCAACCAAACACGAGAAAATAATTGCAGAAACAACTTTTTCACACAAATTTTTTTACGCGTAGAATATTTTCCCTTGTAGAATATTACTGCGAACCAAACAGAGCCTGAAAGTTGGAAGTTTCTCATTGTGATGGCCATGCTTCAGCATTTATTCCCTTAGCTCTAGGCTGAACTTTTGAGTCTGTCTCCAAAACTGAGCATTAATTGCTTTCAAACTATTCCAATAACTACATAGAAGTGTCGGTACAGTAGCTAGAACTGCTCTATAGTGCTTGAACCTAGGGAAATCATACCAAGTGACCTTTCGCAAATATACACATTTTACAATCCATTTCTATTACATTTCAGGATGCTGGTTTACGAGTACGTCAATAATGGGAATTTAGAGCAATGGCTTCATGGAGCTATGCAGCAGTACGGATACCTAACTTGGGAGGCCCGCATGAAAGTCCTCCTTGGAACTGCTAAGGCGTATGTTTTTCCTCTTTAATCATTGTCACCCACGGCATTTCTACCCTTCATCTCCTCTTTACACACGTCCTAAATTCTCTTTCAGGCTCGCGTACTTACATGAAGCTATAGAGCCCAAAGTGGTGCACCGAGACATCAAGTCGAGCAATATACTAATAGACGATAGCTTTGATGCTAAAATATCTGATTTCGGATTAGCCAAGTTGCTTGGTGCTGGAAAGAGTCATATTACCACTAGAGTCATGGGTACATTTGGGTAAGCATTTTATAGACATTGGAATGGATAACCCATGAGATACATGTCCTGATAACTTATCTTTTTACAGATATGTCGCTCCAGAATATGCAAATAGTGGCCTCCTAAACGAGAAGAGTGATGTATACAGCTTCGGGGTTTTGCTCTTGGAAGCAATTACTGGAAGAGATCCGGTAGATTATGGCCGCGCAGAGCAAGAGGTAAGCCCAATGACCCAAAAAAAAGAAAAAAAAATAAAAAAGCACAAAAAAAACGAAAAAAATTCACTCGTGTCTCGGATCATTTTGCTCATCCCACTTTTGGGTTTGGTCATTCTTGTAGGTAAACTTGGTTGATTGGCTGAAAATGATGGTTGGCAATAGGCGTTCAGAAGAAGTGGTGGATCCTGTCATTGAGGCGAAACCCTCTACAAGCGCACTTAAACGGACACTTCTGACTGCTCTGAGGTGCGTCGACCCGGATTCCGAGAAGAGACCGAGAATGAGCCAAGTCGTCCGCATGCTCGAGTCGGAGGAATATCCCATTCCGCGAGAGGTTTGATTATGATCTTTCATTTAGCAATGCCTTGTCTACCATATGCATTCCACAAATCAAAGTTACCATTCTTTTATTATCTTTCTAAGAAGTTTTGATGGTTTACAGGACCGGAGACGCTCAAGAAACAATGTGAAAAACGCGGACGTTGAAGCTCAAACGAAAGGTTCTGACACAGATAAGAGTGAAAATCCAAACCCAAGATCAGAAGGCAGAAGGAAGAGCAGACAATAATCAAAGAAACAAAGCATTTACTACAAGTTATTATGATGAAGTTAGGGAGGTCTCAACTTAAGGGGTCTTTTCTCAATTATTTACTTTCTATAACACGATAGAGAATTGTTTTTTTGCGTGATAAAGATGAATTTGGAAGTGAATAGAGCTACAAAGGATAGTTTGTAGTTTGTACAGATATTTGTGATTGTTATTTCATTTTTCGTTGAATACGTAGATAACTTAGAAGAGTGGACAAGGATTGTTAATCAGTTCCTGTTGTGTGAAATGAGGTTTGAGTTGTATCACAAAAGAACTAAGTACTCATCTAGTGAGAAAATACATCTTAAAGTTCTATTTATATTTGTTGTTTAAATTTGTTGAGCAAATGTTAAATATCATGTAGATACTCCAATAGCATATAGAATTATTAAGGAAAGTTCTATGGGTTATGAGATTGGCCAAATGGTTGCATTTAAGGTCTCTGGTTTTTAGAATCTGATTTTTCAGTCCATGTTTGAAATGAAGAGAAAGATAAAGATAAATAGTTTATTTTCGTCACAACCACATGTCGAGATATATCAGATACTACTTCTTAAGTCTCTTGGTTACCGGTCAATGTATCCCGTTTAATATCCCAGGGAAGAAAGGAGGTGATTATCAGGATACATTTCCCTAGTAGTGCTTAACATCGACCACACTAGTTAGAATTCTGAAAACCTGGCCAGGATAAACGAATGATGCACCTCTTAAATATCCTATGTAGCTTGGGCCTGTGAACTCTATGGTTGTGACCCTACTCTGATTTCATTTCCTGATGGCCAGACTGGAAACTGATAATCAATTGCGCGACACCACATCAAACTGTTTGAGACTAGTTCAGGCTCGCTCACGGCCGCAATTAGGCCACTCAACAAGGAGAGCGCAATGGCAAGGGCAGCACTAATTCGAGCTCAGAAGGCGCGGTGACGGGGGAGAACGAGGGCTCGCCTGTTTGGGGCCACTCCGTGTTCTTTTTTTTTTTTTTTTTTTTTTTTGGGGGGGGGGGGGGTGGGGGGGGCGCTCTGAACTGTTATAGGATAGATGACATAATCATGATATTAGAAAAAATAGTAGTCAGCTCAATGGGGGTTAGGCCTTGGTGGAAGAACCCACGATTGTCGATAATCTGAACATGCTATTCAACTCGCTGCTCTAAAACGGACCCTGGTTTTCATTCCTTACGCGGGGACAACCTTAGTTAATGCGTGTACGTTTGGCCATTCAACGACTCGTTTTCCGGCCTGTCTTGTCCTGAAAGTTAAAGTCAAAATAATTTTTGACACACACTTTTAGTCTGCTGTGTGACATTGATCAATCAAAGGCAAAGACAATTGAGCTGTTACTTTCTTGATAACTATAGAACAATCGAAGCTTCATCAGTCAATGGGTTGATATCGTGTTAGTTAGCACTTCCTAATCACAACTTGCCTTCCAGAAGAAATATAATCTAATCTCCTGTAAAAGTCTGGAGAAGACTATGATTAGAAGCTAAGAAATGACTTGTAATAAATTTAATTTAAAAAGCTGCTTATGCACTGGCATTTCGCTGTAACTTCGTTTGGGGCGTCTTACATGACAAGCGTGATTGGCTTTCATCGTACAACTACTTCCGTGTGAGGTCGCCCCTACGGCGTAGCTCACTTGGTAGGGGGGGGGGGGGGGGGGGGGGGGGGGGGGAGTGTAACATTTTAAGCACCCTACCTTGCAACTCAAGTGCCCTGGTTGACTGAAACATATCGCGCAATTTACCTCATAAACTATTTCCGGAAAGATATTTACCCACTATACTATTGTCGGGTCCCTAATAATATGAGGGGTACATACTTTTATGAGAAAACAGCAACCACAGAAAGTTATCGAATTGCTTGAAACATGGGCTTGGTCATGGATAAAAAAGGTTCTAACTTGATAGAAACATATCATCTACCCAAATCAAATCCTGCATTGTCTTGGTCCGGAATGCAAAACCTCGAACTTGTAGTATTATAGTAGCTCTATAATATTACGACAATCTCTTCAAAACAATTCCAGACAGAGCGAGTTCATTTATATTGTGCATATGAAGTTCTTGCGTTGCTGACAAAAAAACTATAAAACTATAATTGCAGATAGATACCGGACTATACATCGTTACAAACCTCAATCCTTTCTGTAGAGTAATAGAGAAAATAAGAACACAAGGCTCTCACTTCTGACTCATAACAATGCGAGTACAAGCCAAATAAGAATAAAGGGCATATCATTCAAGTCGGGTGTATTGTGATTACAGAGAGAAAAGAACCAGTTTAGTTTCTTGATGAATGAAGGGTGCTGGTGGTAGGAAGTATATGATGCACAATGACCTGCTAACAAACAATTTTACACAGATAAAACTCAAAGTCACAAAAGGCTGATGGAAGTAGATACACTAGTGTGGTGCGTCACTAGGAGGACCGGTTCGAGCATTCAGTAATGGCTGGAGTGCTTTAACGACAATACTCATGTTGGGCCGGAAATCAGCTTCGTATTGCACACACAACGCAGCCACAGCAGCCATCTGTTCAATTTATAAGAAAATCACGAGAGGGCCAGGTCAGAAAACAAGAAATTCACGAGATCGTAAGTTGGAGAACAAAAGTAACTAGTGATGACAAAGTTATCAATCTATTTTTATGAATATTGAGGTTCTTCTGATGAATACCGAGTGCCCACGTGTTGGATTGATAATAGTCGCATAACGCACGTATTGAGAACTAGAAATGACACAGTTATCAATCTAGTTATACAAATATTGAGGGTTTTCTTATGACTACCGAGTGCACATGTCTTAGATTGATATGGCAATTTGGAATGGCTGACAAGCCCGCTAATAAGCCTATCTTTTAGATTCTATCTACTTAATCAGCGTAGTTCATTTAAAGTTCCATATCCTCCAATGAGTGCTGTGTTTTTAGATACACGGCTAAGAACATTTTATTCGTCCCATATTTGAACACAAAACTTGCTTTTGTGTTCATCTTTGACTGAGCTGCTGATTATGCTACTCATCCCGTGGAAACTAGGTTTAGGCTTTCTCACGATCAAAGATAAAATTTGTGCTTCTGAAATATTCTTCAATGTCTTCCGTGGACAAAAATGATCCGTGTGCTCTTAGTTCCATAGTGAACTTTTCAACACAGAGATATACTAGTCTTGGTTGCGTGTCCAATAAGACATGAAATAAAAGTTGCCAGAGCTATTACTATATACTCCCATCACACAGAACTCAGAAACGGGGCGTTTTCTGTATATATGCGCGCCTATAACATGGGCCTTCATGACTTAAATATGAGAGAACATTGGTGTCTTATGGCTAAATGTTGTCACAATGGGGAGAACTGCATCTATTGTATAATTCAAATGCTTTGAAAATTTGGGTAAACTATTTACTAATCGGACAAGCTTTTGATCCGCACATGTCAGAGGGATGCAAAAAGTGGTTCTATGCCTAAAATCGTAACATTTGTGTGCTTCAATGGAGTGCTTTATGTATTCTATCTTTAGCATTATGTTTACTTGGTCCCAACTATGAGATCAAATATAACATTATTCTAAGAGATTAGCATAATTCTAAAGCAAATGTGCTGTACCTTTAGGCATTAATAGTTGTAAATAGAATTACACATGTTGTAATTTATGCATTATTCGTTGTACATCGGTGCATAATCGCAGTTTCACCTTGGAGCAATTTTGTACTAAGTAGGTTGGTTTTCACTATTCAAATGCTAGATAAAGCATTAGCAATAGCATTTCCATTGGAGATGCTATCAGCATGTCGCAGAAGATAAAGGATCTTCTGCATATCACGTGAGTTTATTTTTCCGTCAAAAGTAGTTATGCCTGTGCAGTTATAGGATCCAAGTATGTAGCATATTCAAAAGACCAACAAATTCCCAATGTTATTCATATCTGGTGAACTTGGTAGTAGAATAGGAAAGCAAATATAGGAGTGCATCATATTTGTAACAATATGTTTTCAATAGAAATTACCTTGGCAACTGCCTTGGGAGGGTACTCTCCACCTAATCTACTGTCAACACACTGTTTCACCTTGTCTTCACTGAGTTTTGGTGTAGCCTACACAAATTTACATAAGAAATTGGTTAGATATAAAATGATGACCAGAGAGCTGTAACAATAACACAAGATTACACAGATTAAAACATGCAAAGAAACAAAATGGCCAAGAGCAAGTGAGTACCCATGTCACAAGAGACTGCTGTCCACGAGGCAATGTATGGTCAACAGGTTTACGCCCAGTCAAGAGTTCTAGGAGGACAACACCGAAGCTATAAACATCACTCTTTGAGCTCAGCTGTCCAGTCATTGCATATCTGCAGATCAAAATGATAAATTCAGAGAGCAGTGGATCTGTTTAAGATGCAAGCTTCAATGTGTGTGTCAGAGTGACAGTGAGAGAAAGACTCTGGGAGCAGAGAGTATCCCAGGTCAAACAGAACATGCAATTCATAATAGCATTTAGGCATCTTACTCTGGAGCATGATAACCAAAGGTTCCTAATACACGAGTAGAATGCAGACGTGCCGCCATATCAGGGGCTTGATTAGAAAGATCAAAATCTGCAATTTTTGCAACATCGTCATCAAAAAGCAGAACATTGCTGGATTTGATGTCTCGATGGATAATATGAGGTTGTGCTTTTTCATGTAAATATTCGAGTCCTCTTGCAGCCCCAACCGCGATTTTAACCCTTTGCGCCCACGTCAGAACTGGACCAGGTTGTGCTCCCTTGACCCCTTTTCTTCCTACACCAACAAAGATAGGAACATTAAGCATATTTTGTAGCAAGTACGAAGCATTTGGCTTTTGATGAAAAGTACCCTTCGTAAGATAAACAGAAGTTAAGATATATAATTTAAGATATTTGCTTTTCAAACACATGTTTGCAAACATTTTCCTTTTGAGATCTAAATTTATTGTGTTGCTAGCATTTTCTACTCAAGACACATATAGTTAGTAGCAATCCACTCATCACATGCCTATTCTCAGATGGCACTCTTTTTCTACAGAAAGTGACTCGAAGAGCATTTACTTCGAAAGTTTGGAAATCACCTTGGGAAGAAGTTGGAACCAATTTAAATAAGTGTCATACGTTGGCAGTAAGCATACAAGCAATCTGTAAAATCAACTTTGCAGCAAGAAGCTACAGTCATTTCTCATAACCGAACTTACACACACTAACCACAGGAAGGCTATAACATATATTTATGGCTGACGAACTACAATCATAGTTGAGCAACAAAAAAGTAAAATGATTCCTAGTTCATTTAAGGAGTTAAGTCTTAATCATTTCCAAGGAGGGTGTATGGAAATAATCATAAACCCACATCTAAAACAGAAATTCTAACAATGCTTACCATGAAGAATATCGTGAAGGGATCCATTTGATGCAAATTCATATGCAAGGACTCGAAGCCCTCCATCCACAGAATAACCAAGAAGCCCAACAACATTATCATGTTTAAGTCTTGATACCATTGAGACCTGTCAAACAACAAGGTAAATGATCAACTGTGTCATGCCTTATGATAAATAACTTCCTACCGCATAAAGCATCGCAGTATCACCAACCTGTGCCAAAAACTCTTGATCGGGCTGCTTGCTGGAGTCTAACTTTTTAATTGCTGCAGCCTGTCCGCTTCTGAGAAGACCATAGAAAACCCTTCCATATGAACCCTCACCTATTAATGCCTTAGTACCGAAGTTGTCTGTGACTTCTTTCAATTCATCTACAGAAATAGCTGGAACAGCAATAGGCTGGATTTCTATGCTCTTTGTGTCCTTAGGTGCAGCTTCTGCTCCGTGATAGCCTCCAGGGTTGCCTATATGATCAATTTCATTTTGTTTAGCATGAGCAAAGGCCCCCCAAAAAGATTAAACGAGAACAGAATGACAAGTGCTGAAACAGGTAACATTTGACAATGGCACAGCATAGATCCAAAGAACTGATACTCGTAAAGTGGGTAAAGAAACAAATTTCAAGAAAGCACAGGTGGTATGCAAACAAGGCGAAATGTTGCCTTAAACTGTTGGTGTTCAACCTACAGAAATGAAAATCAAGACTACTGAGCCAAAATGCTTCTCTCAAACTTAATCAAGCAATTTGATATCAACCTAGAATATATGGTTCTCACAAATGTATGTGCAGTTCATCTTTCGTCAAATTGATTCAACATTGCATGTTGTCAAGACTCAAGATATGACTAGTAAGCATAGACAGTTACCTGCTGAGTTGTGTGTCATGAATGGCCCATTGTCGGCGGACTTATGCATATCATCGTCTCCACAACAACCAAAGCAACTCATGATTCCTTTTTCTCAAAATGACCAAACTGCACATATCAACAGATTCATTCAGAGCGCGAATTCTCAACAGTTCCGTTGTCAGACAATGAAAGTTAGAGAGCCATAGCTCTCAAATTTACAAATTATTGCCAATAGTTAGCAACTACTAGGCATCATTCTTTCACAAACTCAGTTCCGCTTTAGACAAGCAAGACCTATAGATATGTCAAAATCTCTACATAGTTCATACTGGTTTAACTGCATAAGAGCAACACATGCAAGGCTGAATAAATAGCCACTTTCGCTAAAAATAGCCACTTTCGCTGCGATCAATCAGTAAAATGACAATATGCTTCAATTACGCTATTGATGTGTGGGTAATCTTACAGAGACAACACAATTCAGTACATAGAAGTGCCATTTTCATCTAGAATTTCCCCTTCATTCATGAAAAACCCATAAGAAGTTGAAGTTCCCTACACCAATCGGCTGGGATAAACAACAGAACCAGCCGATCCTAAACCCCAGAAAATTCTTGAAGAGGACAACTCCTCCAAAACCCAAGAAATCCACTAATCACTTCACCAAATTCAGATCAAACCCACAAATCAAAACACAAGAAAAATTTACCCAAAAGAGATTTTTAACAACCACAAACCCGGAAAGTGCAAGAATCCACAAAACCCAGATCCAGAACAAACCCAGAAACGAAATCAAAGCTTTAAACTGAAACAAAGATTACTGGAGCAAATAAACCAAAACCCATCTCCCATAAAGCATAGATCAGTGAACAAGCAATGAAATTCAACGGGTCTGATGAGAAAAACCAGAACAGAAGTTACCTTTCTCTTCTCTTCGTCTTTGGGGGTTTTTGTGTACACACTGGTCTTCAGTTGCCAGTGTGGTTCTGGTGCTTGGAATAAGAAATTCTGAGTTGTAACAGCCACCGATTAGATTAGATATAGAGGAGAGGACTGAACAGAAAAAAGATCAGAGAGAAGAGGATTCGGAGAAAAGCCGGTGCGCGTTCTTGTAAAGACTTTGTTTTTCTACAAAATTAAATAAAGAAAATTGGAGAATGGGTCCAAGCCAAAAATTGGAAGAAACCGACGAATTCTTTAGAGAAAATGAGAAATGAATGAATGGTTTCTTTTCTTCAGTTGGTCGGCTGATTGTAAAGTCAAATTTCTTTAAATTTGATCAACTTGGGGTTTTGGTTTGATTAGTCCCCATTTGGAGAATTGAGAACTTATCTTTGATTAGTTAAGGGCAAATAGGCATGAGTATTGACTCTTAGTTTGAGTGTGAATTACAATAATCTTGCGAGTTTAAGACTAATTACGCGCTCTACGCGCCTTGCCGGGCTTGCGTAACATCGCGAGAGTAATTGGAACGGGATATTTTAGCTTTGAAATAATCATGATTGACGTCTCGCTTTGAAGACGGACTTGTGCTTCATGACATAAAATATTAGTGTGTGGCTTGCTACATATGTTGGGTGTCATATGTGAAAATTTGGATACAAGCACACTCAAACAATTAGGTGGTTGCAATTTCGTTAGAGCTCAGTAGCATGAGCCTGTAACTAAGCGGGACATTAAAATGATAGAATCAGTGGATGGTAATTCTAACCCACCACGGGTTGTCAAAACATGTCAAACATTTCGTTAAATATCGTCACTTGGATTTCTACATTTTTGCGCGTCTAAAGAGATAAGTCGTGCAAGCAAATGCAATTTCATAAAGAGAAAAATGTCATTTGTTTGTATCAGGCCATCTATAAACGTCGGGGGATAGGGCGGATGATGCCAACTTAGTAGCTCCGACAGGAAGAGCGAAGAGCGGGGATTGGCTAATCAAGCATGGGACGAGGACGGGGGAGCCGAGCACCGTATCGCGCCTAGGGGCTCCACACTCGCTCTCTATCTTTCTTCTCTACGACTTCCTCTCCTCCGCAATTCTTCTGCCATTTCTCTCATAATGTATGTTTAACATTAGGGTAAGCCATTCCAATGGTGTGAGAATATGTCAATCATGTAAATATGAAGAACTTAATGATTGATGGAAGGGGCGGGTTAGGGCATGGGAAACTCTTCACCATTATGGACAATCTTACAATGGATTTGAAAAAGGAATACATTGATTCAGCTCGGTGCTATTCTATTCAAGATTAATTTATTTAGAAACTATGTACTACACCATCTTATTAATGTCTACCACTATGATCAGTGATCCGTTAAGAACATATTTACATGTCTTGGATTTGGGATAGGGGTCTTGGATTCTAGTGTAAAACATTGTTCATATTTTTTTTGGTGTGTGTTTTCATCTGTTGTGGTAGCGGGTAAAGAGACATAAAGAGTGTTTTATGAGCTTTTGCACATGTGGACGCCCCCATGTGTTTAGTGAGATGTGAGAGAGGCATTGTGGCATTTTGAAGTGTCGTAAGGCCGAGTTAAGGGTGTTGAAGTGCCCAGCTTGTATCCATAAAAAACTTCGTGCTTAACCATCCACCACTTTAACGAAAAGATGAATTGTAAATTTTGAACGACTTTGACGCTATGATGATGTGGTGTCTAGACTCTAGCTAATAGGGCACTAGTAAACACGAACGCAGTTTTTGAGCATTTCACATACTTACATAATTCTCATTAATCAATATTAATGCAATTCTATATTTAGTCTATAGGAATAGCATATGTTTGTTATTGATTCTTCGGCCTCAAATATATTGTCAAACTCTCTTAAGGTCCAAGTTCCAAAATTATTGTCTTTCTTTTAGAAATTGACATTGCCTTTTTTTTCTTTCTTATTTTTTTCACTTTTCAAGAAATATTTCATTTATTATAACCACAATTTAATAAATTTATCAAGTAAAATATTGTCATTTTATCAAGTCAAAAATATATCCTTAACCTTTATAAAAACTTCCACATAACTTATTATTCTGGACCCGATTAGGGAGTAAATAATAACACTAAGCACTTGATCAACAAACAAAAGTTAAGATTACACACATTCATTAATTCCTTTTTATATAATGAATAACTTTTAGAAACAGAATGCGCACCTTTTCTTTATTTGAAATTTATCTCTAGTCAAATTCAAATATAAAAGAATCGTTTATACACACATGCATATATTACTAAGCAATAGCCATTTTCATCTACAATACAAAGAAGTCTGAATATTTTGAGAACCAATAGACTAGGCATATCAGGATGCATTTGTAAATCACGCTAGGGATGGCAATGGATCGGATTCGGATCGGATCCACCTATATCCATATCCGGATCCGATCAAAATAAGTGGATCCATATTCGATCCAAACCCGACCGGATCCTAAACGGATTCGGATCGAATCCGGACCGGATTTAATTTTCAATATGAGTATTCGATCCAACAATCCAAAGATCCAGAAACGGATCTGATTCGGATCCAGATTCGGATCCTGATTTTTTACTTCTCCTAAAAAAATACACAACAAATTCAGAAAAATACGTAAAAAGAGTCACCACACCAAAAAAATATGCGTAAAAAAAGTAAAAATATATTAAAAATATTTTACCAATATGACAAGCATAAATCTGCCAAGAAATATAAGGGGTCCATTTAAAGGTGTAAGGCACCAATAATGTCTAAAATTGTCTGCAAATTCAATCAAAATAACACTAAAATTGTCCATAACCATAGTGGAATATTTTCTTCAGCCCTGAAAAACATAATGTGTAGTGATTTGTGTCTTGTGTTTATATATATGTAGGCAAAAACATAAAATTTCTATAACTCTAAGGGTATTTTCGTAAAACTATGTGTGTTCGGATCCTTTCGGGTCGGATATCCATCGGATATCCTAATATATTCGGATCGAATCCGTAGACGGATGGATCGAATTCGGACTTGATCCATTAGGATCGAATCACTCGGATTTCGGATCGGATCGAACCACATTGCCATCCCTAAATCACGCATGTCTGCCTCCATTAATAGCTAACTAGAAAGTAATGTGACCAATTTAATGTGCCTATCTCTTTTCTTATTTTATATTTTAATTATTTTATAAAATAACTTTATAATTATAAAATCATAAAAATTCATTACACTAATTTCTTTTTTTTTTAAATTGTTTTTTCATGAAGGGCTTCAAAAACTCTACCACTTGAACTACCACCCTAGCTGCATTACACTAAAAGTCATGTAAAGTAAAGTTTAAACAAACAAATTAATATATATATATATATATTCTTTTATGATTTACTACACTGGAGGTGCCGAATTATGTTCTCGCCGTGTTCTTCGCGAGTCACGGCATTATTTAAAGATGTTTCATAGGGCAAATGAGTGTAAGGTTTTAATACTGAAATATTCATGTAACTTGTAATTGTGTCGTCTAGGGTTTGTCCAATCACGCGTTTGTATCCATAACAAGAAAAGATAAAAGGAAACGGAAGTTCATGAGAAGAGAATTATATGAAAGAGCTACCCCACATGGCAATTGCAAGGCTGTACTTCATTTTGAGGAATATCGCAAAGCTATTTTACTTCATTCTCCTACCAACAACCCTGATTTGCATGGCAAAGATACAAAGTGTACGTATGTTATATGTGTACATATGGGTTTCTCTAATAGGACAGTTTGAGTGAACTGAATAAGTGTGAGGTTGAGATTACAAACTTATATAATTTGTAATATTTAGATGCAGTTGAATATTGGTAAAAAAAATTGAATTTCACATTTTTTATAATCCAGAATTTCCCACAAATCACCTCAAAAGTTAGGAAATTTCCCAAAAAAAAATCAAGAATTCCGTCCAAAGATTCGAAATTCAGGCTTCAAATCCGAGTGTCCGGATTTTCAGCTAGAAATCACCTCAAAAGTTAGGAAATTTCCCAAAAAAAAATCAAGAATTCCGTCCAAAGATTCGAAATTCAGGCTTCAAATCCGGGTGTCCGGATTTTCAGCTAGAATTATGGATATTTGGGCGCACTTCCGCATTTGTTTAGATTTGGAGAGGTTTGAAAGAAAAATATTGGATTATTGACCTTCATCTGCCTCTCCATTTAATCACATCCCAAGAGATTCAATGACTATAATAAATGTGTGTGGGGGAGGGAGGGGGGGGGGGTTTCTTAATAATTACTATAATAATAAGAATTGCATCTACTCATGAGGGGAGTTTGATATGACTTTTAAGCAGCTTACAAGTCAGTTTTGGATTATAAGTTAGAAGCAACCTTACAAGTAGTGTTTGGTATGGACTTATAGTATGAAAAGTTGGATTGCGACTTCTAAATTCTAGGTGTTAAAATTGAGAAAGTTAAGTTTTTGATGTATTAGAGTATTGAGTGTAGCGATGGCAACGGGTCAGATCCGGATCGGATCAGGCCCTTCCCGATCCATATCTGACTAGGAGAAATGAGATCCAAATCCAATCCAGCATCACCGAATTCGGATCAGATCGGATCGGGTTTTTTTCAGCTGATCCAAATCCGATCCGTAGATCCATATAGCACGTGGTCGGATTAGATTCAGCTCGAGTTTGCAATAAAATAGAAAAAATAACATAAAAATAAACACTATTTCATACGCTAAGACATGTTCGAAAGTTATGAAGCCTAAAAAACAAAAGAAATAGCTTTGTAGGTTGGAGTTACTATAATATTCTTCTTCTAGGTGTAAGTGGGGAGGTAATAGGGGGTATATTTGTAAAGCACACATATACGTCGGATCGGATTGGGTCGAAACCCGGTGAACCTACCCTAAGATCTAAATCCATATCCAAATCCGTTCGGGTATGGCTTTATGGATCCAAATCCGATCCAGTTTCAATTGAATCGGATTCAGATCCGATCCATTCGGCTCGGATCGCTCGGATCTCAGATCAGACCATATTGCTATCCCTAATTGAGTGGATTAGTTTGAAAATACATCCAAACTAGTGACATGAAGCTGATAAGCAATATAATGCGTTTGATCAATCTACGACTTCTAATCTCAGTCGTTCAAAGAAAGGACGGGGTGGTGTGTGTATTTTATTCTTCTTCTTTAGTTATACATTACCGTTTTTTTTCCTCATTCTAAAGAATCATCGAAGAATGGATCAAATGATGGATCTGTAAGACGGGGGTGGTCAATAGTGGAAGCATTGAATGATAAAACTGCATAAAACATCTTATGTTCCATAAAAAGACCACGTGACGAGAGAGTCGAAGACGCTTCGAAAATGGATCCCAACATCGATATCATTTATGCGATACCATATTGAAGAAAACAACACATTCTTGTTCAGAGTTCTAACATACTATGCTCGTGAGGCTAAAGAAGAACAAAACATACACTTTTAAAGACTTGAAGAGAAGAATAATCAGGGGATGTACCATATAACTTCTCATATGGAGTCATGTTCTTAAGAATATGAGTAGGAACCCGGTTGATAATGTACACAGCCGTTAAAAGCAGCTTTGCCCCCCAAAAGCATTTTGGACATGAAGAAGAAATAGGAGCGCACGAGTCCTATCAAGAATATGACGATGCTTGCGCTCTGCACGCCCATTCTGCTGAGATGATCTGTGTGGCAGAGTCCCATGCATGCGAATAGTTATCAAGAACTTAGAAGACTTATACTCCACCGCATTATCAGACTGAAAAATTTGATCAGACACGAGAAATGTGTTTGATCCGACACGAGAACTGTGTCTGGACCATATCTGCGAAGTTAAAATAGATCTGAGGTAACTCCGTACGATTCTTCATCAGAAATATCTAAGTATATCGAGTAAAGTCATCCACAAAGATAACAAAATATCTCGATCCACCCATCATGGCATAAGAGGAAAGCCCCCAAACATCTGAATGAACCAAGTCAAAATGTGCAGAGGATGATGTCACACTATGCAAAAAAAGGCAAAGCATGCTGCTTAGCTAACTTACAAGGTGACAAGTCTGTTTGCTTCGAAATTTTGGAATTTGGAACCGTTGTCTGTTCCGACTTGGTTGGACGGGGTGGTGAGGTCGTTCGATAATCGCAAGACGATCGAACGAGGATCAGTCCATGGGTATTTCAAGAACAGAAAACGATAGGAACATAATCGCGAGAGAAAAACCTAGAGCCGTGAAGCCTATGATACCATGTTATAATCTAGAGTGGAAGTAAATAATCGTGTATTCAGCTTAACAAAAAGGCTTTACAAGTGACCCTACTATACATGTTAATCTATTTATGGCCTAGATCCCCTTATTATCTAAAAATCATAATATCATAACAGTACCATAGGCTACATGTGACGGCTTGGTGACTCATAACACTGTCATGGAAGCTGAGTTTTGAGCTATACATAGATGCTTTGTTATCATTCATTCAGATCATATGAAGGAGGTGAACATTGAGAATGATTCTCTAGAAGCCCTCAGACTGATTTGGGGAGAGCTTTCGGAAAACATCCCCTGCGTCAACCTTGTGCACGATATCCACATCCTTCTCTTGTTAGGCGTAACTGCACCATCTAGGACATTAGCAGAAACAATAATGAGCTTGATGATGATGCTCTTGGAAAAAAAGAAAGAGAACACCATAATATTCTCATTGTGGTGCTCTTTTTTTTTTTTCCCTCTCTCTCCATGTTTCCCATGTTTTTCTCTTTGGAGTGAAATGAGGGTATATGTTGTGGATAAATTGATTTTGTACTTCTGTAGTATTAACATCTAAGAAGCTCACTAAAACAAATAAAAATTGTATACTGCAAGTTATTATTTTTAGAAAATTATACTGCATGTTATGAATGAACTTGGTAAGAGGAAAAATTATATTTGCGATAAGTCCCCCACTTATGGCAAATATGTGAAAATCAGTGCTTACATTTAGTTCCGAGTTCCGACAATCTAACTAAAGGGAAATTTTGAATCAAGTTATAAGCAAGTAGTAGAACGATCCAGACTAGTAATTCTAGACAAACCGATGGAATAGTCAGGTGTTTTGATAACATGATAGTTCTAATTCACCACATTACATATACATTAAAGAATAATTATCTTCTACTGAACATACCAGAGTCTTTCATCAACAATGATTCAAGGACCAATAAAAAGATTTCCCTAGACAAATGGATTAGTGATTCCTATTCCTGACATATAAAATGAGAAAGAAGCTTTTGAGGTTCAAGATTATGGTGTGTCTGCCTAGTTAGCTGGTGACCTACTCTTTGATTTGTTCAGTTGCCATGTATTAGTACTGTGTTTCTTTGCTGGATATGGGTTGGCTTGTGGGGGTTATTCCACCAAAGCCTTATTCTCATCAATGATTATATAAACCATGTTACTCTTGATAATCAAATCCTTTTGTATTATTGGGTATTTGCGGCTAAATGTGGAGTTCATATGTGCTTTTATTATTTCCTGTGGCTTGTATATGCAGTATTAAAAACTTGAAGAGGACACAAAGAGACTCTTAAACAAACTTTAATCATCACAATCATGAGAATTATAAACAATTGTCCTGCACAGATAGAATTTGTGCAAAGTGTCGAGGCGATGACTTGTTAATATAACTTGCTATTTGACAAAACTATCCTATTTATTATATAATGTTTATGTATATCTTTAGATTTTTTTGAGAAATATCTTTAGAATTATGATAAAAATCATAGCAGGTACTACTATATAATATCTTTGAAATAAAAACCTTATTCTAACCAAATGATTATTATACTGTCTTTGAAAGATTCCCTCGAAAAAAATACTCTTTGAAAGATGTGAAGCACTTTTAAGAAAATATGTGAAGGGAAATTGGGGTAGTACACTATTTCTTACACGAGTCACTTACTCATGATTTCTTTGTGATTTGTTTGCAATACTTGTTTTTCAGTTGTGTAATTAAATGGCAGGGCATTAGGCCTTCACAAACCTAAACTGATAACTCGTACCACACCATTCCTTGGTTCCCTTTTCTTTTCGATCATTTCAAACAGTATTCCGGGATTTTGAGTAGGGTAACCCATGTAACCCATTGAAAAGTCCTCTGCTGAGTAGTGACTTAATTTGGAGTCAGAATACGTCTGCAAGTTATTGTCAGTTACCAATCCGTCCCAATTCTTTCTATCCAAATTGAATTTTTGACTCGTATCTGAGTCACTTTGATTGGGTGATTTGGATAGGAAAATAATACGATTTTTTGATAATTTTTCACTGTATTATAGAGAAACTTTTATTCTGCAACACTACGAGAAAATTATCGAAAAATTACATCCCTTTGCAATTCAAATCAACGGATCAAAGTGACCAAGTGAATAGTGGTAAAAGTCAGTTTGGGTAGAAAGAGCTGGGACGGAGTGGTACCAATTACCAGTTTACCACTAGGCTCTACTACCACTTGAGATGAGGTGGATCGGATGTACACAAACTTTCGCTCTATTTACTATTGGTTGAAAAGACCATTTCATTTATGACAAAGAAAGCCCATTCTTGTTATTCTTGTTTGGGCTCACAATATCAAAATGGTCTGCAAGTCCACAAGGCCCACCTATTAAACAGCCCAACTGATAAAAGTTGCTAGTAGTAGTAGCAACAGCTAATTTGATCTTCCAAGGAAGAATATACCCACTGACAAGAATGTGGAAACAATAGTGAAGGACATAGAGGTCCTAAAAGATGCAAGTAGAACCACAATTTGGTGGGTTAGCAGAGATCTATGATGCAGGGGAACTCTGGAACTCCCCCGGAACTCTCTGGAACATTCCGATAAAAGTGATGAGTCCGGAACTTATGAAGAACTTTTGGGATACGAGTCTCCCTTTTTGAAACATTTTGGAGACGTCCATGTGTTTAAAATAATACTAAGGTATCTTTTAATGAAATTAAAAAGATAAGAGATACTACTTGTTAATTACTATTCTTATCAAGATCACCGACCCCAATCTAAAAACCAGCCGCTTATATCTAAACTAAGAGAAAAGAAGTTCGATACTTCCAAGACCTCCAAAAACCTCAAAGACCTCTGGTTTCTTAAGTACCTCCACATATTTATTGAGTAAATGTGTTCTCCTTGTTTTGATCTTACTTATTGTCTTTCAATTTCGTCTAGTGTGTATTTATGTATCATTTACACTAGAAATCTATTGATATATGTATATATATAAACATTTTTGTCGTTCCCACGACATTTCGCTCCCTAATTTCTGAAAATTGTCGTACCGGCGTCCTCATCCCCGTTTCGTCTCTTCCCATCCCTATTCCAGTGCTACATAGGTAGAGATGCAAATAGATGTGCTATAAGGAGAGATCTTTCTCAGGACTGGGTAGAAGAAATTCATCTTCATAGCTTAATTAACCAAGGGAAGAAATCTATGGATTCTCAGCTTCAACAAAGAAAGAGAAAGAGAGAGGAGGAAGACAAAACAAATTTGAGCGGGAAACCAATTACAGTACACGTACTAACTAACTGGCAATTATTGGGAGTCGGCCTTAGAAGTTTCATTGTTGTGAATCTAAATCTTTTGATATTATTCTTAGATTTTAAATTTACCTTAGTGCAGTGCTTAAGGCGATCTTTTTTATAGATGTCGGACAGAATTTGAACTCTATGATCACCTCTCGCAAATCAGTTGAACCTCGTAGGTATGCAAACCATTTGTGTTTGATTCGCTAGGCGTATTCTTCTGATCTATCCTAGAATCATTTTACTATATCCATAAGCCGAAGTTGTTCATAATCTGTTTACTGATCTATTGCTTTAAATATGAATCGTGTACCCTTATTGAGAGTTTGTGTAACCTCTTAGCCTTGTCTAGAGTCGTTACTTCATACTTGTAGCTCTATGATCTCTTGTGTTATCAAGTGTCACCTATTCCTATTGGCAATCACGTTTCGATACCAATTTCGTGTTTCTTCCACACCCCTTCTGTGACCGCTAGTCGCGAAGCTTAATCCACACGTCCTGTGTGAATGCTGGTGAGCGGAGCCCATTCCACACGTCATCTGTGACCGCTGGTGAATGGAGCTTATTCCACACTTCTCAGTGTGACCACTGGTGCGCGTAATCGATACTGCTGGTTCCCAACTAGATTTAAGGGAGTACTTGGATTGCCACCGCGTGGGTGCTACACAGTTATTGTAGGAGCATAATACGGAAGGTATATCGGTAAGTAACGATAGCTCACTTATATATGTACTTAAACAATTTCCAATATATGTGTCTAGCACTTGTTGGTGCTAGCAGCTAGGATTTTTGTCATTCACTAAGTTTCATATTGAGGTGATTCGTCAACAAAGGTTTCCACAAGATAAAAATCTGATGTACCGTGTCCTGTTCCTTATAACTGTTTAATTTATATATTTTTACTTCATAGTTATCATTAGCATCAAAAGTTATCTTTACGCTTGCTCTTGCTTAAGTTGTTTAGATCTTATTACATGTTAACTATCTACTCTATTAAGAAGCAAGACCGGTCTGTTGGCTCTACGTAATAATTGTATTCCGCTACGCGATTTGTTGGTTATAGATTAATAGACACACTCATGTTCTAGTTGTCGTCTACGGAACTATATATCCACTATATCCAATTTCATGGGGGCAATATTCACTAATCTATTTAGACGGGTGGGTTTCAACTCGTTCACTAATCTATTTAGACGGGTGGGTTCAACTCGTTCAAAAATAACAGGCGCGAATAGACAAATGGGCTGGGCTATTTTTCACACCTCTGCTAATAATAATCATAATGAACTTAATTTGTAATGGGCTATTCTGTTCTTTTGCAATATACTCCGTCAGTCCCATAATTTTAGTCCCCTTTTAACTTTTAAAGTCATTTTGACTAGGTGATTTGAGTATAAAAACGATACACGAGCTCGTTAACTTTTTCATAATCTTGTAGAGTAATCTTAAGTCTACGACATATTAAAAAAATTGATAAAGTATTGTATTATTTTGTTCTCGAATTACTTAGTCAAAATGAAATCAAATGTTAAAGGGGACTAAAAACAAAAAAAATTACCATATTTACTTTTTGTTCAAAAGGCCATTTCATTCAGGACAAAGAAAGTCCATTTTGTTTCCGGCTCATAATAGTCCAAGTCAACTAAACTTTGTCTGCAAGTTTACAAGGCCTTTGAAAACAACCCACATTTTTATTGCACCAAACAGCCCACCAATTCAACATCCCTACTGATACAAATTACTACTAGTACGGTAGCACCTCATACCAGTTGAAGCTAATTTTGATCTTCTCATTTGGAAGGGAATGCCTTGAGCAAGTTCATAAACTGTTAGGAAACAAATGCAAATAAACTAGTAGAAGTAGTGAATGGTGATGCAAAGATAACATTGGAGATCAGTATGGCTGTATAATATTCGACTTCAAAGAAAATGTTTCATTCTACTATTCCACCCAAGATATTCATAATCAAGAGAGAAATACTAAAATATTAAGAATCAAAATATGTATTCTTGAATAGTAACTAGTCAAGAATACATATATGGGAAAAGGAGAAACCCCCCAAACAGATCCCTCCCCAGAGAGATAAGAAGTGGAAACCTCCAAGTGAAGGATGTGTGATTGTGATGCAGCTTGGAATAGCTCTTCAGGTTATATGGCTTCTGGGTGGATCACTAGAGACCATAGGGGTCAGATTATGAATGGAGGAGGAGAAAGAGGCTATGCAGGTAGTGCTTTGCAAGCTGAATGTATAGCTTTGAGAGCTGCTTTGTGGGATGGTAAGGACTCTGCAAGGTCTACTTTGTATGAGGTGGACAACCAGAGATTAGTAAAGATATTTAACGGCAAAGAGGCTTCTGCTCCAGATAGTGGGAAAATCATTGAAGACATTAGAAGTGTCCTAATTTCCAGCAATAGCTCAGTTAGATGGATTGACAGAGATTCTAATAGAGTAGCTGACTTTGTTGCTAAGTCTGTAGCTGGTAGGAGTTAGGACTCTTAGAGTGGATTGGGTGTATCATCCACCTGATGCCCTTAGGAAGCTGTTAGTTGAGGATGGAGCTTTCTGAGGGCTGTGTTCTTTTTGTGTTTGCTTCTGGTTAGGTTTTTTCAATATATTCTCTTTCACCAAAAAAAAAAAAGAATAGTAACTAGTCCAAGCCTTTCTTGTTTGTTGAGTTCATATACTACTTAGAACTCGGGATATTTCACAGTCAGCTGAATCAAATAGTGGAAACGGGAGAACCAAGGGAGACTACGAGAGAAGGAAGGAGAAAAGTGAGTGATCGGACTGTGATTGTAAGGAAATGGTGAAGAACACTGTCATGACATTAATCAAAGTCTGAGAAAAAGGCAGCACCAACTGATGAGTCATGCTACATGGACAGAATTTTCGAAATAAATCTAGGCATAATTCCCAATGTAGTCAAACAAAGCATTACTAAGGAAATGCTAAACCCCTAAGAAAAACTGATAACTAATTAAAATTACTCAAAACAAAAAATTAAGTCTAAAATTATGTCCGTTTAGAATTATTGCCAACTGATACATGATGACAAGGCTTCTGATGAATATAAAAAAATTGCAGGAAATCCCAAGTATCAGAAATTTAGTGTTTGAGAAAACTTAACTTTGTTGTCCATTTTATGTTCAACCATTTACAAGGCTGTGAGAAGCATTCAAGCAGAGACACAGATCAAATGAGCAAGTAAACAAGAACTACCAAAGAAATCTCAGCTTGTTTTAGTCAATATCTTTCTCTTTCTTCAGTCTTCTGTGCAAATCTTTCTTCAACTCCAAGACCATTAAACTAGCGATACACTAAAACAATGGAGTGATTTTTTTAGTCTATCAGAGAGAAAATGGCACTGGATAGACATTCACAATACCTGTTATCCTCACTATGAAGCACCTATTCTGAGTTCCTTTTACTCACCCCAGAACTACAACTTGCCCAACCGATCACCTTCTGGACAATCCTGAGCATCTTCTTTGGCTGTCGATGTTCCTTCTCTCTCTGCTCGTATTCTTTCTTCTTACTCTCGACCATTTGTTTCAAGTCGCGAAGATATCCATCCAGAGAAGGGTCATTCTTCCGGAATTCTCCTTCAAGACCATTGTACGGCCCTATCAATGAATTTTTCAAACTTCCGCTTACTTTAACTCGCTCCTCCAGAAACGTTGCACTTTCTTGATACTGACCAGCTCTCAGAAACCCATTCATGTACACCTGACAGGCAGTTAAAATATTACGGGAACGATCACGAAAATGTTCCACAACAAAGCACTCGAAACCCTTTGGTGGGTTTCTCAGCAAGCACAACATTGTTTTGCAGGACGCGAGAAAAGCCATGTCATTGTAGGTCCTCCAGTTGCATGGCATGAACCACGGTTCGTTGTAATAGGGCTTTTCATTGAGCACAAGTCCTTGGAGCGAAACTAAAACTTGTAAGATGGTGGACTTGTTGGGAACCCATTTTTCGCATTCCTTTCCAGGCCATGTGTTCAATATACTCAAGCAAACCTTCCCATTTGCAAACAGGTTTGGGTTTAGGAAATGTCCACAAGACCTGTAATGAACCTTTGGTGGGCGGTTGGGGTAATCAGAAGGGAATGCAATGTCGAAGAAGAAGAGACCATCGTGGTACGGTGTACCTGCAGGGCCTACGATTGCAGCTCTAAGGAGCTCCATTCTCTTCTCATATACTCGTACGTAGATCGATGGTGGGAGGTTCTCCTGTAGAATTTTCCACTCCCTCATTACTGTTTTCGAAAATTTAGTACCAGATGAAATCAATGGATTTGAGCTGAAATTATGGTCAGAGTCGTCCGTTGCAACATCAAACTGTGGAAATTCGAAGGTCTCCCACGCCTTCCTGCTGCCGATTCGTTCTTGTGGGCCTGTAATATTCAGAGAATAAGGAAGGTTTCTACTGACTATGAACACAATGTTGTGCTTGATTTGGGAAAAAAATAAATGAAATGGAAGCCTACTGTTAACGGAACTCGAAAACAACAATCAGAACCCATACTTTTAACGGAAGTACTCAGTAAGGTGATGATTTTAGCACGCAGCGATGTAACATAACAGGGGTTGAGGCGAAATATTAGGTCTAAATTTCACCAATATCAAGAACCAGAACCTGATTCGTACTTGTTTAAGACATAACACTCGACGTCTCTGCCAAGTTCACACAAAACATTATTGGGAATTCCATGAGTAATAATCTCACCGGGTGATTTCGATCAAAGAAAAAAAAAAAAGATGACTCTTAAAATGCCAGCAAACAAGAACCAGAATTTTTTTTTCGCAACGTGAACCCCGCGATTTAACCGGAAAGCAAGAACATACGAAAACTCGTACACGAAAAACATAAGCAGAACCCAAAATGTTATCGATAATAAGCTCAGTAAGGCAAAAATCCAAGATTTCTGCTCTGGCACCAATGAGGGATGAGCAGAAATTGGTGCTCATAATCAATTCTATCAAGAATCAGCAGTATGAAGACAAGCAAAACAGTATCTGGTCAGGTTCATATCATCAAACCATGCATTGAAATCTCCCTAATGATGATTTGGAGGGCTAATTGCGATTAAGGGATAGAAAATAATTATGAAACTAAAAAAAAAAAAAAAAGCAAACTCATAGGGCTTTGTTCATCAGCAAACAAGACATAGGGTGATTGGGACTCAAATAAACCCAATCCAGAACGTGTGATCAGAACCCAGAACCGCAATGAAAATAGGAACATGAATCAGACGAAATAATAAGGGATCAATTCTTGAAAGTAGTAGTATAAAGTGACAGCGACAAGAGGTAGTACCTGAAGGAGACGACGCCATTGGGGTTAATTGAAGGGGGGTGTTCTTTTTTTCTTCTTCGAATTGACGAAATGAATCAATCAATCGAGCGAAAGCGCTGCTGTAAATGGAGAATCCCAGTCTCGTGTAGTTCTGATTACAGAGGAAGATGAACGTACTTGAGTGAGTGATGTTTGTTGGGGTCACCAGAAATTTAGGGTTTAAGAGGGAAGACTTCTCCTTTTTCTACTCATCACACTCGGTTTGGAGAAAGGAGGGGATTTCTCGGTGGCATTGCCGTGCACACTTCAACATTCTCACACTTTTCTGGCAACATTTTGGCTGCGAGTCCAATTTTTTTTTAAACAATGATGTGTCCGAAGAATAAAAATTGGTGTTTAAACGGGGCAATTGGAATAATGTCAGTCTCTGAATTGGTGTTTGAATTTTGCACTTGGCTGAATTGCTATTTGAAAAATACCCCCCAATTTAAACAGATGCTTACAAAAGTTGTTAACAAACAAGTGGGGCAACTGGCTGTGGCATGTCTGATGACATGTACCCTAAAGTGGGTGAGAAACCATTGAATTACCCTGCTACTCTTGTCTGTGAGAGTAATATTCAAACTCAAAAACAAACCCTAACAAATGTGTAGCTCTCTCTCTCTCTAAAAACATTGAATGATTCCATCTACCCTAACCTACCAAAGTACAATTGAATTAACCAGCTGCATTACAGCCTCAAAACTGGTTCATTTTTCACTCTCATTTGCTCTGGTTCTCCCACTTTGTGTATAGAAGTCTCTCTCTTTCGCCATTGTTGTTGCTACGGTAACCCCTAAACTATGGTTCTACTTTTGCTATGATTCTTATATTCTCGTCAGAATGTTCTAAAATGTGTGCTAGTATAGTATTTTTATTGAATTTTATCTTCAGTTGTGTTTCTGATTAAATTTAGGTTCATTATATTGATGTTGTGTTCTTCATTCTAGGTTTGATGTGTGTTGTGGATTGTGTGGAGACTGGAACGAGTAGATGGTCGTCCCTGTAATGTCTGAAAGGAATGGGACGATGCATCTGCCCGTCCCAGTCTATGAAGTGAACAACTAAGTCGTGTAACCAAACTCGTCTCAGTTTGATGTTTCATACGAGCAAAACTGAGACGAGCATGGTTACACGACTTAGTTGTTCACTTCATAGACTGGGACGGACATATGCATCGTCCCAGTCATTTCAGACAATACAGGGACGAACATCTACTTGTTCCAGGCTCCACACACTCAACAACACACATACTGTGACGAGCATGCCCTAAACCCTAAAATCATTACAAAATATTTTTAAACCTTGTCAAAAAATGTTTAGTGTACTTACTAAACCATAAAATCATGTAAGGTAAACTTTTAACCCAAAAATCATGTAATCTTGAACCCTTAATCATGTAATCCTAACACTTGGATCATAACCCTATATCATACAATTGTGACGTACTACCTTCAAACCAACTTAGGAACCATTACAATGATCACTAAAAATGTTATTTAAACCATGTAAAACCCGTCTGATCAATAAACCATGAATTCCTAAATCTTAAATCCATAAACCCCAAGTCTTGTAATCCCTTAAACCATAGATCATATATTCTAAACCCTAAAATTGTACTCAATAAACACTTAAACCAACTAAATACCATCAATATGATTACTAAAAATGTAATTCAACCATGTAATACCCCTCTAATCAATAAACCATGAATTCCTAAACCCTAAATCCATAAACCCCAAGTCTTGTAATCCCTTAAACCATAGATCATCTATTATAAATCCTAAAATTGTAGTCAATAAACACTTAAACCAACTAAATACCATCAATATGATTACTAAAAATGTAATTCAACCATGTAATACCCCTCTAATCAATAAACCATGAATTCCTAAATCCTAAATCCATAAACCCCAAGTCATGTACCCCCTAAACCCTATATCATGCAACCTAAATCCTCTTTGTAAGACCTCCAAGACTGAGACGATGGACATCTCGTCTCGGTTTTCAGATCCAGCCGAGGTAGTTACTCGTCTCAGTATTGGAGGTCTTCCACATCTTAGTTTTCACTTCATAAACTGGAACGTGCATGTTCACAATACAGGGACGAGTAACTGCTCGTCTTAATTTGTAGTCATCCTCGTCCCTGTTATTTAAAGGTTCTTACTTGCCTTATCTTGCAAGTCACCAGGTGTCACCGTCCCCACACAATGAACAAATGTGACACTAGTAACCCTAATATTGTAAACAGTAAACCCTAAAATGTTACCTATACCCTTAAATCTGACATTTTTTTAGAATCTTTAAAATCATATTTAAATAAAATGTTTTTAATATAATTTAACCTGAATCTTTAAAACCCTAACAGTGTAAAAAGTAAAACCTAAAACTACTAAGTACATGCGTATTAAAAATATTATTCAATAATTTTAAACCCCTTAATCATAGATTATCTAACGTAATAATATTAAATGTCAGGAATGCCTCGCAGAGATTATTATTACGTCGTATTTTTGGGTCGTCAAACGGGCATATATACCTCTTGGCTAGTATGTCAGGAGAAAACGACAGGATATAAGAACGCTTGCTATATTAAGTATGCAACATATGTAGAGGCTGCAAATGCGTGGTTTGAGACAAGCAACTCCTGCGTGAAACCGACCGTACCAGACAACCAACTTCATACGACGGTCCATCCACTTCTCTAGACGTAGTTGCTCATGCGCCTCAAAAAGCTAACTTGTTCCTTGTTCTCGTGATTGGTTTTGTTGTTGGTTTCGGTAGTTGCTATATAATCATGTCGTAGGTATGCGTTCGTGTGTTTGTAATTTTTGGTAGTTGTTGTTTGTTCGTTGTTTTCCTATGTAATCAATTTGTAGCAACAAAACAAAATTGAAAAACAAAAAGCTCATTCAACACCAACAAAAGTTTTATCTCATTACAAGTTTTGTACACCAAATCCACCTACTTACGCACCATCTTGTCTTTCCTCTTACCCTCTCCATCGAAAACCGGAAAGTGAAAAGGAACCATCCAAATTAAAATACAATAATTTTCCTTCATCTGTTTGATCGCCTTTTTGTTTAGTTCAGTCCAACTCCTAATGGGATTACATTCCATAAGGTGCTCGATCATTCTGACGGCATAGTAGCCCCAATCTTTCTTCATATTTGTTGCATATCTCCATTATCTTGGGGCTTGAAGTAGTGTGTCATCTCTAACCCATTCCTCTTAATTAACAACCTGTTTGGCGCTCTGCATACACCGGACGCTTTAGCATCTTAGGGAATTCCTTGCGAAGAGCACCAAGGTCCCATTGCCTTTTTCCCATTCCTATCACTGGATTGAAGACTTGAACCAACATATTTTCCACTTCAATGTAAACGAGAAACCAATGACCTGCCCCTCCCTTATATGGCATTTTTGAGAACCATGGCATGAGCCACTTACGTGCTTTGGCCATCTCTGTCCCACGGTACGGCCTATTCCCTTCAAAATAAATATCCAACTCCTTCTGCTGCGCTTCCCCAGTCAAGTTCTTATTCACCCATGTGTGATACCACTTACCGTCGGTAATGGCTATGTCGGTCCCGGCTTCGCGACATTCCTTGGAGTACAACCATCTAAGAACATAAGTCATCTCATCCATTTGACCCCATCCCAAAGTACATTTATCCGAAAGTAAATAACGGAAGAATTCTCGTCCAAGTACCTTGCAACCACAATTTAACCCCTGGTAATCTTGAATGGATCGTCTAGCCAAGCATAGAATGCTTTGCGAAAGTCTGGGCCCGGCTTAGTCTTATTCCTCATAGCAAAATCTGGAACATACACACTGGAGAGCAACTTCTTAGGAATACAACCGTCTTGTGCCAGTGCAACCCCATACGGCGTAGTCTCCCAATCAATTCTAGCACGATTACGGCTCCAGTAACGTTCCTGACCATTCTCATAAATAATTGCCATCTCATCCCGACCATATATGTCATGTAACTCATTCCCTCTCTTATAATCGTAAAGCGATTGGGGAGACCAGCCCTCTTCCAATCTTTCACTTTCAATCGCGTCATACCACGCATCCCAATCCTGAGGTCCAAACTGATTAATGGCAATCGATTCAAGCTCTGGATCTGATTCTTCAAGGAGTTCCGAGTAATTATATTTCATCTATTCCGCCAATTCTTCATCGGTGGCTGCATCCTCATCTTCCTCAACCCCACCTGCTTCTGCTGCCCTGGACGGTCCTGCTTCGGTTTCTACGGTTGGGGGTGCTTGGACTTGCATGGACCCCCCCTGCTTCTGTTTCTGTTGTGGGGTTAGTGTAACACCCCCAAAGTTTCATTACTGAAAGTCTGGGCATGCCATTCTCATGGAGAGTTACCCACCATGGTCTGGAAAAAGGATCTTTGCTTCGGATTCAGAAAAACATACTTTAATACATAAAAGCGTTCACAACCTTGTTCAGAGATATTACAAAACCAATATCTTACAAACAGCGGAAAATAGTGAAATTGCTACTTTATTTAGGCTAGATGATGCTTGCGCTAGTACTTGACGTAGCCTTCGTCGGTAAACTCGGTGTCTACAAATAAGGATAAACCTTAATTAACACTTAATCGCTTAATATGCAAGTGTCTAATATAATATGTATGCTATGCGTGTTGATCATAGTTAATTATCCGACGGTGATTAGGTACGCGACCTACTTAAGTCTTAACGGTGTTCCTCTAATTAAAATCTTAGGACATTTTTATTGGTCCAAATTAGTTAATCTTTAATTATTTATTTAATTACTAAACTAATATTATTCTACACGTCTTAATCTTAGTTTAATAACTCTAATTATTTATATGCTAACCACTAGTCCTAATTTTGATTAACATTAGTTTACTAATCAAGTACTAAAATAAAACAAGGGTAGTTATTTGTATTTATAGTAAAGTATGGGTAGGGTAGAAATAGCACATTTACCCTTAAAGTAATCAAATTCTCAAAAACAAGTTGTTGCTAGTTTCTTAAAAGACACTTTAACCCCATTACAAAACATTATTTTTTTAACTTTTCCGATTTTGACGAAAATAACGTGGGTGGTTCCCGGGACACGAATTATCATTTCTATGTAAGAACATATGGACGGTAGTTTCAAACACTGCTTTTTTATGGCATTTAATTCCTAAAAAAATTGACTGAAAGTAATTGTAAAAGACAACTACTACCCCAAAATATGAAATAGTTAGCTATGACGATTTCTAACGTTCCGTTTTCGACCAAATTAACATGGATGACTCTAGAGACATGTGTGAGCAAGAATATGCAAGAATATGTTGAATGCGAAGTAATGTAAGGAATTTATACCGATTTTTCGCTAAAGTACGGAATGAGCTTTTGGGACCTTGCGAGTCTCTGCGGATAGTTGTAAATGAGTCTTTGGAGTGTCACAGAGTGATTGGTAGTAATCGTGACTCAAATGGTGGTCGGTGGTAGTGTTGGTGAACAAGGAGGTTACGTGAAGCTCTCGGGAAAGTGGCTGAACTTGGTTGCTATGGAGTTTTCCGGCGAGGTAAAGGAGTTGTGTTGGTGGAGGTGGTGTTGGTGTTGGAGATGGAAGAGTTGGTGGTGATGATGGTGGCGGTGGCTATGGAGTTTTTGGATTTCTTGTTATAGCTTTGTTGGTTTTTGCCGTAAAGTAGCAAGAGAGTTTGTGTCATATTTATAGGTAGGAAATGATGAAAAGGAATAGGAAATAAGGGTAAAGAGTTGTCAGAATGTGAATGTGTTTTTCACCTCGGCAAGATCCATTTTATAGGGAATTAAATGTTTGGAAAATTTCTTTGACGCAGTTGAACTTTGCAGAAAATAATCTTACCGACATATGTAAATAATTGGGTGTGATGATTGTACCGTAATAATATGCATAGTACGATAAAAGTCGTCACGTAAAATATGTGATACTATAATAGTGTCCGCGTTCTCAATTATTATTGTGGTAGACATATAGCACCATGTTATTTTTATCAGAACTTAGCCACATAAAAATATTACCACAAAATATTAAGGTCAAGATGTCAGTTTACACTCTATATTACCATAAAAAATGCATATTGATTCTTAAAATACGAAATTAAATTTAGGGTTGTTTCATCCTTAAGATCAAGCTTCGTCCTCGAAGCGCAAAGATAATATCTCATAGTGGTAATGTAATGATAAGAATGCAATGTATGTAATGTAGTATGAACGTGTGACAATAAAAGTGCGACGATCTCCTCCCCCTTAAAGGAGTGACGTCCTCGTCACTCGAGTTAGTACTTGGTCAAATAAGTGTGGATATCGTTGTTTCATGCCGGCTTCAGCTTCCCAGGTGACATTTTCAGTCAGATGACTGTTCCATAACACTTTGACTAACGTGGTTGACGTGGTACGAGTCTTTCTAGTCTTTATGTCTAGGATTTTAACAGGATGTTCTTTGGATGTAGGAATAGGGTCTAATTCCAAGGGTTCAGGATCTAGGATATGTGATGGGTCTGGAATGTACTTCTTAAGTTGAGACACATGGAAGACACTATGGACTCGACCTAAATTGGAAGGAAGATCTAAGCGGTAGGCTACTTCTCCTATTCTGTCCAGTACGTCGTAGGGACCGATGAAATTGGGACTGAGTTTTCCTTTCTGATTGAAACGAGAGACTCCTTTGGTCGGTGATACCTTCAGGAAGACCTTTTCTCCAACCTGAAACTCCACGGGTCTTCGTTTCTGGTCAGCATAAGACTTCTGTCGATCCTGAGCTGCTTTCATCCGCTGTTGTATGATTCTGACCTGACTCATCATCTCCTCAATCATTTTTGGCCCCAATACTAGCGTCTCGCTGATGTCGTTCCAACACAAGGGTGTCCTACATTTTCGCCCGTATAGTGCCTCATAGGGTGCCATCCCTATACTTGCGTGGTAACTATTGTTGTACGAGAACTCTATTAGTGGCAACCGGTCTACCCAAGAACCTTGGAAATCCACGACACATGCTCGTAACATATCCTCCAGGGTCTGTATGGTTCGTTCTGTTTGTCCATCTGTAGCTGGATGGAAAGAGGTACTAAACTTTAGCTGAGTTCCTAAGGCTTTCTGTAATGCTTTCCAGAAATGTGACAGAAAGTTTGGGTCTCGGTCTGACACGATGTCCTTTGGCACTCCATGGTATCTAACGATATTCTTAATGTATGCGTCCGCTCGCTGCTCCATATCTCAAGTGTCCTTCATTGGGATGAATCTTGCCGTCTTTCTCAATCTGTCCACCACAACCCAAATTTGGTTTAGACCATTCTTCGTCACTGGCAAAGCAGTCACAAAGTCCATCGAGATGGAATCCCATTTCCACATGGGTACTTCTAAAGGTTGCACCAAACCTCCTTTCCTCTTGTGTTCGAACTTCACCTTTTGGCAAGTGAGGCATCGAGCTACAAACTCTGCAACTTCGTTCTTCATCCTTGGCCACCAGAACTGCTTCTTCAGGTCCTTGTACAGTTAATCACCTCCTGTATGGACAGAGTATGGCGTGTTGTGGGCTTCCTTCATCAGCCGTTCCTTAACCTCCGTACTCTTCTGAGGTACACACCATCTCTCTTTGTACCCTATGCTCCCATCGTCATGTACTCGAAAGTACTTGGTCAATCCATCCTCGATCTTCTTCCTGATCCTTTCTAACTTTACATCTCCTGGTTTTCCTTTTCTAATCTCTTCAAAGATGTCTAGGGTGGCTACTAAATTTCACAACACGTCTTCCCTTGCTCCGTTCTGATTGATTTCAATTCCTAGTCTCTGAATGTCATCTCGCAACTCCCTCGGTAAGCTTCTTAACGCATTGATGGTGTGGCTCGTCTCTCTGCTTAAGGCGTCTGCAACTACATTTGCCTTTCCTTCATGGTATTGGATTTGCGGTTCATATTCCTTGATCAAATCCAACCATCTCCTTTGCCTCATGTTCAAGTCCTTTTGGGTAAACAAATACTTAAGGCTTTTGTGGTCGGTGAAAATCTTACAGGTTGCACCATAAAGGTAGTGTCTCCAAATTTTCAATGCGTGTATGATCGCGGCTAGCTCTAGGTCATGAGTTGGGTAATTCTCCTCATAAGGTTTTAGCTATTGTGAAGCATATGCAATCACCTTCCCTTCTTGCATTAGAACACATCCTAACCCGTGTTTCGAAGCATCACTATAGACCTCAAACTCCCTCGACTCTGATGGTAGGGTCAGAATAGGTGATGTGGTTAGGCTTTCTTTTAGGGTTTGGAAGGCTTCCTCACATTTCTCATCCCAATGGTATTTGGTGGTTTTCTTCATCAGATTGGTCAGTGGTCTGGCTATTTCGGAAAAATCCTTCACGAATCTCCGGTAATAACCTGCTAGTCCCAAGAAACTAAGGATGTCCGTTGCACTCTTGGGTCGTTGCCAATCCCTAACCGCGGTTATCTTTCCTGGGTCTACAGAAATTCCCTCCTTAGATATTATGTGTCCCAAGAAAGGTATCGTATCCAGCCAAAATTTGCACTTGGAAAACTTAGCATACAACTGTTCTTGCCTAAGGGTTTGCAAAACTGCTCTAAGGTGTTCCTCGTGTTCTTCTTTCCCTTTAGAGTACACCAAAATGTCATCAATGAACACTACCACAGAGCGGTCCAAGTAACGTTTCATGACCCGGTTCATCACATCCATGAAATAAAGCAGGTGCATTGGTTAGACCAAAAGGCATAACAGTGAACTCGTAATGCCCATATCTGGTTCTAAAGGCACTCTTAGGGATGTCCTTCTCGGCTACCCTTAACTGGTGATAACCTGACCTTAAGTCGATCTTGGAAAAGGTATCGGCTCCCTGTAGCTGGTCAAAGAGGTCATCTATCCTTGGAAGTGGGTATCGGTTTTTGACAGTCACATTGTTAAGCTCCCTGTAATCAATGCACAGTCTCAAACTACCATCATTCTTCTTGACAAACAAGACTGGTGCCCCCCATGGTGAAACACTCGGCTTGATATACCCCTTATCCAACAGCTCCCTTATTTGTTCCTTCAACTCTTCTAGCTCTATTGGCGCCATCCTATAAGGTGCTTTGCAGATCGGTCCTGTCCCTGGTACAAGGTCGATGGTAAACTCGACGGCTCTTTGAGGTGGCATTCCTGGGATCTCTTCGGGAAATACATCGAGAAACTCATGAAAAACTGGGATGTCCTCAAGTTTCATCGTTCCCACACCATCGTCTCGGACAGATCATAGATAGGCTTGGTGACCCTTACTTATGGCTTTAACTACAGAAAGTGCAGACATAATTTTGACATTGGGTTTCTCGGTGATTCCTATGTGAGAGATTCTATTCCCATCTGGTCCTCTAAGGCTTACCTTTTGGTTACGACAATCTATATGAGCATGGTGTTTTCCTAGCCAGTCCATTCCTAGGATAACGTCAAGGTTTTGTAGGTCGAAGAGGATTAAGTCAGTGGGTATCTCACTTTTCTGGATGGTTATGACTACTCCCCTTATGATGGAATCAAAATTTACTACCCGTTTTGCAGGTGTAGATATAGACACAGGGTTCATAGGAGAGGATTGAAGTCCTAGTTTTCTAGAAAGAGATGACGATATGAAAGAATAGGATGCTCCACTATCAAAGAGTACGTAAGCAGGAGTGTCGTGAATTAAGAATGTACCAGTAGCCACGTTCTTCGCAGCGTCTGCTTCCGTCTGGTTCATGGCATAGATTTGTCCCGCGCTCCTCGGGTTTCTGTTCCCCTTGTTGTTATTGCTCCCGTTCCTAGCTGGTTGTGCATTCCGGTTGTTGCTTCCTTCAGGTGCATTGTAGTTGTCCCCTTGGGTTTTCCCTGCCTGATTGTTGTTGTTTCCACGACCATTTCCGCCGAATTGGTTATTGTTAGGTTGGTACTTGTTTCCATGCTGGTATTTCGGATGAGGGTTTCCCTGGTTCTGTCTCGGGTATCCGCTCCCTCCTGCCCTGCCATTCTGGTGATCATCTTTCTTCGCGTTACACTCAAACACTCGGTGGCCACGCTTCTTATAGTAGAAACATTCCACGGTGTTTCCTTTGAAGTCAACTCCAGGGTGGTCTCTACCACATTGCTTGCAATGGTAGTGACGGGGTCGTCCGTTGGCGTCAGTGTTGTAGTTCCCAAAGTTAGTGCGGTTCATTCCACGGTATCCCTCGGATGTGTTGGGTTTGGACCTCTTGTTAGCATGGTTGTGTTCCTTGGAGTTGTTTACTTCTTCCTCCTTCCTCTTGTTGGCCCGATTCCCTTGCACTCCCTCGACTTCCCCAATGAGAGCTGCTACTTCGTACGCTTCCCTTAGTTTAGCACTCCTAGCAGGAATCTCGTCCCTCTGGATGTCGTGGCGAAGTCCTTTGACGAAGCGTCTGACCTTCAATTCTTCGGTTTCCACCAGTGCCCCGGCAAAGTGCGACAATTCTGTGAACTTACTGTAGTATTCCGACACTGTCATGTTGCCTTGCCTCAGGGTCAGAAACTCTTCATACTTCAGGTCCTTAACATGGAAGGGATAGAAGCGTTCCCTCAGTGCTTCCACAAATGTTTCCCAATCAAGGTTACCATGGGCCATCAACCTGTCCTTATTGAGGGTCCACCAGGTATCTGCCTCTTCGTCGAGGTAGAGTGCTACTATATCGACCTTTTGGTCGGGTGGGAAACCGACAGAGATCAAAATTTTCTCCATTTTTCGGATCCAGTTCTCGAGGGTTACTGGGTCCTCTTGCACCAGGTAGTAGGTTGGGTTTCTCTCGGCAACTCTCTTAGCCCAGTTTGTCCCAACATGTTCCCTTTGTTCTCTCTCTTCTCTTTCCCTCTCTTCTCTTTGTTCACTCTCTTCTCTCCGCGCAACGAGGTCGCAATAGTGTATGAGTAGTTCCTCCATTTGGGCGCTCCTCCTTGCTGCCGACATTTTCGAGTTCCTATTACAATAGCGCAGTTAGATTAATTCACTCAAGGCAAGGCTAATGGTAACATGTATCTAAGCATGATAAATTAGGGGTTGCTATGTTCCCTGATGTGTTGCCAACTAGGTCGATGGTCAAACATTCGTAGTCAAAAGTCTCAGTGGCATGGAATAAGGAGACAAGTTTTCGATGTACTCTCCTTAGTTTGCGGGTATGGTTCCCCTAACAGTTCTTCTTATTACCTATATTAGACTTTCTCCTCAGATAGAACATACCACACCCCTCATTGAACTCATTTTCTAAGTTGCTATGGTCCTTTAGGCATCACCATGTCTGAGTCTCCCACAAGAACTCCCCCTCCTTCTCCGTCCTCGTGGTCCTTGTCTCTTCTGAATCCCTCGGTGTCTATACCCGAGTCTGAGCCGGTGTGCGTTATTTCAGAGTAAGAGGCTATCTTTGGCATTTCTTCTTTCCATAGAGATTCGGCAGGTCCCCTCCCTTGGCTATGCAGTATCCTAATGCCATTGCCAACTCCACCTTCGGTGCTGAGGTCATCCTCAATTTTTCCATCCCGACCAGTGGGTTGGCCACGTTTCGCTGCTCGTGCATCCTCGGTCATGATCTCAGAAGAGGTTCACGTTTTCCTGGGTCGATTGGGGCGGTTGCTTAGGCTCCACAATGACACCCAAGTTATTGAATGGCTTTTCGGCACGCTCGTCATGCTATTCGGGATCTAGCTGATCCTAGAAGAGAGACTCGTAATGAAGGGTCACAGAATGCTCGTTCCTAGATAGTCCATGGTCATATTCAGTGTCGTACTATTTTTTCTTTAAGTGTAATGGCCTCGATATTGTATTTTTCTCCGTTCTTAAGTAAGTAATGAATTATTAGTCCTAAGCATGTTTAGTAGAACAACCTAATTTCCCCCAACGGTTATAATTGCAGAAAAGACACATTTTTTTTCTCCAACGGTCAGCAGTCCCTCCAACGGCTATAAAAGGCTAAAAGTAAATTATACCCTTCAACATATGCGTATAACGGCTAGTAGGGAGGTTAGAAACGTAAATTGATGTCCTTGGGGTTTCTATAAATAGAAGCTTCGTACCATACGACTCCCACAACTCAAACATATATAGAAATGTCTTGGGAGGGTACTATGGCTATTATGGCACTAATCCTTACGTTGTATGTGGTGGTCCTCTTCGTGCGACTCGACTTCCCCTTCATCAATCAGCCATTGCTCCCTTTCCTTCTGATTTGGTTGTTCGGTTTCATTCTCATGTTGGTAGCATTTCGTTGGGAAAAACAGGAGACATCGATGTACGAAAGGATGAAGTACCAGTGATGTAGTTATTTCCTATTTTTCCTTTTTGAATACAAGTCATTATTTATTCATTTATTTATTTATTTATTTATTTATTTATTTATTTATTTATTTTTTTGCAAAGAGTTACCGATATTTCTAACAAGAAAGTCTTTTATTACAAGATCAACATGACTACGTAGTACAAGTACACACAACAAGATCATTAAGGCACACCACATAATTATTCTCACACATAATACTCAGGCATCATAATAACACGCTTAGATGGACCCAACCATTCATTTAGGCAAACGTGGGCGGGCTAACACACTCTTCCTCGCAGTTGTTATTCTACATCTCGGTCTCGGTTTGTACTTTCTACGCATCCTATAGACTTTACCAGAAAATCTTCGTCTCTCCCAGTGCTCCTTGACTCCTAGCATTAGGTCTGTAAGTGTTCGCGGACAGGTTATGAGGGGGTACACGTAGGGGTTCAGGAAGAAGTTGCCTGTGATGGCATCTTGGTATCGCTCCTTGAGTAGGATCCAGGGTTGTCGATTGAGTAAGGCCGCTAGCATGCACTACGTAATGACCTTGGGGTTCATAAATCTGATCTCGGTGTAGCCTTCATGCATGTCCACCCAATTGGAACATCGGTCAATCATACGCTCGAGGTAGTCGGTAAAATCCTCCCCATCACCCAAGGTGGTGTTTACCGGGTGGTCACTGTCTAGCTCGCGACTCTTCCGAATTTCCATCTAAAAAGGAATTACATGTTTAGTTTCCTGTACTACCACGTAATTAGAGCTTGATTCTCACATTATCGTTGGTGCCCTCCGTACAGGGGATTTTACCCTTTCGTACAAGGAGTGGTAACCAAAAACAAGTGAAAGGAAACATCCAACTACTGATTCATTTCGATAAAAGTTTACAACGTTCGTGACTGGTTCCAAACTGGACACCCAGTCTAACAAAATATTTTACATCAAAAGTGAGCTCTCCGGTTAATTACTAAGCTCTACTGTTTGCATGAGAGAACGTGTTCGTGATCCCAGCGCGTTACCCCAAGCAACAAATCATAATCCTGCGGGGAATTTAAAAGAAACAAGGACGCAATTTTTCGAGTATCAATAAAGACTAAGTGAATAAACACCTTAGCATGTAAAACAGAGTGGCTAGGAAAGGTTACCGGGTTTACATTTGACATAGTTTAAACAGTAACAGAGTATAAGTATAAACATCGGAGTAAAGACTTGAATCATTTTCAGAAACATAAGTACAAGTAGAAGTGACGATTATCAGAGTCCTCCAAAAGTTGTTGTTTCAAAACTGATAGTTATTATGAGTAACAAATTTGTTTATTGAGATATTCACACGTTTCCAAACGTGAAATGAAACAAGTCGTATTATTAAGCCGCAGTAACCAAGGGAGACCAGGGTAAATAGAAAAAGATGATACTGGCATGTAGGGGGTTATGATAACCCAACCTTTTTACCAAGCGTTAAAGACGATTCCGACCGTCCCGCTAGTCATCATACAAGCAGCTACTAGACCTTAAGTGTCGACACCCACTTAAGATTGTAAGTCAGAAGGGTAGTACTAGAATGCTGAATTCCAGCCTACGGCGAAAGGAATCGGGGCGCACGGAGTCCCATGTCTTTAGGGACTAAGACCCAGGGAATCATCACCCGAAATAAGTTTAGGGACTGGAGCCCAGGGGATTATCCCGATATCTCTTTAGGGACCTGGCCCAGGGAATCATCACCCGATAGTAACGTAACGTAAAGTAAAGTAACACGACGTAGGCGTATAGCACTGTCGTAGACCCAACTGGTTCCGGTATACGTGATTCTTTCCCTTTACGTTATTAATGAATTCTGACTTAGTGACATTTGAACAGTTTTAAATAAAGTGACGATTTAAAAGCAAGCACGGCAAGTTTGACAAATAGGGAAAGTATGGCAGTTATTTGAAATAAACAAGTATATTGCAGTAAAAGAATTGGCACGGAAAGATAAGCATGTAAACTCACAGGTATAATTTTGAGACAAGAAATAAATCACGTTTCGACACGAAAGAAGACAAGTACGCAACGCTAAGCATGAATACTCACCGTGAGAGCCGAAGATACGCAAGTAGCACTACAGGTAGGCAACTCCTGGTTCTACGAAGTCAGGCTCTACAAACAAACACAAATAGTCCTAATCTCAAACAAGTTTCGTTTACAACGTATGACGATGCACATGTCCTATTTGAATGCAAGCGAAAGCTCTAAGTAATTATAGCCACCTAATTATATTACGAAAGCAAATTATATATCGACTACCAAGTCATGAATCTCCAAAACAATTTTAGAAAATTAGATATTAAATTTAAGAATATAAAACTATTTAATTAAACAAATTTATGTATTGATAAATCGTATCAAACTTTACAATTTATTGTAATCCCAATAGTATATGAAGTAAACCGAAATATAGATTTCATTTGTCTTTTAAGCAAAATAATATTTATTGAGCATATATATTTAAACATATACAAAAATATATTTTATTAACTTATTTTTCAAGAAATTAATTTAAAATGTTGAATTTGTACTAATTCACAATTTACATAAACTTTCTATTTTGTATTTACATTACAAAAACATTTATTTTAACTAATTTCTTAAGAAAATAATTTAATTAACTTTATTTAATCATTTAAAAATAAAATAAACAAAAATGTAAATATAACAAAAAAAAATGCAGTTTCTGTAAAATACATCAAGCACCCCTACTTCAAGATTAACAGTTCCAGAATCTTACACACTATACCCTCAACGTTTTGGATTGAACACAAATAACCCCTAAAACAAAACATTCTTTCACTCACACCATCTTCTCCAAAACACAACTTCAATTCAAGCTTTCAAAATCGAATTTCGACGATCAGTAAAGAACGGTGAGAAGATTTAGAGCATAGGCATATGATGAAAGAGTAGAATCAGCGAAGAAACGAGGTGGGTAGAGCTCGTTTCGACGGCGGCCGCGGCGGCGATCGAAGGGGCTGTTCCAGCTGCCTTCGGGCTTGACTCAGGAGCTCCTCCTGCTCCTTGGGAGCTCGGGAACGCGTAGAGACCGATAAAATGGGCTAGGTGTTGCCCGGTTGGTTGGGCAAAATTTCCGCCGGCGTTAATGGAGGTTGGCCGACGGTGGAGTGGGTATTTCCCTCGGTTGCTGCAGCTGCTAGTTGCTCCTGCTGCTGTTGGTGAATTCGGAAGAGGGAGAGAGAGAAATCGAGGGGAGATGAAGAGATGTGGAGCAGGGGGGTGGTATCCCCGTTGTTCCCGACGGGAGAAGTGGCGGCGTCGGGGGATTACCGGCGCTGCTGCTGCTGTTTCTGGGTTGCTTCCGAGGCAGATAGCGAGGAGGGGAAAGAGAGCTGGGTGGTGATGGTGGTGAGTGGTGACGGTGTCTGGAGGTGGTGATTGGCGGCGCTCTGTTTTGCCGGGTTTCTTCTCGGCAAAAACAGAGTGTGGAGATGGAGGTGGATGATGGTGGTGTTGGGTTTGCTCAGCAAAACAGAGAGAAAGGCAGAGAGGGAGATGGAGATGAGAGATGGAGAGAGCAGGTGGTGGTGTTCGGTGTTGGTGGTGACTGGTTGTTTCTCGGCAACAAACAGAGAGGGAGTTGGAGGGGGTGAAGATTGAAGAGAAGGGGAAGGTTTAAGAGATGGGGAGGTGATTTGATTAGAGAGGAAGCTAGGCTAGTGCTAGCTGGGGAGGAAGCCACGCTCGGCGTGGTTGTGGCAGAGAGGAGGTACGGAGGTGTGGAGGGCGGCTAGTCGGTGGCTGAAGAAGGACAAAGCAGAGGAGAAAAAAAATGAGATGTGATTGAAGAGAGAAAAAGATTTGGTGTGGTGGATACGCGGGATCACGCGGTGGTCCGATACGCGAAAAGTGGTGCACAACGAAAATTACACGCAACGAATGTTTTAAAAACGCGATGAAAGTTCACGCCAAATAAACAACTAATACTATAAGAAATAAATAATAAGGTTGACTAAATAATGAAAAGTTGACAGATAAAAATAATTCTGACAGATAAATATAAATTTAACAGGTAAAAGTAAATTAGACTGATAAAAGAAATTTGACTACTATAACGAAATCTGATTGATAAAAACGGAACGTTTACGGACATAATAAATTTTTAACTGTTAAAAGTTATTTAGCTGATAAAAATGAATTGGACCAATGAACTTAAGTTCGACTGATATTTTTACAAGAAATTCAAATTCGGATTTTGAGTAAAATTCCAAGACATTTTATTTTAATTAAAATTAACTAAATGATTAAATAAATTTTATAATTAAATTATTTTTCAAATAAAAGAAATTTCTTTAAAACTAAATTATAACAATAATCTAGCTTATAAAAATAATTATAAACGAACAAATAGTTAATCACTACGAAATTAAATCACGCATAATATCTGTAGTGTTTTATGACGGACTAACAATAATATCAAACAATACGATTCTCACATTTTCGAATAATAAATATATTGTAAGGAATTACTAAAATAACCCTAGACTAAAATACGGGTTGTTACATCTCACATTATCGTCGATACCCTTTTCCCCCGTCCTCATTCCTTAAGTTCTTTTTTATCTTTTCCTAATCCATTTTTTTTGTGAAAATAAATCTTGCGTTTTATTTTTCGGAAATCGATTTCCACTTTAATTAGGGTGTATTAAACTTTGAATCCAAAGATGCTCTGATACCAACTATAACACCCTCCAAATTTTCATTACTAAAAGTCTGGGCGTGCCCTTCTCGTGGAGAGTTACCCACCATTATCACGAAAAAGGATCTTTGCTTCGGATTCAGAAAAATATACTTTAATACATAAAAGCGTTCACAACCTTGTTCAGAGTTATTGCAAACCAATATCTTACAAACAGCGGAAAATAGTGAAACTACTACTTTATTTAGGCTAGATAATGCTTGCGCTAGTACTCAAGAGTAAGACACGACAAGTTATTCCAAGTTCATTTGTTCCGAAAAAGCAGCTTAATTATTTAATCGGGATGATCCATAACCAATATCGTATCCAGTGTGGACGGCGAAGTAATTCACTTGTCCGAACCGATTCCACCTCGGCAACTAGACTTTAAGTGTCGACACCCCCTACGAGGGAAAGCTTTTGTCCCAAGAGAGTAGTAATAGAGTCTTTCCCTGTGCTAATGTGCCCCAGGGGTACTCATAGAGTCACCTTCGACTCATGTCCCAAGCTTTGCTTGGTCTACCATATTAAGTCCCAAGCTTTGCTTGGTCAACCATGTAAAGTTCCCGAAATATTAAGTTCAAACGTGTAAAAGAATGAGATCACTTAACGAAGTGAGATATTTAGTAAATAAAAGTAATGAGTAAACATGAGTTTAAAACATTTAATATCCAAGTCAAGCAAGTAGAGGCATTATAGTTAAACACGCGTTTTCAGAGTAAGGGTTGAGCCTACGAACTCACCTACACGCCCGTTTGTGGTTCAAATGTACTCAACGTAGCCTTCGTCGGTAAACTCGGTGTCTACAAATAAGGATAAACCCTAATTAACACTTAATCGCTTAATATGCAAGTGTCTAATTTAATATGTATGCTATGCGTGTTGATCCTAGTTAATTATTCGGCGGTGATTAGGTACGTGACCTACTTAAGCCTTAACGGTGTTCCTCTAATTAAAATCTTAGGACATTTTGATTGGTCCAAATTAGCTAATCTTTAATTATTTATTTAATTACTAAACTAATACTAATCTACAGGACTTAATCTTAGTTTAATAACTCTAATTATTTATATGCTAACCACTAGTCCTAATTTTGATTAAAATTAGTTTACTAATCAAGTACTAAAATAAAACAAGAGTAGTCATTTGTATTTATAGTAAAGTATGGGTAGGGTAGAAATAGCACATTTACCCTTAAAGTAATCAAATTCTCAAAAACAAGTTGTTGCTAGTTTCTTAAAAGACACTTTAACCCCATTACAAAACATTATTTTTTTAACTTTTCCGATTTTGACGAAAATAACGTGGGTGGATCCCGGGACACTAATTATCATTTTTATGTAAAAACATATGGACGTTAATTTCAAACACTGCTCTTTTTAGAGCGTTTAATTCCTAGAAAAATTGACTGAAAGTAATTGTAAAAGACAACTACTACCCCCAAAATATGAAATAATTAGCTATGAAAATTTCTAAAGTTCCGTTTTCGACCAAATTAACATGGATGACTCTAGAGACATGTGTGAGCAAGAATATGCAAGAATATGTTGCGAAGTAAGGTAAGGAAGTTGTACCGATTTTTCGCTAAAGTAGGCGGTGAAACGAAATGAGCTTTTGGGACCTTGTGAGTCTCTGCGGATAGTTGTAAATGAGTCTTTGGAGTTTCACGGAGTGATTGGTAGTAACCGTGACTCAAATGGTGGTCGTTGGTAGCGTTGGTGAACAAGGAGGTTACGTGAAGCTCTCGGGAAAGTGGCTAAACTTGGTGGCTATGGAGTTTTCCGGCGAGGTGAAGGAGTTGTGTTGGTGGTGGTGGTGTTGGTGTCTGAGATGGAAGAGTTGGTGGTGATGATGGTGGCGGTGGCTATGGAGTTTCTGGAGCTCTTGTTATGGCTCTGTGTGTTTTTGCCGTGAAGTAGCAAGAGAGTTTGTGTCATATTTATAGGTAGGAAATGATGAAAAGGAATAGGAAATTAAGGTAAGAGTTGTCAGAATGTGAATGTGTTTTTCACCTAGGAAATATCCATTTTATAGGGAATTAAATGTTTGGCGAAATTTCTTTGATGCAGTTGAACTTTGCAGAAAATAATCTTACCGACATATGTAAATAATTGGGTGTGATGATTGTACCGTAATAATATGCATAGTACGATAAAAGTCGTCACGTAAAATATGTGATACTATAATAGTGTACGCGTTATCAATTATTATTGTGGTAGACATATAGCACCATGTTATTTTTATCATAACTTAGCCACATAAAAATAGTACCACAAAATATTAAGGTCAATATGTCAGTTTACACTCTATATTACCATAAAATATGCATATTTATTCTTAAAATACGCAATTAAATTTCGGGTTGTTTCATAATCGTTGGCGACGAAAAAAATATCCGGGACGAGTTGGTTTGTTTAGGAAGGTTTGGTACACTATTTTATCAATATTAAAAAAAATAGGCGAAAAAACCATTGCTAGCAAGACTCGAAAAGACTCGAACCCACAACCTCTTAGAAAATAGGCAAGTGAACTAAACAACTCAACCACTAAGGCATTTATGCTGATGGCAATGTAAATATTTAATATACTAACTCCTTGCTTTTAAAAATAGACAAACCTAGACGAACCAAAATTTTCAGGGACGTGTTAGTTCGTCGGAGATGAGTTGGTTCGTCTGGGCGAGTTGGTTCGTCTGGGAAGATTTGGTTCACCACAACCTGCTTCGTCTTGGACGATTTGGTTTGTCTCGGTCGTCTCAACTTCATCAAGATTGAGTTAACTCGTTTCACTCCTAGATCTAAATGGTATCAGTCCACATCAAAGGTCTTAACAAAGAGTTGTACCATAAAATTGGAGGAGAAAGTCATTATGATGGCTAGTGGAGAGAGGGAAATGGGTTTGCCGGAGGCCGTAGCAACCATGGAAGCCGATGAAGACGACAAAGCAATTGCAGAGAAGGAGGAACTCATAGAAGCGGATGAAGAAAAAAGAGAAGTTGCAGATGAGAGAGAGAGAGAGATAGATTTCTGAGAAAGATAAGGACACACATTTGTTTGTTTGTTTTTAATAAAAATGTTTGATTTTATAAAACTGTTATTATTTTTGATTAAGTACACTTTTTAACCTCAAACGACGTCAACAAGTGATTTTTAGTCAATGCCGAGTAGATTGAAAGACCAAGTTCGTACCCGGTTTAAACACGAAAGAATTGGCGTCCTACCCATCTGGTGAATTGGTCTTTGAAAAATACCCGTCTCTCACTTATGTTTGGCGTGTATAACCCACGCGGGGGTTACACAATTTAATCAACTAAAATTAACACTTAATCAGGCAAATTAATAAAACAAACCTATACACATCATCATCCACCCCCTCGAATACACTATCACTCCAACTGCAACTGCAACTCACTCTCTCTCTCTCTTCTCTACAACTCACTCATCGCCGCTCGCTGCAACTGTACCCATGGCTTCCACTGCTTCTTCTTCTTCCTCCGCTCCGGCCGCCGTCTTACCCTTCACAACCCCGTCACCACTGAGACACCCACCGTCGACGAAGAGGTTGGCCTTTTCAAATACCCCTTTCTCAATTTTGTAACTTACTTGATGATTTCATGTACATGTTTGTAATTGATGTTTGAATCAAAGAAAAATCAAATTCATGTTTGAGTTTGTTGTCACCTGTAAAATTTGATCATAATTCCACCAAATCACGAACCCGGACGAGATCCAGATCTAGAACTCTGACGATGAACTGTTCTAGATCGTGGAACTTGTACGAGTAGTTCTCGTCTCAGTATCACGAGATGAATACTGAGATGAGAACATATAAAACTGGAACGAGGAGAAAGCAAGACCCTGCCGAGGAGCAGTTTACTCGTCTTGAGACGAGAACTTCACGCTCCTCTCTGTATAAGCCAGCTTATACTGAGACGAGCATGACTCTCGTCTCGGTTAAGACCAGTTTATACTGAGACGAGCAATATTCTCGTCTCGGTAGAGACCAGCTTATACTGAGACGAGCAACATGCTCGTCTCAGTATATCCAGTTTATACTGCTCGTCTCAGCAGTTAGAAGATGAAAAAAACCCATTGATTCCAGACTAAGAACAGTCCTGTAACTTTAACACTTAAAATTATTTATCTGTGTAGACTTGAACAGTAAAGGATCTCCCATCAACACTTCACGTAAAATAAAAAATGGTACACAATTATACTGAATCTAAATTCAGTAACACTTATACCCTCAAAAAAAATCAGTAACACTTATAATAATTCAAAAACTTATGAACTTTTAAGTAACATACCATTTAAAAATACTTTGAAGTATTTCATTATCAATATGACATTATTAATGAAAGTTTAATTTGAATTGTAGAAGCAAATACTTAAGGTTTCGGAGTTCGACGAGAAGTTGGGAGATGTACCGCTTCCATTGTGCCAGATTAAAGTCGAGAAAGGAAACATCACTACGAGGGTAGCCTTGTTGGACATCCATTGCGGGAGGAACGTTGCCTTTCCCAGTATGGTTGTGAATCTTGTCATGCACGCAAAGATGAACACGGAGAAAAAAGATCATGATTTTTGGTTCTACATTAACAACATGCCAGTTCGGTTTGGATTGCAGGAGTTTTGTTTAGTTTCGGGGTTGAGCTTCAACGAAACAACTAGTTATGGTGATAAAGAGCATGCATACGGGTGGGCTGCAAAGTATTTACCTGATCACAGGCTCGGTAAAACATCAATGTATCGAAAATTGAAAAGGTTTTGCATGGCCTGAAGCCAAAAATTAAAGATTTGACTGAGGAGGACAAAATTTGACTATGCGAGACTGCTAATGGTATGCCTGATTGGACGAATGATGTTTGTGAAAACCAATGCGGACACAATATCCATGACACCATTTCGCCTGCTTTCCGATTTTGAATGGGCAAACAAATTCGGATGGGGCAGGTACTTGTGGTCAGATTTCGCTGAGTAAGTGGCTGAGGAGGCATGGAAAACAAATATGGATGGTCACGGTCGCCGAAAGTATAACATGTTGAACTTTCCGCACATATTTCTGGCATGGATTTGCGAGGGCATACCCCACCTTGGTGATCAGCTGGGAAAACCGAGGGCAGTTAAGTAAAGGAAGTTGTCACGCTTGGCTAATTGGACGTGGAGAGGATGCGCATTGGGCTTGGAAGAAGCAGCGGAATGCTGGAGTGAGATAAATTCTGTTAATCCTACCCTCGTCCCAACAGAGGAAGAGAAGAAACAACACTACTGGATTAGCTTCATTGAATACAGGAGGACTCACCCCGACCAACCACTTCACCCCAGGTGGACTGCTATGTTCGAGAAGAGGACAGTGCTTGAGGATGACATGAGTTCTAATCGGAAATTCACACCCAGCTACAACTTTGAGGGAGTGCAACCGGATGAGGTAGTTGGTTCGGATACGCCTAAGAAGAGGAGGAGGAAGAAGGATTTTGAAAAGGATGATGGTGTTGGGCCCCAGAAGAAGAAGCAGAAAAAAAACAGTTAACGACGACGAGCCTGACCCACAGTCCAAGAAGAATAAGAAGAAGACGTAGAAGCACAAAGAACTTGCTCTTGTTGATGAGGAAGAAGAAGAGGAAGAGGAGGATGCTAGTCTTGTCCTGAGACGGAGAAAGGGTGCAGTTGTGATTTCCTCAACCCCACCTCCATCTCCACCGAGAACCCAACCTTCGGTGTCTGCAACACCTCCACCTGCCGGTCGACCGGAACCTTCGAGAACTGTGGGAGTTGACTTAGAAGACTTGAAGCGGGAAATGCGGAAAGATTTTGAAGAGGCATTGGTTCCTATCAAAGAAAACCAGATCCATTTGAGTGAGAAAATGACAGAAATGAGCAGTAAAATGGGTAAGATGGAGGAAGAATTGGTTTCTTTAAAAAACAACTGTAAGACCGGTTGCACTAGTGTACGTGAAAAGATCAAGCGTCACGGAACGAAAGAGAAGGAACGACTGAACAAGCTCGGTGAGTGGAGACAAGCAACGCACAAGATGGTAAAAAATCTGCACACCGCTAGGGAAGAAGAGCGAGTAGACCCAACGTTCGGCATTCGATTCCTTAGCGAGGCACGCATATTGTTCTTATTTACGGTGTTTGACTTGTGTAATGTAAGGTAGTTGTGACCTAATAAATCTATTCATCCTATTGTTAGGATACATAAAGAGAAGCTGTCATTGATTCTAACCCAGAAGGGGGGTCCGGTCCAATCAAGCCAACCACAGGTAGAGAAACAGCGACAGAGGGGTCCGGTCCAATCGAGCCAACCACAGTTAGAGAAACAGCGACAAGGGGGTTCCGGTCCTATCGAGCCAACCACAGTTAGAGAAACAGCGGAAGGGGGTTCCAGGACAATCGAGTCAACCCCACTCACTGAAACAGAGGGAGCAGATGGCTACAATCCAGTTGAGGCTAACTGAAACAACCCGAAATTTAATTGCGTATTTTAAGAATAAATATGCATGTTTTATGGTAATATAGAGTGTAAACTGACATCTTGACCTTAATATTTTGTGGTACTATTTTTATGTCGCTAAGTTCTGATAAAAATAACATGGTGCTATATATCTACCACAATAATAATTGATAACGCGTACACTATTATAGTATCACATATTTTACGTGATAACTTTTATCGTACTATGCATATTATCATCACACCCAATTATTTACATATGTCGGTAAGTTTATTTTCTGCAAAGTTAAACTGCATGAAAGAAATTTTGCCAAACATTTAATTCCCTATAAAATGGACCTTGCCTAGGTGAAAAATACATTCACATTCTGACAACTCTTTACCCTTATTTCTTATTCCTTTTCATCATTTCCTAGCTATAAATATGACACAAACTCTCTTGCTACTTCACGGTAAAAACCAACAAAGCCATAACAAGAGCTCCAGAAACTCCATAGCCACCGCCACCATCATCACCACCAACTCTTCCTTCTCCAACACAAACACCACCTCCACCAACACAACTCCTTCACCTCGCCGGAAAACTCCATAGCCACCAAGTTTAGCCACTTTCCCGAGAGCTTCACGTAACCTCCTTGTTCACCAACACTACCAACGACCACCATTTGAGTCATGGTTACTACCAATCACTCCGTGACACTCCAAAGGCTCATTTACAAGTATCCGCAGAGACTCACAAGGTCCCAAAAGCTCATTCCGTTTCACCGCCTACTTTAGCAAAAAATCGGCAGTACTTCCTTACCTTACTTCGCATTCAACATATTCTTGCATATTCTTGCTCACACATGTCTCTAGAGTCATCCATGTTAATTTGGTCGAAAACAGAACGTTAGAAATCGTCATAGCTAATTATTTCATATTTTGGGGGTAGTAGTTGTCTTTTACAATTACTTTCAGTCAATTTTTTTAGGAATTAAACGCTCTAAAAAGAGCAGTGTTTGAAACTACCGTCCATATGTTTTTACATAAAAATTATAATTAGTGTCCCGGGAACCACCCACGTTATTTTCGTCAAAATCGGAAAAAGTTAAAAAAATAATGCTTTGTAATGGGGTTGAAGTGTCTTTTAAGAAACTAGCAACAACTTGTTTTTGAGAATTTGATTACTTTAAGGGTAAATGTGCTATTTCTACCCTACCCATACTTTAATATAAATACAAATGACTACCCTGGTTTTATTTTAGTACTTGATTAGTAAACTAATGTTAATCAAAATTAGGACTAGTGGTTAGTATATAAATATTTAGAGTTATTAAACTAAGATTAAGACGTGCAAACTAGCAAACCATCCGTGCATTGCACGGAATAATTCTTTTCGAAATAAAAGATCGAAGTTCTTATGGAAACCGTAATAAGTAGAATTTAGATACATATTCATTATGATATGGATTTTTCGAGCGAGTTTTAACTAACTTATATTCAAAATCTAGATGATGTGAAAATTCAGGTTTGTGAAATATTTCCTAAATAGTGTTATGGAGGAATTTAATGATAATCTTTTTAGATGAAATGCCCTTCTATTAATGCGAATAAGGGGGCACTGAACTCCAATTTAAATCTTTTTGTAGAAACTGAGTGGCCCATACCGAGTTACTACCCAGCCATATAAATTTGTTTGGAAGAGACATTCAAAACCTTGTAAACTCATGAGAAACTTTCTCCGTGGAACGGTTGCTATAGGTAAAGAAAATTGCTTCAAAACGTCAGGAAAATGATCTAATATCGCGGAGTATGTCTCTGTTTTCTGACCCGTCAACTTGTACCACTTTCCTGTTGTTGATAGCGTCGATAGCGCATTTAGCGTCTAATTATATTATGAGTTGTCGCTTCCCACACTCAATCACCAAAAGAAGACTTTCACGAATCGCCAATGTTTCGGCTTCAAGTGCCTAAGAGGCCGACGGTAATGGGGTTGCAATGTGGGAAGGAACCGTCCATCACTATATCCCTAAGGAGCAAACCACCACCAGCTAAAATCCACATTTGGATTCAAAGCCTCGTCGGTGTTGGCCTTGCCGAAGCCATGGCGGTCCCCAGCACCCCAAGCGAGGAACTGACACTTCATTGTCCCTAAGGACCCTCTTTTGTAACATAATATTTTAATTCTTAAATTTTCTAAAAAGGTTTAGTTATATTCTTTTAGAAAGAAAAAAAAAAACTTACTCTGTTTAATTTGGCCTTATGCGACTTTGTATATTTTTTTAAGTCACAAAATAAGTTACATTTTTTCCATTTTTCTTGAACTTTGTAGGTTACTTTGATTTCTTCTGTTTAGATTAACAAAAACGCTTTTTCTAACTACAACCTTTCTCACTTTATACTCATAAAGTTTAAATTTTAGGAGATAAAATAGAAGATAAACAAACAACCTTATTTCTAGAAGAGGTAACTAATGCTTTTTAGAAAATTCAATAATCACAAAGTAAGCAATCTTTATATTTTTTCTCAGAAAAAATAAAAATTCACATAAATTAAATATAGAAATTGGGGGCTAATTAGATTTTAGGAGTAAAAGTAAGCAAAGTTGATGTGACTTTAAAAAAAGATAAAAAGTTATCGAGAAAAATGTTGCAAGGGAAAAGAATAAATGATATTTTTTTATGACTTAAAAAATGTACGAAAAAAATTACTGTAAAAAATAAGACAAAGAAAACAAAGCATAAACGGATAGGGAGAGAAAAGTTAGAGAGGAGCAACTTCTTGCACTTGTAGTCCATTTACTTATGAAAGTTCCTTCATTGGATTTGGGTGTGTTTGGATGAGATAATTGGAATAAGTGGTTGAAATGAGGATGAGATAATTGGAATAAGTGGTTGAAATGAGGAACATGAATTTAGTTAACTTTATTCACTTGCCATGGCCTGAATTTTGAATCAATAAATTTAGGTGTATTTACCTTTATAAAATATACCTCAACAACTATAAATCGTCTAAAATTTTATAGAAATCTAAAAAGGTCAAATCATAGAGACATATGTGTAGTGTAATATATCATCACTCAGACATTACCGAGCAATGACGGAGAGGGAGTAATTGAAAAGTTCTGTAGATTAATTTGAAAACAAAAGCAAAGAATGTTTGAAAAGTCTGTAAATGAAATTAAAAACAGACGCAACTAAAACTGAAAACATGGGGATATGCATCCGTAATGATTGTGAAATATGTTTAGTCAACCAAGATCCAATCTTATCGTATAATTTGGATATACAATTTTATAAAAAAATGTTTTAATCTTCAGAATATTAAAAGTGTACATTTAAAGTTTTTTTTGACAAAAAATATTTGATTTGAACAGTTTATGATAAACGTTTTATAGTTTGTATATTTTTTTTATAAAAAAAACCGTCTAGTAAAATATAAAATGTATTCCTACTTTCAGCTTACATTTATCTTATCTCATTAGTCATTTTTATAGATAACTCTAAAAAATAAGCAATAAGAAATTAAATATTTAGTAGGGCTCTTTTTTTTTTTTGCAAAGATATTTAGTAGTAAAATCAGAACTACGTCAAATTACGATAATCATAAAAATATAATTGATTTTATTGATTATCTTCAATATTTAAACTCCGGATACGTAATCGTGACATTATTGAATATTCTCTAGCAAAATTTAACGGAAAGAAGTAACTCGGCAATATACAGTAATTTAGTGAAAAAATGAACAAAATTGCGATATTGATAGTGACAGTGATGAGAAAATTAAGTGTGGTATAACAATATAGTAGAAATTATATTGTCTTCCGGAAAAGATCTAAACTAAAAATTGCAATGTAACAAATTGAATGAGTAACAAATATATTTGTAGTAAACCTGAAAGTTGATAAAGCGTTGTTTTCCACAAAATAAAATTGTTTTCATGTAATTGCAATTCGCATAACTTAGCTATTAACATAATTTGACTTAAAAATATGTACTTCTTCCAAACACTATATAGAAGGAGTGGTATCAAAGTAAAATTACATATCTACCTACAAAAAACTTAGAGATGTATAGTATAGAAGTAAAACTTCACATCCTCAAAATTGATGAACACTAAAATCTATTTCATAGTCTTCAAAGTGTGAGAAATCATCTGTGAGCCATGAACATTGTTGAATTGCTCATTTTCATTGATGTAGAAGTTCAACTACAGTACAAAGTTGCGACCACAACAATGCACGGGCCCTAAACCAGCAGCCAGTTCCTCAGTAGTTTGCTTTGCGACAGTTAAGACATACTTGTAGCAAGTAAGAAATAAAAATTAATGGAATAATTGATTTTCAATATGCTAGAGCTTAACATAGTAAGATTCTTGTAAGACTTTGAAGCTTCATACGGATAGTACATACCTTAAATCAAAATAAAAATGAACAAATTTTACTAAACGCAACAATTTATTTTTTAAACTAATCGCAACAGTTTTTTTTAAGACTAAACGCAATCGATATTTTTATCTAATTGCAACAGATTTTCTTTTTTAAACTAAAAGCAACATATTTAATTTTTTTAACTATATTTAAAAAAAACTACATGCAGGAGATGTACTTTCTTTCTAGTAATCTCATCATAGAGACGTAAGCTAATTGACTATGCAGCAATTTGCATTTTCTAAAAATAAAGATGTGAAATATATTTCTGTGTGAAGCACACCAGACACGGTTTGTATTTTCTAATAAAATATGCACCAAGCTTGCTTGCCTGAAAGCTGAAAAGGAGACAAAGTAAAATAATAAGAAAATCAATGCATAAACAGGATATTCCAAACATTGATTAACAAACTTAATTCCCTTTTATGTTTATCCATCTGCATATAAAGCGTACAGAACGAAAGAAACACTAACTCGAAAAGTTTTCTCAGGTGGAAGTCCATTGAGCAGATTGCAATAATGCAACTTAGGTCTCTCCCCTTCTAGCTATGCACTTTTAGTACATCTGAAATATGGTAATTGGTATTTCTACCTGACGATAACGCAAAATATGGTAAAAAAACAACTCACTGAAGCCTGAATAAATATGCTAGGTTGAGAATTCGCCAGAAATCAATTTGCTTACTCTTTATCTTTTCTTCATCGAAAGTTCTTGTACCTTTTGGCTCACTTCATGTCACACAACGCAAAGAGGAATTAAAATAAAGAAGACTCTTACATTAGAACTAAACAAACATTTTACTCTAAAAAAGAACTAAACCTCTAAAAGAGAACTAAACAAACCTTCTTAAGAGACCTTCCCCAGGAAGAAAATTGGCTTTTTATGAGAAATAAGCTGACGATGGAGGAGATATTAATAGGGTAAGCGGGATCAATTTCTTATAGGATTTTAAAAATTCAAATTGTTCTCTTATCATTATCTCCAAAAAAATTCAAACAAAACAGATTTTGTTAAAGATAGATTTATTTGAAACTCTCATTATCTACTTAACAAATACAGATTATCCTTTCACCTTTTTTTCCAAACAAAATAGATTTTTTGAAAATACATTTATTCGAAGCTTACATTATCTACTTAACCAAAATAGTTTTTTAAAATGTATTCAGCCGTTTTTTTAATTGAAGGGCCGCCGTATTTTTTTGAATTGATGGATTCAGGATTAGGAAAGTGAGAAAATGATAGGGGTGTCAAATATGAAAGTTTTTGCAAACATTCATTCTGCTATTATATAAATCGATTAGTATTAGTTTAGTAATTAAATAAATAATTAAAGATTAACTAATTTGGACCAATAAAAATGTTATAAGATTTTAATTAGAGGAACACCGTTAAGACTTAAGTAGGTCACGTACCTAATCACTGTCGGATAATTAACTAGGATCAATACGCATAGCATACATATTATATTAGACACTTGCATATTAAGCAATTAAGTGTTAATTAGGGTTTATCCTTATTTGTAGACACCGAGTTTACCGATGAAGGCTACATGAGTACTAGCGCAAGCATTATCTAGCCTTAATAAAGTAGTAATTTCACTATTTTCCGCTGTTTGTAAGATACTGGTTTGTAATAAATCTGAACAAGGTTGTGAACGCTTTTATGTATTAAAGTATGTTTTTCTGAATCCGAAGCAAAGATCCTTTTTCCTGACCATGGTGGGTAACTCTCCATGAGAAGGCACGCCCAGACTTTCAGTTTGGGGGGGGGGTGTTACAGTTGGTATCAGAGCATTTTTGGATTCAAAGTTTAATACACCCTAATTAAAGTGGAAATCGATTTCCGAAAAATAAAATGCAAGATTTATTTTCACAAAAAAAATGGATTAGGGAAAGATAAAACATGAACTTAAGGAATGAGGACGGGGGAAAAGGGTACCGACGATAATGTGAGAAGCATGCTCTAATTACGTGGTAGTACAGGACACTAAACGTGTAATTCTTTTTTAGATGAAAATCTGGAAGAGTTGCGAGCTAGACAGTGACCACCCGGTCAACACCACCTTGGGTGATGGGGACGATTTTACCGACTACCTCGGCGTATGATTGACCGATGTTCCGATTGGGTGGACATGCATGAAGGCTACACCGAGATCAGATTTATGAACCCCAAGGTCATTACGTACTGCATGCTAGCGGCCTTACCCAATCGACAACCCTGGATCCTACTCAAGGAGCGATACCAAGATGCCATCACAGGAAACTTCTTCCTGAACCCCTACGTGTACCCCCTCATACCCTGTCCGCGAACACTTCCAGACCTAATGCTAGGAGTCAAGGAGCACTGGGAGAGACGAAGATTTTCTGGTAAAGTCTATAGGAGGCGTAGAAAGTACAAACCGAGACCGAGATGCAGAATAACAACTGCGAGGAAGAGTGTGTTAGCCCACCCACGTGTGCCTAAATGAATGGTTGAGTCTAGCTAAACGTGTTATTATGATGCCTAAGTATTATGTGTGCGACTAATTATGTGGTGTGCCTTAATGATCTTGTTGTGTGTACTTGTACTACGTCGTCATGTTGATCTTGTAATAAAAGACCTTCTTGTGAGAAATATCGGCAACTCTTTGCAAAAAAATGAATAAATAAATAAATAAATAATGACTTTTATTCAAAAAGGAAAAATAGGAAATAACTACATCACTGGTACTTCATCCTTTGATACATCGTGTCTCCTGTTTTTCCCAACGAAATGCTACCAACACGAGAATGAAACCGAACAACCAAAACAGAAGGAAAGGGAGCAATGGCTGATTGATGAAGGGGAAGCCGAGTCGCACGAAGAGGACCACCACATACAACGTAAGGATTAGTGCCATAATAGCCATAGTACCCTCCGAAGACATTTCTATATATGTTTGAGTTGTGGGAGTCGTATGGTACGGAAGTTCTATTTATAGAAACCCCAAGGACATCAATTTACGTTTCTAACCTCCCTACTAGCCGTTATACGCATATGTTGAAGGGTATAATTGACTTTTAGCCTTTTATAGCCGTTGGAGGGACTGCTGACCGTTGGAGAAAAAAAAGTGTCTTTTCTGCAATTATAACCGGTGGGGGAAATTAGGTTGTTCTGCTAAACATGCTTAGGACTAATAATTCATTACTTCCTTAAGAACGGAGAAAAATACAATATCGAGGCCATTACACTTAAAGAAAAAATAGTACGACACTGAATATGACCATGGACTATCTAGGAATGAGCATTATGTGACCCTTCAATACGAGTCTCTCTTCTAGGATCAACTAGATCCAGAATAGCATGACGAGCGTTCCGAAAAATCCATTTAATAACTTGGGTGTCATTGTGAAGCCTAAGCAACCGCCCCAATTGACCCAGGCAAACGTGAACCTCTTCTGAGATCATGACCAAGCATGCACGAGCAGCGAAACGTGGCCGACCCACTGGTCGGGATGGCAAAATTGAGGATGACCTCAGCACCGAAGGTGGAGTTGGCAATGTCATTGGGATACTTCATAGCCAAGGGAGGGGACCTGCTGAATCTCTATGGAAAGAAGAAATGCCAAAGATAGCCTCTGACTCTGAAATAGCGCACACCGGCTCAGACTCGGGTATAGACACCGAGGGATTCGGAAGAGCCAAGGACCACGAGGACGAAGAAGGAGGGGGAGTCCTTGTGGGAGACTCAGACATGGCGATGCCTAAAAGACCATAGCAACTTAGAAAATGAGTTCAAGGAGGGGTGTGTTATGTTCTATCTGAGGAGAAAGTCTAATATAGGTAATAAGAAGAACTGTTAGGGGAACCATACCCGCAAACTAGTTGGCAACACATCAGGGAACACAGCAATCCCTAATTTATCATGCTTAGATACATGTTACCATTAGCCTTGCCTTGAGTGAATTAATCTAACTGCGCTATTGTAATAGGAACTCGAAAATGTCGGCAGCAAGGAGGAGCGCCCAAATGGAGGAACTACTCACACACTATTGTGACCTCGCTGCGCGGAGAGAAGAGAGGGAACAAAGAGAAGAGATGGAAAGAGAAGAGAGAGAACAAAGGGAACATGTTGGGACAAACTGGGCTAAGAGAGTTGCCGAGAGAAACCCAACCTACTACCTGGGGCAAGAGGACCCAGTAACCCTCGAGAACTGGATCCGAAAAATGGAGAAAATTTTGATCTCTGTCGGTTGCCCACCCGACCAAAAGGTCGATAAGTAGCACTCTACCTCGACGAAGAGGCAGATACCTGGTGGACCCTCAATAAGGACAGGTTGATGGCCCATGGTAACCTTGACTGGGAAACATTTGTGGAAGCACTGAGGGAACGCTTCTATCCATTCCATGGTAAGGACCTGAAGTATGAAGAGTTTCTGACCCTGAGGCAAGGCAACATGACAGTGTCGGAATACTACAGTAAGTTCACAGAATTGTCGCGCTTTGCCGGGGCACTGGTGGAAACCGAAGAATTGAAGGTCAGACGCTTCGTCAAAGGACTTCGCTACGGCATCCAGAGGGGCGTGATTCCTGCTAGGAGTGCTAACCTAAGGGAGGTGTACGAAGTAGCAGCTCTCATTGGGAAGTCGAGGGAGTGCAAGGGAATCGGGCCAACAAGAGGAAGGAGGAAGAAGTAAACAACTCCAAGGAACACAACCATATTAAAAAGAGGTCCAAACCCAACACATCTGAGGGATACCGTGGAATGAACCGCACTAACTTCAGGAACTACAAAACTGACGCCAACGGACGACCCCGTCACTACCATTGCAAGCAATGTGGTAGAAACCACCCTTGAGTTGACTGCGAAGGAAAGACCGTGGAATGTTTCTACTGTAAGAAGCGTGGCCATCGAGTGTTCGAGTGTAACTCGAAGAAAGCTGATCACCAGAATGGCAGGGCAGGAGGGAGCGGATACCCGAGACAGAACCAGGGAAACCCTCGTCCGAACTACCAGCATGGAAACAAGTACCCACCTAACAATAACCAATTCGGCGGAAATGGTCGTGGAAACAACAACAATCAGGCAGGGAAAACCCAAGGGAACAACTACAATGCACCTGCAGGAAGCAACAACCGGAATGCACAACCAGCTGGGAACGGGAGCAATAACAACAAGGGGAACGGAAACCCGAGGAGCGCGGGACAAATCTATGCCATGAACCAGACGGAAGCAGACGCTGCGAAGAACGTGGTTACTGGTACGTTCTTAGTTCACAACACTCCTGCTTACGTACTCTTTGATAGTGGAGCATCCTTTTCTTTCATATCGTCATCTCTTGCTAGAAAACTAGGACTTCAATCCTCTCCTATGAACCCTTTGTCTATATCTACACCTGCAAAACGGGTAGTAAATTGTGATTCCATCATAAGGGGAGTAGTTATAACCATCCAGAAAAGTGAGATACCCACTGAATTAATCATCTTCGACCTACAAAACCTTGACGTTATCCTAGAAATGGACTGGCTAGGAAAACACCATGCTCATATAGATTGTCGTAACCAAAAGGTAAGCCTTAGAGGACCAGATGGGAATAGAATCTCTCACATAGGAATCACCGAGAAACCCAATGTCAAAATTATGTCTGGACTTTCTGTAGTTAAAGCCATAATTAAGGGTCACCAAGCCTATCTATGTTCTGTCCGAGATGATAGTGTGGGAACGATGAAACTTGAGGACATCCCAGTTGTTCATGAGTTTCTCGATGTATTTCACAAAGAGATCCCAGGAATGCCACCTCAAAGAGCCGTCGAGTTTACCATCGACCTTGTACCAGGGACAGGACCGATCTGCAAAGCACCTTACAGGATGGCGCCAGTAGAGCTAGAAGAGTTGAAGGAACAAATAAGGGAGATGTTGGATAAGAGGTATATCAAGCCGAGTGTTTCACCATAGGGGGCACCAGTCTTGTTTGTCAAGAAGAATGATGGTAGTTTGAGACTGTGCATTGACTACAGGGAGCTTAACAATGTGACTGTCAAAAACCGATACCCACTTCCAAGGATAGATGACCTCTTTGACCAGCTACAGGGAGCCGATACCTTTTCCAAGATCGACTTAAGGTCAGGTTATCACCAGTTAAGGGTAGCCGAGAAGGACATTCCTAAGAGTGCCTTTAGAACCAGATATGGGCATTACGAGTTCACTGTTATGCCTTTTGGTCTAACCAATGCACCTGCTGTATTCATGGATGTGATGAACCGGGTCATGAAACCTTACTTGGACCGCTCTGTGGTAGTGTTCATTGATGACATTTTGGTGTACTCTAAAGGGAAAGAAGAACACGAGGAACACCTTAGAGCAGTTTTGCAAACCCTTAGGAAAGAACAGTTGTATGCTAAATTTTCCAAGTGCGAATTTTGGCTGGATAGGGTACCTTTATTGGGACACATAATATCTAAGGAGGGAATTTCTGTAGACCCAGGAAAGATAACCGCGGATAGGGATTGGCAACGACCCAAGAGTGCAACGGACATTCGTAGTTTCTTGGGACTAGGAGGTTATTACCGGAGATTCGTGAAGGATTTTTCCAAAATATCCAGACCACTGACCAATCTGATGAAGAAAACCACCAAATACGATTGGGATGAGAAATGTGAGGAAGCCTTCCAAACCCTAATGCAAGAAGGGAAGGTGATTGCATATGCTTCACGACAGCTAAAATCTTATGAGGAGAATTACCCAACTCATGACCTAGAGCTAGCCGCGATTGTCCACGCATTGAAAATTTGGAGACACTACCTTTATGGTGAAACCTGTAAGATTTTCACCGACCACAAAAGCCTTAAGTATTTGTTTACCCAAAAGGACTTGAACATGAGGCAAAGGAGATGGTTGGATTTGATCAAGGACTATGAACTGCAAATCCAATACCATGAAGGAAAGACAAATGTAGTTGCAGACGCCTTAAGCAGAAAGATGAGCCACACCATCAATGCGTTAAGAAGCTTACCGAGAGAGTTGCGAGATGACATTTAGAGATTAGGAAGTGAAATCAATCAGAACGGAGCAAGGGAAGACGTGTTGTGAAATTTAGTAGCCAACCTAGACATCTTTGAAGAGATTAGAAAAGGACAACCAGGAGATGTAAAGTTAGAAAGGATCAGGAAGAAAATCGATGATGGATCGACCAAGGACTTTCGAGTACATGACGATGGGAGCATAAGGTACAAAGAGAGATGGTGTGTACCTCAGAAGAGTACGGAGGTTAAGGAACGGCTGATGAAGGAAGCCCACAACACGCCATACTCTGTCCATACAGGAGGTGATAAATTGTTCAAGGACCTAAAGAAGCAGTTCTGGTGGCCAAGGATGAAGAACGAAGTTGCAGAGCTTGTAGCTCGATGCCTCACTTGCCAAAAGGTGAAGTTCGAACACAAGAGGAAAAGAGGTTTGGTGCAACCTTTAGAAGTACCCATGTGGAAATGTGATTCCATCTCGATGGACTTTGTGACTGCTTTGCCAGTGATGAAGAATGGGCTGAACCAGATTTGGGTTGTGGTGGACAGATTGACAAAGACGGCAAGATTCATCCCAATGAAGGACACTTGGGATATGGATCAGCGAGCGGACGCATACATTAAGAATATCGTTAGATACCATGGAGTGCCAAATGACATCGTCTCAGACCGAGACCCAAACTTTCTGTCACATTTCTGGCAAGCATTACAGAAAGCCTTAGGAACTCAGCTAAAGTTTAGTACCGCTTTCCATCCAGCTACAGATGGACAAACAGAACGAACCGTACAGACCCTGGAAGATATGTTACGAGCATGTGTCATGGATTTCCAAGGTTCTTGGGTAGACGGGTTGCCACTAATAGAGTTCTCGTACAACAATAGTTACCACGCAAGTATAGGAATGGCACCCTATGAGGCACTGTACGGACGAAAATGTAGGACACCCTTGTGTTGGAACGACATCAGCGAGACGCTAGTATTGGGGCCAAAAATTATTGAGGAGATGATGAGTCAGGTCAGAATCATCCAACAACGGATGAAAGCAGCTCAGGATCAACAGAAGTCTTATGCTGACCAGAAACGAAGACCCGTGGAGTTTCAGGTTGGAGAAAAGGTCTTCCTGAAGGTATCACCGACCAAAGGAGTCTCTTGTTTCAATCAGAAAGAAAAACTCAGTCCCAAGTTCATCGGTCCCTACGACGTACTAGACAAGATATGAGAAGTAGCCTACCGATTAGATCTTCCTTTCAATTTAGGTCGAGTACATAATGTCTTCCATGTGTCTCAACTTAAGAAGTACATTCCAGACCCATCACATATCCTAGATCCTGAACCCTTGGAATTAGACCCTATTCCTACATCCGAAGAACATCCTGTTAAAATCCTAGACACAAAGACTAGAAAGACTCGTACCACGTCAACCACGTTAGTCAAAGTGTTATGGAACAGTCATCTGACTGAAAATGTCACATGGGATGCTGAAGCCGGCATGAAACAACGATATACACACTTATTTGACCAGGTACTAACTCGAGTGACGAGGACGTCACTCCTTTAAGGGGGAGGAGATCGTCGCACTTTTATTGTCACACTTTCATACTACATTACATACATTGCATTCTTATCATTACATTACCACTATGAGATATTATCTTTGCGCTTCGAGGACGAAGCTTGATCTTAAAGAGGGAATGATGAAACAAACCGAAATTTAATTGCGTATTTTAAGAATAAATATGCATGTTTTATGGTAATATAGAGTGTAAACTGACATCTTGACCTTAATATTTTGTGGTACTATTTTTATGTGGCTAAGTTCTCATAAAAATAACATGGTGCTATATGTCTACCACAATAATAATTGATAACGCGTAAACTATTATAGTAACACATATTTTACGTGACGACTTTTATCGTACTATGCATATTATTACGGTACAATCATCACACCCAATTATTTACATATGTCGGTAAGATTATTTTCTGCAAAGTTCAACTGCATCAAAGAAATTTTGCCAAACATTTAACTCCCTATAAAATGGATCTTGCCTAGGTGAAAAACACATTCACATTCTGACAACTCTTTACCCTTATGTCCTATTCCTTTTCATCATTTCCTACCTATAAATATGACACAAACTCTCTTGCTACTTCACGGCAAAAACCAACAAAGCCATAACAAGAGCTCTAGAAACTCCATGGCCACCGCCACCATCATCACCACCAACTCTTCCATCTCCAACACCAACACCACCTCCACCAACACAACTCCTTCACCTCGCCGGAAAACTCCATAGCCACCAAGTTTAGCCACTTTCCCGAGAGCTTCACGTAACCTCCTTGTTCACCAACACTACCAACGACCACCATTTGAGTCACGGTTACTACCCATCACTCCGTGACACTCCAAAGACTCATTTACAACTATCCGCAGAGACTCACAAGGTCCCAAAAGCTCATTCCGTTTCACCGCCTACTTTAGCGAAAAATCGGTACAACTTCCTTACCTTACTTCGCATTCAACATATTCTTGCATATTCTTGCTCACACATGTCTCTAGAATCATCCATGTTAATTTGGTCGAAAACGGAACGTTAGAAATCGTCATAGCTAATTATTTCATATTTTGGGGTAGTAGTTGTCTATTACAATTACTTTCAGTCAATATTTTTAGGAATTAAACGCTCCGAAAAGAGCAGTGTTTGAAACTACCGTCCATATGCTTTTACATAAAAATGATAATAAGTGTCCCGGGAACCACCCACGTTATTTTCGTCAAAATCGGAAAAGTTAAAAAATAATGTTTTGTAATGGTGTTAAAGTATCTTTTAAGAAACTAACAACAACTTGTTTTTGAGAATTTGATTACTTTAAGGGTAAATGTGCTATTTCTACCCTACCCATACTTTACTATAAATACAAATGACTACCCTTGTTTTATTTTAGTACTTGATTAGTAAACTAATGTTAATCAAAATTAGGACTAGTGGTTAGCATATAAATAATTAGAGTTATTAAACTAATATTAAGACATGTAGATTAGTATTAGTTTAGTAATTAAATAAATAATTAAAGAGTAACTAATTTGGACCAATAAAAATGTCTTAAGATTTTAATTAGAGGAACACCGTTAAGACTTAAGTAGGTCACGTACCTAATCACCGCCGGATAATTAACTAAAATCAACACTCATAGCATACATATTATATTAGACACTTGCATATTAAGCGATTAAGTGTTTATTAAGGTTTATCCTTATTTGTAGACACCGAGTTTACCGACGAAGGCTACGTCGAGTACATTTGAACCACAAACGGACGTGTAGGTGAGTTCGTAGGCTCAACCCTTACTCTCAAAACGCGTGTTTAACTATAATGACTCTACTTGCTTGACTTGGATATTAAATGTTTTAAACTCATGTTTACTCATTGTTGGAATAGATGCCCTAGAGGCAATCTAGTTTGGTATGAATTTATTTGTGGCTAGAAATTCATTTATTATTTATTGGATATTTAATATAATGAAGTCTTTAGATTTACAATTGTGTTGTTTATCTTAAATATCCCTAGTAATTCTAAAAAAAAAAAAAATCCCTAGTCCAGTATAATGATTAATGGGACAATCATCTATAGACTAGTATGGGGTTAGATTGATATGGAGATATCATGATCCAACACATAGGTGTGCATTAAGGGTAATGTCGCACTGGATTGACCCATCTCCGAGAAGGCTACATACACGTTATGTTGAGTCACAAGCGCTTCTCGCGGTGCAATGGTATTGTCATCCTTAGACTTGAAGTCACTAGATATTCTAGTTGTGGATTATTGTGATTTTGGTAGCGTTAAACACTACACCGTAACTGGGTAGTTATAAAGGCGTGTACTGGATACAATAAGAAGCAAGCTTAAAGATCGTAGTGGACATAGATAGAATTTGTCCCTCCCACATAACGGGAGCAAATATCCTAGGCCACTTCAGGGATAGTGCTTATAGAATGTCTGGCCAGACTCAAATAAATCAATATGGGATATTGATGTTATTTGCACGAATAAGGCTATTCCCATGGATCGAGAAACTGTGGATTGGATATACGAGTGTGAATTGTATGTCTTGTGTCCAATCCAGATATAGAGACAAAGGGATGAGACAATTACTTGTACAAAGGTTGTCAAGATGACTATTCTATTAGTTGGCTAGAATGGATGTTTTGCTAGAAACCGCTCCATATTAGCAAATAGTTGCTACCAACTAGACAGAACCTATGGGGTCACACGCTAGATAGAGTTGAACTAGATTTGGGAATTAATTAATTGTATTAATTAATTAGAAGGATCACTTTGCAAAACCTTGCAAACTTAGTAGGGACTAATTTGCAAGGAATGGACTAAATTGAATTCTAGTAGGACTAGAATAAGTCCTTTAGGTAGTTGGCAAAGAGTTTTTGGACTATATAAAGGACCTTCCTTCCTTCATTCCCACACTTATGCTCATAATTGATCATAACTTGAGTGGGAGAGAACAAAAGGAGAGAGAGCAAGCAAGCTAGAGGAGTCGCCGCCCGTCCCCGTCGGCCCCAAAGGAGGCCGAAACCTCCTTTGGTTCGTCTCGTTTTGCGTGATTCTTCTTCCTCTTCCTCTTTCCGGGCTAGCACCAAGTGGGAGATCTAGAAATCAACTCTAGGCATGGATCAACTATAGAGAACGTGACACAATTCGCATTTGAAGTCATCAAAGGAGAACCCTAAGGTGTGTTATTGATTTCTTCCTTTACCATCGTTATGTCTCTTGACTTGTGATCCTTGGAGGGTTTTGCATGGTTAATTATTGTTTCCGTTGCGCATTCATGAAACAAAACCCTACAGTGGTATCAGAGCCACAGGTCGTAGAGCATTAACGTGGTTTATGTGTTACGTTTTGATAGTTTTACACCTTAAATTGATTGTTTATCGCGTAAAACGAGACAAATCAAGCATGTGATGCAATTTGTCAATAATCTATCATAACAAGATCTAATTTTGCATTGGATGCATGAATTAGTGAGTTTGAGAAATTTTATGATCTTAGATCTAGGGTTTGGGCATCCTTGGGTAAGAAGGAGTTCTTCCAAAACAAGGAAACAACCAAACTTGAGCACCAAGCAAGGGAGTTGTTTTGGAAACAACTCCCTATAGAGGTTCGGCCCCCCTAGAGGGACCGCCCCTCTTGCTTGCCGCCCAAGCCTTGGCCGCCCTAGGGGTCGGGGCAGCCCTAGCCCGCGGTCTAGCCGCGTGGGCTAGGTGCCGGCCGGCCCTAGGGCCTTGAGGTTCACCTTTTTGGGCCCGGGCAATTTGATTGTTGGGCCCATGGACCGTTTTAACCCTAGAAATCCTAAAATCAATTAAAATTGACCAAGCGCGTTAAAATTGGAGTTTATGTGCAATTCGCATGGTGATTGGATATGGCCTTAGGATGTGGTTTGATGTGGATGTTTAATTTTGTGGTTTGGTTTACGGCCTGCGAGCTGATCAATTAATTGTAATAATTAATTAGGGTTTTATAGCCTGCGAGCCATTTTTTTTCTCAACTTGTGAGATTTATTTTATTTAGTATAGAAGTTAGACAGTGCTAGATAAAGTAGATTGTTAGCCAAGATTGAAGAAAAAGAAGCCCAAAGCCAAAAGGAGCCACAAAAGATGGAGCATGGAGCATGGAGCATTCCACATGACTATGAATGATGGACCAAAAGATCAAGACGCATGGAGATGTGTTTGCTTTTAGGGTTCATAGATAATTCCATTGGCTTGGAATTATCTTAGTCTAGAAAAGGCCATATCCACATCACGTCTAATTTATGTTTTGTGATTGTTTACTTTATTGTCTTATTATTTTGTGGTTGGTGTATGGATGATGCATGCAATTAGGATAATAAGATAATTAGACAACCCGAATATATTATTTGGAGTTGTGCCCAAACTCAAATAGATAGATTAGTTGATATTGATCAACAAAACAATTAAAATTGAATTTAATATCCCTCAAAATTCAAATATTGTGTTCTTGCCTTCTCGTTATTTAAACACTGATTATCATCATTATTTATCAAGTTCGTGCGTGCCAAAGCATGGCGACTTGGTTCATATTGATGGAATGCGATGGCACAAGCTAGTAATGTGCAACTGTTTAAATAAGAGGTTGAGCACAACTAGGCTATTAATATGATTAAGAAACCTAGAGGCAATCAATTGGGATTATCCATATGGATGGATAAATAAGGAGTTATTTGCCCAATTGAACCAAGAGTTGCATAAGGGATGCAATTGGAATTGCTCCTACCTAAAGTAGTCAAATTATGGGTGACTTGCCAAAACAAGCTCATAAGGAGATGAAACATGGATCTTGGCCCACTAGAAAATATAAGGATATTTTCCGCATTAATATCTTGAGGGTTATTAATCCGTAGAAAAATAGTGGGAGCTATATTTGATAAACTAGCCATTATTGAATATAGTCAAAAATTCACAAATACTAAAACTTGCGTATTTTCCTTTTGTAGAATTCCAAATGGCAAACAACTCATCGAGTTCACAACATTCCCTACGATCTATCCTAAAGAAGGAAAAGCTCTCTGGAACCAACTTTCTTGATTGGTACAGAAACTTGAGAATTGTTCTCAAGCAAGAGAAGAAAATGTACGCAATAGAGAAGCATGTTCCAGAAGGTCCAGAGAACCAAACACCTGCTGCCCTAAAGGCGTATCAAAAGCGTGTTGATGACGCTAATTATGCGGCCTGCCTTATGCTATGCACCATGACTTCTGAGCTTCAGAAGCAACAAGAAAACATGAATGCTGTCGATATGATCGAGCATCTGAAGCAGCTCTTCCAAGAGCAAGCAAGGGTTGAGAGGTATGAGGTCTCTAAGGCACTGTTCAAGTGTCATCTGGAAGAAAGGAACCAGGTGGGACCCCATGTACTCCATATGATCGGGTACTTGGAAAATCTCGCCCGGCTGGGGTTCCCGGTCGTCCAAGAGTTGGCAACCGATCTCGTTGTCCGAGAGTTATGGACAGTTCATCATGAACTATAACATGAACGAGATCGTGAAACCACTGCCAGATTTACTCAATATGTTGAGGACAGCTGAACAGAGCATCAACAAGGGTAAAGGCAAGGCCATTATGATGGTGCAGAAAGGAAAGGGCAAAAGGTTTGCCTCATCCTCCAAGGGCAAAGGCAAGTCAGTTGCCAAGTCCAAGGAACCTGCCCTTAAGCCTGTTGGTGGCATTGCCAAAGGTGTGACTAAATGTGAGTGTCACTACTGCAGTCAGCCTGGACACTGGAGGAGGAACTGCCCAAAATATCTGGAGGACAAGAGGCTTGGAATAGTGATTCCACCACCACCAGGTATTTTTGTTGTAGATGTCAATTTAACTGTCTCTACATCATGGGTATTAGATACTGGATGTGGATCTCACATTTGTCTAAATGTGCAGGATCTAAAGAGAAGTAAAAGATTGGCTAAAGGGGAGGTACATCTGCGCATTGGGAATGGAGCAAAATTTGCTGCGTTGGCCATAGGCGTGTGCGAGCTATCTCTGCCTTCAGGATTAGTTTTAGAATTAAATAATTGCTATTTTGTGCCTGCTATGAGCAGAAACATTATTTCTATTTCTTGTTTGGACAATGATGGTTTTATTATTTCAATAAAGAACAAATGCTGTTCCTTTTATTTGAATAATATTCACTATTTTAGTGCGCAATTATTTAATGGACTGTATGTCCTTGATCTAAGCAATCCTGTCTACAACATTAATACCAAGCGGATTAAAATAAATGATTTAAATCCTTCTTATTTATGGCACTGTCGTTTAGGCCATATAAATGATAAACGTGTATCTATACTCCATAAGGATGGAGTACTAGACTCATTTGATTTTGAATCATATGAGACATGTGAGGCTTGTTTATTGGGAAAAATGACAAAGTCCTCTTTAAATAAGAAATGTGAGAGGACTAGTGAGAAATTGGAGCTCATACATACTGATGTGTGTGGGCCATTTTCCACGCCTGCCAGGGGTGGTTATGTCTACTTCATTACATTTACTGATGACTACAGTAGATATGGATTTGTGTACCTTATGAGGGCAAAATCCGAATCCTTTGAAATGTTCAAAGAATTCAAGAATGAAGTAGAGAAGCAACTTGGCAAAAGTATCAAGGCTCTACAATCGGATCGTGGAGGAGAATACTTGAGCCAAGAGTTTGACGACTATCTTAGAGAGTGTGAGATTGTGTCCCAACTCACTCCACCCCGAACGGCACAGTGGAATGGCATGTCTGAGAGGAGGAATCGAACCCTATTGGATATGGTTCGATCTATGATGTGTCAAACCGATCTTCCATTATCATTTTGGGGCCACGCTCTATTAAGTGCAGCTTTCACCATTAACCGTGTTCCATCTAAATCAGTCATGAAGACACCATATGAGATGTGGAGTGGGAAGCGTCCCACACTGTCGTTCATGAGGATTTGGGGCAGCGATGTCTATGTAAAACGTTTACAATCAGACAAGCTAAGCCGAAATCGGATAAATGTAAGTTTGTGGGGTACCCTAAGAAAACTAAGGGTTACTACTTCTACAATCCAGCCGAGAACAAAGTGTTTGTTGATCGGACCGGCGTGTTTCTAGAAAGAGAGTTTGTCTCTAAAGAAGCAAGTGGGAGGACTGTAGAACTTGAAGAGGTTCAAGAACCACAAATCACTGAAACGATTATGGAACATGAACAGGAACCACAAGCAGTTGTGGAGCAGCCTGTTCAGGTAACACAAGAGCTTCGTAGATCTAGTAGAGTGCGCCAGGAACCCGAGAGGTATGGACTTCTCGTGACCGATTCCGGTGACACGATGCTCATAGATGATGAGCCTACTACCTATGAAGAGGCCATGAAGGGCCCGGACTCTCAAAAGTGGCTAGAAGCCATGAGTTCCGAGATGGAATCCATGTATACCAACAAAGTATGGACTTTGGTGGAACCACCCGAAGGGGCGCGACCCATAGGGTGCAAGTGGGTCTTCAAGAAGAATATCGACATGGATGGTAATGTGATTACCTATAAGGGCCGATTGGTGGCTAACGGATTCAGACAGATTCATGGTACTGACTATGATGAAACCCTTTCACCACTCGCTATGACCAAATCCATCCGAATCCTACTTGCGATTGCAGCATACCATGACTATGAGATTTGGCAGATGGATGTCAAAACAGCATTCCTTTATGGGAATCTCCTCGAGGACGTGTATATGATACAGCCTAAGGGTTTTGAGATCCAAAGTAAGCCAACAAAGTCTGTAAGCTGCAACGATCCATTTATGGATTGAAGTAAGCTTCTAGGAGTTGGAATCGACGTTTTGATGAAGTAGTCAAAGAGTTTGGCTTCATCAGAAACGAAGATGATTCTTGTGTCTACAAGAAGGTTAGTGGGAGCTCTGTAGCTTTTCTGGTCTTGTATGTGGATGACATACTACTCATTGGAAACGACGTTCCCATGCTGCAATCTGTTAAAGATTGGCTAGGGAAGAGTTTCTCAATGAAGGACTTAGGGGAAGCAGCCTATATACTCGGTATAAAGATCTATAGAGATAGAGAGACTGCTAGGCCTAAGTCAAAGTACATACATTGAAAAGGTGTTGAAACGGTTCAACATGCAAGATTCCAAGAAGGGATTCTTGCCCATGTCACATGGAATCACTCTTTCAAAGAGTGGTTGTTCGTCCAATGAGATTGAGAAAGAACGCATGAGTAGAATCCCCTATGCCTCGGCCATAGGATCTATCATGTACGCCATGTTATGTACTAGACCAGATGTGTCATATGCCTTGAGTATGACAAGCAGATACCAATCTAATCCGGGTGAGAGTCACTAGATTGCAGTCAAGAACATCCTAAAGTACTTAAGAAGAACTAAGGATGCTTTCTTGATATTTGGCGGTGAGGAAGAGTTGCGTGTAAGGGGTTACACTGATGCAAGCTTCCAAACTGATAGAGATGACTTTAGATCACAGTCGGGATATGTGTTTTGCATGAATGGAGCAGCGGTGAGCTGGAAGAGTTCCAAGCAAGAGACGGTGGCTGATTCTACAACAGAGGCTGAGTACATTGCTGCAAATGGCGCAGCAAAGGAAGCTGTTTGGATCAGAAAGTTTGTTTCTGAACTTGGTGTGGTTCCTAGCATTGCGGATCCAGTTGAGTTGTACTGTGACAACACTGGGGCGATCGCGCAATCAAAGGAACCCAGGTCGCACCAGAAAACCAAGCACGTGCTCAGGAAGTTTCATCTGATTCGAGATATTATCGATAGAGGAGACGTTCGGATATGCAAGATTCCTACAGATGAGAATCTGTCAGACGCGCTTACAAAGCCGCTCATGCAGTGGAAGCATGAAGGGAACACTAGGAGTATGGGCATACGAGATGCGCCAGATTGGCTCTAGTGCAAGTGGGAGACTGTTGGAATAGATGCCCTAGAGGCAATCTAGTTTAGTATGAATTTATTTGTGGCTAGAAATTCATTTATTATTTATTGGATATTTAATATAATGAAGTCCTTAGATTTAAAATTGTGTTGTTTATCTTAAATATCCCTAGTCCAGTATAATGATTAATGGGACAATCATCTATAGACTAGTATGGGGTTGGATTGATATGGAGATATCATGATCCAACACATAGGTGTGCATTAGGGGTAATGTCGCACTGGATTTACCCATCTCCGAGAAGGCTACATATACGTTATGTTGAGTGACAAGCGCTTCTCACGGTGCAATGGTATTGTCATCCTTAGACTTGAAGTCACTAGATATTCTAGTTGTGGATTATTGTGATTTTGGTAGCGTTAAACGCTACACCGTAACTGGGTAGTTATAAAGGCGTGTATTGGATACAATAAGTAGCAAGCTTAGAGATCGTAGTGGACATAGATAGAATTTTTCCCTCCCACATAACGGGAGCAAATATCCTAGGCCACTCGAGGGATAGTGCTTATAGAATGTCTGGCCAGACTCAAATAAATCAATATGGGATATTGATGTTATTTGCACGAATAAGGCTATTCCCATGGATTGAGAAACTGTGGATTGGATATACGAGTGTGACTTGTATGTCTCGTGTCCAATCCGGATACAGAGACAAAGGGATGAGACAATTACTTGTACAAAGGTTGTCAAGATGACTATTCTATTAGTTGGCTAGAATGGATGTTTTGCTAGAAACCGCTCCATATTAGCAAATAGTTTCTACCAACTAGATAGAACCTATGGGGTCACACGCTAGATAGAGTTGAACTAGATTTGGGAATTAATTAATTGGATTAATTAATTAGAAGGATCACTTTGCAAAACCTTGCAAACTTAGTAGTGACTAATTTGCAAGGAAGGGACTAAATTGAATTCTAGTAGGACTAGAATAAGTCCTTTAGGTAGTTGGCAAAGAGTTGTTGGACTATATAAAGGATCTTCCTTCCTTCCGACACTTATGCTCATAATTGATCATAACTTGAGTGGGAGAGAACAAAAGGAGAGAGAGCAAGCAAGCTAGAGGAGCCGCCGCCCCCTAGCCCGCCGCCCGTCCCCGTCGGCCCCAAAGGAGGCCGAAACCTCTTTTGGTTCGTCTCGTTTTGCGTGATTCTTCTTCCTCTTCCTCTTTCCGGGCTAGCACCAAGGAGTGGGAGATCTAGAAATCAACTCTAGGCGTGAATCAACTATAGAGAACGTGACACAATTCGCGTTTGAAGTCATCAAAGGAGAACCCTAAGGTGTGTTATTGATTTCTTCCTTTCCCATCGTTATGTCTCTTGACTTGTGATCCTCGGAGGGTTTTGCATGGTTAATTATGGTTTCCGTTGCGCATCCATGAAATAAAACCCTACACTCATTACTTGTATTTACTAAATATCTCACTTCGTTAAATGATCTCATTCTTTTACACGTTTGAACTTAATATTTCGGGAACTTTACATGGTTGACCAAGCAAAGCTTGGGACTTATTATGGTAGACCATGCAAAGCTTGGGACATGAGTCGAAGGTGACTCTATGAGTACCCCTGGGGCACATTAGCACAGGATAAGGCTCTAGTACTACTCTCTTGGGAGCTTCCCTCGTAGGGGGTGTCGACACTTAAAGTCTAGTTGCCAAGGTGGAATCGGTTTGGACAAGCGAATTACTTCGCCGTCCACACTGGATACGATATTGGTTATTGATCATCCCGATTAAATAATTAAACTGCTTTTTCGGAATAAATGAACTTGGAATAACTTGTCGTGCCTTACTCTTGTTTACGCGTTGTGATACGTTCTCACTCAGTTTTCACTGACTTTTCAACTGTGGTGTCCTTGTTTTGTAAAACCACCACAGGAGAGGCCTACGGCGGGGATGGGAACGTCGAGTACTAGCGCAAGCATCATCTAGCCTAAATAAAGTAGTAATTTCACTATTTTCCGCTGTTTGTAAGATATTGGTTTGTAATAACTCTGAACAAGGTTGTGAACACTTTTATGTATTAAAGTATGTTTTTGTGAATCCGAAGCAAAGATCCTTTTTCCTGACCATGGTGAGTAACTCTCCATGAGAAAGGCACGCCCAGACTTTCAGTAATGAAAATTTGGGGGTGTTACAGATTAGGTTCGTCTGGGTTTGTCTATTTTTATAAGAAAAGAGTTAATCTCTATGTTTTAGTTGACACTATAGTCTTAGTGGTTGAGTTGGTTTGTTGCATGAATATAGTCTTACATGAATATTTCCCTAATATCAAATTAGCAATATATGTTTTTGCTGATTTTTTTTTTTTATTATTGATAAAATATTCTTAAGCGATTATATTTGTATTTCTTCTCACCCCCTTCAAACAATATATGTTAATTATATGTACCAATTGAAGAATCAAACAAAAGATGTAAAGTATATCTACCAATTGAAGAAAAATGTAACCATCTTTTTTTTTTAAAGAAAATTGTATGTATCTACCAATTTAATAATTAAAAAAATATGAATATGTGATGATATTGATGTTCTCATTTAATTAAATTTATAAGACATATTTATTAAAATATATATTATGCAAATTATTTATCGCATGTTTTACTATATATATTATGCATATTATTTACCGCACGTTTTACAATATAGATATAGTAAAACGTGCGGTAAATTCGAACGGATCGTTGTTCTGTCCAGTTCCCAAATCGTTCCGTCCCACAAGAGAAATACGAAATGGCGCCCGGAACGGAATTACAACTATGTCTCCCTCACCATAATTAGTATTTCAAGATCGTTTCTTATCAGATTTGACTCCCATTTCGGAATGTCATACTTTTAGTCTGATGTGATCACAAGTAATAGTGAGTCACAATTAATAGTCCGATTTGATAACTAGTAGTTTGATCGAGTTCACTAGTGAAGACCAGTAGTCCGATTGAGTGGTGAGTCACAATTGATAGTCCGATTTGATCAGTTAGTAGTCCGATTGAGTTCACTAATAAAGATCGATTGTTCGATTGAGTGATGAGTTACAATCGATAGTCTGATTTCATGAATTAGTAGATCGATTGAACTCATTAGTGTAGATCAATAATCCGATTGAGTGGTGATTCACAATTGATAGTCCGTTTTAACCAGTTAGTAGTTCGATTGAGCTTCTAGTGAAGACTGGTAGTTTGAATTGATCAATCAATTGTAACACCCCCGATTTCCAGAGGAGCCGGAGACCGGGAGGTGCCCTCCGTACGGGGAATTACCCTTTCGTACAAGGATTAGTAGTAACAAGTAGTGAAAAGAAAACATCCATACTACTGATTAATATTACAAAAGTTAACAGTGTTCACGACTGAGTCCAAACTGGACAACAAGTCTAACAAAAGATATTTACAACAAAAGAGGTCTCTCGGGTTAATTACTAGGTATTACAGTTTACATGTGCGAACGAGCTCGTGAATCCCGCACGTTACCCCAAGCAAACTAGTCATATACCTGCAGGGGAAATAAAAGGAACAAGACAACAGTTTTTCGAGTATCAGTAAAAACTGAGTGAATAAACAACTTGGCATGTCAAACAGAATGGCTAGACATGTTACATGGTTATGTATTAAATGAGTTTAAACAGTTTCAGAGTATAAGTATAAATGAGCGAGTCAAAGATCACAAGTATGAATATCACAGTGCGAGGAATAGAGTTTGCTTATCAACTGTTTTTTTCTAAAAATTGTTTGATCATTAGATTTGTTACTACACAAGTAGCCGATTCGTTTACCGAGATAGTTATGAGTTTCCAAACGTGGAATGTATTTGAAATAAAGATCATTCACAAGCAGTGTGTAAATCAGAAAATTGTAAATATCCACATCCCAAGTGTATTAACAGAAGAGCCTTATTATTATATTTTGCGATACCGGAGATCAGAATCAATATCTCTAGCCGACTAGGCGTAGAATCGTGCCAACGAAGGGAAAAGCCAACAAAGGTCTAACCAAGCCAACAAAGGGCTAAACAATCCATACTAGACCTTAAGTGTTGCAACACCCCCTTAAGAAGCAAAAGGCCAGAAGGGTGAGTAATAGACGGGACTCTAGCAAACAAGGCAAAGAGTCGTGCCAACAAAGGGCAATCCAAGCCAACAAAGGGCTAACCAAGCCAACAAAGAGCAAATCCAAGCCAACAAAGGGCTAATCCAAGTAACAGTCAACTGATCCGGTATATACGATCTTTCACTTTACGTTATTAATGAATTCTGACTTAGTGACATTTGAATAATAAGTTTTCTTATTTCGAAGACGAGTAGTAAAGTGATCGTTTCAAAAGTGGTATGACAGGTTTAGAAATTTCAGAATAGAGTACGACAGTTACTTTGAAATAAAGCAAATAGATCACATGAAAGAACTTGGCAAATAAAGCGAAGTATGTAAACTCACATGTATATTTTGAGACAAGACATAAATCACATTTTGACACGAAAGAAGACAAGTACGCAACGCTAAGCATGAATACTCACGCGAAGAAAGGACAAGATATATTAGGCTAAGCATGTCTACTCACCGCGAGAGCCAAAGAGTGCTATCAATGTCGCTACTCGTAAACAACGTCTACTACCCCACTGGAATAAGGCTCTACAATCATACACATAAGTTCATAATCACAACCAAGTTTCGTGTCGTAAGTTGATAGTGCACATGTCCAATATGATATGTAAGATATACTCGTTCAGGTCATGGGATACGCCTGAAAATATGCGTCTAACTCCTTCTTGCTACGCGACTCTACGCCAAAATGTAAACACACTCCCTTTTCGAATTAATGGATAACTAACGGGTATTTGGATCATATTACATATATAAATATATAAAGATGCATTTTTATGACGTTTATAAAAGTAGTTAAAGTTGTAATACACTATTTTGTAAATATCGTAAAGCCACAATAATGTTCCCACGACACAAATTTACAAAATTGATGCAAGCCAAAGAAACCCAAATCTAACTGTTTTGTTTTTAATAAGTAATTATTTTTAATTCTAATACTCTAAATAAAAACAAATTTTGCTTCTATTTTTTTTTTATAAAACACTATTCAATTTTTTTTTTCTTTCTTTCTATGTTGGGAAACGGACTTTTAGACATTACTTATAGATTCCGTTTTAGCTAAAAAGATTGTTTTTAACATTATCTTTTATAAAGGTTTGTTTTCACAAAAGATATATAAAAATGTGTTTTTTTTCGATAACTTTTGGAAGGAAAACGTTGCTACATAATTCTAAACTTACCTACAAAATTATACCAGTACTAGAAATGAAACTAAAGGAAATAAATGTATGCACATATTACTGCCATTACTAGCCTCACAACATGTATGCACAACTAACCTACTCACTACCAGTTTACAATTACTTTTAATACTAGCATTATATTATTACTTCCCAAATTTTATTCCCCTTTTTTTTTTTAACCTCACAATTAATTCACACCACCTCAAACACTCATAACTAACACCTCACCAAATAAACCCTCCTCACACATACAGACACACAATGACACAAACCCATTAAGTGACCTATACATACAACATTAGGTACGTAATATATGCCTACATGGATATTACATAAATAGAGCATGAATACATGCTTTAAAGTGGCGGAACAAAGCAAAAATAAGATTCGACGGGGAAACTTACAAGATCGGAAAAGGCCAAGATATGGGAGTACGAAGAACGGGCTTGACATGGCGGAAAGGGCGACAAACAACGCAGTTTCAAGGCACCGGAGACTGCTGGACGCGGCTCGGGTCTAAGGGGAATCTGGGCTGCAACTGATGCTGAGAGAGAGCCGGTTTGGCGGCTAGAACTGCCTGAAGAGAAGGCAGGCTGGCTTTGGCTGGCCGTTTTCCGGGTCGCGGCTAAGAGGCGCTGCAAGATTGTGGTTTTTCGGCTCTATTGTTTGCCGAATAGGGAGGGGCCGAGAGAAGCTGAGAGAGGAGAGAGAGGGCCAAGGATGTTGTTGGTGGAAGTGGTGTTACAATGGTGGTGGTGTTGGAGCTTGGTGGTTATGGCGTCGAAGGTGGCGGGGGCAGCGGTGTTTGGTGATGGCAGCGAAAGTGGTATCGGTGCTGTCGAGGTTGAAGGCAGAGAGGAAGAAGAAGAAGGCAGGTTATAAAACGGTAACAAAATTTGAGAGTTAAAGTGATGTAACCAATTAATAAGCTGATGTCACTTCCTTCTTCATCTTAATTGTTTTTTAAAGAAAAACTATTGGGTGGGTGAGGTAGAGACATGGTTTATGTAGTGTTTTAAACGCGCGACTGCGAATTAAATATGTGACAAACTTTTGGGATGCGACTAGAAATAATATACGACAACTAATAAAAATTATACTTTATAACTGGTAAATGTTTTAAAAATATAAAACATAAATTTTTGGATAACGAAATTTACTAAACTAAGAAATTTTAATTTAATCGCTATATATAAAAGTTACTACGCCACGTCCAATTACTAAACGACTCTAGCTACAAATCACGGGTATTACATCCTTCCCTCCTTGGTCTCAGCTTCGTCCTCGAAGCTTGAAAGAGGTACTAGGATTACGGGTCTCTACTAGAATTCACGACTAACGAAGAGTTAATTATCTAGCAACTGAAATGTACGGATAAGAATAGGATTGTTACACCATCTCCCCCTAGGACTGAGCTTCGTCCTCGAAGCTCGAAAGAGTTTCTAGAAGTCTCTACATGTTTCTAATATGATGGGAAATGCAGGTCGATAGTGGAGAGAAAGCATACATGTTCCCATGTTGTATGTTACACCATCCCCAACTTGGTTCATCATAAAGATTTGGCCACCTGGCCTCTAGTTGTTTCCTTGAGCTGCATTCCATCCGTTTCCATTTCCATTGTTGCCAGCTCCATTATTTCTGTTGTTACCATTGGTAGCCACGTTCCTGTTATGCGCTCCATTTTTTCCATTCCCGTTGTTGTTTCCCTGCTGGCCTACTGTGCCATTCCTCAAGTTTTGGTTGTTGTTGCGAAATAGGTTTCCACCATTCTGGTTGTACTGCCGGAAGCCATTCCCATTCTGGTTCTGACGGTTCCCTTGATAGTTGTGTCCATTGCCCTGGTAGTTCTGCTCATTCCCTCGATAGTTGTTTTGTGCATCCCTTTTGTTGTTCCCTCCATTGTTACCTAGTTGCTCTGCTGCCTTTCTTTTGTCACATTCGTACATCCTATGGCCTCTGATGCCACAATAGCTGCATGTCACCTTGTTTCCATCACAATCAACTCCTGGATGGTCCCCGTTGCATCTCTTACAATAGTAGTGGCGAGTGGGCCTTGTCTTCTGGTTGTAGTGATTTTTGCTACTCTCGTGAATCTGGTTCTGACTTCCCCCACCATTTCCAAACTTGAGGCGCTTCTCCGCTCCCTGGTCGTTGTTTCCTCCTTGGTCGCTAGTTCCCTGGCCTTCCGGCTTTCTCTTTCCATGCTGCTGAGTCAATGTCTGGTCAACCCTCCATATGCTTGTAGCTATCCCATAGGATTCTGACAAGGTATTATAGCATCTGGTGAGCATGGTCCTCTGAATCTCAAGATTCAGACCTCCTAGAAAACGAGTAACCTTGCGCCCTTCTGTTGGCACTGTGTCTTCAGCAAATCGGGCCAACTCTACGAACTTGTCATAATAGTTTGTCACAGAGTCGTTGCCCTGCTTCAGTGCGACGAACTCCTGATACTTCAGCTCCTTGACATGCTCTGGATAGAATTTTTTCCTCATAGCTGTTTTCATTGCATCCCAGTTGAAGCCTTCCAGAGCCATGAGTTTTTCTCGATTAGCTGTCCACCAGTTATCTGCCTTCTCTTTGAAATAGAAAGCTGCCTGATTGATCTTGTGGGGGTTCTGGGCAATCTATTGCTTGGAAGATTTTTTCAAAATCCCTGATCCAGTTCTCCAGTAATACTGGATCCTCTTTCCCATAAAAGTTGCTCGGGTTTCGCTGAGATATCTTCTTACCCCAGTCTGGTTCCCGCTCAACGATGACATCGTTGTTCTGATTGTTCTGATTGTTGTGGTTCATATCCTGAACAAACTGACCCATATGAGCGATCAGCTGAGCCACCTGTGGGTCCAATGCCGCTTCCCCTTCCATTTGAGTAGACAAGTTGATTCTAGTGGCGTAGCGGTGTTGGCGATCAGTCATGCGCCCTACACTGTTGCTTAACGATTAGGTGATGTTGGGTTATGCAAGATTGATATAACTTAGCTAGGGACAAATAACAACAACAACAACAACAATAATAATAATAATAATAATAATAATAATAATAATAATAATAATAATAATAATAATAATAATAATAATAATAATAATAATAATAATAATAATAATAATAATAATCATGTATATCTATAATCACATATAATTACATTCTACAAGTATGCAAAAACAGTTACAAACATAAGTTATCTCGAGATACATGCAATTCGATAAATATATTTCTCGCAAGTAAAGAGCATGTAGGCACCTCGAAATAAAAGGATGAGGGTGGGTGGGATATACCCCCCGTCAATCACTAGTCATTCGAACATGTAATAAGCACTGCGGCTTGAAAACGAAACCCAGAATAAGGACAAGTAATGTTTATCAGTTAGGCATGCGAGGATAAAATAAGAGACATAACCCATCATCCCCGGCGTATTCAGATTTTACTTGTTCACTTGATCTTGCCCTATCAATTTCAAGTTCAAGTTCAACCTTAGCTTTAATTACTTTCAAAAATCTTAGTTTTAAGTGTTATCTCCCTACAGTCCTAAAGGATGTCACTACTCTGATACCAACTGTAACACCCCCGATTTCCAGAGGATCCGGAGACCGGGAGGTGCCCTCCGTACAGGGAATTACCCTTTCGTACAAGGATTAGTAGTAACAATTAGTGAAAAGAAAACATCCATACTACTGATTAATATTACAAAAGTTTAACAGTGTTCACGACTGAGTCCAAATTGGACAACAAGTCTAACAAAAGATATTTTACAACAAAAGAGGTCTCTCCGGTTAATTACTAGGTATTACAGTTTACATGTGAGAACGAGCTCGTGAATCCCGCGCGTTACCCCAAGCAAACTAGTCATATACCTGCGGGGAAATAAAAGGAACAAGACCGCAGTTTTTCGAGTATCATTAAAAACTGAGTGAATAAACAACTTGGCATGTAAAACAGAATGGCTAGACATGTTACAGGGTTATGTATTAAATGAGTTTAAACAGTTTCAGAGTATAAGTATAAATGAGCAAGTCAAAGATCACAAGTATGAATATCACAGTGCGAGGAATAGAGTTTGCTTATCAACGGTGTTTTCTAAAAGTTGTTTGATCATTAGATTTGTTACTACACAAGTAGCCGATTCGTTTAGCGAGATAGTTATGAGTTTCCAAACATGGAATGTATTTGAAATAAAGATCATTCACAAGCAGTGTGTAAATCAGAACATTGTGAATATCCAGATCCCAAGTGTATTAACAGAAGAGCCTTATTATTATATTTTGCGATACCGGAGATCAGAATCAATATCTCTAGTCGACTAGGCGTAGAATCGTGCCAACGAAGGGCAAAGCCAACAAAGGGCTAACCAAGCCAAAAAATGGCTAACCAATCCATACTAGACCTTAAGTGTTGCAACACCCCCTTAAGAAGAAAAAGGCCAGAAGGGTGAGTACTAGACGGGACTCTAGCCAACAAGGCAAAGAGCCGTGCCAACAAAGGGCAATCCAAGCCAACAAAGGGCTAACCAAACCAACAAAGAGTAAATCCAAGCCAACAAAGGGCTAATCCAAGTAACAGTCAACTGATCCGGTATATACGATCTTTCACTTTACGTTATTAATGAACTCTGACTTACTGACATTTGAATAATAAGTTTTCTGATTTCGAAGACAAGTAGTAAAGTGATCGTTTCAAAAGTGGTATGACAGGTTTAGAAATTTCAGAATAGAGTACGACAGTTATTTTGAAATAAAGCAAATAGATCACATGAAAGAACTTCGAAAATAAAGCTAAGTATGTAAACTCACAGGAATATTTTGAGACAAGACATAAATCACATTTTGACACGAAAGAAGACAAGTACGCAACGCTAAGCATGAATACTCACGCGACGAAAGGACAAGATATATTAGGCTAAGCATGTCTACTCACCGCGAGAGCTAAAGAGTGCTATCAAAGTCGCTACTCGTAAACAACGTCCTTATCTACTACCTCACTGGAATAAGGCTCTACAATCATACACATAAATTCATAATCACAACCAAGTTTTGTGTCGTAAGTTGATAGTTCACATGTCCTATATGATATGTAAGATATACTCGTTCAGGTCATGGGATACGACGTGAAAATATGCGTCTAACTCCTTCTTGCTACGCGACTCTACACCAAAATGTAAACACACTCCCTTTTCGAATTAATGGATAACTAACGGGTATTTGGATCATATTACATATATAAATATATAAAGATGCATTTTTATAACGTTTATAAAAGTAGTTAAAGTTGTAATACACTATTTTGTAAATATCGTAAAGCCACAATAATGTTCCCACGACACAAATTTACAAAATTGATGCAAGCCAAAGAAACCCAAATCTAACTGTTTTGTTTTTAATAAGTAATTAGTTTTAATTCTAATACTCTAAATAAAAACAAATTTTGCTTCTATTTTTTTTATAAAATACTATTCGATTTTTTTTTTCTTTCTTTCTATGTTGGGCAACAGACTTTTAGACATTACTTATAGATTCCGTTTTAGCGAAAAAAATCGTTTTTAACATTATCTTTCATAAAGGTTTGTTTTCACAAAAGATATATAAAAGAATGTGTTTTTTGTTTTTGATAACTTTAGGGAGGAAAACGTTGCTACATAATTCTAAACTTACCTACAAAAATATACCGGTACTAGAAATGAAACTAAAGGAAATAAATGTATGCACATATTACTGCCATTACTAGCCTTAAAACATGTATGCACAACTAACCTACTCACTATCAGTTTACAATTACTTTTTATACTAGCATTATACTATTTCTTCCCAAATTTTATTTCTCTTTTTTTTTTACCTCACAAGTAATTCACACCACCTCAAACACTCATAACTAACACCTCACCAAATAAACCCTCCTCACACATACAGACACACAATGACACAAACCCATTAAGTGACCTATACATATAACATTATATACGTAATATATGCCTACATGGATATTACATAAATAGAGCATGAATACATGCTTTAAAGTGGCGGAACAAAGCAAAAATAAGATTCGACGGGGAAACTTACAGGATAGGAAAAAGCCAAGATATGGGAGTACGAAGAACGTGCTTGACATGGCGGAAAAGGGCGACAAACAACGCAGTTTTAAGGCATCGGAGACTGCTGGACGCGGCTCGGGTGTAAGGGGAACCTGGGCTGCAACTGATGCAGAGAGAGAGCCGGTTTAGCGGCTAGAACTGCCTGAAAGAGAAGGCAGGCTGGCTTTGGCTGGCCGTTTTCCGGGTCGCGGCTAAGAGGCGCTGCAAGATTGTGGTTGCTTTGGCTCTATTGTTTGCCGAATAGGGAAGGGCCGAGAGAAGCTGAGAGAGGAGAGAGAGGGCCAAGGATGTTGTTGGTGGCAGTGGTGTTACAATGGTGGTGGTGTTGGAGCTTGGTAGTTATGGCGTCGAAGGTGGTGGTGGCAGCGGTGTTTGGTGATGGCAGCGGAAGTGGTATCGGTGTTGTCGAGGTTATAAAACGGTAACAAAATTTGAGGGTTTAAGTGATGTAACCAATTAAAAAGCTGATGTCACTTCTTCATCTTAATTGTTTTTTTTAAAGAAAAACTATTGGGTGATTTAGAGACATGGTTTATGTAGTGTTTTAAACGCGCGACTGCGAATTAAATATGTGACAAAGTTTTAGAATGCGAATAGAAGTAATATACGACGACTAATAAAAATTATACTTTATAACTGGTAAACATTTTAAAAATATAAAACATAAATTTTTGGATAACAAAATTTACTAAACCAAGAAATGTTAATTTAATCGCTATAAATAAAAGTTACTACGCCACGTCCAATTACTAAACGACTCTAGCTACAAATCACGGGTATTACATCAATAGTTTGATTGAGTTTTTAGTTATCATCGATAGTCCGATTGACTGGTGAGTCATAATTGATACTCCAATTTGATCAAATAGTAGATCGATTCAGTTTGTTAGTGAAGATCGATGGTTCGATTGAGTGGTGAATCACAATTGGTATTCCTTCTTGATAACAAATGATTTCGATTGAGTTTATTAGTGAAAATGATAGTCTGGTTCAGTGGTGAGTCACAATTGATAGTCTATTTTGACTAATTAGTTGTTCAACTAAGTTCATTAGTGATGACCAATAGTTCAATCTGATCAATTACTAGTTCAATTGAGTTTATTAGTGAAGATCGATAGTCCGATTGAGTGGTGAGTCACAATTGGTAGTCCGATTTGATCAATAAGTAGATCGATTAAGTTTATTAGTAAATATTGATAGTTCGGTTGAGTGGTGTGAAAGTCGGATTTGACCAATTAATAGTTTGATTGAGCTTATTAGCGAAGAGTGATCGCTCGATTTGATCAATAAGTAGTTTGATTGAGTTTATTAGTGAAGACCGACAGTCTGATTGAGCGGTGGAACATAACTGATAGTCCGATTGGTTCAATTAGTAGACCACTTAGTAGTTTAATTTGAATTCATTAGTGAAGATCGATAGTTCGTTTTGATCAATTAGCAGTTTGATTGAGTTTATTAGTGATGACTGATAGTCCCGATTGAGCTGTTATTAATAATTGGTAGTTCGATTTGACCGCTTAGTTTTCGCTTGAGTTTATTAGTAAAGATCGATGGGATGATTCTCTTGGTGAGTAATTGATTGTCCGATTTGATCACTTAGTAGTTTTAAGTGATTCACAATTGATAGTCCAATTCGATCAATAAGTAGTTCAATTGAGTTCATTAGTGAAGATTGATAGTCCGTTTTGTTGGGTTTTGACGTAGGTAACGCAACGAATAACAAAATTTTAATTCCTACTCAAAGCCACCAAAGATCACATTAAGAGACATCATAACATGATGAGAGACATAGAATATGTGTACCTTTGTGATTTGGGAGATCACACGAACAATATTGTCCTCGTCTCTACGGTTGATCCACGTCTAGAGGTGAGATATAGATTCTTCCTTCTCCTAGTGCTGGCTTGGACCGGAGGAAGAGGGAAGAACGAATCACGCAATGAAGAACAAGAGAGGATCGGTCTCCTCTCTTGTGGCCGACGGGTATGGGACGGCTAAAGGGGGCTTCGGCCTCCTTTGGCTTGTCTCTTGCTCTCTTGCTTTCTCTCCCACTCACTTATGTTATGAGAATGAACATTAAGTGGGAAGGAAGCTAGAGTCTCCTTTATATAGACCAACAATACTTTGTTAGTTTACATAAAAGCCCATCCTAGTTATGAACTTGGATTAGTCCCTTCCTTGCACATTAGTCCTACTAAGTTTGCAAGGTGTTGCAAAGTGATCCTTCTATTTAATTAATCGTATTAATTAATCCCAAATCTAGTTCAACTCTTTAGACGTGTGACCCCATAGGTTTCTACTTAGTTGGTAGTAACTCATTACTAACATGGAGCGGTGTCTAGCAACACATCCATGCAACCAAACTAATAGAAATAGTCAGTGATCCCGACAAACCTTTGTGCCCAATATCTCATATTGTATTATCCCTTTGTCTCCATATCTGAATTGGACACGAGACATAGCAATCACACTCGTATATCCAATCCATAGTTTCTCGATCCTGAGAATATGCTTATGCAAGCAGATAACATGAATATCTCCATATTGATTTATCTGAGTCTGGCTAGACATTCAAAAAGTACCATTCAAAAAGCACTATCCCTCGAGTGGCCATGGATATTTGCTCCCATTATGTGGGAGGGAAAATCCTCTCTGCATCACTACGATCTCTAGGCTTGCTTCCTATCATACCCAATAGATATCTTTATAGTTGTCCGGTTAAGGCACAACGTTAGATAACATCAAAGCATGATATTTCACAACTAGAGTATCTAGTGACTTAAAGTCTAAGGATTACAATATTATTAGCACTACGAGAAGCGATTGTGACTTTGACATAATCTAATGTATCCTCGTTGTGGGTCTATCCAGTATGCCATTACTCCTAATACATACCCATGTGTTAGACTTGATATCTCCATATCAATATATACACATACTAGTCTATATTTGATCGTCCTATTAATCAATATAACGGACTAGGGACATTATAGATAAACAACACATTGTATCTAAGAACTTCATTATATTAAATATTGTCATAATTAATAAATGAATATTCTAGCCATTACATTATTCATACCAAATATAGATTGCCTCTAGGGCACCTATTCCAACAGCCTCCCACTTGCACTGAAGCCAATCTGGTGCATCTCGTATGCCTATAGATCTAGTGTGCCCATCATGCTTACGCTGCGCAAGCGGCTTTGTGAGCGGATCCGAAAGATTGTCATCCGTTGGAATCTTGCACATCTTCACATCTCCTCGATCGATCATATCACGAATAAGATGGAATCTCCTAAGTACATGCTTTGATTTCTGGTGTGATCTTGGTTCCTTGGCTTGTGCGATCGCCCCAGAGTTGTCACAATACAACTCCATGGGATCCACGATGCTAGGGACCACATCGAGCTCAGTGATAAACTTATTTATCAAAACTGCCTCATTTGCTGCTTCAGCAGCAACAATGTACTCATCTTCAGTTGTAGAATCAGCAACTGTCCCTTGCTTGAAACTTTTCCAGCTCACAGCTCCTCCATTCAGGCAAAACACATATCCAGACTGCGATCTGTAATCATCCTTTTCGGTTTGGAAGCTTGCATTAGTGCAACCAATTACACTCAACTCTTCCTTTCCTCCAAATATCAAGAACGCATCCTTAGTTCTTCTCAAGTACTTTAGGATGTTCTTGACAGCAATCCAGTGACTCTCACCCGGATTGGATTGATATATGCTTACCATACTCAATGCGTATGATACGTCTGGTCTAGTACACAACATGACGTACATGATAGATCCTATGGCCGAAGCATAGGGTATTCTACTCATGCGGTCCTTCTCAATCTCATTGGAAGGACAGTCATTCTTAGAAAGAGTGACTCCATGTGACATGGGCAAGAATCCTTTTCTTGGAATCTTGCATGTTGAACCTCTTCAACACCTTGTCTATATATGTACTTTGACTTAGTCCTATCAGCCTTCAAGATCTATCCCTATAGATCTTTATAGCCAGTATATAAGCTGCCTCTCCTAAGTCTTTCATTGCGAAACACTTTCCTAGTCAATCTTTAACAGATTGCAAAGTAGGAATATCGTTTCCAATTAGTAGTATGTCATCCACATACAAGACTAGAAACACTACAGAGCTCCCACTAACCTTCTTGTAAACACATGGCTCATCTTCGTTCTTGATGAAGCCAAACTCTTTGACCGCGTCATCAAAAATTCGATTCCAACTCCTAGAAGCTTGCTTTAATCCATAAATGGATCTTTGCAGCTTACAGACTTTATTGGCATTCTCTGCATCCTCAAAACCCTCAGGTTGTTTCATAGTATGAAGTAACTCAAACGTCGTTAAGACATTATCAGTTATTTGCCTACCACACACAAAAGCACTCTGATTTTCAGAGATAAGGCTCGGCAAGCCCTTCTTAAGTCGATCAACTAAAACATTGGCAATTAACTTGTTTAAAGTGCAACACAAGCTAATATGTCTTAACTCATATCATTTTTTTCATGTTGAACCTTAGGGATGAGAGAAGTGAGTGTATGGTTAAGGTCTTGTAGGTCTCCAACTCAGGTGAGGAGGTGCATGCATTTGTCCTCCACATTCTTGCCTACCAAAATTTCTGATAGAAGATAGCCCGAAAACCGTTGCGACCTGGAGCTTTTTTTGGTGCCACACTCATCATGGCACTGCGGATTGCCTCTCGAGTGGATGGTTGGTCCACGTCTCCCCTTGTGCACACAGCTAAGAGCATCTCCAATAGATTATGTAAACCAGATTTGTTAGGTATATTATAAATAAATTGGTAAAAAATTGGCTCCAATAGCATATGTATCTTGATATGTAAAACACAAATTATGTATCCACTTCGCTAAACTTGACAATGAATTTTTGTTTTGCAAAATCATTTATCCCCTATTTATGTGGGTAGTAACATGTTTCCTAAATTTTCTCACCAACTTCCACTGTTTTCTCTCCATGTGTCCACATTTCTAGCATAAAATAAATTAAAAATGCTACGACATATTTTTTGCCTAATCACGACTGGAGAAGACTCTTGAAATTTTCATTATTTGTTATGTCAAAGAATAGTTTTCTCAATAATTTACATAATTTTTCCCTACTAGTACTGGAGATGCTCTAAGGAGCTCTTCAACTTCAGCTACCATAGGCACCATTTGTACTCGGGTAGGGTTCGTTGAAGTAAACAGGTCCTTGAAATGCCCCTCAAGGATGGTGATAATGGTTAATTCCTCGGTACACCAGCCTCCTGCACAATTCTCAAGACGTCTGATTTTTAAGGGTATTGCTTTCTAATATAGGCCTTTATGTGGGAAAAACTCTGTATCTATATCCCCCCTGTTGCATCCAGTTTACCCTAGATCTTTGTTTTCACATTACCTCCTCCTTATAAAGGGTTTGATTGTACTTCTTACGAATCTCTGCTTTCTCTTGAGCACAACTTGCAATATGGGAAACGATACCGAAGATTTTCATGTCGGGATCTTAGTTGGTTCAGCTTCATTCCATGTCCACAACTCTGATTTTCTCAACTTTTTAATTCATGAGCCATTCTGCAACTTTTAGTAATTAAATTGGCTTCTTCTTCCCAAATCCGCTTGAAAACTTCTTCACTCTCCTGGTTCTGGAGCCACATAGCCTTAAAGTGGAAACGATTTCCCATCTTCTGACGTTCAGTACCCTAACCCTCTCATAACACCTCGGTGAGAGTGTGGTTTGACACCTCAGCAACTAGTTGGTGACAATCACTCTTCCAAAGCTTCGATCCAGCTACAGTTTGCCACGAACCAGTCCAACCATTCCCTAATGGCATCGTCATCTGTATGGTTGTGACCATGTGAACTATGGGCAAGATACCCATGCCCTCAATTCAAGATCTCCCAACACAGTTCGAATTCGTTGGTTTGAGAGAGACCTGTAAATCTACCTACCTCCTTTTCTAAAAATTGGACACAGTGTTGAAATCCCCAACCACGACCCACTACCTCTCTTTCTAAAAATTGGACACAGTGTTGAAATCCCCAACCACGACCTACTGGTTGGAGTCTTCGCACCAGCTCCCAAGAGTTGTTCCTTTCCAATCTTATTGGTCACCATAAAACCAAGTTGGAATCCAAGGCTTATTTGAGTCTTTTTGTGTTACCACACCTTGAATGTGAAATTTTGAGTAAGAATTCAGGATAAATTCAACTCTCATCCCATAAGTCCCCCGTTCCTATCATCACAATCAACATAATTTATGCTTGAAAAACCTAAGTGTCTTCGAATCTATTTCATCTCCTTTACGTACTTTTTTGTCTCCATAAGAAACACAATGTTGGGATTCTGTCGCTTCACAAAATCGCGAAGAGAGAGAACGCTACGGGGGTTCCCAAGCCTCTGTATGTTCCAGCTTAGAAGACTCATTGTGGATGGCGGAGCTGATTTTCAGCCCTTGCCAACGTCATGTTTAGATTCTTTAATGCTCCCCCATCCTCTGTCAGAATCTGATTAACAAAAAACTGGTTGTTTGTCTCATTACCTGGGATACTTAAACCTCCTTCTCGTCCAACTCCCCTGCCCGATTCTCTTTCTCTTCCGATATTTCCCCTACTTGCCCTTCCCCCTTATCCCCCTGCTTCTATTTCGGATTGGAGTTGAAATTTGTCTCACTGGCTTTGGGTTTAGGCCCTTGTTCCTGAGTGTGCCGGGGGGTCATGATTGCCTTCACTTTGTCTTTTGCTGTAGAAACATTTTGACATGAATCCTTCACATGTCCGAGTGGGTTGTCAAAAATCATCATGTCTTGCGCATCCAACTCCAATGGAAGATCATTCCCTAGTTCGGAATCACTGAAACCCCACTCTAACCCTTCTTACACCCTTTAAATTTCAGCATGACTATATCCAGTAGATAATTGAACACTTGCTTTTTGTTTTTTTGCAATATATTTTCTCTATCTATCTTTCTTATTTCCATTTTATCACTATTCACTGGGTCACTCTAACTTGGTGATTTGGTAAGTAAAAACAATTTAAAAAATTGATAATTATTGCATGATGTTATAGAGTAAGCATTAGTCTACAACATCATGAAAAAATTATGAAAAAATTGTATCGTTTGACTATCCAAATCACCGGGGTAAAGTGACGCGGTTACAAAAAAAAAAAAAAAAAAAAAAAAAAAAAAAAAAAGTCAAATTAGGAAGATAGATAGAAAACGGAGGTAATACATTTCATTTGTTGCAGAACCTGCAAAATCTTGAAGATGTTAGTCTTCGTATCCAGAGGTACCATTTTACTGAAGGAGAGTTGAGATTTCTGAGTGTTTATTTGTTTACCAGAAACAATACAACAAGGAGACATCAATTGAACCGGATAACTAGCGTTTTCTTATGTTGCTTTTCCAAAAAATAAGACAATCATCTGCTACTTAATACATAATTAACCAATTATCCTCAATCAAAATATCATTCCATTATCTTTTTACCAAAGTCAGTCTGAAGTTCTTTGAAGTTACGGATATATATCTTCAATCTCAGTCCACCACCACAGCTACTACCGACCTTCGTCTCCCATTGCCCATCTTCCGCTGGGGGTTTGCCGCTTTGGCCAGTCCAAGGGGCAGGCAGGTGGGGGCAGCCGCTTTAGGCCTATGGGCCGGTAGGGTCCTGCAATTTAAACCATTAGCTAAGTTAAATTACATATTTCATTGCAAATTTGTCATAGTGTTAATATTAGTTTGGTGGTAGATTTTTTTGCGACATCACATATGTGACTCATGCTCAAACTCTCACAAATGTCATTATATATTTTTTTGAGAAAAAGTTTCTCAAAGGCAAAAAATGAGTTTTATTCAATTCAGTGCCTCAAAATTGAGGTCTAGGACCGGCCCTATCTGCCGCCGCTATCACTCCATCACTACTTTGATACAGCCCATGGCTCCCACGGAGCCGAAGGTATATCTGTATAACTTGTGTGACTGAGAAATATGAGGGATGGCAATAATAAATTTGAAGAACATGCAGGGTTATTTTTGGCAAAAGAGTCAAAAAATTTATCTATAAAGACCTATTTTGCTGACACTGGGCTTAGTAAAACTAATTTTGCTCAAGTAGGGTTTAATTGGGACTACCCATTATTACCCAAGCCTTCAAACTTTAGTCCAATAAAATCTAATTAATTTTTGCTTAGATAGAGAATGATCTAATTAAATCCAACTTATATTAAACAAGCCCAAATCCGCCTACCCGTCCATTTTACCAGGTCTAAACCCACCAACTCAACAGCCCAACTGATACAAATTACTAGTACCTGGCACCAGTAGTAGCTAAGTTTGATCTTCTCATTTGGAAGGTTAGGCATAAAGCAAGTCCAAAACTTGTTAATCCCTGGCTGGAAAGTATGCAGCTAGAAAACAAATGCGAAAAAAACTAGTAGAGGCAGTAGTGAATGGCGATGCAAAGATGCCATTGGAGATCAGTATGGCTGTAGATAATATTCGCCTTCAGAGAAACTGTTTCAGTCTACTATTGCACCTAACATATTCATCATCAAGCAAGAAATACTCAAAGATTAAGAATCAAAATTTGTTTTCTTGAATAGCCGTTCTTGTTTGTTGAGTTCATATACTACTTAGAATCTAAAGGACAATAAACCAGAGCTTTGTACTGTGTATGTGCTCATGGACTCCGTAAAAATTGGGGAATTTCGCAGTCAGCTGACTCAAATGGTGGAGACTGGAGGCAACCAAGGGAGAGCACCGAGAGAAGGAAGAAGAAGAGAGATTGGACTGCGATTGGAAGGAAATGGTGAAGAACATTTTCATGACACTGGTCAAGTCAGAGAAAAAAGCAGCACCAACTGATACATGATGATAAGGCTTAGGCTTATGATGAATACAGAAAAGTTGCAGGAAATCCCAAGTATCAGAAGTTCAGCATTTGGGAAAACTTCACTATGTTCAACCATTTACAAGGCTGTTAGAAGCGGTCAAGCAGAGACATAGATCAAGTGAGCAAGTAAACAAGGACTAGCGAATAATTCTCTGTTTTTTAGTCAAATTCGCAGTCTTCTATGCAAATCTTTCTTCAACTCCAAATTTGCAGTCTTCCATGCAGTCTTCTATGCAAAACTATCAGAGAGAAAAAGGCACTGGATAGACATTCACTATACCTGTTATCCTCACTGCGCAGCACCTATTCTGAGTTCTATTTACTCACCCCAGAACTGCAACTTGCCCAACTGATCACCGTCTGGACAATCCTCAGCATCTTCTTTGGCGGTCGATGTTCCTTCTCTCTCTGCTCGTATTCTTTCTTCTTACTCTCGATCATTTCTTTCAAGTTGCGAAGATATCCATCCACAGAAGGGTCATTCTTTCGGAATTCTTCTTCAAGACCATTGTACGGCCCTATCAATGAATGTTTCAAAATTCCGCTTACTTTAACTCGCTCCTCCAGAAAATTCGCACTGTCTTGATACTGACCAGCTCTCAGAAACCCATTCATGTACACCTGACAGGCAGTTAAAATATTATGGGAACGATCACGAAAATGTTCCACAACAAAGCTCTCGAAACCATTTGGTGGGTTTCTCAACAAGCACAGCATTGTTTTGCAGGACGCTAGAAATGCCATATCATTGTAAGTCCTCCAGTTGCATGGCATGAACCACGGTTCGTTGTAATAGGGCTTTTCATTGAGCACAAGTCCTTGGAGCGAAACTAAAACTTGTAAGATAGTGGACTTCTTGGGAACCCATTTTTCGCATTCCTTTCCGGGCCATGTGTTCAATATACTCAAGCAAACCTTCCCATTTGCATACAGGTTTGGGTTTAGAGAATGTCCACAAGACCTGTAATGAACCTTTGGTGGGCTGTTGGGGTAGTCTGAGGGGAATGCAATGTCGAAGAAGAAGAGACCATCGTGGTACGGTGTACCTGCGGGGCCTACGATTGCAGCTCTAAGGAGCTCCATTCTCTTCTCGTAAACTCGTACGTAGATTGATGGTGGGAGGTTCTCCTGTAGAATTTTCCACTCCTTCATGACTGCTTTAGAAAATATAGTACCAGAGGAAACCAATGGATTTGAACTGAAATTATGGTCGGAGTCGTCGGTCGCAACATCAAACTGTGGAAATTCGAAGGTCTCCCACGCCTTCCTGCTGCCATTTTGTTCTTGAGGGCCTGTAATATTTCACGAGAATAAGGTTTTTATCGACTATGAGCACAATGTTGTGATTGATTTGGGAATAAATAAATGAAATAGAAGCCTGTTTCATTGTTTTATTAGCTTTAACACCATCTGTGTTAAAGTTAACTTCAAAACCATTCCTGGAATTTCCATCTGTGATAATTTCCAGGGCTAATTTCCTTCCAGAGAAAGCATGAAAATCTATAATGCAATGGGAGAAGTATCCTAAAAGAAAACAACATACGAAATATTGGGACAATGATTATAAACGAAGCTGATTGACAAATACAATCAAAACCCATACTGTAAAGGTGATGATTTTAGCACTTAGCATTGCAACATCAGGGTTGAGGCGAAATAGTAGGGCTAAATTTCACCAGTATCCAGAGTCATAACTTGATTAGTACTTTGTTAAGACAAAACACTCTAAAGTCTCTTCGCACTTTACACAAAACATTATTGGGAATTCCTCGAGTAATAATCTCACCGAATGATTTTGATCATAGGAAAAAAAAAAACGATGACTCCTAAAATGCCAATTTTTCTATAGAGCTCCGTTCATCAGCAAACAAGAATCAGAAAATTTTGTGCAATGTAAACCTTGCTATTTAACCGGAAAGCAAGAACATAGGAAAACTCGGACACGACAAACACAAGCAGAAACCAAAATGTCAAGGATAATAAGCTCAGTAAGGCAACAAACCAAGATTTCTGCTCTGGCACCAATTAGGGTTAAGCAGAACTTGGTGTTCAAAGTCAATTCTATGAAGAATCAGTGGTATGAATGAAAGCAAAACAGTCTCTGATCAGGTTTTATCATCAAACCATGCATTGAAATCTCGATAGTGATGATTTGGAGGGCTAGTTTCGATTAAGGGATAGAACATAATTTCGAAACTGAAAAAGAAAATTCGTGTATTTTTGTTCATCAGCAAACAAGACCCATTGGGTATTGGGACTCAAATAAACCCCAGAAAGAAGGCAATCCGGAATGTGTGATCAGAACCCAGAACCACAATGAAAATAAGAACATGAATCAGACGAAATAAGGGCCCAATTTCAGAAAATCATCAAGGTATGGTACTCCAAGGGAAGGTTCTTGAAAGTAGTATAAAGTGACAGCGACAAGAGGGTAGTACCTGAAGGACACGACGCCATTGGGGTTTTAAATGAAGGGCTGCTGAAAATGGAGAATCCCAGTAACGTAGTTCTTGATTACAGAGGAAGACTAACGTAGTTGAGCGATTGTTTGTTTGTTGGGTCACCAGAAATTTAGGGTTTAAAGAGGACTTCCCCTTTTCTACTCATCATCACTCGGTTTGGAGAAAGGAGGGGATTTCTCAGTGGATCATTTTCCGTGCACGCTTCAACATTCTCACAATATTATCACACTTGTTACTCGGTTGTAGGAGCTCTTCACTAGAAAAACACTCTCGACACATTTTTTTTTTTTTTTTGGGAATAAAAACTCTATTTGACACTTTTCTGCAAGTTTTTGGCTGGGAGCCCAATTTCTTTTTTTAAACAATCGTTGTGTCCGAACCTGCTTACGCATACGTAGACTAAAATCTACCCAGTTCAATGAGTTTTAGACCCGAGGGGCCTAAAGTGTCCGGTTTCACCCACTAAGCTAACCCATCACGTGGCAAAAATAAAAACACTCACTATAAACCATATCAGAAGAATTATAGAGTTTCTCTTTCTAAGAGGTGAGAATTTTTTTTTTTGAGAAATAAGAGGTGAGAATTTTGAGCTTTCGTACCCCTTATCCTTTTATTTCATTGATTTTTTGGAGAAATAATTCTTACAAAACCACTAACTAATTTTACATGTCACTAACTAATTTTATTTGAAAATTTTGCAAAAAAATTCTTCCTGTCCGAGAAAATTTAAAGTTTCATGGTCTTCAAGTTCTTGATATTTGTCCTATCTGCCAGATCAAGACTGAAAGTCATTTCCATCTTTTCAGAAAGTGTAAGGCAATTAGATTTATCTGGGAATAGATTCAGAATCGTATGAACTTATCTGATTTTCTTGGTGATAACAGAGCTTGGATTTGCTTATCTCCGCAGAATGTTGATAAAAATAATCAGATTTATCTGCTTGTTTCACTATGGATTATTTGGCGTATCAGAAATCTCAAGGTGTTTGAAGGTACTATTCTCACGAATTCACATATTCTTAACTGGATTGCAATCACTGTTTGAGATTTTACTCAAAATCAAGATCTAGATGAAATAAGGGGGATTGCAGAAGTACATGTTTGGTGGTATTGATTACGCTTCCTTGGAGAATCCTTGTTGTGCTTGTGCATGGGTTGTTGCTAATGACCATGCCAGAGCTTTTTATGGGCAACTTTGATCTCAATTCCAGCGAGCCCTAACTCCAACTTCGGCAAAGCGGTGGCTTTACTTGAAACAACCCGTCTTATTCAAGACATAGACATGAAGCTTCCGATGCAGTTTTTGAAACCGACCTGGTTAACCTTTGTAATTAGATGAAGAACGCTCAAATTTGAAGAAATGAATGGGACGGCGTTTTGGTTGAGCTTCGCTATAATATCCTCAATCGGTTCAAGAGTGAGGTGTGTTTTATAAGAAGGAGGGGAAATGGGGCGGCGCATGTCATGGCTACCGAGGGGCTTGTGAAGGACTTGTTCTTGGTTTACACAGTGCATCCCCCCCATATCCTCATTCCATCTCTAGATGCAGACTCCCCCACCGTTTGACTTATGCTAGTTTAGTCCTGGTTTGTTTCTATAGTTTTAGATTGTTTTGTCTAGTTTCTTAGGGCTTCTCTCACATGCTTTGGTTGTATCACAATGTGTAAGGTTTTATGTCTCCTCTGTGCTCTTTGGGTTGTTGCCCAACTATTTTAATACAACGTAGAGAATAATAAGCTCAGTAAGGCAACAAACCAAGATTTCTGCTCTGGCACCAATTAGGGTTAAGCAGAACTTGGTGTTCAAAGTCAATTGTATCAAGAATCAATAGTGTGAAGGAAAGCAAAACAGTCTCTGATCAGGTTATGTCATCAAACCATGCCTTGAAATCTCGTTAGTGATGATTTGGAGGGCTAATTGTGATAAAGGGATTGTTTATTACCAAACAAGACCCATTGGGGGATTGGGACTCAAATAAACCCAATCCAGAATGTGTGATCAGAACCCAGAATCGCAGTGAAAATAGGAACATGAATCAGACGAAATAATAAGAGATCAATTTCAGAAACCATCAAGGTAGGGTACTCCAAGTGAAAGTTCTTGAAAGTAGTATAAAGTGACAGCGACAAGAGGTAGTACCTGAAGGACACGACTCCATTGCGGTTTAACTGAAGAAGGGAATTATTTTTTCTTCTTCCAATTTGACGAAATCAATCAATAAATCGAGCGAAAGCGTAGCTGAAAATGGAGAATCGCAGTCTCGTAGTTCTTGAATACAGAGGAAGACGAACGTACTTGAGTGATTGTTTGTTGGGTGACACGAAATTTAGGGTTTAAGAAAGAAGACTTCTTCTCTACTCATCACTCGGTGGATCCTTTCCGTGCACGCTTAAAACATTCTCACACGTGTTGCTCGGTTCTAGGAGCTCTTCACTAGAAAAACTCTCTCGACTTTCATAACACTTTTCTGGCAAAGTTTTGGCTTGGAGTCCAAAACTTTGTCTATAAACAATCGCTGTGTCCGAAGTTCGAACCCGCATGCCTATACTGAAAATTCATTGTGCTCAATGAGTTTGAGATAACAGCCAAGAGATCAATGATGATTTTCTATGCCACATGAGTTCCTGCCACATGAATTAGTAATTCCTGGTATGCTCACACAGAAAATTCATTATATGAATCACATGCAAGAGATAAATGATGATTTTCGGTGTGAGCATATTAGGAATTACTAATATGACTTAGGAGGAGTGGGTCACAAAAGTAGGGATTGTAAGTTTATGAAACCGGAGTCGGAAGAACTGCAAAAAAGTATGTTTTCTCTCTACGAACAGCACCCAATAAAAGTAGAGGACGGAAGTCGGTGTGGCTCACCGACGAATCGAAAAGGCTTCTCTGGATTTGGGGTGTACCGAAAACGGAGTATGAAGAACCATCATAGGATAATCCACGACAACTAAATGAGAGACACTTGGAGAATCAAGAGAGGATTGGTACATTTCCACATGACAAAGAAATGATTGTTTTTGCTCAAAGACTATTTAAAGTACGGGAGATACAAAAACATGATAATATAACAACTTGAAAGGTGGTAGAGTAACAACAAGGATTTAATGACTATAAAGGATGAAGATGTGGAGGAGTCCGGAAACTCAATTTGAAGACAATATGCCAACTGTAAATTCTTAAGTTGCGAAGGACCAGGCTAGCACAAAATTAAACATTTTGGTGGAACAGTATCGACGATTAGTTTTAAGATAGGAGATGGGCTTGGCCAGAACACATACTGCAAAGGAGAACTCAGTCGGCCCATGAGATCACATTCCATATAGTGTCGTTCAAACCTAACAACCCAAGTCCACGGAGACAGAAAGCCTAGATCGGGTACAATCTTAGTTGCAAGGGATAACTATGATATTCAGGAGCTAAGTGGAGGGAACACATTCTTTTAAGACAGAATATTGAAAACCAGAATATTTTCCCTAAAGGGGTTCGGCCACCAGCCCGTCCCCTCTTTTTGGTGCTCGGACCGAGGCCAACCGGTCTACTGGGTTCGGCCACCCGCCAATTTTACCATGCGGGCTGGTCCGAACGGTTTGGCCCAGTTTGGCTAGTCCAAATAGGTTGGCCAATTAGATTGGCGCAACTGTTTTGACCCTAGAAAATCCCAAATTCAACTAAAATTGACCAAGCGTGATAAAATTGAATTTTAACTGTTTATGTATTATCGGATGGTGGTTGGATGTGGCCTAGGTTGTGGATGTTTATTTTGTGATTTGTTTTGATTTTTGTTTTGAATGTAATGTAATTAATTTACGGCTTGCGTGTCGTTTTCTCCCTCGCCTGTGAAGTCTCTCAATTTAGTTTGTAGATGCTAGCTAGACTTAGATAGATAGAATATAGTCAAGGCATGGAGAAGAAGATCAAAGACTAAAGAAACACAAGAAAATGAAGATCCACAAGCTAGGACGCATGGACAAAAGATGGTGGCACATGGAGATGGGCTTGTCACTTTAGGGCTTATACATAATCTCATTGGCTTGGGAATATATTAGTTTTATGGGCCACATCCATACCACTCTTTATTTATTTATTTATTTATTTATTTATTTATTTATTTATTTATTTATTTATTTATTTATTTATTTATTTATTTATTTATTTATTTATTTATTGTCTAGTTATGTTATTTTGGTGTATGATTGATGCGTGCAAAACTCAACAAGATAATAATTAAACAGTTGGATCTTTTATTTGAGATTTCCCAATCCAAATAAGTAGATCAGTTGATAAGATCAACAAAACAATTAAAATTGACAAGGAAATCCCTCAAACGGTAAATATTGCGCTCCTACTTGTCTTGCTTAACACTCGTCGTGATCAGGGTCTATTAAAGTTCGGGCTTGCCAAAGCAAGGCGACTTGATTCATCATGGTGTGACGCGACGACACAAGCTAGTAATGCGCAGTTGTTGAATTAAGAGGTTGAGCGCATCGAAGCTACTTCAATAGGATTGAAAAACTTAGAGGCAAGGCAATTTGGATTAATCTATGATATAGATAAAGAATAAGGAGTTATTCGTGACGCGATTTCTTAACGCGTATGCGCAAGTGCACGGTCAAGTAATATATGGGTGGTATTTCAACCACGAGTTATCGATCCCACAAGGACAGAATTGAGATTATTTAATTAGTTGATTAACTTAGAGTACGGTATAGGAGGAAGAATTGAGATTAACTGAGTTGTCACCCTCAAACAAGTGGCTAATAGCAACTCACTAATATTTTTGGATTTTTATTTTGATAAAGAAGAGATGGAGAAAATAGCCGATCTCTAGATCACCTAGGGATGTAGACGATTTCCAAATAATCTGAGTAACACGTTATTTCTAGCCTAATAAAGACGGGTAATAGGCTATGACAACCTCCCGTCGGTCTCATGTAATTTTACGTATCAGTTGACTACAATTCCTCTCGGGCTCATGTTATCTACCGATCTGTTCTAGCAGGTCATCTACTGGCACGATAATATGTCATGTCGGTCTACCGTTTCACGAAAAAACTGAACAATCCTACCGAATCTACCCACACTTGGAAATTCTACTCACTTATCCTACCGGTCTCGCTGATTCAGGATTGATGCTCATTGTGCACAAGAGATTCCGGCAGGGAGAACTCTGTGTACACCGTAGGTAGAGGATCAGAAATGGCACAGGAAGAGTTGGGTTGTGTGTAGGGAGAGAGTAAGGCAATAGTAATGTCTGAGAGAGAGAGAGACAGGGGTTTGGCAGAGCTTTCGCGTATGGATAGTGTGTCCTCCTTTGTATGGAAAGGTTAACGTCCTATATATAACGGGGAATGTGACCCTTGCAGTGTGGTTAATGCGCCCATCAATGGCGGCTTAATTAGCTTAACCACAACGGCACGTTCGTCCGCGTATATAGGGACCGTTACAGCACGTTATGCGCGAATACCGGAACCGTTATGGGGTTGACCGGGTTTGACCGGATTGACCGGGTTTATGGAGCTCGTGCATTAAATCTCTCAAAAGAAGTTACTAAAAGTCGTGCGCGGGCTTGGCTCACACGCGACAGGACTTACTCTAGCCTCCAAACCACTAAGTCCCTACAAGTCCCGTGCGGTGGTATGCGAGGGCTCTGTCTCGCAGCCCCCACATGGATCAGCGCGGCTGGTGATCCAGTGTGTGTGGAGCACAATATGGTGTGCTGGATGGTTGCCACATGGCCAAGATCTGTCAGCTCAGAAAGCACTATCTACATTAGCCCCCTTTCTGCGCGTGAAGACTCATAACCGGATAGACTTCCATGCGCAGAAACCAACGCACGCGTCGCCGCCACACACCAATTCAAATATGAGTAAGTTCAGCCCCCGTGCGTGCCATTATGACCTAAAAACCCTAGATTCGTGCCGTCTGGCCTTTAGGGTTTTAGGCGTGACGTCAGCTTGTCCTGTGATTGCGCGATTCAACGGTGACGGTTGCGATTCGACTACTGAAAGGACGCAACCCTTCCTTGTTTTTGGATAAATACTCTGTACTCTCCATTGTTGCAAAGCATAACTTCTTTCTCTTAAAGTGAATGATACCCGGAAGTCTTCAAGAGCAGATTCAGATAATCAATCACCAGTTCAGAATTGCAAATCGTCTTCTTCAATTGTCTGCATCCAAGCAAGCTTTACAGAAACAAGGTTGGCCTTGTTCAATTTTGATTTAATATGCTAGTATATGCTTTGAACTGTGTTGGATCTGCAAACCCGTGATATATTATCTGCTGAAAACTTATGAAGAAGCTCCAATCCTTAAATCCAGTTTCGATTTAATCCCCCAATGATAAGGGCCTTGAATGTAGGGTTTTTGAAATCCCTGACAATGCAAACGATTCCAATCTCTAATTTCTGAAATTGGTACCAGACTGTTCATCTTTCTTCCAATAGATCTTGAATCTCGAAATTCAAACTGAAGTGTGCATATTTCTCCCCCCTTTTTTCTTGCTTTTCCGCAGGAATGGCAAAGACAAAAGGAACTAGACCCACTAAGGAGGACGAAGAAATACCTGATCTTCCGCAAGCTCTATGGCGAAAAGCCCCCTATCTGGGTGGCAAAGACTTCTATCATGCTAGGGTTAAGGCAAAGAAGCTTCCTACCCCTGTCCATGGTGAAGGATTGCAAACAGTAACCCCTCCAGTTAACTCGGCCTTGCTCGAATTGATTGGCTCCGAAGACGTGGTTCGATTGGGAGTCGAAAATGGGTACTTCCCGTATACTGCCATTTCCACCCAAGCTTTTGTTCAGAAATTGGACTACATGGATGAGTGGATCGACCATGTATTAACTCATCACGCCATGACTCTAAATGATGCTGGCGTATACTTAGCAGTTCGTGCTATGAAGGGTGCTGCCGTGAAGCTGGACCAGTCCATGCTTCTAAACCTTCTTTCCCGCTACTCGCCTGCGACTCACACATTTCACTTTGCTGAGTTCGAGGTTGCCCCCACGCTCGAGGACGTGCACATGCTGTATGATCTGTCTCCCATGGGTGAAGTGGATCCTTTGAGTCCCTTGAGAACGGATGCGGAGATTGCTTTGTACACGCAGATGGAGGAGTGCTTGTCAGAAGTAAAGAAAATTTCCACCCGGTGGACCACTACAGAAATCCTTCCTTACTGGCAGCTGGTTGACACATCTGCAAAAAACACTTGGAACAAGTGGGTGCAGTACTTTTTTCGTGATTATGCGAACAGAAACATCACCAAGAAGCTTCTGAGTCAAAACCCAAAGGCTAAGAACTATGTGGATGGCAAGGGTTATCACTTGACCCTATGCGCCTTCCTCTGCGCCTGGTTGTCGAGGTACTTAATCGATGGCCACCCGCACGATGGGGTCTTCTATCACGTTCTGCCTCTTGCTGTGAAATTGGCTCTTGGCCATAAAGTCGCACTCGGTCCCTTGGTCTTGGGCACACTGTACTACAGACTGGATCAGCTGGTCGTGGACATGAAGGAATCGCGTGGCCACCTCGACATACTGACTTACATTAACATTGCCTTCTTGACAATGTGGGTCTTTGAGCTATGGCCTTCCTATGCCCCGGTTGCTTCTAAGCCCAACAAGTGGTGTCCCCCAGGCGCGGTGGAGGAACGTAACAGCGGCAGAGCTGCGAGGTGGTTCGGAACAAACTACCCCAAGTGCGTCTGGAGTCTGATATGCGATAATCGGGAAGAGTTTATAGCCAGGCCCTATACCATGCGTATTGAAAACGTGCGATGGTTTCCAAAACTGTATCCTTCTAAGGGTGTTGTCTTCTCAGAAGATCTCCATTTCGAAGGTGGAGAGCATTTCCATGAGCGCTATCGCGAATTCTTTTGCTGGTGCCTGCGAGGTTCCCTTCCTGCTCTCGCGGAGCATGTACGTGAGCTCGCGCCGAGGTACGAAAGGATTACCGTGGATGTCGACCCCACTCGCGTTTCTCCCCAGTTCGGCTTCGATGCAGTGGCACCATCAATCTGGCCGCAATCTATCATCAGAGGCTGCTATAAGCGTTTGTTGTCAAAGGAGTGTAAAACAGTCTTGCTGAGTAATCTCCCCTGCGTACAACCTGCAGGTAATCGTGAAGGCGGCTGTTCCAAAAACTGGCTCACATACTGGAACGCCCAGCAGACAAGGTTTGAGACGCAGTCGGTCCCCCAGCCAAGCAGAGCTCCTGTGATCAAAATGAATTCTTTTCCTTTTCGTCCCAATTGTAGCCTGGACGAGTCTGAATATGGTTGCTATTCATTGCTGGATCGCGACAACCATCTGTGTCCCTCCATCATTCTAGATGAGAAGATTGCTGCGGTTAGAAAAGGCGACTCGCATGTCATCAGATACAGCGAAACTTTTGCTAAGGTAAGCAACTTCTCTGGCATGCGCTAAACTTCTTTACTTCAATATTTTGAAAACTTCATACTACGCTTCTTGCTGTAGTACCACGTGCGGAGTTTTGCATCTGGTGAGCGTTCCAAATCGCTGGTTAACACCATTGTTACTACAAGAAGGCAAGGTCAGCCGTTCGGCTAGCATCGAGAATGGATCCGGAGGTCGAGACCAGGATTCGCGAGGTCATGAATGCTTTTATTGATTCGCTGATAGACAACACTCCGGCCTTGTCTCCCCCTAGGGACGATCCGTCTCCCCCAGTGGCTGCTGCACCAAGAGCGAAGAGGCCCAGACAAAGAGGAATTACGATTTCTTCCCCTAGAAGCGCTCCAACTTCCCCTCCTGCGAGGTCCCTTTCTGCCAGAGATAAAGGTAAAGGACGCATGACCAGTAAAACGCGGAAGGAACTCGCAGTGGAGACCTTTTTTCCATTCGGCCACGAGGAAGAAGAGGAGAGGCGGGAGCCAAGAGAAGGGGATGAAGAAGAAGAAGAAAGAGTTGAAGATGTCAGAGTCAGAGAGGAAGATGCGATACATGAGGAAGAATCAGGAGGTATCTCAATCGTACTTCTCCTCTCATTATCTTAACTCTTTTGCATTCTTGGCTTGAACCAATTGTTTCTTCGCAGATGATGATGATGAGACCATCAGTGGCCTTTTGGCCAAAAGGCAGAAGAGGGGTGCTCATTCTGGTGTTTCTGATGAAACCATAAGCGAGGACATTCTCGCCGAGTCCAGGAGAACAGCTGCGGAAGCCGCTGAAAGGAGGAGAAAGCGAGAAGAGGAGGAGCTCGAGCGCGTGAAGCAAAGGAGCCTTGAAGAACAACACGTCGACGACCTGGTGCGTCCAACTGATGAGGAAGATGTGCTTCCTGAAGAGGTGGCTCCTCAAGTGGAAGAGGAGGACGTGGCTCCAGAAGAAGATGCGGCAGCCTTAGAGCAGGCCCAAGCAGACTTTGAAGAAATCGCAGGCGGCAATGAAGGTGATATTTTTAATCTCGCAGTAACTTATCGAGATGTTATTGTTGGTGCGTTAAAGCACGGTGTGTCAAAAGCTGACATTCGCCGTTGGCTAGTAGGCAAGTGCGGTGAACCCTCAGGTAATCATTTGGACAATATGCGTGAACTAGGCTTAGCAACTCAAACATAGTCATGACTGGTTTCTTCGCGCCCCAGGTCACGCTCACCTTAAAGACATGCTTAATGAAGACACATTAACAGGACAAGGTTCCACGTCCTTAGCGTATGACGAGGATGCTGCAATCCCACCTTCGCGTGGAGGTGCTTTCTCTTAGCTTATCAAAGATAGTAAAATAACATACGATACAAGTTACCTCACACCATCGCCTTTTGTATCGCAGGAAATGCTGATGAACCCGTGTTGGAGCAAAGGAGTCAACCTTCTGCGTCCTATGTCCCGGTGCCGAGTTCTCATACCGAGAAGCCCGTCGCAGCTGCTGAATATGCAGGAGAGCCACTTGAGGACGTCATCGAACTTTCCGATGATGCCGAGGCTGACACTGTGTTAATGGAGGAAGATGCCCATGCGGGTGCTGAGGAAATAGGAACGAATGCTGCTGATGCTATCGCATCTGAAGGTATACCTCGTCAAGCTGCAACTTCTGCTGCCACCACGCCTCCAGCAATGACTGAGTCGGCGGCGCCACTTCCTGCGTGGAACTTTTGGGGTTCGCAGGTCGGGGCTGCAATCGCACCTGGTGCGGCTTATACTCTTCCCCCAAACTATGAGGAGTTAGAACTCGCAGCTGATAGGAGGGCAATGGAGCGAGGACAGTCTTCAACTACCCCAGCAATGCGCATTCCTTCTCTGCGCGAGATCCTTGAAGGAACTGGTATGTCGTGATTTGCTGTTCGCATCATGCATTCTTCATTTGCGAGTTTGATAGTATAACTTGGCTTTTGACATTGCTTTAGGTTTGAAGCAAGCCGACGTGGACTGGCTAGTTCGGATGCGCCTCACCTACCCCCAATCATTTGCGAGGTCTCTGGAGATAGGGCCCTTCGATAGGAGGCTATTTCTTACTGAAGCCATCTGGATTTTGGAGCAGCTGTCCGCGGCCACACCTGCGACCATTTCTCCTCAGAGTGCCGAATTGCTTTTTGGCATGTGCCAAAATCTTCTCTCCAAAGTTCAAGGCAGGCTGGGCTTCAAGTTTCTTATCAAAAGAGTTACCCTGATTCGCGCGGCCGTAACTTTGAAACGCGGCCACCAAAACCTCGCAGCTGAGAAGCAGAAGGTAGAGCAGCAAAAGCAAAAGGTTGAAGAGGCTATGAAGCTCTTTCATGAGATGAATGCCAAATGCGAGCAATTGAAGCAGGAAGTGGAGCAAGTGGAAAATCTGAGCCGTCAGTTTACTCCCCATGACTCCTTGATCAAGGGTTTATTTTGATTTTTGAAAAGTAGCAAACAAGCAGCTGAAACATTATTGTAATGTTGCTAGGGTTTCTCCCCTTTTTTTTTTCAAAAAGAAGAATCGAAATGCCCGTTTTGTCCTTTCTGGGATTTGCTAGAATATCTCTGTGCATATCAAATTATGACGTCAGCAATTGATATTCTGCCTTGATTCGCGCTAATTACTCATTAGATAAGCACGCTTTCCTTGGGAAGTCCATCCGAATCATGACCATCCGTCATTAATTAGGATACGCAACTGAATCGTCGTAGCCTTTAGTAGGGTAATTGATTGTTACCTCTTTTCAAGGCGTAAGTGATTGATACTTACCTTCTTTTCAAATTCTGCTGACTCATCTTGGCAACTGAAGAGTCTCCACAAGGTCTATATAAACCCTGCCTTTTGCTTTTTGGGTTCTTCATCCCAAAATGTGGTTTGATGTGAGTCCTTACGACTGCTGGCTTCAACGCTTGTTTTTCGTTGATTCATGGCAGCTTCAAGTTGTGAAACCTGAGTTTGTGCTTTGTGCTATAGAAATAGTTTCCAAGATCTGCTTCATAAGGCTTATTGATCTTTATAACTATCATAAAGAAGATGCAGATAACACCTCATGTTTGTTCGAAGAATTTTCTTCGTCTATTATGCTTGCAGGTCATGTTTCCGGCCGCCTCCCCGCGAGGTGCAGCGCCGTACTGACCTTGCTACCGACTCGTAATGAACGGCGGGATTCTCCTCCAGAATGCCCGGAGGAGAATTTCTTGCTTCCTCGTTCTTGAACTCAGGGTGGCGAGCCAATGTGCTCGTCTCCGTGGACAAGGAGCCTCTGTCCTTTGGAGCTGCTGCTTGCCTGTTGTACGCCGGAACCGGTGGTTCCTCAGGCACATCTCTTGGGGTGTTGATCAGACAAGGGCCTTGTCAAATGCTGGGATCTTGAACGTAGCGTCGCATAGAACTTGTAGACATGGCGGGCTGCGGGCTGATCTCCTCGCGGGAGCGCCCTACTTGCTACAGATCTTTGGTCGCAGATCTGTGTATCGCATAGCTTGTGCTAGGACCGTTAGGTTCACCCTTTTTCAGTTAGGATTCCCCCGATGTGTAACTTCTTGTTTGTAAGTTACTTTTTAGATGCATTGTAAGCCATGTGGGCTGCGTAGTTAGCTTGATTTGAGCTTTTTCGCTTGTAAGCTGTTATCTAGACAGATAAATTGTAAGTCCTTTGGACTCATGATGATAAATCGCTTTGTATGATTTGCTGTCTTGTTACAACAAATTACAATTTCGCATGCGTATTGGCAAATTTCGCCTTCTGTAGTGCTATATACACACTTTGCGTTGTTGCTTATGATTGCTATCTGCCGTATAAATCCGCAGATATGTTTTTAGATCGTTCGAGATCGTGCTTGCGCAGCTTTGCTATCTTGGCATATAGGCTTGTGGTTTGTTTCAGATTAAAGTGCAAGTGCTATCTCATCAGATAAGCCTTTAGAGATCACTTAAGATCATTTTGCATAATGCTGCTATCATGGCAGATAGACTTAAGAACGATTTTAAAATCACATTTGTATAGCGCTGCTATCGTGGCAGGTCGGCTTGAAAGATCATTCAAGATCATGTTCGCATGGGCTCCTATCATAGCAGATAGGCTTAGAAGATCAATTAAGATTGCTTTTGCATAGGCTGCTATCGTGGCAGATAGGCTTAGAAGATCGATTAAGATCGTTTTCGCATGAGCTGCTATCGTGGCAGATAGGCTTAGAAGATCAATTAAGATCGTTTTCGCATGAGCTGCTATCGTGGCGGATAGGCTTAGAAGATCAATTAAGATCATTTTCGCATGAGCTGCTATCGTCGCAGATAGGCTTAGAAGATCAATCAAGATCGTTTTCGCATGAGCTGCTATCGTGGCAGATAGGCTTAGAAGATCAATCAAGATCGTTTTCGCATGAGCTGCTATCGTGATAAATAGGCTTTTAAGATAAGTTAAGATCGCATTTGCATGGGCTGCTATCACGGCGGATGGGATTTTATTAACTATAATAACGAACTGAATGAAGCGATAAAAACAGCTAGAAGTATAAAGTTCTTCTCATTTGGGAGAAGTCTTTCATTATAGAACTCTCATATGGGAGAGATGAGATTACAATTCTCTCATATGGGAGAGAAGATGTGCGAATCATAGCTATACAGAGCATAAGGCAACGTTGTAATAAAACGCATATAATGAGAGAAGTCAAGGATAATACTTCTTAATCCAGCGCATGTTGACTGAGCTTGGGGTTGAGGTTGTTCCGTGTAACCTCCGTATGCTGCAGTAGCCATTGTCAAAGACTTTTGTGACTTCAAAGGGTCCTTCCCAATTGGCTGCGAACTTTGGGTGAGCCGCCTCTCGCATGCAATGGTCAGATGCGCGCAAGACCAAATCTCCAACCGCGAAATCTCTACGTTGGACTGTTTTATTGTACGCAAGAGCAATCCTTTCTTGGTACCGTTTGTTGGTCCTTTTAGCTTGCTCCCGCTTTTCTTCTAGCAGGACTAAGTCATGGTCGCGTTGATTGTCGTACAATGCGTGGAAATCCAACCTTGCAGAGTTAACCTTTACTTCCGCAAGTACCACAGCCTCAGCTCCATAGCATAGAAGGAATGGTGAGACCCCTGTGGGTGTCCTTGGAGAAGTCCGGTAAGCCCACAGGGCTATGCTCAAAGAATCAGTCCACTTCTTGTGGTCATCTGCGACCGTCTTGCTCAAAATTCTCAACAGCGTTTTGTTGGTCGCTTCTGCTTGCCCATTCCCCTTCGGGTAGTATGGGGTGGAGCATATTTGCCTGATGTTGTATTCTGCTAGCTTCGCAGCCACCTGGCGATTAACAAAAGGAGTGCCATTATCCGAAAGGATTATTGGGAATTCCGAACCTGCATATGATGCTTTCTTGGATGAAATGGACCACAGCTAGCGCGTTTGCCGTCTTCAGTGGTATCGCTTCTACCCACTTGGTGAACAACTCAGTCGCGGTGAGAATGAAGTGATTCCCATGTGAGGTTGGTCGAATGGGACCAATAAAATCCAGAGCCCATGTGTGAAACGGCCATGGCGTTCCCAATGCATGTAGATCTACAGCAGGAGCGTGCACTAGGTTACCTTTAAATTGACACTCCTGGCAGCGTCGTACTTTGGTGCGGCAATCAGCCTCCATAGTGGGCCAAAATATCCAATTGAGAGGAGTTGTCTGCATAATTTCGCACCTCCCTGATGTTCCACCTGGTGAGAAAGGTCCATCACTTCTTGTGCTTCCCTGCTGTCTAGGCATTGCAGCAAGTTACCTTCATGGCCCCTTCGCCAAAGCAGATTTTCTTGCACCACATATCGGGCTGCTTTTCTCCTTAGTTTCTCAGCTTCTTTTCTTGATTCGGGTACAGTACCCTGGGTGAGAAAATCAAAGAGTGGTTTCCTCCAATCCGCATCATCATCGGTCAGAGCAATGAGTAAAGAATCTTTGATCAGTGCGCAACTCTCGCACTTTCCTTGTATCAGTGCTGCGGCCGTTGACATGTCCGGCCAGTGAATGCCATATCTCTGAGCTTTCCGATAGATTGATACTTCGCTTTCCCCACAAGCATGTTGATGAATCTTTTCTAACAGCAGCTGTCCTTCTTGCTCGGATACGCATCGCATAAGTATTCCGCCAGGGCCCTTGTAATAGAGGGTGTTGTCGTGTATGCAATACCCCTTTGTGGACGCCCAGTTCTCGCTGCTCGTGCCTTCTGCGATGGCCCGTAAGATTGACTTTCTCCAGTCCGCATCGTCCATGCGTTCATCGTCGCACACGACTTCTGTTAACACCGACGATGTTCGCACTTCAATCGAGATTCTTGCAGGACATTTGTCCGCGCTAACCTTGGATCCCAAGGTAGCCATAGCGTCGGCATGCCTGTTATCCGCTCGGGGCTTGTGCTCGTACCTAACGTCGCAGAATTGTTGCACCAGTTTTTGTACCAAGGTCCGGTAGGACAGAAGATTTATCTCCTTCAAACACTACTCGCCCGAGGCTTGCTTGACGATTAGCTTGGAGTCCCCCATAACCGTCAGATTGCTTACTTCCAAGGCTTTTGCCGCACGAAGTCCCGCAATGAGAGCTTCATATTCTGCTTCGTTGTTGGTGACTGCGAAGTCAAGCTTTGCGGACATCTGTATGACCTCCCCATCTGGTTTGGTCAAGACTATCCCAATGCCTCCACATTTCCTTGTTGATGAACCGTCAAAATGGAGCGTCCAATAGGGCAAATCAACTGCATAGATTTCAGGTCCCTCCAATTCTTCTTCGATCACAGGCTCATGACTGTTATCGGGGAACTGCGCCAGCAAATCCGCCACCGCCTGCGACTTGATCGCCCGCGGTCGCACGCAGGTGATGTCATACTGGGAGATGGTCATATACCATTTTGCCAATCTTCCCCCAGGAGTGGTATGAGTCAGAAGATATCGTATGGGATCACTCTTTGTGACCACCACCACTTTATGCGAAGCAAAGTAGTGTCTCAGCTTCTCTATCACGAAGAATAGGGCAAGGCAATGACGCTCGATGTCCGTGTACCTTGATTCTGCGGGCTGCACAATGCGAGAGATGTAGTATATGGGCCTTTCTTGGCTCTCGTACTCCTGAGCCAAAAGAGCTCCTATAGACTTTCTTGTTGACGTCAGATACAGCAAGAGCGGTGATCCTAACTGAGGCGCGATCATTATTTTTGAAGATGTCAGCAGCTCCTTTAGTTTCCCGAATGCAGCTTCGTGCTCCGGAGTCCAGCTGTATACGGCATCTTTCTTGAGAAGGTCACTGAAACAGCTGGTAATTTCGGCAATCGCTGGGATGAATCTTCGCAGATATGATAGCTTTCCCAAGAACGTTTTCAAGGCACTTTGATTATGTGGCGGCGTCATGCCGGTGATGGCTGATACTTTCGCAGGGTCAGGCTCGATTCCTTGGCGATGCACTACGCATCCCAAGAACTTTCCTGATGTCACTCCGAATGCGCACTTCATGGGGTTCATCTTAAGTTGAAAGCGTGTGCATCTATTGAACACTTTCCGCAAATCCGCCAAATGATCTGCCTCCTGTTTGGATTTAACCACCAGGTCATCCACATAAAATTTCACTTCCTTGTGCATCATGTCGTGGAACAGGGCCATCATGGCCCGCTGGTAAGTTGCACCTGTGTTTTTAAGACCAAAAGGCATCACCGTATAGTTGAATACTCCCACTGGGGTGATGAATGCGGTTTTCCGTGCATCTTCAGGGTCCATCTTGATTTGATTGTACCCGCTGAAGCCGTCCATGAAACTGAACATGCGATGACCCGCTGTCGAATCAATAAGCACATCAATGTTGGGGAGCGGAAAATCGTCCTTGGGGCTGAAACGATTGAGATCCCGGAAATCCACACAGATGCGAAGCTGCCCATTCTTCTTTACCACGAGCACAATGTTGGCCAGCCATGTGGGATGGTGATTCGGCTCTATGAACTTGGCGTCCAGGAGTTTGACAATCTCCTGCTTAATCTTCACATTGAGCTCCGGCCTAAAGCTTCTTGTGCTCTGCTTTACCGGCTTGGACCCTGGAATTACATCCAACCGATGCATGGTGATGCTTGTGTCCAGACCGGGCATCTCATCATACTCCCACGCGAACACGTCCTTGTACTCGGTCAGGAGCTGTAGCAGTCTTTCTTCCTCTTCGCTTGTGAGGTCCGCACTTAGAAAGACCGGCCTCTTTTTTTCGTCGTTTGGGCTTAGGAATACCTCCTTCAGCTCTTGCTTTTGCGGTCTGGGTTTGTCTTCCATGCATTCTGGTGCTTCTTTGAGCTTCTCTTCTGGGGTGCTCTGCATTGGTTTTTCTGTCTCCGCAACCTGCTCGATTTGGTTGATTTTCTCAGGGATATCCCCATGCCCGCGTGAGGACACCCCCCCGCACCTTCATATGCGATAGCATTTCTTCCCGTTGGCGTAGAAACTCTCTATCTCCTTGCCTTCAGGGTCATGCTTTGCTATCCTCTTCAGAGTGTACACATTCTTTCGCTGGTAGGCGATCCGCGGCGCTCCTTCTCGCATGGGCGGCTTTTCCTTGGCATCCTCCCTTGTCACCATCACTCCCGCAGGTGACTGATCTTTGATATCTTCCCATTGGGGTAAAGGAGTGGGGTTGAATGGTCCCGGTGTTTGCTCGTCCGCCATCTCGGTGAACCACACCGCCTCGCTGAGATGTGCTTCATCCATGTTAAATGGATTCGTCGAAGCCGGTATCTCGACTCTTCATTCGTTCTAAATAGCTTTCATCACTTGGTGAGCTGTTGAGGGGACAACATCAAAGCGATGAATCCAGGCTCGACCTATGATCATGTGATACGTAGTGTTCGCATCTATGACATAGAACTTCGCTGAGCACTTGATTTTGCCGATCTGGATACCCAGGCGGATCCATCCTATCGTCATTCTGGAGTCGCTTCCGAATCCCATCAACGGGGATGGTCGCTTGACAATCTTGTACTCGGGAATCCCTGCTAGCTTCAATGTGTGGAGCGAAACGACGTTTACCGATGCTCCTCCGTCGACGAACGCTCTTTTGAACTCGACGCCATTGATGATGGCCGTCACATACAGAGGCCTCTGGTGGCTCGCATCTGTCTTCTTGTCGCTGGCGGAAAAGGTCATGATCTTTTCTGTAGAGCGAGACGCCCTAATGACTTTCCCATTGGAGACTACGAGATCCTCCTCGTAGTCTTCTGCTATCCTTAAGATCGCTTTTGTCATCTCCGTTCGGCATTTTTCTGAGAAGTTCATCTCGTCGAAGAATCTGCTGAAGCCGTGCGACCCCTTCATCCGGTCGGCACGCTCGTCCTCCGTGTCTATGCTGTAGTCTTCATCATCATGGACTTCGACAATAATGGGTAAACCATCCTCTGCGACCTCTTCCAGATCCACAATCGAGATAATAGCGACCTCTTTGCCTTTCGATCTTGCTCTGCATGGGCAGGAAGGGGATTGTTGCGCACATCCTGCCTTTGGTCGCTAACAATCAGTTCGCCATTCTTCATCTTTTGGCTGAACACAATCCTAAGCTTCTTACAGTCCGCTGTGGGATGCATGACCTTGCCGTGGTATTCGCACCACTTAGGGTCCCTCACCATTTCCTTGGAGGGTGCCCTCTCGAGTGGCGGTAGGACACCGTCCTTGCGCCATTGCCTGCAGAGGTCGCTTGCTTCTTCCACCGAACATGGCAGAGGTGGTGCATCAAAGTTCACAATCTTCGCCTGCTTCTAGGGTGAAACTGTATTGACTTCAGCTTCGCGTCCCCTCTTGTAGCTGAATCTCCCGATTTTGAAAGTAGTACCTCCCGAGGATCGCTCCGGAGCGCTTCTCTTTTTCTGCCTCTCAACTATAGGCTCGATATTCTTCGTGCATTCGATTAGTTTTGAAAACGTAGGCATTTGCTGGTTAATAAGGATACCTTTGTACTCATCTCGCATGCACTGCAGGCATATCTCCACGAGTCTGCTTTCGAGTATCACATCTTTTCATTCCAAGGACTTGGCCCTGAACTTCTTGATGAAAGTTATTCCGTCCTCCTCGCGCTTCTGATACATCCGCGAGAGGTGAATCATTGTCACCTTTTCCTCCATTTGGAAAAACTTGGTGTAGAACTTTTGGACCATGTCGTCCCAAGTCTTCACGGACCCAGCTTCCAACGTCCTGTACCACTTGTACGCTACGTTTCCCAAAGACTTCGGGAACTCTCGCATCAGCAGTTTGGGATCGGCTCCATACGTCCCCATGACATCGATGAAACGCATGACATGTTCATGAGCGTTTCCATTGACATCTTCGAACTTGTCCCATTTAGGAGCCTTGTACCCAACAGGGTTAGGCATGAGGTAGATCTCTCGTGGGATAGGTGGATCATTGTCTAGCTTCGGGATGATGGTATCCGCGAATGATTGGTGAGCCAGAATGGTGTCTATGCGCCTTTGCAGAGACGTCATACACTCTGGAGTGTTTCCCTCGGTAGTAGGAGGAAGGGTTGCTGCAGGCGGAGGTGACACATATGCCACAGGAGGACTAGGGACATATTGCGCGTTCACATTGCCCCAGATTGCCGTTGGAGGAGGCAAGGGATACTGCGAGGCCGGGTTAGATACCAAAGCCGGAGGCTGAGGAGTATGAGCGGTGAGGGGAAACATTTGAGCTGTTGACCCTTGAATTAAGGGTAGCTGCGTAGTCGCCGGTGGAGTCTGCAGATTAGGGTTGGGTGGTGTGGTTGACATTCCCAGTCCATGAGTGGTAGAGGCTCCTCCTCCCTGAGAGACGGAGGTGGCTGGTTTAGGGTTTGGAGTAAGACTCCCTAAGACAGCCATGATCCGTTCTAGCTGCGCAGATTGAGCTTTGAGAGCCTTCCCCTGACTCTGAATGGTGGCGTCCAAGGCTTCTAGCGTCGGAGCTTCACCGGTGGTCGTAGGAGTGCGGCAGATCTCTTCTCCCGAGGCGGCTTCGGTGGAAGGCGATCTGTTACTGACATCATCCTCCTGAGACATGGTTGCTTGTGATGGTAAGTTCACGTCGGGTTCACCAAAATGTGCACAAGAGATTCCGGCAGGGAGAACTCTGTGTACACCGTAAGTAAAGGATCATAAATGGCACAGGAAGAGTTGGGTTGTATGTAGGGAGAGAGTAAGGCAGTAGTAATGTCAGAGAGAGACACAAGGGTTTGGCAGAGCTTCCGCGTATGGCTAGTGTGTCCTCCTTTGTATGGAAATGTTAACGTCCTATATATAACGGGGAATGTGACCGTTGCAGTGTGGTTAATGCACCCATCAATGGCGGCTTAATTAGCTTAACCACAACGGCACGTTTGTCCGCGTATATAGGGACCGTTACAGCACGTTATGCGCGAATACCGGAACCGTTATGGGGTTGACCGGGTTTGACCGGATTGACCGGGTTTATGGAGCTCGTGCCATAAATCTCTCAAAAGCAGTTACTAAAGGTCGCGCGCGGGCTTGGCTCGCACACGACAGGACTTACTCTAGCCTCCAAACCACTAAGTCCCTACAAGTCCCGTGCGGTGGTATGCGAGGGCTCTGTCTCGCAGCCCCCACATGGATCAGCGCGGCTGGTGATCCAGTGTGTGTGGAGCACAATATGGTGTGCTGGATGGTTGCCACGTGGCCAAGATCTGTCAGCTCAGAAAGCACTATCTACACTCATATCTCATCCTAGCTAGTTAAAGTCACTGTCGCGCACTTCACTAGCTAACTAAGGGTTCCGGTTAATTACTCCATCCCCATTAAGAATTAAGTATAGACTATGAGCAGTTGAATTGAGACAAAACAAACAATTAAACACGATTCATCCTGACGAATAAACCCTAGTTCATTGATTATCAAGTCTTATCTTAATCGTGTCAATATACTAAGATCCTTAACGAGATGCAAGAACTAACATTGATTGAGTAGGAGAAATCAATAAGCATGAAATAAAGATAAGAAATTCGAAAAACTTCATCGTCTACATGAACGCTAGGATCTCATATGAGATGCCTAGCAATGGAGTTCAGTTAATTGTATTAAAAAGAGCAAAATAATAAAGTTCCTCCATAAAAAGATTGAGAAGAGAAGAACAAGTAATAAAAAACCTAGACCTCTAATGGTGGAGTTCGGCTTCCTCCTCGTCTCCTTCGTCTCCGTCTTCTTTTCTCCCCAAAACTCGTGTATGACTGAAAGGCACGGATTTCTAGGTCTAAAACAATTCCCCAAGCTTCAAACTTTCAAGAAATTGTAAAACAGCCCAAAAATCACGTTTTTACCTTTTGTTCGTACGGAGTATGAACAAACGAGTGTTCGCACGAGTACTCCTCATGCTAAAACATTTTGAGTGTTCCTACTTCACTCCAGGTACTTTTCTCCTCTTCTTGGCCATCTCAAAATATTTCTAAGTGTTTCAGTTCGCACGAACACAATGGGTGTTCGCACGAACACCCCTGTAGCTAGCTCAGATTTTTAGCCTCTTCGACGGACCATATGTTTCTCGTTCGGTCTCCGTTTGAGCTGTGTGGCCTATCGTTGGAAAGCTCTTTGAGTCTAATTTTATTTTAAGCTGGTCTCTCTCCAAAGTAAATTATATAACTCAAGATACTGTCGAAATAGTGAAGGTTTGTCACTTTTGCTCCTCCAACTTTGCTTCTCTAGCTTCCTCTTGAGCTTGATTTGTTTCCGAAGTTAGTTTCATGCCTCCTATCCATCGTTTAGCATATATTACTGTCAAATACAACATGAACAACCATAAAAAGTGATTATATTAGACAAATTACATCGAAATATGCATATAAACGCCCGTACTAACATTAAAGTGCATAAAACTCATTCTTCACAAATTCCTCGTATTCATAGCATGTTTCTCATATAAATTACCCAAAGGTGCACACAAAATGATAGTAAAATGTGAAAGTAATATAACTCTAACACAGAGTTATCAATTCGCCTAATTGAACCAAGAGTTGCGTAGGATGCATTTGGAAGTCGTTCCTACCTAAATAACTAATTTTGGGTGACTTGCTAAAGCAAGCTCAAAAAAAGTGAAATATGGATCTTGGCCCACTAGAAATTATATAATATTTTCTGCATTAACGGTGAGGGCTATTAATCAGAGAAAAATAGTGGGAGCTATATTTAATAATCTAGTCATTGTTAAATGTAGTTTATTGATCACAAATACTAAAAAATGTATATATCTCATTTTGTAGAATTCCAATGGCAAACAATCAAACATCGACTCCATCAATGCGTTTTGTCCTTGAGAAGGACAAATTGTGTGAAACCAATTTCTAAACTGGTACAGGAACTTGAGAATTGTTCTCACGCATGAAAAGAAGCTGTAAATTGTAGACAATCATGTTCCAGAGGCACCAAGAGAAGATGATGTTCTTGCTGCTACAAGGGCACATCAAAATATCGTGGATGATTGTAATGATGTGACTTGTCTCATGCTTTGCACCATGAACTCTGAGCTTTAGAAGCAACATGAGAACATGGAGGCGTATTATATGATCATACATTTGAGACAACTCTTCCTTGAGAAAGCAAGGCAAAAGCGGTATGAAGTATCTAAATCATTGTTCAATTTCATTCTTCTAGAGGGGAATCCAGTCGAGCCTCATGTGCTCCGTATGATCGGATACATGGAGAATCTCGAGAGGTTAGGCTTACCATTCGGCTAAGAGTTTGCCACTGATCTCATCCTACAATCGTTGCCGGATAGTTAGTCTGTTCGTCATGAACTACAATGTGAATGAGATCAACAAAACTCTGCCAGACCTGCTCAATGTGTTGACGACCGCTGAACAGAGCATTAATAAAGGCAAAGGCAAGGCCATAATGATGGTCAATAAAGGTAAGAGAAAGTGAGTTGCTTCAACCTTCAAAGGGAAGAGCAAGGCAGTTGCAAAACCCAAGGAATTTGGCTTAAAGCCTACTGGTGGCATCTCTAAGGGAGCATGTCACAATTGTAGTCAGACAGGCCACTGGAAGAGGAACTGTCCAAAATATCTGGAAGATAAAAGGCTTGGAATAGTGATTCCACCACCACCAAATATATTTTTATAGATGTCACTTTGTCTATCTCTTCATCTTGGGTATTGGATACTGGATATGGATCTCACATTTGTCGAAATGTGCCAGATCTAAAGAGAAATAGACGATTGGCTAAAGGGGAGATAGACTTGCGCGTCGGGAATGGAGCAAGAGTTGCTGCATTAGCCGTAGAATTTTGCGAGTCATCTTTACCTTCATGACTTATTTTAGAATTAGACAATTGCTTTTATCTACCTGCTATGAGTAGGAACATAATTTCCATTTCTTGTTTGGACGAGAAGGGTTTTTCTATCACAATAAAGGACAAGTGTTGCCCAATTTATTTTGATAGTATGCATTATTGTACTGCGCTTTTATCGAATGGATAGTATATCCTTTATCTAACTAATCTCTTCTATAACATAAATAACAAGAGGATTAAAACTAACGATTTAAATCCTACTTATCTATGGCACTGTTTTTTAGGCCATATAAACGAGAAACACATTTCTAGACTCCATAAGGATGGATTTATAGACTCATTTGATTATGAATCATATGAGACATGTGAATCTTGTTTATTGAAAAAATGACTAAGTCTCCTTTCAATAAGAAATGTGCGAGGACTAGTGAGCTATTGGCACTCATACATACTGAAAGGGGAGTATGCAGGTAGAAATGCAGTACATATTCTCTAGAAGGGGGGGGTTGAATAGAGAATGCCAACTTCTTGCAAAACTTGTAGAGGAGAAGAGCTACTGTGAAGAGCAGTGAAGTTCAAGGCCTTGAAAACAGTTTCAAGCCTTTGGAAGAAAATACAGTTTGAAAGAAAACATTTAAGTCTTTTTCAAGGCATTGAAAAGAATTTCAAACCCTTGAAAACAGACTAGTTTGAATGCTGCAAGAACTAAGTATGCAAATGAAACTGTAAATGCAAGAGACACAAGATTTATAGAGTTCAGTCCACTTGGACCTACGTCTCTACCTCAAGGATCTTCTCCCTGCAGTCTTATTAATCAAAAGCTAAGCCCAAGATCTCAAGCAAAAAGATATGCCTTACTCTGTTACAGCTTGTGGTTCTCTCTAACCTATCTAGTACCTGCTCTTGCTAACTGATTAACTAAGAATTCTCTATTGTTCACTTTGAACAATACTTGAGAATGAGAGATAGAAGTAGTATAAGAATGATATACAAATAAAGTGCAAGTCAGAAGAACACTGGAAGTGTAAAACTGCAGTGAAGAATACAGTGATTTTCTATGAGATGGATTGTGAGAATGATGTGCTTCTTTGATGCTTGTCAATCCTGAACTGTGTCTCTCTTTTTGCCCGTTGAGTTTTGTTCTATATTTTCTTCAAAATGAGATCTATTTATACATCTCAGATGCTCTCCAAATCTTCCCATAATTTTAGCAACAACTTCCTATTTTGTAGGCAACAACTTTGACTCTTTTAACAGCCTTCTCCAATGGATAGTTGATCATAATCTTCTGCGATATTGTTCTGATCTTGTCTATAAACAGATTAGGAAGCTGTTAAAAGTTTCTGATTGATCACAGAATCACATTCTCTCCAAGTTTCCTTTCCTGCAAAATCCAGATTAGGAAACAATTCCTGCAAACTAGGAAATAAAATTTCCCTACAAAACTGAGTCAAAAAGATGGATTATATGGTGTTAAATATATCAAAATAGTTTGTCTTTCATCATAAATAATGGCAGATCAAAAAATAGGTGTGAGAAAAGTAGAATAAGATCAGAAGAGTTCAGAAAGACTCCCCCTAGGAATATGCATACATGTCCGACGGTTTCAAGGCTTTGAATACTGTTTCAAGGCCTCTGCTATTTCAAGCCTCTGAAACCTAATTCAAGGCTTTGAAAACTGGTTCAAGGTCTTGAAATAGCTCAGCTATAAGCCTGTGAATCCTGTGAACTTACAATCTCCCCCTTGATGAAAGACAAAACCTCAATATGTTTGAATCTTAGTTTCTGCAAACAAATACTTATTAGCACACAGTTCAAATAGTAGTAACACATTGGTTCTAAAAAGATCCAACTTATTAAATACCATACTTAATCAGAAAAACACATAAGTCCAAATAATCCTACTGACCAAAAGGATATGTCACTAAAACATAAAAACAACCTAAGATTTCTCCCACTTTTTTACTTTCATCAAAAAGAATGAAAAAATGTTGGATCAGAGTCTTTGGAAAATTTTGAAAATAAACTTAGAAGAGAGAAAGAAAGAGTAGGCAAGAGTTTATGGGGTTGGGTCTTCATCTCCATCCTGATCTCCTTCTTCTAACTCATTGTCTTCATCATTGGCCTGTTCTTCTTCATCCTCTTCATTCACACCAGCATTCTCTTCTTCAGCCTTATATTCAGTTGCAACCTTTGGAGATTTCATCTTCTTCAGGTTTATGAGCAAGGCATCTGAATCAAGACTGTCTACTTCATGTCCCTCTTGAGCAACTTTTTCAACTAACATATTCTTTCCTTTGTCCTTGTCTTGAGCAACCTCATCCTGGTTGGAGTGTTCAATGGGCAAGTTCTTGTCAGAACCATCTTCCTTGATACCTTCTTCATCCTCAGGGACATCAAACACAGTCATGCTTATAAAGATGGTCTCCACCATGTACTTCACCTGCCTGAGATCACTCTCAAACCCATGCTGATTCTCTTTGATTTCACTAGAGTCCATCTCTAACCCATCAAGTCTCTGAAGAATTTAAGACAATTCAGGAGGCTGAGAGGTTTGTCTTGAAGTAAGAGTCAAGGTCTTGGGCTTAAGAAACTTCTTTGCATTCAACTCTTCTTCTGTCAAATCTGAATAGAACTTCCAAATTTTTGCCTTGGTCTTCACCACTCCAATCTTCTCAAAAGATTTCTCATTAAGCAAACCAATTCCAGGAGTGATAGACTCTTCACTAGCAGTTGAAATTTTAAGGTATTGGAAGAACAGAGTGAGCAAGTTTGCATAAGGCAAAGGATGCTTTCTCTGATCTATTTGGCTAAACTCCATGTGTTCCATTACAAGCTTCTGAAGATCAATGTTATACCCATGCATGATCAGATACATAATGTATATCACTCTCTCAGTGATCAACTACTTGGATGTTCCCTTGGGATGATACATCTCATCAAGATAGTGAATGGAACTTTGGCTTCAACATTTAACAAAGAGTGTGTTAACTATTTGGATGAGGCAGGTGTTGAAATAGATGCTCTAGAGGCAATCTAGTTTAGTATGAATTTATTTTGGCTAGAACATTCATTGTATTATTTATTGGATATTTAATATAATGAAGTCCTTAGATTTACAATTGTGTTGTTTATCTTAAATATCCCTAGTCCAGTATAATGATTAATGGGACAATCATCTATAGACTAGTATGGGGTTGGATTGATATGGAGATATCATGATCCAACACATGGGTGTGCATTAAGGGTAATGGCGCACTAGATTGACCCATATCCGATAAGGCTACATACACGTTATGTTAAGTCACAAGCGCTTCTCGTGGTGCAATGGTATTGTCATCCTTAGACTTCAAGTCACTAGATATTCTAGCTGTGGATTATTGTGATTTTAGTAGCGTCAAACTCTACACCGTAACTGGGTAGTTATAAAGGCGTGTACCGGATACAATAAGAAGCAAGCTTAGAGATAGTAGTGGACGTAGATAGAATTTGTCCCTCCCACATAAATGGAGCAAATATCATAGGCCACTCGAGGGATAGTGCTTATAGAATGTCTGGCCAGACCCAAATAAATCAATATAGGATATTGATGTTAGTTGCACGAATAAGGCTATTCCCAGGATCGAGAAACTATGGATTGGATAAACGAGTGTGACTTGTATGTCTCCTGTTCAATCTTGATATAGAGACAAAGGGATGGGACATATACTTGTACAAGGGTTGTCGGATGACTATTCTATTAGTTGGCTAGAATGGATGTTTTGCTAGAAACAGCTCCATATTAGCAAATTGTTGCTACCAACTAGATAGAACCTATGGGGTCACATGCTATATAGAGTTGAACTAGATTTGGGAATTAATTAATATGATTAATTAATTAGAAGGATCAATTTGCAACACCTTGCAAACTTAGTAGGACTAATTTGCAAGGAAGGGACTAAATTGAATTCTAGTAGGACTAGAATAAGTCCTTTAGGTAGTTGACAAGGATTTTTTGGACTATATAAAGGATTCTCCTTCCTTCCTTCCCACACTTATGAGCCTTTTGATCATAACTTGAGTGGGAGAGAACAAAAGGAGAGAGAGCATGCAAGCAAGAGGCCGAACCCGACCCTTTGCCGTCACCCCCTACCCCGTCGGCCAACGAAGGAGGCCGCCCCTCCTTGTTGCCTCGTGTTACGTGATTTCTTCTTCCTCTTCCTCCATTCCTAGCTAGCATAAAGGAGAAGGAAGATCTAGATCTCAACTCTAGGCGTGGATCAACTATAGAGACGTGACACAATTCACGTTACAAGTCATCACAGGAGAAACCCTAAGGTGTGTAACTTGATTTTTTCCCTTACCATCGTTATGTCTCTTGTCCTGTGATCCTTGGAGGGTATTGAATGGATAAATTATATTTTTTCCGCTGCGTATCCATGATCAAAACCTTACAGTGGTATCAGAGCCACATGTCGTAGAGCATAAACGTGGTTTATGTGTTACGTTTTGATAGTTTTACAATTTAAATTTATTGTTATCGCGTAAAACAAGACAAATCAAGCATATGATGCAATTTGTCAATAATCAATCAAAAAAAGACCTAGTTTTTGCATTAGATGCATGAATTAGTGAGTTTGAGAAATTTTAGGATCTTAGATCTAGGGTTTGGGCATCTTATTGAAAGAAGGAGTTCTTTTCAAACAAGGAAACAACCAAACTTGGGCAACAAGCAAGGGAGTTGTTTTGGAAACAACTCCCATGGAGGTTCGGCCCCCTAAGGGGACCGACCCTCCTTGCTTGCCGCCCAAGTAAGGGACGGACAAGGGCTGGGGGCAGCCCTAGCCCACGACCTAGCCGTGTGGGCTGTCCTCTTTGGGGTTCGGGAAATTGGGTTGTTGGGCCCCATGGACCGTTTTAACCCTAGATAATTCTTAAAATCAATTAAAATTGACCAAGCGCGTTAAAATTGGATTTTAACTGTTTATGTGCAATTCACATGGTGGTTGGATATGGCCTTAGGATGTGGTTTGGTGTGATTGTTTTATTTTGTAGTTTGGTTTACGGCCTGCGAGCTGATCAATTTGTTGTAATAATTAATTAGGGTTTTATGACCTGCAAGCCATTTTTTTCTCAACTTGTGAGATTTATTTTATTTAGTATAGGTGTTAGCTAGTGCTAGATAGAATAGATTGTTAGCCAAGATTGAAGAAAAGAAGCCCAAAGCCAAAGGAAGCCACAAAAGATGGAGCATGGAGTATTCCACATGACTATGAAGGATGGACCAAAAGATGAAGACGCATGGAGATGTGTTTGCTTTTAGGATTCATATATAATTCCATTGGCTTGGAATTATCTTAGTCTAGAAAATGCCATATCCACATCACGTTTTATTTTATTTTGTGGTTGTTTATTTTATTGTCTTATTATTTTGCGGTTGGTGTATGGATGATGCATGCAATTAGGATAATAAGATAATTAGACAACCCGGATCTATTATTTGGAGTTGTGCCCAAACTCAAATAGATAGATCAGTTGATATGGATCAACAAAACAATTAAAACTGAATTTGAAAATCCCTCAAAATTCAAATATTGTGTTCTTGCCTTCTCGTTATTTAAACACTCATTATCATCATTATTTATCGAGTTCGTGCATGCCAAAGCAAGGCGACTTGGTTCATAATGATTTTTGCGATGGCACAAACAAGTAATGTGCAATTGTTTAAATAAGAGGTTGGACACAACTAGGCTATTAATATGATTAAAAACCTAGAGGCAATCAATCGGGATTATCCATACGGATGGATAAATAAGGAGTTATTTGCCCGATTGAACCAAGAGTTGCATGGGGATGCAATTGAAATTGTTCCTACCTAAAGTAATCAAATTATGGGTGACTTGCCAAAGCAAGCTCAAAAGGAGATGAAACATGGATCTTGGCCCACTAGAAAATATAAGGATATTTTCCGCATTAATATCTTGAGGGTGATTAAACCTTAGAAAAATAGTGGGAGCTATATTTGATAAACTAGCTATTATTGAATATACTCAAAAATTCACAAATACTCGAACTTGCGTATTTTCCTTTTTGTAGAATTCCAAATGGCAAACAACTCATCGAGTTCACAACATTCCCTACGATCTGTCCTTGAGAAGGACAAGCTCTCTGGAACCAACTTCCTTGATTGGTACATAAAATCTTGAGAATCGTTCTCAAGCAAGAGAAGAAAATGTAGGCAATAGAGGAGCAAGTTCCAGCAGGTCCAGAGAACAATACCCCTGCAGCCCTAAAGGCGTATCAAAAGCGTGTTTATGACGCTACTGATGCGGCCTGCCTTATGATATGCACCATGACTTATGAGCTTCAGAAGCAACACGAAAACATAAATGTTGTCGATATGATCGAGCATCTGAAGCAGCTCTTCCAAGAGCAGGCAAGGGTTGAGAGGTATGAGGTCTCTAAGGCATTGTTCAAGTGTCATCTGGAAGAAGGAAACCCGGTGGGACCCCACGTACTCCGTATGATCGGATACTTGGAGAATCTCGCGCGATTAGGGTTCCCGGTCGGCTAAGAGTTGGCAACCGATCTGGTGTTGCAATCATTGCCTGAGAGTTATGGACAGTTCATCATGAACTATAATATGAACGAGATCGTGAAACCACTACCAGATTTACTCAATATGTTGAGGACAGCTGAACAAAGCATCAAAAAGGGTAAGGGCAAGGCCATTATGATGGTACAGAAAGGAAAGGGCAAAAGGTTTGCCTCATCCTCCAAGGGCAAAGGCAAGTCAGCCAAGCCTAAGGAACCTGCCCTTAAGCCTGTTGGTGGCATTGCCAAAGGTGTGACTAAAGGTGAGTGTCACTACTGCAGTCAGCCTGGACACTGGAGGAGGAATTGCCCAAAATATCTAGAGGACAAGAGGCTTGGAATAGTGATTCCACCACCACTAGGTATTTTTGTTGTAGGTGTCAATTTAACTGTCTCTACATCATGGGTATTAGATACTGGACGTGGATCTCACATTTGTCGAAGTGTGCAGGATCTAAAGAGAAGTAGAAGATTGGCTAAAGGGGAGATAGACCTGCGCATTGGGAATGGAGTAAAAGTTGCTGCGTTGGCCGTGGGCGTGTGCGAGCTATCTCTACCTTCATGATTAGTTTTAGAATTCAATAATTGCTATTTTGAGCCTGCTATGAGTAGAAACATTATTTCTACTTCTTGTTTGGACAAGGAAGGTTTTATTATTTCAATAAAGAACAATTGTTGTTCCATTTATTTTAATAATATTCACTATTGTAGTGAGCAATTATTTAAGGGACTATATGTCCTTGATCTAAGCAATCCTGTATACAACATTAATACCAAGAGGATTAAAATACATGATTGAAATCATGCTTACTTATGGCACTGTCGTTTAGGCCACATAAACGAGAAACGTGTATCTAGACTCCATATGGATGGACTACTAGACTCATTTGATTTTGAATCATATGAGACATGTGAGGCTTGTTTATTGGGAAAAATGACAAAGTTCCCTTTCAATAAGAAAGGTGAGAGGACTAGTGAGCAATTGGCGCTCATACATACTGATGTGTGTGGGCCATTTGCCACGCCTGCCAGGGGTGGTTACATCTACTTCATTACATTTACTGATGATTACAGTATATATGGATTTGTGTACCTTATGAGGGCCAAATCTGAATCCTTTTAGAGGTTCAAATAATTCAAAAGTGAAGTAGAGAAGCAACTTGGCAAAAGTATCAAGGCTCTACGATCGGATCGTGGAGGAGAATACTTGATCCAAGAGTTTGACGAATATCTTAGAGAGTGTGGGATCGTGTCCCAACTCACTCCACTCGGAACGCCACAGTGGAATGGCGTGTCCGAGAGGAGGAATCGAACCCTATTGGATATGGTTCGATCTATGATGTGTCAAGCCCATCTTCCATTGTCATTTTGGGACTATGCTCTATTAAGTGCAGCTTTCACCATTAACCGTGTTCCATCTAAATCAGTCATGAAGACACCACATGAGATGTGGAGTGGGAGGCGTCCCACATTGTCGTTCATGAAGCTTTGGGGCTGCGATGTCTATGTAAAACGTTTACAATCAGACAAGCTAGGGCCAAAGTTGGATAAGTGTAAATTTGTGGGGTACCCTAAGGAAACTAAGGGTTACTACTTCTACAGTCCAACTGAGAACAAAGTGTTTGTTGCTCGGTCCGGCGTGTATCTAGAAAGAGAGTTTGTCTCTAAAGAAGCAAGTGGGAGGACTATAGAACTTGAAGAAATTCAAGAACCACAAATAATTGAACCAACTATGGAACATGAACAGGAACCTCAAGGAGTTGTGGAACAGCCTGCTCATGTAACACAAGAGCTTCGTAGATCTATTAGAGTGCGCCAGGAAATCGAGAGGTATGGAATTCTCGTGACTGATTCTGGTGACGCGATGCTCATAGATGATGAGACTACAACCTATGAAGAGTCAATAAAAGGGGCAGACTCTCAGAAGTGACTAGAAGCCATGAGATCCAAGATGGAATCCATGTATACCAACAAAGTATGGACTTTGGTGGAACCACCCGAAGGGGCGAGGCCCATAGGGTGCAAGTGGGTCTTCAAGAAGAAGATCGACATGGATGGTAATGTGACTACCTATAAGGGCTGATTGGTGGCTAAAGGATTCAGACATATTCATGGTATTGACTATGATGAAACCTTTTTACTAGTCGCAATGACCAAATCCATCCGAATCCTACTTGCAATTGCAGCATACTACGACTATGAGATTTGGCAGATGGATGTCAAAAAAGCATTCCTTTATGGGAATCTCCTCGAGGACGGGTATATGATACATCCGGAGGGTTTTGAAGATCCAAAGAAAGCCAACAAATTCTGTAAGGTGCAAAGATCCATTTATGGATTGAAGGAAGCTTCTAGGAGTTGGAATCGACGTTTTGATGAAGTAGTCAAAGAGTTTGGCTTCGTCAGAAACGAAGATGAGTCTTGTGTCTACAAGAAGGTTAGTGGGAGCTCTGTAGCTTTTCTGGTCTTGTATATGGATGACATACTACTCATTGGAAACGACGTTCCCATGCTGCAATTTGTTAAAGATTGGCTAGGAAAGTGTTTCTCAATGAAGGACTTGGGGGAAGCAGCTTATATACTTGGTATAAAGATCTATAGGGATAGATCTAAGAGACTGCTAGGCCTAAGTCAAAATACATATATTGACAAGGTGTTGAAGCGGTTCAACATGCAGGATTCCGAGAAGGGATTCTTTCCCATGTCACATGAAATTACTCTTTCTAAGAGTGGTTGTCCTTCCAATGAGATTGAGAAGGAACGCATGAGTAGAATTCCCTATGCCTCGGCCATAGGATCTATCATGTACGCCATGTTATGTACTAGACCAGATGTGTCATATGCCTTGAGTATGACAAGCAGATACCAATCCAATCCAGGTGAGAGTCACTGGATTGAAGTCAAGAACATCCTAAAGTACTTGAGAAGAACAAAGGATGCTTTCTTGACATTTGATGGTGAGGAAGAGTTGCGTGTAAGGGGTTACACGGATGCAAGCTTCCAAACCGACATAGATGACTTTAGATCACAATCGGGATATGTGTTTTGCCTGAATGGAGCAGCGGTGAGCTGGAAGAGTTCCAAGCAAGTGACGGTGGCTGATTCTACAACAGAGGCTGAGTATATTGCTACAAATGGCGCAGCAAAGGAAGCTGTTTGGATCAGAAAGTTTGTTTCTGAACTTGGTGTGGTTCCTAGTATTTTGGATCCAGTCGAGTTGTACTGTGACAACACTGGGGCGATTGCGCAATCAAAGGAGCCCATGTCACACAAGAAATCCAAGCACGTGCTCAGCAAGTTCCATATGATTGGAGATATTATCGATAGAGGAGACGTTCGAATATGCAAGATTCCTACAGATGAGAATCTGTCAGATCCACTTACAAAGCCGCTTGTGCAGTGAAAGCATGACGGGCACACTAGGAGAATGGGCAAACGAGATGCGTCAGATTGGCTCTAGTGCAAGTGGGAGACTGTTGGAATAGATTCTCTAGAGGCAATCTAGTTTAGTATGAATTTATTTTGGCTAGAACATTCATTGTATTATTTATTGGATCTTTAATATAAAGAAGTCCTTAGATTTACAATTGTTTTGTTTATCTTAAATATCCCTAGTCCAGTATAATGATTAATGGGACAATCATCTATAGACTAGTATGGGGTTGGATTGATATGGAGATATCATGATCCAACACATGGGTGTGCATTAAGGGTAATGGCGCACTCGATTGACCCATCTCCGAGAAGGCTACATACACGTTATGTTAAGTCACAAGCGCTTCTCGTGGTCCAATGGTATTGTCATCCTTAGACTTGAAGTCACTAGATATTCTAGTTGTGGATTATTGTGATTTTGGTAGCGTCAAACGCTACACCGTTGTGCACAAGAGAATCCGGCAGGGAGAACTCTGTGTACACCAAGAGTAGAGGATCGGAAATGGCACAGGAAGAGTTGGGTTGTGTGTAGGGAGAGAGTAAGGCAGTAGTAATGTCTGAGGGAGAGACAGGGGTTTGGCAGAGCTTCCGCGTATGTCTGGTGTGTCCTTCTTTGTAGGGAATGGTTAACGTCCTATATATAACGGAGAATGTGACCGTTGCAGTGTGGTTAATGCGCCCATCAATAGCGGCTTAATTAGCTTAACCACAACGGCACGTTCGTCCGCGTATATAGGGACCGTTACAGCACGTTATGCGCGAATACCGGAACCGTTATGGGGTTGACCGGGTTTATGGAGCTCGTGCCATAAATCTCTCAAAGCAGTTACCAAAGGTAGCGCGCGGGCTTGGCTCGCACGCGACAGGACTTACTCTAGCCTCCAAACCACTAAGTCCCTACAAGTCCCGTGCAGTGGTATGCGAGGGCCCAGTCTCGCAGCCCCCACATGGATCAGCACGGCTGGTGATCCAGTGTGTGTGGAGCACAATATGGTGTGCTGGATGGTTGCAACGTGGCAAAGATCTGTCAGCTCAGAAAGCACTATCTACATTAGCCCCCTTTCTGTGCATGAAGACTCATAGCCGGATAGACTTCCATGCGCAGAAACCAACGTACGCGTCGCCGCCACGCACCAATTCAAATATGAGTAAGTTCAGCCCCCGTGCGTGCCATTATGACCTAAAACCCCTAGAGTCGTGCCGTCCGACCTTTATGGTTTTAGGGGTGACGTCAGCTTGTCCTGTGATTGCGCGATTCGACGGTGACGGTTGCGATTCGACTCTGAAAGGACGCAACCCTTCCTTATTTTTGGATAAATACTCTGTACTCTCCATTGTTGCAAAGCATCACTTCTTTCTCTTAAAGTGAATGATACCCGGAAGTCTTCAAGAGCAGATTCAGATAATCAATCACCAGTTCAAAATTGCAAATCGTCTTCTTCAATTGTCTGCATCCAAGAAAGCTTTACAGAAACAAGGTTGGCCTTGTTCAATTTTGATTTAATATGCTGATATATTCTTTGAACTGCGTTGGATCTGCAAACCCGTGACATATTATCCGCTGAAAACTTATGAAGAAGCTCACAATCTTTGAATCCAATTTCGATTTAATCCCCCAATGATAAGGACCTTGAATGTAGGGTTTTTGAAATCCCTGATAATGCAAACGATTCCAATCTCTAATTTCTGAAATTGGTACCAGACTGTTCATCTTTCTTCCAATAGATCTTGAATCTCGAAATTCAAACTGAAGTGTGCATATTTCTCCCCCCTTTTTTCTTGCTTTTCCGCAGGAATGGCAAAGACAAAAGGAACTAGACCCACTAAGGAGGACGAAGAAATACCTGATCTTCCGCGAGCTCTATGTCGAAAAGCCCCCTATCTGGGTGGCAAAGACTTCTACCATGCTAGGGTTAAGGCAAAGAAACTACCTACCCCTGTCCCTGGTGAGGGATTGCAAACATTAACCCCTCCAGTTAACTCGGCCCTGCTCGAATTGATTGGCTCCGAAGACGTGGTTCGATTGGGAGTCGAAAATGGGTACTTCCCGTATACTGCAATTTCCACCCAAGCTTTTGTTCAGAAATTGGACTCCATGGATGAGTGGATCGATCATGTATTGACTCATCATGCCATGACTCTAAACGATGCTGGCGTATACTTCGCAGTTCGTGCTATGAAGGGTGCTGCCGTGAAGCTGGACCAGTCCATGCTTCTAAACCTTCTTTCCCGCTACTCGCCTCCGACTCACACATTTCACTTTGTGGAGTTCGAGGCTGCCCCCACGCTTGAGTATGTGCACATGCTGTATGATCTGTCTCCCGTAGGCGAGGTGGATCCTTTGAGTCCCTTGAGAACAAATGCGGAGATTGCTTTGCACCAGCAGATGGAGGAGTGCTTGTCAGAAGTAAAGAAAATTTCCACCCGGTGGACCACTACAGAAGTCCTTCCTGACTGGCAGTTGGTTGCACATCTGCGAAAAACACTTGGAACAAGTGGGTGCAATACTCTTCCGTGATTATGCGAACAACAGCATCACCAAGAAGCTTCTGAGTCAAAACCCGAAGGCTAAGAACTATGTGGATGGCAAGGGTTATCACTTGACCCTATGCGCCTTCCTCTGTGCCTGGTTGTCGAGGTACTTAATCGATGGCCACCCTGCATGATGGGGTCTTCTATCACGTTCTGCCTCTTGCTGTGAAATTGGCCCTCGGCCAGAAAGTCGCACTCGGACCCTTCGTCTTGGGCACGCTGTACTACAGACTGGATCAGCTGGTCGTGGCAATGAAGGAATCGCGTGGCCGCCTCGACATACTGACTTACATTAACATTGCCTTCTTGACAATGTGGGTCTTCGAGCGATGGCCTTCCTATGCCCCAGTTGCTTCTAATCCCATCAAGTGGTGTCCCCCAGGTGCGGTGGAGGAACGTAATAGCGGCAGAGCTGCGAGGTGGTTCGGATGAAACTACCCCAAGTGCGTCTGGAGCCTGATATGCAACAATCGGGAAGAGTTCATAGCCAGGCCCTGTGCCATGCGTATTGAGAACGCGCGATGGTTTCCAAAACTGTATCCTTCTAAGGGTGTTGCCTTCTCAGAAGAGCTTCTTTTCGAAGGTGGAGAGCATTTCCACGAGCGCTATCGCGAATTCTTTTGCTGGTGCCTGCGAGGTTCCCTTCCTGCTCTCGCGGAGCATGTTCGTGAGCTCGCGCCAAGGTACGAGAGGATTACCGTGGATGTTGATCCCACACGTGTTTCTTCCCAATTCGGCTTTGATAGTGGCACCATCAATCTGGCCGCAGTCTATCATCAGAGGCTGCTATAAGCGTTTGCTGTCAAAGGAGTGTAAAACAATCTTGCTGAGCAATATACCCTTCGAGCAACCTGCAGGTAACCGTGAAGGCGGCTGTTCCAGAAACTGGCTCGCATACTGGAACGCCCAGCAGACAAGGTTTGAGACACAGTCGATCCCTCAGCCAAGCAGAGCTCCTGTGATCAAAAGGAATTCATTTCCTTTTCGTCCCAATTGTAGCCTGGACGAGTCTGAATATGGTTGATACTCTTTGCTGGATCGCGAGAACCATCTGTGTCCCTCCATCATTGTAGATGAAAAGATCGCTGTGGTTAGAAAAGGCGACTCGCATGTCATCAGATATAGCGAAACTTTTGCTAAGGTAAGCAACTTCTCTTGCATGCGCTAAGCTTCTTTACTTCAATATATTGAAAACTTCATACTACGCTTCCTGCTGTAGTGCCATGTGCGGAGGTTCACATCTGGTGAGCGTTCCAAATCGCTGGTTACCACCATTGTTACTTCAAGAAGGCAAGGACAGCCGTTTCGGCTGGCATCGAGAATGGATCCCGCAGTCGAGACCAGGATTTGTGAGATCATGAATGCTTTTGCTGATTCGCTGATAGACAACACTCCGGCCTTTTCTCCCCCTAGAGATGATCCGTCTCCTCCAGCGACTGCTGCGCCAAGAGCGAAGAGGCCCAGGCAAAAGAGGAATTACAATTTCTTCCCCTAGAAGCGCTCCAACTTCCCCTTCTGCGAGGTCCCTTTCTACCAGGGATAAAGGTAAAGGTCGCATGACCCGTAAAGCGCGGAAGGAGCTCGCAGTGGAGACCTATGTTCCGTTCGACCAGGAGGAAGAAGAGGAGAGGCAGGAGCCAAGAGAAGGAGATGAAGAAGAGGAAATAATTGAAAATGTCAGAGTCAGAGAGGAAGATGCGATACATGAGGAAGAGTCAGGAGGTATCTCAATCGTACTTCTCTTCTCATTATCTTAACCCTTTTGCAATCTGGTTTGAACAAATTGTTTCTTCGCAGATGATGATGATGAGACCATCAGTGGCCTTTTGGCCAAGAGGCAGAAGAGGGGTGCTCATTCTGGTGTTTCTGATGAAACCATAAGTGAGGACATTCTCGCCGAGTCCAGGAGGACAGCTGCGGAAGCTTCTGAAAGGAGAAGAAAGCGAGAAGAGGAGGAGCTCGAGCGTGTGAAGCAGAGGAGCCTAGAAGAACAACACGACCTAGTGCGTCCAACTGATGAGGAAGATGTGCTTCCCGAAGAGGTGGCTCCTCGAGTGGAAGAGGAGGATGTGGCTCCAGAAGAAGATGCGGCAGCTTTAGAGCAAGCCCAAGCAGATTTTGAAGAAATCGCAGGCGGCAATGAAGGTGAGATTTTTAATCTCATAGTAACTTATCGAGGCGTTATTGTTGGTGCGTTAAAGAACGGTGTGTCAAAAGCTGACATTTGCCGTTGGCTAGTAGGCAAGTGCGGTGAACCCTCAGGTAATCATTTGAACAATATGCGTGAACTAGGCTTAGCAACTCAAACATAATCATGACTGGTTTCTTCGCGCCCCAGGTCACGCTCACCTTAAAGACATGCTTAATGAAGACACATTAATAGGGAAAGGTTCCACGTCCTTAGCGTATGACGAGGATACTGCAATCCCACCTTCGCGTGGAGGTGCTTGCTCTTAGCTTATCAAAGATAGTAAAATAATATACGATACAAGTTACCTCACACCATCGCCTTTTGTATCGTAGGCAATGCTGATGAACCCGCGTTGGAGCAAAGGAGTCAACCTTCTGCGTCCTATGTCCCGGTGCCGAGTTCTCATACCGAGAAGCCTGTCGCAGCTGCTGAATATGCAGGAGAGCCCCTTGAGGACGTCATCGAACTTTCTGATGATGCCGAGGCTGACACTGTGTTAATGGAGGAAGATGCCCATGCTGGTGCTGAGGAAATAGGAACGAACGCTGCTGATGCTATCGCACCTGAAGTTATCCCTCATCAAGCTGCAACTTCTGCTACCGCGATGCCTCCGGCAACGACTGAGTCGGCAGCACCTCTTCCTGCGTGGAACTTTTGGGGTTCGCAGGTCGGGGCTGCAGTCGCACCTGGTGCGGCTTATACTCTTCCCCCCAACTATGAGGAGTTAGAGCTCGCAGCTGATAGAAGGGCAATGGAGCGAGGACAGTCTTTAACTACCCCAGCAATGCGCATTCCTTCTTTGCGCGAGATCCTTGAAGGAACTAGTATGTCGTGATTTACTGTTCGCGTCTTGCATTCTTTATTTGCGAGTTTGATAGTCTAACTTGGCTTTGTCATTGCTTTAGGGTTGAAGCAAGCTGACGTGGACTGGCTAGTTCGTATGCGCCTCTCCTACCCCCAATCATTTGCGAGGCCTCTGGAGATAGGGCCCTTCGACAGGAGGCTATTTCTTACGGAAGCCATCTGGATTTTGGAGCAGCTGTCCGCGACCACACCTGCGACCATTTCTCCTCAGAGCGCGGAATTGCTTTTTGGCATGTGCCAAAATCTTCTCGCCAAAGTTCAAGGCAAGCTGGGCTTCAAGTTTCTTATCAAAAGAGTTACCCTGATTCGCACGGCCTTGACTTTGAAACGCGGCCACCAAAACCTCGCAGCTGAGAAGCAGAAGGTAGAGCAGCAAAAGCAAAAGGTTGAAGAGGCTGTGAAGCTCTTTCATGAGATGAATGCCAAATGCGAGCAATTGAAGCAAGAAGTGGAGCAAGTGGAATATCTGAGCCGTCAGTTTACTCCTCATGACTCCTTGATCAAGGGTTTATTTTGATTTTTGAAAAGTAGCAGATAAGTAGCTGAAACATTATTGTAATGTTGCTAGGGTTTCTCCCCCTTTTTTTTTCAAAAAGAATAATTGAAATGCCCGTTTTGCCCTTTCCGGGATTTGCTCGAATTTCTCTGTGCATATCAATTTATGACGTCAGCAATTGATATTCTGTCTTGATTTTCGCGGTAATTGCTCATTAGATAAGCACGCTTTCCTCGGGAAGTCCATCCGAATCAGGACCATCCGTCATTAATTAGGATACGCAACCAAATCGTCGTAGCCTTTAGTAGGGTAATTGATTGTTACCTCTTTCAAGGCGTAAGTGATTGATCCTTACCCTCTTTTCAAATTCTGCTGACTCATCTTGGCAACTGAAGAGTCTCTACAAGGTCTATATAAACCCTGCCTTTTGCTATTTGGGTTCTTCATCCCGAAATGTGGTTTGCCGTGAGTCCTTACGACTGCTGGCCTCAACGCTTGTTTTTCGTTGATTCATGGCAGCTTCAAGTTGTGAAACCTGAGTTTGTGCTTTGTGCTATAGAAATAGTTTCCAAGATCTGCTTCATAAGGCTTATTGATCTTCATAACTATCATAAAGAATATGCAGATAATACCTCATGTTTGCTCGAAGAATTTTCTTTGTCTATTATGCTTGCAGATCATGTTTCCGGACGCCTCCCGGTGAGGTGCAGCGCCGTACTGACCTTGCTACCGACTCGTAATGAACGGAGGGATTCTCCTCCAACATGCCCGGAGGTTGATCATTCGCCACCACGTTCGTGAGCTCAGGGTGGCGAGCCATTGCGCTCGTCTCCGTGGACAAGGAGCCCATTGCCCGAGGAATAACTGCTCCCCTGTTTTGTACGGCTGCATACGCCGGAATAGGTGGTTCCTCTGGCACATATCGTGATCAGAAAGAGGCCTTGTCAGATCCTGAGATCTTGGACATAGCGTCACACAGGTCCTGCGGTTGTAGACATAGCGGGTAGCGGGCTGATCTTCTCGCAGGAGCGCCCTACTTGCTATAGATCTTTGGTCGCAGACCTTTGTATCGCATAGCTTCTGCTAGGACCGTTAGTTCCATCGTTTTTCAGTTAGGATTTCCCCGATGTGTAACTTCTCGCTTGTAAGTTACCTTTTAGATGCATTGTAAGCCATGTTGGCTGCGTATTTAGCTTGATTTGAGCTTTTTCGCTTGTAAGCTGTTATCTAGACAGATAAATTGTAAGTCCTTTTGACTCATAATGATAAATCGTTTTGTATGATATGCTGTCTTATTACAACAAATTACAATTTCGCATGCGTATTAGCAAATTTCGCCTTCTGTAGTGCCATATACACACTTTGCATTGTCGCTTATGATTTGCTATCTGCTGTATAAATCCACAGATATGTTTTCAGATCGTTCGAGATCGTGCTTGCGCTGCTTTGCTATCTTGGCAGATAGGCTTGTGGTTTGCTTCAGATTCAAGTGCAGGCGCTATCTTAACAGATAGGCTTTTGTAGATCACTTAAGATAATTTTGCATAATGCTGCTATCATGGCAGATAGACTTAAGAACCATTTTAAAATCGCATTAGTATAGTGCTGCTATCGCGGCAGATAGGCTTAAGAATCGTTTTAAGATCGCACTTGTATAGTGCTGCCATCGTGGCAGATAGGCTTGAAAGATCATTCAAAATCACGTTCGCATGAGCTGCTATCGTGGCAGATAGGCTTAGAAGATCAATTAAAATCGTTTTCGCATGGGCTGCTATCGTGGCAGATAGGCTTAGAAGATCAATTAAGATCGTTTCCGCATGGGCTGCTATCGTGGCAGATAGGCTTAGAAGATCAATTAAGATCATTTTCGCATGGGCTCTTATCGTGGCAGATAGGCTTAGAAGATCAATTAAGATCGTCTTCGCATGGGCTGCTATCGTGGCAGATAGGCTTAGAAGATCAATTAAGATCGTTTTCGCATGGGCTGCTATCGTGGCAGATAGGCTTAGAAGATCAATTAAGATCGCATTTGTATAGGCTGCTATCGTGACAGATAGGCTTAAAAGATCAACTAAGATCGTTTTCGCATGAGCTGCTATCGTGGCAGATAGGCTTAGAAGATCAATTAAGATCGTTTTCGCATGAGCTGCTATCGTGGCAGATAGGCTTAGAAGATCAATTAAGATCGCATTTATATGGGCTGCTATCACGACGGATAGGCTTTCGTTAACAGTAATAATGAACTAAATGAAGCAATAAAGACAGCTAGAAGCATAAAGTTCTTCTCATTTGGGAGAAGTCTTTTATTATAGAACTCTCATATGGGAGAGATGAGATTACAATTCTCTCATATGGGAGAGAAGATGTGCGAATCATAGCTATACAGAGCATAAGGCAACGTTGTAATATAACGCATATAATGAGAGAAGTCAAGGATAATACTTCTTAATCTGGTGCATGTTGACTGAGCTTGGGGTTGAGGTTGTTCCGTGTAACCTCCGTATGCTGCAGTAGCCACTGTCAAAGACTTCTGTGACTTCAAAGGGTCCTTCCCAATTGGCCGCGAATTTTGGGTGAGCCGCCTCTCGCATGCAATGGTCAGATGCGCGCAAGACCAAATCTCCAACTGCGAAATCTCGACGTTGGACTGTTTTATTGTACGCACGAGCGATCCATTCTTGGTATCGTTTGTTGGTCCTTTTAGCTTGCTCCCGCTTTTCTTCTAGCAGGACTAAGTCATGGTCGCGTTGATTGTCGTACAATGCATGGAAAGCCAATCTTGCAGAGTTAACCTTCACTTCCGCAGGTACCACGGCCTCAGCTCCATATCATAGAAGGAATGGTGAGACCCCTGTGGGTGTCCTTGGAGAAGTCCGATAAGCCCACAGGGCTATGCTTAAAGAATCAGCCCACTTCTTGTGGTCATCTGCGACCATCTTGCTCAAAATTCTCAATAGCGTCTTGTTGGTTGCTTATGCTTGCTCATTCCCCTTCGGGTAGTACGGGGTGGAGCATATCTGCCTGATGTTGTATTCTGCTAGCTTCGCAGCCACCTGACGATTAACAAAAGGAGTGCCATTATCCGAAAGGATGGTGTAGGGAATTCCGAACCTGCATATGATGCTTTCTTCGATGAAATGGACCACAGCTAGCGCATTTGCCGTCTTCAGCGGTATCGCTTCTACACACTTGGTAAACAACTCAGTCGCGGTAAGAATGAAGTGATTCCCGTGAGAGGTTGGTCGAATGGGACCAATAAAATCCAGAGCCCATGTGTGAAACGACCATGGCGTTCCCAATGCATGTAGATCTACAGCAGGAGCGTGCACTAAATTACCCTTAAATTGACACTCCTGGCAGCGTCGTACTTTGGTGCGGCGATCGGCCTCCATAGTGGGCCAGAAATATCCAATTGAGAGGAGTTGTCTACATAATTTCGCACCTCCCTTATGTTCCACCTGGTGAGAAAGGTCACTCACTTCTTGTGCTTCCCTGCTGTCTAGACATCGCAACAAGTTACCTTCATGGCCCCTTCGCCAAAGCAGATTTTCTTGCACCACATATCGGGCTGCTTTCCTTCTTAGCTTCTCAGCTTCTTTTCTCGACTCAGGTACAGTACCCTGGGTGAGCAAATCAAAGAGTGGTTTCCTCCAGTCCGCATCATCGTCAGTCAGAGCAATGAGTAAAGAGTCCTTGATCAGTGTGCAACTCTCGCACTTCCCTTGTATTAGTGCTGCGTCCGTTGACATGTCTGGCCGATGAATGCCATATCTCTGAGCTTTCCGATAGATTGACACCTCACTTTCCCCGCAAGCATGTTGGTGAATCTTTTCTAACAGCAGCTGTCCTTCTTGCTTGGAGACGCATCGCATAAGTATTTCGCCAGGGCCCTTGTAATAAAGGGTGTTATCATGTATGCAATACCCCTTTGTGGATGCCCAGTTCTCGCTGCTCGTGCCTTCTGCGATGGCCCGTAAGATTGACTTTCTCCAGTCCGCATCGTCCATACATTCATCGTCGCACGCGTGTTCTCTTAACGCCGAGGATGTTCGCACTTCAATCGAGATTCTTGCAGGACATTTGTCCGTGGTAACCTTGGATCCCAAGGTAGCCAAAGCGTCAGCATGCCTGTTATCCGCTCGGGGCTTGTGCTCGTACCTAACGTCGCAGAATTGTTGCACCAGTTTTTGTACCAAGTTCCGGTAGGACAGTAGAATCTATCTCCTTCAAACCGTACTCGCCCGAGGCTTGCTTGACGATTAGCTTGGAGTCCCCCATAACCGTCAGATTGATTACTTCCAAGGCCTTTGCCGCTCGAAGTCCTGCAATGAGGGCTTCATATTCTGCTTCGGTGTTGGTGACTGCGAAGTCAAGCTTTGCGGACATCTGTATGACTTCCCCATCTGGTTTGGTCAAGACTATCCCAATGCCTCCACCTTTCCTTGTTGACGAGCCGTCAAAATGGAGCGTCCAATAGGGCAAATCAACTGCATAGACTTCAGGTCCCTCCAATTCTTCTTCAATCACAGGCTCATGACTGTTATCGGGAAATTGTGCCAGCAAATCCACCACCGCCTGCGACTTGATCGCCCGCGGTCGCACGCATGTGATGTCATATTGGGAGATGGTCATATACCATTTTGCCAATCTTCCCCCAGGAGTGGTGTGAGTAAGAAGATATCGTATGGGATCACTCTTTGTGACCACCACCACTTTGTGCGAAGCAAAGTAGTGTCTCAGCTTCTCTATTACGAAGAATAAAGCAAGACAATGACGCTCGATGTCCGTGTACCTTGATTCTGCGGGTTGTACAATGCGAGAGATGTAGTAGATGGGCCTTTCTTGGCCCTCATACTCCAGAGCCAAAAGAGCTCCTATAGACCTCCTTGTTGACGTCAGATACATCAAAAGTGGTGATCCTAGCTGAGGTGCGATCATTAATTTTGAAGATGTCAGCAACTCCTTTAGTTTCCCGAACGCAGCTTCGTACTCCGGAGTCCAGCTGTATACAGCGTCTTTCTTGAGAAGATCACTGAAACATAAGGTAATTTCGGCAATCGCTGGGATGAATCTTCGCAGATATGATAGCTTTCCCAAAAACATTTTCAAGGCACTCTGGTTATGTGGCGGAGTCATGCTGGTAATGGCTGATACTTTCGCAGGGTCAGGCTCGATCCCTTGGCGATTCACCACGCATCCCAAGAACTTTCCTGATGTTACCCCGAATGCGCACTTCATGGGGTTCATCTTCAATTGAAAGCGTCTGCATCTGTTGAACACTTTCCGCAAATCCGCCAGATGGTCCGCCTCCTCCCTGGATTTAACAACCAGGTCATCCACGTAGAATTCCACTTCCTTGTGCATCATGTCGTGGAACAGGGCCATCATGGCCCGCTGGTAAGTTGCACCTGCGTTTTTAAGACCGAAAGGCATCACCGTATTGTTGAATACTCCCACTGGGGTGATGAATGCGGTTTTCCGTGCATCTTCAGGGTCCATCTTGATCTGATTGTACCCGCTGAAGCCGTCCATGAAACTGAACATGCGATGACCCGCTGTCGAATCGATAAGTAGATCAATGTTGGGGAGCGGAAAATCGTCCTTGGGGCAGAAACGATTGAGATCCCAGAAATCCACGCAAATGCGAAGCTGTCCATTCTTCTTTACCACTGGCACAATGTTGGCCAGCCATGTGGGATGGTGATTTGGCTCTATGAATTTGGCATCCAGGAGTTTGACAATCTCCTGTTTAATCTTCACGTTGAGCTCCGAACTGAAGCTTCTTGTGCTCTGCTTTACCGGCTTGGACCCCGGAATCACGTCCAACCGATGCATGGTGATGCTCGTGTCCAGACCAGGCATCTCATCATATTCCCATGCAAACACGTCCTTGTACTCGGTCAAGAGCTGTAGCAATCTTTCCTCCTCTTTGCTTGTGAGGTCCGCACTTAGAAAGACCGGCCTCCTCTTTTCTTCGTTCGGGCTTAGGAATACCTCCTTTAGCTCTTGCTTTTGCGGTCTGGGTTTGTCTTCCATGCATTCGGGTGCTTCTTTGAGTTTCTCTTCTAGAGTGCTCGGCATTGGTCTTTCTGTTTCTGCAACCTGCTCGATTTGGTTGATTTTCTCAGGGATATCCCCATGCCCGCGTGGGGACACCCCCGCGCACCTTCATATGCGATAGCATTTCTTCCCGTTGGCGTAGAAACTCTCTATCTCCTTGCCTTCAGGGTCATACTTTGCTATTATCTTCAGAGTGTACACGTCCTTTCGCTGGTAGGCAATCCGCGGCGCTTCTTCTCGCGTGGGCGGCTTTTCCTTGACATCCTCCCTTGTCACCATCACTCCTGCAGGTGACTGATATTTGATATCTTCCCATAGGGGTAAAGGAGTGGGGTTGAATGGTCCCGGTGTTTGCTCATCCGCCATCTCGGTGAACCACACCGCCTCACTGAGATGCGCTTCATCCATGTTGAATGGATTCGTCGAAGCTGGTATCTCGACTATTCTGTCATTCCAAATAGCTTTCATCACTTGGTGAGCTGTTGAAGGGACAGCATCGAAGCGATGAATCCAGGCTCGACCTATGATCATGTGATACGTAGTGTTCACATCTATGACATAGAACTTCGCTGAGCACTTGATTTTGTCGATCTGGATACCCAGGCGGATCCATCCTATCGTCATTCTGGAGTCGCTCCCGAATCCCATCAACGGGGATGGACGCTTGACAATCTCGTACTTTGGGATTCCTGCTAGCTTCAATGTATGGAGAGAAACAACGTTAACTACTGCTCCTCCGTCGACGAACGCTCTTTTGAACTCAACGCCATCGTTGATGGCCGTCACATACAGAGGCCTCTGGTGGCTCGCTTCTGTCTTCTTGTCGCTGGCGGAAAAGGTTATGATCTTTTCTGTAGAGCGAGACGCCCTAATGACTTTCCCATTGGAGACTACGAGATCCTCCTCATAATCTTCTGCTATCCTCAAGATCGCTTTTGTCATCTCCGTCCGGCATTTTTCTGAGAAGTTCATCTCGTCGAAGAACCTGCTGAAGCCGTGCGACCCCTTCATCCGGTCGGCACGCTCGTCCTCCGTGTCTATGCTGTAGTCTTCATCATCATGGATTTCGGCAATGATGGGTAGACCATCCTCTGCGACCTCTTCAAGATCCACAATCGAGATCATAGCGACCTCTTTGCCTTTCAAATCTTGCTCCGCATGGGCAGGAAGTGGATTGTTGCGCACATCCTGCCTTTGGTCGCTAACGATCAATTTGCCATTCTTCATCTTTTGGCTGAACACAATTATGAGCTTCTTGCAGTCCGCCGTGGGGTGCATGACCTTATCGTGGTATTCGCACCACTTCGGGTCCCTCACCATCTCCTTGGAGGGTGCCCTCTCGAGTGGCGGTAGGACACCGTCCTTGCGCCATTGCCTGCAGAGGTCGCTTTCTTCTTCCACCGAACATGGCAGAGGTGGTGCATCAAAGTTCACAATCTTTGCCTGCTTTTGGGGTGAGACCGTATTTATTTCAGCTTCGCGTCCCCTCTTGTAGCTGAATCACCCGATTTTGAAAGTAGTACCGCCCGAGGATCGCTCAGGAGCGTTTCTCTTTTTCTGCCTCTCCACTATAGGCTCGATGTTCTTCGTGCATTCGATTAGTTTTGAAAACGTAGGCGTTTGAAGGTTAATAAGCATACCTTTGTACTCATCTCGCATGCACTGCAGGCATATCTCTACGAGTCTACTTTCAAGCATCACATCATTGCATTCCAAGGACTTGGCCCTGAACTTCTTGATGAAGGTTAGTCCGTCTTCCTCGCGCTTCTGATACATCCGCGAGAGGTGAATCATCGTCACCTTTTCCTCCATCTGGAAGAATTTGGTGTAGAACTTTTGGACCATATCGTCCCAAGTCTTCACGGACCCGGCTTCCAACGTCCTGTACCACTTGTAAGCCACGTTCCCCAAGGATTTCGGGAACTCACGCATCAGCAGTTTGGGATCGGCTCCATATGGCCCCATCACATCAATAAAACGCATGACGTGTTCATGAGCGTTCCCATTGACGTCTTCGAACTTGTCCCATTTAGGAGCCTTGTACGCAACAGGGTTAGGCATGAGATAGATCTCTCGTGGGATAGGCGGATCGTTGTCTAGCTTCGGGATGATGGTATCCGCAAATGATTGGTGAGCCAGAATGGTGTCTATGCGCCGTTGCAGGGATGTCATACACTCTGGAGTGTTTCCCTCGATAGCAGGAGGAGGGGTCGCTGTAGGCGGAGGCGATACATATGCTGCAGGAGGACTAGGGACATATTGTGCGTTCACATTACCCCAGATTTCCGTCGGAGGAGGCAAGGGATACTGCGAGGCCGAATTAGGTACCAAAGCCGGAGGCTGAGGAGTATGAGCGGTGAGAGGCAACATTTGAGCTGTTGACCCTTGAATTGAGGGTAGCTGCGTAGTCGCCCGTGGAGTTTGCAAATTAGGGTTGGGTGGTGTGGTTGACACTCCTAGCCCCTGAGTGGTAGAGGCTCCTCCTCCCTGAGAGACGGCGATGGCTGGTGCAGGGTTTGGAGCATGAGTCCCCAAGAAAGCCATGATCCGTTCTAGCTGCGCAGATTGAGCTTTGAGAGCCTTCCCCTGACTCTGGATGGTGGCGTCCAAGGCCTCTAGCGTCGGAGCTTCACCGGTGGTCGTAGGAGTACGGCGGATCTCCTCTCCCGAGGCGGCTTCGGTGGAAGGCGATCTGTTAGTGATATTATCCTCCTGAGACATGGTTGCTTGTAATGGTAAGTTCACGTCGGGTTCACCAAAATGTGCACAAGAGAATCCGGCAGGGAGAACTCTGTGTACACCAAGAGTAGAGGATCAGAAATGGCACAGGATCAATGTTGCCTCTCACCGCTCATACTCCTCAGCCTCCGGCAGGGAGAACTCTGTGTACACCAAGAGTACTACTGCCTTACTCTCTCCCTACACACAACCCAACTCTTCCTGTGCCATTTCCGATCCTCTACTTACGGTGTACACAGAGTTCTCCCTGCCGGATTCTCTTGTGCACATTTTGGTGAACCCGACGTGAACTTACCATTACAAGCAACCATGTCTCAGGAGGATGATATCAGTAACAGATCGCCTTCCACCGAAGCCGCCTCGGGAGAGGAGATCCGCCGTACTCCTACGACCACCGGTGAAGCTCCGACGCTAGAGGCCTTGGACGCCACCATCCAGAGTCAGGGGAAGGCTCTCAAAGCTCAATCTGCGCAGCTAGAACGGATCATGGCTGTCTTGGGGACTCATGCTCCAAACCCTGCACCAGCCATCGCCGTCTCTCAGGGACGAGGAGCCTCTACCACTCAGGGGCTGGGAGTGTCAACCACACCACCCAACCCTAATTTGCAAACTCCACCGGCGACTACGCAGCTACCCTCAATTCAAGGGTCAACAGCTCAAATGTTGCCTCTTACCGCTCATACTCCTCAGCCTCCGGCTTTGGTACCTAATCCGGCCTCGCAGTATCCCTTGCCTCCTCGGACGGAAATCTGGGGTAATGTGAACGCACAATATGTCCCTAGTCCTCCTGCGGCATATGTATCACCTCCGCCTACACCGACCCCTCCTCCTGCTATCGAGGGAAACACTCCAGAGTGTATGACGTCCCTGCAACGGCGCATAGACACCATTCGGGCTCACCAATCATTTGCGGATACCATCATCCCGAAGCTAGACAACGATCCGCCTATCCCACGAGAGATCTATCTCATGCCTAACCCTGTTGGGTACAAGGCTCCTAAGTGGGACAAGTTCGAAGACGTTAATGGAAATGCTCATGAACACGTCATGCGTTTTATTGATGTGATGGGGCCATATGGGGCCGATTCCAAACTGCTGATCACGAGTTCCCGAAATCCTTGGGAAACGTAGCTTACAAGTGGTACAGGGCGTTGGAAGCCGGGTCCGTGAAGACTTGGGACGACATGGTCCAAAAGTTCTACACCAAGTTTTTCTAGATGGAGGAAAAGGTGACAATGATCCACCTCTCGCGGATGTATCATAAGCGCGAGGAGGACGGAATAAGTTTCATCAAGAAGTTCAGGGCCAAGTCCTTGGAATGCAAAGATGTGATACTCGAAAGCAGACTCGTGGAGATATGCCTGCAGTGCATGCGAGACGAGTACAAAGGTATGCTTATTAACATGCAAACGCATACGTTTTCGAAACTAATCGAATGCACGAAGAACATCGAGCCTATAGTGGAGAGGCAGAAAAAGAGAAGCGCTCCGGAGCGATCCTCGGGCGGTACTAATTTCAAAATCGGGAGATTCAGTTACAAGCGGGGACGCGAAGCTGAAGTCAATACGGTTTTACCCCAAAAGCAGGCGAAGATTGTGAAATTTGATGCACCACCTCTGCCATGTTCGGTGGAAGAAGCAAGCGACCTCTGCAGGCAATGGCGCAAGGACGGTGTCCTACCGCCGCTCGAGAGGGCACCCTCCAAGGAAATGGTGAGGGACCCGAAGTGGTGCGAATACCACGGCAAGGTCATGCATCCCACGGCGGACTGTAAGAAGCTCAGGATTATGTTCAGCCAAAAGATGAAGAATGGCGAACTGATCGTTAGCGCCCAAAGTCAGGATGTGCGCAACAATCCACTTCCTGCCCATGCGGAGCATGAATCGAAAGGCAAAGAGGTCGCTATGATCTCGATTGTGGATTTGGAAGAGGTCGCAGAGGATGGTCTACCCATTATTTCCGAAGTCCATGATGATGAATACTACAGCATAGACACGGAGGACGAGCGTGCCGACCGGATGAAGGGGTCGCACGGCTTCAACAGGTTCTTCGACGAGATGAACTTCTCAGAAAAATGCCGGACGGAGATGACAAAAGCGATCTTAAGGATACCAGAAGACTACGAGGAGGACCTCGTAGTCTCCAATGGGAAATTCATTAGGGCATCTCGCTCTACAGAAAAGATCATAAGCTTTTCCACCAGCGACAAGAAGACAGATGCGAGCCACCAGAGGCCTCTGTATGTGACGGCCATCATCAATGGCGTCGAGTTCAAAAGAGCGTTCGTCGACGGAGGAGCACCGGTTAACGTCGTTTCGCTCCACACATTGAAGCTAGCAGGGATCCCCGAGTACAAGATTGTCAAGCGTCCATCCCCGTTGATGGGATTCGGAAGCGACTCCAGAATGACGATGGGATGGATCCGCCTGGGTATCCAGATCGGCAAAATCAAGTGCTCAGCGAAGTTCTATGTCATAGATGCGAACACTACGTATCATATGATCATAGGTCGAGCCTGGATTCATCACTTTGATGCTGTCCCCTCAACAGCTCACCAAGTGATGAAAGCTATTTGGAACGACAGAATAGTCGAGATACCGGCTTCGACGAATCCATTCAACATGGATGAAGCACATCTCAGCGAGGCGGTGTGGTTCACCGAGATGGCGGACGAGCAAACACCGGGACCATTCAACCCCACTCCTTTACCCCTATGGGAAGATATCAAGGATCAGTCACCTGCGGGAGTGATGGTGACAAGGGAGGATGCCAAGGAAAAGCCACCCACGCGAGAAGAAGCGCCGCAGATTGCCTACCAGCGAAAGAACGTGTACACTCTGAAAAGAATAGCAAAGCATGACCCTGAAGGCAAGGAGATAGAGAGTTTCTACGCCAATGGGAAGAAATGCTATCGCATATGAAGGTGCGCGGGGGTGTCCTCACGCGGGCATGGGGATATCCCTGAGCAAATCAACCAGATCGAGCAGGTTGCGGAGACAGAAAGACCAATGCAGAGCACTCCAGAAGAGAAGCTCAAGGAAGAACCCGAATGCATGGAAGACAAACCTAGACCGCAAAAGCAAGAGCTGAAGAAGGTATTCCTAAGCCCGAACGACGAAAAGAAGAGGCCAGTCTTTCTAAGTGCGGAACTCACAAGCGAAGAGGAGGAAAGACTGCTACAGCTCCTGACCGAGTACAAGGACGTGTTCGCATGGGAGTATGATGAGATGCCCGGTCTGGACACAAGCATCACCATGCATCGGTTGGATGTAATTCCGGGGTCCAAGCCGGTAAAGCAGAGCACAAGAAGCTTTAGGCCAGAGCTCAATGTGAAGATTAAGCAGGAGATTGTCAAACTCCTGGACGCCAAGTTCATAGAGCCGAATCACCATCCCACATGGTTGGCCAACATTGTGCCTGTGGTAAAGAAGAATGGACAGCTTCGCATCTGCGTGGATTTCCGGGATCTCAATCGTTTCTGCCCCAAGGACGATTTTCCGCTTCCCAACATTGATCTGCTTATTGATTCGACAGCGGGTCATCGCATGTTCAGTTTCATGGACGGCTTCAGCGGGTACAATCAGATAAAGATGGACCCTGAAGATGCACGAAAAACCGCATTCATCACCCCAGTGGGAGTATTCAACTATACGGTGATGCCTTTTGGTCTCAAAAATGCAGGTGCAACTTACCAGCGGGCCATGATGGCCCTGTTCCGCGACATGATGCACAAGGAAGTGGAATTTTACGTGGATGACCTGGTGGTTAAATCCAAAGAGGAGGCAGATCATCTGGCAGATTTGCGGAAAGTGTTCAACAGATGCAGATGCTTTCAATTGAAGATGAACCCCATGAAGTGCGCATTCGGAGTGACATCAGGGATGTTCTTGGGATGCGTAGTGCATCGCCAAGGAATCGAGCCTGACCCTGCAAAAGTATCAGCCATCAGCAGCATGACTCCGCCACATAACCAAAGTGCCTTGAAAACGTTCTTGGGAAAGCTATCATATCTGCGAAGATTCATCCCAGCGATTGCCGAAATCACCTGCTGTTTCAGTAACCTTCTCAAGAAGGATGCCGTGTACAGCTGGACTCCGGAGCACGAAGCTGCGTTCGGCAAACTAAAGGAGCTGTTGACATCTTCAAAAATAATGATCGCGCCTCAGTTAGGATCACCACTTTTGATGTATCTGACATCAAGAAGGAATTCTATAGGAGCTCTTTTGGCGCAGGAGTACGAGGGCCAAGAAAGGCCCATTTACTACATCTCTCGCATTGTGCAGCCCGTAGAATCAAGGTACACGGACATCGAACGTCATTGCCTTGCCCTATTCTTCGTAATAGAAAAGCTGAGACACTACTTTGCTTCGCACAAAGTGGTGGTGGTCACAAAGAGCGATCCCATACGATATCTGCTGACTCACACCACTCCTGGGGGAAGATTGGCAAAATGGTATATGACCATCTCCCAATATGATATCACATGCGTGCGACCGCGGGCGATCAAGTCGCAGGCGGTGGCGGATTTGCTGGCGCAGTTCCCCGACAACAGTCACGAGCCTGTGATTGAGGAAGAATTGGAGGGACCTGAAATCTATACAGTTGATTTTCCCTATTGGACGCTCCATTTTGACGGCTCGTCAACAACGAAATGTGGAGGCATTGGGATAGTCTTGACCAAACCAGATGGGGAGGTCATACAGATGTTCGCAAAGCTCGACTTCGCAGTCACCAATAACGAAGCAGAATATGAAGCCCTCATTGCGGGACTTCTCGCGGCGAAAGCTTTGGAGGTAAGTAATCTGACGGTTATGGGGGACTCCAAGCTAATTGTCAAACAAGCCTCGGGCGAGTACAGTGTGAAGGAGATAAATTTACTGTCCTACCGGACCTTGGTACAAAGGCTGGTGCAACAGTTCTGCGACGTTAGGTACGAGCACAAGCCCCGAGCGGATAACAGGCATGCTGACGCTTTGGCTACCTTGGGATCCAAGGTTAGCACGGACAAATGTCCTGCAAGAATCTCGATTGAAGTGCGAACATCGTCGGCGTTAACAGAAGGCGCGTGCGACGATGAATGCATGGACGATGCAGATTGGAGAAAGTCAATCTTACGGGCCATCGCAGAAGGCACGAGCAGCGAGAACTGGGCATCCACAAAGGGGTGTTGCATACATGAAAACACCCTTTATTACAAGGGCCCTGGTGGAATACTTATACGATGCGTCTCCGAGAAAGAGGGACAGCTGCTGTTAGAAAAGATTCACCAACATGCCTGCGGGGAAAGTGAGGTGTCAATCTATCGGAAGGCTCAGAGATATGGCATCCATTGGCCGGACATGTCAACGGCCGCAGCACTAATACAAGGAAAATGCTAGAGTTGCGCACTAATTAAAGATTCTTTACTCATTGCTCTGACCGATGATGATGCGGATTGGAGGAAACCACTCTTTGATTTTCTCACCCAGGGTACTGTACCCGAATCAAGAAAAGAAGCTGAGAAACTAAGGAGGAAAGCATCCCGATATGTGGTGCAAGAAAATCTGCTTTGGCGAAGGGGCCATGAAGGTAACTTGCCGCGATGTCTAGACAGCAAGGAAGCACAAGAAGTGATGGACCTTTCTCACCAGGGGGAACATCAGGGAGGTGCGAAATTATGCAGACAACTCCTCCTAATTTAAAGGTAATCTAGTGCACGCCCATGCTGTAGATCTACATGCATTGGGAACACCATGGACGTTTCACACATGGGCTCTGGATTTTATTGGTCCCATTCGACCAACCTCACATGGGAATCATTTCATTCTCACCGCGACTGAGTTGTTCACCAAGTGGGTAGAAGCGGTACCACTGAAGACGGCAAATGCGCTAGCTGTGGTCCATTTCATCCAAGAAAGCATCATATGCAGGTTCGAAATTCCCAACACCATCCTTTCGGATAATGGAACTCCTTTTGTTAATCGTCAGGTGGCTGCGAAGCTAGCAGAATACAACATCAGGCAGATATGCTCCACCCCGTACTACCCGAAGGGGAATGGTCAAGCAGAAGCAACCAACAAGACGCTATTGAGAATTTTGAGCAAGATGGTCGCAGATGACCACAAGAAGTGGGCTGGTTCTTTGAGCATAGCCCTGTGGAATTACCGGACATCTCCAAGGACACCCACAGGGGTCTCACCATTCGTTCTATGCTATGGAGCTGAGGCTGTGGTACCTGCGGAAGTAAAGGTTAACTCTGCAAGACTGGCTTTCCACGCATTATACGATAATCAACGCGACCATGACTTAGTCCTGCTAGAAGAAAAGCGGGAGCAAGCTAAAAGGACCAACAAACGATACCAAGAAAGGATTGCTCGTGCGTACAATAAAACGGTCCAACGTCGAGATTTCATAGTTGGAGATTTGGTTTTACGCGCATCTGACCATTGCATTCGAGAGGCGGCTCATCCAAAATTCGTAGCCAATTGGGAAGGACCCTTTGAAGTCACAGAAGTCTTTGACAGTGGCTACTGCAGCATACGGAGGTTACACGGAACAACCTCAACCCCAAGCTCAGTCAACATGCGCTGGATTAAGAAGTATTATCCTTGACTTCTCTCATCATATGCGTTATATTACAACGTTGCCTTATGCTCTGTATAGCTATGATTCGCACATCTTCTCTCCCATATGAGAGAATTGTAATCTCATCTCTCCCATATGAGAGTTCTATAATAAAAGACTTCTCCCAAATGAGAAGAACTTTATACTTCTAGCTGTTTTTATCGCTTCATTTAGTTCATTATTACTGTTAACGAAAGCCTATCTGTCACGATAGCAGCCTATGCAAACGCGATCTTAACTGATCTCTTAAGCCTATCCGCAACGATAGCAGCCTATGCGAACACGATCTTAATTGATCTTCTAAGCCTATCTGCCACGATAGAAGCTCATGCGAAACGATCTTAATTGATCTTCTAAGCCTATCTGCCACGATAGCAGCTCATGCGAAAACGATCTTAATTGATCTTCTAAGCCTATATGCCACAATAGCAGCTCATGCGAAAACGATCTTAATTGATCTTCTAAGCCTATCTGCCACGATAGCAGCTCATGCAAAAACGATCTTAATTGATCTTCTAAGCCTATCTGCCACGATAGCAGCCCATGCGAAAATGATCTTAATTGATCTTCTAAGCCTATCTGCCACGATAGCAGCTCATGTGAAAACGATCTTAATTGATCTTCTAAGCCTATCTGCCACGATAGCAGCCTATGCGAAAGCGATCTTAATTGATCTTCTAAGCCTATCTGCTATGATCTTCTAAGCGACAAAGCAAAGTGTGTATATAGCACTACAGAAGGCGAAATCTGCCAACACGTATGCGAAATTGTAATTTGTTGTAACAAGACAGCAAATCATACAAAATGATTTATCATTATGAGTCAAAAGGACTTACAATTTATCTGTTTAGATAACAGCTTACAAGCAAAAAAGCTCAAATCAAGCTAACTACGCAGCCAACATGGCTTACAATGCATCTAAAAGGTAACTTACAAGCGAGAAGTTACACATCGGGGAAATCCTAACTAAAAACAATGGACCTAACGGTCCTAGCGCAAGCTATGCGATAGACAGATTTGCGACCAAAGATCCGTAGCAAGTAGGGTGTTCCTGCGAAAGGAACAGCCCGCAGCCCGCCATGTCTACAAGATTTATGCGACGCTACGTTCAAGATCCCAGCATTTGACAAGGCCCTTGTCTGATCAACACCCCAAGAGACGTGCCTGAGGAACCACCGGTTCCGGCGTACAACAGGCAAGCAGCAGCTCCAAAGGACAGGGGCTCCTTGTCCACGGAGACGAGCACAACGGCTCGCCACCCTGAGCTCACGAATGTGGGGGCAAGAAATTCTCCTCCGGGCATACTGGAGGAGAATCCCGCCGTTCATTACGAGTCGGTAGCAAGGTCAGTACGGCGCTGCACCTCGCCGGGAGGCGGCCGGAAACATGACCTCCAAGCATAATAGACGAAGAAAATTCTTCGAACAAACATGAGGTATTATCTGCATCTTCTTTATGATAGTTATGAAGATCAATAAGCCTTACGAAGCAGATCTTGGAAACTATTTCTATAGAACAAAGCACAAAATCAGGTTTCACAACTTGAAGCTGCCATGAATCAACGAAGAACAAGCGTTGAAGCCAGCAGTCGTAAGGACTCATGGCAAACCACATTCTGGGATAAAGAACCCAAATAGCAAAAGGTAGGGTTTATATAGACCTTATGGAGACTCTTCAGTTGCCAAGATGAGTCAGCAGAATTTCAAAAGAGGGTAAGGATCAATCACTTACGCCTTGAAAAGAGGTAACAATCAATTACCCTACTAAAGGCTACGACGATTCGGTTGCGTATCCTAATTAATGACCGATGGTCATGATTCGGGTGGACTTCCCGAGGAAAGTGTGCTTATCTAATGAGCAATTAGCGCGAAAATCAAGGCAGAATATCAATTGCTGACGTCATAATTTGATATGCACAGAGATATTCTAGCAAATCCCGAAAAGGGCAAAACGGGCATTTCAATTCTTCTTTTTTAAAAAAAAAGGGGGAGAAACCCTAGCAACATTACAATAATGTTTCAGCTACTTATCTGCTACTTTTCAAAAATCAAAATAAATCCTTGATCAAGGAGTCATGGGGAGTAAACTGACGGCTCAAATTTTCCACTTGCTCCACTTCTTGCTTCAATTGCTCGCATTTGGCATTCATCTCATGAAAGAGCTTCATAGCCTCTTCAACCTTTTGCCTTTGCTGCTCTACCTTCTGCCTCTCAGCTGCGAGGTTTTGGTGGCCGCGTTTCAAAGTCACGGCCGCGCGAATCAGGGTAACTCTTTTGATAAGAAACTTGAAGCCCAGCTTGCCTTGAACTTTGGCGAGAAGATTTTGGCACATGCCAAAAAGCAATTCCGCACTCTGAGGAGAAATGGTCGCAGGTGTGGCCGCGGAAAGCTGCTCCAAAATCCAGATGGCCTCAGTAAGAAATATCCTCCTGTCGAAGGGCCCTATCTCCAGAGATCTCGCAAATGATTGGGGGTAGGTGAGGCGCATCCGAACTAGCCAGTCCACGTCAGCTTGCCTCAAACCTAAAGCAATGTCAAATCCAAGTTAAGACTATCAAACTCGCAAATGAAGAATGCAAGATGCGAACAGCAAATCACGACATACCAGTTCCTTCAAGGATCTCGCGCAGAGAAGGAATGCGCATTGCTGGGGTAGTTGAAGACTGTCCTCGCTCCATTGCCCTTCTATCAGCTGCGAGCTCTAACTCCTCATAGTTGGGGGGAAGAGTATAAGCCGCACCAGGTGTGATTGCAGCCCCGACTTGCGAACCCCAAAAGTTCCACGCAGGAAGAGGTGCTGCCGACTCAGTCATTGCCGGAGGCATGGTGGTAGCAGGAGTTGCAGCTTGATGAAGGATACCTTCAGGTGCGATAGCACCATCATTTGTTCCTATTTCCTCAGCACCAGCATGGGCATCTTCCTCCATTAACACAGTGTCAGCCTCGGCATCATCAGAAAGTTCGATGACGTCCTCAAGGGGCTCTCCTGCATATTCAGCAGCTGCGACGGGCTTCTCGGTATGAGAACTCGGCACCGGGACATAGGATGCAGAAGGCTGACTCCTTTTCTCCAACACGGTTTCATCAGCATCGTCTGCGATACAAAACACGATGTTATGAGGTAACTTGTGTCGTATATTATTTTACTATCTTTGATGAGCTAAGAGCAAGCAACTCCACGCGAAGGTGGGATGCAGCATCCTCGTCATGCGCTAAGGACGAGGAACCTTGACCTATTAATGTGTCTTCATTAAGCATGTCTTTAAGGTGAGCGTGACCTGGGGCGCGAAGAAACCAGTCATAATTATGTTTGAGTTGCTAAGCCTAGTTCACGCATATTATCCAAATGATTACCTGAGGGTTCACCGCACTTGCCTACTAGCCAACGGCGAATGTCAGCTTTTGACACACCATGCTTTAATGCACCAACAATAACATCTCGATAAGTTACTGCGAGATTAAAAATCTCACCTTCATTGCCGCCTGCGATTTCTTCAAAATCTGCTTGGGCTTGCTCTAAGGCTGCCGCATCTTCTTCTGGAGCCACATCCTCCTCTTCCGCTCGAGGAGCCACCTCTTCGGGAAGCACATCTTCCTCATCGGTTGGACGCACTAGGTCGTCGACATGTTGTTCTTCTAGGCTCCTCTGCTTCACACGCTCGAGCTCCTCCTCTTCTCGCTTTCTTCTCCTTTCAGCAGCTTTCGCAGCTGTCCTCCTGGACTCGGCGAGAATGTCCTCGCTTATGGTTTCATCAGTAACATCAGAATGAGCACCCCTCTTCTGCCTCTTGGCCAAAAGGCTACTGATGGTCTCATCATCATCATCTGCGAAGAAACTATCTGTTCAAACCAGATTGCAAAAAGAGTCAAGATAATGAGAAGAGAAGTACGATTGAGATACCTCCTGATTCTTCCTCATGTATCACATCTTCCCCTCTGACCCTGACATTTTCAATTCTTTCCTCTTCTTCATCTCCTTCTCTTGGCTCCCGCCTCTCCTCTTCTTCCCCCTGGTCGAAGGAAACGAAGGTCTCCACTGCGAGCTCCTTCCGCGCTTTACCAGTCATGCGACCTTTACCTTTATCCCTGACAGAAAGGGACCTCGCAGGAGGGGAAGTTGGAGCGCTTCTAGGGGAAGAAATTGTAATTCCTTTTTGCCTGGGCCTCTTCGCTCTTGGCGCAGCAGCCACTGGAGGAGACGGATCATCCCTAGGGGGAGACAAGGCCGGAGTGTTGTCTATTAGCGAATCAGCAAAAGCATTCATAACCACGCGAATCCTGGTATGGGCCTCGGGATCCATTCTCGATGCCAGGCGAAACGGCTGTCCTTGCCTTCTTGTAGTAACAATGGTGGTAACCAGCGATTTGGAACGCTCACCAGATGCAAACCTCCGCACATGGCACTACAGCAAGAAGCGTAGTATGAAGTTTTCAATATATTGAAGTAAAGAAACTTAGCGCATGCAAGAGTAGTTTCTTACCTTGGCAAAAGTTTCGCTATATCTGATGACATGCGAGTCGCCTTTTCTAACCGCAGCGATCTTTTCATCTAGAATGATGGAGGGACACAGATGGTTCTCGCGATCTAGCAATGAATAGCAACCATATTCAGACTCGTCCAGGCTACAATTGGGACGAAAAGGAAAAGAATTCCTTTTGATCACAGGAGCTCTGCTTGGCTGGGGGACCGACTGCGTCTCAAACCTTGTCTGCTGGGCGTTCCAGTATGCGAGCCAGTTTTTGGAACAGACGCCTTCACGGTTACCTGCAGGTTGCTCGAAGGGGAGATTGCTCACCAAGACTATTTTACACTCCTTTGACAACAAACGCTTATAGCAGCCTCTGATGATGGACTGCGGCCAGATTGATGGTGCCACTGCATCGAAGCCGAATTGGGGAGAAACGCGAGTGGGATCAACATCCACGGTAATCCTCTCGTACCTCGGCGCGAGCTCACGAACATGCTCTGCGAGAGCAGGATGGGAACCTCGCAGGCACCAGCAAAAGAATTCGCGATAGCGCTCGTGGAAATGCTCTCCACCTTCGAAGAGGAGCTCTTCTGAGAAGACAACACCCATAGAAGGATACAGTTTTGGAAACCATCACACGTTTTCAATACGCATGGCATAGGGCCTGGCTATGAACTCTTCCCGATTGTCGCATATAAGTCGCCAGACGCACTTGGGGTAGTTTGTTCCGAACCACCTCGCAGCTCTGCCGCTGTTACGTTCCTCCACCGCGCCTGGGGGACACCACTTGTTGGGCTTAGAAGCAACTGGGGCATAGGAAGGCCATCGCTCGAAGACCCACATTGTCAAGAAGGCAATGTTAATGTAAGTCAGTATGTCGAGGCGGCCACGCGATTCCTTCATTGCCACGACCAGCTGATCCAGTCTGTAGTACAATGTGCCCAAGACCAAGGGTCCGAGTGCGACTTTCTGGCCGAGGGCCAATTTCACAGCAAGGGGCAGAACGTGATAGAAGACCCCATCGTGCGGGTGGCCGTCGATTAAGTATCTCGACAACCAGGCGCATAGGAAGGCGCATAGGGTCAAGTGATAACCCTTGCCATCCACATAGTTCTTAGCCTTCGGATTTTGACTCAGAAGTTTCTTGGTGATGCTGCTGTTCGCATAATCACGGAAAAAGTACTGCACCCACTTGTTCCAAGTGTTCTTCGCAGATGTGTCAACCAACTGCCAGTCAGGAAGGACTTCTGTAGTGGTCCACCGGGTGGACATTTTCTTTACCTCTGACAAGCACTCCTCCATCTGCGTGTACAAAGCAATCTCCGCATCCGTTCTCAAGGGAATCAAAGGATCCACCTCACCCATGGGAGACAGATCATACAGCATGTGAACGTCCTCGAGCGTGGGGGCAGCCTCGAACTCAGCAAAATGAAAAGTGTGAGTCGCAGGCGAGTAGCGTGAAAGAAGGTTTAGAAGCATGGACTGGTCCAGCTTCACGGCAGCACCCTTCATAGCACGAACTGCGAAGTATACGCCAGCATCATTTAGAGTCATGGCGTGATGAGTCAATACATGGTCGATCCACTCATCCATGTAGTCCAATTTCTGAACAAAAGCTTGGGTGGAAATCGCAATATACGGGAAGTACCCATTTTCGACTCCCAATCGAACCACGTCTTCGGAGCCAATCAATTCGAGCAAGGCCGAGTTAACTGGAGGGGTTAATGTTTGCAATCCCTCACCAGGGACGGGGGTAGGCATTTTCTTTGCCTTAACCCTAGCATGGTAGAAGTCTTTGCCACCCAGATAGGGGGCTTTTCGCCATAGAGCTTGCGGAAGATCAGGTATTTATTCGTCCTCCTTAGTGGGTCAAGTTCCTTTTGTCTTTGCCATTCCTGCGGAAAAGAAAGAAAAAAAGGGGGGAGAAATATGCACACTTCAGTCTGAATTTCGATATTCAAGATCTATGGGAAGAAAGATGAACGGTCTGGTACCAATTTCAGAAATTAGAGATTGGAATCGTTTTCATTATCAGGGATTTAAAAAACCCTACATTAAAGGTCCTTATCATTGGGGGATTAAATCGAAATTGGATTCAAAGATTGCAAGCTTCTTCATAAGTATTCTGCAGATAATATGTCATGGGTTTGCAGATCCAACGCAGTTCAAATCATATACTAGCATACTAAATCAAAATTGAACAAGGCCAACCTTGTTTCTGTAAAGCTTGCTTGGATGCAGACAATTGAAGAAGACAATTTGCAATTTTGAACTGGTGATTGATTATCTGAATCTGCTCTTGAAGACTTCCGGGTATCATTCAATTTAAGAGAAAGAAGTGATGCTTTGCAACAATGGATAGTACAAAGTATTTATCCGAAAACAAGGAAGGGTTGCGTCCTTTCAGTCATCGAATCGCAACCGTCACCGTCGAATTGCGCAATCACAGGACAAGCTGACGTCACCCCTAAAACCCTAAAGGCCAGACAGCACGACTCTAGGGGTTTTAGGTCATAATGACACGCACGGGGGCTGAACTTACTCATATTTGAATTGGTGCGTGGCGGCGACGCGTACGTTCGTTTCTGCGCATGGAAGTCTATCCAGCTATGAGTCTTCACGCGCAGAAAGGGGGCTAATGTAGATAGTGCTTTCTGAGCTGACAGATCTTGGCCACGTGGCAACCATCCAGCACACCATATTGTGCTCCACACACACTGGATCACCAGCCGCGCTAATCCATGTGGGGGCTGCGAGACAGGGCCCTCGCATACCACTGCACGGGACTTGTAGGGACTTAGTGGTTTGGAGGCTAGAGTAAGTCCTGTCGCGTGCGAGCCAAGCCCGTACACGACCTTTAGTAAATGCTTTTGAGAGATTTATGGCACGAGCTCCATAAACACTGTCAATCCGGTCAAACCCGGTCAACCCCATAACGGTTCCGGTATTCGCGCATAACGTGCTGTAACGGTCCCTATATACGCGGACGAACGTGCCGTTGTGGTTAAGCTAATTAAGCCGCCATTGATGAGCGCATTAACCACACCACAACGGTCACATTCTCCGCTATATATAGGACGTTAACCTTTCCATACAAAGAAGGACACACCAGCCATACGCGGAAGCTCTGTCAAACCCCTATCTCTCTCTCAGACATTACTACTGCCTTTCTCTCTCCCTACACACAACCCAACTATTCCTGTGCCATTTCCGATCCTCTACTTACGGTGTACACAGAGTTCTCCCTGCCGGAATCTCTTGTGCACAATAGGTTATTAATGTTATTTGCTCGAATATGGCTATTCCCAGGATCGAGAAAATATGGATTGGATATACGAGTGTGACTTGTATGCATCGTGTTCAATCCGGATATAGAGACAAAGGGATGAGACATATACTTGTACAAGGTTTGTCGGATGACTATTCTATTAATTGGCTAGAATGGATGTTTTGCTCGAAACCGCTCCATATTAGCAAATTATTGCTACCAACTAGATAGAACCTATGGGGTCACACGCTATATAGAGTTGAACTAGATTTGGTAATTAATTAATATGATTAATTAATTAGAAGGATCACTTTGCAACACCTTGCAAACTTAGTAGGACTAATTTGCAAGGAAGGGACTAAATTGAATTCTAGTAGGACTAGAATAAGTCCTTTAGGTAGTTGACAAGGATTTGTTGGACTATATAAAGGATGCTCCTTCCTTCCTTCCCACACTTATGAGCCTTTTGATCATAACTTGAGTGGGAGAGAGAGAAAGCAAGCAAGAGGCCGAACCCGACCCTTTGCTGCCGCCCCTACCCCGTCGGCCAACAAAGGAGGCCGCCCCTCCTTGTTGCCTAGTGTTGCGTGATTTCTTCTTCATCTTCCTCCATTCCTAGCTAGCACAAAGGAGAAGGGAGATCTAGATCTCAACTCTAGGTGTGGATTAACTATAGAGACGTGACATAATTAACGTTACAAGTCATCACAGGAGAAACCCTAAGGTGTGTAACTTGATATCTTCCCTTACCATCGTTATGTCTCTTGTCCTGTGATCCTTGGAGGGTATTGAATGGATAAATTATATTTTTTCCGTTGCGTATCCATGATCAAAACCATGCAGCAGGGATATTGGGTAGAAAGAATTCTTATTCGGCAAACTTCAAAACTTCACTTTTGGGAGGATGGTTCTGTGTGTCATACCTCTTAGGACAGCCTATGATAGATGCAAACTCAGTATTATCTAGTTCCATAGTAACACCAACAACTCTAGTCTTGATTACTAAGTGTGCAGAGTTCTTAATTTGCTTCATGTTGAGATAGAAGAATCTGGTAAGTCTTGGGTAGGCTAGCTCAGGAGTGTTTAGAATGAACCACATAGAGCTTTTCTTTAACATTTTAATGCAATTCAGATTCATTCCAAGCAACATAGGCATACTGATCAAGCTACAAAAAGCAATATGCCTAGAGGCAAAACCATCCAACCACTGACCTTTGGAAGTATTTGAGATGAACCAAGATTCATCAGGAGCAGAGGTCTTTGAGTAGATCTGCAAGGCTCTCTCCACATTGTATTTTGGTTCTTCCTCTGTCACCTTTTCTTTTCCCTTTTCAGCTTGAGAGGCCTTCTTATTTTTCTTCAACTTCTTGGGGCTTGAGATCTGTGTTTCTGGTTGCTTTTCTGCAGCAGCCTTCTCTTTCTTCTTCTTCTTCTTCTTCTCCTTCTTATCTGAAGATGGTTTCACATCCTTCTTAGTTTTCTTCTTTGGTGGAGGAAGTTCTTCAACAACTTCTGCACTGGGAGTCCTAGGACTTGAATCCCCACTGATTGTTTGAACTTCATCCTCAACTGTCTTTCTCTTCATCTATGTGCTAGTCTTTGAGCCACTGGCCATCTTGATTCTGTTAGAGGCTCTTCTAGTGTTCATTAGGGTTTTGGAGAAGAATAGAGAGAGGCAGGAATGATACAGAGTGAAGGAGAAGAGAAGAAGATAAATACTGAAAGAGTTTGAGTTTAAAATGGAAACTACAATATCTTTCTGATCTCAAAAGATTTGTAATGATCAGAGAAGATTTAAATCTTTGAAGCCGTTGGGAATAAATAATTTAATACTATATTTGGCTGAAAAGAATTTTTTAAAAAAAGTAGGGGCAATATTGAGCAAATATCTACAAAGATAGCACCCAATACTAAATGATCCAAGAATTATTGACTAACCAGGTTTCAGACTTATTTTCAAGGCTTTGAAAATAATTTCAAGGTCTTGAAACGCTGCTATACTGAAACAAATAAAATCACAGCTTTGAAAATATTTTCAAGGCTTTGAAAATCAGTTCAAATCTTTGAAACACATAATAACTTACCTTCCTTACCCGATGCTCCCCCTAAACCAATGCATCTTTATTTAGCATGCCTAATTCTAGCCTTAAAATCTTTCATCTTGCAATGTTTAAGTGAAGATATCTGCAAGTTGCATGTTAGTAGAAACAAATTCAAGAACAATATCACCTTTCTTAGCATGATCTCTGATGAAATGGTGTCTGACATCAATATGCTTGGTTCTTGAATGCTGAACTGGATTCTTCGTAATTGATATTGCACTGGTGTTGTCACATTTGATAGGTATTCTTCTGAAATCAAATCCAAGATCTCTCAACTGCTGAGCTATCCATAATACTTGTGAGCAACATGCTCCAGCAGTATATATTCAGCTTCAGCTGTTGATAAAGCAACTGAGTTTTGTTTCTTGGAGTGCCAACTGATCAAGGAGGATCTAATGAATTGGCAAGTTCCTGAAGTGCTTTTCCTATCAACTTCGTAACCTGCAAATTCAGCATCTGAAAATCCATGCAAAGAGAAGTTAGAATGTCTTGGATACCAAAGTCCTAAGTCTTTGGTACCATTGAGATATCTGAATATTCTCTTCACAACACTTAAGTGTGATTCCTTTGGATCAGCCTGAAATCTTGCACACATACATACACTGAACATGATATCTGGTCTACTAGCAGTAAGGTATAGTAATGATCCAATCATACCTCTATACTCTCTTACATTGACTGTCTTACCAGATTCATCATTATCTAAGGACATTCTAGAACTCATGGGAGTCTTGATTTCTTTGAATTGAGACATACTGTACTTGTTCAACAAGTCCCTAGTGTACTTTCTTTGATGTAGAAAGATGCTCTTCTTAAACTTATGTATTTGAAGTCCAAGGAAGAAGTTCAACTCTCCCATCATACTCATTTCAAATTCCCTGCTCATAAGACTTGAGAATTCTTTGCATAAAAGATCATTAGTAGCTCCAAATAGAATATCATCAACATAAATCCGAACTACAAGTAAATCTTTCTCATGAGTCTTTATGAAAATGGTCTTGAAAGGGGAGTATGCAGGTAGAAGTGCAGTACATAAACTTTAGAAGGAGGAGGGGGGTTGAATAGAGTATGCCAACTTTTGCAAAACTTGTATAGGAGAAAGATTTCTGTTGTAGAATAGTGAAGTTCAAGGTTTTGAAAACTGTTTCAAGCCTTTGAAATGAAATATAGTTTTAAAGAAAATAGACAAGTATTTTTCAAGGCCTCGAAAAGAGTTTCAAACCCTTGAAAACAGATTAGTTTACATGCTGCAAAAACTAAGTGTGAAAATGAAACTGTAAATGCAAGAGACAAGTGATTTATAGAGTTCAGTCCACTTGGACCTACGTCTCTACCTCAGGGATCCTCTCCCTGTAGGATTTTCAATACAATTCTTATTAATCAAAAGATAAGCCATAGATCTCAAGCACAGAGATATGCCTTACTCTGTGACAGCTTGTGGTTCTCTCTAACCTATCTAGTACCTGCACTAGATAACTGATTAACTAAGAATTCTCTATTGTTTACTTTGAAAAATCCTTGAGAATGAGAGAAAGAAGTAGTATAAGAATGATCTACAAATAAAGTACAAGTCAGAAGAACAATGAAGTGTAAGACTGTAGTGAATAATGCAGTGATCTTCTGTGAGATGGATTATGAGAATGATGTGCTTCTTTGATGCTTGTCAATCATGGAATATGTCTCTTTTTTTGCCCGTTAAGTGTTGTGTTTTGTTGCTTCAAAATGAGCTCTATTTATACAGCTCAAATGCTCTGCAAATCTTCTCAGATTTTCAGCAACAACTTCCTGTTTTGTAGGCAACAACGTTGACTCTTTTAACAGCCTTCTCCAACGAATAGTTTATCATAATCTTCTGAGATATTTATTTGATCTTGTCTTTAAATAGATTGGGAAGCGGTCAAGAGTGTCTGATTGATCGCATACTCACATTCTCTCCAAGTTTCCTTTCCTGCAAAATCCAGATTAGGAAATCAATACTGCAAACTAGGAAACAATATTTCCCTGTAAAACTAAGTCAAACAGATGGATTAAGTATTGTTAGATATAAAAAATTAGTTTGTATTTCATCATCAAATAACAGATCACTCATAAGGGTGAGAGAGGTAGATTCAGATTAGAAGACTTCAGAAAACCTCGACCTAAGTATGTGCATATAGGTCAGACAGTTTCAAGGCCTTGAAATAGCTCAATTTCAAGGCCTTGAAACTGGATTCAAGGCTTTGAAAACTTTTTCAAGGCCTTGAAATATCTCAAGCATGTGAAACATGTGAACTTACAATATCCCCCTCGATGAAAGACAAAACCTCAATCTGTTTGAATCTTAGTTTCTGCAAAAAATACTGATTAGAACACAGTTCAATTAGTAGTAACACATTGGTTCCAAAAAGATCCAACTTACTCAGTGATAAACAGAAAAATACATAAGTCCAAATAAATAAATCCAACTGACCAAAAAGGATAGGTCACCAAATCATAAAAAACCTAAGATTTCTCCCCCTTTTTGACTTTCATCAAAAATAATGAGAAGATGTTGGATCAGAGTCTTTGGAAAATTTTGAAAATAAACTTAAAAAGAGAGGTGGGAAAGAAAGAGTAGGCAAGAGTTTATGGGGTTGGGTCTTAATCACCATCCTGACCTCCTTCTTCTTCCTCGCTGTCTTCATCATTGTCCTGGTCTTCTGCATTTACCGCATCAATTTCCTCAATGAAAGAACTAATTTTCTCTATAACACTGTTGAACAAGAAGGTGAGTCCTTCTTAAGCTTTTCTTCCATGCTTCAGTTTCTTCTTCACATAAACCCTTTTCTGTTGTGCAGGAGATCTTTTGTTGATCTTTCTTTCCAGTTTTTGAAACAGTCTCAGTTTCAGAAGATCTTTCTCATGTCTTCCTCTTTTGGACAAAGAATACACTCCATAGGAACCTGAAGTAGTATCTGAATCCGAGTCTAGAATGAGAATTTATTTTCCTTTTCCTTTGATCCATGTGTCTGCCTTTTTCTTATCCTTCTTAGGGCTTCCAATATGGATTCCCTTTTGCTTCTCTTGTGCAGTCCCCATGGTATTTTTCTTCTTGAGTGTTACTGGGTACTGGTCCTTCTTCACCATCTTCTTGGGAGGTAAAGACTCTAGTTCTTCATCAGTAGACCCCTTATAATCTGAGTCTTCACTGATATCTTGGATTTCTTCTACAGTTGCTTTTCTTTTCTTCTCTGCACTAGGCATTGAACTACCGGCAATCTTGATTCTGTCTGAGGCTCTTATAGTGCTCATTAGGGTTTGGGAGAAGAATAGAGAGAGGTAGACTTGATACAGAGTGAAGGAGAAGCTAAGGAGACAAATACTGAAAGATTTTGAGTTTAAAAAGGAAACTGCAATATCTTTCTTATCTTAAAAGATCTGTAATGATCAGAGAAGATTCAAATCTTTGAAGCCGTTGGATGTAAATAATTTAATACTATATTTGGATTAAAAAGAATTTTGAAAAAGGTAGGGGAAATTATGAGCAAATATCTACAAAGATAGCACCCAATACTGAATAATCCAAGAATTATTGACTAAACGTTTTCAGACTCATTTCCAGCCTTTGAAAATATCTTCAAGGTCTTGAAAAGCTGTTATACTGAAACAAATAAAATCAAAGATTTGAAAGGATTTTCAAGGCTTTGAAAATCAGTTCAAATCTTTGAAACACATAATAAACTTACCTTACTTACCTTGTGCTCCCCCAAAACCAATGCATCTTTATTTAGCATGCCTAATTCCAGTCTTAGAGCTGAAACTCTTTCATATGGCAATGGTTTAGTGAAGATATATGCATGTGTCATGTTAGTAGAAACAAATTCAAGAACAATATCACCTTTCTTAGCATGATCTTTGATGAAATGGTGTCTGACATCAATATGCCTGGTTCTTGAATGCTTAACTGGATTCTTTGTAATTCATATTGCACTAGTGTTGTCACATTTGATAGGTATTCTTCTGAAATCAAATCCAAGATCTCTCAACTGTTGATCAATCCATAACACTTGTGAACAACATGCTCCAGAAGATATATATTCAGCTTCAGCTGTTGATAAAACAACTGAGTTTTTTTTCTTGGAGTGCCAACTGATCAAGGATGATCCAATGAATTTGCAAGTTCCTGAAGTACTTTTTTCTATCGACTTTGTGATCTGCAAAATCAGCATCTGAAAATCCATGCAAAGAGAAGTTAGAATGTCTTGGATACCAAAGCCCTAACTGATTGGTACCATTAAGATATCGAAATATTCTCTTCACAGCAGTTAAGTGTGATTCCTTTGGATCAGCTTGATATCTTGCACACATACATACAATGAACATGAAATCTGGTCTACTATTAGTAAGGTACAGTAATGATCCAATCATACCTCTATACTCTTTTACATCAACACTGTTACCAGATTCATCCTTATCTAAGGACAGTGTAGAACTCATAGGAGTCTTGATTTCTTTGGATTGAGACATGATGTAATTGTTCTTCAAGTCCCTAGTGTACTTGCTTTGATGTAGATAGATGCCCTTCTTCAACTGATGTATTTGAAGTCCAAGGAAGAAGTTCAACTCTCCCATCATGCTCATTTCAAATTCCCTGCTCATAAGACTTGAGAATTCTTTGCATAAAAGATCATTAGTATCTCCAAATAGAATATCATCAACATAAATATGAAATACAAGTAAATCTTTCTCATGAGTCTTAATGAAAAGGGTCTTGTCTACCAATCCTCTTTTGAAATCATTTTCAAGCAAAAACTTTGACAATCTTTCATACCAAGATCTTGGAGCTTGTTAAACCATAAAGAGATTTTTCAAGTTTGTAAACATGGTCTGGAAACTTATCACTTTCAAAACCAGAAGGTTGTGCAACATAAAATTCCTCTTGCAAGTATCCATTTAAAAATGCACACTTCACATCCATTTGAAATAGTTTTATGTTCTTGTAAGATGCATAAGTAAGTAAAATTCTAATCGCTTCTAACTTGAAAACTGGAGAAAAAGTTTCCTCATAATAAATACCTTCTTCTTGGTTGTAACCTTTAGCAACTAACCTTGCTTTGTTTCTGATCACTTTGCCATTCTCATCTAGTTTGTTTCTGAACACCCATCTGGTACCAATGACAGATTGGTTTGTTGGTGGGGGAACTAGGTTCCACACCTTATTTCTTTCAAACTCATTGAGTTAACTTTGCATAGCTATAATTCAATATGCTTCTTTTGAAGCTTCCTTCACTGTATTTGGTTCTACAAGAGAAATGAAAGCATTAAAGGCACAACGATTCTTCAACTGTGATCTTGTCTATGTACCAGTGGTTGGATCATATATGATGTTGTCAGCTGGATGAGATGAAAGATATTTGAATCTCTTTCTTGGAGACCAAGGTTCAGGCTCTCCATATTGTTTCTATGGTCTTGAAGTAGTAGCCTGATCATTCAGATCTTTCTGATCATCTTTGTCAAGGCCTTGATCTCTGTTTTCAAGGCCTTGAGTCTTGTTTACAAGGTCTTGAAAATGACTTCTATTTCCTTCTGAGCCTTTCTTGAAATCAAGTGAGTTCTCAGCTTCTACGTCTTCTGATTCATGCTCGTTCAGATTCAAGACTGCAAAACTTTCACTGAAAGAACCATCAAAGCTTTCATCCAAACTAACATGAATACTTTCTTCAACCAACTTGTTTCTTTTATTATAAACTCTATAGGCCTTGATAGTAAGAGAGTAACCAAGAAAGATACCTTCATCACTTCTTGCATCAAACTTACCCAAGTTGTCCTTACCATTGTTGTGGACAAAACATGTGCAACCAAAGGGTTTGAAGTATGAAATGTTTGGATTTCTCCCTTTGAAGAGTTCATAGGGGGTCTTCTTCATGATAGGTCTGATCAAGCACCTGTTCAAAATGTAATTTGCTATATTCATAGCTTCTGCGCAATAATATTTTGGCAGCTTGTTTTCTAGAAGCATTGTTCTTGACATATCTTCAAGAGTCATTTTCTTTCATTCAAAACCTCCATTCTGTTGAGGAGTTTTAGGAGCAGAGAAATTGTGAGAGATACCATGCTTAACACAAAACAAATCAAATTCTAGTTTATTAAATTCTCTACCATGATCACTTCTAATTGAAGCACTAGGTAGGTTTTTCAAAGTTTGAAGTTCTCTGCAGAGCTTTAAAATTTAGAGAGGGATTCAGATTTTTCTTTGAGAAACATAACCCAAGTAAATCTAGAATATTCATCTACAATAACTGCATATACCTCTTACCTTTTAGAGTTGGTGTCCTCATAGGACCACATAGATCCATATGAAGTAATTCAATAGGTCTAGTCGTACTTACAAATTTCTTTGGCTTGAATGAGTTTCTGGTCTGTTTACCCTGAGCACAAGATTTACATACTTCATCATCTTTGATTTTGATAGATGGTAATCCTCTTGACATATCTTTGGAGATCAACTTGTTCAAGGTATGCAAGCTAATGTGACCAAGCTTTCTGTGCGAAAGCTTTGAATCTTCTTTCAAGGCCTTGAGACACGTTAAACTTTTACCTGCAACTTTGTTAGTCTGAAAAGTATAAACATTGTTTGATCTAGAGGCCGTGAGAATGCCATTGTCTGATTTCTCATTTGTACCACACACTTCTCTTTATCAAAGATAACCTTATTTCCATTGTCACAAAGTTAAGATACACTAAGCAAGTTAAATTTCAAGCCATCAACTAGATATACATCAGAAATTGAGTTTTCAGAAACTTTACCAACTTTACCAATACCAAGAATGTTGCATTTTCCTTTGTCACCAAGTGTAATTGAACCTTCAGATTTCTCTCTCAATTCTGCCAATAGAGAACTCTTCCCACTCATGTGTCTTGAGAAACCACTGTCCATAAATCACTTCTGGTCTTTGACATTGGTGACAATCTGCAAACACAAATCACTGCCTTACCCAGTCGTTAGACCAAGTGTGGAATTTGGAATCATACTCAGGATCAACCATATTTGGTGGTCTGACCCCTTTAGGTACCCAAATCTGTCTGACTTGTCCCTTGAGTTGAAATGGAAAAGTGTTCCTCATTATGTGAGGGTCTCTTCTTCTGAAAGGACAAGTCATCTTAACATGATCAATTTTGTTGCAAAAGTGACACTTAGGAGAAGTTTTGTTTCCAGCTTTCACAAATCTGGTATTTTTCTTTCTTGGAATATTTGGATTTTATCCAATACCAGTTTTGTGAACAGACTTTGAACTTTCTCCGAGAATCAAGTTCAACTCGTGTTCTGAGCCTGCAAGCTTATCTTTGACTAATTCAGATTCTTGAAGTTTCTTTGTAAGAGTAGTCTTTTGTTTATCTAATTCATCAACTTGATGTCTCATATTAACAAGGTTATCACTTAGGAAACAGTTCTCAGTGACTACTTCTTTTAATTGTGTTTGCAAGGCTTTGAAACTGGTTTTCAAGGCCTTGAAATCACTGTCAGTTTTCTTCTTAGAGATTTCAAGATTATGATTCAGACAAACAAGATGTAAATTCTCTTTTACTTGCTCTTGAACTTTTTATTTCAAAATTTAAATCTCTTTCGGATAGTACTCTTCATTTAAAAGCATTGTTCTGAGGTAATCTGCGAGAGCTTCTTTTGGTTTCGAAATCAAAAAATTTACCATTACTTCAATGTTCTTTTCAGAACTTTCATCATGCTTGGCCATGAAGCATAGGTTGGCATGTTTTTCTTCAGATTCAGAGTCACTTGAGGTATCTGAATCACTCCATGAAGCTATCATAGCTTTCTTTCTGCTGTCATGATCTTTCTTCTGGAAGTTCTTGATTTTCTTGTGTGGGCAATCTCTTATCAAATTTCCTGCATCATCACATTCAAAGACGTTCATGATTTTTGATTTAATTTGTGAAGAAGACTTACTTTTGTAGTCCTTGCTACTGGATGATATGTGTCTTTCTATGTTTCACTCTCTGTTTCCAATGTTTTTCTTCATCTTGTGGATTTTGGTCAAGGCTTTGGAAATCAAAGCAAATGGATCTTCATCATCCTCTCCAGTTTCAAGGCTTTGAATTTCTCATTCTCTTTGGCCATGAGTGCTAAGTTTTTGACACCTTTTGGTAGCTTTCCATCAGTTTCATTCATGGATATTTCATGTGTCACGAGCTTCCCTTGTAGGTCATCAAGTTTTAGTGATGAGAGATCTTGAACTTCCTCAATTGCAGTAGTCTTTGGTTCCCATTTTGCCTTTGGTAGACTTCTCAGAATCTTCCTCACATTTCTTCATTGGAAATATGTTTTCCAAGTGAATCAAGGTTATTGACTATGTCTGTGAACCTTTTGAACATTTCTCTAATGACTCATCGGCGTTCATCTTGAATAGCTCATATTCTCTGAGATAGATGTTGATCTTGGTTTGCTTGACTTGACTGGTTCCTTCAAATGTCACCACAAGCTTATCCCAGATCTCTTCGGCAGTCTTTCAACTTGAAATCATGTTAAATTCATTTGTACTCAAAGAACAATATAAGATGTTAATAGCTTTGTAATTCTTATAGAATCGTTCTAATTCAGATGAGGAAAGAGAATTTTCAGATTTGGGAGTTTTAATCCCATCTTTCTCTGTGTAGAAAGTGTGAGTTCCATTCTGAATTATGGTCCATAGCTCTATGTATTTATCAATGATGAAAATTTTCATCAGAGCTTTCCAGTGAGCAAAATTATCTACACAAAATAGAGGAGGTCTGTTAGCAGCTCTTCTCTGTGAGAAACCACCATCACATGCAATAATCATGATCACCAGATGGCTAAATCTATACAGTGATACAAGCTCTGATACCAATAAAAAGGGGAGTATGCAGGTAGAAGTACAGTACAAATACTCTAGAAGGGGGGGGGGCTGAATAGAGTATGCCAACTTTTGCAAAACTTGTATAGGAGAAAGATTTTTTTTGAAGAGCAGTGAAGTTCAAGGCCTTGAAAACTGTTTCATGACTTTGAAATGAAATATAGTTTTAAAGAAAACAGACAAGTCTTTTTCAAGGTTTTGAAAAGAGTTTAAACCCTTGAAAACAGATTAGTTTGAATGTTGCAAAAACTAAGTTTGCAAATGAAACTGTAAATGCAAGAGACAAGTGATTTATAGAGTTCAGTCCACTTGGACCTATGTCTCTACCTCAGGGATCCTCTCCCTGTAGGATTTTCAACACAATTCTTATTAATCAAAATCTAAGCCCTAGATCTCAAGCACAGAGATATGCTTTACTCTGTTACAACTTGTGGTTCTCTCTAACCTATCTAGTACCTGCTCTAGCTAACTGATTAACTAAGAATTCTCTCTTTTTAACTTTGAACCATCATTGAGAATGATAGAAAGAAGTAGTATAAAAATGATCTACAAATAAAGTACAAGTCAAATACATTGAAGTGTAAAACAGCAGTGAAGAATGCAGTGATCTTCTGTGAGATGGATTGTGAGAATGATGTGCTTCTTTAATGCTTGTCAATCCTGGAATATGTCTCTCTTTTTGCCCGTTAAGTGTTGTGTTTTTTTGCTTCAAAATTATCTCTATTTATACAGCTCAAATGTTCTGCAAATCTTCCCAGATTTTCTGCAACAACTTCCTGTTTTGTAGGCAACAACTTTGACTCTTCTAACAGCCTTCTCCAACGGATAGTTGATCATAATCTTCTTAGATATTGATCTGATCTTGTCTTTAAACAGATTGGGAAGCATTCAAGAGTGTCTTATTAATCGCAAAATCACATTCTCTCCAAGTTTCCTTTCCCACAAAATCCAGATTAGGAAACCAATCCTGCAAACTAGGAAACAATATTTCCCTGTAAAACTAAGTCAAACAAATGGATTAAGTAGTGTTAGATATGAAAAAATAGCTTGGTTTGCATCATCAAATAATAGATAAAGCATAGGGGTGAGAGAGATAGATTCAGATTAGAAGAGTTCAGAAAAACTCCCTCTAAGTATGTGCATATAGGTCATACAGTTTCAAGGCTTTGAATCCAGTATCAAGGCATTGTAATAGCTCTCCTGTGAAACCTAATTCAAGGCTTTGAAAACTGTTTCAAGGCCTTGAAAAAGCTCTGCTATTTCAAGCATGTGAAACCTGTGAACTTACAGGTCTTGTCTACCAATCCTCTTTTGAAATCATTTTCAAGCAAAAACTTTGACAATCTTTCATGCCAAGCTCTTGGAGCTTGTTTCAAACCATAAAGAGCTTTGTCAAGTATGTAAACATGATCTCGAACTTATCACTTTCAGAACCAGGAGGTTGCGCAACATAAACTTCCTCTTGCAAGTAACCATTTAAAAATGCACACTTCACGTCCATTTGAAATAGTTTCATGTTCTTCTAAGATGCAAAAGTAAGTAAAATTATAATTTCTTCTAACCTGGAAACAGGAGCAAAAGTTTCCTCATAATCAATACCTTCCTCTTGGTTGTAACCTTGAGCAGCTACCCTTGCTATGTTTCAGATCACTTTGCCATTCTCATCCAATTTGTTTTTGAACACCCATCTGGTACAAATGACAGACTGGTTTGTTGGTGGGGGCACTAGGTTCCACACCTTGTTTCTTTAAAACTCATTGAGTTCACTTTGCATAACTATAATCCGGTCTGCTTCTTGTAATGCTTCCTTCACAGTTTTGGTTTCTACAAGAGATATAAAAGCATTAAAAGCACAAAGATTCTTCAACTATGATCTTGTTTGTCTACCAGTTGTTGGATCAGAGATAATGTTGTCAGATGGATGAGAAGAAAGATATTTTAATCTCTTCCTTGGCGACCAGGGTTCAGGCTCTCCATATTGCTTCTCTGGTCTTGAAGTAGTAGCCTGATCACTCATATCTTACTGATCATCCTTGTCAAGGCTTTGATCTTTATTTTCAAGGGCTTGAGACCTATTTTCAAGGTCTTGAAAATGGCTTTTGTTTCCTTCTGAACCCTTTTGAAACCAAGTGAGTACTCAGCTTCTTCTTCTGGTTCATGCTTGTTCAGATTCAAGTCTGCAAAAATTTCTCTCAAAGAACCATCAAAGCTTTTATAAAAAATAACATGAATACTTTCTTCAACCAGCTTGGTTCTTTTATTATAAAATCTATAACCCTTTCTAGTAAGAGAGTAACCCAGAAAGATACCTTCATCACTTATTGCATCAAACTTACCGAATTTGTTCTTACCATTGTTGTGGACAAAACATGTGAAACCAAAGGGTTTGAAGTATGAAATGTTTGCCTTTTTCCCTTTTAAAAGTTAATAGGGAGTCTTCTTCAAGATAGGTCTGATCAAGCACCTGTTCAAATCTAATTTTCTTTATTCACAGCTTCTGCCCAATAGTGTTTTGGCAGCTTGTTTTCTAGAAGCATTGTTCTTGACATATCTTCAAGAGTCATGTTCTTTCTTTCAACAACTCCTTTTTATTTAGGAGTTCTAGGAGCAGAGAAATTGCGAGTGATACCATTCTTAACACTATACACATCAAATTATAATTGATCAAATTCTCTACCATGATCACTTCTGATTGAAGCAATATGTAGGTTTTTCAAGGTTTGAAGTTCTCTGCAAAGCTTTGAAAATTCAGAGAGGGTTTCAGATATTTATTTTAGAAACATAACCCAATTAAATCTAGAATAGTCATCTACAATAACTAGCATATACCTTTTACCTTTTGGAGTTGGTGTCCTCATAGGACCACATAGATCCATATGAAGTAATTCAATAGGTCTAGTAGTACGTAAAAATTTCTTTGGCTTGAATGAGCTTCTGGTCTGTTTAACCTGAGCACACGCTTTGCATACTTCATCATCTTTGATTTTGATAGATGGTAATCCTCTTACCAGAGCTTTGGAGGTCAACTTGTTCAAGGTATGGAAGCTAATGTGACCAAGCTTTCTGTGAGAAAGCTTTGAATCTTCTTTCAAGGCCTTGAGACACTTTAAGCTTTTACCTGCAACTTTGTTAGTCTGAAAAGTTTAAACATTGTTTGATCTAGAGGCTGTGAGAATGCAATTGCCTAATTTCTCATTTGCACCACACACTTCTCTTTATCAAAGATAACCTTATTGCCATTGTCACAAAGTTAAGATACACTAAGCAAGTTAAATTTCAAGGCATCAACTAGATATACATCAGAAATTGAGTTTTCAGAATATGCACCAACTTTACCAATACCAAGAATGTTGCATTTTCCTTTGTCACCAAGTGTAATTGAACCTTCAGATTCCTCTTTTAATTCTGGGAATAGAGAACTCTTCCCACTCATGTGTCTTGAGCAACTACTGTCCATAAACCACTTATGTTCTTTGACATTGGTGACAATCTCCAAACACCATTCACTGCCTTACCCAGCTGTTAGACCAAGTGTGGAATTTGGAATCATACTCAGGATCAACCATATTTGGTGGTCTGACCCCTTTAGGAACCCGAATCTGTCTGACTTGTCCCTTGAGTTGAAACGGAAAAGTGTTCCTCATTATGTGAGGGTCTCTTCTTCTGGAAGGACAAGTCATCTTAACATGACCAATTTTGTTGCAAAAGTGACACTTAGGAGAAGTATTGTTTCCAGCTTTAACAAATATGGTATTGTTCTTTCTTGGAAAATTTGGATTGTATCCAATATCAGTTTTGTGAACAGACTTTGAACTTTCTCCAAGAATCAAGTTCAACTTGTGTTCTGAGTCTGCAAGCTTGACTTTGACTAATTTAGATTCTTGAAGTTTCTCAGTAAGAGTAGTCTTTTGTTTATCTAATTCATCAACTTGTTGTCTCAGATTAACAAGTTTATCACTTAGAAAAGAGTTCTTAGTGACTACTTCTTCGAATTGTGTTTGCAAGGCTTTGAAACTGGTTTTCAAGGCCTTGAAGTCACCGTCATTTTTCTTCTTATAGATTTCAAGATTCTGATTCAGACAAACAAGATGTAAACTCTCTTTTGCTTGCTCATGAATTTTTTCTTTAAAAATTTTGATCTCTTTCAGATAGTCCTCTTCATTTAAAAGCATTGTTCTGAGGTAATCTGAGAGAGCTTCTTTTGGTTTTGAAATCAAACAGTTTACCATTACTTCAATGTTCTTTTCAGAACTTTTATCATGCTTGGCCATGAAGCATAGGTTGGCATGTTCTTCTTTAGATTCAGAGTCACTTGAGGTATCTGAATCACTCCATGAAGCTATCACAGCTTTCTTTCTTCTGTCCTGATCTTTCTTCTGGAGGTTCTTGCTTTTATTGTGTGGGCAATCTCTTATCAAGTTTCCTGCATCATCACATTCAAAGACGTTCATGTTTTTTGATTTACTTTGTGAAGAAGACTTACCTCTGTAGTCCTTGCTAATGGATGATCTGTTTCTTTCTTTGTTGAAGTATCTGTTTCCAAAGTTTTTCTTCATATTGAGGATTTTGGTCAAGTCTTTGGAAATCAAAGCAAATGGATCTTCATCATCCTCTTCAGTTTCAAGGCTTTGAGTTTTCTCATTCTCTTTGGCCTTAAGTGCTAAGTTCTTGACACCTTTTGGTAGCTCTCCATCGGTTTCATTCATGGATATTTCATGTGTCACGAGCTTCCCTTGTAGGTCATCAAGTTGTAGTGATGAGAGATCTTGAGCTTCCTCAATTGCAGTAGTCTTTGGTTCCTATTTTGCCTTTGGTAGACTTCTTAGAATCTTCCTCACATTTTCTTCATTGGAAATATGTTTTCCAAGTGAATCAAGGTTATTGAGTATGTATGTGAACCTTTTGAACATTTCTCTAATTGACTCATCTCCATTCATCTTGAATAGCTCATAATTGTCTGAGATAGATGTTGATATTGGTTTGCTTGACTTGACTTGTTCCTTCAAATGTCACCACAAGCTTATCCCATATATCCTAGGCAGTCTTACAGCCTAAAATCCCTTTGAATTCATCTGTACTCAAGGCACAATACAAGATGTTAATAGCTGTGTAATTCCTAGATAATTTTCTCATTCAGATGTAGAGAAAGAGTCTTTAGATTTGGGAGTTCTAATCCCATCTTTTTCTGTGTAGAAAGTGTGTGGTCCATCCTGAGTAATGGTCCATAGCTCTATGTCTTGATCAATGATGATTATCTTCATCAGAACTTTCCAGTGAGCAAAATTATCTCCACAAAATAGGGGAGGTCTGTTAGCAGTTCTTCCCTTTCAGAAACCACCATCACCTGCAGTACTCATGATCACCAGATGGTTAAATATATACAGTGATACAAGCTCTGATACCAATTGAAAGGGGAGTATGCAGGTAGAAATGCAGTACATATACTCTAGAAGGGGGGAGTGGTTGAATAGAGTATGCCAACATCTTGCAAAACTTGTAGAGGAGAAGAGTTTATGTGAAGAGCAGTGAAGTTCAAGGCCTTGAAAACAGTTTTAAGCATTTGGAAGAAAATACAGTTTGAAAGAAAACAGATAAGTCTTTTTCAAGGCCTTTAAAAGAATTTCAAACCCTTGAAAACAGAATAGTTTGAATGCTGCAAAAACTAAGTATGCAAATGAAACTATAAATGCAAGAGACACAGGATTGATAGAGTTCAGTCGACTTGAACCTACGTCTTTACCTCAGGGATCTTCTCCCTGCAGGATTTTCAACACAATTCTTATTAATCAAAAGCTAAGCCTCAGATCTCAAGCACAGAGATATGCCTTACTCTGTTACAGCTTGTGGTTTTCTCTAACCTATCTAGTACCTGCTCTAGCTAACTAATTAACTAAGAATTCTCTATTGTTCACTTTGAACAATCCTTGAGAATGAGAGCTAAAAGTAGTATAATAATGATATACAAATAAAGTACAAGTCAGAAGAACATTGGAAGTGTAAAACTCCAGTGAAGAATGCAGTGATCTTCTGTGAGATGGATTGTGAAAATGATGTGCCTCTTTGGTGCTTGTCAATCCTTAAATGTGTCTCTCTTTTTTCCCGTTGAGTGTTGTTATATTGTTTATTCAAAATGAGCTCTATTTATACAGCTCAGATGCTCTGCAAATCTTCCCAGATTTTCAGCAACAACTTCCTGTTTTGTAGGCAACAACTTTGACTCTTTTAACAGCCTTCTCTAACGGATAGTTGATTATAATCTTATGAAATATTTTTCTGATATTGTGTTTAAACAGATTGGGAAGCTTTCAAGAGTGTCTGATTGATCACAAAATCACATTCTCTCCAAGTTTCATTTCCTACAAAATCCAGATTAGGAAACCAATCCTGCAAACTAGGAAATAAAATTTCCCTGCAAAACTGAGTCAAACAGGTGGATTAAATGGTTTTAATATATAAAATAGTTTGTCTTTCATCATCAAATAATAGCAGATCAAGCATAGGGGTGAGATAAGTAGAATAAGATCAGAAGAGTTCAGAAAAATTCCCCCTAAGAATATGCATACCAGTCCGTCCCAGCTCTTTCTTCCCATCTGACTTTTTTGACTCGTATCTGGGTCACTTTGACCGGGTGATTTGTATAGCAAAATAATACGATTTTTTGATAATTTTTTCACCATATTATAGAGCAACTTTTACTCTACAACACCATGAAAAAAAAATTCAAAAAATTACATCGGTTTGCTATTCAAATCATCGGGTCAAAGTGACCTAGTGAATAGTGACAAAAATGAAATTGGGAAGAAAGAGCTGGGACAGAGTGGTACATGTCAGACAAATTCAAGGCCTATGCTATTTCAAGTCTGTGAAACCTGATTCAAGGCTTTGAAAGCTGGTTCAAGGCCTTGAACTAGCTCAAGCATGTGAATCCTGTGAACTTACACATACTAATGTGTGTTGACCATTTGCCATGCCTGCCAGATGTGTTTATCTTTATTTCATTACATTTACTGACGACTTCAGTATATATGGATGTTGGAATAGATACCCTAGAGGAAATCTTATTTAGTATGAACGCTACTTTTAGCTAGAATATTCATTGTATTATTTATGGATATAATTAATATAATGAAGTCCTTAGATTGCAAATTGTTGTTTATCTTAAATATCCCTAGTAAATTATACTGATTAATAAGATGATCATCAATAGACTAGTATGTGGGTAGATTGATATGGAGATATCAAGTCTAGCACATGGGTATGCATTAGGATTAAGTGCATCTCGTACTTACAACGGTATTGTCATCCTTAGACTTGAAGTCACTAGATCCTTTATTTGTGGAATATTGTGTTTTGATATCGTCAAACGCTACACCGTAACTGGGTATTAATAAGGGCGCATATTGGACACAAGTGGAAGCAAGCTTAGAGATGGTACTGATGTAAATAGAATTTGTCCCTGTCTGGCAAGACATAGATAAATCAATATGGGATATTGATGTTATCTGCATGGATAATACTATTCCCAGGATCGAGAAACTATACGAGTGTGACTTGTATGTCTCGTATTTCATTTACTTTTTTCCAGATGGTGTGATTTATTTTTTTCGAGATGGTGTGATTTATCATTTATTTTTTTCGAGATTTATAGCATTATCATTTTTTAACCTCAAATCCAAGCCTCTCCAAGACCCACAACAAAATAGAGGAATATACAAGCGAGTGGGCTTTTTAAGCTAAACCAAGGGAGCTATCTAGGTGGTGACGTAACAATATCCCCGGATACCCCTCTATTTCTTAGGCATCGCATGTGGTGCCATTGGTCAGCACCACTCCAATGGGCTACAAGTTTCCACCGCAAAAACGATTAGAATAAAATCTTTTTGTGAAGTTCAAATAGCTTTAGAAAATGCACCATTTATCAAAAGTAGAAGACGTCAAAGTTTATGTGATCCACTTAGCTTGAAGGACTTAAACATGAAACGTAATTTTAGTGTGTCGCTTTGTGAGAACGCATGATATCGCGGAATTTGGGATATTAGTGTAGATGTATTGAGTATAAGCAAAGAATTTCTTTTTAAAATAAAAATAAAAAGAATATGGACTAAGAGATTTCATTATTTGAAAACATCTAGCTTTCCGAAATTCCCCCTTTTTACTTTTTCTCATTTTTTTCATTTTTTATTTATTTATTAATATTATTTTGATTTTTTTGAAATAAGCGACGCAACTATAACTTCCTAAGACTCAATAAATTTATCAAAGAAGACAATAAAATCTATAATCAAGATGAAAGGCTAAAATAAATAAAACTACCAAAGAAAGAAGACAAAAAACTATGGTTTGACATGGGAAAAGGGTGATGCTTCTCATGAATGGTTCACACATTTTTTTCTCAATTTTTTAAATTTTCAATTTTTTTTGGATTTTCAATTTTTTTATGTAAATCGCTAATGAAAAAATAATCATGCAAGTGACCATTTAACCAAAATAAGTCTACTCCACCCCCCAACTTAAATATCACATTGCCCTCAATGTGTGAGAACAACGGAAGAGCATGTAAATTTTAGCAAGAGATAAGGAATAGAAGGACCTCATTTTAGCTTTCTTGGCCACCAAGCACCATCAATCCTCCTCCAAGAGCAACCTACAAAATTTAAATAAAAAAATGCAATAAATAGAGATAAACTAATTTATTTATGTACAACATGCGACTCCTATATGGGAAAAGTCAATTCATGGAACTTTTAATTTCTTGTAGTCAAGACAAGCTTGCCTATGACTATGAGCATGAGTTGGGTCAAGTAACCCTCTTTCATTCTTTGCATTCTCAATTTTCCTTTCACATTCTCTAATATCTCAAGCACAAAAATTGGGGAACTAGTACCCGGATCAAGTAAATCAAAATGTAATGATTTGAGTATTCCCTTCTTAATGAAAATAGCACTCTCTTGTTTTCCAAATAAATTCTTCAAAATGCTCATTTCAAAGAAAGTGCAAGAGTAATCACACATTTTGATAGAAAAACTTGACTCATCTTGGGAATTTAAAATGAGAGAATTGTCACGAGAGAATTCAAGAGGAGGATCTTTACCACTAGTTAACATAATACCTTCAATGAGAAGAACATTTTCACTACAAAAAACTAGCTTATGATCCTTTTATAAAATATGAACACAAAATTTCTCACTCTTTAATTTCACACTTTCATTTAAGATTCTACCCCACTTCTCTTTCACAACAAAAAATTTATTTTCATCATAATTAATAGGAGAAATATGAAAGAAGACTTCAAAATTTTCACAACCAACACTTGAACCCCCAACTTAGTTGGAGGTATCTCCATAATTTCTATTGGAGGGGGTTCTCCTAAAATGTCCTCTAAGTCATCACGAAACAAGTTATGGTCACTAGTCATGCAAATGAGATTATCATCAACCCCTAAACATTCATCTTTTAATTCCAAGTGAGGGGGTTTCAAATCATAAGTAGGAGGTTCCCTTATGATGGAAGGTAACTCCATTTTCTCATGTAAATCAATATCACTACAAGAATGCTCATGGGTAGATTCTATAGGAGGCTTCACAAGTTCAAGTTGACTAACAAGACTAACACAATCATCCACATTAAATTCCTCACTCATGAGCAATGATGAGAAAATGCTATTTTCTTCACGTAAAAATTCCAAATCTTGCACAATAATATTATCTATTCCATTGGAACATGTAGTAGGATCCTCAATCACTTCAACATAAGAATCAATCCAACTAATCTCACATATGTCATCATCATTTTTTGATTGATTACTTTTGTTGAAGATATTAAGTTCTAACGTCATATTTCCAAATGTAATGTTCATCACACAATTCCTACAATTTATAATTGCATTAGAAGTAGCAAGAAATGGTCTTCCTAGAATGATAGGAATGGGAGAGGTGCCACTAGACAAAGGGGTAGTGTCTAAAACTATGAAATCTACCGGAAAATAGCATTGGTTCACTTGAACCAACACATCCTCAATGACGTCTCTAGGAACTCTAGTGGACCTATCCGCTAATTGAAGAGTCACTCTTGTGGGTTTCAACTCACCCAACCCCAACTTTTCATACACCGAGTATGGACGAAGGTTTACACTTGCACCCAAATCTAGCAAAGCATTAGCAATCTTATGACTCCCAATTGTGCAAGTGATAGTTTGTGAACCCGGATCTCTATGCTTTGGAGGGAGTTTATGTTGGAGAATTGAGCTCACTTGCTCGGTGAGAAATGCCTTCTTTCTCACTTGAAGAGTTCTCTTAAAAGTGCATAAATCCTTGAGAAACTTGGCATAAGCCGGAATTTGCTTTATAGCATCCAAGAGAGGAATATTTATTTTGACATTTTGGAATGTCTCAAGGATGTCTTGGTGACTTGCTTTCATCTTATTGGCCACTAGCCTTTGGGGAAATGGTGGAACAATCATAATTTCTTCATTATCATCAACCACTTGTTTCCTTTTGCCAAGACCCTCCTTAGAATCTTGCAAGTCATCAACTCTCTCTTGGTCTCTACTTTTCTCACACTCATCTTCTTCCTCATTTTTATTGGACTCCCCACTTGGAATTCCAACCTTTCCATTTCTTAAAACTGTATAGCCTTAGCATGCTCCACTTGATTGAAACTTTGGCCTCTTGGATTTTTTTGAGGTTGAGAAGGGAATTTTCTCTTCTCTTGAGCATTTAAAGTAGACTCTAGCCTAGCCACTGCATTTTTCAAATCTTGGTTGGAATTTCTCAATTATTCATGAGAAGCTCTCCACTCTTGATCGGTTTGGTTTTGCCTAGCTATGAACCTTTCTATGGTGTCTTCTAAAGCACTCTTTTGGGGAGGGACATAAGTGGAACATGAGGGGTTCACTTGTGTCTCTTGGCCATGTTTCCATCCAAAATTATGATGACTCTTCCAATTGGGGTTATATGTGGTTGAGTAAGGCGAGTTGTCATATGACTTCCCAAAATTGTTGGAATTGAGAACATTCACATGCTCACCCATGAGCTCTTGGGCTCTTAGGAAGTTGGGACAATTGCCTAACTCATGAGAATCACTACAAAAAGAGCACAATGCCTCATTCTTAGACTTAAGGTAATGCATGCTCCTCTAGGCTTAGAAGACAATTCTTTTGAAGGATCATTCATGTCCCAAGATTGGAATTTTTCCCAAATCTCATCTAATCAATCCCACCCCTCATCTTCACATTTCAAAAAGAAATCTCCCCCACTCATAGACTCGATTGTGTGCTTATGGTTGGATTGCAAACCATCATAAAATGAGCTAATCAATCTCCATGTCTCAAATCCATGGTGAGGACAAGCAATGAGGAGATCCTTGAAGCGTTCCAAAGCTTGGGGAAGAGGCTCTCCCTCCTTAACACAAAAAGTCACAATTTGCCTTTTTATGACATTAGTCTTGTAAGTGGGGAAACATTTCTTGCGAAATTATTTCTCCAATTATTCCCAACTGCCTATCGTCTTAGGTCTCAAGGAGTGAAGCCATTATTTGGCTTTATCCTTCAAAGATAAAGGAAACAACCTAAGTTTGATAGTGTTGCTAGAAACACCGGTACAACAAACCGTTGAGGCAATGTCACAAAAATCCTTAAGATGAGAGTAGGCACTCTCGGCCTCTAGGCCATGATACTTGGGCAAAAGTTGGATTGTACCCGGTTTAACTTCAAAATTTCTTTCATTCAAAGGAACCACAAAGCAAGAAGGTGAACTTTGCCTAGATGGATGCATCAAATCTCTAAGTGTACGAAATGACATCATTTAGTTGTTGCTACTATGCCCATCATCTCCATCCATGATTTCAAAGCTATTAAGTAAGCTTAAATCTTTGGAAGGGGCTAAGCTAATACTACCACTAATAGATGAACAAAAACTAAGAGTATGTTTTTGTGATTTTTTACTTTTAGCTTTTTTTGTTCCAAAGTTCAAATCTGAACCCGGAATTTTCTTCAAGCGTATCTAAAAAAACAAGTAAAACAAGCAAGTAACTAAAGAGTAAGTCCTCTTAGCACCAATCCCCGACAACGGCGCAAAAAACTTGTTCGAAAAAGATAATCCCAAATATATTAGATATCGTCTCAATTAATAATCCGGTAAGACAGGAGTCGAATCCACAAGGATTGAGCAAGAGGAGACACTCTAAGCTAACAAAACTACTAAGAAACTACTAAAAATCAAAAAGAGATTTCTCATAGGCTTTAGATCTAGCCAAGCTTCCAAATCCACCAAGTGAAAATTGATGGAGCAAGGATTTGTTGTATGAAACAATTTAAATAAATTAAGTAAACACTAGGCAATTAAAAAGAGATTGCGAAAAAGTTTGTAGAACTAATAAGAGAAAATTTGGATCAATTGGATCTCCTAGTGATTCATGTAACCCGAATTCAACAACCAACTCATTTGCTTGAGAGTTCAATCCATGAGTTCAAATGGATAAATCCAAATAAATGTTGCCTCAAGCATTGAATATGCCTATTTCGATTGAAATCCACATACTCAATCAAGCCACAATAGAGATTCCTATTTCAACTCATAGAACTCAAGAATTCAATCCCTCAAACATCAAAACACATAGCACAAATGTATTTGAGTCTCATGAATCAACTAGGATCACCAACCAATCCAACAAACAAGTTTAGCTACTCATGTTTGAGAGTGCAACACAAGAGATATCAAGCATCTTCAATGATGATTTCATTATATTCATACTAAAGCTCAAGATACACAAGCTATTCTTCAATTTCAACTAAAAATAGCCAAGTAACCCAGAATCATCAACTAAAAGTAGCCAAGTAACCCAAAAAATGAAGAACACTATGAATAACACTATGAAGAACAACCTTGAATCTGACCCAACTCTTCCCTTAGGTATTCTTGGCTCCTTAAATGCTCAAAATGAGCACGAAATCACCAAGAACAACCTGAAATCGATCAAGAGAAGAGAGAGAATCATAGGTTCGGCCAAGAATTTTTGTGAGGTGAGAGAGATTTTCTTCATTCTTCAAGTTCGGATTATATAGGGAGTGGGGAAGGGTTTCTTGGCCTCCTAGGAGTGATCTCCACCCTCCAATTCATCCCAATCCATCTCTATCATTGATTTTTGGAACCTTCATGAACCCTAGGTCAAATTGGGGCTTTTGATTTGTTGTGTCTTGGGCCGAATTATGAGGATATATAGGTAGAGCTCGGTCTTGGGAGCGTTTTGGGACAAATTTGAGCCAATTTGGTGGAGAAATGAGGCCGGGGTGAGGGTTTGAAGAGCTTGGGTCGAGCTCTAATGGAGGATTTTGTGGGTTTCTATGTTCTGTACGTGTTTTGGTAGAAAATTTGCACAATCGGTATGATTTTAGAAAATGTTTGACAAATGGACATCAATATTAAAATCTAATTTTTTATTCCAAACTTATCAATTTAATCAATCTCATTAATGAAACTAGTTAGAATTTGACTGTTAAAACAATATTTTCAAGGTAGAAAAAATTATCTTAACTTCCTCTCTCTCTCTCTCTCTCTCTCTCTCCTCTCTCTTTCGATATATGAGTACATCAAACGAGGGACGGCGTTTTGCAGCAAGAACTATCATATCTTCGACCACCATTACCACCGTTCTCTGACTACCATATATCTCTCTCTCTCTCGATGGCAGCAGTCAGGGAACCTCAGCTACATCAAAGTAGAACAAAACACAGAGCTTCCCAGAAATTTGCGGCAGACCACCGCCGGCTCTTAAGATACCCCAATTGATTCTTTCGATTCTGAAGAAGAAGGGGAAGAACAGGTAGGGGAAGAACTTGGAGGGGAAGAAAGTGAAGAAGAGGAGGAATTGGACCCGGAATTAGAAGGTTTAGACCCTGAGGTCGTATATTGGATTCAGATTCATCAAATTCGAGTATTGTTTGATGAAAAACCAAAACCAGAACAACAACAATGGCAAGGACCACAAGAAAAACAACCAATTTATGAAATCCAAGAAGAGTTGGTAAAAAATTCTATAAACATGAACTTGCTAATGATTTTATATGAAATCAAAGGCTATAGACCCATATTTCTATGTATAAAACATAGAGATCGATAAGGGAATAGAGAGTTCAATGCTTCAAACACCTAATTCGATGGGCATGGGGCTTGATGCTTGAAGAACCAAGTTTCAGACACATCGAACTGAAAGTTTGATATGTTGAGCTCTTAGTTCTATAGGCCCGACACCTGGTTCGTCAAGCATGCCCTTCGAATTACCAGTTCTATGTGTTGAACTCTCACTTCGATGGGTCTGATACTTGGATTTTCGAACTCGCTATGCCAAACCTGTCAAACCGAACGTTTGATATATCGAACAATTGTGCGTGCTCTATTGAACTGATAATTCGATGCATCGAACTACTAGTTCAACAATTTCAGAGAGCTAAGAAAGTTGTATATTCCTTGTTGATTCAACTAAGTTAAGTTATTATTTAATTATGTTTAACACTTAAATAACAATTTACCAATATACATCAATTACTTTTGATTGAATTGTATATTTGGTTTTATTTTAACACTCGATGATGTTGTTTCGTTATTTTGTAGGATCACGAGACATTGTTGATTACGACTCTCGGACCATTTCCACGGAAAGTATACAATGGACCTTACAAGCCGGATTCAGTATCGGCAAGGTGTAAAGTGCAATAGATCCCAAGTTGAAGAATTATGCTCGGACCGTTGTTAGGAGATTTATTCGGCGAAGATTGGCGAGCCTAAAGTGGATTTTGTGCTTCTTGGATTGGAACGAAAAAATCCAGCAATTGGGAATAATTACTAACGTAGTGACGCACGGTAGGCTCTAACTTAATAAGCAACGAGCTATGGTACAATGTTGGGGACTTTGTCGCTCGTTTCTCGAAGAAAGAGTTCTTCCTCGTCTTCAGGCTGAATATAACACTTAAAAGAATAATTAAGCATATATTTATTACTCATTTGTAATAACTTAACATAAATAAAATAAATTAAGTTTTTGATTACTGTGAAAACCTTAATCAATCATAACACTTTGTTGATGAGCATGTTGATGGAACAGCAGATCGAGCGTGTCCAGCCAGCAGATGTTAGGTTTTCATGTAGATGTTTAATATTACGTTTTTGTACTTCTTGTAATGAAACTATTACGTTTCACTGTTTCTTGTAATGAAAACGACTTTTGTTGCATTCGCTAATTCGAACGTTTGATCTGCTACATAAAAAATGAAAAACGTCTGAATACATGGAATTTGTTCGAAAGTTGAACTCTCAATTCGACAAGGACAGACAGTTTAAAGATAGGTGTTTTAGCCCAAGAACGACATCACGTTGCTCCACGTCATTATCATCACCATCATCGTCGTTATCACCATCGTCACCGACATCCCCCTCGTTAATGGTTACTTCCCACTTATGGTCGGGAATGCCAACCAATTCACCCAACTCCATTCCAGTTTCCTTATGATAACGTTCGGCCAGGAAATCTCTAAAAATAACAACTCTCATGGTAGGGTACCACGTCATCGTCCCTAGCCTGTGACACAATACCAATGGATCACTCTCCCCGAGATTTCATGACAGATCGACCATGGTGACGTATAAAGGAACTATGTCTTTGTACGTAAAAAAGCATTCGTTGAGATCTCTATCATCATCAATGTCAGTTAGGGGTAAGGTGTGGTTCTCATATCCTTCCCACATGTGTTGTAACTTGGGCTTGATCTAATACAAAAACACATCAAGGATTGACACTTCTCCAACATCCAACACTTAGTCTGCATAGCCCCCTCGTACATCCAATGAAGATGTGTTATACGGGTCGCTAGGAGTGATTCCTTCTTCCAGCTTCATATTACTACCGTCCAATCTCTTGTTTCTAAGAGTGATGCCTCATGGGACCTCGTAATACTCGTACAACGTAGGACCATGACTAACACCCTCGTACGTGTGATTTTTTGAAAAGTAACACTCACTATTTGTTTTTCCATGAAAAAAGAGAGATTAAAGCCAAATGAATTAGAAAATGGGTCAAATAATGTCAAGAAACAAGTAAATTGTGTCATTGAACTGTTAGTTCAACCATCAAACTATTACTTCGATGGGTGCAGATATGGAGAACTAATAGTTCGATGGTTGAACTGATATTTCCTAAACTCTAAAACCTAGAAACAATTGTGTTGATTCAAAGACCCTTGAATGTGTTTTGGATGGTAATTGGTTTGAGTGATGAAAGACAAAGACAAATACAGATGCAACAATGCAATTCAGATACTCCAAGGCCTTGAGAAAATTGAAAGAACTTCAAAGCCTTGAAAGTTGTTCTTATCGTGCTAAATGTTCTAACAGTTTTGTGTTGCAGATTGGATATCTGATTTATACTCATGTTCTACATTATCCACATATCTAACACAACTGCAGATGATCAAAACCGGAAGAACCAGAGTTTTCTGGATTTGACTTTGAATATCTGTGAAGCAGGTTCAGAGCTCCAAGGCCTTGAGATATGCCTTGAGCTGCTGACACTCTTACAGAACTAAGTTGATTCTTTCTTGCAGGTTGTGATCCTTATTATTGTGATTATTCATTGATTTCTAAGATTCTTGAACTTGTTTTTCATGATTTATATGTTTCAGAAGTTAAACAGATTACTGATCTAATCTTTCACCCAGTTTTATCAGATCTGGATAACCAAACAGTCATAGTACTATTATCTTTTTGGATTTTGTTGTTGCTGTGTTTTAATGTTGTTGCAGGTTTTTTAAACGTGCAAGAGCAGCCTCAATAAACTCCAACGGATATCCACTTAGAGTTGTTTGAATTTCAGTTGAAAACAGAAGGAGGATTTGGAGGAGCTGAGATCCTAAAATCTCTCATTCAGTTGCAGCTGTGGATAAAAGAGACTGGTTTGAAATTTTGAAGGTAGAGTGGCTTGCAAAATATTCAGAAAGGTGTGACAAATTCATGGGAGATCATTCATTCAAACACACACAAGGATTCAAGCTTTAATCTAGATTTCAGAAGATCAAATCAATCCAGTTTCCAGAAGAACACATCAGGCTTCAATAGCTTATCTATTCTACTGTGTTCTTCACTTATTTTGTAATTTGTGTATCTTTTAATTATCTTAAACCTCACTTAACTAGTGGTTGGTTGTTCAAGTGAACAACAAGAGGTTCTTGTTAGCTCAACAGTTAGTAGATGGTACTAGATAGGTTTGGAACCACAAGTTGTATAGGTGTAAGGAAAATCAATTAGGCTTGAAGATCTAGGGCTGTTTCTGTGTGAGTAATAAGAAGTGTTTGCCCAATCCTGGTGGGATTACTGAACTCTGTAAATTGCTTTGTGTTCTTTACTTTACAGTTTGATTATTATCTGCTGCACACAACTCAAATCAAACTAGGGTTCATAAGCTGTTTAGAACCGGTAATAGTTCAAGGCCTTGAAGCTTTCTATTTTTCCTTTGAAATTTTCGGACACTTTTCTCAAATCTCAAGGCCTTGAGATTTGAGTTTCACACAAAGCTAATCTGTTAAGTTTTGAGTTTTGCAAAAAGTTTCCATTCTCTATTCAACCCCCCCCCCCTCTTCTAGAGTATTTAGGTAATGTATTTAGTCTACATTACACACTTTCAATTGGTATCAGAGCTTGTGTCACTGTTATAGATCTAACAATCTGGTGACTATGAGTAATGTAGGAGATGGTGGATTCTCACAAGGAAGGGCAGCCAACAGACCTCCATTGTTCTGTGGTGATAACTTCATGCACTGGAAGGCATTGATGAAGATGTTCATCATAGATCAAGACGTGGAACTATGGTCAATAGTTCAGAATGGTCCTCATGAGTACTATACTACAATTGATGGAGTCAAATGTATCAAGTCTGAGGAAAATCTTTCAGTTACTGAACTGAAAAAGGTATCAAAAAATTACAAGGCTATGAATCTGTTATACTGTGCTTTTAATGCAGATGAGTTCAACAGAGTGTCAAATTGCAAGAGTGCCAAATAAGTATGGGATAAACTGGTGGTGACATATGAAGGAACTAGCCAGGTTAAGCAGACCAAAATCAACATACTTCTGAGGCAATATGAATTGTTCAAGATGAATTCAGATGAGACCATCAAGGAGATGTTCAAAAGATTCAATGATGTGGTAAACAATCTGGAGTCATTGGGAAAGAGGTTCTCAAATGAGGAGAAGGTCAGAAAATTTTTGAGAAGCTTGCCAAAAGCCAAGTGGGAGCCAAAGACAACAACCATTGAGGAAGCTCAGGATTTAAGTCTTCTTCAGCTAGATGATCTACAAGGAAAGTTGATTACTCATGAAATGTCTATGAAGGATGTGGAAGGTTATTTGAGTGAAAAAATCAAGAACTTAGCACTTAAGGCAAAAGACAGTGAAAAGTATCAAAGCCTTGAGACTGAAGATGAGCATGATGATGAAGAGGCTTTAGCATTGATCTCCAAGGCCTTGTCCATGATTCTCAAGAAGAAAATAAACTCTGGTAACAAGGATTACAACAGAGAGAGATCAAGACCCTCAGGCAGCAAGGACCACAAAGGTAAACCTTCATCACAGTCACATAAAACTAAATTAATGGATTTTTTTGAGTGTGGTGATGCAAATCATTTAGTAAGGGACTGTCCACAAAAGAAGAAGAACAAGAACTTTCAGAATAAAGACAGTGAAAACAGAAGGAAGAAAGCCATGATGGCTTCCTGGAGTGATTCTGATTCATCGAGTGATTCAGACACAGAGGAAGATCAAGCAAACTTATGCTTCATGGCAAAGCATGATGAGGAAAAATCATCAGACAAACATATTGAAGATATGGTAAAAAAATTACTTGCTAGTCCTACTGATGTGCTTCCTGAAATTCTCAAGAGTATGTTTTTAAATTAGGAAAGTTATAGAAATGAGATTTCTGCTTTAAAGATTAAGATTCATGACCAGGTATAAGAAAACTTGGGCCTAGTTTTTACAAACAAAACTGTTGAAGTTTCTAAGACAAAGCTTTAAAAGGACTTCAAGGACTTGGACAACAGGTTCAAAGCCTTGAAGACACATATAAAAGAGGTTGTTGATCAAAACACTCTTTTGACTGAAAGATATGTTGATCTAAAGACTAATTCTGAGAATTTAGAACAACAAATCTGTTCTTTGACTGAGAAAATTCAAGAGTCTAAGAAGGTCCTAGCTAGGTTTACAGGCTCAGAACATAATCTGAATCTCATTCTTAGAGGAAGTCTGAAATCAATGCATAAAAGTGGGATTGGCTATAATCCAAATTTTCCAAAGAAAGGCCAAACTACTTTTGTCAAATCTGGTAGCAGACATTCTCCAAAATGTCATTACTGTGGAAAAATTTCATGTCTGATTAACTTGTCCCTTTAGAAGATCAGAACCTCACATTATGAGGAATACTTATCCTTATCGGCTTAAGGGATAGGTTAGGCAGATTTGGGTTCCAAAAGGAATTAGACCACCAAACATGGCTGATTCTGAGTATGACTCAAAGTTCTGCACTTGGTCTAACAATCTGTTGAGGCAATGATTTATTTTTGCTGGATGTCACCAACGCCTTGAAAGATCAGAAATGGATATTAGACTGTGGATGTTCCAGACATATGAGTGGAGAGAAGTCTCTCTTTACTGAACTTACTGAAAAATCTGGAGGAACAATCACTGACAAAGCAAAATGCAATATCATTGGTATAGGTAGTATTGGTAATGGTTCTACTAACTCCATCTCTGATGTTTATCTGGTAGATGGACTTAATTATAATCTGCTTAGTATCTCTCAATTATGTGATAAAGGTTATAAAGCTATATTTTACAAGGAGAAATGTGTGGTGCAAGATGAGAAATCTGGTGATTGCATACTCACTGCTCCTAGATCATATAATCTATATGCTATGAGTACTAACAGTGTTGCAGGTGACAAGCTGAAATGCCTCAAGGCCTTGAAGGAAGATTCAAAGCTTTGGCAGAGAAAGCTTGGGAATATTAGTATACATACCTTGAATAAACTCATATCAAAGGATTTGGTAAGAGGTTTACCATCACAGAAATTTTCAGATGATGAGGTTTGCAAGGCATGTGTACAAGGTAAGCAAACCAGAAGCTCATTCAAGCCAAAGAACTTTGTAAGTACTTCTAGACCCTTAGAACTGCTGCATATGGACTTGTGTGGTCCTATGAGAGTTCAGACCCCAAAAGGTAAGAGGTATATGCTTGTTATAATAGATGATTATTCTAGATTTACTTGGGTGATGTTTATTAGAGACAAAACTGAAGCTTTATCTGAATTTTCTAGATTGTGCAAAGAGCTTCAAACTTTGAAAAATTTACCTGTTGCATCTATTAGAAGTGATCATGGTAGGGAGTTTGATCAACTTGAATTTGATTTATTTTGTGCAAAGCATGGCATATCACACAACTTTTCTGCACCTAGAACTCCACAACAAAATGGAGTAGTTGAAAGGAAGAATAGGACACTTGAGGATATGTCTAGAACCATGCTTCTTGAAAGTAATTTGCAAAATTTCTTATGGGCTGAAGCTGCTAACACTGCCAATTATGTGCTGAATAGATGCTTGATTAGACCTATTTTCAAAAAGACCCCTTATGAACCGTTTAAAGGTAGAAAGCTTACTGTTTCTTATTTTAAGCCTTTTGGTTGTATCTGTTTTGTGCATAATAATGGTAGAGACAATCTTGGTAAGTTTGATGCTAGAAGTGATGAAGGTGTATTTCTTGGATATTCTCAAACTAGCAAAGCTTATAGAGTTTATAATAGAAAAACCAAGATTGTGGAAGTGAGTATTCATGTAATTGTTGATGAAAGTACTAAGGATTCTCTGAGTGATAGTTTTGCAGATCTAGATTTGACGAAGCATAAATCAGATGATGATGCTGTGAAAGAAGACAAAGGAAAAACTAATGTGCAGAATCAATCAGCAGAATCTCAAGGCCTTGAACCTCCTGCAGAACCAAAATCTCAAAGCCTTGAGACAGAAGCTGAAACTTTCTATGATGCTCCATCTACTGTTTCAAGAACTCAAAGCCTTGAAGGAGAATATTCATGGATACCAAGAAAGAAGTTTAAGTACCTTGCAGATCATCCAGCTAATAACATTATATCAGATCCATCAACTGGAACTCAGACAAGAGGACAGTTGAAGAACTTGTGTGCTTTTAGTGCATTTGTATCTTTGATTGAACCTAAAAATACCAAGGAAGAACTAGAAGATGCAGACTGGATCATTGCAATGCAGAGTGAGCTGAATGAGTTTGAAAGAAACAAGGTATGGAATCTGGTTCCCCGACCTAAGGAGAAATCAGTTATTGGAACCAAATGGGTATTCAGAAACAAGCTTGATGAGAATGGCAAAGTGGTAAGAAATAAAGCCAGACTGGTGGCTCAAGGATATAATCATGAAGAAGGTATAGATTATCAGGAGACTTTTGCTCCTGTTTCCAGGTTCGAAGCTATTAGAATACTTATTGCATTTTCATCTCACAATCACATAAATCTTTATCAAATGGATATCAAATGTGCTTTTCTGAATGGATATTTACAAGAAGATGTTTTTGTAGCACAACCACCTGGTTTTGAAGAAGAAAACTTTCTTGATCATGTTTATAAACTGGACAAAGCTCTTTATGGGTTAAAACAAGCTCCAAGGACTTGGTATGATAGACTTTCAAAATTTATACTTGAAAATAATTCCAAAAGAGGCCTAGTTGATAAAACTCTTTTCATCTAACATCATCAAAGTGATTTGTTAGTAGTTCAGATCTATGTAGATTATATTCTATTTGGTGCGACTAATGATGCTCTTTCAAAAGATTTTTCTAGTCTAATGTGCAGGGAGTTTGAGATGAGCTTAATGGGTGAACTGAATTTCTTTCTTGGACTTCATATCTTACAAATGAAGAAAGGAATTTTTGTACATCAAGGAAAGTATACCAAAGACTTATTGAACAAGTACAATATGTCACAGTCCAAGGTGCTTAAAACCCCTATGAGTTCATCACTCTCTTTAGACAAGGATTCAAATGTTAAGAGTGTGAATCAAAAGGAATACAGAGGTATGATTGGATCACTGTTGTATTTAACTGCTAGTAAACCTGATATTATGTTCAGTGTCTGTATGTGTGCTAGATTCCAAGCAGATCCTAAGGAAAGTCATTTAACTGCAGTCAAAAGAATTTTTAGATATTTGAATGGAACCAGAGACTTGGGGCTTTGGTATCCAAGAAGATCTAATTTTATGTTGACGGGCTATTCATATGCAGATTTTGCAGGATATAAAGTAGACAGGAAGAGTACTTCTGGATGCTGTCAATTTCTTGGATCTTCATTGATCAGTTGGCATTCTAAAAAGCAAAATTATGTAGCATTATCAACTGCAGAAGCTGAATACATTGCAGCTGGAGCTTGATGTTCACAAGTGTTATGGATTGCTCTGCAACTTAGAAACCTTGGTTACAATTTAAGAAATGTGCCTATTCATTGTGACAACACAAGTGCTATTTCAATCTCTAAGAATTCAGTCCAGCACTCAAGAACCAAACACATAGAAGTGAGACATCATTTTCTTAGAGATCATGCAGAACAAGGTGATGTTGTTTTAAATTTTATTTCTACTTCTATGCAGATTGCTGATATTTTCACTAAACATTTACCAGATGATAGGTTTTTATATCTAAGGCTTGAATTGGGGATGTTAAACAAGGATGCATTGGTTTAGGGGAGTATCAATACTTATATGTGATTATGTGTTGAAATCTCAAAGCCTTGAGATTATACTTTCCAAAGCCTTGAAAGTATAGCTCAAAGCTTTGAAGTTTCACAAACTGCAGAAAATCTCAAGGCCTTGAGATTGTTCTCCAGGTCTTGAAAATATCTGTAATTTTAAAAAAAAAATGGATCATCAAAATATTATATCTTATCTTTTTAGATAGCTGTATAATATTTGAATTACTCAGAGAATTTTCTAAAATATCCAAAAATATTTTTTCAAGATCTTTTTTGCATGTTGATTTAGCAGAGTCCTTTTTTGACTCATCCTTTTCAACCTACTTTAGTTGAAAGTCAGGGCTTATTCCTCTCATTCTCTCTCAATTCTCTACGACTCTTCTCTCTCTCTCTCTCAATTTATCTCAATCACATTCTCTTCTCAAAACCCTAAACCCCAAAATGGAGCGCAAATCAGCCAGAATTCAGCAGCAGGTGAAGCCTTCTGGCAGATCCAAAAAGAGGGCAAATAAGAAGGAGAAGATAGTGATTTCTGATTCATATTCAGAAAACACTCAGAGCTTGCATGAGGACACTCCTCCTGCAAAGAAGTCCAGAACAGAGAAGGGAGATGAAGGCTCAAGCTTTGATCCACAGAAGGAGACAGAGGCTCAGGGTGGTGATCAACCTAGGTCAGAGAAGAATAAAGGGGGAGAAAAGAAAAGGGTTGGTGAAGAGGAAAAGGGGAAATCTGCTCAAGAAAGCAAGAAGAAACCATCTGAAGGAGAACAAGAAAAGAGCAAACCCTCAGAGAAGAAAACTAGGGTCAAGCAGGTTGCTGCTGCAACCAAGAAAGGTTATCAAGGTAAGAATTTACTTCCTACAGATTGGTTTGTTAGTTCTGAGGTTAAACCTGTATGGATGCAAGGTTATGCTTCATCTAAGGTAGCTTTCTATATTATGGTTTCTAAAGAATTGTTGGATAAATTGGAAATTTAGTGTATGAGAAAATTAAGAGAAACAACAGTTTGGAAGGTGTTAAATCCTAGTTCAAAAGCCTATCATAGGTTAACCATGTTGTTTTATCTGAATTTGGTTTCTGAAGGTGATGATACGATGGTGTTAACTTCAAAAGTGGATGGAATAGATTTGAGGTTAGATCATAGGAATTTTGCCAAAGTCTTGGGCATTCCTAGAAAGTATAATTTTGGAGATTACCCTGATAGGAATGAGTGTCTGGATAAGGCAAAGGATATGTTTTTCATTGATGGTGTACCCTCTGGTCCAAAGCAGTTGACACACTCTTTGCTCAACTGTGAAGCCAAAATCCTATTTACAATTCTGATGAGAAGTGTAGTTCCTAGGGAGAACTCAAGGGAGTTGGTGACTGATAAGGTTCTTATTTTGATGTATCTGATATCTCAAGGGTTTGAGATAGACTTGCCAACAGTAGTTATGGAGCATATGATTTATTGTGCAACCAGAACTAGAAACCATCCTCTTCCATATGCCAACCTGTTACCTCTTTTGTTTGATTATATTGATGTACCTGTGAAAGGAGAGGAAAAGATTACTGGAGGTTTTTGGTTGATTGTTGAGACTGCACTTCAGAGGATTGGGGTAGTTCAGACTGGGAAAGGATTGGAAGTTTTATTCAGATTTGTCAAAGGAGGAACTTGCAGAGAAGGATTTTGTGAAGCCAAAGGGGGCTACATCAGGGAACAGACAAGCCAATGAGGATTATTCTTTGTTGGTTGAGAAGTTTGAAGATTAGCAGGTTGAGATTGAAGATCTCAGATAAAGGTTATTTGACCTGTCAGCTGAATTTAACCAGTTCAAGGCCTTGATGAATGTTATGAATGGAAAGCTGGATGTTGTCATCAAGGGTTTGAACTTGGAGAAGATACCTTCTGCTACTAGTCATGACACCAGTGTGGATTCAGATGAAAGGCTGGGAGATTTCTTGAAGAAGAAGAAGAAGAAGCCAATTCCAGTGGTGCTTACTTCAAAGGATCTATGAACATACTGATGAAGAAGATGCTGGTGAAGACACAGGTGTTGATGCAGCTACAGAGGGGGATTCAGTGCAGGTTGAGAAGAAGGTGGATGAGATAATTCAAGAAGTTGTTGCAGAAGTGGAAGCTGAACATGAAGGAAATCAGTCTGCTGAAGATGCTGCAAGTGAAGAAGAAATTGGAGAAGGCTCAGAGAAAGGCCAGACATCAAAGAAGAATTGAAGATCATAAGAAGACCAAAGCCTTGACCTTCTATTTCTTTCTCTTTTTCTTTTCTGTTCTCAAGGCCTTGACTTTTTATCAATAATTTTGTTTAAGTTTTTTTTAAGAATCTGAGTAATGATCCAAAATTTCTTCATCCTTATTTGATGAAAGTCAAAAAGGGGGAGAAATTATGTGGTTTTCTGTTTCTTGATTATGTGGTTTTGTGTTTCTTGCAATACTTGAATAATAATAATACTCAGTTATTTTGGTTTAATCTGTTTTGTTATTAAATTACTGTCGTTATGTGTAAATCTTCCTGATAATCTGTGGTTTACTGGTTATATGTGGTATTATTGTCTATTGTATCTGCAATATGTGGTTATCTAATTTTTATAAGGAGTGGCAGGAAAACCTATACAAGACTGTAGGTTTTGTCTTTCATCAAGGGGGAGATTGTTGATTCAGAGACCCTTGAATGTGTTTTGGATGGTAATTGGTTTGAGTGATGAAAGACAAAGACAAAGACAGATGCAACAATGCAATTCAGATACTCCAAGGCCTTGAGAAAATTGGCAGAGCTTCAAAGCCTTGAGAGTTGTTCTTATCCGGCTAAATGTTCTAACAGTTTTGTGTTGCAGATTGGATATCTGATTACACAGATCAGGGATCTGTTGCATATACTCCTACTTTACATTATCAAAATATCTAACACAATTGCAGATGATCAGAACAGGAAGAATCAGAGTTTTCTGGATTTGACTTTGAATATCTGTGAAGCAAATTCAGAGCTCCAAGGCCTTGAGATATGCCTTGAGCTGCTGACAGTCTTACAGAACTAAGTTGATTCTTTCTTGCATGTTGTGATTCTTATTATTGTTATTATTCATTGAATTCTAAGAGTCTTAAACTTGTTTTTCATGATTTATATGTTTCAGAAGTTAAACATATTACTGTTCTAATCTTTTACCCAGTTTTATCAGAAACTGGATAACCAAACAGTGATAGTACTGTTATTTTTTTGGATTTTGTTGTTGTTGTTGTGTTTTAATGTTGTTGTAGGTTTGTTAAACGTGCAAGATCAATCTCAACAAACTCCAACGGATATCCACGTAGAGCTGTTTGAATTTCAGTTGAAAACAGAAGGAGGATTTGTAGGTGCTGAGATCCTAAAATCTCTCATTCAGTTGCAGCTGTGGATAAAAGAGACTGGTTTGAGATTTTGAAGGTAGAGAGGCTTGCAGAATACTCAGAAAGGTATGAAAAATTCGTGGGATATCATTCATTCAAACAAACACAAGGATTCAAGCTTCAATACAGATTTCAGAAGATCAAATTAATCCAGTTTCTAGAAGAACACATCCAGGCTTCAACATCTTATCTATTCTACTGTGTTCTTCACTTATTTTGTAATCTGTGTATATTTTAATTATCTTAAACCTCACTTAACCTGGTGGTTGGTTGTTCAAGTGAACAACAAGAGGTTCTTGTTAGCTCAACAGTTAGTAGCTGGTACTAGATAGGTTTGGAACCACAAGTTGTATAGGTGTAAGGAAAATCACTTAGGCTTGAAGATCTAGGGCTGTTTCTGTGTGAGTAACAAGAAGTGTTTGCCCAATCCTGGTGGGATTAGATCCCTCAGGCAGAGATTAGGTCCATAGGGACTGAACTCTGTAAATTGCTTTGTGTTCTTTACTTTACAGTTTGATTATTATCTGCTGCACACAACTCAAATCAAACTAGGGTTCATAAGCTGTTTAGAACTGGTAATAGTTCAAGGCCTTGAAGCTTTCTTTTTTGCCTTTTAAAGTTTCAGACGGTTTTCTAAAATCTCAAGGACTTGAGATTTGAGTTTCACACAAAGCTAATCTGTTTAGTTTTGAGTTTTGCAAAAATTTCCATACTCTATTCAACCCCACTTCTAGAGTATTTAGGTCCTGTATTTAGTCTACATTACACACTTTCACATTGAACTAATAGTTCGATCGGGCGAACTATGTCAGTTCGATGACAATTCTCTTAGAACCTACAATCTCTCCATAGAAATCATAATTTGACTTATCGACTCACAGTTCGATGGTGATTTTCTTGCGACTTTTAAAATAGTCATATTGAACAAACAGTTTGCTAGGTCGAAACCCGAGTTCGATGGAGTTGTTCAAGAACTTCAAGGAAAATGCCTATCGAAGAATGAGATTGTGTTGTCGAATTCCCAGCTCGATGGAGTTGTTCCAGAATTTGAAGGAACATGCCTATCGAACAATGAGTTTGTGCTGTTGAACTATGAGTTTGTCTCCTTACAGTTCATCGAACTGTGAGTTCGACAACACGAACTCATTGTTCGATAGATCTGTTCCATAACATATTTTTTGTTCATCTCGGGATTCGCTATATGTTTTGCTATTTCCATCATACCAACAACAACAAATGATAAAAAACAAAAATATAAGCATGTAAGTATCTTACCTAGCAAGAAGAAGAAAGTTTCCACGACAAATCCTCAAAAATTCAAGCTTTCAAAGAGAACCCAACAATGGAGTTTTTGAGATTTTAAGAGGAGTAGATGAGAGATGAAGAGAGTTTAAATTGTTCTCTTCAAATTTTCAGATGATTTATGTACTAGGTAGTTATATATGTCATAGGTTGGTGGAAAATTGAAGAAATAGAAATGAGGGAGCTTTCGACAGAAAACCCCCTTGCAGTATCAGTTCGCTGACACTACGCTACCAACAGTTTCAATTTTGACACATAACCCCCTTGCAGTATGTATTTCACTGACATCGCGCACCAATCTTAATAACGCCGTTAGTGGACATGGATTTCCGTCAATGACGTGTCATTGCAGTATGGAAATTGACACATAACCCCCTTGCAGTATGTGTTTTACTGACATATCGCACCAAAAATAAAATAAAAAAGTTTTGTTTCTTTTATAAGTAAGTTTCTTTTTAAAATTTAGCTTTTTAAATAATAAAATATATTATTTATATATTAAGAATGCAACGCATAATAATTATTTATTTTTATTTTTATTTTTAAGTGTAAAGTGTCTTTTAGCCTTTATTAAAAAGGTATGGCTTTCTTTTTTTATCTTTTTTATTAAATAAATAGCACAGATATGTCCACATAATAAGATTAGAAAAGTACATACAGAAAAAACTATAGATTTTTTATTCTATTAATATTTTCTAAGAAAAAATATCTCATTTGACCTTTTTCTTGTAGTTACTAAAGAATTTTTTTCTTAGTTAAGAGATAGAAATGTTTCATAAAAATTGCCTTTTTTAGCCGTCATTAATTAGACATGATTATACATCGACATTCTAAAAGAGATTATTTTTAGTTTTGAATATTTTATTAAGGCTCATTAAACATTTTTTCTTTTGCATTAAATAAATAGCAACGATCTATCCACAAAAAACAATGAAAAGAACACACTCAGAGAAAAAAAAAAGTATCTTTTGTGCTATTAATATTTTCTCAAAGGTTTATTTTCTAAAATGTATGTCTTTTAACCATATAAAACACACTTGTACTTTATATTTTTTACTGAAACATAACAAATATTTATTACATGAAAGTGATACATTTTGTTTAAACGATTACATTTTTTTATACAAAAAACTATAATTAAATAATAATTTTATTTAAAAGAGAAACTATTTTTTTTAGATTTTTAGTGCGCAATGTCAGTAAAACCCATAGTGCAAGGGGGTTATGTGTCAATTTTCATACTGTAGCGCCACGTCACTGACGGAAATCTGCATCCACTAACGGCGTTAATATATTTGGTGCGCGATGTCAGCGAAATACATACTGCAAGGGGGTTATGTGTCAAAACTCAAACTGTTGGTAGCGCAGTGTCAGCGAACTGATACTGCTAGGGGGTTTTCTGTCGAAGGTTCGAAATGAGGAGGTGGGTGATGACATTTATGTTGCTAGCATGAGATTGGAAGGGTGAATGGGGAAGAGGATGGCCTTTGCTAGTAAAGTTGTGTTGATCAAGAACACTGTGAGCTGTATCCCAACATATGTGATGTAAATTTTTATACTCCCTAAGAATTTTCTAAAAATTCTAGATTCTAAAGCTGCAAACTTCTGGTGGGGAGATTCAGCAGAGAAAATAAAAATCCACTATAAAAGTTGGGGGTATTTATGTCAAAGCAATGAAAGTGGAGGTTTGGGGTTTAGAGATGCAGGAAGCTACAACAAAGATTTAGTGTCCAAATTGGCTTGGCAGATGTGGACTGATGAAAAGGTCCCTTGGGTCCAAATTTTGAAGAAAAAATACTGCAGAACCCTCAACTTTGATCAGGCGGAAACAAAAACCAGTGACTCTTATTTTTGGAAAGGTTTATTAAAGTGCAGGGACATAATTGGCAAGGAGGCTCTGAAATCAATTGGCAGCGGTGAAACAATCAACATTTGGTCAGAACCTTGGGTGCCTAATCTGGAAGCTAACAAACCAAAACCCCCCGACAATCTAGAAGTAGCCCCCAAATTTGTGCATGAGCTTATTGACTGGGAACAAAGAAGATGGAAAGATGAGTTTAGGAGAGATGGTTCTTGCAAGAAGGCAGAAGACAAATTGAAAAGCTGGTAATCCCTTTGAAGAAGACTGAAGACCAATCGATATGCAAAGATAGCAAAACTGGGGGCGTCTCTGTGAAATATGTTTACCAATTGCTGATGAAGGAAAAAATGCAGGAGAATGTGATTAATAAAGAAATGTGGAGCTGTCTATGGAAACTTAAACTACATAATAGACTCAAGATTTTACTTTGGAGGATAGCTTCCTACTCTCTACCCACCAGAGTCAACATCTGCAGCAGAATGGTTTATGACAACAATTTGTGCCCTGCTTGCTCTATACAGATTGAAGATGTGCTGCACTCTTTGTTTCATTGTAGCCTTCCTAGAGCTGTGTGGTTCATGTTGTTGGGGTTAAAGACTGATTGCCTAACTCACCTGACTCTAAGACAGTGGATAATGATGTTGTTCAAAGAATTGAAAGGTGAAACCAGGAATGGTTACAAGGTGGAGATTCTAGCAGCAGTCACTCTTCAAGCTTTATGGAGACACAGGAACAAGTCTTGGAGCAATCCAAAAGAGGTGGTGCAAACTAATTATGTGCAGAATTTGAAACTAAAATATTTGGAAGATTATAGAGAACACTCTAAGAAGGAAATTTAGGAAACTATCACTGGTGAAGCTGCAAGCAGTAATATGCTCTCTGAAAATTGGAAAGCTCCTAATCAAGGTGGGTGGAAGGTTAATTGTGATGCTAGTTTAAAAGACAAGAAAGTGGGCATTGGTATTTGCATCAGAGACTGTGGAGGTACACTTAAGGTTATGAAGGTGGATAGTAATGGTGAATGCTCTGTTCATGAAGCTGAACTGAAAGCTGTGGAGTTAGGTGTGACTGAAGCTTTAAAACTAAATCTGCAGTTGGTGTGTTTTGAAACAGACTCCACAATGGTAGTTAACGTTTTAAAAAACCCTTTGTTCGCTAGCAGGGAATGGAGGACCAGAGTAGCTTGCTTAAATGAGGTCCTTCTTCAGCGGGGGTGGTCTCAACATGAAAGGTAATGGTTTAGCTCATAGTTTAGCTAACTGGGCTAGGGGTTCTAATAGAAGTGGTTAGGTTAGTGTAGACAATATGTCTGAGGAAATTTGTAATGCTATGTTTCTGGACCAATCTGGTCTTTTGCTTTAAGATATTCCCATCCATTCTATCCAAAAAAAAAAATGAGAAGGAGGAGAGAAAGAGAGGGAGTTTGTTTCTAAAATAGAGTAGATGCTTTTACTGCTAAGGTTGTTGCTTTTTTTAAAGGGTGGGACCCATTTTTTGGTTAGTTAGTAAGGAAATGTATTACGTATTGATGTCCATTCCCCTACATGTCTTCAATTCATGTCCTTTTTCCTCTTACTAATGGACATAATGTCCATTCTCCAACTTCACGGGGAGAGAGAGAGGGACGGTAAGAGAGGGCTTCATTTCACCATAATGCACCCGGCTCCCACTTTGTTTGCTAGAAGCTTTTCAAATACCCCCTTGCCTCTTAGAACGTTGAGAAAATTGCAACTTAACCCCTATTTCGTTAGAGATGCTTCAAAATATCTCTTTAAAATGTTTAGAACCTTGCACTTTAGCCCCAATCCGTTAGTATCTTCTCTTTTTCACCCTTGAATGTGACTTTAGCCTTCGAACTTCAATTTTTCTTCTAACTTGGACCTTCAAATCTTCAATAATCTTCCAATCAAGCGCCCCCAAGTATCTTCTTCATGTCTCTTGGCCCCTCCAAAGCGTCTCAAATCATCATTCAAGCTCTCCCCTAGCTAGCCTATTGTTTAAAGCATGTCTTTTCCTACAAAACAAGATAAAAATAAGCAAAACCACGAAAACAAGCACAAGTCTAGAAAGACAGATATAGTACATAAATTACACATAAAAGCAAGTTATCAAGTGTTCAATAACCTACTAAAACATGCAATTCTAAGTACTTAACAGTACTTGCACAAGGTTTGTCAGATTATTGACTATTTCTTATAGTTGGGTGGCATGCATGTGTTGCTAGACACCGCTCCATTTTAGTAATCGTTACAACAACTAAATTGGAACCTGTGGGGTCACACGTCATATGGATTAAACTAGACTTGTGAATTAATTAATATGATTAATTAAATAGAAGGATTAATGTGCAATCACATGTAAACTTAGTAGGACTAATTTGCAATGTGGACTAATCCATGTAAGGACATGATTAGTAGAGGGGCTAATATGAACACTCCTAGCTTATTTTCTCTAAGAGTGTCATAATTGTTACTACCTCTGTTTCTTCTCTATCACACCGTTTTGACTTTTGTCACTATTCACTGGGTCACTTTGACCCGGTGATTTTTGTAGCAAAATAATACAATTTTTTGATAATTTTTTCATAGTGTTGTAGATTAAAAATTGCTCTATAACACGGTGAAAAAATTATCAAAAAATCGAATTGTTTTGCTATTCAAATCACAAGGTCAAAGTGACCCAGATACGAGTAAAAAAGTCAAACCGGTGTGATAGAGAAGAAACGGAGGTAGTATAACACAAGGAGAGAACAAAGCAAGGAGAGAGAGAAAAACAAGCCTATGCCAAAGCCTAGACCCATCCCCCCCCCCCCACCGTGCGCCGTCGGCCTCAAGGAGGCGCGCCGCCCTTTGGTTTGCGTGATCTTGATTCTTCTTCTTCCTCCTTCCATCCATTGCTAGCACAAGATGTGGAAGGACTTTAGAGCTTGATCCTAGGCGTGGACTATCCATAGAGACGTGAACAATATTTCACATGTGAAGTCATCCAAGGAGACAAACATGGTATTTGATACTAAATCCTATACAATCGTTATGATGTCTAGTCATATGATCCTTGGAGGGTCTTGTGTGGATCTTTATTTTTTTTATTCCGCTCTGTAATCCGTTAAAAAACACTTAAATGGTATCAGAGCCACATGTCATAGAGCATAACATAGTTTATGTGTTACGTTTATGTCAATTTTACACCTTAATTGTTTAATATCGCGTAAAACTGAATAATTAAGCATATTGATGTAATTTTGAATATGGTTCAACCAAATAATATCTAATATTACATGGGATGTAAGGATTAGTGAATTGGATCACATATGATGTGTAATTTTAGATCTTGAAAAATTAGAGTTATGGCACAAATTGGAAAAGGGGGTTTTCAGTTTGGAAATAACTAAACTTGGGCAACAAGGAAGAAGAAGTTACTTTGGAAACAACTCCTAAAACGGTTCAGCCCCTTATTGGACCGTCCCCCTCTTTTTTTCCGCCCAATCATGCCACGACCAAGGGGCCAGGCCTCCCTAGCGCACGGCCTAGCCATGTGGGCTAGGGGCAGGCAGGCCCAAGGCTTTTGTGGCGGTCCTTTGGAGTTCGGCCAAGTGGGTTGGTGGGCCCCTTGGACCGTTTTGACCCCAGTTCATCCGAAAAAAACTAAAATTGACCAAGCGCATTAAAATTGGATTTTAAATATTTATATGCTATTCGCATGGTGGTTGGATATGGCCTTAGGTGCGGATGTAGTGATTGTTGTATTTTGTGGTTTGGTTTTACGGCCTGCGAGCCGGTCTTCTTCTCAACTTGTGATATCTCTCTATTTAGTATACATGCTAGCTAGTATTAGATAAAGGAGATGATATCAAATACATGGAGAAGAAGCCTAAAGAATAGAAGAAACCACAAGATGGCGGCATTCCACAAAGATATCGAGCATGGACTAAAAGATGGAGGCACATGGAGATGAGCTTGCTATTTGTTTGGGTTCATAGATATTCTCATTGGCTTGGGAATATCTTAGTTTAGAGGCTATATCCATATCACGTTTAATTTTTGTTTGTGGTTGTTTAATTTATTGTATTGTTATTTTATTGTTGATGTATGGTTGATACAAGCAAAATTGGTAACAAGATAATACAACCCAGATCTTTTATTGAGAGTTTTCCCAACTCAAAATAAGTAAATCAGTTGATATGGATCAACAAAACAATTAAAATTGGAAAGAAAATCCCTCCAATTTAAAAATTGCGTTTTGCCTTCTCATTACTTAAACACTCATCATGATAATGCTTTACCAAGCTCGTGCATGCCAAAGCAAGGCAACTTGGATCATCATGACGTGATGCGATGGCAAAAGCAAGTAATGTGAAACTGTTTGAGTAAGAGGTTGAACACAACTAGGTGATTTTAATAGGATTAAAATCCAAGAGAAAACCAATTAGAATTATCTATGGGATAGATAAATAAGGAGTTATTTGCCCAATTGAACTAAGAATTTCATGGGGATGCAATTGGAATGTTTCTACCTAAATAACTAAGTTTTGGATGACTTGCCAAAGCAAGCTCAAAAGGAAGTGAAATATAGATCTTGGCCCAACAAGAAAACATAATGATATTTTCTGCATTAATATTGAGTGTTATTATTCCGAGAAAAATAGTGGGAGGTTTATTTATTAATCTAGCCATTATTAAATGTAGTGAATTGTTCAAAAAATACTAAAACTTGTATATTTGTCATTTTGTAGAACTCCAATGGCAAACAATTCTTCGAATTCATCACATTCCTTATGAGCAGTCATTGAGAAGGAAAAGCTTTCTAGAAAAAAATTTCTAGAGTGGTACAGGAACTCGAGAATCTTTCTCAAGCAGGAAAATAGTTTGTACAATCTAGAGGAGAAAGTTACTGAGGGTCCAGAAAACAATTATGCTTCAGCCATAAAGGCGCATCAAAAGATCGTTGACGATGCCAATGATGCGGCCTGCATTATGCTTTGCAACATGAACTCTGAGCTTCAGAAGCAACATGAGAACCTGGCTGCGTTTGATAATCATTCACTTGAGGCAGCTCTTCCAATAGCAGGCGAGGGTTGAGCGGTATGAGGTTTCCAAGGCATTATTCAAATGTCATCTATCAAAAGGAAACCCTGTGGGCCCTCACGTGCTCCGTATGATCGGATACTTGGAGAGCCTCACACGCATAGGGTTTCCATTGGGAAGAGTTGGCGACTGATCTCATCTTGCAATCATTGCCTGATAATTATGAACAGTTCATAATGAACTCTAACATGAATGAGATCGTCAAGCCTCTTCCAGATTTACTCAATATGTTGAGGACAGCTGAACAAAGCATCAACAAGGGAAAGGGAAAGGGAAATAATGATGGTTAGCAAAGGAAAGAGCAAAATGTTTTCTTCTACCTCCAAAGGGAAAGGTAAGTCAGTTGCCAAACCTGAGGACGTTGCCCTTAAACCTGCTGATGGCGTTGCCAAGGGCGTGACTAAGGGTGATTATCACTACTGCAATCAGCTTGGACACTGGAAAAGGAACTACCCAAAGTATCTGGAGGATAAAAGGCTTGGAATAGTGATTCCACCACCAGCATGTATTTTTGTTATAGATGTCAATTTAACAATCTCTTCATCTTGGGTGCTGGATACTGGATGTGGATCTCACATTTGTCGAATGTGCAGAATCTAAAGAGAAGTAGAAGATTGGCTAAAGGGGAGATAGATCTGCACATTGGGAATGGATCAAAGGTTGATGCGTTGGCCGTGGGCGTGTACGAGATGTCTTTGCCTCCAGGATTAGTAGTAGAATTAAATAATTACTATTTTTTGCCTGCTATGAGCAGAAACATTATTTCTATTTCTTGTTTGGTCAAGGATGGTTTTGCTATTTCAATAAAGGAGAATTGTTGCTCCATTTATTTTGATAGTATTCAGTATTGTGCGCAATTATTTAATGCATTATATATAATTGATCTAAGTAATCCTGTCTATAACATAAATACCAAGAGAATTAAAATGAATGTTTTAAATCATACTTATCCATGGCACTGTCGTCTAGGACATATAAACGAGAAACGTGTATCTAAACTCTATAAAGATGGATTTCTAGACTCATTTGATTTTGAATCATATGAGACATGTAAGGCTTGTTTATTGGGAAAGATGACAAAGTTTCATCTAAATAAGATAGGTGAGAGGACTAGTGAGAAAATTGCATCGTGCATATTGATGTATGTGGGCCATTTGCCACGCCTTCCAGGGATGGTTACGTCTATTTCATTACATTTACTAATGATTTCATTAGATATGGTTTTGTATACCTTATGAAGGCCAAATCCGAATCATTTGAAAAGTTCAAAGAGTTCAAGAATGAAGTAGAGAAGCAACTTGGCAAAAGTATTAAGGCTCTAGGATCGGATCGTGGAGGAGAATACTTAAGACAAGAGTTTGATGACTATCTTAGAGAGTTTGGGATCTTGTCCCAACTCACTCCACCCGGAACGCCGCAATAGAACGCGTGTCTTAGAGGAGGAATCGAACAATGTTGTACATGGTTCGATGTAAGATGTGTCAAACTGATCTTCCATTATCATTTTGGGGCCACACTCTACTGTGTGCAGCTTTCACCATTAACCGTGTTCCATCAAAATCGGTCATGAAGACTCCTTATGAGATGTGGAGTGGGAGGTGTCCCACACTGTCCTTCATGAGGTTTTGGGGCAGCAATCTCTATGTAAAATGTTTACAAACAGACAAGCTCGGTCCCAATTCGGATAAGTGTAAGTTTGTGGGATACCCTAAAGAAAATAAGGGATATTACTTCTACAATCCAATCGAGAACAAAGTGTTTGTTTCCCCTTCGGGCGTGTTTCTAGAAAGAGAGTTTTTCTTTAAAGAAGCGAGTGGGAGGACTGTTGAACTTGAAGAAGTTCAAGATCTACAAACTACAAATCCTACTACGGAATATGAGCAGGAACGACAAGATGTTGTGGAGCATCCTGTTAAAGTAACACAAGAGCTTTGTAGGTCTAGTAGAGTGAGCCAGGAGCCCGAGAGATATGGACTTCTCGTGACTTATCCTGGTGACGCGTTGCTCATGGCTGATGAGCCTACTACCTATGGAGAGGCCATGGAAGGGCCGGACTCTCAGAAGTGGCTTAATGTTGGGTTTTGACGTAGGTAACGCAGCGGAATAACAAAATTTCCTGCTCAATCCCACCAAGGATCACAGGAAGAGACAATCATAACATGATAAGAGCATAGAAGATGTGTACCTTTTGGTTCGGGAGATCACACGAAGAATAGTGTCTTCGTCTCTACTGTTTATCCATGTCTATTGGTGATATCTAGATCTTCCTTCTCCTAGTGCTATCTTGGACCGGAGGAAGAGGAAGAAGGAATCACACAACGAAGAAAAAAGAGAGGGTTCGGCCTCTCTTTGTGGCCGACGGGTAGGGGCTGACGCAAGGGGGCTTCGGCCTCCTTGTGGTCTTGCTCTCTCTCTCTTGCTTTCTCTCCCACTCACTTATGTTATGAGCATAAGTTGTGGGAAGGAAGCTAGAAGCATCCTTTATATAGTCCAACAACTCCTTCTTAACTACATAAAGGCCCTTCCTAATCCTACATGATCTTGGATTAGTCCCTTCGTTGCATATTAGTCCTACTATTTGCAAGGTATTGCAAATGATCCTTCTATTTAATTAATCATATTAATTAATTCCCAATTCTAGTTCAACTCTATTAGACGTTTGACCCCATAGGTTCTACTTAGTTGGTAGTAACTTATTACTAACATGGAGCGGTGTCTAGCAACACAACCATGCAGCCCAACTAATAACAATAAATCACTGATCCCGACAAACAATGTGCCCAATATCACATATTGCATTATCCCTTTGTCTCCATATCCGGATTGGACACGAGACATAAATAGTCACACTCGTATATCCAATCCATAGTTTCTCGATCCTGGGAATATGATTATGCAAGCAGATAACATCAATATCTCCATATTGATTTATCCGAGTCTGGCAAGACATTCAATAAGCACCATCCCTCGAGTGTCCATCGATATTTACTCCCATTATGTGGGAGGGACAAATCCTTTCTACATCACTACGATCTCTAATCTTGCTTCCTATCATCCCCGATAGCTATCTTTATAGTCGCCCGGTTAAGGCACAACGTTGGATAACATCAAAGCATGATATTCCACAACTAGAGTATCTAGTGACTTCAAGTGTAAGGATTACAATATAACTGGCACTACGAGAAGCGATTGTGACTTTAACATAATCTAGTGTATCCTTCTCGTTGTGAGTCAATCCAGTATTCCATTACTCCTAATGCATACCCATGTGTTAGACTTTATATCTCCATATCAATCTACACACATACTAGTCTATATTTGATCTTCCTATCAACCAATATAATGGACTAGGAATATTTAAGATAAAAAACACATTGTATCTAAGGACTTCACTATATTAAATATCAAAATAATTTATAAATGAATATTATAGCCAAAACATTGTTCATACTAAATATAGATTGCCTCTAGGGAATCTATTCCAATAGTCTCCCACTTTCACTAGAGCCAATCTGGTGAATCTCGTTTGCCTATAGATCTAGCGTGCCCTTCATGCTTTCGCTGCGCAAGTCGCTTTGTGAGTGGATCTGAAAGATTGTCATCCGTTGGAATCATGCACATCTTCACATCTCCTCGATCGATCATATCACGAATAAGATGGAAGCTCCTAAGTACATGCTTCGATTTCTCGTGTGATCGTGGTTCCTTGGCTTGTGCGATCGCTCCGGAGTTGTCACAATACAACTCTATGGGATCCACGATGCTAGGGACCACAGCTCAGTGATAAAACTTTTTTTTATCCAAACTGTCTCTTTTGCTGCTTCCGCAGCAACAATATACTCAGTTTCAGTTGTAGAATCAGCAACTGTCCCTTGCTTGGAACTCTTCCAACTCACAGCTCCTCCATTCAGGCAAAACATGTATTCTGACTACGATATGTAGTCATATTTGTTGGTTTGGAAGCTTGCATCAGTGTAACCAATTACACTTAGCTCTTCCTTACCTCCAAATATCAAGAACGCATCCTTATTTCGCTTCAGTGTAACCACTTACACTTAGCTCTTCCTTACCTACAAATATGAAGAACGCATCATTAGTTCTTCTCAAGTACTTTAGGATGTTCTTGACAGCAATCCAGTGACTTTCACCCGGATTGGACTGATATCTGCTCACCATACTCAACGCGTATGATACGTATTGTCTAGTGCACAACTTGACATACATGATGGATCCTATGGCCGAAGCATAGGGTATCATACTCATGCGGTCCTTCTCAGTCTCATTGGAAGGACAGTCAGTCTTAGAAAGAGTGACTCCATGCGACATGGGCAAGAATCCCTTTTTGGAATCTTGCATGTTGAACCTCTTCAACACCTTGTCTATATATGTACTTTGAATTAGGCCGAGAAACTTTCTAGATCTATCCCTATATATGTTTATACCAAGTATATAGGCTTCATCTCCTAAGTCCTTCATTGCGAAACACTTTCCTAGCCAATATTTAACAGATTGCAAAGTAGGAATATCTTTTCCATTAGTATGTCATCCACATACAGGACCAAAAACACTACAGAGCTCCCATTAACCTTCTTGTAAACACATGGCTCATCTTCGTTCTTGATGAAGTTAAACTCTTTGACTGCGTCATCAAAATGTCGATTCCAACTCCTAGAATCTTTCTTTAATCCATAATTTGACCTTTGCATCTTAAAAACTTTATTGGCATTCACTGGATCTTCAAAACCATGAGGTTGTGTCATGTTCACGTCCTTGAGGAGGTTCCCATAAAGGAACGCTGTTTTGACATCCATTTGCCAAATCTCATAGTCATAGTATGCTGCAATAGCAAGCAGGATTCGAATGGATTTAGTCATGGAGACTGGTGAAAAGGTCTCATCATAGTCAATACCATGAATCTGTCTATACCCTTTAGCCACCAATCGCCCCTTGTAGGAAACTACCTTGCCATCCATGTCGGTCTTGTTCTTGAAGACCCACTTGCACCCTATGGGCCGAGCCCTTTCGGGTGGTTCCACCAAAGTCCATACTTTGTTGGTGTACATGGAATCCATTTCGGATCTCATGGCTTCTAGCCACTTCTTGGATTCTGGGCCTTTCATGGCCTCCCTGTAGGTTGGAGGCTCATCATCTATGAGTGGTATGTGTTAAGGATCGTAAATTGCATATTTTAGTATGTTAACGAACTCTTCATAACTTGCTAATATGTGTAATTTATCTATTTTATCTCTCTTTCTAGACTTATGCTTATTTTCGTAGTTTTGGTTGTTTTTCCCTAATTTTGTAGGTGAAAACGTGCTTTAAAACGCAAGAGGCGAGCTAGGGGACCTTAAACGATGAATTTGAAGAGGATTTGCGGCTCAAGAGCCATGAATAAGGGACTTGGATGACTTAATTTGAAGAATAGTTGAAGATTTAAGGGCCTATTTGAGAAGACAAGAGAAGAATTGGGGCCATTATTGAAGATCTAGAAGTCAAAAGTGAAGGTCAAGGGCCAAAATAGATAAGAAACTAACGGAAGTGGGGCTTAAGTGCAAGTTTTGAAACGTTTTAATGGCTATTTTGAAGGATACTTAACGGATTGGGGTAGTTTGTGCAGTTTTTCAAATGTTTTAAGAGGATCCGGGGGTCTTTTAAAACGCATCAGCAACCTAGGGGGTTTTTATTGCAATTTTCGCTGAACAGCACACACCAGCGTGTATCTCTCTCTTCCCCGTCGCAGAACCCAGCAGAAACCTCCATAGAAGACGTCAGAAGCTTCGTCCCAGCCTCGTTGGTGCACCAAATCGCCACGAAATCACTCAAAATCGGTACCAATCAACTCCCCAGCCCAAGAGCTCTCTAGTACACCTCTCAATTCGGCCCAAATCGCAAGTGAAGAAAAAGCCCCAATATGCTAGGGTTCCTGAGAGCTGCTGTAAATCAACGAAGGAGGGTTTCTTAGATCAATTGGAGGGCGGAGATCATATCTTGGAGGCCACGAAATGAATCCCCAAAGCCTATATAAACTGGGTTGTCGAATGAAGAAGGGGCTGCTCTCTCACGATTTTTTTCTGAAGCGAACCTTTGTCCTTCTCTCTTCTCCCTCGTTCTGGCACCTGTCCAGGTCTGTGCTTGGTGATTCCGAGCTCAATCTTGAGCTATTCCGGAGCCAAGCACAACCATAGAGGGAGAGAGGGTCGGATTCTTCAGTTTCCGGTCACTTTTATGCATTTTCCGGTCACTTTTCCGGACTGTTTCTGTGCTAAGTAGCTGCTGAGTTCTCATCTACTGTTAGATTCATTTTCTGAGAATTGTTAGCTGCTATTGAAGTATTGGATCAAATCGTAGTAGTTGAAATCAAGTTGTTGGGTTGAAATTTGAGATTATATTGTGTAGTTCTTGAACTTGAGTATGAATATAGTGAAGTTATCTTTGAAGATACTTGATATCTCTTGTGTTGCACTCTCAAACATGAGTAGCTAATTGTGTTGTTGGATTGATTGGTGATCCTAGTTGATTCTTGAAACTCGAATATGTTTTTGTTTTGTGTTTTGTTGTTTGAGAGATTGAATTCTTGAGTTCTATGAGTTGAAATAGGAATCGCTATTGTGGCTTGATTGAGTATGTGGATTTCAATCGAAATAGGCATACTCAATGCTTGAGGCAACATTGATTTGGATTTCTCCATTTGAACTCACGGATTTAACTCTCAAGCAAATGAGTTGGTTGTTGAAATCGGGTTACATGAATCACTAGGAGATCCAATTGATCCAACTTTTCTCTTACTAGTTCTACAAACTCGTTGGCAACGTCTTTTTAATTGCCTAGTTGTTTACTAAGTTTCTTTGAATTGTTTCACACAAATCCTTGCTCCATCACTTGAGTGGTGGATTTTGAAGCTTGGCTAGCTATAAAGCCTTTGAGAAACTCGTTTTGTTAATTTAGTTAGTTGCTTAGTAAGTTTACTAGTTAGTTTAGAGTGTTTAATCTCTTTCCCAATCCTTGTGGAAATCGATCCCGTTCTTACTCGGGTACTACTTAGAACGATATTCCTATACTTGGGAATTATCGTCAACAGTATGTCATCGGGCTCTGTCACGAGAAGTCCGTATCTCTCTGGCTCATGACGTACTCTTCCTGACCTACTGATTTCCTGTGTTACCTGAACAGGTTCTTCCTCAACAACTTGCGGTTCCTGCTCATGTTCCATCATTCTTGAATTTCTTCATGTTCTATAGTCCTCCCACTTGGTTCTTTAGAGACAAACTCTCTTTCTAGAAACACGCCAGTCCGAGATACAAACACTTTGTTCTCGGTGCAATGTAGAAATAATATCCTTTTGTTTCCTTAGGATATCCCACAAATTTACACTTATCCGCTTTTGGCCCGAGCTTGTTTGTTTGTAAACGCTTTACATAGACATCTCAGCCCCAAATCTTCATAAATGACACTATGGGACGCTTCCCAGTCCATATCTCACAGGTGTCTTCATCAACGATTTGGATGGAACACGGTTAATGGTAGAAGCTGCCGCCATTAGAGCATGTCCCCAAAATGATATTGGAAGATCTGTTTGAGTTATCATAGATCACACCATATCCAATCGTGTGCGAGTCCTCCTATCGGACACGCCATTCTATTGTGGAATTCCGGGTGGAGTGAGATGGGATACTATCCCACATTCTCTAAGATATTCATCTAACTCTTGGCTCAAGTATTCTCCTCCACGATCCGATCGTAAAGCCTTAATACTTTTACCAAGTTTCTTCTCTACTTCATTCTTAAATTCCTTGAACAATTCAAAGGATTCAGATTTGGCCTTCATAAGGTATACAAATCCATATCTACTGAAATCATCAGTAAACGTAATGAAGTAGGTGTAACCACCTCTAGAAGGCGTGGGGAACGGCTCACATACATCGGTATGTATGAGTGCCAGTAACTCACTAGTCATCTCACCTTTCTTATTGAAAGGGGACTTTGTCATTTTTCCTAATAAACAAGATTCGCATGTCTCATATGATTCTAAATCAAATGAGTCTAGAAGTCCATCCTTATGGAGTCTAGATACGTTTCTCATTTATATGGCCTAAACGACAGTGCCATAGATATGTAGGATTTAAATCATTAGTTTTAATCCTTTTGCTATTTATGTTATAGATGGGATTTAGATCAAGGATATACAATCCAATAGACAAATGCGCACCACAGTAGTGCATACTATCAAAATAAATGGAGCAACACTTGTCCTTTATTGAAATAGAAAAACCTTTCTCGTCCAAACAAGAAATGGAAATAATGTTTCTGCTCATAGCAGGCACATAAAAGCAATTGTCTAATTCTAAAATAAGTCCAGAAGGCAAAGATAGTTCATAAACGCCTAAAGCTAATGCAGCAACTCTTGATCCATTCCCGACGCGCAGATCTATCTCCCCTTTAGCCAATCTTCTACTTCTTTTCAAATCCTGCAAATTTTGACAAATGTGAGATCCACATCCAGTACCCAATACCCAAGATGGAGAAATAGAAAGATTGACGTCTATAACAAAAATACCTGGTGGTGATGGAATCACTATTCCAAGCTTCTTATCCTCCTGATATTTAGGGAAATTCCTCATCCAATGACCCGGCTGGCTACAGGTAGTGACATTCACCTTTAGCCACGCCCGCACTAGGCTTTAGGATTTCCTTGGATTTTGCAACTTTCTTGCGCTTTCCTTTGGAAGTAGAGGCAACTCCTTTGCCCTTCCTTTGCACCATCAGTAAGGCTTTGAACTTGCCTTTGTTGATGCTCTGTTCAGCTGTCTTCAGCATGTTCAGCAAGTCTAGCAGAGTCTTACTGATCTCGTTCATGTTATAGTTCATGATGAACTGGTTACAACTATCAGACAACGATTGCAAGATAAGATCAGTATCCAACTCTTGGCCGAGTGGGAACCCCAGTCTCGTGAGGTTCTCAATGTACCCGATTATTCGAAGTACATGAGACCCAACTGGATTCCCTTCTGCAAGACTACTCTTGAAAAGTGCTTTGGACACCTCATACCGCTCATGTCTTGCCTATTCCTGAAACAATTTTTTCAAGTGTATGATCATATCATAGGACTCCATGTTCTCGTGTTGCTTCTGAAGCTCAGAGGTCATGGTGCAGAGCATGAGGCAAGTCACATCATTAGAATCATCAATATGTTTCTGACGTGCCCTTACATCAGCTAGAACGAACTCATCATGGGGTGGGTCTGGAATTGGAGTGTCCAAGACGTACAACTTATTTTCTTGCTTAAGGAAAATCCTTAAGTTTATGTACCAGTCAAGGAAATTTGTTCAAGACAGTTTGTTCTTCTCAAGGACAGATCGCAGGGATGAAGTCTATGCGTGATTGTTTGCCACTTAGAATTCTACAAAACAAGAAATATACAATTTTTGGTATTTTGAACAGTTTAACTATATTCAATAATGGCTAGATAATTAAATATAGCTCCCACTATTTTTCTCGGATTAATAGCCCTCACTATTAATTCGGAAAATATCATGTATATTTTCTAGTAGGTCCAAGATCCATGTTTCACTTCTTCTCGAGCTTGCTTTGGCAAGTCACCCAAGAATTAGTTATTTAGGTAGGAACCATTCCAATTGCATCCCATGCAACTCTTGGTCCAATTAGGTGAATAACTAATTATCCTTTATCCTTTAGATAACGCCTAATTGTCATGCCTCTAGGTTTATCAATTCAATTGATCTTCCCTAGTTGTGTCCAACCTCTTGCTTAAACATACACACATTACTTGCTTGTATCGTCCGCAACACATCATGGTGAATTAAAATCGCCTTGCTTTGGCAAGTCCGAATTTAATAGACCCTGATCATGAAGGGTGTTTAGGCAAGAGAAGGTCAAAACGCAATATTCTATTTGAGGGATTTAATAGTCATTATTCGTTTGGTTGATCCCATCAATATGATCTACTTATTTAGATTGGTCAATCCACAATAAAAGATCATATTTGTTTATTATTATTATTATTATTATTATTATTATTATTATTATTATTATTATTATTATTATTATTATTATTATTATTATTATTATTATTATTATTATTATTATTATTATTATTATTATTATTATCTTGTTAACGTTTTAATGTATCGCCATAAACACAAAAATAAATAACAAGACATAAATAATAAACATCTACAAAAGAAAAATTAACGTGACATGGATATGGCCCCTAGACTATATTACCAAGCCAATGATAATATCAATTTTCCCTAAAGTTACAAGCTCATCTCCATGTGCTCCACCATAATCGCGCGCCTAGGGTAGGGAGTCTTTATCGTCTTTTGGCTCCTTGGTTCTCCGGTCTTCTTCTCCATGCTCTTGGTTATCATCTAAATATTTATAATTCTAGCCTAACATCTAGAATAAATTAGTAACTTAAGCCTCACATGTTGAGGAAGATGATCAGCTCGCAGGCCGTAAACCAAACCACAACAAACACAAACATCCACAATCTAGGCCATATCCATCCACCATGAAACAAAGAACATAATACAGTTAAAACCGATTTTTAACGCGCTTTTTCAATTTTAATTGAAATTGGGTAATTAGGGTTACAACGGTCCAAGGAGTCCAACCTAGGCATAGGCCGAACCCCAAAGGACCGCCGCATGCCTCCTTGGGCCGGACCTAGGCCGGCAGCCCCTAGGTGACCCGCGACCTTGCTTGGCGCGCAAGGAAGAGAGGGGAGGCAGCTAGGGTTGCGGCCCTAGTCTCCTTACCCTTCCTTCCTTGTTGCCCAAGCTTGTTTGTTTCCATAAAATTGTTTCCATAATTGAAAAACCCCTTTTCCAATTATGTCCCATGAACCCTAATTTTCAAGAACCCAATTATTCACATCCTATGTGATTAAACTCACTAATTTACACATCCAATGTTAAATTAGATCTTGTTTATATTGAGTCAAATTCAATTTGCATCTACTATGTCAATTAATTTCAGTTTCGCGTAATATGAATATAACGGTGTATAAACTGAAATCGTAACACATAAAATCATGTTATGCAATACGACCTGTGGCTCTGATACTACTGTTGGGTTTTTGACGTAGGTAACGCAGCGGAATAACAAAATTTCCTACTCATATCCCATCAAGGATCACAGGAAGAGACAATCATAACATGATAAGAGCATAGAAGATGTGTACCTTTTGGTTCGGGAGATCACAGGTAGAATAGTGTCTTCGTCTCTACGGTTGATCCACGTCTAGAGGTGAGATCTAGATCTTCCTTCTCCTACTGCTAGCTTGGACTGGAGGAAGAAGAAGAAGGAATCACACAACGAAGAATTAAAGAGAGGGTGCGGCCTCTCTTTATGGCCGACGGGGAGGGGCGGACGCAAGGGGGCTTCGGCCTCCTTGTAGTCTTTTTCTCTCTCTTTATTTCTCTCCCACTCACTTATTTTATGAGCATTAGTTGTGGGAAGGAAGCTAGGAGTGTTGGAATATGTGCCCTAGAGGCAATCTAATATTTAGTATGAACAATGTTATTGGCTAGAATATTCATTTATTATTTCTCGTGATATTTAATACAATGAAGTCCTTAGATACAGTGTGTTGTTTATCTTAAATATCCCTACTCCATTATATTGATAAATAGGACGATCAAATATAGACTAGTATGTGTGTAAATTGATATGGAGATATCAAGTCTAACACAGGGGTATGCATTAAGAGTAATAGCATACTGGATTAACCCACAACGAGAAGGATACATTACATTATGTTAAAGTCACTATTGCTTCTCGTAGTGCTAATATAATTTCAATCCTTAGACTTAAAGTCACTAGATACTCTAGTTGTGAAATATTGTGCTTTGATGTTATCAAACGTTACACCGTAACTGGGTGACTATAAAGATTGCTATCAGGCATGATAGGAAGCAAGCTTAGAGATCGTAGTGATGTAGAGAGTATTTTTCCCTCCCACATAATGGGAGTAAATGTCCACGGCCACTCGAGGGATGAGGCTTATTGAATGTCTGGCCAGACTCAGATGAATCAATATAGAGATATTGATGTTATCAGCTTGCATAAGCATATTCCCAGGATCGAGGAACTATGGATTGGATATACGAGTGTGACTATTTATGTCTCGTGTCCAATCCGGATATGGAGACAAAGGGATAGCAATGTGAGATTTTGGGCAGAAAAGGTTTGTCGGGATCACTGACTATTTCTATTAGTTGGGTGGCATGGATGTGTTGCTAGACACCGCTCCATGTTAGTAAAAGTTACTACCAAGTGGAAACCTATGGGGTCACACGTCAAATAGAGTAGAACTAGATTTGGGATTAATTAATATGATTAATTAATAAGAAGGAGCAATTTGCAACACCTTGCGAACTTAGTAGGACTACTATGCAAGGAAGGGACTAATCCAAGTTCACGTAGAACTAGGAGGGACCTTTATGTAGTTAACAAGGAGTTGTTGGACTATATAAATGAGGATCTAGCATCCTTCCCACTAATGTTATTAGACATAACAATAGTGAGTGGGAGAGAAAGCAAGAGAGAGAGCAAGAACACAAAGGGCCGAACACCCCTTGCGTCCGCCCCTTCCCGTCGGCACAAAGAGAGGGCCGAAACCCATCTCTCCTTCCATTTGGATGCTTGATTACTTCTTCCCTCTTCCTCCGGTCCAGGCTAGTACTTGAGAAGGAAGAATCTAGATCTCACCTATATATATGGATCAACCGTACAGACGAGGACAATATTCTTCGTGTGATCTCCCGAACCAAAAGGTACACAACTACTATGTCTATTATCATGTTATGATGTCTCTTCCTGTGATCCTTGGTGGGCTTTGAGTAGGAATTAAATTTTTGTTATTCAGCTGCCTTACCTACGTCAAAACCCAACAAGGAGCATCCTTTATATAGTCCAACAACTCCTTGTTAACTACATAAAGGCCCTTCCTAATCCTACATGATCTTAGATTAGTCTCTTCCTTGCATATTAGTCCTACTAAGTTTGCAAGGTGTTGCAAAATGATCCTTCTAATTAATTAATCATATTAATTAATTCCCAATTCTAGTTCAACTATATTAGACGTGTGACCCCATAGGTTCTACTTAGTTGGTAGTAACTTACTACTAACATGGAGCAGTGTCTAGCAACACATCCATGCTGCCCAACTAATAGACATAAGTCAGTGATCCCGACAAACCTTGTGCCCAATATCACATATTGCATTATCCCTTTGTATCCATATCCGGATTGGACACCAGACCTAAATAGTCACACTCGTATATCCAATCCATAGTTTCTTGATCCTGGGAATATGCTTATGCAAGTAGATACTATCAATATCTCCATATTGATTTATCCGAGTCTGGCCAGACATTCAATAAGCACCGTCCCTCGAGTGGCCATGGATATTTACTCCCATTATGTGGGAGGGACAAATCCTTTCCACATCACTGCGATCTCTAAGCTTGCTTCCTATCACAACCGATAGCTATCTTTATTGTCGCCCGTTTAAGGCACAATGTTGGATAACATCAAAGCATGATATTCCACAACTAGAGTATCTAGTGACTTCAAGTTTAAGGATTACAATATAACTGGCACTACGAGAAGCGATTGTGACTTTAACATAATCTAATGTATCCTTCTCGTTGTGAGTCAATCCAGTATGCCATTACTCCTAATGCATACCCTTGTGTTAGACTTGATATCTCCATATCAATCTACACAGTACTAGTCTATATTTAATCGTCCTATCAACCAATATAATGGACTAGGGATATTTAATATAAAAAACACATTGTATCTAAGGACTTCATTATATTAAATATCACAATAATTAATAAATGAATATGCTAGCCAAAACATTGTTCATACTAAATATAGATTGCCTCTAGGGAACCTATTCCAACACTTAAAGCCATGAAATCCGAGATGGAATCCATGTATACCAACAAAAAATGGACTTTGGTGGAACCACCCCAAGGGGCGCAACCGATAGGGTGCAAGTGGGTCTTTAAGAAGAAGACTAACATAGATGGTAATGTGATTACCTATAAGGGACGATTGGTGGCAAAAGGATTCAGACAGATTCATGGTATAGACTATGATGAAACCTGTTCACCATTCGCGATGACCAAAATTATTCGAATCCTACTTGCAATTGTAGCTTATTACGACTATGAGATTTGGCAGATGGATGTCAAAACCGCGTTTTTGTATGGAACCCTCATCGAGGATGTGTACATGACACAACCTGAGGGTTTTTGTAGATCCAGAGCATGCAAATAATTTCAGTAAGTTGCAACGGTCCATTTATGGATTAAAGCAAGCTTCTACGAGTTGGAATCGACGTTTTGATGAAGCTGTAAAAGAGTTTGAATTCATCAAGAACGAAGATGAATATTGTGTCTACAAGAAGGTTAGTGGGATCTCGGTTGTATTTCTCGTCTTTTATGTGGATGAAAAACTACTCATTAGAAACGACATTCCTATGTTGGAATTTGTGAAGGATTGGCTAGAAAAGTGCTTCTCAATGAAAGAATTATGGGATGCAGCTTATATACTTGATATCAGGATCTATAGAGATAGATCGAGGATGCTACTAGGCCTAAGTTAAAGTACATATATAGAAAAGGTGTTGAATCGGTATACATGCAAGATTCCAAGAAAGGATTCTTGCCCATTTCGCACTGAATCACTCTTTCGAAGAATGATTGTCCTTCCAATGAGATTGAGAAGGACCGCATGAGACGGGTACCCTATGCCTCGTCCATAGGGTCTATCATGTACGCCATGTTGTGTACTAGACCCGATGTGTCATACGCATTGAGTATGACAAGCAGATATCAGTCTAATCTAGGTGAGAGTCACTGGAGAGCGGTCAAGAACATCCTCAAGTACTTGAGAAGAACTAATGATGCATTCTTGATCTATGGATGGGAGGAAGAGTTGCGTGTAAGGGGTTACACGGATGCAAGCTTCCAAATCGACAAAGATGATTTGGATCGCAGACGGATTTGTGTATTGCCTGAATGGAGGAAATGTGAGCTGGAAGATTTCCAATCAAGAGACAGTTGCAGATTCGACAACTGAGGCTGAGTACATTGCTGCGAGTGGCGCAGCAATGGAAGCTGTTTGGATTAGGAATTTCATTACTGAGCTTGGTGTGGTTCCTAGTATTTTGGATCCGATAGAGTTGTATTATGACAACATTGGAGCAATTGCACAATCGAAGGAACCCATGTCACACCAGAAATCTAAACACGTGCTCAGGAAGTTCCATCTTATTCGAGATATCATCGATAGAGTAGATGTGAAGACATGTGAGATTCCTACACATGAGAATCTGTCAGATCCCCTCACAAAACTGCTTGTTTAGTGAAAGTATGAAGGACACACTAGATCTATTGGCATACGAGATGCACCAGATCGGCTCTAGTGCAAGTGGGAGACTGTTTGAATAGATGCCCTGGAGGCAATCTTATTTAGTATGAACATTACTTTTGGCTAGAATATTTATTGTATTATTTATGGAGATATTTAATATAATGAAGTCCTTAGATTGCAAACGTGTTTTTTATCTTAAATATCCCTAGTCGATTATACTAATTAATAGGACGATCATCTATAGACTAGTATGTGGGTAGATTGATATGGAGATACCATGTCTAATACATGGGTATGCATTATGAGTAATGGCATACTGGATTGACCCACAATGAGAAGGCTACATACAAGTTATGTAATGTCACAAGTGCTTCTCATAGTGACAATGGTATTGTCATCCTTAGACTTGAAGTAACTAGATCATCTAGTTGTGGATATTGTGTTTTGATATCGTCAAACGTTACTGTAACACCCTGTAATTTATATGGGGTCAAATTATAATTAATTATTTTAAGTCAGTTGTGTAAATGTCTTGCTCAGCATAATTTGCTAACTAAACATGGGGAAAATCAAAGTTGTGCTTGTTAAATTTGTGGAGGCAGTTATGCAAGTACAGAGAAGTTTGGGACATATATGTACTTATAAACTTGAATTTCTAATTGTGTTTGGCCAACCTGTGTTTAATGGAAAGTGTGGAATATCCATAGAATATCTTATAGAGTTGGGGTTAAAATGGAATTTAGAGAGAGTCTCAATCTCTTCCAATTTCACTATTTACCCTTAATTTTGTGGAAATCTCACATGCACTCCCACTATGCATGAATGCCACTTGGTTATACTTTGTGACATCTCACTCATGAGGTGGCAATTCCTCAGCACACCTCCACCACCGACTGGAAACATCATGAATCTTCATTCCCCCTTCATCCATCTCATCTTCTTCTTCATTCTTCAAGACCCATCAGGAAGAACACCACCATCAACATCAACACCATCACCACCACTGCAGCCACCTATCCACGCCTCCATTTGTAGAACTGGTACAATTGGTAAGACTAAGGGGAACCAGTATCCAAATCCCCCTATCGATTCAGGGTTATGTCGTGCACTGTGATATGAAATTGGGTCATGGCGTGGCTGGGAAGCTCGGTTTTTGTCCCTAACTCGTCGGAAAAGTTGCAGGGTCGTCGGTTATTTTTGGTTCGGGTTCGCTAAAACTCCATGGTCGATGGAGCTTAGGTAAAGACCATTTTTCTTGATATTTCTTCACGATAAATACATGTTTATGATCCCTATCGTCGTAGGAATGCATTAGGACCCTGCAACCAAGCCCAGATACCCGTTACAATGGGTTTTGAACACTGCTTAGGTGTTTTGCTGATGACTTTTGTCCTGTATTCCAAGGGTTATATCTCTCTCTGTGGATGATGATTTGATGAGCTATTTGGTCTCTGAGAATCCACCAGACATCCCTCTACAACTTCTGTATAGATTACGAGTCGTGATTTTCTCGCTAGCTATCTTGAATTCCCTCTCAAAGTCCTACAAAAATTTCTGCTGTAACTAGTTGTTCACAAGTTGGGTTCTTGTGGCTAACTTTCTAAGCTCTAGTTCTCTTCTTTGTTTGATTATTTCTCAAGAAAATTGTTGCTGCTACTTCATTTAGCATAGTACTACAAGTTTGTGTTAGTTTGGAGTTTCAAACCCCTCTCTAGACCAACTGAAATGACCCTTGGACATGGCTGCTTTGTGAGCTGAGTTTTGGGATGACAACACCTGTGACATTTTACCAACTTCCGGGTTTTGTAATTTGATCATATCATAATGGTTTTCCATGAGGGTAGAACTAGATTACTTCCCTAATATGATATTATAAATTCATGCTAACTTGGAAACTTGAGTCACTTTCTAATTTCACTGAATTCAGTTTCAAAGAAGGGTACAAAGCTTGTGCAAAACTGACAAGTTGAGAAGTTGACTGAGTAGAGAATATTACTTGATTTTCCCTAACATTGGCAAGTTGAGAAATTGACTAGGTAGAAAATATTACTTGTTTTTCCCCAACTTTGATAGGTGATATCTCTATGGTTTTTTTTGAGTCTTAAAGAGCTTGGATGTGTTTTGAAATCCTTGTTCAGCTATCTTCAATACCCTAACTTTAGTTTCCCCAAATTCTATCTCAATTACTCATAAGTTCGACTCTGAAATTGGCTGTTTGCGCTAATTCCATCCAAACTTTGACTTCTAGCATGACATTCAAAATAATATGTCAGCTGCACACAAGCAAGCTGCCGCTATTATCTTTAATTTGGAATTGGATAAATAGCTTATGAAGCGTTTACAACGGAAAACACTCCGTAGCTGTGTTAAATGATCCACGAGACACAGAAAAAAATTGTGTCTGACATACCGCTGGGCATGTCAAGATGTTTTATGTCGATGTGCATAGCTGAACTTGAAAGGATGGACTGTGGACAAGGCGGGAGTTTCTACATTCTATATCGGAAGAATCATATCACACATTAGACTTGGAGACCTTTGTATGTATTCAATCTTGACAAGTTACAGTGTAAGAGAACACAAACAGTAATGTCCAGTCTTATATATACCAACTAGATCCTTCAAGACCTATCCCCACTCTAGCTGACAGTAACAAACTAAACTAAAACAAGAACCTAAAACTAATGTGTGCATGCTGTCCTTATGAGCAAAGAGCTATGACAAGCTGCGACTCTCATGATATCTATCTGGATACTCGCGGCACAACAAATACTTCACATCATTCACAAAGAGCCTGAGATCATGTTGATACCTATCACATTTAAGAAGTTCCAAGTTCCAACTCCTGAAATACCAACTAGTTTCATCTAATTCCAACAGCAAAGAGTGACACAACACCACTAATCTAGTTTAACACTTTGACATTTAGAATTGTTAATTAAATAGTAACGAAAAATGCATTACACGTTCTACCAAAACCAGCCACTCCATGTCCGGGACCACCCTTACCACAAAAAACTCTAGTGCAATACTGAATTATGATTCAGATAACATGTACTTGTAGATGGTAAATTGATGTTCGGTGTTTCAGAAAGGTGTTTCAGGTAATCCAAAGCAACCATGCTTTTTCTCACCATAAAGGTTTCTTCAAGACGGAACGACAATACTAGATGTGCTCAAGTATCAGAGTTCGTCTAGCAAAATTTTAAGAGGGATTTTGGAATCTTATAGTGATGACAATAATAGATGTGCTTAAGTATCAGTACAAGTGGAGGACACTTGGTCTTCTAACAAAATATAGAATAGGAGTTTTCATGTCTTTTAGTGGCCTTAAATTTGGAAAGCATATTTGGTTTCTAATTATGGTATCTACCTACTGAATCAAAGAATCCTTCAACTGTTGTGGAGAATTCAATTGGGACAATCGACTCTATGAAATGAAATTCAAAAAGAAAATAGTAAGTAGAGGTTAAATTATTTCACTAACCACTAACCAAATTCTATGACAGAAGGACAAGACAGTACATTGTGCCAACAATGGACTGCTTACCTTTAATAAACAAGTCGTAAACATGACATTGTAAAACCATCGCAACACACAAGGCAACAGTTGCTAGATTAAGACCACAAAAATCTTATATTTAGGTAGGTATTACCATCTCACAAAGGAATGAACCTAAAGGAAACTCATCAAGACAATAGATAAGAACTCTAGACACTCAAAAAGATTGGTCCAGGGGGATTCCCTAAGAATGGCCAGACCCCAATAAGCATGGAAGTGGATTTGGTGTCCGATTCAATTTGGGTACAGATGTGGGATCGAACAATTCCAAGTAAATGAGGATACAATCACGGCAAGATACACATTAAAGCTATTTTCTTTATACTGCAGTACGAACAATGCCATGTACATGGGCAACCTAAATTGTAGCAACTACAATTTGGAATTTCTCTACAACACAAGCAAACCCTGTTAATATGTACAAATAGGAAAGAAGACACAGGTGTTGTTCATAATATGTATTACTTTCATTGAATCTCAGCATCTATATTACGCAATCCAACATAGTATCACTATTCATCACACCCTATACCATTATCAAAAACTCTATCAACCATTTGCTTCTTAAGCTTATTTTGTCTGTGCGGTTCAAAATGAATGGAGATATGAGATGTCTATTGCTGATACTGTTCATTAGCTTACCTCAGCTTTACAGGTGTGGATCATGAGCTATTTTGGTAACATTTTCAAGAGAAAGAGGCAATCACTTGCAAGAGTCCATGGTATTCAGCTCTGTTTGGCTAGTAGAGAGAGTAGATTTATGGAAAAATAAGAATTGAACTGCAAGGACAGTTAATGAAATCTTGGCTAAGGAGTAATTATTTTGGTTCAAAAAGCAAGGGTGGAGAAAATTTTGCTTGGGGACAGAAATCCTTGGACATAAAAGTAAATATGGGTTAGCTAAAATGATTAGAAAGTAACTGTATTTGTTAACAATGCCTTGTTTGGCTTTATTGATTGGAAAAGGGCAAGGTGGTGTTCATGACCAACCAACACCATTTTATCCAATTGTAACTCAAATCATGATAAGAGACAAGACCTCATGTCTCTTTGACCACTACCTATCATATGGAGTCCAATTGTTCTTATTTGGGCCCAAATCTGACCGATTAGACAGGAAGAGGGATCAAAATACAAATCATTCAAACTGTATGAACTTAAGTGCATATAACTAGGAACTTAAGATTTACTCTCACTGAGACAGCTTGGAGACTTATTAACTCATGAGACTGGCCAACTAGGCATAACTATAGGGTTCAGGAACAGTCAGGGACTGTCCTGATGAGACTGAGACTTTAGGGGTAAAATAGTCATTTTCAGTTTCTTTAATTCTGTCTCGTAACAGAACAATTAGAATTGGACTCCTAGCTAAGCATTTACGTGCTTAGCGGAGGACACCTCCGGACAGTTTGAGAGATTCAAGTGGAACTCTCCCCTCTTCTAGGATGGGGTGTTACAAATGGTATCGGAGCCTTGATTCTGTGCAAAGACGGAATTAGAAACTCTACTAATAGGTGGATAGTGTTTTCAATATGAAAACTGGATAGGAAACAAGACTAAACTGGAATAGGATGGTTGGGGAGGCACTGACGAGAGTGGTATATGTTGGGGAGGCACTGACGAGAGTGGTATATGTTCATTTCTGGGGCCACACAGGCCTATTCATATGGAAAATTCAGGCTGATATTCACAAGGATTTCATTGCTTTGCATATTTATAAAGTGCATGATCATGAAAAAGAATATTTGAAATTGAAATAGTATGAAGATGATTGGCTATCCTGGATACAATCCAGATGAAGTGATATCCTGGTTATGAACCAAATGATTGGCTATCCTGGATACAATCCAGATGAACTGATATCCTGGTTATGAACCAGATGACTCGCTATCCTTGACACGATCCAGATGAACTGATATCCTTGTTATGAACCAGATGATTGGCTATCCTGGATACAATCCAGATGAACTGATATCCTGGTTATGAACCAGATGACTCGCTATCCTGGACACGATCCAGATAAACTGATATCCTGGTTATGAACCAGATGATTGGCTATCTTGGACACAATCCAGATGAACTGATATCCTGGTTATGAACCAGATGACCGGCTATCCTGGACACAATCCAGATGACTGATATCCTGGTGATGAACCAGATGACTGGCTATCCTAGATACAATCCAGATGAATTGATATCCTAGTTGGGGGATCTTCGGGGACGAAGATTCTTTTAAGGGGGGTAGTATGTAACACCCTGTAATTTATATGGGGTCAAATTATAATTAATTATTTTAAGTCAGTTGTGTAAATGTCTTGCTCAGCATAATTTGCTAACTAAACATGGGGAAAATCAGAGTTGTGCTTGTTAAATTTGTGGAGGCAGTTATGCAAGTACAGAGAAGCTTGGTACATATATGTACTTATAAACTTGAATTTCTAATTGTGTTTGGCCAATCTGTGTTTAATGGAAAGTGTGGAATATCCATAGAATATCTTATAGAGTTGGGGTTAAAATGGAATTTAGAGAGAGTCTCAATCTCTTCCAGTTTCACTATTTACCCTTAATTTTGTGGAAATCTCACATGCACTCCCACTATGCATGAATGCCACTTGGTTATACTTTGTGACATCTCACTCATGAGGTGGCAATTCCTCAGCACACCTCCACCACCGACTGGAAACATCATGAATCTTCATTCCCCTTCATCCATCTCATCTTCTTCTTCATTCTTCAAGACCCATCAGGAAGAACACCACCGTCAACATCAACACCATCACCACCACTGCAGCCGCCTATCCACGCCTCCATTTGTAGAACTGGTACAATTGGTAAGACTAAGGGGAACCAGTATCAAAATCCCCCTATCGATTCGGGGTTATGTCGTGCACTGTGATATGAAATTGGGTCATGGCGTGGCTGGGAAGCTCGGTTTTTGTCCCTAACTCGTCGGAAAAGTTGCAGGGTCGTCGGTTATTTTTGGTTCGGGTTCGCCGGAAAACTCCATGGTCGATGGAGCTTAGGTAAAGACCATTTTTCTTGATATTTCTTCACGATAAATACATGTTTATGATCCCTATCGTCGTAGGAATGCATTAGGACCCTGCAACCAAGCCCAGATACCCGTTACAATGGGTTTTGAACACTGCTTAGGTGTTTTGCTGATGACTTTTGTCCTGTATTCCAAGGGTTATATCTCTCTCAGTGGTTGATGATTTGATGAGCTATTTGGTCTCTGAGAATCCACCAGACATCCCTCTACAACTTCTGTATAGATTACGAGTCGTGATTTTCTCGCTAACTATCTTGAATTCCCTCTCAAAGTCCTACAAAAATTCTGCTGGAACTGGTTGTTCACAAGCTAGGTTCTTGTGGCTAACTTTCTAAGCTCTGTTTCTCTTCTTTGTTTGATTATTTCTCAAGAAAATTGTTGCTTCTACTTCATTTAGCATAGTACTACAAGTTTGTGTTAGTTTGGAGTTTCAAACCCCTCTCTAGACCAACTGAAATGGCCCTTGGACATGGCTGATTTGTGAGCTTAGTTTTGGGATGACAACACCTGTGACATTTTACCAACTTCCGGGTTTTGTAATTTGATCATATCATAATGGTTTTCCATGAGGGTAGAACTAGATTACTTCCCAAATATGATATTATAAATTCATGCTAACTTGGAAACTTGAGTCACTTTCTAATTTCACTGAATTCAGTTTCAAAGAAGGGTACAAAGCTTGTGCAAAACTGACAAGTTGAGAAGTTGACTAAGTAGAGAATATTACTTGATTTTCCCTAACATTGGCAAGTTGAGAAATTGACTAGGTAGAAAATATTACTTGTTTTTCCCCAACTTTGATAGGTGATATCTCTATGATTTTTTTTGAGTCTTAAAGAGCTTGGATGTGTTTTGAAATCCTTGTTCAGCTATCTTCAATACCCTAACTTTTAGTTTCCCCAAATTCTATCTCAATTACTCATAAGTTCGACTCTGAAATTGGCTGTTTGCGCTAATTCCATCCAAACTTTGACTTCTGGCATGACATTCAAAATAATACGTCAGCTGCACACAAGCAAACTGCCGCTATTATCTTTAATTTGGAATTGGAGAAATAGCTTATGAAGCGTTTACAACGGAAAACACTCCGTAGCTGTGTTAAATGATCCACGAGACACAGAAAAAAAATTGTGTCTGACATACCGCTGGGCATGTCAAGATGTTTTCTGTCAATGTGCATAGCTGAACTTGAAAGGATGGACTGTGGACAACGCGGGAGTTTCTACATTCTATATCGGAAGAATCATATCACACATTAGACTTGGAGACCTTTGTATGTATTCAGTCTTGACAAGTTACAGTGTAAGAGAACACAAACAGTAATGTCCAGTCTTATAAATACCAACTAGATCCTTCAAGACCTATCCCCACTCTAGCTGACAGTAACAAACTAAACTAAAACAAGAACCTAAAACTAATTTGTGCATGCTGTCCTTATGAGCAAAGAGCTATGACAAGCTGCGACTCTCATGATATCTATCTGGATACTCGCGGCACAACAAACACTTCACATCATTCACAAAGAACCTGAGATCATTCTGATACCTATCACATTTAAGAAGTTCCAAGTTCCAACTCCTGAAATACCAACTAGTTTCATCTAATTCCAACATCAAATAATGAAACAACACCACTAATGTAGTTTAACACTTTGACATTTAGGATTGTTAATTAAATAGTAACGAAAAATGCATTACACGTTCTACCAAAACCAGCCACTCCATGTCCAGGACCACCCTTACCACAAAAAACTCTAGTGCAATACTGAATTATGATTCAGATAACATGTACTTGTAGATGGTAAATTGATGTTCGGTGTTTCAGAAAGTTGTTTCAGGTAATCCAAAGCAACCCTGCTGTTTCTCACCATAAAGGTTTCTTCAAGACGGAACGACAATACTAGATGCGCTCAAGTATCAGAGTTCGTCTAGCAAAATATTAAGAGGGCTTTTGGAATCTTATAGTGATGACAATACTAGATGTGCTTAAGTATCAGTACAAGTGGAGGACACTTGGTCTTCTAACCAAATCTAGAATAGGAGTTTTCATGTCTTTTAGTGGCCTTAAATTTGGAAAGCATATTTGGTTTCTAATTTTGGTATCTACCTACTGAATCAAAGAATCCTTCAACTGTTGTGGAGAATTCAATTGGGACAATCGACTCTATGAAATGAAATTCAAAAGAAAATAGTAAGTAGAGGTTAAATTATTTCACTAACCACTAACCAAATTCTATGACAGAAGGACAAGACAGTACATTGTGCCAACAATGGACTACTTACCTTTAATAAACAAGTCGTAAACATGACATTGTAAAACCATCGTAACACTCAAGGCAACAGTTGCTAGATTAAGACCACAAAAATCTTATATTTAGGTAGGTATTACCATCTCACAAAGGAATGAACCTAAAGGAAACTCATCAAGACAATAGATAAGAACTCTAGACACTCAAAAAGATTGGTCCAGGGGGATTCCCTAAGAATGGCCAGACCCCAATAAGCATGGAAGTGGATTTGGTGTCCGATTCAATTTGGGTACAGATGTGGGATCGAACAATTCCAAGTAAATGAGGATACAATCACGGCAAGATACACATTAAGGCTATTTTCTTTATACTGCAGTACGAACAATGCCATGTACATGGGCAACCTAAATTGTAGCAACTACAATTTGGAATTTCTCTACAACACAAGCAAACCCTGTTAATATGTACAAATATGAAAGAAGACACGGGTGTTGTTCATAATATGTATTACTTTCATTGAATCTCAGCATCTATATTACGCAATCCAACATAGTATCACTATTCATCACACCCTATACCATTATCAAAATCTCTATCAACCATTTGCTTCTTAAGCTTATTTTGTCTGTGCGGTTCAAAATGAATGGAAATATGAGATGTCTATTGCTGATACTGTTCATTAGCTTACCTCAGCTTTACAGGTGTGGATCATGAGCTATTTTGGTAACATTTTCAAGAGAAAGAGGCAATCACTTGCAAGAGTCCATGGTATTCAGCTCTGTTTGGCTAGTAGAGAGAGTAGATTTATGGAAAAAAAAGAATTGAACTGCAAGGACAGTTAATGAAATCTTGGCTAAGGAGTAATTATTTTGGTTCAAAAAGCAAGGGTGGACAAAATTTTGCTTGGGGACAGAAATCCTTGGAAATAAAAGTAAATATGGGTTAGCTAAAATGATTAGAAAGTAACTGTATTTGTTAACAATGCCTTGTTTGGCTTTATTGATTGGAAAAGGGCAAGGTGGTGTTCATGACCAACCAACACCATTTTATCCAATTGTAACTCAAATCATGATAAGAGACAAGACCTCATGTCTCTTTGACCACTACCTATCATCTGGAGTCCAATTGTTCTTATTTGGGCCCAAATCTGACCGATTAGACAGGAAGAGGGATCAAAATACAAATTATTCAAACTGTATGAACTTAAGTGCATATAACTAGGAACTTAAGATTTACTCTCACTGAGACAGCTTGGAGACTTATTAACTCATGAGACTGGCCAACTAGGCATAACTAGGGTTCAGGAACAGTCAGGGAATGTCCTGATGAGACTGAGACTTTAGGGGTAAAATAGTCATTTTCAGTTTCTTTAATTCTGTCTCGTAATAGAACAATTAGAATTGGACTCCTAGCTAAGCATTTACGTGCTTAGCGGAGGACACCTCCGGACAGTTTGAGAGATTCAAGTGGAACTCTCCCCTCTTCTAGGATGGGGTTGTTACAGTTACAACGTAACTTAGTAGTAATAAAGGCGCATATCGGACACAATAGGAAGCAAGCTTAGAGATGGTAGTGATGTAAATATAATTTTTAAATATCCCCGACCACTCGAGGGATGGTTCTTATAGAATGTCTGGAAAGACTCAGATTAATTAATATGGGATATTGATGTTATCTGCACGGATAAGTCAATTCCCAGGATCGAGAAACTATGGATTGGATATACGAGTGTGACTTGTATATCTTGTTTCCGATCCGGATACAGAGACAAAAGGATGAGACAGTACTTGCACAAGGTTTGTCGGATTACTGACTATTTCTATTAGTTGGGTGGCATGGATGTGTTGCTAGACACCACTCCATGTTAGTAATCGTTACTACCAACTAAATAGGAACCTATGGGGTCACACGCCATATGGATTAAACAAGACTTGAGATTTAATTAATATGATTAATTAAATAGAAGGATCAATGCGCAATCTCATGCAAACTTAGTAGGACTAATTTGCAATGTGGACTAATCCATGTAAAGACATGATTGGTAGAGGGGCTAATATGTAGTTAACAAGGAGTTGCTAGACTATATATGTGAACACTCCTAGATTATTTTTTCTAAGAGTGTCATAATTGTTATAACACAAGGAGAGAACAAAGCAAGGAGAGAGAGCAATACAAGCCTATGCGGAAGCCTAGACCCGTCCCCCCCCACCGTGCGCCGTCGGTCTCAAGGAGGTGCGCTGCCCTTTGGTTCCCGTGATCTTGATTCTTCTTCTTCCTCCTTCCATCCATTGCTAGAACAAGACGTGGAAGGACTCTAGAGATTGATCCTAGGCGTGGACTATCCATAGAGACGTGAACAATATTTCATGTGTGAAGTCATCCAAGGAGACAAACAAGGTATTTGATACTAAATCCTTTACTATCATTATGATGTCTAGTCCTGTGATACTTGGAGGGTCTTGTGCGGATATTTATATGTTTTATTTCACTGTGTAATCCGTTACAAAACCCTACAATGGATTTGTGTAGCTTATGAAGGCCAAATTTGAATCCTTTGAAAGGTTCAAAGAATTCAAGAATGAAGTAGAGAAGCAACTTTGCAAGAATATTAAGACTCTACGATCGGATCGTGGAGGATAATACTTAAGCCAAGAGTTCGATGACTATCTTAGAAAGTGGGATCTTGTTCAAACTCACTCCACCCGGAATGCCACAATGGAATGGCGTGTCCGCGGGAGGAATCGCACCATGTTGGACATGGTGAAGTCTATGATGTGTCAAAGTGATCTTCCTATATCATTTTGGGGACATGCTCTATTAACTGGAGCTTTTACCATTAACCCTGTTCCATCCAAATCAGTAAATGAAGACACCATATGAGATATGAACTGGGAGGCGTCCCATAGTGACGTATATAAAGTTTTGGGGCTGCGATGTCTATGTAAAGTGTTTACAAACAGACAAAATCGGACCCAAGTCGGATAAGTGTAAGTTTGTGGGATATCCTAAGGAAACGAAAGTATATTATTTCTACAATCCAACCGAGAAAAAAGTGTTTGTTTATTGGACCAATGTGTTTCTAGAAAGAGAGTTCGTCTCTAAAGAAGCTAGTGGTAGAACTGTAGATCTTGAAGAAGTTTAAGAACCACAAAACGCTAATCCTACAATTGAAGATGAGAAGGAACCGCAAATAGTTGTGGAGCAACCTTCTCAAGTAACACAAGAGCTTCGTAGGTCGAGTATGGTACGTCAGGAACCAGAGAGGTATGGACTTCTCGTGACTGATTCCGGTGACGTACTACTCATGGATGATGTGCCTACTACGTATGGATAGGCCATAAAGGGGCCGGACTCTAAAAAATGGCTTGATGCCATGAGATCCGAAATAGAATCCATGTATACCAACAAATTATGGACTTTGGTGGAACCACCCGAAGGGGCTCGACCTATAGGGTGCAAGTGGGTCTTCAAGAAGAAGCCTGACATGGATGGTAACGTAGTTAACTACAAGGGCCGATTGGTGGCAAAAGGATTCGGACAGATTCATGGTATTGACAATTATGGAACCTTTCCCCCAGTCGTAATGACCAAATCAATTCGTATCTTACTTGCTATTGCAGCTTATCAGGACTATGAGATTTGGCAGATGGATGTCAAAATAGCGTTTCCGTATGGAAACCTCCTTGATGATGTGTACATGACAAAACTAGAGGCTTTGAGGATCCAGAGTATGCAAAAAAAATATGTAAGCTGCAGCGATCTATTTATGGATTGAAGCAAAATTCTAGGAGTTGGAATCTACATTTTGATGATGCGGTCAAAGATTTCGGCTTCATCAATAACGAAGATAAACCTAATGTCTACAAGAAGGTTAGTGGGAGTTCTGTTGTGTTTTTGGTCTTATATGTGGAGGACATACTACTCATTGGAAACGATGTCCCTACCTTGAAATCTTTTAAAGATTGGCTCGTGAAATGTTTCTCAATGATTGACTTAAGAGATGCAGTTTATATACTTGGTATCAAGATTTATAGGGATAGATCTAGGAAGTTGCTCGGTCCAAGTCAAAGTACATAAATAGAAAAGGTGTTGAAACGGTTCAACGTGCAAGAATTAAAGAAATGATTCTTGCCCATGTCGCATGGAGTCACCCTTACGAAGGCTGACTGTCGCTCCAATCAGACTGAGAAGGACCTCATGAGTAATATCTCATATGCGTCGGCTATTGAATCTATCATGCACGCCATGTTATGTACTAGACCAGATGTGTCGTACGCATTGAGTATGACAAGCAGATACTAGTCCAATCCGGGTGAGAGTCACTAGATTGCTGTCAAGAATATACTTAAGTACTTAAGAAGAACTAATGATGCATTCTCCATATATGGAGGGGAGGAAGAACTCAGTTTAATAGGTTACACTGACGGGAGCTTCCAAACCAATGAAGATGATTACAGATCGAGTCGGGTTATGTGTTTTGCCTAAATGGAGGAGCTGTAAGCTGGAAGAGTTCCAAGCAAGATAGAGTTGATGATTCTACAAGTGAAGCTGAGTACATTGCTGCGTCAGGCGCATCAAAAGATTTTGTTTTGATTAAAGAGTTCATCACTGAGCCGGGTGTAGTTCCTAGCATAGTGGATCCCATTGTGTTGTATTATACAAACACTGGGGCGATCGCACAAGCCAAGGAACCCAGGTCACACCAGAAATCCAAGCACGTACTTATGATATTTCATCTCATTCGAGAAATAATCGAAAGAGGAGATGTGAAGATATGCAAGATTCCAACAAATAATAATCTTTCAGATCCACTTACAAAGCCGCTTTTTCAGCGAAAGCATGAAGGTCACACTAGATATATAGGCATACGAGATGCATCAGATTGGCTCTAGCGCAAGTGTGAGACTGTTGGAGTAGATTCCCTAGAGGCAACCTTATTTTAGTATGAACAATGTTTTGGCTAGAACATTCATTTATTATTTATGGAGATATTTAATATAGTGAAGTCCTTAGATTACAATTGTTGTTTATCTTAAATATCCCTAGTTCAGTATATTGACTAATAGGACAATCATTATAGACTAATATGTGGATATATTGATATGGAGATATCAACACATGGGTATGCATTAGGAGTAATGGCATACTGGATTGACTCACCGAGAATGCTACATATAAATTATGTGAATGTCACAAGTGCTTCTCGTAGTGACAATGGTGTTGTATTCCTTAGACTTGAAGTCACTAGATACTATAGTTGTGAAATATCATGTTTTGATCTCGTCAAATGCTACACCGTAACTGGGTAGCAATAAAGGATGTAATTGGACGTGATAGGAGGCAAGCTAAGAGAAGGTAGTGACGTAGAGATGATTTGTCCCTCCCACATAATGGATGCAAGTATCCATGGCTACTCAAGGGGTAGTGCCTATGGAATGTATGGCAAGACTATGATAAATCAACATGAGATATTGATGTTATCTGTACAAATAAGCCCATTCCCAGGATCTAGAAACTCTAGATTGGAATGTCTGGTGTCCAATCCGGATATGGAGACAAAGGAACATGCACATCACAGTAACATTGGGCACAAGGTTTATCGGATCACTGACTATTTCGATTAGTTGGGTAGCATTGATGTGTTGCTAGACACCGCTCAATGCTTGTAATTTTTACTGCCAACTTAATGGAAACCTACAGGGTCACACACCGAAAGGATTAAAATGGATATATATGTTAATTAGTAGGACTAATTAACAATTATATGTATCAAATATTGAAACGCAACCACGTGCAAAGTTAGTTGGAATAAGTTGAAAAGTGGACTAATTCGTGTATGGACATGAATAGTATTGGGGAAAGTTTGTAGATAATAAAAGGGGATTCTAGGCTCTATTAGCTCAACAAGAGTTGTCATGGTATGAAATTACATAGCAAGGAGAGAGACCAAGGAGTTGGTTGAACCCCTACCCGACGACACCAAGCGCAAGGCCGAACCCCTCGGCCACCGTGCTCCGTTTCGCGTGATCCTCTGCTTCCTCCTTTGACGTTGCTAGCACAAGGCGTGAAGAAGATTCCAGTTCTCAGTTCATTGGTGTGGACACCGTAGAGACGAGTACAACATTATTCGTTGTGATCACAGAAACTTACAAGGTACACGACTCTTCGTTTATCACGTTATGAGGTCTTAACATGCGATTTCTGGAGGGATTTGATCAGGAAATTATTATTGTACTTCTGTTGTGCATCCTGCATCAAAACCCTACAAGAGACATACCTTAGGTATATTAATGGAGATAGGCCTAACAGCTGGAGTAAGTGGATTGGTCTTGCAGAATATTGGTACATCACCAATTATCACACAAGCTTGGAGAATCGGCCACCTCATTCTTTTCTCTCTATGGTTATCGTCCCCCCCATCTTCTATTAAGTTAAAAAATCACTTGTGGAAACATATTTAGTCAAGATAGATACAAGGTGATATTGTTGCTGCAATGGAACCTCAAAGAAGCTCAAGTCCATATGAAGAACAATGCTAATTAGCACATGTCAGAGAGAAGTTTTGGAGTGCAATACTGGGTTTACTTGAGATTGCAGCCCCATAAACAGACTACAATGCATCAGTCCAGGTCATATAAGCTAACTCCAAGTTCTATGGGCCTTTTCAGGTGATGGAAAAGATAGCTAAATTAACACATCCCAGCTTTACTAAAATACATCAAAATTTTAATGTCTCAATGTTGAAGAAGAATTTGGGAGATAAGACTGTGGTGCAACCCACATAGCTATTCAAGAGTCATGAGGGGCAGTTGTTTCCTGAACCAATAGTCATTTTGAACCACAACAACATTATAAGGTCTAACACTACATTCCTCATGTTTTGGTACATTGGGAAAATATGTGACTGAGGAGGCAACTTGGGAGGACACTGAAGTGGAACGAGCACAATTCTCTCCTCTCTTTCGTTAGGACATGGAAAATATCAAGGGGATGGGATTGTGAGGTCCGCCAGTATTTTCTGGTTGGATTATGTGTTTTCCGACAAGTTTTGACAAATTCTAGAGCTCATGTGACCTAATATTGGCCACCGGTTACCAGTGACGAATCCATGATTTTGGTGAAGGGGGGGGCACATTTTTGTGTGTGAAGAGAAGCTATATGTAATGTCACAGGTTTCATGGACTTGAAATCCTAAGTTATTTCAAGTCCTTGAACCAGTTTTCAAAGCCTTGAATCAGGTTTCACAGGCTTGAAATAGCAGAGGCCTTGAACCAGGATTCAACGCCTTAAAAATGTCTGACATGTATGCATGTTCTAAGGGGGATTTTTTCTCAACTCTTTTGATCTGATTCTATCTCTATCACCCTTGTTCTTGATGTGCTATCATCTGATGATGAAAGACAAACTGTTTTGATATATCTAACATGGTTTAATCCATCAATCTGACTTAGTTTTGCAGGGAAATCTTATTTCCTAAATATGCAGGATTGGTTTCCTAATATGGCTTTTGCAAGAAAGGAAACAATTAGAGACGATGATTCTGTGATCAATCAGAGACTCATGACAGCTTCTAAAATTGTTAAATGACAAGATCACAACAATATCTCTGAAGATCATGATCAACTATCCGTGGGAGAAGGTTGTAAAATATAGTCAAAGTTGTTGCCTACAAAATAGGAAGTTATTGCTGAAAATAGGGGAAGATTTGCAGAGCTTCAAACAGTATAAATAGAGCTCATTTTGAATCAACAAGAGACAACAGTCAACGGGCAAAAAGAGAAACATATTTCATGATTGACAAGCATCAAAGAAGTTCATCATTCTCACAATCCATCTCACAGAAGATCACAACACTCTTCACTGCAGTTCTACACTTTAGTGTCCATCTGTCTTGTGCTTTTGTGGATCATTCTTGTAATACTTCTCCATATCACTCTCAAGGATTGTTCAAGGTGAACTATAGAGAATTCTTAGTTAATCATTTAGCTAGAGCATGTACTAGATAGGTTAGAGGGAACCACAAGCTGTGACAGAGTAAGGGAACTCCCTGTGCTTGAGATCTAAGGCTTAGCTTTTGAGTAATAAAATTGAGTTGAAAATCCCGCAGGGAGAACATCCCTGAGGTAGAGACGTAGTTCCAAGTGTACTGAAATCTATAAATCACTTGTTTCTTTCATTTGCAGTTCCTTTTCTTACTTAGAGTTTTTAGCATTCAAACTAGTTTGTATTCAAGGGTTTGAAACTCTTTTCAAGGCCTTGAAAAAGACTTGTCTGTTCTATTTCAAATTGTATTTCACTTCAAAGTCTTGAAACTGTTTTCAAGGCCTTGAAATATATTGCTCTTGAACTAAAACTCTTATCTTCTACAATTTTTGCAAAAAATTGACATACTCTATTCAACCCCCCCCCCCTTCTAGAGTATCTGTGTTGCATATCTATCTGCATACTCCCCTTTCAATTGGTATCAGAGCCGGTATCAGTGTATAAGATTTAACCATCTTGTGATCATGAGTACTGCAGGTGATGGTGGATACTCACAGGGAAGAGCTGCCAATAGACCCCCTCTATTTTGTGGAGACAACTTTGCTCACTGGAAAGCCCTGATGAAAATGTTCATCATTGATCAAGACATAGAGCTTTGGACCATTATTGAGCATGGACCTCACACTTTCTATACAGAGAAAGATGGGATCAAAACTCCCAAATCTGAAGACTCGCTCTCCTCTTCTGAATTAGAGCAATTTTCTAAAAATTTCAAAGCTATTAACATCTTGTATTGTGCTTTGAGTACATAAAAATTCAACAAGATTTCAGGCTGCAAGACTGCCAAAGAAATCTGGGATAAGCTTGTAGTGACATTTAAAGGAACCAGTCAAGTCAAGAAAACCAAAATCAACATCTATCTCAGGAAATATGAGTTGTTCAAGATGAATTCACATGAGTCAATCAGAGACATGTTCAAGAGGTTCACAGACATTGTCAACAACCTTGATTCACAGGGAAAGCATATTTCCAATGAAGAAAAACTGAGGAAGATACTGAGAAGTCTTCCAAAGGCCAAATGGGAACCAAAGACAACATCCATTGAAGAAGCTCAAGATCTCTCATCACTACAACTTGATGACCTACAAGGGAAGCTCCTGACACATGAAATATCCATGAATGAAGCTGATGGAGAGCTACCAGAAGGTGTCAAGAACTTAGCACTCAAGGCCAAAGAGAATAAGAAAATTCAAATCCTTGAAACTGAAGATGATGATGATGATGACCCAATTGCTTTGATTTCCAAAGCCTTGACTAATATCCTCAAGATGAAGAAAAACTTTGGAAACAAAGACTTCAACAGAGAAAGACATGAATCATCCAGTAGAAAGGACTACAAAGGTAAGTCTTCTTCACAAAATAAATCCAAAATCATGAACTGCTTTGAGTGTGGTGATGCAGGACATTTGATAAGAGATTGTCCACACAAGAAAAGCAAGCAATTTCAGAAGAAGACCATGAAAGGAGAAAGAAAGCTATGATAGCTTCATGGAGTGGCTCAGATAGCTCAAGTGAATCTAAATCTGAAGAAGAACATGCCAACCTATGCTTCATGGCCAAGCATGATGATTGTTCGGAAAAGAACATTGAGGTAATGGTAAACTGTCTGATTTCAAAACCAAAAGAAGCTCTCTCAGATTTACTTAGAACAATGGTTTTAAATGATTTCAAGGCCTTGAAAACTAGTCTCAAAGCCTTGAAAACACAAGTCAAGGAAGTAGTCACTGAGAACTCCTCTCTAAGTGATAGCCTTGTTAATTTGATACATCAAGTTGATGAATTAGATAAACAAAAGACTACTCTTAGTGAGAAACTTCAAGAATCTGAGTCAGTCAAAGTCAAGCTTGCAGGCTCAGAACACAAGTTGAACCTGATTCTTGGAGAAAGTTCAAAGTCAGTTCACAAAACTGGTATCGGATACAATCCAAACTTTCCAAGAAAGAACAATACCAAATTTGCGAAAGCTGGAAACAAAACTTCGCCTAAGTGTCATTTTTGTAACAAGACTGTTCATATGAAGATGACTTGTCCTTTCAAAAGAAGAGACCCTCACATAATGAGGAGCACATTTCCATTTCAACTTAAAGGACAAGTCAGACAAATTTGGGTTCCTAAAGGGGTCAGACCACCTAACATGGTTGATCCTGAGTATCAGTCCAAATTCCACATTTGGTATAACAGCTGGGTAAGGCAATGATTGGTGTTTGTAGGTTGTCACATATGTCAAAGAACAGAAGTGGTTTATGGACAAGGGTTGCTCAAGACACATGAGTGGAAAGAGATCTCTATTCCCATAATTGAAAGAGGAATCTGAAGGTTCAATCACACTTGGTGACAAAGGAAATTGCAACATACTTGGTATTGATAAAGTTGGTATAGATTCAGAAACTCTATTTCTGATGTATATCTAGCTGATGGCTTGAAATTTAACTTGCTTGGTGTATCTCAACTTTGTGACAATGGAAATAAGGTTATCTTTGATAAAGAAAAGTGTGTGGTGCAAACTGAGAATCAGGAAATTGCATTCTCATAGCCTCTAGATCTAACAATGTTTATACTTTTCAGACTAACAAAGTTACAGGTGAAAGCTTGAAGTGTCTCAAGTCCTTGAAAGAGGATTCAAAGCTTTGGCACAGAAAGCTTGGTCACATTATCTTGCATACCTTGAATAAATTTATCTCCAAAGATCTGGTAAGAGGACTACCATCTATCAAATTCAAAGATGATGAAGTATGCAAAGCCTGTGGTCAGGGTAAGTAGACCAGAAGCTCATTCAAGCCGAATAAATTTGTAAGTATTACTAGACCTATTGAATTAATTCACATGGATCTTTGTGGTCCTATGAGAACTCCAACTCCAAAAGGTATGAGGTATAGTTATTGTAGATGATTACTCTAGATATACTTGGGTTATGTTTCTCAAAGAAAAATCTGAAGCCCTCTCTGAATTTTCAAAGCTTTGAAGAGAACTTCAAACCATGAAGAATCTACCTATTTCTTCAATCAGAAGTGATCATGGTAGAGAGTTTGATCAATTCGAATTTTATTTATTCCGTGTTAAGCATGGAATCTCTCACAATTTTTCTGCTCCAAGAACTCCTCAACAGAATGGATTTGTTGAAAGAAAGATCAGGACTCTTGAAGATATGTCAAGAAAAGTGCTTCTAGAAAAGAGGCTGCCAAAACATTATTGGGCAGAAGCTATGAATACAGCAAATTACATTTTGAACAGGTATTTGATCAGACCTATCTTGAAGAATACCCCTTATGAACTCTTCAAAGGGAGAAAGCCAAACATTTCATACTTCAGACCCTTTGGTTGCACATGCTATGTCCACAACAATGGTAAGGACAACTTGGGGAAGTTTGATGCAAGAAGTGATGAAGGTATATTTCTTGGTTACTCACTTAGTAGCAAAGCTTATAGAGTTTATAATAAAAGAACCAAGCTTGTTGAAGAAAGTATCCATGTTATCTTTGATGAAAGCTATGATGGTTCTTTGAGTGAAAGTTTTGCAGACTTGAATCTGAACAAGCATGAATCAGAAGAAGAAGCTGAGAACTCACTTGGTTTCAAGAAAGGCTCAGAAGGAAATAGAAACCATTTTAAAGACCTTGAAATTAGGGATGGCAATATGGTCCGATTCGATCTGTGATCCGAGCGATCCGGGCCGAATGGATCAGATCCGAATCCGATCCAATTGAAAATGGATCGGATTTGGATCTGGAAAGCCAGATCCGATCGGATTTGGATCTGGATTTGGATCTATGGGCAGATCCACCGGGTTCCGACCCGATCCGATCCGACATATATGTGTGCTTTACAAATATATTCGTATTACCTCCCCAGCTTCACTTTCAAGAAGAATACAATAGTAATTCCAACCTACAAAGCTATTTATGTTGGGTTTTAGGCTTCATAACTTGCGAACATGCCTTAGCGTATGAAATAGTGTTTATTTCTTATGTTATTTTTTGTACTTTATTGCAAACCCAAGTCGGATCCGATCCGAATCCGATCCAACCACGTATTATATGGATCTACGGATCGGATTTGGATCGGCTGGATGAAACCCGATTCGATATGATCCGAATTCGATGATGATCCGAACGGATTTGGATCGGATCTGGATCCCATTTCTCCTAGTCGGATCTGGATTGGATCTAGCCTGATCCGATCCGGATCCGACCCGTTGCCATCCCTACTTGAAAACAATACTCAAGGCCTTGAAACAAAGATCAAAGCCTTGACAAAGATGTTCAGAAAGATATAAGTGATCAGACTACGACTTCAAGACCAGAGAAGCAATATGGAGAACCTGAACCCTGGTCTCCAAGAAAGAGATTCAAATATCTTTCATCTCATCCAGCTGACAACATCATCTCTGATCCAACCACTGGTACAAAAACAAGATCACAGTTGAAGAATCTTTGTGCTTTCAATGCTTTCATTTCTCTTGTAAACCAAAAACTGTGAAGAAAGAATTACAAGAAGCAGACTGGATTATAGCTATGCAAAGTGAACTCAATGAGTTTGAAAGAAACAAGACCAACAAACCAGTCTGTCATTGGTACCAGATGGATGTTCAGAAACAAACTAGATGAGAATGGCAAGGTGATCAGAAACAAAGCAAGGTTAGTTGCTCAAGGTTACAACCAAGAAGAAGGTATTGATTATGAGGAAACTTTTTCTCCAGTTTTCAGGTTAGAAGCAATTAGAATTTTACTTGCATTTGCATCTTACAAAAACATGAAACTATTTCAAATGGATGTGAAATGCGCATTTCTGAATGGCTACTTGCAAGAGGAAGTTTATGTTGCACAATCTTCTGGTTTTGAAAGTGATAAGTTCACAGATCATGTTTACAAACTTGACAAAGCTCTTTATAGTTTGAAATAAGCTCCAAGGGCTTGGTATGAAATATTGTCAAAGTTTATGCTTGAAAATGATTTCAAAGGAGGATTGGTAGACAAGACATTTTTCATAAAGACATCAAAGCAAGTACACTAGGGACTTGTTAAACAAGTACAGCATGTCCCCATCCTAAGAGATAAAGACTCCCATGAGGTCTACACTATCTTTAGATAAAGATGAATCTGGTAAGAGTTTCAATGTGAAAGAGTATAGAGGTATGATTGGATCATTGCTATACCTTACTACTAGTAGACTAGATATCATGTTCAGTGTAGGTATGTGTGCAAGATTTCAAGCTGATCAAAGGAATCACACTTGACTGATGTGAAGAGAATATTCAGATATCTCAATGGTACCAAAGACTTAGGGCTTTGGTATCCAAGGCATTCTAAGTTCTCTTTGCATGGATTTTCAGATGCTGACTTTGCTGGATACAAAGTTGTTGAGTCAAGATCCCTGAATGTGTTTTGGATGGGAATTTTTTTGAGTGATGAAAGACAAAAGGCTAAGACATATGCAGCAAAGCATTTCAGTTATCTCAAGGCCTTGAGATCGACTGAACTTCAAAGCCTTGAGTTATTTTATTCTGCTATATGTTCTAACATTTCTTTGTTGCAGAATTGGATATCTTATTATACAATCAGTGGTTTATTGTATATACTTTTGGATTATACTATTTAAATATCTAACACAATTGCAGATGATCATAACAGGAAGAATCAAAGCTATCTGGGTTTAACTTTGAAATTATGTGAAGCAGGTTCAGAGCTCCAAGGCCTTGAGATGTGCCTTGAGCTGCTGACAGTTTTTACAGAACTTAGTTGATTCTTTCTTGCAGGTTATGACTCTTAGTATTGTGATTATTTACTCACTTCTAAGAGTATTAATCTTGTTTTTCATGATTCATATGTTTTAGAAGATATACAGGTTATTGTTCTAAGTTTGTTAAACAATTTTATCAGAAACTGTATAACCAAACAGTCTTAGTACTGTTAGCTTTCTGGATTTTGTTGTTGCTGTGTTTCAATGCTGTTGCAGGGTTGTTAAACGTGCAGGAGCAATCTCAACAAACTCCAACGAATATCCACTTGAAGCTGTTTGAATTTCAGTTGAAAACAGAAGGAGGATTTGTAGGAACTGAGATCCTAAAATCTCTCAGTCAGTTGCAGCTGTGGATAAAAGAGACTGGTTTGATTTTTCAAGAATAGAGAGGCTTGCAGAATACTTTGAGAGGTGTGACAAAATCGTGGGAGATCATACATTCAAACACACAATCATTCAAGCTTCATTCCAGATTTCTGATGATCAAATCAATCCAGTTTTCCAGAAGAACACTTCCAGGCTTAAAACAACTTATCTTCATACTATGTTCTTCACTTGTACTTCTATTTGTGTATCTCTAGATTATCTTAAACCTCACTTAACCTAGTGGTTGGTTGTTCAAGTGAACAACAAGAGGTTCTTGTTAGCTCAACAGTTAGCAGCTGGAACTAGATAGGTTTTGAACCACAAGCTGTATAGGTGTAAGGGAAATCACTTAGGCTTGAAGATCTATGGCTGTTTATGTGTGAGTAATAAGAAGTGTTTGCCCAATTCTGGTGGGATTAGATCCCTCAGACAGAGATTAGGTCCATTGGGACTGAACTCTGTAAATTGCTTTGTGTTCTTTACTTTACAGTTTGATTATTATCTGCTGAACACAACTCAAATCAAACTAGGGTTCAAAAGCTGTTTAGAATTGTCCACAGCTCAAGGCCTTGAAGCTTACTATTTTGCCTTTGTAAGTTTCAGACAGTTTTCTAAAATCTCAAGGCCTTGAGATTTGAGTTTCACACAAAGTTTTCCTGTTAAACTTTAAGTTTTGCAAAAAAAATCCATACTCTTTTCAACCCCCCCCCCCCCGCCCGTTATAGAGTATTTAGGTCCTGTATTTAGTCTACATTACACACTTTAAAATGGTAAGAGTGTGAATCAGAAGGAATACAGAGGTATGATTGGATCACTGTTATATTTAACTGCTAGCAGACCTGACATTATGTTCAGTGTCTGTATGTGTGCTAGATTTCAAGCAGATCCTAGGGAAAGTCATTTAACTTCAGTTAAAAGAATTTTTAGATATTTGAATGGAACCAGAGACTTAGGGCTTTGGTATCCAAGAAGATCTAATTTTATGTTGAGTGGCTATTCAGATGCAGATTTTGCAGGTTATAAAGTAGACAGGAAAAGTACTTCTGGATGTTGTCAATTTCTTGGATGTTCATTGATCAGTTGGCATTCCAAAAAGCAAAATTATGTAGCATTATCAACTGCAGAAGCTGAATATATTGCAGCTGGTGCTTGCTGTTCACAAGTGTTATGGATTGCTCAGCAACTTAGAGATCTTGGCTACAACTTCAAAAATGTGCCAATTCATTGTGAGAATACAAGTTCTATATTAATCTCTAAGAATCCAGTTCAGCACTCAAGGACCAAGCACATAGATGCGAGACATCATTTCCTTAGAGATCAGGCAGAACAAGGTGATGTTGTTTTAAATTTTATCTCTACTTCAATGCAGATTGCTGATATTTTCACTAAACCTTTGCCAGATGATAGGTTTTCATCTCTAAGGCTTGAATTGGGGATGTTAAACAAGGATGCATTGTTTTAGGGGGAGAATTAGTACCTATATGTGTATATGTGATGGAATCTCAAAGCCTTGAGATTATACTTTCTGAAGCCTTGAAAGTATAGCTCAAATCTTTGAAGTTTCTCAAACTGCAGAAAATCTCAAGGCCTTGAGATTGTTCTCCAAGTCTTGATAATATATGTATTTATTTTATTTATTTTTTAAAAATGGATCATCAAATATTATATCTTATCTTTTTAGATAACTGTATAATATTTGATTTATTCAGAGATTTTATAAAATATTCCAAAAAGATTTTTCAAGATTCTATTTTTGCATGTTGATATTGCAGAGACCTTTTATGACTCGTCCTTTTCAACCTACTTAAGCTGAAAGTCAGGGCTTTTTCTTCTCACTATGTTCCAATTTTCTGCGACTCTACTCTCTCTCTCAATTCCTCTCAATCACATTCTCTTCTCAAAACCCTAAACCCTAAAATGGAGCGCAAATCAGCCAGAATTCAGCAACAGGGAAAGCCCTCTGGCAGATCCAAGAAGAGAGCAAACAAAAAGGAGAAGATAGTGATTTCTGATTCAGATTCAGAAAATACTCAAAGCTTGCACGAGGATACCCCTCCTGCAAAGAAGTCAAGGACAGACAAGGGAGATGAAGGCTCAAGTGTTGATCCACAACAAGAGACTCAGGGTGGTGATCAACCTAGGTCAGAGAAGAAGAAAGGGGGAGAAAAGAAAAAGACTGGTGAAGAGGAAAAATGAAAATCAACTCAGGAAAGCCAGAAGAAACCAACTGAAGGAGGAGAAGAAAAGACCAAACCCTCTGAGAAGAAGACTAGGGTTAAGCAAGTTGCTGCTATAACTAAGAAAGGATATCAAGGCAAGAATGTACTTCCCACTGAGTGGTTTGTTAGTTCTGAAGTTAGAACTATTTGGATGCAAGGATATGCTTCATCTTAGGTAGCTTTCTGTAGCATGACTTCTGATGAGTTATTGGATAAACTGGACATAGAATGCATGAGAAAGTTGAGAGAAAATGCTGTTTGGAAAGTTCTAAATCCTAGTTCAAAGGCTTATCTTAGGTTAATTAGGTTATTTTATCTGAACTTGGTGTCTGAAGGTGATGATAGAATGGTATTAACTTCTAAAGTGGTTGGTATGGATTTGAGGTTAGATCATAAGACTTTTTACAAAGTCTTGGGCATTCCTAGAAAATACAATGTTGGAGATTATCCTGATAGGAAGGAGTGTCTGGATAAGGCAAAGGAGATGTTCTTTATTGAAGGTGTTCCCTCTGGTCCAAAGCAGTTGACACACTCTGTGCTCAACTGTGAAGCCAAAATCTTGTTTACAATTCTAATGAGGAGTGTAGTTCCTAGGGAGAACTCAAGGGAGTTAGTAACTAATAAGGTTCTGATTTTGATGTATCTGATATCTCAAGGATTTGAGACAGATCTGCCAACAGTTTTTATGGAGCATATTATTTATTGTGCAACCAGGACTAGAAACCATCCTCTTCCATATGCCAACCTGTTACCTCTTTTCTTTGAATATTTTGATGTGCCTGTGAAAGGCGAAGAAAAGATTATTGGAGGTTTTGGGTTGATAGTTGAGACTGCACTTCAGAGGATTGGGGTAGTTCAGACTGGGAAAGGGCATTGGAAATTTTATTCTGATGTGTCAAAAGAAGAACTTTCTGAGAAGGAGTTTGTGAAGCCTAAGGGGACTGCATCTAGGAAAGGACAAGCCAATGAGGATTACTCTCTTCTGGTTGAGAAGTTAGAAGATCAGTAGGTTGAGATTGAAGATCTCATATAAAGGTTATTTGACCTGTCAACTGAATTTAACCAGTTCAAGGGCTTGATGAATGTTATGAATGGGAAGCTGGATGTTGTCATCAAGGGCTTGAATCTGGAGAAGATACCTTCTGCTACTAGTCATGACACCAGTGTAGATTCAGAAGAGAAGCTGGGAGATTTTCTGAAAAAGAAGAAGAAGCCAATTCCAGTGGTGTTAACTTCAAAAGATTTGTATGAACAAACTAATGAAGAAGATGCTAGTGAAGACACATGTATTGATGCAGCTACAGAGGTAGATTCAGTACAGGCTAAGAATAAAGTGAATGAGATAATCCAAGAAGTGGTTGCTGAAGTTGAAGCTGAACAAGAAGGTAATCAGTATGCAGAAGATGCTGCAAGTGAGGAAGAAATCGGAGAAGGCTCAGAGAAAGGCCAGACATCAAAAAATAAGTGAAGATCAGAGACTGCCAAAGCCTTGACCCTCTATCTCATTCTCTTCTATCTTTTATGTCTCAAGGCCTTGAATTTTTAGCTAAATTTGTTTTAGTTTATTTTCAGACTCTGAGTAATGATCACATTTCTTCAACCTTAATTGATGAAAGTCAAAAAGGGGGAGAATTAATGTGGTATTTGTGTTTGTTTGCAGTATTTGGACTAGTAATAATAAGAATGCCTAGTTGTGTTGGTGGTAATTTGTAATGTTTATTCTCACTGTTTTCGGTTTGGGTTCAGTATATATTGTATCTGCAAATTGTGGTTATTTAATTTTTGAATATGAGTGGCAGGAATATCTATACAAGACTATAGGTTTTGTCTTTCATCAAGGGGGAGATTGTTGAGTCAAGATCCCTGAATGTGTTTTGGTTGGGAATTGTTTTGAGTGATGAAAGACAAAAGTCTAAGACATAAGCAGCAAAGCATTTCAGTTATCACAAGGCCTTGAGATTGACTGAACTTCAAAGCCTCGAGTTATTTTATTCTGCTATATGTTCTAACATTTATGTGTTGCAGAATTGGATATCTCATTATACAAATCAGTGGTTTATTGTATATACTTTTGGATTATACTATTTATATATCTAACACAATTGCAGATGATCAGAACAGGAAGAATCAAAGCTATCTGGGTTTATCTTTGAAATTCTGTGAAGTAGGTTCAGAGCTCCAAGGCCTTGAGATGTGCCTTGAGATGCTGACAGTTTTTACAGAACTTAGTTGATTCTTTCTTGCAGGTTATGACTCTTAGTATTGTGATTATTTACTCACTTCTAAGTGTCTTAAACTTGTTTTTCACGATTCATATGTTTTAGAAGATATACAGGTTATTGTTCTAAGTTTGTTAAACAGTTTTATCAGAAACTGTATAACCAAACAGTCTTAGTACTGTTAGCTTTCTGGATGTCGTTGTTGCTATGTTTCAATGCTGTTGCAGAGTTGTTAAACGTGCAGAAGCAATCTCAATAAACTCCAACTGATATCCCCTTGAAGCTGTTTGAATTTCAGTTGAAAACAGAAGGAGGATTTGTAGGAACTGAGATCCTAAAATCTCTCAATCAGTTGCAGCTGCGGATAAAAGAGACTGGTTTGATTTTTGAAGAATAGAGAGGCTTGCAGAATACTCTGAGAGGTGTGACAAAATCGTGGGAGATCATCCATTCAAACACATAATCATTCAACCTTCATTCCAGATTTCTGAAGATCAAATCAATCCTGTTTTCCAGAACACTTCCAGGCATAAAACAGCTTATCTTCATACTGTGTTCTTCACTTGTACTTCTATTTTTGTATCTCTAGCTTATCTTAAACCTCACTTAACATAGTGGTTGTTTGTTCAAGTGAAAAACAAGAGGTTCTTTTTAGCTCAACAGTTAGTAGCTGGAACTAGAAGGTTTGGAACCACAAGCTGTATAGGTGTAAGCGAAATCACTTAGGCTTGAAGATCTAGGGTTGTTTCTGTGTGAGTAATAAGAAGTGTTTGCCCAATCCCGGTGGGATTAGATCCCTTTGGCAGAGATTAGGTCCATTGGGACTGAACTCTGTAAATTGCTTTGTGCTCTTTACTTTACAGTTTGATTATTATCTGCTGCACACAACTCAAATCGAACTAGGGTTCAAAAGCTGTTTAGAATTGTCCACAGCTCAAGGCCTTGAAGCTTACTGTTTTTCCTTTGTAAAAGTCAGACAGTTTACTAAAATCTCAAGGCCTTGAGATTTGAGTTTCACACAAAGTTTTCTTGTTAAACTTTAAGTTTTGCAAAAAGTTTCCATACTCTATTCAACCCCCCCCCCCCTTCTAGATTATTTAGGTCCTGTATTTAGTCTACATTACACACTTTCAAAAGTTGACAGGAAAAGCACTTCTGGAACTTGCCAATTCATTGGATTCTCCTTGATCTGTTGGCATTCCAAGAAACAAAACTCAGTTGCTCTATCAACAACTGAAGCTGAATCTATATCTGTTGGAGCATGTTGCTAACAAGTATTGTGGATTTCTCAACAGTTCATAGATCTTGGGTTTCATTTCGGAAGCATACCTATCAAATGTGACAATACTAGTGAAATATCTATTATAAAGAATCCAGTTCAGCATTCAAGAACCAAGCATATTGATTTCTGACACCATTTCATCATAGATCATGCTGAGAAAGGTGACATTGTTCTTGAATTTGTTTCCACTAACATGCAACTTGCATATATCTTCACTAAACCATTACCTGATGAAAGATTTTCAGCTCTAAGACTGGAATTAGGCATGCTAAATAAAGATGCATTGGTTTAGGGGGGCATCAGGTAAGGAAGGTAAGCTATTATGTGTTTCAAAGGTTTGAACTGAATTTCAAAGCCTTGAAAATCTTTTCAAAGTTTTATCTTACGTGTTTCAGCTTAACAGCGTTTCAAGACCTTGAACTTTTTTTTCAAAGCCTTGAAAATAAGTCTGATAACTGGTTAGTGAATAATTCTGGATCATTCAGTATTGAGTGATATCTTTGTAGATAATTGCTCAATATTGCCCCTACCTTTTTCAAAATTCTTTTTCAGCCAAATATATTATTAAATTATTTATTTCCAACGGCTTCAAAGATTTGAATCTTCTCTAATCGTTACAAATCTTTTGAGATCAGAGAGATTTTAGTTTCCTTTTTAAACACAAACTCTTTCAGTATTTATCTTCTTATCTTCTCCTTATCTCCGTATCAAATCTATTTCTCTCTATTCTTTTTCCAAACCCTAATGATCACCAGAAGGGCCTCAGACAGAATCAAGATGGCCGGAGGTTCAAAACAGAGTACAAAGAAGAAGAGAAAGTCAGCAGTGGATGAAGTTCAAGATATTAGTGGAGTCTTAAGTTCTAGAACTCCTAGTGCAGAAGCAGTTGCAGAGATTCCTCAACCCAAAAAGAAAGCCAAGAAGGATGTAACTCCATCCTCAGACAAAAAGAAGAAGAAGAAGGAGAAGGCCGCTGAAGAAAAGCAACCAGAAACAGAGATCTCTAGCCCCAAGAAGTTGAAGAAAAGAAGAAGGCCACTCAAGCTGAAAAGGGGAAAGGGAAGGTAACAGAGGAACACGCAGAAGACAATGTGGAGAAAGCCTTACAAATCTACTCAAACACATCAAAAGGTCAGTGGTTGGATGGTTTGGCCTCTAGAAAGATTGTTTTTTGTAGTTAGATCAGTATGCCTATGTTGACTAGAATGAATCTGAATTGCATTAACATGTTAAAGAAAAGATCTATGTGGTTCATACTAAACCCTCCTTAGCTAGCCTAATCCAGGATTACCAGAATCTTCTACCTCAGCATGAAGTAACTTAAGAACTCTCCACACTTAGTTATCAAAACTGTAGTTGCTGGTGTTACTATTGAATTAGATCATGCTGAGTTTGCAACTGTCCTAGCCTGTCCTAATAGGTATGAAACACATAACCATCCTCCAAAAAATGAAGCTTTGAAGTTGGCCAGAGAAGAATTCTTTCTACCCAATGTTCCTGCCTCATCCAAACAGTTATCACACTCTGTGTTAAATGTTGAAGCTAAAGATTTATACACTATCTTGATGAGATGCATCTTTCCAAGGGAGCATTCTAAGGAGTTAGTCACTGAGAGGGTGCTATACATTATGTACTTGATTGTGCATGGATTTGACATTGATCTTTAGAAGCATGTAGTGGAGCACATGCTGTTTAGCCAAACAGATCAGAGAAAGCATCCCCTGCCTTATGAAAATTTGCTCACTTTTTTCTTCCAACACCTTGAGATTCCTACTGCTGGTGAAGAGTCTATCACTTCTGGGATTGGTGTGCTGAATGAGAAATATTTTGAGAAGATTGGGGTGGTAAATACCAAAGAGAAAATTTGGAATTTGTATTCAGATTAAACTAAAGAAGAGCTGAATGCAAAGAAATTTGTTAAGCCCAAGTCCTTGACCCCTACTTCAAGCCAGACCTCTCAGCCTCCTGATTTTTCTTCAATCCTTCATAGACTTGATGGTCTAGAGATGGACGATAGTGAAATCAAATAGAATCAGCATGGGTTTGAGACTGATCTCAAACAGGTCAAATACATGGTGGAGACCATCTTTAGAAGCATGACTGTGTTTGATGTCCCTGAGGATGAAGAAGGTGCCAAGAAAGATGGATCATGACAAAAACTTGCTAAGTGAACACTCCAATCAGGAAGAGGCTACTCCAGTCAAGGATAAAAAAAAGTAGGTGGCAGTTGAGAAAGCTGCTCAAGAAGGAGATGAAGTAAACTGTACTGATTCAGATGACTTGATGATAACCCTGAAGAAGAAGAAAAAGAAATCTCCAAAGACTGCTACTAAGGACAAGACTGAAGAAAGACTGTTGGGGAGAATGAAGAGGAACAAGAAGAACAAGATAAGACTAATGAAGACAGTGAAGAAGAAGAGGGAGATCATGATGGAGATGAAGACGCAACCCCATAATCTTGCCTATTCTTTCTTTCTCATTATCTTTTTCAATTACTTTTCAATATTTTTCCAGACTCTTGATCCAACATCTTCTCATTCTTTTTGATGAAAGTCAAAAAGGGGGAGAAAAATCTTAGGTTGTTTTATTTCTGTTTAGATGACCTATCTTTTGTTCAGTAGGATTATCTGCAACTTATTTGTTTTGTTTTGCTTTAGTTTATTCATAAGTTGGATCTTTTGGAATTACTATGTTATTACTATTTGTTTTAACTGTGTGCTAATCAGTATTTTTTGCAGAAACTAAGGCTCAAACAGATTTAGGTTTTATCTTTCATCAAGGGGGAGATTGTAAGGTCACAGGTTTCATAGACTTGAAATACTAAGTTATTTCAAGGCCTTGAAACAGTTTTCAAAGCCATGAATCAGGTTTCACAGGCTTGAAATAGCAGAGGCCTTGAACAAGGATTCAAAGCCTTGAAACTTTCTGACCTGTATGCATGTTCTAAGGGGGAGTTTTTCTCAACTCTTCTGATCTGATTCTATCTCTATCAAAAACTTTTTTGATATATCTAACATGGTTTAATCCATCAGTCTGACTTAGTTTTGCAGGGAAATCTTATTTCCTAAATATGCAGGATTAGTTTCCTAATATGGCTTTTGCAGGAAAGGAAACAATAAGAGATGATGATTCTTTGATCAACCAGATACTCATGACAGCTTCTAAAATTGTTTAATGACAAGATCACAACAATATCTCTGAATATTATGATCAACTATCCGTTGGAGAATGTTGTAAAAGATAGTCAAAGTTGTTGCCTACAAAATAGGAAGTTGTTGCTGAAAATATGGGAAGATTTGCAGAGCTTCAAACAGTATAAATAGAGCTCATTTTGAATCAACAAGAGACAACAGTCAACGGGCAAAAAGAGAAACATATTTCTGGATTGACAAGCATCAAAGAAGTTCATCATTCTTACAATCCATCTCACAGAAGATCACTGCACTCTTCACTGCAGTTCTACACTTTAGTGTCCATCTGTCTTGTGCTTTTGTGGATCATTCTTGTAATACTTCTCCATATCACTCTCAAGGATTGTTCAAGGTGAACAATAGAGAATTGTTAGTTAATCAGTTAGCTAGAGCATGTACTAGATAGGTTAGAGGGAACCACAAGCTGTGACAGAGTAAGGGAACTCCCTGTGCTTGAGATCTAAGGCTTAGCTTTTGAGTAATAAAAAATGAGTTGAAAATCCCGCAGGGAGAATATCCCTGAGGTAGAGACGTAGGTCCAAGTGTACTGAACCTATAAATCACTTGTTTCTTTCATTTGCAGTTCATTTTCTTACTTAGAGTTTTCAGCATTCAAACTAGTTTGTATTCAAGGGTTTAAAACTCTTTTCAAGGCCTTGAAAAAGACTTGTCTGTTCTATTTCAAATTGTATTTCACTTCAAAGGCTTGAAACTGTTTTCAAGGCCTTGAAATATATTGCTCTTGAACTGAAACTCTTATCTTCTACAATTTTTGCAAAAAGTTGACATACTCTATTCAACCCCCCCCCCCCTTCTAGAGTATCTGTGCTTCATATCTATCTGCATACTCCCCTTTCAATTGGTATCAGAGCCGGTATCAGTGTATAAGATTTAACCATCTTGTGATCATGAGTACTGCAGGTGATGGTGGATACTCACAGGGAAGAGCTGCCAATAGACCCCCTCTATTTTGTGGAGACAACTTTGCTCACTGGAAAGCCCTGATGAAAATGTTCATCATTGATCAAGACATAGAGCTTTGGACCATTATTCAGAATGGACCTCACACTTTCTATACAGAGAAAGATGGGATCAAAACTCCCAAATCTGAAGACTCACTCTCCTCTTCTGAATTAGAGCAATTTTCTAAAAATTTCAAAGCTATTAACATCTTGTATTGTGCTTTGAGTACATAAGAATTCAACAAGATTTCAGGCTGCAAGACTGCCAAAGAAATCTGGGATAAGCTTGTAGTGACATTTAAAGGAACCAGTCAAGTCAAGAAAACCAAAATCAACATCTATCTCAGGAAATATGAGTTGTTCAAGATGAATTCACATGAGTCAATCAGAGACATGTTCAAGAGGTTCACAGACATTGTCAACAACCTTGATTCACAGGGAAAGCATATTTCCAATGAAGAAAAACTAAGGAAGATACTGAGAAGTCTTCCAAAGGCCAAATGGGAACCAAAGACAACATCCATTGAAGAAGCTCAAGATCTCTCATCACTACAACTTGATGACCTACAAGGGAAGCTCCTGACACATGAAATATCCATGAATGAAGCTGAGGGAGAACTACCAGAAGGTGTCAAGAACTTAGCACTCAAGGCCAAAGAGAATAAGAAAATTCAAAGCCTTGAAACTGAAGATGATGATGATGATGACCCAATTGCTTTGATTTCCAAAGCCTTGACTAATATCCTCAAGATGAAGAAAAACTTTGGAAACAAAGACTTCAACAGAGAAAGACATGAATCATCCAGTAGAAAGGACTACAAAGGTAAGTCTTCTTCACAAAATAAATCCAAAATCATGAACTGCTTTGAGTGTGGTGATGCAGGACATTTGATAAGAGATTTTCCACACAAGAAAAGCAAGCAATTTCAGAAGAAAGACAATGAAAGAATAAAGAAAGCTATGATAGCTTCATGGAGTGGCTCAGATAGCTCAAGTGACTCTGAATCTGAAGAAGAACATGCCAATCTATGCTTCATGGCCAAGCATGATGATTGTTCGGAAAAGAACATTGAGGTAATGGTAAACTGTCTGATTTCAAAACCAAAAGAAGCTCTCTCAGATTTACTTAGAACAATGGTTTTAAATGATTTCAAGGCCTTGAAAACTAGTCTCAAAGCCTTGAAAACACAAGTCAAGGAAGTAGTCACTGAGAACTCCTCTCTAAGTGATAGCCTTGTTAATTTGAGACATCAAGTTGATTAATTAGATAAACAAAAGACTACTCTTAGTGAGAAACTTCAAGAATCTTAGTCAGTCAAAGTCAAGCTTGCAGGCTCAGAACACAAGTTGAACCTGATTCTTGGAGAAAGTTCAAAGTCAGTTCACAAAACTGGTATCGGATACAATCCAAACTTTCCAAGAAAGAACAATACCAAATTTGCAAAAGCTGGAAACAAAACTTCTTCTAAGTGTCATTTTTGTAACAAGACTGTTCATATGAACATGACTTGTCCTTTCAAAAGAAGAGACCCTCACATAAGGAGGAACACATTTCCATTTCAACTTAAAGGACAAGTCAGACAGATTTGGGTTCCTAAAGGGGTCAGACCACCTAACATGGTTGATCCTGAGTATGAGTCAAAATTCCACATTTGGTCTAACAGCTGGGTAAGGCAGTGATTGGTGTTTTAGGTTGTCACATATGTCAAAGAACAGAAGTGGTTTATGGACAAGGGTTGCTCAAGACACATGAGTGGAAAGAGATCTCTATTCTCAGAATTGAAAGAGCAATCTGAAGGTTCAATTACACTTGGTGACAAAGGAAAATGCAACATACTTGGTATTGGTAAAGTTGGTACAGATTCAGAAAACTCTATTTCTGATGTATATCTAGTTGATGGCTTGAAATTTAACTTGCTTGGTGTATCTCAACTTTGTGACAATGGAAATAAGGTTATCTTTGATAAAGAAAAGTGTGTGGTGCAAACTGAGAAATCAGGCAGTTGCATTTTCACAGCCTCTAGATCCAACAATGTTTATACTTTTCAGACTAACAAAGTTGCAGGTGAAAGCTTGAACTGTCTCAAGGCCTTGAAAGAGGATTCAAAGGTTCGACACAGAAAGCTTGGTCACATTAGCTTGAATACCTTGAATAAATTTATCTCCAAAGATCTGGTAAGAGGACTACCATCTATCAAATTCAAAGATGATGAAGTATGCAAAGCCTGTGCTCAGGGTAAGTAGACCAGAAGCTCATTCAAGCCAAAGAAATTTGTAAGTACTACTAGACCTATTGAATTACTTCATATGGATCTCTGTGGTCCTATGAGAGCTCAAACTCCAAAAGTTAAGAGGTATAGTTATTTTAGATGATTACTCTAGATATACTTGGGTTCTGTTTCTAAAACAAAATCTGAAGCCCTCTCTGAATTTTCAAACCTTTGCAGAGAATTTCAAACCATGAAGAACCTACCTATTGCTTCAATAAGAAGTGATCATGGTAGAGAGTTTGATCAATTAGAATTTGATTTATTCTGTGTTAAGCATGGCATCTCTCACAATTTCTCTGCTCCTAGAACTCCTCAACAGAATGGAGTTGTTGAAAGAAAGATCAGGACTCTTGAAGATATGTCAAGAAAAATGCTTCTAGAAAAGAGGCAGCCAAAACATTGTTGGGCAGAAGCTATGAATACAGCAAATTACATTTTGAACATGTATTTGATCAGACCTATCTTGAAGAAGACCCCCTATGAACTCTTCAAAGGGAGAAAGCCAAACATTTCATACTTCAGACCATTTGGTTGCACATGCTATGTCCACAACAATGGTAGGACAACTTGGGGAAGTTTGATGCAAGAAGTGATGAAGGTATATTTCTTGGTTACTCACTTACTAGCAAAGCTTATAGAGTTTATAATAAAAGAATTGTTGAAGAAAGTATCCATGTTATCTTTGATGAAAGCTATGATGGTTCTTTGAGTGAAAGTTTTACAGACTTGAATCTGAACAAGCATGAATCAGAAGAAGAAGCTGAGAACTTACTTGGTTTCAAGAAAGGCTCAGAAGGAAATAGAAAACATTTTAAATACCTTGAAAACAATACTCAAGGCCTTGAAACAAAGATCAAAGTCTTGACAAAGATGTTCAGAAAGATATAAGTGATCAGGCTACTACTTCAAGACCAGAGAAGCAATATGGAGAACCTGAACCCTGGTCTCCAAGAAAGAGATTCAAATATCTTTCATCTCATCCAGCTGACAACATCATCTCTGATCCAACCACTGGTACAAAAACAAGATCACAGTTAAAGTATCTTTGTGCTTTCAATGCTTTCATATTTCTTGTAAACCAAAAACTGTGAAGAAAGCATTACAAGAAGCAGACTGGATTATAGCTATGCAAAGTGAACTCAATGAGTTTGAAAGAAACGAGTTGTGGAACCTAGTTCCTCCACCAACAAACCAGTCTGTCATTGGTACTAGATGGATGTTCATAAACAAACTAGATGAGAATGGCAAGGTGATCAGAAACAAAGCAAGGTTAGTTGCTCAAGTTAACAACCAAGAAGAAGGTATTGATTATGAGGAAACTTTTTCTCCAATTTTCAGGTTAGAAGCAATTAGAATTTTACTTGCATTTGCATCTTACAAAAACATGAAACTATTTCAAATGAATGTGAAATGCGCATTTCTGAATGGCTACTTGCAAGAGGAAGTTTATGTTGCACAACCTTCTGGTTTTGAAAGTGATAAGTTCACAGATCATGTTTACAAACTTGACAAATCTCTTTATAGTTTGAAAAAAGCTCCAAGGGCTTGGTATGAAATATTGTCAAAGTTTATGCTTGAAAATGATTTCAAAAGAGGATTGGTAGACAAGACATTTTTCATAAAGACTCGTGAGAAAGATTTACTTGTAGTTCAGATTTATGTTGATGATATTAAGTTTGGAGCTACTAATGATCTTCTATGCAAAGAATTCTCAAATCTTATGAGCATGGAATTTGAAATGAGTATGATGGGAGAGTTGAACTTCTTCCTTGGACTTCAAATACATCAGCTAAAGAAGGGAATCTTTCTAAATCAAAGCAAGTACACTAGGGACTTGTTAAACAAGTACATAATGTCCCCATCCAAAGAGATCAAGACTCCCATGAGTTCTACACTGTCTTTAGATAAAGATGAATCTGGTAAGAATGTCAATGTGAAAGAGTATAGAGGTATGATTGGATCATTGCTATACCTTACTACTAGTAGACTAGATATCATGTTCAGTGTAGGTATGTGTGCAAGATTTCAAGCTGATCAAAGGAATCACACTTGACTGATGTGAAGAGAATATTCAGATATCTCAATGGTACCAAAGACTTAGGGCTTTGGTATCCAAGACATTCTAACTTCTCTTTGCGTGGATTTTCAGATGCTGACTTTGCAGGATACAAAGTTGACAAAAAAAGCACTTCTGGAACTTGCCAATTCATTGAATTCTCCTTGATCTGTTGGCATTCCAAGAAACAAAACTCTGTTGCTCTATCAACAACTGAAGCTGAATATATATCTGCCGGAGCATGTTGCTAACAAGTATTGTGGATTGCTCAACAGTTCAGAGATCTTGGGTTTGATTTCGGAAGCATACCTATCAAATGTGACAATACTAGTGCAATATCTATTATAAAGAATCCAGTTCAGCGTTCAAGAACCAAGCATATTGATTTCAGACAACATTTCATCAGAGATCATGCTGAGAAAGGTGACATTGTTCTTGAATTTGTTTCCACTAACATGCAACTTGCATATATCTTCACTAAACCATTACCAGATGAAAGATTGTCAGCTCTAAGACTGGAATTAGGCATGCTAAATAAAGATGCATTGGTTTAGGGGGAGCATCAGGTAAGGAAGGTAAGCTATTATGTGTTTCAAAGGTTTGAACTGAATTTCAAAGCCTTGAAAATCTATTCAATGTTTTATCTTATGTGTTTCAGGTTAACAGCGTTTCAAGACCTTGAATTTTTTTTCAAAGCCTTGAAAATAAGTCTGATAACTAGTTAGTGAATAATTCTGGATCATTCAGTATTGAGTGATATCTTTGTAGATATTTGCTCAATATTGCCCCTACCTTTTTCAAAATTCTTTTTCAGCCAAATATAGTATTAAATTATTTATTTCCAACGGCTTCAAATATTTGAATCTCCTCTGATCATTACAAATCTTTTGAGATCAGAGAGATTTTAGTTTCCTTTTTAAACACAAAATCTTTCAGTATTTATCTTCTTCTCTTCTCGTTATCTCCGTATCAAATCTACTTCTCTCTATTCTTCTCCCAAACCCTAATGAGCACTAGAAGATCCTCAGACAGAATCAAGATGGTCGGAGGTTCAAAACAAAGTACAAAGAAGAAGAGAAAGTCAGCAGTGGATGAATTTCAAGAGATTAGTGGAGAATCAAGTTCTAGAACTCCTAGTCCAGAAGCAGTTGCAGAGATTCCTCCACCCAAGAAGAAAGCCAAGAAGGATGTAACTCCATCCTCAGACAAAAAGAAGAAGAAGAAAGAGAAGGCCGCTTCAGAAAAGAAACCAGAAACAGAGATCTCTAGCCCCAAGAAGTTGAAGAAAAATAAGAAGGCCACTCAAGCTGAAAAGGGGAAAGGGAAGGTAACAGAGGAACAGCCAGAAGAAAATGTGGAGAAATCCTTGCAGATCTACTCAAACAACACTGCTCCTGATGAATTTTGGTTCATCTCAAACACTTCAAAAGGTCAGTGGTTGGATGGTTTTGCCTCTAGAAAGATTGATTTTTGTAGCTAGATCAGTATGCCTATGTTGACTAGAATGAATCTGAATTGCATTACCATGTTAAAGAAAAGAACTATGTGATTTATACTAAACCCTCCTGAGCTAGCCTACCCCACGATTACCAGACTCTTCTACCTCAGCATGAAGTAACTTAAGAACTCTCCACACTTAGTTATCAAAACTGTAGTTGCTGGTGTTACTATGGAATTAGATCATGCTGAGTTTGCAACTGTCCTAGCCTGTCCTAATAGGTATGAAACACATAACCATCCTCCAAAAAATGAAGCTTTGAAGTTGGCCAGAGAAGAATTCTTTCTACCCAATGTTCCTGCCTCATCCAAACAGTTATCACACTCTGTGTTAAATGTTGAAGCTAAAGATTTATACACTATCTTGATGAGATGCATCTTTCCAAGGGAGCATTCTAAGGAGTTAGTCACTGAGAGGGTGCTATACATTATGTACTTGATTTTGCATGGATATGACATTGATCTTTAGAAGCATGTAGTGGAGCACATGCTATTTAGCCAAACAGATCAGAGAAAGCATCCCCTGCCTTATGCAAATTTGCTCACTTTATTCTTCCAACACCTTGAGATTCCTACTGCTGGTGAAGAGTCTATCACTTCTAGGATTGGTGTGCTGAATGAGAAATATTTTGAGAAGATTGGGGTGGTAAAGACCAAAGAGAAAATTTGGAATTTGTATTCAGAATTGACTGAAGAAGAGCTGAATGCAAAGAAATTTGTTAAGCCCAAGTCCTTGACCCCTACTTCAAGCCAAACCTCTCAGCCTCCTGATTTGTCTTCAATCCTTCATAGACTTGATGGTCTAGAGATGGACGATAGTGAAATCAAATAGAATCACCATGGGTTTGAGACTGATCTCAAACAGGTCAAATACATGGTGGATACCATCTTTAGAAGCATGACTGTGTTTGATGTCCCTGAGGATGAAGAAGGTGCAAAGAAAGATGGCTCTGACAAAAACTTGCCAATTGAACACTCCAATCAGGAAGAGGCTGCTCCAGTCAAGGATAAAGGAAAGCAGGTTGCACTTGAGAAAGCTGCTCAAGAAGGAGATGAAGTAAGCTGTCCCTGATTCAGATGACTTGCTGATAACCCTGAAGAAGAAGAAAAAGAAATATCCAAAGACTGCTACTAAGGACAAGACTGAAGAAGAGACTGCTGGGGATAATGAAGAGGAACAAGAAGAACGGATAAGACTGATGAAGACAGTGACGAAGAAGAGGGAGATCAGGATGGAGATGAAGACGCAACCCCATAATCTTGCCTATTCTTTCTTTCTCATTATCTTTTTCAATTACTTTTAAAAAAATTTCCAGACTCTGATCCAACATCTTCTCATTCTTTTTTATTAAAGTCAAAAAGGGGGAGAAAATCTTAGGTTGTTTTATTTCTGTTTAGGTGACTTATCTTTTGGTCAGTAGGATTATCTGCAACTTATTTGTTTTGTTCTGCTTTAGTTTATTAATAAGTTGGATCTTTTGGAATTACTATGTTATTACTATTCGTTTGAACTGTGTGCTAATCAGTATTTTTTGCAGAAACTAAGGCTCAAACAGATGTAGGTTTTATCTTTTATCAAGGGGGAGATTGTAAGGTCACAGGTTTCATGGACTTGAAATACTAAGTTATTTCAAGGCCTTGAAAAAGTTTTCAAAGCCTTGAATTAGATTTCACAGGCTTGAACTATTTCAAGGCCTTCAACCAGGATTCAAAGCCTTGAAACTGTCTGACCTGTATGCATGTTCTAAGGGGGAGTTTTTCTCAACTCTTCTGATCTGATTCTATCTGTATCACCCTTGTGCTTAATTTGTTATCATCTGATAATGAAAGACGAACTGATTTTGATATATCTAACATGGTTTAATCCATCAGTCTGACTTAGTTTTGCAGGGAAATCTTATTTCCTACATATGCAGGATTGGTTTCCTAATATGGATTTCGCAGGAAATGAAACAATAAGAGATGATGATTCTGTGATCAATCAGAGACTCATGGAAGCTTCTAAATTGTTTAATGACAAGATCACAACAATATCTCTGAAGATTATGATCAACTATCCGTTGGAGAAGGCTGTTAAAGAGAGTCAACGTAGTTGCCTACAAAATAAAAAGTTGTTGCTGAAAATCTGGGAAGATTTGCAGAGCTTCAAACAGTATAAATATAGCTCATTTTGAAACAACAAGAGACAACACTCAATGGGCAAAAAGAGAGACATATTTCTGGATTGACAAGCATCAAAGAAGTTCATCATTCTCACAATCCATCTCACAGAAGATCACTGCACTCTTCTCTGCAGTTCTACACTTTAGTGTTCTTCTGTCTTGTGCTTTATTTGTAGATCATTCTTGTAATACTTCTCCATTTCATTCTCAAGGATTGTTCAAGGTGAACTATAGAGAATTCTTAGTTAATCATTTAGCTAGAGCATGTACTAGATAGGTTAGAGGGAACCACAAGTTGTGACAGCGTAAGGGAACTCCCTGTGCTTGAGATCTAGGGCTTAGCTTTTGATTAATAAAAATTGAGTTGAAAATGCTGCAGGGAGAAGATCAATGAGGTAGAGACGTTGGTCCAAGTGGATTGAACTCTATAAATCACTTGTCTCTTGCATTTACAGTTCTTTTACTTACTTAGATTTTCTAGCATTCAAACTAGTCTGTTTTCAAGGGTTTGAAACTCTTTTCAAGGCCTTGAAAAAGACTTCAAGGCCTTGAAATCTATTGCTCTTGAACTGAAACTCTTCTCTTCTACAAGTTTTGCAAAAAGTTTGCATACTCCATTCAACCCCCCCCCCCCCCCCCCCCCTCTCCCCTCCTTCTAGAGTATATGTGCTATCTATCTGCATACTCCCTTTCAGTATATATTTTTAATGAATAAAAAAAATATACTGGTGTAATAAATATCACGGTCTTTTGTGTATTTATGAAAAACTAAATAGGCAATTATGTGTAAGAAATAAGTGGTGATTTTTTTTGTCAAAAAAAGATGGAGATTTTTTTTTTTTTTTTTTTTTTTTTGTCCAGAAGAGGGGGACCTGCCAAGTTTCGAACTCGCGAAACTATGTTGCACAAACTAAAATATTAAGCACTGGACCAACTAGATCAAAGAACTACTTGTATGTATTAAATATATAGTAATCCTTTTTGTCCTAACGGTTTGTTACGCTAGTGAGGAGAGGGATTCCTCATTCAAGAATGACAAGTTTATGTTCTTTATTTCTGGTTTAGAACCCACGTAGTTGCAGAAAATAGCCAGATCCTGGGAAAACGACCGGAGTTCATTGCAATGTCCTACATAGAAGTTTCGTGTGGAGTAGAGAAGCCGTTCTGACACGTATTGAACTTGATCAATAATTGCATTAAAATTTTAATGTATTGTCATAGTATGTGTCCCCTGTGGTCATTGGAATTTTTTATTTTCCATCAACCGCTTCAAACATCTGGAAAATTAGGAAGTGCAAATCACTTGGAAGAGGAAGTCGAAAATACTTTTGTGCATTTATTTTATTAATAATTCAGTTTTGTGCTATCAATCTCGAAAGAATATAGGAAGTGCTAATCAGTTGGAACAGGAAGTCGAAATCACTTGGAACACATCACCTTATATGTAGGCAAACCCTCTTAGAACATTACGTAGTATAGATCAGAAGAAGAAATTAAGTTACCAATTCTTATTAAGCGTAATAAATAAAGAAACATATATATAAGGTATAAAATAGCACACAATCTGTTCTCCTTTCTCTACCTTAACTCTATAGGGGAATAATTGTATCATATCTCCCCGGCTAACATATCAGAAATAACAGCAAGAACTTCACCAATTACTCGTGATTCGGTGGTTTCGTCTAATAACATATTCCGTCCTAACGTTCGGTGACACTCATATCCACTTGTACTGACCATGTCTCCTACACCGTTGAGGCCTTCAAAATCACCGGTACGAAGCAAATCGTTAGCTCTTCTTCCAACATGGAAAATAGCAAGATCATACAACGACAGACATTCATTGAGGTCTCGTTTTAATAAAGGATCTTTGGTCTGGGCAACAAGCGATTTGATCTTCTTGTCAGTGGATGTTACACTCGAGAGTGCCTTGTCAATTGCAATGTGTGCAATTACGACGAGATCGTTGGTTGCGTGACGGGGATCAGAGTACAGAATTTGAGCACACGCTTGGGGATATGCTGACTGGACACAGACATCGTGAACCGTTGTAGCCATAGCCACACTAGCAAATCCTATAATGAGGGCAAGCATGGACAATAGTAGAGAGCTCTTCATGGTGGGTCTTCTTTTGGGGGTTTGGTTGCGTCCAATGGGCATGGGAGACGCACGCTATATAATCAATGAGTTTCTATTAGTAAATAACTTCCTACACGTTCAATTAATTGTTGCTAACGAAATCAGTGAAAATATTCTATCACAGATTTTAGGTTTTGCAATTATGGTAAATGGAAAATAGAATAAGCGGCCTCAAAGAATATATGGAATAACAGTTAATTAAAATTCACGAAATCTAAACATTAAATTATAAAAGGCAGTGATTCTTATACCAAAATTTTAGATGTCATAACTACTAACAATTCTATACAATAATTTCTTCTTACAAATTTATTTTATTTTATTTTCAGGATTCTCTCGTGTGTCTTTCCATATTTTTTTTCTAACTGATTTTCTTTTCCGTTTGACTTTTAACTACTGCCTCCCTTTTATGGGACTAGTTTTGTGCACTTGCGTTGCACGTGACAAGAATGTTTGCCTACTTTTATAACCTATGTAATTAGCATATTTTTGGAACTTGCTAGTATGAGGTAAACATTTAAATTCTCAAACAACAAACTTCTATTGATGCAAATGTGAGAAGGAAATTTGGTTAAAATAATTTTTTTTATCCGGATGCAATTACAATATACATAGCAGTTGCCACGCTTCTCAATACTGGTTGTCATATTTAAATTGTTTATCTTAAAGTACAATATTTCATAGGCACAACTACACGTTATTAGGTCGAAATTGTAAGAGATTTTTATGAAAATTCCAAAACTTTTATTATAAATTATTATTATAATTATATTTCTTAAATAGTCTTAAAGATGTTGGTTACTACATAATTGTAACTCCCTCATTATTAGAGTATTAAACATGAAATATTTGGTTTAATGTAGCATTATTGGGAGGTGCTTATTATGACCATAACTCCAATATTAATACTAGGGGGTTACTATTTTCTATGCACATCTATATATATGTGAATATCATTTTGTATGGGAGATGGATAGAGAATGAGAAAGTGTGCACTACCAAATATGTTCAAGTATTTTATATAGACTACTTATTTTGTTTTGGGCAACTACGGTTCGTGACGGTTCACAAGTCCTACAACCGGCGTGACGCTTGTAGGAGCTGGCTCGAGTGTGGGTTGAATCCTACTTCGTAGCATACCGGTAGCACCCTCACGTGGGGAGGATCTACGTTGTAGGACAATGTCCTACATAACATGCCTCTCACACCCAGGCCAGCGTTATTATATCCTTTGTTATTGTGTTTATTCTATTTGATCATCTTATGAATTATCTAAATTATTATTAATTGACAATGCTAATCCTTATTTGCGTGTTTTTGGTCGCAGATGACTAACGATCTACAACGTAGATGATTTAACAATATGTATTTACAGTTGGAGTTGCTATGTAGAGATATCGATCAAAGGAGTGCAACAATATTTTCATAGAAATTTTTGAGATCTTTTGCAGGCTTGATCATATACCTATTCTATGTTAATTATTAATTCAGTTATCTGTTTTTCTTATATAACAACAAGACTATGTGAAATGCGTCATCTTTCGATCACATTACCAATATGGGACTTTTGCGGTGGTGACTAGTTTAAAGTACAAAAAGTGATTATAAAATGTTTATGCATAGGAAATGTTGGGGTCTTGTTAGATTTCCTATAAACCATTGAGGTAAAGAAGCTTATTTTCATTTCCAAGTCAGACATGCCTGCACATATATTATGTTAACTTTGATGTGTTTATAATCAAGACTTTCGTGTTTTCTTGTTGCGTACTAATGAATTTTTTATTTCTTTTTCTAATAGTTGAACGTAGAAACACATTCATAAATTAATATACCCATCATTCTATTTTGAGAGATAACAAGTCAAACACTATGTCTAGAGCATGTAAATATTCTTTTAAGAAGATAATTGAATATAGAGTATTACATAATTGATTTCTTACAATAATTTTGATGTTAGTTGAAATGTCCAAATAGTATTGCCACTCGGGGTTGATGTCTATTTGGAAATGTGTTGCTTGGAGCAATAGAGTTTAGTTTTCAATTCCAGTACATGTAACTTTCTTCCTTGTTTCAAAATTAATTAGATTGATATTTCTTATCGCCTACTTTTCCAGGGTTCTTCATGGAGTTCTATTATGCTTTTGGGACTTCATTGCTATTGATGGACGATATGTGGAGGTCATCGATTTTATTGGATTTATTATTCTCATATGACGAGACATTCTCATATTTTTTGGTGCAAGTGAAATGGATGTCCAAGAAGAGTTATATAGTTCTTGCTATTTGTGGCTTATGAAGGAGTACACAGACTACGAATCTATTATTTCTTGGAGATCGGTCATCGAATATCAACATTATTGGCTTACAATTTCATGGAGCGTCCGCGATTATTTATGTTCATTTATATGCAATCTTTGGAGAATTCTCTACAAGTATGGAATAAAGCTCCATACATTCTTGCAAAATATGGAGAAAATTCTACAAGCGGGATTTGACAGGCTTGCTTTCTTTAACCATTCGTCCATGTTTATTTGTTTATGTTATTTGATTACAATATTCTCTAATAGTGGGGTTTAAAATTTTCAATTATTTTATTTTTGGTGTTTGGTTATAAAACGCGGAGTTTTCACTTGAATAAAAATTATGTTGGTATATTTTATTTAATGAGAAATTATAATATAACTTTTAGAAGCGAGAATGAAAAATGGGGGTTGACATAAAATTGAAATTCAGTAAATGGTTCGTAATGAAATTTCACAAGTTAGAAATGATTTATTGGGGGATGGAATATATTTATGTAACTTGACTAAATTGTGCTTATTTTCCTTTTTGAGTATCATTGCTTTAAATATATTTATGACCATTTGTGAGGTTTGAAATGTGGGGGGTTATTTGATTACATGTAATTCTACATTTTATGAGAAATTAATATGTGTGGGTTACTTGAAAAATGTATAGAATATAATTTTATGTGCATGCATGAATTAAGTGTTAATTTATTTTGATATTGTATCGTATGGATATCACTTTATAAAAATAATATTGTGGTCAAATAAATTATTGCTATTATGTCATAAAAGTTATATTATCATTGGTATCATCATTTTCATTGACTCTTTGAATTTTATATTAAGTGCAATGTATGGGTAAGTAAAAATGTTGGGGGTTGCATATGAAAATTGTTTATCATAAAACTACACACGTGTGACTTAACTAATAGGGATGTTGTGGAGATGTAACATGTTACCATTCTGTGGATTCTATAGTCATCATTTGTACATTTATTTTGAGGGGAAAAAAATGTGCCATCATTTAGTGTCGCGAAACATGTCTATTTGACAAATTATTTTGCATTAAGTTCTATAATGTGTCTCATTGAATGTGAGATAATGTGGGGGTTATAAAGGACACATGTGAATCATAATCTTAGTTACGTGATTTTGAATAGTGATGTTATGGATGATGTGATAATTCTTTTATGAAATTCATATTTATAACCCTTAAAATTACTAATATTGCATTTAGTGCAAAATGTTGTGTTTTACAGGTTCAATGATTGGTTTACATCATATGAAAAGAAAAGGTGATGTGACAAAGAGGATGCAAGAAAAGTGACACGAGAAAAAATTATACAAATTAAATTTTATTGGTCCCATAGTCCCTAAATCTTGGGATGGGGTTTGTAAACTCCTGATGGATTCCACCATTGAAAATGGAAAATGCATAATAAATTGGCCAATAAGCATATGCTTTAAATAAAGTAAAATGACCATCGAGGGTCTAATCAATCTAGGAGCGGAGTCCTAGATATGTCGAGGGGGATGGGCTAAGCCCAAAATATAGTCACCGCTGGAGGTAACCCAATATCTGTGACTGGAGATCCCATGAAAGAGACTCAATGGGTAGAAACAATCCATGATGAGTGACTGAGATTTCCAGCACTTATTTATAGGAGAAGTCTAAGACTCTCCTCCCATCCCTATGGCATTGTGCTATGATGGAAAAAAAAATGTGACGTCAAGGATGGGTTTTAACCCTTAATGGATCCAAGGCGAGTAATTTGCCGCAAGGTATGGGTCACAAATACCTTTGGAGGATTCACCTAAGTGAGAGTTGCCTTGAGGCCGGGGCTATGGGATTGGGCTATTCCCTAGAGGCTCTCATGATTTGATTCGAGTGCATGGCCGTAACGCACTAACCCGCGAACCATGTCCAATGCCGGTACTGTGTGTGTTTCAGTTGAACTCGGGCTTAAAGGGTCTAGTTCAAGGCTTAGTCCACTATGATCCTTCCGCGTGAGATTGTCATCACTAAGTGAGGTTCAAGTCGGAAGACACCTCACCTATTGCACAGTATGAAAATTGCCCATTATTTTACTGTCATATATCTTATTCTATTATTTTCTTTATTTGAGCTTATTGAGGTCATTTTCAAGTTTTGAAATTTTGTGGGGGATTGTAAGAGATTTTTATGAAAATTCCAAAACTTTTATTATAAATTATTATTATAATTATATTTCTTAAATAGTCTTAAAGATGTTGGTTACTACATATTTGTAACTCCCTCATTATTAGAGTATTAAACATGAAATATTTGGTTTAATGTAGCATTATTGGGAGGTGCTTATTATGACCATAACTCCAATATTAATACTAGGGGGTTACTATTTTCTATGCACATCTATATATATGTGAATATCATTTTGTATGGGAGATGGATAGAGAATGAGAAAGTGTGCACTACCAAATATGTTCAAGTATTTTATATAGACTACTTATTTTGTTTTGGGCAACTACGGTTCGTGACGGTTCACAAGTCCTACAACCGGCGTGACGCTTGTAGGAGCTGGCTCGAGTGTGGGTTGAATCCTACTTCGTAGCATACCGGTAGCACCCTCACGTGGGGAGGATCTACGTTGTAGGACAATGTCCTACATAACATGCCTCTCACACCCAGGCCAGTGTTATTATATCATTTGTTATTGTGTTTATTCTATTTGATCATCTTATGAATTATCTAAATTATTATTAATTGACAATGCTAATCCTTATTTGCGTGTTTTTGGTCGCAGATTACTAACAGAAATAACATCATATAATTATAGAGCTCCAGCGATTCTCCAAAATGTGAAGCTTCGGGTTTCATGCCATGTAGACATGTAGTGTTATTGGATTCGGCAACTATGACAATTCTGATCAAAAGCACATTCTTTTGGAATCAACAAAAATATGGTTATAAAAAATAATCAATATCTAAATGAAATGATCTAAATAGCCAAATAAAACTTGAACATAAAAGCTACTCCCGGTCTTAGAACCAGAAGAAAAAAAATAGGCTTGGAACACCTCTAGCTGAGGGACAAACATGGATAAAATTTAAACTGATCACAAGCACGCTTGTATGGTGCGTAGGTGGCACCAACATTCTGTAGTTCATGTTCTAGAGTCGAGTCTAGATTTTATGATTACTAATTTAGATATAAGTTATACGGTTTAGTATTCATGTTTTTATGTTTTCAGACGTTAGATCGAATATTTCAAATCACATTTTGGAGAAATATAGTAACAAGTGAAGGTCGATGCACATGTACTACCTCTGTGTTGCTAGGATCTTCTCAGACATCAGTGCACAATTCGCCAGTTCATTTTGAGCGATAAATTTATGTAACAATACGATATGAAAATGTGTTAATCTTTTCATAATATTTTATATTTTTCTCAACACTGCAATATTATGAAAATTAGAAAATTTTATTATCATATCAGTAGTCAAAATGACCTTCCAAAAGTCAACCAAAAAGATTATGACAAAAGAGGTAGTATTTAATAATTTCTCTACAATTTAATCAATGCCTACTTTTATGGTCACCATTGAACCTCTTGGTAGACAGTAGACTTCCTTTGTGGTATAATATACAAAGAGAAAACTTGTTAAGTTACCGTCAAATAACTTACCAATTGTAATACATCTTTACATGCAATCGTAATCGAAGTCTATCTTTCCATCCTGAAAGTTTGTAATGTAAGTATATCAACATGATCTAAATACTCTAAAAGGGGGGCGTTAAAAAATATGCAAACTTTTGCATTAAAACAGTCTTTTCAAACTTGAAGAGAGTATGCAGTTGATATCTCAAAGCTTTGGAAAATATTTGAGAAACTAGAGATACATCTGCAGAACACAGAAGCTTCAAAGCTTTGAGATTTGGAAAACTCCAAAGATTTGGAACTTCCTGCTTAAACTGGAATGAAAAGATAATAAAGTAAGAAGCAAGAACTCAAGGATTTTACAGAGTTCAGTCACAATTAGACCTAGTCTCTGCCTGAGGGATCTTCTCTCTCCAGGATTCTAACACAACTTCTTATTAATCACCCAGATTTAGCCCTAGATCTCAAGCCTAAGTGAGCTACCTTTCACCTATACAGCTTGTGGTTCCTAACCTATCTAGTTCCAGCTACAATTTGTTGAAACAATAAGAACCTCTTTGTTGTTCACTTGAACAACTGAACTTCTATGTTTGTGATGTTTAAGAACATAGAATGATAATACAAATTCAGTACAAGTGTGAATAACACAGAATAGAGATAAGCAATAAAGCTTCAAAGTGTTCTTCAGTCTCTGATGAATGATCTTGCTTTTGCAGTGTTAATAGGCCTGATGAATTGAAGAATTGTATGATCCGATCTCTCCTATTTGTAACACTCTTCAATTCCCACGTTGATCAGCCTCTCCTTGTGTGTCTCTCTTTGAAATTCAAAGCACTGATCTCTTAAGTAACAACCTGCAACAACATGAGAGATTTTAGGAACTGAATACCTAAACATCCTCTCCCCATATATGCTTCTTTCAACAGATATGCTATGATAGCTATATGATTTGTTTATGGACGTTGGAACGCCCAACAACCCTACATATACTCAACAAACAAGACCAAACAATATCTAGACAAACTAGAATTAAGATCTGATCAGCATTAAGCTGACAGTTCATGAAGAAATTAGGCTAAGTTTTGTCTGATAATAAAAACAGTTTATCCATCCAATTAAATAATATCAAGTAACCATTATATAACAAGTATTAATAGAGTAATGTAAGTCAATAACACGTTATAAAACCAAATGAATTGACCTGCATACACAGATCTGGTTAGATGAACTTAGCAGTAAGAAGTACTCAGAAATTCTCAAAGCTTAGAAGCTTTGACTGCTAGTTGATCAAAGTGAACTTGGACTCCCAATCCATCTCAGTCCTGCACATTGTGTTTTACCAAGAAAAACATGATTCCATAGTATTTGGAGAACATCATAGAGAATGACAAAATCATTCCAAACACCAACTTATAGACCTGCAAAATATAGAACAGTTAAGAACATATAAGCCAACCACAGTCTCTCAAAGCTTTGAAGCTTTGACACTTGTGTTACACTTGTGTTTCTGGCTTTCATCATCAAGGAATTAAAGCTCATCCTTTGTATATATCCACATATTAATACCAAAGAGCTTATGATCTATCAATCTCCCCCTTGATGAAAGACAAAACATTATTATTGAAGTCCAGAATTTTTTGAATTTTCCCTGCAACTAAAAAACACAAGTAATTCTCAAATACCAGTAATAAAACCAAACTAACCAGTCTTAAGTTATCATGGCAACACAATTAGCAAAAAAAAAAAAAAAAAAAAAAAAAAAAAAAAAAAAAAACAGTCTTAACTTATAGCAAAGAGGCAAGAACCAACATCCTACAATATCCAGAATTATTACAGGACTTAACAAAACCTTAAAATACAATAATATTCTCCCCCTTTTTTACTTTCACCAAAAGATTAGAAGGAATGTTGGATCTTGTTCAGAGAGTTTTAAAATGAAAAAACATTTTAAGTATTTCAGGACTTGGAAGAAAGAAAAGATAGAAAGAACAAGAAAAATTGGTTTCCAGGCTTTGAAAATTCAGCTTCAGCATCCTTCTTTGCATATTTATTTCCAGGCTTAGCTTTTCCCTTACCCTTGTCTTGAACCTCTTCTTGTTCTTCCTCAGCTGTCTCAGCATCTGACTCTTCTTCAGCTTTAGCTTGTTCTTCTTTCTGTTCACATTGTTCATCAGCTTCCTCACCCTGTGCTTCCTCAGTTTCAGCTTGAATTTTTTTCACCGCTTCATCAATAACCTTATCCAAATCAGCAACTTCTTTCTCAGCAGTCTCTGCAACTGCTTCCTCACCACCAGCCTCATCCTCAGATTGCTCAAAAAGATCCTTAGAAGCAAGAACAATAGGGTCTGGTTTCTTCTTCTTCTTCTTCTTCTTCTTCTTTTTTAGAACTTCTCCAATTATCTCATCTGAATCAATGCTAGTGTCTCTGCTCTCTGAAGAGGGTATTTTCTCCAAATTCAAACATTTTATGATGACATCAAGCTTGTTATTCACCAAACCTTTGAACTTTGTGAATTCAGTAGATAGGTCAAATAACCCTTGTCTCAAATCCTCCACTCCATCTTCCTGAACCTCTACCCTATCCAGTATTTGAGAAAAATCCAAATTACCAGACACTTTTGGGGGTTGTAGCAGCTCTAGGTTTGATAAATTCCTTCTCCTTCAATTCCTTAGTACTCAGTTCAAAATAGAATTTCCACTTTCCTTTGACAGTTTGAACTATCCCAATCCTTTGAAGAGATGCCTCATCCACCAACCCAAAATCAGTTGTAATCTTCTCCTCATCTTCCAAAGAGACTCCAAAGTGTTTGAAAAATAAGGTAACACATTGGCATAAGGCAATGAATGGTTCCTAGTGCTAGTGCCACAATAAACCATAAGCTCCATCACAACAGTAGGAGATCAACTTCAAACCCTTGACATATCAAATACATAAGAATCAACACTCTATTTGTCACCAATTCTTTGGAATACTCAGTGGGAACTACACATCTCATACTAATAGAAAACATAATTTTAGCCTCACAAGTAAACACAGAATGTGTTAACTGTTTTGGTTTAGTAGGGGTTCCCTCCAAGAAAAAAAGGCTTTGGCTTTCTCCAAATGACCTTCCTGTAAGGATGATCAATAATCCTATACTTTCTAAGAACTCCCAAGACTTTGGCAAAAACCCTGTGATCCAACTTAATATCAATCCCAGCAACTTTAGATGTCAGAATGTAATTGTCACTATCATCCAATTCTTGAACCAAGTTCAAATAGAAAAGCCTGGTCAGCCTAGTGTAAGCCTCAGATGGTGGATTTAACAAACTCCCAACAGATGAGTCTCTCAATTTCTTAATGTAGTATAAGTCCAATAAATCCAATAACTCGGTACTGATTAGACTACAGAAAGATATCTTCGATGATGCATACCCATCCATCCACACAGTCTTAACATCTGAATTGACAAACCAAGAATCAGGCACAATGTTCTTACCAAAATTTTTTAGCTTTCTTGGTCTTTACTGCACTGTGTTTCACTCTCTTCTTCTCTAGAGTTCTTTCATCCTTCTTCTCATCAGCTTTCTTTTCCTTTGAAGATGGTGCACTCTTCTTCTCACTTTTATCTTCAGCCCTTCCTTCTTCTTCTTGCTTGATTTCTCTCCCTGATCCATACTCCCCTGTTCTTTGATCTTCACCACTTCTTCTGTTGCTGAATCAGATTTCTGACCCCAGCCTCTGGTTCTTCTTGATCTTCATTTCCCTTCTTGACCTTCTTTGACGGAGGTGAAGTCTCATGCACACTAGCTGTCTCTTCTGAATCTGATCCATGAATGGTGATCTTCCTGTTAGCCTTCCTCTTTATCCTCTTGTTGGAAGTCTGTCCTTGTTGCTTGATCCTCTCAGATTTACGCTCCATTGTGGTTAGGGTTTGAGAGGGTTTGAGAGAGAGAAAGAGAGAGAGAGATACAAAGAGAAGAGAGGTGATAATGAACGAAATAAGCCCTAAAGTTGGTTTAAGTAGGTAGAAGAGTTTGATTTTAAAAGGGATTGCATGCAAATAAGATTGAAAAAGTTTTCATGAGATATTTTTGGGATATTTTGTCAAAAACTCTGAACATTTGAAATATTCTATAGTTATCGAAAAAGATATTACAAAATATTTCATGATCCATTTTTTAATAAAATGCATATCCACTTAATCAAAGCAGTTGAAAAGTAGTTCAAAGCTTTGAGAAGTTTCAGAACATAACAGAAACCTTCAAAGCTTTGAGGCATACTTTCAAGGCCAAGAAAGTATGATCTCAAGGCTTTGAGATTTACACCATAATATACATAGAAACTAATACTCCCCCTAAACCAATGCATCCTTGTTCAACATACTCAATTCAAGCCTTAGGGATGCAAACCTTTCATCTGGCAATGGTTTAGTGAAAATATCAGTTATTTTTATAGTATTAGAAATAAAAAGATAGAACAAGATCACCTTTTTCAGCATAATCTCTAAGAAATGATGTCTCACATCTATGTGCTTTGTCCTTGAATGCTGAACTGGATTCCTTGATATAGAAATTGCACTAGTATTGTCACAGTTAATAGGCACATTCCTGAATTCATATATAAGACCTCTTAGCTGTTGAGCAATCCACAAAACTTGAGAGCAACAAGCTCCAGCTGCAATGTATTCAGCTTCTGCAGTTGATAGAGCTACTGAATTTTGCTTCTTTGAATGTCAACTAATCAATGATGAACCAAGAAATTGGCAACATCCTGAAGTGATCTTTCTGTCTACTTTGTATCCTGCAAAGTCTGCATCTGAATAACTACTCAATATAAAGTTAAATCTTCTTGGATACCAAAGCCCCAAGTCTTTGGTTCCATTCAAGTATCTAAAAATCCTTTTCACAGCAATCAAATGACTTTCTTTAGGATCTGCTTGAAATCTAGCACACATAAATACACTAAACATAATATCTGGTCTACTAGCAGTTGGATACAGAAGTGAACCAATCATACCTCTATAATCCTTTTGATTCACACTCTTACCACTTGTATCCTTGTCTAAGGATAAGGATGAACTCATAGGAGTCTTAAATACCTTGGAATGTGAGATGTTATATTTATTTAACAAGTCCTTTGTGTATTTCCCTTGATTACAAATATTTCTTTCTTCATTTGATGTACATGAAGTCCAAGAAAGAAATTCAGTTCTCCCATTAAGCTCATCTCAAATTTCCTGCACATTAGACTTGAAAAAATTTTTGAAAGAGCATCATTAGTAGCACCAAAGTGAATATCATCAACATATATATATGTACTACTAAAAAATCATTTTCATGATTCTTGATAAAAAAGAGTTTTGTCAACAAATCATCTCTTGAAACCATTTTCAAGTAAAAACTTAGAGAGTCTGTCATACCAAGCCCTTGGAGCTTGCTTAAGTCCATACAAGGTTTTTTCTAATTTGTAAACATGATCAGGAAAATTTTCATCTTCAAAAACCGGTGGTTATGCAACAAATACTTCTTCTTGTAAATATCCATTTAGAAAAGCCCATTTGACATCCATTTGAAAAAGCTTTATATGTTTATGTGATGCAAATGCAAGAAGTATTCTGATAACTTCTAAACTTGCAACAGGGGTAAATGTCTTCTCATAATCAATTTCTTCTTCTTGATTATATCAATGTGCAACTAGTCTTGCTTTATTTCTCACAACCTTACCATTTTCATCAAGTTTGTTTCTGAACACCCATCTAGTTCCAATCACTAAATGATTCTTTGGACTTGGAACCAAATTCCGTACTTTGTTCCTTTCAAACTCATTCAACTCATTCTGCATTGCAATGATCCAAATTGCATCTTCTAGTGCTTATTTTTCATTTTTGGGCCCAAATAAGTGATACAAAAGCACAGAAAGCACACAAATTCTTCAGTTGACCTCTTGTCTGAGTTCCAGTGGTTGGATATGATGTAATGTTGTCTGCAGGATGATCTGATAAGTTTTTGAAATTCTTTCTAGGTGTCCAGGTGTATGATCCTTCAAGGCTTTGAGATCTTGACATAGTAGAAGGAGCATCATATGTTCTGTCAGTCTCAGTCTCAAGGCTTTGAGATTTTGGCTCAGCAGGGGTTTCAAGACCTTGAGATTCTTCTAAATTTTTCTGCAGCTTAGTTTTGCTTCCTTTATATTTCTCATAATCATCATCAGCCTCATACTTGTTCAAGTTGGGATCTACAAAACTTTCACTTAGAGAATCATCAGTACTTTCATCAAAAATCACATGAATACTCTCCTCTACAATCTTAGTTCTCTTATTGTAAACTCTATAAGCTTTGCTAGTTCGAGAATAACCAAGAAAAACACATTCATCACTTATAGCATCAAACTTACCAAGATTATCTTTGCCATTGTTATGCACAAAACAAGTACAGCCGCAAGGCTTAAAATAAGAAACACTAAGCTTTCTGCCTTTAAAAAGTTCATAAGGAGTTTTCTTCAAAATATGCCTGATCAAACATCTATTGAGCACATAATTGGCAGTGTTAACAGCTTCTTCCCACAGATACTTTGGCAAATTACTTTCAAGTAGCATGGTTCTAGACATGTCTTCAAGAGTTCTATTTTTCCTCTCAAGTACTCCATTCTGTTGAGGAGTTCTAGGTGCAGAAAAGTTTTGTGAGATGCCGTGCTTTGCACAAAATAAATAAAAACCAAGCTGGTCAAATTCTCTACCGTGATGACTTCTGATTGATGCAACAGGTAAATTTTTCAAAGTTTGAAGCTCCTTACAAAGCTTTGAGAATTCAGATAATGCTTCAGTTGTCTCTAATGAACATAACCCATGTAAATCTGGAATAATCGTCAACCACAACAAAGCATATATCTCTTACCTTTGAATGTTTGAACCCTCACAAGTATATATGCATCAATTTTAAAGGTCTATAAGTACTTAAAAAGTTCTTTGTCTTGAATGAACTCTAGGTCTGTTTACCTTGTGTACAAGCCTTGAAAATCTCATCATCTTTGAATTTCAGGATTGGTAAGCCTCTTACCAAATCTTTTGAGATAAGTTTGTTCATGGTATGCATGCTTATATGCCCAAGTTTTCTATGCCAAATCTTTGATTCATCCTTCAAAGCTTTGAGACATTTCAGACTTTCACCTGCAACTTTGTCAATACATAACGCATAAACATGGTGTGACCTAGGAGCAGTGAGCATGAAATTGCCTGATTTTGTATCTTGCACCACACATTTCTCCTTGTCAAAGCTGAGATATACTCAACAAATCATACTTAAGACCATAAACTAGATAAACATTTGAAATTGGCCTTGTAGAGTGATTACCAATACTACCTATACCGATGATGTTGCACCTTTCTTTCTCACCAAGTTTGATTGTTGCTCCTGATTGTTCTTTAAGCTCACTGAATAAAGATTTCTTTGCACTCATGTGTCTGGAACATCCACTATCCAAAATCTATTTCTTATCCTTCAAAGCTTTGGTGAAATCCTGCAAAATTCAATCAATGCCTTAACAGGCTATTAGACCAAGTGTAGAATTTGGACTCGTACTTAGTATCAACCATGTTAGATGGTCTAATTCCTTTTGGAACTCAAATCTATTTCACTTGTCCCTTAAGCCGATAAGGATAGGTGTTCCTAATAATGTGAGGTTTTGTCCTTCTAAAGGGGCAAGTTAATTTCACATGTCCAATTTTATCACAATAGTGACATTTTGGAGAATGTATGCTTCCTGATTTTACAAATGTGGAATGATTTCTATTTTGAAAATTCGGACTATAACCAATTACACTCTTGTATACAGAATGCATACTTCCTCCAAACATAAGATTTAGCTTATGTTCTGAGCCAGCAAAGGTTGAAAGAATTTTCTTGGATTCTTGAAGCTTACTAGTAAATGAAGTGTTCTGTTGTTCTAAATCATCTGAATGGCTCTTTAGATCAACATATTTATCAGTTAAAAGAGAGTTTTGATCAACAACTTCTTTGACTTGTGATTTCAAAGCTTTGAATCTGCTGTCCAAGGCTTTGAAGTCACTGTCAATCTTTAACTTAGTAGCTTCAAGACATTTGTTTTGAAAAACCAAATCTAAATTTTCTTTTGCTTGCTCATGAACCTTTACTTTCAAGGAATCAATCTCATTCCTCTAACTTTCCTCATTCAAAAACATACTTTTGAGGATTTCAGGCAATACATCAGAAGGAGAGATAAAAGATTCTTTACCATATCTTCAATTGAATTCTCTGTAGAGTGATCTTCTTGATGTTTAGCCATCAAACAGATATTGGCTTGCTCTTCATCAGAATCTGAGTTTGAAGAATCTGAATCACTCCATGAGGCTACCATTGCCTTCTTTCTTCTGTTGTCATTCTCCTTCTTAGGAAATTGCTTGATTTTATTATTTTGAGGGCAATATCTTACCAAATGATTTGTATCTCCACATTCATAGCAATTCATTACTTTAGGTTTATATGAATGTGAAGAACATTTACCTTTCTGATCCTTGCAAGTTGAGGATCTAAATTTATCCTTGTTGTAGTCCTTGTTTCCAAAGTTTCTTTTCTTTTACAGAATTCTGGCCAAGGATTTGGAAATAAAGGATAAAGCTTCTTCTTCATCATCATCATCATCATCATCATCATCCTCCTGTTCAAGGCTTTGAGATATCTCATTGTCTTTTTCCTGGAGTGTCAGGTTCTTGATGTTGTCACTCATGTCACCATCTACCTCCTTCATTGAAATCTCATGAGGGAGCAGTTTTCGTTGCAGATAATCTAATTCCAAGATGCTTAAATCCTGAGCTTCCTCAATTTCAGTTGTCTTAGGCTCCCATTTAGATTTTGGCAAGCTTATGAGTATCTTCCTGGCTTTTTCTTCATTTGAGAAAGCTTTTCCCAAAGATTCCAAGTTTTTCACAATATCTGTAAACCTTTTGAACATGTCCTTTACGGATTCATCAGAATTCATCTTAAACAGTTCATACTGTCTCAAAAGGATATTGATCTTTGTCTGCTTGACTTGGCTAGTTCCTTCATAAGTAACAGTTAGCTTATCCCATATCTCTTTTGCACTCTTGCGGTTGGATATCCTGTTAAACTCATCTTCACTAAGAGCACAATACAATAAGTTCAAAGCTTTGTAATATTTTGATACCTTTTCCAGTTCAGTAACTGAGAGATCTTCCTCTGATTTGACAGTTCTGATTCCATCAGAAGTAGTATAGAACAAGTTTGGACCATTCACAACAATAGACTATAGCTCCATGTCTTGATCTATGATGAACATTTTCCTCAGTGCCTTCCAATGCACAAAGTTATCACCACAGAACAGTGGAGGTCTATTGACTGCTCTTCCATGTGAGAATCATCCATCACCTACATTACTCATTGTCACAAGATTGTTAGATCCTTAAAAAGTGACCCAATCTCTGATACCAATTGAATGTTTGTAATGTAGTATATCAGCAATATCTAAATACTCTAGAAGGGGGGGTTGAATAGAGTATGCCAACTTTTGCTTTAAAACAGTCTCTTGAAACTCTAAGAGAGTATGCAGTTGATATCTCAAAGCTTTGGATAATATTTGAGAAACTAGAGATATAACTGCAGAACACAGAAGCTTAAAGCTTTGAGATTTGAAAAACTCTAAAGCTTTGGAACTTCCTGCTTAAATTAGAATGAAAAGATAGTAAAAGTAAGCAGTAAGAACTCAAGGATTTTACAGAGTTCAGTCACAATTGGACCTAGTCTCTGCCTGAGGGATCTTATCCCTCCGGGATACTAACACAACTTCTTATTAATCACCCAGATTTAGCCTTAGATCTCAAGCCTAAGTGAGCTAGCTTTCACCTATACAGCTTGTGGTTCCCAACCTATCTAGTTCCAGCTACAATCTGTTGAAACAATAAGAACCTCTTTGTTCTTCACTTGAACAACTAAACTTCTAGTTTTGTGAGGTTTACCAACATAGAATGATAATACAAATTCAGTACATGTGTGAAGAACACAAAATAGAGATAAGCAATAAAGCTTGAAAGTGTTCTTCAATCTCTGATGAATGATCTTGCTTCTGTAGTGTTAATAGGCCTGATGAATTGAAGAATTTTATGATCTGATCTCTCCTTTTTGTAACACTCTTCAATTCCCAGTTTGATCAGCCTCTCCTTGTGTGTCTCTATTTGAAATTCAAAGCACTGATCTCTTAAGTAACAGCCTGCAACAACCTGAGAGATTTTAGGAACTGAATACCTAGAAGTCCTCTCCCTAGGTATGCTTCTTTCAACAACTATGATTTGATAGCTATCTGATTTGTTTATGAACGGTGGAACGCCCAACAACCCTGCATATACTCAACAAACAAGATCAAACAATATACAGACAAACTAGCATTAAGATCTGATCATGAAGAAATTAGGCTAAGTTTTGTTTGATAATAAAAATAGCTTATCCATCCAATTAAATGGATATATCAGTTAACTTGTATTAGAACAAGTTAATAGACTAATATAAGTCAATAACACGTTATAAAACCAAATGAATTGACCTGCATACACAAATCTGGTTTGATGAACTTAGCAGTAAGAAGTACTCAGAAATTCTCAAAGCTTTGAAGCTTTGACTGCTAGTTGATCAAAATGAACTTGGATTCCCAATCCATCTCAGTCCTGCACATTGTGTTGTACCAACCAAAACATAATTCCATAGTATTTACAGAACATCATAGAGAACGACAAAATCATTCCAAACAGCAACTTATAGACCTGCAAAATATAGAACAGTTAAGAACATATAAGCCAACCACAGTGTCTCAAAGCTTTGAAGCTTCCCTACAACAGATTCTGCTATCAGCGACCAGTTTCCTTCCGACTACCAGGATTATGGTTTTTAAAAGCAGCACAAACAGCCTTTTTTATCAGTTAGTCGTCTGCCTTGTCGTCTTTTATATTTTCAAAGACCAGTTGTGTTTCTGTCGCGGGGAAACAACTATTCATCCGAAATAAAAAATTATCAACGACTTGCAATTTTGTCGGGAATGGATCTAAACACAAATTTGAGCAAACTTTTGGGCTGAAATTATAATTACATGAAACAATTGAGGTAAAAACACAATTTTTAAAAAATTTAACTCCACATATTATCATTAAGGGCGGCAATTGAAAATTTCAGCAAACATTTTGGAGGGTAAAACTAACAATTCACGAAAATTTTAGAGCTAAAACCCAATTCATCAATTACCAAAAACATAAACCTGAAATTTTCCAACTTATGTCATAGCATCCACACATTTCGATCTAGCTATCGGAGGGGAAACTAACAATTCACGAACATTTAGAGCCAAGACCCAGTTCATCAATATTCACCAAAACATAAACCCTTGAAATTTTTCCAACTTCTCGATCAGTTCCTCATTTCGATCTCGCTAGCTCTGTTCTTCTTCTTTTACACCCCGCCGGCAAATTGATCGATTTCACAAGTCCCTATCTCTTCTCGATCTGTAGCTCTTCATCTGTTCTTCATCGATCGGTACTCCCACCATAGCGGCATATATAACCACGAGACTATTATTCTGTGAGGTGAGAGCTAACCACGTCAATAGAAATATGGAGGGACAGACGAGGCACTTAGATCTGGAACCCTGACGGGTCCGGTTGTCATCGATCGAAATTGCTGAGAACTTCGTCGAAGAATCGAAGATTCCCCAATACTCAAGTAAGAATTCACTGATTCTATTTACAATTAATAGATTAGGTTATCTGTATACTGGGGGTTCCGTTGTTCTGCGATGGCTTAGTGGTATCGTATTTGAGGCTTTCTTTGTTCTTGATTCCAATACCTTGTTGTGGAGTTTTTTCTTTTTCTGTGTGGGTTTTGATTCCTTGTCTGTCTTGAAGATGACAATTTTCATTTCAATGTTTGACTTACTGACATGTTGAGTATGCTGGTGTCGATAATTTTCAATTGTTTGGTATATGCATGAAGTTGTCTGATACTTTTGGATATAAGAATGTTATGTCTTTGATGGATGATCTCAGTTTAGTTGATAGTCTATGTGTGGACATTTTATTTTCGAAATTAAACTTTTAAAGTCACGGTTTGCATTTGCAGCTTGCATTCCATTTTGCCAGTGAAATAACTTTTTGCGTCTCATTTATGTGGACACCTTTGGTACTCAATCCACCAGTTAACTGATGATCTATATACATATATATATATAGCTATTTGTGTCCTGTGTCAGTGCATTAGTGACTATTTGTGAGAATTTCAAAGGCTGTGATGATTTGGATCAATCTATCGAATTCACCCATTGAAGCTGATGAGTGTAATATGCATGGCAAGGCAAAATCCTTTTGCACCCTGTTATCAGCTCTTATTTAGTTTTGATGAGTACCGATATCAGCCGGCCACTTCATGCTCACTGAAGAGTCCATGGTGATATGGATATATTGAGTTCACTCTTTGAAGCTGATAGAGTGTCATATGGGCGAGGCAAAATCCATTTGGAGCCTGTGATCATCTCTTATTTGCTTTTCATGAGTACTGATCTGAGCCTCTTCATGCTCACTGAATAGTCTGTATGATATATATGGTTCTATCGAATTCACTTTGTTGAAGCTGGTAGAGTGTAATATGAATGGAATGGCAAAATCCTTCTGCAGCTTATTTGCTTTTCATGAGTACTGATCTGAGCCTCCTTCCGTGTCCCTATTTTTTGGTCTGAATTCGGTATATCTTATGGCATCCTCTTACAGTACTATATCTTGGAGCATCCTCATAGGACCCTGATTCTTACTGTATAACCTATATATGCTGCCTATGCGTGACTACTGATTATGGCTTTAAATTTGGTAGTTCTGACTGTTTTGTATCTGAGATTGATGATAAGCAGGCGAGTTTATATTAGTGATCATAACAGGCCGTGATGGCAATATACTTTTGCAATACGCATGGAAATATCCTTTTGCAGCCTGTGATCATCTCTCATTATGTATTCAGCAGCTGGTATATGCCTATGATCACTATTATTGAAACAGTTATGCTAATGTAAGAGAATTTTAATAATTTGCTATTGACTGAAATAGTATTGCACTTCAAAGCCAGACTGTAGTAGTTTGTTCCTGCTTATCTGTTATTGACTGTCTGTGTGTGCTGACTCGTAGAAATGAATCGCAAACAGACTTACTATGCTGTATTTGTTGGCTGACAAAGCGGCGTATATAAGTCATAGCAAGAGTGTTAGCAACAAACAACGGGATACAAGGGTGCTTGCTTTCACAAGTATACAGATTATGAAGAGGCTACGAATGCCTTGTTGGCGGATCAGGAACGCCGTCGTGCTGACATATTTGCCGCTCCATCCAACTGTTTCGCAGAACGTGTTGCGTCTACACCAAAGAATAACAGGCTACTTTTCGGCACTCTTGGATTTTTGTTGGGCGTCTGTGTCGCATGTGTCGGATTTATAATAGCGTCCTAGTTATGTTTATGAAACCCCAATGTATTTGTAATGTAGTTTGGATTTTTATTATTATATATGAATATGTTGCAATGTGTTTTTGTAACATTATTGCAACATATCTAATCCAGTACTTGGTTTGAAATATTTTTTACTATAGATAATATTTTTTGACCTCTGATTTAGTAATGGCAACTGTATTGCTAGTTGATAATTGGCCTAAAGCCCGTAGATTGTAAATTAGTAATAGGCAATGAAAGTCTACAAATTATTATATTAAAAAGTAACTTGTACAATCAATCGTCAACTCATGATTCAATATGCAGTCTACTTTTAAGTTTATCATAGGTCAGATAAAGTGCACGGTCAACAAAAAGGAAAACTCTACGGCATCCGGTTAAGGAAAAAGTCTAATATGCAGTTAACGGTCAACTTCGTAGTTTCCACTCAGAAAAATCAACTTCGTAGTTTCCACTTAGAGAAACTAATATGTTAAGTCAAACAAGGTCAACGATGAACTAAATACTCTAATGTACAGTCAACGGTCAAATCCAAAGTCAATTGTGTAGTCAAGTTTCAACTTTGCAGCTACCACTTGGTGACACTATTAGGTTCGGTCTAAGGAAGACAACAATGAACTAAATAGTCAACTGTACGGTCAACGTTCAACTAAAAAGTTAATTACGCGGCGAACTGTCAACTTTGCGGTCAGCACTTCGAAACACTCTTAGGTTCGGTTAAAGGATAAGAAAGGCATTAAGAAAGGCATTAAGAAAGTTGGCCACTTTACTTCTGTAAACGTCTCTAGGACTTGGTATAAAGATGATCCTTACATTTTTGCGACCCAGGCTGGACAAGCCTTCTATGCTCCCGACACTGTTGCGGGTAGGAACTGGCGAATAGCGCAGAAGATAGAAGCTCGATCTTATCAGGTCCCAAAAGCGAATGATGGAAATATAGACAGACGAGTTGAGGATGCTTATCAGCAGTCATCGAACAGCGGTGAGGCGTTTGAAGTAGATGTTAACATAGATGAGGTTTTGCCTACTCAAATTGTTCAGGATCCCCCTACCGTGGACCCTAATTATCTTGAAAACTTAAAATAAACACTTGGCGAGGATTATGCATCTGAGGATGAAGCAGACTACCGAAGTGAAGATGGCACTGCTGATGATGATTACGATACGGATCTCAGTGAACGCTCATTTATATGTAACGAGCAGTGTTTATTTTCACTTTGCATTAGTCTTTTTGTAACTTAAATATTTTGGGAGCTAAAAGTTCCCTACGTATATCTCACAACGTGGTTAATGCAGAAAATTGCCCAAGGCAATCCGAAGAAGGGGTTGGCCAAGCTCGATGGCACTGGCAGCCATCGTGGTTAGTATGACCTTTCGTCTGTATTTGATGCATCCTTACTGTATCTGTTGTGCTTATAATCTTACAAGTTTGTTTTGTAATTCTTAGTCCCTGCAGGATCGCATGTGCTGAGGAGCAGCGCTTCCAATATTTCTGAAGGCGTACAAACGCGGAAGGCTGTGTCGGAAAGAGAGAATAGTTTGGGCAGCGATGGCCTAAATGGAAATGCTGACGCTAGTGCTGGAGGGGTTACATCCCAGGTATATCTGTGAAACTGATGATTTTTCTGTCTTATTGGAATTGCATTGCTTCCTCACATCTAATTGTTGGTAATTTAGAATAAGGCGTATAATGTACCACCCGGTTATTTGATGGAACGGGCTTAAGCAAAAAACCTTGAAAGATCGAATGTTGCGAGGAAGTTGAATGTCGACCAAGAGGGTAAGTTGTAACAGTAGGCTAATACATTTAATTAGAATTTCAATCTTGTGTGGATTTGAAGGGAAACTAAATCACTTTGGGAATGAGGTTCTATCTAATAGGTACTATCGTCTATTTTGGCAGCTATGAATCAGGCAAAGAAGTTGAAGAGTGCCGGTTCCGACATGGATCCGGAAACCACCGCAAGTATGAAGGTGATCAGGTCTATAATTTTTTTTATATTCATAGTAATCTTGAAATGTGACGTCTTTTTTGCAAACGTTGTAGGTCATACAACCTGTGGAACAGCAAGCTAAATCCCCGCACGGTAAAGGAAACAGTACTGCTGGCGGTGGTCATACAGAAGCCGTGAAGAGGTCTACCTCTACTGCAGCACGGACGCCGCAGTTTCTGGCCAACATTCAGGTAATGCAGATGATGTTTGAACCAAGTTACAGCCACTGTTTTGTTCAATATTTCTAATACTTTTGAAATGTACCATTTTTCTCGAAAATGCTGTAGCTTTTACCAACAGCCAATCAACATCGTGAATCCCCGCGCGGTAATGTTGCAGCTGTTCATGGGGTTCCTGGACCAGCTGACAAGAGGTCTCCATCTACTGCTGCTCGGGCAGAGCTGTTTCCCTCAAACACAGAGGTAATGTAGATCATGGTTGAACCAATTTACACCGTCCCTGTTTTCTTTCTAATTACTGTTAGGCTTGAAATGTAACCTTTACGTGCAAACGTTATAGGTTTTACCACCTATGATCCAGCAACGCAAATCCCTTAGTGGGAAAGGAAGGATTGTTGAGGGGGGTAATGGTCAAGCCCAAAATAGGTCTACACCTAAGGCTGAGTGGCGGAGGAGATTCTATCTGACAGTGAGGTACATGTGTGATACGAAGAACCAGTCATGGATTATATTAATTCGATATTTCTTTTAAATGCGACCGATGGTTTTGCTCACTTGTTTTATGACATGTTTCCTTTTGATTCCTAGTTGATAATAACATCTGTTGAAAGGCTTTCTCAACCGAATGGTAACATTATATCCATTTCTGCTTATATTGTACTTGTATTTGGTTTGGTGGTTTTTGGTTGTTGGTGCTTTTACCTAGCTAGTGATTCTTGTTCTCATTCGCAGTTGCAGTGGGATCAAGAGGATTGAAAAGGAAGCACAAAAAAGACTGGTACAGTTTGGTCGACGAGGTGGGTATTCGTGAATGATTACTGAATTTGAAGATTGGTGATTGCCGTACATGAGCTCGGTAGGTCTATGTCTTACTGCAGGCCGATGAGGAATCACAGGAAACTGAGGGACGGTCGCCGCCATTGACTAGGGGCCGCAAGACTGTTGACATGACAATGGGAGAGCTGAATGCTGGTGAAATGGCTGCGGATGTCAGTACTTATACAGTTAACATGTTTTTTTTTGTTTTTTGTTCGTCGTCTTTTTTTTAATTATTACTTCAGCTCAGAGGTTTCAATGTTTTCTTGCTGAACGTGACGTCCCAGGCTACAACACCGAGGAGATCGCAGCGGCTTCAAAAAGTTGGGTCCCCCTCGTCCTCCAGGTCCCCCTTTGCGCCGGTGGCTCAATCCGCCCCTACACAGAATGACGTAGGGGCCCCACCTACATCGGGTACGTATCTCATTCACTTAACCCACCTAGTATGTACATTTCATGATCCTAATATAACTAATTAGTAATTAATTATACTGTGGCAGGTCCGCCTTCAAGCAGAAGAGGAAGAGGCGTGAACCGTGGCCTTTCAATGAGGAAGAAATTGGGCGAGGGAGGGAAGTTATCTGTGAACATCCCTCTTGGCAAGAAGAATCCAGTTGGTGAAAATGCGAAGGAGGTCACTGCAGAGGTGGGTATAGCAGTGCGGAGAATGCACCGCTGGACAAGTCTGGGTGGAAAGATATGGACGAGAATGACCTGAAACCGATATATGATCATCTTCAAGTAAGTGGCGTAAAATACATGTGAACATATTTTTCCTGCAACTACTTTCTGTGAATGTGTACTTATGACCACATATCTTGTCGTATGCAGGGTCTGTTTGACCTCGACTTCAACAGAAAAACCACTCTGCGGGCCATCAATTATATGGAAAAGGAAGCTTATAGTGAGTACCGTTATAAGCTGCACACACACTTCAAGAACTTCCGCACCCCTGCTGAAGCAAGTAAAAACCCAGCACCAAGTGTCTCCCAGGAGTAGTGGGAAAAAGTGTGCGCACTTTTTCAGACAGATGGGTGGAAGGTAAAATATTGACTTCTTTTTCATTGCAGCAAACTAATATAGGTTCGCTATTGACTTCATGTCCACTATTACTTCATTGAAGTGTAGGAGTGTCAGGGCTAAGTTGAACCGATCAAAAGTTAAAAATCCTTCTACCGCAGGTTCAAAGTCCATTGTCCAACGTTTATATGAGATGGTAAGTTCCATGTCATCCGCTTGCATCATTTAACAGTTAGAACTTATTTCCGTATGAAATATTTATTTGGAATATTATCTTGTGCAGGAAAACCCCTCACTCATCGACAGCTACAAAACAACACACACCAGGAAGAACTCAGGGACATGGATAAGTGCGGATGCAGAGAAGAAGCATGTTAGTTTCGTAATTCCCTCGCCATGTTTTATTTTACATGCTATGGTGTTAAGATTTTATGATTTTTTTAAACTATAGAGAAGGATGATGGAGATGCGGGATAATGATACGGAGAGGTTGCTGACCAAAGATAAGATAGTGGAGATGGTTGTTGGGGGCAGGAGTGGATTTGTAGCGGGATATGGTGCTGGTCAGATCCCGAGGAATTCATTCACAATTCAAGAAGGCATGGAAGCTAAGAGTCCACGGTTGCTGAAGCACAAAGGATGGCTGAAGCTGCTGAGCTTAGGGCACAGGTTGCATAGAAAGGCGCCGAGGAGGCCAGTAGAAGAGCGGAGGATGATGAGAAAAAGGAAAAGGAAGCCGAGAAAAATGTTTAAGAGGCAGTGAGAAGGGCAAATGAATCTATCAACCTTATAACCGGAATGGAAGAACGGCTTAAGAACATGGAGTCCTTGATGGCCAACCAGCTGATGGTCGAGAAGGCGTCGAGCGGGCATCATTCTTCATCATCTTCGGAGGATTATTAAGGTAATTTAAATGTCAAATTTCATTTCAGAATGTGAATAAATGACATGTTCAGTATGCTGTGTAGATAAATTAAATTTTAGTTTTTTTCGTGTATGCACGAAGTTTGTGGCACTTTTAATTTGGATATAGTTGAAAGTGATATCTCCGGCCCAGTACGTGCTGGACATATGAAACTAATGAAGTTAGTTGATAATGTGACCTCCAAATTAATTTTTACGAAATTCAGTTTTAAAGTATACCATGGCTCTAGTCTTATTGTTTTTCGTTTTACCGGGTGAAATAACTCTTCGCGTCTCGTTTTGGATAGCTTTGTTACTTACCGCTGTGTTGTTCTTGTCGATTACGCGTGGAACATGCAACTCCACCAGTTGACTGATCAATATATATTTCTGTGGTTGCAACAGTTGAGTAATTGTAAGAAATTAAGTAGTTGTGTCTTCAGGACAAAATTAAACAAAAATTTCAGGAAAATAACATAAAATAAAACAACAGTAAGAACATAAAATAGAAGTCTGGCTAGTGCTGGAGCTTGGGGTTTGATGGCTCTGCATTGTCGTCCTTCACTTGTTCATCGGGGGTCTCAAGATTTGTCCCGGAAGCCCCCCCCCCCCACAGCAGGCTCGTTGACACTGCTTGAATCATCAATCTGAGATGATTATTGGAACATCCATATAGGACCCTGGCGGTCCTGTAAAAGGACTGGTGACCTCCTCCTCTTCACGTAGGCATTTGCGAATGGGTTCCATGTTAAGAAGATTCCAGGGAGGGGATTTACTGTGTCTGAGAATGAAATGGAGGTTAAAAAATAAATAGGGAGGACAGGTCATTAACCTATCAATAATTTTGGGAATTCGAACCGTTTATTCAGTGTTTGTGGGTGCATATATGCATGGTTATTACTGGTTGGTGGTTGTTATGATGTTCATTTAGGAGGCATGCATTAAGTTCATTCATGATGAGGTAGTGGCGGCTATGTAAACAGTTTCAGTTGTTGGAATTTTTTGAACATTAATTTAAATAATAGGTGAATCACGTACTTGTTTTACAACGTCCGGTGTTTGTGAATGCTTCGCTTCGATACTTTTTTCTGCTTTTGGGCCTGCGAGTTTTTGTATGTCATGCATACAAACAGCAGCATTTTAGTCTCGTTCCCCTCGTCATGTTCAATTTTCATGAATCGTTTTTTAATTTTTTTTCATGAGCTGTTATTTATTTTCTTCTGTTTTTTTTGAAATCACAGCAGTGATGTCAATTACAGCTCCGCCAGCAGCAGCACATCCATGCACATGCTCGTCTCGTCTTCAATGCGCCAACACATGAACACTTCTCCGCCATCAAAGGTCGTTAAAGAAATCTGAACAATGTTTTGAACTTTGAGGAATTGTTGTGGACATGCATTGTAACTAATTTTTGGAGGAAGTTTGTGTGTGGATGTGTATATGGCCGGGTATTTGTGGCTTGTTTCGAACAAATGAATTTTTGTAACTGTACGTTGGTGTAAGTTTGGTTGCATTAAGCTTGAAATGAAAACTAGTATTTTGCAATTGTTGGTGTTGTATGTGTGTATGCATAAGTGATCAAAAATGATCACCTAGCTACTGTTTTTTTTTTTGATTTATTTTATGAGCAGATTCAAGAAATTTGTGAGATATGCGACTACGTCAGTAGTCTTCTATGAGGAACACCAAAATAAAAAGACGACCAAGAAGTCTGTCGACAAATACATATTACGGCGATTAAAGTGGTCGTGAAAATGAAATTAAAAAAATACACAATCGAATAAAACTTAACAACGACGAGTAAAGTAGTATGCATTATACCTACGACAGGAATAAGTAATCGATAAAGTCATCGGCAGCAGTTTTTTTAAAAAGATTAAATGGTCGCCGTGTGGTCGGGAAAAGATTAACGACAAAATAAGTTGGTCGAAATATTCGTCGGCAAATGTTTTGACCACATAATATAATGGTCGGTAAGTCGTCGGCAAAAATATCAACGACGAAAAGATGTGGTCAGCAGTAGTGGTCGGTAAAAAACATTTACCGACCACTGGGAAAAGTTGTCGCCCCGTCGAACTAACGACGGGGCTATTCCGACGCTTTTTGGAAAAATTTTCTCGTCTTCTTTTCATTCTAACGACGATATTTCGTGTTTTAACGACGAGTAAACTCGTCGTAATAAACCGATTTTTTGGTAGTGCTTTGACACTTGTGGTACACTTGTGTTTCTGGCTTTCATCATCCACATATTAATACCAAAGAGCTTCCAATCTATCACATCCAAAAAAGAAAACATTTGATTGTAGTTTTATTTATATTTATCTTGTAGAAGGAAAATAGTTTTTCTTGAATGAATTTCAGAAGAAGGGAAAAGTTGGCTCACATATTTAAATATTCAATATACATCTATTAGATGTCTTTACTAATTCGTAGATCGTAGTTGAAACCGAAACGCAAATCTTCAAAATGCATTAAATTTAACTTTATCTGTATTGGAACAATACGTAATATTTCACTGGAAGAAAATGCTTTACACTACCTCAAATACTTCGTAGAAGAAATTACAATATATGAATTTTGTGACGTTCCTAAACTTATCTTAGAATTTTAGCATTAAAAAACCACCCAAATACCTTACGAACCTACTTGGCACTATTTATTTAAAATTAGTTCAAGCAATTTGATTATTTTAAATACTTCAATTGTAACTCAAAATATTGGAATATATGAATAACCTAGATTATTTTACCAAAGTAAGACATTTAAAGAAAATAGATAATTATGCATTGCTACATTTTGGGATCAAACAAACCAACTACAAATCATTTTTTTTACTATAATGAGATTTGGTGATGTACTCTAAGAATATTCAAACCAATGATTTATTTTTCGGTAAGTAGAGAAGGATGCTAATCTTTTTCTCGCGTCAAAGAGAATGACGCTATGGTATGACCAAATGAGTCACATATTTGCAAAGAAATGTATTGATAACCTTTCTTTCTCACAAAAGAAAGTACATATTCGTGGTCGTTGCTTTCCCGAATTTCAATATTTTAAACCTCGTCATGTTATTATTGTGTCTTCCAAAAATATCTAAATTGGTGCCTCTATTATAAACTCAAGAGTAAAGATGAGAGAACAATGTATGGAGCAATATCAATTATGTATTATTCTCCCCCAAACCACCCTTTCATATAGGGTGTGGGGGTCAATCAGTATCAACTAGATATGGTAATACAATATGTTATGAATATTCACAATATCTTTAATATATTTCATAACACTCCCCCTTGAATATTCACTAACACTAACATGATGCCTCGTTAAAATCTTGTGAGAAAAACCCGTTGGGACAAAAACTCTTGACGAAGAAAAAAAGAGTACATCGTAGGAGCGGGAGCTTAGTTCAATCTTGAGCTCATCCATGGCTGCATGTCTCGTTAGAAACTTGCTTGGAAAAACTTGTGGGATAAAAGCCTTAGCTGAGGATAAATAGTACATCGCCTTGTAATTTAGTATCCCCCTCTTTGCATCATTTTGATGTCACAATTCATACCTGAAAAGTGAACTTATGAAAAATACATAATGTGTAACATAATATGATGCTACATGAACATTCAAAATAGTAAAATGCATATGCACCTAAGCTACTCGCGAGTGTGTATCTTCGATTTGCTTTAGGAAAGAAGTAAATCTCATGGGTAATATCCTCCATGAATTTCACATATAGTGATTCGTACGATCATTTTGTGTAACTTGTTACTTTCATGTTCGTGGTCTTAAGACTAAACGAAATATCGTAATCACTCTTATCAATAGAGGATTAGTGGGTTCTAATTATAACCATGAGAAACATATGGGTATCACTTGTAATATAGCATGTTTCTCTTTCAATAGCCTCACGCATTCAACCATTAGGGTGCGAACATTTGAATATGTTGTTCTATACGAACATAGATGCTTGAGGCATCTCAAGTACTTCAAATTGCTTCCCAAAAATGCTCGATGCATTGAATGCAGAGCTCGTTTATATTTACACACTCGGGTGTTGACTTTGATTTTGGCCAATATAGTCAACACATTCCCACTTATAGTGGTGTAAGGAAATCATATGACTTCAAGCACTTTTCAAAGTGAGGATCATCGATGATCATATACATAGACTCAAATGTAGGTAGCTCTTCATCTACATCAGTTGTTGCCTCTTCAAGGGCATTGATTTGATCATATATTTGTGATTCTCTTCTGTTCTCAATTTCTGTAGAATTGGAACTAAAAAGATGATGATCCTTATAGAGGATATTTGTAGTTGCATAAGCAACCTTTACATGCTTCATAAATTTCATAATTTATAAGATCGTTTGGATAAAGTTTGAATGAGACATTTATATTAAAATTTATGTCTTGTAATAGGGTATTTCCTCCCCCTCATGACATGAACTATATGATCAATATCACAAAAAATTTCTTAGGGCATATTTAGATACTCAAGCCAAAAATATAAGGCGAGAATGTATCTGCTTAGGAGATACAATTTGTGATAATTCAAACTTGTAGTCCTTAAGAACTCTAAAATACTATCCTCTTTGGGATAGGAGTTTCACTTATGAGAATACAGTAATCCCATGCTGAGTTTCACTTATGAGAATATAGTAATCTCATGCTCCTACTTTAAAGAGGTTATATATATATTCATATAAAAAATCGTCTGAATGGATAATATTGCACAATTCCTAAGAAGTGCATATATGTCAATCAAAAAATGATGATGAAGACTATTTGAAGTCATATATCAATTATTCAAGCAACCAATCACTTAGTGATGCCAACGGTGACGAACTCAATCTTGATATCTATTCAGGAGCTCAATAAACTATTCATCTCTTCTAGAGACGATATGTCTTCTAGGTGCTCGATATAAGATATGCACATTTTTCAAATGTGAGATTGACAACATACAACCCACTTTAGGGGCTGAATAATAATTTTTTATTTTCTATGAGATTTGATATGGAATCTCAACGCATAAATTAGGCGTCGGTTGGGCGATGCAATGCATCAAGCCACTTTATGACAAAATTCTCTACGTGGGGTAGGGGATGTAATGTATCAAGCCATTTTTATGACAAAATTCTCTACGTGGGGTAGGCGATGTAATGCATCAAGTCATTTTATGAAGAAATTTTCTACAGAGAATGTCATTTATTTGTAATTATACAAAACCACTTGGCATGTCCATAAATGCAAGTATAAAACTTAAAAAAATTCATTACTTTGAATCTCAATATGCAAGGGGATCATTTTCATTTCGTGAAACACGCGGTGCTAAAAGCTACCGTTGTGAGCCTTAAAATGTCTTATGTACATCCTTGAATAGAGTTTATTTTTTCTTTTTTTTTTCAATTGTCGAAACTTTTAGTTTGACAATCTAGGTTACCTTTTGTAGGGTACCTTTTCATAAAGTCAAATATTTCATAAATTTGTGCATGAAATATGATGATAATAAGCACACGAGGGACTAATGTATTTTTTTTGCATCTCTTTTTTGTTCTCTTGTGCGTGCCATAAAAGAAATAGGGGCTTCATAACAATCAAGAAAAAATATTTAAGATGTAGAGACAATGTAAATAGAAGAAGCTAACCTTGATACTAATGAACCACATATTTTGTAGGATTTCTCAAAAATTAATAAACAAGAGGAATAAATATTTCTTCGAAAGATATGCAACTCCACAGTATTATATACTTAAAATTATATGAAATAGATTTATGATAAAATAAAAACATATTTAATTCAAATATCTACCTCAAAGAACTTCTTTTAAGAATTCATAATTTGGGGAAATGATAATCTTGAATCTAAATTGTATTGCGCAAAAAAATGGCGTGGCAAGTTCAATAAAAGTTCGAATAATGAAGGAGTTGGGGGGACCTTGAGTCATTCAACGAAAAAATTGGGTAGATATTGGGAGGATCGCGACTCACTCAACCAAATATATGCATAGACATTGGGAGGATATTGGATCACTCTACCAACAATTCTCATAGAGATCAATAAAGAAATGTGGCGTATTACAAGTATACAACACTGCCTACTCACAAGGGGACAATATTTGCAACTATTGGTGCACTGTTTTTATTTCTCTCCCCCTGTTTTCATGTGGGCTTAGGCGATCAATCTGGATTCGCCATAGTACCAAGACAATACTACCATCGCAACTAAGTCCATCACTGTGCGATTTTTTTTGACCATATAATTTATAGGCTTCGCTGCAGGGGATGCATTGCTAGTCCCTTAAAGGAATATAATAAAAATACCGTCTCCTGGGATCCTCTACCATTCACACTAGAGAATGGGATGGAAAAAATATTATTGCATGTAGTTTTTTTTTTCATAACTTTCGGTATGGGAAATTTGTATATCTCATAAACCATCAATAATAATTTCATTGACGTTCATATCCGTCAGTAAAAACCTCCCTGAGAGTTTTTTTTTTCTTTATATAAAATAGTGGACATATAACGAGAGGAGCAATGATGCATTAAAATCAAATCTTCTAGTTCGATTATGCAATATCTCACTTCATGGAGAAATCTATACAAAATGCTCTAACTCTCGGTTATAGATGGTCATAACGTGTTTCATAACCACAAGTACGAAGACATGGTTCAACTAAACATATCAATAGCTTAGAAAAAATGTATTGTTATGGGATTGAACCTCTCATGGGGCTCCCTCCTTTCTTCATAATACACAAAGTGACTAGAGTTTCTAATATGCCAAACATGGAGAAATATTTCAAACCTCCAAAATAGAAGTAATTTCTTTCCTTTTTCTGACTTGGTCATGAGTTTGAGACTTCAGTGAGTTCCTATTCACATTAACGCTGAAAATGCGATATCAAGAAACTCGCTGAGATAGCGGTAATGTCACGAGTTAAAAACTCTAGTGACTTCTTGGTTTTTTTTCCCTATATATAAATGATATAGATACAATAGTGTGTTAAGTAACAAGCAAAGCCATATATATCATATGACACATGATATGGCTCTACATATTGCTCAATATGTTCTCTTTCTCACGCGTAATTGCTACAATTGAGCATCCTCAAAGCCACGAGTTGAAAACATTCTAATGACTTTCTGTGCATAGGCACACGCATTATTTTAGCCGTTATGTTCACGAGTAAAAACCTCTAGTGACTATTTTTTTCCCCAAAGAGAGTTCCAAAACACGTGCCCCTTGCATTGCATAGCACGTGCGGGTTTCGGATTCAAGTCATTGAATAACACTTTGTTTTTTATTTTCTTCGAGATATTAAGTGGATTAATAAAATAAATGAGCAAATCGATGTTGGTCTAGTGGTAATGTATTCATGTGTGATGTGGGGTCACAAGTCCAAACCTCGGACTCTCCATTTTCTATACAAAGAAAAAATCACGATAAAATATTTAAAATTACTTGCATAACATCATATAATGCTCATACCAGTTGCTTTTGCAAAGCAGCATATGGCTTGGCGACCACGACAAAAACAGTAAGTTATGGGTTTAATACTTGCCACCCTTGTTTTCTTTTCTCTGGTCAATGGCACCAAATTTTTTTTTAGAAAAATACTAACACATATTAATGAGCCATAATATACCCTCAAACCTCAACTGGCGGCTCAATTGGAGGTGGCGGCTACAGTAGGGCGAGGCGGCTTGTGCGCCTGGGTTTAAGACCCAACAGCAACATCTTTTCTTCTTCTTTCATGGGTTTAAACTAAAAGAAGAAACTGAAATAATAAATAGGAACCATTTGCAACAACTTAGATCAAGCAATTATTCTGGTTCGTTTCTTCTAGCTGAGTGCTTAGGTTCAAATTGAAGGAGCAGCATACATTTTTTATTTTCTGAACCTAACCCGGCAGCCATAGAAATAAAAATTAAAAGACCCAACTTTTTGTCAGACCAGTGCTGCTAGATAGATCAATTGGCAGTAGTGAAACACTCAGCCGGCAGTATGCCTGGGTTCGAACAGAGGTGATTCCTTTTTTTCTACCAACATAAAATATTTATAATTGCTTAATTTGGACAAGCTATTGCTTGTAGTCCAAGTAGCATAGGCAAGTGGCATTGGGCTGCCAATTTTGGCCCAGCTGCCAGTGCTAGACATCCCTGGTTTCGATTCCTGAGTGCAGCAATGTTTTTTTTTCCTTTCTCTGGATGAACCTTGATATCAGTCTTCTAGAATTAAAAAAGTAATGCTCTTCTCTCATAACAACATGCTGCTAGCACAAGTGGCAGCAATGCAGAGCCTGAGTGTGCTACAGTTTTTTTTTTGCTTGGGTTCAAATCCTTCAAGCGGCGGCAGATTTTTCAATGGTTTTTCTTTTTTCTTTTTATGGGTTTCAAAACCATAACAGCCGCTATTATTTTTTTTAGTTCGAATCAAGCCAAGAATTAGTGTTTTTAGTCACTCTCTATATCTAAAAGTAAATCGAGGTATAGGGCTTGCCCTTGCCTTCATTAATGCTTTGTTCAGCTGTCCTTAGCATGTTCAGCAAGTCTGGCAGAGCTTTACTGATCTCATTCACGTTATAGTTCATGATGAACTGGTTATGACTATCTGGCAACGATTGCAAGACAAGATCAGTTGCCAACTCTTGGCCGAGTGGGAACCCAAGCCTCGTGAGATTATCTATGTATCCGATCATTCGGAATACATGAGGCCCAACTGGATTCCCTTCTGCGAGATTGCTCTTGAACAGTGCTTTGGAAACTTCATACCGCTCATGCCTTGCCTGTTCCTGAAACAACTGTTTCAAGTGTTCAATCATATCGTAGGCTTCCATGTTCTCGTGTTGCTTCAGAAGCTCAGAGGTCATGGTGCAAACCATGAGACAAGTCACATCATTAGAATCATCCACATGTTTCAGATGTGTTCTCACGGCAGCTAGAACAGACTCATCCTGGGGTGGTTCTGGCATAGGATTATCTAAGACGTACAATTTCTTTTCTTTCTTAAGGTCGATCCTTAAGTTTCTGTACCAGTCAAGGAAATTTGTCCAGACAATTTATCCGTCTCAAGGACAGATCGCAGGGATGGAATTTTACAAAAACGAGAAATGTGCAGTTTTAGTATTTTGAACAGTTTAACTATCTTCAACAATGGCTAGATCATTCCATATAGCTCCCACTATTTTCTCGGATTAATAGCCCTCACTATTAATGCGAAAAATATCATATATATTTTATATTGAGTCCAAGATCCATATTTCACTTCTTCTTGAGCTTGCTTTGGCAAGTCACCCAAGAACTGGTTATTTAGGTAGGAACCCTTTCCAATTGCATCCTATGCAACTCTTGGTCCAATTAGGTGAATAATTTCTTATTCTTTATCCTTTATGTTGAGTCAAAGACCCTTGAATTTGTTTTGGTTGGTAATTGTTTTGAGTGATGAAAGACAAAGACTAAGACATAAGCAGCAAAGAATCTCAGTTATCCCAAGGCCTTGAGATATTGACAGAACTTCAAAGCCTTGAGAGTTATTCTTTTCTGCTATATGTTCTAACAGTTCTGTGTTGCAGATTGGATATCTGATTATACAGATCAGTGGTTTACTGCATATACTTATGGATTACACTATTTATATATCTAACACAACTGCAGATGATCAGAACAGGAAGAATCAAAGTTATCTGGGTTTAACTTTGAAATTCTGTGAAGCAGGTTCAAAGCTCTAAGGCCTTGAGATGTGCCTTGAGCTGCTAACAGTTTTTAAAGAACTTAGTTGATTCTTTCTTGCAGGTTGTGATTCTTAGTATTGTGATTATTTACTCACTTCAAAGTGTCTTAAACTTTTTTTTTATGATTCATATGTTTTAGAAGATATACAGGTTATTGTTCTAGTCTGTTAAACAGTTTTATCAGAAAATTGAAAACCAAACAGTCATAGCAATGTTATCTTTCTCGATTTTGTCGTTGCTGTGTTTCAATGCTGTTGCAGGGTTGTTAAACGTGCAAAAGTGATCTCAACAAACTCCAACGGACATGAAGCTGTTTGAATTTCAGTTGAAAACAGAAAGAGGATTTGTAGGAACTGAGATCCTAAAATCTCTCAATCAGTTGCAGCTGTGGATAAAAGAGACTGGTTTGAATTTTGAAAAAGAAAGAGGCTTGCAGAATACTCAGAGAGGTGTGACAAAATCGTGGGAGATCATTCATTCAAACACACAATCATTCAAGCTTCATTCCAAATTCCAGAAGATCAAATCAATCCAGTTTTCCAGAAGAACATATCCAGGCTTCAACAGCTTATCTTCATACTGTGTTCTTCACTTGTACTTCTATCTGTGTATCTTTAGATTATCTTAAACCTCACTTAACCTAGTGGTTGGTTGTTCAAGTGAACAACAAGAGGTTCTTGTTAGCTCAACAGTTAGTAGCTGGAACTAGATAGGTTTGGAACCACAAGCTGTATAGGTGTGAGGGAAATCACTTAGGCTTGAAGATCTAGGGTTGTTTTTGTGTGAGTAATAAGAAGTGTTTTCCCAATCCTGTTGGGATTAGATCCCTCGGGCAGAGATTAGGTCCATTGGGACTGAATTCTGTAAATTGCTTTGTGTTCTTTACTTTACAGTTTGATTATTATCTGATGCACACAACTCAAATCAAACTAGGGTTCAAAAGCTGTTTAGAATTGTTTACAGCTCAAGGCCTTGAAGCTTACTATTTGCATTTGTAAGTTTCAGACAGTTTACTAAAATCTCAAGATTTGAGTTTCACACAAAGTCTCTCTGTTAAACCTTAAGTTTTGCAAAAAGTTTCCATACTCTATTCAACCCCCCCCCCTTCTTGAGTATTTAGGTCATTATTTAGTCTACATTACACACTTTCAATTGGTATCAGAACTTGTGTCACTGTTTTAGATCTAACAATTTGGTGACTATGAGTAATGTAGGAGATGGTGGATTCTCACAAGGGCAGCCAACATACCTCCATTGTTATGTGGTGATAACTTCATGCACTGGAAGGCATCGATGAAGATGTGCATCATAGATCAAGACATGGAACTATGGTCAATAGTTCATAATGGTCCTCATGAGTACTACACTACAATTGATGGAGTCAGGTGTATCAAGTCTGAGGAAAATCTTTCAGTCACTGAACTGGAAAAGGTATCAAAAAATTACAAGGCTATGAATCTGTTATACTGTGCTCTAAATGCAGATGAGTTCAACAGAGTGTCAAACTGCAAGAGTGCCAAAGAAGTATGGGATAAACTGGTGGTGACATATGAAGGAACCAGCCAGGTTAAGCAGACAAAAATCAACATACTTCTGAGGCAATATGAGTTGTTCAAGATGAATTCAGATGAGACCATCAAGGAGATGTTCAAAAGATTCACTGATGTGGTGAACAATCTGGAGTCATTGGGAAAAAAGTTCTCAAATGAAGAGAATGTCACAAAGATTCTTAGAAGCTTGCCAAAAGCCAAGTGGGAGCCAAAGACAACAGCCATTGAGGAAGCTCAGGACTTGAGTCTTCTTCAGCTAGATGATCTACAAGGAAAGCTGCTCACTCATGAAATGTCTATGAAGGATGTGGAAGGTGATTTGAGTGAAAACATCAGGAACCTAGCATTTAAGGCAAAAGACAGTGAAAATTCTCAAAGCCTTGAGACTGAGGATGAGCCTGATGATGAAGAGGCTTTAGCATTGATCTCCAAGGCCTTGGCCAGGATTCTCAAAAAGAAAAGAAACTCTGGTAACAGGGATTACAACAGAGAGAGATCAAGACCCTCAGGCAGCAAGGACTACAAAGGTAAATCTTCATCACAGTCACATAAAACTAAATTAATGAATTGTTTTGAGTGTGGTGATGCATATCATTTAGTAAGGGATTGTCCACAAAAGAAGAAGAACATGAACTTTCAGAAGAAAGACAGTGACAACAGAAGGAAGAAAGCCATGATGGCTTCTTGGAGTGTTTCTGATTCATTAAGTGACTCAGACACAGAAGAAGATAAATCAAACATATGCTTCATGGCAAAGCATGATGAGGAAAATTCATCAGACAGACATATTGAAGACATGGTAAAAAACTTACTTGCTAGTCCTTCTGATGTACTTCCTGAAATTCTCAAAAGTATGTTTTTAAATGAGGAAAGTTATAGAAATGAGATTTCTGCTTTAAAGATTAAGATTCATGAGCAGGTAAAAGAAAACCTGGACCTAGTTTTTTCAAACAAAATTGTTGAAGTTTCTAAGACAGAGCTGGAAAAGGACTTCAAGGCCTTGGACAGCAGGTTCAAAATCTTGGAGGCACAGATAAAAGAGGTTGTTGATCAAAACACTCTTTTAACTGAAAGATATGCTGATCTAAAGACTCATTCTGAGAATTTAGAACAACAGATCTGCTCTTTGACTGAGAAACTTCAAGAGTCCAAGAAGGTCCTAGCTAGGTTTACAGGCTCAGAACATAATCTGAATCTCATTCTTGGAGGACGTCTGAAATCAATGCATAAAAGTGGGATTGGCTATAATCCAAATTTTCCATAGAAAGGCCAAACTACTTTTGTCAAATCTGGTAGCAGACATTCTCCAAAATGTCATTACTGTGGAAAAATTGGTCATGTCAGATTAACTTATCCCTTCAGAAGATCAGAACCTCATATTATGAGGAATACTTATCCTTATCAGCTTAAGGGACAGGTTAGGCCGATTTGGGTTCCAAAAGGAATTAGGCCACCAAATATGGCTGATTCTGAGTATGACTCCAAGTTCTGCACTTGGTCTAACAGCCTGTTGAGGCAATGATTTGTTTTTTAAGGATGTCACCAAGGCCTTGAAAGATTAGAAAGGGATTTTAGACAGTGGATGTTCCAGACATATGAGTGGAAAGAAGTCTCTCTTCACCAAACTTACAGAAACATCTGGAGGAACAATCACACTTGGTGACAAAGCAAAATGCAATATCATTGGTATAGGTAGTATTGGTAATGGTTCTATAAATTCTATATCTAATGTTTATCTAGTAGATGGACTTAAGTATAATTTGCTTAGTATCTCTCAGTTATGTGATAAAGGTCATAAAGCTATATTTGACAAGGAGAAATGTGTGGTGCAAGATGAGAAATCCGGTTATTGCATATTCACTGCTCCTAGATCATACAATCTATATGCTATGAATACTAACAGTGTTGCAGGTGACAAGCTAAAATGCCTCAAGGTCTTGAAGGAAGATTCAAAGCTTTGGCACAGAAAGCTTGGGCATATTAGTATACATACATTGAATAAAATCATCTCAAAAGACTTGGTAAGAGGTTTACCATCACATAAATTTTCAGATGATGAGGTTTGCAAGGCATGTGTACAAGGTAAACAGACCATAAGCTCATTCAAGCCAAAGAACTTTGTAAGTACTTCTAGACCCTTAGAATTGCTTCATATAAGCGTATGTGGTCCTATGAGAGTTCAGACTCCAAAAGTTAAGAGGTACATGCTTGTTATAATTGATGATTATTCTAGATTTACTTGGGTGATGTTCATTAGAGACACTTTATCTGAATTTTCTAGACTATGCAAAGATCTTCAAACTTTGAAAAACTTACCTGTTGCATCCATTAGAAGTGATCATGGTAGGGAGTTTGATCAACTTGACTTTGATTTTTTTTTTGTGCAAAGCATGGCATTTCACACAACTTTTCTGCACCTTGAACTCCACAGCAAAATGGAGTAGTTGAAAGGAAAAATAGGACACTTGAGGATATGTCCAGAACCATGCTGCTTGAAAGTAATCTGCCAAAGTTTTTATGGGAAGAAGCTGTTAACACTGCCAATTATGTGCTGAATAGATGCTTGATTAGACCTATTTTGAAAAAGACCCCCTATGAACTGTTTAAAGGTAGAAAGCTTACTGTTTCTTATTTCAAACCCTTTGGTTGTATCTTTTTTGTGCATAATAATGGTAGAGACAATCTTGGTAAGTTTGATGCTAGAAGTGATGAAGGTGTATTTCTTGGATATTCTCAAACTAGCAAAGCTTATAGAGTTTATAATAGAAAAACCAAGATTGTGGAAGAGAGCATTCATGTAATTTTTGATGAAAGTACTAAGGATTCTCTGAGTGAAAGTTTTGCAGAACTAGATTTGAACAAGCATGAATCAGATGATGATGCTGTGAAAGAAGACAAAGGAAAAACTAATGTGCAGAATCAATCAGCAGAATCTCAAGGCCTTGAACCTCCTGCTGAACCAAAATCTCAAAGCCTTGAGACAGAAGCTGAAACATTCTATGATGCTCCCTCTACTGTTTCAAGGACTCAAAGCCTTGAAGAAGAATACTCCTGGGTACCAAGAAAGAAGTTTAAGTACCTTGCAGACCATCCAGCTGATAACATTATATCATATCCATCAACTGGAACTCAGAAAAGAGGACAGTTAAAGAACTTGTGTGCTTTTAATGCATTTGTATCTTTGATTGAGCCTAAGAATACCAAGGAAGCTCTAGAAGATGCAGCATGGATCATTGCAATGCAGAGTGAGATGAATGAATTTGAAAGGAACAAGGTTTGGAATCTGGTCCCCAGACCTAAAGAGAAATCAGTTATTGGAACCAGATGGGTATTCAGAAACAAGCTTGATGAGAATGGCAAAGTGTTAAGAAATAAAGCCAGACTGGTAGCTCAAGGATATAATCAGGAAGAAGGTATAGATTATGAGGAGACTTTTGCTCCTGTTGCCAGGTTAGAAGCTATTAGAATACTTCTTGCATTTGCATCTCACAATCACATAAAGCTTTGTCTAATGGATGTTAAATGTGCTTTTCTGAATGAATATTTACAAGAAGATGTTTTTGTAGCACAACCTCCTGGTTTTGAAGATGAAATTTTTCCTGCTCATGTTTATAAACTGGATAAAAATCTCTATGGTTTAAAACAAGCTCCAAGGGCTTGGTGTGACAGACTTTCAAAATTTCTACTCGAAAACAATTTCAAAAGAGGCTTAGTTGACAAAACACTTTTCATTAAACACCATCAAAGTGATCTGTTAGTAGTTCAGATTTATGTAGATGATATATTATTTGGTGCCACTAATGATGCTCTTTCAAAAGAGTTTTCTAGTCTGATGTGCAGGGAGTTTGAGATGAGCCTAATGGGTGAACTGAATTTCTTTCTTAGACTTCATATATTACAAATGAATAAAGGAATTTTTGTGCATCAAGGAAAATATACCAAGGACTTATTGAATAAGTACAATATGTCACAGTCCAAGGTGCTTAAGACCCCTATGAGTTCATCACTCTCTTTAGACAAACATTCAAATGGTAAGAGTGTGAATCAAAAGGAATACAGAGGTATGATTGGATCACTATTGTATTTAACTGCTAGAAGACCTTATATTATGTTCAGTGTATGTATGTGTGCTAGATTTCAAGCAGATCCTAAGGAAAGTCATTTAACTGCAGTCAAAAGAATTTTTAGATATTTGAATGGAACCAGAGACTTAGGGCTTTGGTATCCAAGAAGATCTAATTTTATGTTGAGTGGCTATTCAGATGCAGATTTTGCAGGATATAAAGTAGACAGGAAAAGTACTTCTGGATGCTGTCAATTTCTTGGATCTTCATTGATCAGTTGGCATTCCAAAAAGCAAAATTCTGTAGCATTATCAACTGCAGAAGCTGAATATATTGCAGCTGGTGCTTGCTGTTCACAAGTGTTATGGATTGCTCAGCAACTTAGAGATCTTGGTTAAGACTTCAGAAATGTGCCTATTCATTGTGACAACACAAGTGCTATTTCAATCTCTAAGAATCCAGTTCAGCACTCAAGGACAAAGCACATAGATGTGAGACATCATTTCCTTAGAGATCATGCAGAACAAGGTGATTTTGTTTTAAATTTTATCTCTACTTCAATGCAGATTGCTGATATTTTCACTAAACCTTTTCCAGATGATAGATTTTCATCTATAAGGCTTGAATTGGGGATGTTAAACAAGGATGCATTGGTTTAGGGGGAGTATTAGTACTTATATGTGTTTATGTGCTGTAATCTCAAAGCCTTGAGATTATACTTTTCTGAAGCCTTGAAATTATAACTCAAAGCTTTGAAGTTTCTCAAACTGCAGAAAATCTCAAGGCCTTGAGATTGTTCTCCAGGTCTTGATAATATCTGTATTTTTTTTAAAAAAAAAATGGATCATCAAATATTATATCTTATCTTTTTAGATAACTGTATAATATTTGAATTACTCAGAGAATTTTCTAAAATATCCCAAAAATATTTTTCAAGATCCTATTTTGCATGTTGATATAGCAGAGTCCTTTTATGACTCATCATTTTCAACCTACTTAAGCTGAAAGTCAGGGCTTTTCTTCTCATTCTCTTTCAATTTTCTGCGACTGTACTCTCTCTCTCTCTCAATTCCTCTCAATCACATTCTCTTCTCAAAACCCTAAACCACAAAATGGAGCGCAAATCAGCCAGAATTCAGCGACAGGGAAAGCCCTCTGGCAGATCCAAGAAGAGAGCAAATAAGAAGGAGAAGATAGTGATTTTTGATTCAGATTCAGAAAACACTCAAAGTTTGCATGAGGATACCCCTCCTGCAAAGATGTCCAGAACAGAGAAGGGAGATGAAGGCTCAAGTGTTGATCCACAACAAGAGACACAGGGTGGTGATCAACCTAGGTCAGAGAAGAAGAAAGGGGGAGAAAAGAAAAATACTGGTGAAGAGGAAATAGGGAAATCAACTCAGGAAAGCCAGAAGAAACCAACTGAAGGAGGACAAGAAAAGACCAAACCCTCTGAGAAGAAAACTAGGGTTAAGCAAGTTGCTGCTGAAACTAAGAAAGGATATCAAGGTAAGAATGTACTTCCTACAAAATGGTTTGTTAGTTCTGAGGTTAGAACTGTTTGGATGCAAGGGTATGCTACATCTAAGGTAGCTTTCTGTAGCATGATTTCTGATCAATTATTGGATAAATTGGACATAGATTGCATGAAAAGTCAAGAAAACTGATGTTTGAAAGGTGTTAAATCCTAGTTCAAAGGCCTATCCTAGGTTAACTAGGTTATTTTATCTGAACTTGGTTTCTGAAGGTGATGATAAAATGGTGTTAACTTCTAAAGTGGCTGGTGTGGATTTGAGGTTAGATCATAGGACTTTTGCCAAAGTCTTGGGCATTCCTAGGAAATACAATGTTGGAGATTATTCTGATAGGAAGGAGTGTCTGGATAAGGCAAAGGAGATGTTTTTTATTGAAGGTTTTCCCTCTGGTCCAAAGCAGTTGACACACTCTGTGCTCAACTGTGAAGCCAAAATCTTGTTTACGATTCTGATGAGGAGTGTTGTTCCTAGGGAGAACTCAACGGAGTTAGTAACTGATAAGGTTCTCATTTTGATGTATCTAATATCTCAAGGGTTTGAGATAGATTTGCCAACAGTTGTTATGGAGCATATGATTTATTGTGCAACCAGGACTAGAAACCATCCTCTTCCTTATGCCAACCTGTTACCTCTTTTCTTTGAATATTTTGATGTACCTGTGAAAGGAGAAGAAAATATTACTAGAGGTTTTGGGTTGATAGATGAGACTGCACTTCAGAGGATTGGAGTAGTTCAGACTGGGAAAGGGCATTGGAAGTTTTATTCTGATTTGTCAAAGGAAGAACTTGCTGAGAAGGAGTTTGTGAAGCCTAAGGGGACTACATCTGGGAAAGGACAAGCCAATGAGGATTACTCTCTGTTGATTGAGAAGTTAGAAGATCAGCAGGTTGAGATTGAAGATCTCAGACAAAGGTTATTTGACCTGTCAACTGAATTCAACCAGTTCAAGGGCTTGATGAATGTTATGAATGGGAAGATGGATGTTGTCATCAAGGGCTTGAATCTGGAGAAGATACCTTCTTCTACTAGTCATGACACCAGTGTGGATTCAGAAGAAAAGATAGAAGATTTTCTGAAGAAAAAGAAGAAGCCAATTCCAGTGGTGCTAACTTCAAAAGATTTGTATGAACAAACTGATGAAGAAGATGTTGGTGAAGACACAGGTGTTGATGCAGCTACAGTGGTGGATTTAGTACAGGCTAAGAAGAAAGTGGATGAGATAATCCAAGAAGTGGTTGCTGTAGTGGAAGCTCAACAAGAAGGTAATCAGTCTGCTGAAGATGCTGCAAGTGAAGAAGAAATTGGAGAAGGCTCAGAGAAAGGCAAGACATCAAAGAAGAAGTGATGATCACAGATTGCCAAATCCTTGACCCTCTATCTCTTTCTCTTCTATCTTTTCTGTTCTCAAGGCCTTGACTTTTTAGCTAAATTTTTGTTTTAAGTTTATTTTTAGACTCTGAGTAATGATCCAACATTTCTTCAACCTTATTTGATGAAAGTCAAAAAGGGGGAGAATTTATGTGGTTCTTCTGTGTTTGTGTTTGCAGTGTTTGAAATAATAATAATGCCTAGTTGTTTTGTGGTTTAATCAGTTGATTTTTGTGGTAATTTGTAATTTTTATCCTTACTGGTTATCTGTTTTGTGGTTATCTAATTTTGAATATGAGTGGCAGGAAAATCTATACAAGACTGTAGGTTTTGTCTTTCATCAAGGGGGAGATTGTTGAGTCAAAGACCCTTGAATGTGTTTTGGTTGGTAATTTTTTTGAGTGATGAAAGACAAAGACTAAGACATAAGCAGCAAAGCTTCTCATTTATCCCAAGGCCTTGAGATATTGACTGAACTTCAAAGCCTTGAGAGTTATTCTTTTCTGCTATATGTTCTAACAGTTCTGTGTTGCAGATTGGATATCTGATTATACAGATCAGTGGTTTACTGCATATACTTATGGATTACACTATTTATATATCTAACACAATTGCAGATGATCAGAACAGGAAGAATCAAAGTTATCTGGGTTTAACTTTGAAATTCTGTGAAGCAGGTTCAGAGCTCCAAGGCCTTGAGATGTGCCTTGAGCTGCTGACAGTTTTTGCAGAACTTAGTTGATTCTTTCTTGCAGGTTGTGATTCTTAGTATTGTGATTATTTACTCACGTCTAAGTTTCTTAAACTTTTTTCTTATGATTCATATGTTTTAGAAGATATACAGGTTATTGTTCTAGTCTGTTAAACAGTTTTATCAGAAACTGGATAACCAAACAGTCATAGCACTGTTATCTTTCTGGATTTTGTTGTTGCTGTGTTTCAATGCTGTTTCAGGGTTTTTAAACGTGCAGGAGTGATCTCAACAAACTCCAACGGATATCCACTTGAAGCTGTTTGAATTTCAGTTGAAAACAGAAAGAGGATTTGTAGGAACTGAGATCCTAAAATCTCTCAATCAGTTGCAGCTATGGATAAAAGAGACTAGTTTGAATTTGAAAAAGAAAGAGGCTTGCAGAATACTCAGAGAGGTGTGAAAAAATCGTGGGAGATCATTCATTCAAACACACAATCATTCAAGCTTCATTCCAGATTCCAGAAGATCAAATCAATCCAGTTTTCCAGAAGAACATATCCAGGCTTCAACAGCTTATCTTCATACTGTGTTCTTCACTTGTACTTCTATCTGTGTATCTTTAGATTATCTTAAACCTCACTTAACCTAGTGGGGTGTTGTTCAAGTGAACAACAAGAGGTTCTTGTTAGCTCAACAGTTAGTAGCTGGAACTAGATAGGTTTGGAACCACAAGATGTATAGGTGTAAGGGAAATCACTTAGGCTTGAAGATCTAGGGCTGTTTCTGTGTGAGTAATAAGAAGTGTTTGCCCAATCCTGGTGGGATTAGATCCCTCAGGCAGAGATTAGGTCCATTGGGAATGAACTCTGTAAATTGCTTTGTGTTCTTTACTTTACAGTTTGATTATTATCTGCTGCACACAACTCAAATCAAATTAGGGTTCAAAAGCTGTTTAGAATTGTTTACAACTCAAGGCCTTGAAGCTTACTATTTTGCCTTTGTAAGTTTCAGACAGTTTACTAAAATCTCAAGGCCTTGAGATTTGAGTTTCACACAAAGTCTTTCTGTTAAACCTTAAGTTTTGCAAAAAGTTTCCATACTCTATTCAACCCCCCCCCCCCCCCCCCTTCTAGAGTATTTAGGTCCTGTATTTAGTCTACATTACACACTTTCACTTTAGATAACACCTAATTGTCATGCCTCTAGGCTCATCAATCCTATTGACTTTGCCTTGTTGCGTCCAACCTCTTGCTTCAACAATCACACATTACGTGCTTGTGTCGTCGGCAACACACCAAGGTGAATTAAAACGCCTTACTTTGGCAAGCCCGAATTTAATAGACGTTGATCTTGAATGGTGTTTAGGCAAGAGAAGGCAAAACACAATATTTCCATTGAGGGATTTAATAGTCATTATTTAATTGTTTGGTTGATCTAATCAACATGATATACTTATTTGGATTGGGCAATCCACAATAAAAGATCAAAATTTTTTATTGTTATATTGTCAACGTTTTGCTTGTATCACACATACACACAAAATAAATAATAAGACATAAATAATAAACATCCACAAAAGAAAAGTTAATGTGGCATTGATATGGCCCCTAGACTAAGATAATACCAAGCCAATGATAATATATATATGCCCTAAAGTGACAAGCTCATCTCCATGTGCCACCATAGCCGCGCGCCTAGGATGGGAGTCCTCATCGTCTTTGTGGCTTCTTAGTCCTCCGGCTTCTTCTACATGCTCTTGGATATCATCTAAATATTCTAATTCTAGCATAACATCTAGAGTAAATAAATAATAAGTAAAACCTCACATGTCGAGGAGATGATCAGCTCGTAGGCCGTAAAATTAACTAACTATTACATTAATTTGATCAGCTCGCATGCCGTAAACCAAACCACAAAAATAAACATCCACAACCTAGGTCATATCCATTCACCATGAAACAAAGCACATAATACAGTTAAAACCAATTTTAACGCGCTTGTTCAATTTTAGTTGAAATTAGGCAACTAGGGTCAAAATAGTCCAAGGAATCCACCATCCACCATGGCCGAACCACCCAAGGACCAAGGTAAGGCCTTGGGGCGGTCAGCCGAGCCTCATGCGCGGCTAGGCCGCACGCTAGGCCGGCCCAACCCTTGGCCAAGCCCTATCTTGGGCAGAAGGCAAGGGGGGCGGTCCCACTATGGGTCGTTCCTCCTTTATGGAATTGTTCCAAAAACAATTCCTTGTCTTGTTACCGAGTTGTTTCCAATTTTAAAAAACCCCTTTTCCAAATTTGTGCCCAAACCCAAATTCCTAGATTCAAAATTGTTCACATCCTATGTGATCAAACTCACCAATCTTCACATCAAATATTAAAATAGGTCTTGTTTGTATTGAATCAAATTCAATTTGAATCTAATATGCCAATTAGTTTCAGTTTTCGCGTAATATAAACAATACAGTGTATAAACTGAAATTGTGACACATAAAATCATGTTACACGCTACAACATGTGGCTCTGATACCACTGTTGGGTTTTGATGCAGGTTCTGCAACGGAATAATAAAATTAATCCTGCTCAAATCCCACCAAGAATCACAGGAAAGCAATCATAACATGATAAGGGCATAAAAGATGAGTACATTAGTTTGGGAGATCACACGAAGAATAGTGTCTTCGTCTCAATGAATATCCACACCTTGGATTCTTGATTGGATTTCTTCTCACCGCGGTGTGCTAGCAACAGAAGAAGGAGGAAGATCACGCAAAACGGAGCAACCACCAAAGCCCAAGGGGGTGGCGCTGGCGGCAAAAGGGCGGACAGACTAGGGGGGCCGAACCTCCTTGTCTTGTCTCTCTCTCTTGATTTGTTATATTCTCTCACTAATGACTTGTGTTGAGAATTAACAAGCTAGAGTTACTTTATATAGTAATAACTCTTTATTAACTAAATAAAGGCCCCAATACTAATCATGTTCTTACATGGATTAGTCCACTTGCAAATTAGTCCTACTAAGTTTTCTTGTGGTTGCGTTATGATCCTTTTATTAATTAGTCCAAATAATTAATACCTATATCCAATTTATTCCATCTGGTGTGTGACCCCATAGGTTTCTACTTAGTTTGTAGTAAATACTTACTAACATGGAGCGGTGTCTAGCAACACATCCATGCCACCCAACTAATAGAAATAAGTCAGTGATCCAGAAAAACCTTGTGCCCAATGTTCATGTATTGAGTTATCCCTTTGTCTCCATATCCGGATTGGACACGAGAAATAATAGTCACACTCGTATATCCAATCCATAGTTTCTCGATCCTGGGAATATGCTTACGCGAGCAGATAACATCAATATCACCATATTGATTTATCTGAGTCTTTCCAGACATTCAATAAGCACCATGCCTCGAGTGGCCCATGGATATTTACTCCCATTATGTGGGAGGGACAAATCATATCTACATCACTACGATCTCTAAGCTTGCTTCCTATCATGCCTGATAACTATCTTTATAGTCACCCGGTTAAGGCGCAACGTTTGATAATATCAAAGTATGATATTCTACAACTAGAGTATCTAGTGACTTCAAGTCTAAGGATTACAATATCCTTAGCTCTACAAGAAGCGATTATGACTTTGACATAGTCTAATACATCCTTCTCTTCGTGGGTCAATCCAGTATGCCATTACTCCTAATGCATACCCACGTGTTAGACTTCATATCTCCATATCAATCTACACACATACTAGTCTATAGTTGATCGTCCTATTAATCAATATAATGGACTAGGGATATTTAGGATAAACAACACATTGTATCTAAGGAATTCATTATATTAAATATCACAATAAATAACAAATGAATGTTCTAGCAAAAACAATGTTCATACAAAATATAGATTGCCTCTAGGGAACCTATTCCAACAGCCTCTACTTCTAAAGGAAAGCGCAAGAACATTGCAAAGTCCAAGGATGTCGTAAAGCCTAGTGGGGGCGTGACTAAAGGTGATTGTCACTACTGTAGCCAGCCGGGTCACTGGAGGAGGAATTTGTGGGGTTTTGATGCAGGTTACGCAGCGGAATAACAAAAATTAATCCTGCTCAAATCCCACCAAGGATCACAGGTTAAGCATCATAATATGATGAAAGGAAGAAATGTTACCTCAGCCATACCAGGCTGGTGACGATCACATACAAAGAATATCATATTTGTCTCTACGGTATCCACACGAATAGACCTCAACCAGGCTTCTTCTCCAATGGTACTAGCAATCTGAGAAGAAGGATGAGCTTGAACTTGTGCAGACTGGATCACATACAATCGGCGGCAAGGAGAGGCCACGACATCACCATGCCGCGGACAGCAAGAGGGGCGGCATCCATGGTGGCCGACGGCTCCAACGGGGCGGCTCCATGGCTTGGGCGAAACCCTAGGAGTGAAAACTCCTTTTCACTCATTTCTCTCTAGCTCTCTAGTAAGCTGTGTTGTGTAGGATTTAGTTAAGCATGAATTTTCTTAGCCTATAAATCCTATTTGTAGCTGGAGAAATTACTCTTTTCCCATGATTCCAACAATGTGGGACTAGTTACATTCTAGTCCACAATTGCTCTTTAGTCCAACTAATGAGCACAGTTTACACTTTAGTGCATTTAATTCATTATTGCTATTTAGTCCAACTAATAAGCAATAATCCCAGCTAGATCTATTATTGTGTGTGACCCTATAGGTTCCTAAATACGTTGGCAGTAATAATAATTATCACAAACATTGAGCGGTATCTAGAAATACATCAATGCTCCCAAGTAATAGGAATGTCAGTGATCTGACTAACCTCTTTGACCAATGTTACCGTGTTGTATAATCCCTTTGTCTCATATATCCGGATTAGACACAGGACATGGAGTGTCGCACTTGTATATCCAATCCATAGTTTCTCGATCAGTGAGTAGACTTAGATAAACAAATAACAACAATATCCCATATTGATTTATTTAAGCATGGCCTTGCATTTTTCTAAGTCTCACTCATCGAGTGGCCCTGGATATTTAATCCCGTTAGGTGGGAGCGACAAATCCTCTCTACATCACTACGATCTCTCAGATTGCTTCATATCATGTCTGATTAAAGCCTTTATAGTTACCTAGTTACGGTGTAACGTTTGATGATATCAAAACATAATAATTCACAACTTGAGTATCTAGTGACTTCGAGTCTAAGGATCACAACACCATTGTCACTATGAGAAGCGCTTGTGACATTCACATAACTCCCATGTAGCCTTCTCATGGTGGGTCAATACAGTACGCCATTACTCCAAATTCCTACCCATGTGTTAGACTTGATATCCCCATATCAATCGACCCACATACTAGTCTCGATGCAATACAGTCGTCCTATTAACTGTAGTACTCGACTAGGGATTTTTAAGAATATAACATTTATATTCTAAGGCTTCATTCATGTTTGCATATCTCCATATTGATAACATCATGGATAGTAAGTCCATATAAATTTCACGGCAAATTGATTGCAACAGTCTCCCACTTGCACTAGAGTCAATCTGGTGCATCATATGCCTATTGATCTATTGGGGCCCTCACGCTTTCGCTGCGCAGGAGGTAAGAAAGACATTTATTAGTACTTTTCGAATATTCACATCTCCTCTATCAATAATCGAATGAGATACAATTCTGAGTATTTGCATTTAATGCAACAATACACTCAGTCCTTTGTGATAGAATCGGCAACTGAATCTTGCATGGAACCTTTCCAGCTCACAGTCCCTCAACTAAGGCAAAACACAAAACTTGACTATATCCGGAATCATCCTTGTTGGATTGGAAGTTCGCATCACTGTAACTCCTTAAATTGAACCCTTCATATCCTTGATCTATCAAGAATTCATCCTTAGTTCTTCTTAAGTACATAAGGATTTTTCTTGATCAATATCCAATGACTCTCATCTGGATACGACTGCTATCATCATGTCATTCTCAAATGACATGTCTGGCCTTTGTACACAACATGGCGTATCTTATGAATCTCTATTCATACGGTCCCTCACAATATAATTGGGAAGACAATTAGTCTTCCAAAGACTAATCCCATGTAACATAGGTAAGAATCTATATTCTTGCATGTTGAATTGTTTCAACACCTTTGTCATTTTATGCACTTCGAATTAAGTCGAACAACTATCTTGATCTATCTTCATTGATCTTTATAGGTTGCTTTTCCTAAGTCATTTCATTGAAAATCAATTCCCTAGCCAATCTTTACCAGATTGCAGAGTAGAGACATCATTCCCAATGAACAGTATGTCAGCCACATACAAGACTAGAATATAAATGTGCTCCCACTAACCCTCTTGTAAACACAATCTTTATCTTAATTCTTGATGGAATCAAACCATTTGGTTGCATTATTGAATCTCAGATCTCAACTCCAAGAAGCTTGATTCAATCTGTAGACAGATTGCTACAAGCAAGATGCGAATGGATTTAAGCATCACAATTAGGGAGAATGATTTCACCATAGTCCCTACTATGAGCTCACCGGAAACCTTTAGCCACCAGTCGTCCCTTAAAGTAATCCTATTACCATCCATGTTAGTTTCCTTAAAACCCACTTGCACCCTATGGGTCATACCCTTTAGGTGGTTCCAACAAAGCCCATACTTTGTTGGTATACATGGATTCCACTTCACATCTCATGTCCTTAATACATTCTTGAGATTTTGGCCCATTTGTGGCCAATTCAAAGGTTGTAGGCTCATCTACACGAGCGATATATCACAGGCTTATGAGAAATCCATGTTTCCATATCTTCTTGACATATCCTTTCTGAGCTACAAGGTTCTTGTGCTACTTGAGTAGGTTTCTCCACTACGCCTTGTGATCCTACTCATGTTCCATCAAAAGATTAATGTTCTATTGTGGTTCTTGAACTCCTTCAAGTTCTACTATCCTCCCACTGTTTCTTTTAGAGACAATTCTCCTTTTAGAAACACAGTCGTTCGAGCAACAAACACTTTGTCCTCGATCGGGTTGTAGAAATAATATTCTTTTGAATATTCCACAAAATAAATTTATCCGAATTGGGCCCAAGTTTATCTGCAAACTCTTTACATAAACTTCAAAATCCCAAATATTTATAAAATACTAGGACCACAGTCGATATCAGATATGGTGTATTCATAACTAATTTTGATGGAACAATGTTAAGTGCGAAATTGCTATAAGTAGAGCATAGCCCAAAAAGTAAATTGGAAGTCCTGTTTGACATATAATAACCGAACCGTGTCCAACAAGGTCCGATTTCTCCCCTTAGACACGCCATTCCATAATGGTGTTCTAGGTGGAGCGAGCTTAGATCATATCCAACACTCCTTTAGATGCTTGTCAAACTCTTGACTTAAGCATCCTCATCCTTAATCCAATCGTAGAGTCTTGATACTCTTGCAAAGCTAGTTTTCTACTTCAATCCTGAATTCATTTGAACTTTCTAAAGAATTCTGATTTGTCCTTCATAAGACCCAAATCCATACTTACTGAATATTTAAACATGATGAAGTACCGAAACCGTCTCTAGCACTTGTGCTTAGTGGTTCACATACATCAGTATGTATGAGTCCAAAAGATCCTATCTTTGCCCAATAAACAAGTCTCACATGTCTCATATGATTCATAATCAAATGAGTCCAAAAATCCATCCATATGGAGTCTAGAAATGTGTTCTCATTCACGTGGCCTAAACCACAATACCAAAGCTATATCTTTAATGATATAGATGAAATTATCATGATCAATGATCTACAATTCATTAGACACATTAGAATTACAATAATGAATTTTATTAAAATAAATGGAACAACATTTGTCCATTATTTTAATAGGAAATCCTTTCTTGTCACAACAAGAAATTGTGATAACGTTCCTACTCATAGTAGGGACATAATCGTACTTGTCTAATTCATGAATGATTTCAAAAGTAGAGATGATTTCCTATGGATAATTCAGCAACCCTTGCTTCATTGCACCACGTGTAGGTGTATCTCTTTCTTATCCAGTTGTCTTCTTCTCTTGAGATCCTGCACATTTCTATAAATGTGAAATCCTCATCTAGTATCAAATACCTACGATGATGAGATAGACACATAGGCCTTTTATAAAAAAGATACCTTAAATTGGAATTCATAATTCCCTTTTCCTTCCATGTACTTTAGGCAGTTCCTCTTCCACTACACCACCATTTTAGCTAGTATTTTGTTCAGCGGTTCTCAATCATATTGAGTAAACTGCCTTTGAACAAAACTCTAATTGAATCCAATGCAATTCTTGGTCCAATTGGGAGAATAACTCCTTATTCTTTATCTATCTCATAGATAAATCTCGTCTTCTAAGCTTTCAATTTTATTGAAATAGCTTAGTTGCGTTTGATCTCTTGCTTCAACAATCACACATTACTAGCTTGTGCGTCGCGTCACATCTTGATGAATCAAGTCACCTTACTTGGCAAGCCCGAGCTTGATTATATCTTGATCATGACGAGTGCTAAGCAAAAGAAGGTAAAACGCAAATGGAGCAACACTTCAAACCTATCATGTATAGCCGGCTCTTGAAAAGAGCTTCTTTAAATGTATGATCATATTATACTCCTCCATGTTCACATCTTGCTTCAAAAGCTCAGAGTTCATGGTAGCTAACATGAGCCAAGTCACATCCAAATAACCATTCTTTGATGTTCCACCCGTTAGGCTTTAGTGTGTTTTGGTAGTTGGTGGAAGGAAACTTTATGCTTTAGGATATACAACATTTTTCCTTTTTACTTGAGAATAATTCTCAATTTCATACCAGTTGATAAAAACAGATTACAAACAATCGATATAGTCGAGTTTGTTTGTTTAATGTCATAGGAATTCAACACAAAAGGATTAAGCAAAATATTTGTGACGTTTCAACTATATTTAACAATGACTTAAATTATTAAATATAGCTCCCACTATTTTTCTCGGATTAATAGCCCTCACCATTAATGCGGAAAGTATCATATACTTTCTAGTGGGCCAAGATCCATGAGCCTGCTTTGGCACGTCACCCAAGAATTGGTTATTTAGGTAGGAACCATTCCAATTGCATCCCATGCAACTCTTGAATTAGGTGAATAATTTCTTATTCATTATCCTTTAGATAACACCTAATTGTCATGCCTCTAGGCTCATCAATCCAATTGACTTTGCTCTGTTGCGTCCAACCTCTTGCTTCAAAACTCTTGCTTCAACAATCACACACTACTTGCTTGTGTCGTCCGCAACACACTAAGGTAAATTAAAACGCCTTGCTTTGGCAAGTCCGAATTTAATAGACCTTGATCATGAAGGGTGTTTAGGCAAGAGAAGGCAAAACGCAATATTACTTTGAGGGATTTAATAGTCATTATTTGTTTGGTTGATCCCATCAACATGATCTACTTATTTGGATTGGGCAGTTCACAATAAAAGATCAAACTTATTTATTATTATCTTGCTAACGTTTTGCTAGTATCGTCAAAAACACAAAAATAAATAACATGACATAAATAATAAATATCCACAAAAAAAAATGTGGCATGGATATGCCCCCTAAGACTAAGATATTACCAAGCCAATGATAATATCTATGTGCCCTAATGTGACAAGCTCATATCCATGTGCCTCCACCATAGCTGCGCGTCCTAGGTGTGCAAGTTTTCCAACGTCTTTGTGGCTTCTTGGTTCTTTGGTCTTCTTCTTCATGCTCTTGGCTATCATCTAATGATCTAATCCTAGCTAGAATTTATAAATAAATAAAACCTCACATATTGAGAAGATGATCAGCTCACAGGCCGTAAAATTAACTAACTGTTACATTAATTTGATCAGCTCGCAGGCCGTAAACCAAACCACAAAAAGTAAACATCCACAACCCAGGCCATATCCATCCACCATGCAACAAAGCACATAATACAGTTAAAACCAATTTTTAACGCGTTTGTTCAATTTTAATTAATTAAATTGGGACACTAGGAGCAAAATAGTCAAAACGGTCGCGCTAGTCCAACTAGCCGAACCGTGTTGACCCGCCAAACCGGGCCCACCCGGTCGGACCAGCCCACCCGGCTGACCGAACCGGCATGGCCGGTTGGCTTTGGTCCGCACGCCAAAGGAGGGGACTGGCTGCTCATGGCCGAACTCCTATAGTAAGTAAAAATAAAAAATTTAACTTCCTTCCTTGGCCAAACCCCAATGTGGGACAAAAAACACATTTTCTCCCTACATTGTGCCCAAACCCTAGCTTTATGTCACTAATTAATTTGTACATCATATGTGCATGAAAAACACTAATTTTCACATCCTATGTAAAATTATCAAATTTCCTCATAAATCATATTCATGGTATCAAAATACGTATATTAATTTTATTACAGTTTACGATCAAACTGACAGAAACAGTCAAAGCTGACAGAATTAATATATCAAATATATACCCAAAATTCATTATTTTCACATCATATGTAAAATAATTAAATCAACATATGAATCACATTCATGGCGCATCATAATATGCATATGAGTTTTAATACTGTTTACGGTCAATCTGACAGAACGGTGTAAAACTAATAAAACAGATAACCACATAAAATCATGTTATTTCCTATCGACATGTGGCTCTGATGCCGCTGTTGGGTTTTGATGCAGGTTACGCAGCAGAATAAAAAAAATTAATCCTGCTCAAATCCCACCAAGGATCACAGGTGAAGCATCATACATGATGAAAGGAAGAAATGTTACCTCAGCCATACCAGGCTGGTGACGATCACATACAAAGAATAGCATCTTTGTCTCTACGGTATCCACACGAATAGACCTCAACCAAGCTTCTTCTCCAATGGTGCTAGCAATCTGAGAAGAAGGATGAACTCTGACTTATGCAGACTGGATCACATCCAAGCGGCGGCAAGGAGAGGCCACGGCATCACCATGCCGTGGGCAGAAAGAGGGGCGGCATCCATGGTGGCCGACAGCTCCAATGGGGAGGCTCCATGGCTTGGGCAAAACCCTAGGAGTGAAAACTCATTTTCACTATTTTCTCTCTAGCTCTCTAGTAAGCTGTGTTGTGTAGAATTTAGTTAAGTATGAATTTTTTTAGCCTATAAATCCTATTTATAGCTAGAGAAATTTCTCTTTTCCCATAAATCCAACAATGTGGGACTAGTTACATTCTAGTCCACAATTTCTCTTTAGTCCAACTAATGAGCACAGTTTACACTTTAGTCCATTTAATTCATTATTGCTATTTAGTCCAACTAATTAAAAATAATCCCAGCTAGATCTATTATTGTGTGTGACCCTGTAGGTTCCAAATTACGTTGGCAGTAATAATAATTATTACAAATATTGAGCGGTATCTAGCAATACATCAATGCTCCCAAGTAATAGGAATGTCAGTGATCTGACTAACCTCTATGACCAATGTTACCGTGTTGTACAATCCCTTTGTCTCATCTATCCGGATTGGACACAAGACATGGAGTGTCACACTAGTATATCCAATCCATAGTTTCTCGATCTGTGAGTAGACTTAGATAAGAAAATAACATCAATATCCCATATTGATTTATTTGAGCATGGCCATGCATTTTTCTTAGTCTCACTCATCGAGTGGCCATGGATATTTACTCCCGTTATGTGGGACGTACAAATCCTCTCTACATCACTACAATCTCTCAGCTTGCTTCATATCATGTCTGATTAAAGCCTTTATAGTTACCCAGTTACGGTGTAACGTTTGATGATATCAAAACATGATAATTCACAACTAGAGTATCTAGTGACTTCGAGTCTAAGGATCACAACACCATTGTCACTATGAGAAGCACTTGTGACATTCACATAAATCCCATGTAGCCTTTTCATGGTGGGTCAATACAGTACGTCATTACTCCTAATGCATACCCATGTGTTAGACTTGATATTCCCATATCAATCTACCCACATACTAGTCTCGATGCAATACAGTCGTCCTATTAACTGTAGTACTCGACTAGGGATATTTAAGAATATAACATTTATATTCTAAGGCTTCATTCATGTTAGCATATCTCCATATTCATAACATAATTAATAGTAAGTTCATATAAATGTCACGACAAATTGATTGCCTCTAGGACAAAATTCCAACAGAATTACCCCAAGTATCTGGAGGATAAGAAGCTTGGAATAGTTATTCCACCACCACCAGGTATTTTTTTTATAGACGACAATCTATCTATTTCTTCATCTTGGGTATTGGATACTGGATGTGGATATCACATTTGTCGAAATGTGCAGGATTTGAAAAGAAGTAGAAGATTGGCTAAAGGGGAGATAGATTTGCGCGTCGGCAATGGAGCAAGAGTTTCTACATTAGCTATAGGCGTGTATGAGCTATCATTGCCTTCTGGGCTTATTTTAGAATTAGAAAATTGCCATTATGTGCCTGATATGAGCAGAAATATTATTTCCGTTTCTTATTTGGACGATAAGGGTTTTCCTATTTCAATAAAGTACAAGTGTTGCTCCATTTATTTTGATAGTATGCACTATTGTAGTGCGCATTTGTCTAATGGATTGTATATCCTTGATCTAAATAATTCCATCTATAACATAAATACCAAAATGATTAAAATTAATGATTTAAATCGTACATATCTATGGCATTGTCGTTTAGGCCATATAAACGAGAAACGCATATGTAGACTCCATAATGATGGTTTTCTAGACTCATTTGATTTGGAATCATATGAGACGTGCGAATCTTGTTTGTTGGGAAAAATAACAAAGTCCACTTTCAATAAGAAAGGTGAGAGGACTAGTGAGTTACCTGCACTCATACATACTGATGTATGTGGGCCGTTTCCCACGCCTGCCAGAGGTGGTTACACCTAATTCATTACGTTTACTGATGACTTTCGTAGATATGGATTTGTATACCTTATGAAGGCCAAATCTGAATCCTTTGAATTGTTCAAGGAGTTCAAGAATAAATTAGAGAAGCAACTTGGTAAAAGTATTAAGGCTTTGTGATCGGATTGTGGAGGAGAATACTTGAGCCAAGAGTTTGAAGAGTATCTTAGAGAGTGTGGGATAGTATCCCAACTCACTCACCCGAAACGCCACAGTGGAACGGCGTGTCCAAAAGGAGGAATCGCACACTATTAGATATGGTGCGATCTATTATGCGTCAAACAGATCTTCCAATATCATTTTGGGGACATGCTCTATTGACTGCAGCTTTCACCATTAACCATGTTTTATCCAAATCAGTCATGAAGACACCATAGGAGATATGGACTGGGAAGCGTCCCATAGTGTCGTTTATGAAGATTTGGGGTTGTGATGTCTATGTAAAGCGTTTACAAACAGACAAGCACGGACCCAAAGCGGATAAGTGTAAGTTTGTGGGAAATCCTAAGGAAACAAAAGGATATTATTTCTACAATCCAACCGAGAACAAAGTGTTTGTAGCTCGGACCAGCGTGTTTCTAGAAATAGAGTTTTGTCTCTATTAGAAGCAAGTGGGAGGACTGTAGAACTTGAAGAGATTCAAGAACCACAAACCACTAAACCGATGATGGAGCATGAACAGGAACCGCAAATTGTTGTGGATGAACCTGTTCAGGTAACACAGAAACTCCGTAGGTCAGGAGAGGTACGTCATGAGCCAGAGAGATACGGACTTCTCGTGACTGAGCCCGATGACATACCACTCATAGATGATGAGCCTGCGACCTGCGGTGAACTATGGATTGGATATACGAGTGTGACTATTATGTCTCATGTCCAATCCGGATATGGAGACAAAGAGATAGCACAATACATGAACATTGGGCACAAGGTTTGTCGGGATCACTGACTTACTTCTATTAGTTGGGTGGCATGGATGTGTTGCTAGACACCGCTCCATGTTAGTAAGAAGTTACTACCAACTAAGTAGAAACATATGGGGTCACACACCAGATATATTAAATTGGATATAGGTATTAATTAGTTGGACTAATTAATAAAAGGATCATAACGCAACCACAAGCAAACATAGTAGGACTAATTTGCAAGTGGACTAATCCATGTAAGGACATGATTAGTCTTGGGGCCTTTATGTAGTTAATTAAGAGTTATTACCATATGAAGGAACTCTAGCTTGTTAATTCTCAACACTAGTCATTATTGAGAGAACATAACAAAGCAAGAGAGAGAGCAAGAAGGAAGGCCGAAGACAACCCGTCCGCCCCCCTCCTTGGATCCGTCGGCCCTCCCTTGGGCACGCCTCCCCCTCGTTTTGCATGGTCCGTTCCTCCTTCTTCCGTTGCTTTCTTATCGCGGTGAGAAGGAATCCAATCAAAAATTCAAGGTGTGGATATCCATAGAGACAAAGACACTATTCTTCGTGTGATCTCCCAAACTAAGGTACACATGTTTTATGCCCTTATCATCTTATGATGGCTTGCATGTGATCCTTGGGGGGATTTGAGCAGGATTAATTTTATTATTCCGCTGCGTAACCTGCGTAAAAACCCAACAATTCCATTGTGGCGTTCCGGGTGGAGTGAGTTGGGATATTATCCCACACTCTCTAAGATAGTCATCAAACTATTGGCTCAAGTATTCTCCTCCATGATCCGATCGTAGAGCCTTGACACTTTTGCCAAGTTGCTTCTCTACTTCATTCTTGAATTCTTTGAACTTTTCAAAGGATTCAGATTTCTCCTTCATAAGGTATACAAATTCATATCTACTGAAATCATCAGCAAACGTAATGAAGTAGACATAACCGCCCTTGGCAGGCGTGGCAAATGGCCAACACATCAGTATGCAGGAGCGCCGATCGCTCACTAGTCTTCTCACCTTTCTTATTGAAAGGGGACTTTGTCATTTTTCCTAATAAACAAGCATCACATGTCTCATATGACTCAAAATCAAACGAGTCTAGAAATCCATCCTTGTGGAATCCAGATACACGTTTCTCGTTTATATGGCCTAAACGACAGTGCCATAGATAAGCAGGATTTAAATCATTCATTTTAATCATCTTGGTATTTATGCTACAGATAGGATTATTTAGATCAAGGACATATAATCCATTAAATAATTTCACACTACAATAGTGAATACTATCAAAGTAAATGGAGCAACAATTGTGCTTTATTGAAATAGTAGAACCTTCCTAGTCTAAACAAGAAATAGAAATAATGTTTCTTCTCATAGCAGGCCCAAAATAGCAATTATTTAATTCTAAAACTAATCCTCAAGGCAGAGATAGCTCGTACAAGCCTACAGCAAATGCAGCAACCTTTGCTCCATTACCAACGCGCAGATCTATCTCCCCTTTAGCCAATCTTCTACTTCTCTTTAGATCCTGCACATTTCGACAAATGTGAGAGCCACATCTAGTATCCAATAACCAAGATGAAGAGTAAGTAATATTGACATCTCTATCAAAAATACCTGGTGGTGGTGGAATCATTGTTCCAAGCCTTTTATCCTCCAGATACTATGGGCAATTCCTCTTACAGTGTCAAGGCTGACTGCAGTAGTGACAATCACCCTTTGCCGCGCCCTTGGCAACGCCACCAACAGGGAGCATCTTCCTTGGATTTAGCAACTGCCTTGCCTTTTCCTTTGGAGGTAGAGGCGAATCTTTTGCCCTTCCCTTTATGCACCATCATTACGGCCTTGCCCTTTCCCTTGTTGATGCTTTGTTCAGCTTTCCTCAACATATTGAGTAGATCTGGCAGAGGTTTCAAGATCTCGTTCATGTTATATTTCATGATGAACTGTCCATAACTCTCAGGCAACGATTGCAACACGAGATCTGTGGCCAACTCTTGACCCACCGAAAACCATAGACGTGCGAGATTCTCCAAGTACCCGATCATTCGGAGTACATGAGTTCCAAGGGGGTTTCCCTATGATAGATGATATTTGTACAATGCCTTGGAGACTTCATACCTCTCAACCCTGGCCTGCTCTTGAAAGAGCTGCTTCAAGTGTGAAATTATATCGAACGCAGCCATGTTCTCATGTTGCTTCTGGAGCTCAGAGGACATGGTGCAAAGCATCAGGCAGGCCGCATCATTAGCATCATCAAAGAACTTTTGATGCGCCATTAGGGCTGCAGCGATATTATTCTCCAGAGCCTAAGGAACTTCTTCCTCGAGAGTGTACAGTTTATTTTCCTGCTTGAGAACGATTCTCAAGTTCCTGTACCAGTCTAGGAAGTTGATTCCAAAAATCTTGTCCTTCTCAAGGATAGAGCGTAGGAAGTGTGATGAACTCGATGAGTTGTTTGCCATTGGAATTCTACAAAATGAGAAATATACAAGTTTTAGTATTTAGTGAATTAATAACTATATTTAATAGGGTCAATTACTTATTACCCACTTCCAGTATGGGGTAATGATCCATATACCACCCCAATTTGAAAACCCTCTTATTACAACCCCAAGTTTCTGATTGCTAACAATTTACAACTGGGGTAAATTTTTGTTAAATTTTTTAACTCTGTTAGGGGTATAACTGTCAAAGCATAATAACAAGTTTTTATTTAAAAAGAAAACATCATGATAAATAATAAAAAGATAAAGAATAAGAAGAAATAAGTAAAAAAGAAGATTATCAGAGAAGATGAGGACGGAGAAGAGGAAAGAGAATCGTCCAAAAAAAAGAGAAAAAGAGGACGGAGATACAGACGAAGAAGAAGTAACCAGTGAAGAAAAGAAAGCATGAAGAACTCGAACAGGAGTAGCTGCCCAGATGAGCCCCCTCAACCCTCTCTTTTCGATTACCCAACAATGGCGGATATTCTTCTTCTTCTCTCGATCTGCAACAGAGTTTGGATGTTCAAGTGGCGCCAAAACAACTTCAAGTTTATTCGGATCTGCTGATGCTAGGGTTTCTTCTTTGAATCCTCATGTCTTCCTCTTCTCTCTCTCCTGGTGGCCTTGATATGGACTAGATCTGAAACGTCGCCCCACCTTTCCAGTTGCGAAAACCATATTCGATTCTTCTTCTTCAGTCAGTTCTCTCTCTGCCTCGGTCTTGTCATATTAGCGGAATTGGATTTTAGTCGGGGGATTGGATCGAGAGTGGTTGTTGCTGGGTTCAGAAAATTTGAGTTGGTTTGAAAATTACTGTCTTCATAATTGATATAGTAGGAGTCAAAATCTGGATTTTGTTGCGGGTTCGTCATTTTTTATACCGGGTGTGGTGTTACGATTCTGGGATGGGTTGGGGGAATTTTTTGTTTGTTTTCATTTGCTGGAATTTTCTTTCAAAGAATTTTGGTTTTGATTGGGTATTATTTGGTGATAGTAGTAGGTATTATTTGGTGATAGTGTCGGGGAGAGTGGTTGTGTTGTCGGATTCTGGGTTTTATGATGGCGGTGTTGGTCATGGCCACCAGATTCTGGGCTTGTGGCGGTGTTCCTGATGGTAGTGTGGTGATGTAGATTTTTTGTTCTTCATGTGCATATTTTTAGTCTTATGACTAATTTACCCCTAAAAAAAATGTAACTAACGGAAAAAATTGGATGGAAATTATATCAGTTCTTGATTGCTAACAATCATAAACCGGGGGTTGTAATAAGAGGGTTTTCAAATTGGGGGTTGTATATGGATCATTACCTTATACTGGAAGTGGGTAATAAGTAATTGACCCTATTTAATAATGGATAGATTATTAAACATAGCTCTCACTATTTTTCCTGATTTAATAGCCCTCAAATATTAATGCGGAAAATATCATTATATTTTCTAGTGGGTGCCAAGATCCGTATTTCACTTCTTTTGAGCTTGCTTTGGCAAGTCACACAAAATTAGTTATTTAGGTAGGAACAATTTCCAATTGCATCCTTATGTAATTCTTGGTTCAATTTAGAAGATAACTCTTTATTTATCCATCCCATGAATAATCCCAAATGATTGCCTCTAGGATTTTAATCTCATTAAAATCACCTAGTTGAGTCCAACCTCTTACTTAAACAGTTGCACATTACTTTCTTAAACAGTTGCACGAGCTTGATAATCATGATCATGAAGAGTGCTTAAGTAACGAGAAGGCAAACACAATATTTAAATGGAGGGATTTTCCTTTTTTAATTTTAAATTGTTTTGTTGATCCATATCTACTGATCTACTTATTTTGAGTTGGGCCAACTCACAAATAAAAAATTCAGGTTGTTAATTATCTTATTATCAATATTGCATGCATCAATCATACACCAACAATAAATAATAAGATAGTAAAATAAACAACCACAAAAGAAAAATTAACGTGATATGGATATGGCCTCTAATCTAAGATATTCTCAAGCAATGAGAATATCTATGAACCCTAAAACTAGCAAGCTCATCTTCATGTGCCTCCATCTTTTGGTCCATTCTCCATAGCTCTTGTGGATGGTCGCTTTCTTGTGGTTTCTCCGTTTCTTTAGGCTTCCTTTTCTCCATGTCTTGACTATCATCTATGTTATCTAATTCTAGATGGCATCTAGACTAAATAAAAAGATCTCACAAGTTGAGAAAAAGACCGGCTCGCAGACGGTAAAGCTTAATTAACTATTACATTACAAACCACAAAATAAACATCCACAACAAACCACAACCTAAGGCCATATCCAATCACCATGCAATAAGCGCATAAACAGTTAAAATCCAATTTTAACGCGCTTGGTCAATTTTAAATTATTTTTGGATGTGCTAGAGTCAAAACAGTCCAATAGGGTTCTCCATGGCTTTGGACAAAACCCTAAAGGAATGCCACAAGGCCTAGGGCCGACCAGCCCTAGGCCGCACGGTAGACCCGCGTGCGCCTAGGCCGGTTCGGCCCTAGGCCCGTGGCCTTGGGATTGGGTGGCAAGGAAGGGGGACGGTCCCGTGGGGGGGGGGGGGGCGAAACTCTTGTGGGAGTATTTTCCAAAACAAATTCTACTCCTTGTTTCCCAACTATAGTTATTTCCATAAATCCATTTTCCAAGCATATGCCCAAACCCTAGCAACCAAGATCCAAAAATTTCCATCCTATGTGATTCAAACTCACTAAAAATTCACATCACATGTAAAAATAGATCTTGTTTGGTTGAATTATACACAAATTGCATAAATATACTTGATTTGTCCGTTTTACGCGATAAACAACATTTAAAGTGTAAAACAACATAATCGTAACACATAAACTACGCTATGCTCTACGGCATGTTGCTCTAATACCACTGTAGGGTTTTGATAACGGATACAAAGCGGAATAAACAATAATTAATCCATTTCAATACCCTCCATGGATCACAAGTCTAGAGTTCATAACGATAGCAAGGGATTAGTATCAAAAAACCTTTTGGATCTCCTTTGATGACTTCACACGTGAAATTGTGTTCACGTCTCTATGGCTAGTCCACTCCTAGGTTATAACCCGAATCTTCCAACACCAAGTGCTAGCTAGGAACGATGTAGGAAGAATAAGATCACACAAGGAACACCAAAGAGGGGCTCGGTCCTCTTTTGTGGCCGACAGGATAGGGGGCGGAACAAGGGGGCGTTCGGCCTCCTTTGGTTTTGCTCTCTCTCTCCTTCCTTTTCTCGCCCACTCATTGTATTATGAGCATTAGTAAGTGGGAAGGAAGCTAGGAGTGTCCTTTATATAGTCCAACAACTCCTTGTTGACTGCATAAACGCCCATATCCTAATTTTGTCCATACACGGATTAGTCCAACTTGCAAATTAGTCCTACTAAGTTTGTAAGTACTTGCATGTTGATCCTTCTAATTAATTAATCATATTAATTACTTCCCTAGTCCGGTCTAATCCATAGGTAGTGTGACCCCATAGGTTTCTACTTAGTTGGTAGTAACAATTTACTAACATGGAGCGGCTTCTAGCAAGACATCCATGCTACCCAACTAATAGAAATAGTCATCTGACATACCTTGTGCAAGTATTTTCTCATCCCTTTGTCTCTATATCCGATTTGGACACGAGACATACAAGTCACACTTGTATATCAAATCCATAGTTTCTCGATCCTAGGAATAGTCATCCATGCAGATAACATCAATATTCTATATTCATTTATCTGAGTCTGGCCAGACATTCTATGAGCACCATCTCTCGACTGGCCGTGGATATCTACTCCCGTTATGAGGGAGGGACAAATCCTATCTACGCCACTACCATTTCTAATCTTTCTTCCTAACTGTATCCGACTAACGCCTTTATTACTACCCAGTTATGGTGCAGCGTTTAATGATGTCAAAATACAATTTTTCACAACTAGAGGATCTAGTGACTTCAAGTCTAAGGATGACAATACCGTTGTCACTACGAGAATAAATTGTGACTTTACATAACCTGTATGTAGCCTTCTCGTTATGGGTCAATCCAGTATGCTATTACCCTTAATGCATACCCATGTGTTGGATCGTGATATCTCCACATCAATCCAACCACATACTAGTCTATAGTTGATCATCTTGTTAATCAATATAATTAACTAGGAATATTTAAGATAAACAACATATTTGCAATCTAAGGACTTCACTATATTAAATATCCGCATAAATAATACAATGAATGTTTCTAGCCAAAATCACTACTCATACTAAAAAGATCGCCTCTAGGTCACCTATTCCAATAATTTCTCGTTCCAAACCCGAGTTAGTTATTGATAAGTAAGATAGAGATATTGTTGTTACTCTATACTTTGAGTTGTTGTTATTATCTCAAAGTCATTATCAGATGCTATTATTGAGGTAGCGGTTATGCAGTTTACAATATTATTATGGCTTACTGTATACCATCATGCTTTGTGTTATATATATGTCGATCCGTTTATTGTTGATATTATCGATTAGCATGTTATTGGGTGCTAAATGATTATTACGTGATATGTGATACTACGTGTTACCTGCTAAAATTATATTGTTTATTGCATTTCACCGTACTGTTGCGATGAACGACCTACTGGGCGCGGGCTCACCCCCTAACAGTGTTTGCAGGTTACAGCGAACGGATCTGACGGTAGAATCGAAGTGATAGCTTTATTAGATTTAATTAAAGCTTGTTATTTGAATTATTTTAATGGTTTATTTTTCATCGCTTGTATATAAAGATCGCTTTTCAAACTTAGAGTCACGTACCACTGTATCATATTTTATTAAATAAATGAAGCAGTGTTTATTGAAATACGATGTTTTATTTGGTACCTGAGCTGGTGGCTCAGACAATACCTCTTTGGCAAACGATTCGTTGTCTTGGTACCCGCGGTGAGTCGCAGGTGGTGCCGGTTGGATCGTCGTGCCGGTTTATATTTATCACTATTTCCTAAATTGACCCCTGGATTCTGGGGCGTCACAATATGAGTGAACGTGGAATGTAGAAACTTCACAAGAAAGGCTATGTGATTGGGCGTGCGCCCAAGAGCCTAGAGTTTTGTGAGCAATGCGTGTATGGGAAGCTACGGTGTAGCAAGTTCCCTAAGGCAGTTCATAGAAGGAAATGTATTCTTAATTACATCCATTCGGATTGCTGGGGTCCATCTCGAATTTAGACGATTGGCGGGTACAAGTATTTTCTGAGCATCATAGACGATTACTCAAGGATGACTTGGATATTCGTGATGAAGCACAAGAGTGAAGCCTTCGCAAAATTCAAGGAGTGGAAGATACTAGTAGAGAATCAAGTGGGAAAGAAGGTGAAGAGGCTGCGCACGAACAACGACTTGAATTTTTGTTCATCACATTATACTTAGCAGAACTGTAGTCTTTGATAAGAGTCCTACGTTGACAAATTCCGTAGAGGTAGAGATTGGAGGTGCAGAGAAGAATGTGGAGGGAGAGTCGGATCCTATTGATCATAAGGATTCCGAAATCTCTACACCGCCGCCAGAAGCCCAAGAGGAGCAGAAGAATCTGATAGTGATGATGTGTCTTTACCAGAGGAACCAATTCATCAAATTATTGTTGAAAGAAGACCAAGGAGAGTCATAAAGCTTATGTCTAGATGCAGAGACGATGGTATGGTGGGATATTCATTGCAACTAGAGGAAGAGGTGGAGATGAGTCGTCCACTTACAAGGCCGCTATAACTAGTTCTGAGTCAGCACAGTGCATTGCCGCGATGGGGGAAGAGATGGAGTCTCTTAGCAAGAACTCGAATTGGGAGCTTGTTAAATTGCCAGCATGAAGGAAGATAGTCAGTTGCAAGTGGGTCTTCATAAGAAAGGAAGGAATTGTACCTGGCAAAGGGCATCAAGTATAAGGCAAGGCCAGTTGCAAGAGGGTTCAGTCAGAAAGAGGGAGTTGGCTACAATGAGATATTCTCACCAGTGATCATACATGCATCTATGCGGGTGCTACTAGCTCTAGTGGCGCACCACGACTTAGACCTTGAGCAATTAGACATGAAGACAACTTTTCTACATGGAGAGTTGGAAGAGGAGATATACTTGAGGCAACTGGAAGGGTTCCAAGTTCCCGGAAAAGAAGAACACGTGTGCAAGCTCAAAAAATCTCTCTACGGAAGCAGTCGCCGAGGCAATGGTACAAGAGGTTTAACAGCTTCATGTTGAAGATTGGTTACCAAAAGTGCGAGTATGATTGATGCGTGTATCACACCAAGTTGCATGGTCGATCACGTATTTACCTAGTTCTATATGTAGATGACATTCTGATTGCAACTCAGAAATCAAGGACATTAGATAACTGAAGAGGTCCCTTACCGCGGAACTCGAGATGAAGGATCCGGCGGCTGCTCGAAAGATATTAGGAGTTGCGATCTATACAGACAGGAAGAAGAAGATCTTCTTGTCACATCGAGGGATACAGCAAGAAGATCTTGGCAAGATTCATGATGTTATGAGAAAATACTATAGATACTCATATGGCAACTAACAACAAGCTAGGAATGTACACCGTTCAGACACAAGAGGAGAAGGAGTACATTTCCAAGGTTCCATATGCTAGCGCAGTTGGATGCCTCATGTATGTTATGGTCTGCACTCGAACGGACATATCATTAGTTATTTTATGGCTCATCCGGGAAGGGACCATTGGCTGGTGGTGAAGCGGATATTCAGGTATCTTAAAGGTACGTCATACATTGGCTTATATGCTATGGGGCTACTGAAAACATCTTGGTAGCTTTCTCGGGTTCGGACTATGCAGAGGATGCTGATAGTAGAAGATCAATGGTTGGCTATGTGTTTGCTCCGGGAGCATCTGTTGTGAGTTGCAAATGTACGCTTTAGCCGATGGTGACTTTGTCCACCACGGAAGCGGAGTATATGGATCTAGCAGAGGCAACAAAGGACTCAATCTAGCTAATATGAATGGTTAATGATCAAGGGCTACATAAAGAACAAGTGATAATCTACTGTGATAGCTTGAGTGCAAGTTGCTTGACTAAGGACCATGTTCATCATGAAAGGACCAAGCATATCGACGTCAGGTATCATTTTATGAGAAGTAAAAGCAGGATCAAGGTGATGAAGGTGGGGACAGGTGAGAACCCCGCGGATATGTTCACCAAGCCGGTTCCAAGGAGCATGTTCCAGCATTGTCTGGAATTGCTCAGCATTATGAGCCAGTGAGCGCTTTGGGGCATGTCGGACCAGGCGTGGTCCAGTGAGTCTCCGTGACGGCAGACATTGGGAGGGAAGAAAACAAGATTTGTTCGCAAGGAGGAGAAAGCTTTGTTGCAGACGAGAGACTTCAAGTCAAGGTGGAGATTTTTAAGGATTGTGCTTTGAAGTAGAAGAAACTCAATGGAGCATCAAGGAAGTGAAGCCCAGGGGTCTTCGTACGAAGACAGATGTCTTCGCACGAAGGCATCCCGGAAGCCAGGAAGCAAGGAAGTGTTCGTAGGAAGCAATGATGTCACAAAGTAAGAAGTACTTCGCACGAAGGACACATGAAGCTTTCGCACGAAGGTCCTCGCATGAAGAGAATCCGGGAGGCGGCAAATCAGAAAGGAATTGTTTTCTAAGAGTTTAGGGGCGGTTTTATGACGTATAAAAGGATCCTTTGAGGTCCTATGAACGTATGTAAACATTGTGAAACGTTTCTCCTCGTTGAATAAAGGTCTTTCTTTCCCGTGGACGTAGTTACATACTTTGTGCTAGTGAACCACATTAAATTGTGTTTTTTCCATTTTTTCGTTATCGTTCGTGAGGTGAGAGCAGTCGTGAGTTTCATAACACTTCTATTGTTATTTTATGTTCAGATCTTCATGAAATTTATGAAAACTTAAGGGAGATATGAACAAATTCTCACTCAATTTGGAGTTGTTTTCAGCAAGTGATGGATGTTACAGTGTTGTTGGTCGAAGTGCAAATATGTGGAAGCTAGGATTGTGGGTATTTCTGTAGTTTGCTGAAATTATGGGGTTGTGAATGTGGTTTGATGATTATATTAGGGTTAGCATACAAAAGTTAGTTGACATTCAGGGGTCTTTTTGCACTTGGACGTTAATGTGCATGTTTCAGAAAAAGGTCCCCAGGTAGCAGTACAATTCTGATGCTCTGTTTGTTTTATGACTTGTGGACTTAGGATGGAATTCACAAGCATGAACAGTGCAAGAATATTGTTTTTGGTACCGAAATTGAGTTAGGTACTGGTAATACCGGATTCACTTATAAGCATGTAACACATGATTAATAATACATGGGTCACCATGTATTGTAAGGGCTTAGTAGTGAAATTACATTCTCAAGCAGGGCGGATACAAATATGTAGTGGGGGCTAAAAAGACTCAAGAACTTAAAACTAGTTTCTTTTCTAACAAATTGTAAAAATTGTGAAGGAAGAGGGAGGGGTGTTAAACTGTGTGGTTCCATTGGGGGCTAATTATATAAGAACAGAAAAATGTGAAGTACAACATGCAATTTGTAAAAAAAAAAAAAAAATCATGGTGTGGATTAGCCCATATGCAGTCAGGAACTATTAATGGGCAAGTCTGAGACATTAGTCACAGTTTAGTTTTGCACGCATAGTCTGCATTAGTGTTGTGTGTCTGCATTGAGAGTTCCTTCTGCATGTTGATTCTGTGATTGTGGAGTGTCAGCACTAGACACATGAATTTGTTTTACTTGGAGCAAGAGAGATCATTTTTTTTTCCAATGCGACATTTTAAGGGCCAATTTGGAGCAAGCACAGCTGCCAGTTTTAGTGCGTTTGGTTAAAATCGATTTTTTGTTTTTCCAGACAGTTTCTGTTATCCCACAACAATTTTCAGGAAGCAAAGGGAGAGATACTCTTCCGGGAAGTGGTTTCCATTAATTTATCTGCAACCGATTATAACCTTACAATTTTAAATTTTTAATAGTTATCTTTACAGCAATGACATGTGTCATATATTTTCGTCATTTTTTCTCTCCCAGCAACTTCACAGTTAATTTTACCAAACAGAAAATTACTATATCAATATTTCACTGCATCTTTCACGTAATATTTACCAAACAACATTTCATCTAAAAGTCACAACAATTTTCCCACGGTATTTTTCTACATCATCTTCTAACACCGTCACAGCATTCCTTAACTAGCCCTAAGTCATGTCAAAAAAACTTAGGTGAGGACGCGGTGGTCTCAGAGAATGTAGTGATGTACCGTGTACACTACAGTTCACATATATATGGGAACCAACCAAAACCAAAGGCCTACTAATTCTCGAAGACTCGAGCCAACAGATTAACCGTAAATACTAAATACTCTTCAGAATCACCCTCACAGTCTCCGTAAGCAGCAATTAGAGGCGGAAGAAATTAGGATTACACCATGGAACACAACTCGTCGAGGCACACATGGAGCCCAAGGATTACACCGTTTTCATTCATTCGAGCAACCAGGTTGCCTGCAGATTGCATACAACTTTTAGCTGTGATCCTGCTGTGAGGCTAAATCTTAGTGTTTTTTCATTTTCTGAATACTCCAGCTCAAAGGACACACAGGTGTATTGTCAGAATCTCAAAGTCATTGACAGATGTTCGTTAAAGTTCCATTCAGACATAATTCAAAGCTATGAAGTAGAAGCGACGAATAAAGTTAAGTACATATCGTCGTATGAACAAACACGCACACACATACTAATCAACAATTAACATAATTGATTATACAATTCTCAAGCACAATCAAACACCTTATTCCTCACTACCAACTATCTACCTAAATTTTGTTGATGCGGAATGTCCGAAGGAATCCAATCTTCTTGAAATGAACGCCCTAATGAAAGCTCGGATGCGCTACTAAAATCAAGTGTGCTAACGTCTGGTGAAGAGCTGCTATACGAAGAACCAAATCTTGTGTTGCCATACTCGGCAAAGACTAGAGCTCCAGACGTGAATCCGTTGTTCGACCAGTTCGCCAACTTGAGATTGATTGAACACTCCAAATAGGCTATTTGTGAATTAGGTGTTCGAGCAGCCCCTAGAATTGGAATTGAAGTCGGATCCGGATATGCTGAGATGTCACACAAATGGAAAGTGAAGCCTCCCTTGAATCTTTGTTCTACAGTCAATTGCTCTGCCACAATATCCGCGACATTCTTCGTTGATCTTTCAATTGCAATGCGGCAATTCTGGAAAAAGGCTTGTGCTCCACCATAAATGAGAGAACCTGACCCCTTAATGTCGCTTTCACGGTAAAACTGCCGGAATTTGTGAGCTCGGACAACCTGGTGATGACTCCTCAAGCTACAGCGGTAGAAAATTGATTTGTCAGACCAATTTTCTACCGCCGCAGCAGCCAGATTCACAGGCTCTTCAAAGTTCTCAATTGCCAGATCAATGGCAATAAAGCCAACCCCTTGCACCACTGTAATTAATTCCAATTTTCCGTTTTAACATTATTATTCGTTAGCGTTTGCATCTTACTACCTCCGTTTCTTCTGTGAGTCCACAGTTTGATTTTTTGACTCATAACTGGTTCACTTTGACCGGGTGATTAGGATTGCAAAACGATGTAATTTTGTCGAATGTCGAATTTTTTTCATGGTGTTATAGAGTAATAGTTAATCTACATCATCATGAAGAGATTATAAAAAATTGAATCGTTTTACTATTCAAATCACCGGGTCAAAGTGACCTTGTGAACAATGGTAAAAGCCGAAACGTGAACTTAGAGAAGAAACGGCAGTAGTATAAAGAAGTAATGAAAGAAACAAGTAATAAATGGAGTATACTCACATAGGGTTGCCACTTGCAACTCGCAGTATTGGCCACCGCACGTCCGGTTTGCAGCCAATATTGTCTTCCCCACTCCGTCACCCACCAATGTTAAGTTGGTTTTCTCCGGGCCGATCACGACATTTTCCGTGTACCTCCCTCTCCTGATGTGTATGCAGTAGCGATTGGTGCTGAAACTTGGGGCAGCGTCTATGGCCTGAGTAATAGAGGAGAATTCCCCAAGAGCTCCCTCCAAAGACACGGTGGCGTTGGGTTTGCACCACAACGCCACGTGGGGATGGTGATGCACCTTATGTCGAACAACAACTCCCATAATCGCCCCCAGACACAAAATAGCAATTGCAAACATTATGATGAATTTGCAAACGTCAGGTTGACCGCGTAAAGAGGCAATGCAATGTTGTAGCCTGTCCAGAAGAGGCTGTGGCCTGGGTGATGGTGGCGGCGGTGGACCTTCCACTTCCATAAGTCTGGCAATGTTAAAATATATATCAAGATCGCATCTAAATCATTGTAACTCTTAAAAATAAAATTGTGACAAAATAAATACTTAAAAACCAAATTGCAATTGATAATCAGAAAAAGTCAGCTTCACTAGTGGTTGCTAACGTACTGGTTCATGGCTAAGTAAACCTATGGCGTTTTCATTCGAAGAGGACCATGAAGTCTTCTTCATATTTTGGCTAGCTTAGGTCATGTGAGCATTACGTAGTCAGTATTTTGGACCAAGAAAAACAATTAAGCTTAAAAGAATGACTTCTGGTTCATAACGGAGCAGTTCTAGTATTCTGCAAGAGTGAATTCTGAGTTTAGCCTAGCCTAGCAAGTGATTAGTCAGTTCATCTGATAAAAGAAGCCTTATTATGATGCATATCTAGCAATGAACAACTAGTCTAGGCCTATGTATGTAATTTGATTAGGGGAAATGGGGGTAACCAGTACTAATTAAGCTACTAACAATTTAAAGTTTCTACCACAATCCAATCAAATTAAGAGGGACATTAAAAAATCCAAATTGACAATATATGTATCTAAATGCACAATAGAAACTCAAAAAATGAAGGAGATTTAAAGCTGATTAGTTAGTACCTTGCAAAACTAAGATCTCCAAACCCTTGAGGCAAAGCTAGCACTCTGGGTTGAAATCTCCAAAACCCAGCTGCAACACAGAGATTGTGAAGAGGAACAACTCTTTCTCCTATGGTATATAGGAAAGAATCAGATGAGAAATGATTAAACTCTCTGTGCAGATGATGATGACATGAAGAAGACACTCAAACCGAGTAGAAAATGGGGGTTTCATGGCTTCTATACTAGGAGGGTAGCTTGTTACAGAATACAATGACAACGTCACTACTACCATTTCAAAAACACACACACACACACACAGATGGAGAGAGAGATCAGAGTTCTCAGAGAGCCAGAGGAGCTCTGTTTTCTTTTCCGAATAAAGGCCGTTGAGAAGGACTTGCGGACCGATCGCGGGTAATCAAACCCCAAAAACTCCCTTTCCCTTTTCCGACCCTATATATTGATGCTATTTTAAATCTTTCCCGCAAAATTTGAAACAAAATGCACATAAACCCCCCTTATCTCCTTCCATATTCTGCAAACCCACGGTAAATAAAACGTATGCCCCCAACCCTAAGCAAATTGGTTCATTCACACGGTGTTTTACAATTTGAAATACTTTTACCATTTTGCATAGGGGTGGCAATTGGATCCGACCCCATAGGTTGTCCGGCATGATCCGACCCTAATAGAATAGATCCGAACCGGTCCAATCCGTTTACAAATGTGTCGGATACATAATAAATTTAGTAACATAAATATATTACTATAATTATAAATACATTGTTTATTATTTTTATTTTAAATAACATCATAAATTTTACATCAATATGCTTTTGTTATGTTTCTTCAAAAAAAGTGCTTTTGTTATGATAAATTGATGAATTTGTACTTGAACGTAAAAACTAATTTAGCTTTTATTGCAATTCATGATTATCTTAGGTTAATTAGACGAACTAAAAAATTGTTCGTTATGATCCAATTCGAATATGGCGAAATGGTATGGATCAAAGAAAGAAAGAAATTCTAAAGTTAGTACATCAACTTTATTTGATAGTTATTAATGATGCCTTTGCTCATCCTTTTTCTAGCCTATATATCTATGTAATTGTATATCGGACTCAAAAATTTAATATGAATCACATATGAAACAAAAAATCTAATTCCTATATATTTAGTGCCCAATAAGCTATCCACACCCACAAATACTTTATATCCTGGAGAAACGTCTCGACTCTACACAATGAAATTATCAATTTTGGCCCATCTTACGTATTTTTCATCTGAAATACTAATAAAAGCATATTGTGAGATCCCTAACAAAACCATCTTCGTCAAGCATTTGTCAATCTAGATTGTCATTGCCCTTCGTCATGTAACATGATCTGTATAGTGGGCTACATTTTTCATGTAATGTTATTATTAACTTTGGTAAATTAAAAGGCTAAGTGAATCTACTACACTTGACACCGGTTTCTATTAAAAGGGATCGGTTAAAATTTAAAACAAATTTGCATACAAATAGCTTGAGCATTTCCCACAATTGTTTATGTCCTATTGCGAATGTACTAAAACGGTTTGTAATTCGCGGTATGTTAAGATTGGAATTTTTGCTTGGACAATCACTGATTCAGTGATGAATTGTTAGTTGTTACATTGAAATAACTAAATAAATAAAAAACTTGCAATTATAATATATATATATATATATATATATATATATATATATTGAGAAGTAAATATGTTAAATTGACCTCTATAGTCTGTATTAAAATAAGTAAATAAAGAAAGTAACTGCTGATCACACCTAGCAAATTAAGTACATTTATTGGGAAAAGTAATGATTTCACCCAATATGAGAAGGAACAGAGACGGGGCCGTCAGCAGGAGATTCTTTCCATTTCCGGATTGGGTTAGTTGACAGAGACTTGCAAGCTTGTCTGATCAGCTGCTATGTGTGTACTCAAATCCCACCACATAGGTTCCAAAGCTAGACCTTTTTTTCTCTTGTTGAGACCTTTTTATGCCACAAACTTAACACCCCTCTCATGTTTGTACAACACGATAAAAACAGAATGCTACAACGATGATAGAAACACTCTAGAGACAATAGGAATTTTGTGTTTCAACAATTGCTGATAGTTATACTATTAGTTGAATCGAAGGTATGCAGTTCTTGGCTCCCTTGTGTAGTATAAAATTTGAGAAAATTAAGGTAATTCATACTCATGAACTGCCAACGCTTAATTTATTTAAAAAATGAACATTGATGTCTCACAACCCACAAGCCACAAGAAGTTATCATATACTATATGTATCGCTTTTCCCATATTACAAAATACTTCACTTAAGTTTTGTAATTTCACTTGTGTTTGTACTTTGTACCAGTGGCCTCGATTACGACTAGGTTGTCATAGGAAGGTTGTGAGTTTCTAGGAATGTTAGAAAGGAAAAAAGGACTGACTGTTGGCAAATGATGACCATGAATTTTGAAATGGAGTTTTTGAGCTATTCCCTCCACGACTCAAGTGTCTCACAAAGTTCTAAGCTTAAAAGGTAAAAACTGTAAAATTAATTCGTTGCTCCAAATTTACTCTGCTCATGTCCTAAATCTTACTCCAACACATTTTGAGCTATTGTTCGAGCAGATAGTCTAAATATAGGTCACCAATATTATTTTATTAATTTCGAATTTTCATTATAAAAACAGACAACAACTCTATATTAAAGTTGATTTTTATTGTTTTCCATTATGAATAGTAGTCTTTAGTTTCGTTTTAACCTAAATAAATATACGCCAGGTGTTTATTTGTTCTAATTTTTACACCATATGTTGGAGTTGATTTTTTGGACGAATTAGACTTAAATTTAGATCAAAGTATGTTTTTTGTCCATCTCTTGGAGATGCTCTAACAAACTAAAAAGCTGAAGGTGATCAAATTCTTATTCACCAAAGTGCTCATGAGTTGTGCTCGAACATGTTATTACTTTTGCCAGCCAAACTCGGAGCCTTCAAAATAGAGCTCGATGTCGAGCAAGTAGTTGCAATACGCTCTAGAGAGTCATGTCCGAGCCAAGCGATACTTAGCTCAGCTCATGCTCACCCCTAGTTGTATGTGCTAGAATAACTTGATTGAGATGTTTACGGCGTTCGTTTATAGCCAACAATACCAACACAAAATGTATGTGGAATATTTTGACAAGGTCCTGACAAATATGGTCCTTTCTTGGTCACTATTCTGGGTGAAATAGAGTATTTACTGGGGGTGTTCAAAAACCCGAGTGATCCGTCCAAACCAACCGGTCCAAGCCGAACCTACCCAATGTATAAAGAGGATTGGGTTAAACGATTGATTTTGGGTTCAAAAAATTTCAACCCGCCCATTATCAATTGATTATGGGTATTATAATAATTTGGCCTTTTAGTCCCAAACCGCCCCGCCCAACATAATATCTTCTTTTTTTTATATACTTGTAACTATAGATATCTAATCCAACATATTTATCATGAGAACCAATTATATAATAATTTATTGTAACTTAATAGTCTGTGATGGCAGTAGTGATACCTCGTGCACAAAAAAATCATTTATAAGCCTTTCATCATATTGATATATAATATGCAGATCAACCTTAAACATGTAGCTATTTCATTTCCTCAAGTAGTCGGATATCCCCAAAATGTCACATGAACATTAATTAGACCGCTTGAAAGAAATGTATTATTCTAGTATAAATCATTTTGAAAATTATCTAAGCGAGTATGAATTTTTAAACAATGTTCATTCATCGTGTGCTGAATGTTCCATGTTTTCTTGATAAATACCCGCCAAAACCGAGCCGAATCGAGCCGACCCGAAATGGTCGGTTAGGTTCGGGTTTAGAGATTACTTGGGTAGGTTTGGGTAGCAATTTTTTCAACCCGAGGTGAATGGGTTGGGGGAGAAATTTAGGTTTTACCCGCCCAAACCGCCCCGCGAACACCCCTAGTATTTACAAGTATGTACTTGGCAAATTATCATATCCTTGAATTATGATGATTATTCTTTATAGGAAAATGATAAATGATCTCTCAGGTGTCTCACAGAATATTAGAATGGCTAAAGAAAGCTATCATCCAAATCCTATTCTGGAGGATAACATTGTCCACCGCAGGGGCGGAGCCATGTAGGGGCACGTCCCCCCCCCCCCCCCCCCCCCCCCCCCCCCCCCCCTCCCCCAAATTTTCCGAAAACACTAGAGAACCCTTAATTTATAAAGAAAAATAACCCAGCCTCTATACAAATAATAACGCCTCCCCCCCCCCCCCAAATTCTCACTTTACCACCAAATCGACTGAGGTTCGAGTCTCTTTGTGCACGCTTTTAATATTTTTTTCACAAAAATTTAAATTTCATTGAAAATAGAACGTCCCTGAGGCGGATTCAAACCCTTGAGGTTGAAGTCGATAGGTAAAAAATTTACCAACTGAGCCAGAAAGCTTTCAATATCAAGTTAGATATTTAATAGGGTTTATTTTGAAATGACACTACAAATTAATTGTGCCCCCCCCCCCCCCCCCTTTCGAACAAATCATGGCTCCGCCACTGGTCCACGAGATACCTATCCTATTGAAAATATGTTTCAGTTTATTCAGAATCAAAACAAAATTAGCTAGTAAAACCCCCAATGACATCAGTTTATCACAAAGAATAGAGTAGTAGTAACAAGTGTTATATATTGAGAATTATTCTCATCACTAGCTTGTTCAAACTTTCATTGCACCTGCATTGAGTTTTTGACTCACCCCTAATCTGGATTCTACCCAATCAATCACCGAATTTGCAATGGCGGCGATCGTCCTATGTATTCCTCCCAATATTCCATTCTCCTTCCTCATCAGATCCTTCTCGTCGTACTCTTTCCTCTTTCTCTCAACCGTCCGCTTCAGCTCCACAAGAAATCCATCTAGAGAAGGGTCACTCTTTTGGAACTCATGCACAAGATTCTCATACTCCGAACCCAGAGACAATTGGAAACTTTCCCTTACTTTAACCCTATCCTCCAAGAATGTTTCACCGTCGCGATACTCCCCAACTCTCAGAAACCCATTATAGTAGGCCTGACATGAGCTCAATATGTCCCTGGCACGGTTGCGAAAATGTTCTGTAACAAAGCTCTCGAAACCCTTGGGTGGATTCCTCATCAAGCATCTCATTATTTTGCAGGAGGTGACAAACACTGAGTCATTATATCTCCTCCACAGCCATCTGTTCCCAATTATGTGAAGCGGCTCGTTGTAATAGGGCTTCTCGTTGAGCACGAGTCCTTGGAGGGAAACCAAGACTTGTAACATTGTGGATTTCTCCGGTAACCACTTCTCGTTCGCCTTCCCTCTCCATGTGTTCAATAAACTCAAGCAAACGTATCCGTCTGGGTAGAGATTAGGGTTTATATCGTACCCAAAAGAGTTGTAGTGTACCTTTGGTGGACTGTTGGGGTAGTCTGGAGGGAACGCGACGTCGAAGAAGAAGAGACGTGCCTGCGGGGCCCACAATCACGGCTCGTAGGCATTCCATCCTTCTCTCGTAAACTCGGACATAGATCGTTGGCGGGAGGTTCTCCTGTAGGATTTTCCACTCCTTCATGATTCTTTTGTACAACGGGCTGCCAGAGGCGACGGTGGATTCATTTGGGGCGAAGAATTTGTGGCTGTCGTCATCTGCAGCTAAGTCAAATTGTGGGAATTGGGATGACACGTTGCAATGTCCGTAGCCTGCATTTAGAAGAAGATTATATGTTCATATGGCCAAGTCAGAATATTATAATCCTGGTGAAATTGGGTGGTAATCTAGCGGGAGTGTTGGGCGAGTTCAACCCGTTTATAAATGAGTTTATTTTTACATAGGTTAAACCCGCTCCACCAGTTTAAACATTAGGTTTTTGAGTGGATCATAAACGTATCAGCACAACCCGTTAACCCATTCACAACTTGTTTTGAACCCACATAACCTAAGCAATGAGACATACCCATGACTGGTATCCAAATTTTGAAACAACAAAATAACAATTATTTTAGGCCGCATTAAAATTGGGATATCGAATCTAAGGGCAACGTGTGAGAACGATTATTTACTAAATTGGACTGGTCATTGAATTGGCTAATGCACATCAGTTTGGTGCCATTTGGTGGGTGTGATACTCAAAAGCGGATCTATCTAGGAATATGCTTGAGAGGGAACTGAATATGAAAATCAAGCAAAAATAGACGAACTAGTGATGGCTAAACAGTAAACTATAGAAATTGTATGAAGTAATCCAAAATAGTTCTTTGGAATAAGTCATAATAATGGTAAATACTACAAAATTTAAAAGTTTAGTCACCAGGACACTAGCTCCACCCATGGTACTACGACCACCACCACGGTGGCGACAGCAACAACAACCTAAACTGAAAAAAAAAAAAAAAAAAGATAAATAAAACAAAACAAATACTGTGGATGTATCAGCTCTTTAATTTAGTGCGAATTATTAGAAACTGGGACATGAAACATCTAATCTTCCATTGAAGCTAAACATGGTTGGACATAAAATTAGGGTTAAAACAAATATGACGACTAGGTTTTTGAATTCATCATGTAAAGAAAGACATCGAGGTACCTGAAAGAGAAGAACCCATCGCTGTTGTTGAGAAAAAAGACATCGTTGATGTTTTTTTTTTTCTGAGACTTCACTTCACAGGTTTTTATTTACTCACGATTCGTTGTCCCAAAGAGGGTTTCTTGGTGTAACTCTAATTAGAATTGTAAGAAGTAATAAACTCCACTGAAATACTTCCGGGAAATCATGTAAAAAGCAACGTGACTTTCTCTCTTACGCAGTTTGGTCCGCGATGATTCAAATAAGGTCTTTAAAATCAATAAAAGTAATTCAAATTAATTAAAACGGTAATCCATGGCCTAGTTTGGCAAAGATAGATTATTGGATAGATTATTGAATGTGTGGTTGAGATGAGGAGAGAGAGATAAAAACACTTCATCTCAACCACTCATTCAATAATCTATCTAAAAATCTATCTTTGCCAAACTAAGCCCATGATGTGATGCCTATTTATTATATCAGGTATGAAATTGTCATTTCGACAGTAACAGACAACTTTAAAACACAAATTACAAAACACAAAAATGTCAAAAATGCTTTCCCGCAGCAGACTAAATACGGAATTTACCAAACACATTTCATGTAGATTTTTACTGCAGTACTTCTTACATGGTAGCTTTCTAAAACGCCACAACATTACCAAACTAGCACTCGGTCTTTCTACCTAATCCTTCTCAATCTACAAAGGAAGAAATCATGATACATATATGTAAGATCAGCATGTTTCAAAGGTTTGAAACTGCAATGTTTCAAGTCCTTGAAACAGATTTCAAAGGCTATGAGCACTTGAAGTTTGTCTTACTCCCCCAGGCTCGTTATGATTGGATACACCTGATGTTTCATGATTACAATAAGGTAAACATTTATAACTATGCACTCTTCAAAATTACATCCCTGCTAAAACTTTGTGGTGAGGACGTCACTGATGAGCAATTATTGGAAAAGACATTATCTACCTTCCATTGCTCGAGTATACTCCTACAACAGCACTATCGAGAAAAGGGATTCAAAAAATATTCTGAATTGATTTCTTGTTTATTGGTTGCGGAAAGAAACAATGCCATATTAAAGAAAAATCATGAACATCGTCCAACTGGCTCGACCCCTCTCCCTGCAGTGAGTAACAATGCATTCCTTGAAGCGAATGCAACTGTTTTACGTGGTCAAAATAACCCACGTGGTCGTGGACGTGGTCGTAGATATGGTCGACGTCGTGGACGCGGTTATGGTAAGAGCAATGTTTGGTACCGTGAGCCTCCACAGCAGATGCCCTCAAATATCAACAAAAGAGGAGCACCACCATAAAACATGGGAGGAAATAATGGTGGGAGACATCAGAATTCACAAGCAGTTGCTGAAAAAGCACCTCCCAAACAGGGACAAAAATGTAACAGATGTGGAACTGATGGCCATTGGGATCATGTTTGCCGTACACCACGACACTTGGTTGATCTCTATCAAGCATCCAAAAATGGGAGTGCGACATTTAATGAATCAAACCATGTTGAGTATGAGAAGCCAATGGATCTCAAAGGTTCTAATGTTGATGAATTATTTTCTCCTGATCCGCAAGTCGATGGCCCCTTTGGAGAGCCTTATTTTGTTTAGACAACTCATTTAGATATGCTTAAGTCATTTTAATTTTTTGCTTTTTTGCTTCCGGCTTAGGATTTTGAATAATGTTCTTCGATAAGAACTTTAGACATTGTTATTTCTTTTTAGCAGGATTGAGAGTTTAATATGACAAGTTTCTTTTACTTATCAAAAATTTTCTGTCAATTATAGATAAAATGATGACTTGTGAAGACACATGCTTGGTGGACAGTGGAACAGCTCACACAATTTTGCGCCATAAGAAATATTTTTCGCAAATTTTCCCTAGTCAAGCATATGTGCACACAATTTCTGGTACATCCAATTTAATCGAAGGCTCTGGTAAAGCCTCTATCATATTGCCCAGTGGAACAATATTCCATGTCGAAGAGGCATTATATTCTAGCAAATCTAACAGAAATTTGCTGAGTTTTAAAGATATCCGTCGAAATGGGTACCACATTGAAACTCTTAATGAGAAAGATGTGGAGTACATGTGTATTACATCCACAGTTTCAGGCAAAAAAGCATGTATTAGAAAAACTTCCTGCTTTATCATCTGGATTGTATCATAAATTATCCAAGCAGTTGAAATCAATGTCGCCATAAAAACAAATACCCCACAACTTTTATGCTTTGTCATAATAGGCTTGGGAACCCTGACGCAATTATGATTCGAAGAATCATTGAGAACTCAAGCGGGCATCCACTAAACGATAAACAGATTCTTTTGCCAAAAGAATGTCCATGCACCGCTTGTTCTCAAGGAAAATACATTGCTAGACCATCACCCTGTTGGAATAGATGCCCTAGAGGCAATCTAGTTTAGTATGAATTTGTATTTGGCTAGAAAATTCATTTATTATTTACTGGATATTTAATATAATGAAGTCCTTAGATTTACAATCGTGTTGTTAATCTTAAATATCCCTAGTCAAGTATAATGATTAATGGGACAATCATTTATAGACTAGTATGGGGTTGGATTGATATGGAGATATCACGATCCAACACATAGGTGTGCATTACGGAATGTTGCACTGGATTGACCCATCACCGAGAAGGCTACATACATGTTATGTTGAGTCACAAGTGCTTCTCGGGTACAATGGTATTGTCATCCTTAGACTTGAAGTCACTAGATATTCTAGTTGTGGATCATTGTGATCTTGGTAGCGTTAAACACTACACCGTAACTGGGTAGTTATAAAGGCGTGTACTGGATACAATGAGAAGCAAGCTTAGAGATCGTAGTGGACGTAGAGAGGATTTGCCCCTCCCACATAATGGGAGCAAATATCCTAGGCCACTCGAAGGATAGTGCTTATAGAATGTCTGGCCAGACTCAAATAAATCAATATATGAGATATTGATGTTATTTGCACGAATAAGGCTATTCCATGGATCGAGAAACTAGGGATTGGATATACGAGTGTGACTTGTATGTCTCGTGTCCAATCCGGATATGGAGGCAAAGGGATGAGACAATTACTTGTACAAGGTTGTCTAGATGACTATTCTATTAGTTGGCTAGAATGGATGTTTTGCTAGAAACCGCTCCATATTAGCAAAGAGTTGCTACCAACTAGATAGAACCTATGGGGTCACACGCTATATAGAGTTGTACTAGATTTGGGAATTAATTAATTGGATTAATTAATTAGAAGGATCACTTTGCAAACCCTTGCAAACTTAGTAGGGACTAATTTGCAAGTAAGGGACTAAATTGAATTCTAGTTGGACTAGAATAAGTCCTTTAGGTAGTTAACAAGGAGTTGTTGGACTATATAAAGGACCCTCCTTCCTTCCTTCCTCAAAACTTATGCTCTAAAGAGAACATAACAAGAGTGGGAGAGAACAAAGGAGAGAGAGAGCAAGCAACAAGGAGCGACGCCGCCCCTTGCCGCCGCCCCTCACCCCGTCGGCCAAAAGGAAGGGCCGAGCCCTTTTCTTTGTCTCGTTTTGCGTGATTCCTTCACCCTCCTCTCATTCCGGGCTAGCACCAAGGAGATTGGAGATCTAGGATCAACTCTAGGCGTGGATCAACTATAGAGAACGTGACACTATTCGCGTTTGAAGTCATCAAGGAGAACCCAAAGGTGTGTTTATGATTTCTTACCTTCACTATCGTTATGCATCTAGACTTGTGATCCTTGGAGGGTTTTGCATGGCTATTGTTTGATTATGCTTCCGTTTGCGCGATCCATGAATCAAAACCCTACAGTGGTATCAGAGCCACAGGTCATAGAGCATAAACGTAGTTTATGTGTTAAATTCTTGTTGTTTTACACCTTAATTTGTTGTTTATCGCGTAAAACAAGACAAATCAAGCATGGGATGCAATTTGTCAATAATTAGATCATAACAAGACCCAATTTTGCATTGGATGCATGAATTGGTGAGTTTGAGAAATTTTAGGATCTTAGATCTAGGGTTTGGGCATCCTTGGGGAAGAAGGAGTTCTCCCAAAACAAGGAAACAACCAAACTTGGGCTCCAAGCAAGGAGGTTGTTTTGGAAACAACCTCCATAAGGAGGTTCGGCCCCCTAGGGGACCGCCTCCTTGCTTGCCGCCCAAGATTGGCGCCCTAAGGGGCCGGGCGGCCCTAACCCGCGGGCCTAGCTTGCGGGTTTTGGGCCGGGCCGGCCCTAGGGCCTTATGGTTCACTTTGTTTGGGCCCGGGCAATTGGATTGTTGGGCCCATGGACCGTTTTAACCCTAGAAATCCTAAAATCAATTAAAATTGACCAAGCGCGTTAAAATTGGATTTTAACTGTTTATGTGCAAATCGCATGGTGATTGGATATGGCTTTAGGATGTGGTTTGATGTGGATGTTTAATTTTGTGGTTTGGTTTTACGGCCTGCGAGCTGATCAATTAATTGTAATAATTAATTAGGGTTTTATGGCCTGCGTGCCATTTTTTTTCTCAACTTGTGAGATTTATTTTATTTAGTATAGATATTAGCTAGTGCTAGATAAAGTAGATTGTTAGCCAAGATTGGAGAAAAGAAGCCCAAAGCCAAAGAAGCCACAAAAGATGGAGCATGGAGCATGGAGCATTCCACATGACTATGAAGGATGGACCAAAGGACCAAGACGCATGGAGATGTGTTTGCTTAGGGTTCATAGATAATTCCATTGGCTTGGAATTATCTTAGTCTAGAAAAGGCCATATCCACATCACGTTTAATTTCTGTTTTGTGGTTGTTTATTTATTGTCTTATTATTTGTGTGGTTGGTGTATGGATGATGCATGCAATTAGGATAATAAGATAATTAGACAACCCGGATCTATTATTTGGAGTTGTGCCCAAACTCAAATAGATAGATTAGTTGATATTGATCAACAAAATAATTAAAATTGAAAATCCCTCAAATTTTAAATATTGTGTTCTTTCCTTCTCGTTATTTAAACACTCATTATCATCATTATTTATCAAGTTCGTGCGTGCCAAAGCATGACGACTTGGTTCATAATGATGGAATGCGATGGCACGTAACAATGTGCAATTGTTTAGATAAGAGGTTGAGCACAACTAGGCTATTAATTTGATTAAGAAACCTAGAGGCAATCAATTGGGATTATCCATATGGATGGATAAATAAGGAGTTATTTGCCCGATTGAACCAAGAGTTGCATATGGGATGCAATTGGAATTGTTCCTACCTAAGAAGTAGTCGAATTATGGGTGACTTGCCAAAGCAAGCTCATAAGGAGATGAAAAAGATGGATCTTGGCCCACTAGAAAATATAAGGATATTTTCCGCATTAATATCTTGAGGGTTATTAATCCGTAGAAAAATAGTGGGAGCTATATTTAATAAACTAGCCATTATTAAATATAGTCAAAAATTCACAAATACTAAAACTTGCGTATTTTCCTTTTGTAGAATTCCAAATGGCAAACAACTCATCGAGTTCACAACATTCCCTACGATCTGTCCTTGAGAAGGACAAGCTCTCTGGAACCAACTTTCTTGATTGGTACAGAAACTTGAGAATTGTTCTCAAGCAAGAGAAGAAACTGTACGCAATAGAGGAGCATGTTCCAGAAGGTCCAGAGAACCAGACACCTGTTGCCTTAAAGGCGTATCAAAAGCGTGTTGATGACGCTAATGATGCGGCCTGCCTAATGCTTTGCACCATGACCTCTGAGCTTCAGAAGCAACATGAGAACATGAATGCTGTCGATATGATCGAACATCTAAAGCAGCTCTTCCAAGAGCAGGCGAGGGTAGAGAGGTATGAGGTCTCAAAGGCACTGTTCAAATGTCATCTGGCAGAAGGGAACCCGGTGGGACCCCATGTACTCCGAATGATCGGGTACTTGGAGAATCTCGCCCGGCTTGGGTTCCCGGTCGGCCAAGAGTTGGCAACCGATCTCGTGTTGCAATCGTTGCCTGAGAGTTATGGACAGTTTATTATGAACTATAACATGAACGAGATCGTTAAACCACTGCCAGATTTGCTCAACATGTTGAGGACGGCTGAACAGAGCATCAACAAGGGTAAGGGCAAGGCCATTATGATGGTGCATAAAGGAAAGGGCAAAAAGTTTGCCTCTTCCTCCAAGGGCAAAGGCAAGTCAGTTGCCAAGTCCAAGGAACAAGCCCTTAAGCCTGTTGGTGGCATTGCCAAGGTCGTGACTAAGGGTGAGTGTCACTACTGCAGTCAACCTGGACACTGGAGGAGGAACTGCCCAAAATATTTGGAGGACAAGAGGCTTGGAATAGTGATTCCACCACCACCAGGTATTTTTGTTGTAGATGTCAATTTAACTGTCTCTACATCATGGGTATTAGATACTGGATGTGGATCTCATATTTGTCGAAATATGCAGGATCTAAAGAGAAGTAAAAGATTGGCTAAAGGGGAGGTAGATCTACGCGTTGGGAATGGAGCAAAGGTTGCTGCGTTGGCCATAGGCGTGTGCGAGCTATCTCTGCCTTCAGGATTAGTTTTAGAATTAAATAATTGCTATTTTGTGCCTGCTATGAGCAGAAACATTATTTCTGTTTCTTGTTTGGACAAGGAAGGTTTTATTATTTCAATAAAGAACAATTGTTGTTCCTTTTATTTGAATAATATTCACTATTTTAGTGCGCAATTATTTAATGGACTTTATGTCCTTGATCTAAGCAATCCTGTCTACAACATTAATACCAAGCGGATTAAAATAAATGATTTAAATCCTGCTTATTTATGGCATTGTCGTTTAGGCCACATAAATGAGAAACGTGTATCTAGACTCCATAAGGATGGATTACTAGACTCATTTGATTTTGAATCATATGAGACATGTGAGGCTTGTTTATTGGGAAAAATGACAAAGTCCCCTTTCAATAAGAAAGGTGAGAGGACTAGTGAGCAGTTGGCGCTCATACATACCGATGTGTGTGGGCCATTTGCCACGCCTGCCATGGGTGGTTATGTCTACTTCATTACATTTACTGATGATTACAGTAGATATGGATTTGTGTACCTTATGAGGGCAAAATCCGAGTCCTTTGAAGTGTTCAAAGAATTCAAGAATGAAGTAGAAAAGCAACTTGGCAAAAGTATCAAGGCTCTACGATCGGATCGTGGAGGAGAATACTTGAGCCAAGAGTTTGACGACTATCTTAGAGAGTGTGGGATCGTGTCCCAACTCACTCCGCCCGGAACGCCACAATGGAATGGCGTGTCCGAGAGGATGAATCGAACCCTATTGGATATGGTTCGGTCTATGATGTGTCAAACCGATCTTCCATTATCATTTTGGGGCTACGCTCTATTAAGTGCAGCTTTCACCATTAACCGTGTTCCATCTAAATCAGTCATGAAGACACCATATGAGATGTGGAGTGGGAGGCGTCCCACACTGTCGTTCATGAGGATTTGGGGTTGCGATGTCTATGTAAAGCGTTTACAATCAGACAAGCTAGGGCCTAAATCGGATAAGTGTAAATTTGTGGGGTACCCTAAGGAAACTAAAGGATACTACTTCTACAATCCAACCGAGAACAAAGTGTTTGTTGCTCGGACCGGCGTGTTTCTAGAAAGAGAGTTTGTCTCTAAAGAAGCAAGTGGGAGGAATGTAGAACTTGAAGAAGTTCAAGAACCACAAATCACTGAACCGATTATGGAACATGAACAGGAATCACAAGCAGTTGTGGATCCACCTGTTCAGGTAACACAAGAGCTTCGTAGATCTAGTAGAGTGCGCCAGGGACCCGAGAGGTACGGACTTCTCGTAACTGATTCCGGTGACACGATGCTCATAGATGATGAGCCTACTACCTATGAGGAGGCCATGAATGGCCCAGACTCGCAGAAGTGGCTTGAAGCCATGAGATCCGAGATGGAATCCATGTATACCAACAAAGTATGGACTTTGGTGGAACCACCTGATGGGGCTCGGCCCATAGGGTGCAAGTGGGTCTTCAAGAAGAAGATCGACATGGATGGTAATGTGATTACCTATAAGGGCCGATTGGTGGCTAAAGGATTCAGACAGATTCATGGTATTGACTATGATGAAACCTTTTCACCAGTCGCAATGACCAAATCCATCCGAATCCTACTTGCAATTGCAGCATACTACGACTATGAGATTTGGCAGATGGATGTCAAAACAGCATTCCTTTATGGGAATCTCCTCGAGGACGTGTATATGATACAGCCGGAGGGTTTTGAGGATCCAAAGCAAGCCAACAAAGTCTGTAAGCTGCAACGATCCATTTATGGATTGAAGCAAGCTTCTAGGAGTTGGAATCGACGTTTTGATGAAGTGGTCAAAGAGTTTGGCTTCATCAGAAACGAATATGAGTCTTGTGTCTACAAGAAGGTTAGTGGGAGCTCTGTAGCTTTTCTGGTCTTGTATGTGGATGACATACTACTCATAGGAAACGACATTCCCATGCTGCAATCTGTGAAAGATTGGCTGGGAAAGTGTTTCTCAATGAAAGACTTAGGGGAAGCAGCCTATATACTTGGTATAAAGATCTATAGAGATAGATCTAAGAGGTTGCTAGGCCTAAGTCAAAGTACATATATTGACAAGGTGTTGAAACGGTTCAACATGCAAGATTCCAAGAAGGGATTCTTGCCCATGTCACATGGAATCACTCTTTCGAAGAGTGGTTGTCCTTCCAATGAGATTGAGAAGGAACGCATGAGTAGGATTCCCTATGCCTCGGCCATAGGGTCTATCATGTACGCCATGTTATGTACTAGACCAGATGTGTCATATGCCTTGAGTATGACAAGCAGATACCAATCCAATCCGGGTGAGAGTCACTGGGTTGCTGTCAAGAACATCCTGAAGTACTTGAGAAGAACTAAGGATGCTTTCTTGATGTTTGGCGGTGAGGAAGAGTTGCGTGTAAGGGGTTACACTGATGCAAGCTTCCAAACCGATAGAGATGACTTTAGATCACAGTCGGGATATGTGTTTTGCCTGAATGGAGCAGCGGTGAGCTGGAAGAGTTCCAAGCAAGAGACGGTGGCTGATTCTACAACAGAGGCTGAGTACATTGCTGCAAATGGCGCAGCAAAGGAGGCTGTTTGGATCAGAAAGTTTGTTTCTGAACTTGGTGTGGTCCCTAGCATTGCGGATCCAGTGGAGTTGTCCTGTGACAACACTGGGGCGATCGCGCAATCAAAGGAACCCAGATCGCACCAGAAGTCCAAGCACGTGCTCAGGAAGTTTCATCTGATTCGAGATATTGTCGATAGAGGAGACGTTCGGATATGCAAGATTCCTACAGATGATAATCTGTCAGACCCGCTTACGAAGCCTCTCACGCAGTGGAAGCATGAAGGGAACACTAGGAGTATGGGCATACGAGATGCGCCAGATTGGCTCTAGTGCAAGTGGGAGACTGTTGGAATAGATGCCCTAGAGGCAATCTAGTTTAGTATGAATTTGTATTTGGCTAGAAAATTCATTTATTATTTATTGGATATTTAATATAATGAAGTCCTTAGATTTACAATCGTGTTGTTTATCTTAAATATCCCTAGTCAAGTATAATGATTAATGGGACAATCATTTATAGACTAGTATGGGGTTGGATTGATATGGAGATATCACGATCCAACACATATGTGTGCATTACGGAATGTTGCACTGGATTGACCCATCACCGAGAAGGCTACATACATGTTATGTTGAGTCACAAGTGCTTCTCGGGTACAATGGTATTGTCATCCTTAGACTTGAAGTCACTAGATATTCTAGTTGTGGATCATTGTGATCTTGGTAGCGTTAAACGCTACAACGTAACTGGGTAGTTATAAAGGTGTGTACTGGATACAATGAGAAGCAAGCTTAGAGATCGTAGTGGATGTAGAGAGGATTTGCCCCTCCCACATAACGGGAGCAAATATCCTAGGCCACTCGAAGGATAGTGCTTATAGAATGTCTGGCCAGACTCAAATAAATCAATATATGGGATATTGATGTTATTTGCACGAATAAGGCTATTCCATGGATCGAGAAACTAGGGATTGGATATACGAGTGTGACTTGTATGTCTCGTGTCCAATCCGGATATGGAGGCAAAGGGATGAGACAATTACTTGTACAAGGTTGTCTAGATGACTATTCTATTAGTTGGCTAGAATGGATGTTTTGCTAGAAACCGCTCCATATTAGCAAAGAGTTGCTACCAACTAGATAGAACCTATGGGGTCACACGCTATATAGAGTTGTACTAGATTTGGGAATTAATTAATTGGATTAATTAATTAGAAGGATCACTTTGCAAACCCTTGCAAACTTAGTAGGGACTAATTTGCAAGGAATGGACTAAATTGAATTCTAGTTGGACTAGAATAAGTCCTTTAGGTAGTTAACAAGGAGTTGTTGGACTATATAAAGGACCCTCCTTCCTTCCTTCCTCAAAACTTATGCTCTAAAGAGAACATAACAAGAGTGGGAGAGAACAAAGGAGAGAGAGAGCAAGCAACAAGGAGCGACGCCGCCCCTTGCCGCCGCCCCTCACCCCGTCGGCCAAAAGGAAGGGCCGAGCCCTTTTCTTTGTCTCGTTTTGCGTGATTCCTTCACCCTCCTCTCATTCCGGGCTAGCACCAAGGAGATTGTAGATCTAGGATCAACTCTAGGCGTGGATCAACTATAGAGAACGTGACACTATTCGCGTTTGAAGTCATCAAGGAGAACCCAAAGGTGTGTTTATGATTTCTTACCTTCACTATCGTTATGCATCTAGACTTGTGATCCTTGGAGGGTTTTGCATGGCTATTGTTTGATTATGCTTCCGTTTGCGCGATCCATGAATCAAAACCCTACACACCCATGAAATTTAGTATTGAATCTCCTAAGTTCTTGGAACGCATTCAAGGAGATATTTCTGGACCAATCAATCCTCCTAGTGGTCCCTTTTACTACTTCATGGTACTACTCGATGCCTCTACAAGTTGGTCGCATGTATGCCTATTATCATCTAGAAATATGGTATTTACTCGCCTTTTAGGAATGATTATCAGTATTAGAGCACATTTCCATGATCATCCCATAAAATTCATACGTTTTGACAATGGTGGCGAATTTACATCGCAATCATTTGATGATTATTGCATGGCAGTCGGGATACAGGTTGATCACCCAATCGCGCATGTACATACTCAAAATGGTTTAGCAGAATCTTTTATTGAAAGAATTCAATTAATAGCTAAACCATTGTTGATGAAAACTAATTACCCATTTATGCAATGGGACATGCTGTTTTACATGCCGATGCATTAATACGTTTACGCCCCACTACATATCTTAAATATTCTCCCCAACAACTTGTTCTTGGACAACCTCCAAATATATCTCATTTACGTGCTTTTGGGTGCGATGTGCATGTTCCTATTGCACCCCCACAACGTAACCATATGGGTCCCCAAAGTAGATTGGGTATTTATGTTGGGTTTGTCTCCGGCTATTATTAGATATTTGGAACCCTCAACCGGGGATTTATTCCATGCTCGCTTTGCACATTGTCCCTTTGACGAATCAATCTTCCCGAAATTAGGGGGAGACAAGTGGCAGCCTGAAGCTCGACAATTAATTTCTTGAAATTCTCCTTTGATAACACACTTGGACCCTCGTAGCTAGTGTGAATTTGAAGTGCAGAGAATCATTAAATTGCAAAGCATAGCTAACGAAATGCCTGCTGCATTCGTTGATATAAGCAAATTTATAAAATCGCATATACCGGCTGCTAATTTTCCAGCCCGGATTGATGTCCCTGTAGGACAAAATTCGAGCATAGAAGCAAAGGAATCTAGTGCACGCCAAAAGCGTGGCAGACCAGTTGGCTCAAAAGATTTGGTTCCTAAAAGGAAGATAAATCATGCAACTGTGTTGAATCCTAAAGATTCCACAAAGACAATTGCTGATCCCATTAAAATTGGTGATCCGATCCCCATAATGATTGATCTAAATTCAGCCCCTGAAGAGGGCGATATGGTACCATAAAATCAAGAGATCTCGATCAATTATATTTATTCAGGAAAAGTATGTGATCAAAGTAATGTTGTCATTGATGACATATTTGTATTTAACGTTGCACTACACATAAGTGATGACGATCACAAACCATGGTCAATTGAAGAATGTCGACGTCGTGATGATTGGCCAAAGTGAAAAGATGCTATACAGGCTTAATTGAATTCACTAGAAAAACGTAAAGTGTTTGGACCAATAGTTCAAACACCTAATGAAGTAAAACCCATTGGATTTAAATTGGTTTTTGTGCGACAACAAAATGAGAAAAACGAGATTACAAGATACAAAGCTCGACTTGTAGCTCAAGGTTTCTCGCAAAGACCAGGCGTTAATTATGAAGAAACATATTCGCCTGTGATGGATGCAACTACTTTCCAATTAATAATAAGTTTGGCAGCATCGGAAAGTTTAGATATGCATTTGATAGATGTGGTTACAACATATCTATATGGTTCACTTGATAGTGACATATTTATGAAAGTCCCTGAAGGACTGAAACTGCCAGAAACAAACAAACCACATACCACTTATTCTATTAAGCTCCAAAGAACCTTATATGGACTAAAACAGTCGGGACGAATGTGGTACAATCGCTTGAGCGAATACCTATTAAAAGAAGGGTTTGTTAACAATCCAATTTGTCCTTGCATCTTCATAAAGAAGTCCATAAATGGATTTGTAACAGTGGCAGTATACGTGGATGATTTGAATATCGTGGGAACTCATGAAGAGATTACCCTAACTACAACTTACTTGAAAATTAGAGATGAAGGATTTGAAAGACGAGATTTTGCCTCGGTCTACAAATTGAACACTTTCCTGAAGGAAGTTTACTTCATCAATCAAATTGTACTGAAAAAGTCCTTAAAAGATTTTGTATGGACAAATCACATCCACTAGGTCGTTTGATGTAAATAAAGATCTTTTCCGTCCTCAAGAGAGTGATGAGGAATCTCTTGGCCCTGAAGTGCTATATCTTAGTGCAATTGGCGTGTTGATGTTTTTGACAAATTGCACAACGCCAGATATTGCATTTTCTGTCAATCTTTTGGCTAGGTACAGTTCTAACCCCTACTCCCAGGCATTGGAACGGTGTCAAACACATCATGCGATATCTACGTGGCACTACAGAATTGAGTCTTTTCTATCCTCGTGGATAAAATTCCTCCCTCATTGGATATGCTGATGCTGGATTCTTGTCACACCCACATAAAGCAAGATCACAAACAGGGTATATTTTCACTTATGGAGGAACTACAATATCATGGAGATCGATGAAGCAAACATTGGTAGCAACATCATCAAACCACTCAAAGATTCTAGCCATCCATAAAGCCAGTAGAGACTGCGTGTGACTAAAATTATTAGTTCAACATGTCAAAGGGTCTTGTGGATTTAAATTCAAAATTGACAACCCAACAGTGTTATATGAAGATAATGCGGCCTGCATTACCCAACGAGACTCCATGCAAATCCACTTGAGCATTTTATAAACAAATCAAATGCCTCGTTAAAATGGTCTTTAATGTTCTTAAGCATGTTTTTAATTTTTGCCTTGTCAACAATTAAATTGTAAGTCTCGCGTAAATTCTGCAATATATTATCATAAGAGGAAGTAGTGAAACTTCCATTGACCCTGTTTCCTTGAAAATGTTAGTTATACAAAGCATCAACCAAAGCATCATCCATTTAGCGATTCAATGTGAAACGTTCATTCTTGGTATCTTTTGTAGAACTCTTCTTACGCATTTGATCAAGACTACAAATACAAATAAGTTGTAGTAAATAAAAAAGAAAAATAAGTAGTTGATATATAAGATCCAAATGGATACGACATCATATTCCAAGTAGACAAGAAATAAGATAGAAAAAAAAAACTAAAATCTTAAAATTTCACTACTGATTTCCATTATAATCCGACCACATAGAAGATGCTATTACGTTCCTAATGTCCCCCCTCCCCCGTGTAGAGTCATCAATAGGATCACTTATATTATTGGCTTCTTCCTCTGGATCTTGATTCGCTAAGATTACGTCCCCCCCAGAGTCATCAATAATCTTTTGGTCATGGTCTACCCCCATCAAAATATTATGTAATATGCAACATGCAAGGACAATATTTAACTGTGTGTCAGCTGAGTAAGTAGGCTCGGTCGTACTTCCTATTATGGGGAATCGTTTCTTCAGCATCCCCAAAAGCCCTTTCAATTGCGTTTTGCAAAGATGAATCCCGAAGATTAAACAGCTCACGTGTATCAGTGGAAGCATGGTTGTAGTACTCTTTCAAATGATAACGAGCACCTCTATAAGGAACGATGAGTCCACTCGTCAGCATGTAACCCGCATATAAAAGATAATATTTTCATACCAAAAAGTTATAAATAGAATTATTATTTTTTATGATGTAATACATGATAATATAATTTTATATTCATATAATAAATTACCAGGAGGAATTTTGAGGTTATCAGCTCGCGTGGGAGAATTTTTTTTTTATGATTCTCGAGTCTGACGCAGTTCCTTCCCATCCAGGCAAGACATATGTGAATTTAAATCAAATGTACATGCTGCTAACACATTTTGCGTTGGATAACCCTTTTGGCCCACGAAATCTTGGCGCATCCTTATTTGGAACTTTGACTCTTACGTGTGTCCCATCCAACGCCCCAACACAATCCTGACATTAATTAACTTAATAAAATAATTTAATAAAAATATATACGTACATATATATTTAACTAATGTAGTAACCTTTTTCACTTACCTTAAAATAAGGAAAAAATCTCTTGCTGTTTAGTATTTTTTAAGGGAGTTCGGATCCATCGGGTTGGCGGATAAACTTTTCCTCCAATAATATTGTTGTTTTAAAATATCTATAGAAATGACGACTTACCTTTGGCCGAAACGACGAAAGAAGAATGAAACACTGTGATTTTTCACATTGTGTGCCAACATGTAAAGTACTTTGCCAGCTGTTCCTCAACAGAGACTCGCCTAGTTGGTCGAAGACCACCATCTCTTTTAAGTAAGTCACATAAATTCTCAAAATCTTCATGTCCCATTCAAATTACGTCACGACATCGTGTATTTGTCCGAAGTTGAGCCATTAGTTTTGCTCTAACTTGTTCTCTATCTATAATAGGTGACATAATAAGGTGGTCTACATAATTTTTGAGCCTATATTTTTGACAAATATAACAATGCACAGCATGATAAAGTACTTGAACAACTGCTAATCGGCGTGTTCGATCCTATACAAAAAAACGCTTCTCTTTCGATAACACGACATATATATATATATATATATATATATATATATATATATATTGGTTACCTATAAATTAATCATCAGACTTGGATTCAAATAAGCATCTTCTGCTGAAGCTATAGTCTCATGTTAATAATGAGATCGGCCAAAACATGCTCAGTGACAATACATGAGTACTGAAAATAATTGAGAAAGCATTTTTTATTCCAATAAAGTAGAAGTAGAATACTCACATAAATATCAAATGATTATGCTAAAAATTACTATTATCAAACTAGAAAATAAAACATTACTAACATTGGATGAAAAAAATGCTAGATCCGTAGGGCTTGGCTCCCGTGGAAATGGTGATAATGAGAAACTTCGATACATATATAGTGAAAGTTGTAGTGGTAGTGAGTTTTTTAGCGGGAACTTTTTAGCGGGAAGTAGAAAAATTGGACATTTATGCTTATATGCTAATTTCTCATGGGTAATTTTGGTATGCCAATATACACATCCGCACCACTTTTGGTGAGAATAGCAAACTTGACTTTATGAAATTTTCATTTCTCACTAATTGTCACTGTTTCTTACGTAAAGTTTATCCAAACAGGAGTAAAAAAATTATTTCTTTCCAATTCCTTTCTTATCATATCAAATCCTCAAATCCAAACATAGTGTTAAAGTTTTGTAATTTCACTTGTGTTTGTGCCAGTGACTATGAATGTTAAGTGCGAAAGTACAGCCTTCTGTAGCAAATAATGACCACGGATTGAAAGAAATATGTGGAATAATTTGATAAGGTCTAGCAAACATACACTTTTTTTTCTTTCAAAAAAAAAATAAAAATATAACACTGGTTTATCACAAAGAAATATAATTGACAAGAACCTATCACTAGCTTGTTCCAACTTCATTCCACCCTCATTGAGTTTTGCCTCACCCCTGATCTGGATTCTACCCAATCAATCACCAGATTTGCAACCGCGGTGATCATCCTACGTATCCTCCCCAATATTCCATTCTCCTTCCTCATCAGATCCTTCTCGTCGTACTCTTTCCTCTTTCTCTCAACTGTCCGCTTCAGCTCCACAAGAAATCCATCTAGAGAAGGATCACTCTTTTGGAACACCTGCACAAGATTCTCATACTCCGAACCCAGAGACAATTGGAAACTTTCCCTTACTTTAACCCTATCCTCCAAGAATGTTTCACCGTCGCGATACTCCCCAACTCTCAGAAACCCATTATAGTAGGCCTGACATGAGCTCAATATGTCCCTGGCACGGTTGCGAAAATGTTCTGTAACAAAGCTCTCGAAACCCTTGGGTGGATTCCTCATCAAGCATCTCATTATTTTGCAGGAGGTGACAAACACTGAGTCATTATATCTCCTCCACAGCCATCTGTTCCCAATTATGTGAAGCGGCTCGTTGTAATAGGGCTTCTCGTTGAGCACGAGTCCTTGGAGGGAAACCAAGACTTGTAACATTGTGGATTTCTCCGGTAACCACTTCTCGTTCGCCTTCCCGCTCCATGTGTTCAATAAACTCAAGCAAACGTATCCGTCTGGGTAGAGATTAGGGTTTATATTGTACCCAAAAGACTTGTAGTGTACCTTTGGTGGACTGTTGGGGTAGTCTGGAGGGAACGCGACGTCGAAGAAGAAGAGACAGTCGTGGTACGGCGTGCCTGCGGGGCCCACAATCGCGGCTCGGAGGCATTCGATCCTTCTCGCGTAAACTCGGACATAGATCGTTGGCGGGAGGTTCTCCTGTAGGATTTTCCACTCCTTCATGATTCTTTTGTACAAAGGGCTGCCAGAGGCGACGGTGGACTGATTTGTGGCGAAGAATTTGTGGCTGTCGTCATCTGCAGCTAAGTCGAATTGTGGGAATTGGGTTGACATGTTGTGGTTTCCAGAGCCTGAATTCAGAACACGTGAGCATCTCCAATAGGTCGTGCCAAATGCATAATTAGCAAACATATGACAAGTTAATGAAATATTGATCTCCAATAAATTAAGCAAATGAGCTTGCATTTTGTAAACATGCATCTCCCTTCATATATAGAGAACTTGAATTAAAATAAAGGTGTCTATCTCTCACATCTGATGCATTTCAGTATTGTATAATTTACCTAGTCCACTCATAAAATGTATATCATGCAAAATTTAAAGGAAAAGTGCAAAAATGACACATGAAATTTGAGTTAACAATCAAAATATTACCTAAACTCTAAACTCTTTTTACGATCAATTTACACCCTAAATTAAACTACCGTGTTCAATTGAAGTCTCCCATACTTTTCACCGTTAAGTGACGTCGATAGTTGAAATTTTGAAGGGAAAAATTTAGTTGAGAACTATTCTTGGAAAATAAAATATAATCCTTCACACTAAACACTCAGGTTTTGCTCAGACTAATCATGTTTGACACGATCTTGTGAACATTCACACAAACTGGCGTTAAGATCTGTACGGCTTGGAGAGAAACAAGGGACAGTATCCGGCGACAAAATCGACAAGCTTGGAATGTGAGTGCAAGGATGTTTTGGACGACCACGAACTATATATGCGCCATCGAGAGAGCAATAATTTTGGGTGAAACTTTTCGTGGTTGTAGGGCTGTGTTTGAAACCTAGTACTGATGTTGTTAGAATGGTATGGCCACAGTTGCTGCGATATCTGGAAAATTACAACCTATGCATCTTGGCTAGGCACTGGCGACACACAGTTGATAAGATATTTTGCTTAACTTCAAATCATGCTTGTCTGACGAGATATTTTGGTTAACTCCAAATAAAGCAAGCAGACCGAGTATGGCCAGGAGAAAAGTACATAGAAGTGTAGCTAACTGGATCTTGAATTGAACATGGTAATTTATTCTAGGGTGTAAACTTACCGTAAAAAGAGTTTAGATACTATTTTGATCGTTAATTCAAAGTTCATGTGTCATTTTTGCACTGTTGCTAAATTTGAAACATGTAAATTTTATATTTTTTCACCTCGTATTGCTAGAGATGTTCCAAGTTTATAGTAGTACTTGGCTAAGCCGGATATATTATAATCTCAGTGAAATTGGATGACATAAGAATTTGAAAAGATAAAGTCACATATAAGAACAAAATAACATTTTTTGAGGCTGGAAACAAAATAAAAAAGATAAAGTCGACATATGATTACGAAATTGGAACATCGAATCTAAGAGCAACGTAAGAATGATTATTCACGTAATTGAACTGTTTATCGACAAATTGGCTAATGCACATTAGTTTAGTGCCATTCGGTGGGTGTGCTATGCAGAGCTGATCTAGGAATTGTGGTTGAGGGCTGAACTTTACATTATAAAAATAAATAGAGACTAATCTAAAATAACTGTAAAGGCTATGTCATAATTATGAAAAAATAAAGATAAAACTATGTGAGTTCTATGTCCTCAACTAAATCCTAATGTTGCTCCGCCCACGGTACGACCACAGCACTGCGGCTACTAAACCAACAACCTTAACTGAAAAAGTAAAATAAAAAACATGGCCGTATCAGCTCTTTAATTCAGTGAGAATTATTAGAACCTGGGACATGGATGATCAAACCTGATAAGTTATAAAGCTATAAGCTAACATGTTCGGACATAAACATTAGGGTTAAATCCCACAGTATGACGATTAGGTTCTTAAATTTACCATGTTAAAGAAGAAAAAAGGGATACAGATGTGGTTCATGTGGAGGTACGTACCTGAAAGAGAAGAACCCATTGCTGTTGTTAAGAAGCAAGTCACATCATATGCGTTCAGTTTTTCCAGAGACTAGGTTCTTATTCACTCATGATTCGTGGTGGTCCTAGAAGAGGGTTTCAAGTTGTCTACTCTAATTACAATTGTAAGAAATAATTAACTCCACTTAAATACTTCAGGGGAATCTTGTAACCTCTCTTTTTTCTTTTTCTATTTTTCTTTTTTTTTTTTTTGATTGAGAAACAACGTGACTTTCTCTTCACGCAAATTGGTCCGGGATGATTCAAATACGGGATTTTTTTTTTAACAACAAGGATTTGAAATCAATAACAGTATTTTGACAAAAAAAATTCATAACAATTCACAATAATTAAATCATAGATCTTTTTAAGAATTATGTCATAATGGGTTCGAACCCGAGACCTCGTGCATGAGTTTTAAAACCCTATGCTCTTGGGTCTGTGCCCGGTGTGAAGTGTTTGCATTCCACGTTCACTCATATGACCGAGTCTCATATGCCATAGCTTGCTTTGATCATATTCTTGAATCTCGGCTGAGACAACTCCGACTGAACATGTGATTGTTGAACCTTGTAGAATATACAAAGTTCCGTTCTTGACTCCCTTAAGAATCACCTTAGGACCCTTACAGACTTCTAGGTCTCCACCTTCACCTTTGAAACTGTAACTCTTGCTGTCAAGCTGACTCGAGGAGATTAGATTCTTCTTGATAAGTGGTACATGTCTGACATGCTCTAAGTACATAAGTTCCCTTCATTCGTCTTCAATCTAACTGAGCCGCTTCCGATCACCTTGCAGATAACTCCATTTTCCATATAGACAGACCCTCCATCTGTTTGGGTGTATGTCGAGAACAGCTCCTTGTTAGAGCAAATATGATAAGAAGCCCATGAATCAAGAACCCATGTATGTGATGTGTGCGTGACGATACTAGCTAGTAGAATATAGTCTTCCTCATAGGTACACTCATGTTCTACTACTGCAGCCGACCTGTTCTGTCCATGTTGTCCTCGTTTCGGGCAATCTCTCTTCCGGTGCCTCTTTTCCTTGCACCAAACACATATATCATTGGGTAACTTCGAAACCAGAAAACTGTTTTTCTTGTTCTTCTTAGCCTTTTTGCTTCCCCCATGTGGTCATCAATCCGGAAGCATGGTATTTTGTACATGTGCATGGATCCTTATGGCGCAACTCCCTAGAATGGAGACTAGTTTAAGCCTTCTAAAGTCAAATTGTCTTTATTCACAATAAATGACTGCCCAAACTTCTCGTATGATGGGGGTAACAATATCAACTAAAGAAGTGCGGGATCCTCATCATCCATCTTCTCGTCAATATTACGCAAATCTAGAAAAATCGTATTTAATTCATCATGTGATATTTGAGAGTCGTACATTCAAGCTTCGTAGAGTGAACTACCGTTGTTTGATGATTAACTTGTTGGTGAGTGACTTCGTCATGTAGATGAAAAGGGACATGTTTGGAAACCAAATGAATGATTGGTCCAGTCACAATTTTAATGATTGGTAACCACATGTTTGATTGGTCGAGTTACCATCTTTGGAGTATTGCTATCATCCAATTCAAACTTACCTCAAGTTATTTGAACGTTGGATTACAGATTCGGTAGGATTGAGTTTATACTACTCAATCATTGCTATATTTTCTATATAGCCGTTAGGAAGTGTGAATAATATGTATAGTATATAATGTGTATGTTTGTAAATGAAAAAGTCAAGAGGAATGAGATTACTTTTACCAGTTGGGTACTTTGCCTTCTATCTCATCTCATAGCCTCGTCAAATTCTTTATGGTATCAGAGCTTCCCTCTATACCCAGAAACAATTTGATCACCATGGCCGCATCTGAACCAACCTTGACATCCAGTCTTTTCATAAAGGCTCTAGTTTAATTTCTATTAAACTAACGACCTCCAATTTCTTGCTATGGCGATCTCAAGTTTTGCCGCTTGTTCGGAGCAGGGGAGTTATGCATCACCAAACTGAAAGCTGCAACATTGAGGAAGAAATAGTCGAAGGAGGAAAGAACGTCACTAATCCAACATACCTCAAGTGGCTCAATAATGATGGCCTTTTAACCTCATGGTTACTAGGGATCGTTTCAGAAGAGGTACTTCTTATGCTAGATGATATAAGTACCGGATACGAGGTATGGAATTCTCTTGAGAAGCAACTCCTCCCTATTACTAAAGATAGGAAAATAGCACTTACTGAAAGTCTCATGACATTGAAAAAAGGGAGCTTATCACTTGATGAGTATCTCAGGAAATTTAAAAGTATATGTGACAGTCTTGCGGCTGTAAAGAAGCCGATAGATGAGGTCACGAAGGTGTTCCATCTAGCTAGAGGTTTGGGTCACAAATATAAAGATTTTCGGACCGCGATGTTGACAATACCTCTGTATCCATCTTATAATCATTTTGTTTTAGGCTTGCAATCTTATGAGCAGATGATGAACAGTAGCACTGAAGCAACAAACTGTGTCAATCATGAACAAGTGTACCTCGGAAAACGAGGAAGAGGTAGAGGTCGTGGTGTCCACTTCAACTCGAGCGGAAGAGGTTTTATCCCAACAGCAGCCCGATTTGGCAATCAAGATAATGGTCACCAAAGCAACAAAGTTCACTCCAATCAGGGGTGCAATGAGCAACATGGGAATTCTTCTCACCAACCTTCCCAACAAAATGGAAGTGCTGTAGAGTGCCAAATCTGTGGCAAATCATACCACACGACGTTGACTTGTTGGAAGAGATTTGACCATTCTTTTCAACCCGATGATGTTCCAAAGGCATCGGCGGCAATGAATTTGAATGATACTGATTCAACTCGTTATGCTGATTCTGGAGCAACAACTCATATGATAAATGATCCAGGTAAAATTTCTCGAGTCGTTCCATATAAGGGTAATAATTCTATTTATTTAGGAAACGGAGAAAATCTTAAAATATCTCATATAGGTTAAGGTAGATTAAAAGGTGGAAACGGAGATTTAGCCCTTAAAAATGTTTTAGTTGTTCCTGGCATGAAAAAGAACCTACTTTCGGTTGGTCAACTTACTCTTGACACGGAGTGCTTAATTGAATTCTCTTCTAACAATTTCACTGTGAAGAATCAACTGGGAAAGGTTTTGGCGAAAGAACATAAACGCGGAGGCTTGTATGCTCTAGAGGAAGAAAATCACGAAGCCCTCACTGCAATATTGAATAAGGATCCTTACAATATTTGGCATCAAAGGATGGGGAATCCCCACTCCAAATATTTAAAGATTTTGCATAATAAACATCTTATAGATGTCTCGATTTGGAATAAATCATATACTGTTTGTGCCAGCTGCCAAATGGGAAAAAGTTGCAAACCCCCGTTTTCATTAATATAAGTACTTTTCTATTGGATAAGTTGAAGCGATCTGTGGGGACCTGCACCGGTTCTATCTTGTTAAAGTTTCAAAAATTATGTTATTATCGTTGATGATTGCACTCGTTATTCTTGCCTTTTTCCATTAAAGAAAAAATCAGAGTTCTTTGAAACTTTCTTGAAATTTCAGAAAATGGTTGAGAATCAATTTGATACAAAAATAAATAAAAAAAAAATCAAAGCGATGGGGGAGGTGAGTTTCAATCACTTGATTTTGAGACACACTTAAGTAATTGTGGAATACACCACCAGTTTTCTTGTCCTAATACTCCGGAACAAAATGGTGTTGCCGAAAGAATACATCGACATATTGTTGAGACAGGTTTGAGTTTACTATTTCAAGCTAATTTACCTTTGAAGTATTGGGTTGATGCCTTTCTGACTTCAAACTTAATTGATTAATCGGATGCCCTCGACCACACTTAATATGCAATACCCTTTCACAAAACTTTTCAAAAGAAAATCTGATTATGCAGGATTGAGAATATTTGGTTGTCGGTGCTTTCCCTACCTAAGAAATTATGCCAAGAATAAGTTCTCAAAAAGGAAATATCCCTGAATTTTCATAGGTTATAGTCCCTCTCATAAAGGATATCGTTGCCTTGATCCTTCCAATAATAGAGTTTATATATCTAGACACGTAGTGTTTGATGAAAATGTTTTTCCTTTTGCTCCTAACAAGGAAACTTGTTTGCAGGATGACTTGGAAGTAATTACTTTTCCTGATACGGAGACATGGTGAAAATTGAAGGAATCTTATTCCAGTAAACCGCAAAGGAAAATAACGTAAGAAAGAGAAAATGAAAGAATGACCTACATGGGAACAAGAATTGACGTTGACTACAATATTTTGATCCAAAATGATGTGGTTGCAGATGTAGGCGTGACTAACAATAATGATCATGGTATCCCTATTGCAGGTGATGATTCTCAATATGACACTGAAAATTCTGAAGGCAATACTGAGATTTCAATAGAAAGAGCGACATCACTTGCACAATCATAGTGTACAAGATTGTGATATAGATTTTGAGGAGGGGCATCAAAGCTTAAGGGACTCTTCATGTTTTCATTATAAGAACCAATGATCCATGAAAGGTCATTTCAAATAAGTAACAACTTGTTTGTTGATTTAACTTGTGGTGATGAAAGTGCAGGTACTACCCAACAAGGAAAAGAAATTGAACAAGGAGGACGCCACATGGTTACACGTAAGAAGCTCAACATGAATCTCAATCTTGATCTCCAACTTGCCTCAGAAATTAAAAGATTGCATAAGGATAAGACCCACGAGGGGTACATGGCCGAACAAGGAAACTTGCCACACAATATCATCTCATCGGGCACTTTGGAACCGAGGGCATACAAGGAAGTCATCACTTACCCTGAGTGGATTGCAGCGATGAAAGTGGAAATCGATGCCCTTCATGGAAAAAACACATGGACGTTAGCTCCTCTACCGCTAAATGCTAACGTGGTTGGATCCAAGTGGGTTTACGAAATAAAACTTGAGGAAGATGGCACAGCTGAGAGGCATATAGTCCTGTTGTGAAAGCTATAACAATTCGAGTGATTCTAGCTATCGTAGTTTCCTCGAACTGGAGAATGAGACAACTAGACGTGAAAAATGCATTTTTACACGGGAATTTAAAGGATACAGTTTATATGGAGCAGCCCTGAGGGTTTAAAGACTTGAAGATTCCTAACCATGTTTGCAAGCTTAACCTCTCTCTATATGGGCTTAAGCAAGCACCGAGGGCTTGGTTTGATCGTTTATCTCAATTTTTACTTCATATTGGATTTATGTGCAGTAAAGCAGACCCTTCTCTTTTTATATTGCGTAAAGACAATCTTACAATTCTAATGTTAGTTTATGTTGACGATATTGTTATTACAAAAAATAGCGAAGAGTTTACTGAAATCCTAGTTGAGTCTGGAATTCACATTGAAGGACTTGTGGGAACTCAAATATTTTCTGGGAATAGAGGTAAAGTACTTCCCAGGTGGCATCTCCATCTCTCAAACCAAGTACACCAGGGAATTATTGGCTCGAGCGAAGATGCTAGAGTTCTCTCACTACAACACTCCGATGGCTCTGAAACAACAATTGCAACAGGAAGATGATAGAAAGATTGGTGCAAAGGAATATAGACAGTTGGTTGGGGCTTCAATACCTTACTTATACTAGACCTGATATAGTCCAAGCTGTCAATAAAGTTTGCCAACATCTCCAGCTACCAAATGAATCAGACATGAAAGCCGTCAAATAATATTACGCTACCTAAAGGGAACTATGCACTACGGATTAAAATTTCTATCAAAGCTCCATGACACTTTATGCTTTTTGTGATGCTGATTGAGGTGGCTGTCTAGAGACAAGGAGAAGCACATCTGGTTTCTGTACATATTTAGGAGCGAATTATATTTCATCGCCATCTAAAAAGCAACCAACATTGTCACGGTCGAGATCTGAAGCGGAATATCGTGCTATGGCGTCTACTGCACCTGAGCTTACATTGATAACATTTTTGCTTAGAGATATTGGCATCGAGCTTAGTCAACCTCCCCAACTTTTTTGTGACATCTTGAGTGCCCTATATATGTCAGTCAATCCCGTCTTTCATGCTCGCTCCAAGAATATTGAGATGGATTACCATTTTGTCCGAGAAAAAGTTGCTATCGGTGCACTAGTGACCCGCTTTATCCCGACGTCGCGAAAAATTGTGGATATTTTTTACAAAGCATTACCAAAATTACTGTTCTAGTCTTTTCGTGCCAATCTAGGAGTGCATCCTCTAATGCGCATTGCTCGAGGAAGGGTGAAAAGGTACATGTTTGGTAACCAAATGAATGATTAGTCCAGTCACAATTTTAATGATTGGTAACCACATGTTTGATTGGTCTAGTTACCATCTTTGGAGTATTGCTATCATCCAATTCAAACTTACCTCAAGTTATTTGAACGTTGGAGTACAGATTCGGCAGGATTGAGCTTATACTACTCAATCATTGATATATTTTCTATATAGCCGTTAGGAAGTGCGAATGCTATGTATAGTATATATATATATGTGTATGTTTGTAAATAAAAAAGTCAAGAGGAATGAGATTAATTTTACCAGTTGGGTACTTTGCCTTCTATCTCATCTCATAGCCTCGTCAATTTCTTTAGTAGAGACTCTCTAACGTGGCCCATAATGCAGTTGTCGTTGTCTGATCTGCGATCTACGTGATAACGTCATCCCATAAACACAACGTAATATTTGAATGTGCCTTCTCCTCCATCATTGTATACTCTGTTGATGCAACATTCATGCCTCCATTGTCCGGTCAAAGGACTCCAGATGCCTTGCGACTTCAAGAAGGCGCACATCTTGATGTTCCACATGCTAAAGTTGTTCCCGCCTGTAAATCTGTCGATTTTCAACATCAAGCCAGACATCATTCTTGGTGGATCTAGAACCCTAATCGTGTGCTCCTCCTAGATCGTGAAACCCTGGCTTTGATTTCACAAAGTTGTGAAACCCTAACTTTTTAGCTCCACCTTGATCTTGAAGCAACGGCAACATTACTCTAGTACCAGTTTGTTATGCCAACCACGTCACAAACAATATACAAATAAAGAAGAACGCAAGGATTAACGTTGTTCGCTAGCAAAAGATTTGCTAACTACGCCCATGACGGAAAAATACTATTTATTTATCAAGAGGAACAATTACAATGATGTGCATCCTTAGTAATCTAATAGTATGGCTACTTGGTTCTTTATATAGTTCTAGAAACCTCCAGGCAAAGGCCCAAAGTTTTGCCACCCCTATTTTTTTAATGCATTTCCACCCTCTTTAACTTCTACTCAAGTCATTCAACAATTGTTCCGATTTTACGACTAATTGGGAATTGTACAAGTTGCATGATTTTTTATTTTATTTTCTTATATGAAAACAAGAGAGTTAAGATTACCCATATAACGCTTGTGGCACAAAGAAACAAGAAAAGGATATGTGATCTCAAGTCATATAGAATTAGTTTGATTCTGGCAAAATCCATGTGTGCCCAAACATTGTAGTGAGATAGAGAAATACAGTTGTTAATAAGTCAAGTAGCTGAGAGTAGTACGATCTTCCGCTACAAAGAGCCGTTCACGATTCACTCAAATTTTAAATGAGTCAATCTCGAACTTCATTTTACCAGTGAGTCAAGTATGAGAAGAGTGATATTCGATTCGATAAGACTCGTAAACTCGCGTGTTTATTGACTCGTGTGTTGAACATAGACTCATTCATTAAACATATTCGTGAATATGACTCGAAAACGAGTTCCTTAAGATGTCCTCCCTGAGATGTACTTTTTAACTTTTTGTTCTCCAATTTTTTTTGAAGTTACCAGTTGTGTGGGTCAGGCTTAAAGTCCTCTCATATTTTATTATTTACGGGTTGGAAGTCTGACTATTCAATAAATAATATGCGGGGTTATGCTGCCCTACCACAATGGTAGGTTGCAAAAAAAATTCATTACGTATGTGCTCAATTTTGTGTATTTTATAAATCAAGAAAAAAAATGAAAAAAAAAATCGAACTCAAGACTGTATGCATTTAAATTCATGAAACCCACCATTATTATTGTTATTTGATGTTAAGTCACCACCATTACAAGTTCATTATTGCTTCATGCAATTGAATGAAGTACAAGAAATTACAAATAAGAGGTTTAGGTATTGATGTTGTAATCTACAAGCAAACATACATATTTATCCTTCTATTCAATATATTTTGCTTCGGTTTCACTCGGTTCAGTTAGGTTTGAATTTTTCTTTGTTTGAACTTGACACCATATTAAAACTATAAAACCTTAACTCAATTCTTGTCTCGCAAAAAAGCTCGAACTCACTTTCATATAAAATATCGTGAGTCGAGCTTCAGCACCATGAGACTCGACTCAACTGGGCTCAATTACAACCTATAAAGAGGGCAAAAGTGTAAAATAAGAGTACGGTGTAAAGACAAGTGTGAAGGGATATACAATTTGGTCAGACAACAATATTATACATAGCAGAAGTGTAGTCTCCGATGAGAGTTTAATGCTAAAATCAAATATTGTGGAGATAAATGTTGGAGTTGCAGAGAAGAAGGGGGAGGCAAGTTCGAGTCCTAATGAACCTAAGGAGCTCGAATTGTCACCGTCACCGTCAGAAACCATGATAGTTTAAAATTGTATTCCAAGATTTCTTAATCTTAATATTGCTGTAAGGTCATGATGAATTGTAGGTTGTTACAGTACAATCTTGTGGAAGTCGCTCAAAGAGATAGCTAAAAGTTTGTTCTTCTTAAAGTTTGTAACACATGTCGATAAGACCCCTACAAAATTTGTAATGTAGCATATTTTAAATGTATGCTTGTTTCAACCACGATAGTTCAAAATTTTATGATTAATTGGAATTGTACAAGTTGCATGATTTTCAATTTATTATCTTATAAGAAAACATGAGAGTTAAGGCTACCCATATAACGCATGTGACCCAAAGAAAGAAGAAAATGATATGCTATCTCATGTCGTATTCATATAGAATTAGTTTGGTTCTGGTCAAATTCAGGTGTATCCAAACATTGTAGTGAGATAGAGATATACGGTTGTTAATGAGTCAAGCAACCCATAATAGTACGGTCTTCCGCTAAAAAGAGCTAGTCCTTAATTCCCTCAAATTTAAATGAGCCAAACTCAAACTTCATATATCAATAAGCCGAGTTTGAGAATATTGATATTCAATAACACTCGTAAAATTGCTTGTTTATTGACTCGCCTGTTGATTGTAGGCTCGTTCATTAAAATTATTCATGAACATAACTACAAAACAAGCTCAACTATGGTTCTGCTTTCTTTGTCCAATTTTAGGCGACTTTTAACATTTTTTTAGTCATAAAAAATTCTAATTATATCATTTTCGTTAGAATTTATGTCTGATAATTTTTTTTTATCTTTTTATAAGACTAAAAAAGTTGGTTTTTTCTAACTTCAATCTTCCTTACTTTTTCTCCTAATCACTTTTAAGGAGCTAAAATAAAATATAAGTAAGCAATTTTTTTTAAAAAAAATGTACCTAAAACATTTTAGAAAACTTAACAATACCAAAGTAAAAACAACTTTTTAGTCTTTTTTAAAAAGATTTGAAAAGTCACATAAATTAATAAAGAAATCAAGGCCCAAGTAGAAGCTCAAATTTGTGTGTTTTATTGTAAAACGATTTGAAAAGAAAGAAAACTCAAACTCAGTCCTCATGCATTTCAATGGATGAAATCACCGCGTTATTTTCTTTTGATGTTAAACCACCACTCTTATATAAGTTCATAATTGTTTCATGAATTCATGCAATTGATGAAGTACAAGAAATTACAAATAAGAGGTTTATATATTGGTGTTGTAATCGACTTAGGTTCGAAGTTTTCTCTGTTTGAACTTGGCACCATATTAGGAAGTATAAAACCTTAACTCATTTCTTGTGTTGCGGAAAACTCGAACTCACTTTCATATAAAATAGGATAAAAGATGCTGACCATTCATGACTTTAGGATTAATTCCACTCCGCTATCCTGACTTTTGGAAAAAGACACTTTATACCTTGGATGTTCTTGATGTTCTTAACCTCGCTAATCCCTCGAAGAAGCTTGTTTTAAAAAATGAGAAAATGGTTGGGTTACTCCTGATGAAGAAGAAGCATCAAATGTTTTGCATTCAAAGTGAGAGATGTTCTTGGTGTTGTTGATATTTTTGTGGATGTTCTTGATATTTTTATTGATATCAAAAAGTACACAAGATAATACAGTCCGAAAAACTTCAATCACCTACTTTTTTAACAGAACATGACAGAAGAGTACTAAGTGTCCACGGAGTATTCCGTTAAATGGGTGCAAAGTGTATTTTTTCAAAAATCAAGATAGCATAATGGAATTAATCATAAAGTCATGGGTTGTTAGTGTCTTCTACCCTATAAAATATCGTGAGCCGAGCTTCACACCATGAGACTCGACTCAACTCAACTCGGCTCGGTTACAACCAATAAAGAGGGCAAAAGTGTAAATAAGAGTACGGTGTAAATACTTGGTCAGTTGGTCCAAGTTGTGGAACAAGTCAAAACCATTCACATGACCGACCAACCGTTTGGTCTCGGTCCCCTCCTCCTCCTCCATCTCCATCTCCATCTCCATCTCCATCATAATGCACAGTCCCCTCGGATTCCTCCATTACAGATGTCCTTGTCTGTGTAGTGTGCACGGTCGAAACAAACCTTCTCTGCGAGGACCTTGTAGAAAAAGGTTACTTAACTTCAAGGGTCTTTCCATAATAATTGGAAAATAATACTACTCCAGTAGACAGTAGTTATTCTTTTCAGAAATACTTAGTAATTAAAAATACTAGTAACTCTTTTTTTATAACAAAATATTAGTAATTCTACCCGTAAGTACATGTTATCTTTTTATAAGAAATAGAAAAGATATTTTATACTTCTCAAAATTTCCATATATCCTCTTGTAGGACATAACTGACATTATCACTATAATCAGGGCCGGCCCTAGACTTTCATGGGCCCTAGGCGATACTTGAAATTGAGGCCCCTTTTACATAAGTATAATTGTGAATTTAAAAAAAAAAAAAAAAATCTACTCCGTTGTAGGGCGGCATATACCCCTCCATTTTACTAATAGATCGGGTTTTTAACCCGTAAAAAAAATTTGGGGACATAAAATTTTACCCACCACTACTCCTGAAAAATACTACGGGGCCCCTTGAAATTGGGGGCCCTAGGCGAACACCTAATCCGGCTAGTGGATGGGCCGGCCCTGACTATAATTTAAGAATCGGAAGTAGTGACGGAGCTAGAAAATCGGAATATCCAGGGCACAAATTTTGAAAACATTTTGCAGAGATCATTGCTGTAAATATGTGAAATTAATTGAGAGATATTCAAAATGTTAAGGAATATAGTAGAACTTTAAAATAGTGGGGGAGGGGGGGGGTGTTGTAAGGCTCTCTCACCGTAGATACTAAAAGCATGTTAGTATATACCAATTTTTATTTTTATTTTGACATTTATGATTTTTAAAAATAAACTACAAAACCGAAAACACAATAAGCTATAAGTAGTTCAAACACATATTTACGTCGTATCGCCTATTTCTCTACGGTTTAAGGGGAGAATGGGGGAAGGGTAGGCCCTCTTTCCGAAGAAATTTAAAAGCATGTTCAGTATCTACATTTTTTTTTACACTTATGAGTTTTAAAATAAACTACAAACAAACCGAAAACACAATAAACTATAAGTAGTTCAAACACATACTTCCTTCGTACCACCTCCTACTCTACACTTTGATTAATTGACTCGTATATGAGTCAATTTAACCGGTGATTTGGGTTGCAAAACGATACGATTTTTTGATAATTTTTTCACCGTCTTATAGAGCAACTTTAACTCTACAACACCATGAAAAAATTATCAAAAAGTCATATCGTTTTTCTATCTAAATCACCGGGCCAAAGTAACCCAATAAATAGCAATAAAAATTAAAATGTAGAGAAAAAGGTGTTACAGAGAAAGTATATCCTAAAGGGGAGTTGCCAAACAGGCACTGAAGACACATTTTGTTGAATGTTTAATGACTAGATTCCATGGGAGGTACCCATAATTTAGTTTTTGTGCTGATTTGATACTCATAGTTTCAATTGTAGCATCCGCAGTATCTACACTTTCAATTTGTTGCAACGGCGGTACTCACGGTTAACTTTCCATCTGTAAGTTGGATGGAAATATGTAAAAATACTAGATTGCCCCCTAATCCTCCCCCTACAATTTTGTAAAATAGTTTTTATGGAACATTAATTGATTAATTCATTTACTTACATATACATAGTAAATGTATATGTAGAAAAATATTTTTCAAAGTAACGATGAGAAAATTAATTACTTTTACTCACGTGAATAGATTTTATAAAATCTTAATTATATTAAATTTAATAATTTCATTGGTATCGTGATAGCTTATAATTGTTTAGTAAATATGTAAAAAAAAATTAAAATATATGCTATTATATTAATATAATTAATAACTAAAATTTTAGAAATTATTTTTATTATGTAACATTTTTAAATTTGCAGGTAAAGTATCCAATTTTTATAAAAAAAAAAATGACTAGAAATGAGGGACACAATAGTCTTTTTAAATTTTTACATCCAACATATGGATGGAAAGTTTAACGGAGGTACCACCGTAGTAAAAAAAATAAAAAATATATATGAGTATTGTGAATGCTGCAATTGAAAATATGAGTACCAGATCCACACAAAATCAAAACTATAAATACCGCCGATTCAATTTAGCCATGTTTAATTCAATTAAGAGCTAGGGTTAACATCAAATCGCGTATACAATTTAAAAGACCAAACAAGAAAGTAAATTCAATTAGTTTTCATTTATAGGAAACATGTACACATAAAAAGAGCATTGGGAGTTGTACTTTGTAAAAGACTCTAGGGGCAACTGAAAAGATGGCAATATATAAATTTTGACCCCTCGAAATATTTCTTTTTGCCAATTCATTATATCACTATATATCTTGCATTATGATTTAGTGACAAACTATTAACTGGAAATTCATTTATCTATTATAATTCCACCATTGTTACGAAAAACATATGAATTGAAATTTAACTATCTAGATTATAGTTTCCATCATTCTCAAGTGAAACAAGACGTCCCATCTTGATATTTACATTTAAATTTGGACTCGATTTCTTTGTATGATTTGGAATAGCAAGCATTCCCTACCCTATAGTATCTCTTCAATTTTTTTTTTTTTTTGATCATCCAGAAATTAAAAGCAACACAACAAAAACAAAAAAAAAACAACAAGGTAACAAAAGAACAGGGCAAAACAGATCAGAGCCCACTGTCCCTGCTAATCATCTCCCTAATCACCAACTGGGCTAAAATCTGAGGAGGCTCCTCCAGTATCACCACGGTTTCACTTTGCTTGCTTCCTTCTTTGGCTAGCGCATCAGCAAGAGCATTCTTGTTTCTATTGATGTGATGTATTGAGCAGTAACAACCTTGGACAAGGATCTTGATTTCTTGAATGATCACTGCAAAGGGGAAGCTGGAAGGGGTATCTTTTGTAATGAGGTTGATTGCATCTTGAGAATCTGACTCTATAGCCACCTCTTTGAGATTCATCTGGTGGATGATAACAAGGCCCCTATGAATTCCCCACAGCTCCGCTTCCAGCACAGAACTGAAACCAATCTGACCGAAATAGCCCTTAATCCATTGACCTCCATCATCTCTAAGAACTCCTCCAAAACCAGCAACTCCATTCTCACCCAACTTGCTACCATCAGTGTTAAGCTTGATTCCCCCTGCAATAGGAGGCTCCCAATTAGTAAGATTCATATTCATCACATTCCTAGTGTTCTCATTCTTGAGGAAAGCAGCTTTAATTTCCTCCACGTAATTATAAATATTAGTAATACTAACTCTTTCTGGCGTGGTAATTTGATTAAAACAAAACTTGTTTCTATTAATCCAAATATACCAGCATCCACACAAGAAAAGCAAAGAGTGAATGTTACTAACATTACAACTAGTTTTAAGGTCGACATCAAACCAGTTGAGGAAATTAAATCTGTTCATGGATGAGATCCACTGGGAATTGAAAATCACTGTCCAAATGGCGACTCCTTTTGGACAGCTTCTAAAAATATGGTTTTGGTCCTCACTGATACCTGGGCAGTGAGGGAAAAAACCATCCAAGGCCAGGCCTCGCTTGTACCTCTCAGCATTTGTAAAGAGTTTAAAGTGTCTAATTTTCCACACAAATATAATAAGTTTCATCGGAACTTTTAACTTCCAGATCCAATCCCAAGTCAGATCAAAATTCTCATTATTACTAGCAATAGTGTCATACGCCGAAGTCACAGAAAAAGAACCATTACCAGACCCATACCAATGCAGCTCATCTTTAGAACTAGGATCAGCAGAAATTCTTTTTGCTTTAATGGAGTTAAGGTGGTCACTGGAAATAAGATCCTTTAACAAATCCAACTTCCAACATCTATTACCATCAATCAAGAGATCAACAGTAAGCTTGCCATCAAAGTTAATATTAGGGTAAATATCCTTAAGCGCCAAATGACCAATCCACCTATCATTCCAAATAGACACAGACTGCCCATTCCCAATTGTCCATTGAATTTTTTTCTTAATAAGCTTAACAGAATCAACAATCCCCCTCCAAGTATTAGTGGCATTCTTTTTCCTAGGCCAGTTAAACACGGAAGACTTGCTAAGATATTTTTTCTTCAAACAATTAATCCAAAGAGCATTCTTGTTGCTGATAATATTCCACCCCAACTTGGCTAACAGAGCCCTATTCTGCTTCCTCATATCCCTAATTCCAAGGCCACCATTTTTTTTGCTTTTACACACAGTTTCCCAATTAACACTATGAATATTCTTTTTTTGTTCAGTATCTCCCCAAAGAAAATTTCTATTAATTCTATCTAACATAATACAAACATTATTAGGAATGTTTTAAGTCTGCATAGTGTATATGGGAAGGGCAGAAGTGACAGTTTTAATAAGCGTAGCCCTCCCCCCAACGGACAACAGAGAAGCTTTCCAACCGGCTAATTTAATATGAAACTTCTCAATCAACTCAGCAAATTTAATTTTTCCAATTCTTTCCTGATCTAAATTAATACCCAGATATTTACCCAGATTTTGGGTGATAGGGATGCCTAATTTGTTCCTAATTCCCCCTACTTTCTGATTACTCACATTAGGAGAAATAAACACTTTAGATTTATTATAATTAATTCTCTGAACCGACAGATTACAAAAGTCATCTAAAACTTGCATCACAAAATCATAAGAAACACTATCAGTAAGAGAAAATAGCAACATATCATCAGCAAAAAACAAATGCGTTAAAGGAGGACAGTTCTTAGCAATTTTAATACCTTTCCACAACCCCAAGTCCTGCACCTGATCAATCATTCTAGACAATCTTTCAAGGCATAACACAAAAATATAAGGCGAGAGAGGGTCTCCTTGTCTCAACCCCCTCTCGGCCTTAAAAAAGGGGAGAGCTTCCCCATTCCAAAGCACTGAGTAGCTAACTGTGCTAATACAACTCATAATGAGATGAATAATATTAGAATCAAAATTAAACATCACAAGAGTATCATGAATAAACTTCCAAGAAAGGCGATCATAAGCCTTCTCGAGGTCAATTTTAACTATCATGGCACCTATTTTACCTTTTCTTTTCTTAATAGTATGTAACACTTCTTGGACAAGAATGATATTATCACACGTAGATCTACCCGGGATGAAACTACTTTGATTAGGAGAAATAAGCTCATTCATAAGCGGTCTAATTCTGTCAACAATAATTTTAGACACAACTTTATAACTCACATTACATAAACCAATAGGACGGAACAACTTAATATTATCCGGGTTGTTGATTTTTGGAATGAGAGAAATAAAGGTCTGATTAATATCCGGGGGGACAGTAGAGGATTCAAAAATATTATTAACAAAATTAAACACATCATTCCCTACTGTGTCCCAACAGTCTTGATACAACGCGGAATTGAACCCATCCGGGCCAGGCGCTCTATTACGGTGAATACTCTTAATGGTTATCCTAACACAATCCTTAGAAATTGGAGCATTAAGAGTAAAGTTCTCTTCAGCAGTAAGTCTCCTAACATTAAAGGAGTAATTAGTCTCAATGTCAGTAATAGCTAAATCTTCCTTGTAAGCATTAGAAAAATAATTAAAGACATGCTCTTTAAGATGATTATCGTCTTTAATCCAGGTGTTCTCATCATTCTTCAGCATAAAAACAAAATTTTTCCTTCTTCGAATCAACGTGGACAAATGAAAAAATTTTGTGTTACGCTCACCCTGGACAAGCCACTGTATTCTCGACTTCTGGTTCCAAAGAATCTCTTCTCGTTCCAGAATTAAATTAAATTCCTTAACAAGTTCTTTTTCAAGAAATAAAAGATCTTGTTTAAAATTAACACTCAAGACTCTTTGAATACCAGTAATACGGGCAAGAAGCTGTCTCTTTTGTCTATGAATATTACCAAAAACTTTTTTTATTCCAATCTAAGAGGGCAACTTGAACTTTTTCCAGATTATCATTAATGTGACGATGAGAAAACCAGTTGGAGTCAACCACGTTCAGGAAATCAGGATGTGTTAACCACATATTTTCAAAACGAAAAGGTCTAATTTTATTAACGACATTCATACCTTGGGTCTCCATAAGCATAGGCGAATGATCCGAGTGAGTGCGAGGGAGGCAAGTAACCAAGCTATTAGGGTAAGCCAACTTCCATGAAATGTTACAAAGCCCTCTGTCAAGTTTCTCTTGAGTATTTGCAAACCCACTTCTGTTGTTAGACCAAGTCATGTTAGGTCCACAGTGACCCAGATCAATGAGGTTGCAACTTTGCATGTTGTCCACAAATCTCATGTTCTTCCTCATATTCCCATTATCAATGAAGCTTCTCCTTTCAGAATTACCCGTGTAGTCATTAAAGTCACCCAATAAAAGCCACGGTTCCACGATATTTGCCGCTTTATCTCTCAGGTCACTCCAAAGGGATTCTCCATTAGCTTCAATCGGGCTTGCATAGACTGCTGAGAGAATCCAATCAGCAAAATGGATTTTTTTCACCTTAGCATGAATGACTTGGGGATGACAATCAATCATCTCGAGCTCCACATCTTGAGGATTCCACAAAACCCAAATCCCGCCAGCTCTACCATGGGGGTCAAGATGATGACTCTGCGTGAATCCCTGATTCTCAAAAAAATTCCCCATATCGCAAAGCTTCACTTTGGTTTCAAGCAAAACTGCAATCTGAAATCTGTGATTCCTCTTCAAAAACTTGAAATTGTTCTTGAAATTTTTGTTCTTAGTACCCCGACAGTTCCAGAAAAGGATATTAGTTGTATCAATCATAGAACAGTCTTGATTGAAGCGAAACTTCCCCTCCTTAGCGATTTCCACCAATCTGATCTTTGTCTCTTGTAGACTCCTGCTGTTCTTTATCTCTACTTTCAAAAGAGATGACTCCATCATTCTGTAGATCTCCATGTCCAAGAGTTCTATCAGCCATGGCAATTCCACCAAAGTCGCTTTTACTCTCTTCTTCCCCATCAAAAACTGTATCTTTTTTCTCCCCAACTTCATAACTTCTACTTCGACCTCCATGGTAGGGAGACACTCTTCTATAGGCTCTGGGAGATTTCCGATTGATGCTTCCTCCTTGTTCATTGTATCCCCTCGATCCGTTCTTGGCCCCTGTCTCCTTGCAAGAACTGCTTACAGTGTTGTGTGCGAACCAGAGGTTACTACTAATGAGGGAATTTTTCAACTTCTATGATTGTTGCTCTCCTCTGTCAATAGCATTGGTCATATCCATCGTCTGGTTCTCTGTGCTCATGTCGACGCAAGCTTCAATTTGTGCTTCTTTCTGATTGGTTGAAATCATGTGTTGCGGATACTGATCCTTATCACCTTTCATCTCATCCGTAGGTATTGTGTTTCTTTTCACCGGCTTCGATTTAGCCACGTCATCTTTGTAATTCTGGTCTTTCATATCTTGTGTGCTACTGTACTCGTTTTTACCTTGTAAAAACTTGTGGGCTTCTTCTTTGTTATGTTCCTTTGGGCCTTCCTGCATATCAAAACAATTTAATGGGCCAAAACGATTAGAAATAACTTTGTTTTTACCTTTGTGCTTGGGCTTGGCTTTCTTGTTAGTGACAAAAGTCCATGGGCCTGGGCCTTTTGGCCCACTATTAGCATCCATCTCTGCAAATCTGTTCTGATAATGAAGTTGTGCCGAATTGATCTTCTGCTCTTCCATCGCTTTTCCTGGATTTGTAATCTGTTCTTCACTAATCTTGATTGCTGAATCTTTCTTTTGTTTTTCTGGACAGAAATTCCTATTATGACCTACCCTGCCACACAGAAAACAAACTTTGTGTAGATGTTCATACTCAACTGAGTAATTTTTTTTTCCCACCACAACATCAGAGATGAGCGGTCTCTTGAGATCTATCTCAACACACACCCTTGAGAAATGTCCTCTTTCTATCATAGCAGTAGTGATATCAAGCTTAAGTGGAAGTCCAATTGCACTTGCAATGGTATGGAGACTATCTTCACGATAGTACTCACTTGGGAGTTCCCAAATTCTCGCCCAAGTAGCGGTTTTGTGTTCATCCACCTCGGACACCTTGAAATCAGGTGTCCATTTTTGGACCAGAAGATAATGATCCAGAACTATCCAAGGACCTCCCATTAGGGCACGATTGTAATCATGTTCTAATTCGAACTTGAAGAGGTAAAAACCTTTGCCAATATCAATGTGATTTAACTTTCCCCTCGGTCTCCATAGTTCTCTAATTCTCGGAATGATCTTGTATTCGGCAATTCGATGCCCCAATGGTCTCACAATGAGATGATTTAGCCATGGCTCCCTTAGATTCTCAAGGAAGTCTTCTTTGAAGATCACTTGAGCAGTTGTGGGATTATCCCCCAACCCTCTTATGATTTCAAAATTATCAGAAGCAACTCCTTTATCACTCTGGGTTTTAGCAATATCACAGTCAAAGTATTTTTCGCGATCTGTGATGCCCACAAGAGCACGAATATAAGAGGATTCTCCACTCTCTTTGGCTTCTCCATAACTCTTATTTGTATCCACCATAATGTTGTTGGTAGCAATCGAATCCACCATGGTTGAATCTGTAACCTTCATTAAGGCGACAGATTCATTCAAATTCTCGACCGATTTATGATTTCCGATTCCATGCATCGGATTACTCATAGAATTTGTTGGGGTGCTATCCACAGATAACGGAGCAGTGGGATCTCCACTGGATTGAGAGGCCATGGAAACCTCTGTGAAAACCCAGAGGGAGGAGAACACACCGTTGTGCACACTTCCCAAGTCACAGAAGAAAACTTAGAGAGAGAGTCTGTATGTTGCTTTTTAGTATCTCTTCAATTGATTGGTGATTTTATGCATTTTGTACCCAATTGCATTTTGCAATTGAAGTGCAAAGAAACATGAAACAAGAGGTGGCACATGTTACCAAAATGATACTACTATAAAACAAAAAATGGAAAACGCGTTTACACTATTATTGGCAAGGGTGAAATTTGAAAATGTTGGCTAGCAAACTGGTATAAGAAAACTACACATTGTTATGTAATATTGGGCTAGTTTATTGGTGAATATCCACCAAATGTTGTAAGCCCATTATATATTGTTATTAGCCCATTAGCCCACCCTAAAGCCTATATAAGGAGGCTTAGGGTTGAAGAATAATACATCTCTCAATACTATTCTCCCCACATCTTGTCTCTTTTTATTTCTCATCTCTCGTCTTCTCTCGATTTACAATACGTTATCAGCACGTGTCTCTACTTTAACTTTATTTATCAATGAAAGATGACTTTAACCTCGTCTTTCAAATAGAGATACTATATACAATGGAAAAAAGTACCCATACGTCCATACCGATGTTGGAACGAAGAAGCAAACAACAAGCATAACAGGATGGAGGTATGTGATACAAAGTAGTTGTTTAATTGTAAATTGCTTATCATGTGGGGCTCTGGAGCATCATCAGTGTGTTAATATTCATGGATCCTTTTATTATTTGTTTATTAGTACTATTGTAACCATCAGAGTAACATGTTTTACCTTTTTGGCGTCGAGTTTGTTTGACGCAAGTGTTGTCTTTCTTTTGGGTGAACTAATTGTTTGTTTTTATTTCCTCTGATGGTTATAGACTAATCATTGATCTATATGGTGTTCTAGATCATTACCAATAAGGCCTTCGAAAGATTTTTTTTTAACTTTATAATTATCAATTGGTTGCAAGCTAATTAGATCAAACAGGTTCTCTAATTTACTCAAAAACAGGTTATTTAATCAATTATTTGCCAAACAAAAATTCGAATTAGTTTTTGGACATGAGATTATTACTTTAACTAGCAGCCCATATTAGTAGCAGTACTAGTGTCAACATGTATTTGTTCTTGCTCAACTTATTTTTGGTTCTCTTTATTGCTTCAAATATTCCTTTTGTTTGGGAATCAAATGGGAACCTCCAGAAGAGGTGTTATCTCATGGCTATCAGTTTCTTGAAGTTATTGATTTACTTATAGAAATTGTTTTTCCATACCCGAAGTTATGAATTACATGATGATTCAAAGTAGTTTACTATGAATTACACGGTGATTTGTTCGTAATCTGAAGTTGCCACACGATTTTTGTTATGACTTAGAGTCATAGTATATTATTGTTTCATCTCCTGAAAGGATGTCATGCGATTTTTCTATAACCTCCGGAAGAGGTCTTAGTGAATAATTGTTGTATTGGGTTAAGTTGTATGCTTACAAAAATGTTTTCACGCCTGAAGTTGTGAACTACATGATTATTTGATCGTAACTTGAAGTTACGTCACACAATTTTGATGACCTGAAGTCATAATCGATTGATCTCCAGAAGAGATGTCTAAAACGCCTAAAACGCTTGTTATTTGCAAGCCCCCTGAAGAGGTAGCGTTATGCGTTCTTTACTTTATGTTACTTTTATGCACTTTAATTATATGCACTTCATTTTTTTTATACTTAATATGGATAAAAAACGGAACTCTAGAAGAGTTTTCGTAGTGGCTATTGACACACATGTCTAGCCATGTAATTCGTTCTTGGAGTAACAAATTACATGAAATCACTCATAACCTGCAGTTATGACTTATGAATTTTATAACCCGAAGTTATAAAAATATGACAAATAGTGATCTCCTGCAGAGATCGCTACAATTCAAATAATGATCCACCCTCCTGAAGAGGTCGTGTTCCATCATTTTTCTTTCACTTTACTTTTACGTATTTTTTGGGTACACTCTTGATCTTTATGGATTATTGATCAAAGTAAAATCTCCAGAAGAGATTTTAAGTCCATTGCTTATACTGGACATAAGGGGCATACATTTGTATCGTACTTGGAGTTACGAATTACAAGATGTATTGATCATAACCTGCAGTTATGACACTTCTCCTGAAGAGATATATACAAATTTGATAATTGATTAATCCCCCTGAAGAGCATCCAGAAGATGTTCTTAGTCCATGATTTTTTACTGGACATACGCTATTTGCATGCGAGTAAAATCGTTTTCATACCAGAAGTTATGAAAAACATGAAGAAATTATAACATGATGTTATAAAGTTATGTCAACAGATCTCCTTGAAGAGAGATCTACACTCATCGAACCAGAAGTTTCGATTGCCTATTTTTTTCCTACTAATTTACATTTTTTTGGTAGTTTTATTACTATTCACATTTTGTTTTTGTTATCTTAAAAGAAGAAAACAAAGATCTCCGGAAGAGACTTGTATACCATACGATGACAAATTTAAAAGCAATTGATTTTCTTGCGGGTGTAAAAGAAATAATTCACACCAGAAGTTGTGAATGGAAGTTACATTGTCAATAACTTGAAGTTATGACATTTAATCTATCGCCATTGTTCATGACCGACTAATTTGACCACATTCCCATGAGTGAATGGCAGTGCATTCCCTGAAGTGAATCACCTTGTTATATCCGGTCGAAATTCGCGTGACTATAGAGGCGGTCATGGTTATGAATGTGAAAATCTCTAAAAGAGATTAAATTTGGGAAGAAGATTTTTTTCTAGAAAGAACCTCCAGAAGAAGTTCTTAGTCCACATTATTATTTGTTGGACATATTTTATGACTCATATCATGTAGTCATGAGGTATTTTATGACTCGAAGTCATAAAAATTTTGATCGATTTGAAACGCTATTTTCTTAGATCCATTGAACCTGAAGTTCAATTCAGAAAATAAACACTGCTAGAAAATGCCAGTATGCTAACAGTGTACCAGAAGTACAACTCATTCTGTTTCCATAAGCCACTCATATGAAAGGCTCGAGCGATTATGAATGGATGAATATGAGCTTGTTATTTTCATCATCGCAAAGATGAATCATCCTCTTTGAAGATGATTTTTAATTATGGTCTTTCCATGATTTGAGTATATAGTCATTGAATGAGAGATGCTTAAAGCATTTGATATTGTTATATGAGGTATTTCATGCCAGAAGTTGTGAAATACATGTTATGCCCAAGAGTTATAGCATTTTATCAAATGAAAACTCATGTAGAGTAATGCGATATTTAATGATCAACATTATGATTAGTTGGTCCCATGAGAAGTGCAATGTAGAGCATTTCCATGAGTAAATGCCCGCTCTACAGCATTTGTTTTAAAGAAAATAGTGACGCATTCTCTGAAGTGAACCAATCTATGGTATCATAATAATCGGTGCAGTCATGGACTTAGTTGCAATGATATGCACGTCCATTGTCTTATATTGAAGTGCATCTTTATGATTCCTCCGGTAGAGGAAGACTACATAAAAACAGGGGGATGAAATAAATGCATCAGTAATTGCAAAGTAACATCCCCTATGAATTTTGTTGCGTTCTGGAGCTTTATCTATTGTGTTATTTGAGAAGCTTATAGTTGCTTATCAACTTTAGAGCTATGACTCCATGAATTAAATTCTAAATCATTTGGAGAAAAAGGGCATTCTTTACGAAGATATCATTTTAAGGGAACGAATGTGGTTTGATCTGTTAGATCGCCAAACCAATGCCTAGTTGATGCATTGTTTTTTGTATCAATTCGCAAGAAAATATTCAAATAACAATCAAGCCCCTGAAGTGGTTTTGATGTTATATTGCTATTATGATGAATATTTGTTAATGACGTATAGTCTCTCAAAATATCCAACCAATTTGACCCACATTTCCAGAAGTGAATGTCATTTTTTTTTGTGGTCCAAATACTCCACACGATAGTGGACTAAGTTATGGTTATGGATAGATATAGTCGTTAAAAATATCTAAAAGAGGTTGAGCTATATCAATTAACCCCTGCAGTGGTTTGGAAATTAAAAATCATATAGAAATATCTAAATATTATATGAAGCCTCCAAAAGAGATTTTTTTAGAAGCATTTATGCTTGATGGAGGATATAATGATCCATTTTTGAGAGATTTCATTAATTGATACTAATCCCAAAAAGGATTATTTTTGGGGATGATTTCTACCTCTTGCGTCCCCAGAGAGAACGGCCAAATTATCTCATTAAACTTCTTGAAGGAAGTCAGAATCACAACATATTTCTCAATGAATAATAACTCGTCGCATGGTAGTAGTGACTAGAGTTAATGAGAATATGAAAATCGGAACTGTGACATATCATATCTCATAGAGAGATAAATTGCATGACATGGCTTTAATGTCTGCTTGGATTTTTTATGCCAGAAGCATAAATCGAGAAGTTATTACGGTCATGAGTTTCACGTCATGAGGGGGAGATAGACCATATTGCATGACGTGAACTTCATTTTTATTTCATTTACAACCAGCTATACTGGTGTAAAGTTAGAAGTTCCATTATTCTAATTGACTAATGAGTATTTGGTTTGAAAGCATGCTAGTAGCATGTAAGGATTGCTTCTTCAAATATTATGATCTTCCAGAAGAAGATTTAGAAAGCATCCAAATCTTGTGCAATTTAAAGTTCCAAATTGAGAACACAAGATATTACAGATTCTCATAATTTATGAGAAAAGAAGTGATATCATCAACATTAGATCAAAGCCAACGTTGGAAAACAAATTGCCCTTGAAGAGGCATGAAGCTCTTGAAGAAGCTAAGGTACCTAATTTGAGATTAATCTCATGATCTTATGGTTGATGATACTTTAATTAGAAAAGCGCTTGAAATCATATGTGATTTCCATTTACCACATAAGTGGATGAAGTTGACTTAAAATATTTGGCCATGACAAAAGTCAACCAATAATGGACAAGAGGATACAAACTCTGCATTTTAGCAGTGCATGGAGTATAATTATAAGTACCAAGAGTACTTGTGATGTTTAAAGCATCAATGTCCATATTCAATTAGTGTGTGTAAATATACACAAGCTCTGCAGTTAATGCATGGAGCATATTTGAGAAGTACTTTGAAGAACGTTAGATGCCTATAGCATCCATATACGTATAGAAGAATATATTCAAATGTCCGCACCCTAATGGTTGAATGCGTGAGACTATTGAAAAAGAAATATGTTGTAGTGCAAGTGGTGCCTAAATGACATTAGTATTTCTCATGGTTATAATTATAGATATAACCCACAAATCATTTCTTTGTTAAGAGTGATTGTGATATTTCGTTTAGTCTAGAAGACTACGAATATAAAAGTAACTAGTTACACACAATGATCGTACGAATCACTTTATGTGAAAATCATGGAGGTTGATACCCATGAAAGATATCTAGTTGCCTGAAGCAACCGAAAGTGTACACTCGCGAGTAGTCTAAGGCATATGCATTTTGTCATTTATTGATATCACATGACATACAATTGCATGACATGTTAACTATTGATAAATAGTTTTGTTTACTATTTATACATGATCATGTAGTATTGCATCATATATTTGGATGTGTATTTATGTCTATTGCTAGATTTTGTTTTTCCCCTGAATTTATATTACAGGTCCTAAGCCCCAAATGACTTGTGATGATATACTTTAAAGAAAGCATTGAAGAAAGTGGAATGGAGATAAATTAATTGATGCTATGAAGAGGGGGAGTTTCAAGGTTCAATCCTGAAACTATGAGGCGTTGTACTCTTTTCCTTCGCTGAGGTTTTTATCCCACATGGTTTTTCCTAGCAAGGTTTTTAATGAGGCACGCAGCCAAATGTGAGATCCTGAAGAATGTCATCTTCAATGAAAGTCAACAAAGAGTCCAGAAGATTCGCAGTGACAAGGAGAACATTTATTTAGGTCTGTACTCTTTCTCCTTAGCCAAGTTTTTGTCCCACTGGGTTTTACTTGGTAAAGGTTTTAACGAGGCAGACGATACTAGTTTTCAAGCACCGATGTACTCTTTTTCCTTCGTCAGAGATTTTGTCCCGCTGGGTTTTTCTTGACAAGGTTTTAACGAGGCATCCTTATGGTGAATATTCAAGGGGGAGTGTTATGTAATATTGGGCTAGTTTATTGGTGAATATCCACCAAATGTTGTAAGCCCATTATATATTGTTATTAGCCCATTAGCCCACCCTAAAGCCTATATAAGGAGGCTTAGGGTTGAAGAATAATACATCTCTCAATACTATTCTCCCCACATCTTGTCTCTCTTTATTTCTCATCTCTCGTCTTCTCTCGATTTACAATACACATAGAAATGTGGAATTTATTCTAATCTTCATAGTTGATAGATGCGGTGAAGCACAAATCTTTTTCTGTACACTTGTCATCAGACGGGCTGACCAGATATGGTTCTTAGTAAGAACTCCGATATTGCATTTTGGTCACACCCAACGGGCGTCTTTTCATGTAATTCATAAACAAAAATGCGATAAACAGATAAAGACAGATGGATATATTAATACAAGCACACTTCAATTTCTTTTTGCTAAAAATTGAATTACATGTAAAAGGTGTCATGCAATGTCAGGAAAAAAAACAAAAAAAAAAAATAGATTGATATTTGGTAATCCAAAATGGTATGTATGTATGTATGTATGTATGTATGTATGTATCTATCTATAATATCATTTGTGTTGGCGTCTTCTCGATCTTACAGTCACGACAATAATGTACTCCCCCCGTCCGAGCCAATGCTCGAACTTTTTTGAAAGCTGCTTTATAAAAAAAGGTATGAAAAGTTTAGAATAACCCTTGTAAGTGAGGATAAAATGGTATTTTAATTACAAATTGTTGTTTTTTTAAAGGATAAAATGGCATTTTTCTTGTAAAAAGTTAACAGAAAAGAAAAGTTTAAAAAATTGGTTGGGTTGTCCAAAAAAAATATATTAAATAATTAATGGAACGGAGAGAGTACTAAACTTCACACGAAAGTAATTTTAAAGTCTTAACAAGTGAACTCGCATCTCGAGTTGTTCTAATGTTATCTTATTAGGCTAGACCCTTCCAAACCAGAAGTTACTTTTCTTATTGACTTATTTCTTTCGTTCCCTTATGTTGCAACTAGTCAATAAAACAGAAAATGCAAGGACAACCTAAGGGAGAGTACTATATTAAAATCTTTTCCTCGTTATTACAAAGTAAATATATGTGTGTGTGTTCTTAGAAATATTTTTTATTAAAGTTAATACAATAATACAGAGTTTTCATGGATCACAGGTGTAACCCACTCCGGTAAGTCACATACCACTCGATTGATTGCGTGTAATTACGGGCTCTCTTTGCCAATGTGTTAATTTCTGCTTCGTTCTAAGTGTGTGCTACATGTCTCATTCCAGAACCTTCTAACTTCCTCAATACTTAATCACAAATCACTATGGCTATATATTTTATAGTTATGAATTCCGTTTCGGTCGCCGTTCCGTTTTGCTCTTGTGGATCGGAACGATTCGGAATCCGGACGGTCAGATCCAGTTTCTCCGTACTTTTTATTATATTATGTAGAAATATTACATATACGTTTGTTGTGTTTGGGCTCAATTCTAATAAATGGCATGTGGTTTAAAAAATTTCACAACCTGATCAATATGTAGTTTGCCCCTTATTTCACAAGGATATTCCATACATTTTCGCGTTAACAAAAAAATATACTTATTGCATTTTGTCCCCTAAGTTAATCTATTTTTGCAAAATTCCCTGAAATTAAAGTTAAGACACAACCTAAAAAATAGAAAAATAGAAAGTTAGACATATGTTTTCTTGAAACACCAGCATTTTATTTAGATATAAAAATATGGTACATTTCTATAAAAAAAAAAAAAAAACTGGTGCATCAACCCTTAATATGGGTTGTTCCTCTCTATCTCTCATCTCGCCCTTATCTTTAGTTTTCTTTGGCAACAAACGTTGCAAGAGAAGCAAATCGATGGTGAGCGTCAATCAATTGCATCCTTCTGTGGTGACTCGAAACAGAACCGCCGGAATTCCCGGGTCTTACCAGATTTGTCGAAATGACCCGGATCCAACCAAAACACACCGGAATTTCTAACGGTACGGAACGGTATATGATCCATACCGTTCCGGCCGAATATCGGAACGTCCCGACCATTCCGGAACAGAAAACGGAACGGAATTCACAATTGATACGGGTCAACCGTATCGTACTAGTCAACACTATTATTATGATTATTAGTATTGTTTATTTCATTGTTTATTTAGAGTTAATTAGTTATTTACGTTAATTATTTAGTTAAATAATGATCGGACCTTGTTAAGCCCGTAAGAGTCTAGGGTTAGGGTTTTCTTTATCTATTTAAACAAGTTGTAGTCTCTAGTTATTTTTATCGAATGAATGGATTAATGAAAGAAATCTTTGTTCGATCATCAATAGTTGTTAGAATAGCGCCGTAGGCTATAAGCTACGTGGTCAAGTTTTGTCGATTTTCACAAAATCGTCAACCCCGTTACCTTCAAGGTAACAACAATTATAATATATTCTTAGTTGTAATAACCTTAATTGTATTTGAATTTCTTTGTTTCAGCAAAATAACTCTTAATTGCAACTGAAAATCTTTGCTTTAGAGAAAAATAAAGACAAAAATAAAACTATAAAATGATTCTACTAAGCTACGATGCATGGTAAACACATCAAATAAGAGAAGTTGTGGTGCCCATGTGCAACACAACAAATAAAAGAACCACAAATAAAAGAATGGAGGACTTGTAAGAAATAAGAAGAATGTGGTAGAATTTGACAAATAACTTAAAAATAACTCGGCACACATGGACATAGACTACACAATATTGTAGAAGGGGTACATACTATGTATCACTAGTGACAATGCATGTGTTGTGGTTGTAAACTTATAACCATTTTTTATTTTGTTATTATTTTCATCTGTTTGAATTTATTAGTCATGCATTCTCAAAATGTTTGTGATAAAAAGCAAGACCAATAAATAAAGATAGACAGTGCAATTCAAGCATGTGATTTGTATCCAAATGACAGCATCCCCCACTCCCAAATCCCACCTCATGTCCTTTCTTTTTGCCACAAAAACTCACATGTATACAAAATAAATAAGGTTACAATTTCTTTTTTTTAAGGGAAAGGTTACAATTTCTTATGCACAATAATATTGTTTTCAACACAAGAAAAGCAAACTAAGTTAAGAAAAAAAAAATCTCAAAAAAAGAAGAAGAAAAGATTAGAAAGAAAAAAGAAAAAAAAATAGAGCGAAAACTATGTGCCATAGTATAGTAGCAACCTCATATTCCATGAGAGATAAAAAAAAAGTATGAGATAAAGACCACTCATAAGACGAGCATCGGGTGATGATTTTTGTTGAATCATAAACTTTTCATTTAATTATTTTTGCCGTTCCTGTTGATAAACACTCCTTTAAGATATTCCCCGACTTATTGTTGAAATACTTTGATTAGCTGATTTTCTTTTGTGCCGGCAATGTGGGCTTTAGCCAGTGACGAATGCAGGATTTCATTTGACTACGGACCAACTTGTTAACAAAAGTGATTTTTTTTTTCTTTTACAGTACAACAATTATTATATATACATGTCGTATGTACATTTATTTCTTTTAAAAGAGTAAACTACTAATTGAGCAGTGGGAAAATTCTAACAAGTAACAACCATGTCGTAAGAACAATATTAGTTCTTATATAGTTGTAGAATTATACAAAAATAAGTTATAATTATTTAATTGTGAGGGGCCAAATATATTATTTATCTAAAAATATTTGAATTATATGAGGGTACTAATGAGAATATGAAACTTCGGAGCGACTGTGGCCCCAGTCCGCCTCTCCGTGTGTCCGCCACTGATTTCAACATCTTTGTAGGAGAATGTCTGAGCGTCTACATTATGATAAACAAAACAAGTGTGATAAAAAATCAGTAGGTTCCCGAATGTCAAATTGGTTGACAGCAAGAGTTTTCAAAGTTCACACACCCGTATGTAGTTGCTCCGTCTCATCTCTTTGTCCCCATTTGACATTGGGGGGGGGGGGGGGGGTTCAATTTGACCGACAAATTTAGCTGACGATATGATACGAATGTTTGCCTTTTTTTTATAGTATTGTAGTGTTAAGAGAGAAGTACAATGTTATGAAAAACTAATACATCTTCGTATTGTATCATTACCTTCATTTTCGGTCAAAATGAAACTCTAAAGTCAAATAGGGACAAAGAGTTGGGGCTGAAGTAGTTTATAATTGAGACGTATGCCGTTTAACCGCAAGAAGGCACTGTGTGATCGGTGTTTTGAGGTTAATATTTTACCATGAGATGAATTTGGTTCATCTTTCTTCATCTCTCAACCTAGATTCTTGTCCTCAAACATACTCAAATATTGTTAGCGCGATTCATGCACTATTTAAAGATAATATATTTGACCAAAAAAATCTTAATTTTGTTTTAGTTTATCAAAATTTTAATTCTCCCACAACCTCATAGTCACACTAGTCCATTATAGCAAAATCACAAGGCTGCTTTTGTTCTCTTCTTTTTCAAGAGTGGCATTGCAATGGCGTGGAGCTTGCATTTGAGGCGTCATGAATTACAAAAGATAAAAGAAAGTGTACAATACTGTTCATAAAGGAAATACCTTTCCAATTTCACTTTCTTTTTTGGCCCATATTTTTCTCAGGTTGTTATAGTTTTCCCTTTTCTCAGTTGTCATCCACGTTTCTCTCTCTCTCTCTCTCTCCACTTTCCACTTTCTCTCTCAATAAATTCGCCGGCGATCTCCGAAGACCCTCCAGTCCCCACCTCGGATCGGCAAGTTCCTGCTCTATACACTCGACTCTTCAGCTTTGATTGGATGATGAAAAGGTGAATTTTTGGTTGGCTTGTTGTTGAGCTAATTCATCACTGCTATTGATTTAACTTTGAATTGGGTCATGTGGGTTGAGCTTGCTTTGATCCATGGATAAGTGGGTATCCTATTTCTTGATTTCTGGGGTCTTCCCAAAGCTTATTAGCTAAGACAGATTCTGGGTTTTTGTTTTTGTTCATTTTCCTGAATTGGGTTATCACTAGTAGTCAATGATAATAATTGTCTGAGATGATTTCAAGGTTGGTTGTGATTGGTCTTATGTTAAATGGGTATCAACACAGAATATAGTTGTTAGGGTTTTGGATTTTGTTGGATGGAAGCTGCTAAATTGGGGGATAAGACCCATCATTTGTTTGGTGCAATGGTTCCAGATTGGAGGTCAGTTGGTAAAAGACCTATGGAATGGGATTTAAATGAGTGGAAATGGGATGGGGATTTATTCGCAGCAACTCCTATTAATTCAACCCCATCTAATTGCCTGAGCAAGCAGTTCTTTCCACTTGGCTCTGAAACCCCAACAAACCTGGCACCGCCTTGTTTGGATGGAACAAGTTTGGGAAGTGAAATAGCCAATAGGGAAAACGAGAAGCGTAGGAGGGTGGTGGTTGTCGACGACGTCCAAGAGTTGAATGATGAAGATGGGTCTCTTAATTTGAAGCTTGGTGGACAGGTCTACCCCGTAACTGATGCAGATGTGGAGGAGGCGAAGAGTGGGAAGAAGAGCAAAATTGTTGCAGCTACCTCGAACCGTGCAGTGTGCCAGGTGGAGGATTGTAGGGCTGATTTGACAAGTGGTAAAGATTATCACCGGCGGCATAAGGTATGTGAAGTGCATTCCAAGGCCACTAGAGCTTTAGTGGGAAATGTTATGCAGAGGTTTTGTCAGCAGTGTAGCAGGTCAGTTGTATTCATTGTTTCCCAAATCTAGTTTACCAAATTTTGGCTAATTGAAACTTCATAAGTTATTGTCTCCACTTTACTAATGTAGGCACGGTTATATTTCATCAAGATACTTGTATTTTGGTTTCTCTTCTGGTCAGGTTTCATGTTCTTCAAGAGTTTGATGAAGGAAAGAGAAGTTGCCGGCGGCGTTTGGCAGGGCATAATAGAAGGAGGAGGAAAACACACCCGGAAAATGTTGGTAGTGGAGGTCCTGCGAGTGATGCGCCTGGTAGTAATTATTTACTTATTAGCTTGCTGAGAATACTCTCCAACTTGCAAAGTGAGTACTGTCTTCCTTTAAACTTCACATGTTTTGCTTCTTTAAGCTAAGATGGTAGCATTTGATTGCTCGACCTAGAATTGCTGCTAATAGTTGTCTTTATCACTGACTTGTGGTTATCTTAGCTAAGTTGTTGTCCAGCCACACACTACGCACATGGGTGCAGGTCTTTGATTTTTGCTACTTCCATGCTGTAAATGAAACACTATAATTATGTTATTGTGTCATTAACTAAAAAGGAAAAAGCATAAGAACTTAAGGAGAAGGCATTAGTTTAGAGCAATGACTACAATTCTACAGCAGCACAACATCGGTGGAAGTCCTCTCGACATTCCAAATAAAACCTCCAAAACTAGTAAACAATTATAAGGATAGCTTAATCGAAGAAGTCAAAGAGCTAAAACCCTAGATCATCGTCTGACATCCTTCACCTCCGGCTGATATCCTTGAAGACTATGGAGGAAAACTTAGCATAGACTGAACATCAAATCTGAGACAGCAAAAGTTATACACACTAGAGTAGTGTTATTAATTGTTGGTTTCATATTTTCTTGAGTAGATTTAGAGGTCCTCAAGAAAGGAAATGAAAGAGACGGAAGTCGGAAAGAGAAGATGAGAAAAACAGCCAGACCTGAAACAGGTGTGAGATTTGGAAGCTTGCCTCTATGGGGATGTTTGGGAAATGGTTTTGGCGATGGACCCGGCCATCCGATGTGACACAAAACAAAGAAACTAACTATCCAAACACAGCTTTTACTAAACAAAAACCGTAAGAAAATCCAAACAACCCCTATATCTTGTCGAACGTGGGTTCCCAAATTTGTGTAGGTAAACTGAAAAATTTCTTGTAGAAGTTCATGTGTTACTGTTGAAGTTGTTTTTCAAGTGGGCGTCGAAACTATCATTGAGTTAAAAGCTGGTGGCAATCTTCCGTCGATCATCAGATTTTGGTAATTTTCAGTTTGAAATCCAGGATCAGATTAATGATCCAGTTTATATGAACGGTTCTTGAGTGAAATCTATAAAGACACCATATTGAGAAAACTTAAATCAGAGGGATCCTGTTGTGGATTTTAAGCCTATTATTATCATGTTGAAGGGAATTTTCGTGTTTGGTGTGAGACCGAAGAGTTATTTTCTCAGTATCCCTTGGAAATTGATCATATAGCCCATTATTAGCATAACAGAATTATATTTTCACAATAAGCAATAATAGTTCATGGCTGAACAAACAAACATATTTGTTTTCCATAGCCAAGTGAGGTTGATTGTGGTCATTTTGTAAGATATATTTGTCTTATAATTGTAACATGTGTAATTGCGTCCAAACATGAGATTTTTCTTTTCAAATTTCATCCTATCATGTATGCGGTACGAACACTCAACTGAAAGTATTCTGAACGGGATAGAAGAATAATGCTAAAAGCGCTTAACCATCAATGATGAAACTGACACTACTTGAACTCAAGAACCATTTTGGTTTTTAGCTTAACTTGAAAGAGGAGTATTCGTGTTTCACAGAGCGGCTAAGTCGTGGCTGAAACATTTCGTATAGAATGATGACTAGAACACACATCTAAGTTAAGCAGCCTTGTGCGCATTGGTCCTCCAGGGTTTTGAACCTAATGATCTTATTGCAGACAAATACAGTTACGGCAAGAATCCTTTTACTCATTGTGTATTTGTGATAGCCTGAAATTTGAATCAATTTAGGATAGATGAATTTCAAATGTCATGGTTGCATGCTTTACGTCGTTTTTCAGTCCCTTTGTTTGGTGCTGCTTTGGGATCACCACTATAAAAATATTTATGTTTATCTGAAAATGCAGCTAATAACTCGGATGAAGCCAAGGATCAAGATCTTCTGTCCCATTTGTTGAGAAACATTGCTAATCTAACTGGTTCAGATACTGGAGGGAATATTCCTGGTTCATCTCCTGTCTCCCAAGCTTTGCAAGCTGCTGGGACGCCAATGCCTGTGGCAACTCCAGAAAAGGTGTCGGGTTTGTTTCTGTTGGTTCTTATTAGATCTTAATCTTCTATTATGATTCACATATGAATGATTGATTGCATCGATGTTCAGGATCTGCCAATGACCAATGGATGTTGTACGTCTGAATCAGCATTTAAGGGGACAGAGGAAAGAACTACTACCGGAAGTACACAGAATCCACCACAAAACACTTTCTCATCGGCAGTTCCACGTCCTACAAGAGATAGCATTACAGCCAATGCAAGTATCGAAGGGACTGGAGTCAGGAAGATGAAACTGAATAATATAGATTTGAATAGTGTTTATGATGATTCTCAAGACTGTGCAGAAGACCTGGAAAGTTATCATGGTCCTGCAAGCATCGGAATACGGTCTCCTGATTATGCACCATGGGAACATCAGGGGCAGAAGTCAAGCCCTCCTCAGACAAGCGGAACTTCAGGGTCATTGTCCTCCTTGTCACCATCTAGCTCAAGTGGAGAGGTTCAGGTATGCTTCTGTTGTGGTATTTATTTCATGTACTGTTGCTGATGGAGATTTAATGTACAAATGTGGGGTTCTATTCTAGTGGAGGGGATATGATGAGGGGATAAGGAAATGGTACCCACCTCTCATTATTTTCTGTGCTTGGGTGAGGGATATGGGAGAGGATACCATATCATCTCATTTTCCCCTCCCCATTTTTGTCTTAAACCAATTTCCACAAGAAACAAAACGAGCCATCCATTAGGACAGATGGCATGAGGGGTTTTTTTTTTTTTTCATCTTTATTTTTAATCAGGACTGCTATCCATGAATTCTCCACCGAAATGAGCCATTTTGGGTCGGTAAAACCAAAATAATCTTCCCTGGGTGGTAAACAGCTATATAAACCTCTCTTGTAAGGAATAAATGAATTCTTGCTTTCAATGCCTGAAACCAAAAGATGAAGCCTCGGTTTTACACTTTTGGCATTGAACCTTAAACTGAGGGTCCAGCTCTCGTTTTCTTCCTTTCTGTGGCGTCTGTGCAAGGGTTGAAGCTCAAGCAACTGCACCCCCACTGCTGCAAATAGCGCAGAAATAAAAATAAAATAAAATAGAGAGATAGGCAGAAAATATGGGTCGGGCATAGAGAGAGAGAGAGATGGAACACAGGAAAAAGAGATAGAGAGATGCACCTTGACAGCGTTTCGCGTGAAAGATAGGGAGGGTGGGAGGGCTTTTAAGTCAACTATTTAACTTAACCTTGAGCTTTATAACCCGACTGAGGATGTGGACCATATGGCACTAGAAAGAACGTTAAGAAACAACAATGGAAAAAATTGAGATGTAAAGGCGTGAGCAAAGTCTAATCAACAGACATTCATTAACAGTTTGCAAGCAAGGTAAAGCTTTCAGCTAATTGGTGGAAGATAAAGATTAGGAAACTTGTTCATATGATATAGTCACATAGTAAATCAAAAACCCCTTAACTTGTGCTTCCCAGCTATGGGGGTGTTTGGACGGGAGTAAGTAGAGAGGAACTAAACATTCAACAACCTGAAAAAATGGTCAAAGATCTCTCAACATGTCCGGAATTCCCGAGGAAGAAGAGGAGTCCGGATTGAAACAGACCCGGAAATTCGAAACGGGTCGGAATTCCGGAAAATCCGGATCTCTCCGGGAAAAAGTGCCAGCTAATTCCGTGGGACAGATTTTAACTTGTTTTGGCCGACAAGCAGTGCACGTGTCAAAAAATAATTTGACCGTGTGGTCAATTTCTGTTACACCCGTGAGATTCTCTTCTACCCCATGAAAAAATCTTTTCCTTTTTTTTTTTTGAAAGCTACAAAAATCTTTTCAGAAACCCACCACACCACTTTTTCTTCCTCCAACTAATAAAACAAAAAACAAGTTTCTATAAAATACTACCTCCTTTATTTTATGGGACCACTTCTTCAACTTCACACCAATTCCTTCCCTATTTATTCGGCTGGTTTCTTTCTCCATTTCATCACCTAAAAACTTCACACCAATTCCTTCCCCCTCTTTATTCGGCTAATTCACACAACACACCCAACCAACATCGGAATCACCACCACCTTCAAATTTCAGCCTACCATCACCTCAAAAATGTCGCGACGTAAATTTCGACGACCTCGCTCACAATGATCCGAACCGCCCATCATTTCACTTACCTTATACTTGTACTATTTCGAAAATTTTCCCAACTTGGAAAATCGTTTAAGGTATGACAACTTATGTTGTTGCTCTATTTCTTCGGGTCGCGGTGTTACACTTCCTGCAGAATTCAGATCCTACTTGGAGGCTCTTCTCGAACAGGCGGGGGTGCTGAATATAATGGAGGTTGCGCTTATTGTCCATACTTTTTTGGTGAGGATATGTTACGCCAACCTAACTACCATAACCCTCTGGAATGTCGATATTTACCCTTATTGTATTTTTCGTGGACAGCGGGTTGATTTGACAATTGAATTTATTTCAAACTCATTGCAAATTCGTGATACTAGGAAACAATTTTTTTTTTGTTACAGCTGATGAAATCACTGAGCATATCAACTGCTCCATCAATGATTATTACCGATCTTTCTGCTTAGATCCTGTGTTTGCTGGCCAAGTGAAATCGAACAAACCTGAGTAGAGTTTGTTGAAGCACTGACTGGCTTCCACAATATTGCCTCGTTTGGGACATACCGACGAGGTAGAACCTTTCTTAGGTTTCATGATTCACTGCTTTGCTGTCAAGCGTTATTTATGTTGCCATAGATAATACAGCAAGTAATGGCTAGGAGGGTTGGTTTTGGTGTTCGTGGTGGTGGTAAAAATACTCCTCCATGCATCCCATATGGTGCATTTTTAACTAATTTTTTTGTAAGCCAACAGTTGCTACACCCAGGTGACGTTAAATGTCGAGCTCACTGAACCACCCATTGACGATAGATGTGTACGTTTGCTTAAAGGTTTTCCTCCAACTGTTCGCACTGCTGAAGTTGGTGAATCGTCTGCCCATGGTACATCATCGGCCCAGGGTCGTGCTAGCTCCTCTGACCTGCCTCGTCCTAGTGTTCCTATCATGAACCCACAACGCAATCGCTCAATAAGTATTGAGGAATTCGATGCTCGGATGGAACAGGTTCACAGGACCAAAAAAAAAAAAATTGAAAGGGTTGAAGAAAATTAAGAATTCTATCAAGGGTCATTTCTCTCATGTGTAGGCGGGTCGTCAACAAAAACAAGAGCCGTCTTCCTCAACTCCAACAACTTCGACAAATGATGCTTCATCCGACACTAGCAGAAAAAAATACTACTAAAAACTATTCGGCAGACTTCTAAAACCTATTCGGCTTACATGCTAGTGTCGGATGAATCATCATTTGTCGAAGTTGTTGGAGTTGAGGAAGACGGCTCTTGTTCTTGTCGACGACCCGCCCACACCTGAGAGAAATGGCCCTTAATAGAATTTTTAATTTTCGTCAACCCTTTCAATATCTTTTTATTGTCTGAATCTGTTTTGTCGAACCCCCTGTGAAACTGTTCCCTCCGAGCATTGAAATCCTCAATACTTATTGAGCGGTTGTGTTGTGGGTTAAGGCCGGCCCTGGACTTTCATGGGCGATGTTGGAAGCGGGGCCCTTCTAAACATAAACCCTATTGTGTCAGATTAATAGATAATTTATATAGGATGATAAGTTAAAAAGAAAAAAAAAAATAAGTTCTTTCAAAATTGAAGGCTAAAAATTAAGAACTACTCATGACTATGATTCAAATCAGTTAGTATTTTTACGGAGTCCAATCTACCATATCAGTTATATTCCAACAAACTATTTTTGCTCTTATCTATGTATTATGAATTTACTATATTACCCTTGCTACAAAAACATTATGGGGCCCCTTGGGATCGGGGGCCCTAGGCGACCACCTAATTTGTCTACTAGATGGGTCGGTTGGCCCTGTGTGGGTTCATGATAGGAACATTAGGACGAAGGTGCTTGCACGACGATGTACCACGGGCAGATGATTCACCAACTTCTGCAGTGCGAACAGATGGAGGAAAACCTTTAAGCAAACGTACACATCTTTCGTCAATGGGTGGTTCAGTGAGCTCGACATTAAAGTCACCTGGGTGGGCAATTGTTGGCTTACAAAAAAGATAGTTAAAAATGCACCATATGGGATGCATTGAGAAGTATTTTTACCACTACCACGAACACCGAAACCAACTCTCCTAGCCATTACTCGCTCTATTATGTATGGAAAACATAAATAACGCTTGACAGCAAAGCAGTGAATCATGAAACCTAAGAAAGGTTCTACCTCGTTGGTATGTCCCAAACGAGGCAATATTGTGGAAGCCAGCCAGCAGTGGCGGACGCAAAATTTTGATCAAGCGGGGCTTACTCATATTATATGTCTACAATATGAGTGTACTTAATTCAATATTTAAGATCCAAAGGGTTAGAAAATATAAATTTGCCATTTTGTAGGGTCCAAGATGTAGTATTTATAGTAAAATATTAAAATTACAGGTGGTTTTAATGACATTTTCGGACTTTAGAGGGGCTGTGGCCCCCACCGGCCACCCCTAGGGCCGCCACTGCAGCGAGTGCTTCAACAACCTGTACTCACGTTTGTTCGATTTCACTTGGCCAGCAAACACTGAATCTACGCAGAAAGATCGGTAATAATCATTGATGGAGCAGTTGATGTGCTCAGTGATTTCATCAGCCGTAACGAAAAGAATTTGTTCCCCAGTATCACGAATTTGCAATGAGTTTGAAATAAACTCAATTGTCAAATCAACCCGCTGTCCACGAAAAATATCCTCACCAAAACGCAAACTCCATTATATTCAGCCACCCCGCCCGTTCGAGATGAGCCTCCAAGTAGGGTCTGAATTCTGTCGGGAGTGTAACACCGCGACCCGAAGAAATAGAGCAACAACATAAGTTGTCATACCTTAAACGATTTTCCAAGTTGGGAAAATTTTTGAACATAGTACAACTATCAGGTAAGTGAAATGATGGGCGGTTCGGATCATTGTGAGCGAGGTCGTCGAAATTGTTACGTCGCGACATTTTGAGGTGATGGTAGGCCGAAATTTGAAGGTGGTGGTGGTTCGGATGTTGGTTGGGTGTGTTGTGTGAATTAGCCGAATAGAAAGAGAGGGAAGGAATTGGTGTGAAGTTTTTGGGTGATGAAATGAAGAAAGAAAACAGCTGGATAAATAGGGAAGGAATTGGTGTGAAGTTGAAGAAGTGGTCCCATAAAATAAAGGAGGTAGTGTTTTATAGAAACTTGTTTTTTGTTTTATTAGTTGGAGGAAGAAAAGGTGGTGTGATGGGTTTCTGAAATGATTTTTGTATCTTTCAAAAAAGAAAATATTTTTGTCATGGGGTAGAAAAGAATCTCACGGGTTGTAACAGAAATTGACCACAAGGTCAAATTATTTTTGGACACGTGCACTGCTTGTTGGCCAAAACAAAATCTGTCCCAACCGAATTAGCTGGCACTTTTTTTCGGACAGATCCGGAATTCCGACCCGTTCCGGATTTCCGGGTTTGTTTCAATCCGGACTCCTCTTCTTCCTCGGGAATTCCGGACGTGTTGAGAGATCTTTGACCATTTTTTCAGATTGTTGAATGTTTAGTTCCTCTCGTCTTACTCCCGTCCAATCACCCCCATTACATATGAGTAATATATGAGACTCTTGGCTCTGAGGTCACACAGGGAGTTCAATGCACACTACTGCATTATTTTGCACGGTAGTGTGTTTTTCTAAAATCTTTCACGTACAAATCAGAACCTAGTCCATACCCTTGTTTGGAGTTTAGCTGTGTATCAGCTTTTACTTGCTTGCATTTAAAAGAGTCCATGTAACGTAGCTTGCTAAAGTAAGTTACATAGTTGATGCACATGAAGGTTGTTGAGATAACTAGTCGCAGATAAGAAGAATGCCCAACAAGTGATACAAGACATGATTCAATTTAGAATAAAAATATTAAAGGCTAGAGGATATGGGTCATGAGGCACCGGAGAGAAACTATTACTGTATAAGAAAAGGCGCCATTTCGAACATAGGTTTCCGTTGAGTTTTAGTTTGACCACCTGTCTTTCAGTTTTAAGGATTGGATATTTGCCCCTCTATAAGTTGAGTTTTGAACAGGTTATATGTCATCTTCTTACGAAATTTCGTATACCTAGGGATTCAGAACACCTCTATATAAGTCTATGTTACTTTCTTTAACAACAATTTTTTTATTGGGTTCTTAGTTCTGTAATTAGCAGCAGGTTTAGACTACTGAAGGACTCTTTCTAGCTTACTGCTACAATCATTAGAACAGTGCTATTACATTCTTTCATGCATAATCAACTGGCAATATCATCCATGCCCTCAAGACATTGCTTCCCAACACTTTAATTGTGTCACCTTGTTGAGACATACCAGATCTTGGTACCATTTTCCTTCATCTTAAAACACAACATTTTCCTCCATTCGGCATTCGCACACAAAATCAATTCATAACTGCTCAGTAGCTCTGATTGTCCAGTATATTGTCAAGATCCAATGCCTAAACCATCCTTCTCACATTCTTACAATGCCTAGATACTCTGTTACATTGATTGGACTTCTACTTATTGATATTGTTAAGTTTATCAGGATCCTTCACTATTGTATGGTTTCCTGGATAAACAATAAATCTCTGTCTTCATCATGAACACTCACTCAAATTTGGTTTAATGTGCAATTAATTTTTTTATATAATTATCCCGACATGCTTATTATTGTTTGGCTTTAAGTCAAGATTATGTTTCTTATGCGATGGATAATTACTCTGCAGGGTCGGACGGATCGAATAGTTTTCAAACTCTTTGGCAAAGATCCAAGCAACTTCCCTCTTGCGCTGCGGAAACAGGTATTTTTGTGTTGTGCTTTTCCTGGTTTTGTTGATTCTTTTTTTTTTTTTTTTTTTTTTTTTTTTTTTTTTTGACGTTTGCTTCAAGATCTAAACTTTTAATTTTGGTGACTCAAATTCTAGATCCTTGAATGGTTGTCTAATAGTCCAACTGACATGGAAAGCTACATTAGACCTGGCTGTATTGTCTTGACGATCTATCTCCGGTTAGAGGATCCCATTTGGGAAGAGGTAATACTGTCTTTGTACTCCATTAATGAAGTCTACCAATCCCCATAAATTGTATATCCCTCATAATAACATAAACCTACGTGTATCTTGTACAGCTATGTGGCGATCTGAGTTCCAGTTTAACCAAGCTACTTAAGGCATCAGATGAATCTTTCTGGAGGAGTGGATGGGTCTATGCTAGGGTGAAGCATCGTGTAGCATTCATATACAATGGTTTGTTCTTCTGTGTTGATATTATTATCTGGGTTCTGTGCTGTTGTTTTTGTATATCTGTTTCTCTGGTAAGAGCATTTCCTTGGATAGAGTAATAATTTTCTTATTTCTTATGCTACAGGTCAGGTTGTCTTGGACAAACTACTACCTCTTAAAAGTAACAAGATTTCCAGGATTCTCAGCATTAGACCAATTGCAGTATCTTTCTCCCAGAAAGCGCAGTTCGTAGTTAAAGGCTTGCACCTGTTGCAGTCTAACTCTAGGTACCCCTAATTGAGATCACGTAGTTACCAAGACTGATCATTTGAACTTGGTTGGTTTTGTGTGGCAGCCTGTTTGGTTTATTCATTGAGTGCTGAAGTAAATTTTCTATTTTCTTGTTTCAGTTTGCTCTGTGCGCTAGAAGGGAAGTACCTGGTGCAGGAAAGTTGTTCTGACATGGGTGAGGAAAGTGATCTGGCCGTTGATCATGATCAGATCCAGTGCCTTAGATTTTCTTGCTCCATACCTGATGTTAGTGGAAGAGGATTTGTGGAGGTAAGGTGTCCTTTTGCACAGTAACCCCTTACGTTCTATTATGGTGTGAGCTTTCGGCAAAATAATCTGTGTGTGTGTGTACTTGCGCGCGTGCGCACATTTGTGTATGTGCAAAGACAATGGCGTGACTATCTTGTTTGCATTACGTCCTAGAGCAAAAAGCACTTGTATCTGCATTTTATTTTACCTGACCTGAACAGGTGAACTTGCTATTTGTTGTGTTCAGGTTGAAGACCAAAGTCTCAGCAGCAGCTTCTTTCCTTTCATAGTTGCAGAGCGTGATGTTTGCTCTGAGATTCGTACCCTTGAGACTGTAATAGAGGCAGTTGATACCCCTGATGACATTTCTTTAGAATCTGAAACTTTAAAAGCCTGCAATAATGCGAGGGAGTTTATCCATGAAATGGGCTGGCTTCTTCATAGGAATCAGTTGAAGTATAAATTGGGTAGCAAGGATCCAAACTTGGATCTATTTTCTTTCAGACGGTTCAGGTGGCTAATGGATTTCTCCATTGAACACAACTGGTGTGCTGTGGTGAAGAAACTTTTGAGCATTGTGTTCAGCGGTGCGGTCGATGCAGGAGGTCATCCTTCTTGTGAATTTGCAGTGCAGGAGATGTGCCTTCTGCATAAAGCTGTTAGAAAAAGTTGTAGGCCTATGGTGGAAATCCTCCTGAGATATATCCCAGATGGAATAGTGGACAAGTCAGGCTCAAAATTCCTATTCAAACCAGATGCTTCTGGTCCAGGAGGTTTGACTCCTCTGCACATAGTAGCTAGCAGTGCTGGTTATGATGGTATATTGGATGCTCTAACTGATGATCCCGAATCGGTAAGAACATCTTAGCTTATATATATCTTGTGATTTTCGTGCATATTAAGCATAACTTAGGTATAGTCGCCGGTCTGCATATTTTTAGTCATTGTGCGTACTTCATATTCATTGACTTGTCTTATTTAGTCATTGTTTTAGCTTTTAGGTTAGGGTGAATGAGATACATCCCCCTTGAGGCTTGAACTCATTACATGCGGTGTCAATCTTGTTAGGGAAATCAATAAGTCACCGGTGTATCTCTCTTAATGCTTATTCCTCTTCCTCCATTAATGCCGCTAATCCCATTTCTTTCCCATTCATGGATACCACCTGACAGTTTCCCCTTTTTTGCGGAATCATTCACCACAACAAGCAAGGAACACCACACCACCAGTTCTCTGTCCACAGCATCCACCAGGCTTAACCTACGGCCGATCACCACCACCACTAGACATCATCAGCCACACTTACCAATTAGGTAGCTGTTTCAGAAATCATTTACATTCACTGACGAATCTTCAACTGATAAATCTAACAACCAGAATGAAACTTGTTTCCTATTATTGCAATGATGTCAAGAACCTCGTTAGCTACATTGACATTGAACTTCTCCTTTCTTGACACAACCAATTTTGACCTGATAGCATGTGATTGGATCATACTGTCAGCAATAGGTGATGGTAAGCATAGTGGCAAAACCAAACTCCCATATTGGTGCTGCGTCGTCGATAAAACGTAACTTCTGTAACTCAATATAAAATAATGGAACAGTAGATGAGATGATGTCATGTATCAGAGAATGGGATTTTGAGAATAGATTTACAATCCCATTTAGGCAAACTTTCAGAGGTTTGTCGTCCTTTATATCATCGTACAATTTTCTTGGTATCTAGGTCATGTTTGCACTGGAGCAGGGTTGTGGTGTTGGTGTGTGCGTCTCTGGTGGTGATGATTTGAAATGGCTCATGGGGAGTTTTTCGGGGTTTTTAGTGATGGTGTCGGTGGTTGCAGTGGTGACAGTGCGTGTTCTTGGGTAAGAAGGTGAAGAATGTTGGGTTTTGGAAGATATTAAATGACAATAGGTTAAATAATTAAGTTAAACAAAGGGGTTTATGAATTGATATAGAACTTTGTTTAGGTTTAAACAAGGGTTGAAGTAGTTGATGGAACTAGTTTTTATCGTCCATTTTGGGCTAGACTAACTGGCTCGCTAGTGGGAGGGTACTATGACTAGTATAGGGGTTTTTGCTTGGGTGGTTGGTTCCTTTAACAAACCCAACCTCAGGTGTTGTTGTAATTTACCCTTTAGGTTTTGTGAAAAGTTCAACTCTTTCCTACCCAAATGGATTTCACTTCATTTACTATATTGCTCTTTTGCGTGTTTCACTTTTCACATTGTCATTAACATTACAACAACACCTGAGGTTCGGCATGACTTGTTTACCCATGGTCTCTAATGTACCTGCATTACTTCTAACTTCTCAATTTGGTTCTTATAAGCTCTGCCATGAAATTATGGCTGTTTAAATTATTGGCTTTTACTTGCTTGTTGGTGGGATACTCGAAGGGGCCGGAGAGGGGTGTCACTTGCCCTACTGCTGGTGGGATACTTGAAGGGGCCGGAGCCTCTTGGGGACAAGGGGTGTCACTTGCCCTACTGCCCCCCCCCCCCCCCCCCCCCCCCCCCCAATCCAAAGTTTCCAAGAAATACAAATACATCACCTTTTGCTGATATATTAAATTGTGCCCCCTACGTTGTAATCCGTGTCAATATGTATGCCCTCGTAACTGCAAATACCTCCCCCTTTTTAGCTGCTATTTTAAGATTGTGCTCCTAAAATTATTAGACAACTAAGCTGCAAATACCTCCCCCTTTCAATATTTTGTCGAGTACTAGCTTAGTGAGAATATATAACTGAAAAATTCTGAATTGTGCCCCACTCTTGGCCAATTCCTCGCTCCGACACTGAATTACTCGAGACAGGATGTGTTGAAAACTTGTGAAAAATCCGGTCTTTCAGGAAACTTTTGTCAATGGTTTGTTTCCTTTTTTCAACTCTACTAACTCAAGATTTCCTTTCAGGTGGGTATTGAAGCATGGAAGAGTGCCCGCGACAGTACAGGATCAACACCATACGACTACGCATCCCAGCGAGGATACCACGCCTACAACCATCTCGTCCAGAAGAAAATCGACAAGAAATCATCACTTAATAACAACAACAGGCAGGTAGTAGTCGACATCCCCAACACCCTACTGGAATACAACTCCAAGCAGAAACTGACGGATGTGCAGAAGTCGGCTAAAGTTGCTAGCTTCCACACCGAGAAGAATAATGACTTTGTTGTGATGCCATCAGTCCCCTTGAGTTGTGGTATTTGCCAGCAGAAGATGATGGCATACGGAAGAAGCCCTAGATCGTCGTCGATGGCTCTCTATAGACCTGCATTGCTATCTATGGTGGCCATCGCTGCTGTCTGTGTGTGCGTGGCTCTCCTCTTTAAAAGCTCGCCTGAAGTTCTCTACATTTTCAAGCCCTTCCGGTGGGAGCATTTGGGTTGTGGATCGAGCTAGTTGTAGCAAAAGGTTAATAATAATGTAGAGGTAGGTAACAGTAGCTCCCCTTATTGTTTTTTTGAACATTTTTGTTTCAACCCTTTTATTTATTTCTCATATTTACGGAGACAAATGCAGATAGCCAGATAATTAATTACTATTGGGCTGCATATAATCATAGATCTAGACCCTGATAGAAGAGTATTGTTATTATTATGTAAAATTCAACCATCTTGGTTGAACGTTTAACGTTTAATGTGCATGGAAATGTGGATTCACATAAAGTTTGGAGGGATTAATCAAGAGACGTTCTTTTATATCCAGAACGGCCTCATATTTGTTTGATCTCTTTCGCGCACTTCATTGTGTGTATGTGTTGTGCGACGCAGGTCTTGGATCACAACTGTGGGCGGAAATTTTTGTATGTTGGGTCATAGTGCAGGCAATATCTCTACCATGACCGATATAGGCCAAAATAAGTTTTCTTTTTGGTTGGCAAATGCAACGCCCTACAGTCAACAGGAAGAGATAATTAGTAATCTTCTCGAGACTTAGAGATCATGTTTAGTGAAATATCCAAGTCGGAATTTGATGGCATAGAGCAGTTTAGTTAATATCCTCAAAAAATGCACTATTACGCAGAAGAACTCCTTGAAGGCTATCAGACTGAGATTCAAAGGATTTTTTTTTTTTTTTTTTATTTATTTTTTTTTTTATTTTTTTTATTTTTTTTTTTGCACATGGCAACCTTGTGGCTGTCAAATCATTTGGAAGAAAGAAAACTCAAGGTCCATATATTTTGCAATGCACTGCTTCTGTATGAGGAAATAATAATTGAGAATAATGATGTGTAAATCATCATTATTAGTCTATAAATGGAATGGAAGAACATGATAAAGGAATCAAAGGACATCTCACTTTTCTTTTCTGTTCTCTTTTGTTGGTGGTCATTTCCTAAGCACAACTAATATGAAATTCACACAATCTTTGTAGGCCTTCTTTTTTTCTAAGGGGAGACGTTAAGTGGAATTTGGAAGCTATTATAAATGATTTCGTTTGTCTGAATTACAGTTGTGAGTCATTTTAGAATATGGGCTGTCCATTTTTTCGGTACTTGCAATATTCAGAGTATGGGTGTCTACTTCGTGTGCTGTCGTATTGATTGTCGTGACATAAATGTCCATTCAACTCTTGAAAGATGATAGAAATTCTTTAAAACTTTCTTTTCGATGTACCTCATCACCAGTTGCACCTTCCATTTAAGCAATTTGTTTTATCACAATCTCTGTATCTCCTTCGATCTTTGGTTGTTCTATGCCGATCTCCAAAACCAGGGCTTCTACCTCTTTTGCCATGTTATCCCATCTAAATCGAAATGTTTTTGTCTTGATGAAATCACCGTGGTGATCTCTGAGAATAGTGTCAACACCAACATTTGTGTATAGATACAACCAACCGCAATCATTATTTAGCATTTGCTCTCCTGTTTTGATTACAAGTTCCTTTAGAAAAATGTACAGTACTAGTATTAACCACTCACGAGCCGCCAGGCAGTCCAGTTCTCTCACTAGCCACTCATAAGAAACTACGTGGTATGTTTAAAGTTCACTTTCAAAATTAGAACTAGTGAGTTGGTCCACTAAACATAGAGTTGACACTTGTAACAACGTACATAATGGTCTGATTTTTCAGAATTTCTAAAATTTTATGGATTTAATTTGCTTTCTCTAAAATAACCATAAATGCAATCAGTTTAAATGGCTATGAACTTAGTGCTTTATTACACAAAATCTTACTGCAGAGTAAATAACTTGTGAACACCTCAATTCACGAAAATATTTCAAATAAAAAATCACATAAAAGGTATAAAATTCTCCATTTAATTTAATTTTTTTAAATATCTTTCTAATAAAAATTGCAAAAAGGTAAAATAAAATCTCATTTTTTCCTTAAAAAAACTATATTAAAATTATTATTTTTTTTTATAAAAAAGAAGCTTTGACTTGTGTTGACTTTGATATTCCTATTAGGACCAATCAACATCATTACACCATTAGATAATCCAATCATCCCCACCCAGGTTGGGCTGCCAAATCTTTTCACTCCCCCCTTTTTCATATTCTGAGGCTCCAAACAGTCAGGGTGGGGGTAAATAAATTCCAATCACTGTCTTGATAGTGAAAAATCAAGAACAACAACAGTGGTGGTGGTGGAGATTCACATGTGTACGATACGATGAAGATGATCATGTTGTGTTTGTTTAGCAAAACAGTAGTGATGGCGAAAGCCACGGACGTGGGGTATAGATTCCCCCTCAATATGATGATGATGATAAACCCCAGAAATTACTCCTCCTGCCAACACAACAACATGGGAGAGCAGAGAAGATGATAAAAAAGCAAGTGATTGTGTACTATTATTACCACTATTACAAATTCCCTACAGTTTTTATGCTTCTACTATTAGTTAGTTAGTGCCTACTTTTTCCATTTGCCCCATTAAATTCAGTGCTCTCTGAGATCTAGCATTCCCCAAAAGCTGCCCACTTTCTCTATCTCTCTGGCAAGAGGTCTTTGGATCTGCAAGTGGGTTACTGCCTTCTCTATGTTTCCAGTTCTTGAATTCTTGAATTTTCTTGTGAAACCCATATGACAAAATTTGTTTTTTTTTTAAGTTGTTTTGATGTTGTTGGATTAATGAATTGTGTTGTGTTGAATTTAGGGTGCTGATTTGGTGATTTGGTCATGTGGGTTTTGCTTGCTTGGATCCAAGGATGTGTCAGTGTGCTTTTTCTTGATTTCTGGGGACTTATTGAAGATGATTAGGAGCTGTTTGGTTTGGTTTCTGTTCCCCTGATTCAATTTCTTTTTGCTGTTGATTTTGAGGGTTCATGCTTCTTTGATTTGGGGGTGTTTTTTTTTCTGGTACTGTGGCGTGTAATTGAATCATTTTCAAGAGGAATCAGTTCCTTCCCTTTCTTTTAGGGTATTGGATTTTGAGTGATGGAGGCTAGAGTTGGAGCAAAATCTCAACATCTCTATGGTCCGGTAATTCCCGATATGATGGTAGTTGGGAAGAGAACCATGGAATGGGATTTGAATGATTGGAGATGGGATGGAGATTTGTTTTCAGCTACTCCACTTAGTTCAGCACCCTCAGACTGCCGGAGCCGGCAGCTTTTTCCGGTTAATTCAGCAATTCCACCACCTTGTTTGGATAATGGAAAGAGGGAGTCGGAGAAACGTAGGAGAGCGGTGGTTGTGGAAAACAATAGGGAGTCGAATGGTGATGTTGAGTCTCTTAACTTGAAGCTTGGTGGACCAGTGACTGATAGGGAGGTGGAGGAGAAGTGGGACGAAGGTAACAATGGGAAGAAGAGCAAAACTGTCGCAGCTTCCTCAAATCGTGCGGTGTGCCAGGTGGAGGATTGTCGGGCGGATTTGACCGGTGGAAAAGATTATCACCGGCGGCATAAGGTCTGTCAAGTGCATTCCAAGGCCACTAGCGCGTTGGTGGGAGGTGTTATGCAGCGGTTTTGTCAGCAGTGCAGCAGGTTAGTCATGTCATTGCACATTTTTTTAAGCAATTTTATATGAGCATTCATGAATTTTTTCTCGAAATTTGTTGCACAAGACGGATAAGTAGAAGTTGATTTGTTTAGGTTTCATGCTCTTGAAGAGTTTGATGAAGGGAAGAGGAGTTGTCGCAGGCGTTTGGCAGGTCATAACAGACGGAGGAGGAAAATGCCCCCAGAAACTGTGGTTACTGGAGGTTCTTTGGCTGATGAGCATGGTAGTAACTATCTACTAGTTAGTTTGCTGAGGATACTCTCCAATTTGCACAGTAAGTGGCCATGATTTGCTTATGGTAATGCATTTTTTCAGTCTCCAAGTTAATGTTGAAGGAAGGTATTACTGTCTATAAGTATTTAAGGCTGTTAAGCTACGTACATGGACTTCCTATTTTGCCTGAAATACCCATGTCCATCAGAAATTGACAAACACGAGGGTTGGCTGTATGTGCCAAATTCCCATACCCCAACTCGAAAGAAAGATCCTTCATATTTGATGGAAAATATGCTATAGTTTGGTGATTAGGAACTCTTTTGACCTTTCTCATGGGCCAGCGATAGAAAAAATATATCTTCTTCGTTTTTAATTATGTTGATACCATGGGGATGTTTTTCAGTATAATGACACGTCTATACCTTTAGTATGTATGCAAAACCCATATCCAATGTTTGAACACATCCCTTTATCCTGCCATTTTGATAGGACACGTAAACCCGTAACTGCTATTGGCGCTTATAGCTGAGTTTGAAGTTACTAGGTGCTAATATCTTGTGATGTGAGCATTAGAATTTGAAAGTGGATGCTTACCGCATACCAACACTTTGTACATGATTGTTCCCGCTGCCCACTTATTAGCCTAAAAAGCCTTTGAGTTCATTCCAGGCTAAACCTTTAGAAAATCACTGTGCATGGTTATTTTGAGGTTTGCTAACTTTTTCCTATTTTCCGAGTTATCCAGATTTTATTCAAGATTTCAAGAATTATCTTCTTTAATTAATATACAATATGAATCTTGTTGCTTTAGATGTCAGGTGGTTGGCTTCAACTCATAGAAGGGAGCTATCTTCTTAAGTAGTTGACTTGTTGGATGTAAATCAAGATGATTCAGTGTTAATTTTTGTTATCTTGTTTGGTGCTGTTTAATTTATGATCTATTAGCTGGCAAAAGAATAAGTATATACTGAAAGAAATAACATGAGAATGCAATCAGTAGGACCAGGTAGTTTCTTTTGGGTATTAAAGAAGCTACTCTAGTCTTCAGAAAAATCTACATTCTTACATTAGATTGCTGACTTTATCCAGTGCACTGTTCGGCTATACCTTGATAAACCAAGAACCGGTACTTCGTTCATGTTGACTACGGAACTGGCTTATTATCCAAATTTTATTATAGTAGTTTCAAAATAGAGTTTTTCGTGTATATGTGTGTGCTTCAAGATACCTATAAACTTCCTCATTCTTAGATAGAAGGTAAGAGTTTCTAGGTGCAAGGCATTATCTAATCTGTAAAGTTATGGTTTATGTGATGATTTACGCCATCATTTGATTGCATTCTTTTGGTATACTCAAATAAGCACAAGGATGATGTATTTCAAACTTAATGTGTTAGTCCGTTTTACTTTATTTATTCGTAATATTTCTGATGCCGCTTTGACATACAATTTTTTGGTCTCCTTGAGTGCAGCTAATAATGGCTCGGATCAAGTGAAGGATCAAGATTTGCTATCACACCTAATGAGAAACCTTGCTAGTCTTGCTGGCTCAAATAGTGTGAAGAACATATCTGACTTATCTCCATCTTCAGAAGATTTACAAAAGATTTCGATGCCAATGGCCAATGGAACTCCCCGAGAGGTTTCAAATCCACTTTCAGGGGGTCGTAAGTGAATCTCATTTCTTGGTTCTTTCAATATGATCAATTAGGTATTCTGAATCCAACAAGGACTAATGAAAACATATAACCACTTTTGTGTTTGAAGGGATAGAGAAAGGAACTTCTACAGACAACTCGCAGGAAGAACATCATAACACTTCGTACGCAATCTCATGCCACACACGAGACAGCAATTCTGCCAATGCTAGCATCCAAGAGAATGGTGTGGGAAGGATGAAAATGACTGACATAGACTTAAATAGTGTTTATGATGATTCTCAAGACAGTGTAGAAAACCTAGAAAGTTATGAAGCTTCCGTAAACCTGGGAACTCAGAAGTCAAGCCCTCCTCAGACAAGTGGGAATTCAGGTTCCACCACCACACTGTCACCATCTAGTTCCAGTGGAGATGCTCAGGTATAGTGATTGTTCCACAATTTTCAACTAAGTTATCTTATCAAACCTTTTTAGAGAATAAAACCGTATAGGGCATAATATTCAGTCGGAGGCTGGAAAGATATTAACGGACTCAGAAGTTAATACACGGAGTGAAACATTGAGAAATCAAGAACGATGGTGTAGATAAAGTAAATCTTGACTCAAGATATACTAATGGGAGATCAGTTTATTACCTTGGACTTAACTTTTTAGGGTGTCTAGTGATAGAGGTCATGCTTTCTTGCAACTAAATTGAAGATATAAGGATCAAGAAAGTGAAGATCTAAAGAGTGCATCAAGAGTGTTGTGTGGTCCTGTTGAGTCAGAGGGTATTTTCATGGAGCTCTTGTAGACCTGTAGGATGTACAGAGTGAAGACATGATACCAAGCATTGAGGAGTTAAAATTATTTCATACCTAAACCAACGTTACTTGAAGTGATAAAAGGCGATGAATACACATTACTGAAAGTATGGAAGTGATACTCGAAAATATTTTGTGGGACTTTGAACTAGGGACGAAGGGACCAGTTACTATTGAGTACGTAACTATGGTGACCTGAGATAAGCGTTGTAGACAAGTGATTTGTTGGTGTATATGTTCGAGCTCTGTTTGAGGCCTGGGCCGTATTGGTGCGATTTTGTACCACTTGAGAATAGGGCTACAATGATTGTTGATTTAGTAGGCCAGGTTAATATATGTTTATTATTTATATCTAGTTGCGGAGTTAATTTCTTATATGTGGACATCGATCAATTTTTCAGGGTCGCACAGATCGAATTGTTTTCAAACTCTTTGGGAAAGATCCAGCTGATTTCCCTGTATCCCTGCGAAAGCAGGTATATTTCCAATGAGAAGTGACCTGTGGGTGTGTTTTGATAAATGTTTAATTCTTCAACCTGAATACATTTGTCGCTCATTCAAACTCCAGGTTCTTGACTGGTTGTCTAATAGTCCTACTGATATCGAAAGCTTCATAAGACCTGGTTGTATCATCTTAACCGTCTATCTTCGGTTAGAGAATACCATGTGGGAGGAGGTAAGCATATCTTCCCAAACTTGTTCAGCACTCAATCCTCGAAATTCCCTTCTGGTGACATAAGTTGGGGGTACTTCTTACAGCTTTCCTGCCATCTAAGCTCCAGTTTAATCAAACTTCTCGAGGCATCTAATGAATCTTTCTGGAGGACTGGATGGGTGTATGCTAGGGTGCAGCATCGTGTAGCATTCTTATACAGCGGTTCGTCCTTTTTGACAATTTTGTGTGTTTGGTTTTTAAGTACTTTTTGTATTGGCTGCTTAATTGATAGAAGAATAATTTCTTGTTCTTAATTTTGCTACAGGTAATGTCATATTGGACACACTGTTACCTCTCAAAAGCCATACAAATCCCAGAATTGTGAGCATCAAACCCATAGCAGTACCTTTCTCTCAGAGAGCTGAGTTCTCAGTTAAAGGCTATGACCTCTTGGATACTACCTCGAGGTATCTTCATCTAATGATGCACATTATTCGAGAATAATCCTATGCACCTACTTATTGTCGGATTAGTTTTGCAACTTTCTTTTCAATGGAAGATTTGAATTACACGTCCTTGAATGTGTCAGGTTGCTATGTTCACTGGAAGGGAAGTACCTGGCTCAGGAAAGTTGTTCCGACATGGCTGAGGATTGCGACAGCGACGATGAAAACCAGTGTCTGAGCTTTTCGTGCTCTATTCCAGACGCAACTGGAAGAGGATTTGTTGAGGTCAGCAGTCATAACTTCTTGTAGTTTGCTCCATGCTTTTAGTGCATGTTTGGTATCCATGTTTTAAAACAAAATTGATAAAAAAAAACACTGTTTTTCCAAGAAACTTATTTGACAGCGCAGTTTTCATGCCTGTTTACAAAAAAAAAAAAAAAAAAAAAAAGCAGCTCTTTAAAAAACAGCAATTTTGGTGTTTTTTTGGGTGCTTTTTCATACTTCCGGTGGTTAAAGGTATTCCAACCCTGATTGGATGCATAAAGTAACAAATATATGTCGGTACTGTACGTAAAACGCTAAAAATGATATTCGAGCAAATTCACATAGAGATTTAGACGTTTAGTAATGTTGCCAAATGTGTTTCTGATTTTAAACACTGTTTTTTCAGCACATACCAAACAGTTTTTCATCCTGTTTTAAACGCATTTTTCAGCATGTTTTTTCTCCAGTCTTTCTTGTTTTTAAAGGGATACCAAACAGGCTCTTAAGTGATTCGCGAGTATTTCCGAAGTAGACCCCTTCAATTCTTTTCTCGTTACTTTCAGATCGAAGACCATAGTCTCAACAGCAGCTTCTTTCCATTTATAGTCGCGGAACCGGATGTTTGCTCCGAGATCCGTACCCTTGAAAAGTCGATAGATTTGGTTGAATCATATGATGACGTTCATGCAGAAATGAAGCAAGCCAGGAATGATGCAATAGAGTTTATCCAGGAAATGGGTTGGCTTCTTCACAGAAACCAGTTGAAAATAAGATTGGCTGGCATGGATCCCAACGTGGACCTTTTCTCTTTTAAAAGGTTCAGGTGGCTCATAGACTTCTCCATTGACCATGACTGGTGTGCTGTGACTAAGAAGCTTCTGAACATTGTCTTCAGTGGTTCTGTGGATGCTGGAGTTCATTCTTCCATTGAACTGGCAGTGCATGATACGTGTCTCCTCCACAAAGCTGTGCGTAGAAATTCCAGGACGATGGTGGAATTCCTCTCAAGATATGTTCCTGATGGAGCTATGTACAAGTCGCGCTCGAGCTTAGTGTTTAAACCAGATGCCACTGGTCCTGGGGGTTTGACGCCACTTCATATAGCAGCTAGTAGTGATGGCTTGGAGGGTGTTCTGGACGCTCTAACTGATGATCCTGGATCGGTATGAACATCCTAATTCTTACCTCACATACTACTCTTTTATCTTAGGATTGCACAACGTTAAAGATAAAATCTGGATTGAATTCCGCAATTTATGTTTGAATCTATATGTCATCATGCAATGTCTTATTTGGGTAAGGGATGAATGGGGGGGGGGGGGGGGATAACTTATGTATAAGCTATATTTTCTTATCCCCATTCACTGCATTTTACCCACATGCTTATACCAACCTGGGTGGTATAAGCCACGGTAAGGAAAGAGGGGGATAAAGTGGGTAAGTGGGAAAAAGAGGAAAAAGACAAAATCAACCCCATATAAAAGATAGATGTGAGAACAAACCCTAGTAACCAGTTGTTCTTTCATCCCCCTTCGTTCTTATGCATCTTATGCTGTCTCATATCCTGTAATAACCAAACACTCGGAACCAAAAAGTACTTATCCTGCCTTATCCCAGTAAAATCATATCCTAACTCATATCCCGGTATATCTCTTATCCCCGTGATTTTTATCCCTTACCCGAGGCCTATATTTCCTGCACGTAATCAGGATGTTGAAATTAGGTTTAGATAAACATCTTCTCTCAGCATTCCTCTTCGAGTTACTTGGGGTTGGCTCTGAGAGCTGATGTACAAGTGTCCCCTAAACTTCATGAAATCGTTGCTTTGCAAAGGCATTGAGTAGAGAGAAGGGGAAAGAATAAGTGTTGTGGATGGAATTAAGATGTATGTTGTCACTTGTCAGTAAGAATTCGGAATGAATGAAATCTAACATGTCCATTCAGGAATTAGAACCTCGAGGATTACTATTTCCCTCATTCTGCTCGTTTCCAGTGTCACATTCTCATTTAAGAGTAATTAAGGTCACTTTTTGTCGCCTTTGCCAATATTCTCTTTCTGATCCGTCTCCACAACATGTTCCTCTTTCAGATAAGAAATGGATACATTTAACCACCGTCGGTAGGGCTGAGAAAAACTCGCCTAAATAGGCCACCCCAAACCACCACGACCCAAACCGGTCCTAATTTAGCATCCATTGATGCTACAAGATTGGTTACAAGTATGGAATTATCAACCAGAAGCAGCTTTGATTGAACCTGGTCCGGTAGTTGGCGAAGCCGTACCGGTCCGATTAAAGTTCTATATGGAGAAATTACATATTTTAATTAGGTACATAGTTCAAAAATTAAGTTTTCTAAGCCACACAATCTTCCTAAGTAATGTTCCTCAGGTTACTCCGTCTTTTCTAGCAAACTACTTTATCTTTTCAACTCCAAAAATTATGCTTATGTATATTTAAAAAATTTAACCTAATAAATCTTTTTTCCAAATAAAAAATTCAAGAATTACCACCCGTTTAACCCAGCCCGAATCGGGCCGAGTCGATGAGTTAAGTTTGGTTTGGGTTTGAAGAACAATTGGATAGGTTTGGATTGGGCATTCTCCAACCTGAGCCTATCGGGTCGGGGGCGACAATTTCGACTAAAGTTGCCCAGACCGATCCGCGCTCCCCCCTAACTGTCGCCATTCTCAAATTTCCTTTTACACGTGCTTGGAAAGTTACAGTTTTTTTTTTCATTAATTCTTTCATTTCTATGCTACTAATATGTAAAACCTCAAAAATTCAGGTGGGGCTCGAAGCGTGGAAGAGTGCCCGTGACGCTACAGGCCTGACACCGTATGACTACGCATCCCTACGAGAGTATTATACCTACATCAACCTCGTCCAGAACAAAAACACCAAGAAATCAGCAGGAAACAGGCAGGTAGTACTCGACATCCCCGGCTCACTATTAGACTACACCACCAAGCAGAAACCAAGTGAGGGGCACAAGTCTGCCAGAGTCGCCAGCTTCCAGACTGAGAAGAGGGAAATAATGGCTAAGGGGCTCCAGTTAGCTTGCAGTTGTCAGCAGAAGATGATGTCGTACAGAAGCGCTGGGAGGACTTCACTTGCATTCTACAGGCCTGGAATGGTTTCTATGGTGGCCATCGCTGCTGTGTGCGTATGCGTGGCTCTTCTCTTCAAGAGCTCGCCTGAAGTTCTTTACGTGTTTAAGCCCTTCAGGTGGGAGCATTTGGAGTACGGATCGAGTTAATAAACATCATGAATAAGGAGTATATAGCAGTAGCACCACTTGATTGTGTTGGTTGGAGTTGATATCTGTTATCTATGTTTTAACTTGTCTGGGGGTAATTATACTGGTGAGATACTGGTAATCTAATATGTACTTATAACTTTTTGGTTTGATGTTGTGAGTGTATGAAATGTGAATTCTCAGTAAATGCAGTTGGAACCATAAATATTTAAGGGGTGTGTTCAATAAATAAATAAATAAATATTTAAGGGGCAATGTGTTTGATATTTGAATTCTCATACATAACTAGTGTGTTTGTTTCTCTCTAGATGTTCTCGTGGAATCAATTTTTATAGTTTGATTTTTGTTCGTGAATTCACAGTTCTCTCTAGATATTCTGTAGGCCACGTTTGGGTAGCAGCATAAAGGGCTAGCATAGCATAACTTATGCTCCTTTTTTTTTTTTTATCTCGGTGTCGGTATAAGGGGAGTATAAGTTATATCCCCAACAAAACTTTTTCAATTTTGTGAAGAAAAGTTATACCAGCTCTCCCGAGATATAAGACTGAGTAAGGGGAAACATCATAACTCACTAATTTTTTTTTGACCAAAATATCCTCGTACCTTCACTCTAATTCCTACCCCTTATCCCCAAACCCCACCACATCACTCCAAATTGTATCATTGTTGTCACCATCACCATCCGTCTGCCACTAGTGCACAATCTTCTTTATCTTCCATTCACTAGTCACAATCACCATGAACAACCACCCTCTCCACCATTAATTCCAAGTAAAATTACCATTTTGAATACGAAGCTCGCAAGAGTTCACCATCTTCCAATAATTTGGTTAATTAAATTAATTAACGATATAAGTTTGTCCATTATATAGTTTGTTAATTAAGTTTATCAAAATATGTTTAGTTAATCTGTGTGTTTTAATGCAAATTATAATGCTACCGTCTACAAATTCAAAATCACGACAATGTCGGGTAATGTGGTCATTTTCACATTAACCCTTCATCATATCCTACATCTTATCTGACAACATCAAACACACGTAGCCCACATACCTTATCAGGACTTATCAGTAGGGATGGAAACGGGTCGGATTCGAATCGGATCAGGCTCTTATCGATCCAGAACCCGACTAGTAGAAATGAGATCCAGATTCGGTCCAAATTCGTTCGGATCGTCACCGGATTTGGATCGAATCGGGTTTCATCAACTGATCCAAATTCAATTTGTAGATCCATATAGTACGAGGTCGGATCGGATGCAGCTCGGGTTTGCAATAAAATAAAAAATAAGCATTATTTCATACGCTAAGGCATTTTCTTAAGTTATGAAGTATAAAACACAAATAAATACTTTTATAAGTTGAATTTACTACTGTATGAAGTGTAAATGGGAAGTTAATAGATGTATATTTGTAAAACACACATAGACGTCTCATCGAATCGGGTCAGAACCCCGTGGATCTGCTCTCATATCCAAATACAGGTTCAAATCCGATCATGTATGGCTTTCCGGATCTAAATTCGGTCAATTTTTAATTGGATCGGGTTCGAATCTGATTCATTCGGGTCGGATCGCTCGGATCTCAGATTGGATCGGACCATACTGCCATCTCTACTTATCAGACAACATGCTTATCTCATTTCTTATCCCAGCATGAGCATTATCCTTACATAACTTACCTGCTACCCAAGCGAGGCCTATAAGAATAATCGTTGGAATATTTGTTATTTAGGGCCAGTTTGGGAACGTTGTAGGGGTGCTAGAAGCTGTTGTGAAATAACACGTGGAGATGAAATATTGATATACCATTTTTTTTTTATGTCTGCTATAACTAACTATGAACCTGCTCCGAGAGTAATTGATAAAAATATGTGGTATGAATCACTTCCATAAAGATAATTTTTTGAAATTTTGAAAAAGTGAAATGTTAAAATTGGTTGTCGCATATCCTCCTCTGACAGCAAAACTTGCTTGAAAAAGTCAATCATTCATTTTTACTCAACACACTAAAAGCCGCTTCTATTGTCGAGAAACATATATGTTTATAACAAAAACTTTCTGAAACTTTACTTAATGAATGGTGAGGAGCAGATCTTGTTATATTGACGCATTGCTTGATGCAACTAAAATTTTCTCTTTATGTACTATGGAATAGGGGTGACAACGAGTCGGATTTGGATCGGATCAGGCCCTTCCCGATCCAGATCCGACCAGAAGACATGTGATCCGGATCCGTTCGGATCATCATCGGATTTGGATCAGATCGGATCGGGTTTCATTCAGCTGATCCAGATCCGATCCGTAGATCCATATAGTAGGTGGTCAAATCGAATTCGGATCGGATCTGGCTTGAGTTTGCAATGAAATAGGGAAAATAACATATAAAAATAAACAATATTTCATACGCTATGACATGTTCGTAGGTTATGAAGGCTAAAAAACAAAAGAAATAGTTTTGTAGGTTGGATTTACCATAGTATTATTCTTGTAAGTGTAAGTGGGGAGGTAATGAGGGTACATTTGTAAAGCATACATGTACGTCGGATCGGATAGGGTCGGAACCCTGTTAATCTGCCCTCAAATCCAAGTCCAGATCCAAATTCGTTCGGGTCTGGCTTTCCGAATCCAAATCCGATCCATTTTCAATTGGTTCGGATTTGGACATTCGTCCTGGATAGCTTGGATCTCAGATCGGGTCGGACCATGTTGTCATCCCTACTATGGAAGGACGAAAGTGGATAATTAGAGCTTATGAAGGGAAAAATAAGTCAATTAACTAGATAAACCCCGGAGGCAAGTGTTCAGGAATTCGACCCTCTTCGTTCAAGTTTCATCATCCACTTTTACTCTCTCCCGGAGAACCCATCGCCGGCGATGTCGTCGTCCTCGTCGTTTTCCCTCTCATTCTCTTCCTCTCTACTTCCATCTCCCCTTACCCACCAAGACAAGGACAAGACCTCCAAATTATCAACCGCAACCATCATCACTATCCTATCCAGACCATCTTTCCGCTGCCAATCGGCGGCGGTTTCCTACTCTTCCCGAAACTCTACCGACATGAAGCGCCACTGGAAGGTCGGCGAGTACCCTGGAGCTTCCGACCCCTCCCGAAATAGAAACCGAAATGGAGATGGAAATGGAAGGTCGAATAGGCCGATGACCCCCATTAATAACATTAAGAAGAAGCTCGATCGCCGGAGTGAAGCCGCGGCTTGGGTCTGTACTGTTACCGAAACCTTCTCCGACCATATCCAGAAGAAGCAATGGCTTGAAGCCCTCGAGGTATGTTGAAAGAGAAATCTCAGTTTGTGTCTCTGATTGATGGAATCAGTGAAATTGTTTACCCTTTATGTTGATTTCAATTGGGTTGAATTGAGTTTGTTTAATTATGTTAGAAAGTAGACTCATGTTTGTTTAAGAGGAACTATGGATTGGATATACGAGTGTGACAATGTATGTCTCGTGCCCAATCCGGATATAGAGACAAAGGGATAGTGCAATATGACATATTGGGCACAAGAGGTTTGTCGAGATCACTGACTATTATTATTGGTTGGGTGTCATGGATGTGTTGCTAGACACCGCTCCATGTTAGTAAGGGTTACTACCAACTATATAGAAACATATGGGGTCACACGTCAAATAGAGTAGATCTAGATTTGGGATTAATTAATATTAATTAATTAATAGAAGGATCATTGTGCAACACCTTGCAAACTTAGTAGGGCTAATTTGCAAGGAAGGGAATAATTCTAGTTCATCTAGAATTAGGAAACTCTTTTATGGAAACAACAAGGAGTTGTTGGAGTATATAAAGAGGATTTAGCTTCCTTCCCACACTAATGTTATTAGACATAACAAAGTGAGTGGGAGAGTGCAAAAGAGAGAGAAAGACAAAGCTAGGGCCAAAACCCTAGCCCGTCCGCCCCTTCCCGTCGGCTCAAAGAGGAGGCCGATCCTCCTCTTGTTCCTTGTTGCTTTGATCTTCTTCTCTCTTCCTCCGGGTTCAAGCTAACACTTGTTTGAAGGAAGAATCTAGATCTCACCTCTAGACGTGGATCAACCGTAGAGACGAGGACATCATTCTTCGTGTGATCTCACAAATCAAAAGGTACACAATACTATGTCTCTTATCATGTTATGATGTCTCCTCCTGACGATCCGTGGTGGGCATTGAAGTAGGAATTAACTTTTTGTTATTCTGGTGTGTTACCTACTTCAAAACCCAACAGCATCATCCGATGGGGCAACATCAATAATTGTCCTCTTTTTGGGTAGCTGCTTCCGTGGAGCTTTCTTAGCCTTGACAGGTTTCACCACTTCATGACCCACATCAATAGCCAACACTGGGTTGATCAAATCCTTAGAAGTTAGGGCTGCAGGGATTGATCCTCCTTTGAAAAAGTATAAGGTTCACTGTCATCCTCAACAAACTGGGGGGCTTTAAGGATGAAGGCCGGCGGTTTGATAACTTGAAGGGGTTGAGCTTCAATGGGTTCAACAGGAACCGCCATGAAGACCAAGCCTGATGGGGCTGAGACAGGTGAAGGGAGAAGAGGAGATGAGATTTCCAAGGGAGGGGAAGAAGTTTTAATGGGTGGTAAATTCTGAATGAAAAACGTGAGAGATCGTCATCTTCTTCTGAAAATTCAGGGTTGCGGACCGCCGAGAAAGGCGAGCGGTCGCCGGAGAGAGAGCCCATCGTTTCGTTGCAGGAGAGAGAAATGTTGGAAGATGAAGAGTTTAAGTTTTTAAGAAGAGATTGCTTACGATGCTCGAAAGCAGTTAACGAAAGTGGAGTAATAATGGGGGTTCATGAATGGTGTCGTGAACCGAAAAACTTGGTTGGGAACTCGAGTGGGATCGAGTGTCGATTGGAGACGATTGGGAGGGTAACGAGGCGCCAAAATTATCGGGTATAGAGGGTAGGAGAGAAGAAATGCCTGAATAGGGTAAAGACTGATAGTTAGGTGGTGTTGGGTCGGGTTGTGGGAGAAGAGGGAAGAAGGTTGGTTAAATGGGTCATACGCTTGGAGCGAGAGAGTTGGGTCAGGAGAAGAGAAAGAGTTTGGGTTGTAAAGCTGACCCGATGGAAATGGGTCTTCGCCCGGCCCTAACATTCCCCTTGGATACGGATTAAAAGGCCCAGGTGGCCAAGCATCATGTTCCCACCCATCGAAAGACGACTCGGGAGTAAAATAACCATCCGAAGATGACCCGTCTGCAAAGGAGAGAATCAGATTGTCGTTACTCATTTGGGTCACATCTTCCTCACCCGACTCATCCGGTGTGCGGGTGAGATCCACCACCGTGGTCCGAGAACTTCCCACCGCCCAAAAAGCTTTCAACTTCGTCGTGAATAGGGGTTTACCGGCGACAATATGGAAGTGCATAGATTCATCGAAAGGAGAGTTGCGATAACGATCTTCAAGGATTTGAAGCACTTCCACTAAATTCCTTCTGCATGTCCGATTAGAATGACCCACAAATCGACACTTGAAGAAAACCTTGAAAATATTTTCATACCTAAAGGAAATCCAAATAGGCGGATGACATGGGTCGATGGGTTTGATGTAGCTCCCGGCGTTAAAGGTTCATTGACGTTGATTCTCACCTTAACTCTGAATTCCTCCATATTAGCAAAACGTTTAATACCCCAATCAACATGCAAGACTTCCCCTGCAACTTTTTTAAGATTCTTAGCTAAGTCGTGATAAAAGCCCTCCATAGGTATACCCGACATTCTAATCCAAGCATCCATTGTTGGGAAATCCGGCTCCGAGATAGCAAAGTTGAGTGGCCTTTCTCTGAGCACTAAAGTCTTGCCATGCAAACCGATCACCATAATCAAGAAGCGAGCCTTGTCTTCATTGTTGAAGCAGTGGAAGAGGAAGCACGAACCCTTCTTTTCAACCCAAATCTTATCTCTTCTCTTCCAAACTTCATCTACAAGTTGTTGAATAGCAGCCGAGGACGGGGTTGATTCTTTGGAGTTTGAGATGAATCTTCTAATTATGCAGTTCTTCCACAAAGCTCTGTAGACATTCACCATATTAGGGTCAAGATCTAACATGACTCCTCTCTGATCAAGCTGCTCTATGGACGAGTTATTAGAAGAGCTAGGAGGTGAGATGGAGTGGGAGTTCCAATAGTAGGCCATTGGCAAAGAAAAGGAAGCTAGAAGCAAAGAAAGAGATAAACTGAGAAAGAGTTGAGGAGAATAGGCGCCAAGTTGCAGATGCGCCGTAAAGAAGAGGAAGACGAGAGTGAAGGGGTTGGGATAGTCAGGTGGAGAAAAGGAGTTGCAGACGGGTTATTGGTGGTAAGTGCCGAAAGAAATGATGAGTACTTGAGTAGTACTCGGGAATGAAGGGAGATCAAAAGAGAGATTTTGGAAGGAAGGAAGCAAAACAGGAGGCAATGATGGCAAGCTCGTGCATGAGCAAAACCTAGAGAGAGAGTAAAATTGGTTGTAGCATATCCTCCCCTAACAGAAAAATCTATGCTTATAATAAAAACTTTCTGAAACTGCCTTAATGAATGGTGAGGAGTACATCATGTTATACTAACACATTGCTTGATGCAACTAAAATTTTCTCTCTATGGATAGGGATGGCAATATGGTCCGATTTGAGATCCGAGCGATCCGACCCGATTTGATCAGATTCGAACCCGGCCCAATTGAAAATGGATCGGATCTGGATTCAGAAAGCCAGACCCGATCGAATTTGGATATTGATTTGGATAAGAGGGCAGACCATCGGGTTCTGACCATATCCGATCCGAACGAATCTGGACCGGATCTGGATCCCATTTATGGATGGCAACGGGGCGGATCTGGATCGGATCAGGTCCTTCCCGATCCAGATACGGCCAGGAGAAATAAGATCCAGATCTGATCCATATCCGTACGGATCATCACCGGATTAAAATCAGATCGGGTTTCATTTAGCTGATCCAAATCTGATCTGTAGATCCATATAGCACGTGGTCGGATCAGATTCGACTCGAGTTTGCAATATAATATAAAAAACAACATAAAAAAATAAACAATAATTCATACGCTAAGACATGTTCGTAAGTTATGAAGCCTAAAAAAAAAGAAATAGCTTTGTAGGTTGAAGTTACTATAATATTCTTGTTCTAAGTGTAAGTGGGGAGGTAATAGGTGGTATATTTATAAAGCACACATATGTGTCGGATCGGATCGGGTCGGAAACCGGTGGACGTACCCTAAGATCCAAATTCAGATCCAAATCCGTTCGGGTCTGACTTTACGGATCCAAAGCCGACCCAGTTTCAATTGGGTCAGATTCGGATCCGATCCATTCAGCTGCTCGGATCTCAGATCGGATCGGACCATACGGCCATCCCTAATCCCATTTCTCCTAATCGGATCTGGATTGGTAAGGGTCTGATCCGATCTGAATCCGACTCGTTGCCATCACTAGTACTATGGAAGGACGAAAGTGGATAAATAGAGCTTTATGAAGGGGCAAATAAGTCAATTGAACAGATTAACACGGGATGCAAGTGTTCCCGATTTCGATCCTCTTCAAGTTTCATCATCCACTTTCACTGCCCCCGTCACTGTTATCTATCACTCCCTCCCGGAGAACCACCGCCGGCGATGTCGTCATCCTCGTCGTTCTCCCTATCATTCTCATCCTCTCTCCTTCCATCTCCCCTTACCCACCAAGACAAAGACAAGACCTCCAAACTATCAACCGCTACCATCATCACTATCCTATCCAGACCATCTTTCCGCTGCCAATCCGCGTCGGTTTCCTACTCTTCCCGAAACTCTACCGACAGGAAGCGCCACTGGAAGGTCGGCGAGTACCCTGCAGCTTCCGACCCCTCCCGAAATAGGAACCGAAATGGAGACGGAAATGGAAGGTCCAATAGGCCGATGACACCTATTAAGAACATTAAGAAGAAGCTCGATCGCCGGAGTGAGGCCTCGGCTTGGGTCTGTACTGTTACCGAAACGTTCTCTGACCATATCCAGAAGAAGCAATGGCTTGAAGCCCTCGAGGTATGTTGATGAAATCAGTGAAATTGTTTACCCTTTATGTTTATTTCAACTGGGTTGAATTGGGTTTGTTCAATTATTGAATGGGATTGGTGGGTTTCTCTTTGATTGATGGAATCAGTGAAACTGTTTACCCTTTATGTTGGTTTCAATTGGGTTGAATTGGGTTTGTTTAAATATGTTAGAAAGTAGACTCGGATTTGTTTTAATAAGAAGAAAACAGAAGTGAAAAATAACACAAAAAAGATAAAACAAACTTACATAATAAAAGCCAACTAAAACGGTGATGATTTGAAGGACAATCTCGTACGACGACGATCTCCGTAAAGCAGTTCTGATTGAATAATCCTACGAGGCGAATTGCTCCCTAGGATAAAAGTCATTCCTGTACTGTAGACAAAGAAATAGTGTACAGTACACGGCGAACAAAACTATGTTTGAGAGATTTTGAGAGAATAAGATAAAGATTATTGGAATGAATAGAATGAGATGAGAGGCTGTTATTTATAGAGATAAGGGCACCTGTTACTAATAGTTGCAATTGTTCATTTCAAACTGAAAGGTTACAACTTTTCAATTCAAAGTAAGACGCGCAACTATTTTACATTCCTCAATTGAGAGACGTCAACCTTCAATGTCTCATTTTTCATTCATCAATCAATGATTTTAACGGGTGAGATCACGAACTAATCTCTTTACTTCTATAGTTTTATGTAAGCTCTCTCAAGTGAGCTTTCTCGAACCCGGGTTTGAAGTCGGGTCAAAAATCAAAATCATATTTTCCAACAAAATATTGAGTGGAATTGGTGGGTTTATGTTTGTTTAGTTGAGTGATTATTGCCTGTTCAAATGTTCAGGTGTTTGATATGCTCAGGCAGCAACCCTTCTATCAACCAAAAGAAGGGAGTTACATGAAACTCCTTGTCTTGCTTGGCAGATGTGGGCAACCAAAACATGCCCACCAACTGTTTGATAAAATGGTTGAAGAAGGCCTTGATCCCACTCCAGAGCTTTACACCGCATTGCTTGCTGCTTATTGCCGAAGCAATCTTATTGACAAGGCCTATTTGATTCTCGACACCATGAAGTCTCTACCTCTTTGCCAGCCTGATGTTTATACTTACAGCATCCTGATTAAGGCTTGTGTGGATGCCTGTAGGTTTGAACTAGTTGAGTCTCTCTATGAAGAGATGGACGAACGGTTAATAACTCCAAACACTGTCACTCAAAACATTGTTCTGAGTGGCTACGGAAAGGCAGGGAAATATGATCAGATGGAGAAAGTGCTTGCAGGTATGCTTCAGAGCATTGAAGCAAGGCCTGATGTGTGGACCATGAACACTATTCTCAGCTTGTTTGGCAACCAGGGTGAAGTTGAAATGATGGAGAAGTGGTACGAGAAGTTCCGTGGCTTTGGAATTGAGCCTGAAACACGCACTTTCAACATTCTTATCGGGGCTTATGGGAAGAAACGCATGTACGACAAAATGTCATCTGTGATGGAGTACATGCGTAAGCTCACATTTCCTTGGACAACATCAACTTACAACAACGTGATCGAAGCATTCTCAGAAGCTGGCGATGCGAAAAATATGGAATACACATTTGAACAGATGCGTGCAGAGGGTATGAAGGCAGACACCAAAACTTTCTGCTGTCTTATTAAAGGATTTGCCAATGCAGGCATCTTCCACAAGGTGATTAGTATTGTCCAATTAGCTGAGAAGTTGGAGATACCAGAGAATACCTCATTTCATAGTGCTGTTATATATGCTTGTGTAAAGGCTGAGGATGTGGTAGAAATGGAGAGGGTGTATAAACGAATGAAAGATAAACAGTGCCCCATAGATCTGACAACTTACTCTCTGATGGTGGATGCATATAGAAAAGAGGGAATGAGCGACAAGGTCTTTGAATTGGAGCAAGAGCAACAGCTGCTGGGTGTTACTTCTCCTAAACTTACTGAGGAGATTAATTCAGAGACCTTAGTTGATGTCTAACTGAAATAATTTAGGAGTGTAGGTTCTTTAAGTTGCTGCATTTTAGGTGCTACTATGTGGGGTTTCATCTACAGAGATGGTGGTTGATTAGGTCATCAAGCCGCCAAATACAAGGACAGACTATTGTTATAACTAAAGCTGGTAGTATGTCTGTTATCATGTACTCCGTAAATCTCCCGGGATACGGAATCTTCCATAGCAAGCTATTGGAGCATCCCATCTGTATAAAGCACTCCACTTTTAAGAGGTGATCAATTTTTTCCTAAAACTTAAATCTTCTAGTCATGAAGGGAGTTGTTGCCTTTGTGTATGGATTGTATGCCATAGTTACTATGATCAGTTATGCCTTGCTTTTTCTATCAGTGTTTCAGAAGTCCGAAATTCGCTGTATCCAGATTTGATGTGAACTGAAGATATTAATTAATGTTAATAGTTTATGAATTTGATGGTTATGTGATGGATTTAAGCAGTCTTTCATTTCCACATTTTGAAAATCCAAAGAAGTTGCAAGTTCTTATGGTGTCATAATTGTTCAGGATTACGGCTCCGTTTGGTTGATGGTAAAATATTTTCCTGTAAAATGTTTTCCCTTGTTTTGGTGTTTTTGGTTCTCAATTTGTCACGTAAATCTCTTACCGAGTACAATATTTTCCCTTAAATAATGTAAAATGACTTGCACGTTTAAAACCCATAAGCCATCCGGAGTGTGAAGGAGCGTGACAACAACACATACTAAACCTCCGCCACCAAGAACCACCACTGTCGCCACCCACCTCTACCCCACTGCCACCACCCTGACTGCCGCCACTACTCCACCACCACCTCTGCCACCAACCACAAAAAATATACTTTTCAAGTGTCAACCAAACACAATAAAATGATTGTAGAGAAAGCTTTTGCACAAAAAATATTTTACGTGTAGAATATTTTCCTTTGTAAAACATTTTACTGTCTACCAAATGGAGCTTACATATCAGCTACACAAAAATCACAAGCCTAGTTTATTAAGTTACTTCTGGTATAGCTCTCACAGTTGAGTTAAAGGGTCGGCCACGTAGTTCCATTATGGTTAAACCCTCGACTTCCAACTAGCTTTCCAATAGACCCTTTAAAATAAATATAGAAATATAGAATCCAGTCATGTCTTTGCCTTTAATCATATGTTTTATATCAGATGAAGAAACTCGTAAGCATTTTATGATGAACTTGTTTTCATGTAGCCTTACAGTGATGTGTGTGCCATTACTTGATGTGGCTTGTTTGTCTCTATGCACAGTTTGTTATAATTGATCCTATTAGTTACAAAGCTATCAAGTCTCTCATGATTTACATACTCTAACCTAAATTTTGGGTTTATGTCGTGGGTTGTTTAATCATTACCCAAGTGGGAAAAATTTACTGTGAGATGTGAAGGCAAGTGGGAAAAATATGTGCAAGCAGGTGACCCCTGGGAATAGTATACCCTCTTATGGGAAACTAGCGAACCAACATCTGCCCAAAACCTCTGTTAAAAGTATTTTACTAAAAACAGTTAAACTAGTAGTAAATTAGTAATTCAAATATTTAAAAAAAATACCTATGGTAAACTATATTTTATGAAATTAAAATTAGTATGCACTCTTATTCACATGCTGTTCGATAGTTTTCCAATAATAGTATACCCTCTTATTGGTATGCGAACCAATATGTGCCCAAAACCTCAGTTAGAAGTATTTTACTAACAACAGTTCAACCAGTGGTAAATTAGTAATTCAAATATTTTAAAAAAATACGAATAGTAAAATATATTTTATAAAATTAAAGTTGGTAAATAAAGATGATGGGGAGATAAAAAAAAATGATTAGTAATGATGCGGGGAAAATATGAGAAATAATGATGATTAATAATGCAATGTAGAGTAGGGAGAGAGAATGGGAGGGATTTGGGACCTACCAACTTGAAGTTAAAAATGGAGATATGACGGTTACATATAACCAGAGTAATGGTCCAAAAGACGCTTCTATGCTTTAGTATATAGATTGGGCATTGAAGAGCAGTTATCCCAGAAGGATCCATTGAGGTCTGAGGCGGCTAATCAGCTATAATAGTCTTGTTGGTAGAAGATGATAGAGTTCAGCTGAACTTCATTCAAGAATTGATAGAGGCCCAGTGGTAGCTGAAATGAAAATCTGAGCATACAGGAGTCATAGAAATCTTGCTGACAGAGGATCTGAAATGTTGCTAGTGTTGTGGTGAACAAAATGTTTAGAGGTGATGTTTTGCCTGAAGAGAAGAGTTATTGTAGTTGGGAAGGTGTTCTTAAGGTTGGTGTTGTCGCCGGAATGTGATGGCGGTCTTTGTTGAGATTTGTCCATATCGGGATGTTTGGAGCTTTGTGTTTAGTTAATAAGATCCTGGGCTACTCCCGTCATGGCCTACTGTTTTTTAGATTGATCCTTATTGGTTCTAACAGTTTTTTTGTGGAAGGGTGTTTGTGCGTTTCAAAGTTTGTGGAGGAGTTTGTTGGTGTGATTTCTGTCAGATGAAGATTGATTTCAGAGAGATTTGCTGGGTTTATTTAGTGGTTTGAACAAAGAGTTAGGAGTTGTTGGTTCCAAAGATGTGGATGTTCCTTTGGTACAGTTGGCGTTGTTAGTTTTTGCCTGCACTTTGATTAGGAATCACGATCTTTTATTCAACAGGCTTAAGATCTCCAAAACTTAAACTGAGGTTGTGAGACATGCTATAAGCAAAATAGTAAATACTAAAAAAAAATACACTAAACAGCGAAGATGGAACACCGTTATTCAGTGGAACTCCATACTCTCCCTTTGGTTCAATCCTTGATAGTTGTACACGAGAATGGAAGAGGAAAGTAACCAACCTATAAAACTGCAAAGATGAAACAACCAACCCATCGGAGCTCATAGTCATCTATTAGTAGTAGGGAAGGGACCTATAGTTACCTCTCTATTTATTAGCTTTACCCGACTGTTTGTGGAGCCCAAATCCAACTGCAATATTTAAGCGATTTTGAATAGGACAATGAGCAAATTGGGGTTACATTCTCCTGCTTGCTCTGCTAAACACTTAGTTTGGGGAAGTTGATAAACCAGAATAAATCAACAGATACTGCACTTGGTGGTCAAGTAGTGGTGGATCAATCTGAGGCTGGACAATCAGAACAGTTTAGGTCACAGTAATGCATACTAGGAGGGGAGGTCTAGCGGTAGTGTGGCCGACAGAGGTGGACGTGGCAGGTAAGGTGACATTCTATAAATGCACCACAAGGGATACCTGCGTGACGCTAGTGTGTAACATGACTCTTCAGGCGCATCAGGAGCTGGTCTTTTGGGTACCTTTTGACTGATGCCTTTAAAGATCGTATAAGAGTGAATGACAAGGATCCTGGATTCCAAATAGCTTTTTTAGGTACAAAATCAGTGTTGGGAGGAATTTCGTGGTGTTGATCTCTGAAAAGAGTAGATTTCTTTGAAGTGTGTCAACTTGGGAGATGGGTGACCAGGAGAGGGAGAGTTTTGCTTCTCTGTTACCATGTTTGAGATGGTTTAATCGAAAGAAGATTAATGTTTTAGATGAGCTTGTGAAAAGAAGTTTATCAAGTGAGGTTATTGAGGGACTGCTTGTTGAAGTGCAGACTCCTTATGGGCCAACAAGCAGATCTAATATGTACCCATCTCTGTCTCCAGTTGATCTCCTGCATCAGCACCGGACAGCACACACTACTGTTATGCTACTGTTATTTTGCATTAGTCTCACTGGGATCAACTACAAGAGGTTGTAAAGTTCAAGATCTTATTACTATGTTTACAGGATTTCAACCTGCCAACGAAAGATCAGTTGTCTACCTACATCATTAACGTTTTGGCTACTGTTGTTGATTTGTGTGAACTGACTAGGCAGATTGTTCCACTTCTGACCGAGGAAGTAAACCATTTCCATTTATACCTAATGAAAATACCATCATGTAGTCAAGGTTTTTTCTGTTTTCTGCTTGGTTTCTGTCTGATGTACATTGCCCTGAACCAGTGACCATGGAAAATTGTTATCTGCCAATGGACAAGACTACTTGAGCTCGTTCCCAATCAGATGATTCATACAACATAACCACTATAATTGTCTATTTCTCGCAGCTATTTTTGTGATTTTTTCTTCTCACAATACAGAAGTATAGTGGCCTCTTTGCATTATAGGATGCCGGTCTGCTTGTGCTGATGAACTTGAAAACACATTTAGGACTATCACATCTAGTGAAATTGATTGTCTTTATAAAAACTTCAAAATATACCCTTAGGTCTGCAACTTTTATTCCATCAGCTAAGATGGTGAAGAAACGAACTTCATCTTCTTTGGGGAGAATGTGTTATGTGTTTCTGCAGCTGCCTACTGTTGCATTGCCCTTTGGGTATGCTGATTGATAAGGTCAAATGCTGGAAAATGATGTTACACTGTGATGCAAGGGACGATATTAGTTCAACCTGGCCTGAAATCTAGGATTCAAGACACGTCATGGCGTACTTCTTTAATACTTGCGCAGTTAATTTATTGTTTCTAGGGGCTGATAGATAGATTTATTTGAGATAGTTAGATCATGTATTCATGTGTATCATATGCTGTTGGATGCGCCTGTTAGGAGAAGTGTAAGTAGTAGAGGTGTAAACGGTTTGGTTTTAGCAGCAAAAGCCCAAACCTAAACTGAACCTTATATTCTTGGTTCAGTTTCTATTATATGCGGTCCCGTTCAGTTTAAACCAAGGTTTGCATATTAATACATATTATTACTTAAAAGTTTACTTAAGTAAAAAGAGTAAACTTAAATATGAAAAGCTAAACATATAAAAAGTAATGACTCAGTCAAATCTACCACCATATGCTTGAACTTTTAATACTCAAAAACTCAAGCAAAAACTAAATGAATATGAATAAAATCTTCAGTTTTTTGCTTGAGAGAGTAAGTATTTTATCTTTTAGATACACAACTTCGTGCATATCCGTTTGAACTGTTTGATTTGGTTCACTCGTTTCGTCTCGGTTAATGTTTTGTACAGTTTATCTCGGTTTGGTTTGCCAGTTTGAACTTGCACCCTAGATGGTGGTATCAGATCGTAGTAATTTATGACACATATTAAAAGAGGTACATTATTAGGATTCGAATCCCCCGAAACTGAAGAAGACAAACAATATCGAACTCAATCAACAGTTGGAAGGTGGAACTCGCTAATCGTGACTCCATGAATTGAATTGGGATTCAGGGCTTTGATATGTAAGAACATTATGATATAAGGAATAGAAGAACTGAGATGAGAGAATACAGAAATTTGACCTAATTGATCAAGAAAGAATCAACAAAGTGACCCGAGCTGGGTTCTAACTGGTTCATCTGTACCTGGTTAGAGCCCGCTACGGGTCAATGAACACTATTAATGGTTAAGCGAAATGTATCTCTCTTGTAATCCCTGGTGTATCCGTTGGCGGTGTAATGACGTATGTGCCCCCTCTTATCTAGTTGCTTGACCAAATTACCCCTCCCTTTAGTAACCCTGCTGTCTTATTAAAGGATATTTTATATATGCTTGTGTAAAAGGCTAAAGATGTGGTAGAAATGGAGAGGGTATATAAATGAACGAAAGATGAGCAGTGCCCGCTAGATCTGAAAACTTACTCTCTGATGGTGGATGCATATAGAAAAGAGGGAATGAGCGACAAGGTCTATGAATTGGAGTAGCAAGACCAACATCTGTTGGGTGTTACTTTTCTTAAGCGTACTGAGGAGATTAATTCAGAGACCTTAGTTGATGTCTAATTGAAATAATTCAGGAAAGTAGGTTCTTTAAGTTGCTACATTTCAAGTGCTACTATGCAGGTTTCATCTACAGAAAGTCAGAATTGGCGGTTGGTTAGGTGATTAGGTCATTAAGTCGCAAAATACAAGGATAGATTATTGTTATAGCTGAAGTTGGTACTATATCTGGTATCATGTACTCTGTAAATTATCCAGGATAAGGAATCTTCAATATCTAGCTATTGGAGCATCCCATCTGTACAAAGCACTAGTCCGCGTATAAAGAGGTGATAGAATTTTTTTCTAAAACTTAAATCTTCTAGTCGTGGAATGGATTTGTTGCCCTGATTTTGTTTATGGATCACATGCTATAGGCCTATATTTACTATTATTGGCTATGCCTTGCTTTTTCTATCAGTGTTTCAGGAGTCTGAAATTCTCTGTATCCACATCCGTTTCTTATTTGTGGGAATCCGAAGAAGCTGCAAGTTGTAGTGTCATAATTGTTTGGGATAATTTACATATATAGTTCTGGTATAGGCGTATAGCTTTTACAATCTGAGCCAAAGGGTCTGCTATGTAGTTCCACTACGGTTAAAACTTTAAACTCCGTATGGCTTTTCAATAGAGCCTTTTCAAATAGAATATACAGATTCCAGTATGTCTTGGTCTTTAATTGTGTGTGTTTACCATAAAAGAGAACATCGTATTAAATCTAGAGATGATTAATATTTTAGTTCAGATGAAAGAACTTGTCGGTATCTTTATATGAATATGGTGAACTTTCCTTCTTCATGAAGGCTGACATTCTTTGTAGCACGAGTTCGGGTGCTGGTTCGGGAACTGTGTGCGGGTGTGGCAAATTCCACAAAATCAAGGGTGCGGGTGCGGCCGGGGTGCAGCCACATTATTTATATTTTTATCTGATATTATTAGCGATACCAGTGTACTAATATAATAACGACAATAATAGGGATCATATTATAATCGAACAGAAATTCATACACAAATTCGAATATACAAGGTTACTATATCAATAGTATAATCTCTTCATATCGATGTTCGTAGCTGTTGTAATACCCCGTATTTTTGCTAAGGGTTATTTTATAATTTCGATAAAAAAAAATACTTGAGTTTTAAAAAAAATGATAATATTACTATTTCAAACTTACTCTTAATGTGTTTTCTTTAATTTTATAAAAGTGCATTTTTTATAGTTAAAGACATAATAGTTTATTTGGAGTTATTTGGTAATTTTGTTTAATGTAAAATTTATCTTTTTATGTGCTAGATGGTTATTGGAAATTGCATTTTTACCCCTCTTGTTTTTTTCATCTTTTACTCACCATCAACTTCTAGTATTTTTTTGTCAACCCTCTTTTTCTTGTTATTCCAATTTCTACCACAACTATGTTGTTGGAAGACTTTAAATTGTACTTCAATCCTCCTCCAATCAACCAAGTCAAACACCTATTTTATAATTATATGAAGAGACTCTCATTACATATCTCCATCATTAATTTTTTTTTTCATCTCCATCAACCCCATCACTCTTTATCCATCTCTCTCAAATTTCACATGCTTTTCTCCTCAAGAACACATAATGAAGCTCTCTTCTCTCTCATCAAACTCCATTCCCGGATTTGGGGGTTGACCCTCACAAAACAACCCCAAAACTTCATTTTTCACCTTCCAAATGATGAAAAACTTGAGTCCAAGGCCATAGCTACCTTTTGGGGAGTTCTTTTCTTCATATTCTTCAAGAATCCAAGCTCTCTAGACTCTAATGTAAGCTTTAACTTCTTCTTTTATTCATTTATTTCACTCATCATGTTGGTAGTTCATGTTCATAATAGGAAATTACTTGATCTTTGCTTGCATGTGTGTTTTGGGTCTTGAATTATTATTTTTTAGCATGAATTTCTCAAATCTATCACTTGATTCTTCAAATCATTGATGTGAATCTCTTATTTCATGTCTAATTGGTAGTATCTATGTATATATCAAGTTATTTTAAGTTGCATGTATCATATGATTGATTAGATCATGTTTTGAGTGTTCTTGGCAAAATTGCATGTTGTTACAATCTGACCAGCTTGTCAAAAACGTCGTATAACTTCAACTTTTGTCTCTGTAAAATTTTCAAATATTACATTTTATAAAACTAGACTCAGAGGGGGTCATTTTGAGAAAAAAATCAACTCCATAGCTATTTTGGTTAGGGAGATATGCTCATTTTAAGTTGCATGTTTTCTGAAAATCTGTTTCTGGACCAATCTTTCCATTTTTATTGAAACCCTCATTTCCAGTAACTCATAGCACCCAATCTTTTTTGTGAAGAAACTAGACACATAGGGGATTCATTCTGGAGAAGGTGAGCTTTATTTCTATTCTCCAAGTGGTAGTAATCCCCTTGCAAAGTTGAAACTTTTTGCCAAACTCTTCTCTGCATAGCAGTTTTTGTTATTTTTGTAACTTGAGTTTTATAATAGCTATGCATGATTTTCTTGATGTTTCTGAAAGTAGACACATGTAGGTTCATCATAAATTAATTTCACGATTTTAGGAGATGTTTTGATATAATAAATGTGGCTCTAAAGTCAGAGCTACAATTCTGTCCAGAATTGTAGCTTCACATGTTTTAGAAAACTTGAAGTTTTGAATTTCTAAATGTTTTGTTGGACTTATTTTGATATGTGAGCATCATTATATGTGCATTAGTGACACTTAGAAGGATATTAATGTAGAGCTTGTATCCGACACATGAATACGCCACTTGAAACCGGTTTATTAGGATAATTTGGGATGGACTTAGTACCCGACCTAGACAAACATCCATGCATTAGTTTATATTGGAAGTAGCATCATTGTGACTAGAGACTTGTAAATTATAGGCGACTGATTTGTATTCATAGGCTACTTCAACTACGCGTGAAGATTGTAAATCGCTATCTCGGTGTAAGGTGAGATTACATGCTTAGCCTCGTGTTCCTAGCTTCTTTCGTGTCGAAATTTGATTTTATAACTTGTCTCAAAATGTGTTTTTGAGTCACATGTTTTACTTGAGTTTGTTTACGTTTCTGAATGGTTGTTTTGAAACTGTCACGCGATAAATAATAAATCGTTAATAACGTGAAGTGGAAGAATTCGCATGTACCGGAACCAGTTATGTTACTTATCACGGGTTTCGATCCCTTGGGTTTTAAACCCTAAAATGCGGGACTCCGTGTGCCCCCGACTCCTTTCGCCATAGGCTGGAGTACTGCTTCTAGATACCACTCCTTTGATTGACGCTCTTAGGAGGGTGTTGCAACACTTAAGGTCTAGAATGTCTGATGTGGTCATGATAGCTAGCGGGACGCGGGATGCGATCCACAACGCTTGGTAGAGAGGTTTGGGTTCTTACACCCCCTATACACCAGTACCATCTGTTACTTTGTGTCTGGTCTACCCGGGTTACAGCGCGATATAATGAACTTCTTTCCCCAAGGTTGGAAACGTGCGACGGATCGTAATTTAAATAAGTTGATTTACTCTTGCAACTTCCATCATTGGTTATCACCACTGCAAACTCTTATACTGTTTTACTTAAACTCCGAAACTGTTTTCACTCATACTATGTCACTTTTACTTTATTTAACTTGTGTCCTAGAATTTTATATTCTCTTTCCTGTTTTACATGCTATGGTGTATCTCACTCAATATTTATTGCTGACATTCAAAAACTGCGGTTCTTGTTTTTCTTCCCACCGCAGGTCTAGGAGCTGGGGAATTAAGTAATAGAAGGGGCGCGACTCACGTAGACTGATAATGTCACGATTAGTATCTAGTATTGTTTAGTAGTTGTGTAATATTAAGAACCTTTTGTATAAGACTCTAAGTTTAAAGTTTAATATTATAAGTTTACATTGTGGTTTGTGTTGCTTTTGAGTTCCGCCACTTCTATTAAGCATCGCCCTCCCGGTCTCGTCCCGAGCCGGATAAAGGGGGCTGTTGCAGGTGGTATCAGAGCAGTTCTTTTCACTAAGGGATAAAAACCTGTAGGGTAACCTAAAATGAACATAGGGTAAGATAAAATACAAAAAGCCCGGTATTTGGGGAATTATTGTTTATTTCCTCGTGCATGATTAGTTGTTAGTTGTTATCCGACATTATTATGTTTTTTGTTGGGGCCCTAGTTCTATTTCAGACGCATGGTTTCCTTTCTAAATGTGAATCTTGTTTATATGTGTCTCGACGAGACATTCTATGTGGTTCTTGGCATTGTATGCTTATTCGTTGTGAAATATTCATTATATTAGTACGTGTGTGACCATAAGAGACTATATAGGAAACCCATTGAAACTTTAGTGAACCGTTCAACCTTCGAGGACGAAGCTTTTTCTAAGGGGGGAAGAGTGTAATACCCCGTATTTTTGCTAAGGGTTATTTTATAATTTCGATAAAAAAAATACTTGAGTTTTAAAAAAAATGATAATATTACTATTTCAAACTTACTCTTAATGTGTTTTCTTTAATTTTATAAAAGTGCATTTTTTATAGTTAAAGACATAATAGTTTATTTGGAGTTATTTGGTAATTTTGTTTAATGTAAAATTTATCTTTTTATGTGCTAGATGGTAATTGGAAATTGCATTTTTACCCCTCTTGTTTTTTTCATCTTTTACTCACCATCAACTTCTAGTATTTTTTTGTCAACCCTCTTTTTCTTGTTATTCCAATTTCTACCACAACTATGTTGTTGGAAGACTTTAAATTGTACTTCAATCCTCCTCCAATCAACCAAGTCAAACACCTATTTTATAATTATATGAAGAGACTCTCATTACATATCTCCATCATTAATTTTTTTTTCATCTCCATCAACCCCATCACTCTTTATCCATCTCTCTCAAATTTCACATGCTTTTCTCCTCAAGAACACATAATGAAGCTCTCTTCTCTCTCATCAAACTCCATTCCCGGATTTGGGGGTTGACCCTCACAAAACAACCCCAAAACTTCATTTTTCACCTTCCAAATGATGAAAAACTTGAGTCCAAGGCCATAGCTACCTTTTGGGGAGTTCTTTTCTTCATATTCTTCAAGAATCCAAGCTCTCTAGACTCTAATGTAAGCTTTAACTTCTTCTTTTATTCATTTATTTCACTCATCATGTTGGTAGTTCATGTTCATAATAGGAAATTACTTGATCTTTGCTTGCATGTGTGTTTTGGGTCTTGAATTATTATTTTTTAGCATGAATTTCTCAAATCTATCACTTGATTCTTCAAATCATTGATGTGAATCTCTTATTTCATGTCTAATTGGTAGTATCTATGTATATATCAAGTTATTTTAAGTTGCATGTATCATATGATTGATTAGATCATGTTTTGAGTGTTCTTGGCAAAATTGCATGTTGTTACAATCTGACCAGCTTGTCAAAAACGTCGTATAACTTCAACTTTTGTCTCTGTAAAATTTTCAAATATTACATTTTATAAAACTAGACTCAGAGGGGGTCATTTTGAGAAAAAAATCAACTCCATAGCTATTTTGGTTAGGGAGATATGCTCATTTTAAGTTGCATGTTTTCTGAAAATCTGTTTCTGGACCAATCTTTCCATTTTTATTGAAACCCTCATTTCCAGTAACTCATAGCACCCAATCTTTTTTGTGAAGAAACTAGACACATAGGGGATTCATTCTGGAGAAGGTGAGCTTTATTTCTATTCTCCAAGTGGTAGTAATCCCCTTGCAAAGTTGAAACTTTTTGCCAAACTCTTCTCTGCATAGCAGTTTTTGTTATTTTTGTAACTTGAGTTTTATAATAGCTATGCATGATTTTCTTGATGTTTCTGAAAGTAGACACATGTAGGTTCATCATAAATTAATTTCACGATTTTAGGAGATGTTTTGATATAATAAATGTGGCTCTAAAGTCAGAGCTACAATTCTGTCCAGAATTGTAGCTTCACATGTTTTAGAAAACTTGAAGTTTTGAATTTCTAAATGTTTTGTTGGACTTATTTTGATATGTGAGCATCATTATATGTGCATTAGTGACACTTAGAAGGATATTAATGTAGAGCTTGTATCCGACACATGAATACGCCACTTGAAACCGGTTTATTAGGATAATTTGGGATGGACTTAGTACCCGACCTAGACAAACATCCATGCATTAGTTTATATTGGAAGTAGCATCATTGTGACTAGAGACTTGTAAATTATAGGCGACTGATTTGTATTCATAGGCTACTTCAACTACGCGTGAAGATTGTAAATCGCTATCTCGGTGTAAGGTGAGATTACATGCTTAGCCTCGTGTTCCTAGCTTCTTTCGTGTCGAAATTTGATTTTATAACTTGTCTCAAAATGTGTTTTTGAGTCACATGTTTTACTTGAGTTTGTTTACGTTTCTGAATGGTTGTTTTGAAACTGTCACGCGATAAATAATAAATCGTTAATAACGTGAAGTGGAAGAATTCGCATGTACCGGAACCAGTTATGTTACTTATCACGGGTTTCGATCCCTTGGGTTTTAAACCCTAAAATGCGGGACTCCGTGTGCCCCCGACTCCTTTCGCCATAGGCTGGAGTACTGCTTCTAGATACCACTCCTTTGATTGACGCTCTTAGGAGGGTGTTGCAACACTTTAGGTCTAGAATGTCTGATGTGGTCATGATGGCTAGCGGGACGCGGGATGCGATCCACAAGGCTTGGTAGAGAGGTTTGGGTTCTTACACCCCCTATACACCAGTACCATCTGTTACTTTGTGTCTGGTCTACCCGGGTTACAGCGCGATATAATGAACTTCTTTCCCCAAGGTTGGAAACGTGCGACGGATCGTAATTTAAATAAGTTGATTTACTCTTGCAACTTTCATCATTGGTTATCACCACTGCAAACTCTTATACTGTTTTACTTAAACTCCGAAACTGTTTTCACTCATACTATGTCACTTTTACTTTATTTAACTTGTGTCCTAGAATTTTATATTCGCTTTCCTGTTTTACATGCTATGGTGTATCTCACTCAATATTTATTGCTGACATTCAAAAACTGCGGTTCTTGTTTTTCTTCCCACCGCAGGTCTAGGAGCTGGGGAATTAAGTAATAGAAGGGGCGCGACTCACGTAGACTGATACTATCACGATTAGTATCTAGTATTGTTTAGTAGTTGTGTAATATTAAGAACCTTTTGTATAAGACTCTAAGTTTAAAGTTTAATATTATAAGTTTACATTGTGGTTTGTGTTGCTTTTGAGTTCCGCCACTTCTATTAAGCATCGCCCTCCCGGTCTCGTCCCGAGCCGGATAAAGGGGGCTGTTGCAGCTGTGGAGAGATGAGTAATCTAAGGGTTAAAAATGTTCAGATACATGCACGTTTCTTTGTTAAATTCTAGTTGTATTTGGAAGACCTCTCAACTAAAACTTTCAAAAATGATCCTGCCTTATCCACAAAGCACCCACAAAGCACCCAAGCACCCACGAAGCACCCGGTGCGGGTGCGCGACCAATCAGAAGCACCCATGCAACGTAGCTGACATTGATGAGGTGTGTTGCCGTACGATTGTAATCTTAACATGGATTGTTTGTCCCTATGCCCAATTCATTATGCACAGTTTTTAATAATCACGTCTTTTCTATTTGTTACAATTGAACATTGCCTATTTAGTTACACAAAGCAACCAAATCTCCCAAGATTCACAGATTCTTACATAAATTTAGGGTTTACGTGTTGGGCTGTTGGCCCTTGGGTTGTTTAATCTTCATCATAAATCTGTAAGCAAAGCAAGTTCTGCTATGATAATATGTGGACATAATTATCTGAACTTATAGTAGTTGAAAATGAGGTGATGCAACAGTTGGATATAATCAGATCTAACGGTCAACAAACACATTTCTATGTTTTTTCAGCATTGATTAGCAGTCATCCCCAAGTAGCAATTGAAAGATATTTTGGTTGGTATTCAAGGATTGATAGGCCGGCCCATTGGTGGCTACAATGCAAATCTGAGCATAAGCATTATGAAAAATTGGAAGTCTTAGTGGCTAACGGAAGATCTTAAAGGTCGCTAGTATTGTGGTGAATGAAATGTTTAGAGGTGCATTTTTTTCAGGCAAAACTGCAGAAGGAAGAGAAAAGTTCTTGTATTGGTAGTGGAAAATGCTGGTTGGTGTTATCACCAGAGTGTGATATCTCAGTATTTTGTGGGAGAGGGTGTTCTGAAGGTTGTGGGGAAATTTTTCTGTCAGACCAGCAGCTGTTGGTTTCAGTGGTTGGTGGTCCTATTTTGTGGTTAGAGTTAGGAGCTGTTGGTGTCACATGTGTGAGATGTGGATATTCCTTGGTACAGTTTACATAGTTAGCATGTTTTACTCACTTTGATATGGAAACAGGATCTGGTATACAGGCTTTAGATCTCCAAATACTAAACTGAGATTGCGAGACATGCTATTAGCACTAGCAAACAGTGACGAAGATGGGAACTTAATATTTAATCCTTGGTAGGTCTTGACGAGAATAGAAGAGGAACACCACCCTATAAAACTGCAAGATTGAAACAACAAATCCTCCATTGGCTCATCATTAGCATTAGCAGTGACCTACCATTGTCCTTCTAAGGGCACAGTCTGGGTCAGTGGCAGGCGGAGGTGGACATGACAGCTTGATAGGTAAGTGGCAATCTTAATTGTTGTATTACTAACACCTCATGTTTCGTGAGGATACAGTAAAGAGTGACGGAAAGGGAGGATACAGTGAAGAGTGACGGAAAGTGTGCAACACATGTTCCGTCTGGCGCACAAGGAGCTGGTTTGTTGGGCACATTTTGATTGATAGCTTTCAAAGTTTGCATACAAGTGAATTGACAAGGATTTCGGATTCCAAATGGTTTTTGGAATTGAAAAGCCGGTGTTGAAAATACCTTGTGCTGCTAGTCGCTAAAGAGATGGAGTAGCAGGTTTACTGGAGGGGCTTCTTGTTGAAGATGTGCCTGCTTATTATGCAGCAGTAGTTTCATTGTATCAAAAGTGCGACAAACTGTAAATAATGCATTGCTGGTCTACTTCATTGGTATAATTGTTTCCCGTCTATATAGGCCATAAAAAAAATCCTCGTTTTGGTGTTTCTGCAGCCATCCACAATATCCTTGGCGTATGGTTATGGATAAGGTGGTGGAGCTCTCCGCATGACAATTTGTGACCGCAATCGAACAATAAAGTGACTAGTACTGGTTGAAAGTAAACCTGGAGGGTATTGAGGGAACATGTGGGAAATGCAGAGAGAACGTATCAATTATTTTTGTATTATGAATTGTACAAAATAAATTACTCTATTTGAATAAACACTACAAATACATGTCATGCAAATCATGTAAAATTTGGTTGTCACGTCCTACCATTGGAGATGCTCACTCTATGGAATACCAGTAGTGATGTTTGCTTATGAACCCACTCAGCCAAACTCGTGAAGTACCTTTCTCCGCCTAACAATTGATGACTTCAGGTTCAGAACTTCAATCACATGTTCAGAACTTCAATCACATGTTACATGGATGTATCATGGTCTTCAACCAATTTTCTCTCCAATGAAACCTGCTATCACCAAAACAGTGTCTTCCAAGCTTCTACGCTTCGGCCTGATTTGGAAAGAGATGTTTGGTTAACGTCACCCCAAAGTTAACTAAAACTTCAACTAAAAACGTGTAAGACTCACATTCCACTCATCTTTCTACTAACATAAAAGTCAAAACCTCAAAACGACAACACATGTTTGATTTTCTAAACCATCCAAGCAGGGCGTCCTTTGGCCAACATCAACAACATCAACATTGACTATGAATTTGCCGGAGAACTTTGAAGTGATTCAACCCACAACTAGCAATAGCAAAAACAAAAAATAAAAAATGCCATATAATTCAAGGTCTAATTTCGCATTAGTAAAATTTGACAGTTTCATAATCTACTACGACCACCTCTGCCAAAAGCAGCGACAGAACAAATTGGAGAAGGAAACACAACTGGAAATCCACATTATTTGTATTTCTCAAGCTACTACAATAATCCCCTCAAATGAAGAAAAAAGACATAATAAAATAAAATTGCAAATATATAATAATATTGCCAAACAGGCAAACTTCTTAACAGGGATCATAAAAAAGCAAACAAAAAGCAAACAAAACAAAGATATGTAGGAAAGGTAAGCTTCACTGCTTTGGTGAAATCACCAATAAACCCACTCATTCAAATCTTCAATTAAGCTTGAGCCTTGTCCCACTTGAGTGGCTTCACCACCTCCCATGTGAAGTCAGGGTCATCCCTTCCGAAATGCCCGTACGCCGCCGTCTTCAAGAACCTGTTGTTCCCACCCCTCTTCAGATCAAGGTTGATGATCATCATCCCTGGCCTGAAATCAAAGTTCTCCTTCACTAGCTGCAAAATGTCCTTGTCCGGGATCTTACCAGTACCATAAGTATCCACAAAGACCGACAACGGCTCTGGAACACCAATAGCGTATGAAACCTGCACAATCGCCCTCCGTGCAAGTCCATTCGCAACAATGCTCTTGGCAGCCTGCCTGACAATGTAGGCGCCACTCCTGTCCACCTTGGTGGGGTCCTTGCCGGAGAAAGCACCACCACCGTGAGCTCCCCAGCCACCGTAGGTGTCAATGATGATCTTCCTGCCGGTGAGACCAGCGTCACCGTGGGGACCACCGATGACAAAGCGGCCCGACGGGTTAAGGTGGAAGATGGTCTTCTCGTCCAAGTACTTCTTGGGGACGACGGGCTTGATGACATGCTCCTTGAGGTCAGCGGCGATCTCGTCGTTGGTCACAGTCTCGTCGTGTTGGGTGGAGATGAGGATGGTGTGGACGCGGACAGGTACCATAGCACCGTTGTCATTGTAGTACTCAACAGTCACTTGGGTTTTGCCGTCAGGGCGCAACCAGGCGCAGGTACCGTTCTTCCTCACTTCGGTCAACTTAGCTCCAAGCTTGGTTGCGAGGACATGGGAAAGGGGCATCAGCTCAGGGGTCTCATCAGTTGCATAGCCAAACATGTGACCCTGGTCACCAGCTCCAATGTCCTCTGGCTTCTTTGTGAAGTGACCGTGGACACCCTGAGCGATATCAGGACTCTGTTGCTCGATGTTGACGAGGACCTTGCAGTTGTCGGCGTCCAAACCCACATCATCGGAGACGAAACCGATGTCACGGCAAGTGGTGCGGACAATCTTCTCATAGTCTACATCGGCCTTGGTGGTGATCTCTCCAAAGACCATGACCATGTTTGTCTTGGTGCAAGTCTCGCAAGCAACCTTGCTGTCGGGGTCCTGAGCAAGGCAGGCGTCGAGGACTGCATCGGAGATCTGGTCGCAGAGCTTGTCGGGGTGTCCCTCGTTCACAGACTCGGATGTGAATAGGAAAGTCTCCAACGCCATCTCGTTCTAACTGTTAAGCACAAGAGTTTCATATAGGTTGGATCAGTCACCAAAACAAATTATCAATAGCAAAATCATGCACAACATGTTGAAGCTTCATAAGCTAGATGCACAACAAGCTCAGGCAAACTTCATAAGCATATAGAAAACAGGTCTATTCAACTGAAACGGATTAATCAAATACAAAATCACCACTAGCAAAGCTTGCACAGTGAGGACAGGGCACATATATTAAAGCTTGATCTAGGAGTTTTAATTAAGAGTTCAATAAACATCTGGAAAACTTTGAGATTTGTTCTACGGCTATTCAACCATCTTGATCATTACTGAAAGTTGTATTCATACTCTTATAGAAAACAGGACAGATAAATCAGATACAAATTCACCACTAGCATCCTCAATTCACTACAAAAATTGAGAACTTGTATGAAAAATATCAGTACAAACCATAGATTTTTCGAATCGCATAATATTATAACCACATATAACCAAACATGAAATGAACAGAGAGAAGCCGCCAGTGACAAAAATAGCCAAACGTCAAAATCAGCACCGAAAACCATCAGATCTGGAACTAAAACACCATTATTCATAGAAGATTAACAGCGAAACTCAGTAAAAAAAATCACGCCATAACCAGAACTCATCGATCGAGCAAGAACTAAACACTAACAGTACATGATCCATTTTCAGATTCGTAGATCAAAGCATAAAACAGTAGCAGAACTCATGTTTCAACTAAAGACCTAAGATTCAACTAGAACATGAAACAGATCACAAACAAACTCCAGATCTGGAAAAAATATCTATCAGCAGAGACGACAACTTCACAGATTACAACAGAACAAACACGATGAAGTAGACGACGATTAAGCAGATGAAGAAAACGCAGAGAAGCTTCCGTACGTACCTTAAGAGAGAGGATTAAGCTTTTGATCTCTCAGTCGAAGGAGGAGACAGAGAAAGAGACGGTGGTGTGTGAGGACGACTCGGAGTGTTTCCGAAGAGGCGAATTTATAGGCGGAGGTGTGTCGACTGACGTACTATGCAGTCGCATTGCTGGCTAGATTCATTCCGTGATTCGGTGTTGGTAAGCATTTAATCCAACGGCTCACGTCTCCTCTTATTTTGATTCAATAGGGGCCGTTGGATGGAAATTCGGTTTGATCTTACGGTGGGAGATCGTGGAGGTGGGTGGAAGATTAGGACGTGCGAAACTCTGAATTCACCAACCGCGGACAGACCTAACCTACCCCCCTGGCTGGCCATCACATTTTACTACCTCCGTTCTTTTTAATGTTCATCTTTTGACTTTTTCTTTCATGATTTAGATAGTCAAACTATGCAATTTTTTAATAATTTTTTGATGGTGTGGTAGAGTGAAGTTTACTCTATCACATCGCCCAAAAATTATTAAATTTTTACATCGTTATATTAATCAAATCACCAAATTAAAGTGAATCAGTAAATAGTGGTAAAATGAAAAGAGTGGAAATCCAGATAGAATAGAGACATTTTTTTTATGTGGCTTTTGGATATTTGATGAGGGTACTTTCACCCCCCTCTAATTTGGCTTAGTTACAAATTTGATCCCTTTTGGTTTGGAGAAGGCACTTTCACTGTTTCAGTGTGTCAGACTTCTTACACCCCTGATTGTGGCACCGTTAGTTTCGGAAATGGTCTGTCAGTAAAAATAATTTTGGAGACAAGTTTACCATCTATCATGCATAAAGTTAATTATACATTTGGGTAACCCCATCGTTTGTGTGATACCTTTTACTTGCATCACCATCAAAAGCCATGCGGTGCATCGAAAAAGAGACATGTATGCATGCATCGTGCTCCATAAAGTACAATGATATACCCTCTATCTATACACATGCGAAGGATTGTGGGACAGGATCCTTCGCACATGTGTCTTGCGCTACCGGGACTTGGAAGTGCAAGTTGCTTGGAGCCTAGTGCAAGGATTGTCGGATGCGAGGCGCTAGTCTTGCATGCGACCCTCGTATGTTATCAAGAGATTTGCGATTGGACCGTCCTAGTCCCTGAAAATACGGACCACGACTCCTACATATACGGTGTCGTTTGTTGGTACAATTCTAGCATTAATGCGACTCTTACATGTGATCACGAGTGGTTCCATCACCATCGTAGATGCCCACCCACGCCTGTCATATCAGGCATATATATAGAGGGGTATGTCCCATTCATGCCAAGATTTGGATACATCAGCAAGTTAAGCTCAAGCAATCACTGCCTCTCATCTGGAAAACATATGTCGCATTGCTCTTACTCAAAATCCACTCTCACTCTCAGGCCCCAAACAGATTAACTGTGTCGTTTGTTTTGTTCTCCTACTTGCAGGAACACATGCGAGCTGCTTCAGATCCTCTCTTGAGTACAATTTGCATAAATGTGGGGGTTAATTTGTCACAAAAACTATTTTAGGCGAAGGACCTAACTCGAGACTAACAATGTCGGGTGTAAGTTTCTTGAAATTTGGTTCACTCGGGACGTGAGAATGTCCTTTTTCAAACTAGAAGGGATGAAAATGTTTTTTAGTACAACTAGAGGAGGTGATGTTGTCTTTTACGCCTTTTATTATTATAATATTGTTTTACTTGAAATTATATTGGACTGATAAGATTCCTCTTTCCTCAAGAAAGAATCCTCGAGAAAAGTTTAGATACATGATTTATTAATTTGAAATAAGTTCCCAAATTGTAAGATTTTGCTTGGAAAATGTGTTTACCTTTTTTAGTGAAAAAAATAGGTTACCTTTACATAAGTCCACTAGTGGAATCGGGTGAAATTTTGTTTTCACTAGTGTTGTGTTTTTTTCCTAAATCTAGTATTTTGTTGATCATTCTGCTATATCAGTCTATCTAAAAATTCCCTTTTGAACGTCTTGACACTCCACTGTAACAATTTTTTCCCTTTTACCCTCAAATGAGTAACTTTTTAGTAGCTCTTGCATTGTGCTGAAAAAATCTTAAAAGGGGGATAATCACAATACTACCTTTGCAAGAGTCAATGGGTTTTGTAACCCGATGTGAGGCGAATCTCAACAAGATCGTCGAGTATAACATCATGAAAGTGAATTAGTGAATGGCATACATGACCATCTCAAAAACTAATTAGTAACAAACTAATGTAAGACAAATACCATCAACATGTTAGCCTAACTGCATGAAAATGCATAACAATTGGTGCTGGAGTTGTGACATGGAACATGCAATTTCTTTAGTTATTTTGGTCTGATGGAGTAGTTCAAAGAAAGTGCTGTTGTCTTGCATGGTAGCACATCATCATCATCACTAAGAAATGGAATTATATAAATTAATTTATTAGCACTTCTTCTTAATCTAAAGAAAAAAACAACAACATGCACTTGGTTGGAGTACTGCGCGCAACCCCTCGTGGGTTGGTAGGGATATTTTGTTTGTAGAAGTTGCTAGTGCTACTAGTATTGCTATTATTATATTTTTCAATCATCCTCTTTTTTTCTTGGTGGGTAGGTTGGTGAGAAATACTACGATGTTGGATGTCCTTTTCATTTTTGATAGGACCTAAATAACAAACTACCTAAGTCATGCCAAACTAAAACATAGCCTTGAGAAATTTCAAACCTACTTGGGTGTGGACCTTGGTGGATTGCCTACAAGGCTATAGTCAAGTCTACCGGCCACTTTCATAACTCATGAGTTCGACCTTGTTTGGATTTCTTGGACTTATCGGTTTGGTTCAACTCATTAGGATATATAGTCAAATATTGTGTAATATAACAATATATATTTGACTTACTACATAAATCAATTGTTTTCCTTCTTTAAAAAATCATATTTTATGCATATAGTTCCAGTTCCAGTGATCTCTCATGAGTTCCTCTCAACACATGGGAAAGTGAACTGTATGTGGACGATAAATTTTGTCAATCAGAGACGCAAAACATATCCGCATCCGCATCCAAGAGCTGATCCAGAATCTTTGTTATGACAAACCACCTCACGAACAATGAACGAATAAAGAATAACACAAGTATTTTACGTGATTCGTTAGCAAAATATTTGCTAACTACCTCCACGGCGGAAAAACACCATTTATTCACTTAAGAGGAACAATTACAATGTTTTTGCATACCTAATAATGTGACTACTAGGTTCTTTATATAGTGCTAGGAAATTCCTAAGGTTTCCAAATCCGATTTGGAAACAAACTTGTTTCCTAACTAATCCTCCACCGTCTTTGACTTCCAATACTTTGCTAATCAAAGTTGGAAACAAAGTGTTTGGCCGCCTTTGACCAATTCAAGGCACCAACTCAACAAATCTCCACCTTGACTTGAATTGTCTCGTCAACAGCAGCTGCTCCTCTTCTCGTAAATAAAGCTACGTCTTCTCTGTACCCGATTGTCTCTCGTCACAGAGACTCACTGGACCCTCACCGGGTCCGACATGCCCCTTAAGGGCCTCACCGGCTCAAGATGTTGAGAAATTCCAGACAATGCTGGAACTTGCTCTCCGGAACCGGTTTGGTGAACATATCTGCGGGGTTGTCAGCAGTCCCCACCTTCATCACCTTGATCCTGCTCTCGTTTCTCAGAAAATGATACCTGACGTCGATATGCTTGGTCCTTTCATGATGAAACTGGTCCTTAGTCAAGCAAATCGCACTCAAGCTATCATAGTAGACTATCGCCTGATCTTGATGTAGCCCTAAATCATTGCCCATTCTCTTAAGCCAAATTGCCTCCTTTGCTGCCTCCGTTAGAGCCATATACTCCACCTCCGTGGTGGACAACGTCACCGTCGGCTGTAGCGTAGCCTTCCAACTCACAACAGATGCTCCCAGAGCAAATACATAGCCTGTCATTGATCTTCTACTATCAATATCCCCTGCATAGTCCGCATCCAAGAAACCAGCTACCAAGATGTCTTCACTAGCCCCATAACATAGGCCAATGTCTGACGTACCCTTAAGGTACCTGAATATCCGCTTCACCGCCTGCCAATGGTCCCTACCCGGATGAGCCATAAAACGACTAACCACACTAACAGCGAATGCTATGTCTGGTCGAGTACAGACCATAGCATACATGAGACTTCCAACTGCGCTAGCATATGGAACCTTGGACATGTACTCCTTCTCCTCCTCGGTCTGAACGGTGTACATTCCTAGCTTGCTGTTAGTTGCCATAGGAGTATCTATAGCTTTAGCTGATAACATCCCGAATCTTGCCAAGATCTTCTTGATGTATCTCTGTTGTGATAAGAAAAACTTCTTCTTCTTCCTATCTCTATAGATCTCAACTCCCAATATCTTCCGAGCAGCTCCCAAATCCTTCATCTCGAATTCCGTGCTAAGGGACCTCTTCAGTTCTCTAATGTCCTTGATATTTCGAGTTGCAATCAGAATATCATCCACATATAGAACTAGGTAAATACGTGATCCACCATGCAACTCTTTGTGGTACACGCAGCAATCATACTCGCACTTGTGGTAACCAATCTTCAACATGAAACTTTCAAACCTCTTGTACCATTGCCTCGGTGACTGCTTAAGTCCGTAGAGAGATCTCTTCAGCTTGCACATGTAGTTCTCTCTTTCGGGAACTTGGAACCCCTCAGGTTTGCTCATGTATATTTCCTCCTCCAACTCTCCGTGCAGGAAAGCTGTCTTGACATCCAATTGCTCAAGTTCTAGGTCGTGGTGTGCCACTAAATCTAGTAACACCCGGATAGAAGTATGTCTGACCACCGGTGAGTAGATATCGTTGTAGTCAACTCCCTCTTGCTGACAGAACCCTCTTGCAACTAGTCTTGCCTTATACTTGACGCCCTCTCCAGATGTAGTTCCTTCCTTTCTTCTGAAAACCCACTTGCAACTGACTATTTTCCTTCCCGCAGGCAGTTTAACAAGCTCCCAAGTCGAGTTCTTGCTAAGATACTCTATCTCCTCTCCCATCGCGGTAATCCATTATGCTGACTCAGAACTAGATATAGCGGCCTTGTAGGAGGATGGCTCGTCCTCTACCTCTTCCGCTACCTGTAATGCATATCCCACCATACCATCATCTATGTATCTCGCTGGAGTCTTTATGACTCTCATTGGTCTTCCTTCAGCAATACTTTGATGAACCGGTTCCTCTGGTGTAGACGCATCCTCACTATCAGAATCTTCTGCTTCTTCCTCTTCTGCTTCTGGCGGTGGTGTAGGTATTTCGGAATCCTTAGGATCAGTAGGATCCGACTCTCCATCCACCTTCTTCTTTGCACCTCCAAGCTCCACCTCCACGGATTTCTTCAACATATGAGTCTCATCAAAGACTACACTTCTACTAAGTATAATCTTGTTGTCTGCCCATATCTTGTATGCCTTCACACCTGTTCCGAAACCCATGAATACTCCCTTCTTAGCTCTTGGTTCTAGTTTGCCATCATCAACGTGATAATAGGCAACACAACCAAAAACTCTCAAATTCGAGTAATCCACTGCATTACCGGACCAGACTTCCATAGGAATCTTGCATCCTATACCTGTGTGCGAGCTCCGATTTATGAGATAGAATGCCATAGAAACTGCCTCTCCCCAGAAACCTCTAGAAAGACCTGCATTCGAAAGCATGCACTTTGCTTTCGCCCAAAGTGTCTGATTCATTCTCTCGGCTACACCGTTCTGCTGCGGTGTGTGTCGGACGGTGCGATGGCGTGTTATTCCCTGATCCTTGCAAAATCCATCAAACTCTGATGAACAAAACTCTAAGTCGTTGTCCGTGCGCATCCTCTTCACCTTCTTTCCCACCTTATTCTCTACTATGGTCTTCCACTCTTTGAATCTTGTGAAGGCTTCACTCTTGTGCTTCATCACGAATATCCAAGTCATCCTGGAGTAATCGTCTATGATGCTCAGAAAATACCTGTACCCGCCAATCGCCTCAACTCGAGATGGACCCCACCAATCCGAATGGATATAATCAAGAGTATCTTTCGTTCTATGAACCGCCTTAGGGAACTTGCTACGTTGTAGCTTCCCATACACGCAGTGGTCACAAAACCCTAGGCTCTTGAGCGCATGCCCGGTGAGATAGCCTTTCTTGTGAAGTACCTGCATTCCACGTTCACTCATATGACCAAGCCTCGTATGCCACAGCTTAGTTAGATCAGCTTTCTTAATCTCGGCTGAGACAACTCCAGCAGAACCTGTGATCGTCGAACCTTGCAACATGTACAAAGTCCCACTCTTGAATCCCCTGAGAATCACCTTAAAACTCTTGCAGACTTGTAGATCTCCACCTTCACCTTTGAAACTGTATCCCTTGCTGTCGAGTAGACTCAAGGAGATCAGATTCTTCTTAATATGTGGTACATGCCTGACTTGCTCTAACGTACATAACTTCCCTTCATTCGTCTTCAATCTACCTGAGCCGCTCCCAATCACCTTACAGACGGCTCCGTTTGCCATGTAGACAGACCCTCCATCCGTTTGGTTGTACGTCGAGAATAGCTCCCTGTTAGAGCAAATATGATAGGAAGCTCCGGAATCAAGGACCCACGCATCCTGAGAGTGCGTGACAACATCCGCCATTAGAACGTAATCATCCTCAGACGAGTTACCTTGTTCTGCTATGGTTGCGGATCCATTCTGCCTCTGTTGACCTCGTTTCGGGAAATCTCTCTTCCAGTGCCCCTTTTCCTTGCAAAAGGCACAGACATCCTTGGGTAACTTAGAACCTGAGAACTACTTCTTCTTGTTCTTCTTACCCTTCTTGCTTCCCCCTGTTGCCATCAGTCCGGAAGCATGGTCCTCTATACCTCTTCCTGCACCCTTATGGCGCAGTTCCTTAGCATGGAGCGCCGATCTCACCTCCTCTAGGGATAAGTCGTCCTTGTTCACAATGAATGACTGCGCGAAGATCTCATATGATGGGGGTAACGAGATCAATAACAAAAGTGCAGCATCCTCTTCCTCCACCTTCTCGCCAATATTACGCAAATCTAACATAATTGTGTTCAATTGATCAAGATGGTCCTTGAGAGCCGTACCTTCGAGCATCCGCATGGTGAAGAGCCTTTGCTTTAGCATGAACTTGCTAGTGAGACTCTTCGTCATGTAGAGACTCTCCAACTTGAGCCAGAGCTTCGCTGCTTCCTTCTGATCTGCGATCTCGATGATCACGTCATCCGATAAGCACAGTATAATCGTTGTGTGTGACTTCTCCTCCATCGCCTTGAACTCCGCTGATGCAACATTCATGCCTCCCTTGTCCGCGGTCAAAGGTGCCCACAAGCCTTGCGATTTGAGAAAATCCTCCATCTTTATCTTCCACATACTGAATTTGTTCCCTCCTGTGAACCTGTCGATCTTCAACATCGATCCGGACATCGTTCTTGGTGGATCTTGAACCCTAGTCGCGTGCTCCATCTAGATCGCAAAACCCTAGCTTTGATTTCACCAAGTTGTGAAACCATAGCATTGCTCCGCCTTGATCTTGAAACACCGTCAACCTTGGCTCTGATACCAGTTTGTTATGACAAACCACCTCACAAACAATGAACGAATAAAGAAGAACACCAGTATTTTACGTGGTTCGCTAGCAAAATATTTGCTAACTACCTCCACGGCGGAAAAACACCCTTTATTCACTTAAGAGGAACAATTACAATGTTTCTGCATACCTAATAATGTGACTACTAGGTTCTTTATATAGTGCTAGGAAATTCCTAAGGTTTCCAAATCCGATTTGGAAACAAACTTGTTTCCTAACTAACCCTCCACCGCCTTTGACTTCCAATACTTTCCTAATCAAAGTTGGAAACAAAGTGTTTGGCCGCCTTTGACCAATTCAAGACACCAACTCAACAATCTTCATATATATGGTATAAATTTTATTGTTAGAAAATTCATTTAGTTTATGTTATTGTGTATCTTTTTGTGGTATTTAAAACGAAATTAATTCACACAACAAAATATAGTGATATCTTTATTTAAGAACAGTTGAGTGAGTTTATGGGTGGGTTTGGTGTGACCTTTTTTGTGGATTTTAATCTAAAATCTTTTTTTATTTTTTTTATTTTTTTAATTTTTAAACTTTTCTCAAAGATTTGGTGTGAGTTTTTTTTTTTTTTTTTTTTTTTTTTTTGTGGATTATGGTTTTTAAACTTTGAATCTGCAGTGTTGAGTTGATGGAAGAAAAAAATTGGGTTGATGAGATTTTTTTATCTTCTTCTCTTCCAAACATTAAAATGACAATATTGTCCTCATTCTTCAATTATACTTGGGTAAAGATATTTTCCACCCTCCAACTATTGACAAAATACATTTTGCCCCTGATTTATGGATAAATACATTTTGGACCCTTGTCAATGGATGGAGACTAACGGAGAGTAGCGGATCGGTGTATTTTATCTTATTGCCCTCGTATTCTACCCTGAGTTGTTTTATTATGTAATAACAAATTTGAAAAAGATCAAAATACCCCTGTCACTGTTCATTCTGGACAGTTACCACCCCAGTCATTGTTCATTCTGGACATTTTACCTAAACAAACAAAAAAACATATGATTTTGGATGTGCTTGTCATTTTGGAAACATTACAAGCACATCTGCCAAGGTACATAACAAGTCCTTGTCATACGGTTCTCCTTAGACATAGAAATATAGTGCATCTTAGACGTAGTTAATTACTGCTTCTCTAGTAAAACAGCTAGTGCCAACACCAAGGCAGCTGACATCATCAGATTTTTTGGTGCTTGGTTTGGCTTTTGAGACTACATTGGTGCAGCGACCATTTCAACCCTTGTACACATTCATTCAAGGTCACGCGAATCGACGGACGTCGCTCCCTGCCCAATTGGGTCGCACCAACCCTATAAGTTGCAGCAATCATTCCTACAAACATAGTAGAGTCTACCCCGATTTTCGTATATGTTAGACTGCGTCACTCGTATGTCTGCCGAAAGAGGTACTTCACAAAAGTAAAACTTCCTCTCGTACGTTAGGAACTCTTATTCGTGTCTCATTGTTCTGCTTGAGACCTACACAAAAAAAACATATTATTACACCAACACACAAAAATAACCAAAATAGAGAGCTTCAACTACTAGCTAAAATAAAGAGCTTCAACTACTAGCTAAAAAAAGGAGCTGCTTCAACTACTAGTACTAGCAAATAACCCGTCCCGTTGGGACTACTACAGCTTATCGAGACGAAACGATAAAAAAGTTGAAATATTGTTGAATAATAAAAAAAATACTACCGTAATATGTAATACAAAATCTTAAAAAGTAACCAAATATAGATTTTTTTTGAGGAATAATCGATGGTTTAACATAACATTTTTTGGACCAAAAAAAATATAAGAATTTTGTAAAAGTCAAATGATGGAATTGAGGGTGAATCCCTGACATAGTGACTGAGGGCGGACCGCCAAATTTAGTGAAGTAGGTGATGGTTTTGGTTAAGCTAATTTGGACCCTCTATTTACAAAGAATCTAACGGTGAAAATGGGGGATCACTTTTGGATGAACAGGAAAATGATGTTCTCCCTTAGTATATAGATTACCTTGCCTTTCTTGTTAGGGAGGTACGAATGGATAGGGTAATCTACAGCTAGAGGTGGGAAGAGTGTGAGTGGAGTGAATTGTGAAGTTTAGATGTCTTTAAATATGCCGTTTTTGGAGGCAAGTTATTGGAGGGAAGTTGGTTTTTTGGAGGGAAGTAATTGAGTAATGGCCCTACTCACAACAAAAACAAGGTGTTGTTTTTTCACAATGAAGATGTTCAAACTCTCTAGAAATTAAGGGGGTAAAATGTCCATAGTGAACAGTGACAGTGGTGGTAACTGTCCAGAATGAACAGTGACAGGGGTGGTAACTGTCCGGGTGAACAGTACCAAGGGTATCTCGGTCTTTTTACAATAAGGTAAGTGATGTAATCATGCTAATAGGTTATGTATAAAAGATTTTAATTAGTATTTAATTAAATATGTGGTAAAGGGTATACTTGTCTTTAAAATTGTAGTTTCATTTAAGGGGTGAGGGTATTTAAGTCATTCCACCCTTCCAAGGGTAAAATGGTCACTAAAAATTCTAATCCTAGTTGACACTAACGAAAGGGTTCAACGTGTCTTAAAGGGGAGTATGCAGGTAGAAGTGCAGTACATATACTCTAGAAGATGGGGGGTGGGTTGGATAGAGTATGCCAACTTTTTGCAAAACTTGTAAAGAAGAAGAGTTTCTATGAAGAACAATGAAGTTCAAGGCCTTGAAAACAGTTCCAAGCCTTTGGAAAGAAATACAGTTTGAAATAAAAAAGGCAATTCTTTTTCAAGGCTTTGAAAAGAGTTTCAAACCCTTGAAAACAGACTAGTTCAAATGCTGCAAAACTAAGTATGCAAATGAAACTGTAAATGCAAGAGACAAGGTATTTATAGAGTTCAGTCCACTTGGACCTACGTCTCTACCTCAGGGATCTTCTCCCTGTAGGATTTTCAACACAATTCTTATTAATCAAAATTTCAAGCCATGGATATCAAGCACAGAGATATGCCTTACTCTGTTACAGCTTGTGGTTCTCTCTAACCTATCTAGTACCTGCTCTAGCTAACTAATTAACTAAGAATAACAATCCTTGAGAATGAGAGAAAGAAGTTGTATAAGAATGATATACAAATAAAGTTCAAGTCAGAAGAACACTGAAGTGTAAACTCCAGTGAAGAATGCAGCGATCTTCTGTGAGATGGATTGTGAGAATAATGTGCTTCTTTGATTCTTGTCAATCCTGAAATGTGTCTCACTTTTTTCCCGTTGAGTGTTATATCTTGTTGCTTTAAAATGAGCTCTATTTATAAAGCTCAGAGCTCTGCAAATCTTCCCTGATTTTCAGCAACCTGTTTTGTAGGCAACAACTTTGACCCTTTTAACAGCCTTCTCCAACGGATAGTTGATCATAATCTTCAGAGATTTTGTTCTGATCTTGTCTATAAAAAAATTGAGAAGTTGTCAAGAGTGTCTGATTGATCACAGAATTACATCTCTCCAAGTTTCCTATCCTGCAAAATCCGGATTAGGAAACCAATCCTGTAAACTAGGAAATAATATTTCCCTGCAAAACTGAGTCAAATAGATGGATTAAACGGTGTTAAATATATCAAAATAGTCCCATCTATCCACTTTCCACTGAAACCCATTTTCCTCATAATCATCTCCAAGTAGTCCCATCTAACTCTGTCAAATGCTTTCAACATATCAAGTTTCAATGCAACCCAACCTTCTCTACCATTTCTTTTATTTCTAATCCAATGAATGAGCTCTTCGGCAATCAAAATATTGTCAGTAATCAACCTATTGCTAACAAAATGCAGATTGATTTTCAGAAATGAGCGTATCAATAATGTTCTTCAATCTATTGGCAAGGGTTTTTGAGAGAATTTTATAAACTGTAATGCACAGACTTATGGGTCTATAGTCTTTGACATAGAGTGGGGAATGTACCTTTGGAATGAGGGTGATGTGAGTGATATTCACACTCTTTAAAAATTTCCCACTTTTGTTAAACTCCTTCACATCTTTGCAAATGTCATCTCCTACCACATCCCAATAGGTTTGGAAGAACCTAGCTGTGAATCCATCATGGCCAAGGTGCTTTGTTTGGGTTCAGTGAGAAGCAGACCTCTTTGATCTCTTCCTCAGTAATTTCTCTTGTGAGCTCATTTTTCATTTCCTCGGTAACCATCTTCTTAACATTCATCACAATTGGCCAAGGATCTCCAGCACTATCATCTGTAAATAAGTCTGTGTAATAGTTGTAGAAAACTGATTCAAGCTCCTTTTGACTGGAACACCACTTCCCAGTATTGTCAAAGACCCCATTTATGGTATTCCATCTCCTTCTTTGTTTGACTTTAGCATGAAAGTAAGCTGAATTTTGGTCTCCAACTTCCAACCAATCAACCCTAGCTTTCTGCTTCCAAAACATCTCATCTTCTGCCCATAACGAGTGTAGTTCCAACTCCAAACAATGTATAAGAGAAGTATCAGCATTAACTCCTTGCTCTCTCAATGGTTTTACTTCTTCTTCCTTCTCTGTAATTTCCCTCTTAATACCTTTGCCAAATCCCTTGCTCAAAGATCTGAGTTTTTGTCTGTAGTTTGTAAGCTTATTCGTCACCATAAACATTGCATATCCAGTGATATCAATGTTCCATGCCTCTTTCACAACTTCTTTATTTCCCCTCTGCTTTGTCCAAAGGGGATCAAATATGAATGGCCTAAAAGAGACAAAATGTTTTGAGGGACTATTATCAAGCAATAGAGCAGCATGATCAGAGCCTGAGCAGAGAAAATGATCAATTTGTGCTCTATAGAAGAAGTTCATCCAATTATCAGTACATAATCCCCTATCAATCCTCTCCTCTATGCCATAATACCCCTCTCTTTTGTTCCACCAAGTGAAAGGGTAGCCTTTGAACCCCATATCCATCAACTTTGCTCTCTCCGTAAAGTTATTAAGAGGTTTACAAGAGTTCATGCTTCTAAAAGAACCACCTCTTTTCTCCCTTGGATCTGCTATGTCATTGAGTGCCCCCATACCAGCAACTTCTCATCACAATTATGGAGATAAGAAACCATGAAATACAGTTGTCTCTGCCTGATAGTGTCATCAGTGCTTAGACACACAAAAATTGCCTGCCAAGCAATGTCCTTCTCTTTGATCTCAACATGAATGTAAAAATTACAGAATTTGAGCACCCTTACATCTGTGTTCTTACTCCATACCACACCCAAACCTCCTGAGAGACCTTGAGGGTCATGCCAAACACTGTGATATTTTCCAAAGAACCTATATTTTTTCCACATGAACTGATTTTTCTGCTTTGTCTCACTCAGAAAAATCACTTCAGGAGAAGATGAATCATCCTCTTGTATCGACGAATTGTCAAGGCTCTGCCAGCACCTTGACAATTCCATGCCATAAGTCTCATTTGGCGTCCCATTTTGGGCTGGCTTCCTCCACCCTAAAAGATGAATTGGCATAATCAAAAGTCATACTTCTTACCTTCTTTCCATCTCTAACACCATATCAATCATCCGCATCAATTTCCATGTTCTTTTTCCTTCTTTTCCGAGGCCTCTTATCATACTGGGATCGATTTTCTTGCTCGCATCGTTGAAGAGCAGCTTGTCTAGCCCTTCTCTTCCAAGTTCTCTGACTCCTTCTTTGCTGATTGCTTGATGATTGTGAACCACTAACGTCTTCAGAAACCCCCTCATAATCAATCGCCCTTTTCCCTCCATCTTCATCCCCTTCTCTAGGCAAATTAGGGTTTCTGATTTTAGTCTCAGTATCCTCAAATGATTGAGGAGATATTCCCTGCTTCGCACCCACCAAGCCAGATGGGTCACTTGTATTCATGGCTAAGTTTTTATTAATGGGCTGGCCCAAACCCGAAGCTAGATGAACATGGGCTAAATCATCCGACTGGGCCAAAAGAATTGGCACCTCTGTCAGGCCCACCAAGTTCTGATTTTTTGATAAATCATCAGCGGTTTTAAACTTGTCAAAGTTTACACTTTCCCTAGCAATTTCCTTCCCGAGATCCTCCTTCACGCGATCATTAATTACTTTCTCAAAATCAGCATTGGAAACAACAGCATCTCCAATCAACTTTTCGTGTTCCATGCGACCTTTTGCTTCCCCCGCCCTGACACCGCCATCCGAGGATTTTTTATCTGAGTTTTTCGTCGGAAACAGGGGAACATTCCGGTAAAGCAAGAAAGGACCTTCTGCTTGCCGGAACTGTATTGACATTTCTTCCCCTATGAATAGCTTCTTCCTTAAAATTTCTTGGAGCGAAGAGCCCCACCATGCTTCTATATTTCAAACTAGAATCAAATTGACAGTCACGCTTTAATACCATCCGCCACATCCATCGATTTTTTCGAACAAGCTCTATCATCATGCCCAACAACTCCGCAATAAAAACACATGTAAGGCAGGCGTTCATACCGTAATTTCACCATAACTGTACCAATTTCTGGAAATTTAAATCTTCATCTCCTTAAGTAAGGGCTCTGTTAAATCCCATATAATCTTCAACCTTGCAAACTTTCCATCAGAGGAAGCCTTTGGTGGAATTTTGACCTCAAGAATTTCGCCAAACTTCTTGCTCATCTTACAAATGATTTTCTCCGTTAAATAGATGGTTGGCCAATCCCAGACCTGAATCCAAAGTGGCGATTTGTTCAACGTCGCCGAGACAAGACCCCTCGTGGGATTCCATTCTGAATGGACAATTAGCTGATTGTTGAAAAACCACGGGCTTCCTTTGATGATTCTGAGCATATCTTCTCTGTTTATGAAGAAGAATTGGTACAGTTTATCTCTGACTTCCTCTACATTGAACTCCTCCGGCGAGTACCAAACGGAGGCCATGGTAGACATTAAACCGGATAGGTTAACCGGTTTACTCGTAAAAACTTTTCCAACCAAGCTATTGTTGCATTCCTTGAGCCTTCCACATACATCCTCATCGTCAATCACCAGATCCACCTCTTCATCCGAGTTTATCTTTATTGTCTCCAGCTTGCTTGTTACTTCATCTTGATCGTCCTCTTTGCCGGAGCTACTAGACTCTGATTTCTTTCTATCCTGGTTCTCACTCATAGTTGAGAACAAGAAGGGAGAAACAATTGATTGAAGCATGGAAATGGCAAGATGTGAAGAGAAGATAAAGATAGAGAGTGTGAGAGAGAGGGAGAACAGCCAAGAACGAAAAGGAGGGAGATTAAACCGAAATCTCGCCGGCGCGAGATACCACAGACTCACAGGGAGTACTTACTCTCTCTAGCTAACAAGCAGAGAACCCTAAAAAATGAAATTAATTCACAGCAGCTAAATATAATGATATTTCTATTTAAGAATAGTTGAGTGAGTCAATGTAGTTGACAAATAGCGAGTTCGAGCAATTTATGAGTTCGGAGTGGGCAAAAACAAATGGTCTCGCCTTGGAAGAAAAGATACAGGTTATGAGCAAAAATCTCAAGGTATGGGAACAAACTGTTTTTGGCAAAGTAAGGTTGAGCTTAAAACAAGTTTTCAAACGGATTGAATTTTCGGAGCAAGGTGATATGGCTGATGCTGAGTGGGCTGAGGTCCGGCTTTTGAAAGACGAGGCCAATGATCATCTTGCCGGAGAATAAGATATGTGGGCGCAAAGGTCAAGAACACAGTGGTTGAAGAAAGGGGAGCACAATACAAAATACTTTCACACCAAGGGTACAATTCGTCGAGCAAGAAACAATCTTAAAGGGCTTGAGAACAAGCACGACATCTGGACGAACAACGAAGATGAAATGGTGTCAATTTTAGAAGAATAGTACAGTCAGCTTTTTTGCGTCGGATCACCTGGATGCGCAGTGTTGAGCATGCCTTGGATTGAAAAGCCAATGAAGGTTTGGCTTTGGAATTATTGGAGTAGTGATGTCATCATAGGTCAAAGGTTGCTATGAGTCAAAAGAGGCCACAAATTTGCTTCCTAATCTCTTTTGGAAACCTTTGATGGGCAGTGGGTTATTTCCTAATGACGTGAGGTTTCTTTTGTAACGAGCACTATATATATAAATGATCATAGTGGTCACTAGCTATGCAAGCAATACAAGTTTTAATTGTTCCTCTTAAGTGAATAAATAGTGCTTTTCTGCCATGGAGGTAGTTAGCAAAAACTTTGCTAACGAACCACATAAAATACTCGTGTTCTTATTTATTCGTTCTTTGTTCGTGAGGTGATTTGACATAACAAACTGGTATCAGAGCCAAGGTTGACGGTGTTTCAAGGTCAAGATAAAGGCGGAGCAAAGCTAGGGTTTTGCGATCTAGGTGGAGCAAGCGACTAGGGTTTAAGATCCACCAAGAACCATGTCCGGATTGATGTTGAAGATCGACAGGTCACAGGAGGGAACAACTTTAGTTTGTGGGAGGCTTTGCTTGTTGGAATAGATGCCCTAGAGGCAATCTAGTTTAGTATGAATTTGTACATGGCTAGAAAATTCATTTATTATTTATTGGATATTTAATATAATGAAGTCCTTAGATTTACAATCGTGTTGTTTATCTTAAATATCCCTAGTCAAGTATAATGATTAAATGGGACAATCATCTATAGACTAGTATGGGGTTGGATTGATATGGAGATATCACGATCCAACACATAGGTGTGCATTACGGAATGTTGCACTGGATTGACCCATCACCGAGAAGGCTACATACATGTTATGTTGAGTCACAAGTGCTTCTCGGGTACAATGGTATTGTCATCCTTAGACTTGAAGTCACTAGATATTCTAGTTGTGGATCATTGTGATCTTGGTAGCGTTAAACGCTACACCGTAACTGGGTAGTTATAAAGGCGTGTACTGGATACAATGAGAAGCAAGCTTAGAGATCGTAGTGGACGTAGAGAGGATTTGCCCCTCCCACATAACGGGAGCAAATATCCTAGGCCACTCGAAGGATAGTGCTTATAGAATGTCTGGCCAGACTCAAATAAATCAATATGGGATATTGATGTTATTTGCACGAATAAGGCTATTCCATGGATCGAGAAACTATGGATTGGATATACGAGTGTGACTTGTATGTCTCGTGTCCAATCCGGATATGGAGGCAAAGGGATGAGACAATTACTTGTACAAGGTTGTCTAGATGACTATTCTATTAGTTGGCTAGAATGGATGTTTTGCTAGAAACCGCTCCATATTAGCAAATAGTTGCTACCAACTAGATAGAACCTATGGGGTCACACGCTATATAGATTTGTACTAGATTTGGAATTAATTAATTGGATTAATTAATTAGAAGGATCACTTTGCAAACCCTTGCAAACTTAGTAGGGACTAATTTGCAAGGAAGGGACTAAATTGAATTCTAGTAGGACTAGAATAAGTCCTTTAGGTAGTTAACAAGGAGTTGTTGGACTATATAAAGGACCCTCCTTCCTTCCTTCCTCATAACTTATGCTCTTCAGAGATCATAACAAGAGTGGGAGAGAACAAAGGAGAGAGAGAGAGCAAGCAACAAGGAGCCGACGCCGCCCCTTGCCGCCGCCCCTCATCCCGTCGGCCAAAAGAGGGCCGAGCCCCTTCTTTTTGTCTCGTTTTGCGTGATTCCTTCACCCTCCTCTTATTCCGGGCTAGCACCAAGGAGTTTGGGAGATCTAGGATCAACTCTAGGCGTGGATCAACTATAGAGAACGTGACACTATTCGCGTTTGAAGTCATCAAGGAGAACCCAAAGGTGTGTTTATGATTTCTTACCTTCACTATCGTTATGCATCTAGACTTGTGATCCTTGGAGGGTTTTGCATGGTTATTTGTTTGATTATGCTTCCGTTTGCGCGATCCATAAATCAAAACCCTACAGTGGTATCAGAGCCACAGGTCATAGAGCATAAACGTAGTTTATGTGTTACATTCTTGTTGTTTTACACCTTAATTTGTTGTTTATCGCGTAAAACAAGACAAATCAAGCATGGGATGCAATTTGTCAATAATTAGATCATAACAAGACCCAATTTTGCATTGGATGCATGAATTGGTGAAGTTTGAGAAATTTTAGGATCTTAGATCTAGGGTTTGGGCATCCTTGGGGAAGAAGGAGTTCTCCCAAAACAAGGAAACAACCAAACTTGGGCTCCAAGCAAGGATGTTGTTTTGGAAACAACCTCCATAAGGAGGTTCGGCCCCCTAGGGGACCGCCCCCTTGCTTGCCGCCCAAGATTGGCCGCCCTAAGGGGTCGGGCGGCCCTAACCCGCGGGCCTAGCTTGCGGGTTTTGGGCCGGGCCGGCCCTAGGGCCTTATGGTTCACTTTGTTGGGCCCGGGCAATTGGATTGTTGGGCCCATGGACCGTTTTAACCCTAGAAATCCTAAAATCAATTAAAATTGACCAAGCGCGTTAAAATTGGATTTTAACTGTTTATGTGCAAATCGCATGGTGATTGGATATGGCCTTAGGATGTGGTTTGATGTGGATGTTTAATTTTGTGGTTTGGTTTTACGGCCTGCGAGCTGATCAATGAATTGTAATAATTAATTAGGGTTTTATGGCCTGCGTGCCATTTTTTTTCTCAACTTGTGAGATTTATTTTATTTAGAATAGATATTAGCTAGTGCTAGATAAAGTAGATTGTTAGCCAAGATTAAAAAAAAAAAGAAGCCCAAAGCCAAAGAAGCCACAAAAGATGGAGCATGGAGCATGGAGCATACCACATGACTATGAAGGATGGACCAAAAGATCAAGACGCATGGAGATGTGTTTGCTTAGGGTTCATAGATAATTCCATTGGCTTGGAACTATCTTAGTCTAGAAAAGGCCATATCCACATCACGCTTAATTTCTGTTTTGTGGTTGTTTATTTATTGTCTTATTATTTGTGTGGTTGGTGTATGGATGATGCATGCAATTAGGATAATAAGATAATTAGACAACCCGGATCTATTATTTGGAGTTGTGCCCAAACTCAAATAGATAGATTAGTTGATATTGATCAACAAAACAATTAAAATTGAATTGAAAAATCTCTCAAAAATTCAATATTGTGTTCTTGCCTTCTCGTTATTTAAACACTCATTATCATCATTATTTATCAAGTTCGTGCGTGCCAAAGCATGGCGACTTGGTTCATAATGATGGAATGCGATGGCACGTAACAATGTGCAATTGTTTAGATAAGAGGTTGAACACAACTAGGCTATTAATTTGATTAAGAAACCTAGAGGCAATCAATTGGGATTATCCATATGGATGGATAAATAAGGAGTTATTTGCCCGGTTGAACCAAGAGTTGCATATGGGATGCAATTGGAATTGTTCCTACCTAAAAGTAGTCGAATTATGGGTGACTTGCCAAAGCAAGCTCATAAGGAGATGAAAAGATGGATCTTGGCCCACTAGAAAATATAAGGATATTTTCCGCATTAATATCTTGAGGGTTATTAATCCGTAAAAAAATAGTGGGAGCTATATTTAATAAACTAGCCATTATTAAATATAGTCAAAATTCACAAATACTAAAACTTGCGTATTTTCCTTTTGTAGAATTCCAAATGGCAAACAACTCATCGAGTTCACAACATTCCCTACGATCTGTCCTTGAGAAGGTTAAGCTCTCTGGAACCAACTTTCTTGATTGGTACAGAAACTTGAGAATTGTTATCAAGCAAGAGAAGAAACTGTACGCAATAGAGGAGCATGTTCCAGAAGGTCCAGAGAACCAGACACCTGTTGCCTTGAAGACGTATCAAAAGCGTGTTGATGACGCTAATGATGCGGCCTGCCTAATGCTTTGCACCATGACCTCTGAGCTTCAGAAGCAACATGAGAACATGAATGCTGTCGATATGATTGAACATCTAAAGCAGCTCTTCCAAGAGCAGGCGAGGGTAGAGAGGTATGAGGTCTCAAAGGCACTGTTCAAATGTCATCTGGCAGAAGGGAACCCGGTGGGACCCCATGTACTCCGAATGATCGGGTACTTGGAGAATCTCGCCCGGCTTGGGTTCCCGGTCGGCCAAGAGTTTGCAACCGATCTCGTGTTGCATTCGTTGCCCGAGAGTTATGGACAGTTCATTATGAACTATAACATGAACGAGATCGTTAAACCACTGCCAGATTTGCTACATGTTGAGGAAGGCTGAACAAAGCATCAACAAGGGTAAGGGCAAGGCCATTATGATGGTGCATAAAGGAAAGGGCAAAAAGTTTGCCTCTTCCTCCAAGGGCAAAGGCAAGTCAGTTGCCAAGTCCAAGGAACAAGCCCTTAAGCCTGTTGGTGGCATTGCCAAGGTCGTGACTAAGGGTGAGTGTCACTACTGCAGTCAACCTGGACACTGGAGGAGGAACTGCCCAAAATATCTGGAGGACAAGAGGCTTGGAATAGTGATTCCACCACCACCAGGTATTTTTGTTGTAGATGTCAATTTAACTGTCTCTACATCATGGGTATTAGATACTTGATGTGGATCTCATATTTGTCGAAATATGCAGGATCTAAAGAGAAGTAAAAGATTGGCTAAAGGGGAGGTAGATCTGCGCGTTGGAAATGGAGCAAAGGTTGCTGCGTTGGCCATAGGCGTGTGCGAGCTATCTCTGCCTTCAGGATTAGTTTTAGAATTAAATAATTGCTATTTTGTGCCTGCTATGAGCAGAAACATTATTTCTATTTCTTGTTTGGACAAGGAAGGTTTTATTATTTCAATAAAGAACAATTGTTGTTCCTTTTATTTGAATAATATTCACTATTTTAGTGCGCAATTATTTAATGGACTTTATGTCCTTGATCTAAGCAATCCTGTCTACAACATTAATACCGAGCGGATTAAAATAAATGATTTAAATCCTGCTTATTTATGGCATTGTCGTTTAGGCCACATAAATGAGAAACGTGTATCTAGACTCCATAAGGATGGATTACTAGACTCATTTGATTTTGAATCATATGAGACATGTGAGTCTTGTTTATTGGGAAAAATGACAAAGTCCCCTTTCAATAAGAAAGGTGAGAGGACTAGTGAGCAATTGGCGCTCATACATACCGATGTGTGTGGGCCATTTGCCACGCCTGCCAGGGGTGGTTATGTCTACTTCATTACATTTACTGATGATTACAGTAGATATTGATTTGTGTACCTTATGAGGGCAAAATCCGAATCCTTTGAAGTGTTCAAAGAATTCAAGAATGAAGTAGAGAAGCAACTTGGCAAAAGTATCAAGGCTCTACGATCGGATCGTGGATGAGAATACTTGAGCCAAGAGTTTGACGACTATCTTAGAGAGTGTGGGATCGTGATACCAGCTCACTCCACCCGGAACGCCACAATGAAATGGCGTGTCCGAGAGGAGGAATCGAATCCTATTGGATATGGTTCGATCTATGATGTGTCAAACCGATCTTCCATTATCATTTTGGGGCTACGCTCTATTAAGTGCAGCTTTCACCATTAACCGTGTTCCATCTAAATCAGTCATGAAGACACCATATGAGATATGGAGTGGGAGGCATCCCACACTGTCGTTCATGAGGATTTGGGGCTGCGATGTCTATGTAAAATGTTTACAATCAGACAAGCTAGGGCCTAAATCGGATAAGTGTAAATTTGTGGGGTACCCTAAGGAAACTAAGGGATACTACTTCTACAATCCAACCGAGAACAAAGTGTTTGTTGCTCGGACCGGCGTGTTTCTAGAAAGAGAGTTTGACTCTAAAGAAGCAAGTGGGAGGAATGTAGAACTTGAAGAAGTTCAAGAACCACAAATCACTGAACCGATCATGGAACATGAACAGGAATCACAAGCAGTTGTGGATCCACCTGTTCATGTAACACAAGAGCTTCGTAGATCTAGTAGAGTGTGCCAGGAACCCGAGAGGTACGGACTTCTCGTGACTGATTCCGGTGACACGATGCTCATAGATGATGAGCCTACTACCTATGAGGAGGCCATGAGTGGCCCAGACTCACAGAAGTGGCTTGAGGCCATGAGATCCGAGATGGAATCCATGTAAACCAACAAAGTATGGACTTTGGTGGAACCACCTGATGGGGCGCGGCCCATAGGGTGCAAGTGGGTCTTCAAGAAGAAGATCGACATGGATGGTAATGTGATTACCTACAAGGGCCGATTGGTGGCTAAAGGATTCAGACAGATTCATGGTATCGACTATGATGAAACCTTTTCACCAGTCGCTATGACCAAATCCATCCGAATCCTACTTGCAATTGCAGCATACTACGACTATGAGATTTGGCAGATGGATGTCAAAACAGCATTCCTTTATGGGAATCTCCTCGAGGACGTGTATATGATACAGCCGGAGGGTTTTGAGGATCCAAAGCAAGCCGACAAAGTCTGTAAGATGCAACGATCCATTTATGGATTGAAGCAAGCTTCTAGGAGTTGGAATCGACGTTTTGATGAAGTGGTCAAAGAGTTTGGCTTCATCAGAAACGAAGATGAGTCTTGTGTCTACAAGAAGGTTAGTGGGAGCTCTGTAGCTTTTCTGGTCTTGTATGTGGATGACATACTACTCATTGGAAACGACATTCCCATGCTGCAATCTGTGAAAGATTGGCTAGGAAAGTGTTTCGCAATGAAGGACTTAGGGGAAGCAGCCTATATACTCGGTATAAATATCTATAGAGATAGATCTAAGAGGTTGCTAGGCCTAAGTCAAAGTACATATATTGACAAGGTGTTGAAACGGTTCAACATGCAAGATTCCAAGAAGGGATTCTTGCCCATGTCACATGGAATCACTCTTTCGAAGAGTGGTTGTGCTTCCAATGAGATTGAGAAGGAACGCATGAGTAGAATTCCCTATGCCTCGGCCATAGGATCTATCATGTACGCCATGTTATGTACTAGACCATATGTGTCATATGCCTTGAGTATGACAAGCAGATACCAATCCAATCCGGGTGAGAGTCACTGGATTGCTGTCAAGAACATCCTAAAGTACTTGAGAAGAACTAAGGATGCTTTCTTGATGTTTGGCGGTGAGGAAGAGTTGCGTGTAAGGGGTTACACTGATGCAAGCTTCCAAACCGACAGAGATGACTTTAGATCACAATCGGGATATGTGTTTTGCCTGAATGGAGCAGCGGTGAGCTGGAAGAGTTCCAAGCAAGAGACGGTAGCTGATTCTACAACAGAGGCTGAGTACATTGCTGCAAATGGCGCAGCAAAGGAGGCTGTTTGGATCAGAAAGTTTGTTTCTGAACTTGGTGTGGTCCCTAGCATTGCGGATCCAGTGGAGTTGTTCTGTGACAACACTGGGGCGATCGCGCAATCAAAGGAACCCAGATCGCACCAGAAGTCCAAGCATGTGCTCAGGAAGTTTCATCTGATTCGAGATATTATCGATAGAGGAGACGTTCGGATTTGCAAGATTCCTACAGATGATAATCTCTCAGACCCGCTTACAAAGCCTCTCACGCAGTGGAAGCATGAAGGGCACACTAGGAGTATGGGCATACGGGATGCGCCAGATTGGCTCTAGTGCAAGTGGGAGACTGTTGGAATAGATGCCCTAGAGGCAATCTAGTTTAGTATGAATTTGTACACGGCTAGAAAATTCATTTATTATTTATTGGATATTTAATATAATGAAGTCCTTAGATTTACAATCGTGTTGTTTATCTTAAATATCCCTAGTCAAGTATAATGATTAAATGGGACAATCATCTATAGACTAGTATGGGGTTGGATTGATATGGAGATATCACGATCCAACACATAGGTGTGCATTACGGAATGTTGCACTGGATTGACCCATCACCGAGAAGGCTACATACATGTTATGTTGAGTCACAAGTGCTTCTCGGGTACAATGGTATTGTCATCCTTAGATTTGAAGTCACTAGATATTCTAGTTGTGGATCATTGTGATCTTGGTAGCGTTAAACGCTACACAGTAACTGGGTAGTTATAAAGGCGTGTACTGGATACAATGAGAAGCAAGCTTAGAGATCGTAGTGGACGTAGAGAGGATTTGCCCCTCCCACATAACGGGAGCAAATATCCTAGGCCACTCGAAGGATAGTGCTTATAGAATGTCTGGACAGACTCAAATAAATCAATATGGGATATTGATGTTATTTGCACGAATAAGGCTATTCCATGGATCGAGAAACTATGGATTGGATGTACGAGTGTGACTTGTATGTCTCGTGTCCAATCTGGATATGGAGGCAAAGGGATGAGACAATTACTTGTACAAGGTTGTCTAGATGACTATTCTATTAGTTGGCTAGAATGGATGTTTTGCTAGAAACCGCTCCATATTAGCAAATAGTTGCTACCAACTAGATAGAACCTATGGGGTCACACGCTATATAGAGTTGTACTAGATTTGGAATTAATTAATTGGATTAATTAATTAGAAGGATCACTTTGCAAACCCTTGCAAACTTAGTAGGGACTAATTTGCAAGGAAGGGACTAAATTGAATTCTAGTAGGACTAGAATAAGTCCTTTAGGTAGTTAACAAGGAGTTGTTGGACTATATAAAGGACCCTCCTTCCTTCCTTCCTCATAACTTATGCTCTTTAGAGATCATAACAAGAGTGGGAGAGAACAAAGGAGAGAGAGAGAAAGCAACAAGGAGCCGACGCCGCCCCTTGCCGCCGCCCCTCATCCCGTCGGCCAAAAGAGGGCCGAGCCCCTTCTTTTTGTCTCGTTTTGCGTGATTCCTTCACCCTACTCTTATTCCGGGCTAGCACCAAGGAGTTTGGGAGATCTAGGATCAACTCTAGGCGTGGATCAACTATAGAGAACGTGACACTATTCGCGTTTGAAGTCATCAAGGAGAACCCAAAGGTCTGTTTATGATTTCTTACCTTCACTATCGTTATGCATCTAGACTTGTGATCCTTGGAGGGTTTTGCATGGTTATTTGTTTGATTATGCTTCCGTTTGCGCGATCCATAAATCAAAACCCTACATTGCTCAAATCGCAAGGCTTGTGGGCACCTTTGACCGCGGACAAGGGAGGCATGAATGTTGCATCAGCGGAGTTCAAAATAATGGAGGAGAAGGCACATTCAAACATTATGTTTTGCTTATCAGATGACGTGATCATCGAGGTCGCAGATCAGAAGGAAGCAGCGAAGCTCTGGCTCAAGTTGGAGAGTCTCTACATGACGAAGAGTCTCACTAGCAAGTTGATACTAAAGCAAAGGCTCTTCACTTTGCGGATGCTCGAAGGTAAGGCTCTCAAAGACCATCTTGATCAATTGAACACAATTCTCCTTGATTTGCGTAATATTGGCAAGAAGGTGGGTGATGAGGATGCCGCACTATTGTTGTTGATCTCGTTACCTCCATCGTATGAGAACTTCGTGCAGTTATTCATTGTGAACAAGGATGACTTATCTCTAGAGGAGGTCAGATCGGCACTCCATGCTAAAGAGTTGCGCCATAAGGGTGCAGGCACAGGTACAGAGGACCATGCTTCTGGACTGATGGCGACGGGGGTAAACAAAAAGGGTAAGAAGAACAAGAAAAAGCACTTTTATGGTTCTAATTTTCCCAAGGATGTATGTGCTTGGTGCAAGGAAAAGGGGCATTGGAAGAGAGATTGCCCGAAACGAGGACAACAGGGGCAGAACGGTTCCGCAGCCGTAGCAGAACAAGGTAACTCGTCCGAGGATGATTACGTTCTGATGGAGGATGTTGTCACGCAATCTCAGGATGTGTGGGTCCTTGATTCCGGAGCTTCCTATCATATTTGCTCAAACAAGGAGCTATTCTCAACGTATAACCAAACGGATGGAGGGTCTGTCTACATGGAAAACGGAGCCGTCTGTAAGGTGATTGGGAGCAGCTCAGTTAGATTGAAGACGAATGAAGGGAAGTTATGTACTTTAGAGCAAGTCATGCATGTACCACTTATTAAGAAGAATCTGATATCCTTGAGTCTACTCGACAGCAAGGGATACAGTTTCAAAGGTGAAGGTGGAGATCTACAAGTCTGCAAGGGTTCTAAGGTGATTCTCAGGGGAGTCAAGAATGGGACTTTGTATATATTGCAAGGTTCGACGATCACATGTTCTGCTGGAGTTGTCTCAGCCGAGATTAAGGAAGCTGATCTAACTAAGCTGTGGCATATGAGGCTCGGTCATATGAGTGAACGTGGAATGGAGGAACTTCACAAGAAGGTATATCTCACCGGTCATGCGCGCAAGAGCCTAGGGTTTTGTGAGAACTGCGTGTATGGGAAGCTACAGCGTAGCAATTTCCCTAAGGCGGTTCATAGAACGAAAGGTACTCTTGATTATATCCATTCGAACTGCTGGGGTCCATCTCCAGTTGAGGCGATTGGCGGGTACAGGTATTTTCTAAGCATCATAGACGACTACTCCAGGATGACTTGGATATTCGTGATGAAGCACAAGAGTGAAGCCTTTGCAAGATTCAAGGAGTGGAAGACACTAGTAGAGAATCAGGTGGGAAAGAAGGTGAACAGGTTGCGCACGAACAACGGCTTAGAGTTCTGTTCATCAGAGTTTGATGGATTCTACATGGATCAAGGAATAGCACGCCATCGCACTGTTCGGCACACACCGCAGCAGAACGGTGTAGCCAAGAGAATGAATTAGACACTTTTAGCGAATGCAAGGTGCATGCTTTCGAATGCAGGTCTTTCTAGTGGCTTTTGGGGAGAGGCAGTTTCCATGGCATACTATCTCGTGAATCAGAGCCCGCACACAGGTATAGGATGCAAGATTCCTATGGAAGTCTGGTCCGGTAATGCAGTAAATTACTCAGATTTGAGAGTTTTTGGTTGTGTTGCCTATTATCACGTTGATGATGGCAAACTAGACCCAAGAGCTAATAAGGGAGTATTCATGGGTTTTGGAACAGGTGCGAAGGGATACACGATATGAGCAGACAACAAGATTATACTTAGCAGAATTTTAGTATTTTATGAGACTCATATGTTGAAGAACTCCGTGGAGGTGGAGCTTGGAGGTGCAAAGAAGAAGATGGAGGGAGAGTCGGATCCTACAGATACTAAGGATTCCGAAATCCCTACACCACCACCGGAAGCAGAAGAGGAAGAAGCAGAAGAGTCTGATAGTGAGGATGCGTCTACACCAGAGGAACCGGTTCATCAAAGTATTGCTGAAGGAAGACCAAGGAGAGTCATAAAGCCTCCGGCAAGATACAGAGATGATGGTATGGTGGGATATAAATTACAGGTAGCGTAAGAGGTAGAGGACGAGCCATCCTCCTACAAGGCCGCTATATCTAGTTCTGAGTCAGCACAATGGATTGCCGTGATGGGAGAAGAGATGGAGTCTCTTAGCAAGAACTCAACTTGGGAGCTTGTTAAATTGTCAGCGGGAGGGAAGATAATCAGTTGCAAGTGGGTTTTTAGAAGGAAGGAAGGAACTGCATCTGGAGAGGGCATCAAGTATAAGGCAAGGCTAATTGCAAGAGGGTTCAGTCAGAAAGAGGGAGTTGACAACAACGAGATCTTTTCACCGGTGGTCAGACATACTTCTATTCGGGTGCTACTAGAAATGGTGGCACACCACGACCTAGAGCTTGAGCAATTGGATGTCAAAACAACTTTTCTACATGGAGAGTTGGAAGAGGAGATATACATGAGCCAACTGGAAGGGTTCCAAGTTCCTGTAAGAGAGAATCACGTGTGCAAGCTAAAGAGATCTATCTACGGACTTAAGCAATCGCCGAGGCAATGGTACAAGAGGTTTGACAGCTTCATGTTGAAGATTGGTTACCACAAGTGCGAGTATGATTGCTGCGTGTATCACAAAGATTTGCATGGTGGATCACGTATTTACCTAGTTCTATATGTGGATGATATTCTTATTGAAACTCAAAATATCAAGGACATTAGAGAACTGAAGAGGTCCCTTAGCGCGGAATTCGAGATGAAGGATCTGGGAGCTGCTCGGAAAATATTGGGAGTTGACATCTATAGAGATAGGAAGAAGAAGAAGCTTTTCCTGTCACAACAGGGATACATCAAGAAGATCTTGAGCAGATTCGGGATGTTATTAGCTAAAGCTATAGATACTCCTATGGCGACTAACAGCAATTTAGGAATTTACACCATTCAGACTGAGGAGGAGAAGGAGTACATTTCCAAGGTTCCATATGCTAGCGCAGTTGGAAGTCTCATGTATGCTATGGTCTGCACTCAACCGGACATAGCATTCGTTGTTAGTGTGGTTAGTCGTTTTATGGGTCATCCGGGTAGGGACCATTGGCAGGCGGTGAAGCGCATATTCAGGTACCTTAAGGGTACGTCAGACATTGGCCTATGTTATGGGGCTAGTTGAAACATCTTGGTAGTTGGTTTCTCGGATGCGGACTATGCAGGGGATATTGATAGTAGAAGATCAATGACAGGCTATGTATTTGCTCTGGGAGCATCTGTTGTGAGTTGGAAGGCGACGCTACAGCCGACGGTGACTTTGTCCACCACGGAGGCGGAGTACATGGCTCTAAAGGAAGCAGCGAAGGAGGCAATTTGGCTTAAGGGAATGGTCAATGATCTAGGGCTACATCAAGATCAGGCGATAGTCTATTGTGACAGCTTGAGTGTGATTTGCTTTACTAAGGACCAGGTTCATCATGAAAGGACCAAGCATATCGACGTCAGGTATCATTTTCTGAGAAACGAGAGCAGGATCAAGGTGAAGAAGGTAGGGACAGCTGACAACCCCGCAGATATGTTCACCAAACCGGTTCCGGAGAGCAAGTTCCAGCATTGTCTGGAATTTCTCAACATCTTGAGCTGGTGAGGCCCTTAAGGGGCATGTCGGACCCGGTGAGGGTCCAGTGAGTCTCTGTGACGAGAGACAATCGGGTACGGAGAAGACGTAGCTTTGTTTACGAGAAGAGGAGCAACTGCTGTTGACGAGACAATTCAAGGCAAGGTGGAGATTTGTTGAGCATGCCTTGGATTGAAAAGTCAATGACGGTTTGGTTTTGGAATTATTGGAGTAGTGATGCCATCATAGGTAAAAGGTTGCTATGAGTCAAAAGAGGCCACAAAGTTGTTTCATAATCTCTTTTGGAAACCTTTGGTGGGAAGTGGGTTATTTCCTAACGACGTGAGGTTTCTTTTGTTCAGAGCACTGTATAGAGGATAATAGGGGTCACTAGCTATGAAAGCAATACAAGTTGTAATTGTTCCTCTTAAGTGAATAAAGAGTGCTTTTCCACCGTGGAGGTAGTTAGCAAAAACTTTGCTAGCGAACCACATAAAATACTCGTGTTCTTCTTTATTCGTTCTTCGTTCGTGAGGTGGTTTGACATAACACGCAGAGTACAGAAAGAATGATTGTTGCTACAAGTCGAAGCCTCACAGAGCAACAAGTCAGCGAGCTGGATAGGCCTTTCACCAGAACCAATGTTGAAGCAGCTTTGGCAAAAATGGCACCATGGGAGGACCATGTTTAGCGATGAGGTGAGTCAAACTTGTCTTGACGTTTTAAATGGCAACCGGTGTTGAGAAGGTTTTAATACAACCATTCTTGCTCTTATTTCTAAGATCAAGCAACTCAGAAAGCCTAGCGATCTTCGCCCTATTGGTTTATGCTCGAGAATCTATAGACTAGTAAACAAAACAACGGCTAATCGCCTCAAGCTAGTGCTAGATGATATAATCTATGAGTTTAAGAGTGCTTTTGTCCCTGGATAACTGATTACGGATAATATTTTGGCAGAACACGAGTTATTACACTCTATGAGGGTCAGAAAGAAAGGAACCACGGGTTATATGGCGGTCAAGTTGGACATGGCGAAGGCTTATGATAGGGTGGAATAGAGCTTTCTTGATGCTACGATGGAAAAGTTGGGATTCAATGATAGATGGATCAATCTTGTCTCAAAGTGCATAAGAACAGCAAACTTTTACACTATCCATGGGAGGGAATACGAGAGGCAATATTATCCAAGGGAGAAGTTTCGACAAGGATGTCCCTCTCACCGTATTTATTATTTCGATGCGGTGAAACACTATCACGAAGTCTTTCAGCAGCGGTAAATCAGAAAAGGATGTCTAGTCATACCGCCTCTAATGGAGGCCCTACCGTATCCCATTTATTTTTCGGCGATGATAGTATTATTTTTTCAAAGGCTACAGCTACTGATATTGTTGTTTTGCAGGAAATTTTACAAGAATATGAAACGAACTCGGGTCAAAAAGTCAATCTTGATAAATCCTCGGTCGTCTTCTTTGGTAAAGTTTCCACGCAAGATAAAGCAGCTCTCAGTCAAATGCTGGGAATCAAACAAGCACCGGCGCATGGAAAATATTTGGGGCGGCCTGCTGCGATTGGGAAGAGCATAAATGTCAGTTTCGCTAGTCTCCCAGACAAAGTTGCCAACAAAGTGAAGATTTGGAAACAATTTGGGCTCTCGACAGGTGGGAAGGAAATCCTGATCAATGCTGTCATTCAAGCAATACTCGTTTACATGATGAATTGCTTTAGCATTACCAAACAAATGTGCACTAAGCTGGAGTCTACTGCAAGAAAATTTTGGTGGGGTAGACAAGAGGGGCAACGAGGAGGGCACTGGATCTCTTGGAAGAAGCTGAAGAAACCAACGGGTCAAGGGGGATCAGGCTTTAGAGATCTCCGGAGTTCCAACAAAGCTTTACTCGATAAACAACTTTGGAGAATTATGTTTTGGAAATCTCTTCTGCATAGAATATATAAAAGCAAAGTATTTTGCGACCTCGTCCCCCATGGATGTTGAGGCAAGAAAAACATATTCATATGCGTGGAAGAGTATTATCAGCAGCAAAACATTATGCGCGGAGGCCTTCGCTGGCAGGTGGGTTCAGAGGAATTGATAAGCATGGGCTTGGACATGTGGCTCTACCGGACACTTTCTTCCAAGCATGTGGGTCCAATCTGAGGCTGTCCTAACCACAAAATTTGAGAATTCATCACCGGTGATAGAACCTGGAATCAAGAACTAATTCAGCGAAGTTTCTTAATTGTTGATATTGGGGAAATAGAGAGAATTCCCATACTCTCCACCCAAGGCCAGACAGACTCATCTGGCACTACACTGGAGATGGGTTGTATAAATTTAAATCAGGGATGAAGAAGCTTGCAAAGCCAATGAGGAAGCAGAGAATCCAGCTGGGGTATCATCAAGCACAAACAGTGGCTGGTTCAATAAATTATGGAAAATGAAGTTGCCAAGAAGATTCATCTATCCAGTTTGGAGGGCGGGTCAAAACTCCCTAGCTAAAAATAACAATCTCCTGAAGATATGGGTCAAAATTAGCGGTTTGTGTCCATTGTGTAACAAGGATAGAGAAGATCAGGCACACTTGTTCATGAAGTGCAAGACCTCCAATAAAATCTGGACAGTCCTGCGCCCATGGATGTGTAGGCGAGAAGAACATATTCATGCGTGTGGAAGAGTATTATCAGCAGCAAACCAATTCTGCAACGAGGCCTGCGCTGGCAGGTGGGTTCAGGGGAACCGATAAGCATTGGCTCGGACCTGTTGCTCTACTGGCCACTTTCTCCCAATCATGTGGGTCCATCTGAGGCTTTCCTAACCACAAAGTTTGAGAACTCATCACAGGTGATAGAACCTGGAATCAAGAACTAATTCAGCGAAGTTTCTCAATTGTTGATATTGGGGAAATATAGAGAATTCCCATACTCTCCACCCAAGGCCAGACAGAATCATCTGGCACTACACTGGAGATGGGTTGTATACAGTTAAATCGGGAATGAAGAAGATTGCAAAGCCAATGAGGAAGCGGAGAATCCAGCTGGGGTATCATCAAGCACAAACAGTGACTGGTTCGATAAATTAGGGAACATGAAGTTTCCAAGAAGATTCATCTATCCAGTTTCGAGGGCGGGTCTAAACTCCCTAGCTACAGGTAACAATCTCTTGAAGATATGGGTCAAAACTAGCGGTTTGTGTCCATTGTGTAACAAGGAAAGAGAAGATCAGGCACACTTGTTCATGAAGTGCAAGACCTCCAAGAAAATTTGGACAGTCCTGTTGGGGGAAGAATTTCCCAGTAGAAAAATTGGAGATCTTGAAGACTGGCTCCCGAATGTGATATCAATTTTTAAAGGCGAGGAAGAAAAATTATTATGTATAATAATCTGTGCTATTTGGAAAGAAAGAAACTCAAGAGTTTTTCAGGGGAAATCGACACATTTCACCTCGACTACCGGGAGCATAAAATCTCATTAGAGCGAAGTCTCTTTGGTAAGAGAACGCAGATCTAGTGGGAACAATCCTCCAGCATATGATAAGTGGAAGCCACCAGAATTGAACTGGGTGAAATTGAATAAGGACGGTGCTTGGGACTCTGACAACTGCTACGGAGGTGGAGGTGCGGTTATCAGAGACCACTCCGGCAAATTTATGGTCGGAATGAGTACTCCTCTGCTCTTAGTGAAATCAGCGAACGAGGTGGAAGCGAATGCAACTCTGATAGGCCTTCGCCTGGCTCGAAATCAAGGCTACCAAAAGTTGGAGTTCGAGCTCGATGCGCTTACGGTGGTGAATATGATCAGGAGCTGGACACAGGGGGGACATGAGGATTGTTCAGAAATTTTTGTCTGTATTGATGAAATTACCCAAATTTTGAAGCTCTTTGAGGATACGAAAATTGGGTATATTGGAAGGAATGGCAACACAGCAGCAGATACATTCGCGAAACAAGGAATACCTCTACCAAATACGCATGTTTGGTAACATAGTGAGCCCAATTGGGCTGTACAATTTCTACAAAATGATGTAATTGGGCGTACGGGCCATTTTGACGATCATCAGTAATAGGAATTGTCTTATCCTAAAAAAACATTTGAGTGAGTCTATGAGTGGGTTTGGTGTGAGCTTTTTTGTGGATTTAATCTAAAAAAACTAACTTTTTTCGAAGGTTTGGTGTGAATTTTTTTGTGTGGATGTTTTTGGATTTTGAATTTGTAGTGTTGAGTTGATGGAAGAAAAATATTGGGTTGATGAGATTTTCTGTGTCTTTTTTTCTTCCAAACATTAAAATGACAATATTGTCTTCATTCTTAAATTATACTTGGGTAAAAGACATTTTCCACCCTCCGAGTATCGACAAAATACATTTTTCCCCTGATTTATGGATATTATATTTTGTTCCGCTGTCAGTGGATGGAGAGTAACGAAGAGTAACAGGTCAGTGTATTTCACCTTATTGCCCTCGTATTCTATCCTGGGTTTTTATTATTATGTAATAACAAATTTGAAAAAGATCGAATGGCCCTGGTACTGTTCATCTTTACAGTTACCACCCCTGTTACTGGTCATTCTGAACAATTACCACCATTGTCACTATTCATTCTGGACATTTTACCCACATATTTTTTTTGGACAGTTTGCGCTCCTCTGTTGTGAAAAAAAAGCTCCTTGTCTTTGTTGTGAGTAGGGTCATTCTCAATTAGTTGCCTCCAATAACTTCCCTCCAAAAACTTCCCTCCAATAATTCCCTCCAAATCTGCTTGTCATTTTAATGCTTAATGTAGAACCACATTAGATAATTTCAGTTGTGCTTGTCATTTTGGAAATATTACAAGCAAATCTGTCAAGGTACATAACAAGTCCTTGTCATACAGTTCTTCTTATACACAGAAATATAGTGCATCTTAGACGTAGTTAATTACTGCTTCACTAGCAAAATAGCTAGTGCCAACACCAAGGCTATTAACATCATCAATTTTTTGGGTACTTGGTTTGGCTTTTGAGACTGCATTGGTGCAACGGCCAACCCTTGTAGACATCCATCAAGGTCACGTGATCGGAGGACGTTGCTCCCTGCCCAATTGGGTCGCACCAACTCCATAAGTTGCAACAATCATTCCTATAAACATAGTAGAGTCTACCCCGATTGTTGTATTGGTTAGAATCTGCCACTCGTATGTATAACGAAAGGGGCACTTCACAAAGCAAAACTTCCTCTCGTACATTAGGAACTCTTATCCCTGTCTCGGTGTTCGGCTTGAGCTAGACATTGTACGTAAACAAACAAAAACATATTATTACACCAACACAAAAATATATAACCAAAATTGTGACGACCCGTCACACTTTTAACAATAAATTATCGATTTTACGATAAAAATCACTGTTTACTGTCAACCCGTCTGACACTTTCAGATATCCAAAACTCAACCACCAGGACACACGGTCCTTTGAACAACATTTTTAATAATATTTTTGAAAATCTGGTACGTGACTGAATTTAGTAAATAATTACACCAGCTCGTCAAAATGATAATTTTTATAAATATCTTGTCAAATACAGCAAATTACAGACAATTTACTAAAACAACTAAAAGCAACATTTTTAACAAATAAACACAATTTTTAGCTACAACTCCGCGATCCAGTCGCGCTCCAGGTCAACCTGTAAAACAGAGGGGTGAGCCAAAACAGCCCAGCAGGTACCGCCTAACCACTGGCGTAGAAATCTAAAATCTACTTAACACACAGCCAGTTATTACACATCAGCATGCGGCACCAAATACACAAACAACGTGATTTATCAATCACCAAACAATTATCAAATAGCTATAAAAGCTGTAAAATCACACCAGCAGTATAAACATGTATAGATTGTAACTGTAGAAACTTAGAAATTAGATTTCCCCTACCTCAACCGGGATCAAACTGCGAAGGCCACCTTGTCCAAATTGAACATATTTCACCAAAGATGAAAATTTCCAACTTTCAACTCACTGCCTACTCTAAGAAGACTAGCAACCCGCCTCTTATTAACATGAACCAAATCATCTCCCTTACAATTGGTATTCCTTCGACTTGAAAGTAAGAAAAAAAAATTGTTTGTGTACCATGTTCTTACTCTCAATGACTTCAAGGCCAAGAAAACTATCTCTCTGTTTTAGAAAATGGTGTAGCAACCTTCTCCGTCTTTTTCTTAACCCAAGAAGACTAATAAATTTCTAACAAAATTGCTAATAATATAATTAAAAGGCAAGTCACTTAGTCATCAGTATGTAGAGATACTCATCCATACAAGCAGGAGGTGTCACGTTGTAAACAAGGTAATCACATGATCAAGTATATATTGTTCAGAGAAGTCCCTTAATTCTTTATATTTACAAAAGCAACAACTTTTATTCTGTTGTCATTAACACACACATATGTACATATTATAGTTTAACTATCATCATTTAGTTTACAACAATCTCAAACTACCCATATGTTTGAAGTCACAAGAAATCTAATTTTAGACCGTTATTTTATAGAGCTACAATAAACAAATCAATTACACCTTAAAACGTATAATTAATTAATTTTTTACAAACTCGGGAGCCCATATATTTTCTTTTAAAAACTACTAAAACGCGATTTAACGATAACAAAATATTTAATCAACACGGGGTATTACAATCTACCCCACTTAATAAAATTTCGTCCCGAAATTTCATTTTCTAGCACAAAGACCAACTCATATACTCCCTGAATAAATTTCACAAACACATATACAAAATTCATGTATAAAGCCATGAAATAAATTTTCATGATTTCATGCACTCTCATTAAAAATATTCATTCATACATGCATAATAAATAAACAATCCCAATATCGCACCACCAAACACTTATAGAAGTTTATACATGCAAGTGTTTGAAATATGACATTGTGTAACAACAATTGACCCATCTTGCGCACATATAACCAAATGCAAACAGTAGCTCTTCATCCATATCTCAATCGTCCCCCCTCTCTCTTTCTTTTAAACTCTGACTCACTTTTTTGAATTTTAATAAAATGTCACGTACCAAGCATAGCACATCACCTCCACCACCCAAGCAGTACTAGACTGTGTATCCCTAGCTCGACAGTGCGGTGGCTCACAAGTGTGGTGACTCACAAGTGTGTACCACTCGTACAACACCCGTCACAGACACCCGCCAAAACACCCGCCCAGTCCCAGATACACTATCCGTACCTCCGGTTGGGTTCGGCTCTGATACCACTGTGACGACCCGTCACACTTTTAACAATAAATTATCGATTTTACGATAAAAATCACTGTTTACTGTCAACCCGTCTGACACTTTCAGATATCCAAAACTCAACCACCAGGACACACGGTCCTTTGAACAACATTTTTAATAATATTTTTGAAAATCTGGTACGTGACTGAATTTAGTAAATAATTACACCAGCTCGTCAAAATAAAAAAATTTATAAATATCTTGTCAAATACAGCAAATTACAGACAATTTACTAAAACAACTAAAAACAACATTTTTAACAAATAAACACAATTTTTCGCTACAACTCCGCGATCCAGTCGCGCTCCAGGTCAACCTGTAAAACAGAGGGGTGAGCCAAAACAGCCCAGCAGGTACCGCCTAACCACTGGCGTAGAAATATAAAATCTACTTAACACACAGCCAGTTATTACACATCAGCATGCGGCACCAAATACACAAACAACGTGATTTATCAATCACCAAACAATTATCAAATAGCTATAAAAGCTGTAAAATCACACCAGCAGTATAAACAGGTATAGATTGTAACTGTAGAAACTTAGAAATTAGATTTCCCCTACCTCAACCGGGATCAAACTGCGAAGGCCACCTTGTCCAAATTGAACATATTTCACCAAAGATGAAAATTTCCAACTTTCAACTCACTGCCTACTCTAAGAAGACTAGCAACCCGCCTCTTATTAACATGAACCAAATCATCTCCCTTACAATTGGTATTCCTTCGACTTGAAAGTAAGAAAAAAAAAAATTGTTTGTGTACCATGTTCTTACTCTCAATGACTTCAAGGCCAAGAAAACTATCTCTCTGTTTTAGAAAATGGTGTAGCAACCTTCTCCGTCTTTTTCTTAACCCAAGAAGACTAATAAATTTCTAACAAAATTGCTAATTATATAATTAAAAGGCAAGTCACTTAGTCATCAGTATGTAGAGATACTCATCCATACAAGCAGGAGGTGTCACGTTGTAAAAAAGGTAATCACATGATCAAGTATATATTGTTCAGAGAAGTCCCTTAATTCTTTATATTTACAAAAGCAACAACTTTTATTCTGTTGTCATTAACACACACATATGTACATATTATAGTTTAACTATCATCATTTAGTTTACAACAATCTCAAACTACCCATATGTTTGAAGTCACAAGAAATCTAATTTTAGACCGTTATTTTATAGAGCTACAATAAACAAATCAATTACACCTTAAAACGTATAATTAATTAATTTTTTACAAACTCGGGAGCCCATATATTTTCTCTTAAAAACTACTAAAACGCGATTTAACGATAACAAAATATTTAATCAACACGGGGTATTACAAAAATAGAGAGCTTCAACTGAAATACCTCGTTTTGTGGCTACGGGTATTTTTATGATTTTAGTATAATTTTTTGGGTTAATTATCATTGTAGTTAAGTCCCTGGGGTTTTTTGTGACTTTTAGCTAAACTTAATTTTTTTTACCTAAACTAGGGTGTAAAAGTGTCTTTTACCTAAACTAGGGGTGTAAAAGTGTCTTTCAGCTAAGATAGGGGAAAACTCCCTACACCTAAATCATGTCTGACGTGATTTCTTCCCCAATTTTTCTCTCAATCGATTTTCCTCATTCAAAATACCCCCAAATCATGTACGTGACTTCAATTCGGTATCCTCTCCTTCCATCATCATAATCGATTTCCTCTCTCGCAATCACAGTAAGTCAAGATCTCTCCCTCTCGTCTCTCTCTGAAATCCCCATCATCGATCCTCCCTTTCTCTCAACTGCTGTGTCCAGTGCAAGACAAAGCAGAGACACCAGGATAGGCGACCCACCTCCACCCTCGCTCTCCCTCTCTCAGTTCCTAGAGTCAAAGCAGCAGAAGTAGCCGCGTGGTTCACGCCAGACCGCCACCAGATTCGACCTCCAGGTTATCTTCTTCTTCTTCTTCTTCTTCTTCTTCTTCTTCTTCTTCTTCTTCTTCTTCTTCTTCTCCTATATATTTTCCTCTCCTGGAATCTCTTTTATGTTAATGAATAGGGTCAAACCTGGCCCCCTTGTCTTCCAGCAGCTCGTAGGCTATGAAGAACCCACTCGGTCTTCTTCTTTGTAGCCTCTTGAAACCGTCGATTCTCGCCTCGTGTTAGACTCCATGTTTTCAACTTGTATGCTCTTACCGTTCGTCAATTTTTAAATTTGTATATCTATTTTCAGATTCTTATCGAACTCTTATTTCTTCAAACGATTGTTAATCAATTATAAATCATCGTTTTCATTCTTGTGCATGTCATACCCTTAAACCCTAGGTATGTAGGTGATAAATCAAGACGAAACAATAGATTAATTAGAAACTATCACTTGTTTGGGTATTGGGTTGCTAATGTGATGGGTAATCGTCGTAGAATTGAAATAGAATCGAAATCGTGACCGTTGAACATGTTATTTTGGTGTTAACGATTTTTAACAATCTGCCCTATCACTTTGAGGACTAAATTTTTCAAAGTGAAGTGTTAGCTTTTCTCAAAATAATCTGCTTTGTCACTAGAGCCGTCTAGCAATAAACACTTAACCGGTTGTGTTGTTTAATAAAACTTTTGGAGTATTGAGTCTCGTTTGATCATTTCGCCAACCGGAAGATTATTGTTAGAGGATTGTGGAGAAAGATGTAATCTTATAATATATTATTAGTTTATTTAAATAGTATTTTTATGAAAAATAAAGTAGCATTTTAGTATGCTAAAATGAATTAGCTTTTGAGAATTCGATTGTTAGGGCCAAACCGACATACTAGGTGGAATTAACATGAGACGCTAGGACCATGACCGAGAGTCGTTACGTGACATGTAGAGTAGCACGATTCATCGTTATGTGAAATTGTATTTTAATTAGAATATTGGTAACTTGTAGTCGACGAGTTCTCAGACGAGGGATACATTGAATACTACGACTGAGTCGCAGTAGCTATTTGTGTTTGAGGTGATTAAACATGTCAAGTCTAGCGTGCCTATCGCCCTTTGCGTCAAATGATTATTTAATTCTTTTCTTAAAATTAGTTTATGTGTATATGCATTATGTGCTATTTGAACACTTGATTTTACTTTTTGAAAAATTGTTTTGAAAATTCTCACAGTAATTTATAATTGATAATAACGTGAAGTGTAAGAGTTGTACGGGGTTCATTCATGGTTACTATTGGCTTGGTCATGTGACTTAGGTCACTCGGCCAATTAGGTTATTCCGGTTGCAATGCCCCGGATAGCTCCTTGTACTCACTCTTCTGGCTGCAAGAGTCTTGAGGGGGTGTCGACACTTAAGTTCCAGGATGCTTGCGAGATGGTTGGTTCTTCCCCGTATCAAAAAAATTAACAAGTTGTTTTGGATTTGATGATATTAATGGGAAATTGAATAATATATGATTTTGGAATCCCTTATTTGGAGAATGAACATGTTTTGGAAAAATATAATGAAATTGGAATCTCCCTTAATTTCTTATATGTGTCAACCTTTATTTCCGATGTGCAAAGTTAAATCATTTCATACAAATTGTTTATTTTACAAGCTATGCATCATCACCATTGTACATGCTTGTGTGTTTATTTGCAAAGTATTTATTGCTAATTTTGTAAACTGTGGCGTTCTCTATTGTTTTCTTCACCACGGGTCTAAATGATGGAAGTTTGGCTTAGCTGGGGAACATGAATCATTACTCAAAACATTTAATACTTTCATTTTAATAAATAGACCCCCCCCCCACCTTTTGATTTCATTACTTCATAGTTGGTTTTATGCCCATGTTTGAGGCGCTACAATTTTAATTGTAATAAGGTAATACTTTAATACTTTATGGTTGTTGTTTGGATCAACTTTTAAATGTCCTTGTATCCGAGTTTAATCTCTGGTACGGAGTGACAACCACCGGGCTTCCGACTTGGCTAATTTGGTGGTGTTACATCAACTACTAACTAAAATAAAGAGCTTAAACTACTAGCTAGAACAAGGAGCTTCTACTACTAGTATTACCTTGCCTTGCTTGTTAGGGAAATATGAATGGATAAGGTAATCTAGAGCTAGAGGTGGGTAAGAATGTGAGTGGAGAGAATTGTGAAGTTGGGATGTCTTCAAATAGGGCTTTTTGGAGGGAAGTTATTGGAGGGAAGTTTTTTGGAGGGAAGTTATTGGAGGAAAGTTTGTTTTTTGGAGGGAAGTAATTGAGTAATGGCTCTACTCACAACAAAAACAAAGGGCTATTTTTAACAGTATAGGAGTGCAAACTGTGCAAAAAATAATGGGGTAAAATTTCCAGAATGAACAGTGACACGGGTGGTAACTATCTAGAATGAACAGTGACAGTGGTGGCAACTGTTCAGATGAACATTACCAAGGGTATCTCGGTATTCTTACAATAAGGTAAGTGATGTAATCATGCTAATAGGTAGTGTCTAAAAGTTTTTAATTAGTATTTACTTAAATATGGGATAAATGGTATAGTTGTCTTTAAAATTGTAGTTTCATGTAAGGGGTGAGGGTCTTTAAGTCATTCCACCCTTCCAAGGGTGAAATGGTCACCAAAAAATATAACCCTAGTTGATACTAACATAAGGGTGCAATGTGTCTAACCTCCATCAACTGACATGGGACCAAAATGTATTTTGTCGATACTCGGAGGGTGGAAATTGTCTTTTACCCATTATACTTGTACCATTTCTGTTAGTTATAAGGGTATGATGATAACTTTTACTAACAACAAAATCGACACATCACTTACTTTTTAACATCACCAGTTTTTCTTTTAATCGAACTCACACATCATTTTTCTTGAACTTTTGTGTCACAGAGTTCTTTTCCACCATATTAAAAGACTGCTTAAAATTCAAAAAGTCCTCGCCAAACCCACCCCATGAGTAGAAGATTCAATATGACACAGAGAAATCACCTTCTCATTGGGTTGTTTATAGAGAGAGAAAAATCTCTCTCCAATCACTAAAAATCCAATACAACCCTATATTGTTCACCTCCGGTCTTATCACCTCTGCCCCAAATTCAGAAAATCAACCCTACTTTCCATTTCAAACTTTTGGATTAAGGAAAGGATGAAAAAGATAAGCTTTTACCGACCCAGACGAGCTCCGATGTCTGATGATGTAGCAACACTGATCGTCAAACAGGCGCTTGAACACCTCTTTCGATTCACTGCGGGCTCTCCATTTCTCCTAGAAAAGCAAGCCGAATCCGCTGATCCGACCGAATCTTCGCGTACACCGTCGAACACCGACCACTTTCCGGTTGTGGCGAACGCAAAATCTAACACCACCACAGCGATCACTTTTGGCTGATCTACAACTTTTCTAAAGAATCCGAAAGTTTTTCGGCTATTATGGTAGTCGTACCGACGGGGTGGGCCAGAGGAAGCTCTGATGGTATTTTGGTAACGGATGAACCAAAAATGTTCGGAGCCTCAAGGATCAATCTTGACCGATCTACTCTTCATGTAAAGAGACTCGGTGTTTTTGCTGAGAAATCGGTAGCCCACCCAAGGGAGATAGGACGAAAGCGAGTAGCGTACTCAAGAAAAGAGCTTTGGACGTCCGTTTTTGCACAACCCTTTATGAAAAAATGAAAAACATTTGTGCCAAATTATGTTCTGTGTTGGGTTCTCGAGCAATGCACATCACCAATTATTGCCAAGCTGATTTGGTTCCATACATCAACACACACACCAAATAGGTGAAGTTTGCCAGTCGTTTGTCCGTCAAGGTTAGGCAATCTGCTTCTAACGGACACCTTACTTCATCTCTTTAAGGTCGGCGTACAAAGGGAGACAGATATATGCTAGTTTTGTCTACAAAGTGACACGATTCAACCACAAGTGTACGACCGTCGTGTGTAGTAATATCCGGAAATCCGGGTTTATCGAACCCAAAGGACTTGTCGTGAACTAATTAGTACGATTAACTTTATGTGGGCTAGAAATTGAGAGAATTTTACTAAACTAAATAATTGAAAAGAAAAAAATGAGATTTTAAATATTAAGATTTAATATGGGAGAAACAACCAGGACACCTAGTTTGGAGGATTGTTAGGATTTTCTTGTTGACGACGTTCTACAATTTGTGAAACACATACGAAATTCACTTTGCTAATCGAGCAATACTGACTCACCGAGTTACCAAGTGAGCATCTTATGCCTAGGTTAGATTAAAACTGAGTTACCAAGTTCTAATTATCCCTAAACATGCATTAACGATGAATTCTACTCTAACGATCCCATTCAACGTAGCCGAGTTACCAAACCTATGAACGGGTGATTGTTTGATTTTAGGGTTTAACAATTACCGACTTACCAAATAATTGCAAACTAAGTTCTAGTTAACAAGACGTCTCCAATTAACACGATGAGATGAAGATCACAAACAATCATAGTAAATGTAAAATCATCAATTATGTTTTATCAAAACATGAATATCAATTCATAAAACGCATAATCAATGTGAAAACCCTAACCCCAAACTCGGGTCCTGATCTAAGAAGTTTAGCTACGCATATTCATGATCCCAACGACAAGAGTTTGTGTGATCATGATCAAAAACAAAGAAACGAAAGAGAAAAGAGATCAAACTAGGTTTCCCAAGCTCCACGATGATGTCCAAGCTCCAAGTTGATGTCCCGTCCTTCAATATTGCATCTCCCCTATGAAAATATGACCTAATATGTCTAATATACGTTCCCTAAGAGTCCCGGGTCAATTAGGGAAGTTTTAGGCATCGTTTCCTTAATTTTGGCCGCCTCTGCACAGTGTCATCGTAGGAAGAATTTTATCTTCATAGGAAGAGTCTTCCTGCGAAGACATTTTCTTCCTACGAAGATCTTCCCAGATAAGTACAGAGGGCTGTTTTGGGAGACATTTTCAGCAGCTGGAAATTTGGCTAAGTATAAAGTCTTCCTACGAAGAATATTGTCTTCCTACGAAGACTCTTCATTCCGCACTTTCTTTTTGGCTTTCTTCGTTGAGTTCCTTGTTTTCGAAGCTCGTTTCCATCTCCCGCATCATCATCCAAGCCCTATTTTCCTGCGAATCACAACAAGAAAACACAACCCGCGATCATATCACAATAAAAGCTCGAAATTACACTAGAAACACCCGGATTTAACAATTACACACATAAAGCTCACATTCACTAAAATTTCACAAACACGGCCAACATCTCATCTCATTATCGAAAATCACGCAAAATAGTAGTGTATTAACTAAGAAATATAACTCCAACTAAGGATTTATCAAATACCCCCACACTTAACATTTGCGCGTCCCGAGCAAAGTCTCATCTACTGCATTCATTTGTTTTACTAGCAGACAAGACACAAACGACTCAAATTTGACTAACGACACAACAATGCAGCAATATGAGGCAAATGTAATTCTAGACTCGATCTTACAATTATTTAAAACATCCAATTTCTCTCTTTTTGGCAAGAATAGGCAATATCCCTCTCATCAACTGAAAATCATCAAGCTTTCACTAATCCTTATGAAATTCACATCCACGTAGCAAGAATTTGAAATAAAAACGATTCTATGAAAAAGCTCACTAAGGCGTCCCCTTTCCTCCACCAATTCAAACCAAGACACAAGCATGTACTAAGAGTCATTGGGTCTAATTAAGCTCAAATTTCCCTGTAGCCTTTCTTTGCCGAATCATCTGAGATTTTCAGACCCTCTTAGCCTTTATTGCGTTTGAATGCAAATTGTCCCGGTGAAGGGAGTCGCAACTCCTGTGAAATAAGGCTTGACTCTAATTTTCCTCTCTAATCTCAGCTCATTTGGTTGTTCTCCTTATTTGAGTACTTTCTTTTATTTTTCTCATTTAAGCACATATCTCCTCTGTTTTTTCAACCGTGAGCTAGAGAGTGTGGGCTTTTTTGGTTAACTCTTGTGACCACCGTAAGGGATGGTGGTGTACGCCCCTCAACTTCACTTAGGTTGAGGCAACCGTACCACATGAAACAGCTCTACACGAAGGTCCACCCCAGATCAACAAGAGACCATAAGTTTCCACTTGAAAACAACATATTCAGCTACAAGCAAAACTCAATCTAATTAGCACACTATAGGAAATTTAGTTATACTTTTTCATGTCATTCTTTCAGAACTTCCATAAATTCCCAGTACATCCTTTTGTGAAACCTCTACACAAAATATTTAAAGAATAATTTTTTTCCTGCTACGACACTTCCTACTCAAAAGGATTCATTCACAAAGCTCTCTTCAGTTTCAAGATCTTCAATTTCCTTATTCTCAAATTTTCAAAATTTTCAATTTTTATGGATTTTGTATTTTCTCATTTTTTTTTTCATTTTTTCCATTGTCATACTATCCTAACTCTACATGCAAGCCTTTGACTCGAAAAAAAAATTGACACAACACAATTCAACTTTTGGTGGGTAGAAGCAATTATGTAAAAGTGTAAATTAAATATAAATCTATCCTACACAACACGACAATATAAATAGAAACTCAACATAGACCACAATACTGACTCACAATACGAACTAAACACATCCTACATGTAACTGGCTATGCAAGACATAATTGGCTAGAAAACAGATAAATCACCCCCACACTGAATGCCTCGTTGTCCTTAACGAATTTAGAGATTAAACGTAGGAATCAGGAATCAATGTGTAGGACCAGTAGATGAGATGGAGCATGACATATTCATAAAAAGTGACACAAAATCCAGCAAAATGAAAAGATACTCACAACCACCTCAAGGGTGGGGAAGAAATCGCGCCAAGCAGTCCCCAAGCACAGTAATGGCGCCACCATGCACCTCTAAAGTCATTGTGCTCTCGCACACCAGGGTCGACTGCCTCCTCTTCTAAAATCTATGTCTTGGAAATCCTCAACTCGCATGCACGAGTCCCCATGAAGGTCATGTGTGCCAGGGCACACCGGGGTTGATTATCCCATAACCTGCTCAAACAAATATGTCACTTTAAAACATCAGTAGTTCCTCTCTCTCTCATCTCTCCAAATAAAAATAACACAACTATATGTAAAAACGCACTCTAATGATCCCATTCAACGTAGCCGAGTTACCAAGCCTATGAACAGGTGATTGTTTGATTTTCCGGTTTAACAATTACCGAGTTACCAATTAATTGCAAACTAAGTTCTAGCTGACAAGACGTCTCCAATTAACAAGATGGGATGAAGATCACAAAACAATCATAGTAAACGTAAAAACATCTATTAGGTTTTATCAAAACATGAATATCAATTCATAAAACGCATAATCAATGTGAAAACCCTAACCCCAAACTCAGGTTCTGATCTAAGAAGTTTAGCTACGCATATTCATGATCACAACGACAAGATTTTGTGTGATCATGATCAAAAACAAAGAAACGAAGGAGAAAAGAGATCAAAATAGATTTCCCATGCTCCACGATGTCCAAACTCCAAGTTGATGTCTAACATACATTCTCTAAGAGTCCTGGGTCAATTAGGAAAGCTTTAGGCATCGTTTCCTTAATTTTGGCCGCCTCTGCACAGTATCTTCATAGGAAGAGTCTTCCTGCGAAGACATTTTCTCTTCCTACGAAGATCTTCCCAGATAAGTAAAGAGGGCTGTTTTGGGAAGACATTTTCAGCAGCTCGAAATTTGGCTAAGTATAAAGTATTCCTATGAAGACTATTGTCTTCCTACGAAGACTCTTCATTCCACACTTTCTTTTTGGCTTTCTTCGTTGAGTTCCTTGTTTCCGAAGCTCGTTTCCATCTCGCGCATGATCATCCAAGCCCTATTTTCCTGCGAATCACAACAAGATAACACAACCCGCGATCATATCACCATAAAATATCAAAATTACACTAGAAACGCCCGGATTTAACAATTACGCACATAAAGCTCACATTCGCTAATATTTCACAAAAACAGCCAAAATCTCATCTCATTGTCGGAAATCACGCAAAATAGTAGAGTATTAACTAAGAAATATAACTCCAACTAAGGAGTTATCACAAATTCTCAGAGGAGGCCCTGAAACGTTGCAACAACAAATGCTAACATTCAAGGACATCAGACCTCAACAACTTGTGCCACCCAACCAGTTCCTTGTCGTTCCATTCACTCGGAGGAAAACAACTCTTTTTTCATCCTTTAAACATTTATTCCCACTATCGACATGCCTCGTGTTGCAAAGGGTCATCCCCGTGGCTGGATTCTAGTGCAGCAACTTCGAAGTAGGAAGAGACACTGCTACCAACTGGCACTTTGTGGTGCATTGCTTCCCTTCGAGGGGACCATCAGTCATGATCCATAGCCTCCCTTCCCCATATATTTACCCTTGTTTTGACGAGCGATTGAGTGAAAGATGAATCCACATTGGGTACAAATCACTAGAACTTTTTCATATTGATAATCAACCCACACACTTTCCACATTGTCTATTTGCAACGTCCCTTCCATTCTCAACGTTTTGTGGATGGGTATGCGTACTCGGACTTCGATGAAATTTCATTGATCTTCACTTTCAATGCTAGAATCACACTCTATGAACTCCCGCAGATTATCCAGGGCCTCCCCAACCTTTATGTTAACAAAATGGAAAGGTAGATTGAAAATATGAATCCACACATCTAGAGTAACAAAAACCACATCTTCTACTTTGTTTTTTGACATCCCATTTTTTGATGAGCATGATCCTCTTTTCAAAAATCCAAAGACCACCATCTATGACTTTACTCATTGGATCGATCGATAGGAATTTGAATATATATCTGTTACCTCTTTGATCCAGGATGCATTCTTCCTCTCCACACTTCTAGATCCACTTGAATAGTGATAACTCCGAATAGGAGTTAACATTTGGCATTGTTTACAACTGATTTGTGGACATATTGCTAGATTTAGGCGTTTTTCCGAGTAATTTTGTGAGGTTTTTGTGAAAGTTGAGCTTGTCGCGAGTAATTGATAATTCGGGCACTTTTCGCATCATTTATATTTATTTTGTCACTTCTGATCGCACGGGGTGTTTTCGTGTTGTGTTTGAAAGGAAACGGAGCTCGTGGATCAAGAGGATAAGAAAACGAACTTCGGAACATATGTGGAAGCTTGGGAGAGAAAGAAATCGCAAGAAAAGAGGACAAAGATGACAAGAGGGGGTTAAAGTGTCATTTTTAGAAGTTTGGGTAATTAGCGGAAGAAAAGTGGGAAACTCACTGATTTGTAAGACCAGAAGTTGATCGCAGGACCAGAATTTGGGGCGCACGATCAGACAGCAGATGAGAAGCCAATTCTACAGGAGATCGTACGATCAAGAATTTGTGGTCGCGCGATCTGAATGAACGACCAGCGTACTCACGCCAAATAATAGGGGTTTTAGGGTTAATAGTTGATTGATGATTAATTAATAGACCCTAGACCTAAAAGAAAAGGAACAACGTGAGAAAGAAGAAAAAGGAGAAGACGCAAGAAAAGACGACGGAGCCATTGACGAAGGATCTTCAACCCTTGAAGACTATTACGTTTGATTCATCTTCTCACTCACTCTCTCTTGTGAATGATTATGGATATTTTGACTTTGCTAAACGTTTTCATGTCTAGGTAAACACTTTAAGCTAGGAAATTCATGGAGAACTAGGGTTTGCTTAGTGTCTTTTCTTGATTTGACGATTTGATTCATGCTTTAAGCTTAAATCTAGTTGATGTTATAGTTATCTTACATATTCTTATGCTTGTTTCTTTAGTATGCTTGGCTTGATCACCCATTGGTGTGCTATTTGTTGAGGAAGTTGCACGAAAGTGAACTCTCCGAAACGTATTGAAGAATATTGTAGGTAATCTTGTAGTTCTCTGAGACCGATAGGAGAAGAGAGCTTGATTAACCGTGTGAGGGTTGTTTTGGTTGGTTTCGGTAGGACTTAATGAAAACGGTGGACCGACAGGACCCGGTGAGCGAGCATAACAAGCCAACTAGAACGTGACGGTAGATGGAGGTGGACCGAAGGGACCCAAAGTCAACTGAAACGCAAATACACATGAGATCGATTGAAGAGTGTGATGAGTGTCACCTGGTGTAACTAAACATCACTAGAGTGTTTCAAGCGTAATTCAGAAATTTCTAAGAACCCAATGGATCATTGATTGCCTAGTTCTTCTCCATAATCGTATTCATTACAATTACTTTATTTTATATTGAAAATCATACAAAAGTATTTAGCGGAGTTCGTTCTCTACTTTAAGTCACTTGTTTGTGGGTGACGAACTTGCAAAATCAAATCACTTCTTACCGGTTACGTATGTATCATATAATTAATTCTTGATTAACTAATAATCGTCTAATTCCCTAGGGTTCGATAATCCGGAGTCTAAAATACTCCATTTACTACTTGACCGTATACTTGCATTTAAACGCGTTAGTAATTCGCGTAAAGTTTTGGTGCCGTTGCCGGGGAATTAAGCGGTTATTTAGTTTTGTTAAAAATAATTTCGGATACCTCTTTTATTTTTTGTTTTATTTGCTATTTTTTTCTCATTTGTATTTTTATTGTGTTCAAGTACTCAGTGTATGCCCAGAATCCCTAGACCATGTGCCCCCACTCAAAGACCCAGAACAGTTGCTAAAATACCAAAGGAGGAAGCAGAAACAGAGCACAATGGACGAACAATTAACCAACGCGCAACTCACTCAGCGGTTGGAAGGGCTGACTAAGTAACTAAATGATTGCAACACCCAGACACCGTAGAACAAGTCTGGGCAAGCTCTTGTGGAGAAATTTCAGTCGTCCACATATGGACACGATCCGGCAATTGTAGTGCTAGAGGTACAGGCTGAGCACTTCGATCTCAAGCCTGCATCTATTCAGACGATGATCAATCAGTTCCGATTCTATGGGAACATGGATGAAGACCCCCAATGACTTTATTGGGAAGTTCAATGCATACATAAAGATTACCAAGTACAAGGATGTGACATCGGAAGCATTGAAACTCGTTCTTTTCCCATATTGTTTGAAGGGTGCAGCGCAAAAGTGGCTAGAGTCAAGGGCACCTGAGTCAATCACTACATGGGCTCAGTGTGTGGATGAGTTCATGTCCAAGTTTTACCTAGTTCAGTGGTTCATTGAGCTACATGGAGGAATTCTAAGCTTTCGGTAACAGGCCAATGAAACCGTGGTGGATGCATGGGACCGTTTTATGTAGTTGATCAGAAAGTGCTCAAATCATGATTTTGGGGACTAAAAAATTTTGCAGGTCTTCTACCATGGTCTAGAACATCACAATCAGGAGCTGGTTAACAGGGAAGCTGGGTAATTTTTCTGTACTCTGTTGACAAAGACGGAGCATATGCGCTCATGAAGCAGCTTGCTAAGCAGGACTCACAATTTATGATTCCAGAAGATTATCGACATTGCCTGCACCTAAGGATGATGAATGGAAGACTGGGATCAGCAAGATAGTGTCTGACTTAGCCAAGCATATTTATCAGGACAAGAAGATAGTTGCAGGGGTAGAGGAGCAGGAATCTGAGTCAGCCTTGGCCCAGATAGCAAGTGAAGATGTGAACTATGTGGGGGCACAAGGACAACGAAAAGATTGGAATAAGGGGAACTATAGACGAGGAACAAGAGATCATCCAGGCTTTAGGTATGGGGATCAGTCTAAAGCTTCATATGCACCAGGGTTCCAGCAGAGTCCACCTGTTTCGCAGGCCCCAACAGCAGCTATTGTAGCACCAAACCCGAAGATTTCTGAAATTGACTAAGGCGTTAACACAACTGAGTAACAACATGAAAAATATGGCCACCAACATGAACAACATGACCACAATGGTCAATGTTGTGTCTTCTAATTTGCAGGTTACGAAGACTTTTCTTCGTTCACTAGAGGTTCAAGTTGGGGAAATTGCAGCGCAATTATCTGCTAGAGCACCTGTCTCTCTAGCGTCTGACACTGAGAATGTGCGCCAGGTAAATGCCATTACCACTCGTAGTTGGATTTCATTGACTAATCCACCATACCCGAGCCATGCCAGGGCTGAAGCTTCAAAAGCTAAGGAGCATGAGGTCTTCGACTCTGAGAAGACACCTGTCATGGTCCACCAATCAAAGGGCATGACTCCACATGGCGAGGATAAATCCAATGCGGTATTACCACCACCCCTTCTTCTTCTAGAGATGTACATTTTCCATTGAGAACTAGGAATAAGTAGGATGACTCTGAGGAGTACAGGCGATTTCTTAGTATTTTCTCCAAACTCCACATCAATATTCCATTGATTGAGGCGTTGCAGTAAATGCCTAAGTATGCACAATTTATCAAGGATGCAATCGTTGGGAGAAAAACTATGGATGACTCTCAGACAATGAAATTGAATGAGCAGGTGAGTTCATGTATCTTGCATGAGATGCCTAAGGAGCAAGATCCATGTATTTTTGTGATTGAAGCTACATTTGGTGAGGCCTATATAGGCAAAGCTCTGTGCGATCTGGGGGCGAGTGTCAACTTGATGCCGCTTTTGGTATTTAAAAAGTTAGGTGTGGGGGAGCCGCGTAAAACCTGGATCAATCTACAGTTCGCTGATAAATCATCCAAGAAAGTCATTAGGTTGGTAAAGGACTTGCTTGTGAGGGTTGGTAGTTTGATCATGCCATGCGATTTTGTTATATTGGACATGCCAGTTGGTGACGTTCCGATCATTCTTGGTAGGCCCTTTCTGGCTACCGTTCGGACGCTAATTGACGTAGACAATGGGGAGTTGATCATGAGGATCATCGATACTGTGGAGACCTTTCGGGTTTTCAAACCGAATCCTCAATACACTTATGAGGTGAAGCCAGGATTGCCATTTCTTGCGCAAGTTGGGCGCAGAATTCTAGAGCTGACACAGGAGGATTCGCCTGAACCTAAAGGCAAAATATCGAGTGTGCAGGCGCACTGGGTAGTTCTAAGCATCCAGCGCCAGAAGTTGGATGCGGCACGGCGTGCCAAACCACCTTTTGAAGCTCATAAGGTAACGGGGTCAGGCCGTCGAACGTAAAATACAAGCGCTTGTCGGGAGGCAACCCAACGTATCTTTATGCTTTAGTGTAGAGAGTGTGTTTTAAATACTGTCGTGTGTGTTTTTCTTACTATTTTATAATCTGAGGGTGAGAGAGTGAGAATCTGACATCTGAAATAAGTTTCTGCAGGAGTACAAGTTGGAAACGCGCCCGGGTCCCCTTCTTGATGCGAGCAAAGAAGTAGTGCGACAAATTGCGAAAGCGCAGCACTAGCCAAGTGCTTAAAAGATCGAAATATTTTGGAGTTACTTTTGCAAAATTAGAACGTGCGTGAAACGAGCTTTCCAACAGTATATTACAAACATGCATTGGAGTCCCGGTGTGTAAGTTCGAGAAATATGAAGATGATGAATATTTCGAAGGAAGGAGAAGAAGAAGAAAATCAGATCAAAAAGAAAGAAAGAAAAAAAACCGCCAGGAGGTCGCACTGTCACGCCCGTAAACCGGGGTGAATTTTTTTTTTGAAATAAAACTAAAGGAACTGATCGAACAAATGGTGAACAGAACAACTTAAACTTTTATTACACAAACTGAAATATGTTACAGCAGAGTAGTCAGAGCTACTAACGGTTCCCAACCCAACTATGTTACAAACAAAACGAGTTGAGACTCGTTTCAAAAGTTACAGATAAACTAGCACTCCAAGCAGCTAAGACAACTCAGGGACTGAACCGTCACCACCACCATAACTTGTGCCTGTAAAATGTTAGGGGTGAGCTTACTGCAAGCTCAGTAGAGAACATCAAGGAAACAGTCCAAGCACGTATTGTTTCATGGTACACGTATCACATCAGCATATTATTACAGTTCAATATGATCATGTTTATGTCGTGCATATGTCAAACTTTTCATCTTTTTATTATCTTCATGGAACCTGGGGTGCTCACATGCGCGGTCGCAGCCCGGAGTGAGTCAGCCGCCCTCCGCATACGTACTCTCAACTGGGAGCGGAGTGCCCCACCTGCCATCAAGCCGGCAGTGCTTTCTGCACCAGGCCTCGGGTGCAATCAGGGTCTTTGACCCAAATGATGTACAATCCCTAACCCCGTCCATTTATCTTTCCACTTTCATAATTAATTTCACATGCAAATCGTGCATGAACATCAACATCGACAATATCATCATGCTAACAGCATATCAATAATCAACACAGTTGATAGCATGTATCCAACATAGTAACGAATATCAACAGTATATTCGAATAGCAATTTCAGCAGCATCTCTGTATGTTTCAGATACTCAAATAACAATTTGACAGCATCTCCACATGAATCATATATCAATTCACAAATTTACAATAATCAGGTATAGCATCGACGCAGTAATAACAATTCGATAATTATAACAGTTATATCGAAGTTGTACAACGACTAGCATATAAACAGGCAACGCAATACGTTTAGGGCTATAACGTTGAGATTCCCTACCTCGGTCCGACGAAGCTGCTAATATTATAATAAAGAACCTCCAGAATCTCCAAATATAGTATCGAGAATACACTTTGCTAATCTCTCTGACCCTCTCTAGTGTCTGACTGAAATCTGGAATGAGAATTAACTAAAACGTCGGGTTCTATTTATAGGGGAGGCCGACGAGTAGCGTCGCGACGTGCAGGGAGGCACGTGTCGAGTGCCAACTCGGCTGACTCATCCAAACTAGACACGTGTCGCGTAATGAAATTGCAATAGTGCCACATTGTTCCATGTGGCTGCATGCAAACCTAATGGCCCATGCATGGCCACACATGCACAAGGAAGTCCAAAAGTCACAGGATAGGAATGCAAGACACTAACGTCTCCTACTTTTCCACCACAATCTGAACCCATATGTTAGACTACAATTCACCATTTATTTAATTATTTTATTTCTTTTCTTACCCACGAAGAAAGAAGCCAACGTAGGTAGTATACTACTTGTCTTCTATTATCTTTATTTGTTTATTTTATCAAGTGGGTCAAATCTCCCAGGATGACCAAAACTGATAGTTAAAACTAGCATAACACATCACAATACAAATATTAACCATGTAATTTTTCTCTAACCAAAGTGCTTATGCTAGGTCTGTTCAAACTAACTAGCTTAGTTTCTTTGCAATTATTGGTAAAATGAAGATACTGAAATACTATAATAGTCAAGAGGATAATTCCATAATAACAACTTGTTTCCTCTATAGTTGTGGCTTCATAACGTTCACATAGATTAAAAGTATTCGCCTCTGATAAAATTTGTTAATTACGCCTTTAAAGTAATTTTGTCTTGTTTCATTTGGCTACTAGCTTAAATATAATCTTGTAGAGAAGCTGTTTTCACATAAATATTACAGTGAAACAGTTGTCATTAAAATTGCAGTAATACTATTACTATTTTTACTTCACATATTTTAGTGTCGCAAAACAATTAGTCATAAAAGACGAGCGACATAAAACAAACCTTAGCAGAATACTGAAATGGAACTAGTATAATTCTCAAAATTATAATTTTAATGATTTCAGAAAATTGAGATATTACATCACTACCCCCTTAAAGAAATTTTGTCCTCAAAATTTAAGATATACCTGGATTATCAAATAACTGTGGATAGTTCTTTCGCATTAAACCTTCTCTTTCCCACGTCATCTCCTCAACACCACCGCGATTCCATAGGACTTTCACTAAAGGAATTGCTCGACCTCGTAATATCTTCTCTTGGTGATCTAAAACTCGAATAGGTTTTTCTTCAAACAATACGTCATTAGATACGTCTAGATCCTCAAAATGCAAGACATGAGATGGGTCTGGCTCGTATTTCCTCAGCATCGAAACATGAAATACACTATGAACGCCTGAAAGCTGAGGTGGCAATGCTAAACGATAAGCAACGTCACCAATTCTCTCTAGAACCTCAAATGGTCCAATAAAACGTGGCGATAACTTTCCCTTCTTTCCAAATCGAATAAGACCTCTTCTAGGCATCACTTTCAAGAAAACGTGATCACCAACCTCAAAGTATAAGGGCCTACGCCTCTGATCTGCGTAACTCTTTTGACGACTCTGAGCTGTAAGAAGCCTCTGTCTAATAAGCTTGATCTTCTCAGTCGTCTCCATGACAAGCTCTGGTCCTAGAATAGGAGTGTCTCCAACTTCAGCCCAACATAATGGTGATCGACAAGGTCTACCATACAATGCCTCGTAAGGCGCCATCCCAATGCTAGCCTGAAAGCTGTTGTTATAAGCAAACTCAACAAGTGGTAAATGATCCTCCCAACTACCTTTAAGATCCATGACACAAGCTCTAAGCATATCTTCCAATATCTGAATAGTCCTCTCAGATTGGCCATCTGTCTGAGGGTGAAAAGCAGTACTAAAACATAACTGAGAACCTAGAGCATGCTGCAAGCTCTGCCAAAACTGAGAAGTGAATCTAGGGTCTCTGTCAGAAACAATAGATTCTGGAACTCCATGTAAACGTACAATCTCTTTGACATACAAACGACTCAAGACGTCTAATGAGTCAGTCATACGAATGGGCAAGAAATGAGCTGACTTGGTCAAACGATCAACAATAACCCAAACAGAATCATGTCCTCTAGGTGATCTAGGAAACCCAGACACAAAATCCATAGTAACGTGTTCCCACTTCCACTCAGCTATAGGCAAAGGCTGTAATAATCCTGCTGGTCTCTGGTGTTCTGCCTTAACCTGTTGACAAGTCAAACATCTAGACACAAACTGTGACACGTCTCTCTTCATCCCATTCCAAATGTACTGGCGACACAAATCACGATACATCTTAGTGCCTCCTGGATGAACTGCTAAACGAGAATAATGGAATTCCTTAAGTACTTCTTCTCTCAACTGATCCACCTTTGGAACGAATACTCTTCCTCTAAGCCTTAAGCTATCATCTGCATGAATAGACCAACCCTCCTTTGCATTACCCCCTTTAACTTGCTTCTTAATTTCCTCCGATTCAGAATCAAGTCGTTGTGCCTCAATAACTCTAGTAAGAAGAGTAGGTGTAGCAACTAAGCTCCCCAAAAAACACAAGTCATTCTGCTCTTCTAAACCCAAGTTATACTCATTGATTGAGCTAATCATATGCCACTCTCTGATCAAAATACTTGCAATAATTCCTCGAGACTTCCGACTTAAAGCATCAGCAACACTGTTAGCTTTCCCTGGATGATACTCCAATGTGAAATCATAATCCTCCAAGTACTCCATCCATCTACGTTGCCTCATATTAAGATCTTTCTGAGTGAATATGTACTTCAGACTCTTATGATCAGAAAATACTTCAAAACACTCGCCATAAAGATAATGTCTCCAAGTCTTCAAAGCGAAGACAATAGCTGCTAACTCCAAATCATGTGTAGGGTAATTAACTTCATGAGCTTTCAACTGTCGAGAGCCATAAGCAACAACTTTCCCTAACTGCATCAATACACATCCCAAACCTTCCTTAGAAGCATCACAATAAACGGTATAGCCCAAACCTCTTTCTGGAATCACTAAGATTGGAGCACTCGTCAGTCTCTTCTTCAATTCTTGAAATACTCTTTCACAAGAATCATTCCATACAAACTTCTCTCCCTTCCTAGTCAACTTTGTCAATGGGCCTGCTAAACGAGAGAAATTCTCTATAAACTTCCGATAATATCCAGCCAGCCCAAGAAAACTCCGAATTTCAAATACAGTCTTTGGTCTTTCCCAATTCATAACAGCCTCAATCTTGCTAGGATCAACTGCAATTCCAGATTCAGACACTACATGCCCAAGAAATTTCACCTCAGTCAGCCAGAATTCACATTTGCTGGCTTTACCATAAAGTTGGTTATCTCTAAGCAACTGTAAAACCAACCTCAAGTGTTTCTCATGCTCTTCTTCCGACTGGGAATATATTAAGATATCATCTATGAATACGATCACAAATTGATCGAGATAACGCCTGAAAATGCGGTTCATCAAGTCCATAAATACCGCCGGAGCATTAGACAACCCAAAAGGCATTACTAGAAACTCATAATGACCATATCTAGTCCTGAAAGCAGTCTTTGGTATATCTTCTTCTCTAACCCTCAACTGATGATACCCTGAACGAAGATCAATCTTCGAAAAACACTTAGAACCCTTCAATTGGTCAAACAAATCATCAATTCTGGGTAGAGGATACTTATTCTTGATGGTGACACGGTTAAGCTGCCTATAATCAATACACAACCTCAAAGTCCCACCCTTCTTCTTAGCAAAGAGCACAGGTGCTCCCCACGGTGAGCAACTAGGTCTAATATACCCCCGATCAGATAAGTCTTGGATTTGGACCTTGAGCTCCTTCAGCTCAGCTGGAGCCATACGATATGGTGCAATAGAGATAGGTTGTGTACCAGGTTGTAAATCAATAAAGAACTCTACTTCCCTGTGAGGAGGTAAACCGGGTAACTCATCAGGAAATACGTCAGCGAACTCGCTAACGACACGTGGCAAGGCAACGACTTGTCCAGACTCATCTGAACCTGATAAACTGGATAACCACCCATCCCGATGATCACGCCACTGAGAATGTCTCAATGACGAAGGCAGTACATCTCTAAGGTTTCCGGTGAACTGGAAATGAGTACCATCTGGGGTAACTGCTGTCACCCGCTTCTCATGACAATCCAACACAACAAAGTGAGCAGACAACCAGTCCATGCCCAAAATGATGTCAAACTCGGCCATGTCTAGAACTCTCAAGTCAAAAGTAACTCGAGCATCAGAAATAACTAGCTCACAGTCTCTACATATTTTATCAACTCGAGATCTCCCACCTAACGGTGAGTTCACTCCCAAAACAGCATATAGAGGTTCCGCAGATAAGCCAAGTAATGAAACACATGCAGCAGATATGAAGGAATGCGAAGCACCAGAATCAAACAAGACATCTACCCATGTATTATGTAATAAAAATGTACCTCGTATCACAGTGTGATCATATGAGGGTTCCTCGACTGGATAAAGTGCAAAAGCTCTCCCATGAGACCCTTGACTCTGACCAGCAACCTTCCCTTTACCTCGACCATAGCTCGTCTGCTGGGATCCTCCCGATGCCTGTGAAACTGGTGGCCTAATAGACTGCTGAGATGGTGCAGGACGAGATTGCGACTGCTGGTTCACACTACCCTGCAGAGATCCTCCACCAAAACTCACAGTATTCGCCCGAGGACACTCATGACGGTAGTGGCCTGACTGACCACAACCCCAACATGTAATACCACTCCTCTCCTGGAAACCACGACCTTGTGGACGAGGAGGCCTAAAAGATTGGCTTTGGGAATAAAATGTCCTCTGTCTCTTGCCAGAATCGTTCTCCCTTTGGTTAGACTGCCTCCCCTTCTGTTGGTAACCTCGGTTCTGACCTTTATTCTCCCATATACCTTTAGAATCAGCTAACTCCCTCTCAGCGACTAAAGCAGACTCTACAACCTCCGAATAAGACTCCAAGCGTAAAACTGCTATCTTGCCTCGAAGAGATGGAGAAAGACTCCATTCAAACAACCTAGCCTTCTCAATATCATCAGACACCATATTAGGGGCATATCGGGCAAGCTCAGTAAACTTTGCCTCATACTGCATCACAGACATACTACCCTGCTTCAAGTTTAAAAACTCTCGAGCCTTAGCTGCCCGAACCACCTCTGGAAAGAACTTCTTCAAAAACATAGTCTTAAAGGCTTTCCATGAAATAAGAGATATGTCTAGGTTAGAGGTTACCAAATACCACCACTGGTCAGCCTCATCTTCCAACTGAAAAGTTGCTAACCTTACTCTAGTCTCATCTCCCAAGATCCCCATAACAACGAAAGTCTTCTCAATCTGTCTTACCCAATGCTCAGCTGCAACTGGGTCAGGGCTACCTCGAAAAATAGGTGGATTCTGCCTCTTAAACTCCTTAAGTGCCTTCATAGTATCAGGGTTAGCACCCTGATTAGGAACAGAAGCACTACTATCTCCATTCGTCCCATCCCCCAAGTTTGCTGTAGCCATCTACAACAAAAACATCTAAAATGTCATATCTATAAACTTATGAGGTAGGATCAAGTCAAACACATAACACATAAGATTCCTAGACCATTACCCCAAGCCCGAGGTGTTTCGTATACCTAAGCTCTGATACCAAGCTGTCACGCCCGTAAACCGGGGTGAATTTTTTTTTTGAAATAAAACTAAAGGAACTGATCGAACAAATGGTGAACAGAACAACTTAAACTTTTATTACACAAACTGAAATATGTTACAGCAGAGTAGTCAGAGCTACTAACGGTTCCCAACCCAACTATGTTACAAACAAAACGAGTTGAGACTCGTTTCAAAAGTTACAGATAAACTAGCACTCCAAGCAGCTAAGACAACTCAGGGACTGAACCGTCACCACCACCATAACTTGTGCCTGTAAAATGTTAGGGGTGAGCTTACTGCAAGCTCAGTAGAGAACATCAAGGAAACAGTCCAAGCACGTATTGTTTCATGGTACACGTATCACATCAGCATATTATTACAGTTCAATATGATCATGTTTATGTCGTGCATATGTCAAACTTTTCATCTTTTTATTATCTTCATGGAACCTGGGGTGCTCACATGCGCGGTCGCAGCCCGGAGTGAGTCAGCCGCCCTCCGCATACGTACTCTCAACTGGGAGCGGAGTGCCCCACCTGCCATCAAGCCGGCAGTGCTTTCTGCACCAGGCCTCGGGTGCAATCAGGGTCTTTGACCCAAAGGATGTACAATCCCTAACCCCGTCCATTTATCTTTCCACTTTCATAATTAATTTCACATGCAAATCGTGCATGAACATCAACATCGACAATATCATCATGCTAACAGCATATCAATAATCAACACAGTTGATAGCATGTATCCAGCATAGTAACGAATATCAACAGTATATTCGAATAGCAATTTCAGCAGCATCTCTGTATGTTTCAGATACTCAAATAACAATTTGACAGCATCTCCACATGAATCATATATCAATTCACAAATTCACAATAATCAGGTATAGCATCGACGCAGTAATAACAATTCGATAATTATAACAGTTATATCGAAGTTGTACAACGACTAGCATATAAACAGGCAACGCAATACGTTTAGGGCTATAACGTTGAGATTCCCTACCTCGGTCCGACGAAGCTGCTAATATTATAATAAAGAACCTCCAGAATCTCCAAATATAGTATCGAGAATACACTTTGCTAATCTCTCTGACCCTCTCTAGTGTCTGACTGAAATCTGGAATGAGAATTAACTAAAACGTCGGGTTCTATTTATAGGGGAGGCCGACGAGTAGCGTCGCGACGTGCAGGGAGGCACGTGTCGAGTGCCAACTCGGCTGACTCATCCAAACTAGACACGTGTCGCGTAATGAAATTGCAATAGTGCCACATTGTTCCATGTGGCTGCATGCAAACCTAATGGCCCATGCATGGCCACACATGCACAAGGAAGTCCAAAAGTCACAGGATAGGAATGCAAGACACTAACGTCTCCTACTTTTCCACCACAATCTGAACCCATATGTTAGACTACAATTCACCATTTATTTAATTATTTTATTTCTTTTCTTACCCACGAAGAAAGAAGCCAACGTAGGTAGTATACTACTTGTCTTCTATTATCTTTATTTGTTTATTTTATCAAGTGGGTCAAATCTCCCAGGATGACCAAAACTGATAGTTAAAACTAGCATAACACATCACAATACAAATATTAACCATGTATTTTTTCTCTAACCAAAGTGCTTATGCTAGGTCTGTTCAAACTAACTAGCTTAGTTTCTTTGCAATTATTGGTAAAATGAAGATACTGAAATACTATAATAGTCAAGAGGATAATTCCATAATAACAACTTGTTTCCTCTATAGTTGTGGCTTCATAACGTTCACATAGATTAAAAGTATTCGCCTCTGATAAAATTTGTTAATTACGCCTTTAAAGTAATTTTGTCTTGTTTCATTTGGCTACTAGCTTAAATATAATCTTGTAGAGAAGCTGTTTTCACATAAATATTACAGTGAAACAGTTGTCATTAAAATTGCAGTAATACTATTACTATTTTTACTTCACTTATTTTAGTGTCGCAAAACAATTAGTCATAAAAGACGAGCGACATAAAACAAACCTTAGCAGAATACTGAAATGGAACTAGTATAATTCTCAAAATTATAATTTTAATGATTTCAGAAAATTGAGATATTACACGCACGATCAAGAGATTCTGATCGTGCGATCAACTTTGACACTTACGAAAAAATTCGGCGGGGTGAAACTCTCTGACTTGTACGATCACAGTTGGTGATCGCACGATCAGTTGTACTCCATGCATGTCCGAATTTTAAGAGGGGAAAATGAGTCGTTTCGTGCAATTAAATGAAGTATAAGACTCCGTCTAGGATTAAAACAGACATTCAAAGCTTCTTCTCCCGTCCCTCTCTCTTGTTGAAGCTCTCTCAATGCTTAAGAACAAGGAAATCAAAAGTTGTTGAAATTCAGAAGGGATAGAGGGTTTTTGCTCCATTCGTAGTCCCCTACAACTCTTGGGAAAGTAATTTTCTAGTTTGTAAGAGACACGTGTGGGGGAGAAGAAGAAATTCCAAGACCTAGCACGAAGAATCGTCGATTCGTTCTCCTTGTTTTGGAATTTCAACAAACCGTTTGCGGGGTTTTGACGGGGACACCGAGGGAAGCTTGAGAGATGAAAATCTCACATCGCAAAAACAACGAAAAATCAGTCCATTCGACTGATTTTATCAAGTACGTCTGAATTTCAGCGTATTACTTGAATGTTGCACTTGTATTTACTGAACTTATCTATTCATTGATACATGCGTGAGATGGGGCCTAATAGAGGCAAGTCTGGAGGATGAGTAGATTCACCGCCCCTCGCATTATAAATGTTGAGTCCTCTTGGTTGACCTCTAAATTCGTTGAGGACAATGACGCATTCTAGTGTGGAGGGTTTTTTTTAGTCTTAACTAGCCAGTTTGTGTCTGCATTAACCTGTCCCATATAGATTGTTAGTGCGTTTTGTGTTGTATTTGTTGTTCATGGCGCGTTTATTTATAATGTCGTATGTGATGTTATTAGCTGTTTATAGATGTGTTAGTTTTTTATTGTTGCACGTTTATTTAATTGAGTCCACCTGTGGCACCCCCGTATTCCCATCGGGGAGGAAATACAAGAACGCCACTCCGCACCCGGGATTACGCCCGGATGCTAGGAACAATGGTAACTGAAACAAGCACCAACATTTTTATATATATTACAACTCACAAATTGTCTTAACACAATATTCAACATACTATTACACAATGTGAGATTAACTAAGAGTTCGGCTTATTTAAAACTACTACTAGACATCACATGATACCGCGATCCCCTTATGCCGAGCTCCCTTCTCCTAGACATGCGGGGGAATAAAACAAAGACCGGAGTTTTTCCAAAGTCAGCAAGAAATGCTGAGTAAGCAAACATCCAAACGTGTAAACAGATTATGAGGCATATTTTTATTTTGAAAAATAATGAGGAATAGTAATCCACTTTAATAAAGTAACTTAGCATGATCTCACGCAGTGAAGAAACATAATAAGACTTCTTGCTCAAAATATGAGTCCTTCAACTTCCCTTTGTATCTCAATACGGGGTATATATTCCCCAAACTTTCCTTGTCTTATTTATAAATTTCATTTTCTCAAAAACTCATTTAATCATCTTGTTGATACGGGGATAATCTATCCTTTCGTTTCCTTTCCTTTCTTTTCACTAGCAACCATGGCCATAAGTGTTGACACCCCCTAAAGACTCCTCGCGGCCAGAAGGGTAAGTACATGGAGCGACTCGGCATGTTGCGACCGAGTTAAATATATAAGTAACCAAATTCTGTTCACCCATACAACTCTTTTCACTTTACGTTATTACGTATTATTACTTTTCGTGTAAGAGTTCCAAAAAGTCATTTTTCGACAAGCAAAGCAAGCTTCCAAGTAAGACACATAACACAAATATTCATTTTGAGGCGAGATATAATAAAAGCATGATTTCGACACGAATGAAGATAGGGCTCTAAGCCTGGCATGTTTACTTACCTCAAGTGGCAATAGCAATATCAAGAAATAGCTCCTACAGGTAGACGTATCATTCGTCTATGAATTCGTCGCCCGCAAATTATAATTCATAATCAAATCTAAGTTTCAACTATCATGTATAATGCAAGTAATGCGATGTGTGTTCTAAATATTAGATAAATTCTTATTTTAAATTTTCGAGCCAACCCAAACTCCCTATTTAATTATTTAGAATAAGTATTCTTTTATTTTTTTTATTTAGTAAACCAAGTGGCAAAATTATAATTAGCTATAGATTTATTAAATAAACTCATTTTTAATTAAACACATAATTAGGCATAAACCACCCTTTCAAATTATAAATTTTGGACTGTACCAATTATTATTATTTCTCAAAATAATTTGGTTAACTTTAATATAATAATAGCATATAAATTCCAAGAAAAGTATATTCTTAGCCTTACTCAATGCTTAGAACATAATTAAAACACCATTTTCCTTACAATATGTACATATATATATTTAATTCATAAAATCTCCCATGAAATACTTTATAGTTATTTAATTGTGATAAATTTTCTTAGTTATAAAGATATTACCTTTTGCTTATATTACTTGGGTATTTATATGTATTTATTTATTTAAATCAACAATTTTATTAATTAGTAGATAAGAGTCTTATAAAAAAATATATATATTTATGTTTAGTTCATAAACTTGCAAGTAAAATATTATAATAATGGTCAAATTTACACAAGTATTCTCTTCTTACAAATATTATATATTTTTATATACATGAGAAACGCTAAATAATCACTTTTTGTTGATTTAAGAAATTATTAGGTTTATATGAATATAACACTTTCTTACCCCCTAGTAACTTAATTAGTTTCTGAGATAACACTTAGTACCCTAAACTTTCTGTTAAATGACAAAATCACCCCCCATGGGCATTCACGTTCATCTTCTTCTTCTTCTCCAAAAACCCAAACATGAATTTCGTCAAACAATCATACCTATCAAGTTTCAATATTGTAGAACTCAAATTCAAGTTCAATTAACCAGATTCAAGCAAAAAATTAACGGATTTGGTACCGAATTGGGGAGAAATCGATCGCCGAAGTTGATCCGGAAACTCGCCGGAAAATATGGCTTCCGGCGACTAGGAGTTGCTGTAATCGACTTCTAGGGTCTGGTCGGACCTCAAGGAGGTGGGGGATTATAGGGTTGTGATCATGGATACACAGCGGAAAAAATATAATTTATCCATTCAATACCCTCCAAGGATCACAGGACAAGAGACATAACGATGGTAAAGGAAGAATCATGTTAAACACCTTGGGGTTTCTCCTGTGATGACTTGTAACGCGAATTGTGTCACGTCTCTACGGTTGATCCACGCCTAGAGTTGAGATCTAGATCTTCCTTATCCTTTGTGCTAGATAGGAACGGAGGAAGAGGAAGAATAAATCACGCAACACGAGGCAACAAGGAGGTGGCGCCTCCTTTGTTGGCCGACGGGGTAGGGGGCGGCGGCAAAGGGTCAGGTTCGGCCCTTTGTTGCTTGCTCTCTCTCCTTTTTGTTCTCTCCCACTCAAGATATGATCAAAAGGATCATAAGTGTGGGAAGGAAGGAAGGAGCATCCTTTATATAGTCCAACAAATCCTTGTCAACTACCTAAATGACCTATTCTAGTCCTACCAGAATTCAATTTAGTCCCTTCCTTGAAAATTAGTCCTACTAAGTTTGCAAGGTGTTGCAAAGTGATCCTTCTAATTAGTTTATCATATTAATTAATTTCCAAATCTAGTTCAACTCTATATAGCGTGTGACCCCATAGGTTCTATCTAGTTGGTAGCAACAATTTGCTAATATGGAGCGGTTTCTAGCACAACATCCATTCTAGCCAACTAATAGAATAGTCATCCGACAAACCTTGTACAAGTAATTGTCACATCCCTTTGTCTCTATATCCGAATTGGACACGAGACATACAAGTCACACTCGTATATCCAATCCATAGTTTTTCGATCCTGGGAGTAGCCTTATTCGTGCAAATAACATCAATATCCCATATTGATTTATTTGAGTCTGGCCAGACATTCTATAAGCACTATCCCTCAAGTGGCCTAGGATATTTGCTCTCGTTATGTGAGAGGGACAAATTCTATCTATGTCCACTACGATCTCTAAGCTTGCTTCTTATTGTATCCGGTACACGCTTTTATAACTACCCTGTTACGGTGTAGCGTTTGACGCTACCAAAATCACAATAATCCACAACTAGAATGTCTAGTGACTTCAAGTCTAAGGATGACAATACCATTTCACCACGAGAAGCGCTTGTGACTCAACATAACATGTATGTAGCCTTCTCGGAGATGGGTCAATCCAGTGCGCCATTACCCTTAATGCACACCCATGTGTTGGATCATGATATCTCCATATCAATCCAACCCCATACTAGTCTATAGATGATTGTCCTATTAATCATTATACTGGACTAGGGATATTTAAGATAAACAACACAATGTAAATCTAAGGACTTCATTATATTAAATATCCAATAAATAATACAATGAATGTTCTAGCCAAAATAAATTCATACTAAACTTGATTGCCTCTAGGGCATCTATTCCAACAGGGATCACCGGGAATAGGAGGAAGAGGGGTGGAAGAGGCCGGGGCGTCGGGATGCCATCGGGTCGGCCTTCGGGTCTAGTTCGGCAGCGGCTTGGCCGCCGGTGCTGCCTTTTCTCCTGTTTCTGGCTCCAACGAACAGAGCAAGAGAGTGAGAGAGAGAGAGATACCAAGGGTTGAGAGAGAGATTGGATGGAGGTGGAGGTGATGGGTGCCGGTTGTGATGGCGGCAGTGGTGGTGGCGTCGTGGATGGTGGTGACGATGGTGATGCTGGGGTGTTGCTGATGTCGCTGTTGTTCTGTGAGAGAGGGAGAGAACAAAGGGTGAGAGGGAAAGATAAGATAGGGAGGTGGGAAGGGATGGTGGTGACGGTGATGGTGTTGATGGTGGATGTGAGGGTGGTACTGTGGTGATGTTGGGGTTGTTGTTGCTGCTGGGTCTAGGAGAGAAAGAAATAGAGGTGGGAGAGGAGTGGAGGCAGAGAGTTATGGAGGGAGATTGGAGGGCATGGTGGTGATGGTGGTGCTGTCGTAGGTGGCCATGGAGGTGGTGTTGTGGAGGGTGTTTGTGGGGGTGTTGATGCTGGGAGATGAGGAGGTGGGTGGTGTTGTTGGTGATGGTGGCAGTGGGGGTGTGGGTGCTGTACCGAGAGGGAGAGAGAGGAAAGGCGGAGTGAGGTAGGTGGTGGTGTTGTTAGGTATGTAGATGGTGATGGTGGTTGTGGTGGTTCCGAAGGTGGAGAGTAAGAAAAAGATGATGATGAAGAGTTGAAGGTGGAGAAGAGGAGTGTTGGTGGTGTGGTTGGATTGAAGACAAGGGGGGTATTTATAGAAGAAATTGAGGGTAAACCATGGTGGCTTTTGGTGTGTATGAGGAGTAGGGAGGTAGGGGTGTAGGATGGAGAGTTGTGGGAGAGAAAGAGGTATGTGAGGGAGGAGGAGGAAGATGATGAGTTTTTTAATAGGGGAGTTGTGGTTGTGTGGATGTGTGTGTACGGGTGAAAAAAGAAACGAGAGGAGGAAGAAGAGAAAATGAGGGAGGAGAGATGGCGATGTGTGAGGGATGAGGGGGAGTTGTCTCCCGTGAAGGAGAGAGAGAGAGAGATAACGGAGGAGGGTTAGAAAAATAATAATTTTTTAATTAAAAATACGGGTTTTGGGTCGCGTCAATAGAGGAAATACGGGTAATACGGTATACATCACCAGGTTATACGAATATACGGGTCGGGTTATGTAAAATACGGGTTAAAGATAATAATACTATACGTACATACATACGACTATTCTTTTAAAATACAACTAGCTCCCCAACATTTTAATTAAATTCAATATTAACTGCTCTAAACTACATTCACCTCCCCTAAACTTCATTTCAACTAATTTATTACTTCTCAAAACTACAAATATAACCCTATTCTTTAATTTAGTTGATTTACAACTTCTTAAAACTACAATTAAGGCCCCTTACTTAGTTTGATTAATATATATAACTTCTTTATAATACAACTACCTCCATATTCTTTAAATTATCAACTTTATATTCTTTGAAATTACAATTATAACCCTCCAAATAATATCCAGCTACTTTATAACTTTTTCAAGACTACAATTACAACCCTATTCTTTGATTTAATTAATTCGAAACTTCTATAAATCACAATCATATCCCCAAACTTTATGTAAAATCATCAAATTAGCTTCTTGTATAAAATCGGGGTATTACACCACCTACCCGATCTGAGTCTGTTTCGAGTATCCTTTCGTGTTTGGCCTTGCATATATAGTTAGGATTTAATAGAAAAATTGAAAAAAAAAATGAAAATTTTGAGAAGGGCAAAGGAAAAGAATTTGCACGTGGAGAGAGCTCAATGATGAATGTGCGTGAGTGATTATGTGGAACTGCGCGTAGGTGTGTGAAAACCGAGAAAGCTAACCTGAAGTTGAGGATCCCTTAGAATACATAGAGAGAGTTTGTAACTCGGGTGACGAAGCCATTTTGAACTTAACTTAAAAATCTGAATCTGAAAGTGTGTGTTGTTTTTGAGACATTCAAGTAGTTAGTCGATAGTGCATGTCCACCGTCTTAGGTAGTCGACAACCCATCCTCGTAGTGGCAACGGAACAGTCGTGCGAGTGATTTTTATGGGGCCTCACATCTCTCATATCCTAGGTCCACTTAGTTAGCCCCATTGATCCGTTTACCCCTTTATTCGTCGCCTCTACGTCTAGGAGCCATTCCTTGTGACTTCCATCACTTGATTACTTTGGCATTTTCCTATGAGTCGTGACGTAGGGAGTGAGTGAGGGAGGTTCGATGAGGGAGGGTTCTTCATTACATATCTTGTGGATATCATGTTTTATCGTCTTACGAGGAGAAGTGAGGGGGAGTGTGAGATGGCTAGCACACTTCGGTGTGGCGGTGAGTCGTGTCCATACATCACGATCACGAGGAAGCGAAGCCATGTGCGTGACATTCTTTTCGCACCACTGGGGTGGGTTGATCGATTTGCATTGGAGGGCGTGCCACGAATTTAATTTCATATTTCATTGTTGCGGAGGATAGGATGGGTAGTGGCACACATTCACATTACATATTCGGCTATTTCGAGAGAGACTGAGTTTCATTTAGTGTGGGATATTGGTTATTACTTCACAGGGTTCATCATCTATTTCAGTTTCCATCCCCACCAGATTTTACGAGATTCTAGACTACTCGGATTTACGTTTCTAGTGATGTTTTAAATTTTATTGTATTTTGTTTGATTTATATGAAGAAAAAAAAAAGAAAAAATAATAAAGAAGAAGAAGAAGAAAGAAAAAGAGATGTGTAATTTTTGTTTTAATTTGGTTCATTTGGTTCATTTGGTTCAGTAGTTTCGTCAAATAAAACCCAAGTAGTAGCTTGATCACTTGTGCTTCTTCATGAGTGTGGCCGCGAGAACGGCGTTACACCGGTGGTGAGGGAATCGAGGGCCGGAGTTGTGAGATTTGGGCTTGGTATTCATTCATCGTGGTGAGGGAGTGTGAGAATGGGGTTATTGTGAGATTTGTTACGACAAGTAGGACCGCGCTTCTAAAGAGCCTATCCTACCGTCCCTAAGCCTTCAACCGAAAAGCACGGATGGTGCATTAGGCTAGGCTAGAATGTCTCTACCGTTTTCGGCGCGCACGAGAAGTTAGTCACTTGTAGAGAGAGACATTAAACTCTCTATGCTTTCTACGGGGATTTCAAGTTGAGAAATGTAAGTCTCACTCGATTTGCACATATTTACGTTGCATGTTTTGCGATTTGAGAGGACTGAGAGCTTGATGACACGCCCATTCGAATGATTTGAGATTTCCCGATCTCACCCAAAAGATAAATATTTGATGTTTATGTATATAAGTGTTTGTGTAGGATCGAGTCATAGCTTGCATTTGCATCATCTTGTTGCAATGTTGAGTCGTATTTTGTTATGGAGTCGGCTAGTAAAGATATGTATGCAACGGTGAATTGAATGAAGTATGCAATGTTGTGGTTGTGGTTGGATTGGTTTGAGGAAATTATGGATTTGGGAATGTGTGGTGCGTTGCGATTTTGCTCTGGGCGCACAAAAGGTAGTGTGGGGGATTTGATAACTCCCAATAGAAGTTAATATTTGGCATTGTCTACTACCGATTTGTGGTCAAATTGCTAGACTTAGGCGTCTTTCCGAGTGTTTTTGTGAGGTTTTTGTGAAAGTTGAGCTTGTCGCCAGTAATTGATAATCCAGGCGTTTTCGCATTATTTATATTTATTTTGTCACTTTTGATCGCACGGGGTGTTTTTGTGTTGTGTTTGACAGGAAACGGAGCATATAGATCAAGATGAGAAGGAAAACGAACTTCAGAACATATGCGGAAGCTTGGGAGAGAAAGAAATCGCAAGAAAAGAGGACAAAGATGGCAAGGGGAGGTTAAAGTGTCATTTTCAGAAGTTTGGGTAATGAGACTTTAGCACCCCAATGAAGAAGAGGAGAAAAGAATTAGAAAAATTAGCGGAAGAAAAGTGGGCAACTCACTGACTTGCACCACCAGAAGTTGATGGCAGGACCAGAATTTGTTGTTGCTCGATCAAACAGCAGATGAGAAGCCAATTCTATAGGAGATCGCATGATCAGGATTTTGTGGTCGTGCGATCTGAATGAACGAACAACACACTCACGACAATTAATAGGCGTCTTAGGGTTATTAATTAATAGTTGTTTGGTGATTAATTAATAGACCCTAGACCTAAAAGAAAAGGAACCACGTGAGAAACAAGGAAAAGGATAAGACACGAGATAAGACGACGGAGCCATTGACGAAGGATCTTCAACCCTTGAAGATCATTCTGTTTAATTCATCTTCTCTCTCTCTTGTGAATGATTATGGATATTTTGACTATGCTAAACGTTTTCATGTCTAGCTAAGCACTTTAAGCTATGCAATTGATGGAGAACTAGGGTTTGCTTAGTGTTTTTTCCGGATTTGAAGATTTAATTCATGATTTAAGCTTAAATCTTGTCGATGTTCTAGTTATCTTACATATTCTTGTGCTTATTTCTTTAGTATGCTTGGATTTATCACCCATTGGTGTGCTATTTGTTGAGGAAGTTGCACGAAAGTGAACTCTCCGAAACGTGTTGAAGAATATTGTAGGTAATCTTGTAGTTCTCTGAGAGCGAGAGGAGAAGAGAGCTTGATTAATCGTGTGAGGGTTGTTACGGTTGGTGTCGGTAGGACTTAGTGAAAACGGTGGACCGACAAAACCCGGTGAGCGAGCCTAACTACCCAACTAGAACGTGACGGTAGACGGAGGTGGACGGAAAGGACCCAAAGTCAACCGAAATGCAAATTCACATGAGATCGATAGAAGAGTGTGATGAGTGTAACCTGGTGTAACTAAACATCACTAGAGTGTTTCAAGCGTAATTCGGAAATTGCTAAGAACCCTAGGGACCATTGATTGCCTAGTCCTTCTCCATAATCGTATTCATTACAATTACTTTCTTTTACATTGAAAATCATATAAAAATAGTTAGCGGAGTTTGTTCTTTATTTTAAGTCACTTGTTTGTGGGTGACGAACTTGCAAAATCAAACCACTTATTACCGGTTACGTAGGTATCGTATAATTATTTCTTGATTAACTAATAACCGTCTAATTCCATTGGGTTCGATAATCCAGAGTTTAAAATACTCCACTTACTACTTGACCGTATACTTGCGTTTAAACGCGTTAGTCATTCGCGTCAAATAGCCCTTTCATTCAGCGACCGTTGATGGGTGAATGGTCGGAGAATCATCCGACCATGAGGGATTGGAACTTGGTTGCGGAGATGCTTCTAACATATGAGTTGAGTTTCATAAGTTCTTCTTCATCCTTATTGGTGGAGAAACTGTTGATCTTTTCGAGAACATCACCCTCCATGGCGATGAACCAACTCACCGGAAAAACCTTCGCCTCCAGAGAGAAATCTCTAGAGAATCCAATTTTTTATGGATTAAAGATATCTAAAATACGACATATTAGTTGGTGCTCATACGAATTACGCAATCATTTTTAGCCAGTTTTTTAAAATTTCTACCAAAATTCGATTCTAGTTACAAATTGGGCTGAGAATTTCGTCCGCGTCCGTCCAAATTACTAAAAACATGTGTCCAAAGTCCAAACTCAATTTTATTTTGGATTGGTTGCGGTTGCTGGGGTCAGCTAATATTCACATAAAACCTCTCAAAGGGACATCGCTCACGCCCCCAACCTCGCTCCTGCTTTCAAGACCAAATCTCGCTCTAAAAGTGCACCAAAATACAGAGTGTGTTTTCGTGGGCGACATACTTTTTAAAGACGATTTACTACTAGTTTGGACTATACTTGATGATTGATCTCAACTTATTACTAATCAGTTTGATAATTCAACTATTTAAACACTGTTCTTTCTTATACCTGTAACACCCTCGTTTTCCCAAAACGGAAAATCGAGTCTTAATTCAATAATCAAATGAAATTACATAATTTGAAAATGTAAAAAACAACAAAGTTCGTGTACTTCAACCCAACTACGTTATCTAAAAGGAAACATCTACTAAGTTATTAGATTCGGCTAGATCCAGAGCGTGTGCGTCTCATGCCCATACAGCTCTAATCTGTGGTGGTTTTCGAAAACAGAAATAACAGAACCACAGTTTCAAAGTTAGTAAAAACTGGGTAAATAAGAACCTCAATATGTAAACAGAGTGAGGACACATTTCACAAGTTTTTAATAAAGAAAGAAATAAGCTGTCCAACAAATTAACCAAACCGACTTTAGGAAAACATTTCCCGTTAATAATAATGAAGATCATCATTATCCAAAACAAGATTATTACCAATTTATCGGAGGGCCAAAATAATCCAATCTAATCGAATAATAAGAGCATTCCAGGGGGTCTGTTAAACACGCACTGCCAGGCGTTGAGGAAAGTCACCCGAAGTTCGCTCCCACCTTGACCAAACCTCATCCAACTAGACCTTAAGTGTCATGATGCCCCCTAAGGGAGGACATCAACCCAGAGGTTGAGTACTAGATGTCTTAACCCTAGCCATTGGGACTTAGGGGCGAAAATATTCATCATGGGCAATAAAATATATAAGGAACCATCAAGGGTTCATAACCAAAATAATCATCCCCGATACACAGCTCTTCCACTTTACGTGATTAATATATAATGTACCTAAATCGATGAGATAAAATGAATACTCTTTTTTTTTATAAATTTCTTCCATTTAAAAAAAGAGTATTCATTTTATTTCGATGATAGTTTACAAATTCATTAAGATAGTAACATGTAAAACAGCTAAAAACACATACATTTAAGAAATACATTTTGAGGTATTAAAGATTGAGCATTCAAGCTTACCTTTGATAGCAAAGCAGCTCAAGCAAACATGCACGCTAGTAACAATCTCAAAGCAATATCCTTGGCCTACGTAGTCGGAATCTACAATTATACGGGAGACGTCTAATTAATACACATACGACTTCACACAATTATGCACGTGAATGCTTACGAATATTTATATTATAAATTATAATAATATAATAATAATAAATAAATAAATAAAATACTTTATTAATCCTAAAAACTAAATTACATAATACAATATATAATATAAAATAATAGTGCAACTATCCAAATTTTATAATAAAATAATCCATTAGGCATATACTATCAGAGAACTATCCCAAATAAAATAATACTTCCAACACTAAAACTTATAAGAAGAGCATATAAACATTTATGAATTGGAATTATATTACAACTATTTGAATACGAAACTTGTCAAATAAACATCATATTTAACTACTATATAAGTAACAAATTAAGTAAATAACAATTATAATATAATAATGTTTATCATATACTTTTCAATATATAATGTCAAATACAAAAGAAAGTATAGCTATATACGTTACTAATGTTTATTAAGTACAATGTAGTATATGCATATATGCATACAAATATACACATATACATATTATGCTCAATACTAATCTACATACTACACATTAAAGTAACTATTAGACATATTATATACCAATACATACATACTATACATACCTGCATATATAACATGCAGACACATATAACGAAAAATAAAACTAACACATACATATATAAATATATGTAAAGAGAGATAGAAACGGACCGAGAAACGGAGAGGACGACTAACCGAGAGAGTTAGAGGTGGAGAGTCGTGGGAGGGTTCGCAGAGAGTCCAACGGCGGCGATGAGGGTTGTTCCGATCTTGGGGATGAAGGTAGGGACAACCGACGATGATGGAATCGGTGGCTCGTCAGTTTTCAAGCGAACTCTTCGCCGGTTTCAATGGAGGCAATTTGTGGATGGGTGTTTTCGGTTGCAGAAGAGGGAGATGAAAAAAATTGGAGGAGGACGTGATGGTTTGACCGTGGTGGTGATTGGTGTGTTGGTGACTCCGACGGTGGTGGTCGGAGATGGAGGTGGCGGTCGATCCCGATGTTGATGGTGGCGGTCGATCCCGATGTTGATGGTGGCGGTGCTGTGTTGCTGTGATTCTCGGAGCTCTGAGGGAGAGGTTGAAAGTAATTTGAAGGTGAAAAGAAGGAGTCTTATGTGGGTAATAGGTTTTAACTTGTTGCAATAATGAGGGAGTTGGAGTCGTGGGTGAGGATGAGGGAAAAATGGAAGTTGTTTTGGGTTGCTGGTTCCGTAACATGAGGAGTGAGGTGGAAGAGGATAGTGGGTGGAGTTATTGCATGTGTGTGGGCGTACAGAGAAAGGAGAAGATTGGGTGTGTTCTTGAGTATGTGTAATGTACAACTTGGCTGATAAACTTGAGAGTGGTGCACCATAAGATAGGGAGATTTTTTTTTTCTTTTGTCAAAATAAAATCAAAATCATTAATAATAAAAGTGCTAACTTATATTAAGAATTATTTTTTTATTATTAAATAATTTTAACACATAATTTTTTTTGAAAGTACACATAAATATTTAATCTTAATAAAGGAAAACCTACAACTTTAGAAAATTGATAAAAATCGCCTAATATTTTCGCGTATTACATCATTCCCCCCTTAAGACAGAGCTTCTTCCCCGAAGCTAAGAGACCACTTTCCAAAGGTAGTTAACATCAATCATGATCTAGCTCCCGCACGTAAAATGCTACACATATGTACCATATAGATTTATGCATCCCTTGCATAATGCCTAAGTCTTTCAAAGAAAAAAAAAACAAGCAAAATGGGTTAAAAGAAGCTAACTGGGTTGTTTCATTCTTCCTCCCTTAGAGGAGTTACGTCCCGGAACTCAATGGGGAGTTTGGTCGAACAGGTGCGGGTACTTATTCTTAACCGTAACATTATAAGCTACCAATAGACTATGCCCACGTTAACATTCCATCCTTCTTCTTTACAACAACATTGGTGTGTCCATTGTCTAGCTACTCCTATAACTGCCCATTCAGCTCTTCAAGTTCAGCGGGTTCCCTACGGTAGGGTGCATTTGAAAACGCTCATGCATTCTACTCTACTGTCTAAGGACCACTTATTTGTTCCACAATATAATGCAATACTCAAATTGAATATCATAGTCAATAGGAGCCCAATTGCATAACAGTTGGAAACAATAAAATCAAATAAGTTGTTCTCCCATAACAAGAAATGTATTCCACAACTCAGTTCAACTAAAATAGAAAAAAAATAACATATCATACAAGCAACATGAATAACCTAATCGATTACTAGAGGAGTGGGTTGGTGGGATGCACTAACTACTAACTAAATTTATAGTCTTTTGACTCCTCGTCCGTCACCTCATCTAGGTCTTTTCCTTAGGTCTCCTATTCATAATGGACCTCTAACAGTTGGGAGCAAGGTCGGCGGATGTGATCATCCTATGTCGTGATTAGGTACTTACAATGTGGGGGATAAAAGGGTGGGAAACTATGTCTCAATAGCTGGTCTCGATAGGTCTCATCGGGTGCTCACTAGGTAAGGCTACGGATGTATTTGTACCAGTGGCTGCAGGGCTTTTTGGATTTCCCAGTTTATGCCAAGATCGCTAAAGCTATGGCAAAAGTCAACTATTCTCTCATTGGCTCGAAGCATGGTCTTTTCATGATGGTATTCCTTGCGTTCTATTCTCGTGGGGTCCTAAACAACATAGGTGTCCTACAAAACAAAGACACTGGAAGCTACGGTCTTGCTAAACTATTCTCTGTTATAGGGGCATAACTGTCAAGTTATTCAGAACACATATAAGAATCTAACACATAAGAGTCAAATAATTTGATTCAACAACTTTCAAGTCTCCCAAAGCAAAAATCACATTTAACGAGTAGAACATCAACTACCCCCAAAACCCGCGACTTGATTCAATTTTAATTTTCAATTTTAGTATTTCTCTAGCCAATTTTAAATTTTGAAAACATTTTCTAGTTAATCTTACCTAAGTAATTTTAGAATTAACTCTTTATTACTTATCCCATTCATGTATACCCTTGGCTGGCGGTGCAATGGTAGTCACACCGCCACAGAGCCCTTAGTGGGACCATAGTTGGCTCTGATACCACCTGTAACACCCTAGTGCATTACTGTCCCAACAGCTTCTTCACCCGTACCACCGCATAAAAATGCTTAAGCCTTGAAGGTCCTAGTAGTAATCCACAAGGTATCATATATACCACACATCTACTCCACGATAACCCGATGTGGGACGGGATATTACATAAGCAACCTATTTGACAAATTAATGCTTACCACAACTTTAGTAAAAATGATTATCATGTGAAAATATTAGTTTTTGTCATAAATTTTATTAAATAAATATTATATATAGGTGCACTTATGACGCTCTCTAATACAATTCTTTCAAACGTAGACGGTCTTCTCGCTCCCGCTCTAGGTGACTAAGACGTTGCACCCCTTAATTGTTTAGCATTATCCTCTATGAAGGATGGTCTCCGAACCACTCCTCGGGTGCACCCGTGCGCCACAGGTAGGGCATCGCTCGGACCGGGTTGGGCGGGTGAGGGGTGTGTTTCCTACCCAACCAAATGATCACGAGTTGGTCATATCGATACTCAAACCCAATGAAGGAGTCGACAAACCCAAACCAATCAAGCCTTTCGACTCAAACCCGTTCGGCCGGGTTTAGACGGGTTCAAATCGTTTGAAATTTTAAGTCTATGTACATGACATATTCAGCGCTTGGCGGACCGGTTTGGCCGGGTTTTGCCGAAAATTTTGCCCCCACCCAATAGTTAAGGGGTTAGAGAATGTTCAACCCAAACTCACCCCATTCTTTTTTGGTTAAAAGACAAAAATCACCCTTCATTTATGGGGAAATACATTTTTCCCCCTGATTTATAGGGAATATACATTTTGCACCCCTGTCAGTGGATGGAGCTAACGGTATGGGCTAAATGACATATTTACCCTCACATTAAAGAAAAATTACACAGGTATTTAAGTCTTTATTCCCTCCTCCTTCTCATTTCTTCTAACCCTAACACCTAATTATCTCTCTCTCTCTCATCTGCCTATTTTCTCCACCGCCTCCCTCCTCTTCACAGCAGCAGCAACAACCTTATCAATGCATCCGAGTGAGATTTTGCTCGAATCAGAATCAAAAACCTCTCCCTAACAACATATTCTCTTTCTCCTTTTCCTCATCTAGCTTCTGAATCGAAGAACCCCCAATCCTCTCGACCTGCTTTCTCTCTCCCTCCTCTCTTCTCTCCCTCTCCCTCTGCTCTTCTCGACCAAAACCCATCACACCCAACACCAAATTGTTCTTTCTTCTTATTCATTCTTCCACTTCTCTTGAAATTTGCTCGATTTTTCAAACATATAGAAGAGAGAGATGGGTAGCTGTGGTGATGGTGCACGTGATGGCGAGGCTACGGTGGTGAGACAGAGAGCGAAACTGGCGGTGGTGAGGCAGAGAGTGAATCCCCTCAGGTACATACAAAGTTGCAACTTATCTGCATCAATCGAACATAAGCGTAGCTTAGCTTCCATATCTGGGACTTTCATCTCATATGGTACATCTCTACTGTGTTTCGGTATCAAGCTTCCTGCTTTTGCCCAAGCAATGGATAAAAAATTGTGGCGGCGAAGGATGAGAGATACGAATGCATCGGCGATTTAAGGACTGTATTATATGGGTTCGATTCCAATTAAGCGTTGGGGGAGGTCGATTATTCAGGAGTTGGATTTGGACGATTGAAGGGTTGAGTTTCCTTCGGGATCGCTTTGAGAGGGTTGGGGCTCAATCGTTGGAGAACTTGGTGACAGCTTAGCCACTGTCTAAGGACGCCGTGAAACCGAAACTCTGGCAGCGAACATCATAATTGCACAATCCTTCGATATTTTCATTATACAGGAACAAGTCACTTTCTTTATCTTTTTGGAGTTTGGAACTCGTTTCTATATGAGATGTTTGACTGAATATCTGTTCAATTTCAATGAGGGTTTGAGGGTGGGTTTCTAAGTTTGTTTTGGACATAAGGTTTTTGGTCGAATTTGGTAGCACTGGTTGTGATTTAGGGGTTGTCGGGGCTTCTGTTTCTGGGTTCTTTTGGTGGGGAGTTATATTCCAGTGGCTGAAGCATGGAGGCTTGGTAATGGAGGCGATCATGGCGGGTGGCTGTGGATCAGTATAGGCGGCGATGATGGCTAAGGCAAAAAAATTGGCTAAGGATCGGTTGTGAAGGAAGAGTGGGTAATTTTGTTGTTGTTGTTGTTGTTGTTGTTGTTGGTGGTGGTGGTGGTGGTTCAGTGGTGGTGGTGGTGGTGTTGTTGGTGGTGATTAAGTGGTGGTGGAGTTGGTGCTAAGAACATCAAGAACATGATGAATTCAATAATAAACAAAAAAAATTGTGTTATTTGTCCGCAATTTATAAGGGTAAAATGGTCACAAAAAGTCAGTTTGCACCCCTCCACTAACGGTTGTAACAGAAGGGTGGTATCTGTCCACCCTCCATCCACTGACAGAGGTGCAAAAGGTATTTTCCCCATAAATCAGGGGGCAAAATGTATTTTCCTCATAAATGGAGGGTGGTTTTTGTGTTTTACCCTTCTTTTTTATACTCAAACCAAACTTAATTTATAAGACTTGATTGTGGACGGTGAATCTAACTAAAATATGTGAACTTTTCATGTAATTTTTAAGTCAGACCAGACCGGTTTTAAACGTTTTACAAACTCCGTAATTATGATTAATCAAAGTTAGTTCGAATCTATATATACTATTTGAGAACCCCCATCTCAAGCTTGGCATGAGAAAATGCCACGTGGAAATTATAATTATTTAATGTAAAAAAGATTGCTTCAAGTTTAAATTTAAATCACATCTTCATAGTTCGAACTGAAAATGAAAATTTTGGCGCCTTCAAATTTGCATCACATCTGAAAAGTTTGAACTGGAATGAAAAAATCTGGCGCTAATTTGTAAATCTAATTCAGCCCGTTAAAAATGGTATAAGAAGTACAAACTAATGGAGAGTTGACTAAGGCAGAATTAACCAAAAAAGGGCATTGAAAGCATACTAAAATGGTAACGAAAATGACAGATTTCAAAAAAAAACCGATGTAAAGAGAGTAAATACATAGGGGAATAGGAAACTTCGTTTCATAAAAATATATAAATTATTTTCTTCCTTCCTACACTTGAAACAAACTCAGTCAGTAGAAGAATACAACCCACGAAGGGACGCCAGAGATCTCAAGACGGTGATAAGTCAGGTATTGATTTCTTCATTCCTACACTCAAAACAAACTCAGTCATAGTTGAATGCATTATAGCACTTTATTAGTACTTCTCATATTGCATTAGAGCACTTTATGTGCACTTTAACAAACTCAGTCATGGTTGATTGCCAAACTTTTGATATAACATTACGTCCCTATTTTTAAGGGTTTCTTTGGCCTTGAATGCATTATAGCACTTTATTAGTACTTCTCATATTGCATTAGAGCACTTTATGCACAAATCTGAGCACTTTATATATACTGTGAAGTAACTTCTGGATAGCAATACTCAACAAATTTCTATTTATTCTCTTGAAATTCGGTTAAAAGTGTAATTGTTTTGTTATTATTTTTTGGAATAAAATAAATTGTGTTTGGTGTTTTTTGATTACATTTTATCCGGTAATTCTCTTACCCACTATATTCACTTTTTTTCCCAGTCATGGACGAAAATGAAGAGCGGAGAGAACAATGTAGGTTAGCTCGCTTGGCGCGCAAGAGAAATTTAGATGAGCAAAGACAACCGCGCATGTCCGGCGAGTTTTTCCTTCATACTTTACAGTAGTATGCTTTGTTTACGTGCATTATTCATAAATAAAATCGATGTTTTGTACATTTGAAGTTCTCATGGCCGCTGCCGAAGGCATTCACTTGCGCGAAAGAGTCACTCGCCCTCCCCGTATAGGTAATACTAAGAAGGTCGATTGGTCTGTTATGTTATTTTCCTTTTTCCTGGTTTGTTTAGTTTTTGCTGACATCGTTTCTTTGGTGGTGTAGGTGAAGATGTACATCAAGCGGAATCTTCTGTTTTGAGGGACACAGTTCAACACAACGGTATGTACCTTTTCCATAGATAATATCTAAAAAAAGGTTGTAGGTTTCTTCTGTGTTATTTATTTATTTTAAGTCACATTTTAGATACGTTCCCAAGAAAAAATTCAAAATATCAACAGTTGTCCTGTATGAAGGGGAATGCTTCTAACTGTAATGGTGGAAGAAAAGAGAAAAGAAAATAAAAGGTTCGGAAGGCCACGTTTTTTTTTAATGGGGTGGGATAGTGTCGAAGTTTCAAATACTGGGAGGGTTTTTAGGACGTGTCTTAAATTTTGACCGATTTAATTTCAGTAGCTAAAATCATGCTTAGTTAGTTGGAGAATGGTATGTAAACAATGTCCAAAATGGAAAATGGTATAAAAAATGTCATACAAAAAGGGAAAATCCTCTTGAATGTAGTATTTCAAATTGTCAAACGTGATTGGTCAGTGACGAAAAATTGGCATGTAAATTTACATGGCGTAATAAATGAATAAACATAGGGGATTCTTCTAATATTTTCTTCTCCAATTAAAATAATTCATTTGGTATTTCTAACAAAAGTTATTTATTTGATAGCTATTAATCAAAATATATCCTGTTTGGTGGCTGCACATAGGAGATTCTTCTAATATTTTGTGCTCCAGTTAAAGTAATTTATTTGCTGGTGTTTCTAAAAGAAGGTTATTTATTTGGTAACTATTAATTAAATATTAATTAAAAGATGTCGCGTTTCGTTGCTACTTTCTAAACGATTTCCAAAAGTTATACTATGTTTTTTTTTAAATCGATATAAAAGAGTCTCGATCGTCTGTATCTTTTATGTGTATCATTCCGTGTATTCTAAGTTTAATTGGTCCATGTCATAATTGCGTTTTCAAAATTATAACATCCATAAATTTTATATGTCTAAAAGTTATCATTTGATTCCTCAAAAAAAAAGTTATCATTTGATCGCGATAATTTACTAATAATGCTAAGCTAATCACTTTTGTTATAATCAATTATCAAATTGTTTTCTTTGCAACTCTCTCACATTTCTCACATATACGCTTCGTAAATGTGATGAATAATAATAAAATTATAAGTAAATAAATAAATATTTATAGTGGTTTAACACAGGTAAATAGCGAACTTAAGTTAGCATTTTTATTTCAAAACAAGAATACACGTGTTATTCTCTCAACAAAATAATAGGCCTGAAGTAAATATGGTAACAACTCCAGTTGGTAACGAATATTCCGACTTCATATCTAATCTAATGTTTCATCGTCAACTAAATTATAAATTTTAGAAATATTAATTATATTTCTTTCCGTATTTGGTAGTTTCTTTGTAGGAGATTGCTATAACATTTAATACATTAAAATGTTTTCCTTTAATCATTATAATTTACTATTAATAATGTATTAATTACCTTAATTATTATAAATAATTTTTAATTCATATTCCGTTTCACTCTACCCCTCTTCTTCTATATGAACTCAGTAAATCAGAATCAAAATTCAAAAATGTCATTTTTTTTAAGAATTATCTATAAGATGTTCGGGTGGAATAATTTTTTTTTTTTTTGTTGAGAAATAGAAGGATTAAGGTAGCCATGTTTTCGTTTTGACAATCTTTACTTCTTATTTCTCGGGGTTTGTTTCTAATACTTTTAAGAATGTGAATTTCAAATTAAAATCGTAGTTATGTAATTCATCTCATCTATCAAATTAAAAGTATATATGCAGTTTTTTTAAACTATATAATTGAATGATATTGAATTAATAATTAAATCAGTGATAGCTACAAACAGTATATATAGATTTGAAATTTCGCCGTGCATCGCACGGGTTAAAAGCTAGTTTATAATTCTATAACCATAATCAATCAAGTAGCATGAACGGGTGATAAATTTCGGGCCAGTTTCGGGCGAATCAGTTTGGGCGGCCGGTTTGGGCGAATTTTGCTCACCCCTGCCCACTGGTGCGGCGGAGGTTACTTTGATAATTTGAATTTCTTTGGGGTCAGATGATAAGTATTTTGAAGTTCATTCTATAAAAACAAAAATTGTAATAACACCCACTTTGTTTGGTTCGTACCCTAGCCGTCCCACACAGAGAGAAGAGGCGAACCGATCCGTCTCAGTCGCCGTTTACAGTCTCCGTCGCCGTCGATCTCGTCTGTCTGAGCTCGCAGGTATGAATCGAACTATTCATATGCGTTTTCTCTCTCTCTCTCGGCCTTCTCTCACTTGTATGAACTATACCGATCTGGTGTATGTAGTGTGAATCTGTGAAGATGTGAACATCAAGGTTTTTGAAATCTAGATAGATCGTACGTAGGATCGGAATTGTACCTTGAATCGTAAGATTAAACACTTCTTTGAGAAATTTGCAAATCTTAATGACATAACAACTCGAAAATTGTTCCTTATCAATTTTCTTCAACATTAGAAACATGTGAATCCACTTAGTTTGGGAACCTCACAATTCATTTGAACAGGAATTTGAGTAAAACTGTAAAATCACAGAGCAAAAGATGTGTTTGATCAAAGATGAGTTGACCACAAATCTTGTTAGTAATAAAGAGAAAAGGTTTTGAGAATGTGGGCATGATCTCAATGTGGGGAAAACCTTAACGAAAGCAATTTCTGCTCCTTGTCTCTCATAGTAGGTGATACTAATATACGATGTAAAACCTTAATCTATTGGTACTTCGCATAAAAGCAGCTCAGGTTGGGTTCATAGCGCCTAAAGAAGCAAGAGCCCAATAAACTTTGGGCCCATTCCCGGCTTTGAAAATATTCTAAAGGTAATTTCGAAGAGTCGCGTGGATCGTAGAATCGTATAGGATTTCACTAGTAGTGTTGGGAATCTTCATGGGATTGAGATTGGCTATGCCTTGAAGGATTGTAGAATCGTCACGTCTGGATCGTGAGTTGTTTACTAACTATTTTTGTACGAGCTTAATGTGTTTGATTTATTTTTAATATAGATTACTATTGTTGTTGTTTTTACATTTGTATAATGCTATATATGTGAATATATTACAAATAGTATTAATATGATATATAATGAATTCGCCACACCATCCTTGAGTTTTGGAAATTTCGCTGCGCCTTCCCCCAGTTTCGCACCCGTGCTTTATAGATCATCATACTCTCAAAATTATTTCCTTATCTATAGATGGAGGTCTATATTAGTGTGTTGTTATCCTAATTCCTGAATTTTAAAATACTTCACGTAAACATATATGCTTTTATACTAGTGATTTTGTGGTGAACTAGTAAATCTACTTTCAAGTTTCATTATCATCTTCTCATCCTTGATGAAGCTGTATATATGTTTGTCTACTTGAGACCTTTCATTCCTGATTGTTTATGAAGAATAATCGCTGCTGAAAAGAAGCTAGTTCCCTGATGATAGTGCTATTCTTTTTCTGAATTTTATATTGATACGTGGTTGGTTTGTGTAGAATTGAGATGTCTATACTTGAATATGAAAAATTAACTTGCAGTTGGATAATGTGAATTCTTCTTCATATGATAGTGTTTGGTGACTTGGTCTATAATTGAATAATCTATTTTGCATTTATTATTTAAACGAGGAAATGAGAATACTAAGCCTCCAAACGAAAGTTGTTCTCGAGATCCTACATTTGCTCCTGGTGCTCTCAAATATATAATTTGGAGTGAAAATTGGGATGTCTATGGCTATGGCACATAAGGCACGCTAATACATAGTAAATTGTGAAGATATAATCTACTTTTCAATCAGTGCCTTATCAAATATATTTTCATGTATCTAATGTACTTATATTGTGCCATATACTAAAATTTCTGCTATTTAAAAATAGCTGCAGTGCTGCACATTGTGCTCCCATGAAGTTGAGATAGGGATGGGGAAAGTGTATGGGACTTGGAATTGTGTGTAAAACGTAGTGAATGAGACGTTATGGCTCAAACTGGCAACTTACTGAATTATGGTCGGTAGTGTTAAGTTGAATTTCAATCAGAATTTTGACTGAGAAAATATTCTTTGATTATTGTGGCTTGCCCTTACAACCCTACATGGTCACGAAGTGCCTGAATCAGTTTATTGATGTCACGAAGCTATATATTTTGTTGTTGCTTCTGCTGCTGTTGCTATTCATCAATTGTTTATGTAGTTTCAGTATCTATCATTTCGTTTGAGTATTCCTTGGAACAATTTCCCCTAATCTCATGTCTTAAATGATAAATAGTCTTTGGTGTTGTGATACTTTCTTTCAAGTTATCACGGTCAACATGTTTGATTGTTTCTATCATGTTTGTGCTTCTTTTGACAGGAACTTCTTTTAAAGGCGGCATGGATGTAGATGTCTCTAAGATAAAGAAGTGGAACATATTGTATCCTGTGTACATCAACTCAAAGAAGACAATAGCAGATGGAAGGCGAATAAGCAGTAGCAAAGCCTGTGAAAACCCTACTTGCGTGGAGATTGGCGATTGCTGCAATCACTTGAAAATCCCTTATGCCATTGAGGTTTGTTGTTAAGGATGCAACGGTCTAGTTCATTCTTTTAGCTTTCCGAAAAGCATATAGCTTACGATAGTTTTCTGTTCATGAAGCTTGACAAGGCCTATCCACGTGATTTCATGCAACGAGGTAGGGTGAGGGTATTGCTGAAGAAGGATGATGGAACTCCATATAATCCGGCCATCTCTTCTAGTAAGGATATTATTTACAACTACTGGTTCTTTTATTTCCTGCTTGTTTGCATATCATAGTAGATCATGGATTAAAGATCTTTTTTTGGGTGTCCGAAGTTGATTGCTTAGCGGTGTTTTCCAAAAATGTTCTGCTTCAGGAAATAAGTGCGTCAGCCATAACAATCAATTGATTTCCCTTGTTTATACTAGTTCCTTAGGTACGTCAGAGCTAGGATGCCAAATTGTGATGGTTAATCCCTTACTTCACAATATGAAACTTATACTATGTTCCATCTCTTTGATTAAGCTTAAAAGTTTTCTTTCTCTCGGAGTCTTAAACATAGTTTCGGTGATCCTTGTGTCCAAAAATGTTTCTTAACTGGTTGATCAAGTGTTTTCCTTTTTTGGTCCATAACGATACTCCGTCTGTCCTCGGATTATGGTCGTAAATTGAGTAGTTCCCTTCACAAGATGACCAACCAAAGTTCAAATAGAAAAACCCGGAGATACAATACATATTGTGCTGTCTATCGAGGCTTAGTTGGTAGCAGAGAGAAAGGCTAAGACGGTGAAATTAGTTTTTCTTTTTGTTCCTATTATTTTGCATCAGTGCAGCTCCTCTTATATGATGCAAGAACTTAACTCCATCTGGCCCATCAAATGTATCACGTTGGACTTTTCAAGTGGATTAAAGATCCTTTTGATTCGGTATATTTACATAATTGTCCTTTTTTTCTGTGGTACTTTTCTTATGAAGTGGAAAAGTAAAGTATAGAAAGAAAATGGTGATGTAAAGTGAAAAATTAATTAACTTTTGTGTAAGTGGAAACTTAGTTTGGGACATCCATTTTAGCAAAGGTGGACTCATAAAACAGGACGGAGGTTGTCTGATTGAGCTCACACCGCTTACAGTAGTGAACTCAGTAGACACTATCAGTTTACAAAGGAAAGGTTTTGTTCAAAAGGTCGTTTATGAGCAGTTTTGGTAACGCCTCAATTTATAGGTTTCTATCTACGTGATAAGTGACAAATATAACAGGATGGACGGAGTATGATCTTTCGCCTACCTTTCCTTACACTTTGTTTTTTAAAAGCAGCACATTGCCTTACAAATTTCAATTCAACCTGAAAGACTTAACTTACTGAGAGTCATACAACGACTGTGTTGAGAAGTCCCACGTCGGACATTCAAGAAGAACAAAAAGAATTATTAAGTTTTCTGGGCTACTCCCCTTATTGCCAATTAGTTTTGAGGTGAAACCCCATGGATTCTTACATGGTACCAGAGCCTGGTTCACACACGTGAATGGTCTAACAACCCACATGCTCACCGCCACCCGCAGACACAAAAGATCCACGTGTAGGCTAAAGAATGCCACACGTGAGGGGGCCTGTTGAGAAGTCCCACATCGGACATTCAAGAAGAACAAAAGAATTATGAAGTGTTCTGGGCTACTCCCTCATTGCCAATTGGTTTTGAGGTGGAACCCCATGATTCTTGCAGACTGGGCCTGGAACAGATGAATTTGGTTTTTGACTAGGGTAAGGTGCATCCCCTCAGAAAGGATCTTAACTTCACATTCTGGTTTTAAGAAGCTCAGGTTAAGAATAACTTTGGTGGAGGTTGAAAGTTTGACTTTTCATAATCTAGACCAAATTCCTAGTTCTTTCTTGATTTGAGTGGGTTTGACCTCTAAGTTGGTAGGTGCACTGCGTGCGTGGAAAATCATGGAGGCAGTTTAGGCGGTTAATTTCATGTGTTGGTGTAGACACAGAGCAAATTAACCTCGAAACTGGTTGAAGTACGTTTGTCACGGAAGATTTAGATAAAGGCTGGTCCTCAAGGGGAGATAATGTGTTTGGGTGGCCCAGGGATGGTGGAAGATTCAAGCTATGATTGAGCCACATCATAATGACACTAAATTCACTGGTCGAACTTCCCAAAAGAAGATGTTAATTCACTAGTGTTCCAGTTTAGTTAATGAGACAATGGTGCATTTCTGCATAGTTCTCACTTGTCATACAGGAATTTATGGATTTTCAACACCCTTTCCAATGCCCATGAGAAGCAAACTACTCAAAGGTTCTGTGGTGGAATTTTTTGTTGTCTGCCTGCCTTGCTTTAGTCGGGTTTGCTGATATTGCAGAGATAGAGCATTAGAGAGAAGAGTTTGGGTGTTGCTCTTCTACTCTAGAGAGGGATTTTCCTTCGACCGATGGGGCAACCTTGTGGTTTTATATATTTATCTACTTGTTGCCAAAAATCAAATTGGTTTCATGAATAGTTTCCTTTATTCCGGTTGTACCCGGTGATTGAGTGCATAGCGTCCTGATGGTGGGGAAAGTTACAATTTTGCAAGGGTAATTTAAACATCAACTACAGTAAAACCTCTATAAATTAATACTCGATAAATTTATAACCTTGATAAAATTAATAATTTGTCCAGTCCCAACTTGGGACCAGTACAAAATTAGACCCAATCGATAAAATAATAAGATAATAACTTTTTTGAAATCCCAGTGTACATGTATTGGTCCCAACGAAACTATAAATTAATAATTACTAAAAGATTCCAAATTCTAAGATTGTCTAGTAAAATTGAATCTATAATCAATTGTTTTCTGTTGAACTTCAAATCTATACCGAGTTCATCTATAAATCTTCTCATTGCACTAAAGAGTTGGGACATTGTCTTCTCGTATTGCAACAAAAGTTTATGAAGAGTTGTTGCCGCTTGCAATGCTTCTTTTCGAGTGACCGGTTGAAAAGCTATTGAATCATCCTCAACTTTGTCATCGACCGGAATTTGAATGGTATCCGCCACAATTTCTTCAATGCTTTGAACCTCGTAACATTTATTGTTTTCACCAGGATAAACTAGCAAGTGATTCACATCCATTTTGTGCCGATAATGCATATCCGTAATCAAGTTCTCAACGTCACAAATGTCTTCTCCAGAATTTGCATCGTTTAAATCACTTGAGCCGGTTGGATTCGCCGAACGAATTTTATAATGTCAAAAGCAATTTGCTATGGCCTCTTGTTGCACATTTCTCCAAGCTGAGACGGCCAAATTGATAGCATCTAAAACATTAATCTTTTCCGGAGAAGAAATGTCCAACTCATAACCTTCCAAAATCTTATTGTACAACCTTTTACAGTAGTACATTTTAAAGGCTTTAATTATCCAACATCACATGGTTGAATTTTTGAAGTCATGTTTGTCGGTAAAAAAACAACTCAATATATTGCAACCCTTCGATATTCTTGAAAATTTAAAGGTCATACGCAAAACATCTTAAAATTAATAAATTATTAATTTATCGATATAATAGTATCTCGCTAAATTAATAAAATATCCCGGTCCTAACATTATTAATTGATAGAGGTTTTACTGTAGAAAGAGAACAACCTATGTTTGAAGCAGTTAATTTCCTGGCAGTAGCAGTATATTGAATAAACATTTCAAAAGAAGTCTCGTAGCCTGTTTCTCTATTTTTTTTTTCTAGAATCTTGCCTTCTGAATTTGTGCCAAAAGAAATTCATTATTAGTCAGAGGCGCAGAAAGTAGTGGACAAGTTCATCAATTTTCATATATTGTATTTATAGAACTTTAGGGTGTAGCATTTTACTATTTCTTCTATATAGTAGAAGTAGAGTGAGGAGAGAATCTGAGAGGCTTGGATCAACTGTACGATTGGCGGTTGTGTTGTAGGTTTGGGGAGCTGATTAGATGTGCTGGTGGTGTTGGATTCAGTGATGTCTGGTGGTTTGCTTGTGATAGTATGACAGATAAAGTTTGACCAATGGGCTTGTGTTTGGCATTGGTATCATACTGTCATGATCGGGGTAGGGCTGTCAATGGGTCGATTCCTTACCCAAAACCAACATGGACCGTTGTGGTGTAGACCTGATCCTTGAGAACCAGACCCAGAAATGAAACCAGTTATAAACCTTGCGTAGAGAACCAACTTTTAAAGTATTACTGTTCTTGATTTGGGTATTACCGGTTTACCCGACGGGTAACCCAGAAGGCCAGAACCGTATTTTTTCTTTGTAAACAAATACCTGATTCCTAAAATCTTTCTCTCTCTCAAAAATCTCTCCCCGCAATCATCATAATTAAATTTCTCTCTCTCCCTCTGTTCCTTACTTAGCTCCCTAAAATATCTCCACTCTCTCTCTCACTCTCGCAAATTTATCCCGGTCAATTAACTCTCGCTTCGACCAAAAACAATCTCTGTCCCCCTAACTACCATTTGCTTCTCTCTATCCCCTTTTCTTCTCAAGTGTCTTATCTCCCCTTCTCGTAACTCTCTCTCCCTCTCCTCATTTGACTCTCTCTCCTAGTAATCTCCTTGGTCTTCATTCTCTTCAATACAATAATCTGGATTCTCTTGATCTCCTTTGCAATCTCTCTCTCTCTCCATAACAGCAACAAGTACTTTTTCTTCTTCTGTAACTCTCTCTCTCTCTCTCTCCATATCAATCTCTCTGTGAAGTAACAGAGAAATTTAATCCTCCTCGATTCTTTCTCTGTATCTCTGAGCCATCCTGTCTTTCCACGTCTCCTTATATCTGCAACTGATTAATTAGAGGAATGTTACTCTTCAGTCTTCCCTACTCTCTCTCCCGGTCACCTCACGAAATTGCCACGTCACCTTCCTATCCCCTCCATCTCTTTCTTTTTGGTAACACACTCTCCCTCTCTCTTAAGGGCTGTAAACGAACCGAGTCGAACCAAATATCGGCTATTTGGGTTTGGCTTGTTTAAAATCAAAATTAATCAAACAAACGAATGCAATTGGAATCATTTTTTGGTTTTTTTGAGATTGTTTGATTAAATTTTATTTCAATCCGAGCCGAACACGAGCCAGAAATTGAAATTACATTTTAGGAGATAAAATTATGTGCATTTTTAATTTTTTATGTGACGATAACTTTTTCCCAATAAATTCTTTGTAATATCCCACAAAAGTATTGTAAATTTTTAAAAACTAAAAATATAAAAGTTTATTCACTTAGAAATTCAGATGCTTGTATTGTTTACATAAAATTACATACTACCTTTGTTTCTCCTAAATACTCTACAACACCATGAAAAGATTACCAAATTTTTGCATCATTTTGCTAACCAAATCACTGGGTCAAATTGACCTCCCTAAAGTCAATTGGGAAGATTCGGGAGAAACAGACCAAGTATAAAATATGCGAAAGAGTATTTTTCACGAAGATAACGAAAAAACGAGTCAAAGCTTGTATTTGTTTGTTTATTGATCGAACGAAACTGTGTTTGAGTTTGTTTATTTGTTCGAACCGAACATGAACACGAGTTGTTCGCTCGTGTTCGCGAATGGTTTGGTTCATTTTACTTATGTCTTCTTACACGCAGCAACCTAGGGACTCAGCCCCAAATCGACCATCACCAGAACTCGAATCTAGCTCCCATATGCACCCCCACCTCCATCGAACAACCTGTTGGGAGACAACCACAACTTCAACCATCAACAGACTGAAACCCCTCTCTCTCTCTCTCTCTCTCTCTCTCTGCCTTCCTCGTCTGACTCTCTCAACCCAACAACACCTCCCTGCACCATCCCCATTGTTTCAGATAGGGAATTGCTGCCAAACACCCAAGACCGCCGTCGATTCAGGCTATAATCACCCAAACTGACATCACCTCTCTGCATCTTCTCCATCATCGTTGAAACATTCTCCAGTCGCAAACACCCAGACCCGAACAGGTGAACACACCACACCCACAGCCTCCATCATCACTGTTTTTAACCTCACAGACCCACTTAATTCAAGCTCCGAACTGCAATTGCAGATCCTAAGCACAGTCCTTATTCTGATAGCCCCAACCCAATCACTAAAAGCAATTACCGTAACCAACACAGTCAGCATACAGGAGAAGAAAACCCACAAAAACCCGATTTCAAACAAACTCCAAACCTGAAATAAAATAAAAAATTTGATCTCTCTCTCTCTCTCTCTATAGATAGATAGATATAGTGGCAGATAGATAGATACCTAGCATGACGCGACGTATCTCTCTGGGTATGAGTACAGGTATAACTTTATTGGGTCGGGTCAGAACCCATACGGTTCTACCTGGCCCAATGATAGGCCTACTCGTGGGTATAACTTTCACTTCTCTTCTTTCAATTATTCCTAAACAAATGCAACTCATCAAGCAAACCAGAGAGTCGAATGAAGATGTTTTGTAGCATGGTGGTTAGAATGATTTAATGTATAATAGGCAGACTGCCGAGAACATAATAAACTCAAAAACTTAAGGAAGGCTTATTTAGACTTCTGAACAATTTCACTTCAGCTTTTTTGGAGAGGGCAAAACAGAGAGAAATAACAGTTGTACTGTGTGCACAACAAACACTTGGCCATATACTTCGCGCTAGATTGTAAACTGTCTGTTGTAAAGTTAATATTCTGCAAAAGAAACTTAGTGAGGGAAGCATGAACTCATGAACTTCAATGGGTAACCCCTATTTTTAACTCTAGTTATGCCATCTTGCACTCAGACTTTGATACAACCAATTAACTTTGATGGTACCAATTAATTTCGGGCAGAAATTTGTGGAGGCATTGATTATCATGCAGCCCTTATAATTTACTCTTTGTTAGTAATTGGACCGCACTAGAAACTTGTTTTTCATGTTGTAGTTGCTCTGAATCACTACTCGTGAAGCCGTGATAAGCATTTCAATACTCTCAGTTATGAACTGTGAGCATAATTGGAATATCAACTGCTGTTTTCTGTCATATTTTTTTCTTCTGCTTTGGACTTATATGCGTGTCGGTGGTGGTTAATGCAGAGAAAGAGCTGATGATTCGAATTGCGGAGTTAGTACCAAGACACCCTGGGAGGACCAAGAAACAGGACGCTCCGGCCGCAGCTTCTGGTTCTGGAGCTGGACCTTCAAAATCTGGGAAAGGTGGAAAGAAGAGGCGATAGATTTTCTTTTACTTTGTGAAATGGGGAACAAAAGAGATTGAACTTACAATATGGACCCAACCAAGTGATGATATGGACAGAAGTCGTATACTGTAACTTTACTTGTAACTCATGCTTCAGTTGGAAGAGTGTGTTGTTGGTGCCCCCAGATTAGTGGGATTTGGATAAGATTTTGTTGTCGATTCGATAGGTGGGTGAATGTGAATTTTTTGGTTCATCATATTTGTTCTCAAATAACAGGTGTCATGAAGTCCTAGGATTGTGATTGTTGCGATGTGCAACAGAACGACCACTGAAGAGTCTTTCTCAGAGCATCCGAGGTAATTGCTTGAATACGGTTTGGTTTTGGAATGCTCCGAATAACAGGGTTTAGAATGCTTCGATTGAATAAGGTAAATTTAGAAACGTTTCGAGTTTGAAGGAATGACGGTACAAGACTTCGATTATAATGTTGGGATTAGCTGGAAGGGACCACCAAAGAATCAACTTTCTCATAATCTATATTCGTGAAATTGTCTCAGCTGACATCAAGATTCTCATCATCTAACACAGCTTCATAAGACATATTGAGGATCAAGATTCCATCACAATGTTGACGGGAAATTCGGTTACTTTTGGGGTGGTCCGCAAACAATCTCGAGAGCACAAAAGATCGACTAAATGCTTTGCTCTTGTGAATGAGAAGCTCTCTTAATTTTTCACCAACGATAGATTTCTAAAATAATTCATACTGAGTATTCTGAATGAAGTGATAAAGTTCTCTGGGTTGGAACGATAATCTGCCTTCGGAGCAAGCCTGTCAAAAATCATATCCTCCATTGCGAAACCCGAACTTGATTTTCTACTAGAATCAAACCTCGCATAAAGAATTCCGTACATGCCCGTCATCCTTCCTCCTCTCTCTCTCTCTCTCTTTCTTTCCTTTTTTTTTTTTGATGGAGCACCCGTCAAAATAAATCACAGGGCAAAGTCATCACGGTTGAGAATCTACACCTCCTCGATAACAGCCTTCTATTTTATTTTCTAAACTAGAAACCAGTTATACTATTTGACATGTTTTAAGAAATTATATAACTTTGTCTCAGGTAAAATTACAAGAAGGCCCTACCCTATTTGAAATCCTCCCTCCGTCCTTGGAAGCCTTTCACCCTTCTTTCCAAGTTTGGATTCCCTCGACGAAGAGGGCCGATGGAAACTGTTTGTGGCGTGTTTGCCGTGGAGTAGTAATCCTTATTAATATAGGATCTGAAAAATGCTGTAGTTCCTTGAGGTTGGGTCAAGCCTTCATACAGTTTGTTAATTACAGCTACTACGCAACTGAAACCTTCATTCACATGACCATGTCTAGTGTTTCGGTAGTTTAAAACGAGCGATAAATTTTGAGGCACTCGAATATATATAAAATATGCTTTTTTATTGCAAGTGTCTGGCATCCAGGGAGTTGTGGAGGGCAGATGCATTGCACGTGTTAATGTCGTGTTAGAATTATTGAATTTAAATAATCCAATTATTATATTTTATTGTTTAGGTTATTTGATATATTTTCCTAGTTTAGGTTTTTAGTCCCCAAATTAAGTTATAGTTTTTCTTTTCTTATATGAAGGCTCCCGTTTTACATACTCATACACACTTCGAATTACATATTTCTCCTCCAGATATCTAACAACAAATTGATAATAGATGTTAAACATGGGGATGCATTAGTTGTTCACATAAAAAGAAACTAGCAATGTTACACTCATACTTTTGTTATTTATATATTACTTATAGTACCTTACGTCCAAAGAACATGACATTCGAATAGAAAATGACATATATGGATTGTTCCAAGTTTAACCTTGAGCAATTGAAACGCCAAATGTTCCGGGTTTCAATCTTTCGAATCGAGATGACAGATCGCCACTCCTTGCACTCTCGTGCCATCTTCAACCCCCACCAGAGAGACCGTAGAGAGTCTAGCGGGCCCTGTGCTGTGGCAGTAGTGTTATGACAAACCACCTTACGAACGAAGAACGAATAAAAGAAGAACACGAGTATTTTACATGGTTCGTTAGCAAAATATTTGCTAACTACCTCTACGGCGGAAAAACACTCTTTATTCAATTAAGAGGAACAATTACAACTTGTATTGCATATGAAACTAGGAGCCCAATTAGTACTTATATAGTACTAAGAAAAGCCCCATGACATGTGCCAGCCCCATGTATCCCATCTTGATATGGAAACAATTCCTAACAATTCCTAATTCAATTGTTACCTAATTAATTCTTAATATTTTGCTACTTTTGACTTTTCAACTCAAGCCAATTTGTTTCTATAGTTGCCTTTGACTTTCAAGGCACCTCCTTAACAAATCTCCACCTTGCCTTGAATTCTCTTGTCAACAGTAGCTGCTCCTCTTCTCATAAATAAAGCTACGTCTTCTCCGCACCCGATTGTCTCTCGTCACAGAGACTCACTAGACCCCCACCGGGTCCGAAATGGCCTCTAAGGGCCTCACTGGCTCAAGATGTTGAGCAATTCCAGACAATGCTGGAACTTGCTCTACAGAACCGGCTTGGTGAACATATCCGCGGGGTTGTCAGCAGTCCCCACCTTCATCACCTTGATCCTGCTCTGGTTTCTCAGAAAATGATACCTGACGTCGATATGCTTGGTCCTTTCATGATGAACCTGGTCCTTATTCAAGCAAATCGCACTCAAGCTATCACAGTAGACTATCGCCTGATCTTGATGTAGCCCTAGATCATTGACCATTCCCTTTAGCCAAATTGCCTCCTTTGCTGCTTCCGTTAGAGCCATGTACTCCGCCTCCGTGGACAAAGTCACCGTCGGCAGTAGCGTCGCCTTCCAACTCACAACAGATGCAACCAGAGCAAATACATAGACTGTCATTGATCTTCTACTATCAATTCCCCTGCATAGTCCGCATCCGAGAAACCAGCTACCAAAATGTCACTAGCCCCATAACATAGGCCAATGTCTGACGTACCCTTAAGGTACCTGAATATCTGCTTCACCTCCTGCCAATGGTCCCTACCCGGATGAGCCATAAAACGACTAACCACACTAACAGTGAATGCTATGTCCAGTCGAGTACAGACCATAGCATACATGAGACTTCCAACTGCGCTAGCATATGGAACCTGGACATGTACTCCTTCTCCTCCTCAGTCTGAACGGTGTACATTCCTAGCTTGCTGTTAGTTGCCATAGGAGTATCTATAGCTTTAGCTGATAACATCCCAAATCTTGCCAAGATCTTCTTGACGTATCCCCGCTGTGATAAGAAAAGCTTCTTCGTCTTCCTATCTCTATAGATCTCAACTCCCAATATCTTCCGAGCAACTCCCAGATCCTTCATCTCAAATTCCGGGCTAAGGGACCTCTTCAGTTCTCTGATGTCGTTGATATCCCGAGTTTCAATCAGAATATCATCCACATACAAAACTAGGTAAATACGTGATCCACCATGCAACTCTTTGTGGTACACGCAACAATCATACTTGCACTTGTGGTAACCAATCTTCAACATGAAGCTGTCAAACCTCTTGTACCATTGCCTCAGTGACTGCTTAAGTCCGAAGAGAGATCTATTCAGCTTGCACACGTGGTTCTCTCTTCCGGGAACTTGGAACCCTTCTGGTTGGCTCATGTATATATCCTCTTCCAACTCTCCATGTAGAAAAGCTGTTTTGACATCCAATTGCTCAAGCTCTAGGTCGTGGTGTGCCATTAAAGCTAGTAAAACCCGGATAGAAGTATGTCTGACCACCGGTGAGAAGATATCGTTGTAGTCAACTCCCTCTTTCTGAATGAACCCTCTTGCAACTAGCCTTGCCTTATACTTGATGCCCTCCCCAGCTGTAGTTCCGTCATTTCTTCTGAATACCCACTTGCAACTGAATATCTTCCTTCCCGCTGGCAATTCAACAAGCTCCCAAGTCGAGTTCTTGCTAAGAGACTCCATGTCTTCTCCTATTGCAGCAATCCATTGTGCTGACTCAGAACTAGATATAGCGGCCTTGTAGGAGGATGGCTCGTCCTCTACCTCTTCCGCTACCTGTAATGCATATCCCACCATACCATCATCTCTGTATCTCGCCGGAGGCTTTATGACTCTCCTTAGTCTTCCTTCAGCAATAATTTGATGAACCGGTTCCTCTGGTGTAGACGCATCCTCACTATCAGACTTTTCTGCTTCTTCCTCTTCCGCTTCTGGCGGCGGTGTAGGGATTTCGGAATCCTTAGGATCAGTAGGATCCGACTCTCCCTCCACCTTCTTCTTTGCACCTCCAAGCTCCACTTCCACGGAGTTCTTCAACATATGAGTCTCATCAAAGACCACAATTCTGCTAAGTATAATCTTGTTGTCTGTCCATATCTTGTATCCCTTCACACCTGTTCCGAAAACCATGAATACTCCCTTCTTAGCTCTTGGTTCTAGTTTGCCATCATCAACGTGATAATAGGCAACACAACCAAAAACTCTCAAATCCGAGTAATCCACTGCATTACCGGTCCAGACTTCCATAGGAATCTTGCATCCTATACCTGTGGGCGGGCTCCGATTTATGAGATAGCATGCCATGGAAACTGCCTCTCCCCAGAAACCTCGAGAAAGACTTGCATTCGAAAGCATGCACCTTGCTTTCACCAAAAGTGTCTGATTCATTCTCTCGGCTACACCGTTCTGATGCGGTGTGTGCCGAACGGTGCGATGGCGTGCTATTCCCTGATCCTTGCAGAATCCATCAAACTCTGATGAACAGAACTCTAAGCCGTTGTCCGTGCGCAGCCTCTTCACCTTCTTTCCCACCTGATTCTCTACTAGTTTCTTACACTCCTTGAATCTTGCGAAGGCTTTACTGTTGTTCTTCATCACGAATATCCAAGTCATCCTGGAGTAGTCGTCTATGATGCTTAGAAAATATCTGTACCCGCCAATCGCCTCAAATCGAGATGGACCCCAGCAATCCGAATGGATATAATCAAGAGTACCTTTCGTTCTATGAACCGCCTTAGGGAACTTGCTACGCTGTAGCTTCCCATACACGCAGTGCTCACAAAACCCTAGGATCTTGGGCGCATGCCCGGTGAGATAGCCTTTCTTGTGAAGTTCCTGCATTCTACGTTCACTCATATGACCGAGCCTCATATGCCACAACTTAGTTAGATCAACTTCCTTAATCTCGGCTGAGACATCTCCAGCAGAACCCGTGATCGTTGAACCTTGCAACATTTACAAAGTCCCATTCTTGACTCCCCTGAGAATCACTTTAGAACCCTTGCAGACTTGTAGATCTCCACCTTCACCTTTGAAACTGTATCCCTTGCTGTCGAGTAGACTCAAGGAGATCAGATTCTTCTTAATATGTCGTACATGCCTGAATTGCTCTAAAGTACATAAATTCCCTTCATTCGTCTTCAATCTAACTGAGCCGCTCCCAATCACCTTACAGACGGCTCCGTTTGTCATGTAGACAGACCCTCCATCCGTTTGGTTGTACGTCGAGAATAGCTTCCTGTTAGAGCAAATATGATAGGAAGCTCCGAAATCAAGGACCCACGCATCCTGAGAGTGCGTGACAACATCCGCCATTAGAACGTAATCATCCTCAGACGAGTTACCTTGTTCTGCTACGGCTGCGGATCCATTCTGCCCCTGTTGACCTCGTTTCGCGCAATCTCTTCCAGTGCCCCTTTTCCTTGCAAAAGGCATAGACATCCTTGGGTAAATTAGAACCTGAGAACTGCTTCTTCTTGTTATTCTTACCCTTCTTGCTTCCCCCCGTTGCCATCATTCCGGAAGCATGGTCCTCTATACCTGTGCCTGCACCCTTATGGCGCAGTTCCCTAGCATGGAGCGCCGATCTCACCTCCTCTAGGGATAAGTCGTCCTTGTTCACAATGAACGACTGCACGAAGTTCTCATATGATGGGGGTAACGAGATCAATAATAAAATTGCAGCATCCTCATCCTCCACCTTCTCGCCAATATTACACAAATCTAACAGAATTGTGTTCAATTGATCAAGATGGTCCTTGAGAGCCGTACCTTCGAGCATCCGCAGGGTGAAGAGCCTTTGCTTTAGCATCAACTTTCTAGTGAGACTCTTCGTCATGTAGAGACTCTCCAACTTGAGCCAGAGCTTCGCTGCTTCCTTCTGATCTGCGATCTCGATGATCACGTCATCCGATAAGCATAGCATAATTGTTGCGTGTGCCTTCTCCTCCATCGCCTTGAACTCCGCTGATGCAACATTCATGCCTCCCTTGTCCGTGGTCAAAGGTGCCCACAAGCCTTGCGATTTGAGAAAAGCCTCCATCTTTATCTTCCACAGACTGAAGCTGTTCCCTCCTGTGAACCTGTCGATCTTCAACATCGATCCGGACATCGTTCTTGGTAAATCTTGAACTCTAGTCGCGTGTTCCACCTAGATCGCAAAACACTAGCTTTGATTTCACCAAGTTGTGAAACCCTAGCTTTGCTCCGCTTTGATCTTGATCTTGAAACACCGCCAAACCCGAGCTCTGATACTAGTTTGTTATGACAAAGCACCTCACGAACGAAGAACGAATAAAAGAAGAACACGAGTATTTTACGTGGTTCGCTAGCAAAATATTTTCTAACTACCTCCACGGCGGAAAAGCACTCTTTATTCACTTAAGAGGAACAATTACAACTTGTATTGCATATGAAACTAGGAGCCCAAGTAGTACTTATATAGTACTAAGAAAAGCTCCATGACATGTGCCAGCCCCATGTTTCCAATCTTGATATGAAAACAATTCCTAACAATTCCTAATTCAATTGTTACCTAATTAATTCTTAATATTTTGCTACTTTTGACTTTTCAACTCAAGCCAATTTGTTTCTATAGTTGCCTTTGACTTTCAAGGCACCTCCTTAACAAGTATAATAGGGATGATAGTATACCAACATATGGCATGAGATAGCTGAATTCTGCGGTATCTTTCTTAGTTCTGTGATATTATATCTCTGTTGTTTAGTCTTCTTTTCTACTTCTGTGGAGAAAAAGTGAATGTTCGTCCACAACTTTGAGATGCTGTGATCAATCATTGAATCCAAGGAAGTGGCGTAATATTTTTGCTCATTTTGAAGTTTCGGCCTTTAACAAAGCTCGATTGTGTCCTTCATAACTTTTGCTTCAATCGAATTAGGTTTCACCGAGAAATGATTAAGAATGTCTGCGAATCTCTTGGTTTCAAAGGGCACTTTTTCAACGTCTTTGCGAGGTAAGAATGTAACTCGTTCAGGGGATGGCAAGGAGAACTGTAAGTTCAGTGTTTTGCCTTTTCACAGGTCGGGCTTAAAGAAGAAAAGATCGAGACCCTGGAAAGCACGAACTTCTTTTGCTGGTGCTGCAGACCCGTAATATAACTTCGGGATGACATAAATTTTGCTAATAACATTGTCCACCATGCTTGCTTCATGTAGCGGGGTAGCATCCAAGTCATATTTCTCCCCTTCTGCATGCCGAGTTATAATATCAATCTATTAAGCGGATCAGTATAACGTTTCAATTTTCTTTATGAAACAAAATTTGTACTTCTACACTAAAATTAATTATTTCATCACTTTTAAGAAATAGTTTGACAGAGAATAAAGGCTTTGTTCACAGCAAAGTATATCGTAAATTTGTACAAAGTAGTTTAATAAGTAATCAACCAACCAGACCCTATAAGATCCTTGATAGCCTTAGGCATAGGAGTGTTTGGCAATTCAGCATTCCAAAGTTTCCTCAGGAGTTAAAGGTTCTTTATGACATGCAACCACAGCGAGCTGCAAATAATATGAAATTGTGATATGGTTATGTTCTTTCATGATCACATGAAAATATCAAAGTTAAAAAGGGAAAACAAAAAAAATCCAAAGACATTCAAGGTAACTTGTAATAGAGTATGCCATCTGCCATAATAAGTGTTGAGGTGCCTTGAATTATAAAAGTCAAATGCGGTGAAAACGAGTTGGACCAAGGGTTTGAATTATGGTCAAAGGCAGTAGGGTAGCTAAGGAAAAAAATCGGTGGTGGAGTTTATTTGTCCCACATTGTCAAGTGAGGTGATTCTCACTTCCTCACTAGTACTATACAAAGGAGCTAGTAGCCTCTCTACTAGATATGCAAATAAGAGTATAATTGTTCCTCTTAAGTGAATAAAGGGTGCTTTTTCGCCGTGGACTTAGTTAGCGAATTTCTTCGCTAGCGAACCGCGTAAAATCCCGTGTTCTTCTTTCATTCGTTCTTCGTTCATGAGGTGGTTTGTCATAACAAACTGGTATTAGATTCTGGTTTGACGGTGTTTCAAGATCAAGATCAAGGCGGAGCAAAGCCAGGTTTCACAACTTGGTGAAATCAAATCTAGGGTTTTGCGATCTAGGTGGAGCACCCGACTATGGTTTAAGATCCACCAAGAACGATGTCCGGATCGATGTTGAAGATCGACAGGTTCACAGGAGGGAACAACTTCAGTGTGTGGAAGATAAAGATGGAGGCTTTGCTCAAATCGCAAGGCTTGTGGGAACCTTTGAACGCGGACATGGGAGGCATGGATTTTGCATAATCGGAGTTCAATGTATTGGAGGAGAAGGCACACACAATGATTATGTTGTGCTTATTGGATGACGTGATCATCGATGTCGCAGATCAGAAGGACGCAACAGGTCTTTTGCTCAAGTTGGAGAGTCTCTACATGACGAAGAGTCTCACTAGCAAGTTGATGCTAAAGCAAATGCTCTTTACTTTGCGAATGCTCGGAGGTACGACTCTCAAGGACCATCTTGATCAACTAAATACAATTATTTTAGACTTGCGTAATATTGCTGAGAAGGTGCGCGATGAGGATGTCGCACTCTTGTTATTGATCTCATTACCTCCATCATACGAGAACTTTGTTCAGTCGTTCATTGTGAACAAGGACGACTTATACCTATTGGAGGTCAGTTCGGCGCTCCATGCTAGGGAATTGCGCCATAAGGGTGCAGGCATAGTTACAAAGGACCATGCTTCGGGATTGATGGCGACGGGAGGAAGCAAGAAGAGTAAGAAGAACAAAAAGAAGCAGTTCTCACGTTCTAAGTTACCCAAGGATGTCTGTGCCTTTTTCAAGGAAAAGGGGCACTGGAAGAGAGATTGCCCGAACCGACGTCAACAGGGGCAGAATGGATCCACAATCATAGCAGAACACATTAACTCGTCCGCGGATGATTACGTTCTAATGGCGGATTTTGTCATGCACTCTCAAAATGCGTGGGTCCTTGATTCCGGAGCTTCCTATCATATTTGCTCTAACAGGGAGCTATTCTCGACGTACGACCAAACGGATGGAGGGTCTGTCTACATGGCAAACGGATCCGTATGTAAGGTGATTGGGAGCGGATCAGTTAGATTGAAGACGAATTAAGGGAAGTTATGTACCTTGGAGCAGGTCAGACATGTACCACTTATTAAGAAGAATCTGATCTCCTTGAGTCTACTCGACAGCAAGAGATACAATTTCAAAGGTGAAGGTGGAGATTTACAAGTCTGCAAGGGTTCTAAGGTGATTCTCAAGGGAGTTCAGATTGGGAATTTGTACATGTTGAAAGGTTTGACGATCACAGGTTCTGCTGGAGTTGTCTCAGCCGATATTATGGAAGCTGATCTAACTAAGCTGTGGTATAAGAGGCTCGTGTTGGAATAGATGCCCTAGAGGCAATCTAGTTTAGTATGAATTTGTAATTGGCTAGAAATTCATTTATTATTTATTGGATATTTAATATAATGAAGTCCTTAGATTTACAATCGTGTTGTTTATCTTAAATATCCCTAGTCAAGTATAATGATTAAATGGGACAATCATCTATAGACTAGTATGGGGTTGGATTGATATGGAGATATCACGATCCAACACATAGGTGTGCATTACGGAATGTTGCACTGGATTGACCCATTACCGAGAAGGCTACATACACGTTATGTTGAGTCACAAGTGCTTCTCGGGTACAATGGTATTGTCATCCTTAGACTTGAAGTCGCTAGATATTCTAGTTGTGGATCATTGTGATCTTGGTAGCGTTAAACGCTACACCGTAACTGGGTAGTTATAAAGGCGTGTACTGGATACAATGAGAAGCAAGCTTAGAGATCGTAGTGGACGTAGAGAGGATTTGCCCCTCCCACATAACGGGAGCAAATATCCAAGGCCACTCGAGGATAGTGCTTATAGAATGTCTAGCCAGACTCAAATAAATCAATATATGGGATATTGATGTTATTTGCACGAATAAGGCTATTCCATGGATCGAGAAACTAGGGATTGGATATACGAGTGTGACTTGTATGTCTCGTGTCCAATCCGGATATGGAGGCAAAGGGATGAGACAATTACTTGTACAAGGTTGTCTAGATGACTATTCTATTAGTTGGCTAGAATGGATGTTTTGCTAGAAACCGCTCCATATTAGCAAAGAGTTGCTACCAACTAGATAGAACCTATGGGGTCACACGCTATATAGAGTTGTACTAGATTGTGGAATTAATTAATAGGATTAATTAATTAGAAGGATCACTTTGCAAACCCTTGCAAACTTAGTAGGGACTAATTTGCAAGGAAGGGACTAAATTGAATTCTAGTAGGACTAGAATAAGTCCTTTAGGTAGTTAACAAGGAGTTGTTGGACTATATAAAGGACCCTCCTCCTTCCTTCCCAATACACCTTTTATGCTCTAGAGAGATCATAACAAGAGTGGGAGAGGACAAAGGAGAGAGAGAGAGCAAGCAAAGAGGGACGCCGCCCCCTATTGCCGCCGCCCCCTTGTCCCCGACGCCACAAAGGGCCGAGCCCCTTTTTGGTGCCTCGTTTTGCGTGATTCCTTCACCCTCCTTTCAATCCGGGCTAGCACCAAGGAGATTGGAGATCTAGGAACAACTCTAGGCGTGGATCAACTATAGAGAACGTGACACTATTCGCGTTTGAAGTCATCAAGGAGAACCCAAAGGTGTGTTTATGATTTCTTACCTTCACTATCGTTATGCATCTAGACTTGTGATCCTTGGAGGGTTTTGCATGGTTGTTTGTTTGATTATGCTTCCGTTTGCGCGATCCATGAATCAAAACCCTACAGTGGTATCAGAGCCACAGGTCATAGAGCATAAACGTAGTTTATGTGTTACATTCTTGTTGTTTTACACCTTAATTTGTTGTTTATCGCGTAAAACAAGACAAATCAAGCATTGGATGCAATTTGTCAAAGAATTAATCATAACAAGACCCAATTATTGCATTGGATGCATGAATTGGTGAGTTTGAGAAATTTTAGGATCTTAGATCTAGGGTTTGGGCATCCTTGGGGAAGAAGGAGTTCTCCCAAAACAAGGAAACAACCAAACTTGGGCTCCAAGCAAGGAGGTTGTTTTGGAAACAACCTCCACAAGGAGGTTCGGCCCCCCTAGGGGACCGCCCCCTTGCTTGCCGCCCAAGAATGGCGCCCTATGGGGCCGGGCGGCCCTAACCCGCGGGCCTAGCTTGCGGGTTTTGGGCCGGGCCGGCCCTAGGGCTTTATGGTTCACTTATTTGGGCCCGGGAAATTGGATTGTTGGGCCCATGGACCGTTTTAACCCTAGAAATCCTAAAATCAATTAAAATTGACCAAGCGCGTTGAAATTGGATTTTAACTGTTTATGTGCAAATCGCATGGTGATTGGATATGGCCTTAGGATGTGGTTTGATGTGGATGTTTAATTTTGTGGTTTGGTTTTACGGCCTGCGAGCCGATCAATTAATTGTAATAATTAATTAGGGTTTCATGGCCTGCGTGCCATTTTTTTTCTCAACTTGTGAGATTTATTTTATTTAGTATAGATATTAGATAGTGCTAGATAAAGTAGATTGTTAGCCAAGATTGGAGAAAAGAAGCCCAAAGCCAAAAGGAGCCACAAAAGATGGAGCATGGAGCATGGGGCACACCACATGACTATGAAGGATGGACCAAAAGATCAAGACGCATGGAGATGTGTTTGTTTAGGGTTCATAGATAATTCCATTGGCTTGGAATTATCTTAGTCTAGAAAAAGGCCATATCCACATCACGTTTAATTTCTGTTTTGTGGTTGTTTATTTATTGTCTTATTATTTGTGTGGTTGGTGTATGGATGATGCATGCAATTAGGATAATAAGATAATTAGACAACCCGGATCTATTATTTGGAGTTATGCCCAAACTCAAATAGATAGATTAGTTGATATTGATCAACAAAATAATTAAAACTTGTGAAAAATCCCTCAAATTTTAAAATATTGTGTTCTTGCCTTCTCGTTATTTAAACACTCATTATCATCATTATTTATCAAGTTCGTGCGTGCCAAAGCATGGCGACTTGGTTCATAATGATGGAATGCGATGGCACGTAACAATGTGCAATTGTTTAGATAAGAGGTTGAACACAACTAGGCTATTAATTTGATTAAGAAACCTAGAGGCAATCAATTGGGATTATCCATATGGATGGATAAATAAGGAGTTATTTGCCCGGTTGAACCAAGAGTTGCATATGGGATGCAATTGGAATTGTTCCTACCTAAGAAGTAGTCGAATTATGGGTGACTTGCCAAAGCAAGCTCATAAGGAGATGGAAAAGATGGATCTTGGCCCACTAGAAAATATAAGGATATTTTCCGCATTAATATCTTGAGGGTTATTAATCCGTAGTAAAATAGTGGGAGCTATATTTAATAAACTAGCCATTATTAAATATAGTCAAAAATTCACAAATACTAAAACTTGCGTATTTTCCTTTTGTAGAATTCCAAATGGCAAACAACTCATCGAGTTCACAACATTCCCTACGATCTGTCCTTGAGAAGGACAAGCTCTCAGGAACCAACTTTCTCGATTGGTACAGAAACTTGAGAATTGTTCTCAAGCAAGAAAAGAAGCTGTACGCAATAGAGGAGCAAGTTCCAGAAGGTCCAGAGAATCAGACACCTGCTGCCTTAAAGGCGTATCAAAAGCGTGTTGATGACGCTAATGATGCGGCCTGCCTAATGCTTTGCACCATGACCTCTGAGCTTCAGAAGCAACATGAGAACATGAATGCTGTCGATATGATCGAACATCTAAAGCAGCTCTTCCAAGAGCAGGCGAGGGTAGAGAGGTATGAGGTATCAAAGGCACTGTTCAAATGTCATCTAGCAGAAGGGAACCCGGTGGGACCCCACGTACTCCGAATGATCGGGTACTTGGAGAATCTCGCCCGGCTTGGGTTCCCGGTCGGCCAAGAGTTGGCAACCGATCTCGTGTTGCAATCGTTGCCCGAGAGTTATGGACAGTTCATTATGAACTATAACATGAACGAGATCGTTAAACCACTGCCAGATTTGCTCAACATGTTGAGGACGGCTGAACAGAGCATCAACAAGGGTAAGGGCAAGGCCATAATGATGGTGCATAAAGGAAAGGGCAAAAAGTTTGCATCTTCCTCCAAGGGCAAAGGCAAGTCAGTTGCCAAGTCCAAGGAACAAGCCCTTAAGCCTGTTGGTGCCATTGCCAAGGTCGTGACTAAGGGTGAATGTCACTACTGTAGTCAACCTGGACACTGGAGGAGGAACTGCCCAAAGTATCTGGAGGACAAGAGACTTGGAATAGTGATTCCACCACCACCAGGTATTTTTGTTGTAGATGTCAATTTAACTGTCTCTACATCATGGGTATTAGATACTGGATGTGGATCTCATATTTGTCGAAATATGCAGGATCTAAAGAGAAGTAAAAGATTGGCTAAAGGGGAGGTAGATCTGCGCGTTGGGAATGGAGCAAAGTTTGCTGCGTTGGCCATAGGCGTTTGCGAGCTATCTCTGCCTTCAGGATTAGTTTTAGAATTAAATAATTGCTATTTTGTGCCTGCTATGAGCAGAAACATTATTTCTATTTCTTGTTTTGACAAGGAAGGTTTTATTATTTCAATAAAGAACAATTGTTGTTCCTTTTATTTGAATAATATTCACTATTTTAGTGCGCAATTATTTAATGGACTTTATGTCCTTGATCTAAGTAATCCTGTCTACCACATTAATACCAAGCGGATTAAAATAAATGATTTAAATCCTGCTTATTTATGGCATTGTCGTTTAGGCCACATAAATGAGAAGCGTGTATCTAGACTCCATAAGGATGGATTACTAGACTCATTTGATTTTGAATCATATGAGACATGTGAGGCTTGTTTATTGGGAAAAATGACAAAGTCCCCTTTCAATAAGAAAGGTGAGAGGACTAGTGAGCAATTGGCGCTCATACATACCGATGTGTGTGGGCCATTTGCCACGCCTGCCAGGGGTGGTTACATCTACTTCATTACGTTTACTGATGATTACAGTAGATATGGATTTGTGTACCTTATGAGGGCAAAATCCGAATCATTTGAAGTGTTCAAAGAATTCAAGAATGAAGTAGAGAAGCAACTTGGCAAAAGTATCAAGGCTCTACGATCGGATCGTGGAGGAGAATACTTAAGCCAAGAGTTTGACGACTATCTTAGAGAGTGTGGGATCGTGTCCCAACTCACTCCACCCGGAACGCCACAATGGAATGGCGTGTCCGAGAGGAGGAATCGAACCCTATTGGATATGGTTCGGTCTATGATGTGTCAAACCGATCTTCCATTATCATTTTGGGGCTTCGCTCTATTAAGTGCAGCTTTTACCATTAACCGTGTTCCATCTAAATCAGTCATGAAGACACCATATGAGATGTGGAGTGGGAGGCGTCCCACACTGTCGTTCATGAGGATTTGGGGCTGCGATGTCTATGTAAAACGTTTAAAATCAGACAAGCTAGGGCCTAAATCGGATAAGTGTAAATTTGTGGGGTACCCTAAGGAAACTAAGGGATACTACTTCTACAATCCAACCGACAACAAAGTGTTTGTTGCTCGGACCGGCGTGTTTCTAGAAAGAGAGTTTGTCTCTAAAGAAGCAAGTGGGAGGAATGTAGAACTTGAAGAAGTTCAAGAACCACAAACCACAGAACAAAATTATGGAACATGAACAGGAATCACAAACAGTTGTGGATCCACCTGTTCAGGTAACACAAGAGCTTCGTAGATCTAGTAGAGTGCGCCAGGAACCCGAGAGGTACGGACTTCTCGTAACTGATTCCGGTGACACGATGCTCATAGATGATGAGCCTACTACCTATGAGGAGGCCGTGAATGGCCCAGACTCGCAGAAGTGGCTTGAGGCCATGAGATCCGAGATGGAATCCATGTATACCAACAAAGTATGGACTTTGGTGGAACCACCTGATGGGGCGCGGCCCATAGGGTGCAAGTGGGTCTTCAAGAAGAAGATCGACATGGATGGTAATGTGATTACCTATAAGGGCCGATTGGTGGCTAAAGGATTCAGACAGATTCAAGGTATTGACTATGATGAAACCTTTTCACCAGTCGCTATGACCAAATCCATCCGAATCCTACTTGCAATTGCAGCATACTACGACTATGAGATTTGGCAGATGGATGTCAAAACAGCATTCCTTTATGGGAATCTCCTCGAGGACGTGTATATGATACAGCCGGAGGGTTTTGAGGATCCAAAGCAAGCCAACAAAGTCTGTAAGTTGCAACGATCCATTTATGGATTGAAGCAAGCTTCTAGGAGTTGGAATCGACGTTTTGATGAAGTGGTCAAAGAGTTTGGCTTCATCAGAAACGAAGATGAGTCTTGTGTCTACAAGAAGGTTAGTGGGAGCTCTGTAGCTTTTCTGGTCTTGTATGTGGATGACATACTACTCATTGGAAACGACATTCCCATGCTGAAATCTGTGAAAGATTGGCTAGGAAAGTGTTTCTCAATGAAGGACTTAGGGGAAGCAGCCTATATACTCGGTATAAAGATCTATAGAGATAGATCTAAGAGGTTGCTAGGCCTAAGTCAAAGTACATATATTGACAAGGTGTTGAAACGGTTCAACATGCAAGATTCCAAGAAGGGATTCTTGCCCATGTCACATGGAATCACTCTTTCGAAGAGTGGTTGTCCTTCCAATGAGATTGAGAAGGAACGTATGAGTAGGATTCCCTATGCCTCGGCCATAGGGTCTATCATGTACGCCATGTTATGTACTAGACCAGATGTGTCATATGCCTTGAGTATGACAAGCAGATACCAATCCAATCCGGGTGAGAGTCACTGGATTGCTGTCAAGAATATCCTAAAGTACTTGAGAAGAACTAAGGATGCTTTCTTGATGTTTGGCGGTGAGGAAGAGTTGCGTGTAAGGGGTTACACTGATGCAAGCTTCCAAACTGATAGAGATGACTTTAGATCACAGTCGGGATATGTGTTTTGCCTGAATGGAGCAGCGGTGAGCTGGAAGAGTTCCAAGCAAGAGACGGTAGCTGATTCTACAACAGAGGCTGAGTACATTGCTGCGAATGGCGCAGCAAAGGAGGCTGTTTGGATAAGAAAGTTTGTTTCTGAACTTGGTGTGGTCCCTAGCATTGCGGATGAAACAACCCGGGATCTCGGTTCAGGGTTAAAGAGACAATCGATAACCAAAAGTAGAAATATAGTTACGAATATTACATTTTATTTAATAAATACAACAATCTTGAGAAGATAAGATTACAAATATAATGTGTTTGAAATAATCTATGTGATCTACTCTAACTTAATCTAAACGTCTTTGTCTCGTTCCGCGTTCCCATCCCCCACCTTGAGTGATGACCCGCGGTTTTAAAATGGCAAGAGCCGACGCAGTTTTGAAGAAATGATCAGTAAAAACTGAGTAAATACACACTACGACATGTAAAGCAACGAGTGGCACGGAAGCATGAGTTGAAGAAAATAAAGAGATTTGAAAATCAATGAGAAAAAGAGTTGGAACAATTCGGAACATTTATGAGTAATCGCGTAGCGAGAACCATCATCTTTAAAACATTTATAAACCACAAGTAGTCAACATATTCTTAAACAAGTAGGATATCAACAGTAAACAAGTCCATTTGACCTGATAATGATATTAAATCACAAGTAGCCAAAGCTTTTCAAATCATTTGATTAGATTAGGCAATCAAGAGCCACAGACAACATCAATAGAGTAATCAAACTTTCTTTCAATTCCAATTTAACCGTTAAATTTAGCTGAGGCATGTCTAGAGCCACCAGCAGGATCGATGTAGACAGAGGGATCACGAAATAATCACTAAGGGTTCCTTCTAGGGTCTATCAAACCCTATTTCACCCGAGCGTTAAGGGAGCCCATTCGTCAACCCCGCTCATAACATTAGCTAAAAGGCCTTAAGTGTCGACACCCCTATACCGTAGTGACCCTTACAAGTATAAGTAGCACTCTATAGCTCTATAAAACCCTTGGCCTCAATAACTTGGTACATTTTGGCTCATCGGGGGCGGATTTTTGAACATTGACGTTCTATCCAATAATAAGAAGCATTGCTTCAATGGTATTAGCCATACGAAAATGGAGGATCGCTTGATGCCTCCCATTAATAACAGTACTCTGTACATCGTCCTAAGTCTATTAGAGGTATTTTATTTCTTCTCTTTCACATAACTAGAATCAGGATGTCAACAATTCACAAGTAATTTCGGAGAGTTCTCAAAGGAGATGCATAAAATAGTTTAACAACTTTCGAGTGGAAAACATGCATTCTCATACTATTTCATATAACAAACATTCATTTGAAACATCAAGCACTTACGCATACTTTGATATGAAAAGGTCGTACATATGTACTTACCTCTGAGCCATGAAAGGCGCAAAGCAAAGCTAGCACTCATATAACGCTCATCTCATGTGAATCCGGTCTAACAGTGAATGCAGCGATACGAACACGTTCGTCTATTGCGGAACGGTCCTCAACAACGGCTGGATATAAACAAGTCAAGTATACAGTCTATTAGCATTTACCCTCTATATGAGGTTGTATGCAATAATGCGATGGAATGCGGGTCATGCAAACTAACTTGACCAAAATGCCCCTGATACTCCAAAACCGTTTAGTACAGTGTCTGAAACTTCCTAGATCCCAAATTATACTCATATTGGCCCGAAAACATGCGAGAATTAACTCCAAACTCTTCCATATGAACTTAGCAACGAAATCTACAAATTTCAATAATTTGCACTTAGGCCCCTAAAGTTTGGTAAAATTGCAAAAAGACCCCCCGCCATTGATTTGATAACTCCCGATTCAAATACTTCCTTCTTGAGACTTCAAATATCCTTCTAATTCAGGTTTTTAGTCCCAAAACATTAAATTAGTTCAAGTGTGAAGTTTTAATTAAATGCACGTAGGCCCCCCGAAGTTTAGTAAAACTGCAAAAAGACCCCAACATCTGACTTGGTTAACCCTAGCCCAGAATTACATACAAGTACTCCCAATAAGCATACAAGACATGCTGACAAATTCAAAGTTACTAAACTAACCTCAATTCAAAGTTTAAGTGAAATGACTATTTTGCCCCTCCTATACAGTTCAGTCAAACTAGGGTTTTTGAAAAGTCAAACTTAGTTAGGGTTGATATTTAGGTTCTGAATAACATTACGAACAAATTCCGTGAAGGATGCTAAGGTTGAAGATGTCGTTTACGACATCGAATTTGAAAGTCAAGATTGAGAGAAATCGACTCAACTAGTCAACTTTGTGGCCAATTTATGATCATTTGAGAATCAGATTTGGAAATCCAAAAGCAGGTACTTGAAGACGGTAAATCAAAGATTCCAGAACATATTTTAACTTTCAACAATTCAAAATACACAAAAAGCTATGCTTGTTCAAAGTTGGGTAAAAATAATGATTCAACACTTAAAAAATTTCAAGTGTTTATTATAAGTTCAAAGTAGCAAGTTTAGGCTCGATTTGTGAGCAATCCGTTATAAATTTGAAGATGACCCAGAGACGAGAAATTGAAGTATTATGTGCCATCTTCACAGAGGAGAAAGAAACACAAGATTTCATTTAGATTTGAGGAAGTTATAGATGTCAGAAAATGGGTACTTCAACATAGTTCTATACTTAGAAAAATTTCAGCTTTTAACGGTTCAAAAACACATCAAACCAGCCCACTTCAAGACCAAATTTAGATGGGTTAGACTTGGAATCAAGCAAACAAATCTGAATGAGAGTTATAGAGCTATGTCCAGGCTTTCCAGAAAGGTAAGAATCATCAAAAACGGATTAAAGACGAGAAAGATACAAGAGTCCAAAGTTGATGAAAAACTAGGATTTCAACACTTAGAAAAAAATTCTGCACTTGGACAGATTCAACAACAGAAACGCAGCAACTTCAACTCGATTTTCAGGTGGTTTAGAGACCGAATTGGACAAAACTTAAAACACGAAAGTTGTAGCCAATTGTCTGAGGTTTCCAGAAAGTCCAGAATCTCTCAAAACGGATTAAAAACGAGAGAGATATGATCATTTGAACAGGGGCTGTTTATGCATGACGGAAAAACGAACCAAGTGTGAAAAGTGAAATCAAACTCGACTCTAAATGAAATCTGGGCAGGTTTCAATGATTCTAATGCATTCCTAAGGTCCTGAGGATCACATTGACATAAGGAACAACGAATTTGGTGGAGGAATGGGGAAGTTACCAAGCTTTGGCGGCCATGGAGTTTGCCGGCGACCTTCAAGCCTATTTTCCGGCGACCCATGGTGATTGCAGCGGTTTAGGCTCCCAAATTGGTACGCCCAGGCTCGGAATTCATTGAGGAAGACAAAGGAATTGATTAGAACTAGTGAACAACAACACATAAAGGGAATTCGATGCTTGAAAGACCTAGGGTTCTTACCGTTTTTTGACAAAATTCGACCCCGAAGCACAACCTTTTGAGGAGATGATTGAGGGCTTTTGATCCTTGATATGAGGGCTACCACCAGTAGGAACAGTTTTGGCAGAGGAGGAGGTTGCATGAGGTAGCTATGGTGGTGGTGGTGATGTTCTTGGAGTTTCAAAGGGAGAAGATGATGAAGATGAGAGAGAGAGAGATTTTTTTTTTTTCCTTTCTTTTTTTTTCAGAATGTTGGTGAAGAGGGTGTTGTTGGTGTTGACTTCTCCTCTAGTGAGATGTCAAATTGAATTGGACAAGTGTCTCTCATGCATAGGGGGCAAAAGTGTAGTTTTCTAAACTTTTGGGTATAAATTAGAATTAGAGCTTCTACTTAATTTATGAGAATTGCACAACCACCCCAAATATTTCTAGTGCCTCAAAACCATTCTAACAACTTCCGAATATTGCTAACACTCCGAAATTCAAACTTTAAAGCCGTGACAAACTATTTACAAATTCGCCCCCAAAGTCTTGATATTGCACTAAGAATTCTCTCGGGAATTAGGGGTGTTACAGTCTACCCACCTTAAAAGAATCTTCGTCCCCGAAGATCTCATCTACACTTACCCACATACATAAAATGCATATGAAATGCAAAACGGTGACTCAGTCTATATGACTTAGCCAGACAAGCACATAAACTGCCCTCGTCGAACGTTCTGCTCCCAATAGATGGCTTCCCTAGTTGGTCGGCTAGGATCGCCTGAACTAAAAGAAATTCTCATTCTCACTCCACACGGCGGGGTCTATACAACAAACTAGTCTAAACTCGCATCACATTAGGGTTTCTTATACGATTAGTACAAGTAAAAGTTCGAAACAAGATTTTGAAAGTTCAACAAACAACTTACAAGTTCTCAATTTCAGAAGCGACTCCGAAAATGTTCTAGCATTTAAACAATTTTTTTTTTTTTAACTTTTAGACAAATACTTTGATCAAAACTAGTATCTCATTTTTTTCGAAACTCGTCCACATTGAAAATATTGTCTTACCTGTATAGGATTAGATAAACCAATCACCTCAAGTGTTCCACGCATACGAGGGAGAAGGAAAACTATGTGTCGTCACACAACGTGCCTTTCTAACACAACTCGCATGTGCTTCAAATGTTCCAACTTAGTCTACACAGCGGGTACAACTTATAGTACCGTCGTACTAAGAGTCGCGCCAGCGGACTGATAAACAAAGTGGTCGATATCACTTGGCATTTGGTAGCTCGAAACGTCAATAATTTTCAGAAACCATTTTTTTTTGTAATAAATACTTTATTTTCAAAACTTTCTAATTTGGGAAAGAACCATCTTTTTTTTTTTTTTGAGAGAAAAATTGAAAATCTCATTCAAGGGGAGTCACCCCCAACATATCAATGTTTAATACATCGTTAGCCCAAATCGGCGTTTGAGAATAATATGAAATATCCCCCTCCAACAAAGCTTTGGAGGCAAGTAAATGAGCAAATTGATTCCCCTCTCTGTGGACAAAACTGAACTTAACCGAAGGAAGCTTCGAAACCAACTCCTCACACTCCATTAACACCTCATGAAGGTCGGAAACAAATTGTAGACCCTTCGATTTTCTTCCATAGTCACTACCAAGCATCAGTACAAGGCTTCTACAATCGCTTTCAAGGACAACTCTCTGATATCCAAGTTCCACCGCAAAACGTAGTCCTTCTATGCAAGCACAAGCTTCGGCCATTAGCGGTGATCGTTGCCGAAGAAGGCGATACTGTCTAGCCGCCAAAAAATTTCCTTTATCATCTCGAGCCACCATCCCCACTCCCGAAGCTATATCGTACTCAGTCCAAGAGGCGTCTACATTCATCTTGACAAAATTTCTTGGGGGATTTGTCCAGCAAAATGAAGACTCAACTGGCGGGTTTGATAACTCGTCCAACTTGCCAAAAATTCGGGTTTCTTTGCACCACCGAAAGTAGTTGGTACTTTCTTCTACAACTTTCTCTGGACTCTTGCCTTTGGAGTTAAATAAGTTTTCATTTCTATTCCTCCAGATCGCCCATAATGCCAAAGCAAACTTTTCTCGGATGTTCTCTTTTTCTCTCGTAAAAACATTGAAAATTTGATCACGTACATCATTCTCGAAGTTTTGCATGAAATCTGTCCCCATAATACCTGATAACACCTCACGGGAATGAGCACAACGTCCAAACAGGTGGTTAGCATTCTCATATTCTTCATGGCAGAGACAACATATTGGAGAGACTTCCACACCACGACTCAACAATTTATCTGCAAGGGGAAGAGACGAATGCCATAATCGCCAACAAGGAACGAGGATCTTCTTTGGGAGTTTACAACTCCACAAATTCCTCAACCAACCCACTGACGGAACTGCGACCGAAGAAGAAGCTGTCGGGTCCGACAATGATCGAGCAGCTCTATACCCGGACTTCACAGTATATTCGCCCCCGTCTGAGTGCACCCAGTACTGAGAATCTCCCGACCCCCTTGCTCCAATCGGAGTTGCTAAAACAGCGGCAATATCCATAGGCCATAACACAGTTGAGACTTTGTTCTCGTCCCACTTATTCCCCTCCGGAGTTAACAGGTCGCAGACCTTCAAATTTTCTTGTCCATCGGGGCAAGTAGTAATCACACTAAATGTATTTGGCCGCATCACCCATTTATCACCGAAGACTTTTACGCTACGCCCATCTTTTATTTTCCAAACTAAGCCACTCTTTAAGAGATCACGCCCAGCTATAATACTTCTAAAAGCATAAGACACTTGGGCATTCTTTTTCAGCTCAAAATCAAGAATTGAAGAGTTACGATAATACTTAGCTTGAAGGACACGGCTCACCAACGAATCAGGTCTTTGAATAAAACGCCACGTATGTTTTGCCAACATTGCTTTATTAAAATCATGGAAGTCACGGAAACCAATTCCTCCATCCACACGCTGCTTTTTCAACTTCTCCCAAGCAATCCAGTGAATTTTCCTCCTTTGATCATCACCACCCCACCAAAATTGACGAATAACCCGTTCAATATCTTGACAAGTCTTCAAAGGAAGTAGGAAGCAACTCATCGTGTACGTGGGAATAGCTTGAACAACAGCTTTAATAATAACTTCCTTACCAATTGTAGAAAGAGAAGAACCCTTCCACCCCTTCAACTTGTTGAATACTTTCTCCACAACTGGGCTAAAGCTGGCGTTTCGGCTCCTACCTATTTGGGTCGGCAATCCCAAGTAGGTGTCATGCTGCAAATCCAACTGAACACCACACAGAGCACTGAGAGATATGCGCTGATCTTCAGAAACATTGTCTGAAAAAACAATGGATGATTTCTGAAGATTCAGAGTCTGGCCAGACGCGACTTCATAATCCGCCAGTATGCCACGAAGTACTGTAATCTCTTCAACCGTAGCTCTGGTAAACAAGATACTATCGTCTGCAAAGAACAAGTGTGAGATAACAGGACCACCTCGTGACGCTGTCAGTCCTGACAAACGACCATCCTGCACTGCAGAAGTGAGACTACGAGATAAAGTTTCACAAACGAGCAAAAACAGATAGGGAGAAAGGGGACAACCCTGTCTGAGACCACGCTCTGGGGTAATAAAGCCATGAACTTCACCATTGAGAATCATACTATACGTAGTCGTGGATATGCAACTCATAACTAGGGAGATCCAACGAGAGCCAAAACCCATTCTTTCCATCACAGCTCGCAAAAAGTCCCACTCTACACGATCATACGCTTTGCTCATGTCTGCTTTTAGGGCCAAGAACCCTTTCTTCCCCTTCTTACGATTCTTCATAGAATGGAGTAACTCAAAAGCTACTAGCACATTGTCAGAAATCAGTCTACCCGGGACAAAAGCAGATTGATTATCAGCAATTACCGAATCCAAAATCAACTTCAAACGATTAGCCATCGTTTTTGTAATAATTTTATAAATTGTTGAGCACAAGCTAATAGGGCGCAGATCAGCTGCTTTTCTGACCTGTTTTACTTTGGGAATAAGAGCTATCAAAGTATGATTGATTCTAGACACGTCACCGTTGTTATTCAGAATCTTCAAGCATAAAACTTCAACTTCTGGTCCAACGATGTTCCAAAATTTCTGAAAGAATGCAGCCGGGTAGCCATCCACACCCGGAGCCTTGGCCGGGCCAAGTTGAGCTAGGGCAGCCCGCACTTCCTCCACGGTATACGGCTGCTCAAGATCTCCCCTTTGTTCGGCCGAGATAATATCTTCCACACCTACTAACAAAGGCTCCATTTGACTGCGAACCGGATTAGTAGTAGTGAAAATATTCTTAAAGTAGTCTTCAATAATAGAGATAACCTGTTGTTTTTCCGTTATCCAAACGCCATTTACATCTTCTAGGCCTTCAATGCGGTTTCTGTTCCGTCGAATGGAAGCCTTCCGATGAAAAAATCTTGTATTCTGATCCCCCTTTCTCAACCACAATTCCCTCGAACGTTGTCTCCACATCTCCTCTTCTCGAAGCAACAAGTTTAATATATCTTGACGGATCACTCGAGTTTCCGCCACAACAGCCGCTGTCTGAACACCTTCCGCTATAGATTGCAGCCGTCTTCTCAACTTTCTCAGCTGGTACTTAATGTTTCCAAAAACTTCCCTGTCCCACACCCGAAGAGCTGATGATAAACGATCCATCTTCCTGACCACTGGATCGGCTGTCATACTCCATTCATCTTCCACAAACTTCTGACATCTACTATCCTGCAACCACATAGTTTCGAACTGGAAACGCTTAGCAACTTGAACATTACGAATGATACCTGACTGCCACACAACCTGCACGGGTACATGGTCAGACACCTCCGCTATAAGATGATCAACTTTACCCCTCCCAAAGATATCGGACCATCCGTCTGTTACAAGACATCTATCCAATCTCTCTCTGATCGCGGCATCGTCACCCTGATTATTAGTCCAAGTGAATCGAACTCCTACAAAGCCAAGATCACGAAGCTGCAGACGATTTATAACGCTGCTAAAACCCTCTATCTGACTAAAGGAGACTGTTCTTCCTCCTTCCTTATCACAGACAGACGAAAAGGCGTTAAAGTCACCCACAACACACCATGGTTGTCCAATCGGACATAAACGCTCTAACAAGATCCAGGAATTATGACGTTGATTCCTATCCGGATCCCCATAAAAACCAGTCAAATAGCCATGTTTCCCTTCACTAGGGATCGAAAAGAAACCATGAATATAGTGACTTGACGACTTTGCTAACGCAAAACTAACCTCATCATCCCACAAGAGAGCAAGTCCACCCCTACGATCCACACAATCTTGAAAAATACCATTCCGGAACCCCAAACGATTACGAATCCGAACCATCTCATATGCATACTGCTTTGTCTCCATCAAGAAGACTATATTGGGCTTCTGTCTCCTTACAAGATCGCAAAGAGAGACAACGCTACGGGGGTTCCCAAGCCCCCGCACGTTCCAACTCAGGAGACTCATTGGGACTGGCTAGGCTGTACCACAGCCTCAGCCAATGAAGAAGTTGGGTTCTTTAAGGCTCCCCCGTCCTGTGTTGGAATCCGCGTAGCAGAAACCGAAGATAATGACTGGTTGTCACTGTTCTCTCCTCCAGCCCGACCCACTATGGGGTTTTTATGTGCATTATGGGAAGCCTGCAAAGGCTTGCGATCACCCGAGTTGTTTCCACGACCCCCACCTGTAGCAGTCCCTTGTCTTCCCCCTCTAACTCCTCCACGTCCAGCCCCACGACCGCGATAACCAGTATCACTGCCTCCCCTACCACCTGCTGCAGTACTCGACACACCTCCCATCACCTGCTGTTGCGACTTGAACTTCTCTTTCGGATCTGGACTAGGATTAATCTCGCTTATCTTCCTCTTCGATAAGGTACTGCTTGGATTATCGGCTGGTAAGACCCCTTTACCTCTGTACTTAGCAGTGGAGGTTTTAACAGGCCCCTCATTACAAGCCAGAGGGTTGTCGAAGAGATTGATATCGTCACCCACCCTCAACTCCGAGCCCAGACTTGGCTGCCTTCCCTTTTCGCTACCAATATCATTGAAGCCATCCTCAGACAGCATCTCTGCATCTCCTACTTCGGAGTTAGGTTCGACTCCCATGTTATCATCTTCAGTGGCTTTGCTACGTAATGAGTTCGATGTCTTCTCTGTCTCAAGCTGATGGCTGGTGTCCTCGTTAAACACATCCACAAGACGTCTTTTGGGAGGAGGACGAAACAACAACCAATCACCAAAACCTGGTTGATTTTGCTGTTTCTCAATATCGCCTCGTATCAAACAGTCTTCATCATAATGATTTATCATACCGCACCACTTGCAAAGACACGGAATCCTCTCATATTTATAATCGAGCCAAGTTTTCTTACCTAGCACTTCGATATAGCGACCCCTACGCAAGGGTTTGTTGATGTCAAGCACCATCCTTGCCCTCATGTAATCCCCACCCGGACCCGAAGAGATCTTAGAATCCGTAGTTACAATTGGTCCCATGTTTCTAAGAATTCTCCTCAAATCTTCATCAGTTTGGTGGTAAAGAGGGATATTCTTTACTTGAACCCACACTTCAATGGAGTCGAAATCTATACCATGTACTTCTTCAATCATATTCCAGTGCTTGAGAACCAATGGATTTTCGTCGAAAATCCACGGACCACCAGAGAAGACAGCGTCCAAGGCTTCCTGATTTGGGAATTGAAATACAAAGATATTAGCATCCAGTTCATGGATACTAATCTCATCCCCGCCAACCCAAATCTTTTTAAATAGGAGTTTCATTGCCCAAATATTGAATCGGATGGGAAGCAAGAATCTCCCAATCAGACAAGGGCCACGCCCTTTGATCGCAGCCAAACTATACTCCCGATCGAAAACCTCCACCTCCTCCTCTTCGAGAGATAGCTTTCCGAAATTAAGAACAGAGCCCGACCCCGAGAAAGCCATAGGGAGAACACAGACTCCTAGCGATAACCCTCCGACGATGGCCGCTTGCGAAAACCCTCCGACGATGGCCGCTACACAAACCGACGACGTGAGAGAGGATCGCAACTGGAAACCCTCCCGACGATGGCTGCTTGCGAAAACCCTCCGACGATGGCCACTGCACGTACCGGCGACGTGAAAGAGGAGCGCAACTGGAAACCCTCCGACGATGGCCGCTTGCGAAAAACCTCCGACGATGGTCGCTGCACGAACCGGCGACGTGAGAGAGGAGCGCAACTGGAAACCCTAGAATCGCCCTTCCGCCCTCCGAACTATTCGGAGCTTGTTACCTTTCGAAACTATTACAATGGGAAAGAACCATCTCAAATTAACTCAAAATAAACAAAAGTTAAACTAATGTTTAAAGGTTTGTCACTCGTAGGTGCGGAAGAATGGTCTCGGGGTCTTCTAAGTCACAACGCCGTTACTCTCTCGTCGAGAAATTACTTACAAAAATAAAGAGTCAAAGATACGCATCACACAACTACGACAAACAATTCGATATAAATAGGCATGTTACATAAGTATTGCGCCTGTAAATAGGCAAGTGGACTTTTCATGAACATCTCAAATAGTCATTACTATTTAATCAACATATACGGTACAAGCCGAGTTTCATAATACATAAGTACCCAAACTCCCCGACGGCTTGTTTACTTCATTTTGCCAAATTGGGTTATCCTAATCAAATTTTAAATTTTGAAAACATTTTATCTTTCTTATTATCTACTAATGGAAATCGAAAAGTCACTTTAACCGGAGAACCGATGCTTTGATACCATCTGAAACAACCCGGGATCTCGGTTCAGGGTTAAAGAGACAATCGATAACCAAAAGTAGAAATATAGTTACGAATATTACATTTTATTTAATAAATACAACAATCTTGAGAAGATAAGATTACAAATATAATGTGTTTGAAATAATCTATGTGATCTACTCTAACTTAATCTAAACGTCTTTGTCTCGTTCCGCGTTCCCATCCCCCACCTTGAGTGATGACCCGCGGTTTTAAAATGGCAAGAGCCGACGCAGTTTTGAAGAAATGATCAGTAAAAACTGAGTAAATACACACTACGACATGTAAAGCAACGAGTGGCACGGAAGCATGAGTTGAAGAAAATAAAGAGATTTGAAAATCAATGAGAAAAAGAGTTGGAACAATTCGGAACATTTATGAGTAATCGCGTAGCGAGAACCATCATCTTTAAAACATTTATAAACCACAAGTAGTCAACATATTCTTAAACAAGTAGGATATCAACAGTAAACAAGTCCATTTGACCTGATAATGATATTAAATCACAAGTAGCCAAAGCTTTTCAAATCATTTGATTAGATTAGGCAATCAAGAGCCACAGACAACATCAATAGAGTAATCAAACTTTCTTTCAATTCCAATTTAACCGTTAAATTTAGCTGAGGCATGTCTAGAGCCACCAGCAGGATCGATGTAGACAGAGGGATCACGAAATAATCACTAAGGGTTCCTTCTAGGGTCTATCAAACCCTATTTCACCCGAGCGTTAAGGGAGCCCATTCGTCAACCCCGCTCATAACATTAGCTAAAAGGCCTTAAGTGTCGACACCCCTATACCGTAGTGACCCTTACAAGTATAAGTAGCACTCTATAGCTCTATAAAACCCTTGGCCTCAATAACTTGGTACATTTTGGCTCATCGGGGGCGGATTTTTGAACATTGACGTTCTATCCAATAATAAGAAGCATTGCTTCAATGGTATTAGCCATACGAAAATGGAGGATCGCTTGATGCCTCCCATTAATAACAGTACTCTGTACATCGTCCTAAGTCTATTAGAGGTATTTTATTTCTTCTCTTTCACATAACTAGAATCAGGATGTCAACAATTCACAAGTAATTTCGGAGAGTTCTCAAAGGAGATGCATAAAATAGTTTAACAACTTTCGAGTGGAAAACATGCATTCTCATACTATTTCATATAACAAACATTCATTTGAAACATCAAGCACTTACGCATACTTTGATATGAAAAGGTCGTACATATGTACTTACCTCTGAGCCATGAAAGGCGCAAAGCAAAGCTAGCACTCATATAACGCTCATCTCATGTGAATCCGGTCTAACAGTGAATGCAGCGATACGAACACGTTCGTCTATTGCGGAACGGTCCTCAACAACGGCTGGATATAAACAAGTCAAGTATACAGTCTATTAGCATTTACCCTCTATATGAGGTTGTATGCAATAATGCGATGGAATGCGGGTCATGCAAACTAACTTGACCAAAATGCCCCTGATACTCCAAAACCGTTTAGTACAGTGTCTGAAACTTCCTAGATCCCAAATTATACTCATATTGGCCCGAAAACATGCGAGAATTAACTCCAAACTCTTCACTGTAACACCCCTAATTCCCGAGAGAATTCTTAGTGCAATATCAAGACTTTGGGGGCGAATTTGTAAATAGTTTGTCACGGCTTTAAAGTTTGAATTTCGGAGTGTTAGCAATATTCGGAAGTTGTTAGAATGGTTTTGAGGCACTAGAAATATTTGGGGTGGTTGTGCAATTCTCATAAATTAAGTAGAAGCTCTAATTCTAATTTATACCCAAAAGTTTAGAAAACTACACTTTTGCCCCCTATGCATGAGAGACACTTGTCCAATTCAATTTGACACCTCACTAGAGGAGAAGTCAACACCAACAACACCCTCTTCACCAACATTCTGAAAAAAAAAGAAAGGAAAAAAAAAAATCTCTCTCTCTCTCATCTTCATCATCTTCTCCCTTTGAAACTCCAAGAACATCACCACCACCACCATAGCTACCTCATGCAACCTCCTCCTCTGCCAAAACTGTTCCTACTGGTGGTAGCCCTCATATCAAGGATCAAAAGCCCTCAATCATCTCCTCAAAAGGTTGTGCTTCGGGGTCGAATTTTGTCAAAAAACGGTAAGAACCCTAGGTCTTTCAAGCATCGAATTCCCTTTATGTGTTGTTGTTCACTAGTTCTAATCAATTCCTTTGTCTTCCTCAATGAATTCCGAGCCTGGGCGTACCAATTTGGGAGCCTAAACCGCTGCAATCACCATGGGTCGCCGGAAAATAGGCTTGAAGGTCGCCGGCAAACTCCATGGCCGCCAAAGCTTGGTAACTTCCCCATTCCTCCACCAAATTCGTTGTTCCTTATGTCAATGTGATCCTCAGGACCTTAGGAATGCATTAGAATCATTGAAACCTGCCCAGATTTCATTTAGAGTCGAGTTTGATTTCACTTTTCACACTTGGTTCGTTTTTCCGTCATGCATAAACAGCCCCTGTTCAAATGATCATATCTCTCTCGTTTTTAATCCGTTTTGAGAGATTCTGGACTTTCTGGAAACCTCAGACAATTGGCTACAACTTTCGTGTTTTAAGTTTTGTCCAATTCGGTCTCTAAACCACCTGAAAATCGAGTTGAAGTTGCTGCGTTTCTGTTGTTGAATCTGTCCAAGTGCAGAATTTTTTTCTAAGTGTTGAAATCCTAGTTTTTCATCAACTTTGGACTCTTGTATCTTTCTCGTCTTTAATCCGTTTTTGATGATTCTTACCTTTCTGGAAAGCCTGGACATAGCTCTATAACTCTCATTCAGATTTGTTTGCTTGATTCCAAGTCTAACCCATCTAAATTTGGTCTTGAAGTGGGCTGGTTTGATGTGTTTTTGAACCGTTAAAAGCTGAAATTTTTCTAAGTATAGAACTATGTTGAAGTACCCATTTTCTGACATCTATAACTTCCTCAAATCTAAATGAAATCTTGTGTTTCTTTCTCCTCTGTGAAGATGGCACATAATACTTCAATTTCTCGTCTCTGGGTCATCTTCAAATTTATAACGGATTGCTCACAAATCGAGCCTAAACTTGCTACTTTGAACTTATAATAAACACTTGAAATTTTTTAAGTGTTGAATCATTATTTTTACCCAACTTTGAACAAGCATAGCTTTTTGTGTATTTTGAATTGTTGAAAGTTAAAATATGTTCTGGAATCTTTGATTTACCGTCTTCAAGTACCTGCTTTTGGATTTCCAAATCTGATTCTCAAATGATCATAAATTGGCCACAAAGTTGACTAGTTGAGTCGATTTCTCTCAATCTTGACTTTCAAATTCGATGTCGTAAACGACATCTTCAACCTTAGCATCCTTCACGGAATTTGTTCGTAATGTTATTCAGAACCTAAATATCAACCCTAACTAAGTTTGACTTTTCAAAAACCCTAGTTTGACTGAACTGTATAGGAGGGGCAAAATAGTCATTTCACTTAAACTTTGAATTGAGGTTAGTTTAGTAACTTTGAATTTGTCAGCATGTCTTGTATGCTTATTGGGAGTACTTGTATGTAATTCTGGGCTAGGGTTAACCAAGTCAGATGTTGGGGTCTTTTTGCAGTTTTACTAAACTTCGGGGGGCCTACGTGCATTTAATTAAAACTTCACACTTGAACTAATTTAATGTTTTGGGACTAAAAACCTGAATTAGAAGGATATTTGAAGTCTCAAGAAGGAAGTATTTGAATCGGGAGTTATCAAATCAATGGCGGGGGGTCTTTTTGCAATTTTACCAAACTTTAGGGGCCTAAGTGCAAATTATTGAAATTTGTAGATTTCGTTGCTAAGTTCATATGGAAGAGTTTGGAGTTAATTCTCGCATGTTTTCGGGCCAATATGAGTATAATTTGGGATCTAGGAAGTTTCAGACACTGTACTAAACGGTTTTGGAGTATCAGGGGCATTTTGGTCAAGTTAGTTTGCATGACCCGCATTCCATCGCATTATTGCATACAACCTCATATAGAGGGTAAATGCTAATAGACTGTATACTTGACTTGTTTATATCCAGCCGTTGTTGAGGACCGTTCCGCAATAGACGAACGTGTTCGTATCGCTGCATTCACTGTTAGACCGGATTCACATGAGATGAGCGTTATATGAGTGCTAGCTTTGCTTTGCGCCTTTCATGGCTCAGAGGTAAGTACATATGTACGACCTTTTCATATCAAAGTATGCGTAAGTGCTTGATGTTTCAAATGAATGTTTGTTATATGAAATAGTATGAGAATGCATGTTTTCCACTCGAAAGTTGTTAAACTATTTTATGCATCTCCTTTGAGAACTCTCCGAAATTACTTGTGAATTGTTGACATCTGATTCTAGTTATGTGAAAGAGAAGAAATAAAATACCTCTAATAGACTTAGGACGATGTACAGAGTACTGTTATTAATGGGAGGCATCAAGCGATCCTCCATTTTCGTATGGCTAATACCATTGAAGCAATGCTTCTTATTATTGGATAGAACGTCAATGTTCAAAAATCCGCCCCCGATGAGCCAAAATGTACCAAGTTATTGAGGCCAAGGGTTTTATAGAGCTATAGAGTGCTACTTATACTTGTAAGGGTCACTACGGTATAGGGGTGTCGACACTTAAGGCCTTTTAGCTAATGTTATGAGCGGGGTTGACGAATGGGCTCCCTTAACGCTCGGGTGAAATAGGGTTTGATAGACCCTAGAAGGAACCCTTAGTGATTATTTCGTGATCCCTCTGTCTACATCGATCCTGCTGGTGGCTCTAGACATGCCTCAGCTAAATTTAACGGTTAAATTGGAATTGAAAGAAAGTTTGATTACTCTATTGATGTTGTCTGTGGCTCTTGATTGCCTAATCTAATCAAATGATTTGAAAAGCTTTGACTACTTGTGATTTAATATCATTATCAGGTCAAATGGACTTGTTTACTGTTGATATCCTACTTGTTTAAGAATATGTTGACTACTTGTGGTTTATAAATGTTTTAAAGATGATGGTTCTCGCTACGCGATTACTCATAAATGTTCCGAATTGTTCCAACTCTTTTTCTCATTGATTTTCAAATCTCTTTATTTTCTTCAACTCATGCTTCCGTGCCACTCGTTGCTTTACATGTCGTAGTGTGTATTTACTCAGTTTTTACTGATCATTTCTTCAAAACTGCGTCGGCTCTTGCCATTTTAAAACCGCGGGTCATCACTCAAGGTGGGGGATGGGAACGCGGAACGAGACAAAGACGTTTAGATTAAGTTAGAGTAGATCACATAGATTATTTCAAACACATTATATTTGTAATCTTATCTTCTCAAGATTGTTGTATTTATTAAATAAAATGTAATATTCGTAACTATATTTCTACTTTTGGTTATCGATTGTCTCTTTAACCCTGAACCGAGATCCCGGGTTGTTTCAGCGGATCCAGTGGAGTTGTTCTGTGACAACACTGGGGCGATTGCGCAATCAAAGGAACCCAGGTCGCACCAGAAGTCCAAGCATGTGCTCAGGAAGTTTCATCTGATTCGAGATATTATCGATAGAGGAGACGTTCGGATATGCAAGATTCCTACAGATGATAATCTGTCAGACCCGCTTACGAAGCCTCTCACGCAGTGGAAGCATGAAGGGCACACTAGGAGTATGGGCATACGAGATGCGCCAGATTGGCTCTAGTGCAAGTGGGAGACTGTTGGAATAGATGCCCTAGAGGCAATCTAGTTTAGTATGAATTTGTAATTGGCTAGAAATTCATTTATTATTTATTGGATATTTAATATAATGAAGTCCTTAGATTTACAATCGTGTTTTTTATCTTAAATATCCCTAGTCAAGTATAATGATTAAATGGGACAATCATCTATAGACTAGTATGGGGTTGGATTGATATGGAGATATCACGATCCAACACATAGGTGTGCATTACGGAATGTTGCACTGGATTGACCCATTACCGAGAAGGCTACATACACGTTATGTTGAGTCACAAGTGCTTCTCGGGTACAATGGTATTGTCATCCTTAGACTTGAAGTCGCTAGATATTCTAGTTGTGGATCATTGTGATCTTGGTAGCGTTAAACGCTACACCGTAACTGGGTAGTTATAAAGGCGTGTACTGGATACAATGAGAAGCAAGCTTAGAGATCGTAGTGGACGTAGAGAGGATTTGCCCCTCCCACATAACGGGAGCAAATATCCAAGGCCACTCGAGGATAGTGCTTATAGAATGTCTGGCCAGACTCAAATAAATCAATATATGGGATATTGATGTTATTTGCACGAATAAGGCTATTCCATGGATCGAGAAACTAGGGATTGGATATACGAGTGTGACTTGTATGTCTCGTGTCCAATCCGGATATGGAGGCAAAGGGATGAGACAATTACTTGTACAAGGTTGTCTAGATGACTATTCTATTAGTTGGCTAGAATGGATGTTTTGCTAGAAACCGCTCCATATTAGCAAAGAGTTGCTACCAACTAGATAGAACCTATGGGGTCACACGCTATATAGAGTTGTACTAGATTGTGGAATTAATTAATAGGATTAATTAATTAGAAGGATCACTTTGCAAACCCTTGCAAACTTAGTAGGGACTAATTTGCAAGGAAGGGACTAAATTGAATTCTAGTAGGACTAGAATAAGTCCTTTAGGTAGTTAACAAGGAGTTGTTGGACTATATAAAGGACCCTCCTCCTTCCTTCCCAATACACCTTTTATGCTCTAGAGAGATCATAACAAGAGTGGGAGAGGACAAAGGAGAGAGAGAGAGCAAGCAAAGAGGGACGCCGCCCCCTATTGCCGCCGCCCCCTTGTCCCCGACGCCACAAAGGGCCGAGCCCCTTTTTGGTGCCTCGTTTTGCGTGATTCCTTCACCCTCCTTTCAATCCGGGCTAGCACCAAGGAGATTGGAGATCTAGGAACAACTCTAGGCGTGGATCAACTATAGAGAACGTGACACTATTCGCGTTTGAAGTCATCAAGGAGAACCCAAAGGTGTGTTTATGATTTCTTACCTTCACTATCGTTATGCATCTAGACTTGTGATCCTTGGAGGGTTTTGCATGGTTGTTTGTTTGATTATGCTTCCGTTTGCGCGATCCATGAATCAAAACCCTACAGCTCGATCATATGAGTGAACGTAGAATTCAGGAAATTCACAAGAAAGACTACCTCAATAGGCATGCGCCCAAGAGCCTAGATTTTTGTGAGCACTGCGTGTATGGGAAGCTACAGCGTAGCAAGTTCTCTAAGGCGGTTCATAGAACGAAAGGTACTCTTGATTATATCCATTCGGATTGCTGGGGTCCATCTCGAGTTGAAGCGATTGACGGATACATGTATTTTCTAAGCATCACAGACGACTAATCCAGGATGACTTGGATATACGTGATGAAACACAAGAGTGAAGCCTTCGCAAGATTCAAGGAGTGGAAGAAACTAGTAGAGAATCAGGTGGGAAAGAAGGTGAAGAGGTTGCACATGGACAATGGCTTAGAGTTTTGTTCATCAGAGTTTGATGGATTCTGCAAGGATCAGGGAATAGCACGCCATCGCACCGTTCGGCACACACCGTAGCAGAACGGTGTAGCCGAGAGAATGAATCAGACACTTTTAGCGAAAGCTAGGTACGTGCTTTCGAATGCAGGTCTTTCTAGAGGTTTCTGGGGATAGGCAGTTTCCATGGCATGCTATCTCATAAATCGGAGCCCGCACACAGGTATATGATGGAAAATTCCTATGGAAGTCTGGTCCGGTAATGCAGTGGATTACTCGGATTTAAGAGTTTTTGGTTGTGTTGCCTATTATCACGTTGATGATGGCAAACTAGAACCACGAGCTAAGAAGGGAGTATTCATGGGTTTCGGAACAGGTGTGAAGGGATACAAGATATGGGCATACAACAAGATTATACTTAGCAGAAGTGTACTCTTTGATGAGAGTCATATGTTGAAGAATTCCTTGGAGGTGGAGCTTGGATATGCAGAGAAGAAGGAGGAGGGAGAGTCGGATCCTATTGATCCTAAGGATTCCGAAATCCCTACACCGCCGCCGAAAGCTGAAGAGAAAGAAGCAAAAGAATCTGATAGTGAAGATGCGTCTCTACCAGAGGAACCGTATCGTCAGAGTATTACGGTGGGAAGACAAAGAAGAGTCATCCAGCCTCCGGCGAGATACAGAGATGACGGTATGGTGGGATATGCATTACAGGTAGCGGAGGAGGTGGAGGACGAGCCGTCCTCCTACAAGGCCGCTATATCTAGTTCTGAGTCAGCACAATGGATTGCCGCAATGGGAGAAGAGATGGAGTCTCTTAGAAGGAACTCGACTCGGGATCTTGTTAAATTTCCAGCAGGAAGGAAGATAGTCAGTTGCAAGTGGGTCTTCAGAAGAAATTAAGGAAATACAGCTGGGGAGGGATCAAGTATAAGGTAAGGCTAGTTGCAAGAGGGTTCAGTCAGAAAGAGGGAGTTGACTACAACGATATCTTCTCACCGGTGGTCAGACATACTTCTATCCGAGTGTTACTAGCTTTAGTGGCACACCACAACCTAGAGCTTGGTCAATTGGATGTCATGACAGCTTTCCTGCACGGAGAGTTGGAGGAGGAAATATACATGAGCCAACCGGAGGGGTGAAAAATCTCTCTATGGACTTAAGCAGTCGCCAAGGAAATGGTACAAGAAGTTTGACAACTTAATGTTGAAGATTGGTTACCACAAGTGCGAGTATGAGTGAAGTGTGTATCACAAGTTGTTGCGAAGTGGATCACGTTACTACCTAGTTCTATATGTGGATGATATTTTGATCGCAACTCTGAATATCAAGGACATTAGAGAACTGAAGAGGTCTCTCAGTGCGGAATTTGAAATGAAGGATCTAGGAGCTGCTCGGAAGATATTGGGAGTTGAGATCTATATAGACAGGAAGAAGAAGAAGCTTTTCCTGTCACAGCAGGGATACATCAAGAAGATCTTGCGCAGATTTGGGATGTTATTAGCTAAAGCTATAGATACTCCTATGGCGACTAACAACAAGTTAGGAATGTACACCGTTCAGACTGTGGAGGAGAAGGAGTACATGTCCAAGGTTCCATATGCTAGCACAGTTGGAAGCCTCATGTATGCTATGGTCTGTACTCGACCGGACATAGCATTCGCTGTAGTGTGGTTAGTCGTTTTATGGATCATCCAGGGAAGGACCATTGGCAGGCGGTGAAGCGCATATTCAGCTACCTTAAGGGTACGTCAGACATTGGCCTATGCTATGGGGATAATGAAGACATCGTGGTAGCTGGTTTCTCGGATGCGGGCTATGCTGGGGATGTTGATAGTAGAAGATCAACGACGTGCTATGTATTTGCTCTGGAGCATCTGTTGTGAGTTGGAAGGCGACGCTACAGCCGACGGTGACTTTGTCGACAACGGAGGCGGAGTATTTGACTTTAACAAAATCAGCAAAGGGCAATATGGCTTAAAGGTATGGTCAACGATCTAGGCCTACTTCAAGATCAAGCGATAGTCAACTGTGATAGCTTGAGTGCGTTTTGATTGACTAATGACCAGATTCATCATGAAAGGACCAAGCATATCGACATCAGGTATCATTTTCTAAGAAACGTGAGCAGGATGGAAGGTGGGGACAGCTGACAACCCCGCGGATATGTTCACCAAGCCGGTTTCAAAGAGAAAGTTCCAGCATTGTCTGTAATTGCCCAACATCTTGAGCCAGTGAGGCCCTTAGGGGCATGTCGGACCCGGTCCAGTGAGTCTCTGTGACGAGAGACATTAGGTGCGGAGAAGACGTAGCTTTATTAACGAGAAGAGGAGCAGCTGCTGTTGATGGAGAATTCAAGTCAAGGTGGAGATTTGTTGAGGTGCCTTGAATTAAGAAAGTCAAAGGCGGTGAAAACAAATTGGACCAAGTGTTTGAATTATGGTCAAAGGCAGTGGGGTAGCTAAGGAAACAAAGTGGGGCGTTGGAGTGTATTTGTCCCACATGGTCAAGTGAGGTGATTCTCACCTCCTCACTAGTACTATATAAAGGAGCTAGTAGACTCTCTACCAGATATGCAAATAAGAGTGTAATTGTTCCTCTTAAGTGAATAAAGGGTGCTTTTTCGCCGTGGACATAGTTAGCGAATTTCATCGCTAGCTAACCACGTAAAATCCCGTGTTCCTTTTTTTATTCGTTCTTCGTTCGTGAAGTGGTTTGTCGTAACAATAAGTAGACAAATTTTTGATTGATGCCGGATAAAATGATTTGGAAATGCTACAAAAAATACTCTTCGCGCCTAGAAGAAGATGGAGAGGGAGTAACGAAATATCATCTTTTTTGGTCCAAAATGGAAGATCATTGAACTCACACAAGTAAACATGAAGATGGTTATTTGCCCCATGATCTCCATTGATTTGAATCTCAACGCATTGGATAGTTGGTAGGCACGCACATTCAGACAAAATGAGTTAGTCCTTACTTTATAACATATGCACATTCAAACAAAATGATTTAGCCGTTAAACGTATGCTAAACACACCTAAAGATAGATGAGCCAAACTTACAAAACCACTACACTTTATAACGTCTGTTAGCCACACATTCAAACAAATAGATTTGGTTCAATCTGAGTCGCACGCACTACAAGTGCATACAAGTACTAAACAAATACAGGAAAGTAACAGCTTTGGATCATTTGAGTAAAGGAGACTAAGTTTAGAGATTGTGCACAGCGGATCCCAAATTTCAAATGAGTTCGGATGTGGGGTTATTATTTAATTGTAAATATAAGTTTTTTCTTAAAGAAAAAGTCTATGCATCCGGGGCGGTCCCACTAAAGCCAGATCCGGCCCTGCCACATCGAACCACTAGTGAGCCTGATTAATAACCGGACTGGCCATCGAACCGGTGAGACACTGGTTCACGGTCGGACCAGTTGGACCAGTGGTCGGACCGGTTCAACATCACGTTTTTTTAATAATATATATATATATATATATTATGTTTATTAATTTATGTGTGATAAAAATATAACATATAAGGTAAAATTAATTCTTTTCAAAAGAAATTCTCATATATAATTAAAAAAACAAGAGCATTTGAAAACTATGATTATGTTGTGAATAGAGAAGACGAGAGAGACAAGAAAATAAAGAGACAAGTATGTAGGGAGGAGAGTATTGAGATGTATTTTATTCTCCAACCCTAAGCCTCCTTATATAGGCATTAGGTGGGCTTCTGGACCAGAATATAATTATACAAAATACACCCAACTATGTGGTGGATATTCACATCAGTCCAATAACATATTTCATAACACTCCCCCTTGAATATTCACCACTACGATGCCTCATTAAAACCTTGTCATGAAAAACCCAGTGGGAAAAATCAATGACTAAGGAAAAATAGTACATCGGTGAATTGTATTTTGCTCAGCATCGTTGACGACATTCTTCTGGAACGCATCTAAATAATCTTGGCAGCTTCGTTAAAACCTTGCTTGGAAAAACCCTGTGGGACAAAAAGCCATAGCGAAGGAAAACGAGTGCCGCATTTGAATTGGTTCTCCCCCTCTTGGTAACACCTTTGTACCTGACAAACAAAACCATTGCAAGACCAAAATCTAATAATATACAATTACTTAAACATAATAAAATGCATGTGCACCTAAAACTACTCGCGAGTGTACACTTTTGATTTGCTTCAGGCAAATAATATATTTCTCATGGGAACCAACCTCCATGGAATTTCACAAATTTGTAATTTGTACGATCGTATTTGTAACTAGTTATTTTTCAACCCATCTTTTGTTGTTTCTTAGTCCCCGAGACTAATACAACATTACATCATTCTCACCACGAGATGATTATACTAATGAGAATTTATCATGACCCATATATCATGTTTCTCATTTTACAAGTCCCACGCTTAAAAGCGGACATAAACATCGAGACAAATCCCACGCATACCAGCGGATATGCAGTCTCAACATAGATCCCACGCTTAACAGCGGATATACGATATCTACATAACTCCCACGCCACAAATCCCACGCATACCAGCGGATATGCAGTCTCAACATAGATCCCACGCTTAACAGCGGATATACGATATCTACATAACTCCCACGCTTAAAAGCGGATATTTAGTTTATGCATAGATTGTAATTTATGCTTGGGGTTGTTAGTACATTGAGTACTACACATTTTTGCTCTACATATTCAATTTATTTATCCCATCAATCTTCTATGCATTTGTTGACTTTCTTTTGGCCAATAACTATTTAGTCAACATTTTTCTCATAAAATAATCATATGATTATAGCGCTTCCTCAATTGTATCATCATTATTAATAGGATCATACTATTGTATTACGGTACCTTTGGCTACTTCCAGAGCTATGAGCCTCTCCCACGGCTATTCAATTACCAACGTTGGTTTTGATCCATTATGATGATGTATATATGAACCCCCAAGATTTCTCCAGAATCTTGTGTTCTTAATTTGTAGAGCATTTTAACCATATCCCAAATTATTTTGGATGCTTTGATTTATCTTCCTCTTCTGGAGGATCAACATATAGACACAAGCAACCCTTTTATGCTTAAAGTGTATACCCAAATCGACACCCATTAGTCGAGAAGCTATCCATTTTATTGGGATTTTTCATTAGTACATACCCGTAGAGATAATAATATTTCGGTTCGCGTCATGCAATAGGACCCATTCTCCCCCTCATGACGTGAGCAATATTATCATAACCATAATGATATTTTGTTGATGCTTCAGGCATCGATTTGTCTCATATGTACTTTGTATAAACCAATCCTCAAATTTAAATAAAAACATTGACAATAAGCAATCTCTTGGACGCCGTAGTTCTCTAATCAAAGTTTCTTCCAAGAAACCCAAAAAGAGACGTAAATGTCAATATTTTTATTCAAAATTGAGCGGTTGTAGATTCTCTCTTCAGGGAGATCTTTTGATGTAACTCCATGTTATAATATTTTCATAACTTCTGGTATGAAAATCACTTCTTACGCATATAAAATGTTTTTGTCCAATAAACCCTCATGGACGAAGAACATCTTCTGGATGTTTTTTTTTTTTTTTTTTAAATAAGTACGGAATAAACAAAAGCTAATAGTCATAATAAAGGCATAAGCGTAAATTATAAAAGAAAAATAGTACGGCCTCTTCAGGAGGGTGGATCCTTATTCAATACTTGTAGATTTCTCTTCAGGAGATTTCTAATTAAAATATTTTAGAACTCCAGGTTCCAATACTCATAACTCCAGGTTATGATATCATGTAATATGTAACTTCCGGGTACATGTGACATGGCCAGATTTAACATCGATGGCTATTATAAATCCTCTTCAGGAGGTTTGTTTTTGATCCATAATGACAGAAATATTAAAAAAAATGAACTGCGTAACACTAAAATATAATAAAATAAACAAACTGCAACCTCTTCAGGAGGTTGAAAAAATGGCTAGAAGCGTCTCTTCTGGAGATCTAATCATATGTAACTTCGGGGTTACAAGCCATGAAATAGCTGCATCTTCTAGATGCGCTTATTTAGTTATGTTGTAACTTCAGGTTACAATCACATCATTATGTAATGAAAAAAAAAAATCTGTAAACATAAAATAAAGTGACCAAATAAACATGACCTCTTCGGGAGGTTTAGAAGAAAATTGTAGGACATCTCTTCAGGAGATGTAACCTAAAATTATGACTTCAGGTCATATAAAGAACTGTCGCAACTTCATGTTACGATAAATTTTTCTTGTTCCATAACTTCAGGTATGGTAAAAGTTAGTTCAATTTGTAATTTACAGACCTCTTCTGGAGGCTTTTAATAACAAACGTTTCAGACATCTCTTCCGGAGATTTTAATAATATTTGTTATGACTTTAGGTCATAAAAAAAAATTGCAACTCCAGGTTACGATCAAAGGTCCATGTAATTCATAACTTGGGGTATGAATCATGGGTTCTTATAGCCATACGAGTAGCTTAATCTGTTAGTAAGTATTGGTGTTGATCAAAAACTGCTTCGGGAGTTTTGACTTCACACTCCAAGAACAAAATAGATAAAAACATAACTAAATAATACCAGTTCCTTCCCTTTTGCTTTTATTATAGAACTAACATAAGAGTGTCTAAATCATATGATATTGGACTAACAAGTTCAATCAATATCTAGATTTTTCTTTTCACAAAAAAAAAAAAACACACGAATATATGAGCATGCCAAACAGATATTGAAAGTTGCAAGTCACTTGTTTAATGGTTAATAGAGATCAGACCTAAATAATGATTGACATGCTTGATGGATATTCTTATGTGGCACTAGTATATGAGTTTGATTTGAACTCTCTAGATTTGCATGAAATAGACGATATACACAAAGACAAACAATACACAGTTCCTCAACGGGCTATGCAAAGATGTTGATTAGAATCAAAATCAACGAGATTTTTTTTTCTTTTGCTTCAAGATCTATAAACCAGTACATAATCAACGAGAAGGCTACCATATATGACTATGACTGAATTCCCGTCAGAATAATCAAGACAAAAATTATGATTTTCTGTTTGATTATTCTTTTGGATCTTTTACTAAACATCATACCTGGTTCTTCGCCAATCTTTTGTTCTCCGCCAATCTTTTAATCTAGAGCACAATCGTGCTGATAACGTGTTGTGAATAGAGAAGACGAGAGAGACGAGAAAATAAAGAGACAAGTATGTAGGGAGGAGAGTATTGAGATGTATTTTATTCTCCAACCCTAAGCCTCCTTATATAGGCATTAGGTGGGCTTCTGGACCAGAATATAATTATACAAAATACACCCAACTATGTGGTGGATATTCACATCAGTCCAATAACATATTTCATAACAGATTAGATATTTACCATTTTCCAGTACAATAATTGAATGTTTTGACAGTTTTGTGATTTCTTTTAACTGCAATTAATGTGATTGGTGTTTGAAAAGTCAAAAGATGTACAATTCATAAATAAGTGCGATGGTGGATGGAATTGGATAACCATCACTTTCTCTCACCATTAACTTTTCTTTACGACTGTTATTATCTCTTGCTTCCTTTGTTTTCTCTCTGCAATCTCTCGCCTAAGCCCGACCATCGGCCCAGTGGCCCGACGAACCCGTCCAACCCAGCCCAGTGTGGATAAGTTTGGGTTCGGGAAATTTCAGCCCGGTACGGGCTTGGGCCAACAAAATGAGCCCGAACAATGAATGGGCTGAGCTTGGATTCAACCTCCTCAGTCCAGGCCCAGCCCAGCCCCGCCCGACGACGTAATAAATAATCAAACACTTAATAATTATACATATTGGTTATATATGTTTTGAATAGTTTTACTTTGCAAATGTGTAACTTTGTAGCTTTTACTAACACATAGAGGGTTTTGAATTGTCATAAAATAATATGTACTAACATATCAATATCATATAGTAATAGTAGTACTACACTTACAAGTTACAAATTATCCAAAGCTAATTCATCTTCTCGTGTCTTAACAGACAACGGCACAACGACTGGCTTTCATTACGTGAAAACTTAGTTGATATAAAAAAATATCAAATGCGTTAAATACATGATTAATTTCAATCATATTTGTATTTAACGTACTGCTAAGTAACTTTAAAATTTTAAAGTTATTGTTTTAAATAAATATTGAAATTATATTGGTCCACAGGTTGGGTTTGGGTTTAGAGTTTTTCAAATGGGTCGGGCTTGGGTTCAAGTGTTGGCCCAGACGATGGGTTGGGTTAGGCCTGGGGTTCACGTTTTCAAAACACTGGCCCGGCCCAACCCAACCCATTCCTGCCCATGGCAAGCCTACTCTCGCCTCTTCGAATTATTTCTCCCACCCCACCTGAATCCATGCGGATCAGGTGAGCAGCTCATGAAAGAACTCCCAGACGACGATTCCCGCAACTTCAACCAACAAGCCAAGATCCACTGCGCCTTCTGCAACGTCGCTTATCATTTCGTCACATCTCCGGAAACTCATATCGACATCGACCAAATCATGGCTTTTCTATCCATTCCATCAATACTACTTGTATTTCTTCGATATAATACTGGGGATACTGGATTTGGAAGATCTTGCTCAGCCTATCCGACTCTAGTTCAATTTTTTGGAAACTGGCCGGTTTACACCCGACCGGTTCGCAGGTTAGACCATAAAACCGGCCGTTTTTTGACCGGGTTTGGCTGGTTCTTGCATACACAGTCCGATAGCCGAACATGACCGGTCAAGTGCCGGTTCACCGGCCCGACCGGTCAAACCGGCCGGTCCGGTCCGATTGTTAAAACTATGGTTCCATGTAGTATAGAGATATATGTTTTTCGATTCTTCATAATTATTTTCTAAAAAATACTTTATATCTGATGTATGTTGGAGCAATGCAAGTAAGAATTATTTTTAGTTAGCAGTGTCTTGGGCGCCACTGATTACGTCTTGTACCGATACGAAAAAGGATGATTCAGATTATTAACCGCTGTGAGCCCACATTATAATTGTCATGCGTATGAGAATTGGGCCATGGCCAATATTAGTGGTAAGGAGGTGTAAGTCTTGTTGGTTTATTGGACTCCTTGATAGCAGGGCCCAGTATGATAGTGTTATTGTATTTATGGTCTGGTCCCATCTCCTCTCTAAAATCAAAATTTTGACTTATGAATAATAGCTATGGGTGTTATTTGTCTCATCGAATAATAACAACAGTCACGAGATGGGGGTGGGGAGGAATATCGGTGCTCAAGTTCTTCCATTTTTTTATGTATGGATAAAAGTTGCGTACTTACTTTATTGTTTTATCATGGTGTTTTTTTTCAAAAATTTCCCGTACGAGATCCGGGAAAATTCTTACATGTGTAATACTCCGTATTTTATGTAAGAATAGTTTGGTAATTTGACGCGAAGTTCATTTTAGTTTGCCAATGGTGATTTTTCCGGGATTTATATTCTAATAGCTAAGAGACTTATGTGGGAATTTTAGAATATATGCAGCACATTATTCGTAACTTTTCACATATCCGTTTTTCTTTATTTTAGACGATCACGCGAGTGCGACCACTGCATACTAACTTACCTCACCTAAGGCTCACCACACGACCACTGCATACTACACTACCTCACCTAAGGCTCACCACACGCTATCATTTTCTACTACTTCTATTATTATTATTATTATTATTATTATTATTATTATTATTATTATTATTATTATTATTATTATTATTATTATTAGAACAATGATAGGTAGCCCACTTCCGTAACCAGAACGGTAGCCAGAATGTTCTGTGGCATGCCACATAAACACATTGAGAGAGGAAAATGAGAAAAAAAATGCTATTTATTCGTTTGTGTTTAATTACATGCCGTTTCATTCTACTTTGTTTTGATTTCTTGCCTTTTTTTGATTTTTGTTTTCTTTTTCTTCATCAATTTGTTGATGTGGCATGCCACTTCACAGTCAGGCTACGTGATTGGGCTATTATTATTATTATTATTATTATTATTATTATTATTATTATTATTATTATTATTATTATTATTATTATTATTATTATTATTATTATTATTATTATTATTATTATTATTATTATTATTATTGATTTGCAAGTTCTCCAAGTAACTGATGGTATAAATATCCCTCTTCCATTTTTGTATCATCATCATCTTCATCAAAAACACCATCCTCCTCACGCTCCATCTTCAACATCACCATCGGTAACTCCCAAGCACCACCTCCATTTCCTCCCTCTCTGCCCTCTCACTCTCCCTCCATATCTCCCTCTATGCCTCTTCTTTTCTTGGCTGAACTGAGGCAGCAAGCAGCAGTAGCAGACGCAGCTGCCACCCACATTCCGCGACGGGAGAACCAAACCACCGTTGCTCCATCCCTTTACCCTCTCTATTTCCCTCAATTTCTCCCTCTCCCTCACTTCCTCTCACCCCGACGAGCACAAGCAGAAAACAGTAGCAGCGAGCTACCAACAGTAGCAAAGTAGAGCCAGCCCTGTCGGCGCCGCACCATTAAAACCGACGACAAGCTCGCCCGTGCAAAATAGCGACACTCGCCCCTAAAATCTTGTTGGGAATATGCCTTGAATAGGCTTGAGAAATATTGTTAAGGTGTTAGGCGATAAAGGGGGGCAAAGAAACGGGGCCAAACGGAGGATCAAGACGAAGGAAGGGAAGAAAAAGAAGAAAATATCAGCTCACAGGGGTCAGGAAGGTCTGAAGACCAGGTCGCACTACCTAGGGGGGGAGGTCACACGACCTTTGAGCCAGGTCGTACGACTTGGTTCGGGGGCCGGAAATTTTAGAATTGTTTCCTTATGTGTTCTAGGTATGTTTTATATGTTTCTTTGGGACCAAGCAACCTATTAGGTCTATATAAACGTGTATATGCATAGATTGAAGGTTGTGGATTGTATTCATGGTGTTTCTCTATAATAAAATGGGTTTTTGGGCCCTGGACGTAGCTAGCATCGTGCTAGTGGACCACGTTATATCGGGTGTGTTCTTGTTAATTGTTAGTTCTCTTGCTCGTTCTAGTTCATAACAAACTGCTATCAGAACTTGGTCTGTGTTCCAAGATCAAGGTGGAGCTACAGATCTAGGGTTTCACAATCAGTAAAATTTATAGCTAGGGTTTCGCAATCAAGTTGGAGCACACGGGTTACAGATCTGGACTAAGAGTTGTGGAGAAGATGACCGAGGGATGACCAAGATCGACAAGTTCAACGGGAGAAACAGCTTCAGCCTATGGAAAATCAAGGTACGTGCTTTGTTGAAGCAGCAGTACTTGTGGTTGCCATTTGCAGAAGATAATGAGGGGGTCGTTACAACCAAAAAGGAGTATAAGACGATGGAGGATAGAGCGCCCTCAACGATCATGTTGTTCTTGGTGGACAACGTGATCACGAAGGTTGCTGATCAAGAGACGACTGAAGTGTTGGGTTTTGACGTAGGTAACGCAGCGGAATAAAAAAAATTAATCCTACTTCAAAGCCCACCACAGATCGTCAGGAGGAGACATCATAACATGATAAGAGACATAGTATTGTGTACCTTTTGATTTGTGAGATCACACGAAGAATGATGTCCTCGTCTCTACGGTTGATCCACGTCTAGAGGTGAGATCTAGATTCTTCCTTCAAAAAAGTGCTAGCTTGAACACGGAGGAAGAGGGAAGAAGAATCAAAGCAACAAGGACAAGAGGAGGATTCGGCCTCCTCTTTGTGCCGACGGGAAGGGGGGGCTAGGGCGTTCGGCCTTAGGCTTGTCTTGATCTCTCTCTCTTGCTCTCTCCCACTCTCTCTAGTTATGTATAATAAGAATTATGTGGGAAGGAATCTAGAGCCTTCTTTATATACTCCAACAACTCCTTGTTGTTTCCGCAAATGTATTTCCTAATTCTACATGAACTAGAATTATTCCCTTCCTTGCATATTAGTCCTACTAAGTTTGCAAGGTGTTGCAGAATGATCCTTCTATTAATTAATCAATATTAATTAATCCCAAATCTAGCTCTACTCTATTTGACGTGTGACCCCATAGGTTTCTATCTAGTTGGTAGTAACTTTTACTAACATGGAGCGGTGTCTAGAAACACATCCATGCTACCCAACTAATAGAAATAGTCAGTGATCCCGACAAACCTCTTGTGCCCAATATCTTATATTGCACTTTCCCTTTGTCTCCGTATCCGGATTGGACACGAGAGATAAATAGTCACACTCGTATATCCAATCCATAGTTCCTCGATCCTGGGAATATGCTTATGCTGGCAGATAACATCAATATCTCCATATTTATTTATCCGAGTCTGGTTAGACATTCAATAAGCCTCATCCCTCGAGTGGTCGTGGATATTTACTCCCATTATGTGGGCGGGATAAATCCTATCTACATCACTACGATATCTAAGCTTGCTTCCTATCATGCCCGATATCCATCTTTATGATTACCCAGTTACGGTGTAACGTTTGATAACATCAAAGCACAATATTCCACAACTAGAGTATCTAGTGACTTCAAGTCTAAGGATTGCAATTATATTAGCAATACGAGAAGCGATTGTGACTTTACATAATCTAATGTATCCTTCTCGTTGTGGGTCAATCCAGTATGCCATTACCCCTAATGCATACCCATGTGTTAGACTTGATATCTCATATCAATCTACCCACATACTAGTCTATATTTGATCGTCCTCTTAAACAATATAGTGGACTAGGGATATTTAAGATAAACAACACATTGTATCTAAGGACTTCATTATATTAAATATCACAATATATAATAAATGAATAATCTAGCCAAGAAAATGTTCATACTAAATATAAGATTGCCTCTAGGGCATCTATTCCAACAGTCTCCCACTTGCACTAGAGCCAATCTGGCGCATCTCGTATGCCTATAGATCTGGCGTGCCCTTCATGCTTTCGCCGCGCAAGAGGTTTGGTGAGCGGATCTGAAACATTGTCATCCGTTGGAATCTTCACATCTTCACATCTCCTCAATCGATCATATCACGAATAAGATGGAATCTCCTAAGTACATGCTTTGATTTCTGGTGTGATCTTGGTTCCTTGGCTTGTGCGATTGCCCCAGAGTTGTCACAGTACAACTCTATGGGATCCACGATGCTAGGGACCACACTGAGCTCAGTGATAAACTTGTTTATCCAAACTGCCTCTTTTGCTGATTTCGCAGCAGCAATGTACTCAGCTTCTGTTGTAGAATCAGCAACTGTCCCTTAATTGGAACTCTTCCAGCTCACAGCTCCTCCATTCAGGCAAAACACCTATCCAGACTGCGATCTGTAGGCATCTTTGTCGGTTTGGAAGCTTGCATCAGTGTAACCTTTTACACGTAGCTCTTCCTTACCTCCAAATATCAAGAACACATCCTTAGTCCTTCTCAAGTATCAAGTACTTTAGGATGTTCTTGACAGCAATCCAGTGACTCTCACCCGGATTGGACTGGTATCTACTCACCATACTCAACGCGTATGATACGTCTGGTCTAGTACATAGCATGGCGTACATGATGGATCCTATGGCCGAAGCATAGGGTATGCTACTCATGCGGTCCTTCTCAATCTCTTTGGAGGGACAGTCATTCTTAGAAAGAGTGACTCCATGCGACATGGGCAAGAATCCCTTCTTGGAATCTTGCATGTTGAACCTCTTCAACACCTTGTTTATATATGTACTTTGACTTAGGCCGAGCAACCTTTTAGATCTATCCCTATAGATCTTTATACCAAGTATATAGGCTGCGTCTCCTAAGTCCTTCATTGCAAAGCACTTTCCTAGCCAATCTTTAACAGATTGCAAAGTAGGAATTTCGTTGCCAATGATTAGTATGTCATCCACATACAAGACCAGAAATACTACAGAGCTCCCACTAACCTTCTTGTAAACACAAGGCTCATCTTCGTTCTTGATGAAGCCAAACTCTTTGACTACGTCATCAAAACGTCGATTCCAGCTCCTAGAAGTTTGCTTTAATCCATAAATGGATCTTTGCAGCTTACAGACTTTATTGGCATTCTCTGAATCCTCAAAACCCTCTGGTTGTGTCATGTACACATCCTCGATGAGGTTCCCATAAAGGAACGCTGGTTTGACATCCATTTTCCAAATCTCATAGTCGTAGTATGCTGCAATAGCAAGTAGGATTCGAATGGATACATTCATGGCGACTGGTGAAAAGGTCTCATCATAGTCAATACCATGAATCTGTCTATACCCTTTGGCTACCAATCGCCCCTTATAGGCAACTACCTTGCCATCCATGTCGGTCTTCTTCTTGAATACCCATTTGCACCCTATGGGCCGAGCCCCTTCGGGTGGATCCACCAAAGTCCATACTTTGTTGGTGTACATGGAATCCATTTCGGACCTCATGGCTTCTAGCCACTTCTTAGAATCTGGGCCTTTCATGACTTCTCTGTAGTTTGCAGGATCATCATCCATGAGTGGTACGTCATCGGGCTCAGTCACGAGAAGTCCATACCTCTATGGCTCATGACGCACTCTTCCTGATATGCGGAGTTCCTGTGTTACCTGAACAGGTTCCTCCACAACAGTTTGCGGTTCCTTTTCGTGTTCCATCATCGGTTCAGTGATTTGTGGTTCTTGAATTTCTTCAAGTTCTACAGCCCTCCCACTTGCTTCTTTAGATACAAACTCTCTTTCTAGAAACAAGACGGTCCGAGCAACAAACACTTTGTTCTCGGTGGGATTGTAGAAATAATATCCTTTAATTTCCTTAGGGTATCCCACAAATTTACATTTATCCACTTTGGGCCCGAGCTTGTCTGTTTGTAAACGTTTTACATAGACATCGCAGCCCCAAATCCTCATAAACGACACTATGGGACGCTTCCCAGTCCATATCTCATATGGTGTCTTCATGACTGATTTGGATGGAACGCGGTTAATGGTAAATGCTGCCGTTATTAGAGCATGTCCCCAAAATGATATCGGAAGATCTGTTTGAGACATCATAGACCGCACCATATCTAATAGAGTGCGATTCCTCCTCTCGGACACGCCATTCCATTGTGGCGTTCCGGGTGGAGTGAGATGGGATACTATCCCACACTCTCTAAGATATTCATCAAACTCTTGGCTTAAGTATTCTCCTCCACGATCCGATCGTAGAGCCTTAATACTTTTACCAAGTTGCTTCTCTACTTCATTCTTGAATTCCTTGAACAATTCAAAGGATTCGGATTTGGCCTTCATAAGGTATACAAATCCATATCTACTGAAATCATCAGTAAATGTGATGAAGTAGGTATAATCACCTCTGGCAGGTGTGGGGAATGGTCCACATACATCAGTATGTATGATTGCCAATAACTCACTAGTCCTTTCACCTTTCTTATTGAAAGGGGACTTTGTCATTTTTCCCAATAAACAAGATTCACATGTCTCATATGATTCCAAATCAAATGATTCTAGAAGTCCATCATTCTGGAGTCTATATATGCGTTTCTCGTTTATATGGCCTAAACGACAGTGCCATAGATATGTAGGATTTAAATCATTAGCTTTAATCCTTTTAGTATTTATGTTATAGATTTGACTATTTACATCAAGGATATACAATCCATTAGACAAATGCGCACTACAATAGTGCATACTATCAAAATAAATGGAGCAACATTGTCCTTCATTGAAATAGAAAAACTATTCTCGTCCAAACAAGAAATGGAAATAATGTTTCTGCTGCTCATAGCAGGCACATAAAAGCAATTGTCTAATTCTAAAATAAGTCCAGAAGGCAAAGATAGCTCATAAACGCCTACAGCTAATGCAGCAACTCTTGCTCCATTCCCGACGCGCAGATCTATCTCCCCTTTACTCAATATCCTACTTCTTTTCAAGTCATGCACATTACGATAAATGTGAGAACCACATCCGGTATCCAATAACCAAGATGAATAAATAGAAAGATTGACGTCTATAACATAAATACCTGGTGGTGGTGGAATCACTATTTCAAGCTTCTTATCATACAGATATTTAGGGCAATTCCTCCTCCAGTGACCCGGTTGGCTGTAGTAGTGACACTCACCCTTAGCCACGCCTTTACTAGGCTTTAGGACTTCCTTGGATTTCGCAACTTTCTTGCGCTTTCCTTTAGAAGTAGAGGCAACTGATTTTCCCTTCTTCTTATGCACCATCATAATGGCCTTGCCCTTGCCTTTGTTGATGCTTTGTTCCGCTGTCTTTAGCATGTTCAATAAGTCAGGAAGAGTCTTATTGATCTCGTTCATATTATAGTTCATGATGAACTGATTATAACTGTCAGGCAACGATTTCAAGACAAGATCAGTTGCCAAATCTTGGCCCAGTGGGAGTCCTAGTCTCTCAAGGTTCTCAATGTAATCGATCATTCGGAGTACGTGAGGTCCTACTGGATTCCCCTCTGCAAGAATACTCTTGAATAATGCTTTAGACACCTCATAGCGCTCATGTCTTGCAGTTCTTGAAACAGTTGTTTCAAGTGTAGGATCATATCATAGGCTTCCATATTCTCATGCTGCTTCTGAAGCTCAGGAATCATGGTGCAAAGCATGAGGCAAGTCACGTCATTAGGATCATCAATATGTTTCTGACGTTCCCTTACTTCCGCTAGAAGAGACTCATCTTGTGGTGGTTCTGGACTTGGAGTGTCCAAGGCGTACAACTTCTTTTCTTGCTTAAGGACAATCCTTAAGTTTCTGTACCAGTCAAGGAAATTCGTTCCAGACAGTTTATCCTTCTCAAGGACAGATCGTAGGATGAAGTCGATGTGTTGTTGTTTGCCATTTGGAATTTTACAAAACGAGAAATGTGCAATTTTTAGTATTTTGAACAATTTAACTATATTCAACAATGGCTAGATTCCCACTATTTTTCTCAGATTAATAGCCCTCACAATTAATGCGGAAAATATAATTATATTTTCTAGTAGGTCCAAGATCCCTTTTTCACTTTTTCTTGAGCTGCTTTGGCAAGTCACCCAAGAATAGGTTATTTAGGTAGGAACCATTCCAATTGCATCCCATGCAACTCTTGGTCCAATTAGGTGAATAACTCTTTATTCTTTATCCCATGGATAATACCTAATTTTCATGCCTCTAGGCTCATCAATCCAATTGATTCTTGCCTAGTTGCGTCCAACCTCTTGCTTCAACATACACACATTACTAGCTTGTGTCGTCCGCAACACACCATGGTAAATTAAAATCGCCTTGCTTTGGCAAGTCCGAATTTTAATGAACCCTGATCATGAAGGGTGTTTTGGCAAGAGAAGGCAAAACACAATATTTTATTGAGGGATTTAATTTTCTTAATTTGTTTGGTTGATCTAATCAACATGGTCTACTTATTTGGATTGGGCAATCCAGAATAAAAGACCAACATGTTTTATTATTATCTTGTTATCGTTTTCGCTAGTATCGCCATACACACAAAATTAAATAACAAGACATAAATAATAAACATCCAAAAAATAAAATAAAAAAACGTGGCATGGAGACTAATGATATTATCAAGCCAATGATAATATCCAATTGCCCTAAAGTGACGAGCTCATCTCCATGTGCTCCACCATAGCAGCGCGCCTAGGGGGTGTCTCCTTTGTCTTTTGGCCTCTTTGGTCCTCCAGTCTTCTTCTCCATGCTCTTGGCTATCATCTAAATATTTCTAATTCTAGCCTAACACCTAGAATAAATAAATAACAAAAGTCTCACATGTCGAGGAGAAAAAGACGACTTGCAGGCCGTAAAACCTAATTAATTATTACATTAATTTGATCATCTCGCACGCCGTAAGCCAAATCACAAAGCAATAAACATCCACAAGCCTAGGCCATACCATGCAACAAAGCACATAATACATTTAAAACCAATTTTTAACGCGTTTGATCAATTTTAATTTGAATTGGGTAATTAGGGTTACAACGGTCCAAGGAGTTCAAGCCAACAAGGGCCCGAACCCCTAGGACCGCCGCCCGCCGCTAGGCCCGGGCCAAGTCCGGCCGCCCCATGTGGCCCGCGGCCTTTGCTTGGCGCGCAAGGGAGGGGGCGGACGGCTAGGGTTTCAGCCCTAGCCTCATTCTCTCTTCCTTGTTGCCCAAGCAAGGTTGTTTCCTTTATGGAATTAATTCCTTAACTTTGTTTCCATAATTGAAAATACCTTTGCAATCATGTTCCCATGAACCCTAATTTTCAAGAACCCAATTGTCTAGCAACACATCCATGCTACCCAACTAATAGAAATAGTCAGTGATCCCGACAAACATCTTGTGCCCAATATCTTATATTGCACTTTCCCTTTGTCTCCGTATCCGGATTGGACACGAGACATAAATAGTCACACTCGTATATGCAATCCATAGTTCCTCGATCCTGGGAATATGCTTATGCTAGCAGATAACATCAATATCTCCATATTGATTTATCTGAGTCTAGCCAGACATTCTTTAAGCCTCATCCCTCGAGTGGCCGTGGATATTTACTCCCATTATGTGGGAGTGACAAATCCTATCTACATCACTACGATCTCTAAGCTTGCTTCCTATCATGCCCGATAGCCATCTTTATGATTACCCAGTTACGGTGTAATGTTTGATAACATCAAAGCACAATATTCCACAACTAGAGTATCTAGTGAATTCAAGTTGCAATTATATTAGCACTACGAGAAGCGATTGTGACTTGACATAATCTAATGTATCCTTCTCGTTGTGGGTCAATCCAGTATGCCATTACCCCTAATGCATACCCATGTGTTAGACTTGATATCTCCATATCAATCTACCCACATACTAGTCTATATTTGATCGTCATGTTAATCAAAATAGTGGACTAGGGATATTTAAGATAAACAACACATTGTATCTAAGGACTTCATTATATTAAATATCACAATATATAATAAATGAATATTTTAGCCAAAACAATGTTCATACTAAATATAAGATCGCCTCTAGGGCATCTATTCCAACATGAAGGACTATGAAATAAGTTGGAGAGCCTCTACAAAAATAAGTCGCTCACCAACAAGTTAATGTTGAATCAGCAACTGTTTGGTCTATGCATGGAGGAAGGTACAAATCTAAGAGATCACTTGGACCGTTTGAACTTTATTCTGCTTGATTAGTGAAACAGTAACGAAACAATAATTGATGAAGATGTCGCGCTGATTTTTCCGGTGTCGCTACCACTGTGATACTAGGGGTTCGTGCAGCCTGCTTGTGATGGAAAAGAGACTGTGATGTTGGAGGAGGTAAGATTAGCTCTTCACACAAGGGAGATGCGACATAGGGCTGCATATGGGGGTTCAGGCGTTTCCTGTTACCGCACAGTCATAGCGTCAAATGGATACATGTGTAAGAAGAACAAGGGTTCTACGTTACCAAACGACGTCTGCGCATTGTGTATAGAGACGGGTAACTGGAAGAGGGAGTGTCGGAATGCAAAGACGTGTGCAGATCTGGTTCAGGTGCGACGTCTTCGGAGGATGGCTTCGTTCTCTAGACCCCATTTGGGGGGTGGGGGAGAGGAAATCCATGCTCTTGACGAGGAGATGGATGTGAAATAGGGGAGTCTATGACGAGTGACACAACACGTAAAAGGGGGCACGTATGAGGCACGTGAAGGGGGCGCGTATGATGCGCCCATATTGCAGGAATTTGATGAGATTTTTTTTGCAATTTCTCACATCCTTGCAGGAATTCGGTGAGAATTGGATCTACATGTTGGGTAGGGGGGGGTTTGTTGTAGGGAATCGGTGGGAGTCGGAACATAAAAAAGGGAGTTCGATTGCAGGAACTCGACCGGAGTTGGAGCATCAATAGGTTCGATTGCAGGAACTTGACCGGAGTTGGAGCATCGCTGGGGCCCTTGTTGCAGGAACTTGGCGAAGTTGGAGCAAATTGTGAATTTCGTGAGAATCCGCTAATTCAAGCGCAAGCGGAAGAGGTAATTCAAGGCAAGGTGGATATTTGTTGGGAATATGTCTTCAATATGCTCGAGAAATCTTGGCGAGGAGTTATGCGACAAAGAGGGACAACGAAACAAAGCCAAACAGATGATCAAGACGAAGGCAAGGTAGACAAAGAAGAAAACAACTCACAGGGTTGAGGTTGCATGACCTCAAGACAGGTCGCACGACCCGAGGGGAGGTCGCATGACCTTTGGGCCAGATCGTACGACCTGGTTCGGGGGCTTGCGATTTTAGAATTGTTTCCTTATGTGTTCTAGTTCAGTTTCAGATGTTTCTTTTGGACCAAGCAACCTAGTATGTCTATATAAACGTGTATAAGCATATGTTAAAGGTTGTGGGTTGTATTCGTGGTGTTTCTCTCTAATAAAACGGGATTTTTCGTGCCGTGGACGTAGCTAGCATTGTGCTAGTGAACCACGTTAAATCGAGTGAGTTCTTGTTCATCGTTATCATCGTTGTCTTGGTCGTTCCAAGTCATAACAAATTCATCCCTCTCGACTCCACGAGGTCCGAGAGACCCCTAAAAGCATAACTGGAGCTAGAGTAGCCATTAACACCATCGCCGAACAATCAAATACACAGATTAAATAACACACAAGTTTGATGATGATACTGGACCAATAACCAATATCCAATTTCCTGGAATATGTAACTCCGTTTGTATTAGTTAGAGGTCAAAATTACTAAATAATCAACGATTTCTCCGAAAACTAAACCAAAAGCCTTTATGCAAGGGCTAGAATTATTGAGAATTTTTCAGTTGCTCCTAATAGATGGATCAGTCTCACAAGGGCTTGGGCCCGTACATGAAGCCCAATACAAAGTCCAGATGAAGCTAAAGCCCTTTCATCAAGCCCACTATATTTATTGTAATTACCCAATTCATATAAGGGTAAATTAGTACTTTCCAGCTCTTCATAAACCCTACTTATTTCCTACCGTTAGATCACTAGGTCGTACATTTGTTACCGTTAGATGAGGCTATATAATCCTCATTATCTCTGTAATGGTTCATTATGTGAAATAGATTTTCTCTCTCTTTTCCTTTCTGTTCTTCGTCTTCTCTCAAGAACCCTAATCGGTTCATACTATCTTTCATGGTATCAGAGCCCTTCAATGGCTCTTGCCACAACCACATTGGTCTCACAGCCGATCTATTTACTCTCCAACATCCACAACTTATTACCGTTTAAGCTCGATTCCTCTAACTTTGTGCTCTGGAAGCACCAGATCTCTTCGATTTTTCGTAGCCATACACTTTTTGGCTACTTAGATGGCTCAATTCCTTGTCCACCTACCATCTTAACCACATCCAACGGTGCTTCGGCGATTAATCCAGCTTACACCGCTTGGCAGCTTCAAGATCAAGCTGTTCTTACGATTTTGAATGCCACTCTCTCTCAAGAATCCCTCACCCTGGTCATCGGCTCTGTCACTTCCCGTGAAGCTTGGCTCGTTCTTGAGCGCCGATACGCTTCGTTGACCAGATCCAACATCCTCGCCCTCAAAGCAGATTTTCATTCTCTCAAAAAGGGGTCAGACTCCATAGATATCTACATGCAGCGGCTCAAAACGATCTGTGACAAGCTTGCTGTCACCAGAGTTGTCACACCTGATGAAGATCTGCTTCTCTATGCTCTCAATGGTCTCCCACCAGAGTATAACTCCTTCCGCTCTTCCCTGAGAACTCGCTCTGCTCCGATCCCCTTTGAGGAGCTTCATGTGCTTCTCAAGGCTGAAGAACACATGCATGCTCTCTAAATTCCAGTTTCTGAGTTCTCCACCCCCACCGCCTTCTACGGTTCTCGCGGTGGTCGTGGCGGCGGACGAAAACCTAACGGCTGGAACCCAAACGGCCAACGTGGTGGTGGACCTAACCCTAACGGTCACCGAGGTGGCAGCGGTGGCCGATGGGATTCCAGAGGTGGTCATTCTAATTCCGGGTTCGGATCTAGTTCCAACTACTTTCATGGATCCGGGTCAAGTTCGGGTTCCGGTAACGGGTCTGGATATGGGTTGACTTTTGGATATGGAAATGGTTCTGGTTCGGGTCGTGGAGCAGGCCGATCCGGTTATCGTGGTAGAGGTGGTTCGGGTCGTGGTGATACAAATCCAGTCAATTGCCAAATCTGTGGATACGATTATCATTCTGCAATTGATTCTTACCATCGAATGGATTATGCATATCAAGGGAGGCTTCCTCCTGAACAACTTTCTGCTACGGCAGCATCAACCTCTCAACAACCAAGTCAACAATCTCCTACTTCTGATCTGTGGCTAACTGATACTGGTGCCTCTAGCCACATGACTTTTGATTTTTGCAACCTCTCTCTAGCTGAATCTTATACTGGAAATGATACTGCCACAGTTGGTAACGGCTCTTCTCTACCTATCAAACACTCTGGTAATGCCTATATCTCTACTTCCAATTGCAAATACTCTTTAAGTGATACCTTACATGTTCCAAAATTAGCTGTTAATTTACTCTCTGTTCACAAGTTTTGCTCAGATCATGATACTCGTTTTATTTTTGATAAAGTATGTTTTTATGTTCAGGCCAAGTCTACGGGTCAAATCCTTTTTCAGGGACCCAGTAAAAATGGATTATACCCCTTCTCCTCTGAGTCTGCTTCGTCCAGTCCACAAGCATTTTTGGGTCAAAGAGTCCGGTCACAATTATGGCACTCAAGACTTGGCCACCCTTCTTCTTCTGTTTTATTTAAATGTGTTAAATGTCTCTCTTCTTCTGATAAATTAGTTGCAAACAATGTTGGAACCTTGTGTGAATCTTACCTTACTGGTAAAATGTCTAGACTTCCATACAATCTATCTGATTCTCGTGCAACTATTCCTTTACATTTATTGCACAGTGATGTGTGGGGACCTGCTTCTACTTTTTCCTTTGATGGTTTCAAATATTATGTGCTCTTTATTGATGATCATTCAAGATTCACATGGCTATTTCCCTTGAAACTCAAATCTGAAGTTGCTTCTGTCTTTGCTACTTTTAAGTTATTTATTGAAAAATTGCTAGGCTATTCAATCAAAATTCTTCGTTCAGATGGTGGTGGTGAATATACTGCTTTTGTGTTTCAAAAATTTCTTAGTGATAATGGCATTATGCATCAAAAATCATGTCCCTACACTCCTCAACAAAATGGTATTTCTGAACGTAAACATAGACACATAATTGAAACAGCTGTAACTTTGTTACATAATGCATCTCTGACTAAACGTTTTTGGTATCATGCTGTTGCAACTGCTGTGTATTTAATTAATCGATTTCCTAGTCAAAACACCTCTAATCTCTCACCATATGAGATTCTTTTTAAATCTAAACCAGATTACAAACACTTAAAGGTTTTTGGTTGCAATTGCTACCCTAGACTTACTGATTATAATTCCTCAAAACTGGACCCAAAAACAAGAAAATGCACTTTCTTAGGTTATGCATCTGGATACAAAGGTTATTTGTGCTATGATTTACTTCACAACAAGTTTTTTATTAGCCGTGATGTAATTTTTGATGAATTTAATTTCCCTTATGCTACTGCTTCTCCCAATTCTTCCTCATTCTCACATGTTGACACTTCTGTTTCAGGTCATAACCCCCCTCCCCACCAGTTCAACACTGGTTCTACAGGTTCTGGTTCTCTACATGAACTACACCAATCCGAGGATTATGATCTTCAGCACACTGCTAGTTTGAGACAAAATGGTGATCCCTCTCCAGGTGATCACAATCTGGCCACATCAGCAGATACTACTCCTGATTCTGTTACTACTACTACACTTGATGATTGTGTCCCTGGTTTGAGGTCACCATCACTGTCAACTAGTCCTAGTTTGGCAGAAACTTCAAATCCAGTGATGATCCCCCTCCCCCCAGCTCTACTTCTACTCATCCAATGCAGACTCGTAGTAAGTCTGGAATAAGCAAAAAGAATTTAGTGTATTATGTATCTCATACTACCACTCTTGGTTTTTCTGCTTCACATTCACATAACACACACACACTGATCCACAATCTTACACAGAGGCTGCCAAACACAATCAGTGGTGCCAAGCTATGGCCACTGAAGTTGACAGTCTCTTACAGCAAAAGACATGGACTTTAGTTCCAGCACCTCCAAATGCAAACATAATTGGTAACAAGTGGGTTTTTCGCACAAAATTCAATCCTGATGGTTCCATTTCTCGTTTTAAAGCACGTCTAGTTGCAAAAGGCTTTCACAAAACCCCAAGACTGGATTATGATGAGACCTTCAGTCCTGTGGTAAAACACGCTACAGTTCGTACTATATTAGCTCTTGCAACAACTTTTTCATGGCCTCTTCACCAACTAGACGTGAAAAATGCATTCTTACATGGTTTTTTGCGCGAAACTGTTTTTATGAAACAACCCACTGGCTTTGTTAACTCAAAATTTCCTAATCATGTTTGCTTGCTTCATAAGTCCATATATGGACTCAAACAGGCACCCCGTGCCTGGTTTGAGCGTTTTACATCTTTTATTAGCTCTCTTGGCTTTATTGCCTTGTTTGTTGACTGTTGTCTGTTTATTCGCCACAATCACAACAAAATCACATTATTGTTATTATACGTTGATGACATTATTTTGACAGGAAATGACTCCTGCTACATCTCCTTCCTTATGCAAAAATTAAATGATGAGTTTCAAATGACAAACCTTGGGCCTCTCACTTATTTTTTGGGTCTTCAAATTTTTCGTTCCCCCAATGGGCTTTCTGTCACTCAAGAAAAATACACCAAAGATTTGTTGGCTAAATTTAACATGACAAATTGCAAGCCCAACCCAACTCCATTGGCTGGTGGTGTAAAATATCATTTACATCAACGCACTTTATTATCTGATGCCTCTATTTATCGGCAATTACTTGGGGCTTTGCAATACTTAACATTTACCCGCCCCGATATTGCTTTTGCCGTAAATCATCTTTGCCAATTTATGCATGCTCCGACTGATATCCACCTTAGTGGTGCCAAAAGAGTACTCTGGTACTTAAAAGGCACCAAGGCCCATGGGATTTACTATACCAAAGGGCACTTACCGTTACAAATATTTACTGATTCTGATTGGGCCGGTGACCCAACAGATCGTCGTAGCACCACTGGGCTTATTGTTTTTCTTGGCCCAAACCCAGTACACTGGTCTGCCAAAAAGCAGCCTACTGTTTCTTGTTCGTCAACTGAAGCGGAGTATTGTGCTCTTGCTACAGCTGCAGCTGATCTCTCCTGGTTTCGTCAATTATTTTATGATTTACGTTTTACATTACCTTCTCATCCCATTCTCAATACTGATAATATTTCTGCTATTGCTCTCACGCAAAACCCAATCTTTCACGCACGTACCAAACATATTGAAATGGACTACCATTACGTGCGTGAGCAGGCTTTATTAAAACATCTAACTATTTCCTTTCTTCCTAGTGCAGATCAAATTGCAGACATTTTCACCAAATCCCTCTCTGCTGCTCCGTTTGAGTCTTTTCGTGATAAACAACTGCTGCCTTCGCCCCATCAGTTTAAGGGGCCGTAATAGATGGATCAGTCTCACAAGGGCTTGGGCCCGTACATGAAGCCCAATACAAAAACCAGATGAAGCTAAAGCCCTTTCATCAAGCCCACTATATTTATTGTAATTACCCAATTCATATAAGGGTAAATTAGTACTTTCCAGCTCTTCAGAAACCCTACTTATTTCCTACCGTTAGATCACTAAGTCGTACATTTGTTACAGTTAGGTGAGGCTTTATAAGCCTCATTATCTCTGTAATGGTTCATTATGTGAAATAGATTTTCTCTCTCTTTTCTGTTCTTCGTCTTCTCTCAAGAACCCTAATCGGTTCATTCTATCTTTCAGCTCCAAGATCACCACGAGCGCGTGGTGCTCAACACCAATTAATAACTGACACCTACGTCCACTAGGATTCATTACTATCCCTATAGGTTATACTAAAAGAATCAGAATCATACTTGACTATTTTCCTCTCCTAATCACTCTGTTTTAATTTTATATGTCAAAATATGAGTAGAATGAAGCACCACCCGTGATTTGCTCATCAGCTTCCACCTCAAAACCAATTGGCAATGAGGGGAGTAGCCCAGTACACTTATTAATTATATTTCTTCTTTTTCGAATGTCCGAAGTGGGACTTCTCAACACGCCCCCTCACGTGTGGCATTCTTTGGCCTACACGTGGATCTTTTGACTACGGGTGGCGGTGCACGTGGGTTGTTAGACCATTCACGTGTGTGAACCTGACTCTGATACCATGAAAGAATCAAAGAGATTCAACAATAACAGATATGAATCATGGATAGAAATCCAGAAAAATGGTGAAGATGAACATATATTTTCATAGAGTAAAATCGCCAGAAATTGGCTAATACAAAAGGGACAATGATCTTAACCCTAATTTCATGAGGAAAAGAGGGTTTTACACAAGCAATCCAACGGACTCATTTTGAGCCGTTGGATGAATAGCAGATATAGGAAATCTGCAGATAACCACATAGTTTGGACAGACTTGCAGAAAGGTCTTTCAGAAATACCAAAAATAACCCGAGTTGATCTTCTTCTTTATAAATAGCAACAACTCTTCTGGAAAAGACATCAAGACCCCCAGCTGCAACATTTCTTTGAATAAGCAGCAATTCTTTGTGTCTAACAGCCTCCCTCAAACTTATGGTGGTTGTTGCACCATAAGTTTGGTTTTGAAGTTCTGGAAAGCAGTAACCCCCAAATTTTTTGTAAAGATGTCTCCTAAGTGATCTGCACTAGAGAAAAATTGAACAAGTAAAATTTTCTTCAAAACTTTTTCTCGAATAAAATGATAATCAAGTTCAATGTGTTTAGTTTTGTTATGCATGATAGGATTGGCAGTCATAGCAATAGCAGATGAATTATCACAATAAACGTGAAGAGGGTGAAGAAAAATATTCAGTTCTTTGAAAAGATATTGAAACCATGTTAACTCAGCAGCAGCAGTGGCTAAAGCTCTATATTCAGCTTCTGTTGAGGATCTAGAAACAGTAGGTTGTTTTCTAGATCCCCAATGAATGGGATTAGAACCCAGATATATGATAAAGCCAGTTGTGCTTCTTCTGTCCGATGGGTTACCTGCCCAGTCAGCATCAGAATAAGCATGCAGATCTAAAGTAGAGCTATCATATAAAATCCCATGATTTTTAGTACCTTGAAGATATCTAAGAACTCTTTTAGCAGCAAATAAGTGTTGATCAGTAGGAGCATGCATGAATTGACACAAAAAATTAACAGTGTAAGCAATATCTGGTCTAGTGAATGTAAGATATTGCAATGCACCAAGAAGTTGTCTATAAGGAGTTGGATTTGGCAGAATCACACCATCATTTAAATGCAACTTAGTACCAGAAGCTTGTGGTGTAGGACAAGATTTGCAGTTATGCATATTGTGTTTATGCAGCAGATCAGTAACATATTTATGTTGACTCATAAATATGCATTTTGAATTTCTAGCAACTTCCAAACCCAGAAAATAAGTTAAGGGTCCCAAATTTTTCATTTCAAATTCTGTATGTAAGTTGGAGACCAAAAATTTGATATAATCACTGTCATTGCCAGTCAAAATTATATCATCAACATAGAGAAGCAATATTGTAACTTTGTGAGGAGAACTAAATCTAATAAAAAGTGAAGTATCAGCTAGAGAAGATAAGAATCCAACAGAATGCAAGTAAGTAGTAAATCTGTTAAACCAAGCTCTAGGAGCTTGTTTTAAAACATAAATAGATTTGTGTAATTTGCATACATAATCTGGATATTGAGGATGAACAAAACCTTGTGGTTGTTGCATAAAAACATCTTCTTTAAGATAACCATGTAGGAAGGCATTTTTAACATCTAATTGTTGTAATGTCCATTTGAAAGAAGCAGCTAAAGCTAAAACAGTTCTAACAGTTTCATGTTTAACTACAAGACTAAAAGTTTCATCAATGTCAAAGTCAACAGCTGGAGTTTGGTGAAAACCCTTGGCAACAAGTCTAGATTTGAATCTAGAAATGTTCCCATTGGGTAAAATTTAGTTTTGTAAGCCCATTTGCTTCCAAAAATATTGGCATTATGGGGTTTTGGAACAAGAGACCATGTCTGTTGTTTAATAAGACTCTGGTATTCTTCTGTCATAGCTTTTTGCCATTGAACATATTTCTTTGCATCAGAAAAACATGTTGGTTCAGCACATAAATAAGATACGGAGTTACCAGATTCAGCTGTGAAGCCCATGACTTTCATTTTGAATATGCCAGATTTACTTCTGGTTTGCATAGAGTGACCTCCAGTGTGAGTGTTTTGTGAGGTAGGGACTTGTTCTGTTGGAGGTACTGGATCAGATTGTGTTGTTGTCTGATGTTGAGGAGCCAAGCCAGAAATAGGAACAGTGCTGCATCTCATGATCTATAACAGGCCTGTCAAGACCTGGAGACAATGAAGATGCAGGTGTAGTTCTGTTCTCATCAGTTAAACCAGCATTAGAAAAAGTGTAGTTCTCTTCATTGTTGCCTGAAAATAAGATATGAGCAGTGTTAGTAGGGAGAATACAAGAAGATGAATCACAGTCAGAAGAAACAGAATATGGAAATAGGTGTTCATCAAATATAACATCTCTACTAACATAAGTCTTCTTATGAGTTTTGTCATAGCAGATATAGCCTTTATAATTCAAAGCATAACCCAGAAAAACACATTGAGAAGTTTTGGGATCAAGTTTAGATTTGTTGTAATGTCTAAGATAGGGATAACATGCACACCCAAAAACTTTAAACAAAGAGTAGTTTGGTTTAGTTTTAAATAATAATTCATGTGGAGACTTGTAATTGGTGTTTTTGCTAGGCATACAGTTAATCAAATAAACAGCAGCAACACATGCATGATACCAAAAATATTTTGGTAAAGAAGCCTGTTCTAGAAGAGTAACAACAGTTTCAATGCTATGTATGTTCTTCCTTTCTGCAACTCCATTTTGTTGAGGAGTATAAGGACATGATTTTTGGTGAACAATGCCCATGAGTTTGTAAAAAAGTTTGAAAAATGTAAGACATGTATTCACCACCTCCATCAGTTCTTAGGATTTTAATTGATGTGCCAAGTTGTTTTTCAACTTCAGATTTGTAAGTTGGAAAGAGATTAACAAGATCAGATTTGTTGTATAATGGAAAAAGCCAAGTGTATTTTGAGAAATCATCAATAAACAACACATAAAACCTATATCCATGCAAATATTTAACAGAAGCAGGACCCCATAAATCACTATGAATTAACTGTAATGGAGACTCAGTACTAGTAGTAGAAGCAGAAAAAGGTAACTCATGCATTTTGCCTTTCAAACAAGATTGACAAACAGAACTAGTATTAATATCAGATAAGGACATGTCTTTGCACAAAGAAGAACAAGTATGAAAAATTGTTTTGAGAATGTCTTCAGATGGATGTCCCAGCCTTGCATGCCACAGAGGAGACTTGAAAGTTTTTCCTAGACAACCAAGTTTGGACTCAGGTGTAGAAGAAGTTTTGGGAGAAAAAGAGGAAATTGGATATAATCCATTATGACTCAAACCCTTGTAAAGGATTGTTCCCAAAGCCTTGTCCTGAATATAAAAAGATTCAGCATCAAAATAAAAGAAGCAACTGTATTGTTTGCAAAGTTGATAAACTGAAAGTAGATTGTATGCAAGTGAAGGAACATAAAGAGTGTCTTGTAATTGAAAAGAATGAGATGGTGTGTGAATAGTAGCAGTACCAGAACCAGTAATAGGTAGAGTTTGACCATTGCCAATGGAGACTTGATCTTGACCAATAGTAGAAGAAGCAGAACCCAAATTTAAATTTCCAAAATCAGCAGTCATATGATTTGTAGCACCAGAGTCAGATAACCAATAGTCAGGTATGATAGAAGAGGTGTGAGTGGGTGACTGAGGTTGAGAAGAAGTAGCAGTTATAGCAGTACGTTGAGGTGAAGGTCTCTTTCCTTGATAAGCCAGATTCATTATGTGCCAACAATCAACAGCAGAGTGATACTTGTTGTCACATATTTGACAGATAATAGGTCCAGAAGTTCCATATCTCATCCCATTATTGTTTGAGACATCATTAACATTAGGGTTTGTCAAAGCAGAACCAGTCCCATTCATAGCATTAAGATGATAGCCTTGATTAGGAGAGTTTGAATAAACAACATTAGGGTTGTACCCTTGATTAGATTGATGAGTATACCCAAAAGTATTAGATTGATTGCCCTTATAGCCATAACCACCCCTGTTGCCACCTGATCTACCCCCTCTAGTGTCACCCGTGCCTCTTCCTCTACCATATTGGTTTGGGTAAGAGGTGAACTGGTTAGAGAAGTTTGAAGAATATGGGGGATTAGGGTTCTTAGCAGCAGCAATACCACGTCCAGGACCAGATAGCAGAAAGAAAAGCAGTAGAACCTGAAATATCAGAGGAAACAATAAGTTGGGATTCCAACATTTGTTCTTCAGCTCTCATGAGAACATGAAGCTCTTCAAAGTTAAGAGATGCATTTTGAATGCATAGAGCAGATCTAAAAGGATTATATTCAGGTGGAAGACCATTCACAACATGTAATATCATATCATCATCAGGTATATGAACCAAAGCAGTAGACAACTTATCACGAAGAGATTTCAACTTCTGCATGTATAGATCTATGGAATCTCCTTTCTTCCGAATAGTTTGAAGATCACTCTTAAGTTGCATAATATTAGGGCGAGTAAGTGAAGCATAGCGATGTTCAAGAGCTAGCCATACCTCGCGGGAAGTGATTTTCCCGATTACCTGAATAAGGGCTTCCTGTGAAAGAGTCCCCGTCAGAAGAGTCCGAACCGCCTGATCAGTAGAAACCCAAGCGTCATAAGAGGGATTGCGAAGAGGCGGATCTGAAACAGCAGCGGGCGGAAGCAACTCCGGCGGCCTAGGGTTTGAACCATCAACATAGCCATATAGGGACTGGGTTTGTAGGAGAGAAGAGATCTGGTATTTCCAGAGAACATAGTTGGAATTATCACTTGAACGGGACAAGATGATTGATATTGGACAGTAAGAGAAGCGGATTAGACGAAGCAGAGGCCATGGATAGTGTCATGGCTCTGATACCATGTTAGAATCCATGGGGTTTCACCTCAAAACCAATTGGCAATGAGGGGAGTAGCCCATGACACTTATTAATTATATTTCTTCTTTTTCGAATGTCCGATGCGGGACTTCTCAACATCAGCACCTAAGAATTGCTCATAATTATTAGTTAATTGGCAGTCGTGATAACATGTCGTCATTGTTAAGAACTGATAAGAAAAATTGACAAATTAATTGTTTAATTTTCCATCACGTAACGGGTAATTTGGATGCATCATGGAGTGGACGACTACACAAGTTGAATATAAAACCTGTTGTTCAGGGTCAGAAGACATCCACATTAGCAATTTCTGTTTTCTATTTTACTGTATTTTTTATTATTTGATCAGATCTAGACTAGCAATTAGTACAATAATGTAGTGATTATGAATAATATCAACTAGGTGGTTTGTAGCATTAGAGCAATTTTTTAGTGCTCCTCAAGAGCACCAGGTGGTGCTCTATAATCAATGAGTATCTGTCAATCACTCTCAGAGTTTGTTTAAGTTGTGCGTTTTAAATCGTTGGAGAGCACGACGTGGTGCTCTAATGGAGCACTGAAAAACTGCTCGTAGCATATAGTAGCTCCTCTGCAGGTATTGGGAGAACAGTTCTCTCTCTCTCTCTCCCAAATTTCTATGTTCTCAAGTTCTGTGCATCTCTAAATATTTCTGCTGCTTCTCCTCTCCTTCGGATGCTTCTTCAGTTTCCTTAATTCACTGAGTGAAGCAATTGTCTGCACATGCGAGGTTTTCTCTGCAGAGGCTCATCAACAGGTATACATTGTTATAACTTGTTCTTTCTTGAATTTCTGGCTTTTGTTAAGGGTTTACTTGAATGATTTTATGTTAAGTTAATCTTGTATTAATTTGTCAACTGGATGTTTTCTGCATTTGGAAAAGTGAATTGAGATGTATCCTCTCAAAAGTCATTACACTGGACTGTAATTACTTAAATTTTTTTCTTAACACAAGTATATCACGGAGAAACTGAGTCCATTATACCGTCATAGTTTGTCATGCCCTTTTAGGGGTTTCGGTACATTGGTAGTCAACGTTCTACAAGCTCAAGATCATGCTTATCCTTCTTTTCAAGTCTCCGGTACGAGATAGAACTTCTTTAAAATATTCTCTTTGTGTAGCAGGCATGCTATGCTAGATCATACCTGTACTTTCTCTGTTTCGTGAAAGTTTTTAATTTGTCTTTTTCATCCATATTTGAGCTAATTTGTCTAGATCATACCAGATCCGATCATATTGTAATCGGGTTCAATGAGGTTCAGATTGAATTCGCATTATATCGAAACTATCATATCCATATCTGTCCAAATATCCGCCACACACCAGACATACCAGATTGAGATCAGGTTTGGAACAAATTGTAAAAGAATCCCAAAAACAAAGTAATACAAAACGGAATAAAACCTGAGTTTGAGAGATAAGAGTTGGTTGAGAGAGAAGAGAGGACGGGCATCGTGGTGGTTGAGAGCGAACAGAGGGAGTCGATGAATTCTTTGTGGCTAGGGCTAGTGGAAATGTGATACGTATATTCATAAATAAATATGTTTTTCTTGGGGGGGGGGGGGAGTACTCTTGTAAAGTACAAAACGTACTCGGTTCGGATAGGATCGAGTATCCAATGGATCTGCAATATGATATGGATCCAATTATGATCAAAATGAACTTTCATAATCAAAAATGTTTTAACTTGGATCACTTTCGGACTCGATTGGTTCAGATTGGATCACTCGCATCTGGAATCGAGCTTGATCGCATTGCCATCCGTATACTAGGCCACTACAACATCTTACAAGTGCATATTGCTTTCTAATAAATTTCATATTGACCTGATCATTACAAATATAAGGAGAATACAGTAGTGTCTTCTCGTGTTCCATGTAAAGTGGCTTTGAGTAAAGAGAAATTATGAAAATGTCTTCTCCTGTTCCATGTAAAGTGGCTTTGAGTAAACAGATTTTAAGCATACATAGATGTATGATGATTAAAATACGTTACAATTATGGAAAAAAATCTGCGACAATGAAAATGTCACCTATTGATAATAGAGTATTATTTTGGGTTGTGACTCTTACATGTAGCCTCAATCCTTGTGCTTTTTCCTGGTTAAAACTCATAGCAAATTACGGTCTAAGTTAACGACAATCACTGTATGTGGCAACAATAAAAAAAATCGAAACGGTTTCAAAACATGACAAGCCCAATCTTATCGTTTCTAACACTGTTCTTAGAGGTCACCACGACTACACAGTTTCATAATATCAAGTTGATGTATGCTGCTAATTAAGATACTAGTGTATCCTGAAATTTGGCATATTAATTTTTTCTTTCTTTCTTTATGCAGGTGTCAAATATTAGAGAAGCTGATCGATAAACTTTTTAATACATACAAATGGAGCTTGAAATTCAACACTTTACCCATCCAGAACATCCACTGATACTCGTAGATCTGAGAGATACTGAAATAAAAGGTCGCATTGAGATACAGAAAGGTATTAAGCGAGAAGAAATGAGATGTGAATTTAATCATCATGAGTTAGAGGAATTTAAAGATGATTTAGTAAGATGTGTTTTATGCCGTAATACGATGTTGGAGTCATCATATAGCTGCATCAGTTGTGATGTTCACATCCATATGTTGTGTGCCAAGTTACCAACAGAGATGATGCACCCCAAACATATTGAGCATCCCCTTACCCTTACCAGAATGCCTCTGAAACTACTAAGGTATAATTAGTTAAAATTTGATTTGTTTAACAGAATGTTTTCAAATCAATATTGCCATATTGATATTATACATAACTTATTGGAGATGTCCATAGGTCATCGATGAAAAAAATCAGAGTGGAAGGACCCTACAGTTGCGATATTTGCCATGAAGAGAACTCTGGATACAGCTACTGCTGTCGTTCCTGTAATTTCGATGTTGATGTGAGATGTGCCTCTGAATCACAAGAAATCGATCACGAAGGCCACGAACACCCGCTACAGCCCTTCCTGAATACGGCCTTGTTCAAGTGCCACGCATGTGCCACGGAGCATTCAGCAGGTGTCTCATACAAGTGTAGCACATGTGCCTTTTGGGTTCACGAAGAATGTGCTGCATTACCCATCACCATCAAATATAATCGTCACGTCCACCTTCTCTCCCTTGCTGTCGAACCACTTCCAGTATTTCGGGATACTAACATGAGGTGCAGAATTTGTGATGTTCATATGTCAAAGGAGCCGCACTGGCGTTGGTGTTACGAGTGTGAAGGTTGCAGCCACCAAGTTCATGTCAACTGCTTAGTCACATTACTACATGCAGAGTAAGTGGTAAAATACATAATATCCAGCTAGTCTGTCTTGCATTAGTAACATACTAACTTATGTTTGGTCATATATACACACAGGAGAAACAGGAGATATGAAGTGGATGATGAAATTGATCTGTCTAAATTGTTTCACTTGCCAGAATCGTTTCAATATGCCCATCTTATTGGCCAGATGATTAAGCATATGATTACCCACTACTACAGTGAGGAGATGGTGGTTAGCCGGGTTGATCAGCCAACGTTAACTCATTTCAGTCACGAACATCCATTAACTCCTACTGTTTGGAATGCGCCTAACAACAACAACAACAACATCAACCACAAAGGTAAGGAGATGAAGGACGACGAACGACTAACAATAATATGCAATGCGTGTGCGTTGCCTATATCAACGCCACAAGTGTATTATAGTTGCAGTGTAAGCAACAACTACTTTCTGCACGAGTGGTGTGCCAAGCTACCCAATGTGTTGCAACATCCGACTGATCCTGAGATCACACTCACTCTGGGTCGGGACCCTAGGGACAAAAATGATGATGTAATTAGTGATTGTCGATTATGTGGTTGCTTCACCAACGGTTATATCTACCGAAGTGGATATGATGGCTTCAATTATGCGTTTGAGATGGATATCAGGTGTGTTTGCTTACCTCGTGCTATTTCGCACAAATCTCATAAACACCCTCTCAAACTCTTATCGGACTGCTATAACCAAGGGTGCGTTGCATGTCCTCATTCAAGAGGACTTGAATTGGCATATGGGTGCAAGCAGTGTTGCTTCTATTTACATTTTAGTTGCGCCCTTCAACCAATTAAGGTTGTGCACAGGTACGACAAACATCATCCTTTTACCCTAATTGATTATCGCATCGAAGGCGGTCCAGATGAGTATGTTTGTGAATTCTGTGAGGAACACATAGACCCGCAGTGGTGGTTTTATCACTGTTTACCATGTGACTTGTCTGCTTGTGTTGGCTGTATCTTTGAAGGGAGAAGTCGAATGTATTATATAAATACCAGCGTCACGTACTCCGCCGAATTTCACCATCACCCCCTCTCCTATGTTACACTTGATCGTACAAACATGGCTTCTTTGTGTCAGTTATGCAAAGAATATTTCAATGAGAAGATACCTTACTGGGAATGTGAAACCCCGACTGACCGACATGCACTTCAATGCATACAATGTAAGACCATGTTCCACGATAGGCAGTGTACCATGCATAATTTCAGAGGATACAAACTTCTACCTCTGCAGAGGGAACCGAGCTAAAAAATACTGTTTCAAGCCATTCCTCCAGTGTTTTATTATTTACCTATCTGTTCCTTCCCTGTAATTGTTTTGAGGAAATAAGTGTAGATGTGTTTTATCAAGTTTTGTTCGAAAATGCATGCTTTTGATAGACTTTTGGATCCCATTTTTGGTGAAATTGGTCGACGTTCTGCAAACCAAAAATAGCTATGAACTCCTTGACATTAGGAGAGAGTCCTATTACTTAAATTGGCTACAGTCTTGTTTGGGTTAACACAAAATTCAAGCCTGAAAGTTGGTGTTTGCACCGTGGAGGAGCACAAAGTGTCCCACATTGGAACTTGAAGAAATAAAGGATCTGGAATACAGTTAGACACTAGTTAGGGAACATTCTTTTGCAGATTCTGATAAAATCAAAGATTATTTCACTTCCGACAAGGAAGGCAAACCAATCCACCAAGACAAACTAGACATTAAGTGTGCACACTCGGCCCCCTACTGGATCGTCAGTCCAGAGAGTAGTACTAGTTGCCTACATGTCCCAAGACATGCCCAAGATGTCCGAAGCCAATTTAACGTCCGAAGACGATAGTAACCATCTAGGTGTCCGAAGACAATTATATCATATCTCATACTCATATTGCTCATAGAAGTTATATTAGCTTCGAAAAATTACAGTTACATCATAAACATACGAATGCTCACCTGATATCCAACCTAGTTTCCTGGGTGAGCGTAGCTGATTTCATAATCCAGCAACAACTACGCAATTCAAATATGTATACTATCAACACTTGTTCTCTATGTGAGGTGGGATTCACTATGCACGTGTTCTGCTGACTACTTCAACCAACTTTACTATTGTGACCCTAGCAACCCAGTCTCTCCAGCATAATCCCTAACAGTACCTGAACCCTCTAATGATACTTAGTCAAGTCTATAGATATGAAAATATGATCCACGTTCCATCCTGACACACTCAGTATTGAGTTCTACAACTCTCACTTAATTTCATTCAAGATCATGGAGTTTAGTAAAACTGCTGGAAAGCCCCTACAATTGTCAGACTCCTTCCAAACTTCGTGAAACTAATACAGAGGCATGAGGTCATGCCTAGAATCATGATTTGATTGTTGGGCAATTTACACAAAGTAACCCAGAGTTTTGGTAAATATACATTCATTACCCTCACTATTTGTTAATCTACAGAAGACACCCCTATTTTTGACGTACCGTAACAGAAGATATGAAAATACTTATATGCCCTTTTGTACTTTATACAACATTTAATTTTCCACATGCATATGATGTACAAAGACATCTCTGCCCTATGTTTAGACTCTTCCGTGAGCGTGCTTGCCTGATGAGGAGTCTGGGTCAAATCCCACAAGACCAGTCGAAGAGGCGCCGTTGAGGGAGGAGATGGTTGCTGAATGAGCGCAACACAAGTGTGATTTGAGAGAAAAACAACCAAATTGAACAAGCAATCGTTTGTTTCTTGAGTGTACGACACCGAGCATCAACAGATCTTCCTCAATTGCGACCGGTGGTTGGTGGTTGCTCCAAAACGAGCGCGGGTGGTTGAATCGTCGGGTTCTGGATCTATTGTGAGTATTTTAAGAACTTTCTCCATTCTACATCCGCTTATAAAGTCAACTTTTTTCATAACGGGTTTTCAGTTAGTAATGGATTCTGTTTTTTATACTTGGGATGATATTTTTTTTGGGATGGAGCCAGGGTTCTGCCCAGGGTTATGAAATATTTGGTTGAAATACAATATATAGAACGAACTGATAACATCTCTTGTTTGTTTCTTTATTTCAGTAGTTAGTAATTTCGGAGTTCCTAAACGACACATGCAACCACTGATTCCCCTCCAAGAAATTGAGCTTTCAAATTCGCACTACATATTAGGGTAGCTTATAAGATCCCAACTCAAATGCTACAAAAATCATTAGACAATTTAAATAGGAAACAAAATAACATGCTGTCAAATATGGTTTGCCTCGTAGAAAAAGTTTCACAGGAATCGAAATTGACCGTGAAATGAGGTTAGCAAATCATCTTATTGAGTATGAATCATTTGTTAACTATTGAGAAATGAGAGTGGTGATGCCTAATTTACATTTATGTGAGTTAGAGTCTACCGTTGATATGGATCGAAGGTCCCATGTAAATGCACGATCTAAAAGAACCAGAACTCATGAAAATAATTTTACAATAATTTTACTAACACATATTTTTCATTATGTACATAATGGATTGTAAAATAGGGTAGAGATTATGTAACATCTTACTGAGTATGAACTTTTTGCGAAGACTATAAATTCAGTACAGAGGTTTCACCCAAAAGATAATAATGAAGTATCACGTTTATACTTGGACATCTTTGATAATAAATGGTGAATCTCTGAGAATGGCTCTGAAGTACGATGTATGTTACAAAAATATGTAAATCCTCTACCAGGTTGAAGGCTTGAAGCTTAATAATAAGAAATTAAAGTTTCCAAAATCACTCGGTGTTTGTTAGCTATTTCTAGTTAGTTTTACAATGATTTCTCAGAGTTTATATCTCAAACCTATACTATGAGAAATTAAAGATCACACATCATAAATTTTCGGGAAATAATGTATGTCGACGTGATGACCATAGCACTTATCCTACAAGGCTCTTTGGACACAGGTAGAAGCGGGACCCTAGATACTTTTTTGAGAAAGCCTACTGACGAAAAATGTTGCTGCTTTCATTTCCCAATTAGCAACAAACTATGCCAACTTAGCCCAAGTTCATGTAGCTGAAAGCACAAAGAGCTTTGAAGAGACTGAATTTCAGAAGGTGTAAAATAAGAAGTTTGCTCATCTTGACGAAGACTTTGATTCAATGTTGGAGTGGTGCGACGACTGCCCCCCGAGCTCATCCATCCCAACAATATCTTAGCTGATAAAGCACGAAGGAGCTCTTACTAACTCTGAAATTCTCACCATATGTCATTTTTGTTTTGGTTTGTTCTTGTAATATTATTTGGGGTCAAACCTAAGTGCTTGATTCTTAGTTACTGTATACCATTCCATCTTTGTTCATCTCGGTGGTTAATCCTTCAAGCATTCTCATAGAAAACGAGTGGCTCGTAAGAATTGCTTTCTGATGTATCCTCCGTTGCAGAGAGATGTTATGGATCTTTACTTGAAGGGCAAACTGCTCTAGACATGTCTTTTCTCAAATAAGAATATTATTAAATTTTAAATGTTGGACTCTTCTCGATGCTCATTTGGTTTTACTCAATTTAAAATGTAAAGGGAAATAAAAAATTAATGAGCAATATTTTAATAAAATATCTATGTGTGTAAGAAAAGAGAGAATGATTAATGTGTGCAACAAAAGAGAGAAAGTGGAAAAAATACCTGCATAACGAAGACCTGAAAAATGAAGTGAGGTTTTTCCAAGAAATGGTGGTGCTTTTAGGCATACAAGGAGGGGTAATAGAGTCATACAGTTTTATGGTATTGATCGTAATAAATAAGCTTTCAAATTTTTAAAGGGACATTACACAACATTGGAGGGCATAATTGGCATGAAACAAACATACCCCACAACTTACTCACAGCCACTTAACGATTATTAACGGAAGGGTGCTATGTGTAAATATATTGACACAAATTAAGGGTATCCCTTGTCGATTGACAAACAGTAGGGGTATATATTGTATATTTACTAAAACCCGAGGGTGGTAAGTGTAAATTACATTTGATGTTCAATTCAAGCTATAGCAACAAATTTGCCCCTCTTTTACACCCAGTCAAACTAGGGTTTCTGAAAAGTCGAACATGATAAAACTTGACTCCTGCTTAATATGTTGTTCTGAACAATTTCTAGAAGGGAATTTTGGTCAATTAGCTCATCTGACAAGCCAACTCAGTAAGTCAAAGTTATGACGAAATCTTCTTAATTAGTCATAACTTGAGAAAATAAAATTGAGAATATGAAGATAAGTCTTGTAGATTGTATTCCCAAGTTTCCAGAACATATTTGAAATTTTGAAGATTTAAAATTACAAGGAGATAAGCTTGGTGAAGTTGGATAAAAATTCACTTTCCAACACTTATATATTTCTAGAGTGATTTCACTGTTTCAATGTGGCCATTTCGAGCTTGATTTGAAGTATTATCAACCAGCTTCTCGCAGAACAAAAATTTAATTAAATACTAAAGAAGTTATGATAGTTCAATTGTTTCCGCTTACATTTTATACTAAACACAATATGCAGTCAAATTCAGGCTCAATTTATTGGAAATCCATTTAAAAACTTAAGAAGACTCAGGAAACTTGAGTTGTAGTATTCAACATCAGATTGTAGCGGGAGCAAGCGGATCACAATTTCAGGGAGTAGACAAGAAGTTACGAGTATTTGAACAAGAGAAGTGTTAGGGGTGCCGAAGCTATCTCCCGACCAACAACGGAATGAGCCACGTAATGCTTAGGTGGCAACACATTCAATGCAAAATTAGTGGGTCTAACTTTACGTAAATTTCAAGAGTGCTCTATTGAATTTATTAACTATTCCTTTTCTGCACATGCAACCAAAGAAACTAAAAGACAAAATTACCCCTTAATAGAGAGTCCCAAGAGAGAGTTGATAAGAAAAAGCATCTGTAACCATTTTTTTTCTCAATAACGAATTATCGGAAATTATGCCATAGTTGGTAAGTATTTATGAATTTTTTGTTTAATATAGTCCGTACGTATAAATAAAAAAAAGAACTTTCGACAGAAAACCCACTCGCAATTTCGTCTCGCTGACACTTAGCTACATGCAGTATTAGTTTTACCACATATCGTCTCTGCAGTTTGTAAAATTGCGACACTTGAGTCCGATTGATTAACACCGTTAATTGGTTCACAAATTCCGTTAACTAAGTGAGGGCAATATAGTATTTTCCACTTTAAATAGGGAAATATTGTCTTTTATCATGGTTTTGTTTTTTTGTTTTTGTTTTTTGATTTACTTCATCTTTGTTCTTCCCTCCCCGATCTCCTTCATGTCTCTGCAACTTTTCCTTTTCTTCTTCTTCCCCTCTTCTTTACTCAGCTGCGTCTAACACAACAGAGCAACTACATCTCTCTCTCTCTCTCTCTCTCTCTCTCTCTCTCTCTCTCTCTCTCTCTCTCTCTCTCTCCGTGTGTGTGTGTGTGTTCTTGCCACCGAGACTTTCCTCTGTTCTCGCCACAAAACACAGCAGTCGACCGCCAAAATTCGACGACCCGGACAGTTTCCGGCGTTTTGAGGGTTGTTCTTGTGCTTCCCTGGCTCGCCTCGACCTCATGATAAACATGAGAGTGAAAAATTTGAATGAATTTCATCGGTGATGAAGTAATTCGACAAAAAATGAACTAGGTTTCAAACAAAACTTACCCGATTCTGAGCTATACAGTTTTTGGTTCCTCAAATTGATTGAGGGGTTCTTCTCTGCAGGTGTTAGTGAATATTTGGTTGCAGCGGTTTTGGAGGATAAGAAGAATTGAGGGAGTTTGCGTTTTGCGTGGGTATTGGTGGTATTTTTTGGTTCGCTGGCGGAGGCAGAGGTAGAGGGGCGGTGGCTGTTGTTTTGTTTGGTGTGGATGTGGATGTGGATGTGGTTGTATTGGTGGAATTGGTGGTGGTCGTTGCGGTGGCGAGGATGGTATAGTGTCTGTGGCAATGGTGGTGTGGTGTTTGTGGCGGTGTCACGGTGTGGGCTGGTGGTGGTGGAGGGTGGAGTTGGGCAGAGAAGATGAAGAACAGGAATAAGAAAAAAAGAAAAAGAGGAAAAGATAATTTTGACCTCACTTAAAATGAAGTTAACACAGTTAATTAACGTCCGTTATAAAATTAGACCTAAGTGTCGCAATTCTACAAACTGCAAAGACGATAAGTGGTAAAATCAATACTGCATGTAGCTAAGTGTCGGCGAGACGAAACTGCGAGGGGGTTTTCTGCCAAAAGTTCTAAAAAAAAATTCAGATTTTGATTAAAAAAATGTTGTTTTTTTAAACACATTTGCCAAGCCTGTTTTTTTGTCTGTTTAAAAACAAAAACATACTGAAAAACAGTTGTTTAAAAAAAATAAATGTGGCGTTTTTTTTTGTTTTTTTCATACTATTAGTGTTTAAAGACATTTTAACTATGATTTAATGAAATATCAAATATATGTTCGGTATTGTACGTAAGAATGATATTCAAGCAAATTAACTTTGAAACTTAGTGAAGTTGCCAAATGTATTTTTGTTTTTAAACACTGTTTTTAAACGATACCAAACAGTTTTTTGATTCTGTTTTTAAAAGTGCTTTTTCAGCACGTTTATTTTTCACTGTTTTTATTGTTTTTAAACGGATACAAACAAACTCTATGATAACTCGTACTTATTAGGGGTAATTAAAATTGGGACAATAATCAAAAACTGACTTAAAATCACACCCCCCCTATCATCAGATATAGAAAAGATTTAGGGTTAATATTGGTTTCTATACCAAAATTGCTGAAATTACAAATTCTTTTGGGGATTAACCTAAAATGTAAATGTAGAGGGAAAAGAACAAATAGTTGACGAAATGACATTAAATGTATGGCGTCCGTATAGTATGAAAAACAAAAGTCCAACTCTTTTTGGACTAACGTTTCTTTGTTTAGGGATAACATGGTCTTTTATCCTATTAGAACTTGTTGGAGAAACAAAAGTAATTAATGATAAAGTATTAAAACATATTTAAAATTAGCCCACTAACACTCCTATGTTTGAATATTATAATCGCATGTGTGTTGCCACCTAAGCATTAGGTGGCTCATTCGGCTGCTGGTCGGGAGATGGCTTCGGCACTCCAAGCATTTCTCTTTGAACAAAGCTACTTAGTAGGCATAGTTGACACTTTCTTAGGGCATGGTCACCCGTTGAGGCACCAGGGCAGGAGGCAAGGGGCTCTGGGGCTCTAGGTCAAGACACTGTTCACTACTTTTTGAAGTCTTTTTCCACCCGTCTGGGGCAGGGGGAGAGGCAAGACACTATTAATTATTAAAAAAAAGTAAAATCTGCATTGTGTATTTTAATAATATTTCAATTATTGATTTTAATAGTATTTCTCACCCAAAATATTTTCTAAATAGCTTTTTCAACACAGTTTTTTTAAAACAGTTTCTCTTTAAAGTTATTCCAAAACAGTTTTTTAAGTTATTTCTCACCCAAAATAATATTTCAGTTATTGATTTTTAACTATTTTCTAAATAGCTTTTTCAAAACTGTTTTGTTTACAAAACTGGTATTTGAAAACTGTTTTGTGAAAACAGTTTTTCAAAACCAAAACAGTTTTTTTTTTCTAATACTTTTTCCAACAGTTTTAAAAAAACAGTTTTCAAAAATAGTTTTTAACTAGTTTATTTCGAAATTGTTAAAACAAACTGTTTTTTCAGAACAGTTTTTTTTTTAATTTATTTTTTCAAAACAGTTTTCTAATGTTTTGTTTTTGCTTTGTTTTTCTGCAACATAAAACACTTTTCTAGTTGAAACATCATTTTTTTTATTTACATGTAATTAGTATTCGTTTTCGTTTTTTGAAGTATGCAAAACTAGTGTTTGAGGGTAAAAATTGGGTGGAATGTCTATGTGGCATTAGGGCAAGAAGGCAAGGCAAGAGGCTAGAATTGCCCAACCTCTTTCCTTGGGGCAACTCTAGCCTTGGCTAGAAAGTGTGGGTGGAGAGGTGAATAATGGAAAAAAATGGTTGGAGAGGGCTAGGGTGAGGTGGTGCCAAGGCTAGAACCCCTTGGTGGACATGCCCTTAGAGACTTGGAGCTGTACTTGCAGCACAATTTCCCAAAGATTGAGAGAGTGCTTTGGATCAATTAAAGTTGGGATTCGAAGACCACACAACCAGCTCCTCCACCTAGGGAAAACAGGGCCCAATTGACTAGAGATGAACAAGAAGCATACCACTCTGTCCCAGCTCTTTCTTTCCAATTTAACTTTTGTCACTATTCACATGGTCACTTTAATACGGTGATTTGAATAGCAAATCGATGTAATTTTTTGATAATTTTTTCATGGGGTTATAGAATAAAAGGTGCTCTATAATATGGTGAAAAAATTATAAAAAAGTCGTATTATTTTGCTATCCTAATCACCCGTCAAAATGACCCAGATACGAGTCAAAAAAGTCAGATGGGAAGAAAGAGCTGGGACGGACTGGTAGGTGCTAAGCTGAGTCTAAAGTTTGACGAATTTCACTGGTCTAGCACAAGGCAGCATGAGATACGTTTGCATCTACTTTCAACACCAAATTCAGGATGCATAGAAGATCAATTGGTACTTGAAATCTACTCGAACGTTGTAGTACGCAGTGCCGTGAAGACACAGAATCAAGAAACAAGGAAATCCATGGATTAACGAGGGAGATACAGGCCCATTAATAGGCCTGTAAAACCCGCCGGAAAAGTTATGACCAATTAATCAAAACATGATAAAATCTTGAATCTGGGTGTGTTTGAACATTCAGTACCGTTCAATGAAGTTACAGGGAGCACAAAGGACCAATTATCAACGAAAAATATCAAGGAATGAATTTTTTTTTACCGTTTCCGAAGGCTATGGAGGAACGCCGGCGAAACATGGCCCACCAGCCTCTCCAGCCACCATCCGCATCGTCTAATTTTTTAACACAACCAAATTGAGACACGTCATCAACTTGATGATAGTCCCTGCTACACCTCAATCTTTCTCTCATCCATATCTCTGCGACTCCTCTGCAAATCTCTTTCCCTCTCCTCTCAAAATCTCATTCTCACCTCTTCCATGGCGAATTAATCTCTATCACAGTTTATTATCTCCATGTCCAAAACCAATTCCAGATAATTGTCTATCGAATCATACAATTCTTCAATCGAAGTTTGGATAACTTGGATGTGTTTTCAAAACACATCAATTAGATCTCGCCATTACCATAAAGTAGCAGTGTTCTCTACTCTAAAGATTCCGGCGAGCCGTCGTTATAATTCAAGTCGATGAAATTCATCAATGCCAAGTGCAAGAGAAACAGAGTTGCAACACATGTTGGGTCTGTTCCGACGAGCAGTCAGACCGATTATACATCGTCTTATCTCCATTTCCAAAACTAATTGATTATGATTTTGTTGGGTATGATTTTGGGATATTATTAACAAAAATTGTGAATCGTGTCAGGACGAGAGGAAAGAGAAACAGAGTTGCAGAGGGGATATGGGGAAACTGCAAGGTGAGGGTGAATTCTTAGGTGCGGAAAATGTGATGAACAAAGAAATGATGTGTCTCAATCTTGTTGTGTTAAAAAATTTGACGGTTTGGATTCCCCAGCTGGAGATGCAGGTGACTGGAGAGGATCCAAATCCGCCAGTGAAGGTGGGGGTCTCACGGTAGTTGTTCATGGAGGGAGACAATAATTTTTGAATGCTCTTCTATTTTCTTCTCCAAACTGATTTTGGGACCAAATTATATACAGTTTATATAGAAAGAAGGTTGTGTTAGGAGAATGACACCACACTGGGTTAGGTGGCAATATTTTAAATCTTGTAAGCATGAAGTTTCCATATTAGGGGGTCCTAGTGCAATTTCTAGTAAGTTTGGGGTCATTTTAGGATTTACTTACTTTATTGTAAAATTACAAACTAACCCTAGGTTCTATAGTAATTACTTTTTCATTTCCACTTTTCCTGGCATTCTCCATTTTTGCCGAGAGTTCAGCTGGTACTGAGTTTATGGAATTTGCTCAAAGGCCCCCAAAGTTTATGTTAATTTCATTTTCACCCTCCCCCTATCCAATGTATTACATTTCATCTTCTCCTAATCTAGAGTTACTATCTACTTCATACCCAACTGAGGATCACGGAAATTTCAATTACACATTTATCCTGCAAGTGCTAATTACATTTTTAACCCCTATAATATTTTTGGGTGTGTTACAATAAAAGGTTTTTCTAAGGACGTGTCTTTGTTCCGCTTGTTTGTCTATCCTGATTATACAATGTGTTTCGTCACCCGATGTTGAAGATATCTTCTTGAGATCTACAGTTTTGCGAGGCTGGCATGTGACAACCCCGGAATCTTGGTTCAGGGTTAAAGAGACAATCGATAACCAAAAGTAGAAATATATTTACTAAGATTACAATTTATCTAATAAATACAACAATCTTTGAGATGATAAGTTTACAAAAGTAATGTGTTTGAAATAAGCTATGTGATCTAATCTTATGCTCAGCATCCTCCTCTCGTTCCACGTTCCCATCCCGACTTTCACTAACGTATGGTGGTTTTTGAAATAACAAACACAAACACCTTTTTGTTTTTGCAATCTAGCTGCTTCTCCCCTCGCAGAGGCCTAAGGCAAGGAGATCCATTATCCCCCTTTCTATTTGCTCTTTGTGCTGAGGTGCTGTCTAGTTATCTTCAAGTGGCAGAATCAGATAACTTAATTCAAGGAATTCCCTTTTCCAGAAATGAAACAACTCATCTTCAATTTGCTGATGACACCCTACTGTTTTTCCAAGTTCAGCCTTATACTAGTAGTAACATTAAATGCATTCTTGATGCCTTTGCTACTCAATCGGGACAATCTATCAATTTAGATAAATCATCTTTGGTGTTTAGTCCAAATTGTACTAATTCTGACAAAATGCAATTCTCTGACAACTTAGGATTAAGTCCCCATGATTCAATTGGAAAATACTTAAGAATTCATCTAGATAAGAAAGGCTCTAACAAAGACCTTATAAAGCACACTATTACTAAAATTTCTGAGAAATGTGCTGGTTGGCAAGGTCTCCTCCTTAACTCTTTTGGAAGAGCAACATTAATTAAAGCTGTCCTTAGCAGTTATTTAGTCTATCCTATGTCTGTGTGCCTCTTTCCTAAGAAAGATTATGATGTCATTAAATCTACTCTCTCGAACTTCTTCTGGGCTGGCAATTCCCACAAACGATGTATTCATTGGCTCTCTTGGGATTTTCTGTGCAACAAAAATAAAAATGGGGGATTGGGGTTCAAAAACTTACACTGTTTTAACAATGCTCTTATTGCTAAAAACTGTTGGATACTTGTCAAAGATCCAACCAGTTTCTTCAGCTCTTATTTTATTTCCAAATACTGTAAAAGACAAAACTTCCTTTCTATCAAGCCTACCTCTGTAGCCTCTTGTGCTTGGAAGAATATTTGTAAGGGTAGAAGTGCTCTCAAGCTTGGATTGCAATGCAAAATTGCCAATGGGCATTCAATTATGGTGAGAAATGATGATTGGGTTCAAGATGTCCCTGGTGAATCAATTGGTGATTGCTTAAGACAAACTGACCCAAGAAACAGGATCATGAAAGTGGCCCAGTTACTATCTGCGAATGGAAGTGATTGGAATGTTAACCTCTTAACAGTCTATTTACTGCTTGGCTCTGTCATAAAATAATTCAGACCCCCATTGGATTTAATGAGAACCAGGACACCCCCTTTTGGAAAGCCACCTCCAATGGAATTTTCTCAGTAAAATCAGCTTATTCTCTTCAAAATGACAATAATTCTTCTCCTATTTCTTCTTCCAAACGTATTCAGTTTAATCAAATGTCCTATGTGCTAAACTGGAAAAGATCGTGGACCTCAGGATTACCTGCCAATATTGTGCATCTTTTCTGGAGAATCTGTACTAAGTCTTTACCTTGTTTAGATAATGTTCATTCTAGAATTCATTCTGTTAATCCCTTCTGTACCCTTTGTCACACTCTTCCTGAAACTCCTGAACACATTTTTATTCATTGCTCAGTGGCTCAACAGCTTTGGGAGAGAGCTCCTCTTTCTATTTCTTATAAGCCTAGTCTTAATGTTGTTAATCTTCAGCAATGGATTGATCATTGGATTAGAAAAAAGAAGGATCGTTGCTCCATTCAGAACTGGCACTGGATCCCAGCAATCTATTGGATTCTTTGGATTACCAGAAACAAAAGATTGTTTGAGCAACAAGCTCCTTCACCTGATCATGTTTACCATCAAGCTGAAGTCTTTGCTAAATTCATTTCAGTATACTAATTTTTATAGTTTATGTTCAGCTACTAATCAATGGGTTGAAGTTGAATTTAAGAAAGGAAATATCTCTTGGAGGCCCGGACAGATTCAATTTGTTCCTCAGTTTGCTCCTCATGTCTCCCATCTTGCTCCTCAAGCTTTGGTGGAAGTGTCTGATGCTTTTCCTCTTGCTGTGCTGCCACCTGCTAATCTTGCTTATGCAAAGTCTGCTTCAGATGTTGTGGATAACCCGACTTTTTCTTCTTCCTCAGCTCATGCATCGTCTTGTGATCATGCTTTGGCCTCAGTGGGGGATGGTGGAGATGCTGGGCTTGCCCAAGGTGCTGCTGCTGTTGAAGTTGGTGCTGGTGAAGGACTCCCTCCAATTCCAGATGATGAGCTTATGTCTGCTGTGATCCCATTCATTGATGCATAGTTTGTTTTATGGGTTTGTATGGGTTTGTAATGATCTTCCTTGTTGGTTTTCTCTTGTAATCTTTTGTTGCCCTAGACTGGTTTGAGTTTCTTTTGGATTTGGTTCTAGCATTTGGTGGTTCTGGGTGCTGGGTTTTCTCGTTTTAGGGTTCGTTTCTAGTTGTATCTTGTCTTTGTTGCGTTTATGTTTCGTAGATGTATTTTGATGCTCCTTTGCACTGCTATGTATCAATCTCGTTTATCTATCAATTAAGTTCTTTTGGTACCGCAAAAAAAAAAAAAAAAAAAAAAAAAAAAACGCAAACACCACAGTTTGAAAACAATCAGTAAAAACTTAGTAAATACACACTACGACGTGTAAAGCAATGAGTCGCACACAAGCATAAGTTGAAATAAATCAAGATATTTTAAATAATTATAAGTAAAAGAGGGAATTTCTGAACAGTATACAAGTTATTTTGAACTGATAACGATATTAAATCACGAGTAGACAATGCTTTTCAACTCATTTCATTTGATTGAGGCATATCCAGAGCCACAAACAACATCAACAGAGTAGTAAACTTTCTTTCAAGTCCAATTAACCATTAATTTTAGCTGAGGCTTGTCCAGAGCCACCAGCAAGATCGATGTAGACAGAGGGATCACGAAGTAATCATAAATGGTGCTTTCTAGGGTCTATCAAACCCTATTTCTCCCGAGCTTTGAGGGAGCCCATACGTCAATCCCTGCTCACAGTTCATAGCTAAAATGCCTTAAGTGTCAACTCCCCTATACCGTAGTGACCCCTACAAGTATAAGTAGCACTCTACAGCTCTACAAACCCCTTGGCAGCAATACATTGGTACATTTATCCCACAAGTGCTACTTACCACTGAGATGTTGCAAAAACCAAGATAAATAAAGTAAGTCTAGCACTCCAACGAAAACCCTCTCTCCTACGAGGCCGGTGTCAACAATCACACATATAACGTACTCCTTACAACCAATTTATTGATCCATAAATCAATGCAACCCTACATGTCACTTTGTCATATATGTAACAAATGCACACATAATGATGTTCCTTATCAAAATAAATCCAAAATAACACTTAGAATTTCAAAAACTGAAGTTCTCTAAAAACTGCGAAACTACAATTTTGGTCAGAGGAGTCAAACCCCTCACTGAGCTTTTCAGCTAACTCATTTCAAATATAATATTTTCAGGACTCAAGATTCAAGGTGATCGATAAGGACCGTAAGCAAGGAACTGTAGAGGGCTTGATTTGTATTATAGGCTAGACATGAATTATTCTTAAAGTTTCACTTAATTTTGTATCAATAGATGAATTCTTTGTAAAATAATAGTATGATTCAATAGAAGGTTTGTTGTGAATTAGTGGTGTCCTCTATCGTCTCACTTCCCAGGCTTTACGAATTATTATTAGAGGTTAATTGGAATGACCCAAATTTCTACAATTTTCATATTTTTTGGATTTTAAAAGACTGACCTATCTTTTCTATATTAGAGTTAGACCCATATGTTTTGGTCGCTTCCGCAATTTTTTTTAAGAATTTGGTCTACTCCAAGATTGTTTGAAATTCAAAACTTAAAAGCGTGATCACGACCACCAACTTCACAGTTTAACGTTAATTTAGTTAGGTCGAAATTAGGGGCCGTGACATCGTTGTCCAAAATTTACCAAATTTTAGAGAATCATCCATAACAATGAAACATAGCTGGATAAAAGTTGTATACTTTATCGTTTTATCCGGGTGTTTCTTAACTTCTTGTATGAGATCAAAGAAAATTCTTACAGTACATACTCAACATAGGTGGATGAACTATAGCTTGTGATAGGTTGAATGGAATGTGAAGTGCCTTGAAAAAGATGGGAGTGGCACCTCAAATAGGTGCAGGTGTTTGAGCTTCAAAGAATGACATTACAACTCTTTGAATACCACGCCTGTTTTTCTTTGATTAGACGGGGTTAGCTGGAAGGTACCAATTTTAGTTTGCGGCTCAAACTGGTCAGTTCGGTACTACTTCTACCGTCCCAAATTTATAGTCCTCTATTTCTTTTATGGTTGTTCTAAATCATTTGTTCACCTTCTTTTTGTGTAGCTCTCAATATTGTAGTTTCTCTAAATTGTCTTCAAAAAAGTAATGTTTATATCATCAAACAGTTAAGAAGCCAGAGTATTCAAATAAAGCACTTGACAAAAGTTAGTAGGAGTGTAACTAAATGATTACATGTCTCTTTAAATAGTTAGAATCTCTAAAGGAGACCAAAATATTGGGATGGAGGAAGGCATGTTTATGCTCCAGAAAGCGAAACTTTGATGCATCAATATAGAGCATGGTTTCAGTAACATTTTGTGTTCATACACGTTTAAATAGTCATAAGTTTTGGATTAGGTAGAATTGGACTCCAAGGTAAAGCTAAAGATTACATAGCCATTGGTGAAATGAGAGTATATAGGATTCTTCTCATGGAAACCCATTAGTGTTTTTAGTGTAGTACTGATACGGGTCAACCGTATCACATCTTTATTATTTAATTATTTATTTGTTTAGTAAGTATTAGTAATTAATAATTATTTATTTAATTATGATTATAATTTATTTAATTAGCTAGGTCGGGTTTTCTTTTCAACTGGCCCGTAAGAGTCTAGGGTTATATTTAGTATTTCTATTTAAACAAGTTGTAATCTTCAGTTAATTTTATCAGATGAATTGAAAAGATAATTTCGTCGTTTGATCACATATTAGTTGATTAGAACATCGCGATAGGCTATAAGCTACTTGGGAGTTTTGTTGATTTCTCAGTAAATCGTCAACCTGATACCTTTGCGTATCGGGTACCTTGGTTTACTAATTCTTAATTAATGATGTCACATCTTTTATTTAGGGTGTTTCAATAGACTACAGTTATTTTTTATCAGTACTGTATGAAAATATAATGAAAATGAGTGTAGGTGAGAAACTGGCTGTTTCAAGTTTTACAAAAAGTAAACAAACCAAGTGTGTGTGTGTGTATATATATATATATATATATATATATATATATATATATATATATATATATATATATATATATATATATAAGAAAATTAAAACATATTTAGAAAAATAAAATAATATCACTCTTTGTCTGTTTATACGTGTCTCTCCCTTTTTTTAAACAATGTTATATTTTTTTTCTAAAAAAACATTGTTATCTTTTTTTAGGGACATACCAAACCAACATAAAAGGAGAAGCGTTTTTTTTTCCAGAATACATAAAAAAGAGAAGTTACTGTCTATCTCAAAAGTGTGTAGTTGGTCTGTCTTGCTACTGCTAATTAGTATAACTAGCAAAATCAACATTATCGTATATGGTACTACCACTTTCCTTTGGCATCATTACAAGCATCTTAAACCCACTCTGCATGTCTTTGTCTCTTCAAATAGCTGATCAACAAGCTCCTCTTGCCACACTATGAATCTTCAAATATCTCTATAGATAGAGTACTTGAAAGGCAAATTCAAAATAAGAAACATTAGAATTTTGATGGGTCTTCCCGAAAATCAAAGCCCTCCTCAACTCTACTCTCAAGAAATCCAACTAAAGCTCTATCAAGCTTTCATATTTTCTATACCAATCCTCTTTGCCAAAATTTTGTTTCTTCTCTTCTATTTGTTCTATCTCAAGAGGAGATCTTTTCCCCTCTCTTCACCTCCACCAATAATTCCCATGGCTTTCGGGCATCCCACTTCTTTTGTAAATCTCTCTCTCTCTCTCTCTCTCTCTCATTTCATGGTCCTGATTTTATGCTTGCTTGTCTAATGGAAAGGTAACTCAGATGGGCATGAAAGGAGATCAGCTGAAACACAAGCTTCATCAAGTGTTGTTTGATGAAGATTAATTTGAGGGCAAAAGAATCACAGTAAGTCCCTTTTTGATGATCTTTTCTATGACATTACACGTTACGAATTTAGTACTTACAATTCAGAAATACTGCAAAACGCGGCTTATAAATTTACTTTAAGTCTACTCCAACCTCATTCTACATGATTGATTATCACTCTGTCCCAGTTCTTTGTCCCCAATTTTATTTTTACCACTATTTAATGTTACTTTGACCCGGTAATTTGAATAGTAAAATAATGTAATTTTTTTTATAATATTTTTATTATTTTGTAGAGTAAAAGTTGCTCAATAACATAGCGAAAGAATTAAAAGATTAGTGAGTCTCTCTCTAAGAGTGAAACCCTAAATTTCGCCGCAAACCCTAAAACTCGCTGCAAACATTAAAACCCGCCGGAGATCTCTTTCAGCCGTCAACATGGCAGATTCGATTGCTGCGCAGTTTGAAGTCTCACTCACCTTGAGTCAAGAGAACGATCTGGTTGTGTTTGAAGACGACTATTGTGACGAAGCTGAGAAGGAATGCGAGATCTGTATGATTGGCCCATGGGAGGCTCGATAAACAGTTATGCGATGAAACTGTTTTTCCGACGTATATGGAACAGTGGTGAGAAGGTTGATATCGTGGAAATCACGGAGGGTCTGTTTCTTTTCAAGTTTCCGGATGAGAATGTGAAGCAACAGATAGTTGGGGGAGGTCCATGGGTTTTCGATGAACGAACCCTCGTCTGGAAAGAGTGGAAGCTTGGTGACCGATCAAAAACGTCGAACTTGATACCTTAGATGTATGGGTACAGGTTTCTGATCTTCCAGTTCACATGATCAAACCTGAATCTGCTGCAAAAGCCACAAGTGTGATGGGGGAAGTTCTTGATACTGACCCGAACATCTCGTTTGGAGACAATGGCTCATACGTCCGATCTAGGGTTCAGATTTGGTTGATTGAACCTTTTCAAAGAGGTGCATATGTAAAAGTCAAGGAGGAAAAAGTCTGGATCGATTTCAGATACGAGAGGATACCGGATATCTGTGTTTGGTGTGGACGGATTAACCACAACAGTGGCGAGTGTGATGACAGAGATGATATGATCAATCTGGGTCTGAAACCTGGATACAGTCGCTGGCTCCTTTTCAAGCCCCCAGTGAAGAAGAAACTGAGCCCTAAGTCGCCAAAGAGTCCCAAGCCCTGCTACTGCACCGATGAATCCCTCAGGCGATGACAGAGAAGCTGAGTTTGAACAAGAACTCCCTGATCAGTCAGAGAAAAACCGGGGTAATGAACAAGCAGACGACCAAATGGACGAGGAAAGTCACCAATGCGGAAAAGTAGATGATGAAAACCACTCTGCTGAAAGCCTTGAAAGTACTGGTACTGCTACCACAAAAACAGTGATGGAACACTTACCCTCCCAAACGATGAAGGAAAAGAGAAAAGATGCAGCTATCATTACCCCGACCAAGTCCCCGTCTAAGGAGGTGGTGAATGGGAAGAAGTCGAAACGAGGTGACACTGTTAGAAATTTGGTGACATCTTTTAATGCAACTGGATGGATAAACAATGAGGATAGAGGACCCTCTACAACTTCCAACGCGAGATCGGCGGCGGCAGCGAGGCACAATGAATCTATTGAGTTGGAACGTGCGGGGATTGGGGAACCCCGACACGGTCCGAACATTACGTGATGTTGTAAAACATCACACCCCTCAACTTATCTTTCTCATGGAGACAAAGTTGACTTCCAGTTACATGGAATATGTGAGAAAACAGATTGGGTATGCAAGTTGCCATTATGTTGATGCGGTGGGGAAAAAAGGAGGGCTAGCGATCATGTGGAAAGACATGGTGAAAGTAACCCGCTATAGTTCCTCGCCACATCACATTGATGTTGCTATTGAAGAAGTTGTTTCAAAGAAGATCTGGCAGTTCACGGGTTTTTACGGCGACCCAGCTAGAGAAGAACGAAGGCATTCCTGGGAGCTACCCCGTAGACTAGCTCTTCAGCCGGATATCCCTTGGCTTGTTGCCGGGGATTTTAACGCTATTACGGCCATGTCAGAAAAAGAAGGTGGTGTTACCTTCAAATTCAGTCAGGTTACGGATTTTAATGAAGTCTTGCAAGAGCTCGAACTGTTTGACCTCGGGTTTGCAGGGAACCCGTACACTTGGTCGAATAGACATGCGGACGAAGCAAACATCCGCGAGAGGCTAGACCGTGCAGTGGGATTCAGGTGGTTGGACCGATACAGAGGCGAAAAAGTTACGCATCTCATCGGACCCAACTCAGACCATTCACCAATCTTGGTGGAATGGGCACCGGCAGTGAACAAGAACAGAGGCAGGAGACGCTTCTTGTTTGAGAACATGTGGTGCCGCCACCATAATTTTCTTAAAGTGATCGAAGAGCACTGGGACTCATCTAGTGGGACTGATTTGCAAGATAAACTAAAGCATCTCTCTCTCAAACTCTCGGTTTGGGCAAGCAGGGAGTTCGGTAGTATCAAAAGGAAGAAAGAAGAGCTCACGAATAGAATTGGGTCACTTGAAGGCCAAACACAAACTGCGTACGTTATATCGCAGATTCGTTTGCTGACTAGTGAACTCAATGAAATCATGGAACGCGAAGAAGTTATGTGCAAACAAAGGGCAAGGACGGATTGGCTACAACAAGGTGATAGAAACACGCGTTTTTTTCATTAAAAAGCTACGGTTAGAATGGCAAGAAATACAATTTCGAGTATCGAAGATGAAGCAGGTTTGTGGCACACGGAAGAAGCTGATATTGTTAACTGTTTGGAAAGGTACTTCGCTACCATCTTCACCACGACAGCCCCATCAATGGAAGAAATAGCACCGGTTTTGCACCACACGACAGAGATGCTCTGCGTGGAGGATAGGCAGCTGCTTGAAGACGACTACACAGTCGAAGAAGTCAAGGCAGCCCTTTTTCAAATGGGGCCCGATAAATCTCCGGGAGTGGACGGTTTCACCGCGGGTTTTTATCAAAAACATTGGGATATTGTTGGTAATGACGTTACAAAGGTATGCCTTTTCGTTCTTAATGAGGGGAATAGTGTTGAAAGTTTCAATTCCACCTTAATTGCTCTTATCCCGAAGACAAAACAACCTCGCAAAGCTAGTGATTTCCGCCCCATTAGTTTATGCAATGTTGTATACAAGTTTATCTCCAAATCTATTGCTAATCGCTTGAAAAAAGTCCTTCACAAGTTAATGGAAGAGAATCAGAGCGCTTTTGTCCCGGGGAGGTTGATATCGGACAACATACTCACGGCTTTTGATGTTATTCACTCCCTCAAAACCCAGAAAAAGGGTAAAGAGGGTTTTCTAGCTTTAAAAGTTGACATGAGTAAGGCTTATGACATATTGGAATGGAAAGTTCTGAGAGAGACGATGACGCACATGGGTTTTGGCCCTAAGTTTATCAATGCTATTATGAATTGTGTCTCCACGGTTTCCTACAGCTTCGTCAGGAATGGTGTTGTGGTGGGTAATGTTAAACCTGAGAGGGGATTAAGACAGGGGTGCCCGCTTTCCCCCTATCTTTTTCTCCTTTGCATTGAACTACTTTCTAGATCTGTTACTGCTGCGGTTGAGGAAGGAGAGCTCAGCGATGTCACGACTTCTAGGGGTGGACCAGAGGTCTCCCATCTATTTTTTGCTGACGATAGTCTCTTTTTTACACAGGCTAATACGGAGGACATTGCAAAACTTATGGATATTATTAACATGTATGGCCGCGCCTCGGGTCAGCAGCTGAACCTTAGTAAGTCAGCCATTGTTTTCTCTTTAAACACAAATGCCGCTACAAGAGAAGAAATTCTAACCCAGTGTGGGGTAAACGAAGTTGCTCAATATGATACTTATCTCGGTTTGCCTACGACAATGGGGAAGAAAAAATCCATCACTTTTGCTCACCTGATAGAAAGGCTGCTCTCCAAACTCAAGGGATGGAAGGAACGTACACTATCTGTTGGAGGTAAGGAAGTCCTCATCTGCGCAGTGGCCCAAGCTATTCCTACATATGCCATGTCTTGCTTCAAACTTCCCGATGGCACTTGTGATAGGATGGAGCAACTTATTAGACAATTCTGGTGGAGCAAAGCAGAAAAATAGAGAGGTATTTGTTGGGTTAGTTGAGAGAAAATTCAGCGTAGCAAAGAACGAGGAGGCCTAGCCTTCAAAGATCTCAAGTTATTCAATGATGTGATGCTAGCAAAGAAAATTTGGAGAATCTTGAGGTACCCAAACTCGTTACTTAGTAGAGTATTAAAGGCAAAATATTTCAAGAATGATCAATTTTTGCAGGCTAAGTGTGCACAAGAGATTCCGGCGGGGAGACCTCCGTGTACACCGTATGTAGAAGATCAGAGATCGCACAGGAAGAGTGGGGTTGTGTGTAGGGAGAGAGTAAGGCAGTAGTAATGTCTGAGAGAGAGACAGAGGTTTGGCAGAGCTTCCGCGTATGGCAGGTGTGTTCTTCCTTTGTATGGAAAGGTTAACGTCCTATATATAGCAGGGAACGTGACCGTTGTAGTGTGGTTAATGCGCCCATTGATGGCGGCTTAATTAGCTTAACCATAACGGCACGTTCGTCCGAATATATAGGGACCGTTACAGCACGTTGTGCGCGAATACCGGAACCGTTACGAGGTTGACCGGGTTTGACCGGATTGACCGGGTTTATGGAGCTCGTGCCATAAATCTCTCAAAACAGTTACTAAAGGTCGCGTGCGGGCTTGGCTCGCACGCGACAGGACTTACTCTAGCCTCCAAACCACTAAGTCCCTACAAGTCCCGTGCAGTGGTATGCGAGGGCTCTGTCTCGCAGCCCCCACATGGATCAGCTCGGCTGGTGATCCAGTGTGTGTGGAGCACAATATGGTGTGCTGGATGGTTGCCACGTGGCCAGGATCTGTCAGCTCAGAAAGCACTATCTACATTAGCCCCCTTTCTGCGCGTGAAGACTCATAGCTGTATAGACTTCCATGCGCGGAAACCAACATACGCGTCGCTGCCACGCACCAATTCAAATACGGGTAAGTTCAGCCCCCGTGCGTGCCATTATGACCTAAAACCCCTAGAGTCGTGCCGTCTGGCCTTTAGGGTTTTAGGCGTGACGTCAGCTTGTCCTGTGATTGCGCGATTCGACGGTGACAGTTGCGATTCGACTACTGAAAGGACGCAACCTTTCATTGTTTTTGGATAAATACTTTGTATCCTCCATTGTTGCAAAGAATCACTTCTTTCTCTTAAAGTGAATGGTACCCGGAGATCTTCGAGAGCAGATTCAGATAATCAATCACCAGTTCAGAACTGCAAATCGTCTTCTTCAATTGTGCATATCCAGGCAGGCTTCACGAAAACAAGGTTGGCCTTGTTCAATTTCGATTTAAAATACCAGTGTATGCTTTGAACTGTGTTGGATCTGCAAACTCATGAAACTTGTGAAGAAGCTTTGATCTTTGAACCCACTTTTGCTTTAGTCCTTCAATAATAAGAACTTCGGCTGTGGGGTTTTGAAATCACTGATAATGCAACCCTCTAATTTCTGCAATTGATACCAGAAACTGTTCATCTTTCTTTCCCATAGACCTTGAATCTCGAAATTCAAACTGAAGTGTAGCACCTTTCTCCCCCCTTTTTCTTGCTCTTCCGCAGGAATGGCCAAGACAAAAGGAACCAGACCCGCCAAGGAAGATGAAGAGATACCCGATCTTCCGCAGGCTTTCTGGCGAAAAGCCCCCTATCTAGGTGGCAAAGATTTCTACCATGCGAGGGTTAAGGCGAAGAGAATGCCTACTCCTGTCCCAATTGAGGGATTGCTAACACTGACTCCCCCGGTTAACTCAGCCTTGCTCGAGTTAATTGGCTCCGAGGATGTGGTTCGATTAGGAATCGAAAACGGGTACTTCCCCTACACTGCGATTTCTACCCAAGCTTTTGTCCAGAAATTGGACTACATGGACGAGTGGATTGACCATGTGTTGACCAATCATGCTGCGACTCTTGATGAAGTCGGCGTGTACTTCGCTGTTCGTGCTATGAAGGGTGCTGCCGTGAAGCTGGACCAGTCCATGCTTCTAGACCTTCTTTCCCGCTACTCGCCTGCGACTCACACATTCCACTTTGCTGAGTTCGTGGCTGCCCCTACACTCGAGGACGTGCATATGCTGTACGATCTTTCTCCCATGGGTGAAGTGGACCCTTTGAGTCATTTGAGGACGGCTGCGGAGATTGCTTTGTACACGCAGATGGAGGAATGCCTATCGGAGGTAAAGAAAATCTCCACCCGGTGGACCACTACCAAGGCTCTTCCAAACTGGCAGTTGGTTGATACGTCCGCGAAGAACACCTGGAACAAATGGTTGCAGTACTTCTTTCGAGATTACGCGAACAGCAGCATCACCAAGAAGCTTCTGAGTGAGAACCCAGAGGCCGAGAATTACGTGGAGGGTAAAGGCTATCACTTGACCCTTTGTGCTTTCCTCTGTGCATGGTTGTCAAGGTATTTGATTGACGGTCACCCACATGATGGGGTCTTTTACCACGTTCTGCCGCTTGCTGTGAGGCTCGCCCTCGGCCAGAGAGTCGCACTCGGACCCTTGGTCTTGGGCACGCTGTACTATAGGCTTGATCAGCTGGTCCTGGCCATGAAAGAGTCGCGTGGTCGCCTCGATATACTGACTTTCGTCAACATTTCTTTCTTGACGATGTGGGTCTTCGAGCGATGGCCATCCTATGCTCCAACTGCTCTTAAACCCGACAAGTGGTGTCCCCCAGGCGAGACGGAGAAGCGTAACAGTGGCAGGGCTGCGAGGTGGTTCGGAGCAAACAATACCAAATGCGCTTGGATTTTGATCTGTGACAAGCGGCGAGAGTTTACTGCCAGGCCTTATGCCACGCGCATCGAGAACGTGCGATGGTTTCCAAAGCTGTATCCCTCTAAGGGTGTCGTCTTCTCAGAAGAGCTTCTCTTTGAAGAGGCATCGCATTTCCATGAGCGCTATCGCGAGTTCTTTCGCTGGTGTCTACGAGGTTCCCTTCCTGCCCTCGCAGAGCATATTCGTGAGCTCGCGCCAAGGTATGAGAGGATTACCGTGGATGTTGACCCCACTCGAGTTTCTCCCCAGTTCGGCTTTGATGCAGTGGCACCATCAATCTGGCCCCAGTCCATTATCAGAGGTTGCTATAAGCTCTTGCTAACAAAGCGCATTATTCACTTGCGAGTTTGGCATCATAGCTTAGCTTTGACATTGCTTTAGGTTTGAAGCAAACTGATGTGGACTGGGTGGTTCGGATGCGCCTCACCTACCCCCAATCATTTGTGAGATCTCTGGAGATAGGGCCCTTCGACTGGAGGCTGTTTCTTACTGAAGCCATTTGGATTTTGGAGCAGCTGTCTGCGGCTACGCCTGCGACCGTCTCTGTCCAGAGTGCTGAATTGCTTTGTGGCATGTGCCAAAATCTCCTGACCAAAGTTCAAGGCAGGCTGGGTTTCAGATTTCTTATGAAAAGAGTTACCCTGATTCGCGCAGCCGTAACTTTGAAGCTCGGCCACCAGAACCTCGCAGCTGAGAAGCAGAAGGTGGAGCAGCAAAAGCAAAAGGTTGACGAAGCTCTGAAGCTCTATCATGAAATGAATGCCAGGTGCGAGCAACTGAAACAAGAAGTGGAGCAGGTAGAGAAGCTGAGCCATCAGTTCGCGCCCCATGATTCCTTGATCAAGAATTTGCTTTGACTTTTTTGAATTTTGAAAAATAGCAAGGGAATTAGCTGAAACATTAATGTAATGTTTGAAAACATTAATGTAATGTTGCTAGGGTTTCTCTCCCCTTTTTTTTTAACAACAAGAATCGACTTGCCCGTTTTGCCCTTTCCGGGATTTAATAGGATATCTCTGTGCATATCCAATTATGACATCAGCAATTGATACTCTGCTTGATTTTCGTGCTAATTTCTCGGAAGATAAGCACGCTTTCGTTGGGAAGTCCATCCGAATCATGACCATCCGTCATTTATTAGGATACGCAACTGAATCGTCGTAGCCTTTAGTAGGGTAATTGATCGTTACCGCTTTTCAATGTGTAAGTGATTGACCTTACCCTCTTTTCGAATTCTGCTGATTCATCTTAGCAACTGAAGAGTCTCCACAAGGTCTATATAAACCCTGTCTTTGCCATTTGGGTTCTTCATCCCAAAAATGTGCTTTGCCGTGAGTCCTTACGACTGATGGCTTCAACGCTTGTTTTTCGTTGATTCATGGCAACTTCAAGTTGTGAATCCTGAGTTTGCGCTTTGTGCTATAGAAATAGTTTTCAAGATCCACTTTATGAGGCTTATTGCTCTTTATAACCATCGTAAAGAAGATGGAGATGATGTCTCATGTGTGTTCGAAGAACTTTCTTCGTGTATTATGTTTGCAGGTCATGTTTCCGGCCGCCTCCCGGTGAGGTGCAGCGCCGAAGTGACCGTGCTAACGTCGCGTAATGAACGGCAAAATTCTCCTCCAGCATCCCTGGAGGAGGATTTCTTGCCTCTTCGTTCTTGAACTCAGGAGGCTCGTCAATGCCCTTGTCTATCATGACAAGGAACCCATCACCAGAGGAATGATTGCTTCCCCTGTTTTGCACGGCGGCATACGCCGGAACAGGAGGTTCCTCCGGTGCCTATCTTGATCAGACAGAGGCCTTTGTCAGCCCTTGGGGTCTTGGACGTACCGTTACCCAGATCTTGCCGCTAGGGACGTAGCGAATGACGAGTTGATCTCTTCGCAGCAACATCCCTTTTGCTATAGATCTTTGGCCGCAGATCTGTGTATTGCATAGCCGGTGTTAGGACCGGTGGGTTCATCCTTTCTCAGTTAGGATTCCCTCGATGTGTTACTTCTCGCTTGTAAGCTACTTTTCGAATGTATTGTAAGCCATGTTGGCTGTGTAGTTAGATTTGAGCTTTTTCGCTTGTAAGCTGCTATCTAGACAGATAAATTGTAAGTCTTTTCGACTCATAACGATAAATAGTCTTTTGTATTATCTGCTGTTTTGTTACAACAAAATACAATTTCGCGTGCGCTTCGGCATATTTCGCCTTGCATAATGCTATGTACACGTTTCGCATTTGCCATCTGCCATATGAATTCGCAGATGTTTCACTAGATCGTTCGAGATCGTATTTTCGCAGCTATGTCATATTGGTAGTTGGGCTTGTGATTAGCTTTCAGATTCACGTGCTATCATATCAGATAGACCTTTGTAGATCACTTAAGATCATTTTTCACAATATTGCTATCGCATTTGTATAATGTTGCGATCACCGCAGATAGGCTTGGAAGATCATTTAAGATCATTTTTCGCATGAGTTGCCATCGTAGTAGATAGGCTTTAGTAGATCAATTAAGATCGTTCTTCGCATGAGTTGCTATCGTAGTAGATAGGCTTTAAGAGATCAATTAAGATCGTTTTTCGCATGAGTTGCTATCGCAGCAGATAGGCTTTAGAAGATCAATTAAGATCATTTTGCATGAGTTGCTATCGTAGCAGATAGGCTTTAGAAGATCAATTAAGATCATTTTGCATAGGCTGCTATCGTAACAGATAGGCTTGGAGGATCAATTAAGATCGCATTTGCATAGGATGCTATCGTAACAGATAGGCTTAGATGTGTTGGAATAGATGCCCTAGAGGCAATCTAGTTTAGTATGAATTTGTAATTGGCTAGAAATTCATTTATTATTTATTGGATATTTAATATAATGAAGTCCTTAGATTTACAATCGTGTTGTTTATCTTAAATATCCCTAGTCAAGTATAATGATTAAATGGGACAATCATCTATAGACTAGTATGGGGTTGGATTGATATGGAGATATCACGATCCAACACATAGGTGTGCATTACGGAATGTTGCACTGGATTGACCCATCACCGAGAAGGCTACATACACGTTATGTTGAGTCACAAGTGCTTCTCGGGTACAATGGTATTGTCATCCTTAGACTTGAAGTCACTAGATATTCTAGTTGTGGATCATTGTGATCTTGGTAGCGTTAAACGCTACACCGTAACTGGGTAGTTATAAAGGCGTGTACTGGATACAATGAGAAGCAAGCTTAGAGATCGTAGTGGACGTAGAGAGGATTTGCCCCTCCCACATAACGGGAGCAAATATCCAAGGCCACTCGAGGATAGTGCTTATAGAATGTCTGGCCAGACTCAAATAAATCAATATATGAGATATTGATGTTATTTGCACGAATAAGGCTATTCCATGGATCGAGAAACTAGGGATTGGATATACGAGTGTGACTTGTATGTCTCGTGTCCAATCCGGATATGGAGGCAAAGGGATGAGACAATTACTTGTACAAGGTTGTCTAGATGACTATTCTATTAGTTGGCTAGAATGGATGTTTTGCTAGAAACCGCTCCATATTAGCAAGGAGTTGCTACCAACTAGATAGAACCTATGGGGTCACACGCTATATAGAGTTGTACTAGATTGTGGAATTAATTAATTGGATTAATTAACTAGAAGGATCACTTTGCAAACCCTTGCAAACTTAGTAGGGACTAATTTGCAAGGAAGGGACTAAATTGAATTCTAGTAGGACTAGAATAAGTCCTTTAGGTAGTTAACAAGGAGTTGTTGGACTATATAAAGGACCCTCCTCCTTCCTTCCCTACACACTTTTATGCTCTAGAGAGAACATAATAAGAGTAGGAGAGAACAAAGGAGAGAGAGAGCAAGCCACAAAGAGGGACGCCGCCCCCTTTGCCGCCGCCCCCTTGTCCCCGACGCCACAAAGGGCCGAGCCCCTTTTGGTGCCTCGTTTTGCGTGATTTCTTCACCCTCCTTTCAATCCGGGCTAGCACCAAGGTGATTGGAGATCTAGGAACAACTCTAGGCGTGGATCAACTATAGAGAACGTGACACTATTCGCGTTTGAAGTCATCAAGGAGAACCCAAAGGTGTGTTTATGATTTCTTACCTTCACTATCGTTATGCATCTAGACTTGTGATCCTTGGAGGGTTTTGCATGGTTGTTTGTTTGATTATGCTTCCGTTTGCGCGATCCATGAATCAAAACCCTACAGTGGTATCAGAGCCACAGGTCATAGAGCATAAACGTAGTTTATGTGTTACATTCTTGTTGTTTTACACCTTAATTTGTTGTTTATCGCGTAAAACAAGACAAATCAAGCATTGGATGCAATTTGTCAAAGAATTAATCATAACAAGACCCAATTATTGCATTGGATGCATGAATTGGTGAGTTTGAGAAATTTTAGGATCTTAGATCTAGGGTTTGGGCATCCTTGGGGAAGAAGGAGTTCTCCCACAACAAGGAAACAACCAAACTTGGGCTCCAAGCAAGGAGGTTGTTTTGGAAACAACCTCCACAAGGAAGGTTCGGCCCCTAGGGAGCCGCCCCCCTTGCTTGCCGCCCAAGCTTGGCACCCTAAGGGGGCGGGCGGCCCTAACCCGCGGGCCTAGCTTGCGGGTTTTGGGCCGGGCCGGCCCTAGGGCTTTATGGTTCACTTATTTGGGCCCGGGCAATTGGATTGTTGGGCCCATGGACCGTTTTAACCCTAGAAATCCTAAAATCAATTAAAATTGACCAAGCGCGTTAAAATTGGATTTTAACTGTTTATGTGCAAATCGCATGGTGATTGGATATGGCCTTAGGATGTGGTTTGATGTGGATGTTTAATTTTGTGGTTTGGTTTTACGGCCTGCGAGCTGATCAATTAATTGTAATAATTAATTAGGGTTTTATGGCCTGCGTGCCATTTTTTTCTCAACTTGTGAGATTTATTTTATTTAGTATAGATATTAGATAGTGCTAGATAAAGTAGATTGTTAGCCAAGATTGAAGAAAAGAAGCCCAAAGCCAAAGGAGCCACAAAAGATGGAGCATGGAGCATGGAGCACACCACATGACTATGAAGGATGGACCAAAAGATCAAGACGCATGGAGATGTGTGTTTGTTTAGGGTTCATAGATAATTCCATTGGCTTGGAATTATCTTAGTCTAGAAAAGGCCATATCCACATCACGTTTAATTTCTGTTTTGTGGTTGTTTATTTATTGTCTTATTATTTGTGTGGTTGGTGTATGGATGATGCATGCAATTAGGATAATAAGATAATTAGACAACCCGGATCTATTATTTGGAGTTGTGCCCAAACTCAAATAGATAGATTAGTTGATATTGATCAACAAAATAATTAAAATTGAAGAAAAATCCCTCAAATTTTAAATATTGTGTTCTTGCCTTCTCGTTATTTAAACACTCATTATCATCATTATTTATCGAGTTCGTGCGTGCCAAAGCATGGCGACTTGGTTCATAATGATGGAATGCGATGGCACGTAACAATGTGCAATTGTTTAGATAAGAGGTTGAGCACAACTAGGCTATTAATTTGATTAAGAAACCTAGAGGCAATCAATTGGGATTATCCATATGGATGGATAAATAAGGAGTTATTTGCCCGATTGAACCAAGAGTTGCATATGGGATGCAATTGGAATTGTTCCTACCTAAGAAGTAATTGAATTATGGGTGACTTGCCAAAGCAAGCTCATAAGGAGATGAAAAAGATGGATCTTGGCCCACTAGAAAATATAAGGATATTTTCCGCATTAATATCTTGAGGGTTATTAATCCGTAGTAAAATAGTGGGAGCTATATTTAATAAACTAGCCATTATTAAATATAGTCAAAAATTCACAAATACTAAAACTTGCGTATTTTCCTTTTTGTAGAATTCCAAATGGCAAACAACTCATCGAGTTCACAACATTCCCTACGATCTGTCCTTGAGAAGGAAAAGCTCTCAGGAACCAACTTTCTCGATTGGTACAGAAACTTGAGAATTGTTCTCAAGCAAGAGAAAAAGCTGTACGCAATAGAGGAGCAAGTTCCAGAAGGTCCAGAGAATCAGACACCTGCTGCCTTAAAGGCGTATCAAAAGCGTGTTGATGACGCTAATGATGCGGCCTGCCTAATGCTTTGCACCATGACCTCTGAGCTTCAGAAGCAACATGAGAACATGAATGTTGTCGATATGATCGAACATCTAAAGCAGCTCTTCCAAGAGCAGGCGAGGGTAGAGAGGTATGAGGTCTCAAAGGCACTGTTCAAATGTCATCTGGCAGAAGGGAACCCGGTGGGACCCCATGTACTCCGAATGATCGGGTACTTGGAGAATCTCGCCCGGCTAGGGTTCCCGGTCGGCCAAGAGTTGGCAACCGATCTCGTGTTGCAATCGTTGCCCGAGAGTTATGGACAGTTCATTATGAACTATAACATGAACGAGATCGTTAAACCACTGCCAGATTTGCTCAACATGTTGAGGACGGCTGAACAAAGCATCAACAAGGGTAAGGGCAAGGCCATTATGATGGTGCATAAAGGAAAGGGTAAAAAGTTTGCCTCTTCCTCCAAGGGCAAAGGCAAGTCAGTTGCTAAGTCCAAGGAACAAGCCCTTAAGCCTGTTGGTGGGATTGCCAAGGTCGTGACTAAAGGTGAATGTCACTACTGTAGTCAACCTGGACACTGGAGGAGGAACTGCCCAAAATATCTGGAGGACAAGCGGCTTGGAATAGTGATTCCACCACCACCAGGTATTTTTGTTGTAGATGTCAATTTAACTGTCTCTACATCATGGGTATTAGATACTGGATGTGGATCTCATATTTGTCGAAATATGCAGGATCTAAAGAGAAGTAAAAGATTGGCTAAAGGGGAGGTAGATCTGCGCGTTGGGAATGGAGCAAAGGTTGCTGCGTTGGCCATTGGCGTTTGCGAGCTATCTCTGCCTTCAGGATTAGTTTTAGAATTAAATAATTGCTATTTTGTGCCTGCTATGAGCAGAAACATTATTTCTATTTCTTGTTTGGACAAGGAAGGTTTTATTATTTCAATAAAGAACAATTGTTGTTCCTTTTATTTGAATAATATTCACTATTTTAGTGCGCAATTATTTAATGGACTTTATGTCCTTGATCTAAGTAATCCTGTCTACAACATTAATACCAAGCGGATTAAAATAAATGATTTAAATCCTGCTTATTTATGGCACTGTCGTTTAGGCCACATAAATGAGAAACGTGTATCTAGACTCCATAAAGATGGATTACTAGACTCATTTGATTTTGAATCATATGAGACATGTGAGGCTTGTTTATTGGGAAAAATGACAAAGTCCCCTTTCAATAAGAAAGGTGAGAGGACTAGTGAGCAATTGGCACTCATACATACCGATGTGTGTGGGCCATTTGCCACGCCTGCCAGGGGTGGTTATGTCTACTTCATTACATTTACTGATGATTACAGTAGATATGGATTTGTGTACCTTATGAGGGCAAAATCCGAATCCTTTGAAGTGTTCAAAGAATTCAAGAATGAAGTAGAGAAGCAACTTGGCAAAAGTATCAAGGCTTTACGATCGGATCGTGGAGGAGAATACTTGAGCCAAGAGTTTGACGACTATCTTAGAGAGTGTGGGATCGTGTCCCAACTCACTCCACCCGGAACGCCACAATGGAATGGCGTGTCCGAGAGGAGGAATCGAACCCTATTAGATATGGTTCGGTCTATGATGTGTCAAACCGATCTTCCATTATCATTTTGGGGCTACGCTCTATTAAGTGCAGCTTTTACCATTAACCGTGTTCCATCTAAATCATGGAATCACTCTTTCGAAGAGTGGTTGTCCTTCCAATGAGATTGAGAAGGAACGCATGAGTAGGATTCCCTATGCCTCGGCCATAGGATCCATCATGTACGCCATGTTATGTACTAGACCAGATGTGTCATATGCCTTGAGTATGACAAGCAGATACCAATCCAATCCGGGTGAGAGTCACTGGATTGCTGTCAAGAACATCCTAAAGTACTTGAGAAGAACTAAGGATGCTTTCTTGATGTTTGGCGGTGAGGAAGAGTTGCGTGTAAGGGGTTACACTGATGCAAGCTTCCAAACCGATAGAGATGACTTTAGATCACAGTCGGGATATGTGTTTTGCCTGAATGGAGCAGCGGTGAGCTGGAAGAGTTCCAAGCAAGAGACGGTAGCTGATTCTACAACAGAGGCTGAGTACATTGCTGCAAATGGCGCAGCAAAGGAGGCTGTTTGGATCAGAAAGTTTGTTTCTGAACTTGGTGTGGTCCCTAGCATTGCGGATCCAGTGGAGTTGTTCTGTGACAACACTGGGGCGATCGCGCAATCAAAGGAACCAAGATCGCACCAGAAGTCCAAGCACGTGCTCAGGAAGTTCCATCTGATTCGAGATATTATCGATAGAGGAGACGTTCGGATATGCAAGATTCCTACAGATGATAATCTGTCAGACCCGCTTACGAAGCCTCTCACGCAGTGGAAGCATGAAGGGCACACTAGGAGTATGGGCATACGAGATGCGCCAGATTGGCTCTAGTGCAAGTGGGAGACTGTTGGAATAGATGCCCTAGAGGCAATCTAGTTTAGTATGAATTTGTAATTGGCTAGAAATTCATTTATTATTTATTGGATATTTAATATAATGAAGTCCTTAGATTTACAATCGTGTTGTTTATCTTAAATATCCCTAGTCAAGTATAATGATTAAATGGGACAATCATCTATAGACTAGTATGGGGTTGGATTGATATGGAGATATCACGATCCAACACATAGGTGTGCATTACGGAATGTTGCACTGGATTGACCCATCACCGAGAAGGCTACATACACGTTATGTTGAGTCACAAGTGCTTCTCGGGTACAATGGTATTGTCATCCTTAGACTTGAAGTCACTAGATATTCTAGTTGTGGATCATTGTGATCTTGGTAGCGTTAAACGCTACACCGTAACTGGGTAGTTATAAAGGCGTGTACTGGATACAATGAGAAGCAAGCTTAGAGATCGTAGTGGACGTAGAGAGGATTTGCCCCTCCCACATAACGGGAGCAAATATCCAAGGCCACTCGAGGATAGTGCTTATAGAATGTCTGGCCAGACTCAAATAAATCAATATATGAGATATTGATGTTATTTGCACGAATAAGGCTATTCCATGGATCGAGAAACTAGGGATTGGATATACGAGTGTGACTTGTATGTCTCGTGTCCAATCCGGATATGGAGGCAAAGGGATGAGACAATTACTTGTACAAGGTTGTCTAGATGACTATTCTATTAGTTGGCTAGAATGGATGTTTTGCTAGAAACCGCTCCATATTAGCAAGGAGTTGCTACCAACTAGATAGAACCTATGGGGTCACATGCTATATAGAGTTGTACTAGATTGTGGAATTAATTAATTGGATTAATTAATTAGAAGGATCACTTTGCAAACCCTTGCAAACTTAGTAGGGACTAATTTGCAAGGAAGGGACTAAATTGAATTCTAGTAGGACTAGAATAAGTCCTTTAGGTAGTTAACAAGGAGTTGTTGGACTATATAAAGGACCCTCCTCCTTCCTTCCCTACACACTTTTATGCTCTAGAGAGAACATAATAAGAGTAGGAGAGAACAAAGGAGAGAGAGAGCAAGCCACAAAGAGGGACGCCGCCCCCTTTGCCGCCGCCCCCTTGTCCCCGACGCCACAAAGGGCCGAGCCCCTTTTGGTGCCTCGTTTTGCGTGATTTCTTCACCCTCCTTTCAATCCGGGCTAGCACCAAGGTGATTGGAGATCTAGGAACAACTCTAGGCGTGGATCAACTATAGAGAACGTGACACTATTCGCGTTTGAAGTCATCAAGGAGAACCCAAAGGTGTGTTTATGATTTCTTACCTTCACTATCGTTATGCATCTAGACTTGTGATCCTTGGAGGGTTTTGCATGGTTGTTTGTTTGATTATGCTTCCGTTTGCGCGATCCATGAATCAAAACCCTACAAGATGATCAATTAAGATCGCATTTCGCGTGAGCTGCTATCGTGACAGATAGGCTTAGGTGATCAATTAAGATCGCATTTGCATAGGCTGCTATCGTAACAGATAGGCTTAGATGATCAATTAAGATCGCATTTGCATAGGCTGCTATCGTAACAGATAGGCTTAGATGATCAATTAAGATCGCATTTCGCGTGAGCTCCTATCGTGACAGATAGGCTTAGGTGATCAATTAAGATCGCATTTGCATAGGCTGCTATCGTAACAGATAAGCTTAGATGATCAATTAAGATCGCATTTCGCAGACTGCTATTGTAGCGAATAACCCATTGTTAACAGTTATAACAAACTGAAATAAAGCAAAATTGACATCTAGAAATATGAAGTTTCTCATTTGGGAGAATTTTCTTATTATAACGCTCTCATATGGGAGAGATGAGATTACAATCCTCTCATATGGGAGAGGAGATTGTGTAAATCGTAGCCATACAAGACATTAAGCGACGTTATAATAAAACGCATGAAATGAGAGAAGTCAGGGATAGTACTTCTTAATCCAGCGCATGTTGACTGAACTCGGGGTTGAGGTTGTTCCGTGCAACCTTCGTATGCTGCAGTAGCCACTGTCGAAGACTTCTGTGACTTCGAAGGGTCCTTCCCAATTGGCTGCGAACTTTGGGTGAGTCGCTTCTCGCATACAGTGGTCAGATGCGCGCAAGACCAAGTCTCCAACTGCGAAATTTCTTCGCTGGACAGTCTTATTGTAAGCGCGAGCGATCCTTTCTTGATACCGCTTGTTGGTCCTCTTCGCTTGTTCTCGCTTTTCTTCCAGCAAGACCAGGTCATGATCACGTTGATTTTCGTAGAGTGCGTGAAAGGCTAACCTTGCCGAATTGACTCTCACCTCCGCAGGTACCACAGCTTCGGCCCCATAACATAGTAGGAATGGTGAGGCCCCCGTGGGTGTCCTTGGAGAAGTTCGGTAAGCCCATAGAGCTATGCTTAGAGAGTCGGCCCACTTCTTGTGGTCATCTGCGACCATCTTGCTCAAAATCCTCAACAGCGTTTTGTTGGTCGCTTCGGCTTGTCCGTTCCCCTTCGGGTAATAAGGGTAGAACATATCTGCCTGATATTGTACTCCACTAACTTCGCAGCTACCTGGCGATTAACAAAGGGAGTACCATTATCTGAAAGAATGGTGTTTGGGATTCCGAACCTGCATATGATGTTTTCATGAATGAAGTTGACCACAGCTAGCGCATTTGCCGTCTTGAGTGGTACTGCCTCCACCCATTTGGTGAATAGCTCAGTTGCAGTGAGAATAAAATGATTCCCGTGTGACGTTGGTCGGATGGGACCGATGAAGTCCAGAGCCCATGTGTGAAATGGCCATGGCGTCCCTAATGCATGTAGATCCACGGCGGGAGCGTGCACTAGGTTTCCTTTGAATTGGCACTCCTGGCAGCGTCGCGCTTTGGTGCGGCAATCAACCTCCATCGTGGGCCAGAAATATCCAATTGAGAGGAGCTGCCTGCATAATTTCGCACCTCCTTGGTGTTCCACCTGATGAGAAAGGTCCATGACCTCTTGTGCTTCTCTGCCGTCCAGACATCGCAGCAAGTTGCCCTCATGACCTCTTCGCCAAAGCAGGTTTTCCTGTACTACATATCGAGATTCTTTCCTCTTCAATTTCTCGGCTTCTTTTCTCGATTCAGGCACGGTGCCCTGGGTGAGAAAATCAAAGAGTGGCTTCCTCCAATCCGCGTCATCATCAGTTAGAGCGATGAGTAGAGAATCTTTGATTAGTGCGCAACTTTCGCACTTCCCTTGTATCAGGGCAGCAGCTGTCGACATGTCTGGCCAATGAATGCCATATCTCTGAGCCTTTCGATAGATTGACACCTCGCTTTCTCCGCAAGCATGTTGGTGAATCTTCTCTAGCAGAAATTGTCCCTCTTGCTCGGAAACACATCGCATGAGTATTCCACCAGGGCCTTTGTAGTAAAGGGTGTTGTCATGTATGCAGTACCCCTTTGTGAGTGCCCAGCCTTCACTGCTTGTGCCTTCTGCAATAGCTTGTAGGATTGCTTTTCTCCAGTCCGTGTCATCCATGTGTTCGTCGTCGCACGCATCTTCTGTCAATGCCGACGATGTTCGCACTTCAATGGAGATCCTTGCGGGACATTTGTCTGTGCTGACCTTAGATCCCAAGGTTGCCAAAGCATCTGCATGCCTATTGTCTGCTCGGGGCTTGTGCTCGTACCTTACATCGCAGAATTGCTGTACCAGCTTTTGTACTAGAGTCCGATAACATAGAAGGTTAATCTCCTTCAAACCGTACTCGCCCGAGGCTTGCTTGACGATCAACTTGGAGTCTCCCATGACCGTCAGATTGCTTACTTCCAAAGCTTTCGCCGCACGGAGCCCCGCGATGAGAGCCTCATATTCCGCTTCATTGTTTGTGACTGCGAAGTTGAGCTTGGCAGACATCTGTATGACCTCTCCATCCGGCTTGGTCAAGACTATCCCAATGCCTCCACCTTTCCTTGTTGACGAGCCGTCGAAGTGGAGCGTCCAATAGGGCACGTCGATTGCATAGATTTCAGGGCCTTCGAGCTCTTCTTCGATCACGGGCTCGTGGCTGTTGTCGGGGAACTGTGCCAACAGATCCGCTACCGCCTGCGACTTGATCGCTCGCGGTCTTACGCATGTGATATCATATTGAGAGATGGTCATGTACCATTTCGCCAATCTCCCGCCAGGAGTGGTGTGAGTTAGCAGATATCGTATGGGATCGCTTTTGGTAACCACTACTACTTTATGCGACGCAAAGTAGTGTTTCAACTTCTCTATTACGAAGAACAAAGCAAGGCAATGACGTTCGATGTCTGTGTACCTTGATTTAGCAGGCTGCACGATGCGAGAGATGTAGTAGATAGGCCTCTCTTGGCCTTCGTACTCCTGAGCTAAGAGTGCTCCTATGGATCTTCTTGTGGACGTCAGATATAACAGAAGGGGTGATCCCAGCTGAGGTGCGATCATTATTTTGGAAGACGTCAGCAGATCCTTCAGCTTTTTGAACGCCGCTTCGTGCTCTGGAGTCCAGCTATATACAGCGTCTTTCTTGAGAAGGGCACTAAAACAGCAGGTGATTTCAGCAATCGCTGGGATGAATCTCCGCAGATATGATAGCTTTCCCAAGAATGTTTTCAAAGCACTTTGGTTATGGGGCGGCGTCATGCCAGTGATAGCCGATACTTTCGCAGGGTCAGGCTCGATCCCCTGGCGATGAACCACGCATCCCAAGAATTTCCCTGATGTTACCCCGAATGCGCATTTCATAGGATTCATCTTCAGTTGAAAGCGTCTGCATCTATTGAACACTTTCCGTAAATCCGCGAGATGATCTGCTTCCTGCTTGGATTTAACCACAAGGTCGTCCACATAAAACTCCACCTCCTTGTGCATCATATCGTGGAACAGGCCCATCATGGCCCGCTGATAGGTCGCACCTGCGTTTTTAAGACCGAACGGCATCACTGTGTAGTTGAACACCCCCACCGGAGTGATGAATGCAGTTTTCCGAGCGTCTTCAGGGTCCATCTTGATCTGGTTGTACCCGCTGAAGCCGTCCATGAAACTGAACATGCGATGGCCTGCTGTTGAATCGATAAGCAAATCGATGTTAGGCAGTGGAAAATCGTCCTTGGGGCAGAAGCGATTGAGATCTCGGAAGTCCACGCAGATGCGGAGCTGTCCGTTCTTCTTCACCACTGGCACGATGTTGGCCAGCCACGTGGGATGATGATTCGGCTCTATGAATTTGGCATCCAGGAGTTTGACAATCTCCTGCTTGATTTTCACGTTAAGCTCCGGCCTGAAGCTTCTTGTGCTCTGCTTTACCGGCTTAGACCCTGGAATGATGTCTAAGCGGTGCATAGTGATGCTTGTATCCAGTCCCGGCATCTCATCATACTCCCATGCGAACACATCCTTGTATTCAGTTAGGAGCTGTAGCAGTCCTTGCTCCTCCTGGCTTGTGAGGTCCGCACTTAGAAAGACTGGCCTTTTCTTTTCCTCGTTCGGGCTGAGGAACACTTCCTTTAGCTCTTGCTTTTGTGGTCTGGGCCTGTCTTCCATGCATTCGGGTGCTTCTTTGAGTTTCTCTTCTGGAGCGCCCTGTGTCGGCTTTTCCGTCAGCGCAATTTGCTCGATTTGATTGATTTGCCCAGGGATATCCCCACGTCCGTGTGAGGACATCCCCGCGCACCTTCATATGCGATAGCATTTCTTCCCATTGGTGTAGAAGCTCTCTATCTCCTTGCCTTCGGGGTCATGCTTTGCGATTCTCTTCAGAGTATACACATCTTCCGATGGTATGCGATACGCGGCGCCTCTTCGCGTGTAGGCGGCTTTTCTTTGGCATTTTCTCTTGTCACCATTACTCCCGCTGGTGACTGATCCTTGATATCCTCCCATAGGGGTATAGGAGTGGGATTGAATGGTCCCGGTGTTTGCTCGTCCGCCATCTCGGTGAACCACACTGCCTCGCTAAGATGTGCTTCATCCAAGTTAAATGGATTCGTTGAAGCTGGTATCTCAACTATTCTGTCGTTCCAGATAGCTTTCATAACCTGGTGAGCCGTTGAAGGAACCGCGTCGAAGATATGAAACCAGGCTCGACCTATGATCATGTGATACGTGGTGTTTACGTCTATAACATAGAACTTTGCTGAGCACTTGATTCTGCCAATCTGAACGCCCAGGCGGATCCATCCGATCGTCATTCTAGAGTCGCTTCCGAATCCCATCAGCGGGGATGGGCGCCTAACGATCTTGTGCTCGGGGATCCCTGCTAGCTTCAGTGTGTGGAGCGAAACGACGTTGACCGCTGCTCCTCCATCAACGAATGCTCGTTTGAACTCGACGCCATTGATGATGGCTGTCACGTACAGAGGCCTCTGGTGGCTCGCATCTGTCTTCTTGTCGCTGGCGGAAAAGGTCATAATCTTTTCTGTAGAGCGAGACGCCCTGATGACTTTCCCGTTGGAGACTACAAGATCCTCCTCGTAGTCCTCTGCTATCCTTAAGATCGCTTTCGTCATTTCTGTCCGGCATTTTTCCGAGAAATTCATTTCGTCGAAGAATCTGCTGAAGCCGTGCGACCCTTTCATCCGGTCAGCACGCTCATCCTCTGTGTCCATGCTGTAGTCTTCGTCTTCATGGACCTCGGCAATGATGGGTAGACCATCCGCTGCGACTTCTTCCAAGTCTACAATCGAGATCATGGCGACCTCTTTGCCTTTCGAGGCTTGCTCCGCATGAGCAGGAAGTGGATTGTTGCGCACATCCTTCCTGTGATCGCTGACGATCAGCTCGCCGTTCTTCATCTTCTGGTCGAATGCAAACCTGAGCTTTTTACATTCCGCTATGGGGTGCATGATCTTGCCGTGGTACTCGCACCACTTAGGGTCCCTCACCATCTCCTTGGAGGGTATCTTCTCGAGCGGCGGTAGGACACCGTCCTTGCGCCACTGCCTGCAGAGGTCGCTTGCCTCCTCTACCGAGCATGGCAGGGGTGGTACGTCGAAGTTCACAACCTTCGCTTGCTTCTGGGGTGAAACTGTATTGACCTCAGCCTCGCGTCCCCTCTTGTAACTGAATATCCCGATCTTGTAGGTGGTGCCGCTCGAAGGTCGCTCCGGAGCGTTCTTCTTTTTCTGCCTCTCGACTATAGGTTCGATGTTCTTCGTGCATTCAATTAGCTTTGAAAACGTAGGTGTTTGCAAATCGATGAGCATACCTTTGTATTCGTCTCGCATGCACTGCATGCATATCTCTACGAGTCGGCTCTCGAGCATTGGATCTTTGCACTCCAAGGACTTCGCCCTGAATTTCTTGATGAAAGTAATCCCATCCTCCTCGCGCTTCTGATACATCCGCGAGAGATGGATCATTGTCACCTTTTCTTCCATCTGGAAGAACTTGGTGTAGAAATTCTGGACCATGTCGTCCCAAGTCTTCACGGATCCGGCTTCCAACGTTCGATACCATGTGTACGCTACATTCCCTAGAGATTTCGGGAACTCTCGCATCAATAATTTGGGATCGGCTCCGTATGGCCCCATGATATCAATGAAACGCATGACATGCTCATGAGCGTTTCCGTTGACATCCTCGAACTTGTCCCATTTAGGAGCTTTGTACCCCGCCGGGTTAGGCATGAGATAGATCTCTCGTGGAATGGGTGGATCGTTGTCCAGCTTCGGGATAATGGTATCCGCGAATGAATGGTGAGCCAGAATAGTGTCCATGCGCTTCTGCAGAGACGTCATGCATTCTGGAATGCTTCCCTCGGTAGCTGAAGGAGGGGTTGCCCCAGGCGGAGGCGACACATACGCCGCCGAAGGATTGGGGACATATTGACTACTCGCATTGCCCCAGATCGCCGTTGGAGGAGGCAAAGGGTACTGCAAAGTCGGGTTGGATGCCAAAGCCGAAGGCTGAGGAGTGTGAGCAGTGAGAGGCAACATCTGAGCTGTTGACCCCTGAATAGAAGGCAGCTGCGTAGTCGCCGGTGGAGTCTGAAGGTTAGGGTTGGGAGGTGTGGTTGACACTCCCAATCCCGGAGCGGTAGGGCCTCCTCCTCCTTGAGAGACGGCGGTGGCTGTTGAAGGGTTTGGTGCAAGGGTGCCCAGAACGGTCAAGATCCGTTCTAGCTGCGCGGACTGGGCTTTGAGAGCTTTCGCCTGATTTTGGACAGTGGCGTCCAAGGACTCCAGCGTCGGTGTCTCGCCGGGAGTGGTAGGAGTATGGCGGGTTTCCTCTCCCGAGGCGGTTTCGGTGGAAGGCGATCTGTTGCTAATATCATCCTCCTGAGACATGGTTGCTTTTGTTGGTAAGTTCACGTCGGGTTCACCAAAATGTGCACAAGAGATTCCGGCGGGGAGACCTCCGTGTACACCGTATGTAGAAGATCAGAGATCGCACAGGAAGAGTGGGGTTGTGTGTAGGGAGAGAGTAAGGCAGTAGTAATGTCTGAGAGAGAGACAGAGGTTTGGCAGAGCTTCCGCGTATGGCAGGTGTGTTCTTCCTTTGTATGGAAAGGTTAACGTCCTATATATAGCAGGGAACGTGACCGTTGTAGTGTGGTTAATGCGCCAATTGATGGCGGCTTAATTAGCTTAACCATAACGGCACGTTCGTCCGAATATATAGGGACCGTTACAGCACGTTGTGCGCGAATACCGGAACCGTTACGAGGTTGACCGGGTTTGACCGGATTGACCGGGTTTATGGAGCTCGTGCCATAAATCTCTCAAAACAGTTACTAAAGGTCGCGTGCGGGCTTGGCTCGCACGCGACAGGACTTACTCTAGCCTCCAAACCACTAAGTCCCTACAAGTCCCGTGCAGTGGTATGCGAGGGCTCTGTCTCGCAGCCCCCACATGGATCAGCTCGGCTGGTGATCCAGTGTGTGTGGAGCACAATATGGTGTGCTGGATGGTTGCCACGTGGCCAAGATCTGTCAGCTCAGAAAGCACTATCTACACTAAGTTAGGTAATGCTCCCTCTTTCGCGTGGAGAAGCATTCTTGTTGGGAGGAAATTATTGGAGCATGGCTTACGATGGAGAGTGGGAGACGGTAACAAAATTCGTGTTTCTGACAACTGGATTCCACGGGAACCTTCGCTAAAGCTTTTTTTGCAGCCTACCAATCAAGATCAAATGGTTAAGATTTCTTGAACGATGACAGAACTTGGAACAGAGAAGCTTTGGAGGCTAACTTAGCCATTGTTGACGTTATGGATATCATGAAAATTCCTCTTTCTTTTAAGAACATAGAAGACAAGTTGCTGTGGCACTATACTGATATTGGTGTTTATACGGTTCGTACGGGTTACTCACTAGCAAAGACTTTGGCTGACAATGCAGTTTCAGAAGGTAGCTCTGACTCTCGTTTTGTTGCTATGGAAAATATATGGAAGATCCCAGTGCCGAAGAAAATACAACACCACTTGTGGCGTAGCATCCTAAATGGCATTCCTACGACGAATAATCTTCGAAAGCGGCTTATCAATGTCCCATGCCACTGATACGCTTGCGGTGAATTGGGTGAAACAATGTCTCATGTTTTCTGCCATTTTCCGAGAGCTGTCACAATTTGGAATGGAGTGGGGATGGGGTTGTTTTCCCCCTCTCATACCAGGAGTTTCGAAGACTGGGCATGCCACTTTCTCTCAATTCTCAATGCAGCGGACTTGATGTTATTCGCGGTCACGACATGGTGGATATGGAGAGCACGAAACAGTGGCATCTTTCGGGGAAGGGTTTTTTCAGAATCAGAGATCATTAATCAATTCAAGTCTTCGGTGAAGGAGATTAAAGAAGTAAGGGGTTCAGGAGGAAAAAAGAATACAAGGATTAGCAATGCTACACAGTGGGTTTGTCCCCCAGGGGGCTGGGTAAAAGCTAATATGGATGGCTCCTTCAATCATTCTACAAAGAAAGCGGGTATTGGTAATATCTTCCGAAACTCACAAAGCATAGGTGTGCTGGGAGCTTCGATATTTATTCTTCATGGTGTGTCTCCAAAATTTGTGGAAGCCAAAGCTATGCTTTTGGCAATCCAGTTGGGCTCTAAATACAACATGGAGAACATTATCTTCGAGAGTGACGCAAAGGTTTTGGTGGATCAAATCAACATAGTCAGAAGGGGAGTTGCAGAAGAAGATTTTTTAGAAGTTGGTGCGGTGGTGGAGGACATTGCTGAGTTATGCAGTTCCACCTCAAACATCTCTATCACTTTTCAGTCTCGACTGGCAAACAACTCAGTGCATCTGCTTGCTACTCATGCGAAAGAAGATGAAGCCAATTTCGATTTTCCTGATGTAATTATGCATTTGTGGCTAAAAGCTAGTCTCTATAAGGACCTCCCTCCTGTAATGGATCCAAGTTAGCCTTGCTATAAAAAGTTACCAGTTTCTCAAAAAAAATAAATAAATAAATAAATAAAAAACATGGCGAAAGAATTATTATAAATCGCACCGTTTTGCTATTCTAATAACCCGCTTAAAGTGACTCAAATATTAGTCAAAAAGTCAACCACCTCAAATTAAATGCCTTTTAAGATATTGACATGGGTAAAAGACACATTCACCCCTCAGGTTACAATAAAGACAATCTACCCCTTCTAGTTTGAAGAAATGACACTTTCACCCCTACAGTGAACGAAATTTAAGAACAATTACACTCACTAATTGTGAACTCGTGAGTCTGGCAGTGTAGTTCGTCACTAATAGTGGTTTTTGGAACAAAATGGCCCTCCTAGAGTATGAAATCACGCGATAGAGGGTGCAAGTGTCTTGAAGTTTTACACCTAAAGGGGTAACTAAAAGAGGGTAAAAGTGTCTTTATTTCCAACAAGTGAGGAGTGCAATTCCCCTGCCCCCCTTTTCACTGATCAATCAGATTTAAAAGAGAAAATGCTAGGGGCGCCGAACTCATCACCCGATTGGAAGCCGAAATGCCTATGTCATGCTTAGATGGCAAGGTAATTAATGCTGAACTGAGAGTATGATTATTATATTATTTAAAGTAAAAGATAATGGTGGGGCACACTTCTATACATCATTGACTGCTCCTTCCATTCACAGTAAGTTCCAAGTCAAAGACAAAATTGCCCTCAGATGAACAATACCAAGAGTAGCAGCCAACAGTTTGTGATTTGATCTTTACAATGGTCCTAAAGCTATAAGCCACCAAAAAACACAAAAATAAGAGAACAAGCATACTAAAATTGAAACGTCATTTTGATTTATAAATTATCTAAAATTTACATTTTGTCAAGGTTCTCTGTGACCATTCGTTAAAATAGTCGAATCAATGTTAAAAAACATGCTTCTCTCAGTTAGTAGTAGTATGATGACATGATTCAAAAAAAAAAATAGTATGATAATGGTAGAACGACTTTTTTTTCTTATCTCGATGTTGTTAATTTTTTAAAAGTTCTAATTCTCTCTTTTTTTTTTAAGAACGCTCCTTACTTATTTTCTCTATGTCTCGTAAAAAGTAGATTTTAGGAGTAAAACGTAAGTAAGAAAAGTTATACTTAGAAAAAAATATTTTTTCAATCTTAAAGAGAAAAAAAAAAGTGCAAGTGCAAACGACTTCTCTGTTCGACATTCCTTAAAAAAAAAGGAAAAAGAATGTAGTACCTAAAAAAGTTGCAAGAATGAGTACAATATAGCTTTTTTATATCTAAAAAAGGCAAACAAATTGCCTAAAATAAGACAAAAAGGAGGAGTCTTTAATTTGGACTACAAATTGGACTAATTTGTAGCGAGTTACTATAATATTATAAAGAAATAATCGAACCAACGGTCTTGTGTTGTGCTCTGGCTGTATGTAAACGTTGTCCAAACGATCATACACTTAAGTATTGAAATAAAAGTTTTCGGTTTGTCTCATGTCTTATGATACTATGTTACACCAGTCAATAAAAATAACGAATTTAGAGTGTGATATTAATTTATATGTAATAAAAATGACGAATTTAGTGTATAATATTAATTTATATATTTTTAAAGATATTATCATTTTATATACATATATATATATATATATATTGGTAAAAATTATTATTTTATAATTTAATACTGCAATACAATTACAAAAATTTGCTCCAGCAAAAAGGCACAAGGATGAGGTACAAGGAGGAGGTTATGAGGGAAGAGGGAGGAGGAAAAGCCATTCTCTAGTCATTCTTTATCCAAGGACAATTTTGTCTTTTAGCCCATTAGAACTTACTGGTACATGTGCATAAGTGTGACCCACCATTATATTTTGCTTCAAATATAATAATCTAACAACCAGCATTTAATATGTCGCCACCTAGACATGACGTGGCCATTTCGGCTTCCAATCGGGTGATGAGTTCGGCGCCCCTAGCATTTTTCGATTTAAAATGGTGAGAGCCGCCACGAATTTGCACCCGGTGAGATTATTTAGTCATAAACTTGGTTCCTCTAAGAAGGGACAGGTCACATGCTCAATAACACTAAGTAACATCAAACTTTCTTTATGTTTTCAAGTTTTAGCTCAATCGTTTTAGTGAGTTGAGTAAAATGGTGAGAAGTGATGAAGTGAAATAGTTAGTACGTGTCACGGTGTCACCCCACTTTCGCAAGTGCGGATTGCTTTCGACCCACCAGAAGAAACGTAGAGAAAGGAGAAAGTGAGAATTGTTTATTTACAATAATAACACGACTTAGTACACATTTTTTCGCTGATTCTGTCTAAATTTGATTCTAACCAAAAGCAACACATTTATTTATTTTGTAATTACGTCGTTCAAGCAATAACAAACAATAACTCTCTTTAGAATCTCCGATAACATCCGCAGTTTTGAAAAGTTACATACATGAAGTATTATCTTACTAGAAAAAAAAGTGGATGGCATATAAGCTTTGATCTAGAGATGCTCCTATGAAGGAATCATTAGAACCATAAGCCTACTATTATTATAGTCAACTAGGAGTTTTGTTTACATAATGCTTCGAAGAAAATATTTAGATCTCCACCCATGTTAAAGAAAAAATTAACTTAGTGCATGTTTGGTATCACCGATTAAAATCGGCATCTTTTCAACAATCCTGTTTGTTTTGTATGCAGATTTTAATATGATAATATGCAGATTAAAATAATCTCTGTGCAATTGTAGAATCTATGCAGCTTAAAATTTAAAAAAAAAAAAAAAAATTTGATTTTTTTTACATTAACATAATCACAGTTCAGTTATAAACATGTGTATTTAATTGGTTAATTTTATATATTTTTAAATTTTGTCAAATGGATCAAGTTAGTGATCTATAATTTTAGCTCATACCAAACAGATTGTGATATCGATTAAGTTGGATTTTCTTTCCAGATTATTTTCAGCTGATTATTGGAATTTTCAGCTGGTACCAAACATGCTCTTAAATGCAATAGTTTTGCGTTTATGAAATTAATTGTTCAATTTTTTCTTGTTTTGGGTATACAGATGTTGTGTTTGCTTGGGAGAATTTGAGATAAAAGAAGAGTTGCAGCAAGTGTGTTCCATGAAGATTGTATAGGCCATTGGCTTCACTTCTACTCCAACTCAACTTGCCCACTGATACGTACTAATATCGTTGGTAAAGCCACGTAGCAAGCTACGAATAAATTATAACTACTTTATGAAAAATAAACTCAATAAGCTGAAAAATAACTCAAAAACGATTCTTATTCCATGATAATAATTGAAGACTATAACTTATTTAAATAGACAACTAAACTTGACCCTAGATTCTTACGGGCCAAGTCCGGTTCACTCACTAATTAAATAAAATAAACTAACTAATAAATAATACTAAGTAATAATATTACGTAACGTTGAAGCTAGGGTTACCCGTATCAACTCCCCCCGCGCTCGAAAAACACCTTGTCCTCAAGGTGGATGAGTAGAAATATGTGCGACGTCTTGTATCTCTTGCACACGTTTGCCCGGATCAAATGGGTGGCGAACGAGCTTTAGACCCTCACGGTGTAGTCTCAAATCAAAACCAAGCCCAAAGAACGGCTGCCCAAAAATATTAGGCTCAAAATTAGACCAAAATAATGAACGGGGCCTAATTGTATGTGGTGGCCCAAGGAATATGCCAGACCCACATTGGGTACATTTGGGTAGCCAAACAACATAACAAAGCCCACACTTAGTTGAAGAACCAGGCCCCAATTGATGTGAAGGAGGCCCAAATTGAAGTCGAACCTAGGTCCAACAGCTGAAAACCCTACTCCCGATTGTACATGGTGGTGGCGGCCATGGAGTCGGACGGAGGTAGTTGGGTGCTGCGAAGTGGGTTCCAACGCCGGTGGAACGCCGTGGAGGCTCGGAGACGGCGATTGGAGGTGGTGGAAGGTAGCGACGTGTGAGGTCCTTGAACTTCACAGCCACCACCGACGAACCAGAGACGAGAACTAGAACGGAGATGAGGAGAAGAAGAAGAAGATGTGAGATCTAGAGAGAGAAGAAATGATAGAGAAGTGGAGGGAAGTAAATGTAATTTTCATAATAATCCTTTTGTGTCTAAGAGTGGGAAGTAATTGTCATAACCCAAACTAGCTAACGGCTGGCTGAATTAGCAGTCGTTGAACTGGCCACCAATCAGAGCTCGAGGAGAAGCTGAGCTGGCTATTGCTGCTGGTGCTAATCCAAAACGACGTCGTCCCTCTTATTGTTTAAACAGAACAACTAAGGAAATGAATGGATCAGATCAAGCGGCTGATCTGATCCTACGACTACTGCTTGCCAAATTAGACGACCACATTTTTGGTCAGCTATCACTTTAGTCCCAAACATACGACCACCGTTTAGGAGGGAATTCACTTCAGTCCCTGATATAACAACCCTGAAAAGTCCCTTCCCCTTTAGAAACAACTTGACCTCAAGCCTTGTACTGAGGAAACTGGCTCTTCAGCTTGTAGTCGTCCTCCCAAGTGGCCTCAGTCGGTGATAAATTGAACCACTGTACCAGAACCTGAACAGTAGAAGTAGCACCTTGTATGGCCAATATTCTTTCAGGAATGGCCACAGGCTCAACTAAAAGTTGGCCTTCAGGACCTACATTGGGTAAAGTAGGTGAAGCAGTATAGTTTCCAGAAGCCTTCTTGAGCTCAGACACATGGAACACAAGGTGTACTTTAGAAGAATCAGGAAGCTTGAGTTTTTATGCAACCTTGCCTACCTTGTGTAACACCTGGAAAGGTCCATAAAACCTTGCTGACAATTTGTAATTGCTCCTGAGTTGAATTGAGCTCTGCCTGTAGGGCTGCAATTTCAAGAATACCCAATCCCCTTCTTGAAAAACCCTTTCAGTCCTGTGCTTGTTTGCATAATGCACCATTCTCTCCTGAGCTTTAGCCAAAATGTCCTTGAGTAATTTCAATAGGGTAGCTCTTTCCCTTACAAATGTATCCACTTCAGGGAGGCCAGATTTGTTGAGTTGGTGGAAATTATAGTGCCTAGGAGGGAACCCATACAAAGCTTCAAAGGAAGTTAGTTGCAGTGTTGTATGGTAGTTGGTGTTATACCACCATTCAGCTAAGCTCAACCATTTAGCCCATTTCTTTGGCCTATCACCACTTAAGCACCTCAGATACACTTCCAAGCATTGGTTCAATCTCTCACTCTGCCCATCTGTTTGGGAATGATAAGCAGTAGTGTATTTGAGTTGAGTTTCCATGAGTTTAAACAATGAGTTCCAAAAATGGCTAAGGAACACAGTGTCGTCACTGACTATGGAACTAGGAAGACCATGTAGCTTGCAGAAATTTTGGAAGAACACATCAGCAACACTTTTAGCTGTGTAGGGGTGTGCTAAAGGAATGAAGTGTCCATACTTGGAGAGCCTATCAATAACAACCAAAATATTTGTCTTACCGTCTGAGCTAGGCAAGCCTTCCACAAAATCCATAGCAATGTGTTCCCATGGCTTGTCAGGAATAGGGAGAGGTTGCAAAAGGCCAGGTTAAGGCAAGTGTTCTGCCTTCATTCTTTGACAAGTCACACTATTTGACCCATGCCTTTACTTGCTTCTTAAGACCAGGCCAAGTGAAAAGCAACTTAACTCTTTTATATGTGCCCAAAATTCTAGAATGACCACCAACCCCAGTGTCATGTAACTCCTTTATGATATGTTCTCTGAGACTAGTGTAGGTACCCACATATAAGAGTCTGTCTTGTTTAAGCACCCAATCTTGTGAATTGAACCCAGGAAGTGCATCAGGGTCAACTGCCAGGGTGGTCATCTTTTCTAGTACCCATTCATCATCCTTGTAGCTATCCTTGAAATCTTGTAACCACTTTGGTGTCACAGTAATGATAGTGGCACAATCAGCTATGGTCACGTCTTCCTTACTAGCCCTTCTGGGCAAGGCATCCGCAACCTTGTTTTCCTCTCCCTTCTTCTATCGAATGTCATATTGCAACCCCAAGAATTTAGATATCCACTTGTTAAAGCCCGGGATCTCGGTTCAGGGTTAACGCAACAATCGATAACCAAAAGTAGATTATTAACTATTAAATTTACATTTCGGTTAAAGTACATAAAAAAATTTCGATATTAAGTACAATCTAAAACAAATCGTGTGTGATCTACTAAGTGATCTGACTTAAGCTAAACTTCTTCATCTCGATCCGCGTTCCCATTCCCCAAACTTGATTGACGACCTGCGGTTCTAAAATGGCAAATGCCGACGCAGTTTTGAAGAAATAATCAGTAAAAACTGAGTAAATACATACTACGACATGTAAAGCAACGAGTGGCACAGAAGCATGAGTTGAAACAAATTAGACGATTTAAACAGTAAAGCTATTGTGCACAAGAGATTCCGGCGGGGAGACCTCCGTGTGCACCGTGTGTAGTGGATCAAGGATCGCACAGGAAGAATAGGGGTGTGTGTAGGGAGAGAGTAAGTCAGTAGCAATGTCTGAGAGAGAGACAGAGGTTTGGCAGAGCTTCCGCGTATGACAAGTGTGTTCCCCTTTGTATGGAAAGGTTGACGATCTATATATACTGGAGAACATGACCGTTGTAGTGTGGTTAATGCGCCCATTGATGGCGGCTTAATTAGCTTAACCATAACGGCATGTTCGTCCGAGTATATAGGGACCGTTACAGCACGTGGTGCGCGAATACCGGAACCGTTACGAGGTTGACCGGGTTTGACCGGATTGACCGGGTTTAGGGAGCTCGTGCCATAGATCTCTCAAAACAGTTACTAAAGGTCGCGCGCGGGCTTGGCTCGCACGCGACAGGGCTTACTCTAGCCTCCAAACCACTAAGTCCCTACAAGTCCCGTGCAGTGGTATGCGAGGGCTCTGTCTCGCAGCCCCCACATGGATCAGCTCGGCTGGTGATCCTGTGTGTATGGAGCACAATATGGTGTGCTGGATGGCTGCCACGTGGCCAAGATCTGTCATGTCAGAAAGCAGTATCTACATTAGCCCCCTTTCTGCGCGTGAAGACTCATAGCCGTATAGACTTCCATGCGCGGAAACCAACATACGCGTCGCCGCCACGCACCAATTCAAATACGGGTAAGTTCAGCCCCCGTGCGTGTCATTATGACCTAAAACCCCTAGAGTCGTGCCGTCTGACCTTTAGGGTTTTAGGCGTGACGTCAGCTTGTCCTGTGATTACGCGATTCGACGGTGACGGTTGCGATTCGACTATCGAAAGGACGCAACCCTTCATTGTTTTGGATAAATACCTTGTATCCCCCATTATTGCAAAGCATCACTTCTTTCTCTTAAAGTGAATGGTACCCGGAGATCTTCGAGAGCAGATCCAGATAATCAATCACCAGTTCAGAACTGCAAATCGTATTCTTCAATTGTGCATATCCAAGCAGGCTTCGAGAAAACAAGGTTGGCCTCGTTTACTTTTGATTTAAAATACCAGTGTTTGCCTTGAACTGCGTTGAATCTGTAAACCCATGAAATATGTGAAGAGGCTTTGATCTTTGAACCCGCTTCGTTTCAAGATTCAATAATATTGGATCTTGCAACTCCCCAATTTTTGAAATCGATACCGGAACTGCTCGTCTTCCTTTGCATAGATCTTGAATCCCAAAATTCAAACTGAAGTGTGGTATTTCTCCCCCTTTTTTTTCTCGCTCTTTCGCAGGAATGGCCAAGACAAGAGTAACCAGACCCGTCAAGGAAGATGAAGAGATACCGACCTTCCGCAGGCCTTGTGGCGAAAAGCCCCCTTTTTAGGCGGCAAAGATTTTTACCATGCGAGGGTAAAGGCGAAGAGGATGCCTGATCCTGTTCCAGTTGAGCGATTGCTGACGTTGACTCGCCCAGTTAACTCAGCCCTGCTCGAGTGGGTTGGTTCCGAGGATGTAGTTCGATTGGGGATCGAAAACGGGCACTTCCCATACACTGCGATTTCTACTCAGGCGTTCGTCCAGAAATTGGACTATATGGATGAGTGGATTGACCACGTATTGGATCATCACGCCGAGACTCTTAACGAAGCCGGCGTATACTTTGCTATCCAGGCTATGAAGGGTGCTGCCGTGAAGTTGGATTAGTCCATGCTTCTAGACCTTCTGTCCCGTTACTCGCCTGCGACTCATACGTTCCATTTTGCTGAGTTCGAGGCTGCCCCCACGCTCGAGGACGTGCAAATGCTATACGAGCTTTCCCCCATGGGCGAGGTAGACCCTCTGACTCCCTTGAGGACATCTGCGGAGATTGCCTTGTACACGCAGATGGAGGAATGCTTGGCAGAGGTGAAGAAAATTTCCACTCGGTGGACCACTACCAAGCCTCTTCCTAACTGGCAGCTGGTTGATACGTCCGCGAAGAATACCTGGAATAAATGGTTGCAGTACTTCTTTCGCGATTATGCGAACAGCAACATTAATAAGAAGCTTCTGAACGAGGACCCGGAGGCCGAGAATTACGTAGAGGGCAAGGGCTACCATTTGACCCTTTGTGCTTTTCTCTGTGCCTGGCTGTCAAGGTATCTGATTGATGGTCACCCCCATGATGGAGTCTTCTACCATGTGTTGCCTCTTGCTGTGAGGCTCGCTCTTGGCCAGAGGGTCGCACTCGGACCCTTGGTCTTGGGCACGCTGTACTATAGGCTTGATCAGCTGGTTCTGGCTATGAGGGAGTCGCGTGACCGCCTCGATGTACTGACCTTTGTCAATATTTCCTTTTTGACAATATGGGTGTTCGAGCGCTGGCCGTCTTATGCTCCAACTGCTCTCCAACTTGAAAAGTGGTGTCCCCCAGGCGAGACAGAAGCACGTAACAGCGGAAGAGCTGCGAGATGGTTCGGAACAGGCAACCCCAAGTGCGTTTGGAGTTTGATATGCGACAAACGGAAGGAGTTTACTGCCAGGCCCTATGCCACGCGTATTGAAAATGTGAGATGGTTTCCAAAGCTATACCCTTCTAAAGGCATGGTCTTTTCAGAAGAGCTTCTCTTTGAAAGGGGACCTCATTTCCATGAGCGCTACCGCGAGTTCTTTTGCTGGTGTCTGCGAGGTTCCCTTCCTGCCCTCGCCGAGCATATTCGTGAGCTTGCGCCGAGGTATGAGAAGATCACCGTGGACGTTGACCCCACTAGAGTTTCTCCTCAGTTTGGTTTTGATGCGGTGGCCCCATCAATCTGGCCCCAGTCCATTGTCAGAGGATGCTACAAGCGCTTGCTAACGAAGGAGTGCGAGACGGTTTTCATGAACAATCTCCCTTTTGAGCAGCCTGCGGGCACCCGCGAGGGTGGTTGTTCCCAGAACTGGCTCGCATACTGGGTTGCCCAACGAACGAGGATCGAGACAGAGTCGGCCGCGCAGCCGGGTAAAGCTCCCTTGATCAAAAGAAATTCTTTTCCGTTTCGCCCCACTTGCAGTCTGAGCGAGTCTGAGTATGGTTGCTACTCACTGTGGGACCGTGAGAACCATTTGTGCCCCGATTTCATTCTGAAGGAGCAGGTCGCCACAATCAAGAAAGGCGACGCGCAAGTCGTCAGATACAGCAAGGCTTTTGCTGATGTAAGCAATTTCTTCGCACGTGTTAAGTTTTCTCAATTTCCTTGTGCTGACACTATTATTCTGTATTGTTGTAGTGTCATGTACGGAGATTCGCAGCTGGTGATCGCTCCAAGTCGCTGGTCAACACCATTGTTGCCACCAGAAGACGACAGCAGCCGTTCCGGCTTTCATGGAGGATGGACGCTGAGGTTGAAACAAAGGTTCGCGCAGTCATGAATGTTTTTGCTGATTCGCTGATAGACAATCCTCCGGCTCCGTCTCCTCCCGGAGATGACCCGTCTCCTCCAGCGACTGCGGCGCCAAGAGTGAAGAGACCTAGGCAAAAGGGAATTACGATTTCTTCCCCTAGAAGCGCTCCAGCTTCTCCTCCAGTGAGGTCCCTTTCTATCAAGGATAAAGGCAAAGGTCGCATGCCCAGCAAGGTGCGGAAAGAGCTCGCAGTTGAGTCTTTCGTTCCCTTCGATCAAGAGGGAGAGGAAGAGAGGCAGGAGCCCCAGGCAAGTGATGAAGAAGAAGAAGCAACAGTTGTAATGCATGAGGAAGAATCAGGAGGTACCTCCGTCGCATTTCCTTTCCCGTCATCGTAACTTCTTTGCACTTCTTTTCTTTAAACCATTCGTGCATTCGCAGATGATGATGAGACCGTTGGTGGCCTCGCGGCCAAAAGACAAAAGAGAGATGCCCCTTCTGGCATTTCAGATGAGCCCATAAGCGAGGACGTTCTTGCTGAGTCCCGGAAGACAGCCGCGGAGGCTGCTGAGAGAAGAAGGCGGCGAGAGGAAGAGGAGCTCGAGCGTGTGAAACAGCGGAGCCTCGAAGAGCAGCATGTTGACGACTTAGTGCGTCCAGTTAGCGAGGAAGACGAACTTCCCGAAGAAGTGGCTCCTCATGTGGAGGAGGAAGATGAGGTTCCCGGAGAGGATGCAGCAGCACTAGAGCAAGTCCAAGCGGACTTCGAAGAGATCGCAGGCTGCGATAAAGGTGAGATCTTCAATCTCGCAGTAACTTATAGAGATGTTATTGTGGGTGCGTTAAAGCATGGTGTGTCAAAGGCTGACATTCGCCGTTGGTTAGTAGGCAAATGCGGAGAACCCTCAGGTAATTATTTGAGTGATATGCGCGTACTAGGCTTTAGCCACTTGAGGCAGAATCATGACTGGTTTATTCGCACCTCAGGTCACGCTTCTCTTGAGGACCTGCTTAGTGAGGACACACTAATAGGGCATGGTTCCACGTCCTTAGTGTATGACGAGGATACCTCAATCCCACCTTCGCGTGGAGGTGCTTATTCTTTAGCTTTAGTAAAGATAGCAAAATAACTTATAGCGCAAGTTACCTTACATCATCGCATTCGATGTCGCAGGTCATGCTGAGGGACCTGAGCTGGAACAGAGAAGTCAGTCTTCTGCGCCCTATGTTCCAATTCCGAGCTCCCATACCGAGAAGCCCGTTGCAGCTGCTGACCACGCGGGTGTGCCTCGTGAGGACATCATCGAGCTTTCCGACGATGCTGGAGCTGACACTGTGTTGATGGAAGAAGATGTCCATGCTAGTGCTGACGAGGTAAGGACAACTGCTGCTAATGTTTCCGCATCCGAGAGTGTCCTACGACAAGCGACTTCGACTGTCCTTTCGCCTCCGGTGATGACTGAGTCAGAGGCACCCATTCCTGCGTGGAGCTTTTGGGGCTCGCAGGTTGGGAATGTAGTCGCAGCTAGCGCGGCCTACATTCTTCCTCCCGACTACGAGAGATTAGAGCTCGCAGCTGATAGGAGAGTCATGGAGCGAGGGCAGTCCTCGAACAACCCAGCAGCTCGCATTCCTTCTCTTCATGAGATTCTGGAAGGAACTGGTAAGTAGAGTTTTACTGTTCGCACGTCGCATTGTTCGCTTGCGGATTTTGACATCATAACTTATCTTTGACGTCTCCTCAGGTTTGAAGCAGACCGATGTAGACTGGGTGGTTCGAATGCGTCTCAGGTATCCTCGCTCGTTTGTGAGATCTCCGGAGATCGGGCCCTTTGACAGGAGGTTGTTCCTCACTGAAGCCATCTGGATACTGGAGCAGCTGTCTGCGGCTACGCCTGCGACCATTTCGGTCCAGAGTGCTGAATTGCTATGGGGCATGTGCCAAAACCTCGTGACCAAAGTCCAAGGCAGAATGGGCTTTAAGTTTCTTAAGGACAGAGTCACGCTGATTCGCGCGGCTGTAACTTTGAAACTCGGTCACCAGAATCTCGCAGCGGAGATGCAAAAGGTGGAGCAGCAGAAGCAAAGGGTTGATGAAGCTCTGAAGCTGTATCATGAGATGAATGCCAGGTGCGAGCAATTGAAGCAAGAAGTGGAACAGGTGGAGAAGCTGAGCGAGCAGTTCGCGCCCCAAGACTCCTTAATCAAGAATTTGCTTTGATTTTTCTGAGTCTTGAAAAATAGCAAGGAAATAGCTGAAACATTAATGTAACGTTTTGAAACATTAATGTAATGTTGCTAGGGTTTCTCCCCCTTTTTTTTAACAACGAACAATGAATTTGCCCGTTTTGCCCTTTTCCGGGATTTGATTGGACATTTCTGTGCATATCCAATTATGACATCAGCAATTGATTCTCTGCTTGATTTTCGCGCTAATTTCTCGGTAGATAAGCACGCTTCCGTCGGGAAGTCCATCCGAATCATGACTATCCGTCATTTATTAGGATACGCAACTGAATCGTCGTAGCCTTTAGTAGGGTAATTGATTGTTACCGCTTTTCAAGGCGTAAGTGATTGAACTTACCCTCTTTTTTGAATTTTGCTGACTCATCTTAGGCAACCGAAGAGTCTGTACAGGGTCTATATAAACCCTGTCTTTGCTATTTGGGTTCTTCATCCCAAACATGTGCTTTGCCGTGAGTCCTTACGACTGCTGGCTTCAACGCTTGTTTTTCGTTGATTCATGGCAACTTCAAGTTTTGAATCCTGAGTTTGCGCTTTGTGCTATAGAAATAGTTTCCAAGATCCACTTTATGAGGCTTATTGCTCTTTATAACCATCATAAAGAAGATGTAGATAACATCTCATGTGTGTTCGAAGAAATTTCTTCGTGTATTATGTGTGCAGGTCATGCTTCCGGCCGCCTCGTGGCGAGGTGCAGCGCCGAAGTGACCGTGCTACCGGCTCGTAATGAACGGCGGAATTCTTCTTCAGCATCTCCGAAGAAGAATCCGTCACTTTCACGTTTGTGAGCTCGGGATGACGAACCGTCGCGTTCATCCCCGTCTACAAGGAGCCCTTGCCCTTTGGAGCTTTCTGCTTGCCTGTGGATCGCCGGAACCGGTGGTTCCTTGGGCAAATGTTATGGGGAGCATATCTGACAACGGTCTTGTCGGATAGCGGGATCTCGAGCGTATGGCTTCATGTGGCTCTCTTAGAGCAAGATCCCCTCTGCTACAGATGTTCACCCGCAGATCTGGGCGTTGCGTAGCCGGTGTTTGAAACCGGTGGGCTCATCCTTTGCAGTCCGGGTTTCCGTACTGTGTCTCTGTTGGCTTACCAGCCACTTTTCGAATGTATTGTAAGCCATGTTGGCTGCGTAGTTAGATTCGAGCTTTTCGCTTGTAAGCTGCTACCTAGACAGATAAATTGTAAGTCATTTGACTCGTAATGATAAATAGCTTTCTGTATTATCTGCTATCTCTTTACAACAGAATACAATTTCGCACGCGTTTCGGCATATTTCGCCTTGCATAATGCTATGTAACTGTTTCGCATCTGCGATATATTGATTCGCGGGTGTTTCACTAGACCGTTCGAGATCGTATCTTCGCAGCTGTGCCATCTTGGCGGATGGGCTTGCAGTTGGCCGTTGCAAATCATTTAAGATCATGTTCACAACATTGCTATCGTAACAGATAGTCTTTAACAGATCGATTAAGATCATTAAGTGGTGCGAACTGCTATCACAAAAGATAGGCTTTATTAGCGAACTGCTTGAGATCGTTTCTCGCATAAATTGCTATCGCAACAGATAGGCTTTTAGAAGATCCAGTAAGACCGTCTTGCGCATGCGTTGCCATCGTAACAGAGGCTTGGGTGATCAATTAAAATCACTTTGCATATGAGTTGCTATCGTAACAGATAGGCTTGAGAGAATCAGGTAAAATCGTTTTGTGTATGAGTTGCTATCGTAACAGATAGGCTTTGATGATAAATTAAGATCGCATTTGCGTTTAGCTGCTATCGTGAGAGATAGGCTTTACACGATCAACTAAGATCGTATTTTCGTTTGACTGCTATCGTATGAGATAGGCTTTGGATGATCAATTAAGATCGCATTTGCGTTGGCTGCTATCATGAGAGATAGGCTTTAGATGATCAATTAAGATCGCATTGGCGCTTGGCTGCTATCGTAGGAGATAGGCTTCAGATGATCAATTAAGATCGCATTTGCGTTTGGCTGCTATCGTAAGAGATAGGCTTTACGTGATCAATTAAGATCGCATTTGCGCTTGGCTGCTATCGTAAGAGATAGGCTTTACATGATCAATTAAGATCGTATTTGAGTTGGCTGCTATCGCGAGAGATAGGCTTTAGATGATCAATGAAGATCGCATTTGTGTTGGCTGCTATCGTGAGAGATAGGCTTAGATGATCAATTAAGATCGCATTTGCATTAGCTGCTATCGTTAGAGATAGGCTTTAGATGATCACTTAAGATCGCGTTTGCATTAGCTGCTATCGTTAGAGATAGGCTTTAGATGATCACTTAAGATCGCGTTTGCATTAGCTGCTATCGTAGAGATAGGCTTTAGATGATCACTTAAGATCGCGTTTGCATTAGCTGCTATCGTAAGAGATAGGCTTTAGATGATCACTTAAGATCGCGTTTGCATTAGCTGCTATCGTTAGAGATAGGCTTTAGATGATCACTTAAGATCGCGTTTGCATTAGCTGCTATCGTAAGAGATAGGCTTAGATGATCACTTAAGATCGCGTTTGCATTGGCTGCTATCGTAGAGATAGGCTTATATGATCACTTAAGATCGCATTTTGTATGGATTGCTATTGCAGCGAAGAAATCATTGTTATTAGTAATAACAAATTAAGTAGAGCAACATAAACGGCTAGAAATATGAACTTCTCATTTGGGAGAATTCTTTTATTATAACGCTCTCATATGGGAGAGATGGGATTACAATCCTCTCATATGGGAGAGGAGATTGCGTAAATCATAGCCACATGAGACATTAAGCACGTTATCATAAAACGTATGAAATGAGAGAAGTCAGGGATAGTACTTCTTGATCCAGCGCATGTTGATTGAACTGGGAGTTGAGGTTGTACCGTGCAACCTTCGTATGCTGCAGTAGCCACTATCGAAGACTTCTGTGACTTCGAAGGGTCCTTCCCAATCAGCTGCGAACTTTGGGTGAGTTGCTTCTCGCATGCAGTGATCAGATGCGCGCAAGACCAGGTCTCCGACTGCGAAATCCCTTCGCTGGACTGTCTTGTCGTATGCGCGAGCGATTCTTTCCTGGTACCGCTTGTTAGTCCTTTTGGCTTGTTCTCGCTTCTCTTCCAGCAAGATTAAGTCATGATCGCGTTGATTTTCATAGAGTGCATGGAAGGCCAGCCTTGCCGAATTGACTCTAACCTCCGCAGGTACCACAGCTTCGGCCCCATAACACAGTAGAAATGGCGAGGCCCCTGTGGGTGTCCTTGGAGAAGTTCTGTAGGCCCACAGAGCTATTCTTAGAGAGTCGGCCCACTTCTTGTGGTCATCTGCGACCATTTTGCTCAATATTCTTAACAGCGTCTTGTTAGTTGCTTCGGCTTGTCCGTTTCCCTTCGGGTAGTAAGGGGTAGAACATATTTGCCTGATATTGTACTCCGCTAATTTCGCAGCTACCTGGCGATTAACAAAAGGAGTACCGTTATCTGAAAGAATGGTGTTTGGGATTCCGAACCTGCATATGATGCTTTCTTGGATAAAGTTGACCACAGCCAACGCATTTGCCGTCTTCAGTGGTATTGCTTCCACCCACTTGGTAAACAGCTCGGTTGCGGTGAGAATGAAATGATTCCCATGCGACGTCGGTCGGATGGGCCCGAGAAGTCCAGAGCCCATGTGTGAAATGGCCATGGCGTCCCTAATGCATGTAAATCCACGGCGGGAGCGTGCACTAGGTTCCCTTTGAATTGGCATTCTTGGCAGCGTCGCACTTTGGTGCGGCAATCGACTTCCATTGTGGGCCAGAAGTATCCGATCGAGAGGAGCTGTCTGCATAATTTCGCACCTCCTTGGTTTTCCACCTGATGAGAAAGGTCCATGACTTCTTGTGCTTCTCTGCCGTCTAGACATCGCAGCAAGTTGCCCTCGTGACCTCTTCGCCAAAGCAGGTTTTCCTGTACCACGTATCGAGACGCTTTCCTTTTTAATTTTTCTGCTTCTTTTCTCGATTCAGGCACTATGCCCTGGGTGAGGAAATCGAACAGTGGCTTCCTCCAATCTGTGTCGTCGTCGATTAAAGCGACGAGTAGAGAGTCTTTGATTAGTGCGCAACTTTCGCACTTCCCTTGTATCAGGGCTGCAGCTGTTGACATGCCTGGCCAATGAATGCCATATCTCTGAGCCTTTCTGTAGATTGACACCTCGCTTTCTCCGCAAGCGTGTTGGTGAATCTTTTCTAACAGCTGTTGTCCCTCTTGCTCGGAGACACACCTCATGAGTATTCCTCCTGGACCCTTGTAGTAAAGGGTGTTGTCGTGGATGCAGTATCCTTTTGTGAGTGCCCAGCTTTCGCTGCTGGTGCCTTTTGCAATAGCTTGCAGGATTGCTTTCCGCCAGTCTGCGTCGTCCATGTGTTCGTCGTCGCACGCATCTTCTGTTAATGCCGACGATGTTCGCACTTCGATGGAAATCCTTGCGGGGCACTTGTCTATACTGACCTTAGATCCCAAGGTTGCTAAGGCGTCTGCGTGCCTATTGTCCGCTCGGGGCTTGTGCTCGTACTTCACATCGCAGAATTGCTGCATCAGTTTCTGTACTAGGGTGCGATAAGGCAGGAGGTTGATCTCCTTCAAACCATATTCGCCCGAGGCTTGCTTAACAATCAGCTTGGAATCTCCCATGACTGTTAAATTGCTCACTTCCAAGGCTTTCGCCGCACGGAGCCCCACAATGAGAGCCTCGTATTCTGCTTCGTTGTTTGTGACAGCGAAGTTGAGCTTTGCGGACATCTGTATGACTTCCCCGTCTGGCCTTGTCAAGACTATCCCAATACCTCCGCCTTTCCTGGTTGACGAACCGTCGAAGTGGAGGGTCCAATAGGGCACTTCGATTGCGTAGATTTCAGGGCCTTCGAGCTCTTCCTCGATCACAGGTTCTTGGCTGTTGTCGGGAAACTGTGCCAACAGATCTGCTACCGCCTGCGACTTGATCGCTCTTGGTTTCACGCATGTGATATCGTATTGAGAGATGGTCATGTACCATTTCGCCAGTCTCCCGCCCGGAGTAGTGTGAGTTAGCAAGTATCTTATGGGGTCGCTCTTGGTGACCACTACTACTTTGTGTGATGCAAAATAGTGTCTCAACTTTTCTATCACAAAGAATAAAGCAAGGCAATGACGTTCGATGTCTGTGTACCTTGATTCAGCAGGCTGCACAATGCGAGAGATATAGTAGATGGGCCTCTCTTGGCCTTCGTACTCCTGAGCCAAGAGTGCTCCTATAGATCTCCTTGTTGATGTGAGATATAGCAGAAGCGGTGATCCCAGTTGAGGCGCGATCATTATCTTTGAGGACGTGAGCAGTTCTTTCAGCTTTTCGAATGCGGCCTCATGGTCCGGAGCCCAGTTGTATGCGGCGTCCTTCTTGAGAAGAGTGCTGAAACAGCATGTGATTTCTGCAATTGCTGGAATGAATCTCCGCAGATATGACAGTTTTCCCAAGAATGTCTTCAAGGTACTTTGATTATGGGGAGGCGTCATGCTGGTGATGGCTGACACTTTCGCAGGGTCAGGCTCGATCCCCTGGCGATGGACTACGCATCCCAAGAACTTCCTCGAGGTCACGCCGAACGCGCATTTCATGGGGTTCATTTTCAGTTGAAAGCTCCTGCATCTGTTGAACACCTTTCGCAGGTCTGCAAGGTGATCCGCTTCGTGCTTGGATTTGACCACCAGGTCATCCACATAGAATTCCACCTCTTTGTGCATCATGTCGTGGAATAGAGCCATCATGGCCCGCTGATAGGTTGCGCCCGCGTTCTTAAGACCGAACGGCATCACCATGTAGTTGAATACCCCCACAGGAGTGATAAATGCAGTCTTCCGCGCATCATCGGGATCCATCTTGATTTGATTGTATCCGCTGAAACCGTCCATGAAACTGAACATGCGATGACCTGCTGTTGAATCGATAAGCAAATCGATGTTGGGCAGTGAGAAATCGTCCTTAGGGCAGAAGCGATTGAGATCTCGGAAGTCCACGCAGATGCGAAGCTGTCCGTTCTTCTTCACCACCGGCACGATGTTGGCCAGCCATGTGGGATGATGATTTGGCTCTATGAACTTGGCATCTAGGAGTTTGAAAATCTCCTGCTTGATCTTCACGTTGAGTTCTGGCCTGAAACTTCTGGTGCTCTGCTTGACCGGTTTAGACCCTGGGATGATGTCCAAACGGTGCATGGTGATGCTTGTATCCAGACCTGGCATCTCATCATATTCCCATGTGAACACGTCCTTGTACTCAGTTAGGAGCTGCAGCAGTCCTTGTTCCTCTTCGCTTGTGAGGTCCGCACTCAGGAAGACTGGCCTTTTCTTTTCCTCGTTCGGGCTGAGGAACACTTCCTTCAGTTCTTGCTTTTGTGGTCTTGGCCTGTCTTCCATGCATTCAGGCGCTTCTTTGAGTTTCTCGTCTGGAGTATCTTGTGTTGGCTCTTCCGTCAGCGCAACTTGCTCGATTTGATTGATTTGCTCAGGGACATCCCCATGCCCGTGTGAGGACATCCCCGCGCACCTTCATATGCGATAGCATTTCTTCCCATTGGCGTAGAAGCTCTCTATCTCCTTGCCCTCGGGGTCATGCTTTGCGATCCTCTTCAAGGTGTACACATTCTTTCGATGATATGCGATACGTGGCGCCTCTTCGCGTGTAGGCGACTTTTCCTTGGCATCTTCCCTTGTCACCATCACGCCCGCAGGTGACTGGTCCTTGATGTCCTCCCAGAGAGGCAAAGGAGTAGGGTTGAAAGGCCCGGGTGTTTGCTCGTCCGCCATCTCAGTGAACCACACCGCCTCGCTGAGGTGTGCTTCGTCCAAGTTGAACGGGTTAGTCGAAGCCGGTATCTCAACTATTCTGTCGTTCCATATAGCTTTCATAACCTGGTGAGCCGTCGAAGGGACTGCGTCGAAGCGATGAATCCAGGCTCGACCTATAATCATGTGGTATGTGGTGTTCGCGTCTATGACATAGAACTTCGCCGAGCACTTGATCTTGCCAATCTGGACGCCCAGGCGGATCCATCCGATCGTCATTCTAGAGTCGCTTCCGAATCCCACCAGCGGAGATGGACGTTTGACTACCTTGTGCTCGGGGATCCCTGCTAGCTTTAGTGTGTGGAGTGGAACAACGTTGACCGCTGCTCCTCCATCGACGAATGCTCGCTTGAATTCGACGCCGTTGACGATGGCGGTCACGTACAGAGGCCTTTGGTGGCTCACATCCGTCTTCTTGTCGCTGGCAGAAAAGGTCATGATCTTTTCTGTGGAACGAGACGCCCTGATGACCTTCCCGTTGGAAACCACGAGGTCTTCTTCGTAGTCCTCCGCTATCCTTAAGATTGCTTTCGTCATATCAGCCCGGCACCTCTCGGAGAAATTCATCTCGTCGAAGAATTTGTTGAAGCCATGCGACCCTTTCATGCGGTCGGCACGTTCATCCTCTGTGTCCATGCTGTAGTCTTCGTCTTGATGAACTTCAGCAATGATGGGTATACCATCCTCTGCGACTTCCTCTAAGTCTACGATCGAGATCACGGCGACCTCTTTGCCTTTCGAGCCTGACTCTGTATGGGCAGGAAGTGGGTTGTTGCGCACGTCCTTCCGGTTGTCGCTGACGATTAGCTCGCCGTTCTTCATCTTCTGATCGAATGCGAACCTGAGTTTCTTGCACTCGGCGGTGGGATGCATGATCTTGCCGTGGTACTCGCACCGCTTAGGGTCCCTCACCATCTCCTTGGAGGGTGTTTTCTCGAGCGGTGGCAGGACGCCGTCCTTGCGCCACTGTTTGCAGAGGTCACTCGCTTCCTCTACCGAGCATGGCAGAGGCGGTACATCGAAGTTCATAACCTTCGCTTGTTTCTGGGGCGAAACTGTGTTGACTTCAGCTTCGCGTCCCCGCTTGTAGCTGAACCTTCCGATCTTGTAAGTGGTGCCGCTCGCAGGTCGCTCTGGAGCGTTCTTCTTTTTCTGTCTCTCGACTATGGGCTCGATGTTCTTCGTGCATTCGATTAGTTTTGAAAACGTAGGTGTTTGCAAATTAATGAGCATACCTTTGTATTCATCTCGCATGCACTGCAGGCATATCTCCACGAGCCGGCTTTCGGGCATTGGATCTTTGCACTCCAAGGATTTCGCCCGGAATTTCTTGATGAAGGTGATCCCATCCTCCTCGCGCTTCTGATACATCCGCGAGAGATGGATCATTGTCACCTTTTCCTCCATTTGAAAGAACTTGGTATAGAACTTTTGGACCATGTCGTCCCAAGTCTTCACGGATCCGGCCTCCAATGTCCGGTACCATTTGTATGCTACATTCCCAAGAGATTTTGGGAACTCTCGCATCAACAGTTTGGGATCGGCTCCATACGGACCCATGACATCAATGAAACGCATGACATGCTCATGAGCGTTTCCATTGACGTCCTCGAACTTATCCCATTTGGGAGCCTTGTACCCCGCCGGGTTAGGCATGAGATAGATCTCTCGCGGAATAGGTGGATCATTGTCTAGCTTCGGGATAATGGTATCCGCGAATGACTGATGAGCCAGGATGGTGTCCACGCGCTTTTGCAAAGACGTCATGCATTCTGGAATGCTCCCCTCGGTAGTTGCTGGAGGGGTCGCCGTGGGTGGTGGCGACACATATGCCGTCGGAGGATTGGGAGCATACTGAGTACCCGTATTTCCCCAGATCATCGTTGGGGGAGGCAAAGGGTACTGCAAAGTTGGGTTGGACGCCAAAGCCGAGGGCTGAGGAGCGTGAGCAGCAGGAGGCAGCATTTGTGCCGTTGATCCTTGAACCGAAGGCAGTTGCGCAGCCGACGGTGGAGTCTGCAGATGAGGGTTGGGAGGTGTGGCTGGCACTCCCAATCCTGGAGCAGTAGGGGTTCCTCCTCCCTGAGGGATAGCGGTGGCTGGCGGAGGATTTGGTGCGAGGGTGCCCAGAACAGCCAAGATTTGTTCTAGTTGCGCGGATTGAGACTTAAGAGCTTTCGCCTGACTTTGGACGGTGGCGTCCAAAGACTCTAGCGTCGGTGCTTCGCCGGGAGTCGTCGGAGTATGGCGGTTCTCGTCTCCCGAGGGAGTTTCGGTGGAAGGCGATCGGTTGCTGACATCATCCTCCTGAGACATGGTTGCTTTTGCCGGTAAGATTCACGTCGGGTTCACCAAAATGTGCACAAGAGATTCCGGCGGGGAGACCTCCGTGTGCACCGTGTGTAGTGGATCAAGGATCGCACAGGAAGAATAGGGGTGTGTGTAGGGAGAGAGTAAGTCAGTAGCAATGTCTGAGAGAGAGACAGAGGTTTGGCAGAGCTTCCGCGTATGACAAGTGTGTTCCCCTTTGTATGGAAAGGTTGACGATCTATATATACTGGAGAACATGACCGTTGTAGTGTGGTTAATGCGCCCATTGATGGCGGCTTAATTAGCTTAACCATAACGGCACGTTCGTCCGAGTATATAGGTACCGTTACAGCACGTGGTGCGCGAATACCGGAACCGTTACGAGGTTGACCGGGTTTGACCGGATTGACAGGGTTTAGGGAGCTCGTGCCATAGATCTCTCAAAACAGTTACTAAAGGTCGCGCGCGGGCTTGGCTCGCACGCGACAGGGCTTACTCTAGCCTCCAAACCACTAAGTCCCTACAAGTCCCGTGCAGTGGTATGCGAGGGCTCTGTCTCGTAGCCCCCACATGGATCAGCTCGGCTGGTGATCCTGTGTGTATGGAGCACAATATGGTGTGCTGGATGGCTGCCACGTGGCCAAGATCTGTCATGTCAGAAAGCAGTATCTACAGCTATCATGTTGGAGACTTTGGAACAACTTGAAGTAAACGAGTAACAAAAACCTCTCAATTTAATAACATTGAGAAACCGCGAGTAGTTGGTAACATACCAGAGTAAACAAGTCCATTTGAGAGGATAACTTAGTTCATGAGTAGCCAAAGCATTTCAAATTATTTCAATCGATTAGGGCATATCAAGAGCCACAAACAACATTAATAAGTACTCAATTTTTAATTTCGACTTCAATCAACAATTTAATTTAGCTGAGGCGTGTCAAGAGCCACCAGCAGGATCGATGTAAACAGAGGGATCACGAAATAATCACTAAGGGTTCCTTCTAGGGTCTATCAAACCCTATTTCACCCGAGCGTTAAGGGAGCCCATTCGTCAACCCCGCTCACAACATTAGCTAAAAGGCCTTAAGTGTCGACACCCCAATACCGTAGTGACCCTTACTAGTATAAGTAGCACTTTATAGCTCTATAAACCCCTTGTCCTCAATATCTTGATACATTTTGGCTCATCGGGGGCGGATTTGTGAACATTAACGTTCTATCCAATAATAAGAAGCATTGCTTCAATGGTCTTAGCCATATGAAAATGGAGGATTGCTTGACGCCTACCATTAATAACAAGACTCTGTACATCGTCCTAAGTCTATCAGAGGTATTTTATTTCTTCTCTTTCACATAAACAGAATAATAATATCAAAATTTCACAAGTAATTTCCGAGAGTTCTCAAAGGAGATGAATAAAATAGTTTAACAACTTTCGAGTGGAAAACATGCATTCTCATACTATTTCATATAACAAACATTCATTTGAAACATCAAACACAAACACACATTTTGATATGAAAAGGCCGTACATATGTACTTACCAATGCGCCAAGAACGGAGAAAATCAAAGCTAGCACTCCGGCTATATCGCTCATCTCATATAAATCCGGGTCTCACGGTCAATGCAGCAGCACGAAATAATACACCTACTTGGTAGGAGCACAACGGCTGGATACAAACAAGTCAAGTATACAGTCTATTAGCATTTACCCTCTACATGAGGTTGTACGCAAGAATGCAAGGGAAATGCGGGTCATGCAAGCTAACTTGACCAAAATGCCCCAATACTTTGAAACTGTCCAGTACAGTCCCTGACTGTGCCTGGACCCCAAATTACACCCACACTGGCCTAAAAACATCCGAGAATGACTCTTAACTCTCCCATATGAACTTAGCGTCGAAATCTACAACTTTCAGTAAATTACACTGAGGCCCCTAAAGTTTGCTAAAATTACAGAAAGACCCCCACCATTGATTTGATAACTCCCGAGTCAAATACTTCCTTCTTAAGGTTCCAAGTATCCTTCTAAGTCAGGTTGTTGGTCTCAAAACATTAACTTTGTTCAAATGCGAAGTTTTAATTAATTGCACATAGGCCCCCGAAGTTTAGTAAAACTGCAAAAAGCGCCCAACATTTGACTTGGTCAACACTAGCCCAGAATTACATAGAAGTACTCCAAATAAGCATACAAGACATGCTGACAAACTCCAAGTTACTAAACGAATCTCAATTCAAAGTTTAAGTGAAATGACTATTTTGCCCCTCCTATACAGTTCAGTCAAACTAGGGTTTGCGAAAAGTCAAACTTGGTCAAACTTGATATTTCGACTCAGAATATGGATACGAGCAAGTTTCGCGAAGGATGCTAAGGTTGAAAATGTCGTTTACGACATCGAATTTGAAAGTCAAGATTGAGAGAAATCGACTCAACTAGTCAACTTTGCGACTGATTTCTGATCAATTGAGAAGGATTTTTAAGAAACTGGAAATAGGGTTTTAAAGATGACAGTTCAAGGATTCCAGAACATATTTGAACTCCTATAAACTCTAAGTATACAAAGAGATATCGCTAGTCAAAGTTGGATGAAAATCACGATTCAATACTTAGAAAAATTCGATAGTGCTTCGCGAGTTCAAACTAGCAACTTTAGGCTCGTTTTGTGAGAAATCCGTTATAAATTTGAAGATGACCCAGAGACGATGAAATGAAGTATTATGTATCAGCTTTGCACAGGAGAAAACAGATCTTAATTCTAGTAAGTTTTGAAGAAGATACAATGGTTAGAAAATGGGTGTTTCACCATGACTTTTCTATACTTAGAAATTTTTTGAGTATTTGGCAGCCAAGAACATAGCAACCACAATTCTCACTGACCATGTTCAAGCTCGATTTCAGGGGTGATAGAGACTGAATTGAACCACGAAATTAAAACAAAACTTGTAGACAACACACCCAGGAGTACACCGGAAGAAACCACGCATGATTTGGTCAAGAATTGAGGGAGTTATCGACTCATGAACAGGGCAGGTTTTCAAGTCGGAAAACTCAACATGCACGAATCAAACCCGTATAATTTGTTGTTATAGTCAAGTTTGGATGATCTAAACGTGTTCTAGACATGATTAGGAGCATGCTCATGCTTTAAATTGATCAAAACAAGCAAGAATCGAAGCCGTACCGAGCTCGAGCTTTTCCGGCGGCCATTGCGGATTCCGGCGACTCGTCGGTCGGTTTCCGTCGATTCCGCGCATACCCCGGAGCTTCTGGGTTCGCCTGGGTCGTCCACGACCACCTGCGACCTTGGAGCATCCGTTGGGAGGGAAGAACAGGCCAAGAACAGAGAAGTCGCTGAAGCTCGCAGCCGCCGGCGGTTCCCGTCGCGTTCTTCAACCCAGACGCCGGCGAGCTCAATTCCGGCGATTCAGATGATGAGGGAGGGTGCGTTAGACTCCCCTTGATGTCAGGAGTTCGAAAAAAAAAGTTAGATTCTCTGATATACAACATGCAGAGAGAATTTGAGGATTGAAGAGTTAGGGTTCTTGGGGTTCTTACGAAAAATTATCCTTCTATAGCCACTGTCTTCCGAAATTGATGTGTGCCTTTTGCTCCCTGGCTACCCCCTACCTCCAACCGTAGCAGCTCATGGAGAGGTGGGTTGTGGTGGTGGTTCTATGGTGGTGATGGTGGTTTTTCTTGGTGGAGAGGAAGGACAATGAAGGGGATGGAGATGTGAGGTGAGAATGAGAGAGAGATTTTTTTTTTCTCAGATTGTGCTGGTGAAGAGAGGGGTTGGAGGTGTTGACTTAGTGAGGTGTTGAATTGGGTTGAACAAGTGTCAAGCATGCAAAAAGGGGGTGAATGTGTAGTTTTCTAAACTTTAGTGTATAAATTAGAATTAGAGGTTCTACTTAATTTCTAAGAATCGCACAACCACCCCGAACATCTCTAGTGCTTCAAAATCACTCTAACAACGTCCAAATATTGCTAACACTCCAAAATGCCCACATTAAAGCCGTGACAGAATATTTACAAATTCGCCCCCAAAGTCTTGATATTGCACTAAGAACTCTCTCGAGAATTAGGGGTGTTACACCACTTCTGCTGGAGAACAGTGGTGAGCTTCTGCTCCAGGAGAAACTTCAACCTGTGATGATCAGTTTTGATAATAAACTTGGCATCTTCCAAATAAGGCCTCCACTTGGCTACGGCGTGCACTAATGCTAGCAATTCTTTTTCATAAGTAGACATTCCCGAGTGTTTAGTAGACAAAACTTTACTGAAATAAGCCAAGGCTTTCTGTTGCTGCATGAGCACATCACCAATACCATCATAACAAGCATCATTTTCCACCACAAACACCTCATTGAAATTGGGTAGAGCTAGTACTGGAGCAGTAGTCATAGCCTTCTTGAGAGCTTCAAATGAATTTGTGGCTTCAGCATCCCAAGCAAAGCTGCCTCTCTCGAGCAGTTGGGTGAGAGGCCTAGCTATAGCTCCATATCCCCTAACAAATCTTCTATAATACCCTGTAAGTCCAAGGAACCCTCTCAGTTCTTTGACATTCTTAGGTATTAGCCAATCAGCCATGGCTTGCAGTTTCTTGGGATCTGTTTGGACTCCAGCCTTGCTTATGATATGGCCCACATACACCACATACTCCATACCAAAGGTGCATTTACTCATTTTGGCATAGAGTTAATGCTTCCTCATAGTGTCTGTAGGGTTTTGAACAGGGAATCGCAGCGGAAGAAGATAATTATTCCGTTCAAATCCCTCCAAGGATCACAAGTCAAGAACACATAACGATAGTAAAGGATTAATATGTTTTTACCTTTGGATTCTCCTTTTATGACTTCAAACGCGAATAATGTCACATTCTCTACGGTTGATCCACGCCTAGGATGGAGAATTGGACCTCCCAACCTTCTTGTGCTAGATAGAACGGAGGAAGGAGACAACGTAATCACGCAACGAAGCCACAATGAGGAGTCCGGCCTCCTTGTGTGGCCGACGGGTTTGGGGCAGCGGGTAAGGGGCGGACGCCTCTTGCCTTGCTTGCTCTCAACTCTTTTCTCTCCTCTCAATATGTGTTATGAATAACATGTATTGAGAGGGAAGGAAGGAGTTCCTTTATATAGTCCAACTACTCCTAGTTGTTTCCATAAAGGGCCCAATACTAATCATATCCATATATGAAATAATATTATTTGCTAATTAGTCCCACTAAGTTAGCAACTTGTTGCAACATGATCCTTTTAATTAATCCTTATTAATTAAGTCTCTTGTCCAATTATATCCATATGGCATGTGACCACATATGTTTCTACTTAATTGGTAGTAACTATTTACAAACATGGAGCGGTGTCTAGCAACGCATCCATGCCACCCAATTAATAGAAATAGTCATCTTGACAAACCTTGTGATCTTATTATCGCATCCCTTTGTCTCATTATCCGGATTGGACACGAGACATACAAGTCTCACCCGTATATCCAATCCATGTTTCTCGATCCTGGGAATAGCCCTATCCATGCATATGACATCAATATCCCCATATTGATTCATATGAGTCTGGCCAGACATTCCATAGGCGCCATCCCACGAGTGGCCTCGTATAATTGCTCCTGTTATGTGGGAGGGACAAATCCTATCTACATCACTCACCATCTCTAAGATTACTTCCTTTTGTGCCCACCATGCGCTTTTATAACTACCCAGTTACGGAGTAGCGTTTGACATTGTCAAAGCACAGTATTCCACAACTAGAGTATCTAGGGACTTCAAGTCTAATGATGATAATATCCTATCACCGCGAGAAGCGCTTGTGACTTTACATAACTTGTATGTAGCCTTCTCGGATTTGGGTCAATCCGGTATGTCATTACTCCTAATACATACCCACGTGTTGGATCGTGATATCTCCATATCAATCCAACCCCATACTAGTCTATAGATGATCGTCCTGTTAATCATTATATTTGACTAGGGATATTTAAGATAAACAACACGATTTGTAAATCTAAGGACTTCATTATATTAAATATCTCCATAAATAATACAATGATTATTCTAGCCAATTCATACTAAAATTAGATTGCCTCTAGGGCATCTATTCCAACAGTCTCCCACTTGCACTAGAGCCAATCTGGTGCATCGCGTATGTCAATCGCCCTAGTGTGCTCTTTATGCTTGTGCTGAACAAGCGGCTTTGTGAATGGATCTGCCAGATTATCATCTGTAGGAATCTTGCATATCTTCACATATCCTCTATTGATAATCTCTCGAATAAGATGGAACTTCGGAAGTACATGTTTGGATTTCTGGTGTGATCTAGGTTCCTTAGATTGAGCGATCGCGCCTGTGTTGTCACAATACAACACTGTGGCATCCCCAATGCTAGGAACTACACCAAGCTCAGAAAAAAACTTTCTAATCTAAATAGCTTCTTTTGCTGCACCACTTGCAGCAATATACTCGGCCTCTGTTGTAGAATCAGCAACCATCTCTTTCTTGGAACTCTTCCAGCTCACAGCTCCTCCATTTAGGCAATACACAAATCCCGACTGCGATCTGAAATCATCTCTGTCGGTTTGGAAGCTTGCATCCGTGTAACCAGTTACACGCAATCTTCCTCACCTCCGAAATATCAAGAACGCATCCTTAGTTCTTCTCAAGTACTTGAGGATGTTCTTGACTACTATCCAGTGACTCTCACCTGGATTAGACTGATATCTGCTCGCCATATTCAACGCGTATGATACGTCCGGTCTAGTACATAACATGGCGTACATGATAGATCCTATGGCCGAGGCATAGGGGATCTTACTCATGCGGTCCATCTTAATCTTATTGGATGGACAATCACTCTGCGAAAGAGTAATTCCATGGGATAGGGGCAATAATCCCTTCTTGGAATCTTGCATGTTGAACACTTTCAACACCTTGTCTATATATGTACTTTGACTTAGGCCTAGCAACCTCTTAGATCTATCCCTATAGATCTTTATACCTATTATATAGGCTGCTTCCCCTAAGTATTTCATTGATAAACACTTTCCTAGCCAATCCTTAACTGATTGCAACATAGGAATGTCGTTTCCATTGAGTAGTCTGTCATCCACATACAAGACCAGGAACGCTACGGAGCTCCCACTAACGTTCTTGTAGAGACAAGACTCATCTTCGTTCTTGATGAAGTCAAACTCTTTGACAGCTTCATCAAAACTTCGATTCCAACTCCTAGAAGCTTGCTTCAATCCATAAATGAATCGTTGAAGCTTACAGACTTTATTTGCATGCTCTGGATCTACAAAACCTTTTGGTTGTGTCATGTACACATCCTCGAGAAGATTCCCATAAAGGAATGCTGTTTTGACATCCATCTGCCAAATCTCATAGTCATAGTAAGCGCAATTGCAAGTAGGATTCGGATGGATTTGGTCATAGCGACTGGGGAAAAGGTTTCATCATAGTCTATACCATGAATTTGTCTGAATCCTTTAGCCACCAATCGGCCCTTATAGGTAACTACATTACCATCCATGTTAGTCTTCTTCTTGAAGACCCATCACCCTATGGGGCGTGCCCCTTGGGGTGGTTCCACCAAAGTCCATACTTGGTCTGTGTACATGGATTCCATCTCAGATCTCATGGCTTTTAGCCACTTCTGAGAGTTCGGCCCTTGCATGGCCTCTCCATAGGTAGTAGGCTCATCTCCTATGAGCATAGTGTCACCAGTTTCCGTCACGAGAAGTCCATACCTCTCTGGCTACTGGCTCACTCTACTCGACCTTCTAAGCTCTTGTGTTACTTGAACAGGTTGCTCCACAACCTGTTGTGGTTCCCGTTCATGTTCCATAACCGAATCAGTAATTTGTGGTTCTTGAACTTCTTCAAGTTCTACAGTCCCCCCACTTCCTTCTTTAGAGACAAATTCTCTTTCTAGAAACACGTCGGTCCGAGCAACAAACACTTTGTTATCGGTTGGATTGTAGAAGTAATAGCCCTTAGTTTCCTTACGGTATCCCACAAACTTAAACTTATCCGATTTCGGCCCGAGTTTGTCTGGCTGTTAACGTTTTACATAAACATCGCAGTCCCATATCCTCATAAACGACACTGTGGACGGCTCCCAGTCCACATCTCATGCGGTGTCTTCATGACTGATTTGGATGGAACACGGTTAATGGTGAAAGCTGAACACATTAAAGCATAGCCCCAAAAAGATAACGGAAGATCTGTTTGACACATCATAGATCTCACCATGTCCAACAAGGTTCGATTCTTCCTCTCGGGTACGCCATTCCATTGTGGCGTTCCGGGTGGAGTGAGTTGGGATAAAATTCCACACTTTCTAAGATAATCATCAAACTCTTGGCTCAAGTACTCACCTCCTCGATCTGATCGTAGAGCTTTTATACTTTTGCCAAGTTGCTTCTCTACTTCATTCTTAAATTCCTTGAATTTCTCAAAAGATTCGGATTTAGCCTTCATAAGGTATACAAATCCATATCTACTGAAATCATCAGTGAATGTAATGAAGTAGACATAACCACCTCTGGCAGGTGTAGCAAACGGCCCACAAATATCAGTATGTATGAGTGCTAATTGCTCACTAGTCCTTTCACCTTTCTTGTTGAAAGGGGAATTTGTCATCTTTCCTAACAAACAAGCCTCACATGTCTCATATGATTCAAAATTAAATGAGTCTAGAAATCCATCCTTATGGAGTCTATATTCACGTTTCTCATTTATATGGCCTAGACGACAATTTCATAGATAAGCAGGATTTAAATCATTCATTTTAATCCTCTTAGTATTTATTTTATAGATTGGATAGCTTAGATCAAGGATATATAATCCATTAAATAATTGTGCACTACAATAGTGAATACTATCAAAATAAATAGAACAACAATTGTTCTTTATTGAAATAGTAAAACCTTTCTTGTCCAAACAAGATACGGAAATAATATTCTTACTCATAGCAAGAATATAAAAGCAATTATCTAATTCTAATACTAATCCAGAGGGCAGAGACAGCCTATACACGCCTATAGCCAATGCAGCAACTCTTGCTCCATTCCCAACACGCAAGTCCACCTCTCCTTTTTCTAATATTCCACTTCTACTCAGATCCTGCATATTTCGACAAATATGAGATCCACATCCAGTATCCAATACCCATGATGAAGAAGTAGTTAAATTAACATCTATAACAAAAATACCTGGTGGTTGTGGGATCACTATCCCAAGCCTTTTATCCTCCAGATACTTTGGGCAATTCCTTTTCCAGTGTCCAGGCTGACTACAGTAGTGACAATCACCCTTGATCATGCCTTTGGCCACGCCACCAGCCGGTTTAAGAGCAGTGTCCTTAGGTTTAGCAACTGCCTTGCCTTTACCCTTGGAAGTAGAGGCAAACCTTTTACCCTTTCCTTTCTGCACAATCATTATGGCCTTGCCCTTTCCCTTGTTGATGGATTGTTCAGCTGTCCTCAACATATTGAGTAGCTCCGGCAGAGGCTTGGCGATCTCATTCATGTTATAGATCATGATGAACTGTCCATAACTATCCGAAAACGATTGCAGAATGAGATCTGTGGCCAACTCTTGGCCAATCGGGGACCCTAGGCGATCGAGATTATCAAACCGATCATCCGCAACACATGCGGCCCTACTGGGTTCCCTTCTGCCAAGTGACTCTTGAACAATGCTCGAGAAACTTCATACCGTTCAACCCTTGCCTGCTCTTGGAAGAGATGCTTCAAGTGTTCGATCATATCGACTGCATTTCTCATGTTTCTTATGAAGCTCAGGAGACATGGTGCAAAGCATAAGGCAGGCCGCATCATTAGCATCGTCAACACGTTTCTGATACGCCCTTAGGGCTGCAGGGGTATTGTTCTCTGGACCCTCTGGAACGAATTCTTCTAGTGTGTACAGTTTCTTTTCTTGTTTAAGAACAATTCTTAAATTTTTGTACCAGTCCAGAAAGTTGGTCCAAGAAAGCTTGTCCTTCTGAAGAACAGCCCGTAGGGAGTGTGATGAATTCGATGAATTGTTTGCCATTGAAATTCTACAAAACGAGAAATATACAAGATTTTAGTATGATTTTACTATACTCAATATTGGCTAGATTATCAAATATAGCTCCCACTATTTTTCTCGGATTAACAACCCTCCATATTAATGCGGAAAATATCCTTATATTTTCTAGTGGGCCAAGATCCATATTTAGCCTTTTCCGAGCTTGCTTTGGCAAGTCATCCGAAATTGGTTATTTAGGTAGGAACCATTCCATATGTAACTCTCGGTTCAATTGGGCAAATAACCATTATTTATCCATCCCCATGAATAATCTCAATTGTATGCCTCTAGGTTCTTTTAATCTTATTAAATTTACCTAGTTGTGTCCAACCTCTTACTTAAACAATTGCACATTGTTACGTGCCGTCGCATCTAATCACGATAAACCATGTTGCCATGCTTTGGCACGCACAATCATTGAATATAGTGATCATGATGAGTGTTTAAATCACGAGAAGGCATAAACACAATATTTTAATTGAGGGATTTGCCTTTCAATTTTAATTTGTATTGTTGATCAATATCAACATGATCTATATGTTTGAAATTTGGGCAAAACTCCAAATCATAGATCTGGGTGGTCTAATTTTCTTATTATCCTAATCGCATGCATCAACCATACACCGATCACAAAATAATAAGACAATAAAATAAACAACCACAATACAATAAAGTAAACGTGATGTGGATATGGCCTTTCTAGACTAAGATATTCCCAAGCCAATGAGAATATCTATGAAACCCCAAAATAGATCACATAACCGTGCGCTTCCATCTTTTGGTCCATCCTTCATGGTTTTGTGGAATGCTCAATGCTCCATCTTCGTGGCTCCAATGTCTTTGGGCTACTTTTTTTTTCAGTCTTGGCTAACAGTCTATTTTATCTAGCTACTCCTATACTAAATAAAATAAATCTCACAAATTGAGAAAAAAAAAACGACTCGCAGACCGTAAACCTTAATTAATTATTTCATTAATTGATCAACTCGCAGGCCGTAAAACAAACCACAAAATAAACATTCACACACAAACCACAACCTAAGGCCATATCCAACCACCATGTGAATAGCACATAAACAGTTAAAACCAATTTTAACGCGCTTGTTCAATTTTTAATTGTTTTGGAAGAAATAAGTTCAAAAACAATTCAAAAGAACTTCCCAAAGCCCTATTGGATCACACACGGCCCTAGGGCCCGACCTAGCCCAAGCCGCCGGTCCCCCCGGTCGCACCTAGGCCCGGCCGGCCCTTAGGCCGTGCGTGGCTTAGGCGGCAAGGCACTAAGGCGGTCCCCTATGGGGGGCCGAACCCTTCTAGGAGTTGTTTCCAAAAACAACTCCTTCCTTGTTGTCCAATCCAAGTTGTTTCCATGTTGAAAAAACCTTTTTTTAAACATGTGCCCAAACCCTAATCTTCAAACCAAGAAACTCACTAATTTGCTGCATCCAATGCACAATTAGATCTTGTTAGATTGAATCTCCATTCAATTGCATCTACAATGCTTAATTTGTCGTTTTACGCGATAAACATGAATTTAAAGTGTTCAAACAAAAAAATCGTAACACATAAACTACGTTATGCTCTACGACATGTGGCTCTGATACCACTGTAGGGTTTTGAACATGGAATCGCAGCGGAAGAAGATAATTATTCCGTTCAAATTCCTCCAAGGATCACAAGTCAAGAACACATAACGATAGTAAAGGATTAATATGTGTTTACCTTTGGGTTCTCCTTTGATGACTTCAAACGCTAATAATGTCACTTTCTCCACGGTTGATCCACGCCTAGGATAGAGAATTGGACCTCCCAAACTTCTTGTGCTAGCTAGAATGGAGGAAGGAGACAACAGAATCACGCAACGAAGCCAAAAGGAGGAGTTCGGCCTCCTTGTGTGGCCGACAGGTTAGGGGCGGACGCCTCTTGCCTTGCTTGCTCTCAACTCTTTTCTCGCATCTCAATATGTGTTATGAATACCATGTATTGAGAGGGAAGGAAATAGTTCCTTTATATAGTCCAACTACTCCTAGTTGTTTCCATAAAGGGCTTAATACTAATCATATCCATATATGGAATAGTATTATTTGCTAATTAGTTCCACTAAGTTAGCAACTTGTTGGAACATGATCCTTTTGATTAATCCTTATTAATTAAGTCTCTTGTCCAATTATATCCATATGGCGTGTGACCCCATAGGTTTCTACTTAATTGGTAGTAACTATTTACAAACATGGAGCGGTGTCTAGAAACACATCCATGCCACCCAATTAATAGAAGTAGTCATCTTGACAAACCTTGTGATCTTATTATCGCATCCCTTTGTCTCATTATCAGGATTGGACACAAGACATACAAGTCACACTCGTATATCCAATCCATGTTTCTCGATCCTGGGAATATCCCTATCCATGCATATGACATCAATATCCCCATATTGATTCATATGAGTCTGGCCAGACATTCCATAGGCGCCATCCCTCGAGTGGCCTCGGATAATTGCTCCCGTTATGTGGGAGGGACAAATCCTATCTACATCACTCACCATCTCTAAGCTTTCTTCCTATTGTGCCCAACATGCGCTTTTATAACTACCCAGTTACGGAGTAGCGTTTGACGTTGTCAAAGCACAATATTCCACAACTAGAGGATCTAGTGACTTCAAGTCTAAGGATGATAATATCCTATCACCGCGAGAAGTGCTTGTGACTTTACATAACTTGTATGTAGCCTTCTTGGATTTGGGTCAATCCGGTATGTCATTACTCCTAATACATACCCTTGTGTTGAATCGTGATATCTCCATATCAATCTAACCCCATACTAGTCTATAGATGATCGTCCTGATAATCATCATATTTGACTAGGGATATTTAAGATAAAAAACACGATTTGTAAATCTAAGGACTTCATTATATTAAATATCTTCGTAAATAATACAATGATTATTCTATCTAATTCATACTAAAATTATATTGCCTCTAGGGCATCTATTCCAACAATGTCAAACACCAGCTGCAAATGGCATTTGTGGTCTTCTAAACTAGAGCTGTAAATGAGTATGTCATCAAAGAATACCAAAACCATTTTTCTGAGATAATGTTTAAACACTTTTTTCATGAGACACTGAAATGTGGCTAGGGCATTGGTGAGTCCAAATGGCATGACATTAAATTCATACAAGCCCTGGTGAGTTCTAAATGCAGTCTTATAGATATCCTGCTCAGCCATTCTGACCTGGTGTTAACAAGCCCTTAAGTCCAGCTTGGTGAACATGGTGGTATCTCTTAACTCATCCATGAGTTCATCAATAACTGGTATGGGAAACTTGTTCTTGACATTAATCTCATTGAGCCCTCCATAATCCACATAGAACCTCCATGTACCATCTTTCTACTTAACTAACAGTACCGGAGCAACAAATGGGCTTGTACTTGGTTGTATTGTTCCATTCTGCAGCATTTCCTTGACCATCTTCTCCATTTCATTCTTCTGAAAAAATGGGTATCTATAAGGCCTTAGACACACAGGGTTAGCACCTTCTTTCAAGGGTATTTGATGATCCTGTGCTCTTTTTGGAGGTAATTGGGTGGGCTCAGCAAAAATGTCCTTATACTGGTTGTAAGGGTGCATGTATGGTTTACTGTTCAGTAGTTGGATTTATGGTGTTGAGCTGAGCTGTGAGTACTGGTAAGTGTTGGTTGCATATTAACGCCCAAATATGGGTTATCTTTTAGTCAAATTAACGTGCATTTGTGTCGGAAAGCCGTGTTTTAACTAGAATTCACCCTCGGAAAAGTCTCGATTTTAGGAACGAGATGTTTTACTCTTCATGAATTTATGCTTATTTTGCGCATTTCGAGATATGGTCGCGGGTTTGTTCATGTTATCTTTACAGGAGAAGGTTCGGGAAGTACATTGGGATGCGTGCCGAGACAGAACCAGGTTCGCCTCGGGAAACTTGTAGAAAATGCTAGGGGCAGGATTTGATCGAGACTGGTAAAAGGGAGAGTGGAACAGAAAATGGAAAGACTGGAGGAGAAACGGGCAGTGAAAACCGACCGAGAAAGCAGAAAATGCTAGAACCGAGAATGACCAGGATGCGATCGGTTGACAATATCTTGAGCTTGACTTGGAATTTTGAAGTGAAACCGGGGGCAAAAGAACGAAGACGTCAAGAGCTTTTCGAAAACAGGTTATAATGCTGAAACGATGTCCGGCCGAAAAACCGACTCCCATCAAGTGTGGGTCCCGGACATCCACGTAAGAGTAAGGAGTCTCGGTTCCCGGTGTCCTGAATTAGGAGCAACTATTTCATGTTCGTGATGATTTCCGAGACAGTTTTGGCCTAGGGGTATTTTGGTCATTTTGGCACTGGACTCAAGTTTCTGGAAGTCGAGGTTGGATTTTGGCGACCAGGTTTAGTCAGCAGTCTTTCTAGGACCAGGTTCATGATTGGGCGGAATTCGGAGCGGTTTTGACCCAGGGGTATTTTGGTCATTTTGGCACCTGGCCCAGGGTTCCGGAGTCGAGTTCAGATTTTTCTCCCAAATTCAGTCACCAGTTTTCCAATGGCCAGAGTCAAGAAGAATTTGGAGAGGTATTTACCCAGGGGTATTTTGGTAATTTTGAAAAGTTTCGGGTCAAAACGCAGGCCGAGGCAGAAAGGAGCTGAGAAGCTTGCTAATATGCACACCTGTGCGTATTATACGCACACAGCAGGAAAGGGGGCAGAAATTTGACATCATAAGGTACTGTGTGCGTATTTTACGCGCACCTGTGTGTATTATACGCACACGGGGAAGAGAAATACGCACAGAGGAAGATAAAATTGGACAGGACAGGCTACTGTGTGCGTATCAGGGCAAAATACGCACACAGGAGAGAAAATTGCACACCCCAGGGCAACTGTGTGCGAATTATACGCACACCCTGTGCATATTTTACGCACACAACACATACTCCGAGGCGGTTTCGGTCGATGTCAGTTTCGTAAATAAAGGCAAGTTCCAGAAACATCTCGAGCACTATATAAAGACTCGTCCAGACTCGTTTTAAAGATACAACAACACATCCAAGGAGAAGTCGGAGCATCCCTGGAGAGCACGGAAGCGCGAACCCATATTTTAAGACACTCGTTTGCTCTTCTTCTCTCTCATTCAAAAACTGTGTTTTTTCGTTATAATTTCAGTAGCTAAACTTTTTACCTAGGTTCTCGGTGAACCTAGGGTTCGTACTCAGAGATTAGTTATACGTTTTGACTATGAATTCATGATTGCAATATCTTAATATCAGCGGCTTTATTCGTTATTCTGTCTTTAAATGTTACTGTTCATGCATGCTCGGCTTGATCACCCAGAATTGCTAAAGACCCGAGCCGGCAGGTGAAAACGTCCGGTTAGGGTTAGGAAGAAAAGACATGATTTAGCACCTTACCCCGATGGACCGACCAGAGAAGGGGAGATAGGACTAGCCTAAAAACGTTAAACCAACTGCTAGAGAATCTGACCCGGGCCTTTAGGACAGGTTATAAACCCTAGCAGACTTAGAACGAGACTGCAGACTTAGGCAGCTTAAGAGGAATCCGACAGTCTGCAGGATTGTGATAACGTGCAGGAAAAGAAAAGATACTGCACAGTTGGTACGTCGAACATATAACGAGACTGCTGTGTGTTTTCATATTAAACTAGAGCGAAAATCTGTAGAGACCCTAGGGGATCCCGGGATCTAGTATCTCAAACCCTAGTTTTACAACCTTAAGATTATTCAGAAAATTCTCACAAAAAGATTTACGTTTCAGTTATTTACTTTCAGTACTTAGTTAGCAAACAAACTCTCAAAATATTTCTCCTTTTTACACTCTGTTCGTTAAAACTGATTACTAGAAAAACCTACAAAGTCCTTGTGGGATCGATAATCCGAGTTGAAAGTACTCTCTATATTACTTGATTCGTATACTTGGGAATAGCACGCTAGAAAGCGCATCATGTTTTTGGCGCCGTTGCCGGGGACTTATTAGGGTTTATTTGGTAGTCAGAATTAATTTGCACAGTTTTTATTTTATTTTTTGTTTATTTTATTTTATTTTATTTTTCTGTTATCTCACTGCTCTTGAGATCTCTATTTTTTCAGGATGGGCGACAATACCGAAGGAACGCCAGAACTGCCCGAGACACGTACCCCGGCTCAGATGGCTTGGTTCTCGAGGATCTGATCGCAGCAGGTTTTGCTGCCCGGAAAAACCAGACGACATACAACAGATCTGGAAAGGCGTTGGTGGAAAATTTTGAGGTCCCGACGGGAGGACACGAGCCAGCTATTGTGGTGCCCGAGATCACCGCAGAGCACTTTGACCTTAAATCCTCCACTACCCAGATTGTTTAGACCCTCTGCCCATTGCATGGCAAAGCTGACGAAGATCCAAACGACTTCATCGGGAAGTTTGAGGACTACTGTAACAAAGTCCAGTATAAGGGAGTCGATGTCGAGGAACTCATGCTAATTCTCTTTCCATACTTCCTATACGGAGTGGCCAAAGACTGGCTCGAATCCCGACCACCCAGATCCATCACTACATGGGAGGGGTGCGTCACGAATTTTCTGACCAAATTTTACCCCGCTTCCCGGGTCATTCTGCTACAAAGCGAGATCCTGTCATTCAAGCATAAGATGGGAGAAACGGTGGTAGATGCGTGGGACAGGCTGATGAGATTGGTGAAAAGTGCTCAAACCACGATTTTGGAGACCCGAAGATCCTGCAGGTATTCTACCATGCCCTAGACAGAGAGAGTGCTGACATGATTGAAAGAGAAGCCGGAGGAAACTTTCTCTACCACGTGGAAAAAGACCGGGCCTATGAGCTGATGAAGCAGTAAGCCAAGCAGGACACTCGACTGTTTGACGATCGCAGAATCACGCACCAAGCCAAACCAGTGGAAGAGGACCGGATAGATAATCTAGGCAAGATCGTTCAAGATTTGGTCAAGAAGGTTTACTCAGACAAGAAGACTGTTGTAGCGATGGACGGGCCAGATTTGGGCACAACCATTGAGGGGCTCAGGACTGAGGATGTCAATTACGTACAACAGCAGTGGAATCCTAGCCGGTACAGACCGGGCACGAGAGATCATCCCGGGTTCCGGTACGGAAACCCGAATTCTGCAATTTATGCGCCAGGATTCCAGCACAAGCCACCGACTATGTAGGCCGCACCAGTACCGTAGTTTCAGCAGGGCCCATATGCACAGAAGTACGACAGTCAGATGAAGAAAATCGAGTCCATGTTTCAGAGTATGGAGTCCCGGTTTGCACATATGGAGGCCCTGACAGCCGATGTGCAGACGACCAAAACGTCACTGCGCGCTTTGGAGGTACAAGTAGGACAGTTAGCACAACAGCTAACGGAGAGACAACCAGGGAACTTACCCTCAACTAGAGTAAATAATCCATGTGCTCAGGTCAATGCCATCACCACTCGGAGTGGATTAGTACTACAGGATCCGCCGTATCCTAGCAATGCACAGTCGTCGAAGGAAATCGATTGCAAAGTATTTGGCCAAGATAACAATTCAGCTATAGGCCTCCAGCCGAAGGGCTCGGTTGAACAGGATGTAGTGCAGACTGAGAAGGAAGATGAAATGGTGCCTGTCTCCAAGGAGTTGCCGTATTCTTTGAAGACACGAAAGAGAGATGATAGCAAAGACTACGCCAGGTTTCTCGAGATTTTCAAGCAGCTACAGATCAACATACCCTTTGATGAGGCTTTGGCGAAGATGCCCACTTACGCCAAATTCCTCAATGACATTTTGTATGGATGGTAACGTATGAGCGATTTCGAGACGATAAACCCGACGGCAGAAGTGAGCAATTGTGTGAAGAATGGGCTACTGAGGAAGAGGAAAGACCCTGGCAGTTTTTTCATCCCGGTGACCCTAGGTAATGCTTACACATGAAAGGCTCTGTGTGACCTATGGGCCAGTATCAATATGATGCCGTTATCAATTTTCAAAAGTTTGAAAATCGGTGAACTCAGGCCCACCAGAATCAAGCTGGAGATGGCGGACAGATCCGTGAAGCAGGCTTACAGAGTTATTGAAGATATTCTGGTGAAAGTCGGAGAATTAATTTTTCCGGCTGATTTTGTAATTCTGGACATGGAGGCAGGAGACGTAACACTCATTCTGGGCAGACCGTTTCTGGCCACTGGAGAAGCCATGATAAACTGCAAGAGGGGAGAATTGACTATGCAGATTACTGAAGACAAGGTGAAATTCAACATTTTCAAAAATGTGCAACTACCGAATTATTACGATGATGAAGACATCTTCGCTGTGGATGTAGTCCAAGAAGGCTGGGAAAACGAGGAGATGGATGAAATATGGGAAGAGATTAACAGAGTGGACAGAGAGAACGAGGAGAGATTCCAGGAGGAGCAGGCCATGAAAACTAAACACCAGACCGCTTTACAGATGGACGAAAAAGGTGGGCAGAAATTGGCCCTGGTCCCGTTACTCAAAGAGCCACCAACCCTAGAGTTGAAATCACTCCCGAGCCATCAATGTTCAGCACAGTCGAAGCAGTTTCAAGTAGGGAAGAAAGTATATCTCTGCGATTCTCAGAAGCAGTTTTTCACGGGAAAATTGAGATCTCGGTGGTCAAGAACGTTTATCACCAAAGAGGTACTTTCATGGGATGCGGTTGAATTGGAGAATCTGCATGACAGTCAACTTTCAGGGTGAGCGGAAACCGGGCCAAGCCATATTCGGGCCCGAAAGTGGACGTCAAGGTAGACTGTTTTGACGTCCCTTGAGCAAACATGAGGTAACTGGGTCGGGCCGTCGACCGTAAATTACAAGCGCTGGTTGGGAGGCAACCCAACATAGTAAGTTAGTTTAAATTATTTTAGTTTTTATTTTAAGTTTTGAATTTTGAGAGAGGTAAGATGAGTGGGTATTGACTTTGAATTAAGCATGTGCAGATACAGCAGAGCAGAAAACGAGAAAAAAAAGGAGCAGAAATACACTGTGTGCGTATTTTACGTACACCCTGTGCATATAATACGCACAAAGGGGGTAGAGAGAGAGAAAAAAACTTCTATGACCAGGCTGCGGTGTGCGTATTTTACGCATAGCCTGTGCGTATTATACGCACACAGCAGCCCAGACTGCCAAAATTTTGAAAAAAAAATTAATTACCAGGATGAGTTGCTGTGTGCGTAAAATACGCACATAGGCACACAACAACCAACCTCGTAAATGTTTTTTGAAAATTTTCAGCCCAATGCCACTGTGTGCATAAAATACGCACAATATGCGTATTATACGCACATAAATTCAGTTTTTTCAAATTATAAAGGAGGGTTATTTTCGTAATTTAGGCAAAATTAGGGTTTTTAAGGGACTGGCCGACGGGTGTAGGATCCGTTTTTGGCCTCTTTTCTCTCTCTCTACCTCCATACACAGATCCGTGGAGTTTTTAAGAAAATTCAGAAAATATCGTTGAAGGAAAGAGTCCGGAAGGTTGACAACTTCCCTCGAGAGATTTTTCGGCGACCGGTCAACGGTCTATCTCCGCAGGAATCTGCGAAAAATATTCAGCACCTGTAAGAACTGACTCCGGGTGCACAAGTTCATTTTCTGTCTCTTGCTTTATTTTTCCGCATATGCTACCAGTTGTTCCCATTCGATGAGGCAAGCCAGCTCATCCAATTTAGATTAAATGCCTGATGACTAGTACCATGAGGGCATGGCACCATCCAGTGTGGGGGTGGTGGCGTTGTAACTGCATTACTTTGAATTTTTAAAAAAATATATAATAAAAATAAAAAGTTTTGATAAAAATTGAAAATTTTGAGACTGGGCGAAGGATTTAGCTTAAAACTGGAGAGAGCTTCGTGATAGAAAATTTCCCGAAGTGGACGAACTTAAGTGAGGAAGAGCTGCGAGAATCTGTCTAGGGGAGTTAATAGAGCCAATGCACTCCAGAAAACGCAAGTAGCTGTCACCAGAGCCATGTATCCGACTAGCTGCCAGACCACCGTCACCAGGTAGTCATCAACCCGCCATCACGGTCACCACATCATTTGATGGAGTGATAGGTCATAGGGACCTCACGTCCTGTCTCGCGCCTTAGGTCGACTAGTGAGCCCCGTTGCTCCATTATCCCTTTTCTTGGTAACCATTTGACCTAGGAAGCCGTTTTTTGATACTTGCATCATTGTTAGTATTTTTACCTTTCCTACGCGTCATGGCACGAGGGCGTTGAGTTGAGGGGGATTTTCAGGGGTAGAGCAGATTTCTCATATTTGAAAGTAGATGAGCATCATTTTTATATTTGAGGGTGTGTAAGGGTGAGATAGTGACGGCAGCACATTTCGGTGTGGCGGTGACTGACGACATTACACCGTGAGCACAGGAGGAGAGCCGTAGTGCGTGATATTTTTTCGCACGACATGGGGGACTTGGGGTTGACAGGGTTGATTGGAGGACGCGTTGTGCTATTTAAACATCCTTGGAGTGAGGAGGATCGATTGGAAAAACTCGATTATTTTACAGATTGAATACATGGTTCGAAATTACTGTGGGGGTGGTCGTTTCAGATTTTATTTCAGTATTTTTCTGCCACACGACGTTTTTGGTTTATCATAGAGTTGTCCTGGTTTATATTATTGTTGTTTCTTGTGTTGATCCCAAAAAAAATAGAACAAAATGAAAAAAATAAGAAAAAAAGACGGAAAAAAGAGAAGAAAAGGAAAAAATAGAAAAAAAGGAGTATCAAAGGCAGAAAATTCAGGGCGCTTGATTGATTTTATTTCAAAACACCGGGCCGGCTATTTTATAACAGTTTTACATTCATTCACAGTTTGACCGCGAGAACGACATGTACACCGGGACAGGGGAAATTGAGTGTCTAGAATCTTAAATGATTTGGGTCAGTTTCTATCATCTTGGTGAGGGAGTTTGAGATTGGGGTATGTGTGAGTGTGCTGTGACGTTTAGGACATCGCTTCTAAATTACTTATCCTACCGTCCCAAAGCCGACAGATTTACATTACAACTAGAGTAAAAGCACGTAAAGTGTGTGTTAGGGATACGCTCGGTTTGCGTGTAAAAGGGAAGTAAGTTGTGTTCGTGCTTGTTCCTAACCGAGGATGGCCGCAAGTTCTTCCGATCACCGCAGTTTCTGAAATCTAGGGGAATATGATAACTTAATGATGTTCAGTTTGAGTTGAAGAGATTGCCCAGTCTCACCAAAAAGATTAACTGTTTTTGTAGTACAAATACTGTTTTTAAATAAGTGCAGTTACACTGCTCTGGATTGATTTGGGATAGTATGAATTGGTAGTATATATCTAGAGTTTGCTCGGGACGAGCAAAATTTAGTGTGGGGGTATTTGATAACGCCCAAATAGGGGTTCTCTTTTAGCCTGAAATTACCGTGCCTTTGTGTCGGAAAGCCGTGTTTTAGCTAGAATTCACCCTCGGAAAAGCCTCAGTTTTATGAAGGAGATGATTATTTGCTCTTCATGAATTTATGCTTATTTTGCGCATTTTGAGATATGATCGCGGGTTTGTTCATGTTGTCTTTACAGGAGCAGGTTCGGGAAGTACATTGGGATACGTGCCGAGACAGAACCGGGTCGCCTCGGGAAACGTGTGGAAAATTCTCGGGGTCAGGATTTGACCGAGATTGGTAAAAGGGTGAGTGGAACAAAAAAATGGAAAGACTGGAGGAGAAACGGGCAGTGAAAACCGACCGAGAAAGCAGAAAATACCAGAACCGAGAATGACATGGATGCGATAGGTTGACAATATCTTGAGCTTGACTTGAAATTTTGAAGTGAAACCAGGGGCGAAAGAACGAAGACGTCAAGAGCTTTCCGAAAACTGGTTATAATGCTGTAACGGAGTACGGCCTAAAAACCGACTCCAGTCAAGTGTGGGTCCCGGACAGCCACATCAGAGTAAGGAGTCTCGGTTTCTGGTGTCCGGAATCACCAACAACTATTTCATGTTCGTGACGATTTCCGGGACAGTTTTGACCTAGGGGTATTTTGGTCATTTTGGCACCGGACTCGGGTTTCCGGAAGTCTTTCTAGGACCAGGTTCATGATTGGGCGGAATTCGGAGCGATTTTGACCCAGGGGTATTTTGGTCATTTTGGAACCGGCCACGGGGTTCCGGAGTCAAGTTCAGATTTTGTCTCCCAAATTCAATCAGCAGTTTTCCTATGGCAAGAGTCAGGATTGGGCAGAATTTGGAGCGGTTTTGACCCAGGGGTATTTTGGTAATTTTGACAAGTTTCGGGTCAAAACGCAGGCCGAGGTAGAAAGGAGCTGAGAAGCTTGCTAATACGCACACAGCAGGAAAGGGGGCAGAAATTTGGTAGCATAAGGTACTTTGTGCGTATTTTACGCACACCTGTGCGTATTATACGCACACAGGGAAGAGAAATACGCACAGAGGAAGATAAACTGGACTGGACAGGCTACTGTGTGCGTATTTTACGCACACGTGTGTGTTTTATACGCACACAGCATGGCAAAATACGCACACAGGAGAGAAAACTGCACACCCCAGGGCCACTGTATGCGTATTATACGCACAGCCTGTGCGTATTTTATGCACACATCACATACTCCGAGGCGGTTTCGGTCCATGGCAGTTTCGTAAATAAAGGCAAGTTCCAGAAACGTCTCCAGCACTATATAAAGACTCGTCCAGACTCGTTTTAAAGATACAACAACACATCCAAGGAGAAGTCGGAGCATCCCCGGAGAGCACGGAAGCGCGAACCCGTATTTCAAGACACTCGTTTGCTCTTCTTCTCTCTCATTCAAAAACTGTGTTATTTCGTTATGAATTTCAGTAGCTAAACTTTTTACCTAGGTTCTCGTACTCAGAGATTAGTTCTACGTTTTGACTACGAATTCATGATTGCAATATCTTAATATCAGCGACTTTATTCGTTATTCTGTCTTTGAATGTTACTGTTCATGCATGCTCGGCTTGATCACCCAGAATTGCTAAAGACCCGATCCGGAAGGTGAAAACGTCCGATTAGGGTTAGGAAGAAAATACGGGATTTAGCACCTTACCCCGATGGAACGACCAGAGAAGGAGAGATAGGACTAGGCTAAAAACGTTACACCAACTGCTGGAGAATCTGACCCGGGATTTTAAAACAGGTTAGAAAACCTATCAGACTTAGGCAGCTTAACAGGAATCCGACAGTCTGCAGGATTGTGATAACGTGCAGGAAAAGAAAAGATAATGCACAGTTGGTACGTGGCACGAATAACGAGACTGCTGTGTGTTTTCATATCAAACTAGAATGAAAATATGTAGAGAACCTAGGGGATCCCGGGATCTAGTATCTCAAACCCTAGTTTTACAACCTTAAGATGTCAGAAAATTCTCACAAAAAGATTTACGTTTCAGTTATTTACTTTCAGTACTTAGTTAGCAAACAAACTCTCAAAATATTCCTCCTTTTTACACTCTGTTCGTTAAAACTGAATACTAGAAAAACCTGCAAAGTCCATGGGGGATCGATAATCCGAGTTGAAAATACTCTCTATATTACTTGATTCGTATACTTGCGAATAGCACGCTAGAAAGCGCATCATTGCAGTATTTTTGCATTGCATTCAACTGAACTTCAGTTACTACATTGTTGCTCTTGCTAGCAGTAATCACCACCTCTTTTACTTGATAATGAAATCCAAAAGCCCTAGTGTTGAAGTCAAGAGAAATGGGACTTACTTCTCTCAGCCACTGTGCTCCCAGAACCAAGTCACATCCACCTAAAGGAAGCACCCTGAGGTCAGTTTGTATGTTGTATTTCTGTAACTGTATCTGCACGTGTTGGCAAACTCCTAGACTATTTATAACACTCCCATCAGCTACTTCTACCTTCATAGAGATGTGTTCTGCAGCTTTGCATCCCACCCTTCTAGCTACTATTTGATTAATGAGATTGTGTGTACTTCCAGTATCAATCAGAATATGCACCTCCTTGCCATTAATGTTTACAGTTATCCTAATTGTGTCAGCTGCTGTGAAACCTGACATGGAATGTACATAAATGCTAGGAAGCAGCTCACTCTCTTCCTGGTATAATTCACTAGCCAGTATCTCCCCTGGGGTCAATGTAGTTTCAGGTTCCTCAGTTTCAAGATCTTCATCATTGCCAATAAGAAGATACACCGCATTTTTAGTACACTTATGCCCTGGAGTATAAGCCTCATCACAGTAAAAATACAACTTCTTATCCCGTTTTTCCTTCATTTCTGCAGCTGTCAACCTTTTGAAAGTTGGTGACTGTTTTGAATTGGTGATAAGGTCTTTGTTGTTCAGTACATTGTCTTCTTTCCCTTTCCATCAGTAATTGCTTTGGCTTTTGTTCCAGCCGTGTTTGTATTGTTTTGCTTGATCCAACCCTTTATGTTACCTTCTATTGTTTGTTCAAGTGAATTGACATGCACCTCCTGAAGTCTAGCCATAGCCTTGGCCTGGGAAAGAGTTTGAGGGAATTGGAATTGTATTGCACTTTGTATGTCAGGCTTGAGTCCACTCAAGAAAATTTTGATGAAATATCTGTCATCCATCCAGGGAAACATGGCTTTCACTCTAGGCCTCAGTGTTTCAAACCTTCATTGGTAGTCCAATACAGTGGAATGCTGCATTAGTTTACTGAATTCCCCAAGCAAATTCTTATGTACAGGTTCAGCGAATTCATCACATAATAATTCACTAAATTGGGACCAAGTTAATGTGTCTAGTTCTGCAATGTCAGCTCTGAACCAACTTTCTACTTCTCCTTCCAAATGCAGAGAAACTAGTACCAATTTATGTTGGTCATTCATCTCATAAATCTTGAAATACCGCTCTACCTTTTTCAGCCATCCTAATGGATCATTTCCATTAAATTTAAAGCATTTCAACTTAGGCATGGGAATAGAAGAGGTAGTGTAATTCCTTACACAAACATTATCTTCCTCTTTCACTGCAGATCTAAAAGATGATTGTGCACAACATAAGGCCTCCTAAAGAGTCCATCACCAGTCATTTTACCAATTCCAACTCCTTCAAAATTGACATCAATTTTCTCTTTGTTTTTAGCACTATTCACAGTTTTAGATCCAGACATGAGTTTGCGAAATTGTTCTTCAAATTTGTGTTCAATTCTGTCAATACCAGAGTCTAGTTCTCTCTTCAAATTCATAGAAATTTCAGCAAATTTATGATTGATACCTTCACCGAAACTCACAAATTGGACTCGTAACTCATCCATAGTGTGCTCCACACGGTTAACTCTCTCATCCATAACATCAACCTTAACATCTGGATCTGTGTTCTTCATTAGTTGATCCTTCTTCCTGGAGACCATTTTTGCCCTTCGAAACTCGAAACCTGGCTCTGATACAAAACTTGAGGTCCTTGAACTTCACATCCACCACCGACGAACCAGAGACGAGAACTAGAACGGATATGAGGAGAAGAAGAAGAAGATCTGAGATCTAGAGAGAGGGAGAAGAAATGACAGAGAAGTGGAGGGAAGTAAATGTAATTTTCATAATAATCTGGCTGACTCAGCAGCCATTGAATTGGCCACCAATCAGAGCTCGAGGAGAAGCTGAGCTCGTTATTGCTGCTGGCGCTAAACCCAAATGACGCTGTCCCTCTTATTGTTTAAACAGAACGGCTAAGAAAATGAATGGATCCGATCAAGCGGCTGATCTGATTCTACGGCTACTACTTGCCAAATTAGACGACCACATTTTTGGTCAGCTATCACTTTAGTCCCAAACATACGAACACAGTTTAGGAGGGAATTCACTTCAGTCCCTGATGTAACAACCCTAAAATGAAGCAGGCGACAAACGAGTCTTGGAACAATTGGTCGGGGCACAACCATGTTGACGGGTCTGGGTGGTTAGTCGGTGCCAAGGCCGTTGTTGGCGGTGATTGGAGAAGCAATGAAAAGTCTGGGGGTTCGAGTGGCTTCGCGGCGGAGTTTGCCAGCGTCAGGGACGAAAACTGAAGCAGATCTCGTGGTTTAATCGACGGCAGTAAGGCGCTTTGGAGCGACGATGGCGAGGGTTTTGATGCTATGGCTGCGTCTGGTTGTGTGCTGGCGACTGGCACGACATTCCTGGCTGGGGTGTCGCCGGGGATAGCGGAGGCGTGGAGGGAGGCTTCTGCTGGCCGTGCGGCTGTTCTGGGGTTCTCAGTGGCAAGTCATCCTCTGCATCTTTTCCTCTCTCCCATGCCTCTTCTCAATTTTTCTTGAGTCCCTCACTGGATCAACGTTTGAATCGGAAGCTACGACGGTGGAGGCGGCTGGGTTGTGCGTCGGGAAGATTGGTGGCGTTAGGATGTTGGGCTGCTGTTGTGGGTTCTCTGGCGGCAGAAAGATCGTTGGCGGCGGCTGTCCCTCAAATATCTGTTCCTGGATGCGATAGAACTCGTCATTGGTCACCGCACAGAGACGTCCTCCACTGGATTTGATGTCTTCAAGCTCTGTCATGGTGAGACACCTACTCGTTTGGAGTTGTTCGATCTCTTCCATGGTCAGATAAGTAATTGTTTCATTCACTTGCTGGCAGAGTTCTTCCATGTCTTTGTGATCTTCGAGAATGAGAACGGCGCAAGGGAGACCACCCATGTCCGCCATTCGTCAATGAAAGCACCAATGATACGTGCCAATATCGTTGGTAAATCCACATAGCAAGCTACGGAATAAACTATAACTAAATTATGAAAAATAAACTCAATAAACTGAAAAGTAACTCAAAAACGGTTCTTATTCCATGATAATAATTGAAGACTACAACTTGTTCAAATAGACAACAAAACCTAACCGTAGACTCTTACGGGCCAATCCCGGTTCACTAACTAATTAAATAAAATAAAATAACTAATAAATAATACTAATTAATAATTAATTAAATAATAATATTACGTAACGTTGAAGCTACGGTTAACCTGTATCACCCACTTGGCAGATCTCCCGTTGATAGTTCACCACTAGCTCATACCACCCTAATTATCCCTCTACCCCACCGCCATCGCCGCCACCACAACAACCACAATCTCCTCTTATTAGTAGTCAAGTGGTGTAGCTGCCACAGTGTATCAAAATGATCTTGCAAGCCGTCAATTACAGACACCTCATCTTTTAGAGCAACAAGTTGGTTTTCGCTCAAGTTTGACAGATTCGTTATTGTGCACAAGAGAATCCGGCAGGGAGAACTCTGTGTACACCAAGAGCAGAGGATTGGAAATGGCACAGGAAGAGTTGGTTTGTGTGTAGGGAGAGAGTAAGGCAGTAGTAATGTCTGAGAGAGAGACAGTGGTTTGGCAGAGCTTCCGCGTATGTCTGGTGTGTTCCCCTTTGTATGGAAAGGTTAACGTCCTATATATAAAGGAGAATGTGACCGTTGCAGTGCGGTTAATGCGCCCATCAATGGCGGCTTAATTATCTTAACCACAACGGCACGTTCGTCCGCATATATAGGGACCGTTACAGCACGTTATGCGCGAATACGGGAACCGTTATGGGGTTGACCGGGTTTGACCGGATTGACCGGGTTTATGGAGCTCATGCCATAAATCTCTCAAAAGCAGTTACTAAAGGTCGCGTGCGGGCTTGGCTCGCACACGACAGGACTTACTCTAGCCTCCAAACCACTAAGTCCCTACAAGTCCCGTGTAGTGGTATGCGAGGGCCCTGTCTCGCAGCCCCCACATGGATCAGCGCGGTTGGTGATCCAGTGTGTGTGGAGCACAATATGGTGTGCTGGATGGTTGCCACGTGGCCAAGATCTGTCAGCTCAGAAAGCACTATCTACATTAGCCCCCTTTCTGCGCGTGAAGACTCATAGCCGGATAGACTTCCATGCGCAGAAACCAACGTACACGTCGCCGCCACGCACCAATTCAAATATGAGTAAGTTCAGCCCCCGTGCGTGCCATTATGACCTAAAACCCCTAGAGTCGAGCCGTCTGGCCTTTAGTGTTTTAGGCGTGACGTCAGCTTGTCCTGTGATTGCGCGCTTCGACGGTGACGGTTGCGATTCGACTATTGAAAGGACGCAACCCTTCATTGTTTTTGGATAAATACTCTGTGCTCTCCATTGTTGCAAAGCATCACTTCTTTCTCTGTAAAGTGAATGATACCCGGAAGTCTTCAAGAGCAGATTCAGATAATCAATCACCAGTTCAAAATCGCAAATCGTCTTCTTCAATGGTCTGCATCCAAGCAAGCTTTACGAAAACAAGGTTGGCCTTGTTCAATTTTGATTTAATATGCTGATATATGCTTTGAACTGCGTTGGATCTGCAAACCCGTGACATATTATCCGCTGAAAACTTATGAAGAAGCTAATCTTTGAATCCAATTTCGATTTAATCCCCCAATGATAAGGACCTTGAATGTTGGGTTTTTGAAATCCCTGATAATGCAAACGATTCTAATCTCTAATTTCGGAGATTGGTACCCGACTGTTCATCTTTCTTCAATAGATCCTGAATCTCGAAATTCAAACTGAAGTAGTGTGCATATTTCTACCCCCTTTTTTCTTGCTTTTCCGCAGGAATGGCAAAGACAAAAGGAACTAGACCCACTAAGGAGGACGAAGAAATACCTGATCTTCCGCGGGCTCTATGGCGAAAAGCCCCCTATCTGGGTGGCAAAGACTTCTACCATGCTAGGGTTAAGGCAAAGAAACTGCCAATCCCTGTCTCTGGTGAAGGATTGCAAACATTAACCCCTCCAGTTAACTCGACCCTGCTCGAATTGATTGGCTCCGAAGACGTGGTTCGATTGGGAGTCGAAAATGGGTACTTCCTGTATACTGCTATTTCCACCCAAGCTTTTGTTCAGAAATTGGACTTCATGGATGAGTGGATTGACCATGTGTTGACTCATCACGCCATGACTCTAAACGATGCCGGCGTATACTTCGCAGTTCGTGCTATGAAGGGTGCTACCGTGAAGCTGGACCAGTCCATGCTTCTAAACCTTCTTTCTCGCTACTCGCCTGCAACTCACACATTTCATTTTGTTGAGTTCGAGGCTGCTCCCACGCTCGAGGATGTGCACATGCTGTATGATCTGTCTCCTGTGGGCGAGGTGGATCCTTTGAGTCCTTTGAGAACGGATGCGGAGATTGCTTTGTACAAGCAGATGGAGGAGTGTTTGTCAGAAGTAAAGAAAATTTCCACCCGGTGGACTACTACAGAAGTCCTTCCTGACTGGCAGTTGGTGGACACATCTGCGAAAAACACCTGGAACAAGTGGGTGCAATACTTTTTCCGTGATTATGCGAACAGCAGCATCACCAAGAAGCTTCTGAGTCAAAACCCGAAGGCTAAGAACTATGTGAATGGCAAGGGTTATCACTTGACCCTATGCGCCTTCCTCTGCGCCTGGTTGTCGAGGTACATAATCGATGGCCACCCGCATGATGGGGTATTCTATCACGTTCTGCCTCTTGCTGTGAAATTGGCCCTCGGCCAGAAAGTCGCACTTGGACCCCTGGTCTTGGGCACGCTGTACTACAGGCTGGATCAGCTGGTCGTGGCAATGAAGGAATCGCGCGGCCGCCTCGACATACTGACTTACATCAACATTGCCTTCTTGACCATGTGGGTCTTCGAGCGATGGCCTTCCTATGCCCCAGTTGCTTCTAAGCCCAACAAGTGGTGTCCCCCAGGTGCGGAGGAGGAACGTAACAGCGGCAGAGCTGCGAGGTGGTTCGCAACTAACTCCCCCAAGTGCGTCTGGAGCCTGATATGCGACAATCGGGAAGAGTTCATATCCAGACCCTATGCCATGCGCATTGAGAACGTGCGATGGTTTCCAAAACTGTATCCTTCTAAGGTTGTTGCCTTCTCAGAAGAGCTCCTTTTCGAAGGTGGAGAGCATTTCCACGAGCGCTATCGCGAATTCTTTTGCTGGTGCCTGAGAGGCTCCCTTCCTGCTCTCGCAGAGCATGTTCGCGAGCTCGCGCCGAGGTACGAGAGGATTACCGTGGATTTTGATCCTACTCGCGTTTCCCCCCAATTCGGCTTCGATGCAGTGGCACCATCAATCTGGCCGCAGTCTATCATCAGAGGCTGCTATAAGCGTTTATTGTCTAAGGAGTGTAAAACAATCTTGATGAGCAATCTTCCCTTCGAGCAGCCTGCAGGTAACCGTGAAGGCGGCTGTTCCAGAAACTGGCTCGCTTACTGGAACGCCCAGCAGACAAGGTTTGAAACACAGTCGATCCCTCAGCCAAGCAGAGCTCCTGTGATCAAAAGGAATTCTTTCCCTTTTCGTCCCAATTGTAGCCTGGACGAGTCTGAATATGGTTGCTATTCGTTGCTGGATCGCGAGAATCACCTGTGTCCCTCCATCATTCTTGATGAAAAGATCACCGCAGTTAGGAGAGGTGATTCGCATGTCATCAGATATAGCGAAACTTTCACCAAGGTAAGCAATTTCTCTTGCATGCACTAAGTTTCCTTACTCCAATATGTCAAAGGCCTCATGCTTCACTTTCTGTTGTAGTGCCATGTGAGGAGATTTGCATCTGGTGAGCGTTCCAAATCGCTGGTCACCACCATTGTTACTGCAAGACGGCAAGGACAACCAGTTCGGCTGGCATTGAAGATGGATCCCGCGGTTGAGACGAAAATTCGCGAGATCATTAATGCTTTTGCTGATTCGCTGATAGACAATACTCCAGCCTTGTCTCCTCCCCGGAATGATCCGTCTCCTCCAGCGACTGCTGCTCCGAGAGCGAAAAGGCCCAGACAAAGGGGAATCACGATCTCTTCCCCTAGGAGTGCTCCAACTTCCCTTCCTGCAAGATCCCTTACTGCCAGGGATAAAGGTAAAGGTCGCATGACCAATAAAGCGCGGAAGGATCTCGCAGTGGAGACCTTTGTTCCGTTCGGCCAGGAGGAAGAAGAGGAGAGGAGGGAGCCAAGAGAAGGAGATGAAGAAGAGGAAAGAATTGAAGATGTCAGAGACAGAGAGAGAGATGCGATACAAGAGGAAGAGTCAGGAGGTATCTCAACCGTACTTCTCTTCTCATTATCTTAACTCTTTTGCAATCTGGTTTGAACAAATTGTTTCTTCACAGATGATGACGATGAGACCATCAGTGGCCTTTTGGCCAAGAAGCAGAAGAGGGGTTCTCATTCTGGTGTTTCCGATGAAACCATAAGCGAGGACATTCTTGCCGAGTCCAGGAGAACAGCTGCGGAAGCTGCTGAAAGGAGAAGAAAGCGAGAAGAAGAGGAACTCGAACGCGTGAAGCAAAGGAGCCTAGAAGAACGACACGTCGACGACCTAGTGCGTCAAACTGATGAGGAAGATGTGCTTCCAGAAGAGGTGGCTCCTCAAGTTGAAGAGGAGGATGCGGCTCCAGAAGAAGATGTGGCAGCTCTACAGCAAGCCCAAGCAAATTTTGAAGAAATCACAGGCGGCAATGAAGGTGAGATTTTTAATCTCGCAGTAACTTATCGAGATGTTATTGTTGGTGCGCTAAAGCACGGTGTGTCAAAAGCTGACATTCGCCGTTGGCTAGTAGGCAAGTGCGGTGAACCCTCAGGTAATCATTTGAGCAATATGCGTGAACTAGGCTTAGCAACCCAAACATAATCATGACTGGTTTCTTCGCGCCCCAGGTCACGCTCACCTTAAAGACATGCTTAATGAGGACACATTAATAGGGCAAGGTTCCACGTCCTTAGCGTATGACGAGGATGCTGCAATCCCACCTTCGCGTGGAGGTGCTTGCTCTTAGCTTATCAAAGATAGTAAAATAATATACGATACAAGTTACCTCACACCATCGTATTTTGTATTGCAGGCAATGCTGATGAAACCATGTTGGAGCAAAGGAGTCGACCTTCTGCGTCTTATGTCCCGGTGCCGAGTTCTCATACCGAGAAGCCCGTCGCAGCTGCTGAATATGCAGGAGAGCCCCTTGAGGACGTCATCGAACTTTCTGATGATGCCGAGGCTGACACCGTGTTGATGGAGGAGGATGCCCATGCTGGTGGTGAGGAAATAGGAACGAACACTGCTGCTGCCATCGCACCTGAAGGTATCCCACCTCAGGCTGCAGCTTCTGTTGCCACCATGCCTCCAGCAATGACTGAGCCTGCGGCACCTCTTCCTGCGTGGAACTTTTGGGGTTCGCAGGTCGGGGCTGCAATCGCACCTGGCGCGGCTTATACTCTTCCCCCCAACTATGAGGAGTTAGAGCTCGCAGCTGATAGAAGAGCAATAGAGCGAGGACAGTCTTCAACCACCCTGGCAGTGCGCATTCCTTCTCTGCGCGAGATCTTAGAAGGAACTGGTATGTCGTGTTTTGCTGTTCGCATCTTGCATTCTTCATTTTTGAATTCGACAGTATTACTTAGCTTTGACATTGCTTTAGGGTTGAAGCAAGCCGACGTGGACTGGCTAGTTCGGATGCGCCTCTCCTACCCCCAATCATTTGCGAGGTCTCTGGAGATAGGGCCCTTTGACAGGAGGCTATGTCTGACTGAAGCCATCTGGATTTTGGAGCAGCTGTCCGCGGCCACACCTGCGACCATTTCTCCTCAGAGCGCGGAATTGCTTTTTGGCATGTGCCAAAATCTTCTCGCCAAAGTTCAAGGCAAGCTGGGCTTCGGGTTTCTTATCAAAAGAGTCACCCTGATTCGCGCGGCCGTGACTTTGAAACGTGGCCACCAAAACCTCGCAGCTGAGAAGCAGAAGGTAGAGCAGCAAAGGCAAAAGGTTGAAGAGGCTGTGAAGCTCTTTCATAAGATGAACGCCAAATGCGAACAATTGAAGCAAGAAGTGGAGCAAGTGGAAAATCTGAGCCGTCAGTTTACTCCTCATGACTCCTTGATCAAGGGTTTATTTTGAAAAGTAGCAGATAAGTAGCTGAAACATTATTGTCATATTTCTAGGGTTTCTCCCCCCTTTTTTTTGCAAAAATAAATTTGAATGCCTGTTTTGCCCCTCTCGGGATTTGCTTGAGCATATCTGTGCATATCAATTATGACGTCAGCAACTGATATTCAATCTTGATTTTCGCGCTAATTGCTCATTAGATAAGCACACCTTCCTTGGGAAGTCCATCCGAATCATGACCGTCCGTCATTAATTAGGATACGCAACCAAATCGTCGTAGCCTTTAGTAGGGTAATTTATTGTTACCTCTTTTCAAGGCGTAAGTGATTGACCCTTACCCTCTTTTCAAATTTTGCTGACTCATCTTAGTAATTGAAGAGTCTCAACAGGGTTTATATAAACCCTGCCTTTTGCTATTCGGGTTCTTCATCCCACAATGTGGTTTGCCGTGAGTCCTTACGACAGCTGGCTTCAACGCTTGTTTTTCGTTGATTCATGGCAGCTTCAAGTTGTGAAACCTGAGTTTGTGCTTTGTGCTATAGAAATAGTTTCCAAGATCTGCTTCATAAGGCTTATTGATCTTTATAACTATCATAAAGAAGATGCAGATAATACCTCATGTTTGCTCGAAGAATTTTCTTCGTCTATTATGCTTGCAGGTCATGTTTCCGGCCGCCTCCCGGCGAGGTGCAGCGCCGTACTGACCTTGCTACCGACTCGTAATGAACGGCGGAATTCTCCTCCAGCATGCCCGGAGGAGAATTTCTTGCCTCCTCGTTCTTGAACTCAGGGTGGCGAGCCGATGTGCTTGTCTCCGTGGACAAGGAGCCTCTGGCCTTTGGAGCTGCTGCTTGCCTGTTCTTCACAACTGTATACGTCGGAACAGGCGGTTCCTTAGGCACATATCTTGATCAGACAGAGGCCTGGTCAGATCCTGAGTTCTCGGACATAGCGTCACACAGGTCTTGTAGACATAGCGGGTAGCGGGCTTATCTTCTCGCAGGAACGCCCTACTTGCTACAGATCTTTGGTCGCATATTTTTGTATCGCATAGCTTCTGCTAGGACCGTTAGGTCGATCCTTTTCCCGTCAGGATTCCCCGATGTGTAACTTCTTCTTGTAAGTTACTATTTAGATGCATTGTAAGCCATGTTGGCCGCGTAGTTAGCTTGATTTGAGCTTTTTCGCTTGTAAGCTGCTATCTAGACAGATAAATTGTAAGTCATTTTGACTCATAATGATAAATCGCTTTGTATGATTTGCTGTCTTGTTACAACAAATTATGATTTCGCATGCGTATTGGCAAATTTCACCTTCTGTAGTGCTGTATACACACTCTGCATTGTCGCTTATGATTTGCTCTCTGCCGGATAAATTCGCAGATATGTTTTTAGATCGTTCGAGATCGTGCTTGTGCAGTTTTGCTATCTTGGCGAATAGGCGTGAGATTTACTTAAGGTTAAACCCAAGTAAGAGCGCTATCTCAGCGGATAGGCTTCCATAGATCACTCAAGATCATTTTGCATAATGCTGCTATCATAGCAGATAGGCTTAAGAATCACTTTAAGATCGCATTTGTATAGTGCTGCTATCTTGGCAGATAGGCTTGAAAGATCATTTAAGATCATACTCGCATAGGCTGCTATCGTTGCAGATAGGCTTAAAAGATTAGTTAAGATCGTATTCGCATGAGCTGCTATCATGGCAGATAGGCTTAAAAGATCACTTAAGATCGTATTCGCATGAGCTGCTATCGTGGCAGATAGGCTTAAAAGATCACTTAAGATCGTATTCGCATGAGCTGCTATCATGGCAGATAGGCTTAAAAGATCAGTTAAGATCGTATTCGCATGAGCTGCTATCGTGGCAGATAGGCTTAAAAGATCACTTAAGATCGTATTTTCATAGGCTGCTATCACGGCGGATAGGCTTTTGCTAACAGTAATAATGAAATAAACAGAGTAATAAAGACAACTAAGAGCATAAAGTTCTTCTCATTTGGAAGAAGTCTTTTTATTATAAAACTCTCGTATGGGAGAGATGAGATTACAATTCTCTCATATGGGAGAGAAGATGTGCGAATCCTAGCTATACAGAGCATAAAGCAAACGTTGTAATATAGCGCATATAATGAGAGAAGTTAAGGATAATACTTCTTAATCCAACGCATGTTGACTGAGCTTGGGGTTGAGGTTGTTCCATGTAACCTCCGTATGCTGCAGTAGCCACTGTCAAAGACTTCTGCGACTTCAAAGGGTCCTTCCCAATTGGCTGCGAACTTTGGGTGAGCTGCCTCTCGCATGAAATGATCAGCTGCGCGCAAGACCAAATCTCCAACTGCGAAATCTCGACGTTGGACTGTTTTATTGTACGCACGAGTGATCCTTTCTTGGTATCGTTTGTTGGTCCTTTTAGCTTGCTCCCGCTTTTCTTCTAGCAGGACCAAGTCATGGTCGCGTGGATTGTCGTACAGTGCATGGAAAGCCAATCTTGCAGAGTTAACCTTCACTTCCACAGGTACCACAGCCTCAGCTCCATAGCATAAAAGGAATGGTGAGACCCCTGTGGGTGTCCTTGGAGAAGTCCGATAAGCCCACAGGGCTATGCTCAAAGAATCAGCTCACTTCTTGTGGTCATCTGCGACCATCTTGCTCAAGATTCTCAATAGCGTCTTGTTGGTTGCTTCTGCTTGCCCATTCCCCTTCGGGTAGTACAGAGTGGAGCATATCTGCCTGATGTTGTATTCTGCTAGCTTCGCAGCCACCTGGCGATTAACAAAAGGAGTGCCATTATCCGAAAGGATGGTGTTGGGAATTCCGAACCTGCATATGATGCTTTCTTGGATGAAATGGACCACAGCTAGCGCATTTGCCATCTTCAGCAGTATCGCTTCTACCCACATGGTGAACAACTCAGTCGCGGTGAGAATGAAGTGATTCCCGTGCGAGGTTGGTCGAATGGGACCAATAAAATCCAGAGCCCATGTGTGAAACGGCCATGGTGTTCCCAATGCATGTAGATCTACAGCAGGAGCGTGCACTAGATTACATTTAAATTGACACTGCTGGCAGCGTCGTACTTTGGTGCGGCAATCAACCTCCATAGTGGGCCAGAAATATCCAATTGAGAGGAGTTGTCTGCATAATTTTGCTCCTCCCTGATGTTCCACCTGGTGAGAAAGGTCCATCACTTCTTGTGCTTCCCTGCTGTCGAGACATCGCAGCAAGTTACCTTCATGGCCCCTTCGCCAAAGCAGATTTTCTTGCACCACATATCGGGCTGCTTTCCTCCTTAGTTTCTCAGCTTCTTTTCTTGACTCGGGTACAATACCCTGGGTGAGAAAATCAAAGAGTGGTTTCCTCCAATCCGCATCATCGTCGGTCAGAGCAATGAGTTAAGAGTCTTTGATCAGTGCGCAACTCTCGCACTTTCCTTGTATCTGTGCTGCAGCCGTTGACATGTCCGGCCAATGGATGCCATATCTCTGAGCTTTCCGATAGATCGATACTTCACTTTCCCCGCAAGCATGTTGGTGAATCTTTTCTAATAGCAGCTGTCCTTCTTGCTCGGAGACGCATCGCATAAGTATTCCGCCGGGGCCCTTGTAATAAAGGGTGTTGTCATGTATGCAATACCCCTTTGTGGATGCCCAGTTCTCGCTGCTCGTGCCTTCTGCAATGGCCCGCAAGATTGACTTTCTCCAATCCGCATCGTCCATGCGTTCGTCATCGCACACGTCTTCTGTCAACGCCGAGGATGTTCGCACTTCAATCGAGATTCTTGCAGGACATTTGTCCGTGCTGACCTTGGATCCCAAGGTAGCTAAAGCTTCAGCATGCCTGTTGTCCGCTCGAGGCTTGTGCTCGTACCTAATGTCGCAGAATTGTTGCACCAGTTTTTGTACCAAGGTCCGGTAGGACAGTAGGTTTATCTCCTTCAAACCATACTCGCCCGAGGCTTGTTTGACGATTAGCTTGGAATCCCCCATAACCGTCAGATTGCTTACTTCCAGGGCCTTTGCAGCGCGAAGCCCCACAATGAGGGCTTCATATTCTGCTTCGTTGTTGGTGACTGCGAAGTCCAGCTTTGCGGACATCTGTATGACTTCCCCATCTGGTTTGGTCAAGACTATCCCAATGCCTCCACCTTTCCTTGTTGACGAGCCGTCGAAATGGAGCGTCCAATAGGGCAACTCAACTGCATAGATTTCAGGTCCCTCCAATTCTTCTTCAATCACAGGCTCATGGCTGTTATCGGGGAACTGTGCCAGCAAATCCGCCACCGCCTGCGACTTGATCGCCCGCGGTCGAACGCATATGATGTCATATTGGGAGATGATCATATACCATTTTGCCAATCTTCCCCCAGGAGCGGTGTGAGTCAGAAGATATCGTATGGGATCACTCTTTGTGACCACCAACACTTTGTGCGAAGCGAAGTAATGTCTCAGCTTCTCTATTACGAAGAATAAAGCAAGGCAATGACGCTCGATGTCCGTGTACCTTGATTCTGCGGGCTGCACAATGCGAGAGATATAGTAGATGGGCCTTTCTTGGCCCTCATACTCCTGAGCCAGAAGAGCTCCTACAGACTTCCTTGTTGACGTCAGATACAGCAAAAGCGGTGATCCTAGCTGAGGTGCGATCATTAATTTTGAAGATGTCAGCAGCTCCTTTAGTTTCCCGAACGCAGCTTCGTGCTCCGGAGTCCAGTTGTATACGGCATCTTTCTTGAGAAGGTCACTGAAACAGAAAGTAATTTCGGCAATCGCTGGGATGAATCTTGCAGATATGATAGCTTTCCCAAGAACGTCTTCAAGGCACTCTGGTTATGTGGCGGAGTCATGCCAGTAATGGCTGATACTTTCGCAGGGTCAGGCTCGATTCCTTGGCGATGCACCACGCATCCCAAGAACTTTCCTGATGTTACCCCGAATGCGCACTTCATGGGGTTCATCTTCAATTGAAAGCGTCTGCATCTGTTGAACACTTTCCGCAAATCCTCCAGATGGTCTGCCTCCTCCTTGGATTTAACAACCAGTTCATCCACGTAGAATTCCACTTCCTTGTGCATCGTGTCGTGGAACAGGGCCATCATGGCCCGCTGGTAAGTTGCACCTGCGTTTTTGAGACCAAAAGGCATCACCGTATAGTTGAATACTCCCACTGGGGTGATGAATGCGGTTTTCCGTGCATCTTCAGGGTCCATCTTGATCTGATTGTACCCACTGAAGCCGTCCATGAAGCTGAACATGCGATGACCCGCTGTTGAATCAATAAGCAAGTCAATGTTGGGGAGCGGAAAATCGTCCTTGGGGCAGAAACGATTGAGATCCCGGAAATCCACGCAAATGTGAAGCTGTCCATTCTTCTTTACCACTGGCACAATGTTGGCCAGCCATGTGGGATGGTGATTCGGCTCTATGAATTTGGCATCCAGGAGTTTGACAATCTCCTGCTTAATCTTCACGTTGAGCTCCGGCCTAAAGCTTCTTGTGCTCTGCTTTACCGGCTTGGATCCCGGAATCACGTCCAACCGATGCATGGTGATGCTCGTGTCCAGGCCGGGCATCTCATCATATTCCCATGCGAATACGTCCTTGTACTCGGTCAAGAGTTGTAGCAATATTTCCTCTTCTTCGCTTGTGAGGTCCGCACTTAGAAAGACCGGCCTCTTCTTTTCGTCGTTCAGGCTTAGGAATACCTCCTTCAGCTCTTGCTTTTGCGGTCTGGGTTTGTCTTCCATGCATTCGGGTGCTTCTTTGAGTTTCTCTTCTAGAGTGCTCGGCATTGATCTTTCTGTCTCCGCAACCTGCTCGATTTGGTTGATTTGCTCAGGGATATCCCCATGCCCGCCTGGGGACACCCCCGCGCACCTTCATATGCGATAGCATTTCTTCCCGTTGGCGTAGAAACTCTTTATCTCCTTGCCTTCGGGGTCATACTTTGCTATTCTTTTCAGAGTGTACACGTTCTTTCGCTGGTAGGCAATCCGCGGGCTTCTTCTCGCGTGGGCGGCTTTTCCTTGGCATCCTCTCTTGTCACCATCACTCCCGCAGGTGACTGATCTTTGATATCTTCCCATAGGGGTAAAGGAGTGGGGTTGAATGGTCCCGGTGTTTTCTCATCTGCCATCTCGGTGAACCACACCGCCTCACTGAGATGCGCTTCATCCATGTTAAATGGATTCGTCGAAGCTGGTATCTCGACTATTCTGTCATTCCAAACAGCTTTCATCACTTGGTGAGCTGTTGAAGGGACGGCATCAAAGCGATGAATCCAGGCTCGACCTATGATCATGTGATACGTAGTGTTCGCATCTATGACATAGAATTTCGCTGAGCACTTGATTTTGCCGATCTGGATACCCAGGCGGATCCATCCTATCGTCATTCTGGAGTAGCTTCAGAATCCCATCAACGGGGATGGACGCTTGACAATCTTGTACTCTGGGATTCCTGCTAGCTTCAATGTATGTAGCGAAACAACGTTAACTGCTGCTCCTCCATCGACGAACGCTCTTTTGAACTCGACGCCATTGATGATAGCCGTCACATACAGAGGCCTCTGGTGGCTCGCATCTGTCTTCTTGTCGCTGGTGGAAAAGGTTATGATCTTTTCTGTAGAGCGAGACGCCCTAATGACTTTCCCATTGGAGACTACGAGATCCTCCTCGTAATCTTCTGCTATCCTTAAGATCGCTTTTGTCATCTCCGTCCGGCATTTTTTTGAGAAGTTCATTTCGTCGAAGAACCTGCTGAAGCCGTGCAACCCCTTCATCTGGTCGGCACGCTCGTCCTCCGTGTCTATACTGTAGTCTTCATCATCATGGACTTCGGCAATGATGGGTAGACCATCCTCTGCGACCTCTTCAAGATCCACAATCGAGATCATAGCGACCTCTTTGCCTTTCGATTCTTGCTCCGCATGGGCAGGGAGTGGATTGTTGCGCACATCCTGCCTTTGGTCGCTGACAATCAGTTCGCCATTCTTCATCTTTTGGCTAAACACAATTCTGAGCTTCTTGCAGTCCGCCGTGGGATGCATGACCTTGCCGTGGTATTCGCACCACTTCGGGTCCCTCACCATCTCCTTGGAGGGTGCCCTCTCGAGCGGCGATAGGACACCATCCTTGCGCCATTGCCTGCAGAGGTCGCTTGCTTCTTCCACCGAACATGGAAGAGGTGGTGCATCAAAGTTCACAATCTTCGCCTGCTTTTGGGGTGAGACCGTATTTACTTCAGCTTCGCGTCCCCTCTTGTAGCTGAATCTCCCGATTCTGAAAGTAGTACCGCCCGAGGATCGCTCAGGAGCGTTTCTCTTTTTCTGCCTCTCCACTATAGGCTCGATGTTCTTCGTGCATTCGATTAGTTTTGAAAACGTAGGCGTTTGCAAATTAATAAGCATACCTTTGTACTCATCTCGCATGCACTGCAAGCATATCTATACGAGTCTACTTTCAAGTATCACATCTTTGCATTCCAAGGACTTGGCCCTGAACTCCTTGATGAAGGTTATTCCTTCCTCCTCGCGTTTCTGATACATCCGCGAGAGGTGAATCATCGTCACCTTTTCCTCCATCTGGAAGAATTTGGTGTAGAAATTTTGGACCATGTCGTCCCAAGTCTTCACGAACCCGGCTTCCAACATCCTGTACCACTTGTAAGCTACGTTTCCCAAGGATTTCGGGACCTCGCGCATCAACAGTTTGGGATCGGCTCCATACGGCCCCATCACATCAATGAAACGCATGACATGTTCATGAGCGTTCCCATTGACATCTTCGAACTTGTCCCATTTAGGAGCCTTGTATCCAACAGGGTTAGGCATGAGATAGATCTCTCGTGGGATGGGCGGATCGTTGTCCAGCTTCGGGATGATGGTATTCGCGAATGATTGATGAGACAGAATGGTGTCTATGCGCCGTTGCAGAGACGTCATACACTCTGGAGTGTTTCCCTCGGTAGCAGGAGGGGTTGTTACAAGCGGAGGCGACACATATGCCGCAGGAAGGCTAGGGACATATTGTGCATTCACATTACCCCAGATTGTCGTTGGAGGAGGCAAGGGATACTGCGAGGCCGGATTAGGTACCAAAGCCGGAGGCTGAGGAGTATGAGCGGTGAGAGGCAACATTTGAGCTGTTGACCCTTGAATTGAGGGTAGCTGCGTAGTCGCCGGTGGAGTTTGCAGATTAGGGTTGGGTGGTGTGGTTGACGCTCCCAATCCTTGAGTGGTAGAGGCTCCTCCTCCCTGAGAGACGGCGGTGGCTGGTGCAGGGTTTGGAGCAAGAGTCCCCAAGACAACCATGATCCGTTCTAGCTGCGCAGACTGAGCTTTGAGAGCCTTCCCCTGACTCTGGATGGTGGCATCCAAGGCTTCTAGCGTCGGAGCTTCACCGGTAGTTGTAGGAGTACGGAGGATCTCCTGTCCCGAGGCGGCTTCGGTGGAAGGCGATCTGTTACTGACATCATCCTCCTGAGACATGGTTGCTTGTAATGGTAAGTTCACGTCGGGTTCACCAAAATGTGCACAAGAGAATCCGGCAGGGAGAACTCTGTGTACACCAAGAGCAGAGGATCGGAAATGGCACAGGAAGAGTTGGGTTGTGTGTAGGGAGAGAGTAAGGCAGTAGTAATGTCTGAGAGAGAGACAGCGGTTTGGCAGAGCTTTCGCGTATGTCTGGTGTGTTCCCCTTTGTATGGAAAGGTTAACGTCCTATATATAACGGAGAATGTGACCGTTGCAGTGTGGTTAATGCGCCCATCAATGGCGGCTTAATTAGCTTAACCACAACGGCACGTTCGTCCGCATATATAGGGACCGTTACAGCACGTTATGCGCGAATACCGGAACCGTTATGGGGTTGACCGGGTTTGACCGGATTGACCGGGTTTATGGAGCTCGTGCCATAAATCTCTCAAAAGCAGTTACTAAAGGTCGCGTGCGGGCTTGGCTCGCACGCGACAGGACTTACTCTAGCCTCCAAACCACTAAGTCCCTACAAGTCCCGTGCAGTGGTATGCGAGGGCCCTGTCTCGCAGCCCCCACATGGATCAGCGCGGCTGGTGATGCAGTGTGTGTGGAGCACAATATGGTGTGCTGGATGGTTGCCACGTGGCCAAGATCTGTCAGCTCAGAAAGCACTATCTACAGTTATAAATTCTAGGAAGTGTTTTTGATCTCGTTTACGAGATTTAGGGCCCTAATAGAATGTATTATGAAAGGATTGAGAAATCTATGAGACATAAATAAATTTACATGAGCTCGTGTTTACGCATTGCATCCTTGTCAATTCGCATAGTTTGTTTGTTAATCTATGAAAATTATTTCAACTATTTCATATTACTCTATGAAGAAATATCGCACTCATAAATCGATGAAGGAGACACTACTAGAAATGAACACAAAAATGGCAAAGATATGCCAAATTTCGCGCGGCAAGAGCATATTTCGCGTTTATTGTTACATAAACGGCGATAGTTCTTATTCTCTCTTAAAATATTCTTATACGGCGATAAAATAATGGTACCGTATATAGTTTGGCATATACAACAAGATTTTGACCTGAAACGACAATAAATAGTATCTCCGTTAATGATTTTATTATAAACGGCGAGAATTTATTACAATAAATAGTACCCCGTAATTGATATATGACAGAAACAACGAGACCTTATCTAACGCCGTTAGTATCTATCTTATACGACGAGATATATCGCCGTATATGTGTTTACGTACACGTGTCCCACTATGCCCAATTTTTTTTGATTTCTCCGCCAAATTTTGGGGCGTAAATGTGCTTAGCCCACTCCAGTGAAGAGAGAAAACCCTATCTAGGTCTGCGGAATGAAACCCTTCACATTTCCATATACCAAAAGAAGATATAAAAGAGAGACAAGAGAGAAATGGGAGAGAAGAGAAGAGAGAAGAGGAGCGGTGCACCCAGAAGCCACAAGATCTGCAAGACCGTCTCCATCAACCGCACACAATCATCTACCCTTCTCTGCAAATCCGGTAAGCTGATTCGTAATCCCCTTATTTTTATTTTTCATACACAGTCGCCCAGTTGTTTAGCATGGACTGGGGTTCGTTGGTTTTCTGTGTTGATTATTAATTTTCATTATTGATTTGAAGGGATTGAAGTGGGCGGGTTTTGTGTCGGGTTTCAGGAAAAGGAATTTACAAGGTGCAGCTGAAAACTCTTTCTCTTGTTTTATTCATTTTTTTGATCTGGTAGATGAACTGAAAATCCTCTCTTCTTGTAATGGTTTTTTGGATCTGTTCTGCTTATGTTTGGTCTTTCCTTGTTATTTATGCATTCTTTTAGTTTGTAATGTTGAAATTGCTTGATAAAAAAATCTAGATTTAGCTATATTAGTTTGTTATCTTGATATTGCTATTTTAGTTCAATTTTAGTTGATTTTGGTTTTTGTTTGCGTACTGTTAGGCTTGAATCTGATTGACGAGTAATTGGTTTTCTATTTTTGTTTCGATTACTGTTGACTTTCTAGCCCGTAACCGATGGTAAAGTTGATAGGGTAATTACATAATGAAACTGAGAAAAAAAAGCAAAACAACTAAAAGGAAAAAAACTAATTAAGAGCAGGAGTAGGCAGGGCCAAAATAATATTAGAGGAGACAGGATTGTCTTCCGCAGGAGGGAGCATTGCTAATGGCATTACATCATAAGTTGGAACCATAGCTGTTTCGACTTCGACTCGTGCAACCCTTTTTTGAACCTTCCTTTTAATCTTTCCACCGGATTGAATCTTCTTCGTGCATTTGCCTTTTCTTGTCTTTATTTTCACTTTCTTATCTGGGGATTTCATAACTAAACTTGGATGCCCCAGTTTCTTGAAAGTGGTTGCAAGTTTCCTCATATCAGCGGGTGGGGGGGATTAGTGTCAGAGAAGATGATTGTGTGTAGATTTGTGGCAAAAGGGAACTGATGTAGGAGCTTTTATAGTGTTTATCCTCCGTACCAATTTGTAATAACCCACATTTCTAATTCACATTAGAACGTTAATAATATGTGATTATATGTTAATATTTCATGATATGTTTGATAATTATCCCATGAAAATTTATATATAGTGTTTTAGTGTAAATAAGTAAAGTTGAAGGCATTGTTTAATATTTGAGTTTGATCTTGTGAAATATATGATAAGTGAATTATGTGCCTAATTAAATTAAATGACTATGTTTGATTAAAAAGTTAACTGTTGGGTGCTAAATTGTTAATTGCCAAGTTCTTCTGTGTTAGGCATAATCTAGAAATAAGTTGGAGGAGTGTTATGTGAATAAATAAAAATTAGTTTAGTATGTATGATAGTATGTTGAAATTGTACAAGTACTATGTAGTAGTTTTGCCACACGCGTAACCACATGTCTATATGTGTCGAACTTAGAACCTCATAGAGTGGTGAAGTAGGTGCAATTTTTGTACCAAATCATTTCCCAAATGTGCATGAACAACCTCCTCCACTTGTCACTCCCCCTCAACACTTGTCACACCCCCTATGCACCACATGTCTCTCTCCCTCCCACTTCTTCCTCCACTTTCTCATCCTCCTCCAAACCATCCGTCCATCTTTCTCCCCTTTCTTCTCTTATGAAATTTGTTTTCTCTCATTTTTCTAGCACAAGTCCTAAATTTTCTCCAAAATCATCAACAATTGAGAGATCAACCCTCACTTTCTTCATAATTCCACCAAGTTATGCTAAGATGTCCACCTTAGGAGGCTAGGAGGAACAAGCACAACCTCATTCATCCCTCTTTGAGGTAAAAAAAAATTCATCTTTTTGTGGTTTATTTTTCACATCTTTCATCTAGATTATACATGCATGTCATCAAAAATATGTTTGTTGCAAGATTCATGTAAGAAAATGTTATGGATTGTGATGTTTATGTTATTTAGGCATTGTTTAGTGTAATTTCATATCTTGGTAGGAAATTTCTTACATGCAACAAGTTTTGAGCTATGGAAAATCACAAAAATCATATTTTGAGCCTATTTTCACAAAACCGGGAAAAATATATAAACATTTCAGAAAATTATGAAAATATTACAGCATGTGTATTTGTATGTGAAGTTTCGACAGTAAAAATTTCAGAACCATTGGAGTTATATTTAATTTTTAATCGGCCAAATACATGTTCTGTTTTAACAAGCTGTCCAACATCAGATCAGTGCGGTTTTTCATTAATTTCATGTACTTATTGTTTTCCAAATCTCACCAAATTTGGATATGTTTTTCCCTTACATGTTAGCTACCTACTGTAAAAATTTTATAAGTTTTGGAATTTATATGAATATTTTATGAATTTATTTCTAAGGCTGCTACCAGCCTCTTTTTCATACACAAACAGTTCCGAAATATTATGTTTAAAAATATTTAGGAAACTTTAAAATTTTTGATATTACAGTATGTTATGGGTAAACTCTTTATCTATGTGACGTAAAAATTTCAAGTCCCGGATAATTATTTTGAATTAACTATGAATTCTGTACTAGCGATAGTTACACTTTGCTTATAAGCATAATTTAGAAGTTTATCAAGTTTATTAGAGCTAGCTTGTGTAAGTTACTTTTTAGTTCAATATGTGCCATATTTAGCTTATGTGCTTCATTATACATCTCATTTGCATGAAGGAACGAATATAAGGTCCATGAAGTATGTTAATATAGGAGAAGTTAGTCCATATGTATCTAAGCGATGTAGGCATGCGTTATGCTTAAATTGAATTGGTGCTAAGTGATGATATGTGTTAATTTTAGTGTTCCTTGTCATCTATGTGACGTTGGATTTGATGCTCATGTGCTCAAAGTTTTCGAAATTGGATTAAGAAATATTAAATGAATGGCTTAAGCTCGCAAGGTGAGTTACCCTACCTCCCGAAGTTTGTACCTACCCTCAAGTTTCTTCAAAGTTTATGTATGTTCATATCGTCCCTAGTATTATGTATGTATGTTTTCTTTACTCAAGTAAAATGTTTATGCCCCGTGGATGCTAACAAAATAAATGAACGTTTCATAAGATAAAACACGTTTTCAGAAAGGCCACGGTTACCGTAGTGAAACCCCCTGTCGGGTATAGGCAGGCTACGGCCCTTTTGCCGGGGCAATATAAAACGGCACGCGTCGCCTCACGAGCCGTCGCGATGGACATTTCCCTACGTTATGTTAAGTCACGAAGGTTACACGGGCCATAAGATAAGAAACTAAGCAAACATGTTCAAGTACGTTATGGTCTCCACGTGAGACAAAGCAAGGTTCCTACTTGGAACAATATGTTTTCACACGATACAAGTTATGCTTTATGTTACGCTTTCTTTACGATACAAGCTATGTTTTATGAATGTCATGCTCTTTCAATCTTCACAAGTATATGTATGTATGACTATGCCTTATGTTCATTTCGCTCCATGGGAAAGTTAGCCTCTCTTAGTTTTTTAAACCTACGGAGGGGCGTAGATGTAACTCACTGAGCTAGTTGAGCTCACCCTTTCATGTAACTTTTTTTCAGGTTTTAAGGACACTTAAGATGCAAGAAGTAGCAAGACGTTAAGTTGATAGGTGATTACGTGCTCGATGATGTTACGTGCTTAGATGTTGAAAATATGCTAGACGCTAGAGCTATTCTAGAATACATGTTTGTAAATTGTTTAAGAATGTAATAGTTGTGTACTTATGTATAAAAGACTTTTTTTGAGCCCTTGTATGATACCTAGAAACATTCTCGATTTATGCTCTGTTTACGTTACGAGTCGAGAGTGCTAAATGATAATTATTTCCAAGTTCATTTTTCTCATAAACATCTTTCATTTATGATAGAAGTTAATTTTATTTACAATGACGACCCCAAGTGATTTGTTAGTTACGCTTCCGCAAAGTTTCAAAAGAAAATTTCAATCTTGATTTTATTAAATTGAATGTTTAGCCTCTCGACGAGTCAAGGCCGCACCGGCATGTCGCGCCCTCCTCCCGTTAACGCAAAGTTTTATTAATCGCTAATCGGGGTCGGCAAGAGGGGGATGTGACATTTGTGGTATCAGAGCTCTAGGTTATAGATACCTAGGACTAGTATGCTGTAGGAACCATTTCATGTGTTTCATGTATATAAGTATGTGCAAGTAGGTATTGTGTACTTGAATGCTATGGCTTTGTGATGCTAGTATTTATGAACGTTAAGGTGATACGTTAAGTTATATGATAATATGACCTAGTGTATGAGTCAATTATGTAATTATATATTTGCTCTGGTAAATTGCGTGTTATTTCTAAGCATGATCATGTTGTAGTTACTTTGACATTCGATGATATGTTTATGAGTAAATGCTATGCATGTGGGTGATCGGTCTCTCTATCTTTTCTTTCTTCCATTATTCATACATGAGATAAGAAAATGACACGTTGACTTACGAAACCATGGTTAATTGTTATGTATGCCCCATAGTAATAAAATAGAAGCACTTTTATGATAAGAGCTCATGAATCAAGTTATATCATAATTATTTTAGTTTGTTATGTATTTGTCTAAGCATATTATGTGAATAATACATGACTAGTAAACTTTCTGATTTATACTTTAAGAGTATGACATGTAAGATATGGAAGTGTAGAAACAGGTTCATTTTATGTGGTCACGTAGGTGATACTAGAATTCCAGTTTGACAAGATGACGATAGTAAGTATGTGGTCTGATTATATGTGTCCGTAGACGATTTAATCTTTTTCTTATTTGACCATTCTATGTCTAAGTGATACAACTACATCTTTTATGAGTTTATGTGCCTCGTATGTTACTCGGCAATTTTTTCGTATGTGTGAATGATATCATTTGTGCAAGTAATAAATTGTATGTATCTAAGTACGAATGACAAGAATGCATAATCATGTAAAATTATTCTCTTGTAAAACTTTATATGGGTAATACATGTTATATATCATTCGACATTAGTTTTGTCATGTTACTCAAATTTACAATGTGATTGTTGTGAGTCTTATGTGTTAAGAAAGTATAGCATGTTTTAAAATATATTATTATATGTCCTTTGAAATGTTTTACATGAAATATTAAGTTTTATGTGCACGATAAAGGTAAAATAATGACTTGTATGCCATAATATGTTATAATATGACAAACATGATATCTCCAGAGTGTGTTTCAATATGTGTAGCATAGTATGGTTATGCATGACATGGATTTACTGATAAACAAGTTGTTTCATGTAGCATGTATGTCTATTATTCTAGTTAACTAAATATTTAAGTATGTTAATGTTCGATCCGAAGTACAAATATCAAGCGTTGGGTCATTGCATATGTAAGTTGGTTGAGCAGCTATAACACTACGATGTTATAAGTTGTTCCCCATTATGCACACGGAAATGGACTCCTAACACAATTACGATCCTGCTGGAGCGGTACAAAGTGTGACGACACTGCGTATTGTTCCCTCTCGTAAGCGTGAAAGGGGAACATGGACTCCTAACACAATTACGAGCCTGCTGGAGCGGTACAAAGTGTGACGACACTGCGTATTGTACCCTCTCGTGAGCGTGAAAGGGGAACATGGTCTTCTAACACAAATATGAGCCTGCTGGAGCGGTACAAAGTGTGACGACACTACGTATTGTTCCCTCTCATAAGTGTGGAAGCCGTGACGCACTTGATGACCGTATATCACAAAAAAAAAAGTTCTTTACCGATGGGTAGTAAGTGCTTTATTATGTTAGTTATGATTTCATGCATGTTATCTCCTCGTAAGTACTGCGATAATCGAGTTCGAGGACGAACTCTTTATAAGGTGAGGAGAGTGTAATAACCCACATTTCTAATTCACATTAGAACGTTAATAATATGTGATTATATGTTAATATTTCATGATATGTTTGATAATTATCCCATGAAAATTTATATAATGTGTTTTAGTGTAAATAAGTAAAGTTGAAGGCATTGTTTAATATTTGAGTTTGATCTTGTGAAATATATGATAAGTGAATTATGTGCCTAATTAAATTAAATGACTATGTTTGATTAAAAAGTTAACTGTTGGGTGCTAAATTGTTAATTGCCAAGTTCTTCTGTGTTAGGCATAATCTAGAAATAAGTTGGAGGAGTGTTATGTGAATAAATAAAAATTAGTTTAGTATGTATGATAGTATGTTGAAATTGTACAAGTACTATGTAGTAGTTTTGCCACACGCGTAACCACATGTCTATATGTGTCGAACTTAGAACCTCAAAGAGTGGTGAAGTAGGTGCAATTTTTGCACCAAATCATTTCCCAAATGTGCATTAACAACCTCCTCCACTTGTCACTCCCCCTCAACACTTGTCACACCCCCTATGCACCACATGTCTCTCTCCCTCCCACTTCTTCCTCCACTTTATCATCCTCCTCCAAACCATCCGTCCATCTTTCTCCCCTTTCTTCTCTTATGAAATTTGTTTTCTCTCATTTTTCTAGCACAAGTCCTAAATTTTCTCCAAAATCATCAACAATTGAGAGATCAACCCTCACTTTCTTCATAATTCCACCAAGTTATGCTAAGATGTCCACCTTAGGAGGCTAGGAGGAACAAGCACAACCTCATTCATCCCTCTTTGAGGTAAAAAAAAATCATCTTTTTGTGGTTTATTTTTCACATCTTTCATCTAGATTATACATGCATGTCATCAAAAATATGTTTGTTGCAAGATTCATGTAAGAAAATGTTATGGATTGTGATTTTTATGTTATTTAGGCATTTTTTTAGTGTAATTTCACATCTTGGTAGGAAATTTCTTACATGCAACAAGTTTTGAGCGATGGAAAATCACAAAACTCATATTTTGAGCCTATTTTCACAAAATCAGGAAAAATATTTAAACATTTCAGAAAATTGTGAAAATTTTACAGCATGTGTATTTGTATGTGAAGTTTTGACAGTAAAAATTTCAGAATCATTGGAGTTATATTTAATTTTTAATCGGCCAAATACATGTTCTGTTTTAACAAGTTGTCCAACACCAGATCAGTGCGGTTTTTCATGAATTTCATGTACTTATTTTTCTCCAAATCTCACCAAATTTAGATATTTTTCCCTTACATGTTAGCTACCTACTGTAAAATTTTTATAATTTTTGGAATTTATATGAATATTTTATGAATTTATTTCTAAGGCTGCTACCTGCCTCTTTTTCGTACACAAACAGTTCCGAAATATTATGTTTAAAAATATTTAGGAAACTTTAAAATTTTTGATATCACAGTATGTTATGGGTAAACTCTTTATCTATGTGACGTAAAAATTTGAAGTCCCGGATAATTATTTTGAATTAACTATGAATTCTGTACTAGCGATAGTTACACTTTGCTTATAAGCATAATTTAGAAGTTTATCAAGTTTATTAGAGCTAGCTTGTGTAAGTTACTTTTTAGTTCAATATGTGCCATATTTAGCTTATGTGCTTCATTATACATCTCATTTGCATGAAGGAACGAATATAAGGTCCATGAAGTATGTTAATATAGGAGAAGTTAGTCCATATGTATCTAAGCGATGTAGGCATGCGTTATGCTTAAATTGAATTGGTGCTAAGTGATGATATGTGTTAATTGTAGTGTTCCTTGTCATCTATGTGACGTTGGAGTTGATGCTCATGTGCTCAAAGTTTTCGAAATTGGATTAAGAAATATAAAATGAATGGCTTAAGCTCACAAGGTGAGTTACCCTACCTCCCGAAGTTTGTACCTACCCTCAAGTTTCTTCAAAGTTTATGTATGTTCATATTGTCCCTAGTATTATGTATGTATGTTTTCTTTACTCAAGTAAAATGTTTATGCCCCGTGGATGCTAACAAAATAAATGAACGTTTCATAAGATAAAACACGTTTTCAGAAAGGCCACGGTTACCGTAGTGAAACCCCCTGTCGGGTATAGGCAGGCTACGGCCCTTTTGCCGGGGCAATATAAAACGGCACGCGTCGCCTCACGAGCCGTCGCGATGGACATTTCCCTACGTTATGTTAAGTCACGAAGGTTAAACGGGCCATAAGATAAGAAACTAAGCAAACATGTTCAAGTACGTTATGGTCTCCACGTGAGACAAAGCAAGGTTCCTACTTGGAACAATATATTTTCACACGATACAAGTTATGCTTTATGTTACGCTTTCTTTACGATACAAGCTATGTTTTATGAATTTCATGCTCTTTCAATCTTCACAAGTATATGTATGTATGACTATGCCTTATGTTCATTTCGCTCCATGGGAAAGTTAGCCTCTCTTAGTTTTTTAAACCTACGGAGGGGCGTAGATGTAACTCACTGAGCTAGTTGAGCTCAACCTTTCATGTAACTTTTTTTCAGGTTTTAAGGACACGTAAGATGCAAGAAGTAGCAAGACGTTAAGTTGATAGGTGATTACGTGCTCGATGATGTTACGTGCTTAGATGTTGAAAATATGCTAGACGCTAGAGCTATTCTAGAATACATGTTTGTAAATTGTTTAAGAATGTAATAGTTGTGTACTTATGTATAAAAGACTTTTTTTGAGCCCTTGTATGATACCTAGAAACATTCTCGATTTATGCTCTGTTTACGTTACGAGTCGAGAGTGCTAAATGATAATTATTTCCAAGTTCATTTTTCTCATAAACATCTTTCATTTATGATAGAAGTCAATTTTATTTACAATGACGACCCCAAGTGATTTGTTAGTTACACTTCCGCAAAGTTTCAAAAGAAAATTTCAATCACGATTTTAATAAATTGAATGTTTAGCCTCTCGACGAGTCAAGGCCGCACCGGCATGTCGCGCCCTCCTCCCTTTAACGCAAAGTTTTATTAATTGCTAATCGGGGTCGGCGAGAGGGGGATTTGACAGAATTAGTTGATTAAAGGGTCATTAGTGAGAGAGGTGGGAGGCCCCTGAGTTGGGATGCATCTTTGAAGCCAAAGGGACTCCAGTTACAGATGCATGAAGCTGGTTCTAGTAATTGGTTACAGATGCATGCAACCGGGTCTGACTCATTGGGGTTTTTTTTTTACCAAATTGTATATGGTTGGGTCCTGTCTATTTAATAAAGAAATATTATTTGGAGCAACCCATTTAAACCCATTTTAACCAAATTATATATGGGTTGGGTCCTGTAAATTTAATGAACAAGTAGCAACCCATTTGAATACAGTTCTTTCTCACTACCATTGTTGATCATTTGATATCTTATAACCTAATTGATTCGTGAAAGAAAATTGTTTGATGTTGCTGTGTGAGTTTATGTTCATGTTTCAGTCGTAAATTACTATTTACTATTTTCTTAAATAATTCATGGGCTACAGTGTTATTTGATACTGGTGCATTTGACGAGGGTGTCACAGTACGTGGGGAATTACCGCCAGTAGTTAATGAGTTTGCTGATGTGTTTCCTGAAGACTTGCTGGAGTTTCCACCTCGAAGAGAGGTTGACTTTTCAATTGATCTAATCCCAGGTACTGCACCTATTTCAATGACACCCTATCGACTTGCCCCAGCCGAGTTGAAGGAGTTGAAAGTGTAAATTCAGGATTTGTTAGACAAGGGGTTCATTATACCTAGTACTTCACCATGGGGAGCCTCAACCTTGTTTGCTAAAAAGATGGATGGAAGTTTGCGCTTGTGTATCGATTACAGAAAATTGAACCAGGTTACTGTGAAGAACAAGTACCCCTTACCTAGAATTGATGACTTATTTGATCAGCTTAGGGGTTCTTGTTGCTTTTCGAAAATTGACTTAAGATCTAGCTACCATCAGTTGAGGGTTAAGGATGAAGATATTTCTAAGACCGCATTTAGGACGCGTTATGGTCACTATGAGTTTGTTGTGATGCCTTTTGGGCTTACTAATGCCCTTGCTGCATTTATTGACTTAATGAATCGTATCTTTCACCCTTATCTAGATCAATTTGTGGTTGTTTTCGTTGATGATATTTTGATATACTCACCATCAAAAGAGTCTCATGAGGAGCATTTAAGGATCACACTACAAGTTCTTCGAGAGCATAAACTTTTTGCTAAGTATGAGAAGTGTGAGATCTGGCTTTCTGAGGTAAAATTTCTTGGCCATGTGGTTTCTGAGAGTGGAGTATCAGTTGATCCGTCAAAGATAGAAGCCGTTATGAGCTGGGAACGACCGAAGAATGTTTTTGAGATACGAAGCTTCTTGGGCTTAGCTGGCTACTATCGACGTTTTGTGAAGGATTTTTCACGTCTCGCAGCACCAATGACCCGACTAACTCGTAAAGGAGTTAAGTTCTCTTGAAATGACGCGTGTGAAGTATCTTTCCAAGAACTTAAGAGGAGATTGACTACAGCCCCAGTCTTAGTGGTGCCAGAAAGGGGTCTTGGTTACACTGTTTATTGTGATGCTTCTCGAGATGGGTTAGGTTGTGTATTGATGCAACAAGGAAAGGTTGTAGCCTATGGTTCTCGCCAGCTAAAGATAAGTGAACAAAATTATCCCACTCATGATTTGGAGCTTGCAACCATTGTCTTTGCTTTGAAGAGCTGGAGACACTATTTATATGGTGAGCGATTTGAGGTTTTCTCTGACCATAAGAGTTTGAAGTATTTGTTTTCACAGAAGGACCTGAATATGCGCCAGAGGAGATGGGTGGAATATTTACAAAATTATGACTTTGAGCTTCAGTATCACCCAAGGAAGGCTAATGTGGTTGCCGATGCCCTAAGTGGGAAGTCTTTTGGCACCATAGCTAGTATAGCTATCCAGGAATGGAAAATGCTCGAGGACATTGGCCAGTTTGACTTGTGTCTTGGGGAAGTGGATGGGCAGCCTACGTTGTTGAACATGGTTGTGGTGAGTACACTTACAGAAAGAATCATTGAGGCTCAACAAAGTGATAAAGAGATAGAACATATTCGTATTTGCTTGGTTAGTGGTGAGGTGATACAAGGTTGGGTTAGGCACTCTGATCATGGCCTGAGATTTTGCGGTAAGTTGTTTGTTCCTTTAACTCTCCGTGAAGATGTATTACGTGAGTTCCACCATTCTAAATTAGCAATGCACCCTGGAGGTACGAAGATGTATCAAGATTTGCGTCGTCAGTTTTGGTGGAAGGGTATGAAGAAAGATGTGGCCCTTTTTGTTGCTAAGTGTTTGACATGTCAGCAGGTTAAGGCCGAGCATCAGAGGCCAGCGGGATTGTTGCAACCACTACCTGTTGCAGAGTGGAAGTGGGAACATGTGACGATGGACTTTGTGTCATGTCTCCCAAGGTCATCAGCAGGTCGGGATGCCATTTGGGTGGTTGTGGATCATCTCACCAAGTCAGCCCATTTTTTTCCTATTCGAATGACATATTCATTGGATTCTCTTAGCAAACTCTATGTACGTGAGATTCTCAAACTGCATGGTGTTCCAGTTTCAATTTTTTCTGACAGAGATCCACGGTATACTTCACGATTTTGGAAGATCTTTCAGTCGGCCCTTGGGACAAATGCGTTGTTTAGTACTGCATTTCACCCTCAGACAGACGAACAGTCGGAGCGTAAAATACAAATTTTGGAGGATATGCTTCGAGCTTGTGTATTGGATTTTCGAGGCTCGTGGGAGGATCACTTGCCACTTGCAGAGTTTGCCTACAATAACAGCTATCAGGCAAGTATCGGTATGGCACCTTTTAAGGCACTTTATGGCAGACCTTGTAGATCACCCATTTGTTGGGCCGAGGTAGGAGATGCGGCTATGTTAGGGCCATAGTTGGTTCAAGAAACTACTCGCAAAATTTCCACAATCTGACAACGCCTAGTGACAGCCCAAAGTCGCCAGAAGAGTTATGCAGACAAAAGGAGGCGGCCTTTAGCTTTTGAGGTTGGAGATCATGTATTTCTTAAGTTTCGCCAAGGAAATGGTTGTTGAGGTTTGGTCGAAGTGGAAAATTAGCCCCACGATTCATTGGGCCATTTGAGATTTTAGACAAAATCGGCGAGGTCGCTTAAATTCTTGCATTGCCACCACGGTTAGATGGGGTTCATAATGTGTTCCATGTTTCTATGTTGCGAAAGTATGAGCCAGAACCCACACATATCCTTAATTGGTCTGATTTGGATGTCGCTGAGGATGTGTCATATGAGGAGAGACCCGTACGAGTACTGGATTCAAGGGAGAAAGTGTTGCGTGGGAAGTCAATTTCTTTGGTAAAGGTCTTGTGGAATCACCATGGACTTGAGGAGGCCACTTGGGAGCGTGAAGAGGACATTCGTTTCAAATACCCAGATTTATTCGTTCAAGGTACGTCTTAAATTTCGAGGACGAAATTTTCTTTTAAGGGTGGTAGGTTGTAAAGACCTATTATTATTATTATTATTATTATTATTATTATTATTATTATTATTATTATTATTATTATTATTATTATTATTATTATTATTATTATTATTATTATTATTATTATTATTATTTCTTTGTTAGTAGATGTGTTCATGTAGTATTTGGTAAATTGTTTGATTTAAAGGGTGGATATATGTATGATCAGATGTGTTTAATGATTATTAATGTGTTAATATGTATTATCTATAGTTAAAACATTCATTTGTTTCTTCAGGGGTATGTGTTTGTAGATATTCTAAAGTAAGGGGGAGTGTGGTGTCTTTTTAGAAACTATATAACAAGTAGGCTTAAATTAACAACACATTAGAAACAAGAAAAAAAAAAGAAGGAACGCAAGAGCGTTCAGAAACCCTCCCACCTCCATTGTTGCTTCTTCGTTCTTCTTCCGACGCATCGCCATAAGGAGTTTTCGACGATCTTTTCCAGCTATCGTGAGTCTTATTCTCCCTCTTTCAATACTTTCCAATCTTTGTAGATCATACTTCTCCATGCTGTCAGTCAATTTTTCAGTTTATCAGTCAATTTTTCATATTTTTCAGTCAAATTAAAGTCTCAAATTGATGGCCTAAAACTCATTATCTCGCAATCTTGTAGACGGAAGTATTGCTCTACTCGTCAAGAGCTTCGAAACAGTACTAAAATCTCCATCTCTCGCTGAAGTCGAAAAATCACGCTTTTCACGCTAGGTAGGGAATTTAACTAATTTGGGCATTGCGATTTGTATACTTGTGATATGCCTACATATGTTTTCATGTACTTTTGTGATTTGAAAATTTGAAGTGTCTGCCATTCGATTGCTAAGTGTCATCGTGTTTGTGCTATGTGAATTTGATTATATATGATTGCGTGAAATTTGCCGAAGTGATGAGTTTGTTATATGTTGGTGTAGTTGGAAATTGATGGGCTGTTTTGATTAGAGTTGATGCATTGGAGGGTGTGAAAACCCGTTTGAGTCATGGTGTGTGTGTCTTGGGGAGAGTGTGCCGTTGAGAAAGTTGGGCTTGGTTTCCATCGGTGAAAGACCGTAAACCCGCGCGGGAAATGCCTGACTCTCCTTCGGGTTTGTAACCCGTAAAGCTGTGCCGTGTGTTTGGGTTTCCTGTTCTCTCGGTTTCATACCGTAAACGGCCGTGTGTTTGGGTTGCCTGGTCCCTCGATTTCAGTCAGTAAACGGCCGTCTAATTGGTACACATCCCCTAGTTGTTCGTGGTTTTTTATTTGGTCGAGCATATGTTATCATTAGTGTTTGATTTATACATCGTATTCATCGTTTTACATATGTTATGTATGTCGCTCTTATACTTGTGGTAATGTCTGTTTTAGTTTATTTTCCTACTGGGCTGTGGTTTCTCACCCTACTATTTTTCAGGTGAGAATGCGGCACTATGAGGACATGGAAGCTTTGAGTTGATTATTGCATTAAATTTTTTTTGTAAGACGGTTTTTGGAGCTAGCTCATCTTGTTATGTGATATTAGTTGTTTTGTCAATAATGTGAGATGTGTTGACGCGTATGCATACTTGCACATTTTGGAGGGCTGTTGGCCTAGATATGGGATTTGATGTCTTTCATGTTGGTTCATGTCAACATTCTCCAATCTATTTCTTGGTAATATGATGTTGTTATCTTCCTTTCAGTACACTTCTCATGTCAATTGAATAGTGTTGGAACACAATTGTAGTTGTTTCACTTAAACTGGACAGATTATACATGCTGGTGCAATTTTGCTCTTTAAAGGAGATCCGTCCAACGGATCGAAGTAATTCAAGAATATTTGTAAACTAGACACATATGACTTCTTTACAGATAAATTTAGTAGCTAGTTAACGGTTAGATTTCCCAGAATTTTTTTTTTTTTAAGTTGGTCATTCTGTTCTGAATTTTTATTTGCTCCAGCAGTCATCTCACGAAAAAAATTATAATTAAATATCGGTAACTCCGGATCAAAAACTGTTAAAGAAAGATATATTAGACATGTTTGGGAACCTCTCTGCAAAGTTTCATGTTGTTTGGGCTTATAGTTTATGAGTAATTAAATTTATAAAGTTCGGGTTATAGTTTTGAATTTTCTGCCGACCAGCCGCATGATTGGGCTTGTATCTCCCGAACCCCTATACGCTTTTCAAAACTGTTTTAGATGGTATAATTAGACATATCTAGGATGCCTCCGACCAAGTTTCATAATTTTTCACCATGCCGTTTAAGAGATATCAAATTTCTTAGCCGAGATGTTGAAATTGTCCGTTTTCAGCGTATTGTTTGTGGATATGGTTACGTTTTCGGGTCTTGGGGATCCGGGCCGTGACAAGTCAGCCACAGAGACGATCCGATTCATGAAGTTCGAGGATACTTCGGAGATCGGCGTCAAGCCATGAAGAACGGACAAGTGGCATCATCCTGAGCCGTTACAGTGCCGCAGGTGCCCATGCTCTCTGATGCTGTTACCAATTCCATGTTCTCTTGTTGAAAAGCGAATTCAAGTGTGTTCATTTGGTAATTATCAATTGTTGGGTTCATTGTGCCAGTCGATATCTTTAACGAACCCTGCACATTGAATTTACAGGTTAGTTTGCCATCAAGAGTTGGGTTGGATTGCCGGCATTTTAGCAAACTAACCAACATCTCAGAATCTTATCTCATAATTATAGTAAATTATTGCATTTTGTGCTTTCCAAATATACCGGAGAATTCAAACCGTACCTTAAAATGTCTACATGTGGCTGTGCTATACGATTTTATTTCGTAAACTTAAAATTCTATCTTTTTTAATATTGTTAAGTACTGTTATCTAGTTTAGGTTTATCCAGACTTTGGCATGTGCACATTATGGTGACCATTTTGGTGCAGCGCGCAAATGTGAAGGCAGAGCCCGCGGCTTCAAAGGTTTTCTGTGGCACTTAGGGAGATACAGCTAGAGGTAAAGCTAGCTACAGAAAGATGGGATGTATTACTTTGCAACTTTAAGATCAATAGCTAGTATGGGTTTGGTATAATACGTAGGTTTGGTATAATGCGCAGAGTATAGGTTTTCGTCTAATGTATTGGACATGTACATTTGGGGTAAAACTTTGGCAATGTAAATTTTGTGAACACACACACACACACACGCACATATATTGATGTTTTTTTTGAAATTTCTTGTGTCTAATTACAAGTTTATTAGGTGTACTTGTGTTCGTTGTGCCTGAAAATAAGCTACAGGTTTGGAACCTACAGCTATGATTTGACTGGTTGCAGAGCATACATCAAATACGGCGGGATTTTGAACTTGCTGTATTACTTAGTGTGCACAAGAGATTCCGGCAGGGAGACCTCCGTGTACACCGTACGTAGTGGATCAGGGATCGCACAGGAAGAATAGGGGTGTGTGTAGGGAGAGAGTAAGTCAGTAGCAATGTCTGAGAGAGAGACAGAGGTTTGGCAGAGCTTCCGCGTATGGCAGTGTGTCCCCCTTTGTATGGAAAGGTTAACGATATATATATACTGGAGAACGTGACCGTTGTAGTGTGGTTAATGCGCCCATTAATGGCGGCTTAATTAGCTTAACCATAACGGCACGTTCGTCCGAGTATATAGGAACCGTTAGAGCACGTGGTGCGCGAGTACCGGAACCGTTACGAGGTTGACCGGGTTTGACCGGATTGACCGGGTTTATGGAGCTCGTGCCATAAATCTCTCAAAACAGTTACTAAAGGTCGCGCGCGGGCTTGGCTCGCACGCGACAGGGCTTACTCTAGCCTCCAGACCACAAAGTCCCTACAAGTCCCGTGCAGTGGTATGCGAGGGCTCTGTCTCGCAGCCCCCACATGGATCAGCTCGGCTGGTGATCCTGTGTGTGTGGAGCACAATATGGTGTGCTGGATGGTTGCCACGTGGCCTAGATCTGCCATGTCAGAAAGCAGTATCTACATTAGCCCCCTTTCTGCGCGTGAAGGCTCATAGCTGTATAGGCTTCCATGCGCGGAAACCAACATGCGCGTCGTCGCCACGCACCAATTCAAATGCGGGTAGGTTCAGCCCCCGTGCGTGTCATTATGACCTAAAACCCCTAGAGTCATGCCGTCTGACCTTTAGGGTTTTAGGCGTGACGTCAGCCCGTCCTGTGATTGCGCGACACGACGGTGACGGTTGCGATTCGACTACTGAAGGGACGCAACCCTTCATTCTTCTGGATAAATACCTTGTATCCCATTATTGCAAAGCATCACTTCTTTCTCTTAAAGTGAATGGTACCCGGAGATCTTCGAGAGCAGATCCAGATAATCAATCACCAGTTCAGAACTGCAAATCGTATTCTCCAATTGTGTATATCCAAGCAAGCTTCAAGGAAACAAGGTTGGCCTCGTTTACTTTTGATTTAAAATACCAGTGTTTGCCTTGAATCGCGTTGAATCTGTAAATCCATGAAATTTGCGAAGAGGCTTTTGATCTTTGAACCCGCTTCGTTTTAATCTTTCAACAATATCAACTCCCCGATTTCTGAAATCGGCACCGGAACTGTTTGCTTTGGTTTGCATAGATCTCAAATTGCAAAATTGAAACTGAAGTGTGGTGTGGTATTTCGCCCCCCTTTTTTCTTGCCCTTTCGCAGGAATGGCCAAGACAAGAGTAACCAGACCCGTCAAGGAAGACGAAGAGATGTCGGAGCTTCCGCAGGCTCTGTGGCGTAAAGCCCCCTTTCTGGGTGGGAAGGATTTTTATCATGCGCGGGTGAAGGCGAAGAGGATGCCTGATCCTGTTCCTGCTGAGCAATTGCTGACGTTGACTCGCCCAGTTAACTCAGCCCTGCTTGAGTGGGTTGGTTCCGAGGATGTAGTCCGATTGGGGATCGAGAACGGGCACTTCCCGTATACTGCGATTTCTACTCAAGCGTTCGTCCAGAAATTGGACTATATGGATGAGTGGATCGACCACGTGTTGGATCATCACGCCGAGACTCTTGATAAAGCCGGCATATTCTTTGCTATCGGCGCTATGAAGGGTGCTGCCGTGAAGTTGGATCAGTCCATGCTTCTAGACCTTCTGTCCCGTTATTCGCCCGCGACTCACACATTTCATTTTGCTGAGTTCGAGGCTGCCCCCACGCTCGAGGACGTTCAGATGCTGTATGAGCTTTCCCCCATGGGCGAGGTGGACCCCTTGAGCCACTTGAGGACATCTGCTGAGATGGCCTTGTACGCGCAGATGGAGGAGTGCCTAGCAGAGGTAAAGAAAATCTCCACTCGGTGGACCACTACAAAGCCTCTTCCGAACTGGCAGCTGGTGGATACGTCTGCGAAGAATACCTGGAACAAGTGGTTGCAGTACTTCTTCCGAGACTATGCGAACAGCAGCATTACTAAGAAGCTTTTGAGCGAGGACCCGGAGGCCGAGAATTATGTAGAGGGCAAGGGTTATCATTTAACCCTTTGTGCCTTTCTCTGTGCTTGGCTGTCGAGGTATCTGATTGATGGTCACCCCCATGACGGGGTCTTCTACCATGTGCTGCCACTTGTCGTGAGGCTCGCTCTTGGCCAGAGAGTCGCACTCGGACCCTTGGTCCTGGGGACGCTATATTACAGGCTGGATCAGCTGGTTCTGGCGATGAGGGAATCGCGTGGCCGCCTCGATGTTCTGACTTTTGTCAATATCAGCTTTTTGACAATGTGGGTTTTCGAGCGCTGGCCGTCTTATGCTCCAACTCCCCTCCCGCTTGAGAAGTGGTGTCCCCCAGGCGAGACGGAAGCGCGCAACAGCGGAAGGGCTGCGAGATGGTTTGGAGCAAGCAACACCAAGTGTACTTGGAGTTTGATATGCGACAAACGAAAGGAGTTTACTGCCAGGCCCTATGCCACACGTGTTGAGAATGTACGGTGGTTTCCAAAGCTATACCCTTCCAGAGGTATGGTCTTGTCAGAAGACCTTCTCTTTGAAAAGGGGCCGCATTTCCACGAACGCTATCGTGACTTCTTCTGTTGGTGTCTGCGAGGTTCTCTTCCTGCCCTTGCAGAGCTTATTCGTGAGCTCGCGCCACGGTATGAAAGACTTACAGTGGATGTTGACCCTACTCGGGTCTCTCCTCAGTTTGGTTTTGATGCGGTGGCCCCATCGATCTGGCCCCAGTCCATTATCAGAGGGTGCTACAAGCGTCTGCTGACAAAGGAGTGCAAGACGGTCCTCATGAGCAATCTTCCCTTTGAGCAGCCTGCGGGAACTCGCAAGGGTGGTTGTTCCCAGAACTGGATCGCATACTGGGTTGCCCAGCAAACAAGGATTGAGACGGAGGCGGCGGCGCAGCCAGGAAAGGCCCCCTTGATCAAGAGAAACTCTTTTCCGTTTCGCCCCAATTGCAGTTTGAGCGAGTCTGAGTATGGTTGCTACTCGCTGTGGGACCGCGAGAATCATTTGTGCCCCGATTTCATTCTGAAAGAGCAAGTCGACGCAATCAAGAAGGGTGACGCGCAGGTCATCAAATATAGCAAGGCGTTTGCTGAGGTAAGCAATTTCCTTATGTGCTTTAAGCCTTTTGATTTCCTCGCGCTGATGCTTTTCGTTCTGTATTGTTCAGTGTCATGTGCGGAGGTTCGCAGCTGGTGATCGCTCCAAATCGCTGGTGGACACCATTGTTGCCACTAGAAGGAAGGGGGAGTCGTACCGGCTAGCATGGAGGATGGATGCCGAGGTCGAAACAAAGATTCGCGGAGTCATGAACACTTTTGCTGACTCGCTGATAGACAACCCTCCAGCTCCGTCTCCTCCTAGAGATGACCCGTCCCCTCCAGCGACTGCGGCGCCGAGAGTGAAGAGACCTAGGCAAAAGGGAATTACGATTTCTTCCCCTAGGAGTGCTCCAGCTTCTCCCCCAGTGAGGTCCCTTTCCATCAAGGACAAAGGCAAGGGTCGTATGCCCAGCAAAGTGCGAAAAGATCTCGCAGTTGAGACTTTCGTTCCATTCAACCAAGAGGAGGAAGAGAGACAGGAGCCCCAGGCAAGTGATGAAGAAGAAGCAACAGTTGTGATGTGCGAGGAAGAATCAGGAGGTACTTCCGTCGCATCTCCTTGCCCTTTATCTTGACTTCTTTGTAGTTCTTTTCTTTGAACCAAATATGTATTCGCAGATGATGATGATGAAGCCGTCGGTGGCCTTGTGGCCAAGAGGCAAAAGAGAGATGCCCATTCTGGCATTTCAGATGATCCCATAAGCGAGGATGTTCTTGCTGAATCCCGGAGGACAGCCGCGGAGGCTGCTGAAAGAAGAAGGCGGCGAGAGGAAGAGGAGCTCGAGCGTGTGAAACAGCGGAGCCTCGAGGAGCAGCATGTTGACGACTTAGTGCGTCCAGTTGGCGAGGAAGACGAGCTTCCCGGAGAAGTGGCTCCTCATGTGGAGGAGGAAGATGAGGTTCCTGGAGAGGATGCAGCAGAGCTAGAGCAAGTCCAAGCGGACTTCGCAGAGATCGCAGGTGGCGATAAAGGTGAGATCTTCAATCTTGCAGTTACTTATAGAGATGTAATTGTAGGTGCGTTAAAGCACGGTGTGTCAAAGCCCGACATTCGCCGTTGGTTGGTAGGCAAATGCGGAGAACCCTCAGGTAATTATTTTGAGTGATATGCGCATACTAGGCTGTAGCCACTTGAGGCAGAATCATGACTGGTTTACTCGCATCCCAGGCCACGCTTCTCTGAAAGATTTGCTTAGTGAGGATACACTGATAGGGCACGGTTCCACGTCCCTAGTGTATGATAAGGATACCTCAATCCCACCTTCGCGTGGAGGTGCTTATTCTTAGCTTTAGTAAAGATAGCGAAATAACTTATAACACAAGTTACCTCACATTATCGCATTTGGCATCGCAGGTCATGCTGAGGAACCTGAGCTGGAGCAGAGAAGTCAACCTTCTGCATCCCACGTTCCAATTTCGAGCTCCCATACCGAGAAGCCCGTCGCAGCTGCTGGACACGTAAGTGAGCATCTCGAGGACGTCATCGAACTCTCCGATGATGTCGAAGCTGATGTTGTGCCGATGGACGAAGGTGTCCGTACTGGTGGTGAGGAAGAAAGGACAAATGATGCTAACATTTTCGCATCTGGGAGTGTCCTCCGCCCAGCGACTTCGGCTGTCCCTTCGCCTTCGGCGATGACTGAGCCAGAAGCACCTATTCCTGCGTGGAGCATTTGGGGCTCGCAGGTTGGGAATGTAGTCGCTGCTGGTGCGGCCTACACTCTTCCTCCTGACTATGAGAGGTTGGAGGTCGCAGCTGATAGGAGAGCCATGGAGCGAGGGCAGTCTTCGAACAACCCAGTGGCCCGCATCCCTTCTCTTCATGAAATTCTGGAAGGCACTGGTAAGTAAAGATTTACCGTTCGCACGTCGCATTATTTGCTTGCGAGTTCTGACATTATAACCATTTTTGATGTCTCAGGTTTGAAGCAAACCGATGTAGACTGGGTGGTTCGAATGCGTCTCAGATACCCCCGATCGTTTGTGAGATCTCTGGAGATCGGACCTTTTGACAGGAGGCTATTCCTTACTGAAGCCATCTGGATACTGGAGCAGCTGTCTGCGGCTACACCTGCGACCATTTCGGCCCAGAGTGCTGAATTGCTGTGTGGCATGTGCCAAAATCTCCTGTTCAAAGTCCAAGTCAGACTTGGTTTCAAATTCCTCAAGGACAGAGTTACACTGATTCGCGCAGCTGTAACTTTGAATCTCGGTCACCAGAATCTCGCAGCTGAGATGCAGAAGGTGGAGCAGCAAAAGCAAAAGGTTGATGAAGCTGTGAAGCTGTATCATGAAATGAATGCCAAGTGCGAGCAACTGAAGCAAGAAGTGAAACAAGTGGAGAAACTGAGCGAGCAGTTCGAGCCCCAAGACTCCTTGATCAAGAATTTGTTTTGACTTTTCAAATTTTGAAAAGAAAACAGAAAAATGGCTGAAACATTAATGTAATGTTTTGAAACATTAATGTAATATTGCTAGGGTTTCTCCCCTTTTTTTTAACAACAAACAATGAGTTTGCCCGTTTTGCCCTTTTCGGGATTTGATTGAACATTTCTGTGCATATCCAATTATGACATCAGCAATTGATTTTCTGCTTGATTTTCGCGCTAATTTCTCGGCAGATAAGCACGCTTCCGTTGGGAAGTCCATCCGAATCATGACTATCCGTCATTTATTAGGATACGCGACTGAATCGTCGTAGCCTTTAGTAGGGTAATTGATTGTTACCGCTTTTCAAGGCGTAAGTGATTGAACTTACCCTCTTTTTGAATTTTGCTGACTCATCTTAGGCAACCGAAGAGTCTCCACAGGGTCTATATAAACCCTGTCTTTGCCATTTGGGTTCTTCATCCCAAACATGTGCTTTGCCGTGAGTCCTTACGACTGCTGGCTTCAACGCTTGTTTTTCGTTGATTCATGGCAACTTCAAGTTTTGAATCCTGAGTTTGCGCTTTGTGCTATAGAAATAGTTTCCAAGATCCACTTTATGAGGCTTATTGCTGTTTATAACCATCATAAAGAGGATGCAGATAATACCTCATGTGTATTCGAAGAAATTTCTTCGTGTATTATGTGTGCAGGTCATGTTTCCGGCCGCCTCGTGGCGAGGTGCAGCGCCGAAGTGACCGTGCTACCGTCTCGTAATGAACGGCGGAATTCTCCTCCAGCATCCCTGGAGGAGGGTTTCTTGCCTCTTCGTTCTTGAACTCAGGAGGCTCGCCAATGCCCTTGTCTATCAGGACAAGGAACCCAGTACCAGAGGAATGACGGCTTCCCCTGTTTTGCACGACTGCATAAGCCGAAACAGGTGGTTCCTCTGGTACATATCTTGGTCAGACAGGGGTCTCGTCAGATCCTAAGATCTTTGGACGTGGATTCACCCAGATCTTGCTGCTAGGGATGTGGCGGATGGCGAGTTAATCCCTTCGCAGATGCATCCTACTTGCCACAGATCTTTGGCCGCAGATCTGCGTACTGTGCTGCCGGTGTCAGGACCGGTGGATTCTCTCTTTTCTTAGTCGAGAGTTCCCTTGGCGCATCTCTGGCTTACCAGCCATTTTTCGAATGTATTGTTAGCCATGTTGGCTGTGTAGTTAGATGCGAGCTTTTCGCTTGTAAGCTGCTATCTAGATAGATAAATTGTAAGTCATTTGACTCATAATGATATGTAGCTTTTGTATTATCTGCTCTTTGCAACAAAATACAATTTCGCATGCATTTCGGCTTGTTTTGCCTTGCATAATGCCATGTAATGATTTCACATATGCGACGTCAATGCGCAGATGTTTCGCTAGATCATTCGAGATCGTAATTTCGCAGCTGTGCCATCTTGACGAATGGGCTTGCAGGTGGTCGTTGTAAATCGTATGAGATCACGTTCACAACTTTGCTATCGTAACAGAGTTTTTTAACAGATCAATTAAGATCATTGAGCGGTGCGAATTGCTATCATAGAAGATAGGCTTTATTAGAGGATTGCTTGAGATAGTTTCTCGCGTGAATTGCTATCGCAGCAGATAGACCTTCAGAAGGTCTAGCAAGATGGTTCTGCAGTTACGTTACCATCGTAACAGACGGGCTTGGGTGATCGACTAAAATCACTTTGCGTATAAATTGCTATCGTAACAGATAGGCTTGAGAAGATCATATAAGATCGCATTTGTGTAAACCGCTATCGTGAGAGATAGGATTTTAATGATCGATTGAGATCGGTTTAAAAGATCATATAAGATTGCACTTGCGTAAACCGCTATCGTGAGAGATAGGATTTTGATAATCGATTGAGATCATTTTTGTATTTTGCTGCTATCGTAGGAGATAGGCTTTGGATAATCACTTAAGATCGCATTTGCATTGGCTGCCATCATAAGGGATGGGCTTTAGATGATCAATTAAGATCGTATTTATGTTGACTGCTATCGTGAGAGATAGGCTTTGGATGATCATTTAAGATCGCATCTGCATTGGCTGCCATCGTAAGGGATGGGCTTTAGATGATCAATTAAGATCGTATTTATGTTGACTACTATCGTGAGAGATAGGCTTTGGATGATCACTTAAGATCGCATTTGCATTGGCTGCCATCGTAAGGGATGGGCTTTAGATGATCAATTAAGATCGTATTTGTGTTGACTGCTATCGTGAGAGATAGGCTTTGGATGATCACTTAAGATCGCATTTGCGTTGGCTGCCATCGTAAGGGATGGGCTTTGATGATCAATTAAGATCGTATTTGTGTTGAATGCTATCGTGAGAGATAGGCTTTGGATGATCATTTAAGATCGCATTTGTAGTTGCTGCTATCGTAAGAGATAGGCTTTGATGATCAATTAAGATCGCATTTGCGTTTGGCTGCTATCGTAAGAGATAGGCTTTGATGATCAATTAAGATCGCGTTTGTAGTTGCTGCTATCGTAAGAGATAGGCTTTGATGATCAATTAAGATCGCATTTTGTTTGGCTGCTATCGTAAAAGATAGGCTTTAGATGATCGATTGAGATCGCGTTTGCTATCGTAAGAGATAGGCTTTGATGATCAATTAAGATCGCGTTTGTATTTGCTGCTATCGCAGCGAATAAATCATTGTTAACAGTAATAACAAATAAAGCAGAGCAATATAAACTGCTAGAAATATGAACTTCTCATTTGGGAGAATTCTTTTATTATGACATTCTCATATGTGAGAGATAGGATTACAATCCTCTCATATGGGAGAGGAGATTGCGTTAATCATAGCCACATGAGACATTAAGCAACGTTATCATAAAACGTATGAAATAAGAGGAGTCAAGGATAGTACTTCTTGATCCAGCGCATGTTGACTGAGCTTGGAGTTGAGGTTGTGCCGTGCAACCTTCGTATGCTGCAGTAGCCGCTATCGAAGACTTCTGTGACTTCGAAGGGTCCTTCCCAATTAGCTGCGAACTTTGGGTGAGTTGCTTCTCGCATGCAATGGTCAGATGCGCGCAAGACCAGGTCGCCAACTGCGAAATCCCGTCGCTGGACTGTCTTGTTATAGGCGCGAGCGATTCTTTCCTGGTATCGCTTGTTAGTCCTTTTGGCTTGTTCTCGCTTTTCTTCCAGCAAGACTAAATCATGATCGCGTTGATTTTCATAGAGTGCATGGAAGGCCAGCCTTGCCGAATTGACTCTGACCTCCGCAGGTACTACAGCTTCGGCCCCATAACATAGTAGAAATGGCGAGGCCCCTGTAGGTGTCCTTGGAGAAGTTCTGTAGGCCCACAGAGCTATGTTAAGGGAGTCGGCCCACTTCTTGTGGTCATCTGCGACCATCTTGCTCAGAATTCTCAACAGCGTTTTGTTAGTCGCTTCGGCTTGTCCGTTTCCCTTTGGATAATAGGGGGTAGAGCATATCTGCCTGATATTGTACTCCGCGAGTTTCGTAGCTACCTGACGATTAACAAAAGGAGTACCGTTATCTGAAAGAATAGTATTTGGGATTCCGAACCTGCATACGATGTTTTCCTGGATGAAGTTAACCACAGCCAGCGCGTTTGCCGTCTTCAGTGGTATTGCTTCCACCCATTTGGTGAACACCTCGGTTGCAGTGAGAATGAAATGGTTCCCATGTGACGTTGGTCGGATGGGGCCGATGAAGTCCAAAGCCCATGTGTGAAATGGCCATGGCGTCCCTAATGCATGTAGATCCACGGCAGGAGCGTGCACTAGGTTCCCTTTGAATTGGCATTCTTGGCAGCGTCGCACCTTGGTGCGGCAATCGACTTCCATCGTGGGCCAGAAGTATCCGATTGAGAGGAGTTGTCTGCATAATTTCGCACCTCCCTGGTGTTCCACCTGATGAGAAAGGTCCATGACTTCTTGTGCTTCCCTGCCGTCTAGGCATCGCAGCAAGTTACCCTCGTGACCTTTTCGCCAAAGCAGGTTTTCCTGAACCAGGTATCGAGAGGCTTTCCTCTTCAATTTGTCGGCTTCTTTTCTCGATTCGGGTACGGTGCCCTGGGGGAGGAATTCAAATAACGGCTTCCTCCAGTCTGTGTCGTCATCGGTTAGAGCGATGAGTAGAGAATCTTTGATTAGTGCGCAACTTTCGCACTTCCCTTGTATCAGGGCTGCAGCTGTTGACATGCCTGGCCAATGAATGCCATATCTCTGAGCTTTCCTGTAGATTGACACCTCGCTTTCTCCGCAAGCGTGTTGGTGAATCTTTTCTAACAGCTGTTGTCCCTCTTGCTCGGAGACACATCGCATGAGTATTCCTCCAGGACCCTTGTAGTAAAGGGTGTTGTCGTGGATGCAGTATCCTTTCGTGAGTACCCAGCTTTCGCTGCTGGTGCCTTTCGCAATAGCTTGCAGGATTGCTTTTCGCCAGTCTGCGTCATCCATGTGTTCATCGTCGCACGCATCTTCTGTTAATGCTGACGATGTTCGCACTTCGATGGAAATCCTTGCGGGGCATTTGTCTATGCTGACCTTAGATCCCAGAGTCGCTAAGGCGTCTGCATGCCTGTTGTCCGCTCGGGGCTTGTGCTCGTATTTCACGTCGCAGAATTGCTGCATCAGCTTTTGCACTAGGGTGCGGTATGGCAGGAGGTTGATCTCCTTTAAACCATATTCGCCCGAGGCCTGCTTAACAATCAGTTTGGAATCTCCCATGACTGTTAAGTTGCTCACTTCCAAAGCTTTCGCCGCACGGAGCCCCGCGATGAGAGCCTCATATTCCGCCTCGTTGTTCGTGACTGCAAAGTTGAGTTTTGCGGACATCTGTATGACTTCCCCGTCCGGCTTTGTCAAGACTATCCCAATGCCTCCGCCCTTTCTGGTTGACGAACCGTCGAAGTGGAGGGTCCAATAGGGCACGTCGATCGCGTAGATTTCAGGGCCTTCGAGCTCTTCCTCGATCACAGGTTCGTGACTGTTGTCGGGAAACTGTGCCAACAGATCTGCTACCGCCTGCGACTTGATCGCTCTTGGTTTCACGCATGTGATATCGTATTGAGAGATGGTCATGTACCATTTCGCCAATCTCCCGCCCGGAGTAGTGTGGGTTAGCAGGTATCGTATGGGGTCGCTTTTGGTGACCACCACTACTTTGTGCGATGCAAAATAGTGTCTCAACTTCTCTATTACGAAGAATAAAGCAAGGCAGTGACGTTCGATGTCTGTGTACCTTGATTCAGCAGGCTGCACAATGCGAGAGATGTAATAGATGGGCCTCTCTTGGCCTTCATACACCTGAGCCAGGAGTGCTCCTATAGATTTCCTTGTCGATGTAAGGTATAGCAGAAGCGGTGACCCCAGTTGGGGCGCGATCATTATCTTTGGGGATGTGAGTAGCTCCTTTAGCTTTTCGAATGCGGCTTCGTGATCAGGAGCCCAGTTGTACGCGGCGTCCTTCTTGAGAAGAGTGCTGAAGCAGCATGTGATTTCGGCGATTGCTGGGATGAATCTCCGCAGATATGACAGTTTTCCCAAGAATGTTTTCAAGGTACTTTGGTTGTGAGGTGGCGTCATGCTGGTGATGGCTGACACTTTCGCAAGGTCAGGCTCGATCCCTTGGCGATGGACTACGCATCCCAGAAACTTCCCCGTAGTCACGCCGAATGCGCATTTCATGGGGTTCATTTTCAGTTGAAAGCTCCTGCATCTGTTGAACACCTTTCGCAGGTCTGCAAGGTGATCTGCTTCGTGCTTGGATTTGACTACCAAGTCATCCACATAGAATTCCACTTCTTTGTGCATCATGTCGTGGAATAGAGCCATCATGGCCCGTTGATAGGTTGCGCCTGCGTTCTTAAGACCGAATGGCATTACCGTATAGTTGAACACCCCCACGGGAGTGATGAATGCAGTTTTCCTTGCATCTTCGGGATCCATCTTGATTTGATTGTACCCGCTGAAGCCGTCCATGAAACTGAACATGCGATGGCCTGCCGTTGAATCAATGAGCAAATCGATGTTAGGCAGTGGGAAATCGTCCTTAGGGCAGAAGCGATTAAGATCTCGGAAGTCCACGCAGATGCGGAGCTGTCCGTTCTTCTTCACCACCGGCACGATGTTGGCTAACCATGTGGGATGGTGATTTGGCTCTATGAACTTGGCGTCTAGGAGTTTGACAATCTCCTGTTTGATCTTCACGTTGAGCTCTGGCCTGAAGCTTCTGGTGCTTTGCTTGACCGGTTTAGACCCTGGGATAATGTCTAAACGGTGCATGGTGATGCTCGTGTCCAGACCCGGCATCTCGTCATATTCCCATGCGAACACGTCCTTGTATTCAGTTAGGAGCTGCAGCAGTCCTTGTTCCTCTTCGCTTGTGAGGTCCGCACTCAGGAAGACTGGCCTTTTCTTTTCCTCGTTCGGGCTGAGGAACACTTCCTTAAGCTCTTGCTTTTGTGGTCTTGGCCTGTCTTCCATGCATTCGGGCGCTTCTTTGAGTTTCTCATCTGAAGTGCCCTGTGTTGGCTCCTCTGTCAGCGCAACTTGCTCGATTTGATAGATTTGCCCAGGGACATCCCCATGCCCGTGTGAGGACGTCCCCGCGCACCTTCATATGCGATAGCATTTCTTCCCGTTGGCGTAGAAGCTCTCTATCTCCTTACCCTCGGGGTCATGCTTTGCGATTCTCTTCAGAGTGTACACATTCTTCCAATGATATGCGATGCGCGGCGCCTCTTCGTGTGTAGGCGGCTTTTCCTTGGCATCTCCCCTTGTCACCATCACGCCTGCAGGTGACTGGTCCTTGATGTCCTCCCAGAGAGGTAAGGGAGTAGGGTTGAATGGTCCGGGTGTTTGCTCGTCCGCCATCTCGGTGAACCACACCGCCTCGCTGAGATGTGCTTCGTCCAAGTTGAACGGGTTAGTTGAGGCCGGTATCTCGACAATCCTGTCGTTCCAGATAGCTTTCATCACCTGGTGAGCCGTCGAAGGGATTGCGTCAAAGCGATGAATCCAGGCCCGACCTATGATCATGTGATATGTGGTGTTCGCGTCTATGACATAGAACTTCGCCGAACACTTGATTTTGCCGATCTGAACGCCCAGGCGGATCCATCCGATCGTCATTCTAGAATCGCTTCCGAATCCCACCAGCGGGGATGGACGCTTGACTACCTTGTGCTCGGGGATCCCTGCTAGCTTCAGTGTGTGGAGTGGAACGACATTGACCGCTGCTCCTCCATCGACGAATGCTCGCTTGAATTCGACGCCGTTGATGATGGCGGTCACGTACAGGGGCCTCTGGTGGCTCGCATCTGTCTTCTTGTCGCTGGCAGAAAAGGTCATAATCTTTTCTGTGGGACGGGACGCCCTGACGACTTTCCCGTTGGAGACCACGAGGTCCTCCTCGTAGTCCTCTGCTACCCTTAAGATTGCTTTTGTCATGTCCGCTCGACATTTTTCGGAGAAGTTCATCTCGTTGAAGAATTTGTCGAAGCCGTGCGACCCTTTCATGCGGTCGGCGCGCTCATCTTCCGTGTCCATGCTATAGTCTTCATCTTCATGGACTTCAGCAATGATGGGCAGACCATCTTCTGCGACTTCTTCCAAGTCCACTATCGAGATCATGGCGACCTCTTTTCCCTTTGAGCCCGAATCTGTATGGGCAGGCAGCGGGTTGTTGCGCACATCCTTCCGGTGGTCGCTGACGATGAGTTCGCCGTTCTTCACCTTCTGATCGAACGCGAATTTGAGCTTCTTTCACTCGGCTGTGGGGTGCATGACCTTGCCGTGGTATTCGCACCACTTAGGGTCTCTCGTCATCTCCTTGGAGGGTGCTTTCTCGAGCGGTGGCAGGACGCCGTCCTTACGCCACTGTCTGCAGAGATCGCTCGCTTCCTCCACCGAGCATGGCAGAGGTGGTGCATCGAAGTTTGCAGCCTTTGCTTGCTTCTGGGGTGAAACTGTGTTGACCTCAGCTTCGCGTCCCCGCTTGTAGCCAAATCTGCCGATCTTGTAGGTGGTGCCGCTCGCAGGTCGTTCTGGAGCGCTCTTCTTTCTCTGTCTCTCGACAATGGGCTCGATGTTCATCGTGCATTCGATGAGCTTTGAAATTGTAGGTGTTTGCAAATTGATCAGCATGCTTTTGTATTCGTCTCGCATGCACTGCAGGCATATCTCTACGAGCCGGCTTTCGAGCATTGGATCCTTGCATTCCAAGGATTTCGCTCTGAATTTCTTGATGAAAGTGATTCCATCTTCCTCGCGTTTCTGATACATCCGCGAGAGATGGATCATCGTCACCTTTTCTTCCATCTGGAAGAACTTGGTATAGAACTTCTGGACCATGTCGTCCCAAGTTTTCACAGATCCGGCCTCCAATGTTCGGTACCATTTGTATGCTACATTCCCAAGAGTTTTTGGGAATTCTCGCATCAGCAGCTTGGGATCAGCTCCGTATGGACCCATGACATCGATGAAACGCATGACATGCTCATGAGCGTTTCCATTGACGTCCTCGAACTTGTCCCATTTGGGAGCCTTGTACCCCGCCGGGTTAGGCATGAGATAGATCTCTCGTGGGATGGGTGGATCGTTGTCTAGCTTCGGGATGATGGTATCCGCGAACGACTGATGAGCCAAGATGGAGTCCACGCGCTTCTGCAAGGACGTCATGCATTCTGGAATGCTACCCTCGGTAGTTGGCGGAGGGGTTGCCGTAGGCGGTGGCGACACATATGCCGCCGGAGGATTGGGAGTGTATTGACTACCCGCGTTTCCCCAGATTGTCGCTGGTGGAGGCAAAGTGTACTGCAGAGCTGGGTTGGACGCCAAAGCCGGGGGCTGAGAGGCGTGAGCAGCAGGGGGCAGCATTTGTGCCGTTGACCCTTGGACCGAAGGCAGCTGCGTGGCCGACGGTGGAGTTTGCAGATGAGGGTTGGGAGGCGTGGCCGACACTCCCAATCCTGGAGCGGTAGGGGTTCCTCCTCCCTGAGGGATAGCGGTGGCAGGTGGCGGATTTGGCGCAAGAGTGCCCAGAACGGCCAAGATCCGTTCTAACTGCGCGGATTGAGACTTGAGAGCTTTTGCCTGACTTTGGACAATGGTGTCCAAAGACTCTAAAGTTGGCGCCTCGCCGGGAGTCGTCGGAGTACGGCGAGCCTCGTCTCCCGAGGGAGTTTCGGTGGAAGGAGATCGATTGCTGACATCGTCCTCCTGAGACATGGTTGCTTTTGCTGGTAAGTTTCACGTCGGGTTCACCAAAATGTGCACAAGAGATTCCGGCAGGGAGACCTCCGTGTACACCGTACGTAGTGGATCAGGGATCGCACAGGAAGAATAGGGGTGTGTGTAGGGAGAGAGTAAGTCAGTAGCAATGTCTGAGAGAGAGACAGAGGTTTGGCAGAGCTTCCGCGTATGGCAGTGTGTCCCCCTTTGTATGGAAAGGTTAACGATATATATATACTGGAGAACGTGACCGTTGTAGTGTGGTTAATGCGCCCATTAATGGCGGCTTAATTAGCTTAACCATAACGGCACGTTCGTCCGAGTATATAGGAACCGTTAGAGCACGTGGTGCGCGAGTACCGGAACCGTTACGAGGTTGACCGGGTTTGACCGGATTGACCGGGTTTATGGAGCTCGTGCCATAAATCTCTCAAAACAGTTACTAAAGGTCGCGCGCGGGCTTGGCTCGCACGCGACAGGGCTTACTCTAGCCTCCAGACAACAAAGTCCCTACAAGTCCCGTGCAGTGGTATGCGAGGGCTCTGTCTCGCAGCCCCCACATGGATCAGCTCGGCTGGTGATCCTGTGTGTGTGGAGCACAATATGGTGTGCTGGATGGTTGCCACGTGGCCTAGATCTGCCATGTCAGAAAGCAGTATCTACACTTAGCAACAAAAATGACGAGAGTTTGTTTTCTTTCCCTACAAAATAACATTCAAATACGGCAAGAATAAGCTAAATTGGCTATATTTTTGCCGTTAAAAATAGAAACATAAAATGCAAAAATAATACCTTTGACGGCCAAGATATTGCCGTATATGGTAGTCCAAATACTGCGAGATGTATTATCAGTCGCCGTATATATTTTGCCATAAACGGCGATTCAATTGCCGTATCTGATAATCAAATACGGCGAGAGGGATTTTACGGTGATGGTTTTTCATGACAAAGAGTATTAACGTCAAAATACCTCGCGGCCGAGCAAATATTCACCGTTTAAGCATTAAACGGCAAAAAAATCATATAAACGGCGTTCTTTTCTCGCCGTATTTCGGTACGTTTCCAGTAGTGAGACTCGAACCAGAGATATGATAATTGGTTACATGCATTTGATAATGGACTGTGAGATAATGGGAAGTGCAGGATAAAGACACCTTAGACTGAGTCACATTAAAAACTGTGTTAGTTCCCCTATGCAAATTAAAAAGTGGCCCTTAAGTTATTTTATGGGTAAAAGACACTTTCATCCCCCCTCTAATTTTATTGAATGACACTTTCACCCACTCAGTTTAGAAAAGGATACTTTCATTCTTTCAGTGTACCGAACTTCAAGTAATTTACACTTTGTGCCTGTGATCCTCTTAGTTTGGGAGTAGCGTTCGTTTTGGAGATCAGTTCGACCCAATATCATGCAAAAGATCTAATATACCATTGAATAATGCCTGCAATTTTTATAAAGTGAAGGTAAATTTCTCCTAAAAATTATTTTTTTACCAACGGTTTTCAAATCCCCGACTAAAAGGGTGTAACTTTTTTTTTGAATTTTGGCACACTATAGGGGTGAAAGTGTCCATTCTCAAACTGTAAGGGGTGAGAGTGTCCTTCAATCAAACTAGAGGGGGCGAAAGTCTCTTTTACGCTTCACCTTTCCCTACCTCGGTCCTTCATTTTTTTTGAGAAACCCTACCTCGGTCCTTTACAATGGATAAACCGGGCTTAATTTGAACGGGTCGACGCCTGCAAAGAGACAGCAAACGAGTCGTGGTTGTGGTCTCGGTGGCGTCAGCGCGGCGTCGACTTCAGTTCTTACTTCTCTTCTTCTTCGTCTCGAAATCTTGTTCTTCTTCTTCTTCCTTTTTTTTTGAGAAACTGTGTTCTTCTTTCTCTTGTAGTTGTATGGATTTGTTGTATGCTAGCTTAAATGTATGGGTAAAAGACACTGACCACCCCTGGGTTTAGGGAAAATTCCACCCCGCTACCCTGGGTTTTGGATAAAGACACTGCGCACCCAGTTAATGGAATATTCCGTGGACAATTTGCACCCTTCTGTCATGTTCTGTTAGATACGTGGTATATTGAACTTTTTCGGACCATATTACCCTTATGCATTTTCTGTGTTTTTTTGCCCTAGTTTATCAACAAGAACATCATGCCAAGAACATCAAGAACACCAAGAACATTTTAATAAATTAGATTACTTCAACAACACCAATCAAAGATCCACAGTCTCCCTGTCTCTCACAGTCCACAATCACCACCACCATCAGCTGTAATCAACGCCACCAGACCGCCACCAACATAAACAGAAATAAGACCAATTAACATAGAAGGTATGAATAAAACAGATCTAGTTAGAAAATTCATACTTCTAAACATATAATACAACACACTGATCTTGAATCAGTTCTTGAGCACCATTTTGACAAAAAATAAAAAACAAAAAAATAAAAAAATCAATAGCACCACTGCCACCAGTCCAAAACAGCACCACCATCACCACCACCTCGCCACCGACGCCTCAATAAAAATAGATCTATACATGGAGGAAGAAAAAGAAGATCCAAATTGATCTATAGAATGAGAGAAGAAAAGAAGATGATAGCAGATCCACATAGGAGAAGGAGAGAGAGAGAGAGAGATTTTTACCTGGATTCGTCCTCCACCGGATCGGAAGTGCCTCGCCGCCGCACCTTCAACATGCGGATCAGAAGAAGAGCCTCTCTGAGATCGCCGCCATCGTCGCCGTCATTTACATCGTAGGGTTCTTCTGTTTGGCTTCGTACCCCTCGTGGTTCAGACGACGACCTTCGGATTGGCCGCCGCGCCTTCAATTCCTTGCTCCTCCGTCGCCGTCGCCGTCGCCGTCGCATCTCCTCAACCTAAGGCGGTCGCCGCCGTCGATCCAGTCGTCCCGGTGCTTCAATCAGAAGAAGACGATGAGAGATTCTCAATTTGGTAGTCGATTGGGGACTATGAGATGAGAAGGAAAGTGAGAGAGAAGAGAGGGGGGACGTGAGTTTAGGGTCTGTCAGGTGTGGTATGAGAGAGTTGAGAAAGTGGGGGAAGAGAGAAGAAATAGGGTTAGGAGAGGGAGGGATTAGGATATATATAGGTTGTAATTTTATAATATTTCAAGAGAAAAATAGTCTTTTTACCCACACAGTTAGTCAACAGTTAGCCTCCATCCAAAAAAAGGTGCGCAGTGTCTTTATCCAAAACCCAGGGTAGCGGGGTGGAATTTTCGCTAAACCCAGGGGTGGTCAGTGTCTTTTACCCTAAATTTATTTTCCCATTTTGATGGACGTATGATGGTGTTAGTGGTGTTATTGCTGAGAGCTGTAATGCAGAGAGAGAGAGAGAGAGAGTAATAATTGTAAAAAAGCGCAGGGTAAACCTACATCCACCTTAATAGCTGTGTCATTCCTTGTGAGCAAAGTTTTCAAAACCGGACCGGTCATCGAACCGGCGAGACACTCATTCACGGTCAACCGGTCAGACAGATGATTCAACCGATTTGATTACACGTTTTTGAATAACATACAATTTTATATATTTTTACATCTAAACAATATAATAAAAATAACATAAATTACTTGAATATGACTGATATATCATTCAAATTCACGATAAAAATTTAATCTAAACTCATTTACATAACAATAACATTATCAAATTCTATTAAGAAATTGCATTAAATCATGCTTAGGTTTGGTTCAAATTTTTTAACATTTGATGCATAGTCTACGTTGCACGGGCACGGGCACGGTAAGACACGGATACATATACATCAAATTCTATATGTATGTATATATGACGGACAGACACCTTAAGGTAAAGTCATAAGACATTAAAGCAATAACAAGTTTAGTCACTACCATATATAAATAGATCAAAGCCTAAATAAGTTCAGACATTATAGGTAGGTCTTCGATTCTTCTCTTCTTTCGTCTTTGCCTCTTCGCGTTTTTTTTTTCTTTGTTTCGCAACCCCAATTTGAGTCTTTTAGATAGTGTGTAGCTAGGGTTAAGGGTCTATGTATTGAGAAGATGATACTTTATAATTTCTGAACAGTCCCTCTATTTTTTAGAATCACACAAAACAAACTCCGAGAAATTTTTAAAAATTCCAGACACGTGTGTCTCCGTTTTAAGACACTCGTGTCGGACGGCGTGTCTGGCCATTTTTTTTCCTGTTTTTGGAACCGAAACGTCACCTGGCGTGTCGGAAAAGTTTAGCGACTTGTTGGAGACGCTTTCGCATGTCGGAGTGTCTGAAATGTAAACTGGAAAATATTTGGAGTGTCAGGTGCAACATAGTGTATAACTATAACAGTTTTTAATCATTATATTTGGTGATAATATTATTGTTTTTAAAAATAGATTATGAACTTTTTATTTTAGTGATGGTTGATAAGTGAATTTCTTTTAATGGTATAACAATTTTTAATATAATATACTTGAAAGAGCTTATGTATATTTAAATTTACATCCACAGTATAAAAGCTTCCTTTGTTCAGTGGTTAGCAACCTGCCATAATAATGAATGGTTGCTGGTTCGTTGCTTGGTAGCGGCGAAAAGTAAATTTAATTTTCAGAATCAGGTCCAAACTGCTGGTTCTTTGTAGAACGGCCGGTTTTGACCGGTTTTTGCACTGAGCAGTTCATATACCGAACCGGCCGGTCCGGTCTGGTTTTTAAAACTATGCTTGTGAGAACTTAGAAGAGAATGGGGGAAGTACTAGTCTTTCCTCTTTTCTACCTTATGTTTGTTCAAATTAATAACACACAAGTTTGATGATGATACTGAATTAATAACCAAAATCCAAATTCCTGAAATATGTAAGGTCAAAATTACTAAATAATCAACGATTTCTCAGTCACTCTGAACCTAAACCAATAGCTGCATGAAAGGACTAGAATTAGTAGTTAATTGGCAGCCGTGATAACGGCCCTGTTTGGATATTCAGGTTTTGTTAACCTTTACAAAAAGTTAACCAAAACTTCAACCCAAAATTTGTAGGACTCACATTCCACTCATTTTTCTACTCACATAAAAGTCAAAATTTTAAAATCAAAACCATTAAATCCAAACATTCACCTAGTTTGGTTAATCAAACAAGCACAACTTTGTTATCCAAACAGGGCGAACATGTTATCATTGTTAAGAACTGATTAGAAAATTTGATAAATTAGTTGTTTAATTTTCCCTCACCTAACGGGCAATTTGGGATGCATCATGGAGTCGACGACTACACAAGTTGAATATTATGCCTGTTGTTACAGGGTTAGAAGATGTCCACCTAGCAATTTCTGTTTGTTATTTTATATTTTATTAATTGATCAGATCTAGACTAACAACTACCAGTCTGTCCCAGCTCTTTCTTCCCATTTGACTTTTTGACTCGTATCTGGGGTAACTTTGACCAGATGATTTGCATAGCAAAATAATACGATTTTTTGATAATTTTTCACCATATTATAGAGCAAATTTTACTCTACAACATCAAGAAAAAATTATCAAAAAATTACATCGGTTTGCTATTCAAATCACCGGGTCAGAGTGACCCAGTGAATAGTGACAAAAACCAAATTGAGAAGAAAGAGCTGGAACAGACTGGTAGTACAATAATGTAGTACTAGTAATTATGAATAATATCAAGTTGATAGGAAAAACTAAGTGGTCTGTAGCATGAAGTGTTTCCAAACGTGTTGTGCTATATAGTAGCTCCTCTGCAGGTATTGGGAGAACACTTCTCTCTCTCCCAAATTTCTGAATATATCTTCTGCTTCTCATCTCCTTCAGATGCTTCTTCAGTTTCCTTAGTTGGAATTCCATTCACTGAGTGAAGCAATTGTGGCACATGTGAGGTTTTCTCTGCAGAGGCTCATCAACAGACAACAGGTAAACATTGTTATAACTTGTTCGTTCTTGAATTTCTGGCTTTTGTTAGGGGTTTAGTTGAATGATTTTATGTTAAGTTAATCTTGTATTACTTTGTCAACTGAATGTTTTCTGCATTTGGAAAAGTGAATTGAGATGTACCCTCTCAAAAGTCATTTCACTGGACTGTAATTAGTTCGACTTCTTCTTAAAACAAGTATATCATGGAGAAATTGAGTCCATTATACCGTCTTAGTTTGTCATGCCCTTTAATTTGGGGTTATGGTACATTGGAAGTCAACGTTCTTCAAACTCAAGGCCATGCTTATCCTTCTTTTCAAGTTTCTTGTATGAGATAGAACATCCTTAAAATATTCTTTATATGTGTAGGCAGTAGCAGGCATGATATGTTAGATCATACTTTCTCTGTTTTCTGAAATTTTTAAATTGACTTTTTTCATACTTATTCGGGTTAATTTGACTTAGTAATTTGGATAACAAAATGATGTAATTTTTCTATACTCTTAGCCCGCGAAGGCCAAGGCCTCTCCAATATTGTAAAATATCACAAACACTTCCTTTTTTTTGGAATAGCAATTTTATATTAAAGAAGCGGCAGACAATATTGAGTTTGGATGTTACACGCTTTCACCCAGAACTGGGGGAAAACAGGGAAAAGAACACGATCGAAACAGAAAAACACAGAGCCAACATAAGGAGTTTGGGTGTTACATATTTCCACTCAAAACTCAGAAAATATAGGGTAAATTACATCATCATAACATAAATACACAAAACCAACCCGCGAACAGCGACTTGCAAGAAGGGAGCCGTCGCAACAGAACCAATATAAGAAATTTGGTAATCCCAAAACAACTTGGTATAAAGCTGGGGGGGGTGAAGACAGGAAGGCCAGATAATAAATTATCCGGAGCTGGGTTATAGGACGTTCGCGCCAATCGGGGGGGGGGAGGGGGGGGGGGGTTAACACCCTAATTTGGAGAGGCTGGTAAAACCCGAAATGACGTGAGGCATAGAAGCGTTTCATAGCTTCGGAAGAGGTGGAGGTCCTATCACTGAAAATAAAATTAGTCATTTGATGGGACGACCAAAAAGAAGAGGAAGTTGAAAAAACCCAGCGAACTCTTGAGACAACCTTATTTTCAAGAACCATGTGAGAGGCGAAAGAAATCCTGCTAGAAAAGTCCAACAGGCTGACAACTTTATTTCGCCAGAAGAACAGGGGAAAGATTATAAAAGAGAAGGAGGGGACGAGGAAGCGTCTGGACGACCTGCGCAAGACTATCCCTTGTCTTGCCAGTTCCAGCGACGAAACATCATGACAGATTTGGAGATTGTTGAGGAACAATCTCCGAAATCCCAATGTAAACAACAGGAACCCCTGACTTAGTCAACGACAAACCTGAAAAAACCCATGAGCGCCTCTGATCTCCAGGTTGCGGCGGCGGCGGGAGGTGGAAGGAATCGCCAAACATGGTAAGGTGAGGGAGGAGGAAGAGGTTAATCGAACTAGGGTTCACTGTTGGTGAAAGGGTGTTTTGGTAAAAAAATACGAAAGTGGATCCCTAACTCGCAAATAACACAAATCGGATAAAGGGGACGAAAATCTGAATTTGCCGAAGAAGAAGAGCCTGAGAGGACTCCACTCTTACGGTGGTGGCTCCAACCGAAGTCCGGCGCCGCGGAGCCTCTACCAAGACCCGTCGAAAAACCCGACCGAGACGCAAAAAGGGGCGTCTCCTGACGATTGGACGGCGTGCCGGGGAGACAATGAAGAGGAAGGCAACACCAACTAGAGAGGTGAGGAAGATCGCCGGTGAAATAGAAAGAGGGAGAGAAGGGGAGGGGAACAAAGATAAAGATGGGGAAGTGGAGAGAGAGAAGGAGATGTGAGAGAGAGAGAGAAAGGAGAGAGAGCATTGCTCTGAGGAGAAAGATATCCAAATGTCTTTAGAGGGAATAATTTACAAGCACTCCCTTGTTATACAAGATTTCTTATAAAATATTATTACTTTCCTATTGATGGAAACAAATGGTATTTGAATATATATTCAATTATATTCATACTAGAACGTGATGGAGAAGAATCTGTTAGGTTTGTCTCGAATTCCGCAAGATGAATCGTGTACCCGATGCGTCTGATTTCTCCTCTGAGGAGGTGATTTATTAGGAGGTGATAACTTGAGCTTGGTGGGATTTTCAACCTTCTCTAGTTTATTATATAAATAGAGGTGCTAGATATTGTTTTCTTCAGAACTTCAACTCATGAGTGGCACACCTGTTTAGTGTGTAGGAGAGTTGAGAGGCTTGTAGAGAGAAATGTGGGTGTACGGTTTTCGTATTAGTGAAAATTCTTTCTTACCCCGTGCACGTAGGCAACTTGCCGAAGCACGTTAAATATTGTGTTCTTTCTTTTCTCGTTCTCCTACATCGCGTGTTAGTTAGTGATCGTGTTTGATTTTACGTTGCGCGGGATTTCGACGTGATAAATTCCCAACAGATTCATATTCGATCCAGATACGATCATATTGTAATCGGGTTCAATGGGGTTTAGATTGAACTCTCATCATACGAAACTATCGTATCCATATCGGTCCAAGTATCCGCCACACACAAGACATACCAGATTGAGGTCAGGTTCGGATAAAATTCTAATAGTACCCCAAAAACAAAGTAATAAAAATGGAATAAAAGTTGAGTTTGAGATATAAGATGTGCTTGAGATAGAAGAGAGGATAGGCATTCTGGTGGTCGAGAGCGAAGAGTGGGAGTCGATGAATGCTATGTGGCTAGGGCTAGTGGAATGTGGTATGTATATTCATAAATAAATATGTTTTGGGGGGTAATCTTGTAGAGTACAAAACATACTCGGTTCAGATAGCATCGAGTATCCAATGCACCTGCAATATGATATGGATCCAATTATGATCAAAATGAACTTTCATAATCAACTATGTTTTAACTTGGATCACTTTCGGACTCGATTGGTTTTGGAATTGGATCAGTCGCATCTGGGATCGGGCTTGATCGCATTGCCATCTGTATACTAGGCCACTACAACATCTTACAAGTGCATATTTTTCTCTAATTAATTTCAGGTAAAAGACTTTTTGCACCCCTGTCTTTCGGTGAAAAGACACTTTGGTCCCCTGACGTTTGAAAAATACACTTCACCACCCTTTTAACTAACATAACTCAAACGTATCCTTAAATGACGAATTTACCCTCTGTAATTCAAGAAATTACTCACTATATATTCCTATTCTTTCTTCTCATCATTTTCTTCTTCGTCTTCACTCTCTTCTCCTCATTTTATCCCTCCCCAATCTCCTCTTCACTCTCTTCTCATCTCTCTCTACCTTCGTGAACCCATCGCCGCTACCGCCTCTACCTCCGGAAACCACCACGACGTTCATCTCCTACCCTCAACCAACGGTGGCGACTCTGGGCTGTGACCGAACCCACCATCTATGTTCCTTTCTGTTCCTCTCTTTCCCCACCGCCGACGCCAAATACACCAGAACACACGACCCAATCAGATTTTGGATTTTAGAGAGAAGATACCTAATCGAAGCATTTAGCCCTAAATCTACTTCTGGGTTCATCGGTTGGGACAAGGTAGATGAGTTTTTTGGGTTTCGTTGGGGGGTTTTGGTCAGTTGGGTTTTTGTTTCGGTCAATTGAGTTCGTGTGAGGCAGAGGGAGGCGAAGGCTGTAGTATTAGAGAGTGGTCATCGGTTCTTGGGTGTTCTGAATGGGAACTACAAAAACAACCTATTTGCCACCATCATTGTGATACTACTACCCATTTTATTCTTCGTCGTCGTCTTCTGTCAAGTTAATGAATCGAATTGGGGTTGCTGGGTTTGGAAACCAGTGGTTTTGAGATATGGTTGTTAAGGACTAAATAGAAGCCTTTCTAAAAGAGTAGGGGTCATTGTGTAGTTTTTGTTAAGTCTGATTAATAGGTTGTTAGTTATAGCTTAGTTTCATATAAATGTAATGAATTGCTAAGTGTTCATTAATGTGAATTAACATAAGTTATCAATAGAAATCTTTGTAAAAGAGTAGGGGTCATTGTGTAGTTTCTGTTAAGTCTGGTTAAGAGGTTTTTATTTATAGCTTAGTTTCATATAAAATGTAATGAATTGCTAAGTGTTCATTAATGAGAATTAACAGAAGTTATCATGGTATCAGAGCCTCTCGCGTAACTGCGACGCTCCCTTTTCAATTTCTAGGGTTTTCTCTTCTTGTTTGTCGATTATGGTTGATTTGCCACGAGGATTGAAGTTCTTGATCTCCAATTTGAACTCCTTAGTTCAAATCAAGCTTGACAGTAGCAATTATTTAATATGGCGTGCTCAAATGCATGCTGTTTTTGCAGCGAATGGTGTTCTTGACCACATCGAAGTTCCGGCTCTGTCTTCGTCGTCTTCTGACCGATCTGATTGTTCTTCGGTGGATTCAGTATATTCCGAGTGGAAAATCGTTGATCAACATCTGCGAACATGTTTGATTGCTTCAATTTCTCCGGCGATTCTTCCAATCGTTCTTCATCTTCTATCTGCTGTTCATATCTGGAGTCATCTTCAACAGCGTTTTACTTCGCTCTCTCGCTCTCATATTCAACAATTGAAGTCTAGACTCTGGTCTCTCTGTAAAGGATCTCAATCTGTGACTGCCTATCTTGATTCTGTTAAGAAAATCGTCGATCAGTTGCTTCAGGTAAACGAGTCAATTTCTAATGAAGATCTTATGCTCTACATTATGCGAGGCTTACCTAAAGAGTATGATGTCTTTCGTGCTACAATTCGCATCCATAATACTACAATTGCTTTGGCTGATTTTCAAAACTTATTGTTAAATGAGGAACTTCATGTGGCTACTAGCTGTAAGCCTCAGAATGTTGATGTTGTTACTGCATATCAAGCTACAAAATCATATTGACCTCAAATTAGGAACAAACCTGCATTCCATAAGCTAAATCAGGTTATCCTAATTCTAGCTATAGTTCTTCCAATCCTGGTTATAATGGCAGGCCATTATTTAGACTTCTTGGTTCTGAAGCTAGACCTGATCCAAACACCTTAGTGTGTCAGATTTGTAACAGAACAAGGCATACTGCATTGGATTGTTGGTATAGGTTGGACACTACAAAGTATCAGAGTAAAAGGAATTTCAAGCAAGCTCATCTTGCTTTTGGTAATTCTGGTATTGGCATTGATGCTCCTTCTCACAATGGTAGCTCTTCTGTCCATGGAATGATTGGTCCCGGTTCTGCATCTCCTTATCCTGGTTATGGTGCTGCTTATATGTCTCAAGCTCAGGATGCTATCTCTACTTCTGGTTTCAATACTCCCAATTACTCTAAGTCCATGTCCTGGTGTGTGGACACAGGGGCCACAAATCATCTTACCAATTATCTTCAGCAACTACAACTTACTCAACCATACAATGACAATGACTCTATTATGGTTGGTAATGGTGCAGGCATGTCTATAAACAACATTGGTCAGGGTGAGATAATCTTATCCTCTTGAAAGTACCCTTTACTGCATTCTAATTCTCTTGTATCAAATTTGCTGTCTGTGTCTCAATTTACTAAATATCATGATTTTTATATCAAATTTAAATCTAGTGGATTTGTCATACAAAACAATTCCACCAAGAGAATCCTATTCAAGGGCCCTTGTAAGCAAGGACTCTATCTTCAACCAGCTTTAAATCCTGCTGCTGACAATCATGTTTCTTCTCCGACTGCTTTATCTACAAATCTTGCTACACAGACATGTACTGTTCCTACAGTCTGGCATTATAGGCTAGGCCATCCTTCAGCTGAGGTCTACAATGTGTTAGCATCTCATTTCAATGTTCCTTCTCATTCAAAGCTCTGTGTATGTGAAGCTTGTGCAGTTAGCAAGAGTCGCAAACTTCCTTTTTCTTTGTCTAAATCAAAGTCTACTGTCCCATTTGCACTTATACATTCTGATATTTGGGGTCCTGCCCCTGTACCCTCCTTTGAAGGATTTGTCTATTACATTTTATTTGTGGATGATTTTACTAAATTTTGCTGGCTGTATCCTTTGCATTACAAGTCCCAAGCCTATTCTGCTTATTGTCATTTTATTGCACTTGTGTCTACTCAATTTCACACTAAAGTCCGGGTGTTCAGAACTGCTAATGGTTCAGAATACATTAATCACAATTTTGGTCTATTTCTTCAACAAGAAGGGACCATTCATGAAACATCCTGTCCACATACTCCTGAACAAAATTGGAGAGTGGAAAGGAAACACAAACATATTGTTGAAATCTCTATTGCTCTTTTGTCTCATTCTCATATGCCTTCTACTTTTTGACTTGAAGCCATTGTTACTGCAAATTTTTTGATTAACAGAATGCCAAAAAGAAGTTTGTCTTTTCAATCTCATTTTCACAAATTATATGGTGTTGCTCCCAATTACTCTAGCTTTAAAACTTTTGGATGTTTGTGTTTTCCATGGTTAAAACCATATAACAAACATAAACTTCAACCAAAATCCTCTAAATGTCTCTTTCTTGGCTATTGTTTCTCTTCCAAAGGTTTTAGATGTTATGATCTCACATCTCACAAAGTCTACATATCCAAGCATGTTCAATTCTTTGAACACATTTTCCCCTTTCAAAACTTATCAAGTTCTCCTCCTGATTTACCTATTTCTCCTACTCACAAAGCTTTGTTTACTCCCATATTCACACCTATTGTTACAAATAACCCTTCCTTACCTACTACCATTACCTCCTTTGTGCCACCTGTCACTCAAGTCTCTTCCCCACCAGTCTATAGTTCTTCTCCAACTTCTTCTTCTGCTACACCATTTGTTCAGTCTTCTCATTCCTCTCCTAGCCTACCTCCTATTCAAACTCCAAGATACATAACTAGGTCTCAAACTGGTAGTCTTAAACCCAACCCTAAATATGCACACTCTGTTACCAAGAGTAAGATTACTCCTACCAATGTTTTACTTGTTGAACCAAAAACATGTCATGAAGCTTTAACCATCCCAGAATGGAAACAAGCAATGACTGAAGAATATCAAGCTTTGGTGAGACAAGGTACCTGGGAACTAGTTTATTTGCCTCCTCATAGACATGCCATTGGTTGCAAATGTGTGTTTAGAGTCAAACAAAATTCATATGGTTCCTTAGCCAGATATAAAGCTAGACTAGTAGCTAAGGGGTTTTTGCAGCATTATGGAGTTGAATTTACAGAGACTTTCAGTCCTGTAGCAAAACAACCCACCATTAAACTGGTTATTAGTCTAGCTATTCATCAAAAATGGTCCATAAGACAATTGGATGTCTAAAATGCCTTTCTCCATGGAAAGTTAGAAGAAGAAGTCTACATGGATTAACCAGCTGGCTTTGTTGATCTCAAACATCCAAATCTTGTGTGCAAATTTAAAAAGTCATTGTATGGGCTTAAGCAAGCACCTAGGTCTTGGTATACATTACTTGCTTCATTTCTGAATGACCATGGGTTTAAGTCAAGCTTGGCTGATTCATCTCTGTTTGTTAAGCATCACAAAGGTCACTCTTTAGTCATTCTTGTATATGTTGATGACATTATGGTGTGTGGAAGCTCAGGACAACTAGTTCAAAAGTGTATCAGAACTTAAAGTTCTAGGTTTGATATGAAGGATCTAAGTCCTCTGTCTTATTTTATGGGGATTGAAGTCATACATACCAGTGAAGGTGGTCTTCTCCTGCATCAAACTAAGTATGCACATGAGCTACTCAATAAATCAGGGATGGCTGATTGCAAATCTTCTGTCTCTCGAGTGGCTTCCAAAACAAAGCAAGAAGATTTGACATTGTTTTGTGATCCAGCCTTCTACAGAAGTATTGTGGGTGGTTTACAGTATTTAACTCTAACTAGACCTGACATTCAATATGCAGTTAACACTGTTTGTCAGTTTCTTCATAACCCTACAAATGGACACTTTCAGTTAGTCAAGAGAATTTTAAGGTATATCAAGGGAACTTGTGATTTTGGTCTTCATTTCTCTCCAAGTGAATTCAAATTGCAAGCCTTCTCAGATGCTGACTGGGCAGGCGATCCTATTAAAAGAAGGTCTACTACAGGATATGGTGTCTTTTTGGGCCCAATCTCATCTCTTGGTCTTCCAGAAAGCATAACACAGTTAGCAGAAGCTCTACTGAAGCTGAGTACAGAGCTTTGGATTCTGTAGCATCACAAATCAAATGGCTTGGCTATTTGTTGAGAGATTTGCAGATTTATGTTGCACAACCAATTCTATGGTGTGATAATCATTCAGCAATAGCTCTAGCATCTAATCCAGTCTTCCATGCCAGGGCTAAGCATATAGAACTGGACTATCACTATGTGAGAGAGCAAGTTCTTGCTAAAGCTGTTCAAATCAGGTACATCTCATCTAAAGAACAATCAACTGATATTTTTCTAAAGGCATGTTAAATCATCAGTTTCTGTATCTGAGGGACAAGTTGAGAGTGATCTCTGCACAGAGTATGAAGACTTGACTCTGTATAATGAGCTAAAATGGTGCTCTGTTTTACTTTTGTTATGCTCTGTTTTTCTGTTAGTCATACTCTGTTTTAGCAAAGCTAGAGAGTTTAGTTTCAGAGGGGATGTTAAGGACTAAATAGAAGTCTTTGTAAAAGAGTAGGGGTCATTGTGTAGTTACTATTAAGTCTGGTTAAGAGGTTGTTAGTTATAGCTTAGTTTCATATAAATGTAATGAATTGCTAAGTGTTCATTAATGAGAATTAACAGAAGTTATCAATGGTGATTAAGATGTTCCAATCGATGTCGTTGGTGTTAAATTGGGTATGGGATTCGAATGGTCTTGGTAGGTGTTTGGAAGTATGTTTTGGTTGAATTGATTCATAGCAAGATCGGTTGTTGGTTCTGGGTGGTGTCTTCTGTTTGCTTTTTTCTTGTTGCTTCCTCGTCCTTTGTTCTACCTTTGTTGATAGTGTAATTGTATGACTGTGGTGGTGAATTTAATGGTGGGAAATTTTGTTTCTTGATGTTCATAATAGATGGAAAGTGATTTAGAGACAGAAGATTAGAATAGGGGGTTAGGGGGTTCCTGATGGTGAATTCGATTTTGAACCATGTCATTAATTTTGAGATACAATTGAACACCAAGAGGTTAGATTTGCCATTATTGTTGTTGTTAGGCTGTAATCCGGGTATAGAACACCATGCACAGAACAAGAACACCAAGAAATTAACACAGAGAACACAGAAAAAACAGGGGCAAAATTATCATAAAAGTGACTTCATGGACTGAACTTAACAGAAGGGTGCCAAGTGTCCTGCCATTTTTCTGTTAAAGGGTGCCATGATGTATTGTTCAAACGTAAAGGGACTAAAGTGTCTTTTCACTAAAAAATAGGGGTGGAAAATGTCTTTTACCCATAAATTTCAGATTGACCACATCACTAGAAAATGTAAATCGAATACAGTAGTGTCTTCTCCTTTTCCCTGTAAGTGGATTTGAGAAAGAGAATTTAAAATAGTCTTCTCGTGTTCCATGTAAAGTGGCTTTGAGTAAAGGGAATTTAAGCATACGTATGTGTGATGATTAAAATAAGTTACAACTTATAATATTCTTTTTTCTTTCTTTATGCAGGTGTCAAATATTAGAGAAATTATTCCATAAACTTTGTGCTGCTTACAAATGGAGCTTGAAATTCAACACTTTACTCATCCAGAACATCCATTGATCCGCGTAGATTTGAGAGATACTGAAATAAAAGGTCGCATTGAGATACAAAAAGGTATTAAGCGAGAAGAAATGAGACGTGAATATTATCATCTTGAATTAGAGGAATTTAAAGATGATTTAGTAAGATGTATTTTATGCCGTAACAAGATGTTGGAGTCATCATATAGCTGCATCAGTTGTGATGTTCACATTCATATGTTGTGTGCCAAGTTACCTACAGAGATGATGCACCCCAAACATATTGAGCATCCCCTTACCCTTACTAGAATGCCTTTGAAACTACTAAGGTAAATTAGCTAAAATTTGATTTTTTAACAGAATGTTTGAAATCATTATCTGTATATTGATATTATACATAACTTATAAGAGTGTCTTTAGGTCATCGATGGAAAAAATCAGTGTGGAAGGACACTACCGTTGCGATATTTGCCTTGAAGAAAAATCTGGATTCAGCTACCGCTGTCGTCCTTGTGATTTCAATGTTGATGTGAGATGTGCCTCTGAATCAAAAGAAATCGATCACAAAGGGCACGAACACCCGCTACAGCCCTTCGTGAACACAGCCTTGTTCAAGTGCCACGCATGTGGCACGCGACACCCAGAAGGCGTCTCATACAAGTGTAGCACATGTGCCTTTTGGGTTCACGAAGAATGTGCTGCATTACCCATGACCATCAAATACAATAATCACGTCCACCTTCTCTCCCTTGTTGTCAGACCACTTCCAATATTTCGGGATACTAAATTGATGTGCATACTTTGTGATGTACATATATCAAAGGAGCCGCGCTGGCGTTGGTGTTACGAGTGTAAAGGTTGCAGCCACCATGTTCATGTCAACTGCTTAGTTGCATTACTACATGTAGAGTAAGTAATAAAATACATAATCTCTAGCTAGTATGTCCTGCATTAATTAGTAACATACTAACTAACTTATAATTCGTCATATATACAACACGCAGGAGAAACAGGAGATATGAAGTGGATGATGAAATTGATTTGTCTAAAGTCTTTCACTTGCCAGAATCGTTTCAATATGCCCATCTTATTGGCCAGGTGATCAAGCATATAATTACCCACTACTCCAGCGAGGATATGGTGGTTAGCCGGGTTGATGATCAGTCGCCACTAATTTCTCATTTCAGTCACCAACATCCTTTAACTCCTACGATTTGGAGGAAGGCGCCAAAAAACAAAAACAACATCAACGACAAAGGTAAGGAGATGAAGAAGGACGACGAACAACTAACAATAATATGCAATGCATGTGTGTTGCCTATATCAACGCCACAAGTGTATTATAGTTGCAGTGTAAGCAATAACTACTTTCTCCACGAGTGGTGCGCCCAGCTACCCAAAGTGTTGCAACACCCTATCTATCCGGAGACCACACTCACTCTCGGGCGGGACCCTAAGGACGAAGATGATAATGTAATTAGTGATTGTCAATCATGTGGTTGCTTCACCAACGGTTATACCTACCGCACTGGATATGACGGTTTCGAATATGGTTATGAGATGGATATCAGATGCCTTTGTTTACCTCGTGCTATCTCGCACAAATATCACAATCACCCTCTCAAACTCTTATCGAGCTGCTATGCCCAAGGGTGCGTTGCATGCCCTCGTTCAAGAGGATTTGAATTGGCATATGGGTGCAAGCAGTGTTGCTTTTATTTACATTCTAGTTGCGCCCTTCAACCAATTACGGTTGTGCACAGGTATGACAAACATCATCATTTTACCCTAATCGATTATCGCATCGAAGGCGGCCCAGATGAGTATGTTTGTGAATTCTGTGAGGAACACATAGACCCGCAATGGTGGTTTTATCACTGTTTACCGTGTGACTTGTCTGCTTGTGTTGGTTGCATCTTTGAAGGGAGAAGTCGAATGTATTATATAAATCCCAGTGTCCACCAAAGTTCACCATCACCCCCTCTGTTATGTTCCAATTGATCGTAAAAACGAGAATTCTTTCTGTCAAATGTGTGGCAAATATTTTTACCATAAGTATATTCCAATGGACAAAAGGACCGGCATGCCCTTCAATGCGTACAATGTAACACCATTTTCCACATTATAACGTGTGCCAACACTGGTTTCAAGGACTAATTTCTTCTGGCTCTGCAGAGGGAACCAAGCTACTTATAACTCTTGTTTCTAGAAATTTCTCGAGTGTTTAATTATTTACCTCTTTTCCCTCTAATTTATCTTTATCTATCTATACTACTCTGAAGGGCAGGAAGGATCTAACATGTTCAGATCTACAACATGAATTAAAGCGGAATATTCATGTGTTTACCTTGTCTTCCTTAGCTCCTTAATGCAGCGGATGATCGTTGTGTTGCTTGCTTTCACGCGCCTCCTCTTTGATCTTGCTCCCACCAATCTAGTGTGAATCTCGAGGACGAACACTGATTTCCACACCACGTTCCACCTCCTTGGATGAAGTTGGAGAGAGACTAGGGTTCTCTACAACTAGTATGTATCTAGACAGAATAACTTTACTGTGTAGAATAGCTCTATATAATATGTAGGAGGCTGCCTCCTTATATAGGCAAAACTTCTCCTAAGTTTGCACATAAACCCCTAGGGTTTGAGCCTTAGCTACTAACCCCTCTAGTTTGTGCATTAGTGCAACTAACCCCATAAGGTTATGATAATTGCATTGGGCACCCCACATGGGCGCACCAATTGCTAACATCTCCCACTCGCACAGTGGGGTTGCACAATTCATCTAGTCTCTATCAATCTCCAACTTTCTATCATCTACAAAAGAGTATTGTGTGGCCGTGGCGTGTGACCGGTGAGAGTACCTGCATTTCGGGAGATCCGTACACCAAACTCGTATAGCCAGCATGGGAAGGCACCCTCTCGGGAGATCCACATACCAAACTCGTATAGCCAGCGCAGGAAGGCACCCTTAAAACATAAAACAGTGATAATGCTCTCCGTAACTCTCGTATTTCCCAGATTCCTCCGATTGTCATCTCGTGGATCATGAGCACCTGCCATGTCCCGAAGGCCATGCTCCAATGAGTCCACATCTCCTTTATATTTTCATATCCTACATGATCCCATAAGATCTTGCAGGTGGGCCCAATGAAGATAATAAAGAGCGATGCAACGAGAATCTTTCCTTACATACATGTGTCACTCAGATTCGGCTCAGCTGCTTTCCCAGCAGTGTCCGGAAGGCCGAATCATCCATAGCCGTAAGGTGTCACGCCAAAGTAGCACCACCGACCCGTCTCCTCATGACACAGACGTAAGTACAAAGGGTATACAGTGTCAATCATCTTTCTATGATCGACGAGGCTCACACGATGAGGAATCCCAGGGACTAATTCTACTCATCACCTCATGGTCACTCATAAGCGCGCGTTATTCAGGAGGGAATATGCGCCATAGTGTTTAGACTCTGATCAGAGCGCATGTCTTATCCTTGTAAAGGACCACTATGCAGATGTCTATCAGGTAGCCCTTATGGCCACCAGCCCGAGTGCTGCGACGTCACACTATTGTGAACAATTATCAGCTCTCGCATCTGGCTTTCTCTTCTACACAGACTATACATGGTTCGGGGTAATAACCATGTTCGATTGGCCATAACCAACCTCACCTCGGAACTTATTTCCAATGCGACAATTAAATCCGTCTGACAGGCTCCTAGCTCTACTGATAGACATCTAGCTCATATCATAGGCCATATGCTCGTATGATAGGCATCTCTTATCATATCGCAGGCCTTCAGCGCTTATCGGGATTCTGTCTCATCTTCCGCCACACCCAGACATATCCAGGATATTGCGAAGGCGGTCGCTCGTGTGAGTGAGCCGACCTAGTGTCTGCGTGACATGCTCTATGCTAGTACAGGAAATGTAACATATCATACATGTATCAAAACAACATGCTGCTTAAAACAAATCCAATTAAAATCCAGTCAATCAATGTCTCGTGCGCTCATCAATCATATTGCTAGTTATCGACTACCAAGTCCCAATTTTCTAAAGAGATCCACAAGGACGACTCTCATGTGATTTAGGAATGGGATGAGCCAACATCCTGGCCCATAGTCGATCCACTCCAGGATTACTCTCTAGGTAGTTATTTCACCTTTTGTGAAATAGTACCCTTGACTATGTGTTCGTCTTTACCGCAATGTCATAGCCGTATGCTAACACTACTCATGGTAATAGGTTTGTTGATAGCTCATAAGCTTACAAGAAACCCTTTTCTTTAGTTAAACACATTTCTGCCCTATGGCAGAACAGGCAATCGTGCTTCGCTTCCATGGCTAATGGAGCGGTCCAATACGATCATGCAACACTTGTATTGCATTTGTTCCATGCGAGTATATCATCGAGCATGGACGATAGCCTGAGTCGGATCCAAGTGCATCTAGGTCCCCACCCTAGTTAGCATATGTGGCTAATTAGTCGAAGCATCATCTTCGATAGATATAGCACGTGATCCATCATATAGAGTATCCTGGTTACAATCTTGTGTCTCTAATTGGAATATCCTGAAATCCAATTCTTCCGATTGCATAGCGTTCGCTAGGTCTGAGTATACACCATAGTGTATAGGAGACTCCTAATGCATCGGGCACTCTGGTTATCTGGTCATTCTTATATGGTGTCTCTTAGGGCACATGCCTAGGCTCGTAAAGTCTTGCGTGAGCTACAGGAGTACATATATTCCTTAGGGGACTCGAACAACCCTTAAGCTCCACTAGCCAATAGTGTGTCATCGATATTAAGAGACGTGATTATTTACTCTCTACCAGTAAGAGTAATTTACAGCGGTTTCCATTTGTTATCGTAAACATATAGTAAACGATCCCTGATGAAATACCACTGTCCAGAGGACTAGCTAAGATCCCACATGGACTTAGTTAGCTTGCACGCATTCTGTGCATTTGACCTTAGTCACCTCTTAGGATTTCTCCATTGAGAAATTCAGTCATCACGTTCATCGAGAATGGAACCACAACTATTGATGCCACCAAGCGAATCAACGTAATCCTTACCACCCAAAGCCTTGGGAAGGATACCTCGTTGAACCAACGCAAATTCGTCGGGTCGACTCAAATTCGTCGATGCCTACTCTCAGAATGAGTGTAGACTTATTCGCTTCTACGCAAGTCATATGCCTTACCACGCTTCCGTCTGGGTCTCTGATTGACCTTGGAAATCCATTAATCTCCAATAGTCTTCCATCCAGTTGGAAATCCAACCTAGCCTTAAACTCGGTTGGCCCTTTATAGACTCTAATTTATCCTGTAAAGCTTACTATTCATTCTTCATAATCAGGGAACGATAAGGCCTAGGATTCCATCCTATCGTTTATGCAAGGTGATCCTTAAGATCATCCCTTCGATCTCAAATAGTCGATGGGGTATGCTCCTATGAGCAATTCCTTTTCATAGGAGGATCATCATTTGCTCTCATCCCTTATGGATGGAGTATCCTGCTTGGAAAGTCACTCCCACTGTTCAAAGGATTCTTGAGGGACTAATTCATCATAATCAACTAAGGAACAGGGTATCTTCTAGCGGTTCCTCCATGCTCGTGGAGATCATCATCTCTACGAACATATCCCTTAATTATGGACATCTCCCATGAGAAATCATATACTTCGTGAATCCATTTATGTTACACTACCTATCGGCTGTTGCGTTTCAAATACGCAACCCCTAGAGTGCTCCGAATAGCATTAGAAGATACATTACTCCATGGAGATACGTTTCTTCCATCTAGGGTCTAACTTAAAATTCTTTCTTGTCAGGTGATGAAACATCCTGGGACAATATCCTAGGTTCATCATTCTCTTGTGTGGTGACCATCATGTCTCCACTTCGATGTCAAATCATCGACGTGATACTCCCACTGTCCTGAAGATCCGTAGGAACTATTTTCTGCTGATCATTCAGGGATAGGGTGTCTTCCAGTGAAACCTTTGTTTCGTAAAGACTTATTTCTCAACGAACCTCTTCCTGGCTAGAAATTTAGTTAGTACGTAAGTTGCCGATCCCCATGGCCTAAGGTGACCTCATTCAGGTTGCCTTTTGGTCCACATCTTGTAGGGTGTAGTGGCTACAGACTTGGTGGACTTATGGTTGCGTATATTGATAGTCGTTTAGCAAAGCGTCTCCTCCGAATAGGGAACTTGTACTTTGCACGCTCTATCATACATCAGACCATCTCTTACAGTAACCTATTCCTCTTTATCCTCTACAGCATCCCGCTGAGGCGTGGGAATAGCCAACTGCCTTACTATTTCTCCATCACATAGCTCTTGCTAAGATAGATACTTCCAGTCTCATTCTGGCCAAGGACATATCCTTTTATCCAGACGGTTGTTCTACCTTTTGTAGAGACCTATCTGAAGCACCCTTGTGCCTCAGACTTATGTGGCCCAAGCACACATAGTTGAGACGCGGACAATAATCTACGAATGTGATGGAATAGTAAGCACCATGTCTTAGCTATAACAATTTAATGGAACACAACTACAGAATGAATAATGTATAAAAACTCAATAGTCCTTAATGCTCTACTGGATAGTTTGCGTTTTGCCTTTCATGTCCGGCAAGAACTACACACAGGGAAGGGTACCTTGGGCAAAATCCAAGCAGGCCTGCCCTAGCTAGTCTGAACATCCTTTCCTGTCATCGTGTGTCCTAATCTAGCGCGCCACTTATCAGAATTTTAAGTCATACTCTTAAGTTGACATCCAAGAATTCTGAGGCGTCATTCATGCTAGAGTCTTGAGAACGCAAACACCATGATATAACCATATCCAAAGTTAAAACTGTGACCAAAAACAAATTTTGGTGGCTACTCCCTCAAAGATAATCCTTTGGATCCTTAGACGAGAAGTTATTTGCCAGTTCTGGCCCTTTCTCTTGTCTTAGGGAAATTCCTTTGCCCTTTTGCATTTGCCAGTCTTGGGCTATTTGGTCTTATACCAATATTGCCCCTAAATTTCCTTATCCTTGCCCCACCTGTTTCCTTGGTCCTAATACCAGGGCTAGGGACTATATCTGCCTATCATACTTCACTTAGTATGATCATACTTCTCCAACAGCCTTTAGCAATCATATATTGCTTAGACATCCGAAGCATGCTGGACTAGTATTCTTAGCAAACCCTTTTTGCTTAGATCCTAGAACAGTGTGATGTTTGGTCTAATCCAAACATCCTGACATGTTTTGGTCTTATCCAAACATCCTGACACGTGCAAGGTGTGTCATATAACGTTTCATGAAACGTGGCAGAAATTGCAACAAATTGCAAATCGGATAGCTTATACCTGACAACCCTTAACTCTATTATCATACATGGCATCAATCTCAGACGTTAGAGTCGAGTGCTCAATATTATGACATGAGCCATGACTCATAGTAGAGGTAGGATTATTATGAGCCAATGCTCAGAATTTATGTACGCAAATGGCTAAGATGGATCCAAGATTCTTCTTTGGCTTCCTACAATTTTAAAAGTGGTCTAGAACATGCTGATGAGGTCATTTCCCCACCTTTTCATAGCATGCTCTATGACATTATCTTGACTGTTGCCTCCCACTAATGGTGAGCCTAAAGATAATGTCCATGTGCTGCTGTGACAACTTATTCATCACAGGTTCGACCATGTTTGTAGGTGGCTGACAACCTATGTCCAACGGATGGTTACATAGTACGACGGCTTATCATGTCGTTGTTGTCACCATTTAGCCTTTACAGTTTCGATTTAGACACGATTGATAGAGACATTGTGGAAGTTAATCACTAGCATTTACTTAGCTCCAAAATAACACGTGACATCGATTAATCTCAATAGTTCCTCACAAGGACTCCACCAAAACCTAGCGTATATCCTAGGAATCAAATCTCATCACTTGTGATTTCCTATCAATTTTAATCATGTCATCATGTGAGCTCTTTTGTTTTAGTTCTTTAGCATGCGAGGTTAAACATATATAGCCAATCACACGCAGTTATAACATAAAACAAGCACAAGCATAAATAAATATGCAATGGATGTGGCCCCTAAGGTGCACTCCCACTATTGAGAGTACTTCTTGAGCAAGTCTTGAACTCCATCTCATGCCATCTCGCCTACTTGAAGACTCCAAGCTTGAGGCAACTTTAGACCGTCTAATTGCTCCATGCACCTTGCGCCATAGCTTTTGGTTTGGCCACCTCTCTTGAAGCTTCAATCTTCAATCTCTACTAACTATCTTATTTCTAATAAGAAGTAACCTCATAGAGGCGAGTGGATGAGTAGAGAAGACACTAGAGTATAGAGAGGCACGACACGCAGGCCGTATTTTGATTACATATTCAAAAACCAATACCAAAACCAAAACATAAAACATCTATGCCACATCCATGCACCAAACATATCCATTCAACCCACAACAGCATGTATAACAATATAATAAACATACTGGAATTTTCTGGAAATTTCCGGAATTAAGCAATAATTACTGGAAATTAATAAGCAATAATCTAATCAACTAAAAAGATCGAAAATTGCTCCCTACCACCCAGGGTCTCACCACCTATGGCAAAACGTAGGGAAAATTGACCTAAGTCTCCAGAAAAAATTTGGGCTCAAAACAGTGTGTTTAAGGTCGTCAAACTGCCTCGGGAAGTGTGCTAAACACTAATTAATTAATCTGGAAATTACTAAAATTTTCCGTCGCTCCAAAAATTATGAAAAAATACCCACAAAATAGGAAATTTAATTTGGAGTCCCTAGGAAAAAACCGGACGAAAAATGACGGCAGGAGGAGGCCGCACGCGCCCTCACGCGCCGCCGCGCGTGGGCGCGTCCGCCACGCGCCGACGTCGGCCATGTGCCGCGTCAGCATGCCACGTCATCGCCACGTCAGCACGCCACGTCATCGCCACGTCGGCTGCCACGTGGCTGCCACGTCATCGCCACGTCAGCCACTTGCTGACGTGGCACCGCCACGTCATCTGCCACGTCAGCCCTAGGGCCACGTCAGCAGCAGCCGCCAGCCCTTGGGCGCGTGCGGCGCGTGGCGGCGCGTGGCCGCGCGTGGGGGCGGCGTCGGTGGCGCGTGAAGCCCACGCGCCGCCTTCCCGTGCTCCGATCGCGACGAAAAAATTTTTCCCGTGATCGTCTCTTCGTCCTGATCCCGATTATGTGGTCAAAATCCAATTTTAACAAGTTTTGAAAAACGTGTTCTAATTATTGGATCTAGCAGTCCAGATTAATACAGTTCCGAAACTTTGAAAATTCATAACTAATTCACCGTAAATCCAAAAAATATAAAATTTATATATCTGGAATCCTCGTGAAAAACCCTACCTAACCATATAGGTTTCGTCTACTGGTTATGAAATTTCAGAAACGCGATTTTTGAAACAGGTTCGGGAACGCTTATCGAGGCACGAAAAACAAGCCTATGGCTCTGATACCAATGAAGGGCAGGAAGGATCTAACATGTTCAGATCTACAACATGAATTAAAGCGGAATATTCATGTGTTTACCTTGTCTTCCTTAGCTCCTTAATGCAGCGGATGACCGTTGTGTTGCTTGCTTTCACGCGCCTCCTCTTTGATCTTGCTCCCACCAATCTAGTGTGAATCTCGAGGACGAACACTGATTTCCACACCACGTTCCACCTCCTTGGATGAAGTTGGAGAGAGACTAGGGTTCTCTACAACTAGTATGTATCTAGACAGAATAACTTTACTGTGTAGAATAGCTCTATATAATATGTAGGAGGCTGCCTCCTTATATAGGCAAAACTTCTCCTAAGTTTGCACATAAACCCCTAGGGTTTGAGCCTTAGCTACTAACCCCTCTAGTTTGTGCATTAGTGCAACTAACCCCATAAGGTTATGATAATTGCATTGGGCACCCCACATGGGCGCACCAATTGCTAACATACTCTCTAAAAGTGTGAGAGTGTTTTAATATTATTTTTATCCTTGTAAAATGGAATATTACAATAAAACCATTCTTTTAATCTTTCAAAGTTGACATATATACAAATATGAAGAGTTGTGTCTATTCAGATTACGATATTAATTTAAATTAAATTTTAAATTAGTTTAAATCTTAATAGTTGTGGCTATTTGGTTCGTGCCTTTTCGAACATGTATCTTCATCAATAGTTGTGACTATTCAGTTTGTGTCTTTTCGAATGAATATTCTCACTATTCTAAAAGCGAGTAATTGGTCACGAAGATATTCCCTCAATATTTTCAACTCTCTCGCCTATTTTATTTCAATATGTGTTGTCCTCTTTGGAAAATTTAGAGTTCATTTTCGAGAGTACGCCATATATTGACGGCTTAGCAAGGCCTAAGAAGACGTCACTATCTGACTTAAGGGGAGAACAAAACAACTATCATCAAAAATGTTTTCTTGGTCCATATACATGTTTGAGGGGCATATAAATCTTAAGGAAATCATTTGTATGTCAAATATTAATTTACACGCACTTCATTTTTCACTTCTTTGCAGCGTTGAGTATTAAATGTTGAAAATAAATTATTCATCGATTTGAAATATTGCAGTACTTATGTCTTATTTTTATTTTCTAAATTTCAAAAATAAGTTTCTTAAAAGAATTAAATTATAAACTTTTGAGTTATAGTTCGCATTAATCTTATTTAACTTGTTGATATTATGTTATAAATAAAATCATTTAAGTTTACATATTTGTAAGCAAGGAAGTGTGATGTTTGGCAATGAATTATACTCAAAGGGTTAAAATCCAACAATTAATTAACAACTCTGAAATACCGAGATGGAACAGATAGATCTACTAGCAAAGATGGTGGAAATAAAGGAAGTATAGAATAGAAGACATAGACAACTTTGTGGGGAATTCTAGCAATTCGTACATACGTGGTTGTACCATTGTAGTGTACTGTTTGCAGGAATGGACTCTTCTTCCAGGGAGAAAAAAGAACAAATCGATTTGAGAGATTCTGAAATACCAGGTCGCATTGAGATTAAAAAAAAGGTATTAAGCGAGAAGAAACATGATGGGGATATAATTATCTTGAATGAGGAACTTAAAGATGGTTCAGTAAAATGTATATTATGTCATAACGAGATGTTGGAGTCATCATATTGTTGCCTCCATATGTTTCTGTACCAAGTTACCAACGGAATGATGCAACCCAATAATATCGAGCATCCCCTTACACTTATCAGAAAGTATATGCAAGTACGAAAGTAAATTAGTTAAATTTTGAACTGTTTAACAGAATGTTTTTAATGTTCTCTCCAATCGTGATGTACTCGGTCCATTGTAGCTTGTTGGAATAGATGCCCTAGATGCAATCTTATTTAGTATGAACATTGTTTTTGGCTAGATAATCATTGGAGATATTTAATATAATGAAGTCCTTAAATTACAATGTGTTGTTTATCTTAAATATCTCAATTCCATTATATTGATTAACAAGACGATCAACTATAGACTAGTATGGGGACGGATTGATATGGATATGTCACGATCCAACACATGGGTATGCATTAGGAGTAATGGCATACTGGATTGACCCACTAACGAGAATGCTACATACAAGTTATGTAAAGTCGCAAGTGCTTCTCGTCGTGACAATGGTATTGTGTTCCTTAGACTTGAAGTCACTAGATATTCTATTTTTGAAATATCATGCTTTGATATTATCAAACGTTGCGCCTTAACCGGGTAACTATAAAGGTAGTCATCAGGCATGATATGAAGCAAGCCTAGAGATGGTAGTGATGTAGATAGGATTTGTCCCTCCCACATAACGGGAGAAAATATCCACGGCCACTCGAGCGATAGTGCCTATAGAATGTTAGGCCAGACGCAGATAAATCAATATAGGATATTGATGTTATCTGCATGGATATGACTATTAACAGGATCGAGAAACTACGGATTGGATATACGAGCGTGACTTTTACGTCTCATGTCCAATCCGGATACAGAGGCAAATGGATAATACAATACGGAAACATTGGTCACAAGGTTTGTCGAATTAATGACTATTTCTGTTAGTTGGGTGGCATGGATGTGTTTCCAGACACCGCTCTGTGTTAGTAATTGTTACTACTAACTAAGTAAAAACCAATGGGGTCACACTCCCTATGGATTAGACCGAACTTGGAAATTAATTAACATGATTAATTAATTAGAATGATAAATAGATTGGAATAGATGCCCTAGAGGCAATCTAGTTTGGTATGAACAATAATTGGCTAGAACATTCATTGTATTATTTATTGTGATATTTAATATAATGAAGTCCTTAGATTTACAATTGCGATGTTCATCTTAAATATCCCTATTCAATTATAATGATTAAATAGGACAATCACTTATAGACTAATATGGGTTTGGATTGATATGGAGATATCATGATCCAGCACATGGGTGTGCATTAAGGGTAATGGCATACTGGATTGACCCATCTCCGGGAAGGCTACATATGAGTTATGTAAATTCACAAGCGCTTCTCGTGGTAACAACGGTATTGTCATCCTTAGGCTTGAAGTCACTAGAGCATCTAGTTGTGGAGCGTTGTAGTTTTGGTAACGTCAAACGCTACACCGTGACTGGGTAGTCATAAAGGCGTGTATCAGACACAACATGAAGCAATCTTAGATATCGTAGTGTTGTAGATAGATTTTTTCCCTCTCACATAACGGGAGCAAATATCCTAGGCCACTCGAGGGATAGTGCTTATAGAATGTCTTGCCAGACTCAAATAAATTAACATGGGATATTTATGTTATTTGCACGAATAAGGCTATTCCCATAATCGAGAAACTATGGATTGGATATACGAGTGTGACATATATGTCTCGTGTCCAATCCGCATATAGAGACAAAGTGATGATACAATACTTGCACAAGGTTTGTCGGATGACTATTTCTATTAGTTGGCTAGAATGGATGTCTTGCTGGAGACCGCTCCATATTGGTAAATAGTTACTACCAACTAAGTAGAAACCTATGGGGTCACACGCCGTATGGATTGAACTAGACTTGAGAATTAATTAATATGATTAATTAATTAGAATGATTAAATCGCAAGAACTTGCTAATTTAGTAGGACTAATATGCAAGTTGGACTAATCCGAACTTGAGTAGGATTAGGAAAGGGCATTTAGGTAGTCAACAAGGAGTTGTTGGACTATATAAAGGATGATCCTAGCTTCCTTCCCACATTAATGCTCATAACATAACTTGAGTGGGAGAGAGAAAGCAAAGAGAGAGCAAGACAAGACAAGGAGGCCGAACGCTCCCTTGCCCGTCGGCCAAGAGAGAGAGGTCGAACCCCTCTCTTTGGTCTCCGTTGCGTGATTTATTCTTCCTCTTCCTCCGTTCCAAGCTAGCACAAGGATTTAGGAGATCTAGAACTCAATCCTAGGCGTGGATTAACCGTAGAGGCATCACAATATTCACGTTACAAGTCATCACATGAGACCTCTAAGGTACATGAACACAATTCCCTTACTATCGTTATGAATTCTCTTCCTGTGATCTTTGGAGGGTCTTGAATGGATAATTTCTTCTTTATTCCGCTGCGTATCCATGATCAAAACCCTATAGTGGTATCAGAGCCACAGTTCGTAGACCATAACGTAGTTTATGTGTTACGATTTAGTTGTTTCACCCATAATTGTTGATTATTGCGTTAAAACGACAAATTAAGCATGTTAGATGCATGTTGAATGTGATTCAAGCAAACAAGATCTAATTGTATACATGATGTATGAATTAGTGAGTTTGAGAAATGTTAGGATCTTAGATCTAGGGTTTTGGGCACAAATTAGAAACTAGTTCTAATTTGGAAACGTTTTGGACTTGGGGAACAAGGAAGGAGTTGTTTTGGAAACAACTCAAGAGGTTCGGTCCCCCTTAGGGAGACCACCCCTCCTTCCTTGCCGCCCAATCCACCTAGTCGGCCGACCCCACGGGTTGGTCCGACCGGCGTAGGCTCGGCCCGGGCGGCTCCAAGGGGTTCGGCCAAGTATTTTGGTTTGGCCTCTAGGACCATTTTGACCCTAGTAATCCTAAAATCAACTAAATTTGACTAGGCTTGGCCCGGGCGAGCTGATTTTTTTCTCAACTTGTGAGATTTATTTTATTTAGTATAGATGTTATCTAGCACTAGATAAAATAGATAAATAGTCAAGATTGAAGAAAAGAAGCCCAAATAATTAAAGGAGCCACAACATGGAGCATGGAGCATTCCACAAAGCTATGAAGGATGGACCAAGAGATGGAGGCACATGGAGATGCGTTTTTCACTCTAAGGTTCATAGATATTCTCATTGGCTTGGAAATTTCTTAGTCTAGGAGGCCATATCCATATCACGTTAATGTCTATTTTGTGGATGTTTACTTTATTGTCTTATTATTGTTGTTGGTGTATGGTTGATGCATGCAATTTGATAATAAGATAATTAACAACCCGGATCTTTTATTTGGAGTTGTGCCCAGACTCAAATAAGTAGATCAGTTGATATGGATCAACAAAACAATTTAAAATTGAAGAAAAATCCCGCAAAAGAAAATATTACGTTTTCCCTTCTCGTTACTTAAACACTCATCACAAAAACGATTAATCAAGTTCGTCCATGCCAAAGCCAGACGAATTGATTCATCATTATGTGGTGCGATGGCACACATAGTGTGCAATTGTTGGAGTAAGAGTTTGGACGTAACCATGTAATTTTAATAAAGATTAAAAATCTAGAGGCACTCAATTGGGATTATTTATAGGATAGATAAATAAAGAGTTATTTGCCCAATTGAACCAAGAGTTGCATGAGATGCAACTGAAATTATTCCTATCTAAATAACCAACTTGTGGGTGACTTGCCAAAGCAAGCTCATAAGAAAGTGAAATATGGATCTTGGTTCACTAGAAAATATAATGATATTTTCCGCATTAATATCTTGAGGGTTATTATTCCGTAGAAAAGTGGTGGGAGCTGTATTTAATAATCTAGCCATAATTAAATATAGTTATTTGTTCACAAATACTAAAACTTGCGTATTTCCTTTTGTAGAATTCCAAATGGAAAACAACTCATCGAGTTCACAACATTCCCTACGCTCTATCCTTGAGAAGGACAAACTCTCTGGAACTAATTTTCTAGACTGGTACAGAAACTTGAGAATCGTTCTCAAGCAAGAGAAGAAAATGTACGCTCTAGATGAGCAAGTTCATGCAGGTCCGGAAAACAACACTCCTGCAGCCCTAAAGGCGTATCATAAGCGTGTTGATGACGCTAATGATGTGACCTGCCTCATGCTTTGCCCCATGTCCTCTGAGCTTCAGAAGCAACATGAGAACATGAATGCAATCGATATGATCGAACATGAGAACATGAAGCAGCTCTTCAAAGAGCAGGCGAGGGTGGAGAGGTATGAAGTTTCCAAGGCATTGTTCAAATGTCATCTGGCAGAAGGAAACCCTGTGGGACCTCATGTACTCCACATGATCGGGTACTTGGAGAATCTCGCGCGACTGGGTTTTCCAGTCGCCCAAGAGTTAGAAACAGATCTCGTGATGCAATCGTTTCCTGAAAGTTATGGATAGTTCATCATGAACTATAACATGAACGAGATCGTGAAACTACTGCCAGATCTTCTCAGTATGTTGAGAACAGCTGAACAAAGCATCAACAAAGCCAAGGGCAAGGCCATATTGATGGTACAGAAAGGAAAGAGCAAAATGTTTGCCTCATCCTCCAAGGACAAAGGCAAGTCAGTTGCCAAGTCCAAGGAACCTGCCCTTAAGTCTGTTGGTGGCATTGCCAAAGGTGTAACTAAATGTGAGTGTCTCTACTGCAGTCAGCCTGGACACTAGAGGAGGAACTGCCCAAAATATCTGGAGGACAAAAGTCTTGGAATAGTGATTCCACCACCACCAAGTATTTTTGTTATAGATGTCAACTTAATTGTCTCTTCATCATGGGTATTGGATACTGGATGTGGATCTCACATTTGTCTAAATGAGGAGGACCTAAAGAGAAGTAGAAGATTAGTTAAAGGGGAGATAGACCTGCGCGTTGGGAATGGAGCAAGAGTTGCTGCATTCGCTGTAGGCATGTACGAACTGTCTCTGCCTTCATGATTAGTTTTAGAATTAAATAATTGATATTTTGTCCCTGCTATGAGCAGAAACATTATTTCTATTTCTTGTTTGGACAAGGATGATTTTACTATTTCAATAAAGAACAGTTTTTGTTCCATTTATTTTGATAGTATTCACTACTGTAGTAGGCAATTATTTAATGGATTGTATATCCTTGATCTAAGCAATCATGTCTATAACATTAATACCAAAAGGATTAAAATGAATAATTTAGAGCATGCTTATTTATGGCACTGTCGTTTAGGACATATAAACGAGAAACGTGTATCTAGACTCCATAAGGATGGATTTCTATACTCATTTGATTTTGAATCATATGAGACATGTGAGGCTTGTTTATTGGTAAAAATGACAAAGTCCCCTTTCAATAAGAAAGGTGAGAGGACTAATGAGCAATTGGCACTCGTGCATACTGATGTGTGTGGGCCATTTGCCACGCCTTCCAGGGGTGGTTTTGTCTACTTCATCACATTCACTGATGATTTCAGTAGATATGGATTTGTATACCTCATGAAGGCCAAATCCGAATCCTTTAAAAAGTTCAAAGAATTCAAGAATGAATTGGAGAAGCAACTTGGTAAAAGTATTAAGGCTCTACAATCGGATCGTGGAGGAGAATACTTGAGCCAAGAGTTTGACGACTATCTTAGAGAGTGTGGGATATTGTCCCAACTCACTCCACCCGGAATGCCACAATGGAATGACGTGTCCGAGAGGGGGAATCGAACTCTCTTAAATATGTTTCGATCTATGATGTGTCAAACTGATCTTCCGTTATCATTTTGGGGCCATGCTCTATTGAGTGCAGCTTTCACCATTAACCGTGTTCCATCGAAGTCAGTCATGTAGACATTACATGAGATGTGGAGTGGGAATCGTCCCACAATGTCGTTAATGAAGATTTGGGGTTGCGATGTCTATGTAAAACGTTTACAATCAGACAAGCTAGGGCCTAAGTCGAAAAAATGCAAGTTTGTGGAATACCCTAAGGAAACTAAGGGATATTATTTCTACAATCCAACTGAGAACAAAGTGTTTGTTGCTCGGTCCGTCTTGTTATAGAAAGAGAGTTTGACTCTAAAGAAGCAAGTGGGAGGACTGTAGAACTTGAAGAAATTCAAGAGTCAGAAAGCATTGATCCTACTATGAAACATGAACAGGAACCACAAGAAGTTGTGGATCTGCCTGTTCAAGTAACAAAAGAACTTCGTATGTCAAGTTGAGTGTGCCAGGAGCCGGATAGGTATGGACTTCTTGTAACTGATACTGGTGACTTGATGCTCATAGATGATGAGCCTACTACCTATGAGGAGGCCATGAAGGTGATGGACTCTCAGAAGTGGCTTGAGGCCATGAGATCCGAGATGGAATCCATGTATACCAATAAAGTATGGACTTTGGTGGAACCACCCGAAGGGGCGCGCCCCATAGGGTGCAAGTGGATCTTCAAGAAGAAGATCGACGTGGATCGTAATGTGATTACCTATAAGGGCTGATTGGTTGTTAAAGGATTCAGACAGATTCATGGTATAGACTATGATGAAACCTTTTTACCAGTCGCAATGACCAAATCCATACGATCTTACTTGCTATTGCAGCATACTACGACTATGAGATTTGGCATATGGATGTCAAAACTGCATTCATGTATGGGAATCTCTTTGAGTACGTGTATATGATACAGCCATTGGTTTTTGAGTATCCAAAGAAAGCCAAAAAAGTCTGTAAACTGCAGCAATCCATTTATGGATTAAAGCAAGCTTCTAAGAGTTGGAATCGACGTTTTGATGAAGTAGTCAAAGAGTTTGGCTTCATCAGAAACGAAGATGAGTCTTGTGTCTACAAGAAGGTTAGTGGGAGCTCTGTTGCTTTGCTGGTCTTGTATGTGGATGACATACTACTCATTGGAAACGACATTCCCATGCTGCAATATGTTAAAGATTGGCTAGGAAAGTGTTTCTCAATGAAAGACTTGGGTGAAGCAGCTTATATAATTGGTATAAAGATCTATAGAGATAGATCTAAGAAGCTGCTCGGCCTAAGTAAAAGTACATATATAGGCAAGGTGTTGAAACGGTTCAACATGCAAGATTCCAAGAAGGGATTCTTGCCCATGTCGCACGGAGTCATTTTTTCGAAAAGTGATTGTCCTTCCAATGAGATTGGGAAGGAACGCATGAGTAGGGTTCCCTATGCCTCAGCCATAGGATCCATCATGTACGCCATGTTATGTACTAGACCAGATGTGTCATATGCCTTGAGTATGACAAGCAGATATCAGTCCAATCCCGGTGAGAGTCACTGGATTGCAGTCAAGAACATTCTAAAGTTGACTGAGAAGCTCCCGCCACTTGAAGGTTGTGGAGTACCTGTCGATGAGCATAGAGAATCAGTGTTCGAAGAAGTTTGGGGCCAGACAACAGAGGTCATATGCGAAAAATGAGCATTGGATTTTGTCCAAGAATGGTTAAGGGTCGGATAAACAATTTGGAATTTGGTAATATGCATGAGAGGATGCGTAAGAGTTACGTTAAGTGCTGCAACAGGAGATGCAAAACAAAATTGCAGAGGAGGTGCAACGACAGGTACAACAACAGGTTCAACAAGTGTTACCTCAAATGACCCAAGCTGCTACCCTACCACCTGTCAACCTTGTTCAGAATGGCGCAATAGGGTCTTCTCCATCGACTGCTGAAAATGTAATTCCCTCGCCTCCTCATAAGCACCATCACCCTTACTCGCCTGCTCATCAAAATGTCCGGCCTCCATCACCTTCTGAATTTGTTTCTCCAGCGCCTGCTCAAGATTCCATCGGTTCGTCATCTTCTGATTGTCGGCCACCTAAACCTGCTTAGGTAAATCTAAACCTTAATAACAAAATATGTCCTAGCATAATGTTACCTTAGCTGAAAGTACTCTTTTTTGTTTGAAAAGAAGCTTCCCATACCCTTGGTGTTGTATCCCCGACCAAACATAAGTGTTGTGGCCAGAGGGCAGTTCATTTCCGGGCTAGAAAAAAAAGTGGTACAGGGAATAACATTGGGCAAAAGAGTACTTTGAAGTTTTTGTTAAGGAGGTGTTAAGGCCAGAAGAAGAGATCACTCTTGTTAAAATGGAAAATATCAAAACATGGCGAGACGCTTTGAAGAAGACAATACCCTGGCCTCGTACTCTTGTGAGTATATATGTATAGGTTTAATAATGAGCTTTAGTTGTTTTTAAGCCACGATATGCCTCTTTTGATAAGTTTAGAAATATTGCAGGCTAAAAAATCGGTAACGGCGTAGGATGCTGCTCGTTCTGAGCTGGTTGTGGAGATATATACACATGTGTGTGTGTGTGTGTGTGTGTGTGTGTGTAAGCTTTCTTATTCAGTGTTTTTTGTGGTAATCAAATTTTGTGTGTTAGTTGCTCAATTTTGATGAAGAGGCTAATTTGCTGTGTGATGGGCGATAAAATAGTTAATATTCATATTTGCTTCTATTTAGTTTTAGCCCTCATGGTTTAATATTGAGCTTCCCTTCACGCGATCCATTTGTTAGTTTGGCTTCGTTCTGTAATTTTTTGCGGGTTCCGATTAAGCGGCTAGATTGTTGAAGGCAACAGTTAAATAAGTAACACGAACACCCATTAAGTCGCCTTTCAACAGCGAAAACATGGCACTGCATAATTAATTAGCATGAGTTCTTTTTGCCTAAGTTTGACTGAGCTTCCCTTCATGCCGTATCCAATTCCATGTTCTCTTCTTGAAACACTACTTGCAGGGTGTTGGCCTAGTATTTATCAAGTGTTGGAGTTTTTGTTGTGCTAGTCACTATCTTTTACAAACACTGCACATTGAATTTCAGGTTAGTTTGCCCTCATATTAGCAAACCAAACCAACATCTGAGAATCAATCTTATCGCAGCTAAAGTTTAGTGTATTTGTCGTCTTCGAAATCAGCTTGATTTCATTGGAAAATACTTTCGTAAAATACCTTAACTGTGTACAGTTTGGGTCTGCTGCTTAATTAGTTGTATTGTCCGTATACTTATGATGCTACCTGTAGAAGGCTTAATGTGGATATATATTGTTATCTTCTTTAGGGCTATCTAGGCTCTGGCACGTCCACGTTATTGTGACCGTTTTGTCCCACTGCACCAATGTGAAGCAGGGGCGCTCTTTTTTGAAGCCGTTTTGTCGCACTGAAGGATACATAGGTATAGCTTTTGGGTATACTGCAAAATAGCTAGCGCAAAAGTCGCACCACTATAGATTTTTGGTATATTGGAATTGGGGTAAAGTTTTGCAAGGCACCCTTTGGTGAATTATGCCTTAAACGAACGTTTTTTCGATATATATATATATATATATATATATATATGTATATATATATATATAAGTATCAACTTTTCTATTTTGAGTGTCCCAAAATAATTGTCCACTTTCCTTTTTAGTGTTTGAAATTGTGTGAATTGACAATATTGACCATCAAAATACAATTAAAGTTTCACTAGAAATGATTAAATAATGGATAGTTATGTCAATACCACCACAAAATTTAAATTTGAGGAAATTTAATGCATGTTCCTTTAATAAGTTGGGGTTTCAAAAAGAGATATTTATTTTGGGACAGAGGGAGTATATATTTAAAGTTTTTGAAATGTCTTCTGTAATATTCGAGTTCAGTAGATGGTTGCGAGTGTTTGATTGGTTGATGTGTTGAATGGTGCCTTAAAGGCCATAGGTTCGATGTGTTTGATCAACTACAGGATGTGTTTGATTCATTGGATTGTGCATAAAAGCCTACATGTTGGATATCTCCAGTAGTAAACTGCATTGGTTGCAGGGTTTAGGACAAATACGGCGAGAGTACACTTTTGTCGTTTTAAGGACCAACAAAAACGACAAGAATAAATAGGTTGTCGTAAACGGATACCATTATATACGGTGGCAATATGAGGTATTATGGCTATAATGTTGCAGCTAACCATTACATTACAAATGGCGTGAATATAGTTTTCTGTCTTTAATCATACCATAAACAGTGATTAAAACTTAATTGACGGCAGATACACTTGCCACAAAAAAGTTTACATACACTGCTAGATAGTCTGATTCGTCGTATATATTCAAATATAAACGGCGAGAGTTATCGCAGTTTATTGAGCGCAAATACGGCGAGAGCTCATAAACCACATTGTAAAAACGTCAGTCTACCTAGCGGCCGAACCAAATTTTGCCGTTTATGCCTTAAACGGCGCCAAAATGGTATTATATAGCAATATTATCTCGCCCATTTTTTTGTCCGCCTCTAGAAGTGCCTCTAGTTTTATTGAAGAACATTTCGCCCCCTCTAGTTTGGAAAATGACAATTTCACTCTTTCAGTGTGTCGAACTTCAAATAATTTACACTTTGTGATTGTGATGCTCTCAGTTTGAGAGTTGAGTCCGACGCTAAAAATAATTTTAGAGATCAGTTCGACCCATATCATGCAAAAGATCTAATATACCTTTGGATAATGCCTACATTTTCATAACATGAAGGTAAAGTTATCCCAAAAATTACTTATACTGACGGTTTTCAAATCTCAGACTGAATGGTGCAACTACATGGGGTGTAAAGTTTTTGAAGTTTGGTACACAGTAGGGGTAAAAGTATCATTTCTCAAACTGAAAGAGGTGAGCGTGTCCTTCAATGAAACTAATAGAGGTGAAATTGTCTTTTACCCTTCACCTTTCCCTAGCTCGGTCCTTCTTGACAAAGGATAAACCGGAGCTAATTGGCCCGGGTCAACGCTATTGGCGATGATTTACACGTGTCTGTCCACCTGCAAAGAGACAACAAACGGTAACTCAAAACTGACGAAAACACCCCCGCTGTAACTACCAACTGATCCATCTTCTCCGCCTCACCAGTCTCGATTGAAACTGTAAAATAAAATCACTCTCTGCCACAACCACTCACCGGAGACAAAAAAACAGAGATGACGATCGGAACAGCAACGACGGCGACGCAGGCGTACGGAGAATCGTCGTACTGGGACAACCGCTACGCCCAAGAGACGGGTCCCTTCGATTGGTACCAGAAATACCCTTCTCTGGCTCCACTCCTCCGCCTCTACATCCCCACCCACCACCATGTCCTCGCCGTCGGCTGCGGTAACTCCGGTAATTTCCTCATTTCAACGATTTATCGCGTGTGGGTTAAATTGATCGGTTAGATCTGTCGTCGTTAGATCAGTATAAGAACTTGATCGATTGTTTTTCTGGGCGTTCAATTATCATGTTTCTGCTTCTCTGGGTTGGAATTAGATTGCTCTGTTATATTTTTGAAATTATGAATGATCTAATGTTTGTTTGCTCGTTTTTTGGAATATTTGGTTAAAAGTGGTGTTTTCTTTTTTCCTTATTCTCAAAAATCCAACTTTTTCTGAATGTCATTCTTTCTTTCCTCAACATATGCTAGTAGTTACCTTTCATAGTTTCATGGAATCTATTACAGTTAAAAAAGAATAGGTCTTCTGAAAGGAAAGGAAATAGGAGGACATACAACTAAGGGTTCATAAATTGGATGGCTGATGTTGAGAATATTTATAGCACAGTACATGGAGGAATTACTATGTCGGAGCCGAGGTACATTGAGTTATAGATAGAGGGTCTTGGTGGTGTCAAAGTGAACCATAAGACGTTGGAGGGAGTGGTCCCTTTTTATAGGTTAGAGCTATCAGAAACGATATTCGTAGTATGGATGGAGTGATGCCATTGGCTAGTTTTAGGGTTGGTGGAGGTCAGTCTACTTTATGAACAATGCACGGACATGTGTGATAGCCATTTCGGCTTTCTGTCTGCGTAGGTGGTCACATCTCCAGATGAATCATGGCTCGACAAGCTTCTAACTCCAACCTCTATCCATTGAATCCATTATGATCCATCAGTAATGGAGAGACCTAGAATATTTTTAAATCTGGTAGGAATCCTCCAAAATTGGGGTATGGAGAAACTTATGATCGAAATCATCCAGTTAAGTCCCTCAAGGTGTTGTGGAAAAGTGACTGTTCTATGAATGTGATGAGAAAATTAATGGATAGCTCATCATCTTCTTACATTGCAACCTTCTTCATTCCTTAATTAACTATTTTCGGGAATAATGGAACTTTAATTATTTGGTTTGCACGAAAAGAAAAATTATGGAAAGTAGCGATATGAGGTTAGGCATTAAGAGTTGTTGCTTATTACATGGACACGTGGAGTACAACATTTGGCAGTAATTACCTCTCGTGGACAATATTTGGAACATATTACAGTTAAGAAAAGGTCTTTAGAAAGGAAATAAGACAAACATCTGAGGCTTCGAAATGGGATGATTGATGAGGACTTGTTGAGAATATAGTGACCACGGTACATGAACAGCTGGAGGAATTGAGTGGGTAAATAGAGGGACTTGGGGGGTGTAAAGTACTATGTTTTAGCTGAGGTAAAAAGAGTGGTAGATAGAGGGACTTGGGGGTTTAAGAGTGAACCTTATGACGTTGGAGGGAGTTGTCTCCTTCTATAATCTAGAGGTATCCGACAATAAGAACGGATAACTTTTCGCTTGGGAGTGCGACCATTGGCTAGTTTAGAGTCTGATCTCGACAGGTTAGTGGGGCTCAGCTACTTTTGTCGTTCAAACCCCTCTTGTTGGTTCCTTGTTCATTAACTAATATCTTTGTGGGATGAGTTATATTAATGGAAATTTATGGATGGCTCGTCATCTTCTTACATTGAAGTCCTCATCATTTGTTAATCCACTATTTTGAGAATATTCAGAAACTTTATATGTTTGGTTTCCATGGGAAAAATCAACTATGGAAAGTATTAACATTGTGTCAGAAAAAATCTTTTCTAAAAGACCTTTATATTTATCTTCCCTGATTGTGTATATCATTTTATTGAAGTAACTGATCTATTGCATATTTGTACACATCAAACTTTTGGTTACAACTTCCATTTGCAAGATGTATTAACATTGTGCTTGTGGGTGCAGCATTTAGTGAAGGCATGGTTGACGATGGTTACGAGGATGTGGTCAACATTGATATATCCTCTGTGGTAATCGAAGCTATGCAAAAGAAATACAGTCACCGGCAACAATTGAAATGTATCCTTTTCTTAACCATATAAAGTTTGCAATCTAAAGTTTACAGCTATCGTAGATCTGTTCATCCTTCATCGGTTTCTCCAGTACTTTTCATTATAAACATGCAGCTGTCTAGTGATTTGTCTCGAGGCATTAGTTCCAAACCACTGAAAGAAAATAACCTATCATATTGAAAGAACAGTGCTAATAAGGATAAGCATGTTATAACATACAGTTTTATGTCTCAATCTAAAGAGTATGTTACACTTCATGCCTGGTGGTAAAAACTGCAAATTATACTGAATAAAGCATATAAATTATTGAGGATATATGCTGATATATGCTCATTGAAGCTTTCATGAATCATGAAGCTGCGCGAACATCTGAAATATAGCTTCATACTGCTACTACTTTTCCTTTGACGTTAAGAAGACATGACGATGGATGTGCGATATATGGACGCATTCCAAACTGGCTCTTTTGATGCTGTTATTGACAAAGGTCAATCAATTTCCTTCTTTTCTTTGTGTATAAACCTAACCTGATATCTTATGAGGGTTTGGCTCATCTTATCAATATTCTGATGTTAACTTGTTTGGTTTCCAGGAACACTGGATTCTCTTATGGTGAGTTCTCTGTTTGGTTTGAACATTTATTTTCCTGAGGATTTTTCGCTCCCGTCGCAAACCAATGTTTATTGATAGTGTGGCAGTAATTCTCGAATAAATGCTGCTAAGATGCTGGAGGAGGTTGGCAGGTACAATGAAATCATTTCCTGAACTTTGCCCTTTTCAAAGTTTGTACTTTTTCTTTCTTGATTTGTTCATATATTGAAGCAGTCCATGGAAAACTATAGGGTCCTCAAGGATAAAGGAGTCTATATTCTGGTAAGAAAACATTCCTTCTTCACCTTCCAATTGGAATTGCAGATTTCCTTGAGCTTGCCTGTAACAAGCCCCTAAATGTTGTGCAGGTTACATATGGAGCACCAACTTATCGTTTACGGTTGTTGAGAGAGTCAGGGTCATGGACCATAAAGTTGCACGTTATAGGTTCGTTAAAATTTTCTTCGATTTCAATATCACCTCACTTTGTTATGCAATGTTGCAACATGAGACTATACCTGTCCTCACTCGGTCAATGTTTTGTATGTTTCGAATATGTTAGTTGAGCTCTCTTTGCATCATGTTTGTATAGTTGTGTGTCTGCTTGATGTTTTCCCTTCCGCTCTTCTGTACCTTTGTTTTTCCAGGATTAGCAGTATTAGTTGGGATTAGACTAATATAGTATAGGTATTAGTTAATACTATGTTCGATTGTTCTGTACTAATCTTAATATCAGTACTAAATATTGAAAGGATTGTGTTTAATACCCTAAATTAGTCTCCAGTTACATGAGGAGATTAGCTGGATCGGACTATTTGTACCTTAATACTGAATTGATACTGCACAAAACCAAACACAATATTAATTAGAGTTCACCTAATCTAATCCCGGCTAGTCCGGAAAACCAAATGTGTCATTTAGAGACAGGTTTTAGTCCATAAAGGGTGCATAGAGAGAAACCGTCATCTAAGAACAGTTGAGAACAAAACTAGCGATAGACACGTAAAAAGAGTGATGAAATACTGAATATTTGGGTATTTCAATTTACAAGCAATTGCTAGTAAAGAAATTGTGCAGTTAGGAGTAATCAAAAAGTGATTTAACCTGAAGATACTTGTAACCTTAATATCACATGGCTGTATAGATTCCATCATTTATGCACTTCTTATAATAGTGACATAGGAATCTCTGGCCTTCCTTCTCTGTTTCATGTGATTTGTTTGAAAAATTGTCTTATTGATCTTTCTTGTTGATAAGATATTGGCCCTAGTTGGTTCATTTGAGTATGAAATGTACTTCCTCCGTTTCAACAGGAAAATCTCCAGTTTGACTTTTCCACCCGTAACTATGTCACTTTGACCCTGTGATTTTGATAGCAAAATGATGCAGTTTTTTGTAATCTTTTCATGGTGTTGTAGAGTAAAGTTTACCTTCAACACCATAAAAAGATTACCAAATTCCAGAATCGTTTTGCTAATCAAATGACCAGTTCAAAGTCACCCGGTGAATAGTGGAAAAAGGTCAAATGGGAAGTTTTTGGCGAAACAGAGGAAGTACTAGATTGTATATAAGCTGACTGTGACCATGTATGCAGAGAAGGTTCCGTCAGAGGAAACTTCTCAACGTAGAAAATGGGAGCTAACCTCACCCATCCCGTTGGATGATGAAACCTCTGCCGAAGCTGTTCTTGGAAAGAATCCCGATGTCCATTACATCTATGTTTGTATCAAGGTTAGTCTCTTCTGAGCTTTCTTTCTGCTCATGAGATTCTGTTTCTCCTTTGAGTTGGAAAGAATTGAATATTAGTCGCTCGACCAGCTGAAACCTCAAGTAAACCTATCTTGTCTTCTTGAATATTTCTTTTATGGACAGGCGATGAGCAAAATACCCGAGAGCTGAAGAAGATATTTAGCACCACTCTCAGCCCGTGGAGCTCTTATTCTGTTTTACTGTGTTTCTACAGTTCTCAAATGTATCTTAAAACTGATTTTTCTCCGTTCCATTACGTTGGTTTTTTTGAGGTTACCGAATTTCACAGTTCTCATGTTTATATGATTGTACATGTTTGTACTCTCTGGATGATGAAAAGATGAACTCCAAACTTGATCATCTTACCGTTCCCATGCCATGAAAGGCACCGTGATTCTGGATAAGTTACATATATATACATCATCACTTGTCAAAGAAAACAAAATGTTTTTCGTCTTTTTTCTTTTGAAAATCTTGAGATCAAAGCTAGCTGGGGTGTTTGGAAGTGGAAATAGTCCGGTCAATGGGCCGGATTTGGGTACTGACCTGGCCTGCCTTGTTTAAGACCATGACCCAATTTAGACCCGACTTCTCAGCCCGATTAGACCTGGACCAACTATATTTTTTCCTTCTCTCTGGACTAGTTTAATCTATAATCATAGTTTGTAAAATACGGGACGGAAATAGAACGTGATGCGGTACGTACATGTATCATACGATTTTAGGTCAAAAACACGTTAGTAAAAATCGGCTTAAAAATACGCAATTTGATTAATTCGAGTTTTATATACGTACGTGTATAGTTCGTTCATTCGGAATAAAAATACGGATGCATTTCTTAGTATTTTGACATATATAATGAGTTCTTGGTGTCACACATTGTCATCTTTTCATATTTTTATGAAATATTATAAATAATTTGTAAAGCATGTACTCAATTATTTATCATTTCTGATATTTACACTATTTACTCATAACTATTTACTTGTGTAAAATAATATCATACTATTCAAACTACAGTAACACCTCTATAAATTAATAATGTTGGGACCGGGATATTTTATTAATTTAGCTATATATTATTATATCGATAAATTAATAATTTATTAATTTATAGAGGTTTTTTGTATGACCTTTAAATTTCAAAGTCCAATGTATTAGTTACAATGTATATTAGTTAGAGATGAAAACTAAATTACAAAAACAAGTTTCAAGGCACATTTTATGAATATACATTTACAAATTAATTGAATTTGTCAAATCCATTGTTTTTAATAAGTAAAAAAGTTAGTTCATGATACCAAAAAGTTTGTCCATTGTTACAAATTAATCACTATAAAAATTTTCATTGGAAAACTTTAAAGTCACATCAAACTATCGACTTTGGCTCCTAAACTACAAGGTGTTCAAAAATCAACCATGACCAATCAACAAAGAAAATTGTTATGCGAGTATAAGAGATATCACAAAGGATGCACTTAACAAGATTTGGTGAAGTGGGTTGACGAAACTTTCAATTTGAACGTTAATCAAGGAACAATATCAAACACTCTCAAGCGATCATCAGAGTTCCTATCAGCTAACTTTGACAAAGGTGGATCTTCCAAGCACCATAAACCAGCCAAGTGCCCGGACATGGAGAAAGTGAAATGAGGATATTTAAAGATGAAATCGGTATAGATTTGAAGTTAAAGAAAAAACAAGTGACTTTAGATTCATTTTTTACTAGACAATCTTAGAATTTGAAATTTTGTTAATAATTACTAATTTATAGTTTGGTCGGGACCAATATATTTACATTGGGATTTCAAAAAAATTATTATCTTATTATATTAACGATTGGGTCCAATTTTACACTGGTCCCAAGTTGGGACCGGACAAATTATTAATTTTATCGAAGTTATTAATTTATCGAGTATTAATTTATAGAGGTTTTACTGTACTTATGTAAAAAAAAGTTACTACGCATTCCCTAATCTTAAACATGTATTATTTAAAACTTAATAATATAACACATAATGCTCACGATGCATGTATACACACACATACTAAAGTGTAGTTATTTTAACTTAATATTTTCAAATTCTTATAATAATACTTGTAAATATTTATAAAAATAAATATTTAAAATAGATAAATAGTAAGAAAATATTTAATAATAACTAATTTCTAAAAGTTACACTATTTTGGATGATAATTTATTCACTACAATATTGTTTTAAAAAGGTTTTATTCGGAAGTATTGTACGTTAAAACGTGAAATACATGTATTAAACTTTTTTGCTCAAAAATTAGAGTATTTTTTATTAGGTCCCGCAGTAGTACGAAATACGGAAGTATTCTTCATTTATACGTACGAACAGGTATTAAACGGAAAAATACTTCAGGATTCAATCCTTTCACAAGTGCTGAGAGAAAAGTACTGTCAGACCCACAGTTTTCGCTCTATCACCAAGTCTTCAAACGCCTCTTGGGGATGGAAAAGCATTCTTTGGGGAAAGGAGTTGCTCCAGAGCGGACAAATTTGGATTCCGGGGAACGGAAAGACTATCCGGCCATTCCACGACTCGTGGATTCCAAATGTTGAGTCCAGTCTTCTCCCGAACTTGTTCACAACCTTAACGGATGTCACTCTTGATTTCTTCTACATACATAATAAGCAAGAATGGAATTTACCCCTTATCCGCTGTTTCTTCACGTTAGACGCAGTCACCGCTATTTCTCGGATTTTCATCCGGTCAATGCCAGGACAAGCTTTTCTGGGCACACACCAAAAATGGTATTTTCTCCGACAAATCTGCGTGCCACCTAGTCCGTATGCGAAATCATCAGTCCGCCGACAACAACACTCAAGCCCCATTAGCGGCACCAGCCGCCGCTCAAAGGTTCATCAAGTCAGTCCAACCCCTGTCTCTATCGCCAAAGTTTAAATCTTTTTGTTGGAAGGTTGCGGTCAACGCTTTACCCCATATGGTGAATGTCTTCATTCGACGCATTGTCCCCGCAACAAACTGCGCCAGGTTCAAGGAACCGATTGAAAACATGGCACACATTTTCTTCGAGTGCACTATCTCCTTACACAGATGGCGCGACTCAAGACTGGGTTTCGACTTCCGCAACGTCCCGCTTATCTCAACCCCGGAAACCATCTCTGCTATGCTCGCTTCTCTTCAGAACGAGGAGGATAAAGTTTACTTTGTCCAAACTCTTTGGCATATCTGGCTTAACAGGAATTTAGCGGCTATGAAGCAAGTCATTCAAAGCCCCGCTGATTCATTACAAACCCTTCGCTTTGCCACCCCCACAATCGCAACATCTCCTGAGAACAGGATAGCAGGGTCACCTCTTTTCAGGCAACAGCCAAGTCTTTGTCTAATTGATGCAGTGTGGGATAAAGATTCAATCAAAGCGGCAGGAGCTTGGGTTTTTTACAATTCTGACGGCAATCGCACAGATGACATAAGTTGTGTCTTCTCATGTACCACGGCATTCGAAGCATAATCCACCACCTTTCTTCATGCTCTCAAGTGGCTTTGCTCCAAGAACCAACGCAATGTAGTGGTGGCTACGGACTGTGCTGCACTGACACATACTCTTAGGAAGCGCAACCCGGGGTTCTACAATGTGCACCTATTCGGCGACATATTGCATCATACTAATGGCTTTCAGCACCTAATATTCAAAAAAGTCACTAGGAATGAAGTTTCCGATCCCGATCGTATTGCTAAAGAGGCTTTACGGCATTCTAGACATCCTACTGGAATTGGTTAACATCAGTTCGGTTCTGACACATTTGTATGCAATTTTTCTCGTTTTAATATAAATTCTACCCTTCTACTAAAAAAAACTTCAACCAAAAAGTTTCCTCTCTAGAATGAGAACTTCTCTAAGTTTTTCCTCTCAGCCATAGTCAAGACCACCTAACCTCCATCCATAACCATCAACTCAATTAAATGTTCTTCAGAAACCTCCAATCCCACCTTTACTCCCTTGTGCCTCCTCCTACAACCTAAAGCTAGAAATGTAACAACTCCCCTTTTTCGGCTCGGTAGAGACCGGTAGAGTGCTACTTGAATAGCGGAAATCGAGAACAAAACATTCCATAAAATTTAAATAACGAGTAATTACATTACCGTCTTTAGGCTACAACATGTGCTACAACATTATAATAATGACTTTCATCTAGTGTTCTCATCGCAAAGTGATGATGCGTGATAATCTACGTGAGCCTCGAATCCCGCTACTCCATAATCCCAGCTCCTAGACCTGCGGGGGAATGAAACAAAGATCGCAGTTTTTCGAAAGTCAGCAAGAAATGTTGAGTGAGTTATACCTTAGCATGTAAAAACAGGAAATGTGAGATAGGATATAGGGTTACATTTTAAGAACATTTCAAGAGTATCAGAGTAAGAGTATAACAACTGATTTCAATAATAAAGCAACACCGTTAACAAGAATTGACTGTTTCTCACGTAACTGATATGTTTACCGCGATGTCCCAATAAAATTTCTGATACATCAAAAGTTTCCAATTAAATATTTCACGTGTGGCAAGACCTGTTCAGAACGTGACTTAAATATAACTGTTCCCAAACGTAGTAATCGTATTATTAATGGTAAAACCTTTCCCTAGGAAACCTTCCCGGCGTAGGACGACAACGAGAGAGAAAACCTTTCCTCCGTGTCTGGCGTAGAACCTCTCTCGCCCCCACTTTTGTAAACCATACTCAGAGATCGCAAAGTCATAATTAATAGTGTCAAACAATAATATAGTTCCAACTATAATTCAATCATTATGCACAGTAAGCAGACATAGTCATGCCAACAAAGGGGCATCCCAAACATAATTCCAACAAGACAGTCGAGTTAATAACAATTAGTTTCACAGTACCCGGGTAGACCAGTGACCACAATCAAACATTCTAGACCTTAAGGGTTGCAACACCCTCCTAAGAGCGTCAATCAAAGAACTGGTATCTAGAAGCATTACTCTAGCCTACGGCGAAGGAGTCGGGGTGCACGTAGTGCCATATCTTTATGGACCAAATCCCAGGGAATCATCACCCGTAATAAGTAATATAACTGGTTCTGGTACATGCGAATCACTTTATTCCGGGGATCGAACCCGAATATCTCTTTAGGTACTAAGCCCAGGGAATCATCACCCAACACAAGTAACTCCGGGGATCGAACCCGACTATCTCTTTAGGGACTAAGCCCAGGGAATCATCACCCAAATATAAGTAACTCCGGGGATCGAACCGAATATCTCTTTAGGTACTAAGCCCAGGGAATCATCACCCAACACAAGTAACTCCGGGGATCGAACCCGATTATCTCTTTAGGACTAAGCCCAGGGAATCATCACCCAAATATAAGTAACTCCACTAAGCCCAGGGAGTCATCACCCAATATCATCTCAGGTTCGTACAATATTATGTTATTACTGATTTCTGATCAAGTGTGACAAGTATCCCAAAATCAAATAATATTTCGAGGATTTTTAAAATAATTAAACACATTCCAAGTGGGGGAAACAAGAAGCTGACACGAGATAAGCTGGCACGCGAGGCTAATCATGTAAATTCAAAAGTATATTTTGAGACAGAAAATATAAATCCCATTTTGACACGAAGTGAGCTAGGCAATCAAGGCTAAGCATATAACTCACCTGATCCAATAGCAATTATCACATAAAGCTCATTCCATCGGTCGTAGCCCTTGTTTGCGAACTCGTCGCCTACAATTACCGATTTCTAATTACAACAATAGTACTTCTAAATAAATTGATGCACTTGCCCCATACGATTGCTAGGCTATGTCGAATACTAAGTCCAACTCTCAAAATCACACCCCCCCCCCAAAGAAACTCGTCTCCAGTGTTATAATTATACGAGAAGCATTTTGAGGACATATTGTGATATCCCAAAAATTTAGAAGATATTTATCAAGTAATATTGTTATTACGACCAATCGTGATACTAAATATAATATTTGTTCGGGAAGCGCTATTTTAGCTAAAGAGACTATTTTTATATTCACAATATTTAGTTAAACAATATTCTTGTTCAAAAATTTATTAAATTTTTGAGCTCGCTATTTCAATAGACAAAAGTGGCACTAACGTTTTATTGAAGCAACTTTATTTTCTATACATGCAAACAGTAACTTAGTTTTTAATAAAATGTTTCTAGTTTATTTTCTAACGAACAAGTCGTGTACTATCTCAATACCCGAATCACATTTATACGATGAGAGCGAAAACTGGAATTTTTAGATAATATTTTTATTCCAAAATTTTCATTTTTATTTTTACAGAAAAGTATAAATTTTATGAAAAAGACAAATAGAACCCCTCAAGTTATGTTAAAAGATAGCAATATCCCACTACACACTCACAAACGAGACCCATAAATGACAACAACCTCCCCTAACAGATTATTAAAGACACTTATCCACCTTACACCCAGTTTGTATAAAAGAACTTTAACCCCTCCCCCTTTCATGAAATACTAATCTAGATAAGCTAAACTTGGATTCAAGCATGCAATACACGATTTTGATTACATAAATCAACTCAGGAGAAGATTTAGAGCGTACCCACACAAAAAATCGCGAGAAACGGTGAAGAAACGAGACGAATCGAAGCGCCGAAAAAGTCGCCGGAGTTGGAACTTGAGCGGAGCTTATCCTGTTGTTCTTGGCCTCGGTTGAGGCCTCCTCAAGCTCGGTTGGACCTCTAGGATGCAATATAGATAGATGAGAGGTCGTGGGTGCCGCTGGTATGCTTGGGCTCGAAGCTCGCCGGAATTCATGGAGGTCCGGCGGCTCTGCTGCTGTTGCTGCTGGGTTTCTTCGTCTTATGATGGCTCTGTCGAGCAAGGCAAAGAGGGGAGAGGGGGAGAGAGCAGGGGAAAAAGAGAGATGGATGGCCAGTGGTGGTGGCGGTGATTTTTCCGGCGGTGGCAACGGCGGCAGTGGCTGCTTGTTGCCGCTGCATCTGCTGTTCCTGGTCTGTGGGTGATCAGAGAAGAGAGGGAGGCAGAGATGGAGGTGAGAGAGAAGAGAATTTGGAGGTGGTGGTGGTCGGTTTTTCCGGCGGGTTTCCGACGGTGAAGCGGCGGCCTGCTGCTGCTGCTGTTGTCTGCTGTTTCTTCTACTCCGGTGGACAGAGAGAGAGAGGGACAGAGAGATGGTGGAAAGGTGGTGTTGGTGGCGTCGGGGGTGAGGGTGGTGGTGCATGTTGACGGAGGTGATGGTGGTGGTGGGTTCCTCTCGTTCCGAACAGAGGAGAGAGAGAGACAGTGAGATGGAGGGAGAGATGGTGGTGGCCAGGGCCGGCCCTTCCCCTAGCCAATTTAGGCGGTCGCCTAGGGCCCGAGGACGGGAAGGGCCCCCTGTTTTTGGTACATATCTATTAGTACCCATTTTTGATAGTAAAGCAAAAAAAAGTGTAGTGAAACGTTTAGATGGTTGAGTAAAATGTGTTTATATATGTTGTTTTCTTGTTCCTTATCATTTGAATTATATTTTTGAACTATTCATTTAACTTAACTTTTGTCGCCGGAATTACACATTAGTATAGTAGGGCCTCAGTTCAAAATGTTGCCTAGGGCCCCAAAAAGTGTAGGGCCGGCCTTGGTGGTGGCAGAGGGGTGGAGATGGTGGTGGCGTGTTTTCGGGTGTGTTTGCCGAAGAAGAGAAGGAGAGGGTGAAGATATAGAAGAGGGAGAGGAGAGAGAGCTAGAGAGAGAGAGTGACGGGGAGAGAGAGAGAGGGAGAGAGAGAGAGAGAGAGAGAGAAAAAAAAACGTTGGGGAACAAAATTTTGGCAGGTCTTGAAGAATGAGAGAAAAATAGTTTAAACAACTATTTTTGTGTTTATTTTATTCATTTATTGCTATTTACCCATTAGGCTACATTGTTTATGTCAAATACAACTATCACCCCAGTCTAATAACTAATTAATGCTATCTAAAATTACAAACACCTCCCCATGCGACATGTATTTTGAAAATAACCGCTTAAATTTACGAAAAAGTCATTAATTAACATATAATGAAAACGGAGTATTACATCTTTCCCCCCTTAAAGAGAGCTTCGTCCTCGAAGCTTGAACGAGAAACTAGGGTTTCGGTCTTAGAGTCACCACTAACGCTATAATACTTAGCAAGTTACTAATACAAGTAGAATGCAGGGCATGCCACGAGGGTCCAGAGGTACGGTACATAGGATCGTCACCCTAGTCCGTCCTAAGTTCCTCGGGCTGGTACGGTACGTGGGATCGTCTCCCCAGTCATACCTTAATTCGTAGAAACAAGTTCTTGTACAAGTAACACACATTAGCTTTCACACAACCCAAGTATCCATATATACTTTCACAACTTAAGTCTTATACACGAGGGGCATTTAATAACCAAATAATAGAAAATATCAATCAATCGCATAATATATATTTTGTCGTGATTTACTAAGAAGAATCCCCAGGTAGAGAAGACAACCATATGTCTGAAACAGCACTAGGGCCCCAACACGGAACAGGGTAATCTCGGATAATACGTAGCAATTTATCATGCAGGAGTCTATAAAGGATTACACCCCCAAATACCCGGCTTTCTGTATTTTATCTTTCCCTATGTTCATTTTAGGTTACCCTAAAGGTTCTAGTCCCTTATTGGAACGAACCAGGCTCTGATGCCACTTATAAAAACTCCCCTTTTCCGGCTCGTTAGAGACCAGGAGAGTGCTACTTGAATAGCGGAAATCGAGAACAAAACATTCCATAAAATTTAAATAACGAGTAATTACATTATCGTCTTTAGGCTACAACATGTGCTACAACATTATAATAATGACTTTGATCTAGTTTTCTCATCGTAAAGTGATGATGTGTGATAATATACGTGAGCCTCGAATCTCGCTACTCCATAATCATAGCTCCTAGAACTGCGGGGAATGAAACAAAGCCCGCAGTTTTTCGAAAGTCAGCAAGAAATGCTGAGTGAGTTACACCTTAGCATGTAAAAACAGGAAATGTGAGATAGGATATAGGGTTACATTTTAAGAACAGTTCAAGAGTATCAGAGTAAGAGTATAACAACTGATTTCAATAATAAAGCAACAACGTTAACAAAAATTGATTGTTTCTCACGTAACTGATCTGTTTACCGCGATGTCCCAATAAAATTTCTTATACATCAAAAGTTTCCAATTAAATATTTCACGTGTGGCAAGACCTGTTCAGAACGTGGCTTAAATATAACTGTTCTCAAACGTAGTAATCGTATTATTAATGGGAAAACCTTTCCCTAGGAAACCTTCCCGGCGTAGGACGACAACGAGAGAGAAAACCTTTCCTCCGTGTCTGGTATTGTGGAGAACCTCTCCCGCCCCCACTCTTATGAACCATACTCAGAGAGCACAACGTCATAATTAACAGTGTCAAACAATAATATAGTTCCATTTAGAATCCAAGAGTTATGCACAGTAAGCAGACATAGTCATGCCAACAAAGGGGCCTCCCAAAAATAATGTCAACAAGACAGTCGAGTTAATAATTATTAGTTTCACAGTACCCGGGTAGACCTGTGACCACAATCAGACATTCTAGACCTTAGGTGTTGCAACATCCTCCTAAGAGCGTCAATAAAAGGAGTGGTATCTAGAAGCAGTACTCCAGCCTACGGCGAAGGTGTCGGGGTGCACGTAGTGCCATATCTTTAGGGACCAAAGCCCAGGGAATGATCACCCGTAATAAGTAATATAACTCGTTCCGGTACATGCGAATCATTTTATTCTAGGGATCGAACCCGAATATCTCTTTAGGGACTAAGACTAGGGAATCATCACCCAACACAAGTAACTCCGGGGATCGAAGCCGATTATCTCTTTAGGGACTAAGCCCAGGGAATCATCACCCAAATATAAGTAACTCCGGGGATCGAACCCGAATATCTCTTTAGGGACTAAGCCCAGGGAATCATCACCCAACACAAGTAACTCTGGGGATCGAACCCGATTATCTCTTTAGGGACTAAGCCCAGGGAATCATCACCCAAATATAAGTAACTCCGGAGATCGAACCCGATTACCTCTTTAGGAACTAAGCCCAGGGAATCATCACCCAATATCATCACAGGTTCATAAAATATTATTTTATTACTGATTTCTGATCAAGTGTGACAAGAATTCCAAAATCAAATAATATTTCGAGGATTTTAAAACAATTAAACACATTCCAAGTGGGGGATGAAATACGACAACTATTTTCCATTTAAACAAGAAGTTGAAACGAGATAAGCTGGTTCGCGAGGCTAATCAAGTAAAATTCACAAGCATATTTTGAGACAGAAAATATAAATCACATTTTGACAAGAAGTGAGATAGGCAATCAAGGCTAAGCATATAACTCACCTGATCCAATAGCAATTATCACATAAAGCTCATTCCATCGGTCGTAGCCCTTACTTGCGAACCCGTCGCCTACAATTACCAATTTCTAATTACAACAATAGTAGTACTTCTAAATAAATTGATGCATATGCCCCATACGATTGCTAGGCTATGTTTAATACTTAGTCCAACTCTCAAAATCCTCCCCCCCCCCAAGAAACTCGTCTCGAGTGGTATTCTTATAATTATACAAGAAGCATTTTAAGGACATATCGTGATATCCAAAAATTGAGGAGATATTTATCAAGTAATATTGTAATTACGACCATCGTGATACTAAATATAATATTTGTCCGCGAAGCGTTATTTTAGCTAAAAAGACTATTTTTATATTCACAATATTTATTTAAACAATATTTTTGTTCAAAAATTTAATAAAATTTTGAGCTCGCTATTTCAGTAGACAAAAGTAGTACTAACGTTTTATTGAAGCAACTTTATTTTCTATACATGCAAACATTAACTTAGTTTTTAATAAAACGTTTTTAGTTTATTTTCTAACGAACAAGTCGTGTACTATTTCAATACCCGGAAAACTGGTATTTTTAGATAATATTTTTATTCCAAAATTTTCATTTTTATTTTTATAGAAAAGTGTAAATTTTATGTAAAAGACAAATAGAACCCCTCAAGTTATGTTAAAAGATAGCAAGATCCCACTACACACTCACAAACCAGACCCATAAATGACAACAACCTCCCGTAACAGATTATTAAAGAAACTTATCCACCTTACACCAAGTTTGTATAAAAGACACTTTAACCCCCCCCCCTTCATGAAATACTAATATAGTTAAGCTAAAATTGGATTCAAGCATGCAATACACGATTTTGATTACATAAATCAACTCAGGAGAAGATTTAGAGCATACCCACACCAAAAATTACGAGAAACGGTGAAGAAACGAGACGGGTCGAAGCGTTGAAAAAGTCGCCGGAGTTGGAACTCAATCGGAGCTTCTCCGGTTGTTCTTGTCCTCGGTTGAGGCCTCCTCAAGCTCGTTCGGACCTCTAGGATGCAATAGAGATAGGTGAGAGGTCGTGGGTGCCGCTAGTTTGCTTGGGCTCGAAGCTCGCCGGAATTCATGGAGGTCCGGCGGCTCCGGCGGCTCTGCTGCTGTTGCTGCTGGGTTTCTTCGTCTTCTGATGGCTCTGTCGAGAAATGAAGAGAGGTGGAGAGAGAAGGGGAAAGATGGAGATGGATGGCCAGTGGTGGTGGCGGTGATTTTTCCGGCGGTTCTCCGACGGTGGCAACGGCGGTAGTGGCTTCTTGTTGTCGCTGCTTCTGCTGTTCCTCCTGGTCCGTGGGTGATCAGAGAAGAGAGGGGGGAAGAGATGGAGGTGAAAGAGAAGATAAGTTGGAGGTGGTGGTGGTCGGGTTTGCCGGCGGTGACAGCGGCGGCCTGCTGCTGTTGCTGTTGTCTGCTGTTTCTTCTGCTCCGGTGGACAGAGAGAGAGAGAGACAGAGAGATGGTGGTGAGGTGGTGTTTGTGGCGTCGGGGGTGAGGGTGGTGGTTCTTGTTTTCGGAGGTGATGGTGGTGGTGGGTTTCTCTCGGTCCGAACAAAGGAGAGAGAGAGACAGTGAGATGGAGGGAGAGATGGTGGTGGCAGAGGGGGTGGTGATGGTGGTGGGGTGTTGTTGGGTGAGTTTTCCGAAGAATAGAAGGAGAGGGTGAAGGTATAGAAGTGGGAGAGGATAGGGATAGAGTGACAGGGAGAGAGAGAGAGAGAGAGAGAGAGAGAGAGAGAGAAACGTTGGGGAACAAAATTTTGGCAGGTCTTGAAGAATGAGAGAAAAATAGTTTAAACAACTATTTTTGTGTTTATTTTATTCAATTATTGCTATTTACCCATTAGTCTATATTGTTTATGTCAAATACAACTATCACCCCAGTCTAATAACTAATTAATGTTATCTAAAATTACAAACACCTCCCCACGCGACATGTATTTTGAAAATAACCGCTTAAATTTACGAAAAAGTCATTAACTAACATATAATGAAAACAGAGTATTACATCCTTCCCCCCTTAAAGAGAGCTTCGTCCTCGAAGCTTGAGCGAGAAACTAGGGTTTCGGTCTTAGAGTCACCACTAACGCTATAATACTTAGCAAGTTACTAATACAAGTAGAATTCAGGGCATGCCACGAGGGTCCAGAGATACGGTACATAGGATCGTCACCCTAGTCCGTCCTAAGTTCCTCGCGCTGGTACGGTGCGTGGGATCGTCACCCCAGTCATATCTTAATTCGTAGAACAATTGCTTGTACAAGTAACACACATTAACTTTCACACAACCCAAGTATCCATATATACTTTCACAACTTAAGTCTTATACAGGAAGGGCATTTCACAACCAAATAAAAGACAATATCAATCAATCACATAATATATATTTCGTCGGGATTTACTAAGAAAAATTCCCATGTAGAGAAGAGAACCGTATGTCTGAAACAGCACTGGGGCCCAACACAGATTAGGGTAATCTCGGATAATACGTAGCAATTTATCATGCAGGAGTCTATAAAGGATTACACCCCCAAATACCTGATTTTTTGTATTTTATCTTTCCCTATATTCATTTTAGGTTACCCTACAGGTTTTAGTACCTTATTGGAACGAACCAAGCTCTGATACCACCTGTAACAACTCCCCTTCTCCGTCTCGGAAGAGACCGGGAGAGTGCTACTTGAATAACGGAAATCGAGAACAAAACCTTCCATAAATTTTAAATAACGAGTAATTACATTATTGTCTTTAGGCTACAACACGTGCTACAACATCATAATAATGACTTTGATCTAGTGTTCTCATCGTAAAGTGATGATGCGTGATAATCTACGTGAGTCTCGAATCCCGCTACTCCATAATCCCACCTCCTAGACATGCGGGGGAATGAAACGAAGAACACAGTTTTTCGAAAATCAGCAAGAAATGATGAGTGAGTTACACCTTAGCATGTAAAACCAGGAAAGGTGAGATAGGATACAGGGTTGCATTTTAAAAACAGTTCAAGAGTATCAGATTAAGAGTATAACAACTGATTTCAAGAATAAAGCAACAACGTTAACAAGAATTGATTGTTTCTCACGTAACTGATCTGTTTACCGCGATGTCCCAATAAAATTTCTGATACATCAAAAGTTTCCAATTAAATATTTCATGTGTGGCAAGACCTGTTCAGAACGTGGCTTAAATATAACTATTCTCAAACGTAGTAATCGTATTATTAATGGGAAAACCTTTCCCTAGGAAACCTTCCCGGCGTAGGACGACAACGAGAGAGAAAATATTTCCTCTATGTCTGGCGTTGAGGAGACATAGTCATGCCAACAGTTTTAAACAATAATATAGTCCCAACTAGAATCCAATCGTTATGCACAGTAAGCAGACATAGTCATGCCAACAAAGGGGCCTCCCAAAAATAATGCCAACAAGACAGTCGAGTTAATAATTATTAGTTTCACAGTACCCGGGTAGACCAGTAACCACAATCAGACATTCTAGACCTTAAGAGTTGCAACACCCTCCTAAGAGCGTCAATCAAAGGAGTTGTATCTAGAAGCATTACTCCAGCCTACGGCGAAGTATTCCAAAATCAAATAATATTTCGAGGATTTTTAAAACAATTAAACACATTCGAAGTGGGGGATGAAATATGAGATTTTCAATTTAAGCAAGAAGATGACACGAGATAAGCTGGCACGCGAGGCTAATCATGTAAAATTCACAAGCATATTTTGAGACAGAAAATATAAATCACATTTTGACACGAAGTGAGCTAGGAAATTAAAGCTAAGCATATAACTCACCTGATCCAATAGCAATTATCACATAAAGCTCATTCCATCGGTCGTAGCCCTTGTTTGCGAACCTGTCTCCTACAATTACCAATTTCTAATTACAACAATAATACTTCTAAATAAATTGATGCACTTGCCCCATACGATTGCTAGGCTATGTCGAATACTTAGTCCAACTCTCAGAATCCCCCTTCCCCCAAGAAACTCGTCTCGAGTGTTATACTTATAATTATACGAGAAGAATTTTGAGGACATATCGTGATATCCAAAAATTGAGGAGATATTTATCAAGTAATATTGTAATTACGACCAATCGTGATACTAAATATAATATTTGTCCGGGAAGCATTATTTTAGCTAAAGAGACTAATTTCATATTCTTTATATTTAGTTAAACAATATTCTTGTTCAAAAATTTAACGCTATTTCAATAGACAAAAGTGGTACTTACTGTTTTATTGAAGCAACTTTATTTTCTATATATGCAACCATTAACTTAGTTTTTAATAAAATGTTTCTAGTTCATTTTCTAACAAACAAGTCGTGTACTATTTCAATACCCGGAAAACCGGTATTTTTAGATAATATTTTTATTCCAAAATTTTCATTTTTATTTTTACTGAAAAGTGTAAAGTTTATGTAAAAGACAAATAGAATCCCTCAAGTTATTAAAAGATAGCAAGATCCCACTACACAATCACAAACCAGACCCATAAATGACAACAACCTCCCCTAACAGATTATTAAAGACACTTATCCACCTTACACCCAGTTTGTATAAAAGACACTTTAACCCCCCCCCCCTTTCATGAAATACTAATCTAGTTAAGCTAAGCTTGGATTCAAGCATCCAATACATGATTTTGATTACATAAATCAACTCAGGAGAAGATTTAGAGCATACCCATATTAAAAATCGTGAGAAACGGTGAAGAAACGAGACGGGTCGAAGCGCCAAAAAAGTCGTCGGAGTTTGAACTCGAGCGGAGCTTCTCCAATTGTTATTGGCCTCGGTTTAGGCCTCCTCATGCTCGGTCGGACCTCTAGGATGCAATAGAGATAGGGGAGAGGTCGTGGGTGCCGCTGGTTTGCTTGGGCTCGAAGCTCGCCGGAATTCATGGAGGTCCGGCGGCTCTGCTGCTGTTGCTGCTGGGTTTCTTCGTCTTCTGATGGCTCTGTCCATAAAGGCAGAGAGGGGAGAGGGGGAGAGAGAAGGGGAAAGATAGAGAAGGATGGCCAGTGGTGGTGGCGGTGATTTTTCCCGCGGTTCTCTGAAGGTGGCAACGGCGGCAGTGGCTGCTTGCTGCCGCTACTTCTGCTGTTCCTCCTGGTCCGTGGGTTATCAGAGAAGATATGGATGCAGAGATGGAGGTGAGAGAGAAGAGAAGTTGGAGGTGGCGGTGGTCGGGTTTGCCGGCGGGTTTTCGTCGGTGGCAGCGGCGGCCTGCTGCTACTGTTGTCTGCTGTTTCTTCTGCTCCGGTGGACACACACACACACACACAGAGAGAGAGAGAAAGAGAGAGAGAGAGAGATGGTGGTGAGGTGGTGTTGGTTGCTTCGGGGGTGAGGGTGGTGGTGCTTGTTGCCGGAGGTGATGGTGGTGGTGGGTTTCTCTCGGTCCGAATAGAGGAGAGAGAGAGACAGTGAGATGGAGGGAGAGTTGGTGGTGGCAGAGGGGGTGGAGAATGTGGTGGTGAAATACCCCGTTATTTAGAAACGGGTATTTTTAAAAAATATTAGGTGTTAATATGTTGAAACAGGTATTTTATAATAATATTGGGTGTTAATATAACATTAGTATAAGTTTGGGTACTGGTTGTTATTATCTTAAAGTTAATTTTATTGTTATAATCCGTTAGGGGGTTTTATGTAGTTTCCCTAAATTAAAGTGTGTCTTTAGTTGAACTTGGGGGGTAGTAGTTGTGCTATTACTAAACCAGTGGGGTTTCAATTGCCTTTACCCTAAAGTTTAGTCATCTTCTTCCTCAAACTCTCCCATGGAGGAAGAACTCCATCTCCAACCCAATTCTACTACCACCACTCCAAATCTTTATCAAACTTGTTAATTTTTGTCCTTATACACTCCGAATTCAATAGAGACCCAATATTGTTCATCAAGAAAAGTAATTTTGCCTGAAACATAGTCCGATTCGGAATTTGAAAAAAACTTGAAAGTGGGTTTCCTCATGGAGGTTGAATTCTTCACCTCTCTACCTATATAAACCCATAAATTCTCAGATTTTAAACCCACAATATCAATCCCTCTAACCTCTCAATCTCTCCTTCGATCTCTCTCTCTCTCTCTCTCTCTCTCCCGTTCAATCCCTCTCTCTCTCTCATCCGATGGGCTGCCCATCGCCGCCGCCGCTGCTGCCCACCTCCGCCGCCGTCACGTCCCGCCTCGCCGCCGCCGTCTTCGCCCCTCGCTGCGGTCTTCCGCTCTCTCTCCGGCGCCACCGCCGCCTCCATCCCGTCGTTTCTCTCTCTCCTCGGTTAGAAACCCGTCTTTTTACTTCTTCTCCTTTTATTCTTTTGTTTTGTCTTTAATTCATTTATTATTATTATTGTATTATTAGTACATATTAGTAGTGGGTTAGAAGAAGAGAACAAGTGGGGCTGTGGCCCAGTTGTTAAATGTTAGTACTTAAAGCCTAGTGGGTATGAGAGAACTAGGTCTTGGGTTCAAATCTCACAAGAGACATTTATTTTTTTTACTCATCTTCACTCCAAAATAAAAGTATATTTTTCTTACTTATTTTTATAAGTTTGTAACAAATTGTAGTAAGTTACTTTCTTCAAATAGATTTGTTATTTCTTTTAAATAAAAGTAGTTAGTTTATAACATATATCCTCTACTAAGGGTTGTTCGGTTGGAAAAAATACTATTTGAATTAAAAGTGTTTTTGAGGTAAAATAATATGCTTCTCTACCCTAAATAATAAAAGGAATATTTTATCTAATCTTATAATTTATATTTATATAATTATAGTTTGATATGTTTTTACAAATAATAAACTTTAACTCTATAAAGTGTATTTTCCTATAAAAGAGGTTGTTCGCCTTAGTAAAGGTTTGGGAGAGTTAGTAAGGGATTTATTTCATTTACCTATAGGACTTCGTGTGCAATGTGTTGATTAGGATATTATTAAATTTGTAGGCGACAAATTTCGTTGACGAAGGATACGTCGAGCATTACTAGGAAGTGAATTGCTTTTGCTTGAGATTCAAGGTAAGTAAACATGTCAGGCCTAGTGCCCATATCTTCTTTTGTGTCTAAACTGATTTTGTGATTTATTGTCTCAAAATTTGAATATCTACTTGAACTGTTTATTTGAGAAAGTTTACTGATTTTACAAAGGTGATTCTATCACAACTTTCACATGAAATGATAATAAGACGTAAAGACGTAAAGTGGAATAGTTGTACCGGGGATCAATATTTTGAGCTTTGGTCGATGTGGACTACGTCTCTCAACCCACTTTATTTTATTTTGCTCGGTCGCAGCCGCCCCGATTTCGCTCCAGTACTTACATCTTTGGCCGCTAGAAGTCTTAGGGGGTGTCGACACTTATGGTCTGGTAGCCAGTTATTAGTAGATCTCCCCCGTGTCAACTGGATATAAGATGTATTTCCAGGAATGAACCTTTATTGTTTAAAGTTGAAAGTCCCTATTGGACAATGAAGAGAGTTTGAGAATGTTTCCCCACTCGAAATGCTAAGTGAGAAGAGTTTGGGAATGTTTCCCCACAAGTGAAGTGATAAAAGGAAAGATTGGTGAATTCTTATTTCATACTTATACTCTTACTCGAATACTTTACTCTTCAAACTCATGTGTCGTTTTTAAAATGCTTCATAATCTATTTACATGCTTGGGTGTTGCTTACTCAGTATTTTTCGATGACTTTGGAAACTGTGGTGTTTCTTTTTGTTTCTGCACCACAGGTTTAGGTGGAAGCATGGCTTTTGGGGGAAATCGAGACACATCACTTTAGTAAATTTAAATTTCACATATAGAATTATTTTATTTAGTAGTTAAATTTTAGATTGGAATAATGTCCATATTTGTTGCGAGACAAGTTTTAATTAATTATTTTATGGATTTTGGATTGGATATTCTGTTATAAAATCTCCTTGTATCCGAGTTAATCTCGGGTACGGAGTGACATCCCCGGGCTTCCGGCTTGGCGGTTTTGGGGGTGTTACAGTTGGTATCAGAGCCTGGTTATCCAAAAGGGAAATCTAAAATCTGTAGGGAAATTTAAAATGGACATCGGGAAAGAATTTAAAATTTGACATACCGTTGGGAATTTGGGTAGCAAGTGAAACTAATTTTTTGATGATCAATGTATTATATTACTTGATTAGTTGCTCATTACATGCCATGTATTGTATTTATTTATTTATTTATTTATTTATTTATTTATTTATTTATTTATACTTTAGAGTATTATATGATTGATACAATAGATTATAGTGTATGATTAAGGCTAATAGACCACACCTTTGAGACGCAACATGTGAAGCGAAGGATGGTATGAGAAAGAGTGTCCTCACCTTTTTTACGAGATATTTTGAGTTCCGAGAACGTCACTTCTCCAAGGGGAGAAGGATGTAACCCTTCATATTTGAAGTACGTCATTCTAGTACATCGTTATAGTATGTTACTCATCGTGCGTGATATTAGGTTGCATTTGCTAGTTATACCCTTGAATGGAGACTCGTAGATGGGGGTTGTTTAGAATGTGGTTTCAACTTCGAGGACGAACCAAGGTTTTAGTCCCTTATTGGAACAAAACAAGCTCTGATACCACCTATAACAACTCCCCTTTTCCGGCTCGGTAGAGACCGGGAGAGTGCTACTTGAATAGCGGAAATCGAGAACAAAACATTTCCATAAAATTTAAATAACGAGTAATTATATTATCGTCTTTAGGCTACAACACGTGCTACAACTTTATAATAATGAATTTGATCTAGTGTTCTCATCGTAAAGTGATGATGCGTGATAATCTACGTGAGCCTCGAATCCCGCTACTCCATAATCCCACCTCCTAGACCTGCGGGGGAATGAAACGAAGACCGCAGTTTTTCGAAAGTCAGCAAGAAATGCTGAGTGAGTTACACCTTAGCATGTAAAAACAGGAAATGTGAGATAGGATACAGGGTTACAATTTAAAAACAGTTCAAGATTATCAGAGTAAGAGTATAACAACTGATTTCAAGAATAAAGCAACAACGTTAACAAGAATTGATTGTTTCTCACGTAACTGATCTGTTTACCGCGATATCCCAATAAAATTTCTGATACATCAAAATTTTCCAATTAAATATTTCACGTGTGGCAAGACCTGTTCAGAACGTGGCTTAAATATAACTGTTCCCAAACGTAGTAATCGTATTATTAATGGGAAAACATTTCCCTAGGAAACCTTTGCGGCGTAGGACGACAACGAGAGAGAAAACCTTTCCTCCGTGTCTGGCATTGTGGGAACCTCTTCCGCCCCCACTCTTATGAACCATACTCAGAGATCGCAACGTCATAATTAACAGTGTCAAACAATAATATAGTTCCATTTAGAATCCAATAGTTATGCACAGTAAGCAGACATAGTCATGCCAACAAAAGGGCCTCCCAAAAATAATGTCAACAAGACAGTCAAGTTAATAATTATTAGTTTCACAGTACCCAGGTAGGCCAGTGACCACAATCAGACATTCTAGACCTTAAGTGTTGCAACACCCTCCTAAGAGCGTCAATCAAATGAGTGGTATCTAGAAGCAGTACTACAGCCTACGGCGAAGGTGTCGGGGTGCACGTAGTGCCATATCTTTAGGGACCAAAGCCCGGGGAATCATCACCCGTAATAAGTAATATAACTGGTTCCGGTACATGCGAATCATTTTATTTAGGGGATCAACCCGAATATCTCTTTAGGTACTAAGCCCAGGGAATCATCACCCAACACAAGTAACTCCGGGGATCGAACCCGATTATCTCTTTAGGTTCTAAGCCCAAAGAATCATCACCCAAATATAAGTAACTTCGGGGATCAAACCTGATTATCTCTTTAGGGACTAAGCCCAGGGAATCATCACCCAATATCATCACATGTTCGTACAATATTATGTTATTACTGATTTCTGATCAAGTGTAACAAGTATTCCAAAATCAAATAATATTTTGAGGATTTTTAAAACAATTAAACACACACTACTAAAAATATTGGCTTTTGCGGCGGGTAAAAACAGCCACAAAAACATCCAAACACGCCACAAATAGTTTTTGCGGCGGAACTTGTGGCATTTTTCAACCGCCTCAACTGCCTCCGTCGTAAAAGCTCAGTGGCAGTTTGTTTCCGCCACAAATACCTTTAGTGGCTGTTGATGTGGCTATTTTCTACTGCCGCAAAAGCAAATTTTTTGGCTCCAAATATTTTTTTAGCAGCAGTAACCTCCCGCCTCAATCAAAGGATTTCCCGCCACAAATCCCGAAAAATAAATTCATACAATATCTTTTGCTTGAGCTGCTATAAGCTTGGAATTTGAGATTATAAATCAATTGCAATCAACCCATACATAATTTCCATAAGAAACCGCGCCCACATCTTATGTAAGTCAACAACAATTTTAACCATTAGTAAATTGAATTGTTTACATGAAGGTAGAAGGGTTGGGTTCTTAAACCTACCACACAACAAAAAGTACTGTGAGGCTACTAGTGTAATCTCTATTACATAAACTTAAAGAAGAGAAATACAAGTCTTCATCACCCTCAAATGCCCTTTGTGGTGCACGGCCGAGATATTGCTGCACGCCTTATGTGGTTAGGTTGATGCCCCATGGAGGATAGTCAATCCTGGCCATTGAGATCCCAATAGTGTTGAGTCCTGGTTGCTGGGCTGCAGAAACTGGAGTCACCCTTGAGCCAACTGCATTTGATCCGTTCCCATTAATGTCAAGCTCACTGAAGGAGAAGTCACTCGCTCTAACTATGCTAGTCTTCTTACATGCCAACACATTTTTCGTAGCTATACGTCCATGAAAGAAACAGAAACACTAGTACGCATAACTACACAGTTGTAGTAATTAGAAATCAAGAACTGATCCTAACAAAGAAACGTTAGATCTAGAACAAAAATGAAGTTAATATTATCCCAAATCATTGCAAATCCCAAGTTTCTTTTTATCCTGGACTTGAATTTGAGAATTATGATCAATATGTATGTACCTTGATTATTAGTGTCTGCTACACAGAAGCCTTAGCTAGAGGGCTGTAGTCAGCTGTCAGTGCAACACAAAAGGCCAGAGTGAAGAATCCGAAGATACACTGATAATTATGTCCTTCCTAGATCTGAAATTTTCTTTCTCCTGTATCAAGTACGTTCACATGAAAGGTAAACAACATAAAGAAGAAACAATATTTTACGGCTGACAAAGTAAAACTCATCTTCCAGGAAAGAAGAATAATACAAGTACATACTAGACGGTTACCTGAGGATACACACACACACACACACTAGGTATTGCCCGTGCCTAAAGGCAGACCGAGAGAAAAAAAAACGAATCCCAACACTATTCGTTGCACGAAAGAGTGAAGTACGTTAAAAAAATGTTAGACGAAGGAAATTAGAAGCATTCCGCTAACCAAAGAATCAAACGAGATATCCAACCCGAGTACAAAGGAGAAATCATAATCAACTGACACATCAATAAACAATAAAAACGAACATCTTACACAGAAAAGTATAGAACAATTAGGCGTGAATTACAATGAATCAACTCTGATCCATGGATGAGAATACAAAATACGTATCCCAATATCATTCTATGGAGATATACATTGTCCTACTATCACTCTGTTTGAAAAATTCATCAATAATCGAACACTATTGAATGAATCTACTCCTCAGAACAACAGAAAGAGACATAGAAGCCCTGAGAGATTCAGAAATTTGGGAGACTACAAAATCAAAAAGAAGTGTTCAGTGACTTGAAGGGGATCCATGTCTAGAAGCACGCCATTATAAACAGCTCCACCTTTGACATGGTCATAACCGATGCCAACAACCGAGAACTTGAAGCCGCACGCGTAAAGCAGGCACTTGAGTAAATTTGAGTTTTATAATATCAACAACTTACTTTCGAGACCCATGTTCGTGCATTGACATTGTATTACAATGACACATTTCTTCGGTTTTCATGTAAATCTTCTTTAAGCCAAGTTTATAGTTTGTAAGACCAAACCACGGGTATGTCATCTCAGGCTTAGTGAGTTTACTCAATGAAAGATACTCAAAAATAAAAGTGTACGCAGTAAATAGATGTAGAAGATAAATTTTAACTTCATTTTGAACATCTTTCTCACTAAGTCAGCTGACGCTGCCTCACACTGTAAAGCCAGATTATGCCAGATTATTTTTACCCAACTTACACATTGAAGCCGGGATTTTTTTTCTCGATGGAAATCCTTGGCCATGTCTATGAATTAAACCTACACAGCAAATTAATGAAAGAGAAAATGAGTAATGATTTTTGCATTTGATCCATTTATCTTAATTAAATTAAAGATGTGAAACTTTTACATAATGTTTATACTAATCAACTAATGCAAGTTATGGTCAGGGATGAGAAGATGGTAATTATGGCATACACACTCTTCATTCACACCATATTGATCAATAATGATGTCTTATATTTCCTTCATATTTAAACATTTCAACTGAGTGCATAATGATCGAATAAAGTACAGATAAAATGATAGAGTACCAAAAAATAAAAGATCGAATAGCGACCTAAATTAGGCCTAGTGCAGGTGCCAATAAAGTAGAAAATTAGCATAGTATCAGAAAACCAAACCCTTTAAGATTCAGGGGTGTCTCTGAAAATACTATGAAGCATTCCAACATCCAGTTTAATATATTATATAAGTGTCATATTTAAGCAGAACGGATATTTGTTACTTAAAAGTTATTAAAACAAACTATGAATAGTCAAATGTCATAATCTGGAGATACACTTAACCATTTGTATTAATGTTTTGAATGGATGTTTTGAATTCCCAAATTAATATGCTTAGATGGATGCAAATAAGCATGATCTGGGAAACATAGAGAAAAATAGGGATACCTCGCTATGCAACCGAGTGTCTGATCAATTGGCGGAGGCCGCATCAGAGGACTGATAGGTTAACTGCTAGGCTAGTACCAAATGTATAAATTTTAGAAATCTATATACTAAAACAGGAAGGACATTTCCGGTTCACGGTGGGACAAAGGTCCGTGACATTTTATAAGTCATACAGAATACACAATAGTCCCAATCTCATGGCCAACTTCAAAAAGTCCCTTAATTTTCACCCTCTGAATGCATAGAAGCCTAATTTCAGAACCTCGAGACATTTCCGAGGAACTAATCAATCAAGGGTACGTCCAAGAGCATAGTATGAACGCAAAATAATCAGTACGAGGTAAAGAAAGTCGTCAGTTTGATACAAATTTAAAATAAATTAGCTGATGAGATTATGAGCAGAGTCCAACGACGATTTCCTGTCTAGGGAGAGCGATTATGGTTATTTAAATCGGTAAGATCTTTGACCTTTTCGAGGGAGGATGAAAGGCATGGTTCCGAACTACGAAGAGAGGGACAATATTCTATAGAGATGGAGAAAGCTTACACTGCTTGTTTTATTCCGGATTAGTAATGTACGTAGTGTTGGAATAGATGCCCCAGAGGCAATCTAGTTTAGTATGAATTTATTTGTGGCTAGAAATTCATTTATTATTTATTGGATATTTAATATAATGAAGTCCTTAGATTTACAATTGTGTTGTTTATCTTAAATATCCCTAGTCCAGTATAATGATTAATGGGACGATCATCTATAGACTAGTATGGGGTTGGATTGATATGGAGATATCACGATCCAACACATAGGTGTGCATTAGGGGTAATGTTGCACTGGATTGACCCATCTCCGAGAAGTCTACATACATGTTATGTTAAGTCACAAGCGCTTCTTGCGGTGCAATGGTATTGTCATCCTTAGACTTGAAGTCACTAGATGTTCTAGTTGTGGATTATTGTGATTTTGGTAGCGTTAAACGCTACACCGTAACTGGGTAGTTATAAATGCGTGTACTGGATACAATAAGAAGCAAGCTTAGAGGTCGTAGTGGACGTAGATAGAATTTTTCCCTCGCACATAACGGGAGAAAATATCCTAGGCCACTCGAGGGATAGTGCTTATAGAATGTCTGGGCAGACTCAAATAAATCAATATGGGATATTGATGTTATTTGCACGAATAAGGCTATTCCCATGGATCGAGAAACTGTGGATTGGATTTACTAGTGTGATTTGTATGTCTCGTGTCCAATCCGGATATAGAGACAAAGGGATGAGACAAATACTTGTACAAAGGTTGTCAAGGTGACTATTCTATTAGTTGGCTAGAATGGATGTTTTGCTAGAAACCGCTCCATATTAGCAAATAGTTGCTACCAACTAGATAGAACCTATGGGGTCACACGCTATATAGAATTGAACTAGATTTGGGAATTAATGAATTGGATTAATTAATTAGATGGATCACTTTGCAAAACCTTGCAAACTTAGTAGGGTCTAATTTGCAAGGAAGGGACTAAATTGAATTCTAGTAGGACTGAATAAGTCCTTTAGGTAGTTGACAAGGAGTTGTTGGACTATATAAATGAACTTCCTTCCTTCCTTCCCACAACTTATGCTCATAATTGAACATAACAAGAGTGGGAGAGAACAAAAGGAGAGAGAGCAACAAGCTAGAGGAGCCGAACGCCCCCCTAGCCCGCCGCCCGTCCCCGTCGTCCACAAGGAGGCCGAGAGCCCCCTTTTTGGTCTCGTTTTGCGTGATATTTCTTCGTTTTCCTCTTCCGGGCTAGCACCAAGGACTTGGGAGATCTAGGAATCAACTCTAGGCGTGGATCAACCATAGAGAACGTGACACAATTCGCATTTGAAGTCATCAAAGGAGAACCCTAAGGTGTGTTATTGATTTCTTCCTTTACCATCGTTATGTCTCTTGACTTGTGATTCGTGGAGGGTTTTGCATGGTCAATTTTGTTTCCGTTGCGCATCCAAGAATCAAAACCCTACATGGTATCAGAGCCACAGGTCGTAGAGCATAAACGTGGTTTATGTGTTACGTTTTAGTTGTTTTACACCTTAATTTGATTGTTTATCACGTAAAACAAGACAAATCAAGCATGGGATGCAATTTGTCAATAATCTATCATAACAAGATCTAATTTTTGCATTGGATGCATGAATTGGTGAGTCTGAGAAATTTTAGGATCTTAGATCTAGGGTTTGTGCATCCTTGTGGAAGAAGGAAACAAGGAAACAACCAAACTTGGGCACCAAGCAAGGGAGTTGTTTTGGAAACAACTCCCTCAAGGAGATTCGGCCCCCTAAGGGGACCGCCCCTCTTGCTTGCCACCCAAGCTTGGCCGCCCTAGGGGCTGGGCGGCCCTAGCCGCGTGGGTTATGGGCCGGGCCGGGCCTAGGGCCTTATGGTTCAACTTTTTAGCCCGGGCAATTTGATTGTTGGGCCCATGGACCATTTTAACCCTATAAATCCTAAAATCAATTAAAATTAACCAAGCGCGTTAAAATTGGATTTTAACTGTTTATGTGCAATTCGCATGGTTATTGGATATGGCCTTAGGATGTGGTTTGATGTGGATGTTTAATTTTGTGGTTTGGTTTTACGGCCTGTGAGCTGATCAATTGATTGTAATAATTAATTAGGGTTTTATGGCATGCGTGCCATTTTTTTCTCAACTTGTGAGATTTATTTTATTTAGTATAGAAGTTAGCTAGTGCTAGATAAAAGTAGATTGTTAGCCAAGATTGAAGAAAGAAGCCCAGAGCCAAAGGAGCCACAAAAGATGGAGCATGGAGCATGGAGCATTCCACATGACTATGAAGGATGGACCAAAAGATCAAGACGCATCGAGATGTGTTTGCTTTTAGGGTTCATAGATAACTCCATTGGCTTGGAATTATCTTAGTCTAGAAAAGGCCATATCCACATCACGTTTAATTTCTGTTTTGTGGTTGTTTACTTTATTGTCTTATTATTGTGTGGTTGGTGTATGGATGATGCATGCAATTAGGATAATAAGATAATTAGACAACCCAGATCTATTATTTGGAGTTGTGCCCAAACTCAAATAGATAGATTAGTTGATATTAACCAACAAAACAATTAAAATTGAATACAAAATCCCTCAAAATTCAAATATTGTGTTCTTGCCTTCTCGTTATTTAAACACTCATTATCATCATTATTTATCAAGTTCGTGCGTGCCAAAGCATGGCGACTTGGTTCATAATGATGGAATGTGATGGCACACCTCGTGTGCAATTGTTTAAATAAGAGGTTGAACACAACTAGGCAATTAATATGATTAAGAAACCTAGAGGCAATCAATTGGGATTATCCATATGGATGGATAAATAAGGAGTTATTTGCCCAATTGAACCAAGAGTTGCATGAGTGATGCAATTGGAATTGTTCCTACCTAAAGTAGTCAAATTATGGGTGACTTGCCAAAGCAAGCTCATAAGGAGGTGAAACATGGATCTTGGCCCACTAGAAAATATAAGGATATTTTCCGCATTAATATCTTGAGGGTTATTAATCCGTAGAAAAATAGTGGGAACTATATTTGATAAACTAGCCATTATTGAATATAGTCAAAAATTCACAGATACTAAAACTTGCGTATTTTCCTTTTGTAGAATTCCAAATGGCAAACAACTCATCGAGTTCACAACATTCCCTACGATCTGTCCTTGAGAAGGACAAGCTCTCTGGAACCAACTTTCTTGATTGGTACAGAAACTTGAGAATTGTTCTCAAGCAAGAGAAGAAATTGTACGCAATAAAGGAGCATGTTCCAGAAGGTCCATAGAACCAAACACCTGCTGCCCTAAAGGCGTATCAAAAGCGTGTTGATGACGCTAATGATGCGGCCTGCCTTATGCTATGCACCATGACTTCTGAGCTTCAGAAGCAACACGAAAACATGAATGCTGTCGATATTATCGAGCATCTGAAGCAGCTCTTCCAAGAGCAGGCAAGGGTAGAGAGGTATGAGGTCTCTAAGGCACTGTTCAAGTTTCATCTGGCAGAAGGGAACCCGGTGGGACCCCATGTACTCCGTATGATCGGGTACTTGGAGAATCTCGCCCGACTAGGGTTCCCGGTCGGCCAAGAGTTGGCAACCGATCGCGTGTTGCAATCGTTGCCCGAGAGTTATGGACAGTTCATCATGAACTATAACATGAACGAGATCGTAAAGCCACTGCCAGATTTACTCAATATGTTGAGGACATCTGAACAGAGCATCAACAAGGGTAAGGGCAAGGCCATTATGATGGTGCAGAAAGGAAAGGGCAAAAGGTTTGCCTCATCCTCCAAGGGCAAAGGCAAGTCAGTTGCCAAGTCCAAGGAACCTGCCCTTAAGCCTGTTGGTAGCATTGCCAAAGGTGTGACTAACGGTGAGTGTCACTACTGCAGTCAGCCTGGACACTGGAGGAGGAACTGCCCAAAATATCTGGAGGACAAGAGGCTTGGAATAGTGATTCCACCACCACCAGGTATTTTTGTTGTAGATGTCAATTTAACTGTCTCTACATCATGGGTATTAGATACTGGATGTGGATCTCATTTTTGTCGAAATATGCAGGATCTAAAGAGAAGTAGAAGATTGGCTAAAGGAGAGGTAGATCTGCGCGTTGGGAATGGAGCAAAGGTTGCTGCGTTGGCCATAGGCGTGTGCGAGCTATCTCTGCCTTCAGAATTAGTTTTAGAATTAAATAATTGCTATTTTGTGCCTGCTATGAGCAGAAACATTATTTCTATTTCTTGTTTGGACAAGGATGGTTTTATTATTTCAATAAAGAACAATTGTTGTTCCTTTTATTTAAATAATATTCACTATTTTAGTGCGCAATAATTTAATGGACTTTATGTCCTTGATCTAAGCAATCCTGTCTACAACATTAATACCAAGCGGATTAAAATAAATTATTTAAATCCAGCTTATTTATGGCACTGTCGTTTAGGCCACATAAATGAGAAACGTGTATCTAGACTCCATAAGGATGGATTACTAGAGTCATTTGATTTTGAATCATATGAGACATGTGAGGCTTGTTTATTGGGAAAAATGACAAAGTCCCCTTTCAATAAGAAAGGTGAGAGGACTAGTGAGCAATTGGCGCTCATACATACTGATGTATGTGGGCCATTTTCCACGCCTGCCAGGGGTGGTTATGTCTACTTCATTACATTTACTGATGATTACAGTAGATATGGATTTGTGTACCTCATGAGGGCAAAATCCGAATCCTTTGAAGTGTTCAAAGAATTCAAGAATGAAGTAGAGAAGCAACTTGGGAAAAGTATCAAGGCTCTACGATCGGATCGTGGAGGAGAATACTTAAGCCAAGAGTTTGACGACTATCTTAGAGAGTCTGGGATCGTGTCCCAACTCACTCCACCCGGAACGCCACAATGGAATGGGGTGTCCGAGAGGAGGAATCGAACCCTATTGGATATGGTTCGATCTATGATGTGTCAAACCGATCTTCCATTATCATTTTGGGGCTACGCTCTATTAAGTGCAGCTTTCACCATTAACCGTGTTCCATCTAAATCAGTCATGAAGACACCATATGAGATGTGGAGTGGAAGGCGTCCCACACTATCGTTCATGAGGATTTGGGGTTGCGATGTCTATGTAAAACTTTTACAATCAGACAAGCTAGGGCCGAAATCGGATAAGTGTAAGTTTGTGGGGTACCCTAAGGAAACTAAGGGTTACTACTTCTACAATCCAGCCGAGAACAAAGTGTTTGTTGCTCAGACCGGCGTGTTTCTAGAAAGAGAGTTTGTCTCTAAAGAAGCAAGTGGGAGGACTGTAGAACTTGAAGAGGTTCAAGAACCACAAATCACTGAACCGATTATGGAACATGAACAGGAACCACAAGCAGTTGTGGAACAACCTGTTCAGGTAACACAAGAGCTTCGTAGATCTAGTAGAGTGCGCCAGGAACCCGAGAGGTATGGACTTCTCGTGACCGATTTCGGTGACACGATGCTCATAGATGATGAGCCTACTACCTATGAGGAGGCCATGAATGGCCCAGACTCTCAGAAGTGGCTAGAAGCCATGAGATCCGAGATGGAATCCATGTACACCAACAAAGTATGGACTTTGGTGGAACCACCCGAAGGGGCGCGCCCCATAGGGTGCAAGTGGGTCTTCAAGAAGAAGATCGACATGGATGGTAATGTGATTACCTATAAGGGACGATTGGTGGCTAAAGGATTCAGACAGATTCATGGTATTGACTATGATGAAACCTTTTCATCAGTCGCTATCACCAAATCCATCCGAATCCTACTTGCGATTGCCGCATACCATGACTATGAGATTTGGCAGATGGATGTCAAAACAGCATTCCTTTATGGGAATCTCCTCGAGGACGTGTATATGATACAGCCGAAGGGTTTTGAGGATCCAAAGCAAGCCAACAAAGTCTGCAACGATCCATTTATGTATTGAAGCAAGCTTCTGGGAGTTGCAATCGACGTTTTGATGAAGTAGTCAAAGAGTTTGGCTTCATCAGGAACGAAGATGAGTCTTGTGTCTACAAGAAGGTTAGTGGGAGCTCTGTAGATTTTCTGGTCTTGTATGTGGATGACATACTACTCATTGGAAACGACGTTCCCATGCTGCAATCTGTTAAAGATTGGCTAGGGAAGTGTTTCTCAATGAAAGACTTAGGGGAAGCAGCCTATATACTCGGTATAAAGATCTATAGAGATAGATCTAAAAGGTTGTTAGGCCTAAGTCAAAGTACATATATTGACAAGGTGTTGAAACGGTTCAACATGCAAGATTCCAAGAAGAGATTCTTGCCCATGTCACACGGAATCACTCTTTCGAAGAGTGGTTGTCCTTCCAATGAGATTGAGAAGGAACGCATGAGTAGAATACCCTATGCCTCGGCCATAGGATCTATCATGTACGCCATGTTATGTACTAGACCAGATGTGTCATATGCCTTAAGTATGACAAGCAGATACCAATCCAATCCGGGTGAGAGTCACTGGATTGCAGTCAAGAATATCCTAAAGTACTTAAGAATAACTAAGGATGCTTTCTTGATATTTGGCAGTGAGGAAGAGTTGCGTGTAAGGGGTTACACTGATGCAAGTTTCCAAACCGACAGAGATGACTTTATATCACAATCGGGATATGTGTTTTGCCTGAATGGAGCAGCGGTGAGCTGGAAGAGTTCCAAGCAAGAGACGGTAGCTGATTCTACAACAGAGGCTGAGTACATTGCTGCAAATGGCGCAGCAAAGGAAGCTGTTTGGATCAGAAAGTTTGTTTCTGAACTTGGTGTGGTTCCTAGCATTGCGGATCCAGTCGAGTTGTACTGTGACAACACTGGGGCGATCGCGCAATCGAAGGAACCCAGGTCGCACCAGAAGTCCAAGCACGTGCTCAGTAAGTTTCATCTTATTCGAGATATTATCGATAGAGGAGACGTTCGGATATGCAAGATTCCTACAGATGAGAATCTGTCAGACCCGCTTACAAAGCCGCTAACGCAGTGGAAGCATGAGGGCACACTAGGAGTATGGGCATACGAGATGCGCCAGATTGGCTCTAGTGCAAGTGGGAGACTGTTGGAATAGATTCCCTAGAGGCAATCTAGTTTAGTATGAATTTATTTATGAATTTATTTGTGGCTAGAAATTCATTTATTATTTATTGGATATTTAATATAATGAAGTCCTTAGATTTACAATTGTGTTATTTATCTTAAATATCCCTAGTCCAGTATAATGATTAATGGGACAATCATCTATAGACTAGTATGGGGTTGGATTGATATGGAGATATCACGATCCAACACATAAGTGTGCATTAGGGGTAATGTTGCACTGGATTGACCCATCTCCGAGAAGGCTACATACATGTTATGTTAAGTCACAAGCGCTTCTCGCGGTGCAATGGTATTGTCATCCTTAGACTTGAAGTCACTAGATGTTCTAGTTGTGGATTATTGTGATTTTGGTAGCGTTAAACGCTACACCGTAACTGGGTAGTTATAAAGGCGTGTACTGGATACAATAAGAAGCAAGCTTAGAGATCGTAGTGGGCGTAGATAGAATTTGTCCCTCCCACATAACGGGAGCAAATATCCTAGGCCACTCGAGGGATAGTGCTTATAGAATGTCTGGCCAGACTCAAATAAATCAATATGGGATATTGATGTTATTTGCACGAATAAGGCTATTCCCATGGATCGAGAAACTGTGGATTGGATATACGAGTGTGACTTGTATGTCTCGTGTCCAATCCGGATATAGAGACAAAGGGATGAGACAAATACTTGTACAAAGGTTGTCAAGATGACTATTCTATTAGTTGGCTAGAATGGATGTTTTGCTAGAAACCGCTCCATATTAGCAAATAGTTGCTACCAACTAGATAGAACCTATGGGGTCACACGCTATATAGAGTTGAACTAGATTTGGGAATTAATTAATTGGATTAATTAATTAGAAGGATCACTTTGCAAAACCTTGCAAACTTAGTAGGGACTAATTTGCAAGGAAGGGACTAAATTGAATTCTAGTAGGACTAGAATAAGTCCTTTAGGTAGTTGGCAAGGAGTTGTTGGACTATATAAAGGACCTTCCTTCCTTCCTTCCCACAACTTATGCTCATAATTGAACATAACAAGAGTGGGAGAGAACAAAAGGAAAGAGAGCAACAAGCTAGAGGAGCCCAACGCCCCCCTAGCCCGCCGCCCGTCCCCGTCAGCCACAAGGAGGCCGAGAGCCCCCTTCTTGGTCTCGTTTTGCGTGATCTTTCTTCCCCTTCCTCTTCCGGGCTAGCACCAAGGACTTGGGAGATCTAGGAATCAACTCTAGGCGTGGATCAACCATAGAGAACGTGACACAATTCGCGTTTGAAGTCATCAAAGGAGAACCCTAAGGTGTGTTATCGATTTCTTCCTTTACCATCGTTATGTCTCTTGACTTGTGATCCTTGGAGGGTTTTGCATGGTTAATTTTGTTTCTGTTGCGCATCCATGAATCAAAACCCTACACGTAGTACTATCCAGCTCACGACGTGCAATTGGACATTCACTTTCATATCTAGGCGAAGAAACAGGGGCAGTGGGGTGGTTTTAGGGAAGCCTAACTGTGTTGCCAGATTATGTCGAAGACTCAATAAAACAGATCTGCAATGACAAAGCTACACTGATTCCCAGACATTGCTACAGATACCAAGTATATTCCTTCACACAAAATCATAGCATACTTCCCTTCTCCATGTGATTAGATATATATACCAGCGAAAGAATCTGCTCGATGGAATTAACTGAACATATATCATATCCTATTAGACGATCTTTTGAAGCAGGGAGGGGGTCAACCTAATTTTTCATCCCAAGTAATCCCTCATATATCATTAAGATGCGATGAAACAAAAACAAAGTTACAGATATAAAAAAAGAGAAGTTTACCAGATCAATAACACCGAGAGTAAAAAAGAGGGCGAGTGCTTTAAAATAGATTACCTTATTTCCTGAAGTCAAAGTGAGGAATCTAATTCGGCTTCATTGATTCCCTCCCCCTTTTTATTTTGATGAAGAACCTAATATGTGACCAAAACAACCAATGTTAAGCTCCAGTACCAAAACATCACAACTTAACATAGTCAAACAATTCCACAGGAGTAGGTGAACAAAAACAAACGAAAAGGATAGCTTAATCATGAAAAAAACTAATCATTGATGATTAGCCCATATGCATTGGAAAGATGGGACTACTGAAAATAACCACCCCTGTATCATGGTTTTTCGATAGAAGCTCCATTCTTCTTACTTGAAAAAAGCAAACCCTCCCAACCCTAGTCCTGCATATATATCCCCAATTTCAGTATTCTATTAAGAAACCCCCAATTTGAGTGTTCCGGAAAGAAATTGCAAACGAATTTTTACACAGCTCAGAACAATAAAAGATGGAGAAGAGTGAAATATAGACCTGTTGAAGAGCAGAGAGAGCCATGTCAAAGAATATAAGTATACCACACCGCCATCGCCGCTTTCCACACAACTTCTACCACGGTCGCCTAGGGTTGGATCCAGAACAGGGGTTCGATTGGGTAAAGGAAGTGCTAGAGAAATTGAAAAGAGACACATGTTAAGTGATGTACACGTCGTATGGTGGTGTTCAGAGCTTGCTTCACTTCGATAAAAGAGGACAAGATATGAGATTAAAGACCGGAAAAAACATAGAAACACACCTCGTCAATAGAAGCGACGGTCTCAGTTTGAACGAAGAAGAGGAGATACCAGATTCTCAATCTAGGGCTCGAACGTCTGACTTTGGGGGGCGAGTAGAGAAAGAAGCGAGAGAGCGAAAGGGGGTGAATATTGAGAAGCGTACGCCAAATTAACAACTGGAATGAGAATTTTCGATTACAATGCTAAAATAACTTTAATTTCGGGAACTTTGTGTCAATTGTTTAGCCCGCCTAAAAAAATTGCCTCAAATAACCCATATTCCAGTAGTGACATTCCAAGTGGGGGATGAAATACGACAACTATTTTCCATTTAAACAAGAAGCTGACACGAGATAAGCTGGCACGCGAGGCTAATCATGTAAAATTCACAAGTATATTTTGAGATAGAAAATATAAATCACATTTTGACGAAGTGAGCTAGGCAATCAAGGCTAAGCATATAACTCACCTGATCCAATAGCAATTATCACATGAAGCTCATTCCATCGGTCGTAGCCCATGTTTGCTAACCCGTCGCCTACAATTACCAATTTCTAGTTACAACAATAGTACTTCTAAATAAATTGATGCACTTGCCCCATACGATTGCTAGGCTATGTCGAATACAAATCCAACTCTCAAAATCGCCCCCCCCCCCAAAGAAACTCGTCTCGATTGTTATACTTATAATTATACGAGAAGCATTTTGAGGACATATCGTGATATCCAAAAATTGAGGAGATATTTATCAATTATATTGTAATTACGACCAATCGTGATACTAAATATAATCTTTGTCCGGGAAGCGTTATTTTAGTTAAAGAGACTATTTTTATATTCACAATATTAATTAAACAATATTCTTGTTCAACAAGATTATACTAAATATAATCTTTGTCCGGGAATCTTTGAACAATATTCTTGTTCAAAAGTGGCACTAACGTTTTATTGAAGCAACTTTATTTTCTATACATGCAAACATTAACTTAGTTTTTAATAAAACGTTTCTAGTTTATTTTCTAACGAACAAGTCGTGCACTATTTCAATACGCGGATCACATTTATATGATTAGGGCGAAAACTGGTATTTTTAGATGATATTTTTATTCCAAAATTTTCATTTTTTTTTTTACATAAAAGTGTAAAGTTTATGTAAAAGACAAATAGAACCCCTCAAGTTATGTTAAAATATAGCAAGATCCCACTACACACTCACAAACCAGACCCATAAATGACAACAACCTCCCCTTACAGATTATTAAAGACACTTATCCACCTTACACCCAGTTTGTATAAAAGACACTTTAACCCCCCCTCCCCTTTCATGAAATACTAATCTAGTAAAGCTAAACTTGGATTCAAGCATGCCCACACTAAAAATCGTGAGAAATGGTGAAGAAACGAGACGGGTCGAAGGGCCGAAAAAGTCGCCGGAGTTGGAACTCGATCTGAGCTTCTCCGGTTGTTCTTGGCCTCGGTTGAGGCCTCCTCAAGCTCGGTCGGACCTCTAGGATGCAATAAAGATAGGTGAGAGATTGTGGGTGCCGATGGTTTGCTTGGGCTCGAAGCTCGCCGGAATTCATGGAGGTCCGGCGGCTCCAGCTGTAATACCCCGTCTATTTGTGAAGGGTAAATTGGGAAATATAAATTTAAATATTATTACGAGTGGTGAGTTAGATTATTTTTGGGTTGATAATACAATCGAGAAGTTCGTATAATAGTTTTATAGAAATCGGTATTTTTATTGTGTATTTATTTAGTGTTTTATGCGGATTATGTGAATATAGTAATTATGTGTACCCAACCCACTAGATGACACACCCATTTGATACAACAATAGCACACTAGCATAGCACACTAGTTGACCCAAAAAAAAAAAAAATGGGAAAGTCGGTTGGAGGAAACCAACCTCTCCAAGTATCAAAAGTAATATTTAATACCCACTTCTCCTTCTTGTTTTTCACATCAGAACACTCAAAACACCCAACTCACATCTCTCTCTCTTTTCTTTGCACACCCACGGCCGCCACCACCCTCACACCCATCACCACCACCGCACCCTTCATCACCACCACAGCAGCCCTCTCCTTCTCCTCTCTTCCCTCTCTTCTCCCTCTCTGCTTCTCACCCCCACCAGCAGCAGCAGCTGCTGCCCCCAACGCCACCAGCCACCTCCGGCGAGAAGCCCGACGGGAAGCAACCCAGCCACCCGTCTCTCTCCCTCTTCCCCCTCACTGTTTGAACACCCGAAAACCCCTCTCTCTTCCTCTCTGCTACACCCTACCAGTAGTAGCAGCAGCAGCCGCCGCCGAGAAGGCCGCCAGCAACTCCGGCGAACCAACCCGACGGCAAAACGCCGCCACCACCTCTGCCTCTCTCACTCTCTCACTGTTTTGAGCTCCTCTAGCCCTCACCCTCTCTATTTATTTGCAAAGAGGAGTTTTTACAGCAGCAAAACGCTGCAGTTCACCCCGAGCCGCCACCATCGCCGCCGCCACCATTAAATCCGGCGAGAAGCTCACCCGAGCTAACCGGAGCGACCCACTTGCTCCCGTTTGAACCAAAACACTCCTGGAGGTCCGAGGAGTGCTTTAGCAACCTCGAACAGAGCCTAGGACGTCCGATTCGTCGTTGGTGTTCATCACCGCCGACCGCCGCCTTCGGAGACGTGACCCGTTCCGATTCTTGAGTCCTAAATCACTCTCTAGTTCATTTCCAATCATCAAAATCATATTTTGTTAGCTCTAACACGAATCGGGTATGTTGGGTTTGGGTTGTATGCTTGTGTTCATAAAGGGGGGTAGTTTATGTCATTTCTGAAAAGTTGAGTGCAAGGTGTTAACTGCATGTTTAGTTTCTCAAAGATTGGGGGTGATGTGTGTATTTTAGCAAACTGCCTATTTATATAAAACTTTAAAGTGTTATTTTTGGATTAATGATATAAGCTAATGTTTATATATATTATTTTGGCTAAATAAAAGTAAATATGTTGATAAAATTATGTAGAACTTGATTTATGTGAAATATTGTTGTTTTTATAACTAAGATATAATGTGTGATTTGGTTTAATTAGATAATTTCGATATATTTGACTAAATAGTTTATATTTCTTGAAAATTATTATTTTGAGTAAAATAGATTATTTTGTTAATATTAATAAAAATAAATAAGTTGGAAGTTAGTTTGTGAAATAATTATAAAGTAGACTTTTAAACGAAATCCCTATTACTATTGTTTGATATTACATGATTATTTTTGTAGATATTAGAAATTATTCATTTGACATAAGTTTATAATTATGTATGACTTGTTTTATTGAAATAAGCATTTTTGTGAAGTTTATTTGAGTATTATATAGTGTATATATTTTCTAATAAATAAATAACTATAATTGATTTAGTTTGAATTAACTTTTATAGTCACTTATAAATAAATAGTTTGTTTATTAGATTATTATTTTCTATAAAATAAGAGTGTATAAACTTAATATTAGTTTTATTACTCAATAATTTTATGAGCTTGTATTTATATGAGTTATAATATTTTTATAAGGAAAAGTGTTATTTTAAATAATTGTTTTATGCTATTAATTAATGGGGCTAAGGGGAATAATTTCAAATGAGAATTAGGAGATATAGCATTTTTGCATACTTGCATAATTAGACTTGTAATTAATTTAGGGATTATAAATTGTAGGTGAAGAATTCGTAGACGAGGGCTACGTGTATCTTTAGGAGCTATCGTGATATTGGTCGTGCTACTTGAGGTGAGTAAATATGCCTAACCTAGTGTGCCCGTCCTTCTTTCGTGTCCAATTATTTTATGATTTTTACGTCTCAAAATGTGATTTGTGATTTAAATGCTTGACTTGATATTTCAATTACTTGTTTGTTAATTCTTTTGGAAATTGTCACATGAGATTAATAATACGTAATAACGTAAAGTGATAACAGTTGTGCGGCGGAACCCTATTCAAATTCTTCTATATATTGTGATTAGTATATTTGGCTCGGTTGCCATTGCCCCGAGTCGCACCATGTACTCACCCTTCTGGCCGCTAGAGTCTTAAGGGGGTGTCGACACTTAAGGTCTTGGTTGCATGCGAGATGGTTGGTTCTATATTATTGGATTGGTTTGTTCCCCGCTACAACTAAATAATAAATGTGGATTTTTCATATGGATGATGGATGGACTTGGTTTATTTTGGAAAATATGGAAATGGATTGGGAATATTAAATAATGAGTTGGATAATTTATATTGGTCATTTGAAACGATTTGTTGTTTACTTACTCATTATTCCTCTTTTTATTAAAATAAAATATGCCTCTTTCCGATTTACATGTTGGGGTGTTTACTTGCTCAGCGTTTGTGCTGACTTTGGAAAAACTGCGGTCTTGTTTCTTTCCCCCGCAGGTCTAGGTGAAGGGAGCTCGGCTTAAGGGAATATCGCGGACTCACCTAGCTATCTAGTATTTAAATAATTGAAACACCTAGACAATTGTTTCATCTTGTTTATTAGTATGTATAATTTCACTTTGGAAGACTTCTGGTTTGTAATAAATAATTATGTGATGTTTGTTTTGTTTAACATTCGTTCCCTTGCACCCGGGAGCAATCTCGGGCGCGGGACGGCATTCCCGTATCTCTCCCCACGGCGAGGTGCGGGGTGTCGCAGGTGGTATCAGAGCGGGCTATCCAAAAATGAATTAAAACCTGTAGGGCAATTTAAAATGAATATAGGATAAGAAAATTAAAATTTGACAAGCCGCTTGGGGGATGGGTAGTATTATTCTTATTGAAGTCCCACCCACCCACGTCCATTTCCAATTTGGAATGACGTTTTGGGACTTGTGATATATGAGTTGGCTGGTTTGAAGCATGAGATATATGTGTTGGTATATGCTTACATGATAATATGAAGAAGGATTGTATGCTTGATTTATTAGATGTGATATATTTGCTATGTGAATAGGATACCATGCATTTCCCGAAATAATTTCTTTTAACTATTTATCTATGGTAAAATAAGCAATAATAAAATAGGTGATAGTGTAGGAATATGAGTGATAGACCCCTACGCTACTACACCAGGAGAGTCAGCCAAGAACAAATGGCAGCTGCAGGAAATAACCCACCGACGGTGGAACAACTAGCTGCACAGATGGCCCAGATGACGCAAATCATGGACCGAGTGGTTAGTAATGAAGAGCGTGGAAGGCAAAGCTATGCCAAGCAGATAGCTGATCTGAATCCTCGCCAATTCAGTGGGAAGGAAGATCCCGTTGAATTGGAGAACTGGATCAGACATTTTGAGAAGCTGCTTAGGGTTGTGCATTGCCCTGATGATGAGAAGATCAACTGCGCCACCATCCATCTGTCACATGACGCAGATGATTGGTGGACCACCTCTCAAGAAGTCTTGCTGGCTCGACCCAATTTCAACTGGGAAGCCTTTAAGACTGCTCTTAGGACTAGGTTCTACCCAGCACATGTCAAGAGACTGAAGTGCAACGAGTTCAACAACCTGAGGCAAGGGAACGGCTCAGTGACGGACTACTTCAAAAAGTTCGTAGAGCTGCTGAGGTTTGCAGGCCACACTATACCCGATGAGGATGATAAGATCAACAAGTTCATTTCGGGACTACACCTCCAGTTACAGAAGATCATGCGTAGCAGGACTTACGACACTTTGCACGAGGCTTATGATCGAGCAGCTGATATGTGGCAAGTCCAGGAGGTACAAGATGAGTTTCGCGGGAAACGCAAGGCAGCTGAAGCAGGAGGTAGCAGCAGTAACAAGAAGTTGAAGCCAAACAATGGAGGGAACCATCAAAACCAGCAGTGGCAGGTAGCTCAGCCAGTTCGTCGCTACATCTGCAAGAGATGTCAGCAAAACCACCCAGGAAGAGACTGCATGGGGAACTTGGTCATCTGCCACAACTGCAACAAGAAGGGACATCGTGCTTATGAATGTCGAGCTCGACCAGACGGGAACCTGTTTCGACCAGGCGGGAATCAACAAGTGAACCAAGGAGGGAATTATCAGAGGCAACCCCAGAACAACTATCTGGGAAACCGCCAGCAGCATGGGAACCAGCAACCACCAATCCTGCAAATCGGATATGGGAACAGGAACCCTGGAAACCGCAACAACCAGGGAGATGGCTATGGAAGGCAGCCGAACTACAACCAGGGGAATGCAGGACAGCATGGAGCTCAGAACCGCAACAACAATGCTGGTCAGGGAAGTAATGTGAACACTGGAGCTGGAGCAGGAGGATCTGGAACTCAGAATGCCAATGTGGGAAGGATTGCAGTCATGACAAAGACTGAGGCTGAAGCCGCTCACGGAGTTGTCACGGGTACTTTCCTTGTCCATGAGCACCCAGCCTTTATATTATTTGATTCTGGCGCATCATACTCATTCATATCATCATCATTTGCTGAAAAATTGAGTTTGAATAAGTCTGCTAGAAAATCTATCCCAGTAGCAACACCCACTGGCCACATAGCAGTGTGTGACACTGTATATGAAGGAGTAGAAGTCAAAATTCTAGCCTATACCTTGCCTGCGGATCTGATTAAGTTCGATCTCAAAGGCATAGACGTCATCCTAGGGATGGATTGGCTTAGCAAGTATCGAGCCATCATCGATTGTTATGATCAGAAGGTTCGGCTAAGAGGACCCAACGGTGAGAAGATTTCTTATCGTGGCATCAAGAAGGAGCCCTGTATCAGACTAGTGTCAGCAATGACCATAGTCAACCAAGTGAAGAAAGGGAATTCTGCCTACTTGTGCTACATCCAAGATGTGTCCAAGAAGGAGAATGTGTTGGAAGAGATACCTGTCGTAAAGGAATTTCCCGACGTATTTCCAGACGAGATTCCAGGCATGCCACCCAAAAGAGAAGTGGAGTTTACTCTAGACTTAGCACCCGGAACCGCGCCGATCTCGAAAGCACCGTATCAGATGGCACCAGCTGAACTGAAGGAGCTAAAGGACCAACTGCAAGAACTTCTACAGAAGGGATACATAAGGCCAAGTGTTTCACCATGGGGAGCACCAGTGCTTTTCGTAAAGAAGAAAGATGGAAGCTTAAGGCTATGCATTGACTACCGTGAGTTGAACAATGCAACCATCAAGAATAAGTACCCTCTACCCCGTATTGACGACTTGTTCGATCAATTACAAGGGGCTAGTGTCTTTTCAAAGATTGACTTGAGGTCAGGGTACCATCAACTTCGGGTAGCCGAGAAGGATATCCCGAAGACAGCCTTTAGAACGAGGTATGGCCATTACGAGTTCACAGTAATGCCATTTGGTCTAACCAATGCACCTGCAGTATTTATGGATCTGATGAACCGAGTGATGAGGCCATTCCTAGACCGTTTTGTAGTCGTCTTCATTGATGACATCCTTGTGTACTCGAAGGACGAGGAGAAGCACGAGGAACATCTCAGAGAAGTGCTGCAGACTCTGAGACAAGAACGGTTGTATGCTAAACTGTCCAAATGTGAGTTTTGGCTGAATCGTGTTCCATTTCTGGGTCACATTATCTCGAAAGAGGGCATATCAGTGGATCCAGGAAAGATTTCAGCATTCAAAGATTGGCCCACGCCGAAGAACGTGTCCGAGATAAGAAGTTTCCTTGGCTTAGCAGGATACTACAGGCGTTTCGTGAAGGATTTCTCCAAAATTGCCAGACCACTAACTGCGTTGACGAAGAAGACTGTGAAGTATCATTGGGACGACAAATGTGAAGAAGCATTTCAGACCCTGAAGGAGAAGCTGACTACAGCACCAGTATTAGCTCTACCAAACGACTCCGGCGAGTTTGAGGTGTACAGCGATGCATCGAAGAAAGGGCTAGGTTGTGTACTTATGCAGGATAGAAGGGTGATCGCCTATGCTTCAAGGCAGCTGAAACCCCACGAGGAAAACTACGCTACTCACGACTTAGAGTTAGCAGCAATAGTTTTCGCGCTGAAGATCTGGAGGCACCACTTATATGGAGCAGTTTGCAAGCTCTACACCGATCACCGCAGTCTAAAGTACATCTTCACGCAGAAGGAGCTGAATAACAGACAACGAAGATGGCTAGAAATCATCAAGGACTACGACTTGCGCATCCAATACCATGAAGGGAAAGCAAACGTAGTTGCTGACGGATTGAGTCGAAAGGCGAGCCATGCCTTGAACGCAATGATAGTCTTACCAGAATGGCTATGCCATGAATTCAGGAAGCTTGAGATCGAAGTAATGGATCAAGGAGGAGTACAAAACCTACTCAGCAGTATGACAGCCGTACCAGACTTCCTTGAAGAAATAAGGACTAACCAAGCTGGAGACGTGAAACTAGAAAGAATCAGAAAGAAAATCGCTGAAGGGAAAGCCAACGATTTCAAGATTCACGAGGATGGAAGCATAGCCTACAAAGGAAGGTGGTGCGTACCACATAAGTGTGCAGAAACTAAGGAAAGATTGATGCGTGAAGCTCACAACACACCTTATTCAGTACACCCTGGAGGCGACAAGCTCTACAAAGACTTGAAGAAGATGTTCTGGTGGCCTAACATGAAGAAGGAGGTAGCAGAATTCGTAGCCAGATGTTTAACGTGTCAGAAGGTGAAGTTTGAACACAAGAGGATGGGAGGCTTAGTTCAACCCCTAGACGTACCAGTTTGGAAGTGGGATTCTATCTCGATGGATTTTGTGACCGCTTTGCCGACGTCAAAGAATGGACTCAACCAGATATGGGTAGTAGTAGATCGACTGACAAAGACAGCTAGGTTCATCCCGATGAAGGACACCTGGAACATGGAGAAAAGAGCAGACGCGTATATCAAAAACATAGTGAGATATCATGGGGTTCTAAGTTCGATAATTTCTGATAGGGACCCTAATTTCCTATCTCATTTTGGCGAGCTCTTCAGGATGCATTGGGAACTCAGTTGAGGTTCAGTACAGCGTTTCACCCAGCTACTGACGGACAAACAGAACGGACCATTCAGACATTGGAGGACATGCTAAGAGCTTGTGTCATGGATTTCCAAGGATCATGGGTTGACAAACTACCTTTGATAGAGTTCTCCTACAACAACAGTTATCACGCTAGCATTGGCATGGCACCGTATGAAGCTTTGTACGGAAGAAAGTGCCAATCGCCACTCTGTTGGAACGACATTAGCGAGACGATAGTAATTGGTCCGCAAGTTATCGAGGATATGACGGATCAAGTACGACTAATCCAGCAAAGAATGAAAGCAGCTCAGGACCGGCAGAAGTCTTATGCAGATCAGAAAAGAAGGCCATTGGAGTTCCAGATTGGAGAAAAAGCATTTCTCAAGGTTTCACCTACTAAGGGAGTAACGAGATTCAACCAGAAAGGGAAGTTGAGCTCAAAGTTTATCGGACCCTACAACATCTTGGAAAGAATTGGGAAAGTTGCTTATCGTCTAGACTTACCTTCGAATTTGGGACGTGTACACAACGTCTTTCATGCTTCACAACTGAAGAAGTACGTTCCAGACCCATCTCACGTGTTAGACCCTGAACCGGTTGAGTTAGACCCGTCTCTTACATATGAGGAGCACCCTGTCAAGATTCTGGACACTAAGACAAGAGACACACGGACCAAGAGCGTTAAGCTGGTGAAAGTTTTATGGACGAACCATCAGACGGAAGAAGCTACTTGGGAAGCAGAAGATGAAATGAGAAAGAAGTATCCCCACCTATTTAATGAGGTAAATTGAGTTCCGGGGACGTCACTCCCTAAGGAGGGGAGGATGTAACCTTTCGCTTTCGTACCCTTACGTTCCAAAATAAAAATAAAACTTAGTATCTCATATTAACCCTAGTGCGTTTCGTGATATAATTTGTGCATCATCATATAGACATATACTTGCATTTTATAGGGGCGATATGCTTATTGAGTACGAGTGGATTTAGCTTCGAGGACGAAGCTTTTCTTTAAGGGGGGAAGGATGTAATACCCCGTCTATTTGTGAAGGGTAAATTGGGAAATATAAATTTAAATATTATTACGAGTGGTGAGTTAGATTATTTTTGGGTTGATAATACAATCGAGAAGTTCGTATAATAGTTTTATAGAAATCGGTATTTTTATTGTCTATTTATTTAGTGTTTTATGCGGATTATGTGAATATAGTAATTATGTGTACCCAACCCACTAGATGACACACCCATTTGATACAACAATAGCACACTAGCATAGCACACTAGTTGACAAAAAAAAAAAAAAAATGGGAAAGTCGGTTGGAGGAAACCAACCTCTCCAAGTATCAAAAGTAATATTTAATACCCACTTCTCCTTCTTGTTTTTCACATCATAACACACAAAACACCCAACTCACATCTCTCTCTCTCTTCTTTGCACACCCACGACCGCCACCACCCTCACACCCATCACCACCACCGCACCCTTCATCACCACCACAACAGCCCTCTCCTTCTCCTCTCTTCCCTCTCTTCTCCCTCTCTGCTTCTCACCCCCACCAGCAGCAGCAGCTGCTGCCCCCAACGCCACCAGCCACCTCCGGCGAGAAGCCCGACGGGAAGCAACCCAGCCACCCGTCTCTCTCCCTCTTCCCCCTCACTGTTTGAACACCCGAAAACCCCTCTCTCTTCCTCTCTGCTACACCCTACCAGTAGTAGCAGCAGCAGCCGCCGCCGAGAAGGCCGCCAGCAACTCCGGCGAACCAACCCGACGGCAAAACGCCGCCACCACCTCTGCCTCTCTCACTCTCTCACTGTTTTGAGCTCCTCTAGCCCTCACCCTCTCTATTTATTTGCAAAGAGGAGTTTTTACAGCAGCAAAACGCTGCAGTTCACCCCGAGCCGCCACCATCGCCGCCGCCACCATTAAATCCGGCGAGAAGCTCACCCGAGCTAACCGGAGCGACCCACTTGCTCCCGTTTGAACCAAAACACTCCTGGAGGTCCGAGGAGTGCTTTAGCAACCTCGAACAGAGCCTAGGACGTCCGATTCGTCGTTGGTGTTCATCACCGCCGACCGCCGCCTTCGGAGACGTGACCCGTTCCGATTCTTGAGTCCTAAATCACTCTCTAGTTCATTTCCAATCATCAAAATCATATTTTGTTAGCTCTAACACGAATCGGGTATGTTGGGTTTGGGTTGTATGCTTGTGTTCATAAAGGGGGGTAGTTTATGTCATTTCTGAAAAGTTGAGTGCAAGGTGTTAACTGCATGTTTAGTTTCTCAAAGATTGGGGGTGATGTGTGTATTTTAGCAAACTGCCTATTTATATAAAACTTTAAAGTGTTATTTTTGGATTAATGATATAAGCTAATGTTTATATATATTATTTTGGCTAAATAAAAGTAAATAGGTTGATAAAATTATGTAGAACTTGATTTATGTGAAATATTGTTGTTTTTATAACTAAGATATAATGTGTGATTTGGTTTAATTAGATAATTTCGATATATTTGACTAAATAGTTTATATTTCTTGAAAATTATTATTTTGAGTAAAATAGATTATTTTGTTAATATTAATAAAAATAAATAAGTTGGAAGTTAGTTTGTGAAATAATTATAAAGTAGACTTTTAAACGAAATCCTTATTACTATTGTTTGATATTACATGATTATTTTTGTAGATATTAGAAATTATTCATTTGACATAAGTTTATAATTATGTATGACTTTTTTTTATTGAAATAAGCATTTTTGTGAATTTTATTTGAGTATTATATAGTGTATATATTTTCTAATAAATAAATAACTATAATTGATTTAGTTTGAATTAACTTTTATAGTCACTTATAAATAAATAGTTTGTTTATTAGATTATTATTTTCTATAAAATAAGAGTGTATAAACTTAATATTAGTTTTATTACTCAATAATTTTATGAGCTTGTATTTATATGAGTTATAATATTTTTATAAGGAAAAGTGTTATTTTAAATAATTGTTTTATGCTATTAATTAATGGGGCTAAGGGGGATAATTTCAAATGAGAATTAGGAGATATAGCATTTTTGCATACTTGCATAATTAGACTTGTAATTAATTTAGGGATTATAAATTGTAGGTGAAGAATTCGTAGACGAGGGCTACGTGTATCTTTAGGAGCTATCGTGATATTGGTCGTGCTACTTGAGGTGAGTAAATATGCCTAACCTAGTGTGCCCGTCCTTCTTTCGTGTCCAATTATTTTATGATTTTTACGTCTCAAAATGTGATTTGTGATTTAAATGCTTGACTTGATATTTCAATTACTTGTTTGTTAATTCTTTTGGAAATTGTCACATGAGATTAATAATACGTAATAACGTAAAGTGATAACAGTTGTGCGGCGGAACCCTATTCAAATTCTTCTATATATTGTGATTAGTATATTTGGCTCGGTTGCCATTGCCCCGAGTCGCACCATGTACTCACCCTTCTGGCCGCTAGAGTCTTAAGGGGGTGTCGACACTTAAGGTCTTGGTTGCATGCGAGATGGTTGGTTCTATATTATTGGATTGGTTTGTTCCCCGCTACAACTAAATAATAAATGTGGATTTTTCATATGGATGATGGATGGACTTGGTTTATTTTGGAAAATATGGAAATGGATTGGGAATATTAAATAATGAGTTGGATAATTTATATTGGTCATTTGAAACGATTTGTTGTTTACTTACTCATTATTCCTCTTTTTATTAAAATAAAATATGCCTCTTTCCGATTTACATGTTGGGGTGTTTACTTGCTCAGCGTTTGTGCTGACTTTGGAAAAACTGCGGTCTTGTTTCTTTCCCCCGCAGGTCTAGGTGAAGGGAGCTCGGCTTAAGGGAATATCGCGGACTCACCTAGCTATCTAGTATTTAAATAATTGAAACACCTAGACAATTGTTTCATCTTGTTTATTAGTATGCATAATTTCACTTTGGAAGACTTCTGGTTTGTAATAAATAATTATGTGATGTTTGTTTTGTTTACCATTCGTTCCCTTGCATCCGGGAGCAATCTCGGGCGCGGGACGGCATTCCCGTATCTCTCCCCACGGCGAGGTGCGGGGTGTCGCACCAGCGGCTCTGCTGCTGTTGCTGCTGGGTTTCTTCGTCTTCTGATGGCTCTGTCTAGCAAGGCAGAGAGGGGAGAGGGGGAGAGAGCAGGGGAAAGAGAGATATGGATGGCCAGTGGTGGTGGCGATGATTTTTCTGGCGGTTCTCCGATGGTGGCAACGGCGGTAGTGGCTGCTTGCTGCCGCTGCTTTTGCTGTTCCTCCTGGTCCGTGGGTGATCATAAAAGATAGGGAGGTAGATATGGAGGTGAGATAGAAGAGAATTTGGAGGTGGTAGTGGTCGGGTTTGCGGCGGGTTACCGGCGGTGGCAGCGGCGGCCTGCTGCTGCTATTGTTATATGTTGTTTCTTCTGCTCCGGTGGACAGAGAGAGAGAGACAGAGAGATGGTGGTGAGGTGGTGTTGGTGGCGTCGGGGGTGAGGGTGGTGGTGCTTGTTTCCGGAGGTGATGGTGGTGGTGGGTTTCTCTCGGTCCAAACAGAGGAGAGAGAGAGACAGTGAGATGGAGGGAGAGATGGTGGTGGCAGAGGGGGTGGAGATGGTGGTGGGGTGTTGTCGGGTGTGTTTGCCGAAGAAGAGAAGGAGAGGGTGAAGATATATAAGAGGGAGAGGAGAGAGAGAGGGACGGGGAGAGAGAGAGAGGGAGAGGAGAGAGTGACGGGGAGATAGAGAGAGAGGGAGAGAGAAAAAGAAACGTTGGGGAACAAAATCTTGGCAGGTCTTGAAGAATGAGAGTGTGTTTATTTTATTCACTTATTGCTATTTACCCATTAGGCTATATTGTTTATGTCAAATACAACTATCACCCCGGTCTAATAACTAATTAATGTTATCTAAAATTACAAACACCTCCCCACGCGACATGTATTTTGAAAATAACCGCTTAAATTTACGAAAAATTCATTAATTAACATATAATGAAAACGGAGTATTACAAGCAAATACTCTTAAGACAGTAAAATCATTTGAAGAAGATTGCATAGCCAGGTACGAGGTCCCAACCACCTCATTAACACCCCATTTTTGCTCTTAAAAATATTTGCTTCCTCACCCTTCTATCACTATCACTCTTTAATTATTCTCCCTGATTTGTTCTTCTTGCCCTGTCCAAATGGGGAGTTTATTCCCTTTTTCCACCTGCTTTTCTCCAATTTCACCACTTCTGTACCCTGCTTAAAATAGAAATAAAAACCATAATTTGATCGTGTAGTTGTTACCAATCCTCACAAGCCTGCAATATGTCTTAACCGACCAGTCCACCTCCCAAAGATCGAAACCGCCGTAGTCTTCGCACTACCCTCCCTCCCTCAACCCTTCGACAATATGGTGCTAACCATAACCGGGTTAATCATATTAACATTCTTGACTATCGTTATTTCGAAGACGATCACATGGAAACAATGGTGAATTCCATTTGGCACTTCCGTTCTGGCATTCATGTTATCGGTCATTTCGAGCAAATTTTCTTGCTCTTCTTCAACAACGCCAACAAGTGCATCGTAGTCCTTAGAAGCGGACCGTACGTATCCGAGGGAGTAACTCTCGTGGCATTGGGTTTATGAATCCCTCTACACTCCATTTCCGTCAACCATATCTCAACTTTGTTGAAACTTCGGGGGGGGGGGGGGGTCCTCTTCACAGTTTCACCTAGTAGATAGGTGATTTCTTCGACAACTTCATTGGACCCGTTATCCACGTTGATACCTCTTTGGTTTCTTCAAGGGAGCACTATTCCTTCGAGTACAATATGGATTGACCATAACCTCCCTGTTCTCGGTGACTTTTACTTGGAGGAACTCTCAGACCAATTGTTATGGATCGAATGCCTATATGAGAACGTGTTCCATGTGTGCCAGGGATGGGGAATCATTGGCCACACCATCCACATATGTAGACCACCCCCCCCCCCCCCGACCAAGCTCGAGCCACCATCGACCGTATCATCGTTCGTCTGGCTAACGAAGCCAACGACGATCTCCACTCCGAGCCATGACTTAGCATCTACGGAACCTTGGTGCACCCATCAAACCTCCCACCAAATAACCAACAGAACTGTTGTAATATCCCGTCCCACATTGAGATATTGTGGATGAGATGTGTGGTATATAGTACTCCTTGTGGATTACTACTAGCACCTTCAAGGCTTAAGCATTTTTATCCGGTGGTACGGGTAAATAAGTTGTTGGGACAGTAATCCGCCAGGTTGTTACAAATGGTATCAGAGCCGACCCTGGTCCTGCAAGGGCTCCGTGGCGGTTTGCCGCCAAGGGGAAACATGACTGGGCAGTCTCGACGAGGATGTCGAGTATATAAGGTGGGGGGATTGTAATATCCCGTCCCACATCGAAATATTGTGGTTGAGATGTGAGGTATATAGTACTCCTTGTAGATTACTACTAGCACCTTCAAGGCTTAAGCATTTTTATCCGGTGGTACGGGTAAAGAAGTTGTTGGGACAGTGATCCACGGGTGTTACAACCGTTTTTCACCTGCACCAATTGACATAAACCAGAGAAACTTATTTGGCTTAGATGAAATTTTCAACCCCCACCTCCATCACCACCATAACATGGAAACTAACCCCCTCTACTCCCGTCAACAAAACAACTTTGATGCTTTTCTCGCCTCGTACTAAAGATCTTGGGATAACAATCCAAACAACATTGAGCCCCATCATTCATACATCCTCCAAACTACCACCTCATCGATGACGAGTTTCAACCCCACAAAGAAATACCACCGGAATTCGAAGTACACCGAGCATTCAAAGATATCCTTGTCCAGGCAAGAAGACAACTCTTCTTTTCACCCATTCGCAACCCCAACTCCGAACATGTTTCTACAGTGTTGCCAGCAGCACCGCCTTCCCTGAAAGGTCCCTCACTGCCGATAGTTTTTGCTTCATCCCCAATGATCGATCTTTTGCAAGGATTAAACTCTTACACCAGAAAACGAGCTTCATACTGAATACGAAAGGTGGTACGACTATCTCTCACTACACACTAACAACGTCAGAGCCCTCACAAGCAACCCAACCGCTACCCTAACTACTGCCAATAACCGGGCATGAACCCCGTTACCATAATATGAAAGAGTTGAACATGAAACTATATGGGCTGATTAAATTACAAATGGCCCAAAACCCTTCACCCCCTACTTGTTTGAAACCCCCTAACCCAACAATTGTCTTCTTCCAACCCAGTCAAACCATCAACTAACCTTTCCCTTCAAAGCCCACAAAACCCACCTATTACTCCTCTTGATACTCAAAACAACGTCGCTACCCCCCATCCCTCCAGCAACTCCAGTGTTACAAGTAAGAAGGTGTCGATTTGTGCGCGTACAAGATCGAATTTAAACCATTCCATGCTGAAACTCCCCCTTGAACACCAGCCTCTCTCTGACAAACCCCCAGCCCCGCGACCCAGATGGTCATTTTTACAGAAAATGACTACTTGGGCAAAGGAAAAGACAAAGCGGACGACAACCGGGATATCTCCTCCGATGAGGACTCCACACCCATAAGCCTTTCTCTCGGACGTCGACAAGGGAAACACAGCGAAGAGATTGGCTCGACAAAAAGACTAAAGCTTTTCAGCAACATGGAAATAGGAGAACCAAACCTCCCCAACTACTCAAACCATCACCTTCGTGACTCGAGCCCAAACTCCTTGCCACCGAGATCCCATAAAAAAAAGAATATCTAGATTTGAAACTCCAATTCCTGATAGCAATGCCTCACATTACACTCCAACAAATCACCACAAACTTACCCTTGGTCAATACCCAGACCCCACAGTGAATGACCAAGAAATGTTCAACATTGATTCAAACATGACAGCTTGGAGCACTGCATAACAAGTTTTTGAGATGATCCTGAAGTACCCTGTTTTTCATTATAGGATTAAAATAATATTTTAGAGACTTTGAGGGGAGATATTATGAGTAAAGAGTCTTTTGGGGGAGTTATTGTGAATTAATTACAAGTTGGGGACTTTTGGAGAAGTACTATAAAGTTAGTTAGGACTAAACTCAATAAGTTTAGTTTCTAATGGAATTGTTTCCAAAAACCCTAGAATCATTTTCCTACTCTTATTCCTTTTCCCTTTTTCTTCTCTATTACTTTTCTTTTATTTTTCTTCTTCTCCTACCCGTGCTCTCTCTCTCTATTGTGTCTTGGACCCGACACCGCAGCCAAGCGACGACGCCGTCGGCCTCCTCTGCTTTTCTTTTTCTCTTTGTTTGATGAGTTCCTTATCTTCTATTATTTTATTATCTATCTCTTAATATCAATTCTCTCTATTTTGTATGATGATCACAATCAATGTGATTCTTACCCAAGTTATTGTGTATTTTCAGTTACACCGTTGAGATCACCATTACAATCTTGTTACTGGTATGTGAATCAAAACATTGGTTTAATTCTTCATCTCAATACTTCAATTATTCATACTGTTAGTCTCATCATTCATGAAGTTGTAGGATCAACATTTATGGGCAAAACCCTAATTATGGAGAGGATGTTTAAATAATTGTTTTGGGTGATTTGGTAATTATAATATATGGGTAATAATCTGATCTGAAGTGGGTAATCATTTTACATTGACGTTAGATAAGGTATGATTAACTTGATGTTTTGGAGTCACGTTTTTGCGAAAATCCTGAATTTTCGTATTGGTAATGGAATTGTGACTAGTAGGTTAAAATGGGCATATCTTTTGATCCGGGAAGCGAAATTTGAATCATTTTGATGCTAAACTTATTTTTCACACTGTTTTGGATCCATTGAAACTATTACTGAGTCATGATCTGTTTGGGAAGTTGTAATAATAAATTAGTGAAGTTATGTTAGGTTATGTGCATATTAGTTATGGGATTTTGGAGCAAGTTTTGGATTGTATTTTGGAGCATGGATTAAATGGGTGATATATAGACATTCAAACCAACTATAGGCGTTGTTTATCTATATGTAGCACTAGGGGATTGCCCGTGCCCGAGGGCACTACCCCAAAAACACGTATCACCTATTGTAATGTCATAAATAAAATTAGTATTTTCATCTACAAATATGGGCAGAAAAAGAAGACAACACAAATAATTGTATTAAATAATCAATAACAAAGAAATCCATTTTTTTATAATTATGATAAAAGGAGTGGGTAGTTAAGTAGTGGGTAGTTAAGTGGGTGGTAGGTGAGATCTAAGGGTTGGGGTTAATTTAATCTAACGGTCTAAAAGACATTTTAAAGTCAACTGTCCTAATTTATAATATAGATTGTGTTTTGATGAGTGCATATCTAATACGTAGGAGACGTTTTCGTTGACGAATGATACGTCGAGTACTACTATGGAGTAATTTGCTTTTGCTTGTGAATCAAGAGGAGTTGATATGCCAAGCCTTTACCTTCATTTTCTTTCGTGTCTACCCGATGTTTTATTAGTACGTCTCAAAATGTGTTTCATGATTATATGCTTTACATGGAAGTTGATTTTACTTGCAGTATTATTTTTGAGCAATTACTTGGTATATGTATTAATGCGTAATGACGTAAAGTGGAAAAAGATGTACAAAAATTAATAATGTGACATGAGCAGTTGAAGGTTTGACTTTGGTCTTCCGGCTTCTTTATTTTTATATCGTTTAGCCTATGGTCACTCGAATGGCAGTTGTCGTGCTGACTCCAGTCACCCGGCTTCTTTACTTTTAGTATATACACGTTTGTTAATGAGCCCCGAGTCGCTCTTAGTTCACCTCTCTGACCGTTTGAGTCTTACGGGAGTGTCGATACTTAAGGTCTATGGCCAATTTTGTTGATGTTGGTTACTCTTCTTCATATAACAAAGCAAAGTACAACATGTTATTTGTTGAAGGATATGTTTCTTTTATTGGAAAATATTAACAAGAAAGTTTTGGAAGAAATAATTTTTGACAAGTATAAAGGAAGTTAAGGGAGTGGATAAGTTTAGATGGTTGTTTTATTTCAAATACTCTTACTATTTATTTTTGAAATAATACTTATCATTCTTATTCGTCTTTACTTGCTTGGGTGTATCTATCTCAGTATTTGTTGTTAATTTTCAAATTGTGGTGTCTTTTGTTTTCTTTCCACACCAACAGGTTCCGGTGATGGAGGCATGATCTAGTGGGAAGGTTACACTTTTATTTTGGCTTAGTAGTAATCACGCAACAATTAGAAGTTTACTTTAGTTGGTAATGTTTCATGCCCGGGTTGTGCCACTGGGTGTTGAATAATTTACATGTAAATACTTTATGTAAGTATGAATTAGTATTTGGTTGAATACTTGCCTTTATTTAAACATTGTCATGTGGGAGGAATTCTCGAGTGCGGAGTGGCACCTCTTCAAATTCTCAGGGGGTGGAATTTGGGGGTGTTACAGACCCTGATGGCTTGATTCCACAGCAAAATAGAGGAACAAGATTCTACCCAGGTGGAGATTGTTCAAAAATTCCCACCACATCAATAAAAATCCTTAGTTGGAATTGCAGGGGTCTCGGCCAGCCACTGACAGTTAAAATGCCAAGCAAAAGTTCAACCATGAACTCTCTTTTTGTCAGAAACAAAAAATTGTATGCAAGATATCACTCTACTAAGTAACAGCCATGGGTACAACAGTTTTGCGGGCAACCATGGAGAAGACAACAAAGGCAGTCTATGGGTAGCATGTCATTACTCTAGTAACATATCCCACATGTACTCCTGCTAGTGGTTTGTCGTCCTGATTATTAAAAACTCTACTTCATACGTTTGTCGTCCTTTTCTCTTTATGGCCAACAAAAATTGAGCACCAGCAAGAGATTTTTAACCTGGTTCTTCAAAAAATTAAAGCCTGCAGTTTATCATATGCAATCATTGGAGATTTTAACCAAGTGCCAAGTGCAAGGGAAAAGATGAGTACAAACTCAAGAACCATTAAAAGGACATCCACTTTCTGAAGATTTCAGATTGACGCATATTTATTATAATTGCCACCTAAATGTGTTTTCTTTACTTGGACAAGAACAAAAAAGGGCGGGAATGCACTTATGAGAAATTTGACAAAGCGTTCAACTCTGAAGACTGGTTCATTCGTCACATATGAGTTGTGGTACCGGAGCTCTCATTCAAAGATCAGATCACAATCCTCTTCTCCTTGACACGGATGTTAATAAAAAATGTCAATCGTGACTCACCACCAAATTGGATCATCGACTGCCATCAATGAACTCAATCGAACTACTAGTTGACTAAGTTAGGGTTTATGGTTACTTTCCATTGAGATAAAATTGGATCCGAGCTTCACTAATGAACTCAATCATACTAATAGTTGATCAAATTGAAATGTCAATTGTGACTCACCACTCAACTGGACATCGATCGTCGCTAAACAAATAAATTGAACTACTAGTTTAATGCAGTAGAATTTAGGGTTACTTTCAATTGTGACCAAGTTGAATCATCGATCAACCATGATTAGCTAAATTCTAATAATAGTTGATCAAATTGAAATTCCACCATGAATCATCACCAAATTGGACGCCAGTCTTCACTAATGAACTAAATCGAACTACTAGTTGGTTATGTTAGTGTTTAACGTTAGGGATATTTTCAATTGTGAACAAAATTGGATTATCGATCATCACTAATGCACTAAATCATAGTAATAGTTGATCAAATTTAAATGTGAATTCCCACCACCAAATTGGATAATCGATCTTCACTAATAATCTCAGTCGAACTAGTAACTTGTTATGTTAGGGTTTATAGTTAGGGTTACTTTCAATCGTGACTAGATTGGATCATCGGTCTTCACCAATGAACTCAATCATACATGGAGATTGATAGCATCATTCAAGTAGATACATATTAAGATCGTAAATACATAAGCTTGTAATATGGCTACACCTAATTCCAGCCCGATTAATGTCCATTCTAGAGAAAACGAAGCTTAATCTTCGATTATATCGCGATTCGCCACTCAATTGGATCATCGGTCTCCACTAACGAACTCAATAGTTAGTTGACTAAGTTAGTATTTATGGTCAATGTATTTGTGTCTAAATTGGATCATCAATCTTCACTTATGATCTCAGTCCTACTAATAGTTGATCCAAAATTGTGTTACGCCATCCAATTCGTCGATCTTCACTGATGAACTGAATGCAACAACTAGTTTATCAGATTAGAACATTAATAGGGGAAAACGCAATTGGATTATCGATCTTCACTAATTATCTCAATTGAACTATTCATTCACCAAGTTGGAATGTGAATTGTAACTCATTACCTAAATTAACCACTAATCTGCACGAATGAACTCAAATGAATTACTATTTGACCGGAATCGCCTTTCAAGTGTGGCTCACTATCCAATTCTACTATCTATCATTATTAACGAATTCATTTGAACGACTAGCTGACCGAATTATGATGTCAGTTGATACAGGCGGCGTAATTAGATTGTATGTAATAACATAATAAATTATTACATACAATTTATGCAATAGAAAAATAATAAATATATTTGGCATAGACGGTTCAATTGATAATTGTTGTGTGACCGGTTAACAAACGATAATCGGACCTATTAAACATGTTTGTGAAAAAATTGAACCGTTTATGAATTGATTAATCATGAATATTGCTCTAAACCATGAATTCGGTTTGGTTTGGTTTGGTTTGGTTTGGTTTGGTTTGGTCATTTGAAGCCAATTTTTCTTTTATTTATTACACCCTGATAAATTCAATCGAACTAGTATTAACTAAATTAGACAATATAGTGCAACTAACAACCAAATTACACTATCGGTATTCATTAATGAGTTCAACTGAATATACTACAACCAAATTCGGTAAATGCTATTAATGAATAAAATATGTGTTTTTGAATAACTGTTGATTTCACTTAAATCACAATGTTTACCAACTGGTAGACCCAATTGATCAATCGACACACCAAACACAACTTTTTCATTATTAACAGCAGTTCTAAACCGCTAAGAACACATCTTTTTCTTATTTAACAACTGTTTCTAACCGCCGCATATTTGTGTTCAAGTCAACATCTTCGCTGAAGAGAAATGTCGCTGAAGGGTGACAAAGTTTGCCATGATTTAGGGAACGGAGAGGAGAGAAATGGAGGGAAGCTTGCCCTTCTTCGAAGAGGAGATCGTGAGAACAAGAGGTCATCAGAGATGGCGAAGGGACTAGTACTTCGCACGTGGGTTTTTATGCGTTCAACTGTCGGGGATGAAAGAGAGAGGTTTGAGGGAAGGAGGGTATTGAAATCGCCGGAGATGGCTAAAGCAATCACCAGACGGAGCAGCTCGATGTCGGATTTTGGGTCAGGTCATCGATCGACGATTTATGGTGTGTTGTTTAGTTGAAATTTAGGTTAACTTCTAATTTTGTTATTAAGTTATAATTTTTTCAGTTAAAATTTATACCAAAAATTTTATATTCTATTTTAATATTGTCCACCTATTTGGCAAGAGTTTTAAAAACTCCATTCATTGACAATTCTTTTGAATATGACAAAGTTGGAGGTGACTTGATAATTTTATTTGACTTAAGAGTTCAACACTTCATATCAGATCCAAAAATAGTTAAGGGTTAGAGATTGAGAGATATTTTGGTCGTTAGTGTTGTTAAGACCAACATATTTTGTGATGCAAAATCATTCTTCTCCCTACGTTGGGTTAGTACATATGTACTCAAAGTTCAATTCACAATCATTCGTATGGATACTGCTGCTCCTTCGAACTTTATGATCATGAGTAGTCAACAAATTAAAGTAAAATCTTTGAATCATATTGTGCTCATTCACATGACCAATTTGTTAGTTAGAGGAAAACATTTTTTTAAATTGTATCGTGATGCTTTTAAGGCCCAAAAAAATCAGCTGAATGACAACACAAGTATTATATAGTTGGTTGGACGCGTGGTCTATCTAGGCATGGAAGTTCATGCAGACATGTACTATGTGCGGAGTCTTAGTACCATTGACTCGTGGTCTGATTTAAGCAAGTTTGGAATTTTGACTAGCCAGCATTCGAATAGAAAAAGCTCATGTACATTTTTTTGCATAAACAATCACGATTGCCAGACGAGCGACATATGTATACTGAGTATAATAGTGATGAAAAATAACTACTCAATTAATTGTATACAATTATTAATTAATCAAATATATGTTTTAAGGTTTTTCAAAATTTTGATAATTTTCCATGCAAGAGTCGATATACTACTAACAAACTTGCCACTCTTCAGTTACCGTAAAATTTCAACAATTCAATAAGAAGTTGCTTGAACGCTTGACCTTACTCGGTATCGCCTTTGAGATTAGAAGCTGAAGGCTCTATACGGAGAGGAACCAGCTACTGCAGACACTATTAGTGAACCATCTATATTAACCCTTTATTTGGACTTACTTCCTCAAATTATTTTTCTTTTTTTTTTTTTTGAGAAAACTTCTTCCTCAGATTCATCAACAAAGAAAGGAACGTCGACGCCTACCTATTTCATCCAATATACCGTTTTCATTATTTTAAACCTTTTTGTTTAAGTTACTAGGTATACTTTCCCCTCAAAAAAAAAAGTTACTAGGTATATTTGACTTGGGATATGTTTGGTTACCTTTGAAATTTGGGTAAGAATTGGGTTAGGGGGGGGGGGAGTAGTTGTTTAGAAACAAATGAGGGCCGCGAATGTTATTTTCATAAAGTCGGACCCTCCCTTGTTAAACCCAAAAACTATGAAATTGCAAATTACTCACCTCATACCGAGTTATTTCAATATCAGACTCGTCGACGGGACTCTGCTGCTCCGACTCTTAGCCTCCGCCGCGCCTGTTCGCCTGGTAAGCACCCTCTCTCAAACTTCTGTCTACTCTCGCTAACCTTCTCTCTCTCTCTCTCTCTCTCTCTCCCAGTTCTCTACAGTTTCAGTTTCCTCTCTTCCCTCGTCTTCTTTCTCTAGGTTTTCTTCAATTTCAGTTTGGTTTCACCCACAGCTGATCTCTCTCATGTTCGCATTGGACTGTTTATATTAATTTATCAATCATGATTGATACTAATTAAAAGAATTGGGTGTGAAGCTTATTGTATATCAAGTTAGAATCCAGCGAAACAATCACTTGCTCTCAACATGTTCGTAAAAAGCCCCAGAGAAAAAGCGGTCATTAGTTGTAGTTCATATTTGTGATGCTCACCTTTTATCCAAACAAAGGAATATCGATTTCCTAAAAATTATCTTAGAATTCTAAATTTGTGAATCGCGGGGAATCAAATTCCAAATGCGGATTCATGTTGCCAACAACAGGCTTAGGGTTTACTCCTTGATTTCTAGGGTTTGACCAATTCGGGTATAATCTTCTTTTCTTTTCGGATAAGTGAGGACATTGAGTTGCTAGTTTTTATTTTGTTTGAATTAATTTAGAGTTTTAGGTTGAGTTTTCGTTTTCGTTTTCGTTTTCGTTTTCGTTTTCGTTTTTGTAACTTGAGGAATTTGAAGTAGGGAGATTCCTAAATGTTTTGTAACATTACCAAGATAGAGGGAGTTGATTTTAGCGTAAGACTTCCTAGTCTAGATCATAATACTTTCTCCGATTCTTGATGTAATTTCCTGAGATATGAATTGTTTTTCGAGTGATTATAAATAATACCCACCAGATTGGCATAATGTTGTATTTACTTTTCATCGATTCAGAAGATTTGATGTAAGGTTGGCTTCATTGTTTATGCTGATATGTGGATCTACAATTACCCATTGAATTTGATTTAGAGATTAAAATCATGATTTTGAGGTGTGGCCAATTTGGGCACATTATTTTTTTTTGAATAAGTTGAGAACTTGTTATATGTTTCTAAATTAATTTAGGGTTGTACAATCACTATCCTTGATTTTAGCTCCTGTAAGGCTGTAACTTGGAAAATTTTGTGGCGATATTTCTAAATATTTGTCAACTTTACCAGAATAAAGGGAGTTGATTTTACCCTAACACTAACTAGGTCACAAAAGTTGTCCCATTATTTTTGGCTAGTTCCTGATATTATAGCTGTTTTCGGAGTGATTACACATAATGCCCATCTGTTTGGCATAATGTTGTATTTACTTTCATCTTCAACTTAATGAATTGATGCAAGACTTTGTTTTGGGATGTACAAGGGGACATTTTTTATTTATTTAGTGTTTACAGTCATGATTTGAGGTTTGGTCAATTTGGGTACAGCTCTTATCTTTTTTTTTGGGGGGGGGGGGGGGGGTGATAACCATGGACATCGAGTTTCTCGTTTTAATCTATTTGAACTAGTTAGGGATATACATTCGCCATCCTTGACTTCGGGTTGTGGTTTTATTGGGTGTGTTTGGATTGAAGGTTTATTGGATTGAATTATAATCCTATTTTTGTTTGGGGTTTACACTTATGGTTTTGAGGTTTGGCTATTCTTTTGGGGATAGCTAATGATATTACTTTGCTTGTTGGGATTTTGACTAATTTAGGATTTCACAATTTTTTAGCCGTGATTTTGGGTGATAGTTTCATGGTTGCGCCTAGGGGTTTGAGAAATTTGAGTACTGAGATTTCTAAGTATTTTGAACATTTACCACAATAGAGGGAGCTTATTTTACCCTAGTTATCACTTATAATTTGCTTTCATGAGAAATATTTGTTTCTGTAGTGAATAAGTTATTATACATGATACCCGTCTGATTAAAATATTGTTGTATTTACTTATGCAGTAAAAATGGGGAGCGATTTGAAGACCTGGGTGTCTGACAGGTTGATGTCACTTTTGGGGTACTCGCAGCCAACAGTTGTTCAATACGTCATTGGATTATGTTAGCTCTTTCTCCTTGATATTTGTGCTCGACTTATATTATTTAAGTATTTTATTCCAAAATACAGAAAGAACTGTGGATTATGTCCCTTACATTTGGAAATTCAATGGCAGCAAAATCAGCTTCATCACCCTCCGATTTTGTGGGTAAGCTTGTTGATATTGGATTGTCATCAAGCAGCGAGACGCGTGCCTTTGCTGAAGAGATATTCTCTAAAGTTCCACGTAAAGCTTCCGGTCTCAATGTGAGTTATTTCTACATAAAATTATGTAGATCTGTTGTTTGGACCAATCTATTGTTTTCAGTAGTCTCTAAGTTTGCGAGATTTATTTTTCCTGCTCCTTGCTGTTATCCTTGTCGGTGAATCATCAGAATTACCAGAAAGAAGAGAGAGAGGCAGCAATGTTAGCTAAGAAGCAAAAGACTTACACACTCTTGGAGGGTGATGATGAAGATGCCGGTGGTGCTGCAAACAATGCACCTGCTCCTGTAGTTCCTCAGTCCAGAAAAGGGGATACACATAAGAAGCGTTTTAGGAAAAAGACCGAGATCGAGGATGATATAGATGATGAGGTATGACGATTATTTTCTTACTAATAAATTTTAGTTTCTTATGCTTAACTGCATTTTCTTTTTATTTCCTTGCAATGACGCGTGCGTCCGTATTTAATGAGCACTTCACTACAGGGAGTTTTAGAACAAGAAGAGAAAAGACGTGTCAAAAGACGGATATCTCCGGATGAGGATGATGGATCTGAGGTACTTTCTCTAACGATGTTTAAACTCATAAACAATATCAGACTATATCAGACATTTTTCAATTTTCGATATCAACTCTGGTAATTTTGTACACCATAGTGGGCAGTTCAACTGGTCGCCAATGTTCCGCTTGGTAATATTATCCTTGTAACCGATTTCTTGTTTTACGTTAGTTGGGCACTTCTATTTCAATTTTCTAATAGCCTGTATTCGGAAGCTATTTTAGCTTCATGTCGAGGCTTTTCTGCTCATATTCTGGTTTTGAGGATGCATGTCTTCTGTCTTTTATTTCTTTTTCTTCATAAGGGATGACATGTTTTTCTACTGTAGTCAGAGGAGGAGAGGTTGAAAGACCAGCGAGAGAGGGAGGAGTTAGAACGCCACATTAGAGAGCGGGATGCAGCATCAACAAAAAAGGTAGCTCTTTTTGTCCAGGTGTTTGTTTTCTGATATCCATATGGGCTGACATGTTTCTGTTGTTTTATATACCATACTTTGGTTTCAACTGATTTCATTTGTCACCAATAATACTCACACAATTGCATGAGTGGTACGATCACTGCTATGCAAGAGGACCAGTCTATTTTTTGTTTGAAAAGGATAAGAAATATCATTAACACAAAGATAAAAGTACGTAGTTTAAGGACTAGTCTATTTTTGAACATCCTGAAATTTTAAAATAAATTCAACTTCTTCTGTATATTAAGTTTGGCAGCTGCTAGCAATTTGGTACTCAAACGAAAAATTGACACCTTCAAACATTAACTAAAAATTAAAGCGATGTTCTTGTGTTGGTCATAATGTTTCACTAAATATTGAATAATTTTTCGAAGCAGGAAAGAAATTTGTGTTCAATTAAGAAAAGTGGTCTCATCACAATACCGTGATGTCAGTTCGAATTTCTATTGATTACGCTTTTACCTAATGGTTTCAGGAATATCTACTACTTAAAATATCTGATTGTTGTTTTCTGGATTGGGTAGGCACATGTCCCAATTTCAGACATTACACCTGCTCTGTATCAGGGGCCTTATCGTGTCCATCCATATAATGTTTAAGTTGAGCTTCTTGCTTATCTTGGAGTCTTGGACCAGACCATTCTGTGAAAAATTAACTTTGTATCACCATGTGTTGATAGCAGGAGCTTTCTGAGCTAGTAGTGCTTGGCGCCTGCTTCTTGTTGTTCGATTAATGAAATTGTGGCTTGGTTAATATATTTTTGACTCTATACATCATTCTGTGTTGTGCATGACCTTTTCCTTTTCTTATATTGTTACAGTTGGCTGAGCATAAACTAACTAAAAAGCAAGAAGGTAAATATTTTCAGACTTTACGTTTTTGATGTTACTATATGTACAAATAGATGTCCATTTTGCTGTTCCAGAAAACCCTAACATTTCAAATATCCCCTGTCTGGATATGTCGCGCCACAGAAGAAGCAAATAGGCGATCGAGTGCCTTAGAGCAAGATGACATTGGAGCCTTAAGGTCTGCAATCTATCCTCTCAGCCCATTTCATCTCTTTCTGCCATTTTGAGATTGTTTTGGTTATGCATTTCCGGCGTGAACTTGTGAATTATTTGTCTGTCAGTTAACTTATACTACTTCTGAAGTAATTGGTTGGTCAATCAGTGATGTAGAAGTTGGTAGATCAACAATTTTGTAATTATAGGAGCATCCCAGGTATTATGTAAAATGGCCAACCTTTTTTATAGGCAAATAGAGGAACTAGCATTGATCTGGTATCAGTTTCCAGAAATAATTGATGTACAATGTCATTCCTCAGCTAATTGAGTAATTAAATGGAGTTCCTGTACCCTTTTATCTTCTACCGCGAGCACCACCATGCTATCGTCACTATATCATTTTTGGCGAACCCATCAATATGCAAGCTGAAGCAAAATTTCAATTGTTATACCCATCAACTTTCTTTCTCCCCCCGTTGCTTTATCGCTTATTTTTATAAGTAAAGATTGTATAATAAGCACAAATAGCTCAAGTAAGATTGATCAATTCATTTGTTGACCATATCACAAAAATCCATGAAGTAGAATTTGAGAAGTTCCCTTAACATCAGAAACGGAAGGTAGACCTAAATTGTTTAATGGGCATATGCTTAGCATAAAACATACATCAATTGCGCTCCCGCCCGATTTGCCAAATTATACACAATGGTGCTACTCGCTAACCGTTCTCGGAGTTGAGCCTTCACAACATGTCAACCAACTTTGTTGCTGCGTTTTCATATCTACTGGTTGTACCCACTGGATCCGGAAAAAGTCTAATATAATTCCCTTAAACCCCTATCAAATGAACAATGCAGGAAGAGGCGTGACTCTGTTTCTTCATCACATTGACACATCACACACCTATTTGCAAACTAGAATCCTCTCATTTGGATTTTCAGTGGCGAGGATAGAGTTCCAAACAACAGTCTAAGCAAAAAAACATCACCTTTAAGGGGGTTTTCGACTTCCACAGCTGTCAAATGGGCTGGAGGACCGCCGAACCGTCCCATTTGAAGGGTGAAGTGAACCGGCCCGGGGTGGTCTTATACCGACCCTAGCCAGTATATAGTGGTCCGGACTGGTTCTTGATTTTGGGGACTGCCGGATCGGCCCAGGCCAGCTCAACAAAAGGTTTGTTAGTTGATTCTTCAGACTGATCTTTTCTAACCGGAATATATATACAGATATTCTTTCAAGAAGGTTAGTTAGTTTATCAAGTATAGTTTATCATGTTTCCGATGCAAAACAAAATCTTTCTAATTAGTTTTCTTCTCGTTATTCCATGAGCAAAATCAGTGTTCCTGGGATACTTTTGAACTGACATCAGGTTCTTATCTTGTTTCTTAATTGGAATAAATCAGTGTGGTCGTGATGAAGTTTCACACTCCGTAAATGTTGAACGCAACGCAGTGCAGAGTGTATGAAATTGGCACCAGTGCTGCAGTCAGTGGTTTATAAGTCCTAGTGTATGCATCGGCTGTAGCTAATGGGTGTGCATGACGACGGGTTACAATTATGATGGTTTAGGGTCGTGGGTGGTTTCGTGTGTGTGAGAGAAAGAGAGATGCCCCTTTGGGGAAAAAAGTGGATTTTTACATGACCATTAATGATGACATAAGCAATTCCAATCCATTCAACTAACACATATTTAGTCAAAAGTCTTAACTATTGCTATTTAGGCAAGCATCGAAAATGTGTTTGTTATCTAGGCGAAGGTGAGGGTGTTCCATAAGTTGCTTAACAGTAGGGGTAGTTTGACCATACCTTCTGCTGTTACTGTGATTTGACTCAATTATTGTGCCATAAAATTTATGTGTTAACTACTAGTAGTAAATTACCCGTCCCGTTGGGACTATTGTAATTTAAAAATGTTATCGTTTGGAATAATATTTTTCATACTCATATTTTCATATGGTATAATTCTAGATAAGGCCAAAAGATAATTACTGAACTTTGAGGGGCCAATGACGAAAAAAGAAAAAAAAGTTAGGAAAAGAGGAAAGTGGCAGAGTCAAGGTCGTGGTGTGGATGTGATAGAATTTGAATGAAACAGGACTCAATCTAGACCATTAAGTTCAAAATAATCTAATGGCTCAAAACAAAACAACAAAACACAAATAAACAGTAAAACACCCTCTTTGGTTAGTATATAGATTGAAGTGGACGTTTCACAGGCATCGGATGCGAATATATATATATATATATATATATATATATATATCTGTGTGTGTGTGTGTGTGTCTTCTTTTTCTTGGAGAACAGAACTTGCTTATGGTAGTCACTTGATACTAGTGGTGACCTATGTGATGTTGCAAAGGCTGTTCGAAAGCTCTCTTCGTACAACAAATTGGTGATGACTAATGACATCAGAAGTGAACTTGCAGAGATTGAGCTTATCCTGTCATAGCCGTAACCCTGAACACATGGGATAGCTATGGTTCATGTCCGGCTGGGAAGGCCTCATTCATAGTTAAATAAGTTAAATTCTAATTCATTTTGTGCAATGAACATTATTGGAGCATTGCTTATCATTCAGACGGGTACCACTCAATAATAAAGGAACACATTTGACTAACCGCTGTTCTTAGTGTAAATATCAACTTTATACTCCTGCCGTGGATGAATAAGATACAAAATGGTTAATGCATGACGAGAAAGTTACCACATGTCTATCCATGTATTTGATAAGTCATACAAATAGCAACCAAAAAGACTTTTTAATGCGACGAAGTCTAACAAGACGGGTTACACATCATCGCATGAGAGGGGAGATGAAAAGGATGAGGTACAAGCTCAACCAGTAATTCGAATACGGGTCATTTTAGTTGGATAATATTTACATCACCAAAGCTCTTTATGTAAAGACTATCGATAATAAATAATCAAATCACGAAGAAACATATTTTTGGTCTTTTAACAAAAATGGGAAAATCATAAACGTCTGTCCTACAAGTGTACTAAGTTCTAATTTAATTATAATCACAAATCCCCGCCCACTAGGAGTTGTACAGCAAAACTTATTTTGGTATGGAGGCATGTCTTAGAATGACACCTTTTTAGTGCATGATGTCTATTATTCCAGATGGCGGGGCCATGTAACTTGGTAATACAGTCATACATATTTCTCACTGAAGACAAAATATTGCTTCAAATGCAACTCAAATCTTTATGCACATTTCCAAGTCTATAATTCATGTATAGGACAACATTATTTGACTTTGAAGAACAAAAATACTCACCTCAACATAGTGGACTTTCCGAAAGAATAACACTTGGTTCGAGCCTTCTCTGCCAGGAAATTTGAAGCTCTTCAAATGGTTTTTCTTTGGGAAGCCTTCTCTTTTTACTCTCTCACCTACACCCCATTCGAGAAAGGAATTTGAAAACTTCAGTCTCGTTTTACCTGGCTTTTCATAGTCGATATTTATTTAGTGAATTATGTCCCTACATACTAGCTCAAAGTAAGAAGCCTATAGAAATAGCTGCCATATGTAACAAAAATTGCACTCAAGCACCTTCTGCTTATCTTAAAACACAAATTAAGTTTTTATAGTGAAACACATTTAATTAGGTCCTGAGACCTATTTGATTTAGCAACTCAACACATAAAATGAGCAGATGGTAATATTTACTTCAAAAAGTTGTTTTATTCCTAAACTAACTAATTCAAAAATATTAGAACAATCTCTCATCACGAGCTTAACCATTTTATTATGTTTATAATTATAAGATTGTCAAACACATAGCTTGTTCTGGAATATTACTTATCCTCTGGCTGGTGGAGACCTTGAAACAAAATTTTAGTGGTAGAAATTGGATCCTTATTGTTCTTTGGTTTTCGCTTTGGTGTAAGACTTTTGTCAAGGATGTGGTATGCATGGTATGATATATGGTTTCTTAGACAGTCCCTTTTACTAGATTTTTGAGTTCTTGTTGGGGGTAACCCGGATTGTCTTTTTCCTTCATTCTTACGTTTCAAATAAGTTTGAAAGAAACACCTTAAAAGGGTGAAATGAATTTTGATGCAAATATGTTATACAATTGATTTTCGAAATGTTACAACCTAAGATGTACCGCGTACAGTCGAATCAAATCTATAATGTGACCCGCAGTTTGTTTGTGCGGGATTACAACTAGTATCGTTTTGTTAAAATTTGCTTATTTCCCGATCTCTCCATTGCCTTTGCTTACTGTAGTGTAAATGCTACTCAGCAAACCTAGTAGTCTTTCTGTAATCTGTGGTAGTCTGTTCTGGCTTCTCCACAAAGGCATTATAGCTGTTTTGGAATTGTCTTACAATGTTAGTGTTATTTTTTTGTCTTTTCAGAAAAGTTTCGAGGCAAGAGTATCTGAAGAAAAGGGAGCAAAAGAAACTCGAGGAGCTGAGGTGTGATATATCCTTAGTTAGCCTTTTTTTCACTACTATCTTTCCAGTTTTAATAATATTTGTGGTGACTCGTGATATTTCCTAGATATCTTAACCCACCATTTTCCGCTGTTGTTCATCTGTTGCTTGGTAATTGCAGAGATGACATAGAGGATGAGCAATATCTTTTTGATGGTGTTAAATTGACTGAAGCTGAGCAACGTGAGCTCAGGTAACAAAACACTGACTTGGCATGTGACATGCTGGTTTCCAAAGTTTTGGTCTTCATGATGTGTTCATGTTTCTTAGTTGCTTTGCTAGCTTGCTGTGTCCCATGACGTAGGTTTTATTTTCTTGTCCTTTTTTATGTTGGTTTTCAACAAAAATGATGATCAAGATAAATCTGAACTATTGGTTGCTGGTAAACAAAAACTTAGTGTGTTACATTTTGTATGTATTATTGCATCTGGAATCAAGCTTTAGGCCATGAAAATAAATTCTCGGAGACAACCTGTTGCTTGCATGCGGACTTGTAAAGGCTGTTGGGTATAGAGATCACTAGACATTAAAAGGACTAGCCGAGGCTTCTTTTGATTAGTTTTAGGGTTCCAGGTATCTTTAGCAGCATGATAGCACATTGTCATTGTCTGCGATGTCTCTACTAGGAGCCTTTTTCCCCCTTTTAGTCAGCATTTTCATTTATCTTCTTTAGGTAATTTGCTCCATGGCATCTTATTTGTCTGTCTTGTAGTTTCTTTCCTTTGATTGCAGAAAATATGAACTATTTCTGTTGACCCTTGGTTAGCTTATTGTACTTTTGTATTCTGGCAGATACAAGAAAGAATTATATGACTTAGTCAAGAAGCGTTCAGAACAGGATGATAACGTGGACGGGGTAATGTAGTGTCTTTCCGTATTGCTTTGAATCCTTGGTTTTGATGTTTCCACTTGGGTCACCGGTTACCCTGATCATCGAGCTCATTTTCTTGACTTTGACCTGTTATGGAAGTGGTAGTGCTCTTTCAGTAGGTTAAATAGAGTGGCATTTCCGCCACATCAATCTCTTCCTTTTGTTGTCTTGTTTTCTTTTGCTTTCAAAAGGCTACAGCAAGACGTCGTAACCTATAATAAGTTTAAACTAGATTCATCATGTTTTTCGTTAATGAATGATATCCGTATTTTCTATTGGTTTCGCTCGACGATTTATAACCGCCTACTCCGATCAAATAAGGGCTTATTATGATAATATGTGGATCGTTCTTACACCCCCCAAAAGAAGTATGAATCACTTGACAATGCATCTAGCATTATCTTTTATTGGTTTTCAAATAATTTTCAGGAGTTCCTCGAGCAAAGGGAACTTATTTGGTGTCTTAGTGAGGATTGAATGCGGAGAATGGGTAGGCTATTAATATTCGTCCTAAAAAAATATGATAGGAAAAAACGAGGAATCTGAGCCAGGGATTTTAAGTTTTTTGTTGAGCGAGGAATGGGAATTGATGTAGCACCTTTTTGGAAATCCTCAGTGAAGCTGTATATAAAGGCCTCACTAATAATGTGGGCCCCAATTTGATCCCGTCGAAATTTTTGCATGGTGAAGTTAAATTGGGGGTGTCGGTTCTAATGGTGTTGTGTGAGGGGGGTACTATATCAAAATTATGATAGAAAATTGGTTTACTATGTCTGAAAACCATCCAACTTTTTTTAATAAAGTCTGAGTTATGCTATACTAGCTATTCTACTCTTGCTACTTCAGTCCAAATTCTCCAGAGATTAAATCTGCCATAAATCTTTAATGTGAGGCTGACAACTGGATATTATTGTTAGATCAGAGACAATAAGGAGAATAATTGTGTTGCTTAAGAAATAATAAGAAACTACTTCTGTTTATATAGACTACTAGAGAAGCTACAAGAAGCAAAGTCTAAGGTAATTGCTATTTGGTCCCTATAGTTCCTATACGCCTCCGCAAGATGGAGTCCCGAGAGGTAACTCCAATCTGGGAACATGCTCTGCTGCAGAGAAGATTGTTTTAGGGTTCTGTGAACAGTATTCGTGAACAGTATTCGTTAACAGTAGATCTTGGTGATGGAGAAGACAACGGCGTTGTCCGGTGGTGCGATGAGCACAGAGAGAGAAGAAGACAACCGGTATTTTGACGACTTGGGTTTTTGGAGAAGGTGCTGATCGATGTTTGATCGGCGGTGAAAGAGGTGGATCACGCAGGTTAGGGTTCCTGCATCTGCTCTGATACCATGTTAGATCAGAGACTAAGGAAAATAATTGTATTGCTTAAGAAAGAATGAGAGACTACATCTGTTTATATAGACTACTAGAGAAGCTTCTAGAAGCCAAGTCTAAGGTAACTGCCATTTAGTCACTATAGTTCCTATAATTATATCCTTACCAGAAAGTAAAATGGACAACATCAATGATGAGACTGAGTTCATCATTAAGGGGGTTGTTTTGTGCCACTATGGTTTGCTTGACAATTGTTGCGCTTGCGCCTCTATGGGGAATATCATAATTTTTGGATTCTGGAATGGTTGAACTTGTGGTCAAGAGATTTAAGCATTAATACTTTCTTACCTATGTCGAATGTATCGATTGATTGTTTATTGCTACAGCCTACGGTTTGGTGCTCTCATCTCTGAGAAAGGTGAAGAAATTGGTGGCGTGTCAATTAGATGGGGAGCACCTTGAGGTGTGTTTGTACTTGTGTGGATGGGTAGTGTCCTGGGGAAAGAGAGGAGTTTACAAAGAGAAGCTGGAAACAGATTCTGTTGAAAATTTACATTATACGTTTGCTTTTTGGGACATGGTTATTAACCTCTTTAATAATAAGTGAGCTATGTGGTGCTAATTAACCTAGGTTTAGCTTGCTTGGTGGTGCTTGCCTTTATGTATAAACCAAAAATCAAAAGAAGCAAATGGTTAAGAACATCCCTTTTTGGACTTGCAGTCAATTGGTGTTGCTTAATGTAGAGACCACAGTGGATACTTTGTTTCCTGAATCCTCAATATCTTGTTTGTTAACTATGTCAGCTTTTTTTCAAGGACCAGGCATTGGTGTTCCTTACTAACCAATATACAAAGTCAGTACCCCTATTATTTAGCTTCAATTGCAGTTTTTATTTTACCTATGTTAGGAAACAGTAGTTAGTCCACGATGATCTAAGCAACTAATCAAAAGGGAAAATCCATCCAATGTACAATCCCTTGTCTCCTTAAAGATGCCAAGAGTCTAACACTAACAGATGATCAACTTGACTCAAAGGAAACCTCGATCTCCACTTTAACATGTGTAGCAGAACACCCCCATCATAAGCAGAGGAGCTGTACTCCTTCAAAAGTCTGCCTATTTGTCTCCATCCAAACAAGTTCTGCAAGAGAGCAAATTCTTGGACATCTTTTCATCATTTTACCAGAAAGAAAACAGCCGGTGAAAAAAAAGTTCAGGGCACGAGGCTGGAGCAACGTAGCATGGCCTAATTGTAGACAAGATCAGGCCACTAAAGGCCATACAGCTTAAGGATGAAGATATACAGAGCACCTGTTATAAAATTGTCTCAGTTATGTCTTCGCTTTGGACTCTATTAAATTAACTGATTATCTTTTCTGGCTTTTCCAAGAAAAGAAGACAGTTGGGAAAAGAAAAAATGGCGTGTTAGTTAATCAGTGTAGTCGGATTCTCTCTCTCATTTTTCTATGAATGTGCTTGTACCCCTTGATATGTATATTTAATATTTTGATTTCTCATAGAAGTTTCTTCTAAATTAGCTGCCAACCACATCTTTTTAATTGTCTCCTGCAGTATAAGATGCCTGACGCATATGATGAAGAAGGGGGCGTAAACCAGGATAAACGATTTGCTGTTGCCTTGCAACGTTACAGGTCAGTTACCATCATGAAACCAAATTGGTGATGCATGTATTCTGCATCTATTAGCTCTTTGACGAAGTATGCATAAGCTACCATTTCTCTGGTGCTCATTTTTTTTTTTTTTGAATTTGAAATTTCGGTATTTAGGGACACAAATGCAGAGGAGAAAATGAATCCATTTGCAGAGCAGGAAGCATGGGAAGATCACCAGATTGGTAATTCTTGATTTATGTCTTGTAAGACTAGCATGGAGTCGGATGTGTTGATTTAATTTTTCTGATGCTATCCCATTGCAGGCAAGGCAACCCTGCAATTTGGCTCTAAGAATCGAAAGCAACAATCAAATGATTATCAGTAAGTCATTCTTCACTTATTTGCTCCATTTGCTGCAGACTTCTTATTGAGAGTGGTTATTGAAATTTATGGGCTTCTGCCGCAGTCTTTGGCTGAATTGCAGCTTACATTTTCCACATTAGTTTTCTATTCAAGGTCTATCGTACATTACCTGTAAATGCTAAATACTGGATATCTTATTAGGCGGTGTTTGCCTTCTCCAGGTTTGTGTTTGAAGACCAGATTGATTTCATAAAAGCATCTGTGATGGACGGGGTGAACGTATGTAGAAGAGGAATAAAGCAGTTCTAGTCCTTCGCTTCATTGTGTTTTTTTGTTAAAGCTTCTTCTTTTTCTTGCAGTATGAAGATGAGGCTACTGAATCCCTCGACGACTCTGAGGCTAAATCGGCATTTGAGAAGCTTCAGGTTTGTGATTCTATTTGTATTCAATAATGCAGATAATTCAAATCCGGTTGTCTAAAATGACTGGAAAATTTGAGATAAACGGGTGACATTGAGATGAAACAGAAACCACTCTATCATTTCCTGGTTGCTAGAGGTTGTGAATCCCATAGTCCTATTAGAGCATCTCCAACCCCATGGGGGGAGGGGGGGGGGGGAGGGGGAATATCGTATAAAAATATGGTTCAACTCCAACCCCACGAGGGGAGGGGGTGCTATGGGGAGAAATTTTGCCTTGGGTGTGGGCATGTCCATGGGGAAATCCCCCCTAACCATGCCATGAGAGCGCCTGCATATTTGTAGCAATGAACAAATTAGATTTAGTGTCAGACTGATTGTTCTACTTCTTACTATGGAGTAGTGACTGAGCTTCAGAAGTTTGTAAGTGATATTGCAACTCTTATTTGTCTTTTTACCTTGTGCATTGTCAGGCGGATAGGAAAACATTGCCTGTCTATCCATATCGTGATGAGTTGCTCAAAGCTATTGAGGAGCATCAGGTTTGCAGTTCTATCTTTTAGAGGTCTCATTTTCCCATTCTACAGCATATTAGCTTTAATACTTTGGTTTTGTAGGTTCTGGTCATTGTTGGGGAGACAGGATCTGGTAAAACTACCCAGATACCTCAATATCTGCATGAGGCTGGGTACTCAAAATCAGGAAAGGTAGAAATACTTCACTTTCGTCGGCATCTCTGTTACATAACTTACATTTAGTATAGCTGACGAGAGTGCTTTGTATCTTTGAGAGATACTTCACCATGTCTTCACTTTTCTTCTATATTATCGATCATGAATCCAAGATTGGAGTAACGATATAGATGGAATTGACAATCTCTCTCATTGCTGTTTATTGATTTTTTGATTGCTGAGAGAGATGTGAAGGAATATTATATTAGCGTCGACCTGGTGTTCTGTAAATGTCTACTGATGACTAAAGAAGAAAGACAATGCCATATAGGTTGCTTATTGTAGCGTTCTTCTCGCAGATTGGATGTACTCAGCCACGAAGAGTTGCTGCTATGAGTGTTGCTGCACGTGTTGCACAAGAAATGGGAGTCAAACTTGGCCATGAGGTATGCAAATTGTTTAGGATGATCACTTTCTGGTATTTTCCTGGTAGTATATAGCTAGACTATTTGTTGTTTGCATCTAAGTCACCTGGAGCGGGAGCGCGAAAGTGTTAAGTTTTGAAGGATTGTGTTTGGGAGCCATGAGAGCGCCTGCATATTGATTTAATTAATATAATTACACAGATTCTTTTTATAGGAGTAACAACCTGCATAGTGAGAAATGCTTTGTGACATGAATGTGAATGGGAAGATAGAATTTGTGATCTATTGATGTGACTGAAAAGCTCCAACATCGATGTAGGAAGCCAATCTGTTCACTTCAATGTGAATACAATTGAGCAGATTGAAATTGTGTACATGAATTGTGTCGTGGAAACAAACAGTTACTTTCTTGGAGGTGCTTATGAAATGCCTCCGTGTCTGCTGTGGATTCATGTGGGCCTATTTAGGATGTGGACTCTGACTGGGCCTAGTATCTAAGTAGTCCAAATTTTCCTTATTGGCTGAGCTAGTCAGAAATTTATTCGGCAATTCGGGCTCTACGATATCCAGAGCACGGTTATATGGCGAATTTGCCTATAAATCGTCGGATCTCATTTTCGGAGCGTGCGCGGCACCCTTGCTAGACATTTCAGATGACTAAGATCTGCATCAGCATAGAAGTATGTTAAACCATTCTGGGAAGCCATTAAGGGTTAGCCAACAACTCACTTTTCGGAGCGTGCGCGGCACCTTGCGATTTGTCCTTTCATTGCGGGAAGCCATTAAGGGTTAGCCAGCAGAAATGTGTGGTACTCCTATCCTGGATGCTGATACCTGTCAGTACTGTTCTGTTCTTTGGTATCATGCATCGAGATTGTAGTGAACAACTCAAAGATGTAGTGACGAGTTTACAGGAGCTGAACTCCAAATGTTTTTTACATATGACCATCTAGGATTGATTTGGTCTAGGAAGAGTTGTACAAAGGCAGCTTATGCAATGTAAGTTTAACCGAAGAAGGATCGCTTCAGATATCTTGTAGTAATTAACGTTATGATGATGAGATAAACAGGGATTTTATCCATAGGATAAGAGCAGGGTGGTTGAAGTGGATTATGACATCTGGAGTGTCTTGTAGCACCAGGGTCCCGGTTAGGCTGAAGAGTGTTTTTTAGGCGATGTATGAGGAAAATGAGAATGATAAGGTGCATGAGTGGCGTAACTGTGAAAGATGGAATACAAAGTAAAACAATCGGGAAGTATCCCGATGTTGCACCAATAGAAGACGTAAAGAAATTTGTTTTAGATGGTGGAAAGACGGAGCTGGAGGAAATTGATCTAACGATCCACGTAGCCGACCCTGTTCAAACTAGAAAATTGTTTGTTGAGTTTTGACATGACTATTATTGCATTTTTATTTATCCTATCTAGGAGGATATAATAAGGTTCCTACTTGAGCAACTTTAATTAACATCCTCACTTACAGGTTGGTTACTCTATTCGTTTTGAGGATTGCACTTCAGACAAGACTGTACTGAAATATATGACCGATGGTATGTTACTTCGGGAATTTCTTGGGGAACCTGATCTCGCTGGTTACAGGTAAGTTATGCTCTAAATTTAGTTTTTTTTCCAGCTACACTCATGCTGTTATTGATATGCTATGTTTTGCTTCTCAGTGTTGTCATGGTGGATGAGGCTCATGAAAGAACTCTCTCGACAGATATCTTGTTCGGTTTAGTCAAGGTTAGTATAATTGTCACTGTGTGCTATATATTGTTAGAAATGTTGCATAGTGAGTGCACTAGGTGGGGTGAGACCTGAACTTTAATATTTGTTGCTTAATGAACAAATATTATCTGGTTTTAACTTGTGCAAAATTAACTGATTGAGTTAATGCTTATTTTGCTAGGGTTCAGATATAGGACAGTAGTGTCAAAAATTTTGCCATTTACTTCTCAGGCATACCGTTCCCATTCCTAAGATACCTAACTTGGGAAATAGTAAAACATATATCTGAATGGGACCGGTATGCCTGAGAACGGTATGCCTAAGTAACTAGTAAGGTCATTCCTAAGTAAGTAGTAAGGTCATTTAGTGGAAACCGAAACAAGATGCTATAGAGAAATATCATGGCCATCTGCGAATGGAACTGTGTGATGGTGAGGTTGGAATCCTTCCCTAAATGTTTGTTTTTGTGTCTGAGAAATCAATTGAGAAATATTTTTACTCTAACTATTTAATGAACGTAATAAATCTTCTCTTTGTGACTTCGCAGTACCGCTAGCTGTTTAAATAATTACATTTATCCCATAAATCTATAGTGTGTACAACTGCAAAGCGCAAACGCTTCAAATGATTGGTTCCGATATGTGGTTAGGCAGAAGAAGCACGTTTTTGCAGCTTAGTAAGGCTTTGTAATACTTCTTAAATTACTCTTCTTGGTGGTTGTTGATGATAAGGTTTCCTTAGAATTTTATTTGGTCTTAGGGCTAGTTTGGGATTGCTGTGGCGGTGCTAGAAGCTGCTGTGGGGAAAACACTGCGGAAAAGCTGATGCAACTTTTAGATAAAATTTTGTTGGGTAAATATTACGTGAAAGCTGCAGTGAAATATTGATATAGTAATTTTGTGTTTGGTAAAATCAACTGTGAAGTTGCTGTGAGAGGGTAAAACGACAAAAATATATGACACGTGTCATTTCGTAAAGATAACTTTTGAAATTTTTAAAATTTGTAAGGTTAGAATCGGTTGTAGATAAATTAATCAAAAGCACTTTCTGGAAAAGTATCTCACCCCTTGCTTCCTGAAAACTCCTGTGGGACAGCAGAAACTGTCCGAAATAGCAGATTTTTTTTTACCAAACGCGCTAAAACTGTTTCTGTTGTCAGAAAGCAGCTGTGCTGGCAGCAGAAGCATTCCCAAACTGGCTCTTACTCAGTGGTGGGAATTTTGAACAAGGGGGGCACTATTTCCCTAATTCAAAAAGTCAAGGGCACCAGTACAGGAATTTTGGCACAACCGGAAGGAGCACTTGTGTAGATTACAAGAGGACATTAGTGTTGAATGTTTTGGAGATTTGGGGGTTTAGTGGAATTTTAGAGCACTCGGAGGTGGCAAGTGCCACCCTGCTAACATTCTGTCTCTGCCCCTGGTCTTTTTCATATTTATAGATGTGACAAGCTTATTTTTGAAAATCTTCCCTTGATTAAAATTTTCTAAATAGTTCTCCTTGGCATGATCTTATCTGGACTTCCCTTTTGTCATATCGCAATTTTTGTGTTGAATAATCTATTTACTTCCAACATTTTTTCTGATTGTTGGTCTTGTTTTTTCATAAGAGGCATAACAAAATTTCTGATTCAGTTTTGGTTGATGGAAAATCCAACTAGCTAATGGTTGTTTCAGAAATTCCTCAGGGCGAGTGGTATCATTTTTATTAGAAACATCTCAGTAAACAACACATATGCATCTGTTTGTGTTGATTGATGGAGGTGCTTTTCATTTTTGTGAAATATGGAAGCTATTCTATTCATTGTTTATTCTGTAACTCAATTGAAATTTTTGGTGATAGGATATTGCACGTTTCCGTCCAGATCTGAAGCTGTTAATCTCTAGTGCTACACTGGACGCCGAGAAGTTCAGTGACTATTTTGATTCTGCCCCAATTTTCAAAATTCCCGGCAGGCGGTTTCCTGTTGAGATAAACTATACAAAAGCACCAGAGGCTGATTATTTAGATGCAGCTATTGTCACAGCTCTTCAGATCCACGTGACCCAGCCACCTGGTGATGGTGATATATTGATCTTCTTCACTGGGCAGGAGGAAATTGAAACAGCAGAGGAGATACTGAAGCATAGGACTAGAGGTCTTGGAACCAAAATTCCAGAACTTATCATATGCCCTATCTATGCAAACCTACCAACAGAACTGCAGGCTAAAATATTTGAGCCCACTCCAGAAGGGGCGCGCAAGGTTGTCCTGGCCACAAATATTGCAGAGACGTCATTAACCATTGATGGAATTAAATATGTTATTGATCCTGGATTTTGCAAAATGAAGTCTTATAATCCTCGTACTGGTATGGAGTCATTGTTGGTTACTCCTATCTCCAAAGCTTCAGCGAATCAGCGGGCTGGCCGATCAGGACGAACAGGTCCTGGGAAGTGCTTCCGCTTATACACTGCATATAACTACTATAATGATTTGGATGACAATACTGTCCCAGAAATACAACGAACAAACCTCGCAAATGTTGTACTTTCTCTTAAAAGTCTTGGCATTCACGACCTTTTGAATTTTGATTTTATGGACCCACCCCCAGCTGAAGCATTGCTTAAGGCCCTGGAGCTGCTTTTTGCTTTGGGTGCATTAAATAAATTGGGCGAGTTGACGAAAGTTGGTAGGAGGATGGCTGAATTTCCGCTTGATCCCATGTTATCCAAAATGATTGTAGCATCCGACAAATATCAATGTTCAGATGATGTTATATCAATTGCCGCAATGCTTTCTATTGGAAACTCGATCTTCTACCGTCCGAAGGACAAACAAGTCCACGCTGACACCGCACGGATGAACTTTCACACTGGAAATGTCGGGGACCATATTGCATTGCTCAAGGTTTGTTATATAACATTGATGTGTTTTCTTCTGGTATTGACAGTCTAAGACTGAATGACTACGTCATTCTTTTATAGCTCTTGTTTCAAGAGTTACTTTCTGATTCGTTAGTGTCTTTCTCTCAGGTATACAGTTCATGGAAAGAAACAAATTTTTCCACCCAGTGGTGTTATGAAAATTACATTCAGGTGCGTGTCACATTAATGTTGTTACTTCTTCACCTATTTCTCCTGAAGAGTGTCAGTAGCTATTCTGAGCAATGCTTGTGTTCATTTGTCTGTGTTTGTTAAACAGCAGGGTGTTTGGCATCTGTATTACCAACCCCTCCCCTGGACTCATAAATAGTCTACTGGGTTACAAAATTATTGTAACCTTGGGTTCTTACCTTGAAGTCTTGAACCCTTCCTTTATTATCTATGCCTTCAATTTCAAAAGCGTTCAACTAATGAAATAGCCAAAGTTGTGCAGACTTGGTAGATTGTCCGGCATACACGCTTTGACACGATGTTACAATTTCTCTCTTTCCCCTTTTTTCCCACTATGTACCTGCAAGGGTTTTAAGGTGGGGCCTTACTTGCTTTGGGCAAGCCTTTAGTAGTAGTGAATCTTCAGTACTTGTGTACCTATTTAAATTATGGGAAACATAGATTGCTTACTTATAGAAATTACTTTAACAATATCCCTATAGTTTAATAATTCATCACATAGACCCGGAAATCAGTTGAAAACAACCAAAGAAAATAAGATAGAAAAATAAGTTCCCAGTATTGTTCCTACATGATATATGAGTATAAAAAATAACCCAATATTGTTGCTGTCGTTGTTATCACTATGACTATGCCCTTTCTCTTAAACTTCGGGAGGGCTGCGAATCCGACGTCCGCATTCATACCCCGATGATATACCCACACCGGATCCAGGTAACCTAGGTAATAGCGCTTGATATGTAAACGCCCGATGTGATACCCACACCGGATCCGGGTAACCTAGGTAATAGCGCTTGATATGTAAACGAATTGCAGAATACATTCTAGCGAAGAGAAGAAAACTTCCGCTTTATTTAAATATGTTCAAATGTGCAATCCCTACGGATGCACAACTAGTGTTATTGCGCTATCACCTCTTGGCTTATGGGATAAGGGAGATTAAACATCTGAATCGACTGGCACATTTGGAATATACAATGTTAACAACTAAGTAAATAAAAGTTGAAGTGTAGCAACCCGAGCGGATTACTGTCCCAGCAACTTCTTTATCCGTACCACTGGATAAAAATGCTTTAGCCTTAAAGGTGCAAGTAGAAGTCCACGAGGTTTACTATATACCAAACATCTAATCCACAATATCTCGATGTGGGACGGGACATTACAATCCCCCCACCTTATATACTCGACGTCCTCGTCGAGTGTGCCCCTTGAAGGTGCTAGTAGTAATCCACAAGGAGTACTATATACCACACATCTAATCCACAGTATCTCGATCTGGGACAAGATATTACAACCCCCTAACCTCATATACTCGACGTCCTCGTCGAGTGTGCCAAAAAATAGGGATGCAACACGAGGACTTCCCAGGGCATAGTTGTCAAAATCTTACGATTCACGATTCGTATCCTACGATTGGATTCGATTCACCCATGAAACGATGCGAATCCCTTAGTGAATCTTTAATGGATAAAAAAATTATTTGAATCCCGATTCAATAGTCCGAATCTTACGATTCAGTTGCGATTCAGACCGATTCTACGATTCACCTTCGATTCATCTGAAAGTCTATTAAGTTGCAGCATCAGTCTAAGAAATAATATTTCCTACATTACGTCCTACATTTATGTATGTTTTGCAAAATGCATTTGTTTTAAATTACTAGTGCATTTTTCTCAAGTCCAACGCTAATAGTTTTTTGTTATTTTCAATCTCCTTGGCATCATGTAGTTCCTTGCTCCACATGCCTGTCCATATCTAGATTATTCTTTATCTTTTAGGTGTGTGAAACTCCAAATCACTAGTTACAGATACGAGTTTCCAATAATTTGAGCTTTCTTTTTGTAAGAATATGAATATTTTTTTCAATAATGTTATAACTTTATTAAATATTTTATTATATCTACATAAAAATATTGCAAACTGAATCTTTACGATTCACAATTCGATTCGATTCACGATTCAGTAAAGGTGAATTTCGATTCACTATCTGAATCCCGATTTGACAACTATGTCCCAGGGGGTCACCCATCCTAGTGCTACTCTCGCCCAAGCACGCTTAACTGCGGAGTTATGATGGGATCCGTTGCATCCTAGTGCTACTCTCGCCCAAGCACACTAGGGTTGTTACATGAAGATTCAGATGACTATTCAGAAATAATCAGGGAATGGCTCTTGAATGATAGATCTAGTACTCAAAAGAAAAATGCAAATTATACTAATTGTATATGCAATTTGAGGATTGTAGTAAATATATTTTCGAAGTTCCAACAATCTCTTCATGTCAATGCAATAAAATGGTGATTGAAGTACAATGTCAACAATTCTTTTGGTAAAGGTGCACTAGAGTACACTAAATCTCCATCGAAAGAATGATACCCCTGTTGTGTTATGTTTGGTTCAGAGTCCTCAGATCTAGCCTACAGATCCGAAACCTTTTAAGCAAGTAGCCATACATGCTTAGAAATCCTACAACTTCACATTTTAGCCAACAGAGAATACGACAACTAGCCCTTACCTAGTTTAACCAGGGTGGGCTACATGGATCTAACTCCTTTAATTGTGTCTGTCCAATTGGAGGAGGAAATGGCTCGAGTCTAGGTGAGGAAATGGCTGTGGGATAAACAATTCTGTTAGAATAAATAGCTTCACGATAGTTATATATATATGGGGATCTTTTCAAGTTTATCAAGGGCACCAATAAAATGTTTTAGGGGAATTGACCTTGAAACTTAGTGAAAAGGGGAGAAAAAGTAGAAAACACTGTATTGATTCACACAACTATAGTAATTTTTTAATTGGACTAATTGTTTTATGTAATGCTAAACAATCAAATATCTAGTGAATTGGATTACTAAGCGATACTGGTAGTTCAGATTGAATAATTAATGTCAATAAAAATGAAAGGAAAATCATCTTCATATCATGGACACAGATTCAACACAAAAAGCAATCAGGAGAAATTTCGATCATTTTTGGCGAACAAAGAGTCAGTTAAAAGATCAGGAGCCTCAGGCGCAACAACTTTTTTAGGTATCCATAATTTTAAAATATTGTAAACTGTTGCCCACTTGCCCTTGAAAGCAGTTATGCTTTTACTAACACCACCTCTTCCCAAAAACCTCCACCTCCAAATTATATACGGTTTGGCTTCACTACTTTCTAAAGTTCCAAAAATCCTCAAATTAGATAAACACATTGCTACGTAAATAACAAGACCGCAAACTATACATAGTGTAGATGAGAGGACAAACTTTGTTTTTGTTAAAATTGGACATTTCTTCTTTGTTTATGTAAGTGGGTTTTTTTTGCATATCTTTTGTAATATTGTTAAGATTTAATGTACAACGCAACAAAATTATTTGGGTCTAAATTAAAATATCTGGGGCCTTAAAGTGCCATGCTATTGAGTATTTTATGTTATGTGCTGGGGAGGGAAAATTGAAATTGTTCAACAAAATACTGGCAGAGTTGATATCTCTGAAATTCTTGGAGGCAAGAGAATCCCGGCTTCCTCTGGCACTACACAAGAGTATACTTCTGTTGCCTTTATAGGGAAAGCCTTGGAGCTTTGGAACTGGTGATATATATGTGTATGCGTGTGTGCGTGTTGTGTGTATACATGTGATGACATAATTAACAATTTAAACTTTCTGTTCTCTATAGAAGGAAAAGCCTATAGTTGAAGTCTGATGAGCATACCAAACTGCAACATGTATGCTGACATTTTTAAAACTCTGAATTGCCTTTCAATTTATTTAATGAAAAGGTTCTGTGGTTGTTTAACTTGCAAGTATTGGTGACATATTCTGCTTATGGATTCAATTTGGTTAATACTTGTTTGTTATATCTTGTTCGTACATCTCAGGTCAGAAGCATGAAGCGTGCTAGAGACATAAGGGATCAATTAGAGGGGCTACTGGAGAGAGTTGAAATTGAACTGTCGTCAAATTCTAATGATCCAGAAGCGATAAAGAAAGCTATTACAGCAGGTTATAGTTGAATTCTTATTTTGCAATTTACTCAAATGTACATTTTGTTGCTGACATTACTGTCATGTCGAGCTTTTGTTTACCCTTTTGTCTTGATATTTCAGGTTTCTTCCCTCATTCTGCAAGGCTTCAGAAGAATGGATCTTATCGAACAGTCAAGCATCCCCAGACTGTTCATATTCACCCTACCTCTGGTCTAGCGCAGGTAATACAATTTAGCCTAATTTCAAAATTAATGGAGAGGATTTGTAAAAAGGAATCTGATGCTTGATTTACGCCTTATAGATGTTCATTATTATTTTGGATAGCTATATAGATGCTCTTGAAGGTTACTATCTATAATATTATAAAGGACACATCTCGCTTAATCCTTGCACCTTGGGCTCTCCGTCCAAATACGTCCTCGTGGTTAGTAAACAAACATTCTAGCTCTGTGATACGTTCTAGAGGGCTAACAGCTCTCAAATCAAAGGATAAAAGGTTATCCCTTTTTCTTCTTCTCCTGCTAAGAACTAGAAGTCAAAGAAAGGCCACCGATTGCTAGTCTGCTACACATGGGAAATTCAGCTGCAGGACTTGATTGGGTTCATTCTCTTTTTGTGGAGTTGGTGAATCTGAGATGGGAGATAAGGTCTGATTCCGTAGCTGAACGGAAAACAGTGGATCAAATAGCCTTAGATAAGGACAGTAAATCTTGAATGCATAAAATTGTTTACCTCAAAGTACTATGATGGCCGCCTTTTGACGTGCCTGTGGAGAGATTACACATGCCAAAAAAATGAAGCCAGTCACAGGACAAAACATATGGCATCATCTACTCTGCAAGCATGAGCATTGAGTTCCATACGACGTACAATTTTTCCTTTTAGCTTCTTTTATCATGTTTGTTTGTCTGCTTTCACTTCCAAAATTTGTTGTGTGTGTGGGTGTGGGTGGGGGGGGGGGGGGGGGGGGGTGGTTGACCTATTGGTTGTTCTGAAGTTGGATAAGCGGAGTTCAAGATGGAGGATTGAAAAGAATGAGGGGAGTCACGGGGTGGTATAGCTTTGATAGGCTTGTTTTGGTTAGAAGGTGGGTTACGTTTGAAAGGTTTGTACAGCTCCTCTCAACGTATGAACAGATATCTCCCCTTTCTGCAGAATAATTTCTGAGTTCAGCTGAAAATTTTGAAATAATGAATAAACAATTTATGATGGGGTAGGCCTGTCAAAGGGCCGGTTCTGGGTAGACTTGTGTCGGGCTGACCCGAACCATGAAAATAAAACCCAAACCCAGAACCGACCCAATAAAATTCATAACCGGTGGGTCTAGAACTAACAGAACCAAGAACCTACGGGTCTAAACCCGTGAACCATTGCGGACCCGCGAGTAACCAAGGCAAGAGTCTTTGCTCTGAAGCCGAAGCGTGGTGGTCAATCGCGTTATACTGAAAATTGGAGAAGATGGAACATAAGAAATGTAGGGGAGAGAGAGAGAGAGAGAGAGAGAGAGAGAATTAATGTGCATGACTGATGGGAGAAGACGAATGAATTAAGGAGAGAGAGAGAGAGAGAGAGAGAGAGAGAGAGAGAGAGAGAGAGAGAGAGAGAGAGAGAGAGAGACTAGTAGTAGGAACTTTTCTTCACCGTGCTCTGCTCCTTCTTCTTCACTCTGTTTTGCAACATGAGAATTATGGAAGTAAGTGAGAAGATGGTGGTGGTTGAGAGGGAGAGAGAGATAACTAATTAACAGAGAGGCGATTGAAGAGTGAATTATAAAAAGATAATGGGGAGAGTTAATTGAGGAAGGTAGATGATCGTGATAAGAAATGAGGGAGAGAGATTTATGGAGAGGCATGGAGATAAGATTGGTTCATTTAGAAGAGAGATAGAGATATTCCTGGAACCGTATAAAGAGATAAAAGAGAATATTTATTAAGAAAAATAAGGAGACGGGAGAGAGAGAGAGAGAGAGAGAGAGAGAGAGAATGAATGAAGTTTAATTTTGTTGGAGAGACTAACGGTATTGAGATAGAGATATACTTGGATTTAGTAGTAGTTAAGGGCAGCGAGAATTACGGGAAATGGCGAAGAAACTGTGCGAGAAATAAAGATTTAAGAAACTTTGTTTGGGTCTGGGTCACCCATCGGGTAAATGGGTAGTACCCAAACCCGAACTGTCACAAAACGGGTCTGTCGGTTTTGGGTTAATGGCAACAATTTCCGGGTCTGGTTCTTGTGGGTCGGGTCTATTTCTCAACGTTCCGGGTCGGTTCTGGGTGGGAACCGACCCATTGACAGCCCTATAGATGGGGAACACTACAAATGTCTGTGGAGGTATAAGTGGCACAGTAAACACATTTTATTTCTTCTCGTTTATTGTCGTTCTGGGAGGGTATCTTCTTTCCTGTTTATAATAGACCAGATTCGAGAGATTAAGAAAGTAGGCTTATTTCCTGGATACGGTTTCTCTTCTACTCTTCTCTTCCTGTCCCTTTTTTTCTGGTAGAATAAAGTTCTTTACTCCATGGTATTCAGACATACCTTTTTATCAATCCAAGTTCTAAACTTATATTATATGCCGTAAAATCTCACGGAAATCAAATATGATAAGGGTGACCACAAGATTTTTGACAGTCATATAGTTTTTCAAATCATACGTGCAATGAAATGCAACCCATAAAATTATATACATTAGGAAATACCAGGCACTGATTATCTAGCAACTTTTCTTCTGTGTTTTCTGGGAATTACATTTTGTTGTTCTGATATTCCAGCACTTAGAATATGTGTGTAAAAAAAGAGGGTATATCAAGAGTTTCTGGACTTTTGTTTGGTTCCATAGAACTTAAGAAAAATAAGTGCACTTGTGGAGAAGTATGTGCTTCTTTTGCCCGTCGAGTCAGCGGAGTGTCATTGCTTCATGCGTTAGGACTTTGGCACAACCATGTGTGTAAAGGTTTGCCAGACGTTTTACATTTAATTAGTTCATAACCGCTTTCTAGTCTTTTGTTCAGAATACTTATTGGATATTTAGTCCTATAAGTTATACCGTTTTGTGGAAGTGCACAAAGCTATCTAAATTTGCTTGAATATCTGTCAAGGAGATATCATAAATCATGTTTGTGTTACTGAAAGTCGTGAATTTTCTAGAGGATTTGACAATATATTTTATTTCCTCCAATAGGTGCTCCCAAGATGGGTTATATATCATGAGTTGGTATTGACATCAAAGGAATACATGCGGCAGGTAAATCTTATGTAATTCTGTATTTTCTTTTCTGCGTATTCTTGATGGTGCCAGTCTGCGTTTAATGACAGTTCCAGTTCAGTAATGTCGTCTGTCACAGCTTAATTATTAAAATTGGATTGCAGGTGACTGAATTAAAGCCTGAATGGTTGGTGGAAATAGCACCGCACTATTATCAACTGAAGGATGTCGAAGACTGTATGTTCCTCTCTTTCTCTGCACCCTCTAATTTTAAATTTTAACTGTTGACACTGTTGAATGAAGCACTAGATGTGGGATGCTGAGGTATCCTATATCTTATGTTTGCACAACTCTATCAGTGAATTCAAATGGTTGTTGCTTCACCCTGTTATCTTTTTTCTTTAGGAGGAATATAGTTTGCAATGTGTTGAAGGTATTGAGTATTGACATGAAAGCAACACAGACAACACTGACGAAGGAATTGACATGAAAGGATAGCAGGAAATACATTTCTTGTATTCATAATAACGGGCTCTAATATTTCGCTAAAATATAATAAACTAAACGAAAAAGACGGGATGCGAGGAAGTAAGTTCCGTGTAGACACAAATAGTATATACATCAGAATTTTAGTAAACAAAATCATCACTAAAACCTAGGCGAATCCTGTCTGCATCAGTGGCCGAATTCATGAATTTGTGAACGTAGTTAGAACCGGTCCAAGGACTGGCCAAATACAGATCTTGTAGTTTACAATAATATCCACCAATATAAATGTTTGAATATAAAGAGTAGACACTAGCATATGATACTGTTCATCAAGGTAAGTACACGGAAAGATTAACCTAATATGCACAGTAAGAATCCAGTGAGCTCTAGCCAATGTACGTAAGTAGGGTTGATTTTGTTGGTACTACAATTCATCATGGGACACGCCGACCGGGTGTAACTTGTCACTTGAAAAATAAAACAAATGTCGTTGCAGGTGTGGGATCTTTTTTTTTTTTTTTTTTTTTTTTTTTTTGAGAAAAAAGGTGTGAGATTCTTACATTTATTTAGAAATGCGTTCTTAAGTAGCAATTTTATCCTTCAAATATAGTGCTTTATCACGTATGATATTTATGATTGTGTTCGTATGTAAACTAACGTAAATAAAAGCCAATCGAACTCGATCACTAATGAAGTTCTGTCTATAACTTATTCAAGATAATATTCTGTTCATGCTCTGTTGTTATGTTAGGAAGAGACTTTCGTGAACAGAAGGACCAACCCTATCTTCTGTGTTAGATTTCTTGCTTTGTATATGGCAAATAGATTTAGCATTTTTCGTGCTGGAGGGCTGAGTCATGAGGGGCTGCCACCAAATCAGTATTGAAAACTGTGGTGGTCGCAGCTACCCCTTTTGGATATTGATGTTAAAGGACATGTAAAGAAGTACTATTTGTTAAATGGTATAACAGATAGTATTTAATACATTCTTCCTTATTTTGATACTGTTGCCTGATTGATACCTTTTCCTGTGGCAGCTACGACGAAGAAAATGCCTCGTGGTGCTGGACGCGCTGCATTGTAGAACTTGAGCGACATCAAAGCAAATTCGAGCACAATCGTACCTCAATGTACTTCTAGCTGTATGATAATCAGGGTACGCTGCTGGCACTATGTTGTTTTGCTGAAGGAACTTCACTATGAAGTCTTCAGAAATCTTGTTCCCTTGAGCATGTAAAACGGTACATATGCTGTCATCATTTTAGCTGGAAAAATGGGTTTTTATCCAACCCTTTTGCATGCCATCATGGACAAGGAGAGCCCTCTGCTGAAGAAAATGACCTGAGAATGCTGAGGAAGAAAAATCAACCGATGGCGCCTAGAGGTGTGTACACTTCACAGCAAAGAAGAAGCTGTAAATTATTTTGGTAGAAGTGGTAGGTTCATTGAGCATTCATGTTGTATATGTGGCTTTTAGTGTCACCTAATTTCATAAATTTTCATCGATTTGTTTCTAATGTTAGGTCTTATAATACCAAGACTGCCCGATAGAATTATGATCGTGTGCAGTAATATGAGCTTCTGCGTCTGGCGAATGTATATAATATGATTAGCATTCTGTTGACTTGTTATATTAGTTTTATTCACTCAGCATGGATTCATCTCAGATATCTGATTTATTTTGTTTCTGAAATTGCCTCTCCCGTGAACTTGTTACCATTTCAATTTTCATATTACAATCAGTTTCTGAAATGGCCTCTTTTTAGCATATTCAATGGGGTACAGGAAAGAGTATCCAGAAAATTGGATATTTACTATCCATTTAGACTGCCAGTTCATTGAACTAACTACTGGGGGTGTATACGAGAGCCTAGTTGAGTTGAACTAGGTCTATGGGATGGTTCGGTGAGCTTAGAAGTAGGCTCAAGCTTTTGTAAACGAGTTGGGCACTAGACAAGAAAAGCTTGTGATGATAGGCTAAAGTTCAGGTCTCAGATAGCTCTAACGAGAAGCTTGTGACGATAGGCTTAAGTTCTGCTCTCAGGTAGCTCTGGAGCTTATTCGTGTTTCAAAAATGAATATAGCCGCGAAAATTACATAAAAACTATCAACAAAAACAATTATATGATGTGACATCACAAGTTGCTTTAGATAATGTAATGTAATGATTACTAAATTATTAATAAAACACAAAATAAAAAGTGATTAGACTTCCGTAATTAGAAATTAAACAAGTCTGGATGGGGGTCTCGTGAATGGGTTGGATTTTCTTTTGTTTGTGCGGGCCTGGAGTTAGGCCATTGATGAGATGAGCTATTTTCCGCTTTACCTCGTTGTTGGGTCTGAAGTTGAGCTACTGATGCATTGTTTGCTTCATCTGCTAATCCATTCTTCTTTAGGTAAATCATGGTATCTAGTTCAAGACTCTTTGTACAAGAATTAATACAACTATCACGTTGGTTTATGCTAGGCCTTTTCGGTCACTCACTTGGGAAACAATTTTGATGGCAAACAAACGCAATTCAATCCCCCAATGTGCTTGGAGAATTAATTATTCACAAGGGCGCATCTAGCCTCTATAAATTCCTTGAGTTGCGAACAAGAGCTATTAAGAAATTGTTTAAGTGTTGCACCTCTCATTAGTTGTATAGCACCACGTGGTGCTCTTTTAGAGCACTAAAGAATTGCTCCATCCACACTCATTTGGTCTACCACTGTTGTTGCTAGCTTGTCATTTCACCGGCTAGCAGCTAACACGAACAAATACCATTTTCTCTGTTTTGTCAGGAGCTCATTCCCGTTTGATTGCCTACTTTCAAGAGATTAGATAACCTCTTCACCTGTGAAGTAAGACCTTCAGTGTCTGCGTCTGATCTCTCTATTCAGTCAGTAAATTACATCATAAACATAACCGACCAAATAGTATCCAATATATTCAAAGGGTTAAAGTTATGCTGCAGCTCTACAACTGAATATGCCTCACTGTATTCACCTAAATTACACTACTACACAACACACAACAGGCGAAACATTAACATTACAGTTCTCCTCAGAGAAGGCAAATGAATAGGATACAATCATCGTGTACAAACTGTACATACAAGCGACTGGTTTGCTCGCTGTCCAATCTGCAAAGCACAGACGAATGGAGGTGAGCTGAATAAATACTGATCAAATAGTAGTTCTCTACCAGAACTAAATGATGTTCCTTTCAGGCTTTACTTACCTACCATCTAGATCCATCAAAAGTTCAAAACATCACACACACAGATATGTCCCAAACTTCACCCTTCACTTATTAACGCAAAATTATGTACAAAGCTTCCTCCACAAACAAATCCGATAAATGCTAGGCATTTGGATTCTTGCTGCATTACCAGAATTACCAAATCAGATCATAGTTATGGAAGAAACTTCTTTGCACACAAAACTTCATTATAAAGTCCTAAACTTGCCTGAATTTTCTATCGGTGACACGTCTGTCAGATTTTTCAGGTCCATCCGTTCCATCAGAACTATGGTACCTGGCAAGTTCGTCATTCACATGCAAGAGACGCTTCTCCGAATTGGCAACCCGCCTGCCAAGATCGCCTTCACCTTGCTGCTTCAAGAAGCTGATTTTCTCCTGAAAGAGATTATTTTGCACTTCAGCTACAGAATCTTATCAGTGATGTGGTGGCAATGTAGAGGGGTGTGTGTGTGTGTGTGTGTGTGTGTGTGAGAGAGAGAGAGAGAGAGAGAGAGAAATTTTGCAAAGAAACTAAAGCCCTGCCTTGTTCTTCTGTTTTTGAATACGTAATGCCGTAGTCTGTTGTCCAAATAGTTTCTTTAGCATCTCATCATTTTCTGCAATCCTCCTCTTTAAGTTGTGGTTGTCGACCTGAAAATGGGATAGAATAAAGCTGTAGGAACTTGACGTGGAAAAATAATGTTTGGATAAGATAATAATTTGGCAATAAAGATGCCAACATGTATTACCTTCAACATTTCATTCTGTGCAGTGATCAACTGATCTCGTTCTTGTAACTGTTCAACAGTGACCTGGGCATCAAGTGTATCTGCTTGTCTTCTATTGACTTCTGCGATGCACCTAAATAGGAATCCAAGCAAACACTCAAAATACAGAATGCAAGACAAATCGCCAGTGTTGCTGCAATGTGATGAAGAGACCGATTGATGGAGTGGTTGATGAAACAACAACACCACCCTAGGTGCACTCCAGGATGTACGAACTACAACAGTAATGTCAGTGTCATGAAAGGAGCGGGGTCCAGAAAACACGTGTTTATGGCTAAACAAGGCCTGGGCACTGGAAGGAGTTTTGAGGCAGAATTTTTTACAGGGCTTCCATCCCTCCACCCCTAGGTGCGGAAGTAGTAGTATGCTGGTAGCTCTCTGAGTATTTCATGGCCAGACTTAGTGTAAAACCCTGAGCTGTAGAACTTTAGCGAATAACACTGTTTGTGGATCAGTCATACATTCCAGTGAAGGTAATTCTCGACATACATACAAGACAGCATATAAGAACGAAACACATGGATCATGGACCAGATATTTTCAGTTTCGTTCTCTTCTAACTGGCTTCCTTCTCTCAAACATTTTACCAATTACCCTTTAGGAACATCTAGCTTCGTTTGATCAGAAGTGGCCATAAACAGTTAGATGCTAACCAAGCATACCTCACATCTCCATAGACTTCTCACTTCAGGCTGTAATGATGATCTAGTTTTATTGAAGATACTTGTGTTGCTTTTACTCCCTCTGTCCCAAGGGATCTTATCATCCGTCCTTTAATTTGAAAGTTGTATAACTTTCCACCAGTATTGCCCATAAATTTATTGAGATTATTACTTACGTGTACAGAAAGAATGGAAACCGAAATTTGGATCTGAATGCTTAGTTCTAATAATCGTACAATTTGAATCTGATTAGCTATCAAACTATGTGAATTCGTTAATGAATTTTAATTATTATATATTTAATCAGAAACAAGACTAAGGATGTTGAATCGTATCAATCTATAGTGCTTCAGACTGGTTTATATGATTCATCATCATTTAGGTTAGTTGAGTCTAATTGAGTAAGAACCCTTCAAAATAAAATACCTCTCCTTTTATAATGCCTTGTACGTTATTTAGAAACCAGGGTTAACTTCACTTGGTATTATGTTTCCATAGATTTAATACTTGCTTCATTTGTTTAGCATTATATTCCCTCTATCCCATTTAATCCGTCCGGTTTGACTTTTTAGGCAAATGACAGAAGAACTTGTTTAACTGTTCATAATGTTGTAGACTAACGATAACTACACGCCATTATCAAAAGGTTAACAAGTTCTTGTATCATATATCTAATCAAATCACATAGTCAAAATGAGCTGAAAAGTCAAACATGGCTTATAAAATGGGACGGAGGGAGTATGTTTTAGTGGTGTAAACCGTCTGATTACTCATTATTGTTGCAACATTTTGTAAACTCCTCTTTGTTTAGTGTTATAAATTTACATATGTACATATATTTGTTCAGATCGGCCCACATCTTCAAAATATGTCTCGAAATGTAAGGTTGATTATCAAGGCAGCCAAAATGATCAGGGATCAACTCTAAATGGTGCCCCAGATGGACAAAACACATAGGTTAACATTTGATTAGTGACATATTATAGACATCAAAATACATGTACTTGAAAATGATTGAGACAGTTGTAAGACAAATGAACCCTCGTGAGAAGATAAATAAGACAGCCTGCTGTTGCACCTATCCAAATGAGCATGTGAAATATCCGAAGACATAATCTAAGTAATGACATTAGGAGCACTCGGTATGTCTACTAGAAAATTCAACTTCTTATTCGCCAAATAATAACTTCGTGATTTTTTGGCACCCCCAAAACATAGCAGGAGTGTGTGAGGGGCAGAGGAATCATGTTTGAAGAAAAGTTTGAGGTGAAATAAGGTATCAATGGGGTCCCCAGAGTGTAAACACTACTATATCTGGTAAGATAGCCTACTTCTACATCACAGACGAGAAACATAATTGACAGGTAACAGTCAAGAGGAGATCAAATCTCAAACGTCTGCATAGACATTCGTAGTAAGCAAAGTAAAAGTAAATCATCATAAGATAAATTACCTCTCTCTTTCGTCAAGTAAACCATCGATCTGCCTTCTAAGATTGAGAATTTCTTGCTCCTTAAACAGTAATAGTGTATCAATAATTAAATGCAGAAGTCAGGTTAGTATGTATCAAGTGGCTTATGCAAACATTGTCAATTTACCATTTCCATAGACTCGTGTACTTGCTGCTGAGCATCCTCCACCAACTTCTGGACGTGATATTGTTCTATCAAATTCTGCAACAGTCAAAGGGCCATGCATGCAAATTGGTGAAATAGACTTTGCAAAAATCTTCCTTCAAAGTGCTAATTTGAAACTTACAGCATAGTTCGTCATGTCCACTTTGACACCAAGTAAATCACGAATGACGTCATGTGTCATGTTCTCTGTTGCAGCTAGTCTAGCATTCAGCATACATACCTGCACAGTTTTAGTACCAAGAGGAATTAGTTGAGGATGAAGTTTTTGGCAAATCAATAATGAAGAATTGATCTACTAAACTGAATATAACTCTGCACCAGATTCAGAGGTCTTATGGGGGAATTGATGGTTTCCAGAAACACTTGGAGAAAAACTTGAATAAAAGAGCAGCGTGACATATATTGTAGTGAAGTCTATTTCTCACATGCCTGAACACACAAACGACTATGTTATCTGACTACTTTACCTCTTTCTGCCTACTTGTTGCCAGTGCCTCCAGCTCTTCTACACGATGCCTGGCCATTGACAGCTCTTGATCCTTCTCCAAATTCATCTGCTGAACCAAATTTGTGATACATCTGAATGGAGAGCCAGAACCCCTTGGCCTCATTGTGATTTTGTCTGTTTTATCTAATGTCAATGTTGCAGATGTCAAGGTTGATTCACTTTTTACTTCCCGGACCATTGCTTCTAAGGTCTTGTACTGTTAGAGAGAACTAGATCAGAAAATGTACACATCTTAAAAATATGTGAAGTATATTCTTACTTCCTATTATGATGAAAAACAATCCAACTTGGCATTTGTGGCTGTATCAGACAGGACGAATAATTCGCTGAAATTGTGGGTAATGCAGATCGTACATGTAACATTGCAATGACACATCTTGAACTTCTTTGATGGGGCTTCTAAAAATTAAATTAGGAATATACCTTCTGTTGATATTGTGATGCCTGCGCTTCAGCATGCAAAACCAATTCGGAGATATAATCTTTGCATTGTTTTACCTGCAAATAAAAGCACCGGTTTTAAGGTAATAGAAAAAGTGGGTCATGAAAGATGGGTTATATAACTTTAAGATAACTTTCTCCTCTGAGATCCGAATTTTCTGGGACAGGAGCTCTCTACCTGTGAAATCTGTTCATCTCTTTCTTGCTCAAGAAGTTTTATCTGCTTCTGAGCCTCATGTAGCTCCAGGGACTTCCTGTGCAATTGCCTGCAATAGAACCATTTTCAATGACTAAGAGAATGCAAACAGAATCATTTCAATGTATAAAAATCTAACTGTTTTCAAGTCTAACCTAGCAAGTCCGTCTTCAACTTGATCTTCTTTGCATGAGCTTTCAGAACCCATAGTCTCCGTGAAGCTTTCAACTGTTGTCATTCTTCGTTTCAGTGCTTGAAGCTCCAGTTCTAGCGAATCTCTTATCACTTTCTGCTTTTCTACCTCCTCCTCCATTTCATACACCTAACAACAGAAGCAGGCCATTTATTTGGTCAAAGACAGGCAAAATTAAATATAAGAGAAAAATTAAACTCAAGTGCAAGTAGAAAGCTTTTTTCCATCGTGCAAAACTATTGTGATCGAAAGCCCGAACCTATTTCGACAAAGTGAAATGAAAAAGTAAGAGCAAACTACAAGTAAACAAAGTTGTAGCCTAAAATGAAATTATGTGATGATGGTCCCAGTTTACTATTAAACAAAGCTGTAACGTAAGATGAATTGTGTATAGTCCCACAGTGTTTGGAGTCATTTGAAATATTCCAGAGCTCAAGATGATGATCAAGGGTTGAAAAGATATCACAAGATCAATGGTGAGGATCCATAAGAAGGTGCATAGGCCACATCATTCCCTCAAGTTTCTTTTCCTCTGTGTACCTAATGCCTAGCTGGCTAGCTCCTTTATAATATAGGATTTCAATATAATGATACACGGCTGTAAATTTTATCTGAGACCTATGATAGGGTTATTCCACGAGCTGGATCTTCCCCGTTTTATGCAGCCCTACCTACATCCTTGTCATATAGGCTAGTACCACCAATTTCAGTCCGTCCCACTGATCCTACTTGACTACAGACCAAGTCTAAGCCACTATTACCGAAAGGTTTAAGCAAAAGATTTAAATAGACGTCTTTAAACAATAAATGATCTATGGATTTTCATAATAACAGTAGTTCGTATTTAAAAATTTTGACCAAAGGTCCAAAGGTTTGGGTAAAAGCAACTTATTGGACCAGTGGTCCACTTCAAACATGAGAAAAAGGAAACTTAAATTTGATATTGATTTCAGAAATGTAGAAATTGTTAGTACACCACTATTATATTTGAGTGAATATCTTACCTTCTTCTCCAATACATTGACAGTAGACTCGAGCTCCTGCACTGAATATTCTAAAATCTTAACTTCCTCTTCCTTCTGTTCAGCGTACACTTTGCTTGCCTCCGATTCCTAGAAAAGTTAACTCAAGTTAACATAACATAACTCAATTAGCTGAAACTGAATGAGGTCTTTCACTTATGCATACCTGTCTTGCTTCAACAGCAACAGCTTCATTTTCATCAGCTAATGAGTAGGCCATTTCAAGCTTATGTTGCAGGGAGTTAACATGTCCCCGTAATTGGTCACTCTCAATAGTGACCCTCCTCAAGTCATCCTCGATCTCTTCAATTGATAACAATAACTTTTTCTCCTCTGAAGAATTCCTACGAAGAATTTCATTTTCCAAATTTCTAACAACTTCCCTTTGTTCTTCCAATTGCCCTTCAACATCTGATTTCTTAAGGTACACGTCCTTTAAGAGTACTCTCAATTGGGCATTCTCGTCTGATAGAATGTCCACAGTTTCTCTAGCCTGCTCAAGTTCAGAATTTGAGCTAACCAGGGCAGCTTCTGTATCCATGAGGTTACCGTAAAGTTTTGTGTTCTCAACCAGCAACTTATTCAGCTGGTTTGTCTTCATCTCCAGCTCTCCCTGCACTTGGCTCAAAGACTCAGCTAATTTCTCCATTTCATCTTTGGTGTCCTTCATAGTTGATGCAGATTCTTGCAACAAGCTAAAATCAAACAGCAAACCCTTCAATACTTCCTCTTTTCGCCTCAGTTCAATCTTTAACAACTGATTCTCGTCCACCATCTTATCACACACTCGGGCCGACCCCCTATCTTCTGATACGAAAGCTGTACTATTATACTCTTTTCCCCCATTTTTCATACCATTTTCACTAGCTGGGGCATTCAGTAGTAAATGGCTTCTTGGGACTGTAGACTGGCGGAAGCTAGGGCTAGAAGTGACTCTTGATCTGTCCAGAATTTTTTCAACATGACATTGATAGATCACAAGAGAAGCGAAGCCTTTACTCATTATCTCAGAATAAATGTCTTCCAAAGATGACCTAGACTTTTGACAATGTCCTAGTATGTCCTTCACCATACATATTGCATCTGAATATAATTCATTGATGCTTTCCTCCACTTCGCTTTTCATGCACACAAGAGAATTTTCAAGTAAAGCTACCAAATTTGTTACTTCAAGCAAATTGATATGCACCTGACTTTGCAACGCTTCGTTCTCTTGATTTTTCAGAGAGATTAAAGATTGCAATTGTGTGATGTCGCTAATCAAGTCTGACTTCTCCATCATCAACTTTATACCTGCTTGTTTCCATGTACCGGTCAGTTCTTTGGCATTTTCATTAGCCTTTAGTAATGTATTCAACATAATATCAGCTTCCTTCATGGTTGCATGGGCCTCCTCAAATTTGTTGAAGAAGGTATCGCCCTGAAAAAAAGAAATTATTAGTTCAGTGATAGTCAAATGGGATAAAGAAAGCTAAAAGCATTGATTTTTCCATGCTGTCTAGAGAGCTGAAAACATTACTAGAAATTTAAACAAGCATAGTGATAAAACTATTACTTTAAAGACATACAGGAGGATTAACTGGTCCAAATTGAACACAAGATTTTACCTCTATCATATTATCGCAGTCTGCTGTAGCATCCAACTTTTTCAACTCAGAAGGCTGACGCACTCCCCTTGCCTCCAACTGACTGTGCTCATTAAGTCCCTCCCTAAAAATGTTTTGCTCAAAACAATGTAATTTCTGCGCACATGCATGGGTGTCAAATACATCTCCGATTCCTGACTCGCGAAAGAGTACAGCCAAGTGAAGATTTAATTTAATGAAAGTATCATTGGCCTTCTTCAGTTCCTTACCCAAATGCAACAGTGCTGTTTTGTCACAAATTATACTATTGATAGGACCTTGAGAATCATGTAATTCAGGATCATCGGGGGACAGAACCGAGCCTTCTTCACAGTGTACGTTCATATTCCGATTGATTATTTCTCTAAGAGAGCTACAGCTGCGAGCAGATGAAGAACCTTCTAAGATCTCTGCTCTAGAGAAGCATTCTGCTGAAAAACTAGAGCCTGAAGGTTCTACAACATGCATGTTGTCTACATCTGGAGAACGTTTTCCTTCATTTAGGGTATCAAACTGAGGCAATTTTTTTTCGTTGCAAGTCGTTACCCTATTCAAAGTGATGTTTATCTCGTGGAGTTCATTTCTTAATCGTTCCAAGAGAAAGTACAGGTCTTCATGCCTTGTAGATGGATGGAAATCAAGTGATGGAACTTTAACATCATGGGGTTCGCCATTTTCCGAATTCATCTTTAGATCTACAAAGTTCACCTTCATCTCGTCGGTACTTTCTTCACAGCCTTCAAAAGAACCCTTATAAGGTGAAGCAACTCGATAAACACCTTTTTCATCAGGTGATAGATAACATTGGGTAGCAGGATAGGATGTCGAGATACCATTCCCACTCTCCAGCAGTAAGAGCTTTCCCTGATCGACTTGGCTTTCTCCTGGCAATGCATTACCAACTATCTGTGTTTTAGGAATCTGTGGCACTGATATTTTAGAGTGTGTGAACAAATTTGACATGGGGGCATCAGATTTAGCACAGTTTACAAGGGAACTCTCCGCACAATCAGATAAGCTTTTTTCCTCCAGAAGTTCAGCATTTTTATGGTTTTCTGCTTCGATGATCCGATCCTCCTTGTACATCAGTTTTTTCTCCAAGTAGACTGTCTTATTATTGCTTGAATCGTTTTCTTGCTGCTGAACTTCAGTTAAAGCAAGTGCAGCTCCCTTCAAAGAAATTAACTTATGATTCATCTCCAGTACCATTTTTTGTGCATCTCCTAGACTTCTCTGCAGCTGTATAATCTTTTGTTCCTTTTCAACACAAATTTTAGCAGCCCTCTCAACATGATCACTGAGCCAAATATTAACATGTGGAAATGAACAAGCAATACTTTCTATCTGGCTTGAAGCGTCACTGAGGGATCTAGACCCTTCTATAAGGAAGCTTGTTAACTCCAGAGTTGCCCTTTCCCACTCCACGCACAATGCTTTTATCTCATCATTTTTAGCCGCGACCATGTCTCGGAGTCTCTTATTTTCTTCAGTTGTATGGTATAGTTTCTCCTGGAGCTCCGCCTGAAGAGCATCCACCTCTTCTTGTAAATGCAAGATTGTCTTAGCTGTTTCCATCTCAACTTGCTCGCAGACTAATCCAATTTGGTGATTCCTTGATACCTGTGATTCCTGATCCTCTTGGTATTTACAATTCAGGGAACGAGCCTCATCAAGTTCCTTGATAATTCTATCCAACTTATTTGTCAAAGCAGTAGAACTGATGACTTTTCCACCTCCTACTTCCGAAGCCTGCTTTTTATTCTGTAATTCACTAGCTTTGTTAGAAAGGTCTTCATGTTCAAACACGGGTTCCTTGTCAAACAGGCTGGAACTGGCTATGATTCCCGTGTATATACTATCATTATCAGCAAACTCCAGGTCCTTAATAAGATGGTCCTGCTCTGTCTTAATCATGAATCTTGAAGGCGTCAGATCTGCCTGAGGGCACTTACACCGTGTCACTAGCGGATTACAAGTCGTCTCAGCATTTTCATCGGCTCCTTGGTTATTTGATGTTATCTCCTCTTCCTGATCACTTCTGGTTGATATGGGTTTCACCTATGACACCACTAAATCATCAACAAGCAATCACGAAAAAGTTTTAAAATACTATTACAAAGCAGACCTAATTCACCGAAATCCTGCTACTGTATCTGTTCGTTTCATCAAACAATGCTTCAGCCTTTATTGTTTATTCATACATCAAAAGACTAATACCAAAACAAGTACACGTAATAATCTACACTACTATCTAATTATGTAGAGGGGTTTCAAATATTTTGCCTAATTTCCTAAATTACCCTTTCCAAATTGATAGTCTACAATCATTTACGATTGATACCCAAATAGTTGTGATTATTCAAAGTAGAACTGTAAATTATAATTTAATTTTCACTGAATTTAAAACCTTAACAGATGTGACTTTTCAGTTTGTGCCTTTTCGGACGGGTATCTTCACCATTATAAAAGGAAGTCTTGACTACCCAAAATCTTCACTCAATCTTCCCAACTCTCTCTTCCTTCTTTCTTTCAGTACATGATGCCTTCATCAGAGAATCGGGCAAACCTGACTACACCATACTGTGGGGTCGTTCATGTGACTTAAGCGGACTGCACTCCCAAACTGAGTATTAAATGTGAAGAAAAAAATTGAGTATTAAACATGAAGAAAAAATAAATTATTCTTTCAGCTTTGAAATCATACAGTATTTTATATCTTCTTTTTTTCTTCACAATTGAAAAGACGAATTGTCTGAGTCATACATGTCATTAGTCATATTTGTTACTGCTTTTATAGAGAATATCATTTAAATTTCTCTTATGAAAAATAAAAGTGCCAAGTGCTCATAACTAGTGAGCTTAAAATGTATCTTATGTTTTAAAGTTAATGATCAACTACCATAATACTACTACCCAATGTGATGGAAACAAATAATAATAGTAATAAAACTAGTGGTAGAAAACCAGAAGTAAAAATGAAGATATGAAAAAAGGAGCTTGTAGCATTAACAGAAAAAAACATGTTAGTCTCACTTATGCAAAAGTAATCAAGATAATTACCAGTAAGCATTTATCCTTTTGACCAGATTCATCCCAATTCTTAGCTACTAATTCTGTAACCTGCCAAAAAAGAGGTATAAGACATAAAAAGGAAAGCATATTCTTTAAAAAAGAAGAAGAAGAAAAATCTATAGTAGCATATATTGCTCTTACAGGATTACATACTCCTTGGCCGTTGTATTTTCTCAGTTCTGCTTGTAACTGATCAACCTTGCTGCAGATATAAAATATAGAAAGAATGACACATAAATCTACTGGAAACACCACTAGTAAGTATCACACAAGATGTTGCAAAAAGGATATGAAAGGATGATCATTTGTCAAGTCACTCATAAAGTGAAACAGATTAAACTCCTTTAAGGAAATTTTTATGATCAGACCTGCAGTTTCCCTATGAGTTAAAATATTAGGTTATGTTCCATATTTAGAAACTTGCAAATGCATAAATGCATAAACATAACAGAGTTCAGAATCTTGGAATTCCACATCTAACCGATTGACAATGACGGGAGGAGCCGAAGTATCTTATTAGCATAGACGAAATAGACAGAGCCCCTATGTGGGACAAACAATGGTACTCAACACTCTTTCTAACGCACAGCGTGTGAAACAGAGTCGACCAGACAGATCGATTGAACACGGCTCTGATACCAAGTTAAGACTCATGGGATTCCACATTAAAACCAATTGGTGATGAGGGGAGTAGTCTAAGTACTTGTTAGGCACAGACAGTAGAGACAGGGTCCCTACGTGGAACAAATAACGATTCTCAACAAACAACATCGCACTTTCCTATTGATTCAGCTTTTAGTTGGTAAAAAAACAAAACTGATGAAGAAAGATGTAACCATGCATCGTTGCTAGTCGTTTCCGACAATGGCTTTGTAAAAAAGGAATGAAATTAGTTTCAAAGAGTTAAAGATAGATCTTTGCAGTGGGAATTTACATCTGGTGCCCATTAGTTGCTGCTCCCTTGTTAGAACAAGGTATTGGAGGTCCTGCCTCTCTAGTTGTTGTTCCCTATATCCTTACATATTTATTGTTTCTTTCAAGTCTATCGTAATTTAATATCTTAGTTTCCAATGAACCTTCTTATATAACAAATTAGGCACAAGTGCAAAATTGACACCTAAACTTCGATTTAGCAATGAAAATGATACTCAAACTTCTATTCTGATCAATTCGCACCCTAAACTATCATATTGGGTCCAGTTTAAGTATTCTGCATAGATACAACGCTAAATCTAACAATAAACTTTTATTAAGAACTTATTCGCCTAATAGAAATAAAAGGACGAAAATACCCCATATATAGAAGGAAACCTGAAACTCAACTGCATTCTCTCCACTCTACCGCTGTTTCTTTCATCTACTACCCTCACAACCTTGATCCACCTGTGTTACCGCCATTCCTCACCAGACTACACTGGCACCCGATGGTTGTGCTGAGTTGAGGTTTGGGAGGGTTGTATTGGAATCACAATGTCCATGTTGAGTAAGATTTCCAGTAGTGTGGTTCATGTTTGATAGGTAATTCGGGGGGTTCGATGAGTTGGATGATGAAGAAGAGGACAGCTGGTGGGGTCTGTGGTGTTCGGGTTAAGTGAGTTGGCGGCTTGTAGTTGGTTTGTATTGGCAGTGGTTGTTGAGTTTTGGTTTGTTCGGGTGCTTCGCCAGGGAGTTTTTTTATTTAATTTTGCCGGTGGTGGTTGAGATCAGGTTGTTTAATGTGGTCATCAGGCAGGTTGTTGTGGCTGATGTATTCATAGCAATTTTTTTAGCTCTCAATTAGAACTATTTGGAGCTGGTGAGTTCAATTCTACGGTTTTCTGTTTGGGGTTCATTTTTGTGGTTGATGGCGATGATGACGATGGTGTGTGTTGGGGTTCTGCAATGGATTGCGATGATGGTTCGCAATACCCTTGTGAGGATGAGCGAGTAGTTGTTGACTTGTGGTGTTTGTGTCGTCTAGTGAGGAGCGGCGGTGGATTTGGGATTTGTTAGGTAGAAGATGAAGCTGTAAAAGAAGTGAGGATGGTGTTGTGTTTGGGGTTTCTTTTGTTTAGGGGGTATTTTTGTCCTTTTCGCTTATTTGACAACCAAATTGTCTATATAAATAATTATGGTTGGGGAAATCCAAGATTTAAATGTGAAATTAAATGGAAGACTTGTATTGATAAAAACAGAAGCTTTGACTGTTTGACTCAAAGTTTAAGTGCCAGTTTTGTACTTTTGCTAACAAGTTATTATCAAGTAAAACTTATGTGCTGGCATAAACCGGATAGAAACATTTGGACAGTTAAACTCGCTAACAAATTTGCACATAAACATGGCTCAGGCAACTACAACAATGAAGAAAAACGTACATTTTTAGTTGGAAGTTACTCTTTTCGCATCTTTCCAGCTTCAGTACAATATCATTATCCTGCAACTTTAGATATACTAAAGATTAAAGCTTCACCAAATCAGAACCAAGAAGGAGAATAGACATTACACGTTGCTTTCTTACCAGCTTTCCTGTTTCTGATGAATATATTTGCTGTCCACAATATCCTTCAAGATTTTCCAGAAGCTGCACAAATATTACGTTCTAAAATTGTACTCCTGGATGAATGAATTTATACTGAAAATCTTATCGGATATAGGAAACACTGAAAAAAGGATCTTCCGAACCTGATCACGCATTTCTGAAATTTCATCTAGCAAATTTTCTCGCTCTCCATGCTCGTAGAATTCTTGGAGCCTGGTAGTCAGAGACTGTGATGATTATCCAAATGGAAATAACATTGAACAGCATATTCCTTAAACTTACAGTCTTAGCTGATCTTGAAGTTTAATGTTTTCCACTGCAAACTGAGTCAATTCAGGATTCCTGTCAATCCTTTCTCGAAGCAGCTGAATCTCCTCTTTAAGAATGTTATTTTCCTCCACTAAATACTTGTCAGCAGAGACCAACTTATCGGCAACCAACTGCAGTCCTTTCATCTTTTCTTCACTAAACCTCAACATCATATTAGCATGCTGAGCTTCTTCTTCCCTCTGCTGAGCCTACAATAGAATCCCCAACTGTATGTGATTATTTGAAGGACATCATTGACTACTAGTCTTGATAAACTGATATTACATTCCAAGAAGGCCATCAGTTATTAATCATGTATACCATAATTTCTTTTCATTTGTATATGATATCATAGGTAGTCATACCAAGTGATTTATCTGCTCAATTTGAGATTCTAATCTTCTTATTATGGTCTCAGATGATTTCTCTCTCCTCAGTGCACCAAATAATGTAGCCTCGATGCGTTTCAGCTGCGACATTTAAGTTAGTCAATCGTTAGGTAACTAATACAAAAGAAACTAATAGTAAATCCATGTTCACCAAACATCACCTTCATTCCTTCAACGCCATTAGGGGTTTGATTGTCAGATGTATTACGTTCACGAGGCCGGTCATGCTCAATAGATGAGCCACCGTAGCTAGTTTGTTTAGAACTTGGTGGACAACAAGTTTCAGGTCTTGCATTGTCGTAGTGCTTCATCAGAAAAGATAACTGACCCTGTTTCAAAATGATAAAGTGCCTCAGATCCCTTAAGTTGTGGATACTGTGCAAAGAACATGATTAGTCCATACCTGAAGTTGTTGTATCTGTCTCTGCAGTGCTGTTACATTACCTGAGGCATCTTCATTCACTTTAGCCTAAAATTAGGAGGAATGTCAACAAGAATGAAAGAGCAAATATCAAGAAAGCACAGGTAAAGAATATGATTACATTGTTCTGTATGAGTTTTGCACGCTGAGCGAACTTCAAAGTACTCAATGTTTCATTTGCAGAGCTGCAAACCATAGTAATAACAAAATACGGATATTGATAACATAGGGAAGAAAATTCAGACAAGTTTACATTAGAAAGTTTAGCACAGACCAAACAGATGGGCTAACATTTGCAATGATAGCTGTTTTTGAGTTCCCGCCAAGAGAATCCTGCATCCGAAAAAGATCAAAACCCATGACTTAAAACCCACCCTAGTAACCAGTAAATGAAGGAACAAGGAAACTTAGATGTATTTAGGATTCATCTTGTATTCCAGAGCCCAGTTTGCTAACCTGAAGAAGGAATGTAAGTCTAGAATCCCTGTATGGTACATGTCTATGTTTTCCGTGCGCTAAATCCACCAGAGACATAATCACCAGGCTACAAGCATTCCAAAAAAGAAGTTGGCGGTGAATGGATTTAGACTAAATTATGAGTACTAGTTATCAAGTACGTCTTCAACAACAAACATGAACCTCTAATCTTTTAAGGAGCTTCTTGCTAGGAATAATGCTCTGATTATAAGCAACTTCTGCAAAAGTGAAGTCTTTTTGAACATACTATACAACTGGGACAACCTTTTAAGAAGCACAAATAAAACGTTATTGGTTTGTTTGATCTTTATGGAGAGATCTCTTTGATTAGAAAATACACCATGTAACCTCAACATGCTCAAGACATGTTGCTTCCAGCCGCCTTGTTCATTAAGACAGCCCTACATAAGAAACATCACACCCTAAATGCTACCTCATTTAATTCTTGTATGAGCTTTTGATTATAGTGTTTCTATATTGCCCCCTACAATAATTTGGTTTACAACTTCACAGAACTCTAAAGCATTAAATTTCACAGCATCTTGATTCTCCATATACTAGGTGCCATTACTAATATTCAATTTTCAATCAGCCAAAATCAATGACAATACTGTAAAGAACCAAGGCTACACAACTGTAAAGAGGGTTCCAATGCAAACATCTGAAGGAGCAAATGGTGAGTCTACTCTGGAAAATTTGGCAGGCATCTATATATGTATACTTAAACAAGTAAGACCTCGGTTATTTGGAACTTCTATTCATTGGGATCTCTATGAATAGGAGTTCGTACTTCTGTAGGATCATATGAATCTCTATGCCTATGAACTATATAATAAACTCTCGATGTGGGATTTCTCAACATGACCCCGCACGCATGGTGTCATTTAGGCCTACCACATGGATTTTTTATGGCAGGTGATGGTGAAGTAGAATAAATGTGGGATAAGCTCTGATACCATGTAAGAATCCATGGAGTTCAACCTCAAAATCAAATTGGCAATGAGCGGAGTAATCCAGGATCTTATGAGTTGAAGAACTATATAATAAACTCCGAATGCGAGATTTCTCAACAGTTCGTAAAGAAAGTAGCCCATGATATTAACAATTTTCCTATGTTGCACGGGTGCTTCTGGGAGGTCGCGCACCCGCACCGGGTGCTTCTGGATGCTTCATGGGTGCTTTCCAGGTGCTTTGTGGATAAGGCACGGTCATTTTGGAGGTTTTAGCTGAGAGGTCTTCTAAAATACAACAACAATTTGACCAAAAAAACGTGCATATATGTGAACATTTCTAACCCTTGGATTACTCGTCTCTCCACAGTTACGAACAACGACAGTAAGAGATTGTATTGTTGATATAGTAAGTCTGTATCTTTGAATCTGTGTATGAATTTCTGTTTGATTATAATTTGGGATTACTATTATTGTTGTTTTTATATTAGTATAATAGTATCACAAATAATGTCAAATAAAAATATAAATAAAGCTGCCGCACCCGCACCCTTGATTATAGGGAATTTGCTGCACCCGCACCCGTGCTACATAGCAGTTTACATTATTGAAAGATAATTTGAGAAGCATGGGTAACATGTATACTCATGTACTAATGATACAGGTGATCATGGATGGGGCAAAACAATCAGACGTATAATTTATGAGATTGTGGTGAAAGCAAAGGCACAATGCACGTTCTAGAGTTGAAATACGTTCACTGTTATCCTGACATGATTCATTTTCTCAGTATGCATTATATTCGAATAATTTCACCGTGTTATCCATTTTCTCAGTATGCATTTGATTGGAAAAAATAAATGGAGACTGGAATTGTAAGAGGAATCAAGTTGATAATTAGATCAGGATTGTTGAACTTGATTTACGCAGACAAATTTGGGGAAGGTTTGATTTGGTGATAAAAGAATAGTTCGCTTCTTTCACATCAAGCGACCGAAAATTTGAAAGTTCCTGTTACAGTTTATTTGGCTTTCTAGTTTGTTGACCAAGAAACTAAGTTTTTGCAGACTGTTTAGTGGAGTAGCTGGATCAATAATTCTTACCTAAGTTCTTCTCTTCATCACTCGAAAAGAAAAATTGACCAGACGGAAGAATCAAAGTTGGAAAATATAAGGAAATATGGAAAGGTGCCTCAAATGAGGTAATAAATTTAAACATGTTCTATATATGCTTGAATCAGCCAAAGTCGTGAAGAGTAATTTTGTAGACATACATGCACAAAGAGATTCAGTTCCTCACTGATGCAGTTCTATTTTCTTCTTTTCATCAGCATTTGTCCTTTAAGTCAGTAAGCATGTCGCTTTCTTAGGGTGATACATTAATTATTTTACCCCAAACCAACAGTGCGTAGCATAGTTTTAAATTCCATACTGGATGCTGCTTCGTTTTTCTTACTGAAGCGAACCGTACAGGAACCACTGCGTTTAAGCTTTCGTTTCTGAATAAGTTTATTTATTTTTAAAATTACCCCAAAGAATTATATTTTCAATAAGAACACAATTTATATATTTGTAATGAAACTATGGCATTAACCCACGCCTTAAAGGCGCTATTAATTTTCAATGGGGGCAATGATAATTGGATGAAATATAGAGAGAGAAATGAGGATGATGAGAAGCACTCCCTCCATCCCAAATTGAGTGTTGGAGTGGACTTTTCATAGAGTTTAAGGATGTGCTTTGACTTAATAGATTTACCAAAATCCTTAGTTTCGTGTGGTAATTTTATTGCGAAGTGAAAGAATAAGGGTATTGAGAGAAGTGGAAAAGTAGGTAACTTGGTAGCAGGACTATTTCCATTTTAGGAAAGACGCTTAAACTACAATGGAGGGAGTGTTGGGTATCATGTGTGAGCGGTTTGTCCCACATCGGGATGGTGGACATGACATCCATGGTTGTTATAGTATGATTTGGGCCCTAACTCCTAAGGTTGACCTTTTGGGTAAGTGGGTGTCCCAAATCATACTATGGTGCTCCTCTCTCGTGGTGTTTAATCTCCCTACAGGGAGTAAGGGGTAGTGATGTGAAATTAAGTTCGAAGAAGAGCAAGTGGAATGTGGGTCCTGCCAAGTTAATTGTGTGTGAATGAAGACAAATATGATCTAATAGTTAAGAATGTTTTGATCCAAGGTTGTAAAAGACAACGAGTGGCACCTTTTGTGTTCTTGTATAGTCATTGACCCGTGCCTTAAAGCACTATTTAATTTTTAATATAAGTAGTAGTGAATATAGGTGATTGTAATGAATTGAGAAATATGAGAATAATAGAAAGTGGGGTAGTGATGTGAAATTATTTGAATGGGAGAACAAGTGGAATGTGGGTTCTATCAACTTGAATATGTTAATGAAAAAAAATGATCTAATGGCTGGGATGTGGGATTAATTTTATCCAAGGCTAAAAGGACAGAGTGGCAAACTAACGGTTTTTGTATAATAGATACCACATATATATACAAACATTTTGTACAAATCAACTACCTAATAGATTCTTGATTCTATCAAAATAAGTTTAAATCCCGTGTCAAGATTAACATGATATTCAAATACTTACTCAACGAAATAATTATTGGCCTCTTAGACCATATTACCAAATCCTACTATGTAGATTGTTGAATACAAAATAATCTCTATGTGATTATTGTAATGAAGTTACTAGTATTTCTCTTGTGGCCTAGGTACATGAATTAATTATTATAGTTTAGACATTTATATGTTCTTTAAATTTTTGTTGGCATGTGATTAGTTTAACTGGTGAAATAATATCTGATTTACTTTTTTTTAAAAGCTAAAACAAAAGTCATTGTGGTTCAGTGGTAAGGAAGAAGACATTTATTAGATCCTAGTATGTAGCGATTCAATGTGGAATTTTTCAAAGTTCTATAAGGTACCAAAAGTTCTGAAATTACAGAAAGACCCCAGCCCGGAATTACGCGAGAAAACCAAAATTTACAAATAAATAGCCAAAACACCCAGAATTTCCAAAATAAGCCAGGTGTGACCAGGATTTGACCCGAAGCGAAAAATACTCGTCACCATTCCAGTTCACGCCAAAAATGGTACTGTGTATTAAACTAGTGTGGGTAGTGTTATGGCACATACTTCAAGGAATAGTACACTGAGTGTGTACATCATTGGGGGCGACTTATAGGTGTAAGGGCCTTTTAAAAAAATGGTTTACACAATTAGGCGTGCATAAGAAGAAACAAAATCATCTATACCATATTAATGAAAATATGTACAAGACAATCATGGACCATAATTCCATTTCTTTCCAATCATAAATTCATTTTACCCCTAAGTCCTAACATCTGGGACTTCTCAATGATTTAGCCGACCGTAAGAAACTTTATAGTAGCTCGCAGGAAAAGGGAGATACTAGTTTAGATTGCCAATTCTCTCCATTGGAAAAAAGCATTCACATGTTCCACAACGAAGAGTGTGAACTTGTTTCAATACCGAGTTTCTGTGTAAGGGCTTGCAAAGAAAGAATGATGTTGACATTACAGTACAACATAATAGGAAACACCGCCTCTACTGTGAATAGTGTTGGGGATTCGTGGGAAGGAAAACGAATCATTCTTATGGTAATGTGGGAAGAACGGTGTTCTCAAAGTGATATTCAGGATTCACTGTAAAATGGATGTATTAAACACGAAGTTTCATTGTCATGTTCTTCGCTATGTTTGAGGCTCATACAAATTCAGCAAAGCAATATGACTATTAGGCTGGTTTTGATGTATTTTGCATTCATAAATTGCATAATATTGATAACTAAGCAATTCCAAGACAAATGAAAGGTAATATTGAGTGCAAAATTATGAAGCATTTAATGGAAACTTCCAAGTGAATAAGATTATTGTTAGATCCAGCATTGAGGAACAATTAATAAGCACTGTATCAACCATTAAATATTTATTTGTGGCGTGATATCTTCTAAGAAACTCATCCACTAGAGGGATAAACCAGTACTCAAGTAATAGTGAGAGAAATAAACATTACAACGGAACAACATAAATCTATCACAAAAGAATTAACTGTGTAAGATACCATGTAAGTTCTGGACTTATTGATATTAGTTATGAGATGATACAATATGTTTAGAGAGTGGCAAAGCTGGATTAAGTGATTGATAGATGAAATTTTGAATTTTAATCTGACCTGTTTGGAAGAGCGGGATAGATTTTAAGATTTTTGGGGTTACCCGGATCCGGTTATTTTAAAAATATTTTTCACTCTCCAACCGCATAACTGGATCCGGGTAAGACCTGGCTGATCACATATTAACCAATCGGGGAATGACACGTTAGCGAAAAACCCAACCGGATCCGGGACGGACCCAGCCGGATCCGGGTCGAACGCATCCGGATCCGGGTCTACTCTACAAAAATCTGGATTTATTTTGCTAGATTTTGGATAATTTATCTCTTCGATAATCTAGCTTTGCCAAACGAGCCCATTATCTAACAAAGCACTGCGAACGTAAGAGGTACATTACAAAGCATGGAAGGTATAGTTGGTTGGTAAAATGAACCAATCTTTTTTGTCCATCCCTACAGTGCCGAATGTCGATACATGAATTGTGCAATCATAAACATATCACGCGTAATCTTTCATTTAAAATTCCTTAGCTTAATATTCATACATTTGAGAATGATTATTTGCTTGGTCATGGTTGGAGAGTCCCATTCTACACAGCTTATTTTGAAACTGACATAACCATCACACTGTTTAATGCCAAACCCTCACGCTTCACAAAGAAATCAGTTAGCCACTGTATTAGATTCATAGTCGTTAACAGTACCAAAAGTACTCTGAGTTACTGCATGTTTGGCATGTACGTGTACATGAATATATTCTTCGTGAAGAACTGTTCTGTCCGTTAAACATTTTCCGCCTCATTTCTTATATATATTTGTGTGAAGAAGGTACAACTTCGAGAAGTTCACACACGATAAGCAGTGAGGAGTTGGTATCCTTGGGAATCTGGGATGGTGGGAGATACTTGCTAAACTGATTAACCACAAGAAGACGAAAAAATGACTCCGTGTGTGTTTTCTCATAACCTTTTGCAAAATTTTCAGGCAGTCTCTAACTCTCTATGTGCTTTCATTGATCCAACATTTATGTCAGGCAGCACTTTTAGCATGTTGTTAATCTAAACCTCTGCTAACTAAATTTCCTATCAAATTGACTTCCACCTAAATATTAAAGAAAATTCTATTTTATAACAAAAAAAATCTTTATCAATCACGATTATACTGCTTCTATATTTGTACCAAGGAATCCAGTTTGACATAAACAGTATAAAGATAACAAGTATGGAATTCTACCCCGCGAAGCTACCGCAATTTGTTGAGGAACAGGGTTCTGATCTATTTACCCAAGAGTAGACAAAGATTTGTTTATATTTGCTGCTTCCTTCAGACGGTCTCCTTCTGCACCAGAGCTCTTCTGCCTATTCAACCACACATCATAAGCATGGAAGCCAACTTTTACAAGCTTGAACGGAAAGTGAACAAATACTTACCTCTCAGAACCAGCTAAATCTACCAAATTTAACCTTCCAAATCTAATGTGGGTCATTGAGTCTTTCTCCCAACTGCTCTCAACTGTGCATGTGAAAACACTGTGAGACCGACTACTCTCGCTATTCATATGCGTTGCAGCCATTTTCCGATTTGCAGCACCCTGTTAGAGACACGAATATGTGAACTGCTATACCACTGGTTTAACGTGTTATCCTGTACTTTTGACTTGGTCTTACCTGTAAGAGAAGCTTCAGAACATCGTTGACTGTTCCCACGCTATGTTCTGAAAGGTTTTCAACATGCACCCCTTTCTTCAGATCTTCTCTGAGCTACGAACGAAAAAAGAAAAGTTTAACTGATGGCAGGCTAAAGCAAATATGATGAATCCTGAAAATGATGTCAGAATTGAGATATGTAAATTTTACTTGCAAGTTGACAGAAGAAGGCTCCAGAAGATCAGTTATCTGCTCATTATATATCTCTAGAAAAGAGCATTTACAGCTGTACTTCAGTCTTTCATCCTTTCTGACCTCCTCTTCCTAAACAAATGAATTCTCTGGATGAATATAAAAGATTGGAGTATAACAAGTGCCTACAGATGCTTTAGTTGTATAGCCTACTGATGAGCTTTCTTTTCACCTCTATAATCTTTGAGAAGAGATACTCAAAAATGCGGGGAGTAATCCCACAGTCTTCACTGAGCTGACCATCCTTTTGATTTATTTCGCCCATCATGGTATATGTTTTCCCGCTACCAGTCTGCAAAAGAACATCTGACTTTAATGACTGTGGTAAAATATAATCATATGATCATATCGCGTTAAAGTATTTTTTTACTAGCTATACCTGCCCATAAGCAAACATACAACTATTATAACCAGACATGCAATTATCCACCATAGGCAATCCAGCAGTCCTGAAAAGCTTTTCCTACACACAAATGCAAAGAACATCAGATGGAAGTCCAAATGACCCTCCTGTTGCATCACAAACTGTGCACTGTTTGAAATGGCACCTGTGATATCGTCTCGCATGCTACATGATCAAAAGTGAATCTGGTTTCAGGATGGCCAAGCCACACTAAGGTCTGTGCACTCTCTTGCCTTAAGCATTGACCATAGCCTTGGGATACCATTTCGGTATTGCTTAGCGGCCTAATTCGTATCAAAACCTGCATAACAACATTATAAGCACCACAAATAAGGAAAGGACAAAAAAAGAGAGAAACCCAAATTAGGAAAGAAAGGAAATGATGATGTAACCATAGTTAGTAAAATACGGGACGGAAATAAAACGTGGAACGGTACATACGTGTATGATATGATTTTATGTTAAAAATACATTAATAAAAATTCGGCATATAAATATGGAATTGGATTCATTCGAGTTTTCTATATGTATGTGTACAATTCATATATTGTACGTTAAAACGTTGAATATGAGTTTTGAACTTTTTTGCTCAAAAAATCGAGTATTTTCCATTAGATCCAGCAATAGTATGAAGTAAGAACATATTATTTATTTATACGGACGGACAGACATTAAAGGGAAAAAATCAGAGTATTTAGTAACTATGGATGTAACACAAACCTGTACATTATGATCCTTCCAAAATGAAGGATCTTCCACAAGCTCAAAATGAGGGACTTCAATCGACTGCTCAGATTGCGAAAGCGAAATCCCTCTACACACCTTCGTCGAGCTCCCAACTCTAGCTCCACAATGCTGGGGAGGCCTCACCACAACACTCGAAAACCTCCTTGACGGAGTACTTTGAGCAGAGTTTGGCTCCGAGTGAGCTTTCCCTCTACCTGAAACCCTAGGAGTCCCCAAATTCGAAACCCTAGCATCAAAACCCTCAAATTTCGTCTCCGAAGACCGATTCGCTCGGATAAAACCCTCGTGCTCTGCAAGAAATTGAGATGGATCTGGTATTCCATTGAGAGGTGACCTTGCAGGAGGAAGATGATGGAATGAGGTGGATTCGTTGCCGAATTCGTTCTCGTTTCCTTCGATTGGTTTGTTCTTGGAGCTGGTCTTGGAGAAGAATCGAGTGGACGAGGTGTCCCTCGACATGGTTTTCTGAGAAGAAGGGCAGGGGTTTGCTCAGAGGTGAAACAGGCCTAGCATTTTGAGAGAAGAGATCAGAGAGGCTATGGGGGAATTAGGGTTCAGAGGTGATGATTGCGTTAATGAGTGATTGGCATTGTAAAGTTGTGCTAGAGATTTGATGAATCTGAACAGTTGAGTGATTGTAGTGAAAGCTGAAAGGCATGGAGTGAATGTGGGGTGTGAAAGTGATAATATTCGAGCCCGCTCGATTTCAAAATTTCGGAACTGGAAGGTAAGATCCTGGCCCCAGTTGCCTTGTAAATTCAAAACATGACCCTTAGAGCATCTCCAACCATCTTCCATTTCTCTATGGGTAGGTTTGGTGTGGGATTTTTTGTGGATTTTAATCCAAAATTCACTTTTTAGCTTTTCTGACTTTTTCCAAAGGTTTGGTATGGGATTTTTTTAGCAGATTTTAGATGCTGGATTTTGGATTTTGGATTTATAGTGTAAAGTGGGTGGAAGAAAAAAGTTAGGGTTGAGGAGATTTTTTGTGTCTTTTTTTTGCTGATATCACTAAAATGACAATTTTATCCTCTACCATTACACCCTCTTGTTAGTTACACTTTTTACCGTTCTATACGTTAATTAACACTACCAACTACGACAACTACCCACCTATGAGTGAACAATATGGATGCAATCCGTTTGAAATTACAAGTGCTCTAAAACGTAATACAAATAGGGGATCAATGGCGACATAAGTTTAATGTTTATCATCTAATTTGTAATGGCATGTGCTCGTAGTTATTCTTAATGTAATCCGACACTTTTATGTAATGAACGCTGTAATTTTTCTTTAAATATGTCAATTTGTATACGTTTGTTTTTATGACATTCATGTAATTGTTTATTTGTATTTTCACCTTACTATACTAGCTAGATATTAGAAAATCGTACACGTTTGTAAAAAAAAAAAAAAAAAAAAAAAAAAAAAAGCATTACTAAATTATAATTTAGTAGTGTTGGTTTGTTTGTAAAAGTTATTAAATAAATACTTTCAAAAAAATTATTAAATAAGTCAATAAATAGACACAATAGAGTATAATGGTATTTTCACTAAACAACAAAACTGTCACATCACTGATTTTTTAACAGCACCGACTTTTTTTACCAAACTCATACATCTTTTTTCTTGAACTTTTGTGTTACGGACTTTTTTCACACCATCTTAAAAGCCAACTAAAAATCCAAAAAGTCCACACCAAACCCACCCTATATTTTTGTAACTTTTTTGAAGATTTTAATCTCCAACCTCAAATCTCAATTTCTCTATTTCTCCTAAAAATTGAGAATTTTTTTTTAGGCCTCCACCCATGTTTGACCACAAAATCTCCATTTATCCATTTTCTATTTTTTCTCCATTTATTTGGAGGTGGAGATGTTCATCTCTAATCGTCCTCCATTTCTCCAAAAAAATATTCACCCATTTAATCGATTAGCGTGTAAAATGAATAATTTAATTCTAATTGTGTATATTAGTGACTTAAAACATATATATTATTGATAAAAGTATGATATATTGACAATTGTTAACTATTACGAATAAAAAGTAATAATATAAGTTTATATTCACTCTATTAACTTATAAATAAAAATTTAAATTAACATTTCCGACAAAACATTCATATAAAAAAGTGAACACATACATATATTACTAAATAAAAATATTAGAAAAACACAAACATAAAGATATTACATTAAAATGAAATACATGGTTAAAAATAAAAACATCGAAAACAATTATAAGAAAGCACATGAAATGACAATTTATACCCCGTTATTTAGAAACGGGTATTTTTAGATAATATTAAGTGTTAATATGTTGAAACGGGTATTTTATGAAATTATTGAGTTTTAATATAATATTATTATAAGTATTGGGTGTTAATATGCTATTATTATATTTTATGATATTATTTGGTGACAATATGACATTAGTGTAAGTATTGGGAGTTAATTTTATTGGTAGAAAGTTAGCTTTTATTACTATTAACTACTTAGGGGTTATTATGTAGTTTTTCCTAACTTATATTGTGTCTTTTAACAAATCAGGGGGTGGTAGTTGTACTAGGACTAGACCTAGTGGGGTGAAAGTGTCTTTTCCCCTAAAGTAAGTCATCTTCTTCCTCAACAATTCCATGGACGGGAAGAGAGCTCTCCATGTCCGAATCCAACACCACCACCACCTCAAATCTTCACCAAAACTCTTGATTGTTGTCCCAATTCAATCCCAATTCGATTTAATCTCATCAAAGCTCGATACTTTAGCGAAAAGTAAACCAATTTCGCCAATTTTTGGTCCCAATTCGGAATCGAAGTTTTCGAAGTGGGTTTCCTTCAAGCGGTTGAATTGCTCATCTCTCCGCCTATATAAACCCCTACAATCTCAGAATAATTCTCACACCAACACCAATCTCTCTCTCTCTCTCTCTCTCTCTCTCTCTCTCTCTCTCTCTCTCTCTCTCTCTCTCTCTCTCTCTCTCTCTCTCCGGCGCAGCCGTCGCCGCCAAAGGCCGCTGCCCGCCTGCCCCGTCGCCGCCGTTCACGCCGGCGACCGTCGCCGCTGCCCGCGGTCCGCCACCACCACCGTTCGTCGCCACCGCCGGCGTCATCGTCGTCCTCTTCTTTCTCGGGTACAACCTGTCACTTTCTCTCTTCCTTTCTCTATTTCTTTTGTTTTGTTTTGTTTTGTTTTTTTCATTAATTAATCTAGTTAGTTGGTTAATACTAATAGTATATGGGAAGAAATAATATGCTTCTCTACCCTAAATAATAGAAGGGATATTTTATCTAATCTTATAAGTTATATTTATATAATTATATACTAGTATGTTTTGACAAATAATAAACGTTAGCGTTATAAAGCGTACTTTATTATTAAAAAAAAAAGGTTGTTCACGTTAGCAAGGTTGGGGAGAGTTAGTAAGGGATTTATTTCATTTACCTATAGGGCTTCGTGTGCAATATGTTGATTAGAATATTATCGAATTGTAGGCAACGAGTTCTCTCACGACGGATACGTCGAATACTACGATTGATTTGCTGTGATTGCTTTTAGTTGAGGTAAGTAAACATGTCAGGCCTAGTGCCCATATCTTCTTTCGTGTCTAAACTGCTTTTATGATTTGTTGTCTCAAAATTTGAATATCTACTTGAACTGTTTATTTGAGAAAGATTACTGATTTTACAATGGTGATTCTATCACAACTATCACATAATAAATTAATAAGACGTAAATACGTAAAGTGGAATAGTTGTACCGGGGATCAATATGTTGAGCTTTGGTCGATGTGGACTACGGCCTCTCGACCCCTTTATTTTATTTTGCTCGGCCGCAACCGCCCCGAGTTCGCTCCAGTACTTACCTCTCTGGCCGCAAGAAGTCTTAGGGGGGTGTCGACACTTATGGTCTGGTAGCCAGTTATTAGTAGATCTTCCCCGTGTCAACATGGTAATATATGTTTTCTGAATGATGGACCTTTATGATTGAGAATTGGAAGTCCCGATTGGACAAATGAGGAAGTTTGGGAATGTTTCCCCAGAAGTGAAATGTTAAAGGAAAATATTGGTGAATTCTTATTTCATACTTATACTCTTACTCAAATACTTTACTCTTCAAACTCATGTGTCGTTTCTAAACTGCTTCATAATCTATTTACATGCTTGGGTGTTGCTTACTCAGTATTTTCCGCTGACTTTGGAAACTGTGGTGTTTCTTTTTGTTTCTGCACCACAGGTTTAGGTGGAAGCATGACTTTTGAGGAAAATTGAGACACATCGCTCTAGTAATTTAAATTTCACATTTAGATTTATTTCATCAAGTAGTTTTAAGTTTCCGTTGGATAATGCCCATGTTTGTGGCGAGACAAGTTTTTAAAGTTTTAATTAATTATTTTATGGATTCTGGATTGGATATTCTGTTATAAAATCTCCTTGTATTCGGGTTTTACCTCGGGTACGGAGTGACATCCCCGGGCTTCCGGCTTGGTCGACTTGAGGGTGTTACAATTTATTTCAGACTTCCTCCACCTAGGAAGTCGCATCTGTAGCATGAACCATGAGAGAATGCACCATCTTGAATATTAGGAGATTCGGGGACATAGACGTCTTCATGACTTGCTCTACTTCCTTCTGCATCAAAATTTAAGTTCCTAGCTACTCCGGCCATGGTGTTGCGATCTATGATGCCTTGTTTCCTGTCTTTAAAGAACTTATAACTAAAGGTGAGAGATTATTTAAATCTTTATTCATTACATCGAAATCTTGTTTTTGAGCCTCGAGTTGATTTTTATGTTTCTTCGCCGCCAGCTTTTCTTTCTCAACCGCCAACATTTCCGTCTGATGCTTTTCCGTAAGTGTGTTACTTTTTGCAGCATTACTCATCATTTCTTCCGACATAGGATCCTTTTCACTGTTCAATTTTTTCTTTGCTTTTTTAATGCCATATGTTCCTCTCTTCTTTATAGAACTAGTATTGCCTGTATCTTGAGATACTGGTGTATAACCTTCAAGGGGAGATGATGGATGACTTAACCAACTATGATCAGCCCATTTAGAGTGGAACTGTAATATTTTCCAATCATGATCTAACTTGAAAGATTATTTCTATTTATCTTTGATAGCATATAATTCATTGGCATCCGCAAACTCAATGTGTAAATATTAGAAACAGTTCTGAACACATGTTAAAATTTATAACCAAAAAATCATTTACTTACCACGCTCTCACTATTGCCACCACTCTTGTTCTGAGATTGAACTTGATTCAGCGTCGCCCGGAATAGTGTACACGATGAAGAAATCTTGTCGAAGCGACAACTCGAAGATTTCACAGTTCTAGCTCCAATCCGTTCTCGTCTATAGCCTTGTGGTTGTAAAAAGTTTCAATTTTAGACCAAAAATCTTATTTGGTTTGGTAGGTTCCAACCGCACTATCGGATGAGACTTGAACATAAGCAGTGCAAAGAATCTCATCTTCAAGTGGCTTAAACTTTGGCTCATCGTGCTAAGTGGATTACAAATTTTTTTTGGTGGTGTAGTACGTTAAATGGTGTAGACTACAATATGGATGTGCATATATATATAATAAAACAGAACGGTGTGGGTCCCATGCATATTTTTGAAAGACATTTTCAAAGTGACATTTTGAATAGACATTTTAAACCGTTAGATCATAATATCGTTGGTTCACATCCGTCAGATTGTATCTTTAATTTCACAACTAAACCTAAGTTGGACCAGAAAACAATGCCGCCTGAGAAACATACGTTCGATCTCTGTGGCCTGCGCCTCTCCGACTCTGCTGCACTCTCATCGATTGCTTTCTCCCTCTTCAACCATCTATGTTGTCTTTGAAACAATCGTGATTCAATGGTCAAGTATGTATTTCGCTCAGAACATCTAATTATTTTCTTCCCCCCTTCCACTAATGTGTTAGAGCTTGCAATAATTGTCTTCTCTGTTAGTGTAACACCCGAGTGGATTACTGTCCCAACAACTTCTTTACCCGTACCACCGGATAAAAATGCTTAAGCCTTGAAGGTGCTAGTAGTAATCCACAAGGTATACTATATACCAGATGTCAAACTCACAATTCTCCAATGTGGGACATAAACCCACAATCTCCCAACCATATATACATCTAATCCACATTATCAATCCACAATATCTCGATGTGGGACGGGATATTACAATCCCACCACCTTATATACTCGACGTCCTCGTCGAGTGTGCCCAGTCACGTATCCCCTTGGCTGGCGGTGAACCGCCACGGAGCCCTTGCGGGACCAGGGTTGGCTCTGATACCATTTGTAACACCCGAGTGGATTACTGTCCCAACAACTTCTTTACCCGTACCACCGGATAAAAATGCTTAAGCCTTGAAGGTGCTAGTAGTAACCCACAAGGTATACTATATACCAGATGTCAAACTCACAATTCTCCAATGTGGGACATAAACCCACAATCTCACAACCATATATACATCTAATCCACATTATCAATCCACAATATCTCGATGTGGGACGGGATATTACAGTTAGGTATAATCGAAAGCCCTTTTGGTTCGGCTTTAGGGTTTATCTCCTTCCCACTACTGTAATCAAGTACTGACTTTGGGGTCCACGCTGGGTTTGAGGTTAGTAAAACATATATTCTTCTCTCTATTGCAATCATTTCCTGTCCGGGTTTGGGTTAGAGGTTTGTAAGACATATGTTCTCCTCCCTCTTGTGCTATTTGGTTTTGGGTTCGGCTCTGTGTTCAGATTTAGGGTTCACCGGCTTCCCGAATCAAGCACCGGTTTTGGGTTTAAAATCTATCTTTTTACCGGGATCTTGATTGCATACTAGATGTAGTTGTGATTCTTAACACAAGTTTCAATAGCCCAAGAGAGCTTTCAAAGAAGTTGTTGGGCGAGATTTCTTCTTGCTATTATACTAGCCCGATACCGTCACTGTCTTAGTTCTTTGTTTTACATTTTCAGGCAATTGTTTTTGACTTCATGGGCTGGAGTTCTTGATGGTTGATGAGAGTTGGTCTGTTCTTTTTTTCCAAGGTATATAGATCAGGGCTTCTTCGTGATTGCATTGTTAATTCCAGACATTTATTTTTATTAGTAATTGTTTGGGTTAAAACTAGGTGTGTCAAAAGTCGCACATCACATAATTAACATGGTAGACGCAGTCAGATCAGAAAATGTTCACTGGTCAGCCTTTTATGGCATTTAGAGGCAATCTAAATTTGTTGTTTTTTTACAATGACATTCATTTTTCTATTATTTTTTACTCCTTTTACATCAATCATTTTGTTATTATTATGTGTTTTTCTTGAGCTGATGCGAATTGGTAGAGACGACGACTGCCATATTGATGTCGAGCCCCGTGAGGCCATAATAGTTTGATTGATGTATAGCTAAGGAATTATTCACTTTCTGCAATTTATTGACTTAATTGGTTTGGTTTCTTCAGGGATTAAGCACATGGGAGAAGTTTTGGGCTGAAAGGTGAATAAGCTATGCCCTTGAATAATTGATTGTGCTTGGAAAATTACTTTGATTGTGGAACTGTGCATGCTTATTTACTTTAATGTTGCAGGTAAGACTATTATTGGGGCATGAATTCACCACAAATGGTACTCCTTGATTAATAGATTTGGTGGACTGAACTAATCAACTAAGTGATTAAGTTAGCTTTACCCCTTCAGGTTGTCTCTCTTCCTATCCCTGCTCTGATCTTCAATCCCCGTACCATCTATGAATTTTTCCGTGTTTCATAATTTTAACCAACTCTGACTTTGTCAATTTGCTGTTGAGCTTGACAATTTTATGAAAGTGTAGATTATTTGACACACAAAGCTTTGAGATTTATGTTATCCGTTCCAAAATCATTTTGTGTTTCACACAAGTATCTTGCTCCCTGAAGTAATACGACATTGATTATGGTCATGTGAGTACATTGATAGGTTAGCTTGATTGTTGCCATTATTGGCTGTTGGATTTTGTTGATTGTTGATTTACTTTTGCATGGGATAGTCTTAATTTTTTAAGTAGATATGATTTTGGCGTTAATGTTAATATGAGTTTCAAGGTTTCTTTGTTTGGGTTGAATAATGGAGTATTAGCTTTGCGCTTTACCTTACAGTATTAGCTTTGACTAATTTTTTCTATATTTCTTTGCAGCTATGGCTACCACAAGACAAAATTTACCGATTTGGGAAGGTAAGGTAAAATGTTCACTGTTAGTTCATGCCTTTTAGATTGAAATTATTCTACTACCTCTTCTTTGCTTCGGCATCAAGTATGATATTATAATCTTTGCTGGGCTCTTTTCCTTTATCGTCATACTATGTGTTATGAAGAAATTTTTGAGCACTTTTTGAAATTTTACCATAGTTTCTTTAAGTATCATTCGGTGATTTCAAGTAGATAACTATACGTGTATACAACTAAGCACAGGATTGTAACTGTAGAGTACTCAATTCTAACTATTTTTTTGCCTCGCCACTTGAATCATTGCTCATAGTTGCCTGCAGATTGTATACCTAGGTTTTTTGTAATGCTTAAGAAACATGGCTACGTTGTAGATTTTCTTTATTCTTTTTAGACGAGCGATCTAAAATATTGTATACATGGTTACAGAGGTTGGATGGAGTGTAAGTCATATTGTGGCTAAAGCAGTGTCAAAATATTTAGTTTTCTAAGGCTAACAAAAGTGTATTTTTTGCAACAGATTTCAGAATCTTCACTTAGAGACGGTTGGTGAAGTTTGTGAAGAATGGTTTTATGTGACAAATTATCAGAATCTTCACTCATCTTTCCAGGCCTGAGCTCATGGGTAAATTCCAGTGTCCTCCGTTCAATATTGCAAAGCCTATGGTGCTTGAAGCAATGTCTCTAAAGATGACGAATTTATGTGCAAAGGGAAAGGGGCTGATGAAAACATTCAACGCGAGTCTGATTACTCATCCTAAGTAGATTAAATGCAGTTACACATTATTTTTCTTCCTCAATTGAGCCTTTTGCTTGCTGTAAATTTTAGTTTATTAGCATATTTAAACTTTTCTGCCCACTTATCTGCTAATGTTTTGATTAAGTGGATTTGTTATAGTGTGTCCTTTGTATTCAGGCTCTGATAACTTAATGGTTTCTTTGCTCAATGAAATACTTCATATTTCCTCCCTAATATGAAGGGTTACTTGGTAGAACTTTTTCTTCAACATTTTTCTGAGTTCAGTCCAAATCTCAACATTTTTCCTTGACACTTTTTGTAAAGGAGTGTCAAACCACTACTTTTAAGTGCTATCAATAACGTATTTGATTATTTATATACCTACTTTTTCGTTCGTGCCTTTAGGCACCGGCAATACCTAGTATATATATAAGTGGTGATAATCACCGTATAAAATAAAGTATGAGTAGTGTAGGGAAAGAAAATATTTGATGAGACTACTCACTGCACAAAATAAAGAAATGAGGAGACAACTCACTACATAAAGTCAGTAGTGGAGGAAAAGAAATTTTGATCAGATTGCTCACTCCATAAATTCAATAATGTAGATTTGATGAGACTACTCACTGCACAAAATAAAGAAAGAAGAAGACAACTCACTGCATAAATTCAGTAGTGGAGGAAAAGAAAATTTTGATCAGATTGCTCACTGCATAATTTCAATAATATAGATTTGATGAGGCTACTCACTGCACAAAATAAAGAAAGAATGATACAACTCACTACATAAATTCAATAGTGGAGGAAAAGAATTTTTGATCAGATTGCTCACTGCATAAATTCAATAAGTAGGAAAAAAACATTTGATGAGACTACTCACTGCAAAAAATAAAGAAAGGAGGAGACAACTCCTTGCATAAAAAATTTGTAAGGAAAGGAAATTCTGATGGGACAAGTCACTACATGAAAGCGACAACTCCTTGCATAAAATATAGTATGAGAAAGCAAAATAATTCACGAGACAAATCTATACGGAACATCAATTCAGTGGGTATAAGTATAATTCATCTTTAGTCATTGTATGAACATCACTCAACTCATATCTTAGACTTTCAAATTTTCAAATCCCATACACATTCACCCAACACAATGAGTTACGAAGCTGGCTCATCCAACCCTCTGGGAATCACTCTTCTTCATCCGACAATGAAAATGAGTCGGAAGAAACCCAAAACACAAACAGTCAATGGAAGTGCATTATTCAACAACAACAGATGGTGCAATAATACTATTTAGCACAAAACCGCAACCTTTCAAACTTGAGTGGATTTGTTGTTGGACGAGCATATGTTAATCGCGAGCGAGAAGGCGGTGCATCTCAACTACGAAGTGACTACTTCGGTGAAAATCCAACATATGGTAAACAATTTCGTAGGCAATTCCGTATGACTCCTGAATTATTTATACATATTAAGAGTGCATTGAAACAACATTCAACTTTCTGGAAAAAAAAACATTTGATGGAGCAGGACGCCACAGGTTTTACTTCATACCAAAAAAATGCGTGCATCTATTTAGTTCCTAGCTTATGGTATTGCAGCTAACTCATTTGATCAATATTTTCGTATGGGCGAATCAACTTTACTCAAATTTGTAAAACAACTTTTTCGTGTTATTAACCTAATCTTTGGACCAATTTATTTGAGAAGCCCAAATGAAGAAGAAATACATAGGTTGCTACAAGTTGAAACAAGCATTAATAATTTTTGAAGGAATTTTGGTGTTAACCATTGGAGACTGAAATCTCCATTCTCCATAAATGGAAAAATAGAGAATTATATTATTTTATGATTTGGAGTAAAATTTAGTTGTATTGGTTGGAGACCAAAGTCTCCATTATTCTTCCAAAAATGGAGAAAAGGAGGTAGAATGGTGGGAGGCTGCTCCATTTTTTCTCCACCAAAAATGGAGAAAGGAGGGATAGCGAGGTCGAGGGGGTTGGGCTTCATTCAAAAATACTATTGCTAATGTCTTCAATCACCCCCCCCCCCATTGAGCTTGTTTGGATAGCGAGGTCGAGGGGGTTGGGTTTTAAATTTTGGCTGGTGTTTGGATAAATGGGTTGAGGTTGGAGCAAGTTCGGTGGCCGACAAATTTGTAGCAGGTCACCGGTATATTTTTACCAGATGAGCAGTCCACCGCCACAAAAGACCATGCCCGGCATTTGAGATATCTGATGCCCAACTTAATAATCGGTGCCTGGTATTGTGACAACCGGTGCACGGCATACTAACCGGTGGTCGGCATTTTGAATACCGGGGCCGGCTAATTTGGCCGGTGCCCGGTTATGTATGTGTTTGTGTGTGTGTGTGTGTACTTTGTTTTTTCTCACGTCTTTTGGTTCAGTCACCAATTCATTCAATCTATTTAAATGCGTCTCTCCCCAACACAATTCACATACTCAGCCTACATCATACTGAAGATATTTTCAGTACTACATACTTGTTGAGGTTCTTTGTTTATTTCTTTTACAGACTCTCTTTGTTGTCAATTTTGCTTCATATAACATTTATTTTATTTATCTTCGTAGCTTATGGACAATGATGGGGCGCCTCCCCGACTATCCCGGAATGCAAGAATGAGAGTTCGCGCTGTTCGTGAGCGATGGGGGCGTAATGACTGGGCTTGTACATCGAACTTCTTAGAGACGAAAAAGATCGAGTGAAGTCGTGGGCTCCTATATTCGAACATGGCTTACCATCATGTGAGTGACTCTTGGTTTAGTAACACTGGAGATTATCTGACCCAGCTGATGTATCTTAACCGCTACGAGCTTATTCGTCGTGAGTTCGAAGTTTGGGTCCGTTCCACTGGAGCCCCTGAATTGGCTACTGAAGAAGATAAAAATCATGACGTTCTATTGTTCACCGAGGGGAATGAAGATATCCTTTGCTATTTGTTCGACCTACCGTACCACGGTGGTCACCCTCTTCATCCGGGCGTGAATAACGTTGTTGTTCCTGACGAGACTGGAGCCGGCAACCCTAGCGACAACGATAATCAGTAGTAACTTAAATGTGTAGAAGTTGATAAAGTGTCATTATGTCGATTTCCTGTTGTTTATTGTACGTGTTGGCCGTTAGTCGGCGTACTGTTTGTATTCTGTAGAAGTTGTGCAATAAAAATCGAGCAATTTATCTTACTTCTATTTTTTCTCCAGTTTATTATGGTTCTCTGAAATTCATGTTAACTACGACATCTTAACTGCAAAACTAACAGACTAAGGATACTGTGTTCACCAATGACAGTCTGTCGAATACAAAACATGACACAAATAATCTCTCACCAAGTTCTGAAGAAATTGTGGACCGGTGTATTATTCAGGTACATACTGAATTGTGCACACATTAACAGTGTTGATATTTATCTAAAAATCTGACAAAAAATATTGTCTGACAAAGTATCTATCATAAACTGGTTAAAAAAGTCATACGCATGCGAATATTATCACACTGATGAAAATAAATTGTTTTACCAGTGACTGATCATGTAATGCCCCGTCTTCGTTATAGGGGGAAATTAATGACGTTTTCGTAAAGTTTAGAAGATAATTGTTGGAGTTATTTGATAATAGGGGAGGTGGTTGTAATATAAACTAGATAATTAAATACTTAGTTGGGGTGGTAGTTGTATTTCATAGAAAATACAAAGGCTAATAAGTAAATAGTAATTTGTAAATAAAATAAAACTAAAATAAAATTTCCTTTTCCTTTATTCAACAAACCTGCAAGATTTTTTGGAAACCACAATTACTTCTCCCTCTTTCACGTCTCTCTCTCCTCCCTCTATTTAGTTTTGTTCTCCTTCTTCCTCCTCTCACGTCCCCGACACCAACACCACCACCACTCCCGAAACCAACGCCACCCCCAACACCACAACCTCCTCCATCTCTTCTCAGACTCTCTCTCTCTCTCCCCTGTTCTGCCGGCGAAAAAACAGAGGAAGCAGCGGCAGCGGCTTCACCGCTGCCTTCCCCGACGGCGACGACACCGCCACCAACCACCAGAGACTCTCCCTCTCAGCTCACTCTCTCCGTCTCTCTCTCTCTGTCCCTGCCTTCCCTCTCTATCCAGCATAACGCAGCAGCAACAGCAGCGACAATAGCCGCTGCCACCACCGGAGAACCCGCCGGCAAAATGGCCGCCACCACCACTGCCATCTATCTCCCTCTCTTTCCCCAGCTCTCTCCCTCTCACTCCTCTCTGCCCTCATCAAAGTAATCACCACCATCCACAACAGCAGCAGAGGCAGCAACAGCAGAAGCCGCCAAGAACGCACCGGCGAAACCTCCATTAATTCCGGCGAGAATTTCGCCGAAGCTCAACCGTAACGACCCACCTATCAAAACTTGCACCGTTCAACTCAGAGAAGCCTGACCAAGTGAGAGGAAGCCTCCACCTAGGCCAAGAACCGCCGGAGGAGCCCCGGCAAAGCTCCATCTCCGGCGACACCGACGGCGACCTCGACCCGTCCCGTTTCTTCACTATTTCTCGTGAAATTTGGACTGGGTATGACTAAAATCTTCTCCTAAGTTATTTTCTATAATCAAAATCAAGTTTTAAGTCCTTAAATCCAATACTTGATTCGTTAGTTTGAGTGTTCTTGATGTGAGGGTTAAAGTGTAATTTTCAGAAAGTTTTCTGGGGGGTTATAATGTCTTTTCAGAAACTTAGAGGGAGGCAGATGTCATTTCATAAACTTTTTGGAAGTACTAGATGCAGTTTACAATCTCAGATTCATTTATAAAATTTGTTTTTCTTTAAATTATTTAGATTATTATGTAATAATTAATAACTATATTTTTGGGGTAAATATTAAAGAAGAAATTGGTTTGGGGCATTATTTGCACAATTTGAAACTTGGAGGGTATGTATCGTTGAATCTGAAACGGTTTTTCTTGAGTAGGGGTCATTGTTTGTTATTCAAACGAATAAAAAGGGGGAGCTAAATGTCGTTTACTAAAACTATATATATATATATATATATATATATATATATATATATATATATATATGAAATTAAAATATGAAACTTGGATTTCAATTATTTTCTAAGCATTCTAGCCTTCATTCCAATTATATAGAAGATCTTTTGGTATTGAAACTTTATTTATGCATTTCAAAGTAAACTAGATTTGTATAATATATTGGGCATATTTATTAAATAATCAATATTGTTTTGTTTAAATAGTTAATCTCAAAGTATCATAGATTGACATTCTAAATGAATTGGTTGTAAATATCGCTCCTAGAATAAACTAGTTAGAAAGTAATTTGAGGAATATTTATGAATATTTTATTAATACTTTATCTTTCTCCAAATTGAAAATAGTTGTCTTCATGTTTATAAATAGATGTTAAATAATATATATTTTTTTCCTAATAGATATTATTATGGTATCATCTCCTAAAATAAGTTAGTGTATAGTTTTTTTTAAGCACATATCTCCAATAATTAGTTTCATTAATTAAATAATTTTCCATGAAGAATTTACTCTAGAAAAATTAAAAATAACTGTTATAATATATAAGAATATATATATATATATATAAAATGTGTTGTTTTATAATAAAGTTTAAGCTAGAATTTATAAATGAGAAGTTCTAAATCTAAACTCATTCTCTCGCTATTTAAAATATACAAGTATCATTTACAAATTTGAGAATTTATATTAAATAAGTATTTTGAGGATGTAATTATAAAACTAGCACACTCTTGACGAGTATAATGAAAAAGATATATTTGGAGTTTGTATTAAATTAAAGAAGACTCCCTTACGACGACACTAGAATTCATAGCATATCACATCGCCCACTTGCATTATACGTGATAGTTGGAATTGGAATTGAAGTTGATTAGAAATTATAAATTTGTAGGTGACGAGTTTCGTAGACAAGGGCTATGTCTATTCGTAGTTCCTAGAACGTGCTATTCGCTATCGGATTGATGTAAGTAGACATGCCAAGCCTAGCGTGCCCTAGCTTCTTTCGTGTCGAAATATGATTTTATATGTGTCTCAAATTGTGTTTTATGACTTACATGCTTTACATGAGATTGATTACGTTTTGAGATAAATGTTTTGAGAATGTCACACGAGAATAATAATTCGTTAATAACGTAAAGTGAAAAGAGTTGTGCGGGGATTATTATTATTATTGTCGATGTTGAATTCGGTCACTCGGCCTGTGATAGATTTCGTGTTGACTTCGTGTCACTCGACCAATTTTATTTTAAACCCGGTCGCGACCTGCCGGGTGTCTCCATGTGCTTACCTCTCTGGCCGCGAGAAGTCTTAGGGGGGTGTCGGCACTTATGGTCATGGTAGCTAGTGAAAGGATAGAAGCTCCCCGTACCAACAAGTTAATAGTATGAAGTTCTTTGAGAAAGAGATTTTTATGAAAGAAAATAAGAGATGGATTGGGAATAATATTCCCCGTTTGAGATACAAGAGAAGGATTGAGATGCAAAGTAAAAAGAAAGAGAATTTCATATGCGTTCCAGTATTCATACTTTATTCATCAAGGATTTACTCAGTATTGTTCATCCTCATTTATGATTGTTTTTTAAAGAATATGCCTCTTAATTTGTTTACAAGCTTGGATGTTTGCTTACTCAGTGTTTCATCGCTGACTTTAGAAAAAATGCGGTTTTTGTTTCTTTCCCCCGTAGGTCTTAAGAGCTGGATTGGGGTAGCGGGATTCGACACTCATCTAGTATTCGAATAAGCCAAACTCTTAGTATCACTTCATCTCATGTGACAATATATTATGTTGAGATAATTAAAAGTTTGTAATATATAAGTGTCAGATGTGTTGTTCTTGATTTCCGCCGCTTCATTTTGAGTAGCACCCTCCTAGGCTCTCCGGTCCGGAACGGAAAGCTTGGGAACGAGGGGTGTTACAGGTGGTATCAGAGCAGGCAATCCAAAAAGGGAATTAAACCTGTAGCGTAACTTAAAATGGACATAGGACAAGATTATTAAAATTGGAAAAGCCGATTTGGGTTATGGGTAACTTAAGTGTTAGTATACTAGGACCCACCCTCATCCTTTGATACTATTATTTGGTTTGATTTTAGTAATTCGTTCGTGATAGATTGATTTACGAATGATATTTCTGTGATAGACAATGAGAAGTATGGATTTCAGTAATTAGATTTTGCATTGTGAATTATGTGTTATCCTACATGAGGAAATGGATTATAAGAGTATCAGCGACAAGCGTTATTCCGATGATAGAGAATAAAGATTATGAGATATGGGACTAGATCATGGATTGTGCCTGATATACTGATTAATTTGAGAAGATGAGTTTCATGCTTATCGATGAGAATTTTATATGCCGCATGATTTGATCTCTGTGTGATATGTCACTTTGTATGTGATCATTAAACTAATAATGGTTCCTGAGAGCATATGTCATAGCCTAGAAATGTGATTAATAGACCACTACAGTACTAATTATACCAGGAAGGTTTGACGTGGATATAAGGCTTAAAACAACAATCACATTGGATAAATCCTTATTCGATATTAATGTTGCTAGGATATGTGACTCTTATAAGAAATCTAAGAGAAGTATCGGATTTCGACCATAGGAGAATCTGGGTTTAAAAGATGTAACGGGAATGCTAAGATGTTTAACGTGCAAACCCTAGTTTCATTAACTAAACTCTTGAAAAATTTGACGACGTATTCAAGGTACTAGCTGGGATGGTAATCTGAAGTTAGGGGATAAGAAAGTTACTTATTATGATTAAATTGAGTAATCTTAGAAACGGTCGAGGGAGTTCCCACCCACCCACGCCTAAGAAAAATTAATTGTGAACTCAACTTGACGAGCTTTGGACGCATTTTAAGTATAATCTGACAGTCTTAGTTATTAGATGATTTGGATAGTTGGTTCGACTATACTTGTCCATGAGTTGTACCAGGGAGACAAATCTAGACTAAACCGTTATAAATGATTTGTGATCTCTAAGGATATCTACCTATATTAGGCGTTACGTGGAGTCTAGTTATCTTAATATTGCTCGAGGATCAGGATGTCCATCGGTTACATCTTGCTTTTGGAGTTATGGGACTCACTTGGGAAGAATAATATTTAAAATGTGAAGTAAAATTGTTGGTCCACTACTAATCGTTTACAAAATCTGGATGTTCCTTATGAAAGATCTAGATATATTTAACCTAAAATTTCTTATTTGGTGTAATTTTAATGTTAGAGTTTCGGTCTGAAGATTATTTTAAGGTTTTAACTCAGATTTTAGAAGTCCACATTTGGAATTTGTCATTTCATAGTGATGACTCGGGAGTTATTTTTCTACTAAGATACATTTTAGAAGCTTTTTATATTGCTTAACTATCTCAGAAATACTTGGAGTACCATTACGATGTTTAGCTTATGAGGTGCGGTATGCACTTTATGGAGATGATAGTATGAGTTTCTAGGAAGGAAAATGTCAATAAAAGTTTGGTTTTCATATAGAAAGTGGAGGCATATTAGAACTTTACGTTCAGAGATTTGTTTGGATATAGGCATGATGTCAGTCGGTATTTCAAGTTATTTGATTAAATTCATGGAATCCACGATTAGAAGTCGAGTGATAAATTTGAACTATGAAGGGTCTTGGGTTAAAATCATCAGTTGGAGTTTGATTAAAACAATAGGTGGAAGCGTATGGGTTATGATCACTTGGATGGAATAGAAAGTCTTTAATTTCCGCTATGAGCAACAATTGATCCTTTAAATATTATCCCGGGTATTCCTAAGTACTAGGCTTATAAAAGAACCTATCATGAGAAATTATGCCCCAAAAATGGTCTTAAGACATAGTAGATAGTTTAGTAACAAACTTGCACAAATGACCAGCCATACAGTTAAAAATCTCTACTAGCTTGAATATTCGACTTTTCATAAGATGTTTACACATGAGTTGGCAATATGTGATATGAGATGTATATGATTATGTGCTAGTATGGACGTTTGACGAAAGGCAAAGACATTATAAGAAGTATGTTGACATGTTATTGAGATCATGATATTATGATAACTAGGCAATCTTGATCAGAGAAATTGATTTAAGAATTTGGCATGACAACATAGTAGAACCACAAATTTGATTGCCCGATTTGGGTCAAAGTTATTTTTCAAGGAAGAAGAAAGATGTATAGTAGAGAACTTATGTGAAAATTTTGATTCTATGATAGCATAGCAATGACTATGTTCCACGTGTTACATTACATGCTTATATGCACATAATATGTTATGTGTTCTATTGTATGATATATATTAAGAAATTGAATAAGATTATGGAGTAGAGAGCAAGACTGATAGATCGCACATTCACAACACTATAAAGATTCATGAACTAGGCATACACATCAATGTTAGAAATCACAAAGTTAGTTACAGTTCCTAGTAATACATATGAGGTAAGAAGATTACCCAAATCAAGACAAACTTACCACAAGATAACTTGTAGGGGAACTAGAATTACGATATAAAGGAAATGATCTCTCTGACAACATCGAAACGAAGAGCAGACCCATGTGATACCACAAATGAAGGAACCTAAAGTAAGCAACCTAGACAGTTTAACACCCACTAACTAGGGCAAGGCCAATCCAAATATCAGGCAAACAAATGTCCAGATGAGATGACCTGCTAACGAGGAACTGTGGAGGAAATTTAAAGAGACGTTGAAAGTTAGACCAAATGTCACATCATTAACCTGCCAAGTTTTAGATATTGATGTGATCGAGAATTCTCAGTAGTATGTAGACTGGTTAACCAATACGAGTTGTTTGGTCGTTACGTAACTCGACGTTGTGCTTGGATAGCTCATGTTTTCTTATATATATATATATTTTCATAAATTCTCCATTTGAAGTCTTGTCACTGAACAATTACTTTGGGGGCCATTGGATACTCATTATCTCATCAACTATTTCTCGGGGTTTATACAATTTTAGCGGGAATACTCTAAGTATTATTTCAGGCAACGAATATAAATATTCTTTAGCAGGCCTTGTAAAATGTGTTATCTGGAAGAGCTAGTGGAGGCAATGTCTTATCTTGTACTCGGGCAGATTAAAATACCAAATGATAAGGGTATGACGACCTAGTTTTCATTAAGGGGGAGGTTATTAACTATTATTAAGAAATAGAATAGGCAAGTGACTTCTAAAAGTCATTTAAAACCGAAGGATCTTGGAGGTTACCTTAATTTTCGGCTCAACACATTTTGGAAGGTAGTCATAATTTTAAATAAGGATTCAATCTAGATAAAGAATTATAGGGTCCTTATGCTGCAACTAAATAAGAGTATCCACGTCTTGTGTTTGCCAAGTATGACCATCCATCATGACAACTATTATTGAGTTCCGGGGACGTCACTCCTCTAATGGGGAGAGGAATGTAACCCTTTAGCTTTCGTGACCTTAACCCTTATACCGCTCCCGCGCCACATGCATCAAACCAGATTTAGTAAAGTTATCTTAATAATAAAGTATTGGACGGTGTAATATATAGAAACTCACATAGTAGTCTTTCGTTGATCAATTGGTTTAAGCATCGTGGACGAAGCTTTCTTTAAGGGGAGAAGGATGTAATGCCCCGTCTTCGTTATAGGGGGAAATTAATGATATTTTCGTAAAGTTTGGAAGATAATTGTTGGAGTTATTTGATAATAGGGGAGGTGGTTGTAATATAAACTAGATAATTAAATACTTAGTTGGGGTGGTAGTTGTATTTCATAAAAACTACAAAGACTAATAAGTAAATAGTAATTTGTAAATAAAATAAAACTAAAATAAAATTTCTTTTTCCTTTCTTCAACAAACCTGCAAGATTTTTTGGAAACCACAATTACTTCTCCCTCTTTCACGTCTCTCTCTCCTCCCTCTATTTAGTTTTGTTCTCCTTCTTCCTCCTCTCACGTCCCCGACACCAACACCACCACCACTCCCGAAACCAACGCCACCCCCAACACCACAACCTCCTCCATCTCTTCTCAGACTCTCTCTCTCTCTCCCCTGTTCTGCCGGCGAAAAAACAGAGGAAGCAGCGGCAGCGGCTTCACCGCTGCCTTCCCCGACGGCGACGACACCGCCACCAACCACCAGAGACTCTCCCTCTCAGCTCACTCTCTCCCTCTCTCTCTGTCCCTGCCTTCCCTCTCTATCCAGCATAACGCAGCAGCAACAGCAGCGACAATTAATCACCACTGCCATCTATCTCCCTCTCTTTCCCCAGCTCTCTCCCTCTCACTCCTCTCTGCCCTGATTGAAGTAATCACCACCATCCACAACAGCAGCAGAGGCAGCAACAGCAGAAGCCGCCAAGAACCCACCAGCGAAACCTCCATTAATTCCGGCGAGAACTTCGCCGAAGCTCAACCGTAACGACCCACCTATCAAAACTTGCACCATTCAACTCAGAGAAGCCCGACCAAGTGAGAGGAAGCCTCCACCTAGGCCAAGAACCGCCGGAGGAGCCCCGGCGAAGCTCCATCTCCGGCGACACCGACGGCGACCTCGACCCGTCCCGTTTCTTCACTATTTCTCGTGAAATTTGGACTGGGTATGACTAAAATCTTCTCCTAAGTTATTTTCTATAATCAAAATCATGTTTTAAGTCCTTATATCCAATACTTGATTCGTTAGTTTGAGTGTTCTTGATGTGGGGGTTATAGTGTAAATTTCAGAAAGTTTTCAGGGGGTTATAATGTCTTTTCAGAAACTTAGGGGGAGGCAAGTGTCATTTCAGAAACTTTTTAAAAGTACTAGATGCAGTTTACAATCTCAGATTCATTTATAAAGTTTGTTTTTCTTTAAATTTATAGATTATTATGTAATAATTAATAACTTTATTTTTGGGGTAAATATTAAAGAAGAAATTGGTTTGGGGCATTATTTGCACAATTTGAAACTTGGAGGGTATGTATCGTTGAATCTGAAACGGTTTTTCTTGAGTAGGGGTCATTGTTTGTTATTCAAACGAATAAAAGGGGGAGCTAAATGTCGTTTCATAAAACTATATATATATATATATATGAAATTAAAAATATGAAACTTGGATTTCAATTATTTTATAAGCATTCTAGCCTTCATTCCAATTATATAGAAGAGATTTTGCTATTGAAACTTTATTTATGCATTTCAAAGTAAACAAGATTTGTATAATATATTGGGCCTATTTATTAAATAATCAATATTGTTTTGTTTAAATAGTTAATCTCAAAGTATCATAGATTGACATTCTAAATGAATTGGTTATAAATATCTCTCCTAGAATAACTAGTTAGAAAGTAATTTGAGGAATATTTATGAATATTTTATTAATACTTTATCTTTCTCCAAATTGAAAATAGTTATCTTCATGTTTATAAATAGATGTTAAATAATATATTTTTTTCCTAATAGATATTTTTATGGTATCATCTCCTAAAATAAGTTAGTGTATAGTTTTTTTTAAGCACATATCTCCAATAATTAGTTTCGTTAATTAAATAGTTTTCTATGAAGAATTTACTCTAGAAAAGTTTAAAATAATTGTTATATAAGAATATATATATATAAATAAAAGGTGTTGTTTTATAATAAATTTTTAGCTAGAATTTATAATTGAGAAGTTCTAAATCTAAACTCATTCTCTCGCTGTTTGAAATATACAAGTATCATTTACAAATTTGAGAATTTATATTAAATAAGTATTTTGAGGATGTAATTACAAAACTAGCACACTCTTGACTAGTATAATGAAAAAGATATATTTAGAGTTTGTATTAAATTAAAGAAGACTCCCTTACGACGACACTAGAATTCATAGCATATCACATCGCCCACTTGCATTATACGTGATAGTTGGAATTGGAATTGAAGTTGATTAGAAATTATAAATTTGTAGGTGACGAGTTTCGTAGACAAGGGCTATGTCTATTCGTAGTTCCTAGAACGTGCTATTCGCTATCGGATTGATGTAGGTAGACATGCCAAGCCTAGCGTGCCCTAGCTTCTTTCGTGTCGAAATATGATTTTATATGTGTCTCAAATTGTGTTTTATGACTTACATGATTTACATGAGATTGATTACGTTTTGAGATAAATGTTTTGAGAATGTCACACGAGAATAATAATTCGTTAATAACGTAAAGTGAAAAGAGTTGTGCGGGGATTATTATTATTATTGTCGATGTTGAATTCGATCACTCGGCCTGTGATAGATTTCGTGTTGACTTCGTGTCACTCGACCAATTTTATTTTAAACCCGGTCGCGACCTGCCGGGTGTCTCCATGTACTTACCTCTCTGGCCGCGAGAAGTCTTAGGGGGGTGTCGGCACTTATGGTCATGGTAGCTAGTGAAAGGATAGAAGCTCCCCGTATCAACAAGTTAATAGTATGAAGTTCTTTGAGAAAGAGATTTTTATGAAAGAAAAGAAGAGATGGATTGGGAATAATATTCCCGTTTGAGATACAAGAGAAGGATTGAGATGCAAAGTAAAAAGAAAGAGAATTTCATATGCGTTCCAGTATTCATACTTTATTCATCAAGGATTTACTCAGTATTGTTCATCCTCATTTATGATTGTTTTTGAAAGAATATGCCTCTTAATCTGTTTACAAGCTTGAGTGTTTGCTTACTCAGTATTTCATCGCTGACTTTAGAAAAACTGCGGTCTTTGTTTCTTTCCCCCGCAGGTCTTAAGAGCTGGATTGGGGTAGCGGGATTCGACACTCATCTAGTATTCGAATAAGCCGAACTCTTAGTATCACTTCATCTCATGTGACAGTATATTATGTTGAGATAATTAAAAGTTTGTAGTATATAAGTGTCAGATGTGTTGTTCTTGATTTCCGCCGCTTCATTTTGAGTAGCACCCTCCTAGGCTCTCCGGTCCGGAACGGAAAGCTTGGGAACGAGGGGTGTTACATATCACATCACTCTTTTTCCTTTTCTGTGTCAGCGAATCTCACACGTGAAGTAATACAGTAGGTGAATAATACAACTGCATCAAATCTCTTCGAAGATCTACTACCAGGGAATCTCTGATTTGCTGCAGATGAACTAGTTATTTACTTTATTTAATAGCTATATATTGAATAATTCATTACTTTCACAGTTGGCAGACTGATGAAATAATAATTCATCAGAAAAGTGAATGACAATTCAAACAGAATCTTTGCTTTCTTTTATTCAAAACCTACAAAGTAGGTTTCTGGCGAATTGCACAACTGATATGAAATGACAAACACGCCTTGCTTAACAACGCTCAACACCATCACAAACTACAATATAAATAGCTACCCTTATATTCATTTTTTGTCTAAGGCATCAAGCAGAGAAAACTCCACTGCAACTTACCACAATCCTGGTAATTTCTTATACAAGTGTGTTGTTATTTATCATATTGTTTGATTGTTTGATTTTTAAAATTTTCATGTGCTAAATGAGTACATACATTTTGCATAAACATGTCTTGGGACGAGAACCATGATACCGAAAATTAGCCTGCTTACCCCTCAGGTATTCTAACTGACCTACACAAATTCTAGTGGCCTGATGGCGAGATACCGCAATCTAGGGTTGAATGGAACACGAACGTAATTGGAATATTTCTTGAACAAGTTAAAGCTGAAAAAGTAAAGGGAAACTTTAGGGGTAAAGAACTGAACCAGACTGGATATAACAAATTCATTGCTGCATTTTATGATAGAACATATTTGTTCTACACGCATCTTCAATTAAAATACAAGTACGATAATATGGGAAAGTTGTTCAAAATATGGGTTCAGATCAACAACACTAAGACTGGCTTGGGGTGGGACCCTCGTAAAAATACTTGGGCGTCGTCGGATGCTGGCTGGACCTAACTCATAGAGGTATGTATATTTTCTGAAAATTTAACTTAGGTTCGTTTGTTTACCACTATGATTTTTGGCTGACATTTGCAATACTGCTGCAAAAAACAGAAAATACCGTTAGCGAAGAAATTTCTGTTCAACGGATTGCAACACCGTGACCTACAATTCCAGGTCTTTGGCGACATTAGTGAGACCGGTGAGCATGCATAGACTCCAGCTGCCCCCCCCCCCACCACCACCACCGCGTCATCGTCTTCGTCGATCCAACCCTCCTCTGAGGTCGTCGTCGCAGCCTAACACTTGGGAGCGGGGCAAGGGATTGGGTTGTCGAACTCCACCAATTTCATACCACCACCTTGATACGAACAACCACCACCTGGATACGAACGGGAATACGGGACCGGAATCCGCATCCCCCCGAGAGGATCGCCTCCCCCTGGATTTGAGCACGACGATGGGAGTGAGTTTCGACACCCCCCCCCCCCCCAAGACCTGAGCGAAACGAAGGGGACCTCGATGAAAAAATGAGCTCACCAAATGCGTCGCCAAGTGTTTGGGAACAAGGCCAAGGCGACTACTCTGGATCGTTGGGTGCTCGGAAGAGGAGATGTAGAGACTTCACAAAGAGTAGCATGAACTGGATCATGGAGAACTTAACCGAGGTGTTTCGTGACCAACGCGTCACACACAGACACACGAGGTTTTGGTCACACGCGACCACCAAAGAGGGAAATCGATGAGTGTCTTACATAGCTTCTACCTTCCCACGACTACACCTTGATGACGATGGATACGACAACTGCATTAACTTCTTTCAGTACCGGGCGAATCGCGAGGCGTTCATGGCGGTGAAGAATCATGTTGCTCGTGAGAGGTGGCTAAACAAAGCGCTTGGTCGGGCAAGAAATTGACGGGTCCCTCCTTCCTGAAAATCGATGAATTTCTTAACGTAGCTGCATGTTTAGTTCTTGTTTATGTTTTGTTTTGTTTAGTAGGTCATGTAGTTAATCGTCGGTGTACTTCTTGTTTTGGGGGATTGTTGTTTTTTTAATTTAGGTTGTGTGTTTGTTTGGGGCCACCGGAAATGTAAAATATGTGTTTGCATTTCTGATTACGATGATAAAGAGTTGATTGAAGAAATGTTAGAGCCAATACTTGTGTCAGGCATCGAGGCAACCCCTAACGGTAATGATGGACAAGTGATGTTACTTGCAATCCAGATGTTACTTACGAGGAGGTCGGAGCCTTGTCGCACTCCCTCGTTAACTGGACACAAATGGGTAAACGAGGCCTTGAATGGACATTGGAAGAGATTGGTTGAATCGTTCCGGGAGCAGTCTTCGGTATTCTGCCAATTGTGCGATCTATTGCAAGGAACCTATGGCTTTAGGCCTGATAATTTTGAAGCTCATGGATATTATGATATGAAAATACAGGCAAAAAGCTTGGCTCCTTGATGATGAAATCCAGAAACACAAGCATAAGAAATTGCTAAGTACCAAATCTTCAAAGCTTTGAGTTACTGTAGCAGTTCCTATATGTTGTATTATCTAACTATTTTGTGCAGGTTTTGGTTATGTTTTGATGATGATTAGTTTAGTTATATAATTACATCCAGCAATATATGTTCTAAGATGATCACTGCAGGAATACACATTCTGGAGAAGTTAGCAGGCAAAGCTTCGAAGCTTTGAGATTTTCAAGTCACTCTTTACTGGTAAGTTCTTCTAACCATCTTTTTATGTGCAGATGGATTCAGTGTTACTTAGATATTTTTACATGCTGATTATAGTCTATTATTGCGGACTCTATATTAGTTATTTGATATATTAATGAGATTGAATATACTTGTTAACTCAGAACTATCAGCTGACAAGTCTAGCATGATTCTATCTTTATTGGTTAGCTGCTGTTTCAAGCAGATCTCTTTGCTATATTGTATTTTTATTTGTTTGATCTTGTTTGCTAAGTATTTGCTGGTTTGTTGGACTCTCAAACGTCCATAAACAGATCAGCAATGTATTCAATTTGAGCTGTTAACAGGATCTTATCAGATAGGAGATATTTTAGGAATTTTGTTCCTGAAATATCTCAAGTTAGTTGCAGACTAAAACAACTACCTAAGTTTGAATTGCAGAGACTTATAAGAGATACAAAGGTCGTGATTTGAAGGGAGGACAATCATCTGGGAAGATCAATTACATACAGCTCTTTGAATCATTCAGGGAATCAATTCAAGCAGGTTGAAGATCATTCAAATCCAGAAGAACTCTTCCATGCTTTAAACAGCTTATTCTTTCGGAGTTCTTCTCACTGTACTTAATTGTATAATCTTTTCTTTGTTTCTAAAACCTCACTAAACTTAGTAATTTGGTTGTTCAAGTGAAAAACAAGTGGTTCTTATTGTTTCAACAGGTTGTAGCCTGTAACTAGATAGGTTGGGAACCACAAGCTGTATAAGTGTAAGGTAGCTCACTTAGGCTTGAGAACTAGGGCTAAATCTGGGTGATTAATAAGAAGTTGTGTTTGAATCCTGGAGGGATTAGATCCCTCAGGCAGAGTCTAGGTCCAATTGTGACTGAACTCTATAAAATATATGTGTTCATGCTATTTACTTTTGCTGCATTTACTTACAGTTTAAATTGGAAGTCTCAAAGCTTTGGAGCTTTCCAAGTCTTAAAGCTTTGAAGCCTCTATACTTAGCTGTTATATCTTTAAGCTTTACAAGCTCTTTTCAAAGCTTTGAGATATCTACAGTTTGTTTTCCTAAAGTTTGAAAAACTTAAGTTTTGGCAAAAGTTAGCATACTCTATTCAACCCCCCCCCTTCTAGAGTATTACTATATCTGTTTACACCTACATTACACACTTTCAAGGCCGACAAAGCGGATGTCAGCCGAAGAATCTGTTGCCATATTCTTGTACACAATAGGTCATTGGGCATCGAACGCGAATTGCAAGAACGATTTCAACATTCGGGCGAAACAATAAGCGACAATTTCAACGTGTTTTAGGCGCTGCGACTCGTATGACTTCATATTGGACCCCATCAACGTACGCCGACAGTGTGCACCAACACATAAGGAACAATACAATGTATTGGCCGACTTTCAAAGTATGTTTTCAATAAGAGTTTAACATACACTGTTTCGTCTTGATATTATATGTCATACTGATACACGTGATTGTATCGGCGCGATGGATGGGACACACGTAAACGTGCGAGTTCCAGAGAATCGTAACATCAATTACATAGGAAGGAAGGGTTACGCAGCCCATAACGTGTTGGAAATTTGTGATTTTGACATGTGCTTCATAAGTCTCCGCTGGGTGGGAAGGTTGTACTCATGACAGCAGAATACTACAAAATTTGATGCAAAACCCTGACATGCACTTTCCAAGGCCACCTGCAGGAAAATATTATTTGGTAGACGTCGGATACCCGAATATGCAAGGTTTTCTAGCACCGTACACTGGAGAACCTAGGTACCACCTGTCGCAGTTCAGACAGGGGGACCCGCCGCTAAATGCCAAATAAGTATTCAATCGACCTCATGCATCTTTACGTAGCGTGATTGAAAGGACTTTTGGGGTATGGAAGGCGAGGTGGTAGATCCTAGATGGGAATGCCACAATTTTGCTTCAACGACCAGATTGCGATTGTTGGAGTGACCATGGCTCTCCAAAATTTTGTAAGGTTATGTGACAGGGACAACGCCTGGTTCATGTTTGCAGAAAGATACGGAGCAAGGCATCGAGCAAGAGAGTCGTGCTGGGGGGGGGGGGCTTCCAACGGAGCGTCAACTTCAGGTGGTGCTGGAATTGTAGCATACTTGGCGGATGACTACACAATGGGACAACTACGAACACACATAACAAATGTAATGATGAGCACCAACCAGTAGTAGCGTTATAATAGTGAATTTTAACCCCTACCTGTATGATGTAGTTCTAAATCACGCTATTTATTGAGGTTATTTTATGACTATTCATCCAAATGGGAACTAATTAGAATAATTAGAATTAGAATATTTCACATCCTTTCATAATTATTAAAATAATTTACATGCATAAGTAGTAGTAGATTTTAACGTTAGGAAACCTCAAAGGTTTCAATAGTGGATGATACTTTTTCAATTTAGAAAGGAATAATATTAGTACTAAATAGTATATAAAAAAATGCCACTACAGGAAACCTCAAATGCCACCACTTATGAGAAGTAATTTGAATAAGTATAATTATAATTGCAATAAACGTTTCATTGTTGTTACGCGTCATTTTAATAACAATAATAATTCTAATTATAGTAATTACAATAAAACTAAGGAGATGTTAGTATGAGTAATAACAACACTGATATATTACAATATAGTTTGGGGAAAACAAGCGCACACCATGGTTATTAAAACTTACAACACACAACAGTACATGTAGTTCAAGAAAGAAACTAGCGCACAATGTAATAAATTAGAACCTCGTGTTTATTGCCGATCCGAGGTCGATGGACGTTGACTGCCACTGGATGAGGAACTAAAGGACCCGTTAACAGTTGCTGGCTGACTAGATGACACATGTGCCCGGAACATTCTCGTCACCTTCCTGAACAGACCATGCGATTTGCACACCTCCGTTAGGGACTCCCCTCTGAATTGACCCATACCTACTTGAAGTCCTCCCACCTTATTATCAAGTTCTCCCACTGTATCTCGAATTTAGTTAAGCTGAGCACGAACCCACGATGAAAAGCCCGACACTCCTCCCGAAAAGCAGCATTCTTGTCGTCGCCAACCTCGGTTCGAACGGCCTCCTCTGACTAAGAACGAGGACATGGTGGTCCGAAGACACTGTGTATGCGTCCCGCAGACGGGTGCGCTTCTGAAATAACCCGGATCCTACGGTTCCTGCTAGTACAACTTAACGATAATCCGAAGAATACTTTATTGAAAAAAAAGGAGAAACCCCTCCTTACATTGCTGTACATAAATGGTGAAACATTCTCTAGAACCAAATGATACAATTACTAAAAGATGTTCGCTAGCCATGATTCTAATCCTTAGCTCATGCGCGTTTCCACCCCAACTAGCTTGACATGCGGGTTTTGAAATAGCAAAAGTCGACGCAGCAAAAACGTTTATAAGTAAAAACTGAGTAAGAAATATATCACAATATGTAAAACAGGGTTTTGGCTGAAAGAATAAAAAGAATGAAACTGAAGAGTTTACACATTTTAACTTATTAGTTGAGCTGAGGTGTAATTAGAGCCCAGCGGGTAACGAATTCCCACAGAGAGGTCACGATGCAATAATGTCATCACACAGGTACCTCTTGGGATATCACAGTCCATCCCAATTCACCCAGAGCGTTTGTAGGTAGCCCAACACTACCCCGCCCATCACCTAGATAAAGGACCTTAAGTGTCGACACCCCTATACAGTTGTGACCCACACATGCATAGGTAGTACTCTATAGCTTTCACAATCTTATAAACCCGTATAGGGTAGGGAATGAAACCTCAGGAGGTCGTCTCACGTGTGCCTCCGGCCGTAGCCTTCACACACATCCTCTGTACATCGCCCCATATCATTTATCTTTCATTTATATTCCACAAGATCATTTTAGAAACATCGGTTCAAAATTCAGAAGTAACCACATATCTTTCAAAAGAATAATTGCAAGAGAGATTCTCAAAATTTGAGACTTAAAAGTAGTTGTTCGAAACACGGGTAACACACGCCAAGACACATTTTGATAGTTAAAGTATTGTGCGCATAAACTTACCTGATAATGGGAGAGATTCACACACAAGTAAGTACGGGAGTTAGTAGTAGGGGTCCTCAACGAATTCGTCTCCTACGAATTCTGAATATAAAATAATCAAATATTCCGACATTAACACGATTCACCACACGACAATTCACAATTAAAAATGTCTATAAGTGCAGGTTCAACCCCAAATAATCCCCCAACAAATTGTATTTTACTAGTTACGAAAAATATATATTTATTATGAAAAAATATTGGTGTATAATATAAAATAATAATTGTGGTGAAGAAATTTTATTTAGTATAAAAATGTATTTATTATTTAACGGTTGGATTAATTAAATACTATTTTCATTATTAAAGCTAAAACTCCATTATCTTTGTTATAAAAGTTACATTAGTAAAAGCAACGTTATAAAGTGTAAAGATTGTATTTTCTGATATATGCAAAATATGAACATTTAGTTGTTAGGAAAACATAATATAAATAAAATACCGATTCAAGGATTATAAGAATAAATGTTTATTTTCAGAAAATGATTGTTAAGCTTATATTTAATAGTGTATGTATATATAGGAAAAATACTAGATTATATTATGTTAAAAACAATTTAGATTTACACTTTGTTAATATATAAAGAAAACAGGTTGTTTTAACGACAAGAACATACCCACATAGTTTCATATCATACAAATGTCACCCCACCAGTTTCACTAGAGACACTTTTGGCACCCCCCTTTGACACCCACGGGTTCAGACCCAGTTCTTTCCCAAATACAACCCCCTTATCTCACTATCACTCAAACCCATTAAAACTGAAGCTTAGGATGAAGTTTATGGCATGACTTGAAGCAGTTGGAGGTAAAAAACAAACATAAAAATAAAAAACAAACGAAAAGGGTTTGTTTGGATTTACCGATTGGAGACGTGACTGGGAGTAAAATGAGGAGGTTGGCGGCAATGGAGGAATCCGGCGATCGGAGACGATGGCTTTGCTGCTGCTGGGTTCGTCGGACAAGGAAGGGACGGGAGAGAGAGTGGCGGACGGTGGTGGCGACGACGAGGCGCGGAGGGCGGCGAACGGCGGGGCAGAGGGCCGGCGTCGCTGGGTCGGCCCGGTTTGGCGCCGGCGCCGGCTGGGTTTTATTCGACATAACAGAGAGAGAGAGAGTGAGAGAGAGAAGTAGATGGCGAGATAGAAACGATAGAGAGGAAGCTTGGGTTGCTATTGAGTTAACCCGATCGAAATCAAAGGCGGGTTTTCCGCGTTCAAATTGGAAACTTCGATTGGCGAAATTAATTGAAAAGATTGGACCTTTGACATGCTTCCGACGAATGGGGGCGGAAATTGGGTGATAAGGAGGTAAAATTTGTATGTTTCCATGGTGGGTCTCGCCGTAAAAACAGGGGAATCAAACTCGCCTGTTCCAAATGGAAATGGGGATAAGATGATGTGAAAAGTTTATGGTGTGGCGGCTGCACCACTCAACGTGGTGGTTCGCTACGCGATATCTAATTAAAAACACATTTTGGTCACATTACAAACATTACACGACCCGCTATCAAGAATAATAAAGAAAATGTCATCTTCGAAAAAATACTTTTGATAAAAATAAATAAAATAAAATAACAATAATACTATTAGTATTAATAACAATAACAATATTAATAATAATAATGTGAAAACAAAACTATTTAGTAAAGAAAAATACTTTTATAAATCTCAAATAGTGGCCCGGAAAGTTCGTTAAACTCCCAAAAATACCCCCTAAAAAACTTAAGGTAAAACGAACATCCCAAAGCATGTATAAGTCAAGTCTCCCAATGCAAGCACCCTCAACGCGAGTATGCATTCGCATTTCTAATGTGCTCCTAATAACAAGACAAGCAAGACAAGACGGCTAATCAAATGCATGGCTATTAAATCGCACCTCCCTTAAAATGAGTGACATCCCCGTCACCCGGCTTCCCAAGTCTCTTATTTCGGTTGGTGGTTTGACTAAAGTACTTTGAATAGCGTGGCGGACTTGGTACGGGTGTTCCTGGTTTTAAGCCAAGGATTTTGATTGGTTGTTGTTCAAAGATAAGAGGGGGATCAAGTTCGACAGGTTCGGGATCCAAGATATGACTCGGGTTGAGAACATAAGGTTTGAGTTGGGACACATGACAAACTTTATGGACTCTACATACTACAAGCGCTAAAGAATAGGTTGACATCAGCACATGTGTTAACGTTAACTACTAAAGGAGGAGAATTTGAAGTCCAAAGCGATGCGTTCAAAAATGGTAGAATGATTGTTTATGCTTCTAGGCAACTAAAGTCTTGAAAGGAGAATTACCACACTCATGATTTGGAATTGGAGTTGGCAGCCAATGTGTTTGCACTGAAGATGTGGAGGCATTATCTCAACGGTACGACTTGCAATATCTTTACAGATGACAAGAGCCTGAAGTACATATTCGCCCAGAAAGAGCTGAATATGCGACAAATGAGGTGGTTAGAGTTAGTGAAGGAATACGAAATCAAGATCCAATACCACGACGGAAAATTCAATGTAGTGGCGGATGCATTGAGCTGAAAGACGAATCATACGGTAAATGCAAATGTGGGTTTTGCCAACTAAGCTTTGCAAAGAGTTTCGAAGGCTGGATATTGAAGTTTGCACGAAGGAAACCACGAGTAACATGCTGTGTAATTTTGACGATATCACCGGACATCTTCGTAGAGATGAAGAAATGACAGAAAGAAGATGATATCCTACAAAAGATCAAGGAGAAGATCAACATAGGAGAAGCACTCGATTCCAAAGTGGATGAAGATGGTAGCGTGAAATTCAAGGGAAGATGGTGTGTCCCAATGAAATGCGGGGACGTAAAAGAATAAGAGTATGAAGAGAGCTCATAACACACCATATTCGATACAATCAGGGGGAGACAAGTTGTATAAGGATTTGAGGAAGAACTTTTTGGTGGAGAGGTATGAAGACGGAAATAGCTGACTCTGTCAAAAGGAACTTTCGGTGTTTGACTTGTCAAAAGGTCAAGTTGAGAACAAGAGACTAGTGGGCTGTTGCAACTATTGGAGATATGGAAATGGGATTCCATCTCGATGGACTTTGTTACAGCTTTAGCTATTCGACGAATGGGTTGAACCATATTTGGGTGGCAGTCAATCGGCTGCACAAAACAGCAATCTTCATTCACATGAAGGACACGTGGAACATGAAAAAGAGGACGGACGCATATATCAAGAATGTGGTAAGACTATAAAGAGTACCTAACTTGATTATTTCAGATAGAGATTCAAATTTCTTATCATATTTCTGAAAGGAGTTACAAAAGGTCAGGGGTACCGAGCTAAGATTCAGGACGGCATCTGTCGCAGTTACGAATAATCCACATAAAAAATTAACCCTTCACAATTAATAGGGATTTTCAAATAATCATACAACACACTTGGGAACTTAGAAAGAACACGCGGCTATGTTAACCCACATCCCCGTTTTTTTTTTTTTTTTTTTTTTCCAGTTTTAGTTATCCTATGTCCAGTTTAAATTTTGAAAAAGTTCCGATTATTTTCAATCTTTATTTAATGAAATTCGAAAAGTCGTACTAGCGTTGGAACCGTCGGCTCTGATACCAACTGAAATGACCCAAATCCTACGGTTCCTGCTAGTACAACTTAACGATAATCTAAAGAATATTTTATTGAAACTAAAGGAGAAAATCCTCCTTACATTGTTGTGCATAAATGGTGAATCATTCTATAGAACCAAATGATACAATTACTAAAAGATGTTTGCTAGCCATGATTCTAATCCTTAGCTCGTGCGCGTTTCCACCCCAACTAGCTCGACCTGCGGGTTTTGAAATAGCAAAAGCCGACGCAGCAAAAACATTTATAAGTAAAAACTGAGTAAGAAATATACCACAATATGTAAAACAGAGTTTTGGCTGAAAGAATAAAAAGAGTGTAACTGAAGAGATTCCACATTTTAACTTATTAGTTGAGCTGAGGCGTATTAGAGCCCAGCGGGTAACGAATGCCCACAGAGAGGTCACGATGCAATAATATCATGACACAGGTACCTCTTGGGATATCACAGTCCATCCCAATTCACCCATAGCGTTTGTAGGTAATCCGACACTACCCCGCCCATCACATAGCTAAAGGACCTTAAGTGTCGACACCCCTATACAGTTGTGACCCACACATGCATAGGTAGTACTCTACAGATTTCACAATTTATAAACCCGTATAGGGTAGGGTAGGAAACCCTAGGAAGTCGTCTCACGTGCGCCTCCGGCCGTAGCTTTCACACACATCCTCTGTACATCGCCCCATATCATTTATCGTTCATTTATATTCCACAAGATCATTTTAGAAACATCGGTTCGAAATTCAGAAGTAACCACATATCTTTCAAAAGAATAATTGCAAGAGAGATTCTCAAAATTTGGGACTTAAAAGTAGTTGTTCGAAACACGAGTAACACATGCCAAGACACATTTTGATAGTTAAAGTATTGTGCGGCTTACCTGATAATGGGGAGAGATTCACACACAAGCAAGTACGGGAGTTAGTAGTAGGGGTCCTCAACGAATTTGTCTCCTACGAATTCTGAATATACAATAATCAAATAGTCCTACATTAACACGATTCACCACACGACAATTCACAATCAAAAATGTCTATAAGTGCAGGTTCAACCCCAAATAATCCCCCAACAAATTGTATTTTACTAGTTAAGAAAAATATATATTTATTAAGAAAAAATATTGGTGTATAATAAAAAATAATAATTGTGGTGAAGAAATTTTATTTAGTATAAAAAGGTATTTATTATTTAACGGTTAGATTAATAAAAGACCATTTTCATTATTAAAGCTAAAACTCCATTATCTTTGTTATAAAAGTTACATTAGTAAAAGCAACATTATAAAGTGTAAAGATTGTATTTTCTGATATATGCAAAATATGAACATTTAATTGTTAGGAAAACATAATATAAATAAAATACCGATTCAACGTTTATAAGAATAAACGTTTATTTTCAGAAAATGATTGTTAAGCTTATATTTAATAGTGTATGTATATATAGGAAAAATACTAGTTTAAATTATGTTAAAAATACCCCCTAAAAATATCGGGGTACTACAGCTTCACTGTCGTGAGACGCGAGTTGGGGAGGGAACCCACTAATTCTTAATACAACAGCCTTGTCTATTGCTCTGTCGGTGGGAATGGCGACATCAATCTGGTTACTCAAGGGGACATTATAGAACTTAAACAACCGTGTAAGTATGGCCTCGTACGGTATGGACAGAGACAAGTTCCCGCAATCCTTGGCGCGTAACATAACATGAATAATGATGAATGAGAGGTTTAGTTGACGCTTTGTGGCGAAGCAATGTATTATTAAGACTAAAAAAGCCTCGGCCTCGTCGCCGTGTCCGGTACACGGCAGAATGTTTTGTGCTATATTGTGCTTCAGAAGCCGATATTCCGGCTTAATATTAGAGGACTTCAGCTCCTTCTTTGTATTACATGTACAATAGAAGGTGATGTAGTAGTCGTCGAGGGATGCGTTGTCGATATGATTTGTAATTTATTTTCGTTTAGTGAACCAGATTTCCCCCCCCCCCTCATTGGAACAGACAACGCCCTTGGAATGAGATCAAGACTTGCTATGATATAAATTCCCTTCAACACACCCGCTGGAACTTCTACATTGCGAAATCGCCTCCACTTCAAGGAGGTGTAGAAAAGACAAACAAAAATGGGATAAACTGTGCGTTCGAGCTTGCACGAAGAAAACCATTTTGCCCACTCTAGGTGAGCTTGCAGATACTCATGATATTCGTCTCCAATATTGAGGGATTTACCCTTGGAAATATTACACAAAGTTAACTCGTCGTACACGGGACCGTCTTCTGGCTCGAGAAATGGAGATTTACCCTCAACAAACAAGTAGTACGACATGTTCAGTTCATTAAGGGACGTTTCCTGTCATCGGGGGCCATGCTCTTGTACGTAGTAATTTCGTTAGACATTTTGAGTGGTGTCGAGGGAAAAAAGGAGAGTTAAATTAGACAACTGGAAATTTGAATGTGGGAGAATGGAGGAATTGAAATGGTACTACATCAAACGAGAATAGGTTCTCCTAAAATAAATGAATGAAATATACATATGTCTCTTGTTAAACACAGTCGTAAAGTCCATTGCTACTGAAACAATGCAGAACGAAATCTACTGAAAATTTTACTCACGGACTTGCTTCGTACAATGCAAAGAATTAACTCATTTCAATTTCTTCATTCTCACGAGAACAATCAGTTAAACAAGACAAAGTAGAAGAAAAACAAAGAGAAAAGAGTGCATGTGAAATAGAATAAAACAAAGTAGAAGAAAACAAATAGAAGCTTGAACAGGCATGTGGATTCACATACAAACAAAACAAAATGCAAAACAAATAAAATGCCGAACACTGGATCTAGTGGAGTCGTCTACCGGTTATGAAAAATGCCGGTCACCGAATTAAATATCCAGTCCCTTGAAATTTATTCTCCACCTCAGCTCCTTTATCTACGAAAATATTAGAGTCGGGCGCCGCTTTTATTAACCGTCCACCGCTTTTCATTTTTACCGGGCATCGATTGTGAAACATCGGTCACCGGACTTCTCGCGGGGTTGGGTTACGGTTGGGGTTAACCAAACCCCCTTATCCAAACCCGCCTTTATCAACCCAATGAAAAACATAAAATTATTTTTACCGTTGCGGAATGACGAATATTAGTATGCACTAGCCTATGAGCCTGTGGCCCAAGGCCACTATCTTCTCAAACCATCACATCATTGTGAACTTTGAAAGTGAGTTATCTCAGTTAAATATCAACCAGTCACCATCATTAAATATTATGGATTATATGTTGCCACCAAGAGATGTAGGACTGTAAAACACACACCTTCGTTAGTATATAGATTTAACTGTAATTTAATTTGGGCCAAATATAATTTTCATAAAATTTAGAAGTTGAACAAGAATAAATGATGTGGTGAATTGGTTGTGTGTGTGTTGTGAGGGGGGAATAAAAGGTGATGATCTTTTGGTGGTAGGGTCATACGTCCGGTCAGACTTAGAGTCTCAGAATTAGGTGGAGGGGAGAGAGGGAAAAGTGGACATTTCACAACCATTCATTTAAAAGTGATCAACAATGTTAAATGGACAACATTACATGGGTGAATAGTTAAATACCCACATGTTTTAGTATAGATATCCATCTATTTACTAAGGGAGCTAGGCCTTTTCCTATTAACAAGGGTACTTTTGGCACATAATCTACCATTGGATGAATCTAAAATCAATGGTTGACAACTCATGTCCCACTATTACATTGACATGAAACATGATAAAACATGATAAGACACATTGATGACTCACCCATATTAGAAATTCTTTCCCTCTCAATCGCTATGATTCTCTCTCCATTCGACTTTTATTCTTTTATATTTTAATTCATGGAAAATTATAATAAGACTCTCATTTTTCTTAAGCTACCTAAGTATTTACGTGCCACAAATTATGGGAGTGGCCTCGGCCAGAGGATTATGCACTATCCATATACTAAGGGAGGACAGGGTTTTACTGTTCACCTTAGCCATGTTGTTTCATTCTTTATCGTTGGATTCAAGAAGATCGGACGATTGAGAGTTTGTGGGAGATTTGCTAAACATTTTATTGACTCTCTGACATCTCTTTGTTCTTCTACTGCTACTCTCAGCTGATACATCACGTCAGACCACCATCACCATTATCATCTACTCTCACGTGTTCGGATGTAATGGGTTTGAGCCAATGGGGGTGGTGCTATGTACAGGATATGTTAATTCACCCCCAAAAAGTTAGTATCTATTTCTTTTTCCTTTGGGACACAAATGATTTGTTTGTTTTCACTAGAAGTAAATATAATTGAGTATAATTTTTTTCCTTGGTGTGAGTGTGCTTAATAATTAATGCGCTTGAAAAAATAATTACTTCTTTGATATAATTCTCAAAATTTATCAATTTTATTATTAATTACAAATTTAAAAGAACAGGTCAATACTATAATCGTTGTATTATTTTACTTCGATAAACTAAAATGGGTACACTTAGGGCCCACAATATGTGAAAAATAATAGTTATGATTATATATCCAATTGGATAGTTTGGGTCCCCACAACATTTAAAACTATGAAATAAAGTCACCAACTAGTACTTAAATTCTTTCTCATAAATGGTGTAAATTGTAAACAAGATCCATTAAATTTCTTCAGTAGATTTTGCAAACAACGCAGTACTTAAATTTCCATCTTCAATCCAAAAATAAAATATTCTTTATCATATGGTTCTATTGTAAATATTACAACCATTAACATAATTAAGAACACAGTTATAGTTAAATCATCCACTGCGAGTAAAATAGGAGATCAATATGTATGAATTGATACCATATTGAAGGGTGCATGCATTTTATCCTTTACATGGCCATAATCTCATAACCTCAGTTTCAAGATTTACTAACTAGTATTTGCGGGGTTATCAGGGAGGTGTTTAAAATCATTCAAAATTACAACTAATCGTGAATATCGGATTCCAATGAAGCACAAGTGTTATGTATCCCACAACCATGGTGGTTCGGTTCATTCAATCATTTAAAGTCAATTTGTAACCTTCGATGTCTTGTACCATAAAATTTTGAATCAAATTCCAGTCTCTAACTCAACCAATAACAATGGTCTAACTTGTCTTCTATACAAAAAGATTGTCACTTAATTGTTTAGCAAACTGCTACAAAGATAGATGGTGAGTGAGTGAGTGATGGTGGCTTGAAGCCTCAGATATTTAGAAAGGTGTATGATAAGATATTCAAGGCGAAGAAGGTAAATGAGAACTCTCTATGAGTTAATAAAATGTGGATCCAAGTTAATACTCGCGATGCTTTTGTCATAACAATTAGCAGTTTTTGAAAAGGCCCGATCATGACAATCCACCATATTACGGGAAGCTATCTTGGGAGCTTGATTTCCACTTACTTTGGATGTGATACAATTTAAATTTAATTGTCTTTACCCCCAAAGGGAAGCTAATTATGGAAAATAGTATTTTTTGGAATGAGACATTGGAAATGAGAATGTTTTACATATGAAAATATACCCAAATGATTCGGCAAGTAAATTTGTTTCAAATTATTCTGTTACATAAACTCTACTTGTCTATTATAAATACTTAACTTCCATGTTATCTCTCATTTTTGTTTACATGAAATGGCCGGAGGTTTACTTAATTTGTACTAATCTTTCAAACTATGGTCTTCTTACTTTTAAAATCACTACAAGTTAGTTGTCGGGGTGTTATGGGAGCGATGATAATTGATTTCTCATATTGTCGCATTGAACATCAAATAATATGTCAATACATGTTTTGTGGTACACCGCCGGTTATTTAAATGTCGGTGTTTGAGGCATAGTCACCTCTGACTAGAATCTGTCATTTCGAGTTAAAAGCTAATACGTACTAATAGTGTTCAGCATGAGTATACCGTCTCGACGAGGATCGTAATTCATACATTGGAGGTCTTACTACATTGAGGAGCACTAGGAGGTATGCTAGTGTGCCATAGACTCTAAAGCTTCTCTCTTTCCCTTTTCAACTTGAAGAGATAAGCTACAGAGTGGTTACATAATTTACCGCCACGTTCCATCACTATATAGGATGAATGCGTCAAGAAGGTCCATCTAAATACTATCCCTATCGCGATTATTTCGGAAGCGTGTTGATATTCTCTAGTCCCGACAACAGATGGAGAAATAGTTCATGAGACTTGGGATTGTTGCCGTTGTACCATTCACAAGTGCGTCAAACGTGGATTCACCAATCAGAATATTATCCATACTTATCATCAAGCAGTGGATCACAACAATGAATATATGATTGGACAAGAGAATAGGTGTAATTTTATGTATAACATGAATAATGAGAGGACACATTAACTATTGAAGCGAATGCGCAAACATTACTACACTCGTAATAACGAAAGGAGAAGGATGTGAGTGATGAGCGGGGTTGATAGTGAAGTTATCTGAACATGATAGTCAAACTACGAGATTCAGCACTCACTAGAATGGTGATGCAAGATAGGGTGCACGTGTTAAAGAAAATGATGAATTATATTTCATGTTACGAGAGTTGGAAGATGAGACAACCTGGGATCTCGGTTCAGGATTAAAGAGACAATCGATAACCAAAAGAAAAATATTAACTATTAAGATTACATTTCATCTAATAAATACAACAATCTTGATAAGATAAGTTTACAAATGTAATGTGATTGAAATAAGCTATGTGAACTACTAAGTTATCTAATATAAGCTAAACGTCTTCTATCGATCCGTATTCCCATCCCCCACCTTGAGTGATGACCTGCGGTTTTAAAATGGCAAAAGCCGACACAGTTTTGAAGGAAATAATCAGTAAAAACTGAGTCAATACACACTACGACATGTAAAGCAATGAGTGGAATGCAAGCATAAGTTTAAATAAACCAAGAGATTTGAAACATTAATAAGTAAGAGAGTTGAGAATTTATGAAAAATTATAAGTAACCACGTAGCAAGAACTTTTCAACTTTAAAACTTGAATATACCACGAGTATTAAAGGAATTCATAGACCAGTAGAATCTCTAGAATAAACAAGTTTCTTTGAACTGATAACAATATTAATTCACGAGTGGCCAATGTTTTTCAGGTCATTTATTTCAATTAGGGCATATCTAGAGCAGCAAACAACATCGATAGAGTATGAAACTTTCTTTCTACTTCAATTAATCGTTAAGTTTAGCTGAGGCACGTCCAGAGCCACCAGCAGGATCGATGTAGACAGAGGGATAACAGAATAATCATAAAGGGTTCCTTCTAGGGTCTATAAAACCCTATTTCACCCGATCGTTACGGGAGCCCATTCGTCAACCCCGCCCACAACATTAGCTAAAAGGCCTTAAGTGTCGACACCCCTATACCGTAATGAACCTTACGAGTATAAGTAGCACCCTGTAGCTTTGCAAACCCTTGGCCGCAATACCTTGGTACATTGAGCTCATCGGGGGCGGAATTGTGAACAATAAAGTTCTATTCAATAATACGAAGTATTGCTTCAATGGTCGTAGCCATAAGTAACGGGATGATCGCTTGGCGCCTCCGGCCGGAGCCATAAATAACGGGACTCTGTACATCGTCCTAAATATATTATAAGTGTCTTATTGATTCTCTTTTCCATAGCCAAAATCAGATTATCAACTTATCACAAGTAAAGTTTCAAGAGTTATAAAGAGGATTCAATTTATATCCAAACAATTTCGAGTATAAATCATGCTTTTCATACTTTTTCTCGATTAACATGATATTCATTTGAGACATCACACAACACTCACATTTTGATATTTAAGAGTCGCACATATGTACTTGCCGCTGAGATGAAGCACAACCAAAAGGAAGAAACTAATCCTAGCACTCCAATGACAACCGTTCTCTCCTACGAGGTCGATGTCTGCAATCACACGTATAACTTACTCGTTACAACCAATTTACACATCGATAATTCAAATGAAACCCTACATGAACCATAGTCCTATAAGCCACAAATTCACATATAATGATGTTCACATGCCAAATAAATCCAACATAGCACTTAGAACTTCAAAAACTCAATTTTTCTGAAAAGTGTGAAACTACAATTCAAGACAGAATTGTATCTCTTACTTGGAGGCATATTTACTATATCAACACATCTCATAAAATCTTGAAATTAATTTATGATCAACCTACATGTGTATATTTTCAGAAGCATCAAGAAAATCATACATAGCTATTATAACACCTAATTTACATAAAAAAAATACTGCTATGCAGAGAAGAGTTTGGCAACAACTTTCAACTTTGTAAGGTGATTAATACCACTTGAAGAATAGAAATAAAGCTCGTCTTTTCCAGAATTGACCCTGAATGTGTCTAGTTACAAAAAAAGAAATATGAGGCACCAAAAGTTTCTTAAAATGGGGTTTTTGATAAAAAAGCCAAAACTGGTACAGAAACGCAGTTTCAGAAAACATGCAAGTTCAAATGAACATATCTTCTTAACTAAGAATGCTATGAAGATGAATTTTTTTCTCGAAATGATCCTCTCTGAGTCTAGTTTCAAAATACGAAAGAGTTTAAAATTTCACACATACAAAACTTGGAGATAACCCATGTTTTCACAAACTGGTCAGATTGTATAAACATGATTTTTTTTTTCAAAAATCAACAAGAATGGTTCTAATGATACATGCAACTTATGGAAACTTGATTTTTACCCAAATAACATCATTTTAGTCATTAAGTAAGATTTTTATATGCTATTGACATAAATGATCAAAACCCTCTTGAGCTACAAATGCAAAATAAAAGACATTCACAACATGCAAGTAGGTTCTAGTGTGAGCTTCATGAAATAGACTAAATTTTGAAGTCAAACACATGATATAACAATGGAAATGAAGAATAAAACATGACAATGAAAAAACCTGAAATGAAATTCCATCAATCAAAGCTAAACATGGACATGCATGAATGAATTCAAGACTAGAAGAAAAATTACCCCAAGATTCAAGAAGATTGCGAGAAAATGAGCGAAATTGGCCTTCAATCCATGAGTAGAGTGGTGAAATAACTTCCTCCATAGTTATATCAAGCTTGGAATCAAGTTTTTCATTCTTGAGAGAGTAGAAAATGAACTTTTGATGAATATGTGTGGAGGAAAAGCTCCAGAAACGGGAATGGAGTTTTGAGAGAAAAGAAGAAGGTAATTGGGAGTGTTCATGAAGATAATGATGTAATTAAATGAAATTGGAAGAGATAAAGTGATGGAGTTGATGGAGATGTGAGTGTTAGTGATGGAGTATGTATCTATTGAGTGTAATGGTGATGGGAAAACCATATTATAATGGGAGTTGACCAAATTAGTGGGTGCGGTATTAGAGAGCAATTAAAATCTCCCCACAAGTTAGAAATGAGAAATGCCAAAAATTAAGGGGTGAAAAAATATCGATTACATCAGTTGATGGATGGAGTTGAAGTATGAATTTCAAGAGAAAAAAAAAATTATTTTTAATTACTAGCTATCACATACAAGTCAATTTGTATAAATTAGAAAATTCCAAACAAGCTACTATGTATATAAGTATCAAATTCTACATTTACAAAACTACATACATGTCCCAAATATACAAAACAAATTTCAAATAGTATTACTCAAGTAACTGAAACTACAAAATAATTACAAAATGAAATTCTATAAAATCATAAATGTTAAATGACACCCGTGAACTTCAAAACCAATAATAAGTCAACAATAACTTTGAAATATGAATTTCTTGGAATTCTTAAATATTTTTCTGAAATTACCTAATAACCCCCAATCATAATACAGGGTATTACAGAAGATTTGAACTATGTGGGAGGACAACAAAGGACAAACTAGAACCCCAATAACTATTATCCAGACACTCGCGATCATTCATAATTCAGTTATGAGGACACGAAGGGGGGGGGGCGATATGTACAAACATCGTCCATCGACCCCTTATCGGGCTCCCAGTGCACGAGCTATAGCCCAACATGCCATACCAACCTTATGAGGCGATTTAGACATGAAAACCATGTTCAAGTAACTATTGGCACAAAATCGGATGTGTCAAAAATGATATAACAAGGGTCAAAACGTAACAAAGTTGAAAGGATATGTATTCACAGTGGCAGTTGAATCGCAAACTACTAAGGATGGAGCTCACAAACTAGAAACTAAATTGGAACATATAACTAACACCGAGGTGTAGATCATGATCATCACTACAAGAAGAGACAAATAATCATCATATCTATTATTGAGCGACCACATAATATAAACGTAACCAAAATACTAGTCCTAGCATGCTTGTCAGTGTAATAATATATCGTGATACCAATAAATGAATTTACACACGTTAACATGCAAGTTAAACACATCCGTCTTGTTTATGGAAACAACTGATTCCTCAAAGAAATCAGAACTCTGAGAAACCACGCTTTAATCTTCTCTTCAATAAGAATTAGTACAAAGAAACTGCGAAATAAAATGCCAAAAATAGAAGGGATAGTATTCGGAGCAACAAAGATGATGGTGTATTGATTTCCCCTTCAGAAGTAATGCTACCTGCAGCTGAAACACAAGATATGTTATTTTTTTAATTAGTAAGAAAAATCCATTTATTTTGTTCCATTTGTACGCATTGTATAGGTAATATCAATTAAAATTTTCAGTTAACTTGATTTTTGGCGAGAACATTTACTCGTGGCTTAGTATAAAAACATGATACTAATATGCATCACCAACATTTCTCTATACTTGTATGACGCTACCCATGAAGTGTTACAAAATTAGGGGAAGTATATCTTTTTGGTAAGTAAAAAAATAATATAATTTATTTATAACTGGACAACTAACATGTGAAAATAGGCAGGGAAATGCATTCCATTCAAAGAGAAACTATTGTAGGATCCAATGTGATTAGACATAAGTATATACAACGATGACGGATTTGGGAATAGAGTGCCAACTCAATGGCAGAGCATTTAAGGTGTCGACTACCACTATGTTCTTTCTTTTTCTCCCCACTATGACTTTTTGACTCGTATCTAGGTTACTTTGATCGGGTGATATTGAGATTACTACAAGACTCATGGTCTTTATTGCTATTTATTAAATAAGTTAGTTTTTCTTATTTACAATAAAGCGCCTCTGATTTATTAGAACGACACCGTCTTTAGCATCAAATAAGGAATATATGTTTCTCTTCCTTACTTCGGCAGTGGGACATGTGTCTTCATTTCATTGGTGCTCTTTCTCTTTCCGTTGTAACAAACATGTATAAGGTGTGTTTTTTGGCTTATCTCTGATTTTGAAGAACACATTTGATTCTTCATCCATTTCTATCTTATTCTTCAATAATTCTCAGGTTCTACATTCTAATATGGTATCACAACCTGGTTGCTCTCCTTGATTTCGTAATTGGCTCTTTATTTGAGTCTGCTTTTTTCGTTCATATTTATTATTTCCGGGCACTATATTTGAGCGTTGTTTTCTTTGTTTTTTTTCTCTTCTTCAAATTTCATCCATGGCGACACCTACATTTCTCATTGAATCCGGTAGTCGAAGTGTTGAGTCTTCGTCTCCTTATTTCTTATCAACTAGTGACAATCTAGGTCACATTCTCGTCAATCAGATCTTGAATGGAGACAAATACTACCCATGGGTCAGATCTATGAAATTGGCATTGATGGCGAAGCATAATCTGGTTTTTGTTGATGGTTCTCTACCATATCCAGCAGCCGCTTCACCGAAATTTCTTCTCTGGACACGATGCGATAGTATGGTAATCTCTTGTCTCCTCAATTACATTCATAAATTAATTAGGCGTAGTGTAGTCTACATATCTACTTCTCGTGAGATTTGGATTGATCTACAAGAACGTTTTGCACAAATAAAACAAACAAACCTAGAATCTATCAGCTCTCTTGTCGAATCTCATCACTTAGATAAGGCGATAGGAATGTCACTACATATTTCACCAAAATTATAACTCTTTGGGATGAAATGTCTAACTATAAATGTTGACCTTCTTGCCAATGTGGTACAATGAATGCTTTTCTTTTCATGGTTGAAGAAGACAGAGTAATGCAATTTTCTAATGGGTTTGAATGAACAATTTAGCTCTTTCAAATAGCAGATTTTGTTGTTAGACCCACTGCCCTCTATGAATCATGTGTTTGCCAAAGTAATTCAGCAAGAATGTCAGATAGAACTCAATAATGTTTCACAAATTGTGACACAATGTCTCTATGTTTGCTGGAAATTATGGTACAATTGCATCTACTTCTTTTCTTCCTAATGGACATACAAGTAGCAACAACACCAATGTCACTTCTTATGCTAGTGCTGGGAATTACATACACAACAACAGGGGTAAACTAACCTTCAATCATTGTGGGAACACTATGCATACTAAAGAGAAATGTTGGAAGGTTCATGGCTATCCACCAAATTTTAAACCAAAATGTTACAACAAATCTCAAGTTCGTAATGTTATTGGAGGACATCAGCTAAACACATAAAAGAGAGATCAAAATATTGAGCTTTCACCAGCGCAATGTTAAGAGATAGCCTCTTTGATCAGCTCTCAACTACAAGTTGTGAAGCTTAATGCTCCAGGGGAAAATGGTTCTGTTTCTCTATATCACCACTCTTCAAATGCTGGTATTGGAAATGATAGTCCACTGCATCAACTTTGAGAAGGAGATTCTTCATCAAATATTCACTTCATGGGAGGTGTTACTAGCACTTACTCTCCCAAACAACCTTTAATGTAAAATTGTTAGCAACATGGTCTTGGATCATTGATAGTGGTGAAACAGACTACACGTGCTCTCAATTTGGATGGTTCTATGAAATCGTGCCTGTTCATAGCACTTTTGAGCACTTACCAAATGGCAATAAGGTGAAGGTAACACATGTTGGCAAAATTCAATTAAATGATCACATTGTGTTAGATAAAGTTCTATGTATGCCTCATTTTCAGTTCAACCTAGTGTCAATGACGCCTCTAGCCAAATCTTATGGTTGCATCTTTCTCTGTGATACACATTGCTGCAAGATTTATGACCAAATACAAAATACATTTTTGGGACAAGGTGTCAAGAAAGATGGACTCTACTTTCTGGAAATGCAGCCACAAGTGAAAATTGCTACAAACTCACTTCTGGATCCACATACACCTGCCTCTGACATAAATGTGGCATATGAGGCTTGGTTATCCCTCACATGAGAAGTTCAACTCAATGTGTTCAAAACTAAAATGTTCCGGCATCTCACCAAGTACTTGTTGTCAAATTTTCCCTTTAGCAGAAGAAAAGAGACTAAAATTTCCATTTTTTAACAACATTTGTGATAAAGCTTTTGCTATTTTGCACATAGATGTGTGGGGTCCCTATAGAGTGGCCACTTATAATGGAAACAAATGTTTTCTAACCCTAGTTTATGATGCAACAAGAACCACTTGGATATACTTGATGCATCACAAATCAGAGGCTGACACCATTATTCCTCAATTCTATACCTACGCTGAAACTCAATACAAGCATTGTATCAAGACTATCAAATTAGATCAAGCTCCAGATTTAGATTTGAAGTCATTTTTTCCTAAAAAAGGGATACATCATGAATATACATGTGTGGCTCCCCCCCCCCCACAAAACTCAGTTGTTGAGAGGAAGCATCAACACATGTAGAATGTGGCAAGAGCACTCAAAGTTTCAAAGTTGAATGCCAACAAGATTCTGGGGAGATTGTGTATTAACAGTAGTCTATATCATCAATAAGCGACCATCTGCGAGGCTCAAGTTCGAATCTCCATATGAGCTCCTTCATGTTAAAGCTCGTGATTATAATCAATTTAAAGTCTTTCGCTGCCTTGCTTTTACTTCAACACTGACACAAAACAGAAGCAAGTTTAATTCTAGGGCTGTGAAATGTGTTTTCTTGGGGTATGTACATGGAATAAGAGGTTATAAGTTATATGATAATCTCTTAATAAAATTTTCTTATCTCTAGGGGTGTGATCTTTCACGAACGCATTTTCCCCTCTCAACTGGACAATACAACATTCACTTCTTAACCAGCTTCAGTTTACCAAATGAGGTATCAGACCAATTTCTTAAGCTATCTCTTGAATTTTCAGCTCAAACTCCACATGTTGGTTCGAATCGCATTCCAACCAATTCAAACCCAAACTCTCCCCCATCTCCACCAAATATTAGACAGTCCGCCAGAGCCACTAAGCAAACAGATCATTTCAGAGATTATGTACTATCTCATCCAAAAGCCAGGGATGGATATGCTTAAACTTATGACATTGTTCACTGCCTAAACATTCCTCAAAAGACATACATGCTTCGTCTCAACACACATCCAGAACCAAACTCTTATGCAGAAACAGCCCAGTCACCTCATTAGATTCATGCTATGAACCAAGATTTTCGTGCACTAGAGAAAAACCAAACATAGTGTTTAACTTCTATCCCTCTTGGACAGAAACCCATAGGATGTAAATGGGTATACAAAGTAAAATACAGAGTTGATGACACAATTGAAAGATACAAAGCAAGTTTTAGCAAAAGGCTGCACACAAGTGGAAGGTATAGACTTTACATAGACCTTCTCACCTGTGGCTAAATTGCCAACACTGAAGTGTTTGCTGGCGTTTTCTGCAACCAGTAATTGGCATCTTCTAAAGCTAGATGTCAACACTGCTTTCTTGCATGGTCACTTAGCTGAAGAGGTTTATATGGCATTGCCAGAAAGGATATGATGCTCTCTCCTGTATTGATGCAAAGATATGTTTATCCCCTACTATTTACAAGCTCAAGAAATCCATCCATTGTTTAAAACAGGCTTCTAGGCAATGGTTTGAGAAATTCTCTCGGAAATTACTAAAATTGGGATTCTCACAATGCAAAAGTGATTACTCCTTGTTTGTTAAAAATTCATCCAACAAACTTATCATTTTATTTGTTTATATTTATTGGGAATGACTTGGAAGTTTTAAATGCATTCAAAGGCTTGTTGGATAGCACATTCAAATTGAAGGATCTTAGATGTGTAAACTACTTCATGGGTTTTGAATTTGTGCATACTCAAGTGGGTCTATACATGCATCAACAAAATTTTGCCATTTCTCTTGTACAAGACAGTGGTTATTTGAACTGCAAGCCAACAACTTCTCCTATGGTGCCCCAAACACATTTAAGTTCTCAAGACAGTGAAATTCTATATGAAGCCAACATTAGAGTCTATAAAAGACTCATTGGAATCTTGTATCTATGTAATTCCAGACCTGACTTGAGTTTTGCTGTAAATAAACTCAGTTAGTACATTTCTCATCCCACCAAGAATCATATGACAACTTTGCATCATGTCTTGAGGTATGTGAAGGCAAATCCAGGTCAAGGTGTTCTTTTCCCAACTCAGTTAGAAACTCACATCACAACATACTCAGAACTCAGATTTGGGTGAATGTATTGACACAAAAAGATCCACCACTAGCTTCTTGGTGAGTATTGGACACTCACTTGTCACCTGAAGATCAAATAAACAGAGAGTAGTCTCCAAGAGCTCTGCAGAAGCAGAGTACATAGCACTGGCTATGACAGCTTGTGAATTAAAGTGGATGATTTCTCTGCCGCAAGAATTGTGTAACAAACTCACAGGGAACACCATTCTTTGTGACAGCAGCTCAGCCATACGAATTGCCAACAATCCAGTTTACCATGAAAATATCAAACATATTGATCTAGACTGTCACCTAGTGAGAGACATGGTTCAAGATGGGGTCATTCAATTGCAGCATGTTAGGAGTGAAGAGCAGCTAGCTGATATGTTGACAAAGCCACTAGCACCTCCTCTCTTAAACTCTCTAATTAGCAAGTTGGGTGCGGTGAAATACCCCACTCCAACTTGAGAGGGGGTATTGAAATTACTACAAGACTCAGGGTCTTTCTTTCTATTTATTAAATAAGTTAGTTTTTCTTATTTACAATAAAGTACCTCTAATTTATTAGAACGACACCATCTTTAGCGTCAAAGAAGGAATCTCTGTTTCTCTTCCTTGTCTTCACCAGTAGGACATGTGTCTTCATTTCATTGGTGCTCTTTCTCTTTCCGTTGTAACAAACCTATAGAAGGTTTGTTTTTTGCCTTCTCTCTGATTATGAAGAATATCTTTAATTATTCATAATTTTATATCTTCCTCTTCAATTATTCTCTGGTTCTATATTCTAATAGGTGATTTGGATCGCAAAATGATGCAAACTTTTGATAATTTTTTCACTGTGTTAAAGTGACTCAGTGAATAGTGGTAAAGTCAATTTGGGGAAAAAGAGCGGGAGACAGAGTGGTAGCATGTAGTATGAATAATTCTATGCCCGTGACAAAAACAAACAAGGCTAGATTGCATCGGTGGTACCCATAGTTTAGTTTTTGTGTGACTTTGGTACGCGGTACCCATACTTTCAATTTGTTGCAATGATGGTACATTTCGTTAACTTTTCATCCATATGTTGGATGAAATTATGTAAAAAGGCTAACATGCCCCTCATTTTCACTCCATTTTTGTATAAAATTGTAAGTTTTACCTACCAATTTTAAAATGTTACAAAACTTTAATTTTTAATATTTAATTATTTATTTATATATTAAAATGATATCATAGGTTTTCAATATATATATATATATTTTACTAAAAAATACAAGCTATATCGATAAATATTTTGTTTGATGGAAACTTTTGTAGTATATTTTTAATTATTATTATGAAAAGTAGATTATTAAATTTAATATAATTAGGATTTTATAAAACTTGGATTTCTGAGTAAAATACTTAAAATTGTAATTATTACTATGACAATTTATATATATATATATATATATATATGCATATATATATCATATATATTTGTGTGTGTAAAAAAATAAGTAAATAAATCAATTCAATATTATATAAAAAATTATTGACAAAATTGTGGGGTAAGAATTAGGAGCGTACTAGTATTTTTACATATTTCCATCCAATATATGGATGGAAAGTTAAAAGTGGATATCACTGTTGCAACAAATTAAAAGTTTGAGTACGGTGAATGCTGTAATTGAAACTATGAGTAGCGAATTCATACAAAAATTAAACTATGAGTACCACCGATGCAATTTAGCCAACAAACAATAATAAACTCAACTTCTGCTGGTTGTTTAAAATTAATTTCTTCCCTGCAAAAAGGAGTATTGTTAATTTTTTAGGATAATTTTCACTGACACCCCTTTAGTTTGGATGAATCTTCCATTTTGATCAAGATTCATCAAAACTGATGGGGGTGAAGTGAAAATTATCCTTTTTATTTTCATCCTTGAAACTCACTTACTAAAAATAGGAATTGTGCTACAACTTAAAATGAGAACTTACCACATTGTCTGGTGGAATTGACAGTGGAGGAGCAAATACAGAGCATCCCCTCCGTCTCCACATCGAACCCGCAAGTCCCGCCGGACTTCTCGCACATGCCGCACCCCGTCTCCGGCACGCTATACGACAGCTTCATCCCGTACAACCAATCCAACGGCCCCACACCCTCCAAATCATCCGCATTGTACAAACTCGTATAATGAGAACAGTCCAAAATATCCATGCTCATGTACTTCATCGTATCGTACTTCGTGAAGCAACACGGTGGCGGCGGCAACGGCGCAGTACTACTAGTATTTGTATTCGCGTTCAAATGGAATATCCTGAAGGAGGAGCAAGAGGAGTAGAGCTCGTCGCAGGAGTGGCCGGAGAAGTTGAAGCAGAGGGATTTGTAGTGGTTGAGGAGGGGGGAGTCGACGGAGCAGTTGAGGAGGGCGAAGACGGTGTCGGGGGAAGGTGGGATGAGGGCGAACTGGAGGTCGGACATGAGGAAGTCGTGGTGGGGTTGGAGGATGGAGCAGGTGGACATGGAAGGGTCGTAGATGACCATGTTCTTGTCTTTGTAGTCGATGGATTGGACTTTGTAGTTGCCTGAAGGGGTTTGGAAGAAGAGGTCTGTGGAGCAGTTTAGGGTTTTGGAGAATTGTGGGGAGCCGCAGCCGGCGTCGATGCCGAAGGGGTATTTGATTGGCATGTTGCCGCAGAAGTTGCGGCAGAGGGAGAGGGCTGGTGGTGGGAGGTGGTGGAGGAGGAGGAGAAGGAGAAGGAGGCGGTGGTGGTGGTGGAGGAAAATGGAGGACATTGTGGCTTCTGGGTAGTGAACAGCTAGAAAGGTTGTGTGTTTTGTGGGGGTGAAGGAAGCTTTACAAGGTTTTGACTTTTGATGCTTTTGGTGTGTGTTTTGTGGGGTTGAAAGGAAGCTTTACATGGTTTTGATGTTTTGATGATAGTGAATTGGTTTATCACTTTTACTACCTTTAAGTTAATTTTAGGACATAGGGATTGAGGAAATAATTTTTACACACAACATTCATCTAGCATCACCCCTTAACATATTATTTTGGGCAAGACACTTTCACCCCCCAGGTTTGACATAGAGACAATTCACCCCCTTTTAGTTTGGGAAAAGACACTTTCATCATTCGGTGTGCCAAACCTCATGACACTTTCACCCCCAATTGTACATTAAGAGGACATATTAAATGCGTCACTATTAGGGAGTGTATATATGTACTGACATTTGACATCCTAAAGGAGTAGAAGTGTCCTTTTCAAACTAAATTAGATGAAAGTGTATTTTTGTCAAAGTTGAGATGCTAGAAGTACGGAAATGACACTTTCACCTCATCATTGTGACAAATTTTGAAACACCTACACTCTCCAATTGTGACGTTACTAGTCTGGATGGGGGTCCGTGACTCATAAATAGTTTTGGTACAAATTTGTCCTCATAAAGTATGGAATGACACGACCAGAGTACAAGTGTCTTGAAGTTAATTGACACATTGCAGGAGTGAATGTATAATTTCTCAAATTGAAAGGGTAAAAGTGTCTTTGGGTCGAACATAAGGGGTGGAAGTGTCTTTTATCCAATTTATAAAACTTGGAGGCAAATTCACCACTAGATTTTTTTCGAGTAAAATACACTTTTCATCCCCTCAAGTTTGATGCAAATACACTTCGCGATTGTGTTTCTTGTAGTCTGGGGTTGGGAGTCTGTCACTGATGGTAGTTTTGTGGATAAACTTGTCTCTTAGATTACGGAATGACACAATCAATTAAGTTTGGCACATTATAGGGGTAAAAGTATCTTGTCCAAAACTAGTTGGGGTGGAAGTGTCTTTGTATCAAACTTAAGGGGGGCAAAAGTCATTTATTCTTTAAATTCACAGTTTCTTGTCCTAAAAAACAACTTAAGCACGAAATTATCTGACCTATTAGCTCACGAGAAAGCTCAAAACATTTAGTTTAGGGTAACGTAATTTTTTTCAAATCAAAATCGGTGGGAAGTATTTCTGGAAAAAGTAAAAATCGGTGGGAAAGAGCTTTTTGGCAGTTTGATCTTCTGGTTCAAGAAAAAGGCACTATTTTTTTTTTTATGGAAAAAGAAAAAAAAAGCACTCGACCTCACGAGTGATTTCCGGTACTTTTTGACCGTTAAATAAAATTAGCTGACATATGGGTTCCACCTGTTGAAGAATAAGGCAAACCATCACTAATTTGCGTTGCGATCCTTGATGTTTTCAGGAAGGTGTATGTTCACCCCAAAAATTCTAGTTATATGATTCTTTGCGCAAAGTCCAAACCCAAATGTTGTCCATAAGCATTTTGGAGCGAGCAGTGTAGACCCATGTCTGAGTCCTTTCAGCTACAAAGGGTGCAAGTGTTTCGGTTTGGTTCATTCGGTTTTAAGGCGGTTTGGTTCGATTAAACCTACACTTTACATATTACTACGGATCTTAACTCTAAATAAATTTTTTAAGCTACAAAAAACATATAATTATGTGAAAAAACAAAACAGAGTAAATTAATGACAATCAGATTTACCACGATTTATTTGTATTTATAAGCATATGTTCGCATATACTTTAAGATCTGAAAGAATAAGAACAAAGTCATGAAACAATATGTATTTTATGCTTTGAGTACAGGTTTTTTATACATATCCTATTAAACAACTCAATTGGGCTTCTGGCCAGGAGATTTGGAGTCTTACCTCAACTGGTGACTACACGGTTTAATCGGTATATCAAGACCTCCTTAAAAGCTGGCTCACCCAAAGCCTAGCCAATCCTTGGAGCAGGTGGTGGTATGGTCTAATTTGGAAACTCCTCTGGAATGACTTTAGGAAACCCAAACTTTCTCACAAAGTCCTGGGGTCTTCCTGTGGCAAGCTGTGCTAAATAAGCTCCCAACAAGAGATAGACTTGCACAGCTCAAGATCACTACAAGCTCCTCATGCCCTCTTTGCATGCATCATATTGAAAGCGTTAATCATTTATTTTTGCACCGTAGGTTCTCTAGCATTCTTTGGTCAAATACTCTATTTGCATTACCTGGTAGCAATGATAGACATTTGACCTCTAGCTGGGTTGGCGCAATCATGTGGGTTATTTGGAGTTACAGGAACAATGTTTGCTTTCGTAGCTCTAACATGGATTATACCACACCAGTTTTTCATGCTAAAGGTTTGGCTACTCGTTACTTTGAAATCTGGACCCAGGGCCGCATGCCAATAAAGGTTCAAATTCACAATAACCCTCAACACTCACAGAGCCTGCCTTCTAATTTCACTCTAAGAGGGGCAGATTGCTCAAATCACAAGATTGACATCTTTATCCTCTGTAAGAAGTTGAGGAAGTGCAGAAAGGCTACCTGGGTGGTCCAAAATCAGGGCCTTACTCTGGATGTTCAAACTTCCAACACTAATCTCCCATATCTGACATATAGAATTATCCGAAAAATGATTCAAAAATGTTTTTCTACTTTATTTGACATCTATCTAATCAAGCTATCATTATTGCTCTTCAGCAGGTCAAGGAGAAGGAACCTGGGAAGTGGAAGAAGATGCAACCCTTTTAGAGAATGAAGCTTCTGCACCTGCATGCTCTACATGAACTTTGCTGTATTAATTTAGTCTCAAATGCTTGTTATTAGTTTTGCTTAATGTTTTGATTTTTGGCCAGGATGGTTTTGTAATCAGTTTGGTTTGGAGGTGTTTTTGCTAATCCTCAGAATGTTTTTGTGATGTTCTTCGTTCCTGCAAAATAAATTTCGGCTTACGCGGTTCGGTGCAATTCGGTTTGTGTTTTTCTGCAATTCGGATTGGTTTGATTCAATTATGTTTTCCACGGTGCGATTCTGTCTCGATTTGTGGTTTACGCTGTTTGAACTTGACATTTTTGTACAACCCCAGCAGTTTGAAAATTGAGATATTTTTTCAATTTTTTAGTCAAAGACAGTTATCCTAAGGAATCAGAGGTTATAAGTTATATGATATCTCTCAATCAAATTTTCTTATCTTAAGGGGTGTGATCTTTCATGAAGATATTTTCCCCTTCTCAGCTGGACAATGCAACATTCACTTCTTAACCAGCTTCAGTTTACCAAATGAGGTATTAGACCAATTTCTAGAGCTATCTCTTGAATAATCAGCTCAAACTCCACATGTTGATTCCAATCACATTCCAACCACTTCACAACCAAACTCTCCCCCAGCTCCACCAAATATTAGACAATCCACCAGAGCCACTAAGCAACCAGCTCATTTCAGAGATTATGTCCTATCTCATTCAAAAGCCATGGATGGAAATGCTTACACTTACGAAATTGTTCACTACCTACACATTCCTCCCCAGTCATACATGCTTCATCTCAACACATAACTGAACCAACCTCTTATGCAGAAGCAGCTCACCTCAATGGATTCATGCTACGAAACAAGAAATTTATACACTAGAGGAAAACCAAACATGGTGTTTAACTTCTATACCTCTTGGAAAAAAACCCATAGGATGTAAATGGGTATACAAAGTGAAATACAGAGTTGATGACACTGTTGAAAGATACAAGGCAAGGCTTGAAGCAAAAGGCTATACACAAGTGGAAGGTATGGACTTTACATAGACCTTATTACCTGTGGATAAATTGCCAACACTAAAGTATTTTACTGGCGTTTTCTGCATCCAATAATTGGCATCTTCTACAGCTAGATGTCAACAATACTTTTTTTGCATGGTGACTTAGCTGAAGAGGTTTATATGGCATTGCCATAAAGGATATGTAGCTCTCTCCTGTATTGATGCAAAGGTTTGTTTATCCCCTACTACTTACAAGCTCAAGAAATCCATCTATGGTTTGAAACAGGTTCCTAGGCAATGGTTTGAGAAATTCTCTCAGACATTGCTGAAATTGGGATTCTCACAATGCAAAAGTGACTCCTTGTTTGTTAAAAAGTCATCCAACAAACTTATCATTCTATTGGTTTATCTTGATTGGGAATGACCTAGAAGTTTTAAATGCATTCGAAAGCTTGTTGGATAGCACATTCAAATGGAAGGATCTTGGAGATGTAATCTACTTTATGGGTTTTGAATTCATGCATACTTAAGAGGGTCGATGCATGCATCAACAAAATTTTGCCATTTCTATTGTACAAGACAATGGTTATTTGAACTGCAAGCCAACGACTCTCCCATGGTGCCCAAAACACATTTAAGTGCTCAAGACAATGAAATTCTAGATGAAGCCACCATTAGAGTCTGTAGAAGACTCATTAGAATCTTGTATCTATGTAATTCCATACCTGACTTGAGTTTTGCTGTAAATAAACTCAGTCAGTACATTTCTCAGCCCACCAAGAATCATATGACAGCTTTGCATCATGTCTTGAGGTATGTCAAGGCAAATCCAGGTCAAGGTGTTCTTTTCCCAACTCAGTTAGACACCCACATCACAACATACTCATACTCAGTTTTAAGTGAATGTATTGACACAAGAAGATCCACCATTGGCTTCTTGGTGTATATTGTACACTCACTTGTCACCTGGAGATCAAAGAAACAGAGAGTAGTACATAAGAGCTCTGCAGAAGCAGAGTACAGAGCACTGGCTATGACAGCTTGTGAATTAAAGTGGATGATTTCTCTGCTGCAAGAATTGTGTATCAAACTCACAGGGGACACCATTCTTTGTGAAAACAGCTCAGCCATACGAATTGCCAACAATCCAGTTTACCATGAAAAGACCAAACACATTGATCTAGACTGTCACCTAGTGACAGACATGGTTCAATACGGGGTCATTCAATTGCAGCATGTTAGGAGTGAAGATCAACAAGTTGATATGCTGACAAAGCCACTGGCACCTCCTCTCTTAAACACTCTAATTAGCAAGTTGGGTGTGGTGAAATACCCACTCCAACTTGAGAGGGGGTATGGAGATTACTACAAGACTCATGGTCTTTCTTGCTATTTATTAAATAAGTTAGTTTTTCTTATTTACAGTAAAGCACCTATAATTTATTAGAACAACACCTACTTTAGCGTGGAAGAAGGAATCTTTGTTTCTCTTCCTTATCTTCAATGGTAAGACAAGTGTCTTCATTTCATTGGTTCTTTCTCTTTCCGTTGTAACAAACATGCAGAAGGTTTGTTTTTTTTGCATTCTCTCTGATTATGAAGAACAACTTTAAATCTTCATCATTTTCTATCTTCGTCTTCAATAATTCTCCAGTTACATATTCTAATAGGTGATTTGGATCGCAAAACGATGCAAACTTTTGATAATTTTTTCACCGTGTTAAAGTGACTAAGTGAATAGGGGTGAAAGTCTAACTTCTGCTGGTTTAAAATTGAGTGACTTAAAATTAATTTATTTCCTATAAAAATGAGTATTGTTAACTTTTTAGGATAATTTTCACTTCCACCCCCTTTAGTTTGGATGAATCTTCCACTTCGATCAAGATTAGTCAAAAAATGATTGGGTGAAGTGAAAATTATCCTTTCTATTTTCATTCCTTCAAACTCACTCACTAAAAGTAGGAATTGTGCCACAAGTCAAAATGAGAACTTACCACCACACTGTCTAGTGGAATTGACAGTGGAGGAGCAAATACAGAGCATCCCCTCCGTCTCCACATCGAACCCGCAAGTCCCGCCGGACTTCTCGCACATCCCGCACCCCGTCTCCGGCACGCTATACGACAGCTTCATCCCGTACAGCCAATCCAACGGCCCCACACCCTCCAAATCATCCGCATTGTACAAACTCGTATAATGCGAACAGTCCAAAATATCCATGCTCATGTACTTCATCGTATCGTACTTCGTGAAGCAACATGGCGGCGGTGGCGTGGTAGTTGTAGTATTCGAATTCGAATTCACGTTCAAATGGAATATCCTGAAGGAGGAACAAGAGGAGTAGAGCTCGTCGCAGGAGTGGCCGGAGAAGTTGAAACAGAGGGATTTGTAGTGGTTGAGGAGGGGGGAGTCGACGGAGCAGTTGAGGAGGGCGAAGACGGTGTCGGGGGAAGGGGGGATGAGGGCGAACTGGAGGTCGGACATGAGGAAGTCGTGGTGGGGTTGGAGGATGGAGCAGGTGGACATGGAAGGGTCGTAGATGACCATGTTTTTGTTCTTGTAGTCGATGGATTGGACTTTGTAGTTGCCTGAAGGGGTTTGGAAGAAGAGGTCTGTGGAGCAGTTTAGGGTTTTGGAGAATTGTGGGGAGCCGCAGCCGGAGTCGATGCCGAAGGGGTATTTGATTGGCATGTTGCCGCAGAAGTTGCGGCAGAGGGAGAGGGCTGGTGGTGGGAGGTGGTGGAGGAGGAGGAGAAGGAGAAGGAGGCGGTGGTGGTGGAAAATGGAGGACATTGCTTTGGGAATTAGGGGTTTAGGTAACAAAAGATGTGGCTTCTGAGGTTGTGTGTTTTGTGGGTGGTGAAAGAAAGCTTTACAGGGTTTTGAACTTTTGATCACTTTTCTTAAAAAAACTGGTGATCACTTTTACCTTATGGTTTAATTTTAGGACATATGGATTGAGGAAATGATTTTGGGTAAGACACTTTCACCCCCTCAGGTTTGACACATAGACAATGTCACACCTTTTTAGTTTCGGAAAACACACTTCTTCCCTTCTTTATGGGTGCATTCTCAGTAGTAGAGCATTTGAAATCACTGCGTCATGTCATGAACTAGAACCCGGTTAGGCGTATAATTTGATATAATTCTTAAAGTAAATATTTATTTACGATAACTATTTAAAACATCATTTTTTAGGGGAAAACATCATTTTATTTTCAAATCAAAAGTTGTGTATTTCTGAGAAAAAAAATTAAGGGAGATATATTCACCCCTCTATTATGGAATAAATACATATACTCCACCCCTTGCACTATGGTTAAATATATGTAACACCCCTATCATTGGATGGAGGTCAGACAGATTCTACCCTTATGTTAGTTTATCTAACCTTTATCCAATAACATTGATGCAAAATATATTTAACCATAATATAGGGTATATTATTATTTATTCTTTAATAGAGGGGTGAAAAATGTCTTTTACCCAGAAGTAAAAATCGGTGGGGAATATAGCTTTTTTGCAAATTTTGATCCGCTGGTTCAAGGAAAAAGGCACTCGACCTCACGAGTGATTTCCGGTACTTTTTGACCGTTAAATAAAATTAGCTGACATATGGGATCCACCTGTTAAAGAATAAGGCAAACCATCACTAATTTGCGTTGCTATCCTTGGATTTCCAAAACGTGTATGTTCACCCCAAAATTTATAGTTTGTATTATTCTTTGGCAAAGTCTAGACCTAAGTTACTTGGAGCGGGTGCAATAAATTGTCTTATTTTAAATATTTAATAGCGTCATGGGAGCCTCTACACATAATTTATAATTTTTATTTTATGGAGTGATTTATAAATGATAATTATTTTGATTAAATGAGTTGTAAGTTAATTTGTTGAATTAGTTGCTTCTATAAGAAAATATTATGTTCAAATAGTTGAATTATCAATCGGTAAGTAATAAACTGAGATTAACCATTAAGTATAGTTCAAACTAATAGTAAATTGTCTTTAAAAAGTAATTTGCTTACGAAATCGCGCTCTCTACTTTTCGGAGCGCCTTTAAGAGCAGGAGAGATACCCCTTGAAGAGGTTTTAGGTGACTAATGTCCAAACATTGGGTTTGCTGGTGCGACTAGGATATTAGGTGACTAAGGTCCAAATATTGAGGAGTATTTCGAAATAAAAGGGTGAGAAAGAGCTTCACAAGCAAGGATTTTAGAGCGACCAGTCAAGACGCATGTTTGAGTTCTTTTAACTACATGATTAAAACTATGAAATGAACCTAATATCGTTTTAACATGACATTTTCGTAGGAACTCAACAATTGAAATTTGATTTTATTTTCCTAACCCTCTAGTTTACATGTAAAGACACGCTACACGAACATTACTTCACCATGTTCCTCAATATAATATATATATATATGTGGGTACACCCATGAAAATGTCTTTTTAATGAATGAAGTAGCATAATATAGTTGAAAAATGTTGTTTTTCTCGAAAAAGAAAAAGTTGTAGGATATCGGTGTATGATTTGGTGGAAACTGAGCAATAAACAAATAAGTAGAAATTATTGTTTTGTTCCACGACCATCATAATCGGGGATGTAGCTCAAATGGTAGAGCGCTCGCTTTGCATGCGAGAGGCACGGGGTTCGATCCCCCGCATCTCCACCACATGTTTTGCATTTTGCTCTTGCCCTGACGAACACCAGACAGATATGCAATCGTTCATTTCCTTTTTTCTTTGTTTTTTTCCCGTCTTCCGATTATTATTCAACGCCGTCAACGTCAGTTTTCCCGCGCAACATCTCCGTCAAATCCGATCCCCTTTTAATCCACTGCCTACTCTCTCTTTTGCCTGATCTGAAGCTCTTTCTCACCCTTTTCTTCCCCTCTTCGTCTCTACTGGTGCGGCTAGGGTTTCTTCAACAAACATGGACGACCAAGCTCCTCCTCACCAGGTAGCTCACCTGCTCACCCAAACCCTCAGCCCAAACAACGACGTCGTCCGTTCCTCCACCGCCGCCCTCGAAAACCTCTCCCTCCTCCCCACTTTCCCTTTCTCGCTTCTCTCCATTTCCACCGGTAACCTCTCCCCCGTGACTTCGTTTCCACCGGTAATCACCGGTAATCTCATCAGTTTTACTGAAATTAGGTTTTGTTTTTTATATCCAGGAAGCGAAGACTTAGGTTTAAGAATTGCCGCAGCGACTTACCTGAAGAACTTCACCAGAAAGAGACTCGAGTCTTCGAAAGTCAGTAACGAGTTCCGAGACGCTCTTCTCATAGCTTTGCTTAAAGTTGATTCCGCGGTTCTGAAAGTTCTGGTTGAAGCGGTGGGTAGAGCTATTTTAAGTGTTGTTTTGATTACTGTGTTTGTGGTGAAGTTGCTTATGAGGTGATTTGTTTGGTTGGTTGTTTTTAGTTTCGGACGATTGCGGCGATTGAGTTTTTGAGAGATGATTGCTGGCCGGATCTTGTGCCCCAATTGCGGACGGTCATTGAGAAGAGCGATATGATTAGTGGGAATGGGAATGCGGAGTGGAAGACGATTAATGCCTTGACTGTTCTTCTGTCGATGGTCAGACCGTTTCAGGTATGTTCTTTTGCTATCGAGACTTCAATTAGTTATGTGTGAAGGAGTATAGCGAATAGCTAATACTATATGAAATGTCGAATTAGTTTCTACTAGTGCATATCCCGTGCCCGAGGGCACGACCACAAAGAAAGAATGATAATTGCATAAGTTTGAATGACTCAGATAATGAAATATTTGGTTTTTTGGATATGGTAGGGATAAGCTATTCCACATGTCACATTTTAAGGGACAACTTATTCCCCATATCAACTTATTGTGCAGATGGGGATAAGCTATTCCACATGTCACATTTCAGGGGATAGCTTATTCCCCATAGCAGCTTATTATGTAGATGATGTAATTTTATACCACTTTGTCAAAATTGCTATTTTCTGTTATGATAACCAACTTGGATTTTGGTTCTTAGCCAGTTGAATCCTCTTATGTTAAGTAGACTACGTACATGTGAAGAAACGATCGAGAGGGGTGAAACACAGGAGCTAGTTTTCAAGGATTCGTATGATTGTATAATCTTTTTACTTTTTTTGCATTAGGAGATGCGTGTCCCGATATTTATGCAACTAGACGTGATAAAGTAAAGGAAATCAAGCAAACATTTTTCACATAAAAGATTATAACAAAGTTGTACGACCACACATTTGTACAATCACACATGGAAGTGAATGTGTCTCTATGTGGGTGGTGTCCTATGTTATGGTCTGTATATTTCCATGTTTGATACTCTTTTAATGTGAAAGGGTTACTAGAAAGAATACTTTAACATATCAGGACTTAATTAATGTTGTAGTAAACAGATTTTGTCAACGAAGCGTAGTGGTTTATGATTAAAATCTCTTTCCATCTGCAAGCAGGCCACCTATCAGGCTTGCCGCTGCCTTCAATGGATCATATGCTGGATTTTCTTGATTCATTGGCTTATTTTGTCTTTGTTTTGTTAGGTTATTCTCTCGCTGTGCAGGTTATGATATGACTTGCCAGTTTCTTTGTAAACTTTGGAGTTTTATAAAATTGTGATTACCTATAAAATAAGAGCTTTAGGAGATTACCGCATACAACCATTTCAAATTACAGGGTGAAAATGGCTTAATCTGTTGGCCTATAGGTTGCTGCTTAGTTAAAACTGGTTGCTAACTGTCACCAAGCCACTGTTTAAGAAGTATCTGATATTCCCTAAATGAAGCTTACAGTAAACAAGAAATCTTAAGCCACTTTCTGGTGCATATTTTGGGATTCAAAGTTGTCCTCGATTTGTGAACCTTAGAAGAACTAGTTATAATGGAACAGTTTACATGGAAAAAGGCTGTGGTAATTTACTTGATGTCATCTATATAATACTGTATAAAAGCGGAGAAGTGCCGATAATGAATATTAATACGCCATTTGTCAATAAATTTTATCAAGGTTTTGCCATTTGTATGCCAAAGTGGGCAATGAATTACACACATCCAATACAAAGGTGCCATCTTATGCCATATCATATTAGTTACTTTTAATATGTCAGTAACTTATACTAAAAGCAAATAATGGGAGCATTAGAATTAGAAAACAATAATGTAACTCCTGATTTATTCAAAAAGAAATATTAATAATGTAAGAACTCATCATTTTCTTTCCAGTTACGTTATGCAAGGGCTTAGGAAGCATTTTTTTTAACATCTAATGTACTGTTGGATTGCATTTTAAATTTTATAACTGCGAGTGCAATCAAATAAGTGCCGTGTTACATCATATTTTACAGTACATGAAGAATTGGTACAACCTTGACTTATCATGCTCTGAATATATCTGTCGTTTCTCGACAGTCTTTGACTAATATTTTTCAGTAGAATTAATAAAAAATTATATGTTACATAGCACTTCAATTCCTAAAGTAAACATTGACATCAACCTTTATTAGTAGTTTCATACTTTTCTTTAAATCGCCGTATATCGATAGAAAGGTCAATTTAAATTACCCGCAACCACTACTTTGTTCGTAAACATGTGAATATTTTTATTCAACTACCGGATTATTCCTGAATTAATTGGCTATCGGTTACACCCGAAGCCTCAGATTCGAATCTTGGGGAGAGAGAAGGGAGATTCTTAAATAAAATTTTCTTTTATTCAACCAAGGGAAAAATGAAAAGGGATTAGAATGGATATATGTATGCATTATAATTAAAGATATAAAATAAGATTACGATGATTATTATTGTGTTTCAATTACACTAATGCGTAACAAAAAATCATTAGTTGTGTCATTGTCAGACATATCTCAAACTTATTGCTATATTGGTATAATCTTTAAGTTTACTATTGGTACGAGAAATTGTGAATAGGCCAAAGAGTGTCAATTAATTCGTTTATGCTTCGCAATCAGAAGGAGAATATATTGGACGAAAAATTAAGTAGTTGAGTAACCATTACGGTATTTTTAAAGGTTTATAGCGATCTTAAATTAAATTTGATTCATAAATATATCACTTGGCCCACGCTGTAGCGCGGGGTCACGCCTAGTTTCTTTAAACTACAACCACCAATTTAATGACAGGAATTTAAAGCTGCATGCTGGAACGTAATGAAGTGATCTAGTATGCTTCTCAAATGAGCATTATGTAGAAGTAGTTAAAGAACTTTTTGTATGTGATCAGGAAGAATACCATAACGTGTGGAAGACATAAAGACCATCGACAAACAAATTGGAAATGAGTGTTTATAAGAATTTGAGAACTTGCCATGCTTATTGCCAATGAATGTTTTGATTCTAGATTAAAAGAGTTGGACAGAGGGTTGATAAACACGTGAAACATGGATTGTCAGGAACAAGAACGGAAAACAAAACACTGATTTGCGTGTGTTTCAGTTTAAAATGCATTTTGCTAAAGAAAGTAATCTTCTTGTTGATAAGAGTGCGACGCTCCACCCAATATAACAAATGTCTCTGAAGGTCTGAATAGTTATTGTCATAGAATTCTTTTATGAGGTGGTAATGATGTTACTTAGAGCAATTAAACATGGCATCCTAAGATTACAATGTATTATGGACCGAGGAAGTTAAATTGGGAGGACATAACATTGTAGGACACCTTAGTATGAATTGTGATTGACATTTTAGCACTGCAGGGTGATTATGTTATTCATTTCGATTCTTCTTTCTCTTAAATGCTCTGTAATGCTTGTATACAATAATCATGTCACATTATTAAAAATCCTATATGTTTGCTCGCAATAAAATCTCTATTTTATCGATTGACTATCAGTACCTAATAAAACCTTCCATGAAAGAGAGTGCAAGGACATTATCTGTCTAGCATGTCTTGCAAAATTTTCCAAGACTTGCTACTACTTGAACTGACTATGCTATAGGTTCATCGTGAACTGTAAGACTTTGATCTATGTGACTGAAATGAGATACAGGATCCTACATGTTTATTTTTTGCTTGAGGCGTTCTGAAATTATTTTTCTATTTTCTAAGCGGAATGAGCATTAGAAGTTTTTCTTTTAGTTGTTCCTTCGCATTGTTCATTCTGACTCATTCCTTGGCGCCTCTTAAATTTATCGTGTATTTTCAGTATTTCTTTAATCCAAAACTTGCAAAGGAGCCCATTCCGCCACAGCTCGAGCAAATTGCACAAGATATTCTCGTCCCGTTACTTGATGTTTTTCATCAATTTGTTGAGAAGGTCTGGTTTCCTAGCCAATACTTTTCCTATATGTTTCAGTGTTCAGTATCCTTGGTATGCACTCCATTTTTTCGTGTTTGAAGTGTCTCATTCCAAAGAACTTTGTTGTTTGTGAACAGGCTTTGGCAAAAACGGGAAATAGTGAAGATGACAATGAAAAGCTCCTGCACATTATTTCCAAGTGCACATACCTTGCTGTAAGAGTTTCTGCTGGTATTGTTGATGAAGTTGAATCTAAAATTGTAGATATTCAGTTTCGTTCCATTTCCACATTTGTGTGTATATATACAAAAGAACATATACATTAAGTGGTCTGAAATATAGATTGGTAAATACGCACAACGAATTTTGTGGCCGTTGACAACATATTTTTAATCTCCAGCTGCTGTGTCTTTTCGCTAAGTAATAAGATGTTTGATGAATAGTTGAACAATTTGATTGAGCATGGAAACAAACGGAAAATGTTATAATGCTACTTCAAACTTCTTTCATATGTGTGCCTTGACACTTCACTAATCTAAGCAATGCAGTGAATATAAACTAGTGGAACTTGGCAAGGCCAATGCGGCCTTTTCCTAGAGAGAGTAATGCAGTAAAGACAACATAGAGAAGGATTATTATTTATTAATATTTGAAGGATATGTCACTTCACCCTTTCCTTGTACTCCTACATGTCGATGAACTAATGCAATCTACTGAAAGATCTACTGATTTGATGATTCATTTCGATAGGTTGTCTACCGACTTTGTCCCTATTTATTCGTACCACAAAACATATCACTGGATGTCTTGCTACACAGTCGGAGAAGCTAATATTGTCTAGGTCAAGATACTGCAAGTTCATACAGTGACGCTTATTGAAAGCAATCAGAATTATAAGATGAGATTTTTCATACCATTTTGCATTTCAAATCATTAATGTCGAAACTCAAACAACTTAGTTTTTTGACCTTCTGTAAAAGATACTTAACTTCTTGCTTACCTACTGCCAGAGCTCAAGGAAAAGACAATATCATAACATCCCTATGTTTTTATCAGTTTAGTTATCCAATCGCATTTTTCTTTCAGTGACGGCATAAACATTTCCCCCCCGGTCTGTTCAATCCTTAGACTTATCAGTTCTCTCATTTTTTTTCTAGAATCTGGCCGCCTGCCTTTTTTTAGGCACAACTTTACATGTTTGCCACTAGAAGCAAGGCAAAGTGGAGAGCTGGTTTCAATACCGAGTGTTGCAGTTCTCAAGGGCTCAGTTTGGCCAACTTTTTTTTTTTTTTCCTTCTTCTGGAAAGTACCTTGAGCAAGTTGTTTACGAGCTGCAAACCAGTCATTCGTAGATTATTTTTATCAATAAAATCGCTTTCATTATTGTTGTACGTTAGGACGACGAAAGGTGCATATTGTCCTCATCTCTATCTGATTGCATATTTGTTTATTGGACATTTTACCTTTATATAGTGACTTCAAGGGTGCTTACTGGAGCAATTTTACAGGTAAGATCACATATGCCATCAGCTTTGGCATCACGGATATCTTCATTTTGCGGGGATCTGTTTAGTATTCTGAATTCGTTGACTTTGGATGGCTCTGTGACTCCAGAAGATGGACACCTATTAAGACTGAAGACCGGGAAGAGAAGTTTGCTTATTTTCTGTGCTTTAGTCACCCGGCACAGAAAAGTATCAGACAAGTAAGGCAGTTGAGTATGCTAACAATTTGAGCATGAATAGATCGTCCACATTAGATGCTCATATTTCCTTTTCCCATTTCTCAGACTGATGCCCAGCATCATTAATTCTGTCTCAAGGATTGCGAAGAATAGCATTAATATCTCCGTAAGTCCCATATGATCTTTATATCATCATTTTTTTTTGTTCAACCTTATATCATCATTTTGCTCGGAGAAATTACCTTCTATTAGTGGAAGGAAGGTGAATTCTGTTAATACTGAGTATATTTGTGTATTCGCTATGCACAAGTAACAATACCTTTAATATCTTGTATGCGGCCTGTATCTTGCAGTATATTTAGTTTACTCTAGTTTTTATGTTTTTGTTTTTTCAAATGTTCAAACTTTATTGCTTATAGTGTTTCTTTATGATTCAGAAGCTGGATTTTCTATCAGAAAGAATCGTGTCATTAGCTTTTGATGTAATCTCACGTGTTCTAGAGACTGGCCCTGTAAGTTCTATTGACCTGCTTTCATGATTACCATTCTTCAATTGACATAAGTTCCTAGCTCCTTTACAATACGGGCTCAGGAGAACCAACAAATTACAGTTGACTCCCTCCTCTGTCATTTTAAGCTTTAAGATATGTTGCTGAAACAGGGATGGAGGATAGTTTCGCCTCACTTCTCTTCCTTACTGGATTCAGCCATCTTTCCTGCATTAGTACTGAACGAGAAGGTATGAAACTGCCCAAAAACTGATTTTCCTGCAGTAACTTGCTCAAATGATAATCATAAACATGCAAATGTTGTTCGATGATTTTGATAATATTAACATTTTCTGTAATCATGCAAGGTTCCTTTGCTATTATTCCTTATAGAGTCTTTAAATTGGGTTGTTCACTTTCGGATTTTCTGTTTCAAATATAATCAGGATATTACTGAGTGGGACGAAGATGCAGAGGAGTACATGCGGAAGAACCTTCCATCAGAACTTGTATGGTTTTAGTTGTATTCTTCCCTTCTCCAATTCTGGTTAAGTTGTATTGATTATAACTTCTGTTGCAGGAGGAAATTTCTGGATGGAAAGAGGACTTGTTCACAGCAAGAAAGAGTGCACTGAATTTGCTAGGCGTTATGTCAATGTCCAAAGTCGGTATTAAAATTCCCAAAAGAAGATTATTTATGTTTGTTTTACAGCCCTAGATGTCAGTATCTGGATTAATGCTTGCAGGGGCCTCCAGTTGTGGGTTCTGGCAATACATCTTCACTGTCGTCAAAGCGGAAAAAGGGAGCCAAGACCAAAGGAAAGGATCACAGTTCGATTGGGGAGCTGTTGGTGCTTCCTTATTTATCAAAGTTTCCCATCCCCTCAGATACCAATGCATCGGAAACTAGGATCATGAACGAGTGAGTTCACTATTTCAAATAAAACCTCTATATTAATTGTCGTGGAAAATTACTACTTTCTAGTGCTACTGCAATCTGTAAGTAAACTATTTCACATGATTTCTATTCAGTAGTCTCATTCCGCTGTACCTTAAAAGCTGTGAATTCAAATCAACTGAGTGCAAGATTCTCTCCAATGGTGCTAAAGTGGCAGTGTTATATATAGCCCATAATACACGCCCACTAGATATTGCCCATGCCCAAAGGCACTATCTAAAAATTTTTGGCCCATAATATTATTCTACAAAGTTTATGGGTTGTAGTGTATTTTCATTAAGTTTGTAGATTATTTCATAATTTCTATATTTCTATATTAACAAAATATAAATATAAAATGTCCCCGTTTAAAATGTGCGGAATCCACACTTCTCTCTCTCTCTCTCTATATATATACACACACACTAGATAGTGCCCGTGCCTAAAGGCAATACCTAAATTTTGTGTGGGTCATAATAATAATTGTACAAAGTTTATCGGATATACCATAATTATGTAAAGTTTGTGGTCATAATATAAATTCTGTAAAGATATTGGATCAAAGGGTATTTTCGTGAAGTTTGTGGTATATCTCATAATTTCGACATTTATGTACTGTAATTTTATATAATTTATAAGTCATAATGCTAATTTGATAAAGTTTAAGGGTCATGTTATGACAAGATAAATATGCAAAACGTCTCATTTAGATGTATGGACCCACAATGATTATCTTATTATATAGATTTATGACACTATATAACTTCGTAATTTTTGTATGTTTTGTGAATAATATAAATTCTACAAAGTTATGCATCTAATCTACAAAGTTTATGCGTCTAAGTGTATTTACATGAAATTTGTGGTATATCTCGTAATTCTACATGTATAAACTGTATTTTTATTAAATTTATTGGTCATAGTACTACTTTTATAGTGTATGGGTCATATTGTGGTAAAATGCAAATATAAGATGTCTCCTTTAAATGCGTGGGACCCGCACCGCACTATCTTATTATATATATGTATCTGTGTGTGTGTATATTTATATATTATCCATCCTTCCTTCAAAAACTGTAATGTCAAGCCAAGATTTGTTTTCAGGATAAATTGTTGTGGAAAATCTGTTTTTATTATTGTTTAGTGCTAGCCTGCTTGGTGAAGAATTCTTCACAGTTGGCTTATTTTAGGCATCAGGATTTTGAGAGTGTATACACTACTATCTTTCTGTTGTCACCCTCTAATTCTCATACATCCAAGCATATAATTGTCCCTCAATTGTACATTCTCCTCTGTGTTTCTGTTGTTTCTCTCCCTAACTTGAGGTTAACCGGGGCAGGTACTATGGTGTTTTAATGGCATATGGAAGCCTTCTGGAGGTGAGCTGACATTAAATTCAATTAGTCTAATTACAGGTGTAGAATATGGTTACTAACAAAGCTTTCATTGGTAACACAGTTCCTAAGCGAGCAGAGAGCTGGATACATAGTAACTCTTGTCCGGACGCGGGTTCTACCCCTCTATACAATCTCCACGAGTTTGCCTTATTTGCTTGCTTCTGCAAACTGGGTGCTTGGAGAGCTTGCATCCTGTCTCCCTGAAGTACGAGAATGCTCAACTCAATTTATATGTTTTTGTACTGAGTTAACCATTAACCTTAAATCACTAGTATGAGCCTTGTTTATGTCTGATTTTATTCCATTGTGTTTTCAAAGCATCAGAGCAGTCACTAGAAGAAGCATATAAGTAATTTTGTATGCATCCTCATAATTTTGGTTTTTCAGGAGATGAGTATTGATGTCTATACTGCGTTGCTGAAAGGATTGACTATGCCAGATATGGAGGATTCTTCTTGTTATCCAGTGCGAGTATCTGCTGCTGGTGCTATTACTGAACTTGTTGATGTACGTATCACACTCAAGATCACGAATATATTTGCGGCATTTATCAGCGATCTAATTTAAGGCTGATGCCTGGTTGTCTCTCTTTTTTGTAGAATGAGTACTTTCCACCTGATTGGTTACCTCTTCTTCAAGGCGTAATCAGTCAGATTTGTGATGGACGTCACGAGATTTCCGTTTTACTTGAGCTTCTTGGTACTTTGGTTGAAGCTGGAAGCGAACAAGTTTCAGTTCATATTCCTTATATTATCACGTCATTGGTTAACACAATCTCAAATGACATTCCTCCTAGACCAGAGCCATGGCCTCAAGTATGTATTTCTGACAATCATCCCCCTCCCCCTCCTCTCTCTCTCTCTCTCATGCACACACTCGAAGACGAAGGCACGTGCCCTGTGTGTATCTGTGGAACAAAACTTTGCAGAGGGCATTTGTTTTTGTCTTATTTTTTGAAAAAAGAGAGCTGATTTGTGCTGCTGGAAAATATATCATATGTTGTAGTTTAGTGGAGTGACATCTATAGTTGTTAAGTAGTAAGTACTATGTTTTGAACTACTGGTCCTGTGTCTAATATGTTTGATATTGAGTTCCTTGTTGACCCTCTGTTAAAGGTCTAGCTCAACTCCAGCCAAGTCCGGGGGTAATGGTGGCTTAGCTCACAAATCACATCGCTTTTGTTTTCTGTTCAGCATGTTTGACCTTATATTTTTTGTATTTTGTAAGTATTGCTAAATGCTTACTACTTACATTGGCAAACAGTGTTTTCACATGGTCGCAATCTGAAAATTCATTCATTTCCTGTATTCTTTCTATTTAAGCCAATGCTCGAGTCATTTTACGATTTTTTTTTTAAACTGTAATCCAAAAAGCGCATTTCTGTTTGTAATAACTGTCCGTCTTTCATGATAGGTGGTTGAACAGGGTTTTGCAACTTTAGCCGTAATGGCCCAGTGTTGGGAGAACTCTATATCTGAAGATGGTGAAGAAAATAAATCAAATGAGGTGTGCACAGCAGACCGGGTTACTATAACTTTAGCTTTGTCTAAAGTTCTGCAACAGGCTTGGCTTACATATGAAGATCAAATGGTTAGTTGATACTCTATAAGCATAATCCACTGTTTCTGTATGCCTTGTCCATTGGAAGTGAATTATTTGCTTATAACCTTAGTCTTAGCTTAATACTAGTAGCTTAATATGTGCTTAATACACAATCGCTTCCGAGAGGTTTCCAAAAGATTTTAAGTATGAATACTGGTAGCCAAATGTTTTTATAGTTCGTTTTAGTTTCTTAGTCATCCTAGCAAGTTATATGGTCAACTAATCTCTACTGATGTTATGTATGGATGATGGTGTTCATTCTCCTTCCTGCCAGTCTTCCACCGATTTTCTTGTTAAAACATGCGACTATTTGAGTCTTACATTTTTTGGAGGACATACATCTCTCTTTTTCCTTTTTTTTTGAACCTTACATGGGCACGTAAACTACTACTACTATTAACAAAATACAGGAAAAAAAATGTTCGTCTGTGAAGGAGAAAATACAATAACAACCTCTAAGGTTTGGCTCCAAAACAAATGATATCCCTGTAGTTACAGAAAGAAATGTTCATCTATGAAGGAGAAATTACAATAAAAACCACCAAGTTTTGGCTTCTAAACAAATAATATCCCTGGAGTTCAGGAAAATTGCAGAAGCATCCATTCAGTGACCACTCTTAACAAATTGACGTTAGTGCCACAATTACCCTGACTTACTAAAAGTAAAATCAACCCCTGACTAAATAAGAGTTTAAGAACAGTTCCAACTTTACTCCTCACTCTATCGGTCCGTCTCCTACTCCTGCAACCCAGCGACCGAGAATCCAAATATAGTTGTCATCACCATTACACTGCCTAAACAACCACTCTCAATCCCAAATCCTTATCACCTGCTTCCATTGAACTGAAACCCACCAGCGGCGATTTTTATGATTTTGGGTATCTGGAAGAGACAATCGAGTGAAGGGGTGAGGAGGAGAAAGCGTCAGGGTCTGGAATGCTGGATGCTTTGACAGATTGGGTGGCGGTGGAGAGGAAGAGGTTGAACCATTCATAAGAGACTGAGGACGGAAGTTGGTTTTGGGTATGGGGAGAATGATGGGATGAGAGAGAGAGAGGAGTAAGAGTTGGCGGTATCTCTGCTGCAAGGGTGATTGCTGATGGAATTTGCGGCGGTGGTGGCAGTTAAGATGAGCAAAGTTGGAGGAAGAGATTAAAGGGGCAATGGCACCTCAAATAAGTACGTGGTGTGTGTGTGTGTGGCTTTTGGTAACTTGGTATTTTTCTTTACACAACGTATACAGGATAAATGAAACTAGTTAAAGGAGTTAGCATGTCTCAAATGTAGACATGCGTCAAACATCCAAGTAATCACCTATTCTCCAGGTCACCATTTGACAGAATTGACGGTGCTATGACTTTTGAGCTTTTGCCAGAAAATAAAAATGGCTTAATCAATCACAATTGAAGTATGTACATGACTTCGAAAAGGAACTAAGATAGGATATGTTAACATGTAGCCAACTGTAAAAAATAGAGTTGACTAGTTTATTATGTTGGCTGTTCTTTTCTTATTGAAATTCCCATTCTTTTCTCTTGAAAACTCTTCAGTCTCATTTACTTCTTGGGTGGAGCCTGGTATTTGGTGTCCCAGTTTATGTATCCGATTTGGTAAATGTTTTGCTACAACCGGAATGAGAAAAAAAGGAGACTTGTTCTGCTACCACCTGAAATTTGATCTGATTTTGACTTACATCCAGTCCAGTTCTATGGTTCACGTACTTATTCAGTATCAGGGTCCGTAGTGGTTATGTTGAGATTTTTTTTTTCTCCCGCTTGTAATTCTCCGTGAAACTTTTTTCTGATTTTCGTGGAACCTCTGCAACTCCATTGATGTGGGCAATTCTTGGCCAGATCACATAAATCTGAGTGATAATTTCCTGGCTGTCATTTTTCATAACATTGCTCCTGTTTTATCCTTGACTTGATTTGTCTTTTACCTTGGGCCTGTGTGGTTAGGAAGGCGAGGCCGCTGATTTCTTGCCTCCTCCGTCGTGCATAGACGATTCATCTGCATTACTTAGGTTCATCATGCAAACTATTACCACCAGTGATGACCTTGTGAAGCTAAGAATTCCAGAACTATTAATTGTTTGGGCTGAGCTGATTGCAAATTGGCATGCATGGGAAGAATCAGAGGATCTATCAATTTTCAGTTGCATTAAGGATGTTGTTATGCTACAACAAAACTTCGTTCTCCCAAATTTTTTCGTAGGAGAAATGCCGTCCCCTCCTGCTCCACCCGTGGCAAAGCGGTCCATCATAGAAGGAATTGGTAGTTTTGTTAGTGATGCTCTTTCACAGTATCCATCTGCTACATGGAGGGCATCGTCATGTGTTCATTTGATATTGCACGTCCCAAATTATACATTGGAAGCAGATACTGTTAAGAAATCATTGGCAGTTGCTTTTAGTGGTGCTGCATGTGCCCGGTTCAAGGATATACGAAGCAAGCCATGCTCACAGTGGAAACCTTTGTTGCTTGCTATATCATCATGTTATTTGTGTTATCCTGATGTTGTGGAGATGGTCTTGGCGAAGGGTGAGGATGAAGGCTTATCAGTCTGGGTATCTTCTCTCAGTCTAATCTCATCAAGCACATTTGCCGAGGGGATGTCATCGGAATCTGAGTTTAAGTTAATTGGTAAGTGCCTACATGTCTACAACCTGCCTCTTCTTGAACTTGAATTGGCAGTTTGGCACTTCTTTTCTGCTTTTAGCAAATTTGAGTAGATTTGATTACTTGTTGGGAATATTTTTTGCATTAAGACATCGTGCTTGAATATTCCAACTATGGTTGTGTGATTGGAAGCATGATCTTTTTTTGAATACATTTCAGTTCTGACATTAGCTAAAGTGTTTGAGCGTCTGATGGCCATAAATATTCCGAGAGCTGATCTGCTAGAAAAGTGCTCTGCTTCTCTGATGGAGGTATCTGTAAGATTGAAGGCAGCTAAGGAGGAAGAGGAGGAAGATGAGGAGAATGAAGATGCTGAAGATGTAACTGATGAAGAGACTGAAGATGAAGACGAGGAGGTTTGTCCATGAAGCTCCTCGTGATATTAGCGTTCTTGTCTTATGTTTATTTGTGTTTTCTTTTCGGCAAGGATTCTTTTTTGGGAAAGTTGTTTAACTCAAGTGGGGTTTTCATGAGTGCATTTTCGACCAGTTAGTGCACATAGTAGCAATTATACTCACTTTGGGTAAACTCAAACCAATCTTTGCTAATATCATCATTAAGATGAGAATTCAAGCATAAACCCTGAAGATTTGGTGGCCTGGCCCTGATCCCCATTTTGCTTTCATGATCTTAGGACTCGGACGACGATGATGACGTACGCGAAGAAACTGAAGAAGAGTTCCTCAATCGGTACGCAGAAGCAGCCATAGCATTGGAAAATGGGACACTGGAAGAAGGAGACGTGGAAGATCAAGAGTTAGAGCTTGATTTAGGTAAGCTAATTGATCTTTTTAATGCGGTTATCACTTACTATAGGTTGGGCGGGTTACAATCAACGTATAGTTAAGTAGAAAGTTGATATTGTCTAGTTCAAGTAAGTGGTTTCTTGCATCAAATATTTATTTATATCCCTCTTCAACTATGAATAACACATGATGGTGATTTGGGAGCATATCTAATATGGCAAGAAATATAATCAGCCAGGTTCTTGATTCATAGGGTTTGAATGTTGTAATATTTAGGTGGCTTGGAAGAGGTTGATGAGCATAGCGTCGTATTGTCACTGATTGGGAGATACCACCAGATTCTACAGAGACTGTCGTTGCCCCCAGATGTTGTCTCCAGCTTCGTCGAAGCTTTCCCTGATTGTAGTTTGTACTTCCAACAACGCAGTTGATTGGTTTTTGTCATGGTACAGCGCATGTTAGCTTCCTGTTTCTTTCTTATTTTTCTCCGCGAGAAAGTAAATGTTTCGTACTCATTGTAGCTATAGATCATTTGTTCTTGTGTACCGTTACTGTGTACAACAATGGTTTGTGAGTTTGAATGTTATATATACCGGGAGTTATTTCTTTCAAAATTTATGCTTTTATATTTTTCGTCTTGACCGTGAGTTGCCTCTTGTGGCGTGATAATTCTTGATTTCTAGTGCTGCCCGAAAATCCATTGCATGTGTCAAAGACTAATCCAGTTTTAAGTTTTAAACTGGATCTTTTTTCTGTTCGATAAATCCTAACAGTAGATCCTTCATTATCATTTTTACATAGTGACGTGTTATCGATTGGATAGAAAATAAAATTACGCCACATAATTAGCTGCTCTTTCGTAGGAGTCTTTGTGCACCAGTAATTCGATTATGGCAGATGTTCCAGGTGCAAAGATTTACTTATTTTTAGGATTTTGAGCTCATTGCATGGCCTATCCAAAATTTGTGGATCAGAGAAAAAACCACTCAGCTAAATATAGATCTGTGGTGGAGAAAGAGCACGAGGCATAAATTGCGCAAATGTGTGGTTTGTTGAATACTTCTTCTCTTGCATGCTCCCGAATGGTGGTACTCGTTCAGGCCTATATAAAGAACCAGCTTCACTTGTGTAAGACCAGTACATTGAATAAACCTGTTGAATAACAACCAGTCTGTGAAGATGGTTGAGGGAGGAGCTGGAAAATTAGATAAAACTGAATTCACAGAATGCTGGAAAACTACATGGAAGACGCCTTACATTGCTCGGCTGGCCCTTTCGGCTGGCATTGGAGGACTCCTGTTTGGCTACGACACAGGTATGTAAACACTTAGCATCAACAACCATGATTGATCGATCTTAAACACGAACATTTCTTTATGGGAAAGCTCACGTTGTTTCCTGTGGTTTTCAGGAGTCATTTCTGGCGCTCTTCTGTACATCAAGGAGGACTTCAAGAGTGTCGAGAAAAGCACAGTTCTGCAGGTTAAAAAACCACATCATCCTCTAGAAATTTCCATTTTCCCGATACGTGTCAAATTTATAATGTGTTTATTTACAGGAAACAATTGTGAGCATGGCTGTGGCTGGTGCTATAATCGGGGCAGCAATTGGCGGGTGGCTGAATGATCTTCTGGGAAGGAAGAAAACTATTCTGATTGCTGATTTCTTGTTCCTTATTGGTGCTATCGTCATGGCCGCCGCTCCTTCTCCTTGGGTGATCATTCTCGGAAGGATCTTTGTTGGTTTTGGAGTCGGCATGGCGTCCATGACTTCACCTTTGTATATATCGGAAGCTTCACCTGCACGAATTAGAGGTGCACTTGTCAGTGTTAATGGCCTGCTAATCACCGGAGGACAGTTCCTGTCATATCTCATAAACCTGGCATTCACCCATGTACGTCCCTTTTGCATTATGCTGCTAAAATAAAATTGCAATATGAAGACAAAATGTCTCAACTCTTTCGACTTAAACATGTTTACAGACGAATGGTACGTGGCGCTGGATGCTTGGAATCGCTGGACTTCCTGCCATCATTCAGTTCGCGTTGATGCTGACGCTTCCAGAGTCTCCTAGATGGCTCTACCGAAATGTATCAGAAATAAAACCCCAAAATAATCGCGTGTTTCTTCCTTTTTTTTTTCCTAATGCGTCGATCATAATTATTCCTCCTTATTGACCTGCAGGATCACGTAGACGAGGCGAGAGACATCTTGGGGAGAATCTACGACAGCGACGAAGTCGACAATGAAATGAGAGCATTACAAGAGTCAATCGAAGACGAAAGAGCCCAAGAACGCGAGATCGGCGCGACCACCACGCTCGGGAAAGTTAAGGCCGCGTGGCGCAACGATGTAGTCCGAAGGGGGCTCTATGCTGGTATCACTGTCCAGGTAGCTCAGCAGTTTGTGGGTATCAACACTGTCATGTACTATAGTCCAACCATTGTACAGTTTGCTGGATTCGCTTCCAACAAGACGGCTCTGGCGCTGTCGCTCGTCACGTCCGGCCTCAACGCAATCGGATCGATCGTCAGCATAATGTTTGTCGATAGATACGGAAGGAGGAGGTTGATGATTGTTTCCATGTTTGGGATCATCTTTTGCTTGGTGATCCTCTCTATCGTCTTCTTCCAAGCCGCTGCACATTCTCCAGCGATCAGTTTAGTCGAAACTACCAGTTATGGCACGAACATTACTTGCCCGAGTTATCGAACTTCCCCAAGCGCTCCGTCCTGGAACTGCATGACATGTTTGAACGCAGAGTCCCACTGCGGATTCTGCTCAAACCGGGCTAGTCACGTAAGTGTTCCATCACTCTCCTCTCCAACATCTGAAATCATTTTTTCGCGAATTTAGTCAACTCAACTCAACAAGCCTTTTTCCAAACGAACGTCTAGATTCTTCCTAATTTTTTCGTTGAGTGGTTATGACCTGTATTTTCTTTGAACAGTATGGCCCGGGAGCATGCTTGGAGATAGGCGACGGAGTGAAGAAGTTGTGCCATTCGGGTCGCGGCGTGTGGTATACAAATGGTTGTCCAACAAGGTTCGGGTGGCTGGCAGTTGTACTCCTGGGAGCATATATTATCACTTACTCACCAGGAATGGGAACTGTCCCATGGATTGTGAACTCCGAAATCTACCCATTGAGGTTCAGAGGGGTTGGAGGAGGCATAGCCGCGGTTTCCAACTGGGTCTCGAATCTGTTAGTGAGCGAGACGTTCCTGAGTTTGACCGAAGCTCTTGGTTCGGCGGGTACCTTCCTTCTCTTTGCCGGATTCTCCACTCTTGGACTCATTGCCATTTTCTTCCTCGTACCCGAGACCAAAGGATTGCAGTTTGAGGAAGTGGAGAAGATGCTGCAGAAGGGTTTCAAAGCAAAGCTTCCCTGGCAGAAAAAGAAGGACAAAGATGTTGATGACTCTTGAAGCTTTCTTGATCGTAAGCAGATCTCAAGACATTTTATCTAGATTTCGATTCACATTTTAGAAATATGTCTTCATATTTCTATGGGTTTTCATCGTTTAAGGTTGTAATAAATTATAAGTGGTCAACGAATACTTCATGTCCTTATCATGCACCATGAAGGTGGCAGTATTATTTCATGTAATCTTATTTCCAATCTTATAATAATATGACATCCTCGTTTGAAGTCACATACATTCTTGTTTTTAGGTTAGCGAAAATTTATGATTTTGTGTTGTTGGTCTACTCCATGCATATATTCAATAAGAGCCTTCGGTATCCAGATAGATTTAGATATTTTGAACTATTATGAGTATGGGATGTGGTCGCGGCAATGTTCACTGTCGTTTTTTCTGGATTAGCTAGTCGGTTTTCGGAGATGTCCAATGAGCTCAGAGAGCTGCTCTTGCTTTCCTCTTCTCCCTAGCGTGACTCATTCTGTGAGACTAATAGGCGCTTCCCTCTTTTCATCCCCATAATCATTCTATTCATCCGAGGAGGAAGACGACCAGTGTAAAACATCTTCCCTGTGCTTCTGCTATCAGATTGTAAGTTTAATTGTACTCCACCGTTGGTTTTAGCAACTTTTCATTTGCCAAGTTGGTGTTGGGTCCAAGCCCGAGAGAGCATCCCAAACATGGTGTACCACCTAAACCAATTATTAGAGAATTGTAGTCGGTAATGACATGAGGCGTTGGATTTACTTCCAAGCTAGCAAGTCATTTTTGTTTTGAAAAGTTTTCTCCACCGCCACCACTAGCCAACGTATAAAAGGTAGTGAGTGTGTTATGAGGAGACACAGACTGAGACACTTTTGTAGTCATTGAGAGGCAACACACCATAGATAACTCTTGGTTCTTGTGAGATAAGCAAGAGGCAAGTTAACATGGCTTCTTTGGAGAGTTACTTCAAGAAGATTGATGCTCAGGTGGTTCTTGTGTGCTCAAGGACGGAGATACTGCGACGTGATCGTTCGCAACAACGATCTTTTAGGAGCTAATTTCGGGTAACGTTTTAGCAATTTATTTGCTTGGTTTCCCCTAGCGGCGAGGTTTTGTTTCACTCATTTATTTGCTTCTAGTTTGTTTACTCACGTTCTCTTAGGGGATTTGTCTACCCCAAATTGAACACCGAAATTGCATCAGTAGAAGAGGATTAAAATCAATTACCAATCCAATTCTTAATGAGATATCAACAACCTTAAATTAAAGGTTCAAAGTTAAACCCTCAAATTATAAGGATTGGAAGAAAGCAATATCGACAAACAAGGAGGAAGAACAAGAAGACGAAGCGGCAACAACAACTAAGATCAAAGACAAAACAAACACCACACAACAAATGAACACACGCAACAAAGAAGAGAATGAAAGAGAGATATATAAAATATTTAGATGGAGGTTGAGAGATAAACCTAGTCATGAATTCAAGAAAACAAGAAGATAATTAGTTTTAATGTTACGAATAACTAGTCGTAAACCCGCGCCATGGCGCGCCATGGCGCGGAAGATATGTTAAGATGTTAAATGACCGATGGCTAGCTTATATGATTTTAAGTTACACACATGTATGTTGTATGAAAGGGTTAATCACCACATAAGTAGCTAATAAAATCGTGACAAATAATCTCTGGCCCACGCGGAAATCAAAATTCACCTGAAGTCCCAGCTGAGTTAAGAAGCCGATTGAAAGTCTAATTCCAGAATAACTAAAATAGGCTTTGAAATGAAGTTATGATAAATTTTACAGGTGAAATTAGACTGTTAGAAGAGATGTTTCTAAGAAATCGTTGCGATTTCTTCTTGTTGTTTCAAATACAGAAGGAGTTTATCGACATTATGTTTAGTCTTTGTTTCCGTCTAACTGGTATAAAACTACAAAACTTTGAACCTTTGTATGCTTTGCATATCTTAAAACTCACTAACAATGTTCATAAAACACACTAACAAAGTTGAGTATTGTATTAGTATATTACTTGCAATAGATATTTGGAAAACTAATTAGATATTGTAATCATTTCTGAAATTGAAAAGACATGTAAATTGACCGGTCATCTTAATTACCAATGAAAATTGGTTTTCCAAACAACATCGGTATCCAGATACTCAAAGGACGTTTAGTGAAAATGAAACCATGAGAGACAATGTATAAGAGAACTTAAGAGAAACATGGTTTATCTTTCGCCTGGAATAATTCTTACATCTTTTTGGCATTCAAAAAGAATTTTTCTTTTCTCGCATGGAAGAGGATCTGAAAGAGAAATCATAGTGAAGAATACTTCGTATGCAAAAAAAGTTTCTAAAAGCTGATGGCCAATAATTAGATGGAGTTAAGGAGCATAAATATGCTAAATTCATTAAATGAACATATAGACTCATGTTAATTAAATTAAACTTTATGTTTAGGAGGTTAACAGCTTGAGCCAGCATTTTAATTCAGGCTATAATTTTTCTCAAAAATAAAAAATAAAAAATCGGGCTATAAATAAGACTAAATTATTCCATTTTTCATTGCAGTCGACATTGAAAAAATTTGAGTGCCATGAAAAGTTATGTTGGAAAAAAAATGGAACACATGTCACATTCATGGAACTTGAAGAAACATTGCAACATATATTTGGTATATTCTAATGCTTTCCATATTAAAAACTAAAGGCCTTTTCCAAACCGAATATCACTCTACTTTTATTTGGAGAAAAAAATGTGCATGCTACTGTTTATAACTGTGTTTGGACCATGAAATGTATTTCTAAGAAGAGATATGTTGCTGTTTATAGTCCTATACAGTCATTTTTTGTTTTACATAGAAGACATAATGTAGAAAAATATATAGTAACGTGGAAGGGATGGAGAAATTTTAAAGTTGAAACATACATGTAGCAATCAGTTTCATTTGCAGATTAAAAAGTACATCCGAAACTTTTTTTTTGAGGTATAGTACTTCTGAGTTCATAGATTTTGCTCTTGATTACTGGAGACTTCTTTATGACCGAAGACGTTGTACATCTACATGTGCTAATCTATAAGATGACGAAAAACCTAATAGAAGTAGAAAAATATTATTGTTAATAAAGCATAAAAATAAGAAAGTTTCTAGGCTACCATAAAGATATGACTAGTATAACATGTGACACAAATAACTTTTCATGTCTTTTCGTTTGGTTTTACGAAGCTCTTTCATATCTCCATTTTTGACAGCAAAATATGAAACTTAGCTTCCTATAAATAAATTGAATCGAATGTCAATATATTGCATATATCTTAAAATTGAGTTTTGTACATAATGAATTGAACTTTTTCTTTTACATTAAGAATGTGGGTTCTTTGTTTGTGGGGTATGAAAAAAGCATTCATGTTATATTTGATGAAAGCTATGATGGTTCTTTGAGTGATGGTTTTGCAGATCTTAATCTGAACAAGCATGATTCATATACTGAAGAAGAATCCTCAAAAGGTTCCAAGGAAATGTTACAGAAACAAAGAAGGCATTTTAAGGCCTTGAAAATGAGGTTCAAAGCCTTGAAACAGAATCTCCAGAGAAGACAACGGAATAAGCTACTACTTCAAGTTCTCAGAGACGTGAAAAACAAACTGGAGAGCCTGAACCTTGGACACCAAGGAAGAGATTCAAATATATCTCATCTCATCCTGCTGATAACATTATTTCTGATCCAACCACTGGTACACAAACCAGATCACAGTTGAAGAATCTTTGTACCTTTAATGCTTTTATTTCTCTTGTAGAACCTAAAACTGTGAAGGAAGCATTACAAGAAGCAGGCTAGATTATAGCAATGCAAAGTGAACTCAATGAGTTTGAAAGGAACAAGGTCTGGAATCTAGTTCCTCCACCAAGAAATCAGTCTGTCATTGGTACCATATAAGTAGTCAGAAACAAGTTAGATGCGAATGGAAATGTAATCAGGAACAAAGCTTGATTGGTAGCTCAAGGCTACAATCAAGAGGAAGGTATTGACTATGAAGAAACTTTTTCTCCTGTTGCCAGGTTAGAAGCAATTAGAATTCTACTTGTATTTGCATCTCACAAGAACATGAAACTCTTTGAAGTGGATGTGAAGTGTGCATTCTTAAATGACTATTTGCAAGAAGAAGTTTATGTTGCTCAACCTCCAGGTTTTGAAAATGACAAGTTTCCAAATCATGTTTACAAACTTGACAAGGCTCTTTATGGTTTGAAACAAGCCCCAAGGGCTTGGTATGAAAGATTGTCAAAGTTTCTACTTGAAAATGATTTCAAAAGAGGATTAGTAGATAAGACCCTTTTCATAAAGACTCATGAGAAAGACATGCTAGTAGTTCAAATTTATGTTGATGATATTCTGTTTGGAGCTACTAATGATCTTCTTTGCAAGGAATTCTCAAGTCTTATGAGCAGGGAATTTGAAATAAGCTTGATGGGAGAATTGAACTTCTTTCTTGGACTTCAGATTCATCAGATGAAGAAAGGCATATTCCTCATCAAAGCAAGTACACAAGAGATTTACTAAACAAGTATAATATATCTCAATCCAAAGAGATCAAGACCCACATGAGTTCTACATTGTCTTTAGACAAAGATGAATCTGATAAGAGTGTGAATGTGAAAGAGTATAGAGGTATGATTTGGTCATTACTCTACCTCACAGCTAGTAGACCAGATATCATGTTCAGTGTGTTCATGTGTGCTAGATTTCAAACTGATCCTAAAGAATCACACTTGACTGCATTTAAGAGAATATTTAGATAGCTCAATGGTACCAAAGACTTAGGGCTTCGGTATCCTAAACAGTCTAACTTCTCTTTGTGTGGCTATTCAGATGCTGACTTTCCAGGATATGAAGTTGATAGAAAGAGTACATCATGATGATGTTAATTTCTTGGATCATCTTTAATCAGCTGGCATTCAAAGAAGCAAAACTCAGTTGCACTATCAACATCAGAAGCTGAATACATAGGAACCGGTGCTTGCTGTTCACAAGTGCTGTGGGTAGCACAACAAATGAGAGACCTTGGATTTGATTTTACAGATATACATGTCAGGTGTGACAACACAAGTGCAATATCAATTACAAAGAATCCAGTCCAACATTCAAGAACAAAGCATATTGATGTTAGACATCACTTCATCATAGATCATGCTGAAAAAGGTGATATTGCTCTTGAATTTTTTTCTGCTAACTTTCAATTAGCAGATATCTTAACTAAACCATTGTCAGATGAAAGATTCTCAGCCTTAAATTTGGAATTGGGCATGCTAAATAAAGAAGCATTGGTTTACGGGGATAATCAGGTACGTATTATGTGTTTCAAAGGTTTGAACTGATTTTCAAAGCCTTGGAAATCTTTTCAAAGCTTTGATTATATGTGATTTATACCATACAACTTTTCAAGGCCTTGAAACCCATTCCAAAGCCTTGAAGATAAGACTGCATGCTAGTTAGTCAATGATATGGATCTTCTCAATGTTGGGTGTTATCTCTATAGATAATTGCTAAATATTGCCCCTCAAATTTTTAAATACCCATTTTTTAACCAAAATAGTATTATATAATTTATTTACAACGGCACACACAAAATTTGAATCTTTTTGATTCAGCAGATCTTCAAAGATTAGGAAGAATATTTAGTTTCCATTTCAAACTAAAACTCTTTTCTATTTATCTTCTTCTTCTCTTATCTTCTTCGTATCTATCCTACTCTCTCTTCTTCTCCAAACCCTAATGAGCACTAGAAGAGCCTCTGACAGAATTAAGATGGCTGGTGGTTCAAAGGCTGGAGCAGAGAAGAAAAGAAAGGCCACTGTGGAAGAGGTTCAGACCATCAGTGGAGATTCAAGTTCAAAGACTGCTACTGAAGAAGACATGGCACCTCCTCCTCCCAAGAATAAGGCAGAGAAAGATCCGACACCAATGTCCAGCAAGAAGAAGAAGAAGACAATTTAGTCTGCTGAAGAAAAATAGAAAGGAATCTAGATTGGTAGCCCCAAGAAGGTAAAGAAGAAGGATGACAAATCAGAAAAGGGAAAAAGAAAGAAAAAGTGATAGAGGATGAACCAGAGGAAAACATTGAGAAGGCACTACAGATCCATTCAGAGAAGAAGAAATCCACTGGTAAGAAATCAACCCCTGATAATACATGGTTTATTACTCATGTTGCTAGAGGTCAGTGGCTAGATGGATTTGCTTCTAGACAAGTTGCATTATGTAGTATGATAAGCGTTCCTATGTTACATGGTATGAGTCTGAAGTGTATCAAAATGTTGAAGAAAATCTCTATTTGTTTTTTTCTAAAACCTCCAGAGATAGCGTACCCTAGACTCACCAGATTCTTTTATATTAACATGAAATAAATCAAGAACACTGAAAACCTGGTGATTCATACCAAAGTTGCTGGAATTGATATGGAACTAGATCATGCTGAGTTTGCCAATGTTCTAGGTTTTCCTAAGAGGTATGAAACCAGTAACTACCCTCCAAAGAGTGAAGCCCTGAAACTAGCAAAAGAAGAGTTCTTTCTACCTAATACTCCTACCACATCTAAGGAGTTAACACACTCTGTGTTGACTGTTGAAGCCAAAGTATTGTTTACAATCTTGATGAGATGTGTGGTACCAAGGGAACACTCAAAGGAACTGATCACTGAAAGCGTATTGTACTTATAATGCATGGTTATGAGATTGATCTTCCAAAACCTGTGATGGAACACATGCTGTATAGCCAAACCAATCAGAGGAAACACCCATTGCCATATGCCAATTTGCTCACCTCATTCTTTCAACACTTTGAAATTCCAACTGATAGGGAAGAATCTATTACTACTGGGTTTGGTATGCTGAATGAGAAAGCATTTGAGAAGATTGGTGTGGTGAAAACCAGTGCTAAGACTTGGAAGCTTCTCAAATTTGACAGAGGAAGACTTGAGTTCCATGAAATTCCTCAAACCCAAGTCCTTGACCCCTACTTCAAGCCAAACCTCTCAGCCTCAATATATCCCCTTAGTTCTTCAGAAGCTGGATGGACTTCAGATGGAAGTTGATGAAGTGAAGGAGAATCAGCATGAGTTTGAAACTGATCTTAGGCAGGTGAAGTACATGGTTGAAAACATCTTCAGAATCATGACAGTGTTTGATGTGCCTGAAGAAGCCTCTCAAGCTGCAGAGGGTACCAAAAAGGATGACTCAGCCAATGATCTGCTTAGTGAACACTCAACTCAAGATAATGCTGCTCAGGTAAAGGATAAAGGAAAGCAGGTGGTTAATGAACAAGTAGGTGAAGATCAAGAGTAAGAAGTTGACAGTCCAGATTCAGGAGCATTGCTTATAAATCTCAAGAAGAAGAAATAAAAAAAGACAACTGTTCCATAAGTTGTGAATGCTGCTGATCTATTTGAGGGATAAAGTGAATCTGGTGGTGATGTGGCTCAACAAGAAGAAGAACAGGTTGATGATGATGAGAGAAATATTCAGGAAGAAGATGCAGAGCAGCAAGGAGATGAAGACCCAACCCCTTAACTCTTGCCTACTATTTCTTCTCCATTTCAAGGCGTTGAAATCCTTTTCAAAGTCTTGCAAATCATCTTTTCAAACAAGTTTTAAAGTTTTTTCAAAAACTCTGATCCAAAATCTTCTCATTCTTTTTTGATGGAAGTCAAAAAGGGGGAGACATTTAGGTCTTTATTTGTTTGTTTTATTTGCTTACTAGGGAACCTGACCTGGTTTGGTCAGTAGAATTATCTGAACTTTGGATGTTATGTGTTTTCTTCCGTAAGTTAATAAGTTGGAATGATTTTGGATATCATGTACTATTTTTTACTGTACTATGTGCTAATGAGTATTTTTTTGCAGAAAAATAGTATCAAACAGATTGTGGTTTTGTCTTTCATCAAGGGGGAGATTGTAAGTTCATTTCAGTTTCAAGACTTGAAATAGCAAGGCCTTGAAATTGCTTTCAAAGCCTTGAACTGACCATGCTTATATGCATGAACTTAGGGGGAGTTTCTGATCTTTATTCAACTCCTAAAACCCCTATGCTTGATTAGTTGATACTTGATGATGAAAGACAAAGTTGCTTGACACATTTAACAGTATCTAATCCATCTGTTTGAACTCAGTTTTGCAGGGAAATCTTGTTTCCTATTTCGCAGGATTTATTTCCTAACCTAAGTTTTGCAGGAAGGGAAGTTTTGCGGTGATTTTATTCTGTGATCAATCTTGCTATGTTTGGAAGTTTCCCAACTGATGTTTATACAATATCAAATCATTATCATTGGAGATACTGATAAACTATCCATTGGAGAAGCTGTTAGAGAAGTCAAAGTTGAAGCTACAAAATAGGGAAGTTTGTTATGAGAAGATCCTGAATATCTGCATTTCAAATTGCTATATAAAAGAGGGAAAGCTGAAGCTATGCAACATAAAAATTAGCAGAGATACTAAAAAAAACACTAAAGGATTGACAAGCAACAAAGAAGCAGATTCATTTATCTCAATCCAAGCATAAGAAGAACACTGCATACTCACTGCAGATTCAGTTCTAGTGTTCTTCTCTTCTGAACTTCATTTGTATATCTTTTTGATAATACTTCTAGTTCTTATTCTCAAGGATTGTTCAAGGTGAACAATATATAATTCTTAGTTAATCAGATAGCTAGAGCAGGTACCAGATAGGTTAGTGAGAACCATAAGCTGTAACAGAGTAAGACATCTCTCTGTGCTTGAGATCTAGGGCTTATCTGTTTATTAATAAGAATTGAGTTGAAAATCCTGCAGGGAGAAGATCCCTGAGGTAGAGACATAGGTCCAAGTGGATTGAACTCTATATATCTTGTGTCTCTTGCATTTACTTTTCAGTTCCATACTCAGTTATTTTGCAGCATTCAAAACAGTTTCATTTCAAGGGTTTGAAACTCATTTCAAGGCCTTGAAATAGACTTATCTTTTATAAACTTCAACTGTTTTCATTCCAAGGGATTGAAACTCATTTCAAGGCCTTGAATCTCTATACAAATATTTTGAAACCACTATTCTTGTAAGTTTAACAAAAGTTGGCATACTCTATTCAACCCCCCTTCTAGAGTATTGATCCTGTATTTCTACCTACTGTACACCCCTTCACCCAGGATCGAGAAACTATGGATTGGATATACGAGTTCGACTTGTATGTCTCATGTCCAATCCGGATATATAGACAAATGGATGAAACAATACTTGCACAAGGTTTGTCGGATGACTATTTCTATTAGTTGGGTGGAATGGATGTGTTACTAGACATCGCTCTATGTTAGTAAATAGTTACTACCAACTAAGTAGAAACCTATGAGTTCGAACGACATATGTATTGAACTAGACTTGAGAATTAATTAATATGATTAATTAATTAGAATGATCAAAACGCAACCACTTGCAAACTTAGTATGACTAATTTGCAAGGTGGACTAATCCATGTATAGACGTGATTAGGATTTGCCAAGGTAGACTAATTCATGTAGAGACATGATTAGGAGTAGTTTGTAAAGAGAACTAATCCATGTATAGACATGATTATGACTAGTTTGCAAAATGGACTAATCCTACTTGAGTAGGATTAGGAGAGGGGTTCTTTATTCAGGAGGACAAGGAGTTGTTGGACTATATAAAGAACACTAGTAGCTTATTTTCTCTACACATCTACATACTTAGAGTAGAAGAGAATAAATCAAGGAGAGAGAAAGCACAAAAGGAGGCCGAACCCCCTTTTTGCCGCCCCGTCTACCCGTCAGCCACCAAGAGGGCCCGGACCCTCTTCTTTGGTGATTTGTTGCGTGATTTCTTCTTCCTCCTCCATCGTTCCTGGCTAGCAGAAGGAGTTGGAGGATCTAGATCTCAATCCTAGGCGTTGATCAACCTTAGAGACGTGACACAATTTGCATTTAAAGTCATCACAGAAAACCTACAAGGTGACTATTACGAATCCTTTACTATCGTTATGAATTATCTTCCTGTGATCCTTGGAGGGTCTTGATCGGATTAATTATTATTTATTTCGCTGCGTATCCAAGATCAAAACCCTACAATAAATTGGGTACCCAATTAGGTCAAAATAGAAAATGCTAGAGTTTGTTAGATGTTGTTAGTTACAGGGGTGGTTTGTGGTATTATCCAAACCACATGGCAGTGATTTGGTAATTTCCCATTCCACAAGGGTGTTTTGTGTCATTTAACCCAAAATAGTTTTTAATGTAGTCCCATGGATGGACTTGGAGGGAAGGGTGAATAGTGTCACATGGAGGGGTGTTTTTGGATATTATCCAAACTACAAGTTAGTAGGTTGGTAATACTGCCATATCTCAGGGTGGTTTCTGTCACTTACCCTTGTTTTGCTCCCTAAATGGTGTCTAATCGAGGGCAATTAGAAATATGCCAGCTTGTGAATTGGTCTTAGAAGAATGCACTCGGCTGAATTGGTCTTTGAAAAATACCCTCATTTTTAAACACATGGTAGCAAAAGTTGTTAACAGACAAGTGGGGTCGTGATAGAGACATGACTGATGATATATACCCTAAAGTGATGAGAAAAATATCGTTAAATTACTCTGAGTATTTATATTTTTTTCTTCTGATTATCTCTTATCTCCATTTAAAAATTCTTAATTTAATTTAAAAAATAATGTTAATTTCATTTATAATGTGATGGGTCTCAACTAAGATAATTTTGAAAAAATATTGCTAATTTTTTATTTATAAATAGTTGTTGTTGACAAAAAAGTAAGACATTTACAAAAATACAGTGTTCTTCATTCTGGTGAGATTGGGACGAGTATCTCCTCATCTCGGTATTGTGAGAAAAGATTGAGACGAGCATATACTCGTCCCAGTCTCACCAAAATGAACTGGGACGAGCAAGCTATAAATATGAGATGAGCATGCCATGTGAACCGGCTTTAGCATGCCATGTGAACCGGCTTTAGCATGCCATGTGAACTGGGACGAGCAAGTCATGTGAACTGGGACGAGCAAGCTATGGACATGGACGAGCAAGCCATGGATATGGGACGATTAACAAATTGACATGCAATGTTAAACTGGTTTTTGTGAACTTCTACAATATATTAAATATTTAAATAACTACAATATGTCCATAAATAGCTACAAGGGGTTACTACTAGGCAATGTCCATACAAAACATTTTATAAAATAAATAAATGTTCATTTGCTTTAATGGATGGGTTGCTCGTTTCACTAAAAGCCCAGAAGAGTAGTTGCTCGTCTGGCATTTTACTATCAATTAGACGAGTATACCCTAGACCTTAAACTCTAATATTCTACTATTAATTGATCAAATCAGACTATCAATTGTGAATCATCACTTAATCGGACTTTCGATCTTCATTAATAAACTCAATCGAACTAATTGATCAAATTGAACTACTCACCACTCAATCAGACAATCGGTCTTCACTAATAAACTCAATCGAACTACTAATTAATAAAATTGGACTATCAGTTGTGACTAACCACTCGATCAGACTATTGGTCTTTACCAATAAACTCAATCAAACTACTAATCGATCAAATCAGACTACCAATTGTGACTAATCACTCAATCAGACTATCGATCTTCACTAATAAACTCAATCGAACTACTAATTAATCAAATCGGACCATCAACTGTGACTAACCACTCGATCGGACTATTGGTCTTTACTAATAAACTCAACCAAACTACTAATGAATCCAATCGGACTATCAATTGTGACTAATCACTCAAAATGACTATCGGTCTTCACTAATAAACTCAATCAAACTACTAATTAATCAAATCGAACTATCAGTTGTGACTAACCACTTGATCTGACTATTGGTCTTTACTAATAAACTCAATCAAACTACTAATCGATCAAATCGAACTATCAATTGTGACTAACCACTCAATCAGACTATCGGTCTTCACTAATAAACTCCATCGAACTACTAATTGATCGATCAAGTTGGACAATCAATTGCGACTCACCACTCAGTCGGGCCATCTATATTCACCAATGTACTCAATCGAGCTACCAATTGATCATATCGAACTATCAGTTTATAGATGTTATTAAATTAGAACATCAATAACATCACATATGCACAAAAGTGCAATTAATATAAAACTCTAATATATACTAGATTTGTATAGGGACATATCATCTATTCTAAAACATATATACACTTTTCCATTGAAGAAGAAAATAGTTATGATCAATTGCTCAAAAATACCAAGTTTAAAGAACCAAATAATCTAGTATAATATAAAATACTAGGGGATTGCCCGTGCCCGAGGGCACTACCCAAAAAATACGTTTCATGATCGATTTTTGCTGGAGGAGAAGATGAAAATGGCGTCCCCGGTAATTTTATATTATATCTATCAAGTCATGTTCTTACACACTTTTGATAATTACGTAAATTAATCCGAGAGAGAGGGTAAATTTTCGAGTAGTTGGTAGTAAAGTGGGTGGTAGGTGAGATCTAAGGGCTTGAGCTGATTTATTTAATCTAAAGGCTGAAAAGTCATAAGTTAGTTAAACCAAATTGTTTTATAGAATAGATGCACTACCATACACAAATAACAATATGCTCTAGCGGTTAAAAACCAAGCCTTTGAGCCCTAGAACTGGCGTTTGAAACTCCTATACCGCAAAAATTTAAATTTTTGACAAAAGATCAAAAATAAAAAAAAATTTAAATACAATAGGTGATAACTCTCTTTTAGGAGTTATTATCATACTTTTATGTTACTTGTATTAGGCTTATTTCACATGATTTATATGTTATATTTGCACAAATATGTGAATTTGACGATTTATAAGCCTAAGAGTGAAAAGTTATGTTTCTAGCTTATTTGCGCATGTTTTCTCTCATATTTGAGATGATAATTGCACGGGTTGTTTATTGTTGTGTAACTCAGGTAAAATAAGTGCAATGGAGCTTATGAGAGGCTTGGATATGCTTGGAATAAAAAGATACGCAAACACGAAGCAAAGTTGAAAAAGTCGCACAGGACCAGCCTGCACTCTTTTCAATGCTCAGGAAAATCTACAAAAGTTTGGGGTCAAGGACTGCGTGATTTGAAAGTAGACATCCATAACTTTCCAACGATATATGGTAGGCCTGAAGACGAGTCCGTATGGGGAGATACAACCCGCGCAAGATCGACAAACAATTATGTCCGAGAATTACAAACTGGAGGGGCTGAAGTGCAAATTTCGGCCAAATTTCATTAAAAAACGTGTCCAGACCCGGGGAAACGCATTATGAGACCTAAAACACAGCGATACATAGTTTTTTAACGTTGGAGACTTGCTTGGAGCTGGGAGATCGTGAGAAGAAGCTTTGGATCATTCGTATGGATCGTTTTCTCTTCTTCTTCTACTGTTTTTGGATTATGATCAAAGAAACTTGTATTTTGATCATGTCTAAGCGTAGCTAAACTTCTATTTCGGGATATCTCGTAGGGAACTAGGGTTTGATCACTTTGTTGGACGATTTATGGATTTGCTTGCATGCTTTCAAGCTTAATTGATGATTATTTATCTAGATATGTGTATTTTATGCTTGTCATTCATCTTTTCTATTGTTAGACGTATCAATAGGATTGAGCTAGGTCGTAAACGTTAGAGACATCAACGTTTTTTGCCCGGAAAATTGAAATACACACTAGCCGAATCTAGGGTTGAGAAATCTTGCTAGTTAGCTAGGAACAAAGAGTAGATTATTGATCGTAAAGCATGCTTAAACTTGATTAGACTAGAGAAATCGGTTTTGATAGTTTAAGTATAGGTGTTGGTTGAGACATCTTCAACATGAGCATGCTCGTTTAGCTAGAATAAAGAATCATCGTGTTAGTAGAACGTAAATCCGACATAGTGTGAAATACCTAGTGACCAGTAGAGATATCGTGACTTTGTAAAACTTTGAGAAAAACCTAAAACAATTTTTATTTATTAATCGTGAAGCAATTTAATCTATTAATTGAGATTCGTACTTTCTTTAATTTTAGTAGAATTAGTAAACACAAACAACTGCGATTGACCCACATAAGGATTGGAGTTAACACTAAATTTACAAAGAAGTCTCTTGGGTAAGATAAACCCGGATTACCGGATATTACTACACCCGACAGCCGTACACTTGCGGTTGAATCGTGTCAATAGGTTACTTGAACTCGAACACTGAACCTCTTTGGAATAAGGGGTGTGTGTTTCCACTACGCCATTTGTTACTTTGAACCTTTTAAGGAATGGTATATCTTTATATTGAGACGAGTAAGTTTTGCAAATAATTTGCTCGTCCGACGTCCCATACGAGCAAATCACTACAAAACTACCTCATTTCATTAAAATACCAAACCTTGCACTTGCCCGTCTCAATTTTCATTCCGGTGAGACTAAGACGAGTTTTTGCTCGTCTCGGTCTTCTCTCATATACTTGTCCCAGTCGCGTACGACTTATGATGTCGACGACCAAGCGAAAGTGATCATGGTGGCGACGAAATTGGGATGGGTACAGCTGTAGCGGCCATGGAAACAGATGAAACTTCCAGAGCATTTGCAGATGAGGAGGAAGCCATGAAAAACAAAGGAGTTGTTGAGCAGAGAGAGGGGGTTCACTTGTCTGAAAAAGTAACCTAACTTGTTTGATTTTTTTTGGAAGAATTGTTTGAATTTTTTTATGTATGATAAAAACTTGTTTAACTATCTGTAGATAGTGCTTTCTGAGCAGACATATATTGGCCACGTGGCAATCATCTAGCACACCATATTGTGCTCCACACACACTAGATCACCAGCCGCGCTGATCCGCGAGGGGCTGCGAGACAGGGCCCTCGCATACCACTGCACGGGACTTGTAGGGACTTAGTGGTCTGGAGGCTAGAGTAAGTCCTGTCGCGTGCGAGCCAAGCCCGCGCGCGACCTTTAGTAACTGCTTTTGAGAGATTTGTGGCACGAGCTCCATAAACCCGGTCAATCCGGTTAAACCCGGTCAATTCATAACGGTTCCGGTATTTGCGCATAACGTGCTGTAACGGTCCCTATATACGCGGACGAACGTGCCGTTTTGGTTAAGCTAATTAAGCCGCCATTGATGGGCGCATTAACCACACTACAACGGTCACATTCTCCGTTATATATAGGACGTTAACCCTTCCATACAAGGAGGACACCATACATACGCGGAAGCTCTGCCAAACCTCTGTCTCTCTCTCAGACATTACTACTGCCTTACTCTCTCCCTACACACAACCCAACACTTCCTGTGCCATTTTCTATTCTCTGCCCTTGGTGTACACAGAGTTCTCCCTGCTGGATTCTCTTGTGCACATTTTGGTGAACCCGACGTGAACCTACCATTGCAAGCAACCATGTCTCATGAGGATGATGTCAGTAACAAATCGCCTTCCACGGAAACCACCTCGGGAGAGGAGGCCCGCCGTACTCCCACAACCGCCGGTGAAGTTCCGACGCTGGAAGCCTTGGACGCCACCATCCAGAGTCAGGCGAAGGCTCTCAAAGCTCAATATGCGCAGCTAGAACGGATCATGGCTGTCTTGGGGACTCTTGCTCCAAACCCCACACCAGCCACCGCTGTCTCTCAGGGAGGAGGAGCCTCCACTACCCAAGGATTGGGAGTGTCAACCACACCACCCAACCCTAACCTGCAAACTCCACCGGCGACTACACAGCTACCCTCAATCCAGGGGCCAACAGCTCAAATGTTGCCTCTCGCTACTCATACTCCTCCACCTCCGACTTTGGTACCTAATCCGGCCTCGCAGTATCCCTTGCCTCCTCCAACGGCAATCTGGGGTAACGTGAATTCACAATATGTCCCTAGTCCTCCTACGACATATGTGTCGCCTCCGCCTGCAGCAACCCCTCCTCCCGCTGTCAAGGGAAGTGCTCCGGAGTGTATGACGTCGCTGCAACGGCGCATAGACACTATTCTGGCTCACCAATCGTTCGCGGATACCATCATCCCAAAGCTTGACAACGATCCACCTATTCCACGAGAGATCTATCTCATGCCTAACCCTGCTGGGTACAAGGCCCCTAAATGGGACAAGTTCGAAGACGTCAATGGGAACGCCCATGAGCATGTCATGCTCTTCATTGATGTGATGGGGTCGTATGGGGCTGATCCTAAACTGCTGATGCGCGAGTTCCCGAAATCCTTGGGGAACGTGGCTCAAAGTGGTACCGGACGTTGGAAGCCGGATCCGTGAAGACCTGGGACGACATGGTCCAGAAGTTTTACACCAAGTTCTTCCAGATGGAGGAAAAGGTGACGATGATCCATCTCTCACGGATGTATCAGAAGCGCGAGGAGGATGGGATAACATTCATCAAGAAGTTCAGGGCCAAGTCCTTGGAATGCAAAGATGTGATACTCGAAAGCAGACTCGTGGAGATATGCCTGCAATGCATGCGAGACGAGAATAAAGGTATGCTTATCAACCTGCAAACACCTACATTTTCAAAGCCAATCGAATGCACGAAGAATATCGAGCCTATAGTGGAAAGGCAGAAAAAGAGGAACGCCCCTGAGCGATCCTCGGGCGGTACTACTTTCAAAATCGGGAGATTCAGCTACAAGAGGGGACGTGAAGCTGAAGTGAATACGGTCTCGCCCCAGAAGCAGCCGAAGGTAGTGAACTTTGATGCACCGCCTCTGCCATGCTCGGTGGAGGAAGCAAGCGACCTTTGCAGACAATGGCGTAAGGACGGCGTCCTGCCGCCGCTCGAAAAGGCACCCTCCAGGGAGATGGTGAGGGACCCGAAGTGGTGCGAATGTCACGGAAAGGTCATGCATCCCACGGCTGACTGCAAGAAGCTCAGAATCATGGTGAGCCAAAAGATGAAGAATGGCGAACTGATCGTCAGTGATCAAAGGCAGGATGTGGGCAACAATCCACTCCCTGCCCATGCGGAGCAAGAATCGAAAGGCAAAGAGGTCGCTATGATCTCGATTGTGGACCTTGAAGAGGTTGCATAGGATGGTCTACCCATCATTTCCGAGATCCATGATGACGAGGACTACAACATAGACACCGAGGACGAACGCGCAGACCGGATGAAGGGGTCGCACGGGTTCAGCAGGTTCTTCGACGAGATGAATTTCTCAGAAAAATGCCGAACGAAGATGACAAAGGCGATCCTGAGGATAGCAGAGGATTACGAGGAGGATCTCGTAGTCTCCAATGTAAATGTTGTCAGGGCATCTCGCTCTAAAGAAAAGGTCATAACCTTCTCCGCAAGCGATAAGAAGACAGATGCGAGCCACCAGAAGCCTCTGTATATGACGGCCATTATCAATGGCGTGGAGTTCAAAAGAGCGTTCTTCGACGGAGGAGCATCAGTTAACGTTGTTTCGCTCCATACTCTGAAGCTAGCGGGAATTCCGGAGCACAAGATTGTCAAACGTCCATCCCCGCTGATGGGATTCAGAAGCGACTCCAGAATGACGATAGGATGGATCCGCCTGGGTGTCCAGATTGGCAAAATCAAGTGCTCAGCAAAATTCTATGTCATAGATGCGAACACTACGTATCACATGATCATAGGTCGAGCCTGGATTCATCGCTTTGATGCTATTCCTTCAACAGCTCACCAAGTGATGAAAGCTATCTGGAATGACAGAATAGTCGAGATACCCGCTTCGACAAATCCATTCAACATGGATGAAGCGCATCTCAGTGAGGCGGTATGGTTCACTGAGATGGCAGATGAGCAAACGCCGGGACCATTCAACCCCACTCCTCTGCCCCGCTGGGAGGACATCAAAGATCAGTCACCCGCATGGGTGATGGTGACCAGAGAGGATGCCAAGGAAAAGCCGCCCACGCGAGAAGAGGCTCCACGGATTGCCTATCAGCGAAAGAACGTGTACACTCTGAAAAGGATAGCAAAATACGATCCTGAAGGCAAGGAGATAGAGAGTTTCTACGCCAACGGGAAGAAATGCTATCGCATATGAAGGTGCGCGGGGATGTCCTCACGCGAGCATGGGGATATCCATGAGCAAATTAATCAAATTGAGCAGGTTTCGGAGACAGACAAACCAGTGCCAAGTGCTCTAGAAGAGAGACTCAAAGAAGCACCCGAATGCATGGAAGACAAGCCCAGACCACAAAAGCAGGAGCTGAAGGAGGTATTCCTAAGCCCGAGTGAAGAAAAGAAGAGGCCAGTCTTTCTAAGTGCGGACCTCACAGGCGAAAAGGAGGAAAGATTGCTACAACTCTTGACTGAGTACAAAGACGTATTCGCATGGGAATACAATGAAATGCCCGGCTTAGACACGAGCATCACCATGCACCGGTTGGATGTGATTCCAGGATCCAAACCGATAAAGCAGAGCACAAGAAGCTTTAGGCCGGAGCTCAACGTGAAGATTAAGCAGGAAATTGTCAAACTCCTGGATGCCAAATTCATAGAGCCGAATCACCATCCCACATGGTTGGCCAACATTGTGCCCGTGGTAAAGAAGAATGGGCAGCTTCGCATTTGCGTGGATTTCCGGGATCTCAATCGTTTCTGCCCTAAGGATGATTTTCCACTCCCCAACATCGACTTACTCATCGATTCAACCGCGGGTCATCGCATGTTCAGCTTCATGGACGGCTTCAGTGGGTACAATCAAATCAAGATGGACCCCGAAGATGCACGGAAAACCACATTCATCACCCCGGTGGGAGTATTTAACTATACGGTGATGCCTTTGGCCTCAAGAACGCAGGTGCGACTTACCAGAGGGCCATGATGGCCCTGTTCCACGACATGATGCACAAGGAAGTTGAATTCTATGTGGATGACCTAGTTGTCAAATCCAAGGAGGAGGCAGACCATCTGGGGGATCTGCGAAAAGTGTTCAACAGATGCAGACGCTTTCAATTGAAGATGAACCCCATGAAGTGCGCATTTGGGGTAACATCAGGGAAGTTCTTGGGATGTGTGGTACATCGTCAAGGAATAGAGCCTGATCATGCGAAAGTATCAGCCATCACTAGCATGACTCCGCCGCATAACCAGAGTGCCTTGAAAACCTTTCTGGGAAAGCTGTCCTACTTGCGAAGATTTATCCCAGCAATCGCCGAAATCACCTTTTGTTTCAGTGATCTTCCAAGAAAGATGCTGTATACAACTGGACTGCAGAGCACGAGGCTGCGTTTGGGAAACTAAAGGAGCTGCTGACATCGTCAAAAGTAATGATCGCACCTCAGCTCGGATCACCACTCTTGTTGTATCTGACGTCGACAAGGAGGTCTATAGGAGCACTCCTAGCTCAGGAGTATGAGGGTCAAGAAAGGCCCATCTACTACATCTCTCGCATCGTGCAACCCGCAGAATCAAGGTACACAGACATCGAACGTCATTGCCTTGCTTTATTCTTCGTAATAGAAAAGTTGAGACACTATTTTGCTTCGCACAAAGTAGTAGTAGTCACCAAGAGCGATCCTATACGGTATCTTCTGACTCACACCACTCCTGGAGGAAGATTGGCAAAATGGTATATGACCATCTCCCAATATGACATCACATGCGTTCGGGCGCGGGCGATCAAATCGCAGGCGGTGGCGGATTTGCTAGCACAGTTCCCCGATAACAGTCATGAGCCTGTGATTGAAGAAGAATTGGAGGGACCTGAAATCTACGCAGTTGAGCTGCCCTATTGGACGCTCCATTTCGATGGCTCGTCAACAAGGAAAGGTGGAGGCAGCGGGATAGTCTTGACCAAACCAGATGGAGAGGTCATACAGATGTCCGCAAAGCTCGACTTCGCAGTCACCAACAACGAAGCAGAGTATGAAGCTCTCATCGCGGGACTTCGCGCGGCAAAGGCCTTGGAAGTAAGAAACCTGACGGTTATGGGGGACTCCAAGCTAATCGTCAAACAAGCCTCGGGCGAGTATGGTTTGAAAGAGATAAACTTATTGCCCTATCGGACCTTGGTACAGAAATTGGTGCAATAGTTCTGCGACGTTAGATACGAGCACAAACCTCGAGCGGACAATAGGTATGCTGATGCTTTAGCTACCTTGGGATCCAAGGTTAGTGTAGACAAATGTCCTGCGAGAATCTCGATTGAAGTGCGAACGTCCTCGGCGTTGACAGAGGACGCATGCGACGATGAATGCATGGACGATGCGGACTGGAGAAAGTCAATCTTACGAGCCATCGCAGAAGGCACGAGCAGCGAGAACTGGGCATCCACAAAGGGATATTGCATACATGATAACACCCTCTACTACAAGGGCCCTGGCGGAATACTCATGCGATGCGTCTCCGAGCAAGAAGGACAACTGCTGTTAGAAAAGATTCACCAACATGCTTGTGGAGAAAGTGAGGTGTCAATCTATCGGAAAGCCCAAAGGTATGGCATTCATTAGCCGGACATGTCAATGGCCGCATCATTGATTCAAGGAAACTGCGAGAGTTGCGCGCTGATCAAAGACTCTTTATCAATTTCTCTGACTGATGATGATGTGGATTGGAGGAAGCCACTCTTTGACTTGCTCACGCAGGGTATTGTGCCTGAGTCGAGAAAAGAAGCTGAGAAGCTAAAGAGAAAAGCAACACGGTATGTGGTGCAAGAAAATATGCTCTGGCGCAGGGGCCATGAGGGTAACTTGCTGCGATGTCTAGACAGCACAGAGGCGCAAGAAGTGATGGACCTCTCTCATTAAGTGGAACATCAGGGAGGTGCGAAATTATGCAGACAGCTCCTCTCGATTGGATACTTCTGGCCCACCATGGAGGCTGATTGCCGCACCAAAGTAAGACGCTGCCAGGAGTGTAAATTCAAAGGTAATCTAGTGCAAGCCCCTTCCGTAGATCTACACGCGTTGGGAACACCATGGCCGTTTCATACACGGGCTCTGGATTTCGTTAGTCCCATTCGACCAACCTCGCACGTGAATCACTTCATTCTCACCGCAACCGAGTTGTTCACCAAGTGGGTGGAAGCAATACCACTAAAGACAACAAATGCGCTAGCCGTAGTTCATTTCATCCAAGAAAGCATCATATGCAGGTTCGGAATTCCAAACACCATTCTTTCGGATAATGGTACCCCCTTTGTCAATCGCCAGGTAGCTGCAAAGCTAGCAGAGTACAACATAAGACAAATATGCTCCACTCCATACTACCCGAAGGGGAATGGGCAAGCGGAAGCAACCAACAAGACGTTATTGAGAATTTTAAGCAAGATGGTCGCAGATGACCACAAGAAATGGGCCGATTCCTTGAACATAGCCTTGTGGGCCTATCGGACTTCTCCAAGGACGCCCACAGGGGCCTCGCCATTTCTTTTATGCTATGGAGCTGAAGCTGTGGTACCTACGGAAGTGAAAATTAACTCTGCAAGGTTGGCTTTTCATGCATTATATGACAACCAACGTGATCATGACTTAGTCCTGCTAGAAGAGAAGCGGGAGCAAGCTAAAAGGACTAACAAACGATACCAAGAAAGGATTGCTCGTGCGTACAACAAAACAGTCCAATGTCGTCTGACCATTGCATGCGAGAGGCAGCTCACCCAAAGTTCGCAGCCAATTGGGAAGGACCCTTTGAAGTCACAGAAGTCTTTGATAGTGGCTACTGCAACATACGGAGGTTACATGGAACAACCTCAACCCCAAGCTCAGTCAACATGCGCTGGATTAAGAAGTATTATCCTTAACTTCTCTTTATATGCGTTAGATTATAACGTCCGCTTCATGCTCTGTAATGCTAAACTCGTGCATCTTCTCTCCCATATGAGGGAATTGTAATCTTATCTCTCCCATATGAGAGTATTTCATAATAAAAAGACTTCCCCCAAATGGGAAGAACTTTATGCTGTCATCTATCTTTGTTGCTCTGTTTATTTCATTATTTCCCAGTAGCGAAAGCCTATCCGCCGTGATAGCAGCCTATGCGAATATGATCTTAAGTGATCTTTTAAGTCTATCTGCCACGATAGCAGCTCATGCGAATACAATCTTAAGTGATCTTCTAAAGCCTATCTGCCATGATAGCAGCCTATGCGAATATGATCTTAAGTGATCTTCTAAAGCCTATCTGCCATGATAGCAGCTCATGCAAATACGATCTTAAGTGATCTTTTAAGCCTATCTGCCACGATAGCAGCTCATGCGAATACGATCTTAAATGATCTTTTAAAAGCCTATCTGCCACGATAGCAGCCTATGCGAGTATGATCTTAAGTGATCTATAGAAGCCTATCTGCTGAGATAGCGCTCGTACTTGGGTCTAACCTTAAGTAAATCTCAAGCCTATCCGCCAAGATAGCAAAGCTGCACTAATACGATCTCGAACGATCTAAAAACATATCTGCGAATCTATCCGGCAGATAGCAAATCATAGCAACAATGCAAAGTGTGAATACAACGCTACAAAAGGCGAAATTTGCCAACGCGCATGCGAAATTGCAATTTGTTCTAACAAGAACAGCAAATCATACAAAGCGATTTATTATTACAAGTCAAAAATGACTCACAATTTATCTGTCTAGATAACAGCTTACAAGCGAAAAGCTCAGATCAAGCTAGCTACGCAGCCAACATGGCTTACAATGCATCTAAATATTAGCCTACAAGCGGAAGTTACACATCGGGGGAATCCTAACTGGGAAAGGATCGACCTAACGGTCCTAGCAGAAGCTATGCAATACAACGATCTGCGACCAAAGATCTGTAGCAAGTAGGGTGTTCCTGCGAAAAGAACAGCCCGCAGCCCGCCATGTCTACAAGACCTATGCGACGCTATGTTCAAGATCCCAGGATCTGACAAGGCCATTCTTTGGTCTTATGCCCAAGAGACGTGCCTGAGGAACCACCTGTTCTGGCGTATGCGGCTGTGCAAGACAGGGAAGCAGTCATTCCTCGGGCAAGAGGCTCCTTGTCCACGGAGACGAGCATAATGGCTCGCCACCCTGAGTTCAAGAACGTGGTGGAGAACGATCAACCTCCGGGCACGCTGGAGGAGAAATCTGCCGTTCATTACGAGCCGGTAGCAAGGTCAGTACGGCGCTGCACCTCGCCAGGAGGCGGCCGGAAACATGACCTGCAAGCATAATAGACGAAAAAAATTCTTCGAGCAAACATGAGGTATTCTCTGCATCTTCTTTATGATAGTTATAAAGATCAATACGCTTTGTGAAGCAGATCTTGGAAGCTATTTCTATGGCACAAAGCACAAACTCAGGTTTCACAACTTGAAGCTGCCATGAATCAACGAAAGACAAGCGTTGAAGCCAGCAGTCGTAAGGACTCACGGCAAGCCACATTGTGGGATGAAGAACCCAAAAAAAGCAAAAGGCAGGGTTTATATAGACCTTGGGGAGACTCTTCAGCTGCCGAGATGAGTCAGCAAAACTTGAAAAGAGGGTAAGAATCAATCACTTACGCCTTGAAAAGCGGTAACAATCAATTACCCTACTAAAGGCTACGACGATTCGGTTGCGTATCCTAATTAATGACGGATGGTCATGATACGGATGGACTTCCCAAGAAAAGCGTGCTTATCTAATGAGCAATTGGCGCGAAAATCAAGGCAGAATATCAATAGCTGACGTCATAAATTGATATGCACAGAGATATTCGAGCAAATCCCGGAAAGGGCAAAACAGGCATTCAAATTCTTTTTGAAAAAAAAGGGGAGAAATCCTAGCAACATTACAGTAATGTTTTAGCTACTTATTTGCTACTTTTCAAAACAAGCCCTTGATCAAAGAATCATTAGGAGTAAACTGACGCGACAGATTTTCTACTTGCTCCACTTCTTGCTTCAATTGCTCGTATTTGGCGTTCATCTCATGAAAGAGCTTCACAGCCTCTTCAACCTTTTGCCTTTGCTGCTCCACCTTCTGCTCCTCAGCTGCGAGGTTATGGTATCCGCGTTTCAAATTCACGGCCGCGCGAATCTGGGTGACTCTTTTGACAAGAAACCCCAGCTTGCCTTGAACTTTGGCGAAAAGGTTTTGGCACATGCCAAAAAGCAATTCCGCGCTCTGAGGAGAAATGGTCGCAGGTGTGGCCGCGGATAGCTGCTCCAAAATCCAGATGGCTTCAGTCAAAAATAGCCTCCTGTCGAAGGGCCCTATCTCCAGAGACCTCACAAATGATTGGGGGTAAGACAGGTGTGCACAAGAGAATCCGGCGGGGAGTACTCTGTGTACACCGTAAGTAGGGGATCGGAAACAGCACAGGGAGAGTTGGGTTGTGTGTAGGGAGAGAGTAAGGCAGTAGTAATGTCTGAGAGAGAGACAGGGGTTTGGCAGAGCTTCCGCGTATGTCTGGTGTGTCCTCCTCTGTATGGAAGGGTTAACGTCCTATATATAACGGAGAATGTGACCGTTGCAGTGTGGTTAATGCGCCCATCAATGGCGGCTTAATTAGCTTAACCACAACGGCACGTTCGTCCGCATATATAGGGACCGTTACAGCACGTTGTGCGCGAATACCGGAACCGTTATGGGGTTGACCGGGTTTGACCACGTTTATGGAGCTCGTGCCATAAATCTCTCAAAAGCAGTTACTAAAGGTCGCGTGCGGGCTTGGCTCGCACGCGACAGGACTTACTCTAGCCTCCAAACCACTAAGTCCCTACAAGTCCCGTGCAGTGGTATGCGAGGGCCCTGTCTCGCATCCCCCACATGGATCAGCGCGGCTGGTGATCCAGTGTGTGTGGAGCACAATATGGTGTGCTGGATGATTGCCACGTGGCCAAGATCTGTCAGCTCAGAAAGCACTATCTACATTAGCCCCCTTTCTGCGCGTGAAGACTCATAGCCGGATAGACTTCCATGCGCAGGAACCAACGCACGCGTCGCCGCCACGCACCAATTCAAATGTATGTAGGTTCAGCCCCCATGCGTGCCATTATGACCTAAAACCCCTAGAGTCGTGCCGTCTGGCCTTTAGGGTTTTAGGCGTGACGTCAGCTTGTCCTGTGATTGCGCGATTCGACGGTGACGGTTGCGATTCGACTACTGAAAGGACGCAACCCTTCATTGTTTTTGGATAAATACTCTGTACTCTCCATTGTTGCAAAGCATCACTTCTTTCTATTAAAGTGAATGATACCCGGAAGTCTTCAAGAGCAGATTCAGATAATCAATCACCAGTTCAAAATTGCAAATCGTCTTCTTCAATTGTCTGCATCCAAGCAAGCTTTACAGAAACAAGGTTGGCCTTGTTCAATTTTGATTTAATATGCTAGTATATGCTTTGAACTGCGTTGGATCTGCAAACCCATGACATATTATCTGCTGAAAACTTGTGAAGAGGCTCACAATCTTTGAATCCAATTTCGCTTTAATCCCCCCAATGATAAAGACTTTGAATGTAGAGTTTTTAAAATCCCTGATAATGCAAACGATTCCAATCTCTAATTTCTGAAATTGGTACCAGACTGTTCATCTTTCTTCCAATAGATCTTGAATCTCGAAATTCAAACTGAAGTGTGCATATTTCTCCCCCTCTTTTTTCTTGCTTTTCCGCAGGAATGGCAAAGACTAAAGGAACTAAGGAGGACGGGGAAATACCTGATCTTCCGCAAGCTCTATGGCGAAAAGCCCCCTATCTGGGTGGCAAATTCTTCTATCATGCTAGGGTTAAGGCAAAGAAACTGCCTACCTCTGTACCTAGTGAGGGATTGCAAACATTGACCCCTCCAGTTAACTCGGCCTTGCTCGAATTGATTGGCTCCGAAGACGTGGTTCGATTGGGAGTCGAGAATGGGCACTTCCCCTATACTGCGATTTCCACCCAAGCTTTTGTTCAGAAATTGGACTACATGGATGAATGGATCGACCATGTATTGACTTATCACGCCATGACTCTATATGATGCTGGCGTATACTTCGCAGTTCGTGCTATGAAGGGTGCTGCCGTGAAGCTGGACCAGTCCATGCTTCTAAACCTTCTTTCCCGCTACTCGCCTGCGACTCACACTTTCCATTTTGCTGAGTTCGTGGCTGCCCCCACGCTCGAGGACGTGCACATGCTGTACGATCTGTCTCCCATGGGTGAGGTGGATCCTTTGAGTCCATTGAGAACGGATGCGGAGATTGCTTTGTACACACAGATGGAGGAGTGCTTGTCATAAGTAAAGAAAATTTCCACCCGGTGGACCACTACAGAAGTCCTTCCTGACTGGCAGTTGGTTGACACATCTGCGAAAAACACTTGGAACAAGTGGGTGCAGTACTTTTTCCGTGATTATGCGAACAACAGCATCACCAAGAAGCTTCTAAGTCAAAACCCGAAGGTTAAGAACTATGTGGATGGCAAGGGTTATCACTTGACCCTATGCGCCTTCCTCTGCGCCTGGTTGTCGAGGTACTTAATCGATGGCCACCCGCAAGATGGGGTATTCTATCACGTTCTGCCCCTTGCTGTGAAATTGGCCCTCGGCCAGAAATTCGCACTCGGACCCTTGGTCTTGGGCACACTGTACTACAGACTGGATCAGCTGGTCGTGGCCATGAAGGAATCGCGTGGCCGCCTCGACATACTGACTTACATTAACATTGCCTTCTTGACAATGTGGGTCTTCGAGGATGGCCTTCCTATGCCCCAGTTGATTCTAAGCCCAACAAGTGGTGTCCCCCGGGCACGGTGGAGGAACGTAACAGCGGCAGAGCTGTGAGGTGGTTCGGAACAAACTACCCCAAGTGCGTCTGGAGCCTGATATGCGACAATCGGGAAGAGTTCATAGCCAGTCCCTATGCCATGCGTATTGAAAACGTGCGATGGTTTCCAAAACTATATCCCTCTAAGGGTGTTGTCTTCTCAGAAGAACTCCTCTTCGAAGGTGGAGAGCATTTCCACGAGCGCTATCGCGAATTCTTTTGCTGGTGCCTGCGAGGTTCCCTTCCTGCTCTCACAGAGCATGTTCATGAGCTCGCGCCGAGGTACGAGAGGATTACCGTGGATGTTGATCCCACTCGCGTTTCTCCCCAATTCGGCTTTGATGCCGTGGCGCCATCAATCTGGCCGCAGTCTATTATCAGGGGCTGCTATAAGAGTTTGTTGTCAAAGGAGTGTAAAACAGTCTTGCTGAGCAATCTCCCTTTCGAGCAACCTGCAGGTAACCGTGAAGGCGGCTGTTCCAAAAACTGGCTCGCATACTGGAACGCCCAGCATACAAGGTTTGAGACGCAGTCGATCCCCCAGCCAAGCAGAGCTCCTGTGATCCAAAGGAATTCTTTTCCTTTTCGTCCCAATTGTAGCCTGGACGAGTCTGAATATGGTTGCTATTCATTGCTAGATCGCGAGAACCATCTGTGTCCCTCCATAATTCTAGATGAAAAGATTGATGCGGTTAGAAAAGGTGATTCGCATGTCATCAGATATAGCGAAACTTTTGCTAAGGTAGGCAACTTCTCTTGCATGCACTAAGCTTCTTTACTTCAATATACTGAAGACTTCATATTACACTTCTTGCTGCAGTGCCATGTGCGGAGGTTTGCATCTGGTGAGCGTTCCAAATCACTGGTTACCACCATTGTTACTTCAAGAAGGCAAAGACAGCCGTTTCGGCTGGCATCGAGAATGGATCCCGAGGTCGAGGCCAGGATTCGCGAGGTCATGAATGCTTTTGCCGATTCGCTGATAGACAATACCCCAGCCTTGTCTCCCCCTAGAGATGATCCGTCTCCTCCGGCGACTGCTGCGCCAAGAGCGAAGAGGCCCAGGCAAAGAGGAATTAAAATTTCTTCTCCTAGAAGCGCTCCAACTTCCCCTCTTGCGAGGTCCCTTTCTGCCAGGGATAAAGGTAAAGGTCGCATGAAGGAGCTCGCAGTGGAGACCTTTGTTTCGTTCGACCAGGAGGAAGAAGAGGAGAGGCGGGAGCCAAGAGGAGATGAAGAAGAGGAAAGAATTGAAAATGTCAGAGTCAGAGAGGAAGATGTGATACATGAGGAAGAATCTGAAGGTATCTCAATCGTACTTCTCTTCTCATCATCTTAACTCTTTTGCAATCTGGTTTGAACAAATTGTTTCCTTAGCAGATGATGATGATGATGAGACCATCGGTGGTCTCTTGGCCAAGAAGCAGAAGAAAGGTTCTCATGCTGGCGTTTCTGATGAAACCATAAGCGAGGACGTTCTTGCCGAGTCCTGGAGAACAGCTGCGGAGGCTGCCGAAAGAAGAAGGAAGCGAGAGGAAGAGGAACTCGAATGCGTAAAGCAGAGGAGCCTAGAAGAACAACACGTCGACGACCTAGTGCGTCCAACTGATGAGGAATATGTGCTTCCCGAAGAGGTGGCTCCTCGAGTGGAAGAGAAGGATGCGGCTCCAGAAGAAGACGCAGCAGCTCTAGAGCAAGCCCAAGCAGACTTGGAAGAAATCGCAGGCGGCAACGAAGGTGAGATTTTTAATCTCGCAGTAACTTACCGAGATGTAATTGTCGGTGCACTAAAGCACGGTGTGTCAAAAGCTGACATTCGCCGTTGGCTAGTAGGCAAGTGCGGTGAACCCTCAGGTAATCATTTGGACAATATGCGTGAACTAGGCTTAGCAACTCAAACATAATCATGACTGGTTTCTTCGCGCCCCAGGTCACGCTCACCTTAAAGACATGCTTAACGAAGACACGTTAATAGGGCAAGGTTCCACGACCTTAGCGTATGACGAGGATACTGCAATCCCACCTTCGCGCGGAGGTGCTTGCTCTTAGCTTAACAAAGGTAGTAAAATAACATACGATACAAGTTACCTCTTACCATCGCATTTTTGTCGCAGGCAATGCTGATGAACCCGTGTTGGAGCAAAGGAGTCAACCTTCTGCGTCCCATGTCCCGGTGCCGAGTTCTCATACCGAGAAGCCCGTTGCAGCTGCTGAATATGCAGGAGAGCCCCTTGAGGACGTCATCGAACTTTCTGATGATGCCGAGGCTGATACTGTGTTAATGGAGGAAGATGCCCATGCTGGTGCTGAGGAAATAGGAACGAATGCTGCTGATGCTATCGCATCTGAAGATATTCCTCGTCAAGCTGCAACTTCTGCTGCCACCATGACTCCAGCAATGACTGAGTCAGCAACGCCTCTTCCTGCGTGGAATTTTTGGGGTTCGCAGGTCGGGGCTGCAATCGCACCTGGTGCGGCTTATACTCTTCCCCCCAACTATGAGGAGTTAGAACTCGTAGCTGATAGGAGGGCAATGGAGCGAGGACAGTCTTCAACTACCCCATCAATGCGCATTCCTTCTCTGCGCGAGATCCTTGAAGGAACTGGTATGTCATAGTTTTACTGTTCGCATCTTGCATTCTTTAATTCCGAGTTTGTCAGTCTAACCTTGATTTTAACATTGCTTTAGGGTTGAAGCAAGCCGACGTGGACTGGTTAGTTCGCATGCGTCTCTCTTATCCCCGATCGTTTGTGAGGTCTTTGGAAATAGGCCCCTTTGATAGAAGGCTATTTCTGACTGAAGCCATCTGGATTCTAGAGCAGCTATCCGCGGCCACATCTGCGACCATTTCTCCTCAGAGCGCGGAATTGCTTTTTGGTATGTGCCAGAACCTTCTCGCCAAAGTTCAAGGCAGGATGGGCTTCGGGTTTCTTATCAAAAGAGTTACCCTGATTCGCGCGGCCGTGACTTTGAAACGTGGCCACCAAAACCTCGCATCTGAACAACAGAAGGTAGAGCAACAAAGACTAAAGGTTGAAGAGGCTGTGAAGCTCTTTCATGAGATGAACGCCAAATGCGAGCAATTGAAACAAGAAGTGGAGCAAATAGAAAACCTGAGCCGTCAATTTACTCCTAACGATTCCTTGATCAAAGGCTTGTTTTGAAAGTAAAAGTAGCAAAACATTACTGTAATGTTGCTAGGGTTTCTCCCCCCTTTTTTCAAAAAAGAATTGAAGTGCCCGTTTTGCCCTTTTCGGGATTTGCTCGAATATCTCTGTGTATATCAATTTATGACGTCAGCAACTGATACTCTGCCTTGATTTTCGCGCTAATTACTCATTAGATAAGCACGCCTTCCTTGGGAAGTCCATCCGTATCATGACTATCCGTCATTAATTAGGATACGCAACCGAATCGTCGTAGCCTTTAGTAGGGTAATTGATTGTCACGGCTTTTCAAGGCGTAAGTGATTGACCTTACCCTCTTTTCAAATTCTGCTGACTCATCTTGGTAACTGAAGAGTCTTCACAAGGTCTATATAAACCCTGGCTTTTGCTATTTGGGTTGTTTATCCCTCAATATGGTTTGCCGTGAGTCCTCACGACTACTGGCTTCAACGCTTGTTTTTCGTTGATTCATGGCAACTTCAAGTTGTGAAATCAGAGTTTGTGCTTTGTTCTATAGAAATAGTTTCCAAGATCTGATTCATAAGGCTTATTGATCTTCATAACTATCATAAAGAAGATGCAGATAATACCTCATGTTTGCTCGAAGAATTTTCTTCGTCTATTATGCTTGCAGGTCATGTTTCCGGCCGCCTCCCTGCGAGGTGAAACGCCGTACTGACCTTGCTACCGACTCGTAACGAACGGCGGGATTCTCCTCCAGCATGCCCGGAGGTTGATCAGTCACCACCATGTTTGTGAGCTCAGGGTGGCGGGCCATTGCGCTCGTCTCCGGGGACAAGGAGGTCGTTGCCCGAGGAATGACTGCTCCCCTGTTCTTCACAGCCGCATACGCCGGAACAGGTGGTTCCTCGGGAACTTCTCTTAGGTGTAAGGCCAAAGAATGGCCTTGCCAGATTCTGGGATCTTGAACATAGCGTCGCATAGCCTTCGTGGCGTTTGTAGGACGTTCATTTTATAGCAAGACCCTACCAGCTACAGACCTTTGGTCACAAGTCTTTGTATCGTATAGCTTCTGTTAGGACTGTTAGGACAATCCTTTCCCATTTGGGATTTCCCCGATGAGAGGACGTTCATTTTATGCATTGTAAGCCATGTTGGCTGCGTAGTTAGCTTGAGCTGAGCTTTTTCGCTTGTAAGCTGTTATCTAGACAGATAAAGTGTAAGTCGTTTTGACTCATAATGATAAATCACTTTGTATGATTTGCTGTCTTGTTACAACAAATTATAATTTCGCATGCGTATTGGCAAATTTCGCCTTCTGTAGTGCTATATACACACTTTGCATTGTTGCTACAATGAGCTCTGTCAAATAGATTCGCAGAAATGTTTTTAGATCATTCGAGATCGTATTTGCGCAGCTTTGCTACCTTGGCGTATAGGCTTGTGATTTGCTCTAGATTCAAGTGCAAGTGCTATCTTATCCCTTTGTAGATCACTTAAGATCATTTTTCATAATGCTGCTATCATGGCAGATAGACTTGAGAACGATTTTAAAATCACATTTGTATAGCGCTGCTATCGCGGCAGATAGGCTTGAAAGATCACTCAAGATCATGTTCGCATAGGCTGCTATCATAGCAGATAGGCTTAGAAGATCAATTAAGATCACTTTCGCATAGGCTGCTATCGTGGCAGGTAGGCTTAGAAGATCAATTGAGATCGTTTTCGCATGAGCTGCTATCGTGGCAGATAGGCTTAGAAGATCAATTAAGATCGTTTTCGCATGAGCTGCTATCGTGGCAGATAGGCTTAGAAGATCAATTAAGATCGTTTTCGCATGAGCTGCTATCGTGGCAGATAGGCTTAGAAGATCAATTAAGATCGTTTTCGCATGAACTGCTATCGTAGCAGATAGGCTTTCGTTAAAAATATTATTTAACTAATGAAGCGATAAAAACAGCTAGAAGTATAAAGTTCTTCTCATTTGGGAGAAGTCTTTTATTATAGAACTCTCATATGGGAGAGATGAGATTACAATTCTCTCATATGGGAGAGAAGATGTGCGAATCATAGCTATACAGAGCATAAGGCAACGTTGTAATAAAACGCATATAATGAGAGAAGTCAAGGATAGTACTTCTTAATCCAGCGCATGTTGACTGAGCTTGGTGTTGAGGTCGTTTCGTGTAACCTCCATATGCTGCAGTAGCCACTGTCAAAGACTTCTGTGACTTCAAAGGGTCCTTCCCAATTGGCTGCGAATTTTGGGTGAGCCGCCTCTCGCATGCAATGGTCAGATGCGCGCAAGACCAAATCTCCAACTGCAAAATCTCTACATTGGACTGTTTTATTGTACGCACGAGCAATCCTTTCTTGATATCGTTTGTTGGTCCTTTTAGCTTGCTCCCGCTTTTCTTCTAGCAGGACTAAGTCATGATCACGCTGATTGTCGTACAATGCGTGGAAAGCCAATCTTGCAGAGTTAACCTTTACTTCCGCAGGTACCACAGCCTCAGCTCCATAGCATAGAAGGAATGGTGAGACCCCTGTGGGTGTCCTTGGAGAAGTCCGGTAAGCCCACAGGGCTATGCTCAGAGAATCAGCCCACTTCTTGTGGTCATCTGCGACCATCTTGCTCAAAATTCTCAACAGCGTCTTGTTGGTCGCTTCTGCTTGCCCATTCCCCTTCGGGTAGTATGTGGTGGAGCATATCTGCCTGATGTTGTATTCTGCTAGCTTCGCAGCCACCTGGCGATTAACAAAGGAGTGCCATTATCTGAAAGGATGGTGTTGGGAATTCCGAACCTGCATATGATGCTTTCTTGGATGAAATGGACCACAGCTAGCGCATTTTCCGTTTTTAGTGGTATCGCTTCTACCCACTTGGTGAACAACTCAGTCGCGGTGAGAATGAAGTGATTCCCATGTGAGGTTGGTCGAATGGGACCAATAAAATCCAGAGCCCATGTGTGAAACGACCATGGTGTTCCCAATGCATGTAGATCTACAGCAGGAGCGTGCACTAGATTACCTTTAAATTGACACTCCTGGCAGCGTCGTACTTTGGTGCGGCAATCAGCCTCCATAGTGGGCCAGAAATATCCAATTGAGAGGAGTCGTCTGCATAATTTCGCACCTCCCTGATGTTCCACCTGGTGAGAAAGGTCCATCACTTCTTGTGCTTCCCTGCTGTCTAGACATCGCAGCAAGTTACCCTCATGGCCTTTTCGCCAAAGCAGATTTTCTTGCACCACATATCGGGCTGCTTTCCTCCTTAGTTTCTCAGCTTCTTTTCTTGATTCGGGTACATTACCCTGGGTTAGAAAATCAAAGAGTGATTTCCTCCAATCCGCATCATCGTCGGTCAGAGCAATGAGTAAAGAATCCTTGATCAGTGCGCAACTCTCGCATTTTCCTTGTATCAGTGCTGCGGCCGTTGACATGTCCGGCCAATGGATGCCATATCTCTGAGCTTTCCGATAGATTGACACCTCACTTTCCCCGCAGGCATGTTGGTGAATCTTTTCTAACAGCATCTGTCCCTCTTGCTCGGAGACGCATCGCATAAGTATTCCGCCAGGGCCCTTGTAATAGAGGGTGTTGTCATGTATGCAATACCCCTTTGTGGATGCCCAGTTCTCGCTGCTCGTGCCCTCCGCGATGGCCCGTAAGATTGAATTTCTCCAGTCCGCTTCGTCCATGCATTCATCGTCGCACGTGTCTTCCGTCAACGCCGAGGACGTTCGCACTTCAATGAAGATCCTTGCAGGACATTTGTCCGCACTGACCTTGGATCCCAAGGTAGCTAAAGCATCAGCATGCCTGTTGTCCGCTCGAGGTTTGTGTTCATATCTAACATCGCAGAATTGTTGCACCAATCTTTGCACTAGGGTCTTGTAGGGCAATAAGTTTATTTCCTTTAAACCATACTCGCCCGAGGCTTGTTTGACGATTAGCTTGGAATCCCCCATAACCGTCAAGTTGCTTACTTCCAAGGCCCTTGCTGCGCAGAGCCCTGCGATGAGAGCTTCGTACTCTGCTTCATTGTTGGTTACTGCGAAGTCAAGCTTTGCGGACATCTGTATGACTTCCCCATCTGGTTTGGTCAAGACTATCCCTATGCCTCCACCTTTCCTTGTGGACGAGCCGTCGAAATGAAACGTCCAGTAAGGCAACTCAACTGAGTAAATTTCCGGTCCCTCCAATTCTTCTTCGATCACGGGCTCGTGACTGTTATCGGGGAACTGCGCCAACAAATCCGCTACCGCCTGCATTTGATCGCCTGTGGCCGAACGCATGTGATGTCAAATTGGGAAATGGTCATATACCATTTTGCCAATCTTCCTCCAGGAGTAGTGTGAGTTAGCAGATATCGTATGGGATCATTCTTTGTGACCACTACTACTTTGTGTGAAGCAAAATAGTGTCTCAACTTCTCTATTACGAAGAATAAAGCAAGGCAATGACGTTCGATGTCTGTGTACCTTGATTCTGCGGGCTGCACAATGCGGGAGATATAGTAAATGGGCCTTTCTTGACCCTCGTACTCCTGGGCCAGAAGAGCTCCTATAGACTTCCTTGTTGACGTCAGATACAGCAAAAGCGGTGATCCTAGTTGAGGTGCGATCATCACTTTTGAAGACATCAGCAGCTCCTTTAGTTTCCCGAACGCAGCTTCGTGCTCCGGAGTCCAGTCGTATGCAGCATCTTTCTTGAGAAGATTACTGAAACAGAAAGTAATTTCGGCAATCGCTGGGATGAATCTTCGCAGATATGATAGCTTTCCCAAGAATGTTTTCAAGGCGCTCTGATTATGTGGCGGATTCATGCCGGTGATGGCTGATACTTTCGCAGGGTCATGCTCGATTCCTTGGCGATGCACCGCGCACCCCAAGAATTTCCCTGATGTTACCCCAAATGCGCACTTCATAGGATTCATCTTCAATTGAAAGCGTCTGCATCTATCGAACACTTTCCGCAAATCCGCCAGATGATCTGCCTCCTGTTTAGATTTAATCACCAGGTCATCCACATAAAATTCCACTTCCTTGTGCATCATGTCGTGGAACAGGGCCATCATGGCCCGCTGGTAAGTTGCACCTGCGTTTTTGAGACCAAAAGGCATCACCGTATAGTTGAATACTCCCACTGGGGTGATGAATGCGGTTTTCCGCGCGTCTTCAGGGTCCATCTTGATTGATTGTACCCGCTAAAGCCGTCCATGAAACTGAACATGCGAGGACCCGCTGTCGAATCAATAAGCAGATCAATGTTGGGGAGCGGAAAATCGTCCTTGGGGCAGAAACGATTGAGATCCCGGAAATCCACGCAGATGCGAAGCTGCCCGTTCTTCTTTACCACAGGCACAATGTTAGCTAACCACGTGGGATGATGATTTGGCTCTATGAATTTAGCATCCAAGAGTTTGACAATCTCCTGCTTTATCTTCATGTTGAGCTCGGGCCTAAAACTTCTTGTGCTCTGCTTTACCGGCTTGGACCCCGGTATCACATCCAACCGGTGCATGGTGATGCTCGTGTTGAGGCCCGACATTTCATCGTACTCCCATGCGAATACATCCTTGTATTCGGTCAAGAGCTGTAGCAATCTTTCCTCCTCTTCGCTCGCGAGGTCCGCACTTAGAAAGACCGGCCTTTTCTTTTCTTCGCTCGGGCTTAGGAATACCTCCTTCAGCTCCTGCTTTTGCGGTCTGGGTTTGTCTTCCATGCATTCGGGCGCTTCTTTGAGTTTCTCTTCTAGAGTGTTTAGCATTGGTCTTTCTGTCCCCGCAACCTGCTCAATTTGGTTGATTTGCTCAGGGATATCCCCATGCCCGCGTGAGGACACTCCGCGCACCTTCATATGCGATAACATTTCTTCCCGTTGGCGTAGAAACTCTCTATCTCCTTGCCTTCAGGGTCATGCTTTGCTATTCTTTTCAGAGTGTACACGTTCTTTCGCTGGTAAGCAATCCGCGGCGCTTCTTCTCGCGTGGGCGGCTTTTCCTTAGCATCTTCTCTTGTCACCATCACTCCCGCAGGTGACTGATCTTTGATATCCTCCTATCGGGGTAACGGAGTGGGGTTAAATTGTCCCGGTGTTTGCTCATCTGCCATCTCGGTGAACCACACCGCCTCACTGAGATGGGCTTCATCTATGTTGAACGGATTCGTCGAAGCTGGTATTTCCACTATTCTGTCATTCCAAATAGCCTTCATCACTTGGTGAGCTGTTGAAGGGACAGCATCAAAGAGATGAATCCAGGCTCGACCTATGATCGTGTGATACGTAGTGTTCGCATCTATGACATAGAATTTTGCTGAGCACTTGATCTTGCCGATCTGAATTCCCAGGCGGATCCATCCTATCGTCATTCTGGAGTCGCTTCCAAATCCATCAGCGGAGATGGACGCTTGACAATCTTGTGTTCTGGAATTCCCGCTAGTTTCAAGGTATGGAGCGAAACAATGTTGACTGCTGCTCCTCCGTCAACGAACGCTCTCTTAAACTCAACGCCATTGATGATAGCCGTCACATACAGAGGCCTCTGGTGGCTCGCATCTGTCCTCTTGTCGCTTGCGGAAAAGGTGATGACCTTCTCTGTAGGGCGAGACGCCCTAACAACTTTCCCGTTGGAGACTATGAGATCCTCCTCGTAATCTTATGCTATCCTTAAGATCGCTTTTGCCATTTCCGTCCGACATTTTTCGGAGAAGTTCATCTCGTCGAAGAACCTGCTGAACCCGTGCGACCCCTTCATCCGGTCGGCGCGTTCGTCCTCCGTGTCAATGCTGTAGTCTTCATCCTGGATCTCGGCAATGATGGGTAGACCCTCTTCTGCAACCTCTTCAAGATCCACAATCGAGATCATAGCGACCTCTATGCCTTTCGATTCCTGCTCCGTATGAGCAGGGAGTGGATTGTTGCGCACATCCTGCCTTTGGTCACTAACAATCAGTTCGCCATTCTTCATCTTTTGGCTAAACACAATTCTGAGCTTCTTACAGTCCGCCGTGGGATGCATGACCTTGCCATGGTATTCGCACCACTTCGGGTCCCTCACCATCTCCTTGGAGGGTGCCCTCTCGAGCGGCGGTAGGACGCCATCCTTACGCCATTGCCTGCACAATTCGCTTGCCTCTTACACCGAACACGGCAGAGGTGGTGCATCAAAGTTCACAATCTTCGCCTGCTTTTGGGGCGAGACCACATTCACTTCAGCCTCGCACCCCCTCTTGTAGCTGAATCTCCCGATCTTGAAAGTAGTACCACCCGAGGGTCGCTCAGGGGCGTTTCTCTTTTTCTGCCTCTCCACTATAGGCTCGATGTTCTTCGTGCATTCGATTAGTTTTGAAAACGTAGGCGTTTGCAAGTTAATAAGCATACCTTTGTACTCGTCTCGCATGCACTGCAAGCATATCTCTACGAGTCTGCTTTCGAGTATCACATCTTTTCATTCCAAGGACTTTGCCCTGAATTTCTTGATGAAGGTTATTCCGTCCTCCTCGCGTTTCTGATACATCCGCGAGAGATGAATCATCGTCACCTTTTCCTCCATCTGGAAGAACTTGGTGTATAACTTCTGGACCATATCATCCCAAGTCTTCACGGATCCGGCTTCCAACGTCCTATACCACTTGTAAGCCACGTTCCCCAGGGATTTCGGGAACTCGCGCATCACCAATTTGGAATCAGCTCCATACGGACCCATCACATCAATGAAACGCATAACATGCTCATGGGCGTTCCCATGACATCCTCGAACTTATCCCATTTAGGAGCCTTGTACCCAGCAGGGTTAGGCATGAGATAGATCTCTCGTGGGATAGGTGGATCGTTGTCGAGCTTCGGAATGATGGTATCCGCAAACGATTGGTGAGCCAGAATGGTGTCTATGCGCCGTTGGAGTGACGTCATACACTCCGGAGTACTTCCCTCAGCGACGGGAGAAGGATTTGTCACAGGTGGTGGCGACACATACGCCGCAGGAGGGCTAGGGATGTATTGCGAATTCACGTTACCCCAGATTGCCGTTGGGGAAGGAAAGGGATACTGTGAGGCCGGATTAGGTACCAAAGCCGGGGGCTGAGGAGTGTGAGCGGTGATAGGCAACATTTGAGCTGTTGACCCCTGAATCGAGGGTAGCTGCGTAGTCGCCGATGGAGTTTGCAGATTGGGGTTGGGTGGTGTGGCTGACACTTCCAATCCTTGAGCGGTGGATACTCCTCCTCCCTGAGAGACGGCGGTGGCTGGTGCGGGGTTTGGAGCGAGAGTCCCCTAGACAGCCATGATCCGTTCTAGCTGCGCAGATTGAGCTTTGAGAGCCTTCGCCTGACTTTGGATGGTGGCGTCCAAGGCTTCTAGCGTCGGAGCTTCACCGGGGGCTGTAGGGGTACGGCGAATCTCCTCTCCTGAGGCGGCCTCCGTGGAAGGCGATCTGTTGCTCACATCATCCTCCTGAGACATGGTTGCTTAAGATGGTAGGTTCACGTCGGGTTCACCAAAATGTGCACAAGAGAATCCGGCGGGGAGTACTTTGTGTACACCGTAAGTAGGGGATCGGAAACAACACAGGGAGAGTTGGGTTGTGTGTAGGGAGAGAGTTAGGCAGTAGTAATGTCTGAGAGAGAGACAGGGGTTTGGCAGAGCTTCCGCGTATGTCTGGTGGGTCCTCCTCTGTATGGAAGGGTTAACGTCCTATATATAACGGAGAATGTGACCGTTGCAGTGTGGTTAATGCGCCCATCAATGGCGGCTTAATTAGCTTAACCACAACGGCACGTTCGTCCGCGTATACAGGGACCGTTACAGCACGTTGTGCGCGAATACCGGAACCGTTATGGGGTTGACCAGGTTTGACCGGATTGACCGGGTTTATGGAGCTCGTGCAATAAATCTCTCAAAAGCAGTTACTAAAGGTCGCGTGCGGGCTTGGCTCGCACGCGACATGACTTACTCTAGCCTCCAAACCACTAAGTCCCTACAAGTCCCGTGCAGTGGTATGCGAGGGCCCTGTCTCGCAGCCCCCACATGGATCAGCGTGGCTGGTGATCCAGTGTGTGTGGAGCACAATATGGTGTGCTGGATGATTGCCACGTGGCCAAGATCTGTCAGCTCAGAAAGCACAATCTACAACAGGCGCATCCAAACTAGCCAGTCCACGTCAGCTTGCTTCAGCCCTAAGACAATGTCAAACCAAGTCAGACTATATATTTTGCAAATGAAGAATGCAAGATGCGAACAATAATCATGACATACCAGTTCCTTCAAGGATCTCGCGCAGAGAAGGAATGCGCATTGCTGGGGTAGCTGAAGGCTGTCCTCGCTCCATTGCCCTTCTATCAGCTGCGAGCTCTAACTCTTCATAGTTGGTAGGAAGAGTATAAGATGTACCAGGTGCGATGGCAGCCCCGACCTGCGAACTCCAAAAGTTCCACGTAGGAAGAGGTGCCGCAGGCTCAGTCATTGCCGGAGGCATAGCAGCGGCAGCAGTTGCAGCTTGATCAGAGATGCCTTCAGGGGCGATAGCCCCAGCAGCAGCCGTTTCTGTTTCAGCATGGGAATCTTCCTCCATCAACACGGTGTCAGCTTCGGCATCATCAGAAAGTTCAATGACGTCCTCAAAGGGCTCTCCCGCATATTCAGCAGCTGCGACGGGCTTCTCGGTATGAGAACTCGGCACCGGGACGTAGGATGCAGACGGTTGATTCCTTTGTTCCAACATGGCTTCATCAGCGTTGCCTGCGATACAAGATACGATGATGTGAGGTAACTTGTATTGCATAATATTTTATTATCTCTAGTAAGCTAAGAGCGAACACCTCCACGCGAAGGTGGGATCGCAGCATCTTCGTCATATGCTAAGGATGTGGAACCTTGCCCTATTAATGTATCTTCATTAAGCATGTCTTTAAGGTGAGTGTGACCTGGGGCGCGAAGAAACCAGTCATGATTATGTTTGGGTTGCTAAGCCTAATTCACACATGTTGCTTAAATAATTACCTGAAGGTTCACCGCACTTGCCTACTAGCCATCGGCGAATGTCAGCTTTTGACACGCCGTGCTTTAGTGCACCGACAATTACATCTCGGTAAGATACTGCGAGATTAAAAATCTCACCTTCGTTACCGCCTGCGATTTCTTCTAAGTCCGCTTGGGCTCGCTCTAGAGCTGCTGCATCTTCTTCTGGAGCCGCATCCTCCTCGTCAACTTGAGGAGCCACCTCTTCTGGAAGCACATCTTCCTCATCAGTTGGACGCACTAGGCTCTTCTGGAGCCACGTGTTGTTCTTCTAGGCTCCTTTGCTTCACGCGTTCGAGCTCCTCTTCTTCTCGCTTTCTTCTTCTTTCAGCAGCCTCGGCAGCTGTTCTCCTGGACTCGGCAAGAATGTCCTCGCTTATGGTTTCGTCGTAAACACCGGAATGAGAACCCCTCTTCTGATTCTTGGCCAAAAGGCCACTGATGGTCTCATCATCATCATCTGCTAAGAAAACAATTCGTTCAGATAAGATTTCAAAAGGAGTTAAGATAATGAGAAGAGAAGTACGATTGAGATACCTCCTGACTCTTCCTCTTGTATCTCATCTCTCTCTCTCTGTCTCTGACATCTTCAATTCTTTCCTCTTCTTCCTCTCCTTCTCTTGTCTCTCTTCTCTCCTCTTCTTCCTCCTGGCCAAACGGAACAAAGGTCTCTACTGCGAGATCCTTCTGCGCTTTACTGGTCATGCGACCTTTACCTTTATCCCTGGCAGTAAGAGATCTCGCAGGAGGGGAAGCTGGAGCGCTCCTAGGGGAAGATATTGTGATTCCTCTTTGCCTGGGCCTCTTCGCTCTCGGAGCAGCAGTCGCTGGAGGAGATGGATCATTCCTGGGAGGAGACAAGGCTGGAGTATTGTCTATCAGCGAATCAGCAAAAGCATTCATGATCTCGCGAATTTTGGTCTCAACCGCGGGATCCATCTTCGATGCCAGCCGAACTGGTTGTCCTTGCCTTCTTGCAGTAACAATGGTGGTGACCAGCGATTTGGAACGCTCACCAGATGCAAACCTCCTCACATGGCACTGCAGCAGGAAACGAAGCAGGAAGTTTTCAATATATATGGGAATAAAGGAACTTCGCACATGCAAGAGAAATTGCTTACCTTAGCGAAAGTTTCGCTGTATCTGATGACATGAGAATCACCTCTCCTAACTGCGGCTATCTTTTCATCAAGAATGATGGAGGGACACAGGTGATTCTCGCGATCCAGCAACGAATAGCAGCCATATTCAGACTCGTCCAGGCTACAGTTGGGACGAAAAGGGAAAGAATTCCTTTTGATCACATGAGCTCGTCTTGGCTTGGGGGCTGACTGTGTCTCAAACCTTGTCTGCTGGGCATTCCAATAAGCGATCCAGTTTCTGGAATAGCCACCTTCGCGGTTACCTGGAGGCTGCTCGAAGGGAAGATTGCTCCTCAAGATTGTTTTGCACTCCCCAGACAATAACCTGATAACTCCACATTAGGAGTTATATTGTTTATGATCCATGACCTTTTTGCGAGCGTTTTGATGTCTTTATGTGAGAAATTGACCAAATCCGGGTTGTATTGAGCATACTTGAGTTATTGAGCTTTATTTCATAATCCGGGCGTTTTTCGTATGATTTATACATTGTTTTTCGCATGTGATCTTCCGGTATGTTTTCGTGTTGTGTATTTCAGGAACCGGGAGCTTGGAGCGATGATTTTGGGGCGGAAACGAACTTCGGAACACAAGCTAGCTCAAGGATATGCTCGGGAATGAAGAGGAGAAAAGAAGACGCTAAAACGAAGAGAAGTTGGAAAAGTCACACAGGACCAGCCTGCACTATTTTCGATGCCCAGGAAAATCTACAAGGAATTTTGAAGCAAGGCTTGCGGCATTGGAAATTAGACATCCGTAGCTTTCCAAAGGTATATGGTAGGCCCGAAGACGAGTCCGTATGAGGGAGAAACAGCCCGCGAAAAATCAGCAAAGAATTCTGCCCGGGAATTACAAAGTAGAGGGGCTGAAGTGCAATTTCGGCATATTTTCATTAAAAAACGTGCCCAGCTGGTAGAGAACGGGTAGAACGACCTAAGAGACATATATTGACGCATATTTGAATATTTTGGAGCTAGGGAAGAAGGGAGAACAAGCTTGGAGCAAGGATCATCAATTACATTGAAGATTTTAGCGTTTGATCCTCGTTTCTTCATCTTTTCTTCATGAACTCTATGATTTTGGATATGTTGAACACTATTATGGCTAGCTAAACTTCTTAAAGCTAGGTGATTGATGAGAAACTAGGGTTTGTTGGATGATTTTCCGGATTTTGGACTTGATGCATGCTTTTGCTTAATTCTATGAACGTTCTTGTTAGCTTATCTATTCTTGTACTCAATTCTTAGTGTTCTTGGCTTGATCACCCGTAGAATGCTACTTGTTGATAGAATTGCACGAAAGTGAATTCTTTGAGACGTGTTAAAGAATAGTTTAGGTGATCTTGTAGTTTCTTGAGACCGAGAGGAGATAGAAACTTGATTAATCGTGTGAGGGTAGTTTCAATTGATTTTTGTTAGAACTTAGTGAATTCGGTGGACCGATAGGACCCGGTGAACAAGTCTAGGAAATCAATTAGATTGTAGTGATAGACGGAGGTGGACCGAGAGGACCCGAAATCTATTATTTACACAAATTCACGTGAGATCGAGAGAAGATCGTGATGGGTATTACCCGATATAACTAGAACGTGAGTAGAGTGTTTCATGCATAATTCCGGAAATCGTTAACAACCCTAGGGACATCAATTACCTAGTCCTTTCTCATTAATCGTAGTCAATCTCAATTTATTTCCGTTTAAAAGTGAAAAACCCTACAAAAATATTTAATTACTTGTTATTTAATTTACGTCGCTTGTTTGTGGGCGACAACGTTCCAACTTAAAACAACTTTTTACCGGCTACTTAGATATCGTAAAGTTAATTTCTAGTTAGCTAGTAATCGTAAATTCCCTTGGGTTCGATATTCGGTGTCGTAAAATACTCCATATACTACTTGACCGTATACTTGCGTTTAAGCGCGTAAAGAATTTGCGTCAAGTTTTTGGCGCCGTTGCCGGGGAATTTAACGGTTTATTAGTTTAGTAGAAATTGATTTAGGATATTTCCTTTACTTTTTGTTTAATTAGCTACTTGTTTTCTCACTTGTATTTGAGTCTGCTTTTCAGGTCATCAGTGTATGCCCAGGATCCCTAGGGAACTTGTGCCCCCTCTTGAAGACCCAGAGCAGTTATTCAGAGATTAGAGGAGAAGACAGAAACAGAGCACTATGGGTGATCAATTGACCAACGCGCAGCTCAATGAGAAAATGGAAGAGTTGGCGAAACTGTTGAATGATCGCAACGCCCAGACACCGTACAACAAGTCTGGGCAGGCTATTGTGGAGAAATTCCAAACGTCCACGTATGGACACAATCCGGAAATTGTAGTGCCAGACATACAAGCTGAGCATTTTGATCTCAAGCCAGCTACGATCCAGACAGTCACCAATCAGTTCCAGTTTTATGGGAACAAGGATGAGGATCCCAACGATTTCATTGGGAAGTTCAATGCTTATATCAAGACTGTGAAGTATAAGAACGTGACTCCAGAGGCATTGAAACTTATTCTATTTCCCTATTGTTTGAAAGGTGCAGCTGAGAAGTGGCTTGAGTCGAGAGCTCCGGATTCAATCACTACATGGGCTCAATGTGTGGATGAATTCATGGCAAAGTTTTACCCAGTTCAGCGGGTGAGTCAGTTACAAGGTGATATCCTTGGCTTTCAGCAGCAGGCCCATGAGACCGTGGTAGAGGCGTGGGATAGATTTATGCATTTGATCAGGAAGTGCCCAAATCACGATTTTGGGGACTACAAAATTTTGCAGGTCTTCTACCATGGCTTAGAACGCCATAACCAGGAGCTGGTTAACAGAGAAGCTGGAGGCAATTTTCTGTACTCTGTTGACAAGGAAGGAGCATATGCACTTATGAAACAGCTAGCCAAGCAGGATACGCAGTTTTATGATTCTAGAAGACTTTCGGCATTGCCTGAAGCGAAAGATAATGAGTGGAAGGATGGGATCAGCAAGATGGTGTCAGACTTGGCCAAGCATGTGTATCGGGATAAGAAATCAGTTGCAAGAGTAGAGGAGCAGGAATTTGATTCAGCCTTGGCCCAGATTGCAAGTGAAGATGTGAACTTTGTGGGGGCACAAGGAGAGCGGCAGAATTGGAACCGAGGGAACTACAGACCAGGCACAAGAGATCATCCAGGTTTCAGGTATGGGGATCAGTCTGGAGCTATATACGCACCTGGGTTTCAGCACATGCCACAAGCACCAGTGTCGCAGGCTCCACCACCGGCTGTTGTAGCGCCAAACCCAGAGATTTCTGTACTCACTAAGGCGTTGACACAGCTGAGTAACAACATGAACAATATGACCACGACGGTCAATGCTATGTCTTCTGATTTGCAGGCTACGAAGACTTCTCTTCGTGCACTAGAGGTTCAAGTTGGGAAAATTGCAACGCAATTATCTGCTAGAGCACCTGGTTCTCTACCGTCTGACACAGAGAATGTGCGTCAGGTAAATGCCACTACCACTCGCAGTGGGGTCTCATTGACTGATCCACCATACCCGAGCCATTCCAGAGCTGAAGCGTCAAAAGCTAAGGAGCATGAGGTCTTCGATTCTGAGAAGACACCTGTCATGGTCCCCCAATCAAAGGGCATGACTCCACATGATGAGGAAAATTCCAGTGAGGTATTACCACCACCCTCTTCTTCTAAAGATGTACCTTTTCCATTGAAAACTAGAAAGAAGAAGGATGACTATGAGGAGTACATGAGATTTATCAATATTTTCTCCAAACTACACATAAACATTCCGTTGATTGAGGCGCTGCAGAAAATGCCTAAGTATGCGCGGTTTATCAAGGATGCAATCTATGGGAGAAAAGCTATGGATAACTTTCAGACAGTGAAACTGAATGAGCAGGTGAGTTCATGTGTCTTGCATGGGCTACCCAAGAAGAAGAAAGATCCAGGTAGTTTTGTGATTGAGGCTACACTTGGTGGGGCATATACAGGCAGGGCTCTATGTGATTTGGGGGCGAGTGTCAACCTGATGCCGCTTTCAGTATTTAAAAAGCTAGGTGTGGGGAGCCTAGTAAAACCTGGATCAATCTGCAGTTCGCAGATAAGTCGTCCAAGAAGGCCATTGGGGTGGTAGAAGACTTACTTGTGAGGGTTGGTAGTTTGATCATGCCAGCTGATTTTGTGATCCTTGACATGCCAGTTGGTGACGTTCCGATCATTCTTGGTAGGCCCTTTCTGGCTACTGGTCGGACTTTAATTGATGTGGAGAATGGAGAGTTGATCATGAGGGTCAACGATACTGTGGAGACCTTTCAGGTTTTCAAACCGACTCCTCAATACACTTATGAGGTGAAGCCAGACTTGCCATTTCCTGTGAAAGTTGTGCGTGGAAGTTCAGAGCTGACACAAGGAGATCCGCCAGATCCTAAGGGTAAAGAATCGAGTGTGCAGGCGCATGAGGTAGTTATGAACATCCAACGCCAAAAATTGGATGCAGAACGACCTGCCAAACCACCTTTCTGAGCTTCATGAGGTAACTGGGTCGGGCCGTCGACCGTAAATTACAAAGCGCTTGTTGGGAGGCAACCCAACGTATTTTATGCATTAGTGTAGAGAGTGTGTTTTAAATACTGTTGTGTGCGTTTTTAAATTCCGTTTTGTTATCTAAGGGGTGAGAGAGCGAGAATTTGACATTTGAATTGAGTCTCCGCAGGTTTACAGGTTATTACGAGATTCGGACTCCCCTTCTTGATGTGCGTAGACTCGCATGGAAATGCGCGCATCGGAGTTCGGACGTAAAAGAAAGGCGGAAATTGAACGAGAAAGATGTGATCACGACGATATTTCCGAGGACTTGGGAAGCGTGTCACGAAAAATTGGCTCAAGAACAAAAAGAGGAACATGGAATTCAAGCTAAGGATCCTCGAAGATCAAGTAAAGGAAACTGATCAAAAAAAAAAAAAAAGAGAAAAAGAGAGAGCAGCAGTTCCAGCCCCAGACTGGTCGTATGATCAGCCAACTGGTCGTACGACCACTTTTTACTTAGTCAAAATGTGGAGAACAAGCAAAACCATGCTTCTGCTGGTCGCAGGACCAGTACTGGTGGTCGTACGACCATGATGGGCGCGGGCGAAATTTCATTAATTATCCGGGGGTATATTTGCTATTTTGGGAAAAGTTTGAAGACAAGTCGTGAGGAAGCTTCTTCCCCTTCAGACGACAAACATCAACAGACAGAGCCATAGACTCTCGACTCTTGCTATCATCAAACCCAGAGGAATCAGGCCGATTGACAGATCTCTCTCTCACGTTTCAGAGCAGCAACGCTCCGACAGGGCGATTGTGGCGTGTTGGGTTGGAGTATCACGAAGAAGAGCACCGCCGAAGAGCCGCCTACCATCGGTGTCGGCCATAACCTCCGACTGCAGCCAAAATCCGGCCTATCGGGGAGGGTTCTCTTCGCAATCACGGCGCCATCACGATTCCGGCGTCAGGTCGCGGTGGCTCACAGCGCTGTCACGAGGCAGAGCACCTCCCAGCCGCCGATCCTTCTGCTTTCGTCCCTAATCTCCAAAGTCAGTGAAATTGTGAGCTAATTGGTGGGTTTTGCTCGCAAATCAGGCGACATCAACACCGTAATCGTTAATTGCTGGTATAATTGGTGATTGGGGCTGAAATCGCACGAATTGAAGACGAACCCACCTAGGGTTCTTCGAAGAAAAGTTCAAAATTGTGAAGAAAGGTTGCAATTCAGCTTTCACGGAAGAAGGAAGAAGGATGCACACACTGCGGGGAGTGTATTGACGCAAGCAATTCCAATTTTTTCGGAAAAATTTTCGACGGTTTCGGCCCTTCTTGTCGAAATTTTTGTGGAACAGGCAACCGTCAGAGGTTAATTCTTATTCTCTCTCAGTTTCAATTTGGCATCTAGGCACAAGTAGGTTGCGCTTTATTTGAAAAATTGATTCATATCCCTTGTACCACTTGTCAATTTGGAGCTGCTGTTTAGTGTGTAGGTGTGAATTGTCACGTGTACTTATTTGTGTATTTGTGAAACGTTTCTGGAAATTGTGAACAATGAGTAAGAGATTGCGTTTAACTAGTGGTGACCTTGATTATGCACCTGACGATGAGGGGGGTAGTGAGCACGAGATGGTCATAGGTGGAGATAGTGGCGATTTCACATACGAGGTCCCGCTATCTCCGGACAGGGAAGAGTTAAAGAGACCTTTACCGAGTAGATTCACCGCCCCTCGCATTAGAATTGTCGAGTCCTCTTGATTGATCTCCGAATTCGTTGAGGACAACGAAGCAGTCTAGTGTGGGGGGATTTTTAGTCTTAACTAGCCAGTCCGTCCGTGTCCGCATTAACCTGTCACATATAGATTGTTAGTTCGTATTGTGTCATATTTGTGGTCCATGTCGTGTTTAGTTATAGTGGCGTATTGTGATGTTATTAGCTCTCTATATATGTGTTAGTTGTTTAATCTTAGTTGCACGTTTACTTAATTGAGTCCACCTACCTGAATCAAGTCAGTTTCGAGTCTTCTTTCGTGTTTGGCCTTGCATTTAGAGTTAGGATTTATATATAAAAAAAATAATTAAAAAATTGAAAAAAATAATAATTAAAAAAAAAAAGAGAAAATTTTGAGAAAAGGGCAATCAAAAGAGGCTAAAGTTTGATAAATTGCGAAGTGTGAGGATTTTAGGTGTAGAGCATGATTGCGACCGAGAGTGACAACGTGAGTCCCCCCTAGTAGGTATAGAGAGACTTTCTTTACGGGAGTGCCTACCTATTTCTAACACTTATGTGATTTTTAAACGCAAAGTGTGTGCCTATTTTCTCTTGTACTTAGTAAAGTTAGGCTTTCTATACTAGCTAGGGGAGAGTCGTGGTGTCGAGTTTAGTTTCAACTCATGCTTTGTTCCTAGGATTCTCATCACTTCATGATAATTGACTTAAGCCAATGGAGATTGCCCGATCTCAACCAAAAAGATAAAAAGTGTGTTTTGTATATATATGTTTGTGTAGGATTGAGTCGTAGTTTGCATTTGCATCATATAGTCGCATTGTCGAGTCTTGTTTCGTTATTGAGTCGGCTAGTTAGGATTTGTATGCAACGGTGTTTCTAGTAAGTATGCAATTCTCGACTCGTATCACTTGTGGGGTTGAGTTTCATTGGAGGATGTTTTTGGATGGATTGTGGTCGGATTTTGGTTGTACTTTGATTGGATTGCTCGGGACGCGCAATAGGTTAGTGTGGGGGTGTATGATAACTCCACATTAGGAGTTATATTGTTTATGATCCATGACCTTTTTGCGAGCGTTTTGATGTCTTTATGTGAGAAATTGACCAAATCCGGGTTGTATTGAGCATACTTGAGTTATTGAGCTTTATTTCATAATCCGGGCGTTTTTCGTATGATTTATACATTGTTTTTCGCATGTGATCTTCCGGTATGTTTTCGTGTTGTGTATTTCAGGAACCGGGAGCTTGGAGCGATGATTTTGGGGCGGAAACGAACTTCGGAACACAAGCTAGCTCAAGGATATGCTCGGGAATGAAGAGGAGAAAAGAAGACGCTAAAACGAAGAGAAGTTGGAAAAGTCACACAGGACCAGCCTGCACTCTTTTCGATGCCCAGGAAAATCTACAAGGAATTTTGAAGCAAGGCTTGCGGCATTGGAAAGTATACATCCGTAGCTTTCCAACGGTATATGGTAGGCCCGAAGACGAGTCCGTATGAGGGAGAAACAGCCCGCGCAAAATCAGCAAAGAATTCTGCCCGGGAATTACAAAGTAGAGGGGCTGAAGTGCAATTTCGGCATATTTTCATTAAAAAACGTGCCCAGCTGGTAGAGAACGGGTAGAACGACCTAAGAGACATATATTGACGCATCTTTGAAGATTTTGGAGCTAGGGAAGAAGGGAGAACAAGCTTGGAGCAAGGATCATCAATTACATTGAAGATTTTAGCGTTTGATCCTCGTTTCTTCATCTTTTCTTCATGAACTCTATGATTTTGGATATGTTGAACACTATTATGTCTAGCTAAACTTCTTAAAGCTAGGTGATTGATGAGAAACTAGGGTTTGTTGGATGATTTTCCGGATTTTGGACTTGATGCATGCTTTTGCTTAATTCTATGAACGTTCTTGTTAGCTTATCTATTCTTGTACTCAATTCTTAGTGTTCTTGGCTTGATCACCCGTAGAATGCTACTTGTTGATAGAATTGCACGAAAGTGAATTCTTTGAGACGTGTTAAAGAATAGTTTAGGTGATCTTGTAGTTTCTTGAGACCGAGAGGAGATAGAAACTTGATTAATCGTGTGAGGGTAGTTTCAATTGATTTTTGTTAGAACTTAGTGAATTCGGTGGACCGATAGGACCCGGTGAACAAGTCTAGGAAATCAATTAGATTGTAGTGATAGACGGAGGTGGACCGAGAGGACCCGAAATCTATTATTTACACAAATTCACGTGAGATCGAGAGAAGATCGTGATGGGTATTACCCGATATAACTAGAACGTGAGTAGAGTGTTTCATGCATAATTCCGGAAATCGTTAACAACCCTAGGGACATCAATTACCTAGTCCTTTCTCATTAATCGTAGTCAATCTCAATTTATTTCCGTTTAAAAGTGAAAAACCCTACAAAAATATTTAATTACTTGTTATTTAATTTACGTCGCTTGTTTGTGGGCGACAACGTTCCAACTTAAAACAACTTTTTACCGGCTACTTAGATATCGTAAAGTTAATTTCTAGTTAGCTAGTAATCGTAAATTCCCTTGGGTTCGATATTCGGAGTCGTGAAATACTCCATATACTACTTGACCGTATACTTGCGTTTAAGCGCGTAAAGAATTCGCGTCATAACCGTTTGTAGCAGCCTCTTATGATAGACTGCGGCCAGATTGAGGGTGCCACTGCATCGAAGCCGAACTGGGGAGAAACGCGAGTGGGATCAACGTCCACGGTGATTCTCTCGTACCTAGGTGCGAGCTCACGAACATGCTCTGCAAGAGCAGGAAGAGAACCTCTCAGACACCAGCAAAAGAATTCGCGGTAGCGCTCGTGGAAATGCTCCCCGCCCTCGAAAAGGAGCTCTTCTGAGAAAGCAACAGCTTTAGAGGGATAGAGTTTTGGGAACCATCGCACATTCTCGACGCGCGTGGCATAAGGCCTGGCTATAAACTCTTCCCGATTGTCGCATATCAGGCTCCAAACGCACTTGGGAAAGTTAGTTCCAAACCACCTCGCAGCCCTACCGCTATTACGCTCCTCCTTCGTACCTGGAGGACACCATTTGCTGGATTTAGAAGGGACTGGGGCATAAGAGGGCCATCGCTCGAAAACCCACATTGTCAAGAAAGCAATGTTAATGTAAGTCAGTACGTCGAGGCGACCACGCGATTCCTTCATTGCCACGACCAGCTGATCCAACCTGTGGTACAGCGTGCCCAGGACTAAGGGGCCAAGTGCGACTTTCAGACCAAGGGCCAATTTCACAGCGAGAGGCAGAACATGATAAAAGACCCCATCATGCGGGTGACCATCGATTAGATACCTCGAAAACCAGGCACAGAGGAAGGCGCATAGGGTCAAGTGATAACCCTTGCCATTCACATAGTTTTTAGCCTTCGGGTTTTGACTCAGAAGCTTCTTGGTGATACTGCTGTTCGCATAATCACGGAAAAAGTATTGCACCCACTTGTTCCAAGTGTTCTTCGCAGATGTGTCAACCAACTGCCAGTCAGGAAGGACTTCTGTAGGAGTCCACCGGGTGGAAATTTTCTTCACTTCTGACAAGCACTCCTCCATCTGCTTGTACAAAGCGATCTCCGCATCCGTTCTCAAGGGACTCAAAGGATCCACCTCGCCTACGGAAGACAGATCATACAGCATGTGCACATCTTCAAGCGTGGGAGCAGCCTCGAACTCAGCAAAATGGAATGTGTGAGTCGCAGGCGAGTAACGAGAAAGAAGATTTAGAAGCATGGACTGGTCCAGCTTCACGGCAGCACCCTTCATAGCACGAACTGCGAAGTATATGCCAGCATCGTTTAAAGTCACAGCATGATTGGTCAACACATGGTCAATCCACTCATCCATGAAGTCCAATTTCTGAACGAATGCTTGAGTGGAAATCGCATTGTATGGGAAGTACCCATTTTCGACTCCCAATCGAACCATATCTTCCGAATCAATCAATTCGAGCAGCGCCGAGTTAACTGGAGGGGTTAACGTTTGCAATTCTTCACCGGGGACAGCGATTGGCAGTTTCTTCGCCTTAACCCTAGCATGATAAAAGTCTTTGCCACCCAGATAGGGGGCTTTTCGCCATAAAGCCCGGGGAAGATCAGGTATTTCTTCGACCTCCTTAATGGGTTTGGTTCCTTTTGTCTTTGCCATTCCTGCGGAAAAGCAAGGAAAAAAAAGGGGGGAGAAATACACATACTTTAGTTCGAAATTCAAGATTCAGTTCAAAGCGTACGAGGATTTATTGGAAGAAAGATGAACAGTCCTGTGGCAATCTTCAAATTTAGAGATTGGAATCGTTTGCATTATCAGGGATTTCAGAAGCCCTACATTCAAGATCCTTATCATCTGTGGATTAAATCAAAATTGGATTCAAAGAGCAAGATCTCCTTCATAGTTTTCAGTGGATGAAATATTTCAGAAAGTTATGGGTTTGCAGATCAAACGCAGCTCAAAGCATATATCAGTATATTAAACAAAATGGAACAAGGCCAACCTTGTTTTGGTAAAGCTTGCTTGGATGCGCACAGTTGAAGAAGACGATTGACAAGAGAGAACTGATGATTGATTACCTGAATTTGCTCTTGAAGGCTTCCGAGTATCATTCACTTTAAGAGAAAGAAGTGATGCTTTGCAACAATGGAGAGTACAAAGTATTTATCCAAAAACAATGAAGGGTTGCGTCCTTTCAGTAGTCGAATCGCAACCGTCACCATCGAATCACGCAATCACAGGGCAAGCTGACGTCACGCCTAAAACCCTAAAAGGCCAGACGTCACGACTCTAGGGGTTTAGGTCACAATGACACGCACGGGGGCCGAATCTGCACATATTTGAATTGGTGCGTGGCGGCGACGCGTACGTTGGTTTCTGCGCATGGAAGCCTATCCGGCTATGAGCCTTCACGCGCAGAAAGGGGGCTAATGTAGATAGTGCTTTCTGAGCAGACAGATCTTGGCCACGTGGCAATCATCTAGCACACCATATTGTGCTCCACACACACTGGATCACCAGCCGCGCTGATCCGCGTGGGGCTGCGAGACAGGGCCCTCGCATACCACTGCACGGGACTTGTAGGGACTTAGTGGTCTGGAGGCTAGAGTAAGTCCTGTCGCGTGCGAGCCAAGCCCGCGCGCGACCTTTAGTAACCGCTTTTGAGAGATTTGTGGCACGAGCTCCATAAACCCGGTCAATCCGGTGAAACCCGGTCAACCCCATAACGGTTCCGGTATTCGCGCATAACGTGCTGTAACGGTCCCTATATACGCGGACGAACGTGCCGTTGTGGTTAAGCTAATTAAGCCGCCATTGATGGGCGCATTAACCACACTACAACGGTCACATTCTCCGTTATATATAGGACGTTAACCCTTCCATACAAGGAGGACACACCAGACATACGCGGAAGCTCTGCCAAACCTCTGTCTCTCAGACATTAATACTGCCTTACTCTCTCCCCACACACAACCCAACACTTCCTGTGCCATTTTCTATTCTCTGCCCTTTGTGTACACATAGTTCTCTCTGCCGGATTCTCTTGTGCACACTATCCAATTTGTAATTATATTTGGATTAATTACACCTTTTAACCTTAACTGAGGTCAACAAGTTCCATATAAGTGAATAGGTGAGTACCAATTCGCCAGACGGGTAGTGGACCGATTTTGTGGTGTAATCGTGTGCGAAAGCCAAAGAAGGGGAAAGAGGAGGAGATGTCGTACTTGCTGCCTCACCTCCACTCTGGATGGGCAGTGGATCAAGCTATCCTCGCCGAGGAAGAACGTCTCGTCATCATCCGATTCGGCCACGATTGGGATGAAACTTGTATGCAGGTACCCACCCACCGTCAATCTCTCAATCAATCTAAACGTGCTTGCTTGTTATTCGTACCATACTTCTGCTGCAATTACATTCAGTTTTTCCCTGTATCGCAATTCGCTGCCTGATTTTGTCTTGAAAAGCAACTTTCTTTATACTCCTCCCTCTTTCTCTCTGTGTAGTAGTAACCCTAGCTTATTTTTGTGTTATTCTTTCGTGAAAAAAAGTTGCTGTACTGTTGGTTAGTTCATATTTTAGGTTAAGTCTATTTGAGTCAGACAAAAAAAAATTGAAATCTTTTACATCAGTTTTTCTCCTGTACTACTTGTAGTGAAATCGGTGTATGTTCAGAACTATTGGAACAAAAGCATGCTATTAGGGGGGTTTTGGGAAGTTTGAATCAAGGGTTTATGTTTTGTTTGGACAAATTGTAGAGGGATCCATGAAATACGAGCAATACCCAGTTTTGATATGACTATTTTTGCTTATTAGAAGGTATAATAACACATAAATATATACAGGTCAGAATGTTGGTATTAAAAAACTAGTTTAAGGATTTGAGATCATGTTGCTTAAACATGTTTACTGATAAAGTTTGGTAAACATGTTTGATGTTTCCAGATGGTTAGGCCTGTGGTCTCCATGTATACCATTCTACCATCACATCTCTATGTCTAGAAAAATAAAGGAAAACGGAAGGAAAAAGGTCACTCCTCTAAGAATACATCTCAAAATTATACGACCTACTATATATGATTGATGTATTATCAACTTGAGAAAGAGGAGGCTGCCGCAACAGTAAACAATTAATTTTTCAATACTGCAGATGTCTAAGGAGTACATACTTTTCACCACTGGTTATATTTTACAGTTTTCAAATTCATGTGCGTTGATTTTATGGCTAGCAGTATTGCCAGCATCAACTACGTTGGGTGTTGATTGAGCCTGAAAGAGTTGCATTATAGTAGCACGGGGGAGCAAAACAATATAATTTAGAATCATCCTTCAAGAAGAAGAGAGTGAATAAGCTAAAGGATTACCACATAGATCAATAAGTATTTCCAATATAGGGCTTTTCTTGTACTTAAATATTCACTCCACTTTAGAAGGAGTACATAAAAGATCTAGATGCTGCTGCTAATTACGTGTGATGTCTACGATGCTAGGTAATCCTGAAAAGCTTTGGTGTTTCGAAGTTAATAGCAGCTTGTACAGCCTATGGCTCAATCAGTATGATTATCTGTTTTTTTTCATGACCCACCATTACATATAACAGTTAATGTTACAACCAAAGCCAACCTAACCAAATACAACTCCTAATGTAGGAAAACTTAAATGCATGATAAATATCTGTCTTCGGAAGACATCAAGAATGCGTGAACATATGTAACTCTGAACTCTGAAGTGCAAAACATTTTATCTCTTATTTTCCCTCTAACTTGTAAGTTGTAAGATGCACTGCAGAGTTAACAACTGTCATTCGAAACTACTTGGTTTCCTTCCTGACATATTTGGTCTGCTATATCCTACCTATGGGTTTCAACTTGTTCTCTTCCTAGTAAGCTTGAGATATGGATAACAGATAGTGAATCTGGTGATAGCACATTGCTGGTCATTCTGGTGTTTCAAGAGAAGTTGTTATTTCATAGATGACAGTTACTCTGTATTTTGGATTTTAGTTAAAAATCTACATTTATGAGGTTGATATCACATGCTGTTTGATCAGACACTACGGTAACATTTTTCATTCGGAGTTCTAAGGTTTAGTGCTAGAGTTTATGGAGTCTAGGAATGGTTAAGTTCCCTTTGAGGAGAAAAACACGCCCTCTGAGCTGTACTCCCTCTTTCCCAAAATGTTTGTCTTGTTGACTCTTCACGGTTTTAAGGTGGCGATTTCACTTGTAACACAATACGAGAACTTCCCAATGTTTCACGAGTGTCATCTTTATTTTATGACATGATACAAAAATTCTGACTTGTATCGTTTTGCAAGTGTCACCTTAAAATGCGTGAATAAAGTCAACAGGAGAAGCAATTTCTGATCGAGGGAGTAGTATAATCTGACGCAATCTTTGAGATATATTGGTCCTGTTCCTATACCATCCCATTCCCAGTGTTAAGGATTTCTTTATTGGAATTTTCTGATATTCGCATGCTTGGGGGTTTCGTTGACTAGTTAAAAGTAGTATTTAAAAGCTAGTGCCTGTGGTTTTGACGTGCATGAGGGTTTTGTGAGTAGCAAAACTTGATGGGTTCTGACTTCTTTGGGCAAAGATGAGATGTTTTGCTCTTTTTGCTGTACTGGAGTTTTGTTGGGAAGAATTTCAGGTTTAATTTTTTTTGGACTCCATCTACTTGTTTAGTAGTTGAATATAGGAGAAACCACAATTTGCATCACTGGGATGATCTAACGTGGGCTGTAAGAATGTCAATATGTTGTAAAATTTTGAGAGGTAAAGTAGTTCGAGTTTCTTGGATTGAGATCCTCACTGGGATAATCTAGAACTTAGTCAAAACAATCTAATGATTTGGTACTAAAAAAATTGGGTATAAGACACTTTCATCCTCTCAGGTTTGACACAAAGACACTTTTCACCCCTTTGAGTTTGGGAGAGGACATTTTCACCCCTTCAGTGTGCCAAACTTCAGAACACTTACGCCCCCTGGTTGTGTCATTCCATACTCTTAAGAGGGAAACTCAGTAACTACTATCAGTGACAGCCCCACTCCCAAACTAATGGCGTAATAATTCATGAGTGTAGGTGTCCTGAAATTTGGCACCCTGAAGGGGTGAACGTGTGTTTGCATCAAACTTGAGGGGGTGAAAGTGTATTTTACCCCAACAAATGATCTAGTACTTGCCTCATTTGAACTGTAAATTCTTTGCTCTGTCGGATATCAGCCCACGAGCAGGTTGCTTGAAACAGAAATTTGAATTCTGCTTCAGGTAACACACAGAAACGTGCAAACAGTATAGAACTTGTGCAAAATTAAATTTCCAATCAATGTTAAGCCACTTTTGAGAATGATGGAGGGTTGCTATGACATGAAAACAACCAATGGTCAGATTTATCCCGACGGGAGCAAGAGTAACAATACAGTTTATAATGCTACAGCAGCAGGTATAGTAAGCAAAATTGTACAAAAAGAGAAGGATGAATACGAAATCACCATAGTGGGTGCATCGGACGGGCGTCAAGTGGTTCATATTATCCCTTCAGGGTCAGAGGTTATCAGTGGTGGACTTTTTCCCAACCATTGGTTCTCTTACCGTGCCGCCCTCAGAATTAAAATTCTATAATAATCTTAGAAGCATGGGTACGGATACGGGTACTGATACGATACGAAAACGGGCACGGGATACATCGTTTTCTAAAAAAATGAGGATACGACACGACACGGATACGTCAACAGTATTATTATATATATATATATATATATATATATATATATATATATATATGAAAGTTTATACTAAGAGATGATAATATATTCGTTCCAACTTCTTTATATTTATAGCTTAAATATAATGGAAAGCATATATAAGTATAAGAATGAGAAGAGAAAGAGGAGTAGCTTAGCTGGGTTCGAGTTTGACGAGTTGTGTCATGGAATACTCTTGAAGATGTCTCATGAGAGAATTTAAATCCTCACTTGAACTTTACTTCCAAAATGGTAACCTTTTCATATATTGAGCCATCAATTAATCAAATATATCGTATCTACTTTAGCTCAGTTATATTTTAACCCATAAAAAGTTCAAATATCTCATAAAACAACCCGTGTGAAAGTCTAATAAACACTAAGGGGCAACCGTCGTCTCTCATTAAGTGTCCAGTCTAATAAAATTCTCTAAAATACTCGAACACGCCAGCCGGAGTGTGTGACATGTATTTTGGAGAATCGTACTGGTGTCCGAGTGTCCCAAGTGTCTGACACGGATACGGCCCCTCTTTTGGAGTGTCCATGCTTCCTAGATAAAAATGCAAGAACCAGTATGCTGTCCCATCCGAAGCTCCATAGGATTGTCAGGATACCATGCAAAAAGGAAGTTAAGAAAATTATGGGTTAGTTAATTTAAGCCATCGCGTCCTCAAACATCATGTACTCCACATAAGACCAAGCATCTGACGTGGGCCGGACTTAGGTAGGAGTACGTTGTGCTATACAGCTTGGACCATGGTTTTGGAAAGCTGTTACGTTGTCAGGGTTGCGATGAATTGTTTAACAACATGCGGAGTATCGAACACGTTATGATAGGTACCTGTAACCACTTTGGCATGGAGCTTATGTAGTTAACCTTTTTGGATGCTATTTATGAATTTATGCTATTCGTACTCATTAGTTTTGGAGCAAACTTATGCAGTACTCTCACTTGATGATATTAATGATTTTACACTATTTCGTATTCAAGAGTTTCGGATGGAACTTAGGCAGTACTCTCACTTGGATGCCATTTATGATTTATATAATTGCATATTTACCACCTTAAATTATTATACATTGCTTCAAAATAGAGGGTTGATGATTGGAAACCTGAATGGGTGTTTCTATTAGTAAGAAAATAATTAGACCGGATCGTTACGATTCACGATTCGATACGATTCACGATTTGAAAATTGAGGTTTCGATTCACGATTCGAATCATGATTTGACAACTATGGGACATAGTAGGAATCCGCAACTGATTGCGTGAATCTTCAAAAGGTTAGTAAATACTAATATATGCACTCTAAGTATGTTTTGAGCATGTGAAGCACCACTTGAATTACTTCAATGGGTTTAAACTAACTTTGTGGCCTATGATTATAATATGAAAAATGTAGCCAGTGAATACATGTGCATTTATAGGTAGTGTTGGTTGATGCTCACTAATTTTACTAGGTATTTTGAGTATTGCATATCTGCCGCAAGATGTGAATTGTATTCTAACCGTAGGTATTAGATGTGAATAGGTAGAGCAATTTTTTTCATGCTGCTTAACGGCCTATATGTAACACTATGAGCTACGCCGAACACCGCGAGCTTAAGGTAAAGCCAAGTGGTTTGTCAGATATGCTTCTATATTTATATTAATTAGCGTGCCTTGCCATACTATAAGTTACGCCAAACACCGTGGGTTGTTCGATATATCAAGTGGTTTTCTTATAAATATCAAAATACCGAAGAGCCACATTTGTATTGTATAATGTTTATTCTATAAAACAAAATGAAAAATTGCAGTATCGCATCCTCAAAGAAGGTTCTGACTTGACTAGTCATGTAGACCAAAATACTGGGTGGATGATTAGAAAGGAAATTGAGAATTACTATGTCGTCTAGGGTGAAGACAAATTACACCTGAGGATTATTATTTTTTTGGGTCATATTTAGCTTGAAGAACTTTTTTATGTTTGGATATTGAAACAGATAAGCATTAGATTTTGGTTTTCCAAGTACCCATACCCATATCGATAGGATAATTGTGCTCGCAGTTTTGTTCCCCAGAGTTTTGGTTATGAGAAATTACTTGGTAAAAAAAAGGGTACCCATATCGATGCTTAGTAGTTTCCATAAGTGAAGTTGTGGTAGCTTGTTTAGAATTGTGGATTTGATGAGCTGGTATCGTGGTATGTACCCAGAGGTTAGATTAGTTGATCGTTTGATGTCTTTTTGCTGGTAGAGGGTCGCAGGCAGGAAAGCATCAGAATGTTGTCATGGGGTCGGTATAACAACATGCTTGGTTCTCGCCAAGGCAGTCTCTTCAAATCCTCCTCACATAAACCTACACAAGATACCAGACAAGTAAACAGCTAAAAGTTGAAATTCAAGAGTGTGGTTCATGCTATTCATCATTTATTCTGTTCTGGGTGTCCCTTCTGGTACTAATTGTTTTAAAGCCTGCCATTGTGTTGTTTGTTTGTCTTATTATTCTCTTGTGTTTTACCTATGTTGTCCTCTTTGTAGCTAGCTTGATTGCAATCTTGGTGGGGTTTTAATTTCATATTTTGCTCTCGGGTGATATAGATGGATGAAGTGCTGTCTTCTGTTGCTGAGACGATAAAGAACTTTGGAGTGATATACCTGGTGGACATATCTGAGGTGCCAGACTTCAATACAATGTACGAGCTGTATGACCCATCGACAGTGATGTTCTTTTTCAGGAACAAGCACATCATGATTGATCTTGGCACTGGTAACAACAACAAGATCAATTGGGCAATGAAGGACAAACAAGAGTTCATTGACATTGTTGAAACTGTCTATCGCGGGGCCAGGAAGGGCCGCGGGCTCGTCATTGCTCCTAAAGACTACTCCACCAAGTATCGTTATTAAGCCCCCAAATTGCACAAAGAAAGGCTTCTCCTTGGAACCTTTATTATGCCCCATTGGAAATCTATTATGATGATGGCTTGAAACCCATGCTTGTATCAATTGGAATTCTATTTGGTTGGTCATACTTGGATACTCTGTGATGCGTGTAATGCGAATTGTGGGGATGACTGAATGCATATTTGTAGTTGTATTAGTTGCTGAAAGACAACTGGATTCATGTGCGAATGTTGTGGTGGTCTTGTCCAATAGATTTGTGTGATTTTTAGCTAGGAGTAATTTTGTTGGATTACGGGTATATGAAGTGTTAATCTTATTCAGCTGCAAATCCCGGGTTCTAACTCGTGCAGGTGCTACAGACAATGGATATGTTTGGATGCTTAAATCAGATAAATTTGGATGAGCTTAAATCAGATAAAATTTGGTTGAGTTTAAATCAAATGAAATTATATCAGCTTATTAGAATGAGTGATTGAGGTAAGGACATATATCACTCTGAATTTAAATTTCACCTCAGCCACTCATTCCAATAAAACTAATAATTTGAGTTTCTGTGTGGGAAGTTTCGAGAGCGTTGACTGAATTAATACACACATGCACCGCTCTCATCGGTGGGTGACACGTGAATACGTGGCCGGCCACCTATCTTCCACGAGGCTGGTAATGAAAATGCACACTGGTCATTGTATTTAGCTTTGTCCTTTTCTTACTCCTACACTTGCGAGTCTAGAACCACGTTGATATTTCTGAGATTCCATCCACTTGTCGTATTAACTAATGATGGTGGAAACAGTCATTACATCACTTTAGACGAACCAGCTGGATCCATCTCTATCAGTTTTTTGTCCTATAAAAATCAGTTCCAATGATGAAACAACAACCAGAGCAAAATCAAGAGAAACACATTTCTGTATCTACAGAAGAGAGAAGAGAGAAAGCGATTTGAGTAAACATCGTATATTTGTTGTTGTAGCAGCATCTTATAGTAGTACTGATGAAACATCCATTTATACTCCTACTTGTCTACTATGCGAGATGTTGCTACAATAACAAGTATTTAATGTTTGACAAACAAGATGGTGGGCATGGCGTTGGGGTTTTTGTTCGTCTACCTTGTTTGAATCGGTGCTGGTGTATATTATTCTACGTAACAAGTCACTTAAATCCAATCAGGTTAGTCAGAAGCCAAACCCGATTGAATATCAATGACTTGTGTTCCTAACCTGCTCTCTAGACCTGAGGACTCTAGTCAAGATTAATTAGTTGTTGATCTTGATTTTTTTTAAGGATACCAATCGTCTTATTAATCTGGGATTCTTAGAGGTGGGTGGGGGTTGGTAAGACTTATAAGCAGCTTATAAGTCAATTTTGGATTATAAGATGAAGTCATGGTGTTTGGTATGGACTTATAAGCTGGAAAGTTTGAGTTCAACTTATAACTCCATAGTTTTAAAATTGATTCTAGAAAAAATTAGGTTCTTGAAGTTTTTTTAAACTTCTGGACTTAAAATCTTTTTCTCCAAACACACGACTTTTTTTGTTTATCTCTTTTGTCGTAGACTTTTTTGACATGACTAAGTCATACCAGACTCACCCTTAATTTCCCTATTATACCAAGAGTTTAAGTTATTGAAGTTTCAAGTACTTGGTCTGTTTTACTAGAAAGTTCCCATTTAATCTTAACGAGGTCACTTATTTCAAAAAAAAAAAAAAAAAAAAATCTTAACGAGGTCACTTTGATCGACTAATTTATCTAACTATATGATATGCAAATTTGTTAGATTTTTTATATTATTGAATTGTTAAGAAATATTCATAATATTATAAGAAGACTAACGCGTTTGTATTATATCGTTAGATAAATTAGTCTACGGTCAAAATGAACGGATGAATAGTGCTCTGCAATGATGCGTATCTCTTCGTATTCAGTACCACTCCGTCCCAGCTCTTTCTTCCCATCCTGACTTTTTGACTCGTATCTGGGTCACTTTGACCGGGTGATTTGGTTAACAAAACGATGCGATTTTTTTTTTATAGTTTTTTCACCTTGTTGTAGAGCAACTTTTACTTGCAACATCATGAAAAAATTATCAAAAAATTTCATCAATTTGTTATCCAAATCACCTGGTCAAAGTGACCCAATGAATAGTGGCAAAAATCAAGTTGGGAAGAAAGAGCTGAGACAGAGTGGTATCTCTTAATTTTGCCACAAGTGGTATCAAAGCCGCATGCCAATCCTGCTCATATCTATTAACCGAGCCACACTAACTCAGTGGTTCAACACTCAACAGTCTTGAAGCTTCGGGATTGTATTAGGATTTCTTTCACTGGTAAGTGCCTTGGTTTATCCTGCATCACATCACAGTGCTTCAGTTTGATTCACATCACCTGACTAATTCCTCATCCCGTTTCTCCTCCCATGAGCGAGGGTGATCAATGCCCTAAGGGCAGTTTTGGAATTAAGCAGAAGCGGTGATGCCACAGAAATAAACTAACTATTCACAAGGCAAAATTGCCAAAAATAATGGTGATAAAAAAAAGCATACCACACTTTATAATCCATTTGATTTTGTATTTAAAATGAGTCGTAAATTAGTGGAAGAGTAACAATAGCCCTGCAACAGGAAGTCGCAGGTTCAAACCGTGGTTGCTTATACGACTATTGATGTTCTACATATTAAAAGAAGATTCATGTATTTATGAAAGAAGAAATCTATTTGGAATTGGACAAAGGACATTAAACCTCCATACAACTTCACAATTAAGGAAACTCCGGAACATTTATCCAGTGGCATTAACTAACGAGGACAGAAGCGAGGTTTCTTTGGTCATTTGAAGAAGGATGGTAAGCAAATCTGCCATCAGCTTATATCTGAATCTTTCAGAGATGAACGTTGCTGGAAAAGAAAAAAAGACCGTTACTAATGTACTCTCAAGATAATGTAATGGCTGTCAGAATGATAACACAACCGTACATGGCACATGAACTTGCTGATTACTAGCAAAGAAGCACTAAAAGCATACATATTCACTGAAAAAAAGAGTGAACCTAGTATGCACTCCAACTAAAACCCAACAAAAAAATGGTGAAATATACAACAGAATTGAGGTTGAAACAATCGTTTCAGAGCCTAACAGATTACTACGAACAAAACCTGTGCTATATAAGTAACCATTCAACAGAATCAACCTGTGATTTTAACCAAAAACAGATTTATAAAATCGACAAACCATATAAAGTATTGAACCTAGATCAAACTGTTCCACATCAAAACTATCAAGAAAACACGAGGACTTCCAGCAAATGATCACTGTTTCAGTTATCACACTCTATCAAACTACCAAAACAAGTTGTTTATCCCACCCAAATAGGAGAAATTTTTGTTTATAGACATAGAAAGAAACAAAAAACAGAGTCCTGCCCCTCTGCCGCTGCAGCTGTCAAACATTACGACAAAATAACGCTGCATTAAATGGGTACAAGTGGCTTCGGATTCATCACAGACTCAACGGTTTTGTTTACTACTTAAACTAAACATTATCGCATGTCAGTTCATGAATCTTGTGCATTTACGACTGTCTATTCTTCGTTGTTTTCTTACTACAGTTGCTACTCTATCCATCCACTCGACCTAGTAACTAATAATGGAAAGTCAGTAATCACTAAGACAATACTCCACACGAGTACTTCGGCTACTTGATGCTTCATCTGTTTTATTTCTTTCTTCTTGGTCTCACATTTACCACTACTTACTAAGTCAATTTGATCTGCTGATTTGATTAGCAAAACGATGCAAGAATTTAATAATCTTTTCATGGTGTTGTAGAGTGCACTTTAGTCTACAACAACATAAAAATTACAAAAAATTTGCATCGTTTTGCTATCTAAATCATCTGATCAAATAACTCAGTTACCAATGAAAAAGTAAAATCAGAAGAAAGAGAAGAAACGACAAAGTGTATAGCATTACAATCATGGAAGCATTATTGTTTGGGTAAAAGACATTTTGACCCTCCCATTTGTTTTGGATAAAGAAGACACTATGCGTCTTGGTAACTAACAAAAATTAACGGGTCAGCCTTATAAGAGCATTATACTCTCAGTATATAAAAAAGAATTATTACACAGCCGAAAGATCCTTCTAACCCTAGGCACCACTACCTCATCTCACAGCTGTGTTGATAGCGGATTGCTACCTATTCCGAGCAATTCGAGAAGCTCTGTCTCCACACACACGAACACGGTGAACACACGTTTAACTCAATAACTTTTTAATTGATTGATGATGAAAAAACCTAGCACATCACTGTTTAAATAAACAAAGTTTAAGTAAAAAAGTCCTACCTCCCCCCTAACTTAACTAGAGATCACTACCCCTTAACAATAATTAAATCAACTGATGCATTAAATATTTCAATAAGGTTCTAATAATTGACGAAATTGCCGAGGTACTTTAGTTGACGCCTAATCCGATCCCCACGTCTCGGAAATGTGTCGGTGCGTGGATACGATTTCGTCTCACCTCGCTCGTCTCTCACTCTCTCAACCATTAATTTCGGCTAAATGGTGTGAATTCGTTAGGTAGAATCGTTATAAATTTTTGACATTAGGGACAAAGCATTCAAATGTTGGCTTAATGGAGATAGACAGACGAAAGGGGTAAAGCGTCGTAATGCTTGGCTACCTTTTAGGGCCAGAGTGTCTTTATACAAAATATAGTAGGACGAAATGTCTAAATGTCTAAACATAGGAGGTCAAAGTGTCTTTTATCAAAATTTCAGATATGACTAGGGGTGCAACTTGGGCGGATTGAACCCGACCAACCCGAGCCCAGCCTGAACTTAAATAGGACCCGGACACATAGTTTTGGTAATTTGGACAGGCTTGGACAGGAATTCTCAGCCCGAATTACAATTAGGGTCGGGCTTGAGCACAAATATCGGACGACGGGCTAACCCGAATTGCCCGGTTTGCATGACCACTAGGTATAAATATTATATTTTAAAAGAACTATGTAGCATATCTAACATGAAAATGCTACTTTTCTTTCTAGTATTTGCGATGTTTTTAATCATTTTTTTGTTCTTCAATTAGTAGATTTTTTTTTTGCCACCAATTAGTTATTCTCTTGTGTTTCTAAGAAGATATTAAGTTTAATGTGATAGCCCGAATTCAACCCGAACCCGAATTGATTTATACGAATTTGGGCTCGGACGGGTTGACAATGCTCTTAACTCGGGTCGGGTTGGGCTTGGGCAGCCACGACAGAAATCGGGCTCGGGCTTTGGACAAGGGTGCTAACCCATCCAGCCCGCCCGTGTTGCAGTCCTAGATATGAATTGGAAAAGAAATTAGGCAGGGAGGATCCACCAGGTTTGTCCTATAAAAATCAGTTCAGATGATGAAACAACAAGCAGAGAGCATAGTAAAGAGAAAGAAGATATGTATAAACAGAAGAGAGGGTCAAACAGAGAAATCACTTTCTTCTATACTATGGAGTGACCATCAAATACTTGTTATTGTAACAAGATCTAATACAGTACTCAACATAAGATCTTGTTACAATAACAAAGTATTTCATGTCTCACAAACATGATAAATCGCTGAAGGGCGAACAGAACCAGAGGAAATCACTCACAAACATGCTGGCAAATCCCCAACGTCTTCTACCTTGTTCGAACCCATTACACCTAGTTTGACGGGCAACTACTTATTATAAATACTTCTTCCGTCTCAAAATGTTTGGTATGTTTGTTCATCATGCAATCACGACTTTATTGTAATATTTCGACTGCAAATGATGGTCCAAATAAAGATCCCAATCTTGCTCATCTATAGACGGAGCTAAACTCTCCGGATAACCAACGTTTGGTGTTGGTCATAATCCAATAGCTTGTACTCTAACCAAGGCTGTTGACCAACGTTAACAGGCATTCTTCTCCGGCTTTCACCGGTCTCCTTCTCCTTCTCCACCGCCGAAGTCGGGACCAACTCCTCCAAACACCCGCTGTAATAGAAGAACTGTGTTGAAAGGCCCAGCCCAGATGATACCAGCCCAAAGAAATCAAGCCCAATTCATTTCTGCTGAAGATGAACCAGCCCAGGGATGTCTCAGTCATCTATTGCAAAGTCTAAGCGCTGAAATATAATTTGTAAGGACTATTTTGCAATCTCCACAAACTAGCTAGGCATCTCTGCTAATGACTGTTCAGTGCATTGATCCAACGGTCACAAATGAGACCGTTGGATTCACCGTGTATTTACAGCCCTTTGTGGCTCTAGGGTTTCTATGGATAACCTTTAGATTTTCCCGTCTCTGTTCTGAGAATTCCATGAATCTTGTTCTTGATCAATTCAATACAGAATCGTTTCAGTTTTCTATTATCTCTTGTGTTCTTTGAATCTTATCATGGTATCAGAGCATTAATTCGATCCCTGCTATAAAAACCCCTTTCTGATTTCATCTTCTCCGTTTGCTCCTCCAAAATGTCTCTCACAACCACCACAGCGTCTTCCTCCTCAAATCCCCTCTCTATCCTCTCAAACATCAATCACCTCGTTCCATTTAAACTAGATAATACCAACTATCTCCTATGGAAACACCAGATCTCTGCGGTGCTTCGCACCCAATCTGTGTTTGGGTTTGTGGATGGATCCACTCCAGAACCTCCACTTCTGCTTCTCGGCGGTGATGGTGTTTCTTCTCCAAATCCGGCGCATGCACAGTGGATTCAACAAGATCAGGCGGTTCAGACACTTCTCAACGCTACCCTTTCTCAAGAAGCCCTAGTTCATATTATCGGTCAGCCCTCTTCTGCTTCTAATTGGTCTGTTCTGGAGCGCAGGTATGCCTCTCTTACTAGGGCTAACATCATGCAACTCAAATCTGAGCTTCAAAATATCAAGAAGAAATCAGACTCTATTGATTTATACATGTCTAAACTCAAGACAATACGTGATAAACTTGCTGCTGCATCTGTTTTTGTTGATGATGAAGATATGTTACTCTATACCCTAAAGGGTCTTCCTGCTGAGTTTAATCCCTTTCAATCTTCTCTTCGTACTCGTGGAGCACCTATGCCTCTCGAGGAATTACACGTTTTGTTAAAAGCTGAAGAGACCATGTTTGAACAAAATTCTGCAAATGATTTAACTGTTGCCTTTACCTCTCTCTCTACTGCCTCTGCCAATTATTCCAACTTCTCTGGTACTCGTGGTAATCGAGGAAGGGGTGTGGTCGATACCCCAACCAGAACAACTCTTTTAGGGGTGGAGGTAGACATTCAGGGGGACGTTTTGACAACAATCAATTCAATCACTACAACAGAGGGGGTAGATCTGGAAATTATCGTGGAGGAGGACGTAATGACAACTATAGGGGTAGACACTCTGGTCAAAACACTTCTAGTCGTAGCTATGGTCAGTCTACTGGGTCTAATGCTCCTGTTAATTGTCAAATCTGTGGTCTAGACTACCATACTGCCTTAGATTGTTGGCATAGAATGGACTATTCATACCAGGGTAGAAAACCCTCTGCTCAGTTGACTGCTTATGCTGCTAGCAATGCTCCTGTGTATCCTCAACCCCAGTACTGGATATCTGATACAGGAGCCACAAATCATATGACTCCTGATTACCAAAACCTCTCTGCTGCTGAAGCTTATCCTGGATCTGATCAGGTTGCCATTGGTAATGGCCAAAACCTGCCTATCACACATTCTGGTACTGCTACTCTTCACACACAACATAAACAATTTAACCTTGATCATACTTTACTTGTTCCTTCTTTGGCCACAAACTTGCTTTCTGTTCACAAATTATGTGTTGCACACAACTGTAGATTCATATTTGATGCATCTTCATTTTTGATTCAGGACAAAGCTACGGGTCAAGTTCTATATCAGGGTCAGAGTGAAAATGGGTTGTACCCCATTCACTCAACTCCTTTCAAAACTTCTGTGGTTTCTCCTCAAGCTTACTTGGGTCACAAAGTGTCTTCTTCTTTATGGCATGCTAGGATGGGACATCCATCACATACTGTTTTGACACAAATATTTCCATTTCACAATTTCACTTCTGATCATGTCTGTCAATACTGTCTACAAGGCAAAATGTGTAGACAGCCATATAAGTTATCTACTTCTGTTTCTGCAAAACCTTTACAGCTTTTACATTCTGATGTTTGGGGTCCCTCATCTGTTAAATCTATGAATGGATACAAATTCTATGTCTTGTTTATTGATGATTTCTCTAGGTTTACTTGGCTCTTTGGCATGTCTCATAAGTCTGAAGTTGTTTCTTTATTCCCTAAGTTTAAATCTCTTGTTGAAAAATCTTTGAACAATAATATTACTGTTCTTAGAACTGATGGAGGAGGAGAATATGTTTCTTACACTTTCCAACAAATTTTATCATCACATGGCATTGCACATCAAAAATCATGTCCACACACTCCTCAACAAAATGGAGTTGCTGAGAGAAAACACAGACATATCATTGAAACTGCAATCACTCTTCTTCAAACTGCTTCTCTTCCTAAATTTATGTGGTTTCATGCGGTTGATACTGCTGTCTATCTTATTAATAGAATGCCTAGCAAGAACACCTCTAACAAATCTCCTTTTGAATTATTATTCAACAAGAAACCTGACTATTCCTTTCTAAAAGTTTTTGGGTGTGCCTGTTATCCTTATCTAAGACCATACAATAACTCAAAACTTGATGCTAGAACTACTCAATGTGTCTTTCTTGGTTATGCATCACAATACAAAGGATATATTTGTTATGACAAGTCTGGCAAAAGAACATACATTAGCAGAGATGTTCTATTTGATGAATCATTATTTCCTTATGCTGCTTCTGTTTCCTCTACTGTTGATACTAATTCTGCTACTACTGACTTGGATCCAGGTCCTACCACCATCTACACTTCACCATCCTTAGTTAACATGGATGTTACTGCTGCTACTGTCCCTCTAAGTCCTGACCCTTCAACTGTGATGAGAACTTGTCCACAGTCTTCAGTGCCTCCAACTGGAGTCCCAGGATCTGGAATGGCAAATCCTGTGCAGTCAATTGGAACTCCAGCTTCTGGCTTGGCACAACCTGTGCAGTCCACTGGTGGTTCCACTCCTGACATGGCACATAACCTGCAACCACCTTCAGACTCCAGCATTGGCAGAGCAACTGTTCAAGACATTTCATACGACTCTGAGTTGCCAAGAAATATAACTCCACCAGGCAGGCACAATAACACCACTGTGGCAGCAGGACATCCCATGCAAACAAGGAGCAAATCAGGTATCTTTAAAAGAAAACTTGGTTTTAATGTTATTACTTCATCAAAAGATCCCACTTCTTTCACTGAGGCTTCAAAACTTCCTCAATGGCAAAATGCTATGATTGAGGAATATAACAGTCTCATAAATCAAAATACATGGACTTTAGTTAATCCACCTCATCATGCAAACATAGTGGGAAACAAATGGGTTTTTAGAACCAAACATAATCCAGATGGGTCTATCTCTAGGTTTAAAGCTAGACTTGTAGCTAAGGGTTTTCATCAAACACCTGGAATAGACTTTGATGAAACCTTCAGTCCAGTTATTAAACATACAACTGTTAGAGTTATTTTATGTTTAGCTGTTACTTTTGGCTGGAAATTACAGCAACTTAAAATGCCTTTTTACATGGTCATCTTAGAGAAACAGTTTACATGGCACAACCTCAAGGGTTTATAAACAAACAGTTTCCCCATTATGTTTGCAAACTACAAAAGTCCATATATGGTCTCAAACAAGCTCCTAGAGCTTGGTTTGAGAGGTTCACTACACATCTCTTGTCTCTTGGATTTACAGCTTCTGGAGCAGACTCTTCCTTATTTATAAGGCATTCTGGTAACAAACTCACTCTCCTTCTTTTATATGTTGATGATATAATCCTCACAGGTAGTGATTCTGCATATATTTCTTATCTAGTTTCAAGATTAAACTCTGAATTTGACATGACTAATATGGGACATCTTACTTACTTTCTTGGCTTAGAAATTAAAAGAACTCAAGACTCTATTTTTGTGCATCAAACTAAGTATATCACAGATTTGCTATCAAAATTTAACATGTCTCATTCTAAACCATGCAACACTCCTCTAGCACCTGGCATCAAATTTCATGCTTTAGAAGGTACTCCACTTAATGATGTTACTTGTTATAGACAACTTCTTGGAGCTCTTCAGTACCTAACTTTCACTAGACCAGATATAAGTTTTGCTGTTAATCACCTATGTCAGTTCATGCATGCTCCCACACACACACACTTAGTTGCAGCCAAAAGAATACTTAGATACCTCAAAGGTACTAGCACACATGGTCTTTTTTACACAAAAGGGCACCTCCCCATTCAAGCATTTAGTGATGCTGACTGGGCAGGTAACCCTACTGATAGAAGGAGCACCACTGGCCTAGTGGTGTATCTTGGTCAAAACCCCATTCACTGGATTGCAAAAAAACAACCCACAGTGGCTAGATCCTCCACAGAAGCTGAATATAGAGCTCTAGCCACTGCAGCTGCAGAAATTTCTTGGCTCCAAATTCTTTTCAAAGATCTAAAGTTATTTATTTCTCAACCACCTTTACTTTGGTGTGACAGTGCTTCTGCAATAGCTATGACTGCAAATCCCATTCTTCATGCTAGAACAAAACACATAGAGTTAGATTATCACTTTGTTAGAGAAAAAGCTCTCAGAAAACTTATATCTGTTAATTTTGTTTCTAGTGCAGAACAAGTTGCTGACATTTTCACAAAACCACTGCTGAACTCACAATTCTGGAATTTGAAGCACAAACTCATGGTTCAGCATTCACCATGAGTTTGAGGGGAGCTAATAGAAGAACTGTGTTGAAAGGCCCAGCCCAGATGATACCAGCCCAAAGAAATCAAGCCCAATTCATTTCTGCTGAAGATGAACCAGCCCAGGGATGTCTCAGTCATCTATTGCAAAGTCTAAGCGCTGAAATATAATTTGTAAGGACTATTTTGCAATCTCCACAAACTAGCTAGGCATCTCTGCTAATGACTGTTCAGTGCATTGATCCAACGGTCACAAATGAGACCGTTGGATTCACCGTGTATTTACAGCCCTTTGTGGCTCTAGGGTTTCTATGGAAAACCTTTAGATTTTCCCGTCTCTGTTCTGAGAATTCCATGAATCTTGTTCTTGATCAATTCAATACAGAATCGTTTCAGTTTTCTATTATCTCTTGTGTTCTTTGAATCTTATCACGCTGCACATTCCATATCCACCGTTTCGGTACGGATCGACCCGGATATTTTGGAGAGTCTAGATAACGTGGAAATACATGAGCCATGTTGATGGTACCAACCACTTGCCACACAAAAACTATCAACTCAGAATTGTTGTATTAGAGAACATGATCAAACCACATCACAGTTTACCCACCACACAGTTAAACTAAAAGAGAAATTATCTTTTAATAAGACCATTCCTCTCCCACGTTCTCCTCTCGACCACGTCCTAATAAAAGAGATCACGGAGGCCTGGTGTGCCTCAGAGCTGGTCGAACAGACTTTGGAACCAAAACCGGAGGTTCAACTCTTTGAACCGGACATTATTAACAAATATAGAAGTATTGGGGTCAGAATGTTATTCTCAAGAGTTTAGTGTCTCCTTTATAAAGTGTCTGGGTGTATTTGTAAGTCTTCACAAACTATTGTGGCATCTCCATCATTTGCAACGGTTATGTGGTAGAATGTGGTAGAAGAAAAAGAGTCTATATGTATCATCCTCTCTGCCGTTTAGGGTTTATGAGATTATCTGTACCATCATGGATTCAATGAATGATCTCATCGTTTTTTTTCAATATTCTTTGATCTTCTTCACAAAACCCTAAGAGGTTTTTCATGGTATCAGAGCTTGGTTCTGGTCTCTGATGATTACTACTACCCCAATCGATTCCATATCCACCACCACAATGACCTCTACAGGCTCTGGTTCAAACCAGAGCAATCCCTTTCTTCTTCTATCCAATATCAACAATCTTATGCCCTTCAAACTCGATAATATGAACTATGTTCTTTGGAAACACCAAATTTCATCAATCTTCAAAACTCAATCCCTCTTTGGACACCTTCATGGATCTGCTCAAGCACTGCCGCTGCACTCTCTCACCGCCGACGGAACTGTTTCAGCAACAGTTGACCCAGATTTCTCTGCATGGCAAACAAAGGATCAAGCTATTCTTACTCTTCTCAGCGCCACCTTGACTCAGGAGGCCATCTCTCATGTTATTGGAACTTCAACCGCTCGGGATGCCTGGTTGGCTCTCGAGCGCATGTACGCTTCTCTTACTGGGGAAAATATTCTTTAATTAAAAACGGATCTTCAAACAATCAAGAAGAAAGGTGATTCAATTGATGTTTATGTGCAAAAGTTGAAGTCTATTAGAGACAAATTGGCTGCTGCCTTGGTTACTGTTGATGATGAAGACATGCTTCTTTTCACCTTGAATGGTCTTCCTGCTGAGTATTACTCTTTTAGGTCATCTTTTAGGATTCATTCCAATCCTATTTCTTTTGAGGAACTTCATGTTTTGTTAAAAGCTGAAGAATCTATGCATGAATTTAATACTACATCTGATATACATGTTTCTGCTTTCTCTGTGTCTGTGAACTCTGGTTCTCAAAACCCCTCTGCAAATTTTAGCCAAACTAGAGGTTATAACAGAGGTCAGTCTCGTGGTAGATATAATCAATCTCGAGGCAGAGGCAGAAATGAAAACCCTAGAGGCAGATCTAATGGTTATATTGGTTATAATCGTGGTGGTGGTAGTAACAATAGGTCTGGTAGAGGAAGAAGCTCTTCTTTTACCACCTCTGGTTCACCTATTAATTGTCAAATTTGTGGAATGGACTACCACAATGCTATTGATTGTTGGCATAGAATGGACCACTCATATCAAGGAAAAATGCCCTCTGAGAACCTCACTGCCATGTCTGCTGTGTCTCACTCACCTATGCACTATACTTCATCATGGCTCTCTGATTCAGGTGCCACCAACCATATGACTTCAGAATTGGGTAATCTGTCACTGGTTGAGCCTTACTATGGGCATGATCAAGTCTCTGTAGGAAGTGGTCATACCTTACCTATCAGTCACTCTGGTACTGCTCTCTTGAACATTCCTCCTCACACTTTTACCCTTTCAAATACTCTGCATGTTCCCGGAATTGCTACAAATTTGTTTTCTGTGCACAAACTTTGTTCTGAACATAACTGCAGATTTGTATTTGACTCATCATCCTTTTATATCCAGGACAAGGGAGCAGGAACTATCCTCTATCAAGGACTGAGTGAAAATGGATTATATCCAACTCACTCATCACACTCTTCTATTTTTCCTCAGAAATTTACATCCAATACTGTTTCTAGTTCCTTTTTGTGTAAGAAAGTTAAAGATACTCTTTGGCATGCTAGGTTGGGTCACCCAACAGATGATAGTTTGAATAAAATTATACCTGTTCATGTTTTAGAATTTGATTCTTCTGTTATGTTTCAACACTGTTTGAAAGGGAAGATGTCTAAATTGCCCTTTTCTGCATCTGTTACTCATACCAAAGATCCATTACAACTGATACATACTGATCTTTGGGGTCCTGCTTCTGTGAAATCATATCATGGTTATAGACATTATGTTCTCTTTGTGGATGATTACTCTAGATACAACTGAATATTTCCTATGATCAACAAATCAGATTTGTATACTGTGTTTCCTACATTCAAAACCAATATTGAAAAACTTCTTGGTTTTCAGATCAAGATCTTAAGAGGTGATTGTGGAAGTGAATATATGTCCTTTATTTTCCAGAAAACTTTGAGTGACCAAGACATAACTCATCAAAAATCTTATCCTTATACTCCACAACAAAATGGCTTAGCTGAAAAAAAAACATAGACATATTGTAGAAACAACTGTTACTCTTCTTGAACGTGCTCATTTACCCAAACATTTCTGGTACCATGCTTTTCAAACTACAGTTTTTCTTATTAACATAATGCCTACAAAGTTGTTAAATTACAAATCACCATTTCAAGTTCTTTACAAACAAAAACCAAATTATGAAGACTTAAAGGTTTTTGGATGTGCTTGTTACCCTTATTTAAGACACTATAACCATTCTAAATTGGATGCTAAAACCACACAGTGTGTTTTTCTTGGTTATCCTCCCAACTACAAAGGTTATATCTGTTATGATAAACACCCAAAAATTTCATATTTCCAGAAATGTCATTTTTAATGAACACCTCTTTCCTTATCATAATGCCTTTGATTATATCACACCTACACATTCTTCATCTTATCTCTCTCCTACTAACACTTCTCCTTATTTTTTCTGTCCTCATGACTCAGGTACCAACATCATCTCAGAACCTTTGAATGACACCACATATGTGCCACAACATGATACAGCCAACAACACCACTGCAGAGCACACTGCTGACATGGATGCCACCTCACATGATGACTCATTTGCTGACTTGGCTCCTCTCAGTTCTGGGATGACACCTGTGGTGGTGCCACCTGTCCCTCATCCACCTGGCACAAGTCATTCAATGCAAACAAGAAGTAAGTCAGGTATCTCAAAGAAGAAGGTATTTCATACAGTTACTACACATCAAACAGATACTACTACCTCTTCTTTAGATCCTACTAACTTCAGAGAGGCTCAAAAACACCCTCAGTGGCTCAAAGAAATGACTGAGGAGTATGAGTCTCTCATAAAACAAAATACTTGGTCTTTAGTACATCCACCTCCCTATGCTAATATAGTAGGCAACAAGTGGGTGTAAAAAACCAAACATAATTCTGATGGCACTATCTCTAGATACAAAGCCAGATTAGTGGCCAAAGGTTTTCATCAATGTCATGGTTTAGATTTTGATGAAACATTCAGTCCTGTAGTCAAACACACTACAGTAAGAATCATTTTTGCTCTTGCTGCAACTCATAACTGGAAAATGCAGCAACTTGATGTTAAAAATGCGGTGAACTAAAGAGACTGTTTATATGACACAACCTCAAGGCTTTGTCAATTCCAAATTTCCACATTTTGTGTGCAAATTGCATAAATCTATTTATGGTCTAAAGCAAGCTCCCAGGACATGGTTTGAGAAATTTACAACTCATTTGGCTCATCTTGGTTTTAACTACTCCTAGGCTGACACTTCACTTTTTATTAGATTTCGTCAAGATAAAATTACCATCTTACTTCTCTATGTTGATGATATTATCATCACCGGAAATGATGATCATTATATTGCCTCTTTAATTTCTCAGTTACAGTCTGTCTTTGACATGAAAAATATTGGTGAACTCTTCTATTTTTTGGGTACAGATTGATAGAAATTCTCAGGGAATAGCAATTCATCAAACTAAATATATCCGTGATTTATTGACTAAGTTCAATATGCAGGACTGTAAACCCATTCCTACTCCCTTACCAGCTGGAACAAAGTATCACTCTACAGATGGTAATATCTTTCCTGACCCTACTTTGTTTAGACAAATCCTTGGAGCACTGCAATATCTGACATTTACTAGACCTGATATAAACTTTGATGTTATCACTTATGCCACTTAATGCATAGTCCTACTAATTTACATTGGATGGCTGCTAAAAGGATTCTTAGATATCTGCAAGGTACTAGAAACTATGGGTTGTTCTATCAAAAAGGGTACCTGCCTATTTATGCCTTTTGTGATGCAGACTGGGCAGGGAACCCCAGTGATAGAAGAAGCACAAATGGGTTTGTGATCTTTTTAGGTCCAAATCCAGTTCATTGGGGGGCAAAGAAACAAGCAACTCTGGCTAGATCTTCCACAGAAGCTGAATATAGAAGTTTAGCCACCTTTGCAGCTGAACTGTCTTGGATCAAAATGATTTTTCATTCTCTTAAAATTCCTATTTTTGAAAATCCTGTGTTATACTGTGATAATCTCTCTGCCATATCCATGTCTGCTAATCCAATTCTACATGCTAGAACAAAACATGTAGAATTGGACTACCAATATGTTAGGGAGAAAGCTCTAATGAAACAACTAATTGTGAGTCCTTTGTCAAGTGCAGGACAAGTTGCTGATATCTTTACTAAAGGATTGCTAGGAGCTCCATTTGCCAAACTTAGAGAAAAGCTCAAAGTTCAACCAGCCAACCTTCCACATACTGCTGCTGGTGACAAGAGTGCTGCTACCGACTCTCATGAAGACAACTCCAGAAAGATCAGTCACAAGTCCTTCTCAGCAAATCTTGTCAAGTCACCCAGAAGGACTCCAAATCATCTAAAAATACAGGATACCAAAATTCAGTCAAATTCAGTTTGGGTCCTTTGGTAAGCACAATCCCAGCTTTGTGCACAACCCCAGCTCAATTTATCAACACCCAACGCCTCTTCTACATCTTCTTTTAGCTTTGGAAGCTTTGACAAATCCCCATTTTTATACTCAGCAAACACTAGCTTACACCAACCTAGTGTTTGAGGGAGCATATTAACAGATATAGAAGTATTGGGGTCAGAATGTTATTCTCAAGAGTTTAGTGTCTCCTTTATAAAGTGTCTGGGTGTATTTGTAAGTCTTCACAAACTATTGTGGCATCTCCATCATTTGCAACGGTTATGTGGTAGAATGTGGTAGAAGACAAAGAGTCTATATGTATCATCCTCTCTGCCGTTTAGGGTTTATGAGATTATCTGTACCATCATGGATTCAATGAATGATCTCATCGTTTTCTCTCAATATTCTTTGATCTTCTTCACAAAACCCTAAGAGGTTTTTCAGACATAAACCGGCAAAACCAATCAAAACCGGCCGGTTCGAAAAGTCGCCAGGGTTAGGTGGACCCGTTACAGGTGGTTTGAAACACAACTACTTCCTCTGTTCTCTTTGAATCTTCACAGTTTTGACTTTTATGACTATTCACGCGGTCACTTTGATTCTGTGATTTTATTAGTAAAACAATCTAATAATTTGATAATCTTTGCATCATGTTGTAGAGTAAAGCCATGAATAAAATAATAATAATATTTTTCTATCCAAATCACCAAGTCAAAGTGATCCGGTTACGGAAAAAAATGTCAACTGTGAACAGAGGTATTATAAATTATAGTCCTCTCAATTTCTTCCAAAATATTTATTATGTTTGCTACGCACTCAAAAACTCTATTACTTTTGTTTCGCTAGGAAATTCCCATTTTGACTTTTTGACAAGAATTGACATTGTGATTTAATTAGCAAAAAGTGACAACTTTTTGTCAATATTTCCATGGTGAAAAATCAAAAAAAAAAAAAAATAATTGTCAAAAAAAAAATGAAAAAACTGTCAAAAAACACATAATTTTGTTATTCAAATCAGTGACATGATTACGATTAAAAAAGTTAACATGAACTTGATGCCCTTATTGAAAAGGATATCAAGTTCCTAAATCATTCTGGGTAAAAGACAATTTGCACCCTCGTTGTTTGGAATATATAAAAAAACCCTGCTATTCGGGGACATATAAAAATCACCCCTGCCAACTAACGGAGCTAACAGATGGGTTAGAAAGACAAAATTACCCTTGAAATGCAAATAAATTACACCACTATAAAACTCACTTCTTCTCCTTCTCCTTCCATTTGTAACCCTAGCTTTTCTTCTCTTCTGTATCCTCCTCCTTCACCTCTCCACCGTGTTCGCTAGCGCCGTCCTCCCCCTCCCCCAATTTCTCGTCGGTGGCTTTTCTTCTCTTCTCTCTCCTCCTCCTTCACCTCTCCACAGTGTTCGTCTCCGCCGCTAGTACCTCTAGGGCCGTCCTCCTCCTCCCCCAATTTCTCGTCGGTGGCTGTCAACCCGTCTCTTCTTCTTCTTCTTCTTCTCCTTCTCTTCCTCCTCTTGCACCCACGACCACCAACCCACCTCCACCTCCATCTCTGTCCCTCTCTCTCTCTCTCTCGGTTCCTAATCCCAAAAGCCACAAACGGCGAGATCTTCATCCACCTCCATATCCGTCCTCCTCTCTCAGCTCCTCTTTCTCGGTCGAAGATGGAGACGACAGCGGCGATGTCCAATCAGGGGACAGAACTGGGTCCTCCCACCGCCTCTGATTTTTATGTCAAGCCCATCTCTTCGAAGCCAATGGAAAAACCAAAGAATCCCACACTAAAACCCTCTGCTCCAGAACCGAAATCTGGTACCAAACGCCCAGAGAAGGTCCAGGACGGGAAATACGGGTCGATAGTTAACCGTCCATAACCAAACACTCTCGCTCTCTCCAGAACCCACCTCATCGTCTTTAATCGGTACCTAACCCACATCTCGAGTTCTCAATCTGATTCTGTCTACGACCGCTGCGATAACCAATATTGCATTTTTATTACATGCTTTTGGGGTTTCTGGGTTTTGTGTAGCAAGTGTTAGTTGTTAGGTTTGTGGTGGCGTTTCTGATGAATTTGGCTTAGAATGGGGCTGTCAAGGAATGGGAATTCTGGTGGTTGTGAACTTGTGGTGATGGCTGTTTGACGTGGTAGATGGAAGATGAAGTTATTGCAGGTGGTGGTAGTGTGTAATGATTCCAGATTGTGATTCAGCTGGTGAGGAAAGTGGTGTTGGTGTTATTGTTGGTGGTGAATCAGTGGTGTGGTGACGGTGGTGGTGGTGGTAGTGTGTAATGATTCCAGATTGTGATTCAGGTGGTGAGGAAAGTGGTGTTGGTGTTATTGTTGGTGGTGAATCAGTGGTGTGGTGACGGTGGTGGTGGTGGTTATGTTTTCGGATGTGGTGGTGGTGGTGGTGGGGATGTGGTAGTGTGGTGGTGGTGGAGGTGGAGGTGGAGGCCAAGAACACCAAGAACACCAAAAACAAGAACAAATTAAACACAAAACACAAATAAGGGTAAAATAGTCATCAAAGGTCATATAGCACCTTACTGACTAACACTAAATAAAGGGTGGTATTTTTTCAACGTCCATCCACTGACATGGGTAATTTTTGTATATCTCCGAACAACAGGGTTTTTTGTATATATTCTAAATAACAAGGGTGCAAATTGTCTTTTACCAAATCATTTTATGTCTGTAGTTGTTGAAATTTATGTAAAGTGTGATACGGAAAATGATAAGACTAATTAAAACTTCATTGATGGTGACGTGTGTTGCATGACGACTAAGTGATACAGTAATCGAGCAAAACAATTATAAAAGAGTATTTCATCCTAGACCGAAAACCAACAAAAGCTTTTTCCAAAGTAGCAAATCAACATCTTTGAATGATAGAAGGTACGCCAAAACCCCTTCAGTTATTGAGAAGACAAGCGAAACGAGTTGAACTTTGCGGAACAAGTCATTGGCTGATTGAACAGGTCACCAGTTCCAGCTCAGAGATATCATAATTTGATTCGGGGGTTGTTTAAGAACAACCTCCATAAAACCCTCGAAACGATCGATATTATTCCTTTGAAACAAACTTAACAAATGGAAAGGCGCTGAATCTGTAGAAATGTCTTGTTTTAGGATCTTGACTTCAGCTGATGGACCTTCCAAGAAATCTTTCGCTTCTTTCCTGCGCAATACTTTTTGAGCGTAGCTAACTTTTGCTACCACTTGGATTTGCGACAATAGGACCTGGTTTAAAACTAGTTGAATAATATCGTTTGCGGCTGCGAAGCTGCTGCACTGTAACCCAACTTCAATGACGACCCTCAGTGAGAAGGGTTGATTTGCGACTAGAGGAAAGTCAAGAACCGAGTAAGGTGATTTAGAGAAATAAGGCTTGCCCAAAATTTGTTTTCTAACCAGTTTTGTTGCCAGGCACAAGCTAGGTAGGGTTTCCTTAGGGTGATTAGTATTGTTTGGTACTCAAAGGGCTTTTCCTGCTGATTGAATCTCTTCTCCTTGACAAGTACCGACTTTGGATGGAGCACGAAAAATCTTCTACGGGGTCTTTACAAACACTATCCCTTCTAATGACAAAATTTGAGAGAGGCACAATAGTCTTCGTTCAAAGCCGAATGGGCAACCATAATTGACAAAAGAATAACAAATAACACATTCTTTGTTCGTTGGTTTACACAGGGGACAAAAAATAATTGAACAAAGTAGTGGGTTGCGATTGTTGCTCTGTATCGAAGAAGATTCCAACACAGAGAAGATGTTGGCACTTGTGTTTCTCATCTTTTCTGATGGGGGTGTATGGAGTATTAGAGTAAAGCCCACAAAAGCTATCACAATCAAGCCCAAAGGGAATAACAGGCCCAATGAAGAACCGGCCCAAGCACTTTGTTGGATCAAGGAGTAAAGTCCCTTACACTTCAGTTGACTATTTATCAAATACTATTGCAACTGTCCGATCTAGGGTTGGACCGATCGGACGGCTACAAGAGATTCAATGTATATACTTATTGTGTCATTTCAGCGGACCTTATGCAATGAGAATAACTCTTCATTTCTCATCTTCCTCGTTGTCTCTCTATGTACTCTATGCCTCCTCTATTAATCACCTATCAGAATTCATCCACCACACCACAGAGATCCAAATATGAAGAAGATGAAGAAGAAAAAGAGCGAAAATGTTTCTGTAATTTTTTTAGAATGAAAATAAGAGTTAATGATGAACATTAAAATAAATCAAAAAGGGAAAGTGTAAATAAACTACCCAGATGAAGAATCAAGCAACCGAAACAAGCCACCTAGGCAAATGACAACTGGACATAACCAGCTTACACTAGTTGCACCTAGGTCCGTACAAAGTGTGCTTATTTGCAGAAACACCCTGCAGATATAATATATTCAATACAACCCCTCAAGTTGGAGTGTCTACATTTAACACTCGCAACTTGGACCTGAGAAACCTGAAAGCTGGCGAGGGAAGAGGTTTGGTAAGCAAGTGTGCTAACTGATGAGAGGTTGGAACAAATATGAGCTTCAACACCTTCTTGGCAACCAAATCTCTCACTATATGTTGATCCATTTCAATGTGTTTAGTTCTTTCATGAAAGACAGGATTTTCTGCAATTTGGATAGCTGAATTGCTATCACTGTAAATAACAGGTGTGGTGGAGAGAAGAATGTGCAGATCATGAAGAAGGAAGAAGAACTACTGAAGCTCACAAGTTGTAGCAGCTAAACTTCTGTACTCTGCTTCTGTAGAAGATCTGGATACCACTCTCTGCTTATTTGATTTCCAGGACACCAAAGCATCTCCCAAATAGACCAAATAGCCACTATTAGACCTTCTTGTATCAATCCTGCCACCCCAATCTGATTCAGAGTAGAGCTTAAAAGTAATGGAGTTTTGGGATCGACAGAATAAATGAAGTTCAACATTCCCTTGAAGATTCCTCAAAAAGGGGTGTAATGCCTTAAAATGTTCTGCAGAAGGATGAGAAACATATTGATAGAGCTTGTGCACTGCATAACACAAGTCTGGTATGGAGCTGCATAAGTGCAATTATTTGCCAATAATGCTTCTGTACATGCTACTCTCAGAAGAAGACAAATAGTTCTTTAAGGATTGTTGCAATTAGAGATTTACCTCCATAGGAACATATGCAGATTTACACTGGGCATAACCACTAAATTGCAAGACATCTAGTGCAAACCCTTTTTGGCAAAGAGTGATACCAGTATCATTTCAGGCTATTTCAAAGCCAAGAAAGAATTGTAATAGGCCAAGATATTTCAATTGAAATTGCAGATTAAATGCTTCCTTCAGTTCTTGCAAAGTTTGAGAGTTATTCCATGTCAATATTATGTCATCCACATAGACAAGTAGGACTATAAAAGAGTCTTGTCTCTTTAACACAAACTTAGTGTAATCTGAAATGCTTTGCTTAAAACCAAGAGAGACATGAGTAGTTGAAAACTTTCCATACCACTGCCTTCAGGCTTGTTTTAGGCCATATAAAGATTTTTGAAGTCTGCAAACAAGAGTCCCTTTCTCATGAAAACTCAAATCAGGTGGAGTGTAACCTTGTGGAATCTGCATATAAACTTCTTCCAATAAATCTCCATGAATAAATGCATTGTTGACATCTAATTGAATGAGATGCCAATTATTCATACCTGCAAGAGCCATTAAACACTTCAAAGTGGGTAGTTTAGCCACTGGAGAATAGGTATATGTATAGTCCACCCTTTCTGTTTGGGTATAACCCTTTGCCACAAGCCTAGCTTTATACCTCTCCACACTTCCATCAGCTTTATGATTTATCTTATAAACCCACTTACAACCCACCACATCATGACCAAGTGGTAACAAAGTGACAACCCAAGTGTTGTTTGTTTCCAAGGCTGAAATCTCTGCCTTCATAGCTTGGACCCATTTGGGGTCTTGAGATGCTTCATGGTAAGTAATTGGTTCTTTAGCACTGTGAACCTCTGCCAAAAAATCCTTATAACCAGGACTAAAAATAATAGAAGCAGAAGAAGAAATATTTGGAACACTAAAAACTAAGTCCTGGACATGAGAGGGTTGTTTGATGGCTCTTCTTGGTCTTGTAGACTGATAATGAAAAGGAAGAGAGATAGCCTCTTCTATAGGTGCAGGGTCTGCAACATCAGTCATAGGAATAGTAGAAGCCTCAGGGAAAAAAGATGAAGAAGAATTCACAGGAGAAACTTCAAAAATAGGTGAGGTGGAGCCTGGCTCAGAACCTACAACTGGTAGCACAAGATCATTTTGAGAAGATGAAGCCATATTTGCAGGAGAGCTAAAAGGAAATACTGTCTCAAATGTGACATTTCTGGAAACAGTAATAGTTCCAGAGTCTATATATAGGCCTTATACCCTTTCATCCCATAAACATAACCAGGGAAAACACTAAGCTTGGCTCTATGATCAAATTTGGATCTACCATGTGTCAAGGAAGAGACATAACATAAGTAACCAAAAGATCTAAGAGACTGGTAATCAGGTTCTTCTTTGAACAAAACTTCATAGGGAGATTTGTGTAGAAGCACCTTTGTAGGCAGTCTATTAATTAGGAAGGCTGCAGTCATCACACAATCCCCCCAAAACTTCAAAGGAAGAGAAGACTGAATCCTCAAAGCCCTGACCACATTCAACATGTAATACCCCGTATTTTAAAATTAGGGGTTATTTGTTTATTTTGGAAAAATATTTGACGATTTAAAGAAATTAATATTTCAAACTTATTCTTGACTTAATTTTATTTTCTAAAGTATAAGGGTATTATGTGGCATTTATGATTATCTAGTATTCCGTTTTGGGGCTATTTGTAATTTATAAAAGTTTGGATATCTTTTAGTACTTGCTATTTTTACTATCAAAAGTGAAAATAAGATAATTGTGTTTATATTCATTAGTTAGTATCGCATTCCAAAAATACCCCTCTTATACGTGTAATCTTGTACTTACCATCAATTTTCAATATTCGCATCTCAACCCTCATTTTATTCATACTTCAATTTCTACCCCAATAATTTGTTGGAAGAATTTTAGTCTCTCATAAGCCCCTCCCCACCACTACCAAAGTCAACACTAATAAAAAAAATACTCCTACCTCTTCCTATGGAGCTATACCCACACATGTACATATATGATGCAACCCCCACACACACCAACACTACCACATCATTTCATCATTCCTTCCACCCTCAAGTATCTCTCTCTCACTTCTAAATTTCGTCCAAAACAATGAGGGCATCATAAACATCACCCTCTTCCTGAAAAACTCACTTCTATCATCTCTTTCTTGCTTCCATTGAAGGAGCTTCAAGTCTAGGGAGAAATCAAGCACTCCAAAACTCCAAAATCTCTATAAGGGCTGGTAGTAAGTGTTCTTTCCTTTATTTTCCCGTTCATATCTTGTGAAAATAGTTGTTGGAATCAAGTCTTGTTTGAAATCTTTTGATTTGATGATGCATGTGTGCCTAGAGCATGAAATTGTGACTTTGGACTTGTGTTTTATCAAATTTTCCACTTGATTCCTCAAATTTCTTGTTTTATTTCTTTTTATATGTTTAAATGGCTGTTTTTGAGCATAGGAACATGTTTCTCAAGTTGCATGTATCATATAAATGATTTGATCAAGATTTGGAGGTTTTAGGGAAACATGCATGTTGATACAATCTGTGTAGTGTGTGAAAAACGTGGTCTCTCTTATACTTTGGTATCTGTAAAATTTTTATTAAACTAGAATTAGAGGGGGTCATTTTGAGAAAAAAAAATCATCTTCATAGCATTCTTGGATAATGAGTAATGGTCATTTGAACTTGCATGTTTTCTGGAACTCTGTTTCAGTACCAGTCTTGGCATTTTCACTAAAAGTATCATTTTAAGAAACTTTTTGAACCCCCTATTTCTTGTGTACTAACTAGACACATATAATATTAATTATGGAGAAGATGAGCATCATTGCTATTCTCCAAGGGGTAGTAATCACCTTTTGAAGTTGAGATTTACTTTCAGAATTGTCTCTGCACAACACTCTTTGTATATTTTATATCTTTATTTTTATAATAGCTATTAATAATATTCTTGATGTTTCAGAAACTAGACACATTTTTCTACCTTATGATAGAGTTTCATAATTTTTAAAATTATTTTGGTATGGTAAATATGGATCCAAAGTCACAGATACAATTCTGTCCAAAATTGTAGTTTCACATTTTTTTGAAAACTTTACTTTTTGAATTTCTATGGAGTTTGTTGGACTTATTTTGATATGTGAGCATCATTTTATATTAATAAGTGACATTTAGAATCATGTGCATATAGAACACGTATTCGACACGTGAGTACACCACTTGAAAACGGGCTTTATTGGGATACTTAAGGATGGACCAAGTCTTATGACCTAGCAAACACCCATATAGGATTAGGGCATTATTTATTTATAAGTAACATCTTTGTGACTAGGGATTTTTAAATTGTGGGGGAAGGATTCGTGGACGAAGGCTTCGTCGACGCCCCTTCGTACTAACTGCTGAGGCGACTTCAGGTGAGTTTACGTGCTTAGCCTTGTGTTCCTAGCTTCTTTCGTTTCGAAAGTTGATTTTATAAATTGTCTTAAAATGTTTTTGTGATTCACATGTTTTACTTGAGTTTGTTTACGTTTTTGAATGTTTGTTTTGAAACTATCACACGATAAATAATAAATCGTTAATAATGTGAAGTGGAAGAATTCGCATGTACCGGATCAGTTATGTTACTTATCACGGGTTTTGATCCCTTGGGTTTTATACCCTAAAATGCGGGACTCCGTGTGCCCCCGACTCCTTTAGCCGTAGGCTGGAGTAATACTTTCTAGATACCACTCCTTTGATTGACGCTCTTAGGAGGGTGTTGCAACACTTAAGGTCTAGAATGTCTGATGTGGTCATGATGGCTAGCGGGACGCGAAATGCGATCCACAACGCTTCGTAGAGAGGTTTGGGTTCTTGAACCCCCTATACACCAGTACCATCTTTTACTTTGTTCTGGTCTACCCGGGTTACAGCGCGACACATTGAACCATTTTGCCCCAATGTTGGAAAAGTAAGACGGGTTGGAATTTAAAATAAGTGGTTTAACTCTTGCGACATTCATAATTGGTTATCGCCGTTGCAAACTCTTATATTGTTTTACTTATACTCTGTTACTATTATTTTATATAACTCGTGATTCAGCAACATATCTCGTACTTCCTGTTTTTACATGCTAAGATGTATCTCACTCAGTATTTTTGCTGATTTTCGAAACTGCGGTTCTTGTTTTCCTTCCCACCGCAGGTCTAGGAGCTGAGTATTTTGGAATAGAAGGACGCGAGACTCACTTAGACTATGAACGCCACCAGTAGTTGATATAGAAATGTTAGTTAACTTTTGTGTAATAGTAATCAGCTAGTGTGTAAGACTTAAAATTTCATGTAGTTGTTTAATAATATAAGTATGTGTTGTGGATTATATTGTTTTTGATCTCCGCCAATTCTATTAAGCATCGCCCTCCCGGTCTCGTCCCGAGCCGGATAAAGGGGGTCGTTGCAGGTGGTATCAGAGCAGTTCTTTCCACTAAGGGATAAAAACCTGTAGGGTAACCTAAAATGAACATAGGGTAAGAAAAAATACAGAAAGCCGGGTACTTGGGGAGTTGGGATTAATTTCCTCATTCATGATGAATTACTACTTGTTATCTGGAATTATTATGTTTCGGGTTGGGGCCCTAGCGCCAATTACATTATATGATTATGAAGCCTTACTTCTATTATCCTTTTTGTGTGTGTTCTCTTTTGTGTATCTCGAAGAGATATATTGTGTGATTGGTAGATATTAAATACTTAGTGTTTGTGACATGTTACTTGTGCTAGTACGTGTGTGGAGGTAAGAGATCTCTTAGGGTAATAAATGGAGGGAGATGAAGCACTACACCCGCAGGTGGCTTTATTGATCAATCAGATGGGTCAGTTTGTTCAGGCAGTGAACAACAGCAACCCAAACAACAGCAACCAGAACAATAACAATAATGTCGTCATCGAACGAGAACCCGACTGGAATAAGAAGATAGCTCAAAGGAACCCTAGTTGCTTTTATGGAAAAGAAGATCCTGTATTGCTTGAGAATTGGATACGAGACTTTGACAAGATTTTTCAGGCCATGGAGTGCCCAGAAGCCCGCAAGATTTACGAAGCAGCATTCTACTTTAAGGGGAAGGCTGATAATTGGTGGACAGCCAATCGAGCAAGACTCATGGCTCAAGAAGGCTTCAACTGGGAGGCACTGAAGACTGAAATAAGGAATACCTTTTACCCGGAGCATGTTAAGGAGAAGAAGTACCAGGAGTTCATCACATTGCAGCAAGGCAACGACTCTGTAACAGACTACTATGACAAGTTTGTGGAGTTAGCCCGGTTTGCTGAGGACACAGTGCCTACTGAGGGGCGCATGGTCACTCGCTTTATAGGAGGTCTGAAACTTGAAATTCAGAGGACGATGCTCACGAGGACCTACAGTACCTTATCAGAATCCTATGGAGTAGCAGCAAACATCTGGAGAGTCGATCAGACACTAGCCTCACAATTAGGAAAGAGAAAGGTGGAAGGCGAAGGAAGTGGCAAATCTAGCCAAGGAGGAAACAACAATCAAGGACCATACAAGAGATTCAAGACTGGAAATGGTGGAGGTAACCAGAACTGGGAATGTGGGGAAAATCGAAACCAGCAACGCAACCTTAACTGCAACAGGTGTGGCTGTAATCATCGAGGATACACTTGTGAAGGCGACGCCTTGACTTGTAGATATTGTGGCATCAAAAGCCACATAACTGCTGACTGTAGAAGGAGGAAGTCAGCTGAAAATTAGCAAGGCCTCAGCGGGCAAGGGCAATCTCAGAACCAGAATGGAGGAAATCAGTTTCGCAACAACAACTATGAAACTGGCAGTGTGGGTCAGCAGGGCAACCATCGTGGCAATGGCAATGGAGGGCAGAATAGAAATATGAGAGCTAACAACGGAGGTGGCAAAAATGGGAACATGAATGGAGGGAATGCAGCTCGGGGCAAAAACCAGAGACCGCCTGGTCAGATCTTTGTGATGAGCGAAACCGAGGCTCGAGCAATAAACAACAAAGAAGGTAAGCATTCTGACCTTAATCTTTGTGCATTCCATTTTGAAAACCCATTGGGAAATTAGTGACACGTCCGAGCTTCGAGGACGAAGCTCATTCTAAGGGGGGAAGGTTGTAATATCCCGTATTTTAATTAGGGGTTATTTGTTTATTTTGGAAAAATATTTGACGATTTAAAGAAATTAATATTTCAAACTTATTCTTGACTTAATTTTAGTTTCTAAAGTATAAGGGTATTGTGTGGCATTTATGATTATCTAGTATTCCGTTTTGGGACTATTTTGTAATTTATAAAAGTTTGGATATCTTTTAGTACTTGCTATTTTTACTATCAAAAGTGAAAATAAGATAATTGTGTTTATATTCATTAGTTAGTATCGCATTCCGAAAATACCCCTCTTGTACGTGTAATCTTGTACTTACCATCAATTTTCAATATTCGCATCTCAACCCTCATTTTATTCATACTTCAATTTCTACCCCAATAATTTGTTGGAAGAATTTTAGTCTCTCATAAGCCCATCCCCACCACTACAAAGTCAACACTAATAAAAAAATACTCCTACCTCTTCCTATGGAGCTATACCCACACATGTACATATAAGATGCAACCCCCACACACACCAACACTACCACATCATTTCATCATTCCTTCCACCCTCAAGTATCTCTCTCTAACTTCTAAATTTCGTCCAAAACAATGAGGGCATCATAAACATCACCCTCTTCCTCAAAAACTCACTTCTATCATCTCTTTCTTTATTCCATTGAAGGAGCTTCAAGTCTAGGGAGAAATCAAGCACTCCAAAACTCCAAAATCTCTATAAGGGCTGGTAGTAAGTGTTCTTTCCTTTATTTTCCCGTCCATATCTTGTGAAAATAGTTGTTGGAATCAAGTCTTGTTTGAAATCTTTTGATTTGATGATGCATGTGTGCCTAGAGCATGAAATTGTGACTTTGGACTTGTGTTTTATCAAATTTTTCACTTGATTCCTCAAATTTCTTGTTTGATTTCTTTTTATATGTTTAAATGGCTGTTTTTGAGCATAGGAACATGTTTCTCAAGTTGCATGTATCATATAAATGATTTGATCAAGATTTGGAGGTTTTAGGGAAACATGCATGTTGATACAATCTGTGTAGTGTGTGAAAAACGTGGCCTCTCTTATACTTTGGTCTCTGTAAATTTTTTTATTAAACTAGACTCAGAAGGGGTAATTTTGAGAAAAAAATCATCTTCATAGCATTCTTGGAAAATGAGTAATGGTCATTTGAACTTGCATGTTTTCTGGAACTCTGTTTCAGTACCAGTCTTGGCATTTTCACTAAAAGTATCATTTTCAGAAACTTTTTGAACCCCCTATTTTTTGTCTACTAACTAGACACATATAATATTAATTCTGGAGAAGATGAGCATCATTGCTATTCTCCAAGGGGTAGTAATCACCTTTTGAATTTGAGATTTACTTTCAGAATTGTCTCTGCACAACACTCTTTGTATATTTTATATCTTTATTTTTATAATAGCTATTAATAATATTCTTGATGTTTCAGAAACTAGACACATGTTTCTACCTTATGATAGAGTTTCATAATTTTTAAAATTATTTTGGTATGGTAAATATGGCTCCAAAGTCACAGCTACAATTCTGTCCAGAATTGTAGTTTCACATTTTTTTTGAAAACTTTACTTTTTGAATTTCTAAGGAGTTTGTTGGACTTATTTTGATATGTGAGCATCATTTTATATTCATAAGTGACATTTAGAATCATGTGCATATAGAAAACGTATTCGACACGTGAGTACACCACTTGAAAACGGGCTTTATTGGGATACTTAAGGATGGACCACGTCTTATGACCTAGCAAACACCCATATAGGATTAGGACATTATTTATTTAGAAGTAACATCTTTGTGACTAGGGATTTTTTAATTGTAGGGGAAGGATTCGTGGACGAAGGCTTCGTCGACGCCCCTTCGTACTAACTGCTGAGGCGTCTTCAGGTGAGTTTACGTGCTTAGCCTTGTGTTCCTAGCTTCTTTCGTGTCGAAAGTTGATTTTATAAATTGTCTCAAAATGTTTTAGTGATTCACATGTTTTACTTGAGTTTGTTTACGTTTTGGAATGGTTGTTTTGAAACTATCACACGATAAATAATAAATCGTTAATAATGTGAAGTGGAAGAATTCGCATGTACCGGAACCAGTTATGTTACTTATCACGGGTTTTGATCCCTTGGGTTTTATACCCTAAAATGCTGGACTCTGTGTGCCCCCGACTCCTTTAGCCGTAGGCTGGAGTAATACTATCTAGATACCACTCCTTTGATTGACGCTCTTAGGAGGGTATTGCAACACTTAAGGTCTAGAATGTCTGATGTGGTCGTGATGGCTAGCGGGACGCGAAATGCGATCCACAACGCTTGGTAGAGAGGTTTGGGTTCTTGAACCCCCTATACACCAGTACCATCTTTTACTTTGTTATGATTTACCCGGGTTACAGAGCGACACATTGAACCTTTTTTCCCCAATGTTGGAAAAGTAAGACGGGTTGGAATTTAAAATAAGTGGTTTAACTCTTGCGACATTCATAATTGGTTATCGCCGTTGCAAACTCTAATATTGTTTTACTTATACTCTGTTACTATTATTTTATATAACTCGTGATTCAGCAACATATCTCGTACTTCCTTTTTTTACATGCTAAGATGTATCTCACTCAGTATTTTTGCTGATTTTCGAAACTGCGGTTCTTGTTTTCCTTCCCACCGCAGGTCTAGGAGCTGAGTATTTTGGAATAGAAGGACGCGAGACTCACTTAGACTATGAACGCCACCAGTAGTTGATATAGAAATGTTAGTTAACTTTTGTGTAATAGTAATCAGCTAGTGTGTAAGACTTAAAATTTCATGTAGTTGTTTAATAATATAAGTATGTGTTGTGGATTATATTGTTTTTGATCTCCGCCAATTCTATTAAGCATCGCCCTCCCGGTCTCGTCCCGAGCCGGATAAAGGGGGTCGTTGCACAACATGTTGGTGTCACTACTAGAAATCTTAGCAAAAGCGTCATTACAATAATGCGGTTTTTGCTAAATTTAATGCTGTATTTAGCAAAAACAGCATTAATTGCAGCATTATAGCTAATGTTGCATTAGCCAGTGCTGTTTTTTCATTGCAGCATTAAGCTAATGCTGGAAAAAAAAGAAGCATTACTTGCAACATTAGTTAATGCTGCACAGTTCTAGTCACACCTTACAACATTTACACACTAATGCTGCATTTTGGAATCAAATTGCAGCATTATTGGACTTTAATGCTGCATTTTTACACATGATTTTGCAGCATTATTACAACATAATGCTGTATTTTACATATTATTTTTGCAGCATTATAGTGATTAATGCTGCAATTTGAGTGCATTTTTGTAGTATTATAAGAGATTAATGCTATTTTTTTATACTACTTTGCAACATTAGACTAATGCTACAAAGTATAACTAACACACCACATTTATGCCTAAAATTCATATAAACCCTTGCACTTTGCAAGAAAAAAACATACAACTAAACAACAGACTTATCACTTGCTAAATCAAAAAAAAAAATCATTACAAATTAATAAATAACTTTGCGTACATTATCGTCAATGTATCATCAAAGTACCATGTTTCCCTACGGCTAACATATACAAAAATTTGGGATACCAAGTCTAATAATATTACAAACTTGACTTTGTTTGCCCAAGCGATCAAAATACCAGGTGCACGATCATGATTTCACTCTTTCCACATGACGCTCCTGCTTGCTATCTTGTCTCCGCCAACTGCACGTTGCTTACTCGAGCGATCAACGTACCCAAACTAGTTCTTCTTACGCACCACCTATAAGAACACAAACCATATCCCAGAATTTTCGAACACTTTCATTCCAACTTTAGCTCAAACATAAGCCAATTCAGTCTACGTTGCTACTGAGATGGTGCCAGTTTTCTTACAAGTTCTCTAGCTTCTTCCTCCTATTTTCTGTGATGTTCTGGGTGGTTGTGAATGGTTAGGTGCTGAACACATCAAGCTTCAATACCAAGCTGTATGGTGGAGGATTTGTGTATAAAATGAAAGGGGAGATGGCACCGTTCAGATTGGGAGGGAGAGAAGATTTTTTTTGAGATGCGTCGATCAGATTCAGAGGGAGGTTTGAGAGGGAGGTTCACCTTGGGGAAAATTTTGAGATTGGGGGGTTTCAGATAGGCGCTTGTTTTTTTTTTTTTTTTTTTTTTTTTTTTTTTTTTTTTTTTTTTTTTAATTGCAGCGCTAGTTTGTTAATGCTGCAAAGTAAAACATTAGATTTGTAAAAAAGCAGCATTAATGTGATTAATGCTGCAATGTGTATGCTGTTTAGCCAAACATTGCAGCATTATTGGATTAATGCTGCAATTTATATGCTGTTTAGCCACAAATTGCAGCATTATTGGATAAATGCTGCAAACTTACAGCATTTAGTTTGCAACATTAATAATAATGATGCTTTAGGGTGTCAATTAACGCATCTGTTCAAATGCTACAAATAAAATGTAGTATTTGCTAAGATTTCTAGTAGTGTGTTTTCTCTCAACTACATAGTTTTGCTCTGTAGTTTCTATACAGCTAAACTGATGCAATATCCCATGAGAACCAAAATAATGTGTGAGCTTAAATTCTGGAGCTTGATCACTCCTGATTCTGAGAACTTTAGAGCTTAATTGTGTAGCAACCATAGCACAAAAGTTTGGTAAGATTGAAGTTGCATCAGATTTAGGAACCAATGGTCTTCAACACTGGTCAAGAAGTACTTAAAACCATCATTAGTAGGTACCCGGTAGGGACCCCAGGTGTCAACATGCACAAGCTGAAATAACTAAGAAGAAATATGACCAGAAGAAGGAAAACTCAATTTCCTTTGTTTAGCTTGTGGACAAACCAAACAGGGAGGAATAGAAGGCTTAGAGTGTCTCATACTCTTAAGCAATGAGTGCAATTTCAGCTCTAATGGGTGTCTAAACCTGTTGTGCCAAGTGCAAACCAAAGGCAGGACATCAGCACTAGCAACAGAAACAGAAACATATAATGAGAACAAATATAAGCCATCCTGTTTCCTACCATACCCCAAAATATCAGAAGAGATCATGTTCCTAATGATGCAGCCAGTAGCTTCACAGATGAATTCACAGTGACGAGATTGAGTTAGCCGTGACATAGACATTATGTTGAAAGCAAAAGTGGGGACATGAAGAACCTGTGTCAAAGTTAAAGACTCAGAGAGCTTCATTGTGCCAATATGATGAACTGCAGCTGTACCACCATTTGGTAAGTGAACATAAGTATTGAAAACATGCACATAATTGCTAAAGAATGAGATGTCATGACACATATGATCAGTTGCTGTCTATTATCTAGGAGACAAATTAAAGCTTTGAACCAGCCATTCCAGATTAAAAAGAGAAAAACTCAAACACTAGCCATGAAGGAGTACTGGGAAGAAGATTCCTGAGAAGACCCATAATGGTGCATATGACTCTCATGAATGTCATGAGATGAAGACAAAGTTCCGGTAGAGGTGACTTGCTTCTGTTGGTTAATGTATTGCATCACCTGCTCACATTGTGATTGAGAAAGTTGAGGTGATGAAGGAACTGAAGAAGCAGTGGTGGCCTTATGAGCTTGTGATTGATGCTTCACAGAAGAGTCCTGAGATGACACATAATTGGAATTCTTTCCTTTGAAACCTGGAGGATAATAATTTAATTTCCAGCACTTATCTTTAATGTGACCAGTACCTCCACAATGGTAACAGAGTGGTTTAGGTCTATTGAATCTAGCATGAGAATGTGTAGATGGAGCTACATTGGCATAAGAAGTACTATAAGAATAATATGGAACTTTCTACAAGAATAGTTTAAAGAAAGTCTGGGGTCATTATGTTATTTCTCATAAGTTTGTCATAGGGTCATATTGTAATAAGTAGAATGTCATAGGTCACTATGTAATATCCCCAAACTATTATGACCGTTCATGAACGGTCTTATCCAGCTGTCTAAACTATGGTTATTCATTAAACCATAGTTAAGTCCTCACTATATATACTATGTATCTACCCAGTTAGGGTTTCTATGGAATGAATACAATTAATCCATCGTTTCGTTTCTTCTTCCCCTTTTCATCTTCCGTCTGGGTTCAAGAACCCTAGATCCCTTTTATGGTATCAGAGCCATAGATCTGGATCTTTTCTTCTTCGTTTGTCTCCAGTTTTGCTGCCTCCATGGCTCTTCAACTGGTGCCGACACCGACATTCACCACAAACCCCCTCTACTTGCTCTCCAACATCAACAATTGATGCCATTTAAGCTCGATGGGAGCAATTATGTCTTGTGGAAGCATCAGCTCACCACGATTCTTCGTACTCAAAACCTCTATGGTTTCATTGACGGCTCCAACGTTTTCCCTCCACAGTTTCTTCCGACTCCGACCGGCGAAGCCCAGACCGCAGCGGTCAATCCGGCGTACACACTATGGATCTCTCAAGATCAAGCTATCCTCACCATGATAAATGCTACACTTACTCCTGAATCTCTTTCTCAGGTAATCGACTTTACCTCTTCCCGGCCGGCTTGGCTTGCCCTAGAACGACGTTTTGCCTCTCCTACTAGATCTAACGTGCTTCAACTCAAGTCTGAAATTCATAACCTCAAAAAGCGATCTGATTCAATTAATGTTTATTTTCAAAAACTCAAAACTTTGCGAGACAAACTCTCTGTAGCTTATGTTTTTATTGATGATGAAAACATGCTTTTATACACTCTTAATGGTCTACCCCCATAATTTAACTCTTTTCAATCATATATTCGCACCCACTCTCAACCTTTAACCTTTGAAGATTTACATGTTCTTCTCCATGCTGAAGAACTAATGCATGAGTCTCAACAAACCACTATTGATGTGTCAAACCCTACAGCTTTTCATTCCACTACTCCTTTACCCTCTGGATCCAGTTCTGTATCTGCAAATTACACTGTTCCCACCTCGGGTAACCGTGGTCGCGGCCGTCATGGTGTTGGCGTCAGTCGTGGCCGTGGTGGTGGTACTGGTCTCTTTGATGGGTCTTCTGACCAACGTTGGAACCACACTCCAAACCCTCGTGGTGGTGGTGGTGGTGGATATCACCGAGGGGGTCGTTCAAACTCCAATTACCGGTCCGGTCAGAAACCCCATGTGACTTGTCAGATTTGTGGTCTTGATTACCACTCGGCCTTGGAGTGTTGGCACAGAATGGATTATTCCTATCAAGGACGTAATCCACCACAACAATTGACTTCCCTCAAGGCTTCTAATCTTGGGTCTGGTTCTGGATCGGTTAATCCCTCTTTCTGGTTGACTGATACTGGGGCAACCAACCATATGACATCTGATTTTGGTGCACTCTCTTTAGCTGAACCATATCAAGGAACTGATCAGGTCACTATTGGAAATGGTCATCAGCTTCCAATAAACAATTCTGGTAAGGCCATTTTGACTACTAGTTCTGGTAATCTTACTTTGCATAATACATTACATGTTCCTCAACTTGCAACCAACTTGATTTCTGTTCATAAATTATGTCTCGACTTAAATTGTAAATATGTTTTTGATGCTACATCTTTTTACATTCAGGACAAGGCTACTGGCTCAATCATTTACAAAGGTCTGAGTGAAAATGGGTTGTACCCCATTCACTCACAGTCTCTAAAGTCGTCCTCTCCTCAAGCTTTTCTGGGTGAGAAAGTCTCAAACAAACTCTGGCATGATCGATTAGGGCATCCATCTAATTATGTTTTGTCAAAAGTTTTGCATAATTCTGTTTCTTCTATTTCTATTCCTTCTGTTTCTGAACATTTAGTTTGTGAATTTTGTTTAATGGGAAAAATGAGAAGACTACCTTATTCACCTTCTACTACAGTTTCTACTTCACCTCTCTATCTTGTGCATAGTGATGTTTGGGGGCCTGCCTCCACTAAGTCTTTTCATGGTTACAGTTTTTATGTGCTTTTTGTTGATGACTATTCAAAATATACTTGGATCTTTCCTTTGAATCATAAATCTGAATTTGCAACAGTATTTCCTAAATTCAAAGCTCAAATTGAAAATTTACTTGGTCACACTATTAAAATTTTACGTAGTGATGGTGGTGGTGAATACTTGTCTATTTTATTTCAATCCTATCTCTCTTCTACAGGTATTACTCATCAAAAGTCCTTCCCTTATACACCACAACAAAATGGTGTGGCAGAAAGGAAGCATCGCCATATAGTGGAAACTGCAGTAACATTAATGCAGCAAGCCTCTCGTCGAAAATATTTCTGGTTCCATGCCTTAGAAACTGCAGTGTTTTTAATTAACAGATTAACAAGCAAGAACACTAATTTTAAGTCTCCATGTGAACTCTTATTTTGCATTAAACCTGACTATTCTGGACTTAGAACATTTGGTTGTGCTTGTTTTCCCAACTTAAGACCCTACACTCACTCCAAATTGGATGCTAGATCCAAAACTTGTGTTTCTTTGGGCTATGCAACTAACTACAAGGGGTACCTGTGTTTTGACAAAACTGCAAGAAGATTTTATATTAGCAGAGATGTATTGTTTGATGAGACTCATTTTTCTTATGCTAATATCTCATCTATTCAAGTCAGTACTGATTCTCCTTGTGAACTTTCAGGTGGCTCTTCCTGTCTCTCTGATGTACCTGGATTTGGACATTTGGGAGTCACAGCTCCTGTTCCTGAACAGCAAACATCATACACAACAAAAGATGATCACAGAACAGATACACCCTCAGATACTACACCTCAAGACACTTCTGCTGCTGTCCCTGATCAGGAGGCTCCAGTGCAGGAACCTGTGTCCTCTCCAAACCCAGTTCCCAGGCATCACATGGAGACTAGGAGTAAGTCAGGCATCATCAAGAAGAAAGTGTGCTACCCAGCTACCTCTTCTCAGAAACAAGGTTTTGTTGGTAACTCTACTTCTCTTACTGAACCTACTTCTTTTATTGAGGCAAATAAGCACTCTCAGTGGCGTAAAGCCATGGCTGAAGAGATTATGAGCCTCAAACATCAAAATACTTGGACTTTGGTGCCTTTTTCACCTAATGCAAATGTAGTGGGTAACAAATGGGCTTACAAAATAAAAAACAACACTGATGGGAGTATTTTACGATACAAAGCTCGTTTAGTTGCTAAGGGTTTCCATCAAACCCCGGGTGTTGATTTTTCAAAACTTTTAGCCCAGTCATTAAACACTCCACTGCTCGTATAATACTTGCTCTAGCTGCTACTTATGATTGGCCTTTACAGCAGCTAGATGTTAAAAATGCCTTTCTACATGGGAATTTACAAGTAACAGTTTTTATGCAACAACCTCAAGGCTTTATTGACCCACATTACCCAAACTACATTTGCAAACTCAATAAGTCCATATATGGCCTAAAACAAGCACCTAGAGCTTGGCTTGAATGTTTTACTTCACATCTGCTGCACCTTGGATTCACTTCCTCTCAATGTGATTCTTCTCTTTTCATACGACACTCAGGCACCAAAATTACTTTGTTACTTCTATATGTGGATGATGTTATTGTCACATGGAATGATACTGAATTCATTCCTTACTTCGTTACTCAATTAAACAAGACCTTTGACATGAAAAATTTGGGCCCCCTCACATATTTTATGGGGCTTCAAATTTCCAGAAACAACACTGGGATTTTTATTCATCAAACTAAGTATATTGAAGATTTGTTATCTAGATTCAATATGTCCTCCTCTAAACCCTGCTCAACTCCTCTCAGTTGTGGTACAAAGTTCCATATCTCTGATGGGACTCCTTTAAAATATGGTACTATGTTTAGATCCCTCCTTGGTGGTTTACAATACTTGTCTTTTTCAAGACCTGATATAGCAGTTGCAGTTAACCATTTGTGCCAGTTTATGCACGCTCCTTCTGATGTGCATCTCACTGGTGCAAAACGCATTATGAGATACTTAAATGGTACTAGACATCATGGACTTCACTACAAAAAGGGTTATCTCCCTATACATGCCTTTTCGGACGCAGATTGGGCCGGCAATCCCTCGGATCGCCGGTCCACTTCTGGGTTTGTTATCTTTCTTGGGCCCAATCCTATACATTGGGCCTCCAAAAAATAACCTACTGTGGCCCGTTCGTCAACAGAAGCAGAATACAGAGCCTTGGCTACAACCACAACATAGTTAAGTTGGTTACTTATGTTATTTAATGAATTACACATTAGAATACCTCACATTCCTAATATTTGGTGTGATAATCAATAAGCTATAGCCATGTATTTTAATCCTATTTTTCATGCTCGCACCAAACATGTTGAAGTTGATTACCATTTTGTACGTGAGAAAGTTCTACTACGTAATATAGGGGTTTCTTTTGTCTCAGGTTCCAACCAGCTAGCAGACATACTCACCAAGAACCTTCCTGCTCCAGCTTTTGAATCCATGAAGAACACTTCATGGTCTCATTCCGCCCATCAGTTTGAGGGAGCATAATAAGGAACCTGCTACAAGAATAGTTTAGAGAAATTCTGGGGCATTATGTTATTTCTCATAAGTTTGTCATAGGGTCATATTGTAATAAGTAGAATGTCATTGGTCACTATGTAATATCCCCAGACTATTATGACCGCTCATGGACGGTCTTATCCAGCTGTCTAAACTATGGTTATTCATTAAACCATAGTTAAGTCCTCACTATATATTCTCTGTATCTACCCAGTTAGAGTTTCTATGGAATGAATAAAATTAATCCATCGTTTCGTTTCTTCTTCCCCTTTTCATCTTCCGTCTGGGTTCAAGAACCCAAAATCCCTTTTAAAGAATTGGTAAGAGACATTATAGCCATTTGAGCTGCATTAGACCCCAAATTGACCTCTCTTTGTTTCTCATGCTGCAAGACTTGAGAAAACCTTTGTTCATGGGAGGAAGATCTTCTGTCAATAGAATTTGCTCCCTCACAAAAGTATAGCCATCATTAAGGCCCATAAGAAACTGCATGACCAGATTTTCTTGTTGCTCAAGTAGTAGCTTATGCAATACATGACATGTACATTGATGACAACCACCACAAGAACACAGACCTCCAACCTTATGATTGCTTAATTCATCACATCAACTTCTGAATTTAGTGAAGTACATGGTCACGGTCATAGCATCTTGCTTCAAATTAGCAAGTGCTTTTTTTTGGTAAATTCGTGGACGATTCTTCTGAGAAAATCGTTCAATAAGATCATGCCAGATTTCATAAGAAGTGGCAGAATACACTACACTATATCTTTGGAAATTGAATTCAGTAACCATGAGATCACCATGCTATCGCAGAGCTTCCACAGAGAATACAAAGAATCAGAAGGATCAGGAGGCAACAAAGAACCAGATACAAAAGCAAGTTTGTTCTTCGCCTCAAGAGCAAGAGTCATAGATCTCAACCAGGTGTTGAAAATATCTCCAATTAAGAGTTGTGAAACGAAATTGATACCTGGATTATCCAAATTGGTGAGATAATACGGAGATGATTTGTAACACCCCCAAAATGACCAAGCCGGAGGCCCGGGGGGTGTCACTCCGTACCCGAGACAAAGCCCGGATACAAGGACATTTAAAAGTGGATCTCAAGCAAACTAAATTAAAAGTTAAACAATAGAACTTTATTACAACTCCAAAGCTGCCTCAAACGTGGGCGCTTAACAAACTAGTGTGTTATAATCTAACAAAAGAGTTCTACTTTTATTGAAATGAAAATTACTAATTTTTTTCTAGGTGATGAACCGCGTCCCCCGCTAAGCCAAATACTCACCACCTGGACCTGTGGTGCAGAAATAAAAAGAAACACCACAGTACAAAAATCAGCATAAAAATACTGGCAAGCAAACAACCAAGCATGTAAAATGATGATGAGGCAGTTATAAAAACAATGACCATTTTTGCGAGTAGGAGTTCAACTTTAAACACATCGGAAGTTTGAATTTGACACTTGTAAGAAAACATGAGAGTTTACAGTACGCAAATTCGAGTTCAATACTCAAGTTGGAAAATCCCAAATTTTCATACTCATTCTTTTTCCCATAAATAACCATTAATTCCAAAATATCACAATTTCAATTAGTTGATACGGGGAAGAACCAATCACTTCGCAAGCATCCAAGACCTTAAGTGTCGACACCCCCTTACAGACTTCTTGCGGTCAGAAGGGTGAGTACTAGGAGCGATCCGGGGCCTTGCAACCGGATTAAATACAATTAATTGGCCAGGTATAACCCGACCAAGCCCAATAGTAACCATGAGACAATCCCGCACAACTCTTCCACTTTACGTTATCGTGAATTGATAACTTATTATGTTATTTCCAAGAAAAGCAGTTACAAGTAAGATTGGATGTTTAAATGACACATAAACACATAGCACGTAATCTATTTTGAGACATGTAAAAAGAAATCATTTGACACGAAGGGAGTTAGGCACACTAGGCCTGGCATGTTTACTCACCTCGTTTGCAAGCGATTACGGCGACTCAATCGTAGTACTCAACGTATGCGTCGTCGGTGAATTCGTCGCCTACAAGTTAACAATACTCTAATTAAATTATAATTTCTTAGTAAGAAAAATACTAAGCTATATTATATGCACATGACACCCCAACGGTTTAAGGTTATAAAACCAACCCAACATCCCCCTTAATTCATACTTCAAAACCAATCCCAAAACCTTATTCCAAAATCCCATAACCTAAAGTATAAGTTATGCCTCAAACGGATAATAATAAGTTTAGCCTCAAACGGATCTTAATTTTGATTCCTGAATCAAAAGATATGCTCGTTTCAAATATCAAATTCCCCTCAAAATACCCATACGGGAAATAACAATTTCCATGAAACGTTTCCCCCAATCATCTAGTTCATCCTACATTCATACTAAACCTAATACAACATGAATACCCACATCAAACAAGTGGTAATTACTAGCTAATCCTATTGTTTCGGCTTGATTTAACCCCTTACATAAACTAGGGTTTATGAATAATCACTTGAACAACGAATAAAGTGATTAGAGATGTTCTACGTGGTGAAGACGGTAATCAAAGTGAGTACAACAAATCTGAAATTAACGAGCAACATGTTACTTACGTGAGATGTGAGAGATTCGAGTGATTGAAGTGATGGAGATGAAGATGTTGGCGACAAATCAAGGGCTGCCGGAAAAATATACATCAACAATCATGGAGGAAGAAGAAGAAGATGAACAAAACGCAGGAAGAGAAGGAGAAGAAGAACGCACAGTAGAGAAGGAGAGAGAGAGAGAGAGAGAGAGAGAGAGAGAGAGAGAGAGAGAGAGATTGAGAGAGGATACGATGAGGATGAAGAAAAATCACAACTGACGTGATTTTGGGTGAGAAAAATCTGTCTGGTATTATTTTTGGGTCAAAAATCATATCAATCAGTGCAGAAAGACACTTATCCACCACTAGTTTAGGTAATAAGACAACTACCTCCCCCAACTTAATTAAAGGCACTAATAACTTTAGATAAAAGACACAAAGACCCCAAATTGCTAGCAAAGCTTTACAAATGACTCCCAACATTTAGATTTCACTCCCAACACAAGTAATAATATCACAAATACCCAAAATATCCATAGTCACATGTCACAAATACCCAAAGTATCCATAGTCGAATATCACGAATACCCAAAATACCCTTAGTCACGAAACGGGGTATTTCATCAGGTGGTATCAGAGCGGGCAATCCAAAAGGGAAAACAAAACCTGTTCGGGTAACTAAAATGAACATAGGCAAAGTGATTAAAATTTGACAAGCCGTTGGGAATTTGGGTAGTATTTCTAGGACTATTATGTGTGTAAATTCTTAGAAAAAATAGGATAGAAGAAGTACGCCCACCAACCCACTCCTAACTAAGAACTTTGGCCTACCCGAGATACTAAGAGATTGGGTTTTGAGGCGTTTCAGTGGAGTCCGGGTTAGAAACCTTTGATCATCCAACCTTTTTGAGGCGTTTTGTTGGGAGTTGATTTCAAAAGTCTTGGTTATAAAATTTAAGTTTTGGAAATAAGTGTTTATTTCATGAGAGTAGTAATTTTTATTTACGTTATATACTTTGTGGAGTAAGATACTTATGAAGTTGTTTTCTTTTGTAGATGGCTAGGACCAAAACGACCCCTAGGAAGCGTGTATTGCCCGTCGAGAAGCACCCAATTGTGACACCATGGGTTGAGGGTGAGGATTTTCCAGCGTTTCGTGATCGCGTCGTTCAGTTTTGTAAGGTTTGTGGAATCACAGTTTTCTCGGTACCGGAATCCTGCGTTTCATGCTTATTGTATGGTGAAGGCACTTCCCATGGGACCTTTATTTGGAGACATAATAGCAAAATATAGCAACATCATGGACAACTACAAACGAATGAATGCTAGGGATTACCTTTACCAAGGTGAATGGAGGTTCAACGCCGACTTCATATGCAATTTGTTAATGGAGGTCCATGTAAAGTGGCAAGGTTACACGGTTATTGAGGTGAATGCTATTGAAGCCAAAGAGGTGATTATCATATACTCTAGTGACGATGAGGAGGTCGAAGAGGATCCAATGAAAGATGTCGATGAATACCCCGAGATTGAAGAAGATCCAATGGATTATTATGAAAGTGAAGAAGACCCAAGTGAGGGTGAGGATATCGAGGAAGACCCCGAGGAAGATGAGGAATTTGAGGAGAGCGACGAAAACGAGGATTAAGCATGTTATAATTCTTTGATTTCCTAGACATTGATACAATTTGAAGTTTTTTTTTGTTTGGAATAAGGCTATGATGCCAAACAATATTTTGAGCTTCTTGAATAATTTTTGAATAGCCACTTTTGGGCTAGAGTTAAATCCTTAGCGTTTTGATTTAAGGATGAGGAATTATGCTCATGTTTTGAGGACCCGATTTGGGAGATTAATAAATTTAGTTCTCTGATTTTGGAGTATGATTTGATGAATTAAGATTGTCATGTGTTTTGTTATCATTGATTGAGTAATTAGAAAGTGTTCATGGAGTTAGAACGCGAAAACCTTGATCTTTGGTGTTGTTGAATCTGCACAGCAGTGAGGTTTTGTTATAGAAGACGTATTTAATTTTGGATTTATTTTTCCCTGAATTTTTCCCAGAGTGTAGACATACCCATGTATCTCTCATAAAACTTTCAGCCCTATATGAGTTCTGGAGAATCAGTTACGAATTTTCAAAGTTGGTGGTTCAGTAGCAGAATTGCAAAGTGACTAGCTGTAGCATTTTTCATTTTTACATATCTTCCAGATCTTGTTTAGTTCTAAACTTTTTATGAAAGTTAGTAGACATGATTGGCTAATACTGGGCTAAAGCCTAGCTCATTTTGAGGATTTTAAAGTCAGTTTAAGGCTTTCCAAAATCAAAGTTTCTGTTCTGGTGGTCTGTGACAGCAGCTGTAGTATTCTCTATGCAACTTGAGTTCTACAATTTAGTTTGAGTTGATTCTTATTGAGTATTAAAGTAGACTCAGAGATGGTGTTTCTTACCAAAATTCATAATTTTTTCTTGTCCGATTGTTCATTTTCCAAATTTTTAAAGAGAGATGACGAAATGAGACGTGATCAGCCTATGTGTAAATACATGCTCATTTGAGTAATTGATGATCAATGTGTGACATTACTTGCCTAATTGCGCGTTACATGCCATGTATTCATGTTTACTTTTACTACATGATGGGCTGTGAATAATACAATAGGTTATAGTGTAGGTATTATGACTGATAGACCACATCGATACTACACCAGGAGGAATTCTCAAGTACCGATGGCAGCCCCAATCAACAACAAAAACAACAACATGGAGCAATTCTTTGCTCAATTTGCTCAAATGGCTCAAAAAATGAACCAGGGAGGGCAGAATGCAGCCAACTGGGCGAAGAAAGTGGCTGACATGAAGCCAGGGAACTTTACAGGCAATGAGGACCCGGTTGAGCTTGAAGACTGGATCGATGAGATGGATAAGGTCCTTGAGCTGGTTGAGTGCCCTGAAAACCGCAAGGTCGTTTGCGCAGCATTCTACCTGATGAATGAAGACAATATATGGTGGATGAGCACGCGTCAGCACTTCTTGGCTCAACCCAATTTCAATTGGGAGGCTCTTCAGACTACACTCCGCACACGCTTCTATCCGGCTCATGTCCAGGATCAGAAGTATATCCATTTTGTGAATCTGACGCAGGGGAATGGTTCTGTGACCGAGTACTTTAAGAAGTTCATGGAACTATCTCGATTCGCAGGTCAGCTGATGCCTGATGAGGCGACCAAGGTTAGGAAGTTTATGTCCGGTCTCGAACTCCATCTGCAGAAGGACTTGATGTGCAGAACATATGATACCCTTCAGGAAGCATATGATAGAGCTGCAGCTGTTTAGCGCATTCAAGAGGCGCAAGACGAGAAGCGAGGAAAACGCAAGATTGAGAGCGTTGTGGGCTATGGCAACAATCAGGGTAAGAACAACCAGGGTAGTCAGGACAAGAGGTTCAAGCCCAACCAAGGAGGAGGTAACCAGTGTCAGTACCGTGGCAACCAACAGAACTCCGGTGACCAGCTTCCTCGCCGCTACATTTGCAAAAGGTGTCAGAAAAATCACCCTGGAGTTGATTGCAAAGGGAATGTAATCACTTGCCATAACTGTGGCAAGAGGGGACATCGGGCTTTCGAGTGCCGTACACGAACGAATGGGAATCAGCAGGTGAACAATGGAGGAAACTATCAAGGAAACCGACAGTTCAATGGCAACAACCAGGGCGGAAACAGGAACAATGGGAACCGCTACAGCCAGAATAATGGGGGCAACAATTATGGAAGACAGCAGGGGAACAACCAAGGTAATGGGAGGAACAATGGAGTTCAAAACAGGAACGGGAACAACAATGCTCCGGCTAATGCCAACAACAACAACAATGGGACTGGTACAGCAGGAACAGCAGCACAAAATGGGAATGTTGCACGGATTGCTGTCATGAGGCAGAAGCAGCAAATGGAGTAGTCACTGGTACATTTCTTGTCCATGATCAACCAGCTTTTACTCTATTTGATTCTGGAGCATCGTATTCGTTTATTTCTTCATCATTTGTGGAAAAGTTGAGTCTCAATAAGCCGTCTAGAATATCCATCCCTGTAGCTACCCCAACCGGTCATATAACAGTGTGTGATACCATATTTGAAGGGGTAGAAGTTAAGATTTCGGCTAGTACCTTACCGGCGAATCTGATACAATTTGATCTTGGGGGGATAGATGTTATATTGGGGATGGATTGGCTGGGTAAATATCGAGCAGTTATAGAGTTTCACGACCAGAAAATCAGGCTTAGAGGCCCAAAGGGGGAAAAGGTTTCCTACCGTGGCATCACGAAGGAACCATGTATCAGGCTAGTGTCAGCTTTGACCATAGTCAACCAAGTAAAGAAGGGGTATGGTGCTTATTTGTGTTATGTCCAAGACGTGTCTAAGAAGGAGAACATGCTAGATGAGATACCAATAGCCAAGGACTTTCCCGATGTGTTCCCGGATGAGATTCCAGGAATGCCACCTAGAAGGGAAGTTGAGCTCACTATGGACCTAGCACCTGGAACAGCTCCAATCTCAAAGGCGCCGTACAGAATGGCACCGGCAGAGTTGAAGGAACTAAAGGATCAGTTGCAGGAGTTACTTCAAAAAGGTTACATAAGGCCAAGTGTGTCGCCTTGGGGTGCACCTGTATTATTTGTGAAGAAGAAAGATGGAAGCTTGAGGTTGTTCATTGACTATAGAGAGTTGAACAGCGCAACGATCAAGAACAAATACCCTTTACCCCGAATTGACGACATGTTCGATCAGTTGCAAGGGGCGAGTGTCTTCTCAAAGATAGATTTGAGATCAGGGTATCACCAGCTTCGGGTAGCCGAGAAGGACATCACGAAGACAGCATTTAGAACGAGGTGTGGACATTATGAATTTACTGTCATGCCTTTTGGCCTAACTAATGCTCCTGCAGTATTCATGGACCTAATCGTGTTATGAAGACGTTTCTGGATCGGTTCGTGGTCGTCTTCATTGATGACATCCTCGTTTACTCAAAGAGCGAGGAAGAGCACCAAGAACATCTCAGGGAAGTGTTGGAGACATTGAGGCATGAGAAGCTGTAAGCTAAGTTCTCAAAAATGTGAGTTTTGGCTATATCAAGTTCCATTTCTGGGTCACATAATCTCAAAAGAAGGGATATCCGTGGATCCAGGAAAGATTTTAGCAGTTAAAGATTGGCCAACTCCAAAGAATGTGTCGGAAATAAGAAGTTTTCTGGGATTGGCAGGATATTACAGACGTTTCGTAAAAGATTTCTCGAAGATCGCCAGACCGCTGACTACGCTAACCAAGAAGACAGTAAAGTATCAGTGGGGCGAAGATTGTGAAGAGGCATTCCAGAAATTGAAAGAAAAGTTGACTACAGCACCTGTGTTAGCTTTACCCAATGAATCTGGCGAGTTTGACGTTTACAACGACGCATCGAAGAAGGGTTTAGGATGCGTGCTTATGCAGGAAAGAAGGGTTATTGCCTATGGTTCGAGACAGCTGAAAACTCATGAAGAGAACTATGCTACGCATGATTTGGAGCTTGCATCAATATTTTTTGCACTGAAGATATGGAGACATCACCTGTATGGATCAGTGTGTAGATTGTATACTGACAACATCAGTCTCAAATACATCTTCACTCAGATTGAGCTAAACAACAGACAAAGACGTTGGCTAGAGATCATAAAGGATTATGACTTGCGTATCCAGTACCACGAAGGGAAGGAAAACGTAGTAGCTGATGCGTTAAGTCGAAAATCGAGCCATACTTTAGGGGCTATGCTAGTTTTGCCAGACTGGCTATGCCATGAGTTCCGAAAACTCGAGATTGAAGTGGTGGAACAAGGTGGAGTAAAGAATATCCTTGGGAATATGACAGTTGTGCCAGAAGTCTTGGAAGAAATAAGGAGTAACCAGCCAGGAGGCGTGAAGTTGGAGAGGATAAAGAAGAAGATTGTGGAAGGTCAAGCAAAGGATTTCAAGATCCATGAAGATGGAAGTATCCGCTATACGGGGAGATTGTGTGTACCACACAAGTGTGCGGAAACCAAGGAGAAGTTGATGCGTGAAGCGCACAACACACCCTACTCAGTACATCCAGGGGGTGACAAACTCTATAAGGATCTAAAGAAGAATTTCTGGTGGCCCAACATGAAAAGGGAAGTAGCAGAATTTGTGGCCAGATGTCTGACTTGTCAGAAAGTGAAGTTTGAACATAAGAGAATGGGAGGCTTAGTCCAACCATTAAATGTCCCAGATTGGAAGTGGGATTCAATTTCGATGAATTTCGTAACTGCTTTGCCGACATCGAAGAATGGGCTGAATCAAATTTGGGTCGTGTTCACAACGTATTCCACGTGTCTCAGCTAAAGAAGTACGTGCCTGTAGAAAGTGCTTTCTGAGCTGACAGATCTTGGCCACGTGGCAACCATCCAGCACACCATATTGTGCTCCACACACACTGGATCACCAGCCGAGCGGATCCATGTGGGGGCTGCGAGACAGAGCCCTCGCATACCACTGCGCGGGACTTGTAGGGACTTAGTGGTTTGGAGGCTAGAGTAAGCCCTGTCGCGTGCGAGCCAAGCCCGCACGCGACCTTTAGTAACTGCTTTGAGAGATTTATGGCACGAGCTCCATAAACCCGGTCAATCCGGTCAAACCCGGTCAACCTCGTAACGTTTCGGTATTCGCGCACAACGTGCTGTAACGGTCCCTATATACTCGGACGAACGTGCCGTTATGGTTAAGCTAATTAAGCCGCCATTAATGGGCGCATTAACCACACTACAACGCTCACGTTCTCTGCTATATATAGGATGTTAACCTTTCCATACAAAAAAAAGAATGCACTAGCCATACGCGGAAGCTCTGCCGAACCTCTGTCTCTCTCTCAGACATTACTACTGCCTTACTCTCTCCCTACACACAACCCAACTCTTCCTGTGCAATCTCTGATCCTCTACATACGGTGTACACGGAGGTCTCCCCGCCGGAATCTCTTGTGCACATTTTTGGTGAACCCGACGTGAACTTACCAACAAAAGCAACCATGTCTCAGGAGGATGATGTTGGCAACAGATCGCCTTCCACCGAAACTGCCTCGGGAGAGGAGACCCGCCGTACTCCTGCGACCCCCAGCGAAGCCCCGACGTTAGAATCCTTGGACGCCACCATCCAAGGTCAAGCAAAAGCTCTCAAAGCCCAGTCCGCGCAGCTAGAACGGATATTGGTCGTTCTGGGCACCCTTGCACCAAATCCTTCAACAATCACTGCCGTCTCTCAAGGAGGAGGAGGCCCTACCGCTCCAAGATTGGGAGTGTCCACCACACCTCCCAACCCTAACCTGCAGACTCCGCCGACGACTACGCAGCTGCCTTCGATTCAGGGGTCAACAGCCCAGATGTTGCCTCTCACTGCTCACTCTCCTCAACCTTCGGCTTTGGCATCCAACACGGCTTTGCAGTACCCCTTGCCTCCTCCAACGGCGATCTGGGGCAATGCGAGCAGCCAATATGTCCCCAATCCTTCGGCGGCATATGTGTCGCCTCTGCCTGCGGCAACCCCTCCTCCTGCTACCGAGGGAAGCATTCCAGAATGCATGACGTCTCTGCAGAAGCGCATGGACACTATTCTGGCTCACCAGTCATTCGCGGATACCATTATCCCGAAGCTAGACAACGATCCACCCATCCCGCGGGAGATCTATCTCATGCCTAACCCAGTGGGGTATAAGGCTCCTAAATGGGACAAGTTCGAGGATGTCAACGGAAACGCTCATGAGCATGTCATGCATTTCATTGGCGTCATGGGGCCATACGGAGCTGATCCCAAACTGCTGATGCGAGAGTTCCCAAAATCCTTGGGGAACGTAGCGTACAAATGGTACCGAACGTTGGAAGCCGGATCCGTGAAGACTTGGGACGACATGGTCCAGAAGTTCTACACCAAGTTCTTCCAGATGGAAGAAAAGGTGACAATGATCCATCTCTCGCGGATGTATCAAAAGCGCGAGGAGGATGGGATCACTTTCATCAAGAAGTTCAGGGCGAAGTCCTTGGAGTGCAAAGATCCAATGCTCGAAAGCCGGCTCGTAGAGATATGCCTGCAGTGCATGCGAGACGAATACAAAGGTATGCTCATCAATTTGCAAACACCTACGTGTTCAAAGCTAATTGAATGCACGAAGAACATCGAGCCTATAGTCGAGAGGCAGAAAAAGAAGAACGCTCCGGAACGATCTTCGAGCGGCACCACCTACAAGATCGGGAGATTCAGTTACAAGAGGGGACACGAAGCTGAGGTCAATACCGTTTCACCCCAGAAGCAAGCGAAGGTTGTGAAATTCGACGTACCACCTCTGCCATGCTCGGTAGAGGAGGCAAGCGACCTCTGCAGGCAGTGGCGCAAGGACGGTGTCCTACCGCCGCTCGAGAAGATACCCTCCAAGGAGATGGTAAGGGACCCTAAGTGGTGCGAGTACCACGGCTAGGTCATGCACCCCACAGCGGAATGTAAGAAGCTAAGGTTTACATTCGACCAGAAGATGAAGAACGGCGAGCTGATCGTCAGCGATCACAGGAAGGATGTGCGCAACAATCCGCTTCCTGCCCATGCGGAGCAAGACTCAAAAGGCAAAGAGGTCGCCATGATCTCGATCGTAGACTTGGAAGAAGTCGCAGAGGATGGCCTGCCCATCATTGCCGAAGTCCATAATGACGAGGACTACAGTCTAGACACAGAGGATGAACGTGCCGATCGGATGAAGGGGTCGCACGGCTTTAGCAGATTCTTCGACGAGATGAACTTCTCCGAGAAGTGCCGGACAGATATGATGAAAGCAATCTTGAGGATAGCGGAGGACTATGAGGAGGATCTTGTAGTTTCCAACGGGCAAGTCATCAGGGCGTCTCGCTCTACAGAAAAGATTATGACCTTTTCTGCCAGCGACAAGAAGACAGATGCGAGCCACCAGAGGCCTCTGTACGTGACAGCCATCATCAATGGTGTCGAGTTCAAACGAGCATTTGTAGACGGAGGAGCAGCGGTCAACGTTGTTTCGCTCCACACACTGAAGCTAGCAGGGATCCCCGAGCACAAGATCGTCAGGCGTCCATCTCCGCTGATGGGATTTGGAAGTGACTCTATAATGACGATTGGATGGATCCGCCTGGGCGTGCAGATTGGCAAAATCAAATGCTCAGCGAAGTTATATGTTATAGATGCGAACACCACATATCACATGATCATAGGTCGAGCCTGGATTCATCGCTTCGACGCGGTTCCTTCAACGGCTCACCAGGTTATGAAAGCTATCTGGAACGACAGAATAGTCGAGATACCGGCTTCGACGAATCCATTCAACTTGGATGAAGCACATCTTAGCGAGGCAGTATGATTCACTGAGATGGCGGACGAGCAGACACCGGGACCATTCAACCCTACTCCTTTGCCTCTCTGGGAGGACATCAAGGACCAGTCGCCTGCGGGAGTAATGGTGACAGGGGAAGATGCCAAAGAAAAGCCGCCTACACGCGAAGAGGCGCCGCGTATCGCATACCATCGAAAGAACGTGTACACTCTGAAGAGAATCGCAAAGCATGACCCCGAAGGCAAGGAGATAGAGAGCTTCTAAGCCAATGGGAAGAAGTGCTATCGCATATGAAGGTGCGCGGGGATGTCCTCACACGGGCATGGGGATATCCCTGGGCAAATCAATCAAATCGAGCAAATTGCGCTAACGGAAAAGCCAATCCAGGGCGCTCCGGATGAGAAGCTCAAAGAAGCACCTGAATGCATGGAAGATAGGCCCAGACCACAGAAACAGGAGCTAAAAGAAGTGTTCCTCAGTCCGAACGAGGAAAAGAAAAGGCCAGTCTTTCTAAGTGCGGACCTCACAAGCGAGGAGGAGCAAGGACTGCTACAGCTCCTAACCGAGTACAAAGATGTATTCGCATGGGAGTATGATGAGATGCCAGGACTGGATACAAGCATCACTATGCACCGCTTAGACATCATTCCAGGGTCTAAGCCGGTAAAGCCGAGCACAAGAAGCTTCAGGCCGGAGCTTAACGTGAAAATCAAACAGGAGATTGTCAAACTCCTGGATGCCAAGTTTATAGAGCCGAATCATCATCCCACATGGCTGGCCAACATAGTGCCAGTGGTAAAGAAGAACGGACAGCTTCGCATCTGTGTGGATTTCCGGGATCTCAATCGCTTCTGCCCAAAGGACGATTTTCCACTGCCCAACATCGATTTTCTTATCGATTCAACAGCGGGCCACGACATGTTCAGCTTCATGGACGGCTTCAGCGGGTACAACCGGATCAAGATGGACCCTGAAGACGCGCGGAAAACTGCATTCATCACTCCGGTGGGGATGTTCAACTACACAGTGATGCCGTTCGGTCTCAAAAACGCAGGTGCGACTTACCAGCGGGCCATGATGGCCCTGTTCCACGACATGATGCACAAGGAAGTGGAATTCTATGTGGATGACCTGGTGGTTAAATCCAAGCACGAAGCAGATCACCTGGCGGATTTGCGGAAATTGTTCAATAGATGTAGACGCTTTCAACTGAAGATGAATCCCATGAAGTGTGCATTTGGGGTGACATCAGGAAAGTTCTTGGGATGCGTAGTCCATCGCCAAGGAATCGAGCCTGACCCTGCGAAAGTATCAGCCATCACTGGCATGACGCCGCCCCATAACCAAAGCGCCTTGAAGACATTTTTGGGAAAGCTATCCTATCTGCGGAGATTCATCCCAGCGATCGCCGAAATCACCTGCTGTTTTAGTGCCCTTCTCAAGAAAGATGTCGTATACAGCTGGGCTCCGGACCACGAAGCTGCATTCAAAAAGCTGAAGGATCTGCTGACGTCCTCAAAAATAATGATCGCACCTCAGCTGGGATCACCACTTCTGCTATATCTGACGTCAACAAGGAGGTCCATAGGAGCACTCTTGGCTCAGGAGTACGAAGGCCAGGAAAGGCCTATCTACTACATCTCTCGCATTGTGCAACCTGCTGAATCAAGGTACACAGACATCGAACGTCATTGCCTTGCTTTGTTCTTCGTAATAGAGAAATCGAAACATTACTTTGCGTCGCACAAAGTAGTAGTGGTCACCAAGAGTGATCCCATACGATATCTGCTAACCCACACTACTCCTGGAGGAAGATTGGCGAAATGGTACATGACCATCTCTCAATACGATATCACATGCGTGCGACCGCGAGCGATCAAGTCGCAGGCGGTAGCGGATCTGTTGGCACAGTTCCCCGACAACAGCCACGAGCCCGTGATCGAAGAAGAAGTCGAGGGGCCTGAAATCTATGCAATCGGCGTGCCCTATTGGACACTCCATTTCGACGGTTCGTCAACGAGGAAAGGCGGAGGCATTGGGATAGTCTTGACCAAGCCAGATGGGGAGGTCATACAGATGTCCGCAAAGCTCAACTTTGCAGTCACCAATAACGAGGCAGAATATGAAGCCCTCATAGCGGGACTGCGCGCAGCAAAGGCTTTGGAAGTAAGAAATCTGACGGTCATGGGAGACTCCAAGTTTATCGTTAAGCAAGCCTCAGGCGAGTACGGCTTGAAGGAGATTAACCTTCTGTCCTACCGGACTTTAGTACAAAAGCTGGTGCAGCAATTCTGCGATGTGAGGTACGAGCACAAGCCCCGAGCAGACAACAGGCATGCGGATGCTTTGGCAACCTTGGGATCTAAGGTCAGTACAGACAAATGTCCTGCAAGGATCTCCATCGAAGTGCGAATGTCGTCAGCATTGACAGAAGATGCGTGCGACAACGAACACATGGAGGACACGGACTGGAGAAAAGTGGTCCTACGAGCTATTGCAGAAGGCACAAGCAGTGAAAGCTGGGCACTCACAAAGGGGTACTGCATACATGATAACACCCTCTACTACAAGGGTCCCGGCGGAATACTCATGCGATGCGTCTCCGAGCAAGAGGGACAGCTGTTGTTAGAAAATATTCACCAACATGCTTGCGGAGAAAGTGAGGTGTCAATCTATCGGAAGGCTCAGAGATATGGCATTCATTGGCCAAGCATGTCAACAGCCGCGGCCCTGATACAAGGGAAGTGCGAAAGTTGCGCACTAATCAAAGATTCTCTACTCATCGCTCTAACTGATGATGACACGGATTGGAGGAAGCCACTCTTTGATTTTCTCACTCAGGGCACCGTGCCCGAATCGAGAAAAGAAGCCGAGAAATTGAAGAGGAAAGCATCTCGATACGTAGTACAAGAAAACCTGCTCTGGCGAAGAGGTCATGAGGGCAACTTGCTGCGATGTCTAGACGGCAGAGAAGCACAAGAAGTCATGGACCTTTCTCATCAGGTGGAACACCAAGGAGGTGCGAAATTATGCAGGCAGCTCCTCTCAATTGGATATTTCTGGCCCACGATGGAGGTTGATTGCCGCACCAAAGTGCGACGCTGCCAGGAGTGCCAATTCAAAGGAAACCTAGTGCACGCTCCCGCCGTGGATCTACATGCATTGGGAACACCATGGCCATTTCACACATGGGCTCTGGACTTCATCGGTCCCATCCGACCAACGTCACACGGGAATCATTTTATTCTCACCGCAACTGAGCTATTCACCAAATGGGTGGAAGCAATACCACTGAAGACGGCAAATGCGCTAGCTGTGGTCAACTTCATCCAAGAAAGCATCATATGCAGGTTCGGAATCCCAAACACCATTCTTTCAGATAACGGTACTCCCTTTGTTAATCGCCAGGTAGCTGCGAAGTTAGCAGAGTAAAATATCACGCAAATATGTTCCACCCCCTACTACCCGAAGGGGAACGGGCAAGCCGAAGCGACCAACAAAACGCTGTTAAGGATTTTGAGCAAAATGGTCGCAGATGACCACAAGAAGTGGGCTGATTCTCTAGGCATAGCTCTGTGGGCCTACCGAACTTCCCCAAGGACACCCAAGGGGGCCTCACCATTCCTACTATGCTATGGGGACGAGGTCGTGGTACCTGCGGAGGTGAGAGTCAATTCGGCAAGATTGGCCTTCCACGCACTCTACGAAAATCAACGTGATCATGACTTAGTCTTGCTGGAGGAAAAGCGAGAACAAGCCAAAAGGACCAACAAGCGGTATCAAGAAAGGATTGCCCGCGCTTACAATAAGACGGTCCAGCGAAGAGATTTCGCAGTTGGAGACTTGGTCCTGCGCGCGTCTGACCACTGCATGCGAGAAGCGGCTCACCCAAAGTTCGCAGCCAATTGGGAAGGACCCTTCGAAGTCACAGAAGTCTTCGACAGTGGATACTGCAGCATACAAAGGTTGCACGGCACGACCTCAACCCCGAGTTCAGTCAACATGCGCTGGATTAAGAAGTACTATCCCTGACTTCTCTCATTTCATGCGTTTTATTATAGAGTCGCTTAATGTCTTGTATGGCTACGATTTACACAATCTCCTCTCCCATATGAGAGGATTGTAATCCCATCTCTCCCATATGAGAACGTTATAATAAGAGAATTCTCCCAAATGAGAACTTCATATTTCTGGATGTCAATTTTGCTTCATTTTAGTTTGTTATAACTGTTAACAATGGGTTATCCGCCACAATAGCAGCCCATACGAAATGCGATCTTAATTGATCATCTAAGCCTATCTGTCACGATAGTAGCCCATACGAAATGCGATCTTAATTGATCATCTAAGCCTATCTGTCACGATAGCAGCCCATGCGAAATGCGATCTTAATTGATCATCTAAGCCTATCTGTCACGATGGCAGCCCATACGAAATGCGATCTTAATTGATCATCTAAGCCTATCTGTCACGATAGCAGCCTATGCGAAATGCGATCTTAATTGATCATCTAAGCCTATCTGTCACGATAGCAGCCCATGAGAAATGCGATCTTAATTGATCATCTAAGCCTATCTGTCACGATAGCAGCCCATGCGAAATGCGATCTTAAGTGATCATCTAAGCCTATCTGTTACGATAGCAGCCTATGCAAATGCGATCTTAATTGATCCTCGAAGCCTATCTGTCACGATAGCAGCCTATGCAAAATGATCTTAATTGATCTTTCAAAGCCTATCTGCTACGATAGCAACCTACGCGAAAAATGATCTTAATTGATCTTTCAAAGCCTATCTGCTACGATAGCAACTCATGCGAAAAATGATCTTAATTGATCTTTTAAAGCCTATCTGCTACGAAAGCAACTCATGCGAAAAATGATCTTAATTGATCTTTTAAAGCCTATCTGCTACGATAGCAACTCATGCGAAAAACGATCTTAATTGATATTCTAAAGCCCATCTGCTACGATGGCAACTCACGCGAAAAAACGATCTTAATTGATCTCCTGAAGCCTATCTGCTACGGTAGCAACTCATGCGAAAAATGATCTTATTTGATCTTCCAAGCCTGTCTGCGGTGATAGCAGCATTATACAAATGCGATAGCAATATTGTGTAAAATGATCTTAAGTGATCTACAAAGGTATATCTGATGAGATAACACCCGCACTTACATCTGAAAGCAAATCACAAGCCCATCTGCCAAGATGGCACAACTGCGCAAGTACGATCTCGAACGATCTAATAAAACATATGCGAATTTATATGGCAGATAGAAAATGCGAAACATGTATATAGCATTGTGCAAGGCGAAATATGCCGATACGCATGCGAAATTGTATTTTGTTGCAACAGCTCAGCAAATAATACAAAAGCTATTTATCATAATGAGTCGAAAAGACTTACAATTTATCTGTCTAGATAGCAGCTTACAAGCGAAAAAGCTCAAATCTAACTACGCAGCCAACATGGCTTACAATACATTCGAAAACTAGCTGACAAGCCAGCAGAGACACACCACGCGAATCCTGACTGAAAAGGATGAACCCAACGGTCCTAACTCCGTCCGTGCGATACCCAGATCTGCGGCCAAAGATCTGTAGCAAGTAGGATGCTTCGGCGAAGAGAACAACTCGCCATTAGCTGCATCCATGGCGGCAATGGTCTGGGTGGTCCTATGTCCAAGATCTCAGGATCTGACAAGACCCCTGTCTGATCAAGATATGTACCGGAGGAACCTCCTGTTCCGGCGCACACAGTCGCCCAGAACAGGGGAAGCAGTCATTCCTCTGGTACTGGGTTCCTTGTCATGATTGACAAGGGCATTGACAAGCCTCCTGAGTTCAAGAACGAAGAGGCAATAAGTTCTCCTCCAGGGATGCTGGAGGAGAATTCCGCCGTTCATTACGAGACGGTAGCACGGTCACTCCGGCGCTGCACCTCACCGGGAGGCGGCCGAAAACATGACCTGCAAACATAATACACGAAGAAAATTCTTCGAACACACATGAGATATCATCTCCATCTTCTTTATGATGGTTATAAAGAGCAATAAGCCTCATAAAGTGGATCTTGGAAACTATTTCTACAGCACAAAGCGCAAACTCAGTATTCACAACTTGAAGTTGCCATGAATCAACGAAAAACAAGCGTTGAAGCCAGCAGTCGTAAGAACTCACGGCAAAGCACATTTTTGGGATGAAGAACCCAAATGGCAAAGACAGGGTTTATATAGACCTTGTGGAGACTCTTAAGTTGCTAAAATGAGTCAGCAGAATTCGAAAGTTGCTCGCACTTGGCATTCATCTCATGATAGAGCTTCAGAGCTTCGTCAACCTTTTGCTTTTGCTGCTCCACCTTCTGCTTCTCAGCTGCGAGGTTCTGGTGGCCGAGCTTCAAAGTTACGGCTGCGCGAATCAGAGTAACTCTTTTCATAAGAAATCTGAAACCCAGTCTGCCTTGAACTTTGGTAAGAAGATTTTGGCACATGCCACAAAGCAATTCAGCACTCTGGACAGAAATGGTCGCAGGCGTGGCCGCAGACAGCTGCTCCAAAATCCAAATGGCTTCGGTAAGAAACAGCCTCCTGTCAAAGGGCCCTATCTCCAGAGATCTTGCAAATGATCGGGGGTAGGTGAGGCGCATCCGAACTAGCCAGTCCACATCAGTTTGCTTCAAACCTAAAGCAATGTCAAGGCTAAGTTATGCTATCAAACTCGCAAATGAACAATGCGAGATGCAAACAGCGAATCACTACTTACCTGTTCCTTCAAGAATCTCGCGAAGAAAAGGAATGCGCATTGCTGGAGTAGTTGAAGACTGCCCTCGTTCCATAGCTCTCCTGTCAGCTGCGAGCTCTAATCCCTCATAGTTAGGAGGAAGAGTATAAGCCGCACCAGCTGCGACTGCATTCCCAAACTGCGAGCCCCAAAAGCTCCACGCAGGAAGAGGTGCCGCCGACTCAGTGATCGCCGGAGGCGAAGTGACAACTGAAGATGCTTGGCGTGGGACGCTCTCAGATGCGAAAGCATCAGCAGCACTTGTTCTTACTTCCTCAGCGCCAGTATGGGCATCTTCCTCCATTAGCACAGCGTCAGCTTCAGCATCATCAGAAAGTTCGATGATGTCCTCAAGAGGCTCTCCTGCATATTCAGCAGCTGCGACGGGCTCCTCGGTATAGGAACTCGAAATCGGAACATAGGACGCAGAAGGCTGACTTCTTTGCTCCAGCGCAGGTTCCTCAGCATTGCCTGCGATATTAAATGCGATAGTATGAGGTAACTCGTATTATAAGTTATTTTACTATCTTTACTAAAGCTAAGAGCAAGCACCTCCACGCGAAGGTGGGATTGAGGTATCTTCGTCATACACTAAAGACGTGGAACCATGCCCTATTAGCGTGTCCTCATTAAGCAGGTCCTTAAAATGAGCGTGACCTGGGACGCGAAGAAACCAGTCATGTTTCTGTTTCAAGTTGCTAAGGTCTAGCACATGCATATCGCTCAAATGATTACCTGAAGGTTCTCCGCACTTGCCTACTAGCCAACTGCGAATGTCAGCCTTTGACAAACCATGCTTTAACGCACCCACAATAACGTCTCTATAAGTTACTGCGAGATTGAAGATCTCACCATTATCGCCGCCTGCGATTTCTTCAAAGTCTGCTTGGGCTTGCTCCAGGGCTGCTGCATCCTCTTCTGGAACCGCATCCTCCTCCTCCGCCTGAGGAGCCACTACTTCGGGAAGCACATCTTCCTCGTCAGCTGGACGCACTAAGTCGTCAACATGTTGCTCTTCGAGGCTCCGCTGTCTCACACGCTCGAGCTCCTCCTCTTCCCGCTGCCTTCTCCTTTCAGCAGCTTCCGCGGCTGTCTTCCTGGACTCAGCAAGAACGTCCTCGCTTATGGGATCGTCTGGAATGCCAGAATGGGTATCTCTCTTTTGTCTCTTGGCCAAAAGGCCACCGATGATCTCATCATCATCATCATCTGCGAAGAAATGATTGGTTTAAGAAAGAATTGCAAAAGAATTACGATAATGAGAAGGGAAACGCGACGGAGGTACCTCCTGATTCTTCCTCATGCATCACAATTGTTCTTTCTTCTTCTTCTTCATCACTTTCTCCGGGCTCCTGCCTCTCTTCTTCTTCCTCCTGGTTGAATGGAACGAAAGTCTCAACTGGGAGCTCCTTCCGCACTTTGCTGGGCATGCGACCTTTGCCTTTATCCTTGACAGAAAGGGACCTCGCCGGAGGAGAAGTTGGAGCACTTATAGGGGAAGAAATTGTAATTCCATTTTGCCTGGGTCTCTTCGCTCTCGGCGCCGCAGTCGCTGGAGGGGACGGATCATCTCTGGGAGGAGACGAGGCCGGAGCATTGTCTATCAGCGAGTCAGCAAAAGCGTTCATGACTGCGCGAATCCTGGTTTCGGCCTCAGGGTCCATCCTCCATGCTAGCAGGAACGACTGTTTTTGCCTTCTAGTGGCAACAATGGTGTTAACCAATGACTTGGAACGATCACCAGATGCGAATCTCCGCACATGACACTACAGCAAACAGTACAGAATAAAGGTGTCAGCATAGGGAAATCAAGAAGCTTAACGCACGCGGAAAAATTGCTTACCTTAGCAAATGCCTCGCTATATCTGACGACATGCGTTTCGCCCTTCTTAACTGCGGCGATCTTTTCCTTCAGAATGACGTCAGGGCACAAATGGTTCTCATGATCCAACAAGGAGTAGCAACCATACTCAGACTCGCTCAGACTGCAATTGGGGCAAAACGGAAAAGAGTTTCTCTTGATCAATGGAGCTCTACTTGGCTGAGCGGCCGACTGCGTCTCAATCCTCGTTTGCTAGGCGACCCAGTATGCGAGCCAGTTCTGGGAACAACCGCCCTCACGGGTACCTGCAGGCTGCTCAAAGGGAAGATTGTTCATGAAGACTGTCTTGCACTCCTTTGTTAGCAAGCGCTTATAGCAACCTCTGATAATGGACTGGGGCCAGATCGATGGTGCCACTGCATCAAAGCCGAACTGGGGAGAAACTCGAGTGGGGTCAACATCCACGGTAATCCTCTCATACCTTGGAGCGAGCTCACGAATATGCTCTGCGAGGGCATGAAGGGAACCTCGCAGACACCAGCAAAAGAACTCACGATAGCGCTCATGGAAATGCGACCCCTCTTCAAAGAGGAGCTCTTCTAAAAAGACAACACCCTTAGAAGGGTACAGCTTTGGGAACCATCGCACGTTCTCGATGCGCGTGGCATAGGGCCTGGCAGTGAACTCTCGCCGCTTGTCACAGATCAAACTCCAAGCGCACTTGGTATTGTTCGCTCCGAACCATCTCGCAGCTCTGCCACTGTTACGCTCGTCCGTCTCGCCTGGGGGACACCACTTGTTGGGCTTAAGAGCAGTTGGGGCATAGGATGGCCATCGCTCGAAAACCCACATCGTCAAGAAAGAAATGTTGACAAAAGTCAGTATATCAAGGCGGCCACGCGACTCTTTCATGGCCAGAACCAGCTGATCCAATCTGTAATACAATGTGCCCAAGACCAGGGGTCCGAGTGCGACTCTCTGGCCGAGGGCGAGCCTCACAGCAAGAGGCAGAACGTGGTAAAAGACCCCATCATGTGGGTGACCGTCAATTAAGTACCTCGACAACCATGCACAGAGGAAAGCACAAAGGGTCAGGTGATAGCCTTTACCCTCCACGTAATTCTTGGCCTCTGGGTTCTCACTCAGAAGCTTCTTAGTGATGCTGCTGTTCGCATAGTCTCGAAAGAAGTACTGCAACCATTTGTTCCAGGTGTTCTTCGCAGACGTATCAACCAACTGCCAGTTTGGAAGGGCTTTTGTAGTGGTCCACCGGGTGGAGATTTCTTTACCTCTGATAGGCATTCCTCCATCTGCGTGTACAAAGCAATCTCCGCAGCCGTCCTCAAAGGACTCAAAGGGTCCACTTCACCCATGGGAGAAAGATCGTACAGCATATGCACGTCCTCGAGTGTGGGGGCAGCCTCGAACTCAGCAAAGTGGAATGTTTGAGTCGCAGGCGAGTAGCGGGAAAGAAGGTCTAGAAGCATGGACTGGTCCAGCTTCACGGCAGCACCCTTCATAGCACGAACAGCGAAGTATACGCCGGCTTCATCAAGAGTCGCAGCATGATTGGTCAACACGTGGTCAATCCACTCATCCATGTAGTCCAATTTCTAAACAAAAGCTTGGGTAGAAATCGCAGCGTAGGGGAAGTACCCATTTTCGATTCCCAATCGAACCACATCCTCGGAGCCAATTAACTCGAGCAAGGCTGAGTTAACCGGGGGAGTCAGTGTTAGCAATCCCTCATTTGGGACAGGAGCAGGCATTTTCTTCGCCTTAACCCTCGCATGGTAGAAATCTTAGCCACCTAGATAGGGGGCTTTTCGCCACAAAGCCTGCGGAAGATCGGGTATCTCTTCGTCCTCCTTGGTGGGTTTGGTTCCTTTTGTCTTGGCCATTCCTGCGAAAGAGCAAGAAAAAGGGGGGAGAAATATGCCACACTCAGTTTGAATTTCGAGATTCAAGATCTATGGAAAGAAAGATGAACAGTTCTTGGTATCAATTTTGGAAATCAGAGGGTTGCATTATCAGGGATTTCAAAACCCTATCCAAGGTCCTTATTATTGAAGGATTAAGCCGCAATTGGGTCCAAAGCTTGAAGCTTCTTCACAAGTTTCAACAGATTATATGTTATGGGTTTACAGATTCAACGCAGTTAAAGGCATACACTGGTATTTTATATCGAAATTGAACAAGGCCAACCTTGTTTTCGCGAAGCCTGCTTGGATATGCACAGTTGGAGAAGACGATTTGCAGTTCTGAACTGGTGATTGATTATCTGAATCTGCTCTCGAAGATCTCCGGGTACCATTCACTTTAAGAGAAAGAAGTGATGCTTTGCAACAATGGAGGATACAAAGTATTTATCCAAAAACAATGAAGGGTTGCGTCCTTTCAGTAGTCGAATCGCAACCGTCACTGTCGAATCGCGCAATCACAGGACAAGCTGACGTCACGCCTAAAACCCTAAAGGCCAGACGGCACGACTCTAGGGGTTTTAGGTCATAATGGCACGCACGGGGGCTGAACTTACCCGTATTTGAATTGGTGCGTGGCAGCGACGCGTATGTTGGTTTCCGCGCATGGAAGTCTATACAGCTATGAGTCTTCACGCGCAGAAAGGGGGCTAGTGTAGATAGTGCTTTCTGAGCTGACAGATCTTGGCCACGTGGCAACCATCCAGCACACCATATTGTGCTCCACACACACTGGATCACCAGCCGAGCTGATCCATGTGGGGGCTGCGAGACAGAGCCCTCGCATACCACTGCACGGGACTTGTAGGGACTTAGTGGTTTGGAGGCTAGAGTAAGCCCTGTCGCGTGCCAGCCAAGCCCGCACGCGACCTTTAGTAACTGCTTTGAGAGATTTATGGCACGAGCTCCATAAACCCGGTCAATCCGGTCAAACCCGGTCAACCTCGTAACGGTTCTGGTATTCGCGCACAACGTGCTGTAACGGTCCCTATATACTCGGACGAACGTCCCGTTATGGTTAAGCTAATTAAGCCGCCATTTATGGGCGCATTAACCACACTACAACGGTCACGTTCTCTGCTATATATAGGACGTTAACCTTTCCATACAAAAAAAAGAACGCACTAGCCATACGCGGAAGCTCTGCCGAACCTCTGTCTCTCTCTCAGACATTACTACTGCCTTACTCTCTCCCTACACACAACCCAACTCTTCCTGTGCGATCTCTGATCCTCTACATACGGTGTACACGGAGGTCTCCCCGCCGGAATCTCTTGTGCACAGTGCCTGACCCATCTCATGTATTGGATCCCGAACCAGTAGAATTGGATCCATCTTTGAGTTATGAGGAGCAACCTGTCAAGATTCTAGACACCAAGACAAGGGACACCCGCAATAAGAGTGTCAAGCTTGTAAAGGTCTTATGGACGAATCACCTCACTGAAGAGGCAACTTGGGAAGCGGAGGATGTTATGAGGAACAAGTATCCTCACCTTTTCGACGAGGTACTTTGAGCTCCGACGACGTCACTCCTCTAAGGGGGAGAGGATTTAATCCTTCGGTTTTTTAATACAGTATTCATTATAGTATATTGCATATCATGCATGACCTTATGTTGCATTTAGTAGTAGTACTATTGAGAGGAAGTTCATACCTTATTGGTTGTTGAAGGTTTGGTTTAAGCTTCGAGGACGAAGCTCTTTCTAAGGAGGGAAGGATGAATACCCCGTTTCGTGACTAAGGGTATTTTGGGTATTCGTGATATTCGACTATGGATACTTTGGGTATTTGTGACATGTGACTATGAATATTTTGGGTATTTGTGATATTATTACTTGTGTTGGGAGTGAAATCTAAATGTTGGGAGTCATTTGTAAAGCTTTGCTAGCAATTTGGGGTCTTTGTGTCTTTTATCTAAAGTTATTAGTGCCTTTAATTAAGTTGGGGGGAGGTAGTTGTCTTATTACCTAAACTAGTGGTGGATAAGTGTCTTTCTGCACTGATTGATATGATTTTTGACCCAAAAATAATACCAGACAGATTTTTCTCACCCAAAATCACGTCTGTTGTGATTTTTCTTCATCCTCATCGTATCCTCTCTCAATCTCTCTCTCTCTCTCTCTCTCTCTCTCTCTCTCTCTCTCTCTCTCTCTCTCTCTCCTTCTCTTCCGTGCGTTCTTCTTCTCCTTCTCTTCCTGCGTTTTGTTCATCTTCTTCTTCTTCCTCCATGATTGTTGATGTATATTTTTCCGGCAGCCCTTGATTTGTCGCCAACATCTTCATCTCCATCACTTCAATCACTCGAATCTCTCACATCTCACGTAAGTAACATGTTGCTCGTTAATTTCAGATTTTTTGTACTCACTTTGATTACCGTCTTCACCACGTAGAACATCTCTAATCACTTTATTCGTTGTTCAAGTGATTATTCATAAACCCTAGTTTATGTAAGGGGTTAAATCAAGCCGAAACAATAGGATTATCTAGTAATTACCACTTGTTTGATGTGGGTATTCATGTTGTATTAGAATGTAGGATGAACTAGATGATTGGGGGAAACGTTTCATGGAAATTGTTATTTCCCGTATGGGTATTTTGAGGGGAATTTGATATTTGAAACGAGCATATCTTTTGATTCAGGAATCGAAATTAAGATCCGTTTGAGGCTAAACTTATTATTTCAAATGTTTTGAATCCAATGGAACTGTTTTTGAGCCATGATCTGTTTAGAAAGCTGGAGTAATAAATTGGTGAAGTTATGATAGGTTATGTATACTTTAGGTTATGGGATTTTGGAGTAAGGTTTTGGGATTGGTTTTGAAGTATGAATTAAGGGGGATGTTGGGTTGGTTTTAGAACCTTAAACCGTTGGGGTTTCATGTGCATATAATATAGCTTAGTATTTTTCTTACTAAGAAATTGTAATTTAATTAGAGTATTGTTAACTTGTAGACGACGAATTCACCGACGACGCATACGTTGAGTACTACGATTGAGTCGCCGTAATCGCTTGCAAACGAGGTGAGTAAACATGCCAGGCCTAGTGTGTCTAACTCCCTTCGTGTCAAATGATTTCTTTTTATATGTCTCAAAATGGATTACGTGCTATGTGTTTATGTGTCATTTAAACATCCAATCTTACTTGTAACTGCTTTTCTTGGGAATAACATAATAAGTTATCAATTCACGATAACGTAAAGTGGAAGAGTTGTGCGGGATTGTCTCATGGTTACTATTGGGCTTGGTCGGGTTATACCCATCCAATTAATTGTATTTAATCCGGTTGCAAGGCACCGGATCGCTCCTAGTACTCACCCTTCTGACCGCAAGAAGTCTGTAAGGGGGTGTCGACACTTAAGGTCTTGGATGCTTGCGAAGTGATTGGTTCTTCCCCGTATCAACTAATTGAAATTGTGATATTTTGGAATTAATGGTTATTTATGGGAAAAAGAATGAGTATGAAAATTTGGGATTTTCCAACTTGAGTATTGAACTCGAATTTGCGTATTGTAAACTCTCATGTTTTCTTACAAGTGTCAAATTCAAACTTCCGCTGTGTTTAAAGTTGAACTCCTACTCGCAAAAATGGTCATTGTTTTTATAACTGCCTCATCACCATTTTACATGCTTGGGTGTTTGCTTGCCAGTATTTTATGCTGATTTTTGTACTGTGGTGTTTCTTTTTATTTCTGCACCACAGGTCCAGGTGGTGAGTATTTGGCTTAGCGGGGGACGCGGTTCATCACCTAGAAAAAAATTAGTAATTTTCATTTCAATAAAAGTAGAACTCTTTTGTTAGATTATAACACACTAGTTTGTTAAGCGCCCACGTTTGAGGCAGCTTTGGAGTTGTAATAAAGTTCTATTGTTTAACTTTTAATTTAGTTTGCTTGAGATCCACTTTTAAATGTCCTTGTATCCGGGCTTTGTCTCGGGTACAGAGTGACACCCCCCGAGCCTCCGGCTTGGTCATTTTGGGGGTGTTAAATGATTGATCAATCTGCACCATCAGAGTTCCTGGAGGAGTCGCCATATATCAAGAACCCTAGAAATGAGATATGTAAAGAGAAAGAACCAGAGAAAGCTCAAAGAGCTAGAAGAGACGCAATCGTCGAAAGCGAGAGCTCTGATACCATATCAGAATTCATCCACCACACCTTAGAGATCCAGAGATGAAGAAGATGAAGAAGAAAAAGAGGGAAAATATTTCTGTAATTTCTTAGAATGAAAATTAGAGTGAATGATGAACATTACAATCAATCAAAATGGGAAAATGCAAAATAACTACCCAGGTGAAGAATCAAACAACTTGAACAAGCCACCTAGGCAAAATGACAACTGGACATAACCAGCTTACACTAATTGCACCTAGGTCCCTAAAAAGTGTGCTTATTTGCAGAAACACCCTGCAGATACAATATATTCAATATCACCACAAACCCTAATTGGGTTTCCTCACAATATCGACATAATAAGATGTAATTTATGCCAAATTGGTATACAAAATGATCACTGGAGTAATTACAATCAAACACTACTAAATCACCAGAATAAGTTGGTTATCCCACCCAAACTGACACAGCTAGAAGAAACTAGAAATCTCAATTGTGGTTTTACATAAAATACAGAATCCCAATTATCATTTCTCATCTTCCTCGTTGTCTCTCCATGTTCTCTCTGTCTCCTCTGCCGCTGCTGTGAAACAATACATTACTGCATTGAAGTTTTTTTAGGAGAACTTCACTGATGTTTAAATAACTACAAGTGGTTTCATCACAGACTCACAATTATTATTGCAAAACTATTATTGCATATCAGTGCTTCATCCCTTTCTTACTACTTGCTACTCAGGAACAATATTTCTGAGATTCCATCCACTTTGTCGTATTAACTAATAATGGAGACAACCATTAATCACTAAGATGACAAACTCAATACATATGAAAGTGCGATTAGATCTAGTCGTTTAACTAATAATAATGGAAAGTGGAAACAGTCTTATTGATTTACTATTATAATCACGGAAGCATTATTGTTTATAAAATTTCAGATTCGACATCATAACTTATTGATGAACGAGTTGGATCCATTAGTTTTTTCCTATAAAAATCACTTTTGATGATGAAGGAATAACAAGTAGAGAGCAAAATAGAGAGAAAAGTGAGATCTGCATCTACACAAGAGAGAGTCAAACAGACAGAAAAGTACTGATTCTTCTACACTATGGAGTGACCATCAAGTACTTGTTGTTATAACAAGATCTTATACAGGTAATCCTACTCCTCAACATAAGATCTTGTTACAATAACAAAGTATTTCATGTCTCACAAACATGCGGCTGGCAAATCCCTCATAGCTGAGGGGGTAACGGAACCAGAGGAAGACATGGGTGGGTGTTCCATCATCTACCTCGTTCAAACCCATTACAAATGGTTTGACAGACGACTACTTTTATAAATTTCTCCCTCCGCTCTCAAAATGTTTGTTATGTTTGTATATCATGCAATCACGACTTTATAATGATCATTCTACTGCAAATGATGGTCCAAATAAATATAACAATTTTGTTCATCTATAAACGGAGCTAAACTCACTGCATAAATAGCGTTAGAAGCTTTGGTGTTGGTCATAGTCCAATAGGTTCTACTCTAACGATTTGATCCAAAACGGTTTCAAGTATCTTCTAACAAGGCAGTTCCCTTAAAACTCAAGCAAGGCTGTTGTTGACCGACGCCATCAGCCGTTCTTCTCCGGCACCGGTGAACGCAGATAGCTCAAATCGCTATATAGTCGCAGCAAATGAAGCAGATACAGGAAGCACTCCATTAAATGCCATTTAGGCAATTGAAAATGAGAAATAGGTAAAGAATGCATGGTGCAACAGAACAATTAGATTAAACCATCTTATGTGTCGCAATGATCGAAGTTAACTTTTCCAAGAGGAAAGTAGAAGCAACTGAGAGAAATAAAACTGCCACAAATTTGCACAATACTATCGCGTAAGAAGAACCTATAACTATTTTTACGCGACCATAATTTTGCAATATGTCTATAGAATAATATGGTCCTGTATGTGGGTGCAGTTGTATGATTGAGAAATGTCATTCAGTATTGAGTGATGTTGAAGTTAAGGTAATTCGTCCTATTGTGTTGCTCATTATCGTGACGAATGTGTCTTTTTGGAGCTTGATGCTCGGTATCAAGAAGTGGCACAAAAGGTCCAATCTTTTAAATTCCCAACATGTAACCTTTTGGAAGCATATATGGTTCATGCTGATCTTTCGTGGCATGAGAGATGAATTCGTCAATTCAATAAAGTTGTAAGAAAATCAGATAGGTCGAATTCGGATCAATTATTCTGCTTTCCGTCGACTAGTCCTAAAAAAAGGGGGCATCGAAAGAACCCTGTTGCTCAGCCTCGCAATACTACGAATCCAGATATGGTATGGACACTAAAGGTTCCCCTGGCCTCTTTTTAAGCAAGTAGTTCCGAAGAGAAGAATGGCGATGTTGCTTGTAACCACAAGATAAGGGAGGACTTATTGAATTAGTTGGTGGGATAGACGCAAAAATACGGTCGTGGAAGATATGAACTGTTATGAATTGGGTGATCCAAACCCTAGTATTAGAATTGACAAAAATATGGACTGTCATGTTGCTAATAAACTTTGGCTTATGTTCAAGTTTCGGTCACCCACTAGTTCGATCATCAGTTTGTGTCAACAATTGACAGTCCATCCTCGACGATCGTGTGGTTAGTCAAACGCTTATATTGTTTTTTTTTTTGCCAACAAAGAGAACATCAATTATATTAATAAAGGGCGGCACAAGAACATCCCGAGAAGAAGTTCGAGAAGCTATAGAGATACAAACTGGACGAGCAAACACAAACCAACGAAACCAACTCAGTGACTTCGAAGCCCACCGGAGCACCAAAAGAAACAAACCCAAACAACAAAAACATCCGTCCCCAAACAGAAAGGAGGGACAAACACTGGACAATCCTACCCAACATTTACAGAAGGACCCAAACATCTACCAAGTACAAGGATAAAAGAAACAACATCCAAGTACAATTCAAACTGCAAATAATAGAACAAGCTAGGCATCAATAAAGGGCATAATAGTCATTGAGAGATCATCAGAAACCACCAACGGAGACAAAGGCGCAGCAGCAGACTCCCTCCCAGGGAGATTCAAAGCAGGGTAGCAGAGAGACTGGGAATCCTTGGGGGCTGGGAAGCATCAACACAGCTAGGGGCAGGTAGCAACAGAACATTCTCTGGGCCGTCTGGGGGAAGCACAGCCAGAGGAGCAGCATCAGAAACATGAACAGGAGCAAGGGAACTTGGAGCAAACTGAGCTTGTGCAGCAATCCATTCAGAAAGATCCACATCCACAGCAACTTCAACAACAGAAGACACATCTAAAGCAAAGAAAAATCATAAGGAACAAGCTGAGTGCAAATATGAAGCCGTAGCAATAGTTTGCTGCCATAATCTCTCTTGATCAAGGAATTTATTTTCTAAGATCATTTTATTTCTAGAAGTCCACAAAGTCCAAAGAATGGCAGCAAACCAGTGCCAATCATCGCTTCTAGTGAGACGTTTATTTTTCTTCATCCATCCTTTAAGCCATTGATGAATTTCTAAATTACAATGAGGCATAAAGCCAAGGTTTGCCACCTCCCGAAGCCCTATAGCCCTAGTACAATGAAAGAAAATATGGGAGGAAGACTCAATGATAGTAGGAAAAAGAGGACAATGTGGATCAATATTGTTAATTCTAGCATTAAGGTTCTGTAAGGTAGGAAGGGAGGTAGTTAAAATCATCCAACAAATGGAGATCAAATTAAAAGGAAGACCAGATTGCCAAAGAGAAGACCAGTTAAAAGAGTAGGAGTTAATGTTAAATTGAATTTTTGAAGTTGAGAGAATTGGAGAAGAGTTGTTAAAATTTTGTAAAAAAATAGGCAGATGTAACATAAAAGATTTGCATGGAGGAGGGCTTCCAGAAAGGCTGGTCTCTTTCAATTTCAGAGCTAATAGGGGTTTCCAAAATCAATCTAGCAAGCCAAGGAGGAAAGATCTCATTGATCAGCTCTGCATTTCATTGATTGGTATCATGGTTTAGAAGCTGAGAGAGCTTCTTTAATCCGGAGGTAGCCATTACACTGAGCAGACATTCCTTAATAGAATCACCAGGAACATTATCAACCCAACCACCATTGCAAATCTAAATAGTTTCTCCATTTGCAACATTCCATTTTAACCCTAAATTCAGAATCTCCCTTCCTTTACAGATTGCCTTCCAAGCATAGGATGATGAGTTAAGATTATTAATAGTCAAGAAGGGTTTTCTTTGGAAATATTTTTTAGTGAAGTAATTACTGAAAAAAGAGTGAGGCTCTGCAATCATTCTCCAACTATTTTTAGCAAACAGAGCTTTATTAAAGCATTGAATGTTTTTAAAACCTAAACCCCTGTAGATAGTGCTTTCTGGACAGGCAGATCTTAGCCACGTGGCGACCATCCAGCACACCATAATGTGCTCCACACACACTGGATCACCAGCCGCGCTGATCCACGTGGGGGCCGCGAGACAGGGCCCTCGCATACCACCGCACGGGACTTGTAGGGACTTAGTGGTTTGGAGGCTAGAGTAAGTCCTGTCGCGCGCGAGCGACAACCAAGCCCGCACGCGACCCCTAGTAACTGCTTTTGAGAGATTTATGGCACGATCTTCATAGACCCGGTCAAACCCGGTAAACCTTGTAACGGTTCCGGTATACGCGGATAACGTGCTGTAACGGTCCCTATATACGCGGACGAATGTGCCGTTGTGGTTAAGCTAATTAAGCCGCCATTGATGGGCGCATTAACCACACTACAACGGTCACATTCTCCGTTATATATAGGACGTTAACCCTTCCATAAAAAAGAAGAACGACCCGAGATACGCGAAAGCTCTGCCAAAATACTGTCTCTGTCTCATACAGTACTATTGCCTTACTCTCTCCCTACACACAACCCAACACTTCCTGTGTTATTTCTATCATCTGTCCTTGGTGTATATTGAATTCTCTCTGCAGGATTCTCTCGTACACATTTTGGTGAACCTCACGTGAACTTACCATTGCAAGCAACCATGTCTCATGAAGATGATGTCAGTAACAGATCGCCTTCCACGGAAACCACCTCGGGAGAGGAGGCCCGCCGTACTCCTACAGCCTCCGGTGAAGCTCCGAAGATAGAGGCCTTGGACGCCACCATCCAGAACCAGGCGAAAGCTCTCAAAGCTCAATCTGCGCAGCTGGAACGGATAATGGCTATCTTGGGGACTCTTGCCCCGAATCCTGCGCCAGCCACTGTCGTCTCTCAGGGAGGAGGAACTTCCACCACTCAAGGATTGAGAGCATCAACCACACCACCTAATCCTAACCTTCAAACTCCGCCGGCAACGGCGCAGGGACAAACAGCTCAAATGTTGCCTCTTACCACTCATGTGCCTCAACCGCCACTCCTGGCAGCCAATCCGTCCTCACAATATCCTTTGCCTCCTCCGCCGGTGGCGTGGGGCAATGCGAATCCACAGTACGTTCCTAGCTCTTCTGCAGTATATGTGTCGCCTCCAACTGCCACAACCCCTCCTCCTGCTGCTGGGGGAAATGCGCCGGAGTGTATGACGTCGCTGCAGCGGCGCATAGAAACCATCCTAGCTAATCAACCGTTCGCGGACACCATCATGCCGAAGCTTGACAACGATCCACCTATCCCACGCGAGATCTACCTCATGCCTAACCCTGCTGGGTACAAGGCTCCTAAATGGGACAAGTTCGAAGATGTCAATGGAAACGCCCACGAGCATGTCATGCGTTTCATCGATGTGATGGGGCCATACGGGGCTGATCCTAAGATGCTGATGCGCGAGTTCCCTAAATCCCTGGGGAACGTGGCCTACAAGTGGTACAGGACACTGGAGGCTGGATCCGTGAAGACCTGGGATGATATGGTCCAAAAATTTTATACCAAATTCTTCCAGATGGAAGAAAAGGTGACAAGATTCATCTTTCGCGGATGTACCAGAAGCGCGAGGAGGATGGAGTGACATTCATCAAGAAGTTCAGGACCAAGTCCTTGGAATGCAAAGATGTGATACTTGAGAGCAGACTCGTGGAAATGTGCCTGCAGTGCATGCGAGACGAGTACAAAGGTATGCTTATCAACCTGCAAACTCCTACATTTTCGAAGCTGATCGAATGCACAAAAAACATAGAGCCTATAGTGGAGAGGCAGAAAAAGAGGCACGCCTTTGAGAGATCCCCGAGCGGGACTACCTTTAAAATTGGGAGGTTCAGCTAAAAAAGGGAACGTGAAGCCGAAGTGAATATGGTGTCACCCCAAAAGCAGCCGAAGGTCGCAAACTTCGATGCACCACCTCTGCCATGTTCGGTAGAGGAAGCGAGTGATTTGTGCAGACAATGGCGTAAAGACGGAATCTTGTCGCCGCTAGAAAGGAAACCCTCCAAGGAGATGGTGAGGGACCCAAAGTGGTGCGAATGTCACAGAAAGGTCATGCATCCCACGACTGACTGCAAGAAGCTCATAATCATGGTAAGCCAAAAGATGAAAAATGGCGAGCTGATTGTCAGCGACAAGAGGAAGGATGTGCGAAACAATCCACTGCCTGCTCACGCGGAACAAGAGCCGAAGGGCAAAGAGGTTGCCATGATCTCGATTATGGACCTTGAAGAGGTTGCAGAGGATGGTCTACCCATCATTGCCGAGATCCACAACGACGAGGACTACAACATAGACACGGAGGACGAACGTGCTGATCGGATGAAGGGGTCGCACGGGTTCAGCAGGTTCTTCGATGAAATGAACTTCTCGGAGAAATGCCGGAAGGAAATTACAAAAGCGATCCTGAGGATAGCGGAAGATTACGAGGAAGATATCGTGGTCTCCAACGGGAAGGTTGTCAGGGCATCTCGCTCTACAGAAAAGGTCATAACCTTCTCCGCAAGCGACAACAAGACAGATGCGAGCCACCAGAAACCTCTGTATGTAACGGCAGTTATCAATGGCGTGGAGTTCAAAAGGGCGTTTGTCGACGGAGGAGAAGCAGTCAACGTTGTTTCGCTCAACACTCTGAAGCTAGCAGGAATCCCGAGGCAGAAGATTGTCAGGCGTCCATCCCCGCTGATGGGATTCGGAAGCGACTCCAGAATGACGATAGGATGGATCCGTCTGGGTTTCCAGATCGGAAAAATCAAATGTTCGGCCAAATTCTATGTCATAGATGCGAACACTACGTATCACATGATTATAGGTCGGGTCTGGATTCATCGCTTCGATGCGGCCCCCTCAACAGCTCACCAAATGATGAAAGCTATCTGGAATGACAGAATAGTAGAGATACCCGCCTCGATAAATTCTTTCAACATGGATGAAGCGCATCTCACTGAGGCGGTATGGTTCACTGAGATGGCGGATGAGCAAACGCCGGGGCCGTTCAACCCTACTCCTTTGCCTCGTTGGGAGGACATCAAAGATCAGTCACCTGCAGGAGTGATGGTGACAAGAGAGGAGTCCAAAGAAAAGCCGTCCACGCGAGAAGAGGCACCACGGATTGCCTACCAAAGGAAGAATTTTTACACCTTGAAGAGGATAGCAAAGCATGATCCCGAAGGCAAAGAGATAGAAAGCTGTTACGCTAACGGGAAGAAATGCTACCGCATATGAAGGTGCGCGGGGATACCCCCACGTGAGCATGGGGATATCCCTGAGCAAATCAACCAAATCGAGCAGATCCTGGAATTAGATAAACCAACGCCAGGCGTTTTAGAGGAGAAGCTCAAAGAAGCGCCCGAATGTATGGAAAACAAGCCCAAACCACAGAAGCAGGAGCTAAAGGAGGTATTCCGAAGCCCAAGCGAAGAAAAGAGGAGGCCAGTCTTTCTGAGTGCAGACCTCACGAGGGAGGAAGAGGAAAGATTACTGCAGCTTCTGACCGAATACAAAGACGTATTTGCATGGGAGTACGATGAGATGCCCGGTCTGGACACGAGCATCACCATGCACCGGTTAGATGTAATCCCGGATCCAAACCAATAAAGAAGAGCACAAGAAGCTTTAGGCCGGAGCTCAATGTGAAGATCAAGCAAGAAATCATCAAACTTCTGGATGCCAAATTCATCGAGCCAAATCACCATCGTACATGGTTGGCCAACATCGTGCCTGTAGTGAAGAAGAATGGGCAACTTCGCATTTGTGTGGACTTCCGACCTTAATCGTTTCTGTCCAAAAGATGATTTTCCGCTTCCCAACATCGATTTACTTATCGATTCGATCGCGGGTCATCGCATGTTCAGCTTATGGACGGCTTCATTGGGTACAACCAGATCAAGATGGACCCCGAAGATGCATGGAAAACCGCGTTCATCACTCCGGTGGGAGTCTTCAATTACACAGTTATGCCTTTTGGCCTCAAGAACGCAGGCGCAACTTATCAGCGAGCCATGATGGCCCTGTTCCATGATATGATGCACAAAGAAGTATAATTCTACGTTGATGACTTGGTAGTCAAGTCCAAAGAAGAGGCGGACCACCTGGGGGATTTGCGGAAAGTCTTCAACAGATGCAGAAGCTTTCAATTAAAGATGAATCCCATGAAGTGCGCATTCGGATTAACATCGGGGAAATTCTTGGGATGTGTGGTACATCGTTAAGGAATAGAGCCTGATCCCGCGAAAGTATCGGCCATCACTAGCATGACGGCACCGCACAACCAGAGTGCCTTGAAGACCTTCTTGGGAAAGCTATCCTATCTGCGAAGGTTCATCCCGGCGATCGCCAAAATCACATTCTGTTTCAGCAATCTCCTCAAGAAGGATACCGTATATGACTGGACTGCAGAGCACGAAGCTGCGTTTGGAAAGCTAAAGGACCTGTTGACATCGTCAAAGGTAATGATCGCACCCCAGCTCGGATCACCGCTCTTGCTGTATCTGACGTCGACGAAGAGGTCTATAGGGGAATTCCTGGCTCTAGAGTATGAGGGGCAAGAAAGGCCGATCTACTACATTTCTCGCATAGTGCAGCCAGCAGAATCAAGGTACACGGACATCGAGCGTCATTGCCTTGCCCTATTCTTTGTAATAGAGAAGTTAAAGAACTATTTTGCTTCGCACAAAGTGGTGGTGGTCACAAAGAGTGATCCTATACGGTATCTTTTGACTCACACTACTCCTGGGGGAAGACTGGCAAAATGGTATATGACCATTTCCCAGTACGACATCACATGCGTTCGACCCCGGGCAATCAAATCGCAAGCGGTGGTGGATTTGCTAGCACAGTTCCCTGATAATAGTTATGAGCCTGTAATTGAGGAGGAACTGGAGGGTCCTGAGATCTATGCAGTTGAGTTGCCTTATTGGACGCTCGATTTCGACGGGTCGTCAACAAGGAAAGGTGGAGGCATCAGGATAGTCTTGACCAAACCCGATGGAGAGGTCATACAGATGTCCGCAAAGCTTGACTTCGCAGTCACCAACAACGAAGCAGAGTATGAAGCTCTCATCGCAGGTCTTCGCGCAGCGAGGGAACTAGAAGTAAGCAATTTGACGGTTATGGGGGACTCCAAGCTAATCGTCAAACAAGCCTGGGGCGAGTATGGTTTGAAGGAGATAAACCTATTGCCCTACCGGACCTTGGTACAGAAACTGGTGCGGCAGTTCTGCGATGTCAGGTACGAGCACAAACCCAGAGCGGACAATAGGCATGTTGATGCTTTAGCTACCTTGGGATCCAAGGTTAGTGCGGATAAATGTCCCCCGAGAATTTCGATTGAAGTGCGAACGTCCTCGGCGTTGACAGAGGACGCGTGCGACGACGAATGCATGGATGATGCGGACTAGAGAAAGTCAATATTGCGTGCCATCGCAGAAGGAACGAGCAACGAAAACTGGGCATCCACAAAGGGGTATTGCGTACATGACAATACCCTCTACTACAAAGGCCCTGGCGGAATACTCATGCGATGCGTCTCACAACAGGAGGGACAAGCGCTGTTAGAAAAGATTCACCAACATACTTGTGGCGAAAGTGAGGTGTCTATCTATCGAAAAGCCCAGAGGTATGGGATTCATTGGCCGGACATGTCAATGGCCGCAGCATTGATCCAAGGAAATTGCGAGAGTTGCGCACTGATCAAGGACTCTTTATCAATTGCTCTGGTCGATGATGATGTGGATTGGAGGAAGCCACTCTTTGACTTTCTCACGCAAGGCATTGTGCCTGAGTCGAGAAAAGAGGCCGAGAAACTAAAAAGGAAAGCGGCAAGGTATGTGGTGCAAGAAAATATACTTTGGCGAAGGGGCCACGAAGGTAACCTGCTGCAATGCCTAGACACCAAGGAAGCACAAGAGGTGATGGACCTCTCTCATCAAGTGGAACATCAGGGAGGTGCGAAGTTATGCAGACAGCTCCTCACAGTCGGTTACTTCTGGCCCACCATGGAAATAGATTGTCGCGCTAAAATAAGAAGGTTCCAGGAGTGCCAATTCAAAGGCAACCCAGTGCATGCTCCTGCTGTAGAACTACATGCGTTGGGAACACCATGGCCGTTCCATACTTGGGCTTTGGATTTTGTTGGTCCCATCCGACCAACCTCGCACGGGAACCAGTTCATTCTCACCGCGACCGAGTTGTTCACTAAGTGGGTAGAAGCAATACCACTGAAGACAGCAAATGCGCTCGCTGTAGTCCATTTCATCCAAGAGAACGTCATATGCAGGTTTGGGATTCCTAACACAATTCTCTCGGATAATGGTACCCCCTTCGTCAATCGCAAGGTAGCTGCGAAGCTAGCGGAGTACAACATAAGGCAGATATGCTCTACCCCCTACTATCCGAAAGGGAATGGCCAAGAGGAGGCAACCAACAAGACGCTGTTGAGAATCTTGAGTAAGATGGTTGCAGATGACCACAAGAAATGGGCTGATTCTTTGAACATAGCCTTGTGGGCGTATCGAACTTCTCCGAGTACGCCCACAGGAGTCTCCCCATTTCTTTTATGTTATGGAGCTGAAGCTGTGGTACCTGCGGAGGTGAAATCAACTCTGCAAGGTTGGCCTTCCATGCACTATATGAGAACCAACGCGATCACGACTTGGTTCTGTTAGAAGAAAAGCGGGAGCAGGCTAAACGGACTAACAAGCGATATCAGGAAAGGATCGCTCGCGCGTGCAACAAGACAGTCCAACGCCAAGATTTCGCAGTTGGGGACCTGGTCTTGCGCGCATCGGATCATTGCATGCGAGAGGCGGCTCATCTAAAATTCGCAGCCAACTGGGAAGGACCCTTCGAAGTCAAAGAAGTCTTTGACAGTGGCTACTGCAACATACAAAGGCTACATGGGACGGCCTCAACCCCAAGTTCAGTAAACATGCGCTGGATTAAGAAGTATTATCCTTAACTCCTCTTATTACATGCGTTAGATTACAATGCCTACTTTATGCTCTGTATTGCTAAAGATTCATGCATCTTCTCTCCCATACGAGGGAATTGTAATCTCACCTCTCCCATATGAGAGTGTTCTATAATAAAAGACTTCTCCCAAATGGGAAGAACTTTATGATTTCAGCTGTCATTATCGCTTTATTTATTTCTTCATTTCTCAATAGCGAAAGCCCATCCGCCGTGATGGCAACATTAAGTAAATATGATCTTAAGCGATCTCTAAGCCCATCCGCCGTGATGGCAGCACCATTCGAATATGATCTTAAATGATCTTTAAGCCTATCTGCCATGATAGAAGCACCATGCGAATATGATCTTAAATGATCTTTAAGCCTATCTGCCATGATAGCAGCACCATGCGAATATGATCTTAAGTGATCTCTAAGCCTATCTGCCATGATAGCAGCACTATGATCTTAAGTGATCTTTAAGCCTATCTGCCATGATAGCAGCATTATGATCTTAAGTGATCTTTAAGCCTATCTGCCATGATAGCAGCACTATGCAAATATGATCTTAAGTGATCTCCAAAGCCTATCTGCCGAGATAGCAGCCGTACTTGAGTCTAATCTTAAGCGATTTTCAAGCCTATCTGCCAAGATAGCAAAGCTATGCAAATGCGATCTCAAATGATTTAAAAACTCATCTGCTAAGATAGCAGTTCTCATGAGTGATGCTTAACCTGCAAAACTATCTATTGGGTAGCAAATTATAGCCACAAAGTGCGAATATGACACTGCAAAAGGTGAAGCTTGCCCATACGTATGCGAGTGTTGCAATTTGTTGTGACAAAAACAGCAAATCATACAAAACGATTTATTATTATGAGTCAAAACGACTTACAAATTATCTGTCTAGATAGCAGCTTACAAGCGAAAAAAAGCTCAGACTGAGCTAATTACATGGCCAACATGGCTTACAATTCATCTAGATAGCAGCTTACACGCGAAAGTTACATAGAAGGGAAATCCTTACTGTAAAAGGATCGGCCTATTGATCCTACATGCGACCAAAGATCTGTAGCAAGTAGGGTGTTCCTATAAAACGAACGGCCAACTAACGCTACAAGAGCTATGCAACGCTATCTTCAGGATCTCAGGATCTGACAAGGCCTCTGTCTGATCATCACCCCAAGAGATGTGCCTGAGGAACCACCTGTTCCGGCGTATGCGGCGGTGAAGAACAGGGAAGCAGCAACTCCTGGGGCAAGAGGCTCCTTGTCCACGGAGACGAGCACGATGGCTCGCCACCCCGAGTTCAAGAACGTGGTGGCGAATGATTATCCTCCGGGAAAGCTAGAGGAGAAATCCGCCGTTCATTACAAATCGGTAAGAAGGTCAGTACGGCGCTGCACCTCGCCGGGAGGCGGCCGGAAACACGACCTGCAAACATAATAGACGAAGAAAATTCTTCGAGCAAGCATGACACATTATGTGCATCTTCTTTATGATGGTTATGAAGATCAATAAGCCTCGTAAAGAAGATCTTGGAAGCTATTTCTATGGCACAAAGCACAAACTCAGGTTTCACAACTTGAAGTTTCCATGAATCAACGAAAGACAAGCGTTGAGGCCAGCAGTCCTAGGGACTCATGGCAAGCCACATTGTGGGATGAAGAACCCAAGTAGCAGAAGGCAGGGTTTATATAGACCCAGTTGAGACTCTTCAGTTGCTTAGCTAAGTCAGCAAAACTTGGAAAAGGGGTAAGCATCAATCACTTACGCCTTGATAAAGGCAACATTCAATTACCCTACTAAAGGCTACGACGATTCGGTACCGTATCCTAATTAATGACGGAAGGTCATGATACGGATGGACTTCCCAAGGAAGGCGTGCTTATCTGATAAGCAATTAGCGCGAAAATCAAGGCATGATATCGCTAGCTGATGTCATAATTGATACGCACAAAGATATTCGAAGCAAATCCCGGGAAGGGCAAAACGGGCATTCAAAGCCTTGATTAAAAAAAGGGGGGGAGAAACCCTACCAACATTACAATAATGTTTTAACATTTTGTTCAAAACAAATTTGTTATTGTTCAAAATAAGCCTTTGACCAGGGAGTCATCAGGAGTAAACTGACGTGACAAATTTGCCACTTGCTCCACTTCTCGCTTCAACTGCTCGTAGTTGGCGCACATTTCATGGAAGAGCTTCACAGCCTCTTCAGCTTTCTGCTTTTGCTGCTCCACCTTCTGCTCCTTAGCTGCGAGGTTATGGAAGTCGCGCTTCAAATTCACAGCCGCGCGAATCTGGGTGACTCTGTTGATAAGATACCCAAAGCCCAGCTTGCCCTGAACTTTGGCTTGAAGGTTTTGACACATGCCGAAAAGCAACTGCGCGCTCTAAGGAGAGATGGTCGCAGGTGTGGCCGCAGACAGCTGCTCAAAAATCCAGATGGCTTCAGTCAAAAACAGCCTCCTGTCGAAAGGCTCTATCTCCATAGACCTCACAAATGATCGAGGATAGGAGAGACGCATCTGAACCAGCCAGTCCACATCAGCTTGCTTCAACCCTAAGCAATGTTAAATCAAGTTAGAATATCGAGCTTGTAAATGAAGAATACAAGATGCGAACAACAATCGTAGCGTACCAGTTCCTTCAAGGATCTCGCGCAAAGAAGGAATGCGCATTGCTGGGGCAGCTGAAGACTGTCCTCGCTCCATTGCTCTCCTATTAGCTGCGAGCTCTGGCTCCTCATAGTTGGCAGGAAGGGTATAAGCCGCACTAGGTGCGATTGCAGCTCCTACCTGCGAACTCCAAAAGCTCCATGCAGGAGGAATCACTGGAGGCTCAGTCCTTGCTGGAGGCATGGCAACAGTAGAAGTTGCAGCTCGATTAGGGATGCCTTCGGATGCGAAAGCCTCAGCAGCATCTGCTTCTGTTTCCTCAGCAGCAGCATTGGTATCTTCCTCCATCAGCACGGTGTCAGCTTTGGCATCATCAGAAACTTCAATGATGTCCTCGAAGGGCTCTCCCGCATACTCGGCAGCTGCGCTGGGCTTCTCGGTATGAGAACTTGGCACCGGGACATAAGATGCAGAAGGATAACTCCTCTGTCCCAGCATGGCTTCATCAGCATTACCTGCGATACAAGACAGGATGATGTGAGGTAACTCGTGTCAAACAATATTTTATTATTATAAACCAAGAGCGAGCACCTCCACGCGTATGTGGGATTGCAGCATCTGCGTCATAGGCTAAGGACACGGAACCATGTCCTATTAACGTATCTTCATTAAGCATATCTTTAAGTTGAGCGTGACCTGGGGCGCGAAGAAACCAGTCATGATAATGTTTGGGTTATTAAGCCTAGTTCACAAATGTTTTTCAAATGATTACCTGAAGGTTCACCGCACTTGCTTACTAGCCAGCGGCGAATGTCAGCTTTTGATAAGCCATGCTTTAATGCACCAACAATCACATCTCGGTAAGTTACTGCAAGATTAAAAATCTCACCTTCGTTACCGCCTGCGATCTCTTAGAAGTCCGCTTGGACTTGCTCTAGAGCAGCCGCATCTTCTTCTGAAGCCGCATCCTCCTCATCGGCTGGAGGGGACGCATCTTCTGGAACCACGTTTCCCTCATTGGTTGGACGCACCAAGTCGTCGACGTGTTGCTCTTCCAGGCTCCTTTGCTTTAAGCGTTCAATCTCTTCTTCTTCTCGCTTCCTTCTTCTTTCAGTAGCCTCCGTAGCTGTTCTCATGGACTCAGCAAGGATGTCCTCGTCTATGGTTTCGTTGGAAACACCAGAGTGAGAACCCCTCTGCCTCTTTTCCAAAAGGCCGCTGATGGTCTCATCATCATCATCTGCAAAAGAACAAACTGTTCAGCCAAGATTGCGAAAGCTAAGATAATGAGAAGAGAAGTACGATTGAGATACCTCCCGACTCTGCCTCTTGTATCTCATCTCTCTCTCCTTCTCTGACATCTTCGACTCTTTCTTTATCATTATCTCTTTCTCTCGCCTCCCTTCTCTCTTCCTCCTCTTCCTCCTGACAAAATGGAACAAAGGTCTCCACTGCGAGCTCTTTCCGCGCCTTGCTTGGCGTGCGACCCTTACCTTTGTCCTTGGAAGCGAGGGATCTCGCAGGAGGGTAAGTTGGAGCACTCCTAGGGGAAGAGATTATGATTCCCCTCTTCCTTGGTCTCTTCGCCCGTGGAGCAACAGTTGCTGGGGGAGAAGGATCATCCCTGGGTGGAGACAAAGCTGGAGTATTGTCTATCAGCAAGTCAGCAAAAACATCCATGACTTGGCGAATACGGGCTTCGACTGCGGGAGCCATTCTCATTGCTAGTCGAACTGGTTCACCTTGTCTTCTCGCAGTAACAATGGTGGTGATCAGCGACTTGGAGCGCTCACCAGATGCAAACCTCCTCACATAGCACTAAACAGAAAATGGAGCATAAGTTTCGACACATCGGAACAAGGAAACTTAACGCGTGCGAAGGAGATTGTTTACCTTGGCAAAATCTTCGCTGTATTTTTGATGATATGCGAATCACCTTTCTTAACTGCGGCCATCTTCTCTTCAAGGATGGTGGAGGGACACAAGTGATTCTCGTGGTCCAGCAACGAATAGCAGCCATATTGGGTGTCGTCAAGGCTACAGTTGGGACGAAAAGGGAAATAATTTCTCTTGATCACAGGAGCTCTGCTTGGCCGAGGGGTTGACTGCGTCTCAAACCTTGTCTGCTGGGTATTCCGATAAGCGACCCAGTTCCTGGAGTAGCCACCCTCGCGGTTACCTGAGGGTTGCTCAAAGGGAAGGTTGCTCCTTAAGATTGTTCTGCACTCTCCAGACAGTAGTCGCTTGTAGCAGCCTCTTATGATAGACTGCGGCCAGATCGAGGGTGCCACTGCATCAAAGCCAAACTGGGGAGAAACGCGAGTAGGATCGACATCCACGGTGATTCTCTCGTACCTAGGGGTGAGCTCGCGAACATGCTCCGCAAGAGTAGGAAGAGAACCTCTGAGACACCAGCAGAAGAATTCGCGGTAGCGCTCGTGGAAATGCTTCTCACCCTCGAAAAGAAGATCTTCCGAGAAAGCAACAGCCTTGGAAGGATACAGTTTTGGGAACCATCGCACATTCTCGGCGCGCGTGGCATAAGGCCTAGCTGTAAACTCGGTGCGATCGTCGCATACCAGGCTCCAGGTGCACTTGGGAAAGTGAGTTCCAAACCATCTTGCAGCCCTGCCACTGTTACGCTCTTCCTCCGCACCCGGGACACACCACTTACTGGGCTTAGAAGGAACAGGAGCATAAGAGGGCCATCGCTCGAAGACCCACATAGTCAGGAAGGCAATATTGACATAGGTCAGCACATCGAGGCGACCGCGCGAGTCCTTGGTTGCTACAACCATTTGATCCAACCTATGGTACAGGGTGCCCAAGACAAGAGGCCCAAGTGCGACCTTTTGACCAAGGGTCAGTTTTACAGCAAGAGGAAGGACGTGATAAAAGACCCCATCATGCGGATGGTCATCGATCAAATATCTCGACAACCAGGCGCAGAGAAAAGCACATAGGGTCAAATGATAGCCCTTGCCATTCACATAATTTTTAGCCCTGGGGTTCTGGCTCAGAAGTTTCTTGGTGATACTACTACTCGCATAATCGCGGAAGAAGTATTGCACCCACTTGCCCCAAGTGTTCTTCGCAGACGTATCAACCAGTTGCCAGTCGGGAAGTAGCTCCGCAGGTGTCCACCGGGTGGAAATTTTCTTCACCTCTGACAAGCACTCCTCCATCTGCTTGTACAAAGCAAGCTCTGCATCAGTCCTCAAGGGACTCAGAGGATCCACCTCACCCACAGGACACAGATCATACAGCATGTGTACATCTTCAAGAGTGGGAGCAGCCTCGAACTCAGAAAAGTGGAATGTGTGAGTCGCAGGCGAGTAACGCGAGAGAAGGTTTAGAAGCATGGACTGGTCCAGCTTCACGGCGGCACCCTTCATAGCACGAACTGCAAAATATATGCCAGCATCGTTCAAAGCAATGGCATGATGGGTCAGTACATGGTCAATCCACTCATCCATAAAGTCCAATTTCTGAACAAACACTTGAGTGGAAATCGCAGTATACGGGAAAAACCCATTTTCGACCCCCAATCGAACCACATCCTTGGAATCGATCAATTCGAGCATGGCCGCATTTACAGGAGGAGTCAGTGTTTGCAATTCTTCAGCAGGAACGGGGGTTGGCAGGTTCTTCACATTAACCCTAGCATGGTAAAAGTCTTTACCACCCAGATAGGGGGCTTTCCGCCATAAGGTCAGGGGAAGATCATGTATTTCTTCGACCTCTTTAACGGGTTTGGTTCCTTTTGTCTTTGCCATTCCTGCGGAAAAGCAAGAAAAAAGGGGGGAGAAATACACATGCTTTAGTTTGAATTTCAGAAGTTTCAGTTTGAAGTTTGAATCTCAGTTCGATTTAGAGCAACGATGCTTTGTCAAATAAAATATGAACGGCTCAGTGTCAATTTTGGGGTTTGAAAGTTCAGAATCGTTTGCATTACTGGGAATTTCAGAAGCCTCACATTCAAAATTGCTACAATCTGGGGATTAGATCAATTCTGGGTTTGAAGAACAAGGTCTTTTTTGCAGTTTCCAATGGATAATATGTTTCAAATAGTCATGGGTTTACAGATCCAATACAGTTCAAAGCATATATCGATATGTTAAATAAAATTGAACAAGGCCAACCTTGTTTTGGTAAAGCTTGCTTGGATGCGCACAGTTGAAGAAGACGATTGACAAGAAAGAATTGATGATTGATTATTTGAATCTGCTCTTCAAGGCTTCCGGGTATCATTCACTTTAAGATAAAGAAGTGATGCTTTGCAACAATGGAGAACACAGAGTATTTATCCAAAAACAATGAATGGTTGCGTCCTTTCAGTAGTCGAATCGCAACCGTCACCGTCCAATCGCGCAATCACAGGACAAGCTGACGTCACGCCTAAAACCTTAAAAGACCAGACGGCACGACTCTAGGGGTTTTAGGTCATAATGGCACGCACGGGGCTGAATTTGCGTGTATTTGAATTGGTGCGTGGCGGTGACGCGTACGTTGGTTCCTGCGCATGGAAGCCTATCCGGTTGTGCGTCTTCACGCGCAGAAAGGGGGCTAATGTAGATAGTGCTTTCTGGACAGGCAGATCTTAGCCACGTGGCGACCATCCATCACACCATAATGTGCTCCACACACACTGGATCACCATCCGCGCTGATCCACGTGGGGGCTGCGAGACAGGGCCCTCGCATACCACCGCACGGGACTTGTAGGGACTTAGTGGTTTGGAGGCTAGAGTAAGTCCTGTCGCGCGCGAGCGACAACCAAGCCCGCGCGCGACGCCTAGTAACTGCTTTTGAGAGATTTATGGCACGAGCTTCATAGACCCGGTCAAACCGGTCAAACCCGGTCAACCTTGTAACGGTTCCGGTATACGCGGATAACGTGCTGTAACGGTCCCTATATACGCGGACGAACGTGCCGTTGTGGTTAAGCTAATTAAGCCGCCATTGATGGGCGCATTAACCACACTACAACGGTCACATTCTCCGTTATATATAGGACGTTAACCCTTCCATAAAAAAGAAGAACGACCCGAGATACGCGAAAGCTCTGCCAAAATCCTGTCTCTCTCTCATACAGTACTATTGCCTTACTCTCTCCCTACACACAACCCAACACTTCCTGTGTTATTTCTATCCTCTGTCCTTGGTGTATATTGAATTCTCTCTGCAAGATTTTCTCGTACACAATCCCCATTTCTGATGCTATTGCATAGAAAGTTCCAAGAGAGCTAGTGAATACCTTTGTGGAAACAATTGCCAAACCAGAAAAATTTTGACAGCATAGATGAAATGGTATCACAAGCCTTCTTGGAGAAAAGACAGATAGACATAGTGTAAACTAAAATATTTGTTAAGACAGATATAACTAAAGTGTTTTAGCCAAAGAGATTTAGCATGAGGTCATTCCATCCACTACAGATGGAGGAGACTTAATTAATAGTATCATTAATTAAGAACTTGTTACTACCTTTAGCATAAAAAAAAAAACTCCTAAGTATTTACCAATACTATCCTGAACCTGGACATCAATGGAATTTGTAAATAAAGTTTTATCATCATGGCTGCAGTTGGGGCCGAAGACAAGAGAAGATTTATTGATGTTAATACTCTGTCCTGACTGAGCTGCGTAATCAGAAAGCATATTTCTGATGTTAGAGGCAGTATGAGGTTGAATTTGAAAAAAGAGAAGGGTGTCATCAGCAAATTGAAGATGTGAAATGGTATTATACCTAGTGTAAGGAATACCAGTGAGCAGATTTTCATTTTCCGCATAATAAAGAACGCTTATATTGTTGTTTGGCTAGATTGGTGTTTTTTGGGTTTTCTTTTAGCCGTGGACGTTTCAGCGGCCTCGGTTGCAACTTAGACTATGATGTGTTTTAGGTGTCTTTAGTTGTCTAGTTTTTACTATGTATTAGTCCCATTTTGATGATGTTTGTTCTCATGTGATGTCTTTAGCTTGAAGGTTGTTAAAATCTTTTGTATTGATCTTAAAAAAAAGAAAGAAAGAAAAAAAGAACCCTTTTGGAAGACAAAGCAGAGACCATGAATCAAATGGGCGCTGGACATGAATCCGAAAATCACAGGTGATTTTGGGAGGTTAAGCACCCGCACCGGGTACTTCTAGAGTGTTTGTGGGTATTTTTTAGATATGGCGCTGAAAAAACGCGTATCTTTTATGACTTGTGAATATGTGATTTATATATAATTTGCACAATTATTTTTACATAATGTGTGTGATTTATATATAATCTGCATCACGAGCAATGTTTTAGTACTCCAAAAGAGCACAACGTGGTGCTCTACAACCAATGAAAGGTGCAACTCTTAAATAACCTGTCTGTGAGTGGTAGACACTCATTGTTTGTAGAACACCACGTGGTGCTCTTTTGGAGCACTAAAAAATTACTCGTTCATATGAGCATTTGTGGCAACATCGTAACCGTTCAGTATATTTAGAACTTTTGACTAGAAAACCCCCTTGCAGTATCGTTTCGCTGACACTTAGCTACCAACAATATTGATTTTGTCACAAAACCTCCCTGCACTTTGTAATTTTCGGACACTTAGCTCCATTTGACAAACACCGTTAACTTCCGTTAAACAATTGGTTTTCATTGTAGTAATTTAATACTTTAAGAGGGGACAATATGGTCTTTTACCCTCTCTTTTTCTTTTTTTTTATTTTTTTTTTCTTTTTTCTTTTCTTATTTTTCTTCTTCTTCTCCTTCTCTCCCGTCTCTTCTCCTTCTCTGTCGTCTCTTCATCCAAGCCCCCAATCAACCCAATCCCCCAATCAACCCAATCCGTAACAACACCACCACCACCGTCTCCATCATCTCCGTTGTCCACCAATTCAACCTCTACCCTCTTAAACCACCACGAATCCAGACCACAATCAGAACAACTAAATCGACCTGTTTTGTTACAATTATGATTTCAATTCCAAAACAACAAAGAACCAACTCTGTTCTCAAATCGAACAAAGGTCCCCCCTGTTGTGGTTGTTGTTTGGTTGTGGACTAGATTCGTGGTGGGTTTCCGGGTGGATCTGGCTTTGGGCGTTTTTGAGTGGGTTCGAGGGTTTGTGGCAGAGAGGAGGTAGGAAGATTGAATCGATGGTTGGAGGTGGGTGTTCTGGGTTCTGGTCGGAGAGGAGGTAGGCGGTGATGGAGGTTGATGACTGGGAGGGAGAGTGGGTCAGACGGCGATGATGGAGGTTTCTGGGTTTGGGGTGATGGAGGTTTCTGGGTTTGGGGGTTCGTGGTTGGTCAGACGGCGATGGTGGAGGAGGTGGTAGGGGTTGTGTCGGTACTTGGGGGTTGTTGTTGAGTGGCTGTGGTGGTGTTGGTGGCTGTAGTGGTGGTGGTTGTGGTGTTGGTAGGGTGTGGTCTGGTGGTGGTGGAGATGGTTGGGAAGAAGAGGATGAGGAGGAGGAGAAGGCAAGGATGAAGAAGAAAAAAAAAAATAATAATTAAAAGACAATTTTGACCTCATTGTAATGAGGTTAACGGCTGTTAACAGCCCAAAGTAGAAGTCCGTTAAAAAAATGTGCCCGATGTCAGTAAAAGTAAAACTGCAGGGAGGTTTTGTGACAAAATCAATACTGTTGGTAGCTAACTGTCAGCGAAACGATACTGCAAGGGGGTTTTCTGTCAAAAGTTCATATATTTATAATCAACGGTATAAACTTGACATGGGATTTTGTATTGGCCGGTGGCCATGGGTGGATGTGATAGTTATAAATAAGACTATCTTCAACAGTGTGCTTGGGGTGCACAGGCCCCTAATTAGCGCACTCAGCAGGTTCGGGGGAGGGGGAGGCGTTAACGCCGTGGAAGGGGTGGACGTGGGCTTGCCCCTGGGTCCACGGTATCTACAACAGATTTGTCTCCCTTTTTTAATTTAAATAGAATTTTGATTTATATGAGTTTGATATTTGAAGAAAACTTGTGTGGGGATAAATTTCTAATAAATAAATACACACCCAATTAATTTAAATTTTTTTAGATAAACTTCTGTGATGTCTGAGTCAGTTTGTGCGCACCTCGACTAATCTACAGAGTCCTGAATAAATAATCATGTCAATCCACAATGACCTCAAGAATAACTGGCATCTGTGGGATTTGAATATGAGACCTAAGGGGATCAGATTAGGAAGGCCATGTGAGGTCATCAACTGCTAGCAAGCTTGTAAATATTTCCTCCCTTGTATCGTCTCTTTCTCAACACTTTGATTTTTTGACTCGTATCTGGGTCACTTTGGCCTCGTGATTTGGATTGCAAAACAATTCGATTTTTTGAAAATTTTCTCGCCGTGTTATAGAACAATTTTTACTCTACACACCATAAAAATATTATCAAAGTTAGACTGTTTTGCTATCTAAATTACCGGGTCAAAATGATCAAGTGAATAGTATCAAAAGTCAAAACGTAGAAAAAATGGAGTTACGAAAGAAGAACATTAAAGGTGAAAATGATGGATCAGGCAAGAGTGGGGGAGACCACTATTGTCTATTGGGATAGTCTAAGAGCATGTTTGGTTCCAGCTTAAAGTCTCAATAATCTGATGAAAATAATCTGGGGTGTATAAGTTGGCTGAAATTATAATCTGAAAATTGTTTGGCATGCACTGAAAATCTTGAGTTAAAATTTAGTTGCGTTTGGCAACACTTGCAGCTTTTACTAACAAATTTACAAAAAAATGTCATTATTTGAACTTATGATACGTCTAAAATGTTATGCGTTTGCACAAATTAACAATTCGTGCATTATAGAGATAGTAGAGTATGGTATTTCTGACACCATACCTAAAAAATCTCCAAAAACGGAAATTATTTAATGTGCAAATTATTAGCCAACTTAAATTAAAATCTGACTCAAAAAATCTACGAAACAAACGAGATTAAATTTTTTAGCAAATTTTAATCTAAAATGAGATTAAAATCGCGAACCAAACAAGCACTAGGTAAACTTGCCGCCCCACACCCCTAGACTCACCTGCACCAGTGCTTGACTGAATGCACATGCACCACAACACTACTCGAGAACCGACACGCCAATGCGTGGCCACCTATCTTCCACAAGCTGGGTAATGAACAAGACAAAGGACATGTTCTCGCATTGATATCTAAATACGCATGTACTAGTGGTTTCGATTCATCACGGATTTGTTTGCTAAAACCATTAATATATCACATGTCAGTTCATGAACTTGTTTAGCATTTACGAATCGACTGTTTGTGCTCTGTATTTTCTTCCAGTACCACTCCGCTCTTTGTTCTTATTTTGACTTTTTGACTTGTATCTGTATCACTTTGGTTGGGTGATTTGGATAGCAAAATCGAGCGATTTTTTAATATTTTTTCACTGTATTATGGAAATCATTTTACTCTACAATACCATGAAAAAATTATCAAAAAAATGTATTATTTTGTTATCCAAATTATCGGGTCAAAGTGATGGGAACAAAGAGCAGAGACGGAGTGATACTTGCTACCAGCTATAAAACAATATCATTTTCAGAAATTCCATCCACTCTTTCGTACCAGTATTAACTAATAATGGAAACAGTCGTTACACGTAATCACTAAAGACAACAAACACCATAAATATACATCTATATACTAAGATAGGACCTCTTTTTACTATTCACCTTGCATTGTTGGTTATCAAACTAACCATTAGATCAGATACTAAGATAGGACCTCTTTTTACTATTCACCTTGCATTGTTGGTTATCAAACTAACCATTAGATCAGAAACAAATCAATGGTCTAGAGGTATGTAAGAGGTCACTTTCTACTGCATTGATGAAGGTTCAAAGTTTAATGTTCTGATGTACTGTAGTGGCTTAAGCCACGGGTGGTTTTGCTAGTAAGTATGAATATGAGATTCGAATGTAGTACCACTCTGTCCCGTCTCTTTGTTCCCAATTTTATTTTTGTCACTATTCATTGGGTCACTTTGACCCGGTGATTTGAATAGCAAATTGATGTATTTTTTGATAATTTTTTCATGGTGTTGTAGAGAAAAAGTTGCTCTATAATATGGTGAAAAAATTATCAAAAAATCGTATTATTTTGCTATCCAAATCACCCGGTCAAAGTGATCCAGATACGAGTCAAAAAAGTCAAATGAGAACAAAGAGACGGGACGGAGTGGTAGTAACTAATAATAATGGAAACAGTCTTAGCTAACTACTTGATGTATTGTAGTTATAAAATTTCCTGATATGACGTCATAACTTATTGATGAACCAGCTGGATCCTTCCATCAAATTTTATGTTTCCCTATAAATAGATCAGTTGTAATTATGGAACAACAAGCAGAGCAAAATAGAGAGGAAGTGGGATATGTATCATTCTACAGAAGAGAGTCCGACAGAGAGGGAAAAGTGATTCTACCACATTGAGTAAGCATCATATACTTGTTGTTCCAACAGCTTCTTATACACTAAACATCGTATATGTTTCTCCGACTTCTCTGTATAAGATGATGTTAGAACAACAAGCATATAATGTTTGACAAACATGCTGAAGAATCACTCATGGCTGGGGAAACACAACCAGAGGAAGGCATACGGTAGGGTATTCAATGGTCTACTCTTGTTTGAATCAATGTTGGTTTGCATATATGTAGCAAGACACTGATATTCAATCAGGTCTGGCTTCTGACCAACCTGATTGAATTTCAATGACTTGTGGCCCTAAGCCTGTTGTCTAAACTTACCTAAGTGCTCTGGTCAAGTTTAATAAGTTACTGATCTTGAAACTTGTTTTGGAGTTATACCAATCATTTTGTTATTAGTACTACTACCTCCTATTAGAAAGTGTGAGTTGCAATTAAGAAAACTGAGCTTGTGTCAGGATTCTTAATTTCCCCTATTTTAACAAAGAGCAGTTGAAATCTGTTTTTACCATTTCTTAAGTACTAACAATTTTATAAGGTATGTTTTCAGTTTGATTTTCACAAAAAAAAAAAAAAAGGTATGTTTTCAGTTTTTCCCAGTTCATATACTTATAGTAAGGCTTAGATCCCTTTTCTCCATTAACCATCTTTCAAACTCCTCTGGGTTTCAGAGAGAGACCATCTATAACTAACCGTGTCGTAATGTTGTTATCTTCCTGTCTCCTGCTGCGGCTAACTAAGTGGGTCAACAGCATTGAAGCAGGGTCTGGATCTGATTGTTTCTGGGCAGGACTCGGCCCGCTGACAATCCTACTTTGTTGGGACGTGAAAGCGACAGTTTTTTTGTCGGTTCACTGTGGCAACGGTCTGACTCAAGAACTGGACCGGGCCTGCATTAGTTAACCGGTTGAATGAGATTCTTGCATACATTAACACAAGACAAGATCAGAAAACGCTTTAACCAGAAAGCTCATGTGAACTAGAAAAATCATTAAAAAGTAACGGCAAGTTAGTAAATTTATTAAGTCAAAAGCCTCTACTTAAACTTTGTGAAAAATTAACCAAGACTATAATTTAAGAAAGGAGGGAGTATGTATTAGGGATACATATAAGTGTATATTAGTACACATTAATATACATTTATATGTATGCATATATGTACATATGTGTGTGTGTGTGCGCGCGCGCGCATTCGATCTACTCGTATTAACTAATAATAGAAACAGTCTTAGATAATTGTTGATGAACCAGCTGGATCCATCTACCAATATAGTTCCCTATAAATATCAGGTCTAATGATGAAACAACAAGCACAGCAAAAGTAAGAGAAACAAAGATCTGTATCTACACAACAGAGGAGAGAGACAGTGGTTTTACAATATTGAGTAAACATCAGATACTTGTTGTTGTAGCAGCATCTTATAGTAGTACTGAACCATTCATCTTATACTCCTACTTGTCTACTATATGAGATGTTGCTACGACAGTAAGTATTTAATGTTTGACAAACGTGATGGCGGATTGCCCATGGGCTGAGGGCACAACCGGAGGAAGGCATGGCGATGGGTATTCTTTCATCTACCTTGTTAGAATCAGTGTTCGTATATACTACCCGAGGTAACAAGTCATAACTTATTGAAGTGGAAATATCTACACAAGAGAGTCGGAGAAAAAAGTGATTCTACCCTATTGAGTAAACATCAAATACTTGTTGTTGTAACAATGTCTCTAATACTGAAACATCCTATATAAGATGTTGTTACAACATCAAGTATATGACGTTTGACAAACATGCCGGGGAATCGCTCATGGCTGGGGGGTAAAAGCTTGAACCTGACCAAGGCAAGGCATACTCAATCGTCTACTCTTGTTTGAATTACTGCTGATATATGTGTAACAAGTCATTGATTTTCAATCAGGTTTGGCTTCGGACTAACCACCTGATTAAATATAAATGACTTGTGGCCCTAGCCTGTTCTCTAATCTTACCTGAGTGCTCTGGTCAAGTTTAATAAGTTCTTGATCTTGAAATTTTGTAGGAGACATACCAATCAAGTGTAAGTCACAGTTTAGAAAAACGGACCTGTATTGTATTTAGCATATAATATAAATACAGATTATACATAAGACTATCTCCAACAGTGTGCTTGGGGGTGCCCAATCCCCTAATTAGCGCTCTCAGCAGGCACGGGGCAGGGGAAGGGCTCGGCGTTAATCTGCCATGGAAGGGGCGGTGGTGGTGGAAGGGGAGGACGTGGGCTTGCCCCTGGGTCCAGATTTTCCTTCTTTTTTTTGTCATTTCAATATAATTTGATTTGTATGGGTTTGTTTAAAAAAAATCTTGAATGGTGCTAAAATTGTAGTGAATGCACATGTACTTGCACCCGTGCTTGACAGAATGCACATGCAACACTCTCCAATATGAACAAGTGCTTTCAATTCATCACGATCCTGGGTTTTGTTTGTTGAAACTTTTAATGTATCACATGTCAGTTCATGAACCTGATGTGCATTGTCATCTTCTTACTACCACTTGCTACCAGCTATAAAACAAAACAATAATATATTTTTCTGAGATTCCATTTAGGGCTGTAAGCAAAACCGAATAGACCGGCCAAATCGACCGAACCAAACCGAAATGCTTGGTTTTGGATGGTTTTTTTAATGTTCGGTTTATTAACGATTTAATTTTTCACAAACCGGTCTATTTGGTTTGGATTTTGGTTTGTAAAAATATCACGCCGCACCAAACCGAACCGAACCGATATGTGCTCAACGTACTTTTACTACAATGTATATCTAGAAACGAGAAACACGAGTGATAGATTCAATTAAAATGATTGTATTAATCTTAATTTTCTCCATTTCTCACGCTTCATCATATTTTCTCTCTAAAACGATAGTTGTGTATATATCTTTTTAAGTGTATTTAATTTATTTTTCACTTAAAATTCTGAATTCGTTCACAGACTAGTATCATAATATCCATTCGTTAATATTTACGCAAACCGACCGCACAGAACCGAACCAAACCGACGATTTTCGGTTTGGTTTGGTTTGGTTTACAAAATTACTAAACCGAACCGATGTATTCGGTTCGGTTTATGGTTTTAACAAAAACCGCATTAAACCGAACCGGTTACACCCCTAATTCATGTACAGTTCGTATTAACTAATAATGGAAACAGTCATTACGTGATCACTAAGACAAAAAAAAAACACAAGTATACGCATAAGTGACAATATGAGATTCAAGCGTATTAACTAATAATGGAAACTTGGAAACAGTCTTAGCTAGCTATTTGATGTATTATGGTTATCAAATTTCCAGATACGACATCATGACTTATTGATGAACCAGCTGGATCTGTCTATCAGTTTTATCTTTCCCTATAAATAGATCAGTTGTAATGATGGAACAACAAGCAGAGCAACATAGAGACGAAGTGAGATCTGTATCTATCTACGGAAGAGAGTCCGACAGAGAGTGATTCTACCATATTTTAAACATCAAATAATTGTTATTCTAACAGCTTCTTATATACTGAAACATCTTATAAGTTTCTCCGACTTCTCTGTATAAGATGATGTTACAACAAGTATATGATGTTTGACAAACATGCTAGGGAATCGCTCATGGCTGGGGTAACACAACTGGAGGAAGGCATGCAGTGGGGAATTCGATCGTCTACTCTTGTTTGAATCACTGTTGGTATGCATATATGTAACAAGTCATTGATATTCAATCAGGTCTAGCTTCTGACCAACCTGATTGAATTTCAATGACTTGTGGCACTAGCCTGTTCTCTGAACTTACTTAAGTGCTCTGGTCAAGTTTAATTAGATCTTGATCTTGATAATTTTCTAGAAGATATACCAATCATTTTGTAAATTGTACTACTACCTCCTTTTAGAAAGTGCAAGTTGCAATTCAGAAAACTGATATTCTATTACGATTCTTAATTTCCCCTATTTTAATAAGATTACTTGAACTCTGTTTTTACCATTTCTGACGTACTAACAATTTTACTAGGTATGTTTTCAGTTTTGCCCTATTCAAATACTTATAGTAAGGCTTAGATCCCTTTTCTCCGTTAACCATCTTCCAAACTCCTCTGGGTTTCAGAGAGAGAGAATCTATAACTAACCATGGAATAATATTGATATTTTCCTGTCTCCTGCCGCTGCTAACTAAGAGGGTCAACAGCATTGAAGCATCTATAAGGGTCTGGATCTGATTGGTTCCAGGCAGGACTCGGGCCACTGAATCCTACTTGGTTGGGGCGTGAAAGCGGTTTTGACCGGTTCACTGCCGCAACGGTCTGATTCAAGAATGGACCGGGCCTGAATTAGATAACCGGTTGAATGAGGTTCTGGCATACATTAACGCAAAGACAAAAACAGAAAATGCTTTAACCAGAAAGCTCATGTGAACTAGAAAATTCATTAAAAAGTAATGGCAGTTTAGTAAATTTATTAAGTCAAAAGCCTCTACTTAAACTTTGTGAAAAATTAACCACGACTATAATTTAAGAACGGAGGGAGTACTTATAGTAAGCAAGACCATCCTTTTCCTCCGTTCCAGGCTCCTCTGGTTTCAGTTTTCTTTCTGTTCTATTTCTTCAGTCATATTCATTCAATTCATTTTCTATAGCTAGTCAAATGTGCATGGCGTCTCGAAAGAGTCATTGTTTGCTTTATTCTTTTGCAGATTCTACGACATGAACGGAACCCACTTAACCTGGTCTGCAGATTCTAACCATTTCCCACTTAACAATGTCTACAAGAAACACAATTAATCACCTTATCAGTTGTGAGTTTTTGGCTTTGGTATAGCAGGTCTTGCTGATCTTGAAGTAACCGAAACAACAAACATGTTGAACTTCATCAAAATGATACCAAAAATGAAAAAATGAGAAAACACACAATCAAGAGCCCTATGTCCATCTTTCATCCCCGTACCAGGTACTAATTACCAATACCATGTATATTATCGAACCCCAATTCCCTAACAATTTTACTCAGACAAGGGCGGATGAAGGAAGTTAGAAAGTACTGGCGCACAATCATAGGTTTTAAATAAAGGTGGGACATTTCATAATTTTACCAATGCACTACTAAAATTTGTGTTAAAAAGAGGGTACTAACAGTGTTGTTTTTTTCAAAAGTAGGGTGTGACACGAGACCCAGCATGCCGCACTCTAAATCTCTTTGTCAACATGGGCCAAGTAGTTGACTTACCACCAGCATATTCTTTGGTTGGAAGATTCTAAAATTTTCCCCGGTATGGTGTATCTTCATATTTGAAGTAGTGAACACCTACAAGATAAAAGGTCGTCCCAATACGTTATACAAATACAGTCACAAAGTATGCTATGCAAGAAATGACGGAGCCATTATCAGTAACTTAGGCAAATCAATTCTCAAACCATGACCAACAAATTAGGCCAGCCGTGTATATATCTAATAAGATGGAGTATAATGTATGCCAAATTGGTATACAAAATGATCATTGTTTCAGTAATCACAATCGAACACCACTAAACTACCAGAACAAGTACTTTATCCCGAATAGACACAGCTCGAAGAAACAAGAAATCTTAATTGTGGTTTAACATAAATTACAGATCCCCCTCCGTGGGTGTTGTGAAACACAATACGATACTGTATTGATAGTTAAATTACAACAAGTGGTTTTTATCACGGACTCATGGCTTTGTTTGCTTAAACTATTAAAATTATTGCATGTCAGTTCATGAATCTTGAGCACTTACGACTCTGTTCTTCGTCCTTTTCTTACTACTACTACTTGCTACTCTAGAACAATAATATTTCTGAGATTCCATCCACTCGTCCTATTAACTAATAATGGAAAAAGTCATTAATCACTAAAACGACAAACTCCATACATATGAATGTGAGATCAGATCTACTCGTATTAACTAATAGTAATGGAAAGTGGAAACAGTCTTACCTACTTCATATACTATTATAATCAGGGAAGCATTATTGTTTATAAGATTTCATATTCAACATCATAACATATTGAAGCACCACTGGATCCATTAGTGTTTATCCTATGAAAATAAGTTCTGATGATGGAACAACAAGCAGAGCAAAGTAGAGAGGAAGTGACATCTGTATGTATAGAAGATATGACAAATGAACCTAAACCCCTATGCAGTTTACCATTTGTAACCCTGAACCTCCAACAGTTTCAATTTCACCGGAAAACCCGCTGCAGTTTGCATTTTGGGCCCAATAGCCTTCAATTATTAACGGGGTTCACTTTTCTTAACAGCAATATTGGTATTTTTGTATAGGGGTTAGGGTCATGAATAGTAAACTGCATAGGGGTTTAGGGTCTTTTGTCCTAGAAGATAATCACGGATCAGCTCACCATCAAGTCTCAAACAGATGGTCCAGCCCATTTGGTCATGAAGCACACCTACTGTTCAAACCCAAGTCTCCTCAGCTCTTGTTATAAGCCCATTCTCTAATATAAGGGCATTACTGTGTTTTCCAGCATTGTACTTAATCTAATCCTTTTCACCCGTTAGATCTTAGACCGTTGGTTTCCTACCGTTGATCATACGCTATATGTTCCGTATTCTCAGATTAGGGTTTCATTATATGAATGTAAATATACAGAATTCATTCTTGTTCTCTCCGCCGCTTTCTCCATGTTCTTCATTTTCTGTTGAATTCTTTCAGAAGAGAGAGTCAGAGAGAAGTGGTTTACACTGTGAATGACCATCAAATACTTGTCGTTGTAAGAACATTGTATACTTAAACATCTTATATACTCAAACTCCTCAACATAAGATATTGTTACAACAACAAAGTACTTGATGTTTGACAAACATGCTGGAAAATTACTCATGGCTGGGTTAACAGAACAATGGGGGTTTTAGATGAACAACCCAGTTTTTTGTATTAACTGATGTAGAACTCGATAAACTTCTTTATGATTTTGTGGACTGTTTATTTACTGTCCTGTCATTGTACAATGATTTTTGAAGGACTGTTTAAATTTTCTGTTTAGAATCTGGGTTAATTTTTGACGTAACTTAAATGAAATGTGTTTACACTATGCCATGTGTAATCCACTACTGAATGTGTCACATTTTCCGGAGAGTCGCAGTGCTTTATCAAGGATAAAGTGGTAAAACCCCTCATATGTTTAATAAAGCACATATTTTGTTCATGAAGAACCAGGAGAAATGTAGTACTACTACTACATGATACAGATACACTTTAGTTATAAAATTCAGATACCGACATCGTTACTTATTGATATTGAACCAGCTGTCTCTGCCTTTTTTTTTTGTTTCTTGTCCTACAATATATGAGCTTGCCTTTCTTTCCCTATAAATAAATCAGTTGTAATGATAGAACAAGCAGAGCAAAATAGAGAGGAAGGGAGATCTGTATATATCTACATAAAGAGAGAGTCACGCAGACGGGGGAAAGTGATTCTACCATATTGAGTAAACATTACATATTTGTTGTTCCAGCAACTTCTTTTACACATACTTATACTGAAACATCTTATATGTTTCTCCGACTTCTCTGTATAAGATGATGTTAGAACAACAAGTATATGATGTTTGACAAACATGATGGGGAATTGCTCATGGCTCGGGTAACACAACCGGAGGAAACAAAGGCACGACGTATTCAATCGTCTACCTTGTTTGAATCAAAGTGATACGGTACTCCCTCCATCCTAATTGTTTGGTCTCATATTCTATTTTCCGTTGTCCCAAAAAAGTTCCTCACTCTCATTTCAACTTGTAATATTGTAATTTTTTCAGCTTGCCTTTAAAAGAGTATGAATAAAATCATCAATAAGTTGAAAAATGAGAGTACAAGTAAATGACATGGTAAAGATTTAATGAAAATGTAGAAGTGCAGCAACAATCCAATAGACCGTGCCTGCGTTGGTTAACTGGTTGGACTTGACGGTCCATACCGGTCCGGTTTCTAAAGCTGTGCCTGAAACAGTTGGTGGAAATCAGAAAACTCTGCAACCACAAAGCTCGTGTGAACCAGAAAATTCTTCAAAGTCTTGCTAAGTTCCAGTTTAAGTTTCTTCAACTTTGTTTATCATTTACTCCTTGATTTCATTCACATCAAACACAAATAACATTACTCTGTAATTAAAAGTTGAAATGATATGTGTTAAAATATGTTCATACGTCCAAAATTTTCTCTTTCATATTTTAGGAACATAATTCATAAGGCTTCTTTTTTGACAAGTACATGGAACATCATATAATCCAATTCTAATTTCTAACATAAAATACAGAACTCCCCTCTGCCGCTGCAGTGAAACAATACATTACAGCATTTATGTTTAAATAACTACAAGTGGTTTCATCACGAACTCACTGTTTTGTTTGCTTAAACTACTATTATTATTGCATGTCAGTGTTTTGTACTCTTCTTTCTCCTAATTGCTACTCTAGAACTACATTAAATATTTCTGAGATTCCATCCACTTGTCGTATCTATATATATATAAAAGCAGACAAGTGCTCAGGTTGAACCTTAGATTGCCATGTGTCAGATCATTTTCATTGTAGTTATGCCATGTATGTTCCTAAGTGGAAGATGAGTCATACAAAATCCAAGGAAATAATGACATGTCATATTGAATATCCAATTAAATCATATTAGTTACAAACAATAATGAGTATGTAGTGGTTAAAATGATATACTAATTGCTTGGTTTATGGATGTAACTGCTGACCATTTATAGTCCAATAGATTACTTTAATTTCTACCTGGTGCATAGAACATGTGAATATGCGAAAGCCTAATGCAGAATTAGAATTCTAGATTTGTTTAATGGACTAATGGAGAAGAAATATGTGTTGAAGGCAAAAGGTATATTCACATCTTTGTGTATGCATCCATATGTTTCTTTTTACAAGTTCTTTTTTCTTTCATTCTTTTCGTTTGTTTATGTTATTTTGTAAAATCAACTATATACTACAGAATCTACAACTACCATGTTTTCAACAATTAGCGCCTCCGATTTACCGTCTTCAGAGATTTTATCTATATTGACCCCTATGTTTGTCAATGGTTTTATTATGTTTTAATTTTACTTGAGTGATTTTTTTTTCTTATTTTTTTCGAGGGATTACTTTCATATAAACTACAAACTAAATTAAAATTTAAAGGTGGATACTCTTCTTTCTCCAAATCTCAGGCACTTGAATGTTGAGAGACGTATGGTAATCATAATTGTGTGTACTGGACTAATTTTATTTTGCGTGAATTGTTTATTTTCATAAGAAATTACAATTATTTTATTTCTCGAACTACAATTTTCTTATGGTACTGAATTATAATCATAATTGTGGGAACCAGACCTATGGGTTAGGTTTTTGAGAACTAAAATCGTCAATTTGAATATCAATGTTAATTTGGGAAGATTATATGTTTGATATTTGGCCATAAGCTCGATAATACTCTACTATTGTAGTCTTGGCAAACTAATCTGAACCCTCACATGTTACCATCATAAACCTGACTCCAATTCTGTTATCATAGGTAACATAACTTGAGAACCTAAGAATTTTGCTTTACTCAATGCCCTCGCTGGCTTCTCTTCCAAATTTCTTTCCACATAGAGTTTTGTCCATGACTGATCATGGACATTGCAGAGATTCATTGATTAGATGAGAAAAATTGACCCTTCTTATGTTGCATAAGATAAATTTCCTTTTTCTTCTTATAATTCATTTCTCCGGGGGTAAAGAGAGGATTTTGGATTTTTTTTTTTCGCAATTCCAGATGTTTGCTTGAATTCCTAATTTCTTCTTGGAAGGCTGAATTATTTGGTAGGATTTTTGATTTTTTAGAAGAATTCGGGATATCTTTTGGGGGATTTTGGATTACTTTGGGTAATATTGGACTGTAAGAAAATGCTAATTTTACAAACAAAATATCAATACTAATTAATAATCTATAATATTCAATCACGCCAGATAAAATGAGATTTTGAGCTAAACATCTCACTTAATTTTGCTCATCCAAACAGCCCCAGTAATGGTTGGTGTCATATTTGTAAAGATTAAATAAACAATTTTGGTCGACTTTGACCGGTGATTTGAGGTGTGAATATGTGAATACTAGCATTGGTGCCCACGCGATGCGTGGAAAGTAAAAACAATAATGTAAGAGAAATTATTAGATATTAGATAATGTATGTGAATTTCACAAAATAAATAAATAATTAGAACATGGGGGAGAGAGTTGTAAGTTGTAACTTCCATGATCTTACTACTGTAATGAGGGTATTTTTGAAAGTACAAAAGTTTCACAAAAAACTGAGGTGTGTGCATATATTATTTGTATAGATGCGAATTACCTGGTGTCATATTACCTGGTGTCATATTTTAATGTGTTCTATTTCCTGGTGAATATGTGAATATGTTCTCTTTCTCCTGGTGTGCATAGAACATGTGAATATGCGAAAGCCTAATGCAGAATTATAATTCTAGATTTGTTTAATGCCCTAATCGAGAGAAAAAAAAAGTGTTGAAGGCCATAGGAAAATTCACAAATTTGTGCATGCAACCATATATTTTTTTTGTACATGTTTTTTTTCTTTCATTCTTTTCGTTTGTTTATGTTATTTCGTCAAATCAACTGTATACTACAGAGTCTACAACTATCCATGTTTGCAACAATTAGCTCTCCCCTTTTACTGTCTTCAGAGATTTTAGCAATATCGACTTATGTGTTCGTCAAAGGTTTTATTATATTTTTATTTTACTTGAGTGATTTTTTTTCTTTTCTTTTTTTTTCGTTCGAGAGATTACTTTCACAGAAACTACAAACTACATTAAAACTTTACAACTGGATAGTTTCATTTATCCAAATCTCAGGCACTTGAATGTTGAGAGCCCGATTGTAATCATAATTGTTGAAAGTGGACTTATTTTATTTTGAGTGAATTGTTTATTTCCATAAAAAACTGCAATTATTTCATTTTTCGGAATATAATTTTCTTATGGTGCTGGAGTATAATCATAATTTTGAGAACCAGAACGATAATTTAGGTTTTGAGAACTAAATTCGTTAATTTGAATATCGATGTTAATTTGTTAGCGCATGAATCGACAGGTAGAACATAAACTATCATACGCGATTGTTTCATCAGTTGGTAACATAAAGTTGTTTATATACTGTTTTATCGTGTTAGAGTTAAACTGTTTTCGATTGTAATATACCGTTAACATTTTCGTGCTATGGTTGTTCAGTAAGACTCTGGACCTTCATGTGCCAAAGGAAGTGCTCATACATACTTTTTCATTGTCTTTCCTCAAAACAGTAACGATCACAATACTCTCTATGAATTTGTTTTTTAATCGATTATTTTGTAAAAAATACAAATAACATAATTAATAATAAAATTTCTCAAAAATTATAATTAATAGTAAAGGATCGGGTATGTTGAATCAAACGGATTAACATTTCTGATTACAAAACCACTGCACAATGCCGTGGATCTAAATCCAATCTTCCAAATCCATTGGCCCCCAAGATAAGACCACACTGCCGATTCAAGGAGTATTGGTGCGTCCCTAACTGGAACGTTGTGAGCCTCGCGCCAAAATGGTTCTGTTTGGACCATAGATAACTTTTAGTATTCACTATTTCTTAATCGTATTGTTATGTTAGTTCAACCTATAACTGTTGCCTATTTTGTATGAAGAACCCTAACTAAAAGTTATAAGTTATTTGTGCAGTAGTATATTTACAATTGCTGTTCCGAGAGACATATGTATGACGGAAACCTTGAGTGATGATATCTCAATGAAACTAGAAGCAAAAAGTGTTACTGATTTCACAACTTTCAAGCTTATAAAATATGGAGATCTAATAGCCAAAGATTTAAGAAGTGTGTGTCCTTCAAATCACGAAAAAGTTACTATGATTACTTTCAATATTCAAGTATCAAATTTATGTAATACCGCACCGATCAAATAAATATGTTTATTTTCTTTTTTTTCACTTGCAATATAGTTTTGTTCTACCGAAATGCCCCAATAACCCACATAAGAATGTGGCATATTGCACAGTGTGTATGAATGAGAATGAGAGGAGTAAGCATAAAGATCTTATTTAATGTAATTGACATTTATATACAATGGGTTGATGTGAATAGTCATGTCTCTCAAAGTAACAATGAGTTGCAAAGTAAGAAAGCACTTTTTTTATTATCTATGTTAAATTAATTATACAGTTCTATTCTTTAATAATGAGAACAACTACAATAAAGAACTGCACGTTTGAATTATGAATATTAGCATAGAATCTAATAACACTAGTTTGGATAATAGATGCTTTTGAGAAATCTTGCCAAAAGACGCGCGCTGAAGCGCGGGGCTTTGTACCATATCCTGATAAAACTTTAGACATTATGAACACCTATTAACTAAATTTCGACTAATACAAATGATGCATAAAATGAACTATATTTCAAATCAAAAGAAAATTTATAGAGTGCTAAATTTTTATGTTTGGTACATCTCCATTATAATGTCACGAAGCCGACATTCTTCCTTTGGAATGGGAAATTGGTCTAGATGTTTTACATTTTTCTTCTTTTATTTGAAGATATAAAATTTTAATTCTTATAAAATCGTGTAGACCTTAGTGAATGTTGTAGTAATCTTATCTTAAATAATAAGAAAAGTTTGTACACATTCAAATTTGTATAGAATTCTTCTAATGCAAATGGCTTAGTTTAATGCAGGATTTGTTCATCCTTTTTTTTCAAACAAATTTGCATGATAAACATATTAGTTCAAGAAGATTCTAATAATATTTTTATATAATCAGCAGAATGGCTTCTAAAGTTTGTGTACCTATATTATTTTTATTTATTGAACTTATTATAATATTATCATACACTCTTTACATCATTATAAAATATATTTAATATTCACATCATAAGATCTAGCAACTTAAGAGAATTTTCTAACATAAAATTAAGCAGGATAAAAATTAAGGAAATTAAGATGGATTAATAAGTGAGGCAAATTTCTCAGAAAAAAAGAATGTGATGTCATTTACATGATGCATAAATGCATGCAACATATGTTTTTGTGACGTCAATTCTTACAATTTTATTTGCATAAACATTTAACGTAAATACGATGTCATAATTTAGTTTGTAAAGATTCAACTATATAATATACATCAACCAAACATTCACTGAAGAATAATCATTTTAAATAATAATAAAATTTACTACTAAAGTTCGTGTACCTATAGTTTCTTTTTACGTTAATTATGCTATTATCATATACATTTTGTACTAATATTTAAAACATATTAATACTCAAGTCATAAAAACAATTTATATTATTATATAAAATGAAAATATCATTTTTCTATTCAGACAGATGTGTTATATCAGAAAAATCATAAACGTGGTTATACTTTTAAATGATTTATGAATCTATTGTGCTATTATCATATGTATTTTGCACTAATATGCAAAATATATTTATATTCAATTCTTAAAATCAAATATAATTATTCAATGCTAATTTACCATTATAATATTGAAATGAGTATTGATTGCTCATGAGTTACAAACTAAAATAGTAACCTTCATATTATAATGACAGAGCAATAAGTAATTACATGTCAATTTTTTATTGGGTTGATTATGAGAAAATAGACACATAGGATTGTCATGCTAATAATGCTCAAATAATGAAAAATGGCGAAACGTGGTTTCACCTCGGGACTTTTCTGCTTTTATATTATATATATGTTTTTGTGACGTCAATTCTTACAATTTTATTTGCATAAACATTTAACGTAAATACGATGTCATAATTTATTTCGTAAAGATTCAACTATATAATATACATCAACCAAACATTCACTGAAGAATAATCATTTTAAATAATAATAAAATTTACTACTTAAGTTCGTGTACCTATAGTTAATTTTTTTTTACGTTAATTATGCTATTATCATATACATTTTGTACTAATATTTAAAACATATTAATACTCAAGTCATAAAAACAATTTATATTATTAAATAAAATAAAAATATCATTTTTCTATTCACAAAGACGTGTTATATCAGAAATATCATAAACGTGGTTCTACTTTAAATAATTTATGAATTTATTATGCTATTATCATATGTATTTTGCACTAATATGTAAAATATATTTATATTCAAGTCATAAAATTAAATATAATTATTCAATGCTAATTTACCATTATAATATTGAAATGAGTATTGATTGCTCATGAGTTACAAACTAAAATAGTAACCTTCATATTTTAATGACAAAGCAATAAGTAATTACATGTCAATTTTTCATTGGGTTGACGCTTTGGAGAAAATTATATGGTGAAAAAATTATAAAAAAATCGTATCATTTTGCTATCCAAATAACCCGGTCAAAGAGACCTAGATATGAGTCAAAAAAGTCAGATGGGAAGAAAGAGCTGGGACGGAGTGGTATATTATAGCATGTGGCAGATAGATGTAAAATGTACTGCAATGACAAAAGTACAAAGTAATGGGGCCAGGAAATAAATTGCACTTATAGAAAAGAAGAGGAATAATAGATCGATCCTCATTAATCATTTAGAAAACAAAATGACATTTTTTCTTTTGATGATTTGTCATTAGATTACCAATTAATTTGATCATTCGATGTCTTGCTTTCGAAATTCTTAAATCATTACAAGTTGTGAACGCTGAGCATTAGTATGAAATGAAAAAAGTTAATATTGGATCAGAGGACTCAGAGGGACTGATCCAGGATAAACATAAAATCTTTTTGAAACTGACTTATTAAGAAACATTCGTGTCCAAACAGTTACTTCTTACATTATATAACATCTTACATCATACACGCACATTTTATTTGTATTTGGTTGATGTAGACTTCATACACCAAGCTACCTTAAGAGTAATCACTTCAAATATTTGACTAAAATCTACTTTTGTGTGATGAGATTGTGCTTATACATCATGATCCAATGTGGTACTCCTTCCATTTTTTTAAACAGTTTTTTCATAAATTGTTGTTGTTCAACATTAAGCACTTCCGTTGGTAAGCTCACATTTTTTTGTCACATTGTACTCGAAAATAATCATCTATGAGCCTATGTTTTCGTTCTTCATAATACACTATTTATTGGGTAGCAAATTGGACAAAAAAAGGTAGAAAATATTGATACAGTTCCATATTATTTGACTATGGTATTTCGTTTGTTGTATAAAAATTTACACATCACACCAGTGCGTTTTAAAAAATTCTCTTTTTGGTAAATTATGATGAGAAAACTGATAGCAATAAGGATTCATCATTGGCAAGAAACCAAACAATGTATATATGAATGTCTTTATATGTGAAGCTCCTTTCCTCATAAGTGAAGTTCCTATAACTGTTCACATTTACTTTAATTATTTAATTTGAGTGTGTGGGCACTACACAGAAGAAGAACGACTATACAGATCTTGATATTTAAAGTGATCCCCAGACTCTGTAAACCAATGATGGGAATGTACATTACTTCAAAGTCAAAAGTTGACGTTGAGAATAAAGTGGGCACTTTTCATCTTTCCAAAAATGTCATATTGCCCAAGCACCATTCCAAAAAGTAAGCAAGTGTTAAAAGAAAATTTTAACTTTTGAGGAAATACAATGCATTGTGTAGTTATAAACTATCTAAGTTTTTATATTAAAATATTTCATAAGAAGAATAATATGCTTCATAGACGTGAGCGAAGTTTGTATGAGAACACGATTATAGTCGGTTAGCATTTTGCACCAATCTCATTTGTCATACACATCCTGTGAGGAAAAATGTATTTCCATGGCACACTGGTATCAAATCCAAATAACCAACTATTTGTTCCCTTTATTTACCACATTGAACAAGATTTGTAAAGAAAACAATTCAAGCTAATATATTTGAATACCACATTTTCTTTGACAACCCGCGCTAATGCGCGGGGTATCGCCTAGTTTGAACTAATTGAACGTGAGTAATGCGAAACTCATATTTTGATTGAGGCACATAGCCTAGAATTCGTTAAATACAAGACAGGGGTAGGCTTTTATCTCGCATAAAAGGTAATTGAGGTTGGGAAACTCTAGAAAAGTTTGGAGTAAGACTTGGGCAAAACCACAAGTCCATCCGATAAATGTCGACAAAAATGCACAGAGTTACCATATCAACTAGCATCTTCGTTTCGACAGGTAAGATTGTTTTTCACCTTTAAACTTTGAGCTCTATCATATGTGAAGGCATTTCATCAATCGAGAAATGTCATATATCACAGGTATTTTCATAAATCAAAACTGCGACAACCATTTATTTGGAAAATGTTGCTTAGGACGGAGTATTCAGTAAACCAATATGACCATTTATGTACCAATATCTATTTTCATGAAACACTGGCCTGATTGTAGTGTAAGATTAATGTGTCAGAAAATATGTGTGAAGTGTTGTGTTGTTTATATGGCTTCATTCATTAACCTTCATCCAACCAAATATGGAAATTCATTAAATTGCCTAAAATGGGAACAAGCATTGTGTATCAAATAAGTTTTGCTTAATATGGGATGAATGTAGACTACTACTTTAATGATGAAGATATTCTCAAATATAGGTGAATAAATGTGAAACGTATCATGTGAGTTTCACTGAAGTCTATATAAACTTCATTCTACTTGCTTAAATCACTCATCAACTTGCTTCTCATTCACTTTGCCATCGGAAAAGAGAGAAAGACGAAGATGTTGGGCAGACACTTGATTGAGTTTGTGGTCTACATGACAGGTGCTCGTGAACTCGCCGAGTTGTTCTTCAAGGACATTTGCATAAAGGTCGAGAAATGCATGGAGAAGGATGTTGTTCCTGATATATCACCATCTTAATGGTGGTCTCATTATTATAAACGCATTGTATTGGAAATTCGCATTCTGAGCCATTTTGAATAACGGTTAATATATGCTCTTATTCAAATTCTGCTCTCGGGACTTTTGAGGTATACTTAGTCTATTTTATGTTCTTTCATTCCTGGTTTGGAAACTAAAGTTAAAATAAAAGGATCTTTGAGTTGAACTTCGAAGTTTGTTTAATTTGTTTTCCATTCAAAAAAAATGCCTGTGTTTTATTTTTATAAAATATATAAGAAATTAGAGTACGAGGAGCTACAAAAACAATGTAAGGCGTTGGAACGAGCTTATGAGACTACTTACACTGAACTTGTAATGACGAACGAGCGGCTCTGCCAAACCCGGAAATAAAAAAGCAGCCACAAGCACCACAGCTTGAACACGCCGCCTAAACGTCGCCATGGACCTTCTTTCTTTGTTTTCTGTTAACTTTGTTTTGATTCTTTCCTGTGGTTTGATATTCTGTTATGGATGGAGGATAAAAGAATGAAGGTATGGGGTAGTATATATATGTGACTGACCATCTGAATATTGATTAATTAGTTAATTAATTAATTAATGATGAAACAAAAACAATTAAGTGGTCAGTGTTGGTGATATTGCTAGGTCGTTTTACAATATTAGGTGTGGGGTTGAACACAGCCATCCAGAGCCAGCCATATGTATAGGTATACACATGTTTATCTGGTGACTCTCGTTAAGTTCATCTCTTTTTGGTGCTGTTATCTTGTAGTTTTCTTTGTGGGTTGAAACATACACTCAATCAGCATCTCAGTCTCTCTCTCTCCTCCTGACGATCCGTGGTGGGCTTTGAGTAGGATTAAATTTTTGTTATTCCGCTGCGTTACCTACATCAAAACCCAACAGGGTTGTCCCAAGGTTTGAACTCAAGACCTCAAGGCAAATGCCGAAAGTTTTAAGAATGCTGACCCGACCAACTCAACTACACCCCAAATAGTGTATACACCAATCACTTGACCATAGGCCAAGTAATTAAAGCTTCGTGTTTGTCAGTAGGAATTGGGTGGCCCTTGAGAAGTCGCCTAACAGAATGCGACCTCTTCTGGAGATCTCCAGAAGAGGTCTCTAAATTACGATCACTCTTCTGGAGGTTCGTTTTTTATTGCTTATAAGTAGAGGAGAAAACCGAAATTAATAAAAAAATCAAGTGCAAAAATAAAATAAAATAAAGTAACCTAACAGAATGCGACCTCTTCAGGAGGTTTAAAAGAAGCGGAAGACATCTCTTCAGGAGATTTTGCATGACTGCGGGCCGTAGTTGTATTCGTAAGCAGAAAAGTCCCCAGGTGAAACCACGTTTGAACATTTGTCATGATTTAAGCAATATTAATATGACATGTGTAATCCTACATGTCTATTTTCTCATAATCAACCAATGAGAAATCGACATGTAATTATCTATTGCTTTGTCATTATGACTTGAAGATTACTATTTTAATTTGTAACTCATGAGCAATCAATACTCATTTTAATATTATAATGATAAATTAGCATTGAATAATCATGATTGTTTTTATGATCTAAATATAAATATATTTTACATATTAGTGCAAAATACATATGGTTGTAGGATAATAAATTCATAAATTATTTAAAGTATAAATTACTTTATGATTTTTTTTACATAACACATCTGTCGAAATATAAAAATGAATTGAACACATCTGTCGGAATATAAAAATGATAACTTCATTCTATGTAATAATATAAATTATTTTTCTGAATTGAATATTAATATGTTTTAAATATTAGTACAAAATATATATATGATAATAACATAATTAATCGAAAATGATTATAGGTATAGGAACTTTAGTACTAATTTTTTATTATCATTTAAAAATGATTATTCTTCAGTGGAATATAAAAATGATAACTTCATTCTATGTAATAATATAAATTATTTTTATGAATTTAATATTAATATGTTTTAAATATTAGTACAATATATATATATGATAATAACATAATTAATGGAAAAAGATTATAGGTATAGGAACTTTAGTATTAATTTTTTATTATCATTTAAAAATAATTATTCTTCAGTGAATGTTTGGTTGATGTATATTATATTGTTGAAACTTTAAAAAATAATTTATGATCTCATATTTCAATTAAATTTTTACGAAAATAAAATTGTAAGAATTGATATTCTTAAAAACATATGTTGCATGCATTTGTGCATCTACATGTATTTAAATGAAATCATATGTTGTTTTTTAGAGATTTGCCTCACTAATTGCTCCATCCTAATTTCTTCATTTTTTATCCTTCTTTATTTTATGTTAGAAAATTCTCTTAAGGTTGCTAGATCTTATGAAGTGAATATTTATAATAAGGGCAATAAATATAAATAATATAGGTCTGCTTATTATAAAATATATTATTAGAATCTTCTTGAACCAATTTGTTTATCAAATCTCACTATTATAACAAATTGCTAAGTCAAATGACGAAACAATTTCAATTATGTTTTAAAAAAATGATGAACACATACTGCATTAAAATAAGACGTTTGTATTAGAAGAAGTCGACACAAATTTGAATGTGTAGAGACTTTTCTTATTATTTCAAATAAGATTACTACAACATTCATTAAAATTTTATATCTTCAAATAAAAGAAGAAAAATGTAAAACATCTGGACCAATTTCCCATTCCAAGGGAAGAATGTCGGCTTCGTGACATTATAATGGAGATGTAACAAACATAAAAGTATAGAGCTCTATAAATTTTCATTTGATTTGAAATAAAGTTCATTTTATGCATTATTTGTATTAGTTGAAGTTTAATTATTATGTTATTATGATGTCTAAATTATAAATCAATATATGGTACAAAGCCCCGTGTTTTAGCGCGGGGTATCGCCTAGTAAGTTTTCATTTGCTTTAAGTGTGTTGGAATAGTTCACATTTAGGTCCCACATCGTATGAATATGGAAGAACTTACAAGTAAACGGAAATAAATATAGCAGTCAGCTCGGCTGTCAAAGCTATCTATGCGCTTGGGGCAATGACGCAGCTAGTGAGGTATTAAACGAGGCGCGTCAATTGCTGGTTAAAAATTTGAATTTAGCAGATAAAGGTATTATTTTTTAAATCAAAATCAAAGGTGAATACAGCAAGATAATTAAAACTTTTAACTGTTGCATTATTTTACAACCTCAACAGTTTCACAGGCAATGAATACATACAATCAGTACTGCAAGGAGACACCATTGACGATAAATGCATTTCATTGACGTTAAACTGCATTTCATTCACAGGCAATGAAACCACGTTTTGCCATTTGTCATTATTTAAGCATTATTAATATGACATGTGTAATCCTATGTGTCTATTTTCTGATAATCAACCAATGAAAAATCGACATGTAATTAGTTATTGCTTTGTCATTATAATTTGAAGGTTACTATTTTAGTTTGTAACTCATGAGCAATCAATACTCATTTCAATATCATAATAATAAATTAGCATTATAATTATATTTGATTTTATGACTTGAATATAAATATGTTTTACATATTAGTGCAAAATACATATGATTATAGCATAATAAATCATTTAAAAGTAGAACCACGTTTATAATTTTCTGATAAAACACATATGTCGGAATAGAAAAATGATATTTTCATTTTATGTAATAATATAAATTGTTTTAATGATTTGAGTGTTAATATGTTTTAAATATTAGTAGAAAATGTATATGATAATAGAATAATTAACGTAAAAAGATTGCAAAAAGACTATAGGTACAGGAACTTTAGTAGTAAATTTTATTATTATTTAAAATAATTATTCTTCAATGAATGTTTGATTGGGGTATGTTATATAGTTAAATCTATACAAAATAAATTATGACATCGTATTTACATTAAAAAAATTTATGAAAATAAAATAGTAAGAATTGACATCAAAAAACATATGTTGCATGCATTTATGCATCCACATGTATGTAAATGACATCACATGTTTTTTTCAGAGAAATTTTCCTCGCTAATTAGTCCATCCTAATTTTATTTGCGAAGAATTTAATTTTATTTGCGAGTTATGGAATTGGGTAATTCTCGGGTCCAAATTATAGTCAAGGTGGTTAATTTATATTCCTAGAAAAGGGTATCGTTATTGAGAAATTAATTTTAAAAATTTATTATTTTATATCAAGTAATAAATTGCCTAGCCTAGTGGTGTGCCCGACACACTAGAATTCTCCAGCTAGTTGTACTTCAGACACACCGTAACATAACTAATACTAATTAAATAAAATAAAATTTTATAATATTAAAATTTTTAGGAAGCCACAATGAGCAGGTTGTTTGGGGAAACTCATCTCCTGCAGACCCCTTTTCTTTTCCCTTCTTATACTGCTTCTTCTTCTTCATCTGTTTCACGCCACCACCACCACCGTACATCACCACCTCCATCACCAGCCGCACCACCACCTGCAACACCATCACCTCTCCTCCCCCGTTCCACCTCTCAACCTCCCCCTCTGCCTCACTCTCTCCCCCTGCCCCTGTCTCTCCCGACGAAAAACAGAGCAGCGGCTTGGTGCCGCTGCCTTCCCCGACGGCAACCAAGCCGCCACCGTGACCACAGCCCTCTCTCTCCCTCAGTTTGACCCTCTGTCTCACTCTCTCTCGGCCTCTCTGTTCACCCCGACGAAAACCCGCAGAAACAGAGCAGCGGCTCAAGCAGCTGCCGCCTCCGACGAAGGCCCCGACGGCAAAGCCGTCGCCACCACCACCTGCAGCTCTCCCCAACCCCTCGGATTTCACCCCGTACTCATCCCTCTCCCTTTTCCGAGCCAAGACGAAGCAACAGCAGCAGCTAATTGCTGCAGAGGCGACCCTGAGACCGCCGCCGACCGCCGGGCGCCATTGACGCCGGCGAGAAGCTCGCCCAAACCCCCTGGCGACACCCACTCACTCAAATCGATCCCAAATAGCTCCTAGAGGTCCGAGGAACTCACGGGTATCAACAATCGGAGCCAACAACACCTCAATCGCCGGAATCGTTCATCACCTCCGGCCACCATCGACGGCGAACCCACCCGGACCCAAATCTTGACCGTTTCTCGCGATTTTTCGCTTGGGTAACTCCTAAATCGCCCTCTGATTCATTTTTGATCATCAAAACATGATTTTAATAGCTTTAGATCGAATTGGGTTGTTGGATTTACACTTGTTCATGTTGGGGGGTTGTTCTTGTACTTTCTGAAAAGTTATGGGTGGCTAGTGAAGCATAATAAAACTGATTTTGGTTATTGGGAGGTTATTTCATGTTATTAATGAAAAGTTAGGGGATCTATTTAATATTTACATAAACTGCAATTATAATATAAGATTAAAAATGCATTTTTGTATTATAATTAATTTATAATATTTCTAGTAATTGTTTTAATTATATAAAAGATGTTTTTGCTATTTAAAGTTATGTATATGTATTATTTAGTATGAAACATTGTTGTTTTATTGAAAAATAAGCAAGATAAAATATATAGTTCTTTAATCATATAAATTTGGTATGTTTAAATAAATATTGCAAGTACTTATAAATTTGTGTTTTGAGTAAATATGTTAATTGTTCAATATTGATAAAATAAAATAAGTTAGGGAGATATTTTAGAAAATATGTAATAGTAAACTCCTTTATTAACAAATAAATAAAGCTTGATAGTTATTTGTAGATATTAGAAATTATTTCTCCAAAAATTAAGTTATAAATTATGTGAGACTAAACACTTGTTTTATTTGAATAAATACTTTTGTGAGTTTTATTTATGAGTTTAATTCTTTAATAGTATATATATTTTATAACAAATAATTAGCAATAGTTAAATTGGTTGGAAATAAATTTTCTAGTCACTTACAAATGAATGTGTTGTAAAATAGATTGTTATTTTCTAAATATTAGAGTGTATAAATTTAATATGCAATTTATTACTTAATAAATTTTAAGAGTTAGTATTTATGTAAATGGTAATTTTTATGAGAAAAATACAATTCGTCCACGTCGTCGGTTTATTATATAAATATTATATGCTAATAACTAATGGGGATAATGGGGAGTGATTTCAAATAAGACTTAGAGAAATTTTGCATAGCATACTTGCACACTTTGGATTGTAATTAATTTAGGAAATTATAAATTGTAGGTGACGAGTTCGTAGACGAGGGATTCGTCTATCCGTAGAAGCTTTGTTGTGCTAATTGTCGAGGTGAGTAAATATGCCTTACCTAATGTGCCCGTCCTCCATTCGTGTCTAAATGTTTTTATGATTTTTACGTCTCAAAATGTGATTTGTGATATACGTGCTCGAGTTGAGATTTCATATACTTGTTGAAATGATTATTTGGAAACTATTACGTGAAATTAATAACACGTAATAACGTAAAGTGGAAATAGTTGTGCGGTGGAACCTTATATACATTGTGGTTATGATTATGGGATGGCACAGCCACCCGGCTTATTATGATATTTTGCTCGGTTGCGATTTGCCCCGGGCTGCTCCCTGTACTCACCTCTCTGGCCGCTAGAGTCTTAGAGGGGTGCCGGCACTTAAGGTCTTGGATGCATGCGAGATGGTTGGTTCTATATTATTGGATTGGTTCGTTCCCCGCTACAACTAAAATAATAAATGTGGATTTTCATATGAGAAATAAAAGCAACTGTTGCTTTGAAATGGTGGAATGATTTGAGAATGCTAAGTAAAGAGTTGGAATATTCATATCTACGCTTTCGCAATACAAGATGATTTACTACTATATTATTCCTCTTTATTTAAAATGAAAACGTGTCTCTTTCCTGTTTACACGTTTGGGTGTTTACTTACTCAGCATTTCGTGCTGACTTTGGAAGAACTGCGGTCTTGTTTCTTTCCCCCGCAGGTCTAGAAGAAGAAAGCTCGGGTTAAGGGAAACGCGGACTCACCTAGTTACGTTATTGTTAAATAAATGCTTCGCCTAGACGATGATCATCATGTTTAATAGTATGTCATGTTTTATGTTGAGACAATCACGTTTATGTAATATATTAAGTATGGATGTTTTGTTTCACGATTTCCGCCGATTCATTCATTTGAACGACGCCCTCCCGAGCTCTCCGGTCCGGAACGGAAGGCTCGGAATCAGGGGGTGTCACAGGTGGTATCAGAGCAGGATGAGTTTCGTGGGAAGCGTAAGGCACTTGAGGCAGGAGGAAGTAGCAGCAACAAGAAGTTGAAGCCAAACAATGGAGGAAACAACCAGAACCAGCAGAATCAGGTAGCGCAGCCAGTTCGTCGCTACAACTGCAACCGTTGTCAGCAAAACCACCCTGGAAGAGACTGCATCGGGAACTTAGTCGTGTGCCACAACTGTGGTAGGAAGGGGCATCGTGCTTATGAATGTAGAGCTCGACCAGCAGGGAACCAACAAGTGTACCGTGGAGGAAATTATCAGGGGCAACCGCATAACCACTATCTGGGAAACCAACCACAGTATGTGAACCAGCAACCTGCAATCCTACAGCTCGAATATGGGAACAGGAACCCTGGAAACCGCAACAACCAGGGAGGAGGCTATGGAAGACAACCGAACTACAACCCGGGGAATGCAGGACAGCATGGAGCTCATAACCGCAACAACAATGCTGGACATGGAGGCAACAACAACAATGCAGCTGGTGCAGGAGGAGCTGGAGCACAGAATGCAAATGTGGGAAGGATTGCTGTCATGACTAAGGCAGAGGCTGATGCTGCTTATGGAGTTGTCACGGGTACTTTCCTTATCCATGAGCAACCAGCTTTTATATTATTTGATTCTGGTGCATCATACTCATTCATATCATCACCATTTGCCGAGAAATTGGGTTTGGATAAGTGTGCTAAGAAATCTATCCCAGTAGCAACTCCCACTGGCCAAATAACAGTATGCGACACCGTATTCGAAGGAGTAGGAGTGAAAATCCTAGCATGCACCTTTCCTGCAGACTTGATTAAGTTTGATCTTAGAGGCCTAGCTGTCATCCTAGGGATGGATTGGCTTAGTAAATATCGAGCTGTCATTGATTGTCATGATCAGAAAGTTCGGTTAAGAGGACCCAACGGTGAGAGAATCTCTTACCGTGGAATCGCGAAGGAGCCTTGTGTCAGACTAGTTTCAGCACTGACCATAGTCAACCAAGTGAAGAAAGGGAACTCTGCCTATTTATGCTACATCCAAGACGTTTCCAAGAAGGAGAATGTGCTAGAGGAGATACGAGTTGTAAAGGAGTTTCCTGACGTATTCCCAGACGAGATTCCAGGAATGCCACCAAGAAGAGAATTGGAGTTTACTCTGGACTTAGTTCCTGGAACCGCACCAATCTCAAAAGCACCGTACCGGATGGCACCAGCAGAACTGAAGGAGCTAAAGGAGCAACTACAAGAACTCCTCGATAAGGGGTACATACGACCAAGTGTGTCACCCTGGGGAGCACCAGTGCTTTTTGTGAAAAAGAAAGATGGAAGCTTAAGGCTATGCATTGACTACCGTGACTTGAACAGTGCAACCATCAAGAATAAGTACCCTCTACCCCGGATTGACGATCTCTTCGATCAATTACAAGGGGCTAGTGTCTTCTCCAAGATTGATTTGAGATCAGGGTACCATCAACTTCGGGTAGCCGAGCAGGATATCCCGAAGACAGCTTTTAGAACGAGATATGGCCACTATGAGTTCACTGTGATGCCTTTTGGTTTGACCAATGCACCTGCAGTATTCATGGATTTAATGAACCGAGTAATGAGGCCATTTCTAGATCGATTCGTTGTCGTCTTTATTGATGACATCCTTGTGTACTCGAAGAGCGAGGAAGATCACGAGGAACATCTCAGAGAAGTGTTGCAGACTTTGAGACAAGAACGACTGTATGCTAAGCTGTCAAAGTGCGAGTTTTGGCTGGATCGTGTTCCATTTCTGGGTCACATCATCTCGAAGGAAGGAATATCAGTGGACCCAGGAAAGATTTCAGCAGTCAAAGATTGGCCAACACCAAAGAATGTTTCCGAGATAAGGAGTTTCCTTGGCTTAGCAGGTTACTACAGGCGTTTTGTGAAGGACTTTTCCAAGATTGCCAGGCCGCTGACAGCACTAACAAAGAAGGCGGTAAAATATCAGTGGAACGAAGACTGTGAAGAAGCATTTCAGACACTAAAGGAGAAGCTAACAACAGCGCCAGTATTGGCCCTACCTAATGATTCAGGCGAGTTCGAGATATACAGCGATGCATCGAAGAAGGGGCTAGGATGTGTACTCATGCAAGACAGAAGGGTGATTGCCTATGCATCAAGACAGCTTAAGCCCCACGAGGAGAACTACGCTACTCACGACTTGGAGTTGGCAGCAATTGTATTCGCGCTGAAGATATGGAGACATCATCTGTACGGAGCAGTTTGTAAGCTTTACACAGATCACCGCAGCCTAAAATACATTTTCACGCAGAAGGAGCTGAACAACAGACAACGGAGATGGCTAGAGATCATCAAGGATTACGACTTGCGTATCCAGTACCACGAAGGGAAGGCAAACGTAGTCGCAGACGCATTGAGTCGAAAGGCGAGCCACGCTTTGAATGCAATGGTAATTTTACCAGAATGGCTATGCCACGAATTCAGAAAGCTCGAGATCGAAGTCGTAGATCACGGAGGAGTACAGAACTTACTTGGCAGTATGACAGCAGTACCAGATTACTTCGAGGAAATAAGGAGTAATCAAGCAGGAGATGTCAAGCTGGAGAGAATCAAGAAGAAGATTGCAGAAGGACAAGCCAAAGACTTTCAGATTCACGAAGATGGGAGCATACGCTACAAAGGAAGATGGTGTGTACCACAGAAGTGTGCAGAAACCAAGGAGAAATTAATGCGTGAAGCGCACAACACGCCATACTCAGTACACCCAGGAGGCGACAAACTCTACAAAGATTTGAAGAAGACATTTTGGTGGCCCAACATGAAGAAGGAAGTAGCCCAATTCGTAGCTCGATGCTTAACGTGCCAGAAGGTAAAGTTTGAACACAAGCGGATGGGAGGCCTAGTTCAGCCTTTGGACGTACCAGTTTGGAAGTGGGATTCCATTTCCATGGATTTTGTGACGGCACTGCCAACGTCAAAGAACGGACTTAATCAGATTTGGGTAGTAGTAGACCGATTGACCAAGACGGCAAGGTTCATTCCGATGAAGGATACCTGGAACATGGAGCAGAGAGCAGACACGTATGTCAAGAACATAGTGAGATATCATGGAGTTCCAAGCTCGATAATTTCTGACAGAGACCCTAACTTTCTCTCTCATTTCTGGAAGGCGCTTCAGGAGGCAATGGGGACCCAGTTACGATTCAGTACGGCATTCCACCCAGCCACAGATGGACAGACAGAAAGAACAATTCAGACATTGGAGGACATGCTAAGGGCTTGTGTCATGGACTTTCAAGGTTCATGGGTTGACAAGCTACCACTAATAGAGTTCTCATACAACAACAGCTACCACGCCAGCATCGGCATGGCACCACACGAGGCCTTGTATGGGAGGAAGTGTCGAACACCTTTATGTTGGAGTGACATCAGCGAGACAGTGGTTATAGGCCCACAAATGATCGAAGAAATGACAGACCAAGTGAGACTTATCCAGCAAAGAATGAGGGCAGCACAAGACAGACAAAAGTCCTATGCGGATCAGAAAAGGAGACCATTAGAATTCCAGGTAGGTGAAAAAGCGTTTCTAAAAGTTTCACCTACGAAGGGAGTGACAAGATTCAATCAGAAAGGGAAACTGAGCCCAAAGTTTATCGGCCCATATGACATTCTGGAGAAAATTGGAGAAGTTGCGTATCGACTGGACTTACCTTCGAATTTGGGACGTGTACACAACGTCTTTCACGTTTCACAACTCAAGAAGTACGTACCAGACCCATCTCATGTGCTAGATCCGGAACCAATTGAGTTAGACCCATCTTTGACTTACGAGGAGCACCCTGTCAAGATCCTAGATACTAAGACAAGAGACACGCGTACCAAGAGCGTTAAGCTAGTGAAAGTTTTATGGACGAACAACCATACGGAAGAGGCTACTTGGGAAGCAGAAGATGACATGAGAAAGAAGTACCCCCATCTGTTTAATGAGGCAAATTGAGTTCCGGGGACGTCACTCTCCTAAGGGGGAGAGGATGTAACCTTTCGCTTTAGTATTTAGTACTCTTGCGATCCTAAAATAAATCTAGACCTTTCCTCTTATCTTTGATTAGTTTCATAATATATTTTACGCATCATCGTGTAGATGTACCCTTGCATCGTATATAAACTATTTGCTCTTTGAGTATCTTCAGCTTCGAGGACGAAGCCCTCTTTAAGGTGGGAAGGATGTAATACCCCGTTTTGATACGAGGGTAAATCGGTAATTTGTGCGAAGAATTTAATTTTATTTGCGAGTTATGGAATTGGGTAATTCTCGGGTCCAAATTATAGTCAAGGTGGTTAATTTATATTCCTAGAAAAGGGTATCGTTATTGAGAAATTAATTTTAGAAATTTATTATTTTATATCAAGTAATAAATTGCCTAGCCTAGTGGTGTGCCCGACACACTAGAATTCTCCAGCTAGTTGTACTTCAGACACACCGTAACATAACTAATACTAATTAAATAAAATAAAATTTTATAATATTAAAATTTTTAGGAAGCCACAATGAGCAGGTTGTTTGGGGAAACTCATCTCCTGCAGACCCCTTTTCTTTTCCCTTCTTATACTGCTTCTTCTTCTTCATCTGTTTCACGCCACCACCACCACCGTACATCACCACCTCCATCACCAGCCGCACCACCACCTGCAACACCATCACCTCTCCTCCCCCGTTCCACCTCTCAACCTCCCCCTCTGCCTCACTCTCTCCCCCTGCCCCTGTCTCTCCCGACGAAAAACAGAGCAGCGGCTTGGTGCCGCTGCCTTCCCCGACGGCAACCAAGCCGCCACCGTGACCACAGCCCTCTCTCTCCCTCAGTTTGACCCTCTGTCTCACTCTCTCTCGGCCTCTCTGTTCACCCCGACGAAAACCCGCAGAAACAGAGCAGCGGCTCAAGCCGCTGCCGCCTCCGACGAAGGCCCCGACGGCAAAGCCGTCGCCACCACCACCTGCAGCTCTCCCCAACCCCTCGGATTTCACCCCGTACTCATCCCTCTCCCTTTTCCGAGCCAAGACGAAGCAACAGCAGCAGCTAATTGCTGCAGAGGCGACCCTGAGACCGCCGCCGACCGCCGGGCGCCATTGACGCCGGCGAGAAGCTCGCCCAAACCCCCTGGCGACACCCACTCACTCAAATCGATCCCAAATCGCTCCTAGAGGTCCGAGGAACTCACGGGTATCAACAATCGGAGCCAACAACACCTCAATCGCCGGAATCGTTCATCACCTCCGGCCACCATCGACGGCGAACCCACCCGGACCCAAATCTTGACCGTTTCTCGCGATTTTTCGCTTGGGTAACTCCTAAATCGCCCTCTGATTCATTTTTGATCATCAAAACATGATTTTAATAGCTTTAGATCGAATTGGGTTGTTGGATTTACACTTGTTCATGTTGGGGGGTTGTTCTTGTACTTTCTGAAAAGTTATGGGTGGCTAGTGAAGCATAATAAAACTGATTTTGGTTATTGGGAGGTTATTTCATGTTATTAATGAAAAGTTAGGGGATCTATTTAATATTTACATAAACTGCAATTATAATATAAGATTAAAAATGCATTTTTGTATTATAATTAATTTATAATATTTCTAGTAATTGTTTTAATTATATAAAAGATGTTTTTGCTATTTAAAGTTATGTATATGTATTATTTAGTATGAAACATTGTTGTTTTATTGAAAAATAAGCAAGATAAAATATATAGTTCTTTAATCATATAAATTTGGTATGTTTAAATAAATATTGCAAGTACTTATAAATTTGTGTTTTGAGTAAATATGTTAATTGTTCAATATTGATAAAATAAAATAAGTTAGGGAGATATTTTAGAAAATATGTAATAGTAAACTCCTTTATTAACAAATAAATAAAGCTTGATAATTATTTGTAGATATTAGAAATTATTTCTCCAAAAATTAAGTTATAAATTATGTGAGACTAAACACTTGTTTTATTTGAATAAATACTTTTGTGAGTTTTATTTATGAGTTTAATTCTTTAATAGTATATATATTTTATAACAAATAATTAGCAATAGTTAAATTGGTTGGAAATAAATTTTCTAGTCACTTACAAATGAATGTGTTGTAAAATAGATTGTTATTTTCTAAATATTAGAGTGTATAAATTTAATATGCAATTTATTACTTAATAAATTTTAAGAGTTAGTATTTATGTAAATGGTAATTTTTATGAGAAAAATACAATTCGTCCACGTCGTCGGTTTATTATATAAATATTATATGCTAATAACTAATGGGGATAATGGGGAGTGATTTCAAATAAGACTTAGAGAAATTTTGCATAGCATACTTGCACACTTTGGATTGTAATTAATTTAGGAAATTATAAATTGTAGGTGACGAGTTCGTAGACGAGGGATTCGTCTATCCGTAGAAGCTTTGTTGTGCTAATTGTCGAGGTGAGTAAATATGCCTTACCTAATGTGCCCGTCCTCCATTCGTGTCTAAATGTTTTTATGATTTTTACGTCTCAAAATGTGATTTGTGATATACGTGCTCGAGTTGAGATTTCATATACTTGTTGAAATGATTATTTGGAAACTATCACGTGAAATTAATAACACGTAATAACGTAAAGTGGAAATAGTTGTGCGGTGGAACCTTATATACATTGTGGTTATGATTATGGGATGGCACAGCCACCCGGCTTATTATGATATTTTGCTCGGTTGCGATTTGCCCCGGGCTGCTCCCTGTACTCACCTCTCTGGCCGCTAGAGTCTTAGAGGGGTGCCGGCACTTAAGGTCTTGGATGCATGCGAGATGGTTGGTTCTATATTATTGGATTGGTTCGTTCCCCGCTACAACTAAAATAATAAATGTGGATTTTCATATGAGAAATAAAAGCAACTGTTGCTTTGAAATGGTGGAATGATTTGAGAATGCTAAGTAAAGAGTTGGAATATTCATATCTACGCTTTCGCAATACAAGATGATTTACTACTATATTATTCCTCTTTATTTAAAATGAAAACGTGTCTCTTTCCTGTTTACACGTTTGGGTGTTTACTTACTCAGCATTTCGTGCTGACTTTGGAAGAACTGCGGTCTTGTTTCTTTCCCCCGCAGGTCTAGAAGAAGAAAGCTCGGGTTAAGGGAAACGCGGACTCACCTAGTTACGTTATTGTTAAATAAATGCTTCGCCTAGACGATGATCATCATGTTTAATAGTATGTCATGTTTTATGTTGAGACAATCACGTTTATGTAATATATTAAGTATGGATGTTTTGTTTCACGATTTCCGCCGATTCATTCATTTGAACGACGCCCTCCCGAGCTCTCCGGTCCGGAACGGAAGGCTCGGAATCAGGGGGTGTCACAAAGCGTGTGTATGCTTCTAAAGACACTGTGTTATCTATACTATATACAAATTCAGAATGAGTGTTTAGAGTTTGGATGAGAGAGTGCCAAGTGGCATCGCCGATTAATTAACATAAATCAAAAAGTAGCATTAAAATTAAAATTTGAATCAAAATTAGTGTAACTGAAATTATAAGTCAAAAAATCAATCGGTAAATCAATAAAATTGTATTTATTGGTGTTGAAAATGAAAAACTGTGTAAAAAAATCAATGTGATTGATTAAAGAAAATCAATTGATCTCTCAATATATATATATATATATATACATAATATATATATATATATATTATGTATATATATATATACATAATGAAATGAATAGGAATTGCCTCCAACGAAATGGAAGTGTGTAATGGAAGAAACTCAACCAAGAAAGGAAAACAGTAATTCTTTCCAAAATGTTCATCACTGTGCTAATGTCCACTCTATTTTGGTCAAGTAATCAATCAATACTATACACATATAAAGCAATATTACATAACTTAAATGGTAACAAAGAAATCATCCGTTATGTTTTTACCTCACATAAAGTGATTTTCCTCTTTTGACTACGCTTGGTTTTCACTCGTTGGTTAGCCATTAAATTCTGTAAATCATTTGTTCAAGCAAAAAATTAAATAAATTATACTTATCTTCTACATATGCATCCAGTCATAGCAAAAGATAATTTTAGTTTTTTTTTCCGTTGAATACAATAACGATCTCTCATGCATGTTATTTTGTTTGTTTCTTTAGCTTTTTGTGTTATCTTATTTTCAATCATCCTCACTTGATCTGCAAAACGTGAAAAAATAACATTTGTAATTGTTGAATCAATTCGCGTTGAATGTGCTAAGCCAACTCTCTCTTTTTATTATATCATACACCAACTCTCTTTAGCCACCCATACAAGTATGCAATAATAAACTGATATGTATAGATGTCATGTTTCCCGTGCATTGCACGACGTATTCAATCGTCTACCTTGTTTGAATCAAAGTGATACGGTACTCCCTCCATCCTAATTGTTTGGTCTCATATTCTATTTTCCGTTGTCCCAAAAAAGTTCCTCACTCTCATTTCAACTTGTAATATTGTAATTTTTTCAGCTTGCCTTTAAAAGAGTATGAATAAAATCATCAATAAGTTGAAAAATGAGAGTACAAGTAAATGACATGGTAAAGATTTAATGAAAATGTAGAAGTGCAGCAACAATCCAATAGACCGTGCCTGCGTTGGTTAACTGGTTGGACTTGACGGTCCATACCGGTCCGGTTTCTAAAGCTGTGCCTGAAACAGTTGGTGGAAATCAGAAAACTCTGCAACCACAAAGCTCGTGTGAACCAGAAAATTCTTCAAAGTCTTGCTAAGTTCCAGTTTAAGTTTCTTCAACTTTGTTTATCATTTACTCCTTGATTTCATTCACATCAAACACAAATAACATTACTCTGTAATTAAAAGTTGAAATGATATGTGTTAAAATATGTTCATACGTCCAAAATTTTCTCTTTCATATTTTAGGAACATAATTCATAAGGCTTCTTTTTTGACAAGTACATGGAACATCATATAATCCAATTCTAATTTCTAACATAAAATACAGAACTCCCCTCTGCCGCTGCAGTGAAACAATACATTACAGCATTTATGTTTAAATAACTACAAGTGGTTTCATCACGAACTCACTGTTTTGTTTGCTTAAACTACTATTATTATTGCATGTCAGTGTTTTGTACTCTTCTTTCTCCTAATTGCTACTCTAGAACTACATTAAATATTTCTGAGATTCCATCCACTTGTCGTATTAACTAATAATAATGGAAACAGTCATTTATCACTAAGACGACAAACTCCATACATATGAAAGTGAGATTAGATCTACTCATTAACTAGTAATAATGGAAAGTGAAAACAGTCTTATTATAATCACGGAAGTATTATTGTTTATAACATTTCAAATTTGAAATCATAACTTATTGATGAACCGGCTGGATCCATCAGTTTTTTCCTATAAAAATCAGCTCTGAAGAAGGAACAACGCGCCAAGCAAAATAGAGAGAGAAGTGAGATCTGCATCTACATAAGAGAGAGTCAAACAGAAGAAATGTAGTGATTCTTCTACATTATGGAGTGACCATCAAATACTTGTTACTGTAACAAGATCTTATACTGAAACATCTTATTACAACTCCAACTCCTCAACATAAGATCTTGTTACAATAACAAAGTATTTCATGGTTCACAAACATGTTGCTGGCAAATCGCTCATGGCTGAGGGGCTAACAGAACCAGAGGAAGACGTGGGTGGGTATTCCATCATCTACCTTTTTCTTTTAGTCTGTCTCGATATTGATGTCCGTTTCGTTACGATACTCGATACCGTAAGATACATAAAATTATATTACTGTTACACGACAGGTATCAAACTTTGACAGTAGCATAGTTAGAAATAGACATTGACAACGAAACAATGACTATTGTTGGCCGACAGGCCTTGACAGAATACCTTTCTTAACACTTGTCTTTATTTCAATGTTAAGCTCAAATCCCTCTTGGTTGAAGCCAGTGAAGCAGATACAGGAAGCACTCTGTTAAATGCCAATTAGGTAAAAATGAGAAATAGGTAAAGAATGCATGGTGCACCAGAACAAATAGATTAAACCATCTTATGTGTGGCAATGATTGAAGTTACTTTTTCCGATAGGAAAGTAAAAGCAACTGAGAGGAACAAAACTGCAAATTCGCACAATACTATCTCGTACGAAAAACCTAGGATTATGTCCACGCGACCATAAGTTCGCAATATGTCTAAAGAATATTCTGGTCCTGTGTGTGGGTGCAGTTGTATGATAGAGGAATGTCATTCAGTATTGAGTTATATTGAAGTTCAGGTCATTCTTCCTATCGTGTTGCTCATTATCCTGGCGAATGTGCGTTTTTTTAGAGCTTGGTGCTCTATGGTATATATAATACTACTACAAGCTAATATATGAAGGAGTAGCACAAAGGTCCAATCTTTTGGATTTCAAACATATAACCTTTTGGAAGCCGGAGCAGAGGCCATCAAAATGGGCGATGGAGATGGATCCGGAAAGTGTCATCATCGAGAGTAATTTACTGTCTCTCATCAGCAAAGAGTTGAACGGTCTCAGAAACGGTTGTTTCTGGGAGGTTGCGCAGCCACAGCGGGTACTTATAGAGTGCTGCTAGGGTACTTTGTGGATGCGGCACCGAAAGAACGTGCATCTTCTATGACTTGTGAAAATATGTGTATGATTTATATATAATTTGGACCAATATTATTTTTATTTTGATTTTTGAATATAATACAATACATATTATACAGAAGACCATCTCCAACTGTGTGCTTGGGGGTGGGCAAGGGCTCGGCGGTGGTGGTGGAGGGGGAGACGTGGGCTTGCCCCTGGGCCCGTGGTCTCTACATCAGATTTGTCTTCTTCTTATTTTTTTTCTTTGAGATAGAATTTGATTTGTATGGGTTTGTTAAAAATAAATAAAAAATAAATGGGGCTAAATTTGTAGTAAATAAATATGTAATTAATTACATTAAACTACCGGGCGATGTTGTAGCACAAATGGCAAGCTTGTAAGTATTTAGAACAATTAAGGTGAAAATGGTGCGCCAGGTCGGAGTGGGGAGTCCACTATTGCAGAGTGTCTAAGTTTCCGCACCCATAATTTTTGGAAATTTGCCGCCCTCGCACTCCGGACCCACCTGCACCGTGCTTGACTTCATGCACATGCACCACTCTCCTCGAGAACCGACACTCCAGTATGTGGCCACCTATCTTCTACAAGCTGGTACTGAACAAGACAAAGGACGATATGTAGCCACCTATCTTCCACAAGCTGGTAATGAGAAAGGCAAAGGACATGTTATACGCACTAAGATCTAGATATGTACAAGAGGAGTTACAATATCACATGTCAGTTCATGACCTGTTGAGCATTTACGAATTGACTGTTTGTGCTGTTTAAACAGTCATAACGTATTAACTAATAAACATCCAATACTTGTGATTCTACCATATTAGGTAAACATCCAATACTTGTTGTGACATCTTATATAGAGAAGCTGGACAAGTATATAAGATGTTTCAGTCTGAATGCATAAAGAAGATGTTGTTACAACAAGTATAAGATGTTTGACAAACATGCTGGGGAATCGCTCATGGCCTACTCTTGTTTGAATCGATGTTGGCTTCAATCAGGTCATTGATATTCAATCAGGTCGGGCTTCTGGCTAACCTGATTGAATTTCAATGACTTGTGGCCCTAGCCTCTTCTCTAAACTTTTACTTAAGTGCTCTGGTCAAGTCTAATTCTAGATATTGAAAACTTTGTAGGAGAAATACCAATCATTTTGTTAACAGTACAACTACCTCCTATTAAAAGTGCAAGTTGAAATTCAGAAAACTGAGCTTGTATTAGATTCTTAATTTCCCCTATTTTAACAAGAGTACTTTAACTCTGTTTTTACCATTTCTGAAGTACTAACACAATTTTACTAGGTATGTTTCCAGTTTTTCCCTATTCAAATACTTATGGGAAGGCTTAGATCCCTTTTCTCCATTAATCATCTTCCAAAGTCCTCTGGGTTTCAGAGAGAAAGAGCATCTATAACTAACCATAAAAGATTTATAACAAAACAGTCATACTTATGAGATTCCAAATTAGGCCAGCCATCTATATAGAGTACTGATTTATCCCAAATTGGTATACAAAATAACTGTTTCAGTAGTCACACTCAACCTACTAAACTACTACCAGACCAAGTTGTTTATCCCAAATAGACAGAAAGAAACAAAAGAGTCAATTGTTAGACATGAAATACAGAATCCCCCTCCCTAAACAGAATTCTATTACATACTTACATGGTCCCCCCACCAGAATTTAACAGGTAGGATGACTAAATATGGGTGAATCACATAATCAAGACAAAATCACAAAATCCTAATAATGGAAAGTCTTAGATATGTTATTGATGAAACAGCTGGATCCATCTATCAGTATATTTCCCTATAAATATCAGGTATAATGATGGAACAACGAACACAGCAAAAGTAAGAGAAACAAAGATGTGTATCTACAGAAGAGAGAGAGAGACAGTGATTTTTACACTATTGAGTATACATCAAATACTTGTTGTTGTAGCAGCATCTTATTAGTAGTACTGGAATATCCATCGTATACTCCTACTTGTCTAATATGCGAGATGTTGCTACAACAACAAAGTATTTCATGTTGGATAAAAATGATGGCAAATTGCTCATGGCTGCGTAACAGAACCGGAGGAAGGCGTGCGGTGGAGTATTCGTCTACCTTGTTTGAATCAGTGCTGGTATATACTACTCTAGGTAACAAGTCACTGAAATTCAATGAGGCTAAATATGTACAAGTTGTCTCGATTCATCACGGACTCAGGGTTTGTTTTCTGAAACTATCACAGGTCAATTGACTGTTTGTGCTTTTGTCATCTTCTTACTACTACTTGCTACCAGCTATAGAACAATATGTTTTTCTGAGATTCCATATACGCTTCATATTAACTAATAAATGGAAATTAACTAATTATGGAAACAGTCATTACGTGATCACTAAGACAATAAACATCAAAAGTATACATAAGTATGAATATGAGATTTGACCGTATTAACTATTAAAAAAAGTCTTGGCTAGCTACATTATGTATTATAGTTATAAAATTTCCAGATACGACGTCATGACTTATTCATAAACCAGCTGGATCCGTCCATAAGTTTTATCTTTCCCTATAAATAGATCGGTTGTAATGATGGAACAACAAGCAGAGCAAAATAGAGAGGAAGTGAGATCTGCTTCTATCAACAGAAGAGAGTCCCACAGATAGAGAAAGTGATTCTACCATATTGAGTAAACATCAAATACTTGTTATTGTAACAGCTTCTTATATAGTGGTACATATTTATACTGAAACATCTTATATATTTCTCCGACTTCTCTGTATAAGATGATGTTACAACAACAAGTATATGATGTTTGACAAACACGCTGGGGAATTGCTCATGGCTGGGGTAACACAACCAGAGGAAAGCATGCGGTGGGTTGTTCCATGGTCTACTCTTGTTTGAATCACTGTTGGTATGCATATATGTAACAAGTCATTGATATTCAATCAGGTCTGGCTTCTGACCAACCTAATTGAGTTTCAATGACTTGTGACCCTAGCCTGTTCCCTAAACTTAAAGTACTCTGGTCAAGTTTAATGAGTTACTGATCTTGAAACTTTATTTTTGAGATATACCAATCATTTTGTTAATAGTACTACTACCTCCTATTTGAAAGTGTGAGTTGCAATTCAGAAAACTGAGCTTGTATCAGGCTTCTTAATTTCCACTATTTTAACAGGAGCAGTTTAACTCTGTTTTTACCGTTTCTGAAGTACTAACAATTTGACTAGGTATGTTTTCAGTGTTTCCCTATTCAATTACTTATAGTAAGGCTTAGATCCCTTTCCTCCATTAACCATCTTCCAAGATCTTCTGGGTTTCAGAGAGAAAGAGCATCTATAACTAACCGTGTAGTAATGTCGATATCTTCCTGTCTCCTGCTGCTGCTAACAAAAAAGTGCGTCAACAGCATTGAAGCATCTATCAGGGTCTGGATCTGATTGGTTCTGAGCAGGACTCGGCCCACTGACAATCCTACTCAGTTGGGGAGTGAATGCGGCAGTTTTTGACCGGTTTTGACAGGTTCACTGCAGCAACGGTCTGATTCAAGAACTGGACCGGGCCTGCATTAGTTAACCGGATTAATGAGGTTCTTGCATACATTAACACAAAAACAAAATCAAAATACTTTTTAACCAGAAAGCTCATGTTAACTAGAACATTCTTCAAAAGTCTTGCAAGTTGCAATAATAACACTGGAGGGGTAAATGAGTGCTAGCTCTTAGTGGAAGAACATTTGTAGCCCCAGCATCAGGTTTCAAGTTTGAACCCTGCAGTTGTAGGGTATGGCCTATGTTACGTACATTGAAAAAACGTAAAATTACAAATAAATAACACTGGAGGTTTTGGCTAAGCTCCAGCTGAAGTTTCTTTAACTTGGTTTGTCATTTACTCCTTGATTTCACTCATATCAGACAATAATAATGTGACTCTGTAAGTAATAGTTGAAAAGAAAATGTGCTATAATATGTTCATACATCCAATATTTTTCTTCGTCTTTAATACTTTAGGAGCATAATTCATATGGTTTAGTTAAAGCCAAATTTAACTGTGAATGTAGTGCACTGTGATGGATAAATTAACATATTACGCAAACAATAAACACTCCAAACCATTATTAGCAAATCAATTCACAAACCATGAATGACCAAATTAGGGCCAGGCATCTACACATACATAATCAGATGAGTACTTTATGCCATAATTGTATACAAAATCACTGTTTCAGTAATCACACTCAACCTATTAGACTACCAGAACAAGTTGTTTATATCCCAAATCGACAAAGAAAAAAGCAAAAAGTCCCAATTGTTATACATAAAGTACACAAACTCCCCACCCTCCCAAAACAGATTTCCATATATCACTATACTGCAAAACCATGCACAACTCTTTAATCCCCCTTCCCTTGACACACAATGAACCTAAAACATTATAACTAACAGGTAGGAGATGTTTAAATATGGATGAATCTCTTAATCAGCACAAAATTACAAAACCCTTGACCAATTTGGGCAAGTCCCTATTTTTATAATGCATTTTTCAGTAAAAAGAGCCATAATTGTTTAACCCTAAACATTGATTCAAGCAACAATTACACACTACAATCCATAGGAGAGAAATTGAGACAGGAATCTTAGTCATTGTTTCAGCTCTGTCCGGTTCCAGCTCAAGAATTGAGTGATCTGCTTCTCTAAGAGGAATTGCTCATTACATCTGCATCTTCTGCTGCATCTACTTTTACTGCTTCAACATCTGCTCGTCTCACAGTACCAAATAATGAAGTCATGACCGCCTTACATGCTCAGAAGTCAAATGGTAACAGGTGTTATAGTACAACTACCAAGACTATAATTTAACCAACGGAGGGAGTACTTATAGTAAGCAAAACAATCCTTTTTTCCCGTTCCGGGCTCCTCTAGTTTCAGTTTTCTTTTCTGCTCTGTTTATTCAGTCATATTCATTCATTCATTTTCTCTAGCTAGTCAATTTATTCTATGCAGATTCTATGACATGAAGGAAACCCACTAAACCTCGTCTGCAGATTCTAACCATTTCCCTATCAGAGAAATCTGAAGTGCAAAACATGAGCAAACCAACAACAATGTCTACAAGAAACACAATTAATCACGTTATCAGTTGTGAGTTTTTGGCTTTGGTATAGCAGGTCTTGATAATCTTGAAGTAACTGAAACATCAAACATGTTGAACATCAAAATGATACCAAAATGAAAAATCAGAAAACACACAATCAAGAGCCCTACATCCATCTTTCACCTCCTTACCAGGTATTAAGTACCAATACCACGTATTATCGAACCCCAATTCCCTAACAGAGGATGAAGGAATTAGAAAGTACTGGCGCACAATTATAGGTCTTACATAAAGGTGGGACATTTCATAATTTTACCAAATGTACTACTAAAATATGTGTTAAAAATAGGGTACTAACAGTGTTATTTTATAAAAAGTAGGGTGCGGCACGTGACCCAGCATGCTGCACTCTATATCTCTTTGTCAACATCGCCCAAGTAGTTGACATTACCACCAACATCTTCTTTGGTTAGAATATTCTAACATTGCCCCCGGTATGGTGTATCGTCATATTTGAAGTAGTGAACACCTACAAGATAAAAGGTCGTCCCAATTAGGTATACAAATACAGTCAGAAAGTATTTTATGCAAGAAATGACGGAGCCATTATCAGTAACTTAGGCAAATCAATTCACAAACCATGACCACCAAATTAGGCCAGCCGTGTGTGTGTGTGTGTCTATATAATAAAATGCAGTATACTTTATGCCAAATTGGTATACAAAATGATCACCGTTTCGGTAATCACAATCAAACACCACTAAATTACCAGAACAAGTGGTTTACCCCAAATAGACACAGCTCGAAGAAACAAGAAATCTTGCTGTGGTTTAACATAAAACACAGATCCCCCTCCGCGGGTGCTGTGAAACACAATACGATACTGCATTGATAGTCAAATTACAACAAGTGGTTTCATCACGGACTCACGGCTTTGTTTTCTTAAACTATTAAAATTATTGCATGTCAGTTCATGAATCTTGAGCACTGACGAGTGTCTGTTCTTCGTCCTTTTCTTACTACTACTACTTGCTACTCTAGAACAATAATGTTTCTGAGATTCCATCCACTCGTCCTATTAACTAATAATGGAAAAAGTCATTAATCACTAACAGTACAAACTCCATACATATGAATGTGAGATTAGATCTACTCGTATTAACTACTAATAATGGAAAGTGGAAACAGTCATACCTAATTGATATACTATTATAATAAGGGAAGCATTATTGTTTATAAGATTTCAGATTCGACGTCATAACTTATCGATGAACCAACGGGTTCCATTAGTGTTTTCGATGAAAATAAAATATGATGATGGAACAACAAGCAGAAAAAAGCAGAGACGAAGTGACATCTGTATGTACAGAAGATGTCAAACAGCTGGCCCAGCCCATTATGAAGCCCACCTACTGTTCAAGCCCAAGTCTCCTCCGCTTTTTTTATAAGCCCTCTCTAATATAAAGGCAATACTGTCTTTTCCAGCCTTGTACTTAACCTAATCCTTTCCCCCGTTAGATCTTAGACCGTTGGTTTCCTACTGTTGATCATACGCTTAATGTTCTGTATTCTCAGATTAGGGTTTCATTGTGTGAATGTAAATATACATAATTCATTGTTGTTCTCTCCGCCGCCTTCTCACTTCATGTTCTTCATTTTCTGTTGAATTCTTTCAGAATAGTCAGAGAGAAGTGGTTTACTGTGAGTGACCATTAAATACATGTTGTTGTAAGAACATTGTATACTTAAACATCTTATATACTCAAACTGCTAAACATAAGATGTTGTTACAACAACAAAGTACCTGATGTTTGACAAATTGCTGGAAAATTACTCCTGGCAGGGATAACAGAACAATGGTGATGTTGCTGCCGCTAACCAGTGATTCTTCTACCTTTTGTAATTCTTGGATTTTAGATGAACAACCCAGTTTTTTGTATTAACTGATGTAGAGCTAGATAAACTTTTTATGATTTTGTGGACTGTTTATATACTGTCCTGTGATTGTACAATGATTTTTGAAGGATTGTTTAACTTTTTACCGTTTAAACTTAAATGAAATGTGTTTACACTATGCCATGTGTAATCCACTACTAAATGTGTCACATTTTCGGAGAGTCACGGTGCTTTATTAAGGATAAAGTGGTAAAACCCCTCGTATGTTTAATAAAGCACATATTTTGTTCATGAACCAGGAGAAACGTAGTAGTACTACATGATACAGATACACTTTAGTTATAAAATTCAGATACTGACATCAAGACTTATTGATATTGAACAGGCTGGCTCTGCCTTTTTTTCTTGTCCTACAATATATGAGCTTGCCTTTCTTTCCCTATAAATAAATCAGTTGTAATGATGGAACAAGCCGAGCAAAATAGAGAGGAAGGGAGATCTGTATATATCTACATAAAGAGAGAGTCACGCAGACAGGGAAAAGCGATTCTACCATATTGAGTAAACATCACATATCTGTTGTTCCAACAGCTTCTTATACACATATTTATACTGAAACATGTTATTTGTTTCTCCGACTTCTCTGTATAAGATGATGTTAGAACAACAAGTAAATGATGTTTGACAAACATGCTGGGGAATTGCCCGTGGATCGGGTAACACAACCGGAGGAAACGAAAGCACGGCGTATTCAATCGTCTACTTTGTTTGAATCAAAGTGATACGGTACTCCCTCCATCCTAACTCTTTGGTCTCATATTCTATTTTCCATTGTCCCAAAAAAGATCCCCACTTTCATTTTCTGTAACACGTAATGTTGTAATTTTTTCAACTTGCCTTTTAAAAGAGTATGAATAAAATCATCAATAAGTTAGAAAATGAGAGTACAAGTAAATGACTTGGTAAATATTTAATGAGAATGTAGAAGCATCTGAAATTGGCAATCTTTTACCGTTGTTGACCAGTTTAGTGAAGCAACACTCCAATTCAAGAACTAGACCGAGCCTGCATTGGTTTACCGGTTGGACTTGACGGTCTATACCGGTCTGGTTTCTAAAACTGTGCCTGAAACAGTTGGTGGAAATCAGAAAACTTAGCAACCAGAAAGCTCGTGTGAACCAGAAAATTGTTCAAAGTCTTGTTAAGTTCCAATTTAAGTTTCTTCAACTTTGTATCATTTACTCCTTGATTTCATTCACATCAAACACTAATAACATGACGTCCAAAATTTTCATATGTTTCAAAATATGTTAAAAATATGTTCATACGTCCAAAATTTTATGTCTTTTATATTTTTATATTTTAGGAACATAATTCACAAGGCTTTTTTTTTACAAGTACATGGAACATCATATAATCCAATTCTAATTTCTAACCCAGACTACTGCTTCAGGGGAGACTCAAATGAACTGTCTGAAGGCCCTAACCACTGGGCTAAACAGCTAGTTCAATTCATAAGGCTTAGTAAAAGCCAACTCAAACTGTGAACCTAATGCACTGTGATGGATCGATTAAGAGATTACGCAAATAATATACACTCAGTTTTCTTTTCTGTTCTGTTTCTTCGGTCTTATTCATTCATTGATTCTTTCCTGGCTAGTCAAATGAGTATGACTGTCACCAAAGAGTCATTATTTGCTTTCATAGTATAAAGCTTTGCAGATTCTATGACATGAGGATACATACTTAAACTGGTCTACAGACTCTAACCATTTTTCTATCAGAGAAACCTGAAGTGCAAAACATGAGAAAATCAACAACAATGTTTACAAGAAACACAATTAATCACCTTTATCAGTTGTGGGGTTTTTGGATTTGGAATAGCAGGAGGTCTTACTGAACTTGAAGTAACTGAAACATCAAACATAAAGTAAAAATCAGTTACAACTTCAACATCATCAATATGATACCACTTCAATGAAAAATCAGAAAACACACAATCAACAGGCCTACGTCAATCAGTCACCCCGTTACCAGGTATTAAAATACCATTACCACATATTGTCGAACCCCAATACCCTAACAAATTTTACTCTGAGACACATGGAAGATGAAGGAATTCGTAACTACTACAATCCTAAATTTTGAATAAATGTGGGACATTTTCTAAATTTTACCAGGAGCACCCACAAGACAAAAGGTAGCCCCAATTAGGTATAACGATATGCAAGAAATGTCCGAACCATTATTAGTAGCTAAGGAAAATCAATTCACAAATCATGAAGAATTTAGGCAGGCCGTATATATACATAATATGATGTAATGTATGCCAAATTGGTACACAAAATGATCACTGTTTCAGTAATCACAATCAAACACTACTAAACTACCACAACAAGCAAAATCCCACCCAAATAGACATAGCTAGAAGAAACAAGAAATCTCAATTGTGGTTTAACATAAAATACAGAATTCCCCTCTGCCGCTGCTGTGAAACAATAACTTACAGCATTTATGTTTAAATACTACAAGTGGTTTCATCACGAACTCACTGTTTTGTTTGCTTAAACTACTATTATTATTGCTTGTCAGTGCTTTGTACTTTTCTTTCTCCTACTTGCTACTCTAGAACCACATTAAATATTTCTGAGATTCCATCCACTTGTCGTATTAACTAATAATAATGGAAACAGTCATTAATCACTAAGACGACAAACTCCATACATATGAAAGTGAGATTAGATCTACTCATTAACTAGTAATAATGGAAAGTGAAAACAGTCTTATTATAATCACGGAAGTATTATTGTTTATAACATTTCAAATTTGAAATCATAACTTATTGATGAACCAGCTGGATCCATCAGTTTTTTCCTATAAAAATCAGCTCTGAAGAAGGAACAACAAGCCAAGCAAAATAGAGAGAGAAGTGAGATCTGCATCTACATAAGAGAGAGTCAAACAGAGAGAAAAGTAGTGATTCTTCTACACTATGGAGTGACCATCAAATACTTGTTACTGTAACAAGATCTTATACTAAGACATCTTATTACAACTCCTAACTCCTCAACATAAGATCTTGTTACAATAACAAAGTATTTCATGTTTCACAAACATACTGTTGGCATATCGCTCATGGCTGAGGGGCCAATAGAACCAGAGGAAGACGTGGGTGGGTATTCCATCATCTACCTTGTTCTTTTAGTCTGTCTCGAGAGTGATGTCCGTTTCGTTACGATACTCGATACCGTAATATACATAAAATTATATTACTATAACACGACAGGTATCAAACTTTGACAGTAGCATAGTTAGAAATAAACATTGACATTGACAACGAAACAATGATTATTGTTGGTCGACAGGTCTTGACAGAATACCTTTTCTTAACACCTGTCTTTATTTCAATGTTTAGCTCAAATCCCTCTGTAGTTGCAGCAAGTGAAGCAGATATAGGAAGCACTCTGTTAAATGCCAATTAGGTAAAAATGAGAAATAGGTAAAGAATGCATGGTGCACCAGAACAAATAGATTAAACCATCTTATGTGTGGCAATGATTGAAATTACTTTTTCCGAGAGGAAAGTAAAAGCAACTGAGAGGAACAAAACTGCAAATTTGCACAATACTATCTCGTACGAAAAACCTAGGATTATGTTCACGCGACCATAAGTTTGCAATATGCCTAAAGAATATTCTGGTCCTGTATGTGGGTGCAGTGTTATGATAGAGGAATGTCATTCAGTATTGAGTCATATTGAAGTTCAGGTCATTCTTCCTATCATGTTGCTCATTAACCTGGCAAATGTGCGTCTTTTTAGAGCTTGGTGCTCTATGGTATATTTAATACTACTACAAGCTAATATATGAAGGAGTAGCACAAAGGTCCAATCTTTTGGATTTCAAACATATAACCTTTTGGAAGCCGGAGCAGAGGCCATCAAAATGGGCAATGGAGATGGATCCAGAAAGTGTCATCATCGAGAGCAATTTACTGTCTCTCATCATCAAAGAGTTGAACGGTCTCAGAAACGGTTGCTTCTGGGAGGTTGCAGGTTGCACAGTCGCAGCGGGTACTTTTAGAGTGCTGCTTGGGTACTTTGTGGATGCGGCACCAAACAATACATATTATACATAAGACCATCTCCAACTGGGTGCTGCGGTGGTGGTGGAGGGGGAGGACATGAGTCCGTGGTCTCTACAGCAGATTGTCTTCTTCTTCTTCTTCTCTTTTAAATAGAATTTGATTTGTATGAGTTTGTTAAAAAAAACCCTTAAATGGGGCTAAATTTGTAGTAGATAAACACATAATTAATTACATGAAATTATTGGCGATGTAGTAGCACAAATGACAAGCTTGTAAGTATTAAGAACAATTAAGGTGAAAATGGTGGGCCAGGTAGGAGTGTGGGAGACCACTATTAAAGATAGTCAGTAAAGTTTCCGCACCCCAAATTTTGGAAATTTGCCGCACTTGTACGCCGCACCCACCTGCACCGTCTTAACTGAACGCACATGTACCATTCTACTCTGTCAGGAACCGAGCAGTTCCTGACCTGATTTACAGAAGATTAGAGAAGAAGATGAGAGAATTTAGAGAGAAAAGAGAGAATTGATTTTGAATTGTTCATAACATAACCCTAGAAATGAAGAACAGCAGTACTTATACACGAGAGGAATTGCAAATACAAAGAAAGTTGGGTCCTAACGCAATTAGTAAAAGTTTGTAACGGCCTTGGCTGACTAGGCGCCACCTCAGCTGCTGATGACCACCTTCAACCAATCACCATCAACCCTGCCGCCAACTCAGCCATTTGCACCAACCAACCCTGAAACGGCGACGTCCCACTTATCTTCTTCAAATCCTAACGGCTAAAACACATCAACGGCTCAGATCAAACTCCCCGATGCATCTAACGGTAGCTGCTATCCTAAATTTCAGGTCATTAGTTTAGGACCTCTTTCACTTTAGTCCTAATTATAGGTCATCAGTTTTCTTATCAGTTCACTTCAGTCCCTGCCTTGTCACTTCCCTGACAAAGCACCCTCCTTTGAAATTCATGTCCTCATGAATCCAGCTCAGGAAACCTGCGTTTAAGAGACAGGTAATCCTCCCAGGTAGCCTCTGAAGGCAGTGAATTGGCCCACTGAACCAATGCCATAATCACTGGTGCATTATTCTTCTTAACCAGTTTTCTAGCCAAAATAGCTACTGGTTCAACCAATAACTGTCCTTCTGGACCAATGTCAGGTAATTTAGGAGGGATAGCTGGGTCAATACCTTGAGCTTTCTTGAGCTGAGAGACATGGAAGACTGAGTGAATTTGAGTCTGGGGAGGTAATTGAAGCTGATATGCCACCCTGCCAATTCTTTGCAAAACTGGAAAAGGTCCATAATATTTGGCAGCCAGTTTTTGATTGCTTCTATGGACCACTGATCCTTGCCTGTAGGGTTGGAGCTTCAGAAAGACCAGGTCCCCTACATTGAACTCTCTTTCACTTCTGTTTTTGTTGGCATAATGGCACATCCTCTCTTGTGCTTTAGTCAAATTTTCTTTCAACAACAAGACCATCCTCTTTCTGTCCTCCATGAACTGATCCAGTTCGAGGATGCCACTCTTGTCTAGCTGATGAAATGAGGGAATGGAGGGGCAGTACCCATATAGAGCTTCAAATGGAGTAACCTGCAAGCTGCTGTGAAAAGATGTGTTATACCAAAATTCAGCCAATGGTAGCCACTTTGACCACAGATGAGGCCTATCAGAAGTCACACATCTAAGATAATTTTCCAAACACTGGTTTAACCTCTCAGTCTGGCCATCTGTTTGGGGGTGATAAGCAGTAGAATAATGCAGTTTAGTTCCCAATTGCTTGAACAATGCACCCCAAAACTGACTGAGGAAGATACTGTCCCTGTCACTGACAATGGTCTCTGGGAGGCCATGCAATTTATGTATATTATCCAAAAAGACTTGAGCTATGTCAGCAGCTGTGTATGGGTGAGTCAATGCTATAAAATGACCATATTTAGAGTACCTATCCACCACCACCAAAATGGAATTCTTCCCTGCAGACCTAGGCAAGCCCTCCACAAAATCCAAGCTTATGTGAATCCAAGGCTTATTGGGAACAGGCAATGGCTGCAACAGACCAGGGTAGGGAACATGTTCACTCTTCATTCTTTGACAGATATCACAAGTCTTTACCCATCTCTTCACCTCTTTGTGCATGTGAGGCCAAAAAAACACAGCAACCAACCTCTTGAATGTACCCCTGATCCTTGAATGTCCCCCCATGCCACTATTATGCATCTCAGCAATGAGAGTAGACCTCAAAGGAGTGGAAGTGCCTACATAGATGCAGGATCCCTTCTTAATTAAGCCATCAACTAGATGATATTCAGTGTTTTGAGTAGGGTCCACAGTGAGCTGAGCTAGTTGAGTAGTAGCCCACTCATCACCTTCATATGAACTGACCACTTCTGCTATCCATTTTGGAACTGCTACAGTGATGGCTTGACATTGACCTTCATCCACCACTCTAGATAGAGCATCAGCCACCACATTTTCCTTCCCTTTCCTAAACACAATCTCATAATCCAATCCCATAAGCTTATTAACCCATTTTTGCTGTAAGAGTGTGCTGATCTTCTACTCTAGTAAGAATTTAAGACTGTAATGATCAGTCCTAATTTGAAATTTACCCACTTCCAGATATGACCTCCACTTAGAGACAGATTGAACAACTGCTAGCAGTTCTTTCTCATAAGTGGAGTACCCCAAATGTTTTTCAGCTAGAGCTTTACTAAAATAGGCCAAAGGCCTACCCTCCTGCATCAAAGACAGCACCAATACCATAATGGCTGGCATCAGTCTCTAGTACAAACATTTTAGTGAAATCTGGCAAAGCTAAGACTGGAGTAGAGGTCATGGCTGCCCTTAGAGTTTCAAATGCACCTTGTGCAGCTTCAGTCCACCCAAAAGCACCCTTCTTTAACAAGACTGTAAGTGGCCTAGCCAACACACCATAACCCCTCACAAACCTCCTATAATAGCCAGTCATACCCAGAAATCCCCTCAAAGCCTGTAGTGTTTGTGGCCTAGGCCAAGCCACCATGGCTGCAATCTTGCTAGGATCTGCTTGTACCCCTTCTCTGCTGATTACATGCCCCAGATATTCAATAGAAGTTTGCAGAAAACAACACTTAGACAACTTATCATAGAGCTCATTTTGTAGCATGACCTCCAGAGTGGTTTCTAAATGTTGTAAATGATCATCTGCAGACTTGCTGTAAATCAAAATGTCATCAAAAAAGACCAATAAAAATTTTCTGAGGTAGGGTTTAAAGACCTTGTTCATCAAGCTTTGAAAAGTTGCTGGAGCATTGGTTAATCCAAAAGGCATCACCCTGAACTCATACAACCCCTCATGAGTTCTAAAAGCTGTCTTATGTGTGTCTTCTTCTGCCATTCTCACCTGATGATAGCCAGACCTTAAATCCAACTTGGAAAAGAACTTAGCTCCATTCAGCTCATCTAGGAGTTCATCAATGACAGGAATGGGAAATTTATCTTTTATAGTGATGTCATTTAAACCCTTGTAGTCCACACAGAATCTCCAGGAGCCATCCTTCTTCTTGACCAGTAGCACAGGAGAGGCAAATGAGCTTGAGCTGTGTTGTATGACACCATTATCTAGCATCTCCTGTACTAGGTTCTCAATCTCAGTCTTCTGCACATGGGGGTACCTATAGGGTCTTAAACAGATTGGATGAGACCCTGGTTTGAGTGGAATGTGATGATCATGACTCCTCTGAGGTGGCAATGTTTTAGGTTCCTCAAACACCTTTTGGTATTGCTCTATTACATGTTGAAAGCTCAGGGGTAAGTCAGTAATTCCACCAGGTTCAGTCATAGTAATGCTGTAGAGGTGTCCTACAGTGACTCCTTCATTCTGAGCACAATAAGACTGAATTGCATTGTAATTAGCATCTTTGTACTGGCATGCCTCTTTGTGAGCTTTGAAGTGGACTGGAGATCCATTCAAATTGACTGTGACAGTCATCTCTTTGAAGTCCATTTCCACAGGACTGACTTCTTGTAAGCATTGTACTCCCAGCACCATGTCACAACCCCCAAGTGGTATCACTCTCATGTCAACTTCCACCATCTGTCCTTGGATTTTAAGCTTCACTTTGGGACAAGTACCAACACTCACAATGTGGCTGCCATTAGCCACTGTCACTCTCATTGATTGGCTAGGATTGATCACACATTTGAGCCTAGCAGCAGCATTTTTGTCAATGAAATTGTGTGTACTGCCAGAGTCAATGAGTATGTGTACCTTTTGCTTCCCTACTAGACCTTGTAGCCATATTGTTTGTGCTCCACAATTCCCAGTCATGGCATGTAAGGAAATCTCCATTTCAGGTGTTTCCTCATTGATGTTTACTTTCTCTTCTTGTGCACTAAAAACTGGCTCTGGTTCCTCCACCATTTCCAACTCCTCTTCACCAGTTATCAGAAACAGTTGAGGTTTTTTGCATTTATGTCCTGGAACATATGACTCTTCACAAAAATAACACAAATTCTTAGCTCTTCTAGCTTTCATCTCTTCTTGAGTGAGCTTTTTAAATGGCACATTTGGAGCTGCTGAGCTCTTTTTCTCAGTCACAAAAGGAGTGTATGTCTTGAGAGGAATAGTTTTAGTACCATTCTTCATCATGTTAGTAACAGTTTGCATGACATTTTGGTGTTGGTGGTTGTAATACACCTCTTGCAGCTTAGACATGGCCTTGGCCTGAGCAAGAGAACTAGGTGCTAGTTGTTGAACTTGACTTCTGATTTCTAGTTTCAATCCTCCCAAAAAGGTCTTCATAAAATAGTTATCATCAGCCCAGGGAAAGAGAGCTTTAACTCTAGGTCTAAGCTTGTCAAACTGAGCTTGATATTCTGTCACACTCCCTTTCTGTTCTAGCTTTTGTAATTTTGCAAGCACATTTTCATGTCCTGGTTCTAGGAACTCAACACAAACCATCTCACAAAAGTCTTTCCATGTCATGTCCTCAAGTGATTCAAACTCAGCACTAAACCAGCTTTCAGCCTCATCAGCCAAATTGAGTGATACTAGTATGAGTTTTTGCAAATCATTCAAGTTATGTAACTGAAATTACCTATTAGCCTTCAAAATCCATCCCAAAGGATCTAGGCCAGTGAATTTTGGAAATTCAATCTTAGGTATAGGCAACACATAATGATTAGGAGTCCTTGTTACCTCATTTAGTAGTTCATCCACCTTTTCACCTCTTCTAGGGTTGATTTGAGGTCCAGTACTCTGATTCTGAGGTCTTCCTTTGCCTAAGAGACTTGCTGATGTTCTACTAGCAGGATTAGAGGCCTCCATTCGCTCCTTCTCTTTGTTGTTTGCCATGAGGTTCATACAATTTGTCAATTTCTTCAACTCCTCCTTGAGCTCCTCCTGACTTTGTCTCAACTCTCCAATCTGGTTTAACTCTGTCAATTGGACATGGATTAGGTCCTGTCCATGCCTGGCCTCCTGGACATGCCGGAGCTCTCCGTACTCTCGTCGGAGCTCCATGATCGCTTCATCCACCGCGTGCAGGTGGCCAATTACTCCGTCCATAGTTTCCATCTCCACCGTTGCTGCTGGCTTTCTTTGCCCCATTTCTGCAGAATTCGCCGAAGGAAGCGAGGCTCTGATACCAATTTGTCAGGAACCGAGCAGTTCCTGACCTGATTTACAGAAGATTAGAGAAGAAGATGAGAGAATTTAGAGAGAAAAGAGAGAATTGATTTTGAATTGTTCATAACATAACCCTAGAAATGAAGAACAGCAGTACTTATACACGAGAGGAATTGCAAATACAAAGAAAGTTGGGTCCTAACGCAAATAGTAAAAGTTTGTAACGGCCTTGGCTGACTAGGCGCCACCTCAGCTGCTGATGACCACCTTCAACCAATCACCATCAACCCTGCCGCCAACTCAGCCATTTGCACCAACCAACCCTGAAACGGCGACGTCCCACTTATCTTCTTCAAATCCTAACGGCTAAAACACATCAACGGCTCAGATCAAACTCCCCGATGCATCTAACGGTAGCTGCTATCCTAAATTTCAGGTCATTAGTTTAGGACCTCTTTCACTTTAGTCCTAATTATAGGTCATCAATTTTCTTATCAGTTCACTTCAGTCCCTGCCTTGTCACTTCCCTGACATACTCGAGAACCGACACTCCAATATGTGGCCACCTATCTTCCACAAGCTGGTAATGAACTAGACAAAGGACATGTTCTCCGCACTGATATCTAAATATGGACAAGAGGGGTTACAATATCACATGTCAGTCCATGACCTGTAGAGCACTTACGAATTGACTGTTTGTGCTTTGTCATCTTCTTACTACTTGCTGATATCTTTTTCTGAGATTCCATCTACTCTTCGTATTAACTAATAATGGAAACAGTCAATTACGTAATCACCGAGACAAAACAAACCATAAGTATACATAAGTATGAATATGAGATTCGAACGTATTAACTAATAATGGAAACAGTCTTAGCTAGCTACATAAGTATGAATATGAGATCCGTCCATAAGTTTTATTTTTCCCTATAAATAGATCAGTTGTAATGATGGAACAACAAGAAGCAGAGCAATAAAGAGAGATTAAGTGAGATCTGTATATATCTACAGAAGAGAGTCCGACAGAGAGAGAAAAGTGATTCTACCATATTGAGTAAACATCCAATACTTGTTGTTGTAACAACATCTTATATAGAGAAGTTGGAGACGTATATAAGATGTTTCAGTCTGAATGTATATAAGATGTTGTTACAACAACAAGTATAAGATGTTTGACAAACATGCTGGGGAATCGCTCATGGTTTACTCTTGTTTGAATCACTGCTGGCTTCAATCAGGTCATTGATATTCAATCAGGTCGGGCTTCTGACTAACCTGATTGAATTTCAATGACTTGTGGCCCTGTCCTGTTCTCTAAACTTACCTAAGGGCTCTGGTCAAGTCTAATTCTAGATCTTGAAATTTTTTTAGGAGAAATACCAATCATTTCGTTAATAGTATACTACCTCCTATTAAAATGTGCAAGTTGAAATTAAGAAAAACGAGCTTGTATTCTGATTCTTAATTTCCCCTATTTTAACAAGAGTACTTTAACTCTGTTTTTACCATTTCTGAAGTAATAACAATTTTATTATGTATGTTTACAGTTTTTCCCTATTTGAATACTTATAGTAAGGCTTAGATCCCTTTTCTCCATTAATCATCTCCCAAAGTCCTCTTTTCCTAAAAACAAATCTTCCAAACTCCTCTGGGTTTCAGAGAGAGAGCATCTATAACTAACCATGTAGAAATGTGGATATCTTCCTGTCTTCTGCTGCTGCTAAGTGGGTCTGGATCTGATTGGTTCTGGGCAGGACTCGGCCCACTGACAATTTTTTGCTGCGAGACGGCAGTCTTTTACCGGTTTTGACCGGTTCACTGCGGCAACGGTCTGATTCAAGAACTGGACCGGGCCTGCATTAGTTTAAGGGTTGAATGAGGTTCTTGCATACATTAACACGGGACAAAATCAGAAAACTCTTTAACCAGAAAGCTCATGTGAACAAGAAAACTCTTCAAAATGGGTGCTAGCTCTCAGTGGAAGATCATTTGTAGTGTATGCATCACGTTTCAAGTTTGAACCCTGCAGTTGTAGGGTATGGCCTATGTTATGTACATGGAAAAAAAATCTTACAAATGTAAAAAGTAAATAACACTGGAGAGTTTTGGCTAAGCTCCAGCTGAAGTTTCTTTAACTTCGTTTATCATTTGCTCCTTGATTTCACGCAGCATATCAGACAATAATAATATGACTAGTTGAAAAGAAAATGTGTTTAAATATGTTCATGCACACACTATTTTTCTTCGTCTTCCATACTTTAGAAGCATAATTCATATGGCTTAGTTAAAGCCAAATTTAAATGTGAACGTATTGCACTGTGATGGAACAATTAACAGATTACGCAAACAATATACACTCCAAACCATTATTAGCAAATCAATTCACAAATCATGCAAGACCAAATTAGGCCAGCCATCTATATATACATAATCAGATGAGTACTGATTTATGCCAAATTGGTATACAAAATAAATGTTTCAGTAATCACACTCAACCTACTAAACTACTACCAGAACAAGTTGTTTATCCCAAATAGACATAGAAAGAAACAAAAAGAGTCATTTGTTAAACATGAAATACAGATTCCCCCTCCCTAAATCACAATACTGCACAACCAGGGACGCTTCTTTAATACCCCTCCGTAGACACACAAGGAAACGAAAAGGCCCAAGTTCTAAACATTTACATGCCCCCCCCCCCCCCCCCCCCCAAATTAACAGGTAGGATGACTAAATAAGGGTGAATCAAATAATCAAGATAAAATTACAAAACCCTAATAATGGAAAGTCTTAGATACTTATTGATGAACCAGCTGGATCTATCTATCATATATTTCCCTATAAATATCAGGTCTAATGATGGAACAATAAGCACAGAAAAAGTAAGAGAAACAAAGATCTGTATCTACAGAAGAGAGAAGAGAGACAGTGGTTTTACACTATTGAGTAAACATCAAGTACTTGTTGTTGTAGCAGCCTTATAGTAGTATTGAACCATTCATCTTATACTCCTACTTGTCTACTATATAAGATGTTGCTACGAAAACAAGTATTTAATGTTTAACAAACGTGATGGCCAATTGCCCATGGCTGAGGGGTAACACAACCGGAGGAAGGCGCCAATTGCCCATGGGGTATTGGTTCATCTACCTTGTTCGAATCAGTGTTGGTATATACTACTAGTTAACAAGTCAGTTAAATTGAATGAGGTTAGTCAGGTGCCATACCAATCATTTTGTTATACTGGGATTCATAATTTCCCCTATTTTAACAAGAGTTCAACTCTGGTTTTATAATTTTCTTTTTTCTTTTTTTTTTTTTGAGGAGGTTTTATAATTTTTGAAGTACTGCTAAAAATTTTACTGTGCATACTTTACTGATTTTCCTATTCAAATACTTATAAGGCTCATATCCCTCTTCTCATTAACCATCTTCCAAACTCGTCTAGGTTTCAGAGAGAAAGAGCATGTAAAATTAATCATGTAGTGATGTCAATCTCTTAATTCCTATCTCCTGCTGATTCGTCAAGTGGTATCAGAATCAGCCCTGTCACATGCACTCATGATTTTATATCAAGCCAACCGCAAATGATGGACCCAGTTATAGATCCCAGTCGTGCTTATTTTTATCGAGCTAAACTAACTCAGTTGGTCAACACCGTCGAAGCTTTGGGCTAGTATTAGGAATTTTTTTAACGGGTAAAAGCATTGGTTATCCTGTGTCACAGTGCTTCCATTTCATTCACATCACCGACTAATCCGGTTCCTCCTATGACGAGAAAAGACAGAAAACCCAGAGAAGAAAACTGAGCATCGATGGGGTTTTTTCAAAAGGCATAATTGCCAAAAACCGATGAGAAACAAATAGATCCTACAATTCATTCGATTTTGCAAATTGGTGCTAGTTCAGTGGAATAGCACTTATAGTACAGGCAACACAAGGTCACAGGTTCAAACGGGTCGGACCAGTTTAAGGTTAAACTGGTTGGGTTCAACTGATAGAACCACACGATTTTATAAAATATGTACGCCTAATAATGTGACTGACATATTGATCAAATTACACAACAAACATCATCTAAGTTATGAAAACATGACTTTGAAAATATCAAAATTAGAATTTTGTAAAATAAATCACAATTCTATTTTCATGAAGTAATTTAGTATCAACTTTAGTTGTCCTAAAATTACTTTCTGAACAACTGTATGAAATTAAAGCACGTGTCTTTTTTACAGAAGTCATAAAACATTCAGTTCTATTATGATTATGTGAAACATCAGTTCATAATAAAGTAGAAATAAGTGTTCAAAGAAATAACTAAAAAGCATTTATAATGATATATATATATACACACACAATTTAAAATCTTTAACAATTTAATTATTCAAAATACTTAATAACAAATCTAGCCCGGCAGTAAATACTTACCCACCTCAAAGAGAAGGCCTGGATTCGATTCTCTTTCTTCCTGTTGTGGAACCGCCCAGTTCGCAGGATCGGGAGTGAAACTGGCAGTTTTGACTGGTTCGCCCAACTGTTTTTTTACCAGTTTTAAGAGAGAACATGTCCTTGTCAACAGTGACCAAGTAGTTGACCTTTCACCAACATATTCTTTGGTTGGAGCTTCTCATATTGCCCATGGTATGATGGTGTAATACTGAAGTAGTGGACAACTACAAGACAAAAGGTAGCCCAAATTAGGTATACAAATACAATCACAAAGTATGTTATGCAAGAAATGCCCAAAACCATTATTACCAAATTAGGCAAATCAATATAAGCCAGCCATTTATATATACATAGTCAGATGGAGTAGTATATGCCAAATTGTCAAAATCGCTGTTTCAGTAATCACACTCAAGCACTACTAAGCTACAAGAACAAGTTGTTTGTGCCAAATAGACCGAGCCAGAAGAAAAAGAAAAAAAAAGTCCCAACTGACATAAAATTCAGAACCCCCCTCTGCCGATGCTGTGAAACAATACAAAACTGCATTGATATTTTAAATAACTACAATAATAGACAACAACCCAATATGAAGCCCACGGATCACACTCAAGCCCACACATTTATTTATAGCAGTACTGGGCTTCATCTCAGCCCAATGTCTTAGCCCATTATGTATCTGGTGGTAACCCTAATAGCTGGCATCCTTATCTGATTAGCACAGCTTAATCTTAGCCGTTAGATTCCTACCGTTACATTCACTGTATTTAACCCTGACGTTTAGGGTTCCGTGTTCATTCAATCAATACAGCCTTTACTCTTCTTATTGTTTATTCATCTTCTCTATTGTTTATTTTCTGCTATTATGGTATCAGAGCTCTAACAATGCTCTCTACCACCACCACCCAGCCTCCGGCTTCAAATCCGTTGGCAATCCTCTCGAATATACACAATCTCATACCTTATAAGCTTGATTCCACAAACTATGTCTTGTGGAAACATCAGTTCACCTCTATTCTTCGCATACAGTCACTATTAGGGTTTGTTGATGGCACAAATCCATGTCCACCGCAATATCTCACCGGCGATGACGGCACCGTTTCAGCGACGGTTAATCCCCTTTTTTCTCTCTTGGCATATGCAAGATCAAGCTATTTTAGCCTTGATCAATGCAACCCTCTCTCAAGAGGCTCTGGTTCAGGTTATTGGTCTGTCTGACTCTAGATCTGCTTGGTTATTACTTGAAAATCGCTATGCCTCTCTCTCTCGATCAAATATTTTACAACTCAAAAATGAATTACAATCGGTTCGGAAACGATCCGATTCAATAGATCTCTACATGCAAAAACTCAAAACCTTGCGTGATAAATTGTCTGTTTCTGGAGTCACTGTTGATGATGAGGACATGCTCCTCTATACCCTAAATGGTTTACCACCAGAATTTAACTCTTTTCGTTCCTCTTTACGGACTCATTCTGCACCACTCTCGTTTCACCATTTACATGTGCTTTTACGCGCTGAAGAGCAAATGTTTGAGTCCCAAAACTGTGCTTCTGATTCAAACCCGTCCGCTTTTTATTCCACCGCCACTCGTGGTCGTGGCGGCGGTAGATCTCAAAACCAGTATTCTTTTACTTCACAATCTTATGGTCAACGTGGTGGTTTCTCTGGTCGGACTGGTCATCGTGGTGGTCGATTTGACCAGTCCCGGGGCCGATCTGGGTATTACAGAGGTGGCGGCAGAAACCCTAATCACAGAGGGGGTCGATCTTTCAACACCCCTAATTTTTATAATGGCACTGGAGTTTCTGTCGCCTCTCACTCAAGTCCTGGTACTGGTTCTACTGGTTCTTTCTCCAAAAACAGTGATGGCTCGCCTATTACGTGCCAGATCTGTGGGAATGATTATCATTCCGCTCTAGATTGCTGGCATCGCATGGACTATGCGTACCAAGGACGTATGCCTCCTGCTCAGCTCTCTGCCATGGCAGCCAACACTCAAGCTCCATCCACTCAGGCTCCAGACTACTGGCTAACAGACACTGGGGCATCTAACCATATGGTGGCTGATCTTAAAAACCTATCTCTTGTGGAACCATATAATGGACATGATCATGTACAAGTGGGTAATGGTTCTTCTCTCCCAATCAATCATACTGGTACTGCCCTTCTCTCAACCAATTTACATAATTTACATTTGTCAAATGTGTTACATGTTCCTGCTATCTCTGCAAATCTGCTTTCTGTGAATAAGTTATGTCTTGAACACAATTTAATTGCAATTTTTGATGCCCACTCGTTTTGTCTTCAGGACAAGGCAACGGGCAAAATTATTTATCAAGGTTTGAGTGAAAATGGAGTTTACCCAATCTCAAATGAGTCTGTCAAGTCTTCTGTCCAGTCTTCTTCTTCTCCTCAAGGATATCTGGGTCAAAGGGTTCAATCCTCTATTTGGCACAATCGTTTGGGTCACCCAACCCAGTCTATTTTAAAACTTTGTGTAAACTGTTCTTCTAGTTTAAACTCTGATAATTATATGTGCCAATCATGTTTAGCAGGTAAAATGTCAAGATTACCATATACTGCCTCTAAATCCTCTGTTACTACTCCTCTTTATCTGATACATTCAGATGTATGGGGACCTGCTTCACTTAAATCCTTTCATGGATATCGTTATTATGTTCTGTTTGTGGATGATTTCTCACACTTTACTTGGTTGTTTCCATTACATGCTAAATCTGAAGTAGTTACTGTATTTCCTAAGTTTAAATTGTTTATTGAAAAATTATTGCAATTTCCTATCACTATTCTTAGGTCAGATGGGGGAGGTGAATACACCTCCTTCTTATTTCAAAAAAATTTTAAGTGACAATGGCATAAGCCATCAAAAATCATGTCCCCATACGCCACAACAAAATGGGATTTCTGAACGAAAACACCGTCACATAGTAGAAACTGCCATTACTCTACTTCATAATGCCAATTTACCAAAAATTTTCTGGTTTCATGCCATTGCTACAGCAACCTTCTTAATTAATCGTTTACCAAGCAAAACTACATCCAATAAATCACCTTATGAGCTTTTATTCAAAGAAAAACCTGACTACAACTATTTAAAAGTTTTTGGCTGTGCGTGTTATCCTCGTTTAAAACCATATAATCACTCTAAATTGGATAACAAAACTACTCAATGCATTTTCTTGGGATATGCCTCTGGTTATAAAGGCTACTTGTGTTATGAACGATCAACTCAGAAATTTTATATTAGTCGTGACGTTATATTTGATGAATACAACTTCCCTTTTGCAGGTTCAACTCCACTCAGTACTGCTGACTCTTCTACCCTTAACACTGATACTATTGAATTGTCTTTCGTTTTTCCATCTACTGACTCTATTCCTGTTTCTATTTCAGGCACAATTGACTACTTACCCACCCCACCCCCTCCTGGTTTTGCTGAACAACCCCCACAAACAGGTACTACAGGGTCTGAGAGTCCTGGATCACTAATGCAGACTGCTGGCCAGCATGTTGCATCACCAGACCCCCCTACTGGTGCTCTGCAATCACCCAGTTCAGGCACGGTATTACCACCAGCTGACTCAATGATGAACCTCCCATCTCAGCAACCAGGTCACCCTATGCAAACACGCAGCAAATCAGGCATAACAAAGAAGAAGCTGTTATACAATGCTCAAAACAGTAACACTACTTCTTCTTCCTTTTCTGGATTTAAAGCAGTCACTTCTTCTTCTTCTTTTTCTGATCCATCTTCTTTTTCTGAGGCTGTTCAACACTCTCAATGGCAATCTGCAATGATTGATGAGTTTAACAGCCTCCAAAATCAAAATACGTGGACTTTAGTTGATCCTCCCCCTTTTGCCAACATTATTGGCAACAAGTGGGTGTTCAAAACAAAGTTTAACACAACTGGGGATGTTTCTCGCTATAAAGCTCGTTTGGTTGCCAAGGGGTTCCACCAAACCCCTGGCTTGGATTACGATGAAACGTTCAGTCCTGTGGTTAAACACACGACTGTTCGGAGTATCCTTGCCTTAGCTGCTGCCTTTGATTGGCCCTTACGTCAACTTGACGTCAAAAATGCCTTTCTACACGGCAACCTTCGAGAAACTGTATACATGTCCCAGCCCCAAGGTTTTATTCATCCCCAGTTTCCTTACAAAGTCTGTAAATTGAACAAATCAATTTATGGGTTGAAACAAGCGCCACGTACATGGTTTGAACGATTCACTGTTTATTTACTTTCATTAGGCTTCACTGCCTCTACTGCTGATACGTCTCTTTTTATTCGACACTCAATCAACACCATTACTGTGCTCCTTTTATACGTTGATGATATTATCATCTCCGGCAATGATCTAAGTTTTATTGCATCTCTCATTCCTAAACTTCACCAGGAATTTGAAATGACAGATCTTGGTGAGCTAACTTATTTTTTGGGTCTCCAGATTACAAAATCCAAATCTGGAATTTTACTTCACCAAACTAAATACATTATTGATTTACTTGCCAAATACAACATGTCTTCTTGCAAATCTTGTCCCACCCCTCTTGCAGCAGGCATTAAATATCACATTTTAGATGGTCGGCCTTTAGCTGACCCTACCCCTTTTCGACAGTTATTAGGGGCTCTTCAATACCTGACTTTCAGTCGCCCTGATATTGTTTTTGCAGTCAATCACCTCTGCCAGTTCATGCATACACCTACTGATACTCATCTATCTGGGGCTAAACGCATTTTACGCTATTTACAAGGGACAAAATCCCATGGCATTTTTTATCAATCAGGCCCCTTACCTCTTCATGTCTTTACCGACGCAGATTGGGCTGGTAACCCAACTGATCGTCGAAGCACAACCGGGTTAGTTGTCTTTCTTGGGCCCAACCCAGTCCATTGGGCCTCCAAGAAACAACCAACTATAGCCCGGTCATCTACCGAAGCAGAATATCGCGCTTTAGCAACTGCTGCTGCTGACATTGCATGGTTCAAAACTCTTTTTCATGATCTCAAATTCCGGTTGTCTGACCCTCCAATTCTTTGGTCAGATAATCGGTCTGCTTTATCTCTAACTGCTAATCCTCTATTTCACGCTAGAACAAAACATATAGAACTTGACTATCGTTATGTCCGCGAGAAAGTTCTACTTCGTGACTTAATTGTTGATTTTGTTTCAGGCAAAGAACAAACAGCTGATATCTTTACGAAGAGCTTGTACCCGTCTCAGTTTGATTCGATCAAAGCTAAACTCATGGTGCAGCCACAACCACCATGAGTTTACGGGGGACTAATAGACAACAACCCAATATGAAGCCCACGGATCACACTCAAGCCCACACATTTATTTATAGCAGTACTGGGCTTCATCTCAGCCCAATGTCTTAGCCCATTATGTATCTGGTGGTAACCCTAATAGCTGGCATCCTTATCTGATTAGCACAGCTTAATCTTAGCCGTTAGATTCCTACCGTTACATTCACTGTATTTAACCCTGACGTTTAGGGTTCCGTGTTCATTCAATCAATACAGCCTTTACTCTTCTTATTGTTTATTCATCTTCTCTATTGTTTATTTTCTGCTATTATACAAGTGGTTTCCTCACAGACTCACAGTTTTCTTTACTTAAACTACTATTATTATCACATGTCAGTTCATGAATCTTGTGACTGTCTGTGCTTAGTCCTTTACTTACTACTTGCCACTCGGGAACAATAATTCTGAGATTCCATCCACTGGTCCTATTAACTATTAATGGAAACAGTCACTAATCACTAAGCCGACAAACTCCATAGTACATGCATATGAATGTGAGATTATCTACTCATATTTACTAATAATAATGGAAAGTGGAAATAGTCTTAGCTACTTTATATACTATAAAAATTTCAGATTCCACATCATAACTTATTGATGAACCAGCTGGATCCATCAGTTTTTTCCCAATAAAAAACAGCTCTGAAGAATGAACAACAAGCCAAGCAAAATAGAGAGAAGTGAGATCTGCGTCTACATAAGATAGAGTCAAACAGAGAAAAGTAGTGATTCTTCTACACTATGGAGTGACCATCAAATACTTGTTACTGTAACAAGATCTTATACTGAGACATCTTATTACAACTCCTAACTCCTCAACATAAGATCTTGTTACAATAACAAAGTATTTCATGTCTCAAGATGTTTGTTCTGTCTGATTTTCATGCAATCACGACTTCATTATAATAACTCGACCGCAAATGATGGTCCGATTAAGGATCCCAATCTTGCTCATCTAAACGGAGCTAAACTCACTGGGTAAACATAGTTGAGGCTTTGGTGTTGGTCATAGTCCAATAGGTTCTACTCTAACCATTTGTTCCAAAAAGGTTTCAGGTATCTTCTAACAAGGCAGTTCCCACAAAACTCAAACAAGGCTGTTGACCGACGCCATCAGGTGTTCTTCTCCGGCACTGGTGAAAGCTGGTCTCCTGATCCACCGCCAAAGCCGCATTGGTTAGCTAAAATCTATAAAGTCTTCACAAGGGTCAGTATATATCTTTTAGTCTGTTACAAGAGTGATGTCAGTGTCTTTACGATACTCGATACCGTTACGGTAAATGATACACAAGATCATATTACCGTTACACGACAGGTATCAAACTTCGACAGTAGCATAGTTAGAAATAGACATTGACAACGAACAATGATTATTGTTCGCCGACTCGTCTTGTACCTTTCTTTAGACCTATCTTTATTGTTTAGCTCAAATCCCTCTGTAGTTGCAGCGAGGGAAGCAGATACAGGTAGCACTCCATTCAATGCCATTTAGGTAATTAAAAATGAGAAATAGGTAAAGAAGGCATGGTACAACAGAACAAATAGATTAAACCATCTTATGTCACACAACGATTGAAGTTAAATTTTCCGAGAGGAAAGTATATAAGCAACTGAGAAGAACAGAACTGCCACAAATTTGCACAATACTATCGCGTAAGAAAAACCTAGGATCATTTTTACGCGACCATAAGTTTCCAATAAGTCTATAGCATATTCTGGTCCTGTATACGGGTGCAGTTGTATGATTGATGAATGTCATTCAGTATTGGGTCATATTGAAGTTCATGTCATTTTTCCTATCGCGTTGTGATACAGGTACGAATCCGTATCCAGACACGTGGGACTCGGCCACGTCGTTAAGCGACTCGGTTGGACGATTATGCGAAGTAGTTAATTAATCAAGTAGTTTAATTTACAGTATTATTAGTTAAAACTTAAGAGAGTTTATATATATTAGTTCAATGTTAGTGATATTAGTTCATTGTTTAGGGGGTTGTAGGTAGTAGTATTTATATGCTTGTCGGTTCAGTCTTTTTATTTATCAATGAATGAGAAGAATTAAAAGTTAGCAGTAAATTAGTTTCTCGAGACCTTAGCATATCAAATAGCTGAAACAAGGGGATCGTAGCTTTTCGAACTGCTACATCGATAGGTAAACCCAATCATATTGCTCATTATCCTGGTGAATGTGCGCCTTTTTAGAGTTTGGTGCAAAGGTCCAATCTTTTGGATTTCAAAAATATAACCTTTTGGAAGCCGGAGCAGAGGCCATCAAAATGGGCGATGGAGATGGATCCGGAAAATGTCCTCATCGGGAGTAATTTACTGTCACTCGTCATCAAAGAGTTGAACTGACCTGGGATGCACGGGTGCTTTTGGGAGGTTAAGCACCCGCACGGGGTACTTCTAGAGTGCTTCGTGGGTACTTTCTGGATACGGCGCCAAAATAACGTGCATCTTTAATGACTTGTGAACATATAATGTGTAAGATTTTCTATATAATTTGCACCACTATTGCATTTAATTTAATTTTTTTTTTCATATAATATAGATTCAAATTATACATAAGACCATCTCCAACAGTGTGCTTGGGGGTGCCCAAGCCTCTAATTTCAGCAGGGGGGGGGGGATTAGTCTGCCATGAAAGGGGCGGTGGTGGCGGAGGGCGAGGACGTGGGCTTTCCCCTGAGTCCACGGTCTCTACATCAGATTTATATTCCTCCTTTTTTTTTTCATTTAAATAGAATTTGATTTGTATGAGTTTCCTACTTAAATAAATTTGTGTGGGGCTAAATTTTTAGTAAATAAATACGCACCCAATTAATTACTTTTTTTTAAGATAATGTTTCCGTGATGTTCAGGCCAGCTTGCCCGCACCTCGACTAATCCACAGAGTCCTGGGTGGATAGTCATGTCAATTCCCAGTGGCCCCCAAGGATAACTGGCGTTTGTGGGATTCGAATCTGAGACCTAAGGGGAGAAGAGTAGGAGGGCTAGGTGAGGTCCTCAACTGTTGTAGCACAAATGGCAAGCTTGTAAGTATCAAGAACAATTAAGATGAAAATGGTGGGCCAGGCATGAGCGGGGGAGACCGCTATTGGAGATAGTCTAAGTAAACTCGCCGCACCCTCTCCGCACCCACACCCATAATTTTTAGCAAGTTTCGGCACCTGCACCCCCGGACCACTTGCACCCGTACTTCACTGAATGCACATGCATCACTGACAACTCTCCTCAAGAACCGACACGCCAATATGTGGCCACCTATCTTCCACAAGCTGGTAATGAACAAGCCAATTGACATATTATCCGCATTGAATCATCACGGACTCAGGGTATTGTTTGCTTAAACTATTAAATATCACATGTCAGTTCATGAACCTATTGAGCATTTACGAATTGACTGTTTCTGCTTCGTCATTTTCTTACTACTTGCTACCAGCTATAGAAAAACGATATCTCTTTCTGAGATTCCATCTACTCTTCGAATTAACTAATAATGGAAACAGTCATTGCGCGATCACTTAGACAAAAAAACACCATAAGTATACGTAAGTATGGGTATGAGATTTGAACGTATTAACAAATAATGGAAACAGTTTTAGCTAGCTACTTGATATATCATAGTTATAAAATTTCCAGATACGACGTCACGACTTATTGATGAACCAGCTGGATCCGTCCATAAGTTTTATTTTTCCCTATAAATTGATCAGTTGTAATGATGGAACAACAAACAGAGCAAAATAGAAAGGAAGTGAGATATGTATCCATCTACAGAAGAGAAAGTCCGACAGAGAGAGAAAAGTGATTCCACCATATTGAGTAAACATCCAATACTTGTTGTTATAACAAGATCTTATATAGAGAACTTGGAGAAGCATATAAGATGTTTCAGTCTGAATTTATAAAAGATGTTGTTACAACAACAAGTATATGATGTTTGACAAACTTGCTGCTGGGGAATTGCTCGTGTCTGGAGGTAACAAACACAAAACCGCAGGAAGGCATGCGGTTGGGTATTTGATGGTCTACGGTGTTTTAATCACTGTTGGTGTGTATAAATGTAATAAGTCATTGATATTCAATCAGGTCTGACTTCTGACTAACCTGATTGAATTTCAAGTACTTGTGGCCCTAGCCTCTTCTCTAAACTTACTTAAGTGCTCTGGTCAAGTTTTACTATTTCTGAAGCACTAACAATTTTACTATGTATATTTTTCAGTTTTTCCCTATTCAAATACTTATAGCAAGGCTTAGATCCCTTTTCTCCATTGACCATCTTCCAAACTCCTCTGGTTTTCAGAGAGAAAGAGCATATATAACTAACCATGTAGTAATGTTGATATCTTCCTGTCTCCTGCAGCTGCTGAGTGGGTCTGGATCTGATTGGTTCTGGGCAGGACTCGGCCCACATACAATCCTACTTTGTTGGGGCGTGAAAGCGGCAGTTTTTTACCGGTTTTGATGGTTCACCTAGACCGCGCTCCTTCTTGAAGAATACTGCAGCATCACCTGCTCCCTGAAACAATAATGTGAAGAGAAAATAAAGGTTTCTGCAGAGGTTTATGTTAACTGTTTCAGTAAAGATTTTTCAGTTTAGGTTGTCCTAGTCTCAGGCGACTATATCAGTTTCCTTGTTTCTCGCTTTTAAATGGAACTGATATCTACTTCTTCTCATTCTTTTTAGTTTGTAGAAGGCTATTTATATGCCTAGATTGATCAATAAGAGGAATGCCATTATCAGAATTGTTGAGTACTTGAACTTCATTTGGTTCTAACATAATGCATGCACCAATTTCAATATTGATGGTTTAACTCGCCAAATCTATGGTTGATTAAGGCATTCTCCCAGAAATTACTGGTTTAGACTAGACACTAACACATTTGCTAGTACTAAAACCTCCTCCGAGAAGAGCATATCATACTATTCTACAGAAACTTCACATCAAGAACCATCTATTTTTGGAGGCACCTCCACCTACACATGAAAAACCTCTAACTCCTTAGTTTCTGGACCCAGGTGCAAATTATCATGTCCAATGGCCGTTCGTTTTTTAGACCTGGTCCATCTCTGCTCCTGAAAGCCTACCTAGATCTTATATACATAAGAGCAGTAGCGAGTTCATGAACCATCTACTCAACGTATTAACTAGTAATGGAAACAGTCATTAATCACTAAGACGACAAATACAAATACACACACACACACACACACACACACACGTATTAACTAGTAATGGAAACAGTCATTAATCACTAAGATGACGAAAAAGAACATATATATACATGTCCACACACACACACACACACAAGACGTATTAACTAGTAATGGAAACAGTCATTAATCACTAAGACGACGAACGCAAATACACACACACACACACACACACACACACACACACACACACACACACACATGAGATTTGATCTGGTCGCATTAACTAATAATGGAAAGTCTTAGATACTTATTGATGAAACAGCTGGATCCAACTATCAGTATATTTCCCTATAAATATCAGGTCTAATGATGAACAAGCAGAGCAAAAATAAGAGAAACACATATCTGGATCTACAGAAGAGAGAAGAGAGCGATTTTACATTATGGAGTAAACATCAAATACTTGTCGTTGTAGCAACATCGTATAGTACTCTGAAACACCAAACATCCATCTTATACTCCTACTTGTCTACTATATGATGTTGCTACAACAACGAAGTATTTAATGTTCGACAAACATGATGGTGAATTGCCCATGGCTGGCGGTAACACAACCGGAGGAAGGCGTGGCGGTGGGGTATTTTTTCATCTGCCTTGTTCGAGTCAGTGTTGGAATATACTACTCTATGTATTAAGTCATTGAAACTCAGTCAGGTTAGTCAGAAAGCCAAACCTGATTGAATATCAATGACTTCTCTCCCAAGCCTGTCCTCTAGGCTCTAGTCAAGTTTAATTAATTGTTAATCACTTCGTTAAACTGGGAATCATAATTTCCCCTATTTTAACAAGAGTCTAGCTCTGTTTTTACCATTTTTCAAGTACTGCTAAAAAATTTACTATGTCTATTTTACAGATTTTCTCTACTCAAATATAAAGCTTAGATTCCTTTTCTCCAGTAACCATCTTCCCAACTCCTCTTGGTTTCAGAGAGAAGGAGCATGCATAATTAATCATGTAGAGATGGCAATCACTTGATTCCGATCTCCTGCTGATGCATCAAGTGGTATCATAGTCAACCGCAAATGATGGACCCAATTATAGATCCCAGTCCTGCTCATAAATGTTAATCGAGCTAAACTAACTCAGTGGGTCAACAGCTTTGAAGCTGGGGCTTGTATTAGGAATCTTTTAACGGGTAAGTGCATTGGTTATCCTGTGTCACAGTGCTTTCATTTCATTCACATCACCGACTAATCCGGTTCCCTCTGACGAGAAAAGACAGAAGACCCGGAGAAGAAAAGAGAGTGCAGATGGAGGCTTTTTCACAAGGGAAAATTGCCAAAAACTGGTGATAAACAAATAGATCCTACAACTCATTCGATTTTGCAAACCGGTGCTACTTCAGTGGACGAACACGTATAGTGGCATCACGAGGTCACGGGTTCAAAGTTCAAACCGGTCGGACCGGTTTAAGGTTCAACCGCTTGAGTTCAACTGATAGAACCGCATGATTTTAGAAAGCATGTACGCTTAAAAATGCGACCAAGATATTGATCAAATGACACAACTCACATCATCTAAGTTATGAAAACATGATTTTAATAACATTAAAATTAGAACTTCGTAAAATAAATCACAATTTTACATTCATGTATAATTTAGTATCATCTTTAGTTGTCCTAAAATTACTTTCCTGAACGATTGTATGAAATTACAGCATCTATCTTTTTTACAGAAGTCATAAAACATTCATTTTTATTGTGATTATGTGAAATATCAGTTCTTCATAATAAAGTAGACATAAGTGTTCAAAGAAATAACTAACGGTCTGTTTGGATAGCCATGGATTTGGGGTTGGATTTGGATTTGGTGACATTTGGAATCAAATCCGATGTTTGGATATTTATAAGAGGCTTGAATTTGATTTGGGACAAATCCTTAACTCCATATTGTTAATAATTTCAAATTCCACCAAATACCTTGTCATTTGAAATCAACGTGCATGGTGGATTTAAAGCCGAATTAGTAACTTTCGGTTTTATCAAATGAAATCGTGTGATGGTGTTTTGTCTTCCCCAAAAAATACTATACAACTATATAAAAGTTGCTTCTTGTGAGAATCGAACCCGAATCCTGAACAACCCACAAGCAGCAAACTCTTATGAGTTTAAAGCTTACACTGGGCCAAGCCAACATCTGTGTTCGTTCTTTAGATTAGATAATAAACAAACCAAATTTCGAACAAACAAACAAACAACAAATCCAAATTCATAACAGGAGTAAAAAAAACATCCAAACGAAAAATTTCAAGTCCCCTGGTATTTTAAATTTTAGAATTTCAAATTTTAGATTTCAAATCCAAATCGAAATTCAAATCACGGTTACCAAACGCAACCTAAAACCATTTATAATGATATATATATACATATACACACACACACACTAAAATCTTGACTAACAATTTATTATTCAAAATACTTAATTACAAATCAAGCCCGGCAGTAAATACTTACCCACCTCAAAGACAAGGCCTGGATTCGAATAATAGTAAATCGCCCAGTTCGCCGGTTCGGGTGTGAAACTGGCAATTTTGACTGTCGCCCAGCAGTTTTTTACCAGTTTTAAGAGAGAACCTTTCCTTGTCAACAATGACGAAGTAGTTGACCTTATATTCTTCGGTTGGAAGATTCTCATATTGGCGATGGTATGGCAGTGTATCTTTATATTGAAGTAGCGGACACCTACAAGAAAAAAGGTAGCCCCAATAAGGTATACAAATACAATCACAAAGTATGTTATTATGCAAGAAATGTCCAAAACCATTATTAGCAAATTAGGCAAATCAATATTAAGCCAGCCATCTATATATACATAATCAGATGGAGTAGTATATTCCAAATCGTCAAAATCACTGTTTCAGTAATCACACTCAAGTACTACTAAGCTACCACAACAAGTTGTTTATGCAAAATAGACGGAGCTAGAATAAACAAACAAAAAAGTCCCAATTGACATAAAATACAGAATCCCCCTCTGCCGATGCTGTGAAACAATACAGTACTGCATTGATATTTAAATAACTACAAGTGGTTGCATCACGGACTCACAGTTTTGTTTACTTACATGTCAGTTCATGAATCTTGCGACTGTCTGTGCTTCGTCCTATTCTTACTACTTGCCACTCTAGAACAATATTTCTGAGATTCCATCCACTCATCCTATTCCATCAGTGTTTCCCTATAAAAATCAGTTCTGATGATGTTACAACAAGCAGAGCAAAATTGAGAGAAGTGAGATATGTATCTACAGATGAGAGAGACTTTACACCATGAGTGACCATCAAATACTTGTTGTTGTAACATGATCTTATACTGAAACATCTTATTACAACTCCAACTTCTCAACATAAGATATTGTTACAACAACAAAGTATTTGATGTTTTACAAACATGCTGGCAAATTGCCCGTGGCTGGGGTAACAGAACCGGAGGAAGGCGTGGGTTATGCGAGTGTCTATCTTGTTCGAAACTCCGTCAGGGTTGGCTGGACCCATTACAGATGGTTTGACAGACAGCCATAAATTATAGCAAGGATCGCAAGGGCAATCTTTGTATTAGTGTTAGCCACTACCCTGCGTGACGGGGCATCTCCAATCCCTCAAGGGGAGGGGGAAGGGATGGGCATAGGGTGGAGAAAATACGGTCCATATCCAACCCCTCAAGGAGAAGGGGGACTATCTAGGCATTAGGGAGGAGTGAGGGGGTGGAGGAATCCTCATTAACAAATACCATGGAGAAACTAGTTAATCAAGTATATTTTATAATTATAGCTTAATTTGTTAATTACAATACATATTTTAAATTTTATTCTGAAATTTTAATTACTAAGAACATCTAGATATAATGTTTTTCAGTAATTGAAAAATGTTTAAGAAGAAAAAATATCGTTCTTTTATTCTGTGTTAAATTTAGTAGATTTCATTTTTGTGGCATATTTTTGGTTCATTTAATTATATTTCTTATTAAAAAAAAGTTAAAAAGATATTTCAGTCTTATGAATAATGTACATATTGTAATAGTGTTGTCTTTTTCAGATAAAATTTCATACACAAAATGATTTTTGGTACTATTATGTATTTATTTTTTGTTAGTATTAATAGACTTAATTTTAAATCATTACATATATTTCTATTGGGTGAAAGAAGGGAATGGGGTGTAGACATATGTATTTTGGGGGAGGGGAGGGGAAGGGGAAAATGGGGGACCCATGAGGGGAAGTGGATGGGGATAGGGAGAGGAGGGGGAGGGGTGACGGGTTGGAGATGTCAGAGTCGACTACATTGTGATAGACTGGGAATCACTGTTGTTATATATGTGACAAGTACATTGATATTCACCCAGTTCTCAAATCTTAATGCTCTGGTCAAGTGTAATTGGTGGTCGATCTTGAAAGTTTCGTCAGGATATGCTAATCATTTTGTTAAACTGGGCTTGTAGTATGACTCTTTCTCCTATTTAAACATGAGTTCAACTATGTTTTTGCCATTCGATTTTGAAGTTACAATTTGTGTGTTTCTGTTTTTCCCTATTTAAATACTTAGCGAAACCATCCTTTTTATCCATTAACATCATTACAACTCCTCTGGTTTCAGAGAACATTCATAACCATGTAGTGGTGTTGATCTTTTCTTATCTCCAGCTACATCAAGTGGTATCAGAGTCAACTCTGCCACACTGAGTAGCATGGGTGCGGGTGCGGTGTGGGTGCTGGTGCGGGAACTGCGTGCGGGTGCGGCAAATTCCCAAAATTCAAGGGTGCGGGTGCGGCGGGGGTGCGGCCTCATTCTTTTTTTTTTATATATTCATAGTGATACCATTATACTAATATAAAAATGACAGTTATAGTGATCAGATTATAATCGAACAGAAATTCATACACAGATTAGAAGATACAGAGTTACTATATCAACAATATAATCTCTTCATGTTGTTATACTTAGCTGTGGGGAGATAAGTAATCTGAGGGTTAAAAATGTTCGCACACTTCTTTGTTAACTTCTTGTTGTATTTGGAAGACCTCTCAACTGAAACTTCCAAAATGGACCCTGCCTTATCCGCAAAGCACCCACGAAGCACCCGGAAGCACCCGGTGCGGGTGCGCCACCTATTAGAAGCACCCGTGCAACTCATGACTCCAGAATAAGCCGATTGCAAATGTTTGACAATTTATAGATCCCAATCTTGCTCATCCATAAACGGAGCTAAACTCAGTGGTCAACAGTGTTGAAGCTTTGGGATTAACTGCTCGTACTTCAGTTCAAGCAAGATTAAGCAACGAATTCCACACTTTTCCAAAAAAGTCGAAGCAACAAAAGCTTTAATAAAGTTGCAGCAACTAATTCATGTGACAAGAAGAGCAAACAACTTTACCAAACTAATGACACAAAAAATTAAATATTATGATTCGACTTCTTTGATGGAAGTGTCTTGGTTATCATGCATCACAGTGCTTTCCTTTCATTCACATCAGCCACTAATTCCCCACCCCGTTCCTCTTCCGAAGAGAAAAGACGAGGAGAAGAAAAGAGAGCGTGGATGATAAATGCCCCAAGGGTGGTTTTAGAAGTAAGTGTGGGGATACTTATCTCTTTGCATGCTACAGAAATAAACCAAGTAAAAAACCACCAAAATATGGGTTTCATTACAAAGTAGAATGGCAAAATCTGGTTTGAAAACAAATTTATTATCCATGTGAATTAAGAAAACACTTTTCACTCGGTAGATTTACATGTAAGAAAATGATTGTTTCAGCTGCTAATAATTATATGTTAATATTTACAAAAATTGATGGAAGTGGTTCGAGTTACTACACCGGTACGAGTCCAGTGTATTCGTGAGGCATTATTTTGGGTCAAGGTGACTTTGTGTTACTATCATTCTGTGTGGTATGGATGAGTGAGCTGGTCTATCATTGAATTCCTTTATAGGAGGACCCAGTGGCTGTTTGTGGGGCCCGGTCCCCTCTCCGCTCTTATAAATAAATAGGAGCAGTAGAATGGGAAGATTCGTCACTCCTGCTTTTCCAGTTTGGGGAGATTCGGCAACTAGACAGTGGATGGATCAAACTGTACATGTTAATATTATTGTTTTATACGGCATATGATATTCTAATTCTCCATATCTGTTCCATTAAATTTCACTATTGATAAGGGCTTACGTCAGGAAATAAAAGTCTATAAGTTTTTTTCTCATGTTGTTGTATGTGATTTTCATCTAGGTGAAAAGTGTTTGGGCTCGCCGGTGATGGTTCTTTTATGTTCTATACATGTATATCTTGAAGTGGTGCAACTCCGTTACTTTTGAGAATCAATATACATATTTATTTTAAAAAGAAAAGGTGTGTCCGCCGCCGCTGCTATCATAAACAATACAATACTGCATTGATATTGAACAACTACAAGAGGTTTCATCATTGCCTCACTGTAATGTTTGCTTAAAAATTTATATTATCGCATCTCAGTTCATGAACCTGTTGAGCACTTAGGTCGGCAGTTTGTGCTTTGTATTTTTATTACTACTTGCTACTGTAGACCAATAATATTTCTGAGATCCCATCTACTCGTCATATTAACTAATAGTGGAACAGTCATTACGTAATCACTTAGACAACGAACACAATATTATGTACGAATATGAGATTCGATATCTACTCGTATTAACAAACAATGGAAACTTGGAAACAGTCTTATCTACTTGATATAGTACATGTTTAAAAAATGTCAAATGCGACAAATTTTACTGATGAACCAGCTGGATCCATCTATCAGTTTTTTCCCTATAAAAATCATTTCTAGTGATGGAACAACAAACAGAGCAAAAGTAAGAGAAACAAAGATCTGTGTCTACAGAAGAGAGAAGAGAGAAAGTAATTGTACACTATTGAGCATACATTAGATACTTGTTGTTATAGCAACACCTTATTGTAATGAAACATCCAGCTTATACTCCTACTTGTCTACTATACGAGATGTTGCTGCAGCAACAAGTATTTAATGTTTGACAAACATGATGGAAAATTGCTCGAAGGCCAAACCTGATGTAACAGAACTGGAGGAAGGCAGCCGGTGGAGTATTCTTCAACGTTGTTTGAATCAGTGTTGGTATATATATCTCTACATAACAAGTCATTGAAATTCAATCAGGTTAGTCAGAAGCCAAACCTGATTGAATATCAATGACTTGTGGCTCTAGCCTGTTCTCGAAACCTTAAAATTTCGTAGGATATATACCTATCATTTTGCTAAACTGGGCTTCTACTAGGATTCATAGTTTCCCATATTTTACCAAGATTTTGACTCTGTTTTTACCATTTGTAAAGTACTAACAATTTTATTGTATAATTTCAGTTTTTCCCTGTTCAAATACTTAAAAGGCTTAGCCGTTGGATCATTTTGTTCCATCAACCATCTTCTGCCACATGCACTCATCATGACTTCAGAATAAGCCAAATGCAAATGATGGACTAATTATAGACCCCAATCTAGCTCATCTATAAACGCAGCTAAACCCAGTGGTCAACAGTGTCGAAGCTTTGGAGTTAGCCATACTTCTAAGGCTCTACTCTAACCATCTGATCCAAAAGGTTCCGTGTATCTTCTATCATGCACTTGTTACTCTTTGTTACAAAAAGCATAGTAAGACTTAGACTGATTATCCATCAGAAGACAGATTTTTGCTTCATGGTATTGATTGCCTCAGGTTATTACCCCATTAGTTGCATGAATCTTCGTGTCTGCTAGATTGGATAAGTTTCCATGTGGCACACCCTTGGTGAGACTGCGGGCAGAAAAAAACCTTGCAGTAAATCCGGATTTATAATTACATAGAGGGATGAAAGAGAACTAATGTGCACAAATGAATTTGAAGTTTTGAAGTTGATCCAGGAGAAGGATATGGCCCGACCATGGCCCGATCCATTCGTTTAAGGGTTGAACATTAACAGGTCCAGGGCTTGTGGTTCAATACAAGGGTCTGGATCTGTTAGGCTCTGGGTCGGACTCGGCCCATTGACAAGCCTATTTGAAGAGGTCAAATTATCCTTGAGGTAATTTTTTTTTTTTTTACCGGTTTTGACCGGTATGATTCAAGAACCAAACCAAGCCTGCATTAGTTAGCCGGCCAGTCCGGTCCGGGTTTTAAAACTATGGCTAAAACAGTGGTTAGAAAAGAGGTTCTTAGATACATTTGCATAAGACGATTATACTAGCATTAGGTAACACTTGACCAAAATCAGAATACTTTGTAACCAGAAAGCTCATGTGAGCTAGAAAACTCTTCAAAGTCTTGCAATAATAACACTAGAGGGTTTTGGCTAAGTTCCAACTTTAAGTTTCTATAACTTTGTTTATCATTTACTACTTGATCTTTTTTCATATCAGATACTAATAATATGACTCTGTAATAGTTGAACAGAAACTGTGTTATGATATGATCATACATCTAATATTTGCCTTCGTCTTTCATACTTTCGGAACGTAATTCCTATGGCTTAGCTAATGCCAATTTTTAAACTGTGGTAGTGCGATAGCGTGATAGTACCGGGCTGCCTTTTCAGTGTGAAATAGTAGCCAATTAACAGATTATGCAAACAATATACACTCCAATTTTCTTTTCCGTTCTATTTCTTCCATTGTATTCATTCAGTCTCTCTCTGGCTAGTCAAATGAGTATGGCTGAATCTAGTTTGCAAATTCCAACTATTGAGCTACAGCTTCTCAAAATAACAATGTGGTAACAGCTGATCCATCAAATTAGAAGATTTAGTTTTCTGCTTGGACTAAATTGCAATCATGTCCAAAGTAATGACATGAAACTTTGGAGCTACAGATACCGTCGGATCAAGAAGGAAGATCTAATCTTGGCCGTTGTTTCATCTTTAGTGCTACGGCACCGTTTCATGTTAGATTTCTTGTGTCCTAATTAGTTACTAAACTAGCTCCTGATTGGTTGTTATTTGCCAGCTGTTGCTGAGTTGGCAAACGACTATAAGAGGTTTTAATCCTCTGATTTTCCGTTGTAACGAATTATCAATTTCATTTTTTCCCTCTTCTCTCTTTTGCTCTGGTTTCTCTTCTTCTTCTTCATGTTGTTCCATTTCTAGGGTTTGAGAATTGCAGGTTTGCAATTCTATTATGGTATCAGAGCCAGGTTGCGAAGGCTGCTGATTGTTTTGTGAGTCGTTATCTGGTTCAATTTTGTGTGGATTCGAAGATCTAGGGTTTCAGATCTGGTTTCTGGAAAGATGGTGAACACATCAGAGTCGCAGACTTCTGGTTCAGGTTTGGTGGCGATGGATCCACAGTCGCCTTTCTATCTGCATCACGGAGATAGTCCTGGTAATGTTTTGGTTTCTGTTCCTCTCTCTGGAGATAATTTCTATTCATGGCATATGTCAATGATAGTAGCTTTGGAAGCTAAGAATAAGCTTGAATTTGTTGATGGAACGATAGTTGCTCCTGAAATTGGTACTGATATGTATGCTGTGTGGAGAAGGTGTGATAGGATGATTATGTCCTGGCTGTTTAATTCCATTTCTAAGGACATAGCCTGCAGTGTTGTAGGCAGATCTAGTGCTAGAGAGGTGTGGCTTGATCTCATAGAAAGGTTTTCTCAAGGAAATTTACCTAGGTTGTTTCAGATTTCTATGGCTATTTCTAGTTTGAAACAAGCTGACATGACAGTAACTGCATACTTTACAAAGCTGAAAACACTTTGGAATGAGTTAAGTAACTACAAGCCTTTGCCTAGCTGTGTGTGCAATGGTTGTGTATGTAACACAAATGTCAAGTTGAAGCAATCTCAAGAAGAGGAAAGAGTAATGCAGTTTCTTATGAGACTCAATGAGCAGTACATGAATGTTAGAGATCAAATTTTGCTTACAGAACCACTGCCTTCTCTCAATGTTGTTTTTGCTAAAATAATACAACAAGAGAGACATATGCAGCTGAAGAATAGTTCTCCCCATACTCCTAGCATGGCAATGTATGTTCAAGGTTCACATGTTCATCATAAATCAGGTGACAATGTCAATTCAGGAGGATCAGGTCATAATTTTGGTGGGAGAGGTCCTAATGGAAAGTTGATATGCCATCACTGTGGAAATGAAGGTCATGTCAAGGCAAAATGCTACAGATTGCATGGATTTCCACCAAATTTTAAGAATAATAATAAGCCAAGAGTTCACAATGTAGTTATGAGTGGTTCATCAGCTCCAGTAACTCAGAGTTCAACCTCTTCTACTCATGATAATAATGGAAAAACAGTAACACTCACAGAGAATCAGTGTCAACAATTAGTGACACTCTTGAATACTCACTTAGGATCAAAGAGTGGTCCAAATCAGAGTACTTTTAGTGATGCAGGATCAGTTTCTCCATACTCTACAGTTTCAGTGGATTCACCACTTCATCACTCTGGCACACATTTTGATTCAGCTCATTTTATGGGAGGAGTTATTAGTTCTTGTTCTCTGCAAACTTCTTCAGTTGAGAAGGAAGGTTTTATGTTAATTTCATGGATTCTGGACAGTGGAGCTACTGATCATATGTGCAACAATATCGATATGTTTAGTGATCTCACAGCTGTTGGTGATACAGTTGTTCACTTGCCAAATGGGAAAACAGTTAGAGTTACTCATGTTGGATCAGTAAAGTTGTCTGATGATTTGATTTTGACAGGAGTACTTTGCATTCCCAGCTTCCAATTTAATCTAATCTCTGTCACTCAGCTCACAAGAGTATCAGGGTGTACATGTATATGCCAGGCAGATGAGTGCATTCTCAAAAGGGAGGAAGTGATTTTGGGAGTTGGCAAGAGAGTTGGAGGTTTATATGTGCTGGAAATGTCAAAGTTGCCAAAGCTGAATCCAAAAATGAGTTTTGCAGTTTCTGCAAATAACAAGGCTTTTCTATGGCATCAAAGATTGGGGCATCCATCTTTTGAGAAGGGATTTTTAATGTCCAAACAACTTGAAGGTATGCCTACTTCACATCAAGGTTTACAATGTGATATTTGTCCTTTGGCCAAACAGAAGAAACTTTCTTATATTTCTCATGGACATATGTCTCAAAATGCTTTTGATTTGATTCATTGTGATACATGGGGTCCTTACAAGGTGCCTACATATTCAGGACATAAGTTTTTCTTAACTATTGTGGATGATGCCACAAGAATGACATGGGTTTATCTCATGAAACATAAATCAGAAGTAGATACTATTATTCCTGGCTTTTACAAGATGATAGAAACTCAATTTAATGCCAAAATCAAGAAGTTTAGAACAGATAATGCACCAGAATTGCATCTATCTGCTTACTATCTGGAACATGGTATTATTCATGAATTGAGTTGTGTAGAAACACCTGAGCAGAATTCAGTTGTGGAGAGGAAGCATCAGCACCTTCTTAATGTGGCAAGAGCACTTAGATTTCAATCAAATGTGCCTATAAGATTCTGGGGAGATTGTGTGTTAACTGCAGCTTATCTGATTAATAGATTGCCTTCTCCTAAAACTCAGAACAAATCACCATATGAGTTACTATTTAGGACATCTCCAGATTACTCTCAGTGCAAGGTCTTTGGATGTTTGTGTTTTGCCTCCACATTATTGCAGTCAAGAACAAAGTTTGATCCTAGAGCAATCAAAGGAGTTTTTGTGGGATATGTCTTTGGAATCAAAGGTTTCAAAGTGTATGATCTGGCTACTCACAGTTTTGTGGTTTCTAGAAATGTGGTATTTCATGAAGATGTGTTTCCTTTTGCTGACAAGAGCTCACCAACCACTGATCTCTTTGATACAATGAGCTTGCCAAAGAGTGTGTCTGATATTGGTGATGATCAGGAGCAACCACCTTCTTCAGCTTCACAGGAATCAGCTAACTCTACTGTTCCTTCAGTATCTCCAGTTAGGAGTTTTAGAGAAGTTTTGTTGCATCCAGTACCAGTGAGACAAAGTACTAGAGTTTCAAAGCCTCCCTCTCACTTACAGGACTATGTTCTCTCAAAGAAAAACCCCAGGGCACTAACAGTTAGTGGCTCAAATCTCACTAGTGCTGTCTGTGCACTCACTGAACCAACCACTTATAGACAAGCCTCTCAAGATCCAGATTGGATTGAAGCTATGCAGCTGGAAATACAGGCTTTAGAAGCAAACAATACCTGGGTTATTACTCATTTGCCTCCACATCATTCTGCAGTAGGATGCAAATGGGTATATAAAATCAAGTACAAAGCAGATGGTTCTATAGAAAGGTATAAAGCTAGGTTGGTAGCAAAAGGGTACACACAAACTGAAGGGTTAGATTATTTTGAAACTTTTTCACCTGTTGCCAAATTGGTCACTTTTAGAGTTCTTCTTGCTCTTGCTATCCAACAGGGGTGGACCATTCTTCAAATGGATGTTAATAATGCTTTTCTGCATGGTGATCTTCATGAAGAGGTGTATATGAAGCTTCCAGATGGATATGAGCCAAAATTGCCAGTCTCTTTCATTTCAAATTCTTCTCAGCCTTTGGTTTGCAGATTAAAGAAGTCATTGTATGGTTTGAAGCAGGCTTCCAGGCAATGGTTTGTCAAGTTTTCTTCAACTCTTCTGCAATTTGGTTTTACTCAGTGCAAGTCAGATTATACATTGTTTGTGAAAAGCTCAGGCTCAGTTCTCATGATGCTCTTGGTGTATGTAGATGACATACTTTTGGCAGGAAATGATATTGTTGCACTAACCAGCTTCAAAAGGTGTTTGAATGCACAGTTCAAGCTCAAGGATCTGGGAGAGATTGCTTACTTTATTGGCTTTGAGGTTACTAAAATGAGTTATGGGTATTTTCTGAGTCAGCACAAGTTTCTTCTAGAAATACTAACTCAAACTGGCTATGATCAATGCAAGATAGCACATTCACCTATGGTGCCAGCTTGTAAGCTTAGTCAGTCTATTGGGGATTTGTTGAAGGAAGAAGATGCTAGTGCATATAGAAAGCTGATTGGTAAGCTTTTGTATCTCTGCAACTCCAGGCCTGATATTTCTTATTCAGTGAACAAGCTCTCCCAGTTTGTGGCTCATCCTACAAGAGAACATCTTACTGCAGCTCATCATGTTCTTAGATATCTGAGAGGTACTTCTGAATATGGTCTTGTTTTTCCTTCTGCATCTTGCTCTCCAGCTTCTCTTGTAGCTTATGCAGATGCAGACTGGGGTGGATGTCTTGATACCAGAAGATCCACCTCTGGATATTTGGTATTTCTGGGCTCTTCTTTAGTTTCTTGGAGATCCAAGAAGCAGAGTGTAGTTGCCAGAAGTTCAGCTGAAGCTGAGTACAGAAGTTTGGCTTATTTGGTTTGTGAGATCAAATGGATTATGTCTCTCTTGCAAGAACTGCATTCACCCCTTCTTGGCACTCCTCTTCTGCTTTCTGACAGTTCTTCTGCCATTCAGATGGCTCACAACCCTATCTGTCATGATAAGACCAAGCACATAGAACTGGACTGTCATACTATCAGAGATTTGGTTCAAGCAGGCACCATCACTTTGCAGCATTTGTCCAGTTCTGAGCAACTAGCAGATGTGCTCACTAAGCCTTTAGCTCATCCACTTTTTCAGAAGCTTCTCTGCAAGTTGAAGGTGTTATGTGCTTCCCCTCCTTCAACTTGAGGGGGCGTATTGAGCTACAGCTTCTCAAAATAACAATGTGGTAACAGCTGATCCATCAAATTAGAAGATTTAGTTTTTCTGCTTGGACTAAATTGCAATCATGTCCAAAGTAATGACATGAAACTTTGGAGCTACAGATACCGTCGGATCAAGAAGGAAGATCTAATCTTGGCCGTTGTTTCATCTTTAGTGCTACGGCACCGTTTCATGTTAGATTTCTTGTGTCCTAATTAGTTACTAAACTAGCTCCTGATTGGTTGTTATTTGCCAGCTGTTGCTGAGTTGGCAAACGACTATAAGAGGTTTTAATCCTCTGATTTTCCGTTGTAACGAATTATCAATTTCATTTTTTCCCTCTTCTCTCTTTTGCTCTGGTTTCTCTTCTTCTTCTTCATGTTGTTCCATTTCTAGGGTTTGAGAATTGCAGGTCTGCAATTCTATTACCAACCATTTTCATATCAGAGAAATCTGAAGTGGAAAATATGAGAAAAACCAAGAACAATTACTGCAATAAACAAAATGAATCACCTTTATCAGTTGTTGGTTTTGGGCTTTGGTATAGCAGAAGGTCTTGCTGGTCTTAAAGTAACTGAGACGTGAAGTGATAGAACTCGAGTTAAAATCAGAAATCACACAATCAGATGTGAACACCTACAAGACAAAAACTAGCCCCGCTTAGGTATACAAATACAATCACGAAGTATGTTATATGCACGAAATGTCCAAACCATTACTAACAAATTAGGCAAATCAATTCACAAACTACGACCAAATTAGGCCAGCTATATAAACTTGATCAGATAGAGTAAAAATTTATGCCAAAATTGGTATACAAAATGAACACTGTATCAGTTATCAAACTTGACACTGCAAAACTACCAGAACAAGTTGACCCACGGGTGAAAATGACCTGGCCCGGACCCCCTACCCCCAACCCGGCCCCCGCACGGCACCCCAAACCCCTAGCCCACCCCAGCCCGCCTAACCCCCTACCACGCCCCCAGCCCGTCCCGGGTTTAGTTTGGCACACCCTCCACCCTCCTCCCCCCCCCCCCCCCCGAGCTGGTTCGGCCCACTCAAAAACAGCCTATTTCCTTTTGTATTATTATTTTAAATATTGACCCGGACCCGTGTGGGTTCAAATTCTCCACGCCCGGACCCGGCCTGCTTCACCCTCCGACACGGCCCGGCCCCCTCTCCTCCAACACGGCCTAAACCCGGCCCGGCCCGGCCCGCTCTTACCTTGAGCTATTAGCTAGTAGACACAAAAAGTCCCAACTGTTAAACATAAAATCCACAGAATCCCCTTCCCAAAACAGATCTCCATGTGGTATAACAATACTGAAATTCTTTAATCAGCTTTATTTATGGTCCCCCTCCCTACACACACAACAATGAAACAGAAAGAGCTCCAATTTTCAGAACAGGTATATAGTCCCCCACCCAAAACAGCAAGATCAGACTAGAATTAACATGTACTACTAGCTAGGTGGTGACTAAATAAATACTACGGGTGAATCACATTATCAGCACAAAATTACACAACTCTAAACCAATTTGGGCAAGTCCCCATTTCTATAATGTGTTGTTCAGTAAAAGAAAAGACCTAATTGTTTAACCCATTAACATCAGATATTCAAGCAGCAATAACAGCGCTAGAATCGATCCTTAGAAGTCCACAGAAGAGAAACTTACTACACAAGTTCTCATGTTCGCGAAAAAGCCGAACCCTTCTGGGGTTGCAGGCCACTCGAACGTGCTTCGAATCACCACGTTAACGTCTCTTGTGCGAAGGATTCCTCAATGGAGCAATTTTTTAGTTTTGCTCCTCAATGACTTAGTTCAGGGTAACAGACACTTTCACCCCTTCTAGTTTTCTTGAAGGATACATTCACCCCTCTAGTTTTGCAACGGATACTTTCACCCCTTCTTTGTGTTGAACTTCAAAAAGTTGACACCCATAGTCTGGGATTAGAAACCGTCAGTAAAAATAATTATTTGGAAAAATTTGACCTCATGTTTTGAAAATTGTAGACATTATCCAATGTATATTAGACTTTTTACATGATATGAGCGTCGAAATGATCTCTAAAATTATTTTCAATGACAAACCCCACTCCAGAATAAGGGCAAACGTGTCCTTTTCAAAACTAGAAGGGTGAAAGTGTGCTTCAATGAAACTAGAGAGATTAAAAGTGTGTTTTTGCAACAACCCCCTTACCGGCTCGGACAAGACCGGGAGGGCGATGCTATAAGTAACGGCGGAAATCAAAAGCATAACATCCCAAAATATTTATTTATTACATAATATTAAACAACACAAAAAATTTTAGATATTACACAAGCGTTTCTGAAACTACTACATTATTCTTAACTAGCCAAAACTAGATTCTACTCAAGGTGAAATCCGACTACGTGAGTCTCGTTCCCAGCTACACCTTAGTCTTCAGCTCCTAAACCTGCGGTGGGAAGGAAACAGGAACCGCAGTTTTCAAAGTCAGCATGGAAATACTGAGTAAGTGACACCCAAGCTCGTAAAACGGAAGATGAGGCATAACTTTCTTTTCACAATAAATATAAAGAGGGAATAATTCATAAATTGTAAAACTTGCAGAGTAAATCAAGAACTCAAATATAAACTGTAAAACTGTAAGAAATGAACCTGATGCATCCAGTAAAAATACTTAAGATTCTCATTTTTTTGATCTTCCTTTCTCAACTTTCAAACGGGGAGAATTAGTCCAATCTCTTTCTTCTTCTCTTTCTTGAATATCCAAATCTCAGAGAATCCGTATTACTAACTTTGTTGACACGGGGAAGAATCTACTAACACTACGCATCCAAGACCTTAAGTGCCGGCACCCCCCTAAGACTTTTTGCGGCCAGAGAGGTGAGTACATGGAGCGACCCGGCAGGTTGCGACCGGGTTATAATAAAAACAGGTCGAGTGGACGAAGCCATCACGACCAATCTAGTCTCAGGCCGAGTGAACAAAGTCAACACGGCAATAATACGCTTCTCCCGTACAACTCTTTCCACTTTACGTTAGTTACGCATTATTATTATTTTTCGTGTGACAATATCAAACAAAACAACCTCTTTAAAATGCAAGAAAATCTGAAATGAACATGTAAATAAATAACAAATACTTTCCGAGACAACTATTAAAAACAGCTTGTGACACGAAAGGAGCTTGGCACGCAAGGCTTGGCATGATCACTTACCTTACTTTCCGTAGCAAAAGCACGTCCTAGCAGTGGCTCGGGCCTACAAAGACGTCACCTACAAATCGTGTCTTCTACGTCAATAATTACTCAACCAAAATGCTATAAGTTCTGAGGAGTATTTTCTTTATACCAATCCAAACCTTGCTAGTTAAATTTCTATCGTTTTATTATTTAGTTATAATTCTCTATAATCGAAACAACACATCTATTATTAATTGACTATTATTATTATTATTATAATTATTATTATTATTATCACTATTATTATTATTATTATTATTCAAAAGTGACTAATTAGATTATTAAAAATATGAGCTAGAGAAATTATACTTAAGAACTATTTATAACGACAAATGATTTTTTGACGATTATGTTTTTAAGAAAACTTTACACGATACTATAATATTTAGAACTAGTGAAAAGTCTAATTTTACAAGTTAACGACTAACTTAATAAGCTAAGTGATTAAAATTTGCTTATTGCAAGTTTTTAACAAAAATGTTTCTATTATAATATTTAACAAACTACCCGTTTACGATTTTCTTCACCCGAATCAATTTTTCGAGACGAGAACAAAAACTACTATTTTTAGAAATTATTGTTAATCCAAAATTGTTATTTTTATTTACTACAAGTGTGTAGTTTAATTATATATACCCTAATTTATTTTAAAAATCAACAAATACCCTAATTCATTTCAAAACAGTTATGTTAAAAGACACTAGTCACCACCTAGTTTCAGAAAATACAAAACAGCCCCCTATACCATGTTCTAATAATTTCTGAAAAATACGCTTAAACCTCTTTTTAACAACAATCTCATTTTAGCTTCTCTAACCATGAATCTAGCTATCATGTGTTGATTTTGATTATGTATAACAAGTAAATAGAGGGTATAGCACGTATCTAGGCCAAGAATGGCCGGAAACCGTCGAGATATGAGTTGGGTCGAAGTCTCTCGTCGGGGTCGCCGGTGTTGAAGCTCACCGCCGGCGAACAGAGGGGTTTTGGGACTGTCTGAGCCTGCTACTGATCTGGTCGGCCTCCTAGGAATACACTGGAGGCGATCCGAGGTCGCGGGTGGCGCTGGAGATGATCACCCGAACTTGCTCGCCGGTTTCAATGGAGTTCCGGCGACGACGGGTGGCCTCTGCAACGTCTCTGGTTCTGGGCTCTGCCTAGGGCCTTAGCTGATATCCTCAGACTCCTAGCTGCTGAGGGGACGCGGAGAGAGGACGTGGGTGGCCGCTGGTGAAGCTAGGCGAGTTGGGTCACCGAAAAAGATGGTGATTCACCGGTGGTGGGAGGGGCTCTGCTCGCTGCTGCCTCTGCTGGTCTTTAGCTCTGTTTTTGGGCATAGCAGGAATGAAAAGAAGTGCAGAGATAGAGGTAGGGGAAGACAGAGGATGAGAGAGAGAGGTAGGTTTACTCTCTCGGGTTTTTGCCGCCGGTGAAGACGGTGGTTGTAGTGGTGCTAGCGGCTGCTGCCACTTCTGTTTCAGCTGCTGCTGCTGTCTTCGAATAACAGATAGTGAGAGAGAGGGTGGTGCAGAGAGTGGCGGGAGTGCTGGTTTTCCTTCTCGGTGGTTGCCCGACGGCGGCAAAGGCAGTCTTGGTGGCCGCGGTGGGGGTTGTTGCTGCTACCACCCTGCTGCTGCTTATGAAGAATAGAGAGTGAGAGAGGGCAGAACAGAGGGTGTAGGTGGTGGTGGGTTTGCCTTGTCGGAGCTTGAACAGGGTGGTGCTAATGGTGGTGGTGATGGTGGTGGTTGTGGTGGTAGAGTAGGAAGTAGCTGCTGCTGTGGTGTGAGGGGGAGGTGGCTGATGAGCCTTAAATAGGCTGGGCTACTTGGTGGCCAAGCATTTGAGGGTGGTGGAGCTTGGGGCGGTGAATGATGGATTTGCCGTGAAGGCAAAGTAGAAGGAAGATGATAGTTGGGGGAGGAGTTATAAGGTGTGGATGATGTACATCCTAGCTAGGTGATTTGGTGTGGTTTGTGTACCAAACACACTTATCAAACATCGCGGTGGTCGGACACGCGTTAAAAACTAAAGTTAACTAAAACTTACGAAACGTTACGTATTAATTCTTTGATTACTAACTTAATAGTTTCCTTAAAATTTACACGAATACAACTCGATAAATTTCCCGAATGTTATTTTGCAACCAAAATTTCTTTTTAGCCTTCTAAAATTATTCACTATTACTAGTATTATGTTTTCTAAAATCTCACCAGAATTTCTTAGCAATAAAATTTGAAATAGTCTACCCAACTTTATTTTTCTCAATTAATTTCTTATTTAAGTTTTAAAATTACCATTTTACCCTTTCTATTGAGACGGGGTATGACATCCTTCCCCCCTTAAACGGAGCTTCGTCCTCGAAGCTAAAATCGCACAACTAATCAAGATGCTCAAGCAATTATTTATCAAAATAAAGATCACACAACATGCAAGTAATTTCACACAGCAATTCATAGCAAACATCTATTTTCTTTAACACACATAACATCAAATGAGGTCGTAGTCACATCTATCTACTAAAGTGGTCATAGTCTCATTCGGTTGCTAAGGTTCAGGGTTAAGAACGTCGTAATTCACGTGTATTCCTTCTCTATCGATTCCCAAGTTACTAGTTCCCATACTGCAGACGACTCCCGTGATAGCTATGCTGAAGTGGCTCTTCCTTGGTTTATTTGTTGATCACCCAAATCTTACAAGCTTTTGAAATACTCTACCTTCGAGCTTCTGTTTTGCTTTGAGTTCATGAACTCTTGATACTTCCTTGCTTTCACCTGGCCATGGTAAAAGCAAGATCTGAGAGCAACCTGAAGTGCTTCCCAGTTAAAGTTGGATCTTGCGAACAAGGTTTCTTGTGAGTTCCTCCTTCAGAGGTTCACTTCACTTCTTCAAATAAATACTGCGCAGTTTGACCCTTCGGTCTTCAGGACATTCTATTGTCCTTTTGAATCTTGTCCATTCCCATGATCCTGTCTATTAGTTCAACGGGATCTTCCTTTCCCGTGAAGTCCACTGGGCTCATGTCTGCCACTTCTTTAGCCCGCTTGTCTGAGTAGTCCAAACGAGGAACCATACTGTAATTATCATGAGCCATTCAGTCTATAACTTTGTTTATCATTTACTATTTGGTCTTTTAATAATATGACTCTGTAATAGTTGAACATAAAATGCGTTATAATATGCTCATACATCTAAGATTTTCCTTCGTCTTTCATACTTTCGGAACGTAATTCATATGGCTTAGCTAATGCCGATTTTTAAACTGTGGTAGTGTGATAGCGTGATTATACCGGGCTGCCTTTTCAGTGTGATAGTAGCCAAGTGACAGATTACGCAAACAACATACACTCCAGTTTTCTTTTCGGTTCTACTTCTTCCATTGTATTCATTCAGTCTCTCTCTGGCTAGTCAAATGAGTATGGCTGAATCTAGTTTGCAAATTCCAACCATTTTTATATCAGAGAAATCTGAAGAGCAAAATATGAGAAAACCAAGAACAATGACTGCAATAAACAAATGAATCACCTTTATCAGTTGTTGGTTTTTGGCTTTGGTATAGCAGAAGGTCTTGCTGGTCTTGAAGTAAATGAGACGTGAAGTGATAGAACTTGAGTGAAAATCAAAAATCACACAATCAGATGTGAACACCTACAAGACAAAAACTAGCGCCGATTTTGTATACAAATACAATCACAAAGTATGTTATATGCACGAAATGTACAAACCATTACTAGCAAATTAGGCAAATCAATTCACAAACTACGACCAAATTAGGCCAGCTGGAGTAAAAATTTTGCCAAATTGGTATACAAAATGAACACTGTTTCAGTTATCACAGTTAACACTGCAAAACTACCAGAACAAGTAGACCCATGGGTGAAAATGACCCAGCCCGGACCCCCTACCCCCAACCCGGCCCCCACACGGCCCCCCAAACCCCTAGCCCACCCCAACCCGCCTAACCCCCTACCCAGCCCCCAGCCCGGCCCGGGTTTAGTTTGGCACACCCTCCAGCTGTAGGGTTTTGATTCATGGATGCGCAACGGAAGCATAAACAAACATAAAACCATGCAAAACCCTCCAAGGATCACAAGTCAAGAGACATAACGATGGTAAGAGTTAGAAATCATAAACACACCTTAGGGTTCTCCTTTGTGACTTCAAACGCGAATTGTGTCACGTTCTCTATGGTTGATCCACGCCTAGAGTTGATCCTAGATCTCCCAAGTCCTTGGTGCTAGCCCGGAAGAGGAAGAGGAAGAAGAATCACGCAAAACGAGACCCAAAAGGAGGGTCTCGGCCTCCTTTGGCCGACGGGGCGGCGGCAAGGGGGCGGTCGGCTCCCTTGTTGCTTTCTCTCTCTCCTTTTTTTTTTCTCTCCCACTCTTGTTATGTTAAATTATGAGCATAAGTTATATGGGAAGGAAGGAAGGAAGGTCCTTTATATAGTCCAACAACTCCTTGTTAACTACCTAAAGGACTTATTCTAGTCCTACTAGAATTCAATTTAGTCCCTTCCTTGCAAATTAGTCCCTACTAAGTTTGCAAGGGTTTGCAAAGTGATCCTTCTAATTAATTAATCCAATTAATTAATTCCCAAATCTAGTTCAACTCTATATAGCGTGTGACCCCATAGGTTTTATGTAGTTGGTAGCAACTATTTGCTAATATGGAGCGGTCTCTAGCAAAACATCCATTCTAGCCAACTAATAGAATAGTCATCTTGACAACCTTTGTACAAGTAATTGTCTCATCCCTTTGTCTCTGTATCCGGATTAGACACGAGACATACAAGTCACACTCGTATATCCAATCCATAGTTTCTCGATCCATGGGAATAGCCTTATTCGTGCAAATAACATCAATATCCCATATTGATTTATTTGAGTCTGGCCAGACATTCTATAAGCACTATCCCTCGAGTGGCCTAGGATATTTGCTCCCGTTATGTGGGAGGGACAAATTCTATCTACGTCCACTACGATCTCTAAGCTTGCTCCTTATTGTATCCAGTACACGCGCGCCTTTATAACTACCCAGTTACGGTGTGGCGTTTAACGTTACCAAGATCACAATAATCCACAACTAGAATATCGAGTGACTTCAAGTCTAAGGATGACAATACCATTGTACCGCGAGAAGCGCTTGTGACTCAACATAACGTGTATGTAGCCTTCTCGGAGATGGGTCGATCCAGTGCAACATTCCCTAAGGCACACCTATGTGTTGGATCGTGATATCTCCATATCAATCCAACCCCATACTAGTCTATAGATGATTGTCCCATTTAATCATTATACTTGACTAGGGATATTTAAGATAAACAACACAATTGTAAATTTAAGGACTTCATTATATTAAATATCCAATAAATAATAAATGAATTTCTAGCCACAAGTAATTCATACTAAACTAGATTGCCTCTAGGGCATCTATTCCAACACCAGCACCCCCCCCCCCCCCAGCTGGTTCGGCCCGCTGAGTAATAGCCTATTTTCTTTTTTATTATTATTTTTTAATACTGGCCTGGGCCCGTGTGGGTTCAAATTCTCCACGCCCGGACCCGGCCCGCTCCACCCTCCGACACGGCCCGTACCCGGCCCCCTCACCTTGAGCTATTTATTAGCTAGAAGACACAAAAAGTCCCAACTGTTAAACATAAAATACTGAATCCCCCTCCCAAAAACAGATTTCCATGTACCACAAATACTTCAATTCTTTAATCAGCTTTGTTTATGGTCCCCCTCCCTAGACACACAACAATGTAACAAAAAGAGCTCCAATTTCAGAACAGGTATATAGTCCCCCACCCAAAACAGCAAGATCAGACTAGAATTAACATGTACTACTAGCTAGGTGATGACTAAATAAATACTACGGGTGAATCAGATTATCAGCACAAAATTACACAACCCTAAACCAATTTGCGGAAGACCCCATTTTGATTATGTGTTGTTCAGTAAAAGAAAAGCCCTAATTGTTTAACCCAATAACATCAGATTCAAGCAGCAATGATAGCGCTAGAATCGATCCTTAGGAGTCCACATAAGAGAAATTGAGATACGAAACTTACTACACATTTTGTCATGTTCGCGAAAAAGCCGAACCCTTCTGGGGTTGCAGGCCATGGGAATGTGCTTCACTTCACCAACAATACTGGTGGTGGGCTTCGAATCACCAACGTGTTCTTCTTCATGAGAACTGCATCGTCCGCGCCTCTCTCTCTTTCTTTCTTTCTTTCTTTTAACGATTGTTTCCCAAAAAAATTGGAAACTTTTAGTTACAGCAGCAGCACCTTAACGTGTCACCCCTCTAGTTTTGCATAGGATACTTTGCATAGGATAGTTTCACCTCATCGCGTCGAATTTTAAACAATTCACACTAGTCTGGTAGTAGAAACTGTCAGTAAAAATAATTATTGGGACAAATTTGATCTCATGTGATGAAAATTGTAGACATTACCCAATAGTGTATTAGACTTTTTACATGATATGAGGGTCGAAAAGATCTCTAAAATTATTTTCAATGACAAACCCCACTCCCAAAATAGGGGAAAACGTGTTCTTTTCAAAACTAGAGAGCGTGAAAGTGTCATTCAACGAAACTAGACAGGTTAAAAGTGTCTCTTACCCTTAGTTCAGACTTCAGAGGTGAATACTACTACTTCTGTTTCGCCTGTTTCAGCCTACTTCACTTTTTGTCACTATTCACTGGGTATCCGGTGATTTGATTAGCAAAATGAATCAAGAATTTGGTAATCTTTGCATGGTGTTATAGAGGAAAGTTTATTCTAAAATACCATGAAAAAATTGTTAAAAAATTACATCGTTTTGGTACCCAAATCACCAAGTCAAAGTGACTCAGTTACGGGTTAAAAAGTCAAACGCAGACGAAACAGACGAAACGGAGGTAGTACTAGCTAGTCGTTTTAACTTTTAACCATTTGTGCCACGGGAGAAATTTATACCATGAAATTTGTCGTATGTATCTGTTCCATTCAAATCAGTCGTATACAGTAAAAAAAAAAAAGTTCCTGCTTGAAGTAGACATTATGAAAGACACCAAAACTTTGATTATTCCAAGGAATAAAAAAATTCTCAAGAAATAGAATAAGAAGCTACACATAATTCTCCAAGACGATAATAGTATCTATTTTTTCACGTAACAAGTTCGAAATTACACCGAAAACTTCACCAATTTCACGTGATTCAGTGTTTTCGTCACTTATTATGGGCGCTCTTAAGCTTTTGCGACACTCCACACCAGCACCATTGACCACATTTCCTGCGTCGTTGAGCCCTTCAGCATCACGAGTACGAATTAAATCATTTGTTCTTCCAAGATTGTCTATAGCAAAATCAAAGAACGCCATGCATTCATTGAGACTCCGCGTTAGTACATGATCTTTCGTTTGAACCAGAATCTTTTTAATCTTATTATCGGTGGACGTCACGCTTGAAGCGCCTTGCCAACTGTAATATGTGCAATGATACTGATTTCGGTCGTCGTGTGTCGGTAGAGCTGCACTCGCATCCGAATAACCGGCAGTTTTCGGTTAAAACTGAACCAAGTTAATCGAAAAAAGGGACCGAGAACCAAACCTAGATGAACCGGAACCAGACCCATGCGCGTATAATGTCGGTCTCAGTTTGGTTCTGAGTATTTGACCGAAACTGGAACCGACGGTTCTAACCGACTTTCAAACGGCAGTGACCATTAGGTCACGTCCCATCATGGCATGTGAGCGTTTTTTTCACCCGTTAGTGAGTTTTTCAGCATTTTTTTTATGTCTTTGATTATTTATACTCACCTCCCCCTCTCTTACTCTTCTATAAATACCGAATACATTATTCTCATTTTTCTTCACTCAAAATCATCCAACACTCCAATTTTCTCATACTTCCTCACTCAAAATCATCTAACACTCTCAAAATTTCTCATAGTTCCTCACTCAAACAATCTACTCACTCTCAAATTCTCTCAATATTCGTTGTGAACGGTGAATTTCTCTCATTAGCTGAATTTCTCATACTTCCCCAAATTTCTCATACTTCCCCACTTCTTAGGAATCAAATTGTTTGCTCTTCCACGAACGAATATAGCAGAATCATACAGTGACAAGCATTCATTGAGAGGTCGCATGAGTGAGGGATCTTTTTTTTTTGAGGGAGTGTGTACGAGAGAATCCTTTGAGGAAGATTCAATATACACCAAGAGCAGGGGATAGAAAGAACACGGAAAGAGTAGAGTGTGTGTAGGGAGAGAGAGTAAGGCAATAGCAACTGTATGAGAGAGAGACAGAATTTTGGCAGAGCTTCCGCGTAGTTCAGGTGATTCGTCTTATGTATGGAAGGGTTAACGATCCTATATATAGTGGAGAATATGACCGTCGTAGTGGGTTAATGCACCCATTAATGGTGGCTTAATTACCTTAACCACAACGGCATGTTCGTCCGTATATATAGGGACCGTTACGCACTTCGTCAACGTATACCGGAACCGTTATGAGGTTGACCGGGTTTATGGAGCTCGTGCCATAAATCTCTCAAAGCAGTTACTAAAGGTCACGCGCGGGCTTGGTTGTCACTCGCGCGCGACAGGACTTACTCTAGCCTCCAAACCACTAAGTCCCTACAAGTCCCGTGTGGTGGTATGCGAGGGCCCTGTCTCGCGGCCCCCACAGGGATCAGCGCGGGTGGTGATCCTGTGTATGTGGAGCACAGCTAGGTGTGCTGGATGATCGCCACGTGGCTAAGATCTGTCTATCTAGAAAGCACTATCTACATTAGCCCCCTTTTTGCACGTGAAGACGCCTAGTCGGATAGGCTTCAATGCGCAAAAACCAGTGCACGCGTCGCCGCCACGCACCAATTCTAATACACGCAAAATCAGCCCCCGTGCGTGCCATTATGACCTAGAATCCCTAGAGTCGTGTCGTCTGTTCTATTAGGGTTTTAGGCGTGACGTCAGCTCGTCCTGTGATTGCGCGATTCAACGGTGACGGTTGTGATTCGACCACTAAAAGGACGCGACTCTTCATTATTGTTGAATAAATACTCCATGTCCTCCATTGTTGCAAAGCATCGCTTGTCTCTCTAAAGTGAATGTTACCTGAGAGCCTTCAAGATTGGATTCAGGTAATCAACCACCAGTTCGTCCTTGTCAATCGTCTCCTTCAACTTGCTTCATCACAACAAGGTTGGCTTTGCTCAATTCCATTAATGTATTCAATATCCTTTGAACTGTATTGGATCTGCAAACCCAGAACTATTTGGAATACGCCATTTATTGGAAATCGCGAAAGAGGTTCTTCTTAAACCCTAAAAGGTTGAATCACCGGATTGAAACGATTTTCAAACAGTAAATTTCTTCAATTCTGAGATTCTAAACCCATAATTGACCCCGAACTGTTCATCTTCTTCTGATTTCAAAACGAACCAAAATTGCTTCCTGAATCTGAACTGAAATTTAAACTGAAAGTGGGTATATTTCTCCCCCCCCCCCTTTTCTTGCTTTTCTGCAGAAATGGCCAAGACAAAAGGATCTAAGCCTGTCAAAGACCCTGAAGAAATACCTGATCTTCCAAAGACCCTGTGGAGAAAAGCCCCCTATTTAGGTGGGAAGGACTTTTATCATGCTAGGGTTAAGGTAAAGAATCTACCGGCTCCTGCCCCCTCTGGAGAATTGCTAATTGACACTGCCTACAACTGCAGCCATGTTAGAGTTAATCGAATCCAAGGATGTGGTAAGGTTAGGAGTTGAAAATGGGTTCTTCCCTCATACTGCAATTTCTACCCAGGCCTTTGTACAAAAGTTGCATTTGATGGATGAGTGGATTGACCATGTATTGACCCACCATGCTATCGCATTAGACAATGCTGGGATTTATTTCGCAGTTCGTGCTATGAAGGGTGTTGCCGTGAAGCTGGATCCATCCATGCTTCTAAACCTTCTTTCTCGCTATTCACCTGCGACCCACACCTTTCATTTCGCTGAATTTGAAGCTGCCCCCACTTTAGAGGATGTTCAAATTCTATATGATCTTTCTCCTATGGGCGAAGTGGATCCCCTAAGTGCTTTGAAACCTGGCCCAGAACTCACTCTATATACGCAGATGGAGGAGTGCTTGTCCGAGGTAAAGAAAATTTCAACTCGATGGACATCTGCGAAAGTACTTCATGAATGGCATCTAGTTGAAACGTCTGCGAAGAACGCTTGGGGGAAGTGGGTGCAATACTTCTTTTGTGACTATGCGAATGGTAGCATTACCAAGGAAATTCTGGATAAAGATCCGAATGCGAATAATTTCATAGAAGGGAAAGGGTATCATCTGACCTTGTGCGGCTTTCTTTGTGCCTGGTTATCGAGGTATTTGATTGATGGTCATCCTCATGATGGAGTCTTCTATCATGTCCTACCCCTAGCTGTTAAGTTGACCCTTGGTCAAAAAGTCGCACTTGGACCTCTCGTACTAGGCACCTTATATCATCGATTGGACCAGCTGGTGGGGGCGATCAAGGACTCTCGCGGGCGTCTTGATGTGTTGACTTTTTTCAACATCGCATTTCTTACCATGTGGGTTTTCGAACGATGGCCCTCTTATGCTCATGTTCCTTCTAGGCCCAGTAAGTGGTGCGTTCCAGGTGCGGAGAATGAACTTCCCAGTGGGAGAGCTGCTCGATGATTCAGAACCAATCTTCCCAAGTGTACATGGAGTCTGATATGCGATGACCGGAGCAAGTTTACAGCTAGGCCTTATGCCACACGCATTTAAAATGTGTGATGGTTTCCGAAGTTGTACCCCACTAGATCTGGTTCCTACTCAGAAGAGCTCCTTCTTAAAGGGCATGATCGCTATCGCGAATTCTTCTGCTGGTGCTTGAGAGGCTCCCTTTCTGCTCTTTCCGAAAATGTTTCTGAGCTAACTCCCATATATGAAAAGATCACAGTCGATGTTGACCCAACTCGCGTCTCTCCCCAGTTTGGTTTTGATGCAGTTGCGCCTTCCATTTGGCCTAGGTCAATCGCAAGGAATTGCTACAAGCGACTGCTGATAGGCAAGTGCAAAACAATTTTTCTGAGCAACTTTCCCTTCATCCAACCTTCAGGTAGTCGTGTAGGTCGCCCCTCCAAGAATTGGATTGCTTACTGGACTGCTCAGCTGGCCAGGTTTGAGACGCACTCGACTCCTACTCCCAGTAAAGCTCTTGTAATTAAGAGGAATGCCTTTCCATTCCGCCCCAATTGCAGCTTGGATGATTCCCAATACGGTTTTTATTCCCTGCTTGATTCTGACAATCACCTGTGCCCAGCCACTATTCTTGGGGAGAAGATGACTGCTGTTAGGGAGGGAATTTCGCATGTAATCAAGTACAGCGAAGATTTTGCCAAGGTAAACAATTTTCCTTTATGCATGATAAACTTCTTTCTCTTGGTGCGTTGAAGCTTACACCCAATTTTATGTTTTAGTGTTATCTGAGGAGATTCGCATCTGGAGAACGCTCCAAATCGCTGGTCAACTCCATCGTTGCCGCAAAAAGGCAAGGCAAGGAAATTCCTGTGACAATGGAACTGGCTCCCCAAGTAGAGGCTCGGATACGCGAGTAAATGGATGTGTTTGCTTGCTCGCTGATAGACAATACTCCCGGAGTGGATGCAGAGGTTTCCCCAATGGCCAAAAGGAAAAATCAGAAGGGCATTGTGATCTCCTCCCCTCCTAGAAATGCTCCAACTCCATCTCCTGCGAAGTCTCTTGCCTCCAAAGACAAAGGCAAAGGCCGCATGCCAGGCAAGGCGCATAAAGAGATCGCGGTTGAGACTTTTATTCCTTTTGGTCAGGAAGAAGAGGAAGAGGAGGATGAGGAAAGATAAGTGAGAGAAGGAGATGATGAAGAAGAAAGAGGAGAGAGCGAAAGAGAAGAAGAAAGAGATGAGATACAAGAAGAAGACTCGGAAGGTATCTCAAGTAAGCTTGTCTTTTTCACACTTTAGCTCTTGCAATAGTTGCTAATTATTTTTATTTTCGCATATGATGACACAAAAACCATCAGCGGCCTCCTGGCCAAGGAGAAGAAAAAGACCAAGGGTTCTCGCTCTGGCATTTCCAGCGAGACCATAGACGAAGATATCCTTGCTGATTCTGAGAGAATGGCTGCTGAAGCAGAAGAGAGAAGGAGGAAGCTCGAGGAAGATGAGATCGAGCTCATGAAAAGGAGAAGTCTGGAAGAACAACCTACTGACAACGCAGACGTGGCTGCCTTGGAACATGCCTAGGAGGACTTTGAGGAGATCGCAGGTGGCAAATAACGTGATATTTTTAACCTCGCTGTAACTTATGAGGAAGTAATTATTGGTGCATTAAAGCATGGCTTATCAAAATATGATATTCGCCGATGGCTAGTAGGCAAGTGTGGCGAACCCTTAGGTAATCATTCAAACAATGTTTGTGGACCAGTCTTAGTAACACAATCACTATCGTAACGAGTTTCTTCGCACCACCAGGTCACGCTCACCTTAAAGATGTGCTAAATGAGGATACTCTAGTAGGATATGGTGTCGCATCTTTAACATATGATGACGGAGCTGCGATCCCACCTAAGTGTGGAGGTGCTCGCTTTTGATCTATCAGAATAGAAATACTATTTATAACGCAAGTTTACCTCAAAATTTTCCTGTCTTGAATCGCAGGCGATGCTGCCGTCGCACCGGGTTCTGCTGATAATGCATCAGCTACCAGAGAGGCGACGGGCGAGGCGGGTGTTGACGACCCTGATGAGCACATGCCGGAGCAGAGGAGTCAGCTCCCTACATCTTATGCCCCAGAGCAAAGCTCTCATGTTGAGAAGCCTATCGCAACTACTTAGTACGCATGAGAACCTCTGGAGGACATCATCGAGGTATCTGATGATGTTGAAGCTGACACTGTGTCAAGAGAAGAAGATGCTGATGCATAAGTTGAGGAAATGGAAATAGAGGATGCTGGAGCTGGAGCTGAATTTCATGAAAATGAACAGGTCATGGAAGACAAAGCATCACATGAAAATGTTGATGTTCAAATGAATGCTCCCGAGCCACAAGGACCTCTCGCAGCTGGAGAAGTTCTTAGTCAAGAAGCAGCCGCTACTGTTGCTGTTCCTTCCACTGAGGTAGAGCTTTTACAGGTTCCCCCAGCATGGAGTTTCTGGAGTTCGCAATTTGGAGCTGCTGTCGCACCTATTGCAACTTATACCATCCCTGCCAACCATAATGAGCTCGAACTCGCGGCTGACAGACAAGCAATGCAGCAAGGGCATGCTTCGGCTTTTCCAGCGATGTGCATTCCCTCTTTGCGTGAGATCCTTGAAGGGACTGGTATGTTACCACTTTTCGCATTCTACACCTTTGTTTAAAAGCTTTCATGCTCTAAACTTAATCATTTTTGCCAGGAATGAAGCAACCTGATGTGGATTAGCTGATAAGGATGCGCCTCTCATACCCATGGTCATTTGCGAGATCTCTGGAGCTAGAGCTAATGACAGAAGGCTTTTCTTGACTGAAGCCATCTGGATTCTAGAGCAACTGTCTGTGGCTACCCCCGCAACCATTTCTCCTAATAATGCACGGTTGCTTTATAGCACATGCAAGGGGCTTCAGGCTAAAGTTCAAGGCAAACTAGGCTTCGGGTATCTTCTCAACAGGGTCACCCAGATCCTCGCGTCTCTGAGTTTGAAACATGGCTACCACAACCTCGCATCTGAAAGACGGAAGTTAGAGGAACAAAGGCAGAAGGCTGAAGAAGCCGTCAACCTCTTTCATGCGATGAATGCCAAGTACGAGAAATTGAAACAAGAAGTGCATCAAGCAAAAGAGGCGTCGCTCTTGTTTTCACCAGAAGATCCTTTAATCAAGGATTTATTTTAGAAACAAAAATATTATTTTAATGCTAGTGTTTCTCCCCCTTTTTTCAACATTTGAAACTTTATGTCCCATTTTGCCCCTCTGAGGATTTTGCACCCGTATCTTGATGCATATCAATTATGACGTCATATGCTGACGTAATTGCCTTGATTTTCGTGCTAATAATTTATTAGATAAGCACGATTTCCTTGGGAGCCACATCCTTATTATGACCTTCTGTCATTAATTAGGGTGTGCCACCGAATCCTCATAGCCTTTAGTAGGGTAATTGATTTTTACCTCTTTTTGAGTCGTAAGTAATTGATTCTTACCCGTTTCCCAATCTTTGCTGACTCGGCCAGGGAACTGAAGAGTCCCTTATGGAGTCTATATAAACCTTGCCTCTTGCTATTTGGGTCTTTCATCCCAAAATGTGGCTTACCATGAGTCCTTACGACTGCTGGCATCAATGCTTGTCCTTTGTTGATTCATGTCAATTTCAGGCTGTAAAACCTGAGTTTGTGCCTTGTGCCATAGAAATAGCTCCCAAGATCTTCTTTGTAAAGCTTACCGATCTTCATGATCTTTTTGAAGAAGATTTACATAATATTTCATGCTTCTGCAAAGATTCTTCTTTGTCTATTATGTTTGCAGGTCGTATCTCCGGTTTCCTTCCGGCGAGGCGCAACCTGTACTGACCTTTTTATGGAATCGTAATTAATGGTGTGTTTCTCCTCTAGCTTTCCTGGAGGAGAACTATTTTCCACCATTGTTTTGAACAAGGTGCGACGAGCCATGGCGCTCGTCTCTCTGCACAATAAGATTCCTGCCCCAGGAGTTGTTCTCCACTTGTTCTTCACGTCTGCAGCCGTCAGGACATGAGGTTCATCTGACATATCTCTTGGGCAGAAGATCAATCAAAAGCTTTGTTCTGATCTAGGACCTTGACGATAGCGTCCTGTCACATAGCTCTTGTTAGGACCCGTAGGCCGTTCATTTTAGAGTAGGAATTTTCCTTAGTATAAGCTTGTGCTTATAAGCTGCTATCTAGACAGATAAATTATAAGTCATTCTGACTATTAATGAAGTATGCTTTGTCATTTTCTGTTCTTGTTTGATACAACAAATTGAGATTTCGCATGCGTATTTGCTATACGACGAAACAAGTTATGTTTCCTTCGCGTTTTGCATTCGGATATTGCCCGAATAATTTCTTTTATCTCAAGCAAATAAGTTTTGCATCGCACAAGGCGTTGTCGCTATGGCTTGCTATCTAGGTAGATGGGCTTGCAGATAAATTAAGATCATGATTCAATATTGTTGCTATCTAGGAAGATAGACCTTTCTTGTTGTTACTATCGCTGCTATCTAGGCAGATGGGCTTGTAGATCAATTAAGATCATGTTTGAACATTGCTGCTATCTCGGCAGATGGGCTTTGCTCGCACAAAGGCGTTGTTACTATCGCTGCTATCTAGGCAGATAGGCTTTTAGATCACTTAAGATCATATTTCAACATCGCTTCTATCTCGGTAGATAGGCTTTGGATCACATGGGATCGTATATTATTGATGCTATCTAGGCAGATAGGCTTTTGTTGTAAGTAAGCAAAGAAGCAAATAAAATGATAAGAGACAGTCAAGATAATAAAATTCTTCTCATATGGTAGAATTCTTTTATTAAAAGCACCCTCATATGGGAGAGACATGACTACAAGTTCCTCATATGGGAGGAAACAACGCATGAATTTATTGTAGGACTAGACATACAATCCAACAGTCATTTGAATCAAATATAAAGAGAGAGGCTAAGGATAAAATTTATTGATCCAGCGCATATTGATCGGGCTTGAGGTTGTGGCAGTCCCATGAAGCCTCTGTATGGTGCAGTAACCACTGTCAAAAACTTCTTTAACCTCGAACGGCCATTCCCAATTAGCTGCCAACTTTGGATAAGCTACTTCCCACATGAAATGATCTGAAGCTCGTAAGACCAAGTCTTCAACCGCAAAGTCTCGGTGTTGAACTGTTTTATTGTACGCGCGAGCAATCTTCTCCTTGTACCTCTTGTTGGCCCGCTTAGCTTGTTCGCGCTTCTCTTCCAATAGAATCAAGTCATGATCACATTGATTGTCATACAAGGCATGAAAGGCTAACCTCGCAGAGTTGACTTTTACTTCCGCCGGTACAACGGCTTCAGCTCCATGGCATAGAAGGAATGGAGAGACTCCTATGGGGGTCCTTGGCGAAGTTCGATATGCCCATAACTCTAAATTTATAGAATTGGCCAACTTTTTGTGATCGTCTGCGACCATCTTACTCAAATCCTTAGAAGTGTCTTGTTGGTTGCTTCTTCTTGACCGTTCCCTTTTGGGTAGTAAGGAGTGGAACACACTTGCCTTATGTTGTATTCCGCTAGTTTCGCGGCCACCTGGCGATTTACAAAAGGAGTGTCGTTATCCGAGAGGATTGTATTGGGGATTCCAAACCTGTATATGATGTCTTCTTGAACGAAATTGACCACTGCGAGGGAATTGGCTGTCTTGAGCGGTACTGCCTCCACCCACTTGGTAAACAACTCAGTCGCGGTTAAGATACACCGGTTCCCATGTGAGGCCGGTCGAATGGGGCCAATAAAATCTAGAGCCCAAGTTTGAAATGGCCATTATTCGATCCATCTGTGCGGATTGAGCCTGGATAGCCTTCGTCTGATTCTGGATAGTGGCGTTCAAAGTCTCCAAAGTCGGAGTTCCAGCGGCGGCCGCGAATTTGTGACGGGTCTCCTCTCCCGAAGTTGTCTCAGTGGAGGGAGATCTGTTGCTAACGTCGTCTTCGTGAGACATGGTTGCTTGCAGTGGTAAGTTTCACGTCAGGTTCACCAAATGCGTACGATAGAATCCTTTGAGGAAGATTCAATATACACCAAGAGCAGGGGATAGAAAGAACACGGAAAGAGTAGAGTGTGTGTAGGGAGAGAGAGTAAGGCAATAGCAACTGTATGAGAGAGAGACAAAATTTTGGCAGAGCTTCCGCGTAGTTCAGGTGAATCGTCTTATGTAAGGAAGGGTTAACGATCCTATATATAGTGGAGAATATGACCGTCGTAGTGGGTTAATGCACCCATTAATGGCGGCTTAATTACCTTAACCACAACGGCACGTTCGTCCGTATATATAGGGACCGTTACGCACTTCGTCCGCGTATACCGGAACCGTTATGAGGTTGACCGGGTTTATGGAGCTCGTGCCATAAATCTCTCAAAGCAGTTACTAAAGGTCGCGCGCGGGCTAGGTTGTCGCTCGCGCGCGAAGGACTTACTCTAGCCTCCAAACCACTAAGTCCCTACAAGTTCCGTGTGGTGGTATGCGAGAGCCCTGTCTCGCAGCCCCCACATGGATCAGCGCGGGTGGTGATCCTGTGTATGTGGAGCACAGCTAGGTGCGCTAGATGATCGCCACGTGGCTAAGATCTGTCTATCTAAAAAGCACTATCTACAGGGAGAAACTCACTTTATTTATTGATCAAACTAAGGGTCAGTTTGACAAAGTGGTTTTTTTTGGTTTATGGTTTTTAAACTAAATGGTTTCTTTAAAGTGTTTGTTTTGAATGGTTTAAAAACCAGATTTTAAACTAGTTTTTTCCAACTTTTGCCTTGGTGAAAATAACCAACTTTTGGTGGTTTTTTCTTTGGTTTATTTCTATGACACACAAAGACGATATTATCCTCACACCGTAAACGTATTAGACTGAAAATTGTCGAGCATTTTGGTAGTTCTTTGACATATTAATCGTCGAAGTAATTAAAAAGATCACTTATAATTTTTTATATACTTCCTTCATAATATTGTTTTTCCCATTCTCAAAAAAAAAATTGGTTTTCCCAAAAAAACTCACTTCACACTTTAATGTGATGTTCGTATTATTTAGGGTCAACTATTTTTGTTGTGTTATTTTCCTAGTTGATTAAATTTTTGCTATCAGTTAAACAATGTTGCATTGAAAGAGTTATCTTGGATTCATGTGTTTGTTTGTGAGTTTTTTTTTGTTTTTTGTTCTTTTACTTTTACAAGCAACAACCCTTATATGCACAAGGACAAATATGTCATTTTATCAATAACATCTAGTTTAAAAACAACTAACAAACACATTTCTTCAGTTTTTAATCTAGATTAAAAACCACCACCAAACACACTGGTTTAAACAGAATCTCTAGAAAAAGCCAAAAAAAATTCCACCACAATCTATAAACTAGTTTTTCCACCAAAAATCACTCTACCAAACTCACCCTAAAACTGGGCCAATGAAGCCCGTTACATCATCTTCTATCTCTTTTGATGCCCAATGGGGCTCCTGACTGGACCACTCCTGATACACTTCGGTTATAAGCCCGTGTTTTGCATGCAGGTGGGCTACTACATTTGTGGATCGTCTACTATATTGAACAAAGAAAATGGACAGTTGTCTCGTGAGTTGAATTGCTTCATTTAAGACTGCTCCTCTTTCCGAGTAACTTTCCCAATTCCCTTTCATCATCTTCTGCATCTCCATTACTGTAGACATTGAATCGGTTTCTATCACCAGAGCTTTGCAGTCGAACTTGAGGACAAACCTTATACCGTAGCGGATGGCTTGTACTTCTTCCATTCGAGATTTAGTCTTGAAAGCCACTGGCTTGGAAAAGTCGGCGATGTACCCTTTGTACCGTCTCTGATGACTCCACCGGCGTTGGCATCGAGGTCTTTAAGTCCCAGGCACCGTCGACGTTTAACTTTACTGTGCCTTTTTCGGGAGGACGCGAGGTCTGAGACGGCGGAATGGAGATCGGAGGGTGTTTTTTTCTAGAGGCTTCGAAGCTTTCCATTTTATCCACCGCAGATTTCACAATTTATGATGTCTCTCTCCATCTCTTCTTGAAAAAATGAACTGGTTTTTGTTTGACTATATCTTTGGCAAGCACTTGCAGATGAGGTTGAGGTTTCGATCACTTTTGCTACTTAGAATTTGGGACTCGATAAAGTGGTTGAAACTCGGCCTTTTTAGCTGAATATCTTGGTTTGGGAAAGCTAATTTCCAGACATTTTTTGCTAATTCGCATCGAAAAAACATGTGTGATTCATCTTCATCTTCCTTTCCACACAACGCACATCTTGATTTGAATTCCACTCTTCTTTTGATCAGATTCATGGTAGTAGGAAGAGATATCTTCCATCCTCTTCATACTGTAAAGAGATGTCTTCTAGGAATTTTCAATTTCCATAATTTTTCCAGCCACTTGTTTTCTTGAAAAATTGCACTTCTTCGAGCATTATGAGCTTGGCTTTGTATCAAATTATAAGCCAGTTGATACCCAGACTTAATACTGGAATCACCATTTTCAGTAAGTGTCCACAACAGAACATCTTTAGGAGCATTATTGGCTTGGGGGATTCGAATTATATCTTCGACATACACTGGCCAAAACACTTCTTCGAGTTCTGGGTGTTCCATTCTCCTAGATCTGGGTTTATGAAATCTTTCACTGTGAATTGTTGGTTTGTGGATTGTAATTGGCTTATAGGGGAAATCTTTTGTAAGCCAAGGATCGTTGAAAGCATCTACCTTTGATTCTTCCCCTATTCGCCATCTGCTACATGTGATAATCACTTGTCTGGTTGCCAGAATGCTAAGTCATGTGTATGAACACTGATTTGAGGTCTCCACATTCCATATATTGTTATGCATACAATATTTCTTCAGCATGACCTGGCTTAGCAATGAATATGAGTTGCTTACAATTCTCCAAAACTGTTTGCCAAGCATAGCAGTTTTGAAATATTGGAGGTCCTTGAAGGCCAGACCACTCTGGCATCTGTTAGTCTTCAACGTATCCCACGAAACCCAGGTAATCCCCTTAGCTTCATCTTCATGGTCCCAAAAGAACTTTCTGCTGATTTTCTCTACCTTCTAGCATACGGATTGGGGAAGTTTAAAACATCCCATTGTGTAGGTAGGGACAAATTGCGCCACTGCTTTGATTAGAGTCTCGCGACCTAGAAAGGAAAGTGAATTTCTTTTCCAACCTTTACATTTAGTTTCAAATTTTTTAGTAACAAAATTAAAATATAAAGATTTATTTTTGCAAATTGATGTCGGTAAACCCAAATATCTATCATGGGACTCCACTAATGTGACTCCACAATAACTGCTCAGAAGTTGTTGTCGTTGGCTGTCTGCGTTCGCCGAGAAGACCACCGCACTCTTGTCTAAATTTATTTTTTGGCTAGAGGCCCTTTCATAAATTTGTAACAAATGTAAAATAACATTCATATCCTCCTCATTAGCTTTAGAGAAGAGGGTACTATCATCTGCGAAGAACAAATGCGTAATAGCAGGGCCATGAAGAGAAGCTGCCAAAATTGAGATGAGGCCATTACGACAAGCTGCGGTAAGGGCGAGGGATAGGACATCACCACACAGCAGAAACAAGTAAGGCGATAAGGGGCAGCCTTGTCGTAAACCCCTTTGAGGTATGAAACTAGAAGTCGTGATACAATCCATCACTAATTCAATCCATTTAATTCTGAAACCATACGTTCCATACAAGCACGCACAAATATCACTCCACACGATCGTAAGACTTTGACATGTCTATTGTGAGAGTGAAACTCCCAAACTTGTCTTTTTGCGATATTTCATGGTATGAAGTAGTTCATAGGCTAGCAGGATGTTATCGGTAATTAAACAACCAGGAAAAAGGCACTTTGATAGATAGAGACAATATCAAGAAGAACTAATTTCAACATATTAGCCATATTTTTAGTCACTATTTTATAAACCACCGAACATAGGCTAATAGGACAAAGAACATAGGGCTTTCTAACCTGATTTCCCTTGGGGATTAAGTCAATAATCGTCTTATTGACCTTGACCATGCTTCTTCTTTCATTAAGAACGTCCAGGAAAACTGCTTCTACATCCGGGCCCACTGTACCCCAATAGGTCTGATAAAATGTAGCAGAGAAACCATAGAAACCTTGGGATTTTAGAGGCCCCATTTAACGAAGAGCTTCCTTGACCTCATTGCTCGTATAACTGCTATCTAGCATTGATCTGTTGTCGCCAAAAACTAAATCAAAAATTTTGTTGAGGAGGGGCTTCATATCTTTTCTCCGATGATTGTTTGACGTAAATAACTCCACACAATATTTTGTTATGATATCAATTACCTCTATTTCACTGGTGCACCACGTTCCTGCAGCATCCTTTAGCTTTATGCATTTCGTGCCTTCCTTATTGTAGCTTTCTGATGGAAAAATGTCGTGTTCCTGTCACCCTTCTCCAACCAATAAATGTGGCTCCTCTGTTTCCAGATCTCCTCATCTTTTAGCAAAAAGGAGTTAATCTGGGCCTTAATCTCCGAAATAGCTATACGGTTCTGCATGTAGCCATAACCTTGCTCTAAGGCAGCCAATTACCTCCCGAGCTCTTTGATCTGACTTGTAATGTTCCCAACTTCCCCCTTCTCCCATTGTTTGAGAATAGTGGCTAGGTTTGATAACTTTATCTTCAAAGAGATACCACAGGGCATTGGAGCCCACTCTCTCAAAATAAGATCCCCACAACTACTATACTGCTGCCAGAAAGCTTCAAATTGAAAACGACGCTCCCGCTGTTTCTTTGACCGATCAGCCTTCCACAATAGCTGTATCGGACAGTGATCTGAAACCGTTGCAACTAGATGGTTAATTCTACTCGATTGGAATAACATCATTCAATTAATGGTAGCAACCACTCTATCAAGGTGCTCGTATATTATTCCTCCGTTTCTTGGGTTGCTCTCCCAAGTGAAATCCTTGTCATTGTATCCAAGATCATGGAGATTTAATTCTTGGAGAACTTGACGAAACAAACTCGCTCCTTTTTCGTCGAAACTCCTTCCACCCAACTTCTCAATAGATTTGGTCATGGCATTTAAATCACGTAGAACACACCATGGGTCCTCTCTTTGCCCACGGATACATCGTAGGAGCTCCCACGAGTGATGACGTTCCCGTGAGTCACGATTGCCATAAAACCCCGTTAGTTTCCACCATACAGACACATCCTCATCATAGACTTCACAATCTATATGCCAAAAGGAGCTTCAACCCACTTTGACTTTAAGATTGTCACGCCACAGTAATGCAAGACCCCCACTGTGCCCGTGAATACTAACAAACTTCCCTTCGAATTGACCTAACTTCCTTCTAGTACCTTCCATCTCCTTAGAAGAAATCCTCGTTTCCATGATGAAAACAAGACTTAGGCTATGGCTCCTCACAATATTGAGAGGAGCCAGAACATTTCGAGGGTTGCCTAACCCTCGAGTACTCCAACTTATTAGACTCATTGCTTCAGGGCGGACCAGTCCCCAGTCTCCACCCTTTTATCAATATTAAGTTCCTCACTGACACTTTAATCCGACCCTGTTCCGGATGGTCGATTGTTCTCATAGTTCAATTGTCTCCCCTTCTTGTTTGTGAAAGTCTCGAACGCTGATTTGTTTGGGGGTGGACTGAAGTATGTTGTTGAACCCTTTCGTTTAGTATTATCTCCATCTACCTGTTTTGATAAGGCTTTGTTCATTGAGTTCACGCGTTTTTTTACGGACATACTGCTCTGTTGGCCATAACCCTCTATCATCGAATCTGCAAACTTCTCTATGACCTCCATCGTTGTCGTGCCAACATCCTCTTGGATCTTTTGCTTCCGGGTTACTTGTTTTGCCCTTACCAACAACTTCTGACTTTTCAGCCTCATTTTTTGACAGTATTGTATCCGTTACCTTTGGAGAACTTTCTATATGCTCTGGATCTGTCCGGGTTTGCCTTGTGGTATCCTCTTCATCTTCCTTTTTTAGCTTTGGTTAGTTTTTATTGATCACATGATGGTACAGGAGGAAGGTAACGTACCCCTCCTCTAAGGTATCCTTTTCAACAATCGAAATTTCCTCACAATTGTTGCCTTCATGAGTGATTCTCCAGTACCATCTACATACTGCCTGAACCTTCTCATAGCGAAAATCAACCCACATTCTTTCTTTGCGGATTATGGCATGAACTCCACGAGGAATGGGTTTACTTATAAGGTTTAGGATTCTAACCGGAACAAAGTTTCTGTCATCACCTTCACTAAAGATTCTCTTATCTGTGCCGATAACTTCCCTTGCACAAGAGACAATCTTTCGAGCACCTTCTTCATTGACATACTGGATAGTGAGGCCTAGGATTTGTACCCAAACGTCGAAGCTGGTGAAAGATACATCCTTGGTAGGGTCACCGAGTTTCCATGGTTGGAGGAGTAAGACTTTTCTTTGGAAGATTCAAGGACCACCCGAGAAAACCCTATCAAGGGTATTGCTGTCTGGGAAGATGAACAAAAAAAGTGTTAAAATCTACCTCACGGATGGAGATTTTCTCACCTTCGGTCCATATGCGTCGAACCATCCCCCTCATCACCCCTGCATTGATCCGATCCTCGGAGGCAAACATACCTATCAAACAGTGAGTGAACTTGCTATCTGCTCTTTAAAAAAAGTCGTCCTCGAACACCACGGTGTGGTTCTCCTTAGCAGTAAACTCTGTCGGATTCCTGATCGCCATTGTTGATTAGCCTGTTCTGGTCGCCGTCTACTTCTGCTAGGGTTTCGTCTGCTAGGGCTTCGTCCTCTAGGGTTTCTCTCTGAATTACTCGGAGCACTCTATTTCAATACGTCTAATAACAAAGATATAGTTTGTCGTGTGCTGCGGATCAGAGTTTAGAATTTGACCGCATTCTTGTGGGAACATCAATTTGACACAAACGTCTTTAACCGTAACAGTGGTAACAATAGGGCTGACTCCTATGAGGGTGAGTACAGTAGCGCATACATGGTGAATAATGAAAAGGAGGTCTTCATAGTTGGTTTGATTTTCTAGTACTTTGGTTTGGTGTGGTGTGGTGTGGTGTCGAATGAGATCTAGAGAGTCCCTTTTATATAACCACGGCATTTCTTTTAAATCTATTTTTGCACACGGCCAATTAGTAAACAAATCTGTGTAATATTTTTTCTATTTTATCATATTATGGTACATGGAATAACATTTAAGTAAACATATCTTTTTTTAGAAGAATAAACATATATTCTTTTAATCTATTTTTGCACACGGCCAATTAGTAAACAAATATGTGTAATATTTTTTCTATTTTATCATATTATGGTACATGGAATAACATTTAAGTAAACATATCTTTTTTTAGAAGAATAAACATATCTTTTTTTACGGCAAGTAAACATATCTTTTGAATAAATAGTAGCAAATATTATTAGTACTACTCCAATGAATGAAAATATTTTGTGTCCTATATTTTTTGAGAATATTTCGTTTCCTTCTATAGAAGTGTAAGTGATATATTTATTTTCATTTTCTTCTTTTAGAGAAATATCTTTATTTTTATTTTCGAGTAAATATTTTGAATTTTACTGTAATAATACATGGAATAACAATTTAGAAGAAATTATAGATATTTTTCCTGAAAAATAAAATTATAAATAGTTCTCTAATAAAAATATACTACGATGTCCAAAAGTTGGACTCATTTTTTTTTTGAAACAGAGATATTATACCCACTAGATAAAAATGCCTAAGGAATCCTCAGCAATTACAACTGCAGCCCAAACGAGCTCATTAAAAAATCAAACGTTACATTGGGAAGACACAAGGTCTTGTTTAGCGAAAACATGGGCGCTTTTATTTCCTCTCGGGAAACCGTCTCCAGCACATGGGTTGGTTCATGTCCCAATAGATAGATGCATTCATCAACAATTCTCATTGCATCTGAGATATCACCAACATCACTTTCCATCTCTTTACCCCTTCGGGTTCTTCTTTCCATTCACAACTTCACGAGATTCATTGAAACTGTTTCTAGAGCTAGTGGTTTGGGGTTCAAAATCTTAGCAAGGCGAATCCCTTCTTTGAGCGCCATAGCTTCTGCTACCTTCGGTGAGCTTCCGAAGGGGATTTCAGAGGATTTCCCGGCGTTGAAGAGACCCATATCATCTCAAATCACGACTCCAGCGGTAGATCGTCTACTAGGGGTGAGCAGAAACCCGCACAACCCGAGCAACCCGACCGGTCCGAGCCGAACCGATCGGAAACGGGTAAAAAAATAGTTTTAATGATTGGTTATGGGTATATTTAATCCAGACCCGCAATGAATCGGGTGGGGCGCGGGTACAACATTGCTAAAACCGAATAACCCGAACCGACCCGTATGGAAATATGAGTAATACCTAACCCACTACCCCACTACCCAATATCACTTACACCCAGCCGCCCTATGTTTTGTGTGATACAGTGAGAGAGAGAAAGAGAGAGAGAGAGAGTGAGTGAGAAAAGAAGAAGAAGAATCGAACTGGTAATATCGAACAAATCGATCGGAAAACAATAAGATGAACACCGTAGTCCGGCGTCCACCTATAATCGGCAAATCGAACTGGTAATTTCTCGATTCGTCGCTCTGTTTCTCTCTCTCTCTCTCTCTCTCTCTCTCTCTCGTCTCTTCTTCACTCTCACCACCGATCTGAACTCTCAGTACTATTTCACTCTTCTCCGTCTCCGATCTACACTTCCACCATTCTTTCCGATGTCTTCTCCACCGTCGATCGATTCTTCCATGCCGACAACTTCGCCTCCGGAGAAGATGACCGGGTTTACCCGAAATCACCCGAAATCACCCCGGACCCGATGAACCCGAAATCTTCGGTTTTGTTAGTTGTTCGATTGGGGACGGGTTTGCATCAGGCATAACCCGATAGGTCGGGTCGGTCAGCCAAACGGGAAAATACCCGGCCGAACCGACCCGTGCTCTGCCCTATCGTCTACTACGGGCGTCCAAGTGGCGTCTGTGTTGAATTTCAGCCAGCCAGTCGGCGGTTTTGACCTCTTCGGTGTAGGAGTAGAACAGATCTGAGCTAGAATCGACTTTCCCCCTTGCCGGTCTTCCTTCTCCGGCAACAAATCCCACATGCAGCTAAGTAAGTCACTATATCTGACCTTTTCTTCTTTGAAAATTAGCTCGTTTCTTCTTCTCCAGATCGCCCAAATCCCTCAAATTAAAATTTTCCGTCTATCATTCTGCAGGGCCTCAAAAGAGTTGTGAAACCAGCACTGAAAGCCACCGTCGATGTTCTTGACAAAGTCTTCCTCAAAGCACCTCGACCATAGCTTCTTGGTTTTTTTTTGCATCTGGGGAATAGGTGGGTTTTGGATCCAAGCTCGAAGCCACAAATTGGACATCTTTCATCAAAATCCACTCCTCTTTTCCTCAGTCGAGATCGAACTGGGAGGCTACCAAGTAAAGCTCGCCAAGATGGGAACTTCATCTTCTTTGGGAGTGAACTCGCCTAGAACCTTTTCCAGCAGGTACTGTTACTTTGCCCATTCGATGAAGAGCTGCTACTTCTATCTAGATTTTGTAACATCTGAAAGCCTGATTTAATCGAGTATCTTTCATATTCTGCGTAGTGCCAAATCAACCTATCCGGTTGGTCCAAACTATGGACTTCAATACTAAGAATTTCCTCAACATCTTCTTTCCAAAAGAAAGAGTTAACATATACACATCCCAGGTACGAATGTCTTCATGATCTGCCACTGTCAAGCTTCTTTGTTGTGGGGAAATGACTGGGTTATGGGTTTGAAAGTAGACTATCACAAAAGCCAAGGATCTGTGAAAGCTTTCAGAGATTGGCCATTTCCAAGCACCCATCTTGCTGCCTGAACAAATGTTTTTTGTCCTTCAACAATGCTTCTCCACACAAATGAGCTTTTTTTGTCAGCCTTGGCATTCAAAAAGCCCCGTAGACTCATAGTACTTGCCTATTAACACATTGGCTATAAGATACGAGGGTTTGTAACGAAGTCCACTAAATTATTTGGTGAGCATAGCTTTGATAAAATTTCTGAAATCCCTCGGACCTATTCCACCATCTTCTTTTGGGACTTTAGCTTGTCTTTAGAACCCAGTGAATTTTTCGGTTGTTGTTTTTAACCCCACCAGAAGTTAGAAATTGCAGAGTCTAACTTATCACACAGTCACTGTGGCAGGAGGAAACAACTCATCGCATACACTGGGACAGCTTGCGCCACTGCTTTAATCAATATTTCCTTCCCTACAAATGTAAGCTTATTCTCCATCCATCATTTAAGCTTGTTTTATAGTCTTTCTAAAATGTGGTCGAAATTGATCATCTTATTCCTCCCAATCATTGTTGGCAGACCTAGGTAGCGTTCGTGAAGAGCTTCCAACTTCATACAACAAAGATTTCTCAAAGCCGTTTGTCTTTCTTTTGGTACATTGCTGGAGAAAACGACCGCTGATTGTTCCAAGTTCATTTTATGTCTCGCAGCTTTCTCGTAGTTATGTAGTAGGATAGATAAGATTGTAATTTCCTCTTCATTTTTTAGACAGCATACTATCGTCTGTGAAAAAGATGTGGGAAACACAACGACCTCCTCTGGACGCAGCTACACCTGACAACAAACCACAACTCATCGAAAAAGAGAGAGCACAAGAGAAAACGTCACCAAAAAGTAAAAATAAATACGGTGAGAGCGGGCATCCTTGCTGGAGACCTCTCTCTGGTTTAATGCAACCCGCCGTTAAAGGTAAAGAAGTAGTCAAAATGCAGTAAGTCTAAGAACTGGTTGATCTGCTTTGGGCCGAAACTCATTTTTTGTCCAGTCGACTCTTTCGTAAGCTTTTCTTATGTCAATATTTAAAGCTATAAAACCCTCATTTTCTTTCTTCCCAATCTTTAGCGAATGTAGCAATTCAAAAGCCAATACCACATTATCCGTGATAAGACGCCCAGGAACGAAAGTATTGGTTCTCTGAAATAATATTAGGAATCATTTCTTTGAATCTATTGGCCATAGTCTTAGTCACTATCTTGTAAATCACAGTACACAAACTAACGGGTCAAAAATCAGTGGCCTTCCGCACTTATTTTACTTTCTGAATAAGAGTAGTAAATGTGTGATTAAACTCCTCAACACTTCACACACCGTTAATAATATTGAGAACACAATTACATACCTCATCTCCGACAATATCCCAAAATTTTTGGTAGAAAAGTGTTGGAAATCCGTCAATGCCCGGGGCTTTTGTAGGCCCCATTTGGTGAAGACTTGCTTCGACCTCCTCCCTTGTATAAATATGTTCCATTTTATTCCTATCAAATTCACTAATGACTTCTGTGATGTATTGGAGCATCCCATGCATCTCCTCCTCAGAGGGTTTATTGGACGAAAAAATCTTTTTAAATTAGTCTTCTAGGATCTGGAGTATTTCTTCATCATGCTACCTCCAAACCCGTTTTCATCCTCTATACCCCGAATAGAGTTTCTCGCTCGTCTCCCAGAGGCTTTTTTAGTGAAAACATTTTGTATTGCGGTCACCCTTTTCTAACCAAAGCCCTCTAGAGCGCTGACTCTAATATTGTTCTTCTTGCAACAACAACAACTCATATATTTCTTTCCTAACTTCCTTGATTCTCCCAATAGCTCTCCGAGACTGTCTTTTATCAAGAAGATTGCCAAGTTGTTTTTTAAGACTTGTAATCTTCTTCCTGATGTTTCCAAACTTTGTCTTTCCCCAACTTGTCAAAGATTCTGCCACTGCCTCCATCTTCTTACTCGTATCAACCCCAGTCTCATTCCAAACCTCGCTGATTCTCTCTTCGCATTGATTGTGGTCCGCCCAAAAGGCTTCAAACAAGCATATGATCTGAGGTAGTGGCCACAACATTGGTGAATTTTTCAAACCCAAACATGTTTTGCCAAGCTTGATTTTCCAACATTCTATCCAGTCGTTGTTGGATGTTGTCCTCCTCCTCTCTGAAATTATTCCACGTAAAGGGGAACCATGTGAATCCCAGATCCTCGAGCTCACAATGGTGAAAAGATAAAAGTTGTAGTAATACAATAAAAACTCACATAAGGTTGTAAGCTGCAACTCACAATGCATGCTACCGCAAGTTCGGTTAGCTGCCAGTACGGTCTTCCCAACTTTGTCGCCAACAAACAAGATGTTGGTCTTTTCATCTCCAATGAGAACGTGTTCGTGTATCTTCCTCGTCTGATGTGGATGTAGTACCTCTTATCGCTAAAGCTCGAGGAAGATGCCATGGCCTGAGAAATTGTAGACAATGCCCCACGACCTCCATCCAATGAAACGGTGGCGTTGGGCTTACACCACAATGCAGCCACACGGGGATGATGATGATGATGATGATGATGACTCGTAAGCCAAAGAGCTACCAAAGTAATTATCCACGTAAATAGAAAAACAGTTGCCACCATTTTTATGATGAACCAAACATTTATCCCTCCCCACAACCATTCAATGAAATTCTGCAACCTCACTTGCAGAGGCTGCCGACCACCACCGCCGCCGCCGCCTTGTTCAATCCCCATACCTTCCATTTTTCCTAGTAATTGCTCAAGCCAAGTTGCAAATTGATAATCAGACAGACACGAGAATTTAGATACAGCTCAAGAACTTGTAAATGCACAAGTTAGCATAGACCGGAAGGAAGCTAGACACATAAATGAGGAATTTTCTGATAAGAAAATCATGTTATGGCTTCAGTAAGACTCAAATAGTTATGGATATGTTTCATGATTAAAGAAAGGTATGCACATTGTTAATTTAAGCCTAATTTATCGATGTATCTTCAAGTGATTTAGGTCCTTATAAAGAAGAAGAAAAATACCTAATGGTCCATTGGATGAACAACAATTAAGTCTAAGCATCTCAACTCAGCACCTGATCAAAGAATATTTTCATATCCTCCTGGTGCAAGACTAGAAGAAGAACAGTACGAACAGCTCTCTCATGGGGTAATTCACAACAACATGCAAATAAACTCCAGCAAACTTATCGATTGAAGTTTATTAGGAAAAGGGTGTAACCGGTACTAGCTACTTGACTTAAAAATTACTGTTCCCACTTCTTCAAACATACACACACATCAAGAACTAGTTAGTACAGTATCCCTTACCAAGTGGTCAGCAATTTGAATTCTTCTAATATCAGATCTATAATTTTGCTTCTAGATTCTTCCTCTCAACCTCCTCCTAAAGATTGAACCAGGACCGCCTCAACCAGTAAGCGGGTAAGGCAACCGCTAAGGGCCACAAAAATAGAGGGCCCCAAATTTTAAAAATAATAAGGATAGTTTAATATTTTATATAAAATGTATAAAATATTTTAGCAATTTATATATTTTAAGATTTCATCGTATAAATAAAATAAAAATATGAAGTGCGCGAGTTAACACGAAGGTTGCACGTACATTGCACGTACAATGCACAACATGTTCCCACACAATATCTTTGAAATACAAAGAACGTCCGGAAAATATATGAGGGACTTAAATTTACTGCTCACTTTAGACCACCAAAATGCTAGAGACGGAGAACTAAACAAAAATCAGTTCAGGTCACCGAATTTCACAGAATTCAGAAATAAATTGCAGGGGAAAGAAGGGTGCTTTAGGTACAAACCTCAGATCTTCAAACTCAACTCCTTCAAGATTACTGCATGCTTGAGAATCAGTCTTCTGGTGGTCTCAATCAGCAGCAAAAGAAGATGATGATCAGGAAGCAGTTCTCTTATGGTGGAGTATAGGAAATTGAAGAAGAATCAGGCGGAGAAATAATTGGGCAGGAAGCACTTCTCTTATGAGAACGTGTCCGTGTATATTCATCGTGTGATGTGGAGTAGTACCTCTTATCGCTGAAGCTCGGGGAAGATGCTACAACCTGAGAAATTATTGACAATGCCCCACGACCTCCTTCTAATGAAACGGTGGCGTGGAGCTTACATCACAACGCCGCCACACGGGGATGATGACGATGATGACTCGTAAGTCAAAGAGCTACCAAGGTAATCATCCACGTAAATAGAAAAACAGCTGCCAACATTTTTATGATGAACCAAATATTTATCCCTCCACACCATTCAATGAAATTCTGCAACCTCACTTGCAGAGGCTGCCGACCACCACCGCGGCCGCCGCCTTGTTCAATCCCCATACCTTCCATTTTTCCTGGTAATTGCTCAAGCCAAGTTGCAAATTGATAATCAGACAGACACAAGAATTTAGATACAGCTCAAGAACTTGTAAATGCACAAGTTAGCATAAACTGGAAGGAAGCTAGTCACATAAATGAGGAATTTCTGATAGCCAAATCGCGTTATGGCTTCAGTAAGAGTGAAATAGTTATGGATATGTTTCCATAACTATACGAACAACAATTAATCGATGTATCTTCAAGTGATTTCGGTCTTTCTGAAGAAGAAGAAAAATACATAATGGTCCATTGGATGAACAACAATTAAGTCTAAGCATCTCCGCTCAGCACATTATCAAAGCATATTTCATATCCTCCTGGTACAAGACTAGAAGAACAATACGAACTGCTCTCTTATGGGGTAATTCACAACAACATGCAAACTAATTCCAGCAAACTTATTGATTGAAGTTGATTAGGAAAAGGGTGTAACCAGTACTAGCTATTTGACTTAAAAATTACTTTTCCCACTTCTTCAGACATACACACACACATCAAGAACTAGTTAGTACAGTAGCCCTTACCAAGTGGTTAGCAATTTGAATTCTTCTAAGATCAGATCTAGAACTTTGCTTCCAGGTTCTTCCTGTCAACCTCCTCCTAAAGAAAATTGTGACAGCTTGTCTGTGTTAAATGTCCCTCGCTAACAAAAAATGTTGTATTTGCCCAGATTCCCACAATGCTAAGACTGACCGCAATTGTGGTCTCCCCCTCACCCACCTGTCCCACCTTACCTCACTATTCTTCTTCTTCTTCTTAATATTTACAATTCTACCATAATAGCTACAATAGTCAAAATACTATTCCTCCCTTCTATTATATTTTATTGTAACTACATTACTCTATAGTTAAAAACACTTAGCACCTAAACTTTAGTCAATAAGACAACCAAAATCCTATATTTTTATTAATTGCACTATTATTGACTAATGTTCTTTTATCCCATTAAATTTGAGAATAAAGATAAAAACATGTTACATTAATAAACATAGGGTAAAAAAACATTAGAATTTTTTTAAAAATATCCTTATTGAGAACTTGTGGACGAGACTCGTCCATGAAAACTGAAACTTGAGTACTATCCATTAATTTTATATTTAGAATGTGCTTTGTCAATTTTTTTTACTTCCAATACTGTAGGAAATGTTCTTTTTTCAGTCGTGATTGTAGGAATTGTACTTTTATTTTACAATATCAAATTGTAATGCATCTATCTTTGAAGGATTTACATTAGAAATTTATTTTTATTTGCACCGAAATATTTTTTCCCAACAAAAGTAAACCAAAACATGTTATTTACATCATAATAATCAATTGTTAGTGAGTTAAATCCTTAATATAATAAAACAAAATATGCAACACAACTCAGGGGGTCTTCTTGTAATTTAACTAAACAAATTCTACACTAAAATACATAAAAGGGGTTGTTGTTGTCATTAAATAAAACTAACAAATAGATACAGACGCATGTTGAATGTGAAAACAACAACAGAGAAAAGTGAAAAAACCTTCGGCAGAGTGGGCCAGCAAGGCGCGATCTGGTGCTTCACTGCGCCTTCCACCTACCCCTCCCCCTTCGGATTAGCAAGATCCCCTCCCCATCCCCTGCTTTGTTGCACGCTGTAATCATCGTCCCGGGTGCGACCTCCCCAATGGTTTTGGACGGTCTAAGCTAAGTGATTTTAGCTAGTTCGGAAATTATTGCTATATACTCTCGGCTCTCTCTCTCGATACAGTGAGATCATTCATTTGGCCAACCAAATAAAGCTCTTCCGTTAGGCCCCAAAGACACGTATGCAATTGTTTGTGGTGTTTTATAATTTCAATATTACACGAGCTCAACTGTACACACATATAAAATTTCTAGACAAGTAAAAGCAAGAAAATATTCATAAAGTTAATACATTAATTTTATTTGATAGTTATAAACGTCCGCCTTCCTTCAAACAGTTACTTCTATTCTCATTGGAGGCTTGCACGATCATTTGACAATTTGAAAGAACACTCTATAAATCTCTTTATAGCTAGTATCACAGTAAATTAATCCGTTATTTTCAAGAGTTACACAGTGAAAACATGTTGTTAGATCTCAAGTTTATAAATTTATTACATTACCATACGGTTTGTTGATGTTTCATCGCCATTCTTCATGTGATCGAGTATTTGTTGAGCACCACTTTAATTTTCAAGTAATGAATGTCTGATATAGGAAATGATCAGAGAAGAATTATTGAACCTCTCTCTCTGCAGATGCTGATGACTTTGAAGAAGATAACGAAACACAGTCAAAGACTCAAAGTGCTATATCTGTGTTTCTCTCTTTGTTGAATTAAAAGCCTTTCCCAATCTTCTTTGCCAGAATGGAGTTCGTTGAGAAGGACATGCAGAAGGCTATGTGATTAGCGCTTAATTCCCAGAAGGGTAAAAAATTCAAAAACTCTTGACACTTCCCTTCTCCAGCCAATATATTCATGTAATTCTATTCCTCGCCCATAAATTTAGTAGAAATCACATTGGAACCCAACAGCTTCTTCCAGTGTCCCAAAGAAGCTAAGCCACACTAAGCAACTTCTCGGCTCTCTATGCAGTGAAATTTATCATTATGGCCGGCCACTCCCACACCAACACATGCCTCTTTAAAATCCCAATTGATGAAATCCTCTTAGCTGGAGCAATTTTTTAGTGCTCCAAAAGAGTATCACGTGGTGCTCTACATTCAATTAAAGTGCAACACTTGAATGCACTTGATTGACAGACACTCAACACTTGAATGCACTAAATTGGCAGACACTCATTGGATGTAGAGCACCACGCGGTGCTCTTTTGGAGCAGTAAAAAAAATCTCCAATTTGAGGCCCAAACGTAAGCAACTGAAATCCAATTCAATTTGCCCCCAAATCGAAGTAGAGGAGTAGCGCAGGTCGATGGCGGTGGGCGTTCTCGGAGATCTTCGGTGTTGGGTGGGAGGACAAGTTTGCGGCTTTGGGATTCAGCTAAAAAAAATGCTCTAAGGGAGAATATTTTTTGTGCTCCAGAAGAGTACTACGTGGTGCTCTACAGCCAATGAGTGTGCCAATCAGTCATAGTGCATTCAAGTGTTACACTTTAATTGGATGTAGAGCACCACGTGGTGCTCTTTTGGAGCACCAAAAATTTGCTCCTCAAATTGGGGGTTTTCTTGTTCCAATTAGATTTGTTTTTCATAATTTGAGAGTGTATGTGTCAAAAGAGAGCGATAGAGAGGGTTAAACAGAGACAATGAGATAGGGGTAGTTTGGAAATTCAAAATGGGTTGTCTATGTTTCTTCAAACAAATATGATGATGTTATGGGTTCTACTTGAACAATTGATTTTGGCCATTTGAAGGTTAGTAAACAGACTAAATTGCTGTTGTTGGTGTGTGTTGTGTGGGAGTGGAGGGCTAGAGCAAGAAAAGCAAAGATAGAGAGATGAGATGGTGGTGGTGACGAGGGTAATTGAGTGAGAATTCTCAAAAGTGTAATTGGGTGAGATTTTAGGGTAAAAGTGTGTGTTTTCAACGTTAATTCATTTCAATTTCTAAATCAATTAAAAAAACATTCAAGGAATAAAATCGTCCAAGAATATTGTCAGGCCCGGTCCCCATGTCTCCAACAGACTTGGAAGGAGGGGTGGGGTGCTTACTGTCACTACTTTTGACTGACGGAGGGGTGGTTTGGTCTATTTCCCAAAACACCAGGTAGCGTTCTGGTATTGTCCAAACCACAGGGGTTGTATCTGTCATTTGCCCATACTCTATATTGCTAAATTTTGCATTCGGAAAAGTCAAAAAAAAAAAAAAAATCCACGTCACATTTAACAACTGATTGATCCACACAAGATAGACCAGAAAAGACTAAAGTATCGTCAATTATTATTTATTTACTGTCATTTGATCTCCCAAGCTACTACTATTTCATGTTCTACTTTCACTCTCCTCCTGCTGCTGCTGACTGGGGGGCCAGTTTGGCAAGAATATTCATGTCAAATATCTTCACTTCATAAGGACCGTCAAACTTTACAATCCCATCGCCGCCGTCAATACCAATCAGAGTTCCCATCGTTCCACGGTGCACGCCGCTCATTATCTTTATCCTGTCATTTTTCCTCGGTGCTACAGCCTCAACTTCGCCCGGCAACGCAGTCACAGTATCACCATTGCCTCTCGACCCAAGGTCTATTCGATAGGAACCATCCTAAAATCATATCAGAAGCAGCCAGTGTCAGGATACACAAGACACCCAACAGGTACAAAATGGTCTCTTCCATAAACATGTACCAGCTTTAGCATTCTGTGGTACAGTTAATATTGCATCACGCATATCAAATTACTACAATATAATGTATTGTCATTTTAAGGAAACTAAGATGGATTTCCACAAAGCCACGAGTGCCACAAAAATTCACGATCGCTAGACAAAATTCAAATGATCCTAGTTGTTCAGGAGAAACATACCGGGAGCACCTCACGAACAACTCCAACAACATCTCTCTCACCAGGCTTGAGCACGGTAACCAAGATATCAGGGAGAAACCAAGGTCCTCCATCGCCACCTGCATAGTTATTTCAAATTCAAACTAATTCTTATTTCTTCAAAGGAGCACTCAAAAAATCATCGTATACAACAGGGTTATAGTACACGTCATGTATCCGCAGTAATATTGAGTAATAGCAGCCAACTAGTTGAGGCATTTCTACTATGGTATGCTCCAAGTTAGTATAGCACAAAGGATAAAGGCAAGAGTACGAAAAAGCTACACTTAAGGGTGAACTCCCAAAGCTGAAAGGATCACTGACCTACTACAGGAGACATGATATCCATACCACCACCTACTGGTGTCATAGGTGGTCCTCCAGGGGTGCTCGGAAGATATGAATCTGAGCTTGGGGTCATTGGCTGACCGGGTGTAGATGGCAAGTAGGAGGCGTTTGGATCATTAGCTTCACAACACAGAAACAAAGGTTACGATATATGAGAACAACAAAAGTTCAAAGAAAAACGAAGAGTGACTGATCATCTGATTACCATATGCATTACTACTGTCCCTCGGGGTCCCCACACCATACGCCCTTGCCGTAGGGTTGGCCCAACCTGACCCTGGAGTAGGTGCATCGAACGCCCTTGGAGTAGGACTTCCTGGCTGATAAGTTATCACAATTATATTAGCAGTGCATCAGATATCAAGCTCTCATAATGCTCAATACTGCAAGATCTTTACCTGATACTGTGGGCTTGTCACCCAAGAACTAGGATTTCCATCTTCCCCCCAATTACTATCCCTGTCATGTAATAATTTTGAGGACTGGTAATCAGTTTCAGGAGAGTTAATAGACCAAACAAATCAAACAATAGTTCAGGACAACGTGGTACATGCATATTAGTATTTTTCAAAGGTTTTCGGTAACAGAAACATTTATTTGACTTGGAAGCAGAATCCAAATATGAGTTCGCTGGTGCCACAGATAGATCACACTTTTAAACAACAAAAGCTACATATATAGCATAAGCACGATCCAGTTGTGCAAATGCGCGAATTCACAGACCTCTGTGGAGTCATAGAGTATGGATTCCATGCTCTGTCTCGCATTGGGGTCCTCATGCCATCATGAATGGGCGTAGCTGTGAGTAAACAAGAGAAACACATTGTTCAGTGGTGGCAAATTAACATCAGCGATCACCATCTAACAAACAAGATCCACTATATTACCTCCAGGGTCTCTCAAAGGAGTCATGTACGGATGTAAAGGAGTACGTGAAGGATGCGCAGAAGTTTCACTACCGGAGCCATACATTGGCGGCAGGTCTCTGGAGGAACATAAAACAGTAGAGAGTCAGAATGGCCATACAATCTGCTGTATGGAGAAGAGAAGGAACATCGTTAAGTACCTATATGGAGTTGAAACAGCCACTTTATCAGAAATGTGATTGCGGTCCACTGTCAGATAAAAAAAGGTCATATATACTAGGCCAAAAAAACACAATAATCAAGAAACACAATAATCAAGAAACACAAAAAAAAGTTTCATATAACGGAAGGCTTGCCTGTGACAACTTTCATCTGAGATTCCAACTCAACTCTAACTGTTGAACCTTTAACATCTACAACACGACCACGATATCCCTTGAAATGACCCTGGTGAACTTTCACTGTGGTGCCTACCAAAGGATCGTGCCCTCCTCTTCCACCTCTATGTCTCCCTCGACCTGCAATACAATTGACAGACATCGCTTTCGTCAATGGAGTAATGTATTAGACAATAAATAGAAGTGTTTCAGTGAAATCTGCAGCAAGAAAGGACAGGCAACAGCAAAATGCACATAGTTAAATTTCCAACATACCTCCCATTGGAGGGCCACCTCTTGGTCCTCTACCAGGAGATTGTGGAACTCGCTGTGGAGTCCCAAGATGAGTAAATCTTGAAGCCAGAGCCCCAACATTTTTGTCAATGTTCACTCGGGATCCACCAACTAACATGCAAGATTGCGATTTCGCACATATGAATCCAGCATGCTCAAGGTGATGACGGTCGTGAATGAACAGTATTCCTTTGAACATGTGCTCAACTGGACCTTGTTTTCCTGTGAATGGGCCTTCAACAATCTTAATGACATCTTTTACTGCTATTGAGTTCTTAAACCGATCTTGCGCGAAATTATTTCTCCTATCAAGCTTGTGTTTGATCTCTCTTACTCTAACAAGGCAAACCTCTGGTCTCCCTGGGACACCCTTCAGAACCTGGAAGGCTTCACTTTCTACCCGTATTATTAGACCAAAGCTCATATTATCCAGCATCACAAGATCATGAAGTTCGTAGTCCCCAATTTTGGTGACACCAGTCGCTACCTCGGAGCTCTCCACAACATTATCGGAGAACACACGTATATGTTCCTTAGTAGTATCAGACAGTATGATAACTACATGCCCCTCAACCTTTATAACCATCCCAGTCGTACCTTCTGATGCACCGGTAACCACTTTCACATGATTTCCAGGTTCAAAGTACTTGCAAAGGTCCTTCTCGTTAACAGCAACAGTTCCTGGAAGATCATTACGGTTTGGCCTGAAGTGGACAGTGTTGTCCTCGACTTTCTCAACCCACCCCCTCAAAGTTTTAAGATCACCCTTCACAACAATCACCTGATCACCCTTCATGAAATGTCCTTTCTTTCTGTTTGCAAATAAAGTTGATAAAGTGGCCATATCTTCATCTCCGTCCTCACCAGGCTGCCGAAATTTCTCTAATTCATCGAAGGTAGGATTTATTTTGTCAATTCTGATTGATTTCATGGATACAGTCTTATATAAGAACCCATCTTTGAACATCATGCCATTTATATTCTCGAAGTATTCACCAGTGATTGAATCCCGTCTACGCTCCACACGAATATGCAATTCTCTGTCACACGAACACAATGCAAAGTCAGATATAGCATTGTAGCAAGCAGACATTGCTTGCCAATGCATATCAGTACGAACTGGGAGAATAAAGGTTTACCTGACTTCTTCCATGTTCATAAAACGCTGTGGAGGAACAAAAGCTTTCTTTTTTGGCACATTCCTACCGTCCTGAAATAGAACAATGAGCCTTGTAAGAACCAAATAGACATAACATGTAAGTATAGATTAATTCCAGCACTTATCCAGACTTTGAATATAGTATTTGGTGAAGGTGCCAACATGAATGCTACAGTATTAACGTATGTACCGAACTTATAGAAGTTAAAACCGCATTAATTTTTAAGTTCAACCTTGATAAAACAATACAACACCAAGAATATTATCCTTTGTATTACCAAGAAACTGGACACAGAATGAAAAGTCGTTGTATAATTACGTACCAATTTATCCGCGACCGCTTGCAAATCGACACGCGGGATCAGTTTTACGGTTACTTTTTGCCGCACATTATCCACATCTACAACTTTAGCAAGGTCTCCTTTGTAGGTCCCAATCTTCATTCTGACCCAAGTATCCCGAGAAATATCAACTGTTTTTCTTTCTACTGAGAGAACACCAGTCATTTCCTTGATTGGGACGAGGGTAATCTTTTTATTTGTGTATATGAGTCGCAGGCCCTTGCAAGCCTAAAGAAGAACCACATTAGACAAGATCAAAGCAAATGAGTACAAAAGACAAAAGGTTCAATGTAATAATAAGAAGCATACCTCGATCACATGCGCTTCTTTATCAGCTTCGACGTAAATACAACCTTTAAGATGATCAAGAGCTACAGCTGAGCAAATTTTCAAACCGCATCCTCCATCAAGGTGTTTCTGCATTAGGCAAGCAGCTACTTCCCTCTCACGACCGATCTGTGCCCAGCACCAAATACAAAAGAGATATGTAGAATGTTACATTTGCATCCTGAGACAGATACAATAAATCTATCTACCCAAAGCATTCTAACCTCTAATACTACTAATCCCGGGGGTGTCCTACAAATTCATAACTTATTTCGAATAAAGAGATTTCATGATTACTTAGGTACTAACTAAATTTTTGAAAAGTGCAGACACTATGTTTGGAACATCTTTTTCCAATTTGTAATACCACTAATCCCGGGGTGCCCTAGAAATTCACAACTTATTTCCAATAAGAGCTCTCAGGTTACTTAGGTACTAACTAAAATTTTTCAAAAGTGCAGACATTATGTTTGGAACATTTTTTTTTCTTTTCTTGAACATCTGTGGCGATCGAGATACAACGAATGTGTGGGAGTTAATTTCTTATTCTGAATATCCCTGAAAATATGATAGCAACCGAAATCTAGTGCAATGGCACTATGTGTATGGCTAAAGGCGATAATGTGAAAAACACCATAACCATACCGCGCAATTGACCTTCCACAGCTTGGGATCTTTGATACATGGCAAAAGAGACTGTTGATCTACATCGGCTGCCTCCTCTTCATCATCGTATTCGAAGTAGTTAGATCTCGAATACCTTTCGTTGACCTGCCTCTCCATCTCTTCTATATCTTCTCCATCTTCTTCTTCCCTCGGCAGAAAGGGGCGGTGCATTCTTCTGCCGCCGCCATCTTCATCCCCTATGTCCACATCAACTACAAAGCCTGCATGCATATATGTTTGAAATCTCAGCAGAAATCACAAAAAACACCATGATATTCCACCATGATATCATCTAAACACATCTTCACAAGAGATTTGAATAACTTATATTATCAAACAATCTCATAACTGAATCTAGATACAGATTATACACTGACCTGGTTCACCTTCATCTTCCTCTTCTTCGTCCTCTTCATCATCATCCACCTCCGCCTTGTCGTCAATGAAATCGGGAATTCTTCTCTTAGGCTTTTTCCGACCACCGCGACCACCGTAATACTCCTCATCATCTTCATCCTCATCGTCGTCATCATCTTCATCGGAGTCTTCAACCGCCGCGTCGTCGATCAAGATCGACGATCTCGGCCGTTTATTGCTCCTCCCTCTGCTACGGGTGGTCTCTTCCTCATCTTCATCGTCGAGGAAGTCGTTTTTCTCAGGCGGCGGCATGGCAAACCCTAGAAATCGATTATGCTCGTGAAAAAGAAAAAAAAAAACGTAGCCCAAAAAGAGAAAAGAGGGGTGTTTTTTTACGCTCTCCACAAGGGATCGATCAAGTAATAGGGGATAAAACATGTGTGGGGTGTATATATAGGGATTAGAGAGAGGAAGCAAACCCTAGGGAGGAAGAGATGATGAGCCAATTTCTGCGTGAAGCGAGAGAGCGATCGGTCTCCAGCGGCTAGATTTGAACCCAAAAGCTCGACGATGGTGGCGAGTCGTCGCCTCGGCTACGATCGGAGGGAGAGTCTTCATGGCTGCGGAACTCTGAGGACGGAATTGCGATCGCTTCCTCGACTCCTCCCTGCTTTATCGACGCAGTTGTTGTTATTTACAAAAGCTCCCTGAATTTTATTTAATTTCACTTCTGCCCGAACTAATGAAAGCTAAATATGGAATATGTAAAAAAAAAACACACACACACACAACAAAAAAAACAAAACAAAACAAAACAAAAAAGTGGAACAGTAAAAAATAAGCACTTGGTAAACACAAGTGGTAAAATGCTCTCTCCTCTCTCCTAAGCCACTTTTTTCCGCTAAACTGTTATTTTCCACTACTTCGGCAGTTCCCTTCATACGAAGGAGATTTCAAATCATATTAATTTTTAGGAATTCTACAAAAATCTCAGTCCAACCATAATTTCTACACCAAAAACTTATTGCTCTATTACAACACAATCGTCTCTTTTTCGTACAAACATGTCTACTTCACATAGAGTTGACATGGCAAATCTGGACCTAACGCATCTTCTAGACCATTTGTAACTCACTGATTCTGAGAAGGCCCCAACCAAGCTATCTGTGGAAGCACGAATAGCTCCAAACCTGATACATAGTGTACCAACTGGCGCTGTCATTTAGTTTTCGCCATTCAACTGGTGAAATCATGTCGAGTACAGTCGACCCCCAATAGCTTGGATCAAACAACTGTCCGATCAAATCATGCAACAACTATTAAAATATTGGACAAAAAATTCGCAGATTACGAAGCTAAGATCGAAGCCCGATTCACACCTCTTGAAGGCCGCTGGGCAACTCGCTTCGCCGCAATTAGGCAGGACTCCTACAACCGCCATCGCAAGCACATCAAAATCCCTTGCAACCGAACCTGCAACCCCACCGACAGCAAGGGACTTCGACTGAATGTTCCGTTGAAAGAGTTGTCGACGGGTCTGAGGAAGAGACCTCAAAAATATTGTCTTACCTTTATAGGATAAGATACACCAATCACCTAAAGTGTTCCACGCATACGAGGGAGAAAAGAACACTATGTGTCGTCACACAATGTGTCTATCCATCACAACTCGAATGTGTTTCAAATGTTCCAACTTAATCTACACAGCGGGTACAACTCATAGTACCGTCGTACTAAGAGTCACGCCAGCAAAATGCTAAACAAAGTGGTCCACATCACTTGGCATTTGGTATCTCGACACCCAACATTTTTTTTTCCAAAACTTTTTTTTTTAAATATTACTTTTTTTTGGGTCAAAACTTTCTAATTTTGGAAACGACCAAGTCGAATTAACTCAAAATGAAACAAAATAAGGTATTATCTTAAAATTTGCACTCAAAGGTATGAAACGAATGGTCTCATGTTCTTCTAAGTCAAAGCGTCGTTACTCTCTCGTCGACAAAATAACATAACCAACAAAGCGAACGTAGATACGGATCACACGACAATGATAAGTCATTTCTATAGAGTACGCAAATATGCTCAATGGATAGCAAACATATAAATAAGCAAGTAGATTCCGCATGGAGCACATACCAATTAGCAAGTAACAGTTAATCAACAAGTACGGTACAAATCGTGTTTAAGAATACGTAAGTACCCCAAAATCCCCCGCGGCTTGCTTACTTTGTTATTACAAAATTGAGATATCCTAATCAATTTTAAAATTTTGAAAACGTGTTATCTTTCTTTTTTTATCTACTTAAGGAAATCGAAAAGTCTCATTAGCCGGAGAACTGATGCTCTGATACCATCTGAAACAATCCGGGATCTCGGTTCAGGGTTAAAGCGACAATCGATAACCAAAAGTAGATTACTAACTATTAAGTTTACATTTCGGTTAAAGTACATAACAAAATTTCGATAATAAGTACAATCTAAAACAAATTGTGTGTGATCTACTAAGTGATCTGACTTAAGCTAAACTTCTTCGTCTCGATCCGTGTTCCCATCCCCCACCTTGATTGATGACCTGCGGTTTTAAAATGGCAAAAGCAGACGCAGTTTTGAAGAAAATGATCAGTAAAAACTGAGTAAATACACACTACGACATGTAAACCGATGAGTGGCACGCAAGAATAGTTTAAATAAAGCAAGAGATTTGAAACATTAATAAGTAAGAGAGTTGGGAATTTATGAAAAATTGTAAGTAATCACGTAGCAAGAACTTTTCGACTTTAAAACTTCAATAAATCAGGAGTATTAAATGAATTATTAAATCAGTAGAATCTACAGAATAAAAAAGTTATTTTGAACTCATAACGATATATATTCACGAATAGCATATGCTTTTCAAGTCATTTCATATATTAGGGCATATCGAGAGCCACAAACAACATCAATAGAGTATTCAACTTTCTTTCAAGTTCAGTTAACCGTTAAGTTTAGCTGAGGCATGTCCAGAGCCACCAGCAGGATCGATGTAGACAGAGGGATCACGAAATAATCACTAAGGGTTCCTTCTAGGGTCTATCAAACCCTTTTTCACCCGAGCGTTAAGGGAGCCCATTCATCAACCCCGCTCACAACATTAGCTAAAAGGCCTTAAGTGTCGACACCCCTATACCGTAGTGACCCTTACAAGTATAAGTAGCACTCTATAGCTCTATAAACCCCTTGGCCTCAATATCTTGATACATTTTAGCTCATCGGGGGCGGATTTGTGAACATTAACGTTCTATCCAATAATAAGAAGCATTGCTTCAATGGTCTTAGCCATAAGAAAATGGAGGATCGCTTGACGCCTCCCATTAATAACAGTACTCTGTACATCGTCCTAAGTTTATTAGAGGTATTTTATTTCTTCTCTTTCACATAAACAGAATCAGAATATCAAGAGTTCACAAGTAATTTTCCGAGAGCTCTCAAAGGAGATGAATAAAATCATTTAACAACATTCGAGTGGAAAACATGCATTCTCATACTATTTCATATAACAAACATTCATTTGAAACATCAAACACAAACGCACATTTTGATATAAAAAGGCCGTACATATGTACTTACCACTGAGATGAAGCACAATTAAAAGCAAGAAACTAAGCCTAGCACTCCGACGACAACCGCTCTCTCCTACGAGGTCGATGTCTACAATCACACGTATAACGTACTCGTTACAACCAATCACACATGCATAATAAAAATGCAAACCTACATGTACATAGTCATAAATTTCACTAATGCACATATAATGATGTCTAAATATCAAAACGAGTCCAACAAAACACCTAGAAGTTCAAAAAGTCAAGTTTTCTAAAAAATGTAAAACTACAATTCTGGACAGAATTGTAGCTCTGACTTTGGAGCCATATTTACCATATCAAATCATCTCCTAAAATTTTGAAATTAATGTATGATGAACCTACATGTGTCTAATTTCAGAAACACCAAGAAAATCATGCATATCTATTATAAAACTCAAGTTACAAAAATAACAAACACTGCTATGCAGAGACAAGTTTGGAAGAAAGTTTAAACTTTGAAGAACAATCAATACTACTTGAAGAATAGAAAAAATGCCCATATTCTCCAGAATGAATCCCTTATGTGTCTAGTTTCATCACAAGAAAGATTTGGTGCCATAGGTTTCTGGAAATGAGATTTTTAACAAAAATGGTAAAACTTGTCCAAAAACAGAGTTTCAGAAAACTTGCAACTTAGAATGAGCATATCTCCCTAACCAAAAATGCTATGAAGTTGAATTTGTTTTCAAAATGACCCTCTATGAGTCTAGTTTCAGAATATGAATGATTTAAAAATTCTACAGAGACAAAATTTATAGATAATATACGTTTTTCACAAACTGGTCAGATTGTAAAAGTGTGCAATTTTCACCTAGAGCACTTAAAACATGATCAAATCAATTATATGACACATGCAACTTATAGAGACTTGATTTTCACCCAAATTACATCATTTTAGGCATTAATTAAGACTTTTACATGCTCTTGACACAAATGATTAAATTTTTCTTGACATGCAAGTGCAACTACCAAGATTTTTACAAAGTGCATATGTGTTTTAGTGTGAGTTTCATGAAATAGTCAAAATTTTGGAGTCAATCACATGATCTAACCATGAAAATGAAGAATCAAGCATGGAGATGAAGAAAACTAAGAGGAAATTTCATCAATCAAAGCAAAAGATGGACATGCATGAATGAATTCAAGACTAGAAGAAAGTTTACCCAAAGGTTCAAGAAATGGTGGAGGAAAAAAGTGAAATTGACCTTCAATCCTTGAGACGAACGATGAAATAACTCCCCTCCATGGTCATACTATGCTTGGACTAAAAAATTTCATGTTGGAGGCTTGAAAATGAAGATCTGATGGTGTTTTGTGAAGGTCAACACCCAAAAACGGGAATGGAGATATTGAGAGAGAGAAGAAAGCATGTATGTGTGTTCTTGAAGAGAAAATCATATGAATAATTGAGGGAGAAAGAGATAGGAAGTTGTGGTGATGAATGGGATGAGTGATGGTGAGTTGGTGTAAGTATAAGAGTGTGTACATGTGTAGATTTTCATAAGTAGTGTTATTTTAATAGGAGTAGAAATAAGAATGAATTATTTTATTGGTGTTGACCAAAGTGATGGAGGGGGTAGTTGGTTGTAATTAGAACAAAATTAGAGGAGTTGTGGATAGGGCTAAAGAATTGATAGCCAAAAATTAAGGGGTAAAAAAATGCAGTTAAAAAGTCTTCCAACACCATAGTTGGGGTAGGAATTGGATTACCAAGAGAATGAGGGTTGACATGCAAATACAAGAAATTTAAGATAACTACAAAATTCCATATGCAAGAGGAGTATAAATGAGAAGTGCCAAAAATTGAGGGGTGAAAAGATAATTTTCAATTAATAGCTCACACATATAAGTTAATTTTCATAAATAATAAATTTTCCAGAAAATTTCAAATACACCACTTTGTATATAAATGTTAAAATCAAATTTTAGAAAACTACAAGTATATCTCAAGTATACAAATAAGTTTCGTATAGTATCATCCAAGTTTCAGAAACTACAAAATAACCCCAAATTAAAAATTGATATCATCATAGATGTCAATTAACACCATTATACTTTAAAATTAAAAAAATTCATTGATATGTTTGAAATACTAATTTCTATAAATTTTCACATATTTTTCTGAAATAACCAAATAACCCCTTACTTAAATACGGGGTATTACATTATATCCCCCTTAAAATGAAGCTTCTTCCCCGAAGCTTAAGAAAATTTTTGAATGAAATTACGAACATACTTCAAGAGAATGCAAATAATGCACATGAAGCTTGTATGCAATGCTAATACACATGCAAAAGTTTAATTAACGGAAATCGCGCTTTCGGTCGGTTACATCCCCACTCCGTCGTATTATAGTAGAGATTCAAATACAATTAGCTCAAGTAAAATGTCGGCACCAAATTTTGAAAGGTCTAGACGAACACACAAGTTACCACGTTTAGAAAGCCAATTCGAAAATTTTCTAGCGTTTAAACAAATCTTGAAATTTATAGACACAAAATACTTTGATCGCAACTAACATGTCATTTTACTTGGCTCATCCGCGTCAAAAATATTGTCTTACCTTTATAGGATAAGATACACCAATCACCTAAAGTGTTCCACGCATACGAGGGAGAAAAGAACACTATGTGTCGTCACACAATGTGTCTATCCATCACAACTCGAATGTGTTTCAAATGTTCCAACTTAATCTACACAGCGGGTACAACTCATAGTACCGTCGTACTAAGAGTCACGCCAGCAAATGCTAAACAAAGTGGTCCACATCACTTGGCATTTGGTATCTCGACACCCAACATTTTTTTTTCCAAAACTATTTTTTTTTAAATATTACTTTTTTTGGGTCAAAACTTTCTAATTTTGGAAACGACCAAGTCGAATTAACTCAAAATGAAACAAAATAAGGTATTATCTTAAAATTTGCACTCAAAGGTATGAAACGAATGGTCTCATGTTCTTCTAAGTCAAAGCGTCATTACTCTCTCGTCGACAAAATAACATAACCAACAAAGCGAACGTGGATACGGATCACACGACAATGATAAGTCATTTCTATAGAGTACGCAAATATGCTCAATGGATAGCAAACATATAAATAAGAAAGTAGATTCCGCATGGAGCACATACCAATTAGCAAGTAACAGTTAATCAACAAGTACGGTACAAATCGTGTTTAAGAATATGTAAGTACCCCAAAATCCCCCTCGGCTTGCTTACTTTGTTATTACAAAATTGAGATATCCTAATCAATTTTAAAATTTTGAAAACGTGTTATCTTTCTTTTTTTATCTACTTAAGGAAATCGAAAAGTCTCATTAGCCGGAGAACTGATGCTCTGATACCATCTGAAACAATCCGGGATCTCGGTTCAGGGTTAAAGCGACAATCGATAACCAAAAGTAGATTACTAACTATTAAGTTTACATTTCGGTTAAAGTACATAACAAAATTTCGATAATAAGTACAATCTAAAACAAATTCTGTGTGATCTACTAAGTGATGTGACTTAAGCTAAACTTCTTCGTCTCGATCCGTGTTCCCATCCCCCACCTTGATTGATGACCTGCGGTTTTAAAATGGCAAAAGCCGACGCAGTTTTGAAGAAAATGATCAGTAAAAACTGAGTAAATACACACTACGACATGTAAACCGATGAGTGGCACGCAAGAATAGTTTAAATAAAGCAAGAGATTTGAAACATTAATAAGTAAGAGAGTTGGGAATTTATGAAAAATTGTAAGTAATCACGTAGCGAGAACTTTTCGACTTTAAAACTTCAATAAATCAGGAGTATTAAATGAATTATTAAATCAGTAGAATCTACAGAATAAAAAAGTTATTTTGAACTCATAACGATATATATTCACGAATAGCATATGCTTTTCAAGTCATTTCATATATTAGGGCATATCGAGAGCCACAAACAACATCAATAGAGTATTCAACTTTCTTTCAAGTTCAGTTAACCGTTAAGTTTAGCTGAGGCATGTCCAGAGCCACCAGCAGGATCGATGTAGACAGAGGGATCACGAAATAATCACTAAGGGTTCCTTCTAGGGTCTATCAAACCCTTTTTCATCCGAGCGTTAAGGGAGCCCATTCGTCAACCCCGCTCACAACATTAGCTAAAAGGCCTTAAGTGTCGACACCCCTATAGCGTAGTGACCCTTACAAGTATAAGTAGCACTCTATAGCTCTATAAACCCCTTGGCCTCAATATCTTGATACATTTTGGCTCATCGGGGGCGGATTTGTGAACATTAACGTTCTATCCAATAATAAGAAGCATTGCTTCAATGGTCTTAGCCATAAGAAAATGGAGGATCGCTTGACGCCTCCCATTAATAACAGTACTCTGTACATCGTCCTAAGTTTATTAGAGGTATTTTATTTCTTCTCTTTCACATAAACAGAATCAGAATATCAAGAGTTCACAAGTAATTTTCCGAGAGCTCTCAAAGGAGATGAATAAAATCATTTAACAACATTCGAGTGGAAAACATGCATTCTCATACTATTTCATATAACAAACATTCATTTGAAACATCAAACACAAACGCACATTTTGATATAAAAAGGCCGTTGTGCACAAGAGATTCCGGCGGGGAGACCTCCGTGTACACCGTATGTAGAGGATCAGAGATAGCACAGGAAGAGTTGGGTTGTGTGTAGGGAGAGAGTAAGGCAGTAGTAATGTCTGAGAGAGAGACAGAGGTTTGGCAGAGCTTCCGCGTATGGCCAGTGTGTTCTCCTTTGTATGGAAAGGTTAACGTCCTATATATAGCAGGGAACGTGACCGTTGTAGTGTGGTTAATGCGCCCATTAATGGCGGCTTAATTAGCTTAACCACAACGGCACGTTCGTCCTTATATATAGGGACCGTTACAGCACGTTATGCGCGAATACCGGAACCGTTACGAGGTTGACCGGGTTTGACCGGATTGACCGGGTTTATGGAGCTCGTGCCATAAATCTCTCAAAGCAGTTACTAAAGGTCGCGCGCGGGCTTGGCTCGCACGCGACAGGACTTACTCTAGCCTCCAAACCACTAAGTCCCTACAAGTCCCGTACAGTGGTATGCGAGGGCTCTGTCTCGCAGCCCCCACATGGATCGGCGCGGCTGGTGATCCAGTGTGTGTGGAGCACAATATGGTGTGCTGGATGGTTGCCACGTGGCCAAGATCTGTCAGCTCAGAAAGCACTATCTACATTAGCCCCCTTTCTGCGCGTGAAGACTCATAGCTGTATAGACTTCCATGCGCGGAAACCAACATACGCGTCGCCGCCACGCACCAATTCAAATACGGGTGAGTTCAGCCCCCGTGCGTGCCATTATGACCTAAAACCCCTAGAGTCGTGCCGTCTGGCCTTTAGGGTTTTAGGCGTGACGTCAGCTTGTCCTGTGATTGCGCGATTCGACGGTGACGGTTGCGATTCGACTACTGAAAGGACGCAACCCTTCATTGTTTTTGGATAAATACCTTGTACTCTCCATTGTTGCAAAGCATCACTTCTTTCTTAAAGTGAATGATACCCGGGAGTCTTCGAGAGCAGATTCAGATAATCAATCATCAGTTCAGAACTGCAAATCGTCTTCTTCAACTGTGTATATCCAAGCAGGCTTCACGAAAACAAGGTTGGCCTTGTTCAATTTCGATTTAAAATACCAGTGTATGCTTTGAACTGTGTTGGATCTGCAAACCCATATTATCTGTTGAAACTTGTGAAGAAGCTTTGATCTTTGAACCCACTTTTGCTTTAATCCTTCAATAATAAGGACTTCGGATGTGGGGTTTTGAAATCACTGATAATGCAACCCTCTAATTTCTGAAATCGATACCAGAAACTATTCATCTTTCTTTCCATAGATCTTGAATCTCGAAATTCAAACTAAAGTGTGGCATATTTCTCCCCCCTTTTTTCTTGCTCTTCCGCAGGAATGGCCAAGACAAAAGGAACCAAATCCACCAAGGAGGACGAAGAGATACCTGATCTTCCGCAAGCTTTGTGGCGAAAAGCCCCCTATCTGGGTGGCAAATATTTCTACCACGCGAGGGTTAAGGCGAAGAAATTGCCTGCTTCTGTCCCGAATGAGGGATTGCTAACACTGACTCCCCCAGTTAACTCAGCCTTGCTCGAGTTGATTGGCTCTGAGGACGTGGTTCGATTGGGAATCGAAAATGGGTACTTCCCCTATGCTGCGATTTCCACCCAAGCTTTTGTCCAGAAATTGGACTACATGGATGAGTGGATTGACCACGTGTTGATCGATCATGCTGTGACTCTTAATGAGGCCGGCATATACTTCGCTGTTCGTGCTATGAAGGGTGCCGCCGTGAAGCTGGACCAGTCCATGCTTCTAAACCTTCTTTCCCGCTATTCGCCTGCGACTCACACATTCCACTTTGCTGAGTTCGAGGCTGCCCCCACACTCGAGGACGTGCACATGCTGTACGATTTGTCTCCCATGGGTGAAGTGGACCCTTTGAGTCCTTTGAGGACAGCTGCGGAGATCACTTTGTACACGCAGATGGAGGAATGCCTATCAGAGGTGAAGAAGATCTCCACCCGGTGGACTACTACCAAAGCCCTTCCGAACTGGCAGTTGGTTGATACGTCTGCGAAGAATACCTGGAACAAATGGTTGCAGTACTTCTTTCATGACTACGCGAACAACAGTATCACCAAGAAGCTTCAGAGTGAGGACCCGGAGGCCAAGAATTATGTGGAGGGTAAAGGCTATCACTTGACCCTTTGTGCTTTCCTTTGTGCATGGCTGTCGAGGTACTTGATCGATGGTCACCCGCATGATGGGGTCTTCTATCACGTTCTGCCGCTTGCTGTGAAGCTCGCCCTTGGCCAGAGAGTCGCACTCGGACCCTTGGTCTTGGGCACGCTGTACTATAGACTGGATCAGCTAGTTGTGGCTATGAAGGAGTCGCGTGGCCGCCTCGATATACTGACTTTTGTCAACATTTCCTTCTTGACAATGTGGGTCTTTGAGCGATGGCCGTCCTATGCCCCGACTTCTCTTAAGCCCAACAAGTGGTGTCCCCCAGGCGAGACGGAGGAGCGTAACAGTGGCAGGGCTGCGAGGTGGTTCGGAGCGAACAATACCAAGTGCGTTTGGAGCCTGATATGCGACAAGCGGCAAGAGTTCACTGCCAGGCCCTATGCCATGCGCATTGAGAACGTGCGATGGTTTCCAAAGCTGTACCCTTCTAAGGGTGTCGTCTTCTCAGAAGAGCTCCTCTTCGAAGAGGGATCGCATTTCCATGAGCGCTATCGCGAATTCTTTTGCTGGTGCCTGCGAGGTTCCCTTCCTGCTCTCGCAGAGCATATTCGTGAGCTCGCGCCTAGGTATGAGAGGATTACCGTGGATGTTGACCCCACTCGAGTTTCTCCCCAGTTCGGCTTTGATGCAGTGGCACCATCAATCTGGCCTCAGTCCATTATCAGAGGTTGCTATAAGCGCTTGCTAACAAAGGAGTGCAAGACAGTTTTCATGAACAATCTTCCCTTTGAGCAGCCTGCGGGTAACCGCGAGGGCGGTTGTTCCCAGAACTGGCTCGCATACTGGATCGCTCAGCAAACGAGTATTGAGACACAGTCGGCCGCCCAGCCGAGTAGAGCTCCCTTGATCAAAAGAAACTCTTTTCCGTTTCGCCCCAATTGCAGTCTGAGCGAGTCTGAATATGGTTGCTACTCATTGTTGGATCATGAGAACCATTTGTGCCCTGACGTCATTCTGAAGGAAAAGATCGTCGCAGTTAAGAAAGGCGACTCGCATGCCATCAGATATAGCGAGACATTTGCTAAGGTAAGCAACTTTTTCCGCGCGCGTTAAGCTTCTTGATTTCCACATGTTGATGCCTTTATTCTATACTGTTTGTTGTAGTGTCATGTGCGGAGATTCGCATCTGGTGATCGTTCCAAGTCGTTGGTTAACACCATTGTTGCCACCAAAAGACAAGGACAGTCGTTCCTGCTAGCATCGAGGATGGACCCCGAGGTCGAAACCAGGATTCGCGCAGTCATGAATGCTTTTGCTGACTCGCTAATAGATAATGCTCCGGCCTTGTCTCCGCCCAGAGATAATCCATCTCCTCCAGCGACTGCGGCGCCGAGAGCGAAGAGACCCAGGCAGAAGGGAATTACAATATCTTCCCCTAAGAGCGCTCCAACTTCTCCTCCAGCGAAGTCCCTTTCTGCCAAGGACAAAGGCAAAGGTCGCATGCCCAGTAAAGCGCGGAAGGAGCTCGCAGTTGAGACCTTCGTTCCATTCAACCAGGAGGAAGAAGAGGAGAGGCAGGAGCCCAGAGAAGGTAATGAAGAAGAAGAAGAAAGAACAAATGTGATACATGAGGAAGAATCAGGAGGTACCTCCATCGCGTTTCCCTTCTCATTATCGTAATTCTTTTGCAACTCTTTCGTAAACCAGTCGTTTCTTCGCAGATGATGATGATGATGAGACCATCGGTGGCCTTTTGGCCAAGAGACAAAAGAGGAATGCTCATTCTGGCATTCCAGACGAACCCATAAGCGAGGACATTCTTGCCGAGTCCAGGAAGACAGCCGCGGAAGCTGCTGAAAGGAGAAGGCAGCGGGAAGAGGAGGAGCTCGAGCATGTGAGACAGCGAAGCCTCGAAGAGCAACATGTTGACGACTTAGTGCGTCCAGCTGACGAGGAAGATGTGCTTCCCGAAGAGGTGGCTCCTCAGGCGGAGGAGGAGGATGCGGCTCCAGAAGAGGATGCAGCAGCTCTGGAACAAGCCCAAGCAGATTTTGAAGAAATCGCAGGCGGCGATAAAGGTGAGATCTTCAATCTCGCAGTAACTTATAGAGATGTTGTAGTTGGTGCATTAAAGCATGGTGTGTCAAAGGCTGACATTCGCCGTTGGCTAGTAGGCAAGTGTGGAGAACCTTCAGGTAATCATTTGAACGATATGCATAGACCAGACCTCAGCAACTTGAAACAGAATCATGACTGGTTTCTTCGCGTCCCAGGTCACGCTCATTTTAAGGACCTGCTTAATGAGGACACACTAATAGGGCATGGTTCCACGTATTTAGTGTATGACGAAGATACTTCAATCCCACCTTCGCGTGGAGGTGCTTGCTCTTAGCTTTAGCAAAAATAGTAAAATAACGTATAATACGAGTTACCTCATACCATCGCATTTTATATCGCGGGCAATGCTGAGGAACCTGCGCTGGAGCAAAGAAGTCAGCCTTCTGCGTCCTATGTTCCGATTCCGAGTTCCCATACCGAGAAGCCCGTTGTAGCTACTGAACATGCAGGAGAGCCTCTTGAGGACATCATCGAACTTTCTGATGATGCTGAAGCTGACGCTGTGCGAATGGAAGAAGATGCCCGTACTGGTGCTGAGGAAGTAAGAACAAGTACTTTTGATGCTTCCGCATCTGAAAGTGTCCCTCTCCAAGCAACTTCGGCTATCACTTCGCTTCCGGCGGTGACTGAGTCAGTGGTACCTCTTCCTGCGTGGAGCTTTTGGGGCTCGCAGGTAGGACTGCAACTCGGGCGGGCTGGACGGGTTGGCACCCTGTCCAAGCCCGAGCCCGAGTTCTGTCGTGGTTTCCCAAGCCCAACCCGACCAGAGTTAAGAGCATTGTCAACCCGTCCGAGCCCAAATTCGTATAAATCAATTCGGGTTCGGGTTGAATTCGGGCTAGTACATTAAACTTAATATCTTCTTAAAAATACAAGAGAATAATTAATTGTTGGCGAAAAAACAAATCAACTAGTTGAAGAACAAAACAATGATTAAAACATCGCTAATACTTGGAAGAAAAGTAGCATATTCATGTTAGATATGCTACATAATTCTTTCAAAATATAATATTTAGACGTAGTGGTCATGCAAATCGGGCAATTCGGGTTAGCCCGTCGTTCGATATTTGTGCCCAAGCCCGACCCTAATTGCAATTCGGGCTGAGAATTCCTGTCCAAACCCGTCCAAATTACCAAAACTATGTGTCCGGGCCCTATTTAAGTTCGGGCTGGGCTCGGGCTGGTCGGGTTCAACCCGCCCAAGTTGCACCCCTACTCGCAGGTCGGGAATGCAGTCGCAGCTGGTGCGGCTTATACTCTTCCTCCTAACTATGAGGGGTTAGAGCTCGCAGCTGACAGGAGAGCTATGGAGCGAGGGCAGTCTTCGACTACTCCAGCAATGCGCATTCCTTCTCTTCGTGAGATTCTTGAAGGAACTGGTAAGTAGAGATTTGCTGTTTGCATCTCGCATTATTCATTTGCGAGTTTGATAGCATAACGTAGCTTTGACATTGCTTTAGGTTTGAAGCAAACTGATGTAGACTGGCTAGTTCGGATGCGCCTCACCTACCCCCAATCATTTGCGAGATCTCTGGAGATAGGGCCTTTGACAGGAGGCTGTTTCTTACCGAAGCCATTTGGTTTTTGGAGCAGCTGTCTGCGGCCACGCCTGCGACCATTTCTGTCCAGAGTGCCGAATTGCTTTTTGGCATGTGCCAAAATCTTCTTGCCAAAGTTCAAGGCAGACTGGGTTTCAGATTTCTTATGAAAAGAGTTACCCTGATTCGCGCAGCTGTAACTTTGAAACTCGGCCACCAGAACCTCGCAGCTGAGAAGCAGAAGGTGGAGCAGCAGAAGCAAAAGGCTGAAGAGGCTATGAAGCTCTATCATGAGATGAATGCCAAGTGCGAGCAATTGAAGCAGGAAGTGGAGCAGGTAGAGAATCTGAGCCATCAGTTCTCCCCTCATGATTCCTTGATCAAGAATTTGCTTTGACCGTTTTTCCCTTTCCGGGATTTGATAGGATATCTCTGTGCATATCCAATTATGACATCAGCAATTGATACTCTGCTTGATTTTCGCGCTGATTTCTCGTAAGATAAGCACGCTTTCCTTGGGAAGTCCATCCGAATCATGACCGTCCGTCATTAATTAGGATACGCAACTGAATCGTCGTAGCCTTTAGTAGGGTAATTGATCGTTACCGCTTTTCAAGGCGTAAGTGATTGACCTTACCCTCTTTTCAAATTCTGCTGACTCGTCTTAGCAACTGAAGAGTCTCCACAAGGTCTATATAAACCCTGTCTTTACCATTTGGGTTCTTCATCCCAAAAATGTGCTTTGCCGTGAGTCCTTACGACTGCTGGCTTCAACGCTTGTTTTTCGTTGATTCGTGGCAATTCCAAGTCATGAGACCTGAGTTTGCGCTTTGTGCCATAGAAATAGTTTCCAAGATCCGCTTTATGAGGCTTATTGATCTTTATAACCATCGTAAAGAAGATGGAGATGATATCTCATGTGTGTTCGAAGAATTTTCTTCGTGTATTATGATTGCAGGTCATGTTTCCGGCCGCCTCCTGGAGAGGTGCAGCGCCGTAGTGACCGTGCTACCCACTCGTAATGAACGGCGGAATTCTCCTCCAGCATCCCTGGAGGAGGATCTCTTGCCTCTTCGTTCTTGAACTCAGGAGGCTCGTCAATGCCCTTGTCAATCATGACAAGGAACCTAGTACCAGAGGAATGACTGCTTCCCCTGTTTTGCGCGACTACATACGTCGGAACAGGTAGTTCCTCTGGTACGTATCTTGATCAGACAGGGGTCTTGTCAGATCCTGAGATCTTGGACGTATGACCACCCAGACCATTGCCGCCAGGGATGCAGCTAATGGCGAGTTGATCTCTTCGCAGAAGCATCCTACTTGCTACAGATCTTTGGCCGCAGATCTGCGTATCGCATAGCCGGTGTTAGGACCGTTGGGTTCATCCTTTCTCAGTCAGGATTCCCTCGGTGTGTCACTGCTGGCTTGTCAGTTACTTTTCGAATGCATTGTAAGCCATGTTGGCTGCGTAGTTAGATTTGAGCTTTTTCGCTTGTAAGCTGTTATCTAGACAGATGAGTTGTAAGTCTTTTTGACTCATAATGATAAATGGCTTTTGTATCATCTGCTGTCTCATTACAACAAAATACAATTTCTCATGCGTATCGACATATTTCGCCTTGTGTAATGCTATATACATACTTCGCATTTGCTATCTGCCTCATTAGTTCGCAGATGTATTATTAGATCGTTCGAGATCGTGTATTCGCAGCTGTGCCATCTTGGCAGATGGGCTTGTGATTTGCTTTCAAATTCAAATGTAAGTGCTATCATATCAGATAGACCTTTGTAGATCACTTGGGATCATTTCGGATGATGTTGCTATCACAATAGATAGGCTTAAGGACGAATTTTAGATCGCATTCGTATGTTGCTGTTACCACAGCAGATAGGCTTGAAAGATTGTTCTACGATCACGTTACGCATATATTGTTAGCATGGCAGATAGGTTTTGGAAGATCAATTAAGATCGTTTTTCGCATGAGTTTCTATCGTAGCAGATAGGCTTTAGAAAATCAATTAAGATCATTCCGCGTAGGCTGCTATCGTGGCCGATAGGCTTTAGAAGATCAACTAAGATCGTATCTGCATATGCTGCTATCGTGGCAGATAGGCTTTGGAAGATCAATTAAGATCGTTTTTCGCATAGGCTGCTATCGTGGCAGATAGGCTTTAAAAGATCCATTAAGATCGCATTTCGCATAGGTTGCTATCGTAGCAGATAGGCTTAGAAGATCAATCAAGATCGTATTTCGCACAGATTGCTATCGTAACAGATAGGCTTAGAAGATCAGTTACGATCGCATTTCGCAAAGGGTGCTATCGTAGCAGATAGGCTTGGAAGATCAATCAAGATCGTATTTCGCATAGATTGCTATCGTAACAGATAGGCTTAGAAGATCATTTAAGATCGCATTTCGCAAAGGGTGCTATCGTAGCAGATAGGCTTAGAAGATCAATCAAGATCGCATTTCGCAAAGGGTGCTATCGTAGCAGATAGGCTTAGAAGATCAATCAAGATCGTATTTCGCATAGATTGCTATCGTAACAGATAGGCTTAGGAGATCAGTTAAGATCGCAGTTGTACAGATTGCTATTGTGGCAGATAGCCCATTGTTAACAGTAATAACAATCTTAAATAAAGCAACATAAACAGTTAGGAATATGAAGTTCTCATTTGGGAGAACCCTTTTATTATAATGCTCTCACGTGGGAGAGATAAGATTACAATTCTCTCATATGGGAGAGGAGATTGTGTAAATCATAGCCATACAAGACATGAAGCAACGTTATAATAAAACGCATGAAATGAGAGAAGTCAAGGATAGTACTTCTTAATCCAGCGCAGGTTGACTGAACTCGGGGTTGAGGTTGTTCCGTGCAACCTTCGTATGCTGCAGTAGCCACTGTCAAAGACTTCTGTGACTTCGAAGGGTCCTTCCCAATTGGCTGCAAACTTTGGGTGAGCCGCTTCTCGCATGCAATGATCAGATGCGCGCAGGACCAAATCTCCAACCGCGAAATCTCTTCGCTGGACTGTCTTATTGTAAGCACGAGCGATCCTTTCTTGATACCGCTTGTTGGTCCTTTTAGCTTGTTCTCGCTTTTCCTCCAGCAAGACTAAATCATGATCGCGTTGATTGTCGTATAGTGCGTGAAAGGCCAATCTCGCCGAATTGACTCTCACCTCCGCAGGTACCACTGCCTCGGCCCCGTAGCATAGTAGGAATGGTGAAGCCCCCGTGGGTGTCCTTGGAGAAGTTCGGTAAGCCCACAGAGCTATGTTTAGAGAATCGGCCCATTTCTTGTGGTCATCTGCGACCATCTTGCTCAAAATCCTCAACAGCGTTTTGTTGGTCGCTTCGGCTTGCCCGTTCCCCTTCGGGTAGTAAGGGGTGGAACATATTTGCCTGATGTTGTACTCTGCTAACTTCGCAGCCACCTGGCGATTAACAAAAGGAGTACCATTATCTGAAAGAATGGTGTTTGGAATTCCGAACCTGTATATGATGTTTTCTTGGATGAAATTGACTACAGCTAGCGCATTTGCCATCTTCAGTGGTATCGCCTCCACCCATTTGGTGAATAGCTCAGTTGCGGTGAGAATGAAATGATTCCCATGCGAAGTTGGTCGGATGGGACCAACGAAATCCATTGCCCATGTATGAAATGGCCATGGCGTTCCCAATGCATGTAGATCCACAGCAGGAGCGTGTACTAGGTTTCCTTTGAATTGACACTCCTGGCAGCGTCGTACTTTGGTGCGACAATCAGCCTCCATCGTGGGCCAGAAATATCCAATTGAGAGGAGCTGTCTGCATAATTTCGCACCTCCTTGGTGTTCCACCTGATGAGAAAGGTCCATGACTTCTTGTGCTTCTCTGCCGTCTAGACATCGCAGCAAGTTGCCCTCATGACCTCTTCGCCAAAGCAGGTTTTCTTGTACTACATATCGAGATGCTTTCCTCTTCAATTTCTCAGCTTCTTTTCTCGATTCGGGCACGGTGCCCTGGGTGAGAAAATCAAAGAGTGGCTTCCTCCAATCCGTTTCATCATCAGTTAGAGCGATGAGTAGAGAATCTTTGATCAGTGCGCAACTTTCGCACTTCCCCTGTATCAGGGCCGCGACTGTTGACATGTCTGGCCAATGAATGCCATATCTCTGAGCCTTCCGATAGATTGACACCTCACTTTCTCCGCAAGCATGTTGGTGAATCCTTTCTAACAACAGCTGTCCCTCTTGCTCGGAGACGCATCGCATGAGTATTCCGCCAGGACCCTTGTAGTAAAGGGTGTTGTCATGTATGCAGTACCCCTTTTGTGAGTGCCCAGCTTTCACTGCTCGTGCCTTCTGCAATAGCTCGTAGGACTGCTTTTCTCCAGTCCGTGTCATCCATGTGTTCGTCGTCGCACGCATCTTCTGTCAATGCTGACGATGTTCGCACTTCGATGGAGATCCTTGCGGGACATTTGTCTGTACTGACCTTAGATCCCAAGGTGGCCAAAGCATCTGCATGCCTGTTGTCTGCTCGGGGCTTGTGCTTGTACCTCACATCGCAGAACTGTTGCACCAGCTTCTGTACCAGAGTTCGGTAGGACAGAAGGTTTATCTCCTTCAAACCGTATTCGCCCGAGGCTTGCTTGACAATCAACTTGGAGTCTCCCATGACCGTCAGATTGCTTACTTCCAAAGCCTTCGCCGCGCGCAGTCCCGCATGAGGGCTTCATATTCTGCCTCGTTGTTGGTGACTGGGAAGTCGAGCTTTGCGGACATCTGTATGACCTCTCCATCCGGCTTGGTCAAGACTATCCCAATGCCCCCGCATTTCCTTGTTGACGACCCGTCGAAATGGAGCGTCCAATAGGGCACGTCGATTGCATAGATTTCAGGTCCTTCGAGCTCTTCTTCGATCACGGGCTCGTGACTGTTGTCGGGGAACACAGCCAACAAATCCGCTACCGCCTGCGACTTGATCGCTCGCGGTCGCACGCATGTGATATCGTATTGAGAGATGGTCATGTACCATTTTGCCAATCTTCCTCCAGGAGTAGTGTGAGTAACAGATATCGTATGGGATCGCTTTTGGTGACCACTACCACTTTGTGCGACGCAAAGTAGTGTTTCAACTTCTCTATCACGAAGAACAAGGCAAGGCAATGACGTTCGATGTCTGTGTACCTTGATTCAGCAGGCTGCACAATGCGAGAGATGTAGTAAATAGGCCTTTCTTGGCCTTCGTACTCCTGAGCCAAGAGCGCTCCTATGGACCTCCTTGTTGACGTCAGATATAGCAAAAGCGGTGATCCCAGTTGAGGTGCGATCATTATTTTTGAAGATGTCAGCAGATCCTTTAGCTTTTCGAACGCAGCTTCGTGCTCCGGAGTCCAGCTATATACGGCATCTTTCTTGAGAAGGGCACTAAAACAGCAGGTGATTTCGACAATAGCTGGGATGAATCTCCGCAGATATGATAGCTTTCCCAAAAATGTCTTCAAGGGACTTTGGTTATGGGGCGGCGTCATGCCAGTGATGGCTGATACTTTTGCAGGGTCAGGTTCGATTCCTTGGCGATGAACCACGCATCCCAAGAATTTCCCTGACGTTACCCCGAATGCGCACTTCATGGGATTCATTTTCAGTTGAAAGCGTCTACATCTATTGAACACTTTCCGCAAATCCGCGAGGTGGTCTGCTTCCTGCTTGGATTTAACCACTAGGTCGTCCACATAAAATTCCACTTCCTTGTGCATCATGTCGTGGAACAGGGCCATCATGGCCCGCTGATAGGTTGCACCCGCGTTTTTGAGATCGAACGGCATTACTGTGTAGTTGAACACCCCCACCGGAGTGATGAATGCAGTTTTCCGCGCGTCTTCAGGGTCCATCTTGATCTGGTTGTAGCCGCTGAAGCCATCCATGAAACTGAACATGCGATGGCCCGCTGTTGAATCGATAAGAAAATCGATGTTGGGCAGTGGAAAATCGTCCTTTGGGCAGAAACGATTGAGATCCCGGAAATCCACGCAGATGCGAAGCTGTCCGTTCTTCTTTACTACTGGCACAATATTGGCCAGCCGTGTGGGATGGTGATTCGGCTCTATGAACTTGGCATCCAGGATTTTGACAATCTCCTGTTTGATTTTCACGTTAAGCTCCGGCCTGAAGCTTCTTGTGCTCTGCTTTACCGGTTTAGACCCTGGGATGATGTCTAAACGGTGCATAGTGATGCTTGTATCCAGACCTGGCATCTCATCATACTCCCATGCGAACACATCCTTGTATTCAGTTAGGAGCTGTAGCAGTCCTTGCTCCTCCTCACTTGTGAGGTCCGCACTTAGAAAGACTGGCCTTTTCTTTTCCTCGTTCGGGCTGAGGAATACTTCCTTTAGCTCTTGCTTTTGTGGTCTGGGCCTATCTTCCATGCATTCAGGTGCTTCTTTGAGCTTCTCATCCGGAGTGCCCGGCATTGGCTTTTCCGTTACCGCAATCTGCTCGATTTGGTTGATTTGCCCAGGGATATCCCCATGCCCGTGTGAGGACATCCCCGCGCACCTTCATATGCGATAGCACTTCTTCCCATTGGCGTAGAAGCTCTCTATCTCCTTGCCTTTGGGGTCATGCTTTGCAATTCTCTTCAGAGTGTACACGTTCTTTCGATGGTATGCGATTCGCGGCGCCTCTTCGCGTGTAGGCGGCTTTTCTTTGGCGTCTTCCCTTGTCACCATTACTCCCGCAGGTGACTGGTCCTTGATGTCCTCCCATAGAGGTAAAGGAGTAGGGTTGAATGGTCCCGGTGTTTGCTCGTCCGCCATCTCGGTGAACCACACTGCCTCGCTAAGATGCGCTTCATCCAGGTTGAATGGATTCGTTGAAGCCGGTATCTCGACTATTCTGTCGTTCCAGATAGCTTTCATGACTTGGTGAGCCGTTGAAGGAACCGCGTCAAAGCGGTGAATCCAGGCTCGACCTATGATCATGTGATACGTAGTGTTCGCATCTATGACATAGAACTTTGCTGAGCACTTGATTTTGCCAATCTGAACGCCCAGACGGATCCATCCAATCGTCATTCTAGAGTCGCTTCCAAATCCCATCAGCGGAGATGGACGCCTGACAATCTTGTGCTCCGGGATCCCTGCTAGCTTCAGTGTGTGGAGTGAAACGACATTGACCGCTACTCCTCCGTCTACAAATGCTCGTTTGAACTCGACACCATTGATGATGGCTGTCACATACAGAAGCCTCTGGTGGCTCGCATCTGTCCTTTTGTCGCTGGCAGAAAAGGTCATAATCTTTTCTGTAGAGCGGGACGCCCTGATGACTTTCCCGTTGGAGACTACAAGATCCTCCTCGTAGTCCTCTGCTATCCTCAAGATTGCTTTCGTCATTTCTGTCCGGCACTTCTCCGAGAAGTTCATTTCGTCGATGAATCTGCTGAAGCCGTGCGACCCCTTCATCCGGTCGGCACGTTCATCCTCTGTTTCTACACTGTAGTCCTCGTCATCATGGACTTCGGCAATGATGGGTAGACCATCCTCTGCGACTTCTTCTAAGTCCACAATCGAGATCATGGCGACCTCTTTGCCTTTTGAGTCTTGCTCCGCATAGACAGGAAGTGGATTGTTGCGCACATCCTTCCTGTGATCGCTGACGATCAGCTCGCCGTTCTTCATCTTCTGGTTGAATACAATCCTGAGCTTCTTACATTCCGCTGTAGGATGCATGACCTTGCCGTGGTATTCGCACCACTTCTGGTCCCTCACCATCTCCTTGGAGGGTATCTTCTCGAGCGGCGGTAGGACACCGTCCTTGCGCCATTGTCTGCAGAGGTCGCTTGCCTCCTCCACCGAACATGGCAGAGGTGGTACGTCGAAGTTCACAACCTTCGCTTGCTTCTGGGGTGAAACTGTATTGACCTCAGCTTCGCGTCCCCTCTTGTAACTGAATCTCCCGATTTTGTAGGTGGTACCGCTCGCAGATCGCTCCGGAGCGTTCTTCTTCTTCTGCCTCTCAACTATAGGCTCGATGTTCTTCGTGCATTCGATTAGCTTTGAAAACGTAGGTGTTTGCAAGTTGATGAGCATACCTTTGTATTCATCTCGCATGCACTGCAGGCATATCTCTACAAGCCGACTTTCGAGCATTGGATCTTTGCATTCCAATGACTTCGCCCTGAATTTCTTGATGAAAGTGATCCCGTCCTCCTCGCGCTTCTGATACATCCGCGAGAGGTGGATCATCGTCACCTTTTCTTCCATCTGGAAGAACTTGGTATAGAACTTCTGAACCATGTCGTCCCAAGTCTTCAGTGATCCGGCCTCCAACGTTCGGTACCACTTGTACGCTACGTTTCCCAAGGATTTTGGGAACTCTCGCATCAGCAATTTGGAATCAGCTCCGTATGGCCCCTTGAGATCAATGAAACGCATGACATGCTCACGAGCGTTCCCATTGACATCCTCGAACTTGTCCCATTTAGGAGCCTTATACCCCACCGGGTTAGGCATGAGATAGATCTCCCGCGGGATGGGTGGATCGTTGTCTAGCTTCGGGATAATGGTATCCGCGAATGATTGGTGAGCCAGAATAGTGTCCATGCGCTTCTGCAGAGACGTCATGCATTCTGGAATGCTTCCCTCGGTAGCAGAAGGAGGAGTTGCCGCAGGCGGAGGCGACACATATGCCGCCTGAGGATTGGGGACATATTGGCCGCTCGCATGGCCCCAGGTCGCCGTTGACGGAGGCAAGGGATATTGTGACGCCGAATTGGGTACTAATTCCAGAGGCTGAGGAGTATGAGCAGTGAGAGGCAACACCTGAGCTGTTGATCCTTGAATTGAAGGCAGCTGTGTAGTCGCTGGTGGAGTCTGCAGATTAGGGTTGGGAGGTGTGGCTGACACTCCCAGTCCTGGAGCGGTAGGGGCTCCTCCTCCTTGAGAGACGGCGGTGGCCGATGAAGGGTTTGGCGCGAGGGTGCCCAGAACGGCCAGGATCCATTCTAGCTGCGCAGACTGAGCCTTGAGAGCTTTCGCCTGACTTTGGACAGTGGCGTCCAAGGATTCTAGCGTCGGTGCCTCGCCGGGGGTCGTAGGAGTGCGGCGGGTCTCCTCTCCTGAGGCAGCTTCGGTGGAAGGCGATCTGTTGCTAACATCATCCTCCTGAGACATGGTTGCTTTTGTTGGTAAGTTCACGTCGGGTTCACCAAAATGTGCACAAGAGATTCCGGCGGGGAGACCTCCGTGTACACCGTATGTAGAGGATCAGAGATAGCACAGGAAGAGTTGGGTTGTGTGTAGGGAGAGAGTAAGGCAGTAGTAATGTCTGAGAGAGAGACAGAGGTTTGGCAGAGCTGCCGCGTATGGCCAGTGTGTTCTCCTTTGTATGGAAAGGTTAACGTCCTATATATAGCAGGGAACGTGACCGTTGTAGTGTGGTTAATGCGCCCATTAATGGCGGCTTAATTAGCTTAACCACAACGGCACGTTCGTCCTTATATATAGGGACCGTTACAGCACGTTATGCGCGAATACCGGAACCGTTACGAGGTTGACCGGGTTTGACCGGATTGACCGGGTTTATGGAGCTCGTGCCATAAATCTCTCAAAGCAGTTACTAAAGGTCGCGCGCGGGCTTGGCTCGCACGCGACAGGACTTACTCTAGCCTCCAAACCACTAAGTCCCTACAAGTCCCGTGCAGTGGTATGCGAGGGCTCTGTCTCGCAGCCCCCACATGGATCAGCGCGGCTGGTGATCCAGTGTGTGTGGAGCACAATATGGTGTGCTGGATGGTTGCCACGTGGTCAAGATCTGTCAGCTCAGAAAGCACTATCTACAGCCGTACATATGTAGTTACCACTGAGATGAAGCACAATTAAAAGCAAGAAACTAAGCCTAGCACTCCGACGACAACCGCTCTCTCCTACGAGGTCGATGTCTACAATCACACGTATAACGTACTCGTTACAACCAATCACACATGCATAATAAAAATGCAAACCTACATGTACATAGTCATAAATTTCACTAATGCACATATAATGATGTCTAAATATCAAAACGAGTCCAACAAAACACCTAGAAGTTCAAAAAGTCAAGTTTTCTAAAAAATGTAAAACTACAATTCTGGACAGAATTGTAGCTCTGACTTTGGAGCCATATTTACCATATCAAATCATCTCCTAAAATTTTGAAATTAATGTATGATGAACCTACATGTGTCTAATTTCAGAAACACCAAGAAAATCATGCATATCTATTATAAAACTCAAGTTACAAAAATAACAAACACTGCTATGCAGAGACAAGTTTGGAAGAAAGTTTAAACTTTGAAGAACAATCAATACTACTTGAAGAATAGAAAAAATGCCCATATTCTCCAGAATGAATCCCTTATGTGTCTAGTTTCATCACAAGAAAGATTTGGTGCCATAGGTTTCTGGAAATGAGATTTTTAACAAAAATGGTAAAACTTGTCCAAAAACAGAGTTTCAGAAAACTTGCAACTTAGAATGAGCATATCTCCCTAACCAAAAATGCTATGAAGTTGAATTTGTTTTCAAAATGACCCTCTATGAGTCTAGTTTCAGAATATGAATGATTTAAAAATTCTACAGAGACAAAATTTATAGATAATATACGTTTTTCACAAACTGGTCAGATTGTAAAAGTGTGCAATTTTCACCTAGAGCACTTAAAACATGATCAAATCAATTATATGACACATGCAACTTATAGAGACTTGATTTTCACCCAAATTACATCATTTTAGGCATTAATTAAGACTTTTACATGCTCTTGACACAAATGATTAAATTTTTCTTGACATGCAAGTGCAACTACCAAGATTTTTACAAAGTGCATATGTGTTTTAGTGTGAGTTTCATGAAATAGTCAAAATTTTGGAGTCAATCACATGATCTAACCATGAAAATGAAGAATCAAGCATGGAGATGAAGAAAACTAAGAGGAAATTTCATCAATCAAAGCAAAAGATGGACATGCATGAATGAATTCAAGACTAGAAGAAAGTTTACCCAAAGGTTCAAGAAATGGTGGAGGAAAAAAGTGAAATTGACCTTCAATCCTTGAGACGAACGATGAAATAACTCCCCTCCATGGTCATACTATGCTTGGACTAAAAAATTTCATGTTGGAGGCTTGAAAATGAAGATCTGATGGTGTTTTGTGAAGGTCAACACCCAAAAATGGGAATGGAGATATTGAGAGAGAGAAGAAAGCATGTATGTGTGTTCTTGAAGAGAAAATCATATGAATAATTGAGGGAGAAAGAGATAGGAAGTTGTGGTGATGAATGGGATGAGTGATGGTGAGTTGGTGTAAGTATAAGAGTGTGTACATGTGTAGATTTTCATAAGTAGTGTTATTTTAATAGGAGTAGAAATAAGAATGAATTATTTTATTGGTGTTGACCAAAGTGATGGAGGGGGTAGTTGGTTGTAATTAGAACAAAATTAGAGGAGTTGTGGATAGGGCTAAAGAATTGATAGCCAAAAATTAAGGGGTAAAAAAATGCAGTTAAAAAGTCTTCCAACACCATAGTTGGGGTAGGAATTGGATTACCAAGAGAATGAGGGTTGACATGCAAATACAAGAAATTTAAGATAACTACAAAATTCCATATGCAAGAGGGGTATAAATGAGAAGTGCCAAAAATTGAGGGGTGAAAAGATAATTTTCAATTAATAGCTCACACATATAAGTTAATTTTCATAAATAATAAATTTTCCAGAAAATTTCAAATACACCACTTTGTATATAAATGTTAAAATCAAATTTTAGAAAACTACAAGTATATCTCAAGTATACAAATAAGTTTCGTATAGTATCATCCAAGTTTCAAAAACTACAAAATAACCCCAAATTAAAAATTGATATCATCATAGATGTCAATTAACACCATTATACTTTAAAATTAAGAAAATTCATTGATATGTTTGAAATACTAATTTCTATAAATTTTCACATATTTTTCTGAAATGACCAAATAACCCCTTACTTAAATACGGGGTATTACAGCTGATGTCATTGGAGGGTCTGCAACTGACGACGCTACCCAGGATGCCCCTGTTCGCGGCCGCATGCCGTCCGCTCCACATTCGCAATCGACGACCATCCCGCAGAGCCCACCACCGACATTGCTTCCCCAAACGCTCCGACCTTCTTCCCCGATGCAAGCGGAGTCGCTGAATCCACCCACAGCGCCGACCCTACTCCCGTCGTCTATCCCCTCGCCTATCCCGCCGCAACTCCCAACCGGCCGCCATAGTCTGGCAAAGGTGCCTTCGAGACCTCTAGATCCGCGGAAGAACAAGAAAACATTGGTCGCTGCCTTCTCCGGCACACCCTCCCTTTGCCCGGTTGGTTTCACCAGTAATAATGGCCAGTGACAGAGCCAGAATTTCATCTCCGGGGGGGGGGGGGCACAATTCTTCAATATTTTTACTCGTATTTAAAGATAAAGGAACATTAAATATCAACAAAGACATTGTAGGCCTTTTGGCTTAGCTTGTAAAGCACTCTTGTAATGACTACGACCACGAGGGTTTGAGTCTCCTCGTGCACATTTTTTTTTTTATTTTATGTAAAAAAAATTGAAAGTGCGCATGGGGTGGATCGAACCTGTGACACTATGGATATTTTACCAACTACACTGGACACGCTTTTGGGATGGATGGGGGGGACACTTTCTTATTTCTACAGAGGCACCCCCACCCCCTACATGGCTCCGCCCCTGGGCCCTGACAATGGCCACCCAAGCTCTCAGGTGGACTACTTCTCCAACCTGATGAATTTCACTGCCCGTCCTCCTGATGGTGTTAGGGCTAGGGCTCCTTCCACTTGTGAGCTTCAATCCCGTATTGGGCCACACAACTCATTTGGGTCACACACCTCAGTTGTGAACTGTATAGAGCCACTTTCAGCCTTTGGACCCAACACCAACTATGCATCCTCTTCCAAACTTGGGCCCAAACGCCACAAAGAAGCCCATTTATTCTTATGCACCCATACCTCCAAAAATGATTATGCCAGACATTACTACGCGGAGGATCGATTTTCGGCCCCTGACCCTCCAATTTTTTGGGTACTTACCCGCTTACTTGGACCGTTAAAGTCCACGCGTACTACAATTTTTGAAGATTCCTACAGCAGAAAGGCTCAATTGGGTTGCAGAATTGTAGACGGTGGAAGCCGCTCGTTGGTTTCTGTGGAAGAGGAAGTTTTTTTTTTCACAACATGTGACACTTTCTTAGATGAGGTCGAAGAACGCTTTCAGCAACCGTCTTCTTATCACTCTTATTATTAATCGTTTCACCTTGCGCACAAGGTGAATCTCAACGGGGGAGGAGCTGATACTGGTCACCCGTATCATGATCGTATTCACTATCATTTATTTGTTAATTAGTTATTTTATTTAGTTAGTAGTTAAATAGTTGGTCCGAATTTTCTTTAAACGGTTCTTTCCCGGCCCGTATTGCCGAACAGTTTAGGTGTAAGAGTAGGTTTGGTTTTATCTATTTAAGCAAGTGTAGTTTTCAGTATTTTTTATCAATGAAAATTTTAAAGTTTAGAGTGTGTTGAACGTGTTCGTGTGTTGGAGAACCAGAGTGCCTCTAATAGCTCCAAACCCGATACTTCGTCTAGAACATCACTTCCAGCTAGATCTGGAACCGTTTTGGAAGTGGTATGTCCATTCAATTTCTGAACTTATCTCTTCTCAAAACAAAGACTGTTCTTTTGTAACTTTACTGTTCCTCCTCCTTGTGAACATAGCCTTCCATTCTTCGGCTTTCTCCTTCTCGAGTATCAGCCTATTGACTTCATCTTCCACTTCTGTCAAGTCCGTATGAGTTCTACCAGCACGCCGATGATGAATTTTGTCCACCAAAGTCTTCGAATTGCCTTCGAGGATGCATTTCCAGACTTCTATTCTGATGGCAAGATCAGTGGCCTCGTTCGCCGCTCTAGCCTCCGCTTCTTTTGCCGACGAACAGATCAATGTGGCAATAGATCTGGCAGCTATGAGCGTCCCTTCGTGGTTTCTGATGTAGTAAGGGACTTTGCGGAAAGAATTGTTCAACCCCTCCTCTTATGACATTCCTGCCACTAGATGATTCAGACTGGAGCCAATATATAATACTTCAAATTTGAAACAAATTTAACAATTTTCAAGGCAAATCCAAAGATCAAAGAAAATCTAGATAAAAAAAGCTCAAGGTAATACAGTCCATTAATGGAGGGGGAGAGATATTCATCTTCTTTCTTCTCATTTCCGGATTCAGTTGGTTGAGCAGATATCCCTCTGCTACTTTTCCCCATTTTCCAGATTAAGTTGGTTGAGAATAACTTAATTTGTCCTCCTTTACTTTTCTCTTTTCCAAACCAAATCATCAGCCAGATCAGATATTTTACTTAAATTTGACCACAAACAATAAACAAATGTCTCACTTAGCCCACTAGCGAAATCATACTTAGCGCACTAGTTGATGCCTTGTTTTGTTCTGATAGACATTGGGTGAGTTTGGTATAACTTATTTGAAACTTAAGTTGTCTTATACATAGTTTTAAAAACCGGACCGGACCGGCCGGTTCGACCGGTTCAACCGGTGAACCGGTGCCTAACCGGTCCGGTTAGTCTTCTAGACCGCTTGTGCAGAGAACCGGTCAAAACCGGTCAAAACCGGCCGGTTTTGACCGAACCGTTAAACCGGCCGGTTTTCACCAGTTTTTCCGATTTTTGCAAAAAATATCGAAGTTCCAAAAAAGCCCCTGATTTGCCATAAAAAATGAGGTCAAAATTGTACTTTCCATTATAAAATTAGTTCCTTACCAGGTACTAACCCTAACTCCTGAAGTGTAAACCCATCTCCTTCAAAAAAACAGAGAGAGTCAGAGGCCACATTTGAAGCGGCCACAGCCGCACAGCGGCACAGTCGCTCGTGGTGGCGGTGCTTCTGTCAAAACAAAGCATCGGTTGTGGCGACGGTGACAGAGGCTGTTGGAGCTGTGGGTTTGAAACTTTGAATATTGTGCAAGAGCGAGGTAGGTGCGATCTGAGGAAAATATGGGCGTAGAGGGAGAGAGGTGGGGTGAGAAGAGAATGAGGTCTGAAAACATGAGAGAGAGGGAGATGGGGCGAGAAGAAAGAGGGGTGAGAAGATAAGAACAAATTAAATCTGCACAAACCAAAACATATGCAGCGATGGTGGTGATGCTATCTAATGCCACATCATCATTTGCTTTTTTTTTTAAATGTTTCCCTTTTTGAAAAATAAAATGATATATTAGGTTTATAAATGTAGATATTGTTGTATAATTCAACCAATATTTTGACTATATTTGAGTTTTATGCTATATATTATATAAATTTATTACACATTTATATAAAATATATAATTATGTAGGTTTATTTGCTCAAAAAAAAATAATTATGTAGGTTTACAAGTTATATTTAGGTTTGATCTACTAAATATACGCTATAATATAAAGTTTGGTCAACTAGTTGGTCATATTTGAGTTTACAAGTTATATTTTACTTACAATTAATAAATATTTATATAAAAATAAATACATATATATTATTTAATAAACGTGCGATTGAACCGGTCCGACCACCGGTCCGACCGGTCCGACCATGAACGGGTGCCTCACCGGTTCGATGGCCGGTCAGGTTTTTAAAACTTTGGTCTTATAAGTTTATACCAAAAAAGTTCATGACAAAAAAGATGAAGAAAAAATATATACGTGTTTGGTGTAAAAGTTGTTAAGCACAAAAGTTCAAGAAAAGATTCAAAAACCCAACTTTTTCTTAAGTTCATTTTTACACTATGAACTTATAAGTCCAAATCCAAAAATTCAGCTTATAAGTTGCATACCAAACACTGCTTATAAGTTGTCTTCAACTTATAATCCAGAACTGACTTATAAATTGCTTATAAATCATACCAAACACCCCCATTATCTTATTACGCAGAGACTTTTTGGTACTTCAAGAAAGCATGTGGTGTTCTACAACAAATGTGTGTATGACAATCATTGACAGTTTGTATAAATTGTGCACATTGGAACACTAAATGTCTCCTTATTACAAGGATGAAAGCCTCTTATTACTTTTTTTTTTTTTTTTGATAAATTCTAATTTTATTAACCAACCTCAACAACCATCAACAGAAAAAGGATCAAAACCGTTACAACAGGAAAGTCTAATAATATTTGGGAGGAGATTTATATCTATACTACCATTAAACCTACTTTTCCTAACCCAGTTTGCCACATCATGTGCTGGGTAGTTTAAGTCTCTGCTAACAAAATTGATAGACCTATTCTTCTGTTCCTTGCTCCATCTTTGAATGGCCTGGATTCTAGATTTTCTTTTCCATAATATAGCTTTTCCTCCTTCACATTCCTTGACAATAGATTGATTGTCAGAGCCACACCATATAGTCTCCCAATTCCTTCCTCTGGTCATTTGTATTCCCAGCTCCAAAGCTTGTAATTCTGCATCTTCTATGTCTTCATTAGACCACCATCTGCCTTCTGCCATTATCACATTGTAGTGTTCATTATACACAACAATTCCAATACCTGTAACCCCTTTTTTTATACTTGCATCACAGAATATGGCTAATCCTCCATCAATATTGGGTCTGGGAGTTCTATAACAGATTACCATGTTCCCTGCAATTGCAGAAGTCAGAGCCTTCCCATTGCTGCCTCCCAGATTCAGATGCTCTTTGTAGTTTTCAATAATGTTATCCGCCAAAATTTTGAGATTCAAACTCTTCCTCTCCAATTTCTCAAACAAAATTTGATTTCTAATATACCACACCTTATCAAAAATGATGCTCATCATAAGAGTGGACTTAAAGTCACTCTTGCCAGTATTGTCCCACTCCATCACCTTTTTCATTTTGTCAATTATGTTTTCACCTTCCAAATCTTCTGCTTTGATTCCCAGACATGCAAACCAGAGTCCTCTAGCTAGAGGACATGTGAAAAAAAGATGTTCTGGGTTTTCTCTTTCATGATCACACAACCAGCAGCCCTTTTCCATGTAACCAAATCTTCTGCAAATCAAGTTTTCCATAGGAAGAACATTAGCAGCTACCCTCCAGAGGGTCATTTTTAGTCTGTTGTGGAATTTGGACTTCCAGAGAGCTTCCCAGAATTTGGTCATGGAGTTGTTATCACTCACCTCTTTCTGAACTAGATAGCTGGCTTTAGCAGTGACTTTGCCAGTAGAGTTTCCACTCCATATCCATTGATCTTCACCTTTTTGGATTGGGATTTTTATTTCCATGATTGCTTCCTTCTCTTCATCATTCATCCACATATCCAACATGTTTTGATCCCAGGTACATTTCGTCCAATCAATCATTTCATTAACTGTTTTGGGGGCGTTCACCATATCATCTGGGGGCTTTGGTTTTGAATTCTCTAAGTTGGGTACCCAAGGATCTTGCCACACATTAATGTTGCTTCCATCCCCAACTACTTTAAGAGCATATTTTTCTACCACCTCCCTGCAATTAATGATGCCTTTCCAAAAGAAGGAGTCTTGATTTTTGATTTCTACATATTGAAAGTCAACTTTCCTGCAGTATTTCTTCAAGAGCTGCTGCACCCATAAACATTCATCTTTACACCAGATTTTCCATGCCAGCTTGCTTACTAGAGCTTTATTATAAATTTGGGCCTCTTTGAAGCCCAGCCCACCTTCAACTTTGTTATTGCACAGCTTCTTCCAACTTACCCAGTGGGCTTTCTTTTTCTGGTTAGTATTTCTACCCCACCAGAAATCTGCTTGTAAGGAGTCTATGGCTTTGAGAGTTTTGTTTGGCAGAAGGAACATTGACATGGGGTAAGTAGGGATTGAACTTACAGCAGCTTTGATGATAACTTCTCTGCTTGCATAAGACATCATTTTGGACATCCAGCCATCAACTTTAGTTGCCATTCTCTCAATTATCTTGTGGAAGATCTCATTTCTTGATCTTTTCAGAAACATAGGCAACCCTAAATACAGAGAATCTTTGCTCCCTCTCTTCAGCTGCAGGACAGTTTTGATTTTCCTTTTCATATCACTAGGGACATTTTTGCTAAAAAATACCCCAGACTTGTCCTTATTGGCACTCTGTCCTGACACTTCACCATACAACTTGAGGCATAGATTAATGAACTTAGCTTCTTCCTCATTTGCTCTAGCAAGCACAATCAAATCGTCTGCAAACATTAAATGGTGGATTGGCTGGCAGTTTCTGGCTATTTTAATCCCATGGATCCATCCTTGATTTGCAGCAAAGTTGAAAATTCTAGAAAGCATTTCAGAACACATGATGAAGAGGGTGGGGGACAGGGGGTCCCCTTGCCTTAGACCCCTGTTTGCCCTGAAATTGCCATGTGGACAGCCATTAATGAGCACAGAGAAAGTTGCAGTTTTCACACAGCTCATGATCCAACTGATGAATTGATCTGGGAAGTTGAGCCACTTAAGGACTTTCTGTATTAAGCCCCATTCAATCCTATCAAATGCCTTTTCCATGTCAACCTTGATGGCCATGAGCCCTTCTTTTCCTGACTTCTTACTCATAGTGTGCAGGATCTCATGGAGGAGAATAATGTTGTCTTGTATATGTCTTCCAGGTACAAAGGCTGCTTGGAATGGACTAATGAAACTCTCCAGATAAGGTTTAAGTCTATTTGTCAAGATCTTTGAGATGACTTTATAAATTACATTGCATAGGCTTATGGGTCTAAAGTGGGAGACTTTGGCAGGAGAGGAGTTTTTTGGGATGAGGGTTATGAAGGTGGCATTAAGGAAAGTAGGCATCACCCCTGATCTAAAGAAATCCACCATTGTGTCACAGAAATCTCTTCCCACAACTTCCCAGTAGTGTTTGAAAAAAAAGGAGGACATACCATCTGGTCCAGGGGCCTTGTAGCTGCCTATATTGAATAAAACTTCTTTGATCTCATCATGTGTAGGGATTCTGGTGAGCTCATCCCAGTCTTCAACTTTGACAACTTCATTTACTAATTCTTTGAGCCACTCATAAGGCTCCTAATCTTGACTAGCAAATAGCTTTGAAAAGAAATGGACAAACTCATCCCCAATTATTTTGGGATTATCTGTCCAAGTTCCATCTTCTTTTTGTAACATGTCAATTCTGTTTCTTTTTCCTTTTATTGCAGCAAGTGTGTGGAAATACTTAGTATTAGAGTCACCTTCCTTTAGCCATTGAGTTCTAGCTTTCTGTCTCCAAAGAATCTCCTTTCTCTCTAGAAGCTCCTTCCACCTATCTTTGAGTCTTTTTTCTTTCCCAAGATCAAGGTCATCTTCATTTTGCACAACTAGAAGTTCTTCACAAGTTTTCTGCATTTCTGAATCAATCCAGCCAAATACCTCTTTATTCCACTTTCTCAGAGCCATTCTTGTTTCCTTCATCTGTAGATACCAGGATTTGTTTCCATTTCTCTCCACTCCCATGCTCCATGCATTTTGGATGACATCCCAGCTGCTCTTATCTCTTACCCACATGGGTTCGAATCTGAAAGGCTTGATGCCTCTGACTTTAGAGAAATTTGTGTCCACCACTATGGGAATGTGGTCTGAGTTGCTAGCTGTTCTGTGCAAGATGGCTGCATTAGGGAATTGAGTTCTCCAATCACTGGTAGCAAATGCCCTATCCAATCTTTCTCTTATTAAGCCTCTCTTAGTGCAGCCATTTGCCCAAGTGAATTTGGCACCACTAAATCCAAGATCTATCAACCCTGCCTGGAAGATCAGTTTAGCCAGCCCCCCTTTGGAGCATTGAGCAACAGCCACACCTCCTCTTTTATCTTCTTGGACTAGCACTTCATTGAAATCTCCTACTACTATAGCAGGTAGATCACAAAGATTAATAATGTAGCATAACTCTTTCCATAACTCATTTCTCCTGTTAGTGTTGCAAGGTGCATAGATACAGTGGAGCATCCACATAGATTTGTTTGTGTCACCAGGTATCAAAACTGAGATCAAATAATTGGATTTGTATATGACTTCCATATCACAGTTTCTTCTCCAACCTAACCAAATTCCACCTGATTTACCCAGGGGATCACTTGCACAATAGGAATCAAAACCCAAACTGAGGAACTTTTTTTTGTGTTTTTCTTGACATACCTTTGTTTCTGCCAGAAATAGCCAGTCTGCTTGTTCCAGCTTTATTAGGGCTTTTGCCTGACGAACCACCGTGGTCTGCCCGAACCCACGGCAGTTCCACACCACGCCTCTCATGGCGCCCTTGGGGGCATGCTTAGGCTCGCCTCCTCAGCCACAGTAGTAGAGTCATCCGCCTTGTTTGACTTTCCCCTTTTGATAAAATCTTCCACAGTAATATTAACCCTTCTAAAAATACCATCAGCCCCTCTCTCAATAAATTTCCTTGCATCCATCAGCTTGTGGGTGATAAACGTTTCATTAGTATCTGGATCAATGTTTTCTTCATCAATAATTTCTAGCAATCTCTCAGGTCTCATGCCTGGATCGCCTCTTCTTTTGGCTTCTGGGTATTCAGTCAGTGTGACCTTCCTATATTCTCGCTTCAGCTGCAATTGTGTTCGAAAATTCTCCGCCATAAGCTTGTTTACTACCATTTGTCGAGTATCTCTGATGAATTCTTCGCGCTCAGAGTCGCTCATCTCTTGATTCTTCTGGTAGTTCTTGCAGGTACTGTCGTTTTCTTGTTTACCACAAATCTCTTCACCTTCTGTGATAATAGACTGATGATCTTCAAACGACATCGTGTTAGTAGGCTTGTCATGTGGGCCTTTGTAGTTGGGCTCACTTGAGATGTCTTGGATTTCTGGGCTGCCTATTTCCATAATCATTGGGCTCGCTCCAATTGGGCTTTGGAGTTTTTCAATTTCAATTTCAATGGGAAGGCCCAATGGGATTTTTAGGCCCATGAACTCAGGAACCCTAAAATTTCCCTCCACACTGGGAACCTTCCTTGGCTGCTTCCTCGTGACGTCCAAGAGCTCGTGGTTCCGTACAAACAGAGTACCAAAACGTGCCTTCTGCGAAAGCGCGTTTTTATTCTCCTGCAAATCTGCCTCGGGACCCGATTCTGCCACTTGTACCTGATAGTCCTTGATCCTTGCCACGTTGCCCATCTTGCTCACGCGCTCTCCCAAAGACTCCGTCCTTTCATTTTCATCGCTACGCGTCTGAGATTCACGCTCCGTCGCCCTGCTCTGCTCCGGCGATTCGTTGGAATCCCTTTCTGGCTTCTTCTTCTGGTACATCCTTTTTCCGTCTCTTGCTTTTAGATGATTCCCAAATCCCGAGTTCAACCCCTCTTCTTGTGTGAGGAATTTACAGATCTCTTTGTCGTGGCCTATTCTTCCACATCTAAAGCAGAGGCTGGTCAACTTCTCATACTGGAATGGGATCCAGCTTGGTACACCTGTAGTGGTCTGGAGGAAGAAACCCATCTCCAGTGGTTTCTCTGTGTCAATTCATACCCTTACTCTGATTGGAGACATCAGAGACTCTTCATCATTTGATTCATCTTCTGCATCCACTTCAATAACTTTTCCGGCAATCCCTCCAATCCTCTTCGCATTCTTGACAACGAGTTTCTCCAAAGGTAGCCTGTGTATTTGCATCCAGAAGTCGCAAAATATGAAGCATGTCTCCTCCGGTGCCATTTCCGGCTGGTATTTCTTGAACACCATAAGGTTATTTTGGACCGACCATGGAGATCCATTCCAGACCCTTTGGCAGTCCCTCTCCTCAGAGAAGTTGAAGATGAAAATGTTATTCCCAATCGCAGTAACTTGGAACCCAGATCTGAGCTTCCAAATCGTTTTAAACACCGAGTCTACAGTCATGAGTCTTGTTTCTCTTTTGGTTAAGATCTTGCCTAATAGGCAGGTTTTGCTGAGTTTGTCTATGGCTTGATCTCCATCCTCCAGGCTAACAAGCGCCGGAGGGGAGGAATCGCTCATCGTTAAACTCATCTTACTGATAGAGAGACCGCTGTTACACCACTAGACCGATCGGGAAATCGGACTTTAGCTCGCTGAGTGGACTCACTTCTTGGGCTACTTGTGAGGAATTCTCTCACTAGAATTCTCTCTCTAGCACCCAGACTTGAAAGCCTCTTATTACGAATGTGAAAGAGAGAAATTGCACCAGTTATCAAGGCTACACTAAATAGTAACACACACTATCAACGACATACTCACCTTGAACACAATATTGAAATAGATACTGAAATTATCCGCAAAAAAAAGAAATAGATACTGAAACATATTATCGGAACTTTGCAAACACATGAAAAAAAAATATGTTGTTCATAGCACATATCGGCATATGAGGAGATGTGCATATTGTTGCATGTAATCCTTTATGAGTTGTACGTTAATTGTAAATGATTGATCCGACAATTAGTAATGAATAATCCTACCCCATAAATGTGCATTGGCGAGTCTCATTGAAAAACACCAACATAATGGATGATAATATGGACTAGGCAATCACTTTTGCTCTCTCCCAAGAGCCTCTCCCACTGCTCATTGAGCCACAACCCTCAACCCAACTCAAAAATCATCAACTCAAAATCCAAACCAAAACCAACCTTTCGTCTTCTGCAATTTCTTTCTGATCTTGCATAAACTGATTGGCAGCAGCTTCCAATCAAGTTCTACTCTATTCATCTCTTTCTTCTTCTCTATCCCTCTTCCCTTATTACTCTCATTTGAGGCACCCCCATACCCCTAAGACCTATACAGTAATCATTTCATGCATTGTAACTCACGGCTAGTCTAATTTTTGCACCCTCCCGAGATTTGGCAATATTTTCTTGTGCATGCATTGGTTCCTTTTGATGCTAGCTTGTTTATCTCTCATTTCTCGCTAATCAAATCTTTTCATATCTTGGATGCAGGTTTCCTTCTCATTGTTTATATTATAGTGCTTTGATTGTTTGCTTGATCTAGTTTCATTTTATAGTCCATAGTTCATTCCAGCTTCAATATCTTTCTTAGCTTTTTCTATGTCTAATCCCTTCCAATTTGATGTTAGTAGTCCCTCTTCCAATGACTCCATGGAGGAAAGACTTGATGAGAGGGGGTCAGTGATTTCATTGAACCCTAACAGAGCCTTCACCTTTCGGGAAATCATGAAGCACACACTGGTAGGCAAATTTGTAGGTAAAACCTCTCTTTCTCCTCTTGTCATACAGCAAGCAATCTGCAAAGCATGGAAAACGTTTGGGTCAGTTTGGATTGAGAAGAAGGTAGATGTTTATCTTTTCCATTTTCAAAATCCTAAAGACAAAGAGTTCTTTCTCAACGAATCTCTTATCTCCCTGCATGGCCTTTCTCTTATTTTCAAAGAAAGACAAAATAATCAAGCTCTTTCTGAAGTTGAATTTTCTAAGGCTGATATATGGTTTCAAGTTCCAAACATTCCTCTTGAAGGTTTTGATCGAGATACGGTTGAAAAACTGGGTAATTTAGCAGGGGACTTGATAGTTGTTGACTGGTCATTTGATAGAGTTAGAGCATTACATGGTTTGCGCATTAGAGTTAGAATCTCTTTGGATCAAGCCCTAACCCCAGGGGCGTATGTTAATGTGCCAGGAGAAGAAGAAAAGAAATGGGTTTTTTTCAGGTATGAAAGAATTTTCAAGGTTTGTTACAGGTGTGGATGCATTGGACATGACAATAAAAGATGCAGTACTAACCTGGTAGAAGTCTTGGAGAAATTGGAGGCCAGATACCTGCAATCGCACCACCTATACTCCTATCCTTTCTATGTGAACCCTCAGAGGAAAATGTTTACTTACCTTCTCAGACTGCACTCTAAGCATGGCCATTTCCGAACGATGAAATTCGATACCAGTATAACTCCCATCTATGAGTTTCATGAAGTCCCAACACTCCAAGACCCCAGCCAAGGACCCCCTATTCCATCCAATCATCAAATCTCTGATCATTCTACCTCATCCACAGACTCTGCTAACTACTTTATCCCCCCCTCTGAACCGTACCACAATGAGAGCTCCAAAAAGCCAAGAATTGAGAGTGATCCTCCTTGTATAGGAGGAACCTCCACAGTGGAAGATCATCAGTCAAAACCCCCTCAAATTCATCAGTTACACCCCCAGACCGTTCCACTGGCCTCACAAATGCATGCATGTTTCCCAAGAGGTACCATAAATGTATCTGCTTCCCAACAGACGCAACCGGTCAATTTCCATGCCGATTGGTTCACTGATCTAGCATTAAATCGACGCATGCATTTGGGATTCCAAAGAGGCGACTCCTTGTTGCAAGAGCTTTGTAACCTACCCCCTATCTGCACTATAAATGCCACATCTCTGTCACAAAGTCAAGTTTCGCAGAATCCTACTACCTACTCTATCCCCTCTTCCATTCCCTCACATTCTCTGCCACAACCCACCATGGTGAGACAACTCCCAACAACCTTCAAAAAACTAAACCACACAAGCTTTGCTATAAGAGCCCCTGAGTTCTCTCCCACAGTGACCACTGAACCAGATTCAGAAAAAGCATAGAGAAGGCAAGATCTAGCAGAGATTGACAGGATGCTGAAAGAGAGTGGTCCATCAGTGCCAAAGAAATCAAGGGGTAAGAGGAGTGTAGGAAGAAGGAACAAGGAGTGGAGAAGAAACTGATTGCCAAGAAAGTCAAGGAGAAAGCCAAAGGGAAGATGCAAGTCAAGCCAAAAGCGCTTCAAATTCAGGCTCTAAAGAAGGCGGCAAAACCAAAAGAGGCAGTAGGGCAACAGTCTGCTGATCCCAAGGGGAAGGGTAAGAGGCAGACGACATCTTCCAAGCCAGAAACTATCAAAGGTACTCGTAATTTTTATGATTCATTTGCGCAAATTAACTTCAATCCCTTCTCTGACCATTTTTTCAAATTTAAATTTAAAAAAAGATGCAGACCTTTGAATGAACCTTCTCTAAATCACTCTTTTTCCTTCAAAAAACCTAAAATGGGCTTTGGGGTGGTTGTGCCAGAACAACCCCCAAGAGAGCCATGAGTCTTCTTAGTTGGAATTGCAGGGGTTTGGGTCAGGACTCTGCAATTCGTGAGATCTTCTCCCTGACCCGTCGTTTCAAGCCTGAGATCATCTTCCTTTCTGAGACTAAGCAGTCTGCCTCTTTCATTAATCGAAAGTTTGGGAAACTAGGTTTTCAAAATCAGTTTTCTGTCGATCCTTTTGGCTCTAGTGGGGGATTATGGTGTGCATGGCACTCTCATGTCTTCACCATAGTCCCCAAATGGTCCTCTTGTAATCTCATTCTGCTCGAACTAAATTTCAACTTCTCATACACCCAATCATGCTATATTGGTTTAGTGTATGGTCATCCTAACTTAGACAAAAGAGATGAAGTTTGGAAACAGTTCAATGAAATTTTACCCTTCAATAGCCCTCTGCTCATTATTGGTGATTTTAATCAAGTTTTGTTCCCTCATGATAAGTCTGGACCATGTGCATCTGTTATTAGGGGGGCTAATCAACTGTTAAACTATCTTCACCAATGGGGTCTGTTTGAGGTAAAAAACATAGGCCCCTGGTTTACTGTAGGGTTTTGATTCATGGATCGCACAACGGAAGCATAATCAAACATAAGCCATGCAAAACCCTCCAAGGATCACAAGTCTAGATGCATAACGATAGTAAAGGTAAGAAATCATAAACACACCTTTGGGTTCTCCTTGATGACTTCAAACGCGAATAATGTCACGTTCTCTATAGTTTATCCACGCCTAGAGTTGATCCTAGATCTCCCAAACTCCTTGGTGCTAGCCCGGAATAGGAAGAGGAAGAACGAATCACGCAAAACGAGACAAAAAGAGGCTTTCGGCCTCTTTTTGGCCGACGGGGACGAGGGCGGCGGCAAGGGGCGGCGTCGGCCCTCCTTGTTGCTTGCTCTCTCTCCTTTTGTTCACTCCCACTCTTGTTATGTTCACTAATGAGCATACGTTATTAGGAAGGAAGGAAGGAGAGTCCTTTATATATAGTCCAACAACTCCTTGTTAACTACCTAAAGGACTTATTCTAGTCCAACTAGATTTCAATTTAGTCCCTTCCTTGCAAATTAGTCCCTACTAAGTTTGCAAGGGTTTGCAAAGTGATCCTTCTAATTAATTATTCTAATTAATTAATTCCCAAATCTAGTTCAACTCTATATAGCGTGTGACCCCATAGGTTCTATCTAGTTGGTAGCAACTATTTGCTAATCTGGAGCGGTTTCTAGCAAAACATCCATTCTAGCCAACTAATAGAATAGTCATCTTGACAACCTTTGTACAAGTAATTGTCTCATCCCTTTTCCTCCATATCCGGATTGGAAACGAGACATACAAATCACACTCGTATATCCAATCCATAGTTTCTCGATCCATGGGAATAGCCTTATTCGTGCAAATAACATCAATATCCCATATTGATTTATTTGAGTATGGCCAGACATTCTATAAGCACTATCCCTCGAGTGGCCTAGGATATTTGCTCCCGTTATGTGGGAGGGGCAAATCCTCTCTACGTCCACTACGATCTCTAAGCTTGCTTCTCATTGTATCCAGTACACGTCTTTATAACTACCCAGTTACGGTGTAGCGTTTAACGCTACCAAGATCACAATGATCCACAACTAGAATATCTAGTGAATTCAAGTCTAAGGATGACAATACCATTGTACCCGAGAAGCACTTGTGACTCAACATAACGTATATGTAGCCTTCTCGGTAATGGGTCAATCCAGTGCAACATTCCGTAATGCACACCTATGTGTTGGATCGTGATATCTCCATATCAATCCAACCCCATACTAGTCTATAATGATTGTCCCATTTAATCATTATACTTGACTAGGGATATTTAAGATAAACAACACAATTGTAAAACTAAGGACTTCATTATATTAAATATCCAATAAATAATAAATGAATTTCTAGCCAATTACAAATTCATACTAAACTAGATTGCCTCTAGGGCATCTATTCCAACAGTCTCCCACTTGCACTAGAGCCAATCTGGCGCATATCGTATGCCCATACTCCTAGTGTGCCCTTCATGCTTCCACTGCGTGAGAGGCTTTGTAAGCGGGTCTGACAGATTATCATCTGTAGGAATCTTGCATATCCGAACGTCTCCTCTATCGATAATATCTCGAATCAGATGAAACTTCCTGAGCACGTGTTTGGACTTCTGGTGCGATCTTGGTTCCTTTGATTGCGCGATCGCCCCAGTGTTGTCACAGAACAACTCCACTGGATCCTCAATGCTAGGGACCACACCAAGTTCAGAAACAAACTTTCTGATCCAAACAGCCTCCTTTGCTGCGCCATTTGCAGCAATGTACTCAGCCTCTGTTGTAGAATCAGCTACCGTCTCTTGCTTGGAACTCTTCCAGCTCACCGCTGCTCCATTCAGGCAAAACACATATCCCGATTGTGATCTAAAGTCATCTCTGTCGGTTTGGAAGCTTGCATCAGTGTAACCCCTTACACGCAACTCTTCCTCACCGCCAAATATCAAGAAAGCATCCTTAGTTCTTCTCAAGTACTTTAGGATGTTCTTGACTGCAATCCAGTGACTCTCACCCGGATTGGATTGGTATCTGCTTGTCATACTCAAGGCATATGACACATCTGGTCTAGTACATAACATGGCGTACATGATAGATCCTATGGCCGAGGCATAGGGAATCCTACACATGCGTTCCTTCTCAATCTCATTGGAAGGACAACCACTCTTCGAAAGAGTGATTCCATGTGACATGGGCAAGAACCCCTTCTTGGAATCTTGCATGTTGAACCGTTTCAACACCTTGTCAATATATGTACTTTGACTTAGGCCTAGGAACCTTTTAGATCTATCTCTATAGATCTTTATACCGAGTATATAGGCTGCTTCCCCTAAGTCCTTCATTGAGAAACACTTTCCTAGCCAATCTTTAACAGATTGCAGCATGGGAATGTCGTTTCCAATGAGTAGTATGTCATCCACATACAAGACCAGAAAAGCTACAGAGCTCCCACTAACCTTCTTGTAAACACAAGACTCATCTTCGTTTCTGATGAAGCCAAACTCTTTGACCACTTCATCAAAACGTCGATTCCAACTCCTAGAAGCTTGCTTCAATCCATAAATGGATCGTTGCAGCTTACAGACTTTGTTGGCTTGCTTTGGATCCTCAAAACCCTCCGGCTGTATCATATACACGTCCTCGAGGAGATTCCCATAAAGGAATGCTGTTTTGACATACATCTGCCAAATCTCATAGTCGTGGTATGCTGCAATTGCAAGTAGGATTCGGATGGATTTGGTCATTGCGACTGGTGAAAAGGTTTCGTCATAGTCAATACCATGAATCTGTCTGAATCCTTTAGCCACCAATCGGCCCTTATAGGTAATCACATTATCATCCATGTCGATCTTCTTCTTGAAGACCCATTTGCACCCTATGGGCCGCGCCCCATCGGGTGGTTCCACCAAAGTCCATACTTTGTTGGTATACATGGATTCCATCTCGGATCTCATGGCTTCCAGCCACTTCTGAGAGTCTGGGCCATTCATGGCCTCTTCATAGGTAGTAGGCTCATCATCTATGAGCATCGTGTCACCGGAATCGGTTACGAGAAGTCCATACCTCTCGGGTTCCTGGCGCACTCTACTAGATCTACGAAGCTCTTGTGTTACCTGAACAGGTGGCTCCACAACTGCTTGTGGTTCCTGCTCATGTTCCATAATCGGTTCAGTGATTTGTGTTTCTTGAACCTCTTCAAGTTCTACATTCCTCCCACTTGCTTCTTTAGAGACAAATTCTCTTTCTAGAAACACGCCGGTCCGAGCAACAAACACTTTGTTCTCGGTTGGATTGTAGAAGTAGTATCCCTTAGTTTCCTTAGGGTACCCCAAAAATTTACACTTATCCGATTTAGGCCCCAACTTGTCTGATTGTAAACGTTTTACATAGACATCGCAGCCCCAAATCCTCATGAACGACAGTGTGGGACGCCTCCCACTCCATATCTCATATGGTGTCTTCATGACTGATTTAGATGGAACACGGTTAATGGTGAAAGCTGCACTTAATAGAGCGTAGCCCCAAAATGATGATGGAAGATCGGTTTGACACATCATAGACCGAACCATATCCAATAGAGTTCGATTCCTCCTCTCGGACACGCCATTCCATTGTGGCGTTCCGGGTGGAGTGAGTTGGGACACGATCCCACACTCTCTAAGATAGTCGTCAAACTCTTGGCTCAAGTATTCTCCTCCGCGATCCGATCGTAGAGCCTTGATACTTTTGCCAAGTTGCTTCTCTACTTCATTCTTGAATTCTTTGAACACTTCAAAGGATTCGGATTTTGCCCTCATAAGGTACACAAATCCATATCTACTGTAATCATCAGTAAATGTAATGAAGTAGACATAACCACCCCTGGCAGGCGTGGCAAATGGCCCACACACATCGGTATGTATGAGCGCCAATTGCTCACTAGTCCTCTCACCTTTCTTATTGAAAGGGGACTTTGTCATTTTTCCCAATAAACAAGCCTCACATGTCTCATATGATTCAAAATCAAATGAGTCTAGTAATCCATCCTTATGGAGTCTAGATACACGTTTCTCATTTATATGGCCTAAACGACAATGCCATAAATAAGCAGGATTTAAATCATTTATTTTAATCCGTTTGGTATTAGACAGGATTGCTTAGATCAAGGACATAAAGTCCATTAAATAATTGCGCACTAAAGTAGTGAATATTATTCAAATAAAAGGAACAACAATTGTTCTTTATTGAAATAATAAAACCATCCTTGTCCAAACAAGAAATAGAAATAATGTTTCTGCTCATAGCAGGCACAAAATAGCAATTATTTAATTCTAAAACTAATCCTGAAGGCAGAGATAGCTCGCACACGCCTATGGCCAACGCAGCAACCTTTGCTCCATTCCCAACGCGCAGATCTACCTCCCCTTTAGCCAATCTTTTACTTCTCTTTAGATCCTGCATATTTCGACAAATATGAGATCCACATCCAGTATCTAATACCCATGATGTAAAGACAGTTAAATTGACATCTACAACAAAAATACCTGGTGGTGGTGGAATCACTATTCCAAGCCTCTTGTCCTCCAGATATTTTGGGCAGTTCCTTCTCCAGTGTCCAGGCTGACTGCAGTAGTGACACTCAGCCTTAGTCACGGCCTTGGCAATGCCACCAACAGGCTTAAGGGCTGGTTCCTTGGACTTGGCAACTGACTTGCCTTTTCCCTTGGAGGAAGAGGCAAACCTTTTGCCCTTTCCTTTCTGCACCATCATAATGGCCTTGCCCTTACCCTTGTTGATGCTCTGTTCAGCCGTCCTCAACATGTTGAGCAAATCTGACAGTGGTTTAACGATCTCGTTCATGTTATAGTTCATAATGAACTGTCCATAACTCTCGGGCAACGATTGCAACACGAGATCGGTTGCCAACTCTTTGCCGACCGGGAACCCAAGCCGGGCCAGATTCTCCAAGTACCCGATCATTCGGAGAACATGGGGTCCCACCGAGTTCCCTTCTGCCAGATGACATTTGAACAGTGCCTTTGAGACCTCATACCTCTCTACCCTCGCCTGCTCTTGGAAGAGCTGCTTTAGATGTTCGATCATATCGACAGCATTCATGTTTTCGTGTTGCTTCTGAAGCTCAGAAGTCATGGTGCAAAGCATTAGGCAGGCCGCATCATTAGCGTCATCAACACGCTTTTGATACGCCTTTAAGGCAGCAGGTGTCTGGTTCTCAGGACCTTCTGGAACATGCTCCTCTATTGCGTACAGTTTCTTCTCTTGCTTGAGAACAATTCTCAAGTTTCTGTACCAATCAAGAAAGTTGGTTCCAGAGAGCTTGTCCTTCTCAAGGACAGATCGTAGGGAATGTTGTGAACTCGATGAGTTGTTTGCCATTTGGAATTCTACAAAAAGGAAAATACGCAAGTTTTAGTATTTGTGAATTTTTGACTATATTTAATAATGGCTAGTTTATTAAATATAGCTCCCACTATTTTTCTACGGATTAATAACCCTCAAGATATTAATGCGGAAAATATCCTTATATTTTCTAGTGGGCCAAGATCCATCTTTCATCTCCTTATGAGCTTGCTTTGGCAAGTCACCCATAATTTGACTACCTTAGGTAGGAACAATTCCAATTGCATCCCATATGCAACTCTTGGTTCAATTGGGCAAATAACTTCTTATTTATCCATCCATATGGATAATCCCAATTGATTGCCTCTAGGTTTCTTAATCAAATTAATAGCCTAGTTGTGTTCAACCTCTTATCTAAACAATTGCACATTGTTACGTGCCATCGCATTCCATCATTATGAACCAAGTCGCCATGCTTTGGCACGCACGAGCTTGATAAATAATGATGATAATGAGTGTTTAAATAACGAGAAGGCAAGAACACAATATTTGAATTTTGAGGGATTTTAAATTCAATTTTAATTGTTTTGTTGATCAATATCAACTAATCTATCTATTTAGTTTGGGAACAACTTCAAATAATAGATCCGGGTTGTCTAATTATCTTATTATCCTAATTGCATGCATCATCCATACACCAACCACACAAATAATAAGACAATAAATAAACAACCACAAAACAGAAATTAAACGTGATGTGGATATGGCCTTTTCTAGACTAAGATAATTCCAAGCCAATGGAATTATCTATGAACCCTAAGCAAACACATCTCCATGCGTCTTGATCTTTTGGTCCATCCTTCATAGTCTTGTGGATTGCTCCATGCTCCATGCTCCATCTTTTGTGGCTTCTTTGGCTTTGGGCTTCTTTTTCTCCAATCTTGGCTAACAATCTACTTTATCTAGCACTAGCTAAAATCTATACTAAATAAAATAAATCTCACAAGTTGAGAAAAAAATGGCACGCAGGCCATAAAACCCTAATTAATTATTACAATTAATTGATCAGCTCGCAGGCCGTAAAACCAAACCACAAAATTAAACATCCACATCAAACCACATCCTAAGGCCATATCCAATCACCATGCGATTTGCACATAAACAGTTAAAATCCAATTTTAACGCGCTTGGTCAATTTTAATTGATTTTAGGATTTCTAGGGTTAAAACGGTCCATGGGCCCAACAATCCAATTGCCCGGGCCCATTAAAGTGAACCACAAGGCCCTAGGACCGGCCCGGCCCAAAACCCGCAAGCTAGGCCCGCGGGTTAGGGCCGCCCGGCCCCTTAGGGCTCCCAAGCTTGGGCGGCAAGCAAGGGGGCGGTCCCTAGGGGGGCCGAACCCTTCTATGGGAGTTGTTTCCAAAACAACTCCCTTGCTTGGTGCCCAAGTTTGGTTGTTTCCTTGTTTTGGGAGAACTCCTTCTTCCCCAAGGATGCCCAAACCCTAGATCTAAGATCCTAAAATTTCTCAAACTCACCAATTCATGCATCCAATGCAAAATTTGGATCTTGTTATGCTTAGTTATTGAAAAATTGCATCCCATGCTTGATTTGTCTTGTTTTACGCGATAAACAATCAAATTAGGTGTAAAACAACTAAAACGTAACACATAAACCACGTTTATGCTCTATGACCTGTGGCTCTGATACCACTGTAGGGTTTTGATTCATGGATCGCACAACGGAAGCATAATCAAACATAAGCCATGCAAAACCCTCCAAGGATCACAAGTCTAGATGCATAACGATAATAAAGGTAAGAAATCATAAACACACCTTTGGGTTCTCCTTGATGACTTCAAACGCGAATAATGTCACGTTCTCTATAGTTTATCCACGCCTAGAGTTGATCCTAGATCTCCCAAACTCCTTGGTGCTAGCCCGGAATAGGAAGAGGAAGAACGAATCACACAAAACGAGACAAAAAGAGGCTTTCGGCCTCTTTTTGGCCGACGGGGACGAGGGCGGCGGCAAGGGGCGGCGTCGGCCCTCATTGTTGCTTGCTCTCTCTCCTTTTGTTCACTCCCACTCTTGTTATGTTCACTAATGAGCATAAGTTATTAGGAAGGAAGGAAGGATAGTCCTTTATATATAGTCCAACAACTCCTTGTTAACTACCTAAAGGACTTATTCTAGTCCAACTAGAATTCAATTTAGTCCCTTCCTTGCAAATTAGTCCCTACTAAGTTTGCAAGGGTTTGCAAAGTGATCCTTCTAATTAATTAATCTAATTAATTAATTCCCAAATCTAGTTCAACTCTATATAGCGTGTGACCCAATAGGTTCTATCTAGTTGGTAGCAACTATTTGCTAATATGGAGCGGTTTCTAGCAAAACATCCATTCTAGCCAACTAATAGAATAGTCATCTTGACAACCTTTGTACAAGTAATTGTCTCATCCCTTTGCCTCCATATCCGGATTGGACACGAGACATACAAATCACACTCGTATATCCAATCCATAGTTTCTCGATCCATGGGAATAGCCTTATTCGTGCAAATAACATCAATATCCCATATTGATTTATTTGAGTCTGGCCAGACATTCTATAAGCACTATCCCTCGAGTGGCCTAGGATATTTGCTCCCGTTATGTGGGAGGGGCAAATCCTTTCTACGTCCACTACGATCTCTAAGCTTGCTTCTCATTGTATCCAGTACACGCCTTTATAACTACCCAGTTACGGTGTAGCGTTTAACTCTACCAAGATCACAATGATCCACAACTAGAATATCTAGTGACTTCAAGTCTAAGGATGACAATACCATTGCACCGCGAGAAGCACTTGTGACTCAACATAACATGTATGTAGCCTTCTCGGAGATGGGTCAATCCAGTGCAACATTCCGTAATGCACACCTATGTGTTGGATCGTGATATCTCCATATCAATCCAACCCCATACTAGTCTATAGATGATTGTCCCATTAATCATTATACTTGACTAGGGATATTTAAGATAAACAACACAATTGTAAATCTAAGGACTTCATTATATTAAGTATCCAATAATAATAAATGAATTTTCTAGCCATATACAAATTCATACTAAACTAGATTGCCTCTAGGGCATCTACTCCAACATTTACTTGGTCAAATTGTAGGTTTAATTCCACCCTACATTTGAGAGATTGGATAGAGCATGGTGCAATTTTGAGTTCCTCTCTCTTTTCCCCTGTCTTGCCCTGCATAATTTGGGTAGTGGAGTCTCTGATCACTCCCCCATTGTTCTCAAACTCCAAAACTCCACCTCAACTCGCGTTAATCCGCCAAGAAGATTTGAATTATGGTGGCTCAAACCCCCGGAAACTAAGGATCTCCTTCATTATATTTGGAGGCTTCCTATTAGAGGCTCTCCATGTTTCAGAGTGGTTAAGCTTCTTTCAATCACTTTGAAAGCTTTTAGAGCATGGTCTATGTCCAAGCCCTCATTAGCCAACCAAATATCTGTGACCAAAGCCAATATTGCCCATTACCAAGCCTTACTCCCTGACCCTATTGCTGCTTCTAATTTTTTAGCCTGCTACAAGCATTTGCACGATCTCCTTACCTCAGAGGAAATCTACTGGGCCCATAGAGCTCGTTGCAAATGGCTCCAAGAAGGCAGCAAGAACACAAAGTTCTTTCATGCATATACTAAAGTTAGGAAAAACTTTAACTCAATTTGGAATATTAAACTTAATGATGGCACTTTTATCTCTGACCTGCCTTCCATCATGCAGACTTTCTTGGATCATTATACACACATCTATTCTCAACCTTCTCCTTCAGCTTCTGAACTTTCACAACAAAATGATGGCCTTTTCTCCTTCTCCCTCCTTTTTAATACCACAAAAACTCTCAGTCTTGATCAGCAAAATTTTCTCTCTAATCCCTTTTCTGCATCTGAGGTTTCTAATGCAATCTTTGGAATGTCCCCCCTCAAAGCACCTGGACCAGATGGTTTTCAACCAGCTTTCTTCCAACAAAATTGGTCCCTCCTTTCCACGTCAATCACTTCTGTTGTACTTTCTTTTCTAAACTCGGGACATTTACTCAAAGAGCTGAATAGAACTCACATTGTCCTAATCCCTAAGATTAACAACCCTCAGTCTGTAACAGATTTTAGACCAATAAGTTTATGCAATGTTTTATACCGTATCATTGCTAAGGTATTAGCTAATAGGCTTAAGCAAGTTCTTCCATCTCTAATTTCTGTAAACCAAAATGGCTTCATCCCACAAAGGCTTATCCAAGATAACATTCTTATTGGTCAAGACTTAGTGCATACCATTCACAAAGCTAGAACTGACCATCAACCAAAGCTAGGGGCTCTTAAACTGGACATCTCCACAGATTTTGATAGGGTAAGATGGGATTTCCTTGAGCAAGTGTTGTTTCAAATGCACTTCCCTTCTCATTTCTCTAGGCTTATTATGCAATGTGTCACTACTGTGTCATATTCACTAATTATCAATGGATCTCAATCCAACTCTTTCATTCCTCATAGGGGGTTAAGGCAAGGAGATCCCCTATCACCTTTTCTTTTTGCTCTTTTTGCTGAGGTTCTCTCTAGCTCCCTTCAAATGGCTGATCCGACAACTTAATACAAGGAATTCCATATGCTAGGAGTAAAACTATTTCTCATCTTCAATTTGCAGACGATACTTTATTGTTTTTCAAGATCCAGCCCAACACTAGTGAAAATATTAAGAATCTCCTTGACACTTATGCTTCTGAATCAGGACAAGCTATAAACCTTGACAAGTCCTCCCTAGTCTTTAGTCCTAACATTTCTGAGTCTGACAAATTGCAGTTTTCTTCCAACTTAGGTTTAGCGCCCCAGGAATCTATAGGCAAATATTTAGGTGTTCTTCTAGATAAACAAGGGTCCAACAAAGACTTGATCAAATCTACTGTCCACAAAATCAATGAGAAATGTGCTGGCTGGCAAAGCCTGCTCCTAAACTCCTTTGGAAGAGCCACTTTGATTAAATCTGTTCTCAACAGCTATCTTGTTTACCCCATGTCTGTTTGTATCTTCCCTAAGAAAGATTGTGATAGCATCCAATCCATTCTTTCGAGATTCTTCTGGGCTGGCTCAGTCTACAAAAGGTGCATCTATTGGTTCTCTTGAGATTTTCTGTGCAATAAAATTCAGAAGGGGGGGTTGGGGTTTAAAAACTTACAATGTTTTAATAACGCCCTTATTGCCAAAAACTGTTGGAAAATAGTCAATGACTCTCATTGTTTTTTCAGCTCTTATTTTATTACTAAGTACTGTAGAAGACAAAATTTTCTTGCTATTAGAGCTACCTCCATAGCTTCCTGTGCTTGGAAAAACATCTGCAAGGGAAGAAATACCCTATCCCTGGGTCTGCAGTGGAAAGTTGCTAAGGGACATTCTCTCTGATGGTAAGAAGTGATGGTTGGATCCCAGATGTTCCAAGAGCTTCTATAGAAGAGTGTTTAAGGCAAACTGACCCAAATAACAGAATTAAAAAGGTGGATCAGTTACTCTCACAGAATAGTCAGGGCTGGAACAAGAACCTTTTGGAGAATCTTTTCCCACCCTGGCTTAGTGACAGAATAGAGAGTATCCCACTGGGACTTAATGAAAATCAAGACACCCCTTATTGGAAGTCTACCTCCAATGGAGTCTACTCTGTCAAAACAGCCTATCTGCTTCAAAACTTCAACAATTCCTCGCCTAATCTATCTGCCAATCGCATCCAATTCCGTTCCATTTCCTATGAATTTCATTGGAAAAGGCTCTGGAAATCAGGCCTCCCTGCTAACCTAATCCATCTTCTTTGGCGTATTTGCTCTAACTCTTTACCTTGTTTAGATAATATCCACTATAGAATTCATTCTATTAATCCCTCCTGTCCTCGATGTAATAATCTTGCTGAAACCCCTCAACACATTTTCTTTCATTGTATTGTGGCTCAACAGCTTTGGGAGAGAGCTCCCATTTCTTCCACCTACAAACCTAATGCTAATACTGTTAATATTCAGCAGTGGATCCTATGTTGGTTAAGGAAAAGGAAAGCTCGTTGCTCCATTCAAAACTGGCATTGGATCCCAGCAATTATTTGGATCCTTTGGATTACTAGAAATAAAAGATTATTTGATCAACAAAACCCCTCTGCAGAACAAATGTATTATCAAACTGAAGCTTTTGCTGCATTCCTTTCCATTTGCTAATTTCTTAGTTTATATTCAGCTGCTAATCAATGGGTGGAAGTCGAAGTTCAGAAAGGAAACTTCTCTTGGAAAGCTGGGCAAGTTCATATTGATCCACAGTTCACTCCCGTGGCGCCTCAAGCTTTAGTGGAAGTCTCTGATGCTTTTCCTCTTGCCGTGTTGCCTCCAGCAATTGTGGCCCATGCAAAAGCTCCTGCTTTCAAGGAGGAAAGCTCAGTTTTTGTTTCTTCCTCTGCTCATGACTCCTCTGGTGATCAGGGTGCTTCTGCTGGAGATGTTGCTGGTGCAAAAGTCTTTCAAGAAGCTGCTGGTGTTGATCTCCCCCCACTCCCAGATGATGAACTAATGTCAGTTGTGATTCCTTTTATTGATGCTTAGGAGGTTTTCTGGAGTTGTTTCTAGCTTGTTGGTGTCCTCTATTGGTCTCTATTGTAATCTCTTTGAATGATGTTCTTGAACTATGTTTGATGTTTGCTTTTGGGGGTTTGGTCTCTTGTCTTTCCTCCCCCTTTTTTGGGTCTTTATGGTTCTAGTGTTAGTCTCGGGGTTATGTGGTTGTGATGTTTGATCAAGCTTTCTATTTAGCGTTCTTCTGCTATGTATTCTCGTTTTATATTAATGAAGTTCTTCTAGTTCCGCAAAAAAAAAAAAAAAAAAAATGTGCATTGGCTTGGTTTAGATGAATTCTCGATTATCTGAGTTCAAATTAGAGATATTGTGCGAAATGACCCGGATTCGGATCCTGGAAAGACAGAACACCGGTCACAAATAACCACACTTTCTTTTTGCGCCGAAGGACACATGACACGCTCACATTTGCTGTTGGACTAGTCAAGCCGGATCCGCTTTCTCCTCTCTTGTCGAAGCCAGATCCTGTTTGCACTTTTGGTTATTATTTTCAAATGAAAGAAGCGATATTAATATTAAAAAACTAACCGAATCCGGCTCTTAATTGTGCCTGTATCTGGCTATAAACAAATCTGAAAATATATCTAGCTCGTCCAAACAAGCATGATTAAATGGGAGTTTAATCTATCCATCCCCAATAATTCAGCTCATCTGAAATGTACCCATTGTTCTTCCAGTGCCCATGCAAATCCAAATGAATGTGAAACAGTCTACGATATAAAGAATAGTATCAGGATTCGGATTTGCACAAAAACACTTCGAATACGAACCCTAATCGGTCAATTGAATGCATACTAATTGAATTGGGGCGTTGAATTGAATTGGGGCTACAACGCGTAAGAACAATTTGAGGGAACAAACAGAAGATTCTAAGGTAAGAAGATTACATAGATGGATCAATTGATCAGAAGATTAGTCTTGTGAAGACGATTCTGCCCTTGCTTAATCAGCGTTCTGACTTTAGTACCCCTGTCTTGCTGGTCATGCAACGGTCACCCCCTTTCCCTTTCCTATTAGGTTTTGCAACCAGACAGAAAATCCAGACTGCCGCCTTCAAGTCGGGTCCCAAAGCAAACGATTGGTTTGTTTACGGGCAGGTTGACGCCCGTCAATCGATCCGGAGTTGACAAAGAGTCTCTGTGATTGCCTTTTCACATGACACATTTATAAACTAGTGTGGGTTGATTGGGGTCCAAATACTTGAATACTGGTGACCATGAAGATCTTGCTATTGCAAGAGGGAAATACATATGAATGCAGCAGAGTATTATTACAACCACCTCTTACGACAAAGAACAAAAAATGCTTAAACATTTGGTGGTACTGTTTCCCTTGATCATCAGTGCAAGTGCTGCTGCTGGATCTATCAATGTGTATGCTTAAACTACGTATTTTTGTGCTTTTGACTTGGAAGTATTGACTATCGAGTTATACCACATCGCAAGTCCAGAAGTTCCAGATTTGAGAAAATTGCGCGAATGTCAAATGTCAATAAACTTCACTAGTACTTTACCTAAAACCTTCTGCAAGAAGTCTAACAATGGGTGTTTGTAGATACTGACTTTATGCACTCCGGGTTAAAAGCAATTCTTGGTTTCCTAGTATCAAAATGAAAGACGATATATAGGTTTGTGTTGTCACAGCAAGATTACACAGGCAAGATTACACAGGCTTGTTTCCCTATCCTAAGACCTTGAGTTCACCAAACATATCATTTGAGGAATGATGAAATTAAGGGTGAGTTTGGGAATGCTTCTGCTGCCAGCATAGCTGCTTTCCGACAGCAGAAGCAGTTTTAGAGTGTTTGGTAAAAATAAAATTTATGCTTTTCCTGACAGTTTCTGCTGTCCCACATCAGTTTTCAGGAAGCAATGGGGGGAGATGCTTTTCCAGAAAGTGCTTTTGATTAATTTATCTACAGCCGATTTTGACCTTACAATTTTTTTTAAATATCAATAGTTATCTTTTCGGAAATGACACGTGTCATATATTTTTGTCATCTTACCCTCTCACAGCAACTTCACAGTTGATTTTACCAAACACAAAATTACTATATCAATATTTCACAGCAGCTTTTACGTAATTTTTACCAAACAACATTTTATCAAGAACTCACAGCAGCTTTCTACTGTGTTTTCACACAGCAGCTTTCTACCACCGCCACAGCATTCCCGAACTAGCCCTAAGAAACTCAAAGTGGCATCCAGATTCCTATACTTAGGCCGGTCGGTCTCACTAAGTGCAAACATTGAGCAGTAGGAACATGCGTGTTGAGGACTTCAATTGTTGGGGATGGTGGTCAAAGGAGGTAATCCGATGGATCCATCAGTGAAAACAGAGGAAACTAGTGTTGATTATTTCATATAGCATAAAGAGATCACCAAAGGATGTTGTGGCAGTGTAGTAGATTGATAAAAAAGCAGTGGTAGCTGGTCAGCCTGAAAGCACTTGCCTGCGTGCAACAAGTTGCCTAGCTTCTTTCGCAGTATCTCAGTGACAATCATATAATGTATAAGAAACAAAATTGGTTATGGAGATTGTGCAAGAGTACAGGGCTAAAACCGTTAATTTGAAGCTCCAAGGTCTTTCTTTGTATATTTTACATGTTACTGACTTGAGACATGATGCTGGATATGAAGCAGTTGTATTTGAGGGAAAAGATGTGGCGACACATTACACTGCATCTAAGGGTGAAATGTTAGACTAGGGTAGACTGGAATGACCTAGCTAGTCTGAGGATCTAACAGAATAAGTATAGAGCTGTCCGGAAAATAACTCCCATCGCATATATTACCATACTTTCAACAAAACATAGAAGGAATCAGCATAAAACTACAGGTACAGCACAAACAGAAATTCAAAAGGGCTGACATAAATCTCATTGAAACCATCACAAATATCAATGAACATCAATATAGACGCAGTCATTATTGCAACATCAAGTAAATTATATACAAGACTGGTTCAACAAACAGAACTCCAAACCTTAACGAAGAGAGAACACCGTGCTCCGGAAGGCATGTGAAGAGAACCACAAAGGAAGCGTAGAGCTGTTCTTTGCAGAATACATCTCCTTCCAAACCCTGCTATTCCTCTGATACACCAGCACCTGCTTGTGCGAAGCCAGAAACACATACTGACCCGTCTGACTAATAGGGAAAATCCCAGGCACCATTGTTCTGATACATCTCAGGCTCACCCTATCTACCATACACCACTCCTCCGTCTCGTACTTCTTCAACACCCAAATGCTCATCAACCCCTCAGATATCTGAACAACCGACAACTTCCCATCCAACTCCAGCAAATAGAATCTACTCCCACTCTCACACCCCACTTCATCTGGAAACGAGATCTTCCTCCAAACATCATAGTTCAAATCAAGAACAAGAACATACGAGCAACATTCCGTCAACCAATGTAGCGATCCGTTCACATACACAACCTGGTTCTTGTTCATATGCGTGAAGTAGTAGTCGTCTCTCTCCGACACAAACTTCCTCCATTTGTTCGACTCCGAATCATATATCAAACACTTGAACTTCCTATCCGCTCTATGACCGAACGAACGATGATAACCCGCCAAGACAACATTGAACCTCTGTGTAGACAAATCACAAGCTAAACCAACGAGAGTGGCTTCACCGTCCGGATGAAACCGCGTAATCGGCCTTTCCCGGCTTCTCGGAAGCAATATAAACTTCCTAGTCATGGGATTGCATACATAGTAAACGCCCTTATCTGGTATACTAGAGCAACACAACAATCCATTACAAGAAGCTCTGACTTTCACTCTGTCCTTGATAAAATCTAAGGAGAACTCAGAAACACCTCTTAATTTATCTACACAGATCAGATTCGATATCGATTCGGAGACCTCGACTAGGACCAGAGGGTTTTTGATGGATAATTGGTTGTAGAGATGAATGAAATATTTGTCTGAGGTCAGTTTCAGCCACAATTTGCACACGGATTTGAATCTGAAGACATCTTTGACTGGTAATCTTGCAAGAATCTGGAGGATAACCTCGTCGGAGAAAAACCCTCTTTCCAAATCCGGCCAACTCATGACATAATCGCAAGAAATGACCCACCAGAAAACTGAAAAAAAATGATATTTTCTTCTTACCCAGTTGGATTCTGAAATGGTATTTTCATCAGAGTTGAATTCTTCTGATCGAATCCATAGGGAGAGAGAGGGTGTTGAACAAACACATGTTCTGAATCCGGCAAATTCATGACATAATCGCAAGAAAGAACAAGAAACTGGAAAGAATCGGACGATTTTGACTTACCCGATTGAGCTCAGAAATGGGTATTTCATCAAAGTTGGGTTGGTTATTGCGATTGAATCGACGAGGGAGAGGAGTGGGTCGATCAGAAGTGAAAGAGAATATAGGGATTTGAAAACTTTTTCGTCATGAAGAAATGGCGAATTGTTTAGTTCCAGATTCGTTTACACGATTGACAAGAAAACAACTGCTGATTTCGTGATTAACGGTTACGATTTAATATCAAGGTATGCAAATGATGGGCCTAGAGCATGTGGTGCAGAATGGGCCATTTTGATATTCTTGGGTTTGGGCCTGAGATTGCTTTCAGGGATTGAAGAAACACTTTTTTGGGGAAGTGGCCTCCGAAACTTTAGGAAGAATAACCACTTCCACTTCCACTTCCACTTCCACTTCCACTTCCACTTATACTCTATCAATTCCTCGAGGTTCTTCACGGTTGACTGTTCTGGATCATTTTAACCAGTTGATTTGGTTAGCAAAACAATGATCAAGTGGTCAAAATGATCCAGAACAATCAACAGCGAAGAATCTGGAGGAACGGAGGGAGTATGTCTTATTTGTAAGGATTATACGACATTATTGGGTTGTATGGCAGAGCTAAATTTGGGATGTGAGTTTTGGTCGATAATTTGAATAAAACCCACGTAAATAATTACAATGTTCGTAGTTCCGATTTTTATTTTGGAATTTTTCAGGGGAAATTTCGGATTATTTTGTGAAACTCCAGATTTCTTGGAGGAAATTTCTGAATTTCTTCAGAGAATTTCAAAATTTCCAAAGGGACTCTGGATTGTTGTGAGGGATTCAGGATTTTGGTGGAATTCAAGAGTTCGTGGTGGTGGTGGTGGTGGTGGTGGGGGGGGGGGGGGGGGAGTAGGGGAGATTTGATTTTTTTTTAAGGAATTCCGTATTGTTACAGGGGAATTCAGAATTGTTTTACCGGAAATTCCGAATTATAAAAAAAATGTACGAATTTGACAACAATTTTAATAATCTCCAGTATTCCACAATATCTAAATATTCACGATTATAAGAGATTATTAGCTAAACTGCTCATTGAATGTAGGTCATCAAAGAGTCCCACTATAAACGTTTACATCACGACATCTGGGGAATACAATATGGTTGTGTTAGCTTCAAAGAAAGCTTCTTTACTTGTCGTTATATATATATATATATATATATATATATATATATATATATATGTTTGTAGAGGTGTTTTTTGACACTAATACTTTTGCAATGCCTATACTATCCTCGTGTGTTAATTTAATTACTAAAAAACCGTTAAAAGCCCTAATTAAAAAAGAGTCCTTCTAATACCCACTTCTCTGATCCACCCGTGTTACAAAGATGCTGTCTCATACATCGTGATTCTTCTCTTACGCCGATCCGAATCACCAGCAACATTATGCACGGTACATGCCTCTCTCTTCTCGTAGCTAATGAAGGCATCAGGTACATCGGGCCTTCAAGTCGCCGGATTGTTGAAGAGGTGTCGGTTGCTGCCGTACAAAATTTAGGTATCTGTTTCAGTTCTCTCTAAATAGTTCTGATATATTTATATGATGTGTTGATTTATATTGGAAGCAGAATTGAATGTATGAACTTTGATTTAATCACTGGGTCGTCATGTTTGAATCTCCAACAACATGCTCCTGTATAAGAGGACTTTCTGCTTTATACCTTCCAACAGGTGAGTAATTCAGTCTATATATCGATCTTGTTTGAATGATTATGCAATTGTTGATTAATTTCACCCCGGTAAGTTGTTCTGTTAATGGACAGTTTTCATACCTCCTGTTTTAGAGTCTTCACTTGTTGTCCTTATGTGTAGGTCTTTTGTATTATGGCCTTTTGATCTTTCATGAGAATTCTACACAAGCGATAATCTTACAGCTACCATAACCTAGACATCCAACAAGTTTATGAGGAAACGAATACGCGCCTAACAAGATAATAAACGGAAGACTGAGGCAACAATCCAACCGGTGAGTGCTATATATTTTCTTGGGATCTTACATTGGAGAGCTTGATGCTTACTGTAAATTGTTCACAAATATAGTAAAATTTCTTTCTTTAATCTCCGCATATATTTTTCTTGATTAGCTAATGCGATATTTGTAACCAATGTTTACAGATATTCTTCTCAGTAGTGAAGTACACACCAATACATTAGAACAACTTGTCTTAGATTCATATACTCTGATAAACCTTGATTTTTTTGTGGTTAGAAATAGTCCTGACCATGTCTCTTTTGGATACAGAACTCCAAGATCTACATGATCTTTCAAAAAAAAAAAAAGATTTGCTCGAGGAACTGATGGGTAATGGGACTAAACATAAGTCGTTTAGTTGATCAAAACTAATTTGATGACCAAGAAGAATACAGTTCAATGACACTAAAGCTACTTGGCCAACCTCCAATCCCTCTAATAAAAATTAGAAGATGATGCCCAAACGCATGATATGTAAGATAGGAGCCACGGACTACTATGGTATAATGCATGTTACATTACTGTGGCATCAAAGTAGTTTAATTTATGTGACAAATTTCATTTAGAAAGAATATTGATATCCAAACGTCTAAACCAGTCCGTGAAGCATAGCCTATGAAAATAATGGAGACCCCTCTGTTATTGTATCACAATTTACTGTTACTACGCAATTTGGCCTGTCTTGGAACATATCTCATCTAGAGCCAGTGGTACACTACCTACTTGCCCACTTTTATTTCATCTTTTCGTATTTCATCTTTTCGAAATCGTGAATCCATTAGAAAGTGGCCGATTAAAACAGCATATTGGCTTCCTAGAAATGTAAACTTGAATCTGCTGCATTGCCTTATAACTTAGTTTTGTAAACGCTAAAGGTAAATGATTAATCAAAGAATGCTGATGTATGACAATGTAAGGTACCTAAGAAAATTAAGATCTCTCTTTGAGAGTGCATGAGTGATTATCTGCCAACTACGATATCCATTTACTAATGAAATTATATCTCTAACCACACCCACCCCAACTAATTTAATTAACTCTTTCCCCCTAAAGCTGTAATCCCCCCCTCCCCCTTATCTAACTCAAGTGGGGAAACGTGAGAGCCATTGTTTTTAGAATTTGAGAGTTTTGTCCATGTATGGTTTACTTTTATCCTTTACATTTCGGCCAACAGAATTTAAGCAATTGCTATTACACAATCTTTCTAATTTTCAAGATGATTCTCTAAATAACAGAGTTGTTGCTCTTCTTATGCATTCCATGTACCATATTGGTCTGCAGAAATGAGGCAATTTCGAACAAAATCAAGTCCATTAAGATTAAGCAGGTGGGGATTTTAGATTCAAATTGTGCTCCCTGATTTTATTAAAGCTCAAAAGTGGAATTAGACATAGAAAATGTGAACAAAACTAAAAGTAGACTCTGTTGGTTGTGATCAAGCAGTTAGAGAAGCTCAAAATTAATCGTATCTATGAGTTATGTATCTTAGTTACTACGGATCTCGAGTAAGCATAAACATAAGGAAGACATTGATATTGATATTGCTTGTTTCTCAGTGTGGGGTTGCCATATTGCATATGTAAGCAAAATTCGTTTTAGCATGTTCCTCTTTTATAATAAACTTGAGGCTATTAAGGAGGGCGAGCTGTGGTCAAATACTAATAATCATAAAATAACTTTGATCTGAACTGACTGTATCATGTGAGTATTTCTCAGGTGAAAAAGTGATCTGAAAACATAGGAACTATCTGATAATTAAACTCAAGGACAAGCTTCAAATGCCTGCAGGCAGGGTATCTCAGACAATTACCGACAATTATGATGTCCTTTTTTTATCCAAAATGATTGTACGATGGCTAAATTGCAGATGATGGACACATCACTATGCTTGACACGATTGAACTGCTTTCAGGAATGTTGGACTATGTCAGATTCAGATACTCCATAACAAGATTCAAATGCTTGCCAAAAGGTTCGTATATGTCGGATTCATAAAGTTTACAGAAGTGAAGTGTAAAAATGCTCATAAACTAGAAATGAAAGGGATTTGCTAAACATGTATTGGTTGCAATAGTGTAGCTGTTGACTTCTATTTTACTGGTTTTTTGTTTTGTTTTGTTGGTACCATGTATGAGACATATCTATCCCTGTCATCATGACATTTATATAACAAAAGTATTGGTATTAATAAATTGAGTACCACATAAATTTAGTTAACAAATCAGCTTCCACGTGCAAAGCACGTGCTTCTAACTAGTATATATATATATATATATAAGCAAGGAACGTGACTTCCCCTTATACCATGTGGGATATAGGAAGTATTCTTCCTTTAACATGTGCCATGTAAGTGGAATACATGTAAGGCATGTGGTCAATCATTTTTTTGCCAAATTAGATTTCTAAGACATCGAGTAATCCTACATGGTATCTATATTGGCAAAATAAACTTTGACTAACCTTTTTACTTTTTAATGCACTAAAAGTGGAACACTTAGACTTCAATTAGATAGTTCCGTATACATGAGTTCTTTCATGAGGAAAGACGCAGAATGTTATTGAAAGAAAAGTTTTACAAGCCATGAAAACATTGCATACTGGTGGAAAGAAACAAAAATCCTGATAATGTTTTTTCGCAGGAGTGTCCGCCTCCATAGCCTCGCTTCATGTAACTTTGTCAATTCTTAAACTGGTGAAGTTAATTGTTTGAAGCCTAATGTCATGTAATAAGTTTGTCCCCCAGCATTGTCCAGCTTAAGGGTGGTGATTATGTTGACACAATCGGTGGCTAAGATAACGTGGAAGTGTTGTATGTTTTGTAACCATTGCAATGTGTGAAGAAGCGTAGTTGGTTTAGCAGGCAAACCTGAATTGCACATAAAACAGAGTCTCCTTGTGCTCATGGTCACCTTTGTCTTTGAAGACAACCATAGCTCCAACAACTTTGGAAGAATACATGTCACAAGCTGCATCGATCAGGCAATATAAAATAGTTGGGGGCATAGACTTGTGTCCATGATTGAAGTAAAGGTGATTGAGCTGGTCTGAGGGGTAGCCGGTGTTTTGACTTTCAAAGGTGTAGAAGTTTGAAGAGTGGAACAACAAAGGGCTTGTATCGAATCAGCAGAGCTCTAAATTTAGTTGTTCATAGTCGCTAAATTCATGTTAAGCCCATAGAGTTTGAACAAAATAGATTTTTCCATCCTCGTTCAGAAGAATGTGCAACATCTTAGTGATTGCTGCAACGGAAGTCTGAGAGTAATTTTGAAAGTCCAGATCCTCACCAAATATGCAGAGCATATGCGCACCCAAAGAACATGTGACGTATATATTCGAAGACGTCCTGGCAACGTGAGCAAATAGAGGTACCAATAAATCTTGCGATTCAAGAGATTTTTTCCATGTGCGGGACGGGGTTGTTGGAAATCTTTTGGCTGAAAGATTTTAGTTTGGCGGCTATGAAAGACTGACCGTCAGTCGGATAATTTATAAATGATGAGTCATAGTGCTGATGGTTGTCATTTGGTGGTCATCAGGTCTGGAAGCAGACATGTGTTCCAGGTGACAAGTTGACTTATACGATAAGAGTCCATGTTTGGTGTGGGACCAGATGAGTTTATACGGACATGCATGCCTTGGAATGTGAATGGTGGAAATAATGTCCATTGCAGAGGAATAAAAAAGCACTTACGGAAAGGAATAAGCCATTCAGGTTTGTTTTGATTGAATAAGAAATCAAAGGTGGGGTTGGTTATTGTATGTAGAGGCTGGGTAGGATTTGGGTTGTCTTATTTGGAATCCAATTTTCCTCAAAAGGGTGGATGGATTTGCGATCTCCTGGGATCCAAAGTTGACCCTTGAAAAGAAGCTCCTTGCCCCCACATGATACTTTTGCAAGCCCAGGAACCAGGGGATGCCTTGGTGATCGCGAGAAAAGAATGACGTTGACAATATGTGCCCTTCATAACCTGCGAAAGGATGGAGTTTGGTTGGGTCTCAATTATGTCAACCATTTTTTCCTAGAAGGGTCAGTCGAGAGTAATTAAAGATATGAAATCGAGGCCACCTTCTGCTAATAGTTTACATAGGTTGTTCTAGTGGACGCTATTTAACTCCCCTCCTTTCCAAAGGAAATAAGAGATAACTTTGTGTAGTTGCTTGAGAAAGTATTTAGGAGCTTAGACGACTGAGAGAAGGAAAATCGAGATGGAGAAGAGGCAATTTTTTTTTACAAGAACACAACTTTTTGCGAAAGAGAGATCGTTGAACTTTTGAAGGATGCCTTTGAAAATTTTGCCTTTTGAGTAGGTAAAGTCCATAGTAGAGCTAAGTTAGAAACTTGGTTTATCCTTGATTTGATTTTCAAGTGCTACTGAAGGAGAGCGGAATCCTCATTTGACATGTTAGGGGTGACAAACATGTAAGATATATGCGTGTTGATAATCTGCCTTGAGTGAGAGCAGAAAGTATTCATAAAATGTTTAAGCCTTATAATATTTTGAGCGGAGTATTTCGTGAAGAGGAAGGAATCATCTTCAAAGAAGAGGTGTGACACTGGAGGTGTCATTATGCTGATCGCGATTTCCTTACAATGTTCAGGAACTGGAAGGTTTGAAATTGCAGCGGACAGAACCTCCATAACATGAATGAATAAGTAGGAAATAGGTAGATCCCCTTGACGAAGTCAATGACTTGGTTGGAAGGACAAAGTAGGCTTCTCATTGACGATGATGGAGTAAATGACTGTTGAGATGCACTTGGAGATAAGATGGACTCACTTTGTGCTAAAACCCACATGATTTTTGTTCATTGTGCAGTCAATGAATTCTATTGTGTTACTTATAATTTCATGCACATGTATTGTGTAATTAAATAATTAAAGCAATTTGTTTGAATAATCAAACAAAATTAGATCATTTCTCTATGAATTGCAGCCAACCGTAGTCCTTGTGCATGTCTTCTTATCTTGCATGTTTATGCATTCATATAATCTTTTAAGAAATTTATTCATTAATGTTTGATCACAAATCATATTCGCAACTCATTTTGATTGAAATTTTACTTACACCAGGTGATAGGTGTTGTGGGATTTGTGGGATATCCATCCAATCCCAACATCGACTATTGTTATGATGTTGTTAAAACCTATATAGACAAATATGCATAGAATATGACCTTTCCTTTATCAAGTTCAAGATAGACTTCTCGAATTCCGAACAACATTTTTTTGACAATGGTAAGAAAGTCATGTGTTGCGTCCTTGGCCTTGAAGCCGTATGTATAGAGACCACATACTTTTTTTTTGTTGTTGTTCAATTACAAGGAGGACATGCTGAAGCCTGAACAATTTGCCGACAATGGCTAACAGATCACACCGTGTGTCCTTGGCATTGAAGCCTATATATAGAGACCATGCACATTCTTATTTGTGTTATTTAGTTGTTTAATTTTTTGTGAATTTTCATAGGATATATGGGTTATGCAGAGAATGAAGTGATCCATGTTGGTTGAAGATTTGGTTGCGTAGTATATCATATTTTATAATTGTCTAACTTATTCCATCTTCCAAAATAATTTGGTTTTGGTGTTAGTAAGTGCTTTAGAGATTTTCAATCCTATAACCGGGCACTTCCGTATCGAGTGAACATCACCAAGAAATTGTAGCATTTTAGCTATCATTTTCTTAAGATACGAGTCACTTCAAAATATTAAAGAAGTCATGATATCCTATTATAAGATATTTATGAGTGACTTATGGCAGTTTAATTAGCAAAGCGCTTGTGCGCTTGAGCTAGAGTTTACTTTTGCTTCCTCATCCACCATTGCTCCAACAAGATTCTGATTACTTTCAGCATCCGCCCATGTTGCTTTGTCAGCACCACATAACATAAAAATGTCTCCCCAGTTTTCTAGAACCTCATTTTTGTATCCACCGGCTTCTTTGTTTTCCTAGTTTCATCCAAACAAGGAAACAAGATTTACAAGAAAAAATTTATATGGCTCCAATAAGCAAGAGTTAAAACTATCTATTGTGCATTACCGAGTATGTGGCTTTTTTTTTTCAAATGCAAGTACATATATATATATATATATATATATATATATGTCACACTATCGGTTCTTCTCTGTCTGCTCAGTTCAATACTAGAATATATGATGAATTCACCTCAAAAACATTAGGTATGAACTTACTGGCGTAAATAGTGGAATATAGATGAAGAAAACGAGAAGAGAAAGAAGCATCGTTGTATATCGTCTATGTGCATTCAAGCTGCCACCATACATCATAATCATGATGACGAAAAATAGAGAATGGAATATGAAGAAAAGAAATAAAAGCGTAAAAGAATAACACCACCGAAGTATACACAACAACAGATTTTATATGTATGACAAAATTATAGTTTTGAGAGACATATATCATGAAGTGTATGGGCCCCACAGTAGGCAAAGAAATATTCAAGCAATTGGGGAAGCTTAAATCTCATGTGAGTAAGACAACTATGGTAACAAAGAGTAATACATAGAAGCCATGTCTCCAAAACAATCCCAAATGGCATCCAAAATATTTCCCAACTGAACGCGAACAATTAAGCCAAATAGAGCAAATGCACCATCCAAAATACTGTCAAGCTGGCCAACAATAAACATTATCGCACGATAAGCAAGAAACCAAGGATTCCAACAAACTGACATTTCCATGAGTCGATTCCCAATACTGGTTGTTGGTATTTTAATAGTCCTCCAAAGACAACACTAACAAAATATGGATACATGATGAGCACATTGGGATAAGAATGACTGGTTGGGTAAAAACATTGGAACTGAACAAAATTTTGTACCCTGAAAATTACTTGCATGGGATTCCTGATCTAAAGAAGAAAAATGGAACAATGATAATTAAACCTCAAATAAGTATCGGAAAAAACGCTGACTTATTGGAAGATATAGTGAGTTAAAGACGAGCATTTACAAACTATGTTGCTTAACCATTTACCTGTGAAGAGACAAAAGACATGTCTATTTGTAGCTAGAGGAAAAAAGACCTCCAAACTATGCCAGTGCACAACCTACTTAGTACTCCTATGTCATCTTTAAAGCTATGAAATTTCTGTAAGGAAGTACAACTGAAAAATCTAAATAGCTTATAACTATCTGAGATTTCGACACCAAATTCTCTTTCCATGATATTTGAAGGTAAATCAGTCATTCTTATCCCTATGTTCTCATCAAGTACTTCTACAACCACCTTATCACCGGTGGTGACATTCTTCTTAGCTAGGTAAAAGGGGTGATGCACTTGGGCAAGCTTTTGGATTCTTGAGGTAGATGAATTTCTTCTGAACTTTTCCTCCTACTAAAATCATGTCAGACATCTTAATACGATTCACAAGCTTGCATACCTTATATATTCATTTACATAGAGATACCTATCACATAGACTTTTCAGTACTCGGAAGGAACACATATAAGAGACAAATACCCACCTATCACATAGACTTTTCAGTACTCGGAAGTACTACAAAATATTGTCAGTGTAAGAGACAGATTCTCTGAACCCTAATTTTATTTTTCCTTCCTATAAGTTTTGATATAAAGAGATAGAGAAAGTAATATGTAAAGATCACACCAATTAGTACTATCGGTAAAATAGAAATTTTGTAGTCAATCTCATACTTATGACAAAAGTATCAAAGTGTAAAATACACACAAAAAAAAAAACTTTTTAGCAACGGAGGTATAAGAGTTAGAAATAACATAGCAATTAAGCACAGACGAACCGGTATAAGAGTTAGAAATTACCCCGAATCAAGGTTGGAGATCCTTCATTTCCTTAACAAATTTGATAAAACTGCTTCGTAATTCTCAAAATAAATAATTTGTAGAACGAGAGATGAAATACACACAATCATTACGTAAATGAGAATCAGGGAGAAATCCTATTATATACTTGCATGAATGAGATCGAAAATTCACAAAATCATCACGTACATGAGAATCAAGGAGAAACCCTAATATGTACTTGCACGAATGAAATCGAGGGATATGGGGAGATAAACTATTTTCACAAACGAGATGAGACGAAGAGAGAGAGAGAGTGATGCTGCTAATCAATACTCACACGAATAATATTGAGAGATGGAGAGAGATATATATATAAATAGAGATAGAACATCTGCACAAAGCTGATCGAGATAGAGGAAGAGAGTGAGACAGACAGAAACGTACTAGATGAGAGAGCCCGGTGAAGACGACCATCACCACCTGTGAGTCTCTCACAGATAGAAATTGAAATGACACTGTCTCGAATGGGAATTGAAATTCCCCATTTAAAGCTCGAGAAATCCACTGTGGATTTGGGCCAAAGCAAGTTCTATGTCATTATTAACATCCAAACAGTGGATTTGGGCCCAAATTGCACCAAGTTCGAACCCAAATCCTCGTTCATCCAAACAGACTGCTTGTGTTGTCATCCTGGCTATAATATGAACTATTTTCTTTTACTTTGGTTAATTTTAGCCTTTTAACTTCTTTTATTTGACGAGAAAATATCATAGCAATAGGTTTATTCTTTAGGTTTTAGCATGAATTTGGATCCTCTCACGTTCAAATGTCCTCAAGTCCGTGAAGTCCAAATCTGGACCGTCCAATGATAATTTAATCATCAAAAATTAATCTTTGACTGATCATCATTATTTTAATTTAAATTCTCCTTCCATTTTAATTGATACGATGATTAGTAAAAAAATAATTTTGTGACAATTAAAAAAATAATTTATTGCGTCGGTTAATGAAAATTTAAGAACAATGTCGATATGCAATCATAATAAAAGTTATTCTCATAAATTTTTTGTTTTTTATAACAGAGAAAAAGATATAATACACACACATATAGGCCTTAAAAAATGACATTATTTATGAGTATAAGGCTCAAAGAATGACAATATTGACCAATTTTTTATGTGAACATTTATTTCTATGTATTTAAATACTATGTTGGAAAAGTAGTTTGGCAAATCAGTTACATGAATCACAATCACATGGTTTTGTTCACGCTATTCACTATTTCATTGTCATATAAGCATGCCATGCACATAGCGCTGACTAACGATTGTTTATTGATAAATTTGATGTTGTTCTTGTTGGATGTTAAACTTAGTTTAGCTCGATAAATAAAATACCAAAGTATTATATTATTGCTAATAGTTGATATTCCAAATGTTATAGCCCAATTGCATAAATTTACTAGTGGGCATTTTTTATGAGTAGTAGCCCAAACTTATTGTAATGTCTAAGTTCATTATATCAGTAGGAGGATTTTATAAAGGAATTTATGTAGAAGGGTGGAGAAAGTCTTAGATATGTTGGTGGAAGAAATTTGTGGAAGGGATGATGCTTGGAATATTCAGTCATCATCCATCTATAAATAGCTATGTATCTTCTTCACTTTGTATCAAACAAAAAATTAAATGTCTTCTTCCACACATTGTTATGTCCTCTCTCTAAGTATTCCAACACTCTCCTCTTCTACTAAATTAGCATACTAATCTCTTTCTACTTTCAGTAAAGTGATCAGAGCGCAAATCTTTGTACCTAATATGAAATTTATCCACCTTTACGAAGAATGCAACTCTTTCCACCGGACTCTAAAAAATAGAATATCCATTAGGAACTATGCTTTCACATACGATCATTACGGAAATTGATGCAGAAAATAACCTGCCTCGAACTTCATGAATTTTAACAGATCTACCTGAATGCCAAATTCATCCAAATCCCTGTCTTTGGAAAACCGATACCTTATAACGAAATTCATTAGTTCCACCATGTCTTTATAGTCTTTCGCATACCAATTATCAGTTACATTTTCCATATATCCTGGAAGCGACATTTTTACGCCAAAAGATGTTATGCAAATGAAGCTGTGGATAGATAGCCATGGCGACTCAGATGCGTACACTCCCCCTAAAATAAACTTTCACATCATTGAAGATTCTCTGGAAATCTTCCTTGATATACAACCACCAGTCAGACGATGTGGGAATTCTCCACTTGTCAGCATGCCAATTTTCTGACTTTTTTTTATAAATATTTCAAAATTGCTTCCAAACGTCTCACACTCAACTTTGATAGGATGACATGTTTTATCCCTAATTATATGGATCTAGTGATTCCCTTGACCTCGTAGAATTTTTCATATGTTGAATTAACTCGGATGATAGTTGTCAACAGTAAGTGAGAGCCAAGGAAGATACATACATCTAGACTCTTTGTTTCGCGTTTAGGTGAGCAACAGTGGCTCTTCGTGTTGGAATTGTGCCCTAGAGGCAATCAATTAGTTGTGACGAATATGTGGATTTACGATTCATTATGTTATAGATATGGAGATATGTTAACATGAATTAAGTCCTTAGAATATAAGTGTTATATGCTTAAATATCCCTAGTCAATTATAATGATTAATGGGACAATCATTTATAGACTAGTATGGGGTTGGATTGATTTTGAGATATCACGATCCAACACATGGGTATGCATTAAGGAGTAATGGCATACTGGATTGACCCACAACGAGAAGGATACATTAGATTATGTTGAAGTCACAATCGCTTCTCGTAGTGCTAATAATATCGCAATCCTTAGACTTGACGTCACTAGATACTCTAGTTGTGAAATATCGTGCTTTGATGCTATTAAACGTTACACCGTAATAGGGTAATCATAAAGGTAGCTATCGGGCATGGTAGGAAGCAAGCTTAGAGATCGTAGTGATGTAGAGATGATTTGTCCCTCCCACATAATGGGAGCAAATATCCACGGCCACTCGAGGGATGAGGCTTATTGAATGTCTGGCCAGAATCAGAAAAATCAATATGGAGATATTGATGTTATCTGCTTGCATAAGCATATTCCCAAGATCGAGGAACTATGGAGTGGATATACGAGTGTGACTATTTATAACTCGTGTCCAATCTGGATATGGAGACAAAGGGATAATGCAATATGAGATATTGGGCACAAGAGGCTTTTCGGGATCACTGAATATTTCTATTAGTTGGGTGGCATGGATGTGTTGCTAGACACCGCTCCACGTTAGTAATAAAGCTACTACCAACTAAGTAGAATTCTATGGGGTCACACGTCAAATAGAGATGAACTAGATTTATGATTAATTAATATGATTAATTAATAAGAAGGATCATTATGCAACACCTTGCAAACTTAGTATGACTAATTTGCAAGGAAGGGACTAATCCAAGTTCATGCAGAAATAGGAAGGACCTTTATGTAGTTAACAAGGAGTTGTTGGACTATATAAAGGAGGCTCCCACTTAATGTTATTAGACATAACACAAGAGAGTGGGAGAGAGCAAAAGAGAGAGCAAGACAAAGCCTAGAGGCGCACACCCCTAGGCCATCCTCCCCCTTTCCCGTCGGCGCCAAAGAGGAGGCCGAAGCCATCTTTTTGTCACCTTGTTGCTTGACTCCTTCTTCCCTCTTCCTCCGGTCCAAGATAGCACTAGGAGAAGGAAGAATCTAAATCTCACCTCTAGACGTGGATCAACCGTAGAGACGAGGACACTATTCTTCGTGTGATATCCCAAATCACAAAGGTACACAATTACTATGTCCCTTATCATGTTATGATGTCTCTTCTTGTGATCCTTGGTGGGCTTTGAGTAGGATTAATTTTTTGTTATTCCGTTGCGTTACCTACGTCAAAACCGAGCAGTGGTATCAGAGCCACAGGTCGTAGTGCATAACATGATTTTATGTCTTACGATTTCAGTTTATACACCGTATTGTTATTATTAAGCGAAACTGAAATTAATTGGCATAGTAGATGCAGGAAACAAGATCTAATTTTACATGGGATGTAGGAATTAGTGAGTTTTATCACATATTATGTGAATAATTTTGGATCAAGAACTAGGGTTTGGGCACATGCTTGGAAAAGGAGTTTTCCAAGTATGGAAACAACTAAACTTGGGCAACAAGGAAGAAGTTGTTTTGGAAACAACTAAACTTGGGCAACAAGTAGGAAGATGTTTATGGAAACAACTAAACTTGGGAACCAAGGAAGGAATTGTTTTGGAAACAATACCATAAGGGTGTTTTGGAAACAAACCCAACAAGGAAGGAATTATTTTTGGAAATAATTCCATGAGGACGTGTGGCCCATGAAGGGACCGCCCCTCTCTCTCCTTGCCGCCCAAGTAACACACGGCCCCAAGGGGGCCGGCACACCCTAGCACATGGCCTAGCCGTGTGGGCTAGGTCCGGCCGGTCCGGGCCTTGTGTGGCGGTTACTTGGTTGATTTTGGCCATTCTTAAGGTAAATCTCTTGGACCGTTTTAACCCTAGTATGTCCAAAAGAACTAAAATTGAACAAGCGAGTTAAAATTAGTTTTAACTGTATTATGTACTTTGTTGCATGGTGGATGGATATGACCTAGGTTGTGGATGTTTTATGTTTTCGTGGTGTGGTTTACGGCCTGGGAGCTGTCAAATTGATGTAATAATTAATTAGGTTTTACGGCTTGCGAGTCATTTTTCTCCTCAACATGTGAGACTTTATTTATTTATTTATTCTAGATGTTAGGCTAGAATTAGAAATATTTAGATGTTAGCCAAGAGCATGGAGAAGAAGACCATAGAACCAAAGAAGCCAAAAGATGACGAGGACTCCCTACCCTAGGCGCGCAGCTATCGTGGAGCACATGGAGATGAGCTTGTCACTTTAGGGCACATAGATATTATCATTGGCTTGGTAATATCTTAGTTTAGGGGCCATATCCATGCCACGTTAATTTTTCTTTTGTGGATGTTTATTATTTGTGTTTTGTTATTTATTTTTGTGTGTATGGCGATACTAGCAAAACATTAACAAGATAATAATAAACAAATGTGGTCTTTTATTGTGGATAGCCCAATCCAAATAAGTAGATCATGTTGATGTGATCAACCAAACGAATAATGACTATTAAAATCCATCAAATAGAATATTGTGTTTTGCCTTCTCTTACCTAAACACCCTTCATGATCAAGGTCTATTAAAATTCGGGCTTGCCAAAGCAAGGCGATTTTAATTCACCATGATGTTTTGCGGACGAAACAAGCAAGTAATGTGTGTATATTGAAGCAAGAGGTTGGACGCAACTGGGTAAGACTCAATTGGATTGATGAACCTAGAGGCATGACAATTAGGCGTCATCTAAAGGATAAAGAATAAAAGAGTTATTCACCTAATTGGACCAAGAGTTGCATGGGATGCAATTGGAATGGTTCCTACCTAAATAACCAATTCTTGGGTGACTTGCCAAAGCAAGCTCAAGAAGAAGTGAAAAAGGGATCTTGGACCCACTAGAAAATATATATGATATTTTCCGCATTAATATGGAGGGTTATTAATCAGAGAAAAATAGTGGGAGCTATGTTTGACAATTTAAATCCTTGTTGAATATAGTTAAACGTCACAATGTTTTGCATAAATCTTTTTGTGTTGAATACCCATGAATTAAACAAACAAAACACGATTTTATGTCCATAAGATGGACAAGCTGTCTGGAATCTATTTTTTAGATTGGTATAAAATTGAGAATTGTTTTCAAATAAAGGAAAAATGTTGTACATTGTAGATCATAAAGTTCTCTTCCCACCGACTACCTAGACACACTAAAAGTCTTATGGAAGGAACATCAAAGAATGGTTCTTTGGATGTAACTTGTCTCATGTCAGCTGCCATGAACTCTGAGATTTGGAAGAAAGATGAGAAATATGGAGGCGTATGATATGATCGTTGATAACTCTCTTTTAGGAGTTATTATTATACTTTCTTAGTACTTGTATTAGTCTTATTTCACATGATTTAGATGTTATATTTGCACAAATATGTGAATTTGACTATTTCTAAGCCTAAGAGTGAAAAGTTGAAGAGGAGAAAAGAAGACGCAAAAACGAAGCAAAGTTGGAAAAGTCACTCCTGACCAGCCTGCACTCTTTTCGATGCCCAGGAAAATCTACAATGAATTTTGAAGCAAGGCTTGCGGCATTGGAAAGTAGACATCTTTATCTTCCCAACGGTATATGGTAGGTCCAAAGACGAGTCCGTATGAGGGAGATACAGCCCGCGCAAAATCAGCAAAGAATTCTGTCCGGGAATTACAAAGTAGAGGGGCTGAAGTGCAAATTCGGCATATTTTCATTAAAAAGCGTGGCCAGCTGGTAGAAAACGGGGAGGACGACCTAAGAGACATACATTGACGCATCTTTGAAGTCTTTGGAGCTAGGGAAGAAGGGAGAACAAGCTTGGAGCAAGGATCATCAATTACATTGAAGATTTTAGCGTTTGATCTTCGTTTCTTCATCTTTTCTTCATGAACTCTATGATTTTGATATTGTTGAACACTATTATGTCTAGCTAAACTTCTTAAAGCTAGGTGATTGATGAAAAACTAGGGTTTGTTGGATGATTTTCCGGATTTTGGACTTGATGCATGCTTTTGCTTAATTCTATGAACGTTCTTGTTAGCTTATCTATTCTTGTACTTATTTATTAATGTTCTTGGCTTGATCACCCGTAGAATGTTACTTGTTGATAGAGTTGCACGAAAGTGAATTCTTTGAGACGTGTTAAAGAATAGTTAGGTGATCTTGTAGTTTCTTGAGACTGAGAGGAGATAGGAACTTGATCAATCGTGTGAGGGTAGTTTCGGTTGATTTAGTTAGAACTTAGTGAATTCGGTGGACCGATAGGACCCGGTGAACGAGCCTAACAAATCAATTAGATTGTAGTAGTAGACGGAGGTGGACCGAGAGGACCCGAAATCTATTGTTTACACAAATTCACGTGAGATCGAGAGAAGATCGTGATGAGCATTACCCGATATAACTAGAACGTGAGTAGAGTGTTTCAAGCATAACCCGGAAATCGTTAACAACCCTATGGATCATCAATTTCCTAGTTCTTCCTTATTAATCGTAGTCAATCTCAAGTTATTTTCGTTTAAAAATTGAAAACCCTACAAAAATAATTAGTACTTGTTATTTAATTTACGTCGCTTGTTTGTGGGCGACAACGTTACAAATTCAAACAACTTTTTACCGGCCACTTAGATCTCCTATAACCACTTTCTAGTCAATTAATAATCGTAAATTCCCTTGGGTTCGATACTCGGAGTCGTGAAATACTCCATATACTACTTGACCGTGCACTTGCGTATACACGTAAGAAATCGTGTCAAGTTTTTGGCGCCGTTGCCGGGGAATTTAACGGTTTATTAGTTTAGTAGAAATTGATTAGGATATCTCTTTTACTTTTTGTTTAATTAGCTACTTGTCTTCTCACTTGTATCTGAGTCTGCTTTTCAGGTCATCAGTGTATGTCCAGGATCCCTAGAGAACTTGTGCCCCCACTTGAAGACCCAGAGCAGTTATTCAGAGATCATAGGAGAAGACAGAAACAGAGCACTATGGGTGATCAATTGACCAACGCGCAGCTCAATGAGAAAATGGAAGAGTTGGCGAAACTGTTGAATGATCGCAACGCCCAGACACCGTACAACAAGTCTGGGCAGGCTATTGTGGATAAATTCCAAACGTCCACGTATGGACACAATCCGGCAATTGTAGTGCCAGACATACAAGCTGAGCATTTTGATCTCAAGCCAGCTACGATCCAGACAGTCACCAATCAGTTTCCAGTTTTATGGGAACAAGGATGAGGATCCCAACGATTTCATTGGGAAGTTCAATGCTTATATCAAGACTGTGAAGTATAAGAACGTGACTCCAGAGACATTGAAACTTATTCTATTTCCCTATTGTTTGAAAGGTGCACCTGAGAAGTGGCTTGAGTCGAGAGCTCCGGATTCAATCACTACATGGGCTCAATGTGTGGATGAATTCATGGCAAAGTTTTACCCAGTTCAGCGGGTGATTGAGTTACAAGGTGATATCCTTGGCTTTCAGCAGCAGGCCCATGAGACCGTGGTAGAGGCGTGGGATAGATTTATGCATTTGATCAGGAAATGCCCAAATCACGATTTTGGGGACTACAAAATTTTGCAGGTCTTCTACCATGGCTTAGAACGCCATAACCAGGAGCTGGTTAACAGAGAAGCTGGAGACAATTTTCTGTACTCTGTTGACAAGGAAGGAGCCTATGCGCTCATGAAGCAGCTCGCTAAGCAGGACTCACAACTCTATGATTCCAGGAGATTATCGGCATTGCCTGAGCCTAGAGATGATGAATGGAAGACTGGGATCAGCAAGATGGTGTCAGATTTAGCCAAGCATGTGTATCGGGATCATAAGCCAGTTGCAAGAGTAGAGGAGCAGGAATTTGATTCAGCCTTGGCCCAGATTGCAAGTGAAGATGTGAACTTTGTGGGGGCACAAGGACAGCGGCAGAATTGGAACCAAGGGAACTACAGACCAGGCACAAGAGATCATCCAGGTTTCAGGTATGGGGATCAGTCTGGAGCTATATACGCACCTGGGTTTCAGCACATGCCGCAAGCACCAGTGTCGCAGGCTCCGCCACCGGCTGTTGTAGCGCCAAACCCATAGATTTCTGTACTCACTAAGGCGTTGACACAGCTGAGTAACAACATGAACGATATGACCACGGCGGTCAATGCTATGTCTTCTGATTTGCAGGCTACGAAGACTTCTCTTCGTGCACTAGAGGTTCAAGTTGGGCAAATTGCAACGCAATTATCTGCTATAGCACCTGGTTCTCTACCGTCTGAAACAGAGAATGTGCGCCAGGTAAATGCCATTACCACTCGCAGCGGGGTTTCGTTGACTGATCCACCATACCCGAGCCATGCCAGAGTTGAAGCGTCAAAAGCTAAGGAGCACGAGGTCTTCGATTCTGAGAAGACACCTGTCATGGTCCCCCAATCAAAGGGCATGACTCCACATGATGAGGAAAATTCCAATGAGGTATTACCACCACCCTCTTCTTCTAAAGATGTACCTTTTCCATTGAAAAGTAGAAAGAAGAAGGATGACTCTGAGGAGTACAGGAGATTTCTCAATATTTTCTCCAAACTGCACATAAACATTCCGTTGATTGAAGCGCTGCAGAAAATGCCTAAGTATGCGCGGTTTATCAAGGATGCAATCTATGGGAGAAAAGCTATGGATAACTTTCAGACAGTGAAACTGAATGAGCAGGTGAGTTCATGTGTCTTGCATGGGCTACCCAAGAAGAAGAAAGATCCAGATAGTTTTGTGATTGAGGCTACACTTGGTGGGGCATATACAGGCAGGGCTCTATGTGATTTGGGGGCGAGTGTCAACCTGATGCCGCTTTCAGTATTTAAAAAGCTAGGTGTGGGGGAGCCTAGTAAAACCTGGATCAATCTGCAGTTCGCAGATAAGTCGTCCAAGAAGGCCATTGGGGTGGTAGAAGACTTACTTGTGAGGGTTGGTAGTTTGATCATGCCAGCTGATTTTGTGATCCTTGACATGCCAGTTGGTGACGTTCCTATCATTCTTGGTAGGCCCTTTCTGGCTACTGGTCGGACTTTAATTGATGTGGAGAATGGAGAGTTGATCATGAGGGTCAACGATATTGTTGAGACCTTTCAGGTTTTCAAACCGACTCCTCAGTACACTTATGAGGTGAAGCCAGACTTGCCATTTCCTGTGAAAGTTGTGCGTGGAATTTCAGAGCTGACACAAGGAGATCCGCCAGATCCTAAGGGTAAAGAATCGAGTGTGCAGGCGCACGAGGTAGTCATGAATATCCAGCGCCAGAAGTTGGATGCGACACGACCTGCCAAACCACCTTTCTGAGCTTCGTGAGGTAACTGGGTCGGGCCGTCGACCGTAAATTACAAAGCGCTTGTTGGGAGGCAACCCAACGTATTTTATGCATTAGTGTAGAGAGTGTGTTTTAAATACTGTTGTGTGCGTTTTTAAATTCCGTTTTGTTATCTGAGGGGTGAGAGAGCGAGAATTTGACATTTGAATTGAGTCTCCGCACGTTTACAGGTTATTACGAGATTCGGACTCCCCTTCTTGATGTGCGTAGACTCGCATGGAAATGCGCGCATCGGAGTTCGGACGTAAAAGAAAGGCGGAAATTGAACGAGAAAGATGTGATCACGACGATATTTCCGAGGACGTGGGAAACGTGTCACGAAAAGTTGGCTCAAGAACAAAAAGAGGAACATGGAATTCAAGCTAAGGATCCTCGAAGATCAAGTAAAGGAAACGGATCAAAAAAAAAAAAAAAAGAGAGAGCAGCAGTTCCAGCCCCAGACTGGTCGTATGATCAGCCAACTGGTCGTAGGACCACTTTTTACTTAGTCAAAATGTGGAGAACAAGCAAAACCATGCTTCTGCTGGTCGCAGGACCAGTACTAGTGGTCGTACGACCATGATGGGCGCGGGCGAAATTTTATTAATTATCCGGGGGTATATTTGCTATTTTGGGAAAAGTTTGAAGACAAGTCGTGAGGAAGCTTCTTCCCCTTCAGACGACGAACATCAACAGACAGAGCCATAGCATCTCATGTTTCTCAATCGGAGCTCTTCTCCCTCGATTCTCCGGCGAGCTGTTGAGGTTTCACCGTCGCACCTTCTCACCAGCGGCGGCCTCTATTTCTCACTCCGGCGACCCCAGCAGCCCCACCCTCTCTCTCCCCGACGGATTTCACGTCGCCCTCTGGGCCACCAATCGAACCCAGCGCTCCGCCCTCTATCACCCGCCTCAATTCCCGACCAAGAAACCGCAGGACCCCGCTTGAATTGGCGACAGAAACAAAACCCCTCTCCCCTGTTTCCGATCAGAGAACCGAAACCCAGCCTGCCATGGACGACGGCGAAGAGCTCGCCTAGTCCAGACGACCCAGAACCTCCTACCCACCGTCGATTGGACCTCCTCACTCAGCGTCTTCACTCGACACCACCCACAACCACCGAATCCAGCTCTGATTTCGTACCAGAAACTCGTCTTCGCCACTCACTGCTGCGGCCATGGCTGGGATCGAGCCTCTGTTTCTCTTCTGTGGCTCTGTTTCTGCGCTGCCCTGCTCTCTAGTTCTTGCGGCCTTGGCTCTCCTTTGCTTCGGTACAAGTGGTGCGGTGACTGGAGTAGGTGGATAACTGATGAAGGCCGGTGGTTATGGTGGTTAATTAGGTGGGTTTGTGGTGTTTATTAGCAGAGGTGATGGTGAATTGGTGAAGTAATCTGCCGGGTTTAGGATCAGCTGGGTTACTGAATTGGGGAATAAGGTGGCTGGGTTGGCAAGGGTAATGGTGGTGGTTGTGAATTGGGCAATGGAGAAGGAGGCAGTGGCGTATTGGTGGAGTTCAAGGTCTGTTATGTCGGTGAAATTGGGGGGCTGTACTAATTGTGTGAAAATAACTTCCTCCTGCTTAACACTAGGCATTGTGTGTGACTTTTGGACAGAGTGTCTAAGAGTTTGAAGAATGAGCTAACCATAGGTCTCCACTTGTGATAATATTTTGGCGTGTGGGGCGTTAAGAAAGGACCAAGCAATAAGAGTATTATGCAGGATATGGAGCAGCTGATAAGGATTAGTTCGAGTTCGAAATTGGAAAAGGGTGCAAAATTTGACGAAGACATCGACCCCGGTGTGCTAGTTCACACTCGACCGTTACAGGAGCTCACATCACGAGCTCGGGGATTCTTCGTTCTCTATTCGTTAGCAGCAATGGATCAATCGACCCCGGTGTGTTTCACACACTCGACCGCAAGGGAGTTTGCATTGTTCTGGACAATGTTTGCTTGGGGATTGTTCTTGCTATCTCAGCCAGCATCTATCGGATTTCGTCCCCGACTTTGTGTCGGTTGTGAGTTTCTTTTCTCTCTCTTTACTTACCGTTTAGGCACATCGTACTTGCTCTAGGATTTTATTTTTAGAATTCTAGGGAATTACTTGAGTACTTGCTTAATTTCGGTACACACAACTTGTCACGTGCACGTAGCTTGAATTATCTCTAAATTTGTTGTAGCTACTTTCTTGTGCCGTGACTTTGACTCCGAGTAGAATCACCGCCCCTCACATTTGAATGCCGAGTCTTCTTGGTTGATCTCTAAATTCGTTGAGGACAACGAAGCAGTATAGTGTGGGGGGATTTTAGCTATTTGCTAGCCAGTCAGTGTCTGCATCGCCATGTTTGCATATAGTTGTTTGTGTCGTATTGTGTCTAATTATGTAGTCAGTGTCGTGATATTGTGATAGTATGTCATATTGTGTTGTGTTAGTCGTGTATATACTTGTTTGTGTTTGTGTTTGATATTTCACGTTGTCTTATTTGAGTCTACCTACCCTGTCGAATGTCTTGTGTAGTTTCGTTCGTGTCGGCTTGCATGTAGTGTAGGAACTATATGAAAAAAAAAATAGAAAAATATCAAAAAAAAAAAATAGAAAAAAAAATCAAATAAAAAAAATTGAAAAAAAAATTAAAAAGTGAAAATTTTGAGAAAAGGGCCATCAAAAGAGGCTAAAATTTGATAAATCACGAAGTGTGAGGACTTTAGGCGTAGAGCATGATTTGCGACCGAGAGTGACGACGTGAGTCCCCCCTAGCAGGTATAGAGAGACTTTCTTTACGGGAGTGCCTACCTATTTCTAACACTTACGTGATTTTCAAAGTCAAAGTGTGTGCCTATTTTCTTACAAGAGCTGAGCTAGGTGTGAGCTAAACAAGCCGAACATCCATGTGTACGTCTTAGGTAGTCGCCAACCCGCCTCGTAGTGGCACACGAAACAGCTGTGCGAGGTGTGTATTAGAGCACTCACTGCTTTTAGAACTCACCTTGTAGGACCATTAGACGCCCTAATTTGAACCTTGGATTCTTTGCTATCCTTCGGACCTAGGGTGACGATTCTTGGCCTTCATCACAAATTGATTAGAATCACCACTTTAGTGCGTCACGAGGGGGTTGTGTAGTTGAGGGGGTTCGATGAGGGAGTGATTATACAATTCGTTGAGTTCTACATCTCGCTTGCACTTTATTGATTATCTACGAGGGGATGCGAGGGTGAGTGAGGCTTGCGCACTTCGGTGTGGCGGTGTCCCATGCCATTACATCATGGACACAGTTGTGGAGAGCCATGAGTGCGTGAATCTAATACGCACGAAATTGGGTTGGGAGAACTTAATTGGTGGATCGTGCTAGGTACCGGTTTTGATTACTTTGGTGTAGGAGGATCGGTTGGATTATGCACGAGATACATTCATCTTCGGGACTACTTGAGAGGGGATATGGTTACATTCGAGTGTGGGGGTGTCGACTTTTGACTTCGGACATTGATTGTGAGCTTGAGACGACTCCACTGCCACACATTTACTTCATTGATTTTGCGGCTTGGATTTGACATGGACTTTGATTGAGTTAGGAGAAGATGATATTTCTATGTGATATTCATTCATCGATTTACGTGTTTCCTTCTCCTAGCATATGTGATTGTTATTTGAAGACCACTCGGATATTATTTGTGCATTGTGATGGTATTTTGAGAGAACTGAAAAGAAAAAGAAAGAAAAAAAAAAGAAAAAAGAAAAAAAAATGAGAGAAAAAAAGAAAAAGGAGAGATTAAATAAAGTTTGAGTTGGAATTGAATTGGAACGAGTGGTGGAGCTACTTTGACGACGACGGTTCACGTTTCATGCACGACGAACGACGATGGCCACGAAGATCACTAGTGTACCGGGGTTTGAGGGAATTGAGGGCCGGAGGTGGTGAGCTTTGGGTTTTGGTTCCTATCATCGTGGTGAGGGTGTGTGAGATGTGGGTTTTGATGTGAGAATGTGACGCTTAGGACTTGATTTCGACGAGATTATCTCTATGTCCCTAAGCCTCATCATGTGAAAACCGTTAGCGGATTAGGAGCTCGGACCTTGGATGTGGCTTTGCCTAGCGTAGTCTCTTATTTCGTGGCACACGCGAAGAGGTAGCGTACTCTTGTACTTAGTAAAGTTAGGCTTTCTATACTAGCTAGGGGAGAGCCGTGGTGTCGAGTTTAGTTTCAACTCATGCTTTGTTCCTAGAATTCTCATCACTTCATGATAATCGATTCAAGCCAATGGAGATTGACCGATCTCAACCAAAAAAAAAAAGATAAAAAGTGTGTTTTGCGTATATATGTGTTTGTGTAGGATCGAGTCGTAGTTTGCATTTGCATCATATTGTTGCATTGTCGAGTCTTGTGTCGGTTGTGTCTTGAGTCGGCTAGTAAATAGTGGTTTTACTCGGGACGAGCAAAAGGTAAGTGTGGGGGTATTTGATAAATCTCTTTTAGGAGTTATTATTATACTTTCTTAGTACTTGTATTAGTCTTATTTCACATGATTTAGATGTTATATTTGCACAAATATGTGAATTTGACTATTTCTAAGCATAAGAGTGAAAAGTTGTGTTTCTAGCTTATTTGTGCATGTTTTCTCTCATATTTGCTATGATAATTGCACAGGTTGTTTAGTGTTGTGTATCTCAGGTAAAATAGGTGCAATGGAGCTTATGAGATGCTTGGATATGCTTGGAATGGAGCTAGATGAAGAGGAGAAAAGAAGACGCAAAAACGAAGCAAAGTTGGAAAAGTCACTCCTGACCAGCCTGCACTCTTTTCGATGCCCAGGAAAATCTACAATGAATTTTGAAGCAAGGCTTGCGGCATTGGAAAGTAGACATCTTTAGCTTCCCAACGGTATATGGTAGGCCCAAAGACGAGTCCGTATGAGGGAGATACAGCCCGCGCAAAATCAGCAAAGAATTCTGTCCGGGAATTACAAAGTAGAGGGGCTGAAGTGCAAATTCGGCATATTTTCATTAAAAAGCGTGCCCAGCTGGTAGAAAACGGGGAGGACGACCTAAGAGACATACATTGACGCATCTTTGAAGTCTTTGGAGCTAGGGAAGAAGGGAGAACAAGCTTGGAGCAAGGATCATCAATTACATTGAAGATTTTAGCGTTTGATCTTCGTTTCTTCATCTTTTCTTCATGAACTCTATGATTTTGATATTGTTGAACACTATTATGTCTAGCTAAACTTCTTAAAGCTAGGTGATTGATGAAAAACTAGGGTTTGTTGGATGATTTTCCGGATTTTGGACTTGATGCATGCTTTTGCTTAATTCTATGAACGTTCTTGTTAGCTTATCTATTCTTGTACTTATTTATTAATGTTCTTGGCTTGATCACCCGTAGAATGTTACTTGTTGATAGAGTTGCACGAAAGTGAATTCTTTGAGACGTGTTAAAGAATAGTTAGGTGATCTTGTAGTTTCTTGAGACTGAGAGGAGATAGGAACTTGATCAATCGTGTGAGGGTAGTTTCGGTTGATTTAGTTAGAACTTAGTGAATTCGGTGGACCGATAGGACCCGGTGAACGAGCCTAACAAATCAATTAGATTGTAGTAGTAGACGGAGGTGGACCGAGAGGACCCGAAATCTATTGTTTACACAAATTCACGTGAGATCGAGAGAAGATCGTGATGAGCATTACCCGATATAACTAGAACGTGAGTAGAGTGTTTCAAGCATAACCCGGAAATCGTTAACAACCCTAGGGATCATCAATTTCCTAGTTCTTCCTTATTAATCGTAGTCAATCTCAAGTTATTTTCGTTTAAAAATTGAAAACCCTACAAAAATAATTAGTACTTGTTATTTAATTTACGTCGCTTGTTTGTGGGCGACAACGTTACAAATTCAAACAACTTTTTACCGGCCACTTAGATCTCCTATAACCACTTTCTAGTCAATTAATAATCGTAAATTCCCTTGGGTTCGATACTCGGAGTCGTGAAATACTCCATATACTACTTGACCGTGCACTTGCGTATACACGTAAGAAATCGTGTCAATCGTACATTAAAAGAAGCTCTTTTAAAGGGCGAGCTTGTCATGAAAAGGCTTGAATTGTTGCTCCACTTTGCGCTCTCTTGCTTAGCACTCGTCATGATCAAGATGGAATAAGTTCGGGCTTGCCAAAGCAAGGTGACTTAGTTCATGGAGATATGACGCGACGACACAAGCTAGTAATGTGTGACTGCTGAAACAAGATGTAAAGCGCAACTAAGCTACTTCAATAAGATTGAAAGCTTAGAGACTGGGAGTTATCTATGAGATAGATAATGAATAAATGGCTATTCTACCAAATGGACCGAGAATTGCATTGGATGCAATTATAGTTTTGTTTAAAGGTGATTTACTCAATATGATTGAGAGTCGTACAAAGCACTTAAAAAAGGGCATAAGCAAAACTGTTAATAGTTAACAGCATGTGTAAGGGGAAAATATTTGCGCCAAACCCATGGGTATAAAGTAAGCTTGTTGCTAATACCAAGTTGCTTTAAAAACCCATAGGTAGTGTAGAAGAAGAGAAACTGCCCAAAGTACCTGGCAGGAAATAATAAAGGAATTATGAATTCCAACATAGTTATTTTTGTTATAAAAGTCAATGTGTCTATCTCATCATCATTAGTATAAGATACTATATGAGGATCTCACATTTATAGAAGTGTGGAGGATCTCAAGAGATGAAGGCAATTGGATAAAGAAGAAAAAATCCTGCATGGGGCAATGAAGCAAAGGGTTGCTGAATTAGCCGTATGAAATTATTTATACCTTTAGGAAATTTTTCATGAATTAGACAAAAGTGATTATGTCCCTACTATGAGTAGGTTCATTATCACAATTTCTTGTTTGGACAAGAAAGCTCCCTATCATAATAAAGGACAAATGTTGTTCCATTTATTCTGATAAGCATTATTGTAATGCAATTTTGTCTAATGGATTGTATATCCTTGATCATGATAATATCATCTATAAAATTAATACCAAGAGGTTTGTATATAATGATATGAACTTCACTCATCTTTAGCATTATCGTTTAGGCCACATGAATAAGAAATACATATCTAGAACTCCATATAGATGGATTTATAGAACTAATTTGATTATTGAATCATATGAGATTATGTAAGACTTATTTATTAGGCAAATATATGATCTTTTGAGAATCATACATATTGATGTATGTAGGCCACTAATCACAAATACTAAAGATGGTTTTCAGTACTTCATCATATTTACTGATGTGATCAGAGAAATATGGATTTGTTTATCTTATGAAGAAACAAATCAGAATCCTTTGAATTGTTCAAGGAATTCAAGAATGAAGTAGAGAAACAGTTTGGCAAAAGTATTAGGGCTCTACGATTGGATCGTAGAGGAGGATACTTAAGCCAATAGTTTGAACATCTATGGAAGTATGGGATGTGATCCCAACCCACTCTACCTAGAACACCATTAGGAAATGGCGTGTCTGAGAAGAGACATTGAACCTTGTTGGACACGGTTTCCATGATGTGTCAAACAAAACTTCCAGTTATTTTAATGGCCATGTTCTAGTTACAGCAAATTTCGCCCTTAACCTTGTTCCATCTAAATAAATTATGAAAAACACCATATGAGATATGGACTAGAAAGTGTCCTAGTATGTCATTCATAAAGATTTTGGGTTATGGAGTTTATGTAAATAGCTTACAGATAAACTTGAACCCAAGTTGGATAAATGTACTATGTGGAAATATCCTGAGGAAACAAAGGATATTATTTCTACAATCCGATCGAGGACAAATTGTTTGTTACTCGAACCACTGTGTTTCTAGATAGAGATTGTCTCTAAAAGAAACAGTGGGAGGATAATAGAACTTGAAGGAGTTCAAGAACCACAACAGAACATTGATCCTTTTTATGGAACATGAGCAGGATCACAAGATGTTGTGGAGAAACCTACTCAGGTAACACAAGAACTTCGTAGGTTAGGTAGGATATGTCAAGGGACTAGAGAAATAAGGATTTCTCAAAAACCGTGATATATTGCTCATCGAGATGAGCCTACAAACTATGAGATGGCCACGTGTGGTCCATACTCTCAGAAAAGTCTTGGAGCCATGAGATACGATATGGAATCCATGTATACCAACAAAGTATGGACTTTGGTGGAACCACCTGAAAGGATAGGACCCATAGGGTGCAAGTGGGTTATGAGGAAACCAGCATGAATGGTAATATGATTATTCTTAAGGGACAATTGGTTGAAAAAGGGTTTCATGTGATTCATAGTATAGACTATGACGAAATCTTTCCCCAGTTGTGATGCTTAAATCCATTCGCATTTTGCTTGTAGCAATCTGTTTATAGATTGAGTCAAGCTTCTTGGAGTTAGAATCTTCGAATTAATGATGCAATCAAAGGAGTTTTGTTCCATCAAAATTGAAGATGAGACTTGTGTCTACAAGAAGGTTAGTGGGAGCACAGTTATGTTTCTGGTCATGTATGTGGAGACATACTAATCATTGGGAATGATGTCCCTACTTGGAAATCTTACGTAGATTGACTAGGGAATTAATCTTCAATGATAGACTTAGGAAAAACAACTTGTGAAGATCTATGGAGATAGATCAAGATGGTTGTGAGGCTTAGGTAATAGTACATGAATTGACAAAGGTGTTTATATGGTTCAACATGTATAGAATATGGATTCTACCTATGTCACATGGAATTAGTCTTTAGAAAGACTGATTGTCTTTCCAATTAGATTGGGAAGGGACCATATGACTAAGATTCATGAGATACGCCGTGTTATGTACTAGGTCAGATGTATCATATGGTATGACATAAAGATACCAATCAAATCCAAGTGATAGTCACTGGATAATTATCAAGATTATCCTTAAGTACTTGAGAAGGAATAAAGGATGAATTCTTGATAAATGGAGGATAGGAAGAGTTTACTGTAAGGGGTTACAGTGATGAGAACTTCCAATCTAACAAAGAAGATTTCAGATTATAGTCAAGTTTTATGTTTTGCACTAGTGGGATGAACTGTGAGCTGAAAAGGTTTCAGGCAAGATACAGTTGCCGATTCTAACACAGATGACTGAGTATATTAATGCATAAGATGCACTTACTCATAATATTCAACCTCAATCAAATTGTTTATAAAGGAGATGTGAATATTTGCAAAGTACCAGCACATGTCTCGCCTACCACACGCCTACGCAGTGTAAGCGTGGAGGGCTTCGCTAGATCAATAAGCATATGATGCAGGAGATTGACTCTAGTGCAAGTTGGAGACTGTTGAAATTGTGCCCTAGAGGCAATCAATTAATTGTGACGAATATGTGGATTTACGATTCATTATGTTGTCGATATGGAGATATGTTAACATGAATGAAGTCCTTAGAATATAAGTGTTATATTCTTAAACATCCATAGTCAATTATAATGATTAATGGGACAATCATTTATAGACTAGTACGGGGTTGGATTGATATGGAGATATCACGATCCAACACATGGGTATGCATTAAGGAGTAATGGCATACTGGATTGACCCACAACGAGAAGGATACATTAGATTATGTTGAAGTCACAATAGCTTCTCGTAGTGCTAATGATATTGCAATCCTTAGACTTGAAGTCACTAGATACTCTAGTTGTGAAATATCGTGCTTTGATGTTATCAAACGTTCCACCGTAACTGGGTAATCATAAAGGTAGCTATCGGGCATGGTAGGAAGCAAGCTTAGAGATCGTAGTGATGTAGAGAGGATTTGTCCCTCCCACATAATGGGAGCAAATATCTACGGCCACTCGAGGGATGAAGCTTATTGAATGCCTGGCCAGACTCCGATAAATCAATATGGAGATATTGATGTTATCTGCTTGCATAATCATATTCCCAGGATCGATGAACTATGGATTGGATTTACGAGTGTGACTATTTATGTCTCGTGTTCAATCTGGATATGGAGACAAAGGGATAATGCAATATGAGATATTGGGCACATGAGGTTTGTCGGGATCACTGACTATTTCTATTAGTTGGGTGGCATGGATGTGTTGCTAGACACCGCTCCATGTTAGTAATAAAGTTACTACCAACTAAGTAGAAAGCTATGAGGTCACACGTCAAATAGAGATGAACTAGATTTAGGATTAATTAATATGATTAATTAATAAGAATGATCATTATGCAACACCTTGCAAACTTAGTAGGACTAATTTGCAAGGAAGGGACTAATCCAAGTTCATGTAGAACTAGGAAGGACCTTTATGTAGTTAACAAGGAGTTGTTGAACTATATAAAGGAGGCTCTAGCTTCCTTCCCACTTAATGTTATTAGACATAACACAAGAGAGTGGGAGAGAGCAAAAGAGAGAGCAAGAGAGAGCCTAGAGGCGCACACCCCTAGGCCGTCTGCCCCCTTTCCTGTCGGCGCCAAAGAGGAGGCCGAAGCCCTCCTCTTTTCACCTCGTTGCTTGAATCCTTCTTCCCTCTTCCTCCGGTCCAAGCTAGCACTAGGAGAAGGAAGAATCTAGATCTCACCTCTAGACGTGGATCAACCGTAGAGACGAGGACACTATTAGTCGTGTGATCTCCCAAATCACAAAGGTACACAATTACTATGTCCCTTATCATGTTATGATGTCTCTTCCTGTGATCCTTGGTGGGCTTTGAGTAAGATTAAATTTTTGTTATTCCGCTGCGTTACCTACGTCAAAACCCAACACTTCAATCTTTCATCTCTATCTGTCTCTTGTTCCTGTATTTGATATGTGAAGACCCATCCTAATTTTATCAGGCTATTAAGTTGGTCAATGGTTATACCGGGGGCGGCTAGAGTACTTGGGTTTCGCTTCACAAGATCTTGATACGTCATTCTCCAAATATTGCTATGATTCGGAGGAAAAACCTTCTACATAAATTCTTCTGTAGAATCCTTTTACTAGATACAGTGAACTTAGATATTATTATAATATTGGGATATTACTAATAAAATAGGCCCACTAGTTAATTAATACAATTGGGCTATAACATCTGGACTATCAACTACTAGCAGAGTAGTTAAAACCGGGCCGCACCGGTCGAAACCGCACCGGCCGGTTCGACCGGTGAACCGGTGGGTAACCGGTCCGGTTTAGTGAAAGGACCGTATATGCAGAAAACCGGTCAAATCCGGTAAAAAACCGACGGTTTTCAACGAACGGGTGAACCGGCCGGTTCTGACCGGTTTTACCAGTTTTTGCACAAAAAATTGAAGATCCAAAAAATCTCTCAGCCTCTGTTAGTTCTCTCGATGTGAGTTGTTGTGAGTCTCTGCCGAGTGAGTCTCACCCTATGTGAGAGAGTAAGAGGGAGAAAAACGACGATGCGAGAGATGATCATCCTTATTTGAGCTAGTACCAAAGATGATGGCGGCATAGGCGACGTGGAGGCGGAGTGGAGGATGCGGCGTGGGGCGGCATGGAGGTGGAGTGGAGGCTGTGAACCCTAATCTGGGAGAGAGTAGAGAGATTGAGAGAGACAAGAAATGAACTGTTTTGGTGACTTTGGTCGTTTGATTGTGTAAAATGGGGGATAGTGTGTGTGGGTTTGGGCCTCGTTTGGGTAGCGTATAAGATACATCAGATATGGCTTATGCTGGGATATGAGGTATGTATGCTGTCGGATAAGGCCTGATATGATATGCTGGCTTACTGTATTTGGGTGCTGCAAGATATGAGGTAGGATAAGAAGCAAAATATGTATCCAAATGAATACCCTTAGTGCAGTGATTTCGTATAAATGACACACACAATACCTTGCAACAAAGAAACTAATACACTGATTGTCTCATTTAATCTAATTACAAATATATTTTTAAAATAATCAAATAGTAGCATACTTAATACCACCAAACTACACAATAGTAGCATAGTCAATACCATATGTGTCTCTTCAAGTTACAAAAGATACAAATTCCAAAATTAGAAGTAGCGGAGTTCTATAAACAATGTTTATTTCTTCAATGCAGGTTCAACGACAGCTTCGACCACTTCTGTTTCCACAATATCTCCTTTCTGCTTCAATCTGCAAAACATACAAGCTCATGCTTAGATATCAGAATGCAAGAACTCAGTGCAAGAAAAGGATTTGACAATCACACATGAAGAACTCATTGCCATAGGTATCATCTGAGTGTATTGAGCAGAAAATAAAGTATGAAATATGAAAAAAGGCTGATCTCATATTAGGGAGATTGTGCCTCCTTAAAGAGATCTCAGGTTGAATGAATATACAAATTTAGCTAAAAAATCACTGGGCTGCATGGGGATTACTTCTATAATACAATGTCTTCTACCACAATGTCTTCCTAACCATCATTCCCCCACTAAATCCAAGGTAAATGCAGCATTAATTTGACTATTAGCTTATGTTTGTGATCCTACGAACTGTGCTTATCACAATTATGAAGCAAAGAGTGACCAGACATTGAATACTCACATTTGTGGGGAGCGTGCATAAGTTTATACCCAAAACAATAGAGAGTGCAATTCATAAAATGAGTACATGTCAATCAAAGCAAAGTAGCCTTCAGAACACCCACAAGTTCTGATGAATTAAAACTCTGTAGAAATATCATCATGGCCTCAAATAGTAGTAGTAGTTTCAAGGGTGAAGGAAAATGATTTGAGGGTTGTTGAAGAAAACGAAAATCTGACGTATACCACCCCCCCCATGGTGTTTTGGCATATTGTTTGTGTATTTATACCCATGTAATTTTGGCATATTGATGAGGGCATTTTTGTCCAGAGAAATTTGCCCATATCCTGCACAAATGTTATGTGACGTATACCACCCCCCATGGTATAAGATTTTAGGAAAAAAAGGAGAGGGAAGATATGGCTTGGATATGATTTCACCCCCTTATCCGGTACCCACACAAGGAATAAGATAAGGGAGGGGATATCATATCATATCATATCATATCATATCATATCATATCATATCATATCATATCATATCATATCATATCATATCATATCATATCATATCATATCATATCATATCATATCATATCATATCATATCGTATCGTATCATATCATATCGTATCGTATCATATCATATCATATCATATCATATCATATCATATCATATCATATCATATCATATCCCCCTCCTTATCCGCTACCCAAACGAGGCATTGGGGTCTGATTAGTAGGTAATGGGTTAGGTAATGAGTTAGAATAGTGTTGAGTGGCCCCATAATGTGGCCCAAATCTGTTACCTATTTTCTTTTTTTGCAAACAAACTGTTACCTAATTGTGTTAACATAAAGTTGTGCTTTTTTATTAGCTCCATTAATGTAAAAAGTTAATTACATGTTATAATATGAGAAAATTAATTACATGTTTGCAAAAAAATAAACAACATGACTAATAGTATTTTTTTTTCTTGACTGCAACTAACAATATTTATATATTCTTGTTAATTTCATATTTATATTATACTGTTATTATTATATATAATATTTATATATTATTAAAGTAACAACGGTTCAACCTGTCCAACCACTAGTTCGACCGGTCCAACCGTGAACCAGTGTCTCACCAGTTCGATGGCCGGTCCGGTTTTGAAAACGTTGACTATTAGTAATAATAGAATACTTTATTTATTGGGCTAAACCAAACTAATCTCCAACACCCCTTCCTAAACTTGGTTTAGCAACTCTAAATCAATCTCTCAACTTGAAGAAGATGTCATACTTGAGAGGATTGGTGAATGTCCGCCACTTGATCTTGAGATCTAGCATACTTCATCTTCACGTGCCTTTCTCCACATATTCCCTAATGAAGTGGAAGCCAGTATCGATGTGCTTTCTCCTCCCATGAAATACTAGATTTTTGGATAACGCCAGAGTAAACTTGTTTTCAATGAATATCTTAGTAAGCATTCTTGTGACAAGTTTAGCTCCTTCATCAACAAAAAATCATGACACACACAATAAGTAGCGGCAATATACTCGACTCACATGTAGAAAGTGCGATAATTGGTTGCTTATTGGATGCCGAAGTGAAAGCTGTCATGCCCATGAAGAAAACATAGCCACCTATGCTTTTTTCGATCACCAATATATCCATCCTAATAGCTATCACTATAGCCAAAAAGTATAATATTATCACAATGAGAATAAATAAGACCATGATCAATCGTTCTTTTGAGGCAGCGAATGATTTACTTGACAGTCTTCAAATGAGTTGTAGTAAGAATTTCCATATAGCGGATTATGAGTCCAACGCAAAAGAGAATATACGGTCTCGTGAAAGTCAAATATATCAAGGTTCCAACCAAGCTTTAGGATCAACCTGTACTCCTTCATCGAACTTTGAAAGCTTTACTCCACATTCAACCAGGGTGGCAATAGGCTTAGAATTATCCATCTTGAACTTCTTAAGAAATTCTTTAGCATACCCCTATTACGAAATGAAGATGCCATCTTTCATTTTCTTTACTACTATACCAAGATAGTAGGACATAAGTCCAATACCGGTCATCTCAAACTCCTTCATCATGACCCTCTTGAAATCTACAATTAAAATCAAATTATTTTATGTGAATATCAAATCACCAACATATAAGAAAAAAAAAATCAACATATCACCGTTCCATATTACAATAGAGAGCATGCTCTTGTGGTCATCTTTTAAAATTATTATCTGGAAAATATTTTTCAATCCGGCTGTGCCCAGCTCTTTGTAGTTTTCCTTAAGCCATAGAGAGCCTTCTTCGACTTTAAAACTTTATTTTTATGCCCCTTTACAACATAACCTAGTTGTTGTTCAATATACATTTCTTCCTCAAGACGCTCATTTAGGAAGGAGGATTTCACATCCACTTGATAAATCTTTCATTTATTTTGAGCCGCAAAAAAATAATAAATCTTATAGTTTCAAGACAGAAAAAAGAAGCGAATACTTCATCATATACAATGTCGGCGCTTTGCTTGTATCATTTGGCCACCAATCTTGTTTTGTATCTCTCTACTTCTCCTTTGATATTCTTCTTCACCTTGTACATCCACTTTACTCCAATAAATTTGTGGTCTTATGGAAGTATGACAAGTTTCCATGAGTAATTTTTCTTTATGGACTTGTTCTCTCTCACTTGGGAATCCAAGAAGCAACCAGTTTTCACACTTTTTTCATGTGAGACCGAGTATATTGGTGATACTTCTTGTGTATGTCATGTACTTTGGTTGAAGGGTTTTATGATGGACCTAAATTGTCAGAAGAAGAGCCTATTGAGATATTCATTGACAACAAGTCCGCTCTTGCGTTATTCTAGAATCCTGTATTTCATGAGAAGAGCAAGCACATCAAAACTCACTTCCACTTCATAGGAATGTGTTGAGAAAAAGGAAGTGAAGATGAAGTATGCTAGATCTCAAGATCAAGTTGCAGATATATATTCACGAAACCCCTCAAATATGACATCTTCTTCAAGTTGGGAGCTTTAATACCGAGGCAACCACCACCGCTGCAGACGTTGACAGTATCTTTCTTCTGATCATTCACCACATCCTTGAGAGTTTCCGCTCAAACAGAAACTTGATCTTCTTTCTTCAAGCTCTCATCCTTGACAACCTCATATTTTTTATAGGATGGGGCCACCTCATTTGGCGTTGTCGAGCATGAGTTCTTGCCAGAACAACTCCAACCTGAACAACTCATCCTCGTGATACAAAGTTGAAAGAAAATATGGAGAGAAGAGATGAAGTATTAGATCAGTCGTTGAGAGCTTTATTTAGAGTTATAAATCATGTTTAAGTGGGGGTGTTGGAGATAAAACTTGGTTTAGCCCAATAAATAAAAAGGCAAAGTATTCTATTTTTACGAATATGTTCAAATGTTATAGTCCAATTGTATTAATTAACTAGTGGGACTATTTTCTTAGTAGTAGCCCAAATTTATTATAATGCCTAATTCATTGTATTTAGTGGGAAGATTCTAGAGAAGAATTTATGTAGAAGGTTGAGGAGAAAGTCTTAGATATTTTGGTGGAAGAAATTTGGGGAAGGAATGGTGTTAGGAATATTCCTTCATCATCCACCTACAAATATTAAATAGATTGTACTGTAGGGTTTTGATGCAGGGTACATAGCGGAAATACAATTTTTTTTTGCTCAAAACCCTCCATGAATCGCACGTGAAGCATCATAACATGATGAAGGAGAAAGTTTACTCAGTAATTCTGATTGGGACGATCACATACGCAGATTAAAAATAACAGCGTCTCTACGATATCCACACGAATAGACCTTAACTAGACTTCTTATCCAATGGTGCTAGCAATTTTGAGAAGAATGAGGCTCTTTTCATAAAAGATGATGAAATGGACTTGCGCATGCTGGATCACATCCATGAACATGGAAAGGAGAGACAGAGAGAGAAGGCCAACTCTTGGCGGTGGACTTCATGGGGCGGCACCTCCTTGGCGGCCAAACCCTAGTTGGGTGAAAACTCCTTTTCACTCTTTTTCTTTTCTCTCTAGTGTACTGTGTAGAGTAGGAATGAATCTAGGTTGAATTTTCATAGTCTACAAATCCTATTTATAGCTAGAGAAATTCATCTTTTCCCTTAAATCCAACAGTTTGGATTAGTTTGCATTCTAGTCACAATTTCTCTTTAGTCCAACTAATGAGCAACTAATTTCAGTTTGATCTATTATTGTGTGTGACTTTGTAGGTTCCTAATTACGTTGGCAGTAATAACAATTATTACAAACACTGTGCGACATCAAGCAATAAATCAATGCTCTCAAGTAATAGGAATGTCAGTGATCTGACTAACCTCTGTGACCAATGTTACCGTGTTTTATAATCCCTTTGTCTCATCTATCCAGATTGGAAACAAGACATGGAGTGACACACTTGTATATCCAATCTATAATTTTTCGATCTGTGAGTATACTTAGATAAAGAAATAACATCAATATATCATATTGATTTATTTGAGCATGGACATGCATTTTCCTAAGTCTCACTCATCGAGTGGCCGTGGATATTTATTCCTGTTATGCAGGAGGGAAAAATCATATCTACATCACTACCATCTCTCAACTTGCTTCATATCATGTCTGATTATCGTCTTTATAGTTGCCCGGTTACGGTGCAACGTTGCGAAATCAAAACATGAAAATTCACAACTAGAGTATCTAGTGACTTCAATTCAAATGATTACAACACCATTGTCACTATGAGAAGTGTTGTGACATTCAAATAACTCCCATGTAGCCTTCTCATGGTGGGTCAATCCAGTATGCCATTACTCCTAATGCGTACCCATGTGTTAGACTTGATATCCCCATATCAATCTATACATACTAGTCTCGATGCAATATAGTCGTCCTAATTAACTGTAGTACTCGACTAGGAATTTTTAAGAATATAACATATATATTCCATATCGATAACACAATGAATAGCAAGTCCACATAAATGTCACCATAAATAGATTGCCTCTAGGGCACAATTCCAACATGTACCTCATCCACTTTGTATCAAGCAAAAAATTAAAGCTCTTCTTTCACACATTGTTCTATTCTCTCTCTAAGTATTGCATCACTCCCCTCTTCCACCAACTTGCCTACGAGTTTCTTCTTACTTCCATTCGATCTTTACTGAGATTTGAATTAGCCGAAATTGAAGGAACTCGTAAAATGTTATTTTTAGATAACTTAGGTGTCCGGCAGTCCAGAGCTAGAAACTTGAGGTTGGGAAGCACAAATTTAATGTTGAAAGTCAACATAGGGAAGGCATGTATTAGTTAAATGTCGTTGCAAGTCGGTTCGATAACTATCAGTCCCAAGCAACAAAAATAAAGTACCATATGTTACATTTCGAGAAAATGAGATTCATAATACATTTTTGCAACTATTTGTTGATATGTTGGCATCAAAAATCCATCACAACCTCCCCTTGTTGAACAATTCAGCGTCATCCTTATCCTAAAGAGTTTCCAATGATTAACACCATAAACTCTTTTCACATCCATGTATCAACCTAATCATAGACATGTTATCCTAAACCCTAATCCAATTCACTAACTTAATGTATAAATAGATATACAATGTGAAGCTATTCGACCAATTTTCCCAACTTTCAGTTTACAAAACCCTAGCATATTAATCTCAAATTGCAGAATAAAATCATCTATTAACCACACAAAAATACTAATCTAAATCAGCAAGAAAAAGAAAAAATATATATATAGTTGATATGATTGATAGCTCATTTGATATCGAATTCAATGTAGATGGAGAAGATTGGATTCAGATTATCAACTGACTCCCAATGAAGGAGAAGGAGGATGATTGGAGGAAGAGGAGGAAGGAAGACAATTAGGGTTTAAGATTATGTGCCTAGTTCTTCCTCAGAGATGGAGCAAAATCGAAACAGAAGCTACCCGAAACGACGGTGGAGCAACAGCCCCAGAGGCGATTCATTGGAGGAATCATTAGAATCATGGAACAGGAGAACCGAAGACGACGAATCGGCGCTTCTGTAGACTGCGGCGTATAGTTTTTCCTCGTCGAACGACATAGAGGAGACCAAGAGAAACTCATTTTTTTTGTTGACGATAAGGGTGTAAGTTTTTGATGAATAAAAAATTGGATACCAATTTCAATTTTGTGTATGTATTTATGTGAGGTTAGAGGGAAAAAGTTCCATTTATTTTAACGGCACATTTGATTTTTTTATACTTTTTTGTCAAATCGTGGGGGAACTTTTTTATATTGAATAGGGGTACAATAGAAAAAAAATCTTATAAAAATGGGGGGTATCCTAGTGAATTTAGGAACTTTGGGGGGGGGGTGCACGTGACCCGTGCCCCTTCTAAACTCTGCCCTTGATTTTCAGGGCAGCTTACACGCACCTCGGCTAAATCCACGGTCCCGAAAAACTCGTAAAAGAGTTTGTAGAGAGCAATTTATAGAACCAAAAGAATGTCAGGCGTGCGTGTAACTAATTAATGTTGATCGCACTGAGCGTTCTCATGGCTTATGTAATTAATATGTTTGTATATCTTGGCACGCTCCAGAAGATCATAGTGAAAGGGAACAATAATATGTGTATGGTATTGGAGAGAGAAACTGTGTATATTGGAGAGAGAAACTGTGTATATTCAGAATATGAAGAGAGTATTTACAGAAGAGATGAATCTGTTCACATAATCCTAAATGAAGAAGAAGATGGTATAAGTATGGGGACTGAACCAACGGATTCATTCAACGGTATGGAAGAAACGGTAGGAATTAGGGTTAGATTAAATGACATAATACCCTTATAACAGTGGGTAATTACAGAGCAGCTAGGGTTGTAATTATAATGGGCCAAGACTAATAACGGGTCTGGTAACGCATAAGTGGGATGAAATTCTCTTGAGCTTTGAACTGCTACAGATGGATCTTTAGCCTTGATCTGTTATTAGCCTCCCTTAAACTGATGGGGATGGAAGCCCCATAAGTTTAGCTTTGAGATATTCGAAACTTGGACCGGGAACACTTTTGGTGAAGATATCAGCTAGCTAATCTGCACTCGAGACAAATGAAACAATTAGTTATTTTCGAAGGGCCTTTTCTCGAACATAATGATAATCTAACTCTATGTGTTTAGTACGCTCATGAAAAAGGGGATTAGCTGTTAAAGCGAGAGCAGAGAGATTATCAGTCCAAAGTATAGGAGGAGTAGGAATTGTAAAGCGTAAATCAAAAAATAACAATTTAAACCAAGCTAACTCAGCAGCTGCCATAGCGAGAGCCTGGAACTCAGCCTCGGTAGAGGATCGAGCAACGGTGGGTTGCTTTTTGGAAGACCAATGTATGAGATTTACCGTCCGGTAGGGTTACCAGCCCAAACCTAGTCGTACTTCGGCGGTCGGTAGGGTTACCGGCCCAATCAACATCTGTTAAAGCTTGAAAAGGTAAGTAACCACGTTGGCAGAGTAAACCACGAGCTTTTGAGCCTTAAAGTATCGCAAGATGAGCTTGGAAGCACTAAGATATAAATCAATAGGGAATGCATAAATTGGCATAAATGACTAACTACAAAAGCGATGTCGGGATGACTAAAAGTCAAATATTGTAAAGACCCTATAAGTTGGCAAAAAATAGTGGGATCTGGCAAAGGAGTGCCCTGCATAATATGGTATTTAACACCAGCAGCGAGTGGCGTAGAATAAGGCTTGCAATTAGCCATGTTAAATCGTTTGAGGAGATCTAGAATATAATTTTCCTTATGAATGGTAATACCATTACCCGAGCGAACAATTTGAAGCCCAAGGAAGTAAGTGACATGGCTTAAATTTGTCATATCAAATTTTGTACCAAGTTTGGAGACCAAAGTGTGAATCTAGGTCTGATCATTGCCAATGACAATGATGTCATCGACATAAAGTAACAAGATAGTAATTTTATTACAAGAGACGAATAAATAATGACGTATCAGCATATGAAGCAATAAAACCAAGGGAAAATAAAAAGTAGTAAACCTATCAAACCACGCATGAGGGGCATGTTTAAGGCCGTATATAGACTTATGGAATTGACAAACATGATGAGGGAATTTAGGGTGAACAAAACTAGTGGGCTGCTTCATGTACACTGTTTCTTTTAAAAAATCATGTAAAAAAAATTTTTAGAGTCCAATTGTTGAAGTGACCAATTAAAGTTGGATGCAAGAGATAAAATACAGCGTACAATGGCATGTTTTACGACGGCACTAAAACTCTCATTGTAGTCTAAACCAGCAGTTTGGTGGAATCCTTTTGCAACAAGGCAAGTTTGTACCAAGAAACAGTGCCATTAGGATGGTACTCAGTTTTGAACACCCCTTTATTTCCAATGATGTTTGTGTTTGGTGGAGGAAGTACCAAACTCCAAGTCTTTTGATGTCAGAGGCTCTCAAATTCTGCAGTCATTGCATTACGCCAGTTAGAATGCTGAGATGCCTCTTTAAAAGAAGTAGGATCACAAGTGGTTGTGTGTGAATGTGCAACAATATGAAACCAAACAGAATAAGTAGGAGCAGAATTAGAAGTAGCAGTAGTAGTATGAAATAGAATTTTCTTTTTTACTAATTTCGGATTTGCTCCGAGTTTGTATCGGATGACCACTATGTGAAGAGGAGGGTTGGGTGGGGGATCATCATTGGGTTGCATGGTTGTGCCATGCCTGAACCAAAGTGCTGCGAGGGACTAAGTGGCTGTGATCGTAGTATCTGTTTAGGGGGTGCACCATGTATTATCTGTTCAGTGGGTGCAACAACATTAGCATGTTGCATCAAACCGAGCCCTCAGATAGGAGTGGAGTGCCAAAAGTGGTTATAGGCCCATTATGTGGGGCAGGCACAGAGGCCTAATTAGGGGCAGGGGCACGTTCAAGACAAGTTATAGGACCTGAAAAAAAAAACCCGGAGATTGTGAGTAAGAGGAACTGGAAATAGGAGCATCTTCAGCATATGATATAGCATAAGGAAAAAAAATGTCAACGATAACATCACGACTTATAAAACAATTATTTGCAAGTTTCTCAAAGCAGAGACACCGTTTATATCCATCAACATAGCCCGAGAAAATACATTGACTTGTTTTAGGATCAAATTTAGATGTATCATAAGGAGTTAATCTCGGATAACATGCACACCCAAACACCTTTAGCTTAGTGTTATCAGGTTTTGAATGAAAAAGTAATTCAAAAGGTGATTTAAAAGAAGTATTACGACTAGGCATGCGATTTATAAGATATGCAGCAGTGGCAACAACATGGTACCAAAAAGTCTTGGGAAGAGAAGCATTTTGTATAATGTGACAACTGTTTCAATAAGATGTTGATGTTTCCTTTCTGCAACTCTGTTTTGTTGAGGAGTATCAGGACAAGATTTCTGATGTGATATACCATCAGAGCGCCAAATTATAATAGGATAGCCTAGTAAACGTTCAATATACAATTTCAATTTAGCAAAAGTAACAGTAACTTTGGATTCCAGCTTCAGGGGGAATAACCAAGTATACTTAGACAATTCATTAATAAATAAAACGTAATATCTGTAACCATTGAAAGAAGGAACAGAGGTTGTCCACTATAAATCACTGTGAATAAGGGTCAGAGGAGCATCAACTGTAGTAGTAGACAAATTATAAGTCAAATGGGACATTTTCCCAGCCAAGCAAGCTTCACATGTACCAGATTGTTTATTAGAAAGTAAAATAGAACAATTAACACACTTATATGATATAAGATCAGTGGGGTGGCCAAGTCTAGAGTGTCACAAGCTGGACCGAATTCTTTGTCCAAGAAAGGCCTGTGGTGAAGAACTGGGCTGAGATGAAGAACTGGTCTGTAATGATAGTGAAGACAGTGGAAATAAACCATTTTTATTATGGCACTGAAAAAGCGAAGACTTGGTCTGGATGCAAAAGGAATCCTTATAAAATATGAATATAACATTATTCTTTGAACACATGTTATGCACACATGTCAAATTGACAGACACTTTTGGTACATGTCAAGTATTTGGCAAAATAAAAGAACACTGAGTTGTAGTGAGAAGAGATGTACCAGAGCTGTGGATAGGGAGAGAATTTCCATTACCCACAGTAACATGATCTGAACCAATGTAGGGTTCTTCAAGAGAGAGATTCCGAGGGGATGTAGCTGTGATGAGAGGTAGCAGCCATTGCAGTGAGATGGTTTGGTGGCATCCCACCTTGATAAGAGTAATCCATACGATGCCAACAGTCCAAGGCAGTATGGTAATTGGTGTCGCATATTTGGCACGTAACAGGAGTTGTAGAACCACCACGACCATCAGATCTTCCTCGGGCGTTACCAGATCGAACCAAACTGCCTCCCCCAGATCCAGACCCATATCCAGATCCGGATCCGCCACCATATCCTGACCCGGAACCGCCACCATACTCGGGATGTATCCGTTGTTGTAAACTGAACCAAATTCGTAACTGAACCGACCTCTACGATGGGAATCGAACCGGCCACCGCCTCCTCGTGAACCAGTCTGACCGCCTCCTCGTGAGCAGTAGTGGTTCCGGCCACCACGACCGTCACGTTGAGGATTAGGATTTACAAAGAACTCTGTCGGATGGGAGAGATTGTCCTGAGAGGACTGTGATTCGAGCATCTGTTCTTCTGATCGAAGAAGGACAGGGAGTTCTTCGAAGGAGAGAGGTTAAGATCTGGTTCGGAGAGAAGATCGGAAGGGATTAAACTCCATCGATAGGCCAGTGAGAGTATAATGAAGCATGTCTTCATCGTCGATGAAGACAGACGATACGACTAGCTTATCTCTGAGAGATTTGGTCTTCTGCATATAAAGATCCACTGAATGAGAGTGCTTCTTTGTGTTTTGAAGATCTGGTTTGAGTTGCAGAATGTGCGAACAAGAACCAGCCACGCAGATCTGGAATCTGTAGACCCAATCACTTGAGTGAGAGCTTCTTGCGAAAGCGTAGAATTTTGGATCGTGAGGACCGCGTAGTCTTGGGTCTGCCAAGAAGAGAAGGCGGGGTTAACATATGTGGAAAGAGAACCGTCGGCGGCGGCAAGATACTGCGCCAGACATGGTTTTGAACCATCAAGGTACCCAAAAAGATTATGGGTACGAAAGATCGATGTGATTTGGTGTTTCCGTAAGACGAAATTGGAATTGTCAAGTTTAAACGCTAAGAGATTGTGTATGTTTGAGAGAAGAAAGATCAGAGAAGAATATGTAGTGGTGGCGTTGGTTGAGAGCATTGTACTCTAATACCATGAAAGGAAACAATAATCTGTGTACGGTATTGGAGAGAGAAACTGTGTATATTCAGAATATGAAGAGATTATATTCTGAAGAGATGAATCTGTTCATCTAACCCTAAATGGATATGATCCATTGAATGAGAAGAATAGTGGGGATTCAGGAACTTACTTATCCCAAAGCAAGGAGCCGAAAAATGCTCTAGTTTTCTCTCACCAGTCCTGGTGCTTCACCGGAGTTTCCATCTCCGTTTGTTTCATCATTTTAACTGGTTGATTCTCAGATTTCCATCTTCATCGGAAACCATTTTCTATTTCCCTTCACTTTATCGCTCTTTTCTTGTTTCTGGTCTAGATCTTTGTTTCTTCTGGATTTGGTTTTGTTTTCCTTTCACGCATATCTTCTCCGAGTGAGATCCGTAATCAAAGATCTCGATGGCGAACGGTTCGGAGGCTGAGGAAGAAATCTCTCTGGAGCTAGAAGACGATGTAACCACAGTCAAGAAATTGGAAGGTGCAACAATGGTGGGCAAGCTCCTTACAGGGAAGAAGTATCGTCAACAACTGGTTCAAAATATCACATCTGGTATGTGGAATATCAAATTTGATGAAGTCAGAGTTGTGTGTTATGACGAAAATTGTTTCATTTTTCACTTTAAACATCAACAAGATTGCCAGAGAGTTCTTGAACAGAGTCCATGGACAATTCACAATCAACTGCTGATTTGTAAAGAATGGAAAAAGGGGTTAAGGCTGGGTGATATAGATTTCTCGATTTGTCCTTTCTGGGTTCAGATACATGGATTACCATTAGAGAAAATGTCGATTGATAATGCTAAAAAGGTGGGTAGAGTCATCGGTGAAGTCCTGAACGCAGAAAAGGAGGATGCGGAGGAATTAATTCTAAAGCCTTATATGAAGGTCAGAGTGTTGGTGAACTCTACCAGACCTTTGCCAAGGGGTTTCAATTTGAAAGGATATGGTCCTCAGCCGGTTTGGATCCATTTTAGCTATGAGAAGCTTAAAGATTTTTGTTATAATTGTGGACGAGTGGGTCATGATCGGAGAATATGCAGATTTGAAAGAACAGTGAAGACGGGCTCTAAAGATTATGGACCGGATTTAAGAGGGATATCCAAAGCTGAATACAGAGAAAGTAAGCAACTAGCTAAAGATCTCTCTCCATCGGCGTCCGGCGAACGGGCAAATTTCCGGCAAGCGGTGGCGCGTTGGGTTCGAAGTGGTTGGAAACCAGAGCGCGTGGAGATTAGCGAGGATCTTGCTGGCCCAGCTGGAGCACGTGAGACAGAAGAGGAGATCACGACACCTGTACAAAGGACGGATACGGTAATCCTGCCAGATACGGAATCGAACGTTTCGGAAAAGGACGAAGAAGAGACCGTTTTCAGTGATACGCAACCAATTGTGGAATTTCCAGAGGAGGACGAGGAGTGTGTACCAGAAACTCCGCCGTACGAGGTGCAAAAGGAAAATTCGAAGCTAAACAAGGTTAGTTTGGTAATTGAAGAAGTTACTAAGTCCTGTCCTAACCCTAATTTAAACGGGCCTAGCCCAAGTCTTTTGCCTCGGAAAAGGCCGGTTATTATTAAACGAAAGGCTCAATCTCTTCCTAGTCAAAGCCCGATTGAGGGATCCGGGGGAAAATCGGGTTTAAGCCCATTCAATGAAATTAAATTGTCAAGGGTTTTTGAAGCTCTGGTAACATTGAAGAGGAAATCAACGGAATTAGGGCACAGAGAAGGTTCGGGGACGAAGAGGGGGAAGATTTGCAATCAAGAAGGGTTTGCGAGTATTTGTCGGAAAATTCAATTCACTGAAGATGAGTGCAATAATGCGAGAATGGTGGTGCAATCTCAATCGCGGGAAAGTGATCGAATTATTACTCAAGAAGAGCGTCAACTTACGGATGTATGCCATATCCAACAGATTCCGAAACATTTGGAGAGTACAAATACTCCGCAGGTTAGTCATATTAATCCTTTATCACCAAGTGATGACAGTGTTTACATACAATATATGGAAGAATTTGAGCAATTGATGGGGCAAAGAGGAGAAGTGGCTGATGAACAGGTTGTGGTGGCTGGCCTTAAGCAGCCACAAGGTCGATGTTGAGTCTAAGCTGGAACTGTCAGGGCTTGGGACGTAACCTGACAGTCCAGAGACTCCGAGATCTCATTAGAGATCATCGTCCTAGTGTGGTGTTTATATCTGAAACAAAAAATAAAAGCCAAAAAATAGATGGTTTAAGGAGAAGTCTTAATTTCGACAATGCTGATTATGTATGTCCTCAAGGTCTTTCTGGGGGATTAGCTTTATGGTGGAATGATAATGTGGATATTCAAATACAATGGAAATCTGCCAATATGTTCCAACTCTTGGTTCAAGAAGGAAACAAGGCTGCTGAGATTTGGTTCTTTGTGTATGCACCACCAATGTATGCTGCTAGAAGGAAATTTTGGAATGATATTGCAAGTGTTGTGAAGAATATTGATTTGCCCTGGATGTTAATGGGAGACTGTAATGACATGATGAATGAAGAGGAGAAAAAGGGAGGAGTGTCTGGACAAACTTGGAGGTTTAGCCATTTCAGAAACTTTGTGTCCAAGTGTAGTCTAATGGAAATTGAAGGCAAGGGACTCAATTATAGTTGGACAAACAAGAGGATGGTGGGCAATGTCAGAGAATTAATTGATAGATTGCTTGTTAGTCCTGATTGGTTTACTAATCATCCAAATGTAAATTTGAAAAGGGATTTTCTGCTGGGCTCAGATCATTCTCCTCTTATAATGGATACTGAGGGCCCCAGAGGTAAAAGAAAATTCAGTTTTATCTTTAGTGAGAGATGGCTCCAAGAAGATAGCTGTAAAGAGACTATTGCTCAAAGTTGGTGTGAAAAAAGCTCTTCAAATAGTTATTCAAATCTGACTTCAAGATTGAGCAATTGCAGGCAAAGTCTAAACAGGTGGAACAAAGAGATTTTCAGAAATTCTAAAATGGAGATCAAGAAGCTGGAACAAAGTTTGTTGGAGATTCAAGCCAGACCTTGGTCCAATTATAATGAGGAGCAGCAAATCTCTATTAAGAATAAGATAGCTGAGTTGTGGAGAAGGGAAGAAATATTTTGGAAGGAAAAATCTAGAGTACAATTTTTACAACAAGGAGACAAAAATTCAAAATTTTTCTTCTTGTCTACAATTAGAAGAAGAAATGGCAACAAAATAGATATGATAAAAGGAGTTGATGGTCAGTGGATCAAAGAGGAGGAAAGAATTCAAGCTTTGGCTAGAGATTACTTTGTGCAGATATTCAGTGAGCCCAACAATGCTAATATTTCTGAAGCTGGTGAGTGTATTGCCCCTGAAATTACTCAAGCAGAAAACACCATGCTATGTGGAATTCCTACAACTGATGAAATTGAACACATTGTGTTTTCTTTTAATCCCAACAAAGCTCCTGGCTGTGATGGTTTCACTGGTTTATTTTACCAATCTCAATGGATTATTATTAAGGAGGAAGTGATCACAGCTATTCAGTTTTTCTTCAGAAGTAAAGTGATGCTGCCTAGCTTCAACAAATCAGTTATAGCTCTCATCCCTAAGGTAAAGAGTCCTCAATCTATGCAAGATTTTAGACCTATTGCTTTGTGCACCTTCATATACAAAGTTATAGCTAAAATTTTAGCAAACAGGTTGAAAATTATTCTTCCAAGACTTATTAGTCAAGAACAATCAGCTTTTGTTCCTGGTAGAGCTATACAAGACAATATTTTAATAGCTCAGGAATTCTTTCATTTGATTAAGAACAGGAAACAAGGAAGAAGAGGTCTTCTAGCTTTGAAACTTGATCTCCAAAAAGCATATGATAAGGTAGATTGGCAGTTCTTAATGATGGTCTTAGAAAGGTTTGGTTTCTGCTATGATTTCATTCAACTTATTAAACAGTGTATCACAACTGTTAGTTTGGCTGTCAAAGTCAATGGAGTGATTGGCAGTGAATTTACTCCTAAAAGAGGGCTAAGGCAAGGAGATCCAATCTCCCCTTATCTTTTTGTGATAGTGATGGAAGTGCTCTCCAGAAATCTGAAGAATGCTATTATTAGGGGAAATGTGAAAGGAATCAGTATTGTGAAGCAGGCTGAAGCTATTTCTCATCTATTTTTCGCGGATGATGCAGTTATCTTTATGCAAGCCAATGTGGGAGAATTTCAGAATGTTATGGGTATTATTAATGCTTTTTGTGAGGCTTCTGGGATGGTGATCAATATACACAAGTCTGCTTCTTATTTTTCTCCAAATACAGCTGAAGAGACAAAAAATGCTATTTTACATATTGCAAACTTCCCTCCAGTGGAGCAGAATTCAAAATATTTGGGAGTTCCCTCCTTTTGGAGCAGATCCAGAGATGAGGGTCTAAGCTTTATTAGTGACAGAGTGGAAAGCAAAGTGCAAGGTTGGAAAATTCACAACTTATCTTTGGCAGGAAGGGAAATTTATATAAAAGCAGTGATTATGGCCATGCCCAGTTATGTGATGAGCTGCCTTCAATTGCCTACAAAATTCTACAAAAAAATGATCAAGCTAATGAGAACATTTTGGTGGGGTGGGAAGCTAAATGAAAAGAGGATTTGTTGGAAAAGTTGGAAGGAAATGTCTAGGCCAAAGACAGAGGGAGGATTGGCTTTTAGAGATCTAAGATCTTTCAATCTTGCTATGTTGGGTAAAAATTGTTGGAGAGTATTGCAAAATCCAAATTCTCTATGTGCCAAGATTCTCAAAGCTGCTCATTATCCTAATGATGACTTCATAAATGCTAAGTTGGGTTCAAATCCTTCATGGACATGGAGAAGTCTCATAGCAGGGTTGGAGGTGATTAAAAAAGGAGTCTGCTGGAAAATTGGTGATGGAAAAAATATTCAGATTTTGAATAGTTGCTGGATTCCAAGCATTCATCCTCACAAACTGACTAGAAGTGACATGGCTGCTGATTTTTCAACTGTTGATGATCTCATTGATGGTACATTTAGAAATTGGAAGGTTGAAACAGTTACTAATAGCTTTGCTCCTGCTATTGCACAAGCTATTTTAAAAATTCCCCTCTCTTGGAATTGTGGAAAGGATAAGTTGTACTGGGTTGCAAATACTTCTGGCATTTATTCAGTCAAGTCTGGTACTAAAATTGCCAAGAAGATGCTGGAAGAAGCTGCTTTTCATGGAAAAAGAGGTCTTAATGATTATAAGGACTACTCCTGTTCTACCTCTTTTAGATTTTCAAAGGAATATTGGAAGAGATTATGGAAATTAGCAGTTGCCCCTAGAATCAAACTTTTTTGGTGGAGGTTGTCAAATAATGCTCTAGCTACTGAATCAAATTTAAAAAAAAGAGGTTGCAGCACTTCTTGATTCTGCAAGATCTGTGGAGCTGAGGTGGAAACCAGGTGGCATTTATTGCTCAGCTGTGAATGGACTAGATTAATCTGGTTAGCTATGGGATGCAAATGGGAGTTTATGACAGGTGATTTGATGGATTTCTCTAAATGGCTGTTATTAATTTTTGAACAAGATGCCCAGATGAAAAAACAGGATTATTTTATGGAAAAAATAGCAGTGACTGCTTGGATGATTTGGAAGAGCAGAAATAATTTGGTGTTTCAACAAGAGCAGATCAATCCTGCACAAGTAATACTTTCTGCAAATAGAGTGTGGTGTGAATCTGGGAAGGTTTTTGGGAAAGAAATAGATGATATAAATCCCAAAATCTCAAACAATGTTGGTGGTAAAATTGACTGTTGGATTCCTCCAATTGATGGGCATCTAAAATGCAATTTTGATGCAGCTTGGGATAGTAGTAACTCTATTATGTGGGGTGGTTGGCTGGTAAGGAATCACCAGGGCTGTATGATTGATTCTGGATGGTTCACAAGATTAGCTTCTTCTGCTGTTGCAGCTGAAGCAATGTGTTTAAGGGAGGTTTTGTATCAATGCAGCAACTATGTGGTTCCTATGGATTTTGAAGGTGACTGGAAAGTTGTATGTGATCTGGCTATGAATGAAGGCAGAGCTGGATGGGCTTTAGCAGATATAATGCAAGACATAAGAGAGATGATTTTAAAAATGCAAAGGAAGGTGTTATGGATTCCCAGAAAGTCCAACAAAGCAGCAGATTTCATTACTAAATGGATCAGGAAGCATCAGAGTTGTAATTCTGGTAGTGAGTTACTTATTAGTTCTGAATTTTGTAATTTGCTGGCTAGTGATGCTAGCAGAGTGGTTTTGTAAGTTTTGGTTTCTTTTAATAATATTCAGTTTGACAAAAAAAAAAAAAAAAAAAAAAAAAAAAAAAAAAATCTAACCCTAAATGAAGAAGAATACGGTATAAATATGGGGGCTGAATCAAAGGACTCATCCAACGGTGTGGATGCAAGCGTAGGAATTGGGGTTAGAGTAAATGACAGAAAATACCCTTATAACAGTGGGTAATTACAGAGCAGCTAGGGTTGTAATTATAATGAGCCAAGACTGACTGGTAAATCATCAGCGGGCTGGACTTCTCGTGAGCCTTGAACTGCTACATATGGATCATTACATTGCTCATAAAGATTGTGCATCCACGAGCTCACAAGAACCTTGCTTTCTACATTTGTTCACGCAAGTTTGTTGTCTACACATGAAAACACAACATTTGAGTGGATTTGCCAAAATTGTTCATTTGAAGAAGCGTAACTGAGTCTTGTACAACACTCAAGTATCCAAGCTTACATTAGCCATTTGTTCTGAAGTACATTCCCTCATCAACAGCTTCGCAAATTAACATCAATCCGAGAGAGAGAGAGAGAGAGAGAGAGAGAGAGAGAGAGAGAGATGGGCAAGGGCAAAGTAGATGTAAATCATGGAAGTGAAAAATGCAGGGAGAAGCTACCTGCCTTTTTTACAGAAATGAGATTGCCAGAATGGCTCACGCCCTTGGGTGACATAAACGAATTCGGACACGAATCAGACAGGGACTATAGATGGTTGAAGCTGAAAAAGAGAACTGGAAGAAATCGGTGGGAAAGAAGTCTCTTACGACGCCCACATCACAGCCTATGTTAAGCACAAGAAAATCACAAACCTTGCCCGCGTCAAAGCCAAGGAGATACTCATTTGGTTCACGGTTAGTGAAATACTCGTCGACCACCCTTCTGAGGGGACCGTCACATTCAAAACACTTACCTGCTTTTCAAAAACTTTTAAGATAGAACAATAAATTTCAACAGACTGTTGCTGGTACCGTTACTCTGATACCAACCATGTAAACTGTGAACATTAATAATTCTTTTGTTGTATCTCTCATCATTTCGCGTAATCTTGATATATTGTGCAATACTACTACTTTGATAGCTAATGAATCAATTATTACACTTTAAAACATAGTGTGGTTGATGCGATTCTTCATCGTGTTAATTGATTTGAGAGATAAATGTGCATACGTGGGAGGTCGATCATCATCATCTATGTGTAGGGAGATGTTCACCAGACAAGAAAGAGTGAATCAAAGAAAGCGCTTCGCTGGGCTTGTTAAGAGGCACCAAATGACCAGCCCCTCTCACTGTCACAAATGTTAACCCTTCGTACTCCACAATCCTCCCTCCCACCTGCATCCCAAAACTCGCCACCACTCGTTAGTACTGCTTATGTTTGGTACGAACTGAGAATCTCAAAGTAAAATGAAAAAATGCTTGAAACTTTTTTCTTTTTATCTTTTTAGGTTATCTGTTTATGACAAAATCACCTTGTCTGTTTGTCTATAATTTACCTGGTTGTTGTGGTACCACGAGCGCCAGGGCGATTTGACAGGGAGTCCAAGAGCCTCGATGCAGTACCGTGAACCTAGGACTGGTACTCTACCATCAGCGTCCCCACTGCTCACATGCAATAAACCCAAAACAGTGGTTAGTACCATATGAGATTCAAATGATCTTCATTAGAGTAAGAAAAACAAACACAACTGGCCAACAATAACAGGCACATCAATCAGTCACCAGACCGCATGAGTGTTTGTGTAAATGAATGAAATAATTGAGAACATTTTTACAATTGAAGAAAGCAGCAAGTCAAATAGTCAGTTGTCAGAGAACTTTTTTTTATTAGGTCTATGTTGATATTCATTGACAGTTTTGACTTCTTAAGCCCTGTGATGACTGTAAAATTTTGTACTGAACCTGAAGCCTTTTCCCTACCAAAACCTGTAACTTCAGTACTAGTAGTTGCCTTGATTCATGACTTTTGCAATTGGAGACATAGCGCTGCCCATAACATTTGTGGTGTCAAAGGTGCGGACCGGGCCGGATTTGTGGCGGGCCGAGGGAGGGTTGAGGCAGGCTGCTGGTCAGAGGGGTAGGGGCCGGGCTGGGTCATTTTTTTGTAAATTCTTATTCGGGCTCAAGACCCCTGTTCGGGGGGGGGGGGGGGGGGGGGGGGTAAACAATAGTATATTTTTTCTTTTATATCAATTACTAGAGAATTGCCCGTGCCCTAGGGCACTATTCCTAAATTAGATAGTCTTTTTTAATTTAGAATTTTTTTTAAATGAATTTAGAGGTATTATCCAAAAGTTACATTTACAAATATGGTGAAAAAAGTGGAAAAAAAAATATTGGATGAGCATTATAATGCACTTGGGAATCACTCACAACCTCTCTCCTATTAATTAGGGATGTAATTTTGGTGAGAAAAACCTCTCTCGTATTAGTTAGGGATGTCTAAGGAGAGTGGGTAGTTAGGGATGTAATAAATATGTGAGATCTAATGGTGGGGATCGAGTTGATCTAATCTAACGGCTGAAAATAAAAAATTAGTTAAACAATACTATTTTATAATATACATAGATATACATATATATTTCCCTAAAAAAAGTATATAAATATATATTTACTTTTTGGACCGGATGACCAAATTACCCTCCAAGTAGTAGTCGTTCTTTAAAAAATGGAGGGCATAATATGGGTCATTTGGGCATAAATAGCGGTTGCATTCAAAAATAGGTAAGTGGGTTGAGGGGGATGGCCCGGCCTGATCCGGGCCGGGTTGAACCGGTGTGGATCGAGTGAGACGGGGCTGGTCTGGTCCTAATGGAGTGGCTTGGGCCGCCGACTGGGTTAGGAAAGGGAGTGGCAATTAGGGGCCGGTTTAGGGGGGTGGGGAGCCAGGTTGGGCCGGTTTGAGCCGTGGGTTGACCCCCTTGACACCACGACATAACATCAGAACCACAAATGTATGTTGAGTCTATTCAAATCCGATGGTCTTGATGTTCTAGGAGCAGCACGTCAGCACCTCCAAGAGCCAGTCTCTCGCAATCTTTCTTTTACAAAGTAACAGAAAACCCATATGCGTATGAACATATAAACAGAAGAAAGATGAGGCTGTAAAGTCTAAACGATATCAAGATGCCTTAAATTAGCTCATTTTCCATTAAACAGGGCTTTGCTCACGCTTAAAAAAATATAGTATGCAATGCGGTTATCATTAATGATGCCGATTAAAAACATGAAATGAAGGAGATCATTAGTTTAGGAGTACCTGTAAATCCATATCTTGAGTCCTCCCTTGATGAGTTTTGTGTAGATTGGAAGTACAGAAGATACAGTGTAGTGATACATGTTGAAGAGAGAATCACTGCACAAATTTGCAAATTATGCCCACCACTATATTGAGATGCCAGCTAAAAGAGAACTTATAAGAAAAGAATCCCCTTGGAAAATCAACTTACTTGCAAACCTTCCACTTGACATGTTGATCAACTCCTGATCTAGTATTTGCATGGAGAGATGTCTGAACATCTTCTCTATTAAGGTACTTTTCTGTATAAGGAGAATAACATGGGTCATAACCTCCTAGTATCCTCATCCTCCCCAATCCAGAACTCTTTCCCTGCAATTATTCATGCATTAACTACTATTATTAGACTCTTGATTCGTGGAATAACGCATGCGCTTAGGTTTCTGCTGTTAAAAAGTTTGTTTGAGCTCGACTTTTAGGTCATTTTTCACAATTTCTTTTTAATAAAGGGGTTTAATTTCAACAAAATCGGCATGTCTTGGCCACCAAATACAAAATTTAGTTCGCTTTGGACATTAAACACGCACAAATATATGTATGCATCTTTTGAGGCCAAGACATCGTGTCTGGGATTTTTCATCTTGTCTTGTCTTCTATGCCTGAGGCCTAGACTCGCAAAAGTCTATATACCAAGTGTGGGTCTATTTGGGTGGGAAGCTTTCTTTTAAAAATCGTAAGTGGAGATATTCCATTATACAATAGTCTTTTCAACTGATTATTTAAATTCTCAGCTTGTAGTCCATATGCACGACTTTTGAGAGCGTAGTCAGGGTGGAGCTATGTGGGGGCAAGCGGTGGGATTTTTCCACTCCCCCATGAATATTCCAAACAAGTATTAATACCCTTATTATTATGATTTTCTAACAATAATAACCTTCTAATGAAGACATAAGAACTCCGGCTATGCCCACATTTTTTCACTTCTATCCATGAAAAGTACCGGAAAAAAAATTGTTCATTAGTTGTTTGTGTTTTCTGGCTCTGCCACTGAGCGCAATTGATACCATGATGTTAGGAAGTAATCATAAATGTCATTTTAGCACCTTGGTTATGGCTTATATATTACCTTGTCGCGATCAACAAGCTAAGGTGAGGAATTACCTTAGAAGAGGAAGTAGTAGAGTTGAGAAGACATGTTGGGGCATAAATGTTGTAGATGTCAATCTCTGAGTACTTGTCAAACACAACACCCATGGCAACATTGCATTCCTCATCCCAATCTGAGAGCTTGAAGTTGCAAACCTTCTTGGCTTTCACAAATTCCTGGTCTGATATCACTGCATGACTCCATGCATATTCAAGCAAACCTTTGTAATCATAGTTATCCTCTGTTTCTGGATTACCTACCTGTTGACAGTCCATCAGTTCTCACACATCAACATCTGCGAAAACACAAATTTAGCAAGTAATTCAAGTTCTAGGATACATCGAAAGAGCTTACAATGAAACCTTTGAGATTGATATGTGGGTATTTAGTTTTAATCTTGTTTCTGTCGTAGACTAGCTCCGCTAATTGAGGCACATAGTGTCCTACAAAACATATGAAATTTGAGAAATGTGAATCAGACGTCGAAACAAGTCAAGTTGTGAAAAAATGTGTACTTCAGGTACCTGCATAACTCTCCCCTGAAATGTAGAAATCGCAACTTTTGTATTGTGGAAACCTCTTCATCCAATTCACCAAGAAATTGTAAGCATCCTCAGCTAAATAAAAACAGTGTCGGCTTATGAAAAAAAAAGGCTATAAAATGGCAAGCACTAATAATCTGTAAAATTGGATGAAAATAATTTGAATGAAAAATCTAGCAGCAGTTAAAGTTATACGTATCACAAAAGGGCTCATTTCAGTTACCTACAAAACTATCATCTACTTTGGTGTGATCAGAGGAAGTGTTTGTATAGGAAAAACCAACTCCCACAGGTGACTCCACAAAGAGCAAATTGGCCTCTGCAGTGTAACACACAAAAAAAAAGGACATTCTTACACTTTGGTTTATTACTTAATTAGTACCAATTAAGTATGATCATACAAAGAAAAAAGAGACCTTTGTTCCAAGCATGTTTATTGAACTCAAGTCCAACTCCATTTCTGCTGACCCTGAGAGGACCCAACTCCACAGCTGCACCATACCCTATTGATGAGCAACCTGGCCCTTCAAGGTCCAATGAAAAACAATTTGTTAAGTGCATGTTTGGTACAGACTCAATATCTTAAATCCGTGTTTAGTACAGACTCAGAATCTCAATAATCAGCTAAAAAATTGTGTGACGGGTCAAACCCAATATTATTATCTTTAATAAAATGTGCAAGTATAGCTAGCCTAGCAGTAAGTACCTCCATTGAACCAAAGTAGGAGGGGCTTATTGGACGGCTGAGATTGAGCTTCAAAGAACCAATAGAAAAGGGCCCTCCCATGATGTTCATTGACTGTGATGTAGCCAGAGAAGTGAGAAACTGATGGATTGGATGGTTGTCCAGGTAAATTTATTACTCTATGTGATTCTGATTCTCCTTGTTGTTGGTATGAGTATGACCCAGTTGTTGGTGCTGCTGCTGTTGTTCCTTTAATGAAGGAGCATGTAATAATGGAGCTAACAAAGGTATATACAGTTATAACAGAGAGTAATTGAAGTGAAGAAGCCATGTCTCAGATCTGCATTTACTGCTCAAGCTTTCTTGAGTGAGAGGGAGAGAGAGAGAACAGTCAACTCTATGTAGTAGTGGTATCTGCTTTGGAATTGTGGGTATGGGAGTGAAGAAGCCATGTGTTTGTATTTTTCTGCCATGGCCATACATGGGAAGAAGTCTTCCTCTTTCTCATGAATAGTCCAAACAGAAGCATGGCTGTATGGTATGGCTGGCCTTGTTTAATTAGTGTATATGATTCTTTTCCCTATGTCCAAAGTTTATGTACTTTTTCTTACATTCTTGGAAATAACTACAGTTAGAAATGCTTGAAAGAAAGTTGTATGATCATCTCCATTGGTGGCCACTTATCCATCCCCTAAACTATGTTTGGCCTCACTCTATCTCTTCTTAAGTACTACCTCCATTTCGCTAGTTCTTCCTAGTTTGATTTGTGATAGTCACTTTGACTCGGTGATTTGTTTGCAAAACGATGGAAGAATTTGGTAATCTTTTTAATTTATGGTGTTGCAGGGTAAGTGACCCGGTAAATAGTGAAATATGAAGAATATGGCGAAACGGATGTAGTATTCATGAAACTGTTATTTGGCCTGTTAGAAGTGCCTTGAATCAAAGCAACCAAGACTCGACGAAGAAGGACGAAGAAGACAAAGACGCAGCATCTTGGAAGTGCAGGGACTCGCAAGAGAAGCAACCAACTCGCATGGGTTGGAATGTGCTCGTACGAGCAGGGAGTACTCGCACGAACGCGAGCAGGAGCAGGAACTCATGCGAGCAGCTCAGCGCTGGGGTGTTTTTAGGTTGTTTCCTTGTTTCTTAAGGCGGTTTCAGCTTTGGCAGCAAGTCTAGGTTCACTTATGTCTACAAACGGAAGACGAAATCCGCAATGCACTAAGAAGCATGAGTCCAATTCTACAAGTTGATACTCTTATTCTCTCTAGTGCAAGAGGCGACTATATGAGGGCACGAGTTCACCTACCTCTCAATCAACCTCTTTAGATGGGTCGTAATATTGATGTTTTGGGTGATATAGGGGCTGTTTGGATGAGCTGAAATAAGTGAGAGGTTGAGCTTCAAAGCTCCTTTTATCTGTAGTGTTTGAATGGGGTAGATTATTATAGATTATGGGTAAAAAGAAATATTTTTAAAGATTGTGAGGTTCGAACATGAGACCTCCTGTAACGGATTCAAATACTTTACCACTGTGATAACACAACATTGTGTAAAAAGAACCAAAAATTACATTAAAGAGTTCGGAATTTTGCCAAAAAAGTTCGGAATTACGCCAAAAAATCCGGACATCCGGCTGAAAATCCGGAAATCCGGATTTCAAGCCGGAATTCCGGATTTTTTTTGGTGGAATTCCATTTCCTTTGTTTGTTCGGAGAGGTTTGACCGGATTTCTCAAATTTTTGACTTTTTAGTTCCTCTCTACTTACTCTCATCCAAACAAGCCCATTATTAGGCTGGACTTCAAATACGAGCGGATTGGCTAAGTCTATCACTGGTGTGGTCAATTCGAACACTACAGTGAAGATTGTGTGGTCAAGATGGATGCTGAAAAAGAACGTGATTCGTCGGGATATAGTGATTGGTTGATTTACGGACCTCCATCGAGGAAGCATTTGATCTTCTCTGACATGTTCGATAGTACAGAAACTAATAAGAGTTCGGAGGAGAAGGAAGCGAATCGAAGGGTGATATGTAAGTGGATGGAAAATCAGAAGATGGTGATTGGGGGTTCAGTAATGAGGAGGATGTTGGTAATGAAGAAGATAAGGATGGTAGACAAAGACGTTCACTAACCCACTGGTTGTGGGTATGGATGTTCCAGTTACTAACCGGCCGAAGCATCCTTTGGTTCCCAACCCTCGATTCACGGCGGAACAAAAAGCCAACGACACCGTTAGTAAAGCACCCAGCCGCACCACCAGTCCAAAACGTAAAATAAGTGAAGCAAACCTTACACCAAACCCTCGCAAAAAACATATGGAAAGATTAATTTCCTCGGGAAGAGGCTCTTCGGGCAACATTGGAAGATGAAGAGGGTCAGGAAGTGGTAATCGGTCTGGTTAGGGTCGAGGCATCCTACAGAGATGGCCTTCATGCTGGTCTTGGTTCTTCACCCCCCCCCCCTCCAGTGGGTTCACATCAAGAAGCTACAGTATAAGTTGGAAACCATGTCCACGTAAACAAGCCAGTTTCAAACAATGAGAAGTCGATTACTACTAAGGGTGGTGCGGATGTGCATACTGCTATGTCACCAACTCAAACACCTCAGGCTCCAATCAGCGAGGAAAGTTCCAAGGTTGAGTATGTAAAGGTTTTTGATAATAGGATTCCGCACAGGAGCGGAGTACCTCGTAAACTCTACATTCTTCATTGGCTAAGGCTGCGAGACAGCCTAGTCACTCGCAAAGAGTATCATAAGTTGGAACGTACGGGGGATTGGCAAACCTCGTATCGTTGCTTCCCTTTGCGAACTTGTAAAGAGAAGACGGTCGAATGTAGTGTTTTTGATGGAAACTGTAGCGTATGAAAATTGGATGAGAAGGATCAAGTGAAGGTTGCGTTTTTAGAATGAGGTTTTCAGATAGTCTGACGATAGTGGAGGAGGAAGAAGGGGTGGTCTAGCTCTTCTTTGGGATGAATCAGTTAGTTTTTCGCTGTCAACTTGGTCAAATTCTCATAGTCATGGTAGTATCATTTTTTCTAGCATATCTAAATAGGGATTCGTAAGCAGTTTTTATGGTGCTCCTGTGAGGGAGGAACACCATATATCATGGAGTCTTTTGGAATGCCTCAACCCTGGGGACCATCCCTGGTGTATAGTTGGATATTTTAACACTTTCCCGTATATTCTGGACAAGGAAGGGGGTTGACCAGTACCCATTAGTCAGATATAGGGATTTTTTAGCGTCGTCCAACGACTTCAGCTACGGGACATGGAATTCTCAGATCTCGTTTTACATGGCAAAATAATCAGGAAGGCACTGCAGCAATCATAGAAGACTAGACAGACGTCTTCGGTTGGGCTAGTGTCCATCACTTAGTTGCAGAAGTATCGAATCACGTTCCTATTGAAGTTTTCTGGGATAATATCATTGAGAAGCGATCAGCAAAGGCTCAAAGGAATTTTCAATTTGAGTCAATGTGGTTACATCACGATGGTTGTAAAGAGTTGGTCAAATATTACTGGACGAGCTCTTCGGTTCAGCTAGATGCAAATATTTTTTCCCTTTCCGATTCTTTTAAGCATCAAAACAGAAGTACTTTCGGCCATATGAGAAGAAAGTTGCAGAAGCTACGTGACAGACTTCAGGAGCTTATGGATGGGTATCAATCAGATGAGGCCCTGGCCGAAGCTAAAACAGTTCATAACTTGCTCCAAATCCTATTAAGGGAGGAGGAGATGTGGCATCAACGTTGGAGAGGTTTGCATGCGTAAAGGAGGCCATAATATGGGTTTCTTTCACCAAAAATCTTCAAATCACAAGAACATGAAAAGAATCAAATGTATTGACGATGTCTCTGGGTTATGGACTGAGGAAAAACAGAAGGTTGTTACAATCCTTGTGGATTATTTCAAGGGTATTTTCTCTTTTGTGGATCTGTCCAGAGCTCAGATGGAACTAGTTTTGACAAGGATCGAGGAGTTGATTTCGTTAGAGAATCGAGCTGCCATGAATCAACCCTTCACAGCCACGAATATCCGCATTGAGTTAGGAGAAATGGCGCTTGTGAAGGCTCCTGGACCAGCTGGATTTCAACTGCTCTTCTATCATAAATTTTGGAATGTCATCAGTCCAGATGTAGAGGAGGTTTGTTTTGGTATCCTTAATGATGGTGCTGATATTTCCAAGTATAATTAACACTCTCATTGCATTGATTCTGAAAGTTAAGAAGGTAAGAAAGGCCGCTGATTTGTGTTCCATCAGCTTATGTAATACGATTTATAAAGTGGTAACAAAAGTACTGGCAAATCGACTCAAGTCACTTCTAGGTTCTCTTATTTCTGAGAACCAGAGTGCTTTTGTGTCATGTAAATTGATTACAGAAAGACTCTAACTTTTGAGCTCCTCCATACCATGAAAAGTAGGAAGAAGGGTAAGACGGGTTTTCTGGTTCTAAAAGCATAAATGAGTAAGGCCTACGATCGAGTTGAGTGAGATTTCTTGCGTGCACTATGGAGCGGATATGTTTAAGCACAATTGGATTCACTTAGTTATGAAATGCATTTCAACTGCATCTTATAGCCTCATTGTGAATGGGGAAGTTCAGGGGATGAGGGGTTTACGACAGGGTTGCCTGCTATCCCCCTATCTATTTTTACTTGTTCGTGAAACTACGACACGCAGTTTGACTCTTTATGTGCAGGAAAGGCACATCTCCGGATTGGTAACGTCCAGGGGAGGTCCAACTGCTTCAAACTTATTTTTTCCAGATGATAGTCTCGTCTTCACCAAGGCGACATATGCAGAGATTGATCGTCTGCGTGAGATTCTGAGGAGGTACTAGATTGCTTCGGGCTAACTTCTTAATCTTCATAAATCATCTATGGTATATTTAGACACGTTCCACTTGCTGATAGAGTTCAGCTGAGTCAGCGTCTAGGCTTTCAACTGGTGGAGGAAAACGACTCGTATCTAGGCCTTCCCAAAATCTTTGGCCGGAAGTGTTTTTTCTCCTTTGGCTATCTAATTGAACACATTAGTAAGAAAGAAGGGTTGGAAAAGAGAAGAACTTTCTATTGCAGGTAAATAGGTTCTTATTAAAGCTGTGATCCAAACACTCCCCAATTACGCGACAAGTTGTTTTGTCTTGCCCAAGAGAGTTTTGCAGGACATGGAGCTACTAGTCGGACGCTTTTGGTAGGGTGGGAATGAAGAAAAAATAAATGCATTGGGTGTCTTTGGACAAAATGAAGATGTCTAAAGCTCATGGAGGCCTAGGTTTTAGAGACTTTCATGATTTTAATATAGCTCTCTTAGCGAAGAAAACTTAGAGATTTATGAGGAACCCAAACATTCTTGTTAGCCGAGTATTCAAATCCAAGTACTACAAAGACTCTTATATCATTGATGTTGATGTTGTTGGGTTTTGACGTAGGTAACGCAACAGAATAACATAAATTTAATTCCTACTCAAAGCCCACCAAGGATCACAGGAAGAGACATCATAACATGATAAGGGACAAAGTAGTTGTGTACCTTTTGATTTGAGAGATCACACGAAGAATATTGTCCTCGTCTCTATGGTTGATCCACGTCTAGAGGTGAGATCTATATTCTTCCTTCTCAAGTGCTAGCTTGGACCAGAGGAAGAGGGAAGAAGGAATCAAGCAACCAAAGAAAAAAGAGACGGTTTCAGCCCTCTCTTGTGCCGACGGGTAGGGGCCAGACGGGCTAGGGGCTTCGGCCTCTAGCTTTGTCTTGCTCTCTCCCACTCTCTTGTGTTATGTCTAATAACATTAGTGGGAAGGAAGCTAGATCCTCCTTTATATAGTCCAACAACTCTTTGTTAACTACATAAAGGTCCTTCCTAGTTCTACATGAACTTGGATTAGTCCATTCCTTGCATATTAGTCCCACTAAGTTTGCAAGGTGTTGCAAAGTGATCCTTAGTATTAATTAATCATATTAATTAATCCCAAATCTAGTTCCACTCTATTTGAAGTGTGACCCCATAGGTTTCTATTTAGTTAGTAGTAACTTATTACTAACATGGAGCGGTGTCTAGCAACACATCCATGCACCCAACTAATAGAAATAGGCAGTGATCCCGACAAACCTTTGTGCCCAATATCTTATATTGCACTATCCATTTGTCTCCATATCCGGATTGGACACGAGACATAAATAGTCACACTCGTATATCCAATCCATAGTTCCTCGATCCTGGGAATATGCTTATGCAAGCAGATAACATCAATATCTCCATATTGATTTATCTAAGTCTGTCAAGAAATTCATTAAGCCTCATCCCTCGAGTGGCCGTGGACATTTACTCCCATTATGTGGGAGGGAAAAATCCTCTCTACATCACTCATGACCAATAGCTATCTTTATGATTACCCAGTTACGGTGTAGCGTTTGATAACATCAAATCATGATATTTCATAACTAGAATATCTAGTGACTTCAAGTCTAAGGATTGCAATTATATTAGCACTACAAGAAGCGATTGTGAATTTAACATAATCTAATGTATCCTTCTTGTTGTGGGTCAATCGAGTATGCCATTACTCATAATGCATACCCATGTGTTAGACTTGATATCTCCATATCAATCTACACACATACTAGTCTATATTTTATCGTCTCTTTAATCAATATAATGGACTAGGGATATTTAAGTTAAACAACACATGGTATCTAAGGATTTCATTATATTAAATATCACAATATATAATAAATGAATATTCTAGCCAATAACAATGTTCATACTTAATATATATTGCCTCTAGGGCACCTATTCCAATAGTCTCCCACTTGCACTCGTGCCAATCTGGTGCATCTTGTATGCCTATAGATCTGGCGTGCCCTTCATGCTTTCGCTGCGCAAGAGGTTTTGTGAGCGGATCTGAAAGATTGTCATCCGTTGGAATCTTGCACATCTTCACATCTCCTCGATCGATCATATCACGAATAAGATGGAATATCCTAAGTACATGCTTTGATTTCTGGTGTGATCTTGGTTCCTTGGCTTGTGCGATCGCCTCGGAGTTGTCACAGTACAACTCTATGGGATCCACGATGCTAGGGACCACAACGAGCTCAGTGATAAACTTCTTTATCCAAACTGCCTCTTTTGGTGCTTCCGCAACAGCAATGTACTCAAATTCTGTTGCAGAATCAGCAATTGTCCTTTGCTTGGAACTCTTCTAGCTCACAGCTCCTTCATTCAGGCAAAACACATATCCAGACTCTGATCTATAGTCATCTTTGTCAGTTTGGAAGCTTGCATCAGTTTAACCACTTACACATAGCTCTTCCTTACCTCCAAATATCAAAAAGGCATCCTTAGTTCTTCTTAAGAACTTTAGGATTTTCTTGACAGCAATCCAGTGACTCTCACCCGGATTGGACTAATATCTGCTCACCATACTCAACGCGTATGATACGTCTGGTCTAGTACACAACATGGCGTACATGATGGATCCTATGGCCAAAGCATAGGGTATCCTACTCATGCGTTCCTTCTCAATCTCATTGAAGGGACAGTCATTCCTTGAGAGAGTGACTCCATGAGACATGGGAAAGAATCCCTTCTTGGAATCTTGCATGTTGAACCTCTTCAACACCTTGTCTATGTATGTACTTTGACTTAGGCCGAGCAGCTTTCTAGATCTATCCCTATAGATATTTATACCAAGTATATAGGTTGCATATCATAAGTCCTTCATTGCAAAACTTTTTCCTATCCAATCTTTAACAGATTGCAAAGTTGGAATATTGTTGCCAATGATTAGTATGTCATCCACATACAAGACCAAAAATACTACAGAGCTCCCACTAACCTTCTTGTAAACACAAGGCTCATCTTCGTTCTTGATGAAGCCAAACTCTTTGACCGCGTCATCAAAACGTCGATTCCAGCTTCTAGAAGCTTGCTTTAATCCATGAATGGATCTTTGCAGCTTACAGACTTTATTGGCATTCTCTGGATCCTCAAAACCCTCTGGTTGTGTCATGTACACATCCTCGAGGATGTTCCCATAAAGGAACGCTGTTTTGACATCCATTTGCCAAATCTCATAGTCGTAGAATGCTGCAATAGCAAGTAGGATTCGAATGGATTTAGTCATGGCTACTGGCGAAAAGGTCTCATCATAGTGAATACCATGAATCTGTCTTTACCCTTTGGCTACCAATCGCCCCTTATAGGAAAATACATTCCCATCCATGTCGCTCTTCTTCTTGAAGACCCATTTGCACCCTATGAGCCGAGCCCCTTCGGGTGGTTCCACCAAAGTCCATACTTTGTTGGTGTACATGGAATCCATTTCGGATCTCAAGACTTCTAGCAACTTCTTAGAGTCTGGGCCTTTCATGGCTTCCCCTTAGGATCCAGGCTCATCATCCATGAGTGGCACGTCATCGGGCTCAGTCACGAGAAGTCCGTACCTCTCTGGCTCATGACGCACCCTTCCTGACTTGCGGAGTTCCTATGTTACCCGAACAGGTTCTTCCACAACAGCTTGCAGTTCCTGTTTATGTTTTATCATCGGTTCAGTGATTTGTGGTTCTTGAATCTCTTCAAGTTCTACAGCCCTCCCACTTGCTTCTTTAGAGACAAACTCTATTTCCAGAAACACGCCGGTCCGAGTAACAAACACTTTGTTCTCGATGGAATTGTAGAAATAATATCCTTTAGTTTCCTTAGGATATCCCACAAATTTACACTTATCCACTTTGGGCCCTAGCTTGTCTGTTTGTAAACGCTTCACATAGACATCGCAGCCCCAAATCCTCATAAACGACACTATGGGACGCTTCCCAATCCATATCTCATATTGTGTCTTCATGACTGATTTGGATGGAACAAGGTTAATGGTAAACAATGCCGTCAATAGAGCATGTCCCCACAATGATATCGGAAGATTAGTTTGAGACATCATAGATTGCACCATATCTAATAGTGAGTGATTCCTCCTTTCGGACACGCCATTCCATTGTGGCGTTCCGGGTGGAGTGAGGTGGGATACTATCCCGCACTCTCTAAGATACTCATCAATCTCTTGGCTTAAGTATTCTCCTCCACGATTCGATCGTAGAGCCTTAATACTTTTACCAAGTTGCTTCTCTACTTCATTCTTGAATTCTTTGAACAAGTCAAAGAATTCGGATTTGGCCTTCATAAGGTATACAAATCCATATCTACTGAAATCATTAGTAAATGTAATGAAGTAGGTGTAACCACCTCTGGCAGGCGTGGGGAATGGCCCAAATACATCAGTGTGTATGAGCGCCAATAATTCACTAGTCCTCTCACCTTTCTTATTGAAAGGGGACTTTGTCATTTTTCCTAATAAACAAGATTCACATGTCTCATATGATTCCAAATCAAATGAGTCTAGAAGTCTATCCTTATGGAGTCTAGATATGCGTTTCTCATTTATATGGCCTAACCGATAGTGCCATAGATATGTAGAATTTAAATTGTTAATTTTAATCCTTTTAGTATTTATGTTATAGATTGGAATATTTAGATCAAGGATACACAATCCATTAGGCAAATGCGCACTACAATAGTGCATACCATCAAAATAGATGGAGCAACACTTGTCCTTTATTGAAATAGAAAAACCCTTCTCGTCCAAACAAGAAGTGGAAATAATGTTTCTGCTAATAGCAGGCACATAAAAGCAATTGTCTAATTATAAAATAAGTCCAGAAGGAAAAGATAGCTCATGAACGCCTACAGCTAATGCAGCAACTCTTGCTCCATTCCCGACGCGCAGATCTATCTCCCCTTTAGTCAATCTTCTACTTCTTTTCAAATCCTGCACATTTCGACAAATGTGAGAACCATATCCAGTATCCAATACCCAAGATGAAGAAATAGAAAGATTGACGTCTATATCATAAATACCTGGTGGTGGTGGAATCACTATTCCAAGCTTATTATCCTCCAGATATTTAGGGCAATGCCTCCTCCAGTGACCCGGCTGGCTGCAGTTGTGACATTCACCTTTGGCCACGCCTCCACTAGGCTTTAGGGCTTCCTTGGATTTCGCAATTTTCTTGCGCTTTCCTTTGGAAGTAGAGGCAACTCCTTTTGCCCTTCTTCTTATGCACCATCATTATGGCCTTGCCCTTGCCTTTTTTGGCGCTCTGTTCAGCTGTCTTTAGCATTTTCAACAAGTCTGGCAGAGTCTTACTGATCTCGTTCATATTATAGTTCATGATGAACTGATTATAACTGTCAGGCAACGATTGCAAGACAAGATCAGTTGCCAAATCTTGGCCAAGTGGGAATCCCAGTGTCTCAAGGTTCTCAATGTACCCGATCATTCGGAGTACATGAGGCCCTACTGGATTCCCCTCTGCGAGACTACTCTTGAATAATGCTTTAGAAACCTCATAGAGCTCATGCCTTGCCTGTTCCTGAAACAATTGTTTCAATTGTATGATCATATCATAGGCCTCCCTGTTCTCGTGCTGAAGCTCAGCAGTCATGGTGAAAATCATGAGGCAAGTCACGTCATTAGAATCATCAATATGTTTCTGACGTGCCCTTACTTCCGCTAGAACAGACTCATCTTGTGGTGGTTCTGGACTTGGAGTGTCCAAGACGTACAACTTCTTTTCTTGCTTAAGGAAAATCCTTAAGTTTCTGTATCAGTCAAGGAAATTTGTTCCACACAGTTTATCCTTCTCAAAGACAGACCGTAGGGATGAAGTCGATGCGTTGTTGTTTTCCATTTGGAATTCTAAAAAACGAGAAATGTGCAATTTTAGTATTTTGAACAATTTAACTATGTTCAACAATGGCTAGATCATCAAATATAGCTCCCACTATTTTTCTCGGATTAATAGCCCTCACCATTAATGCGGAAAATATCATTACATTTTCTAGTAGGTCCAAGATCCCCTTTTGACTTCTTCTTGAGCTTGCTTTGGCAAGTCACCCAAGAATAGGTTATTTAGGTAGGAACCATTCCAATTTCATCCCATGCAACGCTTGGTCCAATTAGGTGAATAACTCTTTATTCTTTATCCCATGGATAACGCCTAATTGTCATCCATGTAGGTTCATCAATCCAATTGAGTCTTACCCAGTTGCGTCCAACCTCTTGCTTCAACATACACACATTACTAGCTTGTGTCGTGCGCAACACACCATGGTAAATTAAAATCGCCTTGCTTTGGCAAGCCCGAATTTTAATGAACCATGATCATGAAGAGTGTTTTGGCAAGAAAAGGCAAAACGCAATATTTTAATTGATGGATTTAATCATTATTTGTTTGGTTGATCCAATGCTTATTTGTATTGGGCAATCCACAAATAAAAGATCTTCCTTGTTTATTATTATCTTGTTAATGTTTTGCTAGTATCGCCATACACACAAAATAAATAACAATACATAAATAATAAACATCCACAAAATAAAATAAAAAAAAAAAACGTGGCATGGATATGGCCCCTAAACTAAGATATTATCAAGCCAATGATAATATCCAATTGCCCTAAAGTGACAAGCTCATCTCCATGTACTCCACCATAGCGCGCGCCTAGGGGTGTCTTCTTTGTCTTTTGGCTTCTTTGGTTCTCCGGTCTTCTTCTCCATGCTCTTGGCTATCATCTAAATATTTCTAATTCTAGCCTAACATCTAGAATAAATAAATAATAAAAGCCTCCTATGTCGAGGAGAAAAGACGACTCGCAGGCCGTAAAACCTAATTAATTATTACATTAATTTGATCAGCTCGCAGGCCATAAACCAAACTACAAAGCAATAAACATCCACAACCTAGGCCATATCCATCCACCATGCAACAAAGCACATAATACAGTTAAAACCAATTTTTAACGCACTTGTTCAATTTTAATTGAATTGGGTAATTAAGGTTTCAACGGTCCAAGGGGTCCAACCCATACATGGGCCGAACCCCTAGGAGGTCCGCCGCCCGCCCTAGTGACCCGCGGCCTTGCTTGGCGCGCAAGGAGGAGGGGGGACGGCTAGGGTTTCGGTTCTAGTCTCCTTCCCTTCTTCCTTGTTGCCAAAGCTTGGTTGTTTCCTTTATGGATGTTTTCATAAAATTGTTTCCATAATTGAAAACTCCTTTTCAACTATGTGCCCATGAACCCTAATTTTGAAGAACCCAATAATTCACATCCTATGTGATTAAACTCACCAATTCTAACATCAAATGTTAAATTAGATCTTGTTTATGTTGAATCAAATTCAATTTCGCATCTACTATTCCAATTAATTTCAATTTTCGCGTAATATGAACACAACGGTGTATGACCTGAAATCGTAATACATAAAATCATGTTATGCACTACGACCTGTGGCTCTGATACCACTGTTGTGTTTTGACGTAGGTAACGCAGCGGAATAACAAAAATTTAATTCCTACCCAAAGCCCACCAAGGATCACAGGAAGAGACATCATAACATGATAATGGACAAAGTAGTTGTGTACCTTTTGGTTTGGGAGATCACACAAAGAATATTGTCCTCGTCTCTATGGTTGATCCACGTCTAGAGGTGAGATCTAGATTCTTCCTTCTCAAGTTCTAGCTTGGACCGGAGGAAGAGGGAAGAAGGAATCAAGCAACCAAAGGAAGAAGAGAGGGTTTCGGCCCTCTCTTGTGCCGACGGGAAGGGACCGGACGGGCTAGTGGCTTCGGCCTCTAGCTTTGTCTTACTCTCTCCCACTCTCTTGTGTTATGTCTAATAACATTAGTGGGAAGGAAGCTAGAGCCTCCTTTATATAATCCAACAACTCCTTGTTAACTACATAAAGGTCCTTCCTAGTTCTACATCAACATGGATTAGTCACTTCCTTGCATATTAGTCCCACTAAGTTTGCAAGGTGTTGCAAAGTGATCCTTCGTATTAACTAATCATATTAATTAATCCCAAATCTACTCTATTTGACGTGTGACCCCATATGTTTCTACTTAGTTGGTAGTAACTTATTACTAACATGGAGCGGTGTCTAGCAACACATCCATGCACCCAACTAATAGAAATAGTCAGTGATCCCTAGAAACCTTTGTGCCCAATATCTTATATTGCACTATCCCTTTGTCTCCATATCCGGATTGGACACGAGACATAAATTGTCACACTCGTATATCCAATCCATAGTTCCTTGATCCTGGGAATATGCTTATGCAAGCAGATAACATCAATATCTTCATATTGATTTATCTATGTCTGGCCAGACATTCAATAAGCCTCATCCCTCGAGTGGCCGTGGATATTTACTCCCATTATGTGGTAGGGACAAATCCTCTCTACATCAGTACGATCTCTAAGCTTGCTTCCTATCATGCCCGATAGCTATCTTTATGATTACCCAGTTACGGTGTAACGTTTGATAACATCAAAGCACGATATTTCACAACCAGAATATCTAGTGACTTCAAGGCTAAGGATTGAAATTATATTAGCACTACGAGAAGCGATTGTGACTTTAACATAATCTAATGTATCCTTCTCGTTGTGGGTCAATCCAGTATGTCATTACTCCTAATGCATAACCATGTGTTAGACTTGATATCTCCATATTAATCTACACACATACTAGTATATATTTGGTCGTCCCTTTAATCAATATATTGGACTAAGGATATTTAAGATAAACAACACATTGTTCTAAGGAATTCATTATATTATATATCACAATATATAATAAATGAATATTCTAGCCAATAACAATTTTCATACTAAATATAGATTGCCTCTAGGGAACCTATTCCAACAGATGTCGGCACACATAGTAAGGTATCTTATGCTTTCCGAAGTATTATTGCGGGTCGCGATTTAGTTAAATCAGGATTGGATTGGAAGGTTGGATCGGGCGAGAGTATCCGAATTTTCAGGGGGAAACTAGTTTCCCCGCGGTAGCACCCTAGATTTATTTCTTGCAGCCCCAGTGGCTATGAAAACGTTACAGTGAACTCTCTTATTGATCCAACGAAAATAAGATGGAATGAGGACATGTTAGCCCAACTTCTCCTACCTATTGGTGCGGCTTTAATTCGTAAAATTCCCCTTGCAGAATTCCCCGAACCCCGTGAATATTTTTGGCACCACTCGGACCACGATTTTGACTCCGTCTCTTTGGGATATAACTCTCCTCTTCTAATGATCATTTAATCGACAGTGGCTTGAATTGCACTGGGCAATTTGGTGTCGGCTCAATGACTTGGTCTTTAATGACCAGCAATAAACTGCTCCAACTACCGTTGCGTTCGGCTTGGGTTACTTACAGTTGTACAATGAGGCAATTTTGGGTGGGCAGTTCGCGGATGGTGTCTCAGTTAATACTCCAGCCAACATTGTTCGCGTCCACCAGTGGATGGCTCCATTAAGGTAAACTCGTACGTTGCCTGGTTTAGGTACAACATGGCTACCGGAATTGGCTGTGTTTTGCGCGAATCCACGGGTCTGTTTGCTGTTGGATCGCCGCGTTTAGCGGAGTTAACTGTCGTCCTTTCTGGATTGCAACTACCCCGAGAGCTCTATTTCAGCTAGAAACATACAGCTTAGTTGATGTTCATCTGCTTCGAGATGGTCTTTTCGACAGAATGAGGGAAGAGGCAAGAATGCAAGCTTGTGAGCTACGAAAGCTTGTGGAAGAGTGCAGGCTTCTTTTGAATAATTTTCAAGCTTCCTCGGTCTCCTTCGTATGTAGGCTTGGAAATACTTTAGCGCATTGTTTTGCCTAAAAGGGTTTAGTTGAAGAGGATATGTCATTTTATTTGCAAGTTCCAGATTGGCCAAATATTGTATTCTGTGAAGATCTTTCGAATGTGACGCCCATTTATTAATGATAAAAGTTCTTCCATAAAAAAACAAAGGTAAGAGACAAATTCACCCTCTCAAGTTGGACATAAGGACACTTCCATTCATTGTTTGAGAAAAGACACTTCCACCCTTTCAGCGCCAAATTTTAGAATGCTTACACCCCTTATATTGTAGCCTCCTTAGTCTAAGGTAGAATATGTCGCTGAAGATAGTTTTGGGGGCAAATTTACCCGCATATCAAACATTAATTTACCCGCATATCAAACAACCCTTAACTTTCTCGAGTTATTAATTTCGAGTTTGGATTTGGTGGACCCGTCTTGGTCTCGATCAAACAGTCATTCACTTCAACGACCCATTTCGAGTAGTACAAGAAGCGGAAGGACAGTTCTTTTGAGATTTGGTCGGTGGCTTCATTGCATGTTTGTATGTAGTTTCCGCCCAATTTCTTCACTCGAGGTGAAGCTAAAGCTTCTTAATAGCTGGTTTACTGCCCGGGCTTTTCTATTGTTCAGGTTTCTTGCTTTTTTGCTTCTAATACAAGTAATTATGGGTCATGCTGCGCTACCTACCGGGTGAGTGCTCTTAAAAAAAGTATCTTAATTTTAAGGCTAAGGACTCTTAATAATTTCATTCCGAATAATTAAAAACTCGAGGATTTGATAATTTTACTAGCTTTCTAGCTATATAAATCTTGGACACCGTGTCGCTTCTGTTTCATTGAATCGTTACATATGAAAATACCAATCATAAGTGTACAACATGTTGATTTGCCAACTTTCAGTATTCTTGGTCTTGTTATGAGAAACATGTACCTACTCTCTAATATAGAATTATATTCATGAATTGTTCAAAAAAAAAAGAGAGAGAGAGTTATATGCAGGAAAGATGGAGAGAAAGAGACTTAGAGCATGCATCATCACACAAAAGTACATAATTTTTATTTTGTTGGCGGAGATTTTTTTTTTTTTTAGGAAAAAATTGGCGGAGATTTATTCAAACAGATAACAAGCAGATAAAGAAGACACAGACGGCCATAGATCCTACTTTTCTGAAGTATCTCAAGAGTCTCGATCTGTTGACTAGAAATTGTTTTGATCAAATAGAGGACAAAGAATTTGATGGTACGTTTTGAAAGATTGCCGGGTATCACGAAGGTCAACAACATTGCTTTGTCATTGGGTTTCCTATTTTCTATTATTGCAAATGTGAACCTCAAATTGGTCCTCACAGAAGAAAACAAAGTACCATATCAGGAGTGGAGTAATAATTTGATCCCGCATATACTCTGTGCAGTGATGGTAAGTGCTAAGACAATCCACAATGGTGAGCTCCCCCGAGTCCACATGTTCCCACCTTATCTCACTATTAATCTTCTTAATATTTACAATTCTATCATAATAGCTAAAACAGACAAAATACTATTCTTCCACTTCTATTATATATATATATATATATTTTTTTTAGCAACACTTCTACTATATTTCATTGTAACTACATTACTGTATAGTTAAATACACTAGACACCCCAAATTTAATCAGTAAGACAACTGTAACCCTATATCTTTATTAATTGTACTATTAGCGACTAATGTTATTTTATCCAATAAAATTTCGAGAATAAATATAAAAACACGTTACAATAAATGCATTTACATAAACATAAATTATTCAAACACAACATTTGAATACAAACTTCTCTATATGGGATAATATTTGTAATGAATACAAAATACATTTATTTGCAGGGGGTCAAAATGTAGTTTACATAAAATTTGTACCCCACACTCCACTACTGTGAACAAACAAAAAAAGAAACAAAAAAGAAAACAAAACCCTTCTTCTGCCCCACAGAGCTCGAGCTTGCCTCCGGTTTCCTCCAAGCTCGCCTCCAAGCCCGCCGACCTCCGATTAGCGACGAGCTCGCCTCCAAGCCCACGCTGCTGCAGCCGCTAATCACGCCCCCGACCTCCATCGAGCACACGATTGTGGATGGTCTAACAACAACTCGAAAATGAACTCCAAACAGTGGTAGAGTCAGGAATTAGCCAAGAGGGGCACAATTTAGAATTTTCCGATTATACATTCGTACTTGAGTTAATGAATTATGATGCTCAATTTATGAAAACAAAATATTCAACGAACTATTGAAAAAGGGAGGTATTTGCAGTTTATTAACAGGTCGTCTAATACTTTTTGTGATATAATTTATAATTGTAGTAATTGAATGAGGAAAAGTATTTTCAGTTAGGGAGGAGTAATATTGCCAATGTCTATTCTATAAGGGGCGTAATTTAAAAATATCAGTTAGAAAGAACAGAGGCATTTGCATTTCTTGAAAACTTTAGGGGCAAGCAGGGATGGACGGACCCAGTATATTTTCCAAAATACACCTTAAATCTATGAGAATGAACTATTTCCCAGAATGTGACATGTAGAATAGTTTATCCGCACCATATTTTAGAGACCAAACACTTTATAAAAAATAAAAAAATTAAAATATTTTAAAGATAAAGTTTTTCTCAGGGGTCGTGTCTTCGGACACAAGCCATGCACAGTCTAGAACGAAAAGCAACCCGACTGTGTGCAATCTTTTATTGACTAAACATTAAAAGTACGTGCTAGTTTGGGTGCAGGGCCGTCTCTAGGTTTTCGGAGGCCCTAGACGAATCCAACTCCTGGGGCCCTTTGTAAAAGAAAACATGTATAGCATCATCACATATTACTTTGAGAAAGTAGAAGAATTCGATTTTGTTGCTTAAACAATATATTTTTGTCATAAAAATGTGTGAATCAAACATAATGTACGTGAATTTTATTACATAACCCTCATTGTTTATTGAAAATTGGGCCCCTTCCATTATCGGGGCTCTAGGCAAGTTGTAAATTGGCCTAATGGTAAAGACGGCCCTGTTTGGGTGTAGTTCTGTCTCTCCGGGTCTGACTTCAAACACAGCAAAAAAACACATTGAATCTAGAACAAAAGGCAACCCGAGAGTGTGCAATCTTGTATAGACTAAACATTACAAGTTTTGATATGATTTAGTTTCGAACCTCTAAAATAGGCACCGGTGGAGATAGTGTATATAACCAGGGCCGGCTCGTGTCACCCATGGTTTTTCTGAGATTTATACCCGAATATGAAATACTTTTTCATTGGTGCCCTTTTTTTATTTGACAAGTGCCCACACTATATTGAACTCGTGAATTGATGCGACTCTTGTTATTTGACTTTACTTAGAATTATGTCATTGATCCCGGATGTTCTCTATTCATGTCTTTGCCCCCTAGAATAACATGCAAGTGTTAATGCTGTGGATCATGCCAACATAAATAATTTTTTTTGCGAAATACTACATATTCAGAAATACTACAAATTCACCATTCATAATACAATTATAAGAATACAATTCAAACCTATGTTTTCAAATTAAACACTCTGGTCATGATTTTCTCAAGAACAACATTCTGGTCATAAATTTTCAAATTAAACCGAAATCTCCACTTGGGCTTTATTTGCTGAAGTAGTAGCACCAACAAACCCATTGAATCAGAAGGCCCAAACCTAGATAACATAAATTGCTAGGGTTCCAACTTCCAAAGAGAAAGGGATAAATAGAACTAGCTAGAAGGGGTATGTGGTTAATGAGTCACATGTACTCCCTACACTTTTGTATTTTACCAAAGTGCCCAAACATGTATACTGAATGCAATGTGAAGAGGTAATCATTACAGCCTCAGGGAATTACTGAACTGATAGCAACTTATCATTAAGGTAGAGTCAACCCACCACCCAACCTCCCCCAATGTGTTATCATTTTCATCCCCAAGAATATTAGGCTTATCAATACTTCCCCTGTTCCACAGCAGGGCCCACAAAGGCAATGCACAATACGCGTTCTGTCATAATGGATGAATATAGTGGCATAAACGAAACAGATAGAGTTTCAAATTAGTATGATCAATAAATTTGGTTGTTCAGTAACACCGATAAGTTCAAATCATGCATGCTTTGCATTACAACGATGTAGAGAGATGAAATAATAGAATTGTGTAAGAGTCGACGCTATGTGGTATGGAGTAGGCCTGTTAGCTTTGTCAGTAATGTCGTCTTGCCCTAAGAGATTCGAGCAGTTTGAAATTTTAATCGAATTAGCCAACTTTTAATTTCTTATTACTGAAGTGGGCCTATATGCTATTCTCTTTGGGTGAAAAATTACATAACAATGCCTATGTATGATCTTGGAGCAAATATGTCTCGCCGAGTACCACCTCTAATGTACCCAGGGTGGCCCTAGGTATGATACTAAAATGGGCGTGGGCAGTTTTATGGGCTGGACAATGGCCGACCTTACTACAACCAATGGTAAGTCATGGTCAACCAAGGGTAAGTCATGGTCAACCTGCATTTTTTTGGCTCGAGAGAGAGAATCAATCTTATTCATTCACTTCTTAGCGACTGCACAACATGCTTTTACACTTTACACCATGAAGAGGAATGAATAAACCATATTTCATCTATAGCGCAATATTGTAGATTTGAAATGGTACATTTGGAAGTAAGCATCGCTCTACCTGCAACTTTAAAAATGTGTTGATAAATTTAAAACATTTAACAACCTGATACATATTTGACGTGTGATTTTTCACACTATTTTCTGGTACATGATAGAGAACAAAACAATACATGGCCGTGTGATTTTCCACATTATTTTCTGTACCTGAAAGAGAACGAAACAATACATGGCCATGTGATTGTAATTGGTTGGTTTGTGATCGCAAAATTTTACCCCATGAAAACAGTGGTATGTGGACCACTCAAGAGCCATTTTCAACCTGTTGGCCCTTTGTGAATTTTGAGAATCTTGGCAGAGGTCCTGTGCTTTTCTTCCTTTTTCTCTCATATATCCTTTCACCAAAACCTCAAATTGGCTGGTATTGCAAAATAGGTGCTGGTCTAATATTTAGATATCAGTACATGTCACAGATTTGGACACATGCACATGCATGAATGAGTACATACATATTTGGTGTAAGATACAAAATAAGCAAGGGGTTTGAGATTAGACTTCACATAACATCTTTACATTATTATTGGTGTTTCCTGATTTAGTTTTCGATGTCAAGTTTGATCATTGAAAGCCACCATGCACCGTCCCTTATGAATATTGGAGGAAACCAAATGATGCACCTTCTTCTGCATGCCCACTACCAAACATTGTCCTTTTGGGAATTTCCTTTGTTTGGGTTTGCAAGTTCTTTCTGTTCATGGTGTTCACCACATAAAATCTTCCTATACAATGTTGGCACACCAACCCTATCTTCTGGTCTTAGAAATAATAATTTGGATTTATTGGGCTTGTGGAAGATGTTGAACAAGGTTCTAAGCAATCAAAGTTTGACACTTAAACAACCTTTTCATTCAGCCTTATGTGTCGTCATCGCGGCCCTAAACTTCTGAGGCTTAAAGCTACGTAAAAGTTTTGAACCCTAAATTGATAAAAATAACACCAAAATGATACTATTTTTTTGTCAAAATATATAATGAACGATAATTGTTAATATTATAGGGTCCTACGAAGTTTCAGCTGGTCTTTGAGAGCTCCCACTGGAGAGAAAAATAGACCTAGGCGGCATGGCAGCCGCATGAAGATCAGGAAGACGAGGACCCCTTATGTCGCTGAAAGAGGAAAATGTCGTTGATTATGCAAATGAGTTTTGCCAAGAAGCAGTTGTATATAGGAGGATCCTTTGAGGAAGATCCAAGTGTACACCAGGGGTAGAGTATAGAAACACAGAGAGTGTAGGTTGTGAGTAGGGAGAGAGCAAGCGGTGATAACTGAGAGAGAGAGATAGACAGTATGAAAATGGCCAGAGCTTCCGCGTGATTAGAAGATTGCAATGAAGGGTTAACAACCCCATATATAGTGGGAAATGTGACCGTTGTAGTGGGTTATTGCGCTCATTAATGGCGGCTTAATTACCTCAACCATAACGACACGTTTGTCCGCATATATAGGGACCGTTACGCACTTCGTCCGCGTATACCGGAACCGTTATGAGGTTGACCGGGTTTATGGGGCACATGGCCATAAATCTCTCAAAGCAGTTACCAGGGGTCGCGCGCGGGCTAGGTTGACGCTCGTGCGCGACATATCTTACTCTAGCCTCCAAACCACTAAGTTCCTAGGACTCCCGTGTGGAATGATATACGAGGGGCCTTGTCCCGCAGCCCCCATACGGATAAGCATGGGTAATGCTCGTGTAGTACTGGAGCACCACCAGATGTGCTAGATGACTGCCACGTGTAAGCTGACTCATGTGGCTAGAACACACTATCTACATTAGCCCCCTTTTTGCGTGTGGAGACACTCATCAGATAGACTTCAATGCGCAAAAACTAGCGCGTGCGTTGTAGCCACGCACCAATTCAAATGTCCGAGATATGAGCCCCCAAGCGTGTCATTATAGTCTATAATCCCTAGGATCGTGCCTTCTGTTCCTCTAGGGTTTTAGCCGTGACATCAGCAGAGGCCTGTGATTGCGTGATTCGGCGGTGACTGTTGCGATTCTACAACTGAAAGGACGCGACTCTTCAGCAGATTTGAATAAATAATCCTCATCCTCCATTGTTGTAAGCTACTGCATCTCCCTAGAATGAATGTATACTGAGAATCTCCGAGAGAAAATCCAGATTATCAATCATCAGTTCTTCTTGGCGGATCGTCTCCTTCAAATTGCTTCAACAAAACAAGGTTGGTTCGCTCAATTTTGGATTAATGCTTCTCATATGAATATCCCCCTCTTAACATACCTTTACCTGTTGAATCTGAAACCCAGAAATATTCAAAGACCCACCATTGTTTGTAACTGTAGGAAAGGTCCTTAAAACCCTAAAAGATTGAAACTTTGAAACTTTGGTAATCTAGGATTCTAAAACCAGGAAACTGGAACCCAGAACTTATAATTTCCAAAATTGAAGTTGATATGAGCCAACTTGAAACCCAGAAGCTTGCAATTATTTAAACCTCAACTTCAATAGTTGTTGACCTTCGACAATTCTTCAAGTATCGAGAACTCATAAATTTGTTTTGAATTTGTTCTTGAATTTCTGCTTGAGTCAATTTTAAAGGTGGGTATATCTCTCCCCCATTTTCTTGCTGTAGATATGGCCAGAACAAACGCAACTAAATCTGTGAAATAGGCTGAAGAAATTCCTGATCTTCCTAAATCGTTGTGGAAGAAAGCTCCTTATCTGGGTGGTGAAGACAACTATCATGCCAGTGTCAAGCTAAAGAGACTGCATGAACCTGTTTCTAAAGACCTGTTATTGCTAACCCCTCCACCTAGTCGAGAAGAGCTAGATTTAATTGATGCCAAGGACGCACTCAGGTTGGGTCTTGAAACTGGATTCTATCCACGTACTTAGATCTTGAACCAGACTTTCGTGAACAAGCTGGACTTAATGAATGAGTGGACTGACCATGTATTGACTTATCATGCCGTGAATCCGACCCAAGATGGGGTCTTTTACGCCATCAGAGCTACAAAGGGTGCTGCTGTGAAACTAGATCAAACCATGCTTCTGAATCTCTTTTCCAGGTACTCACCAATAACCCATACCTTCCATTTTGCTGAGTTTGAAGCAGCCCCCACCTTGGAGGACGTGCACATGCTGTATGACCTTCCACCCATGGGCGAGGTCGATCCCTTTGCTGCACTCGAAACTGATGAAGAGCTTGCTCTATACAAATGGTCGAATGCATAGCGGAGGTGAAGAAGATTTCTACTCGTTGGACGTCTACAAAACCCCTTCCAACATTTCAATTAATCGACACATCTGCGAAGAATACTTGGAGCAAAAGGGTGCAGTACTTCTTCCGTGATTATGAAAACAGCAAGATCACTAAAGAGCTACTGAGCAAGGACCCCAAGGCGGATAATTACAAAGAAGGCAAAGGATACAACTGAACTTTGTGCGGTTTCCTTTGCATTTGGCTTTCACGGTACTTGATCGATGGTCATCCTCACGATGGGGTCTTTTATCAAGTTTTGCCTATTGCTGTTCGCCTACCCTTAGGCCAGAACATCGCACTCAGGCCTCTATTGTTGGGAACTCTCTACCATCAATTAGACCAGCTTGTGGCTGCAGTGGAGGATTCGCGTGGGCGACTTGATGTTATGTCCTGTGTTAACATTTCATTCCTCACCATGTGGGTTTTTGAAAGGTGGCCTTCCTATGCCCCTACCCCTTCAAGATCCAGATCGTGGAATGTTCCTGGTGCTCAAAACACGCTTTGGTGTGGGAGAGCTTCACGGTGGTATAGAACGAAGGATCCCAAGTGTGCATGGAGTTTGATCTGCGATGATCGAACCAAATTCGTTGCCAGGCCTTATGCTACTCGCATTTAAGAGGTGCAATTCTACTCGCGTTTGTACTCGTCTGAAGGTGGCCCCAACTCCAAGGACGACCTCATCAAAGGACCTAGCTATTTCAGGGAGTTCGTCTGATGTGCTTGAGAGGCTCATTGCCTGCTCTTGCTGAGCATATCACTGAGATATCGCCCAAGTATGAGCGTATAACAGTTGACGTTGATCCCACTCGCGTATGCCCCCAGCTGGGCTATGACATAGTGGCACCTTCCCTCTGGCCTAATTCAGTGCGTAGAGGTTGCTACAAGCGACTGCTAACATCAAGGTGTAAGTCTGCTCTGCTTGCTAGTCTGCCTTTCGATCAACCTTCAGGGAAGCACGAGGGTCGCCCTACCAAAAGTTGGATCTCTTTCTGGAATACTCAGCAGGCAAGGTTTGCAAAATCTGCTTCTCCGCGCATCAGCAGGGCTCCCTCTATTAGAAGGAATTCCTTCCCATTTCGTCAAATGTGCAGTTTGAACGCCTCTGCCTACGGGTTTTATTCCTTGTTGGACAAGGAAATCACATGTGTGCTAACTTGATCCTCTCTGAGAAGGTGGCCGCTGTTAAAGAAGGACTTCAAAGCATGATTGAGTACAGTGAATCCTTTTCTAAGATAAATAACACTTCCTTGTCTTTCTTGAAATGCATCTTTTTGGAGTGCGGTGTCTTAAAATTTCCTCTTTTTAGTGTTGCTTGAGGAGGTTTGCATCTAGAGACCGCAGTACTGCGCTGGTCAATGCTCTCCTTCATGCGAAGAGAAGCAAAAAGGCCATCTCTTTGACTATGAAAATGGATTCTAAAGTGGAGACTATGCTGCGCCAGGAGGTGGATGTATTCGTCCGCTCTCTGATAAGCGAGAGTGCTGAAGCGGACGCAGATTTTGCTCCAAGGGCTAAAAGGCAAAAGCAAAAGTCAATTGTGATTTCTTCGCTGCCTGGGGAAACTCCAGCTTCGCCGCCCACGGAGGCTCCTGCTCTCAAAGGCAAAGGTAAGGGTCACCTGCACAGCAAGTCTCGAAAGGAAACTGTAGTTCAAGAATTTGTCCCATACGATCAGGAGGAAGAAGAAGAAGAAGAAGAAGAAGAAGAAGAAGAAGAAGAAGAAGAAGAAGAAGAAGAAGAAGAAGAAGAAGAAGAAGAAGAAGAAGAAGAAGAAGAAGAAGAAGAAGAAGAAGAAGAAGAAGAAGAAGAAGAAGAAGAAGAAGAAGAAGAAGAAGAAGAAGAAGAAGAAGAAGAAGAAGAAGAAGAAGAAGAAGAAGAAGAAGAAGAAGAAGAAGAAGAAGAAGAAGAAGAAGAAGAAGAAGAAGAAGAAGAAGAAGAAGAAGAAGAAGAAGAAGAAGAAGAAAGAGAAGAAGAAGGAAGGCAAGAAAGTTCAGAAGGTAATTGAATGAACTTATTTTCCTTCAACCAAAATTTTCAACAATAATTTTGTTAAAACAAATTCTCTCTTAGCAGATGATGATGCTGAGACCATCAGTGGCCTTTTGGCCAAGGAACGCGAACGAACAAAGGCCTCCTGCCCAAATGCGTCGAGTGAACCCATAGATACGGCCATAATTGAGGAGTCCAAGAGGATGGTTGCTGAGGCAGAAGAGAGAAGAAGGAAACGCGAGGAGGAGGATGTGGAAACGGTTAAAAGGAGGAGTCTGTAAGAGCAACATGCTGGCAGTATGAGTGTGGCTGCTCTAGAACAAGTGCAACATGATTTCGAGGAAATTGCTGGTGGTGAAGAAGGGAAAATTTTTAATCTTGCTGTAACTTACCAAGAGGTAATCTTCGGTGCATTAAAGCATGGTGTATCTAAACATGACATTCGCCGATGGTTAGTGGACAAGTGTGGCGAACCCTCGGGTAAGCACTTGAAAAATGTTTGCAAGTAAAGTTAACAAGTCATTCCGTATTGTAACAAGTTTTCACATGACGTCAGGTCATGCACACCTTAAGGATGTTATCAATGAGGGAACATCTGTATCATATGGTGTTGGAGTGTAATCCCACATGAGTATTCATCCTGCAGGTGTGGCTGCTTTGAATGAACCTGCTGTCGCTTCGAATGAGCCTGCTGCTGCGCAAGGCATGATTGCTGATGTTCAACCGACTCCTCAGAATTCTGAAGGCTTAGGCGATTTGGATCCCTATGATCCCTTGCTGTGCGAGATTCAACTCATCTCTCCTCCTAGAACTTATGCTAACAGGCCTGGCTTCTTAAGAAGCGCTATTGTTCCTTTTGCTGAAGTAATTTCCTAGAACAACTCTGAGGATGTTATGGTGCTTGAACAAAGGAGTCAATCTCCCATGGCTCGCGTTCCGGAGCGAAGTTCATACATGGAGAAGCCCATTATGGTTGCAGATGATGCGAGAGAGCCGCTGGAAGATGTGACTGAGGGATCTGAAGATGATGGCCTAGATGCCGAGATGCGAGAGGGAGGCATTGAAGAGGAACGTGCGAATGAGGACTTCATGGGCAAAGAGATGGAAGCAGAGGGTGCAGGAGTTGAAGTTCGCACAAATGAACAAGTGTCTGAACTTCCAGGAGCTCATCCAGTCATTGAAGACCAGCTGTCTCATGAGAATGTTGATGCCCCAATGGTGGCTTCTGAGCCAAGGGAATCTTCTGAAAATGAGCAAGTCTCTAGACAAACAGAAGCTGATCAAAATGATCTTCAGTATTCGCATGAGAATGTGGATGCCCCCATGGAGACTCTTGAGACAAGGAGGCCTCCTGAAGAAGCTGTAATTGCTGATAACAGTGGTGCTCCTCCAACTGTCAGTCCTCCTGCTGAAGTTAGTGGTGCCAATGCTCCACAAATCTCTCCACGTCCAGCTGTCTTAGTTGGTGTTTCAAGACCCCCTCAGCAAAACCCTACTATCCCTTCTCTTGAGATAGACTTCTCTCAAGTACCCAATGCATGGAGCTTGTGGGGTTCGCAGGCTACAACGGCTATTGCAGGTGTTGACACTTATGTCATACCAGCTGACTACGACGAACGCGAATCTTTAGTTGATAGTCAAGTAATGCAGCAAGGAAATGATTCATCATCCCAAGCTACGCGTCTCCCCTCATTGCGCCAAATTATTGAAGGAACATGTATGTCGTGTCACATCTCATACTCGTTATATTTCTTTGTTAATGTTCGCACACTTAATCTTGTCGTTTCTTTAGGCATGAGGCAATCTGACTTGGACTCGCTTATGAAGATGCGTCTCTTGTATCCAAAGTCATTTTCAAGGTCTTTGGAGCTAGGCCCCTTAGATAGGAGAATTTACATGACATAAGCCATCCGCCTTTTGGAGCAGATATTTGTAACAACTCCAGTTACCATTTCACCTCAAAATGCGCGATATTTCTTTGAGACATGCCAAAGACTTCAAGCTAACGCCCAGGGCAGGTTGGACTTTGGTTTCCTTCTTCGGAGGCTCAAGCAAATCCTCAAATCTGTTATGCTAAAGTATGTTCATCGCAACCTTGCCATTGAAATCAACAAGTTGAAGGAGCAGAAGAAGAAGGCTGACGATGCTGCTAAACTCTTCTATGAGATGAAATCTAGTGTCGAGCAGTTGAAGCTAGACATTGCCAAGGCATAGAAGGCTTCAATCTCTTTATCGCCAGAAGAACCTTTAGACAAGGATTTTGTTTCAATAGCTAAATGTTTTCTTTTAGAAAGGTGTATGATGTAACGCTGTTTTGTTTTTCAAAAAATTGAACACAATGCTGGCTTTTGTTTTCTGCAATGATTGATTTCGCGTTTCAATATTTATTGCTCAATATGAATAAGGCTTTTGCAGTTGCTTTCGCTGCTATCCAAACAGATAGGCTTACTGTCTATGCAGATAAGCTATGGATCACATAGGATCATGTTCTTGATATCGCTGTGGCAGATAGGCTTTGGATCACATAGGATCAAGTTTTGTTATTGCTGCTATCTAGGCATATAGGCTTTGGATCACATATGATCATGTTATTGATATCGCTGCTATCTAGGCAGATAGGCTTTGAGTCAATTGTCAGGCATAAGTAATATGAGCAATTAAGTAAATGAAGCAACGCGGCAATAACTTGATAAAATTTATATCATATGAATTGGAAAGCAAATAAGTAAAGCTAGGGATAGTACTTCTTAATTTAGCGCATGTTGATTGGACTTGGAGTTGTTGCATTCCCATGAAGCATCTGAATGGTGCAGTAGCCACTGCCGAAAACCTCGGCTACTGCCGAAAACCTCTTTGACTTCGAATGGTCCCTCCCAGTTAGAAGCAAACTTAGGATGAGCTGCTCCTCGCATACACTGGTCCGAAGCTCGTAAGATCAGATCTCCTACTGCAAAGTCCCGTTGTTGGACAGTTTTGTTGTAGGCGCGAGCGATTCTTTCCTTGTACCTCGTGTTAGCTCTCTTGGCCTCTTCACGTCTTTCTTGCAGCAGGATAAGATCGTGTTCACGTTGATTCTCGTACAAAGAATTAAAGGCTAACCTTGCGGAATTAACTTTGACTTCAGTTGGGACAACAGCCTCGACTCCGTAGCATAAAAGGAAAGGAGAGACTCCTGTAGGAGTCCTCGGCGATGTGTGATATGCCCATAGATCCAGACTTAGGGAATTTGCCCACTTCTTGTGATCATCTGCGACCATTTTACTTAGAATCCCCGGCAATGTCTTGTTCGTGGCTTCTTCTTGTCCATTCCCTTTTGGATAATAGGGTGTGGAGCACACTTGCCTTATATTGTACTCTGCTAGCTTCGCAGCCACTTGTCGATTAATGAAAGGAGTCTCGTTTTCAAAGAGAATAGAATTGGAAATCCCAAAGCGATATATAATATTCTCCTGAATGAGGTTAACGACCGCCAGCGCGTTTGCTGCCTTGAGTGGCACCGCTTCCACCCACTTGGTGAATTGCTCAATACGGTCAGGATGAACTGATTCCCATGCAAGGCTGGTCGAATAAGGCCAATAAAATCCAAGGCCCACATGTGAAATGGCCTAGGTGTTTCCAATGCATGCAATTCTACGGCAGCAGCGTGTACAAGGTTGCCTTTAAACTGACATTCTTGGCACCTTTTGACCTTGGTACGACAGTCTGCTTCCATTGTGGGCCAGAAGTAACCAACAGTGAGGAGTTGTCTGCATAACTTCGCGCCTCCGTGATGCTCCACTTGATGGGACAAATCCATTACTTCTTGTGCCTCTTGACTATCCAAACATCTGAGCAGATTCCTCTCATGCCCTCTTCGGCAGAGTATGTTTTCATTTACCACATATCGAGTTGCCTTTCTTTTGAGTTTTTCAGCTTCTTTCCTCTGGGTTGGTTCAATTCCTTCCTTCAAATAGTCAAACAGCGACTTCCTCCAATCCGTGTTGTCATCGATTGCAGCAATTTCTAGTGAATCCTTAACCAATGCACAATTCTCGCAGTTCCCTTGTATGATTGCAGCATACGTTGACATTTATGGACAATGAATCCCATATCTCTAGGCTTTTCTATAAATGGACACCTCATTTTCTCCACAGGAGTGTTGGTGGATTTTCTCTAATAGTGCATGCCCTTCCTTCTGTGAGACACATCGCATGAGCGCTCCTCTTGGTCCCTTATAGTAAAGGGAGTTATCATGCACACAGAACCCCTTTGTGAATTCCCAATTCTATTTGCTTGTCCCTTCAGCAATCGCTTGCAGTATTGGCCTCCTCCAATCTTTAGCTTCTACAGGTTCCTCTTCGCATAACTCTTGTGCTAGAGCCTGGGTAGTTCTGAATTCGATCAAAACCCTTGCAATAATTTTATCTACATTGATTTTGGACCCCAAAGTGGCTAAGGCATCTGCATGTCGATTATCAGTCCTAGGAGTATGCTCATACTTGACATCGTGGAACTGCTGTACTAGCTTCTGAACCATAGTCCTGTATGTCAATAAGTTGATCTCCTGTAAACCATACTCGCCTGAGGCTTGTTTGAAAATAAGCTTCGAATCTCCCATGACCATTAAGTTGCTTACTTCCAGTGCCTTAGCTGCGAGGAGCCCTGCAATTAGAGCCTCATATTCTGCCTCATTGTTAGTGACTGGGAAGTCTAACTTAGTCGACATTTGGATGAATTCCCCGTCTGGCTTGGTCAGAACAACACCAACTCCTCCTTCTTTTCTTGTTGATGACCCATCGAAATGCAGCTTCCAATTGAGTGATTCAATCGCATAAATTTCAGGTCCTTCTAGATTGTCCTCTATCATAGGCTCATGATTGTTGTCTGGGATTTGTGCCAATAAATCTGCCACTGCCTGAGACTTAACTGCTTTTGGACGATCGCACATGATATCATACTGCAAGATGGTCATATACCACTTCGCTAGCCTTCCACAGGGAGAGGAATGACTCAAGAGATACCGGATGGGGTCACTCTTTGTGATTACCACCACTTTGTGAGAAGCAAAATAGTTCTTTAACTTTCCTATGACGAAAAATAAAGCAAGGCAGTGGCGCTCTATATCAGTGTACATGGATTCTGCCGGCTGTACCACGCGGGAGATGTAATAGATTGGTCTTTCTTGTCCTTCATGCTCTTGAGCTAACAGCGCTCCTATAGACCTCCTGGTCGACGTAAGATACAACAAAAGTGGTGACCCTAATTGAGGCGCGATCATTACATGTGGTGATGTCAACAGGTCCTTCAGCTTTTCAAACATGGCCTGATGCTCCTTTTTCCAATTATACATGGCGCCTTTCTTGAGAAGATCACCAAAATAGAAGGTCAGCTCTGCGATTGTCGGTACAAATCTTCGCAGATATGATAACTTTCCCAAGAACGTCTTTAAGGTGCTTTGATTGTGGGGTGCCACAATGCTAGTGATAGCTGAAATCTTCGCAGGATCGGGCTCGATCCCATGGCGGTGAATCACACATCCCAAGAATTTCTCAGAAGTTACCCCAAATGCGCACTTCATTGGGTTCATCTTTAGTTGAAAGTTTCTGCACCTTTCGAACACCTTTCGTAGATCTCCCAAATGACCTGCTTCTTCCCTTGACTTGATAACCAAATCATCAACATAGAACTCAACTTCCCGATGCATCATATCATGGAAAAGAGCCATCATGGAACGTTGATAAGTTGCCCCTGCATTTTTCAATCCAAAGGGCATAACTGTATAGTTGAAAACCCCAACTAGTGTGATAAATGCAGTTTTCTTTTCATCTTCAGGGTCCATCTTGATTTGGTTATACCCACTGAAACCATCCAAAACTGAACATCCAGTGTCCTGCGGTAGAGTCGATGAGTAGGTCCATGTTTGGTAGTGGGAAATCGTCCTTGGGGAAGAACCGGTTGAGATCTCTGAATTCCACACATATGCGAAGATGTCCATTCTTCTTTACGACCGGCACAATATTGGCCAACCAATTAGGGTGATGATTAGGCTCAATGAACTTGGCATTCAGCAATTTGACTATCTCTTCCTTGATCTTCCTATTGATCTCTGGTCTGAAAATTCTTGCAATCTGCTTTACTGGTTTGGACCCTGGGACAACATCTAACCAATGCATTGTCACCCTGTATCAAGGCCAGGCATCTCGTCGTAATCCCATGCGAACACATCTTTTTATTCTGTAAGCAATTTTAGTAATTTGTCTTCCTCTTCACCCTTGAGGTTCGCACTCAGGAACACAGGCATCTTCTTCTCTTCGGATGGACTTAAAATTAATTCCTTTAGCTTCTGCTTTTGTGGCTTTGGTCTCCATGCATTCAGGCGCTTCTCTCAATTTCTCCTCCGGTAGGTCTGGCTTCAGCTTGTCTTCTTCTGGTTCTTGCTCGAGTTGATTGATTTGCCTAGGGATATCCCCACGCCGAGTTGGGGGGTACCCCCGCGCGCCTTCATATGCGGTAGCACTTTTTCCCATTGGAGTAGAAACTTTCTAATTATTGTCCCTTGATGTCATGTTTCACCACCCTTTTTAGGGTGTACACGTTCTTATTCTAATAATTAGTCTTTTGCACCTCTTCGCACGCAGGCGCCTTCTCCTTGGAATTTTCCCTTGTTACCATCACTCATGCAGGTGACTGATCCTTGATATCTTCGCATCGGGGCAAAGGGGTTGGCTAAAATGGCCCAGGTGTAAGCTCGTCCGCCATCTCGGTGAACCATACTGCTTCATTCAGGTGCGCCTCATTCAAGTTGAATGGGTTTATCGACGGTGGTATCTCAACTACTCTGCCATTCCAAATGGCCTTCATCACCTGATGGGCTGTTGAGGGTACTGCGTCAAAACAATGGATCCACGCCCGACCGATGATCATGTGGTAAGTGGTGTTCGCATCAATGACGTAGAACTTGGCAGAACATTTTATCTTTCCTATCTGAATTCCCAGGCTAATCCACCCCACTGTCATCCTCGAATCGCTTCCGAATCCCATTAACTAAGATGGGCGTCTGACAATATTTTCTCGGGAATGCCTTCTAACTTCAAGTTGTTGAGTGAGACTACGTTGACGGCCGCTCCTCCATCAACAAACCCCGTTTTGAACTCGACGTCATTAATCACCTCCATGACATACAGTGGCTTTTGATGGTTCACATTCGTCTTCTTGTCTGATTCAGAGAAAGCCATTACCATCTCAGTCGAGCGAGAGGCTCTCACGACTCTCCCATTAGAGACAACTATGTCCTCCTCAAAGTCTTCTGCCACCTTGAGGATTGCCTTTGTCATCTCCTTGCGGCACCCTTCTGAAAAGTTCATTTCATCGAAGAAACTCCTGAATCTGTGTGATCCCTTCATCATGTCGGCGCGCGAGTCCTCCGTGTCCATACTATAGTCTTCCGCATCATGAACTTCAGCTACGATAGGTAGCCCATCATCTGCGATTTCTTCAAGATCCATGATCGCGATCATGGCCACGTCTTTGTCTTTTGGATCTTGTTCTGAGTGGGCTGGTAGGGGATTGTTGCGCACATCCTGCCTCTGTTCGCTGATGACCAGTTCCCCTTCCTTCATCTTCTTGTTCACGAGACACTTGAGCTTCTTGCATTCAGCCGTGGGATGCATGACTTTACCGTGGTATTCACACCACTTTGGATCCCTTAGCTGCTCCCTAGTGGGTGCCCTTTCGAGATGGGGTAAGATCCCATCTTTGTGCCACTATTTGCAGAGTTGAGTTACCTCCTCAATGGAGCATGGTAATGGCGGGACATCTGTGGTCGAACCCTTGTGCTATTTGTGCGGTGAGACTGCACTGATTTCAGCCCCGCGTCCCCTCTTGTAGTTAAACCTGCCAATCCTGAAGGTCGATCCTCCTGCGGTTCGCTCAGTGGAATACTTCTTCCTTTGCCTCTCAACTATGGGCTCTATATTCTTTGTACAATCGATTAACTTAGAAAAAGTAGGCATTTGCAAGTTAATTAACATACCTTTGTACTCGTCTCGCATTCCTTGGAGACATATCTCGACGAGCCGACTTTCAACCACCTCATCTCTGCACTCCAGTGACTTTGCCCTGAATTTATTGATAAATGCGACTCCTTCTTCATCACGCTTTTGGTACATGCGTGACAAATGAATCATTGTGACCTTCTCCACCATCTGGAAAAACTTAGTATAGAAATTTTGACCATGTCCTCCCATGTCCTTATGGAGCCGGCCTCCAAAGTCCTATACCACTTGTATGCGACGTGCCCCAAAGACTTAGGAAACTCGCGCATCATTAGATTAGGATCAACCTCGTGTGGCCCCATCATGTAGATGAAGCGCATGACATGCTCCTGAGCATTCCCATTGACCTCGTCGAACTTCTCCCGTTTGGGGGCTTTGTACCCCGCAGGATTAGACATCAGGTAAATCTCACGCGAAATAGGAGGCACATTATCAACCTTCGGGATAACGGTGTCCGTGAAACATTGATTCACAAGGAAATTACCCAGACGCTGCTCCAAGGTTGTCATGCTCGCTGGTGCACTTCCTCCCGCGGCAGGAAGAAGATTTACAGCCGGGGAAGGCACATATGCAACACTTGGATTGGGGGCGTAACCAGCGTTGTTTACAGCTGCAGGCGGGGAAAGCAGAGGGTGTTGTGGTTGGAAATTAGTGGGAATACCAGGTAGATGAGAAACAAGCGCAACAACCGATGGTTGAGCAATATGTCCTTGGGGAAGAAATGGCTGGATAATTGTTGGTGGGCTTTGTAAGTTGGAGCTAGGGGGTGTGGGTGTTGTCCCTGTCCCCTGGGGAGCAGCAGTTCCCAGTGTCGGATTCTGAGCAAGAGCTCCCAAAATCGACATAATCTGGGCCATTTGTGCAGACTGAGCCTGGATAGCCTTCGCCTTGCTTTGGAGGGTTGCATTCAACATCTCCAGGGTCGGAGTACCCCCAGCTATTGCGGAATTAAGGCGGGTTTCCTCCCCTGAAATTTTCTCTGTTGAGGGAGATCGAGTGCTGGCATCTTCGTCGTGAGACATCGTTGCTTGCTAAAGTTGTTTCACGTCGGGTTCACCAATGTATACAGGAGGATCCTTTGAGGAAGATCAAAGTGTACACTAGGGGTAGAGTATAGAAACACAGAGAGTGTAGGTTGTGAGTAGGGAGAGAGCAAGCGGTGATAACTGAGAGAGAGAGAGAGAGACAGTATGAAAATGGCCAGAGCTTTCGTGTGATTAGAAGATTGCAATGAAGGGTTAACAACCCCATATATAGTGGGAAATGTGACCGTTGTAGTGGGTTAATGCGCCCATTAATGGCGGCTTAATTGCCTCAACCATAAAGACACATTTTTTCGCATATATAGGGACCGTTACGCACTTCGCCCGCGTATACCGGAACCGTTATGAGGTTGACCGGGTTTATGGGACACGTGGCCATAAATCTCTCAAAGCAGTTACCAAGGGTCGCGCGCAATGCTAGGTTTTTGCTCTCGCGCGACAGATCTTACTCTAGCCTCCAAACCACTAAGTCCCTACGACTCCCGTGTGGAATGACATACGAGGGGCCCTGTCTAGTAGCCCCCATACGGATAAGCATGGGTAATGCTCGTGTAGTACTGGAGCACCACCAGATGTGCTAGATGACTGCTACGTGTAAGCTTGCTCATGTGGCTAGAACACACTATCTACAGCAGTAGGAATTTAATCATTGTCTCATTGGCTCATTCTTAACCCTGGTTAAGACAAACGTGTGGGCTACGAAGAATCTATTTCTCAAGATCTAGACGGGAGGCGAGAATGTAAGCATCCATGAATTTAAATTTAAATTTTTCGTTTTCAAGGTCATGGACACCGATTCCATGGCTAGGGTTTCGGCGGGAGGACCTTAAATTTTTTACGGCAACATATTGTGCGATAAACCTGGAAGGCAAAGACAAGAATAGAATAGGAGGTTTTTGACACAATTGATGTGTGGGTTCATAATTGAAACCTACCGGTGTTGTTTCTGAAGCCTTGTGCTACTGGGAAAGCAGTCCATAATATGGGGGGAACCCTAGATGTGGATGACAATAATCTATCCGGTGAAGAGTAAGATTACATGAGTGTTTGAGTTAGATTGGATGCCAACAAACCATTGAGAAGGAGAAGCTTCATTTCATCAATGGAGGAAAATATATGGTTATACGACACAGGTATGAACGAATCTCTCACATGTGCGAATGGTGTGGTTGCTTAAACCACTAAGTGAACAATGTGGTTTGAAGACTGATGCGGATAAAACTCAAGAGGAATGGGAATTCGGGGAATGTCTAGTCTACAAGCCCCCGCCCCGGAGGAAACAAAACCCAAGGAAAACAATAAGTAATGATAATAGCCCAAATCGCAAGGGGTGGGATGACAAACTTCTTCGGATACTCTTCAGTCCCTAAGGTATATAAGTCTCACCACTCAGATTAGACATGTCAGCGCAGGGGGATTCCAAATCAATTGGCTGAGACTCGGGGGATGAAAGAAGCATGGTTTATGACAATCCTTTGGTAGAGAGGGACACATGTCATCAAAAAAATGGTATGGGTTGATGTCCCAACCCATAAACACAACCAGGGGATGTCTATTTGAAGTAAGGATTTGAAATGCAAGGATGATTTAGCAAAGAAGAAGGTAACAAATGTCAATATTTTTTACCTAGATAAGGGAGACTTAGCCCGACTAGATTCGGTAAAATAGGACTTGGTATAGCAATCAAGGACAGTGAGGAAGGGGAGCCTTAAAGAACCCAAACGAATAACGACTGAGGCTAATAAACAGGCCCGCCAAGCACAATTAATGCTTTGAGATGGAACATACGGGGACTTGGGTTCAACGATTTGAGCTGGTAAGAACCCTAGTATAGTCTTCCTTATGGAGACAAGACTAACAAGTAAAGTGATAGAGAGAGTAAGAAACAAACTAGGGTTAATGTTAATTGTGAATGACGTAATAGTGGACTGACTCTTCTATGGAATGAGAATGTGAGAGTGTGGCCATACTCTAAACATCACATAGACTGTCTCGTCAATGTAGACCAAGATGATGTTCAATGGTAATTTATCGAGTTTTATGGTGATCCACGAAGAAGTGATAGAAGAAATTCATGCCAGCTCCTATTAAGGTTAAACACTTACTCCAGTAAACATTGGGGCATAGTTGGAGAATTTGATGACTTCATTTGATCAAAACGAGGGCGGTAACTTTGCGTATTACCATCTCATATGAGATTTCAGGGAGGCCTTATAAAACAATGACTTGTGACCTAGGCTACTAAGGAAACGAATTTACTAGGATTAGTAATCCAAAACAATGGAGTAAAAATATGAGAAATGCTAGATCCCACCCTGGAAAACCTAACATGGATTGAAAGGTATGGGTACGCCCAAGTAAACCACCTGATCGACTCAGTCACTGATCACTCCCCGATTGAGATTAGTTGGTCCGAAGAAAAGAGAAGTAAGTCTAGACTCTTATTAGAATCAATGTGGGTGGAGCACTCAAACTACGCTCAAGTTGTTAAAGGCGCATGGACGTATACAAATGAGATGCATCTCGAGGATAAAATGAATTCGTTGAATCAAAAAATTAGCTCTTGGAGCTGCATTATTTTTGGTAATATCATATTCCGGATTGAAACTCTCATGAAGGCGAAAGCTAGGCTGGAATGTGGGTCACTCACATAGGCGGGGATGGAAGAACTAAGTAATCATAAGCGGGAAATTAACGAGGTACTTCTGAAAGAGGAGAAATTATTCCATCAAAAGTCCACATTCCACTGGCTGCAAATGTAGGGTTTTGATGCAGGTAACGCAGCGGAATAATAATAAATCAATCATGCTCAATACCCTCCACGGATCGCAGGCAAGCTTTTCATAACATGATAAAAGGAGAGAATTATGTACCTTAGTTTGTGTGATCACGCCGAAGAATTGTTTCTTCGTCTCAACAAGTATCCACACCTTGGATTAGTAGCTGGAAACCTTCTCCACGTGTAGTGCAAGCATCGGAAGAAGGAGGGAAGAGATCATGCAAGACGGAGCAGCATAGCTGCGCCAACAGTTGGCCGACGACACCTAGGGGTGGAGGGGTAGGGGGTTTCGGCCTCCTACTTGGTCTCTCTCCTTGATTTTTATTTTCTCAATAATGATACACTCTTGAGAAAATAACAAGCTAGGTTCCTTTATATGGTTAATAACTCCTTATTAACTATATAATTGCCCCAATACTAATCATGTCCAAACACAGATTAGTCCACCTTGCAAATCAGTCCTACTAACTTTGCTTTTGGTTGCGTTTAGATTCTTTTAATTACTTAGTCCTACTAATTAATGCCCATATCCATTTTAATCCATATAGGTGTCTGACCTCATAGGTTTCTACTTAGTTGGTAGTAACTATTACTAACATCAAGCGGTGTCTAGCAACACATCTATGTCACCCAACTAATAGAGATAGTCTGTGATCCGACAAACCTTGTGCCCAATGTTACCGTATTGTAATATCCCTTTGTCTCAATTTCCATATTGGACAAGACATAATTGTCACACTCGTATATCCAATCCGTAGTTTCTCGATCCTGGGAATATGCTTATCCAAGCAGATAGCATCAATACCCCATATTGATTTATCTGAGTCTGATCAGACATTCTATAAAGCCCCATACCTCGAGTGGCCAGTGGATATTTGCTCCCATTATGTGACAGGGACAAATCCTATCTACATCAAAACCATCTCTCACCTTGCTTCCTATCATGCCCGATAACTATCTTTATAGTTACCCGGTTAAGGCGCTATGTATGATAATATCAAACGCATGATATTTCACAACTCGAGTATCTAGTGACTTCAAATCTAAGGATTACAATATCATTAGCACTACGAGAAGCACTTATGACTTTGACGTAATCTAATGTAGCCTTCTCGTTGTGGGTCAATCCAGTATGCCATTACTCCTAATGCATACCCATGTGTTAATAAAACAATGAATTATATATCAAGTCTAACACATGGGTATGTATTAGGAGTAATGGCATACTGGATTGACCCATAAAGAGAAGGCTGCATTTCATTATGTTAATGTCACAAGTGCTTCTCGTAGGGCTAATGGTGTTGCAATACTTAAACTTGAAGTCACTAGATAATGTAGTTGTGAAATATCATGTTTTGATATTACCAAATGTTACACAGTGACTGGTTAATCGTAAAGTTAGTCATCGGGCATGATAGGAAGCAAGCTTAGAGATGGTAGTGATGTAGAGAGGATTTGTCCCTCCCACATAATGGGAGAAAATATCCATGGCCACTCAAGGGGTAGTGCTTATGGAATGTCTAGCCAGACTATGATAAATCAAAATGGAGATATTGCTGTTATCTGCATAGATAAGCCTATTCCCAGGATCGGGAAATTATGGATTGGATATACGAGTGTGACAATTATGCGTCTTATCCAATTCGGATATAGCGACAAAGGGATAGATACAACACGATAACATTGGGCACATGGTTTGTCGGATCACTGACTTTTCTATTAGTTTGGTGACATAGATGTGTTGCTAGACACCGCTCTATGTTTGTAATTTCTACTACCAACTAAGTAGAAATCATATGGGGTCACATACCATATGGGTTAAACTATATTTGGATATGAATTAGTTGGACTAATTGATCAAAAGGATCAAAACGCAGCCACATGCAAAGTTAGTTGGACTAAGTTGCAAAGTGGACTAATCCGTCTATGGACATGATTAGTTTTGGGGAACGTTTGTAGTTATTAACTAGAAAAGGGAAACCCTTGCTCATTATTTCTTATGAGTTGTCACTATGAAATAATCTAGCAAGGAGAGAGAGATCCAAATGGCGTCCCTACCCCGTCTGCCCCTCTTGCCGTCGGCCTTAAGGTGATTCGGCCACCTCAGCTCCGTTTTGCGTGATCCTTCTGCCTCCTTCTTCAACTTATCTAGAACTTGACGTGGAGAACGATTCCAGATGCAATCCTAGGTGTGGATATTCATCGAGACGAAGACATAATTCTTCGTAGTGGCCACACAAACAAGGTACACTATTTGTTAATCCTAATTATGTTATGAATGTTTATCTGCGATCCTTGGAGGACTTTGAGCAGGTTTATTTGTGTTATTCCACTGCGTTACTTGCATCAAAATCCTACAGTGGTATCAGAGCCACAGATCGTAGCGCATAACATGATATTATGTGTTAATGTTTATCAGTTTTTACACTGTAATTGTTACTTCTCGATAAAACTAGAGTTTGACATAATGATGCAAATTGAATATGATTCAATATAGAATGAGCCAATTTTGCATACCGTATAAAATTCGGCACATTTTTTTCACATATGATGTGAGTTTTGGGGTTTTGAAAAGCTAGGGTTTGGGCACAATGTGGGGAAAATGTGTTTTTCTCTACAATTGGGAATATGCCCACAAGGGAAGGAGGAAGTTTTTGTAAACATCCCTTATGGGGTTCGGCCATGCTTGACCGCCCCTCCCGTGGCGCATGGGCTCGGGCTGACCGCCCCACCGGGTCGGCCAAGGGTTGGTCCGGTCTGTGTGGGCTCGGCCCGGTGGGTCCTCATGGTTCGGCCAATAGGATTGGCGCACCACTTGGACCGTTTTGACCCTAGAAAATTTCAAATTCAATAAAAATTGACCAAGCGCATTAAAATTGGATTTTAACTGTATTATGTGTTTATGGCCTAGGTTGTTGATGTTTATTTTTTGGTTTGTTTTGTTTTTGGTTTATTGTAATTAATTTAATTAATTATTTTATGACCTACGTGTCGTCTTCTTCCTCAACTTGTGAGGTCTCTCTATTTAGTATAGATGCTAGCTAGTATTAGATAATTAGATGATAGCAAAGACATGGAGAAGAATATCAAAGACTGAAGAAACCACAAGACTTGGAGGACTCCAAAGCCTAGGATGAGTGGACTAAAGATGGAGGAACATGGAGATGAGCTTGTCACTTTAGGGCTTATAGATATCCGCATTGGCTTGGGAATATCTTAGTATTAAGGTCCATATCCATGCCACGTTTACTTTTCTTGTTTATTTATTTATGTCTTGTTATTTATTTTTGGTGTATGGTTGATGCATGCAAAACATAACAAGATAATAATAAACAAGGCTGGTCTTTTATCTGAGATTGCCGGATCCAAATAAGTAGATCATATTGATATGATAAACAAAACAATTAATAATGACATGGAAATTACTCAAACGATAAATACTGTGTTTTGCCTTCTCTTACTTAAACACCCATCATGATGAGGGTCTATTAAATTCGGGTTTGCCAAAGCAAGGAGATTTAATTCACCATAGTGTGATGTGGCGGCACAAGCAAGTAATGTGTGATTGTTGAATTAAGATGTTGGACGCAACTAGGTTGCCTCAATGAGATTGAGAAACTTAGAGGCAAAGCAATTAGGCGTTATCTATGAGATAGATAAATAATAATGATTTATTCACCTAATTGAACTAAGAGTTGCATAGGATGCAATTGGAAGGTGTTCCTACCTAAATAACTAATCTTTGGGTGACTTGCCAAAGCAAGCTCAAAGAGAAAGTGAAATATGGATCTTCTCCTACTCGAAAGTATGTGATATTTTCTGTATTAATGATGAGGGCTATTAATCCGAGAAAAATAGTGGGAGCTATGTTTAATAATTTAAGTCCTTGTTAAATATAGTTCTAGCGTCACAATATTTTGCATAATCCTATTGTGTTGAATACCTATGGCATCGAACAAACAAACCCGACTTCATCATTACGATACGTCCTTGAGAAGGACAAGTTGTCTGGAAATAGTTTTCTAGACTGGTACAAAATTGAAAATTGTTCTAAAACTAAAAGGAAAAATTCTATATATAAAGCATAAAGTCTCTTCCCACCAACCGCAAACACACTAAAGCCTAAAGGAATGAACATCAAAGAATGGTTCTTTGAATCTGACTTGTCTCATGTTAGCTGCCATGAACTATGAGCTTTGGAAGCAAGATGAGAATATGGAGACGTATGATATGATCATGCATTTAAAGAAGCTCTTATCAAGAGTAGGCTAAACTTGAAAGGTTTGAAGTGTTGCTCTATTTTTTTTAATTCACCATATCTTGCTTAGAACTTGTCATGATCAAGATGTAATGAAGTTCGGGCTTGCCAGAGCAAGGCTACTTGATTCATCAAGATGTGACACGATGACACAAGCTAGTAATTGTGATTGCTAAGCAAGAGTTCAAACGCAACCGAGCTATTTCAATAGGATTGAAAGCTTAGAAACAGGGAGTTATCTATGATAAATATAAAGAATCATGATTTATTCGCCCAACGGGACCAAGAACTGCATTGGATGCAATTAGAAAAATTAAAGCTTTGTTCAAAATCAATTTACTCAATATGATTGAGAACTGCTGAATGAAGCATTAATAAGGGAAAAGGCAAAAAACATACTGATGGTTAACGGAGAAAAGGAATATGGTTTGCCAAGGTCCCCAAAGGGTATAATAAAGTTATTGCTAAAACCCAAGGGAGTTTCCTTATAACCTCAAGGTGGTTTAATGGAAGAGAAAACTGCCCAAAATACATGGGAAAAAAAGAGTTATGAATTCCAATTTATGTATACTTGTTATAGAATTCAGTGTGTCTATCTTATCATCATGTTTATATGATACTGGATGAGGATCTCTTATTTATAGAAATGTGCAGAATCTCAAGAGATGTAAACAATTGGATAAGGAAGATATACACCTACATGTGGAGCAATGATGCAAGGGTTGTTGAATTAGCCGTACGAATAATCTCTACCTTCTTGAATTATCCATGAAATAGAAAAATACATGTGTCCCTGCTTTAAGTAGGGACATTATTTTAGATTCGTGTTTGGAAAACAAAAATGTTTCTTCACAATAAGGGACAAATGTTGTTCTATTTATTTTTGGTGGTATGCATTATTGTAATGCAATTTGTCCAATGGATTTTATATCTTTTGTCTTGATAATTTCATCTATCACATTAATACCAAGAGGTTTGCATATAACGATATGAACCTCACTTAACTTTGGCATTGTTGTTTAGGCCACATGAATAAGAAAAGCATTCCTAGATTCCATATGGACGGAATTCTGGACTCATTTGATTTTGAATCATATGAGACTTGTAACACTTGTTTATTTGGCAGGATATGATCTTTTGGACTCATACATACTGATGTATGTGGACCACTGAGAATAAGTGCTAGAGATGGTTCTTGGTACTTCATTACATTTACCGATTCAGTAAATATGGATTTGGGTATATGAAGAAAAAATTTGAATCATTTGAAAGGTTCATGGAATTAAAGAATGAAGTAGAGAACCAGCTTGGTAATAGTATCAAGGCTCTACGATTAGATCGTAAGAGGAGAGTACTTAAGCCAAGGGTTTGACAACCATCAAAAGAAGTGTGGGATATGATCCCAACTTGCTCCACCTAGAACGCCACCTTAGAATGGCGTGTCTAAGAGGAGAGATAGAACCTTGTTGGACACATTTCGGTCATGATGGGTCAAACAGAACTTCCAGATTACTTTTGGGGTCATGCTCTATTTACTGCAAATTTCGCCCTTAACTGTGTTCCATCAAAGTCAGTTATGAAAAATACCAAATGAGATATGGACTAGGAGGTGTCCTAGTATTTCATTCACAATTATTTGGGGTTGTGAAGTTTATGTAAAACGTTTACAGAGATAAACTTGGACCCAATTTGGATAAAGGTATTTTATGGGATATCCTGAGAAAACTAAAGGATACTATTTCTACTATCCAGTTGAGAACAAAGTATTTGTTGCTCGAACCGCAGTGTTTCTAGAAACAGATTGTCTCTAAAGAAACAGTGGGAGGACTTTAGAACTTGAAGGATTTCAAGAGCCACAACAGAACATTGATCCTTTGATAGAACATGAGCAGGATCACGAGATGTTGTGGAGCAACCTGCTCAAGTAACACAAGAACGTCATAGGTCAGGTAAGATATGTCAAGGAGCTAGAGAAATACAGATTTATCATAACATAACCCGGTGATATATTGCTCATAGAGATGAGCCTGCAGCCTATGAGGTGGCCAAAAGTGGGCCATACTCTCAGAAATAGCTTGGAACCATAAGATCCAAAATGGAATCCTTGTATATCAACAAAGTATGGACTCTGTTGGAACCACCTAAAAGGATAAGACCCATAAGGTGCAAGTGGGTTTTAAGAAAACTAACATGGATGGTAATATGATAACTTTTAAGGGACGATTGGTGGCTAAATGTTTCAGCGAATTCTAGTATAGACTATGACAAAAAAATTACCCAGTTGTGATGCTTAAATTCATTAGCATCTTGATTGAAAATGTAGCTTGCACAATTTGGCAGATAGATATAGAAATCTGCTTGAGGATGTGTATGACACCTAAAGGGTTTTTTAATCTAGAGCGTGCTCAAAAGGTGTGTAAGTTGCAACAATCCATTTTATGGATCGAAGCAAGCTTTTGGAGTTGGAATCTTTGATTTATTTATGCAATCAAAAGGTTTGGTTCCATAAAGAATGAAGATGAAGCTTGTGTTTACAAGAAGGTAAGTGGGAGCACAGTTGTATTTCTGATCTTTTATGTGGATGGCATACTATTCATTGGGAATGATGTCCCTGAAGGGAAAATTCGATGAGATTTGTCCCGGACCACGTGATTTATGCAGAGAATTAATCATAGACATTCCAAACATTATAACGGTAAGTTAGCTTGCGGAATAAAACTTACCACAGTCCATCCGGACTGGGACGACACGAATCCCGAGACTTTGACCAGCCACTGACGAATCTCTGTTCTGAATCTGACACCGGGACCTGAGCCATTGCGTCCGTCTCGTCGAGATACACGACTTTCATATATGGATCGTCTTCATCCTTCATCCGTAGCTCCGGTTAAGCTCAAAAACCAAAATCAGATTCTGCTGAAAATCAACTGCGGACCAGAAACTTTGACCGGCGATATATGAAGTTCTACAACTCCGATCGACGCTCCGTTTCATCCTGTCTCTTCGTTTTTTCGATATCTACAACTTTCGTGTTTTACTAAAAGCGATCCGAGATCGTTATCTAGGCCTAAACACCCAAAAACGGAATCTGGTATGACCGGAAGCCTTCCGACGTATGATCCAAGCTCCGATTCAAGTTCAATGGTGATTCGAACATGAAAAGCTCATGGATGCACAGCTGAGTTTTTCTCTCTTGTGTGGAAAAGATGTATGAACAATCATCATCACTTAATAACTATGGTGTACTATTTATAGAGATATATTACTAACCCTAATATTAGGAATACCCATAATTGCACACAAGTCCCTTGTAGGAAAACTTTACATAGCAAGTCCCTCCCTACAAACTTTTGTGTAGCTTGCAATTAAGTCCTAATCATATGGTTTGTAGTAATATCCATCAATTATAAAATACCAAACATAATCTCAATTTACATTCCACACACTTGAGACTCAAAAACACTTGTGAATCACATGATCACACTTATGTTGGACTACGTCGGGGACCTCTGGAGAAAATAAATGAATCGGCTCCCAATAATATATTTGAACTCATAATTCAACCCGAATTAAATTCAAAACTAATTATTAATTATAGTTTACTCCACCATAAAACTATAATTGCACTCCGACATTTATTCTCATCATTATGTATGAGCTCCTGTTATTAATATCAGATAACTCCCCACGTTAAGATTACAGATACCCGTTAACGCTGATCTACCCTTACTGACAATTTCGATCTCATCAACATCTTATGTATTCCCTGATCTAAACCGCTCAACCCTTATTTGTTATGTCTGGTTACAAATAACCAGCTGGCAAGACTTGACATAACAAAACCTAGTGAGCTCCCAGGAGGGTACATCATTCTCAAACGAGACGTGGATTCCATGATTCATTTAGCTTTCACCAAATCATAACAATCATTATCCAATATATCAGGATTGTTGACTCGCATTTGAATCTCACTCAATATATCAAAATAATAATTTATCAAGATTTGTGTCCACATAAACAATCATAGATTAAGAGTTTCCAATATTACCAATAACAATGAAATAATACATTATCTCACTTCGGTCAGTCCGAGATAATTATATTTCATATGGCGGTCCTGTTCAACATACACAAAGTATGCTAGTGTAACAAGTTGAAACTATACCGTTTCCTTGACCGAGATGTGTCACTATAATGTTACACTACAATCGTTCCGATGGTTAGTCCAAAATCATCTAGACTGTGAACCCTTACTTATATTCCATAAATAACTGACAATCAATCTCGCGCATGCGCGAACTCGTCTGCATGTCCAATTTTCTGAGGTATGGAACATTAGACTTTATAATGCATATTTATATGGCAAGCATTAAATAGCATTTGCATACTCACGTGTTTGCTAAATTAAGATGATCTATTAAGAATTATTAATTCAACCATAAATATGGCTTTCTGAATACAATTCCCAACAATCTCCCACTTATTCTCAAAGCCATAAATTAACAATCTAGAAACCCTTCATAATCGGAAGTCTGAATCTATGTGTAGACTATATGTGATAAACTAACATATCTACTCTATATCTTCTCAGATAGCCAAGTATGCTTTTATCACATTCCACTAGTTTTCTTTCCTTGTAAGTGACTTAAAACTATTATCCATGCTAAAAGCAAAATAGTCATCATGTCAAATACTATACATAGTATACATGAGGCTCCACCTGCTAAAGCATGAGGAACTGCCTTTTCCCTCTCCATCTAATCACGTGTTCGAAACACTGATTCTCAGACAGAGAAACTCCACACGCCATAATCAATAACGTTCTCTTGGAGTCTTTTCATACTTGAAACATGAAAGAACTTTACTGATATATGTGACTTTAGAAACAACCATCATTCTATTCTCCCGATCGCGCGAGAGCTCAAACCAAGAATCTGAATGGTTTCACCTAAATCCCACATATCACGTTTACTAGCTAATCACACATTCACTGAAGATGTATATCCAACATTGTTTCCAATGAGCCATCCTCGACATGGAGCACAAGAAACATTACCAATTTTCGTTGCGTCTCTTCTACACACGAGATTCGTTAAGACACAAATCAAACTATGATATTTGATTGCTTGGTCAAAACGAATGCTGCAAGACCTGAATACTAGCTTAATCCCCATGTCAATTGACATCTTAAGTTTGTATTTCACCTTATCTTGCACAACTAACTCTTTTGGTCGCTTCATGTAGATGCATCCATCAAGAATTCTAATGAGGAAATCCATCCTGACATACATCTTCCGTATCTCCTTACTGAAATGAGCAGCAAATACGAACGAGAATCTGAATAGACCTATATATAGCTACCGGCATAATCATCCTAGCTTTTAAGGTTTTCACCTTTCCGCCTTCTCTTCTCTTTCTCTTGTAGGTCCATTTGCAACCGATGATTTTTATCCCATCTTGCAAATCTACAATATCCAAAAGGTAGTTATATTACATGAATGGTATCTCAGATGCTACAGACTAATGTCATGACTCTGCATCTGCATCATTCATTATATCTTCATAGTATTAGGACTGAGTTAAAACTTATCTGGGATACAACTTATCCCAAGTAGCTCAACCTATGAGGTTGTCATATAAATCTCCCACTACGATAAAGATCTCTCGTTTCTCGTGTATTCAAAACAACATAAATTTACACTTCCTGTGTTTGTGTTATCTCAAAACTAACAACTTGAACATCTTCCTTAAGCTCCTTTAAAACAACTCTATTTTACAGTTTCTTATCCATATGATTCTCTTTTCCAAGAATCAGGTATTGTGCCGACAATAACCTTCTGATCCTTAAGATCATAAATAAGTAACATTCTTAGCCTTTTAATATTCAACCAAGAGACATACTTCTAATTTAGCTTCTAACTTATCGGAATGACATCTCCATACCTGAAAGTCTCTAGAAAAGATTTTACCCTTTTCTACAATTCCATGGATGTAGTCATGATCAATTTAGAGTGCGCTAAATTCAAAAGTATCAAACCGTCTCTAATGAATAATCTTAAGAAGATAAAAAAAAATAGTTGAATAACACTTCACTTCACTGGTCCGATCATATCTATGAAAAATATGCTTCTTCTATCAGTGATGTTATTCGACTAATCTTTTTGTATTAGGAAATATTATGGTACTTTAATATACAATTGTCACCACTATGCTAAAAATACCTTAGGCAATAAAAAACTTACCTCAAATTTAGCACATTAGACAATCTCTCAATACTAAAGTTCTACCATAAAATTCTCCCACTGCAAGAGTTCCTACTCTCAGAGCATCTCTTGTCATGATGTCTATCTCTACACTATCATATCGTCTACTCGTCCTGAACCCTCATAAGGAATTCCAAACATGATTAGTTTCTCTCGTATCTACAAACCAGGAATGGCTGAACGAGTAACTAAACATGATTTGACGAATAGTGCAGTAGACACGAGTGAGTTGTTCATCCTTAGCTTAAATTATTAAGTTGTTTCTTAGTAGTGTCTTTTCTGATAGCAAATATAATGTTTGCCTTTCGGCTTTTATTTGCATCACGTCTGGGGAATAAAAACAACAACCTTAATTGGATTTATGAATATATTTCTACTTCCTACTACCAGATGGTTTAGAAGTAGAACCAATTTTCATTCACCAATATACTAGTTGTATTCCTGACGAGTCTTTTACCCACAAATAATTCAATTAGCATTTTTGTCAATGAATAACTCAACCTATCAATGTTTTATTCATTCAAAATTGCTTAAAAGAATTATATGGGACCTCTTTATCTGACCGACCTAGTTTTCACTATCGATCTGAGATCCCTTGGTCACATGTTCACTCAAAAGATATAATATCCTCAGAACATGATTACGTCTTGGGGCTCTATCTCATCTATGTGTTCATTAACGCCCTTATTGCCACTTACACTGCAACCCGATCTTGATTCCCAAACATCTTTACATGTTTGCATCATATCATATGCATCTGACACCGGTTGATGCTGATGTTGCACTACAATTGACATATGCCAAGACGTAACCAGCGACATCTCACTAACCTTATCCTACCTTTGATAGGCCCGGGGTATTTACACCACCCGCCTCATCACTAGGTTCTTAAGTGCAAAACTTGGTCAACACACACTTGTATTCCTTCGCAGTTAAGACAACTTTTAAAAAAAATTCTCTTCCAACTACAGTAATTCTAGTTAATTTATATTATTCGAGAATCACATCCTGGGTTCAAAACCTAGCATCTTTAATTATCTGACAAACACGATAAATAAAAAAATATTTATGTCCCTGAGTAGGCTTAACCTTTGAATTCAAGTAATATTAGAATTCATCGGCAATTCGATTTCCATTTCAACCGCCTGTGACGATGGGCCACTCGACTTTGAAATAAACCAAACAGACAACGTCACTTTAGATTTATTATCTGGACATTTACCTGTCCAATAAAACTAAATAGCCGATTCTTAGGCCCAACAAAATTAGTAACAAGAACTCGATGGGAGGATATTACCAACTTTATTGTTAAGTGATTCAACCATTACTTCGCACTGAACTGAATCTCTTAGTTTTAAAAAACAGCTCCGATGGGGAGACTTGTTCAACAAAACTAGATTCACAACTATCCTTGTAAGGAGATTTGCCAAACAATCTGTAATTAACCATGGTACCGATGGGGCACTCATATCAATTACATTATTTCCAAATCAGTAACGGAGGCCTCGGGCTTCATTAATTTGCCAAAGAAAACCCTTTATCCACTTAATGTTTTGTTTGAAATACTTATTTTATTAATTTTGAAAAATATGCTCCTTATTTGACTTGACCAAAATTTACAAAATAATATCTAGTTTAAGCAAACAATAATTTTGTGACCAATTTCGATCTCAAATGAGCGAGTAATTTTTCATTAATAAAATTATATTCAAACACAATTAGATTGATATAGACATGCATACAACCGTTTTAATATCCATGTTGTCCGTGACATCTTGATTAGTGACTATTAACAAATAACAAACCAATCAACACGACATAATAAAACATCCACCCATAATAACAAAAACAACACATAACCTGTTATTATGGCCATGTCTTCATCGTCTCGATAGTCGCTTCCAATACTTGAATGCTCCATCATCTTCGTCCAATCTTTTGGGTCCATCATCTTCTTTCAATTTCTATTACATAGTCCTACCCTACTACATGGATCTAGACTAAGTAAAATTGAAAAAAAAAACTACTAATTAATTTAATATTCTCCACAAACCGGAGACTTTACAATAATTACAACCCAAAATAGTGCAAAAAAACACGACAATAAAACCACAACCACAAACATAAAATAAAATTTTAATATGGCAATAATAACAGTGAATCTGCAAAACAGCGTTAGCACAATGCAGTCCATTCATACAATTACCGTATTTTAATTGGACAACATGGTCTGATTAATCAAAGCATAAAATTAACGATGGCTCTGATACCACTTGAAGGGAAAATTCGATGAGATTTGTCCCGGACCACGTGATTTATGCAGAGAATTAATCATAGACATTCAAAACATTATAACGGTAAGTTAGATTGCGGAATAAAACTTACCACAGTCCATCCGGACTGGGACGACACGAATCCCGAGACTTTGACCAGCCACTGACGAATCTCTGTTCTGAATCTGACACCGGGACCTGTGCCATTGCGTCCGTCTCGTCGAGATACACGATTTTCATATATGGATCGTCTTCATCCTTCATCCGTAGCTCCGGTTAAGCTCAAAAACCAAAATCAGATTCTGCTGAAAATCAACTGCGGACCAGAAACTTTGACCGGCGATATCTGAAGTTCTACAACTCAGATCGACGCGCCGTTTCTTCCTGTCTCTTCGTTTTTTCGAGATCTACAACTTTCGTGTTTTACCAAAAGCGATCCGAGATCATTATCTAGGCCTAAACACCCAAAAACGGAATCTGGTATGACCGGAAGCCTTCCGACGTATGATCCAAGCTCCGATTCAAGTTCAATGGTGATTCGAACATGAAAAGCTCATGGATGCACAGCTGGGTTTTTCTCTCTTGTGTGGAAAAGATGTATGAACAATCATCATCACTTAATAACTATGGTGTACTATTTATAGAGATATATTACAAACCCTAATATTAGGAATACCCATAATTGCACACAAGTCCCTTGTAGGAAAACTTTACATAGCAAGTCCCTCCCTACAAACTTTTGTGTAGCTTGCAATTAAGTCCTAATCATATGGTTTGTAGTAATATCCATCAACTATAAAATACCAAACATAATCTCAATTTACATTCCATACACTTGAGACTCAAAAACACTTGTGAATCACATGATCACACTTATGTTGGACTACGTCGGGGACCTCTGGAGAAAATAAATGAATCCGCTCCCAATAATATATTTGAACTCATAATTCAACCCGAATTAAATTCAAAACTAATTATTAATTATAGTTTACTCCACCATAAAACTATAATTGCACTCCGACATTTATTCTCATCATTATGTATGAGCTCCTATTATTAATATCAGATAACTCCCCACGTTAAGATTACAGATACCCGTTAACGCTGATCTACTCTTACTGACAATTTCGATCTCATCAACATCTTATGTATTCCCTGATCTAAACCGCTCAACCCTTATTTGTTATGTCTGGTTACAAATAACCAGCTGGCAAGACTTGACATAACAAAACCTAGTGAGCTCCCAGGAGGGTACATCATTCTCAAACGAGACGTGGATTCCATGATTCATTTAGCTTTCACCAAATCATAACAATCATTATCCAATATATCAGGATTGTTGACTCGCATTTGAATCTCACTCAATATATCAAAATAATAATTTATCAAGATTTGTGTCCACATAAACAATCATAGATTAAGAGTTTCCAATATTACCAATAACAATGAAATAATACATTATCTCACTTCGGTCAGTCCGACATAATTATATTTCATATGGCGGTCCTGTTCAACATACACAAAGTATGCTAGTGTAACAAGTTGAAACTATACCGTTTCCTTGACCGAGATGTGTCACTATAATGTTACACTACAATCGTTCCGATGGTTTGTCCAAAATCATCTAGACTGTGAACCCTTACTTATATTCCATAAATAACTGACAATCAATCTCGCGCATGCCCGAACTCGTCTGCATGTCCAATTGTCTGAGGTATGGAACATTAGACTTTATAATGCATATTTATATGGCAAGCAATAAATAGCATTTGCATACTCACGTGTTTGCTAAATTAAGATGATCTATTAAGAATTATTAATTCAACCATAAATATGGCTTTCTGAATACAATTCCCAACAATCCCTACTCTGAAATCTGTTAAATATTGGATAGGGAATCGGTTTTCAATGAAGGACTTAGGAGAAGAAACCTATAAAGATCTATGGGGATAGATCAAGAAGGTTGTTCAGTTTAAGTTAAAGTACATATATTGACGAAGGTGTTGAAACGGTTCAGCATGCAAGAATATAGATTCTTACCTATGTCATTGGAAGGCTAAATGTATTTCCAATTAGATTGAAAAGGACCCGATAAATAAGAATCATTGGGCGCATCATGTTATGTACTGGCCAGACATGTCGTATGGTATGACATATAGATACCAGTTAAATCTGGGCGAGAGTCACTGAATAGGTATCAAGAATTTTCTTAAGTACTCGAGAAGAACTAAAGATGAATTCTTGATACATGGAGGAGAGGAAGATTTCACTGTAAGGGGTTACGCTTATGCAAACTTCCAATACGACAAAGATTTTTTCAGATAATAGTCAAGTTTCATGTTTTGGCTTAGGGAAGGGACTGTGAGCTGGAAAGCTTCCAGAAAATATTCAGTTGCCGATTCTACTACAGAGAGCTAAGTATATTGGTGCATCAGATGCACATACTCAGAAGATTCGATCTCATTCGGTTGTCGATAGACGAGATGTGAAATTATGCAAGGTATCAACGGATGGGTCTCTTACCATACCCCTTGCACAGCGAAAGCATGAGGGCCGCTTACAATGCACCAGACTGACTCTAGTGCAAGTCGGAGACTGTTGGAATTGTGCCCTAGAGGCAATCTATTTGTGGTGACATTGACATGGGCTTACTATTCATTATGTCATCGACATGGAGATATTTTAACATGAATGAAGTCCTTAGAATATAAATGTTATATACTTAAATATCCGTATTCAATTATATTGATTAATATGACGATCACTATAGACTAGTATCATGGTAGATTAATATGGGGATATCAAGTCTAACACATGGATATGCATTAGGAGTAATGGCATACTGGATTGACCCAAAAAGAGAAGGCTACCGTAGATTATGTCAATGTCATAAGTGCTTCTCTTAGTGCTAATGGCATTGCAAGACTTAGACTTGAAGTCACTAGATACTCTAGTTGTGAAATATCATGTTTTGATATTATCAAATGTTACATCGTGACTGGGTAATCATAAAGATAGTCATCGGGCATGATAGAAAGCAAGCTTAGAGATGGTAGTGATGTAGAGAGGATTTGTCCCTCCCACATAATGGGAGCAAATATACATGGCCACTCAAGGGGTAGTGCTTATGGAATGTCTAGGCAGACTCAGATAAATCAAAATGTAGATATTGATGTTATCTACATAGATAAGTATATTCACAAGATCGAGAAACTATGGATTGGATATGCGAGTGTGACAATTATGTGTCGTGTCCAATTCGAATATAGAGACAAAGGGATAGATACAACACGATAACATTGGGCACATGGTTTGTCGGATCATTGACTTTTCTATTAGTTTGGTGACATAGATGTGTTGCTAGACACCGCTCTATGTTTGTAATTGCTACTACCAACTAAGTATAAATCCTATGGGGTCACACGCCTTCCGGATTAAACTAGATTTGGATATTAATTAGTTGCACTAATTGATTAAAAGGATCAAAAAGCAGCCACATATAAAGTTAGTTGGACTAAGTTGCAAAGTGGACTAATTTGTGTATGGACATGATTAGTGTTAGGGAAAGTTTGTAGTTAATATGGAGTTATTAACTAGAAAAGGGAAACCCTAGCTAATTATTTCTTATGAGTTGTCATTATGAAATAAGAGATCTAGGAGAGAGAGACCCAAGAGGCCTCCCTACCATGTCCGCCCTTCTTGCTGTCGGCCACCTCGGTTCCGTTTTGTGTGATCCTTATGCCTCCTTCTTCGACGTGGATAGCACTTGAAGTGGAGAAGGATTCCATATGCAATCCTAGGTGTGGATATTTATAGAGACAAAGACACAATTCTTCGTAGTGATCACACATACGATCCCTAATCATGTTACGAGTGCTTGCCTGCGATCTGTGGAAGGCTTTAAGCAGGATTACTAGTGTTATTCCACTGTGTTACTTGCGTCAAAACCTACAAAAACTCCCAATATTCATCTTCTTTTTTTGCGTTGGGCTCTTTATTAACATTTTCTCCAGCTTTTCTCCTTTGTATTTTTGTTTAGTTTTTCTTTCCCTTTTGGACTTTACGTACTATCTTCTTACATTCAGTTTTCTTTTCTTGTTTTCTCTTTTCTTTTTTATGGACAATTATTCAGTTTTTATTTTTCATTTTATATTTTTATGGACAATTACACCCGTAACAGTGTTACTTTTTTAACAGAAAATGTACCCTTGTTGACGATTGTAAGCAATCAAAAATTGGAGGTTGTAATAGGAGGGATTTGAAATTGGGGTGGTATGTGGGTTATTACTCCAAATTGGAGGTGGTTAATACGTAATTTACCCTAAATTTTATTATGTCTTAGGCATTAGCCTCGATATTATGAAAAAGATGAAGTTGAGCTTAATTGACAATTTCAAGTAAATTAGCAATCATTCATGTATATTTTGATATGATCTCGAGTTTGTTTTATCATCTCGAGTTTGTTCATGTTGTCTATGCAGAAACAAAAACATGTGCATATCTGGAATCACAAAAAAAAACAACTCGAGAAAGAATGAGAGTGGATATAGAAACATGTGGATGATATAACTCACACGAGTAAGTGTCTATCCACTTATCTATGCCAACAATTGGCACAACAGAATACTACTTAACATGTATAGCCAACATATCAGTCTTAATTCTTTAAGAGAATAGATAATTAGCAAAGTAACAAGATCTAATATATTTAAGCAATAACAAGCGTAAAGATGTAAATATATGCCAACAGTAATTGTAAACTAAAACGTAAAGTGCTAAAAAGATTAATGATACAAGATAAGAGACACCGCATTACTACCCTGGGGAAACCTTCTGTTGTGAATCACCTCAATGTGATACCTAGTGAAGGATGAAAATCCCAACTGCTAGCACCAATTAATGTAAGAAAATATATTACCTGAAACATATGGTACAAGATATAAAAGCAAACCCTCAAATCTGAACTAACTAAAACTTTACCCGTATAGCTTCTATAGTATCCTTGTAGCGCCCCAACATTGGTAATCCAAGAAGTTTTCTGAATTCAGTTGGCAGTAGCAAATAACTGACTCCGCACACTAGCAGTAACCAAATCGAACTAGTATGGAACAAACTACGCACTCGGCGGTGACTCATAACGTGTGGAATAACTCATCACACTAGCAGTAACCAACTCAAACTAGCGTGGAATAATAACACATAACTAATAAGATCAAACAATTAACTTTCCAACCGAAATACGAGACTCTAGAACAAATTAAGGACCTAAAAGTTCGAATATCAATACCTATTCAAAGATAAGAGGTTATGAAATAAGTATCTACGAGGGCACATAACTTAGATATGAAGCAATAGATCAATAAACAGATTAACAACACAGCTTCATAGATATGTACAAACTAACTCGAAGATAGATCAGAGGAATACGCTTAGTGAATCAAACACAAAAATAATGTAACTTAAGAGGTTCTACTAATTTGATTACACAATAACCTTAGAGTCAAAGATCTGAAGATGTATAACAGAGAAATCGTCTAAGAAAAAAGTCTAAACACAAATCAAACCTAAGAACAATATCAAGAGATTCAAATTTGTAAAGCAATGAAATTTCTTTAGCTTATTTAGACACATGGAGATGAACAAGCAGAAGTTCTAGATCGGAAGAGAGAATAGATATGGAAACTAATTTCACGACAAAGAAGAGATCTAACCTAAATCTAGAATATATGAAATGACTTAACATAAGTATAAAAACTATATAATAGATAAAATTGTTCCTGGCGCTGAATTAGAACACACAGAAGAAAGAAGCAACGAGCTGAGATATATACGACACGCAAACTGAGGTAACTTTGGTCTCCGTCTCCGGGTCGTGCACTAGGGTGGCTCTCTCTCTCTCTCCTAGAGGCCCGGAGGCTGAGGAGGCTCTCCTCTCTCCTGGCAGAACCTTAGTGGATAGGGAGTAGTCTCTCTCTCTCTCACGTGTATGTGGAAAGACTCTCACAGATTTATTAATTTTCTAAGAACCCTACCACTCTATTTACAGAGTGATATACTTAATCTCCAAGCAAGATAGTTCTATCAAAAATCTATAATGAACATAAACTCTTGGATTTTAAATCCAACTCAATCTCTTACTAAAGAATGATTATCTTACAAAATAGTTATTCTTTAAATAAAATATCATAAAAAATATAAAAATTAAGGTTATATCATAAAAGATGTGAATTGAAAATCGGTAATACTCTAATTGAAGATTTGATATCAATTTGCCAAAAATCTTAGTTATTAATTAGAAAAAGATATTCTAATTAATAAATAATTTTCAATCAATATAGATCATGTATTGTTATATAATAATAGTATATAATATTTGATTGATATCAAAATACTCTTAACTTAATTTAATTAAAAACTAAACTTATTAATAAAATAAGAGATAATATCAAAAATGTTGTCTTATAAAAGTTAGTATTTAATTCCTAATTAAACTATCTATTTTGGAAGATTAAGATTCAAGATCTTAGGAAAACTAGAAAGTAGAATTATATACTTACTGAAATTCCAAAACATACAAGAATGGGAACCCAGAGGAGAGAGACAAGCCGACCCAAGTCTTCTGCAGTGCACGACCCTCCTAGGGGTTCATGCATGCAGTGGCACGCCATGGAGTCCCGCCTGCTTCTCCGGTCCTTCTCTCTTTGCATTTTTGACAATTCACTCCATGAACTTCTGGACTAATGCCATTGGAACACTCATAGACATGAGAATAAGGCATGTCACTATGAGGAATACCTGAAATCCCTTAGAATGATCTTCAACTTGCTTCACTAAATTCGAAACGCTTGATTACCTGCAAGAATAGAGATAGCATCATATAAATATCTAAATAAGAGTATTCAGATCATTTATATAATGGGTAAAATACAATTTTCACCCCTTGAGTATAGTTAAATACAATTACCCCCATGTTGTTTGGATAAATACACATACCTCATGTTAGCGACAATTACCTCTATCAGTGGATGGATAGTGGACACATACCACCCTTTTGTTAAATCAGACTTTTTAACCATTCTTCCCTTAGAAGGGTGGATTTACATAAATGCCAATACCACTAGTTTGCCCATGGTTCTTGGTGTTCTTCTTCTCCATAACCAAATCTGCACCAGTAACACCATGACCACCGCTGAGTCCCCACAACCAACACACACACACAAAAAACACCAACAATTGTAAAGAACCAGTTATTTTATCATACAACAAAGCCAAAACCAATTCATCCATAAATAGAGACCAAACCCTAGATTACATGTATATTGAACTACTTTTACCTCAATAAAACACGAACAACAAACTCATTCTAATTTCTGTAATTACTTCTTCTCTTTTGATAAATCTAGCCTCCCCCACCTCCTTCTCCTCTCTCAACTTCATGAACCAACACTCAGATCTTAGAGTGGTTTTGGTTATGACGCCGTTTTTGAGAGATTGAGATGGGGGTTTGCTGGAGAAGAATTCGCAAGTTGAAAGATATTTTCATCGACGGAGATGAGAGGGCTTTGGTCGATGGTGAAGCAGGTAATTCTAGGAGGTTGTTTAAGGAGTTGTAGTGGTGGGTTGAGCCTGATTTTTCTGCGGATGTTGTCGGCTGTATGGGTTCAGGACGTGTATGTCGCCGTCTTTAATGGCTACTGGTGACAGGGTTTTGGTTCTGGTTAGACAATGAAAAGGCGAGATTGTGGGATGTCCTTTTCGTTTGGATAATCTTGATTTTGGGGATGGAATTCACTGGCATGGGCGAGGTAAGGTCAATTACTTCAAGTTCGCATTGAATTTGGCAAGAATAAGGTAATCGAAGATTGTGATTGATGGTTCAATACTCATAGTTCGCGAGAGAGATGATGATTCAGTTAAAGTACTTGATCGACCAGGCAAGGAACAGGCTGATGGTGGAGATTGGGGACAAGTTGCGAAACAATAAGGAAGAAGAGAAGGAGCGTAGAGGTTCTCCTGGGTTGGGTGTTGAATAGGATAAATAAATATAAAGGAAAATAAGGTAGTGGATAGGGTTTGAGGAAATGAGAAGGAGGAGAAAAGAAATCAATAAATATATGTGTAATTTTGCTTCATTGTTAGGGTAATTACGTCTTTTTTCCCTTGCGTTAGGGCTTTGGTAGCTCTTAACTCTGACAGGGGGTATTTTTATTTATCCTAACAACATGGGGTAATCCTATTTAACCCATACTCAAGTGGAGGAAATTGTCTTTTACCCTTATATAATTCATATACATCAAACTACATGATATGAGATATTTGACCCAAAATTGACGAACAACTGGAAACAGTCATACTAACACTTCCTGTTGAAGACACGCTGTCAAACATAGTCAGATTAGTATAAGCTTACACTTCTTGTTTCAAAGAAATTGGCCAATGATGGAAAAGGAAAGAGTAGTGGAAGCTGTTTTTTGCGTTCAAACGTCGAATTTGATCCTTCCTAGTCCTATCTCTTATCCCAAGAGCATACATGAGAGAAAATTCTCAACCCCGGGATTACCTCATAACCCTTCATATACTGCCTTTAATATTCAGAGGTATACTTATCCCCATATCGTAATCTTAATAGATTTTACTACTATGTCGTATATGTAACTCTGTCCCCCAGGTCCTTGCCTATTCACCAGCCAAGATACAGAAGGCAGAGACGTCACGACGTCATTTTACAATAAGTAAGATAGGATTTTAAACAAAATTATATATATGTGTGTGTGTGCGCGCGCGGAACGTTTAAACTTTACATACATATGTACCATCCACTTAACCTGACCCAAAACCAAAATATAAAATAGATGGTTATACTAGATATTTAAATACCAGTTAACACACAATTTTTACTAACCATCCTCATGTACACACAATTTTTACTAACCAGCCTCATGTAGAGGATTTCAAATCCCACTACACATAGGGTTGTGAAGACCAAATTCAATTTCGACTAGGAAGGAAATATCCAAAACCAAACCATAACCTCTCCCAAGACAAACTAGACCTTAAGTGTGCACACCCCCTATTGGATCATCAGTTCAAAGAGTATTCTAGCTGCCTACAGCCGGGGCTAGCTCCTCCCAACTTAGGAAAAATCCCGGAGACTGGGTCCCATGTCTGTTACCATAGCCAGATGTCCAAAGCTGATATCAACAAACCAATTGTCTCAAATAAAAACATGAATCAATTACCGATCAAGTATCTAAAGACGAGCATGAATAATTCCCAGTTCACATATTCTATATATAGACACGTATACATTCAGCATTCTTCAACAGTAATTAAACATTGATATGCTTACCTGGTAGCCTGCCTAGTTTCCTGATCAGCAAATATGATTCTCTATCTTGAAAAGCACTACATATTCAAATACATATATACTATCAATACATGTCCTCAAGAGTGAGGTAGAATGCAAATGCATGTGCTATGGTGGTTGACTAGTTTTGAATCACTATTTTGCCCCTAAAGACTCAGACTCATTAGCACAGTCCTGGACTGTTCCTCGACCCTGTTGTTATGCCTAATTGGCAAGTTTCGTAAGTTCCTAAGTATGAGAGTTATTTAGGAAGGAGTAAATCCCAAGTTCTAGTTCACTACACTTAAGTCCGTAAAGTTGGAATAAATTGCATTTTGGTCCCTATTCCAGTCTGATTAGTTAGATTCAAGTCGAGATAGACTCAACTGGATCTCGGATGTTATGAAAGTAACACAGAGACATGAAATCATGTCATGCATCATGATTTGAGTGGTTGACTGAAGAATTCTGAAATTAACATCTTACCCCTCATAGCCATCTCAGTTGAACTAGGGTTTACAAGAGGTCAAACTTAACCCTCGACGTTGAAATGTTATTATGAACAACTTTCCAGAAGGACATTTTGGTCAATTAATTTATCTTATGAGTCAAATCAGAAAATCAAAGTTGAGCAGAGGTCTACTCAACTAGTCAACTTCACAAGCAGTTTTTGGTCCCATTAACAAGAGATTTGAGAAACTGAGAACGGGGTTTTGAAGATTAAGGTTTCCTGATCTTTATGTACTCCCAAGAACTTAGATGATTCAAGGATACAAGACCAGTCAAAGTTGGATGGAAAATAACATTCAAACACTTAGGATATAATTGATAGTTTTTCCCAGTTTCAAGTTAGAAAATCTGAGCTAGTTTTCTGAGAAATATGTTAAGGATATGGAAAGTTCTCCTCTAGCAATGATTTGAAACACTACTATCCAGCTTCTCACTGGAAAAAGCAGAATGCAATTTCAGTAGATATTTCAAAGAGTTATGGTTGACAAAACTTCGCAGTTGGAAACCCATTTCTTAATAATTTAACAAGTACTTGGCTACTATGAGCTATACTTGAGGAATATCCATAAGGAATATGAAAGAAACTCATAAAACATGTTTTGAAGTATTTGAAACACGCTTTCATTAGAAAGAAACGTACCAAGATTTCAAGATATATTGAGGAAGTTGTGAGCATTTGAAACTGCAAGTTTAATACCCTTTTTACACTTAGGAAAATATACTTAATCAAGATGACATCATGCTGCGGGAAGTAGCTATCTTTGAGCCACAATTCAGGCCCGACGAAGATTGAGTATCAAGAACTGATCAACATGAAATTTGTAGTATAAGGAGTGATGAGCAAGAAGTTAGTGAAATATGGGAAGATGTTGTAGGGCCTGGAATCAACTCCCAACCGTAGGGAAAACAAGGTTGTTCAAGAACAACGAACTACATCATCTTCACCACTGATATTTATAGAACTAGCTCCCACGTTTGCACGGGTACAGACATGGACTCAATAGAGTGAGTATTGATCCAATTACAGTGATTACAAAATGGCGTAGAAACGCAAATTTAAGCATGAAGTTTTTGGGTGTATTTTTGCACCTTTTTGCTCAAATTCAGTCCATTTAGAGAGTGAAACATGAGAAACACTCAACTAGAACTTGTAGCTCACAACACAAGGAACACACAACACCAACCAGCTCCTAAACCCATACATAATCCGAGAGTTATAAACTCATGAATTCGATAGAAAACCCGGTGGGGAAACGAGATGCTCAAGGATCAAATGCAAACAAACAAAGTTCTGGTGGTGATTAAGTTCGATTCACCAAGTGTTATAAACCAATCACAACCTTTTAGAACCATTGGTGAGGCATGGGAACTGGTTTTGAGAACTATGAAAGCTTCCCGCAAGCGTTTATGGAGATTCCTGATCGAAACATCGCCACCAACTTGTTACAATCAATTCTTTCCATTACCAGCGCACTCACAACACACTAGAGACCCTATTCATGCTTTGGGAACAATCAAAATAGAGGGAGGATGTTGTTACCATAGCTGCGGTGGAACAACAGCAGAAACTGGTGAAGCAAACCCAATTTTCAGTGACCCATGCGAGAAACAACAAATTACGTCCAAACGTAGGCATCGCAGGGGGGCCATGATACCACGAACACGAGGAAATATGAATTAACAACCGAAGCTTAACAGGGACAGATAATTCAAGAGATTAACAACTACGTACATGACATTCTTACCTAAAATTCTTTTTCATTTCCGAATGAAACACCACGGGGATAGGGCTTTTGCTCTCCATGATGGTGGCTACCTCCAATGATATAAGATTGGGGAAAGGTGGAGTCTTGGTGGTGATACCATGGGGGTGGTGGCGGTTGCTTGGTGGAGAAGAAGAAGATGAATGATGGATGAGAGGATGAATTAGCTAAAGAACTGTCGGGTGAGAGGTGTAGAGGGTGTTGCCACCTCAAGAGTGAGATGTCAAATTGTTTAGGACAAATTTCGAACATGCACTTTTGGGGTGCATGCGCTATTTCCATAAAGCTAGATTAAAGACAGTGAAAGTTTGTAATGTAGACTAAATACATGTTCAAAATACTCTAGAAGGGGGGGTTGAATAGAGTGTGGAAACTTTTTGCTAAAACACAAGATTTAACTAAGTGAAAAACTCAAATCTCAAGGCCTTGAGATTTCGCAAAACTAGTCAGAAACTTTCTAAGGCAAACAGAAAGCTTCAAGGCCTTGAACTATCACCAGTTCTAAATAGTTTATGAACCCTAGTTTAATTTGAGTTGCTTGCAGAAGGAAATAACAAAACTGTAAAGTAAAGAACACAAGGAAATTTACAGAGTTCAGTCCCAATGGACCTTATCTCTGCCTGAGGGATCTAATCCCACCAGGATTGGGCAAACAGTTCTTATTACTCTCATAGAAACAGCCCTAGATCTCCAAGCCTAAGTGAACTCCCTTACACCTATACAGCTTGTATTTCCAAACCTATCTAGTAACAGCTACTAACTGTTGAGCTAACAAGAACCTCTTGTTGTTCACTTGAACAACCAACCACTAGGTTTTATGAGGTTTGAGATATACAGAAGATAAGCAGATTAAAATACAATAGAAGAACATAGTAGAAGAATAAGCTTGTGAAGGCATGGATGTGTTCTTCGGGAAAACTGGAATGATTGATCTTCTGAAAGCAGTGATTGAAGCCTGAAGTTGTGAGGGATTGATTGTCTGGTCTTCCACGAATGTATCACACCTCTCTCTCAGTTCTCTGTAAGCTTCTATCTCTTTCAAAATTCAAAGTAGTCTTTTATCCACTCTCTGCAACTGAATGAGAGATTCTAGGATCTCAGTTCCTGCAAATCCTCATCATTTTTAACTGCAATTCAAAACAACTTTGAGTAGATATCCGTTGGACTTTGTTGTGATTACATTGCACGTTTGAAAAACCAGCAACAACATTAAACACAACAACAAACAAAATCCAGAAATATAACAGCACTAAGTCTGTTTGAACTTCCAATTTCTGAATAAAAACTGGATCAGATAAATAAATCAATAACCTGATTAACTTCTGAAACATATTACTCATAATAAACTAGCTTAAGACTTGTAAAAGTCATTAAACAATCATAATAATAAAGATCAAATCATGCAAGAGATAATCAAGTTAATTCTGTAAAACTGTCAGCAGCTTAAGGCACATCTCAAGGCCTTGAAGCTCTGAACATGCTTCACAGTCTTTCAATATTAAGACCGGAAACCTTTGATTCACTCTGATTAAGATATCTACAATTGTGTTAGATATATAAAGAATATATAACAAGGATATTTGCAGCAAATCTCTGATCTTAAACATCATATAGAACACCTGCATCACAAGATTATTAGATCACACTGTATAAGAAAACTACTATCAAAGCTCTGAAGCTCTGATTAGTATCTCAAGGCCTTGGAGCCTTAGAAATACTTTGTCTTTGTCTTTCATCACTCTAAACAGTTACTTCTCATACACACTTAGAAGTCTTGAGTCAACAGAAAGAATTAAATGTCTCCAAATATTTCTACTCTGACCCCAAAGTTCTAAATTATTTTATGAATGAACCACAACTTCCAGTAATCTCATGTTGGCCAGGATCAGCCAGAAATTCCATTTTAAAAAATTACATAATAGTCTCAGTTTTTTTCTCAGTAATTGTATAGTTTCCCCATAATGACATGATGTCACATTCCAGAGTATTCACAACTATTCCATTGCATTCCCAACTCATTCACAGACCATTTCCCAAATAAGATCTCAGGAAAACTTTAATTACACATTTACGCTCCAGTTTCTTAGATTTGCATTCCCATCCCATAGCTTTCAGAGCATCACACAATTATTTCTCATTCCCTCTGCTGACAACATCGATTACATTCTCAGTTGTAAAACTAGGGGTGCAACTTGGGCGGGTTGAACCCGATCAACCTGAGCCCATCCCGGACACATAGTTTTGGTGATTTGGACGGGCTTGGACATAAATTCGGAGCCCGAATTATAATTAGGGTCGGGCTTGGGCACAAATTTTTGAACGACGGGCTAACCCGAATTGTCCAATTTGCATGACCACTACCTATAAATATTATATTTTAAAAGAATTATGTAGCATATCTAACATGAATATTCTACTTTTCTCCTGATTATTAGCAATGTTTTTAATCATTTTTTTGTTCTTCAACTAGTTGATTTATTTTTTCGCCAACAATTTATTATCCTTTTGTGTTTTTAAAAATATTATTAAGTTTAATGTACTAGCCCAACCCGAACCCAAATTGATTTATACGAATTTGGGCTCGGACGGGTTGACAATGCTCTTAACCCGGGTCGGGCTTGGACAACGGTGCCAACCCATCCAGCCCGCCCGAGTTGCAGTCCTATGTAAAACAAGAGATTTATTTTCTGCTTTATCTCACATTTATGAGATATTGAATTTTGACCCATAGGAATTTTTAGGGGGGTTACAGAAAGAGAACAAAAATAACGTGGATGAGAACACGTCACTGGTTTAGCGATGATGATGAAAATTATTAAGAAAATAGAAAGAATAAATTTGGAGTATATTTAGGCACCTGCTCATGTGACAGATGCCGCATCATCACTTGTTCAATTATCTGTTCGTGTAGCACGACTCTTTCTAATATTTTTTGCGTATATCAAAATCCATCATCTTATACAACTTGTATTGCATAGCAACATTTTTGTTGTTTTTTTAGGGTAACATTTTTGTTGTTGTTGAGATAATCGAATTTTTTTAATATATTAAATTCAAGGAATTATAGGTCAATATACTTGGAATATCCCGGACACTATACATTTAAATCACTCCTAATTGCGAATTATTAAATTATAGGAACTAGGCCAACGCCAAATGGGTCTATATCCTCATGTTTGCTTCTGATTTTGAGGACAAATTGAGTAGAGAAAGGAGATATGATGTGAAGAAGAAAAAATGTGAGACCAAATAAATATAGTTGAGCAATAATTTAAAAGAATATAGTGGAGAGTTTTTGAAATAGAATATAGGACTTGTTTGGTACCAGCTGAAAATCTCAATAATCAGCTGAAAATAATCTGAAAAGAAAATCTAACTTAATTGAGAATCACAATCTGTTTAGTGTGAACTAAAATTATAGATCACCAACTTGATCCATTTAACAAATTTAAAGTGCGCTAAAATCAAGTAATTAAATAAACATATTTATAACTGAATTATGATAATGTAATGTAAAAGAAATATCAAAATTATTTTTGTAGAGATTTTCAGCTGTTGTAGATAGTGCTTTCTAGACAGACAGATCTTAGCCACGTGGCCATCATCCAGCACACCCAGCTGTGCTCCGCACACACTGGATCACCACCCGCGCTGATCCACGTGGGGGCTGCGAGGCAGGGCCCTCGCATACCACCGCACGGGACTTGTAGGGACTTAGTGGTTTCGAGGCTAGAGTAAGTACTGTCGCGCGCGAGTGACAACCAAGCCCGCACACGACCTTTAGTAACTACTTTGAGAGATTTATGGCACGAGCTCCATAAACCCGGTCAACCTCATAACGGTTCCGGTATACGCGGACGACGTGCGTAACGGTTCCTATATACGCGGACGAATGTGCCGTTGTGGTTAAGCTAATTAAGCCGCCTTTAATGGGCGCATTAACCCACCACAACGGTCACATTCTCCGTTATATATAGGTTCGTTAACCCTTCCATACAAGGACGAATCACCTAAACTACGCGGAAGCTCTGCCAAAATTATGTCTCTCTCTCATACAGTACTATTGCCTTACTCTCTCCCTACACACAACTCTACTCTTCCTGTGTTCTTATCCTCTGCTCTTGGTGTATATTGAATCCTCCTCAACGGATTCTCTCGCGATTTGGATCAACGTCGACTGTGATCCTTTCATACCTGGGAGTAAGTTCAGGAACATACTCAGCAAGAGCAGGGAGAGAACCCCTTAAACACCAGCAGAAGAATTCGCGATAGCGCTCATGACCTTCGAGGAGGAGTTCTTCTGAATAGGCAAGAGATTTGGTGGGATACAGCTTCGGGAACCATCGCACATTCTCAATACGCGTGGCATAAGGCCTAGCTGTAAACTTGCTCCGGTCATCGCATATCAGGCTCCAGGTGCACTTGGGAAGATTGGTTCTAAACCATCGAGCAGCTCTCCCACTGGAAAGTTCAGCCTCCGCGCCTGGGACACACCATTTGTTGGGCCTAGAAGGAACAGGAGCATAGGAGGGCCATCGCTCAAAAACCCACATGGTAAGGAATGCGATGTTGACATAAGTCAACACATCAAGACGACCGCGAGAGTCCTTGATCGCCACTACCAACTGGTCCAATCTGTGATATAAGGTTCCCAAGACCAGAGGCCCAAGTGCGACTCTCTGGCCGAGGGCCAACTTGACAGCAAGGGGAAGGACATGATAAAAAACCCCATCATGAGGGTGACCATCAATCAAGTACCTCGACAGCCAAGCATAGACGAAGCCACACAAGGTTAGATGGTATCCTTTCCCATCCACATAATTCTTCGCATTTGGATTCTTGTCCAGAAGTTGCTTGGTAATACTACCATTCGCATAGTCGCGAAAGAAGTATTGCACCCATTTGCCCCAGGTGTTCTTCACAGAAGTATCAACAAGCTTCCAGTCAGGAAAAACTTTCGCAGATGTCCAACGAGTGGAGATCTTCTTCACCTCGTGTAGGCACTCTTCCATCTGCGCATACAGAGCAAGCTCTGAAGAAGTCCTCAAAGGGCTCAGGGGATCCACTTTGCCAATGGTAGAAAGGTCATACAACATGTGCACATCTTCCAAAGTAGGAGCAGCCTCGAACTCAGCAAAATGGAAGGTGTGAGTCGCAGGTGAATAGCGAGAAAGAAGGTTTAGAAGCATGGACGGATCCAACTTCACGGCAGCACCCTTCATAGCACGAACTGCGAAGTAAATTCCTGCATTGTCTAATGCAAAGGCATGGTGGGTCAATACATGGTCAATCCACTCATGCATCAGGTCCAACTTTTGGACAAAAGCCTGGGTAGAAATTGCAGTATGAGGAAAAATCCATTTTCAACTCCTAACCTAACCACATCCTTGGATTCGATTAACTCTAGCATGGCTGCATTGGTAGGTGGGGTCAATGTCCGCAATTCTCCGGAGGGAGCAGCAGCCGGTAGATTCTTCACCTTAACCCTAGCATGATAGAAATCTTTTCCACCCAAATAGGGGGCTTTTCTCCACAAGGTCTTGGGAAGATCAGGTATTTCTTCGGCCTCTTTAATGGGTTTAGATCCTTTGTCTTGGCCATTCCTGCAGAAGAGCAAGAAAAAAAGGGGGGAGAAATATACACACTTTCAGTTTGAAATTCAGTCTAGATTTAGGAAGCAATTATGGTTTGTCAAGAGAAGATGAACAATCCATGGTCAATTCTGGGTTTAGAAGCTCAGAATTGAAGAAGTTCTACATTCAAAATCGTCACAATCTGGTGATCCAATCAGTTCTGGGTTTAAGAAAAGAGCCTCTTTTGCAGTTCTCAATGAACGATATATTCCAAATAGCTATGGGTTTACAGATCCAAGACAGTTCAAAGAATATGTGAGCACATTAATGGAATTGAGCAAAGCCAACCTTGTTTTGGTGAAGCAAGTTGAAAGAGACGATTGACAAGGAAGAACTGATGATTGATTACTTGAATCTGCTCTTGAAGGCTTTGCAACAATGGAGGGCATAGAGTATTTATTCGAGAACAATGAGGAGTCGCGTCCTTTCAGTAGTCGAATCGCAACTGTCACCGTCGAATCGCGCAATCACAGGACAAGCTGACATCACGCCTAAAACCCTAAAAGAACAGACGGCACGACTCTAGGGATTCTAGGTCATAATGGCACGCACGGGGGCTGATTTTGCGTGTATTTGAATTGGTGCGTGGCAGCGACGCGTGCATTAATTCCTGCGCATTGAAGTCTATCCGGCTAGTGACGCGATTTACTAATGCGTATGCGCAAGTGCACGGTCAAGTAATATAGGGGTGGTATTTCAACCCCGAGTTATCGATCCCACGAGGACAAACTTGAAATTATCTAATTAGTTACTTAATTAAGAGTACGGTACAGGAGGAAAGATTTGACGGATTTAAGAATTGAAATAGCAACTAATCTAATATTTTTGTATTTTATTATTTTTAAAAGATAGATATGGAGAAACTAGGCGATCTCTAGATCACCTAGGGTTGTAGACGATTTCTGGTTCAACTATGTAACACGTTAATCCTATTCTAATCAAGCCGGGTAATAGGCTATGACAATCTCCTATCGGTATCATGTCATTTTACGTCTCGGTAGAATACAATCTCCTCACGGTCTCATGTTATCTACCGGTCCGTTCTAGCAGGTCTTCTACTGGCACGATAACGGGTCCTTTCGGTCCACCGTTTCACAGAACAGTTGAATAATCCTACCGAATCTACCCACACTAGCCAATCCTACTCACTTCTCCTACCGGTCTCGGTGATTCTGGATTGATGCTCATATCTCAACCTAGCTAGTTAAAGTCACTGTCGCGCACTTCACTAGCCACTAACAGTTCCGGTTAATTACTCCATCCCCATTAAGAATTAAGCATAGATTATGAACAATTGATTTGGAATAAAACTAACTTTTAAGCATGATTCATCCTAATGAAGAAACCCTAGTTCTTTGATTAGCAATTCCTACTCTAACCGTGTCAACAGGCTAGAATCGTTAACAAGAATCAAGAACTACAATCAAATCAAGAAGGAGAAATCAATAGCATGAAAAAAAGATTAAAAATCCAGAAATTCCATCGTCTACATGAACCCTAGGCTCTCATAGAGATGCCTAGCAAATAGTTTAGCTAATAAGAATCAACAAAACAAAACTTACAAGTTTCTCCATACAAGGATTGAGAGAGGAAGAAGAAGAAGAAGAAGAAGAAGAAGAAGAAGAAGAAGAAGAAGAAGAAGAAGAAGAAGAAGAAGAAGAAGAAGAAGAAGAAGAAGAAGAAGAAGAAGAAGAAGAAGAAGAAGAAGAAGAAGAAGAAGAAGAAGAAGAAGAAGAAGAAGAAGAAGAAGAAGAAGAAGAAGAAGAAGAAGAAGAAGAAGAAGAAGAAGAAGAACCTAGATCTTCAATGGAGGAACCCCCCTCTTGAACCCTAGCCTCCTCCTTGCGTGACTCTCTTTCTTTCTTCCTTTTTTTTTTTTTCTCTCCCTTCCGTCCCTATAATAAAAGAATCCCCGTTCTTTTATTTTCTTAAGTATTGTGATCTTGTGATCACAATTTTTGATCATAGGATCACATTGTGGTTGTAGGATCACGTTTGATCCTAGATCTGGTCTTGCACTTGATCTTGTGATCACCTTTTTTGATCCTAGGATCACATTGTGGTCTTGCGGGTGATCTTGTGATTGTAGGATCACCTTTTGTGATCCTACACTTCCAGTGAGTTGCTCTCACGTATGGCCACCAAATTTTCAAAAGTGTTTGGCCATTTTTCATCTAGGGGGTTAAAGTGTCATTACAGAAACTTCATTAAATTGCATTTGCCTCCCCTCTTCATGTATTTTCAATGTTTCTTCACGATTTCTTCTTCGTTTAAGCTCCCGAAAAATTTCCAAAGCTTGTTTTCCCTCTCCGCTTCATCTCCGCAAGCTCCGTTCCTGCCAAAACAACACGAAACACAACCCGTGCGATCAAACGTGACAAAAAATACATAAAATATTGCGAGAAACGCCTGGATTAACAATATAATGTATGGAGCTAAGATTCTACGTTTTCTCTCTAATAATAGTGTAAAACTAAGATTATCATCCCGGAAAGTACGCAAAACGATATAAAACGTGCAAGAAATATAACTCTAATAGAGAGTTATCAAATCCCCCTCACTACCTTTTTGCGCGTCCCGAGCAAAATAAACCTTACACTACGTTTTAATCCACTGAATTGCATACAACTTTACTAGCCATGTGACACAATCAACTCACACACACAATGCAATCTACATGACCATAGACAATGCAACTCGATTTTACACAATGCAAAAATTGAAATAACATACTTTTTTTTTCTTTTTCTTAAGAGACGGGCAATCTCGCCATCACTAACCAAAATCATCAAGTTCTCACAAGTCTCTTTTGCAATTCACACAACCGCAATAAGGAATTGAAAATACAATGATCCTACGCACAAGCTCACTAAGGGGTCCCCAAACATCCACCAATCTCAATCCAAGATCCGGGCACGTCCTTTAGCTCAGAGGGTCAAGTCACCCTTAGTCCTATAGTAGTCTTTCGTCGCCAAGTCATATGAGGTTTTCAGACACTCTTAGCCGTTATTGCATTGAATGCAAGTTGTCCCAGTGACGGGAGACACAACTCCGTGTAATACGTCTTGACTTTAATTTTCCTTAGAAACTCTAATTGGATTGAATCCAAATTCCCCGCGCTAACGGGGGCACATTAGGCTGTTCACCGTATCTAGTCCGAGAGAAGATTTTGATTTGTTTTGTTTTTTTCTTTTTCATTCTCTTTCAATTTATTTCAGCCGTGCATTTAGAGTAACTAAGTGTGGGCTTTTTTGGTTAGCTCTTGAAACCACCTTAAGGGATGGTGGTGTACACTCCCTAACTTCACTTAGGCTAGAGCAGCGTACCACATGGAACTGACTCTACATGAAGGTCCACCCCAGATTTACAAGAGGCCACAAGTTTCCACTCGAAAACAGACTATTCGACTACCTTAAGACTAAATCCTCCTAGCACAATAAAGGAACTAAAGGTATGCCCTCGTCTTCTTTCCACTTTTCCCCGAATACCCGAGACTTCCTTTCGTGAAACAAGTGCGCAAGATACTAAAAATTAAAGTTTTCCCCATTACGGTGCTTCCTATTCATTGAGACTCTTTCATTGAACTCTCTCTGGTTTCAAGCTTCATCAATTGCCCAACTCAAAATTTTTAATTTTTATGGATTTTCACTTTTCTATTTTTTTTTTCAATTTTTTCATATTTTCCTAGACTCTATATGCTTACAGCCAACTCGATTAACCACACGTTTTTGGGTAGGGGACTCAATAAAGTAAAAGTGCAAAGAAATGCATACTAACAATCCTAACACAATACGACACTATATCAAACACTCTACACTAACCACACATACTACACAATACGACACCACTACATGTAACTGGCGATGCACAACTGACATGGCTAGCAAAATATACACAAACCCCCCCCCCCCACACTTAAGCGTTTCGTTGTCCTCAACGAATTTAGAGATATAATAAGAGGACTCGTCGCTTAAATGTGTAGGCGGTGGATCTCCACAATTACCGCTCAAAATGTAGACGCTGAGAGAGAAAGAAATACCTGAGGTGCCCGGAACTACATGGGCACCGTGTCCGCGAAACTGCAAAAAGTTGAATGAAACACATCTCTTACTTAGTTTCAAGCTCGGTTACCACCGGACCAATAGGAGAAGCGAGCCTAAGCTATTCCTTCTCTTATGATATGATTTCTAGCGATTTCCTTCCTTCCCTTTCCGGTGAAAAAAATAGAGTTTAGTCCTGAATCTGCCTTTGAACGTCTTCGACGGTGGGAGTGGGCGCCATTAAGGTTCTAGGTTGACCGCGGGTTCAAGTTCTGGCTTGGCCGGCGAGTAAGGATCTTATTAGAAAGCATACGTACCGGCTTGCGACCGAGTAACTGCTACTAAGCATGTAATGCATTCAACAATATTTGATTGCCTCTTCCCGCTTCTACTAAGACTCTATTATTCATATGTTATTCCATCCAACTCTTGTCAATGGATAGCAAGGAAGTATTGATAGGGAGGTTTTTCCGCCAAGCTCGAAAAAGAAATGGAAAGAAAGTCTTTCTCGCCAGTGGAAACAAGAGGTCTTGTGGACCGTTGATAGTTTCCCGCTGATGAAGATGACCTGAGCAATCCCCAAGCTACACCATGCTACAATGTAACTCCCCTAAGGTCGTGTGAGCCTCGCACACCGGGGTAGATTGCTCCATCCTGCAAAAATGCACGAAAAATCCCCAACTCCCTCAAGAGTCCCCATGTGGGTCAAATGTGCCATGGCACGCTGGGGTAGATTCTTCGCTAACATTACCTGCAAAACTAGACAACTCATCAGTCCCTCTCTCTCACCTCTCAAAATCAGGTATGGAGAACTAAAACAAAAATAAAAGAAATAACATCCTACTCTACATTGGGTTGCCTCCCAACTAGTGCTTGTGATTTAAAGTCGACAGCCCGACCCGGTTACCTCAACCGAAAAGGATAGTGGAGGCTGCTTTATCCCTCCACTTCTTCTTCTTCCACCATCTCTTCTCAAGAACTTCACGTGCACCCCTGTGCTCTGAAGAAGGTGGACAATTGTGGAAGCTGACTCCTTTCATTTTGCAATTGATCTTCTTGAGAAACTTCCACCAAGTACCACTGGGCTCAAATGAATCTCTGGCCATAAAATCATCCCAGTAGTACATCCTTGATGCTATATGCTCTTCAAATGACCCATAAAAATTATCCACACCCCCACACTTGCTAACTTCCAACTCCTTAACTATGGCATATGGATGATCAATAGAATCGCCCATAAAACAAGAGATTGGAAGTTGCTCATCACATTCTTCCCCATAAGAATCTCCATACAGTAATTGTTCCAGTTCGTCGCAGACTTGCGTGACATAGGATATGGAGAATTCATCATTAATCAGAGTTGGGGCTTTTACCTCAATATCACTGAGCATAAGTGTTTCACCATCTTCATCGTCGGCACACCACATGCTTCCAATGTCGGTTTCTTCCCATTCATGCCAAGGATGTGAGGGTGCATGCAGTTTTGGCTCGCAATACGGCAGATCTTCCCATCTTCGGCACACAGGTCCACCCCAGTCTGAATTAGAGTCTGAGTCCTCATAAATGGCAGAGTCCACCAATGGTTCCTGGACATTGCAGTCTTCACTCGGCTCAGGTATCTCTTCTTCCACTTGTGGTGGGGATGATGAAGGTTCAATTTTTGGCTCACTGTCATATGGCAAGGTCTCTTCTTGTGGCTCTTGAATACTAGATTCCCCTGTTGTTGACAGTTTTTCTATTCTTTTCTTTATCCTCTCAAACATCTCCCTCACGTATTCCCTACCTGTGGCTGAATCCTCTTGTGGTAATTGTGCATCTATGGACAAAAATTTGGCGCACACTTCAATGTCATTCATAATACTACGCCGTTCTGCCATATCCGCTGATGAGTCTTCCTGGTGCTGATGAAACTGGGGGCCATGTACTCGACATGAGTCTCTACGGTCATGCCAAATACCGCATACGTAGCACCAAGTTATGCATGCATCCTCTTCTTCATGGTTACCCCTGCAGTGGAAACAGTAGGGGGGACCCGAATAACACTCTTCCCTCCACATGCTTATATTGTCTCTTGCTTCCTGCGTTCCTGAAAAATAGACTCACAAGACACCCGTGAAGAAGCACAGAGATATAGAATACAAACTAAAATTAAGTACTCTAAACTAACTACTAACAAAAAATCTACCGTTGTCCCCGGCAACGGCGCCAAAAACTTGACGCGATTTACTAACGCGTATGCGCAAGTGCACGGTCAAGTAATATAGGGGTGGTATTTCAACCCCGAGTTATCGATCCCACGAGGACAAACTTGAAATTATCTAATTAGTTACTTAATTAGGAGTACGGTACAGGAGGAAAGATTTGACGGATTTAAGAATTGAAATAACAACTAATCTAATATTTTTGTATTTTATTATTTTTAAAAGATAGATATGGAGAAACTAGGCGATCTCTAGATCACCTAGGGTTGTAGACGATTTCTGGTTCAACTATGTAACACGTTAATCCTATTCTAATCAAGCCGGGTAATAGGCTATGACAATCTCCTATCGGTCTCATGTCATTTTACGTCTCGGTAGAATACAATCTCCTCTCGGTCACATGTTATCTACCGGTCCGTTCTAGCAGGTCATCTACTGGCACGATAACGGGTCCTTTCGGTCCACCGTTTCACAGAACAGTTGAATAATCCTACCGAATCTACCCACACTAGCCAATCCTACTCACTTCTCCTACCGGTCTCGGTGATTCTGGATTGATGCTCATATCTCAACCTAGCTAGTTAAAGTCACTGTCGCGCACTTCACTAGCCAACTAACAGTTCCGGTTAATTACTCCATCCCCATTAAGAATTAAGCATAGATTATGAACAATTGAATTGGAATAAAACTAACTTTTAAGCATGATTCATCCTAATGAAGAAACCCTAGTTCTTTGATTAGCAATTCCTACTCTAACCGTGTCAATAGGCTAGAATCGTTAACAAGAATCAAGAACTACAATCAATTCAAGAAGGAGAAATCAATAGCATGAAACAAAGATTAAAAATCCAGAAATTCCATCGTCTACATGAACCCTAGGCTCTCATAGAGATGCCTAGCAAATAGTTTAGCTAATAAGAATCAACAAAACAAAACTTACAAGTTTCTCCATACAAGGATTGAGAGAGGAAGAAGAAGAAGAAGAAGAAGAAGAAGAAAAAGAAGAAGAACCTAGATCTTCAATGGAGGAACCCCCCTCTTGAACCCTAGCCTCCTCCTTGCGTGACTCTCTTTCTTTCTTCCTTTTTTTTTTCTCTCCCTTCCGTCCCTATAATAAAAGAATCCCCGTTCTTTTATTTTCTTAAGTATTGTGATCTTGTGATCACAATTTTTGATCATAGGATCACATTGTGGTTGTAGGATCACGTTTGATCCTAGATCTGGTCTTGCACTTGATCTTGTGATCACCTTTTTTGATCCTAGGATCACATTGTGGTCTTGCGGGTGATCTTGTGATTGTAGGATCACCTTTTGTGATCCTACACTTCCAGTGAGTTGCTCTCACGTATGACCACCAAATTTTCACTAAGTGTTTGGCCCTTTTTCATCTAGGGGGTTAAAGTGTCATTACAGAAACTTCATTAAATTGCATTTCCTCCCCTCTTCATGTATTTTCAATGTTTCTTCACGATTTCTTCTTCGTTTAAGCTCCCGAAAAATTTCCAAAGCTTGTTTTCCCTCTCCGCTTCATCTCCGCAAGCTCCGTTCCTGCCAAAACAACACGAAACACAACCCGTGCGATCAAACGTGACAAAAAATACATAAAATATTGCGAGAAACGCCTGGATTAACAATATAATGTATGGAGCTAAGATTCTACGTTTTCTCTCTAATAATAGTGTAAAACTAAGATTATCATCCCGGAAAGTACGCAAAACGATATAAAACGTGCAAGAAATATAACTCTAATAGAGAGTTATCAGCTAGGTGTCTTCACGCGCAGAAAGGGGGCTAATGTAGATAGTGCTTTCTAGACAGACAGATCTTAGCCACGTGGCGATCATCCAGCACACCTAGTTGTGCTCTACACACACTGGATCCCCACCCGCGCTGATCCACGTGGGGGCTACGAGACAGGGCCCTCGCATACCGCCGCACGGGACTTGTAGGGACTTAGTGGTTTGGAGGCTAGAGTAAGTCCTGTCGCGCGCGAGTGACAACCAAGCCCGCGCGCGACCTTTAGTAACTGCTTTGAGAGATTTATGGCACGAGCTCCATAAACCCGGTCAACCTCATAACGGTTCCGGTATACGCGGACGACGTGCGTAATGGTTCCGGTATACGCGGACGAACGTGCCGTTGTGGTTAAGCTAATTAAACCGCCATTAATGGGCGCATTAACCCGCCACAACGGTCACATTCTCCGTTATATATAGGATCGTTAACCCTTCCATACAAGGACGAATCACCTAAACTACGCGGAAGCACTGCCAAAATTCTGTCTCTCTCTCATACAGTACTATTGCCTTACTCTCTCCCTACACACAACTCTACTCTTCCTGTTTTCTTATCCTCTGCTCTTGGTGTATATTGAATCCTCCTCAACGGATTCTCTCCTACACAACTGTATAACTCCCAATTTTAGAAATTCTACAATTACAAAGAGATTATTTTAATCGACAGATTATCAGATTAAAATCAGCCGATATAACAAACGAAATTATTGAAAAGATGCCGATTTTAATCCAGAATGATACCAGACATGCACATAGTGGAGAGTTGCTATCTCTTGGAACAGATAATAATTAAGAGAGTTTACTGCAAAAAAATACCTCCATTAGTTTAGAAGGGGAGAAATTCTATTAGTTTGACCGCATCTTAGAAGACCGTGACGGTCCGTTGCCCGACCCCCCTTGCCCGCGTGCCTCCAAGAGTTCTGTTCCCCCACTCTTTTTCCACTCTGTTGATAGCAAAATCGAATTAAAATTAAGTTTTTGTTTCCCTTTTGTAATATTAGCAGTAATAAGCAATTTCTCCTAAGAAAGAAAAAAACTGGAATTTCTTATAATCTTTTTTCTTAAAAAAAGAATGCACTGATTTTTTTTTTAGAAGTCACGAACGTAATTATGGAAAAACGATAAACAGCACTTCCTTCGTTCTGCAAAGACAGTCTATCTTTTAAAGTACAATTTTTTTCCAAACATGCAATTAATGGATCCTACTACAATTTTTGACATATGTTTTCACTATTATTCTTTATTTTGTTTTCTCTAAGACTATGTGCATTAAATATGAATGAGTATATTAGAAGTTCACCTCTAAGTGTGTGTTTGGTTCGTGATTTTAATCTCATTGAGATTAAATATGTCAAAAAATTTAATCTCGTTTATTTCGTAAAATTTTTGAGTCAGATTTTAATTTAAGTTGGTAAACAATCTGCAGATTATATAATATCTGCATATTATATAATATCTAATTTTAGAGATTCTTTAGGTCTATCGTCTGAAGTACCATACCCTATGATCTCGTTAACGCATAAATAGTTAATTTGTGCAAACGCATAGCATCTTAGACGTATCACAAATTCAAATAAAGACATTTATGTAAATTTGGTAGTAAAAGCTATAGGTGTTGTCAAACGCAATTAAATTTTAATTTCAAATTTTCATCGCATGCCAAACAGTTTTCAAATTATAATTTCATTCAGCTTATTCGACCCAGATTATTTTTATCAAATTATTGAGTTTTTAAGCTGGAACCAAACAGACTCTAAAATATAAGTGGACGACTATTTTGGGACATATCAAAATGAAATATGAACTGTCTTTCCGGAACGGAAGGAGTAGTATCTGTTTTGGGGAAATTCAAATACTCAATATATGTAAAAAATATATATATAATGTGTTATTTTCATCATAATATAAGACCAAAAAACTCTTAATGCACCATTTGGCTTAGTGGTGGAGGCTTGGGGCTTCATGGGTTGCTCCCCTTGAAGTCTCAGGTTTAAATTTTACTACGACTAATAATCTTTAGGATCTCGTGAATTTAGTCCGAATATGCACAAGTTAGTTTGAATACCACAGTAATCTCAAAAAATAACTCTTAATGCTTTATAAAAGAATAACTCTTAATGCTTATATTGCGAGAAAATAGAAGTAAAAAAATTAGTAAAAATACTTGTTAGGCGTAAAATTCTTTTAACTATTTGCGAGAAAGAAACATCTGAATATAGTAGTAGTAGATCATAATTGCAATTCCTAATGTATGAAATATAATTACTCGTATGTACACACACTGCACGCGCAAATGTATAGAAATTTATTAGTGAAAATAGAAAGAGTACAAGAAGTAACGAAAATACGAAAAACACCTGCATTACAAAATGCAAACACACACAAATAACAGCAAATTCTTATAAACCTTTTTACTTTATTCTTCAAAAAAACGAATAATGATTCTGACAAAACAAAAAATTATTCTTACAAAATTACTAATTTTATTTGTGCAACTAACGACCAATGAGATTGCACAAACAAAATTAATGACTTTATAAAAATAATTTTTTACTTCGTAAGAATCACTAAAAAAAACTACTCCAATTTTTCATGCAACAAACAAAAACAAACGCATGTAAGCACACACAATAACATGTCATTAAATATCGATACTGTAACTAGTCTCGGAGACATAACCTAAGATACAAACAAAGCCAAGTTGAGAAATTGAAGGAGGAATTAGGGAAAGGACCTGACACGTGCGAACTCCATGAAATCACACACACACATCGACGTAGGGTTTCTCTACCTTGACTATTTCCAACAAACGGCTCACAGGGCTCCACGTGCAGCCCGAAGCATCGTACGGACCAAATGTTGTTTTTTGTTTTTTTTTTATCAGCTACCAAATGTTGTTGAACCCGTAATTTCCCATTTCTCTCCGAAATTTTTTGCGGAAAAACAGTAGTCGGCCGGGCAGTTCGGGCAGGAGCCGCCTCTTGAATGAGGACTATTCTTTAGTTTTGCTTACTTGTTCAACGAGCACAACTTATTCCGAAAGAAAAAAGGTACATGGAAAGAGTACAAGGCTAGTATGAACATTGCATGACTGGTACAACTCCGTTCATGTGAACATTGGATAATTTTAGATTACGACCATACAATTCATATAAAAATGGTATTGTGGTTCCGATCAAGTTTTACTATAGCTTTAAATTACCAGTCGGAGTAACATCTACTGATCTTAAAGATACTGATGTCTGTCAAATTCGAACAGACGATTAAAAGAAACAAACTCTCGATGTCTTATCATCATTTATTCATGCCGCGGACTATTGTAACGAGCACCAGATGTCAATGCTGACATAGTTAGACAGCCTAAAAGATTTTCCTCTAAAATGTGAAAGGTCAGTGTGACGTCACAAGGGAAGGGAAGCTTCAAGCTAGGTAGGTGCTTGTTCTCTATTTTCACATTCTTTCTGGGCTTGGACCTGTCACTGTCAGGTCCATAAGGGCAGCCCACTGGTTCTGTCCCTAATCCATCTTCTTATAAGCCCAGCCACCTTCCTCACCCTCACCCATTCTCACCACCCTCTCCTCTCTCTAACTCTCTCTCATGGGAGAGAAAGAAAAGCTCTCATGGCAGAAACCAGTAAACAGTTTTCTTCAAGGTATGAGAAGCTTTTTGAAACTCACACAGCTCCTTTTTTGTACTCTCACAAAAGTAGAGTAATCTAACTCATCAACTTCTCTCTTGAAAAAACCAATCTTTTTGTTCTTGGTACTAGTTTTTCTGACTTTTAAAGCCATTTTTCATTTTTGTGTTTTCTTTCTCTTACAAATACACCACAAATGTTGTCTTGCAGGTGAATTTGAAGTGCATGGAGCAACCGCGAGCGATTGTGCGACCCTGACGAGCCGCGGACATGAGCAAGGAGAAGCTTCCGGTGACCAGATGATTACCGGAAGGTCGGTTTCTCCTTGCTCATCATAAACAACTGGGGGCTATCCTACCTGAGCTTTTCCTACAACCTCTCCTTCTTCATTCCTCTTTTTTGACTTGTTGCCTTTTGTTTCCTTTTCCTCTGTAGCCTTCTTGACCTTGTAAGACCTTTTCTTGACCTTGTAAGACCCCGTGTTCCGTCTTCTGTCTTTCCATGTCTACTTCTTACGGATCTTACGCCAGTACTTACTTGCGTGAGGCTCCATCGTGTGATCCTCCCCTTTCCACCCAACCCGCCTTCTCCTTCCTTGTCTATCCCTCCTGAGCTTTTCCTAAACTAGGGTTTCACATCTCTACTAAGATATCTACACAATAAGCCAGCTTACTAAGAACTTCTCAGAGCTCACATATGCACAAGCTAGCTTTAGAGATGGATCTCAAACTAGTTGATGTAGTTAATTTGCTTAATTTTTGTTCTTGTGATAATCATTCATAATTTATGTAATTAAGGAGCTAGCTGCAGCCTGCAAGTGTTGTAGTTCACATTAACTACTAGTGTTGGTTGTGATAATAATAAATGTAACTCCTTTTTGTTCTCTTTTTTGTGTTCTTTTTAGGGTATGAAACTGAGATGTGGTAGTAGTGAGCAGAGAGATATGCTTGTGAGTTTGGTTTGCTTTTATAGTAAAATGTTGTTGGCTGAGAAGTGAAAGAATAAATACTGTTGCAGAGTCTCTCCCTCTCCATCTCTCTGGTGTGCAAGATATCCACTGTATTATTGAGAATCCCTCTCTTCTGATCTCTCTCTCCCTCTGAGTCTCTCTGAATTTCACTGAGATATACATTTATGGACTGTGGAAAAACACTTCACACTTTTTTCTGGTACTTGAAGCCTTTTTGGTCAGAGGGAAGGGGAGGGAGGGAGGGCCTCCCCCATGATGATTCACAATCTCTCTCTCTCTCTCTCTCTCTCTCTCTCTCTCTCTCTCTCTCTCTCTCTCTCTCTCTCTCTCTCTCTTATTTTCTTCATTGTTGCTGTTTTTGAACAAGGCAGAGAGGAACTGGTCAAGTGAGACTATCACTGTTTGACATTAATACAATAGTCTGATCAGTGAAAACTTTGTTCCTATTTGTACTGATTAATTAATGATCCATCTTTCTCGTTTTCACTATCCAATCTTTTCAATCTCCTAGTTCTAGTGAATTCTTCAATTTAATTTTGACTAACTAGCTTAACAAACAGAAAAAAAGAAAAGCAATTACTAGAGCTTAAACAATTTTTTTCAATTAATTTTGCTTAACAAACAGAAAAAAAGAAAAGCAATTACTAGAGCTTAAACAATTTTTTTCAATTAATTTTTTTTTTAAGTTTTATCAAAAAGCTTGTTTTGAGACAATAACTTCTTCTATCAAAATAATTTTGAGAGTACACGGAACCCATATCTTTTCTTGCAATTAAATATTTGATCTGTTTATTCTCTTTTTTTCAGTTTTGTCTTTTTTTATCCGTAATCATATCACTTTGATCCGGTAATTTGGATAACAAAATGAAGCATTTTTTGTAATTTTCTATGATATTGTAGAATAAAGTTTACTCTACAAACCATGAAAAATACCAAAAAATTGCATCACATGACTAATCAAATCATCGAGTCCAAACGACCCTATAAATAGTGGGAAAAGTCAAAATAAAAAGAAAGAGAATAAACCGATGAAGTAGTCACGGATAGCACATTTGCGTTCTCTCCCTTTTCTTGGATTTGACTTGAAAATTGTTACTCGAGCCAACATAAAGTCAGCTCTATTAAACGAGCGAGAAATAAGTACGTTTAGGGGCCGATCAAACAAGAGTGCCAAAAGAATGTGTAACAACTTTTTTTATGGAAAAGAATGTGTAAGAACTTAACATATTATACAAGCAGAACTTAAATCACTTATTTAACATTAGAAACACATAAATAATTACATGTAATACAAGCGGAACAAAAATCACTTATTTAACATTAAAAACACGTAATAATTCCCTAAAAAAAACACATAATAATTACCATACACACATATATATTGCAGGTGTAGATCACATCTTCTTTCCACGCTAGAGCCATGATTTCGGTAAGTCATAATAGTCCAAAATCATGGAATCACATTCCCTCTCAAACTAGTTGTGTTTCTTTTATTTCCTCAAGGTATAAATATAAATGAATTTGTGGCTTTCTTCTACATATGATGGTGAGTGACAAGGAGTGACAGGTTTGCAAACCTAAGTCACTCACTAATTATACTAAATCTATGATATCGTACACATAAATTTGTTATGATAATGACATGTTCCCAATGCAAAAAATTTAAAAATTGATGTGAGAATCTTTGAGAAAACACAACTATTGATTAAAATTTGAACCCACAGACAAAATAAACACATCTTCATCATTTTGATCACTTTTCAATAGACAGTCACCAAGTTCAATACCGTTGAAAGGCCATTTCCAATGGTAACATTTGCCACAGAACATGGCATTCTCCTGATTGTGAGTAATTGTTTATTAACATAGATTTGACATGCTAATTGCTTTCACTACTGACCTTGACCTCTTTTAAGTAGTTCAATAATGACACTTAAATAGAGCTTTTACTAGTATTCTAAGGAACTAAACAAATATACTTAATCTCTATGTCTCACAAAATTTGCTTTTGATGACTCGGTTTCGACAGTATTATTATCTTAAGCTGATAAGGAACAATATCAAATATTCGAAGTTAACGAATTGAGAATGACCCCTTCAGACTTCGATTTTTGTTTTATTAATTTTTAACTGAATCAGCTCCCGAACAACTCTGTTACCAACAACTCCTTCCATATGATCTCAAGAAAGTGGAATCAATTATATGTCATGTTGAAAGTTGATGACAACAATCATTTTGTAAAACACTTTAAGGTAGTAATTAGGGTACTATCACCTGGTTAATTAGCGAAATGATTCCGTGATGAAAGTAAATTTTGAATCTTAAAGTGGGTCTAATCCCATCATTATATGATTAGATTCTGGTGTTTTAGTTAGGAAATTGATATTTTACCAAAGGCAATTAGTCCAGTCAAACAAGCCATGAATTCAAGAACAAAATGATGATTTCACTAGTGGGTTTTGAAAAGCTCTGCACCTTTTCTCTTTCACTCTCTCATTGAGGAGGGTTGTGACATGGGGCATGAAAACAGAAGGAAGCTTGAACAGGAACATTCTCATGGTATTCCACATATAATCTTATAATTGAGGTGTTCATGTTTGGACCGCTGGCATTGGACCCATCTCATCCAAATCTATTTCAATCTTTGGGTTGTGACATCTTAACGTGGCTCTTCCATTAGGCTTTTCTAACTTTTCTTCCAAAATCATTCAGCTTTATCCGCGTATTATAAGTAACGTGGCGCAACAAACAAATGAGAATACGACTTCTCAGAAGTTATATATCCAGAAGTAATTACAAGACTTTCCTTTCAGAAGTTATATCTATGATACGAAAATGTGTTGATCTTTTCATAGTATTGTAGATTTTGCCTTACAATACTAAGCAAAGATAAGCAAATTTTTTGTATCATACGCTATATAAGTCAGTCAACGCGATCTTCCTTAAGTGAACTGAGAATATTCTGACGAAAGAGACCAAGTTATAGTCAACAATCTATGACATCTGCCAAAATTTTGCAGTTTGTTCTATACAAAATGTGCTGACAATGTCACAAAATAAGCAACAATGAAACAACTGAACATTGAAATATGATAAATTTCTCAAGGATAGATAAACCACAACATAAGGTCAGAAGCTCTTCAAAACATGAGCATGAACCTTGAAATATCGCGAACTGACAAACTACGATACAACAACAATGTAGGCTGGCTGTAACAAAAACACACAGCGCGTACAAATCCGTGTTCATCTCTATCATCTATCTTCTTTCTGTATACAACAACAACAAACAATTCAGTTAGCTCAATTCATGGTGTCAACATATCTAATTGTGGTTCGGAGATTTGGCGACACCACGCGAACACCTCTTGCGACCATTCTTGTCAAGCGCACAAACACAAGTCTGGAGCAGCTCATAGTCCTCGTCCCAGAACAACATTGAAGCCATTTCAGGCTTCTCTAGCAGCATCTTTGCGGAGAGGAACCCAGAGATCGTCCATGTCTGGAAGAGACGAGCCTGCTTCCCAATGAATTTTCCGCCGCGAGTATCGTAGTATTCGGGCCATTTGTCGACCGATAGCCTCTCCTCGGCCAAATCGATCGCTTTCTTTGCTAATTCTGGCTTCTTCATCTTGATGCAGGCCAGAGTGAACTAAGAATTTTAAGAAATGAGAACAGTATGTTAGCCAGTACACACTTTACTATTGCCTTGTGAACCACAATGTCCTTTAAGATGTAAAACAACTGTCCTTTGAGTATCCCCAAAAGATTCGGCAAATGCAATTCTTCATTTAGTACCATCTCTTAATCAGTTTCAGCTGTGTATAGTGCGTGCCAGGCACCCAAATTTACCACAGAATACTTCCAACACTTCAAAAACTTGCAACAATCACAATGACGAGACATACAATTTTCTCTTTTTGCAGTCAAGTATAGGGAATGCTGTGAAGTGTACGGAGTTCTTTGTTTGTTTTGTTTTTTGTTTTTTTTTTTCTTTTTTTTTTTTTTTTTTTTTTTTTTTTTTGCACTTGTGGATGCTCGCTTCACTTAAAGCAGCTTTAGAAAAAGAACTATTTATTACTTTATTTCTTTGGGCAAATGACACTGAACTGCCTTACGATTTCACCCAATTACCACTCAGGTATACACATTATCAATTTTGACATTTAACTACACAAAGACATACTATCACAACTTGGGACATACTGCCCCAATTGACTAACAACTTCAATAAAATTTGCATGGTGTTAGCCACGTCAGCCTACTTAAGGGTTACATCAGCCGTTTACCCTACCACCCACACCCCTCCACCACCACCACCACCACCACCATCTTTCTCTATATCTCATCCAATTACCCACCCATTTCTTTTTGCCTCTACCAAATCCCAGACACCACCACCACCATCATCCTTCTAGGGTCAATTGGAAGGATACTGGGGTTCGATTTTAAGGAAAATTCAGGAATCAAATTTAGGGGCTTCGAGTTCAACTTACTAACCTGAATCAGTGCTTCTTGTGTCAATTTGAAGGATATTGTGGTTCAATTCAATAAAATTTCAGGAATCAAATTCAAGGGCGTCGAATTCGACTGTCTAGGTCCAAGAGGGCTTTTCATCTGATTTTTTTGGTTCGATTTTGGGGTTTTTGTTTCGATTGGGAAGGTTCATGTTGAGGACTTCTATTTTTATTTTTTTATGATTTCAACTTGTGGGGATTTGGGTTTTCCTTCTTGGGTTCAAATGGATTTCCTGGGTTCTATTTGAGGGTTGCGGTGGTGAAGTTAACCGCTGTTGTCAGACATTGGTTGTTGCCAAAGGCAAGTGATAAGGGTGGATTTTGAAGAGTTACTCCTCGAGGTCGATTGTGTTTTAAGTTGAGTTGTAATGAGAGCGAGAAAGTAGGTTCTGGTGGTTTTTCAACGATTTGGGAATAAGTTGAGAGTTGGAAAGCTTGGCTGCTGACTTTAATGGCAGTGGTGGTGGAGGATTGGTTGTCATTAGAGCGGCCATAGTGGAGGCATAAAGAGATGTAGAAAGAGAGAAGGATGGTGGTAGTGGTGGTGGTGGTAGGAAAAATGACAGGTCTAACCCACCAGGAAAAAAATTATTGACGAGAAAATGAACTGGGGCGCTTTATCTAAATTTCCATAGTTCATGAAGTGTAAATATTGAATGTGCGTACATTTAAGGAAACTGATGGCAGTTAAGTGTCATTTGTACTATTTCTATTAATCAGCATGTTCAACCAACTTTTAACATATTTAAGTATATCAGTGAAGGAAACTATTCAACAATGTCAAATCAGTCATAAACTATACCTGCCACAAAAGAGTCGGCCAAGATCCTCCATTGTGATATGACCATGGGCTGCAAGAAAGCACAGAATTACAATAACATGAGCAATTATAGTTATGACAATATCGCAGATTAAATAAAGCCCACAGTAAGAACATACGTATTTTTCGGGTCACTTCCAGTGATTATACGCCATTCCTCATTCTCCATAGCTGGGTAGCATATCTTTAGAGGCATGGTTGACACAAGATCATCCCACTTGGCTTCGATCAAATTTATGATGCCCTCATTCTGTTCAGGGGTACCCAGAGAAGAAACAACTGACCACAGGTTTCCAAGGGTGAAAAACCTGAAATCCATGTGCGCAGGTTGTAGATTACCAATGAGATAACCACCGTCCTCAGGCATCCAATCTATTAGCCAAGAAGGAATTTGATCAGGATAAATATTGAACTTGTTGGTGGCATCAGTAGAGTATTCCTCTGTGTTGTAACGATATATTTCGTTGATTTTCTTCAAGTCCACCCAGTAGTACTCTCTGATATGGAATGAGAGTGCACTGAGCCGGTTATTGATGGCTGCCACCAGATTCTTGGTTCCATCGTTGACAATGAGGATTTCACGGGAGCATCGCAAAGCTGAGTAGAATAGAGCCTGAAAAAAAGTCACCCGTCAGATTTTCCAGATATGTTAAGCATATTATTTATTTATTTTTAACCAGATATGAAGCATATTAGAACAAAATGCACAGAAATAGTGGTATGTATTCAGGCAAACCTAAGCAATCTCAAGATGAGATAATTTTTGCATGTTCCTTCGGGAACTATTTCACTTGACATTTTAGCAGAAGAGCGCCAGAAGAACAGAGGCTGTGGGCACCAAGTTTCAGGATTCAAAAAGCAAGAATGAAATCAATTAGTATTCCCATCACGCCATAATTTTTCTCGTGGTTGGGGCAGCAAAATACTTTCGACAGATGACCACAGATTGAGAAATATTTCAAGATAGTTTCAGTTCAGCTCCGTGCAGATACTGTTGATCACATCTTACAATTTTGAACAACTATGAAATTTAATATGAAATTTTGAACAACTATGAAATTTTGCTCAGGCTTCACTTAGTCAAGTAACATGCATACCTAGCTAAAAGGATTTGCATCTCCAAGGAGAAAAACCCTCGGGATGGATTGAACGAGAACCTTACGTAATGACGGCAGCTAATCAGTTATATCCTACATCGCACAGACACGGAGACGGCAGAAACGGAGACGCCAAAATGCCATATTTCATCAAATCAGGAGACGCCGACATGATATATACGTGTGTGTGTGTGTAATTCAAAATTTTGAATTAAATGACAAATTTAAAGCCAAATACACTAAAGAGTTGAAACTTAATATCCAAAAGATAGTAGCTGGAAAACATACAAATTATTAGGGTGTTTTTTGAAATTTTAAGTAATACATAGGGCCGAGGTGAGAAAAACTGTCTCATGTTTTTATCGTTAAACCGTCTTCACCAACCCTAGCCGCGCAATCCCTTTGAAGAAGACGACGAAGAGGAAGAGGAGGAAGAATAATCAGATCTGGTCAGGTAAGTCGACTTACAGCTTTGCCCAACATCTCCCAAATGGAGACGCGTGTTCGCGGGCATTTTGGCCCTATTCTATTTTTGAAATGCCAGGTGCCATTTCAGAGACATTGTGCAGGTGTGTGAGAGTTTCCGAAACGTTTCCGAGTTTCAGAAACGCAAACATAGGTTATAACCACAACCTTAGTATATGTTTGCCAGTGTATGCCCAACTTTTACTCATAATAAGATGCACAAGAACCCTAACAGATATAAAAAAGCATGCATTCTATAGCTAGCACCACATTTCCTGAATGTACAACTATATCAACTACATCTACCAGTAAATAGGTATCAAAACAGGATTCATGTGTCGGAATAAAGAGAAGTATTTTCAAGCCGGTTAAATAAAAGGACAATAACAGAACCAGACATATCTGACATCAAACACATCACTTTCTTGAGGCAATCATACTTTCGTATGCAAACAGATGGGTATTCCTGATAGTTGTTTGACATCATTTTTAATAAAAAATTTAATCAGCTCAAAATTAAGCAAATACCATGAAGAAGGCGAATTTTGTTGAAGGCATAAAATAGACCAAGAACAAAATCTAACAAAGATGTGGTGGGAAGTCTTAAGGTTCAAATAGTGTCAGTTAATTACTTGGATCTCAAGAGGATGACCATGTATCCCCATTCGTCTATCAATCATGCAGGAACCATCAGTAACCAAGAGCGTAGGAAACATATCAAATCCATCGGCTAAACACAAGTTGAGGATTAGCCTTATGCCTGTCTGCACATCCACCCTCTCTTGAAGGGAATAGTCACCAGTCAGCTTCCCATAAGCTCTCAACAAAATAATCCACCACAAACCTGCCATTGAGGATGATTCAGTATTTCAAATGTGCATAGTCAGCAGTAAGCTTACCACAAGATCTCAACATATTAGTGTCACGAACTTCAATACGAACATTCATGAGCAAATATCTGATTTATTTTTATGTTTTGTAATGCTGATACTACCTGAATCAACAGGTGCAACTCGTCCAATGGCTGATTCGCCAAAATCTGGGTCCAAGACATCTTCCAGGACTCCATTACTTCCTTCAAGAGGCACACTTCTAACTTTAAAACTGGCTGGCATCAAACCCTGACCAGGGCTGTAGCAGTCCACTGTCTTCTCCCAACTCTAGCAAGATAAAGAATCGTTGTAAATTTCATATCTCAGTGCTCTCATGGCTAAAAGACTCGTAATTGAGGCATGTAAAACTGAAGTATTCCATAACTTATATGGATGAGCTTAAACAAATTATATGCGCCAGGATATTTGAAATTCTGCATGGCAGAACATGTTATATTAAGAGCAATGGGTCAACGGTATTAGTGGTGAAACCAAGCTAGTAGAAATAGAAGTTATAGAAGCAGACCATTTAGCAATGTCATGCTATGTTAACTGGACTCGGGTGCGGGTGTCATGTCGGGTGTGGATCTAAGGATCGGATTTGCCTAATTGTTAAAAATTAGGATTCGGGGACTCGGCTAAAAAGTACCCAAATTTTGGACACGGGTGCGGGGATATGTCATACTTTTCTGTTTTTTGTGTTTGTCTGTGTAGGTTATTCATCCAATTTAGTCCTGGTAAGAGGTTCAATGAAATTTTCTATCATTTCAAGGATCATTTTGAAATAAAAATTGTGTTTAAGGGGCTTTTTTATCAATAAATTGTGTTTTTTGGGCTTTAAATTAAGAATATCAGTGGGCCTAATAATATATTGTACACTTGGGCCTTCTTTAAGTTTGAAAACAGAAGAAGCCCAAACCCACTTGAGCACATAAACATAACTGAAAGAGAAATTAGGTTGTGTCTTGGTATTGACGGCTGAACGACGACGACGAAGACAACCAGTTGCAGAGAAACAACGAAACTGCGGAGGAAGTTCGACGGTTCAAAGCGAAGGGAGGTTGAAGGAGGAACGCATCGAAGTTTGAGCCGCGTCCAACATGAAATCGGCCGGATCGACGCGGATACCATACCCGCACCCGGATCGGGTCGTATCGACCCGGGTACTTTGACGAATTTGCCGAGTCCAGGTAACGTAGATGTCATGGCACCTATGTAGCACAGGTGCGGGTGCGGGTACGGGAACTGGGTGCGGGTGCGGAAAATTCCCAAAAATTGAGGGTGCGGGTGCGGCGGGGTGCGGTGACTTTATTTTTATTTTTATTTTATATTATTTGTGATGCCATTATTATTATACAAATAATAATTATAGCAATCCAAATTATAATCAAACAGAAATTCGTACATAAATTCGAAGATACACAGGTTTTGTATCAACAATGTAATCTCTTCGTGTCATTGCTTGTATTTGTGGAGAGACGAGTAATCTTAGAGTTAGAAATTTCCACACACATAGACGTTTTTTTGTTACATTGTAGTTGTATTTAGAGGACCGCTCAACTAAAATTTTCAAAATGACCCTGCCTTATCCCCAAAGCACCCGCCAAGCACCCACGAAGCACCCAAGCACCCACGAAGCACCCTGAAGCACCCGGTGCGGGTGCGTCACCTTACAGAAGCACCCGTGCTACACAGCATGGCACAATGGCAATGTTGTGAAGATTCAGTGACATGTCAAAATTTCAATGTGGTAATAGCAAATTGATTAGCCGAACAGTACAGAAGATAGATAATACCAGCATATAGCAAAGAAGACTTGTAAACTGAGGTTTCATCATATTTCCAGCAAAATTAAAAGTATACAGAGCGATGATAAATGATGATGAAACACAACATCTCATGTAATACTCGGTAGGGGCGATCCGGCACATATTAAAACTCAACTGCTGCAGAAAAAACTACTTCATTATATCACTTCTCAAGGGCATGCAAATGTTCAATGTTCAAATGATGAAAGAGTACAAATGAAACAGTGAGCACACAAATGTCCAATGCTTATATGAAGTTCTACGTAGTTGGCAAAAACATGAAGTAATTGGAGTAGTGATACAATGCAACAGTTCAAGAATCTTCTATCTCTTGATTGATAGGGATAGCTTCAAATCTCTAGCACAGCTAGATATGCAACTAACATGTCATGTGTAATTTCTACAAGCACAACACAAGTGAAAGACAATATTCAATAACAGGCCAGAGAACATCATCGGAAGAAATTTTTCTGACAAAGACAAGAACAATGAACCGAAGTAAAGAGTGAAGACATAGATAATCTACCTGCAACTGCAATGTGTGAAGCAGAAAATTCTTGACAATCTCCCCTTCTCCATTTAGCAAGAATGCAAGTGCCGATGGCACAAAATCTCGAACAAAGACTTGATCGTAGTTTAGGGGTAGCTTATCAGCCGGATCAGCAGCAGCGAGTGTTCCCACGGGATTTCCACAGTAGTTGACAATAGAACCTCGCAGCAACTCCCAAGCCTCTTTCTCAATCTCAGACACCTCTCTCTCAGGGGTTAAAACATTTTCCTCATTCAAACCCTTTAAATAATCACTATTTACACTGGACTTGTCATTTCCTATGTCAGACGGTCCGTCTACTAAATCTGGAGCTTCGTCTATTCTTTCTATCAACAGAGGCTTCACATTCAATCCCCCTTGAATGTAAATCCTCTCAAAGCCCTTCTCATTAATATGCTTCTCCACCGATGTGGAATGGCTTCTACAATCTGAAGCCACATTAGCTACGACCGAAACCCGCTTTCTCCTATCGATACTAAAATTAGGGAAAGCCCGAGATTTACCCCAACTCGAATCGGGCTTACAAAAAACAGCCCGATTCTTATCAATGACATGCTTAAACCCTAGAATATTATTATTCCTACAGCTACGAGAACCGATTATACTATTCAATTTGAAATGGGATTTCGAAAAATTGGGAGCAACAAAGTGGTTGCGATTTCCGAAAAACACTGAACTCTTTCTACTAATCAAGATTCTGCAGCAGGGTTTCATTGTTGAGACCCCAATACAGCTGCGAGTATTCATTTTTTTTCCCTTAGATGTGTGTTCTTGATGGGTTCAAGAGAAAAACAATTGGGTTTCAGCTATATGTAACTAACTAAGTATATTTACACAGATCTGTTAATCCTCAAAATCTGAATCAACAGAGACTTCAAAATGAATAGATCTGACTAAGGAAACAATCAAAGATCAATACTAACTTAAAACTGGAACTAAAAAAGTGGGTATTACTTACAGATTGAAGATGTTGATGGGTTTGAATGAGAACAGAGAGATTGCGTCCGATGATGAACCAGATATTTTGCTTTTTGGATGTGGAAGATCGAAAATGGGGAAGGGTTTATTTATATAGGGGAAGGGAGAGAGCGTGGTTTTGGGAATATGAGTGGGAAGGTGGAGCTATTGAAAGAGGTATTGGGAATGACAAAAGTACCCTCACACGTGAAAGGTATTACCTTTTGGCAATTGCCGTGAAGTGTACGTTATTGTTTGTCCGTTGGAAGAACTGGGGTAATTTGGTCTTTGGAGCCGGTGTCTTATCTCATAATTTTTTTTTTTTTTTTTTTTTATGGTTGATCTTGATTAAGATCTCATGTTTTAATACTATTTTAAGAAAGCACTCCAGACGTTAGAATGAGTTTTTCTGAGAGCATCTCTAACAACAAACTCTCGTTGGACTGAATTTGTATATGCCATAAATTTTACACCTGCTTTTCTTGAGTTGTTATTCCAGCAGATGGCCTAAATATAGATCACCAGCATTATTTTATTATGGGTAAAAGACACTTTCCACCCTCCAACTATAGACAAAAGACATTTCGCCCCTTAATTTATGGAAAAAGACATTTTGCACCCCTGTCAGAGTTAAAAACTAACACCACACTAACGTGAATGCGAAAAGATAAAATTTCCCTCAAAAGTTAATGAAATTCCACCACTATAGATATCAATTTTTCTCCTCTTCTCCAACTTCTAACCCTAACAGCCCACTTATCTCTCCCTCTCTCTACACCATCTATCCCTCTCCAAATACCCACATCTCCTTCTGTCCATCTTCCCCTCATCACCCCGAACCCACCTCCCTGCATCTCCTGCCTCTACCGAGGTCAACCACCACAGTAAAATCACGAACCCACTCGACCCGCTGACCTTCAAATCGAATCCTCGCCCTTCTTGAATCAACCATCGTCGACCTCCATTGGAAGCGAACGACGACAGCCGCCGCAAGGAGGAAGCCGCAACGGTGACGGCGGTGGTGAACTTCATCGGGCCACTATTTCGTGGAGGGCGGTGGTCGTCAGATGGGGGAGTCAGGTGGAGAGCTTTGTCGGGGTGGGTTGTGGAGTTCGACTGAGTGGGTTGTGGGTCGGCTCTCAATTAGAGAGCCCTGCTCTCGGTTTGCAGTGGTGGTGTTTTTTTGTGTTGTTAGGGTTGCAGCAAATGATTCTTAACACATCTTTGATCTGTTTTTGGTTTCTGAAGCTCAGTCTATGGAGGGGGGTTTCCATAAATGTTGTCGATTGGTAATTTTGTGGGTGAAGTACTAGTACCAGAATGGAAGGTAGTTGTGGGTCAATCGATTTCGATTGGTTTCTTGTTTTCTGTGTTTTGCAAAGACTACGAGTTCCATCGCTTTTCTTGTTCCAGTTGAATTCGAATTGGGTGTTTTGCTCTTGTGGTTGATGGGTTCTGTGCAGATTTCGTAAATTTGTTATTTGTGGGTTTTTTTTTGAGCTTTTCATTCAATCAATGTGGTGATTTTAGAGATAGAAGTAGAATTCGTTTTGATCTGCTCCATGGAGGTTCCCCCCCTTTTGCTATTTTTTGTTCATTGTTTGTTGAGTAATGTGGTATCCTCCTATGTCTTCGTCATTGTTGCTCTGTGTTGATTGTTGAGGCGGAATTCAGCTCCATATAATTAGAGATTGACCTATCGTTATTGTTGTTGTTGTTGTTGTTGTTGTTGTTGGTGGTGGTGGTGGTGGTGGTGGTGGTGGCGGTGTTGTTGGTGGGGGGGGGGGGGGGAGATTTGGTGGTAGTGGAGGTCGTGCTCAAGAACACCAAGAACATGATGAACACTATAATAAACAAAAAAAAAATAGGTGGTATTTGTCGACAATTCGCAAGGGTAAATTTGTCACAAGAAGTCAGTTTGCACCCCTCCACTAACGGATTATAACAGAAGGGTGGTATCTGTCTACCCTCATTCCTTTAACAAGGGTGCAAAATGTCTTTTTCTATAAATCAGGGCGTAAAATGTCTTTTGTCCATAGATGGAGGGTGGAAAATGTCTTTTACCCTTTTATTATTTCATAGTTTTCATTAATAAAACAAGGGTAAAAGACAAAAACCACCCTTCATTTATGGAAAAAATACATTTTACCCCTGATTTATGGGGAAAATACCTTTTGCACCCCTGTCAGTGGATGTAGGGTGGACAAATACCACCCTTCTGTTACAATCCGTTAGTGGAGGGGTGCAAAATGACTTTTTGTGACCATTTTACCCTTATCGATTGTGGACAAATGCCACCCTTTTTTGGTTTATTAAGTGTTCTTCACGTTCTTGGTGTTCTTGAGCACCACCTCCATTACCACCAAATCTCCACCACCACCACCACCACCACCACCACCACCACCACCGACAACAACAAACAACATTCAGAACCATCAATCGAAACAAGAAAATTTTACATATTTTTCACATCTTTAAAGAAAAAAAGAATTAGATATAATAGCATAAATCAAACAAAATCACCACAAACAGCATCCAGAACCAGCTACCAAAACAAGAAAAAATCACATACTAGATCTATTTACAGCAAATATTTGGACCAAATTAAACAAAAAATATCACAACTTTACAAATTATTCATATCACTTCAGGATAAACCAAAACAAAGGAAAGAGAGTATGTTAGAAGGAGCTGGAGGAAATTGATTCATGTAGCAACATCCTGGTTAAAATTGGGTAGAGAATTGTCTAATTGAGTTGAGTCTGAGACAGTTGTAGACATGGGGATGTCGCCGCCGCCAAATCAGACGAGAATGGAACTCCCAAACCAGACCTTATCTAGACCCAAATCGATTTATGGAATGAAACAAGAAAAAATGCACATTAAATCAACATCCAAATTGAAAACCTAACTAATCTGTTCCAAACCTGCAACCCAAACTTAATGAAACCCAATTTTTCGTTTCAAGCAGCAAAGAGGAAGATGATGATCTCTTTTATGTTTCAAACCTAGACCGAAGAGATGGCGAGGGATGATAGCCGGAGTTCGAGATCGTAGAGGGAGGGAGAGACAAACATGTCGTCTTTGAGGCTTCAAATGGACACTGCCGTCTCAATCGGCATACAGTCATGTTAGTTATTTCATAGTTTTCATTATTAAACCATAAGTAACTTTTTCTCGTATTTTTTTTTTTAATTTGATAGTTGATTTATTTTATACACTTTCTGAAAATATCGTTGTTTTACCCACAAATTCGAACGTTGGATTTGTAGGAGAAGAGCAAAGCAGAGGAGGATGAGAGCATTATAATTGATTTTTAAAACTTTTATACCCGGGTCCAATTGTCTTTGGTTTAGGACAAATTTGGTCCAAAAATAGGTCAGGTGTAAATATAGGCAGATTTTTGCACTATCTGTTGGAGCTGGCTTTTGGACAAATCTGACATATATTTGTGGTAAAGACAACTTATACACCATCTGTTGGAGATGCTCTAAGAGCCTGTTTGTATCTATTTAAAAACAATAAAAATAGCGTGAAAAAACATTTTGAAAAAACACGTTTAAAACAGAGTTAAAAAACTATTTGGCATATGTTGAAAAACAGTGTTTAAAAGCAAAAATACATTTACGAACATTACAAAATTTCAATATTAATCTGCTTAAAAATTATTTTTACATACAATGTTGATATATATTTGTTACTTTATGCATTCAATCGGAGTTGGAATGCCTTTAATCATCAATAATTTGAAGAAAAAAAAAGACACCCAAAAACCAGCAAAATTAACGTTTCAATAAATAGTTGTTTTTCAGCATATTTTATTTTTAAACAGACAAAGAATAACGTTACCAAATGAGTTTTTTTAGAAAATATTATTTTTAATCAATGTTCTTTAAAAATAGGAATACCAAACATGCACTAAGTTTGCTTTTGGATATGATTGGATAAGATTAAGACCATGTTTGGTTCAAGCTTAAACTCCCAATTATATGATAAAAACAATAAAATTTAATAGCATTTTGATAAGACTCGTAGTTTTTAAATCAAATTTACAATAAATGTCATTAATTGAAATTACACCACGTCTAAAATGTTATTTGTTTAGATAAATTAACAATTCATAGATAAAAAAATATGGTATTTCAGCAGTCCAAAACTAAAAAATCTCTAAAATTGGATATTACAGAATTAGCGCAGATTATTAGCCAACTTAATGTGGGTCAAACAAAAATTACAAAACAAACAAGATTAAATTGTTTGGCATATCTTAATCAAAGACCAAACATGCACTAACTCGCAAGACATTGTTTTTTTTTTTTTTTTTTTTTTTTCTCATTTCAAAATAATTGTTAGAAATCTTATTGTGATGGTCAACTTGTCTCACGCCTTCCTTGTACACAAATAGAATAATCCTAAATGAGTGATAACTTTGTTGAATTTTGTATTTGAATGGGAGATATGTGAGAGATAACGTTGAGTTCACTTGTATTTTTATTTTCTTTTTTCATGAGGTATACTTTCATGACAACACATGTCTCCATCCAAATTTCCAAATAATTCTCAGAGCCTGTTTGGTACCAGCTGAAAATTTCAATAATCAGCTGAAAATACTCTGAAAAGAAAATCCAACTTAAGTGATAATCAAAATTTGTTTGGTATGAACTGAAATTAAAGATTACTAACTTGATCCATTTAGCCAAATTTAAAGAGCTCTAAAGTCAAATAATTGAATATATACACGTTTATAATTGAACTGTGATTATGCTAATTTAAAAAAAAATCAAAATTATTTTTTTTATAGATTTTAAGCTGCATAATCCCCAATTTTAGAAATTCTACAATTGCACATAGATTATTTTAATCTGCAGATTTTCAGATTAAAATCTGCAGGCATAACAAACATAATTGTTGAAAAGAGGCCGATTTTAATCCAACCGTTGATTTTAATCCGATACCAAACATGCACTCATTCATGATAACATTAAAATGATTTGTTTTCTTCCAATTGAATTAATTTAGCATGTAGTATTTCCAAACACCAACTTAAACTACATTCTTTTGTTTGATTTTTTCCTTCTCTTCTTCCTTTTATCAGTATCCATTTCCCTTCAACAATAATGACGGCAGTGGTGAGTCATGAATAAGGCAAACATGAATAAATAAACTACAAAGATGCCATTTCTAATAAGGCCACCTATTCATCAAAAATGAAAAGAAACGAGGCCACCTAATCCCAATTAAATAGAGCATTATGAGAGGTCATTTTCGAGTAGGGTATGTGTCATAAGGTCATATCGCAAAAGAACAAAAAGCATCTTCACCATTACACTTACTTCTGCTCTATCTTGAACAAGTTTTTTGCATTTTTGCGTATCCATGTCGTTTTATGTGTGGTATATTAGTTGGACATGATTTTTTTGTTGGTCGGCTCTAATTATCTGATAAAAAAAATGTGCATAAATCTTTGATGAGCACGCGGTCCTTGGTCTTACACAAAGAACTACACACACGATATACTTGTGGACACAAAGGACTACACGTATAATGAAGCAAAAAAACATAACCAACAACAACATAAAATTAGAGGAGGCGTTAAGACAAGTAAGTACTGTGAAACTGGTGAAATGTGGAACACAAAACAACAATGGGGCTGTTTGAATGCGATTAAGTCGAGAGATAGAGTATAGTCAAAAGTCCGAAATTTTAGTCAAACCTCTCCTAAAGAAGAACAAAAGGCAGAATTCCGGCTAAAAATCCAAAATTGGAGTTCTGAATTATTTTGGGGGAGGGAATTCCGGCTTATTTAGGAGAATTTCGAGATTGTAAAAAATAGTGAATCTAATAATTTTTTTACCAATAATGTACATCAATCTAACGCATCCAAACACTACTAATTAAATAAGATTTTAATATCAACCACCAACTTATTTCAACTCATCCAAACAACCCCAATGATATAGTGTTGTCCTTATTCATAAATAAAATAGCATATAACAAAACCATTATACATAAGTTATGTATAATATAACTAGAAGGATCATTATTTTTATAGAGAAGACATTATTTATTTATTTTAACTATAGAAAAAATTGATATAAACTCCAATGTTACTATATAAAAGTTAGCTAAAAGGTATTTCATATGTGTAGAAGTTAAATAAAAAAATAATTAATTAGAACATAAAAATATGAGAGAGATAGACACACAACATTTAATTATGAATTTTTTAGCTCTTTAAATGTAGAGAGCGGGATAACTATCTGTTAAAATAAAAATCACAGTAGAGAGTCATTTGAAGACAATTTTTTTTAACATATATTTTATAGTTTAGAAATAACCGCAATTTAAATGTTCCATTAACCGCAATTTAAATGTTCCATTAGAGATGCTCAGAAAACTTATTCGAACAGTTGGGGGATCACACGAGCATGAAAATGCACTTGGACTGTTGCGTATTCGAATGTTGCTAATAAGTTAATTTTTACTATAATTTGAAGTCGGCTTTTAAATTGTGTTTCGCATAAATGTACAAGCTAATATTTTGGAATTGGACTAAAAGGTTGGAACTGTAATAATTAGATATTGAGGCTTTTTTGAACCGTTTTCGTGGAGATGTTAACCAGACTACACAACCTTCAAATATGTGGTTATTGATAATAAGGAAATCAAAGGTAAACACTAAATATCAAAGTCTCGCATAAATTACTTTATTTCCGAGTGGCATCAATTACTTTTTTCATTAGACACACACATTTTCTTCATCATTTTTATGTTACATATTTATTTCACATAAATTATAAATCATTTTTTTAGGAAACTTATAAACCTACTTAAGCAACAAGTCATACGAAACTCACCGTTAATCATAATATAGCCTACACCTCTCGCAACTGCAATATGGTAACCCATAGATTTACGAAATATGGGCTTAACATTTCTCATATGCATATTGGGCCCAACACTCAGCCCATTTAGGCCACAAAATTTCTTAGGCGTGGTTTTCTCTGTCTAATGTTTATTTTGTTCATTTTTTTCAACTTTGCAGGTGACTTTTTTAGATTTTCATAAGATTAAAAAATTTGGTTTTTTTTTTTTTTCCAACTTTTATTACTTTTTAATCTTAAATTACTTTTTAGGAGCTATAAAAGAACATAAGTAACTAAGTCTTTTTCTTAAAAAAGTTTACTTAAAACTTTTTAGAAAAATGAACAATACGAAAGTAATCAATTTTTATTTTATTCTAAAAAAGTTTAAAAAGTGCAAATGGGTGCTAGCTCAAATGATAGAGTATTTAAAAGTTTTTGCATGGGATTCTGGTTTCAAACTCAGTAGACGACAATCATATAAGTTTTAAAAAATGGGTTATCGAAATTAAATAAAGAAAGCGAAGCCTTAGTATTGATGTAACATGCCTTTCAACTCTTGGTACAATTTATACAATGAAGTTGTTCGAAAAAAGAAACCTCACCGTTAATGCCAGTTTCATAGAAACATATCGAAGGCAAAATTATTTGTTCTCAAAGAAGAAACAAACAAACAACGTTCCCTAAAGAAAAGAAATATAAAAAACAAATAAAGAGAGAAAAGAAAAAGTGACACTGGATCACCTGACCCATTACTAGTGAACCAGAGCAGCACAAACGGAGCCCCACGACAAGAAAAGTCCAAACCTCCGCAGCCAGAAACAACCCAAACCCAACAAAGCCCATTTAAGCAAATCTTAAACCCTGGACCACGCCCCTGGTCTTCTCTCCAACCTCTAGAAAATGACGACATTTTTGACCCCAAAAAAACCATAAAACGATTAAGGTAGCCCATTCGATCCATTAGCACAAAAAAAAAAAAAAAAATACGGCCATTTTGCACCGTTACCGTCAAAATCAAATGAAATGGAGCTAAGAGAGGAAAAAGCACTGGTTAGGGTTAATGTAACGTCTCCAATATTTCTTCAATACCATTATTTCTTTATATGATCTCCATTTCATCTTCGTCTTCTTCTTCATCAAACTCTAATGGGTTTTCTCGCACAGACTATTTCTTTTCTTCACTTCGTTTAGTACATTTAAACTATTTTGAGATAATAATTTGACTGGCCAAACAATACAAGAATTTGTTAGTCTTTGCTCATTGTTGTAGAGTAATCTTTAATTCTACGACATTATAAAAAATAACAACAAATTTCGATATTATTTTACTAATCAAATCATCACTTTCAAAATTATTGCAAAAATAGTGGTGCACTCATTTTGTGACAGAGAGTATAAATGTTATTGGAGATGCTTGGGATTTTTCATAGCGCCCTTATCTTCTCGAAAAGGCAAGCGAATCTAAGATAATTGCTTCGCTCTTTAGCCCATCTATGAGCTATGCGGATCGATAAATAACGAAAAATGAAAATGTGAGCTCTCATATAGCATCTAGCTACTTTATTCTTTCTTTCTTTTTTTTAACCATCAATTATAATTATTCGACAGATGATATTCGAGCCCTTTGGAGCCTATAAATAGAGAGGTTCGAGCAAAGAAATGATTTATAACACACTCTTACGACTTATAGCTGTGTTGGATTTATCTCTTCGGTCATCTCAAACCTTCCAAATGGCCTCCACCAAGATTGCACCAAAGGTAATATACTTTTCTTAATTACCATCATTTATAGTTTTATATATATATATATATATATTATATATATATATATATATTATATATATATAAATATATATATATATAAAACTATATATATATATATATATCTCATACGTACAGTTTAAGTTTGAAATTTTATTTAGCACTACCTCCGTTTCTTCTCTAAGCCACCACTTTGACTTCTTGGCTCGTATTTGTGTCACTTTGACCGGGTAATTTGGATAATAAAACGATGGATTTTTTTGATAATTTTTCACCCATTTGTAGAGCAACTTTTATTCTAATAAAAAAATTACATCGGTCTGCTATCCAAATCACCGGGTCAAAGTGACCCAGTGAATAGTCGTAAAAGTCAAAGCGGAGGTTTAGAGAAGAAACGGAGGTAGTATGTCAATTGAAGAGATCAAATAGCCAATGAAGTTAGACCTAGTACACCAGCAACGGGATGAAGCAAAAATATAACCTGGTAGCTCAAATGAAAGTGGAAGAAGGGTGTACAATGTATGTATGTTTGTTGTTTTTAGTTTTTACAAGTTTGGGTACATACATTTTGATTCAATTGACAGCTTGCAGAAGTTTGATCTGTACAACCTGCCCTTCTCAAACTAGAAAGAGGATCGTTTGCTTGAGTTGAAGTTTTGATTTATTAATTAATATGCAGATTGATGAGCAGACAAAACCAGCAATCCAATTCGCTAGTCTTGGAGGCATTTGGAAACGTGCAACGACCGAGTGAGTTAAATAAGTAGTACTTTTTTTTTTATAAAATTATAGTGCTTGTGCCTAAAGACACTATCCAAAATTGGTGCTTTCATAATTCAAATAGTATAAAGTTTCAGGGGATATGCCATTATTTTGTAAGTTTTGTGAAGTTTGTGAATGGATCAAGGTGTATGTTTATGAAATTTCTGATATATCTCATAATTTTTCATCTATGTACTGTAATTTTATAAAATTTATAGGTCACAGTACTATTTTTTATTAAGTTTATGGATTATACTATAGTAAATAAAGATATAAAATGTTTCATTTAAATGTATGGACAAGGCTGCACTACCCGTGTCTAAAGGTACCATCTAAAAGATATATTGATTAAAATAGATTGATAAAAGTTTATAGTCCACAGTGTATTTTTATAAAGTTTGTAGGATATTTGGCAATTTCTACATATGCTTGTGATAGATATTTTTATAAATTTCAAGGGGCGACGATATAAACAAAATATAAATAAAAAATATCTCATTTAAATTTCCCCAGCTTCTAATAATGCTCTGTACATTTTCTTGCTGAATATATACAGTTTAGGTTAATTTCCTAATTTGCCACAGGATTCCATATGCTGAACTCATTGAAGGAAATTATTTTCACGCCATGATGAGATTCGATAGTGAACCCCAAGCGAAGCAGCGCATTGTAGTCGAGTATGTAGTGGCCATGACTCCGGCTAATGTTGGGTTCGACAAAGCCAATGTTCATCTGTCTGCTACTGTGGTGGGGAGTCCAATTAGTCATGTGGAAAACGTGCAGTCTCAAATTGAAGCTATTAAGGAACCAAATGTGAAGACGACTATATCAGCAACTTTTGACATCGATGACACTCAAGACCTGATTCAAACCAACCTCCACACCGATATTCAAAGCCAGTCACTTGGTGGTTTGCTCATTTATAGCGTGACTGTTAAGGATGCTACTTCTGCAGAATGATCTGAACCCGATTGAACCCAAGCACCAGTTGTTCACTTGTGATGCTTCTTTAAATCCGTAGTTGTCTGTACTCTAAAATAAAAGTGTGTGCGCTTTGATTGCATGGATTGGGCCTTCTACTCCATTTATCTGCTGTTATTCCAAAAATGTATCTTTTTTTAACCTCTTTATGGTGCGTTTTTTATGTGTGATGAATAAATCAACTGGTGTAGCTCTTGAGGATTTGCCGTGGTTCTTAACTTATCTTATATAATTCAATGATATAGATCAATTTTGTTTACGACATATGTACTACTAGATCAACTAAGCAATGCTAGGTATAGCCAAAAAGTAAACTGACAAAATACTTATTGCAACTTGAAAAAGAGGATATAAAAAAAAAACCCCTTGAAGAAGAGGAATATTTATAAGATCCCACAAAAACACAATGCAACCCAACTTTAAAACATAAAACACATAATTGTTTTTGAAAGAAGCATCACAATTTATATTAAACGAGGGAAATTATGAGTGCAAAACAACAGATGACTTGGCTAAAACAGATGACGATGTCAAGTGACAAGGGGGAGTGTTATGAAATATATGTTATTGATATTTGTGAAAATTCATAACATTGTATTACCATATTTGGTTGATACTGATTGACCCCCTCACCTTATATAAAGGGTGATTTGGTGGAGAACAATATACTCTTTGTTGTAAACTCAAGAGTAGAGAAGAGAGAACAATGTAGGGAGGAATATCAAGTCTGTATTATTCTCCACTAAATCCCCTTTATAGAGGGTGTGGGGGTCAATCTGTATCATCTATACATGGTAGTACAATATTTTGTGAATATTCACCATATCAATTATATTATTCATAACACTCCCATATGAATATTCACTAATATGATGCCTCGTTAAAACCTTGTCAAGCAAAACCCGTTGGGACAAAAGCTCTGACGAAGGAAAAAGAGTGCATCTTGTGAGTGGAGATTTGGTGTAGTCTTCAACTCATTCATGGCTGCATACCTCATTAAAATCTTGTTTGGAAAAATCATGTGGGATAAAAACCTCGGCTAAGGAAAAAGAGTACATCGCCTTGTAATTTAATCTCCCCCTCTTTGCATCATCTTGATGTCACACTTCATACTTGAAAGTGAATTTATGGGAATTACATAATGTCTAACATAATATGCTGCAACATGATCATTCAAGATAGTAATAAAAACTACCAGTTAATAAGTATGACATGTTATATACTCATGAGACATTTGTCATACTAAATAATATGCATATGCACCGAAATTACTCGCGAGTGTGTATATTCGATTTGCTTTAGCAAAGAAGTACTACATCTCATGGGTAATAGCCTCCATGGATTTCACATATAGTGATTCGTACGATCATTTTGTGTAACTAGTTACTTTCATATTCGTAGTCTTAAGACTAAATGAAATATCATAATCACTCTTATGAATAGAGGATTTATGGGTTATCATTATAACCATGAGAAATATATGGGCATTTCTTGTAATATAGCATATTTCTCTTTCAATAGTCTCACGCATTCAACCATTAGGGTGCGGACATTTGAATATCTTATTCTATATGAATATGGATGCTTGAGGCATATCAAGTAATTTAAAGTACTTCACATATATGCTCGATGCATTAACTGCAGAGCTCGTGTATTTAAACACACGGGTGTTGACTTTAATTTTGGCCAATATAGTCAACACATTTCCACTAATGGTGGTGTAAGGATATCATAAGATTGTAAGAGCTATTCAAAGTGAATTTCATTAATGATCATATACATGGACTCAAATGTAGGTAGCTATTCATCTACATGAGTTGTTGCCTCTACAACGGCATTGATTTGATCATTTATTTATGATTCTCTTGTGTTCTCAAATTCTATGAAATCGGACCTACCAAGGTCATGATCCTTATAGAGGATCTATATGATTGCATATGCAATATTTACATGCTTCATATACATAAAAACTCATAATTTATTCGAATGCTTGGATCAAGTTTGAACAAGACATTTAAATTAAAATTCATGTCTTGTATTAGGGTATTTCCTCCCCCTCATGACATGAATCATATGACCAATGTCACAAAAATATGCTTTAGGCATATTTAGATACTCGAGCCAAAAAATAAGGCGAGAATGTATCTACTTAGGAGATACAATTTGTCATAATTAAAACTTGTAGCCCTCAAGAACTCTAAAATACTATCCTCTTTGGGATAGGAGTTTCACTCATGGGAATACATTAATCTCATGCTCCTCCTTTAAAGGGGTTCAAATGATATAAATAATGAGCATAGAGCATGTAGATGTATAAAAAAAACTCATCTATAAATTCATCCGAATGGATAATACTGCACAATTCCTAATAAGTGCATATATAGTCAATCCAAAATAATCATGAAGACTATTTGAAATCTTACATCAATTAATTAAGCAACCAAATCACTTTTAGTGATGTCAATGGTGACAAACTCAACCTTGAAATTTCTTCACGAGTTTATGTCAAAAACCTTTGATCTCTTCTAGAGACGATATGTCTTCTAGGTGCTCGAAATAAGATATGCACATTTTTCAAATGAGAAATTGACAACATCCAAGCCACTTTAGGGGCTGAATAATAAATCTTGGTGTTCTATGAGATTTGATATGGAATCACAATGCATAACTAGGCGTCCGTTGGGCGATGCAATACATCAAGCCATTTTTATGATAAACTTCTCTACGTTTGATAGGCGATGAAATGCATCAAGCCATTTATTTTTAATTATACAAATTCACTTGGCATGTCCGAAAATGCAAGTATAAAACTTAAAAAGTTCCATTATTTTGAATCTCAATATTCAAGGGGATCGTTTGTGTTTCATGAAACATACGGTGCTAAAAAGCTACCTTTGTGAGCCTTAAAATGTCTCATGTACATCCTGGAATAGAGTTTTTTTTTTTTTTTTTTTTTTTTTTTCAATTGTCGAAACTTCTAGTTTGACAAACGTAGGTTATCTCTTGTAGGGTACCTTTTCGTAAATTCAAATATTTCATAACTTCGGGTATGAAATATGATGCTAATAAGCACACCATGGACTTGTGCATTTTCTGCTATTGTCTTTTTTTTTTTTTTTTTTTTTTTTTTTTTTTTTTTTTTGCGAGCCATAAAGATATAGGGGCTTCATAACAGTCAAGAAAAAAAAATTAAGATGTAGAGACAATGTAAATAGAAGAAGCTAACCTTGATACTAATGAACCACATATTCTGTAGGATTTCTCTAGAATTAATAAATAAGAGAAATAAATATTTCTTCAAAAAAATATGCAACTTCACAGTATTATATATCTTAAAATTATTTGTAATAGATCTATGACAAAATAAAAACATAATTAATGCAATGATCTTTCTCGAATAACTTCTTTTAATAATTCTTAATTTGGGAAATTAATAATCTTTAATCTAAATTATATTGCCAAAAAAATGGTGTGTCAAGTCCAATGTGAAGCTTGTAATTGCCAAGGATCTTGAATCACTCAATCAAAAAAAATTGCATAGATATTGGGAGTATCTTGAATCACTTCAACCAAACAAAATGCATATATATATTGGTAGGATCCTGAATCACTCAACCAAAAAATTCCATAGAATGAGCAAAATCGTATCGGCGTATGACAAGTACGCGATTATGACCACTTAAGGGATGGCTTATTTGCAACCTTTATTTTTTTTTCTCCCCCCATTTCTATGTAGTCTTTTACTACAAAATGGTGCTATAGGGGATCAATATGGGACCCTCATGGTACCAAGACCATACAACAATCGCAACTAAGTCTGTGACTGTGCGAATTGTTTCAACCATATAATTTATATGAATCGCTCTAGGGGATGGCTCGATATTCGTTTTAAGGTATTGAGTCGAGTATAAAATCAATCATCCACTACTGATATCTATTGCCATTTATTTTAGAATTATTGAGAATGAAATAAACTCGAACACAAATATTCTTTCTTCTTCTTCCATAACTGCAGCTTATGGGTAAAATGGCATAAGCAATAACAATTGCTTTGATGTTCATGTCTGTCTCATGTTCGTCAATGATAGGCTCCTTAGAGTAATATTTTCGTAAAGAGGAGTAAAAATAGCAATACAAAGTGAGGAGTAAAAAAGATAAACACATGGTTCAACTAAGCATATAAATAGCTTATGATCAATGTATGATTATGGGGTTGAACCTCTCATGAGATTCCCTCTTTTCTTCGCAATATACCAAGTGACTGGAATTTTCTGCCATGTTAAACAGAGATTAAAGTCAGTAATAGCAGTCGTCTTTTTCTCATTTCTTCGATATTTGGATGGTCACGAGTTCATATCAAACTCCAGTGATTTTTGTTTGCAGCGCTATTGGCGGGACTATGTTTTACAAATTATCAAAAATACGCTACAAAAACAATGTGGGTCAATGATAATCACGAGTTTGAAACTCTAGTGATTTTTTTTACATAGAAGCTTAATAATCCACATCATGATTTCGCTAGAGCTTAGCGTTATTGTCACGAGTTTGAAACTCTAGTGACATTTATTTTATTCATTTTTTTCTTTTTAAGAAAAATAAAGGATAGAAAGACAAACTTAAATTAATTAACAATAAGGCCATGTAAACATGTGAAAAAGAGCTGATGGAGCTATTAAGCAATTTGCTCTTAATCATGCACCCTACATGCTGATGGAGCTCTTAGAACTCTACATCATGCTCTCAACATGTTCTTAGTTCCAGTATGAGAGCAGTGTTTTGTTTTTCACAAGAATACATAAAAACATGTATTCATAAATAATCAGATGGAGCAAATCACTTGGGTAGTGAGCTATGCTTGGGTGTTGCGTTATGCATGTCGGGGTGCCAGCTACATACAATAGCATTGATTTTTTTTTTCTTTTCAAGAAGTAAAAAAACTTTCAACAAAAAATAATTAACAGAACTATATCCACAATTCCATTTTGCAATATGGCGGCCCATCGCAGTGGTGCTCCAGAACTTACGCTCGAGCTCGTGCTGTACAAGCAATTGTTCTATAATCTATTTTTTTAATTGAACTCTAATAGAAGCAGTTCAATAGAAATAAGAACAATGCCCTACTTTGTCACATGGGTGCTATTAGATCAAATGGCAACGTTGTGACAGTAGGTTGGCCTATTTTTGGCATGAGAGTCTCAGGATCTCAGCAGCCTTTTTTTTTTGAATGAGTCTCAGGATCTCAACAACGGCTAAAAATCTGCGATTTTTTTTTCAAAAATAAAAATAATAAATGTCATCACAAACGCACAAGGCGGAGCACGTAATTGATCTAGATCATATGGTCCTCTCAAGATCTAAATAGATCGAGGTCTAGAGTTCGCCCACAACTTTTTCTTTTTCGGTGAACTCATAGCATAGACCAATATTATTATTTTTTCTTCTACTCAGCCGCCTGGGTTTGAGACCAGGAAACGATACTTCGTTTTTCTGCTACTTGAGTAAGATGTAATAGAGTGGCTCTGCCGTTGTACTACACCACACATGTGGTCAGGAAGTGCAGAAAATAGAGGAAAAAAAATGCACACAACAAAGTATCACTGTATCAATGTTTCTCTAGGTTCTAGATTAGTGGATCTATTCAACAACCCTAACGCATTGTCTCTTGTAAGAAAAACTGTAAATCACTCATAAACCACCAAACCAATAGATCATTAATAGGGGACTCTAAGGCTCTGTTTGGATAGAGGAGCTTGGAAATGGGGGGTTAAAAAGCTTCTTTGGAGAACAAAAAAAAAAAAGAAAAAATCATGACCCTGGTAGCTATGGGTTGTGACATTGGAACAAAGAATTGTATTAATATTATGTATGTTGATTGAATCAACTAAAAAAATAACGGAGAGATGAGAATAATCAAGAACGAAAATTATATTTTTCGTTTGATCATCATTTTCTCACAATATTCATGATTGGTGTAATAGTACCTTTTCTCGTGGTAAATATTCTCCTTCGGTAGAGCGTGCTGATAACGTGTTGTAAACTCAAGAGTAGAGAAGAGAGAACAATGTAGGGAGAAATATCAAGTCTATATTATTCTCCACCAAATCACCCTTTATAGAGGGTGTGGGGGTCAATCAGTATCATCTATACATGGTAGTACAATATTCTGTGAATATTCACCATATCAGTTATATAATTCATAACACTTTTAATATTCCTCTATACATTGTTATCTCTTCTCTACTTGTGAGTTCATAACAAAAAATATTACAATTATAATTCTTAATAATTGTAATATTAGTTCGGCCGTGCCTTATCCTCCAGTGCAATAATATAATGTGACCGATAGGCTTGTGCTTGTGTAGTGTCCTAATTATCTTTCCGAAAAGGCAAGCAAAACCCAAGAAAGTTGATTCCATTTTTAGCCTACCTAAAGCCTTGTATCAATAAATAACAGATAACGAATCATCTATTTTTCATAAAATAGGAGATTGTGCTATTTTATTCTTTCTTCATTTATCTAGCCATTTTCATAAAAAAACAAAAACAAAAATCATCTAGCACGTTCCCAACCACCTAAGGGCATCTCCAACCCATTGCATTTTTTCCCTCACCTCCCCCTCCCCTCACGGGCCCACCATTTTCCCCCTCCCCCTCCCCTAAACAACTACTCATCTCCAACCCATTCCTTTCTCCCTATAGAATCTGTAGGGACTAAATAGCAATTACTTTAGACCTAGCTTCTAGTAGCTTCTTGGTATTCTATATAAAGAGATGTAGTCTTGCACAATTATTCATTCAATAATATATTCAGTCTATCATGGTATCAGAGCAGAAGATCCGCGTCTTCTCTCAAAACCCTAACCCTAGCTGCCCCACCCTCTGAACAGCCCCACCGTTCGACGAACACGGCGCAACCACCATGGCTCAAACCACGCCGTTTTTCTCTTCCGCTCCCGCTGTTTTTGACGCCACCAAACCCTTGGTGGTGATCAACCCTACCAATGCCATCCAAAAACTTGATGTTGGCAACTACACCCTTTGGCAGTCAGAAACCCTCTTCACCCTACGAGGGCATGGGCTTGCTGGGTTTATTGATGGCACGATCCTCCCACCGCCACCAACTGTGACGAAACAGGATGCTGCCGCAGCTCAGAAGCAGACGATGACCGAAACCACCGCTGCCTCCGACACTTCGGCTACGCCGGCTGCTGGAAAAGTGGTCCCTAATCCAAGCTATATTGCTTGGTACCAGCAGGATCAGTTGATCGCTGCATACTTAATGAGTACTCTGACACCCACGGCGTTCTCCCATGTCGCACGCGCACAATCTGCGGTTCAGATCTGGGATACACTTCGCAACATCTACGCTAAACCCTCCAGGATTCATATTATGCAGATCAAGGAGCACCTGAAGCGTTCTCTCCAAGGAAATCGCACAATTGCTGAGTTTCTCCGCTTTGTCAAAAACAAAACCGATGAACTCGCCCTCCTTGGAAAACTCATGGACGAAGTTGATGTGGTTGATCGAATCTTAGATGGCCTCAATGAGGCTTATCATCCAGTGGTTGCAGCTATCAGGAGTAGGGACACTGATATTGGATACGAAGAACTATTTGAAAAGCTGTCTCATGAGGAACTTACACTCCAGAGTCAGTCCCTAACTCCGATCAGTGGATCTACTGCATCTGCCAATTACAGCACGGGGCCTTCAGCCAAGAATAAAGGGCGAAATCGTGGCCAGCAGCAACCACAGTCGCAGCCCTCTCAACCCGCTCAGCAGTACTGGTCAAACGCCCCGTCGCAGTAGTGGCCATCTCCACAGCCACAGCAGTGGTCGGCTCCGTCCGCTCCATGGAACCCAACCGGTTCCCAGCAGCAGTCATCTGGTAACCGCGGTCCCAAACCCTTTAAAGGGTTTTGTCAAGGGTTTAATGCCCAGGGTCATCGGATTCGAGACTGCCCCCAGTTCAGTGTCTCTGTTAAATCCGGACCTCCTCAGTTTGGATCATTCAGGCCTCCTGCCGGGGCTAACCTTGCCACTGCTCCCTCAGCACCTAGTCCAGTGACTCCGGCGTGGCTCTTAGATAGTGGTGCCACTCATCACATCACTTCCGATCTGCAAAATCTCTCTTTTCATCAGCCTTATCAGCATACTGAGGATGTCATGATTGGTGATGGTACAAGTCTTCCGATTACTCACACTGGTTCTGTTTATCTTTAGCATGGTGCCTGTCATTTTTCTTTATCTGGAGTTTTATGTGTTCCTTCAATTAAACAAAACTTGATATCTGTTGCAAAGTTGTGTGAACAAAATCATCTAACTGTTGAGTTCTCACATACTGGGTTTGTTTTGAAGGATCGAACTACGGGGGCGCCACTTCTCACAGGACCTCTTAGGAATGGAGTCTATCTATGGCCAGCCAACCATTCACCTCCTCTTGCACTTACCATGGAGTCCAGACCCACTTTCAGTTCTTGGCATCATCGCCTTGGTCATCATGTTGTTCCCAATTGTCATCATCTTATTTCTAGGTTTTCTCTTTCAGTAGCTAATAAGTCTGAGTCGCACATTTGTCCTGCGTGTCAGTGTGCTAAGAGTCATAAATTTCCTTTTCAGGCCTCTAGTATTAGGTCTACTCGGCCGCTAGAGTTTATATTTTCTGATGTTTGGACTTCTCCAGTTTACTCCTTTGATGGGTCTAAATACTTTGTCATATTAATTGATCATTTTTCGAAATATATTTGGTTTTATCCCATGAAACGCAAGTCTCGGTTGTCTGACATTTTTATTCGCTTTCGTGCTCTAGTTGAAAAATATTTTTCCCTACAAATCAAAACATTATTTTCTGACAATGGTGGTGAGTACATTTGTCTTTGTGACTATCTGTCGTCCAATGGAATCTCACATCTTACCTCTCCACCTCACACGCGTGAGCACAATGGCTACGCCGAGCGCCGAAACCGACACATTGTCGAAACTGGTCTAGCTCATCTCCACCACGCCTGTATGCCCCCTACCTACTGGCCCTATGCCTTTGCCGCAGCTGTCTATCTCATCAATAGACTTCCCACCCGTACTCTCAACATGGTGTCTCCCTTCGAAGTGATTTTTAAACAAACTCCCAACTATCTCAAGCTTCACATCTTTGGTTGCAGGTTCTATCCTTGGTTGCGTCCCTACACCTCCCATAAGCTTGAGCCTCGATCTGGTCCCTGCATATTTGTTGGCTACTCCCTTAATCAGAGTGCATATCTATGTCTTGATCCCGTCACTCATCGCGTGTATGTCTCCAGACATGTTCAGTTTGATGAGTCTCAGTTTCCCCTATCCCCATCACTTCTTCCTAGCACTAACACAGAGCTTCCTTCTGATGACTGGTTCCCTTCTGTCCAGTTCTCACCCCCTATAGTGGCGCCCCCACTGATCCCCCTGTTCCTCCTCCTCAGCGGTACTCTGGGTTACAGTACAGTAGACGGCTTAAACCGTCGGCTCCACCAGCATCTTCTGATCTAGTGGGCCCCACGGCCTCCTTGGACCCTGTGGTTGCATCGGATTCTCAGGAACCGGCTCCCTCTTCAGTTTCCGCGGCTCCTTCAGTTCCGCCTGGTCATGGCATGGTTACCCGCTCTAAATATGGAACACTACCGCCTCGTCAGAAGTACTCTCTCAGTGCCACAGTCAGTTCTTCAGATGATGAGCCGTCTGCAGTCACTCAAGCTTTGCGTGACCCTCAGTGGCGGTCTGCTATAGCTGCCGAGTTTGATGCTCTCCTGAGCAATGACACTTGGGACCTAGTTCCTGCCACTTCCGGACAAAATCTGGTTGGTTGCAGGTGGGTGTTTCGCATCAAGCGACGACAGGATGGCTCTGTTGACAGGTATAAAGCCCGGCTTGTGGCCAAGGGTTTTCATCAGCGCCCTGGTATTGACTATCATGATACTTTGAGTCCGGTTGTGAAGCCGACTACCATTCGTGTTATTCTTGCTATTTCTGTTAGTTAGGGTTGGCCACTGAAGCAGTTGGATGTCAACAATGCCTTCCTACAGGGTACTCTTCATGAGGATGTATTCATGACCCAGCCTCAGGGGTTCATTGACCGGGATCGTCCCACTCATGTATGTCGCCTCAAAAAGGCGATCTATGGCCTTAAACAGGCTCCACGGGCTTGGTATGCTGAATTGCGCCAATTTCTTCTTCAGCAAGGGTTCACTAACTCCAAGGCCGACACCTCTCTTTTTATGTATCGTGGTTCAGGCACGACTGTATTCCTTTTGGTTTACGTTGATGACATCATTTTTACTGGTTCTGATGCTTCCTTTGTCCAGAAGTGTATCTCTGCCTTGTCGCACAGGTTTTCTCTCAAAGACTTAGGTGACTTATCTTATTTTATTGGAGTTGAGGTTCTTCGCCATCGTGATGGTTTGTTGCTCTCTCAGAGTGGTTATGTTCGTGACCTCCTCCAGCGACATGGCATGTCCGATGCCAATCTGGTTCAGACTCCGCTGGATCCATCTGCAACTCTCTCCCTCACTAGTGGTTCGGCTGTCTCGGATGCTACTGCTTATAGGACTGTTGTTGGGAGCTTGCAGTACTTGTCTCTTATAAGGCCGGATATTGCCTATGCTGTTAACAAGTTGTCTCAGTTCATGCATCGTCCTACCACTACTCACTGGCATGCTGTCCGACGTCTTCTTTGCTATCTACATGGTACTCTCGATATGGGAATTGTTATTCGTCGTGGTCCGGCTTCCCTCTATGCCTTTTCCGATGCTGACTGGGAAGGGGACAAGGATGATTTTTGCTCTACGACTGGTTACTTGGTCTACATCGGTGGTTCCCTCGTAGCTTGGAGTTCTAAGAAGCAGAAGACTGTGGCTCGATCGTCTACTGAGGCTGAGTATTGTGCTGTGGCTGCCACTTCTGCTGAGTTATGTTGGGTGTCTTACCTGCTTGCTGAACTTGGCGTTACCCTCAGCTCCTCTCCGGTTATCTACTGCGACAATATTGGTTCCATTTACCTCTGCTCCAATCCCGTTTTCCACTCTCGCATGAAGCATCTGGCATGGATTTCCATTTTGTTCGCGCAAGTTCAAGCACGTCAACTACGTGTCTCTCATATCTCCTCAGCTGATCAGCTTGCGGATTGTCTTACCAAGGCTCTTTCAAGAGTTACGTTTCTTGGTCTTCGTGGCAAGATTGGAGTCTCGTCACGACCCTCCATCTTGCGGGGGCGTATAGAAACTGTAGGGACTAAATAGCAATTACTTTAGACCTAGCTTCTTGTAGCTTCTTGGTATTCTATATAAAGAGATGTAGTCTTGCACAATTATTCATTCAATAATATATTCAGTCTATCACCCCCCACCCAACAAAATTAATTTTTAATACATATTTAATAATTTAAAAATCAATTATTAATACTAAGAAAAGTAATTATGCACAATAAGTGGCGATATTTGATTTGTATCTGAATACTATTTTTGTATGGTTGTGATTCAATAAATTTGACGATTTTTTAATCGTGCTTCTAAACTTAAAAATTATAACTGTTAACTGCACAAAGATAATATTTATTTTAATTTTGAACAAAATAAGATCACGATGACTTTTCGTAAATATACTTTTCAACAATCGTGAATAAATTATTATTTTTTATCAATAATAAAAATAAAATAAAATTTATTAAGCATAACAAATATATATGATATAATCGTTAAAAATTACCAAGTGTAGTTAATATTGTCAAATATTGAATGAAATTATCACTCCATGTAGGGGGGGGGAGGGGATGTCCAGGGGGAAATCCCCCCTAACCATGCCACACCCAAGGCAAAATTTCTCCCCATAGCACCCCTCCCCCTCCCCCAATAGGGTTGGACATGAACCGTATTTTTATACGGTTTTCCCCCTCCCCTCCCCCTCCCCCATAGGGTTGGAGATGCCCTAAGGGTTTTTTTTTTTTTTTTTTTTTTTTTTTTTTTTTTTTTTATTGAACCTACGTTGTGGTAGGGCGGTATGTACCCGCTTTGATTAAAATGGGCTCCCAACCCACAAGAAAATAATTGGGGGGACTAGGCCTGATCCAATAAACAGATACAGAACAAAGAGCAAATAACACTAAGATGGGCTAATAAGATTCATCTTGGGCCAATAAGCCCAAAATGAAAACTGGAGGTGTAACAGTAAAGGTGGCCCGATTTCTTTCCCGAAGTCCAGTGGTTGCCAGCTGATGAGCTACCCGATTGCCTTCCCTTTGAATTTTGATGATAGATTCTGAAACACCCGAACCCAGACGGCGTTTAAGTTCGTTCATGTATCTACCTACTTCGGTATTAGCAATCGACTTCGTCTTCATCCATTGCACCAGAAGCTGAGAGTCCGATTCAACACAAAGAGGCATGGATGAAAAGTTTTAAACCAAGTGTAGCAGAAATCAAGAGATTTTGCTTCGCAGATGGTGGAGTTTGGGGAGAAGGAGATCTGGCCGGAGCAAGCAGCTACAAATTGACCATGGTGATTCCTAACAACACAGCCAGCCCATGCAATGCTATTATGTTTGTCAACTGCAACGTTAATAACTCTCTTTTAGGAGTTATTAATATACTTTATTAGTACTTGTATTAGGCTTATTTCACATGTTTTATATGATATGTGTGCACAAATATGTGAAATTGATGATTTAAAAGCCTAGGAGTGAGTTGTGTGGTTTCTAGCTTATTCGCACATGTTTCTCTCATATTTGCGATGATAATTGCATGGGTTGTTTAGTGTTGTGTATCTCATGTAAAATAGGTGCAATGGAGCTTATGAGGGGCTTGGAGATGCTTGGAATGGAGATAGAACAAGAGGAGAAAAGAAGACGCAAAAACGAAACAAAGTTGGAAAAGTCGCACAGGACCAGCCTGTACTATTTTCGATGCTCAGGAAAATCTAAAAATAATTTTGGAGCAAGACTTGAGCCATTGGAAAGTAGACATCCAGGGATTTCCGACGATATATGGAAGGCCCGAATATGAGTTCGGATGAGAGAGTAATGGCCCGCGCAAGATCAACTTACAATTCTGTCCGAGAATTACAAACTGGAGGGGTTGAAGTGCAATTTCGGTCAAAGTACATTAAAAAACGTGCACAAGCCTTGTAAAAAATATTCTTAGACCTAAGAACAGACGGGAGGCTGCTGGGAAGAGGGAGGAACGCTAGGGAGCACGAGGGGCATGGAGAACGACGCCGGAGTTTCCGGAACGCGAATTTCGTCACGAGTTTGACTATCCCTCCTATCTTTTCTATCGTTTCTCAATACTATGAACTTGTTAGCTTCTATTTTCAGATTATTTGATTAGTTTTATTTGCTAGGGTCTATGGAGAGCCTAGGGATTTGTCAGACAAGTTTTCCGGATATGTTGATTGATTCGTGCTTATGGATTCATGTGATGGATTGATTTTATCTCGTTTGATGGATTGTTGAACTTGCACTATTGATACGTTCTTGGTAGGATATGAATGGTCATATGAGATGTTTCAATACATATCGTGTTATCTTAGCTTAAAGTAGCATTGAAATTGCATCTTCTAGTAATCTTGTTCTTAATATTATGTTAACCTAGCGTCATGAACTAGGGTAACTACTTGGTGAAAGATCGATGAACTTTCAAATGAAGATTAATTAGCTTGTGAATCTAGGATTGCTAGCAACCCCATATCATGATGTACTGAAAGGCGAAATGTTAGGGTTTGGATCAAAACTTATGATTAATCTTAATGCTTGTTAGGTGATATGGTTTATGGATCGATAGATGACGACTACTGAACTTAACATAGACTTACATGAGATCGATAGAAGATTGTAAGTAGTTAAACGTGATCAAGAGCATATTCAATATTACATGTTTCAAAATCAATATCCTGAATTGTCTACTGCCCCTAGGTGATCCATAGATCGCCTAGTCCTTCTCCTTATTTGATCAAACATTGTTTAATTATAAAAATCCAAAAATATTGTCTTTTAGTTAGTTTAATACAGTCACTTGATTGGGGGTGACAACTTCTCAAATCAACAACTTTCTTCCTGTTATTTCAATTACACTCTTTAGATTTAATCTCTAAATAACAATAAACCTACTATCTGTCCTCGTGGGATCGATAACTCGGGGTTGAAATATTACCCTATATTACTTGAACCGTGCACTTGCGTATACACGTAAGAAACCGTTTCAAGCGTCCGTATTCATCTTCAGGAACCCAGATGGCGGAGGAGACCACTTAGCACTGATATTTGGGGCAGACACTTTCCTTCGATCTTCAGTATCAAAAGATAAGTCCACTTCTTCTAAATAGATCGCTGTATCTGCAATAATATGAGTGATATCAAAACGTTGTTTACCCATAACTGATTTATTTCTTCTACTCCAGATGATCCAGCAAAGCACAATAAAGAATCTCAAATCAGAGGGTTGCAGCTGCTTAGCTAACAGAAGATTGTAGCTGTTCAAAATAGTGTCAAAGATTTTAGAACTGAAACTGACTGAGTTCCAAATCCGAATGATTTTTAAGCATCTAAGGAAGAGATGGCAACGGTCTTCTGGGAATCTGTTGCAGATGACACAAAGTCCAGGTATTTGAATTCCTCTTTTCTTGAGATTTTCTTTCAAATGCAGATAGTTGTTGAAGAGGCGCCAGCCAAAATTCTTATCTTCTATGGAAGTTTCAAGCTCCAAATTTTCTTCTCAATTCTGTCATGTGAGAGTGTGCTTGATCCTTCAGAGTTAGCTGAAAATTCGTCTGGATGACAAAGTTGGTAGGCTGTGTGGTAGCCAGATGCCACAGTGTATGCTCCATCTTTAGTGTGTCCCCAAATAAGATTATCATCTGGTTTGTTATGGCAGAGGGGAATCTGAATGATGCATTGAGCTTCTGTATCTGCAAATGAGTGTCCGATTAAATCCACATTCCAAGTCCCATCTTCAAGGAATAAGTCTGAAAATTTAGCTTCCATTCCCAAAATAGGGTGACTATAAACCTTTCTTCCACCATCCATGGGTAGCCACTTGTGTTTGTAGATGTAGGTGTTGAATCCATTCCCTATGACATGCATAAGACCAACATATAGGACCTGTCTTCCTTTGAGAATACTTCTCCAAAAATGTAGGATTTTTCCCCAGATGACCTGAGAGAAAGTTTGAGTTTCTGAAGTATTTACCTTGTATAATTCTTGCAACCAGGGATTGGGGATTACATAAAATTCGCCACCCCTGTTTGGCTAATAGAGCCATGTTAAAAGCTTCAAGACTTCTGAATCCCATGCCACCCTCTCCCTTGCTAGCACACAATTTTTCTTTCCTGCACCGATGGATTTTCTTCTTATTTTCAGTTCCTCCACACCAAAGGTAGTGATTTTGGCCAGTAACTCATCAGTTACACTGGTAGGAAGCATAAAACAGGTCATCACATAACTTGGAATAGCATGGAGAACATATTTAATCATTATTTCCCTTCCAGCAATACTCAAACCTTTTTCATCCCAGCCATAGACGTTTTTGTAGATTCTTTCTTTGACATCATCAAAAAGAGATTTTTTTGTTCTTGGCCACTGAAGTTGGAAGGCCTAAATACTTAGAGTGGCCAGCAACAACAGAGATATTAAGGTTGATGGCAATTTCATCTTTAATATGCTGTAATGTCTGGGGGCTAAAACAAAGAGCAGACTTGTCAAAGTTAATGCAATGCCCTGAGGCCTTTTCATACAGGTTCAGATTCCTCTTCATTTAAGTAGCTTCTTTAGTAGTGGACTTGCCAAAAAAGACACTATCATCAGCAAATAAAAGGTGTGTCACTGGAGGACAGGACCTGGCAGCTTTCACACCTTTAAGCCTGTTAAGTGAGAGGGATTTGTTCATGAGATTTGTGATGTATTTAGTACATATTAGGAAAATGTAAGGGGACAGTGGGTCCCCTTGTCTTATACCCCTGGAAGGAGTAATGTTTCGCACTTGATTACCATTTACCATAACAGAAAAGGCAGCAGTCTGCACACAATTCATAACCATCTTTGATGAAATCTGTGTGAAAACCTAATCTCCCCATCACAGCTTTGATGAAAGACCATTCAACCCTGTCAAAAGATTTAGCCATGTCAAGTTTCAAAGAGAAGTAGCCACCCTTGCCTTTGGAGTGTTTAATGGTGTGCATGGTCTGAAAAGAGACTATGAAATTGTCAGTAATAAGCCTTCCAGGTAATAAGGCACTTTGGGTGGTGTCAATTACTTGCTCGAAGACAGGCTTGAGTCTATTAGAAATCATGGTTGAAATGACTTTGTAACAGACATTAGTTAAGCTTATAGGCCTGAAATCCTTGACAGTACTGGGATTAGAATTTTTAGGAATAAGCACAATAGTAGTGGAGTTAATGCAGGATATGTCCATACCTTGATTGAGGACCATCAGTGCAACATTGACTAAGTCCTTGCCCACAATATCCCGGTATTGCTGATAAAAGAGTGCATGAATCCCATCTAGTCCAGGGGCTTTTAGGTGAGGCATTTGGAAGAGGGTTTGTTTGACTTCCTCTTCTACAAAAGGCTTTAGAAGACTGTCATTCATATTAGAGTTCACCTTCCTGGGGATAGCCTGAAAAACCTCATCCATATCTCACTCATTGGTTGTGAAAAGATCATTGGAATAATCTATAAAAAGCTGTTGAAGATCCTCTTCCTTGTCAATCCACTGACCTTGACTATTTTGCAAATTTGTGATTTTGTTTCTTCTTTGTATCTGTGTTGCTTTTCTATAGAAAAATTTAGTATTTTTGTCTCCATCTTTAAGCCAGATTTGTCTTGAAAGTTGCCTCCATTTGGATTCTTCATCTGCTAAAATGGTGTTGAGCTGACCTTCTAAGTCTCTTAATTTGCGCAGATTAGCAGTGGTTGGTTGGAGCTTGGTGGCACCTGCTATGTCTTTAATCTTCTCCTCTTTAGCTCTCTTACAGAAAAGCTTTGATTTCTTGCTCCAACTTTGTAATTTTGCCCTAGTGTCTATAAGATTTTGTAATAAAGATAGAGGACTATGGAAATTTTGACAAGAATTCGAATATTGTGCAATTACCTCTCCACAGCTAGCATGATTTGTCTACTGAGCTGCAAATCTGAAAGTTGTGGGCTTCTTCTTGTGATGATGGTTCTTGTTGGTTTGGATGAGTAGGGGGCTGTGATCAGGGACTGAAGTGTGCAAGTGTTGAACTATAGAATTTGGATAAGCAGTAAGCCACTCATTAGAGACAACTGCTCTGTCAAGCCGTTTTTTAACATTGACTGCGCCTTCACGCCTATTCTGCCAAGTGAATTTATAACCTTCATAACCCAAATCCACAAGATCACAATGGTGAAGAGTTGTTGCAAAGTCAGTCATCAAATTGCGGTTAGGGGAGTGAGCTCCCAAATATTCATCACAGTGAAGAATTTTGTTGAAATCGCCACACACAATCCATGCGTCGTTAATGTTTTCCTTTAGGCGTCGAAGGACCTCCCAAGACATAAATCTTTGACTTGCTTCCGGGTTACCATAAATACCCGTAAAAAAGAAACTAGAAGCAGGATAATCAACAACTTCAACACAAGCATGAATATAAAAATCATGGTAACATAAGATAGTAACATCAACTATAGCAGAATTCCAAATAAGAGCTAGACCTCCCGCTAAGACCTCCCGCTAACTTTGTCCATTGATTTGCCCTTGTCCCGGTTGGATCAGTTAGTAAGGTCGTGACCGATCAAACCGCAGCCATTCACACATGAATGGAATTTTCTCGTATCAAAAATCCACCCACGGAACATGTCCATCTTTCAACTTTATCTTTCCTCCCCTCCGCAGAGGTTTGGTTAGATCAAGCCAAACCTTGATTTTCAGGCCTCTTCCTTTGATGATTCCTCTGTCGGGGATGGTAGCCTCCACGAAGTTTCCGATGGACCTTCCGATGTCCTTTCCACTAGCTTCGGTGCAACCCTCTAGGTGGAGACCCCAAAGTTGAATCGAGAAAAGGCCTTTCGTATAGTCCTTGTTTCTCATATTACAACCCTATTCCCAACGGAGAAGAACAACAAGACAGTTGTTGATGAGCCATGGTTGCCCCGTCATCACTTTCTCCATCTCCTTAGTGTTACCAAAAATAAACTGGAACAGTCCTTCGCCGAGGGGATTGACTGAGAAGTCCTTTGGTTCATTCCAGACAACGTTCATGGCTCTTTGTACTCCAACAACGTTGAGGTTGTTGGTAGTCCAAACCTTACCGAAAAGGCTTCTCTTGCAGACTTCAATACCTTCTTCTATGGAGGAATCTGAAATAATTATCTCATCCTCCTTAAGGGGGTTTAGCTTCATAGCTTGGAGTTTCTCTTGCATGCCCTCCATGGTTGTGGAAGCAACAATGATTCTGTGAATTTGGGTGAAAACAGAGAGAAATTGAGAGTAAAGACAACCTTAGCCGGTAGTTTATACCTTTTACGATAGCACATGGTGGAATAAATAGCAGAAAGCCACCGCAAGTGGTGGCTAACTGCCAAAAACTGCAAGAAAGTGGGCGGTTAATCAACAGGGTGAACCCGCGTTTGCACCAGGGTCGTGGTTGGAGATGCCCTAAGTTGATTCCTTTTTAGCCTACCTAAAGCTTTAAATATTTATCTATTAATAAAATAAAAACCAAATGTCATCTTGACACTACGAAAAGGCAAGCAAAAGCCAATTAAGTTGACTCCATTTTTAGCTTACTTTTTTGGGTGAACCATTTTTAGCCTACTTAAAGCTTTGTATCATCCAGCTATTTTATTCTCTCTTCATTTGTCTAGCCATTTTCATAAAAAGATACAAAAAAACAAATATCATCTAGCACGTTCCCAACTACCTAAGGAAGTTGATTCCACGTTTTTAGCCTACCTACAGCTTTACATATCTATCTATTAATTATATAAAAACCAAATGTCATCTAGACAGTATTCTCTCTTTATTAATCTAGCCATTGATTTCGATATTCGACAACTTTGGAGCCATATATATAGTGAGGTTCGAGCAAAGAAATGATTCATAACAGACTCTTTCGACCAACCAGAGTTGGATTAACTCTTCCTTCATCCCAACCCTTCGATATGGATTCCAGAGAGGATGCACCGAAGGTAATTTTACTTGATTGTTATTACATTAATTGTTTACTATATTTATATGTTTTCTTTTATGAAACTTCATTTCATAGAAAGCAAAAGGACAATCATAGTCCATCTACAAAGACGAAAACATGCACACAACCAACTACCAAACACAACTAACGACAACTACAATGGATGATTATCATACACGTCGTCCTAATTAGCAGCTCTATGAGCTTTAGCCACTCACATCCAAGACGCTTCCGATGTTGTAAACACAGTTTAATTTTGAATTTTTTTCTCTACATTATGATCAATTTGAGAGAGTTAGTTTGTACGTGAATGTTGAGAACAAAAGAGAAACGAAACCTAATTAGAGAGGAATTGGGAAAGTTTTGATTCTCATTAACACGTCTGAACAACCCTAACAAACTATTTATACTAGACTAATACAAGTCTGTAGAATTACACTTGTAACCCCTCAATCTTCAATCCTTTACATAATAGCAAACAACTTCTAATTATTGCATAATAGCTATCACACTTTATCATTCCCCCTCACTCTGAAGGTGGGTCAGAGCACACAACTGAAGAGTGATTTCCAGAAACACTGCAAGAAGAGGAGTGGACACTAGACACTCCACAAGAAGCACAAAACCAACTTTTACCAGAAGTAGCAGCTAGCCAATCATTACAGGGACAAGCAGCAAGAGAAGCCAAATTACTGGGAACTCTTGTGATTCCAGAAGAAGTAGAAGTAAGAGTGCTCAGGTCAACAACACCAATAGAGCTACACAGATTCTGAAACCTTGCTGCAGAAAGTGGTTTTGTAAGGATGTCAGCAAGTTGAGCTTCAGTACCAACATGATGCACAAGAAGAGCTCCAGCTGCAACTCTATCTCTCACAAAATAACAGTCAATTTCCATATGTTTAGTTCTACTGTGAAGAACTGGATTCTGAGCTAACTGCAGAGCAGCAACATTGTCACAGTAAATTGTGGGAACATGATGAAGAGGAATTTTAAGTTCAGTAAGAAGAATTTTGAGCCACAAAACATCAGAAGCAGTATGAGCTAAAGCTCTAAACTCTGCTTCTGTTGAAGACCTAGAAACAGTAACTTGTTTCTTTGAAGTCCAAGCAAGAAGATTCTTTCCCAGAAAAACACAAGAACCAGTAACAGACTTTCTGTCCAATTGATCACCAGCCCAGTCACTATCTGAATAAGCAACTAAGTCAAGAGAGCTGGTTTGAAAAGTCAGACCATAACTCACTGTTCCTTTGACATACCTAAGAATTCTGTGAAGAATCTTTTGATCAGCTACTGTAGGCATGTGCATCTTTTGGCACACATAGTTAACAGCAAAAGACAAATCAGGTCTTGTGACTGTTAGGTACTGTAATGATCCAACAATACTCCTAAAGACTGAAGGATCATCAAGAGGAGTAAGATCTGGACTCACTTCAACTTTAAGAGCCATAGGTGTGGGTGAAGCCTTACAATCTGAGAAGCCAGCCTTGTGAAGAATCTCACTTGCATATTTTGATTGAGACAAAGCAAAACCAGAAGAAGTAGGTATGTAGGAAATACCTAAGAAATAAGACAAAGCCCCCAAATCTTTGATAGAAAATTCCTTATTCATTGCAGCAACCAAGTGAGTAATAAAGTCAGCATCATTTCCAGTGAGAATTAGGTCATCCACATAGACCAGTAAAATGACCACTTTGCCCCTGTTATGCCTGTAAAAGAGTGAGGTATCTGTGGGAGAGGTTTGAAACCCTTGAGCTAAGAGAAAGCTATGAAGTAACTGATACCATGCCCTAGGGGCTTGCTTAAGACCATATAAAGCTTTCTTTAAGCAGCACACATGAGTTGGATGAGCATTGTCCTCAAAACCAGGAGGCTGAATCATGAACACTGTCTCATTCAAAGGTCCATGCAGAAATGCATTATTGACATCAAACTGTCTAAGAGGCCACTGAAATTGATGAGCAAGAGTAAGAACCAACTTCACTGTTTGTTGCTTCACCACTGGACTAAAAGTGTCATTATAATCTATGCCTTCTTGCTGATGAAATCCTTTTGCAACCAATCTAGCCTTATACCTGGCTATAGACCCATCTGAGTGCCTCTTCAACTTGAACACCCATTTACAACCAATAATATTGCTTCCTTGAGAGGGTGGAACAAGAACCCAGGTTTGTTGAGTCTGTAAAGCTTGGAACTCTTCCTTCATAGCTTGTAACCATAGAGGATGAGACATAGCTTCTGTGACTGTAGAAGGTTCTTTGTCTGTAGCAACAGTATGAAGAGAGAAGATATGTTTGGGTTTACTAATACCAGCTCTTAGCCTTGTCACCATAGAATGAGTATTAACAGAAGAAGAAGCTGCAGGTGATGAAGAATTTGGTAAAGAAGATGAAGAAGAGGATGAAGCACTAGGAGAATGGCCAGCCACAAAATCATTAGCTTCAACATGAGGTACTGCTGAAACAGAGTCACTATCATTGTTGACAGGTGGAATGTATTGGTGAGGACCCATAACTGTAGTACTGGAGATAGGAAAATGATGCAGAACATCCATATCTGTAGAAGAACCAGTACAATCTGTAGCAGTAGAGAAAGGAAAGACATCTTCCTGAAAGGTGACATGTCTGGACACATAAACCTTGCCTGAAATTGGATCAAGACATCTATAGCCACTAGGAGAGTGATATCCCAGAAACACACAGGCTACAGATCTGTTGGCAAGTTTGTGTGAAGTGTAGGGTCTTATCCAGGGATAGCATAGGCATCCAAAAACTCTAATGTTATGAAAATTAGGTGGAGATTGATGAAGAAGCTCATAAGGAGAGATAAAACCAAGTGTAGAAAGAGGCATTCTATTAATAAGATAGATGCTAGTAAGGACTCCTTCAACCCAGTAGAGAGTAGGAACAGAGGCATGAGTGAGTAAAGCTCTAAGTGTCTCTGTGATGTGCCTGTGTTTTCTCTCTACAACACCATTGTGTTGTGGAGTGTGAGGACAAGTCACTTGGTGCTGAATACCTTTGAGTTTGAGAAAAGCTTCCAAAACTCTGTTGCAGAACTCTCCACCTCCATCAGTTTTGATGGTTTTGACAGAAAGAGAGAACTGATTCTCTACTTGAGTAATAAAGGACTGAATAGTAGAGCAGACATCTGACTTGTATACAAGAGGAAAGAGCCAGGAGAATCTTGTAAAATCATCCACAATAAGAAGATAGTACCTAAAACCAGAGTTAGACACAACTGGTGCAGGACCCCAAACATCTAGGTGCAACAGCATCAATGGAGCAGAAGCTCTTGGACTGGGAAGAGTAGTGAATGGTAGTTTCTTCCCTTTGGCCACAGCACACGCAGAACAATGATGTTGAACAAGACAAGGAAGCTTCAAGGTCTTGTAAAAAGCAGAAGATATATCATGAGGAGGATGGCCTAGTCTTGCATGCCACACTTGAGTAGGAGAAGTAGAACTTTTATGAGAAGAAGTGAGAGCAACAGCAGCTTGTGCAGAAATTATTTGAGATGGAAAAATGGTGTACAAACCATTAGTAGCCTTCCCATGATACAGGACTTTGTTGGAGACTTTGTCCTGTATCACCACAGAAGTAGCATAAAAAATGACAACACAATTATTATCTTTGGCAAGTTTCTGAACTGAAATCAGATTATGTGCTAATTGTGGAACATGAAGCAGTTGATTGAGAAAGAGTGTACCAGTAGGAGTTGGTAGAAGACCATCACCACTAGACACTGCTGTTGTAGATGAACCATCAGCCAGAACCACTTGAGAAGACCCTGGCCTGGTAAAGTGACTTTTATGATGAAGATGAGAGCCATTATGAGTGAGATGACTACTAGCTCCAGAATCAAGAATCCACTGGGCCTTAGAAGTAGAAGACTGAGCCAATAAAGCTTTAGGAGTATAGTCCTCCTTAAACCTATGCCAACAAGTAGCTGCAGTGTGTCTTGTCTTATCACAGATCTGGCATTGCACAGTGGACCTAGAACCAGAGGACATATATGTAGAGCTTCCTTTTTGCTTATTATAGTTAGGTTTAGAGTAGCCTTTTGAAAAACCAGATCCATAGGTCCTGAACTTGTTAGGAATAGGCCTGTATTGAGAAGAAGTCTCAGAAGTAGCAGCCAGAGCAACATCTGAACCTGTAGTTGCTGGATGAGCAAGAAGAGCTTGATGTTCAAGATCAACATGGACAGCTTCAGAAAGAATTCTAGTGTGCACTTCTTCAATATCCAAAGACATAGGTAGATTTCTAATAACAGGCTTAATAGAATTAAAATCAGCTGGCAGGCCTTGAAGAGAGAAGAACACAAGATCAGCATGATTAACAGGAGATCCAGCTAGGGCTAATTGTTCAGAAATCAAACGAATCCGAGCTAAGAAGTCTTTCACAGATTCAGTACTGGTCTTCTTAATACTGTGCAATTGATACCTCAGATTGTAAATATCAGTGGAATTGAGTCTTGTAAATTTATCTTCAAGAAATTTCCACAATGCAAAAGCAGTATGGAGATGCTTAACTTGCACCAAAACCGAAGGACTCAAGGTCGCAAGAAGACAACTACGGATATAGGAATCTTCAACTATCCAATTCTGAAATTGAGGATTAGGTGAAGAAATACCTTCGCCAGTGATAATCTCTCGTGGAGGAGACGATTCAGACCGAAGACGATCAAGCAGAAGACTAGCGGTGAGAGCACTTTCACACTGGAGACGCCAAACACCGTAATTGTGAGCGTCAAGCTTAACTGGTACAAGATGATGAAAGTTGGTGATGAAGAACTGAAGATTAGGAGTGATCGGAGCCGGAGAAGATGAAATCGCCATGGATTAGGTCGAAGATGCAGAAGAAAATCCACCGATCGGTGGCTCTGATACCATGAGAACAAAAGAGAAACGAAACCTAATTAGAGAGGAATTGGGAAAGTTTTGATTCTCATTAACACGTCTGAACAACCCTAACAAACTATTTATACTAGACTAATACAAGTCTGTAGAATTACACTTGTAACCCCTCAATCTTCAATCCTTTACATAATAGCAAACAACTTCTAATTATTGCATAATAGCTATCACACTTTATCAATTATATAACTATTGAGAAAAAAGGGGAGAATGAAGGGTGTTTAATGTATGTTTGTGTTTGGCGATTTTGATTTATTTGGGAGCTAGAGAAGTTTGATCGTCTATGTAACCAGCTAAGTTCAATCCGGCAACAGGCTGTTGACTTGAGTTTTAACACTTTTCTTTTAAATATATGCAGATTGAACAGCAGACAAAACCAGCCATCGACTTCGATCTTCTCTTAGGTGGTTGGGATAGTGCAACGAGTTTGTGAGTCAATATATAAATATAACTTCCCTAATTCTTTAGATTCATCTGTGACTAATTTCCTTGCTTTTAATATTAGTGCTTACGACAGTACACATTTTCATGATCAATGTACAATTTCATTTACCTTGTGTAGGATACCATATGCACAACTCCGTAAAGCTGAACATTTTGATGCTATCATGAGATTTGACTATCAGCGGGGAGATGAGCACCGTATTGTAGTCGAGTACGAAGTAGAAATGGCTCCGTCTTTTTATGGGTTTGACATAACAGATGTCAGTCTGGAGGCTAACTGGGTGGAGTATTCTGTTAGTAACACAATAAACGTGCAGTCTCAGATTGATGCGATAAAAGAACCAAATGTGAAGACGACCATTTCTGCGATTTTCAATTTCGATGAAAGCCCGTCTTCGTCAACCGATTTGCTTCGTACCTCCCTCTTCACTCCGTTGATGCGGGGACGCTACTGTGCAGGTTTGCGCGTTTACAGTGTAAGAGTCAGAGAAGCTATCTCTGGAGAATGATCTGAACCCGATCCCACACGCCAGTTGTTCACTTAATTGCATTGCTTCTTCACTTCCGTGGTTCTCTCTACTTTAAAATGAAAGCCTGTTGATTGGGGCTAGCTAGCTATGGCTATGTTCTACAACTAAGTTTTCCAACTACTACTGCCAATGTACCTTAACTTTACCTCCATTGTGGTGGTTTCGTTCCCTTTGGTTTCTTTATTCTTTTTTATTTTTGTGTATGTGTGATGAATAAATCATCTGGTATCTTGACCATACTTAGCGTTTAATATACTAGTTTTGCCTCGCGCACGTTGCTTGCGGGCCGGTGTTGTCTGCGAGTGTGTATTATGGAACACGTTGAGATAGTCACGTTCAGAAGTACTCGTGTGCGGACCAGCTTTTCTAGTGAGCGTAGGGTATGCAACGTGTTGACGTAGTTACATAAGTTTCATATGGGATGACATTGATTTAGGAGGCGACATGAACAACATATTAACATAATTGAATGGAAAAATTGTGACATTAGACCTTAATGTTGACAATCTAGTTTTGCTGTTTAGTTTTACACCCTATAGTTATGTCGTTGCTCCTTTAGTTGAGTCATTATATTTAATGTTGTCGCAAACATATTGCTATTTATACTTATCGTTACACAGTGCAAAAGAAAATATGTCACTTTTATTTAGACTTGTACGCTACTGTTACAACTACAAACAATATACTTTGACATAAAAGATTAATAATATACACTGATTCGAAGTCTTAAGAGTACAATATCATGTCGCAAAATAGTTTATAGCCTCACTGCTATAAAATTCATGAGCGGGTACGTATTGTTTCATTCCTTGTCGAGTTGTAACATAAGAATAATATTGATTTGTTAGAACACCCAAAGCGATTCAAATCGTGAGAAAAGTTAGTGCATAATATTTTTCAAGTAATTAGTAATTACATTAGTATCAATTATATGCAATGTAAGAATATAATTTCACAAAAGTTATTTATTTAAATACTAAAATTGAATATCATATTAAGAGCCATTTCTATGGAGGAGTCATATTTCTAAAGGTTGAAATAATTTAAAATCTTACAATATTTATCGACAACAAATTCATTATAATTTTTTTTAGGAATAAGAACAATATATATAAATTCATGTGTTTTATTTATTAAGTTTATTATGATACTGTAAAACTTAATTCAAAATAATATTAAAAGTATTTTGATTGGATAAAACGGGTTATAACTTTACTACATCCAATAGTATATTTTAATAGCAAAATCACATCATAAACATTGCCATTACAACAATAAAATGAATAAAGATTGTAATTATTTAATATATTACAATATATATCGACAAAAAACATTAGAATCTTTATTTTCTTAACCAATAAGAACAAAAAAACATAATTAATTTGTTTTATTTATTGAGTTTATTGTGATACTGTAAAAGATAATCGAAAATAATATTAAAAAAATTATTGATTAGATAAAATGGGTTATAACTTTTCTACATCTAATAAGATATTTTAATAGTAAATTCCATCATAAAGAGTGCCATTACAACATTAAAATGAAAAATTATTGTTATAATATACAAATATAAATGTCGGTATTAAAAACAATAATGACGAAGCAATACATAAATATTTGTCAGTTTCTCATTGATTGGTTTTAGTAAATAGACACGTAGGATTACAAATGTCGTATTCATGACAATCATTTATAAACAAATGTCAGAACGTGGTTTCACCTCGGGATTTTTTCTCTTTTATATTAGATATAAGATAAGATAAGATAAGATAAGATAAGATAAGATAAGATAAGATAAGATAAGATAAGATAAGATACCAAATTTAAGCCATATTTTGTCACAAGACAAACTATTATCCGCAATAACAAAAAGTCCACGTTCAATATCCTCCTCCGCGACTATTCCAGTCCGCTTGAGCCATGTAATGAACTCTTTTTTCTTATGCTATTTGGTTCTTTATAATCGGTGGGAACAGTGCGAGCTTTAGGTGAAGATCTATGGTTGGGGGGGGGGGCAGTACTTATCATGGCTGACCTAGTGATAACTCTCTTTTAGGAGTTATTTTTATACTTCCATATTATTTGTAATAGGCTTATTTCACATGATTTATATGTTATATTTGCACAAATATGTGAATTTGACTATTTCTAAGCCTAAGAGTGAAAAGTTGTGTTTCTAGCTTATTTGTGCATGTTTTCTCTCATATTTGCTATGATAATTGCACGGGTTGTTTAGTGTTGTGTATCTCAGGTGAAATAGGTGCAATGGAGCTTATGAGATGCTTGGATATGCTTGGAATGGAGCTAGATGAAGAGGAGAAAAGGAGATGCACAAACGAAGAAAAGTTGGAAAAGTCACACAGGACCAGCCTGCACTCTTTTCGATGCCCAGGAAAATCTACAAAGAATTTTGAAGCAAGGGTTGCGGCATTGGAAAGGAGACATCCGTAGCTTTCCAACGGTATATGGTAGGCCCGAAGACGAGTCTGTATGAGGGAGATATAGCCCGCGCAAAATCAGCAAACAATTCTGTCCGGGAATTACAAAGTAGAGGGGCTGAAGTGCAATTTCGGCTTGTTTTCATTAAAAAGCGTGCCCAGCTGGTAAAAAACGGGGAGGACGACCTAAGAAAGACATATTCACGCATCTTTGAAGTCTTGGGAGCTAGAGAAGAAGGGAGACAAAGCTTGGAGCTTGGGAGATCATCAACATTGAAGATTTTAGCGTTTGATCATCTTTTCTTCTTCTATTCTTCATGAACTTCATTATTTCGGATATGTTGAACACTATTATGTCTAGCTAAACACTTTAAGCTAGGTGATTGATGAGAAACTAGGGTTTGAATAAGTTTTTCCGGATTTTGGACATGATACATGCGTTTGCTTAAAGTTTATGAATGTTCTAGTTATCTTACATATTCTTGTACTTTATTCTTAGTATTCTTGGCTTGATCACCCTTAGGATACTAGTTGTTGAGATTGTTGCACGAAAGTGACATGTTAAAGAATATTGTAGGTGACCTCGTAGTTTCTTGAGACCGAGAGGAGATAGAAACTTGATTAATCGTGTGAGGGTAGTTTCGATTGATTGTTGTTAGAACTTAGTGAATTCGGTGGACCGATAGGACCCGGTGAACGAGCCTAACAAATCAATTAGATTGTAGTAGTAGACAGAGGTGGACCGAGAGGACCCGAAATCTATTGTTTACACAAATTCACGTGAGATCGAGAGAAGATCGTGATGACCATTACCTGATATAACTAGAACGTGAGTAGAGTGTTTCATGCATAATTCCGGAAATCGTTAACAAACCTAGGGACATCAATTGCCTAGTTCTTTCTTATTAATCGTATTACATCACAATTTATCTTCGTTTAAAGTGAAAATTCTCCAAAAATATTTAGTTACTTGTCATTTAATTTTAGTCGCTTGTTTGTGGGCGACAACTTTATAAAATCCAAACCCTTCTTACCGGTTACGTAGATATCTCATTATTACTTTCTAGTTAACTAATAATCGTAAATTCCCTTGGGTTCGATACTCGGAGTCGTAAAATACTCCACTTACTACTTGACCGTGCACTTGCGTATACGCGCTAGTAATTCGCGTCAAGTTTTTGGCGCCGTTGCCGGGGAACTTTAACGGTTTATTAGTTAGTAGAAATTGATTTAGGATATCTCTTTTACTTTTTAGTTTAATTAGCTATTTGTTTTCTCACTTGTATTTGAATTCTGCTTTTCAGGTCGTCAGTGTATGCCCATGATCCCTAGAGAACTTGTGCCCCCACTTGAAGACCCGGAACAGTTATTCAGAGATCAGAGGAGAAGACAGAAACAGAGCAAGATGGGTGATCAATTGACCAACGCGCAGCTCAATGAGAAAATGGAAGATTTGGCGAAACAGTTGAATGATCGCAACGCGACACCGTACAACAAGTCTGGGCAGGCTATTGTGGAGAAATTCCAGACGTCCACGTATGGACACAATCCGGCAGTTGTAGTGCCAGACATACAGGCTGAGCATTTCGATCTCAAGCCAGCTACGATCCAGACAGTTACCAATCAGTTCCAGTTTTATTGGAACAAGGATGAGGATCCCAACGATTTCATTGGGAAGTTCAATGCTTATATCAAGACTGTGAAGTATAAGAACGTGACTCCAGAGGCATTGAAACTTATTCTATTTCCCTATTGTTTGAAAGGTGCAGCTGATAAGTGGCTTGAGTCGAGAGCTCCGGATTCAATCACTACATGGGCTCAATGTGTGGAAGAATTCATGGAAAAGTTTTACCCAGTTCAGCGGGTGATTCAGTTACAAGGTGATATCCTTGGCTTTCAGCAGCAGGCCCATGAGACCGTGGTAGAGGCGTGGGATAGATTTATGCATTTGATCAGGAAGTGCCCAAATCACGATTTTGGGGACTACAAAATTTTGCAGGTCTTCTACCATGTCTTAGAACGCCATAACCAGGAGTTGGTTAACAGGGAAGCTGGTGGAAATTTCATGTACTCAGTTGACAAAGAGGGAGCATTTGCACTTATGAAACAGCTAGCCAAGCAGGATACGCAGTTTTATGATTCTAGAAGACTTTCGGCATTGCCTGAGGCTAAGGATAATGAGTGGAAGGATGAGATCAGCAAGATGGTGTCAGACTTGGCCAAGCATGTTTATAAGGACAAGAAGACAGTAGCAAGTGTTGAGGAGCCAGAATATGATGCAGCAATGGCACACATGGCAAATGAGGATTTGAACTATGTGGGGGCACACGGACAGAGGCAGAACTAGAATCAAGGGAACTACAGGCCAGGCACTAGAGATCATCCAGGATTCAGGTATGGTGATCAGTCTGGAGCGACATATGCACCGGGGTTCCAGCATAGGCCACAGGTTTGGCAGGCTCCACCAGCAGCTGTTGCAGCACCAAGTTCAGACATCTCTGAGTTGACAAAGGCATTGGCACAACTGAATGAAAATATGAATACCATGACCACCAATGTGAATAACATGTCCACACAGGTTACTGCTGTGTCTGCAGATTTACAGGCTACGAAGACTTCTCTTTGTTCTCTTGAGGTACAGGTGGGTCAGATTGCTACTCAACTCTCATCTAGAGCTCCAGGTTCTTTTCCTTCCAACACGGATGAAAATCCTCGTCAAATCAATGCAATCACTACTCGAAGCGGGGTTGCATTGAAAGATCCACCATATCCCACTCATGCTAGAGCCGATGCTTATAAGGCTAAAGAGCATGAGATATTTGATGATGATACTAATGTCGTGATCCCCCAATCAAAGGGCGCGACGGATGAGGAGGCGGTGAAATACAAGGATGAGGTACGCATTGATACTACTGTTTCTAAGGCAGTTCCATATCCGTTGGGAACAAGAAAGAGGGATGATTCTAGAGATTTTCAGAGGTTTCTTGATATATTCCAGAAGGTGGAGATTAATATTCCTTTTGCAGAGGCTATCTCTAAAATGCCTACATATGCCAAGTTTCTCAAGGATATTCTTTCAGGAAAGAGACGCATGAGTGATTTTGCACAGGTGAATTTGACTGCTGAGACTTCTGAATGTGTCAGGAATGGATTGCCTAAAAAGAAGAAAGACCCTGGGAGCTTTGTGATACCGGTTACTCTTGGTGATTCTCTCACTATGACTGCGTTGTGCGATTTGGGGGCAAGCATCAATTTGCTGCCCTTGTCCGTATTCAGGAAGCTAGGTGTGTAGGAGCCTCGTCCCACCCGAGTTACCTTGCAGATGGCTGACAGGTCGATCCGTAGAGCATATGGGGTAATTGAAGACATTTTGGTCAAAGTTGGTACTCTTATCTTCCCTGCAGATTTTGTCATCTTAGACATACAGGTTGGCGAAGTACCTCTCATTCTTGGCAGGCCCTTCCTAGCTACAGGGGAGGCTATTATTCATGTGAAGAAGGGAAAGTTGTCTATGCAAATCAATGATGAGAAAGTAGTCTTCGATGTGTTCAAGGCAATGAAAATGCCTTCATGCTACAATTATGAAGATTGCTTTAGTGTAGAGATTTTTGATGATGACATGGGAGATGTGGAAGCTGAATTGATGTGGGAGGATATTGATGGAATGTACAAGAATGAAGATCCGAGTCCCACCATGGATTTGTGGCACATGAGCAGCTGGACCAAGCTGGATTTATATGAGCAAGGGGAGCAGAAATTAGCTCTTGTTCCTTCACTCAAGTCACCACCCGTGCTTGAGTTGAAGACATTGCCTAGCCATCTCAGGTATGCTTTTCTTGGTGTTGGTAACACATTGCCCGTAATTGTTTCTTCTGTTTTATCTCAGGCACAGGAGGAGCAGCTTTTGGATGTGCTAAGGAAGTATAAGGGAGCAATTGGATGGACTATCGCAGATATAAAGGGGATAAGCCCCGTGTATTGCCAGCACAAGATTCGGGTAGAATAAGGAAAGAAACCAGTGATCCAAGCACAGCGGAGATTGAATCCGCATATGAAAGAAGTGGTGAGAAAAGAGGTCATGAAGTGGCTAGAGGCTGGTATTATTTTTCCAATCTCAGATAGAACTTGGACTAGCCCGGTCCAGTGTGTGCCTAAGAAAGGAGGAATGACTGTGGTAGAGAACGACAAGCATGAGCATATTGCTCAACGGACAGTTACTGGATGGCGTGTGTGCATGGATTACAGGAAGCTGAATGAAGCCACGCTCAAGGATCACTTTCCGTTGCCGTTTATTGATCAGATGCTTGATCGTTTAGCTCACCACGATTACTATTGTTTCTTGGATGGTTATTCAGGCTACAACCAGATCGCCATAGCTCCAGAAGACCAGGAGAAGACTACCTTTACATGTCCCTGTGGCACATTTGCGTTCCGCCGCATGCCATTTGGATTATGTAATGCACCGGCTACTTTCCAGCGGTGTATGATGGCCATCTTCTCGGACATGATTGAGAAGCATTTAGAGGTTTTCATGGACGACTTCTCCTTATTTGGTGACCGTTTTGAGGACTGTCTACATCATCTCGGTCGTGTCTTGGTTCGTTGTGAAGACACTAATCTCGTGCTGAATTGGGAGAAGTGCCACTTCATGGTCACAGAGGGGGTAGTTCTTGGTCACAAGATTTCATGCAGAGGTTTAGAGGTTGATCAAGCGAAGGTAGAGACAATCAAGCAACTCCCTTATCCGACCTCAGTGAAGGGGGTCAGAAGCTTCTTGGGACATGCAGGTTTTTATCGCAGGTTTATCAAGGACTTCTCGAAGATCTGCAAGCCTTTGTGTGAGTTGCTAGGGAAAGATGTCCCATTTGTTTTTGATGAAGCGTGCAAGAAGGCCTTCGACTTTTTGAAGGAACAGCTCACCTCAGCTCCTATCATCACTACTCCGGATTGGAGTTTGCCATTTGAACTCATGTGTGATGCCAGTGATTTTGCCATTGGAGCAGTATTGGGGCAAAAGAAGGAAAAGGTATGCCATGTTATTTGTTATGCTAGTAGGGTTCTTAATGAGGCTCAAATGAATTATGGCACTACTGAGAAGGAGTTATTAGCTGTGATTTTTGTTCTTGACAAATTTCGGCCTTATCTTGTGGGATCGAAAGTGATTGTCTTTACAGATCATTCGGCGCTGAAGTACCTTCTTGATAAGAAGGATGCCAAGACAAGATTGTTGCGGTGGGTTCTTTTGATGCAGGAATTTGATGTTGAGATCCGCGACAAGAAGGGTATTGAGAATGTGGTAGCGGACCACCTCTCAAGAATCGAGAATGGAGTAGTAGAGATGGTGTCGATTCAAGAGAACTTTCCTGACGAGAGCTTGATGTCTCTGGGGGATACTGAGCCTTGGTATTGGGCAATTGCTAACTATCTCACCAATGGGAAGATTCCGGAAGAGTGGACAGTGCAGCAGAAGAAGCGGTTGTTATATGTGGTGAAGCAGTACTTTTGGGAGGATCCATATCTATTCAAGATGGGAGCTGACAACATCATTCGGAAGTGTGTACCTACTCATGAGATCTATGATGTGATCAAGCAATGTCATGCAGCGCCTAGTGGAGGCCATTTTAGCGGTCCTCGCACCGCCATGAAGGTACTACAATTCGGTTTCTTTTGGCCTACTATATTTAAATATTTTCATGATTGGGTTGCAGGATGTGATAGTTGCCAAAGAACGGGTAACATATCCAAGCGAGATGAGATGCCAATGTCTGAAAGGCTTGAGGTGGAGCCCTTCGATGTTTGGGGCATAGACTTCATGGGTTCGTTTCCTCCTTCGTATGGTAATCTCTACATCCTCCTTGCTGTTGATTATGTGACGAAATGGGTTGAAGCAATTGCGTGCCCCAAGAATGATGCAACAACGGTTGAGAAGTTCCTGAAGAAACATATCTTTACTCGGTTTGGCACACCAAGGGAAATGGTGAGCGATGAAGGTTCACACTTCATAAATCGAGTGTTTGTCAGAGTATTGAAGACGTACGGGGTGTCTATCCATAAGGTTTCCCTACCTTATCACCCCCAAACCAATGGGCAAGCGAAAGTTTCAAACAGGGAGATTAAGGGGATTCTTCAGAAAACCGTCAACACCGGACGCAAGGATTGGGCGATGAAATTAGGTGATGCATTGTGGGCATACCGTACTGCATGGAAGACGCCATTGAACATGTCACCGTTCCATCTTGTCTTCGATAAGGCATGTCACCTTCCCGTTGAGTTAGAGCACAAGGTTTATTGGGCGATCAAGCGGTTGAACATGGATCCCGAGTTAGCAGGACAAGCAAGGAAGATGAAGCTTCTTGAACTTGAGGAATGGAGATTACAAGCCTATGATAGTTCCCGGATTTACAAGGAGAAGACGAAGAGATGGCACGACAGTCGTCTCAAACCGAAGGAACTTCGTGTGGGACAAAATGTTTTGTTATTTAACTCACGCATGAAGCTCTTTCCGGGACAGCTTCGTTCGAGATGGTCCGGGCCGTTCCGGATCCACCAAATATATCCTTGGGGTGCGGTTGAGTTAGAAGATCCACATACGAATGAGTGTTTCCGCGTCAACGGAAGCAGGGTTAAACCGTACTTGGAATCCGCGCCAATTCCGGCCAAAGTGGATGTTATCTACTTTGACGAGCCGTGATCTGATTGAGGTAACTGGGTCGGGCCGTCGACCGTAAATTACAAAGCGCTTGTTGGGAGGCAACCCAACGTATTTTATGCATTAGTGTAGAGAGTGTGTTTTAAATACTGTTGTGTGCGTTTTTAATTCTGTTTTGTTATCTGAGGGGTGAGAGAGCGAGAATTTGATATTTGAATTGAGTTTCCGCAGGATTACAGGTTATTACGCGATTCGGACTCCCCTTCTTGATGTGCGTAGACATGGAAAAGCGCGCATCGGAGTCCGGACGTAAAATAAAGGCGGAATTTGAGCGAGATATGATCACGAAGAGATTCCCGAGGATGTTGAAAGCGTGTCACGAAAAATTGGCTCAAGAAAAAGAAAATGGAACAAGGAATTCAAAGCTAAGGAACCTCGAAGGTGAAGCAAACGAAGCGGATCGGAAAAAAAAAAGTTTGAAGCTGGAGTCAGGGGTGTTCGTGCGAACACCCCTCTTGTTCGCACGAACAAATGGCCCCCAAAAACTCACTGCCCGAAATTAGGAACAAAAAATTGTGCTCACAGGAACAATGTTCGTGCGAACATATTTTTGTTCGCACGAACAGGGGCAAAAGGGGGTTTTCGACGTTTATTGAGGGCCAAAGAGGAAATTTGGGTAACTTTTTGATGTTTCATCGGGCTATACAGGGGCTGTTCTTCACCTTCCAACTCTCTGCAACCCGATCGAACAGAGAACCACTCCAACTCTCTGCAACCCGATCGAATCACCGTGCTCTGGCGTGTTTCCTCGCGGCTTCATCCTCCGGCGACCTCTCTCTCACACCGGCGGCTCTTTCTCACTCCGGCGAACCCAGCAACCCATCTTCTCTCTCTCCTTCGAATTCACGCCACCAACGACCACCAACACCACCGGCCCAAATTCCGGCGGTGTTGAGGTGGTTTTCAGGCCGACTGTAAATCCGGCGGCTCTCTCTTCATTCCGGCGACCACATAGACCCCCAAACCAGCGGCAGCAGCCCATTCCCTCTTCCACCCGACGGCTATCTCACCACATAGCCATCACCGCGACCAACTACCCTCAGATTCACCGGCGTTTGTGGTTGTTTTCAGGCGAAATACACACACCTCCAACACCACTACATCGGGGTTGAGAGGAATTGAAGGATTAAATTCAGAATTGGGGAAGAACAACCCACCTAGAGTTTTTTTTTGAAAAATTGTGAAATTGAAGAACAAGGCCACCAATTCAGCTTTCGACGAAGAAGAAAGAATTGACGGGGACAACAAGGAGAGGCTAGGGCATCACTCAATTGGAAAAATTCAGCGGAAGAATTCGGCGTCCAAATCGGGTTCTTGTTGAAAATTTCTGCAATCTCTTTCGTCGGTACTCCTAAACTCTCTCTTTAATTACGTGCTTTCTTCGCTTTAGTTGTTGAATTGCTTTGTTAAAAGGAGTTGTTGAGTTGGATTGTTAAGTTGAATTTGTGGAATTGCTAGTTGTTGGACTTGCGTTATTCGAGTATAATGTCGAAAATAAAAGCCGCTACTTTTGACGACCCTATCTTACACCCCCTTAGGAGAGTAGGGCCATCAAACGTAGATGAAATGGTAGTCGACGACCCACCTATCGTACCACCTGAAGAGCCCGCGTATGTGGTGCCGGAATCTCCGCCACACCGCATACTCAACAAACCAATGCCCCCTAGACCCCGTTTGAGAAAGGGTAGGTCGGACAAACGGCTAAAGATAGCCAATGCAAATGTGTCGCCAACTAAGTATTGCACATATCGGTTCGTGAGTTTTCAAGCTCACGTTGCGTCGTTTCGCGACCGATACCTTAAGCTAAGAGGTGCGGCCACGAAACCCTACCCCATAGACGAAGATAAACTCATGCCTACCGAACTAATAGCCATTCATGAACGTGAGCAGTTACATAAGTGGTTTGAGTTGTGTGAACCGTGTAGTTCTCAAGTTGCGAGGGAGAGTTACGTTAATCTCCGGTTTGGGGACGAGGGGGAGAGCAAGGACGATAGGATGGTGTATTGTCGGGGAAATTAGGTGCGGCTAACACCGGAGATCATTAGCAAAGCCCTTCAATTTACAGAGTTGGACCCCAATACCCCTTGTGCGTTACACGACATGCTTAGGCGACCCGATGTAGTCCCTATGGTCAATGACTTTTGTTTTCCGGGTGAGGGGGCGGATCCTTAGGATAAATCGAAGGCCGAGGTGACAATGTGGACGGTGGAGAAGAAGTGCCTCTTCCCTCGTGCTAGGTGGGTTTGTGAGATGCTTGAGCATTGGGTCTTAGTCATCACACCGAACCCCCGATTCACATTCCGTCATTGTTGCATGTCCATGTGTGTTTGGTTAGGTCAGCGGGTTGACATTCCTCGCATGATTTGGCTAAACATCATGGCACGCAAATCGGAGAGAAATAGGATGGCCCCGGGTCACACATGTTTGTTGACCAAATTGGCTAGCGACGCCGGGGTAGACGTAGGGGAGATGGACATCTTGCCACCCACTAAGCGCGAGTGGTCAAAGGATTTGCAACCCTCTAGGGCGTCTAGGTATAGGAAGGGTAAGGAGAAGGTAGGTGAGTCTTCGAGCACCGATACACTTCTGCAGAGCATGCATAAGATGATGTTAGAGTCTAAGACGGAGAATGAGAGGCGGTTTGCTCATGACTGAAGCAGGCGAAAGAAGTTAGGAGCCTCCGTAGAGACTCTAGGGAAGTGGGTAGCTCAGTTGGCTCATAAGAGCAATGTGGACCTAGACCCTAGCCCTGACAGTGAGCTCTTGTGGTACGAGTCGAGCGATTTCGATGAGGCCGGTTCGGCAGACGAGGAGCCTGGTTCGGCAGACGAGGGGTCTGAGGATCAGGGTTCCGAGTCCGAGTAGATCCACCACCCCTCACATTAGAGATGCTGAGTCCTCGGTTTTACTTCTAAATTCGTTGAGGACAACGAAGCAGTCTAGTGTGGGGGGATTTTTAGTCTTAACTAGCCAGTCCGTGTCTGCATTAACCTGTCACATATAGATTGTTAGTTTGTATTGTGTCATATTTGTGGTCCATGTCGTGTCTATTTATAGTGGCGTATTGTGATGTTATTAGCTCTCTATATATGTGTTAGTTGTTTAATTTTTGTTGCACGTTTACTTAATTGAGTCCACCTACCTGAATCGAGTCAGTTTCGAGTCTTCTTTCGTGTTTGGCCTTGCATTTAGAGTTAGGATTTATATATATATAAAAAAAAATATAGAAAAAAAAAATCAAAAATCAAAAAATTGAAAAATCCAAAAAAAAATTTAAAATAGAAAATTTTGAGAAAAAGGCAATCGAAAGAGGTTAGAGTTTGATAAATCGCGAAGTGTGAGGACTTTAGGCGTAGAGAATGATTTGCGACCGAGAGTGACGACGTTAGTCCCCCCTAGTAGGTATAGAGAGACTTTCTTTACGGGAGTGCCTACCTATTTTTAACACTTACGTGATTTTCAAAGCCAATGTGTGTGCCTATTTTCTTACAAGAGCTGAGCTAGGTGTGAGCTAAACAAGTCGAACATCCATGTGTACGTCTTAGGTAGTCGCCAACCGGCCTCGTAGTGGCACACGAAACAGCTGTGCGAGAACGTGTATTAGAGCACTCACTGCTTTTAGAACTCACCTTGTAGTAGGGGAGAGCGCGGACCGGGTTGGGCGGGTACGAGTCGTATTTTCTACCCAACCCAATGATCCCGGGTAGGCCTATCCACAACCCATACCCAATCGAGTAACTCCCAAACCCAAACCCAATCGAATTCCTCGGCTCGGACCGGACCGGACCGGTTTTAGCGGGTTTAAAAAACAAAATGATGACTCAAAATTTCCACTGTGAATTGGAAATATCAGCCTAAGTATAGACATTTACTGTCAAATTTATGCATAATAACGACTTGCATCCGATAAGAAAACACATCTCCACATTACAAGTTTATATAACTACATCGACAAAAATATGTTACAAGAATATCCAACATCATACATTTAATTACAACAATTCAGCAACCCCCATAAAGTGGAGCAAGAGATCATTCAAGTGTCCTGTAAAACACAATCTAAAAAATAGTTTTGGATTTTTTGAACATGTACGGGGCGGGGCGGGTTGAAACGGGTTTATTAATATAGTACCCATGCCCCACCCGAATTTGGCGGGTATTTGTTAAATCAACCCATAATCAATCATGTAATCCGGGTTTGACTCTTTTACGGGGCGATTCGATTCGGACCGGCCGATTTGGACCGGTTTGGCGGGTTTTTGCTCAGCCCTACCTTGTAGGACCATTAGACGCCCCAATTTGAACCTTGGATTCTTTGCTAGCCTTCGGACCTAGGGTGACGATTCTTGGCCTTCATCATAAATTGATTAGAATCACCACTTTAGTGCGTCATGAGGGGGTTGTGTAGTTGAGGGGGTTCGATGAGGGAGTGATTATACATTTCGTTTAGTTCTACGTCTCGCTTGCACTTCATTGATTATCTACGAGGGGATGCGAGGGTGAGTGAGTAGGCTTGCGCACTTCGGTGTGGCGGTGTTCCATGCCACTACATCATGGACACAGTTGTGGAGAGCCGTGAGTGCGTGAATCTAATACGCACGAAATTGTGTTGGGAGAACTTAATTGGTGGATCGTGCTAGGTACCGGTTTTGATTACTTTGGTGTAGGAGGATCGGTTGGATTAGGCACGAGATACATTCATCTTCGGGACTACTTGAGAGGGGATATGGTTACATTCGAGTGTGGGGGTGTCGAATTTTGACTTCGGACATTGAGTGTGAGCTTGCGACGACTCCGCCCCCACACATGTACTTCATTGATTTTGCGGCTTGGACTTGACATGGACTTTGATCGAGTTAGGAGGAGATGATATTTTTATATGATATTCATTCATCGATTTACGTGTTTCCTTCTCCTAGCATATTTGATTGTTATTTGAAGACCACTCGGATATTATTGTTGGATTGTGATGGTATTTTGAGAGAATTGTGAAAAAAAAAACAAAAACAAAAAAATAATATAAAAAAAAAGAGAGAAAAAGAAAAAGGAGAGATGAAATAAAGTTGAGTCGGAATTGAATTGGAACGAGTGGTGGAACTACTTTGACGACGACGGTTCACGTTTCATGCACGACAAACGACGATGGCCACGGAGATCACTAGTGTACCGGGGTTTGAGGGAATTGAGGGCCGGAGGTGGTGAGCTTTGGGTTTTGGTTCCTATCATCGTGGTGAGGGTGTGTGAGATGTGGGATTTGATGTGAGAATGTGACGCTTAGGACTTGATTTCGACGAGATTATCTTTATGTCCCTAAGCCTCATCATGTGAAAACCGTTAGCGGATTAGGAGCTCGGACCTTGGATGTGGCTTTGCCTAGCGTAGTCTCTTATTTCGTGGCACACGCGAAGAGGTAGCGTACTCTTGTACTTAGTAAAGTTAGGCTTTCTATACTAACTAGGGGAGAGTCTCGTTGTCGAATTTAGTTTCAACTCATGCTTTGTTCCTAGGATTCTCATCACTTCATGATAATCGATTTAAGCCAATGGAGATTGCCCGATCTCAAACAAAAAGATAAAAAGTGCGTTTTTTGTATATATGTGTTTGTGTAGGATCGAGTCGTAGCTTGCATTTGCATCATATTGTTGCATTGTCGAGTCTTGTGTCGTTATTGAGTCGGCTAGTTAGGATTTGTATGCAACGGTGCTTCTAGTAAGTATGCAATTCTCGACTCGTATCACTTGTAGGGTTGTGTTTCATTGGAGGGTGTTTTTGGATGGATTGTGGTCGGATTTTGATTGGACTTTGATTGGATTGCTTGGGACGCGCAATAGGTGAGTGTGGGGGTGTTTGATAACTCTCTTTTAGGAGTTATTTTTATACTTCCATATTATTTGTAATAGGCTTATTTCACATGATTTATATGTTATATTTGCACAAATATGTGAATTTGACAATTTCTAAGCCTAAGAGTGAAAAGTTGTGTTTCTAGCTTATTTGTGCATGTTTTCTCTCATATTTGCTATGATAATTGCACGGGTTGTTTAGTGTTGTGTATCTCAGGTGAAATAGGTGCAATGGAGCTTATGAGATGCTTGGATATGCTTGGAATGGAGCTAGATGAAGAGGAGAAAGGGAGATGCACAAACGAAGAAAAGTTGGAAAAGTCACACAGGACCAGCCTGAACTCTTTTCGATGCCCAGGAAAATCTACAAAGAATTTTGAAGCAAGGCTTGCGGCATTGGAAATTAGACATCCGTAGCTTTCCAAAGGTATATGGTAGGCTCGAAGACGAGTCCGTATGAGGGAGATACAGCCCGCGCAAAATCAGCAAATAATTCTCTCTGGGAATTACAAAGTAGAGGGGCTGAAGTGCAATTTCGGCTTGTTTTCATTAAAAAGCGTGCCCAGCTGGTAAAAAACGGGGAGGACGACCTAAGAACGATATATTCACGCATCTTTGAAGTCTTGGGAGCTAGAGAAGAAGGGAGACAAAGCTTGGAGCTTGGGAGATCATCAACATTGAAGATTTTAGCGTTTGATCATCTTTTCTTCTTCTATTCTTCATGAACTTCATTATTTCGGATATGTTGAACACTATTATGTCTAGCTAAACACTTTAAGCTAGGTGATTGATGAGAAACTAGGGTTTGAAGAAGTTTTTCCGGATTTTGGACATGATACATGCGTTTGCTTAAAGTTTATGAATGTTCTACTTATCTTACATATTCTTGTACTTTATTCTTAGTATTCTTGGCTTGATCACCCTTAGGATACTAGTCGTTGAGATTGTTGCACGAAAGTGAACTTTTTGATACATGTTAAAGAATATTGTAGGTGATCTCGTAGTTTCTTGAGACCGAGAGGAGATAGAAACTTGATTAATCGTGTGAGGGTAGTTTCGATTGATTGTTGTTAGAACTTAGTGAATTCGGTGGACCGATAGGACCCGGTGAACGAGCCTAACAAATCAATTAGATTGTAGTAGTAGACGGAGGTGGACCGAGAGGACCCGAAATCTATTGTTTACACAAATTCACGTGAGATCGAGAGAAGATCGTGATGAGCATTACCTGATATAACTAGAACGTGAGTAGAGTGTTTCATGCATAATTCCGGAAATCGTTAACAAACCTAGGGACATCAATTGCCTAGTTCTTTCTTATTAATCGTATTACATCACAATTTATCTTCGTTTAAAGTGAAAATTCTCCAAAAATATTTAGTTACTTGTCATTTAATTTTAGTCGCTTGTTTGTGGGCGACAACTTTATAAAATCCAAAACCTTCTTACCGGTTACGTAGATATCTCATAATTACTTTCTAGTTAACCAATAATCGTAAATTCCCTTGGGTTCGATACTCGGAGTCGTAAAAGACTCCACTTACTACTTGTCCGCGCACTTGCGTATACGCGCTAGTAATTCGCGTCACCTAGTAATTATATTATTATGAAAGATGGAAAACCCATAATAAGTTCATTGGCTAGAAACCCATGCTAAGGTAAGATAGTAAATTTTAATGGGTACATGTAAATATTATTGGAGTGAATTTTAGTTTAAACGTTCGAATGGATCATAATTTGACGCTCTGAGATTTAGTTATCGTCACCAACCATACGAGAATAAATAAATAAATAATAAATATTCGACTATGTGTACGGGTACCTTTGCAGAGAGCTGTTGTTGTACATAGTAGGGGCACTCGTCATTGAGAGCGTGTTGTTTCGCAGAAGGCGTATAGATGGTGTGCAGGCGAGCATGTTTTATGCAGGCTACACTAGGTAATTGTTTACGGAAGTAAAATACAGGACATTGCTAAGATGTATGATTATTGAAGGAGAAAGGGGGACTGGGGAGGGAGTGGACACAATGAACACTAATACTGTGAAACAAATTGTAGCATATGTTATAGCCATGCATTGGCTGACGGCACTTTTATCGGCCATAAATGCCCGAGGTAGATAGTCGTTGATTTTCTTAGTTCTGCAGTGAAATCTTTGTTTCCAGGATGGAAATGACGTCAGGTAGATAGTAGTTGATTAAGTTAGTTGATGTAGCTTGGAATTGCGGATTGTTGGCACCTGGGCAGTTGCAGATGAGCAGTCTGATGGACGAGAAGTTGGAGAAAACAAGTAGGCTCATTGTGCGATCCCAATGAAGTATGCGACGTATGCTTACCTCATTTGTTCTTGGTGTTTTTGATGGAACAGATTGTCACCTGATGTACGGGGCCTGCTGGTGTAGATGAAGCACGCAGTTGGCTCCGAAATTTATTTGCTCGATAGTCCAGTTGACCCAAATAATCCTAGCCCCTACGTCGGCATCTGGCATGTGCATCTCAATTGGCTCGAGGTGAAGGTTGTCCTGGTTGTGTCCATGGTTGGCAGGATGAGATGATCGACGGACTAACCGTTAGAACGTCAAAGTCTGCACGCGTACAATTGAATAGAATAATATTATGAAATTGTGCAAGTAAAAAATAAGACGAAGAAAAAAATTGCATTAAAGTAATGGAGGGATATTGCAGTTTGGTAGTGTAAGTAAATTACTCTTGCTGGCAAAGATGAACTATGGATAAGAGTAGCAATGCATGTACTTATAGAGATTGTATATGTAGATGGCGGTGTAGGTTGTGTACTTCACCCGTGACTGAAAATAGGTCTCGTGAATATTGGTTTGTAGTACTCCGCAATCAGCAGATATCTAGAATTATACATGTGATTGAATGGTGCTATCTGTTGGAGGTTGAAGGGAAAAATTGAAATGAGCAAATTTGTAATCACGTGGTTTTAGGTTTTTGCCCCGTTTGTTACTTTATCCATTACACATATGCATACAAATATGTTGTCAGATATTGTGTTCTACAATTTCCTAAGTGATTTTTCAAGATGGGGAGTGACTCTGACAAATGTTTGATTCGCATGTTGAATTTGAAAGTGTTTAGAAGTAAGCTTGTCACATAGCACTTGTGTCCTGTTAGTTTTGTAGAATGGAGATAAAGTATATGGACGACAACTCAATTCAAAATCCTAATCCGAATCCTGTCCTTAGAAAAGTGTAACAGATTAACTCCAGTTCAGATGTTGAAATTTTACCGGAAGCCGTTACAAAATTTCATTTCGACTGATTCTCTTGGGTCGCTTGCTTTTGGTCTCTACATTTTTGTTGATTTTAGTGCTCTGTAGTTAGAAAATATATCAAGGAATACATGTAATACCCCGCGAATTTCTAGGGTTTAAAAGCATCATTTTAAACTTTTGGTGTCAAAACGTGATTTTTCTCGTATACCAGTATCACTCGGTATCTCGCAGAGAGTTATGTTTTGGTTCAATATTGCCAAATTAGAGATCACTTGAGAATTTTGAAATGATTTGTAAAATAACTCAAATGTTGAGGAAATAATAAAAATTCAAAAATATATACTCCTCTAATTCTCCTTATTTCCCCTAATTTTGTGAGAATATCAATTTCACCCCAAGTGCATGTAAGCCACTTGGAAGGATCAACTTGCCACCTCATGGGTGAGGTGGCAGCATGTCCCACTCCTCCTCCACTAAAGGGTTCTAGAGACATCATGACCATATACAATTATGGGGGGCGGATCTTCTTCAAGCTTCAGGGAACCATCTGCAAAAATAACATCACCACCGCTGCAACACTACCCCCAGTTCACCGGGGACAAACTGCTACCCCTGAAGATCCTATTGATACGAGGAGCAAAAGCCTCAACACCGTTTGTTGAATCAACCCACAACAAAGGAGAATTTTGGGGATGAGTATCATGAGCCCTAGCTCGGGTTTGGATTAAATTATCTCCGTCTGTAATGAGTCGTTTGAAACAATCATCCTAGTTGTCATTATGAAACCCAGGCGAACCCAACGGACCTTCGTGGAGCCCCTATCTCGCCGGTTTACTCCATTGTCGCCGGAAACTGGGAAGGAAGTTGACGGTTTCTATCGCCGCTACCGGAGCTACGGTAATGCTCCGACTCTTGCTGATTCCTTGAGTTGAATTGCTTCATTATGATCCCTGGAAAGATACAAATTCTGTGTTGATATGGTGACCTGAAATTCCCTCTAAACACCCTGAATTCTATCCCAAAGATTGCAGCAAAAAAACTATGTTGAGCACCACCATGATTATGTCCTGTAAATTACTAGCCTCTTGTCACTGCCATATCTTGCTCTCCTCTTTGACAAAATCTTACTCTATTTGTTCCTGTATAATCCTTGCACTCTAGATTAAACCGGTACCCTGAATTCGCTCATGGTCTGAATCATTTTATGGAGTTAACACGTATGTCATGCTAGTCTGGAACATTATGCTTGTTATGCCTTTGATTTGGAAGATAATACTATCTTTCTATTCCATTCCATGAACTCTCAAAATGGTTGGGACCTGCAATATATGTAGGTCATAGGCGAAGCTCTTCCTCACCCCCTCTATGGTAAAAGGAAAAAGAAGAAAAAAAGTAACATGCAGTGTATTTGGTGGGTAGGATGCTGGAGAAAACAAAAATTTCGATTTCTATTAGCAATCAACTAAAATAGAATTTGTTGAAAGACAACAAGGTTAAGAAAAGTAGAAATTTGAAAACCTCAATTTGGTAAAAGATGGTTTAGCCAGGAAAAAGGGTGTTCTGCTCCCCACTTATTAGCTTCTCCATAATATGTCGTCTCTTTGTTCTTTACGGTTATTTTTGTTCCACTCCCGTTTTACCATAATTTTCTCATACCCTAGGAGTTATCGGATCATTCGTACCGAAAAATGGTACGCTAGCAATCCTTAATGGTAAATTTGACGATCCATATTCTTTTCGCCATTTTCATCTAAAGTTTCTATAGGAAAGAATATTAAAGCTTAATCTGCTAAGTTGTATGCATTCTTGAATTTTCAATCCAAAATACTACATATATTGAGTAGTTTGATCGGTCATGATCTAGATTTATTAAAAGGAGTGATGGTCGTGATAGTTTCGACTGTTTTTCTGTCCCGCTCAGATGTAATTAATCTGGTTAAGGGGATCTTATGGCTTGAGACTTGCCCATTGTGCTTTAACTATCTCTTTTATTTATTAATATGCTTTTAACTAGAGAATAGTGGGTATATTTCTTCCCCAAAATGGCCAAAATCTGAGCTTCAAATGAGTAACTAAAACAACCCCACTTCAGAATATGCTCTTGGCAATTTGATTAGCTCTTGTACATAGTCTAGGAGGCATTGACAAACTGAAATAAGAAGAAAACTAAGTTTTTTACAATACACTCCTCGAATAGGATTATCCATTTGTTAAGGCTTCCCCACAGGTAAAGAAAAGCATCGAGGATATTGGTATATAATTGTATAAGCAATGATATAATCTAAGCGCAGTACCTTATAAAGTCGCCCAACAAACAATTTCAAGTAAGCTTAGAGTGGCTTTGTTGCCCAAACATTGTTTTACTGAAATTTCGCACTCTGCTCCAAGTCGTGATATGTTATATGAAATGGTTAATTTGAGAATTATTAAGGAATCATGTTCTGAAATTTATTTTAATCCTTGTGCTTGCATGTGACGTATTGAACTTGCAGTTTGTATGTGGCCTTATATGAGCATTGGCAGATTGTGGTTTATCCAAGGACTCTGTGACTCATGTTCTCTGATTTATATATTTTGAGATAGAAATAAATAAACTCGAGAGTTTAACCCATGCTTTGAACTACCCAATGCACCCTCTTAATATCTCTAAAAATGACAAGCAAAGTTCAGCCCTGTGACTTCGTAAGAATTTTTGAACCAAAATGACCTTCTTGATTTTTTTTAGAATGACGTAGCGTTTCCTAAGGTCAAGTTTGACCAAGTTTAACTTTTTGAAACCTTGTTGGCCTGAGTTGTATAAGAGGGGAAAACTGACAATTTTGCAATAGTTTGAGTTGAACAGTCAAATCATAGCTCGTGACATGGACTCATGCCTTTGTAACAATTTTATAACATCTGGAGTTAGTATGCACATGTCTGGGCTGAAATTTACTAACAGTCAATCATCAAGGCTTTTCTGCGGTTTTGCTAAATTATAGGGTCCTTAGTGCAATTAAGTAAAAGTTACAGTTTTCAATACTAAATGTATCAGGAAGGGTTAGGGATCATAATATTGTATTAATGGGCTCGATTGAGTATGAGTGGAGGGTTCAGGCACATTCAAGGACTGTAGTGAAGAGACTGGGTTATCAAGGGCAAAATAGTACATTTGATTGGACAGTCTGCATGGAATCTACATTATGCATTCTATCTCATTTAGAGGACATGTTTTAATAACATATACACTTGAATTGTGTAGTGGTTGTTGGAATATGGAAACAGCTCCGCAAGCCAGGAAATTAGGCTAGATATCAGGAAAGCACACGAGGAGCTGCGAAATAGACTCAAACAGACAGCTGCCACTATTACATATCTATCATACTTAAGATATAACTGCAAGCTTTCTCTCTCAAGTTTCCAGTTTCTTTAATCATGTCCCATAACAGAAATGTTAGTACTTAACTCCTTGCTAGGTCATTTATGTGCCTTAACGGAGGACACTCTCGTGAGTCTGGGGTCTTATAAAATATTCCCCAGCTATGAGGGGTGGGGGTGTTACAAATGGTATCAGATCATTGGTTATGTGAAGAGACATAATTGGGAACATAATATGTGGATAGTATTTTGAAAGTTATACTGTATAGGAAACAAGACAAAGGGTGAGTGCACTGACAAGAGTGTTATATGTGTCTTTCTTTGCCAAATAGGCCTATGTAGTGGAACCTGAGGCGGAGGTTCATAGATATTGTAGTGCATGATTTTAAAAATAGTATGGATCTGAGAATGGACAATGAAGTGTGGATGACATCGGTGCCAGAATGATTTGGATTCGAGGGAAATGTTGACTCAAACATAGTTGTTGGCTGAGTTATTTCATGAATTACAGGGAAGCGGACACATGTTACTGAGACGAAATTAGAAAGAGTGATTCTTTGGTATTATAATTTTCTTCGGACGTCTGGGCTGTGGCTACAGACATGAGTATTATAATTATCTTCGGACGTCTGGGCCATGGCTACAGACATGAGTATTATAATTGTCTTCGGACGTCTGGGCTGTGGCTACAGACATGAGAACGATAATTGTCTTCGGCCGTATGGGCCGTGGCTACAGACATGAGTATGATGAATGGCTATCCTGGATATGATCGAGAAGAACCAATATCATGATTACAAACAACACGAATTCCTAATAGGTTGACATAGAGAACGACAAAGACATAAAGGTGAAAGAACATTGAAAAAGTAAATTGAGACTACGTTTGAGACTGGAAGAGCAAGTCACTGAACTGGAGAGAGCAGATCATGTTAGAAGGACTACAAAATAGTATAAGATCTTCGGGGACGAAGATTCTTTTAAGGGGGTTAGAGTGTTATACCCTGCGAATTTCTAGGGTTTAAAAGCATCATTTTAAATTTTGGTGTCAAAACGTGATTTTTCTCGCATACCAGTATCACTCGGTATCTCGCAGAGAGTTATGTTTTGGTTCAATATTGCCAAATTGGAGATCACTTGAGAATTTTGGAAAGATTTGTAAAATAACTCAAATGTTGAGGAAATAATGAAAATTCAAAAATATCTACTCATCTAATTCTCCTTATTTCCCCTAATTTTGTGAGAATATCACTTTCACCCCAAGTGCATGTAAGCCACTTGGAAGGATCAACTTGCCACCTCATGGGTGAGGTGGCAGCATGTCCCACTCCTCCTCCACTAACGAGTTCTAGAGACATCACGACCCTCTTCAATTATGGGGGGGGGGGGATCTTCTTCAAGCCTCAGGGAACCATCTGCACAAATAACATCACCACCACTGCAACACTACCCCCAGTTCACCGGGGACAAACCTGCTACCCCTGAAGATCCTCTGTGATATGAGGACAAAAAGCCTCAACGTCGTTTGTTGAATCAACCCACAACAAAGGAGAATTTTGGGGATGAGTATCATGAGCCCTAGCTCGGGTTTGGATTAAATTATCTCCGTCGGTGATGAGTCGTTTGAAACAATCATCGTAGTTGTCATTATGACACCCAGGCGAACCCACCGGAACTTCGTGGAGCCCCTATCTCGCCGGTTTACTCCATTGTCGCCGGAAACTGGGAAGGAAGTTGCCGGTTTCTACCGCCGCTGCCGGAGCTACGGTAATGCTCCCATTCTTGCTGATTCGTTGAGTTGAATTGCTTCATTATGGTCCCTGGAAACTCCTGAATTTATTCCGAGCCTTATAATCCAACTGTAAACAAGAATTAATCAAGCTGGGTTCATGATCTACATGAGTTTTCGGACAAGAACGGGCTCTGCCAACAGAGCTGTATCACTTCTGTTACCCAACCAATTCACGATCTACTTGATGGGTTGTGTTTATGATATATAAAGCTACAAACTCTGTGTTGACATGGTGACCTGAAATGCCCTCTAAACACCCTGAATTCTATCCCAGAGATTGCAGCAAAAAAACTTTGTTGAGCACCACCATGTTTATGTTCTGTAAATTACTAGCCTCTTGTCATTGCCATATCTTCCTCTCCTCTTTGACAAAATCTTACTCTGTTTGTTCCTGTATAATCCTTGCACTCTAGATTAAACTGGTACCCTGAATTCGCTCATGGTCTCAATCATTTTATGGAGTTAACACATATGTCATGCTAGTCTGGAACATTATGCTTGTTATGCCTTTGATTTGGAAGATAATACTATCTTTCTATTCCATTCCACGAACTCTCAAAATGGTTGGGACCTGCACTATATGTAGGTCATAGGCGAAGCTCTTCCTCACCCCTCTATGGTAAAAGGAAAAAGAAGAAAAACAGTAACATGCAGTGTATTTGGTGGGCAGTTTGCTGGAGAAAAAAAATCTCGACTTCTATTAGCAATCAACTAAAATAGAATTTGTTGAAAGGCAACAAGGTTAAGAAAAGTAGAAGTTTGAAAACCTCAATTTGGTTAAAGATAGTTTAGCCAGGAAAAAGGGTGTTCTACTCCCCACTTATTAGCTTCTCCATAATTTAAAGTATGTCGTCTCTTTGTTCTTTACGGTTATTTTTGTTCAACTCCTGTTTTACCATAATTTTCTCATACCCTAGGAGTTATGAATCGGATCATTCGTACCGAAACATGGTACGCTAGCAATCCTTAATGGTAAATTTGGCGATCCAGATTCTTTTCGCCATTTTCATCTAAAGTTTCTATAGGAAAGAATATTAAAGATTAATCTGCTAAGTTGTATGCATTCTTGAATTTTCAATCCAAAATACTACATATATTGAGTAGTTTGATAGGTCATGATCTAGATTGATTAAAAGGAGCGATGGCCGTGATAGTTGCGACTGTTTTGACGTCCCGCTCAGATGTAATTAATCTTGTTAAGGGGATCTTATGGCTTGAGACTGGCCCATTGTGCTTTAACTATCTCTTTTATTTACTCATATGCTTTTAACTAGAGAATAGTGGGTATATTTCTTCCCCAAAATGGCAAAATTAGAGCTTCAATTGAGTAACTGAAAAAACCCCACTTCAGAATATGCTCTTGGAAATTTGATTAGCTCTTGTACATATTCTAGGAGGCATTGACAAACTGAAATAAGAAGAAAACTAAGTTGTTTACAATACACTCCTCGAATAGGATTATCCATTTGTTAAGGCTTCCCCACATGTAAAGAAAAGCGTCGAGGATATTGGTATATAATTGTATAAGCAATGATATAATCTAAGCGCAGTACCTTATAAAGTCGCCGAACAAACAATCCCAAGTAAGCTTAGAGTGGCTTTGTTGCCCGAACATTGTTTTACTGAAATTTCGCACTCTGCTCCAAGTCGTGATATGTTATGTGAAATGGTTAATTTGAGAATTATTAAGGAATCATGTTCCGAAATTTATTTTAATCCTTGTGCTTGCATGTGACGTATAGAACTTGCAGCTTGTATGTGACCTTATATGAGCATTGGAAGATTGTGGTTTATCCAAGGACTTTGTGACTCATCTTCTCTGATTTATATATTTTGAGATAGAAATAAATAAACTCGAGAGTTTAACCCATGCTTTGAAATACCCAATGCACCCTCTTAATATCTCTAAAAATGACAAGCAAAGTTCAGCCCTGTGACTTCGTAAGAATTTTTGAACCAAAATGACCTTCTTGATTTTTTTTTTGAGAATGACGTAGCGACTCCTAGGGTCAAGTTTGACCAAGTTTAACTTTTTGAAACCTAGTTGGCCTGAGTTGTATAAGAGGGGAAAAATGAAAATTTTGCAATAGTTTGAATTGAACAGTCAAATCATAACTCGTGACATGACCTCATGCCTCTGTAACAATTTTATAACATATGGAGTTAGTATGCACATGTCTGGGCAGAAATTTACTAACAGTCAATCATCAAGGCTTTTCTGCAGTTTTGCTAAACTATAGGGTCCTTGGTGAAATTAAGTAAAAGTTACAGTTTTCAATACTTAATGTATTAGGAAGGGATAGGGATCATAATATCGTATTAATGGGCTCGATTGAGTATGAGTGGAGGGTTCAGGCACAGTCAAGTACTGTAGTGAAGAGACTGGGTTATCAAGGGCAAAATAGTACATTTGATTGGACAGTCTTCATGGAATCTAAATTATGCATTCTATCTCATTTAGAGGACATGTTTTAATAACATATACACTTGAATTGTGTAGTGGTTGTTGGAATATGGAAACAGCTCCGCAAGTCAGGAAATTAGGCTAGATATCAGGAGAGCACACGAGGAGCTGCGAAATAGACTCAAACAGATAGCTGACACTATTACATATCTATCATACTTAAGATATAACTGCAAGCTTTCTCTCTCAAGTTTCCATTTTCTTTAATCATGTCGCATAATAGAACCGTTAGTACTTAACTCCTTGCTTGGTCATTTTCTTCTTTTATTCGTTCTTCGTTCGTGAGGTGGTTTGACATAACAAACTGGTATCAGAGCCAAGGTTGACGGTGTTTCAAGATCAAGATCAAGGCGGAGCAAAGCTAGGGTTTCAAAACTTGGTGAAATCAAAGCTAGGGTTTTGTGATCTAGGTGGAGCACGCGACTAGGGTTCAAGATCAACCAAGAACGATGTCCGGATCGATGTTGAAGATCGACAGGTTCACTGGAGGGAACAGCTTCAGTCTGTGGAAGATAATGATGGAGGCTTTGCTCAAATCGCAAGGCTTGTGGGCACCTTTGACCGCGGATAAGGGAGGCATGAATGTTGCATCAGCGGAGTTCAAGGCGATAGAGGAGAAGGCACACGCAACGATTATGCTGTGCTTATCGGATGACGTGATCATCGTGATCGCAGATCAGAAGGAAGCAGCGAAGCTCTGGCTCAAGTTGGAGAGTCTCTACATGATGAAGAGTCTCACTAGCAAGTTGATGCTAAAGCAAAGGCTCTTCACCCTGCGGATGCTCGAAGGTACGGCTCTCAAGGACCATCTTGATCAATTGAACACAATTATGTTAGATTTGCGTAATATTGGCGAGAAGGTGGAGGATGAGGATGCTGCACTTTTGTTATTGATCTCGTTACCTCCATCATATGAGAACTTCGTGCAGTTGTTCATTGTGAACAAGGACGACTTATCCCTAGAGGAGGTGAGATCGGCACTCCATGCTAGGGAACTGCGCCATAAGGGTGCATGCACAGGTATAGAGGACCATGCTTCCGGACTGATGGCAACGGCGGGAAGCAAGAAGGGTAAGAAGAACAAGAAGAAGCAGTTCTCAGGCTCTAAGTTACCCAAGGATGTCTGTGCCTTTTTTCAAGGAAAAGGGGCACTGGGAGAGAGATTGCCCGAAACGAGGTCAACAGGGGCAGAATGGATCCGCAGCCGTAGCAGAACAAGGTAACTCGTCTGAGGATGATTACGTTCTAATGGCGGATGTTGTCACGCACTCTCAGGATGCGTGGGTCCTTGATTCTGGAGCTTCCTATCATATTTGCTCTAACAGGGAGCTATTCTCGACGTACGACCAAACGGATGGAGGGTCTGTCTACATGGCAAACGGAGCCATCTGTAAGGTGATTGGGAGCGGCTCAGTTAGATTGAGGACGAATGAAGGGAAGTTATGTACCTTGGAGCAGGTCAGACATGTACCACTTATTAAGAAGAATCTGATCTCCTTGAGTCTACTCGACAGCAAGGGATACAGTTTCAAAGGTGAATGTGGAGATCTACAAGTCTGCAAGGGTTCTAAGGTGATACTCAAGGGAGTCAAGAGCGGGACTTTGTACATGTTGCAAGGTTCGACGATCACAGGTTCTGCTGGAGTTGTCTCAGCCGAGATTAAGGAAGCTGATCTAACCAAGCTGTGGCATACGAGGCTCGGTCATATGAGTGAACGTGGAATGCAGGAACTTCACAAGAAGGGATATCTCACCGGGCATGCGCCCAAGAGCCTAGGGTTTTGCGAGCACTGCGTGTATGGGAAGCTACAACGTAGCAAGTTCCCTAAGGCGGTTCATAGAACGAAAGGTACTCTTGATTATATCCATTCGGATTGCTGGGGTCCATCTCGAGTCGAGGCGATTGGAGGATACAGGTATTTCCTAAGCATCATAGACGACTACTCCAGGATGACTTGGATCTTCATGATGAAGCACAAGAGTGAAGCCTTCGCAAGATTCAAGGAGTGGAAGACACTAGTAGAGAATCAGGTGGGAAAGAAGGTGAAGAGGCTGCGCACGGAAAACGGCTTAGAGTTCTGTTCATCAGAATTTGATGGATTGCAAGGATCAGGGAATAGCACGCCATCGCACCGTTCGACACACACCGCAGCAGAACGGTGTAGCCGAGAGAATGAATCAGACACTTTTAGCAAAAGCAAGGTGCATGCTTTCGAATGCAGGTCGTTCTAGAGGTTTTTGGGGAGAGGCAGTTTCCATGGCATGCTATCTCATAAATCGGAGCCCGCACACAGGTATAGGATGCAAGATTCCTATGGAAGTCTAGTCCGGTAATGCAGTGGATTACTCGGATTTGAGAGTTTTTGGTTGTGTTGCCTATTATCATGTTGATGATGGCAAACTAGAACCAAGAGCTAAGAAGGGAGTATTCATGGGTTTCGGAACAGGTGTGAAGGGATACAAGATATGGGCAGACAACAAGATTATACTTAGCAGAAGTGTAGTCTTTGATGAGACTCATATGTTGAAGAACTCCGTGGAGGTGGAGCTTGGAGGTGCGAAGAAGAAGGTGGAGGGAGAGTCGGATCCTACTGATCCTAAGGATTTCGAAATCCCTACACCGCCGCCAGAAGCAGAAGAGGAAGAAGCAGAAGAGTTTGATAGTGAGGATGCGTCTACACCAGAGGAACCGGTTCATCAAAGTATTGCTGAAGGAAGACCAAGGAGAGTCATAAAGCCTCCGGCGAGATACAAAGATGATGGTATGGTGGGATATGCATTACAGGTAGCGGAAGAGGTAGAGGACGAGCCATCCTCCTACAAGGCCGCTATATCTAGTTCTGAGTCAGCACAATGTATTGCTGCAATGGGAGAGGAGATTGAGTCTCTTAGCAAGAACTCGACTTGGGAGCTTGTTAAACTGCTTGCGGGAAGGAAGATAGTCAGTTGCAAGTGGGTTTTCAGAAGAAAGGAAGGAACTGCATCTGGAGAGGGCGTCAAGTATAAGGCAAGGCTAGTTGCAAGAGGGTTCAGTCAGAAAGAGGGAGTTGAGTACAACGAGATCTTCTCACCGGTGGTCAGACATACTTCTATCCGGGTGTTACTAGCTTTAGTGGCACACCAAGACCTAGAGCTTGAGCAATTGGATGTCAAGACAGCTTTCCTGCACGGAGAGTTGGAGGAGGAAATATACATGAGCCAACCGGAGGGGTTCCAAGTTCCCGGAAGAGAGAACCATGTGTGCAAGTTGAAGAGATCTCTCTACGGACTTAAGCAGTCACCGAGGCAATGGTACAAGAGATTTGACAGCTTCATGTTGAAGATTGGTTACCACAAGTGCGAGTATGATTGCTGCGTGTATCACAAAGAGTTGCATAGTGGATCACGTATTTACCTAGTTCTATATGTGGATGATATTTTGATTGCAACTCGAAATATCAAGGACATTAGAGAACTGAAGAGGTCCCTTAGTGCGGAATTCGAAATGAAGGATCTGGGAGCTGCTCGGAAGATATTGGGAGTTGAGATCTATATAGATAGGAAGAAGAAGAAGCTTTTCTTATCACAGCAGGGATACACCAAGAAGATCTTGGAAAGATTCGGGATGTTATCAGCTAAAGCTATAGATACTCCTATGGCAACTAACAGCAAGCTAGGAATGTACACCGTTCAGACTGAGGAGGAGAAGGAGTACATGTCCAAGGTTCCATATGCTAGCGCAGTTGGAAGTCTCATGTATGCTATGGTCTGTACTCGACCGGACATAGCATTAGTTGTTAGTGTGGTTAGTCGTTTTATGGCTCATCCGGGTAGGGACCATTGGCAGGCGGTGAAACGGATATTCAGGTACCTTAAGGGTACGTCAGACATTGGCCTATGCTATGGGTCACGTGAAAACATCTTGGTAGCTGGTTTCTCGGATGCGGACTATGCAGGGGATATTGACAGTAGAAGATCAATGACAGGCTACATATTTGCTCTGGGAGCATCTGTTGTGAGTTGGAAGGCGACGCTACAGCCGACGGTGACTTTGTCCACCACGGAGGCGGAGTATATGGCTCTAACGGAAGAAGCAAAGGAGGCAATATGGCTTAAAGGTATGGTCAATGATCTAGGGCTACTTCAAGATCAGGCGATAGTCTACTGTGATAGCTTGAGTGCGATTTGCTTGACTCGGAACCAGGTTCATCATGAAAGGACCAAGCATATCGACGTCAGGTATCATTTTCTGAGAAACGAGAGCAGGATCAAGGTGATGAAGGTGGGGACTGCTGACAACCCCGTGGATATGTTCACCAAGCCGGTTCCGGAGAGCAAGTTCCAGCATTGTCTGGAATTGCTCAACATCTTGAGCCAGTGAAGCCCTTCGGGGCATGTCGGACCCGGTGGGGGTCCAGTGAGTCTCTGTGACGAGAGACAATTGGGAGCAGAGAAGACGTAACTTTGTTTACAAGAAGAGGAGCAGCTGTTGTTGACAAGAGAATTCAAGTCAAGGTGAAGACTTATTGAGGAGGTGCCTTGAATGTGTTGAATTAGTCAAAGGCGGTGGAATAATGAGGTAGCAATTGTTAGGAATTGTTTCCATATCAAAGATGGAAACTTATGGGCAGCAAGTTTGTTTCCAATTTGGTTTTGGAAACCTTTGGCCTGTGGATTTCCTCTAGGGTACTGTGTAAAGAAGCTAGTAGTCTCTCTACTAGGTATGCAAAAACATTCTTGTAGTCTTGTTCCTCTTAAGTGAATAAAGAATGCTTTTCCGCCGTGGAGGTAGTTAGCAAATATTTTGCTAGCGAACCACGTAAAATACTCGTGCTCTTCTTTTATTCGTTCTTCGTTCGTGAGGTGTTTTGACATAACAATCTTCTATAATTCACTGATATAAATCTGTTTTGTTTACGACAGATGTACTACTAGATCAACTAAGCAATGTTAGGTACAGCCAGAAAGTAAACTGACAAAATGCTTATTGCAACTTGAAAAAGAGGAATATTAATAATATACCACAAAAATATATTGATAAAGTCTAAATCACTTGGAAGTTTAAATCATAAAACACAGAATCTGAGTAAACTCTAGAAATTCTATTCCTGAATTTTAAATTGCAAAAGTTAAATTATAAACCCAAATGTGTCGTGTTCGTATGTGGTGTAACTTTATAAAATGGTACCCCCAAATCACACAGTAAAAACTTGTTGAAAGTTCTGAATTCATGCATCGGGCTAATAATCATTTTTCTTCAGTTTGTTCTTGCGAAAGTGAACAGACTGGTCATGCAGTAAGACTCGAAAGTTTTTTGTATGGGATGTAGATATACACGCCATCTAAATATATGATGCTTGACATCTAAATAACCCCTCTATGTTTGTTTCCACGAAACGAGACTTAAGCCGGTGACGAATGAAGCTGTAAAATATAAGTTGAAAAGCAAATTGTACCGACAAAAATCAAGTGTAAGAATATATTCACGAGAAATTTTGAGTCTCCACTAAATAATGCACTATTATTGACAAATACCTAGTTATTTCCTGAAAGGACATTAGTGACGATTACAACCGCCGAGTGACAAAATGTTGCCGCTAAGAGCATCTCTAACTGTAAAACTGTCATCAGACTAAAATTTTACATCAGCACTTTTTGAGTTGTTGCTCCACAAAACTTGCCAAGTTGCTAAAAATTAACATGGGAATCCAATTAGAGCATCACAATACACAAACTAGCTACTTTATAGCTAGTTATGTGAACTATCAGACGCGGCTAATTTGGCGCTTCTCTACTATGAAATAGAAGATAAGAGCAAGAAACAGACGAAATTGCAGCTTTTGTAATCATCGCCCTGTTTGGGCCATAACTTTGCCTACATGCATCAGAATTACGCGAGCCACCCAATTTGAAAAGCCCTCGACAAGACGCACAGGGGTCCGATGGAAACGATCTTCGACCCCAAAATCCTCTATTTGACCAGTCAAACGGGCATTGTAAGTGTTTTTTTTAGGGGGGGGGGGTAATATTTCACTTGTTGATTAGGACTCCAGTTTTAACCTGTTTTGGGCCAAACATTCGCGTGCGAGTTTCTTTCAGTAAGGTCAATGTTGTGGGCCAAGGTCAATGTTGTGGGCCAATTTCATGATTTTATAATAATTTCGTAAAATTAGGTTTTTGGCTATAACTACCCGGCTTGTGGACAGAATGCAGCAGTTTTTGAGATTATTGAAATGTTTCGAACCCTATAGACGTTCTTCTCTTGGTTTGTGCCTTTCCAATAGTTAGTTGATCACACACCTCAATTTAATTCGACGTTAGGTTGGTATTAAAGCTCAGTTCGAAGTGGGAGAAAGATTATCATCGACGATGCCTCGTGGACATGCTCGTGGTCGTGGGCAACCATCGGTTGAAGAAATCCCCCCAACGGTAGTGCAAAAGTGAAGACACGATGACGATAGAAGATCTGCAGCGGCATATCATATAATTGACACGGCGCCTGGCGGCGCAAGATCTGCAGGATGACGAAGCCTCAGACCACAACTCTGTGTCTTCGTACGAGAACTTGTACCACTGTGAACCACATGTTCAGGAGTGACGCGATTTCTTAACGCGTATGCGCAAGTGCACAGTCAAGTAATATAGGGGTGGTATTTCAACCCCGAGTTATCGATCCCACGAGGACATACTTTAGATTATTTAATTAGTTCCTTAATTTAGAGTACGGTGTAGGAGAAAATATTTGATTGATTTTAGAAGTAAAATAACAACTAGGCTAATGTGTTTTTTTTTTTTTAAAAAAAAAGATAGATATGGAGAAACTAGGCGATCTCTAGATCACCTAGGGCTGTAGACGATTTCCGGATTATCTGAGTAACACGTTAATTCTATCCTAATCAAGTCAGATAATAGGCTATGACAATATCCTGTCGGTCTCATGTCATTTTACGTCTCGTTTGACTATAATATCCTCTCGGTCTCATGTTGTCTACCGGTCCATTCGAGCAGGTCATCTACTGGTACGATAACGGGTCCTGTCGGTCCACCGTTTCACGAAACAGCGGAATAATCCTACCGAATCTACCCACACTAGGCCAATCCTAACACTTCTCCTTTTCGGTCTCGGTGATTCGGGATTGATGCTCAAGTTCTCTTCACAATTAGGTTGAGTCACTGTCGTGCACTCATCTAATTAACTAGTACGTCCGGGTAGCTACTCCATTCATACTAAAGATTAAGAAAATAACAAGAACGATTGAATTAGAACGATATTAACTTTAAGCATGAATCAACTTGATGAGCCAAACCCTAGTTTATGAACATTAGATCTTCTCCTAAACGTGTCAATAGTCTAGGATTACTAACAATAATAAAAAACTAACATTGATTCAACAAGATGAAATCAAATACGCATGAAACTTGATTCAATCCGGAAAAGTATCATCTACATAAACCATAGGCTCTCATAGAGACGCGTAGCAAAACTAGATTCTATCCGGAAAAGTATCACATCTCTTGTCCTTTCTTTACCAATTCCGAGCTTTGTCTCAATTTCCGAAGTTCGTTTCTCCTCTTCGTTCAGTCTCCGAGTTACGTTTCCTGTCAAAACAACACAAAACACACCCGTGCGATCAAACATGACAAAATAGCATAAAATAACGCGAGAAACGCCCAAATTTGACAATTAACGCTACAAAGCTCAACTTCACAATTCCTCCATATTCACAGTGTAAAACTAACATATTTTACCCGGAAATCACACAAAACGATACACAAACGTAGAATAATTATAACTCTAATACAGAGTTATCAAATCGCCCACACTACTTTTTTCCGCGTGCCGAGCAAAATCAATCCTCACACTACGTTTTAAATCCACCGAATTGCATACAACTTTACTAGCCATGTGACACAAACAACTCACACACACAATGCAATCTACATGACTATGGACAATGTAACTCGATTTTACACAATGCAAAAATTGAAACAACACAATTTTTTTTCTTTTTAGTTAGAGATTGGGCAATCTCAAAAAGTAAACCGACAAGTCATAAGGCTCTCATATTCCCTCGGAAATTCTATAACTTTGGTGATCGGTGGAACTTGCGGCCAGTTTCGTTAGACAGAACGGGCACGGACACAAAATAAGTTGCTTCCGCACACTCATCAAACATATTCCTAGAACTTACCACCCGAGCTATTTATCCACGGGTTGAACTGTTGACGGCTTAGGACAGGTAGGATAGAATATCTAGAAGCGTAGTCCTAGACGTCATGATATAACTCACAAAACCCGATTCTCACACTCCCTCACCAAAATCCAAGGAACCCCACCAAATCTCACTACTCCGGGCCTCATCCCCTCGATCTTGGTACAACGCCGTTCTCGCAGCCACGAATGTGAAAGAGTGATCAAGATCCATAGCTAATCTCCCCTGTCTTCAAGAAATTGAGTTTGAGCTCCTTATTCCATTTACTTTCAATTTATGTTTTTCTTTTTTCTTCTATTTCTTTTTTTTTTCTTCTAACAAATTCCATGGAGCCAACAATAATGATAGTAATATCCGCGGAGTTCCACTCCAGCCTCGACTGCTACCACTACCAATCTTCTTTATAGGTCCATTTTATGGATGAGATTGAGCATGAGAAGGTTGTATATGCTCTGGTGCCTTCTGCTAGTAGTGCAGGTGACGAGGATGATGATTTACCCCAAGAGGTGCAAAATTTGTTAGATGAGTTCTCTTACTTGATGCAAAAGTATCTTCCTCCTAGTTTGCCTCCAATGAGAAAAATTCAACATCAGATTGACCTTGTTCCGGGCTTAAGTTTGAAAAATAGTCTAGCATATTGCCTCAACCCTAAAGAAGCGGAAGAGTTACAATGACATGTTGTTGAGCTACTTGAGAGAGGCTACATCAGAGAGAGCATGAGCCCATATACAGTCCATGCTCTGTTAGTTCCTAAGAAGGATGGTTATAGGAGCATGTTTTTTGATAGTAGATTCATTAATCGGATTACAGTGAAAATACAGATTTCCCATTCCGCGGCTTGATGACATGCTAGATCAACTATTTGCTCTAAGATCTTCTCCGAAATTGATCTTAAGAGTGGATATCTCCAGATTCGGATCAAGCCTAGATACGCGTGGAAGACGGTGTTTAAACACAACATGGCTTGTACAAGTGGATGGTTATGCCTTTTGGGCTGTCCAACGCACCCATCACATTTATGGGGTTTATGCATCAGGTACCGAGGCCTTTCATGGGAAAGTTTGTGATAAATTATTTCGACGATATTCTTATTTTACAATCTTACTTGTGATGCCCATTTTAATCATCTACGTGTTGTGTTTGAGGCACTGAAGGAAGATAATTTGTTCATCAACATAAAGAAGTGTTTCTTCTTTACCACTTTTGTGTAGTTTTTTGGATTTGTGGTGTCTACTGACGATGTTCATGCAGAAACATTGAGGAAATTGTGAAGTGTCCTAGGCCAAGGATGTTGCACGACATTCGTAATTTTCATGGTTTAGCATAATTCTATCGCGGGTTCATCAGTAATTTCTTCGCCTTAATGTACCCACCACTAAGTGTCTCAAGGAACGTGATTTCAGGTGGTCTGATGAAGTATAGTCCAGTTTCGGGCAGTGAAGAAAAGGGATGACCGAGGCACCAGCTCTGGTGCTCGTAGATTTTGAGAAGGTTTTTGAGGTTAATTGTGGTGCATCGCGCATTGACATTGCAGGTGTTCGCAGCCACTCAGGGTGTCCGATTGTTTTCTTCAGTGAGAAGTTGTCATGGTCCAAGAAGAATTACTCCAATTATGATATGGAGTTCTATGCCATAGTTTAGTCTATGAAGTATTGGCACCATTATTTGACATAAAGAGTTTATTTTGTTCATTGATCATAAGTCCCTGAAGTATATCAATGGGCAACACAAGCTGAGTAGGCGGCATGCCAAGTGGGTGGCATACTTGCAGGAGTTCACCTTTGCGCCGAAGCACCAAGAAGGCAACTTGAACCGCGTGGCAGATGCTTTGAGTTGTCGCAACGTGCTCCTCACCACCATGAGCAGCCGATGAGGAGGATTTCAAGTGTTCGCAGACATGTATTAGTCTGATCCTTCGTTTGGGAAGTTACTTATGGAGGTAACTTTTGGTCAGTTTCATGATTTTATTTTCCATAATGGTTATCTATTTCGAGGGTAACTATTGTGTGTTCCAGAGTGTTCCTTGCAACATCAGGTTACCAGTGAGCTCCATAATGAAGGAAACTTTGGCCGAGACAAGACATTGGCTCTTGTATATGATGAATTTTACTGGCCAAAGTTGATTTGTGACGTGGCCCATTATATGGATTGATGTCATGTGTGCCAGCGTTCCAATGCAGGTCTTTACACTCCCTTTTATGTCCCTGAAGATCCTTGACTTGATGTTAGCATGGATTTTGAGCTTGGCTTACCCCGCACGCAAAGGGCAGCATGTTGTGTTCTTTTAGTTGTTGACAAGTTTTCCAAGATGGCACATTTTGTACCATACAGGAAGACTATGGATGCTGTGCGGATTGCATACCTTTATTTTAGGGAGTTTGTGTTGTTGCATAAGGTTCCTCGTTCCATCACCTCAGACCGTGACACCAAGTTCATGAGCCAGTATTGGAAGAGTCTATGGGAGAAGCTGGGAACTCAGTTGGACTTCAGTAGCGCCTATCATCCTCAAACAGATGGTAAGACATATGGTCAAGAGAGAGATGAACTTTTGAAGCAACTAGAGATATACAAGGCTTGCAGTCTCTCATTCCTTCTTTTTCAAGAAGATCAGTGGCATATCTAGTCTTTCGCAAATGATATCCTTCAGGATTTGAACACACTTGAATGCCCGAGAAGTAAGATAATGCATCAAGATCTTTCATAGAAAAAACTGAAGACATGTGCTGAAAAAGAGCTGTTATGAACTCACTATTTTTTTCCATGATGAGGATGTCATCTAAATAAACTAACACCACAACTGTAAGAGAGTGCTGATGGAGGAAAAATAGGGAAGCATCAGTCTTACTTAGCTTGAACCCTGTATTGGAAAAAAATATGAAGATAGCATAGTGTACCAGGCTCGAGGTGCCTGCTTAAGACCTTAGAGAGACTTGTGAAGTTTTCATACAAGACCGCGATCTAAATGCTGCTCAAACCAAGGTGGCTGTGTCATATAGTCTTCTTCTTGTAAAGTGTCATGCAAGAAGGCATTGCTCACATCCAGCTGTTTAATAGCCCATTTCTGAGTGAGAGCTTAAAACTAGAGGAAAAGTCCAAAATACACCTGTTAGGTGTCTGAAATACCGAAATGCACCTCTCTGAAAACCAAACTACCACCGTTTAGAAACCTCATTTTCGTCTTGAGGCTTTTTAGGCAAAAACTATGCTTTGATCATGAGGCTTCTGCCTTTTGTCTACCTATTCTAAAACGTCAAAATGGAGTGGTCTGGGGGTTTCAATCCTATTAAACCCAAATATCAAGGAGGTTTTTTTTTTTTTTTTTTTTTTTTTTTTCCAGAAGATTATCAATATTCCAAGGTTAGTTGTAATGCCCCTCTCCATCTATGCTTCCGAAATTCCATAGAGTAACAGAAATACCCAACATACATAAAACGCCTGCCAACATAACATTAAACATGATCTGTTCACATAATATCGAGCACCTCTGGCGTTGATTTGTATGAGTCTAAATAATTATATTAATCCCACATCTCTTTACATACACATACATAACTTTAACACCAATAACCAAAAGTCGAAACAAAGTAACAAAATTACAACATCGGATACTTTGTAATCGGTTAGAGGGAGGGGATCAATGAGAAGAGAGAATCCAACATTTTTTTCATTCTTCCTGTCTATTTATCGGCATCTATTATTTTACATTTCATACTTCTTTTTATTAGTTGTTCAAAATACATTTAGATTTCAAGCATAGATGGAGTGGTGCATTACAACTAATCAATATTGATAATCTAAAAGAAGTTAAGAAAAAAATTAACAAATGAAACCTCGTATTAATTCAAGGAAATAATCAAACATCGGTGATCTTTGAGTTTAATGGGATTGAAACCTCCAGACAACACCATCTTAAAATGAGCTTGACCAAATACATAAGCCTCAAGATCAAAATATAGTTTCTGCCTAGGAAGCCTCAAGATGAAAATGAGGTTTTTAAATTGTGGTCGTTTGGTGTTTTGTGCAAAAAGGGGTGCATTTTGGTATTTTAGACACCTTACATGTGTATTTTGGATTTTTCCTCCTTCAAACTATTCTAACTGTCAGTTGCCTAGCCACATGGCTACATGTTTCTTCATAATCAATGCCATATTGCTGGTGAAAGCCCTTGTCAACTAGCCTAGATGTGAATATGGAAACAGAACCATTTGTATTTCGCTTGATTTTGAGCACCCATTTACAACATATAGCACTGCTGTTTGGAGGAAGAGGAGCAAGAGACCAAGTATGATGTTGCTGTAAAGCATTATACTCAACATTCATGTCATGAAGCCAATGCGGAGACTGTAAACCCTCATTACAAATAGAAGGTTTAATATCGTCAAGTGAAGTAAACATGTGAACTTATTTTTTATTAGGCTTGTGAATGCTAGCCTTGAATCTGGTAGTCATAGTATGAGCTGGTAGTAATGAAGAAGGAAGAGGAGGAGGAGTGTGTGGAGAAAAAGAAGAAGATGATATAATAGGAGAAGCCGAATTAGAGGTAATCGGAGAAGTAGTTGGAGAGACATGCTGAGGTGTAGAAGGTTGGGTTGGTACAAGGAAGAGGTGTGAAAGAGAGGATGCAACCAAGAAGAAATATAAGAGGTACTTTTGAAAAAAGGAGATGTGGACAGAGAGGATGGAGAAAGGAAATTTAGTTTCAGAAATTTGACATGTCTTGATATATAAAGTAGTAGTATCAAGACATTTGTAACTTTCGGTGTTGGGACAGTAGCCCAGAAAAACACAAGGAAGAGATCTTTGTTGGAGTTTGTGCTTGGTGTAGGGTGTTAACTAGGTAAAAAACAAACAGCCAAACACTTCGAGCTGTGTGTAATTTGGAGGTTTTTGATACACACATTGGCAAGGGGAGAAGTAATGCAAAGACTTCTCGGGTTGAATATTAATTAGGAAGTTAGCTGTAGCAACAACTTCTAACCAAAATTTTGGTGGCATAGAGGCATGATGTAGGAGAGCTAATGCTGTCTCAATTAGATGTCTATGTCTTCACTCTACTCTCCCATTTTGCTCAGGGGTGTGAGGATAGGTGGTTTTATGTATCGTACCCTGATTTTGGAGACAAAGACCGACGTTTTTATTGCAATACTCATACCATCTGATCTAAAGATTTTGATGGTAGAGTGAAATTGAGTTTGAACATAAGCAGTTACGTGTAAGTAAGCTGAATATGCTTGATCTTTGGTTAATAATGGATACAACCAACAAAATATGGAAAAATCATCTATGAACAAAATGCAGTTCTGATATTTAGAGCAAAAAGGGACTGGAGAGGGTCCCTAGACATCAGAGTGTATCAAATCAAAGCCTGTATTGCAGTAGACAGAGATTGTGAAAAAGCTAATTTGTGAGACTTAGACACCTCACAGGATGTACATAGATCAGAACAGGTACTAGATGAGACATGAAGAACTGAATGCAGATGATGTAAGACAACTAAAGATGGATCTCCCAATCTGTGATGCCATAAGGAAGGAGAGGACTGAGTAGAAGCAGCTGAAGACATCACATAGAGTTTATAAGATAGTGTGGAGTAGGGATATGGAAAGAAAGATTTAGGTATAGAAGAGCACATGGGAGAAGTTGTAGGAGATTTTGGAATCATATACAAACCATTCTCACAGGGGCCCTGATAGAGAATCTGATGATACATGTCCCCGATTTAGAAATGCTTTGGAGAGAAGAGAAGAATAAAATTATTATCATGTGTAAATTGAGAGACATAAAGAAGATTAGAGGCAATATTAGGACATATAAGCACATTATGACATAATGTGCTTATATGTGCTTATGTCTTCATATAAGCACATTATGTAGACATAATGTACCATTAGGAAGAGACAAAATACAATCACCCAAGTGAGTAATAGTTAGCATGGAGCCATTACCAACAGTAACACACGGAGTACCAAAATAAGGCAACGTTGTATGTAAACAAAAATATCATTAATCACATGTGTATTGGCTCCTAAGTCAAATATCCAAAATTGAGAACCTGAGAATGAAGGTGAGGCTGTGTGCATAGCCTTTGAGAAATATACAGCTGGAGAAGTAGAATATATTGCATCCCCAAAGTGTGATGACTGAGAGTTGCTAAACTGAGACACATGTGTAGTACCCGAATGTGGCATATGAACATGACTATACTGAGCTTGATACTGAGCTGGAGCATTGTGTCTTGGAGCTGGCAGTCTAGGCCTGGAGCTAGAGTAATTGGTAGTGTCTATTCTGTACCAGCAATCAAGAGCAGTGTGTTTTGATCTGCCATATATCTGACAAGATACATCACTAGACAAACCTATATCCTCTGCCAAAACTCTGAATTCCTGAGGCATTGTAAGGAAATTGACCAGAATGTCTATTATAGCAAGCATAAGAATGTCTAGGAAAGGGAAATCTCCCACCTCTATTGTTATAACCACGACCACGAGGAAAGAAGGTCTATAAGCACCATATGCAGTAAGCATATCAGGTGTTTGTGGAAATGCCTCGGAGAGAAGAGAAGTACCAAAGGAAGAACCAACGACTTTGGAGACTGAAGTAATGTGCAAATGATAATAATGAGGCAGAAAGCTTATTGACAGATAATGGAGATGGACGCATACGAATATTGGATTTAACCATGTTAAATGAAGCAGGTAAGCCTCTGAGAGTATACAGTATAAGATCTTCATCAAATATAGGTACTTGAACTTGGAGAAGCTGATCAACCAAATTGTTAACATGATCCAAGTATTCAGTCATAATTCTGGTCCCTTTCTGAAGATTACAAAGCTGACGCGTGATTTGTTGAATGTGCAAACGAGAGAGAGATGTATAACGTTGTGCAAAAACTTGCCAAATCTCATAAGCAGTTGAGAGATCAAGAATTAAATTACCGTAGGAGAGATGGAGGCAATGAGGCAAGTTTTTGAGACGCTGATCAGTGTTTGGCCACTCCGAATATGCCGGATTTGTCGTCAGAGTACCAGAATGGGAGATGACTACGCACGAGGGCGGAGGCGCGGTAAGATGATGAAACTCATCATTAACCTAAAGTACAACTTCAATTTGAGCACGCCATAACATGTAATTGTTGGAATTAAGCTTCAGTTGAACGAGCGACTTGAGATTCGCGATGAAGAACAGTAAACCAGAAGGAAGCTCTATTGCCATGGTGCCGATGATTAATTCGGCAAAACTCGGTGAACTCGACAAAACTCGAACGAAGAACTCAGTAGCTAACTCAGAAGACCAGATGAAGATTCCACAGTAAAGGCAGAAATAAAGAAATTACAAAGAACGAGGGCAACGGGAAGTGGAGGCGACGCAAAAGAGAACCGAGAGAGATGAGGTCGGAGAAGATGACCGGAGATACACCAGAGAGATGAAGAAGAAAGGGCGATTGGCCTTGAGAGGCTCTAATACCATATCGAAACTATAGTCTCAACAGAATTGTGATCAATTGCATTAACATGAGAGCTAGTGATTACAACACACTGTGTAGCTGAAAGTTAGCCACTTGCTCCAACTAACTTTCCCTCCATTTCTAAGCTTCACTATCTTCTATTTACACTTCTAGTCCCTCTAGTTTTGTATAACTACACTTCTGTATATATTCATCTAATATTCTTGCTTTCACCTAGCCTTATGGAATAAAGCCATATTCATAAAAAAATGAACATGGTATGCATTCCACTAATAACAACATTATATGATTGGGCTTGAATGGTTAAAAGGCCTAGTCTTAACTCTACAAGACTCCAAGCCCATTGTCTTATTCTCAGGCCCGTTGCTCAGCTAAAGCCCAAAGACTAGCCTGCTAGGGTTTTTCTATTGTACCGTTTGTTTATTACCGTTGGATGTAATCGTACAATCCAACGGCTGTATTTCCGTCCTTATATTCCCAAGAACCTTCTAGGGTTCTGTATTGAGTCGGTTCATTTCTTTCTTCATTCATTGTATAGTCTCTCTCTCAATATACGATATACTTTTTGGTTTTCTCTCCGATTCAATGCATACACAGTTTATTGTTTGATCAACTCTTTCATGGTATCAGAGCATGTCGCTCATACCTTCTTCTCCGGCGACGCCGCCGCTTTACTTACTTGCAAATATACACAATCTTGTTCCTTTTAAACTCGATAGCACCAATTTTGTTTTATGGCGGCATCAGATCCAATCTCTTTTCCGCACCCACTCACTTTTTGGTTACCTAGATGGTTCTACCGTTTTTCCGCCGTCTCACATCTCATCGGAGACGGGTTCGGTTGCAAATCCGGCCTTCTCGGCCTGGATCTTGCAAGATCAGGCAGTTCTTACTGTGCTTAATGCAACTTTAACCACAGAGGCTCTTACTCTTGTGGTGGGGTGCTCAACTTCTGGTGAGGCTTGGCAAACCCTACAGCGCCGCTACGCTTCTTTAACCAGATCCAACATCATTCAATTGAAATCAGATCTCCAATCTGCCAGAAAGGGGTCCGATTCAATCGATGTTTACATGCGACGGCTGGCCACGATCCGCAACAAACTCGCCCTTTCTTCAGTCATTATTGAAGATGAAGATATGCTCCTCTATGCAGTTCACGGCCTTCCGGTCGAATACAACCCTTTTCGCTCCTCACTCCGTACCCACTCCAACCCCATCTCCTTCGAATTGCATGTTCTTTTAAAAGCCGAAGAACAGATGTTTGCCTCTCAGATCCACACCTCCGATCCACTTCCCACTGCCTTCTACTCATCTTCAGGCCGTGGTGGTCGGGGAGGGCGGAACCCTACCGGATCTCGTGGCGGCAGAGGTGGTCAACGGAGTGGTGGCCGTTTTGATTCCTCTCGGGGCGGTCGCTATTTTTCGGGTTGTGGGTCTCCACCTGGATCTGGTAATGGAGGTGGATCAGGGTACGGACCCGGGTACGGTTCCGGGTATGGTTCCGGGTACGGATCCGGGCGTTCGGGTCCGGGTCGCAATTCCGGTTACCATCGAGGACGTGGCGGTTCGGGTCGTGGCAACGGGTCAGCTGTTGTTAATTGCCAAATCTGTAGCCTTGATTACCACAGTGCACTTGACTGTTTCCATCGCATGGATTATGCGTATCAAGGATGCCATCCTCCTGAGAAACTATCTGCCATGGCTGCTTCAACTTCTCGACCTCAATCTCCACAGTCTGATCTCTGGCTCACTGATACAGGAGCTTCAAACCATATGACATCTGAACTTGGAAATCTCTCTCTTTCAGAGCCTTATTCGGGTAATGACCAAGTTACCATCGGTAACGGCTCTTCTCTGCAAATTCAACACTCCGGTACTGCTCTTCTGACCACTGCTAACTGCTCTTTTCAATTATCAAATACCTTACATGTTCCAAATTTGTCAGTTAATTTATTATCTGTTAACAAACTCTGTCATGAACATAATGTTCGATTTATTTTTGACAAAACACATTTTTATATTCAGGATATGGCAACGGGAAATACCCTGTTCCAGGGTATCAGTAAAAATGGTCTTTATCCTATGTCCTCCATGTCTTGTCAGACTGGTCCTCAAGCTCACCTTGGTCAACGAATTCAAAACAACTTATGGCATTCTCGGCTTGGACATCCGTCCAATTCTATTTTATCTAAATGTGTATCTTGCCCTAAAACTTTGAACAATCCTGGTTCTGTTTGTGAATCTTGCCTTGCAGGCAAAATGACTAGACTGCCTTTCTCTTTATCTAAAACTGTTTCTTCTCAACCCCTGCATTTAGTTCATAGTGATGTTTGGGGGCCTTCCTCCACAGTTTCTTTGCAAGGGTATCGTTATTATGTACTTTTTATTGATGATCACTCCCGTTTCACTTGGTTGTTTCCTTTGAAATTAAAATCTGAAGTTACTGCTACTTTTCTTAAATATAAAACTTTTATTGAAAAATTATTGGGCTATCCTATTAAAATCCTACGTTCAGATGGAGGAGGAGAATACACTGCTTACTTGTTTCAACAAATTTTACATGATTCTGGAATTTCACATGAAAAGTGTTGTCCACATACACCTCAACAATATGGTATTGCAGAACGTAAACATAGACACATTACTGAAACAACAGTGACTTTACTTAATTCTGCATCTTTGCCTAAAACTTTATGGTTTCATGTCATTGCTACTGCCACCTATCTTATTAATCGTATGCCTAGCAAAACTACACATAACTTGTCACCTTTTGAAATTTTGTTTAAATCTGCTCCTGATTACTCTAACTTACGTGTTTTTGGTTGTGCTTGCTTTCCTTGTCTTAAACCTTATATGAAATCTAAACTTGATCCTAAAACTGTTAAATGTGTTTTCTTGGGTTATGCTGCTGGATATAAAGGCTATATCTGTTTTGATAAGTCATCTCATAAATTTTGTGTTAGCAGAGATGTTATTTTTGATGAGTTTCAATTTCCTTATGCTTAATCTATCTCACATGATCACTCTGTTTTTCCTACAGGAACTTCAAGAACAGATACTCCACTCAGAACAGATACTACACCAAGTTCAGATATTAGACTAAGTTCAGATACTACACTTCCTACTAGCAGCTATTCCCCAAGAGCTGTACACCAATCTGAGGACTTGCTTTGGGAGCAGCCACCCACCACTGATGCCCACAGTCCTGAGGTTCCACCACCCTCTGGTGCTGTTTCCCCATCAGCTGGGTCTGGCTCTGGCTTGGCACCCAATCAAGCTCCAATGATGATTCCCCCCCTCCCCACTTCTCCACTCCCCCCTACCACTTCTGGTCACCCTATGCAAACCAGAAGCAAATCTGGTATTGTCAAAAAGAAGTTACTTTTTCATTCTTCTACTACACCTATGCATTCTGGGTTCACTTCTACTATTTCTTCTTCACCTCATCTTGAACCCAGAACTTATACTGAGGCCTCTAAACAGGCTGTTTGTCAAAGAGCCATGGAAGATGAGTTTCACAGTCTTACTCAACAATGCACATGGTCTCTAGTTCCTCCACCTCCCCATGCCAATATTATAGGCAATAAATGGGTCTTTAAAACAAAATTTAACCCTAACGGGTCTGTTTCACGATACAAGGCTCGTCTAGTAGCCAAAGGGTTTCACCAAACCCCTGTCCTTGACTATGACGAGACCTTTAGTCATGTTGTCAAACACAGCACAGTTCGTTGCATTTTATCTTTAGCTGCTAGCTTTTCATGGCCTTTACAGCAGCTTGACGTAAAAAATGCTTTCTTACATGGCACACTTCGCGAAACAGTATTTATGCAACAACCTACTGGTTTTGTTCATCCACAATTTCCCCAACATGTATGTTTGTTACACAAGTCCATCTACGGGCTTAAGCAAGCACCCCGTGCTTGGTTTGAAAAGTTTACAACTTATCTTTTCTCTCTTGGATTTATTTCATCATATGCAGATTCGTCACTTTTCATTCGACATTCCAATAATAGACTCACTATTCTATTATTGTACGTTGATGATATTATAGTTACGGGGAATGATATTCCCTACATCTCAACTTTAGTTACCAAATTAAATCATGAATTTAAAATGACCAATTTGGGTCCTCTCACTTATTTTCTTGGACTCCAAATTGTTAGATCTTCTTCGGGTTTGCTTATTCATCAGGAAAAATACATTATTGATCTCTTAGCTCGTTTTAACATGACTAATTGCAAGCCAAGTCCTACCCCTCTTGCCTCTGGTACTAAGTACCACATTAATCAAGGGGATCCATTGCCAGATCCTACTATATATAGGCAATTACTAGGTGCATTACAGTACCTAACTTTCAGTCGCCCTGACTTGGCTTTTGCGGTGAATCACCTTTGCCAATTTATGCACTCCCCCACCACAGCTCATCTCAGTGGTGCTAAACGTATCTTACGATACTTACAAGGCACCAAAACTCTTGGTTTATTTTATCACAAAGGACCGCTCAATTTACAAGTTTTTACTGATGCGGATTGGGCCGGGGATCCAACTGATAGGCACAGTACTACTGGGCTTATCGTCTTCCTTGGCCCAAATCCCATTCATTGGGTTGCAAAAAAACAACCCACCGTGGCCCGTTCCTCTACTGAAGCAGAGTATCGGGCCCTTGCCACTGCTGCCGCTGATATTTCTTGGTTTCGATATCTCTTTCGTGATCTGGGTTTTAGACTTCCAGACCGTCCCTGTCTCTGGACTGATAACTATTCTGCTTTATCCCTTACTGCAAATCCATTATTTCACGCTCGAACTAAACACATCGAGTTAGATTATCATTACATCCGTGAAAAAGTATTGCGCAAAGAACTAATTGTGTCTTTTGTTTCAGGTAAGGATCAAGTTGCTGACATTTTCACCAAGTCTCTACCAATTGCTCAATTTAATCGATTCCGGCATAAACTGATGACTTCTCCGGCGTCCTCAGTTTAAGGGGGGCTAATAACAACATTATATGATTGGGCTTGAATGGTTAAAAGGCCTAGTCTTAACTCTACAAGACTCCAAGCCCACTGTCTTATTCTCAGGCCCGTTGCTCAGCTAAAGCCCAAAGACTAGCCTGCTAGGGTTTTTCTATTGTACCGTTTGTTTATTACCGTTGGATGTAATCGTACAATCCAACGGCTGTATTTCCGTCCTTATATTCCCAAGAACCTTCTAGGGTTCTGTATTGAGTCGGTTCATTTCTTTCTTCATTCATTGTATAGTCTCTCTCTCAATATACGATATACTTTTTGGTTTTCTCTCCGATTCAATGCATACACAGTTTATTGTTTGATCAACTCTTTCATCCACAACATATTGTGAGCAGATTTTGGGAATCTCCCTTGAGTTTACCTTTTAATAGAAACTCCTACCTGGTTGTTCTAATATTACAACAACCAACCTCAGGTTCGAAGTTTCGGAACGATCTTAAACCCCATATCATTGGTTACTCCAATTATTCTTTTTGAAAGCTGAAGCATTTGTATTACTGACTTAATTACCTTCACCACATTAACAAATTTTACTGCACTTATATCAAGCTCTTTTTTTTTTTTTTTTTCTTTTTGAAAACCACATATATCAAGCTTATGACAATGCTAATAATGTGTTTCGCCAACAGGACATGAAATGGAACATAAACAGGGGACAACAGATTCGGACTCGCTCTTATCTGCATGAAGAGGCAAGTGAATCCAAGCAAATTGCTCTCCTTTTTAGCTCGAACAATTGTTGTGTGCACATAACCACATATATAGCATCTATGTACTTTAGCCTTATTTCCTTTTTATACTGTTAAAATTATTCTGTGTCATTGTATTTAATAACTTTTTTGGGCTATATAGAGACATGTTCGAGTGAACAAAGGAATTGCAATACCTTACGAGTTAAGCGCTTCTTTCATCAACCAACCTAATGGCTTCCCAACAAGCTGTGCCGAAGGTAGTGTTTGGTTACTGTATGTTTAATCTTCCATGTTTATATTCACAGTTTATGTTCACAGTGTGTTTGTTTAAACGACGCAATCCCTACAGAGATTTTGAAGCTGGACTTCTGATTCATTGTGATTTTTTTTTTTTAAATGACTGGCTATGAATGACATTTCTTCAGTTACTAACAAAAACAAAATTATGGTTTTTAAAATTGATTTAACATCGTGGCAACAACCTATAGTCACTACAGCTGGTTGCTCAAACCGGCAGTCAAATGATGTCATAAAGGGACTAAGGGAGTCGTTGGGCTCTCAATTAATTCATCTCTAAAAATTTGGCGATAAGCGCAAAAATTCCTCACTCAAAGATTGTTGCTTATTGCCAAAAAACTTCCGTCAACTCATTATTTAAGTGATGCTTTCAAAGTGACGTCACGGGAACTTTTACTATATAGCAGTTACTTATAATCCATTGTGTTTGAACATCTTGTCACTGTATCCTATTTTGTTATGTCTAATCTCTTGTACTACATTCTTCTCTTTTTATTTATGCAGATCGAGAAGCAGACACGCTCAGCCAGCCAATTCACAACCTTTTCAAGTGATGCTAGTGACGCCTGGATCACTCCACAGGTCTCCGGGTAAGATACATAAGTTACACAAATTAATGTAAAATTGTGCAACTTTCCATTGTTTCACGGCAAGCTAGTAAAAGTAACATACATAAGTTGCATCTGACATACTCATGTTTCCCTACTGTGTTGCAGCAAACCATATGCAGAATTCCGTCGAGGAAATAGGTTTAACGCCTTGTGTAGGTTCAAAATCAACCCGGTGGTGAAACACAACGTTGTACTTGAGTTTGTGGTGGCTAAGACTCCATCCAGCTTTGGTTGGAATACGTCGAATGTTTCTGTGCATGCTAGAGTGGTGGGTGGTCAAAATGGTTTCACCAAAAACGTGCAGTCACAAATCGCAGCAATGGCACCAAACGTGAAGACAACTATATCTGTAAGTTTCTCTGTGGAAGCTGCCCCAAATGCAGATCATGAGATCAGCTGTGGTATCGTCAATGACTTCCAAAACGAGGCGATGGGTGGTCTCCTGGTTTATAGCGCAACCATCAAGAAGGCTCCCCGCGCAAAATGAGCTGAGAAATCTATGGAGTTGTGTCGTTAGCCATGATGCAATCATTGCACTAGTTGTTCAGTTGTTTACTTGTTGTTCTTGTTTACTTCAGTCTTTATCTCTACTTTGAAATGAAAGCGTGTGCGCACCGAGGATAAGCCAGCTACCTTATGGTAAACTTCTAGTGTGCGAGACTCGCATATATCAATACAGCTGGGAATTAAGGCTACTACTCCACTAGCCGACCAGTACTTGATCCTAATGTATCTTAAGTGTCTTGTTTGTGTGTGATGAATAAATCAACTGGTGTCGCTCTTGGCAATTTCCCTTTCGAGCTTATCTTATTTTAATTAAGACATGCAAGTCTAAGTACCAAATCAAGGTCAAATGACTATATATAGTGCAGTCAAAGACAAACTAAAGAATTATATTCAACTAACTTCGACAAAATACCACTTCAGCAATAACCAATAGGGCAGAGCACAGATTGGGTTGGGCAGGTGAGGGTGTGTTTCCTGCCCAACCAAATGATTGCGGGTTGATTTTTTTATTTTTTATTTTTTTTGGTTCGCATCCGGTTCCGGGACTTCGCCCCTTAATTCGGCCCGACCTCTGTAGCATGCCTGTAAAGGCAGGTGGGTCTCCCAGTGAGAATTTGCTTTTATAACATTCCCCTAATTGAGGGGCAAGAACATTTGATTCGAAAAACCCAAACTCAATCAAGTCTTTCGACGGAATCGGTTCGGCCATGTTTAAAGGGGTTCAAAAGGTTGCAAATCGTTTGCAAACTTAAGTCTACTAGTGGCAAGCACATGCGTTGCACGTGTCACCTGATATTAGCGTTAAGATTTTGGTATTCAACATCTTTATTACATTTTTAACTCAAAAGTCAATATAGGTGAAAAAAACACACAGACATCACATTACATGATTAGTGAGACATAAATAGATAATTACCGCAACTCCTTCGCAGTTCATGAGCAAATTGTAATTCACATCCGGAAACTTTCTTCATTTGACATCATGTCTATATCTCAACCTTTGGGCAAGAACTTATCTCAAGGAGGAGGAACTAAATTTTCTTCATCTAACATAATGACAACCTATCAACAAACATTTAAATTTCATGAGGAGATGTATTGATAGGTGTTATGTTCGAAGAAATAATCTTCTTCTGAATAATAGCCACAAGTCAAGTCAGTTTGGATTAAAATCATGTTCCAATTATTAGTAATTTCTAAATTAGTCAGCCCTTTCTGACCGCCTCAAGTTCAAAAAGGAAAGAAAATAAGCACATATTAGTTCCCGCCATATGTTTAGCCACGCTCTGTCAGCAACTAAGATACAAATAATGGAGTGCTTTTTTAACAGCTTCATCAAATCCACATAAAGTGCTATTTTAATCTACTACTACCTCTGTCCCAGCTCTTGTCCATCATTGGGAATATTTGACTCGTATATGGGTCACTTTGACCGGGTGATTTCAATAGCAAAATAATGCGATTTTTCGATAATTTTTTCACGGTGTTATAGAGCAACTTATACTCTACAACACCATGAAAAAATTATCAAAAAATTAAATTACTTTGCTATCCAAATCACCGAGTCAAAGTGACCCAGTGAATAATGGTAAAAGTCAAAATGATGGGGAAGAGCTGGGACAGAGTAGTAGTTCGTGTTGAGTCCACTGTTGTGCTTTATCAAACCACTGAGCACAAAATTACAAAATTCAGTTACCTACCGGTCTAATCAGCGAGCACGAAATTCACTGCGAAATATACTAAATAATTAAAACATTCCATTATTATATTTATGAAGAAAATTTAACATTAACAAAATTACAAATATTATCACCTGTGTTAAACCGATTTAAAATCCATCAAATGACCTCCATAGTTATCACCCTAATATCTCACGGAAATTGTTATATGACTCGTTATACTCTTGTCAATATCAAGTTCTCAACTACATCAGCAAAACAATTGACCATCTATTATGGCTGCAAGGTAGTTCCAACCCAAACAATGACATGAAGATCGACACTTGCGAACACCGACGGTAAAACCCAAACTCACCGGTCATCACTAATGCTTTTAATAAACAACATAAATTAACAAATTCGCCATGACTACCAACCACTCACTAAATTACAACCACGACCAGAACGACCACTATAGCAGACAAACACCACAATCATTCTTCAAATCTATAGACGGAAGAAATCAATACAAAGTTCATGATTTAGATCTTGGTGCGTAAATAATTTGATCAAACTCTTGTCAATCAATTATCCTATTCCGTCCTCGATTTGAGAATCTCCTCCGTATGGTGGTGGCTCGAGAGTCGAACCCCGCCAGTTTCTTTCTTCAATTTTAAACTGTCAAATCAATTTTACTTTGGCTACCTTTTTTTGTTTTATATTTCTCCTTCTCATGTCATGCATCTATTACACGAAATTCCAATCTTCCTTTCGATCCTTTCAATATTTTTCATTTGTTTCTTTGACTATTACTTTTTTTTCTTGTGAATCTGACCTTCCCTTATCACTATAGTTTGAGCACGATGTGTAAGAATTTTCTGGATCTCATACAAGAAATTAAAACACCATAATAATATTACAGTTATCACAAGAACATACCGTTTGATCCAGCCATGTCTGTAGTTGTCAAATCTCAGATCATAAAAGCTAGAGTACCGGATCTTCCCCTTCTACTCCCACTGTTGTTGTTTTTCGATAGGGCTAACAGTCCCCCAACTAATCTTATTTATAAGAATCAACTAGGGTTTTTGGGAGAGGAGAGAGGACCGGGCCTAATAATCATAAACAGTCACTGGGCCCTCCTATCAAGGAGCCCAATGCCCAAACAACCTACACCTCCATACCACACTAAATAATAACACTAAGATGCACCATGGCCCAACCACAGGATCACAAAAGTATTGGGCTCGTACCGGTGAATTACTTGAACCACTTTCAACCCGTTTTATAAAACTGAAAGACAATTATTGGCAGCCCAAATAACTAGCTTAAAATATTTTTCTTACATTCTCCCACTTGGGCAACAATAATTATGAATTTGAAAAAGCATTTGTTTTTAAAAAACGACTCTCGAGTTGAACAACTGAATGGCCATAAACATGGTTCAAGCAAACTTCATCTTAGCACAGGATCTCGTTCAACAATCATATTTAAATCGAACTATGGCGGCAATTATGTTATTTATCAACAGAAGACCTTCCATAATTACAAATTTCAACATGTTGCCAACATAGACCCCAAAGTATGGTAAAGTGCAGTGTAGAATATATGCACATGTGATCCAATAATATACCATGCAAATTCTACATCAGGTCCTACATGACCATTGAAGGTCACTCACAGGAATATATCCCATCACTTCCAAAAAAGGAAGCTAACACATCTCTAAACCGAGATACCATGCTTTTATACTAAAGCACTCATGTCTTAAACCAAGACACTAGTTACCATGGATCCATCAACGCTTCAAAATCGAAGCAATATTTTCATCTCGAGACAGCTTAACCTGCACAAACTCAATGCAAAAGGAGCACAACTTGCAATAATGATATAAAATTCACATTAGGCAAGTCAAAATGGGAATAAATTGATAAAATTCATCAATCAATATCATCACAGGGTCTGTAATAAAGAGTTACATAGACTCCCACTAACCAAACACATCCAAAGAATCAACTATGCTCATATGCTCAACTTGTTTAGCAAACTCTACAGGCCTCAGGCCTTTTGTAAGTGGATTAGCTAACATGTCTGAGGTACCAATGTTCTCATAGAAAACTTCCCCCTTTTCAACCCATTCTCTAACCTTGAAATACTTTATGTCTATAAACCTAGACCCTCCTGAGTTTTTGTTATTCTTTGAGAAGAACACTGCAGCCATATTGTCACAGTACATCTTCATAGGCTTAGATGGAGTTGAAAATATTTAGCCCTGCAATAAAATTCATTAGCCATGTAGCCTGTGCTCCACCATCAAAACATGCCACAATCTCTGCCTCCATAGTTGAAGATGCTATAAGAGATTGCTTAGAGCTTTTCCACGACACCGCTCCACCTGCCAGCATGAATATGTACCCCGTTGTGGATTTTCTATCATCAGAACAACCAGCAAAATCCTCATCAGTGTAACCAACAATCTCAAGAGGATCAACATTCTTATAAACAAGCATGTAACCCTTTGTCTTCTGCAAATACCTCAGAACTTTCTTGGCTCCAACCCAATGATCATGGCCTGGATTAGAAGAATATCTACCCAACACACTAGTAGCATAAGCTATATCAGGTCTAGTGCAAACAGCTGCATACATAAGACTACCAACAACACTTGCATAAGGGACAGTTTCCATAGACTGTCTCTGAATATCATCTAGTGGACATTGGGTGTTATTGAGCAAATAGGTGCAATACCAGGTTTACAATTTTGCATGCCAAATCTCGTGAGGACGCGATCAATGTAAGCTCTCTGGGACAACCCTAAAGGCTTCCTACGTCGATCTCTCTTAATTTCAATCCCCAACACAAAAGAAGCTTCACCAAGGTCTTTCATGTCAAAGCTATCAGACAACATTTTCTTGACTTCATACAATAATCCCAAATCGCTACTGGCAAGCAATATGTCATCAACATACAAAATCAAGAAAATAAACTTGCTCCCACTGATCTTGAGATATATGCAAGAATCAACAGTATTCTCAATGAAACCAAGAGACACCATTACTTGGTGAAACTTTAAGTACCATTGCCTTGAGGCTTGCTTAAGGCCATAAATAGACTTCTTTAACCTACAAACCAAATTTTCAGTTCCAGTTGACACAAACCCCTCTGGTTGGTTCATATACACCTCCTCATACATATCACCATTCAAGAAGGCTGTTTTCACATCCATTTGGTGAAGTTCTAAATCAAAATGTGCAGTTAATGCCATAATAATGCGAAAAGCATCCTTTGAGGAAACAGGGGAAAATGTTTCCGTGTAATCCACACCCTCTCTTGGAGTAAAACCCTTTGCCACAAGTCTAGCTTTAAACCTCTCAACACTCCCCTTGTAATCTTTCTTTGTCTTGAAAATCCATTTACACCCAATGGCTTTAGAACCCTGAGGAAGCTCAACTAACTCCCAAACCTCATTATTAGACATTGAGTTCATTTCCTCCTTCATCGCTTCAGTCCACTTATCAGCTTGTACACTGATAATGGCATCGTTGTAACTTATGGGATCAACTATATCATGCTCTCCAAGATAAACAAAATCTTCAGAAGTTGTAGGTCTCCTTACCCTTTCAGATCTACGCACAGGGGGTGGATCTTGTTGAACATTCTCACCTTGCGGTGGCAATTCAACTGGGACAAGTGGGGCATCCATCACTCCATCCATTGTCTCTAAAGTTGGAGTACTTGATTTTTCTATCACAATAGGCAACGACAAAAAAGCTGGTTCATCATTGGACACTTCAGACTGAATAGTAGGGGAAGCATAATCACCCACATTGTCTTCAAAGAATTTTGCATTGCCAGATTCAACAATTCTTGTCCCATGACTAGGACGATAGAAACGATACCCTTTTGACCCCTCCGGGTACCCTACAAAATAGCAGCGAGTGGTTCTAGGACCCAACTTGGATTTAGCAGGATTATAGAGTTTAACTTCAGCAGGGCACCCCCATACTCGAAAATGGTTTAAGCTAGGTTTTCTTCCAGTCCACAACTCAAAGGGTGTTTTAGGAACAGATTTTGAGGGTACACGATTTAGGATATAGATGGAAGTTAGAATGGCTTCACCCCAAAGAGACTCGGGTAATTTGGATAAGCTCAACATACACCTCATCATCTCATCTAGAGTGCGATTACGACGCTCAGCCACACCATTTTGTTCAGGGGTACCAGGCATCGTATATTGGGCACCAATTCCACAGTTCTCTAGGAATTCAGCAAAGGGACCCTTGTGTTGGCCCACATCACCGTGCTTACCATGATACGCACCCCCACGGTCAGACCTAACAATTTTCATCACCTTTCCATTTTGTTTTTCAACATAGGTCTTGAAAATTTTAAATTTCTCTAGAGACTCTGATTTATATTGAATCAAATAAACAAACCCATAACGAGAATAATCATCAATGAAGGTGATGAAATACTTTATCCCACACAAATTTGAAGAGAATGGCCCTGAAATATCAGTGTGGATTATCTCTAAAACGTTCGTACTACGGGTGGACTCAAGCTTCCTTGTTTTAGTCATCTTGCCACTTATGCAATCGACACAAGGTGCACCTCCATCTTGTTCAAGATCAGGAAGAATATTTTCCTTAACCAATCTCTGAACTCTCTCATTAGAAATGTGAGCAAGTCTCCTATGCCAAAGAGCATGAGATTTGTCTTTACTTAAAGGTCTTTTGGTACCACTACACTCGACGTTCATGGAGAAAGGAGGAGGTGAAAGATTCAAAAGATACAATCCATCACACAAGAATCCATTACCAACAAGAGATGACTTCAAGAATAACTCAAACTTATAATTGCTAAAAGTTAACGTGTAACGAGAGACATCGAGTTTTGACACGAAAATCAAATTCCGCCTTATAGACGGTGTATAAGCAACGTTTTCTAACACAATGCTAGATTTGGACTCAAAAGAAAACCTAACGCTACCAATGAGACTATGGGAACGCTGACTCCATTTCCTACAAAGATGCGATCTTCTCCTTCCCTAGGCTTGCGTTTTCTTAGGAACCCCTGCAAGGAATTAGAAACATGAATAGAGGTTCCACTATCAAGCCACCCAGAATTAGGTGGGACATCGACCAAGGAAGACTCAAAACAGACGAAAACCTCACCTGGCGCCTTATTCTTCTTCTTATGTGACAAGGATTGGAGCTTGGGACACTCTGACTTCTTATGACCACTCAACTTGCAAAACCAGCAAGAGAATACCTTTTCAATGGTAGCCTTTGGGCCATGTGGCTGTTTAGGCTGACCATTCTTACTCTTATGGTGTTGGCCCTTATGGTTCTTATGGCTCTTGGGCTGAGAACTGCTATTTCTATGCCCCCCAAAATGGCGTGGCTGATGCACCATATTCACACTCTCAGACTTGGCCCTCTTGTGCCTCTCTTCCACTTTAACACAAAGGGCAATCAACTCATTCACAACCAAGACTCCTTGTGAACATTGTACGTGGTTTGAGGTTATCAAACAGTGGTGGAAGAGAATGAAGGCCTTGGTGGACCAGAAATGCATCAGCTATGGGGACTTTGAGATTGGTTAACTTGTTTGCTATTTCCTGCATCCTCAAAAGATAGGTCCTAACACCACTCACTCCATCGTATCTCATGGTAGAAAAGGTCTCCCACAACTCACCAGTTTCAGCTTTCTCAGATTCCTGAAATTTGTTTCCAATTGCATCTAGAAACTTCTTAGCATTTGTCTCATTCGGAACCACACTCTGAAAGCTCTCCGATATGGACTTCTCCATAATCATAATACTAAGCCTATTAGCTCTCTCCCACTTCTGATAATAAGACTTATGTTCAGCAGTACTAGTGTCAGTCAGCTTAGCGGGCTCATCTGCAATGTCTAAATCAGCAAGTCCCAAGGCTAACTCAACATCACGTTTCCACCTCTTAAAGTTACTAGCAGAGAGAGTCTCAATAGCGCAAATCTGATTATTCACAGCAATATTGCTAACAGCTGTAATAAGAATTTGATTCAGTTTTAAATCATCAACAATTCATGGGTATTGTCAAGAATATGCTAAATATAAACCAAGTAATATTCTCACATGATCATACAATGTGTCATCATATAAACACCTTGGGGCAGAATATATCACACACATCCAAGATCACTAACAAATCGATATAGTAAGAATGATTCGTCAGAAGAACTAAATACCTTTGGGCAAAAAGCTTTCTTTGGATCAAATTATACCCTTACTAATGACTCACACTACCCCAAAATCGACATATTTAATCGACCCCCTTTGGGTAGGTAATTAAATATAGAAATTTTGGAAGAGCTCCCAGAATTTTTTATTGAAATATCATAAATTCAATGCATAGGTACCACTTTGGCAGTACATTATGCACAAAATCAAGACATTCAACTGGAACAATAATAAAAACAAATACCCACACAAATTTTTAAGTTATTTCCCCTGTCTCAAAAAAATTATTTACTTTCACAAATTCCTGTTTCCAGATTTTAAGATGGAAAAAAAAAACAACCATACTGGAAGAAGAAAAATAAAACAAGGTGCGCAAGGGAAATAATTTAGTCCCCCACTTAGGTCGGAAATCAAACTGTATTGCACACCCATGGGATTAAAAAGGGAAAAAAAACTCTCAGTTTAATTTGATGCGAGTCACATACACACTTGTATTGGCATAAAGTGAGTAAAAACAATTGGTTTATCATGACTATTGTGTGGCCAGGATAATTGAATGTTTTTTTTTAAACGTTCACAGTGTTTGGTAGAAGATGGGGCTGGAGGCTACAATATTTCTTCATAAGCCACACACTCAAGTTCATCATTACATACAATAAACAAATCATTCATCAACCAAGTTCTTAATACTATCTTGAGAACACATTGATTGTTCTTGTCGGTCACTGAAAGGCAAAGAAAAATGAAAAAATAATAAATAATATTAATATAATAATGAAGGAAACGGAAGCCAACAGTTTCAGTAAATCCAAGGCTTCGTACGAGTCATTCGATCAAAACACAAAAGCACAACTCATTCTCAACAATATTAGGTCTTTGTCGAAGCGACAGTAAGAAGAATCAGGACGGCATAATAGGTTTTAATCCTTGTATTCAAGGCTCTGATACCACATGTAAGAATTTTCTGGATCTCATACAAGAAATTAAATCACCATAATAATATTACAGTTATCACAAGAACATACCGTTTGATCCAGCCATGTCTGTAGTTGTCAAATCTCAGATCAGAAAAGCTAGAGCACCGGATCTTCCCCTCCTACTCCCACTGTTGTTGTTTTTCGATAGGGCTAGCAATCCCACAACTGATCTTATTTATAAGAATCAGCTAGGGTTTTTGGGAGAAGAGAGGGGACCGGGCCTAATAATCATAAACAGTCACTGGGCCCTCCTATCAAGGAGCCCAATGCCCAAACAACCTACACCTCCATATCACACTAAATAATATCACTAAGATGCACCCTGGCCCAACCACAGGATCACAAAAGTATTGGGCTCGTACCGGTGAATTACTTGAACCACTTTCAACCCGTTTTATAAAACTGAAAGACAATTATAGGCAGCCCAAATAACTAGTTTAAAATATTTTTCTTACACGATGTTCAATGTCCAACAATTCTTCCCTTTTCTTTCAAGTTTGTCCTTTCAAAAGTCCAGTATCTCAATCCCAATTCCCTGACACCGGTACATAAAGGAATAAGATATCATATAACAAAGGAAATCAAGGTCATACATAGTTTAATAAGTTTAACTTGCACAACCTTCCCATAGACACCTATTTGTTACATTTTAGTAGATTTCATAAATATGAAAGACGAAAATCGTAAGGCAGGAACATATATTTTTTGTTAATTATGTTGAAAGTGTCATTAAAAATTCACAAGACTGGGAAATATTTATTGTAAAAATGCAAGAGTTTTGTAAATAAAAAGAAGGGGCAGTAACTCACCATGAAAACACGTGAATTGAAGGAAATGATGAAGGAACCATATCTAGCACCTAAACAAAATTACATGGACAACGTACCTCAATTCAAGGGCTTCTGCGAAAGTTTCAGTTGGACGCATATTTGAGTTTTCCTGAACAACAACCTTTCCTTAACAACGATTTGCTAAACAAAACAATAAGGAAAACGCATAACAACGTCGTGACTTTGGACTCATAAAAGTCAATGAAAATTTTAGAAGACAGAGCAAATAAGACTGTCCAATTATAAGAAAAAACCCAAAAAAAAAAATTATTCAAAAGACAACCTAGAGCAGCTAAACGAAACAGAATCTGAATACGCTCCTTAAAACAACGGTCTTACATTTGAACAATTCGGCTTTAAATATCCTTGTGTGAGGCTACCTGTGATGCAGAGAGTTCCGGACATATCTTGATGATCCAAACAACACAAACAAAATGGTCCATACTTGAAGTAGATCAAAGGGGGAAGATTTGTAAGGGAGACAATGAGGATTTGGAGAGATGTGTCTGTTGAATCTTTGAGGACCGTGTCTGCTGAGTTTCTTCCTTTGATAATCCTCTAAGGTAAGAATAACCACTTTGATTGACGATACGAAAATTCTGGAAATCTATTGTCAACAACTGTTAATAGCCAGATCAAGCCATTTACCTCATTGTTCCGTAAAAGTTTCCTACTCTTCATTATAACCCGCACGTTCTACTTCCAAGCACATCAAGAAACTAAATCTCTGTCCATCCACCGAGAGAAAGGGCTCCATCCTTTTCTTCAAGTCAATATCTACCAGAGTATTTATCAAGCAGAGTCTTGGTGGTTGCATTAACCAGCGAGCTCATGGAACAAGACACAAACCCTGCCGTTCTGAAACTGCGACGCTCCGTCCCCTCGCACACTATCACGTTCACAACATCCCTCGCAAGACTATGTTGTTCCACATTGATACGTTAGTCTTCTGAGGTTAATAGAACTCTTTTTTATTAGGGTTTTTAGCGGTCGGTTAGTAATTAAATTAAGACATGGGGTAGTGCGGGTAAAAAACTTTAGGAACTTATGAACCATAAGAACCCCTACAAACTTTTAAATAGTAAAGATAAACACGACATATTCAGCGATAGTGATAAGCGCAACCTGGTTTGGTCGGATTTTGCCGAAACTTTTGCCCCAATTCAAACTCACCCTAATTCTTTTTATACCCAAATCAAACCCATATTATAAAACTTGATTTTTGAACGGTGTATTTAACTAAAATATGTTATTTTTTTAATGTAAAATTATCATACCGGACCGGTTTTAAACGATTTTTTCTTACCTCGTAATCATGATTAATCAAACTTAGTTCGGATTTGTAATTCTATTACTGTAATCGATCAAGTAGCAGAACGGATGCTAAATTTGGACCGATCTGGGACGGAACGGTTTGGGGGTAGCCGACCAGTACTATCGATCCCAATAAGAGCTTGATCGGACAGAATCAGACTAGTATATGTGTTTGAACTGAGCTCAAGATGACATTCCTTTTCCCTTGAAACACTAAAAAGGACACTTGCACCCCCTCATGTTTGATGGAAAGATAATTATACACCTTTCAGTTTGGGAAATGACACTTTCACCCCTTCAGTTTGGCACACTGAAGGAGTGAAAGTGTGTTTTCTCAAACTGGAGGGGGGAAGTGTTTTTCATCAAACCAGAGGGGGTGAAAGTGTCTTTTACCCTCTTAAAACTTGTAAAAGATGAAATCTCAAATTGTTAGCTATAAATGATCAAAATCTTTTATATTTTTTACATGATCACTGGGGAATGTAGATTTTAGAGATGAATTGATTCACCAATATGTGCACGTAGTTTGGAAATCATAACAATAATTTGCAATTAAAACTTATAAAATAAACTAAATGTTGTGAAAGGATAATTGAGAGAGACAAGAAACAAAGAGAGAGACAAGATGTAGGGCGAGTAGTATTGAGATGTGTATTATTCTCCAACCCTACGCCTCCTTATATTGGCATTAGGGTGGGCTAATGGACCAATAACAATATACAAATGGACTTACAACATGTGGTAGATATTCACCTATAAACTAGTCAAATATTTCATAACACTCCCCCTTGAATATTCACCACTTAGGATGCCTCGTTAAAACCTTGTCATGAAAAATTCAGTGGGACAAAATCAATGACTAAGGGAAAAGAGTACATCTAGTAAATTCTATTAGCTCAACATCGGAGATGACATTCTTCTGGAACGCATCTGAATAGTCCTTGCAGCCTCGGTAAAACCTTGCTTGGACAAAAACCATAGAGAAGGAAAAAGAGTGCCACATTTGGATTGGTTCTCCCCCTCTGGGTAACACCTTTGTACCTGACAAACAAAACTACGGCCTGACCAAAATCTAATAACATATAATTACTAAAACATAATAAAATGCATATGCACCTAAAATTACTCGCGAGTATACACTTTTGATTTACTTCAGGCAAATAATATATTTATTATGGGAACCGGGAACCAACCTCCATGGAATTTCGACAAATTTGTGATTCATGCGATCGTATTTGTAACTAGTTACATTTTTAACCCATATTTTGTTGTTGCTTAGTCCCAAAGATTAACACAACGTTATTATCCTTCTCACCACAAGATGATTATAGTTATGAGAATTTGTCATGACCCATACCATATCATGTTTCTCATTTTATGAGTCCCACGCTCGAAAGCGGACATAAACCTCTAGACAAATTCCACGCATACCAGCGGATATGTTGTCTCAATTCCCACGCTTAACAGCGAATATATAATCTCTACATAGATCCCACGCAGCGGATATGTAGTATCTTCATAGAATGTAGTTCACGCTTCGGGTTGTTAGTACTTTGAGTACTATGTATTATGCTCTACATGTTTAAAAAATTATGTAACCCGAGCAATTGTCTATGTGTGTGTTGACTTTGTATTGGCCAGTAATTTTTAGTCAACTCTCTTTCTCATCTGATAAATCACGTGATTTTACAAGCGCTTTCTCAAGATAAACATCATCATTCATAGTAGGATCATACTATTGTATTAAGCTACCTTATAGCTACTTCCAGAGCTATTAGCCTCTTCCAGGGCTATTCTATTACTAACGTTGGTTTTGATCCAATATTGATGATGTATATATGAACTTATCCAGAATCTTGTGTTCTTAATTTGTAGAGTAATATATCCATATCCCAACATAATTCTGGACGCTTCGATTCAAGTTCCTCTTCTGAAGGATCAACATAATCTCACAAGCAAAATTTTTATGCTTTAAAGTGTATAACCCAAAATTAGTACATGTTAGTCAAGAAGCTATCCATCTTGCTGGGATTTTAAACTTACAATAGTACATACCCGATAGAGACAATATTATTTTGGCTCATGTCATGAAATAGGACCCATTCTCCCCCTCATGACGCGAACAATATGATCATAACCATAATGATACTTTGGTGATGCTTCAGGCATTAAATTGTCTCATATGTACTTTGTGTAACCAATCCTCAAATAAAAATAAAAATATTGACAATAAGCAATCTCTTGGACGCCGTAGTTCTCTAATCAAAACTTCTTCAAAAAACCCAAAAAGAGACGTAAATGTCAATACATTTATTCAAAAAATGAGTGGTGTTTACAATCCTTCAGGGATTGAATCCAGTCTAAAAATTTATCAACCACTGATATGAAATCTCATATGTTTTGTTACGGGGATTGGTCACTTCTGGTGACATGAGAAACAACAAGCTCAATTTTAACCACATTAAACGTCTTCTGGGGTTGACTAAGAAGACTCTAACCTTTCATAGAGCTCTCACATAAGATTCATTAAGTTATATTGATTTATATAAACCACTTCAGGGGTTTAATCTCTTTTAGAGATTTTTCACGTCCACAACCATGACGGCCTTTATAGTCATGTGGATTTCGACCGTTTATAGCAGTGATTCGCTTCAGGGAATTCGCTACCATTCACTTCTAGGGATAGGCTCAAATGAATCGGTCATTTGCAATGGCACGTCTACGATATGATAATTAGCTAGACATGATTTTTGTAAACATAGGAGAAAAAATCTCTTCGGGAGATCCTTATTTTCATCCTTTAAGATACTAAAAATAATAGGAGAAAAAAAATTAAAACTACAAATAAAAATGTAAATTAACAAAAGAAAAAAAAGTTAATCGAAACTTCTGGTTCGATGAGTGTAGATTCTCTCTTCAAGGAGATCTCTTGACATAACACCATGTTACAAGTATCTTCATAATTTTCATAAGTTCTGATATGAAAATATGATTTGTAAGCATATAAATAGCTCAGGTCCAATAAAAAAATTATGGACTAAGAACATGTTCTGGATGTTTGTGCAAAAGAAGTACCGAATAAATAAAAGTTAATAATAATAAAGGTTTAAGCGCAAACTGTAAAAGAAAAGTAGTATGACCTCTTAAGGAGGGTGGATCTATTCAATAATTTTTGATATCTCTGCAGGATTTCTAATCAAAATAGTGTAGAACTTCAGGTTAATATTCATAACTGTGGGTTTTGAAATCATGTAATACGTAACTTCAGGTACATATGACGTGGCCAGATTTAACATCCATTGCGATTAAGAAAATTTTCAGGAGTTTTTTTTCTATCCACAAAATTGTGAAACGTCTCTTCTGGAGATCTAAAAATTATATGTAACTTCAGGTTACAAGCCATGGAATAACTGCATCTTCTGGATGTACTTATTTAATCTGTTGTAACTTCGGGTTACAATCACATCATCATGTACTGTAAGAAAAAAAATTGCATAAATATGAAATAGAGTATAAAAAAATGACCTCTTCAGGAGGTGTAGAAAACTGTAGGACATCTCTTCTGGAGATGATAATAAACTATGACTTCAGGTCATAAAAAAATTATTGTAACTTCAGGTTACGATTAATATTTTATGTAGTCTATGACTTCAGGTATAGATCAAGCTTGATAAGCGCATGTAAGTAGCGTATACCACTACATGGTCTTGATCAGAAACTGCTTCAGGAGTTTCAATTTTTATGTTCTGTCGCAAAAGAACAAAATAATAGAAGAAAAAGATAAAACTAACAAACAAAGGCACATAAAATTCTAAACACTCAAGCAACTGTAACCTTATACAAAAGTACTGCCTTTGAAATCGTGAAACATCAAATTTAGAAGCATGCATTCACATGCGTTAAGTACAAAAAGAAGACACTCATAGAGAGGAATTGGGTATGAAACAAGAATACTACTAGTCTGCTACTCATAAAAAAACATTGTTCACATTCTTTTTCGCTTCCTTTTGTATAAGAAAGAAGGTAGTATGAATATGAATCAAGCTCATAAACTCATAGCATGATGAGCAAAATTATTGATATATTTTCCTGCCTTCATTAAAAGAAATAAAAATATAAAATATAAAGCATCATGTGTGCCTGATGTAGTTAGAGATTGTACTTAATGAGTGCATAGACTTCAATCATAGGTTGAAGCCAGATTTCCACACATGTATATGTTACAACAATACTACCGAGCAAGTAAACTATGGTCTGGTATTGTTTGACAAAAAAACTATGGTCTAGTAAGAATATAAGAACCTTAGATCTCATGATGAGCCATAGGATTAGCAGGTTCAATCCAATCATACTACAAACACAAGCGTTCCTATATGTAACTCATTATGTATATCGTAACAACTCAAAAAGAAAAACATTACTCTGCAAGAAATTGTACAGATGGTGGTAGACAAGGATTGATCTATACAGTCAAATCCAAATCGAAAGCATAGCCAAGATTGAAAATTATATTTTTCCTCTGATTACACTTTCTGGGGGGAAAATAGTCATCTGATAAAACACATACCTTCTTCTTATATTTCAGCCGGTCAGAGTGTACTGATAACGTGTTGTGAAATGATAATTGGTAGAGACAAGAAACAAAGAGAGAAACAAGATGTAGGGAGAGTAGTATTGAGATGTGTATTATTCTCCAACCCTAAGCCTCCTTATATAGGCATTAGGGTGGGCTAATGGACCAATAACAATATACAAATGGGCTTAAAATATGTGGTGGATATTCACCAATAAACTAGCCCAATATTTCATAACACTAAAGTCTTATATTTCCAATTTACCAATATTAAAGAGAATGACAGTTAACCAAAATGAAATGTAACATCCAGACAATTAAAAATGAACCAAAATGACCAACACTCAACAACAATTGCAGCATGAAATTCAGTTCGCTTCTTCTAAAAAAATCAACTGAGTTTCTAAATAAAAATAAAAATCAATTGTTCTTTCATAGCCTTTCACAACTGGGGAGCTTGGCGGAAGCAAAGTCTATTTTCTTCAAGATGTATCTCTTAGGATTATCTCCGAACGACATTACATATACTATCTTTACTCTTATAAAAGAATGAATAATGAAAAAAGTGTTCCTAAGATTGTTTAACAAAATTATTCCACCAAATTCATCTAATTACAATCTGGCCCAACTCCCAACCATTGTGATAGTCACCTTTCACTAAAACGCTTAAGTTCATATATCAGTGAGAGTTGCGACGCTCCAAACCAATCACTCCACGCTACAGAGAAGACGATCGTGGAAACATAGATCGGCCATCCACAGTCCCCCTTGCATCACATACCATCTGATGCACGATGAAATTGCAATCCAATAGACACTACTTGATGGGTTATTTAACTTATTTGGTTCCGTTCAATTTCGTGTGGTGTGTGCTACGCCAATGATTAAAAGTTTTTACGGTGAGTTTAAGACTTTAGGTTCGCTAATGTTGGTGATTAAGTTGTTCTTTTTTGTTCTTCGTTTGTTTTTCTCATGTCATTCATTGTTAGCTTTTCCCTAAAACTTCAGGATGGATTGCAGTTGATAGATCTGAAGCTCTTTGATATTGATATATGGATGAATATGCAGAAGGAGCTTTTGTTCCTTGATGATGTAAGCCAGAAACACAAGCTGGAAATATTCCCAAGTGCCAAAGCTTCAAAGCTTTGAGGCACTGTAGCTATGCATATATATGGCTCACTGTTCTGTGCAGGTCTTTGAATTTGATATGAAATGAGTTATACAACTCTATATGATACTAGGCAGGTATTAGTAATCAATGTTTTGTATTGATTAACATAATATGCAGAATTGATTGGATTGGAAATCCAAGTTCATTCTGATGAACTAGCAGACAAAGCTTCTAAACTTTGAGATTCACTGAGTACTTTTCACTGCTTATTTCATCTGATTAAATCTGTGTATGTAGGTTATTTCGTTGGGTTTCATAACTTTTTATGGATTTATTATTGTCTATTAATACTTTTTCTATAATGTATTGATGATATATTCATTATATTGGATGTATAAGCTGAGCTTATTATCAGACAAAACCTAGCCCAGTTTTTCTCATGAACTGTTAGCATGTTGCTGATCACATCTTGATGCTAGTTTGTCTGGATATTGTTTGACCTTGTTTGTTGAGTATATGTAGGGTTGCTGGGCGTTCCAACGTCCAAAAACAAATCAGATAGCTATCCCAGCATAGCTGCCGAAAGAAGCATATCAGGGAAGATGATTTTAGGCATTCAATTCCTAAAATCTCTCAGGTTGTTCTAGGCTGTTATTAAAGTAATCAGCACTTTGAATTTCAAAGAGAGACAAGGATAAAAGACTGACCATTGTGTGAATTGAAGAGTGCTACGAACATGAGAGATCAGATCATTTAAGTTTTCAAATTCATCAGGCCATTAACATTGCAAAAGCAAGATCATTCATCAGAGATTGAAGAACACTTCCAAGCTTCACTGGTTGTTTCTATTCTGTGTTCTTCATACGTGTACTAAGTTGGTATTATCATTTTACGTTCTTAAACCTCACAAACTTTTTGTTCAAGTGAACAACAAAGAGGTTCTTCTTGTTTCGACAGATTGTAGCTGAAACTAGATAGGTTGGAAACCACAAGCTGTATTGGTGAAAGGTATCTCACTTAGGCTTTAGATGTAGGGCTAAATCTGGGTGATTAATAAGAAGTTGTGTTAGAATCCTGGAGGGATAAGATCCCTCAGGCAGAGACTAGGTCCAATTGTGACTGAACTCTGTAAAATCATTGTGTTCTTGCTGCTTACTTCATTTATCTTTTCATTACAGTCCAAACAAGAAGTTCCAAAGCTTTAGAGTTGTCCAAAACTCAAAGCTTTGAAGCCTCTGTGTTCTGTAGTTATATCTCTAGTTTCTCAAATCTTTTTCAAGAGATATCAACAGCATACTCTCTACATGTTTCAAAGGACTGCTTTTTAGCAAAAGTTGGCATACTCTATTCAACCCCCCTCTAGAGTATTTGAATCATGTTGATATACTTACACTACAAACTTTCAGTAGTATTGTAATGGAATTCATCCACATATCGTTGGTTTGATATTCTACTTCTCTGATGCTAACAAAATATTTATGGTCGTTGATCCATATTTTGGGACTTATGTCGGATTGTTAATTTTTCTGTGTATAATTTTCCGGAATTTAAGAGAGAAATTTGAATTATTTATTTTCCTTGTTCCAGTCAGTGGTCTATTTCCTACCACCATAAAGTAGTTGTATTGGTATTCCACTGGGTGACTCACTTTCGACTGAATGACTGAATAATTGTGAAACCTAATGGTGGGGTGAATTTATTCATCATTCTCCTTGTAAGACTAACTCAGAGAAATGACCACCCCAAAACTGTGATCCAAACGGGAATTTCAACCATAAGTGACCAGGAATAATTTAGCTTAGCTAATCAATCTGTCTGATAATTCCTAGAGAATTTGGAGAAAATATAGATTCCATTATGTTAAACATCTTATGTGGACTTTTACATGATCTCCTCACCAAACAAAGCCTTATTTGCTGAAATATTAGATCTAACAAATAAAATTCCTTCTGAAACTCAACTAATCGCTCTCTCTTTAACCCTCATGTACATTATGAATTTGATAATTGTATGCCAAATTGCCATCATGTCAAACACAAAAACCACACATTGTATTCCGGAAAAAGATGGCAAAAATCTTAGGATTAGAAGAATAACTTATGAGTACTTGAAAGAATATCCAGTTTCGAGAAAGTTTTTGTTGTGTGGTATCTTCAACATCATTCTATTCAACCAAATAATCTCTCAAAAAGGATAGTTTTGTTTCAAGGTATTGCTTACTCATTTCTCGTGGATTTGAATTCAAAATTCTTATGAAATTTTCAAGTCAGCTTTCATGAAAAAAATAAAGATATTGAGTGACCACAAAAGTTTAATAGGCATCCTCATCGCTAGCTTGATGGAAATATTACCTCGCTATCTACTATTTTCCTATGTGGCCCATAAATGTAAACATGTGTCCTGTATAAATTCTTATCAAGTTTTCCTTTATTTTGTACATGACGACAACTGATTTCATACAATTTTTCTAAATTTCTCACCTATAGTTTATGTTTGCCATCGTAGAATTGAGAAAAATGTGTTTCCTGTATTTTGCCTAACTGGTGTTGAAGAAATAACACTAAATAAGAAACTGCAAAATACAAAAGATCCATTCGCCTATTACTTGAGGTAAAATTTTGTAGAATTGTTGCGAGGAAAGTATTCTCGTGATTTAGAAAATATTATATACTGGGTGGAATTTTAGGGGAAAATATAATATTACAAATTACATAAGTCTTCTAGACGACAAAATAGATTATGATATAGCACCAGTTTTATTTTAAAATAATCATTTGCAAGGTAGAAGCATCCAAATGATTTTAAATTTGGTTCGAAGGATACATGTTGTGGTTCGAAAGTAGTAATATAACAGTTGAGGTCATGCTGACTTGAAAGCGTTACAAGTGATTATTGGCAGAGATAAAGTTTAGGGTTAAGATAGATCAGTATCATGTAAATTCTGTAGAGAAAAGGCGATCGTAGAAATGATTAAGTGTCTTACCACGAATTTAAAAGCGGTCCATGCTAAGTCTGTTGAAGGTGAAAGTGATTTTTTTAATCATTTATCTTTTTCCTCCTTTTATTGAACTCAACCGGTGCCCAAAAGAAGGGAAGATAACGAAGGTTTAAAGCAAAGAGCCGACCCTTTCTATTTATGTAATCTATTTTAGTCTACTCCATGAAGAATGCATATTCAAATCCACTTGATATACAATAATATACTTTCACGTGCGGAGCACGTGCTCCTTACTAGTATTGGTAACAACACGTGCTAAATCTGGTAGGTTAGATTGTGCCTTTAATACTATGGGTTTTATGGTGAAAAAGGTAGTCAACCAAACAGTCACATATACCATGCTCTTGTCGAAGGAATTGTTATGTATGAAAAAGCTTATGATGATGAAGCTTTAAGCTTTGATGTTTCTGGTGTTGAAGCTGAAGATGAAAATAATGATACTTATGGTCATGTTCATAGACATATGGATATTAACGACATTCGTAAAACTAACAGAGCAAATGCATCGGGTGAGAGACCAATCATCTAAGAATTGGATGTTTCGAAGAATATGCATTAGGCGTATGATAATTCAATCCCTTTTAATTAATGATGTGTATAAATTTAGGGGGACTTATATTTTGAAGATGATGAAAAACAAGATTATTTGAGAGAGATGTTCAAATTTCCAGATATTTGAATTTCAACATTGCCTATAGTCTTGCTAGATATTTGCTGACAGTTTCTGCGTTGCAGGCTGGGCATTTGATTGAATGATGTTTATACTTTCTTTTATTGTCTCTTACAAATATTCTTGATATTATATATTGAAGTTATATGACTGGACAAGTGTATAAATTGATATGTCTTACAAATCACAACTTGCAGGACAACATTTTATAGGAAGCCCAAGCTCCAAAGGTTTGGAGGTTATACTGGATTTTAGCTAAGTTATCTGGCTAACAAATTCTTGTCGCAGGCTAACTTATCTGGGTATGTGATTGGTTATTGACTTGATCTAAGTCTTAGTCTTTATGTTGACTATCACTAGGCCATATATACATATATATATATTGTGTTTATTCTCTGAGAAAATAGCTAAGCTATTGGTTAATCTGATCTGCCAAACATGTCACTATACTTATGCTATTCTTTTTTGGATTTTGCCTTAACTCGTGTTCAAGTTTTGCAGGGTTAGACTTTGGTCAAACTTGCATAACCAAATCAAAACAGCCGTTTGAATATAGGTGTTCAAAGAAGTTGTTAGGTTGTTGATGATTAATAGGAGTTCAGTTCCTAAAATATCTCAGGTTGTTGTTGACAGTCTGTTATATACTGGATTTGCATTTCAAGAAAAGTAGAGAGTTTATCTGCAGTGAAACAGAAGTGAGAACAGTCGTGGGAGATCAATCAACAATCATTCAAAGAGATTGTGAGCTCAACATTGAAGAAGATCAATCATCTCAGTCATTCCAGACATCTGAAGAACACTTTCAAGCTTCACTGCTTATTCTATATTCAATGTTCTTAATTTTTGTACCTTATTTGTAAAATTCATTAGATATTCTATACCTTACAAACTGCTAGAAGTTTGTTGTTCAATTGAACAACAAGAGGTTATTATTGTTTTATTAGTTGTAGCTGGAATTAGATAGGTTTGGAACCACAAGCTGTATAAAGCGTAAGGGAGTTCACTTAGACTTGAGATCCAGGGCTAAGTCTGTGATTAATAAGAATGTGTTTAAATTCTATAGGGATAGTATCCCTCAGGCGGAGAGTAGGCCCATTGGTTGCTGAACTTCGAATAAAATCGCTGTGTTCATCTCCTTCATAGTTCTGCATTTGATTCTACTCAAATTTGTTCATCACATAGCTTCTCCAAAGCTTTGAAAAATTTCTTGTTTCAAAGCCTTGAAGCTTCTGACTATCACAAACTGTTTCTAGTTGTTTCTATACTTGTTCAAAACTTTGCAAATCTATTCTATCTCTGTTTTAAGTTTCAAAATCCCATTTTATCAAAAGATTACATACTCTATTCAACCCCCCCTTCTGGAGTATCTTGATCATGTTTTATACATACATTACACACTTTCAATTGGTATCAGAGCTTGGGTCACTATAAGGATCTAACCATCTTGTGACAATGAGTAATTTAGGTGATGGAGGATTCTCATAAGGAGGGACAGCCAACAGACCTCCACTGTTCAGTGGTAACAACTTTGTTCATTGGAAAGCATTGATGAAGATGTTCATCATAGATCAGGACATGGAATTATGGTCAATCACTCAGAATGGCCCATTTCTGTTCTATTCCACTGCATATGGAATTAGAATTGTCCAGACTAAAGAGGATCATTCAATTACTGAACTGAAAAAGGTATCAAAGAATTATAAAGCTATGAACTTATTATATTGTGCTCTTAGTGCCGATGAGTTCAACAGAATATCCAACTGAAAAAAGGCCACGGATATTCGGGACAAATTAGTTGTGACATATGAAGGAACTAGCCAATTCAAGCAGACCAAAATCAACATTCTTCTGAGGCTGTATGAGCTATTCAAGATGAGTTCTGATGAACCCATCAAGGACATGTTCAAAAGGTTCACATATATTGTGAATAACCTAGAGTCCTTGGGGAAAGCATTCTCAAATGAAGAAAAGGTCAGAAAGATTCTGAGAAGCCTTCCAAAAGCCAAGGGGAAACCAAAAACCACTGCAATGGAGGAAGATCGGGATTTGAGCCTTCTGAAGCTACATGAACTACAAGGAAAGCGGCTCACTCATGAGATCTCTATAAAAGAAGTGAATGGTAATTTGAGTGACATTATCAAGAACCTAGCACTCAAGGCAAAATACAATGAGAAATTCCAAAGCCTCGAACATGAAGATGATGATGATGAGGAAGCCTTTAGCCTTGATTTCCAAAGCTTTGACAAGAATACTGAAAATGAAGATTGTTTTGGGAACAAGGACTACAAAAAAGACAAATCCAGATCCTCAAGAAACAAGGATCACAGAGGTAAATATTATTCAAATTCACATAAATCTAAAGTTATAAATTTCTTTAATGTGGCGATGCAGATCACGTGGTAAGGGATTGTCCACAAAAGAAAAAAATCAGGCATTTCCCTAAGAAGGAAACTGGCAATAGAAGGTAGAAAGCTATAGTTGCTTCATGGAGTGATTATGATTCATCAAATGATTCAGATTCAGATGAAGAACAAGGAAATCTTTATTTAATGGATGAGCATGAAGAAGGAAACAACTCAGACAGACACATTGAGGAGATGGTAAACAATTTACTTGCTAGTCCTATTGATGTTTTACCTGAAATCCTCTAAATCATGTCTTTAAATGAGAAAAGCTATAGAAATGAGATTGAATATTTGAAGGTAAAAGATGATGAGAAGGCAAAGGAAAATTTAGATTTGGTTTTTCTCAATAAGACTCTTGAAGTATCTAAGTCAAAAATTGACAGTGACATCAAAACCTTGGAGAACATGTTCAAAGCTTTCAAGGCACATGTCAAAGAAGTTGTGGATCAAAAATCTCTTTTAACTGATAAGTATGTTGATCTAAAGCATCATTAGATGATTTAGAACAACAGAACACTTTCTTGACTGAGAAACTTCAAGAATCAAGAAAGGTTTTATCAAGATTTGCAGGCTCAGAACATAACCTTAATCTTATGCTTGGAAGAAGTCTGTATTTAGTACACAAGAGTGGAATTGGTTACAATCCAACTTTTTCAAAGAAGAACCAAACCACTTTTGTGAAATCAGGAAACATAAATTCTCCAAAATATCATTAATGTGGAAAATGTGGCCATGTAAAGATAACTTGCGCCTTTAAAAGGACATAACCTCACATAATGAGGAATACCTATCCATATCAGCTTAAGGGACAAGTGAAAAATATTTGGGTTGCTAAAGGAATAAGACCACCTAATATGGTTGATTATGAATATGAGTCCAAAGTCTACACTTGGTCTAATAGCCTGTTGAGACATTGATTGAATTTTGCAGGCTGTCACCAAGGGTAAGGATCATAAGTGGATTTTAGACAGTGGTTTCTCAAGACATATGAGTGGAAAGAAGTCTCTATTCACATAACTTAAAGAGCATACTGGGGGAATAATCAGACTTGGTGACAAGGCAAAATGCAATATCATTAGCATATGTAATATTGGTAATGAATCTGCAAGTTCACTTTCTGATGTTTATTTGATAGATGGTTTGAAATATAATCTGCTTAGTATCTCTCAATTATGTGATAAGGGTAATAAGGTCATTTTTAACAAGGAGATATGTATGGTGCAAGGTGAGAAATCTGGAAAATGCATACTCACTGCTCCAAGGTCATATAATGTTTATGCTATGAGTACTAACAAAGTTCCAGGAGGAAATCTGAAGTGTCTCAAAGCTTTGAAGGAGGAATCAAAGCTTTGGCACAGAAAACTTGGGCATATAATCATGCACACAATGAACAAGCTTATCTCAAAGGACTTGGTAAGGGGATTACCAGCCATAAAGTTTAGATATGATGAGATATGCAAGGCATGTACCCAAGGTAAATGATGCGCAATTTAGCGTGCTATTCGCAAGTATACGAATCTAGTAATATAGAGAGTATTTTCAACTCGGATTATCGATCCCACAGGGACTTTGCAGGTTTTTCTAGTAATCAGTTTTAAGTTGCAGAGTGTAAAAAGGAGGAATATTTTGAGAGTTTGTTTGCTAACTAAGTACTGAAAGTAAATAACTGAAACGTAAATCTTTTTGTTAGAATTTTCTGAATAATCTGAAGGTTGTAAACCTAGGGTTTGAGATACTAGGTCCCGGGATCCCCTAGGGTTCTTCAGATTTTCGTTCTTTGTTTGACATGAAAACACATAGCAGTCTCGTTATCCGTGCCACGTACCAATTTTGAAGTATCTTTTCTTTTCCTGCAGGTTATCACAATCCTGAAGACTGTCGGATTCCTGTTAAGCTGCCTAAGTCTGCAGTCTCGTTCTAAGTCTGCTAGGGTTTCTAACCTGTCCTGATGGCCCGGGTCAGATTCTTTAACAGTTGGTCTCAACGATTTCAAGCTAGTCCTAACTCCCCTTCGCTGGTCGGCCCATCGGGGTAAGGTGATAAATTCTGTCTTCTCTTCCTAACCCTAACCTGGACGTTTTCACCTACCGGCTCAGGTCTGTAGCAATTCTGGTTAGCTACTCCGATCATGCATAAACAGTAAAATTCAAAGATAGAATAACTGATAAAAAACTGCTGAATTAAGATAGTACGATCATGAATTTATAGTCAATACGTAGAACAAATCTCTGAAAACGAAACCCTAGGTTCACCGAAAACCTAGGTAAAAGTTTGGCTACTGAAATTCATAACGTAAATAACATAGTTTTTGAATGAGAGAGAGAATAAGATCAAACTAGGTCTTCGAATCTGGAATCGCACTTTCGTGCTCTCCTGGGATGCTCAGATTTCTACTTCGATGTGTTGACGTCGTGTGTTGTTTTTAGAACGAGCCCTGAAAGAGTCTTTATAAAGTGCCAAAGACGTTTCTGGAAACTGCCTACATTTACGAAACTGCCACTGGACCCGGAATCGCCTTGGAATACGCACTGTCTGCGTATATACGCACCCTGCCTGCATATATACACACAGGGTCTGCGTATATACGTACACTTCAACTTTTCAACTTCCAGTTCTTCTCTCGGTCTGCGTATATACGCAGCTTTCTGAGTATATATGCAGCTGTCTGAGTATATATGCAGCTATCTGAGTATATACGCAACTGTCTGAGTAAATACGCAGACAGTGGCATACGGTCTTCGTTTTCTCTCCCCTCTTGTGCGTACGAAGCTCCTTTAAGCATGTGAAACCCCCTGGAAAGATTACTGACTGCATCGGGGCGCCAAAATCTCGACTCGACTTCCGAAAACCCGGCCCCGGTGCCAAATGACCAAAATACCCCTGGGTCGAAACTGTCCCGGAAATTGTCACGAACCTGAAATAGCTGCTCACGACTCCGGGCACCGGGAACCGAGACTCCTTACTCGGACGTGGCCTGTCTGGGACCCACACTTGACGTCTCCGTTCTTTTTCCCCTGGTTTCACTTCAAAATTCTAAGTCAAGCTCAAGATATTATCAACCGAGCGCATCCCGGTCATTCTCGTTTTTGGCGTTTTCAGCTTCCTTGGTCGGTTTTCACTACCCGTTTCTCCTCCAGTCTTTTAGTTTTCTGTTCCACTCTCCCTTTTACCAGTCTCGGTCAAATTCTGTCCCGAGCATTTTCTGCACGTTTCCCGAGGCGATCCGGATTCTTTCTCGGCACGCATCCCAATGCACTTTCCGAACCTGTTCCTGTAAAGATAACATAAACAAACCCGCGATCATACCTCGAAATGCGCAAAATAAGCATAAATTCATGAAGAGCTTATAAACATCTCGTTCTAATTTCCGAGGCTTTCTGAGGGTGAATTCTGGCTAAAACATGGCTTTCCAACACAAAGGCACGTCAAATCAGGCTAAAAGATAACCCCTATTTGGGCGTTATCAAATACCCCCACACTAAACTTTGCTCGTCCCGAGCAACCTCCAGCATTATACTACCAATGCGTACTATCCCGAATCAATCCAGATCGGTGTAACTGCACTTATTTAAGAACAATAATAGTACTATAAAAACAGTTTATCTTTTCGGTGAGACTGGGCAATCTCTTCAACTCAAACTGAACATCATTAAGTTCTCATATTCCCCTAGATTTCAGAAACTGCGGTGATCGGAAGAACTCGCGGCCAGCCTAGGTTAGGAACAAGCACGAACACCACTTACTTCTGCTTTTGCACGCAAACCGAATGTATCCCTAACGCACACCTTCCGTGCTTTTACTCCTGGTGTAATGTAAATCTGCCGGCTTTGGGACGGTAGGATATGTCATTTAGAAGCGATGTCCTAAACGTCACAGCACACTCACACATACCCCAATCTCACACTCCCTCACCAAGATGATAGAAACTGACCCAAATCACCTAAGATTCTAGACGCTCAATTTCCCCAGTCCCGGTGTAACTGCCGTTCTTGCGGCCACAACTGTGAACGAATGTGAAACTGTTATAAAAATTGTCGGGAAATAAAATCAATCAAGCACCCTGAATTTTCTGCCTTTGATACTCTTTTCTTATCTTTTTTTCGTTTTTTTTTTCTCATTTTTTTTCCTGAATTTTTTTTTTGCGGGGCAACACAAGAAACAACAATAATATAAAGCAGGCCAACTCTATGATAAACCAAAAAACGTGGGGTAGAAGAAAAAAAAATACTGAAATAAAATCTGAGGCGACCACCACCACACTAATTTCGAACCATATAGTCAATCTGTAAAATAATCGCGCTTTTCCAACCGATCCTCCTCACTCCAAGGATGTCTAAATAGCACAGCGCGTCCTCAAATAAACCCTGTCAACCCCAAGTTCCCCATGTCGTGCAGAAAATTCACGCACTACGGCTCTCCTCCTGTAATCACGGTGTATTGTCGTGAGTCCCCGCCACACTGAAGTGTGCTGCCGTCTCACCCTTACACACCCTCAAATATACCAATGAAGCTCATCCACTATCAAATATGAAAATTCTGCTCTACCCCATAAAATCCCCCTCAACCCAACTCCCTCGTGCCATGACGCGTAGGAAAGTTCAAAATACTAACAATGATGCGAGTATCAAAAAACGGCTTCCTAGGTCAAACGGTTACCAAGAAAAGGGTTAATGGATCAACGGGGCTCACTAGTGGACCTAAGGCGCGAGACAGGACGTGAGGTCCCCTATGGCCTATCACTCCACCAAATGATGTGGTGACTGTGATGGCAGGTTGACGACTACCGGGTGACGGTGGTATGGCAGGTAGTCGGATACATGGCTCGGGAGACAGCTACTTGCATTTTCTGAAGTGCATTGGCTCTATTAACTCCCCTAGACAAATTCTCGCAGCTCTTCCTCACCTAAGTTCGTCCACTTTCGGGAAATTTTCTATAAATAAGCTCTCCAGTTTTAAGCTAAATCCTTCGCCCAGTCTCAAAATTTTCAATTTTTATCAAATTTTTAATATTTATTCTTATTTTTTTAAAATAAAAAGTAATGCAGTTGCAATGCCATCACCCCCACACTGGATGGTGCCATGCCCTCATGGTACCATTCATCAGGCATATAATCTGGATTGGATGAGCTGGCTTGCCTCATCAAATGGGAACAACTAGTAGCATACACAGAAAAATAAAGCGAGAGACAGAAATTGAACCTGTGCACCCGGAGTCAGTTCTTACAGGTGCTGACTTTTTCGTAGATTTCGGCAGAGAAGGACCGGTGTCCGGTCGCCGGAAAAATTTCTCGACGGAAGTTGTCAACCTTTCGGGCTCTATATGCGCTCTTAAAATGTGAAATCCCCGAGCACCATTGTGTTTGACAATGTGCTCCCATATGGTCGAGTATAATTTTGTACACCGGGGTCGATTGCTTTGTTCTGCAGAAAAACTGTTCCTGAAAAATCCCCTACTCGTACGAGTCCCTGTGACGGTCGAGTGTGCAAGAACACACCGGGGTCGATTCTTCAAGTTTTCGGAAATCTGCCTTTCCTTCTACGAAATTTTCTGAATTCGCTTCAAACTCCACGAATTTGTGTATGGAGGTAGAGAGAGAAAAATAGGGCAAAAACGTGCTGCTGTCTGCGTATATACGCAGCAGCCTGCGTATATACTCAGCAGCCTGCGTATATACGCAGACAGCAGCTTAAGGGTCCTCTTTTTTTTCCTGGATAGTTGGAGGGTGATGTCTGCGTATATACGCAGGCAGTACCCCCACAATTGTTCAAAAAAAAAGAAAAAAATTCTCTTTCTTCCTCTTTCCTGTTTTCTGCCTGTTTTCCGTTTTGTTGTGTCTGCACATACTCAATTCAAAGTCAATACCCACTTATCTTACCCCTCTCAAAATTCAAAACTGAAAATAAAACTGAAATAATTTAAACTAACTTACTACGTCGGGTTGCCTCCCAACCAGCGCTTGTAATTTACGGTCGACGGCCCGATACAATTACCTCATGTTTGCTCAAGGGACGTCAAAACAGTCTACCTTGACGTCCTCTTTCGGGCCCAAATATGGTTTGACACAGGTTCCGCTCACCCACTGAGTTCTCAATTTTTCTGGAAAAAACTGCTTCCGAGAATTGCAGAGAAGTACTTTCTGACCTACTTGAAACTGCTTTGGATGTGCTGAACTTTGATGGCTCAGGAGCGGTTTACCCTCTCGGTCGGTGGCTCTTTGAGTGACGGGACCAGGGCGAATTTCTGCTCGCCTTTTCCGTCCCGCTGTAAACTGGTCCGGTTTTCAACTTGCATGGCCTGCTCCTCATGGAATCTCTCTTCGTTATCTCTGTCCACTCTGTCAATCTCTTCCCATAGCTCGTCATTCTCCTCGTTTTACCATCCTTCTTTGAATACCTCCACCACGAAGATGTCTTCATGCTCGTAATAATTCGGTAGTTGCAGATTTTTGAAAACGTTGAACTTCACCTTGTCCTCGTTGATCTGCATGGTCAGTTCTCAGCTTTTGCAGTTTATCATGGCCTCACCTGTGGCAAGAAACGGTCTGCCTAGAATGAGTGGTACGTCTCCTGCCTCCATGTCCATAATTAAAAAATCTGCCAGGAAAATCAATTCTCCGACTTTCACTAGAATATCTTCAATAACTCCGCAGGCCTGCTTGATTCTGGTGGGCCTGAGTTCACCGACTTTCAAAGTTTCGAAACTCGACAAAGGCATCAGATTGATACTTGCCCCTAGGTCACACAGAGCCTTTCCTGTGTAAGCATTACCTAAGGTCACCGGGATGAAGAAATTGCCAGGGTCCTTCCTCTTCCTTGGTAGCCCATTCTTCACACAATTGCTCACTTATGCCGTCAGATTTACTTTCTCGAAATCGCTCATACGCCTCCTTCCATACATAATGTCCTTGAGGAACTTGGCATAAGTGGGCATCTTTGCCAACGCTTCCGCAAAGGTATGTTGATCTGCAACTTTTTGAACATCTCGAGAAATCTTGCGTAGTCCTTGCTATCATCCCTCTTCCGTGTCTTCAAAGGATACGACACCTCCTTGGAGATAGGTACTGTTTCTGCTTCCTTCTCGTTATGCACTGCATCCTGCTCAACCGAGCCCTTCGGCTGGGGGCGGTCGGCTGAGCTATTATCCTGGCCAAATACTTCGCGCTCGATTTCATTCGACTTTTCTGCACTTGCATGGCTAGGATACGGCGGATCCTGTAGTGCTAATCCACTCAGAGTGGTGATGGCATTGACCTGAGCACGTGGATTGTTTACTGTATTTGAGGGCAAGTTTCCTGGCTGTCTCTCTGTTAACTGTTGTGCTAACTGCCCTACTTGTACGTCCAAAGCGCGCAGTGATGTTTTGGTCGTCTGCACGTCGGCTGTTAGGGCGTCCATATGTGCGAACCGGGATTCCATGGTCTGAAACATGGACTCGATTTTCTTCATTTGAGCATCGTACTGCTGTGCCGATGGGCCTGGCTGAACCTGCGGTGTCGGTGAGGCTTGCTGAGCTGGTGACCTGTGCTAGAATCCCGGTGCATAAATTGCAGAATTTGGGTTTCCATACCGGAACCCGGGATGATCTCTCGTACTCGGTCTGTACCCGCTCGGGTCCCACTGCTGCTGTACGTAATTGGTATCTTCGGTTCTGAGCTCCTCAATGTCCGCGTCCAAATCAGGTTCGCCTACTGTTGCAACGGCTTTCTTGTCCGAGTAGACTTTCTTAACCAAGTCCTGAACGATCTTGGCCAGATTATCTATTCGGTCATCTTCTGCTGGCTCGGCTCGGGCCGTGATTCTGTGATCGTCAAAAAGTCGAGTGTCCTGCTTGGCTAACTGCTTCATCAGCTCATAGGCCCCATCTTAGTCCACATGGTAGAGAAAGTTTCCCCCGAATTCTCTGTCAATCCTGTCAGCACTCTCCCTGTCTAGGGCATGGTAGAATACCTGCAGGATCTTCGCATCTCCAAAACCGTGGTTCGGGCATCTTTTCACCAATCTCATCAGTCTGTCCCATGCGTCCACCACCGTCTCGCCTTTCTTCTGCTTGAATGACAGAATCTCGCTTGCAATTGAATGACCCGGGAAGCGGGAAAAAACTTCGCCAGAATATCTGTGACGCACCCCTCCCATGTAGTGATGGATTTAGGTGGTCGGGATTCGAGCCAGTCTTTAGCTACTCCAAATAGACAATATGGGAAGATGATTAGCATAAGCGCCTCTGCGTCTACCCCCTGTATCAGACCTTGTTGTAGTAATCCTCGAACTTCCCGATAAAGTCGTTCGGGTCTTCGTCAGCTTTTCCATAAAACAGCAGAGGGTCTGCACCATTTCGATGATGGAGGGTTTGATGTCAAAGTGTTATGCGGTGATCTCGGACACCACAATAGCTCGCACATGCCCCCCGTGGGGACTTCAAAATTCTCCGCCAACGCCTTCCCAGACCGGTTATATGTCCTCTGGTTGTTCCGGGCAGCAAAGCCCGCTGTGATAAGCTCTTTGATGTATCGAGCCATCTCGGCTGGAGTACGTGTCTCGGGCAGTTCTGGCGTTCTCTCGGTATTGTCGCCCATCCTGAAAAAATAGAGATCTCAAGAGCAGTGAGATAACAGAAAAAAAAAAAAGAAAATAAAAAATCTGAAAATTAATTCTGACTACCAAATAAATCCTAAAAAAAAAAAGTCCCTGGCAACGGCGCCAAAAACTTGATGCGCAATTTAGCGTGCTATTCGCAAGTATACGAATCTAGTAATATAGAGAGTATTTTCAACTCGGATTATCGATCCCACAGGGACTTTGCAGGTTTTTCTATTAATCAGTTTTAAGTTGCAGAGTGTAAAAAGGAGGAATTGATTGAGAGTTTGTTTGCTAACTAAGTACTGAAAGTAAATAACTGAAACATAAATCTTTTTGTTAGAATTTTCTGAATAATCTTAAGGTTGTAAAACTAGGGTTTGAGATACTAGGTCCCGGGATCCCCTAGGGTTCTTCAGATTTTCGTTCTTTGTTTGACATGAAAACACGCATCAGTCTCGTTATCCGTGCCACATACCAATTGTGCAGTATCTTTTCTTTTCCTGCACGTTATCACAATCCTGCAGACTATCGGGTTCCTGTTAAGCTTCCTAAGTCTGCAGTCTCGTTCTAAGTCTGCTAGGGTTTCTAACCTTTCCTGATGGCCCGGGTCAGATTCTTTAACAGTTGGTCTCAACGATTTCAGGCTAGTCCTAACTCCCCTTCGCTATTCGTCCCATCAGGGTAAGGTGATAAATTCTGTCTTCTCTTCCTAACCCTAACCTGGACGTTTTCACCTACCGGCTCGGGTCTGTAGCAATTCTGGTTAGCTACTCCGATCATGCATAAACAGTAAAATTCAAAGACAGAATAACTGATAAAAACTGCTTAATTAAGATAGTATGATCATGAATTCATAGTCAAAACGAAGAACTAATCTCTGAAAACGAAACCCTAGGTTCACCGAGAACCTAGGTAAAAGTTTAGCTACTGAAATTCATAACGTAAATAACACAGTTTTTGAATGAGAGAGAGAATAAGATCAAACTAGGTCTTCGAATCTGGAACTGCACTTTCGTGCTCTCCCGGGATGCTCAGATTTCTCCTTCGATGTGTTGACGTCGTTTGTTTTTTTTAGAACGAGCCCTGAACGAGTCTTTATATAGTGCCGAAGACGTTTCTGGAAATTGCCTATATTTACGAAACTGCCACTAAACGCGGAACCGCCTTGGAATACGCGCTGTCTGCGTATATACGCACCCTGTCTGCGTATATACACACGTCTGCGTATATATGCACAGGGTCTGCATATATACGCAGACATCAACTTTTCAACTTCCAGTTCTTCTCTCTGTCTGCGTATATACGCAACTGTCTGAGTATATACGCAGCTGTCCGAGTATATACGCAGCTGTCTAAGTATATACGCTGACAGTGGCATACGGTCTTCGTTTTCTCTCCCCTCTTGTGCGTACGAATCTCCTTTGTGCATGTGAAACCCCCTGGAAAGATTGCTGACTGCATTGGGGCGCCAAAATCTCGACTCGACTTCCGAAAACCCTGCCCCGGTGCCAAATGACCAAAATACCCCTAGGTCGGAACTGTCCCGGAAATTGTCACGAACCTGAAATTGCTGTTCACGACTCCGGGCACCGGGAACCGAGACTCCTTACTCGGACGTGGCCTGTCTAGGACCCACACTTGACGGGAGTCGGTTTTTCGGCCGGACTCCGTTTCAGCATTATAACCTGTTTTCGGAAAGCCCTTGACGTCCCCGTTCTTTTGCCCCTGGTTTCACTTCAAAATTCTAAGTCAAGCTTAAGATATTGTCAATCGAGCGCATCCCGGTCATTCTCGTTTTTGGCGTTTTCAGCTTCCTCGGTCGGTTTCCACTAACCGTTTCTCCTCCAGTCTTTCCGTTTTCTGTTCCACTCTCCCTTTTACCAGTCTCGGTCAAATCCCGTCCCGAGCATTTTCTGCACGTTTCCCGAGGCAATCCGGATTCTGTCTCGGCACACATCCCAATGCACTTTCCGAACCTGTTCCTGTAAAAAACAACATGAACAAACCCGCGATCATATCTCGAAATGCGCAAAATAAGCATAAATTCATGAAGAGCTTATAAACATCTCGTTCTAATTTCCGAGGCTTTCTGTGGGTGAATTCTTGCTAAAACACGGCTTTCCAACACAAAGGCACGTCAAATCAGGCTAAAAGATAACCCCTATTTGGGCGTTATCAGTAAACAGACAAGGAGCTCTTTCAAGCCAAAGAACTTTGTAAGTACTACTAGACCCTTAGAGATGCTGCATATGGACTTATGTGTTCCTATGACAGTTCAAACTCCTAAAGGTAAAAGGTATATGCTTGTTGTGGTAAATGATTATTCCAGATTTACTTGGGTTATGTTTATTAGAGAAAAAGCTGAAGAACTATTTGAATTCTCAAAGCTTTGTAAAGAGCTTAAAAGTTTGAAAATTTTGCATGTTGCATTTGTTAGAAGTGATCATGGTAGTGAATTTGATCAACTTGATTTTGATTTATTTTGTACACATCATGGCATCTTACACAACTTTTCTGCACCTAGAACTCCTCAGCAGAATGCAGTTGTTGAGAGGAAGAATATGACACTTCAAGATATGTCTAGAACTATGCTTCTTGAAAATCATTTGCCAAAATATTTTTGGGCAAAATCTGTTAACACTGCCAACTATGGGCTAAATAGATGCTTGACTAGGCCTATCTTGAAGTAAACTCCATATGAAATTTCAAGGTAAGAAAGCCAAGTGTTTCTTATTTTAATCATTTTGGTTGTAATTCTTATGTGCATAATAATGGTAAGGATTAGATTGGTAAATTGATGCTAGAAGTGATGAAGGTGTGTTTCTTGGTTATTCTCAATCTAGCAAAGCATATATAATTTTCAATAAAAGAACCAAGGTTGTAGAAGAGAGCATTCATGTGATTTTTGATGAAAGCTGTGATGGTTCTCTGAGTTATAGTTTTGCAGATCTCAATCTAAATAAGTATGAAGCAGATGATGATATTGAGGAAGTAAAAAGCAGCAAAACTAGTTTGCAGGAACAACCAAGAGAATCTCAAATCCTTGAAAAACCTTCTGAACAAAATTCTCAAACCTTTAGGACCGAACTTCACATATCATAAAATGTTCCAGCCACTGCATCAAGTTCTCAAAGGCTTGAAAATATTATTGGAGAACCAGAACCCTGGACACCAAGGAAGAAGTTCTAATTTTTTGTCAGCTCACCCAGTAGACAATATTATCTCAGATCCAACCACTGGTACACACACCAGAGGACAGTTGAAGAACTTGTGTTCCTTCAATGCCTTTGTATCACTTGTAGAATCTAAGAATGCAAAGGATGAATTACGAGAAGCAGATTGGATCATTGCAATGTAGGATGGTCTAAATGAATTTGAGAGGAATAAGGTATGGAACTTGGTTACTAGGCCAAAGACTCGGTCAGTTATTGGAACATGGCGGGTGTTCAGATACAAGCTTGATGAGAATGGTACCGGACTTGTGGCACAAGAGTATAATCAAGAAGAAGGTATTGTTTATGAGGATAAATTTGCTCCTGTTTCCAGGTTAGAAGCTATCATAATACTTCTTGCATTTGCATCTCACAAACTCATAATGCTTTAGCAAATGGATGTCAAATGTGCTTTCTTAAATGGTTATTTACAAGAAGAGGTTTTGAAGATGAAAATTTCCTTGATCATGTTTACAAACTTGACAAAGCTCTCTGTGGCCTCGAACAAGCTCCAAGGGCTTGATATGATACTTTCAAAGTATTTACTAGAAAATAATTTTAAGAGAGGCCTAGTAGACAAAACTCTTTTAATTAAGACTCATGAAAAAGACATCCCAGTAATACATATTTATGTTGGTGGTATATTATTTGGTGCTACTAATGATGCTATGTCAAAAGAGTTTCCAGTCTAATGTGCAGGGAATTTTAGATGAGCTTAATGGGAGAATTAAATTTCTTTCTAGGACTTCATGTACATCAAATGAAGAAAGAAATTTTTGTGCATCAAAGTAAATATACAAAGTATTTGCTTAATAAGTATAACATGTCTCAGTCCAAGGTAGCTAAGACTCCCATGATTTCGTTATTAACCTTAGATAAGGATACAAATGGGAAGATTTCGAATCAAAAGGAATACACAGGTATAATTGGCTCACTATTGTGTTTAATTGCTAGTAGACCAAATATCATATTTAGGTCCGTATGTGTGCAATGTTTCAAGCAGATCCTAAGGAATGTCACTTAGTTACCGTTAAAAGAATTTTTAGATATCAGAATGGTATCAAAGACTTGTGGCTTTGGTATCCAATAAGGTCTAATTTCTCTTTGAGTGGTTATTCAGGTGCAGACTTTGCAGGAGCACATCACGATGTTGCCAATTCTTTGGATCATCACTGATCAGCTGACATTCAAAGATGCGAAACTCAGTAGCCTTTTCAATTGCAGAAGCTGAATACATAGTAGCTGGAGCTTGTTTCTCACAAGTGCCGTGGATTTCTCAACAAATGAGAGACCTTGGATATGAATTCAGAGAAGTGCCTATCAACTGTGACAACACAAGTGCCACTTCAATTACAAAGAATCATATGCACCACTCCAGAACTAAACACAATGATGTAAGACACCATTTTATAAGGGTTCATGTTGAAAAATGTGATGTGTCTTTATATTTTGTATCTACAGCTATGCAGATTGCTGATATTTTCACTAAACCGTTGCCAGATGAGTGGTTTGCAGCTTTAAGGCTTGCATTGGGCATGTTAAACAAGGAAGCATTAGTTTAGGGGGAGTATTAGTTTACATGTATTATGTGTGTGAAATTCTCTTGAAACAATATTTTTTTAGCCTTGATAGTATTCTTCAAAGCTTTGGAGTTTCTGTTAGTTTTGCAGTGCCATGAACCCATACCTCAAAGCTTTGGAGAATAAGCCTTCTTATTATGTTCAATAATTGGATCAGTTAATATTTTTAATTATCTTAATAGATAATTGCTGAATATTATAAATGCTCAGAGAAATTTTCAAAATATCCCACTATATCTTTTAGATACAGTTTACACAAAATTTCAAAAGAGTCATTTTATACTTCAAATTCTTTTTCTACTTAAGTCCAACACTCCAGGCTTTATCTTCTATCTCTTCTAATCTCTATCTTCATATCATTCTCTCGTTATCTCTCCAATCTCTATCTGTTCTAAAATCCTAAACCCTAATGGAGCAAAAATCACAAATTCAGCAGCAGAATCAAGGATCAACAATGGGAAAGAAGAGAAGGGCTAACAGAAAGGCAGAGATTAAAATCTCTTACTCAGAATCATAGATAACTCCAAGCATGCACTTCTCCTCCATCTAAGAAGGTCAGAAAGGAGAAGGATGTACAGGAAAAGGACCTCGTTTTGGAAAAGAACATGGGGAAAATAAAAAAGATAAGGGAGACAACAAGAAGGTAGAAGGGGATCAAAAGAAGAAGAAGCCATAAGTGGAGAAGAAAGATGATCAAAAAAATAAGAAGTCAGAAGGATTATCAAACACCTGTGAAGAAAGAAAGAGTCAAGCGGAGTACCTTGAAGACTAAGAAATCAAGTTTTGGTGAGAATTTACTTCATGAATCTTTGTTCATAAATTTTAAGGTTAAAGGTGTTTAGATGGATGTATATGCATCTTCTACGATAACTTATCTCATTATGATATCTGAAGAGATATTGGATTAATTTGATATAGAATGCATGAGAAAACTTAGAGATTCATCTGTTTGGAAGATTCTGAACCCTAGCACATTGTCTTACCCTAGGTTAACTAGAATTTTCTACTTGAATTTTGCGTAAGAGGAGAATGATGATTTAACCTCTAGGGTGGCTGGTGCAGACATAAGACTTGATCACAAGGTGTTTGCCAAAGTTTTATGGATTCCTAGGAAGTATAAGGTTGATGAATATCCTGACAGGATGGAATGTTTAGAAAATGCCAAAGTTGAGTTCTTTTTAGAGGGTACACCATCTGGACCAAAACAATTGTCACTCTTTGAGTTGAATTATGAAGACAAAATTTTGTTCTCTATCATTATGAGGTGTGTAGTTCCCAGAGAGCATTCAAAGGAACTAATTACTGATAGGATTTTGATTCTTATGTATCCGATTGTCAAGGCTTTGACATTGATTTATCTAGTGTTATGATGAAACATATGGTATATTGTGGTACTAGGACCATAGACCATTCCCTACCCTATGCAAACTTGTTACCTTTTTTTGAGCATTTTGAGGTGCCTGTGAAGAATTAAGAAAATATCACTAGTGGTTTTGGGTTTGTTGATGAAAATTCTCTCCAAATGATTGGATTAGTGCAGACTGGTAAAGGTTGTTGGAAGTTTTACTGTGATAATCTTCTGCTGAGCTTAAAGAGAAGAGCTATATCAAACCCTAAGGAACAACTACACCCACAACTTCAACCAATCTAGACTTTTCCCAAATCATAGACACGTTAGACTTTCTGGAAGACGGACTTGAGGATTTGAGACAGGGTCAGTTGGAACTGTACAAGGAAGTTGGGAAGTTCAAGTCTTCAGTGGAGGCAAAGCTAGATATGATCATCAAAGGATTTAATCTGGAGAAGGTACCATCTGCTGAGAGTCAAGATGCTGATATCATAAATTATGATATGGTTATTGGAGAAGCAGTAAAGCTGAAGAAGAAGAAGAAGATAGTACAATTTGTGTTCACTTGAAAGGATTTGTTTGAACAAAGTGGTGATGAAGCTGGGAATGATGAAGCTGATGAAGATGCTGATAATAAAGCTGATGTTGATGAAGTTGGTGGAGATAAAGAGGTTGCTGGTGATGCAAAGAATCAGGTGATGATGAAGCAGAGGAGCAGGAATAAGAAGAAGCTTTTGGAGATGAGAAATCAGCAGAGGAGGAACAAGAAGAAAAAGCTTAGACAACCAAGGAAGATGACAAGAAAAAGAGTAAGGCTAAAGGAGGGAAGAAGAAATCCAAGAAGGATGCTAAAGCTGAAGTCAGTGTTTCAAAGCCTTGAACCCCTTCTTCTATCTATTTATTTCTTTCTTCTACCTCAAAACCTTGAAGTCTATTTAATCTGTTTAGTATTTTGTTTATGTTTCTTTTAAAACTCTGAACAAGATCATACATTTCTCCAACTCTTTTGATGAAAGTCAAAACGGGGAGAGGATATGTAATATTTCTCAAACTCTTTTTTTCTTTATCTATGTTAGTTCAGTTTGGTTTATAGTTGTGTGTATATGTGATATGTGCTATAGTCTTATTGTTTGAACATCTATCACTTGGTATTTTAATTGTTACTCAGTTGCAACATAAATGGGACAACAAGAATATTTGTTTTGTCTTTCATTAAGGGGGAGATTGATAATTCAATCAGGGGGAGTTATACTTTGAAGATGATGAAAGACAAGATTGTTTGAGAGACATGTTCAAAGCTCCTAATCTTTGAATCTCAACATTGCCTATAGTCTTGATAGATATTTGCTGACAGTTTTCTGTGTTGCAGGGTGGGCATTGGATTGAATAATGTTTAAAAGTTCTTTTATTGTCTCTTACAAATATTTTCGATCTTATATATTAAATTTATATGACTGGACAAGTGTATAAATTGATATGTCTTAAGAATCACAGCTTGCAGGACAAAATTTTGAAGGAAGCCAAAGCTCCAAAGCTTTGGAGGTTATACTGGATTTTAGCTAAGTTATTATGGCTAACAAATTCTTTTTGCAGGCTAGCTTATCTGGGTATGTGATTGGTTATTGACTTGATCTAAGTCATAGTCTTTATGTTGAATATCATTAGGCCATATATACCTATATATATTGTGTTTATTCTCTCAGAAAATAGCTAAGCTATTGGTTAATCTGATCTGCCAAACATGTCACTATACTTGTGCTATTCTTTATGGATTTTGCCTTAACTTGTGTTCAAGCTTTGCAGGGATAGAATTTGGTCAAACCTGCATAACAAAATTAAAACAACCATTTGAATATAACTGTTGAAAGAAGCTGCAGGTGGTTAAGGATTTATAGGAATTCGGTTCCTAAATCTCCCAGGTTGTTGTTGACAGTCTGTTATATACTAGATTTGAATTTCAAGCAAAGTAGAGAGCTGATCTGCAGTAAAACAGAAGTGAGAACAGTCGTTGGAGATCACTCAACAATCATTCAAAGAGATTGAGAGCTCAATATTGAAGAAGATCAATCATCTCAATCATTCCAGACATTTGAAGAACACTTTCAATTTTCAGTGCTTATTCTGTATTCTGTGTTCTTCATTCTTGTGCCTTAATTGTAAAATTCATTAAATTTTCTATACCTTACCAACTGTTAGAAGTTAGTTGTTCAATTGAATAACAAGAGGTTCTTCTTCTTTCATTAGATTGTAGCTGGAACTAGATAGGTTTGGAGCCACAAGCTGTACAAGTGTAAGGGAGTTTTTAGGCTTGAGATCTGGAGCTAAGTCTATGATTAATAAGAATGTGTTTAAATCCTAGAGGATATTATCCCTCAGGCGTAGAGAAGGCCCATTGGTGGCTGAACTTCGTAAAAAATCACTGTGTTCATCTCCTTTATAGTTCTGCATTTGATTCTATTCAAATTTGTTCATCACAGAGCTTATCCAAAGCTTTATGTTTTAAAGTTTTGAAGCTTCTGACTATCACAAGTTGTTTCATGTTGTTTCTATACTTGTTCAAAGCTTTGGAAATCTATTCTATCTCTATGTTAAGTTTCAAAATCTCATTTTTAGCAAAGATTGCATACTCTATTCAACCCCCACCCGCTTTCTAGAGTATCCTGATCCTGTTTTATACTTGCATTACACACTTTCAGCGTAGACATAACTTGGCTGGTTACTAGTTATCAGGAAATCGTAGGCCTCTTTCAACACTTTTCCATTGTCAAGCCTGATGTGTGTGTGTGTGGGGGGGGGGGGGGGGAGGGTGTGAAAATGTCTTCAACCCATTTAAAAAAATATTAACTTACATATTTTAAACAAAAATAATAATAACTTTGGGCTGCCGTTACATTCAGTCACGGAAACGCACGGAAAATAGGCTACTTGTCACAAATTAGAATAATGTCTGAAATTTTGAGGAGAAACTGATGATGCAGTATGTTAAGTGTCAATAGCCAATAATGCACATATATTTACGGTAAAAAAAAAATCTTTTTTAAGAAGATAATATGTCATAGCTTTTATGTACATAACCACTGTTATATGTTTACTATAATAAACACATTTATATGTAATTAATAAGAAATTAAGTATGCATTATGCAATTAATACAATTTATGTATTCTTTACCTTTGTTAAGGGTGTTTTTAAAAAAAATAAAAACTGTAGAAACGGAAAAAGCACTCAAAAGTGTTAAGTACTTTGGAGCTCTTCACATTTGTGTAGTAGTAGAGATAAGGGATTCCCATTGAAAACTATGTCATGTGAAGTTTTCTTGTTTGTTTCAAAAATGGAAGAAAACAAAATCATATTTTGGTACATTTGGTCTAAACATTGGTATTTTCATATTTCTTGGCAAACAAGTCCCAATATTTGACGTCTTTTATTGACTCCAAAAAAAAGTGTTTAAATATGGGTATGAAGTAGTCTGCAATTGTTTCTCCGAAATGAAGGAGAAAAGTTATAACAAATACACAAATATGCACGTAGTAAACCCAAAAGATGTTTTTATAGTTTATGTTTCAAAATGACAATTGTGTTATTTGACGGTAAATACAAGGAGCTAGGGCTTTTAAGTGTGGAGTCACGCACTCATGCTACATCTCGAAATAACAATTGTGTTATGTTGCCGGTAATTACAAGCGAGCTAGGACTTCTCAAGTGTGGAGTCATGCACTCATGCTATGTCGACATAATTTTAGTGGTGAAGGGAGGGGAATTTAATCAAATTTCCTTGTTTCCAAACCCTTTTTAAGATATATTCGTAAATAATACAGAAACCTAGCTGCAATCGGTATAGTTGCTCGTTCTGTTTTTATCTTATTCCCCTACCACTGAAATAAATTTCAGAACTAGATTCTTTACATGATGTAGATATGAGATAACAAAGACAAACAATTATTGTATTTGTGCACACTGCACTTATTATATAGCATCTACTTTATTCTTTTTTACCTTTTTCGTAGCTATTAAATAGTGTTATAATTATTGGAGCTCATATTATTCGACAACTTTGGGAGCCTATTTATATAGAAGTCTGAGTGAAAGCTATTGAAATTCATGGAGGAGAGCGAGAAAGAACAGATACGAAGAGAAGAGATAAAATGATGATTTGTTATATTCTATCAAAATGAGGTACATCAGGACTCTATATAGGCTATAGCAGAATAACTCAAAAAACAAAATAACTACTAATAAGAAAACTACTACTAAAAACTAAAACGGCATCGTTTCCTTTGAATAGCTAAGACTCGTTATTTCTAATAAAAGCAAGGAATTACAACACACTCTCTACAAAGTAATTGAGTTGAATTAGCTTCTTCCATCCATCTATCCAATGGCTTGCACAAAGGTAATATTTGTTTTAGAGTATAGCAGCTATACATTTTAATCTCGGAATTATAATTATAATCGTAATTTCTTGGTTCTTCCCCTTGTTGGTATACAGATTGAGAAGCAGACAGTGTTAGCCGCAAAATTCACGGACTCTAACGGTGACGAATGGGTCCTTCCAGCAGACTCTGGGTGAGCAATATGAATGTGTATATTTACGTAACAGTCTTGTTTGGGCACTGTTTTCCTCTCTTTTCATCTGGCCCACATATTGAAAAATCTGATATGAAAAAATCAGAGGTTTATGGTCCAAAGAGAAAACAAAACATCCCCCCCCCCCACCCACTCTAGTTATCTTTGAAAAATCTGGTTTGACAATTCCAGAGGTGCTCGTCTTACCGCTGAAGGGGTGGAATTGTCTTTTTGCAAACTAGAAGGGGTGAAACTGTCCTTCAGTCAAACTAGAGTGGGTGGAAGTGTCTGTTAGGTTTTACCCGAGTTTCTTTTCTATTTTTTTGTTCAGGAAAACACAGATAGTACATACCTTTTCTGAATGCATTCATACATGGCTTACGATTGTACCATTTTACTGCAGCAAACCATATGTAGAACTTCGCAAAGCAAACAGGTTTCACGCCCTGTGTAGGTTCAAGAGCAACCAGCTGGTAAAGCACCGCATCACACTTGAGTTTGTCGTGGCCAAGACTAAATCCAACTTTGGCTGGGCAACTTCGAACGTTACTGTGCATGCTAGAGTGGTGGGTGGTCAAGCTGGTTACACAAAGAACGTGCAGGCTCAGTTTGCAGAAATGAAACCAGACGTGAAGACAACTATATCTGTAACTTTCGATATAGATGCAGCCCCCAATGCAGACCCTCAGCTCAGTTGCGGCATCGTGAATGACTACCAGGACGAGCCTGTGGGTGGTCTGTTGGTTTACAGCGCAAGTGTCAAAGATGCTACAGCTTGATGGAGTCTTCTAATCATTTGCCATGGTGCACCCATCGTACCAGTTGTTGTCCTTGTTCATTCCAGTAATTCACTCTACTTAACTAATTAAAGCGAAGAAGATGCAATGGGGGTTATCTATGTATCTAGTAGCCACTTTGTGAGACTCGCAATAGAGCTGGTCATTAAGGTTATCACGATCCGTGCTCTAGCCAGCCAGTACTTGAATCCTAATGTATCCTAATTTTAACTCCATGTGAAGAATAAATCAACTGGTGTTGCTCTTGGCAATTTTATTCTAAACTTGCTATCATCTGTACATCTTCTGGATAGAAATGTTCCCTATTAACTTAGCAGAATATGTTGAGAATCAAGAAGACTCAACCTAGCTACAAAAAGGGGAAGAACAAAGGGAAAGAGAAAATTAAATGAGTTGTGTTTATATTTAGATAAACACAACTCAATTAATAAAGAAATATTTAGACAAACACCATAGGTGGGGTCACCTCCCTGATGACTCATTCATTAAGAACGAAGTGGTAAACTACTATGCTTCTTAGAGCATCTCTAACCATGAGGGGGGAGGGGGAGGAGCAAAACCGTATAAAAATACGGACCATGTCCAACCATGAGGGAGAGGGGAGGGGGAGGGGGAAGGTGGGGGGAGAATTTAGGCATGGGTGGGGGATAGTTAGGGTGCATTTCCCCCCTAACATCCCCCTCCCCCTCCCCCTCCATTATAGCTAATTAATACAATTTTGGGATAGTTAATTACACTTAATACATTTTATTATTATCATATGTGTTTTTAATTATGATTTATATATTTTAATTATAAAAATAATAATATATTTTTTGATAATTGAACAAAATATTTACAAAAAATCATTATTTAATTTGTTGTCAATTTGATATATCTTATTTTTTATTATTATTAGTAATTATATTTATTAAATATTTTGAGAAATAAAAGTATTGTTTGTTACTATTGTTATTATTATTTTTTATTATTTTCGTATATATATATTTAATTATTTATATTAATATTATTTCAGATTTATTTTTATCGCTATTAATAATATATTTTTAAATCATTAAATATATTTTTAAAATAGACTTAATTAGGTTGGGGGAGGGGAATGGTTGTAGATGAGTAGTAGTTTGGGGGAGGGGGAGGGGAAGGGGGAAATTGGTTGGCCCCTGGGGGGAGGGGGGAGGGGGAGGGGGAAATACGACATGGTTGAAGATTGCTCTTAATACAAACAATATTTTTAGTTCATGAAGAACCATAGAAAACGGATGTAGTATATGTGAAGTGTTATTGGTTTGTTCCAAAAAAAAAGATAAAAAGAATAAATATATATATTTTGATATTTTCTGTCCAAACATTCATGTTTTTGGTCTACAAATCCCATATTTTGGCAATCTTTCTTTCCTTTTTCTTGAACAAAACCAATTCATTAGAAAGAGCAGAGCTAAAGAACAGGGGAGAGGCCAACAACACTACCTCTATCAGATTCTAACAGAAAACTAAGCTCCTTATAAGGATGCCAAAGCCAATTCCAACTCTATCTGCTGATCTACTATACTAATTAAAGGAGAAGTTTCTATTTCTAGCATAGACATTTATATCATTTGCAATACTTCTAATCTTCTAAGGAACTTCAGAAGTCCTCTTAATATTTGCAGCAACTTTGCAGTCAGTCTCAAACACAATTCCTTGTTGCCAATCCAAAGTCCCAGCCACAACCATTATCATAGTTGTCATCTCAGTCATAAGAGAATCAACAATACACAAACTCCATTGACCATTTATAACTTCCCCTTCATGGTTTTTCATGATCCAGGCCACATCACCACCATTGCTGGGCTTTGACAAGCTAGCATCAACATTAACCTTGACCCATATAACAGGAGGAAGAGACCAAGAACTGTTAGCAAGATCACCATTAGAGGCTTCATGAGTATTGGGGGGGGGGGGGGGGGGGGGGGGGGGGGGGTCTGGGACTGTTGTAGACTCTGAGAAATTCTTCTTTAGCTAAGTTGATCACTTGGAGTAGATTCACACACTGTTGCTGAAAAACAAATCTGTTCCTACCAACAAACCACCATCATCTCAGCTAAGGCCTGTTTGGACAGAGTATTTTGGTTTATATCATTCATCATAGATTTGATCCAACCTTGCAAGGAATTGACCTGATTAAACCCTTCAGCTCTAATTCCAACATCCCCGAACCAAATAGCTTTGGTCCAATCACATTTAAAGAAGAGGTAAGAAGATTCTACCTCATTTTGACACAATGGACAAAGAGGGGTATCACCACATCTTCTCTTAAACAGACCCTCCTTAGAGCATCTCCAACCATGTCGCATTTCCTCCTCCCCCCACCTCCCCCTCCCCCCACGGGCCCACCAATCTCCCCCCCCTCCCCCTCCCCCTCCCCCCAAACTACTACTCATCTTCAACCATTCCCCTCCCTCAACCTAATTAGGTTTATTTTTAAAATATATTTAATGATTTAAAATAAATTATTTGATAAAAATAAATATGAAATAATATTAATATAAATATATACTCACAAAAATTATATAATAATAATAATAGCAATAATAAAAATAATAATAACAATAATAAATTTGGCGTATTTTTAACCATGTATTCAAAAAAAATATAATTGCTAATTATAAAAAAATAATAAGATATATCAAATTGACAACAAAATAAAATGACGATAATTTTTCGTAAATATTTTGTTCAATTATCGAAAAAATACATTTATATTTTTATAATAAAAATAATAAGTTAAAATGTATTAATCATAATTAAAAATGCATATTATAATAATAAAATAGTAGTAAGTGTAATTAACATATCCCTAAATTGGATTAATTAGCTATAATGGTGGGGGGAGGGGGAGGGCGATGTTAGGGGGGAAATGCACCCTAACCATCCCCCACCCATGCCTAAATTCTCCCCCCACCTTCCCTCTCCCCCTCCCCCTCCCCCCTCATGGTTGGACATGGTCCGTATTTTTATACGCTTTTCCCCCTCCCCCTCCCCCTCCCCCCTCATGGTTGGAGATGCTCTTAGTAGCTAGGGCTTCATGAATAGCTCTCCAGATGAAGAACTTGACTCTTAGACCCATAGGGAGAGACCACATCAACTTCCACTAAGCTCTATTCAAATTTGAAGAGCTTGAATCTTCCTCTGTAGAGTTAACCGTACCAACAGTTTTAGCCACCACATAACCAGTTTTAACAGAGTACTGACCATTTGAGGAGCTAGGCCATATAAAATAGTCAACATCTTCAAAATGAGGAAGAGGAACAACCAAAATTGCTCTAGAAATCTCTGCATTGAAAGCCTTTATGACTACTTGATGTTTCCAAATCCTGGTATGATGGTTGATGAGAGTCTCCACTTTTTGCTCAGCCATTGGTGGAGGAATGGTGAGATTTTGCACATTACCTTTAGGAATCCAGTTATCCTTTAACAACACTGCTTTGCCACTATTAATTCTACAGAAACCTTCTTTAACAATGAGAGACCTCCCTTAAATGATACTAGCCCAAGTCCAGCTAGGAGAAGACCTTTTCTTAGCTTGCAAAAAGCTAGTGTTAGGGTAGTGAACACTTTCCAAAAACTTTGATAAGAAAGACTCTGGCTGAGCAATTAATTTCCAGCTTTGTTTTGCTAACAAAGCTGAGTTGAAACTCTGAAATTTTTAAATCCTAACCCTCCAGTTTCTTTAGATTGAGTCAACAGATCCCATTTTTCCCAGCAAATACCTCTCTTGTTTGGATCTCCATTCCACATTTTAACAATATGAGTGAGATTATTACAAGTCTTTTTAGGAAAGAGAAAGCATTGCATAGCAAAGCTGTGAATAGCTTGTATAATAGCTTTGATCATCACTTCTTTTCCAGGTTGAGATAGGAGAAGGCTCTTCCATCCTTGTGCTCTCTTCTTAGCTCTATCTTCAATAAACTGAAAAGTTTCAGTTCTTGACTTACCCCATAAGGAAGGCACCCCCAAATATTTATCAGCAATAGCCATTTCTCTCATACCAAATCTCTCTTTTAGTAAAGTCTTCAGATGGCAATATGTATTAGGAGAGAATAACGCAGAAGACTTTTGGAGATTTACCTGCATACCAGAAGCTTGCTCATAGACTTTAACAATTTTGAAGAAAGCTTCAACCTCCTCTTCTTTGCTATGTAGAAAAACCACTGAGTCATCTGCTGTAATACCCCGATTGCGTATTAGAGGGTAAACTTAAACACTTTTGTTAGTTTTGGGGAGGTGTATGTAGTTTTCCAAAGGCAAAAGCTAGTTAAATGAGCGTTTGGGGGTGGTAGACGTATTTTACTAGAAGTTAATATCAGAAAAAAAAAAAATACTTTCCTGTGAATTCTCCCAAACCCCAACACACTCCCGTTCCCCAACACAAACTCTCCCTCTCTTCTCTCCCCCTCTCTCCCCGTCACCCACCCTCTTTATCTATCCCCTCCTCCCTCTCTTCTTCGGCAACACCCCCAACCCCCGAGACCACCTCCACCCTCACCTCCCTCTCTGCCACCATCTCCCTCCATCTCACTGCCTCCGTCTCTCTCTCCTCCACCTCTGTTTTGGCCGAGAGACAACCAACCGCCATCACCAACACCACCATCGGAAACCACCTCCACCACCGCAACCACCCCTCTGCCTCCACCATCTCCCTTCTCACTGCCTCTCTTCTCCCTCTATATGTCCTATGTTCAGTAACAGAAGTAGCAGCAGCAGCAACGGTAGAAACCGCCACCACCGCCGACCACCTTCACCGTCGGGAACCACCAACGACCGGGACCACCTCCATCTTTCTTCTCCTCTGCCCTCTCTCGCGAGTCCCTACCTAGTTTTGACCCCAGTGGCGACAGAAGAAGAAGGAATAGAGGCAGAAGGCGCAACAGAGCCCCTCACCGCCGGACTTTCCACCATTGTTTCCGGCGAGATTTTTGGCCCATCGAAACCAGAGCCACCCAGCCTTCTCCCTCCGTCTCTTCAGCCTCCAGAAGGTCCGACCAACCACCAGGAGGTCCTAGCCGTAGCCAAGAACCACCGGAGCACCGCCATCGAGCTCCATCACCGGCGACCTCGACGTGTGACTCGACCCGACCCATTCCTCGGACGTTTCTCGAAATTTTCAGCGCGGGTATGCTCTAAATCTACCCCTAATTCGTTATTTGTGATCGAAATCATGTTTTTAGGGCTTAAACCCATGCTTCGATCGGGGAATTTGAGTGTGTTCATGTTGGGGGGGTTAAAGTGTCTTTTCTGAAAGTTGAAGGGTATAAAGTGTTGAAACTGAAACTTATTATTTGAAGTGGTTGTAGTTTCTAAGAAACTTAGGGGAGCCCCTTGTCTTTACCTAAACTGCATTTATATATATATATATTAACATTTTAGCTTATATTTTTATTTGTTAAATAATTAAGTATCCTAAATAAATTAATAAATATGTTTTTAAAGAAAAATAAAAGGTTAAATTTCTATATCTTAGAAATTTGTTAAAACTAAGTATTATAGCTTGTTTTATTGAAAAGTATAGTTAATAAGTTAAAAAATTACACTTATATATATATATATATAGATAGATAGAGAGAGAGAGAGAGAGAGAGAGAGAGAGAGAGAGAGAGAGAGATAGATATATATATGTTTGTAATGAAAGTAATAAGTTAAATTTTTATAAATAAGAATTTAGTTATAATAAGAGTTATAACTCTTTCTCTTGAAAAATAAGTTAACAACAGAAGAATTGTTTTGTATATATGATTATATAATTGATAAAGATAACGTTTTCATTACAAATGACACCTTAATTTTTATTTAAACAAATAGATATTTTTTCAAATAATTATAATATCTTTTCCAATAAGTGAACTTGCTAAAATTGAATATTGGTAAGTGTAAATTAGAGAATTTTGAAAACAAATTCATTAAAAAAAGAAATGTATATATGTATATAATATTTTTAAACCGTTGTTTTATGAATGTCATGAATTTCTTATAAATATTAGAACTTGATACTAAATAATAAATAGTTGTCAAATAATACTTTAGCAATATTTTTAAAGTGTTAATCCTTATTTTCCTAAATAAGTTGTAAGTTAAGTATTAATATTTTATGGGTTAACCGATATTTAATTAAATAAGTATGACATCTTAACATTTTCACTTTGGGGATCATGAGGGTTATATTTGACTTTTCGTCCTAGCCGTGCACTCAAATAGGACTTGTGCATTTACTCGTTTCGAATTACTGGCCTCATGACTAGATGCTTTACAAATTGTAGGCGACGGATTTGTGGACATTGGCTTTGTCGACCATCCTACGTATTAACTGCTGAGTCAACAGTCTTACATGCTTAGCCTTGCGTGCCAGCTTCTTTCGTGTCGACTACTTGCCTAATTGGAAAATAGTTGTCGTATTTCATCCCCTACTTGATAAATGTGTTTACTTTTTTTAAATCTTCGCAATATTATATGATCTTGAAATACTTATCACACTTGGTCGAAAATCAGTGATAACCTAATATTGTAGAACATGTGATGTTATTGGGTGATGATTCCCTGGGCTTAGTCCCTAAAGAGATATTCGGGTTCGATCCCCGGAGTAAAGTAAAATAATTCGCAAGTACCGGAACCAGTTATGTTACTTTATTTGGGTGATGATTCCCTGGGATCCGGTCCCTAAAGATATGGCACTACGTGCACCCCGACTCCTTCGCCGTAGGCTGGAGTACTGCTTCTAGATACAACTCCTTTGATTGACGCCCTTAGGAGGGTGTTGCAACACTTAAGGTCTAGAATGTCTGATTGTGGTCACTGGTCTACCCGGGTACCGTGCAATAATTGATAATTCGATTACTCTGTTTGGAAAAAGTTATTCGTAAGTCGTGCGTTGAATGAACATCATACTTGTGAGAGATATGATTGGAAACTTATGACGTATCACGGGAAACAGAATTCGTTGCACGAGAAACTATTATTAGTTGACGATGTTGTTAATTGTTTTTTAGTTTATGATGTTATACTCATTCCTGTTACTCCTGAACTGTTTTTAAATACATGACCCTGCAGCCTCTCTTAACCTTCCTGTTTTTACATGCTAAGGTGTATCTCACTCAGCATTTCTTGCTGACTTTCGAAAATTGCGGTCTATGTTTTATTCCCCCGCTGGTCTAGGAGCTGGGAGGTGGAAATAAGGGAATCGCAAACTTATCTAGTATTCGGTAACACTTTTATTATGTCGAACTCTTAGTTAAATTTCACCATGTATAATAGTATGCATCATGTTGAAGACAATTATCAGTATGTAATATATAATAAATATGTATTGTTCTTGATTTCCGTCGCTTCATTTTGAGTAGCACTCTCCTGGGCTCTCCGGTCCGGAACGGAAAGCTCGGGAACCGAGGGGTGTTACATATGCAAATAGGAGGTGAGAGATGGGGATGGATGATATTTTAAATTTTAACTCCTTCAATACTCCTTGAAGCTTGATCTTGTAGCATTAATTTTGAGAACACCTCTGCAACTAGGACAAAAAGGTATGGCGATAGGGGGTCTCCTTGTCTGAGACCCCTAGAGGGAGGAAAAAAGGTGGTAGGGTTTCCATTAATAATAACTGAGTATTGCACAGTACTGATATATTGATTTACCATCACTCTCCAATGTGAATTAAATCCCATCTTCTCCAATATCTGATTTAGAAAGGTCCAGCTCACCCTATCATAAGCTTGTTTCATAGCGAGCCACCCCAGTTTATCATGTTTCCTTTGTTTTATGCCATGAAATATCTCTTGAGCCACTAAAATATTGTCTTGAATTTGTATTTAGGGAATGAAAGCATCTTGGAACTCCCCGGTAATCTGAGAGAGAATCACCTTAAGTCAGTTTGACATCACCTTTGAGATGATTTTATAGTTGAAAGTGCATAGACTAATAGGTCTATAGTCCACATGGTATTGAGGAACAACCACCTGGGAATGCGTGCAATGTGGGTTCTATTCCACTCTATCAGAAGATAGACATTTCTGAAAAAACGTTGCACTGCTTCACAAACTTTTGTTTTAACTGTCTCCAATGATCTTCATAGAATTTCCCATTTAGACCATCCTTCCTTGGGGCTTTGTTTGGGCCAAGAGTAAATACAACAGCCTTAATCTCCTCCTCTCCAGGCACTACACATAGATTAGTATTCATCTCTTCTGTTATGACTTGAGAGATAGACTACAAAGCAAACTCAGAATCCTCATTCGAATCAGCTATGAAGAGGTTATTAAAGTAAATCATAAAACACTCAATCACTTCAGCTTCAGTACTAACCCGGGTATTGTTACTGTTTTGGATTTGAATGATATTGTTTCTAGCTCTCCTTTCAATGGTAGAAACGTGGAAAAAAATTATATTTTTATCACCTTGTGTAAATTAATTGATTCTTGATCCTTGAAGCCAGTAAATTTCCTCCCTTTTTTCCTCTTCTTCCACCTGTAACTTAACTTGTTTTTGCAGGGCTTCATTCTCAAATGAGGAAGGTTTCAATTGAAAACTTAGGAGAGTTTGATGGAGTTCCAAAATCTTCCTTCTACCATTCCCAAACTCATTATTACTCCATTTAGAAAGAGTAATTTTGCAGTTCTTCAGCTTCTTTTTAAGTTTAAACATTTGAGATCCTATCTGAATTTTATTAAAAACATCAGAGACAACACCGTTATAATCATCATGAGTTGCCCATTTGTCTTCAACTTTAAATCTAGCAGCTTTCTTCCAAGAGACAATACAAGTATTGAAAAGTATAGGGCTATGATCAGACCCAATGATTAGCTCATAGAAAGTTTTAGCTCTTGGGTTGGCTAATCTCCATTCACCAGAAGCCAAATCTCTATATGATCTCTCCCTTACATTTCCCATTCTCTATTGTTTGACCAAGAGTAGGGGAGACATGTAGATTCAATTTCCATAAGACCCCATTTTGAGATGATGGGGTTGAAATGATTGATTCTCCATCTCTGACCCTGAGAGCCTCCTTGCTTTTCATCCATACTAGAAATATCATTAAAATCCACATATAATCCAAGGTTTATCCCAACCTTGTATAACCTGCTTAAGATCAATCCACATCTTCCTTCTGTTTCTGAACTTTGTAGGAGCATAAACAAATAACCAATATTCACTTAAAGCTTGACTAGCATTATATTTCACAGCTATAAAGTTTGAGTAACTGAAAAGAACTTCTATGTTGATTTCATTAACCCACTATAAGCTTATACCTCCAGATAAGCCTACTGGATCCAGAATCTCACTATTAGGAAATCTTAACCTTATTCTAACCATATTCACCTTCTGAAATTTATTCTTAGTGTCCATTAAGAAGACCAGACTGGGACGATGGGCATCACATAGCCCTCATAATATCTGGAATGTCAGCGGTCGCCCCAACCCCTGACAATTCCAAGAGAGCACTAACATATGTCTTGTGGCTGTTGAAGGTCAGCCACCACCACCTCTGTTTCAGCATTTTGTTCAGACCCATTATGTTTTCGAACTCCTCCATATATTTATCATATATTGAATCATCAGGGCTAAGATCAAGCCTAGTGACACTTACCGTTCTTTCCAATCTTTCTGTAACAGTGAACTGCATCTAGTTTGATTGGCGCGGGAATTGTGACTCTTTTGGTGACTGGTACACCAAATTCGCATAAGTCTGATCTTCCTCCGTGAATTGTAGTCTGCGACTGATTTCAGGGAAACCATCCTTCTCTCTGAATTTACCTTTCTTTTGCCCTAAATCACTCTTGTGCTCTAGTTCCTCGGATTTCCGTTAGAGAGAAACGAAGGAATCAAATACTTTTTGAGAGGCTTATTTCAGTGTAAGGGTTCACAGTTCTACCAGGTATGGAACCACCCAAATCTACATCTGGGCTCGGGTCCGAACAAGATTGGGCTAGTCTACGTTTAATGATGGGCTTACGTCAAACAGTCTTTATTGGGCTAGAATTAATTGGCCATGGGGAATGGCCCAAATTGGCAGGGGATTTAAAGACTAAAGTACCCTCAGGGTTGGTTAAAATTTCAAATTCTAACCTTTGGGGAGGGGTTTCAGCAACCGATTCTTCATCTTCCTCCGACAAGCTGACGATTGGTGTAGGAGAGAAACATATTTCGTTATTTTTGTCCTTTTTTTAGCCGTAGGAATCAATATTTGCATAATCAGTGTACTGCCAGAATTCGTACCAGGTGTCACCTCCTCCTCAGCAGATGTCGTATCTCCCTGTATTCCGGCTGGCTCCACCGAATCTTCGTTTTCAGGCACGCGCTCTCTATGACTCCAATCGCCCCTAACCATTGTAACACCCCTATCTTTCAAGCCAACTCTAAGTGCAATATCAAGTCTTTGGGGGAAAATTTGTAAAAAAAAATCATAACTTTATAGTAGGAACTTTGGAGTGTTGGCGATTTTTGGAAGTCATTAGAGTGATTTTGAAGCACTAGAAATATTTGGGGTGGTTGTGCAATTCTTTGAAATTAAGTAGAACATCTAATTCTAGTTTATACCCTAAAAGTTTGAAAAACTACACTTTTACCCCCTATGCATGTGAGACACTTGTCAAATTTGTTTTGACACCTCAAGAGCTTGGTGGCAACTCCACTCTACCACTTTACCATCTGCTGAGAAGAGAGAGAGAGAGAGAGAGAGAGAGAGAGAGAGAGAGAGAGAGAGAGAGAGAGAGAGAGGGAGACTTCATCATCTTCCTCTTCTTCCTCCTTCATCACCACCATGAACTCCACCTTCTACACCTCTGCAACCTCCACCACAACCCATCTCTTCACGAACTGATGCATCTAGGAGTAGATTTCATATAGGAGATCAAAAGCCCTCAATTTGTTCGAGGATTCAGCCTGTATTGAGAGAGAATTTCGAAGGTAAAACCCCAGAACCCTAGCTTTTTCAATCGGGATTTCTTCTTCTCAGTCATGAACCAGTGCAATTAAACCCCTCTGTGTTGTTGGCGAGGTGAAACCGAGTCTAGGAAGCCCAAGCTCGAGCTTGAACTCACCGGAAACGGGGCTCGCCGGATTCCTGGTTCATACGACCGCCGAAGTAGCGCCATGAACGTCGGAGATGATAACTCCTTCGTTATTCGAGAAAGTTCGCTGATTCTTGCAGCAAAGTGACCTCTGAGGACCCAGTAAGAATAACCTTAGCCTAGAATCAGCCCAGAAATCATCTACAAGGCTTGGGAGCATCGGAACTAGGCGGCAAAGTCGCCGACAAACCTCCATGGACGGCGAACCTTGGGTAAGTCTCATTCTTCCACCAAATTTCTCGTTCTATGCATCAAATTGCTCCCAATCATGTTATGAACATGTTTGAATGATCCAAATCTGCCCGGATGTTGTTAGGATCGAGTTTGATTTCTTGTTCATGCATTTTGTTCGTTTTTTTCGTAACATAAACTGCTCCTGTTCAAGTGCTCGTATATCCCTCAATTTTAATCTGTTTTGAGTGATCTTTAGCTTTCTGGAATCCAAGGATGATTGTCCACAACTTTCGTGTTTTAAGTTTTGTCTGTTTCGGTCTCTAAACTACCTAAAAATCATGTTTAAGTTGCTGATTTCGTGTTGTGCAATCTGTCCGAGTGCAGATTTTTTCTTAAGTGTTGGATACTAGATTTTCACCCAACTTTGAACCTCAGTATCTCTCTCATCTCCTGATGGTTTGAGCTTCTGTTTCTTCCTAATTGTAGATGGTGATGAGTTCTTCAAATTCATATATAACTTGCCTCATGATTCCTACCAATGGCCCATAATTTGGCTGCAAAGTCACTGCATGTGATTGATTTTCATTTGTAAGAACCCCAAATTTTTTTAAGTGTTGAAAGCTCATTTTCACCTATATTTAACTTGCTTAATCTCCCTCAATACTTAGAGTTTCTTATGGTTTCAGTATGTTTTGGAAATCTTGGAACACCCTCTTCAAGACCCTACCTTCATATTTCCTAAACCCTTCCTCATTTTACCACAAATCAGCTCTAAAGTTGACTAGTTGAGATGATTTCGCTCTACGTTTGATTTTCAATTTTAGCATTCTAAATGTGATTCTAGCATTAGAGTTCTTCATGAAACTTGTTCGTATTCATATTCTGAGTCTAAATATAAATTTTGACCAAGTTTGACTTTTCAAAAACCCTAGTTTGACTGATCTAGATAGGGGGGGTAAAATAGTAATTTCACTTACACTTTGAATTGAGATTAGTTTAGGAAATTAGAGTTTTTCGGCATTTCTTTTATGCGTATTTGGAGTACTCGTTGTCATTCCTCGTTTGGGTTGACCAAGTCAACAGTTAGGGCCTTTTGCAGTTTTATAAACCTTTGGGGGCCTATGTGCATTTAATTAAAACTTCACATTTGAACTACTTGAGATAAAGTTAATGTTTTGAGACCAACAACCTGACTTAGAAGGATATTTTGAGCCTTAAGAAGGAAGTATTTGACTCGGGAGTGACCAAATCAATGGTGGGGTCTTTCTGTAATTTTAGCAAACTTTACGGACCTAAGTATAATTTATTGAAAGTTGTATATTTCGATGCTAAGTTCATATGGCAGAGTTTAGAGTCATTATTACATGTTTTTGGGCCAGTATGAGTATAGTTTGGGGTCCATGCACAACGAGAGTCGGTACTGGACAATTTTGGAGTGTCAGGGGCGTTTTGGTCAAGTTAGCTTACATGACCCGCTTCCCATTTAATTTTTTCATACAACCTCATATAGAGGGTATATGCTAATAGATTCTATACTTTACTTGTGTATATCCAGCCGTTGTTAAGGATCATTCCAAGTAGACGTATCTTTTCGTGCTGCTGCATTGACTGTGAGACCCGGACTCATATGAGACGAGCGTTGTAGGAATTGTAGCTTTGCTTTGCGCCTTTCATGGCCCTGAGGTAAGTACATGTGTACGGCCTTTTCATATCAAAATGTGCGCATGTGTGTGATGTTTCAAATGAATGCTTGTTATATGAAAAAGTATGAGAATGCATGAGTTAAACTCGAAAATTTGTTTGGAATATTTTATTGATATCCTTTGAAAACTCTTAGAAATGACTCGTGAAAGATTTTATACCAACTTTGGTTAGGAGAAATAAATGTAATAAGATACCTCCAAGTAGATTTAGGATGGATGTTCAAAAATCCGCCCCCGATGAGCCAAAATGTACCAAAGTATTGAGGCCAAGGGGTTTGTTAGAGCTATAGAGTGCTACTCATACTTGTAAGGGTCACTACGGTATAAGGGTGTCGACACTTAAGGCCTTTTAGCTAATGTTGTGAGAGGGGTTGACGAATGGGCTCCCTTTACGCTCGGGTGAAATAGGGTTTTATAGACCCTAGAAGGAATCCTTTAGTGATTACTTCCTGATCCCTCTGTTTACATCAATCCGCTGGTGGCTCTGGACATGCCTCAACTAAATTTAACAGTTAATTGAACTTGAAAGAAAATTGACTATTCTATTGATGTTGTTTGTGGCTCTTGCTATGCCTTAGGGGTGAGCAGAAACCCGGACAACCCGACGAACCCGACCGGTCCGAGCCGAACCGATCGAGAAATGATAAAAAAATTGATTTAGTGATTGGGTATGGTTTGGTTTAACCCAAACCCGCTAAGAACCGGGTGGGGCGCGGGTCAAGCTGTGCTAAATCCGAAATAACCCGAACCGACCCGGTTAGAGTGATATATATAGTAATTTTCTCCACTTTTGTAGAACCCTAACTCATTTTACCATTTGTGTGCCGCTCTCTCTGAAGATAGATGGAGAGAAAACCCCAAGCCTTCGTTCTCCACTTCCAAACTTTCATTCTCCACTGTCCTTCTTTCTCCACCTTCGTTCTCCAATCTCCACCTTCGTCTTCATCCGGACCCATCAACCGGTGACTTTTATGGCTGCAATTGCCGTCATTCATTAGAGCCTCTCTAATGGATTTAGAGAGAGAGAGAAGCAAGAGTGAGAAGAGAGAAGATGAAGACGAAGAGGAAGAAGAACAGAATGGTGTGAGAATTAGAGTCCAATCCACCAGATCTGATCATCATTTGTTCGATCCTTTACCTCTATTTTATCTTTACTCTACCTTCTTCTTCTCTTCTTCTTCTGCTCTGTTTCGTTCATTCTTTCCGGCGATTTGGAGGACGAGACCTCGTTTGCTCCGGTCAGATTATACCCGCCGAACCCGATGAACCCGAAATCGTCGGGTTTGGTAGTTGTTTGATTGGGGACGGGTTTACATCTGGCATAACCCGATATGTCGGGTCGGTCAGCCAAACGGGAAAATACCCGGCCGAACCGAACCGTGCTCTGCCCTAATATGCCTTAATCAAATTAAATGAGTTTAAAAGCATTGGGTACTCGTGATTTAATATTATTATCAGTTCAAATGAACTTGTTTGCTGTTGATATCTTACTTGTTTAAGAATATGTGTGTACACACATATTTATGCAATTGGAAACAAAAGCGAGAAATCTGGTGTCAAATAAATTTTATTGATGTAATAATGTGGTGGATTACAATCTCTGGTAGGAAATTTCTAAACAAAAAATAAATCCCCTTATTCTTATCCTGAAACGTCGAACGAGGCCTTCAGACCTTGATCTCGGATCGAACGGAAGGTCGGCCTCCAATTTTGACTAAGAACGCGATGAAGGTCTTGAAGAACACAAACGCTGAGTGAGGCTTGATCTCGGATCGGGTGGATGAATATATTCGATGTTGATGATGAACCGGATGAACGCCTTGAAGAACACAAAGAACGGTTTGAAGATCTTCGAGTGTCTTGAAGAGCGCGGATGGAGATCTTCAATGGCTTGAAGAACTTGATGATGATCTTCGAAGAACTTGATGAAGAACTTCGAAGAGCTTGATGATGATCTTGATGATGGATGAACTCGTCGGGGCTTTAGCAGCTTGATCTTCAGAGCTCTCTCCTTCTCACAAGATGTAATTGTGTGTCCCATATGCCTGAGGTGATCCCTTTATATAGGCATGGGCTGGCTTGTTGGCCAAGGTATAAAATAAATATAATTATTTAGTTATTTATTTTCTGCATCAATTTGACAAGTGGCGCAACATGATTGGCCGAGCTTGCAAGTCTTGATAGCTGCATCATCTTAACAAGTGGCGCTGTTTGATTGGCCTTACTTGCTAACTTGTATCCATGTCATGCAGTGACGTGGCATCGCCATAAGCAGTCCTTGCTTGTAAATAGTGTTTGTCTCATTTACAATTTAGTCCCCTATTGATTATTTTATAAGGGTAGTAACTTTGACGGCGAGTGCTATTTGGTCCACCATCTAATTTAGTCATAATAGACACATGACACTATTTAATTAGTCGCAAATTTTGTGTGTCTACAAATGCCCTCCCCCCCCCCCCCCCCCCCGGGACTCGTTTACCGGCTCTTGAGCTTGTTGGTGGACGAGTCTCGACAAGAAATTTCATTTAGTGAACTTTGAGACTAAGCGATGGCTTTCAAAATTTAACTTTACCATTTCTTCCGAATTGAATTTAAATGCCCCATCACTTTCTTTGATCCAAACTTTTTTGTGGAATTGAACTGCTAATATAGTCAAGCTAACTCTTTTGCTCTCATTGTAGTTGCTACTTGCTGCAACCAAACCATAGCAGTAGCTCCTTTGGTAATCACGACCCATGCAGTGAGTGATGCGCGGAGTTAGATGGATTTTTTTACCCCTTTTCTCATTTATGCTCACCTTCTATGTTTGGGCTGTATTAGTAAAGGAAACATTTCCTTAAACCAGTCATATTGTGTCGGCCAAAAGATTCTTCATATTTTTCCTTTTGTTCTTTAGGAAACATTATTTTCTAATTGTAGAAAGATTTGCTCTTCTGCACAAATGTCAGTCTGACGATGGTTTTTTTCTTTATTTCTTTTTTTTTGGAGCAAGGAAATTTGCAATCAATCCTAAAAGGAATGTTCCCGTTTGGCCTGAAGAACTGAAGATTCTTGTACGCCAATTCTGAAACAACGTTTCTTTTCTTTTTCTTTCAAAATTTAGGAACCGTTTCCATCAAATTGTGGGCAAGAAAATTTTGCTTCCTTGGCTGATCGACTCCCTCCGAAACTTTCTTTGTCCCCTTCACACCCTATAAAAGGACTGCAATAGGGAGGAAAACACAAGAATTCCGCGAGCAAAGAGCACTGATCAGAAGTAACATGGTGCCTTTCTCTGTATGTTGATTATTCCTTGGCAGCCTCTTCACCTAGTTCAAGTGTAAACAGCCCCAACTATGATTATTCACGTCATGGCTCAAAAATTTCTTTCTTTACTTCCCAAGTTAACTTATGAATGTTCATTAGCTTATAGAAATAAACCTCTTCTTATGCTTAGATAACAATGTTCTCTTCTAATTCTTTTTTTTCTTCTCGCAGAAAGAGGCTGATCTCAACGGGGTTCACTATGCCCTATGCGAATTTGCTTCGCCTTCTTGACGACCTCTTTTAATGCTTGATTCAACCATGACCTAAACTGCTGCATTGTGGCTGCTTTCCTTTAACTTAATAATGCTACCATAGCCGTTGCTGTATGATTAGAAGGCCGAATCCGCTTCAGCAGCCCTGTAGCTGTCCACGCCACTTCAGCTGCGTTGGCTGCCATTATTTTTCTATAAAAGGGGTCGTGCAGGCACTCACTACCTTGTGCTTTCAGTAAGCTTGGCGAAAACAGAATCTCGAAACAACAAACATCGTTCTGGTAATGTTTCTTGTCACTGTAATTCAATGTCCTTTACTTTTTGTCGATCGTTCATTGCCTTCAGTTTATACTTCCTCAAGCCACAATACACATTGAACTTGTTGTTAATTGTATCAAGCAGTATACAAGCTCAAAGATAAACTGTGACTGTAAGTATTTTAGGTAGCGACGTTGTTATCACGACTTTGGGTTACCATCGTCATGGGAGACCTTGTCAGCAGTCGTTCCCTTAATTTTTTGCTTACATGCATCATGCATCCTTTGCGTATGTATGCTATGCTGGGACCCTTTGTGGCCTATCTCAGATCGTCCCATTTTTTGTACTTGTGCTTTTCAGGTCCTCATGCTCCTTTTGATTATGCTCTGCTAACACTTTGTTTTTTTTCCCTTTTGTTATTCTTGAGATGGTGGAACTTTAATAATTTATCATTGATGGGAGAAATTCTTAACTCATTTTCTTCAATAGTGATGCATAACAAAGGAGCGACACTTTCCTTGCCGCAAGCGATGTTCTTTAACTTCTTCATGTCTCCAAAGTCTTTGATAGTTTGTTTCTTGGCTCTTAACTCCTTAGGAGCATTCTTCTCAATCTTTGTGCGCCTCTTATATTCTTCAATCTCTAAGACCGAGACAACATAGGAATCTTGGTCGATTTGGAAATCATCATCAAATTTTGGGGGAACTACCCACTTTTGACATATGGGGACCTTGGCTTCTGCATCTGGGAGCGTCAAGTTAGACGCGAGTTTGGCTAGTGCGTCGGCTTGGTTATTTTCTCTTCTTGGCAAATGATGAAGGACAACCTCTCCTATTCATTCTATCATTCGAGTGGCATGGTTGTAGAAAGGTAATAACTCAGCCTTCTTAACCTCATAAACTCCGAGGAGCTCATTTATCGTTAACTGGGAGTCTCCATACACGTGAAGTTTGTGGTGCTTTGCTTCAATAGCCATCTCAAGTACCAATATGAGAACTTGGTACTCCGCTTCACTGTTCGATCAATTTTGCGTCAAGGTGTAGGCGTATGGGAGCACGTCACCTTCAGGAGAAACATACACTACTCCTGCCTCCGCCCCATCGCGATGAGATGCCCCGTCAAAGTACATCTTACATGGTTTGCTTTCCTCAATAAAGAAGATATATTCGTCAGGAAGCTCTTCCGATAACTCCCATTTGGCTGGTATCGGATGGTCCGCTAGAAAGTCCGCTAAGGCTTGACCTTTGATGGCCTTTTGTGGAACATAGATAATCTCAAATTCCTGCAGTAGTAGAGACCATCTCGCGATTCGATCGGACAAAACAAGTTTCGACATAATGTGCTTAACTGGATTAGCTTTGGACACGAGATGCACCGTATGAGCTTGAAAGTAATGCCGCAAATTTTGAATTGTATACACTAAGGCCAAACACATCTTTTCTATCGGAGAATAGTTGAGCTCGCATAGAGTCATCATTCTACTGAGGTAGTACAAAGCATTCTCTTTCCCTTGCATTCTCCTGGGAAAGTAAGGATCCAACGGATCGTTCTTGGGCGGTAATGTAGAGGATCAAAGTCTTTCCTGGGATAGGGGCTGCCAACACAGGAGGCTTCAACAAGTAATCCTTGATGCTATTGAAAGCATTACTGCAAGCTTCATCCCACTCGAACGGTGCACCCTTCTTCATGAGCCGATTGAATGGTTGACATCTCCCAGCTAAGTTGGAAATGAAAATTCGGAGGTACGCAAGTCTCCCTTCAAGACTCTTAAGGTCGTGGATGGTTCGAGGCTCTGGCATCTTAAGAATAGCTTCAATTTTGGCCTGGTCTATTTCGATTCCTCAATGACGAACAATGAAACCAAGTAACTTTCCAGAGGTTACACCAAACGCACACTTCGATGGGTTCATCTTCAATTGATAATGTCGAAGTCGATCGAACACACTCTTTAGATCCTGAAGATGATCTTTCCTTGTCCTTGTCTTGACCACTAGGTCATCGACGTAGCATTCGACATTTTTGTGGAGAATGTCATCAAAAATCTTTTGCATGGCTCTTTGGTATGTTGCTCCAGCATTCTTTAGACCAAATGGCATTATCTTATAACAGTAAATGCCTTTGGGGGTGCGAAATGCTGTCAATTCTTCATTCTTTGGGGCCATGCGAATTTGATTGTATCCCGAAGATCCGTCTATAAATGATAACGCCTCGTGGCCCGTGGTTGCATCCACCATGAGTTCGGTTATGGGAAGCAGAAAGTCGTCTTTGGGACATGCGCTATTGAGGTCTCGGAAGTCAACACAAACCCTTCTTTGCCCATTCTTCTTTTTGACGGGGACTATGATTGATATCCATGTCGGGTACTTGAATTCTCGAATGAACCCTGCCTCGATCAACTTGTTTACCTCTTCTTGTATTTTAGTGATGAGCTCCGGTCGAAAGCGCCTTTGAGCTTGTTTAACAGGCCTGGCGCCATGCTTGACTACTAGGTGATGTACAGCCACATTTGGGTCTAGTCCAGGCATTTCTTTATAGCTGCAAGCAAAGACGTCCTTGTAATCCTTTAAGAGACTAACATACAATTGCTCTTCCTCCGGAGTGAGTACGGAACTTACATATGTTGGCCGCGGATCTTCCGTTGTCCCCAAGTTGACTTCTTTAAGCTCATCCACCGTGGATTTTACGCCTTCCTCAAGTTTTGGGGGAGCTTCTTCGGCATCTTCCTCCACTTGTATCTTATCTTCCACAATCGTGATGTGAAGTGATGAGCCAAAACTTTCCTCGTCGAAAGAGACTTCCCTTAAATTTTTTGTGGTCCCAGTGTCAATGATAGTTTGTTGTTTGACTTTTAGTCCCTTAGAAACATCAACGAAAAACATTGGGCGCCTCTTCATCTGAGATGGGATGGTTATCTTTATATCTTTAACATCAGCCAGTGCGGAAGAGTTATGTTTATCTTTCTGGCAAGCCTTCATTCGAACACTTCTTTGTACACCCAACCTTTCATGAACGGGCTTTCGAGAAGGTTCTTGGATGCTTGAGACTTTCAGATCTCCAAGTCGATCGAAGACCGATGGTCGTGTATCACCCCTTCCAAGGCGATCAAAGATGGATGGATTTCTTTTACTAGTCGAAAGTTCACTTTTCTTCCGTGATGTAGTGGGTAGCCGCCTTCTTGATGTAGATTTTTGCGGGAGATGGTGGTGTGTATCCCAAACCTATGCGAGGTGCGGGTTTCGCACGTCCCTTTGGATTCAAATTCTTTGTTGTCAAAGTTGGATCATATGTCTCTGTAGGAAGTGTTCCTGCGGAAGGGACTTCATGTGGCTTGTATCTAGCTTTTGCCATAAGTTTGTAGGCATTTGGATCAAAACCTTCTATGGTCCTTTTCGATGGCCATTCTCCATGCTCCGCTTTTGGGCCCTCTTTTGGTCGAACAAAACCTTCGATGGTGGATTCAACTTTAACCCTTTCCATGCTTGTAAGAGGCAAGTTCAAATCCTTTAGTGTCGGGTCTTTTCTCTTTCGTTCCTTATAGCGCAAGACGGGGATAGCTTTCTTGGTTCCCTTTGCTTCAGCCAACATTGCCTCACTATTCTTCGTGACTACTTCAACTTCCTTTTCTTCCTCGCGCTTCCTGAAATCCTTTGACGAACCACTTTCTTTACGAGGAGTGAGTTTATAAGTTTTCACAGGTTCAATTTCCCGAAGGATAATTTGTGCAGAGTAAAACTTTGCATCGGCGAAATAGGACTCAGCCTCAGTGAAAGGATGTTCATCAGCTACAATTTTCTCCACAACACAATTTCTATAATATTTTAGGCATTGGTGAAGTGTTGACGGTACGACGCCATTCTCATGGATCCATGGCCGTCCGAGAAGAATCTTGCAGGAGGTTTTTGCTTCGATGACGTTGAAATAAACTCTTGAAACCATATCACCGGTGACAAGATCTAAAGATATTGCCCCCATGGCTCTTTGCCTCCTTGGTTGAATCCCTGGATAAGTATACGACTTGGCGATAGTTATTAAGTAGTTATCCCCAACTCCTTCAATGTTGCGAGTGGCATGAGATTCACGGCTGATCCTCCATCTACAAATATCCTATTAACCTTCTGCTCGCGAGAATACCCGTTGATGAACAAAGTTCGGTTATGGTTTTGCGACCCAACAGTAAGTCTTCATCGGTAAATACTAGGGCAGCATCGCCGCAGCCTTGGAAAGTTTTCTTGTTGCAGTGCTCAAGTGAAGAGGGTGTCTCTTCCTCTTCCTCATCGTCCTCAAAGGTTGTAGTTTCGAAAACGATCTCTCGAGATCCTAACACATTCGACTCGGGTTCAAGGGAGACGGAGTTCATATGTGTTGCTGCAGCATCACTTTCTTCTTCCAAGACAATATTTCCTTCCCTTGCAAGTTGCATGACCTTTTCCTTGAGTACAAACACTTTGTCGTAGGATGAACAAGTAGGCGATGGTATTTTCAATAGTTGGGATCATTTACCTTGTTGGCTTCTTCAGGTCGCTTCGAGTCTTGAAGTTCAAGAATCTTCATTTCCATCAACTGCTCGAGCTCGTAGGAACCTCGCTATCGGCAAATGGGTATACCTTCGCCTGCAACTCCTTGAGTGTTGTCTTAGACCGTAAATTCATTGCAGTGGAATGAACTTGTTCGGCATTTTTATTCTTTGCCTTACTTGAGAGCTTCACGGGTGTCGTAGTGACAGTCATGGACTCCGTTTTGTTGGCTTTCATGGTAAACTTCCGACCTTTGCGATTATCCTCCCCGTTTCCTCCTTTCCACGCGTCAAAAGGAGGTGGTCCTTGGCTCCCGCTACATGGGATGCTAAAATCCATTTAATGGGCACGCGTAGCAAGTTCCTCGAATGATGTTGGCCTAATTCCTTGAAGTATATACCTTAATCCCCAATGCATGCCTTGGACACACATCTCGATTGCTGAACCTTCGAAAAGACGATCCTTACAGTTTAAACTCAATTTCTTCCAGTGATTGATGTAGTCGATAGCCTTTTCATCTTTCCACTGGCGAGTGTTAGTCAACTCAACCATGCTGGTGGTTCTTCGTGTGCTGTAGAAGCGGTTGAGAAATTATTGCTCCATTTTCCCCAAGCATTCAATGGACCTCGGCTCCAGCTGTCCATACCAGTCAAAGGAATCATCTTTAAGGGTCCTAACAAACTGCTTCATGAGAAGGTCTCCATTGGTCCCATCGTTGTTACATGTATCAACGAAGTGGGCAACATGTTGCCTAGGGTTTCCTTTTCCTGAGAATTGTTGGAACTTAGGAGGATTGTAACCGTCAAACATGCTTAACTTCTCGATTCTCTCTTTATAAGGCTTGATGTAGGACTTGGATGAAGTGAACAGTGCTCCAGGCTTCCCATTCATGGTGTTCAGGATGATCTCTTTGTAGGGTTTTGATTCATGGATCGCGCAAACGGAAGCATAATCAAACAAACAACCATGCAAAACCCTCCAAGGATCACAAGTCTAGATGCATAACGATAGTGAAGGTAAGAAATCATAAACACACCTTTGGGTTCTCCTTGATGACTTCAAACGCGAATAGTGTCACGTTCTCTATAGTTGATCCACGCCTAGAGTTGATCCTAGATCTCCAATCTCCTTGGTGCTAGCCCGGAATGAGAGGAGGGTGAAGGAATCACGCAAAACGAGGCACAAAGAGGGGGTTCGGCCCTCTTGTGGCGTCGGGGACGAGGGGGCGGCGGCAAGGGGGCGGCGTCCTCCTTGTTGCTTGCTCTCTCTCTCCTTTGTTCTCTCCCACTCTTGTTATGTTCTCTTTAGAGCATAAGTTATGAGGAAGGAAGGAAGGAGGGTCCTTTATATAGTCCAACAACTCTTTGTTAACTACCTAAAGGACTTATTCTAGTCCTACTAGAATTCAATTTAGTCCCTTCCTTGCAAATTAGTCCCTACTAAGTTTGCAAGGGTTTGCAAAGTGATCCTTCTAATTAATTAATCCAATTAATTAATTCCCAAATCTAGTACAACTCTATATAGCGTGTGACCCCATAGGTTCTATCTAGTTGGTAGCAACTATTTGCTAATATGGAGCGGTTTCTAGCAAAACATCCATTCTAGCCAACTAATAGAATAGTCATCTAGACAACCTTGTACAAGTAATTGTCTCATCCCTTTGCCTCCATATCCGGATTGGACACGAGACATACAAGTCACACTCGTATATCCAATCCATAGTTTCTCGATCCATGGAATAGCCTTATTCGTGCAAATAACATCAATATCCCATATATTGATTTATTTGAGTCTGGCCAGACATTCTATAAGCACTATCCTTCGAGTGGCCTTGGATATTTGCTCCCGTTATGTGGGAGGGGCAAATCCTCTCTACGTCCACTACGATCTCTAAGCTTGCTTCTCATTGTATCCAGTACACGCCTTTATAACTACCCAGTTACGGTGTAGCGTTTAACGCTACCAAGATCACAATGATCCACAACTAGAATATCTAGTGACTTCAAGTCTAAGGATGACAATACCATTGTACCCGAGAAGCACTTGTGACTCAACATAACGTGTATGTAGCCTTCTCGGTGATGGGTCAGTCCAGTGCAACATTCCGTAATGCACACCTATGTGTTGGATCGTGATATCTCCATATCAATCCAACCCCATACTAGTCTATAGATGATTGTCCCATTTAATCATTATACTTGACTAGAGATATTTAAGATAAACAACACGATTGTAAATCTAAGGACTTCATTATATTAAATATCCAATAAATAATAAATAAATTTTCTAGCCAATTACAAATTCATACTAAACCAGATTGCCTCTAGGGCATCTATTCCAACAGTCTCCCACTTGCACTAGAGCCAATCTGGCGCATCTCGTATGCCCATACTCCTAGTGTGCCCTTCATGCTTCCACTGCGTGAGAGGCTTCGTAAGCGGGTCTGACAGATTATCATCTGTAGGAATCTTGCATATCCGAACGTCTCCTCTATCGATAATATCTCGAATCAGATGAAACTTCCTGAGCACATGCTTGGACTTCTGGTGTGATCTGGGTTCCTTTGATTGCGCGATCGCCCCAGTGTTGTCACAGAACAACTCCACTGGATCCGCAATGCTAGGGACCACACCAAGTTCAGAAACAAAATTTCTGATCCAAACAGCCTCCTTTGCTGCGCAATTTGCAGCAATGTACTCAGCCTCTGTTGTAGAATCAGCTACCGTCTCTTGCTTGGAACTCTTCCAGCTCACCGCTGCTCCATTCAGGCAAAACACATATCCCGACTGTGATCTAAAGTCATCTCTATCGGTTTGGAAGCTTGCATCAGTGTAACCCCTTACACGCAACTCTTCCTCACAGCCAAACATCAAGAAAGCATCCTTAGTTCTTCTCTAGTACTTTAGGATGTTCTTGACAGCAATCCAGTGACTCTCACCCAGATTGGATTGGTATCTGCTTGTCATACTCAAGGCATATGACACTTCTGGTCTAGTACATAACATGGCGTACATGATAGATCCTATGGCCGAGGCATAGGGAATCCTACTCATGCGTTCCTTCTCAATCTCATTGGAAGGACAACCACTCTTCGAAAGAGCGATTCCATGTGACATGGGCAAGAACCCCTTCTTGGAGTCTTGCATGTTGAACCGTTTCAACACCTTGTCAATATATGTACTCTGACTTAGGCCTATCAACCTTTTAGATCTATCTCTATAGATCTTTATACCGAGTATATAGGCTGCTTCCCCTAAGTCCTTCATTGAGAAACACTTTCCTAGCCAATCTTTCACAGATTGCAGCATGGGAATGTCGTTTCCAATGAGTAGTATGTCATCCACATACAAGACCAGAAAAGCTACAGAGCTCCCACTAACCTTCTTGTAAACACAAGACTCATCTTCGTTTCTGATGAAGCCAAACTCTTTGACCACTTCATCAAAACGTCGATTCCAACTCCTAGAAGCTTGCTTTAATCCATAAATGGATCGTTGCAGTTTACAGACTTTGTTGGCTTGCTTTGGATCCTCAAAACCCTCCGGCTGTATCATATACACGTCCTCGAGGAGATTCCCATAAAGGAATGCTGTTTTGACATCCATCTGCCAAATCTCATAGTCGTAGTATGCTGCAATTGCAAGTAGGATTCGGATGGATTTGGTCATTGCGACTGGTGAAAAGGTTTCATCATAGTCAATACCATGAATCTGTCTGAATCCTTTAGCCACCAATCGGCCCTTATAGGTAATCACATTACCATCCATGTCGATCTTCTTCTTGAAGACCCACTTGCACCCTATGGGCCGCGCCCCATCAGGTGGTTCCACCAAAGTCCATACTTTGTTGGTATACATGGATTCCATCTCGGATCTCATGGCTTCAAGCCACTTCTGCGAGTCTGGGCCATTCATGGCCTCCTCATAGGTATTAGGCTCATCATCTATGAGCATCGTGTCACCGGAATCAGTCACGAGAAGTCCGTACCTCTCGGGTTCCTGGCGCACTCTACTAGATCTACGAAGCTCTTGTGTTACCTGAACAGGTGGCTCCACAACTGCTTGTGATTCCTGTTCATGTTCCATAAACGGTTCAGTGATTTGTGGTTCTTGAACTTCTTCAAGTTCTACATTCCTCCCACTTGCTTCTTTAGAGACAAACTCTCTTTCTAGAAACACGCCGGTCCGAGCAACAAACACTTTGTTCTCGGTTGGATTGTAGAAGTAGTATCCCTTAGTTTCCTTAGGGTACCCCACAAATTTACACTTATCCGATTTAGGCCCTAGTTTGTCTGATTGTAAACGTTTTACATAGACATCGCAGCCCCAAATCCTCATGAACGACAGTGTGGGACGCCTCCCACTCCACATCTCATATGGTGTCTTCATGACTGATTTAGATGGAACACGGTTAATGGTAAAAGCTGCACTTAATAGAGCGTAGCCCCAAAATGATAATGGAAGATCGGTTTGACACATCATAGACCGAACCATATCCAATAGGGTTCGATTCCTCCTCTTGGACACGCCATTCCATTGTGGCGTTCCGGGTGGAGTGAGTTGGGACACGATCCCACACTCTCTAAGATAGTCGTCAAACTCTTGGCTCAAGTATTCTCCTCCACGATCCGATCGTAGAGCCTTGATACTTTTGCCAAGTTGCTTCTCTACTTCATTCTTGAATTCTTTGAACACTTCAAAGGATTCGGATTTTGCCCTCATAAGGTACACAAATCCATATCTACTGTAATCATCAGTAAACGTAATGAAGTAGACATATCCACCCCTGGCAGGCGTGGCAAATGGCCCACACACATCGGTATGTATGAGCGCCAATTGCTCACTAGTCCTCTCACCTTTCTTATTGAAAGGGGACTTTGTCATTTTTCCCAATAAACAAGCCTCACATGTCTCATATGATTCAAAATCAAATGAGTCTAGTAATCTATCCTTATGGAGTCTAGATACACGTTTCTCATTTATGTGGCCTAAACGACAATGCCATAAATAAGCAGGATTTAAATCATTTATTTTAATCCGCTTGGTATTAATGTTGTAGACAGGATTGCTTAGATCAAGGACATAAAGTCCATTAAATAATTGCGCACTAAAATAGTGAATATTATTCAAATAAAAGGAACAGCAATTGTTCTTTATTGAAATAATAAAACCTTCCTTGTCCAAACAAGAAATAGAAATAATGTTTCTGCTCATAGCAGGCACAAAATAGCAATTATTTAATTCTAAAACTAATCCTGAAGGCAGAGATAGCTCGCACACGCCTATGGCCAACGCAGCAACCTTTGCTCCATTCCCAACGCGTAGATCTACCTCCCCTTTAGCCAATCTTTTACTTCTCTTTAGATCCTGCATATTTCGACAAATATGAGATCCACATCCAGTATCTAATACCCATGATGTAGAGACAGTTAAATTGACATCTACAACAAAAATACCTGGTGGTGGTGGAATCACTATTCCAAGCCTCTTGTCCTCCAGATATTTTGGGCAGTTCCTCCTCCAGTGTCCAGGTTGACTACAGTAGTGACATTCACCCTTAGTCACGACCTTGGCAACGCCACCAACAGGCTTAAGGGCTTGTTCCTTGGACTTAGCAACTGACTTGCCTTTGCCCTTGGAGGAAGATGCAAACTTTTTGCCCTTTCCTTTATTCACCATCATAATAGCCTTGCCCTTACCCTTGTTGATGCTCTGTTCAGCCGTCCTCAACATGTTGAGCAAATCTGGCAGTGGTTTAACGATCTCGTTCATGTTATAGTTCATAATGAACTGTCCATAACTTTCGGGCAACGATTGCAACACGAGATCGGTTGCCAACTCTTGGCCGACCGGGAACCCAAGCCGGGCGAGATTCTCCAAGTACCCGATCATTCGGAGTACATGGGGTCCCACCGGGTTCCCTTCTGCCAGATGACATTTGAACAGTGCCTTTGAGACCTCATACCTCTCTACCCTCGCCTGCTCTTGGAAGAGCTGCTTTAGATGTTCGATCATATCGACAGCATTCATGTTCTCATGTTGCTTCTGAAGCTCAGAGGTCATGGTGCAAAGCATTAGGCAGGCCGCATCATTAGCGTCATCAACACGCTTTTGATACGCCTTTAAGGCAGCAGGTGTCTGATTCTCTGGACCTTCTGGAACATGCTCCCCTATTGCGTACAGCTTCTTCTCTTGCTTGAGAACAATTCTCAAGTTTCTGTACCAATCAAGAAAGTTGGTTCCAGAGAGCTTGTCCTTCTCAAGGACTGATCGTAGGGAATGTTGTGAACTCGATGAGTTGTTTGCCATTTGGAATTCTACAAAAGGAAAATACGCAAGTTTTAGTATTTGTGAATTTTTGACTATATTTAATAATGGCTAGTTTATTAAATATAGCTCCCACTATTTTTCTACGGATTAATAACCCTCAAGATATTAATGCGGAAAATATCCTTATATTTTCTAGTGGGCCAAGATCCATCTTTTTCATCTCCTTATGAGCTTGCTTTGGCAAGTCACCCATAATTCGATTACTTCTTAGGTAGGAACAATTTCCAATTGCATCCCATATGCAACTCTTGGTTCAATCGGGCAAATAACTCCTTATTTATCCATCCATATGGATAATCCCAATTGATTGCCTCTAGGTTTCTTAATCAAATTAATAGCCTAGTTGTGTTTAACCTCTTATCTAAACAATTGCACATTGTTACGTGCCATCGCATTCCATCATTATGAACCAAGTCGCCATGCTTTGGCACGCACGAACTTGATAAATAATGATGATAATGAGTGTTTAAATAACGAGAAGGCAAGAACACAATATTTAAATTTTGAGGGATTTTCAATTTTAATTATTTTGTTGATCAATATCAACTAATCTATCTATTTGAGTTTGGGCACAACTCCAAATAATAGATCCGGGTTGTCTAATTATCTTATTATCCTAATTGCATGCATCATCCATACACCAACCACACAAATAATAAGACAATAAATAAACAACCACAAAACAGAAATTAAACGTGATGTGGATATGGCCTTTTCTAGACTAAGATAATTCCAAGCCAATGGAATTATCTATGAACCCTAAACAAACACATCTCCATGCGTCTTGATCTTTTGGTCCATCCTTCATAGTCATGTGGTGTGCTCCATGCTCCATGCTCCATCTTTTGTGGCTTCTTTGGCTTTGGGCTTCTTTTCTTCAATCTTGGCTAACAATCTACTTTATCTAGCACTAGCTAATATCTATACTAAATAAAATAAATCTCACAAGTTGAGAAAAAAAAAATGGCACGCAGGCCATAAAACCCTAATTAATTATTACAATTAATTGATCGGCTCGCAGGCCGTAAAACCAAACCACAAAATAAAACATCCACATCAAACCACATCCTAAGGCCATATCCAATCACCATGCGATTTGCACATAAACAGTTAAAATCCAATTTTAACGCGCTTGGTCAATTTTAATTGATTTTAGGATTCCTAGGGTTAAAACGGTCCATGGGCCCAACAATCCAATTGCCCGGGCCCAAACAAAGTGAACCATAAGGCCCTAGGGCCGGCCCGACCCAAAACCCGCAAGCTAGGCCCGCGGGTTAGGGCCGCCCGGCCCCTTAGGGCGCCAAGCTTGGGCGGCAAGCAAGGGGGGGCGGTCCCCTAGGGGGCCGAACCTCCTTGTGGAGGTTGTTTCCAAAACAACCTCCTTGCTTGGAGCCCAAGTTTGGTTGTTTCCTTGTTTTGGGAGAACTCCTTCTTCCCCAAGGATGCCCAAACCCTAGATCTAAGATCCTAAAATTTCTCAAACTCACCAATTCATGCATCCAATGCAATAATTGGGTCTTGTTATGATTAATTCTTTGACAAATTGCATCCAATGCTTGATTTGTCTTGTTTTACGCGATAAACAACAAATTAAGGTCTAAAACAACAAGAATGTAACACATAAACTACGTTTATGCTCTATGACCTGTGGCTCTGATACCACTGTAGGGTTTTGATTCATGGATCGCGCAAACGGAAGCATAATCAAACAAACAACCATGCAAAACCCTCCAAGGATCACAAGTCTAGATGCATAACGATAGTGAAGGTAAGAAATCATAAACACACCTTTGGGTTCTCCTTGATGACTTCAAACGCGAATAGTGTCACGTTCTCTATAGTTGATCCACGCCTAGAGTTGATCCTAGATCTCCAATCTCCTTGGTGCTAGCCCGGAATGAGAGGAGGGTGAAGGAATCACGCAAAACGAGGCACAAAGAGGGGGTTCGGCCCTCTTGTGGCGTCGGGGACGAGGGGGCGGCGGCAAGGGGGCGGCGTCCTCCTTGTTGCTTGCTCTCTCTCTCCTTTGTTCTCTCCCACTCTTGTTATGTTCTCTTTAGAGCATAAGTTATGAGGAAGGAAGGAAGGAGGGTCCTTTATATAGTCCAACAACTCTTTGTTAACTACCTAAAGGACTTATTCTAGTCCTACTAGAATTCAATTTAGTCCCTTCCTTGCAAATTAGTCCCTACTAAGTTTGCAAGGGTTTGCAAAGTGATCCTTCTAATTAATTAATCCAATTAATTAATTCCCAAATCTAGTACAACTCTATATAGCGTGTGACCCCATAGGTTCTATCTAGTTGGTAGCAACTATTTGCTAATATGGAGCGGTTTCTAGCAAAACATCCATTCTAGCCAACTAATAGAATAGTCATCTAGACAACCTTGTACAAGTAATTGTCTCATCCCTTTGCCTCCATATCCGGATTGGACACGAGACATACAAGTCACACTCGTATATCCAATCCATAGTTTCTCGATCCATGGAATAGCCTTATTCGTGCAAATAACATCAATATCCCATATATTGATTTATTTGAGTCTGGCCAGACATTCTATAAGCACTATCCTTCGAGTGGCCTTGGATATTTGCTCCCGTTATGTGGGAGGGGCAAATCCTCTCTACGTCCACTACGATCTCTAAGCTTGCTTCTCATTGTATCCAGTACACGCCTTTATAACTACCCAGTTACGGTGTAGCGTTTAACGCTACCAAGATCACAATGATCCACAACTAGAATATCTAGTGACTTCAAGTCTAAGGATGACAATACCATTGTACCCGAGAAGCACTTGTGACACAACATAACGTGTATGTAGCCTTCTCGGTGATGGGTCAGTCCAGTGCAACATTCCGTAATGCACACCTATGTGTTGGATCGTGATATCTCCATATCAATCCAACCCCATACTAGTCTATAGATGATTGTCCCATTTAATCATTATACTTGACTAGGGATATTTAAGATAAACAACACGATTGTAAATCTAAGGACTTCATTATATTAAATATCCAATAAATAATAAATGAATTTTCTAGCCAATTACAAATTCATACTAAACTAGATTGCCTCTAGGGCATCTATTCCAACACTCTTGTAGTTGATCGAGAGGAATGGAGCCGTTGGCTGAAAACTGTACACTAGGTCGTGCTCCTTGTCCGCTGTTTGTTGTTCTCACTTCTTTCGGAGTCTTAGGGTGTGTTCGAAAACTTGACTTGCTTCTTCGCGACTCTCTAGCTTGTGTATTAACTTTGCAAGTTGCACATCACGTTCTTCCACAATCTTTTTAGGTCGTCAAAGCCCTTCGTGAGGTTTGCAACATGTTCTTCGACGGGAACCGTACTAGTAGTCATGACATGCATGCTAATATCATCATCAAGATCACCTGTGGGTTTATGCTGACTACCCTTAGTGCCAGATTTAGAGTTGCTTTCGCAAATTTCCTCGCAAGATTTGTTTACAGCAGAAGACTCTTGAGGGGTGGGCACATGTGACTGTGAATTCTGTGAGGTAACATCTAGTGAACCATCTTGCCTGCCCCCCACAACTGTGAGATTCTTTATGGCCTTAGCCATACTACGAGTTATTGGGCCAGTGATTTGGATTCTGGAGTTTGTTTCTAAAGTTGAAGACTTGGCGTCTCCAGCCTTGGGTGATAGAAGATCGTTATCCTTTGTAGGAGAAGTTACGAACATTTGTACTTGAGGAGAAGAGATGAGGGGCAGAGATGTCCCACTGGGCTTGCAAAAATTTGTACACAAAAATTTATGAAATTGGAAACAAAAGCGAGAAATACGGTTTCAAATAAATTTTATTGATGTAATAATGTGGTGGATTACAATCTCTGGTAGCAAATTTCTGAACAAAAAATAAATCCCTTGATTCTTCTCATGAAACGTCGAACGAGGGCTTCACGGCTTGATCTCGGATCGAACGGATGGGCGACCTCCGATTTTGACGAAGAACGTGATGAAGGTCTTGAAGAACACAAACGCCGAGTGAGGCTTGATCTCGAATCGGGCGGATGAATATCTTCGATGTTGATGAAGAACCGGATGAACACCTTGAAGAACACAAAGAAGCTTGATCTTCGAGTGTCTTGAAGAGCGCGGATGGAGATCTTCAACGGCTTGAAGAACTTGATGATGATCTTCGAAGTTCGATCTTGATGATGGATGAACTCGTCGGGGCTTTAGCAGCTTGATCTTCAGAGCTCTCTCCTTCTCACAAGATGTAATTGTGTGTCCCAAATGCCCGAGGTGATCCCTTTATATAGGCATGGGCTGGCTTGTTGGACAAGGTAGAAAATAAATATAATTATTTAGTTATTTATTTTCTGCATCAATTTGACAAGTGGCGCAACATGATTGGCCGAGCTTGCAAGTCTTGATAGCTGCCTCATCTTGACAAGTGGCGCTATTTGATTGGCCTTACTTGCTAACTTGTAGCGATGTCATGCAGTGACGTGGCATCGCCATAAGCAGTCCTTGCTTGTAAATAATGTTTTGTCTCATTTACAATTTAGTCCCCTATTGATTATTTTCTAAGAGTGACGGCGAGTGCTATTTGGTCCCACCATCTAATTCAGTCATAATAGACACGTGGCACTATTTAATTAGCCGCAAATTTTGCGTGCCTACAATGTAGAATACTCATGGTTTACTGATATTTTAAAGATGAGAATGACTTGATATGCGACTACTTATACTTGTTCAGAAGTTCCCTCCTCTTTACTTAGTAATGTTTCAAATCTCTTGAGCTATTTCAACTCATGCTTCCGTGCCACTCGCTGCTTTACATTTCGTAGTGTGTACTTACTCTGTTTTTACTGATCAATTTCTTCCAAACTGCGTCGGCTTTTGCCATTTTAAAACTGCAGGTCATCAACCAAGGTGGGGGATGGGAACGCGAATCGAGACGAAGACGTTTAGCTTAAGTTAGATCACTTAGTAAATCACATATCTTATTTCAATCACATTACAATTGTAATCTTATCTTCTTAAAATTGTTTTATTTATTAGCTAAATTGTAATATTCGTGAACTTATTTCTACTTTTGGTAATCAATTAACTCTTTAACCCTGAACCGAGATCCTGTGTCGTTTCATAACCCAACACGCCACTGCTTGGCGGAAATTTGCTGGTTCTCTAGTTGCAGACTGCGATAGGTCCTTTCCCAATTGGCGATTTGCTCTATATTCTGCTTTAGAGGTTGCTCGGAGATCCGGACCGTATTCCTTTGATCCGTTCTTCACCGTTCTTTCGAATCTACATATACAGCAGTCATGACCCGCTCTTCCACAATTATAGCAGAAATCTTTGAGTTTTTCGTAGCTGAAATTGATCCACACCGGAGCAGGACCATATCCATTCAAGTTGAAACCTCTCGGGAGAGGTTTGGATGTGTTTACCATAACCCTAACCTTCATATAAGGTCGAAGAACAAGTTCTTCAGCTTCCTCGCGCTCCATCGTAAGAACTTCTCCGATAAGCCGGCTAGCTTTTTTTTTGCATTTTCCGTCGAGAGCTTTTCTAAAGATATTCCATTGATTTGTACCCAGAAAGGGCAGAAAGTGAAATCAACATCACCTAGCCTTATACCTTTCTCCCATTCTTGTATACGAGCAATTGATTGTGAATTGTCCATGGGCTCTGATCCAGAACGCGTCTACAATCTTGTTGGAATTTGAAGTAAGAGATAAAGCAATTTTCACTAAACACCACTACCTTCAGATCTTCAGATCCAATACTCCAAATACCCAGAGCAATGTTTTGAATCAGTTGTTGGCGATAAGGTTTGGTAGCCATTAACTTCCCTACCATAGTAGCTCCTTTGAACTTTTCCAACGTTAGTTCATCATATTACGACTCCAGGGATATAGTATAGGGTTATTCTCAATTTTTGGCCAGAAAGGAGAGAAGGAAAAAGAGTAGAGAAAAGCAGAGAAAACCACTGCGTAGAGAAAAATGATAGAGAAGGTCTAAAGAGATAGAGGGGTTGTGAATGAAACGAAACCCTTAATCGGAGAAAGTTCTCCGGTAAGCACCATAGTGGTGAAGAGAGAGCATTTTCCGGCTCTTGTGCTCGCATCTTTCTTTCCCGACTCATCATTACTCCTAAATAGTGTTTAAATATGGGCCTGAAATAGTCTGCAATTGTTGCTCAGAAATGAGAGATAAAAGTTTTAACTATACATGTTTACTTTTAGATTACCAGAGAACTTGCGTGCACATCGACTACATTTATAGGACTCCAACGATTTTTTGGTCGTCGTGTAGTTTGAACCTACGACCTCATGGGAAAACCTCCTGATACGGGTCAACCGATCCAACGTCATGCGTCATGTGCATCACGCATTATTTATTTATTTAGTTATTAATTATTTCGTTAATTACATTGTTTATTTAATTAGTTAGATGAGTGAATTTTCTTGTTGGTTCTTTCCCGGCCCGTTAGGTCGAACCTTTTAGGTTTTTTTTAGTCTTGTTTTTTCTATTTAAACAGTTGTAGTCTCCTAATTTAATCAATCAACAAAAGAATTAACATGTGTCTTTTTTTTTTTTGTGTTTTCGTATTTGTGTGGAGATCCTTAACTTCTCGAATTGCATATGGGAGATTGATAGCGTCCCGAAAAGCTATCACGTAAGGTAAACCATAAAAAATGGTGCTCTCATTGTTGATCACCATTCTCAACTGGTGAATCACTCATGGCAAAAGAATCTTTATGTTCCGCCAATCACTTCAATCAATTGATGGCCGCACCTATGGACGTCGAATCCACAGAGGCCAGAACCGCTGCACGGTTAACCCGCATGGTGGACCATTGGAACACACCGCCTGCGCCACTGCCCGAAATTCAGCAGCAGCAACAATCTCAAAATTTCAGCAAACCACACACGACCTCCAACCAACAGCATCAACAGCCACCTCCACAGGCGGATTTGCCACATCAAGACACAACCCATCCGCCGTCACATGGCCACAGGACCAGCAACAGCAGCAGCAAGGGTTCAACCAAACACCCACGCAGCTGGGTTCACCGCCGCCTTCCGTCGAGCAGCAAGACCCACCGTGAGCACCCACTCAGGACCAGAAGACGAAGATCCAACACGCTGCCCCGCTGTCGCAGCAGCGCCATGCGTCCCCTGGTTCCTTTCTCATAACAGGGTTACCGATTCAATTGGGCTCCCTTATTCACTTGGGCCTCATTTAGGGTTAGGCTATCAACATAATTTGAGTCAGCCCAATAAAACATACCCAACCAATTATCACCCAGCTCCCCAGCCAATTATAGCCCAGCTTGTCAAAATCATTCGCCGTCAATTTGATCCGGGCAAGAATATTACGTACTTTTCACACCACCACCTAGAAGACAAAGTGCTTCTCAACCGCGGAGGAGTTGATACAAGTCAACAAATCCAACGTCACACGCATCACACTCATTATTTATTTATGTATTTCTTTATTTAATTAGTTGTTGATTAATTAATATAATTTCGTTGTTTATTTAATTAGTTAGTAAAACTGGATTTTCTTGTCGGTTCTTTCACAGCCCGTTAGGTCGAACTGTATAAGTTAGGTTTAGTCTTGTTTTTTTCTATTTAAAAAATTGACTCTTTCAGTTTAATCATTCAAGAAAAGAATTAAAGTATGCCGTGTTTATATTTGTGTGTATTTTCGTGTTCGTGTGGAGATCATCTGCTTCTCGAATTGGATATCGGAGATTGATACGTTTCGAAAAGCTATCACGTTAGGTAAACCGTAACACCTCCCCACTAGGCCAACCCGTTTTGAGTACTAGATATCATGTTATAAACACACACGAATATGCATGTGGTAAACCCCAAAAGAAGTTTATATTATGTATGTTTCGAAATGAGAATTGTGAGTTGGGCGTAATTGCAAGGGAGTTGGGGATTTCTAAGTGTGGAGTCATGCACTCATGCTACATCTCGAAATGACAATTGTGTTATGTTGGCGGTAATTACACGGGAGCCAGGGCTTTTCAAGTGTGGAATCATTCCCTCATGCTACATCGACATAATTTTAGACATAAATGGCGGAAGGAGAGTTCATTTTTCTTTTTGATAAACGAAGGAGAGTTAAATCAACTTGCATTGTTTCCAACCAATTTTTTAGATATATTCCGTAAATAATACAGAAGTCTAGCTGAAATCGGTAAAGTTGTCCTTTCGTTTATCTCTGTGCGTTACCACTGAAAACTGAAAAAGTTTCCAAATTCGATTCTTCATATCATGTAGATATGAGATATAAACAAATATTGTATCTGTGCACTTGTATAGCATCTACTTTATACTTTTATACTTTTTCCCTATCGATTAAATAGAGTTATAATTATTGGAGCTCATATTAAGGGTAACTACAAGTGTGCGAGGGCTTTTCAAGGGTGGAGTCATGGTGCTCATGATTCATCTCGAAATGACAATTGTGTTATGTTGGCGGTAATTACAAGGAGCCATGGCTTTTAAGTGTGGAGTCATGCTCTCATGCTACTATGACAACATAAATGAAGGAAGGGGAATTTAATCAGATTGTCTTGTTCTCAAACCCTTTTAAAATATATTCCATAAATAACAAAGAAAGCCTAGCTGAAATCAGTAAAGTTGCTCGTTCTCTCTTATCTCTGTCGCTACCACTGGGAAGAAAATCCGAATTAGATTCTTTACATCATGTAGGTATGTGATAACAAAGATACACAAATATTGTATTTGTGCACTTGTATAGCATCTACTTTATTCTTTTTTTTACTTTTTCCCCTAGCTATTAAATAGTGTTATAATTATTGGAGCTCATATTATTCGACAACTTTGAGTGCCTATAAATAGAGAAGCCTGAGTGAAGGAAGAATTCACAACGCACCCTCTACAAAGTAATTGAGTTGAATTAGCTTCTTCCATCATCCATCCAATGGCTTGCACAAAGGTAATATTTGTTTAGAGTCATATTGCAGTTATACATTTGTATCTTGGAATATAATTACAATTTCTTGATTGTTCTTCGGTATGTAGATTGAGAAGCAGACCGTGCTAGCTGAAAAATTTACTGATTTTAACGGTGATGAATGGGTCCTTCCAGCAGCCTCTGGGTGAGCAATATAGATGTGTATATTTACGTAACGGTCTTGTTTGGGCACCGATTTCCTCTCTCTTCATATGCCCCTCATATTGAAAAATCTGAATTGAAAACCTCTGGTGCAAAGACAAACAAACCCACTTTCATTTTTTTTTTTTTTTTTTAACAAACCAACCCACTGTAGTTGTCTTTGAAAAATCTGATTTGAAAACTCCAGAGGTGTTCATCTTGCACGCTGAAGGGGTGAAAGTGTCCTTTTGCAAACTACTAAACTAGAAGGGGTGGAACTGTTCTTCAGTCAAGTTACAGATGGGGTGGAAGTGTCTTTTACCGTAGTTTCTTTTCTAGTTTTGTTCAGGAAAACACAGATAGTACATATTTAATCTCAAGGCATGCATGGCTTACGGTTTTATCATTTTACTGCAGCAAACCATATGCAGAACTTCGCAAAGCAAACAGGTTTCACGCCCTGTGTAGGTTCAAGAGCAACCAGCTGGTAAAGCACCGCATCACACTTGAGTTTGTCGTGGCCAAGACTAAATCCAACTTTGGCTGGGCAACTTCGAACGTTACTGTGCACGCTAGAGTGGTGGGTGGTCAAGCTGGTTACACAAAGAACGTTCAGGCTCAGTTTGCGGAAATGAAACCAGACGTGAAGACGACTATATCTGTAACTTTTGACATAGATGCAGCCCCCAATGCAGACCCTCAGCTCAGCTGCGGCCTCGTGAACGACTACCAGGACGAGCCTGTGGGTGGTCTGCTGGTTTACAGCGCAAGTGTTAAGGATGCTACAAACTGATGTCAACTCTATGGAGTCTTCTGATGCTTCGCCATGAAGCATCCATCGTACCAGTTGTTCAGTTGTTGTTCATTTCAGTAATTCACTCTACTTTATATAATTAAAGCGAAGAAGATGCAATGGGGGTTATCTATGTATCTAGTGGCCACCCTTGTGAGACTCGCATCCTTATGTATCTTAATTTTACTTCCGTTTGATGAATAAATCAACTGGTGTTGCTCTTGGCAGTCTTGTTCGTAACTTGTTATCATCTGAAATACATCTTCTAGACAAAGATCATCGGTATTAACTTAGCATAATATGTTGAATGTCAAGAAGACTCAACCTTGCTACAGAATGGGGAAGAACAAGAGAGGAGAGAAGAGAGGGAAGATGAAAGAGTGAAAATAATTTTGTTCTGTTAACGATCAATTTCCAAGAGTTAGCTACTCTTAGGTAATTACAATGTAACCTCAGCAGTTATTACAAATGACACTTTTACTACTGCACAATACTAAAGGTACCATTACAAGTACTTGCAGAAAAAGTATAACAGCATACTTAACACCCCCGTCAAGCTGAAATACCAGGAGAAAATTGCGAGTTCAGTTTGCTTACTGTTAAAAATATTACATATAGTGCCCAGGGGGCTGCTCTGTAGTTAACACAAACTTTAAGGGAGTACACTGCGGTTAACTGAAACTATGTCTATAAATGTAGATCGTTTCACACAAATCAGAGAGACCGAAAATCACATACGGGACATGCTGTGGAACATCGTGATCATCTCAGAGGTTCGCACGGACTACTAGAAGACGAGAACGTGAATACAAGCGCAACAAGATCGGAAACGTCATCTGCGGACAATCACGATACGAGAGGTAAGCAATAAACGCTTCCGCTATGTTCATCGCGTTAGGGTTCGCCTCCAGATTTTTCCTTCATCGGCATCAGATCCGTAGTTTAATTTCGTGCCTCAAAACCCATGAAACTCGTACCTGTATAGTTTGCTTCATTTTTTGTACTTATGTTTTCAGTGTACACATAACATATCATCATGTAGACCGTTTCACGAGGATTCTAGAAACATGTAATTCGTATTTTGTTGGGTTAGTGTACAGAAAGTTATGCAAGTTTAAGGATTTTGCACATATCGTGTTAGATTTCTTATATAAGTTTTACAGTTTATGTTTGTTTACTTGTGTGGGTAGGTATTTGCAATTATTAGTAAACTTGTGGTTAGGGTTGTTCTGTTATTAGTCTTTATTACAAGGACCAGCTTGCAATTTATTAGTTGATATAAATTCATGTATCAAGGGACAATTTCATTTTGGAATGAAAATATTTTTTCCCTCTTTCATCTTCTCTCAAATTTGATATGGTATCAGAGCATAAATCACTCCGGCGATGATCAATTCATGATCGCCGTTTATCTCTGGCAAATATGAGGTCTTCAATTTCACCGCTGCCCTTCTCAGCGCCTTATGTTGATCTTCCATCATGCCTCCTACCGAGGATTCATCGTCACATGGTGCTAGGCAATTGAATCTCAGTTCGGCGTCGCCATACTTCCTCAGTCACTCAGAATCTCCAGGTATTGTGCTCGTCTCTCAGGTTCTAACAGGAGAGAATTATAACACCTGGAGCCGTTCAATTTTGGTTGCACTTAAAGCGAAGAATAAGTTAGGGTTTATCACTGGATCTCTAGCTGAACCTGAAATTACCGATCCTTTGAGTACTGGATCAGATGTGATAATATGGTGATATCCTGGTTGCTCAATTCAGTTTCTAAGGACATTTCAGCTAGCATTGTTTATCATGAAATAGCTCTTGCCATTTGGAATGACCTGAAAGCTAGATATTCGCAGAAAAATTTGCCTCGTATATTTCAATTATCTACTGTAATTGCTGAGCTTAGACAAGGTGATATAGGAGTTACTGCTTACTTTACAAAATTGAAGTCTCTATGGGATGAAATGTCTAACTACAAGTCTATTCCTACCTGTGTTTGTGGTGTTTTGAAGAATTGCAGTTGTCAAATTGTTAGTACTATTATGAAGAGTTATGAGCAAGACTGCATTCTCAAATTTCTTATGGATCTTAATGAGAACTATACTACTGTGAGGGATCAGATACTGCTAACAGAGCCTCTCCCAGATCTGCTTGCAATTTTCTCTAAAGTGGTTCAACAAGAGAGGCAAACTGAAATCCTGGTCATCATGTCTCAAATTCTCACAATGTGGCATTGTTAGCTCATCAAACATCACCTTCTAATGAGCCAACTTCATTAGTGACACAAGTTTCTACCCAATCACAGAGTGTACACAAGTATAATGCCAAAAATAGACCTCAATGTACTTATTGTGGTTGGCAAGGACATACAAGGGACGAATGTTATAAACTTCATGGTTTCCCTCCAGGATTCAAGTTCAAGAAGTCTTATGGCAATTCTTCTCAGGGTTCATCTCAGGGACAACCTTCTTTTCACTATAGTTCTAGATTTAGTAGTGTGCAAGGATCTCAAGGATCTTCAAACATTTTACAAGATCAACCACTTTCCAATTCAGGGGGCCAGGACAGAATTAGTCTTACTCATAATCAATGTGCTCAGCTTATGAAATTGCTTGGAGATAAAATGCAGCTATCATCTTCCAGCTCAGTAAGCTCTTATGGTTCTTCACACAATGCAGAAGGATTCTCTTCTGAAGATTCTCCCTTCAGCACATCATTTTCTGGTATGGCTCAGTCTTATATATCTAGTGGAGTTGTCAATAATTATGCATTTGCTTCTCTATTGACTGATGCATCTTCTTCATCACATTATTCCTGGATTTTGGATAGTGGTGCTACTGATCACATGTCATTTTCTTTGTCTCATTTTGAAACAGCCACTCCTATCACTAATGCATATGTTCATCTTCCTAATGGTTTATCTGTTGTAGTGACACATGTAGGTGTTGTCAAAGTTAATCAACATTTTACTTTGACGAATGTTTTATGTGTTCCCTCTTTCAAATTCAATCTGATCTCTATTTCCAAGTTGATTTCATCTCTAAACTGTTGTGTTCATTACTCTAATGATGGATGCATTATTCAAGATCAAAATAACAATCATGTTCTAGGCAAGGGAGTTAAGAAAGATGGTCTATATCTTCTTATCTATGCCCCTTCTACTGCTGATTGTAATTTTGTGATTAGCCCTGTCATCTGGCATCACAGGTTAGGTCATTTATCTGACCATAAACTGCAAATGGTTGTTCCTCAATTAAAATGGAGTGCTCTAAATACATCTCCTTGTGACACATGTCATCTTTCTAAGCAGAAAAGGTTACCCTTCCCTGTCTCCACCTCTGTTTCTCCTGCTATTTTTCACCTAATTCATTGTGATACTTGGGGGCCTTATAAGGTCATGTCTCATGGGGGATATAGATACTTTCTTACCATTTTGGATGATTTCAATAGAGCTACTTGGGTCTATCTTATGAGATCCAAGACTGAAGTAACCACTCTCTTACCAGCTTTTCATGCATTGATTCATACTCAGTTTGGATAATCCATCAAAGTCATTAGAACTGATAATGCTCCTGAGTATGAACTGCATGAGTTCTTTGCCAAAAATGGCATTTTACATCAACACTCTTGTGTAGAAACTCCTCAAAAGAACTCAATTGTTGAAAGAAAACATCAGCATTTGCTAAATGTCTCAAGGGCTCTTAGATTTCAGTCTCATGCTCCATTATCTTTGTGGGGAGAGTGTGTATTAACTGCTGCATATCTCATCAATAGAACACCTTCTGCCTCTCTGCATCATAAAACTCCATATGAATTGTTATATGGTACTGTTCCCTCTTATGATCATTTGAAATCCTTTGGTTGCCTTTGTTATGTTTCTACTCTTCTTCAAGGCAGAAATAAATTTTCTCCCAGAGCCACAAAGTGTGCTTTTGTTGGCTACCCTTTTGGGGTCAAAGGTTACAAGGTCTATAATCTAGACACACATACAATTACTGTTAGTAGAAATGTGATTTTCTATGAAGATGAATTCCCTTTTTTATGCTCTTCTCCTGCAGTTTCTCTTCCTTCTCTACCTGTTGCTATTAGTTCTGCAGATTTAAATCACCCAGATGACATAGTTTCTTCTTTGGATCATGATTCTTCTTCTGTTTCTCCTGAGCTTCTAACTAGCACAGTCTCTAATAATGCACCTATTAGAAACTCCACTAGGTCTAGACATTTGCCATCTTATTTACAGGATTATCAATTGAATAGCAAGACCTGTCATCTTGCTCATAGCACAAAGCATGATTTGGCTTCCTATTTGTCATATGACAATGTTTCTACTGAACACAAGGCTTTGCTAGTTGCTACTTCTGCTGTCACTGAACCAAAGACTTATAAAGAAGCAGCAGCTTCTCCTCATTGGCAGATGGCCATGCAACAAGAGCTGGATGCTCTTGTTAACAATAAAACTTGGCACTATTTTCATTTTCCTCCTAATCAACATAATATTGGCTGTAAATGGATTTACAAAATCAAGCATCATTCAGATGGTAGTATTGAAAGGTATAAGGCAAGATTGGTGGCAAAGGGGTATACACAAACTGAGGGCTTAGATTACCTTGACACTTTCTCTCCAGTAGCAAAATTAACTACTGTTAAGTGTGTTCTGGTTGTACCTGCAATTAAAGATTGGCATCTTCTTCAATTGGATATTAATAATGCTTTTTTGAATGGGGATTTGAATGAGGATGTGTACATGGATGTCCCTCCTGGTGTTATTCCTCCATCTTCTGATATGGTGTGTAAGATAGATAAGTCTTTATATGGACTCAAGCAAGCTTCTAGGCAGTGGTTTGAGAAATTTTCATCCCCTCTTGTTTCTTTGGGTTTTGATCAGTCTAAAGCAGACTACACCTTGTTTACATTACAAACTGGAGACTGTTTTGCTGCACTTTTGGTTTATGTTGATGATATTGTTCTTGCTGGGAACAACATCTCTTTTCTGCAAGACCTTAAGAGAAAACTGCAGAGTAACTTTCATCTTAAAGATCTGGGTAATTTGAGTTTTTTCTTGGGTTTTGAAGTTTATAGAACTCCTGAAGGCATCTCTCTTTCTCAGCGCAAATTTGCTCTTGATGTTCTTCAAGACACTGGGTTTCTGGGTTCCAAACCTGCATCCACTCCCATGGAATCAAATTGCAGTATTAGTGCTGAATCAGGTGACTTATTGAATGCTGTTGATATTACTTCATACAGGAAGCTTATTGGAAGACTCCTTTATCTCTGCAATAATAGACCTGACCTTACCTATGCAGTTCATAGGCTTAGTCAGTATGTCTCTAGTCCCAGAACTTCTCATGTGGATGCTGCTCACAGGGTGCTGAGATATCTCAAAACAACTCCAGGACTAGGCATTTATTTTGCTAAGTCTTCCTCTCTTTATCTTAAGGCCTTTTCTGATTCAGACTGGGCTACTTGTCCTGATACGAGAAGATCTACCACTGGCTATCTTGTCTATTTGGGTGACTCTTTAATATCTTGTAGATCCAAGAAGCAAGATATTGTTTCTAGGAGTTCTGCAGAAGCTGAGTATAGGAGCATGGCAGCCACCGCTTGTGAAGTGAAATGGTTGGAGTTTATTCTTCATGATCTGCATATTGTGCCTTCCTCTGTTCCAGTTCTGTATTGTGATAGTAATTCTGCTATTCACATTGCCAATAATCCAGTTTTCCATTACAGAACCAAGCACATTGAGCTTGATTATCATTTGATCAGAGATAAATTGGTTGCTGGTGAATTGAAGCTTCTACATGTTAGTTCCAAGCATCAGTTGGCAGATATTCTCACCAAGCCTTTGGGTTGTGCTTCTTTTCAATTTCTGCTTGCTAAGTTGGGAGTAAACAATGTCTACTCTCCAACTTAAGGGGGCCAGCTAGATTTCTTATATAAGTTTTGCAGTTTATGTTTGTTTACTTGTGTGGGTAGGTATTTGCAATTATTAGTAAACTTGTGGTTAGGGTTGTTCTGTTATTAGTCTTTATTACAAGGACCAGCTTGCAATTTATTAGTTGATATCTGAAAAAATAGCTTTTTTCTAAACTTGTTGGAAGTAAATTTTGAGCACATAATAGGGATCAGCAGAATGAGACGAGTCTGTCGATGTAAAGGTTCGGAAACAGACCGCCGAAGGCGACGCGGGAGCTCAAGGGCCTTCTCACGCTGGCCCATGCGCCGAAATCGGCTGCGGCGGCTGACGTGGCATGCTGACGTCAACTAGGGATGACGTGATAGCTGACGTGGCAGCTCGCGTAAGCTTTGGATGCTTGCTTGGCGGATGGCGTGGCGTGCTGAATTGACATACATCCTTGGGCTGACATGACAACACATGTGGCACTGATTAGACATCCATGCATGCGTCTGAGTCAGCAAGGCACTGACGTGGTCGGGCTCCGTGGGCAGTACGTGACGAAGGCGAATTACCCGACGCGTGTCGGTGCTTGCGTTGGCTTCCGGTCACTTTTCTCGTCCGAATTTTTTCTACAACATTGAAATTTAATTTCCTAGTTTATTGGTAATGTTTCATAATTAAGAAAAAAATCAAATAATTACAGTTAAACTAAGCAGTGATTAGCACACTTCTCGAGGAAAGTGAGAGACCTCACACTGTGTTGACCCCAATGTTTTTCTAGAGACTAAACTTGTTTTTTCCTATTGTTCACCATAAGATGCGTGAGTATAGGAGAATTATGCCATTATTTTATTATTTAGCATAATGAGATAATTGGTTATTAATTCCAAAAGAATTTTAATAAAAAATGAAAATTTTTAAAAATGTCATAATGTTGTATATTCATTTATATTTGTTTTGTTGGTTGAATGAATGTGGTTTGGTGCATGGATGTGGCATATATATATATATATATATATATATATATATATATATATATATATATATTTTAATTTGTATCATTTTGTGGTTTGTTTTTAATTTAATAACTTGTGAGTTTTATATTGTAATCAAAATACGACCTACGCCTCGTGCCTCTCTACATAATCTATTGTCTTCTCTTCTCAACCACTTCCCCCAATATGAGGTTCTTCTTATTATAAATGAGATAGTTTGTGAAGACTGAAGAAAGAAGATTAAATAAAAGGCCATACCAGAATTACACGGAGCATGATGTGTGGAGGAAATGTGAATTCAAGGAATTCACGAGAATGTTCTCAGGAGAAGAGATGCAAGGAGCCGAATTTAAGAGTTGCCTAAGGTCGTGTTCTCATTGATGAGAATGCAATTCTTAGGGGCCACATCCATGCATATTTAATTATATGCTCATGTATGCTATTTTAATTTTCCTTATATGCCTGTGATTGAATGTTTGTATATATCTCGTATAATCTGCATGTTCGAGAACTTAAACAAAAATATCTCACATTAGAGACGTGATTAAAATTGATAGGGAAACATATCGGACGAGATTCGATTCCTAGGATTTACTATAGGTTTTAGTTTAGTCCTTATGTAACTCTGTTAACTTTTAATCATTGGCTCATGTTATGGAAATAAGTAAAATACTAGTGTTAGTTTCCTAGATATTTAATCAATCTTGTCTAAATCGAGTTGTCAAGGCTAAATGGTGACAACAATGACGTGACGTATCGTCGTACTATATACCGTTTGTTGGACAAAGGTTGTCAGACAACCTACAAATGGTCGAACATGTGATGATTGGATGTCGCAACTCATAGACATTGTCTTGAGGCTGACCAATAGTGGAAGACTATGGACAAGATAAATCTTATAGTTTTCTACGCCGGGGGGGGGGGATGACCTCATCGACAAGTTTGAAACCGCCTTGAAAGTCAAAGAATTATAGGAATTCGATCATGGAAAAGTATGGACCCACCTCATCCATTAATTGCGTGCCTTGATTATGAGTGTTGACTCATAAATCATGCCTTAACGAGTGATGAATCATATTATAATAATGAGAACTCGACGTTAGCTTCTAAGAGTCATCTCGTTTATGATCAGGGAGTTACAGGCTACAAGACACCAGTTATCTGACTAGCAGCAAACATGTACTTATGTTGCGACCTCTGCCACACTCATGGGATGACATTAAGGCATATATGACTCACCTTATGAGTTCAAGATGTTTGAAGAGATCAAGTATCTCTTGGTACTAGGATCTAAACGATCAGAGATTGATAAGAAAAACTAGTCAAGCATACTTCTGAAGTCTAAGAGATTAGATATTGCTTAAGCTGCTAGTGCAGTATCGCTGGCAGATGTAGTCCATAGCCCAGTGTTGAGACCGTGAGGCAAGGGGAAGAGTAAGTATAAAGGTTTCAAGGGGCGATAGCGGTCTATGACCGATATCCCAAGACTGGCAAACGCAAAAGGGGAAAGAGCGTTCCTAGGAATAGAGATTTTTCTATTGTTGGCACCTAGTTTCTGGCCTAGGTTTGTTTTGGATCTATAGGCTTTTCTTTGAAGCCATAGCTTCCAAAGATGTATTTGGATACAGTTTACTTTGGATATGGTTATATCACGAATGATTGAGGCGTTCTTAAATTCTATCAAGGATGTTGCCTTAGAATTTTTCCGTGTTATCTCGAGTGGTGACTAAGCTTCTTATGGATGGCGCGCTACAATAAGACACATATGACAGGAAAAAGGATGAACATGCTAGCTAGGGCACACCTGCTTGGTATGTTGTCTTAATTTTCCTTACATATATGATATTCTTTCCTTACGGGAGAGGCGAAACACAAACCATTCAGTCAAGTAGTTTGGGCTATCAAGCCTTTACGACTTATTTATCATGTTTTTTTGTTCCATTAGATGTTAGATCTAGACATTGTGCTTACTGTTACATCAAATGTTTGGATGATTGTTCACATTTCGAATATGCGCACTAGATGTGACATATGTCAGAGGCAATAGAGTGCTTCAGACAGGTATCTACAAGAGGTAGAGAACCATCTGGACAAGAGAATTGAGTCTCTTAGGACATTTAGATATTGCGAGTATCTCCCTAAGCATGAGCTATGTGATGAAAGGGAATAGTAAGGTAGTTGCTCATTACTTATACTCGGATGCAGTGGTGGAAAAAAGGAATAGGACAATGTAGAAGATGGTTTGATGTATGATGGCGTCTGCAAATTGCATGTTTCCTAATGAGGTGTCACTTTGATAACAAATTTCAACATACTCAACCAAGTTCCCACCAAGTATTTAGCCACCTTCGAGAAGTGGACTAAAGGAGATCCGAGCTAGGTCACATTAGGCCATGGGGATCGGCAGCAAGGCGTGAACCAATTTCCAGTAGGATTGGCAGTTGGACCTAGATGGAAGAAGTACTTCTTCATCCGCATTTCAGAGAATCCTAGGGGTTGGGTATTCGTAAAGAAACGGCTTATAGGTAGTGTAATATAAATGGATTCACGATACATTGGATTTCTCATAGGAAATGTCCAAAATTCAGAGAAATTTTTGTGGAGTTGTTGATCTTTGCATAATGGAGGAACCGTTGGAAGGAACCTGCTCCTTAGTCGATCATGAGGGAAATAGTTCCTCAAGATCCTTTGGACAGTTGGAGTGACTTGCCAAGCTAGGTGCCCATCCACAGGGATGAGAGCGCTGGCAATCCTCCTATGAAAAGAAATTTCTCAAAGGAGCAGACCCCATAGATTATTTGAGATTAAAGGGGAGACCTTTAGGGTCACCTTTCATGACGATATGATAGTATCCTAAATCTTATAGTCCCCTGATTATGAAGAATGAAAAGTATCTTTACAAATAGAGTTCGAATCTAGAAGGGCCAGCCAAGTCTAGGACTAGGTTGACTTTCTGGCTAGGTGCTAGACTATTGGACATCAGCGGGTTTCCAAGGTCAAGCAGAGTAGCAAACGGAAGCATATAAATACACAACAGGACTTCCATGGTTGCGAAACCCTATTCCCTTTATTAGGTTGTGGACTAAGACGAGTAATTCTCCCCCGTGTAAGGGTAGCGAGAATTGCGTCGGTTAAATGAGATAGTCTCCACAGTGGATTAGGTGGTGCCAATTACGTTGATTCGCTTAAAATTTGCAATATTAGTGATAAGGGACTTAGATCTCCATTCTCGATAGACATGATGATTGAATTTCTCCATTGAGAAATCAAATAGGAGATCTATCTGACTCGACCAGAGAGTATTGAGACAATAGGTCAAATGTACAAAATTATGCAAGCTAATTAACTCTACGTGAGGCCTTAAGTAGTCCTCTAGTGTTATTTCATCAGGGTATCATTTACTATATGTTCACGATAACGGATGAAAACCATTGTCTGCATGTCAATCGCTCTAGAACAGAGTTCGTGATCATATCACTTTATGTTGATGATATACTATTAGCCAGTATCGATTTAGGATATTTACTATCCACTAAGGGACGGTTATCCATTCTATTTGTGATGAAGGATACTGGTGAGGCGAGATGTATTCTTGTTCTTTAATAGAGACTTCTTTTGTTTTCGCTAGAGGCGTACATCAAGAAGATGATTAAACGATTCCATATGTTGGACCCAAAATCATACGACACTCCTTTAGCTAGTTACGAGATTTTTCGAGCCTAGTTAAGTGCCCTAAGACACCATAAAAGATTAACGTGTTATGCTATCGGGGTTAGGGCAATAGATGGTAGTCACAATGATACTCAATTATCAGAAAGGAACGATGGATCAGGTGTTATGCTACCGGGGTTAGAGACTTCGAATTTTTGACAATATATGCAGACTAGCGTGGGGACCTAGAAATCAAATCTCTCAAAAAATAATTTTGAAAAAAATAATAGCCAATATATTCGGTCGAATATAATATAGAAAGTAAATAATATGACCAAATTTCCTTGAGAGATAATTCATATTATTTTTTATTTATTTATATACTGAAACTCTTCCAGTTAACTTTAAATAGGAGACTGGTTAAATTCATAAAAGAGTCCTCGTTGAAAATACATCTTTTTGTGATCATTATCACTAAGTATATTAATTTCATAAAAGATATATTATATTCTTAATTAAACTCTCTAACTTGGAAGATAAGGAAAAAATCCTAAGGAATCTCTAAGAATACCTAACTAACTAAAACTGTCAAAAGAGCTAGACATAAGGACACTGAGCCTGCATAGGGATGTGTGCGTGTTCGGCATGTGCACAGGGGAGTTCCTGTTGCTATTTGGCCCTTTTCTCTATTCCAATGTAGGAAAATTATTCCAACAAAACATGGATTGAAACTACATGAATAATCATTGACCTAAGAATGACTCTGAAACTTCTAGGAGAATACCTGAAGCCCATGGATCACATAACTGATGTTATCTGAAGAATTCTTGTTGTACTAGACGCTTGAAATGCCTGCAAGAACATGGGTTTGCATCACAGAGAATCGAACTAAACAGAATTAGTTCATTTATAATATTCCTATACAATGCACTACATCATCTGAGTTATTTTGTTCATGAATCGTCAAACACTAAGAAACAGAGTGGGATCCTAGATTGAACACATTCAAGTACATCCTATTTTAGCATCTAGACGCCTTTGGCCATGGACAAAGCTTGGATGGATGTTGCATTGATGGAGTACAGGTTGATGGAAGAGAAATCACACTCGACGATAGTATTGTTCTTGTCAGATGAAGTTATCACATATGACATGGATCATGAAACAACGACATCTTTATGGATCAAGTTGGTGAGTCTCTACATGAAAAATTCACTCACCAGCAAGTTGATGCTAAAGCAACGGTTGTTCAGTATGAGGATGATAGAAGGTATGGCTATGAAGGATCACCTTCATCAATAAAACACAATTCTTTTAGATTTGTATAACATTGAAAAGAAGGTTGATGATGAGGATGCAACCTTTATCTTTTTTATTTTGTTACCTCTATCATACAAAAACTTTGTGCATTCATTTGTTGTGAACAAGGAAAAAATTGTAGGGTTTTGATCATGGATGCGCAGCAGAAAGAAAATAAATTCATCCAATCAAGACCCTCTAAGGATCACAGGAAGAGAAATCATGACGATGGTAAGAGAATAGTGTTATGTACCTTTGTGGTCTCCTTGATGACTTCTAACGAGAAAATTATCACGTCTCTACGGTTGATCCACGCCTAGAGGTGAGATCTAGATCTTCCAAACGCCTTGTTTGAGCTAGGATTAATGGAAGAGGACGAAGAAATCACGCAACGGAGCACTAAAGAGAGGGAAGACCCTCTCTTGTGGCCGACGGGGTAGGACGGACGGACAAGGGGTTTCGACCTCCTTGTTTTTCTTGCTCTCTCCTTCCTTCCCGCCTACTCAAAGTATGTTATGATCATAAGTTGTAGGGAAGGAAGCTAGGAGCATCCTTTATATATTCCAACAACTCCTTGTTACTACATAAAGGCCATCTCCTAATCCTACTCAAGTTCGAATTAGTCCATCTTGCATATTAGTCCTACTAAGTTAGCAAGTTGTTGCGATTTGATCCTTCTAATTAATTAATCATATTAATTAAGTAATTAATTGCCAAGTATAGTTCAAATCTATATGGCGTGTGACCCATAGGTTCTACTTAGTTGGTAGTAACCATTTACTAATATGGAGCCGCCTCTAGCAAGACATCCATTCTAGTCAACAAATATAAATACTCATCATGACAAACCTTGTGCAAGTAATGTCGCATCCCTTTGTCTCAATAGCCTGATTGGACACGAGACATACAAGTCACACTCGTTTATCTAATTCATAGTTCCTCGATCCAGGGAATAGCCTTATTCGTGCAAATAACATCAATATCCTATATTGATTTATTTGAGTCTGGCCAAACATTCTATAAGCACTATCCCTCGAGTAGCCTAGGATATTTTCTCCCGTTATGTGGGAGGGATAAATTATATCTACATCACTACGATATCTAACCTTGCTTCCTATTGTGTCCAATACGCGCCTTTATGACTACCCAATCACGGTGTAGCGTTTGACGCTACCAAAACACAATATTCCACAACTAGAACAACTAGTGAATTCAAGTCTAAGGATGACAATACCTTTGTCACCGCAAGAAGCATTTGTGACTTTACATAACTTGTATGTAGCCTTCTCGGAATTGGGTCAATCCAGTATGCTATTACTCCTAATGCATACCCATGTGTTGGATCATGATATATCCATATCAATCCAACCCCATACTAGTCTATATATGATTGTCCCAATGATCATTATAATGGACTAGGGATATTTAAGATAAACAACAACATTGTAAATCTAAGGACTTCATTATATTAAATATCCAATAAATAATACAATGAATGTTCTAGCCAATTTATTTGTTCATACTAAACTAGATTACCTCTAGGGCACCTATTCCAACAGTCTCCCACTTGCACTAGAGCGAATCCGGTGCATCTCATATGCCAATGCTCCTAATGTGCCTTTCATGCTTGCGCTGAACAAGCGGCTTTGTAAGTGAATCTGAAATATTCTAATCTGTAGGAATCTTTCATATCCAAACGTCTCCTCTTTCGACAATATCTCGAATAATATGGAACTTCGTAATCCAAACAGCTTCTTTTGCTGCGCCATTCGCAGCAATATACTCAGCCTCTGTTGTAGAATCAACCATGGTCTCTTGCTTGGAACTCTTCCAGCTCACCGCTGCTCCATTCAGGCAAAATACAAACCCCGACTGTGATCTGAAATCATCTTTTTCGGTCTAGAAGCTTGCATCTGTGTAACCCCTTACACGCAACTCTTATTCACCTCCAAATATCAAGAATGCATCCTTAGTTCTTCTCAAGTACTTTAGGATGTTCTTGACCACAATCTTGTGACTCTCACCTGGATTTGACTGATATCTGCATGTCATACTCAATGCATATGACACATCTGGTCTAGTACATAACATGGCGTACATGATGGATCCTATGGCCGAGGCATAGGGAACCCTACTCATGCGTTACTTCTCAATCTCATTGGAAGGACAACTACTCTTTGAAAGAGTGATTCCATGCGACATGGCCAAGAATCCCTTCTTGGAATCTTGCATGTTGAACCGTTTCGTTACCTTTTCTATATATGTACTTTGACTTAGGCCGAGCATCCTCTTAGGTCTATCTCTATAAATTTTTATACCAAGTATATAGGCTGCTCCACCATAGTCTTTCATTGAGAAACAATTTCCTAGCCAATCTTTAACAGATTGCAGCATGGGAATGTCGTTTCCAATGAGTAGTATTTCATCCCCATACAAGACCAGAAAAGCAATAGAGATCCTACTAACCTTCTTGTAGACACAAGACTCATCTTCGTTTCTGATGAAGCCAAACTCTTTGACTACATCATCAAAACGTCGATTCCAACTCCTAGAAGCTCGCTTTAACCCATAAATGGATTGTTGCAGCTTACGAACTTTGTTAGCTTGCTTTGGATCTTCAAAATCCTCAGGTTGTGCATGTACACATTCTCGATGAGATTCCCATACAGGAATCACGTTTTGATATCCATCTGCCAAATCTCATAATCGTAGTATGCTGCAATAGCAAGTAAGATTCTAATGGAGTTGGTCATTGCGACTGGTGAAAAGGTTTCATCATAGTAAATACCATGAATCTGTCTAAATCCTTTAGCCACCTACCGGCCCTTATACGTAATCACATTAACATCCGTGTCGATCTTCTTCTTGAAGACCCACTTGCACCCTATGGGGCTGATAACTCCTTAGTTGGAGCTATATTTCTTAGTTAATACACGACTATTTTGCGTGATTTCCGACAATGAGATGAGATTTTGGCCGTGTTTGTGAAATATTATTGAGTGTGAGCTTTTTGAGCGTTCATCGTTAAATCCGGGCGTTTCTCGTATATTTTGTTGCTTTTATTGTGATATGATCGCGGGTTCGTGTTTCGTGTTGTGGTTGGCAGGAAATAGGACGCGAGGATAAAAGGTGGTGAAGAAACGAGCTTCGGAAATAAAGAAAGCAAGGAAAACTCAAGTGAAGGAGCCAGAAAAAAAGCTAAGGCAGGAACTCTTCCCACGAAGAGAAAAGCTCTTCCCACGAAGAAAAGACTTAGCCAAAATTCCAGTTCTCTTCCTGTGACATGATGCTGTCTCAAAATAGGAGGACTTTTGCAGGAAGACTTCAGACAATCTCTTCCCACGAAGAGAAAGTGTCTTCGCACGAAGAGATTGCCCAGAAAGCCAGAAACGTCCGGGGTCTTTTTGCAATTATTAGAAACTTTGTTATATCATTCTAGGAACGTATTTAAGTGTGTTAGGTCGACTTTTGAGTAGTTTTTGACGGTAGACACATCTTTTGGAGATCAAGGAGCTATTGGGAGAGCTTAGGAGCTTTGGATCATCCGTTTGGATTCTCAACTCTTCTCTTTTCTTGATTTTTATGTTTAAACTCATTAAACTCATCGTTTTGAGTATGAATATGAGTAGCTAAACGTTATTTGCTGGGAATTGTCGTTTGGTGTAGCTAGGGTTTGATCTAAATACCATGTTTTGATGATTGTGATTCATGTTTTAGCTTAATCTCACGTAATTTTCATAGTTATGGATTATTTACGTTTGTAATCATATTATCTTTGCGAGTAGCTAACGTAGAGATAAACTTAATTAGTTTTCACGCGGTAACTCCGTGAGAATTAGTCGGTAAATTGAATAATCCACCTAGTCGAATCAATTTTTGGTAACTCGACATCGTTAACTAGGATCGTTAAAGTAGAATTGTGGTTTTAATGCATGCTTTAAGCTAGAATAGACTTGGTAACTCGGTTTGTTTTGGTTTAAAGTATAGTAAACTTACTTGGTAACTCGGTAAGTTTAATATCGCTTGATTGATAGTGAAAGATACGTGGTTGTTTTACAAGTCAAAACATAAATTTAGCTCAACCTAGTGAACCTAGATAATTCCCGGTGTTTCTCCTTTATATTTCAAAAACCCAAAAACTCATTTTTTATTAATCGTGAACTATTTCACTTGGTTAATTAAGAATATTGCACTTTTATTTAAGTAGAATTAGATCAAAACACAACGCGCTGTGCCCACAAAAGGTTAAGAAATTCTAATTAATTTACAAGAAGTCTCTTGGGTTCGACAAACCCGGATTACCGGATATTACTACACGCGACACCCGTACACTTGCGGTTGGATCGTGTCAAGTTTTTGGCGCCGTTGCCGGGGACTTCGGTTGAATTAGTTAGAATTATTAACTTTAGGGAATTTTATTTTTTCTTTTGTTTATTTATTTGTTTATTTCACCTGCTTCCTAGTGAATAATTGTGCAGGTATCTTGGTGATCATGTGAGGGCAGAATTACTATGGGCATTCTCCAGTCTACCAACCGTACTACTCCTATGGAGATATGTACACCCCTCCTCCTTGCAATCAAGAAAATGAGGAGATGAAAGATATATTGAAGCTCATGATAGCTCAGATGGAGAGAATTGAGGAAGGGATTGATAGGATGGATGAAAGTCTCCAGCTGAAGGGACAACACTTGACAAAACTTTCGAGTGCATTGGCATATGTAGATAATGACGATGGGCCAAGTAGTATCATGCCTGACTTAGTTGAAGAGTGCGAAGAGGAAGACGAAGAACCCCCGGAGGTCTATGTTTATAATGATGTTCATCGTGAAGTAATAGATCCTCGGTCTGCTTCAGACTCGGATTCGGACTCAGATTGGGATGATATTGTGAAGCCTATACAACTTGTGCCTCGCATAATTCCGGAGTCATGGCATGAATGGGAGAGTGTGGACATTGCAAGCTTGTGGCCCACTGAAGATATTTGCGTTGAGAAACAAAGCCATGAAACTAATAAATTATTGCATGGAGAGGTTCACATGGACATGTATCAAGAATTTCCTCAGCCTAATCCATATCTCTTGGAGATTATAAAATTGGGAAAATCGCATGAGGAAGACCAAAGGCCCCAGTTTTATGCAATCCATGACTTGCCACCCGTGATTCCAAGACAAGAGCTAGGGAAGGAAGCAGGAAAGTCAGAACTTATTGTTGAAGCCGTTCCACTTGAGATGCTATATTCAAATGGCCAATCCTCGACGACTGTAATTTTGAAGAATTGGAAGAAGAAAAAGAAGAGGAAAGGTAAAACAAGGCATGTGGCGGCTAACAAATTTTCTTTCTTCTTGCTATTGACTTATGCATGCTCGCCTGGGAAGAGACAAAAAGAGAAGCGATGGTGGAAGAAGAAAAAGTGGAGAGAAAAATCTCCTTAAATATATTTTGAGGTAACTGGGTCGGGTCGTCGACCTTAAATTACAAGGCGCTTGTTGGGAGGCAACCCAACCTATTTATTTTCTTTAGTGTAGTTGTGTTTTTATAAATTCAGTTATTTTATTATGTTATTTTGGAGAGATGAGAGAGAGAGGGACTAATGATGTTTTTCCAAGTGACATATTTGAGCAGGATATGGGAGAGTCTACCCCGGTGTGCCACGTCACACACGACCTTTATGGCGACTCGTGTATGCGAGTTGGGGATTCTTCATACATGGATTTTAGTAGAGGAGGGCAGTCGACCCCGGTGTGCGAGTACACATTGACTGTATAGGAGCATGGTGGCACCACTACTATGCTTGGGGACTGCTTGGCGTGACTTCTTCCCCACCCTTGAGGTGGTTGTGGGTATCTTTTTCTCTTACTAAATTTTGTGTTTATTTTATATAAGTATGTCATGCTCCATCTCATCTACTGGCCTACACATTGATTGCTGAGTCTTCTTGCATACTCTCTAAATTTGTTGAGGACAACGAAGCATTCAGTGTGGGGGTGGTTTATCAGTTTGCTAGCTATGTGTCTTGCATAGCCAGTTACATGTAGGATGTGTTTAGATTGTATTGTGAGTCGGTATGGTGGTTTATGTTGAGTTTTTACTTATAGTGTCGTATTGTGTAAAATAGTTTATATTCTGTTTGCACTTTTAAATAATTGAGTCTACCTACCAAAACAAAAAAAAAAATTGAATTGCGTTTTGTGGAATTTTTTTCCGTGTCTAGCCTTGCATATAGAGTTAGGACCTTATGAAAAATGAAAAAAAATGAGAAAAGAGAAAATTCATAAAAAATAGAAAATTTAAAATTTGAGAAAAGGCAATCGAGGATCTTGAAACTGAAGAGAGCTTAGTGAATGAATCCTTTTGAGTAGGAAGTGCCGTAGTAGGGAAATTTTTATTCTTTAAATATTTTGTGTAGAGGTTTCACTAAGGATGTCCCGGGAATTTTTGGAAGTTGTGAAAGAATGACATGTAAAGTATACCTAAGTTTCCTATAGTGTGCTAATTAGATTGAGTTTTGCTTGTAGCTGAATATTCTGTTTTCAAGTGGAAACTTGTGGTCTCTTGTTGATCTGGGGTGGACCTTCGTGTAGAGTTGGTTTCATGTGGTACGGTTGCCTCAGCCTAAGTGAAGTTGAGGGGCGTACACCACCATCCCTTACGGTGGTCACAAGAGTTAACCGAAAAAGCCCACGCTTTCTGGCTCTACTGCACGGTTGTAAAAACAGAGGAGAAAATAAAAGAAAATGAGAAAAGCAAGAAAAAAAAAAGAAAAAAGAAAAAATTGTGCTTCAAGGAGAAACAACCTAATGTGCTTCCAGTCACATGGAAAATTTGGATTCCATCCAAATAGAGCTTAGAGAGGAAAACTAGAGTCAAGCCTTATTTCACAGGAGTTGTGACTCCCTTCACCGGGACAATTTGCATTCAAACGCAATAAAGGCTAAGAGGGTCTGAAAACCTCAGATGATTCGGCGAAGAAAGGCTACAGTGAAATTTAAGCTTAATTAGACCCAATGAAGCTTAGGACGTACTTGTGTCTTGGTTTGAATTGGTGGAGGAAAGGGGACGCCTTAGTGAGCTTTTGCACTAAATCAAATTTTTATTTCAAATTCTTGCTACGTGTATATGAATTTCAAAAAGGATTAGTGAGAGCTTGATGATTTTCAGTTAATGAGAGGGAGATTGCCTGATCTTACCAAAAAGAAAGATGTAAAGCGTTTTGTGTGTTGTGTTAAGATAGAGTCTAGAATTTGCATTTGCATCATATTGCTGCATTGTTGTGTCGTGAGTCGTGTTTGAGTCGTGTGTGTCTTGTCGGCTAGTAGACAGATGAATGCAACAGATGAGACTTTGCTCGGGACGCGCAAATAGTAAGTGTGGGGGTATTTGATAACTCCTTAGTTGGAGCTATATTTCTTAGTTAATACACGACTATTTTGCGTGATTTCCGACAATGAGATGAGATTTTGGCCGTGTTTGTGAAATATTATTGAGTGTGAGCTTTTTGAGCGTTCATCGTTAAATCCGGGCGTTTCTCGTATATTTTGTTGCTTTTATTGTGATATGATCGCGGTTTCGTGTTTCGTGTTGTGGTTGGCAGGAAATAGGACGCGAGGATAAAAGGTGGTGAAGAAACGAGCTTCGGAAATAAAGAAAGCAAGGAAAACTCAAGTGAAGGAGCCAGAAAAAAAGCTAAGGCAGGAACTCTTCCCACGAAGAGAAAAGCTCTTCCCACGAAGAAAAGACTTAGCCAAAATTCCAGTTCTCTTCCTGTGACATGATGCTGTCTCAAAATAGGAGGACTTTTGCAGGAAGACTTCAGACAATCTCTTCCCACGAAGAGAAAGTGTCTTCGCACGAAGAGATTGCCCAGAAAGCCAGAAACGTCCGGGGTCTTTTTGCAATTATTAGAAACTTTGTTATATCATTCTAGGAACGTATTTAAGTGTGTTAGGTCGACTTTTGAGTAGTTTTTGACGGTAGACACATCTTTTGGAGATCAAGGAGCTATTGGGAGAGCTTAGGAGCTTTGGATCATCCGTTTGGATTCTCAACTCTTCTCTTTTCTTGATTTTTATGTTTAAACTCATTAAACTCATCGTTTTGAGTATGAATATGAGTAGCTAAACGTTATTTGCTGGGAATTGTCGTTTGGTGTAGCTAGGGTATGATCTAAATACCATGTTTTGATGATTGTGATTCATGTTTTAGCTTAATCTCACGTAATCTTTCATTGTTATGGATTATTTACGTTTGTAATCATATTATCTTTGCGAGTAGCTAACGTAGAGATAAACTTAATTAGTTTTCACGCGGTAACTCCGTGAGAATTAGTCGGTAAATTGAATAATCCACCTAGTCGAATCAATGTTTGGTAACTCGACATCGTTAACTAGGATCGTTAAAGTAGAATTGTGGTTTTAATGCATGCTTTAAGCTAGAATAGACTTGGTAACTCGGTTTGTTTTGGTTTAAAGTATAGTAAACTTACTTGGTAACTCGGTAAGTTTAATATCGCTTGATTGATAGTGAAAGATACGTGGTTGTTTTACAAGTCAAAACATAAATTTAGCTCAACCTAGTGAACCTAGATAATTCCCGGTGTTTCTCCTTTATATTTCAAAAACCCAAAAACTCATTCTTTATTAATCGTGAACTATTTCACTTGGTTAATTAAGAATATTGCACTTTTATTTAAGTAGAATTAGATCAAAACACAACGCGCTGTGCCCACAAAAGGTTAAGAAATTCTAATTAATTTACAAGAAGTCTCTTGGGTTCGACAAACCCGGATTACCGGATATTACTACACGCGACACCCGTACACTTGCGGTTGGATCGTGTCAGGGGCGTGCCCCTTCGGGTGGTTCCACCAAAGTCCATACTTTGTTGGTATACATGGATTCCATCTCGGATCTCATGGCCTCAAGCCACTTCTGAGAGTCCGACCCTTCTATTTCCTCTTAATAGGTAGCAGGCTCATCATCTATGAGCATCGTGTCCCGAGATTCAGTCACGAGAAGTCCATAACTCTCGGGCTCCTGGCGCACTCCACTAGATCTACGAAACTCTTGTGTTACTTGAACAGGCTTTTCCACAACTTATTGTGGATCCTGATCATGTTCCATAGTAGGATCAATGCTTTGTGATTCTTGAACTTCTTCAAGTTCTACAGTACTCCCACTTTCTTCTTTATAGACAACTCTCTTTCTAGAAACACGCCGGTCCGAGCAACAAATAGTTTGTTTTCAGTTGGATTGTAGAAATAATATCCCTTAGTTTCCTTAGGGTATCCCAGAAATTTGCATTTTTCCGACTTAGGCCCTAGATTGTCTGATTGTAACCATTTTACATAGACATCGCAGCCCAGAATCTTCATGAACGACACTGTGGGACGCCTCCCACTCCACATCTCATGTGGTGTCTTCATAACTGATTTAGATGGAACACGTTTAATGGTGAAAGTTGCACTCATTAGTGTAGGGTTTTGATTCATGGATGCGCAACGGAAACAATAATTAACCACGCAAAATCCTCCAAGGATGACAAGTCAAGAGACATAACGATGGTAAAGGAAGAAATCAATAACACACCTTAGGGTTCTCCTTTGATGACTTCAAACGCGAATTGTGTCACGTTCTCTGTAGTTGATCCACACCTAGAGTTGATTTCTAAATCTTCCAATCCTTGGTGCTAGCCCGGAAAGAGGAAGAAGAATCACGCAAAACGAGACGAAGAAAAGGAGGTTTCGGCCTCCTTTGGGGCCGACGGGGACGGGCGGCGGGCAAGGGGAAAGGCGGCTCCTCTAGCTTGCTTGCTCTCTCTCCTTTTGTTCTCTCCCACTAAAGTTATGTTCAATTATGAGCATAAGTGTGGGAAGGAAGGAAGGAAGGTCCTTTATATAGTCCAACAAATCCTTGACAACTACCTAAAGGACTTATTCTAGTCCTACTAGAATTCAATTTAGTCCCTTCCTTGCAAATTAGTCTCTACTAAGTTTGCAAGGTTTTGCAAAGTGATCCTTCTAATTAATTAATCCAATTAATTAATTCCCAAATCTAGTTCAACTCTATATAGCATGTGACCCCATAGGTTCTATCTAGTTGGTAGCAACTATTTGCTAATACGGAGCGGTTTCTAGCAAAACATCCATTGTAGCCAACTAATAGAATAGTCATCTTGACAACCTTTATACAAGTAATTGTCTCATCCGTTTGTCCCTATATCCGGATTGGACACGAGACATACAAGTCACACTCTTATATCCAATCCACAGTTTCTCGATTCATGGGAATAGCCTTATTCGTGCAAATAACATCAATATCCCCATATTGATTTATTTGAGTCTGGCCAGACATTCTATAAGCACTATCCCTCGAGTGGCCTAGGATATTTGCTCCCGTTATGTGGGAGGGAAAAATTCTATATACGTCCACTACAATCTCTAAGCTTGCTTCTTATTGTATCCAGTACACGCCTTTATAACTATCCAGTTACGGTGTAGCGTTTAACGCTACCAAAAACATAATAATCCACAACTAGAATATCTAGTGACTTCAATTCTAAGGATGACAATACCATTTTACCGCGAGAAGCGCTTGTGACTTAACATAACGTGTATGTAGCCTCCTCGGAGATGGGTCAATCCAGTGCGTCATTACCCTTAATTCACATCTATGTGTTGGATCATGATATCTCCATATCAATCCAACCCCATACTAGTCTATAGATGATTGTCCCATTAATCATTATACTGGACTAGAGATATTTAAGATAAACAACACAATTGTAAATCTAAGGACTTAATTATATTAAATATCCAATAAAAAATAAATGAATTTCGAGCCACAAATAAATTCATACTAAACTAGATTGCCTCTAGGGCATCTATTCCAACAGTCTCCCACTTGCACTATAGCCAATCTGGCGCATCTCGTATGCCCATACTCCTAGTGTGCCCTTCATGCTTCCACTGCGTGAGCGGCTTTGTAAGCGGGTCTGACAGATTCTCATCTGTAGGAATATTGCATATCCGAACGTCTCCTCTATCGATAATATCTCGAATCAGATGAAACTTCCTGAGCACGTGCTTGGATTACTGGTGCGACCTGGGTTCCTTTGATTGCGCGATCGCACCAGTGTTGTCACAGTACAACTCAACTGGATCCGCAATGCTAGGAACCACACCAAGTTCAGAAACAAACTTTCTGATCCAAACAGCTTCCTTTGCTGCGCCATTTGCAGCAATGTACTCAGCCTCTGTTGTAGAATCAGCCACCCGTCTCTTGCTTGGAACTCTTCCAGCTCACCGCTGCTCCATTCAGTCAAAACACATATCCCGACTGTGATCTAAAGTCATCTCTGTCGGTTTGGAAGCTTGCATCAGTGTAACCCCTTACACGCAACTCTTCCTCACCGCCAAATATCAAGAAAGCATCCTTAGTTCTTCTCAAGTACTTTAGGATGTTCTTGACTGCAATCCAGTGACTCTCACCCGGATTGGATTGGTATCTGCTTATCATACTCAAGGCATATGACACATCTGGTCTAGTACATAACATGGCGTACATGATAGATCCTATGGCCGAGGCATAGGGAATTCTACTCATGCGTTCCTTCTCAATCTCATTGGAAGGACAAACACTCTTCGAAAGAGTGATCCCATGTGACATGGGCAAGAATCCCTTCTTGGAATCTTGCATGTTGAACCGTTTCAACACCTTGTCAATATATGTACTTTGACTTAGGCCTAGCAACCTCTTTGATCTATCTCTATAGATCTTTATACCGAGTATATAGGCTGCTTCCCCTAAGTCCTTCATTGAGAAACACTTCCTTAGCCAATCTTTAACAGATTGCATCATGGGAACGTCGTTTCTAATGAGTAGTATGTCATTTACATACAAGACCAGAAAAGCTACAGAGCTCCCATGAACCTTCTTGTAGACAAAAGACTCATCTTCGTTCCTGATGAAGCCAAACTCTTTGACTACTTCATCAAAACGTCGATTCCAACTCCTAGAAGCTCGCTTTAACCCATAAATGGATTGTTGCAGCTTACGAACTTTGTTAGCTTGCTTTGGATCTTCAAAATCCTCAGGTTGTGCATGTACACATTCTCGATGAGATTCCCATACAGGAATCACGTTTTGATATCCATCTGCCAAATCTCATAATCATAGTATGTTGCAATTGCAAGTAAGATTCGGATGGAGTTGGTCATTGCGACTGGTGAAAAGGTTTCATCATAGTAAATACCATGAATCTGTCTAAATCCTTTAGCCACCTACCGGACCTTATACGTAATCACATTAACATCCTTGTCGATCTTCTTCTTGAAGACCCACTTGCACCCTATGGGGCGTGCCCCTTCGGGTGGTTCCACCAAAGTCCATACTTTGTTGGTATACATGGATTCCATCTCGGATCTCATGGCCTCAAGCCACTTCTGAGAGTCCGGCCCTTCTATTTCCTCTTAATAGGTAGCAGGCTCATCATCTATGAGCATCGTGTCCTGAGATTCAGTCACGAGAAGTCCATAACTCTCGGGCTCCTGGCGCACTCCACTAGATCTACGAAACTCTTGTGTTACTTGAACAGGCTTTTCCACAACTTATTGTGGATCCTGATCATGTTCCATAGTAGGATCAATGCTTTGTGATTCTTGAACTTCTTCAAGTTCTACAGTACTCCCACTTTCTTCTTTATAGACAACTCTCTTTCTAGAAACACGCCGGTCCGAGCAACAAATAGTTTGTTTTCAGTTGGATTGTAGAAATAATATCCCTTAGTTTCCTTAGGGTATCCCAGAAATTTGCATTTTTCCGACTTAGGCCCTAGATTGTCTGATTGTAACCATTTTACATAGACATTGCAGCCCCAAATCTTCATGAACGACACTGTGGGACGCCTCCCACTCCACATCTCATGTGGTGTCTTCATAACTGATTTAGATGGAACACGTTTAATGGTGAAAGTTGCACTCATTAGTGTAGGGTTTTGATTCATGGATGCGCAACGGAAACAATAATTAACCACGCAAAATCCTCCAAGGATGACAAGTCGAGAGACATAACGATGGTAAAGGAAGAAATCAATAACACACCTTAGGGTTCTCCTTTGATGACTTCAAACGCGAATTGTGTCACGTTCTCTGTAGTTGATCCACACCTAGAGTTGATTTCTAGATCTTCCAATCCTTGGTGCTAGCCCGGAAAGAGGAAGAAGAATCACGCAAAACGAGACGAAGAAAAGGAGGTTTCGGCCTCCTTTGGGGCCGACGGGGACGGGCGGCGGGAAAGGGGGAGGCGGCTCCTCCAGCTTGCTTGCTCTCTCTCCTTTTGTTCTCTCCCACTAAAGTTATGTTCAATTATGAGCATAAGTGTGGGAAGGAAGGAAGGAAGGTCCTTTATATAGTCCAACAATTCCTTGACAACTACCTAAAGGACTTATTCTAGTCCTACTAGAATTCAATTTAGTCCCTTCCTTGCAAATTAGTCTCTACTAAGTTTGCAAGGTTTTGCAAAGTGATCCTTCTAATTAATTAATCCAATTAATTAATTCCCAAATCTAGTTCAACTCTATATAGCATGTGACCCCATAGGTTCTATCTAGTTGGTAGCAACTATTTGCTAATACGGAGCGGTTTCTAGCAAAACATCCATTCTAGCCAACTAATAGAATAGTCATCTTGACAACCTTTGTTCAAGTAATTGTCTCATCCCTTTGTCCCTATATCCGGATTGGACACGATACATACAATTCACACTCGTATATCCAATCCACAGTTTCTCGATTCATGGGAATAGCCTTATTCGTGCAAATAACATCAATATCCCCATATTGATTTATTTGAGTCTGGCAAGACATTCTATAAGCACTATCCCTCGAGTGGCCTAGGATATTTGCTCCCGTTATGTGGGAGGGAAAAATTCTATATACGTCCACTACGATCTCTAAGCTTGCTTCTTATTGTATCCAGTACACGCCTTTATAACTATCCAGTTACGGTGTAGCGTTTAACGCTACCAAAAACATAATAATCCACAACTAGAATATCTAGTGACTTCAATTCTAAGGATGACAATACCATTTTACCGCGAGAAGCGCTTGTGACTTAACATAACGTGTATGTAGCCTCCTCGGAGATGGGTCAATCCAGTGCGCCATTACCCTTAATTCACATCTATGTGTTGGATCATGATATCTCCATATCAATCCAACCCCATACTAGTCTATAGATGATTGTCCCATTAATAATTATACAGGACTAGGGATATTTAAGATAAACAACACAATTGTAAATCTAAGGACTTAATTATGTTAAATATCCAATAAAAAATAAATGAATTTCTAGCCACAAATAAATTCATACTAAACTAGATTGCCTCTAGGGCATCTATTCCAACAGTCTCCCACTTGCACTATAGCCAATCTGGCGCATCTTGTATGCCCATACTCCTAGTGTGCCCTTCATGCTTCCACTGCGTGAGCGGCTTTGTAAGCGGGTCTGACAGATTCTCATCTGTAGGAATATTGCATATCCGAACGTCTCCTCTATCGATAATATCTCGAATCAGATGAAGCTTCCTGAGCATGTGCTTGGATTACTGGTGCGACCTGGGTTCCTTTGATTTCGCGATCGCACCAGTGTTGTCACAGTACAACTCAACTGGATCCGCAATGCTAGGAACCACACCAAGTTCAGAAACAAACTTTCTGATCCAAACAGCTTCCTTTGCTGCGCCATTTGCAGCAATGTACTCAGCCTCTGTTGTAGAATCAGCCACCCGTCTCTTGCTTGGAACTCTTCCAGCTCGCCGCTGCTCCATTCAGTCGAAACACATATCCCGACTGTGATCTAAAGTCATCTCTGTCGGTTTGGAAGCTTGCATCAGTGTAACCCCTTACACGCAACTCTTCCTCACCGCCAAATATCAAGAAAGCATCCTTAGTTCTTCTCAAGTACTTTAGGATGTTCTTGACTGCAATCCAGTGACTCTCACCCGGATCGGATTGGTATCTGCTTATCATACTCAAGGCATATGACACATCTGGTCTAGTACATAACATGGCGTACATGATAGATCCTATGGCCGAGGCATAGGGAATTCTACTCATGCGTTCTTTCTCAATCTCATTGGAAGGACAAACACTCTTCGAAAGAGTGATCCCATGTGACATGGGCAAGAATCCCTTCTTGGAATCTTGCATGTTGAACCGTTTCAACACCTTGTCAATATATGTACTTTTTCTTAGGCCTAGAAACCTCTTAGATCTATCTCTATAGATCTTTATACCGAGTATATAGGCTGCTTCCCCTAAGTCCTTCATTGAGAAACACTTCCTTAGCCAATCTTTAACAGATTGCAGCATGGGAACGTCGTTTCCAATGAGTAGTATGTCATCCACATACAAGACCAGAAAAGCTACAGAGCTCCCATGAACCTTCTTGTAGACACAAGACTCATCTTCGTTCCTGATGAGTTCCCATGAACCTTCTTCATCAAAACGTCGATTCCAACTCCTAGAAGCTTGCTTCAATCCATAAATGGATCGTTGCAGTTTACAGACTTTGTTGGCTTGCTTTGGATCCTCAAAACCCTCCGACTGTATCATATACACGTCCTCGAGGAGATTCCCATAAAGGAATGCTGTTTTGACATCCATCTGCCAAATCTCATAGTCGTGGTATGCTGCAATCGCAAGTAGGATTCGGATGGATTTGGTCATAGCGACTGGTGAAAAGGTTTCATTATAGTCAATACCATGAATCTGTCTGAATCCTTTAGCCACCATTCGACCCTTATAGGTAATCACATTACCATCCTTATCGATCTTCTTCTTGAAGACCCACTTGCACCCTATGGGCCGCACCCCTTCGGGTGGTTCTACCAAAGTCCATACTTTGTTGGTATACATGGATTCCATCTCGGATCTCATTGCTTCTAGCCACTTCTGAGAGTCTGGGCCCTTCATGGCCTCTTCATAGGTAGTAGGCTCATCATCTATGAACATCGTGTCACCGGAATCGGTCACGAGAAGTCCGTACCTCTCGGGTTCCTGGCGCACTCTACTAGATCTACGAAGCTCTTGTGTTACCTGAACATGCTGCTCCACAACTGCTTGTGGTTCCTGTTCATGTTCCATAATTGGTTCAGTGATTTGTGGTTCTTGAATTTCTTCAAGCTCTACAGTCCTCCCACTTGTTTCTTTAGAGACAAACTCTCTTTCTAGAAACACGCCGGTCCGAGCAACAAACACTTTGTTCTCGGTTGGATTGTAGAAGTAGTAACCCTTAGTTTCCTTAGGGTACCCCAAAAATTTACACTTATCCGATTTCGGCCCTAGCTTGTCTGATTGTAAACGTTTTACATATACATCGCAGCCCCAAATCCTCATGAACGACAGTGTGGGACGCCTCCCACTCCACATCTCATATGATGTCTTCACGACTGATTTAGATGGAACACAGTTAATGGTGAAAGCTGCACTTAATAGAGCGTGGCCCCAAAATGATAATGGAAGATCAGTTTGACACATCATAGATCGAACCATATCCAATAGGGTTCGATTCCTCCTCTCAGACACGCCATTCCATTGTGGCGTTCCGGGTGGAGTGAGTTGGGACACGATCCCACACTCTCTTAGATAGTCTTTAAACTCTTGGCTTAAGTATTCTCCTCCACGATCCGATCATACAGCCTTGATACTTTTGCCAAGCTGCTTCTCTACTTCATTCTTGAATTCTTTGAACACTTCAAAGGATTCAGATTTTGCCCTCATAAGGTACACAAATCCATATCTACTGTAGTCGTCAGTAAATGTTATGAAGTAGACATAACCACCCCTGGCAGGTGTGGCAAATGACCCACACACATCAGTATGTATGAGCGCCAATTGCTCACTAGTCCTCTCACCTTTCTTATTGAAAGGGGACTTTGTCATTTTTCCCAATAAACAAGCCTCACATGTCTCATATGATTCAAAATCAAATGAGTCTAGTAGTCTATCCTTATGGAGTCTAGATACACGTTTCTCGTTTATATGGCCTAAACGACAGTGCCATAAATATGCAGGATTTAAATCATTTATTTTAATATGCTTGTTATTAATGTTGTAGACAGGATTGCTTAGATCAAGGACATACAGTCCATTAAATAATTGCGCACTAAAATAGTGAATATTATTCAAATAAAAGGAACAACAATTGTTCTTTATTGAAATAATAAAACCATCCTTGTCCAAACAAGAAATAGAAATAATGTTTCTTCTCATAGCAGGCACAAAATAGCAATTATTTAATTCTAAAACTAATCCTGAAGGCAGAGATAGCTCGCACACGCCTTTGGCCAACGCATCAACTTTTGCTCCATTCCCAACGCGCATATCTACCTCCCCTTTAGTCAATCGTTTACTTCTCTTTAGATCCTGCACATTTCGACAAATGTGAGATCCACATCCAGTATCTAATACCCATGATGTAGAGACAGTTAAATTGACATCTACAACAAAAATACCTGGTGGTGGTGGAATCACTATTCCAAGCCTCTTGTCCTCCAGATATTTTGGACAGTTCCTTCTCTAGTGTCCAGGCTGACTGCAGTAGTGACACTCACCTTTAGTCACACCTTTGGCTATGCGACCAACAGGCTTAAGGGCAGGTTCCTTGGGTTTGGCAACTGACTTGCCTTTGCCCTTGGAGGATGAGGCAAACCTTTTGCCCTTTCCTTTTTGCACCATCATAATGGCCTTGCCCTTACCCTTGTTGATGCTTTGTTCAGCTGTCCTCAACATATTGGGTAAATCTGGCAGTGGTTTTACGATCTCGTTCATGTTATAGTTCATGATGAACTGTCCATAACTCTCGGGCAACGATTGCAACACGAGATTGGTTGCCAACTCTTGGCCGATCAGGAACCCCAGTCGGGCGAGATTCTCCAAGTACCCGATCATACGGAGTACATGGGGTCCCACCGGGTTCCCTTCTGCCAGATGACACTTGAACAGTGCCTTAGAGACCTCATACCTCTCTACCCTTGCCTGCTCTTGGAAGAGCTGCTTCAGATGCTCGATCATATCGACATCATTCATGTTTTCGTGTTGCTTCTGAAGCTCAGAAATCATGGTGCATAGCATAAGGCAGGCCGCATCATTAGCATCATCAACACGCTTTTGATACGCCTTTAGGGCAGCAGGTGTTTGGTTCTCTGGACCTTCAGGAACATGCTCCTCTATTGCGTACAGTTTCTTCTCTTGCTTGAGAACAATTCTCAAGTTTCTGTACCAATCAAGAAAGTTGGTTCCAGAGAGCTTGTCCTTCTCAAGGAAAGATCGTAGGGAATGTTGTGAACTCGATGAGTTGTTTGCCATTTGGAATTCTACAAAAGGAAATACGCAAGTTTTAGTATTTGTGAATTTTTGACTATATTCAATAATGGCTAGTTTATCAAATATAGCTCCCACTATTTTTCTACGGATTAATAATCCTCAATTTATTAATGCGGAAATATTCTTATATTTTCTAGGGGGCCAAGATCCATGTTTCATCTCCTTATGAGCTTGTTTTGGCAAGTCACCCATAATTTGACTACTTTAGGTAGGAAAAATTCCAATTGCATCGCTTATGCAACTCTTGGTTCAATTGGGCAAATAACTCCTTATTTATCCATCCATATGGATAATCCCAATTGATTGCCTCTAGGTTTCTTAATCATATTAATAGCCTAGTTGTGTTCAACCTCTTATTTAAACAATTGCACATTACTAGCTTGTGCCATCGCATTCCATCATTGTGAACCAAGTCGCCATGCTTTGGCACGCACGATCTTGATAAATAATGATGATAATGAGTGTTTAAATAACGAGAAGGCAAGAACACAATATTTGAATTTTGAGGGATTTTTCAATTCAATTTTAATTATTTTGTTGATCAAAATCAACTAATCTATCTATTTGAGTTTGGGAACAACTCCAAATAATAGATCCGGGTTGTCTAATTATCTTATTATCCTAATTACATGCATCATCCATACACCAACCACAAAATAATAAGACAATAAAGTAAACAACCACAAAGCATAAATAAAACGTGATGTGGATATGGCCTTTTCTAGACTAAGATAATTCCAAGCCAATGGAATTATCTATGAACCCTAAAAGCAAACACATCTCCATGCGTCTTGATCTTTTGGTCCATCCTTCATAGTCATGTGGAATGCTCCATGCTCCATCTTTTGTGGCTCCTTTTGGCTTTGGGCTTCTTTTCTTCAATCTTGGCTAACAATCTACTTTATCTAGCAGTAGCTAACTTCTATACTAAATAAAATAAATCTCACAAGTTGAGGAAAAAAATGGCTCGCTGGCCATAAAACCCTAATTAATTATTACAATTAATTGATCAGCTCGCAGGCCGTAAACCAAACCAAAAAATTAAACATCCACATCAAACCACATCCTAAGGCCATATCCAATCACCATGCGATTTTGCACATAAACAGTTAAAATCCAATTTTGACGCGCTTGGTCAATTTTAATTGATTTTAGGATTTCTAGGGTTAAAACGGTTCATGGGCCCAACAATCAAATTACCCGGGCCCTAAAAGGTGAACCGCAAGGCCCTAGGGCCGGCCGGCCCCCAGCTCACGCGGCTAGGCCGCGGGCTGGGGCAGCCCCGGCCCCTAGGGCGGCCAAGACTTGGGCGGCAAGCAAGAGGGGCTGTCCCTCTAGGGGGGGCGAAACTCTATAGGGAGTTGTTTCCAAAACAACTCCCTTTCTTGGTGCCCAAGCTTGGTTGTTTTCTTGTTTTGGAAGAACTCATTCTTCCACAAGGATGCCCAACCCTAGATCTAAGATCCTAAAATTTCTCAAACTCACCAATTCATGCATCCAATGCAAAAATTAGATCTTGTTATGATAGACTATTGACAAATTGCATCCCATGCTTGATTTGTCTTGTTTTACGCGATAAACAATCAATTTAAGGTGTAAAACTATCAAAACGTAACACATAAACCACGTTTATGCTCTACGACCTGTGGCTCTGATACCACTGTAGGGTTTTGATTCATGGATGCGCAACGGAAACAATAATTAATCATGCAAAACCCTCCAAGGATCACAAGTCAAGAGACATAACGATGGTAAAGGAAGAAATCAATAACACACCTTAGGGTTCTCCTTTGATGACTTCAAACGCGAATTGTGTCACGTTCTCTATAGTTGATCCACTCCTAGAGTTGATTTCTAGATCTTCCAATCCTTGGTGCTAACCCGGAAAGAGGAAGAGGAAGAAGAATCACGCAAAACGGGACGAAGCAAAGGAGGTTTCGGCCTCCTTTAGGGCCGACGGGGACGGGCGGCGGGCTAGGGGGCGGCGGCTCCTCTAGCTTGCTTGCTCTCTCTCCTTTTGCTCTCTCCCACTCAAGTTATGTTCAATTATGAGCATAAGTGTGGGAAGGAAGGAAGCAAGGTCCTTTATATAGTCCAACAAATCCTTGCCAACTACCTAAAGGACTTATTCTAGTCCTACTAGAATTCAAATTAGTCCCTTCCTTGCAAATTAGTCCCTACTAAGTTTGCAAGGTTTTGCAAAGTGATCATTCTAATTAATTAATCCAATTAATTAATTCCCAAATCTAGTTCAACTCTATATAGCCCCATAGGTTCTATCTAGTTGGTAGCAACTATTTGCTAATATGGAGCGGTAGCAAAACATCCATTCTAGCCAACTAATAGAATAGTCATCTTGACAACCTTTGTACAAGTAATTGTCTCATCCCTTTGCCTCTATATCCGGATTGGACACGAGACATATAAGTCAAACTCGTATATCCAATCAACAATTTCTCGATTCATGGGAATAGCCTTATTCGTGCAAATAACATCAATATCCCCATATTGATTTATTTGAGTCTGGACAGACATTCTATAAGCACTATCCCTCGAGTGACCTAGGATATTTGCTCCCGTTATGTGGGAGGGACAAATTCTATCTACGTCCACTACGATCTCTAAGCTTGCTTCTTATTGTATCCAGTACACGCCTTTATAACTATCCAGTTACGGTGTAGCGTTTAACGCTACTAAAATCACAATAATCCACAACTAGAATATCTAGTGACTTCAAGTCGAAGGATGACAATACCATTGTACCGCGAGAAGCGCTTGTGACTTAACATAACGTGTATGTAGCCTCCTCGGAGATGGGTCAATCCAGCGCGTCATTACCCTTAATGCGCACCTATGTGTTGGATCATGATATCTCCATATCAATCAAACCCCATACTAGTCTATAGATGATTTTCCCATTAATCATTATACTGGACTAGGGATATTTAAGATAAACAACAGAATTGTAAATCTAAGGACTTAATTATATTAAATATCCAATAAAAAATAAATGAATTTCTAGCCTCAAATAAATTCATACTAAACTAGATTTCTTCTAGGGCATCTATTCCAACAATTAGAGTATAGCCCCAAAATGATAATGGAAGATCAGTTTGACACATCATAGATCGAACCATATCTACTAGAGTTCGATTAAACCTCTCGGGCACGCCATTCCATTGTAGAGTTCCGGGTGGAGTGAGTTGGGATATTATCCCACACTCTCTAAGATAGTCGTCAAACTCCTGGCTCAAGTATTCTCCTCCACGATCTGATCGTAGAGCCTTAATACTTTTTCCAAGCTTCTTCTCTACTTCATTCTTGAACTCTTTTAACCTTTCAAAGGATTCATATTTGGCCTTCATAAGGTATACAAATCCATAGCTACTGAAATCATCAAAAAATGTGATGAAGTAGACATAACCACCCCTACCAGGCGTGGCAAATGGCCCACATACATCAGTATGTACTAACGCCAATTGCTCACTAGTCCTCTCTCCTTTCTTATTGAAAGGGGACTTTGTTTTTTTTCCCAATAAACATGCCTCAATTGTCTCATATGATTCAAAATAAAATGAGTCTATAAATCCATCATGATGGAGTCTAGATGCACGTTTCTCATTTATATGGCCTAAACGACAGTGCCACAGATAAGCAGGATTTAAAATTATTTATTTTAATCCTCTTAGTATTAATGTTATAGACACGATTGCTTAGTCAAGGATATATAATCCATTAAATAATTGTCCACTACAATAGTGTATACTATCAAAATAAATGGAACAACAATTGTTCTTTATTTAAATAGTAAAACCATCCTTGTCCAAACAAGAAATAGAAAAAATGTTTCTGCTCATAGCAGGCACAAAATAGTAATTATTTAATTCTAAAACTAATCCTGAAGGCAGAGGCACTCGTACTTTTTGGAATAGTTGCCCTAGAGGCAATCTAGTTTAGTATGAATTTATTTTGGCTAGAAAATTAATTGTATTATTTATTGGATATTTAATATAATGAAGTCCTTAGATTTAAAATTGTGTGGTTTATCTTAAATATCCCAAGTCCAGTATAATGATTAATAGGACAATCATCTATAGACTAGTATGGGGTTGGATTGATATAGAGATATCATGATCCAACACATGGGTGTGCATTAAGGGTAATGGCACACTGGATTGACCCATCTCCGAGAAGGCTACATACACGTTATGTTAAGTCACAAGCGCTTCTCGCGGTGCAATGGTATTGTCATCCTTAGACTTGAGGTCACTAGATATTCTAGTTGTGGATTATTGTGATTTTGGTAGCGTCAAACGCTACACCGTAACTGGGTAGCTATAAAGGCGTGTACCGGATACAATAAGAAGCAAGCTTATGAATCTTAGTGGACGTAGATAGAATTTTTCCCTCCCAAATAACGGGAGAAAATACCTGGTGGTGGTGGAATCACTATTCCAAGCCTCTTGTCCTCCAGATATTTTGGGCAGTTCCTCCTCCAGTGTCCAGGCTGACTGCAGTAGTGACACTCACCTTTAGTCACACCTTTAACAATGCCACCAATATGATTATGGGTTTGGCAACTGATTTGCCTTTTCCCTTGGAGGTCGAAGCAAACCTTTTTCCCTTTACTTTCTGCATCATCATTATGGATTTGCCCTTACCCTTGTTGATGCTTTGTTCAGCTGTTCTCAACATATTGAGTAAGTCTGGCATAGGTTTCACAATCTCATTCATGTTATAGTTCATGATGAACTGTCCATAACTTTCAGGCAACGATTGCAAGATGAGATCGGTGGCCAACAATTGACCCACCGGAAACCCAAGGCGGCCTAGGCTCTCCAAGTAGCGAATCATGCGCAACACGTGCGGCCCCACGGGGTTTCCTTCTGATAGATGACATTTGAACAATGCCTTGGAAACTTCATACCTCTCAACCCTAGCCTTCTTTTGGAAGGACTGCTTCAAGTGTGCGATCATATCAACTGCATTCATGTTCTCATGTTGCTTCTGAAGCTCAGAGGTCATGGTGCAAAGCATGATGCAGGCCACATCATTTTCGTCATCAACACGCTTCTGATATGCCTTTAGGGCTGCAGGAGTGTTGTTTTACCGACCATCGGGTGTTGGAATAGATGCCCTAGAGGCAATCGTAGATTTAGTATGAACATTGTTTTGGCTAGAATATTCATTTATTATATATTGTGATATTTAATATAATGAATTCCTTAGATAAAATGTGTTGTTTATCTTAAATATCCCTAGTCCACTATATTGATTAATAGGACGATCAAATATAGACTAGTACGTGGGTAGATTGATATGGAGATATCAAGTCTAACACATGGGTATGCATTAGGAGTAATGGCATACTGGATTGACCCACAACGAAAAGGATACATTAGATTATGTCAAGTCACAATCGCTTTTCGTAGTGCTAATATAATTGCAATCCTTAGACTTGAAGTCACTAGATACTCTAGTTGTGGAATATTGCGCTTTGATGTTATCAAACGTTACACCGTAACTGGGTAATCATAAAGATGGCTATCGGGCGTGATAGGAAGCAAGCTTAGAGATCGTAGTGATGTAGATAGGATTTGTCCCCCCCACATAATGGGGGTAAATATCCACGGCCACTCGAGGGATGAGGCTTATTGAATGTCTGGCCAGACTCAGATAAATCAATATAGAGATATTGATGTTATCTGCGAGTAGGGATGGCAATGCGGTCCGATTCGATCCAAGATTCGGGGTGATCCGACCCTAATGGAGCGGTCCGAATCCGATCCATTTGCTTTTGGATCGGATATGGATCACAAATATGTGATCTGTTCGGATCTCGGATCGGATTCGGATCATACATGTAAATATCCGATGATCCGATCCAACCCGATCCGGTATATATAAGTAACTGATAATCTGATCCGAACTGACCCGATCCGATATATATACAAATATATAATATAAATATCCAATAATATGATCCGATACAAATATATATTACGTATTTTATATATAATTATATAGTTATATATAATCTGACCCGATCCGATTCGTGATCCGTTCTTCCGATGCATGATCCGTTTTCTTTATGGATCGGATTCGGATCTTTTAGGATGATCCGTTATAAGATCCGATCCGGATCCGATCCGGATCCAAACGGATTCGGATCGGATTCGGATCAGAGCGTATTATTTTTGGATCGGATCGGATTATGCACAGATCCGATCCAAATCCGATCCGTTGCCATCCCTATCTGCGAGCATAAGCATATTCCCAGGATCGAGGAACTATGGATTGGATATATGAGTGTGACGATGTCTGTCTCGTGTCCAATCCGGATATGGAGACAAAGGGATAGTGCAATTTGACATATTGGGCACAAAAAGGTTTGTCGGATCACTGACTATTTCTATTGGTTGGGTGGCATGGATGTGTTGGTAGACACCGCTCCATGTTAGTAAAAGTTACTAACAACTATATAGAAGCCTATGGGGTCACACGTCAAATAGAGTAGAGCTAGATTTGGGATTAATTAATATTGATTAATTAATAGAAGGATCATTGTGCAACACTTTGCAAACTTAGTAGGACTAATTTGCAAGGAAGAGAATAGTTCTAGTTCATCCAGAATTAGGAAACTCTTTTATGGAAACAACAAGGAGTTGTTGGAGTATATAAAGAGGCCTAAGCTTCCTTCCCACACTAATGTTATTAGACATAACAAAGTGAGTGGGAGAGAGAAAAAGAGAGAGAAAGACAAGAGCTAGGGCCGAAACCCTAGCCCCGTCCGCCCCCTTCCCGTCGGCTCAAAGAGGAGGTCGCCCCTCCTCTTGTTCCTTTGTTGCTTTTATCTTCTTCCCTCTTCCTCCGGGTTCAAGCTAGCACTTGTTTGAAGGAAGAATCTAGATCTCACCTCTAGACGTGGATCGACCGTAGAGACGAGGACATCATTCTTCGTGTGATCTCACAAATCAAAAGGTACACAATACTATGTCTCTTATCATGTTATGATGTCTCCTCCTGACGATCCGTGGTGGGCATTGAAGTAGGAATTAAATTTTTGTTATTCCGCTGCGTTACCTACTTTAAAACCCAACATCGGGAACTTGCTCTTCCAGAGCGTACAGTTTCTTTTCTTGCTTGAGAACGATTCTCAAGTTTCTGTACCAGTCTAGAAAATTGACCCGGATAGCTTGTTCTTCTAAAGGACAAAGCATAAGGAGTTCGGTGAGTTCAATGAGTTGTTTTCCATTAGAATTCTACAAAAAGGAAAATACGCAAGTTTTAGTATTTGTGAACATTTAACTATATTTAATAATTTCTGGATTATTAAACATAGCTCCCACTATTTCTCAAGACAAGTCATTATTGAGAGAATATAACAAAGGAAGGAGAGAGACAAGAGGGTTAGGCCACCCAAAATCGTCCGCCCCTTCCCTTGTCGTCGGTCTCGTGAAGCGCACGACTTGGTGCCTTGATTTGCGTGATTCTTCCTCCTTCTTCTGTTGCTAGCAATACATGTGGCAAAGGATTCCTCTGCAATCCAAAGGTGTTGATACCATAGATATGAAGAAACATTATTTTTAGTGATCACACAAGCAAAGGTACACAGATTTTCTGCTTTCATCATGTTATGATTGCTTCCCTGTGATCCTTGGAGGGATTTGAGCAGGATAATTTCTTTTTATTCCTCAACGTTACCTGCATCAAAACCCTACAGTGAAATCAGAGCCACAAGTCGTAGCGCATAACATGATATTATGTGTTACTGTTTTCAGTTTTTACACCGTATTCATTACTTTTCGCGAAAACTGAAGTTTGGCGTAATGATGTAAATGAACATGATTCAATGGAGAGTGAGCCAATTTTACATATCGTATTAAAATTGGTGAATTCGTTCACATATGATGTGAGTTTTTGGCTTTTTAAAAGCTAGTGTCTGGGCACAATTAGGGGAAATGGGTATTTCTTATTCGGAAACAAACACACAAGGGAAGGAGGAAGGAAACTACTCTAGGGTTTGTCCCTAGAGCCCCCCGCCCTTCCTTGCGTGCCAAGCAAGCCACGACGAAGGGCCGTTTCGGCCTAGCCAGCGGTTTGACCGCACAGGGCTAGGGCCGACCGGTTCGGCTGCTTGTGGTGGTCCTTTAGGGGTTCGGCCAATAGGTTGGTGGGCCCCTTGGACCGTTTTGACCATAGAACATCCAAATTCAACTAAACATTGACAAAAAATTGGATTTTAACAGTATTATGTGCTTTATTGCATGATGGATGGATATGACATAGGTTGTGGATGTTCATTTTGTGGTTTGATTTAGTTTATTGTAATTAATGTAATTAATTGGTTTTACGGCCTGGATGTCGTCTTCTCCCTTGCTTGTGAGGTCTCTCTATTTAGTATAGATGCTAGCTAGTATTAGATAGTTAGATGATAGCCAAGACATGGAGAAGAAGACCAAAGAATAAATGAACCACAAAGACGATGGAGGACTCGCAAGCCTAGGACGCGCAACCATGGTGGATGCACATGGAGATGAGCTTGTCATTTTAGGGCCTATAGATACTCTCATTGGCTTCGTAATATCTTAGTCTTAGGGGCCATATCCATGACATGTTTAGTTATTGTCTTGTTATTTATTTTTCGTTTATGGTTGATGCATGCAAAACGTAACAAGATAATAATTAACAAGGATGATCTTTTATTTGGGATTGCCCAATCCAAAGAAGTAGATCATGTTGATAGGATCAACAAAACAATTAATAATGACAATTAAATCTCTCAAATGATATATTGAGTTTTGTTTTATCTTACTTAAACACCCTTCATCATCAAGTCTATTAAATTCGGGCTTGCCAAAGCAAGGCGATTTTAATTCATCATGATGTGATGTGGCGGCACAAGAAAGAAATTTGAAGGGGTTTCTACCTAAATAACTAATACTTGGTGACTTTTCAAAGCAAGCTCAAGAAGAAGTGAAATATGGATCTTGGACCCAATAGAGGATATATGATATTTTCCGCATTAATGGTGAGGGTTATTAATCCGAGAAAAATAGTGGGATCTATATTTAATAATCTAGCAATTATTGACTGTAGTTAATTGTTCAAAATACTAAATTGCATATTTCTCATTTGTAGAATTCCAATGGCAAACAATAGGCAAGCACCGACTTCATCCCTACGATCTGTCCTTGAGAAGGAAAACATATCTGGAACGAATATTCTAGATTGGTACAGAAACTTGAGAATTGTTCTCAAGCAAGAAAAGAAACTGTATGTCATAGACAATCCTATTCCATGCCCACCAGCTGAGGATGCCGTACTTGCCGCGACAGTGGCATATTAGAAACATTTGGATGATTCTAATGATGTCACTTTCCTCGTGATTTGTTCCATGAACTCTGAGCTTCAGAAGCAACATGAGAACATTGAGGCGTGCGATATGATTGTGAATTTGAGACAGCTCTTCCAAGAGCAGGCAATGCATGAGATGTATGAAGTATCCAAAGCACTGTTCAAGTGCAGTCTCGCAGAGGGGAACCCAGTCGGGCCTCATGTACTCTGCATGATCGGGTACATGGAGAATCTCGAAAAAATAGGCTTCCCATTCGGCTAAGAGTAGGCCACTGATCTCGTCCTGAAATCGTTGCCGGATAGTTTTAGCCAGCTCATCATGAACTATAACATGAATGAGATCAATAAAGCTATGTCAGACCTGCTCAATATGTTGAGGGCCGCTGAACAGAGGATTAACAAGGGCAAAGGCAAGGCGATAATGATGGTCATTAGGGGAACGGGCAAGAAAGTTGCAAAATTCAAGGGAGCCTTAATGCCTGTTGTAGGCGTGACTAAGGGTGATTGTCACTACTGTAGTCAGCCGGGTCACTGGAAGATGAATTTCCCCAAGTATCTGGATGATAAGAGGCTTGAAGTAGTGATTCCACCACCACCAAGTATTTTTGTTATAGATGTCAATTTATCTATCTCTTCATCTTGGGTATTGGATACTGGATGATGATCTCACATTTTTCAAAATGTGCAGGATCTGAAGAGAAGTAGAAGATTGGCTAAAGGGGAGATAGACTTACGCGTTAGGAATGGAGCAAGATTTGTTGCGTTGGCCATAGCTTTTATGAGTTATCTATGCCTTTTGGACTTATTTTAGAATAAGACAATTGCTATTATGTGCCTGCTATGTACAGAAACATAATTTCTATTTCTTGTTTGTACGAGAAAGGTTTTACTATTTATATAAAGGACAAATGTTTCTCCATTTATTTTGATAGAATGCACTTTTATAGTGCGCATTTGTCTAATGAATTGTATATCCTTGATCTACATACTTCCATCTATAACATAAATACCAAGATGATTAAAACCAATGATTTAAATCATACTTACCTATGGCACTGACGTTTAGGCCATATAAACGAGAAACACATCTCTATACTCCATAAGGATAGATTCCTAGAATCATTTGATTATGAATCATATGAGACATGTGAATCTTGTTTATTAGGAAAAATGAAAAATTCCCCTTTCAATAAAAAAGGTGAGAGGACTAGTGAGTTATTGGCACTCATACATATTGATATGTGTGGGCCGTTTCCCACGTCTTCCAGAGGTGGTTACCTTTACTTCATTACATTTACTGATGAATTTAGTATATATGGATTTGTAGACCTTATGAAGGCCAAATCCGAATGTTTTGAATTGTTCAAAGAATTCAAGAATGAAGTAGCAAAGCAACATGGAAAAAGTATCAAGGCTCTATGATCTGATCGTGGAGGAGAATACTCGAGTCAAGAGTTTGACGACTATCGTAGAGAGTTTGGGATTGTATCCCAAATCACTCCACCCGAAACGCCACAGTGGAATGGCGTATCCGAGAGTAGGAATCGCACCATATTGGACATGGTGCGGTCTATGATGTGTCAAGCAGATATTCCGATATCGTTTTGGGGACATGCTCTATTGACTGCAACTTTTACCATTAACCGTGTTCCATCCAAATCGGCCATGAAGACACCATATGAGATATGGACTGGGAGACGTCTCATAGTGTCATTTATGAAGATTTAGGGTTGCGATGCCTATGTAAAGTGTTTACAAACAGACAAGCTCATACCCAAGGTGGATAAGTATAAGTTTGTGGGATATCATAAGGAAACGAAATGATATTATTTCTACAATCCAACCGAGAACAAAATATTTGTTGCTCGGGATAGTGTGTTTTCAGACAGAGTATTCGTATCTAAAGAAGCCAGTTGGAGGAATTTAGAACTTGAAGAAATTCAAGAACCACAAAAACACTAATCATATGATGGAGCATGAACCACAAACTGTTTTGGAGCAACATGTTCAAGTAACACAAGAAATCTGTAGGTTCAGTAGGGTACATCATGAGCCAAAGATGTATGAACTTCTCGTGGCTGAGCCCGTTGACGTACCACTCATGGATGGTGATCTTACTACCTATGGAGAGGCCGTGAAAGGGTCAGGCTCAAAGAAGTGGTTTGAAGCCATGAGATCCGAAATGGAATCCATGTATACCAACAAAGTCTGGTGGAACCACCCGAAGGGGCTCGACCTATAGGGTGCAAGTGGGTCTTCAAGAAGAAGACCGACATGGATGGAAATGTAGTTGCCTACAAGGGGCGATTCGTGGCAAAAGAGTATAGGAAGATTCATGATACTGACTATGATGAAACCTTTTCCCAGTCGCAATGACTAAATCAATTCGAATTCTACATGCTATTGCAGCTTATCATGACTATGAGATTTGGCATATGGATGTCAAAACAACGTTTCTGTATGGAAACCTCCTTGAAGATGTGTATATGGAATATCCAGAGTGTTTTGAGAATCCAGAGCATGCCAAAAAAGTCTGTAAGCTACAACGATCCATTTATGCATTGAAGCAAGCTTCTAGGAGTTGGAATCGTCCTTTTGATGACGCGGTCAAATAGTTTGGCTTCATCAAGAACGAAGATGAGCCTTGTGTCAACAAGAAGGTTAGTGGGAGTTCTGTTGTGTTTCTGGTCCTTGTATGTGGATGACATACTAATTATTGGAAACGACATTCCTACCTTGAAATCTATTAAAGATTGGCTATGAAAGTGTTTCACAGTTAAGGACTTAGGCGATGCAACTTATATAATTTGTATCAAAATCTATAGGGTTAGATCTAAGAAGCTGCTCGGCCTAAACCAAAGTACATATGCAGACAAGGTGTTCAAACGGTTCAACGTGAAAGAATTAAAGAAAGGGTTCATGCCCATGTCGCATGGAGTCACTCTTTCGAAGGCTGACTGTCCCTCCAATGAGATTGAGAAGGACGGCATGAGTAGAGTTCCCTATGCTTCGGCCATAGGATCTATCATGTATGTCATGTTGTGTGCTAGACCAGATGTGGCATAGGCGTTGAGTATGGCAAGCAGATATCAATCTAATCCGGGTGAGAGTCACTGGATTGCTATCAAGAACATCCTCAAGTACTTGAGAAGAACTAAGTATGCGTTATTGATATTTGGAGGTGAAGAAGATCTGAGTGTAATTGGTTACACTAACGCGAGATTCCAAACCGACAAGGATGACTACAGATCGCATTCGGGCTATGTGTTTTTCCTGAATGAAGGAGCTGTGAGCTGGAAGGGCTCCAAGCAAGAAACATTTGATGATTCTACAACTGAAGCTGAGTACATTGCTACTGCAGGCGCAGAAAAAGGAGGTTGTTTGGATAAAGAAGATTATCACTGAGCTTGGTGTAGTTACTAGCATTGTGGATCCCATGGCGTTGTACTGCGACAACACTGGGGCGATCGCACAAGTCAAGGAACCCAGGTTACACTAGAAGTCCAAACATGTACTTAGGAGATTCCATCTCATTAGAGAGATCATTAATCGAGAAGATGTGAAGATATGCAAGATTCTAACAGATGAGAATCTTTTAGATCCACTCACGAAGCCGCTTGTTCAGCAAAAGCATGAAGGACACACTAGATCTATAGGCATACGAGATGCACCAGATTGGTTCTAGTGCAAGTGGGAGACTGTTGGAATAGGTGCCCTAGAGGCAATCTCAATTTAGTATCAACATTGTTTGGCTAGAATATTTATTTATTATTTATGGATATATTTAATATAATGAAGTCCTTAGATAACAATGTTTTGTTTATCTTAAATATCCCTAGTCCATTATATTTATTAACATGACAATCACTATAGACTACTATGTGGGTAGATTGATATGGAGATATCAAGTCTAACACGTGTATGCATTAGGAGTAATGGAATACTGGATTGACCCACAACGAGAATGCTACATTAGATTATGTCAAAGGCACAAGGGCTTCTCGTAGTGCTAATGGTATTATAGTCCTTAGACTTGAAGTCACTAGATACTCTAGTTGTGCAATATCATGCTTTGATATTATCAAACGTTACACCATAACTGGGTAACTATAAAGGTAGCTATCGGGCATGATAGGAAGCAAGCTGAGAGATTGTAGTGATGTACAGAGGATTTTTCCCTCACACATAATGGGAGCAAATATCCATGGGCCACTCGATGGATGGTTCTTATAGAATGTCTGGCCAGACTCAGATTAATCAATATGGAGATATTGATGTTATCTGCTCGAATAAGCATATTCCCATGATCGAGAAATTATGGATTGGATATACAAGTGTGAATACTATGTCTCGTGTCCAATTCGGATATGGAGACAAAGGGGTAATACAATACGGTAATATTGGGAACAAAGTTTGTTGGATCACAGACTATTTATATTAGTTGGGTGACATAGATTTGTTGCTAGACACCGGTCTATGTTTGTAATAGTTACTACCAACTAAGTAGAAACCTATAGGGTCACACACCAAATGGATTAATATGGATTTGGGTATTAATTAGTTGGACTAATTAATTAAAATGATCATAACGTAATCACATGCAAAGTTAGTAGGACTAATTTGCAAGGTGGACTAATTCGTGTATGGGCATGATTAGTATTGGGGCAAATATGTAGTTAATAAGGAGTTATTAACTATATAAGGGCACTCTAGCTTGTTATTTTCTCAATACAAGTTATTATTCAGAGAACATAACAAAGCAAGGAGAGAGACAAGAGGGTTCGTCCACCCAAACCCGTCCGCCCTCCCCTTGCCGCCGGCCTCGTGAGGCGCACGGCTTGGTGCCTTGGTATGCGTGATTCTTCCTCCTTCTTCTGTTTCTAGCACTACACGTGGAGAAGGATTCCAGCTGCAATTCAAGGGTGTGGATACCATAGATACGAAGAAACAATTCTTCATAGTGATCACACAAACTAAGGTACACAGTTTTTCTACTTTCATCATGTTATGATTGCTTGCCTGTGATCCTTGGAAGGATTTTAGCTGGATAAAATTTTTGTTATTCCGTTGCATAACCTGCATCAAAACCCTACATTAATAAGGTGGGGGAATCTGACAACCTTGCAAATATGTTCACCAAAGCCATTTCGGATAGCAAATTGCAGCATTGCCTGCAATTGCTTAACATCTTGATCCTTTAAAGCCTTTTGGGGCTATCGGACCCAAGATGACTCTAGTGAGTCTATACGACAAGAGAAATTGCATGAGGAAAAGATGTAGATTTGTTTTGGTGTTGATGTCCTAGAGGCAATCTTATTTTAGTATGAACATTGTTTTAGTTAGAATATTCATTTTATTATTTATGGAGATATTTAATATCATGAAGTCTTAGATTACAATGGTTGCTTATCTTAAATTTCCCTACTCAAGTATATTGATTAGTATGACGATCACTATGCGTGTGGACTAGTATGCGGGTAGATTGATATGGATATATCAAGTCTAACATAAGGGTACGCATTAGGAGTAATGACATACTGGATTGACCCACCCCGAGAAGGCTACATATGAATTATGTGAATGTCACAAGTGCCTCTCGTAGTGACCATGGTGTTGTATTCCTTAGACTTGAAGTCACTAGATAATCTAGTTGTGAATTATCATGTTTTGATCCCGTAACTGTGTAACTTTAAAGGCGGTAATCGGACGTGATATGAAGCAAGCTGAGAGATGGTAGTGATGTAGAGATGATTTGTCCCTCCCAAATAATGGGAGTAAATATCTGCGGCCACTCGTGGGGTAGAGCTTATGAAATGTCTGGCCAGACTCAGATAAATCAATATGTGATATTGTTGTTATCTGTTCAAATAAGTCTATTTCCAGGATCGAGAAACTACGGATTGGATATACGAGTGTGACATTTATATCTCGTGTCCAATCCGGATATAGAGACAAAGGGACATACACAACATGGTAACATTAGTCACATACGTTTGTCGGATCATTGACTATTTCTTTTAGTTGGGTAGCATTGATGTGTTTCTAGACACCCTCAATGTTTGTAAATGTTACTGTCAACTTAATAGGAACCTGCAGGGTCACACACCAAAAGGATTAAACTAGATATGGATGTTAATTAGTTGGACTAATTAACAATTATAAGGATCAAGGATCAAAACGCAACAATATGCAAAGTTAGTTGGACTAAATTGTAAAGTGGACCAATCCGTGTATGGACATGATTAGTATTGGGGCAAGTTTGTAGTTAATAAATAGTTTTTTACTATAAAAGGCTAGTCCTAGCCTACTATTTCAAAAGATGAAATAATTAGATCAAGGAAGAAAAAAATAGACAGAGAGGCCGAACCCTAGAGGCCGACTGCACCCCAGGCGGACGGCTCCCCTCCTCCTCCTCGTTTTGCGTGATCTGCTTGACTTGATCAAGCTCCTGTCAATTCCTTCTCCTACGCTGCTAGCACAACGCATAGAGAAGATTTCAATTTGCAATCCCAAGGTGTGGATACCGATAGAGACGTGGACATCGTTCTACGTTGTGATCACAAAAACCTACAAGGCAAACGTTACTTCATTTATCACGTTATGAGAGCTTAACATGCGATTCATGGAGGGATTTAATCAGGAAACTTCTATATTTTCGCTGCGTAACCTGCATCAAAACCTACATTTTTTTAGGAGAAGAGGAGCCATTTTTTGTGGCGAGAGAATTCCAGTTAAGGTTGAGATTTTTGGAATAATGCCTTAATGAAGAAATCACACAAAAGCAACTAAGACCCCCTTGACCCATTCGTACGAATGGGTTTGGCCCTCTGAGCACTCGTGCGAATAGACTCCATATGAATGGCTCGGGGTGTTCTTACTAATGCCTCTGGTAAGAAGCAATAAGTTGTTTCCTAATTGTCTAGGTTTGGTCAGGGGAAATTGGGTTAGTATAAATTGGTCCTTTGGGTTCTAGAACTTATATGGAAACATTTTAATTCATTCCTCTTGCTAAAATGGGTTCTTCTTCGCCGATCACGTAGTTAGCATAATTAGCTAGCGAATTACTTTAAATACTAATGTTATTTACTTTTTCTTCATCGTTTCTTGAGGTGGTTTGTCATAAAAAATTTTAATACTTCCATTTTGAGAATCATAATTTCATTGTACATATCTTCCACGTGGATCTTTCTTACATGATTCGTTGAGTGGAGTCGTGGCTAGTGGGACATGTCAATGCGGGTGAGTGGACCATTTTCGAGATATCTTGAGATGCCTAGTCATTAAATTTTTATTTCAACGAGCAAAGTCTACATGTGGACGTATTGCTAGCTCCATATTTTGAGTTATTTATAACACCATTTCGGAGGGTTTTTTTATGAGTTCTAAGTGAGAAACATATAATTCTTAATTGATTTAGCATCCATTTGATCTTGAGAGTGATTTATGGATTTGTTGCAATATTCCATGTAATTTTATATATTTTACATGATTTAATGTATTTATTTCCATCACCGATATGATCACGGGTTGTGTTGAAAGAATTTCAAGTTAAGGTAATGGCGACGTGAGATCAAGACAAGAACATGGACCGCATAGTTGAGAAATCAAGAAGACGAGGAAGAACGGATGATGATCGTGCTCTGGAAGATTGAAATTGAGCGAAGACACCAAGGGATGATAACGAATCACATCGAAAGAGGTACTGGGTCGAAGGAGGCTCAGGAAAGCAAGAGGATATCAAGGGATGTCGCGAAAAAAATTCCGCTGCAAAGTTAGAAAGCCAAAAGAGCACATGCTTTACTCTTTTAGCTATGACTGGAGTTATACAAATAATTTTGGAGTGATGCGGGTGGAAAATAAAATAAGACTTCAAGATCTTTCCAACGATATGAGACATACCTAAATTGGCATCCGCACGAGGGATATACGATTTTGTGAAGTTAGGGGTCCGATGCTGAGACTTTCTGGAAATCTCACTACGGTGAGAATGAGTGCCACCGAGGTGAGATTTTACCATGACACCAATATCATAGGGAAGAAGATTAAATCTGGTGTTTCATGTTGGCAACCGTCCCCGACTCATACAAAACGACATGGAAGCCTCAATACAATGGGATAACATATTGGAGAGCTGGAGAAGACAACAAGAAGCGGGAATCCCAGAGAGGATCGTCACGATTACGAGTTTAACTCTTTTCTTCACAGTTTATCTCTTATTTATGGATATATCGAATAGTTTAAGTCTCTAGTTTACTGTGAGAGGGTAAAGATCTCTTTGCTAGGACACGAATTGGATACCTTGGGTTAGCTTTCGGATTTAATTCTTACGGGATTTTGATTCACACCATTCTAGCTTAATTCTTGATTTAGAAGTTGTTCATGCTTTATAGTATCCAGTTCTATTTTACGGGATACGATGACTTGGTCGTAAGAGTCTAATCAAATATTTCACTTACAGTAAACACGATTGGTTCGCTGAGTAAATCGAATTAGGCACCTATAAAAACAGTCAGTTGCGACCAACAGGGGTGTAGAAATGGGAACGTGAAGTAGACATTAAAACATAAAGCTCAAGTATGGTTAGTTAATCGCTTGCGACGACATATCTATTTATTTCTAGTTGTAGGAGTGGTTGTCTACTACCGTGGATACTTGTTCGAACAACTTGCTAGCTTAGGCTATGTTCATTTGTCAGAAAAGATATATGGGAAAATGATTCCCGGGAAATTTATAAGAAATGAAAGAAAGGATAATAAAATGTCTAGAAATTTAGTTTCTCACGTGTGTTCATTTCATAAGAAAGTATGTGGGAAAGTAGGTAGTAATACAACTTTCCTGCAAAATTATGCGCTTTTTTTTAGGGAAAAATTATGTGTTTTTATGAGGACAAAATATGAAGGAAAATGTGATGTAGGACGAGATTTATGGAAAATATCGTCGAAAACAGGAAGACAGTTTCGGTCAGTCAGAAAAATCAGAGGCAGAATCGAAGGTATTGGATTCATCATCGAACCATACCTTATTTTGAGTGGAAACGACGCTCTGAGAAGAACCCGTGACTTTAGTCACGGGAACCATGCCAGTTTTGTCAAATTCAGTCATCTTGACCTTCAAATCAGCGTTTTTACTATTTTAGGAAAGATTTGATTTAATTATTTCTCATAGTAGGAAACTCCAATTGACATTCCGTCAATTGGGTTGATCTTAGAATATTCTGAATTATTAGAATATATTGTTAGCTTGTTTTTGCCATTTTGGGTATTTTTTACGTTTTTTAGCGTTTAGGCTATTTAAATCATTGTAGGCCTTTGGCCAAAGGAACCTTTTCAGCTTTATCAATAAAATTTCACTATTCTCATGTTTGAGATTTATTTTTACTTTACGAATATTGTCGTTTGACGTATTTGAACGCTTCTATTCTGCGTCAAGTGGTATCAGAGCAAGGTTTGCCTTGTTCAAATGCCCGGTGGCAAAGTTAGTAGTGAGACCCCTGTTGACGTTGGTCGCAGGTTGGATTCCTTAGAGGCAGGGTTGCAAGAGTTGCGCGGCGTGGTTGAAGATATACGTAAAACTATTCGCAAGGAGATACATCGGCGCAACCTCCTACCTGTTAGGGTAGCCATCGACAGGAATAACATTCATGGGTTTGCCCATGAACGTCCTGTTGAACACTGTTTGGCAGTTCCTGGGAGACACATTCAAGGAAGATCAATTGTTCCAAAGAACAATATACGAGCAAAGGAGATTGAGGTAAAATCTAGTGTCACGTCTTATTATTCCCCCGAAATTGATTCATCAATATCAAAGGAGAATGACGAGAGTTTTAAATATGAGGAAATTGAGGAAAATCAGGTTGGCTATGATCTTGTCGGAGACAAAATAGTTGAAAGTTTTGATCAAACGGATGTTGACAATAAGGATGTGGTAATTGAAGACATGACAACAATTTTTCAAGATACTACGAATGAAGATTCTTCAATGCAGAAATTGACCACAACTATCACCGTTGAAGTTGTTGATTTTATTGGTGTTGAGAATTTCTATTATTCGTCACCTTTATTAGTTGGAATTGTAAACAAGATGAAGTCTGAAGAAAAAAAGCAGATTTTGAAGACTTTCAACAAGATGGTAAAGATGAAGATCAGATGTGAAAAAATCTCAAAATATCTCATTGTTTGGTATGGGTGGTTTCAGTTTTCAAGATTGAACTCGAGGACGAGTTCTTTCCAAGAAAGGGTGACAACCTGGCTCTGATACCACTTGACGCAGAATAGAAGCAAAAGAAAGTCAAACGACGTTCTTAGATAGGTAAAAGAGATCTCAAGAGCTGAGAAACTCGAAATTATGATTCAGAAGGGAAAAACTGTCTTTGCCCGTAGGCTACATGCTGCTTAAATAGCAGAAAACCCTAATTACTGCCAAAAATAGTAAAAAGTAAAAATATCCCAAAATCCTGCCACTAACTAAGGACGAGATTCTAAGACAGTCCCAATTTGCGGAATCGCAAAAGGAGTTGTCAATCTCGAGTTATTACGCGATAAACTATTACCAAAAATAGTAAAGAAAACAGAAAAACTGCCATTTGACACCCTAAACGATCTCGGATCGCCGAAAACAGACGTTGGCAAGCGCCGGAGGCACTTGGTTGTTTCTGTCTAGCGATTCTGCATCAAATAAGGGTGTACCCATCCTGAACGGGTCACGTCGGTTCTGCGTCAAAATGTTTCCTGCAGGAAAATTAATACGGTGGGTTCCACAACTTTCCTGCACAACTGAAAACGCATGCAAGAAAACGAAACAATTTCAATTTTCCTTTTCCCTCACTTTCCTTCACTTTCTTGACAGGTGAACCGTTTCGTGAATCATAAAAAATATCGAAAAGTTACTCTAGCGTCCCAACGAGGAGTCCTAATGCTCTTCCCTTGATTTATTTTTGTTGAGAAAATTATTCCCTATATTCATTAATCATTTACTTTTAGTGTTATTTTCGTTCTTGTGCCCAACAATTTCAATCCACATCTACAATTTTAAATGTTGGCAATTCGATTATCAATCTAACTAGTTTGTCTCCCCGATTCTTTTGTGCTCGATATCAATAAAGTCCAGTCTCAAGCCCAAAGTTGCCTTGCCTATTGGGCCTCAAGCCCAATCCACTTAGTCTACAATTATTCTCTTCAGTAATGTACTTAGCCCAATCCATATAAGGGCAAAACCTAGCTAGGTTTATTTCCTACCGTGAGATCTATTTACCGTACATACTACCGCGACATTGTATTTATAGGCCTTTTTCTCTTGAGATGAATACACTGTACATTTCATTTTCTCTCTCTACCTCCATTCTCTATGCCTTATCTCTAAAAACCCTAAGGGTTCTTTCATGGTATCAGAGTCTTATGGCTCTCGCCGCCGCTTCTCTGGCGTCTCCCCCACTTTACCTCCTCTCTAATATACACAATCTTCTCCCATTTAAACTTGATTCCACCAATTTCGTTTTGTGGAAACATCAAATCACTGCTATTTTTCGCACCCACTCTCTGTTTGGGTATCTCAATGGATCTTCACCTTGTCCTGGCGAGTTTATCACCCAGGTGGCTGGTAGCCAATCCGGCTTTCACATCCTGGGTTCTTCACGATCAAGTTGTCTTATCGATTCTCTATGCTACTCTCTCTCAAGATTCCTTGACTCTGGTTATTGGATCCAGCACCTCTCGAGAGGTTTGGCTGGATCTTGAACGACGTTATGCCTCTTTGTCTCGATCCCACATCTTGCAGTTGAAATCTGATTTGCAATCTGTCAAAAGGGGTCTTCCTCCATTGATCTGTACATGAAACACCTCAAGACCCTTCGAGACAAGCTGGCGGTCTCCTCGGTGGTAATTGATGATGAGGACATGCTCTTGTACACCCTGGTCGGCCTTCCGGTCGAGTACAACGCCTTCAGATCCTCCCTCCACATCAGATCTGAGGCTTTATCCTTTGAAGAGCTTTATGTTCTTCATCGTTTTGAAGAACAGATGCTGGAATCTAAAACTCCGGCGCTGGAATCTAATACTCCGGCGCCCCATCTATCTTCTCCGACTGCCTTCTTCATCTCTCACGGTGGTCGTGGTGGCCTTCAATCTTCTAGAAATCATGGTTCGGTTCGATCTGGTTACCGCGGAGGTGGGCGATTTGATTTCCAGGGCGGCCGGTCGGGTTACGGATTTGGGGTCCAAATTCATCGGGTTCAAGCTATGGATCCGGATCCGGGTATGGTTCCGGCTACGGATCCGGGTCAAGATCAGGTTCAGGTCGCGGGTCCTCTTGTTCGGTAGCTCCGGTTCAAGGGGGCGGTACTCTGGTTCGGGTCGTGGTGCATCCGCTCACATAAACTGCTTGATTTACAGGTATGATTTTCATTCAGCTATCGACTGCTATCATCGTATGGATTATGCGTACCAAGGCAAACACCCACCAGAGCAGATCTACGCCATGGATGCCTCCACCTCTTCTCAGCAGCCGCCGGTCTCGGACCTCTGGTTAACTGACACTGGAGCTTCAAACCCATGACCGCCGACTTCAACAACCTCTACACCGCCGGTAACGGTTCTTCTCTTCTTATCCAACACTCCGAACTGCCTATCTTACCACTTCTAATTCTACTTTTACTCTTTCTAATACATTACACGTACCACACTTATCTGCAAATTTACTTTCGGTACACAAGTTTTGCACATACCACAATGTTAGATTTATTTTTGATAAAGACCTGTTTTACATTCAGGACAAGGTTACGGGGGCAACCCTTTGCCCCCTCTCTTCTGTCTCTCTTCAACATGGTCATCAAGCTTATTGGGGTCAACGTGTCAAGTCTCAGTTGTGGCACTCTCGTATGGGAAACCCCTCTGCTTCTGTCTTGTCTAAATGTGTTACTTGTTTGAAACACTCTGTTAATTATGTTGGTTCTCTTTGTGAAGCATGCCTTGCTGAAAAATTATCTCGACTCCTTTATATTGTTTATGTTACTTCTGTTGCTACCCCCTCTTCACAGTTATGTTTGGGGGCATGAATCCTCACTATCATATCATGGATTCACATTTTTAGGTGTTATTTATTGATGATTTTTCTCATTTTACATGGTTGTTTCCTCTTAAAGTTAAATCTGAAGTACATTATGTGTTCATGACATGTAAAAAGTTTGTTGAAAAATTACTTGGGTATGATATAAAGATTATGCGTTCTGACGTTGGAGGTGAATTCATAGCTTATACTTTTCAAAAAAAATTAAGTGATCATGGAATATCGCATGAAAAATCATGTCCTTATACGCCCCAACAAAATGGGCTAGCTGAAAGAAAACACCGTCATATTATAGAAACTGCAGTCACATTCTTACAAACTGCTTCTTTACCCCATCGATTTTGGTATCATGATGTTGCAACTGCCACTTATTTGATAAATCGCATGCCTAGTAAAGTAACTTCACACAAATCACCGTATGAACTTCTATTTCATATTAAACCAGATTACTCTCATTTAAAAGTTTTTGGCTGTGCTTGTTTTCCTCGATTGACTCCACTAAATTCATCTAAACTTGATCCCAAAACGCGTAAATGCATCTTACTTGGTTATGCTTCTGGATATAAAGGATATCTTTGCTGTGACAAATCTTGTAACAAATTTTATATAAGTCATGATGTGGTGTTTGATGAATTTTCTTTCCCTTATGCCTCTGTTCCTACTACTGCTGATACATCTACATCTTCTACTTCCTCTCATTTTCCTTTTACTGTTTCAGGTTTTACTCATCACAACAGTGGTGTCCCTTGTTCTGGTCCTATACCAGACACCCCCAATCGGAGGGATATGGAGGTGAGCACCCATCTGGTGACTGTGATTCTCCACCATTGTCCACTGCTTGTCCCTTAACAGATACTACTAAATATACTATTGGTTCATATGATGGCAGAAGCACACCACCAGCTTCTGGAATGGCTCCACATTCCCCTGTGATGATTCCCCCTCCTCTCTACACCAATGCTCATCCTATGCAAACACACAGCAAGTCCGGTATCACTAAAAAAAACTTGTGTATCATGCTATTCCTTCTACTGCTTCTTCTTCCTTTGCTTTATCTTCTGTTTTACATTCTTCATTAGAACCAACTTCTTATATGGAAGCTGCAAAACATTAGCAGTGGCGTGATGCCATGACCGCTGAATTTTGCAGTCTCCAAAAACAGAATACTTGGACTTTAGTCCCCTTACCCTTACATGCTAATCTTATTGGGAACAAATGGGTTTTTAAGACAAAGTTCAACCCAGATGGGTCTGTTGCTCGCTATAAAGCTCGCCTCGTGGCTAAAGGTTTTCATCAAACCCCAGGGGTTGATTATGATGAAACCTTTAACCCCCTAGTGAAACATGCTACTGTTAGATCGATTTTGGCCCTTGCTACCTCCTTTTCTTGGCCATTGCAACAATTAGACGTTAAGAATGCCTTTCTTCATGGGTTTCTTCGCGAAACAGTGTATATGCAACAACCTACTGGTTTTACTGATCCCAAATTTCCCAAGCATGTTTGTCCTTCATAAGTCGATATATGGCCTAAAACAAGCCCCTCGGGCTTGATTTGAGCGCTTTACATCTCATCTTCTGTCTCTTGGTTTTGTGGCTTCTCATGCCGACTGTTCACTTTTTATCTTCACAACAACAACCGTCTCACGGTCCTCTTGTTGACGACATTATTATTACCGGGAATGATATTCCCTACATTAATACTATGATTAGTAAACTTGGAACTCAATTTGAGATGACCAATCTTGGTCTCCTCACTTACTTTCTTGGCTTACAAATACGCCGAAGCTGACAAGGCATTAGCATTACTCAAGAAAAATATATTTGTGACTTATTGCAACGATTTAATATGTCCAATTGCAAGCCTAGTCCTACCCCGCTTGCTGGTGGTGTGAAATACCATGTTCTCCAAGGGGATCTTCTATCAGATCCTACCCCCTTTAGACAGCTTCTTGGAAGCTTGCAATATATCACCTTTAGTCGTCCCGATATCGCCTTTGCGGTGAACCATCTATGCCAATTTATGCATGCACCTACACAATTGCATTTTAGTTGTGCCAAACAGATTTTACGTTACTTGCAAGGAACCAAAAACCATGGTTTATTTTATAAACAAGGCCACTTACCATTACAAATCTTTACTGAGTCTGACTGGGCCGGAGACTCCACTGACCGGAGGAGCAATACGGGCCTGGTTGTGTTTCTTGGGCCCAATCCGGTCCATTGGGTTTCAAATAACCCACTATAGCCCCCTCTTCTACCGAGGCAGAGTATCGGGCCCTAGCAACTGATGCAGCCGATTTGTCCTGGTTTAGACAACTGTTGCATGATTTCCGTTTTCGTTTACCGGAACCACCTCTCATTTGGACTGATAACTTATCCGCTCTTGCTTTAACTAACAATCCTATATTTCACGCTCGCACTAAACATATTGAAATAGACTATCATTATGTTCGCGATCAATCTCTTTTAGAACATCTTACTGTCGTCCCTCTTTCCACTGCAGATCAAATAGTGGACGTGTTCACCAAAGCCCTAACTGCTGCTCATTGAAGGACACAAAAATAAACTCATGGTTTGCATTCAACCACTATGAGTTTACAGGAGGGTAATAAAGTTCAGTCTCAAGCCCAAAGCTGCCTTGCTTATTGGGCCTCAAGCTTAATCCACTAAGTCTACAATTATTCTCTTCAATAATGTACTTAGCCCAATCCATATAAGGGCAAAACCTAGCTAGGGTTATTTCCTACCGTTAGATCTATTTACCGTACGTCCTATTGTTGGCTGACATTGTATTTATAGGCCTTTTTCTCTTGAGATGAATACACTGTACAATTCATTTTCTCTCTACCTCCATTCTCTCTATCTTCTCTCTAAAAACCTTGAGGGTTCTTTCAGATATTACCTGGGACATTTTGAATTTCTACCGCAGTCAACAACTATGAACTTACGGTTTGAGTCGATCAATGGTGATATCGGTCGGTGTGCAAAATTAGTGGATAAGTTCAATGGTACATCTATCACATTCTCGGAGGAGTGAAAACGCGTCAGCGTACGATTTTGCAAAGCAGTTTCAAAAAAAAAAGTTTAGATGAATTTCGATCTTTTACTTAAAAGCCCATTATGGGCTGCTGATGTATGGGTTCCACATGATATGGGCCAAAAAGCTCATCAATACAACTTGGTCCTTTTATCGCTAAATAAAACTATTGAAATGTGTATTGTTAGAGTACAGGGCCCAAATTAAAGGGCTGCATAATTAGCGGTGTAACAGTTTTTTCTTTTTTCTAGAAGAGGTGTAACGTAATTTTTAATTTCCACTTTCTACAATTAAGTTACATTTTCAAAGTTTCTCACAAAAAATTTACATTTAAAATTACTTTTTTGTTTTAACTTTTGTGACTGCTACCCAGACTATAAATTCTAGAGTTATTTCTCGGCTATATTACATCAAATAAGATGGAATTAATGCTTCAGATGATAACAGTAAAACAAGATGTTACAAGGTGTGAAAATTGTTATCCCATTGTAATTCAGATGAAATTACTACCTTTCTTTGAGTGTTCATTTGTCCACCAAACGAATTGTTAATGAGCAGTGGATGTTATTCTTAGCTAAGCATTTCAAAGAATTCGATGAAGACATGTACGGTTGAATCTTTGTGTTTTTTTGTAGTCTTGTAATCTTAAAAGATGCTAATTATGTATTTTTTTGCCTAGTACGCAGTGATAATATAAATCCTGTAGAACTCGTGGTCTCACTCATGCATTACCACTAATTAATTACTTGATCAATCTTCTAGAGGAACAATGTGCTTATAAGTTGACCGCGGCTGCTTGACTCATGTGTTTTCACGTCAATTAAAAACTAAAACTCGGAGTGGCAGTCAAGCCAAGCTCTCTATAACTTTTAATTTGCTAAATATCTCTGCGAGTTGTTAATCATATTTTGTTTACCAAATTAGTGGCATTGAACGCGCTTATCATAAAATAATACGCACTCAGCTTCTCTTACTTGATTCGCCCATTATCTAAAATTACTATAAGTTAAACAACAAGTTGATGTTTATTTTTCCATTTGCTGGTGTTGAATCATCCACTACTAGTTGGAAAAGAACAATTTAAATATATGTTGTAATTTCAGCTATGTTATTATGTTTTTGACTCTTACTGAGTGGTGTTTGCTTCTGACTAATTCAACCTATTTTCGGCTAATTGAAATGAGATTGTCTGATAAACTAATTAGGTTAGATCAGAGCAAGGAAATGAGTGGACTTTTCTTGGATTATATATAAATAATTGCTCAAATTTGAAACTTAAGGGTGCTGACTGACGAAAGACATTTTTTTTCTCTTGGTATTGACTAGATTTTGAGTTCAACTCTTTTATTTATTTGTTTCCCAAGAGAGATATTTAGTAGTTGAGTAAAAACCACGTCAGTGATACAATTTATTGATTGACACATAAGTATAAGAGAGAGATCGACAATGTATAATATCTTGTCGTGCTCTCCAATTAATCCTTAACAATTAATCTACCTAATAGTGAGTTTGCAAACTGGTTAACATTCACATCTATCTTTTTCCACAATCCATGTACCAAATGAAGAAATAACTACATGTGCACTAGATATCTTACTAAATGTAATATGCATTTTTAAGGTTAAAAGGGATTTCGGATAAAGACTAAGCGTCACAAAAGAGTTCATAACCACATGCATCATAAGACAATTCACTAATTAAGTAGTCATCACATCAAAAATCTCAAAGCCATGTGACAAGATTAAGAAGAGTATAGTTCTCTACTATTTGCCTAATTAGATGGTTTGACTTGGGATTTGAGTACCACATTCACACTTGATTGTTTCACCACAAACAGCCATATTATTTGATCAGTAATAGAGAATACGAAACTTAATATGGTCACACAAAATAATGGATACAATTAAGTTTATTTTTGGAAGTGTGGTTGCAATGTTTTAGTTTTTGTATATACATTAATTATTTAATCCATTATTTCAATAATAAATTGTCAAATAATCATATCTAGCGGGAGAAAAATTGTAAATTGTCAACTGTATATACATGATAATTATATAGATAATATTAAAGGATACATTTATATGATTCATATATTACGTGCTATTATAAATGGTCAAATCATTTGACACATATTTTATTTTTATTTTGAGAATCTACATATATATTACATTACAATATTTTCTTAGAATACATTAGAATATAAAATAATACACATACATAACAAATTTCACGTCAATTAAAAAAACTTACACATCAATTATATAAATTAAACGAGGCTACTCTAAAACATATGGGGTAAAACTCTCCATGTCCATGCTCCAACGGTTAAACTCATCAAGGCCACTATTAGCTCTAGCTTGGCTTGTTTAGCCTTTACTCCCTACGTTCTCTCTTATATGAGCAGATACTCTTAATGGTGCAAATTCTTTTAAAATTTACTAGAAAGACGCTAACGTTAACTATTACCCTTTACAAAGTTACATTAGAATTGAGAGAATACGCAGTTTAAGATCGACACGAAAGAAACATAGAATGTCTTCCTCATAGTGGAAACCATGATGGGCATTTTCTTAGTTTCTTACGGGGAGGGTTAGCAATCTACACATATAGAGAAATGCATATAAATGGTTCAAGCAAGTTTTGTGAGAGAAGATAAACAATTTAAAACTTTTAGCTATATATATGCCATATTTGTGGTTGAGAGAGGCTCTTTATGTTTTGTAACTTTCGTTTTCAGCACAAAGCTTTCACGGAAGTGATTAGTGAAGGACATGGTATGCATGTGTATCAATCAGCCCATAATAGTTGAATTAAGAACTGATCAAGAAATTGATTGACTTAAATTGGATCGCATTTACTACTTATGTCTAGATTTATATTAATAGGGATTGAATGTTTAATATCAATCGATGTTTGCTTCTTGTTAACTATATTACTTTGTCTGTTAAATATCAGCAGGAAGAAGAAGAAGAAGAAGAAGAAGAAGAAGAAGAAGAAGAAGAAGAAGAAGAAGATACTAAAAATTGCATGAAAGAGCTTATACAGAGGAAACTTGAGTTCGGAGAACTAAGGGCGGATTATTAATATAAGTAATATATCTAAGAAAATTATTGAGATGATTTTACCAAACACACAAATATTAAAATAATTCACCAAATTACAGCATTGCGCGCCATGCATGCAGTCCAGAGCTGCAGCAGAAAATGAGAGGGATTTATCACCTATTCCAAACTCGTGTTCTAATAATTTAAAAAAAAATGTAGTTGTTGGGGATGATTCAAACCCTAGCTACAGTTCGGCAAAGCCACGGCTAGGACAGTGGCGGCTAGGCAATGGTGGCGGCTTGGGTTCAAGTTTGGAATTGGGCTTCTTCAAGACCTTTTGGAATTGCTTTGGGAGCAAGTTATGGATTGTAAGCCTATATAAAGGCTATAGGCATGGCTCATACTTTATTTGGTGTATCGTGGATTGTAACTGGGTTTCTCACATCAATCAATTCAGTACGTTTTCACCGTGGACGTAGCTAGTCTCAAAACTAGTGCACCATGTTAAATATGTGTGTGGTCTTTCTCTTCTCATTTTCTAACGCTCTCTCGATACGTTTGCTTATAACAAACTGGTATCAGGGCTTGGTCAAGGGGATCAACAGTTTTAACAAACATGTATCAGAGCTTAGGTTAGAGTTTCGTGATGAGTGATGTCAAATTCCATTAAGATGAAGATCGATCAGTATGATGGAAATAATGGGTTTAGCTTGTGGAAGATAAAGATGTGTGCTTTCTTGAAGAGACAAGATATTTGGCTGACATTAGCTAACAAGATGGGTGTTTATACAAACACACCGGAATTTGTGAAGATGGCGGAGAAGCCGCATGCGACGATCATGTTGTGCCTCGTGGACGACGTGATCACTGGGGTCGCAGGTCGGGAGACGACAGCTGGCTTATGGTCAAAGTTGGAGAAACTATATATGAGAAATTGGTGGCCAACAAGTTCTTGCTGAAGCAACAACTATTCAGACTACGAATTTCGGAAGGTACGCATATTGGTTATTACTTAGAAAATTTGAACACTATCTTGCTCGAACTCCGCAACAGTGAGGAGATTGTAAGTAATGTTGAAGCGGCCTTGGTATTGTTGGTGTTTCTTCCTTCATCATATGAGTGTTTCGTACAGTCTTTCATTGTTGAGAAAGATAAGATAACCCTAGAGGAAGTTTGGTCGGCGTTGCACACTAGGTAATTGAGGCACAAGGTGGCACGAAAGGACGATGATGGCTCTGGAAATTTGATGGTCCAAGGAGGATAATGTAAGGAAGATAGGAGATATGCAGGATCTAACTTACTACAAGACGTATGTGCTTTCTGCAAGAAGAAAGATCATTGGAAGATGGAGTGTCACAAGAACCGAGGACTTGTATGCTATGCTGCAGTTGAAGGTGGAGGAACGTCCGAGGAAGACCTCTTTCTTTAGACCCCGTGTGGGAATTTTGTTCTACATGGTGTGGAGCATTAGCTCGTGCCTTTTTGGCACGCGATTGATTGGTAGCGCGATTTTGTGCGGGCATTGGTTATTGTTTTCGGGCGCATTGGTGCGGTTCGTGGCGCAGTTGGCATGAAACAATTGGGACACTTGTTGCTAAGTGCAATTGTTATTGTTAGAAATATCTTCTATCATGGTGCATTGGTTTGGATTTTATTGGGATGCATTGGTCATTGCGTTTATTGGGACGCATCGTCTTGGCGCTTGTTGGGGGGAGCATTCGAGATATATTCAATACTGCAATTCATAATACATTCTTTTGGTTGGATTGGTGAGAGAAGCACCGGATTGATTGCTAAGGTGTTTGAATTAAGGTATAGATTTTCTGGGGATGATTCAAACCCTAGGGTCTGGCAAATCGGCGGTAGTGATAACTCCACATTAGGAGTTATATTGTTTATGATCCATGACCTTTTTGCGAGCGTTTTGATGTATTTATGTGAGAAATTGACCAAATCCGGGTTGTATTGAGCATACTTGAGTTATTGAGCTTTATTTCATAATCCGGGCGTTTTTCGTATGATTTATACATTGTTTATCGCATGTGATCTTCCGGTATGTTTTCGTGTTGTGTATTTCAGGAACCGGGAGCTTGGAGCGATGATTTTGGGGCGGAAACGAACTTCGGAACACAAGCTAGCTCAAGGATATGCTCGGGAATGAAGAGGAGAAAAGAAGACGCTAAAACGAAGAAAAGTTGGAAAAGTCACACAGGACCAGCCTGCACTCTTTTCGATGCCCAGGAAAATCTACAAGGAATTTTGAAGCAAGGCTTGCGGCATTGGAAAGTAGACATCCGTAGCTTTCCAACGGTATATGGTAGGCCCGAAGACGAGTCCGTATGAGGGAGAAACAGCCCGCGCAAAATCAGCAAAGAATTCTGCCCGGGAATTACAAAGTAGAGGGGCTGAAGTGCAATTTCGGCATATTTTCATTAAAAAACGTGCTCAGCTGGTAGAAAACGGGGAGAACGACCTAAGAGAGGGTTATTGACGCATCTTTGAAGATTTTGGAGCTAGGGAAGAAGGGAGAACAAGCTTGGAGCAAGGATCATCAACTACATTGAAGATTCAAGCGTTTGATCATCTTTTCTTCTTCTATTCTTCATGAACTTCACTATTTTGATTATGTTGAACCATATTATGTCTAGCTAAACTTCTCAAGCTAGGTGATTGATGAGAAACTAGGGTTTGTTGGATGATTTTCCGGATTTTGGACATGATACATGCGCTTGCTTAAAGTTTATGAATGTTCTAGTTATCCTACATATTCTTGTACTTCATTCTTAGTATTCTTGGCTTGATCACCCTTAGGATACTAGTCGTTGAGATTGTTGCACGAAAGTGAACTTTTTGATACATGTTAAAGAATATTGTAGGTAATCTTGTAGTTTCTTGAGACCGAGAGGAGATAGAAACTTGATTAATCGTGTGAGGGTAGTTTCAATTGATTTTTGTTAGAACTTAGTGAATTCGGTGGACCGATAGGACCCGGTGAACAAGCCTAAAAAAATCAGTTAGATTGTAGTAGTAGACGGAGGTGGACCGAGAGGACCCGAAATCTATTACTTACACAAATTCACGTGAGATCGAGAGAAGATCGTGATGAGCATTACCCGATATAACTAGAATGTGAGTAGAGTGTTTCGTGCATAATTCCGGAAATCATTAACAACCCTAGGGACATCAATTGCCTAGTTCTTTCTCATTAATTGAAATCAAATCACCATTTATTTTTTTGTTAAAAGTGAAAATTCTCCAAAAATATTTAGTTAGTTGTTATTTAGTTTAAGTCATTTGTTTGTGGGTGACGAACCTTCAAATCCAAACACCATTTTTACCGGCTACTTAGATCTCCTATAATTACTTTCTAGTTAGCTAATAATCGTAAATTCCCTTGGGTTCGATACTCGGAGTCGTAAAATACTCCTAATACTACTTGACCGTATACTTGCGTTTAAGCGCGTTAAGAATTCGCGTCAAGTTTTTGGCGCCGTTGCCGGGGAACTTTAACGGTTTATTAGTTAGTAGAAATTGATTTAGGATATCTCATTTATTTTTTTGTTTAATTAGCTATTTGTTTTCTCATTTGTATTTGATTTTTGCTTTTCAGGTCGTCAGTGTATGCCCAGGATCCCTAGAGAACTTGTGCCCCCACTTGAAGACCCGGAACAGTTATTCAGAGATCAGAGGAGAAGACAGAAACAGAGCAAGATGGGTGATCAATTGACCTACGCGCAACTCAATGAGAAAATGGAAGAGTTGGCGAAACAGTTGAATGATCGCAACACTCAGACACCATACAACAAGTCTGGGCAGGCGATTGTGGAGAAATTTCAGACGTCCACGTATGGACACAATCCGGCAATTGTAGTGCCAGACATACAGGCTGAGCATTTCGATCTCAAGCCAGCTACGATCCAGACAGTCACCAATCAGTTCCAGTTTTATGGGAACAAGGATGAGGATCCCAACGATTTCATTGGGAAGTTCAATGCTTATATCAAGACTGTGAAGTATAAGAACGTGACTCCAGAGGCGTTGAAACTTATCCTATTTCCTTATTGTTTGAAAGGTGCAGCTGAGAAGTGGCTTGAGTCGAGAGCTCCGGATTCAATCACTACATGGGCTCAATGTGTGGATGAATTCATGGCAAAGTTTTACCCAGTTCAGCGGGTGATTCAGTTACAAGGTGATATCCTTGGTTTTCAGCAGCAGGCCCATGAGACCGTGGTAGAGGCGTGGGATAGATTTATGCATTTGATCAGGAAGTGCCCAAATCACGATTTTGGGGACTACAAAATTTTGCAGGTCTTCTACCATGGCTTAGAACGCCATAACCAGGAGTTAGTTAACAGGGAAGCTGGAGGAAATTTCATGTATTCAGTTGACAAAGAGGGAGCATTTGCACTTATGAAACAGCTAGCCAAGCAGGATACACAGTTTTATGATTCTAGAAGACTTTCGGCATTGCCTGAGGCTAAGGATAATGAGTGGAAGGATGGGATCAGCAAGATGGTGTCAGATTTGGCCAAGCATGTTTATAAGGACAAGAAGACAGTAGCAAGTGTTGAGGAGCCAGAATATGATGCAGCAATGGCACACATGGAAAATGAGGATTTGAACTATGTGGGGGCACACGGACAAAGGCAGAACTGGAATCAAGGGAACTACAGGCCAGGCACGAGAGATCATCCAGGATTCAGGTATGGGGATCAGTCTGGAGCAACATATGCACCGGGGTTCCAGCATAGACCACAGGTTTCGCAGGCTCCACCAGCAGCTGATGCAACACCAAGTTCAGAAATCTCTGTGTTGACAAAGGCATTGGCGCAATTGAGTGAAAACATGAATACTATGACCACCAATGTGAACAACATGTCCACGCAGGTTACTGCTGTGTCTGCGGATTTACAGGCTACGAAGACTTCTCTTCGTTCTCTTGAGGTACAGGTGGGTCAGATTGCTACTCAGCTCTCATCTAGAGCTCCAGGTTCTTTGCCTTCCAACACGGAAGAAAATCCTCGTCAAATTAATGCAATCACTACTCGAAGCGGGGTTGCATTGAAAGATCCGCCATATCCCACTCATGCTAGAGCCGATGCTTCTAAGGCCAAAGAGCATGAGATATTTGATGATGATACTAATGTCGTGATCCCCCAATCAAAGGGCGCGACGGATGAGGAGGCGGTGAAAGACAAGGATGAGGTACGTACTGATACTACTGTTTCTAAGGCAGTTCCATATCCTTTGAGAACGAGAAAGAGGGATGATTCTAGAGATTTTCAGAGGTTTATTGATATATTCAAGAAGGTGGAGATTAACATTCCTTTTGCAGAGGCTATCTCTAAAATGCCTACATATGCCAAGTTTCTCAAGGATATTCTTTCAGGAAAGAGACGCATGAGTGATTTTGCACAGGTGAATTTGACTGCTGAGACTTCTGAATGCGTCAGGAATGGATTGCCTAAGAAGAAGAAAGACCCTGGGAGCTTTGTGATACCGGTTACTCTTGGTGATTCTCTCACTATGACTGCATTGTGCGATTTGGGGGCAAGCATCAATTTGATGCCCTTGTCCGTATTCAGGAAGCTAGGTGTGGGGGAGCCTCGTCCCACCCGAGTTACCTTGCAGATGGCTGACAGGTCGATCCGTAGAGCATATGGGGTGATTGACGACATTTTGGTCAAAGTTGGCACTCTTATCTTTCCTGCAGATTTTGTCATCTTAGACATAGAGGTTGGTGAAGTACCTCTCATTCTTGGCAGGCCCTTCCTAGCTACAGGAGAGGCTATTATTCATGTGAAGAGTGGAAAGCTATCTATGCAGATCAATGATGAAAAAGTGGTCTTCGATGTGTTCAAGGCAATGAAAATGCCTTCATGTTATAATTATGAAGATTGCTTTAGCGTAGAGATCTTTGATGATGATATGGGAGATGAGGAAGCTAAATTGATGTGGGAGGAAATTGATGGAATGTACAAGGATGAAGATCAGAGCCCTCCCATGGATTTGTGTCACATGAGCAGCTGGACCAAGCTGGATTTATATGAGCAAGGGGAGCAGAAGTTAGCTCTTGTTCCTTCACTCAAGTCACCACCCGTGCTTGAGTTGAAGCCATTGCCTAGCCATCTCAGGTATGCTTTTCTTGGTGTTGATAACACATTGCCTGTAATTGTCTCTTTTGTTTTATCTCAGGCACAGGAGGAGCAGCTTTTGGATGTGCTAAGGAAGCATAAGGGAGCAATTGGATGGACTATCGCAGATATAAAGGGGATCAGCCCCGTCTATTGCCAGCACAAGATTCGGGTTGAAGAAGGAAAGAAGCCAGTGATCCAAGCACAGCGGAGATTGAATCCGCATATGAAAGAGGTGGTGAGAAAAGAGGTCATGAAGTGGCTAGAGGCTGGTATTATTTTTCCGATCTCAGACAGCACTTGGACTAGCCCGGTCCAGTGTGTGCCTAAGAAAGGAGGAATGACTGTGGTAGAGAACGACAAGCATGAGCAGATTGCTCAACGGACAGTTACTGGATGGCGTGTGTGCATGGATTACAGGAAGCTGAATGAAGCCACGCTCAAGGATCACTTTCCGTTGCCGTTTATTGATCAGATGCTTGATCGTTTGGCTCACCACGAGTACTACTGCTTCTTGGATGGATATTCAGGCTACAACCAGATAGCCATTGCTCCAGAAGACCAGGAGAAGACCACTTTTACATGCCCCTATGGTACATTTGCGTTCCGCCGCATGCCATTTGGGTTATGTAATGCACCGGCTACTTTCCAGCGGTGTATGATGGCCATCTTCTCGGACATGATTGAGAAGCATTTAGAGGTTTTCATGGACGACTTCTCCTTATTTGGTGACAGTTTTGAGGACTGTCTACATCATCTCGGCCGTGTCTTGGTTCGTTGTGAAGACACTAATCTCGTGCTTAATTGGGAGAAGTGCCACTTCATGGTCAGAGAGGGGATAGTTCTTGGTCACAAGATTTCACGCAGAGGTTTGGAGGTTGATCAAGCGAAGGTAGAGACAATCAAGCGACTCCCTTATCCGACTTCATTGAAGGGGGTCAGAAGCTTCTTGGGACATGCAGGTTTCTATCGCAGGTTTATCAAGGACTTCTCGAAGATCTGCAAGCCTTTGTGTGAGTTGCTAGGAAAGATGTCCCGTTTGTGTTTGATGAAGCGTGCAAGAAGGCCTTTGACTTTTTGAAGGAACAGCTCACCTCAGCTCCTATCATCACAACTCCGGATTGGAGTTTGCCATTTGAGCTCATGTGCGATGCCAGTGATTTCGCCATTGGAGCAGTATTGGGGCAGCGCAAGGAAAAGGTATGCCATGTTATTTACTATGCTAGTAGAGTTCTTAATGAGGCTCAACTAAACTATGGCACTACTGAGAAGGAGCTTTTAGCTGTGATTTTTGCTCTTGACAAATTCCGGCCTTATCTTGTGGGATCGAAAGTGATTGTCTTTACAGATCATTCGGCGCTGAAATATCTTCTTGATAAGAAGGATGCCAAGCCAAGATTGTTGCGGTGGGTTCTTTTGATGCAGGAATTTGATGTTGAGATCCGCGACAAGAAGGGTGTTGAGAATGTGGTAGCGGACCACCTCTCACGACTTGAGAATGGAACGGTAGAGAAGGTGCCGATTCAAGAGAACTTTCCGGACGAGAGCTTGATGTCTTTGGGGGATACTGAGCCTTGGTATTGGGCAATTGCTAACTATCTCACTAATGGGAAGATTCCGGAAGAGTGGACAGTGCAGCAGAAGAAGCGGTTCTTATATGTGGTGAAGCAGTACTTTTGGGAGGATCCATATCTATTCAAGATGGGAGCTGACAACATCATTCGGAAGTGTGTGCCTACTCATGAGATCTATGATGTGATCAAGCAATGTCATGCAGCGCCTAGTGGAGGCCATTTTAGCGGTCCTCGCACCGCCATGAAGGTACTACAATCCGGTTTCTTTTGGCCTACTATATTTAAAGATTGTCATGATTGGGTTGCAGGATGTGATAGTTGCCAAAGAACGGGTAACATCTCCAAGCAAGATGAGATGCCAATGTCTGAATGGCTTGAGGTGGAGCCCTTCGATGTTTGGGGCATAGACTTCATGGGACCGTTCCCTCCTTCGTATGGTAATCTCTACATCCTCCTTGCTGTTGATTATGTGACGAAATGGGTTGAAGCAACTGCGTGCCCCAAGAATGATGCAGCAACTGTAGAGAAGTTTCTGAAGAAGCATATCTTCACTCGGTTTGGCACACCAAGGGCAATGGTGAGTGATGAAGGTTCACACTTCATAAACCGAGTGTTTGCCAGAGTCTTGAAGACGTACGGGGTGTCTATCCATAAGGTTTCCCTACCTTATCACCCCCAAACCAATGGGCAAGCCGAAGTTTCAAACAGGGAGATTAAGGGGATTCTTCAGAAAACCGTCAACACCGGACGCAAGGATTGGGCTGTGAAGCTGGATGACGCATTGTGGGCATACCGCACCGCATGGAAGACGCCATTGAACATGTCTCCGTTCCAGCTTGTCTTCGGTAAGGCGTGTCATCTTCCCGTTGAGTTAGAGCACAAGGTTTATTGGGCGATCAAGCGGTTGAACATGGATCCTGAGTTAGCAGGACAAGCAAGGAAGATGAAGCTTCTTGAACTTGAGGAATGGAGATTACAGGCCTATGATAGTTCCCGAATTTATAAGGAGAAGACGAAGAGATGGCACGACAGTCGTCTCAAACCGAAGGAACTTCGTGTGGGACAAAAGGTTTTGCTATTCAACTCACGCATGAAGCTCTTTCCGGGAAAGCTTCGTTCGAGATGGTCCGGGCCGTTCCGGATCCACCAAATCTATCCTTGGGGTGCGGTTGAGTTAGAAGATCCACATACGAATGAGTGTTTCCGCGTCAACGGAAGCAGAGTGAAACCGTACTTGGAATCCGCGCCAATTCCGGCCAAAGTGGATGTTATCTACTTTGACGAGCCGTGATCTTATTGAGGTAACTGGGTCGGGCCGTCGACCGTAAATTACAAAGCGCTTGTTGGGAGGCAACCCAACGTATTTTATGCATTAGTGTAGAGAGTGCGTTTTAAATACTATTGTGTGCGTTTTTAATTCCGTTTTGTTATCTGAGGGGTGAGAGAGCGAGAATTTGACATTTGAATTGAGTCTCCGCAGGATTACAGGTTATTACGCGATTCGGATTCCCCTTCTTGATGCGCGTAGACTCGCATGGAAATGCGCGCATCGGAGTTCGGACGTAAGAGAAAGGCGGAATTTGAACGAGAAAGACATGATCATGACGAGATTTCCGAGGATGTGGGAAGCTTGTCACGAAAAGTTGGCTCAAGAATAAAAAGAGGAACATGGAATTCAAGCTAAGGATCCTCGAAGATCAAGCAAAGGAAACGGATCAAAAAAAAAAAAAAAAAAAAAAAAAAAGTTCAGCCCCAGACTGGTCTTATGATCAGCCAACTGGTCATAAGACCACTTTTTACTTAGTCAAAATTTGAAAAACTAGCAAAATCAAGCTTCTGCTGGTCGCAGGACCAGTACCAGTGGTCGTACGACCATGATGGGCGCGGGCGAGATATTGTTAATTATCTGGGGGTAGTTTTGGTATTTCAGGTAAGTTGAAGAAACAAAAATCGTGAGAGGGGCTGTTCTTCCCTTCAGACGACGAACACCAGACACACACAGAGCTCTCGTGCCATCGATTCTTGCTAGAAATCGTAAACCCAGAGGAATCCCGCCGATCGACGGGTCTCTCTCGCGTCTCAGAGCAAGCGACGCTCCGACGCGGTAGTTGCGGCGTGTTGGGTTGGAGTATCACGAGGCAGAGCGCCGCCGAAGAGCCGCCTACCGTCGGACGTCGGCCATAACCTCCGATTGGAGCCAAAATCCGGCCAATCGGGGAGGGTTTTCGTCGCAATCACCGTGCCACCACGATTCCGGCGTCAGGTCGCGGTGGTTCACAGAGCCATCACGAGGCAGAGCATCGCCCAGCCGCCGATCCTTCTGCCGTCGTCCAGAACCTCTCACGTCGGTGAAATTGTAAGCTGCTTGGTGGGTTTTGCTCGCAAACCAGGCTCCATCCACACCATCATAGTTAATTGCTGGTATCTGTGGTGATTGGGGCTGAAATCGCACTGAATTGAAGACGAACACACCTAGGGTTCTTCGAAGAAAAGTTCAAAATTGTGAAGAAAGATTGCAATTCAGCTTTCACGGAAGAAGGAAGAAGGACGCAGACACTTTGGGGAGTTCAGTGACGCAAGCAATTCCAATTTTTCAGAAAATTTTCGACGGTCGATTTTCGGCCCTTCTTGTCGAAATTTTTGTGGAACACGCAACCGTCAGAGGTCAATTCTTATTCTCTCTCAGTTTCAATTTGGCATCTAGGCACAAGTAGGTTGCGCTTTATTTGAAAAATTGATTCATATCTCTTGTACCACTTGTCAATTTGGAGCTGCTGTTTAGTGTGTAGGTGTGAATTGTCACGTGTACTTATTTGTGTATTTGTGAAACGTTTCTGGAAATTGTGAACAATGAGTAAGAGATTGCGTTTAACTAGTGGTGACCTTGATTATGCACCTGACGATGAGGGGGATAGTGAGCACGAGATGGTCATAGGTGGAGATAGTGGCGATTTCACATACGAGGTCCCGCTATCTCCGGAAAGGGAAGAGTTAAAGAGACCTTTACCGAGTGGGTTCCCGACCATTGACAAAGGGAGGCTTAGGAAGATGATAGAATTGAAATCTGGCATAGAGCCAACCCCTAAGTTGTTCTGTAACTTCCGTTTCATATCGGCGGAAGCTCATTTTGCGTATGAATTTGATACTCGTATTTCGAGAAATGCAAATGCAGAGAGACTCTTCCCAATGGATGGTGTACCCTCGGATTTAGAGGATGTGGCGAAGAGAGAGAATTTTGCGGGTTGGATGCGCTTGATTGATGGTAAGGCAAGCACGGCCCTTACCAAGGAGATTTGTGTTAACTCCTTTTACTATGACTCTGCGGAGGGTCGCCATCTCCGTGATCAGCGACTGATTTATGTGAGGCGGAAGTGGATTCTCTTTTCTCCCGAGACCATAGGGGCGGCTCTTCAATGGCCGCCACTGACTCAGAAGTGCCAATTCGAAGTTTACCTTAAGAAAGACCCCAGAGAGTTGTTTGATGAAGTTCACCAGTTTTGTTGCAAGGGTGTGAAAGGTGCTGAGTGGATTAGGAAAAAGAGCCTTAGGCGGTGGAAAATTAAGATAGGGTTTATTCTTCGTGAGGCACGGTGGCTGGTTGAGATCATAGAGTCGTGGGTCGAGGGCTTGTCTCCTCAGAACTTTGTGTCCTTTGATACTTGTTTGATGGCTTTGTGCTTATCGAAGGGTGATCGTATTGATATCCCTAAGCGAATATACCTTTCTTTCCTATCTAGGGGGAAGGATGACAACAGAAAGGCCGCGGGATACGGGTATCTTTTGAAACACCTTGTTGGGAGTGTGACTGTGAAAGGGGATCGCGATGAGTGGGATCTAGTAGCAAAAAGCGAGAGAAAATATAAGATGATACCGGATCCTTTGAAGAAGAAGAAAAAGAGTGACGTTGAGGAGGGTCCCAGTTCTAGAGCCGGTCGTGCCAGTTCTTCTGAGTCTGAGCTAGCTCGGGAGATGAGACTCACCAGGGATATGATAGCGGCTTCCTCTACGATGAGGGACCGACAGTATACGCATGTGCGTCACGGCATGCGTCAGTTGGGTGAGGGGTTACGACGGATGGGTTTGCGTCAGGATAGGCAAGACCGGAGGATTGAGGAGATAGCGATTGCGTGTGGGGTTCTGGATGAGCCGGCACCCGGACCGGAACTTGATTTCACATATGCCTCGAGTGACTACTCAGGAGACCAGGGTGGTGAGGAGTCCGAGTAGATGCACCGGCCCTCGCATTAGAATTGCCGAGTCCTCTTGATTGATCTCCGAATTCGTTGAGGACAACGAAGCAGTCTAGTGTGGGGGGATTTTTAGTCTTAACTAGCCAGTCCGTCCGTGTCTGCATCGCCATGTCTGCATATAGTTTGTTCGTGTCGTATTGTGTCTAATTTTGTAGTCCGTGTCGTGATATTGTGATAGTATGTCATATTGTTTGTGTTAGTCGTGTATATATTTGTTTGTGTTTGTGTTTAATATTGCACGTTTTCTTATTTGAGTCTACCTACCCTATTGAATGTCTTGTGTAGTTTCGTTTAGTTCGTGTCGGCTTGCATGTAGAGTAGGATTTATATAAAAAAAAAAAAAAAAAAAAAAAAAAGAGAAAATTTTGAGAAAAGGGCAATCAAAAGAGGCTAAAGTTTGATAAATTGCGAAGTGTGAGGATTTTAGGTGTAGAGCATGATTTGCGACCGAGAGTGACAACGTGAGTCCCCCCTAGTAGGTATAGAGAGACTTTCTTTACGGGAGTGCCTACCTATTTCTAACACTTATGTGATTTTTAAACGCAAAGTGTGTGCCTATTTTCTTACAAGAGTTGAGCTAGGTGTGAGCTAAACAAGCCGAACGTCCATGTGTACGTCTTAGGTAGTCGCCAACCCGCCTCGTAGTGGCACACGAAACAGCTGTGCGAGGACGTGTATTAGAGCACTCACTGCTTTTAGAACTCACCTTGTAGGACCATTAGACGCCCCAATTTGAGCCTTGGATTCTTGTTAGCCTTCGGACCTAGGTTGACGATTCTTGGCCTTCATCACAAATTGATTAGAATCACCACTTTAGTGCGTCACGAGGGGGTTGTGTAGTTGAGGGGGTTCGATGAGGGAGTGATTATACATTTCGTTGAGTTCTACATCTTGCTTGCACTACATTGACTATCTACGAGGGGATGCGAGGGTGAGTGAGTAGGCTTGCGCACTTCGGTGTGGCGGTGTTCCATGCCACTACATCATGGACACAGTTGTGGAGAGCCGTGAGTGCGTGAATCTAATACGCACGGAATTGGGTTGGGTGAACTTAATTGGTGGATCGTGCTAGGTAACGGTTTTTATTACTTTGGTGTAGGAGGATCGGTTGGATTAGGCACGAGATACATTCATCTTCGGGACTACTTGAGAGGGGATATGGTTATATTCGAGTGTGGGGGTGTCGACTTTTGACTTCGGACATTGAGAGTGAGCTTGCGACGACTCCACTCCCACACATTTACTTCATTGATTTTGCGGCTTGGATTTGACATGGCCTTTGATTGAGTTAGGAGGAGATGATATTTTATGTGATATTCATTCATCGACTTATGTGTTTCCTTCTCCTAGCACATGTGATTGTTATTTGAAGACCACTCGGATATTATTTGTGCATTGTGATGGAATTTTGAGAAAAAAAAGGGAGAAAGAAAGAGAAAGAAGAAAAAAAAAAAAAAAAAAAAAACAAAACAAAACAAAAGAGAAAAAAAAAATGAGAGAAAAAGAAAAAGGAGAGATTAAATAAAGTTTGAGTTGGAATTGAATTGGAACGAGTGGTGGAGCTACTTTGACGACGACGGTTCATGTTTCATGCACGACAAACGACGATGGCCACGGAGATCACTAGTGTACCGGGGTTTGAGGGAATTGAGGGCCGGAGGTGGTGAGCTTTGGGTTTTGGTTCCTATCATCGTGGTGAGGGTGTGTGAGATGTGGGTTTTGATGTGAGAATGTGACGCTTAGGACTTTATTTCGACGAGATTATCTATATGTCCCTAAGCCTCATCATGTGAAAACCGTTAGCGGATTAGGAGCTCGGACCTTGGATGTGGCTTTGCCTAGCGTAGTCTCTTATTTCGTGGCACACGCGAAGAGGTGGCGTACTCTTGTACTTAGTAAAGTTAGGCTTTCTATACTAGCTAGGGGAGAGTCATGGTGTCGAGTTTAGTTTCAACTCATGCTTTGTTCCTAGGATTCTCATCACTTCATGATAATCGATTTAAGCCAATGGAGATTGCCCGATCTCAACCAAAATATAAAAAGTGTGTTTTGTATAAATGTGTTTGTGTAGGATCGAGTCGTAGTTTGCATTTGCATCATATTGTTGCATTGTCGAGTCTTGTTTCGTTATTGAGTCGGCTAGTTAGGATTTGTATGCAACGGTGTTTCTAGTAAGTATGCAATTCTCGACTCGTATCACTTGTGGGGTTGTGTTTCATTGGAGATGTTTTGGTTGGATTGTGGCCGGATTTTAGTTGTACTTTGATTGGATTGCTCGGGACGCGCAATAGGTTAGTGTGGGGGTATTTGATAACTCCACATTAGGAGTTATATTGTTTATGATCCATGACCTTTTTGCGAGCGTTTTGATGTATTTATGTGAGAAATTGACCAAATCCGGGTTGTATTGAGCATACTTGAGTTATTGAGCTTTATTTCATAATCCGGGCGTTTTTCGTATGATTTATACATTGTTTATCGCATGTGATCTTCCGGTATGTTTTCGTGTTGTGTATTTCAGGAACCGGGAGCTTGGAGCGATGATTTTGGGGCGGAAACGAACTTCGGAACACAAGCTAGCTCAAGGATATGCTCGGGAATGAAGAGGAGAAAAGAAGACGCTAAAACGAAGAAAAGTTGGAAAAGTCACACAGGACCAGCCTGCACTCTTTTCGATGCCCAGGAAAATCTACAAGGAATTTTGAAGCAAGGCTTGCGGCATTGGAAAGTAGACATCCGTAGCTTTCCAACGGTATATGGTAGGCCCGAAGACGAGTCCGTATGAGGGAGAAACAGCCCGCGCAAAATCAGCAAAGAATTCTGCCCGGGAATTACAAAGTAGAGGGGCTGAAGTGCAATTTCGGCATATTTTCATTAAAAAACGTGCTCAGCTGGTAGAAAACGGGGAGAACGACCTAAGAGAGGGTTATTGACGCATCTTTGAAGATTTTGGAGCTAGGGAAGAAGGGAGAACAAGCTTGGAGCAAGGATCATCAACTACATTGAAGATTCAAGCGTTTGATCATCTTTTCTTCTTCTATTCTTCATGAACTTCACTATTTTGATTATGTTGAACCATATTATGTCTAGCTAAACTTCTCAAGCTAGGTGATTGATGAGAAACTAGGGTTTGTTGGATGATTTTCCGGATTTTGGACATGATACATGCGCTTGCTTAAAGTTTATGAATGTTCTAGTTATCCTACATATTCTTGTACTTCATTCTTAGTATTCTTGGCTTGATCACCCTTAGGATACTAGTCGTTGAGATTGTTGCACGAAAGTGAACTTTTTGATACATGTTAAAGAATATTGTAGGTAATCTTGTAGTTTCTTGAGACCGAGAGGAGATAGAAACTTGATTAATCGTGTGAGGGTAGTTTCAATTGATTTTTGTTAGAACTTAGTGAATTCGGTGGACCGATAGGACCCGGTGAACAAGCCTAAAAAAATCAGTTAGATTGTAGTAGTAGACGGAGGTGGACCGAGAGGACCCGAAATCTATTACTTACACAAATTCACGTGAGATCGAGAGAAGATCGTGATGAGCATTACCCGATATAACTAGAATGTGAGTAGAGTGTTTCGTGCATAATTCCGGAAATCATTAACAACCCTAGGGACATCAATTGCCTAGTTCTTTCTCATTAATTGAAATCAAATCACCATTTATTTTTTTGTTAAAAGTGAAAATTCTCCAAAAATATTTAGTTAGTTGTTATTTAGTTTAAGTCATTTGTTTGTGGGTGACGAACCTTCAAATCCAAACACCATTTTTACCGGCTACTTAGATCTCCTATAATTACTTTCTAGTTAGCTAATAATCGTAAATTCCCTTGGGTTCGATACTCGGAGTCGTAAAATACTCCTAATACTACTTGACCGTATACTTGCGTTTAAGCGCGTTAAGAATTCGCGTCAGGTAGGGCAGCGGCGACTAGTGTTCTAGTTTGGATTTGGGATTCTTCTAGTTTGTTCGGCATTGCTTTGGGTACAAGTTAGGGATTCTAAGCTCATATAAAGGCTCTAGTGTGGTTCATAATTTTCTTGGTGTACCGTGGATTGTAACTGGGTTTCTTTCATAAATAAATTCGGCTCATTTTGGCCGTGGACCTAGCTAGTCTGAAAACTACTAAACCACGTTAAATCTTTGTGCGGTCTTTTTCTTCTCGTTTTCAACATTCTCTTGATACGTTTGGTTATAACAGTAGTAGACTATAGTACTTACAGATGATAATGCCATTCAATGATGATGCGAGTTGGAAGACAGTCTCACCCAAGGTCTTCTAGAAGCATATTCCCCCTCACTATCGGTGAGCTTCGTTATTTCTCGTACGATGGGCAAAAAACTTATCAGTATTAAATTTTTCATGTATTGTGGATGAAATCCCAATTTATAGTGCACAAAATATTGACACTATGTTTCAGAGTAAGTAGATAGTTATTGGATGAGTACACCTGGATTAGAGACTGCTAATTATGGGGAGGAGTAACATGTTATGAACAGTTGCGAAATTTCTATTCAAACTGAAAGGTTGCAATTGTTCAATTCATAGAATGGATGTAGAGTCGATAGATGAAAAACAAGCACACGAGTACATCAGTGTCTACTTATCTATGCCTGCAAATCACGAGACTACAGAAGTCTACTTCGTAGAGCCAAACGGATCGGTCCTTCCCCAAAAAATAGAAAAGCTTACATGACAATAAGATCTAATCTATTTTAATCTTGGAGTGCGTAAATATCACTTATTGATGCAACAAAATATTTTAAATTTAATCAGACAATACGATCATTATATGAAAAGGTAGAGATGCACGACACACAAGATTTTTACCGTGAGGAAAAATTCATTGTGTTCTCCGCCTGAGAAGGACAATAAGAATAAAAACCCAACCAACTAGCCCAACCAGTGCTACAAAATTTTATTTCCAGAAACCGTCTGATACAAGATATATTACGAGATATTACACGTCAGCTACTCGCCACAATACCTTTAACTGCCTAGCTTCTGCAATCTCTCATGTAGCATACCACGAGGTGGAAATCCAAATACTCCCTTGAATCTAGTTGGGAACTAACACACCAACTCAGGCCTTGAGCTGGCGACCTAAGCTACAGGAGAACAACATGTTCAAGCGTGGGCTACAGTAAATATTCCACCGTATATCGTCAAGTAAACAACTATATCATCGTTTGTTTATCAGTGAAAAACTCTATCACGTGTAGATACTGAAAAATAATAACATGCAAGGAATAGGAGACTCTACAGACTAATCGAATCCTCCACCTATAGGAAACGAGTAAAAAGCTCTAGACAATGCTAAGATGATACTCCAATAACCTCATATTTGAAGCACAAGATTAATAAATAGTTCAACACAAGTACAATTTCACATATCTGAAACAACAACAGACTCCAGGAAAAATAAACTGTGAGAGATCCTAGATCTCATAAATCTAAATCTAAGAAACAATATAAAGAGATTAAGATTTACGAATAAACAAACTTCTATGGAAGACTCTAGTCACAGGTAGACCAAACAATCATAAGTTATAGATCTGAATGAGAGAGATAATCTAGAACTTCAATATACAGCGAAGAACATATCTAAATTGAAGAACTCAAGAATATAATTCAAACGTCAATACCTTAATGAACATGAATCACCAACAGAATGAATGTAACATATGCTGAATTAGAACACCAAAGAAATCAGCAACGCGTAGCTAATAGCTGGACCACATAGCTGGAACTCTAGGGGTTTCTCTCACCTGGTCAGGGGGAAGCGGCTGAGGGTTGGATGTATCCAAGGATATATGGTAGAGGTCAACCTGAATTTGTAAGAGAAATTTATGGCCCCGCGAAGTCAGCACGCAGAAGTAGCGAAACGCCACGGTGGTGAGCCAACATTCTTCTACGGGTTTAGACGGGAAAACATCAACGTTTGGGGTTTTTACAAGCCCTAGGTCACTCTAAATCATATAAACGGAAGAGAAAAGCGTAAAGGATATGGGGGACGGATTAAGAAGAGCTCTTGCTCCTCTACGGATCGGAAGAGTTCTCTTGCTCCTCTTGGAGCGTAGAGAATGTCGAATTGAAGAGACACCATTGAAGCTTAGAAAGTAAACTTGGAGGAGGATTGAAGGCTTGAATACGGGTTTTGCGGCTATGACAGAGACAAGGAAGACAACTTCATCATCACCGCTATCCTCAAGTTTATCTATTCGTCTACTTTACCTATTGTAGATAGTGCACTTTGAGAAGATCAACCACCGTCCACGTGGCAGTCATCTAGCGTATCTGATGGTACTCCATATACACTCTATCATATCTCCTCTGATTCGCATATGCTTACATGTGATCTTATCCATATAGGGGCTGCAAGACAGGATCACCCACGATGCTAACCACACGGGAGTTGTAGGGACTTAGTGGCTTGGAGGTTAGAGTAAGGAACGTCGCGCGAGAGAAACAACCACGCTCGCGCGTGACCCTTGGTAACAGTCTAAGACATTTAATGCCTACGTGTCCCATAAATGCGGTCAATCTCATAACGGTCCCCTACTTATGCGGATGAGTGTGTAACATGCCCTATATATACGGTCGAACGTGCCGTTACGAGGCTAACATTAAGCCGCCATTTATGGGCGCATTAGCCCCTCATAACGGTCACTTACCCACTATATATAGGAACGTTAGCCTTCTATGGCAATCTCTTTAATCTCTTAGCCAATTTTTTATATTGTCTCTCTCTCGCAAGAACAGTTAGCAAGTGCTTAATCTTTCCCCTACGCCAACCTACAAACTCTCTGTGTTTCTGTTCTTGTTCTTGTTTTGTTTGTCTGTTACAGGTGTACACCTTGATATTCCTCTAGGATTTCCTTCTACACATTTGGTGAACCCAACGTGAACCCACCGTAAAAGTTCTCTACAATTATGTCTCAAGAAACCAACCCCCGTGAAGGTAACCAGACTTCCTTAAGGGATGAAACCTCGAGAGAGGTAAACACACTCAACATCACCACTAATACCAATTTTCAGGCTCAGACTACCTCTGGGAACAACCCCTCCCTAGAGATGTTGAACGCCACAATCCAAAGCCAAGCCAAAGCCATGCAAGTCCAATCTGCCCAGATAGCCCAGATTATGGCGATTCTGGGAGGACTTGCATAAAACGCTGTCTCAGGGGCTTCAATTCCTCCGGCAACCACGGCATCTGCACCGCATAACCTTGCCCAGCCAAAACCTTCATCCTTGATACAACCACCTCTCCCTCAGGGGCCTGCGCCTCAACAACCAAGGCTACCATCAGAACCTCCTCTTGCGTCTGGTTACCAGTCGGAGCCTGCAACTGTTGGAAATCCACCTTGTTATCCGGTATTGTCCTCATATGCGATTGGAGTCCAGGCCAGTTACGCACCTCCACCCCCTTATGATCCTAATATTCCTTACATACCTGGGCTCGCGGCGACCCCATCTTCTACTACTGGGAGGAAGCGCGCCTTCCAATGTTATGGCCTTGGAGCAACGTCTAGACTGTCTCATTGCAAACCACTATTTCGCGGACACAATGATCCCAAAGTTTGACAACACACCACCGATCCCGCATGATATATACTTGATTCCCAACCCCGCTAGATACGAGGAAACTAAGTGAGAGAAGTTTGATGAAGTTAGCGTGAACGCGCAGGAGCACGTGATGCGGTTTGTAGATCTGATGGGGCCACACATAATTGACACAAGGCTGATCATGAGAAAATTCCCAAATTCATTGGGAACAGTCGAATACAAATGGTACAGAACCCCGGAGGCTGGCTCGATCAAGACCTGGGAGGATATGGTCAAGAAATTCTACTCCAAATTCTTCCAAGTGGAGGAGAAGGTCACGACAATTCATTTGTCGCGTATGTACCAGAAACACGACGAGGAAGGCGTCGCGTTCATCAAGAAGTTCAGGACCAGGTCACTAGAATGTGTTGATGAGGTAGCTGAGAGTCGCCTTGTGGAGATCTGTCTCCAGGGCATGCGCAACTAGTACAAAGGTATTCTAATCAATTTGAAAATGCCTACTTTTTCAAAGTTGATTGAATGCACCAGGAACATCGAGCCACTGGTGGAGAGAAAGAAGAAGAGGTACACGAATAAACGGGCACCAGCAAGCTCCGGCTTTAAGATGGGGCGGCTTAGCTACAAGCGAGGACGTGAGCATGATGTTAATGCAGTTTATCCTCCAAAAAAACCGCGAGGACCACCAAAGGAGCCGCCTCCACTACCATGCTCGATCGCACATGCCACAGGCTTATGCAAGCAGTGGAGTAAAGATGGGGTCCTTCCTGCATTGGAACATAAGCCAACGGGAGAATAGCTGCGAGAACCCAGATGGTGTGAATGCCATGGACAAGTCATGCACCCAACCAAAGAGTGCAGGAAATTGAGGTGGCTCGTAGATAGGAAAATTAAGGAGGGACATCTGGTCATTGATGAGCCAAAAGATGTACGCAACAATCTGTTGCCTTCTCTTCTCAACAAGAGCCCAAAGGGAAGGAGTTAGCAATGATATCCATCTGTGATTATGGGGAGGTCGCAAAAGAAGGTATCCCAGTCATAGCTGAGATCTGCGTAGATGAGGATTACTCTTTGGACACAGAAGACTCTCGAGCTGAACGAATGAAGGGCTCGCACAAGTTCGAGAAGTTATTTGATGATATGAACTTCTCCAATAAGTGCCGACAGGAGATGACAAAAGCTATCTTAAGGGTAGCTGAAGACTTTGGAGAAGAATTGTTGGTTTCAAATAGAGAAGTTGTCATGGCTACGTGATCCACTGGATTGGAAATGACTTTCACACAAGAAGATAAGAAGACAGATGCCAACCACCAAAGACCACTGTATGTGACAGCAGTAGTCAATGGGGTTGAGTTCAAGAGGGCTTTCGTCGATTGAGGAGCCGCACTGAAATTATGCGCATTTGTAAGGGAAATAGTGGACGGCGTAGTCTTGCTTATCTTCTCCATGAGGTCAGATATCTCTGTGAGGAGGTCCTTTCTTTCCTTAGCAGGCAGCTCCATCGCTCTGGAAAAAGTCTTGGGATATGAGATGCGCATCTTCATGAGCCACTTCAAAGACGATTGCTTGATCCCTGCATTTTCAAAGGCACACGTAAATTTCAAAGAAAACGAGGGCACATGCCTTGTTATAATTACATACATTTTGAACGAAAGAGAAGCTTACCAGTGCCCCCAACTATCTCGCGTAAGGAAGGAATGGGGAGCGCTTCTTGGACACTATAAGAAGCTTCAGCCTCAGCTAATCGCTGATCAGCGAGAGCTTCTTGCATGAAGTATCCCTCGGGGAAGACATATTCTTCTTCAGCTTTGATAGCCTCAAGAGCTGCAGTAGACCAGTCTTTCCATGGATTTTGAGCAAAGAGCGTTTCCAGATCAACAACAGATGAGCCGTCCCCATCACGAGGTTCCCCAGCAACCATACCAGGAAGTGACAAGTTTTCACTAAGGCCCTCTAAGGATGCAGCACTTCTTGAGGTGTTCGGATTTGTCACAAGCGAAGTGATTCTTGTCGGCATCTCTGTCGCAGCCACTGGAGTGTTCGTTTTCAAAGTTGCATCTTGATGAGGCTCAACCATGAGTGTGTCTTCACTCCTTTCTTTTCCTGCTTCGGGCAAACTAGGCGCAGACTCCAGAACTTAGGCACGTTTTCATGTGCGACATTAAGTTGCGTTCCAGGAGCCGCAGCAGTGTCAGTTTCAGGGTTTGGCAATGGAGCATCTGCCATGTCTTGATCTAGCGCGCCACTGCTGGCGTTCGATTCATGTTCAACTCTTCTCTCATTGGCTGGCATTGCAACCTCGGAAGCGATATTGACTTGATTAGCTTCTGGAGCTTTTGACATAGTTTGGGACATGGGATTGGAAGTCACCATTCATTGATCAATTTATGTTTGCTCGACTCTTCCAAGAGGAGCCTCACTTGGAAACGCAGCTTCAGGAGTCCACTCGATGGAATATCGGGAGCAGCGGGTGTTTCCCTTTGAGTTTCAGTTGGAGATGTACTTTTCTCTGGTGCATTAAGTCTCTGGGAAGCTTCTCTTGCACTGCGCGAATCAGTTTCTGGAAGAGAAGTGATTCTCTCCTGCTGAGCTAGACCTTGATTGGCATGCTCAGCACTTTGATCCTGCTCTTGCTGAAGCTCCTCTTCCCCTTGCTCCTGCTCAATGATGAGTTCGAGACGCTCGCTTTCAGGATCAACCATTTTAGCATCGATAGGCCTTTGAGGCCCGACATCGGCTCTTTCTCCCAAATTCATGTCTTCTTGGCTTTCCTGGTTAGCCTCAATGACAGAGTGAGGTACGCGAACCACAGCGCTGCGAAGTCGTCGGGACCTTCTTATAAATGGCTCTGTGTCTACTTGATTTGAAAAAAGAATTAAAAAAAAATAGAGGAGGTTCGCGGTTAATACAAGATGAAAGAATTAACTGCACCAAAGTGTAAAGAGCTGCGATGAAAAGACCTCCACTTTCACATGGGATATCTGCGCATAGGTTATCATCAATCCATTTTAATTTCGCATGACCTGATTGGGGTGGAATATTGTTATCATGGGTGAAACACTATCATCGTCATTTGAAGTTTGTAAAATGAAGCATGGCAGCACTTAGGAAGTAGGTGTACTTGAGGATTCTCCACATTGATATACTAACCATTTGCGAATATCACTCCTAAACACCCCATGGTATAATGTGCGCAGGATAAGTTCATGATGTGATAAAGAGAATTTGAAAATAGTACCTTCTTCGTCTTCATCACCAACGAGATCATGGAAGTTCTTTTGTGCCTGCTGCATCTGACCAGCAGTCGAGCGCGAGCGCTGCTCTTAATCTTCAAGACTCTTTTCCAGAGCTTCCTGAATTTGGCGATCTTCTTCTTATTTCTATTTTCTAGCTCTTTCTTCATCCATGGCTTTCGACTCTGCGATTGCCTCCTCCTCAGTCAGAACTTCTCGCTCTTGAACTGGGCTATCACTATCTGAAACAAAGGCGAGAATTGAGTATTTTCGAGATGAGACAATTGGTCATAATTCTAACAGGAATATGTTTGAATACCTCCTCTTGCAACGTCTCCGGTGTTAGAATCGACCTCCACCCAATCTTCGACAGTACTTCTTCGCACATTTGTTTTCTTCTTCGTCGCAGCGTTCTTCGCAGTTGGAGGAGGAGCTGGGCTTTCTTCACAGCTGGAGGGTTGTTTCTGGGACATTTTGATGGCTGATTTGCGAAGCTACCAGTCTCGTCTGATGCAGGCTCATCAGCAGCTCTCTTCTTCTTTGAATTTGTCATCAGCGGTACAAGAAAGGCCTCAAGCGCTTATGAGACCAAGTTTTGGACTTATTGGTTCATTGGCATCCTTGGAGTAATAGGTACATCAGGTTTTATCTTTTTCGCACGCCAAAAGTCAATAAAGCCTATGCTGCAATCCCCAAATGTGAACCGTCTCAAACAGCACTATCATGATAAGACAAGCTAGGCGTTGCATTGTTTATTAAGAAAAAACAATAAAGAAAATGTGCTTATGTATACCTGCTTGAAGTCGTCCGCGTATTGCCTCCTCGCTTTGAAGGACTTCTTCTTGACTACGGCAGCCTTCTCATCAAGAATCAATTGAGCGCACAATTGATGGTATTTATCCAATAGAGAATTAAAACCATATTGAGACGCGTCCCGAGAGCAGTTTGATTTGAATGGATAGTCTTTTATCATAAGAGCGGGGGATTTGCTTCGCTGAAGCTGAGCCTGAGATCTCACAAGAAGACGCATATGTGTATTCCAAAAAGAAATCCAATCTCGAGTATGCTTCCCTCGCCGTTTCCTGGAACTTTGGGTCAATGGAAGCTTAACAACCAACAGAATATTGCTCCTTCCGTAAAGAAACTCATTGTAGCAGTCCCTTTTGATTGAATCATACCACAGAGGTGGCACGACGGCGTCGAAACCAAGCTGGGGGCTCACCCGAATTAGATCATGACGAACCGTTATGAGTTCATAGCTCGAGGTCTCAGGGTTAGCCACATGCTCAGGAAGATCAGGCAAATATCCCCTCCTGCATCAATTAACAAACCTCCCGTAACGCCTGGATCCTTTGGTAATATGTTGAGGTCTATACTTAGTGTCCACCTCTAGATACATGCGGTTGTGAAAGACGATGTTCACCAGGTTGACGACATAAGGTCTGGCCTCGAAGCAGTTAATATCGTCGCACACCAATGAGAAGGGGCGTTGAACGGGCTTAGTCTTATACCAACTCCATGTTCGAGGGCTGAGGAGCTCTCTCTTAGAATTAGGTGCGTTCCACAGCTCCACGTGCGATGGAGGGGAGCGTACTTGGGCCACCTTTTCCAAACCCACATTGTCAGAAATGCGATATTGACGAAGGAGACAATATCAACCCTGCCTTGTGACTGCTCAACGTGTGTCGCGGCCAAATCCAAGCAGTGATACAGAGAACCCAAGACTAAAGGCCCCAGATCCACCTTCTGGCCAAGTGAAAGCTTGACCGCGAGTGCGAGGACATGAGTAAACACTCCATCACGAGGGTGCCCGTCTATAAAATAGCGCGACTGCCAAACGCAGAGGAAACCATAGAAGGTCCAGGCAGCTCCTTTTCGCTAAGGGCGATTATCGCATCTGGGTCCTCCTCCGCCAACTCTTGGGCAACTTTTGGCTTCGCGTAATCTCTGAAGAAATACATGACCCATTTGGACCAAATTTTCTTCGCACCAGAAGTGACGGACATGTATGTGTCAGCATGGGTGTTTGTGTGTGGGTCCCATCTCGAGGCCGCCTTATTCATATAGGCGATGCACTCTTTCATTTTCTCAAAAAGTGTGAGCTCTTTATCAGAAGCTAGAGGAGCCAAAGGATCTACAACTCTCATACTGGTAAGTTCCAGTAAAATCTCTGTATCCTCGAGGGTTAGCCCAGCCTCGAAGGTGGAGAAGTGTAAGGTGTGAGTTTTCTTGGAGTAACTCGAAAACAGGACCCCCAGCATGTCATGGTCGAGCCTGAGGCTAAGTCCCTTCGTCGCGCGAACGGCGTTGAATATCCCAGCATTCGTCGATTCTTATTTGTAGTAGTCCAGGATGTACTCCGTCCAGTCCTCCATCCAATCAAGTTTCTCCATGAAAGATTGAAGAAGAACACCAGTAAAGGGGTAGAATCCAGCTTCGAGGCCTAGTCGCTGCACGTCTTGAGTTCTAACTGATTCCCAGTCATCCCTCGCTGGCTCAGACATCAACTGCAAGGTATTTTTCACAGGAGGTTCCTAGAGAGTGGTACCTTTCATGGTATCCAGGTAGAATTCATCTCCGCCCAAGTAAGGGGCTTTGCACCACAGATCTTTGGAGAGTTCTGGGAACTCGATTGCTTCCTTTTGAGAATTCTTGGGAGCCATTTCTATAACACAAATAAAATGTTCAAAACAAGGATTGAAGATCAATATCCTGTTCGGGTATGAAGAACAGTGAAGAACACTATGAAGCACAGTGAAGAACACTAAACCCATATTGGGTTGCATGACAGGAACAAGCATGATCGCTAAACCTAAATTGGGTTGCTAATCTGATTTAAAAGTATAAAGTGAAGGATAAGAATCACTAACCTTGTTGTTTCTTGAGTGATTAAACAGCCTGAGTAATCTTGTCAAGAATCTGATCGAAGACTTCAACTTGCTGCTGAGGATTCTCTTTCTTGCTCATAAAATTTGTGATAGCAACAATAGTGGAAAAGTTCTAATCGTTCCAGTAAAGGGTATATATAGGACCCCGAAGCCTGAAGGGTCGCGACTATTCAGATTTTTTGAATCAGCATTATCTTGGTAATCGGAAAAATTGGCGACCTATCAGATCATTTTGAATCATTCTTGCTTCGAAAATCGGCAAAAATATGTGGATGGCGTCTGGTTAGCTTTGCAACGGGTAAAGACTATTCGACATTACATGGAACTAGGCAATCATGGCTACTTTTGGGGGCTAGGGTTTTCAAATATTATTTGACCGGTACGAGGATCTGCGCGGGACCACGCATGGCTAGTTTTGCGCGTTTACACAACGACGTGCGTCGTATACGTGCAAAAGGGGGCTAATGTAGATAGTGCATTCTAAGCAGATCAACCACCATCCACATCGCATTCATCTAGCACATCTGATGGGACTCCATATACGCTCTATCATATCACCTCTGATTGGCATATGCTTACATGCGAGCTTATCCATATGGGGGCTGCGAGACAGGATCACCCGCGATGCTAACCACACAGGAGTTGTAGGGACTTATCGGCTTGGAGGTTAGAGAAAGGAACGTCGCGCGAGAGCAAAAACCACGCTCGTGCGCGACCCTTGGTAATTGTCTGAGAGATTTAATGCCTACGTGTCCCATAAATGCAGTCGATCTCATAACGGTCCCCTACTTATGCGGATGAGCGTGTAACGTGCTCTATATATACGGTCAAACGTGCCGTTACGAGGCTAACATTAAGCAACCATTTATGGGCGCATTAACCCGTCATAACGGTCACTTCCCCACTATATATATAAATGTTAGCCTTCTATGGCAATCTCTTGAATCTCTTAGCCAATTTGTTATACTTTCTCTCTCTCAAGACCAGTCAGCAAGTGCTTACTCTTTCCCCTACGCCAACCTACAAACTCTCTGTGTTTTTGTTCTTGTTCTTGTTCTGTTTCTCTGTTACAGGTGTACACTTTGATCTTCCTATAGTATTTCCTTGTACACACCTATCTATACACTATTGGACATGATATTAAACTTACAATTTATACACGTTTGATGAGTAGCCAGACGCTTTGCTAGGATCAGATTTGGGTTCCTAGGATTTATGTTCATTTGATGATTGCTTGAGATACTTTGATTCATTCCATGAGTAGGCTTGATTGACAATCTGATTTGAGATTCATTTTTGGTTTATGATCTTCAACTTGTGTTCTTGTTTGAGGTCGCCACTCAACCTTGAAAGTAAACCAATCTTTAGACTATAGACTAAAATCCAAGGTAGTCCGTTGAGATTGGTAGGACCCCTAAATACCACGGAATAACCCCTACTTTTAATGTTCGCGTGGAACATCCTGACTCCTATAAAATTTTTGGAATTGGTATTGTTGGGACATCCTTGATCACTGCATTCGAAACTAAATTAAGATTAGTGTTTCACAATCACAAGTAATTATTAATGAACTCCTCTTGGAAACGACGAGGAGTCCTAGTCCCTTTTCCTCTTAGATCCCTCACCATTTACTATTTTATTAGTTTTAATTATTTAGCTTAGCTTTAATTAGAAAATTCAAAAAGAACAACCCTCTTCACTTCGATTATCTAAAGGAATTAGCAAACACCAGGTCTTTGGGTTTGATAAACCAGGTACTTACAAGGAAAACTACGATAGACACCGTGCCCTAGAAGAAAATAGATTTGGTTCTATTTATATTTCTTGAATCATTATTTTTATGCTTTACTCGAGTCTATCAAGTTTTTGGCTCTGTTTTCAGGGACTCTGTTCCATTAGTTGATTTTATTAGATAATCGAATGTAGTTTATTTTTATGTTAAGTTATATTTTTGGTTTAATTCACATATTGTTTCACGGGGTACTTTGTAGCTTTCTTTTTAAGGTTAGCTATTGTTTTGGCTGAAAACATGGAACATATTAGGAAGCAGGCGAATGAGTTGATAAAAGAAATGAAAAACCTTTTTTCCCAAATTCATAGAGAGAAGAGTATGCACAACAATGGCAAGGTTAATATGATCGTAACTGCGAAAAAAAATGAGAAGGAGTCAAGAGATGAACTTTTTGAGGAAGGAACAAAGGAGGAACTAGTAAAAATAGTATCAAGTGGACAGAGGAGGTTATATGAGCACTATGAAGAAGATGGGAAAGAACGTAGCATGGGAAAAATTCCGAGGGAAGCCTTAATATGTCCTTGTTTTATTGTCATGAATGTAAAGGATTTCACAAGGAAGGGGGATGCATATGGCGCAAATGGAGGCTTGAAAAGACAGTTGAGAGAAGGGAATGTAATGAAGGGGCAATACAACATTTCAAATAAGGAATAAAGGAAAATAAATTTGAAATAGAAGAGCAGTAGGAGAAGCAAGATCAAAAGAATTTCTTCGAAATGTACCGAAGAATCCTGAGCTCTGCTCAAATCGAAGGAAGCAAGGAGGTTGTTGTTGAAGCCCCCCTAAAAACTAATAACATGAAGAAACTTATTGATCCATGTGGCACATCAGATTCAGTCTCAGAAATTTTACATGTGCCCCTACTTTAGATGTGCAACCCCATGCATTGAAGAAGTTCTTGAAGATCGCATTGACCTAGTGCACGAGAATTGGAAGAGAAATTGTGACGATGATGGGGATGCTCAAAATAATCACCAAGCATGGAGCTTAGTTTCTTTGTGTTGATTTGGGGGATGAAGAGAATGATGATTTCCACACTCACATACTTTTTGATTTGACACCCAAGGTCCCAAGGTAAGAAGATCTGAATATATTGATGGATGGACCTCTTGCTGCTACATCCCGTTAACAAGGCGAACTCCAAGGATCTATCCTTAAACATTACCTTGGATGAACTGGAAAAATAAGAAGAAAAGAGATGGAGGCATTTTTCAATCTTCAAATTTTCACATTGATGGTTAAGGAAACTGTCTGCACTCTACTACTTCCTTTCACAGTTTGGATTATGCATAACTTCACTTCAAAAGAGACCAGAGGAAATGATATGGTGGAAGAAGAAGAAGAAGTGGAGAGTAAAAATGCTCTCAATTCTATCCTAAGGTAACGTCGATTTTACATTACAAAGCGCTCACTGGGAGACAACATAATACATTTTAATTATTTATGCTAATGATTTTCTTTTCTAATAGTTTAGATGCTTATTTTTCAGTGTTCCTAGTCTAGATTTTTTCTGGTTTACTTCTTAAGATTTATTTATTTACATGAGAATCCAATGCTACTAATAGCCGAGAAGGGTTGTTAGTTTGTGTTGATGTGTAAGAAAAGCCGTGTGCTTAAAGAACTCTCTGAACGAAATCCTCTTGTCTTATTGATAATTAATATCAGAATGGTAATGAGAGGTGAAAAATACACTTTGAAAATGCTTCAGAAAGAATCAACGAGTTCCCCGAATTGCCAATACCATGGTGGAAAAAATACCACCACGGAAAGAGATCAAGAGAAAGCGAGGGAAGTTCTTCGCATATTGACGTCAGGTGCCTACTACCATCTTATGACTTCAGGCGCGCTACACGTGTTAAATTACCGCACACATGCTGATGCGAGTGATTTTTTTCTTTTGTAAAATAATTCTTTCCTTCACCAGAACATTTCAAGCCCGGTGGAAGAAGTGCCTCAGCGGAGGAGCCTGAAGATGAGGCGTCGAGCATGGAGCAATGAGGTTATGTTCGTTCAGTTCCCATGGAAAGGGGATCGCCAAACGCAGAGCCTATACTACGTTTGATTCGTTCCCCCCAAAAATGAGAAATTACGCATAAAAGTGATTATTACACATATGATGTTACAATCCATTATCATATCGGTGATGGCCGCCACAAGAAAATTGTGTGTGGAGGCGGCGATTTTGGGTCTCAATACCCTCTTCGTTGCAACAAGGGAAAGTTTCATTGTGAAGGATTCAGATCAACACTAAAGCATCGCCGAAGGAAACAAAAGGTTTAAGGAGGACAGAATGGCAGAATTGCAGGAAACAACGGTTGAAAAAATAACGTTAAAGGGTTTCATTTAGAAGGAGCTTCGGTTGATAGAAAGCATTTAAGAGGATGTGAAGAATATTAGGTAACATACAATGGAAAAAGCCTAGGGAAGCACAATAGATGTGAAAGGGTGAGTACGCAGATGTATAAGCAGCTAAGATACTCTAGAAGGGGGGGGGGTTGAATAGAGTATGCCAACTTTTTACAAAACTTGCTAGGAAGATGAAAGCTTGTGCAAACAATGAAGTTCAAGGCCTTGAAAGCTAGTTCAAGCCTTTGAAGAAGATGCAGAAAGTATAGAGAAAGTATGCCTTTTTCAAGGCCTTGAAAACAAGTTCAAACCCTTGAAAAATAAACAGTTTTTGTGTGCTGCGAAAGCTATGAAAGTAAATGAACTGAAAATGCAGAGGACAAGTGATTTATAGAGTTTAGTCAACTTTTACCTAAGTCTCTACCTCAGGTATTAAATCCATGCATGATTTTCAACTCAATTCTTATAAATCAAAATCTAAGCCCTAGAACTCAAGCCCAGAGAGTTCCCTTACTCTATTACAACTTGTGGTTTTCCCTAACCTGTCTAGTACCTGCTCTTGCTAATTGATTAACTAAGAATTCTCTATTGTTCAATTTGAACAATCCTTGAGAATATAAGTAGAAATTATACAAAAATGATCTACCAATATAGCTCTATACAGAAGAACACTAAGAGTAGAAAACTGCAGTGAAATGCAGTGAAATTCTGTGAATGGATTGGAAGTATGATGAACTTATTTGATGCTTTTCAATCCAGTATTCTTTCTCTGTTTTTTCCCGTTTAGAATTGTATGTTGTTGCTTCGGATTCGAGCTCTATTTAAACTTCGAATTGCCCTGCAAAGCTCCCCAGAATTTCAGCAACAAACTTCCTATTTTGTAGGCAACAGAGTTTGACAGCTTTGAAATCTTCTTCAATGGTTGGATGATCACAATCTTCAGAGATATTGTTGTAATCTTTCATTTAAATACCATGAGAAGTTGTCATACTCGTCTGATTGATCACAGGATCAAAGTGTCCAACTATTTCCAAATCTGCAGCAATTTATTTTAGGAAACAATCCTGCAAAACTTAGAAACAAAATTTCTTGCATTATCAAGGTCAAACAGATGATGTCTTATGATGAAAACATGTTAGAACAATTTTTCTTTCATCATCTAATAACAAAAAATCAAACATATGAAAGAGAGAGAGAGAGAGAGAGAGAGAGAGATTAAATCAACCCAGAGAGTTTGCAGAAAACTCCCCGTGAGAGTGTGCATACAGGTTCAAGCAGTTTCAAGGCTTTGAATCTAGTTTCAAGGCCTTGAAAATAGCTAACTATTTTCAAGCCTCTGAGACTGATTCAAGGCTTTGAAAGCTGGTTCAAGGCCTTGAAATAGACAAGCTATTTCAAGTCTTGCACAACCTGATCTTTCAATCTCCCCCTTGATGAAAGTCAAAACCAAATTATGTTTGATCCTTAGTCTCTGCAAAATAAACTGATTAGATCACAATTTATAACACAGTATTTCCAAAAAGATCCAACTTATTCATAACAGAAACTTAAACAGTTCAGCAGATAAACCAAATAAACCTAAGAGCTAAAAACCTATAATTTTCTACCCCTTTTTGAATTTTATCAAAAAGATAGAAGATGTTGGATCAAGTGTCTGGAAAATTTTGAAAACTTAAAAGAAAATAAACTTTTAAGCAGAGAGAATGGGGAAGAAAGAATAGGCAAGATTAAGGTTCTTTCTCATTCTCTTGATCCCCTGCTTCTTCCTCACTTTCTTCACTGTTGCGTTGAAATTCTTGAGAGACCACATATATTTCCTCAATGAAGGAGCTGATCTTTTCAATAAAACTGTTGAATTGGATGGTAAGTCCTTTCAGGGCTTTCTTCCCATTCTTCAGCTTCTTCTTTACAGCTACCCTTTTCTGTTGAGGAGAGACAGTCTTGAGATGCTTCTTTCCTGATTTTGAAGCTTCTTGGGACGGATCTTTTCCAATTTTTCCTTTGTAGGGTATGGAAAACACACCATAGGATCCTGAAGTAGTGTCTGAGTCTGAATCTTGAATAAGGATTTCTTTTCCTTTTCCTTTAAACTCAGAAATTGTCTTCTTCTTGTCTATCTTAGGGCTTCCAAAATGGATACCCTTATGCTTTTCTTGTAAAGATGTCGTAGTTTGTTTCTTCTTAGATGGAGCTTGATCTTTTATCACCATCTTCTTGGGTGGTGAGGATTCTTCTTCTTCCAAAGTAAAGCTTTTTGAAACAGAGTCCTCACTGATCTCTTGAACCTCTTCCATTGCTGCTTTTCTTTTCTTCTCTGAGACATGTTTCGAACCTCCATCCATCTTGATCCTGTCTGAGGCTCTTCTTGTGCTCATTAGGGTTTGCGAGAAGAATAGAGAGAGGTGGAGTGATACGGAGTGAATGAGAAGAGAAGAGGATAAGTACTGAAAGAGTTTGAGTTTCAAAGAGAAACTAGTATCTCTCTGATTCTCAAAAGATTTGCAATGATCAGAGAGATTTCAAACCTTTTATGTCGTTGGAAAATAGAATATACTAATACTAGTTTTGGCTAAATCAAATTTTTGAAAATGGTAGGGGCTATATTAGGCAAATATCTACAGAGATATCACCCAACATCGAATGATCCAAGAATATTGACTATCAGTGTAGCAGACTTATTTCAAGGCTTTGAAAAGGCTTTTAAGGTCTTGAAAAACGGTAACACTGCAACAAGTAAAAATCAAGACTTTGAACTGATTGTCAAGGCTTTGAAACTCAGTTCAAACCTTTGGAAACACATACAGCTTACCTTTCTTACCTGATGCTCCCCCTAAACCAATGCATTTTTATTTAGCATTCCCAATTCCAGTCTTAGAACTGAGAACCTTTCATCTGCTAATGGTTTAGTGAAGATATCTGCAATTTGCATGTTAGTAGCAACAAATTCAAGAACAATATCACCTTTCTCAGCATGATCTCTAATGAAGTGGTGTCTGACATCAATGTGCTTGGTTCTTGAGTGTTGCACTGGAATCTTTGTAACTGAAATTGCACTAGTGTTGTCACACTTGATAGGTATGCCCCTGAAGTCAAATCCAAGGTCTCTTAGCTGTTGAGAATCCATAACACTTGTGAACAACATGCTCCTGCAGCTATATATTCGGCTTCAGCTGTTGATAGAGCAACTGAATTTTGTTTCTTGGAATGCCAACTGATTAATGATGATCCAATGAATTGGCAAGTTCCTGAAGTACTTTTTCTATCAACTTTGTAGCCTGCAAAGCTGAAAAACCATTTAAAGAGAAGTTAGAAAGTCTTGGATACCAAAGCCCTAAGTCTTTCGTACCATTGAGATATCTGAATATTCTCTTCACAACAGTCAAGTGTGATTCTTCTGGATCAGCTTGAAATCTAGCACACATACACACACTAAACATAATATATGGTATGATTGCTGTCAGATAGAGTAATGATCCAATCATACCTCTATACTCTTTTACATTGACACTCTTACCAAATTCATCCTTGTTTAAGGATAGTGTAGAGCTCATAGGAGTCTTGGCTTCCTTACATTGAGCCATGCTATATTTATTTAGTAAGTCTCTTGTGTATTTGCTTTGATGCATAAAGATGCCCTTCTTCAATTGATGTATTTGAAGTCTAGGAAGAAGTTCAACTCTCCATCATGCTCATCTCAAATTCCCTGCTCATAAGACTTGAGAATTCTCTGCACAATTGATCATTAGTAGCTCCAAACAATATATCATCAACATATATCTGAGAGGTAATTCTTTATCACGAGTCTTAATGAAAAGAGTCTTGTCAACTAGTCCTCTTTTGAAATCATTTTCAAGTAAAAATTTTGACAATCTTTCATACCAAGCTCTTGGAGCTTGTTTCAAACCATGAAGAGCTTTGTCAAGTTTGTAAACATGATCTGGAAACTTGTCATTTTCAAAACCAGGTGGTTGTGCAACATAAACTTCTTCTTGAAAATAGCCAATAAGGAAAGCACACTTCACATCCATTTGAAACAGTTTCATGTTCTTGTAAGATGAAAATGCAAGCAAAATTCTAATTGCTTCTAACCTGGCAACTGGAGGAAAATTTTCCTCATAATCAATACCCTCTTCTTGATTGTAACCTTGAGCAACTAACCTTCCTTTTTTCTGATCACATTTCCACTTTCATCCAACTTGTTTCTGAATACCCATCTGGTACCAATGACAGACTGGTTTGAAGGTGCAGGAACTAGGTTCCAAACCTTATTCCTTTCAAACTCATTTAGTTCACTTTGCATAGCAATGATCCAGTCTGCTTCTTGTAAAGCTTCTTTCACATTTTTTGGTTCTACAATAGAAATAAAAGCATTAGAAGCACATAATTTCTTCAACTGTGATCTAGTTTGTGTACCAATGGTTGGATCTGATATGATATTATCAGCTGGATGGGATGAGAAATATTTGAATCTCTTTCTTGAAGACCATGGTTTAGGTTCTCCATAGATCTTCTCTGGTCTTGAAGTAGTGTCTTTGTCACTTGAATCCTTCAGATCATCTGTTTCAAGGCTTTGAGTTTTACTTTCAAGGCCTTGAGCACCATTTTCAAGGTCTTGAAAATATCATATATTCTCTTCTGAGCCTTTATTGAATCCTAGTGGATTCTCAGTCTCTTCCTCTGATTCATGCTTGTTCAAATTCAAGTCTGCAAAACTTTCACTCAAAGAACCATCATAGCTTTCATCAAAAAATAACATGAATGCTCTCTTCAACCAGTTAGGTTCTTTTATTGTAAAATCTATAAGATTTGCTATTCAGAGAGTAACCAAGAAATATACCTTCATCACTTCTTGCATCAAACTTACCAAGATTGTCTTTTCCATTGTTATGGATAAAGCAAGTACATCCAAAGGGTCTGAAGTAAGAAATGTTTGGCGTCCTCCCTTTGAATAGTTCATAGGGGGTCTTCTTCAGAATAGGTCTGGTCAAGCACTTGTTCAGAATATAGTTTGCTGTATTCACAGCTTATGCCCAATAATGTTTTGGCAGCTTGTTCTCAAGAAGCATTTTTCTGGATATATCTTCAAGAGTCCTGTTCTTTCTTTCAACAACACCATTATGTTGAGGAGTTCTTGGAGCAGAGAAGTTGTGAGAAATACCATGCTTATCACAGAATAAATCAAATTCTAACTGATCAAGTTCTCTACCATGATCACTTCTGATTGAAGCTAAGGGGTAGGTTTTTCAAGTTTTGAAGTTCTCTGCAAAGCTTTAAAAATTCAGAGAGTGCTTCAGATTTTTCTTTGAGAAACATAACCCAAGTATATCTAGAAAAATCATCTACAACAACTAGCATATACCTTTTACCTTTTGGAGTGGGAGTCCTCATAGGACCACAGAGATCCAGATGAAGTAATTCAATAGGTCTAGTTGTACTTACAAACTTCTTTGGCTCGAAGGAGCTTCTGGTCTGTTTGCCTTGTGCACAGGCTTTGCACATTTCATCTTCTTTGAACTTGATGGATGGAAATCCTCATACCAAGTCTTTGGAAATCAACTTGTTCAAAGTGTGCAAACTGATATGACAAAGTTTTCTGTGCCAAAGCTTTGAATCCTCTTTCAAGGCCTCGTTCACCTGCAACTTTGTTAGTCTGAAAAGTATAAACATTGTTTGATCTAGAGGTTGTGAGAATGCAATCTCCTGATGTCTCATTTTGCACCACACACTTATCTTTATCAAATATAACTTTGTTGTCATTATCACAAAGCTGAGATACACTAAGAAAAATAAAATTCAATCCTTCAACAAAATACACATCAGAAATGGAGTTTTCAGAATTTGTACCAACTTTTCCAATACCAAGGATATTGCATTTGCCTTTGTCACCAAGTGTTATTGAACCTTCTGATTGCTCCTTCAATTATGAGAATAGAGATCTCTTTCTACTCATGTGTCTTGAGCAACCACTTTCCATGAACCACTTCTATTCTTTGACATTGGTGACAACCTGCAAACACCAATCACTTCCTTACCCAGCTGTTAGACCAAGTGTGGAATTTGGATTCATATTTAGGATCAACCATGTTAGATGGACTAACCCCTTTAGGAACTCAAATCTGCTTAAGTTGTCCTTTGAGTTGAAAAGGAAAAGTGTTCCTCATAATGTGAGGGTATCTTCTTCTAAAAGGACAAGTCATCTTAACATGACCAGTTTTGCAGTAGTAATGACATGTAGGAGAAGTTTTGTTTCCAGCTTTCACAAATCTGGTATTGTTTCTTCTTCGAAAGTTTGGATTGAATCCAATGCCAGCTTTGTGAACAGACTGTGAACTTCCTCCAAGAATCAAGTTCAACTTGTGTTCTGATCCAGCAAGCTTGACTTTGACCAATTCAGATTCTTGAAGTTTCTCAGTAAGAGTAATCTTTTGTTTCTCTAATTCATCAACATGATGTCTTAGATTAACAAGGATGTTACTCACTGAGGAGTTTTAAGTGACTACTTCATTGACTTGTGTTTTCAAGGCTTTGAAACTAGTTTTCAAGGCCTTAAATCACTATCAGTTTTCTTCTGAGAGATTTCAAGATTCTGATTTAGGCAAACAAGTTGTAAGTTTTCTTCTTCTTGCTCATGAACTTTTTCTTTCAACAGTCTGATCTCTTTCAGATAATCTTCCTCATTTAAAAGCATTGTTCTGAGATATTCTGAAAGAGCTTCTTTTGGTTTTGAAATTAGACAATTCACCATTACCTCAATGTTCTTTTCAGAACTTTCATCATACTTGGCCATGAAGCATAGATTGGCATGTTCTTCCTCAGATTCAGATTCACTAGAGATGTCTGAATCACTCCTTGAAGCTATCATGGCTTTCTTTCTTCTGTCATGACCTTTATTTTGAAAGCTCTTGCTTTTCTTGTGTGGACAAGCTCTTATCAAGTGTCCTGCATCACCACATTCAAATCAGTTCATCACTTTTGATTTGTTTTGTGATGAGGACTTACCTTTGTAGTCCTTGCTGCTGGATGATCTATGTCTTTCTCTGTTGAAGTCTTTGTTTCCAAAGTTTTTCTTCATTTTGAGAATCCTTTTTAAGGCTTTGGAAATTAAGGCAATTGGATCTTCATCATAACCATCCCCAGTTTCAAGGCTTTGTGTTCTCTCATTCTCTTTGGCTTTGAGGGCTAAGTTCTTGACACCATCTGGGAGTTCTCCATCAACTTCATTCATAGATATCTCATGTGTGAGGAGCTTCCCTTGTAGGTCATCAAGAAGATTCTGAGCTTCTTCAATGGCTGTGGTCTTTGGTTCCCATTTTGCTTTTGGAAGACTTCTGAGAATCTTCCTCACCTTTTCTTCATTGGAAAAATGTTTTCTCAGTGAGTCAAGGTTGTTAACATTATCAGTGAATCTCTTGAACACGTCTCTGATGGACTCATCTGCATTCATCTTGAACATCTCATATTGTCTGAGATAAATGTTGATCTTGGTTTGCTTGACTTGACTGGTTCCTTTAAAGGTAACCACAATTTTATCCCAGATTTCTTTAGTAGTTGTGCATCCAGAGATCCTGTTGAATTCATCTGTACTTAAAGCACAATACAAAATTTTAATAGCCTTTTAGTTCTTAGAAAATTTCTCTAATTCAGAAGAGGAGAGTGAGTCTTCTGTTTTGGGAGTTTTGATCCCATCTTTCTCTGTGTAGAAAGTATGAGGTCCTTTTTGAATAATGGTCCAAAGTTCTAGATCTTGATCAATAATGAACATTTTCATAAGAGCTTTCCAGTGAGCAAAATTTTCTCCACAGAATAGGGGAGGTCTGTTAGCAGCTCTTCCATGTGAGAAACCACCGTCACCTGCAGTACTCATGATCACCAGATGGTTAAATCTTATACAATGATACAAGCTCTGATACCAATTGAAAGTGTGAGTATGCAGATGTATAAGCAGCTAAGAAACTCTAGAGAGGGGGGTGAATTGAGTATGCCAACATTTTGCAAAAATTGCTAGGAAGATGAAAACTTGTGCAAACAATGAAGTTCAAGGCCTTGAAAGCTAGTTCAAGCCTATGAAGAAGATGCAAAAAGTATAGAGCAAGTATGCCTTTTTCAAGGCCTTAAAACAAGTTCAAAGCCTTGAAAAATAAACTGTTTTTGAGTGCTGCAAAAGCTGTGAAAGTAAATGAACTGAAAATGCATAGGACTAGTGATTTATAGAGTTCAGTCCACTTGGACCTCCGTCTCTACCTCAAGGATTAAATCCCTGCAGGATTTTCAACTCAAGCCCAGAGAGTTTCCTTACTCTGTTACAGCTTGTGGTTTTCCCTAACCTGTCTAGTATCTGCTCTAGCTAACTAATTAACTAAGAATTCTCTATTGTTCACTTTGAACAATCCTTGAGAATAGATGTAGAAATAATACAGAAATGATCCACCAGTATAGCTCTATAAAGAAGAACACTAAGAGTAGAAAACTGCAGTGAAATGCAGTGAACTTCTGTGAATGGATTGGAAGAATGATGAACTTCTTTGATGCTTGTCAATCCAGAATTCTTTCTCTGTTTTTGCCCATTGAGAATTTTATGTTGTTGCTTCGGATTTGAGCTCTATTTAAACTTCAAATAGTTCTGCAAATCTCCCCAGATTTTCAGCAACAAACTTCCTATTTTGTAGGAAACAGAGTTTGACAGCTTTGAAATCTTCTTCAACGGTTGGATGATCAATATCTTCAGAGATCTTGTTTTAATCTTTCATTTAAACACCATGAGAAGTTGTCATACTCGTCTGATTGATCACAGGATCAAAGTGTCCAACTATTTCCAAATCTGCAACAATTCATTTTAGGAAACAATCCTACAAAACTTAGAAACAAAATTTCCTGCATTATCAAGGTCAAACAAATGATGTCTTATGATCAAAACATGTTAGAACAATTTGTCTTTCATCATCTAATAACAGAGAATCAAACATATGGAAGAGAGAGAGAGTAAATCAACCCAGAGAGTTTGCAGAAAACTCCCCCTGAGAGTGTGCATACAGGTTCAAGCAGTTTCAAGATTTTGAATCTAGTTTCAAGGCTATGAAAATAGCTAAAATATTTTCAAGCCTCTGAGACTGATTCAAGGCTTTGAAAGCTGGTTCAAGGCCTTGAAATAGCCAAGCTATTTCAAATCTTGCACAACCTGATCTTTCAAGATGGATGAATGTGAATGTTGGACTCTTTAACGATCTGCATGTTTACCTTTCACCAAAAAGGACCAATGTGAAGAGACACATGCAAAGAGGATAATTTTGATATATAGACCTCAATACTTGAGTCCAGCCAGAGTAAGCCTCGTGTGAGAAAATTGATAAAGACGATGAGCCGAGAGATGTGGACTTGCAAATGGTCTAGTTTGAGGAAGAGTGGAAACACGCGATAGCAATGGAAGAGAACTTTAGGGTGACCATGGTAGTAGCAAGGAGCGGAGCAGCAGTGAAAGTAGCAATACACGGTGAAGCGCGCAATATCAGCAAGAGAAGAACAAGTTGTAGTAGGAAAGAAGAAGCGACAGAACATCAAGGCAAGATGAGCCGGCATTAGTGATTAGGCGCTAATTCCGCTCACAAATAAAGGTTCATACTAATTTACAAGGCCTTTCGTTGACCTGGGGTTATACGCAAATTGCTAAAGATTATTTTCATTATGTGTCTTTTTATGTTCTGCATTTAGGCTGAGAGTTTTTCCAAATTACTAGATTGCTTTTTATTATAATTGAGTATTACTCATTGTAGTGCTACACGAAGGATTGCTTCACAGTTTATTCCATTACGATCTTCTCTCTCAAATTCGCTTACAGCTTCCACATTGCTTTTTTTTTTGAAAAATCGGAGTTTCCTTCTATTAAATCTCATTTTTGTCCCTAACAGACTTCTCCGATTAGCGGTATCAAAGATTCTAGAAGGTTTCAGTGTGAGATCCAGTTGAAGGAATTATAATATTAAACTCGATCTTACATAGAAGAAAGAAGAATTGAATCACAACAATAGCTCAAAGAGATATGATAATTTGTAAACTGGCAGTTGATATGCATTACTGACACTTAGTATATTTTAGTACACTCAGATTATTGTTTCACCACAACAACTTCAAATGCAATTAAAGGCTTGATACATGTTGTCAGAAAACTCAAAATATAATCTTGTAGTATTAAGATTAGAGAGTAAGTAGGTTCAAGTTATAGGTCATTCCATACAGAAATTAGTGAGATATAAGAGATGAAAATAGGTTAAAAATCACAGAGCATTGCACTATCATTATTCATGTCATTTTTCATAATCATTGACAAAAAATTAAGGGGGTTTACCAACTGATTCAAGGGAAGCAATCAACATGAAAGTTGTAGTACAATGTCTAGAGAGTACACAGAATCAAGAACATCTCGAACCTTCAAGTATTGATCAAGTTGTAGGCTCTTGAACAAGGCAATTAAGTGATTTTGGGAAAATTCAGGGTTGATGATCAAGGATCAAAATACAATGTTCTTTAGAAAGAATAAGCAAGTGTTGAAGAGTTTAATTTTTCACATGGAATAATCCTTAACAACAGGCTTGCAAATGACTTAATCGGTTGAAATAGTCATATCGAGCTCATTTCTATATCTAAACGTATAATGTCTTTTTTAAGGAAATGTAGAATATGTTTAGTAAGCCTAGAAGCTCTCTTTAATTATAAATTGTTGATTCATACCACGTAGAACATGTTCATATTAACCCAAATATAATCCATGAAACTATCGTATGATCGAACTAGACACTTTTGTGTAAGCTATGATTATCTTGTCGGGTCGCATGTCTTATTATAAACCATCTTAATCCTTTTGGTCTCATAGTTTAGAGAGAAAAGCCAAGGACGGTGCAACAAGTTGCACCATAACCCAAAGGAGAACCAGATTAGTTAATATTATTATGATCCATATCAAATCAAAGTTGACACGGATTTGGCCTAATTGGCCACTTTCGTATATTAAAATCGCTAAACAGACTAGCTAATCCGTATCTGAATATTTAATCACCATATGAACAGTTTTTTTAGGGACCAATTGGTTAGTTCATTGTCTTTGTAAAGTATGATGCAACTATGCATTACTCATTCTTAATAGGATTTTCACATGATCATCGTGCTAATTAACCTCTGATTTAATATGATTCATCTCCTCCTCCTTGTATTAAACTCATTTTTTTGAATATGTGATATGTTCATGAACTGAATAACTTTGCTACTTATGGGTAGTATATATGTTGCTAGCAAGTAGTAACTTGGACGGTTGATGCTAAACAAACAAAAATGAAAATGCTTACTTTAGTTTTGAATATACACATCATATTATCATGCTAGTGGTACAGGGGTTCATTAATTTGTCAAGAAACTGAGAGAAAGTGAAGGGAAAAGAAGATGCCAATTGTTGTATTTTTTTTCATGTGTGTTTAGTTGTCGGAGGAAAATCGTTGTAAATTTATATTATTCAATTTTCGGATTACTACATTTAGTTCAATTGAAAGGTAAGTGTTAAGGACTATAGTAGTATGATAGCATTACTTAGAGGGTCAGAATGTAACAATGCAAGAGCTGTCAGTGAGGTTTCTGTGTCTCCTCTCTGCCCTACAATTCTGTTATAGGGCGTGAGGGCAAGAGGTTTGATTCATAATTCCTTCAAATTAAATAAAAAAACATATTTTTTCTATGAAGGATTTGGGGAGCTTGAATTACTTTCTTGGTATTGAAATAGCTGAGGCACTAAATCGCAACTATTTGTTGCACAAACATAATTATGCACAAGAACTGTTAAAGAAATATGCATAAGTATGCACAAGATCGGAGTGTAAGCCATGTCCTACTCCAGTAACTCTAACTTTGAAGAAGGCGCGCAGAAGACACAAGTCCATTCAGTGATCCAGTTCTATATAAGAGTTTTGTTGGGGCCATGTAGTATCTAACTGTGACAAGACCAGATTTGCAACATGCATTTAACACTGTGTGTCAACATTTTTATAATCCCAGTGTGTATCATTACCAAGCAGTAAAAAGCATCATGAGATATATCAGAGGTACCTCATCTCAAGGTCTTTATTTCGCTACTCGTTCTTTTCCTTTCCAGAGCTTTGTAGATGCTGACTGGGCTGGTGACCTACTCACTAGAAGGTCTACTACCGGTTATGGTGTCTTTCTGGTAATATTTGATTTTCTGGTCATCAAAGAAACATGTGACTATTTCTAGGAGCTCAACAGAAGCAGAGTACAAAGCTTTTGTCCAACCACTGCAGAGATAAAATGTTTGTGCTATCTTCTTACAGATGACAGTCCTTGTTGCAAGAACACCTATAGTTTGGTGTGACAATCTATCAGCTCTTTACTAAACTCTTGTCAGTACATCAGTTTCACTATTTGAATAAAAAGTTGGACATGAGTTCTCTTGGTAGTTCAAATCTTCCTGCAAAAGATGTAGAAATTTTGTGTTGCAAAAAGAGGTCGCATTTCGAGGGAATGTTAAGGACTAAAGTAGTATGATGGCATTATTTAGAGGGTCAGAATGTAATATACCAAATGTAGTTATATTAATGCCAACTGAAACTACCATTCAATTAATGAGAAGATTATCTTTGTCTAAACAGTCTTTTAGTAAGAAATAATTAATCTCCAAGTTAAAACTCTGGAATCTCCAAGGGAATTTTGTAGCTTGAAACTGTATTTTACAAATTTTTTACAAGTCTCTAAACTCAAAAAGATCTGTACTTTTAACATGACCAGAAGAATCCAAGACTAGAGGTATCGATCAAGCTTGTTCTTGATCCAACAACTTGTTGACTAAAATGCTGATGAAACTCATCAATCTATTTTGATACCATTGAGGATTAAGAATGTAGCAGAGCACTCTGCAAATAACGTACTATCATCGCTAAGAATGATTTAAAAAAAAAAAAAAAGAAAAAAAAAAAAACACTAAATTGAGATGAAACATTGGATACAATTAAAGATGCCGTAAGTTTGAGTATAATGTGTATACACAATGAGGTTCTAGACCAATGTATATGTTTTGTTCTACTTATGAGAGGCTGTTTTAGGGTAAAAGAAAAATGGGGCATTGTGCGGCCGGAGATATATAGGCTAGAATGAAAAGAAGTAGATCATTTATGTGGCGAAAGTTAATGAGAGATTAATATATGTGGCTACTCACTTAGAGTGGAGAAAATTTACTTGTGTATTTAATAGTTGTATTTGTCCAATTACCTGCGTAAAATTTGTCAGTATGACATACTAACAAGTAGTTGCATGGTCTATTAGGGATCACGGAGGAAAATGTGAGGGTACCATAAGTTGTTCTAATTTATGTCACAACTGACTTTCTTGTACGTACATTTAGGAAGTGATTTGACAAGTAATGAAATTAAAATTTGTTACTCTGCTCAAAATGTTGTATTGTTATACCAATATATGTTTATAATACAAGTTGTGGTGTCGTTTTAATCATTTACAAAACAACGCATGTACAAGTCGATTGACAGATGTAAGACATGATATACACGAGAATCTTCTTGCATTGGAAGTTCAAGCTGCATGTACGTCCGATAACTTAACTACCCTCGTTCTTTTAGACCATTTTTCCTTCTTCTTGCCATCCAGTATTTTTATCTACTCATTCTGAACATTACGGATGGGATGTCAGGACTAGAGCTTCTAATATCGACCTTTTAATCTCATCGAAAATTGATCTGACATTAAAAGTTCTCATTTTCTTCATATCGTACAAAATGTTTTAGACAGACATAACCATTGTTTTAAGGTATGACGTAAACGTTATTTTTTATTAGGGATATGACGTAACCATTTTCAGAGAATGATTTAAACAGACTTTGATGCACAAGAGTTAGAGGTAACGGGGTCCTACAAGAGAAAGGTGACTTCTCGGGACAAAGAGGTGAATTTATGTTTAGAGAAATAATAGGAGTGTAGCAACGCCTCCTCCGGCTGCAAAAGAGTCAGAAATTTCAAGCTCTTTCGACGGGCTTTAAGATGGGGAAGTAGTAGAAAATTGACAACTAGTTTTTGCTTGACAAGGAAAAGAAAGTCATAAATTTCCACGGAACTGCGTGCTAATCTTAGTGACTGATTGTGACTCGTGAGAGCTACCTCTTCTTCTATTCTATAAGGGCAAAAGTCAAAGCGTCAAACTTGAAAGCACCCTTCTTCACCGGGAGATTTATTGCTCGTACAGCACAAATTTACAGCATGTATGATGCCTGTTTAAAATATAATTACCATAAAAACAAAAATGTTGTGTTTATTGAGTTGGGTACTGTATGAAAATATGACTTAATTCCATTGAATAAAGGAGTGTCCGGCATGAGTTCTTTCCGGTTTTTAATTCACTTTGATTTTTTAATCTATTTTGTAATTTTATAAAACTTTTGGCATAGATTTTATTTGTCAAATTTTTGAATTATGATACTTGTTCTTGTAGTGCAAAATTAAATTTTGAAGAAATTGGTTTTACTAGCTTTTTTTTTAACTTTTTTCTTCATAAATTTTAATTTCTTTAGATTTACAGACTATCACAATTAATTTGACAGAACATAATTCAACAAATAAATATATAAAGTAAAATGGCAACCTTTCATTAAACAACAAATCCTAAAGAAAGTATGGAGTTTATACTTGAAAACTATACACAATTCGTTCGGGTTGAATGTATTTTTTTAGAATTACAACATATAGCCACGTTCAAACCAGTGACCTCATACGGGAACTTCAAACGTCTAGCATTGAGCTAGCATCCATTTGCCGAGATGAATGTGAGAGTAGAGTAATTTGGCTAAAAATTACACCCATCTATTCGAGTGTAGTACTGCTATCGTAGAGCATTATGTCAGCACAGTCGTAACTTACTAGTATTATTTAACTAACAATAACAAGTGTATTAAGTTGGTTAATTTAATCTTGTTTTTATGGAAAACACTTGTATAGAGAATTAAATACTAGTAGAAATTATTCTCTTTAATTAATTTCATTCTTCCAAAGTTGCTATTGCGGCTTGTTTGTTTCAGTTTCCCTCACATGCCCCCACCATTTTCTTTTCTCAATTCTCCAACCTCTCTACCCCCATCTATATAAAGCACTCCCTCCTCTATCCTCTTCCGTAAATCCCATTCTCCCTCTTTTATCTCTTTCTCTCTCTCTCAACTCCCATCTCTCCCTCTCGCTCCCATCTCTCTCGATATTTCAAGAAATGGACGTTGATGGCGGATCGCTAATCTACGACTCATCCTCTTCAATCCACAGCGAAGAAGACATGTCCGACCTCAGGCGTGGTCCCTGGACCGTCGAAGAAGATTTCACTCTCATGAATTACATCGACAAGCACGGCGAAGGCCGCTGGAACTCCCTCGCTCGCTGCGCAGGTCAGTTCCAATCTACTCTTGTAACGACCCAAGCAGATTACTGTCCCAGTTTTCAGCTGAAAGGAAAACAAGTAATCATATGTCGCAATAACTAGCGTACTAACCTTAAACTTCCCGTAAATGGAACAGGATTGAAGAGAACCGGAAAGAGCTGTAGATTGAGGTGGCTCAACTATCTCCGCCCTGATGTCCGACGCGGCAACATCACTCTCGAGGAGCAACTCCTCATTCTCGAACTCCATTCACGCTGGGGCAACAGGTAAACCCTCGCGTCTAACCGTCCTTTCTTTAGCAGAAAATATATAAACAGTAAGGCGACATAACTCTGCGTATTATTATTATTTGGTATCTATTTGAAATTTGAACTGTGTGAATAGGTGGTCCAAAATCGCACAACACTTGCCAGGTCGGACAGATAACGAGATCAAGAACTACTGGCGGACCCGGGTCCAGAAGCACGCAAAGCAGCTGAAATGTGACGTCAACAGCAAGCAATTCAAGGACACCATGCGTTATCTCTGGATGCCGAGATTGGTGGAGAGAATTCAGGCCGCCTCCGCTTCCGCATCCGCAACCGTAACAGCCGCGGCATCGTCCTCGTCCGCCGACGTCGCGCAGATAATTCCGGCGATAGCGGCTAATATCGATCAGGTCATGCCGGCGGGGAGTTACACGCCGGAGAATTCGTGCACGGCGGCGTCGTCGGACTCGTTCGGGACTCAGGGCTCGGACCAGGTGGCTCAGGATTGTTATTACAATAACGGGTCGGATTATGCGGTTAATTACAATAGTACCACCCAGGATTGTTACTATCCCGTGGTGAACGATCAAGTGGTTTTCGGTGGGAATTCTCTAAACAGCCCGTGTGGTTACTTTAACCCTGGGTTGGATTTCCAGGCCTTGGAGCAGAGCAGCAACCAAAGCTTGTTCGATGGAGTAGGGGACACATCGGACAATTTGTGGAATGTTGAGGATATTTGGTTCTTACAACAGCTCAACAACAACAGCAACATCTAGTGTGGATTATTATTAAAGTTAAAATTAAAATGAAGAAAAGGAAATAGAGAATACGAATTAACAGTGTACTTAATACGGAGAATTTCCGATAAAGGACAGGTTTAGTTTGTGGATTAGTTTTTTCTAATTTCTTTGTGGGAATTGGGGGATGAAGTTGTAATTTGAGATTTCTATCTCATTCTTCATTGACTTGTGTTATTGGCTTGTGAAGAATTTTGGAACTCTTTTTTTATTGTTTTGTTGATGGTGAATAATTGGTTCCACTATCATTAGTACTTTACTCAAAGAGTCGTAATTAGCTTATTTATTTATTTTTAAAATAATGATATAAAATATTCAAGTGTGGAATATGTGAAGCCTAGATGGGACCTGAACCTATGCCCATTGTTCTAGAGGAAGAGGGGAAAAGAAAGGGTGCTAACAAATAACAATGATTTAAGGACGTGTTTAATTTAATTAATTAATTATAGCATTAGCCATTTAATCTTATCGTGGCTTGACAAGCAAGTGTCTCCGCTCACGTGAGTCATGCATTTTTTCCCCTTATCTCATCGTTTTTCTTTTGAGATAATTGTGATATTCCGGTCAATTTGCACGTGCCTCGACTTAATCACGAGATTCCAAATATTATCTCATTATTTTTATTTTCACTCATTTTAGGTAGTTAAACTTGTTTTAATTTTTTTTTTGAGAAAAGTTAAGCTTAATTTTTGTTTTTTGTTTTTTTTTGAAATAAAGCTTAATTTTTGTTGGTTAATGTAGATGTTGTATAAATGAAAACATTTATGAAAAAAAGGCAGTAGTATAGTAAACATTTTTTTTCGAGAATCAAATATATTAAACCAGTTAGAAACTTCTTTTACAATTCAAAATATCTTATATGGTAGCTGCTTCCAGCCATAATGACGGAGCATTGAACCTATGGATGGCCATGGGCTCGGTTGGGTTGGTTTGGGTCGGGCTGAACCAGGTTGTAGATTAAAACGTGAACCCAAATCTAACCTAACCCATCAACCGGGCCAGCACTCGAACTCAAACCCGTCCCATTTAGAAAAACTCTAAATTCTAAATTATATCTTTATTTATTTCAAATAATAGAAAATAAAATCTAAAGTAATTAATATTACGTTAAATACACACTTAACCATTTTCAATAAGTTTTTTCTATATTAATTAATTAACATTACATGTTAAACATGTCTTTTGTAATATATGTTTAGTTACATATGTGTGTGTACTTATTTATGATAATACTAGAGTATTGCCCGTGCCCAAGGGCACTATACCTAAATTGGATAGTTTTTGAATTTAGAGGTGTTATTTAAATGAATTTAGAGGTGTTATCCGAAAATTAATATTTACAAATGTGGTGAAAAAAAAACAACTTCCAAGTATGGGATGAGCATTAAGTGGAATCACTCACAACCTAACTCCTATTAGTTAGGGATGTAGTTGAGAAAACATCTCTCCTATTAGTTAGGGATGTCCAAAGAGAGTGGATAGTTAGGAATATCCAAAGAGAGTGGGTAGTTAGAGATGTAATAAGTAGGTGAGATCTAATGGTGGGGATAGGGTTGATTTAATCCAACGGTTGAAAAATTATAGTTAGTTAAACCATGCTATTTTATAATATAGATAAAGAGTGCCGCTATGCTTCACCATTTTTTCTTCACCTTTCAAGTTCACCGCATATGTGTTAAGATATGATTGTTGGAACTATTTATTTTAAGATATTTTTATAATCACATCAACAATCAAAAACATCTAAATAAGCGGTGAACTTGAAGGGTGAAAAAAAGGGTAACGGTTAGCATTTCCCTGATATAAATAGTATAAAAAAATCTTTGGGTGTGCCAACTTGGGTTAGGCCAAAAGTACGAAACCCAAACCCGACCAAAATGTTGATCGCACTCAAATATTGAGCCCAAGCCCGTGGCAGGCTGAAATTGGTCGAACACAAACCCTTAATATCATGATTTTGGTTGAGCTGGTTAGTGGAGCCATTGGGCGGATGGCCTGACTTGACTACATGTGTTGCCAACGCATGTGTTGAGATGTTGGAGTGCCTCGGAGCCCACATCCATGCAGTCTTTTGGGAAATGTATTCTCGTCTGCTCTATCTCACTGAAAGCTTCTCTCACTAGGTTTCTTTGTCCTTTACCGATTTATTTGTTCATCATCTACAAATGTAGTACTTGGGCAACTCCTTATACAACGATTTGGCCAATGTTTTACTCAATAGCCATAAGGAGTCTAATTTTCAAAGCTTAAATCTCAGTCTCTTTTGCCCCTGTACCCCAAGCTATGCTGCTAGATCTTTTGCCCGACGTCGGCCTTTCAGTCTTTACACGACCACGCCCCGTAGAAATTAAGCTTGAACTTCCCTTCTGGCACTAGAATCAAATCTTTCCTTTCCTTCATGCTCGTGGTATATGAGAGGAACTCAATCTTGGATTTGAAGATCTGAAGACAATGGAGCTCTGCAAGTCATCTGCCGGAATTCGGAGGTTTCTCTTCGGCCTTCGAATCTATCTTTTTTTTTCTTTTGCCAAAGGGACCACAATCCCATGCAGAGCAGTTCTTGGTCTTGCACAGAGCTTTCTCGAATGTCAATCAAATACATTCTGAAACTCGCATATGTAATTCTTATTTGTGATTTCCTTATAACTTTTTCTCGGAACTTCATAGCTCTGTCACATTTGTCGAAGACATGTATTGCATCTTCTTCTGGGAAGCCACGATTTGTAATTTTTTACTGTCCATTAACCCATCTTTTTTTATATAAGTTGGTGCACATTGGAATGATTTTTTTTACACCCTCGATGTTAGAAAATATTGCTCTTTTCGGGATCTTCAATTTTCATAGTTTTCTTGGCCATGTTAAGTTATTATGTCGAGTGATTATTCGATATTGGTATTGCTAACAAATGCTTCACGAGCCTCTTGGTAACCCGATCTAACATAGTAATTATCATTCTATTAAAAAGACATATCCAATTGTCATGGCTATGATTACTTGGAAGTGGGACTCTGTCCTAAATATCGACTTCCCAAAGGTGATGTTTCAAATTTTTAGTATCACAGACTGGAGCTTCACTAACACAATATGTAACAACTCGAGCGAATTACTATCCCAAAAACTTCTTTATCCTTACTATCAGACAAAAATGCTTAAGCCTGAAGGTTCCATTAGTAATCCACAAGATTTACTATATACCACACATCTAATCCACAATATCTTGATGTAGGAAAAGATATTACAACCCCCTCCCCCACTCAACTTATAGACTAGACGTCCTCATCGAGTGTGTCCAGTCACATATTCCTTGGTTGGCGGCGAACCACCACAAAGTTCTTGCGGGACCATGGTTGGCTCTGATACCATTTGTAACAACTCGAGCAGATTACTGTCCCAACAACTTCTTTATCCGTGCTAGCTACTAGATAAAAATGCTCAAGCCTCGAAGGTGCTAGAAGTAATCCACATGATTTATTATATACCACACATCTAATCCACAATATATCGATGTGGGGCGGGTTACAAAATACTCACTGATCAACTCTGTCGCACTTTCTGTTTCCGGGATTAGGACTTTGAATGTTGGTGGTCTTGGGAGCCATGGGTCTTAAAACATGTTGATTGTGCTTACATTACCGAATTTATTCAACAACCATTTTTCTAAGAACTTTCTAGCATCAAGGAGACTTCTCCATCCGTAAGAAGCCACATAGTCTAATCTTGCATGTAGAAAATCCCTATCACTGACTTTTTTTTTTTGAGTATTTTTTTGTCATACTGTAGTACCCCGTATATTTGCTAGGAGTAAATTTATAATTTGTAAGTTGGATTAAGATAAATACAAGTTTAATCGTGAAATTAGTGTTGGGAAAATTATTGTGTTTATAGTTTAGAAGTGTGTATGAGAGTCTAGGTAAAATAGTAGAAATAATGTTTGTAAATTTATATGTTAGTATTTCTTTCGCGACCACGTGTGTGACCACTGCGAAACCCCGTGTATTTTCTACGCCCAATTACTTAGTCTTCATGTACTCCAACCCACACCTAATATTTTTCTCTCGTGTTCATCCCCTCCAAAAAGTCATTGGGAGACAAGTTCTTCACTTTGGTCACCATCACCTTCACTTCACTATCACACCCATTAACTCATTTGAATGTGAGAATATGCTTGCACATGCTTGCCATTGATAACTCTTGTATAATTTCACCCCCTCTGTAGGGTTTTGATGCAGGTTACGCATCGGAAATACAATAACAAAATCCTGATCAAATCTCTCCACGTATAGCAAGCAAGCTATCACAACAACGTGATAAAGGAAGACGATATGTACCTTGCTTATAGTGTCTTCGTATCTACTAGTATCCACACTTAGGATTGCAAGATAGAATCCCCTTCACATTTTTTGCTACCTGCGTCGAAGAGGGAGGTGAAAGAATTACGCAAAACGGGACATAGCTGACCGAACCACCTATGGAGGCCGACGACTAGGGAGGCCGACGGGTAAGAGCCGGCTCCTTGCTTAGGGTCTCTCTCCTTGTTCTCTTATTTATCTTAATGATAACTCATGAGAAATAATAAGCTAGGACTCCCCTTATATATTTAATAACTCCTTATCAACCACATATTTTCCCCAATACTAATCATGTCCATACACGGATTAGTCCACCTTGCAAATAGTCCTACTAACTTTGCTTGTGTTTGCGCTTTGATCCTTTGATTAATTAGTCCAACTAATTAATATCCAAATCCAGTTTAATCCATTAGGCGTGTTATCTTGTAGGTTTCTAATTAGTTGGTAGTAACAATTACAGACATAGAGCGGTGTCTAGCAACACATATATGCCACCCAACTAACAGAAATAGCAGTGATCCGACAAACCTTGTGCCAATGTTACCGTGTTATATCTATCCCTTTGTCTCCATATCCGGATTGGAAACGAGACATAAGTGTCACACTCGTATATCCAATCCATAGTTTCTCAATACTGGGAATAGGCTTATCTATAAAGATAACATCAATAGCCCATATTGATTTATCTGAGTCTGGCAAGACATTCCATAAGCACTACCCCTCGAGTGGCCGTGGATATTTACCCCCATTATGTAGGAGGGACAAATCCTCTCTACATCACTACCATCTCTCAGCTTGCTTCCTATCGTACCCGATTACTATCTTTATAGTTACCCAGTTACGGTGTAACGTTTGATAACATCAAAACATGATATTCACAACTAGAGTATCCAGTGATTTCAAGTATAAGGATTAAAACACGACTGTCACTACGAGAAGGACTTTTGAGGTTAACATAATTTATATGTAGCCATCTCCTGCTGGGTCAATCCAGTATGCCATTAATCCCAATGCATATACATGTGTTAGACTTGATATTTCCATATCAATCTACCCACTCACTGGTCTATAGTGATAGTCCTATTAATCAATATAATGGACTATGGATATTTAAGAATATAACATTTATATTCTAAGGACTTCATTCATGTTAACATATCTCCATATCATTAACACAAAGAATAGTAAGTCCATATAAATGTCACGACAAATTAATTGCCTCTAGGGCACAATTCCAACACCCTCCTCTCCACAACTCATCACAACCAACTCCAAACATCATCCACATAACTCTTTATATATTTATCTCATTTCTTCACATCTTTGTCTCCTCAATAACACTTAAAGGAATTCTCTCCTCTCTCCACAAACTTCATTCCCATTTTTGGATCTTTATATCCACAAAAATTCATCAAAACTCAATTTTCTAGTCTCAATATCATGAAAAACTTGAGTCCAGCCTTATTATGGTCATGGAGGGGAGTTTTTTTCACCATTCTACTCAAGGATTGAAGGTCCATTTCACATTTACACACAATCTCCTTGAATCTTGGGGTAAAGTATTCTTCTAGTATTGAACTAATGCATGCATGTTCATGTTTAGTTTTGATTGATGACATTTTATTTTAGATTTCTTCACCTTTCTAAGTTGCATGTTTTCTGAAACTCTATTTGTGGACCAGTCTGCCATTTTTCTTAAAAGCCCCATTTCCAGAAATTTTTTTCATCTCATCTTTCTTTTGTATACACTAGACACATTGAGGATTAATTCTTCAGAAGATGGGCATTATTTATTTTCTCCAAGTGGTAGTAATCACCTTTCAAAGTTGAAAGTTTATGTCAAACTCTTCTGTGCACAGCAGTGTTTGTTTATTTTGTAGCTTGAGTTTTATAAAAGCTATGCATGCTTTTCTTGATGTTCCAGAAAGTTGACACATGTAGGTTCATCCTAAATTTATTTCATGATTTTATAAGATGTTGTGATATGGTAAATAGGGCTCTAACTTCAGAGCTACAAACCTATCCAGAATTGAACTCTCTTAATATTGAGAAAACATGAATTCTTGCCTCTCCATGGATTATACCACTTGAAAACGGGTTGATTTGATCAAGTAATACTCGCGCTAGAATTTATAACATACTCGAATAGTTGAACTTGTGTTGATTTAGGAAAGATAATTTGTAGGTGACGAATTTGTAGGCACGGACTATATACGAACTTTTAAGTGATAGTTGCAAACGGGTTAAGGTGAGTATACATGTAAAGCGTTGCGTGCCTAGCTTCTTTCGTGGTTAAACTCTATTTCATTATTTGTCTCAAAATGTGTTTTTATAATATGCCGGTTTCAAATGGTTGCTTTGAATTCCACACGAGAATAACAATGCGTAACAATGTAACGTGGAAAGAGCTTTGCAGGGAACTTTTTATTATTGTCGATGTTGACTACGGTCACTCGGCGTATATTTTAACTCAGTCGCGACCTGCCGGCTCCATTTACTCATCTCTCTGGCCGCAAGAAGTCTTAGGGGGTGACGACACTTAAGGTCTTGGATGCTTGCGAGATGGATGGTTCGTATTGTTTTATCCCCATATCAGTTAGTGGATAAAATGGAATTTATGGTTGGATTATTATATTGGATAATTGGAACGTTGTGATTTAAATTGAGAATTTTAGAAATGTGGCAAGAATCTGGAAGACTCTATTATTCCACCGAGCTTTATTTCTGCGGTGTTTTTACTTGAAGTTGAATTGCTTATGAACTATTCTGTTTATTCAACTACTTTAAATTGAATGATAATACATCGTATTCGGTTTACATCTTCGGGTGTTGCTCACTCAGTATTTCATTGCTGACTTTCGAAACTGCGGTTCCTTTTTCCTTCCCACCGCATGTATAGAGGCTGGCGGCTATGGGGAAGACGGTTACGAGAATCACGTAGTGTAACACCCCCAAACCGCCAAGCCGGAAGTCCGAAAAGGCCGACCCGGTAGCCCAGGGATGTCACTCCGTACCCGAGATTAAACCCGGATACAAGGAGATTTTATAACTGAATATCCAAACCAAATCCATAAAAATATTTAATTGAAACTTTAAAACTTGTCTCGCCACAAATATGGGCACTATTCCAATCTAAAATTCAACTACTAAATAAAACAAGTCTAGATGTGAAATTTAAATTTACTAAAGTGACGTGTCTCGATTTCCCCCAAAAGCCATGCTTCCACCTAAACCTGTGGTGCAGAAACAAAAAGAAACACCACAGTTTCCAAAGTCAGCTGAAAATACTGAGTAAGCAACACCCAAGCATGTAAACAGATTATGAAGCAGTTTAAAAACGACACATGAGTTTGAAGAGTAAAGTATTTGAGTAAGAGTAGTATGAAACAAGAATTCACAAATCTTTTCCTTTATCACCTCACTTGTGGGGAAACATTCCCAACCTTCCTCATTTGTCCAATCGGGACTTCCAATTCTCAATCATAAAGGTCCATCATTCAGAAAACATATATTACCATGTTGACACGGGGAAGATCTTCTAATAACTGGCTACCAGACCATAAGTGTCGACACCCCCCTAAGAATTCTTGCGGCCAGAGAGGTAAGTACTGGAGCGAACTCGGGGCGGTTGCGGCCGAGCAAAATAAAGTGGGTCGAGAGACGTAGTCCACATCGACCAAAGCTCAAAATATTGATCCCCGATACAACTATTCCACTTTACGTCTTTACGTCTTATTATCATTTCATGTGATAGTTGTGATAGAATCACCTTTGTAAAATCAATAAGCTTTCTCAAATAAACGACTCAAGTAGATATTTAAATTTTGAGACAATAAATCACAAAAGCAGTTTAGACACGAAAGAAGATATGGGCGCTAGGCCTGGCATGTTTACTTACCTCAACAAATAGCAATCACAGCAAATCAATCGTAGTATTCGACGTATCCTTCGTCCATGAAATTGTCGCCTACAAATTTAATAATATCCTAATCAACACATTGCACACAAAGTCCTATGAAATAAATCTCTTACTAACTCTCCCCAACCTTTACTAAGGCGAACAACCTTTTTTATAGAAAAATACACTTTATAACGCTAACGTTTATTATTTGTTAAAACATAATAGGCTATAATTATACAAATATAACTTATAAGATTCGATAAAATATCCCTTTTATTATTTAGGGTAGAGAAGCATATTATTTTATCTCAAAAACACTTTTAATTCAAATAGTAGGTTCTCCCAACCAAACAAGCCTTAATAGAGAATAAGTTATAAACTAACTAACTTTTATTTAAAAGAAATAACAAAGTTATTAATGGAAAATAACTTATTCTAATTTGTTATAAACTTATAAAAATAAATAAGAAAAATATACTTTTTATTTTGGAGTGATGATGAGTAAAAAAATAAATGTCTCTTGTGAGACTTGAACCCAAGACCTAGTTCTCATAACCCCAAAGCTTTAAGTGTCACTTTATAACCACTGGGCCAAGCCCCCCACTTGTTTTCTTTCAGCCTACTATTAATATAACCTAATAATACAATAATAATAATAAAAAAGAAAAGAGAAAGCAGACGGGTTCATACCCGAACAGAGACAAAAACGACGGGATGGAGGCGGCGGTGGCGCCGGAGAGAGAGAGCGGACGACCGCAGCGAGGGGTGAGGACGCCGGCGGCGTCGACGGCGAGGCGGGACGCTACGGCGGCGGGCAGCCGGGTTCGCCGGCAAAGCGACGTGAGAGAGAGAGAGAGAGAGAAATCGAGAGGGAGAGTTTGAGAGAGAGAGAGAGAGAGATCGAAGGAGAGATTGAGGGATTGAGATTGTGGGTTTAAAATCTGAGAATTGATGGGTTTATATAGCCTTGAGGTGAAGAATTCAACCTCCATGAGGAAACCCACTTTCAAGTTTTCGATTTCGAATCGGGTTGGGTTTTGGACGAAATTAGTTTACTTTTTGCTAAAGTATCGAGTTTTGTGTCAGGAACCGAGTGGTTCCTGGCCTGATTTACAGAGAAATTGGGGAAGAAGAAGAAGAATTTGAGAGAGAATTGAATTGGAATATCTGATTTTTCATAACCCTAAAATGATGTAGTACAATTGTTCTTATACAAGGATGAAAAGTAATTACTAAAACTTTTGGGCCTAAACGTAATAAACTGAACTAAGTAACGGACATGGCTGACTGGACGCCAACTCAGCACATATGACACCCTCTAGCCAATCATCCTGCGCCATGCTGCCAGCTCAGCTACACACGCCAGCCCAGTAGCCAAACGACGCCGTCCCACTTAAGCTATTCAAAACCAACGGCTAATTTTTGATCAACGGACCAGAATCATCTACCTCCCTCATCCAACGGTAGCTGCTTCTCCGAATTACATGTCATTAGTTTAGAGTTGTTTTCAGTTTGGTCCTAATTATAGGTCACTACTTTTGTTATCAGTTCACTTCAGTCCCTGTCCTGCCACATACCTGACAAAGCACCCCCCCCCCTTTGAAATTCATGCCCTCATGAATCTAGCTCAAGAAACCTGTGTTTGAGAGACAGATAATCCTCCCAGGTGGCCTCTAAAGACTATAAGAGGCCTTAGGAGAATTTGCAAAATGAGGCCTTCGTCTTCTTTGGACAAGCACATTTTTGGTCACTTGTAAAATTTATTGTAGTAGATTCTGTCAGGTAAACTATACATATCCTAGTTTTCCAAATCATAAACTAGTACTCTCCTAAAGAAACATACAATAGCGATAAAAATGATAAAGTAAATATGAATTGCGTCGAAATTTGAAGTTAATTTCATGAACTAGAAGTCGACCTCTTCCAGAAGATACATCAACTGAGTTTCGATGAGAGAGAAGTAAATCATAGAATAGAAAGCAATTGTAGTGCAACCATATATGAAAAAAGGAAGAGCACGATAGAAGAGGGTTAGAAAATTCATATGATTGTTTTCTACGAGGTTCTTCTTCTTCCCTTAAAGAAGCACCTAAGATAGTTTTCCAAACACTGGTTTAATCTCTCCGTCTGGCCATCTGTTTGGGGGTGATAAGCAGTGGAATAATGCAGTTTAGTCCCCAATTGCTTGAACAAAGCACTCCAGAACTGGCTGAGGAATATACTGTCCCTGTCACTGACTATGGTCTCAGGGAGGCCATGTAACTTATGTATGTTATCCAAAAAGATTTGAGCTATATCAGCAGCTGTGTAGGGATGTGTTAGAGCTAGGAAATGACCATATTTGGAGTATCTATCCACCACCACCAAAATAGAATTCTTCCCAGCTGACTTGGGCAAGCCTTCCACAAAATCCAAACTTATGTGAATCCAGGGTTTATTGGGAATAGGAAGTGGTTGCAGAAGACCAGGGTAAGGGACATGTTCACTCTTCATTCTCTGGCACACATCACAATTTTTGACCCAGTTCTTCACTTCCTTGTGCATATGAGGCCAGAAGAACACATCAGCCAACCTCTTAAATGTACCCCTGATCCCAGAGTGACCACCCATGCCACTATTATGCATCTCAGCTATAAGAGTGGACCTCAAAGAAGTGGAGGTGCCTACATAGATGCAGGACCCTTTCTTAAGCAGGCCATCCACTAACTGAAATTCAGTGTCAAGTGTTGGATCCACAATTAGCTGAGCTATTTGGGTAGCAGCCCACACATCACTTTCATAAGAGCTTATCACTTCTGCTATCCATTTGGGAACAGCCACAGTGAGGGCTTGGCATTGACCTTCATCCACCACTCTAGATAGAGCATCAGCTGCCACATTTTCCTTCCCCTTTCTAAACACAATTTCATAGTCCAATCCCATAAGCTTACTAACCCATTTTTGCTGTAGGAGTGTGCTGATCTTCTGCTCCAGCAAGAACTTCAAACTGTAGTGATCAGTCCTGATTTGAAACTTACCCACCTCTAGATATGATCTCCACTTGGAAACTGACTGAACAACTGCTAGCAGCTCTTTCTCATAAGTAGAGTACCCCAAATTTTTATCAGCTAAAGCTTTACTATAATAGACCAAGGGCCTACCCTCCTGCATCAAAACAGCACCAATACCATAATGGCTGGCATCAGTCTCTAGTACAAACATTTTGGTGAAATCTGGCAAAGCCAAGACTGGAGTAGAAGTCATGGCTGCTCTTAGAGTTTCAAAGGCTCCTTGTGCAGCTTCAGTCCATCCAAAAGCACCCTTCTTCAGCAACACTGTAAGTGGTCTAGCCAATACACCATAGCCTCTCACAAACCTTCTGTAGTAACCAGTAAGACCCAGAAACCCTCTTAATGCTTTTAATGTTTGTGGTCTAGGCCAAGACACCATGGCAGCAATCTTGCTAGGATCTGCTTGTACCCCTTCTCTGCTAATCACATGCCCCAGATATTCAATAGAAGTTTGCACAAAACAACACTTGGACAATTTAGCATAAAGCTCATTCTGTAGCATGACCTCCAGAGTAGTGTCTAAGTGTTGTAGGTGGTCTTCTTCAGTCTTGCCGTAAATCAAAATGTCATCAAAAAATACCAATAAAAACTTTCTGAGGTAGGGTTTAAAGACCTTGTTCATCAAGCTTTGAAAAGTTGCTGGAGCATTAGTTAATCCAAGTGGCATCACCCTGAACTCATACAAGCCCTCATGAGTTCTAAAAGCTGTCTTATGGGTGTCCTCCTCAGCCATTCTCACCTGATGATAACCAGACCTTAAATCCAGCTTGGAGAAGAACTTAGCCCCATTCAACTCATCTAGGAGTTCATCAATGACAGGAATGGGGAACTTATCCTTTATAGTGATGTCATTTAAACCCCCGTAATCCACACAAAATCTCCAGGAGCCATCCTTCTTCTTGACTAATAACACAGGAGAAGCAAATGAGCTAGAGTTGTGTTGTATGACACCATTATCTAGCATCTCCTGCACCAAGTTCTCAATCTTAGACTTCTGCACATGGGGGTACCTATAGGGTCTCAAACAAACTGGATGTGACCCTGGTTTGAGTGGTATGTGATGATCATGACTCCTCTGAGGTGGTAATGTTTTAGGTTCCTCAAACACCTTGTGATATTGCTCTATTACCTTCTGAAATCTCAGGGGTAATCAGTAATCCCACCAGGTTCAGTCATAGTAATACTGTAGAGATGTCCCACAGTGACCCCTTCATTCTGAGCACAATAAGACTGAATTGCATTGTAATTAGCAGCTTTGTATTGGCAAGCCTCTTTATGAGCCTTGAAGTGAACTGGAGTTCCATTCAAATTCACTGTGACAGTCATCTCTTTGAAATCCATTTCCACGGGACTGACTTCTTGTAGCCATTGCACCCCCAGCACCATGTCACAACCACCAAGTGGTATCACTCTCATGTCAGCCTCCACCCTATGTCCTTGGATTTTGAGCTTAACTCTTGGACAAGTACCAACACTTACAATGTGGCTGCCATTAGCCACTGTCACTCTCATAAATTGACTGGAATTAATCACACATTGGAGCCTATCAGCAGCATTCTTATCTATGAAGTTGTGAGTGCTACCAGAGTCAATGAGTATATGCACCTTATGCTTCCCTACCAAACCTTGTAATCTGATTGTTTGTGCTCCACAATTACCAGTCATGGCATGTAGGGAGATCTCCATTTCAGGTGTAGCCACATAAGTGCTGTCCTTCTCTTCTTGCACACTAGAAACTGGCTCTGGTTCTTCTACCAATTCCACCTCCTCTTCACCAGTTATCAGAAACAATTGAGGTTTTTTGCATTTATGCCCTGGCACATAAGATTCTTCACAGAAATAACACAAGTTCTTGGCTCTTCTAGCTTTCATCTCTTCTTGAGTGAGCTTTTTGAAAGGCACATTTGGAGCTGCTGAGCTCTTTTTGTCTGTTACAAAAGGTGTATATGTCTTGAGTGGAGTAGTTTTAGTGCCACTCTTCATCATACTAGTGACAGTTTGCATGACATTTTGGTGTTGGTGGTTGTAATACACCTCTTGCAACTTAGACATGGCCTTGGCTTGAGCAAGACAACTAGGTGCTAGTTGTTGCACTTGACTCCTGATTTCTAATTTCACTCCTCCCAAAAATGTCTTCATGAAATAGTTATCATCAGCCCAGGGAAAAAGAGCCTTGACTCTAGGTCTAAGCTTGTCAAATTGAGCTTGATATTCTGTCACACTTCCTTTCTGTTCTAGCTTTTGTAATTCTGCTAACACATTTTCATGTCCTGGCTCTAGGAATTCAACACAAATCATTTCACAAAAATCTTTCCATGTTATGTCCTCTAGTGACTCAAACTCAGCACTAAACCAACTCTCAGCTTCATCAACTAAATTGAGTGAAACTAGTATGAGTTTCTGCAGATCATTCAGATTATGTAGCTGAAAATACCTATTAGCCTTCAGAATCCATCCCAAAGGATCTAGGCCAGTGAATTTTGGAAATTCAATCTTAGGTATAGGAAAAACATAGTAATTAGGAGTCCTTATTACCTCGTTTTGGAGTTCATCCACCTTTTCACCCCTTCTAATGTTGATTTGAGGTCCAGTACTCTGATTCTGAGGCCTTCCTTTTCCTAATAGACTTGCAGGAGTTCTATTAGAAATGTTGGAGGTCTCCATCCGCTCCTTCTCCTTGTGATTCGCCATGAGACTCATACAATTTGTCAGTTTCTTCAACTCTTCTTTGAGTTCTTCATGACTTTTCCTCAACTCTCCAATCTGGTTCAGCTCTGTCAATTGGCCATGGATCAGGTCCTGACCATGCCTGAACTCCTCCTGGACATGCCGGAGCTCTCCGTACTCTCGCCGGAGCTCCATGATCGCTTCATCCACCGCGTGCAGGTGGCCAATTACTCCGTCCATAGTTTCCATTTCCACTGCTGCTGCTGGCTTCCTTTGCCCCATTTCTGCGGAAATTTGCCAAAGAATCGAGTCTCTGATACCAATTTGTCAGGAACCGAGTGGTTCCTGGCCTGATTTACAGAGAAATTGGGGAAGAAGAAGAAGAATTTGAGAGAGAATTGAATTGGAATATCTGATTTTTCATAACCCTAAAATGATGTAGTACAGTTGTTCTTATACAAGGATGAAAAGTAATTACTAAAACTTTTGGGCCTAAACGTAATAAACTGAACTAAGTAACGGCCATGGCTGACTGGACGCCAACTCAGCACAGATGACACCCTCTAGCCAATCATCCTGCGCCATGCTGCCAGCTCAGCCACACACGCCAGCCCAGTAGCCAAACGACGCCGTCCCACTTAAGCTATTCAAAACCAACGGCTAATCTTTGATCAACGGACCAGAATCATCTACCTCCCTCATCCAACGGTAGCTGCTTCTCCGAATTACAGGTCATTAGTTTAGAGTTGTTTTCAGTTTGGTCCTAATTATAGGTCACTACTTTTGTTATCAGTTCACTTCAGTCCCTGTCCTGCCACATACCTGACATTTTGATGAGATTAAATCGAATTTGGATTGAATTGGGACAAAAATCAAGAGTTTTGGTGAAGATTTGAGGTGGAGGTGGTGTTAGATTCGGACATGGAGAAGGAGAAGCAAATCCTCCATTGTTGGGTGAAGAAGATGACTAAATTATAGGGTAAAGACACTTTCACCCCCACTGGTTTAGTCATTATACAACTACTACCCCCAAGTTCACTTAAAAGGCACACTTTAAGTTAGGAAAAACTACATAAAACCCCCTAATGGTTTATAACATTAATATTAACTTTCTAAATAATAATAACTAATACCCAAGTTTATACTAATGGCATATTAACACCAAATAATATCTTAAAATATAATAGTAGCATATTAACACCCAATACTTATAATAATATTATATTTACACTCAATAATTTCATAAAATAACCGTTTCACATATTAACACTTAATATTATCTAAAAATACCCGTTTCTAAATAACGGGGTATTACATCCTTCCCCACTTAAAGAAAACTTCGTCCTCGAAGTTGAAACCACATTCTAAACGACCCCCATCTACGAGTCTCCATTCTAGGGTATAACTAGCAAATGCAACCTAATATCACACACGATGAGTAACATACTATAACGATGTACTAGAATGACGTACTTAAAATATGAAGGGTTACACGTAGAGTGACGACATCACGAATATCTATTCTAAGTTTAATGTTGTAGTGTTTAATGATGCTTGTAAGATCTAAAGACTTATGTAATGTTTAATAGTATTGTAATATATGGATGTTATGCTTATGACTTCCACCGACACTTTTAGCATCGCCCTCATGGGTTTCCGGTCCGGAACGAAAGGCTTGGGGATCACAGGGTGTTGCACATACTGCATGACTCTGTCACTACCCAGCAACATTGTTTAGCCAAAAGAGCTATGTTAATATCTTCAATGCCCTTGAAGCCGTCTCCTCCAACCAATTTTGTGATCTTCATCTTCTCCCAGGAAAGCCAATTTATGCTTTACTTATCACTTTTTTTTCACCTATATTATCTCATACACTGTTCTATCTCTTGAAGGTAGTAAGGGAAGCATAAAACAGCTGAGCGCAAAATTTTGGCTTGGACCACCTACTTTAGCTGAATTTCGTTTGCCGACGGAGTTTAGTAATTTTCTTTCAAATTTTTAAGTTTCTGATGGATTCTGTCCAATGTATAATCAAACGTATATTTCATATTTCTTCCTACTTTTGTGGGCATGACCAAGTACTTCTGATGCTTCGAGACTCCAGCCACTCCAAAAGCGTTGTTGATGGCTGATCTATCTTCATTGTGACATTTGTAGAATACATAGCAGCGGAGTTTGCTAAATTTATCTCTTGGCCTGAGGCCTTCTGTACCTTGTAATAAATTACAGTAGGGTAGACACATCCTGTACCTTAGATTTTGTAAAGAATACACTGTATTCTACAAAGAATAGGTGCAGACAGCCGGACCTCTTCGAGATGCTTTTACTCCATGCAGCCGCCTAGCTACCACTGCCACATCAAGAAAGTGGTAAAGTCCCTCACTGCATAACATGAACAAATACGGTGAAAACTCACAACCTTGATGAAGGCCCCTCCCAAGTATGATGTTTCCTACTATCTCCCCACAAAGCACAAAGCTAAAACGAACCAAATGAACACATTTTAAAATAAGATTTGTCTACTTAGTACTGAAGCCCATCCATAGCATCATAGATCTCGACTCGGACCATTCAACATGGTCATAAGCCTTTGGCATATCAAGTTAAAGTGCCACATGACCTTGTGTTCCCTTAACCCTCGTTGTCATTGAATGGGTAACCTCAAATGTTGCAATTATGTTGTCTGTAATCTGTCGATTAGGAATGAAAGCGCTTTGAGATCATGCTATAATGTCTAGGATTCGATCTTTCAATTTATTTGCGATTGTTTTCGCTACCAACTAATAGATCATAGTGCGGAGGCTAATTGGTCGAAACTCTCCTGAATTGTGGGTTTGTTTTAATTTAGGGATTTGGGTGATAAGTGTTTTATTAAACTCCATCAGGATACCAACACCATTAAGAACTTCGGGACAAGTATGGGTTACTTGTTGTCCCATAATATGCAAATACTTCGATAGAAAGTATAGGAAAATCATCTATACCTGGAGATTTAAATGTTGCATTGACTTCAAAGCATCCTCGATCTCCTTAGTTGTGAACTCTTCCTCCATCTTGGTTCTAAATTCCACTGATCAGACATATGGTATCTGCTGCAAAACCTCTCGCATATCTTCATTGGATGGTTTGTCAGACTTAAATATTTTTTCAAAAGTGTTCAGCAAGTAACTTAATAATCTCCTCTTTGGATTCCCACTATGCACCTGCAATCCTCTAAACCCTCACTCGAATTCCTGGCTTTCTGATTGGATTTCTTCTGATGAAAACATAACGTGGTTTGATCTTTAAGCTGGATCCGTAACGTGCAACTTCTTTGCCGCCAGAGTCCCTTCTCCAACGGGAAGAGGTGGTTGAACTTTTCCTATAGCTGCTTCATCGTTGACCTATTTCCCGACGTATGGGGCTATTTCCACAAGCTATAAATTTCTTTCTTCAACTATCTAATCTTTCTTCAATTATTTCGGAACTCCCTTCTATCCCACTTCTGTAATCTGCATTATAATTGGTCGAGAATAGATTCAAACTGATGCCCTGTTGACTCCAGACTTCCCCAACATGAGCTTTGCATCAGGAGTCTTTAGTCCAGACCAAGTCGAACATAAACCTTATGATTTTCCTTAAAGTTCTAGAAATTTTTAAGCTAACAATTAGAGCCACAAGGTTCAAGTTTACTAAAACTTCAGCCTAATTGATGCCCATATAAAAGTCCTTCCATTCCATATTTGTGAAGACTCGGTAAAGTCGTTCCTTAATGTTTTATTCGTCGCTCTATTTATTGGTCCACGTGATCTAATCGCCATAGTAGCATGTATCCCGATGATCTCATTTATCGACCACCTGGATGAAATGCTCAATTTGGCTACACTGCACGTCAGCCAACTTTGTATGAGCTTGAAAAAATTTCATAAATTCGTCGAACACACACCATGGAGCTCTTGTTGAGGTTGTAATATGTCCAAAAATTTTCATGAATTTTCTCCCTGACTTGAGTTTGTGTCTCAATAGAAACCCCTCAACAACCAACTTACAACCATCTTCTTTGCATACGCATCCGTTGACATACAATCAGGAATATGATTCAATATTGATCCTCACATTCTCGGACCATAAGATATATATTTATCTCAACTCGGGACAACACTGCTCACATCTACACCGTTAATAAACCCTTGGCACCTCTCAATATTTTCAGAATCCTTCGAACATAGTCTTGTCTCGATGAGGAAGACTATGTCAGGGAATTGTAATCCTTACTTCATAGAGAAGAGTTAGGAATATACGGGGGTTCCCGAGCCCGGGTAGGTTCCAAATGAGGTGGATCATTGCGATTGACGGTGCTGCTCAATAGCCATCGCCATTATCTCGTTCAAAGATTTTGAGGTATCTTCAACCTTGTCATTCTATTCATCGACCGCCACTGTACTAGTCGAAGCAATGCTCATATCTAGCTGTCCCTTTCATATTTCCAATAAGCTCTCATGTCTTTAACAATATTAGACTAAAAACCGTGGTAGAACCCTAGTGTTTTGGTATAATTGCTACCTCTCTGAAATGCACCCCTTCTCTTTGTTCCTTGTCCGAGTCTTAAGGTTCACAGATAAAGCCCTCTGGGTCGTTCGGTTGAGAGCCAATATTTGTTTTCCTTACTAAGCTTAATAGTAAGGCTTGACCTGAGTCTGCAATTTTCTTCATGATATCACTAGAAATTTAGGTTACAGCGTTCCTCTTATGTTGGGAGTTAGCCCAATCATTAAATCCATTATTACCTTGTCCAAGCCAAATGGGTCACTCTGCTGGTTGAATTTAATTCCTCGAAACACATAATCGGGGTCGAAGTGTTTGTTATTTCCTTCAGCACACAAACCATCATCTTCCATCTTCTCTATTTTTCATCTAATCATGGATCATTGAAGTTCCCCGAGGACCTCCTGGTTTGGTTCTACATTGGAGACTTTCCTCCTTAAAGGGGGTTCGTACAAAATCCAATCCCCGTACCCCCTTCTGTATCTTCTCGCAGTAGACGGGGATCTCAGTACATCATCCGAAATCATGAGAGATTCTTCCGCACCAATTCCATAGGTTTGGAATATATTCATAAAGAAAATCAAGCTAGTTTTTTTCTTTACGGATTTCAATGAATACCCTTCTTGCGAGGGTTTAGCAATTGGAAATCGAGCTCTAACCCTAATATTGTTCTTCCATTCACCACTTTCAATCCTGGTATCCAAGTCAATTACATATCCAACCATAGCAACCACTTTCCGTCCTGATTCCTCCTCGACAAAATGAATCGGGAGATTTAAAACCTGGATCCAAACATCAAAGTTTGTAAACTATAAACTCTTTGTGGGTTCGACCAATTCCTAAGAATTTAGAAGGAGCACCTTCCTATTGAAGACACGCGGTCCTACGGCTGCTACTCTCTACTTGATTGATGTACTTGAAAAGCTAAAAATGAAGGTGTTAAAGCGAAATTCAAGCATGTACACAAGAATACCTTGGTTCCAAATCCTTCAGAACATGTTTTGCATCATTCTAGGGTTTATCAGCTCTTCACGCGTGAAGGATCCTATTAAACAGTCCTTGAAATCCTTTTCCGACTCAACACAGTAGTCTTCCTCAAACACTGAATAATAAACAATCATACACCAACAATAACGTGGTTACCAAATGTTTCATAGTAATAATGAATAGCATATGCTAATAATAATAATAATAATAATAATAATAATAATAATAATAATAATAATAATAATAATAATATTATTATTATTATTATTATTATTATTATTATTATTATTATTATTATCAAACTGATGTGGGGAGATATATAAATGTATGTGCAAGTTGTAGGCCGTAACCAGAGAGTAGTTTCATCCTAATTGGTTGAGTTCACAATTCATTAAACAAAACTATCCCCACCCTCGATCATTTATTGAAGCTAATTTAGCTTCGTATGATTAATTTTCATTACCCTTGCACTATTTCGGGTGATCGATAATATATTATTATACAAATATAGATAGAAATATTGCTTTGGGCGCCCAGAAGGGGTTGCACTGCAATTAACACAATCCCCATGGGGGTATGTTGCAAATAGCTGGAACTTTATCTATAAATAGAGACTGTTCCATACAGACCATTAGAAGTCTGGAAAACACACAGTAGAATACCTTTTCCACCCCTCATACGCATCCAAGGAGGCAGATCTGCTATGAACCATTGTGTTCTCCCAAGAGGTGCACATACTCTGCTGGGAGACAGAGTACATGAAAGAAAGTGCACAAGATCGAAGGGACGTCGTCTGCGGACGGTCACTTTATATGAGGTAAACTAAAATCGTTTCCGCTATGATTATCTAATTACAGTTTACCTGTAGATAATCCTTCATTGGTATCAGAGCCCGAGTTTGCATTTCATGCTCCGAAACCTATTAAATTCGTACTTGTTAACCTACCTCGATTTGTGTGCCTACGATGTCTATGTATGAATAACTGTGTCTTTTCACGAAGACTCCCAAAACATCTTCATATTTTTGGACGAATGAGCTAAAGATATGACTCTTTCGTATTCGCATTACATATTAGATGTTTAAAATAAAACGCGCTTTTCCAAATTTGTTAAAATTGAAATTTGAAAGAATGGTTGGAATAAGGACAAAATATCAAGCATATAGGTGCAAGCTTTGCCAGAAAAATTCAATGGGAAGGCGACGCTTGGGCCACACGCGTCGACCGACGACGCCCCATGCACCATGGTTGGTCGCGACGGCTGATGTGGCAGCTAGGGATGACATGGAGATGACACATTGACTGGATGCTGACTCGAACGCCGATGTGGAGTGGCGTACGACGTTGATATGAAGCTGGCATAGCAACCCGGTGTGGCCTGCACGAGCAATCTCGAGGCTGACGTATCGGTAAACGTGGTGATGACTAGACTGCCAATTGGGCATCCGAGTCAGCAAGAAGCTGGTGTGGCCGGGGTACGCGTGCAGCGCTTGATAGAGTGAGCCCGCCGACGCGCGGCGACAAGTGCGGCTTCCTCTGGCCACCTTTTTCATTCCAAATTTTCCAGTATGCTTAGAAAATTATTTCTGATTATGTGGGTACTTTTTTTTTAAAAAAAAAATCGAAAAGCGGAAAGTTTTGGTTAGTTACAAATTTTTTAGTTAGTAAATAGCAGAATCCTACTATTTTTTAAAGTAATCCTACATTTGATGTGTCCCTTGAGGATGATTATAGAATTATATGATTATTTATCGGAATAACATAATTAATTCCTTATTTTCTGAGATTTTCGGACAATTCCTGAAAAAAGCCAAAATGTTTTATATTATTTTTATATTCATATTTTGGTTGAATAAATGGTGTTCGGTGCATGGATGTAGCCTTACATGTGGTTGTTTACATTCATTTCTTATGGGTTTGTTTTGGTTTTAATAAAATTTTGCAAATTTATTGTGTAATCAAATACGGCATGCGTGTTGTGCTTCTCTCATCGTCTAATGTCTTCTTCTCTCATCTACTCCCCTCAATAGGAGATCCTTCTTATTACATAAGATAGATAGTGAGTTTGAAGAAAAAAGACTTAAGAGATGACCAAAACGAAACACATAAAGCATGATGCGTTGAGAAAAGACGAATTCAAGGACTTTGCGGCGAGTATTCTCAGGGTAAGAGGATGCAAGGAGCTGAATTCAATAATTGCACATGGTGGTATTCTCACTGATGAGAATTCGAAAAACTTAGGGGGGTCTCATCCATGCATGTTTTATTTTATGATCATGTATGTTTTTTATATTTTCCTTATATGCTTGTGAATGAATATCTGTGTATATCTCGTATAACCTCGCATGCTAAGGAATTAAAACAACAATAGCTCACGTTAGTGAAGTATCACTGATAGATGCATTCCCTAGCCTGGTGTTGAGACTGTGCGGCAGATAGAAGAGCAAGGATAAAGGTTTCGATGGGAAATAGAGGTCTAGGACTGATAGCCCAAGACTAGCAAGCGCAAAGGAGGTAAGATGGTTCCTAGGGCTAGAGACAAGTGTTGGAACCTAGTTTCTGGTCTTGGGTTTTGTTTTGGATCTATAGGCTTGTATTTGAAGCCATAACTACCAAAGTTGTATTTGTTCACAGTTCACTCTAGATCTGGTTATATCACAAATGGTTGAAGCATTCTTAAATTCAAGCATGGCCAGTATCTGTGGATATTACCTCTAGGGTGGTGACTAAGATTCTTATGAATGACACCCTATATTAAGACACATATGACATGAAATGATGAACATCCTAGCTAGAGTATGCCTGCTTGGAACTTTTTCTTAAGTTTCCTTACATGTATGTGATTCTTTCCTTACAGGAAAGACGAAACACAAACCAAACGGTGAAATCGTAAGGGCTATCGAGCGTTTACAATTTATTCATTCTTTCTTTATGCACCATTAATTGGTAGAGATAAGACATGGTCTTACTGTTCCATCACATTAGTAGATGAGTATACGTGTTTTGAATATGTGTACTAGATGTCACATATGTGTAGAGAACCATATGGACAAGAGAATTGATTCTCTTAGGAGAGAACGAGATCGCGAGTATCTATCTGAGCAAGAGCTGTGTGATGAAAGGGAATAGTAAGGTCGTTGGTCATTCTGCATTCTCCGCGGTGGGATGTTGTAGCGGAATTAAGGAAGAGGAAAATGTTTAAGATTGTTTGATGTATGATAGTGTGTGCAAATTGCATGTTTCCTATTGAGGAGACGCTTTGCTGACAGCTGGCGACATACTCAACCAAGTGCCCCCCAAGCATGTAGCCACTACGCCCATCCAGATATGGACTAAAGGAGACCCAAGTTAGGTAACCTCAGGCCATGGGGATCGGCAGCTTATGTGAAAACAAATTTCCGTAAGGATTAGAAATTTAAGTACATCATCATCCGCTATTCAAAGCATTCTAGGAGTTGCGTGTTAATAACACAAAATCCGAATGGTAGTGTAATATAAATGGATTCACGAGACGCTGAATTTCTCAAGGGAGATTTTCCTAATCAGGGAAAGGTTCATGGAGATGTCGATCTCAGCGAGATTGAGGAATCACTTGATGACGCTCCATCATTATTTGATCACGAGGACGTAGTCCCTCCAGATCCTTTGGACAGTGGGCCGGAGTGACTTACCAGCGAGCTGCCCAGCCACATGTATGAGGGCGCTGATGATCCTCCTATGCTAAAGAGTTTCATGAGAGAGCATAACCCATCGACGATTTGAGATCAAAGGGGATACCTTTGGGGTCACCTTGCATGAAGATAAGATAGCATCCTAGGCCTTATCGTCTCCTGACTGTAAAGAATGAAATTAGATGTAGTTTTATATGTGGAGTTAGAGTCTATAAGGGCCAACCAAGTCTAAGAATAGGTTCACTTTTTGGCTCAAAGCGAGACTATTTGAAATGACTGGGTTTCCAAGATCAAGCAGAGATGTAGACAGGAGCATAGAAAGGCATAATATGCATAGAAGCGAAAGCCTACACTGAGTAGTAGGGTGTGGACTTGGACGAGAAATTCTCCCTAGTAGTCGAGAAGTGAGAATGGTGTACATCTGATGAGATATTTTCCCCAGTAGTTAGGGTATAGAGAATTAATTCGTTACACGAGATACTCTCCCCAGTGGATTGGGTGGTGATGATTACGTTGATTCGCTTAAAATTGGCAATAGTGATGATACTGGACTTAGAGCTTTATTCTCTATAGACGTGACAACTGCATTTTTCGATGGAGAAATCTAAGGGGGGATCTATTTGACTCAACGTGAGGATTTTGAGATTGAAGATCAAATGCACAAAACGGTGCAAGGTAATTAAGTCCATGTGTGGTCTCAAGTAGTCCTTTAGACAGTGGTATTTCATCAGGGGATCGTTTACTATATGTTTACGATAACGGATGAAAATTATTCTGTCTATGACAATCGCTCTAGGACAGAGTTGATGATTATATCACTTTACATCGATGACACATTATTTTTCAGTAGAGCTGACTGTTCGTATCCACTAATTTGTGGTTATCCTCTCGATTTGTGATGAAGGATATTGGTGAGGGGAGAAGTATACCCGTTCGTTCATAGAGACTTCTTACTTTGTCACTAGAGGCGCACATCAAGAAGATGCTTGAACAATTCCATATGTTGAACTCAAAACCATGCGATACTCCTGAAACTCGTTGCAAGACATTTCGAACCAAGATATGTGCCCTAAGACACCATCAGATGACCAGAGTACCCGTGGCAAGTATAGTTGGGAGTCACATATACGCTATGATGTGTACCAAGATGCAATATACGGTATGCAGTCAGATTATTTAGCGGATTTCAGGATATGCCGATTTAGAAAAATAGATGGTAGTCACAAGGATACTCAGATACCTCAAAAGAATTATGGATCACGTGTTATGCTATTGGGGTTAGACACTTCGACTAGTTGGCTATATATGCTGGCTATGGTGGGGACCTAGACACACGTAAATCCACCTCAGACTGTGTTCCATGTTGCATGGCTAGATGGAAGACTCGTCGCTTGGAATAGCAATATGTGAAATTGAAAAATGGTATTTCACCACTCTGTCGATGATGGATTTGGAGTATGTTGCTTGTCTGCAAAGGCACATGAATGTGTTTGGTTGAAAAGTTTTTTTGGTCTACTTAGGAGTTGTTGACAGACTTGTTACCATGTGGCGTGCTTGTAATGCGGCCATAGCATAGAGCTAAGGACCCAAATCACTACGGTAAAGCAAAAAACATAGAAGAAATGGTATCATTTCACCAGGGATGTAGTATCTACGTGAGGAGTTATCTTGGAGTGTATATCTACTAGCCATATGTTGGCTAATTCCATTCCCTAACCCCTTTTGAGGATTCTCTTTGTGAATTATGTTAGGGAGATAGGACTCGTTAGTAAGTGGCTTGCTATATTATTGATGAATATTTGAGACATTGAAGTTATGATTTGAATTGGATTTACTTGGATATAATACATGTTATGTTTGTTACGTGTTTTATACGTTGTATTTTCCTATACTAGCATTAAACATATCACGCAGACAATGAGATCGGCTCACTCACACGAGCGATCTCCTTTGGCGCCATAGATGATGAGCAAATATGAGACAGATTTCCAGTTATGCTAGACACTGACATGACGAATTCATTTGTCGCCTTGAATAGCTGTCAAGATGAAGGTAGCTTGCATGCCGCCCGAACATAGTTAATTCCCTTAAGCCATGTAAGTCTGCAAAATGTCATTTACTTGAAAAAATATATCATCAACATAATAGGTTTGACACACAAAAAATTGTATCCCATCTACATAATAAACTGCTATGGTGAATAAGCTATCCCCTAAAATATGGCATATGGAATAGCTTATCCCACATGTCATATTCTGGGGATAGTCACGAGGGCCGTCTCAAGACTATAAGAGGCCTTAGGAGAATTTGCAAAATGAGGCCTTCGTCTTCTTTGGACAAGCACATTTTTGGTCACTTGTAAAATTTATTGTAGTAGATTCTGTCAGGTAAACTATACATATCCTAGTTTTCCAAATCATAAACTAGTACTCTCCTAAAGAAACATACAATAGCGATAAAAATGATAAAGTAAATATGAATTGCGTCGAAATTTGAAGTTAATTTCATGAACTAGAAGTCGACCTCTTCCAGAAGATACATCAACTGAGTTTCGATGAGAGAGAAGTAAATCATAGAATAGAAAGCAATTGTAGTGCAACCATATATGAAAAAAGGAAGAGCACAATACAAGAGGGTTAGAAAATTCACATGATTGTTTTCTACGAGGTTCTTCTTCTTCCCTTAAAGGAAATTGATAGAATTTCAATAACTTTTTCGGAAGAACAATTTCAGTAGTTTGTTTAGAAGAAAAAAGTCATAATTGATTTTGAAATTGTTATAGTTATCTCCTCCTTAAATCTCTATTTCTCTCTCCTTAATTCCTTAATTACTTCCTCTCTCTACAGTTTTATTTCAATCACACCTCATTAATCACGTCCATATTCATTTCGTGATTATCTCCTTAAATGTCTCCCTCTAACTTATTTTCCTAAATTTCCTCACTTTGTTGTGAATAGTGCTGCATAGAATTGATCTCATACTCCAAATTACACCTTGAAAAGTTCCTAAATTTTGGGGGCCTTCTAAATTCCGGGGCCTTAGGCGGCTGCCTAAGCTGCCTTATGGGCAAGCCGGCCCTGATAGTCACTTCCTCATAGCCTCTTATTACTTATTCCAACGTACATAGTTGAGCATTATTAGGGACAACTAACATAATTTTGCAGGATAGTGCCCTCGGACACGGGGTATGCACTAGTTTCACTATAAGTGATGACAATATCATTTTTCCAGTGTCAAACTTGAAAATGGAAGAGTCTTTGTATCAAACTAGAGGGGTGAAGACGTGGGGTTCGCGAAACAAATAAATCTTTCAAAGAAAACGTGGTTGTATAGTGTGGAGGTGGAGAAGAGGAGAGAGAAGAAGGAGGAGGGTTTACGGCGGCCGGGAATCTTTGTATGCCGCGTGCCGATTAGAGAAGCCATCAATGATGGTCCCAGTGAGAGAAAGTTGCACACGTGTCCGGTGTTTGGACTAGAAGAGGACTTGGTAGTATGATACGGTTAGGCTTCCTCATAGACTGAAGCACTGAGGAGTCGTCGGCAGCCACATCAGATATGGAGTGGATGATACGGTATCAATAGGTTTACGGGCTTACAACTGGACTCCACTCACCCACTGTCTCATCCCATTTCTAGACTTTCATCCCTCAGCCACCTCATCACGGAAGAGGACTTCTTCCATTGTTCGTTTGCTAGCTTCCCCACTACTACTACCTCAGTTTCTTCTGTTTATTCATGGTTCGACTTTTCATGTCAATTTGACATGGGTGATTTGTATCGCAAAATGACGTAATTTTTTGGCAAATTTTTCATGGTGTTGTAGAGTAATAATTACTCTACAAAACCACGCAAATGTTACCAAATTCTTATATCATTTTTCTAATCAAATCACCAGATTAAAATGACACAGTGAATAGTGACAAGCACATAATGCTTGGTTTTATCCTTCCAATTCTTTGCGGTTGAATTTGTAGGTCACTTTAACAAAGGTAGTTGGGAAAATTAGAAAGAAATTTCTTTCAAACGTTTTGACTTTTACCACTATTTATTGGGTCCCTTTGATTCATGATTTGGATAGTAAAACAATTCAATTTTTTAATAATATTTTTAGTGTACCGTTGATTAACTCTTACTCTACAACACCATGAAAAAATGATAAAATTGCATTGCTTTGCTTTCCATATCACCCGATGAAAATGACCTAATTACGAGTCAAAAAGTCAAATTGTTGACTTAGAGAAGAAACGAAGGTCAAACTGGGAAGTAATAGTATACTAGAGTGCCACGGATTATCTAACGAAAGTTAACTGTGTTAATTCATTTTGACCCAAGCGTCGCATTTTTACAAACTACAGAGACGATAAGTTATAAAACCAATACTGTATGTAGCTAAGTGTTGCGAAACGAAACTGAGGGAGTTTTTGTCAAAAGTTCTATAATACTATATATTAGTGGTATGGTGGTTGTCTCTTAAATGTTAATTTGTTTTGGCAATGAAAAGGGCTCACATTGGTGGTCTTGTTGTTTTTCTCTTTTATTGTAAACAACACCTTTTAACTTATGCATATTACAGAGAGAAATAAGAAGGTTAATATGTGTGTTTTAGATTGATGATGGGCCAACTAAAATTAGCTATGAATGTTACAGTGAGAAAGAATGATGTGCTAATGAACAAGAGTGTGCAAAAGTACTATGATAGGTAGATAATAGTAATACTTAGAAAGATAATGTTAGGGTTGCAAATGGGTGCTAGCTCAGTGGTAGAGTGTTTAAAAATTCATGCATGACGTCCTGGATTCGAACTTCAAGAAGAAAAATATTATTCTAAAAAAGATAATTTTAGAGCTAAACTGTAATTTATTCTATTATTATATTTTCGATTATAAGGAGAAATAAGAACAATAAAACGTAATTTAACATAATCATTAAATACCTTTGCTCTACCATTACTGTGGGATGATAAGCCACTAGTTCGGATTCTGAAAAAAATAAACCTCATATATACTTTTTAGTGTCAGATTATATGATAGCATGCCAGTAGACGAGCTGGTCACGTTGATCCGTAGCTTCCTACCCTTGCATACAGAGCAGTCCAGCCGCTACCATGGTACTTCTGCCATCTCCCTGGCCTTTTGCTGGCGTCCACCAGATGAGGGGCTAGGGAAACTGAATTCGGATGGTGCATGGGTCTCTTCGGAAGGTCGAGATGCTGGAGGAGCTTTGCTCCGTGACCATTTGGGCCAATTTATAGCTTCAGTCGCGACACCGCTCTCTTTTGCAACTTCAGCGTTCGAGGCAGAGACACTTGCAATCTGGGATGGTCTCTTCTTAGCTATTCAATGTGACAAGAAAAATATTATTGTTGAAGCTGATGTCAAGAGAGTAGTTGATGCAATAAATGGCGTCGGAAAACAGCAGCTTAATAGATCAGAAAACGGGAAATCATCTAACAAATCCGTAGCCTTTCAAGGCGTTTCGAGACAATTTCATATACTTTTAGCCATCGTTCTATGGACAGTGTAGCACATGAGTTTGCAAAGTTTGGTCTCTCGTTACCAAACAAATATGTATGGTTAAGTATTCACCCTATATGGGCCCAGCAGCTTCTTCATAAGGATGTAATGTGAATTTCTAATCCCAACTTTTTGCGTTTATAAGAAGTTGATCTTTTCCTAAAAAAGGATCAAATAAAACATGTCGTTTAATATAAAGTTCAACCATAGCATTATTTTCTTTTCTTTTTTTTTTGGGGATGAGTTTACCCGTAAATATATTGTTAGAAAATGGATTTTTGTTAGTATAATTCATAGAGAAAGTGAAGTCACTTGGTAGCTTGAAAGATGTTGAAACCAAGAATGAAAATTAGTCCCACATTGTTACTCACAAGGGAGGTAGGTGGCTTTATAAGGTATCACACACAAGAGTAGTGTATAACTACTAAGGTGTGTGGTGGACCATAGGTATTCTTGTGTGCCTCGCGCGCGCACACACACGCGCGCCGCCTCGCCTCGCCTCGGACCGGGCCGAAGGGCGATTTGGGAGAAATGTCTCGGCGTCTCGCGTACGCGAGGCGACCTCACGTAAGGTTATTAATCAGTTTTGGTCAATTACACACCAGTTTAATTTTTTAACTAATGGGAGATTTGGTAATAGAATTAAAACTGTGTAGACCACATTAATGGGGATTAATTGGGAGATAATGGCATCCGTTTTTTCATAGTGTTATGAATGGAGAAACGATTATGATGTGATTTCGATCTTCTGCGAAAATGAGCTTCAAACAGTCTCTCTCTCTATCTCCCAAAATCCGATCTGCTCGTGGAGTTCTTGGCGAACTGAGGTGCTGATCGTCGTTGATCTTCAGTGTTGCTGTGACAGAGAAGATCAGAGTTGTTTTATCCTGGAAGAATCATCGCCAGCGTCCCAACACAGTCTAAGTGGGGGCGATTATCTCTTCAAGAACAGTCAGGCCTTCTTGCAAGACCTGGCGACTCAGCTGTTTTCATCTCTTTCTGTTACAACTTGGATTAGAGGTATGGTTTCTAATTTCACCTCTTTTTATCAGTTCATGATATGTGCATTTTTGCCTTCATGTTTTTGTTACCTACGTTTATGTGGCCATGATTTGATAAATATTTATGCCTGTCTAAAATTGATAATTTTAGTGTTAATCACCAACAATCTTGAAGAGATAATCAGTTATCTGTTTAACAAAATGGCAAGCGAAACTGAGAAATCTGTTGACGGTTCGTCTGCATCTGCAGTGGCCATTGATTGGGCCACTTACAGTTTTCCACAAGCTGTTGAATTGAATGGTATACCAGAAAAATTCAATGGAGGCGTCGGCTTTTCTCATTGGCAGAAAAAACTGAAATTGTGGTTAAGTATAAAGGGTTTGTGGCCTGTTGTGGAGTATGAGACACCGGTAGTGGATCAAGAAAAACCTGATTCAAATTAAGCTTTTTCAAAGTGGGCTGAGAAAGATGGGGTGGCTAGGGAAGCTATATTGGCTGCTCTATTGAACACTATGTTTGATGTTTATTCATCAGATTCCTACAGCGCAAAACTCTTATGGGAAAAGCTGAATGAGACACATAATACTGACCCACAAGGTCTGGAAAAGTATTATGTGTCTAAGTTTCTTGACTTCAAACTGGTTGACAATAAGTCCATGACTGAGAAAGTGCATGAGTTCGAGATGATAGTGCATACTTTGAAGGAGTCTGGTATGGACCTCCCTGAAAAGTTCTTGGTTATGTGTGTGATTGAAAAGCTCCCAAAGTCTTGAGAAGATTTTTGTCTCTCCCTGAAAAGGCAGAAAGGAGAAATCACATGGACTAACCTTATGCTGGACATATCGGTGCAAGAACAACACAAGTCTAAACAAAGACATGTGATGCCAACAGAATATAGTAGCGCGATGGTGAATGTAGTCATTGTTGGAAAGAAAAGGAAAAATGTTGCTAAGAATGATGAAAGTGATAAACCTAAAGATGACAAAGTCAAGGCCAAGAAACAAAAGTCAAATGTACCATGTTGGTTTTGTGGGCAGGTTGGACATTTCAGTAAGGACTGCCTTAAAAAGAAAGCAAAGAAAACCGAGGTGGTAGCGCAAGCAAATGCTGTGCTTGGAACCACAAGTGGGCCTGTGGTGAACATGGTTGTTGGTGAAGCTGCTGCTTCTGAAACCAACGTTGACCGGTATGTTACTTACAACCCTGCGCTATTTTACATATTTCTGTCAAACGAATGGTTGATTGATACTGGAGCTAATGTGCATATTTGTGCTGAAATTAGTTTATTTGTATCTTATCAACAGATTCGTGGCATGACAGTAACGATGGGGAACAAGAGTGATGCTCAAGTACTTAGAATAGGAAACGTGTACCTAAAGTTCCCTTCCGGTCGTATTCTATCCCTGACGAGAGTGCACCATGTTCCTGATATTCATAGAAACATAATAAGTGGAAGTCGTTTAGTAGCTAGCGATTTTGAAATTTCTTTGAAATGTAATAAAGTAGTTCTTGTTCATACTGGTACATTTATGGCAAGGGCTATTTGTCGGATGATTTATTTGTAATCAATACTGATCCCATTTTGAGTACTTTGGCTAATGATATTGTTCCTTCTGTTAATTGTATTGAATCATCAAATTTATGGTATGTTAGACTTTGTCACTTAAATTTTGGTGCTCCAAAAAATATGATGAATTTAGAGCTGATTCATAAACACACCATAGAAAAGAATTTTAAATGTCAAGTATGTGTGTCTGCTAAACAAACAAGGAAACCTTTTCATAATGTTGTTAGGGATTCGGACTTGTTAGATTTAGCACACACGGACATTTGTGAATTTGGTAGTGTGTTAACTAAGGACCAATTTAGATAATTCATTACCTTTATAGATGATTGTAGTAGATATTGTTATGTTTATTTACTTATACATAAGGATGAAACACTTAGTAAATTCCTTATTTATAAAACTGAAGTTGAAAAACAAACCAGTAAGGTACTTAAACGTTTGAGATCTGATAGAGGTGGTGAGTATACGAGTAACGCGTTTGATGAATTTTGTGCAAACAATGGAATGATTCATGAAGTTACTCCTCCACACACACCCGAGTCTAATGGGGTTGCTGAACGAAAAAACAGAACGTTTGAAGATATGATTAACAGTAATGATTTTAAACTTTGGGTTGCCTAAATACATGTGGTGAGAGGCTTTGAATACGGCTTGCCATATTCTGAATATAGTCCCTCTGAAACACAAGGAGAAAACACCCTATGAGTTATGGAAGGGAAGGAAGACTAGTCTTAACTATCTTCGTGTGTGGGGGTGCCTTGCTAAGGTACTTGTACCTGTACACAAGAGGAAGATGCTAGGTCCTATGACTGTTGATTGTATCTTTCTGGGCTATCGAGAAACCACTACGGCTATGAGATTTTTTAGTAGTAAAATCTGACATAGACGGTATAGTGGCAAACACGATAGTTGAATTTCGGGATGCAACATTCTTTGAGGATGTCTACCCTATGAAGACTGGTATACCTCAAGAATACTAACGGAGATCCATCTCACACATCTAGTTCTATTCCTGATCATGTGGAAAAGATAACAAATGTGGGGGCGGAATCGAGTAGTAGGTCTGTCCCTGAGGAAGTAGAGGAAACAAGAAGGAGTAAGCCTGCAAACGTAGTCAAGGATTTTGGAAGTGATTTGTCACTTACAATGTCGAGGAAGAACCTTTAACTTTCCGGCAGGCTATGGATTCTTCTGAATCTAGGCATTGGAATGGCGCTATAAAGAGTGAAATTGACTCTATTGTTTCTAATGGAACATTGGAGTTAGTTGATCTCCCTCCGAGGTGTTCTACTATCGGGTGCAGGTGGATCTTTAAGAGGAAGTTGAACCCAGACGGGTCAATAGATAAGTGCAAGGCTAGACTCGTTGCTAAGGGTTTTAGGCAAATGGAAGGTATTTATTACTTTGATACGTACTCTCCAGTTGCTAGGATGACAACAATCCGAATGCTTATAGCATTGGCTTCGGTCCATGGTCTTATCATCCATCATATGGATGTTAAGACAACTTTTCTTCATGGTGATCCTGAAGAAGAGATTTATATGGATCAGCCTGAGGGTTTTGTTGCATCATGCAATGAAAGGAAAGTATGTAAGTTAATCAAGTCCCTATACGATTTGAAACAAGCTCCCAGGGATTGGCATAAAAAGTTTGATGAAACTGTTTTGCCGTTCTGTTTTATCATTTATGAAAGTGACAAGTGTGTCTACACCAAAGTTAAGGGTAGTGAATGTGTGATCTTATGCCTATATGTGGATGATATTTTATTGTTTGGAACCAATATTTAGATTATTAATAAGACAAAAACTTTCTTGAAGAGGCATTTTGAGATGAAGGATATGTTTGAGGCTAGTGTGATTCTTGGACTGAAGTTGACTCAGTCAGCTGAGGGAATAACCTCTTCTCGGTATCATTATATAGAGAATTCTATATTTGAGAAATATGGTTATTCACAGTGTAGAATCGCTAGTACACCATATGATCCTAAAATTGCCTTAGTCAAGAATTCATCAGGTTTACCTATGTCTCAATTAAGATATTCTCAGATTATTGAAAGTTTGCAGTATCTTGCTAATTGTACTAGACCAGATATTTCATACTCTGTGTCTAAGTTGGCTAGATATATTAGTTGTCGAAACAGAACTCATTGGGATGCTCTTGATAGATTGCTTATATATCTGAAAGGCACAATTTACCTAAGTTTACACTATAGGAGATTTCCTTGTGTACTTGAGGGGTACAGTGATGCAAGTTAGATAGCTAAGAAGTCTGGTTCCAATAGAGTGACGGGATAAGTGTTCACCTTGGCAGGTTGAGCAATATCCTGGAAGTCGACCAAACAGACTATTGTAACTCGTTCTAATTTTGAGCCTGAGTTGTGTGCGCTTGATGCCACAGGGACGGAGGCTGAATGGTTACACGGACTTATGTCCGCTATACATGTAGTAAGCAAACAACTTCCTGCTATTGCTATTCATTGTGATAGTCGAACGACTATCAACAAGATAAGCAGTAAAAAGTATAATGCTAAAACAAGGAGGCACACCCAAGTTAGACTAAAGTCTATAAGGGGTTTAGTGTCTGATAGGATTATAGTTGTTGAGTTCATAGGAAATCGGAATAATACAGCTGATCCTTTGACTAAAAGGACTAGAACCTGCAGTGGTCCTTAAGTCGAGGTTCGGGGTGGGACTGACAACCCATCATCGTTCATCAACAGTGGGAACCCAATACACATGAGAGAAGATCCCTCAAAAGTGTATTCAATGTGGTAATAACAAGCTGTGAGGATGAACTGGTAGCACCTTTTCTACATAGATGATACATTTGTATCGGAGTCTATCCCCTATAAACCTAAAAGGTACTGACACCGCCAGTGTAGCAAGAGTTATTCTAACTCTGAATGGGGTCAAATCTTTGTGACGAGATGGTGGCAGTCATCTCTGGAGATGCCCAGCTAAGCAAATGTAATTGTGCGATCGCAATTAGAGGAAATGGTTATTCCTTGAAGCATTCGACGAACATGATCGAGACAAGACAATTAATGTCTCGAAGCCGTAGATTGGCACCATAGCCTTTGACTTGTCGTCTTCTATGGAGCATGATTACACTTTCAAGGTGAAACATTCCATCTGAATCTGGTAGTCATCGAAGTAGAGGACTTAGGTGGGTTCAAACCCGGAAGGGTACCGACTCTGAAAACCAAGTCATGATGAGAATCATTTATGCATTTATGTATGGATTTGTGGGGGATTGTTAGAAAATGGATATTTGTTAGTATAATCCATAGAGAAAGTGAAGTTACTTGGTAGCTTGAAAGAGCTTGAAACCAAGAAGGAAAATTAGTCCCACATTGTTACTCACAAGGGAGGTAGGTGGCTTTATATGGTATCACACACAAGAGTAGTGTATAACCACTAAGTTGTGTGGTGGACCATGTGTGTTCTTGTGTGCCTCGCGCGCGCGCACACACACACGCGCCGCATCGGACCGGACCGGACCGGGTTGAATGGCGATTTGGGCGAAATGTCTCGGCGTCTCGCGTACGCGAGGCGACCTCGCGTGAGGTTACAAATAAGTTTTGATCCATTACACACCAGTTTAATTTTGTAATTAATGGGTGATTTTGTAATAGAATTAAAACGGTTTATACCACATTAATGGGAATTAATTGGGAGATAATGGCATCAGTTTTTGCATAGTGTTATGAATGGAGAAACGATTATGATGCGATTTTGATCTTCTGCGAAAATGAGCTTCAGACAATCTCTCTCTCTCTCTCTCTCCCAAAATCCGATCTGCTCGTGGAGTTCTTGGCGAGCTGGAGTGCTGATCGTCGTTGATCTTAGGCGTTGCTCTGACAAAGAAGATCAGAGCTGTTTTATCCTGGAAGAATCATCGCCGGCATCCCTACACAGTGTAAGTGGAGGCGATTATCTCTTCAAGAACAGTCAGGCCTTCTTGCAAGACCTGACGACTCAGCTCTTATCATCTCTTTCTGTTACAGCTTTGATTAGAGGTATGGCTTCTAATTTCACGTCTTTTTATCAGTTTCTGATATGTGCACTTTTGCCTTCATGTTTTTGTTACATACGTTTCTGTGGCCATGATTTGTTAAATATTTATGTCTGTCTAAAATTGATAATTTTAGTGTTAATCACTAACATAAATAAACTATAATAAAATGAAAACAAAAATGAAAACCTTCTAGATAAATAGTGTGGGTTGTTCTTAAAACTTTAAAGCTCTTAGGTAGATGTGCATGTTGACATGGTAAATTTGTCATTTGATACCTAAAATAAGTAAGTAGTTTTGTAAGAAACACTTGCTCTGCAAAATTCAGTTCCCTAAACAAATTTATTACTTTTTTCAATAATATTAAGGACATCTATCTAACAAATTAGGACGGTTTACGTTTCAAGAAATTGAAATGCTTTTTGGGTTATAGGATCAGTTTAATCTAAATCCTTGGATGACACAATCTTAATGATTTTTTATTTTTCGAAAAGGGATGGGGTAAAATTTTACGATTTAACAACTAGAATATTTGGACCACAATACTTCTCCCAGCTATTTTAAAAATATGAAATTTGAGTCCATATTAAATTCCTAGGGACAACGATTATATTATTAGAGGAAGATTTTTGGAAACTACAGCATGTCACCACTATTTCATAGAGTTCTCATAAATTTTAGACCCCACAAATTTTGAAGATTTTTTTTTTACTCCCGCATTGCTACTTCTTGGGACAAAACCTACGCCACTAATTTAGCTACTTTGTAATAATGCATAAAGTTATTATAAAAAAATATAAAACGATTAGTGGAGCAAATAAAAAAAATGTTACAAATATTTATCAGGCCAAATAGCATTTTCGAATAAAAATAGCAGACAATACAAGTTCGAAAGAGAGTTCTTACAATATTTTCTTCTGATTTGTTGTTATTCATCTCAGGTAGTGTCCTAAGGGTACGAGTTATCATTTAGTGCACAATATTATGAAAAAAAAAATATATTTTTGTATCATATCGTGAGTTAGATTGAACGGCCAAAGTGAGTTAATAAATAATGCATTGAGATTAACCTGGCCAAACTCAATACTTGCAAACTTTCAACGATGGCTGTATGGTGAACATTTCTCCAGAGAAAAACTACAACAACAACAACAACAACAACAACAACAATAACAATAATAATAATAATAATAATAATAATAATAATAATAATAATAATAATAATAATAATAATAATAATAATAATAATAATAATACCACGGCATGTCACATTAGGCAGAAAACATATCAGCTCCGAAGAGCAAGTTATGACTATAGCCTTGTACAAAATTTAGTAACAAATTACAAACACTATTCCTCTATTTCCCACTATACTTGCAAACTTTTCAACGATGGTGGCATGGTGACCATTCCTCCCCAGAAAAATTATAAATAATGATAATAGTAATTCTAAAATTGTTGTATTAATCGGGGAAGTTAGAAAAAGATGAAGCCACGACAGAGACAGAAGTCACTTTCTGGTATTCTCTTTCAAAAGATCGCACCCCCGGGTTTCCAGTATCTGATGGACGGCGATCAAACTGTCCATGTACATCTCTTTGTCTGGGAGAAAGATTTATCCTCCTCTTATGATTATTCTTCTTCATGTATACTTTATTTATTGCTTCTTCTTCACTATCTGAAACGTATTTGACCAAAACATGTTAAGTTTTTCTACCACAAGTACAAATACTATTAGTTTTATCTTTCTTTTATGCACACAACCACAGTAGTATTTGTTTGACCTCCTAAAGCATGCGTTTCTTTCAGGAAGCATGTACATTCGTTGTTAGGCATAGAATTTCCCGACCATTTGATTATCATTATATTTTTGTTCGTTTTATATATTTAAACGTAGTATGTTCCAATACATTAGCAAGTGTGACTGAAAATGTAGGTTGGATTTTCTCAAGAAAAATTGTAGGTCGAAGCGCGATTAAGGTTTTAGAAGAGCCAAGCCCAAAAAAAAAAAAAAATGTTTTCCTTTGTTGCATTTTTGCATGTGAGAACTGGGAAGTAGTTGTCATGTATTACAAGAATCAAGCAAAAGTATAAACTTTTGTTTTGATGGGACAAAAGTATAAACATTTATTTCAGGGTATAAATTTCTTTGTTCTTTTTCTCTTGGAGATATGGCAGTTCGAAGTTTTTCTTAATTTGAAAGGTTACCATTTTAATTTTTTTTTGATAAAGCTGATAATTAAAATTAAAAGGTGACAATCGCCATCGATCTTAAAACATCTTGCACTCTATTAACGTCACTACGGGGAACAAAAGAATTTTGCAATATTGAAAACTAGTTGTCGACTGCTTGATACTTGATATGAGAGTGCACAAGTCTGCTGGGTGACTACGACGGTGGAGATGTTGCAAGAGTGTCTGACAGTCCGTATGAAGCTGAATATCCGAATATCCATTATTGAGCAGCCATTTTAGGGCTCCCGAGATTCCTCTTGCCTCTGCCTGAATGGGGTGGACGCTCGAAGTTGAAGATAATTGGCCAACTGCAGGATTGCTAGCATTAATCCAAGCCGCTACTGAGGGTACGTGCTTTTTCCAAGAGGCATCTACCAGGAAAGTCACAATAGCATTGGGGTTAGGGTTCGCCGAAGTGAGATTAATCCGTAAATTGTAATTGTGCTGATACGTTGTACAAATAAAGTCATGCTTTATAGGTGCTAGACGCTGCTCCTGGGAATGTGGTAAGCCATGTTGAGAAGTTCCACATCAGACATTCAAGAAAGAAGAAATATAATTAATAAGTGTCATGGGTTACTCCCCTCATTCCCAATTGGTTTTGAGATGGAACCCCATGGATTCTTACATGGTATCAGTGTCTCGGCTCACACACGTGAATGGTCTAACAACCCAATGCTCACCGCCACCCGCAGACAAAAAGATCCACGTGTAGGCCGAAGAATGCCACACGTGAGGGGGCGTGTTGAAAAGTCCCCCATCGGACATTCAAGAAGAAGAAATATAATTATTAAGTGTCATGGACTACTCCCCTCATTGCTATCAGAGTCTCGGCTCAAACACTCGAATGGTCTAACAACCCACGTGCTCACCGCCACCTGCAGACAAAAAGATCCACGTGTAGACCAAAGAATGCCACACATGAGGGGGCGTGTTGACAAGTCCCACATCGGACATTCAAGAAGAAGAAATATAATTAATAAGTGTCTTGGGCTACTCCCCACATTGCCAATTGGTTTTGGGGTGGAACCCCATGAATTCTTACAGGCCCAACTCTGATAATGGTGCCGATATTCCGAAAGACTGATGGCATTGAGAGAATCCAATGATGAGACGTGGGTGCGTTTCACTGTCATGGAATTCATGGCGATAGAGTACTATGCTCACGTCAATCTCATGTAACACGTAAACGATACTCATAACGTGGAATGTAGCGTAAGGTAATGTATTGGGTAAGTAGTGCAGGAAAACACGAAGGGGTTACATCCTCTTACCCTTAGAGGAGTTACGTTACCAGAACTCACCATACCTCATCAAAAAGGTGTTGATACTTCTTCTTCATTTCATCATCAGCTTCACATGTTGCCTCTTCTGTTTGTTGATTCGTCCATAAGAATTTCAATAGCTTAACGCTCTTGGTGCGAGACTCTCTCGTATTCATATCAAGAATCTTAACATGATGCTCCTCATTGCTCAACGAATGACCTATCTCAACTATTTCAGGATCCAATATGTGAGATGAATTTGGAACATCCTTCTTCAACTGCGAAATGTGGAATATGTTATGCACACGTGTTAGGTTTGATAGCAAGTCTAACCGATAAGAAACTTCACCAATTCTTTTTCAAATATTATACGGTCCTATGAACTTCGGGCTTAACTTACCCTTCTAATTAGATCTCATAACACCTTTGGTAGGAAATACTTTCATAAATGCTTTTTCTCCAACCCGAAATTCTATTGGTCTTCTCTTCTGATCCGCATATGATTTTTTCCTATCCTGAGCTTCTTTCATTTGCTGTTAGATTAGTCTCACCTGATCCGTCTCTTCTATTACCTTTGGACCGATCACCACTGTCTCGCTGATGTCATTCCAGCATAGTGGCGTTCGACACTTCCTTCCTTACAGATCTTCATGAGGTTCCATGCCAATACTGACATGGGACTTATTATACAGAACTCTAACAATGGTATTCTGTCTACCTAAGATCCTTGAAAATCCATAACACACGCCCTTAGCATATCCTCCAAAGTTTGTGTAGTTCTCTATGTTTGGCCATTAGTGACAGGATGGAGAGCTGTGCTAAACCTCAACTCCGTTCCCATTGCTTCTTGCAAAGCCTTCCAAAAGTGATAGGAAATCGGGATACCTGTCATACACAATCGAACTTGGAAGCCCATGATACCTCGCTATATTTTTTACATATGCAGCGGCTCTTTGTTCCATGTTCCATGTATCTTTAATCGGAATAAACCTCTCCGTCTTTGCCAATCTATCCACCACAACCCAAATCTGACTGGGTCCATTTTTAGATGTCGGTAAAGCAGTAACAAAGTCCATCGAAATGGAATCCGACTTCCAAACCGGAACTTCCAATGGTTGGACTAATCCTTCCATTCGCTTGTGCTCGAATTTGACATTTCTACATGTCAAACACCGCTACGAATTCTGCTACTTCCTTCTTCATATTGGGCCACCAAACTGTCTTCTTCAGATCTTCATAAAGCTAATCTCCTCCAGGGTGTACTAAGTATGGTGTGTTGTGCACTTAACAAATCAAATTTTCCTTGGTTTTTGCACACTTGAGAAAAATGCACAATCTCTCCTCGTAGTGAATAATGCCATCATCATCAATCTTGAATCCTTTGTCTTGTCCTTATGCAATTTTCGTCTTGATCCTTTCCAACTTCGCATCTCATGGTTGGTTATTTCGAATCTCTTCAAATACTTCTAGCACGACTTTCATACTCACAAGAAAATTCTTCACTCCTCCTTGTTTCACAACTTCGATCTCGAGTTTTCTAAACTCACAGTATAGCCAGTCTGGCAAAACTAGCATACCATTCACTACATGACTCGACTTTCTACTCAAAGTGTCAGCTACTATGTTTCCCCTCGTGGTATTGTATATGCAAGTCATAGTCTTTGATCATCTCTAACCATCGAAGTTGTCTTTTGTTGAGCTCCTTTTGAGCGAATATGTATTTTAGACTGATGTGGTCCCTGTGCAGCTTACAAACAGAACCATATAGGTGATGTCTCCATATCTTCAATCGGAAACTGATAGCTTCCAGTTCTAATTCATGGGTGGCATAATTCTCCTCGTAGGGTTTCAATTGCCTTGAATCATAGGAAATCACCATTCTCTCTTGCATAAGGACACATCCCAGTCATTTCTTCGATGTGTCACTATACACCTCAAATTCACCGGAATCATTTGGTAATGCCAGTACTGGTGATGTAGTCAACTTCTCTTTCAAAGTCTAGAATGCTTCTTCACAAATTTCACTCAACTGATACCTCAATGTCTTCTTTGTTAAGGTAGTACGTGGCCTAGCAATCTTTGAGAAATCTTTCATAATACGCCTGTAGTAACCTGCCAATCCCATAAAACTTCGTATTTCTGACACATTCTTCGTTGTTGGCCAATATTTGGCTGCCGAAATCTTTCGTAGATCTACTGCTATTTCATACTTCGAGATTATATGACCCATAAATGGAACTTTTTAGCCAAAAACTCACATTTAGAGAGTTTAGCATACAACTGTTCCTTCCTCAGAGTTTGTAACACTTACCTGAGATGTTCTTTGCGGTTCTCCTTTCTCTTAGAGTATATAAGGATGTCGTCAATGAAGACTACTAGAAAGTAATCCAGAATTGTCTCATGACACGATTCTTCAGGTCCATAAACATTGCAGGTGCATTAGTCAGACCAAAAGGAATATAGTAATTTCATAATGACCATACCTCGTTCTAAATGATATTTTTAGAATATCATTTTCAAAGACACGTAGCTAGTGATATCCAATCTCAAACCAATATTCGAGAGCACACTTTCACCTTAACTAATCCAACAAATCATCAATCAGAGGTAAAGGATATTTTTCTTGACTGTGGCGCTACTCAGATCTGATAGTCAATGCACAGTCTTAAGCTTCCATCCTTCTTCTTCACGAATAATACAGGAGCTCCCCAGGGTGAACCACTTGGCTGTATGTACCCCTTTTGTAAGAGCTCATTCAATTGATCATTCAGTTCCTATAATTCGGACAGTTCCATCTGGTACGGCGCTTTTGAGATCTACGCATTCCCATGTGTCAAGTCAATGGTGAACTCAACTTCCCTTTTTGGTGGCATGCTTGGAATCTCTTCGGAAAATACGTTTGGAAATTCCCTTACTCTAGGTATTTCCTCCAGTACATCCTCCTTCTTTGAGACGTCTTGGATATAACACAAATATGATGAACTACCCTTCTTCAATTGGTTTGGAATTGTTAAGGCTAATACTAGTCTAATATATGGCTCCTTTGTGATGCCACGATAAGAGACATTCTCCCGTTTGGGTCCCGTTAATCGAATCTTCTGATCATAACAGTCAATAATTGCTCGATACTTCCCCAGCCAATTCATTCCTATTATTATGTATATTGCCCCAATGTCAAACTTAATTAGATTAGCTGGAATCTTACACGCCAAAATTCTCACTTCTACCCCTTCAAACATGGTGTCACACACTATTATTTGTCCAGATGATGTTGGAATGGGAGTGGATATACTAGCTGGCTTATTTAGCTCCAACTTATTTGCAAATGGCGGTTATATAAATGATTATGATTCACCAGAATCAAATAACACAAAAGCATGTTGCTCATGAATAAAGAAAGTACCAGTAACGACCCCATGATTTTCCTCATCTTCGTCCCTTGTCATGACTGTGATTCTTCCCACATTCGCATTCTCAGTTCCAGTTTCTTCTGTACCATTGACATTGTTGTATTAGTTCCATTACCAGAATTGTTGTTTGCATTCAAGGCTCCATTACTGTCTCGAGCGTTGTAGTTCTGTTGCCGACCATAACCGTTTCCACCATTGTTGTTGTAGTTACGGTTGCCATAATTTTTGTTGGGGTAAAAAGACACTTTACACCCCTATAATTTGGTGAAAAGATACTTCGGTCCCCTGACGTTTGAAAAATATATCTTACCAACTATGTAACAGAAAAGAATGAGGACAATCAACACCCTCATGTCATATTCCGTTACAATCATTGAGAACACCATTTTTCTGACCATATTGCCCCTGTGTATTTATTGACTTTATTGTCCCTCTTGAATCATTAATGACTCATCACGATCAAGTTCCTCAAGAAAAATCAATAAGAACATCCAAACTCGACCAACATACCCATCTCTTCCATATGTTTCTTCATCTCAAATTCAACTCTCCAACCAGAAACAGAAAGAATCCTCCCAACACCAATGGTGATGAATGGTTCAAAGTAGATACCAATAAGCTCAGTAGGGTTCTATGTCAAAATGAAGCTATTAAAAAATAGACATGGGAAATATACGGAGAATAAGAAGGGATGTTGATACAAATTCTTTAAATGGGTTCTGTGAGTTTCGTTCATATGTTTCTTTACATCTTATGTCATGGTTGATAACCTCCAAACCCCAAAATCATCTTATTCCTTTGTTTCTAATCCAGTTTCTCACTCTAGAACCACGCTTCATGCTCACACCCTCTTCGAGTCCATGAACAATAGAGCTTCAGATCATCTCAGAACTCATCGAGGCCGATTTATTTCACTCTGATTCCATCCCAATCGGGCTCTCTCCAATGTTCTGATTTGAAGTATTATTTCAGGTTTGATCATCAACGATTTTCCATCTAAATACACGGATTGACTATCGAATGAGAGATGCAAAATCTATTTCCTCGATTCAGAGGTAGTTGTACATAAAGCATTATCGAACATCAATTTCCGGATTCACGACACCTCGGAAGCCGATTTCTTTTTCGTCTCGGTTTACGTCTCCTACAAATTCAGCGTCGTTAATGAGTTCATGGAGATTAGACATGTCCATGGTTTGATTTCATCAGAAATCGAATTGATCTCGTTGGAGCTTCTATGCTGGAACCACAGCCTCAACTCTGATCGTATCTTCGTCGCTTCTCATGATTTCGGAGCTTGTTTTCACAAAATGGTAAAAGAAAATGGGAACCTAGATCGGTTATAGGCTTACTTTATGTGATTACTGAAGTTTAATTTGAGATTTTGTGCCGTGTTTTTTGTGAGGAAGACATAGCGATTCAAGATGGGATATCGGAGTTCGGGAAGAAGTCGATCGTGTTGCTGACGTTCAAAGGGGAAAAAGAGAATGACAGATGGTGGTTGGGGGGGCTGCGGAGAACAGGAGGAAGAGAGAAAAAGGGGGAAGATAGGGTTAGAAGAAAATGAGAATGAGAGGATGAGGGTTTGATACCTGTGTAATTTTGCGTCATTGTTAGGGGTATAATAGTCATTCAGGTGGAGACGTTAAGGTCCGTCAGTTACAAGGGTGGTGTGATGTATTATTCAAACGTCAGGGGACCATAGTGTCTTTTCACAAAATTATAGGGGTGGAAAGTGTCTTTTACCCTTTCTGTTACCATTTCCATTCTGCTGGTTGCCATTGCATCGAGACTAAGATGTGGGTAGATTGATATGGAGATATAGAGTATAACACATAGGTACGCATTAGGAGTAATGGTGTACTCGATTGATCCACCATGATAAGGCTACATGGAATTTATGTGAATGTCACAAGCGCTTCTCAAAGTGACGATGTTGTTGTGATCCTTCGACTTGAAGTCACTAGATAATCTAGTTGTCAATTGTCATGTTATGATATCGTCAAACGTTACACCGTAACAGGGTGATTATAAAGGAAATAATCGGACATGATATGAATCAAGCTGAGAGATAGTAGTGATGTAGAGAGGATTTGTCCCTCCCACATAACGGGAGTAAATATCCACGGCCACTCGATGAGTGAGACTTAGGGAAACGCATTGCCATGCTCAAATAAATCAATATGAGATCTTGATGTTATTTGTTTATCTAAGTCTATATACAGATCAAGAAACCATGGATTGGATATACAAGTGTGTCACTCCATGTCTTGTGTCCAATCTGGATAGATGTGACGAAGGGATTATACAACATGGTAACATTGATCACCGAGGTTAGTCAGATCACTGACATTCCTATTACTTGGGAGCATTGATGTATTGCTAGATGCCGCTCAATGTTTGTAATATTTTTATTACTGCCAACGTAATTAGTAACCTATAGGGTCACACACAATAATAGATCAAGCTAGAATTGTTGTTAATTAGTTGGACTAAATAGCAATAATGAATTGATTGAATTATAGTGTAAAATGTGCTTATTAGTTGCACAAAAGAACAATTGTGAACTAGAATGCTAACTAGTCCCACATTGTTGGATTTATGGGAAAAGATGGATTTATCTAACTATAAATATGATTTATATGCTATGAAAATTCATACTAGATTAATTCATACTCTACACAATACGCTAGAGAGCTAGAGAGAAAATAAGAAAATGAGTTTTCTTCCCTTAGGTGTTCGGCCAACCCTAGCTTCCCCTCCTTTTTGGAGTCATCGACCTCCTTGGCTGCCCACAGCATAAGATGCCGCCCTTCTCTTGCTAACCACGGCATGGTGAAGCCGTGGCCCTCTCTTTTCCGCTACTTGGATGTGATCCAGTCTCTGTGCGCGTCCAATTCATCATCTTGTATGACAACATCTTGCTTCTTCTCAAGACTAATACCACAATTGGAGAAGAAGTCCAGCTGAGGTCTATTCGTGTGTATGTCGTAGAGACGTGGATATGTTTTTTACGTCGTGATCGCCCCAGTCTGGTATGACTGAGGTAACCTTTCTCCTTCATCATGTTATGATGCTTCACCTGCCATTCATGAAGGGTTTTGAGCAGAATTTTTTTGTATTTCCGCTGCGTAACCTGTATCAAAACCTTACAGTGGTATAAGTGCCACAGATTGACAGCGCATAACATGATTTATGTGGTTATCTGGTTCATAAATATACACCGTTCTGTCAATTTTCACATAAAAACTGATATTTGTATTATGATATGATATGAATATGATTCAATAGAGATTAGCTATTTACATATGATGTGAAAATTAGTGATCTTCGTATACGTATGATGTATTAAGTTGGTGATGAAATTCTAGGGTTGGCACAATGTTGGAAGAAAATATGTTTTCTGTACCACATTGGGGTTTGGCTAAAAGTAAAGAGCAAAAAATTTATTTTAGCCCATAAGGGGTTCGTCCTAGAGCCGTCCGCCCCTTCTCTGTGAACTGGACCTGGCAGGGTGGTCTGTCCGGCTCAGCCAGCTGAACAGTGTGACCGTTTCAGCTAGGCCGACCGGGTTGGACCGGTTTGGCAGGCCAATATGGTTCGGCCAATATGACTGGCGCGACGATTTTGACCGCTTTGACACTATCTTCACAATTTTATTTAAAATTGATCAAGCGCGTTAAAATTGGGTTTTAACAGTTTTATGTGATTTATCGCATGGTGGTTGGTTGTGGCTCTAGTTGCGTGGTTCTTTAATTTTTGTGGTTTGGATTTGTTTTGATGTAATTAATGTAATTAATTTTACGACATGCGTGTCGTCTTCTCCCTCGCTTGCGAGAATATTCTATTTAGTTCATAGATGATAGCTAGAATTAGATAGGTAGAATATAGTCATGGCATGGTGAAGAAGATCAAATAACGAAAGACCACAAGACAATGGAGACCCACAAGCTAGGACCCATGGACTAAAAACGGAGGCACGTGGAGATGAGTTTGTTGTTTTAAGGCTTATAGATATTCTCATTAGCTTGGAAATATCTTAGTCTTAGGGGTAACATTCATACCACATTTATTTATTATTTATTTGTCTTATTTTATTTTGATGTATGATTGATGCATGCAAAACGATAACAAGATAATTAGTAAACAGTTTGGTTCATTTATTTGGATTTGCCCAATCCAAATAAGTAGACCAGTTGATATGATCAACAATTGATATGATCAACAAATAAAATGACGAGAAAAATCCCCCAAGTAAATATTTAGCTATCACCTTCTTTTGTGTGTGGCACTTGTCATGACGATCGACAAATTAAGTGTGGGCTTGCCAAAGCAAGGCACCTCTATTTCTCGAAAGTGTGGCGCGATGGTATAAGCAAGTAATATGTAATTGCTATCTAAAAGGTCTAACTTAACTAAGCAACTTCAATAGGATTGAAAGCTTAGATGCAAGGAAATTAGGATTATCTATGAGATAGATAAATAAGGACTTATTTGCCCAACTGAACCAATAATTGCATAGGGTGCAATTGGAAATTGTTCCTAAATAAATAAATAATTTTTGGGTGACTTACGAAAGCAAGCTCAAGAGGAGGTGAAATAAAGATCTTGGCCCACTAGAAAATATATGATATTTTCTGCATTAAAAGTGAGGGTTATTAATCCTAGACAAAATAGTGGGACATATATTTAATAAAATAAGTTCTTGTTAAATATAGTACAACATCACACTATTTGCATAATCGTTTGTGTTGAATACCTATGGCATTAAACAGAAAAACTCGACTTTATCGCTATGATATGTCCTTGAGAAGGACAAGTTGTCTGAAATTAGTTTTCAAGACAAGTATAAAATTGAGAATTGTTCTCAAGCGAAAAAGGAAAAATGTTGTTTATCCTAGAGCATAAAGTTCCCTTCCAGAAACTACCAATAACACTAAAGCCTCCTCGAGTTGATGTTCGTTCTGTTCGACCGACGACCCTGCCGTTAAGATAGACGGAAAGAACCCTGCCAGGCTAACAAGGCAAAAGGGGATTCAGAAAGGGATGAAAGTGGGGCGATTTCCCCACTTTCATCCCTGGCTTCTTTCAATAGTTCCATTCTCTTCGATGCTTTTTTTGTCACGACCTGGACTCGAACCAGCATCCGGAAGGCCCAGCCTTTAGAACACCAAAGAATGATTCTTTGGGTGTGACATGTTTCATGTTAGCTACCATGAACTCTGAGCTTTGTAAGAAAGATCTAACTTGCCTCATTTAAAGACCCTCTTTAAAGAGCATGCTAGACATGCAAGGCTTGTAGTGGCATATGCTTTGATTCACTCAATATGATTGAGAACTGATGAACAAAGCATTAATAAGGGCAAAGACAAAATTGTGTTATTGGTTAACAATGAGGGTAGGTCAAAAGGTTTGCACCGACCCCAAGGGTAGGAGCAAGCTTGTTGTTAAACCTAAGGAAGTTGCCTTAAATCCCACTAGGTGATTTAATGGAAGCGAAACTGCCCAAAGGACCTGGAAGAAAGTAAAGGAATTGTGAATTCCACTTAAGGTATTTTGTTATATAAGTTAATGTGTCTATCTCATCATCATGGGTATATGAACTATATGTGGATCTCACATTTATATAAATGTGGAGGATTTGAAGAGATGTAGACAATTAGATAAGGAAGAGATACACCTACACGTGGGGCAATGAAGCAAGGGTTGCTGGATTAGCTGTAGGAAATTATCTCTACCTTCTAGAATTATGCATGATTTAGAAAAAGACGAGTATGACCCTGCTATGAGTAGGAACATTATCTCAGTTTCTTGTTTGGACAAGAAAGATGTTTCATCATAATAAGGGGCAAATGATGTTCCATTTATTTTGGTGATATGCATTATTGTAACGGACTTTTTCTAATGGATTATATATCCTTAATCATGATAATTTCATCTATAACATTGATACCAAGAGGTTTTCATATAATTATATGAACCTCGCTTAACTTTGGCATTGTGATTTAGGCCACATGAATGAGAAATGCATTTCTAGATTCCATATAGATGGATTTCCGGACTCTGTTGATTTTGAATCATATGAGACATGTGAGACTTGTTCAATGGGCGAGATGTAACTTTTTGGTACTCACATATCGATGTGCGTAGACCACTAAGCACAAGTGCTCGAGATGGTTTTCGATTCTTCATTGCATTTAGTGATTCAGTAGATATGGATTTGGGTCTTATGAAGAACAAATCAAAATTCTTTGAAAGGTTCAAATAATTCTAGGATGAAGTAGAGAACTAGATTGGCAAAAGTATCTAGGCTCTATGATAAGATCGTGCAGGAGAGTACTTAAGTCAAGAGCTTGACGCGCATGTAAGGAGTGTTGGATATGATCCAAACTCACTCCACCTAGAAAACCATTATACAAATGGTGTGTCTAAGGGGAGAGTTCGAACCTTGTTGGACACGGTTTGGCCATGAGGCGTCAAACAGAACTTCCAGTTTACTTTTTGAGGGCCATGCTTTAATTACAACGATTTTCTCCCCTAACCTTGTTCCATCAGAATTGGTTATGAAAACACTATATGAGATATGGACTAGGGTGTGTCCTAGTATGTCATTCATAATGATTTGGAGTTGTGTAGTTTACGTAAAGTGTTACAGTCAGATAAACATAGAACTAATTCGCATAAATGTTTTTTGTGGAATATCCTGAGAAAACGAAAGGATATTATTTCTACAATCCAATTGAGAATAAATTGTTTGTTGCTCGAACTGCTGTGTTTCTAAAAAGATGATGTATCTAAAAGAAAAAGTGGCAGGACATTAGATCTTGAAGGAGTTCAAGAAACAGAATAGAACATTAATCCTTTGGTGGTACATGAGCAGGATCACAAGATGTTGGGGAGCAACCTGCTCAGGTAACACAAGAACCTTGTAGTTAGGTAGGATTGTCTAAAGGGCTAGAAAAATATGGACTTATCATAGCATAACCCAGTGATGTATTGCTCATGGAGATGAACCTACAACCTATGAAGATGTCACAAGTAGGCCAGACTGTCAGAAATAGCTTGGAGTCCTGGGATACGAAATGGAATCCATGTATCTCAACAAACTATAGACTTTGCTGGAACCACCTGAAGGGATAATACCCATAGGGTTCAAGTGGGTTTTGACAAAACTAACATGGATGGTAATGTGATTACTTTTAAGGGACAATTGACGTGGCTAAAAGTTTTAATAAGTTCATAGTATGGACTAGGACGAAACTTTTTTCCTAATTGCAATGCTTAAATCCATTCGCATCTTCCTTGCAATTGTATCCTACACAATTTGAGAGATGGATATAGAAACGTCCTTGAAAATGTGTGTGACACACCTGGGGGGGTTTCATGAATCTAGAGCGTGCTCAAAAGATGTGTATGTTGCAGCAATCTATCTAAAGATTGAAGCAAGATTTTGAAGTTAGAATCTTCGATTCAATGGTGCAATGAAAGAGTTTGGTTTCATCTTGAATGAAGATGAATCTTGAGTATACAAGGAGGTTAGTGGGAGCGCAGTTATATTTATGGTCTTGAATGTGGATGACATACTAATCATTGGAAAGATGTCCCTACTTTTCAATATATTGTAGATTAGCTAGGGAATTGCTTTTCAATGATAGAATTAGGCGAAACAAGCGATAAAGATCTCTGGAGATAGATCAAGAAGGTTGATCGGCTTAAGTCAATGTACATATATTGACAAGGTGTTGATATGGTTCAACATGCAAGAATATATATTCTTACCTATGTCACATGGAATTGGTCTTTGTAAGGCTAATTTTCCTTCCAAAAAGATTGAAAAGGACTGTATGAATAAGATTCACGAGATACGCCATGTTATGTGTAAGCTCATCTTGTTTCAAAGGTGTCTTTTCAAGGCCTTAAAAATGTTTTCAAATGTTTGAAATATACAAGTACAGTATACAGCCGGACCTTAGGGGGAGCTTTTGATTCTAATATGACTCCTAAACCCCTATGCTTGATTATATGTTATTTGATGATGAAAGACAAACCAATTTGATCTTTTAAACTGTTGCTAATCCATCTGTGTGAACAAGTTTTCGCAGGATAAGTTGTTGCATATTTTGCAGGGGCAATTTCCTAAACCGTGTTCTTGCAAAAAAAGAAACTGGATTGATAGATTGATTATGTGATTATGAAAACATATTTGGACCTTCCTAACATACTAAGCTACAAGTTCAAGTCAATATCTTTGAATATATTGAACAACTAGTCGTTGAAAAGAGCTATTATATAAGTCAAGATTTGCAGCTGAATTTTAGGAAGTTTGTTGTGAGAAGATCTTGAAGATCTGCAATTCAAACTAGCTGTATAAGAGGGAATGACTGGAGAATTTGAAACACAGAGACACGAACACAGAGACTCACACATTCTCAGTATTGACAAGCAACACAGAAGGATATTCATTTCACTCAATCCACTTCAACTGCTTCATCAGTTCTCAGTGTTCTTCTTTCTGATCTATATTTGTATATCATTTAGATAATACTAGTTACATTTTATTCTCGTGAGTAGTTCAAGTGAACAATAGATAATTCATTTTGAATCGGTTAGCTAGATCAGTACTAGATAGGTTAGTGAGAACCACAAGCTGTAACAGAGTAAGGGAACTCTATATGCTTGAGATCGAGGAATTAGCTTTTGATTAATAAGAATTAAGTTGAAAACCCTGCATGCATCAAATCCCTGAGGTAGAGACGTTGGTCCAAGTGGACTGAACTCTATAAATCTCTGTGTGTATTGCATTTATCTTGCTGTTATTTACTTAGCTTATTTGTTGTGCAAAACAAGATTTCAGTTCAAGGGCTTGAATGTCATTCAAGGCCTTGAAAACTCTCAATATTTATTTTACTATCGGTTTTAGTTTCAAGGTCTTGAAATTCATTTCAAGGACTTGAAATACTCACTGCTTGCCACAATCTTATTTGAAACCACTATTTTAGTAAAAGTAACAAAAGTTGTCATGCTCTATTCAACCCCCCTTCTAGAGTATTGATCCTACATTACTACCTACACTATTGTCTTCCAATTGGTATTAGAGCTTGTATCACTGTATAGATTTAACCATCTTGTGATGGTGGTTTCTCTCAGGGAAGAGCTGCCAACATGAGTAGGGTTCCCTATGCCTCGGCCATAGGATCCATCATGTACGCCATTTATGTACTAGACTAGATGTGTCATATGCGTTGAGCATGACAAACAAATATCAGTCCAATCCATGTGAGAGTCACTGGATTGCGGTCAAGAATATCCAAAGTACTTGAGAAGAACTAAAGATGCATTCTTGATATTTGGAGGTGATAAAGAGTTGCGTGTAAGGGGTTACACGGATGCAAGCTTCCATACCAACATAGATGATTTCAGATCACAGTTGGGGTTTGTATTTTGCCTGGGAGCAACGGTGAGCTGGAAGAGTTCCAAGCAAGAGATGGTGGCTGATTCTACAACATAGGCTGAGTATATTGCTGCAAATGGCGCAGCAAAAGAAGCTGTTTGGATTAGGAAGTTCATCACTGAGCTTGGTGTGGTTCCTAGTATTGCGGATCTAGTAGAGTTGTATTGTGACAACACTGGAGCGATTGCGCAATCAAAGGAACCAAGGTCGCACCAGAAAATCCAAGCACGTACTCAGGAAGTTCCATCTTATTCGAGATATTTTCGAAATAGGAGACATTCGGATATGCAAGATTCCTACAGATGAGAATCTGTTAGATCCACTTACAAAGCCGCTTGTTCAGCGCAAGCATGAAGCGCACACTAGGAGCATTGGCATACAAGATGCACTGGATTGGCTCTAGTGCAAGTGGGAGACTGTTGGAATAGGTGCCCTAGAGGTAATCTAGTTTAGTCTGAACCATAAATTGGATAGAATATTCACTGTATTATTTATTGAATATTTAATATAACGAAGTCCTTAGTTTTACAATTGTGTTATTTATCTTAAATATCCCTAGTCCATTATAATGATTAATGGGACAATCAATCTATAGACTAGGTTGGGGTTGGATTGATATGGAGATATCATGATCCAACACATAGATATGCATTAGGGGTAATGGCATACTGGATTGACCCAACTCCGAGAAGGCTACATACATGTTATGTAAAGTCACAAGAGCTTCTCGCGGTGACAACGGTATTGTCATCCTCAGACTTGAAGTCACTAGATCATCTAGTTGTGGATTATTGTGATTTTTGTAGCGTCAAACGCTACATCGTGACTGGGTAGCCATAAGGCGTGTACAGGATACAATAACTAGCAAGCTTAGAGATCGTAGTAGACATACATAGTGTAACACCCCTCGATTCCCGAGCTTTCCGTTCCGGACCAGAGAGCCCAAGAGGGTGCTACTCAAAATGAAGCGGCGGAAATCAAGAACAATACATCCCATAATTATATATTACATACTGATAAATTGTCTTCAACGTGATGCATACTATTATACATGGTGAAATTTTACTAAGAGTTGGACATAATAAAAGTGCTACCAAATACTTAATAAGTTTGCGATTCCCTTATTCCCAGCTTCCAGCTCCTCGACCTGCGGGGGAATGAAACAAAGACCGCAGTTTTTCGAAAGTCAGCAAGAAATGCTGAGTGAGATACACCTTAGCATGTAAAAATAGGAAGGTTAAGAGAGGCTGCGGGGTCATGTATTAAAAACAGTTCAGGTGTAACGGAGAATGAGTATAACATCATAAACTCAAAAACATGTAACATCATCGTCAAATAATGATGGTTTCCCGTGAAAAAAATTATATTTACCATGATACGTCATAAGCATTCAGTCATATCTCTCACAAATCACATGTTTATCCACGCACGGATTACGAATAAATTTTTCCAAACAGAGTAATCGAATTATCAATTATTGCACAGTACCCGGGTAGACCAGTGACCACAATCATACATTCTAGACCTTAAGTGTTGCAACACCCTCCTAAGAGCGTCAATCAAAGGAGTGGTATCTAGAAGTAGTACTCCAGCCTACGGCGAAGGAGTCGGGGTGCACGTAGGGCCATATCTTCAGGGACCGGATCCCAGGGAATCATCACCCAAATGAAAGTTACATAACTGGTTCCGGTACTTGCGAATTATTTTACTTTAATCCGGGGATCTAACCCGAATATATCTTTAGGGACTAAGCCCGGGGAATCATCACCCAAGATAAGTAACTCCGGGGATCGAACCCGATTATCTCTTTACGGACTAAGCCTAGGAAATCATCACCCAATATAAGTAACATCACTGCTTCGTATAACGTTATTATCGATTTCTAATCACGTGTGACAAGTATTTCAAGATCAAATAATATTTTGAAGATTTTGAAACAAGTAAACACATTGATCGAGTGGGGGATGAAATACGACAACTATTTTCCAATCAAGCAAGTAGTTGACACGAAATAAGCTGGTACGCGAGGCTAAGCATGTAAAACTCACCTGATGTTGCCTCAGCAGTTAGTACGTAGGATGTTCAACAAAGCCAATGTCCACAAATCCGTCGCCTACAATTAGTCAATCATCTAGTCATGAGGCCGGTAATTCTAAACGAGTAAATGCACAAGTCCTATTTGAGCGCTCGGCTAGGACGAAAAGTCAAATCTAACCCTCACGATCCCCAAAGTGAAAATGTTAAGATAACATACTTATTTAATTAAATATCAGTTAACCCATGAAATATTAATATTTTACTTACAATTTATTTAGGAAAATATGGATTAACACTTTAAAAAATATTGCTAAAGTATTATTTGACAACTGTTTATTATTTATTATTGACTTCTACTATTTATAAGGAATTCATGACATTCATAAAACAACGGTTTTAAAATAATATATACATATACATTTCTTTTGTTAATGAAATTGTTTCCAAATTTCTTTAATTTACATCTAACAATATTCAATTTTAGCAAGTTCATTTATCGGAAAAGAGATTATAATTATTTGAAACTCTCTATTTGCTTAAATAAAAATTAAGGTGACATTTATAATGAAAACATTATCTTTATCAATTATATAATCATATATACAAAACAATTCTTCTTTTGTTAACTTATTTTTCAAGAGAAAGAGTTATAACTCTAATTATTACTAATTTTTTATTTATAAAAAATTTAACTTATTACTTTCATTATAAACATATACATATGTATATATATATATAAACAAAAGTGTTATTTTGTTAACTTATTATCTACTTTCCAATAAAACAAGCTATATTACTTAGTTTTAACAAATTTCTAATTTATAGAGATTTAACTCTATATTTTCTTTATAAACATATTTATTTATGATACTTAATTATTTAACGAATAATAATATACATTATATAAACTAAAATGTTAATATATATATATATGTATATATATATATATATGTATATATATATATATATATAAATGCAGCTTAGGTAAAGACGAGGGGCTCCCCTAAGTTTCTTAGAAACTGCAACCATTTCAAATAATAAGTTTCAGTTTCAACACTTTATACCCTTCAACTTTCTCCCCGATCGAAGCATGGATTTAAGCCATAAAAACATGATTTTGATCACATATAACGAATTAGGCGAAGATTTAGAGCATACCCACGCTGAAAATTTCGAGAAACGACCGAGAAATGGGTCAGGTCGAGTCACACGTCGAGGTCGCCGGTGATGGAGCTCGATGGCTGTGCTCCGGTGGTTCTTGGATGCGGCTAGGACCTCCTGGTGGTCGGTCGGACCTTTTGGAGTCTGTAGAGATGGAGGGAGAAGCCTGGGTGGCTCAGGTTTCGATGGGCCAAAATCTAGCCGGAAAAATGGTGGAATGGCCGGCGGTGAGGGGGCTCTGCTGCGCCTTCCGCCTCTGTTCCTTCTTCTTCTTTCGCCACTGGGTTCACAACTAGGCGGGGACTCGCGAGGGAGGGCAGAGGAGAAGAGAGATGGAGGTGGTGGCGGACGTTGGTGGTTCCCGACGGTGAAGGTGGTCGGCGATGGTGGTGGCGATTTCTACCGTTGCTGCGGATGCTACTTCTGTTACTGAACAGAGGACAGAGAGAGACAGAATGGAGGCAGGGAGAAGGGAGATGGAGGAGGCAGAGGGGTGGTTGCGGTGGTGGAGGTGGTTTTTGATGGTGGTGTTGGTGATGGTGGTTGGTTGTCTCTCGACCAAAACAGAGGTGGAGGAGAGAGAGACGGAGGCAGTGAGATGAAGGGGGAGGTGTTGGTGTGGAGGTGGTGGTCTCGAGGATGGTTGCCAAAGAAGAAGAGAGGGAGAAGATATAGGGAGAGATAGACGGGGAGAGGGAGTGTTTGTGTTCTCCAAGAAATGTGCAGAGGGTGTTGGGGAACGTGGGTTCTTCAATTTTTTTTCCTTTTCTGATATTAACTTCTAATAAAATACATCTACCACCCCCAAACACTCAATTAACTAGCTTTTGCCTTCGAAAAACTACATACACCTCCCCAAAACTAACAAAAGTATTTAAGTTTACCCACTAATACCCAATCGGGGTATTACAGATAGAATTTTTCCGTCCCACATAACGGGAGCAAATAACCTAGGCCACTTGAGGGATAGTGCTTATAGAATGTCTGGCCAGACTCAAGTAAATCAATATAGGATATTTATGTTATTTGCACGAATAAGGCTATTCCCAGGATCGAGGAACTATGGATTGGATATACGAATGTGACTTGTATGTCTCGTGTCCATTCCGGGTATTGAGACAAAAGGATGAGACAATACTTGCACAAGGTTTGTCATGATGGCTATTCTATTTGTTAGCTAGAATGGATGTCTTGCTAGAGGCCGCTCCATATTAGTAAATAGTTACTACCAACTAAATAGAACCTATGGGGTCACACGCCATATAGAGGTGAACTAGACTTGGTAAACAATTAACTAATATGATTAATTAATTTGAAGGATCAAATCGCAACAACTTGCTAACTTAGTAGGACTAATATGCAAGTTGGACTAATCCGAACTTGAGTAGGATTAGGATAGGGCCTTTATGTAGTAACAAGGAGTTGTTGGAATATATAAAGGATGCTCCTAGCTTCCTTCCCTACAACTTATGATCATAACATACTTTGAGTAGGAGAGCAAGAAAAACAAGAGGGCCGAAACCCCCTTGTCCGTCCGCCCCTACCCGTCGGCCAAGAGAGGAGGCCGAAACCTCCTCTTGTCTCCGTTGCATGATTTCTTCATCCTCTTCCACTCCTCCTAGCTAGCACAAGGCATTTGAAAGATATAGATCTCACCTCTAGGCGTGGATCAACCGTAGAGACGTGATAATTTTCTCGTTAGAAGTCATCAAGGAGACCTCAAAGGTACTTAACACTATTCTCTTAGTATCGTCATGATTTCTCTTCCTGTGATCCTTAGAGTTTCTAGATCGCATAATTATATTGTTCTTCCGTTGCGTATCCATGATCAAAACCCTACATGAGGTTCTATTCTTCTGAAGGCACATGTCAATTTAACATGACCAAGTTTTCCATAGTAAAAGCACTTAGGAGAATGTTTACTACTTGATTTCACAAAACTGGTATTGTTCTTTCTTGGAAAATTTGGATTGTATCCAATACATGATTGTGAACAGAGTGTAAACTTCCTCCAAGCATCATGTTGAGGTTGTGTTCTGAGCTAGCAAATTTTGTCTGGACTATGTTTGATTCTTCAATTGTCTCAGTCAGTAAGATCTCCTGTTCCTCCAATTCATCATGCTGATGTTTTAGAGCAACAAAGTTATCACATAAAAGAGAGTTTTCAGTTACAACTTCTTTGACCCGACTTGTCAAGGCTTTGAAAGTAGTTTCCAAAGTTTGTAATCTCTGTCATATTTTTCCTGAGAAACTTCAAGAGTTTTGTTTGACATACCAAGTCCAAATTTTCTTTTGCTTTCTCATGAACCTTTACCTTCAAAGAATTTATCTCATTTATGTAGCTCTCTTCATTCATGAGAATGCTTTTTAAGATCTTAGATAATACATCAATAGGGATAGACATTAATTTCTTTACCATTACCTCAATATGTTTTTCTGAGCTTTCCTTCTCATCATGCTCAGCCATAACAGACAAGTTGGCTTGATCCTCTTCAGAATCCGAGTCACTTGTGGAATCAAAATCACTCCAGAAATCGAACATGGATTTCTTTCTTTTGTCCTTATTTGGATAATGCTTTTTCTTCTTGTGAGAACAATCCTTGACTAAATGGTCTGCATCACCACATTCAAAAAAGTTTAGTCCCTTAGGTTTATTTGAATGGGAGGAGGACTTACCTTTGTAGCATGTGCAACTTGATGATCTAGATATATCTCTGTTATATTCCTTGTTTCCAAAAAATTTCTTCATCTTGAGAATTCCGGTCAAGGCTTTGGAAATCGGTGCAAAAGGATCTTCATCATCTTCCTCCTTTTTAGGGCTTTGAATCTGCTCACTCTCTTTAGCTTTGAGTGTCATATTCTTGACATTATGAGTGAGTTCTCCATCTACTTCATCCATGGAGATTTCATGAGTGAGGATTTTTCCCTGCAAGTCATCCAGTTGAAGAGAACTTAAATATTGATTCCTCTTCAATTGTTTTTTATTTGGTTCCCATTTAGCCATTGGAAGACTTCTCGGTATCTTCCTAACTTTTTCTTCATTTGAGAATGAATTTCCCAAAGACTCCAGATTTATGACTATTTCAGTGAACCTCTTGAACATGTCCTTGATTGATTCATCTGCATTCATCTTGAATAGCTCATATTATCTCAGAAAGATGTTAATCTTTGTCTGCTTGACTTGGCTGGTTCCTTCAAATGCAACCACCATTTTGTCCCATATTTCCTTTGCACTCTTGCAAGTGGAAATTGTGTTAAATTCATCTCCATTCAAAGAACAATACAATCAGTTCATAGCTCTATTATTCTTAGAAACTTTTTCTAATTCAGTTGTAGAATGATGAACATTTTCATCAGAGATCTCCAATGCAAACAGTTATCCTTGCAAAACAGAGGAGGTCTGTTTGCAGCTCCACCCTGTGAGAAACCACATTCACCTACATTACTCATGATCACAAGATTTTTATATCTAAACAGTGATACAGGCTCTGATATTAATTGAATTTTGTAAGTAGGTAACAATATAAGATCAAATATACTCTAGAAGGAGGATAGTTGAATAGAGTATGACAACTTTTGCAAAAATGGTGGGATTAAAAATAAATAAAAATTTTGTGAACTTTTCCAAAGCTTTGAAATCAGTTTCAAAACTTTGAACTTAAAACCGACAGTTTATAACCTCTGAAGATTCTCAAGGCTTTGAAAGGCTTTTCAAAGCTTTGAAAATTTCCAGTTCTATGAAAGTTTGTAGACAAGAAAAGAACATAAATGTAAAGCGAGGGACACAAGTATTTGTTACGAAGTACGGCCTCTAAAAGGCCTACTCTCTGCCTGAGGGGTCTGATCCCTCTAGGATTTGAATCACTTTTTATTTATCACTAGTTAAGCCCTATATTTCAGGCCTAAGAGAATTGCCTTACTCTTACACCAGCATGTAGTTCTCTCCAACCTATCTAGTACAGCTTCATCTACTTGATACAATAAGAACCTAAGTTATTCCTCTTGAAAAACACAACTAAAACGGAATTTAAAAGACTTATAATGAATTATGATGAATAAACAGATTAAGCACATATGAAGAACACTGAAAAAGACAGTGAAGTTGTAGAAGAATGGAAGTGTTCTTCTGGATTGAATAGATTGAGTACACAGACTTAATATTCTTATTTGATTCTCTCTCAATCTGGACGTATTTCTCTGAGTGTATAATTGCTCTTATGTCTCTGTATCTCTATCACGTCTGCAGTTTCAATTCAAATTGAACTTATATAGAATTGCTGATTATCCCTAAAAATCTGCAACTGAATGTTGACTCTCAACAGCTCTTTTCCAACAGTTATTAGCTTGATTTTCTCCACTGATTTTGAGCATAGTATTTACCTACAAAGCTTAAGACAAGATTTGAACAAATCCCAAAAAATTAGCTAAGCAATAGTGACCTGTTTGGTAAATCTGCATTCAGAACTTTAGACTATATACTCAGAGTATTTTCAAAGCTTTGAAAAGCTATGAGGGCTAGTTTGGGAATGCTGTGGCGGTGGTAGAAAGCTGCTGTGTGAAAACACTGTAGAAAGCTCGTATGAATTCTTGATAAAATGTTGTTTGGTAAATATTACGTAGAAGCTGCTATGAAATATTGATATAGTAATTTTGTGTTTGGTAAAATCAACTGTGAAGTTGCTGTGAGAGGGTAAAATGACAAAAATATATGACACGTGTCATTTCCGGAAAGATAACTATTGATATTTAAAAAAAAATGTAAGGTCAAAATCGGTTGTAGATAAATTAATCAAAAGCACTTTCTGGAAAAGCATCTCCCCCCTTGCTTCCTGAAAACTGCTATGGGACGGCAGAAACTGTCCGGAAAAGCAGAAATTTTATTTTTACCAAACACAATAAAACTGCTTCTGTTGTCGGAAAGCAACTGTGCTGCCAGCAAAAGCATTCCCAAACTCACCCTGAACCTGCAAAACAAAGTAAGAACAGAATATATCTAATAATAAGCACATAAGAACTGTTCGTAATTCCTGTAATTAGATAGATAAACAATTTTCCTGCAAAACAAAACTTTAGCAAGCACATATAATTTGTCTTTCATCACATACACAAGTATAGGTTTAAAAAAAAGAGATAAACACCCCCTCAGTTCATACTTGCCCTCAGAGGATTTTCAAGGCTTTGAAACCAGTTTCAAGGCTTTGAAAAATGTGTTGAGTTAACACTCCTCTTGGGGTTTAAAGCATAATATACTCAAAAAATAGAACGTAAAATCATTTAATATTCAAATATCATAGTTCAATACCTTAAAACGAAAATCCAATTTCACAAGTTAATCCCAAACTAAATCATCCAAAAACTACTTGCAAGTTGCCACGCTTCGGAAAATTAAATCCAAGCCAAGAAAATAAAAGCACATAGTTTGGCTTTGAAGCCTTACTCAACCCAAAATGAAATGAAACTAAAGTCTATAGAAAATAAACTACTCCGAGTCAAATCCCTCCTTCCCCATGCTACCAGCTGACTCCATATACTCCGAAAATTCATCAACTTCTTCATCGTCACTTTCTTGGTACCATGCTCTATGAGCTTTCATCAACTCCTGGAAAAGCGATGTAGGATCTATCAAACATTAAATAGAGGATGTAAACATGAATCACATTTTGAGACGTATATAAAATGCGTGTAGACATGAAATAAAGTAAGGCTCAACGCCTGGCATATTAAATCACGTTGAATCACAAGAAAAAGTAAATCAACCCCTAGTACTCGACGTATCATTCGTCAACGAAATTGTCTGTTAGCAGAAAATCAGCAGTAATTAGACCATAATTACTGACTGCGAGAAATCAGCATTGATTGATTGGTAAAAATCAATCATGACTGTGTAAATAGTTGTAGAATTAATTTGGTATTTATTTCCTTGATTGTAGAGATAGGTTTTCTATATTTATCTACATATGTACCTGTATATGCACAGGCTTACTGGTTTATCAATGTACAAGAAATATCATTCTGTAAATCTTCATGGTATCAGAGCAGTAGTATCTAGGAATTCACTTCAAGAGAATTACAAATTCTTCCTCAATGGAAAACAAAAACCTGTTTCCTGACACCAGATGAGCTTACTCTGAGGTGCGTGGTGAAGAGGCCATGCGAAAGGTTATGCTATCTGATGGTAACACTTTTTCAAACTTCATTTCTTCAGCCAATCCTATGACACTTTCGGTTATAGATTCATGTGCCTCTCACCATATGACTGGTGTATATAGTCTATTTGACTCATATACACCTTACTCTCATCAAGCCACCGTTAAAATTGTAGATGGTACTTTATCTCCTGTTAAGGGAATAGGAACGATAAGACTATCTATGGGTCTCACTCTCACATCTGTCATTCATGTTCCCTCCTTAACTTTCAATCTAATTTCTATTAGAAAGTTGACTTCTGACAATCATTTTGTTGCTAATTTCTTGTCATCATCTTGTTCGTTTTAGGATCTATCATCGGGAAGGACGATTTTCAGTGCTAGGATTCATGATGGGATTTATTTCCTTGTTGATCAAAATAAAATTAGTAGACATCCCAGTGCGTCTGCTGTAACTTCTGTTTCTGATTCCCATTCTAGAATAATGTTATGGCATCACAGGCTTGGGCATCCCAATATTTCCTATTTTAAACGATTGTTTCCCTCCTTATTTACTCATAAAAATTCCTCCTTGTTCCAGTGTGATATATGTTAGTTCGCTAAACACACTCGATCGCCTTTTCTTCCAAGGCCATATATCTCATCTGCTCCTTTCTATTTGATCCATAGTGACATATGTGGTCCATCTAAAACTACCACTTCTCATGGAAAAAGGTGGTTCATTACATTCATCGATTATCACACTCGTGTCACATGGGTGTATCTTCTCCGTGAAAAATTTGAAGCACAACATATATTCAAAAATTTCAATCAAATGATTCAGACCCAATTTCAAACCAAAATCCGAGTGCTTCAAACTGACAATGGAAGAGGGTATTTTAACTCTATTTTAGGTGAATATTTGCTAGAAAATGGCATTATTCATCAAAGTTCTTGTGTTTACACTCCACAACAAAATGGAGTTGCAGAAAAGAAAAATCGCCATTTGTTAGAAGTTGACCGTGCACTAATGTTTACCACAAGTGTTCCAAAGTATTTGTGGGAAGATGCTATCTTAACAGCCACATATCTCATAAATCGCCTTCCACTTCGCCCTCTCAAGTTCGAGTCTCTCTTGTCAGTCCTCACCAAATCTTATCCTTATATTTCAACAAATACTCTTCCTTTGAAAACTTTTGGGTGCACTGCTTTTGTACACATTCATGAACACAATCGTAGTAAACATGCTCCTAAAGCACCGAGGACCATCTTTATTGGTTATTCTCCAACTCAGAAAGGTTACCGGTGCTACTGTCCACAGTCTAAGAAAACTTATGTTTCTTGTGATGTCACATTTTTTGAGGATACTCCATATTCCTTCCCAACTTCGTTCCAGGGGAGAATTTTTATCACGAAGCTAAGTTTTCACGGGATACTTTGGATGTACCATTGACTCAATCAGTCGATTCTACCATCGAAACTCCATGTCCAATTATATCCGAGCAAACAATGTATATCACAAAACTCAACCAAGAATCTTCTTCTACGGACAATTTTTCTCTGCAAGAACTTGGAGGAGAAACAACTAGGTCAAATCACCAAGTGTTACAGGTGTACTCCAGAAGAAAATCCTCTCGAGGCAAGAAAATCATGAATCCTGCTCACAGTCAAGAAGTCACACCCGTGATAGAACCTCAAACTATCGATATCGCAGGTAATTCAGATTTTTCAGATTCTCATTCTGATCTAGATGCTCCAATAGCCATTAGAAAGGGAGTTAGAGCGTGTACTCAACATCATATTTCTAAATTTATTTCCTATTCGAACCTATCACCTTCTTTCCATGCTTTTACCTCGAGTTTGTCCAGTTTTGTTACTCCTAGGACCATTGAAGAAGCACTTGGTATTCCTGAATGGAAGGCTGCGGTATTGGAAGAAATGCGTGCTCTTAAGCAAAACAACACTTGGAGATTAGTTGAGCTTCCGCATGATAAAAGTACTGTTGGTTGTAAATGGGTATTCACCATCAAATACAAGGTAGATGGTTCTATCGAGAAGTATAAAGCACGGCTGGTGGCTAGAGGATTCACACAAACTTATGGTATTGACTACAGTGAAACTTTTGCTCCTGTTGCTAGACTCAATACCATCCGAATTCTTCTCTCGCTAGTAGTAAATTGCGATTGGCAACTACATCAGCTGGATGTAAGAAATGCCTTTGTGAATGGTTAACTTGAAGAAGAAGTATATATGAGCCAGCCTCCAGGATTCGAACAAAGGATGGGAAATCGAACTGTTTGCAAACTCAACAAATCTCTTTATGGGTTGAAACAATCTCCTCGTGCCTGGTTCGACCGATTTTCCAAGTTAATGAAGAATCTTGGATTTATTCAAGGAAAAGCAGACCACACACTGTTTATCAAGCACTCGGAAAATGGTAAGATAACTATTTTGATAGTTTGTGTTGACGACATCATTGTCACTGGAGATAACACTGAGGAGATGAACAAAGTTAAACAGATGATGGCAAGGGAATTTGAGGTTAAAGACCTTGGAGCATTAAGGTACTTTCTTGGCATGGAATTTTCAAGAAGTAGAGAAGGTATTTCGGTGTCGCAAAGGAAATATACTCTTGATTTATTGGAAGAAACAGGTATGCTAGGATGTAAGCCTAGCCAAACTCCTGTTGAGCTTGGAAATAAAGCAAAGATGTTTGAAGGTGGCCCAGTTGATAAAGGAAGATACCAGAGACTCGTGGGAAAACTTATTTATCTTTCTCATACAAGGCCTGACATCGCCTTTTTGTAAGTCTAGGGAGTCAGTATATGCATGCACCTTGCCAAGGCCATCTTGATGCGGTGTATACGATTTTGAGGTACTTGAAAAAAGCACATGGGAAGGGTTTATTCTTTAAGAAGACTAATGACAGAGGAATTAAAGTTTTCACGGACGCTGACTGGGCTGGTTTAGTAGATGACAGAAAATCAACGTCTGGTTATTGTACTCTACTATGGGGTAACTTGGTCACTTGGAGAAGTAAGAAACAATCTGTCGTGGCAAGAAGCAGTGCAGAAGCCGAGTATAGAGCTATGGCTCATGGTGTTTGTGAAGTTATATGGATCAAAGACTTATGGGGGAATTGAAGATTGGATATAAGGATCCTATTCAGCTTTATTGTGATAACAGATCGACTATCATTATAGCTCATAATCCGGTACATCATGACTGAACTAAACATGTTGAGTTACATCGGAACTTGATTAAGGAAAAAGTTGAGAAGGGCATTATCAACATTGAGTATGTGGCTACAAATCTACAGCTGGCTGATATGCTTACGAAAGGTCTTACAGAAAAAGTTTTAAATTTTTTCTTGGACAAGCTTGGTCTTATTAATATCTACAGCCAAGCTTGAGGGGGGTGTTAGAAGAAAATCAACAGTAATTAGACCATAATTACTGACTGCAAGAAATCAGCATTGATTGATTGGTGAAAATCAATCATGACTGTGTACATAGTTGTAGAATTGATTTGGTATTTATTTCCTTGATTGTAGAGATAGGTTTTCTATATTTATCTACATCTGTACCTAAATATGCACAGGCTTACTGGTTTATCAATGTACGGAAAATATCATTATGTAAATCTTCATTGTCGCCTAAAAATTTATAATCCACTATTCAATCACAACACTACATTAAAAAAATTGTCTACTTAACAAGATAATAGTACTACACGGTTTGGTTTTAGGTCTATTCCCCTATCCAAATCATACCCCAAAACACAATCCAAAACTTCGCTTCAAATCCCCATAACCCACTATGTCCATAATCTATCACAACTTTAATAATTTATAACCCAAACGTCCCAAACTTTTCTCAAGTCAACAATAGTCTCATTAGATCCACAATATTCTAAAAAAATAAGTCTAGCATCAAACGAAATTAAATTCGACTTCTGAAAAAACAAGTTCTACTCTTTTTTTAAACTTACTCGTCACAAATCCAACAAATACATTGCTTCCAGAACGCTATTCATACCCAAATTCAGCATCTTCTAACCCAAATACAATACTTTTCATAATCGTTGTTGCATAGTCTAAAACCTCGAAACATCTATTTAATAATCCCGTCTTTAATCTAACTTCAACGTCCAGAGATTATCCCCTCTAAAAAAGTTAATACCCATCAACTGAGATTACTAATCCACCCATAACACTTTGTTAATCATTCCGTCCTTACCTAAGGTTTTTCCCATATCTAATGAATACGATGTGTATTAGCAATTAGCTATTGATCTAATGAATTCAGTAATGATGAAATAATTAATATAACTATGAAAATTAAGATATTGTAATGAAGATTAAACTAGGGTTTTGAATCACATGCCGAAAACAAGAACGTGGCGGTGATCAAAATGGGGTAACTGAAAATCGAAATAACACAACACAAAACCACGGGTGAGAAACCCGTGTTTGTGATCAGGTAGAGAAGAGGAGAGTGAGAGAGATTTATTGAGATAAATATAATGATAGAGAGAGAGATTGAGATCTTACCCGAAAACAGAGAGAGAGAGGTATTGGTTTCGGCAACGGTGGTTGGCGTCGGACGCGCGCGCGCGCGCGCGCGCGCGAGAGAGAGAGAGAGAGAGAGAGAGAGAGAGAGAGAGAGAGAGAGAGAGAGAGAGAGAGAGAGAGAGAGAGAGAGAGAGAGGGTGAGGTCATGTTTATGAGAAAGAAATAAAGGAAAATAAAAGAAAAATGAAAAGAAGAAGAGTAGGGGTAGGAGAAGGACTTAGGGCTTTTAGAAAAACCCATTAGAAAATATTAATTTGTTTTAGTATAAAACAACTTTACACATCTACTCCTAAACCCCTCATTTTTCAATTAATTAATAATAACTCTCCCAAAAGATATAAAAGGCTATTTTACCCCTATAGTGAAAATTAGAGTATTTCATTATTGGTGAAGTATTAATGGAAGATGCAACCCCTTGCATGGTACCAAAACCATGAGGCAAGGGAAGAGCAAGGATAAAATTTTTGAGGGGCGATACGGTTTAGGGATGAAATCCTAAAATTGGAAAGCGCAAAGGGGGAAAGAGGACTCCTAGGACTAGATACATGGCCAGGGTTGGCACCTACTTTCTGGTCTACGATTTTGGATTTGGCTTATAGACTTATCTTTGAGGTGGTATCTGCCAAAAGTCTTTTGGTCACAATATACTTTGGATCTGGTCATATTACAGATGGTTTGGTTGATGCGTTCTTTAATCCAATAAGTTTGTTGCCTCATGATCTTTGGATGTTACCTCTGGAGTGGTAATTGAGATTCTTGTGGATGGCATACTATATTAACACACATACGACTGGAAAGGATGAACAAGCTAGTTAGAGCAGGCCTGCTTGGGACTTTGTCTTAAGTTTCCTTACATATATGTGTTTCTGGCCTTGTAGTAAAGGAAAAGCGCAAACCATTCGATAAAGTCGTAAGCCCCATCGAACCTTTACAACATATTTATTCAGATGTGCTCATTAAATGTTAGATCTAGACACGGTGATTACTTTCTCATCACATTCATAGATGATTTTACGCACTTCGCATATGTATACTTGATGCCACATAAGTTCGAGGCACTAGAGTGCTTTAGACATGTATCTACAAGAGGTGGAGAACCAACTGGATAAGAGCATGAAGACTCTTGGGATAGACCTAGACAGTGAGTATCTATGTAGCAAGAGCTTTGTGATGCAAGGGAATAATGAGGTAGTTGGACACTCCTTATACTCCGCAACAAGATGTTGTAGCGGAAAGGAGGAATATGAGGTGCGTGCTAACTTGGAGGTTTCCTATTGAGGAGAGTTGTCTTGAATGCTCCTTACATACTCAACCGAGTACCCACCAAGTATGTAGCCATCACCCCCCTCGATATATGGACTATAAGGACACCCGATTAAGGTCACTTTAGGCCTTAGGGATCGACAAATTATGAGAGAACCAACTCCCACAAGGTTTGCAAGTTGGGCCCTAGAGGGAAGAAGTGAACCTTCTGTTGGAACAGATGCCCTAGAGGCAATCTTATATTTAGTATGAACATTGTTTTTGGCTAGAATAATCATTTATTATATATTGTGATATATAATATAATGAAGTCCTTAGATACAATGTGTTGTTTATCTTAAATATCCCTAGTCCATATATTGATTAATAGGACGATCAAATATAGACTAGTATGTGGGTAGATTGATATGGAGATATCAAGTCTAACACATGGGTATGCATTAGGGGTAATGGCATACTGGATTGACCCACAACAAGAAGGATACATTAGATTATGTCAAGTCACAATCGCTTCTCGTAGTGCTAATATAATTTAAATCCTTAGACTTGAAGTCACTAGATACTCTTGTTGTGGAATATTGTGCTTTGATGTTATCAAACGTTACACCGTAACTGGATAATCATAAAGATAGCTATCAGGCATGATAGGAAGCAAGCTTAGAGATCGTAGTGATGTAGATAGGATTTGTCCCTCACACATAATGAGAGTAAATATCCACTGCCACTCGAGGGATGAGGCTTATTGAATGTCTGGCCAGACTCAGATAAATCAATATGGAGATATTGATGTTATCTGCTTGCATAAGCATATTCCCAGGATCGAGGAACTATGGATTGGATATACGAGTGTGACTATTTATGTCTCGTGTCCAATCCGGATATGAAGACAAAGGAAAAGTGCAATATAAGATATTGGGCACAAGAGGTTTTTCGGGGTCACTGACTATTTCTATTAGTTGGGTGGCATGGATGTGTTGCTAGACACCGCTCCATGTTAGTAAAAGTTACTACCAACTAGATAGAAACCTATGGGGTCACACGTCAAATAGAGTAGAGCTAGATTTGGGATTAATTAATATTGATTAATTAATGAGAAGGATCATTGTGCAACACCTTGCAAACTTAGTAGGACTAATTTGCAAGGAAGGGACTAATTCTAGTTCATGTAGAATTAGGAAACACCTTTATGCAAACAACAAGGAGTTGTTGGAGTATATAAAGGAGGCTCTAGCTTCCTTCCCACTTAATGTAAATGTTCATAACATAAGTGAGTGGGAGAGAGCAAAAGAGAGAGCAAGACAAGACCTAGAGGTCGAACGCCCCTAGGCCCGTCCGCCCCTTCCCGTCGGCACAAAGAGGAGGCCGAACCTCCTCTTGTCCTTGTTGCGTTGATTCTTCTTCCCTATTCCTCCGGTTCAAGCTAGCACTTGCAATAAGGAAGAATCTAGATCTCACCTCTGGACGTGGATCAACCGTAGAGACAAGAACATCATTCTTCGTGTGATCTCACAAATCCAAAAGGTACACAATACTATGTCTCTTATCATGTTATGATGTCTCCTCCTGACGATCTGTGGTGGGTTTTGAAGTAGGATTAATTTTTCTTATTCTGCAGCGTTACCTATGTCAAAACCCAACTGTGGTATCAAATCCACAGGTCGTAGAGCATAACATATTTTATGTGTTATGATTTCAGTTTATACACCGTATTATTGTTTATTACTCGAAAACTGAAAATAATTGGCATAGTAGATGCAAATTGAATTTGATTCAATATAAACAAGATCCAATTTAATATTGGATGTTAGAATTGGTGAGTTTAATCACATAAGATGTGAACAATTGGGTTCTTGAAAAATTAGGGTTCATGGGCACATAAGTGAAAAGGGGTTTTCAATTACGGAAACAAATTTATGAAAACAATTCCATTAAGGAAACAATCTTGCTTGGGCAACAAGGAAGAGGGAAGGAGGCTAGGGCCGAAACCCTAGCCGTCCGCCCCCCTCCTTGCGCGCCAAGCAAAGGCCATGGGCCACAATAGGGCGGCCGGCCTTGGGCCGGGCCTAGTGGCGGGCGACGGTCCTAGGGGTTCGGGCCCCTTGTTGTCTTGAACTCCTTGGACCGTTGTAACCGTAATTACCCAATTCAATTAATATTGAACAAGCGCGTTAAAAATTGGTTTTAACTGTATTATGTGCTTTGTTGCATGGTGGATGGATATGGCCTAGGATTGTGGATGTTTATTGCTTTGTGGTTTGGTTTACGGCCTGCGAGCTGATCAAATTAATGTAATAATTAATTAGTTTATACGGCCTGTGAGTCGTCTTTTCTCCTCGACATGTGAGGCTTTTGTTATTTATTTATTCTAGATGTTAGGCTAGAATTAGAAATATTTAGATGATATCCAAGAGCATGGAGAAGAAGACCGGAGAACCAAAGGAGCCAAAAGACAAAGAAGACGTCCCCAAGGCGCGCGGCTATGGTGGAGCACATGGAGATGAGCTCGTCACTTTAGGGCAATTGGATATTATCATTGGCTTGATAATATCATTAGTCTAGGGGCCATATCCATGCCACGTTTTTTTTATTTTTGTGGATGTTTATTATTCATGTCTTCTTATTTAAATTTTGTGTGTATGGCGATACTAGCGAAAACGATAACAAGATAATAATAAACAAGGTTGGTCTTTTATTGTGGATTGCCCAATCCAAATAAGTAGACCGTGTTGATTAGATCAACCAAATAAATAAAGAAAAATTAAAATCCCTCAACTAAATATTGTGTTTTGCCTTCTCTTGCCAAAACACCCTTCATGATCAGGGTTCATTAAAATTTGGGCTTGCCAAAGCAAGGCGATTTTAATTTACCATGGTGTGTTGCGGACGACACAAGCTACTAATGTGTATATGTTGAAGCAAGAGGTTGGACGTAACTAAGCAATAATCAATTGGATTGATGAGCCTAGAGGCATGACAATTAGGTGTTATCCATGGGATAAAGAATAAAGAGTTATTCACCTAATTGAACCAAGAGTTGCATGGGATGCAATTGGAATGGTTCCTACCTAAATAACCTATTCTTGGGTGACTTGCCAGAGCAACCTCAAGAAGAAGTGAAAAAGGGATCTTTGACCTACTAGAAAATATAATGATATTTTCCGCATTAATGGTGAGGGCTATTAATCCGAGAAAAATAGTGGGAGCTATATTCGATAATCTAGCAATTGTTGAATATAGTTGAATTGTTCAAAATACTAAAATTGCACATTTCTCTGTAGAATTCCAAATGGCAAACAACATCGCATCGACTTCATCCCTACGATCTGTCCTTGAGAAGGATTAACTGTCTGGAACGAATTTCCTTGACTGGTACAGAAACTTAAGGATTGTCCTTAAGCAAAAAAAGAAGTTGTACGTCTTAGACACTCCAATTCCAGAACCACCACAAGATGAGTCTCTTCTAGCAGAAGTGAGGGCACGTCAGAAACATATTGATGATTCTAATGACATGACTTGCCTCATGCTTTGTACCATGACTCCTGATCTTCAGAAGCAGCATGAGAATATGGAAGCCTATGATATGATCATACACTTGAAATAATTGTTTCAGGAACAGGCTAGGCATGAGCGCTATGAGGTGTCTAAAGCATTATTCAAGAGTAGTCTTGCAGAGGGGAACCCAGTAGGACCTCACGTACTCCGAATGATCGGGTACGTTGAGAATCTTGAGAGACTGGGATTCCCATTGGGCCAAGATTTGGCTACTGATCTTGTCCTGCAATCGTTGCCTGACAGTTATAATCAGTTCATCATGAACTATAACATGAATGAGATCAGTAAAACTCTGACGGACTTATTGAATATGCTGAAGACCGCAGAACAGAGCATCAACAAAGGCAAGGGCAAGTCCATAATGATGGTGCATAGGAAGAAGGGCAATTCAGTTGCTTCTACTTATAAAGGAAAGCGCAAGAAAGTTGCGAAATCCAAGGAAGCCCTGAAGCCTAGTGGAGGCATGGCTAAGGGTGAGTGTCACTATTGCAGCCAGACGGGTCACTGGAGGAGGAATTGCCCTAAATATCTGGAGGATTAGAAGCTTGGAATAGTGATTCCACCACCACCAGGTATTTATGTTATAGACGTAAATCTTTCTATTTCTTCATCTTGGGTATTGGATACTGGATGTGGTTCTCACATTTGTCATAATGTGCATGATTTGAAAAGAAGTAGAAGATTGAGTAAAGGGGAGATAGATCTGTGCGTCGGGAATGGAGCAAGAGTTGTTGCATTAGCTGTAGGCGTTTATGAGCTATCTTTGCCTTTGGACTTATTTTAGAATTAGGCAATTGCTTTTATGTGCCTGCTATGATCAGAAACATTATTTCCATTTCTTGTTTGGACGAGAAGGGTTTTTCTATTTCAATAAAGGACAAGTGTTGCTCCATTTATTTTGATAGTATGCACTATTGTAGTGCGCATTTTTCTAATGGATTGTATATGCTTGATCTAAATAGTCCAATCTATAACATAAATACTAAAAGGATTAAAACTAATGATTTAAATCCAACATATCTATGGCACTCTCGTTTAGTCCATATAAATGAGAAACGCATATCTAGACTCCATAAGGATGGACTTCTAGACTCATTTCATTTGGAATCATATGAGACATGTGAATCTTGTTTATTAGGAAAAATGACGAAGTCCCCTTTCAATAAGAATGGTGAAAGGACTAGTGATTTATTGGCACTCATACATACTGATGTATGTGGACCATTCCCCACGCCTGCCAGAGGTTGTTATACTGTAGGGTTTTGATTCATGGATGCGCAACGGAAACAAAATAAACCATGCAAAACCCTCCAAGGATCACAAGTCAAGAAACATAACGATGGTAAAGGAAGAAATCAATAACACACCTTAGGGTTCTCCTTTGATGACTTCAAACGCGAATTGTGTCACGTTCTCTATGGTTGATCCACGCCTAGAGTTGATCCTAGATCTCCCAAGTCCTTAGTGCTAGCCCGGAAGAGGAAGAGGAAGAAAAATCACGCAAAACGAGACCCAAAAAGGGGGCTCTCGGCCTCCTTGTGGCCGACGGGACGGGCGGCGGCAAGAGGGGCGGTCGGGCTCCTCTTGTTGCTTGCTCTCTCTCCTTTTTGTTCTCTCCCACTCTTGTTATGTTCAATTATGAGCATATTTTATGTGGAGGAAGGAAGGAAGGTCCTTTATATAGTCCAACAACTCCTTGCCAACTACCTAAAGGACTTATTCTAGTCCTACTAGAATTCAATTTAGTCCCTTCCTTTCAAATTAGTCCCTACTAAGTTTGCAAGGTTTTGCAAAGTGATCCTTTTAATGAATTAATCCAATTAATTAATTCCCAAATCTAGTTCAACTCTATATAGAGTGTGACCCCATAGGTTCTATCTAGTTGGTAGCAACTATTTGCTAATATAGAGCGATTTCTAGCAAAACATCCATTCTAGCCAACTAATAGAATTGTCATCTTGACAACCTTTGTACAAGTAATTGTCTCATCCCTTTGTCTCTATATCCTGATTGGACACGAGACATACAAGTCACACTCGTATATCCAATCCATAGTTTCTCGATCCATGGGAATAGCCTTATTCGTGCAAATAACATCAATATCCCATATTGATTTATTTGAGTCTGGCCAGACATTCTATAAGAACTATCCCTCGAGTGGCCTATGATATTTGCTCCCGTTATGTGGGAGGGACAAATTTTATCTACGTCCACTACGATCTCTAAGCTTGCTTCTTATTGTATCCAGTACACGCCTTTATAACTACCCAGTTACGGTGTAGCGTTTAACGCTACCAAAATCACAATAATCCACAACTAGAATATCTAGTGACTTCAAGTCTAAGGATGACAATACCATTGCACCGCGAGAAGCGCTTGTGACTCAACATAACGTGTATGTAGCCTTCTCGGAGATGGGTCAATCCAGTGCAACATTCCCTAATGCACACCTATGTGTTGGATCATGATATCTCCATATCAATCCAACCCCATACTAGTCTATAGATGATTGTCCCATTAATCATTATACTGGACTAGGGATATTTAAGATAAACAACACAATTGTAAATCTAAGGAATTCATTATATTAAATATCCAATAAATAATGAATGAATTTACCACAAATAAATTCATACTAAACTAGATTGCCTCTAGGGCATCTATTCCAACAGTCTCCCACTTGCACTAGAGCCAATCTGGCGCATCTCGTATGCCCATAATTTTAGTGTGCCCTTCATGCTTCCACTGCGTGAGCGGCTTTGTAAGCGGGTCTGACAGATTCTCATTTGTATGAATCTTGCATATCCGAATGTCTCCTCTATCGATTATATCTCGAATCAGATGAAAGTTCCTGAGCACGTGCTTGGACTTCTGGTGCGATCTGGGTTCCTTTGATTGCGCGATCGCCCCAGTGTTGTCACAGAACAACTCGAATGGATCCGCAATGCTAGGGACCACACCAAGTTCAGAAACAAACTTTCTGATCCAAACAGCTTCCTTTGCTGCGCCATTTGCAGCAATGTACTCAACCTCTGTTGTAGAATCAGCCACCGTCTCTTGCTTGGGACTCTTCCAGCTCACCGCTGCTCCATTCAGGCAAAACACATATCCCGACTGTGATCTAAAGTCATCTCTGTCGGTTTGGAAGCTTGCATCAGTGTAACCCCTTACACGCAATTCTTCCTCACCGCCAAATATCAAGAAAGCATCCTTAGTTCTTCTCAAGTACTTTAGGATGTTCTTGACTGCAATCCAGTGACTCTCACCCGGATTGGATTGGTATCTGCTTGTCATACTCAAGGCATATGACACATCTGGTCTAGTACATAACATGGCGTACATGATAGATCCTATGGCCGAGGCATAGGGAATTCTACTCATGCGTTCCTTCTCAATCTCATTGGAAGGACAACCACTCTTCGAAAGAGTGATTCCATGTGACATGGGCAAGAATCCCTTCTTGGAATCTTGCATGTTGAACTGTTTCAACACCTTGTCAATATATGTACTTTGAATTAGACCTAGAAACCTCTTAGATCTATCTCTATAGATTTTTATACCGAGTATATAGGCTGCTTCCCCTAAGTATTTCATTGAGAAACACTTCCCTAGCCAATCTTTAACAGATTGTAGCATGGGAACGTCGTTTCCAATGAGTAGTATGTCATCCAAATACAAGACCAGAAAATCTGCAGAGCTCCCACTAACCTTCTTGTAGACACAAGACTCATCTTCGTTTCTGATGAAGCCAAACTCTTTGACTACTTCATCAAATAGTCGATTCCAACTCCTAGACGCTTGCTTCAATCCATAAATGGATCGTTGCATCTTGCAGACTTTGTTGGCTTGCTTTGGATCCTCAAAACCCTCCGGCTGTATCATATACACGTCCTCGAGGAGATTCCCATAAAGGAATGCTGTTTTGACATCCATCTGCCAAATCTCATAGTCGTGGTATGCTGCAATCGCAAGTAGGATTCGGATGGATTTGGTCATAGCGACTGGTGAAAAGGTTTCCTCATAGTCAATACCATAAATCTGTCTGAATCCTTTAGCAACCAATCGGCCCTTATAGGTAATCACATTACCATCCATGTCGATCTTCTTCTTGAAGACCCACTTGCACCCTATGGGTCGCGCCCCTTCGGGTGGTTCCACCAAATTCCATACTTTGTTGGTGTACATGGATTTCATCTCGGATCTCATGGCTTCTAGCCACTTCTGAGAGTCTGGGCCATTCATGGCCTCCTCATAGGTAGTAGGCTGCTCATCTATGAGCATCGTGTCACCGGAATCGGTCACGAGAAGTCCATACCTCTCGGGTTCCTGGCGCACTCTACTAGATCTACGAAGCCCTTGTGTTACCTGAACAGGTTTCTCCACAACCGTTTGTGGTTCCTTTTCATGTTCCATAATCGGTTCAGTGATTTGTGGTTCTTGAACCTCTTCAAGTTCTACAGTCCTCCCACTTGCTTCTTTAGAGACAAAATCTCTTTCTAGAAACACGCCGGTCCGAGCAACAAACACTTTGTTCTCGGTTGGATTGTAGAAGTAGTAACCCTTAGTTTCCTTAGGGTACCCCACAAATTTACACTTATCTGATTTTGGCCCTATCTTTTCTGATTGTAAACGCTTTACATAGACATCACAGCCCCAAATCCTCATGAACGATAGTGTGGGACGCCTCCCACTCCACATCTCATATGGTGTCTTCATGACTGATTTGGATGGAACACGGTTAATGGTGAAAGCTGCACTTAATAGAGCGTAGCCCCAAAATGATAATGGAAGATCGGTTTGACACATCATAGATCGAACCATATCCAATAGGGTTCGATTCCTCCTCTCGGATACGCCATTCCATTGTGGCGTTCCGGGTGGAGTGAGTTGGGACACGATCCCACACTCTCTAAGATAGTCGTCAAACTCTTGGCTTAAGTATTCTCCTCCACGATCCGATCGTAGAGCCTTGATACTTTTGCCAATTTGCTTCTCTACTTCATTCTTGAATTCTTTGAACACTTCAAAGGATTCGGATTTTGCCCTCATGAGGTACACAAATCCATATCTACTGTAATCATCAGTAAATGTAATGAAGTAGACATAACCACCCCTGGCGGGCGTGGCGAATGGCCCACACACATCGGTATGTATGAGCGCCAGTTGCTCACTAGTCCTCTCACCTTTCTTATTGAAAGGGGACTTAGTCATTTTTCCCAATAAACAAGCCTCACATGTCTCATATGATTCAAAATCGAATGAGTCTAGTAATCCATCCTTATGGAGTCTAGATACACGTTTCTCATTTATGTGGCCTAAACGACAGTGCCATAAATAAGCGGGATTTAAATCATTTATTTTTATCCGCTTGGTATTAATGTTATAGACAGGATTGCTTAGATCAAGGACATATAGTCCATTAAATAATTGCGCACTAAAATAGTGAATATTATTTAAATAAAAGAAACAACAATTGTTCTTTATTGAAATAATAAAACCATCCTTGTCCAAACAAGAAATAGAAATAATGTTTCTGCTCATAGCAGGCACAAAATAGAAATTATTTAATTCTAAAACTAATCCTGAAGGCAGAGATAGCTCGCACACGCCTATGGCCAACGCAGCAACCTTTGCTCCATTCCCAACACGCAGATCTATCTCTCCTTTGGCCAATCTTCTACTTCTCTTTAGATCCTGCATATTTTGAAAAATATGAGATCCACATCCAGTATCAGATACCCATGATGTAGAGACAGTTAAATTGACATCTACAACAAAAATACCTGGTGGTGGTGGAATCACTATTCCAAGCCTCTTGTCCTCCAGATATTTTGGGCAGTTCCTCCTCCAGCGTCCAGGCTGACTGCAGTAGTGACACTCACCTTTAGTCACACCTTTGGCAATGCCACCAACAGGCTTAAGGGAAGGTTCCTTGGACTTGGCAACTGACTTGCCTTTGCCCTTGGAGGATGAGGCAAACCTTTTGCCCTTTCCTTTCTGCACCATCATAATGGCCTTGCCCTTACCCTTGTTGATGCTCTGTTCAGCTTTCCTCAACATATTGAGTAAATCTGGCAGTGGTTTCACGATCTCGTTCATGTTATATTTCATAATGAACTGTCCATAACTCTCAGGCAACGATTGCAACACGAGATCGGTTGCCAACTCTTGGCCGACCGGGAACCCTAGTCGGGTGAGATTCTCCAAGTACCCGATCATACGGAGTACATGGGGTCCCACCGGGTTCCCTTCTGCCAGATGACACTTGAACAGTGCCTTAGAGACCTCATACCTCTCTACCCTTGCCTGCTCTTTGAAGAGCTGCTTCAGATGCTCGATCATATCGACAGCATTCATGTTTTCGTGTTGCTTCTGAAGCTCAGAAGTCATGGTGCATAGCATAAGGCAGGCCGCATCATTAGCGTCATCAACACGCTTTTGATACGCCTTTAGGGCAGCAGGTGTTTGGTTCTCTGGACCTTCTGGAACATGTTCCTCTATTGCGTACAGTTTCTTCTCTTGCTTGAGAACAATTCTCAAGTTTCTGTACCAATCAAGAAAGTTAGTTCCAGAGAGCTTGTCCTTCTCAAGGACAGATGGTAGGGAATGTTGTGAACTCCATGAGTTGTTTGCCATTTGAAATTCTACAAAAGGAAAATACGCAAGTTTTAGTATTTGTAAATTTTTGACTATATTCAATAATGGCTAGCTTATCAAATATAGCTCCCACTATTTTTTTACGGATTAATAACCCTCGAGATATTAATGCGGAAAATATCCTTATATTTTTTAGTGGGCCAAGATCCATGTTTCATCTCCTTATGAGCTTGCTTTGGCAAGTCACCCATAATTTGACTACTTTAGGTAGGAACAATCCAATTGCATCCCATATGCAACTCTTGGTTCAATTGGGCAAATAAATCCTTATTTATCCATCCATATGGATAATCCCAATTGATTGCCTCTAGGTTTCTTAATCATATTAATAGCCCAGTTGTGTTCAACCTCTTATCTAAGCAATTGCACATTGTTACGTGCCATCGCATTCCATCATTATGAACCAAGTCGCCATGCTTTGGCACGCACGATCTTGATAAATAATGATGATAATGAGTGTTTAAAAAAAGAGAATGCAAGAACACAATATTTGAATTTTGAGGGATTTTAAATTCAATTTTAATTGTTTTGTTGATCAATATCAACTAATCTATCTATTTGAGTTTGGGCACAACTCCAAATAATAGATCCGGGTTGTCTAATTATCTTATTATCCTAATTGCATGCATCATCCATACACCAACCACACAATAATAAGACAATAAAATAAACAACCACAAAACATAAATTAAACGTGATATGGATATGGCCTTTTCTAACTAAGATAATTCCAAGCCAATGGAATTATCTATGAACCCTAAAAGCAAACACATCTCCATGCGTCTTGATCTTTTGGTCCATCCTTCATAGTCGTGTGGAATGCTCCATGCTCCATCTTTTGTGGCTTATTTGGCTTTGGGCTTCTTTTCTTCAATCTTGGCTAACAATCTACTTTATCTAGCACTAGCTAACTTCTTATACTAAATAAAATAAATCTCACAAGTTGAGAAAAAAAATGGCACGCAGGCCATAAAACCCTAATTAATTATTACAATTAATTGATCAGCTCGCAGGCCGTAAAACCAAACCACAAAATTAAACATCCACATCAAACCACATCCTAAGGCCATATCCAATCACCATGCGATTTGCACATAAACAGTTAAAATCCAATTTTAACGCGCTTGGTCAATTTTAATTGATTTTAGGATTTCTAGGGTTAAAACGGTCCATGGGCCCAACAATCAAATTGCCCGGGCCCAAAAAGGTGAACAAAAAGGCCCTAGGGCCGGCCCGGCCCATGACCCACACGCCTAGGCCGCGGGCTAGGGCCGCCCGGCCCCTAGGGAAGCCAATCTTGGGCGGCAAGCAAGAGGGGTGGTCCCCTAGGGGGGCCGAACCTCCTTGAGGGAGTTGTTTCCAAAACAACTCCCTTGCTTGGTGCCCAAGTTTGATTGTTTCCTTGTTTTGGAAGAACTCCTTCTTCCCCAAGAATGCCTAAACCCTAGATCTAAGATCCTAAAATTTCTCAAACTCACTAATTCATGCATCCAATGCAAAAATTAGATCTTGTTATGATAAATTATTGACAAATTGCATCCCATGCTTGATTTTTCTTGTTTTACGCGATAAACAATCAAATTAAGGTGTAAAACAACTAAAACGTAACACATAAACCACGTTTATGCTCTACGACCTGTGGCTCTGATACCACTGTAGGGTTTTGATTCATGGATGCGCAACGGAAACAAAATAAACCATGCAAAACCCTCCAAGGATCACAAGTCAAGAGACATAACGATGATAAAGGAAGAAATCAATAACACACCTTAGGGTTCTCCTTTGATGAATTCAAACGCGAATTGTGTCACGTTCTCTATGGTTAATCCACGCCTAGAGTTGATCCTAGATGTCCCAAGTCCTTGGTGCTAGCCCGGAAGAGGAAGAAGAAGAAAATCACACAAAACGAGACCCAAAAAGGGGGCTCTCGGCCTCCTTGTGGCTGACGGGACGGGCAGCGGCAAGAGGGGCGGTCGGGCTCCTCTTGTTGCTTGCTCTCTCTCCTTTTTGTTCTCTCCCACTCTTGTTATGTTCAATTATGAGCATAAGTTATGTGGAGGAAGGAAGGAAGGTCCTTTATATAGTCCAACAACTCCTTGCCAACTACCTAAAGGACTTATTCTAGTCCTACTAGAATTCAATTTAGTCCCTTCCTTGCAAATTAGTCCCTACTAAGTTTGCAAGGTTTTGCAAAGTGATCCTTCTAATTAATTAATCCAATTAATTAATTCCCAAATCTAGTTCAACTCTATATAGCGTGTGACCCCATAGGTTCTATCTAGTTGGTAGCAACTATTTGCTAATATGGAGCGGTTTCTAGCAAAACATCCATTCTAGCCAACTAATAGAATAGTCAACTTGACAACCTTTGTACAAGTAATTGTCTCATCCCTTTGTCTCTGTATCCAGATTGGACACGATACATACAAGTCACACTCGTATATCCAATCCATAGTTTCTCGATCCATGGGAATAGCCTTATTCGTGCAAATAACATCAATATCCCATATTGATTTATTTGAGTCTGGCCAGACATTCTATAAGCACTATCCCTCGAGTGGCCTAGGATATTTGCTCCCGTTATGTGGGAGGGAAAAATTCTATCTACGTCCACTACGACCTCTAAGCTTGCTTCTTATTGTATCCAGTACACGCCTTTATAACTACCCAGTTACGGTGTAGCGTTTAACGCTACCAAAATCACAATAATCCACAACTAGAATATCTAGTGACTTCAATTCTAAGGATGACAATACCATTGCACCGCGAGAAGCGCTTGTGACTCAACATAACGTGTATGTAGCCTTCTCGGAGATGGGTCAATCCAGTGCAACATTCCCTAATGCACACCTATGTGTTGGATCATGATATCTCCATATCAATCCAACCCCATACTAGTCTATAGATGATTGTCCCATTAATCATTATACTGGACTAGGTATATTTAAGATAAACAACACAATTGTAAATCTAGGGACTTCATTATATTAAATATCCAATAAATAATAAATGAATATCTAGCCACAAATAAATTCATACTAAACTAGATTGCCTCTAGGGCATCAATTCCAACATATACCTACTTCATCACATTCACTGATGATTTTTGTAGATATGGATTTGTATACCTTATGAAGGCCAAATCTGAATCCTTTGAATTGTTTAAAGAATTCAAGAATCAAGTAGAGAAGAAACTTGGTAAAAGTATTAAGGCTCTATGATCGGATCGGGGAGGAGAATACTTGAGCCAAGAGTTTGATGAGTATCTTAGAGAGTGTGGGATAGTATCCCATCTCACTCCACCCGGAACGCCACAGTGGAATGGCGTGTCCGAGAGGACGAATCGCACGCTATTAGATATGGTGCGATCTATGTTGTCTCAAACAGATCTTCCAATATCATTTTGGGGACATGCTCTAATGACGGCAGATTATACCATTAACCACATTCCATCCAAGTCAGTCATGAAGACGTCATATGAGATATGGACTGGGAAGCGTCCCATAGTGTCGTTTATGAGGATTTGGGGCTGCGATGTCTATGTAAAGCGTTTACAAACAGACAAGCTCGGGCCCAAATCGGATAAGTGTAAGTTTGTGGGATATCCTAAGAAAACTAGAGGATATTATTTCTACAATCCCACCGAGAACAAAGTGTTTGTTGCTCGGACCGGTGTGTTTCTAGAAAGAGAGTTTTTCTCTAAAGAAGCAATTTGGAGGGCTGTAGAACTTGAAGAGATTAAAGTACCACAAATCACTGAACCGATGATGGAACATGAACAGGAACCGCAAACTGTTGTGGAGGTAGATCAGGAAGAGTGCGTCATAAGCCAGAGGGATATGGACTTCTCGTGACTGAGCCCGGTGACGTACCACTCATGGATGATGAGCCTGCAAACTAAGGGGAAGCCATAAAAGGCCCAGACTCTAATAAGTGGCTAGAAGCCATGAGATCGGAAATGGATTCCATGTATACCAACAAAGTATGGACTTTGGTGGAACCACCCGAAGGGGCTCGGCCCATAGGGTGCAAGTGGGTCTTCAAGAAGAAGACCGACATGGATGGCAAGGTAGTTGCCTATAAGGGGCGATTGGTAGCCAAAGGGTATAGACAGATTCATGGTATTGACTATGATGAGACCTTTTCACCAGTCGCCATGAATAAATCCATTCTAATCCTACTTGCTATTGCAGCATACTACGACTACGAGATTTGGCAGATGGATGTCAAAACAGCGTTCCTTTATGGGAACTGATAACTCCATATTTGGAGTTATATTCTTATATGTTTCCTTACCGTTTTGCGTGTATTCCGATGCGTTTTGATAGATTTTGGATCATTTCTTGCTAAATGTGAGCATGTTGAGTCTTTGCACGTTAATGATGAGTCCGGGCACTTTTTGCATTAATTTTGACTATATTTTATCACGTTTGATCTTCCGGTATGTTTCTCGTGTTGTGGTTTTCAGGAACCGGAAGCTCGGGACGTGACATTGGAGCAAAAGTGAACTTCGGAAAAGTTGGAGGCTCAAAGGGATGCTCGGGAAGTGAAGACGAAAGGGAAAAAGAGCAAGAAGATGAAGTTTGATTGGTGGAAGACCAGAAGTAATCGTACGTTTACCTCAAGGTAATCGTACGATTACCTTCACTCAGAAGTGATCGTGCGTTTACTATTGGGTAATCGTACGATTACCTTCAATGCAAGTAATCGTACGTTTACTTGAAAGTAATCGTACGTTTACTTCTGCGGCCAGGATCGGATTTTTGGGCTATTTTCGCTATTTTGGCATAGTTTTGAGAGTTTTGAGCCACGAAAGACTTAGGAAACATTGGGGAACGTGATTGAACATCAGAACACACCTTGGGAGTCGTGCTTGGAGTGCTTGGGAGCTAGGTCGAGAGCTTGGATCATCCGTTTGGCTTCTATTCTCCGTTTCTTCTCTAGTTTTTCATACTTGATCATGAAACCTTGTATTGTGAACATGATTATGAGTAGCTAAACCCTTATTTTGGGATATCTCGTCGGTAGCTAGGGTTTGATCACTACAACTTGGGGTTTATGGATTTTCTCTCATGCTATTATGCTTAATTGATGATTTCTTCTCTAGTTATGTGTATTTTATGATTTTAATTTATCTTTTCTATTGATAGACGTATTAATAGGATTGTGCTAGGTTATGAACGATAGAGGAATCTACGTTTGTTGCCCGGAAAATTGAAATACACACTAGCCGAATCTAGGGTTGAGGAATCTTGCTAGTTAGCTAAGAACAAGAGTAGAATTATCATCGTAATGCGTGCCTGAACTTGAGTGAGCTAGAGGAATCAGTTACGATAGTTTAGGCATAGTTATTGGTTGAGACATCTTCAATATAAAATTGCTCGTTTAACTAGAATAAGAACTCATCGTGTTAGAAAGACATAAATCCAACGTAGTGTGACATTCCTAGTGATCCGTAGAGATATCCTGAATTTAATCAATTTTGAGAAACATTAAAATCAACCCGTGCTTATTAATCTTGAAATAATTCTTTGAATTATTTGAGACAATTGTTACTTTTAATTTTTAGTAGAATTAGAAACAACAAAACAACTGCGCCTTGCCCACATAAAGAACAAATTTAGTAGTTAATTTACACGAAGTCCCTTGGGTTCGACAAACCGGACTTTTCCGATTATTACTACACCGACAACTGTGCACTTGCAGTTGGAGCGTGTCAAGTTTTTGGCGCCGTTGCCGGGGACTTCGGTCAAATTAGCTATTAGTTTTCTCTTTAGGGATTTACTTTTCAGTTTATATCTGTTACTCACCTGTTTTGTGTGTGTGATTCGTGTTTCAGGTCTGATACATTTGGTGCATGTCACGTTCTAGAGACGAACCTTTGCATCCAACACTTGAAGACCCGGAATCCTTATTGCGAGCACAGAATAGAGACAAGAGGAAAGCAAATTCAGTTCAAATGGACGATCAAACTAGAGCTGAGTTTGAGAGGTTCCGCAAGGGCCTCGAAGATGCGGAAGCAGCTAGAGCTGCAGCTGTGGAGGATGCAGCAAATCGAGCAAGGGAAACTGAGGAGCTTAGGGCTCAAATGGCTGCGATGCAAGCCATGATTGATCGCATGAATCCCCAGAATCCACAACAACTCCCTGGTGCAGAAATAGTTAATGGGAACAATGGAGGAGTTAATGGTGGAAACAACGGTGGCAATGGGAACAATGGGGGTAATAATCGGAACAATAACGGCCGGAATGTGGTAGAGCAAGTCAACAATGCTGAGGAGGATGACCGTCCTTTGGTGGACTACTTCAGAACTACACCGGATGGATATCAGCCTACCATTGTCAGGCCGCAGATTAACGCCGCGCATTTCGAGATTCGCCAACCGTTGATCAATATGGTTAGGGATGAGTGCCTATTCACGGGAGCCCCGAGTGATGATCCACATCAGCACTTGCTCAACTTCGAGCAGATTACTTCTACCATGTATGACCAGAGAGTGCCAATCGAGACTATAAAGCTCATGCTTTTCCCCTTCTCTTTATCGGGAAAGGCAAAGACATGGCTTATGGAACTACCAGCAGGCAGCATAGTTACATGGGCAGATTGTAGCAGAGAGTTTCTCAGGAAGTATCTTCCACCATCTAAGGTTGCTCAACGGATGGCTGACATAACCACATTTAAACAGCAGGAAGATGATATAACAACCCGGATCCTACGGTTCCTGCTAGTTCGACTTAACGATAATCCAAATGATACTTTATTGAAATAAAAGGAGGAAACCTCCAACAAAGTTTTAGATAAAACAGCGATGACAAAGTTTAAATTCTCAAAATACAAATAAAGCTAACAATTTAACTAGGTGATTCCTAGCTTGTTATTTGCCTTCAGCTACGTGTGCGCGTTTTCCCCAGCTAGCTTGACCTGCGGGTTTTGAAATAGCGATAGCCGACCGCAGAAAAATTTTGATTAGTAAAAACTAAGTAAGATATACCACAATATGTAAAACAGAGTTTTGGCTAAAAACGATAACACACGATTTGATAAAATCTCATTTAAAATATGATGAAGAAATTTGATAAACTCAGTGGTAGTAACCCGAAGATGGAGATATTTCGAGCATATATAACAGTAACCAAGATCCAGATTTTAATGTTCAGTTTGGTTGAGGCATAACACGAGCCCCAACGAGTACGATGTGGACAGAGAGGTCACGATGGAATAAATAATAATAATGGGGTATTGCCCCGGACGTTAGTAGATAGCCCTTCGCTATCCCGCCCTAACCATTCTAATGAGACCTTAAGTGCCGGCACCCCTATACAGTCGTGACCTAAACATGCATAGGTAGTACTCATAGATTCCACGATAAATAAGAGGGTAAGATCCCTAGGGAAATCACACATAGGTGTTCCCGGCCATTGGCCTTCACGCGCATCCTCTGCACATCGTTCCCAATTCTATTATCGTACAATTATCGTTTCACAAGACTTTCGAGTTTCCACAAGTAACCACAAATTTTCAAAGTTGCATTTGCAAAAAGGGATTCAAGACTTGTCGAATTTTCTAGTATCACAATTCTAGTAGTTCATGAGAAATTTTGAAAGATAACACACGCCAAGAGACATTTTGATAATTTAAAGGTATTGTGCATATAACTTACCGGATAATGGAGGGATTCACACACAAGCAAGTACGTAAGCTAGTAGTAGGGTCCTCAACGAATTCGTCTCCAACGAATTCCGAATCTACAATAATCAAATAATCCTATATTAACACAAATTCGCCACACGACAATTTACAATTAAACGTGTCCTATATGAAATGCAAGTGCAACCCCCAATTAATCCTCCAAACAATTATATTTTAATAGCTATAAGTCGCACGTCCATGTTATACAATTAATAAGAAAATAGTGGTTTATAAAAAAAATAAGAATTGTTGTAAGGAAAACTCTATGTAATATTCTATAGTATTTATTGGATTTACGAAATCATATTTATATAAATAAGAAGTAGCTATTTTAATTTCAAGTTTAGGTTAATAGAAAGGGAAGCTTAAGTAAAAGTTAAAACTCAACGACTCTTATTATAAAGTTATATTGATGAAAAACAATGTTATTATGTGAAAAGATTTCAAATTCCGATTTATACAAGACATGGCTATTTAGTTGGTAGGTAAAACAATAGTAAAATTATTATACTTAGTTATATTAATAAAACGCTATTTTAATTTAATTAAAAGTCGCATATATACGTTTTTAGAAAAAGATTGTTAAGAAACTTTATTAATATAAGAAATACTAGTTTTCATAAAACGCTACAAATTATTATGTCTAAAACATTAATTTCAGAAAATTGGTTATGAGTTTTATTTAAAATAATGTTCATGACAATTTATAACAAAGTGGAATAAAACCACAAACTACACCTAAGTATACTAGTCACAACAAAACAGATTGTAAGAGGCGAAAACTCCCCCTTTAGATTCAGCATACACAAACACCTCCCCACAAGTTTGTGAAAAGACACTTTTATACCCCCTGGTCACATTTACAGTCCATAACATTTTCTTCCCCAAATTAGTCCACTGTAACTCCACAACAATAAACACCTCTCACCCCTTTCTTCCCTATGAACCCACCAACCCAGTTTTGCAATAACGATTGAACACTAGTTGAAATTATTGAAAGCTCGAAGTGAAGGTTCGGTATTTACCGATTGAATCGGAACAACGAGGCTACGACGACGGCGAGCGAAGGGGGCAGAGACGGGCGGCGGTGGCGAACGGGGTGGCTTCTGCCGCCGCTGGTTTCACCGGAGCAGCGGGAAGGACGGACGAAGGTGCAGAGGACGGCGACGCTGAGGGGCGGCGTCGGGGCGGCCTGGGTTCGGCCCGGGTCTTTGCTCGGCGTCGGGTCCTGCTTCGGCGGCCGACAGAGAGCAGAGAGGGAGCGGGAGAGAGGCGCGGAGAGTGCGAGAGAGGGATGGCGAGAGGGAGTGAGAGAGGGAGAGGACTGGTTTTTTTGGTGTGCTTGGGTGTAAACCCAAATCAGAAAATTTTGACTGAAGGTGGAGAAATTTGTGGTTGATTTTGGAATGTCAATTGGAGAAATTGATGATGGAGATTGGGGTTTCAATTCATAGCAAGATTGGGGCGGGATTTGGAAATGTTTGAGGTCAATTTCTGACCTTGCCATTGTTGGTGGCGGTGATTTTGGCGGAGAACCACTGTGAAACTCAAAATGTGATTTGGGGAGGATGATGGGAGAGACATTATGGTGTGGCGGGTGCACCACTAGGCGCGGTGATTCGCTACGCGTTATTAATTAAAACTACACTTTAGACACGCTAAAAACGTCACACGACCCGTTACACTTCACCCACTAGTTTACACACATTAACTATATAAAAAGTTGTCATCTTAAAAAAAATATTTTTTTGATAAAAAAAAATGTTGACAATAATAACAATAATAATAATAATAATTATAAAGATGATAATAGTGATAATGTACTTGAGGGAAAAGACTATAAAAGAAATAAAATACTTTTTGATAAAACTAATAATAATAGTTATAATAATAATAATAATAATAGACATAATATTGATAATAATGTGAAAATAAACTATTTAGTAAAGAAAATACTTTTATAAATCTCAATTAGTGGCCCAGAAAATTCGTTAAACTCCCAAAAATATCCCCGAAAAATATCGGGGTATTACATCACATCTCCCTTAAAACAAAGCTTCGTCCCCGAAGCTTAAAGTAAAACGAATCTTCCCATGCAAGTATAAATCAAATCGCCCAAGCATTAATCAAATCACCCAATGAAATTATAAATCAAAATCTCCCAATGCAAGTATGTAGTTCTAATGTGCACATATAACAAGACAATGCAGGTAAATCAATGCAGGGCTGTTAAATCACATCTCCCTTAAAAGGAGTGACGTCCCCGTCACTCGACTCACAGTTGTTCGGAAAAAGGTGTGGGTGAGGGAGAGATCAAGTTCGACAGGCTCGCAAACAAGGATATGAATCGGGTCAGGAACATAAGTTTTGAGTTTGGGTCATGAAAACGTCATGGAGTCTACCCAGTACCAACGCTGAAGGATATGATGACGTCAGCACATGTGTTAACGTTACCTAATGAAGGATGAGAATTTGAAGTCCATAGCGATGCATTCAAGCATGGGCTAGGATGTGTTTTTAATGGAAAGAAAACTGACAAGGTGATCGCTTATGCTTCTAGGCAACAAAAGTCTTATGAGAAGAATTACCCTGCTCATGATTTGAAGTTGGCAGCCAAAGTGTTTGCACTGAAGATCAGGAGGCATTATATCAAAGGTACGAATTGCAAAAATATGCATATCACAAGAGCTGGAGGTAGATATTAAATCAAAAGGAGTTGGATATGCGACAAAGAAGTTGGCTAGAGTTATTGAAGGACTGCGACAGTAATATCCAATACCACGAACGAAAATCAAATGTAGTAGCGGATGCATTGAGTTGAAATACGAATTATACGGTAAAATCAATATGGTTTTGCCAATTAAGCTTTGCGAAGAGTTTCGAAGGCTAGAGATTGAAATCTGTACGAAGGGAACCACGAGTAATTTAACGATGGTACTGGAAATCTCCGTAGAGACAAAGGAATCACAGAAAGAAGACGTTTTCATATAAATGATCAAGGAGAGAATCAACAAAGTCGAAGCACTAGATTTCAAAGTGGAGGCAAATGGTAGAGTGAAATTCAAGGGAAAATAGTGTGGACCAATGAAATGCGCGGAAGTAAAGGAAAGATTATGAAGGAAGCACATAACACACCATAATCGGTACATCCAGGAAAAGGCAAGTTATACGAGGATTTGAAAAAGTACTTCTGGTGGATGGATATGAAGAAGGAAAATAGCTGATTTTGTCAAAAAGAACTTTCGGTGTTTGACTTGTCAGAAGGTCAGGCTCGAGCACAAGAGACCAGACGAGATATTGCAATAATTGGAGATTGGAAATGGGACTCCATCTCAATGGAATTTGTTACAGCTTTACCTGTTTCGACGAATGGGTTGAACCAGATTTGGGTGGTAGTCGATTGACTGAACGTGACGACAAGGTTCATTCTCGTGAAAGAAACGTGGAACATCGAAAAGAGGGCGGACGTATTTAACAAGAATGTGGTAAGACTACACAGAGTACCAAGCTTGATTATTTGTGATAGAGATTCAAACTTCATATCACATTTCTAGAAAGAGCTACAAAGGCCATGGGCACCGAGGCAAGGTTCAACACAAAATTTCAATCAACTACGGATGGATAGACTGAAAAGACGATTCAAACGTTAGAAGATATGCTAAGGGTATGAATTTTGGACTTTGAAGGTTCATGGGTGGACAAGTTGCCACTTATTGAATCAGCTAGCATAGGGATGACATCCTACAAAGCATTGCATAGGAGGAATACAGGACACCACTGAATTGGAGCGACATCAGCGAGACAATTATTCTTGGACCACAAATGATCGAGGACTCGACAAAACAGATTTTGATGATTCAGCAAAGGATGAAGGAAGTCCATGATCGACAAGAGGTTTACAGGAATTTTCAAGAAAAGGGCCATTGGAGTTCAAGGTTGGCGACAAAGTGTTCATGGTGGTTTCACCTACAGAAGGGTTATGTGTTTTAAACAGAAAGGAAAGTTGAGTTCCCGATTTATCGGACCATATGAAGTACTGGACCGTATAGGAGATATTGTATAAGTCTTCACATATGAGAGAATGGTTAAGGTTGACACGATTTAGATTTTGGGTCCACCGGTTATACCCCTATAGGATAGACGTTCACCTTTCGGGTCCATGGAATCTAACTTTTGGTTGGCACGCTCTATGGTTGCTTCGTATTTGCTAAGCTAGTCCATACTTAAAATGATGTCTAGGTTACCAAGATCGAAAAGAAACAGATAAAAGGTAGTTTGGCTCTTAAGAATTCTAGGTTGACTTCAAGGTATATGGTATTACAAGATATGACTTCTCCACTAAGGGAGAGATGAAGATAGATAATTGGGGTAGGAGCTGGTAAGTCTGTCTTCTTAGCAAGGTAGACGATATGAAGGAAAGAATCTATTCCAGTCCACATACATGCACCACATAAGTTTTGAAACAATAAACATTTATTGATCCACCCATCAAATAATCCACATGAAATTTAAACGATAGAAGAAATAACTCAATTCCAAAAGTAACTAGCAACTCCTAAAACAAACGAAATGTTCGCTCTCGTGGTAAAGGAAACGCAATAAACGATAACCCTAAGGGTGGGATGGGCGTGGAGCTACTCCTCATCAGTGGTGAACACGAACTCGATATCATCAGCGCCAATCTCAATACTCGACAGAAAAAAAACTTAAAGAAATTAAAGCAGTTATTTAACACCAATAACTTAATCTAGCAAATTAACAAGTAGCATGCCACATACCAATTTATCCAATCTTAACTAACAAGGATTCTCAGAGATTCATACAACACACTTAGAAAATTTAAACGACGGCTAAACGAACCCACATCCCCGGCTTGTTTAGTTTTATTTCCGGTTTTAGTTTTCCTATATTCATTTTAAATTTCGAAAAAGTTTACAATTATAATTAATCTTTATTTAAAGGAAACCGAAAAGTCGCACTAGCGTTGGAACCGTCGGCTCTGATACCATCTATAACAACCCGGATCCTACGGTTCCTGCTAGTTCGACTTAACGATAATCCAAATGATACTTTATTGAAATAAAAGGAGGAAACCTCCAACAAAGTTTTAGATAAAACAGCGATGACAAAGTTTAAATTCTCAAAATACAAATAAAGCTAACAATTTAACTAGGTGATTCCTAGCTTGTTATTTGCCTTCAGCTACGTGTGCGCGTTTTCCCCAGCTAGCTTGACCTGCGGGTTTTGAAATAGCGATAGCCGACCGCAGAAAAATTTTGATTAGTAAAAACTAAGTAAGATATACCACAATATGTAAAACAGAGTTTTGGCTAAAAACGATAACACACGATTTGATAAAATCTCATTTAAAATATGATGAAGAAATTTGATAAACTCAGTGGTAGTAACCCGAAGATGGAGATATTTCGAGCATATATAACAGTAACCAAGATCCAGATTTTAATGTTCAGTTTGGTTGAGGCATAACACGAGCCCCAACGAGTACGATGTGGACAGAGAGGTCACGATGGAATAAATAATAATAATGGGGTATTGCCCCGGACGTTAGTAGATAGCCCTTCGCTATCCCGCCCTAACCATTCTAATGAGACCTTAAGTGCCGGCACCCCTATACAGTCGTGACCTAAACATGCATAGGTAGTACTCATAGATTCCACGATAAATAAGAGGGTAAGATCCCTAGGGAAATCACACATAGGTGTTCCCGGCCATTGGCCTTCACGCGCATCCTCTGCACATCGTTCCCAATTCTATTATCGTACAATTATCGTTTCACAAGACTTTCGAGTTTCCACAAGTAACCACAAATTTTCAAAGTTGCATTTGCAAAAAGGGATTCAAGACTTGTCGAATTTTCTAGTATCACAATTCTAGTAGTTCATGAGAAATTTTGAAAGATAACACACGCCAAGAGACATTTTGATAATTTAAAGGTATTGTGCATATAACTTACCGGATAATGGAGGGATTCACACACAAGCAAGTACGTAAGCTAGTAGTAGGGTCCTCAACGAATTCGTCTCCAACGAATTCCGAATCTACAATAATCAAATAATCCTATATTAACACAAATTCGCCACACGACAATTTACAATTAAACGTGTCCTATATGAAATGCAAGTGCAACCCCCAATTAATCCTCCAAACAATTATATTTTAATAGCTATAAGTCGCACGTCCATGTTATACAATTAATAAGAAAATAGTGGTTTATAAAAAAAATAAGAATTGTTGTAAGGAAAACTCTATGTAATATTCTATAGTATTTATTGGATTTACGAAATCATATTTATATAAATAAGAAGTAGCTATTTTAATTTCAAGTTTAGGTTAATAGAAAGGGAAGCTTAAGTAAAAGTTAAAACTCAACGACTCTTATTATAAAGTTATATTGATGAAAAACAATGTTATTATGTGAAAAGATTTCAAATTCCGATTTATACAAGACATGGCTATTTAGTTGGTAGGTAAAACAATAGTAAAATTATTATACTTAGTTATATTAATAAAACGCTATTTTAATTTAATTAAAAGTCGCATATATACGTTTTTAGAAAAAGATTGTTAAGAAACTTTATTAATATAAGAAATACTAGTTTTCATAAAACGCTACAAATTATTATGTCTAAAACATTAATTTCAGAAAATTGGTTATGAGTTTTATTTAAAATAATGTTCATGACAATTTATAACAAAGTGGAATAAAACCACAAACTACACCTAAGTATACTAGTCACAACAAAACAGATTGTAAGAGGCGAAAACTCCCCCTTTAGATTCAGCATACACAAACACCTCCCCACAAGTTTGTGAAAAGACACTTTTATACCCCCTGGTCACATTTACAGTCCATAACATTTTCTTCCCCAAATTAGTCCACTGTAACTCCACAACAATAAACACCTCTCACCCCTTTCTTCCCTATGAACCCACCAACCCAGTTTTGCAATAACGATTGAACACTAGTTGAAATTATTGAAAGCTCGAAGTGAAGGTTCGGTATTTACCGATTGAATCGGAACAACGAGGCTACGACGACGGCGAGCGAAGGGGGCAGAGACGGGCGGCGGTGGCGAACGGGGTGGCTTCTGCCGCCGCTGGTTTCACCGGAGCAGCGGGAAGGACGGACGAAGGTGCAGAGGACGGCGACGCTGAGGGGCGGCGTCGGGGCGGCCTGGGTTCGGCCCGGGTCTTTGCTCGGCGTCGGGTCCTGCTTCGGCGGCCGACAGAGAGCAGAGAGGGAGCGGGAGAGAGGCGCGGAGAGTGCGAGAGAGGGATGGCGAGAGGGAGTGAGAGAGGGAGAGGACTGGTTTTTTTGGTGTGCTTGGGTGTAAACCCAAATCAGAAAATTTTGACTGAAGGTGGAGAAATTTGTGGTTGATTTTGGAATGTCAATTGGAGAAATTGATGATGGAGATTGGGGTTTCAATTCATAGCAAGATTGGGGCGGGATTTGGAAATGTTTGAGGTCAATTTCTGACCTTGCCATTGTTGGTGGCGGTGATTTTGGCGGAGAACCACTGTGAAACTCAAAATGTGATTTGGGGAGGATGATGGGAGAGACATTATGGTGTGGCGGGTGCACCACTAGGCGCGGTGATTCGCTACGCGTTATTAATTAAAACTACACTTTAGACACGCTAAAAACGTCACACGACCCGTTACACTTCACCCACTAGTTTACACACATTAACTATATAAAAAGTTGTCATCTTAAAAAAAATATTTTTTTGATAAAAAAAAATGTTGACAATAATAACAATAATAATAATAATAATTATAAAGATGATAATAGTGATAATGTACTTGAGGGAAAAGACTATAAAAGAAATAAAATACTTTTTGATAAAACTAATAATAATAGTTATAATAATAATAATAATAATAGACATAATATTGATAATAATGTGAAAATAAACTATTTAGTAAAGAAAATACTTTTATAAATCTCAATTAGTGGCCCAGAAAATTCGTTAAACTCCCAAAAATATCCCCGAAAAATATCGGGGTATTACAGATGATTCTCTGGGTGACACGTGGAGAAAGTTCAACCAGCTCCTTCGCAGATGCCCTACTCATGGGGAGCCATGGTATAAACTTCTTCACTATTTTTATAATGCTTTGGACAGGGAGACTGCTAGTGAACTAGACATGATGGCTCAAGGCAATTTTATGGGGATGGGACTACAGAGATGTCGTGATTTGCTAGATAATGTAGCAAAACGTGAATCCACGAGGTCTGAAACTCGTAGAAGCACGAAGTCAGATGGAGCATTGGTTAGTCAGATTGAGTCTATGGTGGAACAGAAATTTGAACATCAGATGGCAGTGATGACGTCGGCTTTCAGTCATTTGAATCCATCGGCACAGGTGAAGTCAGTGGGAGAGATGGTAGCAGATGCAAATCAGGGATATGGGGATGGCATTGAAGACGTGAATTACATGGGTCAACAAAGACAGCAGCAATGGCCAAACACCTATCATCCCAACAATCGCAATCACCCCAACTTCAGCTATGCCAATCCGAATAGTGGTTTATATGCACCAGGTCATAGGCCAAATGTTCCTTACCAAGCTCAGAGACAGGTTCCACAACAACAGGCTCCACCTCCAATCTCAGAAGAACAGGATACAAATGCGATGTTGAGGAAACTGTTAGCTAGCAATGACAAGATTGAGAGTAAAATTGTTGCAATGGAAGCCTCGTTAAAGAATCATGAGACACAAATTGGCCAAATAGCTAATCAGAATCCTCGACTTCCGCCAGGTATACTCCCGTCTAACACTATTACTCCAACTGAGCAATTGAAGGCTATTACTACTCGCAGTGGGACCACTACCCAGGATCCCCCATATCCTACCCATGCGCGAGCTGAGGCGACCAAGGCCACTGAAAAAGCCTTAGATGAAGAGATTCCCGTGCCTACCGTGATTCCCCAATCAAAGGACACGGTGAGGAAGTCGGATGGGAAACAGAAGCCAAGGGAGGAATACAGTGTGCGAGTGCCATACCCGCAGAGATTGAAGAGTCAAGAAGATGCCAAGCATTTCAAGAAGTTTGTGGATATCTTCAAGAAACTGCACATTAATATACCTTTTGCGGAGGCCATTTCACAAATGCCGAAATATGCCAAGTTTCTCAAGGACCTCCTTTCTAATAGGAGGCGCATGGATGACTTTGAAACCGTGACCCTGAATGAGGAGTGTAGCGCAGTTGTGCAAAAGGCGCTACCAAAGAAGATGAAAGATCCGGGCGGTTTCATCATTCCTGTTACATTGGGTGATGCATTTCATGGGAGGGCATTATGTGATCTGGGTGCAAGTATTAATTTGATGCCCACATCGGTTTTTGAGCAACTTGGTGTGGGAGATCCTAAGCCTACCAGGATGTGTTTGCAGATGGCTGATCGCACTATAAAACGCCCCAGGGGTGTTTTGGAGGACGTATTAGTGAGAGTTGAAGGACTCATCTTCCCAGCGGATTTTGTGATCTTAGACATGGAGGCTGACGATGATGTTCCTCTTATTTTGGGTCGCCCATTCCTAGCTACTGGGAGGACTATCATTGATGTGGCCAATGGAGAGCTGACTATGCAGATCAACGATGAGAAGGTGGCCTTCAATGTATTTGAGGCTATGAAGTTTCCCGCATATGCGGTAAGTGAGCAGTGCTTCGGGGTGGAGGCCTACACGCCGGACGAAGAGGATGATATTTTATTGGAGCAGCTATATGAGGAGCTTGTTCTACTTGATTCCAGCGAGAAAGAGCAAGCATTTGATGTTCATTGGCGTCAGCCCCTACCCCTCTTTAATGAGGGAAGCAGGAAGATTCTTACTCCTTCTCTTATTACTGCTCCTATTTTAGAATTAAAGCCTTTACCTGTACATTTGAAATATCTATACTTGGGATCTAATGAGTCTTTACCTGTGATTGTGTCTGCATGTTTGGACAGGGAACAGGAGGAGCAGCTTCTCAAGGTACTACAGGAGAGAAAGGCAGCTATGGGATGGACCATAGCGGATATCAAGGGGATCAGCCCCACAGTTTGCCAGCACAAGATTCGGCTCATGGAAGACAAGAAGCCGGTAGTTCAGTTTCAGCGCCGCCTCAATCCTCACATGCAGGAGGTGGTGAAGAAAGAGGTGCTTAAATGGTTGGAGGCGGGCATCATTTATCCGATTTCCGACAGCACATGGACTAGCCCGGTACAATGTGTCCCTAAGAAGGGGGGTATAACTGTGGTGGAAGGGGAAAAAGGTGATCAAATCGCTACGCGTACTGTTACTGGGTGGAGAGTTTGCATGGATTACCGCAAGCTCAATGATGCCACTTTGAAGGATCATTTTCCCCTTCCATTCGTTGATCAGATGCTTGATAGGCTAGCACATCACTCTCATTATTGCTTTTTGGATGGGTACTCCGGGTACAACCAGATAGCAATTGAGCCAGCTGACCAGGAGAAGACGACATTCACTTGTCCTTATGGGACTTTCGCTTTTAGACGCATGCCTTTTGGGTTATGCAACGCACCTGCTACGTTTCAGAGGTGTATGATGTCGATCTTCTCTGATATGATGGAGCAGAATTTTGAAGTGTTCATGGACGACTTCTCGCTCTATGGTGATGGATTCGAAGACTGCCTGCAACAGTTGGCCCGGGTTCTGGATAGATGCATTGACACCAACCTAGTGCTCAACTGGGAGAAGTGTCACTTCATGGTTACCGAGGGTATTGTTTTGGGCCACAAGATCTCCAGCAAAGGATTAGAGGTGGATAGAGCCAAGATCGAGGTTATTGAGAAGCTTCCTTACCCTATCTCTGTTAAAGGAGTAAGGAGTTTCTTGGGACATGCAGGGTTCTATCGGCGCTTCATTAAAGACTTCTCGAAGATCACGAAACCTTTGTGTGGATTGCTTGAGAAGGACGCAGTTTTTGATTTTAATGCGGAGTGCAAGTCGGCTTTTGATTTGCTCAAGGAAAAGCTGATTAGCGCGCCTATCATCACCACACCAGACTGGTCCCTACCATTTGAGCTCATGTGTGATGCTAGTGACTATGCGGTGGGAGCAGTTCTAGGCCAACGGAAAGATAAGGTAGCTCACGTCATTTATTATGCCAGTCGTACTCTTAATGATGCACAGGTTAATTATGCTACCACGGAGAAAGAGATGTTGGCTATCATATTTGCGTTGGACAAGTTTCGTCCATATCTTGTGGGTTCTCAGGTGACGATCTTCACGGACCATTCAGCCCTCAAGTACCTTCTCACCAAGAAGGACGCCAAGCCCAGATTGATCCGGTGGGTGTTGTTGATGCAAGAGTTCGATGTGTTGATCAAAGATAAAAAGGGGGTAGAAAATGTGGTTGCAGATCATTTGTCGAGACTGGAGAACGATAAGCAGGAAGATTTGCCGATTCGAGAGGATTTTCCAGATGAGCAGCTCATGGTTGTGGTTGCAGCTGTGCCTTGGTTTGCTGACTTGGCAAATTTCAAGGCACTCAACATTGTACCCAAGGACCTGAATTATCACCAGAGGAAGAAGTTCTTTGCAGACGCGCGACAGTATTTCTGGGATGATCCTTATTTGTTCAAGTTGGGGGCGGACAATGTATTGCGGAGATGTGTTGCGGAACCGGACACGTTGGAGATCCTTAGACACTGCCACGAGTTGAACTGTGGGGGACATTTCGGCAAATCACGCACAGTTGCGAAGGTACTTCAGAGTGGTTTCTATTGGCCAACTTTGCATAAAGACGCCCATCTATTTGTACAGCAGTGTGACCGATGCCAAAGAACAGGTAATATCTCTAACCGAAATGAAATGCCTCAAAATTTCGTGTTAGAAGTAGAACCATTTGATGTGTGGGGGATTGATTTTATGGGGCCGTTCCCATCGTCGCTTGGTAATCTGTATATTTTGTTGGCTGTTGATTATGTCACCAAATGGGTGGAGGCTCTGGCTTGTCCAAAGAATGATAGTGCTACAGTCGAGAGATTCTTACGCAAGAATATATTCACAAGATTTGGAACACCCAGAGCCATTATTAGCGACGAGGGATCACACTTTGTGAACAAGGTTTTTGCCAATACCTTGAGCAAGTATGGGGTAAAAACACACAAAATCTCATTGGCCTACCATCCACAATCCAATGGACAAGCTGAAGTGTCTAACCGTGAGATAAAGGGGATTCTAGAGAAAACTGTCAATCCAGGGCGCAAAGACTGGGCTCTACACTTGGATGATAGTTTATGGGCATACCGGACTGCATACAAGACTCCCCTAGGCATGTCTCCCTACCAACTAGTTTTCGGGAAATCATGTCATCTGCCGGTAGAACTTGAGCACAAAGCTTTTGGGCGCTAAAGAAATTAAACTTGGATGCTAAGCTCTCTGGTGAGCAAAGGAAGCAGGCATTGCTTGAGTTAGAAGAACACAGATTGATGGCATATCAGAGTGCCAAGATATACAAAGAGAGGACCAAGCAATGGCATGACAAGCATATCATTCCACGAGATTTCAGAGTGGGCCAGAAGGTATTGATATTCAACGCCCGACTGAAACTGTTTCCGGGCAAGCTGAAATCAAGGTGGAGTGGTCCATTTACAATTACAGAGGTTTACCCATGGGGATCGCTCGAGGTAGAAGCTGAGAATGGGAACAGGTTCAAGGTAAATGGACAGCGAGCAAAACCGTACGTGGACGGGAATTTCATTGGGGTTATCGAGAGCCTCAAACCAATTCCCAATATCTGAGCTCATTTGAGGTAACTTGGTCGGGCCGTCGACCTTAAATTACAAAGCGCTTGTTGGGAGGCAACCCAACCTATTTACTGCATAGTGTAGATTTCAATACTGTTTTGTTATTTTATTTTGTTCTAATTATTTGAGAGGTGCGAGAGAGTGGATTTAATATTTCCAATGAGTATGTGCAGGAATTCTAGGTGGAAGGCCTATTCCGGGTCCCCCTTCTTGATACGCGAGTGAAGAATTGCACGAAAAACGAGAAAGAGCAGGCCAAAACGCGTATCGGGACCCGGAATGAAGAAATAGATGATTGACTCCATTCCTACACTTATTCAACACACGCACCTGGGGGAGATCAAGTTTCCGGACTCCCCTTCTTGATATACGCGAAGAAGACGTAAAGAAATTGAGAAAGCTGGCACAATGGCACGGATTACGAGGTAAATTTTTGAAGACAGGACTGTGAGCTGATTTGAACAGTGCCATAGTGTGGGGGTGGTCGAGAGCTTTCTGTGGATAGGTGGATCGCGTATATCGGAGTCCGGACGAAGAAGTTATGCCAAAAAGGATGTTGCGAAGAGGAAAAGTGAGCCAAAAAGCATCCGGATTTGCCAAACGGGTCTTTGGAATGATCAACTTGAAGGATAAAAGGTTCTCCGGACATTGGGAACCTTTTGTTACGTAAATGGAGTCTCGAGGTCGAGGAGATCCATGACAAAGCAAAGAAACGAGCAACAAAGACGAAAAAGGATGCTAAAATGCGTCCAAAAGCATCCGGAAATGCAAAACGAGCCTTTGGAAGCGCGAAATTGAAGAATGAAAGGTTCCCCGGACTTTGGGAATTTTTCTACACGAGAAGAGATCCCGCACTCCCCATCTTGATGAAGGTGATTGCAAAATTTTGAAGAAAGCGACGAATTTGGCACATTTTGGGTATTTTTCGCGTAATTAGGCGATAATTGAGGAAAGTCGGGGAAAACGATCCGGAAACGGGACGTGATTTATGTGAGCAAGATTTACGTCGAAAAAGGGATCCAAAGGTGCAAAAATCACACTCATCGGAGGTCGGGATCAAAATACGAGGTAAAGGTTATACTTGGCTAATATAAAAAAAAAAAAAAAAAAATTCCCTGCATAAAAGTAATCGTACGATTACCTTGAGGTAATCGTACGTTTACTTTTGCCTTAGAAAAATTTTGGGATGAAGTGGTGAAGCAGTGAGTTTTACTAGGTCACACGACCTACCCACTAGGTCGTACGAGGTAGTAATCGTACGATTACTTAAAAGTAATCGCACGATTACTTTCAAGTAATCGTACGGTTACTTTCAAGTAATCGTGCGATTACTTCTGAGGGGTCAGATTGTGGGGTTAAAAAAAAAAAAAAAGTTATGTCTATCTTTTTCCAAAAACCTCCCGTCGACCTCCCCTTCGTTTTCTCATCTCTCCAATCACCACCACGACCAGCCTCTGCAATCACCACCATCGCAGACCACCATCGCCGCCGTCCTCAAAGATTCATCGCCGCCATCTCCCGCTGCTCTCTCTCTCCACCGCAGAACCACCGGCCGCACAACCAGCTCCGCCATCTCTCCCTGCCTCACTCCCTCACGCAACCTGCCGCCACAGCACCATCTCTCCAGTCGCCACCACCACCTCCGACTGCTTCCACGACCGCGTCTCCGCCACCACAGCGAGACAACTGCGTCTCCGCCCCAACAGTGGTGATTGGTGCGGCTATCGTCCGAACTCACCTCCCCCCTGAAAACCATCACCACCGCGACCACAGAGACCCCATCACCACCGCGACCACATAGTCCCCATCACCACCGCGACCACAACTCCGATTGGGACTGATTTGTGGTGAATTGAAGAAGGAGGCCAAGTTAGGGTTCTTGAGGAAGAATCTGAAATTGGGCGAGATTGAGGTCGAATTCGAAGAAGCTGCTTTAGGGTTTTGACGGGGACACCGCAAGGAGCAAAAGGCACACGTCAATTGAACAATTCGGAACAAAAATTTCGGCGACCCTAAAACAGCCCGGGTTGTCAAAATTCTGCAAATTCGTGCCCGTAAGACTTGCTCCGGGCACGTAGGTAAGTCCTAATCTCTCTCGCAATTTCAATACTCGAGTCTAGGCACAATTGAGTAAAAGCCCAATTTAATTTTTGTTGCGCTTAGTAGCGTGCTTGGGGGCGATTGCTTAGAGTCCTAGGATTACGTGCTTACGTGCTTACTTGCTTCATATCTGTACACATCTTGTCACTGTGCACTTGCTTTTGTCGCGTTAATTGCTTTATTTTGTTATACTTGGTTACAATGAGCAAACGTGCGAGAACGAGTCGTGATAACGATCCTGATTATACAGTACCTGGGGGAAGTGGGGTGAACGTGCCTGAGAGTGGGTCTGAGTCTGATGGGGGTGACACGGGTGGCCAATTGGTCATCCCGTTATCCCCTGACCTTAGGGTTTTTCATACACCCGTTCCATCCCAATTGCCCCCATTTAGAAAGGATCGTGGTCGTCAGCCGGATGACAAAAAGCTAGAAAGTGATAGTGGCGGGGTCTTTTGCGATTATAGGTTTATTTCGGCGAATGCCCAGGGTTTTTACCGATCGAACCCTAGGATTAATAGAGGTGTCCAGGCCGAGAAAATCTTTCCACTTGAGGGAGTGCCTGAGTACCTACAAAAGGTCGCGAAGACCGAGAACTTTGCGGGGTGGATGGAATTAGTTAAAAAGAAAGCCAGTTCTGTGTTGACTCGTGAAATTTATGCAAATGCGAGACACACTGATGAGGGTGAGACGTCTAGGCTCAATGACCCTCGTGTCATTTATTTTCGTCGGAACTGGCTAGTTTTGTCTTCTGAGCGCATCGCCGCCGCACTTAAGTGGCCCCCGTTGACAGAGCCGTGTCAATTTAAGACTTATCTGCAGAAAGACCAGCAGACGCTCATTAATGAGGTGTCGGCTTTTTGTTTTGCGGGAGTGCCAGGAGCCGACTAGGATAGGTCTAAAACTAATATCAGACATTGGAAGATCCCAGTCGGATACTTGCTGCCTAAGCCAAGGTGGCTCATTGAGTTGTTAGCGTCTTGGGTGTTGGGAGTTTCGGCTCCCAATTACGCTGAGTTTGAGGTATGTCTCATGGCTCTGTGTTTATCGAGGGGGCATCGGATAGACATTCCTAGGCGGATCTTCTTGTATTTGCACGAGAGGTATGAAAAGAAGAACAAGAAGTCTGCGGGCCATAGTTTCTTACTCATGCAACTAGCTAAGGATTGCGGGGCCAGCGTGCCTGATGGAGAGCTAGACCTCAAACCCAAGGCTCCGAGAATGTTTGACAAAATCCCGGACCCGTTGAAGGATGTAGTGGTGATGGAGGCAGGAGCTAGTTCTAGACCTCCTAGAGGAAAGGCTAAGAAAAGAGCCTCTTCCTCGCGTGCAGCTCCCACGCCTCCAACTCCTACTCCTCCAGCTCCTACTCCTCCCGTCCCACCTCAGCCTGTACCTCCACCTGTCATTGACCCTGGCCAGCCGAGTGTGAGCTTAGCGGACTTGATGGCCGAGTTGAGATTGACTAGGACTATGACCCTCACCTCCCAGGGTCGGTCCCGTGACTATGTGGCTGACATGAGTGCTAGGCAGTTTGAGCATCATCGCAGTAGCATGCGTAACCTCGGTCAGGGACTACGTCAGGTGAGTCTGCATCAGCACCGTCAGGACCAGTGGCTAGAGGCATTGGCCACTCATGTGGGATTCCCGAGAGATCAGTGGCCTAGTGGCCAAGAGACCTACCCTGGTGCCTACGAGTACCATTCGGATGCCTATTCCGGAGACCAGGACCAGGACGACGAGGATTCGTCCGAGTAGACTTACCACCCCCTGCATTTGAATGCTGAGTCTTTTCGCTTGACCTATGCATTCGTTGAGGACAACGACGCGTTCAAGTGTGGGGGGGTTTCTCAGCCTTTATTAGCCAAGTCCGTGTCTGTCTGCATTCACCAGTTACATATAGGTTGTTTAGGTTGCTTGTGTCAGTTTGGTAGTCCGTGTCGTGTTTATATATATTGTGTCCGTGTCGTATTGTGAGTAGTTTATGTTTAGTGCACGTTTTATTTTAATTGAGTCCACCTACCCAAATCGAGTCAGTTTCGAGTCTTCTTTCGAGTCGGCCCATGCATATAGAGTAGGGAATATTATAAAAAAAAAACAAAAATCTAAAAAAAACAAAAATCTAAAAAAAAAAAAATTTGAAAACAAATTAAAAATTGAGAAAGGGCAATCAAAAGAAGCTTGAAATTGGAAAATCGAGGAGTGTGAGAACTTTAGGCATAGGGTATGACTTGTGACCGAGAATGACAATGTGAGTTCCCCTTAGTATGTATAGAGAGACTTTCTTTACGGGAATACCTGCCTATTTTTAATACACTTAAATGATTTTCAAATCTAAAGTGTGTGCCTTGTTTTCTTACAAGAGTTGAGCTAGGTGTGAGCTAAACAAGCCGAACATTCATGTGTACGTCTTAGGTAGTCGCCAACCCGCCTCGTAGTGGCACACGAAACAGCTGTGCGAGGTGTGTATTAGAGCACTCACTGCTTATAGAACTTACCTTGTAGGACCACTAGTGAACCCTATTTCGAACCTTGGATTCTTTGATAACCTCTGAACTTAGGGTGACGATTCTTGGCCTTCATCATTGATTGGTTAGAATCACCGCTTTAGTGCGTCACGAGGGTGTTTGTAGTTGAGGGGGTTCGATGAGGGAGTGCTTCACGATATATTTGTGTGAGTCTTACGTATCGCATATGCTTCATTTCTGATTATCGAGGGGAATGCGAGGGTGAGTGAGAGTAGGCTTGCGCACTTCGGTGTGGCGGTGTTCCATGTCATTACACCATGGACACAGTTGTGGAGAGCCGTGAGTGCGTGGCATCTAATACGCACAAATTGGGTTGGGTGATTTAATTGGTGGATCGTGCTAGGGATCGTTTCTTTTCATCATTTGGTGTAGGAGGATCGGTTGGATTAAGCACGAGACTTACATTGCTTTGACTACTTGAGAGGGGACATGGGTATATTCTAGTGTGGGGATGTCGACTTTTGACTACGGACATAGAGATTGAGCTTTTGACGACTCCATCCCCATACATGTGCTTGGATTTGTTTGCGGCTTTGTTTAGTGGCACCGTGTATTCCGTTGAGTTAGGGGGAGATGGATTTTGCGTGTGATACATATTCATTGGATTGGTTATTTCCTCCCCTTAACGGGTTTTGTATGGCTTGACACTTGGAAGACCACTCGAGATATATGTTGTGACATTGTGTTTTTGGATATTGAGAGATTTGAAAAGAAAAAAAAAAAAAAAAAAACAGAAAAAAAAAGAAAAAAAAAAATGAAAAAAAAAGAGAGAAAAAAAGGAGAGAAGAAATAAAGGAAGAAAGTTGGAGCTTAATGAAGACCGAGTGGTGGAAGCAACTATTTCATTGACGGCGATGTTCATTTTATGCATGTTTCACGACGGTGGCCACGGAGATCGTTATTGTACCGGGGTTTGAGGGGATCGAGGGCCGGAGATGGTGAGTTTCGGGTTGCGGTTCCTATCATCGTGGTGAGGGTGTGTGAGATGTGGGTTTAAACGTGAGAATGTGACGCTTAGGACTTGCTACTACATGATTATCTTTTTGTCCCTAAGCCTCTACATTTTAACCCGTTAGCGGAATAGGAGCTCGGACCTTGAATGTGGCTTAGCCTAGCGTAGCCTCTTATTTATCGGCACACGCGAAGAGGTAGGTTATTCTTACACGTAGTAAAGCTAGGCTTTCTATACTAACTAAGGGAAATTCTTGTTGTCAATTTTAGTTGCAATTCATACCTCGTTCCTAGATTCTTCATCACTCCATGAGAACCGATTTGAGCTAATTGAGATTGCCCGATCTCGCCTAAAAAGACGTTTTGTGTATATATGTGTTGTGTAGGATCGAGTCATATATTTGCATTGCATCATATTGTTGCATCGTTGAGTCTTGTATTGAGTCGTCGTGTGTTGAGTCGGCTAATTGAGGTTAGTATGCAATTGGTAAGTTGAAAAGTATGCAAAGGTCTTGGTTGGAATAGTTGACTTGAGAGGTGAGATGAGAGGAGGAAGGTTCGGATGATTTGAGATAGTTTGAGACTTGAATTGTTGCTCGGGACGCGCAACGGGTAAGTGTGGGGATATTTGATAACTCCATATTTGGAGTTATATTCTTATATGTTTCCTTACCGTTTTGCGTGTATTCCGATGCGTTTTGATAGATTTTGGATCATTTCTTGCTAAATGTGAGCATGTTGAGTCTTTGCACGTTAATGATGAGTCCGGGCACTTTTTGCATTAATTTTGACTATATTTTATCACGTTTGATCTTCCGGTATGTTTCTCGTGTTGTGGTTTTCAGGAACCGGAAGCTCGGGACGTGACATTGGAGCAAAAGTGAACTTCGGAAAAGTTGGAGGCTCAAAGGGATGCTCGGGAAGTGAAGACGAAAGGGAAAAAGAGCAAGAAGATGAAGTTTGATTGGTGGAAGACCAGAAGTAATCGTACGTTTACCTCAAGGTAATCGTACGATTACCTTCACTCAGAAGTGATCGTGCGTTTACTATTGGGTAATCGTACGATTACCTTCAATGCAAGTAATCGTACGTTTACTTGAAAGTAATCGTACGTTTACTTCTGCGGCCAGGATCGGATTTTTGGGCTATTTTCGCTATTTTGGCATAGTTTTGAGAGTTTTGAGCCACGAAAGACTTAGGAAACATTGGGGAACGTGATTGAACATCAGAACACACCTTGGGAGTCGTGCTTGGAGTGCTTGGGAGCTAGGTCGAGAGCTTGGATCATCCGTTTGGCTTCTATTCTCCGTTTCTTCTCTAGTTTTTCATACTTGATCATGAAACCTTGTATTGTGAACATGATTATGAGTAGCTAAACCCTTATTTTGGGATATCTCGTCGGTAGCTAGGGTTTGATCACTACAACTTGGGGTTTATGGATTTTCTCTCATGCTATTATGCTTAATTGATGATTTCTTCTCTAGTTATGTGTATTTTATGATTTTAATTTATCTTTTCTATTGATAGACGTATTAATAGGATTGTGCTAGGTTATGAACGATAGAGGAATCTACGTTTGTTGCCCGGAAAATTGAAATACACACTAGCCGAATCTAGGGTTGAGGAATCTTGCTAGTTAGCTAAGAACAAGAGTAGAATTATCATCGTAATGCGTGCCTGAACTTGAGTGAGCTAGAGGAATCAGTTACGATAGTTTAGGCATAGTTATTGGTTGAGACATCTTCAATATAAAATTGCTCGTTTAACTAGAATAAGAACTCATCGTGTTAGAAAGACATAAATCCAACGTAGTGTGACATTCCTAGTGATCCGTAGAGATATCCTGAATTTAATCAATTTTGAGAAACATTAAAATCAACCCGTGCTTATTAATCTTGAAATAATTCTTTGAATTATTTGAGACAATTGTTACTTTTAATTTTTAGTAGAATTAGAAACAACAAAACAACTGCGCCTTGCCCACATAAAGAACAAATTTAGTAGTTAATTTACACGAAGTCCCTTGGGTTCGACAAACCGGACTTTTCCGATTATTACTACACCGACAATTGTGCACTTGCAGTTGGAGCGTGTCAGGAACCTCCTCGAGGATGTGTACATGACACAACCTGAGGGTTTTGAGGATCCAGAGAATGCCAATAAATTAAGTAAGCTGCAAAGATCCATTTATTGACTAAAGCAAGCTTCTAGGAGTTGGAATCAACGTTTTCATGACGCAGTCAAAGAGTTTGGCTTCATCAAGAACGAAGATGAGCCTTGTGTTTACAAGAAGGTTAGTGGGAGCTCTGTAGTATTTCTAGTCTTGTATGTGGATGACATACTAATCATTGGCAACGACATTCTTACTTTGCAATCTGTTAAAGATTGGCTAGGAAAGTGCTTTGCAATGAAAGACTTAGGAGACGCAGCCTATATACTTGGTATAAATATATATAGAGATAGATCTAGAAGGTTTCTCGGCCTAAGTTAAAGTACATATATAGACAAGGTGTTGAAGAGGTTCAACATGCAAGATTTCAAGAAGGGATTCTTGCCCATGTCACATGGAGTCACTCTTTCTAAGAATGACTGTCCCTCCAATGAGATTGAGAAGGACCGCATGAGTAGGATACCCTATGCTAAGCCCATAGGATCCATCATGTACGCCATGTTATGTATTAGACCAGACGTATCATACGCGTTGAGTATGGTGAGCAGATACCAGTCCAATCCGGGTGAGAGTCACTGGATTGCTGTCAAGAACATCCTAAAGTACTTGAGAAGAACTAAGGATGTGTTCTCGATATTTGGAGGTAAGGAAGACCTAAGTGTAAAGGGTTACAGTGATGCAAGCTTCCAAACCGAAAAAGATGACTACAGATCGCAGTCTGGATACGTGTTTTGCCTGAATGGAGGAGCTGTAAGCTGGAAGAGTTCCAAGCAAGGGACAGTTGCTGATTCTACAACAGAAGCTGAGTACATTGCTACTGCGGAAGTAGCAAAAGAGGCAGTTTGGATAAATAAGTTTATCACTGAGCTCGGTGTGGTCCCTTGCATCGTGGATCCCATAGAGTTGTACTGTGACAACTCCGGGGCGATCGCACAAGCCAAGGAACCAAGATCACACCAGAAATCAAAGCATGTACTAAGGAGATTCCATCTTATTAGTGAAATGATCGATAGAGGAGATGTGAACATGTGCAAGATTCCAACGGATGAAAATGTTTCGGATTCGCTCACAAAACCTCTTGCGCAGCGAAAGCATGAAGGGCGCGCCTGATCTATAGGCATACGAGATGAGCCAGATTGGCTCTAGTGCAAGTGGGAGACTGTTAGAATAGATGCCCTAGAGGCAATCTTATATTTAGTATGAAAATTGTTTTTTGCTAGAATATTCGTTTATTATATATTGTGATATCTAATATAATGAAGTCCTTAGATACAATGTGTTATTTATCTTAAATATCCCTAGTCCACTATATTGATTAATATGACGATCAAATATAGACTAGTATGTTGGTAGATTGATATGGAGATATCAAGTCTAACACATGGGTATGCATTAGGGGTAATGGCATACTAGATTGACCCACAACGAGAAGGATACATTAGATTATGTCAAGTCACAATTGCTTCTCGTAGTGCTAATATAATTTCAATCCTTAGACTTGAAGTCACTAGATACTCTAGTTGTGGAATATTGTGCTTTGATGTTATCAAACGTTACAGCGTAACTGAGTAACCATAAACATAGCTATCAGACATGATAGGAAGCAAGCTTAGAGATCGTAGTGATGTAGATAGGATATGTCCCTCCCACATAATGGGAGTAAATATCCATGGCCACTCGAGGGATGAGATTTATTGAATGTCTAGCCAGACTCAGATAAATCAATATGGAGATATTGATGTTATCTACTCGCATAAGCATATTCCTAGGATCGAGGAACTATGGATCGGATATACGAGTGTGACTATTTATGTCTCGTGTCCAATCCGGATATGGAGACAAAGGGAAAGTGCAATATAAGATATTGGGCACAAGAGGTTTGTCGGGATCACTGACTATTTCTATTAGTTGGGTGTCATGGATGTGTTGCTAGACACCGCTCCATGTTAGTAAAATTTACTACCAACTAGATAGAAACCTATGGGGTCGCACGTAAAATAGAGTAGAGCTAGATTTGGGATTAATTAAAATTGATTAATTAATGAGAAGGATCATTGTGCAACACCTTGCAAACTTAGTAGGACTAATTTGCAAGGAAGGGACTAATTCTAGTTCATGTAGAATTAGGAAACACCTTTATGAAAACAACAAGGAGTTGTTGGAGTATATAAAGGAGGCTCTAGCTTCCTTCCCACTTAATGTAAATGTTCATAACATAAGTGAGTGGGAGAGAGCAAAAGAGATAGCAAGACAAGACCTAGAGGCCGAACGCCCCTAGGCCCGTCCGCCCCTTTCCGTCGGCACAAATAGGAGGCCGGACCTCCTCTTGTCCTTGTTGCGTTGATTCTTCTTCCCTCTTCCTCCGGTTCAAGCTAGCACTTGCAAGAAGGAAGAATCTAGATCTCACCTCTAGACGTGGATCAACCGTAGAGACGAGGACATCATTCTTCGTGTGATCTCACAAATCCAAAAGGTACACAATAATATGTCTCTAATCATGTTATGATGTCTCCTCCTGACGATCCGTGGTGGGCTTTGAAGATTATTCCGTTGTGTTACCTACGTCAAAACCCAACACCTTCATCCAATATTCAGAGCATTCTAGGGGATGTGTATTCGTTGCGCATCAGCCTAAAGGTAGTGGAATGGAAATGGATTAACAAGACGTGGGATTTTTCAAGGGAGATTTCCAAAGGAGTCATGAGAGGATCTTGGAGTTCTCGATCTCAACGAAATGGAGGAACTGCTGGTTGGCATCCCATCCTTAGTCGACTGTGAGGGAACAGTATTTCAAGATCTTTTGGATAGGGGGAGTGACTTTTCCAGCAAACAGCCCATCCAAAAGGATGAGAGCGCTGATGATTCTTCTATGCGAAGGAGTGCTCATGTGAGCATACCCCATCGAGGATTTGAGATTGAAGGGGAGGCCTTGATGGTTAACTAGCATGAAAATGACCCAATGATAGTATCCTAGGCCTTATCCTTCCCTGCTTGTGAAGAATGGAAAGTAGCTTTACAGAAAAAGTTGGAGCCCAAAAAGGCCAACCATGTCTAATACTTGGTTGATTTTTGGATGGACGCAAGACTATTGGAAATCAGTGGGTTTCCAGTTTCAAGCACAGACAGAAGCATAGAAAGGTATTAGTCTTGCATGGTAGCGAAATTCTACACCTACCAGTAGGGTGTGGACTATGATGAGAAATTCTCTCCAATGTTCAAGGTATACTTGCATCGATTCGACGAGCAATTATCCCCAATAGTCAGGGTAGTGAGGATTGTGTTGATTCGCTTTATATTGGCTATAGTAGCGAACATGGACCTAGAGCTCCGTCAGATGGACGTGGTGACTGCATTTCTTGATGGAGATATCTAAGAGGAGATAATACGAATCAACTAGAGGGGTTTGAGGCAAAAGGTCAAGCGCACAAAGGAGTGCAAGCTGACTAAGTCATTGTATGATCTTAACTAGTTCTCTAGTCAGTAGTATTTGAGATTTCATCAGGGTTTCATTTACCATGTGATTACGATGATCGATGAACAACATTGTGTGTACGCCAAGCGCTCTAGGAGAAGACTTACTAATCATGTCATTTTATGTAGACGACATACTATTGGCCAGTAACAATTCAGGATTGTTCGTATCCACCAAGAGTGGTTATCCTCTCAATCTGCGATGAATGATATTGGTGGGGCGAGTTGCATTCTCGTTCATTCATAGAGACTCTTGCATTGTCGCTAGAAGTTTGCATCAAGAAGATACTTGAACGATTCCATATGTTGGACTCAAAACCATATGATACTCATGTAGCGGGTGGTGAGACTTTTTTTCGAGCCTATGTAGGTGCCCCAAGATACCATAAAAGATAGACTAGATGACAAGAATACCCAATGCAAGGGAAGTTGTGAGTCTTATGTACATATGATGTGTACTAGACCAACATATTCTATGAAGTCAGATTAGTTAGTGGATTTTAGGCAAATCCTTGTTACGGACACTAAAAGACAGTCACGAGGTTACTTAGGTATCTCAAAATGGATCAAGGACCACGTGTTGTTCTATCAGAATTTGTAACTTTGACTTGTCACATACACTGATGTGATTAGGGATGGGAACCTAGACACACGCAAATCCTCCTCACCCTACGTTGTTTTCACGCTTGGTGGAGAGGCCTTCACATGGAATAGCAATAAGCAATATTGTGCCGCTGTGTCGAGGATGGAGGCGGAGTACGCTGCATGTTCTGCTGTGGAGCAGAATTGTGTTAGGTTGAAAAGACTTTTGGTCAGCTTAGGAGTTGTTGAAAAATCTACTACCTTTTATTGTGATAGTATGGCAGCCATAGCGGAGTGCTAATGAACCAAGGCACCAAGGTAAATCCAAACACATATGGATAAAGTACCATTTCATTATGGATGTGGTACCCACCTAAGAGGTAATCTTGGAGTGTATCCTTACAGGCCAAAGGGTGGCTCACCCATTTCCGAACCACTTGTAAGAGTTCTCTTTGTGGATCATGTTAGAGAGTTGGGAATCGTCAGTTGGTGACTTGCTATGTGATTGATGAATATTCGAGACATTGACATTTGGATTTTTAATTGGATTTTTACTTGGTTAGTATGCATGTTTTGTTTGGTACGTATGTGATATGTTGTATTTCCCATAATAAAATTAAGCATGACACGCAGACATTGCGATTGACGCACTCACACGAGCAATCAAATTTGGCGTCGTAGATGGTGAGCAAAGATGAGACAAATTCCTCATTACACTAGAACGCTGAATGGAATGATTCATTTGTAGTCTTGGATAAATGCCAAGATGAGGGTGCGCACCCAAAACATGGTGAATTCCCTTAAGCCATGTAAGTTGTTGAAAATCCAGCGATAACTAATTTTAGGGTGCATTCATATGTTAAATTTCGGTACTCGGGTTTGGCACTAGAGGGCGACTTAACAAGAATCTGCATAGTGGTCCTTATGAGATATTATGAGATAATACATGCGCTCTAGTGGGAGTTTAAGCACTATGACGTATCTTTCCATAAACACATGCTAAAGAGCGACATGGGATGGTGAGTTGAGTAGTCCAATGACTCTTCACCGTGTGAGACTTGTTGATCATCCGAGTATGATTGACATTGTGTACCTTTACTACTCTTAACTGCATCGTGAAGAGACGGATTGGTGGTGCTACTTTGGCATGGCACCTACAGCTCATGAATTAATGATTCGGCCTTCCGGACATCACTAGGAAAGCAGCCAATCCGGATTCAAGCGACACACATGGGAAGATTCGCATTGCATCACACTATGTTAGTTCATAGGGCCCGCTTGTGAGACCCATGTGGGGTCATGCAAGTTTTGAATAAAGCACTAGCATGTTAGACGCATTCGAGTATCGTCTGTGGGACTAGACATGTTCATTGTTTATGAGATGGCATATGATAGAATATGGGGGATACGAGAGTTAGACTATGCATTATCTTTTTAGAGGTTGAGTCTTCCTGCGCTGGCTCAATGAGTTTGGTGTATGGGTCTCCAATAATGCAGGTACTCTAATTAGTCGCACGACACTACAGCACAAAGTTCTTGTCGATGTTGTTGGAGATTGAGGAAATTGTTAGAGTTATGCACAGCCCCATGGAAGAATGGGAGATGTTCGATATATTATATGAATTTATATGATACACCCAAAGGGGCTACACTGTAATTTTTATAAATGTAAGGGAGTTAACATCGTAAACCCTAGAGGTGTCTGTGTTGCAAATAGGTATAATATATTATATATATAGATTGTTTTTACACGTATTTGAAAGGATATGAGACGACTATAGTACGATTCGTAAACTCTCTCTACGATAATTCTATCTTACACATCCAATGAGCGTGTGTGGATATCAATGTTCGCTCAAGATGTTCTCATTTCTGCTGGGAGCTAAAGCATGTGAACATCAATGCCATGTATCATCACGCTTCCGCTACTAGTATCATATATCATGCTAGGTATGCATGTAGATTTTCCAACACAGACTCTATGTGTCTATGTTAAAGGTAACGGGTTCTTAGTTCTCACCGTTAATAACATTCTCTCCCTCGTTACATGTATAATCTCAAAACTATTTTCACACTCGAAACAAAACAATGCACGTGAATGCCGCAAAGCTGAAAATTTGCACTGAGTATATAAATGTTCAACCAAAACAAATGGTCATCAACTAATCACACTTAGCTTTTCTATCGAACTAAAGCTTTTAGTGTATATTAAAGTTTACATTCAAAATAAATGTTTACCCCACATATTGGATGAGCAACACAATTATGTTCCCATAAAACAATAATGGTATAATGCAACGCGAATTAAATACTAAAATAGTAAAATGTAATTATGTTTTGTTCAAAAAATAACGTAATCGTGTTGGGTTTTAACTCTGCAATTGATGATCTAGTACTAACTAATACTAATTTGTTTATGGCAAAGTAATCAGATTATTAGGAATAAAAGACGTAGTTGTACACTCTACTTTTAACTATAAAAAATGTTTTAGAAGGAGCGTGCGTGTTGATGCGGAACTAAACAAAGTCTTTTAACCAAATAATTTGGATCCACTGTTGGAGACAAACCATAGGATGAAAGAAAAAGGATTAGGAACCTTCTTTTACTAGCTTTTAGTTTTTTGTTAACTCGTAGAGTTCACACCAGCGGCGCCGCCATCTCTCCGGCCACCCTCAGGACAATCTCTGGCAACCCCCACCTCCTCCTACAGCCTTTTGTTGTCAACTCCAGGAAACAAAAGATAAAACCATCATATGTTGCTCCTGCTTTGTAATGCCGTAGCTTTGAAAAAATGCCAAAATGTGTCTTTTGCAAAAACTGCTTTCAATCAATAAAGCAACCTAAATATATGAAGAGAAGTAACTCATCAAACATGTTTTGATTTAAGACATTATATTGAACTTATCCATTGAATCAGTTCGAGTTGTTATTGGAGTAGGATTAACTGATGACAAACACGTGATACACAGTTGTGTGTTCTTATATCCGGTACAAAGTTGGTCACCAGCCTATCGATCTGACTGTTACATCTTGTAGTAGTAAATAGTAATGGAGAGCTGTAACTTAAATAAATTCCCTATACTATTATGTGAGCAGTTGAAGTACTGAATGGTGAATACTAAGATCGATAATACTAATATTTTGAACTAAAGTGAAATTCAGTGAAAATTTTGAAAGCCTGCTAAGTTATGCAGTAGTGCTTTCCAACTAATTAAGTTGCTATGTACGGTTAGATTTCAAATGGCGCCTTTTCTTTTTCTCAAGATTTTAACACTGGAATAGTGGAATCGAACTCTAGTTTATGTGAAATGTGACAACGAACGAGACTCACGTATGCTTGGTGTGGAAACATCTGATTTTTCTCATTTAGATCACTTAGGCTTTCGTTCAAATTGACAAATTAACTTGCTATTTTTGAAAACCATGCGGCATCCAAAACTTTACTACATAAACCTTTTTTTATCTCATGAAGAAAGGGAGTCTGTCACTGTGGCGTAGCCATGAATTGGCCAAGAATGAGGCACAGTTTAAAATATCTGCCAAGATAAAGAAGGTATTTGCGTTTATTAAAAACTTTTGGGGGAAGTGACCCCCTTGCAACCGATAGGCTCCGGCCCTGGTCTCTAGTTTACTCGCCCTTTAGGATCAATATGTTAAATATTTCTTTGTTTATCTTATGTGATTTTTCATGATTCGAGCTTTTAACTCATATTGAAACGAATGACAAGCCAGAGAATCATCATGTTTTCTCATTCTTAACACAGTATTTCGAACATATATATTGTGTTGGGAGTTTTTAGTTTTCTTGGTGTATATACATGAACTGACTTTTGTCTTCTTAGATCGTCTTACGTAAATCAGCAGTAGAGTTTGAAAACGATTAACCTTAATGCCATGTTTAACCGTCCACAGTTACGTGTCAATGTAGCTAAACGACCATTATTTATACAAAACATGTAACTTTCAGATGGCATTCACTGTGAAGATTTGGGTATCGACGAATAAATGTGCAGGTGACATTTGGAATTGGGGACCAAAAATCCACTACTAACTAATCTCCAAATCATAAAGTGATCTACAAAATGTGTTAATCTTTCCATTTAATCTTTGATTTGCCAGCCATATGATCTTCTGTTGATAGTCAAAGATCGAAAAGCTCGTAACAACTCATCAAGTCACTAACAAGATGTTATTAGGACAAGTAATGCCTATCTAGGTAAAACTTGATTGATCATCTAGTGTAAATCTGACAAAGTGAACTTTATTTAATGGGTGTAACTATTTTAATTGCTTTTAAATTTTAGTGGTTAATTAGGAAAGTGAGATGGATCTACTTAAGAAGATAAATATCAATTAAGAAAAATTGGATACGTTGATCTCTGTACAATATAATCTTGTGTATTAAGTACGAACGACGATGAATTTGATCACCCCTAAAGCTAACAGTACTTAAAGAAGAAGAAAAAAAAAAAAAAAAAGAGGCCTTATATTCAATAAGTTTATCAGAAAATAGAAATTCTGTCATAAAAAATAGTGTGAGAAGTTAGGTTCTACGAATGTGCTCAATATATGTCATCACAGTCGATATTTTCGAATAAATTTACTATGAACTAAAATATAAAAGTTGTATGATTCTAGGTTTCAATGATGTTGAATTGCAAAAGATGTGGAAAATTCTCACCCGTTACACTTAAAATGTGTTTACTTCAGATTCACTTGCGCATCACACAACAAACAATAAAATGCATCTGATTTTAATTTGATTAGCTCTCTACACTTCCACATGTTATCTTCGAGATCACAAATCTTCCATTATAAACCAAATCTTCAGATAATTGTTCTTGCCTAGTAAGATCATTCCGCGTGTTTTCAAGTTTCTCAGAGTCCTCTTCTCCAGTGTTGACGTTTCTCTTATTCCTTCGTATTCCGCCTGCGTCAATCAGAACAAAAGCAACAAAGAAAACAACTAAACAAAGACTATGCATAGTAACAAGGAAGAAAAATGGGGAATCTGATGATAATACTAAACATGAAAGTACAGTGGTATTGAAAAGGAACTGATTTAGATAGTTCATGAGCTTAGTCTAGATACAATGTCTTGTAATAATTAATTTGGAATTATTCTATTTCTTTCTTCTAACTTCCCCTCTTTTTGTTGTTGTCGTTGTTTTTGAGTTAATATACAACAAGTGTACATGCTTGCACATAAGTTTCATTATTAATTTCGATTGAACAAGTAACAATGACTAGGATAGGACCCCTCTAATGCCTGCCTGGTGCATAGTCCACTTATATATGGCATATACTATTTCATTCTCTTTTAGCAATGATTTTTTGTTATTTTCTGTGAGCTTCATTTACTTTAAACACGTGTTTTTTTTCCTAGTTAAGAAAGTAGAATGTACTTGATCTGCAAGTGTGATTAGTCAGTTCATACGATGTTAACTTGTCGTTATGACGGATTTAAGAAAAAGTCCCACTTAGATGTGGGAAGAGTTAAGGTTAGTTATATATACGTGCTGATTTCTCAAAGTTTCACTATTGTTTTTTTTTATTGTATTTTATAATACATGTCGTTTTATAAGTTTTTGCATTATTTTTTGTGATTTGTTTAAGTATAACCTAAATTGTTACGCAGAGCTAATATTTTCTGTAAATACGGCAGTGCTAATAAATCATTATCGAAACATGTTAATCTTGAGAACTAGTTAAATTTGTTATTGTAAGTTAAAAATTACAAAAGTATTGTGCTTTGAAGAAACATGCCAAATGACGCGACTAAAAAATATATTGGCATTACAAGTACAATTTGGCATATGTGTGTGAACTCAAGCAGTGGTTCCCAAAGAAGAACATGTACACAAATAAGTGAGACAGAACTTTTTCTTTCTCTCTATGCCATTGGGGACATCTGGTTGGTGAAATCCCCAACAAGATCATGCCTTAAACCTATAGAAAACACAATGGCAATGTTGTTATGTGAGACAAAAGACAATTAAATACAAATTAAGCATAACTTTAGTACCCACTAAAGTATATTTAACAAGCATGGAAGCTCAAAACCATTGCATTTGGCCAGTTAAGTTTATTCTAATAATTTTCATTTTACGCGTCACTAGAATGTGTATTCGAAAATTGTTTCATTACGAAAAGTTGATTAATTATATAATAGAGTTATAAATCATCTTTTTTACTAATTATATTAGTGAATGTAGGCTTCAACTCCTAGCTAGGTTGCCTATAAAGTTTATTGAGACCTTCTCGTTGGTTGACCATTCGTGCATTCTTAGGCTTACTTGTCAACAAAGGAAGCTATTGCTTTCCTGTTTACAAAAACTTATCTTTCGACAAGCTTTTTACACAACTAGCTGATTAATGGGTTGTCGCAATCTTCTCAAAAGACCATGGGACTAAAGCTTATCTTCAATCAAAATATAACAACTGACGGAAATAGGAACTTAAATGAGTCGATGTTTGTTGTCTAAATAGTTATAAACAACTGATTCGGTATCTGCCTATATGCATGGTGCTCATTCCCATTATGAAGAATATATGCCTCCATATTCTAAGTATTTTTAAATGACTACAAGAAACCTACTATTCATATCTGATCGAATCGTGCTTTAAAATGTTCTGATTCGGGAGATTGAACTAATAGTACTCCATTTTTTCCTAATGTAAGCCCCTTCTAGTTCCGTGACTTTCATGATAAGCTGCCTTAAAAGACAAATCTTCTGGTATCGTATTTTTAGGTCATTTAGATTAGGACATTCAGTTTGAAGAAATCTAAGTGAAGCTAAGCCCATATGCAACTATTAATTTATAACTCAGACTCATTTACATGTAGAGCCGCACAGGCATTGACGTTTGTCCAGTCTCACTGCACAGGCACTTATATATTCTTTCTTATGGAATATCTCTTGCTCATTTAGTGCCATTTGTCTATGCTATAACGAATTTACAAATAACACTGTCATATATAATAGTAAGAGTTAAAAGTTTTAGGCTGGTGGCACTTGACCCTTTGCCCTTTTTCAGACATTTATGATGCTATTTCACTTACAAAACATCGAAATTAATTATTAGTCTTTTTGTAATGTTGTAGTATGTGCTTCAAGGTATCACATTGAACTTGCCTAGATTAGCTTATTTAAGATTTTACGAAAATTCAGATTATTAGAATGAATGATTAAGAGAACTAGAGAGGGTGTATTGTTTTAGACTCAACCACTCGTTTTAACAATCTAAAATCTCAAATCTTAATTAAGCTCATTCAAACAAGAGTCGTTGTAGAAATAATGAAGAATAATATTGTCTTTGCATAAAATACGTAAAACATTTACTTGGTCTTGTCCAGAAAGTGTGAATTATACCCAGAAACAAGTGGATGCCTTCAACATTCACCTAGTAGACATCAAATTCTATGAACACCGTGAAAAAAAAAATAGTTTTAAAATAAGATGGTCAACTCAAGGAGATAAAAAACAAGGTCAAACTAGGGAAATGTTGACCCGTTGATTGAAGTGGCATTTCCATAGAAGTATGGATTTATGGCAATCCTAGGTTGGTAGGTGATAAAGAATGCCATGTCTTTGTAATCAAGCTCATTCCATAAGTTGAATAACAAGCTAGCTTAAAATAATAATGTCAACCTAATTAGTAATACAAACTGAAGAGAAATAAGCACTTAAGTTGCTAATTAACCTAATTATTCACAGAGGTGGACTTGTAACATTTCAAAAAGTCCTACTTTGTTTACATTAGAGAATTGTAGTCGTAGTAGTAGTTGTCTCAATTTTCCCAACTTACATTGCTTATTTAGGTCAACAACATTGAAGTAGAGAAATGAGAGACTTCAACTTTCAAACCATTTGAATATATCAACTCAATTTGGCAATCAAATCAGTTTTAGAAACTATTACATCAATCTTTATCAACAATATTCTGGCCTTTTGGGAGTTGTTGTGTATGTAATATTTGAATGTGATATGTATAAATGCTTTGGTACAATTCCATTAAAGAAAATTAATGAGTTAGTTTTAGGTACAAGATCAGCTGATAGGGATTTGTAATCTTGAGTAAGAATTATTCACATTGGTTATATATGAATGTACATGAGTAAGCTAGGTTCAGTGTATGATTACGGCACGAATCAAAGTTGACTTTCCAGTCCGTTTGAAGTTTGGCTCGTTCTACTCCATAGTAAAATTTAAAAACGCGTGATTACGCCAGATAGTTCAAGTAACACGACGGTATAAAGGAAGGAATTCATTAGGAATTAAGAAGCATTGTCAGGGGAGAAACCCCATTGCCATCCAACAAAATGACCTCTCCAACAAACACAGGAGGGTTACAAAACCAATTGTTCGAGATAATCTCATTAGAAGACAGTTATTATAGCTTAGTGACTTTGTTGCAGTTAGTGCAATACTGCATGACATCGCGTCACTTGATTAACGATCCAACACCGAGAGCAAATTATATGTAATCTTGAAAAATAAGTGTCCAAGATTCGCGACACAACACAGTAATAGCAGTCTTATATATTAAGATCTTCAATCAACCGGCATAAATAAGTAGTCAGTTATTTGTCATTTGATCGTTGTGTCCATTACATTTCGAAATATTTATAAAGTCTCATCTCGAAAGCTTCAAGTTTATTGCAATGTTTTAAATTAACAAAGCTAGTCAATTTACTTAGAGTTCAATGAAATAATGTTTGCAAAAAAAAAAAAAAAAAAAAAAAATGAAATAAGTCATTGTGTGTGGTGTACAATATAATTTGATTCCGAGTGTTTAACCGTGTCTTTTTATTTATTTTTTTTTATTTATTTATAGAAACCAGTGATATAGAAAGTAGCCCATAAATAGGTCCAAAACCTCTGTGGAGAGTACATCTATGGCCCATTCAGGTGGGAAGAAAAACCAGAAGACACTAGTTTGGAAGTCTAGAGCCTTTTGGGCTATCGTATGAATTGTGTCTTTTATGAGTGTTTGGTCGAGTTTTATACTAGTAACAATTCCATTTTTCTAAAGTACACCGTCAACTCAATTTTTCCTCTAAAACCATCAATTCATACGATATATTCTATATTCATCCCAAAATCGAACTTGGAGGTTTTGATAATTTAACCCAGTAGCCTCTTTTTCAAACACACCCAAGAATAGCACCAAAGAAAGAGAAACGAAACACTTTAAATTTCTAACGTCAAAAACTGACATAGCAAGAAGAATATAAAATATATATATTTTTATGAATGTGTACGGGTGGAGTGGTGGACTACTATACTGGGCTCATTTTCGGTTGGGCTTTCACTGTATATGGGGTTAGCCTACATGTAGCATAAAGGGCTGAGTAAGAGTCACTACTTTTGGGTCAAATAAATGGGGTCGGAACTACATTAAGTGAACATAAATTATGGCAACTTTGTTGTCATTAATTTACGGGTAAAAGATAAAAACCAACGCTTGTGTATGGATTATATACAAATACATCTCTCATGGTTGGGTATATACAATTTGGTCCCCTGCTAACGGAACATCAGATGCCACATACCACCATTCCGTTATGTTCCATCCATAAGTCAATTTTTAGTATTTTTCTTTACTATTTTACCCTTAATTTGAAAAAAGTCTACTATACCCTTACCCAACTAACAAAAATTACACCACTCACCATCAATCCTAAGAAATTTGAAATGAAGAACACCACATTCATGTCTAAAACAACAACCTCAACAAGAATCGTATTTTTACAACGAACATAAATCCTTCAATTAATTAGACACAATCCAAACAAAAACCCAAAAATTGATATATTCCTTAGCAGATATCAACAAGAACAGCATCTATTTAGCACAATAAGTTGCTGCAAAGTAGCTGAAAATACAACAAAAAAGACGAGTCGAGATTCTCTGTATCCTTTATGTGTATCCTTCCATGTATCCTTACTATAATTGGTATATTTCATATTATTTTATTCGATTTGATAGAATTTTGAAACAATTAAGTTGAACTAAAAAATAAGAAATATACCAATCATAGGAAGGATACATGGAATGATACACACAAAGGATACAGAGGATCCGGAAAAAAGACACCCCCCCCCCTCTCTCTCATTCTCTCTTGCTCTCTCTCTCTCTTAGTTCAGTATTCCTTCAGCGCCATTAACGATCTATCTTCAAAGACTTCATTTCCCATTTCTCTCTTCCGATCTCTCTGTGGGAAAACTCAATCTCCGCTTCCTCACCACTTCTGCGCCTAAACCGTATATTCATTCAACCTCGTCACCATTTCTGTGACTGAACCCTATTTGCTTCCTTCAACCTCCTAACCATTTCTGCATCTTCTTCTCATTCCTCTACCTGAGACCTAGTCGCTGGAAAAAGTAGAGGACGAAGGTATCTGCCAGGAAAACACAGTAAGTTGTGTTGATTGGGTGAATCGATCTTCGCCACTCACAGAGGCGGCGGTCTGTGAAACCGGCTCTGGGAAGCGTGTAACGCGACGGCAGCAGCGGCGGAGGATTCAGGGGTTATACATGGAACGACCCATGTTCCATCCTCCTCTTCTCTTACCACAACTCGGACACCACCACCACCCGTAACTGCGAAAAACGTCACCACTGACAACAAATCAGAAACAACCGCCAGTAACCAACCCATATATGCAACCTCAACGCCACAACCAACCATATCCTCATACCAACCCACACCCTACAACCTCGGGGTTTGAGTGCTCCTCGAACTAACAGTTTGACTAGCTTTGGATCTTAAATTTTTGGTGGGTGGGTAAGTCAGTGAGGGTGGAGGAGTTTGGGAATTAGTTAGGTTTGGGTGGAGGAGGTGGTAGTGGTAGGTAGGTAGGTAGGATGATGTACAAAATCCGGAATAGCGATGTAATTGCCAAAAATTGGGTTTAACCATCGTAATCTAGGTAGCAGTGGGTAGAGGAGGTCAAGAGAGAGAAGAAGGAAGATAAGGGGATGATGTTGGCGGATGAAAATGTTAGGTAAGAGAGAGAAATATTAGGCTAAATATACAAGTGATAATTCTGAAATATTTCAAGGGCAAAATTGTCTTTTTACTCCATCCGTTATGGTTTTCCGTCAGCAGAGGACCAAATTCTATATACCCAAAAAGGAGGGTTTGTATATAATCCAATTGTAACTAGGATTTTCCAAGATCATAGTCAAACAGAATATGAAAACTGAAGCCCAAATAGGGGAGTGATAAGGTAATGGAGTCAAATAACAAACAAATAGAAGTTAAATCAACCATGAAAAGGAAATTCGGTGAAAAAGAGACCATAGTAGCCATGCTTGTGGGTTACTCAAAGGTGAAGGAAAGAGAAAGTGCAAAAATCCAGAAAATGACAATGAGTTGACCTATCTGTCGAAGGGTGACCTTAGCATGCAAATGGAAAAGGGGGAAGAGGGAAACAACAAAGTGAAAGACATGACAATTGAAACAGCACAGGCTGTATTACGTCCCTACCAATCCCAATGATTCTCCTAATTTGGATCCTTTGTAACATTCTCACTCAAAGATCTCGCAAGAGAAAAAATCACAAACATTGTTTATCTACTGGAAATAAAATTGTGCGGTGTAGAACAGAAACAGTGAAGTACATGATGTGGTTGAAACAATGGTATTGTGATGAACAGTGGGGTTTCGCACTCCTCTGGGATGAATTGGTGGAGGTGGTGATACAATCGTACTCAATGTTTCACATCGATTGTTTTTTTAAAGAAGACAATGAATAAATCTTGGAAACTAACTAGGTTCTATGGGGACCCAACAAGAAAGGCAAGACATAACTTGTAGACTCTTACTAGATTGAACACCCCCTACCCCAGAATATGTTGTGGTGTGTGATAGGATACCTTAATGCGGTAGTATCGAATATTGAGAATGATGGAGGACTTGCTGTTTTGAATAACAATGAAGACCCCTTTAAAAAAAGCCCAGGTGGACGATGGTATAACAGACATGTGGTTGTAGGCACGCCTTTTACGTGGTCAAAAAATCAAGTAGGATATGAGAACATAAGAGAGAGACTTGACCGAGTTGTGGCATATCTCTAATTGAGATACATATATGGGAATGTTGTAGTTAATCACTTGGCTGCACCCACTTCAGACCATGTCCCTCTAAACTCACTATTACATGAAATGAACGCCCGCTGTTATATAGAAGGAAGACATATATTTCACCTTGAAACAATCGGGATAGATCAAGGTGCATATACATAAGAAACTCGGGAAGGGTGGGCAAGCTACAATACCTCGAAACCACTGGTAGATAGGAACAATTTCGTCTCGACTAGGCTGCAGCATTCGAGCACAACCACCTTTGGGAACGTATTGAGACAGGTAAGTAGTATTCGCGGGGAGATAGATAGTCTCCAAAAATAATGACAGAACCAGCAAGTGAACGAGATGACAAAAACAACGAAGCGAGAAATAAATGTGTTACTATATAAGGAGGAGGGTGAGTAATTGTGGAGACCATGATCAAGGGTCGAATGGCTAAAAATGTGGACCAAAATACATGATTCTTCCACCATAAGGCCTTAACAAAAAAAGAAAGAAACACCATCCATTGTGTTTGAAGACGGAACCAAGAGAAAAGGAAAATGTGCATGTCCTGGAGAAGTATTTCAAGGACATTTTATAACACCCCTTGATTTCCAAGCTTTTCGTTCTGCACCGGAGAGCCCCGGAGGGTGCTACTCATAATGAACTGGCCGAAATCGAGAACAAACATTACCTTAGTTACATATTACATGCTTTAAAACAGTCTCACATTGTCTTAAACATTATTACGAAAGATCCAAATCGTATAGAGTTCAACTTTACTAAGAGTGCGGGTAAATACTAGATAAGTATGCGTTTTCCCCTCCTATACCAAGCCTTCTTCGTCTAGGCCTGCGGTGGGAATAAAACAGGAACCGCAGTTTTTCTAAAGTCAGCAATGAAATACTGGGTAAGTAAACACCCAAGCTTGTAAACAGATTATGAAGCATATTTTTCCTCGAAAACAATCATAAAGAAAAATGAACAGTAACTAAAGATATTCTTGAAGAATAAAGTATGAATACTGGTAACACATATGAAATTCTCTTCTTTTACCTTGCATCTCAATCTTCATCTTATATGTCAAACGGGGAATACCATTCTCAATCTATCTCTTCTTTCCTTTTATGAAAATCTCTTTCTCAAAGAACGTCATATTATTAACTTGTTGATATGGGGAAGATCTACTTTCACTAAGCTACCAAGAACTTAAGTGCCGGCACCCCCCTAAGACTCCTCGTGGCCAGAGAGGTGAGTACATGGAGCGACCCGGCAGTTTGCGACCGGGTTAAAATAATACGGTTCGAGTGACCGTAGTCAACATCACCAATCTAGAAATAATATAACGATCCACGCACAACTCTTTCCACTTTATGTTATAACGGATTATCATTTTCGTGTGGCATTCTCAAACATCTATTTCAAAACATAATCAAATCTCAATTAAAGCATGGAAGTCATAAAACATATTTTGAGACATATTATAAAATCATATTTCGACACGAAATAAGTTAGGCACGCTAGACTTGGCATGTTTACTCACCTCAGTCCGATAGCAAATAGCACGTTCTAGGCACTACGAATAGACATAGTCCCTGTCTACGAAACCGTCACCTACAAATTATATTTCTAAATTAAACATGAGTCTAACTATGCAAGTATAACACTATAATTTCTAGCCAAAGTCCTACTTGATTTGAGATTGACCCGCTCCCCATTTAACAAAGCTATTCCAAGTTACATTTTTTTAATAATGCTTTGCAAGTTACACAATTATCGTTTACGAAAGCATACTCATAGATTCATTTATTACAACGACATTTGTTCCTAAAAAGCTTCTCAATTTATTTCATATTTCTGAAAGAGGCTATTCTTATAGAAATTTTCATATTAAAAGAAACATGTAATAATAGTGAAATAAGAGAGTAAAATTTGTCAAAATTTAGTTGAAGAAACGGTTATTGAAATTATAAAGATTAAAAGATATTTAAGAGTAGTGAATTTCTAAGAAAACTATTTCTAAATACTCAGCCCAATCTAACGATGTTTATAAACTAGAAAATATAATCTTTACAAGTATTTAAATAAACAGAACCGAGGGTTAAATGATTAAACACAAGATTCGTTTACTTTTATAAAAATATTTCTAGTATAATTTTAAAATAGACATTCTGTACACTATTTCAATACGCGGGTTACATTTCTGGAACGAGGACGAAAACTATTATTTTTAAAAAATATTTTTAATCTAAAATTTTTGTTTTTATTTTCATTTAAAATGTAACGTTTAAGATAAAGACAAGAAGAAACGCTCAAGTTTTATTCAAAGACAGGTAGTACGCCCCTCCTACTCACAAAATAGATTCATTAAAAGTCACAAACCTCCCCTAACAGTTTCCAAAATGATAACAGTTCCCTTACACCTATATGTAAAAGACACTTTCACCCCCTTACATGAACTATCAAATTGATCGATCCAAACATGGAATCGAGCCTCAAGTTATAATTTTGATTATCTAAAACGAAAAATTAGAGGATTTAGATCTTACTCGCCCCAAGAATCGCGAGAAACGATCGAGAAATGGGTTGTTTTGAGTTCGTCGTCGAGGTGATCGGAGGTAGATTTCGCCTCCGGCGATAGAGGCCTTCCTAGCCTCCTTGGTCGCTCCCATGAGTCTCCTTGAACCTCCAGGAGACGATTGGTACCGATTTTAGGGGGTGGGTAACGCTATTTTGGTTGGGATCCAATTTCGCCGGAAATATGGAGGACCGACGGTGGTGGTGGTGGTCCATTGCTGCGGAGCTGCTGTTGGAGCCTCTTCTTGGTCGTGATGATGAGAGGAAGGGGGGGAGAGAGAGAGCGACGAGCTCTATAAGAATAGAGGGAGAGAGGGAGCGACGGCCGGTGGTCATACCCTTCGGTGATTCTTGCCAGGTGTGGGTCTGCGGCGGCGGCCTCCTCAGGTGGTGATGATGTGGCGGAGATAGAGATGGAGCAGAATGATATGGAAGCAGAGAGGTGAGGGAGATAGAGAGAGAGGTCTCAGTGGTGGTGGTGGTGTCCGAAGATGGTGAAGAGGAAGAAGATGCTTAAGAAGAAGAAGGGATGAGATAAGACAAAAGTCTTCTTGTTTAACGGGAGAGCATCTGCAGGTGTTGGAGAAAGGGAAACAAATTTGTTTTTGTTTATTTTTTTATTTCTTCTTTTATTTATTTGCTTATGAGGTTTTTAAGTTTCTATAAAATATAATGTCTACCCTCCAATCTAACTAGTTTACACTTCCTGAAACTACAGTTACATCCCCTCTCTCCATATATTTCTGAAAACTATATCCTAAACTTATGAATAGCCACCAAATTACCCGTATAATAAATATGAGGTATTACATCCTTCTCTCCTTAAACAGAGCTTCGTCTTCAAAGCTAAAACAAAATAGTAAACCATACAGCAGTTCTAACCATGTAATGGTAACACGAAGTGGTCTCATGAAGCAGTTCTAACACAGGGTGACATCCTCCCCCCCCCCCCTTAGAGGAGTGAAGTCCCAGGAACTCAATATAAGTTGTGACAATGGATGGTCATACATGTCGAATATAAATCGTGGATACTCTTCTTTAGTTGTAGCATATGGACCCTACCACTCTTGTCCTATAGTGAATCATTCTTTGAAATTATGTCTATCTTCAAAAATGGATTGAGCCAGAAATTAAGGCATCCCCTAAGATCCTACGGCTTTAAATGACATTTAGAAGTCGCTTTCCTATTTCTATTTTTTATCGTTTGTTAGTAACCTCTTTCTCAATGGAATCTAGGTCATCTAACCATACACGAATCATCCGGTCGGGTATTAATTCACCCAAATACAAAGTAAGACATTTCCTCCATTAGCCCTTTCCTCAGATAACCCATTTCAAAAAGGCTTCTAAAGAACATTTATATCTGTTGGTTCCTAAATTGTATTGCCTCCGAAAATCGTTGATAAGAGGATGAGCATCCAATTACCCCCAAAGTAACTATTTAGTGACAAGACTTTAGTTTGTACACTTCTAATGATAAATCGTACTAATCACCTCAAGCTGGTATATGCATCATAATTCAGTAGACGAAGCCTAACATGCCAAGTGACGATACTGCTGCAGCGAGGTATCCGAAGATCTCGTTAATCTACTAAAGCCACCTGTAATGTATATTCGTTACCATCAGTAATCTAGGACAAAAGAAGAAAGGAACTAGGATGCACTCCCATGATAAGGATCGCACAATCCCGCGGGTTACCCGTTGTAGATAGTGCTTTCTGAGTAGACAGATCTTGGCCACGTGGCAATCATCTAGCACACCATATTGTGCTCCACACACACTGGATCACCAGTCGCGCTGATCCACGTGGGGCTGCGAGACAGGGCCCTCGCATACCACTGCACGGGACTTGTAGGGACTTAGTGGTTTGGAGGCTAGAGTAAGTCCTGTCGCGTGCGAGCCAAGCCCGCACGCGACCTTTAGTAACTGCTTTTGAGAGATTTATGGCACGAGCTCCATAAACCCGGTCAATCCGGTCAAACCCGGTCAACCCCATAACGGTTCCGGTATTCGCGCATAACGTGCTGTAACGGTCCCTATATACGCGGACGAACGTGCCGTTGTGGTTAAGCTAATTAAGCCGCCATTGATGGGCGCATTAACCACACTACAACGGTCACATTCTCCGTTATATATAGGACGTTAAACCTTCCATACAAGGAGGACACACCAGACATACGCGGAAGCTCTGCCAAACCCCTGTCTCTCTCTCAGACATTACTATTGCCTTACTCTGTCCCTACACAGAACCCAACACCTCCTGTGCCATTTTCTATTCTCTGCTCTTCGTGTACACGAAGTTCTCTCTGCAGGATTCTCTTGTACACATTTTGATGAACCCGACGTGAACTTACCATTGCAAGAAGCCATGTCTCAGGAGGATGATGTCAGTAACAGATTGCCTTCCACGGAGACCGCCTCAGGAGAGGAGACTCGCCGTACTCCTACAGCCGCCGGTGAAGCTCCGACCTTGGAAGCCTTGGGCGCCACCATCCAGAGTCAGGCGAAGGCTCTCAAAGCTCAATCTGCGCAACTAGAACGGATCATGGCTGTTTTGGGGACTCTTGCTCCAAACCCCACACCAGCCACCGCTGTCTCTCAGGGAGGAGGAGCCTCCACTACTCAAGGATTGGGAGTGTCAACCACACCACCCAACCCTAATCTGCAAACTCCACCGGCGACTATACAACTACCCTCAGTTCAGGGGTCAACGGCTCAAATGCTGCCTCTCACTGCTCACACTCCTCAGCCTCCGGATTTGGTACCTAATCCAGCCTCACAGTATCCCTTGCCTCCTCCAACGACAATCTGGGGTAACGTGAATTCGCAATATGTCCCTAGTCCTCCTGCGACATATGTGTCGCCTCCGCCTGCGACGACCCCTCCTCCCGCTGCCGAGGGAAGTACTCCGGAGTGTATGACGTCTCAGCAACGACGCATAGACACCATTCTGGCTCACCAATCGTTCGCGGATACCATCATCCCGAAGCTTGAAAACGATCCGCCAATCCCACGAGAGATCTATCTCATGCCTAACCCTGCTGGGTACAAGGCTCCTAAATGGGACAAGTTCGAAGATGTCAATGGGAACGCCCATGAACATGTCATGCGTTTCATCGATGTGATGGGGCCGTATGGGGCTGATCCTAAGCTGCTGATGCGCGAGTTCCCGAAATCCCTGGGGAACGTGGCTTACAAGTGGTACAGGACATTGGAAGTCGGATCCGTGAAGACTTGGGACGACATGCTCCAGAAGTTCTACACCAAGTTCTTCCAGATGGAGGAAAAGGTGACGATGATTCATCTCTCGCGGATGTATCAGAAGCGCGAGGAAGATGGAATAACATTCATCAAGAAGTTCAGGGCCAAGTCCTTGGAATGCAAAGATGTGATACTCGAAAGCAGACTCGTGGAGATATGCCTGCAATGCATGCGGGACGAGAACAAAGGTATGCTTATTAACTTGCAAACACCTACGTTTTCTAAGCTAATCGAATGCACGAAGAATATCGAGCCTATAATGGAAAGGCAGAAAAAGAGGAACGCCCCTGAGCGACCCTCGGGCGGTACTACTTTCAAAATCGGGAGATTCAGCTACAAGAGGGGACGTGGGGCTGAAGTGAATACGGTCTCACCCCAAAAGCAGCCGAAGATAGTGAACTTTGACGAAACACCTCTGCCATGTTCGGTGGAAGAAGCAAGCAACCTTTGCAGGCAATGGCGTAAGGACGGTGTCCTACCGCCGCTCGAGAAGGCACCCTCCAGGGAGATGGTGAGGGACCCGAAGTGTGAATATCAAGGAAAGGTTATGCATCCCACGGCGGACTGCAAAAAGCTCAGAATCGTGTTTAGCCAAAAGATGAGGAATGGCGAACTGATCGTCAGTGATCAAAGGCACGATGTGCGCAACAATCTACTCCCTGCCCATGTGGAGCAAGAATCGAAGGGAAAAGAGGTTGCTATGATCTCAATTGTGGACCTTGAAGAGGTTGCAGAGGATGGTCTACCCATCATTGCCGAAATCCATGATGACGAGGACTACAGCATGGACACTGAGGACGAACGCGCAGACCGGATGAAGGGTTCGCACGGGTTCAGCAGGTTCTTCGATGAGATGAAATTCTCAGAAAAATGTCGGACGGAGATGACAATGGCGATCCTGAGGATAGCAGAAGATTACGAGGAGGATCTCGTAGTCTCCGATGGAAAAGTTGTCAGAGCATCTCCCCCTACAGAAAAGGTCATAACCTTCTCCACAAGCGATAAGAAGACAGATGCGAGCCACCAGAAGCCTCTGTATGTAACAGCCATCATCAACGGCGTTGAATTCAAAAGAGCGTTCGTAGACGGAGGAGCAGCAGTTAACGTTGTTTCGCTCCATACTCTGAAGCTAGCGGGAATTCCAGAGCACAAGATTGTCAAACGTCCATCCCCGCTGATGGGATTCGGAAGCGACTCCAAAATGACGATAGGATGGATCCGCCTGGGTGTCCAGATTGGCAAAATCAAGTGTTCAGCAAAATTGTATGTCATAGAAGCGAACACTACATATCATATGATCATAGGTCGAGCCTGGATTCATCGCTTTGATGCTGTCCCTTCAACAGCTCACCAAGTGATGAAAGCCATTTGGAATGACAGAATAGTCGAGATACCAGCTTCGACAAATCCATTCAACATGGATGAAGCGCATCTGAGTGAGGCGGTGTGGTTCCCCGAGATGGCAGATGAACAAACGTCGGGACCATTCAACCCCACTCCTTTGCCCCGATGGGAGGATATCAAAGATCAGTCACCTGCGGGAGTGATGGTGACAAAAGAGGATGCCAAGGAAAAGCCGCCTACGCGAGAAGAGGTGCCGCGATTGCCTACCAGCGAAAGAACGTGTACACTCTAAAAAGAATAGAAAAACATGATCCTCAAGGCAAGGAGATAGAGAGTTTCTACGCCAACGGGAAGAAGGTGCGCGGGGGTGTCCTCACGCGGGCATGGGGATATCCCTGAGCAAATCAACCAAATTGAGCAGGTTTCGGAGACAGACAAACCAATGCCGAGCACTATAGAAGAGAAACTCAAAGAAGCACCCGAATGCATGGAAGACAAGCCCAGACCACAAAAGCAGGAGCTGAAGGAGGTATTCCTGAGCCCAAGCGAAGAAAAGAAGAGGCCAGTCTTTCTAAGTGCGGACCTCACAGGCGAAGAGGAGGAAAGATTGCTACAACTCTTGACTGAGTACAAGGACGTATTTTCATGGGAATACGATGAAATGCCCGGCCTGGAAACGAGCATCACCATGCATCGCTTGGATGTGATTCCAGGATCCAAACCGGTAAAGCAGAGCACAAGAAGCTTTAGTCCGGAACTCAACGTGAAGATTAAGCAGGAAATTGTCAAACTCCTGGATGCCAAATTCATAGAGCCAAATCACCATCCCACATGGCTGGCTAACATTGTGCCAGTGGTAAAGAAGAATGGGCAGCTTCGCATTTGCGTGGATTTCCGGGATCTCAATCGTTTCTGCCCTAAGGACGATTTTCCACTTCCCAACATCGACTTGCTTATCGATTCGACTGCGAGTCATCGCATGTTCAGCTTCATGGACGGCTTCAGTGGGTACAATCAGATCAAGATGGACCCCGAAGATGCACGGAAAACCGCATTCATCACCCCGGTGGGAGTATTCAACTATACGGTGATGCCTTTTGGCCTCAAAAACGCAGGTGCGACTTACCAGCGGGCCATGATGGCCCTGTTTCACGACATGATGCACAAGGAAGTGGAATTCTATGTGGATGACTTAGTTGTCAAGTCCAAGGAGGAGGCAGACCATCTGGCGGATTTGCGAAAAGTGTTCAACATATGCAGACGCTTTCAATTGAAGATGAACCCCATGAAGTGCGCATTCGGGGTAACATCAGGGAAGTTCTTGGGATGCACAGTACATCGCCAAGGAATAGAGCCCGACCCTGCGAAAGTATCAGCCATCACTGGCATGACTCCGCCGCATAACCAGAGTGCCTTGAAAACCTTCTTGGGGAAACTATCCTATATGCGAAGGTTCATCCCAGCAATCGTCGAAATCACCTTCTGTCTCAGTGATCTTCTCAAGAAAGATGCTGTATACAACTGGACTGCAGAGCACGAGGCTCCATTCGGGAAACTAAAGGAATTACTGACATCGTCAAAAGTAATGATCGCACCTCAGCTCGGATCACCACTCTTGATGTATCTGACGTCAACCAGGAGGTCTATAGGAGCACTCCTAGATCAGGGGTACGAGGGTCAAGAAAGGCCAATCTATTACATCTCTCGCATCGTGCAACCCGCAGTATCAAGGTACACGGACATCGAACGCCATTGCCTTGATTTATTCTTCGTAATAGAAAAGTTGAGACACTATTTTGCTTCGCACAAAGTAGTAGTAGTCACCAAGAGCGATCCCATACGGTATCTTCTGACTCACACCACTCCTGGGGGAAGATTGGCAAAATGGTATATGACCATCTCCCAATATGACATCACATGCGTTCGGCCGCGGGCGATCAAATCGCAGGCGGTAGCGGATTTGCTAGCGCAGTTCCCCGATAACAGTCATGAGCCTGTGATTGAAGAAGAATGGAGGGACCTGAAATCTACGCAGTTGAGCTGCCCTATTGGACGCTCCATTCGATGGCTCGTCAACAAGGAAAGGTGGAGGCATCGGGATAGTCTTGACCAAACCAGATGGAGAGGTCATACAGATGTCCGCAAAGCTTGACTTCGCAGTCACCAACAACGAAGCAGAATATGAAGCTCTCATCGCGGGACTTCGCGCGGCAAAGGCCTTGGAAGTAAGCAATTTGACGGTTATGGGGGACTCCAAGCTAATCGTCAAATAAGCCTCGGGCGAGTATGGTTTGAAAGAGATAAACTTATTGCCCTATCGGACCTTGGTACAGAAATTGGTGCAACAGTTCTGCGACGTTAGGTACGAACATAAACCTCGAACGGATAATAGGCATGCTGATGCCTTAGCTACCTTGGGATCCAAGGTTAGTGCAGACAAATGTCCCGCAAAAATCTCTATTGAAGTGCGGACATACTCGGCGTTGACAAAAGACGCGTGCGACGATGAATGCATGGACGATGCGTACTGGAGAAAGTCAATCTTACGGGCCATCGCAGAAGGCACGAGCAGCGAGAACTGGGCATCCACAAAGGGATATTGCATACATGATAACACCCTCTATTACAAGGGCCCTGGCGGAATACTCATGCGATGCGTCTCCGAGAAAGAAGGACAACTGATATTAGAAAAGATTCACCAACATGCTTGTGGGGAAAGTGAGGTGTCAATCTACCGGAAAGCCCAAAGGTATGGCATTCATTGGCCGGACATGTCAACGGCCGCAGCGCTGATTCAAGGAAATTGTGAGAGTTGCGCACTGATCAGGGACTCTTTGTTCATTTCTTTGACCGATGATGATGCGGATTGGAGGAAACCACTCTTTGACTTTCTCACCCAGGGTACTGTACCCGAGTCGAGAGAAGAAGCCGAGAAATTAAAGAGTAAAGCAGCTCGATATGTGGTGCAAGAAAATCTGCTCTGGCGAAGAGGCCATGAAGGTAACTTGCTGCGATGTCTAGACAGCAAAGAAGCACAAGAAGTGATGGACCTTTCTCATCAGGTGGAACATCAGGGAGGTGCGAAATTATGCAGACAGCTCCTCTCGATTGGATACTTCTGGCCCACCATGGAGGCTGATTGTCGCACCAAAGTAAAACGCTGCCAGGAGTGTCAATTCAAAGGTAATCTAGTGCACGCCCCTGCTGTGGATTTACACGCGTTGGGAACACCGTGGCCATTTCATACATGGGCTCTGGATTTCGTTGGTCCCATTCGACCAACCTCGCACGGGAATCACTTCATTCTTACCGCGAATGAGTTGTTCACTAAGTGGGTAGAGGCGATACCGCTCAAGACAGCAAATGCGCTAGCCGTGGTCCATTTCATCCAAGAAAGCATCATATGCAGGTTCGGAATACCAAACACCATCCTTTCGAATAATGGCACTCCTTTTGTCAATCGCCAGGTGGCTGCAAAGCTAGCAGAGTACAACATCAGACAGATATTCTCCACTCCATACTACCCGAAGGGGAATGGGCAGGCGGAAGCAACCAACAAGACGTTATTGAGAATCTTGAGCAAGATGGTCGCAGATGACCACAAGAAGTGGGCTGATTCTTTGAATATAGCCTTGTGGGCCTATCGGACTTCTCCAAGGACGCCCACAGGGGCCTCGCCATTTCTTTTATGCTATGGAGCTGAAGCTGTGGTGCCTGCGGAAGTAAAGATTAACTCTACAAGGTTGGCTTTCCATGCATTATATGACAACCAACGTGATCATGACTTAGTCCTGCTAGAAGAGAAACGGGAGCAAGCTAAAAGGACTAACAAGCGGTACCAAGAAAGGATCGCTCGTGCGTACAAAAAAACAGTCCAATGACGAGATTTCGCAGTTGGAGATTTGGTCTTGCGTGCGTCTAACCATTGCATGCGAGAGGCAGCTCACCCAAAATTCGCAGCCAATTGGGAAGGACCCTTCGAAGTCACAGAAGTCTTCGACAGTGGCTACTGCAACATACGGAGGTTACATGGAACGACCTCAACCCCAAGCTCAGTCAACATGCGCTGGATTAAGAAGTATTATCCATAACTTCTCTCCTTACATGCGTTAGATTACAACGTCTGCTTCATGCTCTGTATTGCTATAGCTCGTACATCTTCTCTCCCATATGAGGGAATTGTAATCTTATCTCTCCCATATGAGAGTATTTCATAATAGAAAGACTTCTCCCAAATGAGAAAAACTTGATGCTTTCAGTTGTCTTTATTGCTCTGTCTATTTCATTATTCCCAGTAGTAAAAGCCTGTCCGCTGTGATAGCAGCCTATGCGAATGCGATCTTAAGTGATCTTTTTAAGCCTATCTGCCATGATAGCAGCCTACGCGAATACGATCTTAAATGATCTTTTAAAGCCTATCTGCCACGATAGCAGGTTATGCGAATACGATCTTAAGTGATCTTTTAAGCCTATCTGCCATGATAGCAGCCTATGCGAGTATGATCTTAAATGATCTTTCAAGCCTATCTGCCACGATAGCAGCACTATACGAATGCGATCTCAAAATGATTCTTAAGTCTATCTGCCATGATAGCAGCATTATGCAAAATGATCTTAAGTGACCTACAGAAGCCTATCTGCTGAGATGGCGCTCGTACTTTGGTCCAACTTTAAGTAAATGTCAAGCCTATCCGCCAAGATAGCAAAGCTGCACAAATACGATCTCGAGCGATCTCAAAACATATCTGCGAATCTGTCTGGCAGATGGCAAATCATAGCAACAATGCAAAGTGTGAATACAACGTTACAAAAGGCGAAATTTGCCAACGCGCATGCGAAGTTGCAATTTGTTGTAACAAAAACAGCAAATCATACAAAGCGGTTTATTATTATGAGTCAAAATGACTTACAATTTATCTGTCTAGATAATATCTTACAAGCGAAAAGCTCAGATCAAGCTAGCTACGCAGCCAACATGGCTTACAATGCATCTAAATAGTAACTTACAAGCAGAAGTTACACATCGGGGGAATCCCACTAAAAGAGGATCGACCTAACGGTCCTAACGGAAGCTATGCGATACAAAGATCTGCGACCAAAGATCTGTAGCAAGTAGGGTGTTCCTGCGAAAAGAACAGCCCGCAGCCCGCCATGTCTACAAGACCTATGCGACGCTATGTTCAAGATCCCAGGATCTGACAAGGCCATTCTTTGGTCTTACACCCAAGAAACGTGCCTGAGGAACCACCTGTTCCGGCGTATGCGGCTGTGAAGAACAGGCAAGCAACAACTCCTAGGGCAAGAGGCTCCTTGTCCACGGAGACAAGCACAATGGCTCGCCACCCCGAGTTCAAGAACGTGGAGGCAAGAAATTCTCCTCCGGGAAAGCTAGAGGAGAAATCCGCCGTTCATTACGAGCCGGTAGCAAGGTCAGCACAGCGTTGCACCTCGCCGGGAGCCGGCCGGAAACATGACCAGCAAGCATAATAGACGAAGAAAATTCTTTGAACAAACATGAGGTATTCTCTGCATCTTCTTTATGATAATTATAAAGATCAATACGCTTTGTGAAGCAGATCTTGGAAACTATTTCTATGGCACAAAGCACAAACTCAGGTTTCACAACTTGAAGCTGCCATGAATCAACGAAAAACAGGCGTTGAAGCCAGCAGTCGTAAGGACTCACAGCAAGCCACATTGTGGGATGAAAAACCCAAATAGCAAGAGGCAGGGTTTATATAGACCTTGTGGAGACTCTTCAGTTGCCAAGATGAGTCAGCAGAACTTGAAAAGAGGGTAAGGATCAATCACTTACGCCTTGAAAAGAGGTAACAATCAATTACCCTACTAAAGGCTACGACGATTCGGTTGCGTATCCTAATTAATGACGGATGGTCATGATACGGATGGACTTCCCAAGGAAAGCGTGCTTATCTAATGAGTAATTAGTGCGAAAATCAAGGCATAATATCAATAGCTGACGTCATAAATTGATATGCACAGAGATATTTGAGCAAATCTCGGGAAGGGCAAAACAGGCATTCAAGTTCTTTTTGAAAAAAAAAGGGGGAGAAACCCTAGAAACATTACAGAAATGTTTTAGCTACTTATTTGCTACTTTTCAAAACAAGCCCTTGATCAAGGAGTCATTAGGAGTAAACTGACGTGACAGATTCTCCACTTGCTCCACTTCTTGCTTCAATTGCACGCATTTGGCGTTCATCTCATGAAAGAGCTTCACAGCCTCTTCAACCTTTTTCCTTTGCTGCTCCACCTTCTGCTCCTCAGCTGCGAGGTTATGGTAGCCGCGTTTCAAAGTCACGGCCGCGCGAATCAGGGTGACTCTTTTGACAAGAAACCTAAAGCCCAGCTTGCCTTGAACTTTGGCGAGAAGGTTTTGGCACATGCCAAAAAGCAACTCCGCGCTCTGAGTAGAAATGGTCGCAGGTGTGGCCGTGGATAGCTGTTCCAAAATCCAGATGGCTTCAGTCATAAATAGCCTCCTGTCGAAAGGCCCTATCTCCAGAGACCTCGAAAATGATTGGGGGTAGGAGAGGCGCATCTGAACTAGCCTGTCTACGTCAGCTTGCTTCAACCCTAAAGCAATGTTAAACCAAGTTAGACTGCTAAACTTGTAAATGAAGAATACAAGACGCGAACAATAATCATGACATACCAGTTCCTTCAAGGATCTCGCGCAGAGAAGGAATGCGCATTGCGGGGATAGCTGAAGGCTGTCCTTGCTCCATTGCCCTTCTATCAGCTGCGAGCTCTAACTCCTCATAGTTGGTGGGAAGAGTATAAGCCGCACCATGTGCGATTGCAGCCCCGACCTGTGAACCCCAAAAGTTCCACGCAGGAAGAGGTGTCGCAGGCTCAGTCACTGCCGGGGGCATGGCAGCAGCAGAAGTTGCAGCTTGATTAGGAATGCCTTCAGGTGCGATAGCGTCAGCAGCGTTCGTTCCTGTTTCCTCAGCACCAGCATGGGCATCCTCCTCCATCAATACGGTGTCAGCTTCGGCATCATCAGAAATTTCAATGACGTCCTCGAAGGGCTCTCCTGCATATTCAGCAGCTGCGATGGGCTTCTCGGTATGAGAACTCGGCACCGGGACATAGAATGCAGAAGGTTGACTCCTTTGTTCCAACGTGGCTTCACCAGCGTTGCCTGCGATAAAAAATACGATGATGTGAGGTAACTTGTATTGCATAATATTTTACTATCTTTGGTAAGCTAAGAGCGAGCACCTCCACGCGAAGGTGGGATCGCAGCATCCTCGTCATATGCTAAGGACGTGGAACCTTGCCCTATTAATGTATCTTCATTAAGCATGTCTTTAAGATGAGCGTGACCTGGGGCGCGAAGAAACCAGTCATGATTATGCTTGGGTTGCTAAGCCTAATTCATACATGTTGCTCAAATAATTACCTGAAGGTTCACCGCACTTGCCTACTAGCCAACGGCGAATGTCAGCTTTTGACACACCGTGCTTTAGCGCACCGACAATTACATCTCGGTAAGTTACTGCGAGATTAAAAATTTCACCTTCATTACCGCCTGCGATTTCTTCGAAGTCCGCTTGGGCTCGCTCTAGAGCTGCTGCATCTTCTTCTGGAGCCGCATCCTCCTCGTCAACTTGAGGGGCCACCTCTTCTGGAAGCACATCTTCCTCATCAGTTGGACGCACTAGGTCGTCGACGTGTTGTTCTTCTAGGCTCCTCTGCTTCACGCGCTCGAGCTCCTCTTCTTCTCGCTTTCTTCTTCTTTCAGCAGCCTCCGCAGCTGTTCTCCTGGACTCGGCAAGAATGTCCTCGCTTATGGTTTCGTCTGAAACACCAGAATGAGAACCTCTCTAATGCTTCTTGGTCAAAAGGCCACCGATGGTCTCATCGTCATCATCTGCTAAGAAACAATTCGTTCAGATAAGATTGCAAAAGAGTTAAGATAATGAGAAGAGAAGTACGATTGAGATACCTCCTGAGTCTTCCTCTTGTATCTCATCTCTCTCTCTGTCTCCGACATCTTCAATTCTTTCCTCTTCTTCATCTCCTTCTCTTGTCTCTCTTCTCTCCTCTTCTTCCTCCTGGCCAAACGGAACAAAGGTCTCCACTGCGAGCTCCTTCCGCGATTTACTGGTCATGCGACCTTTACCTTTATCCCTGGAAGTAAGGGATCTCGCAGGAGGGGAAGCTGGAGCGCTCCTAGGGGAAGAGATTGTAATTCCCCTTTGCCTGGGCCTCTTCGCTCTCGGAGCAGCAGTCGCTGGAGGAGACGGATCATTCCTGGGAGGAGACAAGGCTGGAGTATTGTCTATCAGCGAATCAGCAAAAGCATTCATGACCTCGCGAATTTTGGTCTCAACCGCGGGATCCATCTTCGATGCCAGTCAAACTGGTTGTCCTTGCCTTCTTGCAGTAACTATGGTGGTGACCAGCGATTTGGAACGCTCACCAGATGCAAATCTCCGCACGTGGCACTGCAGCAGAAAGAGAAGCATGAAGCTTTTGACATATTGGAATAAAGGGGAACTTCGCACATGCAAGAGGAAAATTTGCTTACCTTAGCAAAAGTTTCGCTATATCTAATGACATGCGAATCACCTCTCCTAACTGCGGCGATCTTTTCATCAAGAATGAAGGAGGGACACAGGTGATTCTCGCGATCCAGCAACGAATAGCAACCATATTCAGATTCGTCCAGGCTACAATTGGGACGAAAAGGGAAAGAATTCCTTTTGATCACAGGAGCTCTGCTTGGCTGAGGGACCGACTGCGTCTCAAACCTTGTCTCCTGGGCGTTCCAGTAAGCAATCCAGTTTCTGGAATAGCCACCTTCGCGGTTACCTGGAGGTTGCTCGAAGGGAAGATTGCTCATCAAGATTGTTTTACACTCCCTAGACAATAACCGCTTGTAGTAGCCTCTGATGATAGACTGCGGCCAGATTGATGGTGCCACAGCATCGAAGCCGAATTGGGGAGAAACGCGAGTGGGATCGACATCCATGGTAATCCTCTCGTACCTAGGTGCGAGCTCGCGAACATGCTCTGCAAGAGCAGGAAGGGAACCTCTCAGACACCAGCAAAAGAACTTGCGATAGCGCTCGTGGAAATGCTTCCCGTAGGAGATCTTCTGAGAAGGCGACAGCCTTAGAGTGATACAGTTTTGGGAACCATCGCACATTCTCAACGCGCATGGCATAAGGCCTAGCTATAAACTCTTCCCGATTGTCGCATATCAGGCTCCAAACTCACTTGGGAAAGTTAGTTCCAAACCACCTCGCAGCCCTGCCACTGTTACGCTCCTCCTCCGTACCTGGGGCACACCATTTGCTGGGCTTAGAAGCGACTGGGGCATAAGAGGGCCATCGCTCAAAGACCCACATTGTCAAGAAAGCAATGTTAATGTAAGTCAGTACATCGAGGCGACCACGCGATTCCTTCATTGCAACAACCAGCTGATCCAACCTGTGGTACAGCGTGCCCAAGACTAAGGGACCAAGTGCGAATTTTTGGCCAAGGGCCAATTTCACAGCAAGAGGCAGAACATGATAGAAGACCCCATCATGCGGGTGACCATCGATTAGATACCTCGAAAACCAGGCACAGAGGAAGGCGCATAGGGTCAAGTGATAACCCTTACCATTCACATAGTTTTTAGCCTTCGGGTTTTGGCTCAGAAGCTTCTTGGTGATACTGCTGTTCGCATAATCACGGAAAAAGTATTGCACACACTTGTTCCAAGTATTCTTCGCAGATGTTTCAACCAACTGCCAGCCAGGAAGGACTTCTGTAGGAGTCCACCGGGTGGAAATTTTCTTCACTTCTGACAAGCACTCCTCCATCTGCTTGTACAAAGCGATCTCATCGTCCGTTCTCAAGGGACTCAAAGGATCCACCTCGCCCACGGGAGACAGATCATACAGCATGTGCACATCTTCGAGCGTGGGAGCAGCCTCGAACTCAGCAAAATGGAACGTGTGAGTCGCAGGCGAGTAACGAGAAAGAAGGTTTAGAAGCATGGACTGATCCAGCTTCACGGCAGCACCCTTCATAGCACGAACTGCGAAGTATATTCCGGCATCGTTTAAAGTCACGGCATGATTGGTCAACACATGGTCAATCCACTCATCCATGAAGTCCAATTTCTGAACAAATGCTTGAGTAGAAATCGCAGTGTATGGGAAGTACCCATTTTCGACTCCCAATCGAACCACATCTTCGGAATCGATCAATTCGAGCAACGCCGAGTTAACTGGAGGGGTTAACGTTTGCAATTCTTCACCGGAGACAGCGATTGGAAATTTCTTCGCCTTAACCCTAGCATGATAAAAGTCTTTGCCGCCCAGATAGGGGGCTTTTCGCCATAAAGTCCGGGGAAGATCAGGTATTTCTTCGATTTCCTTAATGGGTTTGGTTCCTTTTGTCTTTGCCATTCCTGCGGAAAAACAAGAAAAAAGGGGGGAGAAATACGCATACTTTAGTTCGAATTTCAAGATTCAGTTCTAAGCATACGAGGGTTTATTGGAAGAAAGATGAACAGTCCAGTGGCAATTTTCAAAGTTAGAAGATTGGAATCATTTGCATTATCAGGGATTTCAGAAACCCTGCATTCAAGATCCTTATTATCTGGGGATTAAATCAAAATTGGGTTCAAAGAGAAAGATCTTCTTCATAGCTTTCAGTGGATAATATGGGTTCGCAGATCCAACACAGTTCAAGACATACATTTGTATATTAAGCAAAAATTGAACAAGGCCAACCTTGTTTTGGTAAAGCTTGCTTGGATGTGCACAATTGAAGAAGACGATTGACAAGAGAAAACTGGTGATTGATTATCTGAATCTGCTCTTGAAGGCTTCCGGGTATCATTCACTTTAAGAGAAAGAAGTGATGCTTTTGAAACAATGGAGAGTACAGAGTATTTATCCAAAAACAATGAAGGGTTGCGTCCTTTCAGTAGTCGAATCGCAACTGTCACCGTCGAATCGCGCAATCACAGGGAAAGCTGACGTCACGCCTAAAACCCTAAAAGACCAGACGAAACGACTCTAGGGGTTTAGGTCATAATGGCACGAACGGGGGCTGAACCTGCTCATATTTGAATTGGTGCGTGGTGGCGACGCGTATGTTGGTTCCTGCGCATGGAAGCCTATCCGGCTATGAGTCTTCACGCGCAGAAAGGGGGCTAATGTAGATAGTGCTTTCTGAGTAGACAGATTTTGGCCACGTGGCAATCATCTAGCACACCATATTGTGCTCCACACACACTGGATCACCAGCCGCGCTGATCCACGTGGGGGCTGCGAGACAGGGCCCTCGCATACCACTGCACGGGACTTGTAGGGACTTAGTGGTTTGGAGGCTAGAGTAAGTCCTGTCGCGTGCGAGCCAAGCCCGCACGCGACCTTTAGTAACTGATTTTGAGAGATTTATGGCACGAGCTCCATAAACCCGGTCAATCCGGTCAAACCCGGTCAACCCCATAACGGTTCCGGTATTCGCGCATAACGTGCTGTAACGGTCCCTATATACGCGGACGAACGTGCCGTTGTGGTTAAGCTAATTAAGCCGCCATTGATGGGCGCATTAACCACACTACAACGGTCACATTCTCCGTTATATATAGGACGTTAAACCTTCCATACAATGAGGACACACCAGACATACGCGGAAGCTCTGCCAAACCCCTGTCTCTCTCTCAGACATTACTATTGCCTTACTCTCTCCCTACACACAACCCAACACCTCCTGTGCCATTTTCTATTCTCTGCTCTTCGTGTACACGAAGTTCTCTCTGCAGGATTCTCTTGTACACACCCGTCTCCAAAGATAGATCATGACCAAATTGTATGTTCCTCGAAGGTTAGCTAGGTAATGGAACTCCAAGTAGTAACCCCCAATGTAACCATTAGTATCTTAGTATACACAAAGCACTTCAATCATCACAACAAAGGGTTTAGGAGATAGAGAATAAGACTTCATAATAACACGGTTCTTCTTTCTCTTTGAAATCTAGTCACCGATCCGAGATCTGCGTCGTTACCCAAAGTTCGCAAATTCCGCGATAAATAACTAAACAAAATGTGATACTTGAGATCAAACTCCCAAGTAATGGACTAAGATTTAGACAACCCTTGTGAATCATGACTTAAACCTGAGGAAAAGCTCAAAACCCTGACTTTAATAACAAGAGTTCAAATAAAGGATTTATGGAGAACATATATACCACAAGGAATGAAACGTCAGTTATTCGGGCATTGTTGGAAAGATGACCTAAAGGCAATCTATTTCTTGTGACATTTATGGATTTACGATTCATTATGTTATCGATATAGAGATATGGTAACATGAATGAATTCCTTAGAATATAAGTGTTATATTCTTAAATTAGCCCTATTCAATTATACTGATTAACATGACAATATCTATAGACTAGTATGGGGTTGGATTGATATGGAGATATCACGATCCAACACATGGGTATGCATTAGGGGTAATGACTTACTGGATTGACCTATCTCCGAGAAGGCTACATACAAGTTATGTAAAGTCACAAGTGCTTCTCACGGTGACAACGGTATTGTCATCCTTAGACTTGAAGTCACTAGATCGTCTAGTTGTGGAATATTGTGTCTTGGTGGCGTCAAACGCTACACCGTGACTTGGTAGCCATAAATGCATGTATCGGACTCAATATGAACCAAGCTTAGAGATCATAGTGATGTAGAGAGAATTTTTCCCTCCCACATAACGGGAGAAAATATATGTGGCCACTCGAGGGATATTGCTTATAGAATGTCTGGCCAGACTCAGATAATCAATATGGAAAATTGATGTTATCTGCATGGATAAGGCTATTCCCAGGATCGAGAAACTATGGATTGAATATACGAGTGTGACTTGTATGTCTCGTGTCCAATCCGGATATAGAGACATGGGGATGAGATAATACTTGCACAAGGTTTGTCGGATGACTATTTCTATTAGTTGGGTGGAATGGATGTGTTGCTAAGCACCGCTCCATGTTAGTAAATAGTTACTACCAACTAAGTAGAAACCTATGGGGTCACCCGCCATATGGATTGAACTAGACTTCAGAATTAATTAACATGATTAATTAATTAGAATGACTAATTTGAAAGGTGGACTAATCCATGTATAGACATGATTAGGATTTGCCAAGGTGGACTAATTCATGTAGAGACATGATTAGATCTAGTTTGCAAATAGAACTAATCCATGTATGGACATGATTAGAACTAGTTTACAAAGGGGACTAATCCTTACATGAGTAGGATTAGGAGAGGGGTTCTTTATGTAGTAGGAAAAGGAGTTGTTGGACTATATAAAGAACACTCCTAGCTTATTTTCTCTACATATCTACATACTTTGAGTAGGAGAGAATAAAGAAAAGAGAGAGAGAGGGAGCAAAAAAAGGAGGCTGAAGCCCCCCTTTGTCGCCCCTCTACCTGTCGGCCACATAGAGGGCCTGAATCCCCTCTTTGGCGATTCGTTGTGTGATTTCTTCTTCATCTTCCATCGTTGCTAGATAGCACAAGGAGTTGGAGGATCTTGATCTCAATCCTAGGCATGGATCAACCGTAGAGACGTGACACTATTCACGTTTGAAGTCATCACGGGAAACCTACAAGTTGACTATTATGAATCATTTAATATCGTTATGAATTCTCTTCTTGTGATCCTTGGAGGGTCTTGATCGGATAAATTATTGTTTATTCCGCTGCGTACCTATGATCAAAACCCTACAGGCATAACATCGAGTTATATAACTCCAAATAACTCGTAAAGGCTTACGAGTTCACACACTACTAAAAATTCTCGACCATACTAATATCTAAAACTTAGCGGATAAATCATGTGACATTTGGTCTAACTTCTAACGTTTCTTCAATTTTTTTCCACAACTCTTCGTTAGAAGGTCCTTCCATCATGACATTTATTTGTCTGATAATCGATCTTGCCTAGGTTAGCGGGTATCAAACTGTCTAGAACGCTTACTTTAGGTTCCTTCGTTTCTTTTTTGTATCACAAGGGTCTGTTCGTCGTGTCAATGTTGTCGGATAGATCATTTCCGTTAGATAGTAATTCTAGTCCCCCATCTTTACAAGTCATCTTGTGGTAAGTTGGTTCTGATTTGGGTTATCTTCTTATCTCATCTTTTGTACTAGCAAATCTGATGAACTCTATGAAATCTAACATTGGTAAGGATATATGATTAATCACTCGCCCTGGTGTTGTAAAGGTGCGGTCTGCCGGCCTTGCTCCCCTAATCTATCATACAATAGAAAGTGTGATATATCCTGTATATATAAGCATGTAATGTGGCACGTGGAACATAATCATTGTTATGCTAACATAAAATTAAAATTTTCACGTAAGTTTCTACTATACATCTTCCCTCTTCCTTGAAAGATAACTTCCGCCAAAATCGGGCAACCAGATCTGTGATTCTACTATATTGTCATGCCAAATTCTTAAATAAATTTCTTCGAGCAAACTTGACTGGCTATCACAATATCATGATCTCGATAATATGTCAATATACTTCTCATCATTTTCTTGTCTTTCATCAAATGTTCATAGTAGCACATAATCATATACAATTCACACATCACATACCACATATTGCCAACTCATATGTAAACATCGTATGAAAACTCAAATATTTAATCTGGTAGAGGTCCTTAACTTTATAGTTGATTTTCTTTTTCCTTTGCAGTTTTGGTATCAAACTCTTTATTCCTTATATTTTAAGTTATGTCTTGTGACCATATCTAAAGCTAAATTCCTCACGGTAGGTCCTTCTATAAGTATTGTATTTAAGAATATATGGGGTATTATATTGATGACCAACTATTGCACACAACGAGACGATAGAATTTGTATTCCATCCACGAGATCCTTAACCATACTTCTAATTTCCAACATTTAACACGGAATCTAAGCTCTTCTCAACATCTTGTCTCGTATTATCATTATCTCCATAAAATTCATACCACAAACCATAAGCTAGACGACATGACATCGTATAATTTATAGTACTTTGCCATAAACCTCTAAGTGACATACGCAAAAACAGCTCAGGACAATTCATAGTTGAACACATGTCTCAACTGTAACAATACTCCAAGCATTCCCCCGTAGCTGGGATAGTTAGCCAATATATTAAGCTTCCAGTATCTTTCATAGCAAAGTAATAAATCCATAGTATACATAATAAAATAGCATACTCCAAATATAAAATTAACGTGCTCCAAATATAAGCTTCAAAATCTGAATCAAAACTCCAAGATAACACTAAATGTGCAACTTCATAATAACCTGTCTAAATTTGTCAAAGGGTGCATCCAAATCTTGTAGACAATCACTAGTGAACAAACAATATTTACTTCATAGTTTAAACATTATTCTTCCCAAGTGAGTCCCATAACTCTATAAGCAATACACAACCGAATGGACATCCTGATCCTCAAAAAATATTAAGGTAACCAGACTCGAAGGAACGCCTAACATAGCTAGATATCTTCTGAGCCCCCAAATCATTTACGAAATCAGTCTGGCTTTGCCTCCCGAGAACATTTATGGACAAGTATAATCAGATCAAACATCAAAACCATTTAATAACTAAGGCTGTCAAGTTCTAGTTGAAACTCGTCGAAAAACAAATTGAGTTCATAGTTACTTGTCTTAGGTGAGGGTGGGTGGGAACTTCCTCGGCCGTTTCTAAGATAACTCACTTTGATCATCAGAAGTATCTCTTTCTTGACCCCTAACTTCGAATTACCATCCCAACCAATACCTCGAATACGGGTCTAGTTAATAAAACTAGGTTTCACCAGTCAAATAGCTTAGCATTCCCACTAGATCTCTTAAGCCCGATGTAATACCCTGTTTGAAAATATAGGGTCAATTGTGAATTTTCTCTATAGTTGAGGGTTGATTATTTAACTTATAAAACTATTTGTGCATTTTGCTTTAGTGTTGGGGGTAAATCTTGAGTTTATGCAAACTAGGTGGTATTATTTGTCTTTTACAAAACTTTTAGTATGTAAATACTTGTATTTGTATTTATACTATATGTATTCACCGTATACCTATTGTGTATTTTATATTGTATTTATACTTTTATATAATAATAATAATAATGATGATGATAATAATAATAATAATAAAAAAATATAGTTTGTTTCCCCAAAACTTACTGCAAAATTTTTGTTTCCAACATTCTCTCTCTCTCTCTCCCCATGTTCTTCTCTCTCTCTCTCTCTTTCTTCTATTTCTTCTCTTCTTCTCCTCCTTCGGCACCACACCCAACATCACCACAGCCACCACCCCCGAGACCAACACCATCACCAAATCACAACCTCCCTCTCCCTCTTCTCCCACTCTCTATCTCTCTTTCTCTCGGTCACCAAGCAGCAACAGCAGTATAAGAAGGCAACGTCCAAAGGCCACCACCACCGCCGCTGCCACCGTCGGGAAAAGACCACCACCACCCCTCTATTTTCTCTTGTCCTCGTCTCTCTCTCCATTACCCTCTCTGTTACGACCCTGAAGCAGGAACGAAGGGTTCAACAGCTGCCTTGACCGGAGAAACAAGAAACGCCGGCGAGACTCCATTTTCTGGCGGGAGGTTCGAGCAACTCAAACCAAGGCGACACACCCCTCCAAAACAAATAAAATCACCTCCTGGAGGTCCGACCGAGCTTGAGGAGGCCTCAACCGAGGCCAAGAACAGCCGGAGAAGCCCCGTCGCCCATCAGCGCCGAGCGCCACCGACGGGAAACTCGACCCGCCCTGTTTTTTAACCGATTTTCGTTGTTCTTGGAGTGGGTATGCTCAAATCTTCTCCTTAGTTGTTTTCAAAAAATGAAATTGTGTCTTTAGGCCTTGAATCCATGTTTTGATCTGTGAGTATGAGTGTTCATGGTTGGGGAGTTAAATTACAATTTTTTAGAAAGTTTTGGGGGGGAGGGTATTTTGTTGTTTCAGAAACTTAAGGAGGTGCAGTTGACTTTTCCTAAACCTTTGGGGTACTGGTTACAGTTTACAATTTTGGTTTCATTAATAGTTTTTCTTTAATTTGTTTAAATTATTACTAATAACTATATTTTTCATAAATATTTTGTAACAACTATAGAAGATAATATTTTTAAGCTTTGAAATAAGTTACAATTAATGTTTTTTAAGAAATTAATAAAGGGATTGAAATATGATAAGATTGTTTGTTTTCATTATTAGAGCAAATAAATTAGTTGATGGTGTGAACTTGTATTCGACGATTTAATAAACGAGGACTATATCGAGTTATTTGACGTTTGAAATTGAGGTAAGTTAATATGCCTAGCTTTGCGTGCCTTTTCATTATTTCGTGCATCGCGTGTGCTACTTGTGAAGTACTACTATACATGCTTTATTTGAATTACTTACTTGCTTTTGCAAAATTCTACATTGAAAGTATCACATGAGAACTGTCAATCCGAAATAAAGTATCTGAAAGACGCCACTGCAAGATCATTCTTTTGAAAAATGAGAAATTACCGTTCAAATCACGACTACCATAGCAGGCCTTGATTATCTTGTTCACAGGCCAGAATTCTCAAAAGTACAGTACCGCTCAATTATTGGTCAAATACATATATCTCTCACAATCTTATACCAAATATTATGAAAAATTGCCACACCGGCTTTAGTTGGAGCTCCTTACTCAAGTTATCATCTTGAAAGAAAAAGTCGTAATGACATTAAGTGGAAGATTTTGTGCGTGGGTTTGTACCATATGCCTGATACGATACGTTTCTGACAGATTGTGATTGGTTATGATGTGGTTATGAGGCGTTGTGATGCGAACCTCCTTGTGATTGAGATATGGTTATGGATGTAATTTTTCACATTATGAGAAAGTGATTATGGATTGGATATGGTTACTTCCCCGTATCAACTAGTTGGTAAAATGAACTACTGGACTCAATTATCTTATCGCTGAGAAAAGATAATGCTATCTTCTTGAGATTCAAAGTAATGAGATGTGGAAATATTGCGAAGTAATTTTTTGATAGTGATTCCCCAGGATGGTTCACATCAATGGGTTGGAAATATCAAATTTGAAATCATCACGAAGTATGACACAAAAAAATGTTATTCCCACATATATCTGATATTTATTGAGCAACGAACTTGTTATTCCTGTCATGTGCCTCATAATCTGTTTACTTGCTATGGATGTTAACTTACTCAGCCGTTTGTTGATCATTTTCTTTAAAAAATGCGTCGACTTTTGAAAACTGCAAGTTATCAATCAAGTTGGGGGAAACGTTCACGACACATCTGGATAGGGAGGCTTGCTGACTAGGATATCACCTAGTAATTTCATTTCACCGAATAAATGTAATGTCATTTTGCAAACACTGTTAACTGTGATCTTGATCTTGTAATAAAATATGTTTTGAATTGTCGATGGTTGTACTAACTGTGAATCGGCAATCCTTATCCGTTCCCAATGGGGTTCATCACCTCGGGCGGAGGCATCTTTCCAAATGTACGGTTCGGCCGGCCGTGCGATTTTGGGGGTGTTGCACCCAGAGTCTCCCATAGTCCAAATATGATACTCTCCTTAGAATTATCATAAGAGTCATATAGCTTATCAACATCATTATCGAACAAACATACCCATATGGTTTTTGTGAGCTGTCTATTCATGTTGAATCTTCCTAGTGTAGTATCATAATCCTTTGTTAATCGTATTTCTTAGTCATCACCTATGGTCTCAAAAAATAAAATGCACAATTATCAGTTTAAGTGTCACATACAAAGTGACATCTATCACACAAAGATCAAAGAATGCAACATATAAAACTTCTCATTCATACACATGCAACTCATCTTCTCAAATTTATCAGTATATCAACCGCAATCCGTAATCTAGTCCCATATTTCATAATTTTTATTCTCTACCATCGGAGTAACACTTGTTTTTGATACTCATATAACATGTCTCCTCAGATAGGACAATACACGAATCTTAATACATACTTCTCATTGCCTATCACATAAATAACATTCGTCAATCGATATATCAAGAATGAATGTCTCAAGTCAAACCAAATAACAGACAGTATCAAGGGATGAGGGTGGGTGTGACTAGCACTTAGGCTACCCATAACCCGATCGACTTTTCCAATTTCATTATCTTGCCATATGTCAATTTTAAGTTGCCCTACAGGTTTTTAACCCCTTTATTAGATTGCCTGCTCTGATACCACCTGTAACAACCCTTGATTTTCAAGCTTTCTTTTCCGGACCTGAGAGCCCATGAGGGTGCTACTCATAATGAAATGACGGAAATCGAGAACATACACTACCTTAGTTAAATATTACATGCTTTAAAACAGTCTCACATTGTCTTAAACATTATTAAAATATATCCAAATTGTCTAGAGTTCAACTTTACTAAGAGTGCGGGTAAATACTAGATGAGACTGCGTTTTCCCCTCCTATGTCAAGCCTTCTTTGTCTAGACCTGCAGTGGGGGAAAAATAGGAACTGCAGTTTTTCTAAAGTCAGCAATGAAATAATGGGTAAGTAAACACCCAATCTTGTAAACAGATTATGAAGCATATTTTTCCTCAAAAACAATCATAAAGGAGAATGAACAGTAACTAAATATATTCTTGAAGAATAAAGTATGAATACTGGTAACACATATGAAATTCTCTTCTTTTACCTTTCATCTCAAACTTCATCTTATATCTCAAATGGGGAATATCATTCACACTCTATCTCTTCTTTCATTTCATAAAAATATATTCTCAAAGAACGTCATATTATTAACTTGTTGATAAGGGGGAAGATCTTCTTTCATTAAGCTACCAAGACCTTAAGTGCCGGATGTAGGGCTTTGATTCATGGATGCGCAACGGAAACAATAATTAACCATGTAAAACCCTCCAAGTATCACAAGTCAAGATACATAACGACGGTAAAGGAAGAAATCAATAAACACACCTTAGGGTTCTCCTTTGATGACTTCAAACGCGAAATGTGTCACGTTCTCTATAGTTGATCCACGTCTAGAGTTGATTTCTAGATCTCCCACTCCTTGGTGCTAGCCCGGAAAGAGGAAGAGGAAGAAGAATCACGCAAAACGAGACCAAACTAAGGAGGTTCGGCCTCCTTGGGGCCGACCGGGACGGGCGGCGGCAAAGGGGGGCGGCGTGCTCCTCTCTGCTTGCTTGCTCTCTCCTTTTTGTTCTCTCCCACTCAAGTTATGATCTAATGAATCATAAGTGTAGGAAGGAAGGAACGAGTGTCCTTTATATAGTCCAACAAATCCTTGCCAACTACCTAAAGGACTTATTCTAGTCCTACTAGAATTCAATTTAGTCCCTTCCTTGCAAATTAGTCTCTACTAAGTTTGCAAGGTTTTGCAAAGTGATCCTTCTAATTAATTAATCCAATTAATTAATTCCCAAATCTAGTTCAACTCTATCTAGCGTGTGACCCCATAGGTTCTATTTAGTTGGTAGCAACGATTTGCTAATATGGAGCGGTTTGTAGCAAAACATCCATTCTAGCCAACTAATAGAATAGTCATCTTGACAACCTTTGTACAAGTAATTGTCTCATCCCTTTGTCTCTATATCCGGATTGGACACGAGACATACAAGTCACACTCGTATATCCAATCCACAGTTTCTCGATCCATGGGAATAGCCTTATTCGTGCAAATAACATCAATATCTCATATTGATTTATTTGAGTCTGGCCAGACATTCTATAAGCACTATCCCTCGAGTGGCCTAGGATATTTTCTCCCGTGATGTGGGAGGGACAAATTCTATCTACGTCCACTACGATCTCTAAGCTTGCTTCTTATTGTATTCGGTACACGCCTTTATAACTACCCAGTTACGGTGTAGCGTTTAACGCTACCAAAATCACAATAATCCACAACTAGAATATCTAGTGACTTCAAGTCTAAGGATGACAATACCATTGCACCGCGAGAAGCGCTTGTGACTCAACATAACGTGTATGTAGCCTTCTCGGAGATGGGTCAATCCAGTGCGTCATTACCCTTAATGCACACCTATGTGTTGGATCATGATATCTCCATATCAATCCAACCCCATACTAGTCTATAGATGATTGTCCCATTAATCATTTTACTGGACTAGGGATATTTAAGATAAACAACACAATTGTAAATCTAAGGACTTCATTATATTAAATATCCAATAAACAATAAATGAATTTCTAGCCACAAATAAATTCATACTAAACTAGATTGCCTCTAGGGCATCTATTCCAACAGTCTCCCACTTGCACTAGAGCCAATCTGGCGCATCTCGTATGCCCATACTCCTAGTGTGCCCTTCATGCTTCCACTGCGTGAGCGGCTTTGTAAGAGGGTCTGACAGATTCTCATCTGTAGAAATCTTGCATATCCGAACGTCTCCTCTATCGATAATATCTCGAATCAGATGAAACTTCCTGAGTAGGTGCTTGGATTTCTGGTGTGACCTGGGTTCCTTTGATTGTGCGATCTCCCCAAGGTTGTCACCGTACAACTCAACTGGATCCGCAATGCTAGGAACCACACCAAGTTCAGAAACAAATTTTCTGATCCAAACAGCTTCCTTTGCTGCGCCATTTGCAGCAATGTACTCAGCCTCTGTTGTAGAATCAGCCATCGTCTCTTGCTTGGAACTCTTCCAGCTCACCGCTGCTCCATTCAGGCAAAACACATATCCCGACTGTGATCTAAAGTCATCTCTGTCGGTTTGGAAGCTTGCATCAGTGTAACTTACACGCAACCCTTCCTCACCGCCAAATATCAAGAAAGCATCGTTAGTTCTTCTCAAGTACTTTAGGATGTTCTTGACTGCAATCCATTGACTCTCACCTGGATTGGATTGGTATCTGCTTGTCATACTCAAGGCATATGACACATCTGGTCTAGTACATAACATGGCGTACATGATAGATCCTATGGCCGAGGCATAGGGAATTCTACTCATGCGTTCCTTCTCAATCTCATTGGAAGGACAACCACTCTTCGAAAGAGTGATTCCATGTGACATGGGCAAGAATCCCTTCTTGGAATCTTGCATGTTGAACCGTTTCAACACTTTGTCAATATATGTACTTTGACTTAGGCCTAGAAGTCTCTTAGATCTATCTCTATAGACTTTTATACCGAGTATATAGGTTGCTTCCCCTAAGTCCTTCATTGAGAAACACTTCCCTAGCCAATCTTTAACAGACTGCAGCATGGGAACGTCGTTTCCAATGAGTAGTATGTCATCCACATACAAGACCAGAAAAGCACCTTCTTGTAGACACAAGACTCATCTCCGTTTCTGATGAAGCCAAACTCTTTGACTACTTCATCAAAACGTCGGTTCCAACTCCTAGAAGCTTGCTTCAATCCATAAATGGATCGTTGCAGTTTACAGACTTTGTTGGCTTGCTTTGGATCCTCAAAACCCTCTGGCTGTATCATATCCACGTCCTCGAGGAGATTCCCATAAAGGAATGCTGTTTTGACATCCATCTGCCAAATCTCATAGTCGTGGTATGCTGCAATCGCAAGTAGGATTCGGATGGATTTGGTCATAGAGACTGGTGAAAAGGTTTCATCATAGTCAATACCATGAATCTGTCTGAATCCTTTAGCCACCAATCGGCCCTTATAGGTAATCACATTACCATCCATGTCGATCTTCTTCTTGAAGACCCACTTGCACCCTATGGGCCGCGCCCCTTCGGGTGGTTCCACCAAAGTCCATACTTTGTTGGTGTACATGGATTCCATCTCGGATCGCATGGCTTCTAGCCACTTCTGAGAGTCTGGGCCCTTCATGGCCTCTTCATAGGTAGTAGGCTCATCATCTATGAGCATCGTGTCACCGGAATCGGTCACGAGAAGTCCATACCTCTCGGGAACCTGGCGCATTCTACTAGATCTACGAAGCTCTTGTGTTACCTGAACAGGCTGCTCCACAACCGCTTGTGGTTCCTGATCATGTTCCATAATCGGTTCAGTGATTTGTGGTTCTTGAACCTCTTCAAGTTCTACAATCCTCCCACTTGCTTCTTTAGAGACAAACTCTCTTTTTAGAAACACGCCGGTCCGGGCAACAAACACTTTGTTCTCGGTTGGATTGTAGAAGTAGTAACCCTTAGTTTCCTTAGGGTACCCCACAAATTTTCACTTATCCGATTTTGGCCCTAGCTTGTCTGATTGTAAACGTTTTACATAGAAATCGCAGCCCCAAACCCTCATGAACGACAGTGTGGGACACCTCCCACTCCACATCTCATATGGTGTCTTCATGACTGATTTAGATGGAACACGGTTAATGGTGAAAGTTGCACTCAATAGAGTGTGGCCCCAAAATGATAATGGAAGATCGGTTTGACACATCATAGACCAAACCATATCCAATAGGGTTCGATTCCTCCTCTCAGACACGCCATTACATTGTGGCATTCCGGGTGGAGTGAGTTGGGACACGATCCCACACTCTCTAAGATAGTCGTCAAACTCTTGGCTTAAGTATTCTCCTCCACGATCCGATCGTAGAGCCTTGATACTTTTTCCAAGTTGCTTCTCTACTTCATTCTTGAATTCTTTGAACACTTCAAAGGATTCGGATTTGGCCCTCATGAGGTACACAAATCCATATCTACTGTAGTCATCAGTAAATGTAATGAAGTAGACGTAACCACCCCTGGCAGGCGTGGCAAATGCCCCACACACATCAGTATGTATGAGCGCCAATTGCTCACTATTCCTATCACCTTTCTTATTGAAAGGGGACTTTGTCATTTTTCCCAATAAACAAGCCTCACATGTCTCATATGATTCGAAATCAAATGAGTCTAGCAGTCCATCCTTATGGAGCCTAGATACACGTTTCTCGTTTATGTGGCCTAAACGACAGTGCCATAACTAAGCAGGATTTAAATCATTTATTTTAATCCGCTTGGTATTAATGTTGTAGACAGGATTGCTTAGATCAAGGACATACAGTCCATTAAATAATTGCGCACTAAAATAGTGAATATTATTCAAATAAAAGGAACAACAATTGTTCTTTATTGAAAAAATAAAACCATCCTTGTCCAAAAAAGAAATAGAAATAATGTTTCTGCTCATAGCATGCACAAAATAACAGTTATTTAATTCTAAAACTAATCCTGAAGGTAGAGATAGCTCACACACGCCCACGGCTAAAGCAGCAACTTTTGCTCCATTCCCAACGCGCAGATCTATCTCCCCTTTAGCCAATCTTCTACTTCTCTTTAGATCATGCACATTTCGACAAATGTGAGATCCACATCCAGTATCTTATACCCATGATGTGGAGACAGTTAAATTGACATCTACAACAAAAATACCTGGTGGTGGTGGAATCACTATTCCAAGCCTCTTGTCCTCCAGATATTTTAGGCAGTTCCTCCTCCAGTGTCCAGGGTGACTCCAGTAGTGGCACTCACCTTTAGTCACACCTTTGGCAATGCCACCAACAGGCTTAAGGGCAGATTCCTTGGACTTGGCAACTGACTTGACTTTGCCCTTGGATGATGAGGCAAACCTTTTACCCTTTTCTTTCTGCACCATCATAATGGCCTTTCCCTTACCCTTGTTGATGCTCTGTTCAGCTGTCCTCAACATATTGAGTAAATCAGGCAGTGGTTTCACGCTCTCGTTCATGTTATAGTTCATGATGAACTGTCCATAACTCTCGGGCAACGATAGCAACACGAGATCGGTTGCCAACTCTTGGCCGACCGTGAACCCAATCCGGGCGAGATTCTCCAAGTACCCGATCATACGGAGTACATGGGGTCCCACCGGGTTCCCTTATGCCAGATGACACTTGAACATTGCCTTAGAGACCTCATACCTCTCTACCCTTGCCTACTCTTGGAAGAGCTGCTTTAGATGCTCAATCATATCGACAACATTCATGTTTTCGTGTTGCTTCTGAAGCTCAAAAGTCATGGTGCATAGCATAAGGCAGGCCGCATCATTAGCGTCATCAACACGCTTTTGATACGCCTTTAGGGCTGCAGGTGTTTGGTTCTCTGGACCTTCTGGAACATGCTCATCTATTGCGTACAGTTTCTTCTCTTGCTTGAGAACAATTCTCAAGTTTCTGTACCAATCAAGAAAGTTGGTTCCAGAGAGCTTGTCCTTCTCAAGGACAGATCGTAGGGAATGTTGTGAACTCGATGAGTTGTTTGCAATTTGGAATTCTACAAAAGGAAAATACGCAAGTTTTAGTATTTGTGAATTTTTGACTATATTCAATAATGGTAGTTTATCAAATATAGCTCCCACTATTTTTCTACGGATTAATAACCCTCAAGATATTAATGCGGAAAATATCCTTATATTTTCTAGTGGGCCAAGATCCATGTTTCATCTCCTTATGAGCTTGCTTTGGCAAGTCACCCATAATTTGACTACTTTAGGTAGGAACAATTCCAATTGCATCTCTTATGCAACTCTTGGTTCAATTGGGCAAATAACTCCTTATTTATCCATCCATATGGATAATCCCAATTGATTGTCTCTAGGTTTCTTAATCACATTAATAGCCTAGTTGTGTTCAACCTCTTATTTAAACATTTGCACATTACTAGCTTGTGCCATCGCATTCCATCATTATGAACCAAGTCGCCATGCTTTGGCATGCACGAACTTGATAAATCATGATGATAATGAGTGTTTAAATAACGAGAGAAGGCAAGAACACAATATTTGAATTTTGAGGGATTATAAATTCAATTTTAATTGTTTTGTTGATCATTATCAACTAATCTATCTATTTGAGTTTGGGCACAAGTCCAAATAATAGATCCGGGTTGTCTAATTATCTTATTATCCTAATTGCATGCATCATCCATACATCAACCACAAAATAATAAGACAATAAAGTAAACAACCACAAAACATAAATAAAACGTGATGTGGATATGGCGTTTTCTAGACTAAGATAATTCCAAGCCAATGGAATTATCTATGAACCCTAAAAGCAAACACATCTCCATGCGTCTTGAATTTTTGGTCCATCCTTCATAGTCATGTGGAATGCTCCATGCTCCATGCTCCATCTTTTGTGGCTCCTTTTGGCTTTGGGCTTCTTTTCTTCAATCTTGGCTAACAATCTACTCTATCTAGCACTAGCTAACAACTATACTAAATAAAAAAAATCTCACAAGTTGAGAAAAAAAAATGGCTCACGGGCCATAAAACCCTAATTAATTATTACAATTAATTGATCAGCTCGCAGGCCGTAAACCAAACCACAAAATTAAACATCCACAACAAACCACATCCTAAGGCCATATCCAATCACCATGTGAATTGCATATAAACAGTTAAAATCCAATTTTAACGCGCTTGGTCAATTTTAATTGATTTTAGAATATTCTAGGGTTAAAACGGTCCATTGGACCGAACAATCCAATTGCTTGGGCCCAAAAAGTGAACCGCAAGGCCCTAGGGGCGGCTGGCCCCTAGCCTACGCTGCCTAGGGCTTCCCCGGCCCCTAGGGCGGCCTAGATTGGGTGGCAAGCAAGAGGGGCGGTCCCTTTAGGGGAGGCGAACCTCTTAGGGAGTTGTTTCCAAAACAACTCCCTTGCTTGGTGCCCAAGTTTGGTTGTTTTCTTGTTTTGGAAGAACTCCTTCTTCCCCAAGCATGCCCAAACCCTAGATATAAGATCCTAAAATTTCTCAAACTCACTAATTCATGCATCCAATGCAAAAACTAGATCTTGTTATGATTGATTATTGACAAATTGCATCCCATGCTTGATTTGTCTTGTTTTACGCGATAAACAACAATTTTAAGGTGTAAAACTATCAAAACGTAACACATAAACCACGTTTATGCTCTACGACATGTGGCTCTGATACCACTGTAGGGTTTTGATTCATGGATGCGCAAAGGAAACAATAATTAACCATGTAAAACCCTCCAAGGATCACAAGTCAAGAGACATAGGGTGGGTTTGGTGTGGACTTTTTGGATTTTTAGCTGGCTTTTAAGATGGTATGGAAAAAGTCTGTGACACAAAAGTTCAAGAAAAAAGATGTATGAGTTTGGTAAAAAAAGTCGGTGCTGTTAAAAAATCAGTGATGTGACAGTTTTGTTGTTTAGTGAAAATACCATTATACCCTATTGTGTTTATTTATTGACTTATTTAATAACTTTTTTTTGAAAGTACTTATTTAATAACTTTTACAAACAAACCAACACTACTAAATTATAATTTAGCAATGCTTATTTTTTTACAAACGTGTACTATTTTCTAATATCTAGTATAGTAAGGTGAAAATACAAATAAATAATTATATGAATGTCATAAAAACAAACGTACACAAATTGACATATTTAAAGAAAAATTACAGCGTTCATTACATAAAAGTGTCGGATTACATCAAGAATAACTACGAGCACATGCCATTACAAATTAGATGATAAACATTAAACTTATGTCGCTCTTGATCCCCTATTTGTGTTACGTTTTAGAGCACTTGTAATTTCAAACGGATTGCATCCATATTGTTCACTCATAGGTGGGTAGTTGTCGTAGTTGGTAGTGTTAATTAACATATTGAACGGTAAAAAGTGTAACTAACAAGAGGGTGTAATTATAATTGATGGTAGAGGATAAAATTGTCATTTTAGTGATTTAAGCAAAAAAAGACACAAAAAATCTCCCCAACCCCAACTTTTTTCTTCCACCCACTTTACACTAGAAATCCAAAATCCAGAATCCAAAATATGCTCAAAAAATCCCATACCAAACCTTTGGAAAAAGTCAGAAAAGCCAAAAAGTGGATTTTGGATTAAAATCCACAAAAAATCCCACACCAAACCCACCCATAACGATGGTAAAGGAAGAAATCAATTAACACGCCTTAGGGTTCTCCTTTGATGACTTCAAACGCGAATTGTGTCACGTTCTCTATATTTGATCCACTCCTAGAGTTGATTTCTAGATCTCCCACTCATTGGTGCTAGCTCGGAAAGAGGAAGAGGAAGAAGAATCACACAAAACAAGACCAAACCAAGGAGGTTCGGCCATCTTGGGGCCGACGGGGACGGGCGACGGCAAAGGGAGGCAGCGTGCTCCTCTTTGCTTGCTTGCTCTCTCCTTTTTGTTCTCTCCCACTCAATTTATGATCTAATGAATCATAAGTTTGGGAAGGAATGAAGGAGTGTCCTTTATATAGTCCAACAAATCATTGCCAACTACCTAAAGGACTTATTCTAGTCCTACTAGAATTCAATTTAGTCCCTTCCTTGCAAATTAGTCCCTACTAAGTTTGTAAGGTTTTGAAAGGTGATCCTTCTAATTAATTAATCCAATTAGTTAATTCCCAAATCTAGCTCAACTCTATCTAGCGTGTGACCCCATAGGTTCTATTTAGTTGGTAGCAACGATTTGCTAATATGGAGCGGTTTCTAGCAAAACATCCATTCTAGCTAACTAATAGAATAGTCATCTTGACAACCTTTGTACAAGTAATTGTCTCATCCCTTTGTCTCTATATTCGGATTGGACACGAGACAAACAAGTCACACTCGTATATCCAATCCACAGTTTCTCGATCCATGGGAATAACCTTATTCGTGCAAATAACATCAATATCCCATATTGATTTATTTGAGTCTGGCCAGACATTCTATAAGCACTATCCCTCGAGTGGCCTAGGATATTTTCTCCCGTTATGTGGGAGGGAAAAATTCTATCTACGTCCACTACGATCTCTAAGCTTGCTTCTTATTGTATCCGGTACACGCCTTTATAACTACCCAGTTACGGTGTAGCGATTAACGCTACCAAAATCACAATAATCCACAACTAGAATATCTAGTGACTTCAAGTCTAAGGATGACAATACCATTGCACCGCGAGAAGCGCTTGTGACTCAACATAACGTGTATGTAGCCTTCTCGGAGATGGGTCAATCCAGTGCGTCATTACCCTTAATGCACACCTATGTGTTGGATCATGATATCTCCATATCAATCCAACCCCATACTAGTCTATAGATGATTGTCCCATTAATCATTATACTGGACTAGGGATATTTAAGATAAACAACACAATTGTAAATCTAAGGACTTCATTATATTAAATATCCAATAAATAATAAATGAATTTCTAGCCACAAATAAATTCATACTAAACTAGATTGCCTCTAGGGCATCTATTCCAACACCGGAACCCCCCTAAGACTCCTCTCGGCCAGAGAGGTGAGTAAATTGAGCGACCCAGTAGGTTGAGACCGGATTAAAATAATACGGGTCGAGTGACCATAGTCGACACGACCAATCTAGAAATAATATAACGATCCCCGCACAACTCTTTCCAGTTTACGTTATTAACGTATTATCATTCTCGTGTGGCATGCTCAAAAATATATTTCAAAACATAATCAAATCTCAATTAAAGCATGAAAGTAAAAAAAAAAACACATTTTGAGACAGATTATGAAATCATATTTCGACACGAAAGAAGCTAGGCACGCTAGACTTGGCATGTTTACTCATCTCAATCCGATAGGATATAGCACGTTCTAGGCACTACGCATAGACATAGTCCCCGTCTACGACAGAGTCACCTACATATTATATATTTTAAATTAAACACGAGTCTAACTATGCAAGTATAATGCTATAATCTCTAGCCAAAGTCCTACTTGATTTGAGATTGACCCGCTCCCCCCTAAACAATGATATTTCAAGTTACATTTCTTTAATAATGCTTTGAAAGTTACACAATTGTCGTTTACGAAAGCATACTTATAAATTCATTTATTACAACGACATTTTGTTCCTAAACAACTTCTCAATTTCTATAATATTTCTAAAAGAGACTATTCTTAGAGAAATTTTCACATTAAAAGAAACATGTAACAATAGTGAAATAAGAGAGTAAGTAAATGTTATCTTATATATTTATAAAATTTAATAGAATACTATTTTATAAGAAAACTATTTCTAAATACTTAGCCCAATCTAACGACGTTTATAAACTAGCAAATATCATCTTTACAAGTATTTAAACAAACCTAACCGAGGGTTAAGTGATTAAACACAAGATTCGTTTACTTTTATGAAAATATTTCTAGTTTAATTTTTTAAATAGACATTCCGTACACTTTTTCAATACGCGAGATACATTTATGGACGAGGACGAAAACTAGTATTTTTAGAAAATATTTTGAATCTAAAAGTTTTATTTTTTTTTTCACGTAAAATGTAACATTTAAGTAAAATACAAGAAGAGTCTCTCAAGTTTTATTAAAAGGCAGTTAGTACCCCCCCCCTCCTACTCACAATAAATATTCATTAAAAGTCACTAACCTCCCCTAAACATTTTCCAAAACGACAACAATTCCCTTACACCTAGTTTATGTAAAAGACACTTTCACCCCCTTACATGAACTATCAAATTGATCGATCTAAACATGGATACGAGCCTCGAGTTATGATTTTGACTATCTAAAACGGAAAATTAGATGATTTAGAGCTTTCCCGCCTCAAGAATTGCAAAAAACTTTTGAGAAATGGGTTGTTTCGAGTTCGTCGTCGAGGTGATCGGAGGTGGCTTTCGCCGCCGCCGATAGAGGCCTTCCTAGCCTCGTTGGTCGCTTTCATGAGTCTCCTTGAACCTCCAGGATACGATTGGTACCGATTTTAGGGGGTGGGTAACGCTATTTTTGTTGGGCTCCAATTTCGCCTAAAAATATTGAGGACCGACGGTGGTGGTGATCCATTGCTGCGGAGCTGCTATTGCAGCCTCTTCTTGGTCGAGAGGATGAGAGGAAGGGGGAGAGCGAGCAACGAGCTCTATAGGAAGAGAGGGAGAGAGAGCGCCGACTGGTGGCGGTACACGTCAGTGATTCTTTCCGGGTTTGGGTATGCAGCGGCGGCAGCCTCTTCAGGCGGTGGTGTTGTGGCGGAGACAGAGAGGGGAGATATGGAGCAGAGAGATGGGGAAGCAGAGAGGTGAAGGTGAGGGAGAGAGAGAGAGAGAGAGAGAGAGGGGTATTGGTGGTGGTGGTGTCCGACAATGGTGAAGAGGAAGAAGATTCTTAAGAAGAAGAAGGGAGGAGTTTAACGGGAGAACATTTGCAGGTGTTGGAGAAAGGGAAAAAAATTGTTTTTGTTTTATTTTTATTTATTCTTTTATTTATTTGCTTATGAGGTTTATAAGTTTCTATAAAATACAATTTCTACCCTCCAATCTAACTAGTTTACACTTCCTGAAACTACAGTTACCTCCCCTCTCGCCATATATTTATGAAAACTATATTCTAAATTTACGAATAGCCTCAAATTACCCGTGTAATAAAGATGGGGTATTACAATTTCACCTACACAACCATCAGCTAAAGACATGGCTCCAATTTTTAACCCCATCACTACCAGCATTAGTGAGGTGTACATGGAACTCGTGAAAAATCATATCATTTAGAGGATATGGAAAAACTCTTGAAACATATTGGACCAACAAAGGCACTAGAATCGGTGGTTTCTTAAAGGTTTTCTTACAAGAAATACAGGGATGAAATTGGTAAGACAGTCAGAGACAGCTTCGTGAAGATACTTAACAGGAAAAGCAACATACCAGAGTTCAATAGTAATTTGTTGTCCCTAATCCCGAATGTGATGCAAGTAAGGATAGGAACAGAGTCGAGACCCTATGTACGGTAATCTACAATTGTCACAAAGAATACGACAAACATATTCAAGCAGGGGCTTGTAACCGTCATCTCGGTAAGCTAGAGTGATTTTATGGCAGGCTACCTAATCACGTACGATATTTGACTTTTTTTTGAAATCTGATACACAATGAAGAATAAATAAAAAGGGAAAGAATTGTTCATAACTCTGAAGGTTGACACTAGCTAAGCTTGCACCTGCGTGGAATAGCTCCTAAAAATGTATTTTCTAAGATTGGTTTTGGGAAAAATTAGATTACTATTGTTATGGATTGCAGTATTATTCGTGTTTTTTTCTTTCAATACTAAAGGTAGAGTAGTAGGGAATATACGACACATGCGCGAGCATCGTCAAGATTTTCAACTCTCATCATACATATTCCTCCTCTGCAGGGGTGTGCTCACTCGATTTTGTTGTTTCAAGTTCACTATCAGGTGTTGCTACCTCAAGAGGTGGTCTGATTATTTCACATCTTTTCTTCGTGGACACAAATTAATGTTTGTAAATGCCAACCAACAACAAATTACAATATTGATGGGCCTACTATAACTATGAGAAAATAACGAGGCATAAAATAAATCTATATTAGTTGGCTATTGTAATTTTCTTAAACGTCCCCCTAAATGAGAAAAAGCAGATGAGTCAGGACAACAGAGTGCAACATGCCGCGTTACACGAAAGATACCATGGGTCAGTGGCGGAGCCAGGATTTGGATGAAGGGGGGGGGGGCACGATTTATTTTTGGTGAGGAGAGTGTATAGATTTTTAATGAATTAAAAATAGGTTGGTGTACTAAATAAACTGTCTTTTTGTGTTTTTATGAAAAAATTAGAGGCGGAATTTGAAAGTGTGAGTATGCAGATGTATAAGATACTAATATACTCTAGAGGGGGGGTGAATAAAGTATGCCTACTTATGCAAAACTTGCTAACAAGTAGAAGAACTAGTGCAGACCATGAATTTCAAGGCCTTGAACACAGGTTCAAGCCTTTGAAGTGAAGCATAAAATTTTAGAACAAGTATGCCTTTTTCAAGGCCTTGAAAACAAGTTCAAAACCTTGAAAAATAAACAGTTTTTGTATGCTGCAAAAGCTTTGAAAGTAGATGAACTGAAAATGCACAAGACAAGTGATTTATAGAGTTCAGTCCACTTGGACCTACGTCTCTACCTCATGGATAAGATCCCTACAGGATTTTCAATTCAATTATTATTAATCAAAAGCTAAGCCCTAGAACTCAAGCACAGAGAGTTCCCTTACTCTGCTACAGCTTGTGGTTTTCCCTAACCTGTCTAGTACCTGCTCTAGCTAACTGATTCACTAGGAATTCTCTATTGTTCACTTTGAACAATCCTTGAGAATGGAAGTAGAAATAATACATAAATGATCTACCAATAAAGCTTTATACAGAAGATCACTTAAGAGTAGAAAACTGCAGTGAAATGCAGTGAACTTATGTGTATGGATTGGAAGAGATGAAGAACTTCTTTGATGCTTGTCAATCAAGAATGCTTTCTCTGTATTTTCCCGTTGAGAATTGTGTTGTTGTTGCTTCGAATTTGAGCTCTTTAAATACTTCAAACAGCTCTGCAATTCTCTCCAGATTTTCAGCAACAACCTTCCTATTTTGTAGGCAACAGAGTATGACTACTTTGAGATCTTCTCCAACGGTTGAATGATCATAATCTTCAGAGATATTGTTGTAATCCTTCATTTAACCATCATGAGAATCTGTCAAACACGTCTGATTGATCACAGGATCAAAGTATTCAAGTGTTTCCAAATCTGCAACAATCTAGTTTAGGAAACAATCCTGCAAAACTTAGAAACAATATTTCCTGCATTATCATGGTCAAACAGTTGATATAGTACGATTCAAAACATGTTTAACAATTTGTCTTTCATCATCTAACAACAGGTAATCAAACATATGCAAGAGAGATAATAAATTAGATCAGAGAGTTAGCAGAAAAACTCCCCCTGAGAATATGCTTTCAGGTTTACTAGTTTCAAGGCTTTGAATCCAGTTTCAAGGCCTTGAAAATAGCCAAAACTATTTTCAAGCCTCTGAAGCTGATTCAAGGCTTTGAAAGCTGTTTCAAGGCCTCCAAGCTATTTCAAGTCTTGAACAACCTGAGCTTTCAATCTCCCCCTTGATGAATGACAAAACCAAATTCTGTTTGATCCTTAGTCTCTGCAAAATAACTGATTAGTCGGCAATTTAAAGACACAGATATTTCCAAAAAGATCCAACTTATTTAAATACCAACAAAAACACCTAAATAGTTCAGCAGATAAAATCAAATAAACCTATAAACCTAAACTGAAACTTAAAATATTCTCTCCCTTTTTGAATTTCATCAAAAAGACAGAATATGTTGGATCAAGTGTCTGGAAAAGTTTGAAAACTTAAAGAAATAATTAAAGCAGAGAGAATGTGGAAGAAAGAATAGGCAAGATTAAGGGGTTTGATCTTCATCTTCATCCTGATCTCCTTCCTCTTTCTCGTTGTCTTCTTCATCATTCTTGTCCTGCTCCTCCTGCTCTTCTGCAATCCCTTCTGTAACAGTTGTCTCTTCAGTGTCCTTTTCAGCAGCCTTTTGAGATTTCTTCTTCTTCTTCAAAGTGATCAGCACCTCATCTGAATCAGGGCTATTGACTTCATCTTCTGCCTGTTCTGCTGCCTGCTTTCCCTTATCTGAATCTGGAGTAGCTTCTTCCTGGTCTGAATGCTCACTAGGCAAATCCTTTTCTGATTCTCCTTTCTTTGTTCCTTCAGGATCCTCAGGAACATCAAGCAAGGTCATGCTTCTAAAGATACTTTCCACCATATACTTGACTTGTCCCATATCACTTTCCAATCCAGAAACAGTAGCTTTGACATCCTCCATGTCCAGTTCCAAACCATCAAGTCTTTGATTGTCTGTTGGCTGAGAGGTCTGACTTGAAGTGGGAGTCAAGGTCTTGGGCCTAGAAAATTTCTTTGCACCTATTTGCTTCAGTCAGTTCTGAGTAAACTTTCCAAACTTTCTCCTTGGTTTTCACAAATCCAATTTTCTCAAAGGCTTTCTCATTGAGTTCCCCAAAACCAGATGTGACTGATTCTTCTCCAGTAAAAGGGATCTCAAAGTGTTCAAAGAACATGGTGAGGAGGTTTGCATAAGGTAGAGGGTGAATCCTCTTACTGGTTAGGTTGAAGAGCATGTGTTCAAGAACTAGTTTTGGGAGATGAATCTCATAACCATGCATAACCAGGTACATGATGTGCAGCATTCTCTCAGTCACCGACTCTCTTGAGTGCTCTCTAGGAAAGACACATCTCACCAGTATAGTATGAAGAACTTTGGCTTCAACATTTAATACATAGTGTGTTAACTGTTTGGCTGTGGTTGAGATATTTGGAAGAAAGAATTCTTCTTTGGCTAGATTCAAAGTTTCTGACTTTGGTGGATGGTTTCTAGTGTCATACCTCTTTGGACAGCCTAACACAATGGAAAACTCAGACTTATCTAGCAATTACTATCCCAGGAACTTTGGATTTGATCACCAAGTGTGCAAATCTCTTTACTTGGGTTAGGTTCAGATAGAAGAGTCTTGAGTATGGGGTAGGCTATTTCTCTAGGATTAAGCATACACCACAAAGAACTCTTATTTAACATAGAGATGCACTTGAGTTTCATGTGTTCCAACACATACTTATTAACCAAACTGCAAAAACAAATAGACCTTGAAGCAAAACCATCTAACCACTGAAATTTAGAGATGTTTGAGACAAACCATGTCTCATCTGAAGCTCTATTCTTTGTTGAAACTTGAGAATAGACCTGCAGTGCCTTCTCTAATTGACTTTCTGGTTGTGCTATTGTCACCTTCCCTTTTCCTTTTTCATCCTGAGTTGCCTTCTTCTTTACCTTCTTTGAACTGGTAGGCTCTTTTTCTGGTTCCTATTCTGTAATGGCTTTCTGCTTCTTCTGCTTTTCTGAAGAGGAAGTCGTAGCCTTCTTGATATTCTTCTTTGGAGGAGGAAGATCTGGAATTGCTTCTTCACTGGGAGTTCTGGAGCTAGAGTCTCCACTGACTTCTTGCACTTCTTCCACTGCTGCTTTTCTCTTCTTCTCTGAGACAGGTTTTGAACCACCAGCCATCTTGATTTGGTTTGAGGCTCTTCTTGTGCTCATTAGGGTTAAGAAGAAGAAAAGAGAGAGATGGAATGATACGGAATAAAGGAGAAGAAGAGAGGATAAATACTGAAAGAGTTTGAGTTTCAAAAGGAAACTAGTATCTCTCTTATTCTATAAAGATTTGCAAAGATCAGAGAAAATTTCAAACTATTATGCCGTTGGAAAAAGAATATACTAATACTTTTTTGGCTAAAACAAATTTTTGAAAAGAGTAGGGACTATATCAGGCAAATATCTACAGAGATATCACCCAGTATAGAATGATCCAAGTTTATTGACTATTAGTGTAACAGATTCATTTTCAAGGCCTTGAAACACTGTAACACTGCAACAGATAAAAGATCAAAGCTTTGAACTGATTTTCAAGACTTTGAAACTCAATTCAAACCTTTGTAAACACAAAAAACTTACCTTTCTTACCTTAAGCTCCCCCTAAACCAATGCAGTCTTATTTAGCATTCCCAATTCCAATCTAAGAGTTGAGAACCTTTCACCTGCTAATGGTTTGGTGAAGATATCTGCAATTTGCATGTTAGTAGCAACAAATTCAAGAACAACATCACCTTTTGCAGCATGTTCTCTGATGAAGTGGTGTCTGACATCAATGTGCTTGGTTCTCGACTGTTGTACTGGATTCTTTGTAATTGAAATTGCACTAGTGTTGTCACACTTAATAGGTATGCCTCTGAAGTCAAATCCAAGGTCTCTTAGCTGTAGAGCATTCCAAAGTACTTATGAGCAACATGCTCCTGCAGCTATATATTCATTGATAGAGAAACTGAATTATGTTTCTTGGAACGCCAGCTACTTAAAGATGATCCAATGAATTGACAGGTTCCAGAAGTGCTTTTTCTATCAACTTTGTAGCCTGCAAAGTCAGCATCTGAAAAACAACTTAAAGAGAAGTTAGAATGTCATGGATACCAAAGCCCTAAGTCATTTTGGTACCATTGAGATATCTGAATATTCTCTTCACGGCAGTTAAGTGTGATTCTTTTGGATCAGCTTGAAATCTAGCACACATGCATACACTAAACATAATATCTGGTCTGCTTGCTGTCAGATAGAGTAATGATCCAATCATGCCTCTATACTCTTTAACATTGACACTCTTACCAGATTCATCCTTGTCCAAGGATAGTGTAGAGCTCATTGGGGTCTTGGCTTCCTTGTATTGAACCATGCTGTATTTATTCAGAAATTCTCTTGTGTACTTGCTTTGATTCAGAAAGATACCCTTCTTCAATTGATGTATTTGAAATCCTAGGAAGAAGGTTAATTCTCCCATCATGCTCATTTCAAACTCCCTGCTCATAAGACTTGAGCATTCTCTGCGCAATTGATCATTAGTAGCTCCAAACAGTATATCATCACATATATATGGACTACAAGTAAATCTTTCTCATGAGTCTTAATGAAAAGAGTCTTGTCTACTAAACCTCTTTTGAAATAATTTTCAAGTAAAAACTTTGACAGTCTTTCATACCAAGCCCTTGGAGCTTGTTTCAAACCATAAAGAGCTTTGTCAAGTTTGTAAACATGATCTGAAAAATTGTCATTTTCAAAACCAGGTGGTTGTGCAACATAAACTTCTTCTTGTAAGTATCCATTCAAGAAAGCACACTTCACATCCATTTGAAATAGACTCGATCTTAAACATAAAACACAAACTGCATACTTTTTGTGAGATCAAAAAATTTCAATACACATAGACCAGTGCTCATGGATGATGAAAAAGTTATGCGAGAGGTGTGAACCGCAACTAAACTCGACAACAAGTAAATCCCCATAGTTAGTATAGAAAGCTTAACTTTACTATGAAGAACAATCTACCTCTTCATGTGTGCTGATAAAATAAGAGCCTAACCAAGGCTAAGCCACGTTCATAGTCCGAGCTCCTATTCCACTAACGGTTTAAAATGTTGAGGATTAGGGACAAAAGGATAATCATGAAGTAATAAATCCTAAAGTGTCATATCCTCACATTAAAACCCGCATCTCACACACCCTCACCCTGATGATAGGAATTCACAACCCGAATCTCACCGACTCCGGCCCTCAATCCCCTCAAACCCCGGTATCATGTCATTCCCGTGGCCATCAAAGAGAAGCGTACGCAAACTCAATCAATCTTCAACCGGAACAAGAACTTTCACCACTCGGTTTCCATAAAGCACAACTGTAATCTTTATTTATTCCTCTCCTTTTTCTCTCTCTCTTTTTTTTTTCTTCTTTTCTCTCTATTTTTTTTCTATTTTTTTTCTTTTGTTTTTTTATTTCTCTCGCTAAAACAACAATAATACAATAAAAAATGTACGAGTGGTCCTCCTCTAAGAATCAAGCAGCAATAATAATATCAGGGTAAGGAAAGAAACAAAACAATGAATAAGTATCACAAGAATAATTCATCTCCCCCTGACTCCATGAAGCGCAAGATGCCACAAACCGTCCACGTCAAAGCGTGTATGGGGGTGGAGTCGTCAATGCACAATCTCTATGTCCGTAGTCAAAAGTCGACACCCCCACACTAGAATGCGGTCACATCCCCCTCTCAAATAGCCTTATAAGATATGTCACGTGCATAATCCAACCGAACCTCCTACACCAAGATGATAGAAATCCGATACCTAGCACGATCCACCAAATAAGTACAACCAACCCAATTTTCGTGCAGATTAGATGTCACGCACTCAGGCTCTCCACTGTTGTGTCCACGATGTAATGACATGGAACACCGCCACACCTTAGTGTGCAAGCCAACTCACTCACCCTCGCATCCCCTCGTAGATATCCAATGAAGCATATGCGATCTGCAGAACTCACAAAAATCTGTAATGAAGCACTCCCTCAATGAACCCCCTCAACTACTGCTCCCTCGTGACGCTCTAGAAAGGTAATTCTAAACGATATATGATGGAGGCCAAGAATCGTCTCCCTAGGTCAAATAGGCTAACTATAAATCCAAGGATCAATTAGGGTTTACTAGTGGTCCTACAAGGTAAGATCTCAAAAGCAGTGAGTGCTCTAATACACATCTTCGCACAGCTGTTCTGTGTGCCACTACGAGGTGGGCTGGCGACTACCTAAGACGGACAACATGAACGTTCGGCTTGTTTAGCGAACACCAAGCTCAACTCTTTTAAGAGAATAACAGCACACACTTTAGCTTTTAAAATTTAATTTTAGTTTAAAAATAGGTAGGCATTCCCGTAATGAGATTCTCTCTATACTTACTAGGGGGAACTAAAAATGTCACTCTCGGTCAAAATTCACACCCTATGCCAAAAGTTTTCACATCTCACTAAATCAACCAAGTCTAAGCTTCTCTCAATTGCCTTTTCTCAAATTTTCAATTTTCATTTTTTTTTATAAATTTTCATAATATCCTAACTCTATAAGCAAGGCTTTGACACGAAGAGAAAAAAATTGACTCTACACAACTTAAAATTTTGGTGGGTATACTCAATTATGTAAAAGTGCAAATAGTATGTAAACTAATCTACACAATACGACAATATAAGTAAAATCTCAACACAAACCACTGTCTCTACACACAATACAACACAGACACATCCTACATGTAACTGGCTATGCAATACACTTTGGCTAGCAAACAGATAAATCACCCCCACACTGAATGCTTCGTTGTCCTCAACGAATTTAGAGAGTATGAAAGAAGACTCAGCAATCAATGTGTAGGCCAGTAGATGAGATGGAGCATGACATACTTATATAAAAGAAACACAAAATTTAGCAAGAGAAAAAGATACTCACAACCACCTCAAGGGTGGGGAAGAAATTGCGCCAAGTAGTCCCCAAGCACAGAAGTGGAACTACCATGCTCCCAGCGGTCAGTGTGTTCTCGCACACCGGGGTAGACTGCCCTCCTCTGCTAAAATCTGTGTCTTGGAGAATCCCCAACTCGCATGCATGAGTCCCCATAAAAGGTCGTGTGTTCCATGGCACACCGGGTAGACTCTCCCATATCCTGCTCAAATATGTCACTTGGAAACATCACTAGTCCATCTCTCTATCATCTCTCCAAATAACATAATAAATAACCACACAACTGTATTAAAATGCACTCCCTAAACTAATGCAATTAATAAGTTGGGTTGCCTCCCAACAAGCGCCTTGTAATTTAAGGTCGACGACCCGACCCAGTTACCTCAATATTATTAAGGCGGTTTTTCTCTCAACTTTTTCTTCTTCCACCATCGCTTCTCCCTTTGTCTCTTCTCAAGTAAGCATGCATGGGATGCGTATGGCGCAACAAAATTGTAGAAGACGGCCTGAAAAAACTTCTTCTTTCTGTGCTTCCAATTCATGAGAATCGTCATTATAACGATTTCAACAATAAGCTCAAGTCTCCCATGTAGTGGAAATCGATTTACGCCTTCTTTGCCCGTTTTCTCAATTTGCAATATCTTCATTGAAATTTCAAGCGACAACTCATAAAGTATGATAGTTTGTGTAACACCCCTAATTCCCGAGAGAGTTCTTAGTGCAATATCAAGACTTTAGGGGTGAATTTGTAAATAGTTTGTCACGGTTTTAAAGTGGGCATTTTGGAGTTTTGGTAATATCTGGAAGTTGTTAGAATGATTTTGAAGCACTAGAGATGTTCGGGGCGGTTGTCCGATTCTCTGAAATTAAGTAGAAGCTCTAATTCTAGTTTGTACCCCCAAGTTTGAAAAATTATACTTCTTCCTCCTATGCATGATAGCCACTTGTACAAATCATTTTTTGACACCTCTCAATTCATGTGGCAACTTCTCCAACCTCTCCTCCACCAAGAGATTCTGAAAATTTTGTTGTTCATCGTCATCACCATCTCTATTTCTTCTTCTTTGTCCTACTCAAGAACAACCACCACCAACTCCACCATGAAACCACCATCACCGCACCACCTCCTTCAGAACTGCTGCAGCTCGAGAATCCCCTCGGTATAAGGATCAAAACGCCCAAAGTAATTCGAAGTTTGGTGAAGGGACGAGGGAGATAATCGGGTATGTAGTTGAAGAACCCTAAAGCGTTTCGAAGCCAAATTCCCTCTCCTTGCTGTGAATTGGTGGAAGCAAACAATGGATTCGTGACCCTCTCATTCAGGCGCACCCGTGGGTACCAGATTTGGCCCCTAATTCGTCGGAAACAGCGCGGGCCGCCGGAAACTGGGCGAAGAGTTCGCCGGAATCTGGCCCATCTCGTCGGAGGTCGATGGGTCTTCATTCGTCGTTCGATTTCAACCCCGTTCATTTCCTTGAAGTCCATATTTGTTATATAACCCATCACCGAGCTGATAACGTGAAGAATCGCTGAAGAGATTGGGCTGGAGGTCGCCGGAATCACCATGGACCGCCGGAAAACTCCATTGCCACCCAAACTCGGTATCTCCTTCATTCTTCGCTGTTTTCTGAGTTTTCTTGCATATATGTGATCATTGAAACATTTAGAGAACTCCTAGATACTGTAATCATGCCCAGATTTACATTTGAATAGGTTTTGATCCGTTGTTGGTCGGAGTTCGTAGTCTTTTCCGACGAGTTTTTACACTCTGAAAACATGGGCATATCTCCTTCGTTAGTAGTCCGTTTTGAATGATCTGTAGCTTTCTGGAATCCTTGAAGAATTGTCTACAACTTTCGTGTTGATTTCTTGGTCCAATTCGATCTCTAACAAGCTTGAAATTGGGATTAAAGTGGCTGTGTTCGTGTGTTCTAGCTTCAATGTTCATGCTGACTTTTTCCTCACCTCCAATTTGATCCAACTTTGGACTCTTGTATCTTCCTCCTTTTTTAATCCGTTTTGGATGATTCTTAGCTTTCTGGAAAGACTGGACATAGCTCTACAACTCTCATTAAGATTTCTTTGTTTGATTTCAAGTCTAACCTGTCTAAATTTGGCCTTGAATAGGGCTGGTTTGATGTGTTTTTGAACCATTAAAAGCTGAAAATTTTCTAAGTATAGAATCCTATGGTGAAACACCCATTTTCTAACCATTGTATCTTCTTCAAAACTCAATGAAATTTAGATCTTTTTTCTCCTATTTAAAGTTGATACATAATACTTCATTTTATCGTCTCTGGGTCATCTTCAAATTTAAAACGGATTTCTCACAAAACGAGGCTAAATTTTCTAGTTTGAACTCATGAAACGCTATTAAATTTTTCTAAGTATTGAATCGGAATTTTTGTCCAACTTTGAGTAGCGATGTCTCTTTGAATATTTAGATTTCTAGGATTTCAAATATGTTCTGGAATCCTTGAAATGTCATCTTCAAAACCCAATTTCCAGTTTCTCAAAACTCATTCGCAATTGATCGGAAATCAGCCGCAAAGTTGACTACTTGAAATGACGTTTCGTTCTCTTTAACCTTCGATTTTGAGCATTTGAATGACATCTCTGGCCTTAGCGTTCTTCACGAAACTTGTTCGTATTCATATTCTGAGTCTAAATATCAAGTTTGACCAAGTTTGACATTTCGAAAACCCTAGTTTGGCTGAACTGTATAGGAGGGGTAAAATAGTAATTTCACTTAAAATTTGAATTGAGTTTCGTTTAGTAACTTGGAGTTTGTCAGCATCTATTATATGCGTTTGGAGAACTCGTATGTCATTTCTCGGCTGGGGTTGACCAAGTTAATAGTTGGGGTCTTTTTGCTGTTTTACTAAACTTCGGGGGCCTATGTGCATTTAATTAAAACTTCACTCTTGAACTACTTGAGACTAGGTTAATATTTTGAGACCAACAACCTTACTTATAAGGATATTTGAAGTCTCAAGAAGGAAGTATTTGACTCGGGTGTTATCAATCAAGGGTGGGGGTCTTTATGTAACTTTAGCAAACTTCAGGGGCCTAAGTGTAATTTACTGAAAGTTATGGATTTCGATGCTAAGTTCATATGGGAGAGTTAAGAGTCATTCTTGCATTTTGTTGGGCCATTATGATTGTAATTTGGAGTCCAGGCATAGTCAAGGACTGTACTAGACAGTTTTGAAGTATCAGGGGCATTTTGGTCAAGTAGCTTACATGACCCGCTTTCCATTGCATTCTTGCATACAACCTCATATAGAGGGTATATGATAATAGGTTCTATACTTGTGTATATCCAGCCGTTGTTAAGGATCGTTCCAAGTAGACGTATCTTTTCGTGCTGCTGCATTGACTGAGAAACCCGGACTCATATGAGACAAGCGTTGTAGGAGTGCTAGCTTTTCTTTGCACCTTTCATGGCCCAGAGGTAAGTACATATGCACGGCCTTTTCATATCAAAATCTGCGTATGTGCTTGATGTTTCAAATGAATGTTTGTTATATGAAATAGTATGAGAATGCATGTTTTCCACTCAAAAGTTGTTAAACTATTTTATTCATCTCCTTTGAGAACTCTCGGAAATTACTTGTGAAATTTTGATATTCCGGTTCTGGTTATGTGAAAGAGAAGAAATAAAATACCTCTAATAGACTTAGGACGATGTACAGAGTACTGTTATTAATGGGAGGCGTCAAGCGATCCTCCATTTTCTTATGGCTAAGACCATTGAAGCAATGCTTCTTATTATTGGATAGAACTTCAATGTTCAAAAATCCGCCCCCGATGAGCCAAAATAAACCAAGTTATTGAGGCCAAGGGTTTTATAGAGTTATAGAGTGCTACTTATACTTGTAAGGGTCACTTCGGTATAGGGGTGTCGACACTTAATGCCTTTTAGCTAATGTTCTGAGCAGAGTTGACGAATGGGCTCCCTTAACACTCGGGTGAAATATGGTTTAGTGGACCCTAGATGGAACCCTTAGTGATTATTTTGTGATCCCTCTGTTTACATCGATCCTGCCGGTGGCTCTTGACACGCCTCAGATAAATTAAACTGTTGATTGAAGTCGAAATTAAAAATTGACTACTTATTAATGTTGTTTGTGGCTCTTGATATGCCCTAATCGATTGAAATGAATTGTAAATCTTTTCTACTCATGAACTACTATCGTTATCATTTCAAATGAACTTGTTTACTCTGGATATTTTACCAACTACTCGTGGTTTCTCAATGTTATTAAATTGAGAAGTTTTTCTTACTCGATTACTTCAAGTTTATCCAAATTTTCCAATATGATAGTTTTACTGTTTAAATCTTCTGATTTGTTTTCAACTCATGCTTTCGTGCCACTCTTTGCTTTACATGTCGTAGTGTGTACTTACTCAGTTTTTACTGATCAATTTCTTCAAAACTGCGTTGGCTTTTGCCATTTTAAAACCGCAGGTCGTCAATCAAAGTGGGGGATGGGAACGCTGGAACGAGACGAAGAAGTATAGCTTAACTTAGATCACTTAGTAGATCACAAATGTTATGTTTTAAATTGTACTTATTATCGAAATTTTGTTATGTACATTAAGCGAGATGTAATCTTAATAGTACATTTCTGCTTTTGCTTGTCGATTGTCTCTTTAACCCTGAACCGAGATCCCGGGTTGTTTCAGCTGGTATCAGAGCCTCGGTTCTCCGGTTAAAGTGACTTTTCGATTTCCATTAGTAGAGAATAAGAAAGACAAAACGTTTTCAAAATTTATAATTGATCAGGATAACTCAATTTGGCAATAACAAGTAAACAAGCCGTCGGGGAGTTTGGGTACTTACGTATTGTTCAACTCGATTTGTATTTACTTGTTGATTAACTGTTAACTACTTATTGATATGTGATCTATGCGAAAACCACTTGTTAAATATACGTTTGTTATTCTATGGGCATGTTTAGTTGTTATATAGAAATGATTTATCATTGTCGTGTGATGCGTATCCGCGTTCCCTTGTTTGATTATGTAAATTAGTCGACGAGAGAGTAACGACGCTTTGATTTAGAAGACCATGAGACCAATCTTTTCTTACCTACGAGAGATGACTTTTAAGATTATATTTTATTTTGTTTCATTTTGAGTTTATTTGACACAGTCATTTCCAAATTAGACAGTTCAAACAATAAATTATTTATTAAAAAAAATGGTTTTCCAGAATTATTTAGGTGTCGAGCTACGAAATGCCAAGTGATATGGACCATTTTTTTTATCAGTCCGCTGGCGCGACTCTCAGTACGACGGTACTATAAGTTGTACCCGATGTGTAGACTAAGTTGGAACATTTGAAACACATGCGAGTTGTGTTAGAGGGGCACGTTGTGTGACAACACATAGTGTTCTTTCTCCCTCGTATGCGTGGAACACTTCAGGTAACTGGGTTATCTAATCCTATACAGGTAAGACAATATTTTCAATGTGGCCGAGTTTCGAAAAGATGAGATACTAGTCTTGTTAAAAGTATTTCTCTAAAAGTTTCGAGATTTGTATAAATTCCAGCAAATTTTTGAGTCGCTTCTAAAATCGGGAACTTGTATGCTGTTATTGAACTTTCAAAATATTGTTTCGAACTTTTTCTTGTACTAGTCATATACGAAACCCTATTGTGACGCGAGTCTAGGCTGGATAGTAATATAGACCCATAATAGACCTCGTCGTGCGGAGAGTAAGCTTGAGAAATTTCTGTCACTTAAGGTGTTTCTAGCTGACCATCTAAGGAAGCGATCTTCTGGGAGCAAAACATCCGACGAGAGTTATTTATGTCCTTGTCTGACTAAGTCAAATATACTGAGTCACTGTGCTGCATTTTGTGTATGTGGGTAAGTATAGTAGGAGATCTTCGGGGACGAAGATTCTTTTAAGGCGGGTAGACTGTAACACCCCTAATTCCCGAGAGAGTTCTTAGTGCAATATCAAGACTTTGGGGGTGAATTTGTAAATAGTTTGTCACGGCTTTAAAGTGGGCATTTTGGAGTGTTGGTAATATCTGGAAGTTGTTAGAATGATTTTGAAGCACTAGAGATGTTCGGGGCGGTTGTGCGATTCTCTGAAATTAAGTAGAAGCTCTAATTCTAGTTTGTACCCCCAAGTTTGAAAAATTATACTTCTTCCTCCTATGCATGATAGCCACTTGTCCAACTCATTTTTTAACACCTCTCAATTCATGTGGCAACTTCTCCAACCTCTCCTCCACCAAGAGATTCTGAAAATTTTGTTGTTCATCATCATCACCATCTCTATTTCTTCTTCTTTGTCCTACTCAAGAACAACCACCACCAACTCCAACATTAAACCACCATCACCGCGCCACCTCCTTCAGAACTGCTACAGCTCAAGAATCCCCTCGGTATAAGGATCAAAACGCCCAAAGTAATTCGAAGTTTGGTGAAGGGACGAGGGAGATAATCGGGTATGTAGTTGAAGAACCCTAAAGCGTTTCGAAGCCAAATTCCCTCTCCTTGCTGTGAATTGGTGGAAAAAAACAATGGATTCGTGACCCTCACATTCAAGCGCACCCGTGGGTACCAGATTTGGCCCCTAATTCGTCGGAAACAGCGCGGGCCGCCGGAAACTGGGCGAAGAGTTCGCCGGAAACTGGGCGAGCTCGTCGGAGGTCGATGGGTCTTCATTCGTCGTTCGATTTCAACCCCGTTCGTTTCCTTGAAGTCCATAGTTGTTAGAGAACCCATCACCGAGCTGATAACGTGAAGAATCGCTGAAGAGATTGGGCTGGAGGTCGCCGAAATCACCATGGACCGCCGGAAAACTCCATTGCCACCCAAACTCGGTATCTCCTTCATTCTTCGCTGTTTTCAGAATTTTCTTGCATATATGTGATCCTTGAAACATTTAGAGAACTACTAGATACTGTAATCATGCCCAGATTTACATTTGAATAGGTTTTGATCCGTTGTTGGTCGGAGTTCGTAGTCTTTTCCGACGAGTTTTTACACTCTGAAAACATGAGCATATCTCCTTCGTTATTGGTCCGTTTTGAATGATCTATAGATTTCTGGAATCCTTGAAGAATCGTCTACAACTTTCGTGTTGATTTCTTGGTCCAATTCGATCACTAACAAGCTTGAAATTGGGGTTAAAGTGGCTGTGTTCGTGTGTTCTAGCTTCAATGTTCATGCTGAGTTTTTCCTCACCTCCATTTTGATCCAACTTTGGACTCTTGTATCTTCCTCCTTATAATCCGTTTTGGATGATTCTTAGCTTTCTCGAAAGACTGGACATAGCTCTACAACTCTCATTAAGATTTCTTTGTTTGATTTCAAGTCTAACCTGTCTAAATTTGGCCTTCAATAGGGCTGGTTTGATGTGTTTTTGAACCATTAAAAGCTGAAAATTTTCTAAGTATAGAATCCTATGGTGAAACACCCATTTTCTAACCATTGTATCTTCTTCAAAACTCAATGAAATTTAGATCTGATTTCTCCTATTTAAAGTTGATACATAATACTTCATTTTATCGTCTCTGGGTCATCTTCAAATTTACAACGGATTTCTCACAAAACGAGGCTAAAATTGCTAGTTTGAACTCATGAAACGCTATTAAATTTTTCTAAGTATTGAATCGGAATTTTTGTCCAACTTTGAGTAGCGATGTCTCTTTGAATACTTAGAGTTTCTAGGATTTCAAATATGTTCTGGAATCCTTGAAATGTCATCTTCAAAACCCAATTTCCAGTTTCTCAAAACTCATTCGCAATTGATCGGAAATCAGCCGCAAAGTTGACTACTTGAAATGACGTTTCGTTATCTTTAACCTTCGATTTTGAGCATTTGAATGACATCTCTGGCCTTAGCGTTCTTCACGAAACTTGTTCGTATTCTTATTCTGAGTCTAAATATCAAGTTTGACCAAGTTTGACATTTCGAAAACCCTAGTTTGGCTGAACTGTATAGGAGGGGTAAAATAGTAATTTCACTTAAAATTTGAATTGAGTTTTGTTTAGTAACTTGGAGTTTGTCAGCATCTATTATATGCGTTTGGAGAACTCGTATGTCATTTCTCGGCTCGGGTTGACCAAGTTAATAGTTGGGGTCTTTTTGCAGTTTTACTAAACTTCGGGGGGCTATGTGCATTTAATTAAAACTTCACTCTTGAACTACTTGAGACTAGGTTAATATTTTGAGACCAACAACCTTACTTAGAAGGATATTTGAAGTCTCAAGAAGGAAGTATTTGACTCGGGTGTTATCAATCAAGGGTGGGGGTCTTTATGTAACTTTAGCAAACTTCAGGGGCCTAAGTGTAATTTACTGAAAGTTATGGATTTCGATGCTAAGTTCATATGGGAGAGTTAAGAGTCATTCTTGCATGTTGTTGGGCCATTATGATTGTAATTTGGAGTCCAGGCACAGTCAAGGACTGTACTAGACAGTTTTGAAGTATCAGGGGCAGTTTGGTCAAGTAGCTTACATGACCCGTTGTTAAGGATCGTTCCAAGTAGACGTATCTTTTCGTGCTGCTGCATTGACTGAGAGACCCGGACTCATATGAGACGAGCGTTGTAGGAGTGCTAGCTTTGCTTTGCACCTTTCATGGCCCAGAGGTAAGTACATATGCACGGCCTTTTCATATCAAAATCTGCGTATGTGCTTGATGTTTCAAATGAATGTTTGTTATATGAAATAGTATGAGAATGCATGTTTTCCACTCAAAAGTTGTTAAACTATTTTATTCATCTCCTTTGAGAACTCTCGCAAATTACTTATGAATTTTTGATATTCCGATTCTGGTTATGTGAAAGATAAGAAATAAAAATACGTCTAATAGACTTAGGACGATGTAAAGAGTACTGTTATTAATGGGAGGCGTCAAGCGATCCTCCATTTTCTTATGGCTAAGACCATTGAAGCAATGCTTCTTATTATTGGATAGAACGTCAATGTTCAAAAATCCGCCCCCGATGAGCCAAAATGTACCAAGTTATTGAGGCCAAGGGTTTTACAGAGTTATAGAGTGCTACTTATACTTGTAAGGGTCACTTCGGTATAGGGGTGTCGACACTTAAGGCCTTTTAGCTAATGTTGTGAGCGGGGTTGACGAATGGGCTCCCTTAACGCTCGGGTGAAATAGGGTTTAGTAGACCCTAGAAGGAACCCTTAATGATTATTTTGTGATCCCTCTGTTTACATCGATCCTGCCGGTGGCTCTTGACACGCCTCAGATAAATTAAACTGTTGATTGAAGTCGAAATTAAAAATTGACTACTTATTAATGTTGTTTGTGGCTATTGATATGCCCTAATCGATTGAAATGAATTGTAAATCTTGGCTACTCATGAACTACTATCGTTATCAGTTCAAATGAACTTGTTTACTCTGGATATTTTACCAACTACTCGTGGTTTCTCCATGTTATTAAATTGAGAAGTTTTTGTTAATCGGTTACTTCAAGTTTATCCAAATTCTCCAACATGATAGTTTTACTGTTTAAATCTTCTGATTTGTTTTCAACTCATGCTTCCGTGCCACTCGTTGCTTTACATGTCGTAGTGTGTACTTACTCAGTTTTTACTGATCAATTTCTTCAAAACTGCGTCGACTTTTGCCATTTTAAAACCGCAGGTCGTCAATCAAAGTGGGGGATGGGAACGCTGGAACGAGACGAAGAAGTATAGCTTAACTTAGATCACTTAGTAGATCAAAGATGTTATGTTTTAAATTGTACTTATTATCGAAATTTTGTTGTTTACATTAAGCGAAATGTAATCTTAATAGTACATTTCTGATTTTGCTTGTCGATTGTCTCTTTAACCCTGAACCGAGATCCCGGGTTGTTTCAGTTTGAGTATCTTCATCACCTTCGTTTGAAACACCCGAATCATCAACAATTTCAATCTCGACATCTATTGTATCTTCAATGAGCTCAAACATGAGAGGCTCCAACAAATTTGCAACCGGAAAGTCAAGATCATCAATATTAATTCTATGAAGAATGCCATCAATCTCACCAAAAATTTCATCATGCTTGACCCTCATACTTGACTCGAGCCATGATTCTATGTTTGGACAACTGGAGATGCACAATGGCTCATCATCCTCTTCTTTAAGCGTTGGAAAGGTTGGAGCATCCTCTTGATTTGAATGGAGAACAAATTGTGCGTCCATGTGTGTTGTCTCCATTCCCATTCTTGTTGCTCGTTGTCTCCATTCTTCTACATTAGGAATAATCTCCTCAAGCATGCAACCAAGGAAGAAGAGCAACTTAGTGGGAGGGGTTGAGTCATTAGGACGAAGGATATAACGTTGTATCTCCATGGCTACCCTCTCTCTAATGCCATTCACATGGCACTCTTTCACGAATTGCCCATATGCAAAGTTGCATGCTTCAAATATGCTCGCAAAACGGCGATATCTCTCATCCTCCATGCTTAGAGTTGAATGCCTGCACACATAAAATCTCAAGTAATGCCGTGAGTTAATAAGAATAGAAAATAACAAAAAAAATCCCTAAAGCTAATAATTCTAACTAATTCAACCGAAGTCCCCGGCAACGGCGCTAAAAACTTGACACCATCCAACCGCAAGTGTACGGCTGTCGCGTGTAGTAATATCCGGTAATCCGGGTTTGTCGAACTGATAACCCCGTTTACGGTGTTATATTTACACTTAAAATCTATCGTTTTGCGTGATTCCGGGTACGATTTGATACATAAATAGCTATGATCTTGAGTTATTTGAGTATTTGAGCTTTGTGTAGTTAATTGACAAGTCCGGGCGTTTTCGCATACATTGGAGCTATAATTGTCGCATTTTACACCCGGTATTTGTAGTTGTTTGATTCTTAGGTACCGGAGGCTCGGAACATAAATTGAAACGAAAGCGAACCTCGGAAACGATGAAGTTCAAGGAATTGACGAAAGAAAGGGCTGCTGCAATTAACTCATTTTACTCACCACCATTAACACAACTAGAGTACACCTTCTCCTAATACCCGATTCCACTGGCCACAAACAACCTACAGTACCTAAAACTAACAATCAACTTACATTAACCTACAACCAAATAATCCACCTAACAAATACCAGTTCTATCCACCTCAATGGCTTTGCAAACTACCCATTACAAACCTTGCACTTTCTGTACCAAACAACTACATTCACCAATTCAATCATCTACAACCTGACCTCCATTCCACAAATACTCAAACTGCCTCTTTCACCTCCAACATCAACCTACAACCTTGCCTCAATAACCACCACCAGTGGAACCAATTAACCACCACAACATGACTTCACCTCCAATTAACCAACCAAGCTAACAGTTTACACCTAAACAACCTACTGTAACTCCTTTCACCAACCACATAACCTGCCAAATAAACCCAACAACCAACCTCAAAACTCTCCGCAACCACCATCAATAGCTACCCAAGCACAGACCTGAACTCCAAAAATTGAGACAAAGACTTCCCTTCGCCATTAACCCCAACCTGCTACTCCCTCTCTCAATCACCATCACCATCTTCCACCCGAAACAAACTGAAACCCAATACGATACCTTCCTACCAGACCTACAACCACCTACAGACCCTAAACCCACCAATTTAACCAACTTAACACCTCAACCACAAATCTAACAAATCACCAGTACTACATCCAAATACACCACGGTATATATTGCCTCCATTACACCCTTTACACCATTGAACATGATTACAATCAGGCCATAACCAACAGCCACACACATGAACCACGTATGACCATACACACCCACCATTCTCCATCACAGTAACTAACCTTTCACCACCTGAACTTCACCCTACCACTTGCTGCATTCAGCAACTCTCCAACACACCACAGCTCCACCATAAACTGCTAACAAACCCACCTGAAATTCACCAGATACCAAAACCCACCACCAATCAACCTAGCAGCAGCAACGTAGAAGAGAGGAGAAGATCAGAGCAGAACCCAGCGACAAGAAGCAGCAGCGCAACCCAAGACCACAAGAACAGAGCCAATCAACGCAGCAGAGCATCGCAGCAGCAACAGAGGAGAACCCAGAAGAAGAAATCGCAACAGAGAAAGAGAAGAAGCAGGAGCAGCAGAGAAGATCGCGCAGAAAAGCTCCAGTGGCGAGACTTAGAGAAAAAAATCAGAAAAGTATTTCGCCCGAATTTAAACACCTCTCATGTTCGTTCAGACAAAATTGATTTCGTGTGAATACTTATCAGGCCGCTATTGTGTTGGCTGGGGCAGAAGTAAAATAAAGAGAAGAGGGAAGAAGAAATAGAAGCACGGGTTTTAATTCAGTCCTAGGGTTTGAAGAGGCAACCAAGGTTGGGGGGTCAAAGTGCCAAAAAGAGAAAATCTACACTAAGTTTTGTACGGGTCTTATTTTAATAAGACGGAAGGGACTGTTTTCACGGATTCATCTATCGTTCTACACACTGGAAAACGCAGAGAACAACAGACGATAGAAGACAAGCAGAGAAAGACGAAGGAGAAGACGGAGGCGAAGCTTGGGTTCGCGCCGGAGTTCCGTTATTCCGTTTGATTTCTTCCTCTTTTCTTTTCATTATTATTTCTATGGAGAAACTCGTATTGTTTTTCGATAGTATGCGTAGCTAGATTTATTTTGCTAGGTTCTATGGAGATGAACTTAGAGTTTATGCAATAGAAAATTTTCCGGATTTATGCTATTGATACATGTTTCGATTCTTTTGATTGTATTGTTCTTCTTTGATATTGTATATCTTGATCACTATGGCTATTGACACGTCTTAGATGACAAGAACAACTTTAGGGAGAAGAATTAATATGTTATTAGATTCGTAGCTTAAAGACTATTGACTAGTTAGTTGGATTTGTTGTTGAGAAATTAATTATTAGCATAAACGGAGTCGCGAACCGGTTAGGCTAGCTTTCTAGGTGGGTGCTTGAGAGAGACTTTACCTAGATATGAACGAGAACAGGAAATTAGTCCCGAATCATTGAGACTGAGAGGTAAGATGATAGGACTAGTCGTGTGAGGGTAGATTCGATTGTTTAGCGTTAGACTTGAGAATTGGGGGACCGATAGGACCCAGTGATCGGATTAACGTTAGGTGGTTAGAACCATATTGGTAGACGATGGTGGACCGACAGGACCCGTAGCCGACTGATAGGTAAAATGACATGAGACCGAGAGGAGATTGTCAGTGCTATTACCCGATACAACTAATTAGATGATAGCGTGTTTCAGTACGTAATCCAGAACTGTCTAAAACCCTAGGGGATCCATAGATCACCTAGTTATTTCTCCATATTTGTTTATTAAAATAAAAATCCAAAAATATTAGTTAGTTGTTTATTTCAATTCTTAAATCACACTTTTTCCTCCGGTTACTAGACTTTAAATTAATTGTTTAACTAATTAATCTCAAGACTGTCCCTGTGGGTTCGACAACCTGAGTTTTGATACTCTCATTTTATTACTTCGACCGTGCACTTGCGTATACACGTAAGAAATCGTGTCAAGTTTTTGGCGCCGTTGCCGGGGACAGCGGTAGATTATTTTGTTAGGAGTTAGTTTAGAGTACTTTTATCTTAGTTTTAGTTTTATTATTTTTTATTCTATATCTCTGTGCTTCACGGGTGTCTTGTGAGTTTTTTTCTCAGGAACGCAGGAAGCAAGAGACAATATAAGCATGTGGAGTGAAGACTGTTATTCGGGTCCCCCCTACTGTTTCCACTGCAGGGGTAACCACGAAGACGAGGACGCATGCATAATTTGGTGCTACGTATGCGGCATTTGGCACGAACGTAGAGACTCATGTCGAGTACATGCCCCCCAGCTTCATCAGCACCAGGAAGACTCATCAGCGATTATGGCAGAACGACGCAGTATTATGAATGACATCGAAGTGTGCACCAATTTTTTGTCCATAGCTGCACAATTACCACAAGAGGACTCTGCCACAGGTAGGGAATACGTGAGGGAGATGTTGGAGAGGATAAAGAAACGAATAGAAAAACTGCCAACAGGAGGGAAATCTAGTATTCAAGAGCCACAAGAGGAGCCCTTGCCACATGACAGTGAGCCTCACATTGAACCTTCATCATCCCCACCACAAGTGGAAGAAGAGATACCTGAGGCGAACGAAGACTGCAGTGTCCATGAACCATTGGTGGACACCGCCATTTATGAGGACTCAGACTCTGATTCAGACTGGGGTGGACCTGTGTGCCCAAGATGGGAGGACCTTCCGTATTGCCAGCCAAAACTGCAAGAGCCCTCACTTCCTTGGCATGAATGGGAAGACACCAGCATTGGAAGCATGTGGGGTGCCGACGATGAAGCTGATGATTCACTTGTGTCCAAGAGACTTCTTATTAAATTAGATATTATGTCAAAAATTATGTGGGCAAGTCGCAAAGTTGAGTGATTTTCATAAGTCTACTAAAATGAAAGAACAAATATCTCAATTAATTATGAGTTTCTTCACAATTAACAAAGACAAGAATTGCAAGGGGTTTTCTTATAAGAGAGACGATTGCTGGGAATTCTACTTGTGGACCACTAGGGACGCTATGAGTGGTGTCTTGATCTTTGGAACGCAAATACGCTACTCTTATCAATCGAGCACCCTACAAACTACCGAGTTACCAAGCAATTGGCCTACACCTATGATCAATTTAGACCGAGTTACCAAGCCTAATTCAATTATAAGCATGCATTATTGTGCTTTAATCTACTCTATGATCCTAATTAACACTACCCAGTTACGAGATAATGATACGACTAGGTGATTATCTTGATTTACCGAATAGCTCTCATGGAGTTACCACACAAGTTCTAATTAGATATGTCCTAGCATTAGCTACTTGCAAGAACAATAAGATTCATACACAAGATAATCATAAGAAGAGGAGAACGCATAATTTTAATCCAAAGAATGAATCAAAGTGTCAAAACATCCATTCAAGCAAACCCTAGATTTCCAACAAGGAATCCCCAGCAAATAAGTACTTAGCTACAACAAATCATGATTAAACTAGCAAGTTTCATGATCATGAACACAAAACTACGAAGAAGAGAGAGTAGAGGAAGCAAACGAATGGCTCCGGATTGCTCCAAGCTCCCCCAAAGCTCCGAGAAAGTTTTTGTCCCGTCTCTCCTTTCAAAAACGACCTAAACCAGTCTAAAATACGTTCCCAAGTGTTTGGGACTCATTAGAGTTAATTACAAAAAGTTCCCGCAAAGTTTGAGAAAATTTTGGCCAGACCCAGGTCGCGCGACCTCCCTTCCAGGTCGGACGACCTCTCGAAAAGGCAAGAGGAGGTCGTGTCACCTCTGAATAGGTCTTGCAAGACCTGAGTCCATGTTTCCTGCACACTGCCTTCTGACCCACAGGTCCTGCGACCTGAGATTGAGGTCGTGCGACCTCTGGCAAATCTCCACCAGGTCATGTGACCTCTCCACGAGGTCCTGCGACCTCTGCACCCTCTCAGAGCCTCCTGTGTAGCTTCTATCAGGTCCTGTGACCTGCCTTGTGAGGTCCTGTGACATGCCTTGTGCTTGGACAACTTCCACAATGCTTCCACTTGTATCTCTTGCATTCGAATCACCTCCCGATCATCAATTCATCTCTTGTTCCTCCATTTTGAGCCCTTCACATGTCTCAATGATCCTATCTTCTTCTCAAATGCCTGTAGCAGTCAAATCATCCTATCTTGCTTTCCTTCTCAAATCTCGAGTGCGCCATAGCTTCCTAAGCTCGTTTCCTCTATCCACATGCTCCTCGCGTGCTCCGTTCCTCAAAAACACAACACGAACACCCGGCGAATATCAAATGTGACAAAATATGATAAATAACACGTAAAACGAGATAGAAAATGCCCGAACTTCACAAGTAATGCACAAAACGCTCACATGATCAATTCTCGCACAAAACAACTCAGAACGACTCTAAATTCTCCATTTTTGCACGCAAACCGATAGGAAATTATACGAATAGATAACTCTAATGCAGAGTTATCAAATACCCCCATGCTATCGTTTGCTCGTCCCGAGCAAAGTCTGATCTACTGCATCTAAATGTCTATTAGCCAACATGACTCAAACGACTCTAACATAACTCACGACACTACAATGCAACAAGATGATGCAAATGCAAATCTAGACTCGATCTTAAAGATAAAACACAAACTGCATACTTTTTGTGAGATCAAGAAATTTCAATACACATAGACCAGTGCTCATGGATGATGAAAAAGTTAGGCGAGAGGTGTGAATTGCAACTAAACTCGACAACAAGTAAATCCCCATAGTTAGTATAGAAAGCTTAACTTTACTATGAAGAACAATCTACCTCTTCATGTGTGCTGATAAAATAAGAGGCTAACCAAGGCTAAGCCACGTTCATAGTCCGAGCTCCTATTCCACTAACGGTTTAAAATGTTGAGGCTTAGGGACAAAAGGATAATCATGAAGTAATAAGTCCTAAAGTGTCATATCCTCACATTAAAACCCGCATCTCACACACCCTCACCCTGATGATAGGAATCCACAACCCGAATCTCACCGACTCCGGACCTCAATCCCCTCAAAACCCGGTATCATGTCATTCCCGTGGCCATCAAAGCGAAGCGTACGCAAACTCAATCAATCTTCAACCGGAACAAGAACTTTCACCACTCGGTTTCCAGTAAGCACAACTGTAATCTTTCTTTATTCCTCTCCTTTTTCTCTCTCTCTCTTTTTTTTCTTCTTTTCTCTCTAATTTTTTTCTATTTTTTTTTCTTTTGTTTTTTTTATTTCTCTCGCTAAAACAACAATAATACAATAAAAAATGTACGAGTGGTCCTCCTCCAAGAATCAAGCAGCAGTAATAATATCAGGGGAAGGAAAGAAAAAAAACAATGAATAAGTATCACAAGAATAATTCATCTCCCCCTGACTCCATGAAGCGAAAGATGCCACAAACCGTCCACGTCAAAGCGTGTATGGGGGTGGAATCGTCAATGCACAATCTCTATGTCCGTAGTCAAAAGTCGACACCCCCACACTAGAATGCAGTCACATCCCCCTCTCAAATAGCCTTATAAGATATGTCACGTGCATAATCCAACCGAACCTCCTACACCAAGATGATAGAAATCCGATACCTAGCACGATCCACCAATTAAGTACAACCAACCTCATTTTCGTGCGGATTAGATGTCACGCACTCAGGCTCTCCACTATTGTGTCCACGATGTAATGACATGGAACACCGCCACACCTTAGTTCGTAAGCCAACTCACTCACCCTCGCATCCCCTCGTAGATATCCAATGAAGCATATGCGATCTGCAGAACTCACAAAAATCTGTAATGAAGCACTCCCTCAATGAACCCCCTCAACTACTGCTCCCTCGTGACGCTCTAGAAAGTTAATTCTAAACGATATATGATGAAGGCCAAGAATCGTCTCCCTAGGTCAAAGAGGCTAACAATAAATCCAAGGATCAATTAGGGTTTACTAGTGGTCCTACAAGGTAAGATCTAAAAAGCAGTGAGTGCTCTAATACACATCTTCGCACAGCTGTTCTGTGTGCCACTACGAGGTGGGCTGGCGACTACCTAAGACGGACAACATGAACGTTCGGCTTGTTTAGCAAACACCAAGCTCAACTCTTTTAAGAGAAAAACAGCACACACTTTAGATTTTAAAATTTAATTTTAGTTTAAAAATAGGTAGGCATTCGCGTAATGAGATTCTCTCTATACTTACTAGGGGGAACTAAAAATATCACTCTCGGTCAAAATTCACACCCTATGCCTAAAGTTTTCACATCTCACTAAACCAACCAAGTCTAAGCTTCTCTCAATTGCCTTTTCTCAAATTTTCAATTTTCATTTTTTTTTATAAATTTTCATAATATCCTAACTCTATATGCAAGGCTTTGACACGAAGAGAAAAAAATTGACTCTACACAATTTAAAATTTTGGTGGGTATACTCAATTATGTAAAAGTGCAAATAGTATGTAAACTAATCTACACAATACGACAATATAAGTAAAAGCTCAACACAAACCACTGTCTCTACACACAATACAACATAGACACATCCTACTGTAACTGGCTGTGCAAGACACTTTTGCTAGCAAACAGATAAATCACCCCCACACTGAATGCTTCGTTGTCCTCAACGAATTTAGAGAGTATGCAAGAAGACTCAGCAATCAATGTGTAGGCCAGTAGATGAGATGGAGCATGACATACTTATATAAAAGAAACACAAAATTTAGCAAGAGAAAAAGATACTCACAACCACCTCAAGGGTGGGGAAGAAATTGCGCCAAGCAGTCTCCAAGCACAGTAGTTGCACCACCATGCTCCCAACGGTCAGTGTGTTCTCGCACACCGGGGTAGACTGCCCTCCTCTGCTAAAATCTGTGTCTTGGAGAATCCCCAACTCGCATGCATGAGTCCCCATAAAAGGTCGTGTGTGCCATGGCACACCGGGGTAGACTCTCCCATATCCTGCTCAAATATGTCACTTGGAAACATCATTAGTCCCTCTCTCTCTCATCTCTCCAAATAACATAATAAATAACCACACAACTGTATTAAAATGCACTCCCTAAACTAATGCAATTAATAGGTCGGGGAACCTCCCAACAAGCGCCTTGTAATTTAAGGTCGAGGACCCGACCCAGTTACCTCAAATATGATTAAGGCGGTTTTTCTCTCCACTTTTTCTTCTTCCACCATCGCTTCTCCCTTTGTATCTTCTCAAGTAAGCATGCATGGGATGCGTATGGCGCAACAAAATTGTAGAAGACGGCCTGAAAAAATTTCTTCTTTCTGTGCTTCCAATTCATTAGAATCGTCATCATAACGATTTCAACAATAAGCTCAAGTCTCCCATGTAGTGGAAATCGATTTACGCCTTCTTTGCCCGTTTTCTCAATTTGCAATATCTGCATTGAAATTTCAAGCGACAACTCATAAAGTATGAAAGTTTGAATATCTTCATCACCTTCGTTTGAAACACCCGAATCATCAACAATTTCAATCTCGACATCTATTGTATCTTCAATGAGCTCAAACGTGAGAGGCTCCAACAAATTTGCAACCGGAAAGTCAAGATCATCAATATTAATTCTATGAAGAATTCCATCAATCTCAGCAAAAATTTCATCATGCTTGACCCTCATACTTGACTCGAGCCATGATTCTATGTTTGGACAACTAGAGATGCACAATGGCTCATCATCCTCTTCTTTAAGCGTTGCAAAGGTTGGATCATCCTCTTGATTTTAATGGAGAACAAATTGTGCGTCCATGTGTGTTGTCTCCATTCCCATTCTTGTTGCTCGTTGATAACTCCGTTTTCGGAGTTATTTTATGCCTTTTATTTCTACGTTTTGCTTGCTCAACATGGAGAATTCGTCGTCTTTTGAGTAAATTGAGCTTAAATGTGATAATGTGAGTTCATATGCTTTACTTTTTAAATCCGGCCGTTTTTAGTTATTTGAGCTTTTATTGTGATATGATCACGGGTTGTGTTTTCGTGTTGTGATTCGCAGGAAAACAGGGCTTGGAGGATCATGCGTGAGATGGAAACGAACTTCGGAAGCATGGAACTCAAAGGAAAGTCAAAGGAAGAAAGGAGAAAGTCAAAGGAACTCAAAGGAAAGTCAAAGGAAGAAGGAAGAAAGGAGAAAGTCAAAGGAAGGAAAGAAAAGTCAAAGAAAAGAAAGCTGGAGACAATGTACTTAGCCAAAATTTGGAGTCTGCAGAATGTCTTCCTAAACAAGCTCTCAGTATCTACATAAGAAGACCTTCGTACGAAGACAATTTGTCTTCGTACTAAGACTCTTCGTGCGAAGACAAATGTCTTCGTACGAGATTTCGCTGAATTTCAATTTTTGCCGGGGCTTTTTCGTAGTTTATCCAAACTTTGTAATAGGATTATGGAAACGTATTTAAGCATTCTAGGTCGAATTTTTCAGTAGTTTTTGGACGTGAGGAACATCTTTTGGAGATCAAGAAGCTATTGGGAGAGCTTAGGAGCTTTGGATCATCCGTTTGGATTCTCAACTCTTCTCTTTTCTTGATTTTTATGTTTAAACTCATGAGACTTGTCGTTTTGAGTATGATTATGAGTAGCTAAACGTTATTTGCTGGGAATTCTCGTTTGGTGTAGCTAGGGTTTGATCTAAATATCATGTTTTGATGATTGTGATTCATGTTCTAGCTTAATCTCACGTGTTTAGTCATTATTATGAATTATTTACGTTTGTGATCATATTATCTTTGCGAGTAGCTAACGTAGAGATAAACTTAATTAGTTTTCACGCGGTAACTCCGTGAGAATTAGTCGGTAAATTGGATAATCCACCTAGTCGAATCAATGTTTGGTAACTCGACATCGTGAACTAGGATCGTTAAAGTAGAATTGTGGTTTCAATGCTTGCTTAAAGCTAGAATAGACTTGGTAACTCGGTTTGTTTTGGTTTAAAGTATAGTAAACTTACTTGGTAACTCGGTACGTTTAATATTGTTTGATTGATAGTGAAAGACACATGGTTGTTTTACAAGTCAAAACATAAATTTAGCTCAACCTAGTGAACCTAGAGAATTCCCGATATTTTTTCCTTATATTACAAAAACACTAAAATTCATTCTTTATTAATCGTGAACTACTTCACTTGGTTAATTGAGAATATTGCACTTTTACTTTCGTAGAATTAGATCAAAACACAACTTGCGACGTACCCACATAAGGTTTAGAATAATAATTAATTTAAACAAAGTCCCTTGGGTTCGACAACCAGGATTTCCGGTTTATTACTACACACGACAGTTGTACACTTGCAGTTGGAGCGTGTCAAGTTTTTGGCGCCGTTGCCGGGGACTTCGGCTAAATTAGTTATAATTCCTAGACTTAGGGATTTTAATTTATTGTTCATATCCGTTACTCACCTACGTTTTGCGTGGTTTATGATTTCAGGTTGATTTCCACGGTGCATGACCCGTTCGAGAGACGAGCCTTTGTATCCAACGTTTGAAGACCCGGAATCCTTATTAAAAGCACGGCGTAGAGACAAGAGGAATTCAAGCTCAGTCACTATGGATGATGAAACGAGAGCTGAGTTTGAGAGCATACGCAAAAATGTGCAAGATGCGGAAGCAGCTAGAGCAGCTGCTGTAGAGGAGGCTGCAAACAGAGCCGCGAATTCTGAGCAAATTAGGGCTCAAATGGTTGAGATGCAAGCGATGATTGATCGCATGAACCCTCCGAATCCACAACAACTTCCTGGGGCGGAAGTAGTTGGCAGAAATAACGGTGGCAATGGGAACAATGGGGGCAATAATCGGAACAACAACGGACGGAATGTGGTAGAGCAAGTTAACAATGCTGAGGAGGATGAGCGTCCCTTGGTGGACTACTTCAGGACTACACCGGAGGGATATCAGCCCACCATCGTCAGACCTCAGATTAATGCAGCCCATTTCGAGATTCGCCAACCGTTGATCAACATGGTTAGGGATGAGTGCTTATTCACTGGAGCTCCAAGTGATGATCCACATCAACACTTGCTAAACTTCGAGCAGATCACTTCTACCATGTATGATCAGAGAGTTCCACTCGAGACGATAAAGCTCATGCTTTTCCCCTTCTCCTTATCGGGAAAGGCAAAGACATGGCTTATGGAACTTCCAGCAGGCAGCATAGTTACATGGGCAGATTGTAGTAGAGAGTTTCTCAGGAAGTATCTTCCACCATCCAAGGTTGCTACTAACATAACCAAATTTACACAGCAGGAAGATGATTCTTTGGGAGACACATGGAGAAAGTTCAACCAGCTTTTGCGCAGATGCCCTACTCACGGAAAGCCATGGTATAAACTCCTCCATTACTTCTATAATGCTTTGGACAGAGAGACTGCTAGTGAGCTGGACATGATGGCTCAAGGAAATTTTATGGGAATGGGACTACAGAGATGTCGTGATCTGCTAGATAATGTAGCCAAACGCGAATCCACAAGGTCTGAGACTCGTAGAAGCACAAAATCAGATGGGGCATTGGTTAGTAAGATTGAGTCCATGGTGGAGCAGAAATTTGAACATCAGATGGCAGTGATGACTTCGGCTTTTAGTAATTTGAATCCATCAGGCATCAGCACAGGTGAAGTCAGTGGGAGAGATGGTAGCAGATGCAAATCAGGGATATGGGGACGGTATTGAAGACGTAAACTACATGGGCCAAAGACAGCAGCAATGGCCAAACACCTATCATTCCAACAACCGCAATCACCCCAAATTCAGTTATGCCAATCCGAATAGTGGATTATATGCGCCAGGTCTAAGGCCAAATGTTCCTTATCAAGCTCAGCGACAGGCTCCACAGCAACAGGCTCCTCCACCACCTCCATCTTCAGAAGAACAGGACACAAACGCGTTGTTGAAGAAACTGTTAGCTAGCAATGATAAGATTGAAAGCAAGATTGTTGCGATAGAAGCCTCAATAAAAAGCCATGAATCACAGATTGGGCAAATAGCCAATCAAAATACTCGACTTCAACCTGGTATGCTTCCGTCCAACACTATTACTCCAACTGAGCAATTGAAGGCTATTACTACTCGCAGTGGGACCACTACTCAGGATCCCCCATATCCTACCCATGCGCGAGCTGAGGCGACTAAGGCCACTGAAAAAGCCTTGGATGAAGAGATTCCCGTGCCTACCGTGATTCCCCAATCAAAGGACACGATGAGGAAGTCGGATGAGAAACAGAAGCCAAAGGAGGAGTATAGTGTTCGTGTCCCCTACCCGCAGAGATTGAAGAGCCAAGAAGATGCCAAGCATTTCAAGAAATTTGTTGATATCTTCAAAAAGTTACACATCAATATACCCTTTGCTGAAGCAATTTCGCAAATGCCTAAATATGCAAAATTTCTTAAGGACCTACTCTCTAATAGAAGACGCATGGATGACTTTGAGACCGTGACCCTGAATGAGGAGTGTAGCGCCGTGGTGCAAAAAGTGCTACCCAAAAAGATGAAAGATCCGGGTGGTTTCATTATTCCTGTGACATTGGGAGATGCGTTCCATGGTAGGGCGTTATGTGATCGTGGCGCAAGCATAAATTTGATGCCTACATCAGTATTTGAGCAACTAGGTGTAGGAGATCCAAAACCCACTCGTATGTGTTTACAGATGGCTGACCGTACTATAAAACGACCACGGGGTGTTTTGGAGGATGTGCTTGTGAGAGTCGAAGGACTCATCTTTCCCGCAGATTTTGTGATCCTAGATATGGATGCTGACGATGATGTCCCACTCATATTGGGACGGCCATTCCTTGCTACGGGAAAGACGATGATTGATGTTGCCAATGGAGAATTGACTATGCGTATTAACGATGAGAAGGTGGCCTTTAATGTCTTTGAAGCTATGAAATTCCCTGCATATGCAATGAGTGAGCAGTGCTTTGGTGTGGAGGCATACACACCAGACGAGGAGGACGATATATTATTGGAGCAGCTGTATGAGGAACTTGCCTTACTTGATTCGAGTGAAAAAGAACAGGCTATGGAAGCCAGCTGGCGTTCACCCCTACCCCTCTTTAATGAGGGAAGCAGGAAGATTCTTACTCCTTCTCTTATTACCGCTCCTGATTTAGAATTGAAATCGTTACCTGCTCATTTAAAATATTTATACTTGGGATCTGATGAAACTTTACCTGTTATTGTTTCTGCGTGTTTGGACAGGGAACAGGAGGAGCAGCTTCTCAAGGTATTGCAGGATAGGAAAGCAGCTATGGGATGGACCATAGCGGATATCAAGGGGATCAGCCCCACAGTTTGCCAGCACAAGATCCGGCTCATGGAAGACAAGAAGCCGGTAGTTCAGTTTCAGCGCCGCCTCAACCCTCACATGCAGGAGGTGGTGAAGAAAGAGGTGCTTAAATGGTTGGAAGCATGTATTATCACGTGGACTAGCCCGGTGCAGTGTGTCCCTAAGAAGGGAGGTATAACTGTGGTGGAAGGGGAAAAAGGCGATCAGATTGCCACTCGTACAGTTACTGGGTGGAGAGTTTGCATGGATTACCGCAAACTCAATGACGCCACTTTGAAGGATCATTTTCCCCTCCCATTTGTGGACCAGATGCTTGATAGGCTGGCACGTCATTCGCATTACTGCTTTTTAGATGGATACTCTGGGTATAATCAGATAGCGATTGAGCCAGCTGACCAGGAGAAGACGACATTTACTTGTCCTTATGGGACTTTTGCATTCAGGCGCATGCCCTTTGGGCTATGTAATGCCCCTGCCACGTTTCAGAGGTGTATGATGTCTATCTTCTCAGACATGATGGAGCAAAACTTTGAAGTCTTCATGGATGATTTTTCGCTTTATGGTGATGGTTTCGAAGACTGCCTCCAGCAGCTAGCTCGGGTACTGGACAGATGTATTGACACCAACCTAGTGCTTAACTGGGAGAAGTGACATTTCATGGTGACCGAGGGGATAGTGTTGGGGCACAAGATCTCCAGTAAAGGCTTAGAGGTAGATCGGGCAAAAATTGAGGTGATCGAGAAGCTTCCTTATCCTACATATGTCAAAGGGGTACGGAGTTTTCTCGGACATGCAGGTTTCTACCGGCGCTTCATTAAAGACTTTTCGAAGATCACAAAGCCTTTATCTGGGTTGCTTGAGAAAGATGCCGTCTTTGATTTCAATGAAGAGTGCAAGGCAGCTTTCGATTTGCTCAAGAAAAAGCTGATTAGCTCTCCTTTTATAGCCACCCCAGACTGGACCTTACCGTTCGAGCTTATGTGTGATGCCAGCGATTATGCGGTGGGAGCAGTGCTGGGACAGCGGAAAGACAAGGTAGCTCATGTAATTTACTATGCCAGTCGTACTCTTAATACTGCACAGGTTAATTATGCCACCACGAAGAAGGAGATGTTAGCTATTATCTTCGCATTGGACAAGTTTCGTCCATACCTTGTGGGTTCTCAGGTGACTATCTTCACGGATCATGCAGCCCTCAAATATCTCCTTACTAAGAAGGATGAGAAGCCTAGATTGATTCGATGGGTGTTGCTAATGCAAGAGTTTGACATAGTGGTCAAGGACAAAAAGGGAGTCGAGAACGTTGTTGCAGACCATTTGTCACGACTGGAGAACGAAAAACAAGAAGATGTGCCAATTAGAGAAGATTTTCCAGATGAACAACTTATGGTGGTGGTAGCAGTTGTGCCTTGGTTTGCGGATTTGGCAAATTTCAAGGCGCTCAATATTGTCCCAAAAGACATGTCTTTCCATCAGAAAAAGAAATTTTTCGCAGATGCACGACACTATTTCTGGGATGAACCTTATTTGTTCAGGTTGGGAGCTGACAACGTGTTCCGAAGATGCGTGGCTGAGCCAGAAACTTTGGACATTCTTAGACATTGCCATGAGCTGAATTGCGGAGGGCATTTTGGCAAAACGCGCACTGTGGCAAAGGTATTGCAAAGTGGATTTTATTGGCCTTCTTTACATAAAGATGCTCATTTGTTTGTACAGCAGTGTGATCGATGTCAGAGAACTGGAAATATCTCCAACCGAAATGAGATGCCTCAGAATTTCGTGTTGGAAGTAGAGCCCTTTGATGTTTGGGGCATTGATTTCATGGGACCATTCCCGTCTTCACTTGGAAATCTTTATATACTGTTAGCTGTGGATTATGTGACCAAGTGGATAGAGGCAATGGCTTGCCCTAAAAACGATGGAGCTACTGTAGAGAGATTCGTGCGTAAGAGCATTTTTACACGGTTTGGAACTCCCAGAGCCATTATCAGTGATGAAGGATCGCATTTCGTGAATAAATTCTTTGCCAATGTCTTGAGCAAATATGGGGTAAAGACGCATAAGATATCACTGGCTTATCATCCGCAGTCGCATGGGCAAGCAGAAGTTTCTAACCGAGAGATAAAAGGGATTCTGGAGAAGACAGTCAACCCGGGACGCAAAGATTGGTCTCTGCATTTAGATGATAGCTTATGGGCGTATAGGACTTCTTACAAGACCCCTTTAGGCATGTCTCCCTATCAGTTAGTATTTGGGAAGTCGTTTCATCTTCCGGTGGAACTTGAGCACAAGGCATTTTGGGCTTTGAAGAAGATCAATTTGGACGCTAAGCTCTCAGGTGAGCTACGGAAGCAAGCACTGCTCGAACTTGAAGAATTTCGATTGATGGCGTATGAAAGTATGAGAATCTATAAGGAGAGGACAAAACGGTGGCATGACAGACACATCATCCCGAGAGACTTCAAAGTAGGACAGAAGGTGCTGATCTTCAATGCCAGACTAAAGCTATTTCTAGGGAAATTAAAATCTAGATGGAGTGGTCCCTACACAATTACCGCAGTTTATCCGTGGGGATCTCTGGAGGTGGAAGATGAAAATGGGAACAGATTTAAGGTGAATGGCCAGAGAGCGAAACCGTACGTGGACGGGAATTTCATTGGAGTCATTGAATAACTTCATGCAACTCCCGCAATTTGATTAATCTCTGAGGTAACTGGGTCGGGCCGTCGACCTTAAATTACAAAGCGCTTGTTGGGAGGCAACCCAACCTATTTATTGCTGTAGAGTAGGTTTTAATACTATTTTGTGATTTTTATTCTGTTTGATTTCATTGAGAGGTGCGAGAGAGTGGATTTAATGTTTCCAATGAGTATGTGCAGGATTACGAGGTGAAAGGCCTATTTCGGATCCCCCTTTCTTGATGCGCGCGTGCGAAACAGAGTAAAAATTGAAGATTTGCAGCCCAATACGCGTATCGGGGTTCAAAGTGAAGGAATTGAAGCTAGAAGGCATTCTTGTACCTATTCAACACAGGCACCTGAGGAAGATCATATTCCCGGACTCCTCGTCTTGATATGCGCAAGAATTTGATTGATGAACGGAGAAAGCTAGCACGCCGGCACGGATTACGAGGTGAAATTTTGAAGAACAGATCGAAAACAGAATTGAACAATGCCAACGTGTGGGGGTGGTCGAGAGCTTTCTGTATACAGGTGGATCGCGCATATCGGAGTCCGGATGAGGAAGTTACGCCAAAAAGGATGCTTTAGAGAGTAAAACGAGGCCAAAAACATCCGGAAATGCAAAACGTGCCTTGGAACGCGTGAAATTGACAAATGAAATACTCCCCGGATTTTGGGAGTGTTTTAAGGTGAAAAGGGAGTCTCGAGGTCGAGGAGATCCTTCGGAAAGCAAAGGCGCGATTAAATACGCAAAAATTTAACGAAAAGGATGTTTTTGGCAAGCTCCAGCATTGTCTTCGTACGAAGACAATTTGTCTTCGTACGAAGACTTTATACTTAGAAAAATTTTAAGCTCTGAAGATTGTCTTCTTATAACAGCATGCAGTATCTATATAGGAAGGCCTTCGTACAAAGACAAATTGTCTTCGTACGAAGACATCGGGAAAAAAGACTTCTTAGTCCACGCACGGAGAACAGATAGAGGCTAGTTATCAGGGGCTTTTTAGACTTTTGCACGATCTTTGAAGCTTCATCAGTAACACGGTCGATCCCCTTCCTCATTTTTCAAGCTTCAACAGTTCTTCACCTCTCCATAGCCGCACGACCCCAATTCTCCCCCTCTCTTGTTTCTTCACCAAATTCAACAAGCAAATATAGGTTTTGCTCGCAATTCAGAGGAGAACAAGGATTCAAGAGTGTCTTTGAGTGAAATTGAGAGACGAGAGAGAAATCAGAGGAGGAAGAACTAGGGTTCTGAAGCAAAAAGTGAGAAATTGGACCACTTGGAGTTTGATTCAGCTTACGGTCAAGAAGGCAACGCTAACGGGGACTTCACAAGGAGTACGGAGCGTCAATCAATTCGGAGTTTCGACAAATTTTTTCGGCGACCTCAAAACAGCCCGATTTGTCAAATTTCAGAGATTTTTGTGCCCGTAAGACTTGCTCCGGGCACGTAGGTACATTCTCAAACTACTTATTTCAATATTCGAGTCCTAGGCACAAATTGAGTAAAAGCCCAATTCACTTTTTGTTGCGCTTAGTAGCGCGCTTGGGGGCGATTGCTTAGAGTCCTAGGAATTACGTGCTTACTTGCCTACGTGTTTAATTCTGTACACACTTCTTGTCACGTGCACAAAAGTTGAATTTCTTGTTATACTTGAATTTGTATTCTAAATGGCGGGTGGAAAGAAACGGAAGACGGGAGAGGGTACCTCGCAAGAAGCATCGGGGTCGGGCGAGCCTCAATTAGAAATACGGCCCATTCCCCAATATGAAAACTTGAGTGCCCCTCCCCCGTCTAAATCGGGCATTGTAGGCCGACGAATGGCAAAAGTTAATCTGAAAGAACGGAGTATTGGGCCCTGGTGTTATGATAGCTTCCGTTTTGTCACCTACTAGGCCCATCTAGACTCTGGTAGGGACACGTATTTGACTAAGAACGGGCAGCCCGAAAAGGAATTTCCATTGCATGAGGATATGCCTAATCCCATCAAGGAAATTTTTGAGCGCGAGAAGCTTACCAACTGGTTTAAGCTAGTAGGGCCGTCTAGTTCCCATATTGCAAGAGAGTTTTGCCTCAACTTGAGGTATGCAAAAGATGGTGAGAGCCGAGACCCTCGTCTTGTGTACTGTCGGAACGAGTGGATAGTCTTCACGCCAGAGGCTATCGCTTTGGCCATGGGTTTCCCCGCTTTGCGAGAGGGTTGTGGGTACGAGACTGTTCTTCGTAGTGAGAATCTGTGGTCTCGTCTGAATGCATTTTGTTTTGAAAAAGGGGTAGATCCTTGGGACAGAAAAGGGAAGGTGATTCATTGGAAGGCCGAGAAGAGGTACTATAGGCCGGAGGCGAGGTGGTGCTGTGAATTGCTCGAGAACTGGGTTTTGGGAATCACACAAAACCCTAGTTACTCTTTCCGCCTATCGGTTTGGGCTCTCAGTCTTTACACCGGGGTTAGGATCGATATCCCTAAGTTTATCTGGGAGAACTGTCTAGAGAGGGTGTCGAGGACTAACAAGTTAGGTCCCGGTCATACTTGCTTGCTAACTCACCTAGCCAAAACCGCCGAAGTAGTCATTGGGAGAGACATGGACTTGAAACCATTCACGGCTAGGAAATGGCATAGGTTTGATGAGACAACGAGGAAGAGGGGCAAGGGTAGGAGGATGAACACCTCTAGGTTTGATAACCAGGTTGCCTATGACCACCTGCGAGAGGAGATGGCCCGGGATAGAATCGAGAGAAGACGCCAGTTTGCCCACACTCGGGACAATCAGGTGAAGCTGGGTGGATTAATCCAGATGGTGGGCCAGTGGGTGATACAGTCGAGTGGTCAGGAAGCGGGGGAGTTTGTTCCACCAGTCCCGACGGCGGATCCGTGGTTCCAGGAAGAGGAATTTGAGTATCCGGTTCCGCCAAGTGAGGACGATGAAGAAGACGAGGATGAGACAGAAAATGAGGAGGAAGAAGAGGACGACGAGTAGTGGAGTTGGCCCTCGTGCTAGGATTGTTGAGTCCTCGTGTGATCGTTGAAGACAACGATGCATCCTAGTGTGGGGGTGGTTGATACCTTTTTACTAGTCAGTCTTGAGTCGTTGCATCGCCCGTGTCAGCATGTAGTTAGAGATCTTTAGTTATGTCCTTATTTTTCTTTTTATAATTCATATTTTTGCGTGCACGTTTTGGTATTATTGAGTCGTCCCACCACTATCGAGTCATTAGTCGAGTTGGCCGTGCATGTAGTATAGGTATATATATAAAAAAAGAAAAAAAAAACTAAAAAGTGAAAAAAAACAAAAAAATTAAAAATTTGAGAAAGGGCAATCGAAAGAAGCTAAAAATTCGGTAAAATCGAGAAGTGTGAGACTTTTATGCATAGGGCGTAAATTGCGATCGAGAGTGACAATGTGAGTTTCCCTTAGTAAGTAGAGAAACTTTCTTTACGGGAATGCGTGCCTATTTTACACACGGACTTAATATTCAAATCTAAAGTGTGTGCCTAGTTTTCTTACAAGAGTTGAGCTAGGTGTGAGCTAAACAAGCCGAACGTTCTTGTGTACGTCTTAGGTAGTCGCCAACCCGCCTCGTAGTGGCACACAGAACAGCTGTGCGAGGTGTGTATTAGAGCACTCACTGCTTATAGAACTTACCTTGTAGGACCACTAGTAACCCTGATTTGAACCTTGGATTCTTTGATAACCTGTGGACTTAGGGTGACGATTCTTGGCCTTCATCATTGATTGGTTAGAATCACCGCTTTAGTGCGTCACGAGGGTGTTGTAGTTGAGGGGGTTCGATGAGGGAGTACTTCATGCTATACTTGTGTGAGTCTTACATATCGCATGCACTTCATTTGTGATCTTCGAGGGGAATGCGAGGGTGAGTGAGAGTAGGCTTGCGCACTTCGGTGTGGCGGTGTTCCATGACATTATAACATGGACACGAGTGAGGAGAGCCGTGAGTGTGTACCATCTAATACACACAAAACTTGGGTTGGGGGAATTTAATCGTGCTAGGTACCGGATCTTACTCATCATGGTGTAGGAGGTTTGATTGGATTAGGCACGAGGCATATATGTGATTGGCTACTTGAGAGTGGACATGATTACATTCGAGTGTGGGGGTGTCGACTTTTGACTTCGGACATCGAGATTGAGCTTGCGACGACTCCATCCCCACACGCGCATTATTGTGTTAGCGGCTTTGTTTGTTACACCGGGGATTTCATCGAGTTAGGGGGAGAGACATTTACTTACGATTCATATGTGTTTATTTGGCTATTTATCTCCCCCTATTATCATATTTTGGCTTGACACTTGGAAGACCATTCGAGACATATATTGAAGAAATTGTGCAGAAATTTGAGAGTTTCAAAAAAAAAAACATAAAAAATATAGAGAGAAAAAAAGGAGAGTTGAATAAAGGAAGAATGAGAAGCTTTGTGGAAGAACGATTGGAGAAGCGACTAGTTCACGAACGGGAAATTTTGGCTTATACATCATTCATGACAATATCCGCGGAGATTGTAATTGTACCGGGGTGTGAGGGGATCGAGGGCTGGAGATGGTGAGTTTCGGGCTTGGTTTCTATCATTGTTGTGAGGGTGTGTGAGATGTGGTAATTGTGAGAATGTGACGCCTTAGGACTCGAGTTTGATTATTATCCTATTTGTCCCTAAAGCCTCATCATTCTAAACCCGTTAGCGGATTAGGAGCTCGGACCTTGAACGTGGCTTAGCCTAGCGTAGCCTCTTATTTTGTGGCAGACATGAAAAGGTATTGCGTTATTGTACTTAGTAAAGCTAGGTACTCTATACTAGCTAGGGGGGATTCGTGTTGTCGAATTTGATTTCAACTCAGTCCTTGTGTCTAGATTTCTCATCGCTTCGTGTGAATCGGTTTAAGCTAATTGAGATTGCCCAATCTCGCAAAAGAAAAAAAAGAAAAAAAAAACTCGTTATTTCAATACTTGCATTGTTAATATTGCATTTGCATATAGGTGCATTGTGTATAATCGAGTCGTGTCGACTAGTAAAGAGAATGGTTTGTGAATTGTTCTACTCGGATTAGTATGCAATTGGTAATGGTTTTGTATGCAATGTGAGGTGAAAGTATGCAAATGGCGTAGGGAAGTTATGCAATGAGTAATTAGGTTAGTATGCAAAGTTGGATGGATTGCGGGAAAGCAAGAGAAGTGTTTACTTGAGAGAAATGGAATTGACTTGGGAGATTTGCTCGGGACGAGCAAAAGGTAGTGTGGGGGTAGTTGATAACTCCGTTTTCGGAGTTATTTTATGCCTTTTATTTCTACGTTTTGCGTGCTCAACATGGAGAATTCGTCGTATTTTGAGTAAATTGAGCTTAAATGTGATAATGTGAGTTCATATGCTTTACTTGTTAAATCCGGGCGTTTCTTTAGTTATTTGAGCTTTTATTGTGATATGATCGCGGGTTGTGTTTTCGTGTTGTGATTCGCAGGAAAACAGGGCTTGGAGGATCATGCGGGAGATGGAAACGAACTTCGGAAGCAAGGAACTCAAAGGAAAGTCAAAGGAAGAAGGAAGAAAGGAGAAAGTCAAAGGAACTCAAAGGAAAGTCAAAGGAATAAGGAAGAAAGGAGAAAGTCAAAGGAAGGAAAGAAAAGTCAAAGAAAAGAAAGCTGGAAAAGAGGGTCTTCGTACGAAGACATTTGTCTTCGTACGAAGACAATGTACTTAGCCAAAATTTGGAGTCTGCAGAATGTCTTCCTAAACAAGCTCTCAGTATCTACATAAGAAGACCTTCGTACGAAGTACGAAGACTCTTCGTGCGAAGACAAATGTCTTCGTACGAAGACTTCGCTGAATTTCAGAATTTTTGCCGGGGCTTTTTCGTAGTTTATCCAAACTTTGTAATAGGATTATGGAAACGTATTTAAGCATTCTAGGTCGACTTTTCCAGTAGTTTTTGGACGTGAGGAACATCTTTTGGAGATCAAGAAGCTATTGGGAGAGCTTAGGAGCTTTGGATCATCCGTTTGGATTCTCAACTCTTCTCTTTTCTTGATTTTTATGTTTAAACTCATGAGACTTGTCGTTTTGAGTATGATTATGAGTAGCTAAACGTTATTTGCTGGGAATTCTCTTTTGGTGTAGCTAGGGTTTGATCTAAATATCATGTTTTGATGATGGTGGTTCATGCTCTAGCTTAATCTCACGTGTTTAGTCATTATTATGGATTATTTACGTTTGTGATCATATTATCTTTGCGAGTAGCTAACGTAGAGATAAACTTAATTAGATTTCACGCGGTAACTCCGTGAGAATTAGTCGGTAAATTGGATAATCCACCTAGTCGAATCAATGTTTGGTAACTCGACATCGTTAACTAGGATCGTTAAAGTAGAATTATGGTTTTAATGCATGCTTAAAGCTAGAATAGACTTGGGAACTCGGTTTGTTTTGGTTTAAAATATAGTAAACTTACTTGGTAACTCGGTACTTTTAATATTGCTTGATTGATAGTGAAAGACACGTGGTTGTTTTACAAGTCAAAACATAAATTTAGCTCAACCTAGTGAACCTAGAGAATTCCCGGTATTTTTCTCTTATATTACAAAAACCCTAAAATTCATTCTTTATTAATCGTGAACTACTTCACTTGGTTAATTGAGAATATTGCACTTTTACTTTCGTAGAATTAGATCAAAACACAACTTGCGACGTACCCACATAAGGTTTAGAATAATAATTAATTTAAACAAAGTCCCTTGGGTTCGACAACCAGGATTTCCGGTTTATTACTACACACGACAGCTGTACACTTGCAGTTGAAGCGTGTCACTCGTAGTCGCCATTCTTCCACATTAGGAATCATCTCCTCAAGCATGCAACCAAGGAAGAAGAGCAACTTAGTGGGAGGGGTTGAGTCATTAGGACGAAGGATATAACGTTGTATCTCCATGGCTACCCTCTCTCTAATGCCATTCACATGGCACTCTTTCACGAATTGCCCATATGCAAGGTTGCATGCTTCAAATATGCTCGCAAAACGGCGATATTTCTCATCCTCCATGCTTAGAGTTGAATGCCTGCACACATAAAATCTCAAGTAATGTCGTGAGGTAATAAGAATAGAAAATAACAAAAAAAATCCCTAAAGCTAATAATTCTAACTAATTCAACCGAAGTCCCCGGCAACGGCGCCAAAAACTTGACACCATCCAACCGCAAGTGTACGGCTGCTGCGTGTAGTAATATCCGGTAATCCGGGTTTGTCGAACCCAAGAGACTTCTTATTAAATTATTTATTATGTCTAACCTTATGTGGGCAAGTCGCAAAGTTGAGTGATTTTCATAAGTCTACTAAAATGAAAGAACAAATATCTCAATTAATTATGAGTTTCTTCACAATTAACGAAGACAAGAATTGTAAGGGGTTTTCTTATAAGAGAGACGAGTGCTGGGAATTCTACTTGTGGACCACTCCCTTAATGAACCCCCTCAACTACCTTAATGAACCCCCTCAACTACTGCTCCCTCGTGACGCTCTGCAGAACTCACAAAAATCTGTAATGAAGCACTCCCTTAATGAACCCCCTCAACTACTGCTCCCTCGTGACGCTCTAGAAAGGTAATTCTAAACGATATATGATGAAGGCCAAAAATCGTCTCCCTAGGTCAAAGAGGCTAACAATAAATCCAAAGATCAATTAGGGTTTACTAGTGGTCCTACAAGGTAAGATCTAAAGCAGTGAGTGCTCTAATACACATCTTCGCACAGCTGTTTTGTGTGCCACTACGAGGTGGGCTGGCGACTACCTAAGACGGACAACATGAACGTTAGGCTTGTTTAGCAAACACCAAGCTCAACTCTTTTAAGATAAAAACAGCACACACTTTAGCTTTTAAAATTTAATTTTAGTTTAAAAATAGGTAAGCATTCCCGTAATGAGATTCTCTCTATACTTACTAGGGGGAACTAAAAATGTCACTCTCGGTCAAAATTCACACCCTATGCCTAAAGTTTTCACATCTCACTACACCAACCAAGTCTAAGCTTCTCTCAATTGCCTTTTCTCAAATTTTCAATTTTCATTTTTTTTTTATAAATTTTCATAATATCCTAACTCTATATGCAAGGCTTTGACACGAAGAGAAAAAAATTGACTCCACACAATTTAAAATTTTGGTGGGTATACTCAATTATGTAAAAGTGCAAATAGTATGTAAACTAATCTACACAATACGACAATATAAGTAAAAGCTCAACACAAACCACTGTCTCTACACACAATACAACATAGACACATCCTACATGTAACTGGCTGTGCAAGACACTTTTGCTAGCAAACAGATAAATCACCCCCACACTGAATGCTTCGTTGTCCTCAACAAATTTAGAGAGTATGCAAGAAGACTCAGCAATCAATGTGTAGGCCAGTAGATGAGATGGAGCATGACATACTTATATAAAAGAAACACAAAATTTAGCAAGAGAAAAAGATACTCACAACCACCTCAAGGGTGGGGAAGAAATTGCACCAAGCAGTCCCCAAGCACAGTAGTGGCACCGCCATGCTCCCAACGGTCAGTGTGTTCTCGCACACCGGGGTAGACTGCCCTCCTCTGCTAAAATTTGTGTCTTGGAGAATCCCCAACTCGCATGCATGAGTCCCCATAAAAGGTCGTGTGTGCCATGGCACACCGGGGTAGACTCTCCCATATCCTGCTCAAATATGTCACTTGGAAACATCATTAGTCCCTCTCTCTCATCTCTCCAAATAACATAATAAATAACCACACAACTGTATTAAAATGCACTCCCTAAACTAATGCAATTAATAGGTTGGGTTGCCTCCCAACAAGCGCCTTGTAATTTAAGGTCGACGACCCGACCCAGTTACCTCAAATATGATTAAGGCGGTTTTTCTCTCCACTTTTTCTTCTTCCACCATCGCTTCTCCCTTTGTCTCTTCTCAAGTAAGCATGCATGGGATGCGTATGGCGCAACAAAATTGTAGAAGACGGCCTGAAAAAATTTCTTCTTTCTGTGCTTCCAATTCATGAGAATCGTCATCATAACGATTTCAACAATAAGCTCAAGTCTCCCATGTAGTGGAAATCGATTTACGCCTTCTTTGCCCGTTTTCTCAATTTGCAATATCTTCATTGAAATTTCAAGCGACAACTCATAAAGTATGAAAGTTTGAGTATCTTCATCACGTTCGTTTGAAACACCCGAATTATCAACAATTTCAATCTCGACATCTATTGTATCTTCAATGAGCTCAAACGTGAGAGGCTCCAACAAATTTGCAAACGGAAAGTCAAGATCATCAATATTAATTCTATGAATAATGTCATCAATCTCACCAAAAATTTCATCATGCTTGACCCTCATACTTGACTCGAGCCATGATTCTATGTTTGGACAACTGGAGATGCACAATGGCTCATCATCATCTTCTTTAAGCGTTGGAAATGTTGGAGCATCCTCTTGATTTGAATGGAGAACAAATTGTGCGTCCATGTGTGTTGTCTCCATTCCCATTCTTTTTGCTCGTTGTCGCCATTCTTCTACATTAGGAATCATCTCCTCAAGCATGCAACCAAGGAAGAAGAGCAACTTAGTGGGAGGGGTTGAGTCATTAGGATGAAGGATATAACGTTGTATCTACATGGCTACCCTCTCTCTAATGCCATTCACATGGCACTCTTTCACGAATTGCCCATATGCAAGGTTGCATGCTTCAAATATGCTCGCAAAACGGCGATATTTCTCATCCTCCATGCTTAGAGTTGAATGCCTGCACACATAAAATCTCAAGTAATGTCGTGAGGTAATAAGAATAGAAAATAACAAAAAAAATCCCTAAAGCTAATAATTCAAACTAATTCAACAGAAGTCCCCGGCAACGGTGCCAAAAACTTGACACCATCCAACCGCAAGTGTACGGCTGCCGCGTGTAGTAATATCCGGTAATCCGGGTTTGTCGAACCCAAGAGACTTCTTATTAAATTAGTTATTATGTCTAACCTTATGTGGGCAAGTCGCAAAGTGGAGTGATTTTCATAATTCTACTAAAATTAAAGAACAAATATCTCAATTAATTATGAGTTTCTTCACAATTAACGAAGACAAGAATTGCAAGGGGTTTTCTTATAAGAGAGACGAGTGCTGGGAATTCTACTTGTGGACCACTAGGGACGCTATGAGTGGGGTCTTGATCTTTGGAACGCAAATACGCTACTCTTATCAATCGAGCACCCTACGAACTACCGAGTTACCAAGCAATTGGCCTACACCTATGATCAATTTAGACCGAGTAACCAAGCCTAATTCAATTATAAGCATGCATTATTGTGCTTTAATCTACTCTTTGATCCTAATTAACACTACCCAGTTACGAGATAATGATACGACTAGGTGATTATCTTGATTTACCGAATAGCTCTCATGGATTTACCACACAAGTTCTAATTAGATATGTCCTAGCATTAGCTACTTGCAAGAACAATAAGATTCATACACAAGATAATCATAAGAAGAGGAGAACGCATAATTTTAATCCAAAGAATGAATCAAAGTATCAAAACATCCATTCAAGCAAACCCTAGATTTCCAACAAGGAATCCCCAGCAAATAAGTACTTAGCTACTACAAATCATGATCAAACTAGCAAGTTTCATGATCATGAACACAAAACTACGAAGAAGAGAGAGTAGAGGAAGCAAATGAATGGCTCCGGATTGCTCCAAGCTCCCCCAAAGCTCCGAGAAAGTTTTTGTCCCGTCTCTCCTTTCGAAAACAACCTAAAGCAGTCTAAAATACGTTCCCAAGTGTTTGGGACTCATTAGAGTTAATTACAAAAAGTTCCCGCAAAGTTTGAGAAAATTTTGGCAAGACCCAGGTCGCGCGACCTCCCTTCCAGGTCGTACGACCTCTGGAAAAGGCAAGAGGAGGTCGTGTGACCTCTGAATAGGTCTTGCAAGACCTGAGTCCATGTTGCCTTCACACTGCCTTCTGACCCGCAGGTCCTGTGACCTGAGATTGAGGTCGTGCGACCTCTGGCAAATCTCCACCAGGTCCTGTGACCTCTCCACGAGGTCCTGCGACCTCTGCACCCTCTCATAGCCTCCTGTGTAGCTTCTATCAGGTCCTGTGACCTGCCTTGTGAGGTCCTGTGACCTGAATTGTGCTTGGACAATTTCCACAATGCTTCCACTTGTATCTCTTGCATTCGAATCACCTCCCGATCATCAATTCATCTCTTGTTCCTCCATTTTGATCCCTCCACATGTATCAATGATCCTATCTTCTTCTCAAATGCATCTAGCACTCAAATCATCCTCTCTTGCTTTCCTTCTCAAATCTCGAGCGCGCCATAGCTTCCTAAGCTCGTTTCCTCGATCCACTTGCTCCTCGCGTGCTCTGTTCCTGAAAAACACAACACGAACACGCAGCAAAGATCAAATGTGACAAGATATGATAAATAACACGTAAAACGAGATAGAAAAGGCCCGAACTTCACAAGTAATGCACAAAACGCTCACATGATCAATTCTCGCACCAAGCAACTCAGAACGACTCTAAATTCTCCATTTTTGCACGCAAACCGATAGGATATTATACGAATAGATAACTCTAATGCAGAGTTATCAGTTCACCATATATCTTCTTTGGTCTTGAATTAGTGGCTTTGTCACTTCAATCCTTCTGATCATCTTTTTCAAGACTTTGAGCTGTATTTTCAAGGCCTTGAGAACTATTTTCAAGGTCTTGAAAATGTCTTCTATTTTCTTATGATCCTTTCTTGAATCCAAGTGGATTCTCAGTCTCTTCATCATATTCATGCTTGTTCAAATTCAAATATGCAAAACTTTCACTCAAAGAACCATCATAGCTTTCATCAAAAATAACATGAAGGCTCTCTTCAAGCAGTTTGGTTCTTTTATTGTAAACTCTATAAGCTTTGCTATTCAGAGAGTAACCAAGAAATATACCTTCATCACTTCTTGCATCAAACTTACCAAGATTGTCTTTTCCATTGTTATGGATAAAACAATGCATCCAAGGGGTCTAAAGTAAGAGATTTTTGCTTTCTCCCTTTGAATAGTTCATAGGGGGTCTTCTTTAGAATAGTTCTCATCAAGCACCTGTTCAAAATATAGTTTGCTGTATTCACAGCTTCTGCCCAATAGTGTTTTCGCAACTTGTTCTCAAGAAGTATTGTCCTTGACATGTCTTCCAGAGTCTTGTTCTTTCTTTCAACAACACCATTCTGTTGAGGAGTTCTTGGAGCAGAAAAGTTACGAGAAATACCATGCTTATCACAGAATAAATCAAACTCTAGCTGATCAAATTATCTACCATGATCACTTCTGATTGAAGCTACAGGTAGATTTTTCAAGTTTTGAAGTTCTCTGCAAAGCTTTGAAAATTCAGAGAGAGCTTCAGATTTTTCTTTGAGAAACATAACCCAATTGTATCTAGAAAAATCATCTACAACTACTAGCATATACCTTTTACCTTTTGGAGTAGGAGTCCTCATAGGACCACAGAGATCCATATGAGGTAATTCAATAGGTCTAGTTGTACTTACAAACTTCTTTGGCTTGAATGAGCTTCTGGTCTGCTTTCCTTGTGCACAGGCCTTGCATAACTCATCCTATTTGAACTTGGTGGATGGCAATCCTCTTACCAAGTCTTTAGAGATCAATTTGTTCAGAGTATTCCAACTGATATGACCAAGTTTCCTATGCCAAAGCTTTGAATCTTCTTTCAAGGCATGGAGACACTTCAAACTTTCACCTGCAACTTTGTTAGTCTGAAAAGTATAAACATTGTTTGATCCAGAGGCTGTGAGAATGCAATCTCCTGATTTCTCATTTTGCACCACACACTTCTCTATATCAAAGATGACTTTGTTGCCATTATCACAAATTTGAGATACACTACGCATATTAAACTTCAAACCTTCAACCAGATAAACATTAGAAATAGAGTTTTCAGAATTTGTACCAACTTTTTCAATACCAAGAATATTGCTCTTTCCTTGGTCACCAAGTGTTATTGAACCTTTTGATTGCTCCTTTAATTATGAGAATAGAGATCTCTTTCCACTCATGTGTCTTGAGCAACCACTGTCCATGAACCACTTATGTTCCTTGGTGACAACCTGCAAGCACCAATCACCGTCTTACCCAGCTGTTAGACCAAGTGCGGGATTTGGATTCATATTCAGGATCAACCATGTTAGGTGGTCTAACCCCTTTAGGAACCCAAATCTGCTTAACATGTCCTTTAAGTTGAAAATGAAAAGTGTTCATCATTATGTGAGGGTCTCTTCTTCTAAAAGGACAAGTCATTTTAACATGACCAGCTTTACAGCAGTAATGACAAGTAGGAGAGGTTTTGTGTCCAGCTTTCACAAATCTGGTACTGTTTCTTCTTGGAAAGTTTGGATTGAATCCAATACCAGCTTTGTGAACAGACTGTGAGCTTCCTCCAAGAATCAAGTTCAACTTCTGTTCTGATCCATCAAGCTTGATTTTGACTAATTCAGATTCTTGAAGTTTCTCAGTAAGAGTAGTCTTTTGTTTTTCTGAATCATCAACATGATGTCTTAGATTGACAAGGTTGTCATTCACAGAGGAGTTTTCAGTGACTACTTCCTTGACTTGTGTTTTCAAGGCTTTGAAACTGGTTTTCAAGTCCTTGAAATCACTGTCAGTTTTCTTCTGAGAGATTTCAAGATTCTGATTTAGGCAAAAAAGTTGTAAATTTTCTTTTGCTTGCTCATGTACTTTCTCTTTCAAAAGCCTGATCTCTTTCAGATAATATTCCTCATTTAAAAGCATTGTTCTGAGATATTCTGAAAGAGCTTCTTTGGGCTTTGAAATTAAACAGTTAACCATTACCTCAATGTTCTTTTCAGAACTATCATCATGCTTGGCCATGAAGAAAAGATTGGCATGTTCTTCTTTAGATTCAGATTCACTGGAGCTATCTGAATCACTCCATGAAGCTATCATGGCTTTCTTTCTTCTGTCATGATCTTTCTTCTGAAAGTTCTTGCTCTTTTTGTTTGGAAAATCCCTTATCAAGTGTCATGCATCAGCAAACTCAAAGCAGTTCATAATTTTTGACTTGTCTTGTGAAGAGGACTTACCTTTATGGTCCTTGCTGTTGGATTGTCTATGACTTTCTCTGTTGAATTCTTTGTTTCCAGAGTTTCTCTTCATTTTGAGAATCCTTGTCAAGGATTTAGAAATCAAGGCAATTGGATCTTCATCATCACCATCCTCAGTTTCAAGGCTTTGAATTCTTTCATTCTATTTGGCTTTGAGGGCTAAATTTTTTACACCTTCTAGAAGTTCTCCATCAACTTCATTCATAGATATCTCATGTGTCATGAGCTTCCCTTGTAGGTCATCAAGTTGTAAGGTTGAGAGATTCTGAGTTTCTTCAATAGTTGTGGTCTTTGGTTCCCATTTTGCCTTTGGAAGACTTCTGAGTATCTTTCTCACCTTTTCCTAATTGGAAAAATGTTTTCCCAGTGAGTCAAGGTTGTTTACAATATCAATGAATCTATTAAACATATCTCTGATGGATTCATCTGCATTCATTTTGAACAGCTCATATTGTCTGAGATAAATGTTGGTCTTGGTCTGCTTGACTTGGCTGGTTCCTTCAAAAGTAACCACAAGTTTATCCCAGATTTCTTTAGCAGTTGTGCATCCAGAGATCATGTTGAATTCATCTGTACTTAAAGCACAATATAAAATGTTAATAGCTTTGTAGTTCCTAGAAAATTGCTCTAATTCAGAAGAGGAGAGTGATGCTTCTGTTTTGGGAGTTCTGATCCCAACTTTCTCTGTATAGAAAGTATGAGGTCCATTTTGAATAATGGTCCAAAGCTCTAGATCTTGATCAATGATAAACATTTTCATGAGAGCTTTCCAGTGAGCAAAATTTTCTCCACAGAATAGAGGAGGTCTGTTAGCAGTTCTTCCTTGTGATAAGCCACCATCACCTGCAGTACTCATGATCACCCGATGGTTAAATCTTATACAGTGATACAAGCTCTGATACCAATTGAAAGTGTGAGTATGCAGATGTATAAGCAACTAATATACTCTAGAAGGGGGGGGGGGGTTGAATAGAATGCCAACTTTTTGCAAAACTTGCTAACAAGTAGAAGAACTAGTGCAGGCAATGAATTTCAAGGCCTTGAACACAGGTTCAAGCCTTTGAAGTGAAGCAGAAAATTTTAGAACAAGTATGCATTTTTCAAGGCCTTGAAAACAAGTTCAAACCATTGAAAAATAAACAGTTTTTGTATGCTGCAAAAGCTTTGAAAGTAGATGAACTGAAAATGCACAAGAAAAGTGATTTATAGAGTTCAGTCCACTTGAAGCTACGTCTCTACCTCAGGGATAAGATCCCTGCAGGATTTTCAATTCAATTCTTATTAATCAAAAGCTAAGCCCTAGAACTCAAGCACAGAGAGTTCCCTTACTCTGTTACAGCTTGCGGTTTTCCATAACCTGTCTAGTACCTGCTCTAGCTAACTGATTAACTAAGAATTATCTATTGTTCATTTTTAACAATCTTTGAGAATGGAAGTAGAAATAATACAGAAATGATCTACCAATATAGCTTTATACAGAAGATCACTTAAGAGTAGAAAACTGTAGTGAAAAGCAGTGAACTTCTGTGCATGGATTGGAAGAGATGAAGAACTTCTTTGATGCTTGTCAATCCAGAATGCTTTCTCTGTATTTGCCCGTTGAGAATTGTGTTGTTGTTGCTTCGAATTTGAGATCTTTAAATACTTCAAACAGCTCTGCAAATCTCTCCAGATTTTCAGCAACAACCTTCCTATTTTGTAAGCAACAGAGTTTGACTACTTTGAGATCTTCTCCAACGATTGAATGATCATAATCTTCAGATATATTGTTTTAATCCTTCATGTAATCATCATGAGAAGCTGTCAAACACGTCTGATTGATCACAGGATCTAAGTCTTCAAGTGTTTCCAAATCTGCAGCAATCCAGTTTAGGAAACAATCCTGCAAAAACAATATTTCCTGCATTATCATGGTCAAACAGTTGATATAGTACAATTCAAAACATGTTTAACAATTTGTCTTTCATCATCTAACAACAGGTAATCAAACATATGCAAGAGAGATAATAAATTAGATCAGAGAGTTAGCAGAAAAACTCCCCCTGAGAATATGCTTTCAGGTTTAACAGTTTCAAGGTTTTGAATCCAATTTCAAGGCCTTGAAAATAGCCAAAACTATTTCAAGCCTCTGAAGCTTATTCAAGGCTTTGAAAGTTGTTTCAAGGCCTTCAAGTCTTGAACAACCTGAGCTTTCAGAATTGTTTATATTAAATAGGTGGCACTTGTTTTATTGCACAAAAAAGACTCTACCACTGCGAGGATTCGAACTCAAACTCAACTAGCAATATTCACAATACAAATTCCTAACCGCTGGACCACGATACAATTTGTGTTTACGTGGGGAGCACACATATATATTCTGAATAGCACAACTAAAAGAGAGCTAATAAAACAGGGGTACACTAGTGTTTCTGGAAAAGTTGAGGGGGCATGTGCCCCCCCCCCCCCCCCCCCCCCCCCCCGGTGCCCCTACATGGCTCTACCCAATTGGCAAGAAGAACATGACTAGCTTCAAAAATATACTTGAGCGTGTGTATCTACTCTCTAATTATTTTAAACTTACACTGATATCTTTACACCAAAAATATAAATAAAGACAAACGATGTCAATTTCTTTAGTGTGACCAAAATTGCTGAATGTGTAATTCAAAATATATTAGAGATGATTTGGGTAATCCCTACTTATTTAAATACATGGTTACTTGACATCACCAATTGATGTACTTACAAAATGTGACATAAACACTCGGTGTACAATTTAATAATACCTAGAGGTGTTTTGGCTACTCAATAATTATTAATAATTGCGCCAATCACTTGATACCTCGCAACAAATGCACTTACATGTGAACATGATATAGATAAAAAGAATGTCAAATATTTCTCTACTAAACTAAATTACCGAATAATCTCCGGAACAAGAAACAATAAAAGAGAACCGAAACGTGTGCTTACTCTCTACATATATTCACTAAAAATCCAACAAATATCAAAATTAGGGGTGATGAAAATCACAAAATTAAACCCATGTAAGTCCAAAAAGACAGACCACATTCACTACTACGAGCACTTTCACACTTGTGATCATCAAAATGAATGCCAGTACATAAGATGCAATACAATTTTTCACACACAGAAGATAATGAAAATCCACATTTTAGACTAATGTGAACAACTTAAAGAGATCACCATTTACAGGATCTTGTAAAGAGACATAAGGTTCATAATTCTACAACATTTCCATAAAAAATGAAAAAAGACTTGCCACGTAAACATTTTAAGAATTAAGGTAGAAACTGCATCGTAATTACATAAGTTGTCATCAGCTTCATCCCTGACCTTTAGCCAGGTGCCCTGGTTAGCCCCCGAAACGTCGAAACCGTTTCACATACCCAACGAAGACTCAACATACAAAAGTGACTTTTTGACGAGGACCAAAAAACTAGAAATTCAGTTCTTCGCAGAAAACCCATATAAATTTCACAAGAAACCAAGGAAAGACGGGAACGCACACATAGCAGGGAACTACGACGAATGCGAAAAACTTGTTTCTAACGCACCAAGATAGAGATTCAATTGCTCTGATATCAAATGAAAGACTTATAATAACAGTATGAAATTTGTAGAGCATGTAATGAACAAATACGGAAGCGAGATTGACATACCTCCAACTACTGATGCTAAAATCAGTCAGAAACTAACACATGTGCCTTTCTTTGCAATGTTTGGAATCATGTTATTGAACAATCGAATACCTTTTTATCTCAGTTCCTATAAAGTCGTGAATACTTCTTCTCTCTTAACAATTTCAATAGATGGTGAAAGTTCAGAAAAAAGTAGATAGCAAAAATCCAAAGTCAACAACTTTGTGTTACATATTTAATCAATTGTAACCGCCACATAGTGATAACCGTAAGTTAGTTTTCAGGGTCAATTTTATTATGTAACACGTACCAAGATAGCACGTGGACATTCTTATAATAAAAGCATACGAATGAATTACTCACCTTAGGAAGAGGTTGAGCGAAACAGAAGGAGAAGGAGGCGCCATAGCTAACGCCACATTCCAACTGCCACTACCAACTAATGTCGCCATTCATTAGCCTTTTCTCTTGATCTGAATCAAGGACACGTTAGCATTCCTGCATTTCAAGAGATAGAGAGAAGTCAATGAGGGAGGGTGGGACAAAGCTGTGAGGTTGTTAGTAGTATTTTAAAAGAGACTCTAGCTGTATTGTTTTTTATTGACCTATAATACATCAATAGAAGGGATAGAAACAAATTTTTGTTTCCTGAGGAGCAACACATGCTCTTTTGTTATATAGAATTGTTTTGTATATGTGCTCTAAGAGATCATGAAAGGATATTGATGTCAAAGTGGATCCAAAATGAAAGGGCACATGGACGCACTCTATATCTTAAACTCGAATTTAAGTTAAGACAAAATAATACATGTATGTGCTTAAGCACATACTTAAGTACTGGTAAACCTTAAAGATCGAGAATAACAAAGTAATATGAGGTGGAATCACATGCTAAATGACCACATAAGAAAAATATATATACATGCTTATGAAGAAATATAGACTAATGAATAAGATTAATCATATTTTACCAATGCAAAATATGCTAAGCAGATAAAATGAATCGACCAAAAATAAACTGCATGTGGGCTAAATTAAATAATTCATATATCAAGCATAATGATAAAACTAACAGATCGCATGCTTTTCTCAATCCTTGTGAGTAAATTAATATTAGAATGGGTAAGAGACAAAAACCACCCTCCATTTATGGAGAAAATACATTTTGCCCCCTGATTTATGGGGAAAATATCTTTTGCACCACTATCAGTGGATGGAGGGTGGACAGATAGCACCATTCTGTTACAATCCGTTAGCGGAGGGGTGCAAACTGAATTTTTGTGACCATTTTACCCTTAAAAATTGTGGACAAATAACACCTATTTATTATTATTATTGAATTCATCATGTTGATGTTCTTGGTGTTCTTGAGCACCAGCTCCACTACCACCAAATCCCCACCACCACCGCTACCACCACTGAATGAACAATTGAATCCAATCAAAAAAGCATACTCTGATATATATATGTGTGTGTGTGTGTGTGTGTGTGTGTGTGTGTGTGTGTGTGTGTGTGTGTGTGTGTGTGTGTGTGTGTGTGTGTGTGTGTGTTCGAATTATTGAAAAAAAAAAGTTACCTACCTCACAAGTTGCCGCCATCTATCCTAGAACTACAACCCAGCAAACCCACCACCACCAGATCAACGGCTACAAAATTCAGTAAAACACCATAATAACAAAGACCACAAGAACAGAAATAGATAGAAGAAGAAAATCCGCTCATGTCTCCAAGAAAGCAAAATTTCTCAGATTGATCGGCAAGCTCCATTAAAGGTCTGGTTCAAGGCTTTTAAATATAGCAAGACTGAAGGAAAACAGAGAAGAAAACTTCAATCAAAGTCATTCTCAGAGATTGGGATGATTTTGCGAGGCAAATCAACAATTTTTTTTTTTTTTTTTTGATAAATTCCTTAAAATTTTATTAACAAAAAGGGGAAATTACATCTTTAGAAACAGTATCAAACCCAATACATTTAATCTCTTTCATAATTTCTGGGAGATGAACTAGATCTATGTTACTGTTGATACCATGTTTCCTTACCCAATTAGCAACATTGTGAGCAGGTCTATTACACTCTCTGTTGACAAAATTGATGGATCTAGAGGTAGTCTCCGTTAACCAACATCTAATCGCTTGGATCGTGGCTCTTCTTCTCCAGCAAGGTTCATTCAAAAATAGTGTGCAAAACAAAACAGATAAATTAAAAAAGAGGATGTGGTATGTGGGATTTCTTACATATGTACCCAAGAACATGTCCACCACCACGATGAACTTTCTGTGAAACCAAACCCAGATCGAGAGATACCCAGATTGAAACACACCCAATCTGAAACCCAAACGGAGGTGGGCGAACCCGGCGTCAAACTTAGAAATTAGCGTGTTCGCCGGAGATAGAAGAGGAAGCAGGTTCGCCGTCCCTAAATTCGTTGTAGACTTCGCCGAAAATCCGCCGATGACATTGGCAGGTCGCCTGAAAGGAGCTTTCACTTCAGCCGGTCTTAGAAAATACGGATCTACATCCTTTCCGTTATTTCTCGATCGAGGTTGTATTTTGTTTGAAGGGATAAGAAGAGGAAGTGTAATTCAGGTAGGATGAGATTCATCCGTGAGAGATAAGAGAGAGATAAAGAGAGGGAGACGCTAGGGTTACAAATGAGAAGATGAGGAGCAAAAATTGTTTATATAGCAGTGTAATTTTTTTTCAAAGTTAAGGTAAATATGTCATTTAGCTCATTCCGTTAGCTCCATCCACTGACAGGGGTGTAAAAAGTATTTTCCCCATAAATCAGGGAGCAAAATGTATTTTCTCCATAAATAGAGGGTGGTTTTTGTCTTTTACCCTATTAAAATATAATATATTTTTTATTATTAATCAAACGTTTTTCTTAGAATTACATCATATTACCGGGTTTGAACTCGGGACCTCATGCAGGGGTTTCAAACGCTCAACCACTGAGCTAGCACCTGTTGGGTTTTGACGTAGGTTACGCAGCGGAATAACAAAAAAATGTATCCTACTCAAATCCCACCAAGGATCACAGGTGAAGCATCATAACATGATGAAAGGAAGAAAGGTTACCTCAGCCATACCAGGCTGGTGACAATCACATACAAAGAATAGTATCTTTGTCTCTACGGTATCCACACGAATAGACCTTAATCGGGCTTCTTCTCCAATGGTGCTAGCAATCTGAGAAGAAGGATGGCCTTGGACATACACGGGCTGGATCACATCCATCTACGCGTCAAAGAGAGGGCACGACATCTCCATGCCGTGGTGCACAAGAGGGGCCGCGACAATGGTGGCTGACGGCTCCATGGGAGGGGCGGCTAGGGTTGGCCGAACCCCTAAGGAAAGAAAACTCCTTTTCTTCCTTTTCTCTCTAGCTCTCTAGTAAACTGTGGTGTGTAGGAATTAATTAAGCAAAATTCTCATAGCCTATAAATCCTATTTATAGCTAGAAGAATTTCTCTTTGCCCATAAGTCCAACAATGTGGGACTAATTAAGTATGAATTCTCATAGCCTACAAATCCTATTTATAGCTAGAGAAATTCACCTTTGCCTATAAATCCACCAATGTGGGACTAGTTACTTTCTATCCCACAATTGCTCTTTAGTCCAACTAATGAGCACATTTTACACTTTAGTCCAATTAATTCATTATTGCTATTTAGTCCAACTAATTAGCAATAATCCCAGCTTGATCTATTATTGTGTGTGACCCTGTAGGTTCCTAGTTACGTGGCAGTAATAATAATTGTTACAAACATTGAGCGGTATCTAGCAATACATCAATGCTCCTAAGTAATAGGAATGTCAGTGATCTGACTAACCTCTGTGACCAATGTTACAGTGTTGCATAATCCATTTGTCTCATCTATCTGGATTGGACACAAGACATGGAGTGTCATACTTGTATATCCAATCCATAGTTTCTCGATCTGTGATTAGACTTAGATAAACAAATAACATCAATATCCCATATCGATTTATTTGAGCATGACCATGCATTTTCCTAAGTCTAACTCATCGAGTGGCCATGGATATTTACTCCCGTCATGTGGGAGGAAAAATCCTCTCTACATCACTACGATCTCTCAGCTTGCTTCATACCATGTCTGATTAAAGCCTTTATAGTTACCCAGTTACGGTGTAACGTTTGACGATATCAAAACATGATAATTGACAACTAGAATATCTAGTGACTTCAAGTCTAAGGATCACAACACCATTGTCATTATGAGAAGCGCTTGTGACATTCACATAACTCCCATGTAGCCTTCTCATGGTGGGTCAATCCAGTATGCCATTACCCTTAATGCATACCCATGTGTTGGATCGTGATATCTCCATATCAATCCAACCCCAAACTAGTCTATAGTTGATCGTCCTGTTAATCAGTATAGTTTACTAGGGATATTCAAGAATATAACACTTATATTCTAAGGACTTCATTCATGTTAGCATATCTCCATATCGATAACATAATGAATAGTAAGTCCATATAAATGTCACGACAAATTGATTGCCTCTAGGGCACAACTCCAACAACACTCATTTGCATTATTCATACGATTATAACAACAGTTTATAAATATTATTATACTTATATAATTACTTACAAATGATGCGGTTTTTTCGTAAATGTGATACAAAATGCTCAATTTGTGGTTTAAAAAAAATTGGGATGTTGCGGCTACTACACAATTATTTAAATATCACGTCCATCACATGACATATAATAATTGTTGTCATTTTGAATGTGATATAATACACTCATTGTGTAATTTTTAAATAATTAGAGATGTTGGGGCTACTCTCCAGTTACTATGTTAAAAATTACACCAATCACTTTACATCAAAAATATATATATAAACTGATGTCGATTTTCTTTAATGTGACCAAAACTCCTTAATGTGTAATTCAAAATAAATTAGAAATACTGTGCATAATTCATAATTATGTTAATTACACGCTCACATGACATCACCAATTGATGTACCTTTTACTAAATGCAACCTAAAACACTCAATGTATAATTTAATAATAACTAGAGGTGTTGCGGCTACTCTCCAATTATAAAAAAATGCACCATTCACTTGACATTCAACGACAAGTGCAATGAAATCTGCACATGATGTAGAGTGAAGAATGCCAAATATTTCTTCACTAAACTAAATTACTAAATAGTCATCGGAAAATGAAATAATAAATGAGAACCAAAACTTATTTATACTCTCTACTATACATTCACTACAATCCAACAAATATATAAATAAGGTGGTGAAAAATACTAAATCAAACTCATGTAAGCCCAAAAGGACAAACCACATTTAGTAGTATGAGCACTTTCAAACATGTTATCGGCAAAATAAATGTGAGTACATAAGAAGTAGTACATATACCCACGGGCAAAAGATAACGAAAACCACATTTTACTCTAATGGGGTTGTTTGAATGAGCTTAAGTTAGAGGAGAGGAAATGAGCTTATTGAAATGAGTGGTTGAGCAACATCTCCCATCACCTCAACCACTAATTCCAATATTGTCACTTCCTCTCCTCTCATATAAGCTCATCCAAAGAGCCCCAATTTCAACAACTTTAACAAATCAGTACCTTTTGCAAGCTCTTGTAAAGAGACATAAAGTTCATAATTACTGTAAAATTGACAAAGACAAAATGGTGCAACTTTCAAAATTAAGGCAGAAACTGCATCATAATTACGTAAACTGCCACCAGCTTTATCTCTGACCTTCAGCTGGGTTAGCCCGAGAAACGAAAAATCATTTCACAGACCCCACGGAAACTCAAGTTATGAATGTCCAATTATGAAGATAAAAAACCAAACACCTCGATACTCAACTCCCGCAGAAACCCCATATCAATTTCACAAGAAACGAAGAAAAAAAGGGGATCAAACACAGTATATAGAATTACGACGAATACGAAAATTTTGTTTCTTACACATGAGGACATAGATTTAATTACTCTTATACCAAATGAAAGATTTCTAATAACACTATGATATCCACATGTACGTCACTAAAAAAATACGTGAGCGAGATTAGCATACCTCCAACCATTGATGCTTAACTCAGTTAGAAATTAACGTGTGCGCCTTTCTTTGCGATGTTGGACTCATGGTATTGAACAATCGGATACCCTTTCTCTCAACTATTATAAATCCATGAATGCTTATCCCCTCTTAATGATTTCACCAGATGGTGTAACTTTGGAAAAAGTTCAGATGAGGGATCCAAAGCCAACAACTTTATGCTAAGTTTTCCATCAATCGTACCCGCTAGATAGTGATAATCGTAAGGTAATTTTAAGGGTTAATTTTAATGTGTAACCGGACTACCGTAACACCCGAACTTCTTAGAAGGAAACCATAAGAATGAAATGCTCACCTCAAGAAGAGATGGAGCGAACCAGAAGGAGGAGGCAACATAGCGAATGCTGCCTTCAAACTGCCCCTACCACCGAACGCCGACAACCGTTTGCCGTTTCTCTCGATCTGGATCACGAGCACGATCTGGTTGCGCTCCTGCAATTGAAGAGAGAGAAGTCAACGACGGAGGGCGGGACGTGAGAGTGCCAGTAGCATTTTGAATGTAAAAAGAGACTCCAGATGTAGTGTTATCGAACGGCCGAGAACAGTTCTATCCAACGGACATAAACAAATTTAAGTTTAGCATGACATGTTCTTTCCTAATATAGATTTCATCTTAAATATGTTTTTGAAAGAGATCTTAAAAATTTGAAATTGAGGCTTTCTTTTATTATTATTATTGTTATTATTATTATTATTTTGAAAACAAATTGAATGTTAATTGTTTTCTTTTTTTGAGAATTAAGGTTAATTGTTTCAAAGAGAAAGCAAAGTGCAACACTATAGCATTTATAAAACCCTCTCCCATGATTGTAGAAAACACAATAAACAAAAAAACCAACGAAAAGCTCTCTTGATTCCTCTGAAACACCAAACTCTCTCTGCTCTCCGTCGATCCCCACAGAGAGCGTTTCGCTTGCAAAGACTCCGACTTTCGATTCTCAGGCCATATCTCCGATCACAACAACTCCGATTAGTCGTCAAAGTACACTTTTTTTGTCTCTAGTTTGGTATTAGGGCTTTAATCCTGCGATGTTCTTCAGCGGCGACTCGTCGACTCGGAAGCGAGTCGATTTGGGAGGTCGTAGCTCCAAAGAACGAGACCGGAAGAAGCTGCTGGAGCAGACTAGGTTAGAGAGGGAGCGACGTATGCTGTTGCGAGCCCAGAACTCGGCCGCTATCAAGATTCAGGTATTGAAATTCATGTAATTTAGGTCAATAAAGTGCATATAGTGTATGTGTTGTGCGAATTTCCAACTGGGTTTGTGCAATTGATGAGCTCAATGGGAATTTGAAGCAACTGTCTTACCTATTTTAGCTTATCTCCCTTCAATTTTGATTAGCATGACATGACAATGTGGTTTGTTGATCAATTAGTTCCATTTCTCTTTTATGATTTGTGGGTTTTCTGTCCAAAGCAAGAAAATTAGTAGTAGTAGTAGTTACAGTATGGTTTTGCCTATTGACAAGAATAGCCTGCACATTTTTGAAACACCTCCCAGGTTATTGCATTTGTGATCTTGAGCAAAAGGCAATAGCTGCATTGACGGTTGTTAGTATTGAGAACTGATGCTCACTTAATCCTGTGGTGGGCTGGTGGCCGACTAGGAAGCAGAGGTGCTTGTAGGGGGTTGCACACCCCTCACCGGTTGCGCTCCACAGGTGCTTTAGTAGGTGACGGAAGGTCATTGTGTAATGTTTGGAAGTTTCTAGTTGAGAGGCATTCTAAAATAAAAGTAAAATTTAACTAAAAGACACACCTTTTGTGACTTGTGAATAAGATAGCATGGTTCTAAATAACGATGAAGACCGACACAGCGGTCATGGTCACAGTGTAACGGTATCGGCGAGTATTGGACACATTGTAACGGGAATCCGTAGCGACTGTGTGAATTGTTGCAAGTGAAAGGTAGAGTATCAGGCGTAATGTTAGAGAAAACGCACTGTAATGGTAAGAATATTGGCCTCAACAGAAGAGTATCGTCTGTAAAGGGTGAGAAATGATGGGCGATTCTCCCGTGAATTCGATTCACATGGTAGGTATCGGCAGTACTGGTATCGGAGGCCTGAGATATCTTTACATATCGGTGATACGTAACGGTTTTGGGCGTATTTCAAAACGATGATGTGATGTGAATTATCTATTTTGTAGTTTGGTTAATGTGTTTGGTATATAATTTGGGCCATATGATTTTGTTTTTATTTTGGAATGTAAATAAATATCATAGGAATGATCTATACTGTATATATATGTATATAAATACGCCGTACGTCGCGTCACCCCTAATTTTGGCAATCTGCCACACCCACCCGCACAAGTGTGCTTAATAGATAGCCGATGCAGTGTATCTTATCTTTATAGAGGCTGAGGCTCTCATGACTAGGGAGAAGTCTAACACCTTGGCAGTTACAAAACAGATAATGACAGGTGATTCGAGAATTCTTGAAAATGCGAGGAGAATTTTGTAAGGCAATATGGATTATGTTTGGGGGGAAAAGGCCATCTGCTTTTACAAGCATGGACGAGGCAAATCTGAATTTTGGAGGGGGATTAAGTGCGGGGTAAAAAAATTATACTTCATACGATTATGTCTTGTTTTTGTCTGAGTCATGGCACATGTTGATCATGATGCTTTTGGGGCAAGTGGCATAAGGTCTAAAATTTCGTGCTGGCGAACCAGTCCCTGAAAAGCGTATAAAATATGTTATCGTCAGTAGGAAAAGTGTGTTGTAAAATTAGGCCTGGAAGGAAATGGAAAGATAATTTGTTTGTGTTCAGTAAGTATCTTTCTCACTGTTTGTTTGCCAGTTGTCCGCTGAAATTGAGTTGATTTTTTGCAACATATTTTGAATGCAAGTAAATTGTTTTCAGGCTATGATGTCTTTTAGCCAAACTCTTTTAAAATCAATGTGAAGTGGAATTACAATGTTTTACTTGGAGGCTTATTTGCAACATATTGATAGCTAAGGATATTCAGAAATTTCGTAACTTTATAACCGAGAGTTGGGGTTTGGGCTGCTGTCTTGAGAGTGACATCTTGCTTAACTCATCTTATCAAAGTTGATAAGTTGAGTGTGATTCTTTGAATTTTTAATAGAGGACTCTAATGTCAAAATGCTGCTCTCAGAATTGGTAGACTTATGAAGCGACATCCATTGTCACAGGATTGCATATCGCCCATCTTTTCGGTTTGGTGGTCGAATATTGATTAAGGCTAAGGATGAATATTTTTTAGTCGTTTCAAGGTGATATGTTGTGGAATCTAAAAAGGAGGAAGTTATAGTCCATTATGGTTGGGATTTCTTGTATGTGGATGAGAAGCTTGTTTCTGGTGACCCATATTTGGATCTACTAGAATGTTTTAAAGCAATTGTGAATTCAGTGCAGTGGAGTGGGTGGGCGTTTTAAGAAGAGGACTGTTTGGACGTGAAATCAATGTAGTGTGTCCAAAGTCGTAATTGCTCTTACAAGAGAAGATTTTCTTAGCTTGAACTCATACTTAATTTCTTTTATCCATTTGTCTTGTTTACCTTGACCAGGAAGTTTTTGTATATTCTTATCCTTGTCCCATCCTTCTTCTATCATCCTCTCCCTTTACCAGTTGCAACTAGCAAGTGAACATACCTGAGGAGTTCACCCCATAACATAAAAAGTTAAGAAGCAACATTGCCCTCTAGAACCAGCATATAGATTAGCATATACATTGTCTTCCGGTCTTTAGATTCTTTGAGTTGTGGAAACCATTCGTATGGTTGGTGTGTTTTGTCCGTATAGAGCTTTGCAAGTTCCATAATTGCACTATAAGGTGAAGCAGATTTTTTTTAATGATAACCCAAATTTTCTTCATCATCTTTATTCTTTGTGTCAGGAACAGCTATTCCCATATTTGTTCTGTTTTGTTCTTTTTTTAAAAAAAATATTTTTTATTTTTATCAATTCTTTTTTCTCTTTTTGGGCTGTTTGGGGGGGGGGGGATAATCTTTCCTCATTAGTTATGCCATAATTTAATCTGTCTTTTGTGATTCGGTACACCGCCTTTTTATATGTATTTCAAACATGGCACTTCTGTTTGTTAGATCGATATGGTTACAAAGAAGCTCTCATAACTTGTTTTGAAGTTGTGCTTGGCAATTACTCGTTACAGAAATGGTTCAGGGGAAGAAAGGCATTAGAAGCTGATCGTTTGAGGGTGAGAGACCAGTTTTCCACAACTTACGGAAACCATTTTGAAAAAGTTAACAGGTATCGATTTTGAATTCTCTTTCTCATGTTAACGCAAATTAGTACTATATGCTTTTCTTCTTATGTTTATACTGTGTATTGGTACCATATATTGATTTGTCAATAACCAAATCATAAGAGCTCTACACTGGTCTCTTGCATACTTGTACTTGTATCTTATCAACAAGGAAACTTACTGTATCTTTGTGCATCCAGACAGTCTTTCAGCCAAGAGTCTGATTTTCTCCGCCAGTTACTTTACTTTTTAAGTCCACGAAATGCTGCCGATTTTTCTGTTCTCGTGGAGACGTGCCGAATACTTAGACAGCTTGTTCGAGATAGTGGTGAGTTATTCTTTTTTCCTTTTCAGCAGTCTATAAATCTTTCCTGAAACTGTCTAGAGAAATGTAACCGCTGCATTTTATAAATCTTTCTTGATGCTCGTCTTGTGGCTATGGATGCTGTGACACTACTAGAACCTAGGAAACGAGTTCAGTTTGCAATTAGCCTTGAGATCAAGTCAATAGGTTTGTTTTTGTTGTCTTCTATAATGTCTGCCGTCTTTAAGTGGATGTTTGAATTTAAATGGATGTCTTCTATAATGTGCGCCGTCTTTAAACGGGTCAGGGATGGCAGTTTCCCTGAACCCGATGAGGAACCGAAAACCTTACCCACCCCTGTTGGTGGGGTATGGGATAACTTCAATAGGGTATGGGATGGGTATAGGCTTTAATTTGCAAAACCCTGTAGGTATGGGATGGGGATTGGACGGGATTTAAAATTCCCGGTTTATATCCCTGAACCTGGCTCACTTCATTTCCAGATATTAATATAATTACACGTCTTAAATTCATGCCCTCATATGTAGTATAACTGTGTATATAATAAATTATTTTAACAACCCTGTAATGAATTTAATTACTTGTTGATCTCAACTATAAAAATGAAACTTATATGTTTGTTTCCCTAGGGCAATCGTCATTTTAGACATGTTGGACCAAATGGGTAACCAATAGTATGCTATTAATTTGATGTGGTATATAGCATTGGTTATTCAAATTCTATTGCACAAAACTCATGCCGGATCATCAGCCATGGTATAATCATTGGTTTTTCTGCATCACAAAACTCATGCCGGATCATCTTTTAGTGAAAGTATGTGGCACTTCCTACCCAATCGCCACAATCTTTGGGTGTAGAAAGAATGCATACATGCCTGGCTATATCCAGCTCTATGGATTTCAGCCTCCATGGCATAATCGTTGGCCTTTTGTATCACGAATCTCTTATGGTGTGCCGTCTTCTTTCGGAACATGCATCAGACTAATTCACTCGATCGGGACGATGGTTCTTCAGTTTCCTGAATAAAGAATCTAAAATGGCTTCTGTACCTGAAGTTCCAGCATGGTGATGCTTACTAATGAAGAATAACTCTTCAATAATTGCTGTTGGTGAATCCGCTAACACGCAGATATAATTTCATTAACTCGCAATTGGCATCGGTGGACATTGGCTCTTGGTGGCTTTCAGACAAACCTCTCCTTGATTAATTGTATTACACATTTCATTTTTTTTTTCTGCTTTGCATTGACTTTCTACGACGAAATTTATGCCAATGTCTTTTCATTGTTGGTGAGATAGTATATACCCTGAACTCCCAGGTGTCTCAATATGTAAGCATAGAAACGATGTATTGTAAGGACAATTTTTTTTGGGGTGGAAACTGACATAGTATGAAACTTAATACTTTTCTCCTACTGGATTTTTATTTTCCCCTTGAGTTTGATACCGTTGCAGTCCCTTGTTCTATCGTGTTTGTGCTGACTTCACTTGCACTACCGTATAGCTTTCACTTCATTCACGTTTCCGCAATTTATGCTTTGTTCTCCCCTTCAAAGTCTTCATTAATTAGTAAGTAGTGCTTATGATATCTAATTGTACTGCAGGAGATCTTCTTAGCCTCTTCGGTGGGGATGACTATTCCTCTATGCACGGTGTGGTTGACTACCGAGTGAAGCAATTTGCCTATGCTTGTATTCGAGCTATTCATCAAAACAGGTTTTCTACCTTGTGTCGCTGGTGTTAAATGTTAATCTATGTTGAATTTGGCGTTATTAGAACTTTGTTGAATGCTGTTTTTATAGTGGTACTTGTTTATTTTCTCAGAAATCAATTGAAGGATCAAATATATTTGACACCCGATCAAGCCAGTATGTCTACAGTCTTATTTGGGACGGTGATTATGTTAATTGACCCCAGGCTTCCTTGGTCTTGTAAGATAGTTGGCTATCTCCTGGAAAGAAATACATATGCCCTGTTGAGAGAAGTCATTTTCACTGGAAAGGCAAGTTTTATATCCGTTCCGGTGTGTACTTTTAGTTTGTTTGACCTTACCACTATGCTTGCTATGTCTTCGTTATTCTGAAAATAATTAGGAGTGGTTTCTGGTTCTCTTGAATGTCTTCATATAGGGAACATCTGGATAAGTTTAATGTGGGTAAACTGTCAGTGGGTTTTGTTCAGTCCCACGATATTCTTGTGAACATGACTCACATGAGGATTGTTACACTTACACCCAGGGGCGGATGCACATGGTAGAATGTGGGGGCTATAGCCCCCACTCAATTTTTCAAAATTGAAATGTTATCCTTGGTTTGTTTAGTTTTTTCGGTTTAGTCTTACAAAAATTAAATTATAGCCCCCCCCCCCCCCCAGTCAACTTTAAATTTTTAAAATTTTGCACATATTTTGTTTAAATTTTTTAAATTTAGCCCCCACTGTAACTAATTCCTGGATCCGCCCCTGCTTACACTATTGGAAGTTGACCTGAGAATTTGAACAAACTTGTTTGGCGGAGCCATCGGCTGAAATAAATAAATCCGCTGTCATTCAGGATCTAAGTAACATTATTTTCCGTTGGATGCACTGGTCTTTTTCCTTGATTGTTTCTTTCAGAGTCCCAACTGAATTGTCTCGGTCCACATTCATAAAGACATGAATCGGTTGATTACTTAGCACAACCTTCCTCCTTCACCGGAGCTTTCTTTTGAAAAGTAAAATAAGATAGTATTTGACATACTTAACATCTGAGGTACTTGATTAGTGAAATTCCTTTTGTTTGCCATGGTTTGAATAAGTAAGGGCATGATCTTGTAGTGGAAAGGTCTCAAATTCTCCAAATGTTTGGAAATGATGTTAAGTTCAGATACATCTGTTTGACTTCTATTCGGCTGGATGTTTTCCCTGTTTAGGTCTTCTTCTAGGTCTTCCTAACTAATCTTTTTACTAACACATTTGCTCACTTGTCAGTTCCAGATATTGGTCACTTAATATCTTCCTGTTAGTGATAGGCTTGTTGTTTAGTCATGGTTACTTCACATATGGAACCCTTTAATGATGTATTCTTGCATTTTCAGGAAAGTAGACGAATTGATGATACTGTTGGGAATACGTCTTCTCTGGAGAGCATGCTCGCACTCTTTCTATCTCATGTTGGTCAAAATTCATGTGTTTGTCCTAATATTGATCCTCGGTGGAGTTTCTCATCACAGATTCTTACAATACCTTTCTTGTGGAAGCTTTTCCCCCATCTAAAAGAGGTAAAATAGTTCAGCAAAGTTTCCAAATTGCCTCCTTCAATATAAATGTCACCATTGTTACTGTTTCTATATCATTTGAAGTTATAGAATAAGATATATATTACTTTACGGACGTCGTTTCAAGAAAACAAAAGTATGTCTGTTCGTAGGAACCTGGGGAGGGTTCTGCTGCTATGTGAAATGCAAGGAGTTGTTATCTACATCTTTGTCAGTTGTATTGGCATTTCTCGATGCAACTTGTAATGCATGCATTGTCTGTCTATGTACTAGGTTTTTGCAACTAGGGGAATGAGTGAACACTATATTCACCAGATGGCGTTATGCGTACAAAATCATGCAAATGTATTACCAAGTGATATATCAGCTGAATTCCCCAGTTATGCATGCCTTCTCGCAAACTTACTGGAAACTGCTGGAGTTGCCCTTTCTCAGTCTGACTGCTCGTTTGATATGGTAAGAAATCTTCACATTTCCTCCCTAATTATGTTTATTTCGGAGCAGCCTCTCCATTTTCTTGTTCTGCAAAAAAACTGATGGTTAGCTTTGCTAGCATAGGCTATGGCTATGGCCTATGGGTACCAATGTTTAGAATGTCACTTGGAAGTCTTTGGAGTATTATTAAGATGGTTAGAGGGAAATTCTCTTTTAATTGCGGTTTTTGTCTCGTGAACTATCTAATCATGCTGTTAGTTTGTGGTTTGAAAATCATTTCCTGATGAAATTAATGGATCCAACTGTTTGGTATGTTCTCGGGTAGGGAGACCAGGTTTTATGTACCAGTTTAGAGGGTATCTCTCTCTTCAGGTACACATGTCTCTGAAGTCTGAACTGCAAGTAACTTATGCAAGTGGGATTGTCCAGTTCGGTTGTGCGGGTAGAACCAGAAGAAAGCCTTTTTTTTTTTTTTTTTCAAATCAATTATGGATTGACAGGGGATAGGGAAACATGAATGCACAATAGCGAATGGGTGAATTTTTCATTGCTGTAATGAATTTCTCCTTTCCCATAGTGGGCCATTGTGGTGCTCTTGATGTGTGGTGCAAGTTATAGAAATGTATTACTTCTGTACATTTTATGCATACCACAAAGAGCAGTGTAAGTTCCATTGTTGTGTACACGCCTAGGTTACCTGGACTTGGGTGCAGGTGTGATATCCGGTGAGAATCCGGGAATCGGATCTTCCTATTTGTCAAAATCTAGGATCTGAGGAATCGGCAAATAAGTATCCAAAATGTGGACATGGGTGCGGGGATACGGCTTATGTTTTGCCTTTTTGTTTATATTTTTAACAAATATAGAACGCTCGTATTGCATAATAAGTTCGTCTAAAAGAAAGTGTACTTGTTTCTAGTCTGGGCTATAAGGAGCACTTTGAAATGAATTTCTATGTGAGGAAATCAAAATTTACAGGCACATAACATTTCATTGATCTCAATATGCAACGATATTTTTTCCAAGATATTGCTAATTACGCCTCTTTCAAATTCTATGGGGAGATGCAATCATTACATGGGAAGTTGTGAACACAAAATGTGAGAAGGCTTTTAACAATATACATCCTCATTGTCATTTTGGTAGGCAATTGTGTTCTCCTTGGCCGATTAAATTTTCAAACTTAATTTGTTTGAAATCATATCATATTCAGATTTGGGGACTAATGATAGGGGGAATGTAGTGTTCTTTCTACACTTGATGTCATTTCGCATCTAGTTGACTTTTCCATCATGTTCCTGGATGTGTCTCATTTTGATCCAGTGTCTACTGTTTTTTAACATTGTAATAAGAGAAATTTTAATAGCAACTAGTGTGTTCGACATTGCTACGATACCGCATAAGAAGTATCTTGCTCAATGACCCGCAATATTTGTGTTGTATTCAACAGTTCATGAGGCAGTTCTCATACTTTTTTGTCCTTTAATAGGCCATTGACTTTGTAGCTGTTGTGACATTTCTGTTAAAGGTGTCTTCTATGCATTCATCCATTGCAACCTTTCTGTTTTAGAGGCAAACAGCTCATGAGAGAGTTATCTTAATTTTCTTTTCTTGAATAGGCCATAGACTTCGCAGGTGTTGCTACATTTCTTTTAGAGGCGCTTCCTCCTATGCATTCATCTTATGGAGAAAGTAAAGAAGGTATGCACACTAGTTTAATTGGGATTTAGGTTCGTATTACTGTGTATTTTAAGTTTCTCTGTGTTATCCTCTTATTTTCTCTTCATTATCAGTTGTTCATAGTGTATTAGAATCTGTCTGTGGTGTTATTTCAGATTCCATGATGGATGAGGATGGGGTAACTACCGGCAATCAAGTGAAGGAAAGAAATCTTAGTAAGCATTTGCAGGAACAGATTTCAAAAGCAATAGATCCGAAGTTTCTTCTTCAGTTGGTTAGTTATATCATACTATTTGGACTTTGTTTTGGTCTTCCTATTTACATTCTCTAAATGATATATGACATCCAACATATGTCTTGAACAGACAAATGCTATCTTTGGAGGAATTCCTCTTATTAATAGTACATATAAAGAGGAGCTTCAGGATAAAGAGGTCACAGCTATTGGTGCTGCTTGTGCTTTCTTGCACGTGACTTTCAACATTTTACCTCTTGAGCGTATTATGACTGTACTAGCTTATAGAACAGAGCTTGTTCCTGTATTGTGGAACTTCATGAAGCAATGCCATGAGAATCAGAAATGGTCAGCCCTGTCTGGTCAGTTCTCATACGTACAGGGAGAAGCACCTGGCTGGTTGTTACCTTTGTCTGTTTTCTGCCCGGTGTACAAGTGAGGACTCTTTTAATCTATTTTCTGCTCCTTTCTTATATGTTATGACTTGGAGTAACTTGTGGTTGATTCATGGAAATGGACTTTCATCTTACCGAACATATTTCTCTGAAGCAAATGGCATAATATGATGTGTTAAGTAAAAGATTTTTACTGTATGGATCAGGCACATGCTTATGATAGTTGATAACGAGGAGTTCTATGAGCAAGAGAAGCCACTGTCTTTAAAAGATATCAAGTGCCTTATTGCTATATTAAGACAGGTAAATTTGTATTCGTATTTATATTATTTTCATTGTGGAATAGCAATGTGGAACTCGATTATCCAAAATACATTTTTTTTGGATACCAATCCTTTTTTAGTGCTATCAGTTGCTTTGTTCTCATTCGATTCGACATGCCTCATAGTTGTTCCGTTGCATGCTGTTGGCTAATTTTGTGACTTTTCGTACTTCTCAATCAACTAGGCACTTTGGCAGCTCTTATGGGTCAATCCGGGCACCCCGCCTAATTTGTCTAAGTCCACCGCTGATGTATTTGATCTTAAGAGGCATCCTCTTGAATTTCTTCAGCACAGGGTCAGCGTTGTCGCTTCTGACCTACTGTCTCAGGTATATATGATCTCATCCTACGAGCGGTATTCTCTTCCAGGGAGTCTAATACTTGGTTGGAATCAGAACTCCTAGTTTTGCAATGTTAGCCGGGGGTAATTTGTTTTACCGTGCTCTCATTATTATTCTTTGAACCATTGCAGTTGCAAGATTGGAATAACAGAAAGCAATTTACTCTTCCTGGTGATTTCCATTCTGATGGCGTTAATGACCACTTCATTTCTCAGGTAACTAACCTTCCAGTTGTGCGATATGTGGTCTGGGAACGCCATTTTCTTAGACACCAAGTGTTCTACTTGCAGGCTCTCTGAAACCGTCCGATTTTTTTTGTCTAACATGATAATATTTTTCCTCCAGGCTTCTGTAGAAAATACTAAAGCTCGTGAAATACTGAAGCATGCTCCATTTTTGGTGCCCTTCACGAGCAGAGTCAAAATATTTACGGTAAGTTGAAGCTCCATTAAAAGTCTTATCTGTAGTATTATCTGCAGTTACTGTCTGCATACTTCATCGTTGTGCTAGTCAAATGGAATTTGATTCTGATAATCTATAGCAATACAGCGCAGCCCAATTTTTTGTCAAGCCTTTTTCCAAGTCTCTTTTATCCTTCGTCAGCTAAAATGTTTGAGCATCTCCAACAATATATGCAAAAATAATGCAAATTATACATAAAATCACAATTTTGCATTTTGCATGTCCCGCAAATTATATCGCCAACTCCAGTAGTACTAGCTAAAAGGTTGGCAAACCAGTTATATTGGTTGCTAACTAATATTATGAGATGTATTTTAAATAATCCAATAATAACTCAACAAGCCTAAAGAATAGGAAAAAGTAAGTTGGTGAGGCAAGATTCATAGCCAAAATTGGCTAGGTGAATGCAGGAAATCTATTTTACATGAGGGGATGCATGTTCTAATGGATTGCAATTTTTACCCAATTTCTTTATATTTTGCATAAAAAAACCAATTTTCATTACCTTTTGGAGATGCTCTTAGTACTTCATTTTACCACTACCACATTTCCGGTAGGATTTCGACCTATGTAGCAAGGACATTTCTGACACAAAAACACATAGGACACTCCTGTAGATGCCTCCTAGCCATCTGGCATTTTTTTAAATAGGGAGACTTCGGGGAAAGTTGGGAGAGACTGCTGAGCCTTGGTGGCACTACGCTTTTCCCTAATGCAGCCAAACGGCGGAAGCGGAGAGAGAAAGAAATGAGAGAGGAGTTGCCGGTGGCCAGATATAGGTTACAGTCTCGCAAATGTCTGGAAATAGTTTTGCTGTTATCCATTGATGGTAAGTCTACAATCAGCAAGAATTTTGAAAGTGGTGAACACTTTACTTATTATAATAATGCCCAAAATCTCAACTCTCAACTTCCATTATAGTTTTGATTAAATTTTTTATCGCATCTATATGCCAATAATAATGTTCTACTCTTGCCGGAGCCATCACCCTGGTAAGGTCTTCTCTTTGCGCGACCAGACCCGTAATTGCGTGAGCAGCATCTCCCAAATAAACAAAAAAAAAATTCAGGTTATAGATTAGTGCTATGAGACTCTAAATAATAGACATTTGTCATACAAAAATTCAGTGTCCTGGTTGTCAGCTACTCCTTGTTTTTTCCAAACAGCCGTTTCACTGTGTTTCTGTCCATGCTACAGAATCCTACTTATGTAATCACCGCTCAAAAATACTATATTCGTTGCTTTGCTTACATAAATTGTTCTCCTATTAAAATTTTGTAATTATCCTTCTAGTCTTGTTTTTAAGCTGTGTTCTTATCTGAACTTACACTTCCATTTCACTGCTCTCATTATCATTTTGAAAATTTTCTGCAGACACAATTAGAGTTCGCGAGGCATAGGGATGGTAGTAGTCGTATTGTCTATACAAGAAACAGATTCAGAATAAGACGCGATCATATTTTGGAAGATGCTTTCACTCAGTGGAGCACTCTATCTGAAGAAGATCTTCGAGGACCGGTAATGTCTAGCTGATACCCATTTACTGATGTCTGATGCGCTACCATAGAAGATAGGGTTGCGTGCCCTTTTATTCTCCCCAATTTGTACGCTGTTCCTATATGTGCCACAATTCATCAGATGTTTCCCTTTTATAAACCTTACTACTACAGCAAAGTAGGAAGATTTGTCTTGAATTCTTAAAATCTGGTAAAACAGGGACTCTGAAAGTGGCCAAGACATGTTCTCTCATGTAAAATTCATTGCATTCAAATATTAAATACCGATTTATTAGGAAGGAAATAAATCGATCATGTTATGTATGCTCCCCTACTATCTAAATTTCGAGAGCTGCCTATCATGTAATGTTTCACATCGATACCTTTGAAAACATTTCTTGACATTGAACATTAAATATCAATTATTCAGTCATTTTCCTGTCAAAAAATTACCATAGTTATGAGAATATTAAAAAAAAAAAATAGGATTCAGTGTAACCTATCCTTAATAAGCAGTGAATGAAAGAATCGAATTTTCTTCTAATAAGAGTTTTGCAATCTTAAACGTAGTATCTTTATGCTAAGAAATTATTATAATTATGTTACGATATATTCATAATATGCCAATGTTGAGCGATCTTTCATTTAGTGGCAAGAAAACTACTATTTCATTTATTTTTTCATGATATCGATTCTTTGTGCCAGTTACACTGATGTGCCTGTCCTGTAGTTTACGAGCTTTCCCATTTACCTGCCCGGACAGCACTTTCAGTTTAGCTTTAGTACACACACTTTAGACTTGGATCACAATCAGCTCTCTATTTTAACAGGGTCACCTTATCCATCAAATTGTGCTGAATCACTTGTATACCCTTCTGTCACCTTACTAAAAATGTTTCATAGCACACGAATTTCATTGAAGTTCTATTATGTTTCTTAAGCACTATTGTTTCATGGAGAAAACCCCTTCGCTAACCCCAGTAAACTCCATATTCCCTATCAAACTACCTTTCAAGCCGCGAACTGAATTTGGTAAAAATGAAACTGCATGTATTTGAAAACCTAAATTGAAAGTGCGGTTACTTAAATGAGAAAACTTGTAAACTGCAGGAAACATGATTATTTATGAACCCTACTTCTTTATATTTACTTATCACAATTTATGTGGGTGTAGTAATATTATAATGTAATTATTGCAAGTAATGCCTAGTGTCTTCTTTGATGTGATACTAGCAAATCAACGTGTGCCTAAAATCCAATTAAAAGGATGCGAGGAAAATTGACAGTTCAATGCAAAGTCCCTAAAGTTTCATTGTTGAAGAAACTCCCGAATTCCGCAACCGTAAAAATCTCTAGCAAATGCTGAACCAGTCTTCAAATCAACCTCTCTTAGCCTTAAATTGAGTGGAGAAAAGAATAAATCATATTGGGGGATATGTTACGTTACACCTATTTTTTAAAACTCTGCTCGGGATAGCGAATAACTAGAAGTGAGGTCCCGTCATTTTGAATGGGAGTGTGGTTCAAAATGAAGATGCTTCTATGGTTGAAATTTGGTAGATCCAATGGTACACAATATAGATTGTTGGGTCCATTTCATAAATTCTTTATTATCTCCTGCAGCTTTGTCCTTCTAACTCTAATGTGATTTTCATCTCAAAGATAAATTTTATCATCGGCTGACATTATCAAGATTGATTAGATAGACCAGGTGTTTATTGTAGTGATTTAGAAGGCGTGGGTTCCCTTGCTGATCTGTGTACCTGCGGGGGTTAAGCTGTAAAAAGTATTCCCAATTCAGACAATTTACAGTTTTCCCATAGAATAAAAACGCTATACTTGTTATCCTGTTTCACACATTATTTGATTTGTGCTGGTCATTTCCAGATCCGTGTTACATTTGTAAATGAATTTGGGGTGGAGGAGGCTGGTATTGATGGTGGCGGCATTTTCAAGGACTTCATGGAAAACATTACTCGGGCAGCTTTTGATATGCAGTATGGGTTATTTAAGGTCTCTCTCTCTCTCTCTCTTGTGTGTATGCTGCAGGAGAATCATGCTGTTTAAGTGGTGGGTTTCAAGATATCTTCTTGTGATGAACATGATTCGTTGTTTGAATCTTTGATACCGCTGGTTGTTGTTTTAGGTTGTAGAGGAATGTAAAGGAAAAATTTTTGTCTTCACTTTGTCCTTTCACTATCTTTTGTCTTCAGAAAGTCTTGGTCAGACAGATTAAGGGTGAGTTTGGGAATGCTTCTGCTGCCAGCACAGCTGCTTTCCGACAGCAGAAGAAGTTTCAGTGTGTTTGGTAAAAATCTGCTTTTCCCGACAGTTTCTGCTGTCCCACAACAGTTTTCAGGATGCAAGGGGAGAGTTGCTTTTCCAGGAAGTGTTTTTGATTAATTTATCTACAACCGATTTTAACCTTCCCAGTTTTTTAAAATATCAATAGTTATCTTTACAGAAATGACGTGTCATATATTTTTGTCATTTTACCATCTCACAGCAACTTCACAGTTGATTTTACCAAACACAAAAGTACTATATCAATATTTCACAGCAGCTTTAACGTAATATTTACCAAACAACATTTTATCAAGATTTCACAGCAGCTTTTCCCCAGTATTTTCACACAGCAGCTTTCTAGCACCGCCACAGCATTCCCAAACTGGCTCTAAATGTCCTCCTGATGTTAAAAAGAGCAAGTTTACAGTAAAAATTATCGTTTGCTCTCCTAGTCCTCTTTGGATCATGGCTTTAACTGAAGCCGAATTAGTGAAGGTTGCGATAGTTGGGATTTTCTTGGTCTCACGAGAATTATCGCAGAATCCTTATAACCGTACTTCACCGACGGGCAAAGTCCCAGACCCTGCCCAGGAATCCTTTAAATTACAGGAGCACCTTAGACATCAGGATCTTAATTAAACCACTGTGTTCGCACCTAAATGAATAAAAATCAAGTTAAATTTGTGACTCCAAAGCCAGGATCGTGCAATTTAGAAGTTCCATATTTCCATAATCCATCTTGTGTGGTACACTGTTAAGGCACCTTTTAACCTTTAGAAGCCATTTCTTGTTCTTATTGTTATATTATAGTTCATCCTTGTAGTTTATTGACTTTTGTTGGCTTGAAGTTATTGATTTTAGAGTTTTTCTAGTATGCTAGGTCTGTTCTTCGAGCTCTCTATGCATGTGCATTGCTTTTGGCTTGCAGAAGTTAATGTGCTTCGACATGAAACCAATTGGTTTTGGTTAGTGGAGTGGAGAAGTCCTTTTTTTCTGGACATGTTGTGAAATGATCTATTGGAGAATTATAATGCAGAAATGGGGATTCTCAGAATGAACCTGAGTATGACTGTATGTGGATGAGTGTGCTTTATTGACAATAGGCGTAGTACTCGTTGCAGTTTCTTGGTTGCCTGTTTTAAGATGCAATATAGGCAAGTAAATAAGCACTATCCTATCAGAAGCGCGAAGGTTTTGTAGTGGAATCCAGTAAACTATATGGCATGATGAAGGGAACAGTTGTTGAGTATAATGTGTATCTCGGGAATTCGTCAGCTCTTGCTGCGGTCACATTCAACCAATTCAGTTCCAGAAATTTTTTTTCATGTGAAATAGAAGTTGGTACCTATGGGTAAAAGATTGCCGTACACATCTAGTATTTTGTGCAGAAATTGGAGTCGTTTTCCGCCTATTAAGAGTTGGAATGTTGTGGATTTTGTGGGGATCAGGATGCATGTTTTGTTTCAATATATTAGGTGATGTCAATGTCCAAGAATTTTCGGGTGCAGTTTCCTAGGCCAATATAGTTTCTCATAGGGTCTCTTCCCAATGTAAAAAAGTTGAATACTGAGTTGAGCTAGGAGAAAATATATACGCACGGTTTTCATTTCCTGCATAAACTAGTGCTTCTGTGGATGAGTTGCTGTTATTTTGCAAGACGATTTGTTTTGGTCAGTTTTCTTTGTTTTTTTACATCATACTGAAATTTCCCGGCTGTTGATCCAGGAAACATCAGATCACCTGCTCTACCCAAATCCTGGATCAGGCATCACACATGAACTGCACCTCCAATTTTTTCATTTCCTTGGAACAATTCTTGGGAAGGTATGCTTTCCTTTATACTCGACTCTTATATTTTGATTTACTATCATGGAAAATTGCATATTTGCATCCTTGCTTGCTCAGGGACATGCATAAGAAAGTGAAAATATCATTCTATGACGAAATGATTGTGGACGATATTGTGTATCCTTTTCACTCCACAGTACTTCACTTCGTGTTGTCACTGCAAGTTTATGGAATATCTGGAATTCGAAATATTGTTTTTCCATTGTGACTAATGGATATTGTGTGAGACTAGCAACTCAGTCGTTGATTTCATCTAGGAAACCAAAAGAGCAAAAGCAGAACTCCTAAAATTCCCATCTACGCCAAAACTGAAAAGTAATCACAAAACTGCTTTTCAGTCTATGATATGGCAACGCCTCGTTATGAAGTATGCGCTGATTTTTTTCCGTCCATAAAACCACAAAATGCATCCAAGCGCCCAATGTTCTTCCTTCATTTTGCTTTGCGGGTGAAAACCCAACTTTTGAATAAACCAATGGGATTGCATGGCATTGCCCAAGCAGCCCCAAAGATCACGTAGACAAAATCCCAAAAAGATATTGTTACCATAGAGTGAAGAATTAGGTGATTTGTGATCTCCTCTGACTTGCTAGCCAAATGAAATCCTCTTCTTTGCAGATTTTGGCTTGTTAACACTGCTTCCAAAGCTACTGTCCGTGTAAACAAACAATCTTTCATGGATGCACCAGATTTCCAGAGTATCCTCTGGCATCAGTAATCATGAATGAAAATCCTTGGCTATGAAGCTTTCTCTATTCCTTTTCCACACCTAATTGTCCTCCCCTGATTAAGCGGTCCCCAAAGTATAGATGAGCTTAAAAAAGGCTAGCAAATCTGTCACTTCCCAGTCCTGGAGGCTCCTAATAAATGTAGGGTCCCATGAAATCCCTGTGCCGGAGGAAGACAAGTAATGCGCTTCCAGACGTCCTTGTTTGCCGCCAATCTATAAGGCCGCGGGAGAACAGTTGATAAAGACTCTTCACCACACCATCAATCAGTTCAGAAATTTAATTCATTGACTATCTCCAATTTTGTAGAAAATAAATTTAAACAACCGACATTCACTCATATGGCCGTGATCTCCGAACTAGATTGCGCTTTCCCAACCACGGTCACAGCGTTTCGAAAATATACAAGAACAGAGATTATCAAGAAGAATGAAGAAGAATGAACCACGATATTGAAAGTCGTCGATTCAGGACTCAATCGGCGTTTGGTTAAGAATAATCACATCATCAATCATGGAAGTCGCATTATTCCATCGATATATGTGAGATCGATATATGTGTGAGATTATCAAGAAGAATGAAGAAGAATGAACCATGATATTGAAAGTCGTCGATTCAGGACTCAATCGGCGATTGGTTAAGAATAAGGGTAAAAGACATTGACCACCCTTGAGTTTAGGCATAATACCACTCAACTACCCTGTGTTTTGGAAAAAGACACTTTACACCTTTTTTGGATGGAGGCTAACTGTTGACTAACGGTACAAGGAAAAAATACTATTTTACCCCTAAAATGTTATAAAATTACCTCATATATTTAATACCCTACCCTCTTTCTCACTCATTTTTAACCCTAATCCTCTCTCTCTTTCTCTCTTCCAACACAGCAGCAGCCGCCTCCCTCCCTCTCCATCTTGTTCTTCTCCTTCTCTCTTCCCCGACCAACCACCATTTTTGTGCCGCCGTCGCCGTTCATCTGGGCGATGAACCCAGATCCCGTATGCCCTCTGTTCTTCTGGGCGAGTTGTGGGAAGGTCCGGAGGTTGTGGCGGCGGCTAGTTGTGGCTCTTCGATCTTGTAGAAGGAACATAACAGAGAGGGAGGAGATGAAGCAAGAAGACGACGACCAGGTTACAGGTCGCCGACTTCATTACCCTTCCTCAGCCCCCTTTTCTTCTTCTATCTCTTTGGCCCTCTTCTCTCATATGGTCGATTAGATACTAGTGGAGGATGGGACGGTGGGCAATTCAAATCGGCTCATCACCAAAACCGTCATAGCGGCGAAGACGAAGAGAAAGTTTCAGGCGAGGTCGAGGACGACGACCGGCCGGGAATAGGCCCAATCGATCTGGCGCTCCTCGATCTGCTCCGTCGCGGCGGCTGCTGGCACGGCGGAGGAAGCGGGCGGCGCCGCGGAGGCTAGAGGAGGCGCCGCCGACGAAGACCCCAGTGCGGAAAAGCTGATCGGTGAGCAAGGGGGTGGTGGTGCCATTGTCGTCGGACGGAGATGGGGATGGTCTCTCCGTCGACATCGGAGGAATCTGATCTCTCTGGTCCTGGATCGAAATTGGGGAAGGATTAAGATGGTTGTTCCATGGAGTTTGAATGCAAACAAATTGCAAACCCTTTTTGGTTTGAAGGAGAAGGAGAGTGTGGGTGTGGTGGAGAGTGTGGGATGGAGAAGGAGGTTAAATTGAATGGAATGGAGGTTTTGATGATGATGATGATGGTGAGAAATGTTTTTTGAAGTGTTGGGTGCAGAGGATGTTTCATGATGGGAAGATGAATAATATAGAGAAAGAAACAGAGAAGTGAGAGGCAATGCCAAGAGTGGCGATGCAGAATTATTCCCAAACTGGGTTTGATCTAATTTTGAGGAGTGAATTTTCTTGGTTTGATTCTGTGAAATTGTTTTGGTGGGTGTCATATATCTCAGTTTGATGGAGTTAGCTTGTATTTTGAAATTGGCTTGTAACTGAGTATGTAACAAATTATTTTTCTTCTACAATGGAAACATCATCTTCATAAATAAAATTTGAACTCTTGTGGTGTTCTTGATGTTCTTGATGATACAAGGGGTAATAAGTCCAAAATTATTGGTGTTCTTGATTTTTCTGGTTTGATTTTCATGGTGTTCTTGATTTTTCTGGTTTGATTTTCATGGTGTTCTTGATTGTAAATATTGACAAAAAAGTCCAGAAAACTACACGGGCAATATGGTCCGAAAAATTGCAATAACCCACTTTTCTAACAGAATATAACAGAAGGGTGTTAGTGTCCACGGAATATTCCGTTAAATAGGTGCAGAGTGTCTTTTTCCAAAACACAGGGTAGCGGGGTGGAATTATGCCTAAACTCAGGGGTGTTGAGTGTCTTTTACCCTAAGAATAATCACATCATCAATCATGGAAGTCGCATTATTCCATCGATATATGTGTGAGATTGAGTTTATATTATCCCTATTGACTACTGAGTCTGTTTTACGAAGTACAAAAGAAAAAAACTATATATTTAATTAATTACATGAATTATGAAGACAACACCCTAGTACATTTCAAAGATAAGAACCTGTACCCACTAATTAAGCATTTAGTGTGCAACGTAGAAAAATCCCTTCCTTCCTAGTTGAGTGAAACAAGTAGAGGCTCAGTGCCTCAGTATAAGTTATTTGTTTCAGATCGTATGATACTTGTATTGTCAAGTTTCACCCAGATGAAAACATTATATACATTATTGTAATCTGGTAATGAAGAAATATGACCTATGAAGGGCTGATGTTGCGGAAAATATCTGAATTTCTGGTGTTACTTGCACATTCCGCATCGAGTTAAAGAGGTCTTTTCACCTTTGGTTGTTATAAATAGTGAGATAAGAAATCATCTTCAGTTGAAGTAAAATGTGCCGCTTGCACTCCCACATCAGTGTTAAATCTCGTTTGTTCCTTTGGCTGGTCTACTTAAGAGAACGATGGAATTGGCATATTTAGTTTCTAGTCCATGTTGGGTTTGCATTGACGGATTCCGAATCCTAAAGTTGGCGCAATGAGTTAATAAATAGTGCAAGAATTAAAGGGGTAATGGGATGCGTACTCTCTGAATAATTGGTTCAGTACTTCCAGGAACTATCCGGCTCAGTAACTAATAGCCCAATTATTATACCACCTCTTGCTCTCGTCTTTAACCGTTCCAGATACAAACAGGACACCATGAATCTGGTATCCGCAGCAGCCACAAATAAAATGTATATTGCCTTTAGATTTGAAAGGAAGAGCATGCTTTATGAAGGATACACAATGGCGGCATGCCTGTGATAGCATGTGATTTAGTGAGTGAGATGGAAAAGAATATGCTTAGTCGTGGTAGGTTTTGGAAAGGGCAAAATAGTCTCTGGAGGCGGAATAGGCAATGTGACTTAGTAGCTGTTGTAGATTAGGGTTATTGGACGCAAAAGTACTTGTGAGGTGGAGACATGATGATGTTGGGAAATAACTGATTGTGTGCTGTGCTGTGATGTGCTGTGTTAAGGTATGGTGGTACCTGGACGCGGGTGCGGGTGTCATATCTGGTATGGATCCGGAAGTTGGATTTCCCAATGTCTTAAATTATAGAATATGGGTACTCGGATGTAAGTGTCCAAAACTTTGACACGGTAGAGGGGATGTGGAAGACCTATAGTTATAGATATTTATATATAATAAATTGTGTAAATATATTGCTCGGGAAGGTCTAATGCAAGTCAATATTTCCTCAATGAGGGCCAAATTGAAAAGATGTCCAGTTTCCCTTATAAGTTAATTGTAAAAGGGCCCATTAGTCAACTGGTCTTAATGTAGCTAGTTCTTTAGTAAGGCTCATAAGGGTTTCCTAACTCAATAGACATATCCTTTCCTTTTTTGGTCAAACTGTTATACTTATTCTATCACAGGCGTAGGTTTAATGTAGATTGAGCGTCCCGCATTTACTTTACCCAACGAAACGAAGCCGACTCAAAAATTAAATCATGCGACGTCCAAAAGTCACCATCTTCTCCGGCCCTGACCCATATGAACCACTAGAAACAATACCCAAGTTTCTACAAATAACATAAAGTGATGTGTTGTGTAATATCAAATGTCACATACTACAATAGAAGTATAACCAATGGCATGATTCAACTCATATATTACATTATACAAATAATAAAGTACGTCGATAACACTAGCGTACATTATATTAAATTAAATGAGCCGGATGTTGAGCTTATCGGCCAAACCTCCGCTGTTCAAGCTCAGCTCGTTTAGCACCGAGCCCAAACGAGCCGAGCTTTGACCGATCAGACTCTCAAGCCGCTTGGCTCGTCTGCAGACCTCATCTGGGATGTGGCAGTCACCCTTGTGCGCAGACCTCCCCTTTTCAAGCTCGGCACGCTTAACTCGCTGAGCCCATAACATAGGCTCAAGCTCCACTCTTGAAGCCAACGAGACGAGCTTTGACGGCTCGTTTGCAGACCTACTCATCTGGGAAAGAATTTGAATTTCTTTGCTCAGTGCCACGGTCCTCTGCTAGGCTCTCGAGCTCCTCACGTGTAGTAATTTGAGTTTCTTTGCTCAGTGTCACGGTCCTCTGCGTTAAAAGAGGCATATAATTTGTTTTAAGTTTACATATCCGATGCCAGTCTAGTTACCACTTCTCCCATTCATATACTTTAAGGTGGAGCACCTCTTGATTTATTTTGAGAATCTGATTCTTCTCGTTGAAGTGTTTCATGCAAAAGCTATCTACTATTGCAGCCATTTTCTTGCTTTACCACGGTATCATATTCGTCATAGTTTATATAGCTGGTTAACTGTGAAGGTCATTTTAAGGTCTGTCGTAATGTTGATTTATCTGTAATTACTGCAGGCAATGTTTGAAGGTATTCTTGTTGACATACCATTTGCAACATTCTTCCTAAGCAAGCTAAAGCAAAAGTAAGATTTGTAGAGAGCTTTATTTAATTCCACTGTTATCACTTCTTGTAGGCTGTTATCACTTCAAATATATTTTTTCTGCCTTTGGTATTCTATTCCATCCGTTTCTACTGTAATTATCATATGAGATTGGGTACTAACACTATGATGGGCTGACGAGGCGTCTCATTTTATTGTGGTTGTGAATGAAAATCAATCAAAATTTGAAGAAAAACTAAATACAGTATTGTTTGTAAGCCACAAAGCTCTTTCTGCATCAAAGATTTGCATCTAGTCTAGACACAATATGGTGTTTGGCAGGGTTGTTTAGCTTATAGTTGCTCGATGGAGGGTTTGTTTACTTAAAATTATTCTTGAAATTCTTGGATTTGTTTTCCTCTTCTTTATTTTTTCTCTTTGCAGTATTCTTGTGTGCATTGGCCGTGAAGCCATTCATTGTAGCATGAAGTGTCATTTGTTTGACTTGGAAGAAAGTCAGTTTCCATGAACTACTATACTTGAATTGTCTAGTTTGCTGAGAGTAGGGACAAATACGGCTTCAAACGAGCCGAGAGCGGCTCAAAGATTGGCCCGGTCATAGCTCGGCTCGCGGGCACCATGAGCCGTGCTTGAGCCAATGTTTGGGCTCAGTGAGTTAAAGAGCCGAGCTTTAACAGAGGGAGGTTCGGCTTGTGAGCTCTAGAGCCGCTCTCCTTTAATTTGATATAATGTATTATATTGTTATATATGTGTGTTATATTGTATTTGTAATGTAATATACGTGTACACCATTACATTTAATAGTAGTATGTGATATATGATACTATGTAATGTTTCACTTTATGTTGTTTCTAGTAAAAATATGCAGACATAGTTGATAGATTGCTGTTATTTTTCGTTTTATCAAAATAGTGTTATTTGATTATTATTATTATTATGCATTTAATCATAGATGACCTACATAATATCAATAGTTTCACATGTGTGATTCTTCATTTCAACAATTTGTAAATTCATTTGTCGCAAAAGAAGCTCAAGTCGGTGAAAAGCTCGGCTTCTTAAGGGGTTGGCTCATATGGTAAATGAGCCGAGCTTGAGCCTACTTCAAGGCTCGCTTTTCTTAAAGAGCCGACCAGGGACAACCACAGGTTTGGCTCGACTCGGCTTGTTTGCACCCCTAGGGACATTGTAAACGGGAGCTGTTTTCCGATACCAAACCTGTTCCTAAGCAAATCCCACGTCACTTCAGAAGGAAGTTAAAGGATCAGCCTTGTTTACAAATCAAAATGATTTAAGAGGATACAGCAGGTTTTGCTTTTTGATCCAAGAATGGTGGAAAAGAACTGCAAGTCTGTGTGCAACTCTTTTGATGAGCATGCTTTTTTTGTTTTCAGTTTTCTGCATCAGTTGTAATAGCTCCCCAACTGTAGATTTATACCTCGCTTGTTCTTGGTATGATTTGGTTGTGTAGTTGTGTGGGATGGTGAACATGTTGAGTTTTTTCAAATTCCTTTTATTTGCCAAAGAAAATGCTTCTTTGCTTGAATTCTTTCTACCATAATTGATTTGTTCTTTACATCTATCTGATTATGATGCATTTCTTAACCTATTGATCAGGTACAACTACTTGAATGACTTACCTTCCTTAGACCCTGAGTTATACCGTCACCTTATCTTCTTGAAGGTAATTTTTCTTCCTACCCTCGGTTGCTTGTTTATGCCACCTGTCAAAGTAATTTTTGGATCGTACAAGTAATTGATGATGCCAAAACAAACTGAACAAATATTGTTACTGCGTCTCTGATGGAGAGGCGTAAACTTTTCTGTATATATGAACTTATCTTCTCAAACGACAACCATATAAACTTTTCTGAATATCCTTGTGTTGGAGAAAGTCCAGATTTGAGCCTCATTCAAATGCAGAAATTTAGACTGCGATTATGCAAGAAAATAGCGCAACTTGTATAAATAATATGTAGTTAATGGGAATTGTCATTTATTGGGTGAAATTTATGTGTTAGAGCAAAAGTATGACTTATGTATTTGCCTGTGTAAAGGCTGGAATAAGACGGGGTTGCTGCTAACTAGTTACCTGTTATTTTCTGTTATGTCTAGTATCGATTTTGTGGCTATTCTTTTAGTTATCTATCTAAGTATCTAAATTAACTGACCATGTAATATTTTTACCGATGTCTAGCGTTATGAAGGTGATATTTCGGAGTTGGAATTATACTTTGTAATCATCAACAATGAGTACGGAGAACAAATAGAAGAAGAGCTGCTTCCAGGAGGGAAAAACATTCGTGTCACTAATGAGAATGTCATTACATTCATTCACCTTATAGCCAACCATCGTCTGAATTTTCAGGTGAGAAGATTTTCTCTATTCTCAATGAGTTCATGGCTGAAATATTACGAACTTATTGATAATATTCTAATTTGAGTTTCAGATACGCCAACAAAGTTCCCATTTCCTGAGAGGATTTCAGCAGCTTATACCAAAAGATTGGATTGACATGTTCAATGAACATGAACTTCAGGTAATATGATCTGCCATGGAGAATATTTTAAGAACTAAGGGGTGTATGCACTTCCGGAATCACAGGAAGATACAAATTATTCAATGCCTCGCTTTAACAGTAAGAAAGAGATATAACTTAAGATTTTCCAATAAAATAACCCGCTTCACTGATGGGCTAGGACTAATCACCTGATTTAATGTGCACATTGTTTTTGAACACTTTTGCCTGGTTGTATATATAACGTCACATGCTTAATGTAATGTCAACTATTAATCTATTATATATCGGTGCCGTACAATGTGTTCTGTCCCTCATAATATCATCACATCAAGTTTTCTTACATCAAAAGGCAGGAAAAACTGAATTAGGCTTAGATATGTAACCTAATTTGACATTCTTGGCGAGGCTTATTGGGCTTGTAGATTTTTTGTTGTTTTAACTGTTCCTAGAAAATGAGCTCAGGTTTAGAATCTGCTGAAGATTTTGAACTCCGAACATGTAAAGTTCTCCAATAGAATTCAAATCTAATAATCAATAAGTTGAATGCTTACTCATATAATGACATGTAATCAGAAATTAAAGTTGTAGGTGGTGAAACATAGCAACCTATAAAATTGAAAATTAGCTTACTGTCTCCTTTAATGTAGTAACACCTCTCTACCAATAGCTCTCAAAGCTTCCACAACTACGCGCCGAAATTTCTCTTCTGACAACCCTTTCTGTTTCTATGTTTCATATACTGACTAAATTTTCTGCCGGTCTTTCACGTCCTTGATGAATAAATACCGCCACAACTTCCGCTCTGGTCTAATTTGAATTTTTACCATTACTATGTTTTTTCAGCTTCTGATATCCGGATCACTTGATGGTTTTGATATTGAAGATCTGCGACTCCATACAAATTATGCGGGTGGCTATCACAGTGTAAGTTATTCTCTTTTTCATGTCAACAATCTAACTCTAAGTTTTAGGGTAGTTTTAAAGTTCAAATAATTATTTGGCGGATGCCGTTTCTTCCTCCTTTTCCGTTTTTGCCTTTTCCTGGCTAATGGTTCATCAAATGGAAGTACAGAACAAACTAACAATCTAGTGGCAAGTAACAGCAAATGAAAACAGAGATGTTGAAAAAGTTATTCAACATGAATTTCCGTACAAGCAAGATAAAAACGAAGTTCTATATCTAATATAACTTTTAATTCCATTCCTGGTTTTGATATGCTCCAATGTGCTGCCAAGTCTCTTTTTAGTGCACATTTTGCTCCAGTGCCCAACTATTTCAACATCAAACTTGAGAATGGACTATCTTGAATGACAATACATTCCAACAGAAACAGAGTAAACGGACTTTTCAAGATAGGTAGTACTACCTCCGTTTCTCCTGAATCTTCCCATTGCACAATTCACCGGGTCATGACCATAGAAAAGTCAACTGGGAAGATTCAGGAGACACAGAGTTAGTAGTTCTGTGCTATAGAGTGAGCATAAATCAATAGACCCCTACGATGTTAGTTTGAACACATCTTGTCACTTACCATTTAAGTCCTCTGAATTTCGGAGGTGCCTTGCGCACTCGTAGTGAGATGATCGTGTAGCTTTCTTCTTCCATTTTGATTAACAACATGGCAATCAAAATGGCATTGCCAGCATTATCAAGGTAGAAATAGCAAAAGAAACTGATAGGAATCGTGTGAGTTTATGCAGGATTACAAAATTAATGCAAATTAAATCAACACTCTGTACACAGTTAATTATCAAATTAATAATAAATCAAGTGCGACTTTCTTGAGTAAAGAGGTTTCTTTGATCTTCCTCCAGAAGTAAAAACAAAGAAAGTGGTAGCTGAAGGATGAATGTATGTTTTGACCACCAAATCTAGAGCATCTGTATTACCATAGTTACAGGGTCCTCAAAAGATGAACAAACTAGTATGGTCTTGAGGGTAATAGGTTCCATCATTGAAAGCATAGATAGTAAAATGCGAAGACTAGTCGTAGCTCTATAAGTTAATATTACCCTGGCATTCACCTGTTCGGTTGGTGAAGATGGAACTGTTGGCTGTTTGGTCTTACGTAGTTAGTCTGGAAGAAGTCTTATTCTTTAAATAATGGTGGGACCCGTGTTATAAAAGTTTGGTGTTTGGAACAAACTTTATCACTCTATGAGTATTACACATAATAAATATTAAACTGGTCATCAGTCTTACATTTTGCTTTCATGTCTGTCATTTTGAGTTAAAGTTTTGGTCCTTTTTCAAGTAAGTAAGTGACCCCTTGTTGCTATATTTCCAGGAGCACTATGTCATTGACATGTTCTGGGACGTTCTCAAGAGTTTATCTATGGATAGTCAAATGAAATTTTTGAAGTAAGCATACTTTTTCTCTCATTGACATGTCCAATGGTTTTTCACATTTTACCTGTTAATTGAGAACTTGAAATTTGAGCAATCTTTCTGCACACAAGTTTTGAACGGTACTATCAATCTGAGGAATCGATCTCTTTTCAATCAAGTTCAGTTTGTTAAGTTTATCTGTTTATTCGGCAAATTGCGTTAATGTTCACTCTTTTCGGTAGGAAGGAGACAGTTCTGGAAGCAATAAGTATAATGATTCACTTTTTATGGCTAGGAAGAAATAGGTGACTAGATGTCCTTTTTCATAACTTGTTAAAGGGATCCAAAAACTGAGAATTTTTTCAAATCATGCTTCTTGATTATGAATGATCTTATGTTGAACTAATTAATTGCTAGGATAATATCGTTCAGGACTGATGTACCCAATTTTGTCTTTTTTCTCTCCCCTTTAATCTGTATTGACTTTTTTTTTTCCTCTTCCAGATTCGTAACTGGGTGCTCCCGAGGACCTTTGCTGGGATTTAGACACCTCGAGCCTATGTTTTGTATACAGAGGTGATATCTTGCTTCCGATCTGTGAATTTGAATGTATTGCTCTTTTGCATTTTACCAAATTTTGGTTTTTGAAATTCCTTTAGGGCTGCTGGTAGTGCTTCTGAGGAAGCTCTTGACCGGTTACCAACATCAGCTACTTGTATGAATCTCCTAAAGCTGCCTCCTTATAGAAGGTTTGTCTACTTACACTACTTTGGGATAAGTTTATATTAGTTGCGCTTCTGATTTATTTTGTCAAAGGTTCTGGCCACAATGAATTATTCCATGGAATGTCTTTTCCGTGTTTCAAAAGTCAAAATCTTCAGACATAACCTTGCCGGTAAAAGATTGGCACGTAATCACTTTATACAGCAGCTCATAGTGTTGACTGTTGAATCTGCAGAGGATTAGTTTTAATGATCTTTCTATGTCAAAGCTACCAGATAATCACTTAACTTCTCACAAAAAAAAAATCACTTCACTTTTTAGGAGAGGGAGGCTGTGGTGAGTGGATTTTGGTGTGGAGGTGTCACTTTATGTGGTGAATGAGCGACTGCTTCTCCCAGCTTTCCCTTGTGTCAGTAGTTGGGGGTGTGGGGTGTGTTGATACTTGCAAGGGTATCGTAGGCTTTTTAACTCCATTCGACCAATATATTTGATGGTGTTAGAGTTACAGAACTGCACCCATCACTTTTAAAACTGCGAGTGGTTAACTGTACTTCACACAGTGTGGGGAGTTGTTTCACAAGGTGTTAATGCAGGGTACTTATATCTATTGCATCCTTCATGAATCTTTTATTTTATAATAAAAATAAATTGAGCATCAAGGCATCAACTAAACTAGTGCTGGCATCTAGTGCCGCCTTCAGCTGGAGAGATCTGGAAAATTTGTTTACATTGGGATATTCTTGCATACAAAGGTTGAAAAAGTATTGTATTATTTGACACAAATAACCTTGCCATAGCACAAACTATGAAACACGCGTTAAACTTCAGGGCTTCTGAATTCACTCTTTTCTGCTGGTCTTGTAAACTGCATTAGTACTGGTGCCAATATTCCTGTTACTAAAAATGTAAGCTCCTACCACATACTTGGCATCCTTATTTCTCTTGTAAAACTGCTACCCTTGGCGTTTAGGTTTACAACATGTTAGGCAAAATTTCTGGGAAGTGAGATGCAAAGACCATTCCTTAGCTGTTTTGAATCAATAATGCTTTGTTGGTATGGAAAACATTGAGCAAAGTCGAAAGTGACAGCAGTGATACATAAACAAGGCACTCTTATACTACTATGCAATGCTACATCAGTTAGTGCATGTTTGGCATTACTCAGTGACAGGGATTGTAGTCTGTCTTTTCAGACAATTTCATCTGGAAGCATATAATACTTCAAGCTGAAAGTCTGCAGACTAACTTGAACTCGAGGCAGTTTCAGAATCTCCAAAATTGGGGATTTGACAGCTGAAATGCTAAAAAAAATATGCTTTTGACATTAGCATGATCAGAGTTCATATGTATAAGTGAGTGCATTCAAGTAGTCGATTATAGAGTTCTTTAGATTTTGTCATCAAATTAAAAATCTCTAATTTCAGCTCGTACCAAACAGTTTCTGATTATCAGTTCAGCTAGATTTTTCAGCCGATTTTTCAGCTCATACCAAACAGAACCTTAATAAACCCACTGACGTGGAACCCATCTGTAATGCCATGCTGTTTGTTCGGACCAGGGCCAGGTCATTATTCCAGGAGATCAATATTTACGTCTAGATTTACAACTTTACTGAAATTGGAGTGAGAAGGGGTACATCAATAGGATACGGATTGTGATATTTTTAGAAGGATTTGATTTCAGAGTGTCATGACAGCACCGATATAGAACTTTATTTTATGTGCGTATGTCAAGCTTTGATTTTAATTTTTTGCTTCGTTATAAAATTTCTGAACTGAGTGGATCCACTTGACCAGCTAAACCGCTTGCATATAAGTTTCACAGATATACATATTGCTTAAACGTTGTGTACCCCTTTAGAGCGAGTGCGCTTTTAGGCTGAAGTCACCTTAGAAGCACCAGAATGTGAGTTGTGAGTGCGTCCAGCACTCTAGCTTGGTCAGTTAGATGATTAAAGGCTTTTAAGTAATGCTATATTTTTGCAACCTAATTCTGAGCTTGTTTGTTTTTTGATCCCTGTGTATTGCAAATGCTCCTGTTTGTGATCAACAATGAAGTTCCTTATACCTGTCAAAGGAAAATAAAGAAAGTGTTTTTGTTTTTAGTCTTTCACGGTTTGATGTGCATTGCTTGCTGGGTGCAAGTCTTTTTTTTTTTTACAAGTTACTTTTCTAGTCTTTCACGGTTTGATGTGCATCTTATCAGAACACTTACGATTGCTATACCGTCATTTACCCCACTTGTTACTTGTCATAATACAGCAAAGAACAACTGAAGCAGAAATTGATGTATGCCGTAGATGCAGAAGCTGGTTTTGATCTGAGTTGATTACAGGCCCTGTCCACCCTATCCCTATTTATTGGGGGTAGTTTCATCTGTAGATCATTCACATCTCAAGAGGAAAGAGACTGGCCTCTGACAGCGCGTCCGATGGTTGTTGTTATACGTCCAGAATTGTGTGGAGCCCTCAGAGATGTTTAAACATTCCCGGGGTGTCGAGATTAATAAATCGTCAGAGGAGAGAAGCGAGCACACGGGAAGGAAAAAAAAAAAAAAAAAAAAGAAAAACAACACCCTTGTAGATATTGATGGGCTGCCAAGCTGCTACTAGTGGACAACAAAAAATTCTACTACTAGTGTACATGTACAGGAAGACTGATGATTTCAATGAGTAGTAAATATGCAGGAACTTGTTAAAATGAACCTTGTCAATATCGGATGATGATGAACCTTGTTAATTGGTCACATCTAAAATCTTCTCATACATCCTCGTCTAAAATTTATGCCAGAAGAGGAGAGGTAATCCCTTTTAATTTAATTATGTAAACAGCAGCCCTGGGATAGATTGGAAACATATTCCCAGCTCTTTTGTTAAGGTACAAAAAGCAACTTTGATTTTCAATTGGAGAGGGATATTCGCCTCAGCTATAGAGATGTGTACTTGATGTCAAGTTGGATAATGTGATATTTGTCTCTTTTTTTCAGCTCGTATATTTTAGCTACGTCGTGTTCTATGTTCTGAGCCTGGGAACGTAATGAATCTTGAACAAGCAGGCTTTTGTCCTGTTACTTTGGCTAAACTCGCGAAATTTTTATATAGCACATTGATTGATGCAATGTAAGGATGGTTGTTTGATACGCTTCTGTAATAATGCAATGCTCAAGGTGAGGCTACAAATTCCCTTGCCACTGAGGCACGTCGGTTCAGATATACTATGGCTCTTTTGATCTTTCCCAAGACACCATAACCAACTTGTGCAACCTTCACTTTCATGAGAAAATACAGCTCCTAATGCAGTAGTGAGGACTTGGCAAGGGGAAAATAAGTCGCATACAGTGCATGTACTAGTGGGGTAAAGAGTTACATGATGAACGACTGAGACGGTAGGATTGGAGAACAACATTTCATAATTTATGTTAGTAGACAGTAGTGGTGAAAGATCAATTCTTTATTAGATAATTCAATGATTTAGCCAGTTGGAAGCAACACAACTTCTCCTTGGCACAAAAATAGTTTTAGTACGCTCAACATACAATCCCAAGCTAACTGCTTTCAATGTTCAAAGCGCCAGCCTGTTTTTTTGAGAGAGAAAACACAAAATTTCTCTAGTCAACCGGGAGTGGGATGTACTGGAAAATTTGCATTTTCTTCGTCGGCCGAAAGAGAAAGGAGACTTATAATTTCGTGATCTTAGAAAACAACTCCCTCACGCAAGTACTTAGAGATAAATACTTTCATAATAATGATACTCCCCAAGGTTTGCCCTGCAACTTCATGGTGTTTGAGATGCGTTTATTGAGGAAGATAGTTACTTTAAGGTAGTTTAAAGCGAAAACAATTGACCGCTTAACACCTCAGAGAAAATGTTAATGACCCGATCAGAAGAGGTAGAGAACTCCACTAGTAAATTCTTTCTTTCCCGTGACTTGATTTGAACAAATTCAAAACATTCCAATCCTTGTGATGGATCAGATAAGTTATCACTTTGGAGCTTTAATCATACATTGAATTTCACAGTACAACCAACCTGCAATCTAGCAGTTTCACTTGCCTCAACTAAAGACAGCACATCTCGATTCCTTGGATAAGCCTTTGAGAGACGGCCTCAAGCTAAACCTTCAGTCTAACTACAATACATTTTTGGATGTGTTTGTTAGCAAGCCTCCCAAGCGCGAACAAGAGGATGATAGTAGTCTGCGCCATTAAACCAAGGAGCCTTGCCCCAATACTCCAAGGAGAGATACACTCCCTCTCCCATCACATCCTCTCCGGATTGTACAGTTGCAATCCCTAAACCGGCGATCAAAAGAAGAAATTTCGACAGGCAATAGGCCCAAAATTCTTCAAAATAGTCGCAAATAGTGTTCAAAAGCCACACACACTCTCGAAAACCTAGAAATCAAGTTCAATTTCGAAATCCTATAAGGCAAGAACAAATACTGAACATGCAAGATTCATGTGGCAAAGATATATGTTAGAGAAAGGAACACCGAAGAAAAACGATTGGTTAAAGTCTGGAAGAATGGTTCAGAACCCCACCGGAAAAAAACTCGACTGCTTCGCCGGAAATCTCTCTCGAAATATAAAATTTTCACAAGTAAAACACATTGAAAGTAATAGTAAAAGATCAGAAGGCAGCAAGGCCTTTGCTTTTATAGGCAAACTTGACATTTCCCAAATACCTGCAGACGAAGACCAAAAGGCTCCTTTTCGGAGAAAGCAGCCAAAAAGAAGCAGTTACTACGGTTCACGCGCCCATCATTACCGTCAAACAACAATGATCGACCAGTGGTCAACCATGAAAGGGTCGAAGACCAAAGGGTCGTAAACGCCTCCTCGTCTTTTGTGAATCAGCCACGTTGTCTGCAGCATGTGTAGGGTTTTGATTCATGGATGCGCAACGGAAACAATAATAAACCATGCAAAACCCTCCAAGGATCACAAGTCAAGAGACATAACGATGGTAAAGGAAGAAATCAATTAACACACCTTAGGGTTCTCCTTTGATGACTTCAAACGCGAATTGTGTCACGTTCTCTATATTTGATCCACACCTAGAGTTGATTTCTAGATCTTCCAATCCTTGGTGCTAGCCCGGAAAGAGGAAGAGGAAGAAGAATCACGCAAAACGAGACCAAAACAAGGAGGTTTCGGCCTCCTTGTGGGCCGACGGGAAGGGGCGGCGAGCTCCTTGGCTTGCTTGCTCTCTCTCCTTTTGTTCTCTCCCACTCAAGTTATGATCAATTGAATCATAAGTATGGGAAGGAATGAAGGAATGTCATTTATATAGTCCAACAAATCCTTGCCAACTACCTAAAGGACCTATTCTAGTCCTACTAGAATTCAATAGTCCCTTCCTTGAAAATTAGTCCCTACTAAGTTTGCAAGATATTGCAAAGTGATTCTTCTAATTAATTAATCCAATTAATTAATTCCCAAATCTAGTTCAACTCTATCTAGCGTGTGACCCATAGGTTCTATCTAGTTGGTAGCAACAATTTGCTAATATGGAGCGGTTTCTAGCAAAACATCCATTCTAGCCAACTAATAGAATAATCATCTTGACAAACCTTGTACAAGTATTTGTCTCATCCCTTTGTCTCCAAATCCGGATTGGACACGAGACATAAAAGTCACACTCGTATATCCAATCCATAGTTTCTCGATCCATTGGAATAGCCTTATTCGTGCAAATAACATCAATATCCCATATTGATTTATTTGAGTCTGACCAGACATTCCATAAGCGCTATCCCTCGAGTGACCTAGGATATTTTCTCCCGTTATGTGGGAGGGACAAATTCTATCTACGTCCACTACGATCTCTAAGCTTGCTTCTTATTGTATCCGGTACACGCCTTTATAACTGCCCAGTTACGGTGTAGCGTTTAACGCTACCAAAATCACAATAATCCACAACTAGAATATCTAGTGACTTCAAGTCTAAGGATTACAATACCATTGCACCGCGAGAAGCGCTTGTGACTCAACATAACGTGTATGTAGCCTTCTCGGTGATGGGTCAATCCAGTGCGCCATTACCCTTAATTCACACCTATGTGTTGGATCATGATATCTCCATATCAATCCAACCCCATACTAATCTATAGATGATTGTCCCATTAATTATTATACTGGACTATGGATATTTAAGATAAACAACACAGTTGTAAATCTAAGGACTTCATTATATTAAATATCCAATAAATAATAAATGAATTTTCTAGCCATATACAAATTCATACTAAACTAGATTGCCTCTAGGGCATCTATTCCAACAGTCTCCCACTTGCACTAGAGCCAACCTGGCGCATCTCGTATGCCCATACTCCTAGTGTGCCCTTCATGCTTCCACTGCGTAAGAGGCTTTGTAAGCGGGTCTGACAGATTCTCATCTGTAGGAATCTTGCATATCGAACGTCTCATCTATCGATAATATCTCGAATCAGATGAAACTTCCTGAGCACGTGCTTGGATTTCTGGTGCGACCTGGGTTCCTTCGATTGCGCGATCGCCCCAGTGTTGTCACAGTACAACTCAACTGGATCCGCAATGCTAGGAACCACACCAAGTTCAGAAACAAACTTTCTGATCCAAACAGCTTCCTTTGCTGCGCCATTTGCAGCAATGTACTCAGCCTCTGTTGTAGAATCAGCCACCGTCTCTTGCTTGGAACTCTTCCAGCTCACCGCTGCTCCATTCAGGCAAAAAACATATCCCGACTGTGATCTAAAGTCATCTCTGTCAGTTTGGAAGCTTGCATCAGTGTAACCCCTTACACGCAACTCTTCCTCACCGCCAAATATCAAGAAAGCATCCTTAGTTCTTATCAAGTACTTTAGGATGTTCTTGACTGCAATCCAGTGACTCTCACCTGGATTGGATTGGTATCTGCTTGTCATACTCAAGGCATATGACACATCTGGTCTGGTACATAACATGGCGTACATGATAGATCCTATGGCCGAGGCATAGGGAATTCTACTCATGCGTTCCTTCTCAATCTCATTGGAAGGACAAACACTCTTTGAAATAGTGATTCCATGTGACATGGGCAAGAATCCCTTCTTGGAATCTTGCATGTTGAACCGTTTCAACACCTTGTCAATATATGTACTTTGACTTAGGCCTAGCAGTCTCTTAGATCTATCTATATAGATCTTTATACCGAGTATATAGGCTGCTTCCCCTAAGTCTTTCATTGAGAAACACTTCCCTAACCAATCTTTAACAGATTGCAGCATGGGAACGTCGTTTCCAATGAGTAGTATGTCATGCACATACAAGACCAGAAAAGCTACAGAGCTCCCACTAACCTTCTTGTAGACACAAGACTCATCTTCGTTTCTGATGAAGCCAAACTCTTTGACTACTTCATCAAAACGTCGTTTCCAACTCCTAGAAGCTTGCTTCAATCCATAAATGGATCGTTGCAGCTTACAAACTTTGTTGGCTTGCTTTGGATATTCAAAACCCTCCGGCTGTATCATATGCTGTTTTGACATCCATCTGCCAAATCTCATAGTCATGGTATGCTGCAATCGCAAGTAGGATTCGGATGGATTTGGTCATAGCGACTGGTGAAAAGGTTTCGTCATAGTCAATACCATGAATTTGTCTGAATCCTTTAGCCACCAATCAGCCCTTATAGGTAATCACATTACCATCCATGTCGATCTTCTTCTTGAAGACCCACTTGCACCCTATGGGTCGCGCCCCTTCGGGTGGTTCCACCAAAGTCCATACTTTGTATGTATACATGGATTCCATCTCGGATCTCATGGCTTCTAGCCACTTCTGAGAGTCTGGGCCCTTCATGGCCTCTTTATAGGTAGTAGGCTCATCATCTATGAGCATCGTGTATCCGGAATCGGTCACGAGAAGTCCATACCTCTCGGGTTTCTGGCGCACTCTACTAGATTTACGAAGCTCTTGTGTTACCTGAACAGGCTGCTCCACAACTGTTTGTGGTTCCTGTTCATGTTCCATAATTGGTTCAGTGATTTGTGGTTCTTGAACCTCTTCAAGTTCTACAGTCCTCCCACTTGCTTCTTTAGAGACAAACTCTCTTTCTAGAAACACGCCGGCCCGAGCAACAAACACTTTGTTCTCGGTTGGATTGTAGAAGTAGTAACCCTTAGTTTCCTTAGGGTACCCCACAAATTTACACTTATCCGATTTTGGCCCTAGCTTGTCTGATTGTAAACGTTTTACATAGACATCGCAGCCCCAAATCCTCATGAACGACAGTGTGGGACGCCTCCCACTCCACATCTCATATGGTGTTTTCGTGACTGATTTGGATGGAACACGGTAAATGGTGAAAGTTGCACTTAATAGAGAGTGGCCCCAAAACGATAATGGAAGATCGGTTTGACACATCATAGATCGAACCATATCCAATAGGGTTCAATTCCTCCTCTCAGACACGCCATTCCATTGTGGCGTTCCGGGTGGAGTGAGTTGGGACACGATCCCACACTCTCTAAGATAGTCGTCAAACTCTTGGCTCAAGTATTCTCCTCCACGATCCGATCGTAGAGCCTTGATACTTTTGCCAAGTTGCTTCTCTACTTCATTTTTGAATTCTTTGAACACTTCAAAGGATTCGGATTTGGCCCTCATGAGGTACACAAATCCATATCTACTGTAGTCATCAGTAAATGTAATGAAGTAGACATAACTACCCCTGGCAGGCGTGGCAAATGGTCCACACACATCAGTATGTATGAGCGCCAATTGCTCACTAGTCCTCTCACCTTTCTTATTGAAAGGGGACTTTGTCATTTTTCCCAATAAACAAGCCTCACATGTCTCATATGATTCAAAATCAAATGAGTCTAGTAGTCCATCCTTATGGAGTCTAGATACACGTTTCTCGTTTATGTGGCCTAAACGACAATGCCATAAATAAGCAGGATTTAAATCATTTATTTTAATCCGCTTGGTATTAATTTTGTAGACAGGATTGCTTAGATCACGGACATATAGTCCATTAAATAATTGCGCACTAAAATAGTGAATATTATTCAAATAAAGGGAACAACAATTGTTATTTATTGAAATAATAAAACCATCCTTGTCCAAACAAGAAATAGGAATAATGTTTCTGCTCATAGCAGGCACAAAATAGCAATTATTTAATTCTAAAACTAATCTTGAAGGCAGAGATAGCTCGCACACGCCCACGGCCAACGCAGCAACTTTTGCTCCATTCTCAACACGCAGATCTATCTCCCCTTTAGCCAATCTTCTACTTCTCTTTAGATCTTGCACATTTCGACAAATGTGAGATCCACATCCATTATCTAATACCCATGATGTAGAGACAGTTAAATTGACATCTACAACAAAAATACCTGGTGGTGGTGGATGTTGGGTTTTGATTCATGGATGCGCAACGGAAGCATAAACAAACATAAAACCATGCAAAACCCTCCAAGGATCACAAGTCAAGAGACATAACGATGGTAAGGGTTAGAAATCATAAACACACCTTTGGGTTCTCCTTGATGACTTCAAACGCGAATAGTGTCACGTCTCTACGGTTGATCCACGCCTAGAGGTGAGATCTAGATCCTCCAAATCCATGTGCTAGCTAGGAAGAATGGAGGAGGAAGAAGGAATCGCCAACAATGGAGTGCCAAAGGGTGGGGCGGCTCCCTTTTGGCCGACGGGTAGGGGGGCGGCGGTCCCAAGGGGTTTCGTCCCTCTATGGGACTTGCTCTCTCCTTGCTTTATTCTCTCCTTTCTTCTATCAAATAGATGTGTAGTGTGTAGAGAGAAAAATAAGCTAGGAGTATTCTTTATATAGTCCAACAACTCCTTGTCCTACTACATAAAGAACCCCTCATAATCCTACTCAAGTTCGGATTAGTCCCTTTTGCAAAATAGTCCTTATCATGTCAATACATGGATTAGTTCTATTTGCAAATTAATCCTAATCATGTCTCTACATGAATTAGGCCACCTTGGCAAATCCTAATCATGTCTCTACATGGATTAGTCCAACTTGCATATTAGTCCTACTAAGTTAGCAAGTTGTTGCGATTTGATCATTCTAATTAATTAATCATATTAATTAATTATTTCCCATGTCTAGTTCACCCCTATATGGCGTGTGACCCCATAGGTTCTATTTAGTTGGTGGTAACTATTTACTAATATGGAGCGGCCTCTAGCAAGACATCCATTCTAGCCAACAAATAGAATAGTCATCATGACAAACCTTGTGCAAGTAATTGTCTCATCCCTTTGTCCCAATATCCGGATTGGACACGAGACATACAAGTCACACTCGTATATCCAATCCATAGTTTCTCGATCCTGGGAATAGCCTTATTCGTGCAAATAACATCAATATCCCATATTGATTTATTTGAGTCTGGCCAAACATTTTATAAGCACTATCCCTCGAGTGGCCCAGGATATTTGCTCCCGTTATGTGGGAGGGACAAATCCTATCTACGTCCACTACGATCTCTAAGCTTGTTTCTTATTGTATCCAGTACACGCCTTTATAACTACCCAGTTACGGTGTAGCGTTTAACGCTACCAAAATCACAATAATCCACAACTAGAATATCTAGTGACTTCAAGTCTAAGGATGACAATACCATTGCACCGCGAGAAGCGCTTGTGACTCAACATAACATGTATGTAGCCTTCTCGGAGATGGGTCAATCCAGTATGCCATTACTCCTAATGCATACCCATGTGTTGGATCATGCTATCTCCATATCAATTCAACCCCATACTAGTCTATAGATGATTGTCCCATTAATCATTATAATTGACTAGGGATATTTAAGAATATAACACTTATATTCTCAGGACTTCATTCATGTTAACATATCTCCATATCGATAACATAATGAATCGTAAATCCATAAATGTCACAATTAATTGATTGCCTCTAGGGCACAATTCCAACAGTGGAATCACTATTCCAAGCTTCTTGTCCTCCAGATATTTTGGGCAGTTCCTCCTCCAGTGTCCAGGTTGACTGCAGTAGTGACACTCACCTTTAGTCACACATTTGGCTATGCCACCAACATGCTTAAGGGCAGGTTCCTTGGACTTGGCAACTGACTTGCCTTTGCCCTTGGAGGATGAGGCAAACCTTTTGCACTTTCCTTTCTGCACCATCATAATGGCCTTGCCCTTACCCTTGTTGATGCTCTGTTCAGCTGTCCTCAACATATTGAGTAAATCTGGCAGTGGTTTCACGATCTCGTTCATGTTATAGTTCATGATGAACTGTCCATAACTCTCGGGAAACGATTGAAACACGAGATCGGTTGCCAACTCTTGGCCGACCGGGAACCCTAGTCGGGCGAGATTCTCCAAGTACCCGATCATACGGAGTACATGGGGTCCCACCGGGTTCCCTTCTGTCAGATGACACTTGAACAGTGCCTTAGAGACCTCATACCTCTCAACCCTTGCCTGCTCTTGGAAGAGCTGCTTCAGATGCTCGATCATATCGACAGCATTCATGTTTTCGTGTTGCTTCTGAAGCTCAAAAGTCATGGTGCATAGCATAAGGCAGGCCGCATCATTAGCGTCATCAACACGCTTTTGATACGCCTTTAGGGCAGCAGGTGTTTGGTTCTCTGGACCTTCTGGAACATGCTCCTCTATTGCGTACAGTTTCTTCTCTTGCTTGAGAACGATTCTCAAGTTTCTGTACCAATCAAGGAAGTTGGTTCCAGAGAGCTTGTCCTTCTCAAGGACAGATCGTAGGGAATGTTGTGAATTTGATGAGTTGATTGCCATTTGGAATTCTACAAAAAGGAAAATATGCAAGTTTTATTATTTGTGAATTTTTGACTATATTCAATAATGGCTAGTTTATCAAATATATCTCCCACTATTTTTCTACGGATTAATAACCCTCAAGATATTAATGCGGAAAATATCCTTATATTTTCTAGTGGGCCAACATCCATGTTTCATCTCCTTATGAGCTTGCTTTGGCAAGTCACCCATAATTTGACTACTTTAGGCAGGAACAATTCCAATTGCATCCCTTATGCAACTCTTGGTTCAATTGGGCAAATAACTTTTTATTTATCCATCCATATGGATAATCCCAATTGATTGCCTCTAGGTTTCTTAATCATATTAATAGCCTAGTTGTGTTCAACAACTTATTTAAAAAATTACACATTACTAGCTTGTGCCATTGCATTCCATCATTATGAACTAAGTCGCCATGCTTTAGCACGCACGAACTTGATAATCATGATGATAATGAGTGTTTAAATAACGAGAAGGCAAGAAGACAATATTTGAATTTTGAGGGATTTTAAATTCATTTTTTAATTGTTTTGTTGATCAATATCAACTAATCTATCTATTTGAGTTTGGGCACAACTCCAAACAATAGATCCGGGTTGTCTAATAATCTTATTATCCTAATTGCATGCATCATTCATACACCAACCACAAAATAATAAGACAATAAGTAAACAACCACAAAACAAAAATAAAACGTGATGTGGATATGGCCTTTTCTAGACTAAGATAATTCCAAGCCAATGGAATTATCTATGAACCCTAAAAGCAAACACATCTCCATGCGTCTTGATCTTTTGGTCCATCCTTCATAGTCATGTGGAATGCTCCATGCTCCATCTTTTGTGGCTCCTTTTGTCTTTGGGCTTCTTTTCTTCAATCTTGGCTAACAATCTACTTTTATCTAGCACTAGCTATCATTTATACTAAATAAAATAAATCTCACAAGTTGATAAAAAAATGGCTCGCAGGCCATAAAACCCTAATTAATTATTACAATTAATTGATCAGCTCGCAGGCCGTAAACCAACCACAAAAATTAAACATCCACATCAAACCACATCCTAAGGCCATATCCAATCACCATGCGAATTGCACATAAACAGTTAAAATCCAATTTTAACGCGCTTGGTCAATTTAATTGATTTTAGGATATTCTAGGGTTAAAACGGTCCATGGGGCCCAATTATCCAATTGCCCGGGCCCAAAAAGTGAACCGCAAAGGCCTAGGGCCGCCCGGCCCCTAGCCCACGCGGCTAGGCCGCGGGCTAGGGCTGCCCCGGCCCCTAGGGCGGCCTTGCTTGGGCGGCAAGCAAGGAGGGGTGGTCCCCTAGGGGGGCCGAACCTCCTTTGGGAGTTGTTTCCAAAACAAGTCCCTTGCTTGGTGCCCAAGTTTGGTTGTTTCCTTGTTTGGAAAGAGCTCATTCTTCCCCAAGGATGCCCAAACCCTAGATCTAAGATCCTAAAATTTCTCAAACTCACTAATTCATGCATCCAATGCAAAAACTAGGTCTTGTTATGATAGATTATTGATAAATTGCATCACATGCTTGATTTGTCTTGTTTTACGCGATAAACAACAATTTTAAGGTATAAAACTATCAAAACGTAACACATAAACCACGTTTATGCTCTACGACCTGTATGCCCAAGGAAATATTATCCTCACAGATTCCGAGTTCATGGTCTTGACTCTACTACGGTCTCACAGGTTCGTATGCATGGGTTTAGTCGTCCTTTTAGTATATCCTATTGATTAGTAGTAAGGTGCTCATATATTATGCATAAATCAAAATATCTTTTTATATTTATTTTTTTAGTATAATTTCTGTTATCCACTTTTGGGTTCATAGCAAAGTTGGAAGGTATTCGGTGGTTAAGGATGGCTGAAAAGATAAGGTGGAAACATAACGTACACTTGAATCCTTTAAGTTAAGGATATGATGTAGTTGGAAATAAGGATAAGTTGTTCCCTTGCAGTTTAACAAAGAGTGATTTAATGAACACTGAAGGTATTATGGATTGAGATCAAGTAACTCTCTTGAGGCTATAGAATATCTTGACTACTTTAAAACATAATGAAGAACATGACTTTACACAGCACATATTTACGTGAATGCATTTATGCCCTACCTGTGTTTTGGATCACTCGTCCTAAGATTACGTACATTTCTTCTGTCTAACAGTCAATAGGCCATTTAAGGGTTCCTTGTTGCTCTTTTTCTATTTTTTCGTTATAAAGGGGAAGCTATGGAATGAAAATCACACAATTTTGGGCAGAAATTTGGCATTTGGTACTAAACTTAAAAGAAAAGTCATTTCATTATCTTCGAAGTATAGTGCACCCTCATTATTGGTTTTACTTCTAGTGTTCTTCAATCAGGTTGTATTACAGTAGTGTATTTCAGTGATACCATATGTTTTGTAAGAGCTTCTAAATTGATGTTCCTGTTCCACGAACTAGTAATATAGGATAGAACTTGTGGACAGCCCAAAGATTGACAGAGATGGGATTATGGTATTATTGTAAACTTCTGCAAGTTCACAGGTGGGAAAAGAGTTACACCCAACCTACGAAAGGAGGCTAAGTCAAATGACTTTGGTGAATACATAAACCAAGATTGCCCTTTTGTAGACCGGGCACCTTTCCCCAGGCACCTTTCAACCCAGAAAGTGGAAACTCTATTGTCTTGTGCCTGTACCGTAAAACTAGATAGTTAAGCTTGATTAGCTGAAGTGATGCTTACGAGACTGAAAAGTTAATTACTGAGTTCAAATACAGGTCAATGCTTCCAGTTCCAAGTTGTTAATTCTCATTTGCTTTTAAGTTCTTCTACTCTTTTTACCTGCCTTGGTGCTTTTCCTCTCAGCTGGATTACTACCATATTGCTTTTCTTCTGTCTCACTAACCATGTACCCACATTACTTACTTGAAAAAATGGAGTCATGTAGTTGTTGCCAACTAGGGTACCTGGACTCGTCAGTTTCGCCGGATTACTCGGGTCGATACGATCTGATCCGGGTACAAGTATGATATCCACGTCGATCCGGCCGACTTCATCTTGGACATGGCTCACTGTTAATTTCCATTTAAAACAGCACATGATGCCCTCCTCTTTCGATCTTCCTTCGCTTTGAATCGTCAAACTTCCTCCCGCCGTCTGTGTTTTTCTGTTGCAGGTCTTCGTCGTCTTCGTTCAGAGGTCAATACCAAGATGAAAAGCTAAATTCTCTTTTGGGTTATGTTTATTTGCATAAATTGGGTTGCGCTGCTTCTGTTTTTTTACGTAAAGATAGCCCAAGTGTACAATATATTATTAGGCCCACTATTATTCTTAGTTTCTTACCGCTAAAGCCCAAGAAAACACAATTTATGCTCAAGCTAAACCTTCAGTCTAACTACAATACATTTTTGGATGTGTTTGTTAGCAAGCCTCCCAAGCGCGAACAAGAGGATGATAGTAGTCTGCGCCATTAAACCAAGGAGCCTTGCCCCAATACTCCAAGGAGAGATACACTCCCTCTCCCATCACATCCTCTCCGGATTGTACAGTTGCAATCCCTAAACCGGCGATCAAAAGAAGAAATTTCGACAGACAATAGGCCCAAAATTCTTCAAAATAGTCGCAAATAGTGTTCAAAAGCCACACACACTCTCGAAAACCTAGAAATCAAGTTCAATTTCGAAATCCTATAAGCAAAGAACAAATACTGAACATGCAAGATTCATGTGGCAAAGATATATGTTAGAGAAAGGAACACCGAAGAAAAACGATTGGTTAAAGTCTGGAAGAATGGTTCAGAACCCCACCGGAAAAAAAACTCGACTGCTTCGCCGGAAATCTCTCTCGAAATATAAAATTTTCACAAGTAAAACACATTGAAAGTAATAGTAAAAGATCAGAAGGCAGCAAGGCCTTTGCTTTTATAGGCAAACTTGACATTTCCCAAATACCTGCAGACGAAGACCAAAAGGCTCCTTTTCGGAGAAAGCAGCCAAAAAGAAGCAGTTACTACGGTTCACGCGCCCATCATTACCGTCAAACAACAATGATCGACCAGTGGTCAACCATGAAAGGGTCGAAGACCAAAGGGTCGTAAACGCCTCCTCGTCTTTTGTGAATCAGCCACGTTGTCTGCAGCATGTGTAGGGTTTTGATTCATGGATGCGCAACGGAAACAATAATAAACCATGCAAAACCCTCCAAGGATCACAAGTCAAGAGACATAACGATGGTAAAGGAAGAAATCAATTAACACACCTTAGGGTTCTCCTTTGATGGCTACAAACGCGAATTGTGTCACGTTCTCTATATTTGATCCACACCTAGAGTTGATTTCTAGATCTTCCAATCCTTGGTGCTAGCCCGGAAAGAGGAAGAGGAAGAAGAATCACGCAAAACGAGACCAAAACAAGGAGGTTTCGGCCTAATTGTGGGCCGACGGGAAGGGGCTGCGAGCTCCTTGGCTTGCTTGCTCTTCCTCCTTTTGTTCTCTCCCACTCAAGTTATGATCAATTGAATCATAAGTATGGGAAGGAATGAAGGAGTGTCCTTTATATAGTCCAACAAATCCTTGCCAACTACCTAAAGGACCTATTCTAGTCATACTAGAATTCAATTTAGTCTCTTCCTTGCAAATTAGTCCCTACTAAGTTTGCAAGGTATTGCAAAGTGATCATTCTAATTAATTAATCCAATTAATTAATTCCAAAATCTAGTTCAACTCTATCTAGCGTGTGACCCCATAGGTTCTATCTAGTTGGTAGCAACAATTTGCTAATATGGAGCGGTTTCTAGCAAAACATCCATTCTAGCCAACTAATAGAATAGTCATCTTGACAAACCTTGTACAAGTGTTTGTCTCATCCCTTTGTCTCCATATCCGGATAGGACACGAGACATACAAGCCACACTCGTATATCCAATCCACAGTTTCTCGATCCATGGGAATAGCTTTATTCGTGCAAATAACATCAATATCCCATATTGATTTATTTGAGTCTGGCCAGACATTCTATAAGCGCTATCCCTCGAGTGACCTAGGATATTTGCTCCCGTTATGTGGGAGGGACAAATTCTATCTACGTCCACTACGATCTCTAAGCTTGTTTCTTATTGTATCCGGTACACGCCTTTATAACTACCGAGTTACGGTGTAGCGTTTAACGCTACCAAAATCACAATCATCCACAACTAGAATATCTAGTGACTTCAAGTCTAAGGATGACAATACCATTGCACCGCGAGAAGCGCTTGTGACTCAACATAACGTGTATGTAGCCTTCTCGGTGATGGGTCAATCCAGTGTGCCATTACCCTTAATGCACACCTATGTGTTGGATCATGATATCTCCATATCAATCCAACCCCATACTAGTCTATAGATGATTGTCCCATTAATCATTATACTGGACTAGGGATATTTAAGATAAACAACACAATTGTAAATCTAAGGACTTCATTATATTAAATATCCAATAAATAATAAATATATTTTCTAGCCATATTCAAATTCATACTAAACTAGATTGCCTCTAGGGCATCTATTCCAACAGCATGATCAATCAAGTAATCACTAAGAACCATCCAATCCGACGTGCGGTAGCGCACACACCATCAGAAGAAGCACATCATTATTGCGGAGGACTTGTCTCCACGCCACTGCTGACTCATCATCATTAGGCGCTGCGAAGCTTTTCCAGTCAACATAATAGCGCAAAAGACGCGACCAGGGGCATGCCAGATGCGCCTGGACCTCGCGAAGCTCAGCCCACACGCAAGGGGGTTAAATGTAAACAGTAAATAAATGATCTATCGGTCCATTCCCACGTGGACCCATCATCTGCTTACAAATGTGTGCACCTTTATGCTTCAGAAGCACCTGATCATGTTCTCCCATGGTCAGAGGGACCATGAGACAGGGTCCCTCACGCCTATCATTCCTCACGGGAGTCGGCGGTTCAATTTTCTTGGAGGCTGAAATAAGGCATGTAGCAATTGTTGTCCCATGTGCGACCAGTGTTGTACTCTCGAAGCCGACTTGTCCAGTTGTCTTTATCTATGCTAGGTTTGACGTCATCCGTGATAGTCCTCCAAGGATTTAGGGTACGCTGCCACCATAATGGGTCGTGGGCCGCCGTACGCGCTTGTGTCTCCAATTGGTTGCCCTAGCTAGACTAGTATAAATATGACAGTCCGTTATGCCATAAACAGTACATTGACACAGACTCACACTCTGATTATTCACTGTGCCTTTAACACACAGAATGCTTTGTACTGTATAGCTGAATTGCTGCCACAAGCTCTCTCCCTTTCAACGAGTACAGTATTGCTTATTTCCACCCCTTTGCTCTACATCTCCCTTCTCTTCGATCAATATTATTTTCTCACTATAAGGTTGTTAGCTTTGATTTGCTATAATCCGAACACTATCCCGTAGCCTACAACACACAATTTCCATTTTTTACATAAACAGAAGGTTGTAATGTTTCAAACACAATCAACCCTTCAAGCAGTCTCAGAGTCTCGAAGGCATTAAAATGGCTCATATCACATGAATACTTACACAATGAGATCTTGATGGATTGATAACTAATTCTACGGAATCTTCCGAATGAATCTCTCCACTTCCAAACAAGAATACTAGCAAATGACATTAAGGTATTTGCTCAGAATTTCAACATAACTATTAAATTTGGAGAGAGAGTTCACTATGTTAGCCCGCAAGTAGCTCACCAACTAATCTTGGAATGTCACAATGTTTGACTCATAAGATTTTCACTCAAAAATGAAATAAAAGATTGATCGTGTACGTTTTCACTCCTTTTGTATTTTATGTGCCAAGTCACACCGATTTTCCATATAATCCTACACGATGTCTTCGTGTCCAAATGGACACATTAACTAGAAACACCGATTGATCTCTGAACCAAAGTGAGCTAATGGTTTTGAACAAAGAAATTCCATGATTTTAAACGGGTTTGCTAATATTGGATGAATCTGAACATGCTTGACTTATATAATCAATGTTTTATGAGATCAGGACTTAAACTTCAGCCTAATTTATGAACCGGTTGGACATGGGCTTTCCGAAATACGTTCTCTGCAGTATGACGCCGGGCCGAGCCTGCCCGTACCCAAGCGCGGTCGCACCTGACCCCGGTTAAACTGAAAGAGCTTATTGATGTGAGGGGCAATATGAGAATGAATGGTAAAGACATGGGTCAGTTTTCTAATAAACAAAAGACTATTGTAGTATCTTAAATTCTTAAAATTATAGAGTAGTATGAGATTAATAAACGTTTGATCTTCTCTTTGCAAAACCCTGTGATTCAATCGCAGCTCTTTGCCCTCGCGGACGAAAACTCCAGAAGAAGAAGAAGAAGAAGAAGAGAGGCAGAGAGAGAGAGAGAGAGAGAGAGAGAGAGAGAGAGAGAGAGAGAGAGAGAGAAGGATGGTGAAGGTACGAATGAACACGGCCGATGTGGCCGCAGAGGTCAAGTGCTTGCGGCGTCTAATTGGGATGCGATGCTCCAACGTTTATGATCTCTCCCCAAAGGTACCGAATATTGTATAATTGCTATTGTTCAACTGTTCAACTACAATATCTTTGGGACTTGTATATATGCATATATGAAGCTGATTGCAGACCAGCTGTTCGACAAATTGTCTGAATGTTTTCTTGTTTGAAACGAATTTAATTGATTGCTTTGTTTTTGGGTGATGGTTATGGACTGCAGACTTATGTATTCAAGCTTATGAATAGTAGTGGAGTTACCGAGTCTGGTGAGAGCGAAAAGGTCTTGTTGTTGATGGAAAGCGGTGTGAGATTGCATACAACCGCTTATGTACGGTGAGTCTCAGCTTTCTAATACCTTATGGAACACTCAGGCTCTAACATAAAAGCATTTCTACCCCAGATTTCGCGAAATCTAACTCTGTTTATGGTATTTTATTTGTGTTCAATTTAAAGTATATACTCCCACAGTCGCCCTATTGTAGTACTACTATTGGTGTAATATCAGTCAATTTGTATTTGCACACATATGCTGAAACGGGATTTGCATTTTTCTGTTCGTAGAGATAAAAGTAATACACCTTCTGGGTTTACACTCAAGTTGAGAAAGCATATACGTACAAGGAGGCTCGAGGATGTGCGGCAGCTTGGATATGATAGGGTATGGGCTTAAGTAGTTTATGCTTTACTTTTGTTTATTGTGATGTGCTGATTTTTTTTATTGGTCGAGTATAGCCTTGTTTTGGTTGCGAGAAAAACAGGGAGTTACAAGTTACGGCTTAATCAAATTCAGAAGAACAAAGCTAATAATTTCTAATGAAGAATAGATTAGTATCAATTGAATCTTCTCCCTCCACAAAACCTCTCTGGAGCCATATTCCTTTGATAGGGGGAAATGGGATATTCTTTATTCTCTGGCTCTTCTTTAACAAATCATATTACCACTTGGGTATCAGTCTTTCAGTTTACACTTTTGACCTAGCACTTCTTGAGCTCCCACCGAGGTTCAGAAACTGGATAATGATATGGAGAAAAAACTTGAATTCTAAGAAGTTTTAGAATCAGTTTAATCTAAGCATATCGAAACTCACAATGTAGGAAGAACAAGTTAAAGAAATTCCAGCTCCCTCTTTGTTCATATATAATGAAAGCAACCATTAAAAGTAGCATGTGAGTAGGTTATTTGAGAGTTCCACCCTCGTAGGCTTTCCACTGGAAGGTTAGCTGAAATTTCCTTTTAGTTGGAATGCCCTCTTGGAATAATATCATTGAAATTTGATAGAAAAATTCTTATGTTATAAGTGGGTGAATTCACTATTCGAGGACCTCAACGCGGCTTGCCAAAGTCTCTGGCATTATAGGATTAGGTCGTCCTTTAAATTGGCGTATGGAGTTCTTAACTTCTGATATATCTTTTATTGATGGGCCGCTTTGTTCCCTTAAAAAGTGAGAGGTTGGCCCCTTTGAGGCAATCAGACTATACTTGAAGTCGCCATATGGGTTGGTTCTCAATTATCTCAAAATTGTGTGTTGACCGATAGTAGGCAAAAGATGGAAACCTTCCCGGAAGAAGGATGTTTTCACACTATTCTTGTGTCTTAAACAAGACTATATCCTATAGCCACCTTGTGACGTGCCTTGAGGGACCAAAGTTCCCTAATTCCCTTATGGACAATTAACTATGAGAGCTAATTACTTCTTTATGACCCGAGAATTTCGAGAACAAGAACTCCATCCTCAACGCAATTCTTTCCACGCTTTGAGAAAAGTTTCCACTTTCAGAGGAAAGGTCTGTCAAAGATTTTATGACATCTTAGACTGGAGGCTCCGTCTTCTAGTGGTTTACAAATTGTGCCGCAACTTGCAATCCACATAGGGAAATGTGCACTTCTTTACCAACTGGCTAACTCCTCGCCAACGTTTAAAAAATGAAAAGAAATTGGGAAGTAGGTCAGAGTTATAGAAAAAATTTCCTCATAGGTCGCATATAGCATCTTTCAAGAGGTATTGTGTTCTCCACTCCTAGATATTTGTCAAAAAATCTCCATGACTCCATCGTTTTCTTAATTTGAAATTTGATCGCTGTGGTTGACCTTGCTGATCTATACGGTAAGTTCCTTAACTTCATCCTTATAATGATGCAAAGTAAGGCACTTACTCAATTCTTGCAATTGGAAACTACTCAAGTTTCGTGAAGATTGACTTTTGAACTGCCAACACTTCAAAATATGCAAGTTGTGTGGTCAGCACAGAGCAACTGGGAAAGTTTGAAATAAAGATACCTTTCCTCCTACTTCAAATCCTTAATGAAAATCTCTTGTGTAGCCTTATTATTCATTAACTAAGGGAAAGAAAGAGAGAAGGTACATCGTAATTATTTGTGTCTTCCTAAAGTTTATTTCAAATTTGTGTTTGAAATGCAAACAATTCATTTTGATGTACAGCTTTATTTCCTCTCTTTTTCTGACTTTAGTAAAATTGGAAATGTTATCTTCATGTTTCATCCTTTCTATGACCATATTATCGACTACAAGATGACCTCAAATTGCGAAGAAATTGGTCTGGCTTATTTTTGAGATCTCTTACATTGCTGCTATATCTCTTACTCACATGTTTTGTCTTTTGTACTAAATGCTCAGATAGTACTCTTTCAATTCGGACTGGGTGCTAACGCTCACTATGTTATACTGGAGCTGTATGCCCAAGGAAATATTATCCTCACAGATTCCGAGTTCATGGTCTTGACTCTACTACGGTCTCACAGGTTCGTATGCATGGGTTTAGTCGTCCTTTTAGTATATCCTATTGATTAGTAGTAAGGTGCTCATATATTATGCATAAATCAAAATATCTTTTTATATTTATTTTTTTAGTATAATTTCTGTTATCCACTTTTGGGTTCATAGCAAAGTTGGAAGGTATTCGGTGGTTAAGGATGGCTGAAAAGATAAGGTGGAAACATAACGTACACTTGAATCCTTTAAGTTAAGGATATGATGTAGTTGGAAATAAGGATAAGTTGTTCCCTTGCAGTTTAACAAAGAGTGATTTAATGAACACTGAAGGTATTATGGATTGAGATCAAGTAACTCTCTTGAGGCTATAGAATATCTTGACTACTTTAAAACATAATGAAGAACATGACTTTACACAGCACATATTTACGTGAATGCATTTATGCCCTACCTGTGTTTTGGATCACTCGTCCTAAGATTACGTACATTTCTTCTGTCTAACAGTCAATAGGCCATTTAAGGGTTCCTTGTTGCTCTTTTTCTATTTTTTCGTTATAAAGGGGAAGCTATGGAATGAAAATCACACAATTTTGGGCAGAAATTTGGCATTTGGTACTAAACTTAAAAGAAAAGTCATTTCATTATCTTCGAAGTATAGTGCACCCTCATTATTGGTTTTACTTCTAGTGTTCTTCAATCAGGTTGTATTACAGTAGTGTATTTCAGTGATACCATATGTTTTGTAAGAGCTTCTAAATTGATGTTCCTGTTCCACGAACTAGTAATATAGGATAGAACTTGTGGACAGCCCAAAGATTGACAGAGATGGGATTATGGTATTATTGTAAACTTCTGCAAGTTCACAGGTGGGAAAAGAGTTACACCCAACCTACGAAAGGAGGCTAAGTCAAATGACTTTGGTGAATACATAAACCAAGATTGCCCTTTTGTAGACCGGGCACCTTTCCCCAGGCACCTTTCAACCCAGAAAGTGGAAACTCTATTGTCTTGTGCCTGTACCGTAAAACTAGATAGTTAAGCTTGATTAGCTGAAGTGATGCTTACGAGACTGAAAAGTTAATTACTGAGTTCAAATACAGGTCAATGCTTCCAGTTCCAAGTTGTTAATTCTCATTTGCTTTTAAGTTCTTCTACTCTTTTTACCTGCCTTGGTGCTTTTCCTCTCAGCTGGATTACTACCATATTGCTTTTCTTCTGTCTCACTAACCATGTACCCACATTACTTACTTGAAAAAATGGAGTCATGTAGTTGTTGCCAACTAGGGTACCTGGACTCGTCAGTTTCGCCGGATTACTCGGGTCGATACGATCTGATCCGGGTACAAGTATGATATCCACGTCGATCCGGCCGACTTCATCTTGGACATGGCTCACTGTTAATTTCCATTTAAAACAGCACATGATGCCCTCCTCTTTCGATCTTCCTTCGCTTTGAATCGTCAAACTTCCTCCCGCCGTCTGTGTTTTTCTGTTGCAGGTCTTCGTCGTCTTCGTTCAGAGGTCAATACCAAGATGAAAAGCTAAATTCTCTTTTGGGTTATGTTTATTTGCATAAATTGGGTTGCGCTGCTTCTGTTTTTTTACGTAAAGATAGCCCAAGTGTACAATATATTATTAGGCCCACTATTATTCTTAGTTTCTTACCGCTAAAGCCCAAGAAAACACAATTTATTGATGAAAAGCTCCTTAAGTACATCTTTTATTTCAGAATAGAAAATGTCATTGGACTCCTTACCAGTACTAAAGTGGCTGGATGACCTACACCGTGACAGACACATAAAATAGAAAAATATAACTTTATCCCCGCACCCGTGTCTGAAATTTTGTGTACTTTTTCGCCGAGTCCCGGAATCATAACTTTCAACAAGCAGGCATATCCGATCCTCAGATACACACCCGCACCCGATTCAAGGTAACCCTAAGTATTTGGGAAAAATCTCATTCTTTTGAGGCAGATATATATCTTGTTTAATCCTTGAAAGGGATGCAGAATTGATACAATGGATTTTCGCTATTTCTCTGGTCTGGGAAATCTTCATTTCTCATAGTAAGACAACCCAGGGAACACTTAGAAAGACAACTTGTAAGAACAATATGCTTACATTTTTTTTTTTTTTTTTGCATGAATAATATGCTTACATTCCTGAGAACTTCCAGTGTGTAGGACATGGTCATGCATTAATGTAGTGAGAATTCAATAGTGTGTAATTGGAAGCACATTTGTATTATTCACATAGGTCATGTTTTTATCACAGTTTTAGCTTATTTTTCCTTCATCTATGGTATTACAGGGATGATGACAAGGGGTTTGCAATCATGTCGCGTCATCATTATCCAGTTGAAATTTGTAGAGTTTTTCAGCGGACTACTACTGGGAAGTTGCAGGATGCTCTTTCGTCTTTGAAGGATATTGACAAGAATGAGAATACAGTGGTTGATGATGCTGGGAATAATCCTTCTGGCTCATCGAAAGGGAAACATGGCAGTAACAAGAGTGGGAAGTCTTCTGAGACTAATAACGCTTCAACTGATGCCGCCCGTAGCAAGCAAGCCACATTTAAAGTTTGGCTTGGGGAGGTATTGGGGTATGGACCTCAACTGTCCGAACATATTATTCTTGATGCTGATCTAGTACCTAATGCAAAAGTTAGCAAGGATTTTATATTGGATGAAGGAAAGCTTCATGTTCTAGCCCAGGCTGTTACTAAGTTCGAGGATTGGTTAGAGGACATTATATCTGGTAATAGGATTCCGGAGGGTTACATCTTCATGCAACAAAAGAATGCGGGGAAGAAGGACTCTATCATGTCTGAACCAGAAAGTTTAAGCAAGGTTTCTTTTTTTTGAAAGCAAAAAAAAAAAAAAAAAAAAAAGAGTTGAAATGTCTTCTTTTTTATATGATATTTCTTCTATTGCTGCAGCATCTTGTGATTGTGATTGTACGGACCGTGTGCTTTGGTTTATGTAGGTTTATGATGAATTCTGCCCATTATTATTGAACCAGTTCAAGTCAAGAGTCTTTGATAAGTTTGATACATTTGACGATACTTTGGATGAGTTCTACAGTAAGATTGAGAGTCAACGATCTGAACAGCAGCAGAAAGCAAAAGAGGGTTCTGCTGTACAAAAACTTAACAAAATTCGTGCGGATCAGGTACATATCATACTGTAACATCTTCTTGTTTAATTGAATCTGTACTTCTTCTGGTACCTTTCTTAAGAGGAGCATACTTCTTTATAAGTTTGGTTACATGTTCTTATATTAACCTGCATATATGCACAAAGTAATCTGTTGCAGATTTGATTTATATGGGCTCATTGGCACACCAAATTTCTTGTTTATATTGTCTGCCTGTTCATATTTCTCTGGCATATACATGAAGTTACTTGTAGCACTTGAATTCAGACTCATTGAGTCATTGGCATTTCTTCAGTTTTCTTATTGGAGCTCTATTGAATGGTCAATTTTTGGAAATAGCACCAAAATGCTGTGGCCTTCTCTTATTTTGTGGAGATTTTAGGGATCCTGCAGCATAATGATGCATGCAGAAACTAGAAAAATTCAATGGTCAGAAGAAATCTACGAGTGAGTTGACTAGTTGTAAAGAAGCTGCTGAAAAATTAAGCGAATTTCAGGTTTGGGTGAGACCAAAAGTGCGGGCATCTGATTTTTGTGCCAATCCTTTACTTTCTTTGGTTATAGTGGGTTTTCAGGTATCCCTCTGAAGTTACCTTCTGGACCACTCAAACTTAGAGGGAGGACTTTCATTACTCCAAGTTGATTGGCATTCTAAATAATGAAAGTCTGACGCACTTGAATCTCGAACTGGCCCTCCAGTCTTGTTTTATAATCCTCTAGACAGACACACTGGACGAGACATGCAGGAGCCAATTGGTCTGTCAAGTATTTTTAACCTACTTCTCTAATGGACACAGTGGAAACATGTCCTCAAATGGTCGAGTCTTGTCATTCTCAAAATCATTCAAATAGTCAAGAGTTGTGAGTTAAACAAAGTCACAAGGGATCTATTTTAGTGTATTTCAAGAGAGCTGGAGAGAGATAGATGTATGAACACGGCTGAATGTCACTGGAAGACCAAAGCTCTGAAGCATGGACACTCCATGTAGGTTCCTGCATACATTTAGGAGACTTTGGAGTTAAGAAGCAGAGGTGCGGGTGTGTCTGCGGGTGCTGAACTGGTGTGCGGCTTCCGCATGTTTCCAGGAAGTTGGGGTGCGGCAGGGGTGCAGATTATGTATTTATTTATTATTTGTAGGAAATGTATATATTTATTATCACATTAATTTACAGATCAAGTTTTGTAGGACACATGTATATTTTTTAGAAATGTGCTAAATTAAAACTAAACTAGTTTATTTCATCAGTTCAATTGAAAGTCTAGGGACAGGTAAATTTTCAACTTAAACTGAGTAGATTAAAAGGGTAAAAGATTAATTAAAAGTTAAGCGGGTAAAACGTTATAGTATCTTGAAGTTTCGAGGTCAGTGCGCTGTGCTCTCTCCATTCCATTTAGAGATGAAAGATAGAAGATATCGCAAGGAAGATGAAGATCTATTTTCGTCTTCACTTTCTTCCATTTTACAAGCCCTCCGCTAGGTTGACTGAAATAGTAATTTTCTTTAAAAAACCAACAACTACAGCCCCCAGCCACTCCGGAAATGCACCGGGTGTGCTGTGCGTCGTCTCCCAGCGCACCCAATGCTTCAGGTCTTCGCAGACACTGAGTCGTGTAGGAATCGCACAAAACGTCTCCGGAAAGCCAGCTGGATCTTGCTGATATAAAAACCACTGAATTGGTTGCCTTAGACGCCTGAAGAAGCCACGGGGTACGCGTTTTCAGGGGTCATAAGTTAAAAAATTAAAGTCTAGAGGTTGGTGTAAATTAACATAATTATACCCCCAAATCACTATTGTTGACGTATGTTTACAACCAGTAATATTAAAATCCTAAGATAGAGGGAAGGAGGGAGCAGTAGAAATGTGAAGTTTATTACCAAGATGACTAGATCTGCCTTCCCCCATGATTGTCGAGGGTTGGATGATAAGGATTGATTAGATGGCTGCCGTCCGCCTCCTGTTGGAATCTCCCAGTGCGTCGGTACAGTTATGGCCTGTACAGAACTATGAAACGTTTGTGTATCCCCCATTATATCCCTCAAACTTGTGGAACCTCTGTTGATGTAGAATATTTATAACAATTTTCATTTAGTACCCCCATTTCAATTAAAACACGCACAAAAGATAAAATGGTACTGAATTGATCGTTCAGCGTATTTATCAATGTCAACGTGTTCTTTCGCATAAAATGGTTATGAATTTGTTCGTCCTAGAAAATATGAAGGTGAGAAAATATATGGTGTACTATAAAACATGAAAAATAGATAAGTATTATATAAAAATATCTATAAATACTCGCCGTCTCCCGGCACTTTGGCGTCTCTCTACTATTTTAAAGTCGCCGTTTTGAAATCTCCATAGCCAACAAGATAAGTTTTTTACATGTTACCGTCTTTTAGAATAGCTGAAATCTGTCGATCTCAGTAATGATTTCAAGAAAGATGTACTTTTGAGGAGACGTGTTGAAGAAGCATATCGTTCAACTGATAGAACTTGTAATGCTGTTGTTCTAACTTGTTGTGTTTGTAGAGTCATTTAGACACATGTTTTCTATGTGTCTAGTCATGTCGCTTTAGATGCCGTATATCTCTTCCCAGTTGACAGGGATTACGGCCAAGATCTAGTAAATGGAAGCTGGGCCTGATACGAATACTAGATAATTGATATCTTCGATAGTGCCCCTCCATACATTGCAAACAGCAGGCATGTCTTTTGCCATGGAGGTTCTTCTGGGCTTTATTATGGTTCAATTTGAATGCAGTAGCAGCTTATGTAGGGTTTGTAACTTAGGTACTAAATTGTAGAAGGCAAGCCCGGGTGGTGACGAGTTTTCCTTTTTGTACTATGAATTTTGAATAGTTCAAGCCGTATTCCATCCTTTCTCATATCATGCATCCCGGGGAAAATTTCAATCAGCTTATGTGAGCTTTGTAACATGATAACGTCCAATGTAGTCTTTGATATGTGAATTTTCTGCTTATTGATGTAGGAAAATCGTGTTCATGCACTAAAGAAGGAAGTTGATCGCTGTGTACAAATGGCGGAATTGATTGAATACAACTTAGAAGACGTTGATGCAGCTATCTTGGCTGTTCGGGTAGCTCTTGCAAATGGTATGAGTTGGGAAGATCTGGCTCGTATGGTAAAAGAGGAAAAGAAATCTGGAAATCCTGTTGCTGGCCTCATTGACAAGCTTTATCTTGAAAAAAACTGTATGACACTACTCTTGAGCAATAATCTTGATGAAATGGATGATGATGAAAAGACACAACCCGTTGAGAAGGTAATAAATGATTTTGTAACTTGTAGGTTGATTTCTTCCAAATGATGTTCCACTACACTAAGTCAAAGAAGACTGAACAATGTTCATTGTTATTTTTCATGTTTTGACATCTGATAGTTCCTACTTTCTTTAGCTTTCTTAAATTCCCTACCTGGAAATGATGTGAACTAGGTGTATGTAGTTCTAACTTGTTTTTCAAAAGATATACTCCCTCCGTCCAGGAAAGACGGTCCATATTCCATTTTGATCTGTCCCAAAATAGTTGTCCACTTATATCTTAAAAATATAATGCACCTCCAATACTACCCATTCATATTCAATGCACGTAGTCTTGGAGAAAGCAAAATCAAGGATAATAGTGGAAATAGCATGCCAAAACTTGTAGTGGGATGCATTAATTGCATGTCTGCAAAAAAATTGTAGATATACTCCCTCCGTCCCGGAAAGGCAGTCCACATTTAATAGTTGTCCACTTATATTTTAGAGGTGAATAATATAATGCACTTCCAATACTACCCATTCTTATTCAATGCACCTAGTCTTAGACAAAGCAAAATCAAGGATAATAGTGGAAATTGCATGTCAAAACTTGTAGTGGGATGCATTGATATGCAAAAAATAATTGTAGTTTCAAAAATGGACTGTCTTTGCGGGACGGAGGGAGTACTACGCTCACTTTGGAGGTCATATGTTTAACTCCCCCTCCCCACTGAAACACAAAAGTTAACACAATCTGGGAAATCGGAAAAAAAAAAAAAAAAATCATAACATTTGAGTAGTTTTGTTTTTGGTGATAGCTCTATTGCTCTACAAAATTTTGAAACAGTTGAGTAGTTTTGATTTCTGTTTAGTTATTTGTTACTATTCACTGTTGTATATTAAATTAGCTAAAAGCTTATGACATCAGAACTAATGCTTCTATTTTTTCTGGTTATTGGGAAATATGAATATCAAGGAGTACATATTTATTTACTGATGAGTCAACTTTTCTCTTTTTAGGTAGAAGTTGATCTGGCGCTCTCAGCTTATGCCAACGCGCGGAAGTGGTTTGAACAAAAGAAAAAGCAGGAGAGCAAGCAGGAGAAAACTACTACTGCTCATGACAAGGCCTTCAAAGCCGCTGAGAGAAAGACCAGGCTCCAGCTTTCACAGGTAGCTGCAGACTTCCATTTACGTTTGTTTCTTTGACTGGATTAGCATAATTTATGTGGCTTCAGTAAATAAGCAGATACAGCTGGTGGTGCATTGTCACTAGTATTCACACTTGTATAGTTAACATATGAGGTTCACATATGACACTTTCATGTATATAAATTATGTCAAAAAAAAAAGATGGCTCTTTCATGTCAAATGTGGCGCGGTGGCGCGAAGATCATATTAAAGTTATTGATCAGAAGCGTTTCTAGTACAATTTCTGGATATCTAGAGTTCAAAGACCTAATAATATGTTAGATCATTGTCTTCCAACTTGTTTAGTAAATGTCAACCGCTTCGCTTCTCAAAGATGTAAAAATTTAAACCCTGACCTGAAATTTGGAAAAGAATAACATCAATGTTCGTGTGTGTGCATTTTCCTTCTTTACATATAACGTGATAAGCAAGGTAGATTTTCTCGTGAATAAAATGTGAGGGTAGTCGTGTCAGAGAAATAGTGTTTTTAATATATATAGCAGTAACCCTGAAAAGAATACCAAAAATATCAAGAATATGGCATTGAAGTGGCACCAAACAGATACGTAACAATTAGGAAACTGGATATCAAGCACTCTGAGGGTGACGATTACCTCACGATCTATTTACAAGTTTGTTATAAAATTAGGATGCATCATTCACGTGCTGCATGTACAGGATATATCCTATGTGCAATTTGGTGGAGGCAGTAAGATTTCTGTTTGGTAGTGTTTCAACAGGAGTTTATGGCCATTTCAAGAAATTAATCAGAAGGAGACTGCGATCATATCATAGCGCTTTGCTGGCATGTATTGTCAATAAAGATCTTGCTATGTGGGGGGGGGGGGGGGGGGGGGGGGGTTAAGTTGTCTTGATCTTGTTTTGGACGCGAAGAGTCCTCATATCTTAGCTTCCCTGTTAGGAGTTGAGATCCTAGTTGTACCTTCCAAGTATTTTTCTTATACATTTTTCCGTGGTTTCCCTGGTCATGCAACAAAATACGTTTGGCAATTTTACAAAGAGGAAAGGTCATTTGCATTATCGCTTGGTTTACCCTGCGGTGGCTGATAACATGCTATTTTTAGTCCCTGACCTTCTTGGTTTATGTGGGTCCTGTGTATGTACACAATCCTCTCTAGTTTAGTGATGGTTTAGGCGGAAAGTAAGTTGAACAGAAAAACTTGTACAGTTTCCATTTCCTTCGGTAACCTAAAATCATATGTTATGTGAACCTTGTTAAGCCACTTTAGAAGGTTGATTGGAAATATCGTCGATGCAGCTAATGCTATTTGGTCCATAAATTTAGCTAAATTTTGCATTTGAACTTACCTTCTGTACATGCAAGTCTCACAATTATGGATGAACTGTTTGCAAGTTGGTACAGCAGAACTGTTTGTAAGTCTCCCGAGGATAATCAGATAGTGTTATTACAAGTAAAAATGAATTCTTCTTCATCTACCCTTATTCCCTCTTCTTCTTCTCTCTCTTTTTTTTTTTTTTTTTTTTTTTTTTGTTGTTGTTGCTGTTGTTGGCCAATTCTTAAATTTTTTGCCACACTGGAGGTAACATCATTTGAGTTTCATTTGAAAGAATGGTGTTTCTTGACTGTGCACAAGTTTTGCAAATCTATATGGTAAATTTCTTTGTCATGCTTCGATGTACATGGTTTCCGTGAGAGTCACAACAGTTCATGAACATTACATGAAATGATTGTTTTACACTTTTTGATTAACCTGTATATATCTTTGATCAAATTTAGGTATCTTCCTGTCCAAGTACTTGATATATTTGCTTCATGTATCTGCAGGAGAAAACTGTTGCTGCAATATCACATATGCGTAAAGTTCATTGGTTCGAGAAGTTTAATTGGTTTATCAGCAGTGAAAACTATTTGGTTATTAGTGGACGAGATGCTCAACAGAATGAGATGATTGTTAAGCGATACATGTCAAAAGGAGATCTGTAAGTTCACAATACAGCTTCCACTAATTCTGGACATAAATCATTTATCATATGGTAAAAATACTGTATCCAATAATTATTGACTTATTTTCTTTTTATTTCGGTGATGGTTATTTGCAAACACAGGTATGTTCATGCAGAGCTCCATGGAGCTTCTAGCACTGTGATCAAGAATCACAAGCCAGAACAGCCTGTACCCCCTCTCACCTTGAATCAAGCAGGATGTTTCACTGTGAGTAATTTATTTACTTTCTCTTCTTTGTTCTTTGTTTTCTGTTCCTTTCTATTCTCTGAGATTGTGAGCTTGAACTAACTCATTCATGTTACTTTGCAGGTTTGTCACAGCCAGGCATGGGATTCGAAGATTGTTACTAGTGCTTGGTGGGTATATCCTCACCAGGTTAGTAAAACAGCTCCTACTGGGGAATATCTTACTGTAGGAAGTTTCATGATCCGTGGGAAGAAGAACTTTCTTCCTCCACACCCTCTTATAATGGGTTTTGGGATACTGTTTCGCTTGGATGAAAGTTCCCTGGGTTCTCATTTGAATGAAAGACGGGTGAGAGGCGAGGAGGAAGGGACAAATGATATGGACGAATCTGGGCCTTTTAATGAAATATCTGATTCTGAATCAGATAAGGAAATTGTGGAGAAAAAACATACATTTGAGCCGCACAGTGAGGCATTATCAGAGAACTTATCGTCCGAGGCTAACTCTGGTAATGGCTTGAATTCATCTGAAACCAAAGCTGTCAATTCAGTTTCTGAAGGAGACACCGCTGCCAGTAGTTTTAGTGATGAAAAGGTATCTGAAATGGCCAGTGGAAGAGTTGCTTCTGTCTCCCCGCAGCTTGAGGATCTCATTGATAAAGCTCTTGAACTTGGTGCTGCTACTACTTCTGGCAAAGATTATGGACTTCATGCTTCTCAAGTGGATTCAGAGGATGAACATAATTTTAAAGACAAGACTTCATTGAGAGAGAAGCCTTACATTTCAAAAGCTGAAAGAAGAAAGCTTAAGAAAGGTCAGAAAGCTGGTACTGTGGGACCAGTCGCTAATGAAAAAGGACCAAAAAGCACCACTATTCCAGCAGGTCAGCAAAACCAACTTGTTCAAAATCCGAAGCCACAAGGTGGAAAGATCAGCCGTGGGCAGAAGGGTAAATTGAAGAAGATAAAGGAAAAGTATGCTGATCAAGACGAGGAGGAAAGAAGAATCCGTATGGCTTTATTGGCTGTAAGTATCAATCTTGTACTCCTTTTTGAACTCACCTTGCTCTGTGGTACCTTCATTTATCGGGTATGTTTTTGTGTTTGTGTAAAGTTGAAAGTAGTTGCCTGAGTCTCAGAAGCTGTTTGATTGCAAGGGAGTGATGTAAAATAGAATTAGGGTTAGGGTTTGGGGAAAAATTAGGGTCACGGAAGCAGAAAAGTGGGCTGCATTGGCAGATGAACTATCCATTAATAGTACTTGTGAACAGTAACCATGAATAGTGTGCTGAGAAACAAGAAGAGAACAAATAAGGAAGCAGAAGAAGTTGGTGCTTCACCCTCACAAGGGATTTGCTAATCACGCAAACGCATTCTCCCAATAATTTATTCCCAAACTCTAATGGATGAAGAAGATTTCAATCCTAAAAATAGAGAAATATAACTAAAATGCCTCTGACTAATAAAACTGAAATTATAAAATAGAACATGAAGTACTCAGTAGTTAAAGTAGCTAGTCCTATAACGCAGCTAATGACCCTCACAATCCTCAGCCAACAAATCTGGAGCATGGTTATGAGACCCTAGACGTCTTGAAATTTTGATTTTGGAATTTCTTTTCTTTGCCAGTCCTGCATCAGGAAGCTTAGCTGGTTTTCATGAAACTCAAGGAACATTGGAATCCTAACCCTATTTGTTTGTCACTTGGTACATCCCATTGAAGACAGAACCTTCAGATGAGGCCTGCCTGCACATAGAATGTGGAGTATCTTTCTCTATACTTCAGTATTTTGGTGTAATAGTCATTTGAGTAAAGATGTAGATCCTTCAAAACTATTTTTAAGTTGAAGTTTGTACAGAGGTAGATGGAATCACTTATTTGAGGCCTTGCCTAGTTACCTGTGCATGGGAGTTGGGACGTTAAGTATCTTTTTGTACACTTCGTATTTGTGGTTGTAAAAGTCATTTATAAGTAAGGTATTGTAGAATTTCTACCTATTTCAGGATTAAGTATCTCTAGACGAACAAAGATTACTTTTATGGCTTGAATGTTATGAATAACTGAAAGAGAAGAATATATCCCGACTTACATGTTATGTGTTTCCCCCATCACCTTCTGTCATCTGTTAATCTAAATCCTATGTATACGAGTAGTACTTAATTCTGGCGTAGCTGACTGACGTAATGCATTAAAATGGGTCATATTTTGTTTATTTGTGATATTTGGATCAATCTTTTGATCATTGTCAATAAAAGAAGACGAAATACATGATGAATGGAAGCTTTAATGAGCCTATGGTTCTGCAAAAGAAGGAACTGAAGGAAATTGCTTCATGTTGTGTACCGTGATTTAGGAATAGGGCTTGTTGCGTTTCTTTCTTATACTTTTATGCTGTCTGTGGGGGTGGCGGATGCCGAAAGAAAGGAACATCCTTCCACGCTGTCCAACTTTTAACTATTTTATTGCTTTAGAAACGAGTACCGTATTTTTTCTCTTTTCCAATCATCATCCAGAGTACTTGTCATGATAGGCCCTCAGAGTATCTTATAACCTGTTGTCCCTTACCTATTTCTGGTGGACTTCTAATTACCATTGTGCTGACATTAACATGTTTAATGTTTTTACAGTCTGCTGGGAAAGTACAAAAGGACGATAAGGATTCACAGAACGAAAACGAAACGGCAGTAAAGGAACCTAAACCCACTACAGGTATGTATCTCTAGCGGTTGCAATTGCGATCTGAACAAACCAGCAAGTTCCTGCACTTGTTACCAATGCTTTCCTCTTTCATCTGGTTACTCAAGTTATGGGTTCAATGTTTTTCTTTAATTAATGCATTTTAGATAATTTTCACATTTCTTTTTATCTTTTCTCTTAGGTGCAGACGATGCTCCAAAAATATGCTACAAGTGTAAAAAAGTTGGCCATTTATCTCGGGATTGCCAAGAGTTTCATGATGCAGCAGTGAATGGTCGTGTAAATGGTTCCCTTGAGCAGAATCCCCGTGTCAACTTGAATGACGGTGTGAGTGAGATGGATAAGGTAGCGATGGAAGAAGATGATATTCATGAGATTGGGGAAGAAGAGAAAGAAAAACTAAATGATGTAGACTACTTAACTGGGGTTCCACTGCCTACTGACATTCTCTTATACGCCGTGCCTGTGTGTGGTCCTTACAATGCACTGCAGTCATACAAGTATCGCGTGAAGGTTATTCCTGGAACTGCAAAGAGAGGAAAAGGTAATTCCTTCCCTTCCCGAATACCGTTATGAGATCCGTGTCTTGTTTTCTTATACCTTGCATAGACTTTTCTTGGAACTAAAAATGGAAACCCCAAAGTATTTGGTGCTTCCAGATTGCTTGACTCGATATTGTGTTTGCTTCCTCAGTGAACATTGTTCTTAAAAAGTAATTTGACACATAGGTTTAAGGTTACCGTGATCTCTTCATTTATCTCTATGCAGCGGTGAAAACGGCCATGAATTTATTCAGTCACATGCCAGAAGCCTCAACCAGAGAGAAGGAACTGATGAAGGCCTGTACCGATCCTGAGCTGGTAGCTGCAATAGTTGGAAACGTAAAGATAGCATCCGCAGGGCTTTCTCAGTTGAAGCAAAAACAGAAGAAAGGAAAGAAAGCTAATAAAGGAGGAAGTTAGCTTGGCCTGTGCTCAATTGGTGATGAAAAGCAAAATTCCCAATGACGAGGTGCATATTATGTCTGATTGTTTGTAAAGAGTGCCACAATTTGTACTCACTGATGTTTCTTTACGCTGCATCTGGTAGAGAGAATATACGAGTTAACAAACGGCTAATGTTTTGTTAGATTATGTAGCTAGCGCGTTGTCGTCTATGGCTGCCGATCCCGAGTTTTGTACGTCTTTTACTTCTTCAATTTCCTATTTACATGCTTGCTCGACGTTTTAAGTGATTGCTTCACAAATATCATGTGTTGTGGTACATAGTGTGTGCCTACTTTTGTCTTTATTTCTCTTGCCTTTCATTTCGCTTTGGATTTTGTACTATTCCATTTGAACATAGTACTCATCTGGGAAGGAAACTTCCCCAATCGTTAATGGTAGAAGAGGAATAGCTTGCATCAAGCACTCCCTACCGAGACCAGTTTTCTTTGAATAAGCTCTAAGCCATTGGACATGGGGCTATTAAATGTTCTTTTTTCCGGTAGCTATTAAACCGTTTTAATCTTCACTTTAAAGCTCTTAACATTTACACTGGTATAAATATATTACAAATTGAACTTTTGAGTATTCCAGATACGTGGTAATAACTATAAAACTTGTACATGAGACTATAAGTTCTTATATTGAAGATTGAATGAAAGTTCAACTTGACTGAGTGTTAGAGATGAAAACTTGACATAAAATGGGGTAGCTTGCCAACTCGGTAAGGAGTTTGTTAGGTCATCTTATTTGAAATTTTGGTTTTGCTCGATTCTAAACATGCCTACTAACTTAGTATTAATGTCAACTGTTTAGTATTGAGGTCAAGTGTTGAGAAAGTACAAAGCCGGAGCAAGGATTGAGAGCGGGCGCGAAGCCCCTCCTAAGAGCTGGTTGGTAGCTTCTTTTTTTTTTTTTTTTTTTTTTTTTTTTTTTTATTTTTTATGCAGGGGCTCTTTGCCGGTGTAGGTTTAGCACATCACAACCTACTTGTTCGTTTGACTTGTTCCAGCATTTGACATTTTCTTCGACGTTGAAACAATTGTCGCCAACGGACGTTGAGGGATGTCTGCCAATCTGGTGGCATCTTCCACAAAATACACCTCCAAACCTGAGGCGCCTACTACAAAATCATTTGCCAGAGCTGTTGCCTGTGTCCTTTTGACAGAGTAAAAAGAGTTATAGGTGTGATTTGTTCATTTTTCTCCCGACTCGCGCTACATCAGTTGGGTTACATGACACGGTTTCAGTTTGGTTACTTTGGTACCAATAGGTCAAAAGAACACTGAAATAGGTGCTTATATGATTATTTAAAGACGTGCAGAAAAACAACATACCAAACATGTTTTAATAACAGTGACACTGTTCTAATTAAATAAAAAACTAAGCTTTAGGGGTTTAGGATCCAAGGAAAACCTCACCAACCCGAGCCCTGGTTCTACAGCCAGCTCTCATGTTATTTTCTATTTTTCATTTTAAACTAGCATAAAGTAACAATATGCATTGGTCGATAAACATACCAGAACCCTTTTACTTAACCATGGCCCGTATGATTTTAAAAAGAATGTCCATTCAAACACCTCGGATTTTAAAAAGTATCCAAACACACCCATTCTTTTTAAACAATTACTTTAGAAACACTGTTGCCACACGGGCACTAGCAACACCACCGAAGAAACATGCCATGTTTTGGAACAATTATTTTGGACTTCCAGATATATTGGATTTCTCCATTGGTGAATCAACTTTAACAATTTCCTGCCTGCTATCTCATTTGTCTACGCCCGTTGAATGATACAACAGTCCAAACAAAGTAAAACCTTTCTTAGCAACCCTTGGAAAGATTCAAATGATACATACAACTCGTAGAAAACAAAGTAGTAGCAAAACTTATTCATCAAAGATCTTCGGCTGAAGGAATATCGCTCAAATCCAAGCCTTCAGCAGGGAAGTCCGACCCAAGTGGACCTAGGATCCCATCAGAGCTCAAGGTCAATCCACTCTGCAATGAAAAGAAGGAGAAACCCCCTATTATTATTCCTTGAAAATACATTGGCCACCACCTTCAGTTTAGGACCACATAGGCGGATACTATCACAAGAAAGCAGTTAATAGTACAAATTCCGATTAATGTAATAAGTATACTACTGGCGTACTAATGTAGAGAGGCTGAAACTGGTATCATTAGGATCACAGATTTCTCGGGTACCCTAGTATGATCAGTCTTCCAAGGACATGGCTAAACAGATGACCCTGATTTCTAAACGTAAAATCTATGTAGCACAGGTGTGGGTGCGGGAGCGGCAAATACCCCAATTAAGGGTGCGGGTGCGGCGGGGGTGTGGCGACTTTATTTAATTTGTTTATGTACTGTTTGTGATACCAATATACTAATATAAAAACAACAATAATAGTAATTCAAATTATGATCAAACTAAAATTCCTACACAGATTCAAAGATACAAAGTTACTACATCAACAATATAATCTCTTCCAGTCGTTCATAGCTGTGGAGAGACTAATTATCTAAGAGTTAGAAATGTTCACATAGGTGCACATATTTGTGGTTAAATTGTAGTTGTATTTTATAAGATATCTCAACTAAAACTTTCAATTTGACCTTGCCTTATCCATAAAGCACCCATGAAGCACCCGTGCTACATAGCGTACAATAACCAGAAGCGGAAGTTCAGCAGTGAACTTACCTTCTCATGTGGAAAGAAGAAAAAAGATTGAGTTGAGAGGGTGAGAGAGTGAGGGATATTTTGGTATAAGGGATTTCTATTTTCGTATTATGAGTAATGTGTGGAAGCGTGGAACAGATGCAATCCACTTACAGCCCGATGGAGATTAAGAGCTCTAGGAAGGATCGAATGCTTGCTTACCTAGTCAGGCAGTTGCATTGAAACAGGTTCCGGCTTCAAACCAAATATATATATATATATATATATTTATATATATATATATATATAATATATATATATATACATATGTATAGCCGTGAGGAGTTTACTAAAGACTGGTGTGATGCCATATGACCATATCTGTTTCGTCTCTGTGATATGGCTAGACTGCTAGAGTATAGGTGGTTCTACGTCACTTAGTGAGGCCGAGAAATCAGGGCAAGAATTATTTATTTATTTATTTTTGAGAAGTAAATCAGGACAAGAATTGAGATGAGACTTTTGGTGGGATTTTGCTTGGTTAACTTCAGTGACTTGCTCCCTTCCGCATTTAGGCTTTTTTCTTGGAGGGAGAGTGATCATCCAGCTACCAAATAGAATTATGAGCACAAATAGGATTTGAAATAAAGATCTTACTCTCTTCTAGTGTAAATTGAACTATATGAATTTAGAGCTGGGGCGCTGCCGTTACTTAATGTATTACTCTCTTCTATGTTTTTTGTTTTTTTGGTGAAGCAGTAATTTGGGAATATACAGTCCACTTCTTTTTAGTGAAGCAGTAATTTGTGAATAAATAAGTACGAGCTCTTCTCTAATAAACGCTTTACTTTGTTTTAAAGTCTGACCAGAAACTGATTTTATACCTCAGGCTGGAATCTCAGCATGTCAGCACGAGCCATGGCTTCTGCTTGAGCTATTCTTTGTCGGAAAGTTTGAGCCATCTCCTCCGCCTGTGAAAGGGAGAACAATTAAATTTTATTCGCTGTTCTATTAAAAAGGAATCAGAAATCCAACATGTTGGATGCTACGAGCAAAATCGTGGAAACTAACATGTTGGATGCTACGAGCAAAATCGTGGAAACTAAAATTCCATCCCCTCAAGATCATTAATATAGTATAGTTTTCAAATGTATATCCAAGTAATTTATAATCTCTGTTTACATATTCAAAATGATAGCTTTGGCAAAACTATGAAAGAGAGATGCAATGAACAGAACAATAACATGCTTACCTTCTCGAAAACAAGCTTAGGATTGCGAATCATATCTCCTGGGGTAGGCTCTAACTTCTTGGTAGAAAGACTGACTCGGCCTCTTTCACGATCATGGCTGAGGACCATGACCTAAAAATGAAATTGCACATTAAAACACAAATGAATGGAAAGGCATGCATAACTATCCAAAAACAAATCCTTACCTTTTCACCAAAAAAAAAAACAATAATAATATATCCTCGTACCTTAAGAGTGTCACCAGGTTGAAGAACAGTAGCAATATCGGAGACACGGTCATGACTGATTTGGCTAACGTGAAGAAGTCCATTCATTCCACCGATGTCAATGAAGGCACCATATGGTTTCAAGCTCTGAACTGTTCCAACAACAACTGAACCGATTCCAAGCTGTGCCTGGCTGTCAGCCATAGCTTTGCGGTTACTGAGGACAAGTCTAGTCTGTTCCTCATCTACCTCCACAAACTTGAGAGGTATCTCCTTTTCAAGAAGCTCTTCCGCAGTAGATTTCTAATTAAACATGATAAGTCTAATGATGAGTGCAAAGTTCGATATGTAATCAGCACTGAGGTTATTGGAACATATAACTGACAGAAAATGGAGTTGATAACAGAAGAGACAAATTAGCATAGACGTAATAAACCCAACAAAGGCCTGTACCAAATATTTTGGGAAAAGAATTGGCACAGAACATACCATATCACAATGTTCTGTAAAAGCTGATTTGCACAACGTGATGCTTCTGTGATTGATTCAGATCAATCAAGTTATCACACAATTACACAAAAGTAACACTACTACATGTAGTTTGAGCTAACACTTAATCAGGGTGATGTCAGTTATATATCCGTACAATGGACTTCTCAATGTAAATACTTCAGTTTGGCCTCGGCATTCAATGAAATTCATACTTCTTTGTGGAGTTACATTACACCCACCCAATCCCTTTATTTATGTGTTATGTTAGGCGCATGTAGAACCATGTTGCTAGTGTTAGTGCGACGTGCACTTGAGTAGTTCAGTAACATGTGCAGTGGTAAATGATTCATGCTGAACTCGCAGAAAAGGGACAAGAGGTGAGTGATAATGTTCATTCATCAGTCTCAACATATGCATCCTGCTTTTTCTCAAGCATTCTGAGGAGGTGTTTGACAAGAAAAATGATCCCAGGACTTGTCAATCTATTTCATGATGACAAGTTATTGTATAGTTTCGCTAGTCAAATCACCTCCTCAAAATGCTTGAAGAAGAGCTGGACACTTATTTTGGGGACAGAGGGAGATTGCACAACTTTCATAATTGGGTAACACCTTCATTCATTGAATATTACACTAGGTCAGGAAACACGTAGGTTCAGGAAATGAGGAGAGAAACGTCTATACTCTATAGGAATAAGTACTTATCATGCTATATCGAGTAGTATAACTTTAGAAACAAACAGAGTAATTCACTTCTTGACCGACCAAGGTAGTTTTCAATCTGCATGTTAATTTCATAATATGATAGGTATTACATGTTGTAGTTAATTACACAATAATATCATACATGTATTAAGTCATCTGATATGCAGGAAACACGGGATGCTAATGTAGCAATAAACACAACTATCACTTCAAAGTAGCACGAAACTACATGTGGTATTTATGGCTCCGAGTAGAAAGCAACCATGGATATACTGAGGCACTTGGTTGAAGAACTAACCGATGAAATCTGTGAGAATGGAACAAAACCACGAAGACCTTCCACCAGAGCTACAACTCCACCTTTGTTAGCACCAACAACCTGTACACAAAGTAAGAAAATGAGCTATCAGGTTAGATAGGTATTACATGTTGTTCAGTTGCTCTCTGAAAGCTCATATTTCATGAATCTTAGAAACATGAAGTGATAGTCTCCATACATTTTGTATAAGAGGAAAGAGTAAAACAATATGCACGAATTACCACCGTGCAGAACACTCACCTTACCCTTGACAACAACATCTTCAGCCTGAAGCTGTCTGCAACGTTCCCATGCAAGATCATATTGGATTGACCTTAAGCTCAGTATCAAGCTATCATCAGCTTCATTTTCACCAATGATTACAAACTCTTCTTGCATACCAGGAACTATGCCCGCCTCTTCCACGTGCTTAATACCATAAATGGATGCCTCTCTAATAGGTAAGAAAGCTGAAGATTTTGCAGTGATATCGACTAGTGCTCCGTTATTATCAGTATTGAACACCGTCCCTTTTACCTGCATATATTGCAGAAATAATCAATTCAACCTAGGTAAACAAACGCATTTCTGCAGATAAGATGTTTCTTGCTCACAATTCAAATACTCAGTAAATATAAACCTCAAAAACTTACTTCAACTATAAATTGCAAATCTTCGAAATATTGGTCTTTTTTTGGGGCGAAAAAGAGAGAATTGTATAAATAGAAAACACAAGAGTACAGGAAATAGCCTAGAATCCAAACTTAGAAGAACAAAGAGAGCTTCCCCAAAACTAAACAGCCAAAAGAGGGGTTATGCATAAATTACACAAAAGAACACAGAAATCCAAGATGGGTATGTATGTATAAATTACACAAAAGAACAAAAAAATCAAAATGGGTATGCTTGAATCATACAAGAGAGCTCAGAACTAGTTATGGGTATGCATAAATACATTTGAAAACTGAATTAAACTCAAGAAATTCACAAAATTTTAAGCAATTAAGCACATGGCTAATGGAGGTCATCCTCACATAAAGTTCTACAATCAATAATGTAAGGCCGAACCCTCTAAGCTATTGAGACATTTAAACAAACACAACAAGAGAACACAGAAATCAAAGATGGGTATGCTTAAATTACACAAAGAACTAAAAATCAAAATGGGTATGCATAAATACATTAGAAAACCAAATTAAACTCAAGAAATTCACAAAATTTTATACAATTATGCCCATGAGGTCATCCTCACATATAGCTCTACAATCAACAATGCAAGGCCGAACCCACCAAGCTATTGAGACAATTTAAACAAAAAACAACGAAGTAGAATGTGAATTGATTAGTAGTACAAGTACATACCCTGGTGCCAATTTCGGAGTTGAAGTCGTACTTGCCGAGAGCAGTGTGGAAATCGTCGATGGTGAAGGCGACGCCTTCCATGGGAGCGTTACGGCAGCGCTCGTAGGCCTCTTCGAACATGTCCTTGAGTCTCTCCCTTTCTCTGGTCTCCGCATTGGATATGGCCACAGCGGATACGATTTTCAGTGAATTGGGCTTCTGGGTTTGCTTCGCGATGTTGGTGCAGTGTCTGGAGAGACGAGTGGTGGAGGTGGGTGGGCACCTTAGGCCACCGAATTGCTGTGCCAGAGACGCCATTTGTTCTTCTTCTTCCTGCTTCAAAGCAGCAAGCAGAGAGCGAGCGAGGGAGAGATATAGAGGATTGCTTGGCTGATTCTCTCTTGGTTTCGTTAGATAAGGTGAGATTGTACAGAGAGAGAAAGATTGGTTTGTTGGGTCTAGTTACTGGCCCGTTCCTTAAGTTGAAAGCCCAATATATTTCGAGTAACAATGGGCCCGTTCTTATTATTAATTTTTGAGGAAGAAACATAAAGGTAGAATGTGTGGGTAAAAATAAATTTGTGTTCTACTTCCGGGAACTAATCAAATTGCCAAAGCTTAAGAGATCAAATCCAATGGACTTTCCTGAACAGAATCTTGGTTCTCAAAGAATGGAGGAAGGGTCAACGCCTCTCTGAAATAGACTTTAGTTTATGCCCATTCTGGGTGCAAATCTATGGTCTCCCTCTAGAGAAGATGTCTGTTGAAAACGCCAAAAAAATTGGGAGATTAATCGGCTAGTTAATTTCAGTTGAGAGGGAGGAAGCGGATGAAATCGTTTCCGCCCCTTTATGAAGGTCAAAGTGAAGATCAATGTTCAAAACCCTTTACCCAGAGGTTTTGAGCTGGAAAATTATGGAGATGGAGATGTTTGGATTAACTTCAGCTATGAGAAGTTACGAGATTTCTGTTCTAACTGTGGGAGACTGGACCACGATAATAGATGTTGTAAATTCCCAAGAACAGTGACAAATCAAAAGCAGAGACTATGGCCCAGATCTCAGAGCGATGTCCAGAGCAGAAAGAAGAGAGAAAAGCGAGTTGCAAAGAAACGTGGAGTCACCGGTGACGCTGGAGGAAAGCGAAGCAATTCGTCTGACAGTGGCGCGTTGGCTGGGAGACAAGGCGCCAATTGAAAAGCGCGTAGAATCACAACTCTCATATGACAAATCCTCTACCCAACAAGGACGGTACGAGGTGGATGAGGATGAATCAGGACAAAGGACAAGGGAGGACACGTGTAGATTGGAGCATGAGCCGAATGAGCTAGCTCCCCTCACGCAGGTACTAGAAGATTCGAGCGGTAATGACATTAAGGAAGAGTTTGTCCCAGAAACACAACCAGAGAAAATCCCTCGTTCGAAAATTTGGAGGAAGAGAAGGGTAAAAGCAGAAAAGACATTAACCGAGAAAGCCAGGAAGAATTGGGCCAGGTTTCAGCTATAAGAGAAGCCCAAACTCAGTCTAGGCAAGGCTATGGTTTAAACCAACCCAGGCTCACAACTAATAACCAGCCCATTGAGCCTTTTTGTACCCCAATCCAAAATAGAATTATCAACCCTGAGCCAATCTGTAGAAGAAGCTCAAGAAAGTTCAAGAGCAAAACCCGGGTGGCTAATGCGGGGATGGGTAACCCGGAAGCCATGGACTGAACCCGACCCAAAACCCATATCTGATCAAGGGTGATCAACCGGGTAACCCTATAACAGATGTGAAACTATCAAAGGTCTTCAATCGGCTGGTCAATCTAAAGAGGAAGCAAGGTTTCGATCAAAGGGAGGAGGACGGATAGGTGGTAACCAGGGCCAGAATAGAAATTGCTGGAAAAGAATCTCTTTCGAAAGAAAAACAGGTCTACGCAAAGCAAGCGTGCAAGAAAGTAGCAGCTATATGAGGGTTGATTCAATCGACACAAAATCAAGTGAAGGTTACTGTCAAGGAGAAAGTTGAAAGGGAGGTAAGCTTCACTTCAAATCTTGATTCAAAAGAAGATTTTGTTTATGCCCAATACATGGAGGAATTTGATAAACTAATGGGAAATTATGGGTTCTCTAATGAAGGGGTGGTGGTGGCTGACCCAAGCCACACGACCAATGTTGAGTATAGTCTGGAAATGTCAGGGGTTGGGGCGACCGCTGACAGTCCAGCACTTACAAGGGCTATGCTATGCCCATCGTCCCAATTTGGTTTTCTTATATGAAACAAAAACCAAAAAAAAAGAAAGGTTGAGTTAATAAGGATGAATTTAAGATTCCCCAATAGCTACACAGTGGATCCAAAAGGCTTGGCAGAGGGTCTCAGCCTTTGGTGGACAAATGACATTGCACTAGGCATTCTGTTTAGTAGCCCAAATATGATAGCAGCTGAAATTGATTGGGGAAACAACTAGTCTGAAAGTTGGATTTTTATATATGGGTGTGCAAAGTTTAAAAATAGAAGAAAGTTTGTGGTCTGAGCTGGATCAAGTGGTTAGAAACTGGAAGGGCCCTTGGGCAATCTGTGGGGATCTGAATGAGTTGCTAAATGAAGGTGACAAGAAAGACAAGACTCAAGCTCTTCATTGGAGAATTGCTCAATTCTCTAATCAAATGTCTAAGTAAGGTTTGCAATAAATTGAAGGAAAAGGAATCAATTATACCTAGTCTAACAACAGAGAAGAAGGAAATGTAAGAGAAGTTTTAGACAGGTTACTAGGTTCAACTAAATGGAGAGTAACTCATCCCAGAGCTACAGTCACTCATGAACTGATTCTTGGGTCAGATCATAGCCCCCTGGTCATTAATTACAATCCTACAGTTGTCAAGAGAGGCTACCAATTCAAAATTGAAGATAAATGGAGAAACCGCCATCAGTACAAAGAAGTGATTCACTCTGCTATCCAAAGGTCAGCTCAAGTTTCTCCAATGTTCATTCTCCAGTAGAAGCTGCATAACTGTAGGCACTCTCTAAGGAAATGGAGCAAAGGAGAATTCAGCAATTCAAAGAAAAACTTAAACAATCTGAAAGAAGCTTTTCTGGCTGTCCAAAGTCAAGAATCTACCCAGCTCAAGAAAAAGTTCAAATGGAGCTAAAAAGCAAAATAGCAGAGAATGAGAGAGGAGGAGAGATTAGAGGAAATATATTGGCTACAAAAATCTAGACTCAAATACTTATCAGTAGGTGACAGAAACTCAAGCTTTTTCCACTCCTCTACCATCCAAAGAAGAGGTAGGATTTTGATTACTAGAATAAAAGACCGCAATGGTGAATGGAAGGAGTCTGATGAGGACAGAAAAAAAAATACTTCTTGAAGTACTTTACTGATCTGTTCACTATAGAAACAGGTGAAATCCCTGAAGTTGCTCTTTATCCTATTCAAAGTGTTGTCACGGAAGAAATGAATGTTAGGCTATGCTCAGTTCCTACTGAAGAAGAAATCAAAGAGGCAACTTTCAAGCTACGTGCTAAGAGGGCTCCAGGTGTGGATGGGTATAATGGAAGCTTCTATTAAGATAATCGTATGTCTTTGAAAGGTGATATAGTTGAGGCAGTCAAACACTTCTTCAAAAATGGTTACTTACCGAAAGAGTGGAATAGCACTTCTATAGCTCTTATTCCCAAGATAAAAATGAAGGGAAATTCGATGATATTTGTCCCGGACCACGTGATTTATGTAGATAATTAATCATAGGCATTCAAAAATTATTGTGGTAAGTTAGCTTGCGGAATAAAACTTACCACAGTCCATCCGGACTGGGACGACGCGAATCCCGAGACTTTGACCAGCCACTGAAGACTCTCTGTTCTGAATATGACAAGGGGACCTGTGCCATTGAATCCGTCTCGTCGAGATACACGATTTTCATATATGACTTGTCTTCATCCGACATCTGTAGCTCCAGTTATGCTCTAAAAACCGAATTCAGATCGTGCTGAAAATTAACTGCGGGCCATAAACTTTGACCGGCGATATCTGTATTTCTACAACTCCGATTGACGCACTTTTTTTTCCTATTACTTCATTTTTTCCGATATCTACAACTTTTGTGTTTTACCGAAAGTGATCCGAGATTGTTATCTAGGCCTAAACACCCAATAACCGAATCTGGTGTGTTCGGAAGCCTTCCGACGTATGATCCAACCTCCGATTCAAGTTCGATGGTGATTCGAACAAGAAAAGCTCATGAATACACAGCTAATATTTTCTCTCTTGTGTGGAAAAGATGTAAGATCAATCATCATTACTTAAGAACTATGGTGGACTATTTATAGAGATAAATTACTAACCCTAATATTAGGAATACCCATAATTGCACACAAGTCCCTTGTAGGAAAACTTTACATAGCATGTCCCTCCCTACAAACTTTAGTGTAGCTTGCAATTGATTCATAATCATATGGTTTATGATAATACCCATCAACTATAAAATATCATACATAATCTCAATTTACATTCCACACACTTGAGACTCAGAAACACTTGTGAATCACATGATCACGCTTATGTTGGACTACGTCGGGGACCTCTGGAGAAAATAAATGAATCGGCTCCCAATAATATATTTGAACTCATAATTCAACCTGAATTAAATTCAAAACCAATTATTAATTATAGTTTACTCCACCATAAACTATAATTGCACTCCGACATTTATTCTCATCATTATGTATGAGTGTAGATAGTGCTTTCTGAGCTGACAGATCTAGGCCACGTGGCAACCATCCAGCACACCATATTGTGCTCCACACACACTGGATCACCAGCCGAGCTGATCCATGTGGGGGCTGCGAGACAGAGCCCTCGCATACCACTGCACGGGACTTGTAGGGACTTTGTGGTTTGGAGGCTAGAGTAAGCCCTGTCGCGTGCGAGCCAAGCCCGCACGCGACCTTTAGTAACTGTTTTGAGAGATTTATGGCACGAGCTCCATAAACCCGGTCAATCCGGTCAAACCCGGTCAACCTCGTAACGGTTCCGGTATTCGCGCACCACGTGCTGTAACGGTCCCTATATACTCGGGCGAACGTGCCGTTATGGTTAGGCTAATTAAGCCGCCATCAATGGGCGCATTAACCACACTACAACGGTCATGTTCTCCAGTATATATAGATCGTCAACCTTTCCATACAAAGGAGAACACACTGCCATACGCGGAAGCTCTGCCAAACCTCTGTCTCTCTCTCAGACATTGCTACTGCCTTACTCTCTCCCTACACACAACCCCACTCTTCCTGTGCGATCCTTGATCCACTACATACGGTGCACACGGAGGTCTCCCCGCCGGAATCTCTTGTGCACATTTTGGTGAACCCGACGTGAACTTACCAACAAAAGCAACCATGTCTCAGGAGGATGATGTCAGCAACCGATCGCCCTCCACCGAAACTCCCTCAGGAGACGAGACCCGCCGTACTCCAACGACTCCCGGCGAAACACCGACGTTAGAGTCTTTGGACGCCACTGTCCAAAGTCAGGCGAAAGCTCTCAAGGCTCAATCTGCGCAATTAGAACAAATCTTGGCCGTTCTAGGTACCCTTGCGCCAAACCCTTCATCAGCCGCCGCTATCTCTCAGGGAGGAGGAACCCCTACCGCTCCAGGATTGGGAGTGTCAACCGCACCTCCCAACCCTCGTCTGCAGACTCCACCGTCGGCTACGCAGCTGCCTTCGGTTCAGGGATCAACGGCACAGATGCTGCCTCCTGCCGCTCACGCTCCTCAGCCCTCGGCTTTGGCGTCCAACCCAACTCTGCAGTACCCTTTGCCTCCCCCAACGATGAGCTGGGGAAATGCGGGTAGTCAGTATGCTCCCAACCCTCCGGCGGCGTATGTGTCGCCACCGCCTACGGCAACCCCTCCGTCAGCTACCGAGGGGAACATTCCAGAATGCATGACGTCTTTGCAGAAGCGCGTGGACACTATTCTGGCTCATCAGTCATTCGCGGATACCATTATCCCAAAGTTAGACAACGACCCACCCATTCCACGGGAGATCTATCTCATGCCTAACCCGGCGGGGTACAAGGCTCCTAAATGGGATAAGTTCGAGGATGTCAACGGGAACGCTCATGAGCATGTCATGCGTTTCATTGATGTCATGGGTCCGTACGGAGCTGATCCCAAGCTGCTGATGCGAGAGTTCCCAAAATCTCTTGGGAACGTAGCATACAAATGGTACCGAACATTGGAGGCCGGATCCGTGAAGACTTGGGACGACATGGTCCAGAAGTTCTATACCAAGTTCTTCCAGATGGAAGAAAAGGTGACGATGATCCATCTCTCGCGGATGTATCAGAAGCGTGAGGAAGATGGAATCACTTTCATCAAGAAATTCAGAGCGAAATCCTTGGAGTGCAAGGATCCAATGCCCGAAAGCCGACTGGTAGAGATATGCCTGCAGTGCATGCGAGATGAATACAAAGGTATGCTCATCAATTTGCAAACACCTACGTTTTCAAAGCTAATCGAATGCACGAAAAACATCGAGCCTATAGTCGAGAGACAGAAAAAGAAGAGCGCTCCAGAGCGACCTGCGAGCGGCACTACTTACAAGATCGGGAGGTTCAGCTATAAGAGGGGACGCGAAGCTGAGGTCAATACAGTTTCGCCCCAGAAACAAGCAAAGGTTGCGAACTTCGATGTACCGCCTCTGCCATGCTCGGTAGAGGAAGCAAGTGACCTTTGCAGACAGTGGCGCAAGGACGGCGTCCTGCCACCGCTCGAGAAAACACCCTCCAAGGAGATGGTGAGAGACCCTAAGTGGTGCGAGTACCACGGCAAGGTCATGCATCCCACGGCTGAGTGCAAGAAACTCAGGTTCGCGTTCGATCAGAAGATGAAGAACGGCGAGCTTATCGTCAGCGATCATCGGAAGGATGTGCGCAACAACCCGCTCCCCGCGCATGCGGAGCAGGGCTCGAAGGGCAAGGAGGTCGCCATGATCTCGATCGTTGACTTGGAAGAAGTCGCAGAGGACGGCCTGCCCATCGTCGCCGAGGTCCACGAAGACGAAGACTACAGCATGGACACGGAGGATGAACGTGTCGCCCGCATGAAGGGGTCGCACGGCTTCAACAAATTCTTCGACGAGATGAATTTCTCCGAGAAGTGCCGAACTGATATGACGAAAGCGATTTTGAGAATAGCAGAGGACTACGAGGAGAGCCTTGTAGTCTCCAACGGGAAAGTCATCAGGGCGTCTCGTTCTACAGAAAAGATTATGACCTTTTCTGCCAGCGACAAGAAGACGGATGCGAGCCACCAGAGGCCCCTATACGTGACCGCCATCATCAACGGCGTCGAATTCAAACGGGCATTCGTCGACGGAGGAGCAGCGGTCAACGTCGTTCCGCTCCACACACTGAGGCTAGCAGGGATCCCCGAGCACAAGGTAGTCAGGCGTCCATCTCCGCTGGTGGGATTCGGAAGCGACTCTAGAATGACAATCGGATGGATCCGCCTGGGCGTTCAGATTGGCAAAATCAAGTGCTCAGCGAAGTTCTATGTCATAGACGCGAACACCACATACCACATGATTATAGGTCGAGCCTGGATTCATCGCTTCGATGCAGTCCCTTCGACGGCTCACCAGGTTATGAAAGCTATCTGGAACGACAGAATAGTCGAGATACCGGCTTCGACAAACCCGTTCAACTTGGACGAAGCACATCTCAGCGAGGCGGTGTGGTTCACTGAGATGGCAGATGAGCAAACACCCGGACCATTCAACCCTACTCCATTGCCTCTCTGGGAGGACATCAAGGACCAGTCGCCTGCGGGGGTAATGGTGACAAGGGAAGATGCCAAGGAAAAGCCGCCTACACGCGAAGAAGCGCCGCGTATCGCATATCATCGAAAGAACGTGTATACTCTGAAGAGGATCGCAAAGCATGACCCCGAGGGCAAGGAGATAGAGAGCTTCTACGCCAATGGGAAGAAATGCTACCGCATATGAAGGTGCGCGGGGATGTCCTCACGCGGGCATGGGGATATCCCTGGGCAAATCAATCAAATCGAGCAAATTGCGCTGACGGAAGAGCCAACACAGGGCACTCCAGACGAGAAACTCAAAGAAGCGCCTGAATGCATGGAAGACAGGCCAAGACCGCAAAAGCAAGAGCTAAAGGAAGTGTTCCTCAGCCCGAACGAGGAAAAGAAAAGGCCAGTCTTCCTGAGCGCAGATCTCACAAGCGAAGAAGAACAAGGGCTGCTACAGCTCCTAACTGAATACAAGGATGTGTTCGCATGGGAGTATGATGAGATGCCAGGTCTGGATACAAGCATCACCATGCACCGTTTAGACATCATCCCCGGGTCTAAACCGGTCAAGCAGAGCACAAGAAGCTTCAGGCCAGAGCTTAACGTGAAGATCAAGCAGGAGATTGTCAAACTCCTAGATGCCAAGTTCATAGAGCCGAATCATCATCCCACATGGCTGGCCAACATCGTGCCAGTGGTGAAGAAGAACGGACAGCTCCGCATCTGCGTGGACTTCCGAGATCTCAATCGCTTCTGCCCTAAGGACGATTTCCCACTGCCCAACATCGATTTGCTTATTGATTCAACAGCGGGTCATCGCATGTTCAGTTTCATGGACGGCTTCAGCGGATACAACCAAATCAAGATGGATCCCGAAGATGCGCGGAAAACAGCATTCATCACCCCTGTAGGGGTATTCAACTACACGGTGATGCCGTTCGGTCTTAAGAACGTGGGCGCGACCTATCAGCGGGCCATGATGGCTCTATTCCACGACATGATGCACAAAGAGGTGGAATTCTATGTGGATGACCTGGTGGTTAAATCCAAGCACGAAGCAGACCACCTCGCAGATCTGCGAAAGGTGTTCAATAGATGCAGGCGCTTTCAACTGAAGATGAATCCCATGAAATGCGCGTTCGGGGTAACATCAGGGAAATTCTTGGGATGCGTGGTTCATCGCCAAGGGATCGAGCCCGACCCCGCGAAAGTATCAGCTATCACTGGCATGACGCCACCCCATAATCAGAGTGCATTAAAGACATTTTTAGGAAAGCTATCCTATCTGCGGAGATTCATCCCAGCAATTGCCGAAATCACATGCTGTTTTAGCACTCTTCTCAAGAAGGACGCCGCGTACAATTGGGCTCCGGAGCACGAAGCCGCATTCGGAAAGCTGAAGGATTTACTCACGTCCTCAAAGATAATGATCGCGCCTCAACTGGGATCACCGCTTCTGCTATATCTGACATCAACAAGGAGATCTATAGGAGCGCTCTTGGCTCAGGAGTATGAAGGTCAAGAGAGGCCTATCTACTACATCTCTCGCATCGTGCAGCCTGCTGAATCGAGGTACACAGACATCGAACGTCATTGCCTTGCCTTATTCTTTGTGATAGAGAAGTTGAAACACTATTTTGCATCACACAAAGTAGTAGTGGTCACCAAGAGCGACCCCATAAGATACTTGCTAACTCACACTACTCCGGGAGGGAGACTGGCGAAATGGTACATGACCATTTCCCAATACGATATCACATGCGTGCGACCACGAGCGATCAAGTCGCAGGCGGTAGCGGATCTTCTGGCACAGTTCCCCGACAACAGCCACGAACCCGTGATCGAAGAAGAGCTCGAAGGCCCTGAAATCTACGCAATCGACGTGCCCTATTGGACTCTCCACTTCGACGGTTCGTCAACCCGGAAAGGCGGAGGCATTGGGATAGTCTTGACAAAGCCAGATGGGGAAGTCATACAGATGTCCGCAAAGCTCAACTTCGCAGTCACAAACAACGAAGCGGAATACGAGGCTCTCATTGCGGAGCTCCGTGCGGCGAAAGCTTTGGAAGTGAACAACTTAACGGTCATGGGAGATTCCAAGCTGATTGTTAAGCAAGCCTCGGGCGAATATGGTTTGAAGGAGATCAACCTCCTGTCTTATCGCACCCTAGTACAAAAGCTGATGCAGCAATTCTGCGATGTGAAGTACGAGCACAAGCCCCGAGCAGACAACAGGCACGCAGACGCCTTAGCAACCTTGGGATCTAAGGTCAGCATAGACAAATGCCCCGCAAGGATTTCCATCGAAGTGCGAACATCGTCGGCATTGACAGAAGATGCGTGCGACGACGAAGGCATGGATGACGCAGACTGGCGGAAACCAATCCTGCAAGCTATTGCGAAGGGCACCAGCAGCGAAAGCTGGGCACTCACAAAAGGATACTGCATCCACGACAACACCCTTTACTACAAGGGTCCTGGGGGAATACTTATGCGATGCGTCTCCGAGCAAGAGGGACAGCAGCTGTTAGAAAAGATTCACCAACACGCCTGCGGGGAAAGCGAGGTGTCAATCTACAGAAATGCTCAGAGATATGGTATTCATTGGCCAGACATGTCAACAGCCGCAGCCCTGATACAAGGGAAGTGCGAAAGTTGCGCACTAATCAAAGATTCTCTACTCATCGCCCTAACCGATGACGACACGGACTGGAGGAAGCACAAGAAGTCATTTGATTTCCTCACCCAGGGCACCGTACCCGAGTCAAGAAAAGAAGCCGAAAAATTGAAAAGGAAAGCGTCTCGATACGTGGTACAGGAAAACCTGCTTTGGCGAAGAGGTCACGAGGGCAACTTGCTGCGATGTCTAGACGGCAGAGAAGCACAAGAAGTCATGGACCTTTCTCATCAGGTGGAACACCAAGGAGGTGCGAAATTATGCAGACAGCTCCTCTCAATCGGGTATTTCTGGCCCACGATGGAGGTCGATTTCCGCACCAAAGTACGACGCTGCCAGGAATGCCAATTCAAAGGGAACCTAGTGCACGCTCCCGCTGTGGATCTACATTCACTAGGGACGCCATGGCCATTTCACACATGGGCTCTGGACTTCATCGGTCCCATCCGACCGACGTCGCACGGGAATCATTTCATTCTCACCGCAACTGAGCTGTTCACCAAGTGGGTGGAAGCAATACCACTAAAGACGGCAAATGCGTTGGTTGTGGTCAACTTCATCCAGGAAAACATCGTATGCAGGTTCGGAATCCCAAACACCATCCTTTCAGACAACGGTACTCCTTTTGTTAATCGCCAGGTAGCTGCGAAATTAGCGGAGTACAATATCAGGCAGATATGTTCTACCCCTTATTACCCAAAAGGAAACGGACAAGCCGAAGCGACTAACAAAACGCTGTTGAGAATTTTGAGCAAAATGGTCGCGGATGACCACAAGAAGTGGGCTGACTCTCTAAGCATAGCTCTGTGGGCCTACCGAACTTCTCCAAGGACACCCACTGGGGCCTCGCCATTTCTACTATGTTATGGGGCCGAAGCTGTAGTACCTGCGGAGGTTAGAGTCAATTCGGCAAGGTTGGCTTTCCATGCACTCTACGAAAATCAACGCGATCACGACTTAGTCTTGCTGGAGGAAAAGCGAGAACAAGCCAAGAGAACCAACAAGCGGTACCAGGAAAGAATTGCTCGCGCCTACAATAAGACGGTCCAGCGAAGAGATTTCGCAGTCGGAGACTTGGTCTTGCGCGCATCTGATCACTGCATGCGAGAAGCGACTCACCCGAAGTTCGCAGCCAACTGGGAAGGACCCTTCGAAGTCACAGAAGTCTTTGACAGTGGCTACTGCAGCATACGAAGGTTGCACGGCACAACCTCTACTTCGAATTCAGTCAACATGCGCTGGATTAAGAAGTACTATCCCTGACTTCTCTCATTTCATGCGTTTTATTATAACGTTGCTTGATATCTTGTATGGCTACGATTTACACAATCTCCTCCCCCATATGAGAGGATTGTAATCCCATCTCTCCCATATGAGAGCGTTATAATAAAAGAATTCTCCCAAATGAGAAGTTCACATTTCTAGCTGTTTATGTTGTTCTATTCAGTTTGTTATTACTGTTAATCATGGTTTATTCGCTGCAATAGCAATCTGTACAACTGCGATCTTAAGTGATCATCTAAGCCTATCTCTTACGATAGCAATCTATGCAAATGCGATCTTAACTGATCATCTAAGCCTATCTCTTACGATAGCAACCTATGCGATCGTAATTGATCCTCTAAGCCTATATCTTACGATAGCAGCCTGTGCAAATGCGATCTTAATTGATCATATAAGCCTATCTCTTACGATAGCAGCCTGTCTAAATGCGATCCTGATTGATCTTTTAAAGCCTATCTCCTACGATAGCAATCTATGCAAATGCGATCTTAATTGATCATATAAGCCTATCTCTTATTATAGCAGCCTGCCTAAATGCGATCTTAAAGTGATCATCTAAGCCTATCTCTCACGATAGCAGCCTGTGAAAATGCGATCTTAATTGATCATAAAAGCCTATCTGTTACGATAGCAGCCTGTGCAAATGCGATCTTAATTGATCATATAAGCCTATCTGTTACGATAGCAATTCATGTGCGCATGGTCTTATCTGATCTTCTAAGCCTATCTATTGCGATAGTAGCTCATGCGAATGCTAAAGATGATCCCGATCGATCTTCTAGTAAAGCCTATCTGCAACGATAGCAACTCGCACAATTTAACGATCTTGATTGATCTACTAAAGACTATCTGCCACGATAGCAACTTCCAACATTGTGAAGATGATCTTAAATGATCCACAACGGCCAACCACAAGCCCATCTGTCAGGATGGCACAGCTGCGAAAATATGATCTCGAACGATCTAGCGAAGCATCAGCGAACTAATATATCGCAAATGCGAAACCATTACATAGCATTATGCAAGGCGAGATATGCCGAAACGCATGCGAAATTGTATTTCGTTGTAAAGAGACAGCAGATAATACAAAAGGCTATTTATCATTACGAGTCAAATGACTTACAATTTATCTGTCTAGATAGCAGCTTACAAGCGAAAAGCTCGAATCTAACTACGCAGCCAACATGGCTTACAATACATTCGAAAAGTAGCTGACAAGCCAAAGACACACTACGGGAATCCCGGTCGAAAAGGATGAACCCACCAGTCCTAACACCGGCGATGCAATGCGCAAATCTGCGGGTGAACATCTGTCGCAGCTGGGATCTTGCTCCAAAGAGCCACATGAAGCCATACGCTCAAGATCCCAGTATTCGACAAGACCGTTGTCAGATCTGCACCCCATAACATTTGCCCAAGGAACCACCGGTTCCGGCGATCAACAGGCAAGCAGAAGCTCCAAAGGGTAAGGGCTCCTTGTAGACGGGGATGAACGCGACAGTTCGCCACCCCGAGCTCACACACGTGAAGGCGATGGATTCTTCTCCGAGATGCTGAAGAAGAATTCCGCCGTTCATTACGAGACGGTAGCACGGTCACTTCGGCGCTGCACCTCACCACGAGGCGGCCGGAAACATGACCTGCACACATAATACACGAAGAAATTTCTTCGAACACACATGAGATATTATCTGCATCTTCTTTATGATGGTTATAAAGAGCAATAAGCCTCATAAAGTGGATCTTGGAAACTATTTCTACAGCACAAAGCGCAAACTCAGGATTCACAACTTGAAGTTGCCATGAATCAACGAAAAATAAGCGTTGAAGCCAGCAGTCATAAGGACTCACGGCAAAGCACATTTTTGGGATGAAGAACCCAAATAGCAAGGACAGGGTTTATATAGACCCTGTACAGACTCTTCGGTTGCCAAAGATGAGTCAGCAGAATTCAAAAAGAGGGTAAGTTCAATCACTTACGCCTTGAAAAGCGGTAACAATCAATTACCCTACTAAAGGCTACGACGATTCAGTTGCGTATCCTAATAAATGACGGATGGTCATGATTCGGATGGACTTCCTAACGAAAGCGTGCTTATCTGCCGAGAAATTAGCGCGAAAATCAAGCAGAGTATCAATTGCTGATGTCATAATTGGATATGCACAGAAATATCCAATCAAATCCTGGAAAAGGGCAAAACGGGAAAATTCATTGTTGTTGTTAAAAAAAAGGGGGAGAAACCCTAGCAACATTACATTAATGTTCAAGACATTACATTAATGTTTCAGCTATTTTCCTTGCTATTTTTTTCGAAATTCGAAAAGTCAAAGCAAATTCTTGATTAAGGAGTCTTGGGGCTCGAACTGCTCGCTCAGCTTCTCTACCTGTTCCACTTCTTGCTTCAGTAGCTCGCACCTAGCATTCATCTCATGATACAGCTTCAGAGCTTCATCAACCTTTTGCTTCTGCTGCTCCACCTTCTGCTTCTCAGCTGCGAGATTCTGGTGGCCGAGTTTCAAAGTTACGGCTGCGCGAATCAGCGTGACTCTGTCCTTGAGAAATTTGAAACCCAGTCTGCCCTGGACTTTGATCAGGAGATTTTGGCACATGCCACATAGCAATTCAGCACTCTGGACCGAAATGGTCGCAGGCGTAGCCGCAGATAGCTGCTCCAAAATCCAGATGGCTTCAGTAAGAAACAGCCTCCTGTCGAAGGGCCCTATCTCCAGAGATCTCACAAACGACTGCGGGTAGGTCAGACGCATTCGAACCACCCAGTCTACATCGGTTTGCTTCAAACCTGAGGAGACGTCAAAAATAAGTTATGATGTCAAAACTCGCAAGCGAATAATGCGACGTGCGAACAGTAAAACTCTACTTACCAGTTCCTTCCAAGATCTCATGAAGAGAAGGAATGCGGGCTGCCGGGTTGTTCGAAGATTGCCCTCGCTCCATAGCTCTCCTATCAGCTGCGAGCTCCAATCTCTCGTAGTCAGGAGGAAGAGTGTAGGCCGCACCAGCTGCGACTGCATTCCCAACCTGCGAGCCCCAAATGCTCCACGCAGGAATAGGTGCCTCTGGCTCAGTCATCACCGGAGGCGAAGGGACAGCCGAAGTCGCTTGGCGAAGGACGCTCTCAGATGCGAGAACATTAGTAGCACTTGTCCTTACTTCCTCAGCACTAGCATGGACATCTTCATCCATCAGCACAGTATCAGCTCCAGCATCGTCGGAAAGTTCGATGATGTCCTCGAGAGGCTCACCCGCGTGTTCAGCAGCTGCGACGGGCTTCTCGGTATGGGGGCTCGGAATTGGAACATAGGACGCAGAAGGCTGACTTCTCTGCTCCAGCTCAGGTTCCTCAGCATGACCTGCGGTATTAAATGCGATAATATGAGGTAACTTGTGTTATAAGTTATTTCGCTACCTTTACTAAAGCTAAGAGTAAGCACCTCCACGCGAAGGTGGGATTGAGGTATCCTCATCGTACACTAAGGACGTGGAACCATGCCCTATCAGTGTGTCCTCACTAAGCAAGTCTTTAAGAGAAGCGTGACCTGGGATGCGAATAAACCAGTCATGATTCTGCCTTAAGTTGCTAAAGCCTAGTACGTGCGTATCACTCAAATAGTTACCTGAGGGTTCTCCGCATTTGCCTACTAACCAACGGCGAACGTCAGCCTTTGACACACCATGCTTTAACGCACCCACAATAACATCTCTATAAGTTACTGCGAGATTGAAGATCTCACCTTTATCGCCACCTGCGATCTCTTCGAAGTCTGCTTGGACTTGCTCCAAGGCCGCTGCATCCTCTCCGGGAACCTCATCTTCCTCCCCCGCATGAGGAGCCACTTCTTCGGGGAGCTCGTCTTCCTCGCCAACTGGACGCACTAAGTCGTCAACATGCTGCTCTTCGAGGCTCCGCTGTTTCACACGCTCAAGCTCCTCTTCCTCTCGCCGCCTCCTTCTTTCAGCAGCCTCCGCGGCTGTCTTCCGGGACTCAGCAAGAACGTCCTCGCTTATGGGATCATCTGGAATGCCAGAATGGGCATCTCTCTTTTGTCTCTTGGCCACAAGGCCACCAATGGTTTCATCATCATCATCTGCGAATACACGAATGGTTTAAAGAAAAGAAGTGCAAAGAAGTTACGGTAACGGGAAAGGAAATGCGACGGAGGTACCTCCTGATTCTTCCTCATGCATCACAACTGTTACTTCTTCTTCTTCATCACTTGCTTGGGGCTCCTGCCTCTCTTCCTCTTCCTCTTGATTGAATGGAACGAAAGTCTCGACTGCGAGATCTTTCCGCACTTTGCTGGGCATGCGACCTTTGCCTTTGTCCTTGATAGAAAGGGACCTCACTGGAGGAGAAGCTGGGGCATTCCTAGGGGAAGAAATCGTAATTCCCTTTTGCCTAGGTCTCTTCACTCTTGGCGCCGCAGTCGCTGGAGGAGACGGGTCATCTCCAGAAGGAGACGGAGCCGGAGGATTGTCTATCAGCGAGTCAGCAAAAGCATTCATGACTGTGCGAATCTTTGTTTCGAGCTCAGATTCCATCCTCCACGCTAGCCGGAACGACTGCCTTTGTCTTCTGGTGGCAACAATGGCGTTAACCAATGACTTGGAGCGATCACCAGATGCGAATCGCCGCACATGACACTACAACCGTACAGAATAAAAATGTCAGCATAAGGAAATCAAGAAGCTTAATGCACGCGGAGAAATCGCTTACCTCAGCAAATGCCTTGCTATATCTGACGACATGCGTATCGCCCTTCTTAATTGCGGCGACTTGCTCCTTCAGAATGACATCAGGGCACAAATGGTTCTCACGATCCCACAGTGAGTAGCAACCATACTCAGACTCGCTCAGACTGCAAGTGGGGCGAAACGGAAAAGAGTTCCTTTTGATCAAGGGAGATCTACTTGGCTGCGCGGCCGACTCCGTCTCAATCCTCGTTTGCTGGGCAACCCAGTATGCGAGCCAGTTCTGGGAACAACCACCCTCGCGGGTTCCCGCAGGCTGCTCAAAAGGAAGATTGTTCATGAAAACCGTCTTGCACTCCTTTGTTAGCAAGCGCTTGTAGCATCCTCTGACAATGGACTGGGGCCAGATTGATGGGGCCACCGCATCAAAACCAAACTGAGGAGAAACTCGAGTGGGGTCAACGTCCACGGTAAGCTTTTCATACCTCGGCGCGAGCTCACGAATATGCTCTGCAAGGGCAGGAAGGGAACCTCGCAGACACCAGCAAAAGAACTCGCGGTAGCGCTCATGGAAATGAGGTCCCCCTTCAAAGAGAAGCTCTTCTGAGAAGACCATGCCTTTAGAGGGGTATAGCTTTGGAAACCATCGCACATTCTCAATGCGTGTGGCATAGGGCCTGGCAGTAAACTCCTTCCGTTTGTCGCATATCAAACTCCAAACGCACTTGGTGTTGCCTGTTCCGAACCATCTCGCAGCTCTTCCGCTGTTGCGCACTTCTGTCTCGCCTGGGGGACACCACTTGTCAAGTTGGAGAGCAGTTGGAGCATAAGACGGCCAGCGCTCGAAAACCCACATTGTCAAAAAGGAAATATTGACAAAAGTCAGTACATCGAGGCGGCCACGCGACTCCCTCATAGCCAGAACCAGCTGATCAAGCCTATAGTACAGCGTGCCCAAGACCAAGGGTCCGAGTGCGACTCTCTGGCCAAGAGCGAGCCTCACAGCAAGTGGCAACACATGGTAGAAGACTCCGTCATGGGGGTGACCATCAATCAAGTACCTCGACAGCCAGGCACAGAGAAAAGCACAAAGGGTCAAGTGATAACCCTTGCCCTCTACGTAATTCTCGGCCTCCGGATCTTCACTCAGAAGTTTCTTAGTAATGCTGATGTTCGCATAGTCTCGAAAGAAGTACTGCAACCATTTGTTCCAGGTATTCTTCGCGGATGTATCAACCATCTGCCAGTTCGGAAGAGGCTTCGCAGTGGTCCACCGAGTGGAGATTTTCTTCACCTCTGCTAGGCATCCCTCCATCTGCGTGTACAAGGCAATCTCCGCAGATGTCCTCAAGGGACTCAGAGGGTCCACCTCGCCCATGGGGGAAAGCTCGTACAGCATTTGAACGTCCTCGAGTGTGGGGGCAGCCTCGAATTCAGCAAAATGGAACGTGTGAGTCGCAGGCGAGTAACGGGACAGAAGGTCTAGAAGCATGGATTGATCCAGCTTCACGGCAGCACCCTTCATAGCACGAATAGCAAAGTATACGCCGGCTTCATCAAGAGTCGCGGCGTGATGATCCAACACGTGGTCGATCCACTCATCCATATAGTCCAATTTCTGGACAAACGCCTGGGTAGAAATCGCAGTATATGGGAAGTGCCCGTTCTCGATCCCCAATCGAACCACATCCTCGGAACCAACCAACTCGAGCAAGGCTGAGTTAACTGGGCGAGTCAGCGTCAGCAATCGCTCAACGGGGACAGGATCAGGCATCCTCTTCGCCTTTACCCTCGCATGGTAGAAATCTTTGCCGCCTAAAAAGGGGGCTTTTCGCCACAAGGCCTGCGGAAGGTCGGGTATCTCTTCATCTTCCTTGACGGGTCTGGTTACTCTTGTCTTGGCCATTCCTGCGGAAGAGCAAGAAAAAGGGGGAGAAATACCACACTTCAGTTTGAATTTTGAAATTCAAGATCTATGCAAAGGAAGACGAACAGTTCCGGTATCGATTTCAGAAATTGGGGAGTTGCAAGATCTCGTATTGTTGAAGGATTAAAACAAAGCGGGTTCAAAGATCAAAGCCTCTTCACAAATTTCATGGGTTTACAGATTCAACGCGGTTCAAGGCAAACACTGGTATCTTAAATCAAAAGTAAACGAGGCCAACCTTGTTTTCTTGAAGCCTGCTTGGATATGCACAATTGAAGAATACGATTTGCAGTTCTGAACTGGTGATTGATTATCTGGATCTGCTCTCGAAGATCTCCGGGTACCATTCACTTTAAGAGAAAGAAGTGATGCTTTGAAATAATGGGGGATACAAGGTATTTATCCGAAACAATGAAGGGTTGCGTCCTTTCGGTAGTCGAATGGCAACCGTCACCGTCGAATCGCGCAATCACAGGACAAGCTGACGTCACGCCTAAAACCCTAAAGGTCAGACGGCACGACTCTAGGGGTTTTAGGTCATAATGACACGCACGGGGGATTAACTTACCCGTATTTGAATTGGTGCGTGGCGGCGACGCGTATGTTGATTTCCGCGCATGGAAGCCTATGCAGCTATGAGTCTTCACGCGCAGAAAGGGGGCTAATGTAGATAGTGCTTTCTGTGCTGACAGATCTAGGCCACGTGGCAACCATCCATCACACCATATTGTGCTCCACACACACTGGATCACCAGCCGAGCTGATCCATGTGGGGGCTGCGAGACAGAGCCCTCGCATACCACTGCACGGGACTTGTAGGGACTTTGTGGTTTGGAGGCTAGAGTAAGCCCTGTCGCGTGCGAGCCAAGCCCGCACGCGACCTTTAGTAACTGTTTTGAGAGATTTATGGCACGAGCTCCATAAACCCGGTCAATCCGGTCAAACCCGGTCAACCTCGTAACGGTTCCGGTATTCGCGCACCACGTGCTGTAACGGTCCCTATATACTCGTACGAACGTGCCGTTATGGTTAAGCTAATTAAGCCGCCATCAATGGGCGCATTAACCACACTACAACGGTCATGTTCTCCAGTATATATAGATCGTCAACCTTTTCATACAAAGGAGAACACACTGCCATACGCGGAAGCTCTGCCAAACCTCTGTCTCTCTCTCAGACATTGCTACTGCCTTACTCTCTCCCTACACACAACCCCACTCTTCCTGTGCGATCCTTGATCCACTACATACGGTGCACACAGAGGTCTCCCCGCCGGAATCTCTTGTGCACAATGAGCTCATATTATTAATATCAGATAACTCCCCACGTTAAGATTACATATACCCGTTAATGCTGATCTACTCTTATTGACAATTTCAATCTCATCAACATCTTATGTATTCTCTGATCTAAAGCGCTAAACCCTTATTCGTTATGTCCGGTTACAAATAACCAGCTGGCCAGGCTTGACATAACAAACCTAGTGAGCTCCCAGGAGGGTACATCATTCTCATACGAGACGTGGATTACATGATTCATTTAGCTTTCACCAAATCATAACAATCATTATCCAATATACCAGGATTGTTGACTCGCATTTGAATCTCACTCAATATATCAAAATAATGATTAATCAAGATTTGTGTCCACATAAACAATAATAGATTAAGAGTTTCTAATATTACCAATAACAATGAAATATTATATTATCTCACTTCGGTCAGTCCGAGATAATTATATTTCATATGGCGGTCCTGTTCAACATACACAAAGTATGCCAGTGTAACAAGTTGAAACTATACCGTTTCCTTGACCGAGATGTGTCACTATAATGTTACACTGCAGTCGTTCCGATGGTTTGTCCAAAATCATCTAGACTGTGAACCCTTAATTATATTCCATAAATAAATGACAATCAATCTCGCGCATGCCCGGACTCGTCTGAATGTCCGATCGTCTTAGGTATGGAAGATGGGACTTTATAATGCATATTTATATGGCAAATAATAAATAGCATTTGAATACTCACGTGTCTGCTAAATTAAGATGCAAACAGTTATCTATTAAGAATTATTAATTCAACCATAAATATGGATTTTTGAATACATTTACCAACAAAAAATCCCTCAATCTCCTGCATAATTTAGACCTATAAGTTTGTGCAATTATCTTTACAAAATAATTGTAAAAAATCTAGCCAATAGATTGAAGCCTATTTCAGGACAAATCACAGGGGAATATCAAGTTGCTTTCATTCCCAAAAGGAAAATACAAGATAATGTGCTTATAGCACAAGAGATTTTTCACTTCATCAAACATAGCTCTGAAACTAGATTTATCAAAGGCATATGAAAGAGTGAGTTGGAAGTTTTTGAAGGAAATCATGGCGAAATTAGGGTTCTGTGAGGGTTGGATCCAGTTGATTCTTAAATGTGTCTCCACTGTTAGCTCTTCCATCAAAATCAGTGGGAATGGCACTTCAAGATTCAAACCACAAAGAGGGCTAAGGCAGGGGACCCTCTGTCCCCTTACCTTCTTGTCCTCGTAGTTGAAGTGTTTTCTAAAATGCTCTCTCAAGACCAAGAAGAAGAAACAATCAAAGGAGTTAAAACTTCCAGAAGAGCTTTATCTATTAACCATCTGCTCTTTGCAGATGACTGTGTAATATTTCTGAATTCTGACATGAAGGAAGTGGCAAATCTTATGGAAATTCTAGCAAGATTTGAAGAGGCTACAGGAATGAAGGTTAATATGGACAAATCCTCAGTGTTATTTTCTCCAAACACATTTGTAGAGTTCAAAGCTCAACTTCTCAACAGTTATGGTTTCCAAGAAATGTCAGATGAAGCAAAATACTTAGGGGTTCCATTCCTTTGGGTTAAAACTAGAGTTGAAGCCCTCAACTTCATTGTGGATAGGGTGATTGATAAACTTCAAAATTGGAAGAGCCTTCTTCTCTCAAGAGCAGGTAAGGAGAACATGATCAAATCTATATGTCAAGCCATTCCAATTACATTATGCAATGTTTCAAATTTCCTAAAAAAGTCTGTGACCTGCTCAGCAAGGCAGTGATGAACTTTTGGTGGGGTTCTGACCCAACAAAAAGATCCTTAAACTGGGTTAAATGGGATACAATGAAAAAGGCAAATAAATTTGGAGGGTTTGGATTAGAGACTTTTGACATTTCAATTATGCTCTTCTAGCAAAACAAGGATGGAGAAAATTAAAAGACCCTTTATCTTTGTGTGCTAAATTCCTCAAAAATTTCCACTTCCCAAATTCTAGCTTCTTGCAAGCAAAAAAGGGTAATTCTCCAAGTTGGTCCTGGCAAAGCCTTTTGGAAGGAAGAGATAAAGTTATTAAACTTGGAGGGCGGTCTATTGGTAATGGGAGAAGAGCATAGTTTTTGAAACCGGACCGGACCGGCCGGTTCGATCGGTGAACCGGTGCCTCACCGGTCCGGTCAAGCTATAAGACGGTTCATGTAATTGAACCGGTCGAACCCTGCAAAAACTGCCGATTAATCACCAAACTGGTAAACCGGCCGGTTTTCCACGGTTTCACCGGTTTTTGTATACGATACAGATTGATGCCGGCGGCCGCCATGGCCTTCTTCGCCAATGACGAAACATAGAGAGAACATGGATATTGTTTGGAATCGATAATAGTCACCGACGAGAATGAAGTCGATTTGTCGCCGACTCGCCATGCGTGGAGAGAGTGTCTGTGTGCTTAGTACGGCGAGAGAGAGTGTGTTTGGGTTGGGTTTGTAATGGGGTGAAACAGAAAAATGAAGAGAGAGAGAGAGAGGGAGAGAGAGAAAGAGATAAGATCAAAGAGAGTAACAAACTTTATCAGAAAATGAAACTGAATGCCCCGACTTTGGTGGAATATTGACTTGTTCAAGAAAAAAAGTAGGAACCACGTTGCCATGTCTTCATATATTAGTATATATTTACAATTTTTCTTAACTATCCATGCTAATGGGTTAACTTTGATTATCTTAATATCTTGTTTATAAACGTTTAAAAAACGATATAATTGTTGCGTAACTTTTATTTTTGAAAGCTTAATTGTTGTGTTGGACAAAAAAAAAGCTTAATTGTTGCTTTCTCAAAAAATAAGAAGAAAGAAAGCTTAATTGTTGCGTAATTTAATCCAAGTATTCTAAATATTGTGGGTATTTTTTATTATGTTTACTATTTTTGTATAAAAAATAATAAATACATATTATTAAATAAACGTGCATTGAACCGGTCCGACCGTGAACCGGTGTCTCACCGGTTCGAAGACCGGTCCAGTTTTTAAAACTTTGGAGAAGAGTGTTGATTAAAGAGAACTGGATTCCAAAATCCAATCCTAGCTCCACTATACAAATTCATCCCTCAGTATTTGTCTCCATGTGATCTCACTGATTAATGATCAGTCTAGATCTTGGAGGATAGGGGTTATCAGGAACTCAATTAGTGCTGAAGTTGCAAAAAAGATCCTCAAAATTCCCCTTCCTCATTTCTCAAGAGACGATACTTATGTGTGGCCTTGGTAAAAAAATGGTGTTTACTCAGTTAAATATGGGTATATAGCTGCAATTTGTATGGAGGAACATAAGGAGCAAAAGCTTAATGAAGGCCAAAGCTCCAATCAGCTGATGGGAGAAGACTGAAAATGGTGCTGGACTCTCAAAATACCTCCAAGAATCATTCACTTTATTTGGTGCATATGCAATTGAGCACTTGCAACTAAATATCGGTTTTTTAAAAGACAATGTGCTGATTCCAACATTTGTCCCATCTGTCAAAGTGAGGTGTAAACTGAATAGCATCTCCTAACTCAATGTGCTTGGACAAAATTTGCTTGGTTTGGGATGTTGGGTCTGAGAAGTGAGCAGCTGCAGAAATTACCTAACTTCATAAGCTGGTTGAAGGAGTTAATAGAGGTAAGTAAGAGCTCAAGCCCAGGTAGAGACTTAGTGGAGAAAACCATTATATGTTGCTGGTTCATATGGAAAGAGAGGAATGAATTGGTGTTCTCTGGTAAACCAATTTCTCCTAACTTTGCTATTAACAATTTTAAATTCTTCTACAACTCTTGGATAAATCACAAATCTCGCATCTCAGAAGTGGTTCCTCTTCCCAGATCAGGGGAAGAAAATAGAATCAACACATGGAAGAAGCCTCAATATGGGTGGGTGAAATCAAATAGTGATGCCAGCTGGAAAACCAGTTCAGATATGACAGATATTGGTTGGATTATAAGAAATGCTGAAGGAAAGGTCTTGAATGGCCAAGTTTCAAGAAAAAGAGTAGAATCTCCTCAAATGGCAGAGGCTCTGGCCATCAAAGCAGCTTGTGCTGGAATTAAAGATATGGAAGCTCAAAAAATGGTGGAATCTGACTCTCTGGAGGTGATTTATTGGCTTCAAGGTAAAGGCAAAATCAATTGGAAGCTTCAGGAAATAATCTCTGATATGAGAGTTCACGCAGACACTGAAAATATCAAGTTTAGATGGATCCCTAGAAAGGCTAATAGTGTTGCTAATTGGCTAGTTAGAAAATGTGTAGAAGAGGGTTTAAATTGGAGATGGGTAGATGTTCCCAATCCCTCTAAAAAAATTTCTATGTAAAGACCTCTCTGTTTCTGCTTATTAAAACTTTTGTTGGTGAAAAAAAAACTTAATGATAAGTAGCCCACTCTTCGAGCTACATCGTTCTCTCTCTCTAATAATTTTCTCTGCAAATTTACAGAGATGAAAAATTGATTACCCGATTGGTTTATCACCGGAGTCTATACTCTCGGTTCCTTTTCTTATTGGTTCTTCATGAACTTTTCTTATTGGTTCTTCATGATCTTTCTCTCAGTTCTTTTCCTCAGTTTTTCTCACTCGCTCTTGTTCTTGGCATCGTTAGTCCCACATCTCTTCTCTTTCATCGCCCTCCCTCTTCGATGGTGAGTCAAACCCCTCAGAAGAATGAAGATTATGAGCTCTCACTGGAGCTTGAAGACGACGGAGCGACGGTTGACAAGCTCAGGGGAGCTACGCTGGTAGGCAAACTGCTCTCGGGTAAGCCTTACAAACCCCAACTTATTCACAATATAGCGATTGGGATCTGGAATCTCAAATCGGAGGAGTTGAGAGTCTGTTCGTTTGGAGTAAACAAATTCGTGTTCTATTTCAAATTTATTACTGATTGTAGTAGAATTATGGGTCAAGCACCATGGACTTTCCACAATCATATTATGGTATGTAAAGAATGGAAGAAAGGTATGAGATTGGAAGAAAATGACTTTCAATTCTGCCCTTTTTGGTTCAGATTCACTGCCTTCCATTAGAGAAAATGTCCCCAGATAATGCTAAGAAGGCTTGTTATCAGGCTTACATGAGTATTCGAATCCTAGTGGATACATAAAAACCTCTGGCAAGGGGTTTCAATCTCAATGGCTACAAACCTCACCAATCTTGGATTCATTTTAGCTACGAGATACTGAAGGACTTCTGCTATAATTGTGGTCGGCTAGGGCATGAATTGAGATACTACATATTTGAATGCACAGTGAAAGGGTGGTCACAAGGACTATGGCCCAAACCTACGAGCTATATCGAAGGCGGAATACCGTGAAAAGAGGCAGTTTGAGAGAGATCTAGCAAGCGGTGAGGTCAGAGGAGAAAGAGCTTAACTTCGGCAGACGGTGGCGCGTTGGATTAAGCAAGGTCGTCCACAGATAGCGCGCGTGTGATCGGATAGTGCGGACGTGGAAGATACGCTTGTCGCAAGAAACGAGGATAGGATGGAAGGACAATCTCACGTGGAGGAAAAGGACACTAACGAGGAATTTTCAGATTCGATTTTAAACAAGAAAAATGAACTATTGGCTACGCTCACTCAACATGATGATGAAGTGTCAGATAAGGACATATAATTAGCTATTGTAGCGCAAGAAACAGAGGGGAAAGCAACAGAAGGAATTGTTGAGCCAGCTGTATAATGGGTGGAGAATAAGATTCTGAAGACGAGGATGGTGAGACTGTTCCAGAAACACAGATAATTCTCGTTGTGGAAACTGCAATTGGACATCTAACAAACTTCAGTTAAGTAATTATGCCTTTCCTAATAATTCAACTGGTTATTAGGAAAGGCATAATTGTTCTCCAAGTAATTTATTGTTTCATCAAGCCATTAAGTATAACCAAGTAATTTATTGTTTCATAATCTCTCCATCTATCCAATTTCCAAAGAAGGATAAGATTTAAGAGATTTTGCAAAGTTCAACTTTGAAAGAAGATGCTATTTATTTAGGAGTCCATTTTTTCTGGATTGATTGAGCCCCTTCACAGATCCTTGCTTACATTGTTTAACGACTAAATTGCAATAATCAAATAGCTAATTAACAAGAATTTAAATATGAATTTTTGAGATAATTTAATAAGGATGAAATACTATGACTCCTCGTTCGAAAGCTAAGACTATTTCGAAATTGCGCTAGGACGTTTGAAAAACATATACTAACAATTCAAACGAGCAATGATAAAATCCCGAGTTCTCAAGTGATTCTATCTATAATTACAATTATCCTAACATGATTTCTCAAGTGAAAGGATAACTCTAGTTTATTCTTTAGATTTTTTTCTACTCCAAGTTCCTATCTAACAATCATGAGTTATCGAGTGATTTATAAGCTAGGTGATTAGTTCAACTTCTTTGACTAGTGATCTCTCGCTAGTAAGTGATTCCCCAATTAAGTTATATCATATTAGATGCCTCCAACTTGAAATATGAAAATTAAGAAAACATAAACTAATCATGAATAAATGTTGAGCATCAATTAAGCCTCAAAAATATAAATTAAATATTCATGGTTCACTATCTAGGAAACCCTACATACCTAATCCGGGTCATAGTAAAACGTATTTGGCTACTCATGACAGATATAAGAACATTCATCATGTCAATAGTAGAAGAAGGATAAAAATGGGAAGAACATGCTGAAACTATTGAAGATTCATTGATCTTGCGTGAAATATATGTCTATTCGAGTCCTAGCTTCGCCGTATGTGTTATTGATCTCCAATCCGTGTTCTTTGTCCTGAGAACATCCCCCAAAACCAGCATCCCTCTCAAAATTTTCATATAGAAAACTTATTAGCTCTAAAAGTCGCCACAATTGCGTTATTAGGGCCTCAAGTTTGAATGGGAACGCTAGTGGACCTTTAGTATATCAAAGCAGCCCCAAAATTCATGTTTAAAGCTCAATTTGGTCTTCTAAAATTGCCATTTCAGCCCCCCAGTTCCATACTTGCAAATCGCTCATCAACTTCATCGTACTAGCTCCCAATATCACTCCCCTGTCATTCTTTCGTTCATTCCAGGTGCAAAGATCGTCTCTTCGCCTCTAATTGATCATCATATCCCTGTTAAGCACAACGAGAACACTACCAAATCAATTGTTGGTGTAAAAAACACATTAATTAAACTAATAAACAAAGTTCTTGCACTTTCTCATCAGTATGAATATGTAGCATACTAAAATATAAATGAGCAAAATTTCATCAAAACAAAGGTAACACATCATGATTCAATGGCTAATATAAATTCTAAATTTGAGTTATGAATGGATAAAATTTTCACCTAATTTTCTCTTTGGGGAAAGGGGACTTTACCCTTCTTTTCTTATTTAGCTTGTCGTGCTTCCTCTTTCCAGTTTATACCCGAGCCAAGCCTCAGCCCCATGCTCTTCATCTTGTCATTTCTAACATTTTGGTCCCCCACCTAAATTAAGCAAGCCAGAGTTGCTACCCTCCCCTTGAATTACTTCTTCAGGTTATCGTGATGTTGCTCAAATTTTGTGTGGCAAACTTTATATGATCCTAGTCCGATGTCTCCTTCATTGTGTCGCACATGTGTTACCCATGACTCTGGTTGTCTGTGCATTTGACTTGGCCCCATATCATTTTGTCGCTGCCGTCTTTGGGTCACGAGGCATCCTAGACTTCCTCTGTAATTTCTGGGTTGTCTCCTATACGGTCAATAGCTTTATCATCTTCTTCCATTTGAGACTCTATGCTCTTTTCTTTAGCTTACTCCCCCTCAAATTCTAATCTTGCTGCTTTCCACGAATTCCCCATCTTATGTGTTTCTCCTTCTTGATTCCGCATTATTGGTTTATACAAGAGCCACTGTCAATACCCTAGAGCTTCACCTGGAGCAACCTAATCATCTCGGGTCTCACATTCCGCGCTTCGGTGTGTTTTATTCCCACACCATTGACAAAGTTGTGGGACTCTTTCATACTGAAATTCCAACCATACTTTTTCATTCTTGATACGGGCATATACTCTTGTACCTCATGGCTTGTCGCTCTACATCCATGCTTTCAGCGTTACATACCCTTACATACACAGAAAATATCATCATAGAATGTCCTTGAATCTGGTTCGAGTACTTCTCCTATAACTCCCATAACTTTTTGTTTCTTTAATTAAACACATCAGGAGGTTTAGAAGTTGTATCCATGCGTCTACTTTATCAAAGCGAATCAGACCCATGCCGTCTCATAACTTCCATGGTTATCCGGCCGTGAAAAACACGTGGACCACCCCTTCTACTCTACATATACCAGCTTTAAAAGAGATTTAAATACAAACATATTTGGCCCACTTTAAACATTTTGATCTTTTAGCCGTCGTTCCAAATCCTTTTAAGAAAGTTAATCACCGCACACCATTGACTAGGCTACTTCATCAAGAAGTGCCCGAATCCTCTTTCTAGTTTGCTGCAGTAATAATCTTCAAATAGGGCTTCTTCCTCCGTAGTTAGACTCATTTGGTGCATCTATACGGTAGTTTGTTCGCAAGGCGGCTAGGTCTAGGGCTTTTCCCCTCTATGGTAAAAAAGACTCTTACGAAATTGTATTGTTTAATCATTTGTGCTTCCGATTATTTTCATATAACTGAGACATATTGACATCTTTTCTTAACAAAAAATGCTAACTTTGAAAAAATCATATGTTATTTGTGCAACATCTTGATGAACAATCCCATTGTTATTGTCACTCTCCTAAAATTGAAATCACAAGATTATTGTATAATTTTTAAAATGCTACTTTTTTCTTCACTTCATTACATACGCTTGCCCTCGCTCTCTTACTTTTTTCGAACTTTTTCAAAAAATTATATAACATATAAGAAAAATGACAATTCGGTAAATTTACGAAGTCAAATGCATCTCCATAAACTTTGTGAAAAGTTCGCCCAAACAATAAATTGGGAGGAAGAGAGTATTAAAGATGGCAACGGTTCGGATTCGGGTGGAATCCACATATATTTGTGTCCATATCCGAATACGAAACGAAGTTCCATATCCGATTGTAATCAAATTCGAATAAAATACGAATCAGATCTAAAGTACCAGGTGATCCGTCAGACACAAATTAAATCGAATCTGGGTCGAATTCCCATAGAACCACAAAACAAAAAAATGCAATAAAAGTAAAAATAAATATACATAGCAATAACATCAAGACAATTTATAGATGATATGATATGGGCAGAGGTTAGAGAACAATGAATGAAGGGAAAATACGACGTGATTTATCTCGTACCACGTGATTTATGCAGAAAATTAATCATAGGCATTCAAAAACTTATTGTGGTAAGTTAACTTGCGGAATAAAACACACCACATATGGAGCGATTCCCGAAATTTTGACCAGCTGCTGGCAGCGTTTTGTTCTGAATCTGACTGCCAGACCTATTCCATTTTGATCCGTCTCGCCGAGATACACGACGTGCATATATTACTCGCCTTTATCCGATATATGTAGCTCCTGTTAAGCTCCAAAACCCGAATTCAGATCGTGCTGAAAATCAACAGCGGACCAGAAAATTTGACCAGCGATATCTGGAGTTCTACAACTCCGATCGACGCGCCGTTTCTTCCATTCCTTCCTTTTTCCAAGATCTTCAACTTTCGTGTTTTAGAAGAAACGATCTGAGATCGTTATCCTTTCCTTAACACCCAAAAATTGAATCTGGTGTGTCAGGAAGCCTTTCGACGTATGATCCAAGCTCCGATTCAAGTTCGATGGTGATTCGAACAAGAAAAGCTCATGAGTGCACATCTAGGGTTTTCTCTCTTGTGTGAAAAATATGTAAGATCAATCATCATCACTTAAGAACTATGGTAGACTATTTATAGTGACATATTACTAACCATAATATTAGGAATAAACATAATTGCACACAAGTACCTCGTAGGAAAACTTTGCATAACAAGTCATTCCCTAATCCCTACTAACTTTAGTATCAAGTCCTAATCATATGGTTTATAATAATACCCATCAACTATTAATACCAAATATAATCTCAACTTACATTCCAAACACTTGAGACTCGAAAACACGTGTGATCACGTGATCCCACTTATGTTGAAATACATCGAGGACATCTGGAGAAAATAAATAAATTGACTCCCAATAATATATTTAAACTCATAATTCAACCTGACTTAAATTCAAAAATTATTAATTATAGTTTACTCCACCATAAAACTCTATATACCACTTCGCATATATTCTCATCATTATGTATGAGCTCCTGTTATTAATATTATATAACTCCCCACGTTCTGGTTACAAATAACTGGTTGGCCAGACTTGACATAACGAAACCTAGCGAGCTCTCATGAGGGTACTTCATTCTCATATGAGACGTAGACTCCATGATTCAATTAGCTTTCACCAAATCCTAACAATCACTAACCAATATACCAGGATTGTTGACTTACATTTGAATCTCACTCAATATATCAAAATAATGATTAATCAAGATTTGTGTCCACGTAAAAAATCATAGATTAAGAGTTTTTTTTAGAAACATCAAGAGTTTCCAATATTACCAAATAACAATGATATATTATACTATCTCACTTCGGTCAGTCCGAGAAAATTATATTTTTCATATGGCGGTCCTATTCAACATACATAAAGTATGCTAGTGTAACAAGTTGAAACTATATCGTTTCCTTGACCGAGATGTGTCACTATAATGTTACACTACAGTCGTTCCGATGGTTTGTCCAAAATCATTTAGACTGTGAACTCTTACTTATATTCCATAAACAACTGACAATGAATCTCGCGCATGCCAGAACTCGTCTGCATGTTCGATTGTCCGAGGTATGGAACATTCTTTATAATGTATATTTATATGGCAAATAATAAATTACATTTGCATACTCACATGTTTACTAACTTAAGATGCGGACAATAATCAATTAAGAATTATTAGTTCAACAATCAATATGGCTTTCTGAATACAATTCGCAACAATGAAAACAATGAAACAAGAACACAAGAACACACGCGATATAACGTGGTTCACTAGCGATGAGCTAGCTACTTCCACGACCCAAAAAACCCAGATTTTATTGTGAGAAACCCACAAATACAACCCACACAATGCAGAGCGCGACATATAGCCGTTATATAGGCCTACTATACAGGTGGTGCCCACAGAAATACCAAAAACCAAGCTAAAACCAAGAAGGATACAATTATGTCCTCCTACAGTAGTTGCTCGTACGAACACCAGGGCTCTTCGCACGAAAACCTGTTACTCCCTGGTTTGTCCTCTTCGTCTTGATCCTCCCTTTGGTCCGTTTCTTTTCCCCTCTTCGTCCCCAATTCCTCGCCAAGCCTAAGTCCATTCAAGGAATACCTTGATTCCCAACAAATCTCCACCTTGCCTTGAATCATCTCATCGGCTTGCGCTTGAATTAGCCAGTTCTCTCCAATAGTCCCAATAACACAAGTTACTCCAGCTTTGCCAAGTTACTTCAACGTGTTCCCCCAACGATGCTCCAACTCCCGTCAAGTTCCTGCAAAAGAACCCTATCGATGCTCCAACTACGGCTGGGTTTCTGCAATTGAAACCCCTGTTTGTTGTGTTAACTCCCAGTGAGTTCCTAGAACAAATTTGTTTGTTGTTCCGACTCCCACGGTGTCCCTACAACAAACCCCCCAATATGTGTCCCCTTCACGTGCCTTGTCTCTCGTCAGAGACTCGCCTATTCAACCATCCGCCTCCTCGTCAAGAGCGTGAATTCCCCCTTGCCTCCCAACAGGGCTTATAGAACTAGATCATCCTACGAAATACCCTCCAATTGCAGCCGAATCTGCATATCCTGAGTTCATCCTTCGTCCACTGGTGTCTATTTTCTCTACCGTTTGAATAGACGTCACCGTAGCTTCCCTTGGTCGTCTTCATCGCGCCAAAACTCTGACTATCTGAACCCCCATACGCAGCCCTATGTCGCATCCCCTCTTGCTGAGACTCAAATTCAGCGGTGGTGGTTGTAGAAGCCCCCTCTTTAGCTTCCGTTAATGGCAACCACAAGCCTTGATGCTTCAACAAAGCACGTACCTTGATCTGGCATAAGTTGAAGTTGTCTCTCCCAGTGAACTTTTCGAACTTGGTCATCGTCGCTCATCTTCTCTGCAACTCCTTTTCCAGATCCTTTGCCCCCAAACGCGTGCTGCACCTTGATCGCGGAACCGTAGTTATGAATTTCACGGATTGTGAATGTAATACCCCGTTTATCTAGCAGGGGTAAAACAGTCATTTTAGGAAGCATAATAATAATTTATTAGCAAAATAATATTTTAATAAATCTTTGAGTTTAATTTGTAAAAAGTTTTAGAATAATATTAGAGTAATAGTTAATAGTTAATTCGTAGTTGTTTTACAGATTTTAGTTAGTTTTAATTTATAGCGCGTGTCCAACTACCGCGATAATTGCTAGACTTGTCACACCCAATCACCCAACCACATAGTACACCACCCACACCCAATTATTGCCAACAAATATTATTTAATATGAAAACTTTTGTTTCTAGCAAGCTTTCTCTTCTTCTTCCTCTATACGTTTCTTCACCATCATCACCACCACCTTCGGGAAGCTCCTAGCACCGCCTATGTCACATCAATCCCAAGTAACCTCACCTATAAAAGCTCCCTCCAGCCTCCCTCCTCCCACCAGCAGCCACTCACAACAACCACCACCTCCCTCATCACCATTGACATCTTCACCAACACCACCCGAGAAGAAACCCAGCAGCCTCTCTCACCCTCTCTCCTTCTCTCCCTCCCTCTCTGTTCTCAGACCTCTTCGGAACAGAGCAGAAGCGATAGCAGCAACTACCACGGCCGCCATCGCCGCCGTCGGACAGCCACAAAGAAGACCCACTTCTCTCTCTCTCTCATCCCCGGAGGCTTCTCTGTCCATCTCTGATCAGTCTAGCCCTCTCCTCTTCCAGAGGCTAGCAGCAGCTGCAACCGCGGGACAGAGGAGTACAGCCACTGTCGCCACCGTCGCAGCCATTGTTACCGGCCAAGCTTCGGCCAAATTCCGGCGAGCGCTTCGTAGCAGCACCTAGTCGACTTCTTTGCTTCCAGGCGACTCTTAGGGCCCCGACCAGCTCACTAGGAGCCTCAAACCAGGCAGTGGAAGCCATTAAAGCCGGCGACGGAGCTCAACTCCGGCGACCCCGACGCCAAGCTTCGACCCGACCCATTTCTTAGTGATTTCCGGCCATTTTTGGCCTAGGTACGTCCTATACCTTCTGATTAGTTGTTATATGTTGCTAAAATTGAAGTTTGATAGCTTGAATCAATGTAGGTTTGAAGAAATTAAAGTTGTTGTAGAAGGGGGTAAAAGTGTAGTTTATGAAAACTGTTAAAGCATGGCTTAGGGGTGCTGTTTGTAATTTCAGAAACTTTAGGGGCTGTTAGTATACTATATTAATCTTGTTTTGGTGGCTAGTTGAGGAATTTGTAGACTTTTAATACGAATGGGGGTTTATGTGTCTTTTACTTAAACTTGTTACTTTTCGCTAAAAATAAAAATAATAATTTCGGAATATAAATAATTTCTAAAAATACTATTTTTCATCCTCGTTTTGGAAAAGTAATTTTGGTATTAAAATAGCAAACGGTTTGTTCGTTAAAAATTAAACAAGAAATATTTTTAGTTAAACTTTAAATAAATATTGTTAAATAAATATTGTTAATAACTTGGATGTTTAATACTTGCAAATTGGATATTTTGCTAGGTTTTAAATATTGTTTTGTTGTGGTTAGTATTTAGTAAAAGTTTTCTCTTTAAATTAAATAGTTTTAAATATTGTATAAATAATTATAGAAATAATAATATGTCTTTTTCGTAAAAATAAATTAGTTTTGTTTTCACTACTTTATCAAGTATTTTATAAAATAATTTCTCTAACTAGTTAGACACTTTTAGTTAATAATAATAATAATAATAATAATGATAATAATAATAGTTGTCTAAATATAAAAACGTGGTTTTATAATAGAAGATTTTTAACAAAATAAAACGTTAGGAAAAATAAATAACTAGAGGGGTTGGGTAGAATTAAAAGAGAATATTTTTAGGACGAGCAGTATTTTGTTGAATTATTTGTTAACATAAAAGTTACGGGTTGTAGGTGACGGTTTGTAGGCCGAGACATCTCTAGAACGTGCTAGTGCTACGGAAGTAAGGTAAGTAACATGCCAAGCGTTGAGCGTAGCTTCCTTCGTGTCTTAATATGACTTTTATTTCTTGTCTCAAAATGCGTTTTATTTGGTTATTCATTTACTTGATTTATTTGAAGTTTCCTTCTATTTCCAAGAAGTTATTTATTTGAACTTGTCACACGATCAATAATAATGCGTAATTAACGTAAAGTGGAAAGAGTTGTGCGGGAGAAGCAATTTTTATTGTCGTGTGACTTCGATCACTCGACCAGAGATCAGATTTTATTTTAACCCGGTCGCAACCTGTCGGGTCGCTCCATGTACTCACCTCTCTGGCCGCAAGAAGTCTTAGGGGGCTGTCGGCAGTTAAGGTCATGGTTGCTAGTGATAGATTAGTAGTTCCTTCCCCGTATCAACAAAGCTAATAATACAGTTTTGGCATGAGTTTTTGAAAGGAAAGAAGAAGAGATTGAGGAATATAATTCCCGTTTGAAAGAGATATTAAGATAAGAAGAATTTTATAAGAGTTCCTACTTTACTGAAGTTCTTTCTTTACAAGTTTTATTCCTCCTGTTTTATTATTGCAAAAAGTAAAGCTTCATCTTCTGTTTTACATGTTTGGGTGTTATTTACTCAGCATTTCACAGCTGACTTTAGAAACTGCGGTTCTGTTTTCCTTCCCACCGCAGGCTTAGAGGCAGGAGGCTATGGCGAAGCTGGGTACGGGACTCACGTGTAGTGTTAGTTAGCAAGCATAATGATGTATAGCTTTTGAAATCACTTTTGTAATGTGACTTTCATGGAGTTAATGTTGTATAATAAATAAATACTTTGGAATGTTATGCTTGATTCCCGCCGTTACTTTTAGCATCGGCCCCTCCCGGGCTTTCCGGTCCGGAACGGAAGGCTCGGGAATCCACGGGCTGTTGCAGTGAAACCCTAGCTCTTTAGCTCCACCTTGATCTTGAAACACCGCAACCTAAGCTCTGATACCAGTTTGTTATGAAATGGATAGAGATTAGAGAACGATGAAAACAATGAAACAAGAACACACCCGATATAACGTGGTTCACTAGCGATGATCTAGCTACCTCCACGACCCAAAAAACACCGATTTTATTGAGCTACCAACGCTCTGTACTTTCTTAGCAAGTAGTCTCAGTCATTGGTTATCAAGCCTACTTCAAACTACGCCCTACAACAATTTCAACTAAAATAATCTAGCGAAGCCCTTACTGATGTAACCCACTACCTCATTGTAGATCCTATTTCATTGTAAGCATTCAGTCAAGTTAACTTCTATTACATTCTTCAATCTCTGAGGTTCTGGTTCATATATAAACTTTGTAATTATTGTCACAAGATCTATTTTACACATAAATTTAAAATGTAATATGTTTATATCTAAAATTATATAAAATATATAACGTATATACGCGCTCTCAAGACACTCTCAAATATACCATTTTTAGAATTTGGCGCTTTGGCGCTTCCGCTCCCGCTCCAGGTGACTTAGGTTTAGATCATATTCGTATTTTATTGGAATTTGATAACGATTGGATATGAAACTTCGTTTCGTATCCGGATATGGACACAAATATGTGTGGATTCCACCCGAATTCGAACCGTTGCCTTCTCTAATACCCCCTCCGTCCCAATTTTATTGTATGGGTGAATTTTTCACAAGGTTAAGTTAATGCTTTTGACTTCATAAATTTACTGAATTGTCATTTTAGGTTATTTATTTTGTTGGAAAAGTTCAAAAAAGTAAGAGAGGGAGAACAAGCGTATGTAAGTAAGGGAAGAAAAAAAGTCATTAATTAGGTGGACTCCACCATACAATTATGTGTGTGAACAAGGGATAGAAAGGTAAAATGCGTAACTTTCTTAATAGTCGTGCTTATTTTCTTTGATGAGAAAGAAGTGATACGAATGAAGTATATATAGGATGTGAACAACGATTTAGTGCAATTTACACCAAATGATTTATAGGTTTATCAACACTATTATAATGTTTTGTTTATACCATTTCTAGTCATATTCAAGTTATGAAGAAAATAAATGTCTTCATTGAAATACTGTGTTACTATAATTTCGTATGAGTAGTGAAATAAAATTTAGGCCTGATATTTATACTTAACAATATTATATGCTAAGATCTTGTTATAAACAAAATTATAATTTATGACGAGAAAATTCGGAAAGTTATAAGTGTTCATTAAAAGAATGTGTGGTTGGTGCATGATAATAATTAAGTTGTTTGATAAAAGGGGAGAGCACCTAATAGTATTCGTTGTTCGATCCGGTCCTATTCGAGATCCGACTAATCATATATGAACTAGTCAAGTCCAAGTTTGATCGGATTTAAAATAGTTTAGATATGGATTATGACAGTAACACTTGAACGAATTTGGATTCTGATTTGGATAGAGTACATATACATTAGATTATCAATTTGAACCGAGCACATGTCATTTTACAAAAACACCCCCAATAGTTATATTTAATTGCGAATATGCATACTAGTATATAAACTCATTTTTCTGCGCGGTGCCACTAACCTTAGTTTCACAAAACCCATCAACCTTACGTGCAACGAACGAGAATTTATATATAATATCCTTATATGCCGAGTATGATCAGATTTGTGACTGATTATGAATTTATATTGGTGGATTGGGAGTTGTAAAGATTATATTGACATGAATATTGTTGAGAATCAAGGGTGCATTGAATGGACTTAGGCTTGGCGAGGAATTGGGGACGAGGAGGGGCAAAGAAACGGACCAAACAGAGGAGCAAGACGAAGAGGACAAACGAGGGAGTAGCAGGTGTTCGTGCGAACACCACGGGTGTTCGGACGAACAACTATTGGTAGCGGCCAGAATTGTTTCTTTTTTGGTTTTAGCTGGGTTTTTGGTATTTCATTGGGCACAAGTTGTATAGTAGGCCTATATACAGGATATAGTTCGTGATCTACATTGTGTGGGTTGCCGCTCTAGAATTTTGAGAGCGAGGATTATAGGTGAATTCGAGCTGAAAGCGCAGGTGCGAGGATTGGGAGCGGGAAAGAAGCTGCAACACCCCGCGATTCCAGGCCTAGCCCAAACCGCTAAGATGTCCCCCGCACGAGGAGTTTTACCTCATTGTGAATGGAGTAGAACGTCGGCCTCGTACCAAACCATAAAGAACAAAACTTCAAATTTAATTCAAAATCAACTTTATTACAATAAAGGGAATGACCAAACGTGGTCCTTAACATGGAAACTTGAAAACAAACCAAATTATTTGAAAAGAAACAAAAACAAGAAACTAGTGATTTATTCCGTGAGAGCTAAAGTGATTCCTTGATCCAAGCTAGTGATTTGTTTCCCCATAGCATGCAGCGGTGCTAACCTGTGGGTTTTCAAATAGACAAAGCCGACCGCAGTTTTTCCAAAAGTCAGCTTAAGCTGGGTAAGAAATACCTCAACATGTAAACAGATGATTGGGCACATAATTCAAGAATAAGTAAAGGAAAGAGTAAAGGAAAAGAAGATTAAAGCCTTAGATTGAGATCACAAAAGCAAACAAGAAAGGTAAAGGGATAAACTTGGATTTGACATTCCAACTCAATCTTTCTTATTAAATTCCTCTTCTGAAACTTTTCTGGCGGCCACCTGGCCACGTGCCACGGGAAAAGCTAGCTCTACTGCCCCATGAGCCCCAGAAATTAAACATTGTATGAGCAAATGCAGAGTTCCCGGCTGCCTCGGAAATAAATAACTCAGGGTTACTTCGCGGGTCTAACAAACCCTACTTCAACCCGGCAGTTGTGAAAGCCCCTCTAAATATGGCCTTCCCGCCTCAATACTGACCTATAGGACCTTAAGTGTCGACACCCCCTAAAGGTTAGCAACTCCGCTAGAGTAGTACAAGTAGGAACCCCCAAGTCCTCATGGTAGTGTAGGACTATGGGTACCAAGGGTACGCCAGAGTTTGGCTCCCAAAATCTCTTGACCAGAACGTATGGTCTTAAACAAAATAATCACCGAAGTGAGCTAAAGAACAACTCGTACAAGTTATCTTTCACTTTACGTTACTTAGTGTCTTATGAGCATTTCTTGAAAGAAGGTAATTCTCGATCCAAACCAGGTATTCAATACCAATAAAGAAAGCAAGGATTAAAGTGCTAATCAGTTCCAAGATGAACATAACTCGTGTTTTTCAAGAGAGAGATTTCAGTTTCACACTTTGTGCCAAAGTAGACATGATTTTCAGAGTTTCAACAAATGGATAGTACGATAATCAAAACAGTAACAAATTTGGCACATAACACATATTGGAAACTCATTTTGATGGTAGAAGAGTCGAGCATATAACTTACTTGGATTAAAGAAAGCTCCACACACACAAGCAAGCACGAAAACTAGTACTCGTCGTACGGGTTCTCAATGAACTGATCGTCTACGAACCCTACAATAGTCGAATAATCCTAACATTAATACACGACCAATCTCATACAACAAATGCAATTATGCCCTATATGCAAATGCAAAGAATATTTCCCCGACAAGTTCCCAATAGAATACCCCAAATTACATTACGAAACTCTAGTATTACAAAAGAATATATAGTTATGATATTAAAGAAAAATAATAAAACTAACACAATTAGAAGTACGATTTAAACTATTTAAATATACTTAAAAAGCTATTTACGAATAGTTATTAAGAAAAGAGTATAATATTCAAAATTGATATTAATATTAAAGAAAATTTAACTTTACTTGTTAAAAGAGTATATATTTATTTGCATAAAGAAATCTCTAGATAACACATAATGTAAAACTATATAATAACTTAGGAAATATCACTTTTATTTATTAATAAATATTAACTTTTATTAATAAAACTATTCTTGTAAAATTACAATATAAAACAATACCACATTTGTTTTCATATTAAAATAAACTAATTAATTATAATGGTAAGTAATAGACAAAACACAAGATATAGAATAAAATAGCCAAATAAATATTAAAACAGTTTCTAGTTAACACTAGGCCTCCCCAACGTTTCTGAAAGTTACAACAACCACCCCAAACAATTTCAAAAGATGTCGAACTACCCCACAAATCAGTTAAACCATTTGAACTCAATCTTCTTCTTCTCCTTCGCCTTACAGTGAGGGGTACAACACAAAAGTACAATCCAATTACCACCTATAAACATGCTTGACAGGGAATCGTGAAATCAGGAGTGAACGAGAACAACAAGAGGAGGTTCTAGGTGTTTACCGAATGAAGACGAAACAGGGGAGAATGACGCGGCGACGGTGGTGCTCGACCAAGTTGTCGTCGCTGCTGCTACTGCTACAATAAGGGTCGCCGGAAAAGGAGATGGCGACCGGAATTGACGAACAGGGGGGACGGCGAAGCAGGGGAGGAGACTCGCCGCTGGGTTCCCGATCGGAGCTGGGTTTCCGTCGGGTAGGAATCTGGGTCGGCGCAGAAACAGAGCCGGCGAAGGCTCTGGTTGCTCTCGGTGGTTCGTCGGACGAGAGAGGGATGAGAGGCGAGTTGGGTGGCTGCTGATCTCGCCGGAGATTGAGCAGGGGGCAGAGGCGGTGGTGTTGTCTGGCGGTGATTTCTGAAAACAGGGGCTGGGTTGCTTCCTTCGGCAAAACAGAGTGTGGGTGAGAGGGATAGCTAATGAAAGAGAAGAAGAGGTGAGTGTTGATTTAAGGTTGACAAGGCTGAAGTTGAGGGTATCGTGTGGGGTTCGTGGGAGGGAAATGGTGAACGTTGAGGAAAACGACGAGGAGAAATCAGAGAGGGTTTTTGTTCTTCCGTTGGAGTGAGAGAGAGGGGTGAGTGGGTTTACACCCACTTTTGAGAAAAGACACTTTAACCCCCACGATCACGTTTAGGAAACTACAAAATAACCCCCACAGTTAAATAAGAGATAAATCCTAACTCCAACTTTAGGAATATTACACTAAATACCCTATTAGAAGAAATAGGGGTATTACATCACCTTCCCCTTAGAACAACGCTCCGTCCTCGAAGCGTAAAACAATAACTCTCTAGAGAAAACATTTTGCCTATATGCATGATGCAAGGATGAAACTAATGCACAGTAAGACGCAAGGATCATACTAAAAGCGAGCAACATATAGAGTGTTTCAGAAGCCCCTCCTAGGAGTTTTAGGTGATCTAGATCTAAACTACCAGATCCGTTTCCGATCGGGTAATCCGTCAAACACAAATTAGATCGGATCCGGGTCGAATTCTCATAGAACCACAAAAAAAAAAAATACATAACAATAACATCAAGACAATATTTGTTTCCATGTCAATATAAACTTTACAACTCCCAATCTGACAATAAACAATATAAAGCCATATTCAGTCACAAATCCAATCAAACTTAGCATATAAGAAAGTTGTATATAAATTATTGTTCATTGCACATAAAGTTGATGAGTTTTGTGAAGTTAGGGTTAGTGGCACCGCGCAAAAAAATGAGTTTTATGCTAGTATGCATATTTACAATTAAACATAACTTTTGGGGTTCTTTTTTTTCTTTTTTTTTTTAAATGACATCTAATCGGGTCAGATTGTCAATTCGATGTGTCTGTAGTCTATCCAAATCAGAATTCAACTCCGTTCAGGTGTTACCGTCATAATTCATATCCAAACTATTTTAAATCCGATCGAAATTGGACTTCACCCGTTCGTATATGATCACTCGGATCTCGAATATGACCGGATCGAACACCGAATACTATTAGGTGATCTCCTCTTTTCTCAAACAACTTAATTATTATTATGTACCAACCACACGTTCTTTTAATGAATACTTCTAATCTTCCGAGTTTTCTCGTCATAAATTGTATGTTTGTTTAGAGCAAGATCTTAGCGCATAATATTGCTAACTGTAAGTACTTGGTCCAATTTTAATTTTCGCAAGACATACAAAATTGTAGTAACCTTACAAGTGAGATATTTTACGCACCAACACCACAGTCTTTATGTGAACACATTTATTTTCTTCATTATTTGCATGTGATGGGGAATTGTTTAATATAATAATTTTGCTAAACTATAAATAATTTTTTTCTAAAAAAAAACTATAAATCATTTGGTGTAAATTGCACTAAATCGTTGTTCACATCTTGTATATATTTTGAGAAACTTATTCACAAAACGGTTTATAGACTTTTATTGAGAAATTGCTGTTGTTAGACTTTTATTGAGAAATTGCTGTTGTTGTCAACCGAGTTCGAACTCAAGACCTCATGCAGAGTCTTCTAACGTTCTATTACTTGAGCTATCATTATAGCTACAACCGGTTTATAGACTTGTTGTTCATAGAACCATTATAATTTATGAGATTTTGACCAAACCGGCCGAGGAGACGGTTTCATCATGAACCGGATCAGCGGCTGATTCACTTCTCTCATTGGATCGAAAATGTTTTTTTTTGTTGTTTTTTTTTTTTTTTTTTTTAAATAGATCGAAAATGTAATAGAGAAATGTGTAGTCGTTGAACTCTCCTAAAAAAGGGGAAAAAAAAATCAACTGAACCGGCAATAAACTAAGAGGGTTGGATGAGGCCGGTCCGTGACTTGCAGTGCCAGTAGGCCTTAGGTTTGAGGGAAGGAGGACGAGGGAGGGATAGAGAGAATAGGAATCTAGAGAGAGAGAGAAGAACAGAGCAAAGCAATTGGCTCAGCTGGCGTTACTGTTATTAAGTCTCTGCTCTGGTTTCCGCAAGTCTCTGAACACAGACAACTCACGAGAGAGATAGAGAGAAGAGAGAAGGGCACACGCCAGACTGAATCCGTCTTGCTCCTCCGCCGTCAGATTAGCTCTCTGATCTCGCCAAATTCCCTTTCTCGCCGGAGGTGAGCACTCATTTTCCTCAATCCACAAATCAATTCATCTTGCTGGACAAGTATTTTAGGGTTTTTGAGGCACTTGATTGGTCATCCATAATCATCTGATTAACTCCAAATTAGTACCCCAAGGGTTTCAAGAATTGGATACACATGTTGGGGGCTATCTTTGTGTTTGATGTCTCCGATTGCTTGAAGTGTGCTTCTCTCCAGTAATTCATTGTGCAAATTCATGTTTAGCTGCTATCTGCAATGGGTTTGTTCGTGTTTTTACTATTTAAGTTGGGTGAATTGCCTTTTTCATATCGTTGCCCATTTTTCCTTGCTTTATTAGTGGACACCATATTGCATGGAGTTGTTCTATATGGATACTTCACTTTTCTGTTAACCTTATTTTGTTGTTGAATTGTCTTCGCCGTCTCTGTAGTTGCACAGTCATTTCTTTTTCTTGGGTACATTGATTTGTTGTGAATCTTGTGATGCTTGTAGAGGTTTCCTGGTCTTGTGGGAGTAAAACGTGATCCCTGGTTATGTTTACAGTTAAATAGCAGTCTATGAAGATAACGTTGTTAATTGATGGAAATGGCAACTCAATCTCTTGGCTTACCCTTATCAATTTTGTTTAGTGTTTAGGAGCTACCTCCTGTGAAACATGTATCTTCTATCAACCCAAAAAGATTAGTCTAAGTGATAAAGGGTGACACGTGACAATAAGATTGAGAACAATTGGAAGTGAAATGTTGAGAAATTATGCCTGTGGTCCTCGTGAGAAGCTGAATAAACATCAATTTCGAAACACTAACGGGATGGTTATTTCAACTGGTTTACAAAACTTTACAACTCCTGCAGTCCACACCGTAGCTGCACTGAATGTATTATCTTTTTATTTTCTCTGACCGTTCACCCCTACTCTGAAGAAGTAATCAGGTTGTAGGAATAGGGACCTAAATTACATACGTAGGCCTGACCTTTCGACTAGAATTAGATGCCCCCTTTTCACAGGACTTGGCACTTATAACTTGTGCAGGTTCTTATCGGGAGACCCCAAAATCTGTTCCAATCCGAAACCTACTCATGAGCTTCTCCAAAAGGAAGACGGAGGCACTAGACTAAAATCTTGATATGCACAAAGATTCCACGATGTAACATTCTGTGGTGGAAAACCTTTTCGTAGATATGCACCTGCGGTTCAATTGTGCCCACGTCAAGTCAATGCCCATACTTCTTAGAAGATACGTAGTTTCCAATACACTTTATCATATATAAGGATGATAATGAGGATAAGTATGGGCAGGATTCTATTCATCGCACCATCTCCGTTGACTTCTTGTTTATCTTTTTCCTGCCTGCACTCGTTCCTTATCATTCTCCCTGCAGACCCCTATTGGTGCTGTTTAAATTATGCCCAAGGAGTTACTATAGCTCTCTATTTGAATGTAAAATGGAAGAAGCTTATACTTTCTTGACTGTCTTAGTTCTTCATACAATAGCCAATACAAGAACCTTCTTTCAAAAGCAAAATACATAGCATATCCTTAGGAGTTTAATGCAATTTTCAAAGGTTAGGTTACTGAAAGATTCATGCATATATTAGTGTCTATTCACAATGATATAACTAAACAGAAAGAGGAGGTATTGTGTGGCGACAAAGAGAAATTCGTACACCCTTAGATCTCTTCCATTCGGTTCTGGCATCGACTCATATCCGTTTAGACATACTACCCTGGACCCTGCCATGTTAAGTTTGCACATAATGTGTGGTTCTTGCTTTAGATGTAACCTCCGTACACAATGCTTTTAACATTTTCCTCCTAGTACAAAGACATGCCTAGAGACTAGTTCACTGATCATAATATTCAGCCACAAAATCAAACTTAAGCCATCTATCTATAGTCTATACTTTTCAGTAGGTAAATAGGCTGGCAGTCTCCCCTCTCCTAGCTCCATTAGTTTAGTGAAGAACGTTGAAATTCTCTTATAACCTTATCTCGAACTTAATAGTCATAAAGAACCTGCAACTTATTCTCTGAAGTAAAGAATACCCAGAGATCTTGGATCGGTGCCATGTTAAACCATCCACTCAAGTATCCTCCTCTTCAGCAGTTACTATATACTCATTCAGTCATTCTGTTAAAAAAGTAGCTCTGGATTTGTTGAACTTAACTGTACAACATCTTGTAGAAGTCACAACATCTTCAACATCTTTATCTAATGCTATTCCATACTCATTTCTAACTGCCCTATAAAGCTATACCTTCTCTAAGAACTGGCCATGACATGACATTTTAGGTTCTTGATTTGTTACCTCTTTCCGGGTTAAACTGGGAAAAGAGTCAAAAGACTAGCTGAGTGAGTTGAGTTGAATTGTTATCTAAGCCATATTATTTGGCCTTTTGCCTCCGAACACATTCCTGTTTGAATAATATATATTTCCTAGTTCACCGTTGAACTTGAGCCCTTCCCTCCAGAAATTTTCCTCCTCAAAAATGAATATCATCCCTTTGCAAGAATGAATCTAAGATATGCTGAATTTATTTGGTTGGTATAATGATATGGTTGAGTACTTGGAAAAGAACGAACTGGAAAAACAAAAGAAGCATCAAAGTTATTATTAAAGATGTGAGTTCTTTTAATACAATTACTACTACATCTCTTTTTTCGGCAAATTATGTATATGATATGCATATACATAATTTACTAAACGAACATTAAAATGATCTTTAGTAGAAATAGTATGTCTTGGGAGAACATTTGTATGAGATCATGTGTTGGAAAAAAGGGTCTGCAGGAAAATGGTCCATATAGCTGACCAATCCCTTTAAGCTGGAAAAGCTCTTTGACAGATTTTGCGAGAACTCCTAGACACAAAATCTTATACTTTTTTGTAAACTACAAGTATACTCTTGCCTTTTCTTAGCAGTTGAGATGTTTATGAGTCATTTTAATTCCCTTGCTTTTAGATTCTTTCTTTTCCATTTACATTTTATTCGCATAGGTCTTTGGTTTTCTCTTCCAAATCTAATGCAAACTTGTTCTGCTTGAGGTAGTGTTTCATTATGTATACTAGTTCTATAGAGTTTTCTATTCTGGGCAGTTTTTGGCTATATTTCTTTGTTATGTTCTATTGTTGGAATTTGACTTCGCTATTTTCTTCACTGCAGTTCTGGTATCAAGGGTCCACATTTAGGAAAAAACCTCGCTGCAGGCCGGGGTAAGATATTATTACCTTCTTCCACTTGTAACTTCGTCCACTTGTAACTTAAGCACAACATTTTAGGCTTGACAATGTCATTGCAGGGCTTCCTTTATGGGGTATAATTTGTCATTAAGAAATTATCATATAGTATTAATCGAGGCTTAAAGATCATGTTATAGCCTCATTTATTGGTGTTAGAGAATTACTTACTGCCCGTGTTTGCGGCTTCTTTATGTGGTTTATCGTAAAATCGGTAGTCTTTGATCATTAACATAGTGTCCATGCACAGGTACGAATTGCCTAAACTCTGCCGGCAAGTTAATGCTTTCCGTCCAATCTACATTTCAGTCTAGAGGTGATTCCCGCTAACTCAATGATGGCTTAAAGTAACACATCTCTGGATAATATTACATGTCATGGCCCGGAAGGGAAATCAACATAAGAATGGTTTAGATCGCAATTCATCAAACCACAAGAAAGAAGTTCCAGATTCAGGTTTTGGATCGCCAAATTCAAAACGGAAAGGAAAGTTGAGCCAGAGAAAGGTGGTAAGTGAGGAAGAACCACAAAGTCTTGATGGGTCAAATGCAACTGTTTCAGAAACATCAATTCAAACTGATCATGTAGTTGATGGGGAAAAGAGTGAGCTCAAGTCCAAGAAATTTACGAGAAAAGACAAACAAAGTATGGGTGCATCGCAGGGTGTAGAGCATCCATTGACCTCTGACAGGGATTCAAGAGATTGCATAGAAAATTTTTCTGAAACAGAAGCTTCTGGATCAAAAGGAGAAAGGGGGAGACCACCTAGTAGTAATCGAGGTTCAAAGTATTCGAAAAGAAGTTCTGGTCGCCTTGCAAATGGTTTGCGAAGATATGATATGATGAGCTATATAGAGTCTTCTGACGCTCTCATATTAAGGCGTTTGAGGATTTTAACTTTGTCCATCTTGGAGACGGCTTCCAACTTCATGGAGAGACATAAGCCATTGTTTATCTCGCTAACCACTCATGTATCACGTGTTGTTTGTTATACTAGACAGAAGATCGAATATGCATATCCAATTGTCTTGAAATGGCTCTTGAATTTAAGGAACACTGCTCAGAAGAAGGTCGTATATGCATATCCAATTATCCTGACATGGCTCATGCATCTAGTAAACATAGTGCTTCTTTTGGGAATGTTGTGGTTGGACTGTGCTCTCAGAGGTGTCGACTCTTTTCTACGTATGGGTACAACATCCTTCTTCTCGGTCATATGGTGCAGCATTCTGTCAATTACTGCAATGGTCGGAGTTTCCAAATTTTTAGTGGTCCTGGTAAGCCTTAGTTACACCTTTACTTTCACATTCTTTTCTTCAATTTAGGATTAAAACGTTTTTGACCTAACCCTTTTAACTCTCCTTGCTTGCTTATGTTTTATGTTACTTTAGTTTCTGTCTATATTTCTTGAAAAAATATTTGTGTTTATTCAGGTCTTAAGTACTTTAGCTGGACTTTTTCTTGGGCTCACCATTGCAGTTTTCATAATCGGTACTACTGGAACTGCTTTTCTGTGGTTTTATGGAAGTTTTTGGACAACATCTCTTTTCATTGGCGCTGGAGGTAATCATTTTCACCGTCTTTTAGATTCTACTAAAATCTTCTGTCTATCAATGTTTAGTTCTATTACTGAGACGGTCTGTTTTTTTCAAATGTCAGGGTTGGCCTTCATGTTGAGCCATGAGCGTCTTGCTTTGCTAATAACTACTCTATACTCTATATACTGCGCATGGGTGTATGTTGGCTGGCTTGGATTACTTTTAGCTATGAACTTGTCTTTTGTCTCAAGTGATGTTCTGATATTCTTCCTGAAGAACAGTATGAATGATCATAGGAGGCCTCATCAATCCCATGAACAACCAGATGGAATGCACAACCAACCGGGCTTCTATGCTCAGTCAGAGTCCCCTGAAACTGCTTCTGATCCATCAGCTGACCGTAGCCCTGGAATACCTTCAACCAGTGGGAATGATTCAGAGTTGACATCTGAAGATGAAGTTATTAGGCTGTTAAATTGTACAGATCATTATTCTGCTTTGGGCTTGTCGCGGTATGAAAATGTTGATGTATCTATACTGAAGAGGGAATATAGAAAAAAGGTCAGTTATATATTTACCTGCAGTAGATGAACATAGTCTGAATGGGTTATGCCAATGTCATTTCAGATGCTTTCTGAATCTCTCCGTGTGTAGAAATGAAATTCTGCTTCATGTGAAATTCAGTTGTATGTATTCTAAGCATTTCATGATATGGTCCTCAGGCAATGTTGGTCCATCCTGATAAAAATATGGGCAATGAAAAAGCTGCAGATGCGTTTAAGAAGCTTCAAAATGCATATGAGGTGTAATGCTTTCCCATTTACCTATCTCTCTTCATTTTTTCCCATTCCATTTATTAAGAAGATAATGTTTACCCTTAAGTGACCAATTAGTATGATTCTTGTCATTAGGTTTTACTTGATTCTTTGAAGCGGAAAACATATGATGACGAGTTGAGGAGGGAGGAGGTGCTGAACTATTTCCGCAGATTTCAGAATACCCCTCAAAAGGTTGATGTTATTTTAAATTGTCCTTAAATGTCTTCATAGCAGGAGCTCACGTGCATCTTTGTGGTATCCAATATTATTCCATCAATATGCATGCATTCTAGTACAAGGAATACTTTCTGTACAACACTAAATATTCTTAACTCACATGTCAGATTTTAAGATACTCTTTTGCATCTTTTATAATCCACTATGAGTTGATACTTATCCATTACCCCATCATCACCAGGGATGTGTTAAATTTTGTTATGGTCCCCACTTATTTGTTTATTGTCCTGCTGTTGCCTATCAGCTCCCATGGTTGTCTTTGGGCAATAGTTAGTATTAGTATTAGTCACCATGATCTTTGGCTAATGCTGTAGTCTTTGAATAGTTGCCGGTGCCGCTATAGGCTGTGCTTAGGGTTGACTTCTGTTTATTACTCCCTCCGTCCCATTTTATTAGTCCACGTTTCCTAAAATGGGTATCCCACTTTATGTGTCCACTATCCATAAAAGTTACTTTTTATTACTTCCCACCATACCCTCTTTTCAATTCTTACTGATGCAGGGAGATCCTAACACAACTTATTGGGTTTACTCTTTTAATGTTACTGATGCAAGAGCATTCTTAACAACCAAGTATACTAGTGCGTCCCTGCAAATGAAGCTTTTCTTTCCAGACTTTAACCTGCAGCTTTTGTATCTCTTTAGCTTATTACTTAGCCCCGAAGTAAGCTATGTTGTAAGGTTATATGTGTCTTTTGGTAATTAGGGTGACTGTTGTATTGGTCACTATCAATAGAGCTGTTGATGACTGCCTCTAGAAGTTGAATTAAGCATTGAACCTTGTAAGGTAAAGAACCTAGAGTTCTATTGGGTTTTAGCCCTAGAAACCGAGAGTTTCTTCGGTTCCCACTTCACTTTGTTCAGATTTTCCTCTAAGGTGTACTTTGCGTTATTGTAGCATCAGATTGTGCAGAGTTGCAATTCTGAACTACGTTGCTTACTTTTTCACTTCCCAATAAAAGTACCACATAAAGACAAGACGATATAGTAAATCTCACAAGTCGAAAGCATCTCCTTAATCCACGTGCAAAAGCAACATGTACTAATATAATGGGACCGAGGGAGTAGTTGATTACAATACTGTTTGCTTGGTACTCTTGCTTTATGTCTTTTGGTAAGAGCTACTAATAGTGACCTCGAAAATCATGCTCTTACTGGCAGTTTTTGCATCATATACTTCTCATTTCATAAATGTGGCTTTTAATTCGACATACATTGTGAATCTACTATGTGTGAACTTGTTTTGGGTTATCAAGTATAATGTAGAATCTCAAACTCGGTGATTTCTTGAGCTTTCAAAAGCTAGCTTACTAAAAAACATCAGCTAGCTTACTAAAATCCCATACCAAGTCAATCCTGATGTAGTGACGTACCGTGTACCCTGAGGGCATTTTTGTGTTGAGCTTAGCATGGAATTGGAATAACAAGGAAGCATCCATTGCCAAGCCGGTGCTTGGTAGAAAAATAAGCCTAATATTAATTATCCTGGAGTCATTTTTTCATCTCACAAATAAGGGACAATCCAATTCCTGGTACCCTCAGGTCCTGTACAGACTAGTGTAAGGATTAGTATTGTGCCCTTCCCCTTTGCCTTAAATATTTAGTCCTCTCAACTTCTCCAATTGGAACATTTGATGACAAAGGAGATACCAATGGGCATGGCTGTCTCGGGTCCCATCTTGCCTTTCTGGTTACTTCCTCTCTTGATCCTTTCTTTTACTTTCTCTAAAAAAGTATTTACGAAAATCAAAGCTTAAATCTTCAATCGTTTGATTGACCTAGCGTGGCTGTTCCATTTTTAATATTTATGTGGTGTCGGTACTAGGTTCATCACTTAGTAAAAACAGTGGTCTGTGTGTTTAATTCATCATGTCTGATGTAATTGGTTTTGTTCATGGACTAAAGAGTATGGCTAATCGTGATGGTTAACTTATCGTTCTGGTGGAAATTTGTTAAAGATGGTGGATACATGAGATTGAGATACACTTTTCAACATTTAACTACCTTGCAGTTTAGGTAGGCTGGCACTGCAATACATGCAGTATGAAATTTAACATATAACTCCACGCACAATCGAAAGTGCTGACACCGCGTTCCAAAATGACAGCATCGGATGTCGAAATCTTGGAGCGCAATGTTAGCAAATTTCAAAATTCTGGATGTCAGCACTTCCGATAGTCCGTGGATTCAAATGTCAATTTTCAAACTGCATGTATCGCAGTGTCAGCCGACCTAAACTGCAAGGCAGTTAAATGTCGAATCTTCCATAAGATATATTAAGTTCTTGTCGTGAGGTTAAAAGTTGAGGCTAAAAGGTTTGGTTGGTGAAAGGGGCGTTATTGGAGATGGTCTTTACTGATTTGCAGGTTTCTTTTTGGTTTTGTATAGGTAAACTTATGTTAGGTAAACTTCGATTTAATATCATATTACACACAACCAAACACCATCTTTCACTTACATCACTATTAGTCCCAGTCCCAGCATTGTCAATCTATCACTACATATCCGGAGAATGAGCAAGTCATAAAGTATTTGGTCATTGTATTTTCTGCTTTTTATCTTAGCCAGAGGTCAAAACCAGGTCTAGAAAAGTTTGGAATAATTTATCTTTTAGTTTTTTTGTGGCATTAGCAGTTCCTGATGTCTGTGCCTGCATCATAGATTGATTGTTCTGGAGCTCCTGAAATCTATGACTCTGTTCGTTGTACCTTTGAGGCATGTCTACCATTATAAAGCAGTAAATTATTTTGCTGTCTAGTTTGTTGACTGTAAGTACCTAGAAGCCTGGAATCTATGTTTATCCTTTCCATGCTCACCAATGTCTATGAAGAGAATATGGATAGATGGAGTTCTAATTTCCATGGACAAATCTATTGTCGTTTCGTTGTTCCATAAATGTGGTGCGCATACGTTATAATGAAAAAAATTTAGAAGACTGCAATTTTGGTTTTACCAATCTCCTAATCATTTATTCCTTAGTGTGTACATAAATTCGTCCATCTTGCTAATACTTTTAGCTATTGTTGATGCCAGAATGGACGACATGGCTTCTTTGCGCCTGGATTTGCTCGTACAGAAAGCGATGACTACGATCCTTTTGGAGAGTCTAGGCGGATTGCGTGTAAGAAGTGTGGAAATTTTCATGTCTGGATACACACCAAAAAAACTAAATCTACTGCAAGATGGTGCCAGGTTTCTAGTTTTTCCTCTTTGGCAAATAATTACAGTGGGCTTTTAAACAGTTTTCGTCTCTGGCCTGCTCCACCTTTCCAGATGTCATTTGATGTGTTGCTAGAAGAAAGTAGTTTAACCTAATTAATTTCTTTGCTGTAGGACTGCAAAGATTTTCATCAAGCTAAAGACGGAGATGGGTGGGTTGAACAATCTACCCAACCATTCTTATTCGGAATGCTGCAGAAGGTGAATTTTTTGGGTCAGACATTCTGTTTTCGAGCTGTTGCTGAATTGAGGTCCACTCATTGTGATCATTTTAATGTACTCATTTCATTTTAAAATGATGGTGTAGGTTGATGCTCCTCGGGCATTTGTTTGTGCTGATAGCAAGATATATGATGCAACTGAATGGTATATCTGTCAGGTAAAAAGATTTTTCTGATTGAGCTATGTGATTGTTATTCTTCTCTGTCCATAGTCTATTTGTTCGGAATGAGATAGCAGTCAAGCAATCAGAATAGAAACTTATAGGAACATTCATAGTGGATTTAGGTTCTGGTCAAGTCAACAAAGAGTTTTCTGCTTTATATCTTGTATGTGATCCATTAAAGTGGGCGGTGCTGTCTAGTGTCTGTGTGGTACCTGCTTTGTGAAAAAAAAAGGTTCAATGAAATAGGTACGGGTAAACATAACAACCCATGTTCATCTGAACGGCTGTTTTTAAGACAAAAGCAATTGTAAACCAAGGAGTAAGTTCATGGTTTTTAGAGGGTCAGTATTTCGGTTGTGGGACAGGATTGGACTTTTGAGTTTGTCAATTTAGGTTTGCTGAATCTCAAAAAATAACATAAAAATAAAATTGGGTTTACTGGTTCAAGAGCGTGTTGTGCTTGTAATGGCCCAACTGACCCGGTATAGGTCTCTGCTTTATATGCATAGTTGTTAAAGCTGGAACGGAGATCGAACCGGTCAGAACTGGGTAATCAGCGATTTTCGAAGCAAGGGTTCACTGGCTTACTGTTTCAATTGAATTAATACATTTATCTAAGTTAGTAAAGTTATATAGAAACTGAAAAAGAATGTTTACAGAGGAAATGACGGGTCAATCTTATAACTTACACGGCGAGAGGAGTAAAACTGCTAAGCCAAACTATGCTAAGAAATCCATGAAATGTAACAGATGATCAACTGAACTCAGCGGCATGCAGGTTGGCCACTCCAATTGAACTATGCTAAGAACTGGGTAATCAGCGATTTTCGAAGCAAGGGTTCACTGGCTTACTGTTTCAATTGAATTAATACATTTATCTAAGTTAGTAAAGTTATATAGAAACTGAAAAAGAATGTTTACAGAGGAAATGACGGGTCAATCTTATAACTTACACGGCGAGAGGAGTAAAACTGCTAAGCCAAACTATGCTAAGAAATCCATGAAATGTAACAGATGATCAACTGAACTCAGCGGCATGCAGGTTGGCCACTCCAAGTACAGCTGAAGGATAAGCCTCGTAAAGCATCTGACATACAAACCGAAGATTTCTCTTACACGATAACCGAAGGAGCCAACCGCCAAACCTTCCGCCTCTCTATCCACCCGCAAACCTCTCTAAGCAATCAGAAACTCTGTAATCGTGGCGGGAGCAGCTCAATAAATGCTAGATGTCGATAGAACCAGACACAGAAGCCAGAAAGACCGCACAGTGTCACAATGAAGCAGAAGTTTGTTTACCGATTCTGAACTGAACTTACACACACAACACCAATTGACTAACCTATGATGACGCCGGACCAAGTTGTCAATTGTCAAGATCATGTCATGCGCTGCACACGCGCCCCACACAAAGAGGAATAGTTAGATGGAACAGTAAACATGCCATTTGGAGAAGGGCGCCGCTCCAAAGAATCTGATCCCCCTGGCAGGGTTTCAATATGTTAAATATTGCTGAAAAAGTTTAATAAAGTCCTGGACCTTAGTCATCCAAGTATAGCCTAAATCTAATTTCCCACTCTCCTCTACCTGGCTCCCTCCTGGATTGTAGCACTAACTCACTAAAACCTTAGGGTCCTCAGCTATACGATAAAGAGTAGTAGAAAGCTGGAGACACAGAGAAACTTCACCCACTCACACCTCTCCTCGCAGATTAAAACAAGATTCCCTAGACCAACCTTAATTACCCTCTCCTCGAACCTATCCAAAACTAGCATCACCCTCCTCCGAAGACTCTCGCCCTAGACTGAACCGCCACAGCCACTTCCTTAGTAAAGCCTAATAAGTTTGTATAAATTTGTAGTTACGATGAATTATGGTAAACAGAGTAAGAAAATGAAAGGTGTATGTGGATAATAAAGTGCATGCTGGATAATAAAGTGCATGCTCATGCCTTGTGAAATGAAGTTCGATTCAAATACAAAATAAATATATTGAATACTGAAAGTATAATAGAAAGGGAGTTTTGATACTTTAGAAAGTAATCTTGAAGAAAACAAGAATATGTTGTACAAATAATGGTGTGGGAACTTACAGTGCATTTATATGATTGTGTGTGTGTGTGTGTGTGTAAACCATTGACTTCGGTTGATACAGAATTTTACACAGAAGGATGACGTAGGTTTAAGTATTCAGTGTTCTCAACTTATTCTTCTGGGTTTGAGCTTGCCTTGCAGTAATTTCAGGTTGATCTTTAAGAATTAAGACTATGGTTTGTTTTTTGCTGGTCCAGTTCCATTACAGATTAAAATAACTATCATTGAGCTAAAAACGAGACTTGATAGTTTGGTAGGCGAGCAGATACTTTTCAAGAAATAGACAACTTACTAGACTCCAGATCTAGGAAGCAAGTATGCTTACTCCTGGAGTCCTGGATACTGCCCTGAACATTGGATTCCTGGATGCCCCAACTCTTCCATGATATTTTTCCAACTCAACAAGTGTGATATCTTCCCTTTTCCTTGTCTAATCCTCGACACTCTAGGGATGCGTGGGGATGTAAGAAGGCGTCCAGGGCGAGTTGGAAAATCCCTCCCCAGTAGTTGCAATGACCAAGGAAAAGAAAAGAAGCAAATCAAAGAAGTGAAATATGGTTGTCCTTTGATTTTTAGTTAAGCCTCAAAAAGTGTTTGCTTAGTTTCTATTTGACCTATTGTTGATGGATCAACCAACTTGACATTTTGTCTTAGTTTATTTATAAAGATTAACTTTCTGAGGCCGTCTCCTCGTTTCACCCACACCCCATTTTTTCAAAAACCGGCAAGTTACCACTGAACTGGTTTTCCATAAATCTGCTGTCTGCATCAGCCTTCCCGATTCATAGTTGCGGATATGTAAAATGGTTCAGACTTGAGTGAACCATTGTAGTCTATGTTATAGTGAGTTTTATGCTCTGCTAATTTGGTTACATCTGTGCTCATCATCGTGAGAAGTTGCTTATTGCTTATTGTTGTTTATTCAGGGTATGCGATGTTCAGTGAATACTCACAAGCCTAGCTTCCATGTCAACACGAGTTTAACTCCAAAGCACGGTACTGGTAAAGGAGCTAACCCAGGCCAGAGGGGAGGAGTTCCAATGCCATCAAACATGGAAGAAAACATGACAGAGGAGGAATTCTTCGAGTGGTTACAGAATGCCATGCAAGCTGGTGTGTTTGAAAACTTTCCATCAGGTGGTCCTCCCGATGAGAGCCAATCAGCCAGGTCCGGTGGTAATTTTCCCAAGAACAGTGGCGGCAGTGCGAGCAGCAGCAAGCGGAAGAAGAAAGGAAAGAAGCAAAGGTGAGAGCATTTTAGTGAGTTATCTCTCAACCTAGGGTAAAATACATACCAGCCTGATAAATAGAGTTGATAAGGACTTGTTTGAGAGTCTGTATTTTTTCTTCTTTTACTTTTTTTCGGTCAAGAGGGAGGCCCGAGTGAAAGTAAGTTGACTCGGCTAATTGTACAAACAGTTTGGTCGGAGACTACTACTGTGCCCCCAGTATTAATGCTAACATTGCATTTGCAGACTTTCTTTGTCTGTCTTTGCGGTGTATCCTCCACTTGACCACTTGTGTACTACTATTTCTATGTTGTTAAAGGAATATACTAGCAATTTGTGGCAATATTGGAACTCCTTTGTTGAGTTCATTTACTTTCCATGAAATGCAAAGTTGTCAACCACGTCAAGCTCAGCCCCCCTCTCATTGTTTGGAAACTTTTTTGTCTTCAAAAGAGAAGAAAGAAAAAGAAAAACTGTCTTCGCTCTAAAGAGATTGGGAAAACCGTCTTTTCTCTAAAGAGATTGAGCGATTAATAATGTTCGCTCCAAGAACAAATAAAATAAAGTTCCTGATTATATGAGGCTCGCAGAAGAGGAGGGGTTTGCCAAGGGCAAGACTGGTGTGCACGGGAGAGACGAAAATTGTGTAATGGTGGTGGTGATTTTGCAAGTTGACTTCATGGAGGGGGCTTCGAATGCTCTATCACTGCGCTAACATCTCATTTGTGGAATTGTTTATGTAGTACATCTAAAAGGGCAACAAAATAGACTAATAGAGCGTGACGACTTAAGAACCGTATGTGAGTGAAGTTGCTTTCTGCAACTTGTAGTATTTTCAAAAACTAGCTTTATCGTTCATTATACGTGGTGACTAACTCGTGTCATATAATCTGGTCCTTCTCCGAATCACTTAAGCATAGCAGCTGAGTTAACCAAATACCGAATCATTCTAGTAGTTTCCTACAATATTTTTGCAATAAATAGCAGAGAACTAGCGGTTGCGTTGACCGCCTCCCTCTCTTTCTCTCTGGTTTATTTGGAGAAACCGCTATAACACTAACATTCCTTGATGCGTGATAAGGAGCTCGCCAGCCTTTCTGCCGACGAGTTCTCTAACGATTCCCTCTTTGCCGCTTGTGCACTCCTAAGCTTTATAACGAAGTGGGTTCATTATGAGATTTTGAGATGATACAAATGACTATAGAGATTAGGTTACAGTTGTTTTGTCTGAGTTTGCTATTGTTTCTTGTCAGCGTGGGCTATGTAGTCTTGTGTGGGGCTATAGCCCCCACTCAACTTTTAAAAATTGCATTTTATCATGTATTTTGTCTACTAAATTCATTTTAGCCCCACTAAAATTAAACAGTAACCCATATTATTTAGGTTTATTCATCAAATGTTCACTTATTAAAATTTAGCCCCCACAGTCGTAAAATTATGAATCCACCACTGCTTGTCGGCAAACTTGATCTGATATATCAATGATATAAGTGTTTAAATGTTAAAGCTACACATCGCAATCCCAACGGGGCCAATAAGATCAATGTACCATGTACATGGTCCACCATTAATATGATAATTCATTTTTAAGTGATAGATCAATGTAAAATTGTGACTATGTTGGGAGTCCGGGACACAACTAAGACACTAAGTTAGTAAATATACTATTGTAAGAAAAAAATAGTACACATAGTATTTTTATTTCAGCCGTTATTGTTACTTTTTTTTTTTTAAGAATAGTTATTGTTACTTTCTATTGCCTTGGTGTTGTGTGTGTGATCTTTTCTAATGAGATGTTGGTTCTTTCGCCATACATTAAGAATGCCAAGGTGACTAGTTTAGCACGGCAAAGCTCTGACCACTTTCTAGGTTTCTAAAGAAAGAGAGAGTCAGTCGGTCGCTGTTGGTCCTCCACCGCCTGTGTAGTCTCTTCGGAGATGTTCTCCTCATGCTGGCCAGCGGTTTTCCGTCCGAACCCTTGTTTTGTTTCTCTTCTTTTTGGATTTATGATATGTGTTTTGTAGGTCACCAAATGTGGTTTCGACTGCCTTGTTCGTCGGTTTCTCCGACAGTTTTCCGTCTAACTTCTCTGGGTATTCTCCTCACCGTCAAGTTATTGGTGGCTTGTTCCTTGCTAACCAGCTTATTCCATCGTCCTCTACTGTCGATCGATTCATGGAGTCTCCCATTGGCTTGAGTTGTAGACCCTCAAGTTTCAGGGCGTGATGTGAAGTTGTTGTTCTTTGCGTCCAGCAGCTCTTCCGAAGCCTTTGACCCACGACAGGTATTGCCGGCTCCTCACCACCAATCCGCAGCAGTATAGTTCCACCGATTTCACCGTCACCGACCTTGTGTCAGTCGCTTTTGTCGGTCACTCGTCAGTCGGTGTTGCACCACCTCCAACAATAGGATGTGGCTTCATTATTATCTTAAGCCCTATTTGTTTGGTTATGTTTTGTCTTCTTTGTTTTCACAATTTTTTTCAGTAGAAATTTTACCCATATATTTTACATGTTTTTTTCATAAGCCAACATAAAATCGCCTCACATAGTTCTAGATTTTTGGTGGACAGTGTAACACCCCCAAAATGACCAAGCCGGAGGCCCGGGGGGTCTCACTCCGTACCCGAGACAAAGTCCGAATACAAGGACATCTAAAAGTGGATCCCAAGCAAACTAAATTAAAAATTAAACATTTAAAACTTTATTACAATTCAAATGATGCCTCAAACATGGGCGCCCAACAAACTAGTGTATTATTAACTAACCAACGAGTTCTAACTTATTGAAAAGAAATGACTAATTAACTCGGTGATGAATCGCGTCCCCCGCTAAGCCAAATTCTCACCATCTAGACCTGTGGTACAGGAAAAGAAAAGGAAACACCACAGTACAAAGTCAGCAATAAATACTGGCAAGCAAACACCCAAGCATGTAAAATGATGAAGAGACAAGTTTGCAAAACAGTTGTAGCGTAGTGGTTTAATTAAAACACAGCGGAAGTAACATTTGACTCTTATAAGAAAACAAGGGAGATTTCAAGATCGTTATAGTTCACAAAATTCGAGTTCATTATCCAAGTTAGGAGATTTTAAGATCTCACTCTCATCCTTTTCCCATTAATAATCATAAAATCCAAAAATCCACATTTACAATTAGTTGATACGGGGAAGAACCAATCACTTCGCAAGTGATAGCTTGAAAATAGGATTAGTCTGGGACATCTTTTTACCATTGGTTCTAACCCTGTGAGAGTTGAGTTTGCCCATTTTCAGCTTATTTTCCACTTGATACGAGGTAGAAACTTATAGGACATGATTGCAAGATTTGAGTAATTTCATGCATAATTTTGTTTGTTGGATATGATCGCGGGTACATGTTATGATGTGCAGGTAACAGGTGCCGAGAAATGCATGGGATTGACTTGGATTTGGAGGCAGCATATCAAGAAAGCTGAGCAGAAAAGGGCAGAAAATTCCAAGTTGTGCGTTCAAACGCAGGGGAGCTGCGTTCAAACGCACCACATGGCAGCAGGAAGAAAACGGCAGAAAAGAGGCTAAGGTGTGCGTTCAGACGCACAGACCTGCGTTCAAACGCAGGACTCGACTCAGGAGTGTGAAAGACCAAGTTGTGCGTTCAAACGCAGGTGAGCTGCGTTCAAACGCACAAGTCCGAGAGGCCAGAAGACAGAAGAGAAAATTGGTTAAGGCCTGCGTTCAAACGCAGGATATGTGCGTTCAGACGCACTGCGTTTGAACGCAGGGGAGCTGCGTTCGAACGCGCGTGTGTTTCCAGAAGCTTCCAGGACGGGTTTTTTGAGGATAGAACAGGAATTTCGTGCATCAGTTTTGGAGACTGTGGCAATATAAAAGGAGGTGTCCCAGCACAGAATTAGGGTTACACTCACACATCTACAATCATCATCGTAGCAGCCAGTTTCAGAGCAGGATTGGAGCAAAGCAGGATTGGAGCAGCTTTTCAGTATTCAGCCATAAACTTGTTTGATCTTTTCTCTCTTTTATGAAACAGTGTTTTTCAATAATGCAAGCTAGCTAAACCTTTTTCCTAGGTTCTTGGTGAACCTAGGGTTTATGAATTCAGCAGACTGGTTTGTTTGATTTTCAGATGCATGACTAGTTGAAGTCTTAATACAGGATGGATTGTTTATTATCTTGTCTTTGATTTTATTTACATACATGAATGGCTTGATCACCCAGGAGTGTTATAGACAGGATCTGGTGCGCGAGAGTGACCAGTGAAAGTTAGGAAGAAAAGACAGGATTTAGTACTCTGCCTTGATGGACTGAGAGGTGAAGAGAATCAGGGGACTAGCCCAGAAGCATTAGACCAACTGCTAGACGGTTAGGGGGAGACCGAGAGGAGAACCTGTAACCCTAGCAGACTTAGAACGAACCTGCAGATCTAGGTGGACCGAGAGGACCCGAAAATCTGCAGGAGAGTGACAGGTGCATGAGACCGAGAGGAGATTGTACTATTGGTATGCTGGCATAAACAAAACTACCGTGTGTTTCTGAAATCAAATACACCAGGCAAGCTGGAAAGTAACCCTAGGGGATCCTGGGACCTAGATTCTTAGAATTATCGATTTTTACAACTACCACAATTCCTGAAAATTGCTTAAAAGAAAAATAAAATAAGCTTTTCTAAATATTGTTTTATTTACTGCAAATTAGTGAGTAGAATCACATCCCAACCTTCCTCCTTTTTACAAGCTTTGTGTCTAGTTCTATTTCTAATAAGTAAAACTTAAACTGTTCTCGAGGGTTCGACATTCAGAGTCACAAATACGTACTATATATTACTTGATCGTACACTTGCGAAAAAGCAGATAGGTTTACGCTGTCAAGTTTTTGGCGCCGTTGCCGGGGAACGGTTACAGTTTTTCTTAAAAAGACATTAGAATAAGTCTCAAAGCTTTTTCTTTTCTTTTTACGTTTATTTTCTTTTCACTTATTGCTCTTGAATTCTGATTTTCAGGTTATTCTAGTATATGTCCAGATTGCCTAGCAAACTAGTATCACCACTTGAAGATCCCGAAAAACTTTTCAGAGAACAAAGTCGCAGACACCGAGCCGCGATGTCTGAGCACGGAGAAGACGCGCCAACCGAAACAGGAACACCCACAGGACAGCAGCAACGCACTCCAGCACAGATGGATCTTTACATTGAGGAGCTGATAGCAGCAGGCTTTGCTGCCAGGAACAATCAGAGGACTTACAACAGGTCTGGAAGGGCGATAGTCGAAAATTTTGAAGTCCCAACCGGAGGACATCAACCAGCTATCGTAGTGCCACCCATTACAGCAGAGCACTTCGATCTGAAATCATCCACCATTCAGACCGCCCAGACTCATTTTCCTTTCAATGGGAAAGCAGATGAAGATCGAAACGACTTCCTTGGAAAGTTTGAAGACTACTGCAACAAGATTAAGTACAGAGGAGTCGAAGCGGATACGCTAAAGCTAATTCTATTCCCATACTGCTTGTTCGGAACAGCAAAAGACTGGCTGGAAGCAAGACCACCGAGGTCTATCACTACCTGGGAGGGGTGTGTTACTGATTTTTCGGCAAAATTCTACCCCGCATCCCGTGTTATCAAGATGCAGAGTGAAATCTTATCGTTCAAACAGAAGATGGGGGAAACGGTGGTAGACGCATGGGACAGGCTGATGAGACTCGTTAAAAAATGCCCCAATCATGGCTTCGGGGACGCAAAAATTTTGCAGGTATTCTACCATGCTCTTGACAGGGAGAATGCTGACAGGATTGACAGGGAAGCTGGGGGTAACTTTCTATACCATGTGGATAAGGATGTAGCATATGAACTGATGAAACAATTAGCCAAACAGGATACTCGCCTGTTTGATGACCGCAGGCTCACGGCGATGGCAGAACCAGTGGCTGATGACAGGATTGACAATCTCACGAAAGTGGTACAGGATTTAGTTAAAAAGGTGTATACAGAGAAGAAGCCCGTGGCATCAGTGGATGAACCTGACCTCGACGCAGCAATTCTGGAGCTTCAGACCGAAGATGCCAATTATGTTCAGCAGCAGTGGGATCCTAGTCGCTACAGACCAGCCACACGTGACCATCCAGGGTTTCGCTACGGAAACCCCAATGCAGCAGTTTATGCGCCAGGATTCCAGCACAGGCCACAGGCACAACAGACAGCCCCAGCACAGCACGCACCGGCAGCACCACCACAGCTGAAATTATCACAGCAACATTTTGAGTCCTATATGGAGAAATTCAATAAGCAGTGGGAAGCTAGATTTTCGCAGATGGAGTCATTAACTGCCGATGTAAGCCAAATGAAAATTGCTATCCGCAACTTGGAGGTACAGAATGGTCAGCTTGCACAGAACCAGGCAGAACGAGCCCCAGGGAATTTACCATCAAATACAGTGAACAATCCACGCGCTCAAATCAATGCTATCACAACTCGGAGTGGAATTGCACTGCAGGATCCACCGTATCCCAGTCATGCACGTGCAGAAAAGTCAAAGATTATTGAACACGAAGTGTTTGACAGGGAAAACAGTTCAACCGCTAACCCTCAGAAAAGGGGTTCGGTCGAGCAGGAAGCAGAGCAGACTAAGGAGGGTAGTCCAGAACCAGTGCCAGTCTCTAAGGAAGTACCTTACCCTCTGAAGACACGTAAGAGAGATGACAGCAAAGACTACGCCAGATTTCTGGAGGTATTCAAGCAATTACAGATAAACATACCTTTTGCCGAAGCACTTGCCAAAATGCCTACTTATGCGAAATTTCTCAAAGACATATTGTACGGGAGAAGGCGGATGAGCGACTTCGAAACAGTGAATCTGACGGCAGAAGCGAGCAGTTGTGTGAAAAATGGTCTACCACTGAAAAAGAAAGACCCTGGCAGTTTTGTGATTCCAGTAACTCTGGGCAGTGCATACACAGGAAAAGCATTATGCGACTTGGGTGCCAGCATCAACCTGATGCCTCTGACCATCTTCAAAAGTCTGGGAGTCGGAGAACCACGTCCAACAAGAATTATGCTTCAAATGGCTGACAGATCTGTGAAACCTGCCTATGGAGTAATTGAAGATATCCTGGTAAAAGTTGGAGAGCTTATTTTTCCAGCAGATTTTGTGATACTGGATATGGAGGCCGGAGAGGTCCCGCTAATCTTGGGCAGACCCTTCCTAGCAACTGGTGAAGCCATTATTAACTGCAAAAGTGGAGAGCTGTCCATGCAAATCAATGAAGAAAAGGTGAAATTCAACGTCTTCAAATCTTTCCAACTTCCTGACCATTATGGGCATGAAAACTGTTTTGCAGTAGAAGTAATTGATGATCTAGAGAGTGAGGAGATGGAAAATTTATGGGAGGAATTTGAGGACATGTATCCAGAGGAAACAGAGGAGCACCAGGCTGAGCAGATCATGGGTACAGAGAGCTGGGTCACTCTATATAAGGACGAAGGAGGCGAGCAGAAAATGACACTGGTCCCATCACTTCAGGAACCACCAGTCCTGGAACTGAAACAGTTGCCAGACCACCTCATGTACGCTTTTATTGGTGAAAATAATACTCTGCCGGTAATTGTTTCGTCTCTTTTATCTCAGGAACAGGAACAAAAGCTGCTGGAGGTACTTCGAGAGCATAAAGAAGCCATCGGATGGACAATTGCGGACCTAAAGGGAATCAGCCCTGATTACTGCATGCACAAAATAAGAATTGAAGAAGGAAAGAAGCCAGACATCCAGCCTCAACGGAGACTAAACCCAATTATGAAAGATGTGGTACGTAAGGAGGTCATGAAGTGGCTAGAAGCAGGAATTATATACCCCATATCAGACAGCACCTGGGTCAGTCATGTCCAGTGTGTACCAAAGAAAGGGGGTATTACAGTAGTACAGAATGCTGATCAGGAGCAGATCGCCCAGCGCACTGTCACTGGCTGGCGAATCTGTATGGAATATCGGAAGCTGAACGATGCAACACTGAAAGACCACTTTCCGCTGCCATTCATGGACCAGATGTTGGACAGACTGGCTCACCATGCTTACTACTGCTTCCTTGACGGGTACTCTGGCTACAACCAGATCTATATAAATCCAGAAGATCAAGAAAAGACGACGTTCACCTGCCCATACGAAACATTTGCTTTTAGACGAATGCCATTTGGATTATGCAATGCTCCAGCAACATTCCAAAGATGTATGATGGCCATTTTCTCTGACATGATAGAGAAAAATTTGGAAGTTTTCATGGACGATTTTTCGTTATTTGGGGACAGCTTTGAAGACTGCTTATACCATCTGGCCAGAGTTCTGATTCGCTGCAGAAAAACTAACCTGGTACTCAACTGGGAAAAATGCCACTTCATGGTTACAGAACGAATAGTGCTGGGACACAGGATTTCCAGCAAAGGACTGGAAGTAGACAGAGCAAAGATAGAGGTGATCAAGCAGCTGCCATATCCAACCACAGTGAAGGCAATCAAGAGTTTTTTGGGCCATGCAAGATTTTATAGAAGGTTTATCAAAGATTTCTCAAAAATTACAAAGCCACTATGTAATTTGTTGGGAAAAGATGTGCCCTTCATATTTGACGAAGCCTGCAAAGAAGCCTTTGACGTGCTTAAAGACACGCTGACAACTGCGCCCATTATCACAACGCCAGATTGGACCCTCCCATTCGAGCTGATGTGCGACGCCAGTGATTACGCAGTGGGCGCAGTACTGGGACAGCGAAAAGATAAAGTGTGCAGTGTCATTTACTATGCCAGCAGGGTCCTGAGTGAGGCACAGATCAATTACGGGACTACAGAGAAGGAGCTTCTGGCAGTCGTTTTTGCTCTGGATAAGTTCAGATCCTACCTGGTAGGTTCAAAAGTCATCATATTCACAGATCACAGTGCACTGAAATACTTACTGGAGAAGAAGGATGCAAAGCCAAGGCTGCTGCGTTGGATTCTGCTGATGCAGGAATTTGATGTCGAAATCAGGGATAAAAAGGGAGTTGAAAATGTAGTAGCTGATCATCTATCTCGCCTGGAAAACCCTACAGAAGAATTGGTACCAATTCAAGAAAATTTTCCGGATGAGCATATTATGAGGATCAAGACCAACAGACGGCCCTGGTATTATGCCATAGCCAATTACTTGGTCAATGGAGCACTCCCTGAAGACATCACTCCTTGGCAGAAAAAGAAGTTTATTTCAGAATGCAGGCAATATTTCTGGGACGATCCTTATCTATTCAAGCAAGGGGCAGATAATATTCTCCGTCGTTGCATTCCATGTCACGAGATTTTGGAGGTAATTCAGCACTGCCACTCAGCACAATGTGGGGGGCACTTCAGCGGACCAAGAACAGCCCACAAAGTGCTGCAGTCAGGATTTTTCTGGCCAACAGTCTTCAAGAATTGCCATGACTATGCGCAGAGTTGTGATCGCTGCCAACGGACAGGAAATATTTCTCAGCGAAATAAAATGCCCATGACACTTTGGCAGGAAGTCGAGCCTTTTGACGTTTGGGGTATTGATTTTATGGGTCCATTCCCTTCGTCTCTGGGAAATCTCTACATCTTACTGGCAATAGACTACGTGTCAAAATGGGTGGAAGCAATAGCCTGTCAGAAGAACGATGCGGCAGTCGTGGAAAGATTCCTCAAACGTAATATCTTTACCAGATTCGGAACGCCGAGGGCCATGGTCAGTGATGAAGGTTCTCATTTTATCAATAAGGTCTTCGCCAAGGTTTCAAAGCAGTACGGGGTGTCTATCAATAAGGTGTCACTGCCTTATCACCCTCAGGCAAACGGGCAAGCCGAGGTGTCCAACAGAGAGATAAAGAGCATACTAGAAAAAACTGTGAATCCTGGACGCAAGGACTGGTCATTAAAACTGGATGATGCGCTCTGGGCATACAAAACTGCTTACAAAACCCCGCTGGGAATGTCCCCATACCAGCTGGTGTTTGGAAAAGAATGTCACTTACCAGTAGAATTGGAGCACAAAGCATACTGGGCAATCAAGCAGCTGTGCACAAGAGATTCCGGCAGGGAGACCTCCGTGTACACCGTACGTAGTGGATCAGGGATCGCACAGGAAGAATAGGGGTGTGTGTAGGGAGAGAGTAAGTCAGTAGCAATGTCTGAGAGAGAGACAGAGGTTTGGCAGAGCTTCCGCGTATGGCAGTGTTGTTCTCTTTGTATGGAAAGAGTAACGATATATATATACTGGAGAACGTGGCCGTTGTAGTGTAGTTAATGCGCCCATTAATGGCGGCTTAATTAGCTTAACCGTAACGGCACGTTCGTCCGAGTATATAGGAACCGTTAGAGCACGTGGTGCGCGAGTACCGGAACCGTTACGAGGTTGACCGGGTTTGACCGGATTGACCGGGTCTAGGGAGCTCGTGCCATAGATCTCTCAAAACAGTTACTAAAGGTCGCGCGCGGGCTTGGCTCGCACGCGACAGGGCTTACCCTAGCCTCCAAACCACAAATCCCTACAAGTCCCGTGGAGTGGTATGCGAGGGCTCTGTCTCGCAGCCCCCACATGGATCAGCTCGGCTGGTGATCCTGTGTGTGTGGAGCACAATATGGTGTGCTGGATGATCGCCACGTGGCTAAGATTAGCCATGTCAGAAAGCAGTATCTACATTAGCCCCCTTTCTGCGCGTGAAGGCTTGTAGCTGTATAGGCTTCCATGCGCGGAAACCAACATGCGCGTCGTCGTCACGCACTAATTCAAATACGGGTAAGTTCAGCCCCCGTGCGTGTCATTATGACCTAAAACCCCTAGAGTCGTGCCGTCTGACCTTTAGGGTTTTAGGCGTGACGTCAGCCCGTCCTGTGATTGCGCGACACGACGGTGACGGTTGCGATTCGACTACTGAAGGGACGCAACCCCTCATTCTTTTGGATAAATACCTTGTATCCCATTATTGCAGAGCATCACTTCTTTCTCTTAAAGTGAATGGTACCCGGAGATCTTCGAGAGCAGATCCAGATAATCAATCATCAGTTCAAGACTGCAAATCGTATTCTTCAATTGTGCATCTCCAAGCAGGCTTCAAGGAAACAAGGTTGGCCTCGTTTACTCTTGATTTAAACTACCAGTGTTTGCCTTGAATCGCATTGAATCTGTAAACCCATGAAGTGTGTGAAGAGGCTTTGATCTCTAAACCTGCTTCTTTCAACAGTATTGGATCTTGCAACTCCCCAATTTCTGAAATCGGCACTGGAACTGTTTGCTTCCTGTTGCATAGATCTCGAATTCCAAAATTCAAACTGACTGGTGTGGTATTTCTCCCCCCTTTTTTTTTTGCCCTTTCGCAGGAATGGCCAAAACAAGAGTAACCAGACCTGTCAAGGAAGATGAAGAGATGCCGGAGCTTCCGCGGTCTCTGTGGCGAAAAGCCCCCTTTCTGGGTGGGAAAGATTTTTACCACGCGAGGGTGAAGGCGAAGAGGATGCCTGATCCTGTTCCCGTTGAGCAGTTGTTAACCCTGACTCGCCCAGTTAACTCAGCCTTGCTCGAGTTAGTTGGCTCCGAGGATGTGGTTCGATTGGGAATCGAGAACGGGCACTTCCCATATACTGCGATTTCTACTCAGGCGTTTGTCCAGAAGTTGGACTATATGGATGAGTGGACTGACCACGTGTTGGGTAATTACGCCGAAACTCTTGATGAAGCCGGCATTTTCTTCGCTGTTCATGCTATGAAGGGCGCTGCCGTGAAGTTGGATCAGTCCATGCTTCTAGACCTTCTGTCCCGCTATTCGCCTGCGACTCACACGTTTCACTTTGCTGAGTTCGAGGCTGCCCCCACGCTCGAGGACGTTCAAATGCTGTATGAGCTTTCCCCCATGGGTGAGGTGGACCCCTTGAGTCACTTAAGGACATCTGCGGAATTAACCTTGTACGCGCAGATGGAGGAGTGCTTAGCAGAGGTGAAGAAAATCTCCACTCGGTGGACCAGTATAAAACCTCTTCCGAACTGGCAGCTAGTTGATACGTCTGCGAAGAATACCTGGAACAAGTGGTTGCAGTACTTCTTCCGAGACTATGCGAGCAGCAGCATCACTAAGAAGCTTTTGAGCGCGAACCCGGAGGCCGAGAATTACATAGAGGGCAAGGGTTATCACCTGACCCTTTGTGCTTTTCTTTGTGCTTGGCTGTCGAGATTTCTGATTGATGGTCACCCCCATGACGGGGTCTTCTACCATGTGCTGCCACTTGCGGTGAGGCTCGCTCTCGGCCAGAGAGTCGCACTTGGACCCTTGGTCTTGGGCACGCTATATTACAGGCTGGATCAGCTGGTTCTGGCGATGAAGGAATCGCGCGGCCGTCTCGATGTTCTGACCTTTGTCAATATCAGCTTTTTGACAATGTGGGTTTTTGAGCGCTGGCCGTCTTATGCTCCAACTCCCCTCTCACTTGAGAAGTGGTGTCCCCCAGGCGAGACGAAAGCGCTCAACAGCGGAAGGGCTGCGAGATGGTTTGGGGCAAGCAACACCAAGTGCACTTGGAGCTTGATATGCGACAAGCGAAGGGAGTTCACTGCCAGGCCTTACGCCACACGTGTTGAGAATGTGCGGTGGTTTCCGAAGCTATACCCCTCCGAAGGCATGGTCTTGTCAGAAGACCTTCTCTTTGAAAAGGGATCGCATTTCCACGAGCGCTATCGTGAGTTCTTTTGCTGGTGTCTGCGAGGTTCTCTTCCTGCACTTGCAGAGCATATTCGTGAGCTCGCGCCACGATATGAAAGGCTTACAGTGGATGTTGACCCCACTCGGGTCTCTCCTCAGTTTGGTTTCGATGCGGTGGCCCCATCAATCTGGCCCCAGTCTATCGTTAGAGGGTGCTACAAGCGCTTGCTGGCAAAGGAGTGCAAGACGGTCCTCATGAGCAATCTTCCCTTCGAGCAGCCTGCGGGAACTCGCAATGGTGGTTATTCCCAGAACTGGATCGCATACTGGCTTGCCCAGCAAACGAGGAGGGAGACCGAGGCGGCGGCACAGCCAGGAAGGGCCCCCTTGATCAAGAGAAACTCTTTTCCGTTTCGTCCCAATTGCAGTTTGAGCGAGTCTGAGTACGGTTGCTACTCGTTGTTGGACCGCGAGAACCATTTGTGCCCTGATTTCATTCTGAAGGAACAAGTCGATGCCATCAGGAAAGGTGACACGCAGGTCGTCAAATATAGCAAGGCGTTTGCTGAGGTAAGCAATTTCCTCGCGTGCTTTAAGCTTTTTGATTTCCTTGTACTGATGCTTTCATTCTGTATTATTCAGTGCCATGTGCGGAGGTTCGCAGCTGGTGATCGCTCCAAAGCGCTGGTGGACACTATTGTTGCCACCAGAAGGAAGGGGGAGGCGTACCGGTTAGCATGGAGGATGGATGCCGAGGTTGAAACGAAGGTTCGCGCAGCCATGAATACTTTTGCTGACTCGCTGATAGACAACCCTCCGGCTCCGTCTCCTCCTAGAGATGACCCGTCCCCTCCAGCGACTGCGGCGCCGAGAGTGAAAAGACCTAGGCAAAAGGGAATTACGATTTCTTCCCCTAGGAGTGCTCCAGTCTCGCCCCCAGCGAGGTCCCATTCTGTCAAGGACAAGGGCAAGGGTCGTATGCCCAACAAAGTGCGAAAAGATCTCGCAGTCGAGACCTTCGTTCCATTCAACCAAGAGGAAGAGGAAGAGAGGCAGGAGCCCCAGGCAAGTAATGGAGAAGAAGAAGGAACAGTTGTAATGCGCGAGGAAGAGTCAGGAGGTACCTCCGTCGCATCCCTTTGTCCTTTATCACAACTTCCGTACAGTTCTTTTCTTTGAACCAAAAATGTATTCGCAGATGATGATGATGAAGCCGTTGGTGGCCTTGTGACCAAGAGGCAAAAGAGAGATGCCCATTCTGGTATTTCGGATGATCCTATAAGCGAGGATGTTCTTGCTGAGTCCCGGAGGACAGCCGCGGAGGCTGCTGAAAGAAGAAGGCAGCGAGAGGAAGAGGAACTCGAGCGTGTGAAGCAGCGGAGCCTCGAAGAGCAGCATGTCGACGACTTAGTGCGTCCAGTTGGCGAGGAAGACGAGCTTCCCGAAGAAGTGGCTCCTCATGTGGAGGAGGAAGATGAGGTTCCCGGAGGGGATGCAGCAGAGCTAGAGCAAGTCCAAGCGGACTTCGCAGAGATCGCGGGTGGCGACAAAGGTGAGATCTTCAATCTCGCAGTTACTTATAGAGATGTAATTGTGGGTGCATTAAAGCACGGTGTGTCAAAGCCTGACATTCGCCGTTGGTTGGTAAGCAAATGCGGAGAACCCTCAGGTAATCATTTTGAGTGACATGCACATGCTAGGCTGTAGCCACTTGAGGCAAGATCATGACTGGTTTATTCGCATCCCAGGTCACGCCTCTCTTAAAGATTTGCTTAGTGAAGATACACTGATAGGGCACGGTTCCACGTCCCTAGTGTATGATGAGGATACCTCTATCCCACCCTCGCGCGGAGGTGCTTATTCTTGGCTTTAGTAAAAAAAATAGCGAAATAACTTTTAACACAAGTTACCTCATGTTATCGCATTCGGTATCGCAGGTCATGCTGAGGAACCTGAGCTGGAACAGCGAAGCCAGACTTCTGCGTTTCATGTCCCAATTTCGAGCTCCCATACTGAGAAGCCTGTCGCAGCTACTGGACACGCAGGTGAGCATCTCGAGGATGTCATTGAACTCTCCGATGATGTCGAAGCTGATGCTGTGCCGATGGACGAAGGTGTCCGTACCGGTGGTGGGGAAGAAAGGACAAGTGATGCCCATGTTTTCGCACCTGAGAATGTCTTTCGCCCAACGACTTCGGCTGTTCCTGTGCCTCCGGCAATGACTGAGCCAGAAGCACCTATTCCTGCGTGGAGCATTTGGGGCTCGCAGGTTGGGAACGTAGTCGCAGCTGGTGCGGCCTACACTCTTCCTCCTGACTATGAGAGGTTGGAGCTCGCAGCTGATAGGAGAGCCATGGAGCGAGGGCAGTCTTCGAACAACCCGGTGGCTCGCATTCCCTCTATTCACCAAATTCTGGAAGGCACTGGTAAGTAAAGATTTACCATTCGCACGTCGTATTATTTGCTTGCGAGTTCTGACATTACAACTCGTTTTTGATGTCTTAGGTTTGAAGCAAACCGATGTAGACTGGGTGGTTCGAATGCGCCTCAGATACCCCCGCTCGTTCGTGAGGTGTCTGGAGATCGTTCCCTTTGACAGGAGGCTATTCCTTACTGAAGCCATTTGGATACTGGAACAGCTATGTGCGGCTACACCTGCGACCATTTCGGCCCAGAGTGCTGAATTGCTGTGTGGCATGTGCCAAAATCTCGTGCTCAAAGTCCAAGGCAGACTTGGTTTGAAATTCCTCAAGGACAGAGTTACACTGATTCGCGCAGCTGTAACCTTGAATCTTGGGCACCAGAATCTCGCAGCTGAAATGCAGAAGGTGGAGCAGCAAAAGCAAAAGGTTGATGAAGCTTTGAAGCTGTATGACGAAATGAATGCCAAGTGCGAGCAACTAAAGCAAGAAGTGCAACAAGTGGAGAGGCTGATCGAGCAGTTCGAGCCCCAGGACTCCTTAGTCAAAAATTTGTTTTGACTTTTCGTGTTTTTTGAAAAGAAAGGAAAATGGCTGAGACATTAATGTAATGTTTTGAAACATTAATGTAATATTGCTAGGGTTTCTCCCCCCTCTTTTTTGACAACAAACCATGAGTTTGCCCGTTTTGCCCCTTTTCGGGATTTGATTGGACATTTTCTGTGCATATCCAATCATGACATCAGCAATTGATTCTTTGCTTGATTTTCGCGCTAATTTCTCGGCAGATAAGCACGCTTCCGTTGGGAAGTCCATCCGAATCATGACTATCCGTCATTTATTAGGATACGCAACTGAATCGTCGTAGCCTTTAGTAGGGTAATTGATTGTTACCGCTTTTCAAGGCGTAAGTGATTGAACTTACCCTCTTTTTGAATTTTGCTGACTCATCTTAAGCAACCGAAGAGTCTCCACGGGGCCTATATAAACCCCGTCTTTGCCATTTGGGTTCTTCATCCCAAACATGTGCTTTGCCGTGAGTCCTTACGACTGCTGGCTTCAACGCTTGTTTTTCGTTGATTCATGGCAACTTCAAGTTTTGAATCCTGAGTTTGCGCTTTGTGCTATAGAAATAGTTTCCAAGATCCACTTTATGAGGCTTATTGCTGTTTATAACCATCATAGAGAGGATGCAGATAATACCTCATGTGTGTTCGAAGAATTTTCTTCGTGTATTATGTGTGCAGGTCATGTTTCCGGCCGCCTCGTGGCGAGGTGCAGCGCCGTAGTGACCGTACTACCGTCTCGTAATGAACGGCGGGATTCTTCTTCAGCATCTCCAGAGAAGAATCCCTCGCCCTCAAATTTGTGAGGTCGGGGTGCTCGTCAATGCCCTTGTCCAACATGACAAGGAATCCATCACCAGAGGAATGACTGCTTCGCCTGTTTTGCGGAGTAGCATCTGTCGGAACAGGAAGCTCCTCCGGCGCCTACCTTGATCAGACAGAGGCTTTAGTCATTCTTTGGGGTCCTGGGCATATTGTATCCCTGACCTTGCTGCTAGGGATGTAGCGAATGGCGAGTTGATCTCTTCGCGGCAGCATCCCTTTTGCTATAGATCTTTGGCCGCAGATTCGCACGCTGTGCTGCCGGTATCAGGACCGGTGGATTCTCTCTTTTCCTAGTCGAGAGTTTCCTTGGTGCATCCATGGCTGACCAGCCATTTTTCGAATGTATTGTAAGCCATGTTGGCTGTGTAGTTAGATGCGAGCTTTTCGCTTGTAAGCTGCTATCTAGATAGATAAATTGTAAGTCATTTGACTCGTAATGATAAATAGCTTTTGTATTATCTGTTCTTTGCAACAAAATACAATTTCGCATGCGTTTCGGCTTGTTTTGCCTTGCATGATGACATGTAATGATTTCTCATATGCGATGTCAATTCGCAGACGTTTCGCTAGATCATTTGAGATCGTAATTTCGCAGCTTTGCCATCTTGACGGATGGGCTTGTAGTTGGTCATTGTAAATCGTATGAGATCACGTTCACAACTTCGCTATCGTTTCAGATAATTTTTCACAGATCAATTAAGATCATTGAGCAGTACGAATTGCTATCATAGAGGATAGGCTTTGTTAGAAAACTGTTCGAGATCGTCTCACGCATAAACTGCTATCACAGCAGATAGATCTTTGGAAGATCTAATAAAATGATTCTGCACGTGCGTTGCCATCATAACAGACGGGCTTGGGTACTTAACCAAAATTACTTTGCGTAGAAATTGCTATCGTAATAGATAGGCTTAAGAAGACCATTATAAGATCGCATCCGTAGAACCTGCTATCTTCGATAGATAGGCTTTAGATGATCGATTGAGATCATTTTGCATTTTAGCTGCTATTGCAAAAGATAGACTTTGGATGATCTTTTAAGATCGCATTTTGTTTGGCTGCTATCGTAAGAGATAGGCTTCAGATGATCACTTAAGCTCGTATTTGTGCGGACTGCTATCGCAGAGGATAGGCTTCAACAGTCATTCAAGATCGCATTCGCGCTTGACTGCTATTGTAAAAGATAAACTTTGCCTGATCACTTAAGATCGCATTTGCATTTGATTGCTACCATAAGAAGTAGGCTTTATATGATCAATTGAGATCACATTCGCATTGGCTGCTATCGTGAGAGATAGGCTTTGATGATCAACTAGGATCGCATTTGTATTTGGCTGCTATCGTAAGAGATAGGCTTTAGTGACCAATTAAGATCGCATTTGTATCTGGCTGCTATCGTGAGAGATAGGCTTCAGTGATCAATTAAGATCGCTTTTGTGTTTGCTGCTATCGTAAGAGATAGGCTTTGATGATCGGTTAAGATCGCATCTGTGTTTGCTGCTATCGTAAGAGATAGGCTTTGATGATCAGTTGAGATCGCATTTGTGTTTGCTGCTATCGTAGGGATAGGCTTTTGAGGATCAATTAAGATCGCACCTGCGTTTGCTGCTATCGTAGAGATAGGCTTTTGAGGATCAATTAAGATCGCACTTGCGTTTGCTGCTATCGTAGAGATAGGCTTTGATGATCAATTAAGATCGCACTTGCGTTTGCTGCTATCGTAGAGATAGGCTTTGATGATCAATTAAGATCGTATTTGCGTTTTGTTGCTATCGCGGGGATAGGCTTTGATGATCAATTAAGATCGCATTTGCGTTTGTTGCTATCGCGGGGATAGGCTTTGATGATCAATTAAGATCGCATTTGCGTTTGTTGCTATCGCGGGGATAGGCTTTGATGATCAATTAAGATCGCATTTGCATGAATTGCTATTTGCAGCGAATGAATCATTGTTAACGGAGATATTTAAATAAAATAGGGCAATATCGGCGGCTAGAAATATGAACTTCTCATTTGGGAGAATTCTTTTATTACATCGCTCTCATATGGGAGAGGTAGAATTACAATCCCCTCATATGGGAGGGGAGATTGCATTAATCGTAGCCACATGAGATATTAAGCAACGTTATCATAAAACGCATGAAATAAGAGGAGTCAAGGATAGTACTTCTTGATCCAGCGCATGTTGACTGAGCTCGGAGTTGAGGTTGTGCCGTGCAACCTTCGTATGCTGCAGTAGCCACTATCGAAGACTTCTGTGACTTCGAAGGGTCCTTCCCAATTGGCTGCGAACTTCGGATGAGTTGCTTCTCGCATGCAGTGGTCGGATGCGCGCAAGACCAGGTCGCCAACTGCGAAATCTCGCCGCTGAACTGTCTTGTTGTAGGCGCGAGCGATTCTTTCTTGGTATCGCTTGTTAGTCCTTTTGGCTTGTTCTCGCTTTTCTTCCAGCAAGACTAAATCGTGATCGCGTTGATTTTCATAAAGCGCATGGAAGGCCAGCCGTGCCGAATTAACTCTGACCTCCGCAGGTACTACAGCTTCGGCCCCATAACATAAAAGAAATGGCGAAGCCCCTGTGGGTGTTCTTGGAGAGGTCCTGTAGGCCCACAGAGCTATGTTAAGAGAGTCGGCCCACTTCTTGTGGTCATCCGCGACCATCTTGCTCAGAATTCTCAGCAGCGTTTTGTTAGTCGCCTCGGCTTGTCCGTTTCCCTTTGGATAATAGGGAGTAGAGCATATTTGCCTGATATTGTACTCCGCAAGTTTCGTAGCTACCTGACGATTAACAAAAGGAGTACCGTTATCTGAAAGAATAGTATTCGGGATTCCGAACCTGCATACGATGTTTTCCTGAATGAAGTTGACCACAGCCAGCGCGTTTGCCGTCTTTAGTGGTATTGCTTCCACCCATTTGGTGAACAGCTCAGTTGCGGTGAGAATGAAATGGTTCCCATGTGACGTTGGTCGGATGGGGCCAATGAAATCCAAAGCCCATGTGTGAAATGGCCATGGCGTCCCTAATGCATGTAGATCCACGGCGGGAGCGTGCACTAGGTTACCTTTGAATTGACATTCTTGGCAGCGTCGCACCTTGGTGCGGCAATCGACTTCCATCGTGGGCCAGAAGTATCCGATTGAGAGGAGCTGTCTGCATAATTTCGCACCTCCCTGGTGTTCCACCTGATGAGAGAGGTCCATGACTTCTTGTGCTTCCCTATCGTCCAGGCATCGCAGCAAGTTGCCCTCGTGGCCTTTTCGCCAAAGCAGGTTTTCCTGAACCGTGTATCGAGAAGCTTTCCTTCTCAATTTGTCGGCCTCTTTTCTCGATTCAGGTACGGTGCCCTGGGTAAGGAATTCGAACAAGGGCTTCCTCCAGTCCGTGTCGTCGTCGGTTAGAGCGACGAGTAGAGAATCCTTGATCAGTGCGCAACTTTCGCACTTCCCTTGTATCAGGGCTGCAGCTGTAGACATGTCTGGCCAATGAATGCCATATCTCTGAGCTTTCCTGTAGATTGACACCTCGCTTTCTCCGCAAGCGTGTTGGTGAATCTTTTCTAACAGCTGTTGTCCCTCTTGCTCGGAGACACATCGCATGAGTATCCCTCCAGGACCCTTGTAGTAAAGGGTATTGTCGTGGATGCAGTATCCTTTCGTGAGTGCCCAGCCCTCGCTGCTGGTGCCTTTCGCAATAGCTTGCAGGATTGCTTTTCGCCAATCTGCGTCATCTATGTGTTCGTCGTCGCACGCATCTTCTGTTAATGCCGACGATGTTCGCACTTCGATGGAAATCCTTGCGGGGCATTTGTCTATGCTGACCTTAGATCCCAGAGTTGCTAAGGCGTCTGCATGCCTGTTGTCCGCTCGGGGCTTGTGCTCGTATTTCACGTCGCAGAACTGCTGCATCAGCTTTTGCACTAGAGTGCGGTATGACAGGAGGTTGATTTCCTTCAGACCGTACTCGCCCGAGGCTTGCTTAACAATCAGCTTGGAGTCTCCCATGACTGTTAAGTTGCTCACTTCCAGAGCTTTTGCTGCACGAAGTCCCGCGATAAGAGCTTCGTATTCCGCCTCGTTGTTCGTGACTGCGAAGTTGAGTTTTGCGGACATCTGTATGACTTCCCCGTCGGGCTTTGTCAAGACTATCCCAATGCCTCCACCTTTTCTGGTTGACGAACCGTCGAAGTGGAGGGTCCAATAGGGCACGTCGATCGCGTAGATTTCAGGGCCTTCGAGCTCCTCTTCGATCACAGGTTCGTGGCTGTTGTCGGGAAACTGTGCCAGCAGATCTGCTACCGCCTGCGACTTGATCGCCCTTGGCCTCACGCATGTGATATCGTATTGAGAGATGGTCATGTACCATTTCACCAATCTCCCGCCCGGAGTAGTGTGAGTTAGCAAGTATCTTATGGGGTCGCTTTTGGTGACCACCACTACTTTGTGCGATGCAAAATAGTGTCTCAACTTCTCTATCACAAAGAATAAGGCAAGGCAGTGACGTTCGATGTCTGTATACCTTGACTCAGCAGGCTGTACGATGCGAGAGATGTAATAGATAGGCCTCTCTTGGCCCTCATACACCTGAGCCAAGAGTGCTCCTATAGATCTCCTTGTTGATGTAAGATATAGCAGCAGCGGTGATCCCAGTTGAGGCGCGATCATGATCTTTGGGGATGTAAGTATCTCCTTTAGCTTTTCGAATGCGGCTTCATGGTCAGGAGCCCAGTTGTACGCGGCGTCCTTCTTGAGAAGAGTGCTGAAACAGCATGTGATTTCGGCGATTGCTGGGATGAATCTCCGCAGATATGACAATTTTCCCAAGAATGTTTTCAAGGCGCTTTGGTTGTGAGGTGGCGTCATGCTGGTGATGGCTGACACTTTCGCAGGGTCAGGTTCGATCCCTTGGCGATGAACCACGCATCCCAAAAACTTTCCCGAAGTTACGCCGAATGCGCATTTCATGGGGTTCATTTTTAGTTGAAAGCTTCTGCATCTGTTGAACACCTTTCGCAGGTCTGCAAGGTGATCTGCTTCGTGCTTGGATTTGACTACCAAGTCATCCACATAGAATTCCACCTCTTTGTGCATCATGTCGTGGAATAGGGCCATCATAGCCCGCTGATAGGTTGCACCTGCGTTCTTAAGACCGAACGGCATTACCGTATAGTTAAATACCCCGACGGGAGTGATGAATGCAGTCTTCCTCGCATCTTCGGGATCCATTTTGATCTGATTGTATCCGCTGAAACCGTCCATGAAACTGAACATGCGATGGCCTGCCGTCGAATCGATAAGTAAGTCGATGTTAGGCAGTGGGAAATCGTCCTTAGGGCAGAAGCGATTGAGATCGCGGAAGTCCACGCAGATGCGGAGCTGTCCGTTCTTCTTCACTACCGGCACGATGTTGGCCAACCATGTGGGATGGTGATTTGGCTCTATGAACTTGGTGTCTAGGAGTTTAACGATCTCCTGCTTGATCTTGACGTTGAGCTCCGGCCTGAAACTTCTGATGCTTTGCTTGACCGGTTTAGACCCTGGGATAATGTCTAAACGGTGCATGGTGATGCTCGTGTCCAGACCTGGCATTTCATCGTATTCCCATGCGAATACGTCCTTGTATTCAGTTAGAAGCTGTAGCAGCCCTTGATCCTCTTCGCTTGTGAGGTCCGCACTCAGGAAGACTGGCCTCTTCTTTTCCTCGTTCGGGCTGAGGAACACCTCCTTTAGCTCTTGCTTTTGCGGTCGCGGCCTGTCTTCCATGCATTCGGGCGCTTCTTTGAGTTTCTCGTCCGAAACGATCTGTGTTGGCTCTTCTGTCAGCGCAACTTGCTCGATTTGATTGATTTGCCCAGGGACACCCTCATGCCCGTGTGAGGACGTCCCCGCGCACCTTCATATGCGATAGCATTTCTTCCCGTTGGCGTAGAAGCTCTCTATCTCCTTACCCTCGGGGTCGTGCTTTGCAATCCTCTTAAGAGTGTACACATTCTTCCGATGATATGCGATGCGCGGCGCCTCTTCGTGTGTAGGCGGCTTTTCGTTTGCATCTCCCCTTGTCACCATCACGCCCGCAGGTGACTGGTCCTTGATGTCCTCCCAGAGAGGCAAAGGAGTAGGGTTGAATGGTCCGGGTGTTTGCTCGTCCGCCATCTCGGTGAACCACACCGCCTCGCTGAGATGTGCTTCGTCCAAGTTGAACGGGTTAGTTGAGGCTGGTATCTCGACAATCCTGTCGTTCCAGATAGCTTTCATCACCTGGTGAGCCGTGGAAGGGATTGCGTCGAAGCGATGAATCCAGGCTCGACCGATGATCATGTGATATGTGGTGTTCGCATCTATGACATAGAACTTCGCCGAACACTTGATCTTGCCAATCTGAACGCCTAGGCGGATCCATCCGATCGTCATTCTAGAGTCGCTTCCGAATCCCACCAGCGGGGATGGACGTTTGACCACTTTGTGCTCGGGGATCCCTGCTAGCTTCAGTGTGTGGAGTGGAACAACATTGACCGCTGCTCCTCCATCGACGAATGCTCGCTTGAATTCGACGCCGTTGATGATGGCGGTCACGTACAGGGGCCTCTGATGGCTCGCATCTGTCTTCTTGTCGCCGGCAGAAAAGGTCATAATCTTTTCTGTGGGACGGGACGCCCTGATGACCTTCCCGTTGGAGACCACAAGTTCCTCCTCGTAGTCCTCTGCTACCCTTAAGATTGCTTTTGTCATGTCCGCTCGACATTTTTCGGAGAAGTTCATCTCGTTGAAGAATCTGTCGAAGCCGTGCGACCCTTTCATGCGGTCGGCACGCTCATCTTCCGTGTCCATGCTGTAGTCTTCATCTTCATGGACCTCAGCAACGATGGGCAGACCATCCTCTGCGACTTCTTCCAAGTCGACTATCGAGATCATGGCGACCTCTTTGCCTTTTGAGCCCGAATCTGTATGGGCAGGCAGCGGGTTGTTGCGCACATCCTTTCGGTGGTCGCTGACGATGAGTTCGCCGTTCTTCATCTTCTGGTCGAACGCGAATCTGAGCTTCTTGCACTCGGCTGTGGGGTGCATGACCTTGCCGTGGTATTCGCACCACTTGGGGTCCCTCGTCATCTCCTTGGAGGGTTTTTGCTCTAGCGGTGGCAGGACGCCATCCTTACGCCACTGTCTGCAGAGATCGCTTGCCTCCTCCACCGAGCAGGGCAGGGGCGGTGCGTCGAAGTTTGTAACTTTTGCTTGCTTCTGGGGCGAAACTGCATTGACCTCAGCTTCGCGTCCTCGCTTGTAGCCGAATCTGCCGATCTTGTAGGTGGTGCCGCTCGCAGGTCGTTCTGGAGCGCTCTTCTTTCTCTGTCTCTCGACGATGGGCTCGATGTTCATCGTGCACTCGATGAGTTTTGAAAATGTGGGTGTCTGCAAATTGATTAGCATGCTCTTGTACTCATCTCGCATGCACTGCAGGCATATCTCTACGAGTCGGCTTTCGAGCATGGGATCCTTGCACTCCAGAGATTTCGCTCTGAATTTCTTGATGAAAGTGATCCCATCCTCCTCGCGTTTCTGATACATCCGCGAGAGATGGATCATCGTCACCTTCTCCTCCATCTGGAAGAACTTAGTGTAGAACTTCTGGACCATGTCGTCCCAGGTCTTCACGGATCCGGCCTCCAGTGTTCGGTACCATTTGTATGCTACATTCCCAAGAGTCTTTGGGAATTCTCGCATCAGCAGTTTGGGATCAGCTCCATACGGACCCATGACATCAATGAAACGCATGACATGCTCATGGGCGTTTCCATTGACGTCCTCGAACTTATCCCATTTAGGAGCCTTGTACCCCACTGGGTTGGGCATGAGATAGATCTCCCGTGGAATGGGCGGATCGTTGTCTAGCTTCGGGATGATGGTATCCGCGAGCGACTGATGAGCCAAGATGGAGTCCACGCGCTTCTGCAAAGACGTCATGCATTCTGGAATGCTCCCCTCTGTAGCTGGCGGAGGGGTTGCCGTAGGCGGTGGCGACACATATGCCGCCGGAGGATTGGGAGTGTATTGACTGCCCGCGTTTCCCCAGATTGTTGCTGGTGGAGGCAGAGTGTATTGCAAAGTTGGGTTGGACGCCAAAGCCGTGGGCTGAGAGGCGTGAGCAGCAGGGGGTAGCATCTGCGCCGTTGACCCTTGGACCGAAGGCAGCTGCGTGGCCGACGGTGGAGTCTGCAGATGAGGATTGGGGGGCGTGGCCGATACTCCCAATCCTGGAGCGGTAGGGGTACCTCCTCCCTGAGGGATAGCGGTAACCGGTGGAGGATTTGGTGCAAGGGTGTTCAGAACGGCCAAAATCCGTTCCAATTGCGCAGATTGAGACTTGAGAGCTTTTGCCTGACTTTGGACAGTGGCGTCCAAAGACTCTAAAGTCGGTGCCTCGCCGGGTGTCGTCGGAGTACGGCGGACTTCTTCTCCTGAGGGAGTTTCGGCGGAAGGCGATCGGTTGCTGACATCGTCCTCCTGAGACATGGTTGCTTTTGCTGGTAAGTTCACGTCGGGTTCACCAAAATGTGCACAAGAGATTCCGGCAGGGAGACCTCCGTGTACACCGTACGTAGTGGATCAGGGATCGCACAGGAAGAATAGGGGTGTGTGTAGGGAGAGAGTAAGTCAGTAGCAATGTCTGAGAGAGAGACAGAGGTTTGGCAGAGCTTCCGCGTATGGCAGTGTTGTTCTCTTTGTATGGAAAGAGTAACGATATATATATACTGGAGAACGTGGCCGTTGTAGTGTAGTTAATGCGCCCATTAATGGCGGCTTAATTAGCTTAACCGTAACGGCACGTTCGTCCGAGTATATAGGAACCGTTAGAGCACGTGGTGCGCGAGTACCGGAACCGTTACGAGGTTGACCGGGTTTGACCGGATTGACCGGGTCTAGGGAGCTCGTGCCATAGATCTCTCAAAACAGTTACTAAAGGTCGCGCGCGGGCTTGGCTCGCACGCGACAGGGCTTACCCTAGCCTCCAAACCACAAATCCCTACAAGTCCCGTGGAGTGGTATGCGAGGGCTCTGTCTCGCAGCCCCCACATGGATCAGCTCGGCTGGTGATCCTGTGTGTGTGGAGCACAATATGGTGTGCTGGATGATCGCCACGTGGCTAAGATTAGCCATGTCAGAAAGCAGTATCTACAGCAGCTGAATATGGATCACAGTTTATCGGGAAACAAACGGAAGATGGCACTCCTCGAACTAGAGAAATTCCGTAAAACCGCTTATGAGAGTGCCAAAATTTATAAAGAAAAAACGAAGAAGTGGCATGACAATCGCATTCTACCAAAGAAGATAGAAATCGGGCAGAAGGTTCTTCTTTACAACTCAAGGATGAAATTCTATCCAGGGAAGCTGCGCTCAAGATGGTCCGGACCATTTATTGTGAAAGACTTTACATCATGGGGAGTGGTGGAGCTGGAGAACCCAAGAGATAATACAGTTTTCAAGGTGAATGGGAACAGAGTCAAGCCATACAGAGATCCTCAGGAGATCATAGAGGTAGAGGCAATCTACCTCGACCTTCCTTGATCACAACAGAGGTAACAAAGTCGGGCTGTCGAATGTAAATCACAAGCGCTGGTTGGGAGGCAACCCAACGTAGGTTAGTTGTTTTTATATATTTTTCGAAAATGTTCATAATTTGAGAGAAAAGTGAGAAAGAGGGGTTTAATATTGAATTCAGTGTTTCAGGAATCAGAGGCGTGCGTTCAAACGCAGGAGACTTGCGTCCAAACGCACGCGTGCGTTCAAACGCAGACAGCTTGCGTTCAAACGCAGAACAGCCAACCGACCGAAGAAACACTAAAAATGGCTAACACTTATGCGTTCAAACGCAGACCATCTGCGTTCAAACGCAGATCACACAATGAATATTTCCAGCTAACAAGTTGTGCGTTCAGACGCACGAGATGCATTCAAACGCAAGAAGAAAAGATGGACTGGAAAAGCCTAAGGACGTGCGTTTAAACGCAGAGGGAGCGTTTGAACGCAAGAACCAATCGACAGAAAATTTCTAGAGAGAAGGCATGCGTTTAAACGCAGTTCACCTGCGTTCAAACGCAACTCATCAGAAGAATGGCAGACACAAGCAGTGCGTTTAAACGCAAGACATGTGCGTTCAAACGCAGTTCAACAAACCCAGAATATTCATAGAACTTCAAGTTGTGCGTTCAAACGCAAAGGGTGCGTTCAAACGCAGATCAAGAAAAATTCAAATTTCCAGAAAAAAGTGAAGCGGTGCGTTCAAACGCAGAAGCTGCGTTCAAACGCACAGTCAAGCGGGATCAGAAAATTTTGAAAAATTTGAAAAAATTTGAATTTCAGGGGCCATTCTGCAATTTCTGAAAGTTTGCCTATATATACTGTACGGATGACAGTGACTCATTTTCACCCCAGTCAACCAGTTTTCAACTCTCTCTCTCTAGAAATTCTCTCTGCCCTAGCAGCCGCCAGAAGCTGTCAGCCGCCAGCAATCTCCGACTACCACCGCAGCAACACCATAAAGTCAGGAACAGTGTGGGGGTGGTCAAACTCATCCGATCCAAACACCTACAGATCCGCTTCAGAGAGCAGTTTCCAGATCTGTACCCGTAAGATTCACTCCGGGTAGCCAGGTTCTATCTTTTCCTTCTCTTTGAAGAATTCCATTTTTCTGTTTGAATCTTTGAAATGGATGAGGATAGCCCGTATATGAGGCCTGATAGGGCGATCGCACCCTTGAACATCATAGATTGCAGATTGCTTAGGGTTGACCATTTCTGCGACCATAGGTTTGTTAATATGGAGGCTCACCGTTTCTTTCTGCAAGACAAAAAGATTAGGTATGACATACCCGCTGAGAGAACTTTTCCTCGTGATCGAGTAGCTATGAGGGACGACCTGTTCAACTATACTGGGCAGGATCATTTTGGGGATTTGTTTACCGGTTTTACCAATCTGCAAGTCAGTTCTGTGCTGGCTAAGGAGATTTTCAGTAATCTCCAGCAGTGCATGAACAGTGAAGCCGAGTCAATTGACTGGATTTACTGCAGAAAGAGATGGATTCGGATCACCCCAGAGAGTATTCGAGAGAGTCTGGGTCTGGAATTAGTGTTGGATGATTGTCAGTTTCAGGAACTGAGGCGTCATCCCTCTGAACAGCTTAGCGAACAGATCCTAACCACCTTGTGTGTGGGTGTACCAGGAGCTGCTTGGTACTATCCTCACCGGAGTCCTTCCTACCAGAAACTCCCTGCTACCTATCTTATTCGAGAGGCGAGATGGTGGACTGAGTGGGTAAACAACAGGATTGTGGGTATTAAACACTTTACACGTATAGATTATAATATTGCCCTTTTGGTGTACTGTCTGATGGCCAGAGAGCCTGTGAGCCTCCCGGAGATCATTTGTGAGTTTTTCCGAGAACGGAGAGAGTCCCACAGCAAGAAGGGTTTAGGTCTTCTGGGGATGTTGACTAAAATGGACAGGATTATCGGGTGGTCATTCCTGGTGAGCTGAGAGATATCCGACCAGTGCAGGTACGCAAGTACCGAAACATGATATGTGCTTTGCACGAGGCTCTGCATGGACCTCCAGAATATGTCCAAGTGGACGATGATGATGATGATGATGAGGGTGCTGTAGGGTTTTGATTCATGGATGCGTAAACGGAAGCATAATCAAACATAAAACCATGCAAAACCCTCCAAGGATCACAAGTCAAGAGACATAACGATGGTAAGGGATAGAAATCATAAACACACCTTTGGGTTCTCCTTGATGACTTCAAACGCGAATAGTGTCACGTCTCTAAGGTTGATCCACGCCTAGAGGTGAGATCTAGATCCTCCAAATCCATGTGCTAGCTAGGAAGAATGGAGGAGGAAGAAGAAATCGCCAACAATGGAGTGCCAAAGGTGGGGCGGCACCCTTTAGGCCGACGGGTAGGGGGCGGCAATCCCTAAGGGGGTTCGGCCCTCTATGGGACTTGCTCTCTCCTTGCTTTGTTCTCTCCTTACTTCTATCAAATAGACGTGTAATTTTTTTAGAGAGAAAAATAAGCTAGGAGTGTTCTTTATATAGTCCAACAACTCCTTGTCCTACTACATAAAGAACCCCTTATAATCCTACTCAAGTTCGGATTAGTCCCTTTTGCAAAATAGTCCTTATCATGTCAATACATGGATTAGTTCTATTTGCAAATTAATCCTAATCATGTCTCTACATGAATTAGGCCACCTTGGCAAATCCTAATCATGTCCATACATGGATTAGTCCAACTTGCATATTAGTCCTACTAAGTTAGCAAGTTGTTGCGATTTGATCCTTTTAATTAATTAATCATATTAATTAATTAATTCCCATGTCTAGTTCACCCCTATATGGCGTGTGACCCCATAGGTTCTATTTAGTTGGTAGTAACTATTTACTAATATGGAGCGGCCTCTAGCAAGACATCCATTCTAGCCAACAAATAGAATAGTCATCATGACAAACCTTGTGCAAGTAATTGTCTCATCCCTTTGTCCCAATATCCGGATTGGACACGAGACATACAAGTCACACTCGTATATCCAATCCATAGTTTCTCGATCCTGGGAATAGCCTTATTCGTGCAAATAACATCAATATCCCATATTGATTTATTTGAGTCTGGCCAGACATTTTATAAGCACTATCCCTCGAGTGGCCTAGGATATTTGCTCCCGTTATGTGGGAGGGACAAATTCTATCTACGTCCACTACGATTTCTAAGCTTGCTTCTTATTGTATCCAGTACACGCCTTTATAACTAGCCAGTTACGGTGTAGCGTTTAACGCTACCAAGATCACAATAATCCACAACTAGATAATCTAGTGACTTCAAGTCTAAGGATGACAATACCATTGCACCGCGAGAAGCGCTTGTGACTTAACATAACGTGTATGTAGCCTTCTCGGAGATGGGTCAATCCAGTATGCCATTACTCCTAATGCATACCCATGTGTTGGATCATGATATCTCCATATCAATCCAACCCCATACTAGTCTATAGATGATTGTCCTATTAATCATTATAATTGACTAGGGATATTTGAGAATATAACACTTATATTCTAAGGACTTCATTCATGTTAACATATCTCCATATCGATAACATAATGAATCGTAAATCCATAAATGTCACAATTAGTTGATTGCCTCTAGGGCACAATTCCAACAGTCTCCCACTTGCACTAGATTCAATCTCCTGCATCATATGCATATTGATCTAGCGCGGCCCTCCACGCTTACGCTACGTAGGGGCAAGACATATGCTGGCACCTTGCAAATATTCACATCTCCTCCATCAACAATTTGATTGAGATTGAATATTCTGAATAAATGCATCTTATGCATTAATTTACTCAGTCCTCTATGTTAGGATCAGTGACTGAATCTTGCCTGGAACCTTTCCAGCTCACAGTCGCTCCCACTAAGGCAAAACTCAAAACTTGACTTATAATCTGAAATCTTCTTTGTCAGATTTGAAGTTCGCATCACTGTAACCCCTTACAGCAAACTCTTCATATTATCTATTTATAAATAATTCATCTTTATTGCTTCTCAAGTACTAAAGGATAATCTTGATATTTTATCCAGTGACTCTCACCCGGATATGACTGGTATCTTTGTGTCATGCTTTATGACACGTCTGGCCTAGTACATCTCATGGCGTATCTCGTGAATCTAATTCATACGGTCCATTCCCAATCTTAATTGGTAAGACAATTAGCCTTCCAAAGACTAATTCCATGTGACATGGGTAAGAATCAATATTCTTTTAACGTTGAACCATTTCAACACCTTTGTCAATTTGTGTACTATGACCTAAGCTATACAACCATCTTGATCTACCTCAATAGATCTTCACAAGTTGCTTCGCTTAAGTCTACCATTAGAAAGTCAACTCCCTATTCAATCTACGTAAGACTGCCAAGTAGGGGCAACATTCCCAATGATTAAGTATGTCTCCACATACAAGACCAGAAACATAACTGTGCTCCCACTAACCTTCTTGTAGACACAAGTCTCATCTTCAATTTTGATGGAACCAAACTCCTTTGATTACATCATCAATTTGAAGAGTCCAACTCCTAGAAGCTTGATTCAATCTATAGACAGATTACTACAAGCAAGATACGAATGGATTTAAGCATCACAACTGAAAAGATTTTGTCATAGTCTATACTATGAACTCACATGAAATCCTTCCCAACCAATTATCCCTTAAAGGTAATCATATTACCATCCATGTTGGTTTCCTCATAACCCACTTGCACCTTTTAGGTGGTTCCACCAAAGTCCATACTTTGTTGGTATACATGGATTCCATTTTGTATCCCATGGCTCCTAGCCATATGTGGCCATCTCATAGGTTGTAGGCTCATCTCGATGAGCAATATATCATGGGTTATGAGAAATCCTTATTTCTCTAGTCTCTCGATATATCCTACCTGACCTACGAGGTTCTTGTGTTTTCTGAGTAGGTTACTCCACAACACCTTGTGATCCTGCTCATGTTCCATCAAACGGATCAATGTTCTATTGTGGTTCTTGAACTTTTCAAGTTCTACTGTCCTCCCACTGTTTCTTTTAGAGACAATCTCTACCTTAGAAACATTGTGGTTCGAGCAACAAACAGTTTGTTCTCGATTGGGTTGTAGAAATAATATCATTTTCAGGATATCCCTCAAAACATTTATCCGACTTGGGTCCAAGTTTATTTGTAAACTCTTTTACATAAACTTCATAACCCCAAATCTTTATGAATCACATACTAGGACACTTTCCTAGTCCATATCTCATATGGCGTTATTCATAATCCGTTTTTGATGGAATAAGGTTAAGGGCGAAATTTGATGTAATTAGAACATAGCCCCAAAAGTAAACTGGAAGTTCTGTTTGACTCATCATGGACCGAACCGTGTCCTAAAAGGTCCGAAATCTCCTCTTAGACACGCCAAACCCATGTGGCGTGCTAGGTGGAGTGAGTTTTGGATCATATCCAACACTCCCATAGATTCTTGTCAAACTCTTGGCTCAAGTACTTTCCTCTATGATCCAATCGTAGAGCCCTAATACTTTTGCCAAGCTGGTTCTCTACTTCATTCCTGAACAATTCAAAGGATTCTGATTTGTTTCTTCATAAGATACACAAATCCATATTTCTCTGATCCCATCAGTAAATATGATGAAGTACTGAAAACCATCTTTAGCATTTGTGCTTAGGGGCCTTCATACATCAATATGTATGATTCCCAAAAGATCATATCTTTGCCTAATAAGTCTTACATGTCTCATATGATTCAATAATCAAATGAGTTCCAGAAATCCATCCTCATGGAGTTCTAGATATGTATCTCTTATTTATGAGGTCTAAACGATAATGCTAAAGATAAATGAAGTTCATATCATTATATGCAAACCTCTAGGTATTAATGTTATAGATGAAATTATCATGATCATGGATATAGAATCCACTTAGACAAAATTGCATTACAATAATGCATACCATAATAAATGGAACAACATTTGTCCTTTTATTATGATAAGGAGCTTTCTTGTCCAAACAAGAAACTATGATAATGGTCCTACTCATAGTAGGGACATTATCTCTTTTGTCTAATTCATGAAAAATTTCTTAAAGGTAGAAATAATTCCCTACGGCTTTTCAGCAACCCTTTGCTTCATAGCCCCACGTGTAGGATTATTTCTTCCTTATCCAATTGTCTTCGTCTCTTGAGATCCTCCACATTTCTATAAATGTGAGATCCTCATCTAGTATCATATACTTATGATGATAAGATAGACACATTGATTTCTATAACAAAATACCCATATTGGAATTCATAATTCCTTTATTATTTACTTCCAGGTACTTTGGGTAGTTTCTCTTCCTCTACACCATCTATGGGACTTAAAGGCAACTTGGTTTTAGCAACAAGCTTGCTTTATACCCATGGGGTCGGCGCAAACTGCTTTTGCCCTTACCCATGTTGTTATCCGTTAACAACTTTGCCCATGCCCATTATTAGTGTTTTGTTTAGTGATTTTTCACTCATATTGAGTAAATCAACTTTGAAACAAAACTATAATTGCATCTAATGCAATTCTTGGTCTACTTGGGTGAATAATCTTTTATTCTTTATCTATCTCATAGATAATGCATATTCACTAATGTTTCAATCATATTGAATTAGTATATTTGCATAACCCAAAGTAGAGCAACACTTCAAACCTTTCATGTCTAGCTCCCTCTTTTGAAAGAGCTTCTTTCAATGTATGATCATATCATACTTCTCCATGTATCTCTTCTTGATTCCAAAGCTCAGAGTTTATGGCAACTAACATGATGCAAGTAACATCCAAAGAACCATTCTTTGACGTCCCTTCCATTAGGTTTTAGTGTGTTTTGGTAGTTGGTAGGAAGAGATCTTTATGTTATACGATGTACAACAATTTCTCTTTTATTTGAGAACAATTCTCAATTTTATACCAGTCTAGGAAATAGATAGAGTCGCGTTTTTATTTGTTTAATGCCATGGGTATTCAACGTAATAGGATAATGCAAAGTTTGTGACGTATAACTATATTCAACAAGGATTTAAATTGTCAAATATAGCTCCCACTATTTTACTACGGATTAATAACCCTCAAGATATTAATGCGGAAAATATCCTTATATTTTCTAGTGGGCCAAGATCCATGTTTCATCTCCTTATGAGCTTGCTTTGGCAAGTCACCCATAATTTGACTACTTTAGGTAGGAACAATTCCAATTGCATCCCTTATGCAACTCTTGGTTCAATTGGGCAAATAACTCCTTATTTATCCATCCATATGGATAATCCCAATTGATTGCCTCTAGGTTTCTTAATCATATTAATAGCCTAATTGTGTTCAACCTCTTATTTAAACAATTGCACATTGTTACGTGCCATCGCATTCCATCATTATGAACCAAGTCGCCATGCTTTGGCACGCACGAACTTGATAAATAATGATGATAATGAGTGTTTAAATAACGAGAAGGCAAGAACACAATATTTGAATTTTGAGGGATTTTAAATTCAATTTTAATTGTTTTGTTGATCAAAATCAACTAATCTATCTATTTGAGCTTGGGCAAAACTCCAAATAATAGATCCGGGTTGTCTAATTATCTTATTATCCTAATTGCATGCATCATCCATACACCAACCACACAATAATAAGACAATATAGTAAACAACCACAAAGTAGAAATTAAACGTGATAGATATGGCCTTTTCTAACTAAGATAATTCCAAGCCAATGGAATTATCTATGAACCCTAAAAGCAAACACATCTCCATGCGTCTTGATCTTTTGGTTCATCCTTCATAGTCATGTGGAATGCTCCATGCTCCATGCTCCATCCTTTTGTGGCTTCTTTGGCTTTGGGCTTCTTTTCTTCAATCTTGGCTAACAATCTACTTTATCTAGCACTAGCTAACTTCTATACTAAATAAAATAAATCTCACAAGTTGAGAAAAAAAATGGCACGCAGGCCATAAAACCCTAATTAATTATTACAATTAATTGATCAGCTCGCAGGCCGTAAAACCAAACCACAAAATTAAACATCCACATCAAACCACATCCTAAGGCCATATCCAATCACCATGCGAATTGCACATAAACGGTTAAAATCCAATTTTAACGCGCTTGGTCAATTTTAATTGATTTTAGGATTTCTAGGGTTAAAACGGTCCATGGGTCCAACAATCAAATTGCCCGGGCCCAAAAAAAAGATGAACCACAGGGCCCTAGGGCCGGCCTGGCCCATAACCCACGCGGCTAGGCCGCGGGCTAGGGCCGCCCGGTCCCTAGGGCGGCCAAACTTGGGCGCAAGCAAGAGGGGGCGGTCCCCTAGGGGGGCCGAACCTCCATAGGGAGTTGTTTCCAAAACAACTCCCTTGCTTGGTGCCCAAGTTTGGTTGTTTCCTTGTTTTGGAAGAACTCCTTCTTCCCCAAGGATGCCCAAACCCTAGATCTAAGATCCTAAAATTTCTCAAACTCACTAATTCATGCATCCAATGCAAAAATTAGATCTTGTTATGAAAGATTATTAACAAATTGCATCCCATGCTTGATTTGTCTTGTTTTACGCGATAAACAATCAAATTAAGGTGTAAAACAATTAAAACGTAACACATAAACCACGTTTATGCTCTACGACCTGTGGCTCTGATACCACTGTAGGGTTTTGATTCATCGATGCGCAAACGGAAGCATAATCAAACATAAAACCATGCAAAACCCTCCAAGGATCACAAGTCAAGAGACATAACGATGGTAAGGGATAGAAATCATAAACACACCCTTGGGTTCTCCTTGATGACTTCAAACGCGAATAGTTTCACGTGTCTACGGTTGATCCACGCCTAGAGGTGAGATCTAGATCCTCCAAATCCATGTGCTAGCTAGGAAGAATGGAGGAGGAAGAAGAAATCGCCAACAATGGAGTGCCAAAGGTGGGGCGGCACCCTTTAGGCCGACGGGTAGGGGGCGGCAATCCCTAAGGGGGTTCGGCCCTCTATGGGACTTGCTCTCTCCTTGCTTTGTTCTCTCCTTACTTCTATCAAATAGATGTATAATTTTTTTAGAGAGAAAAATAAGCTAGGAGTGTTCTTTATATAGTCCAACAACTCCTTGTCCTACTACATAAAGAACCCCTTATAATCCTACTCAAGTTCGGATTAGTCCCTTTTGCAAAATAGTCCTTATCATGTCAATACATGGATTAGTTCTATTTGTAAATTAATCCTAATCATGTCTCTACATGAATTAGGCCACCTTGAAAAATCCTAATCATGTCCATACATGGATTAGTCCAACTTGCATATTAGTCCTACTAAGTTAGCAAGTTGTTGCGATTTGATCCTTTTAATTAATTAATCATATTAATTAATTAATTCCCATGTCTAGTTCACCCCTATATGGCGTGTGACCCCATAGGTTCTATTTAGTTGGTAGTAACTATTTACTAATATGGAGCGGCCTCTAGCAAGACATCCATTCTAGCCAACAAATAGAATAGTCATCATGACAAACCTTGTGCAAGTAATTGTCTCATCCCTTTGTCCCAATATCCGGATTGGACACGAGACATACAAGTCACACTCGTATATCCAATCCATAGTTTCTCGATCCTGGGAATAGCCTTATTCGTGCAAATAACATCAATATCCCATATTGATTTATTTGAGTCTGGCCAGACATTTTATAAGCACTATCCCTCGAGTGGCCTAGGATATTTGCTCCCGTTATGTGGGAGGGACAAATTCTATCTACGTCCACTACGATTTCTAAGCTTGCTTCTTATTGTATCCAGTACACGCCTTTATAACTAGCCAGTTACGGTGTAGCGTTTAACGCTACCAAGATCACAATAATCCACAACTAGATAATCTAGTGACTTCAAGTCTAAGGATGACAATACCATTGCACCGCGAGAAGCGCTTGTGACTTAACATAACGTGTATGTAGCCTTCTCGGAGATGGTTCAATCCAGTATGCCATTACTCCTAATGCATACCCATGTGTTGGATCATGATATCTCCATATCAATCCAACCCCATACTAGTCTATAGATGATTGTCCTATTAATCATTATAATTGACTAGGGATATTTGAGAATATAACACTTATATTCTAAGGACTTCATTCATGTTAACATATCTCCATATCGATAACATAATGAATCGTAAATCCATAAATGTCACAATTAATTGATTGCCTCTAGGGCACAATTCCAACAGGTGCTCCGCCTCAGGGTGGGGGTGATGGCATGCCACCACCACCTCCACCTGGTGATGGGGAGTTTTCCAGCCTTACAAGGTCCCCTTCGACTGCCACGATCTGCTAGTTCCAGTGAACACAGGCAGACCGAGCCCGACCTAGGGCAGTCCAGCAGAGGGGCCAGGCGCAGTTCTTTTGGGCGCCTGGAGAGGACTGAGCATGAGGAATGGGTCAGAAAGAAAATTAAGGCCCAAGAAAAAGTGCAGAACTACCTGGTAAGGACGGTCAAGAAAATGGCCAGGGGTCTTGGAAAGTTGTTCAAGACCCAGAAGCATATTTACCACGCTAACACAGCCGCATTGAGAGCTCATGAGTCGGCACTCGCTGAAATTCAGAGCAATATGCGTGGTAAGAGATTTAACTTCCCGGACCGCTATTCGAGTGATAATTGTCCCAGTTGGACAATGGAGAATAGTAGGCCATATGACAGCTTCTCTGGCCATGACCCCACACCGAGTCCGGAACACGCAGACAGTGTTGGTGACCCCGGCAGACCCGGTAGCCAGTACCCACCTAGGCAGCATGTAGACCCAGGCGCCAGCAGTGCCCATCCCGGTGCCAGCCACGCTGGTACCGCTGCCGCAGCACGACATGCTGCGAGGAAACGCCCCAGAGGGCGAACCCCTGAACCATCTCCAGAGCCGACTGACCAGTCTACTCCGGAGAACACAGATTCTAGTTACAGGCCAGATCAGTAGTGTCGCGAGGACGCGCCACCTCTAGTGTGGGGGTGGGGAATCGTGTCCTCCTGCATAGCCATGTCAGCATATTTTTGTCAATTTTATTTTTAATTTTGTTTTCATTTTTGAGTCAGCACGTTTATTATGTTGAGTCTACCCACCAACTTTTCTGACCTTGCATGAAAAAAATAATAATAATAATAATAAATATAAAAAAATAAAAAATTAAAAAAATATATATAAATACTTAAATTTTTTTTTGAGAAAGGGCAACTTAGGACCTAGAAACTGAAGAGAATCCAATGAAAGAGCTCATGAGAGTAGGAAGCACCGTAGTAGGGATACTTCAAATTTTAGTATTTTGTGCGCAAGTCTCACGACAGGATGTCCCGGGTATTCAGGAATGGTGAAAGTAGATAACATGCATACTTTTGGCTTCTCTAGTGTGCTAGGTGGATTTGGGTTTTTAGATAATTGAATATTCCGTTTCCCGTGGAAACTTGTGGACTCTTGGAATCTGGGGTGGACCTTCGTGTAGAGTCGGTTTTATGCTGTACAAGTCTTCGGCCTAAGCGAAGTTGGGGAATGTACACCACCATCCCTTAAGGTGGTTCCAAGAGAAAATCCTAAAAAGCCCGCACTCTTAAAGCTCTACTGCACAGTTGTAAAAACAGATGAGGTATAAAAAAATAAAAAATAAAACAATTTGAAAAAAAAATGAATAAGTACTTTTGTGCTTAAAGGAGAAACAACATAATGTGCTTCCGTTCACGCGGAAAATTTGGATTCAATCCAATCTAGAGCTTAAGAGGGAAACTAAAGTCAAGCCGTATTACACAGGAGCTGTGTCTCCCAGCAATGGGACAATTTGCAAATCAAACGCAATAACGGCTAAGAGGGTCTGAAAACCTCAAATGACTTGACGAAGAAAAATTATCTAGTGACTTAAGATGCCTGGACCCTCTAAGTCAAAAGACGTGCTTTATCTTGGTTGGTTTGGTGGATGTTTGGGGACACCTTAGTGAGTTTGTGCACAGGATCAGTTTATACCATTTCTTGCTACGTGTTGGGGAATTTCAAAGTGAGCATGTGAGGATTTGATGATTTCAGTTTATGATAGAGAGGTTGCCCAATATCAGAAAAAAATTGTTGTGTCTTGAGTCAGTTTGTGTATATTCTGTATCTGAGTCAGTAATCTGTTGAGTCTTTTGGTCTGTAGCATGAATCTGTGATAAAGGGGGAGAAATATGCAATTGAAGTATGCAAAAGAAGGGTCTGCAAGGCAGTATGCAAGGGTCTGCTCGGGACGAGCAGAGTTTAGTGTGGGGGTATTTTGATAGCTTGAAAATGGGATTAGTCTGGGACATCTTTTTACCATTGGTTCTAACCCTGTGAGAGTTGAGTTTGCCCATTTTCAGCTTATTTTCCACTTGATACGAGGTAGAAACTTATAGGACATGATTGCAAGATTTGAGTAATTTCATGCATAATTTTGTTTGTTGGATATGATCGCGGGTACATGTTATGATGTGCAGGTAACAGGTGCCGAGAAATGCATGGGATTGACTTGGATTTGGAGGCAGCATATCAAGAAAGCTGAGCACAAAAGGGCAGAAAATTCTAAGTTGTGCGTTCAAACGCAGGGGAGCTGCGTTCAAACGCACCACATGGCAGCAGGAAGAAAACGGCAGAAAAGAGGCTAAGTTGTGCGTTCAGACGCACAGACCTGCGTTCAAACGCAGGCCTCGACTCAGGAGTGTGAAAGACCAAGTTGTGCGTTCAAACGCAGGTGAGCTGCGTTCAAACGCACAAGTCCGAGAGGCCAGAAGACAGAAGAGAAAATTGGTTAAGGCCTGCGTTCAAACGCAGGATATGTGCGTTCAGACGCACTGCGTTTGAACGCAGGGGAGCTGCGTTCGAACGCGCGTGTGTTTCCAGAAGCTTCCAGGACGGGTTTTTTGAGGGTAGAACAGGAACTTCGTGCATCATTTTTGGAGACTGTGGCAGTATAAAAGGAGGTGTCCCAGCACAGAATTAGGGTTACACTCACACATCTACAATCATCATCGTAGCAGCCAGTTTCAGAGCAGGATTGGAGCAAAGCCGGATTGGAGCAGCTTTTCAGTATTCAGCCATAAACTTGTTTGATCTTTTCTCTCTTTTATGAAACAGTGTTTTTCAATAATGCAAGCTAGCTAAACCTTTTTCCTAGATTCTTGGTGAACCTAGGGTTTATGAATTCAGCAGACTGGTTTGTTTGATTTTCAGATGCATGACTAGTTGAAGTCTTAATACATGATGGATTGTTTATTATCTTGTCTTTGATTTTATTTACATACTTGAATGGCTTGATCACCCAGGAGTGTTATAGACAGGATCTGGTGCGCGAGAGTGACCAGTGAAAGTTAGGAAGAAAAGACAGGATTTAGTACTCTGCCTTGATGGACCGAGAGGTGAAGAGAATCAGGGGACTAGCCCAGAAGCATTAGACCAACTGCTAGACGTTTAGGGGGAGACCGAGAGGAGAACCTGTAACCCTAGCAGACTTAGAACGAACCTGCAGATCTAGGTGGACCGAGAGGACCCGAAAATCTGCAGGAGAGTGACAGGTGCATGAGACCGAGAGGAGATTGTACTATTGGTATGCTGGCATAAACAAAACTACTGTGTGTTTCTGAAATCAAATACACCAGGCAAGCTGGAAAGTAACCCTAGGGGATCCTGGGACCTAGATTCTTAGAACTATCGATTTTTACAACTACCACAATTCCTGAAAATTGCTTAAAAGAAAAATAAAATAAGCTTTTCTAAATATTGTTTTATTTACTGCAAATTAGTGAGTAGAATCACATCCCAACCTTCCTCCTTTTTACAAGCTTTGTGTCTAGTTCTATTTCTAATAAGTAAAACTTAAACTGTTCTCGAGGGTTCGACAACCAGAGTCACAAATACGTACTCTATATTACTTGATCGTACACTTGCGAAAAAGCAGATAGGTTTACGCTGTCAGCAAGCATCCAGGACCTTAAGTGTCGACAGACCCTTACAGACTTCTTGCGGCCAGAATGGTGAGTACAAGGAGCGATCCGAGGCCTTACAACCGCATTAAATAAAATTAATTGGCTGGGTATAACCCAACCAAGCCCAATAGTAACCATGAGATAACCCCGCACAACTCTTCCACTTTATGTTATCATGAATTGTTAACTTATTGTGTTATTTTCAAGAAAAGCATTTACGAGTAAAATCAGATGTATAAATGACACATAAGCACATAACATGTAAATTCATTTTGAAACATGTAGGAAGAAATCATTTGACACGAAGGAGTTAAGCACACTAGGCTTGGCATGTTTACTTACCTCAAAGCAAATCCAACTATAGCAGTCAATCAAAGTACTCTACGTACTCGTCGTCGACGAACTCGTCACCTACACGTAACAATATTCTAATTAAACACAATATTCTAGCAATACACTTGCTATACTAGCTACATGCATATGATAGTCAATGGTTTAGGTTTCTAACACCAACCTAACATCCCACTTAATTCATACTTCAAACAAAACTCAAAACCTTACTTCAAAATCCTCTAACCTAAAGCATACATAACCTATCATAACTCCACCAATTTATTACTCCAGTTTCCCAAACAGATCATGGCTCAAAAACAGTTTCATTAGATTGAAAACATTTGAAATAATAAGTTTAGCCTCAAACGGATCTTAATTTCGATTCCTGAATCAAAAGTTACACTAGTTTGAAGTTTTCAATTTCACTCAAAATACCCATACGGAAATTATCAATTTCCATGAAACTTTTCTCCCAAGCATCTAGTTCATCTTACATTCATACTAAACCTAATATAATTCAAAACATTTGAAATAATAAGTAGCCTCAAACGGATCTTAATTTCGATTCCTGAATCAAAAGTTACACTAGTTTGAAGTTTTCAATTTCACTCAAAATACCCATACGGAAATTATCAATTTCCATGAAACTTTTCTCCCAAGCATCTAGTTCATCTTACATTCATACTAAACCTAATATAACATGATTCCCAACATCAAATCAGATTGTTACCCACATACTATGATCATCCAATCACCCAAATTGCTTAATCAAACTTCTCCTCCAAACTAGGGTTTTTCCCATCACCCATGAACATGATAAACCCTAAAACTTGATTACTAATCCTACGATTTCATGAATGATGAAACTAACGATATAAATCTGAAAATTCGCGATAAATAACTGAAATTACTAATTGATCACGACTTACAATAGGAGGAGATAAATCGAAACGATTGAGAGGCGGAGATTGAAGCTTGCTAGCGGAGATGATGACGATAAATCTGTCCGAATCAACCGCGTCAGAACGATCCAACACTTTGATGAAAATCAAAGAAGAAGAAGAAGAAGAAGAAGAAGAAGAAGAAGAAGAGAGATAAATCGTGAGAGATAGAGGGGGATTGAGATGATGATGATGATGATGAATTTTGAAAGAATTTGAAACTCACGTTAGTTGAGATTTTTTGGTCAAAATATGATATCAATCTGACAGAAAAGACACTTTCACACCACTAATTTAGGTAAAAAGACAAACACCTCCCCCCAATTGATTAAAAGGCACTAAAACTTAAGATAAAAGTCACAAAGACTCTCAAATGCTAGCAAACATTTATAATTGACTCCCAACATTTAAATTTGGCACCCAGCACATATAATATTATCACAAAATATTCATATTCACAAGACAAGGTATTTCAGACTTCACCTGGTACAATATAAGTTTAGTTTAAAAAAATACAATGCGAAGGTGTGTTCCATGAAGCCATTCCATATTGAAGGCCTCAAAGTGTAATTTATCCAAAATATATTTTCCCGGAACTACCCAATCCCCCTTTCTTCTTCTCTGTGCTCCCCAATCCTCTCCCGCAGAGCACAGAATTACTACTACAGTACTACTACTGACATCGTTAGCCATTTCTCGCTCGCTCTCAAGAAATGGAAATTCTCGGACCAGCCTCCACCATTCGCCTCCCGAAACTGACCTCCGCAAGCAGTAACTGCACCTTCCCTGTAAACAGAATTGGTTCTTTCCTCTTGGGCAGTGATGGGTATTCCTCCTTATCCCCATTCTCTTCTCACAAACCCAGAAAACCGGCGATTGTAGCCGCCAGGAAGGAAAATAAGAAGAACAACAAGAAGAACGACAACCACAGCTTCGTGGTCAAGCCGGACGAAGCCACCGGCCTCTTCCCTGAAGCCATGTTGCTCAGAGAGGTCACTTCTATAGAACCATAGCTTTGGTTAAATACCCTTTATATGTTTTCTTTTTTCTTCTCCCAGTTTGGTTGTTTGTGGGTGATTTCATGCTTAGTTAGAATCTGGGTGTTGCTCAAATAGGTCAATTCCCTAAAAAAATTCATTTAATATGTGTTTGGAGAAATCAGTTAGGGCACGTTTGGTGTCGGGATTGAAAATTAGGGGTAGAAGGGGCCCTACAGTATTATATGGTGTATTGATATTAAGGGAGTATTAATCATTTTGGGAGGATTATGTAACATGTTTGTTTTCACCTGTATAAATAAGGGGATTACGACTTTAGTATTCAATCCCACTACATGGTGGGATTATATTTTCGGCATACTAGGGGATAGATAATAATGGGGGTTGAATCCCCCTTGAAACTATCCTGCACCAAACATCAATTATTACCCCCTACTGGTATTATTATTACTGTACTCCTTTGTCCCTGCATCAAACGTGCCCTTACTGTAGAATAGCAAAAACCATGATTCTGAAATGTTCCTTTATCAAGCTAAGCGCCTAAGCCCAATGTTGTACTTCTAGAACAAAATATGGTTGTTTGCGGGTGGAATTGCATCTGGTTCATTTCATGCTTAATTAGAATCTGGGTGTTGTTTGGTTTGGAACAAAGAGCTATTACTGAATTTTGGTATTGTATTTCAGAAGAAAGTTCAGGAAGATGGTCAGCTTCTCCCTGACTTTGCTGACGCCGAAGAACGTAAGTAACGGTTATCCCAGCTTTATTGCTCACTCATTTGTGGTCAATAACTCATGATGATTGAGCGTGTTCTTTGATTCGCAGGAGATCTCTTTGATATGCTAAATCTTGAACTGGAGAGTGACTTGGATGTGGACCAAAGTAAGTTTTGTGTATGCTATTCATTCTTCTATGTTAATGTGCGAGGATCCGTAGTTGCAATGCTTCAAAAATTACCAGGAACTTGATGTGCAGATCTTGAAGAAAACTGCTAGTAGTTTCTCTTCAGGTTTCGAATCAATTTGTAAGAGAAAACCCACCTAAGAAAGAATGCAAGTTAGATAGTCCCTTCGTCACATTGTTTGCTTCTGCCTTTTACGCCAACGTACCATGTTTACTTCTAGTATTATCAAATTCCCATAAGATATACAAAATCACAGAGAAAATGAAGAAGAAGAATGGTTTGACGAAGTGAGAATCGGGAGAGTCAGTACAAAGCTTAACAAACGAAATGGGTAAATTACAGAATATACATAATTAGCCAATTAGCTACTGCCAGGTGTAAGGCACTTTCTGTATATATGCTCAAGTCCCCAAAGTGTAGTAATACTTTCAATAGGCCCTCTTAAGTTGGAGTGTGTATATCTACCACTCCTAACTTGGATTCAAGAACTGGAAAACTGGTGAAGGAAGATGCTTAGTAAAAAGTCATCCAACTGGTGGGAAGAAGGCGCATGAATCAGTTTCAACATCCCTTTATGCACCAAATCTCTCACAAGATGGCAATCCAGTCCAATGTGCTTTGTCCTCTCATGGAAAACTGGGTTTATAACAACTTGCATAGCTACAAGCAAAAAAACATGAACTATTGTACCTCACAAGCTGTAGAAACTAAACATGTGTGCTCTGGCTCAGCTGAACTCCTAGACTCAACATTTTGCTTCTTGTATTTACAAGAAACCAGAGAATCACCCATGTAGATAAGATAACCAGTAGTAGATCTTCTAGTACCACTGCAGCCTGAATCTGAATTTTCTTTTAGAGCCAATTCATTGCTGGCTGGAAAGAACAAATCATGACCTCATTGCCTTGTAAGTATTTCAGAACATGATGTACTGCTTTGAGATGTTCAAATGAAGATTTACAGATAAATTTGTTCAACTTATGAACAACATAACACAAGTCTGGTATAGAGTTACACGTATACAACTTTCCCACCATGCTTCTGTAGGTCGCTGCATTTTCTTCATTCAAATAACTGCTAGAAGCTTGTTCTAACTTGATATAAACCTCCATAGGTATTGATGCTGTTTCAAATTTTGAGTAACCTATACTGTTCAAAATATCAAGTGGAAATTTTCTGTCACAAAGAAATGCCTGTTTCATTTCTTGACATCGCAAAACCAATAAAATATTGTAAAAAACCCCAAGATCTTTGAGCTGAAACTGGGCTTTTCAAGTCCTCTAAAAGATCTCCAGACAACACAACGATGTCCACATAAACTAGCAAATCAAGAAAATAAGTTTGTGTCTTGTGTATTAACTATAAACAAAGTATAAACTGGCTTACTTTGTTGAAACCCAAAGTCAATAAGGGTTTGGAGAACTTGTTATATGACTGTCTAGAAGCCCTTAATAGGCCATATAGTGACTTCTTCAAGTGTTTCATTATCATAAAATGAGTGGTTTAATGCTTTATATCCATGAGGTAGCTCCATATAGACTTCTTCTGAGAGATCCTCATGCAGGAAGGCATTATTGACATCCAATTGAAGCAAATGCCAAACATTCGTCGTAGCTAGAGATAGTAAACACTTCAAAATAGGCAACATGGCTACTGGAGAGAGTTCATGTGTAGCCTAATGATTATGTTGTACCCTTGGCAGCCAATCTTTCTTTTTCATCTGTCAATATGCCCATCTGCATTTTACTTCACTTTATATACCCATCTGCAGCTAACACCATCAACCTTGGGGTTAAAAGAATGAATAAGCCAAGTGTCATTGGCTTTATGTGTTGTTAGTTCTGCTTCCATGGTCTGAACCCAAAGAGGATTTCGAGAAGCTTTGTAGTAAGTGACATGCTCTTTTAATACTCCCTACATTGTCAATGAAATACTAAGACTGCGAGCTAAGAGATGTCAACTTTCATAATGATTGAGGTGTTTTGTAGGTCTAATAGTCCTTCTAGGCCTAGAAACCGGGAGGGTTACAACAGACATTGGGGAGAGATTGTTTTCAATGTAGGTATCTTGCTGATCAGATCCCTGCTCATCTTGTCCTAAAGCTAACTGTTCAACAATTTCTGCATTCATAACGCTGTCAACTGGCACGTCACTTGTGGGTTCAGAAATGATGACTGGGAGACTAAAATCTCTGAACTGGTGCAATTGAGTCACTTTGCTCATCAAGAAGTGGAAAAACTTCTTCATGAAAGAGAACAGTCCTAGAAGTTATGGCACCTGTTTCAATGTTTCAACTTTGTACCCTTCATTCCATGGTCCATACACATATCCAATAAAGGCACAAGACTTAGCCCTAGCCCTGCTATCAAACTTGGTCCTCTCTTGGTGTAGAGATGAGACAAAACACAAGCACCCAAATGACTTAAACTGCGAATAGTCTGGTTTTACTTTGAAAAGAATCTCTTATGGAGACTTATTACTTAAAACTTTTGTTGGTTGCCTGTTTGATGATGTATGCAACAGTCAAAACACAATCACCCCTGAACTTGAGAGTTAGATTATATTGAAACCTTGATGCTGTAGCCACATTGAAAAGATGTCGATGCTTCTTTTCTACCACTAAGTTCCATTCAGGTGTCTCAACACAACTAAGCTGGTGCACAATACCCTTGATGCCAAAGTACTCGCTCATCTTCAACTATGGTGCTTGGTCACTTCTGAGTTTCTTCATCATCTTTTGAAACTGTGTTTCCACCATTTCACAAAAGTGATGAATGAATCTCTTGGTCACCTCTGCTTAGCTTTGCAACAGACTACACATGGAGATAACTCTGGTGTAGATGAATGCGGTAGTTGCTGTAGCAATAACTTGAGTTCGACATATGATGGGTGCCTGAATCTGTTATGCCACACATTTGCAGTAACACTCTTAGAAATAGAACAGCTCAAAACACTTGTCTCCTTACTGCCTGGTTGCTGAATAGACAAAAAATATGGACCTCTGTGCTTTTCTCCTTACCCCAGAATTAGTTGAGATGCTCTCTTTATTAGTACAGCTATCATCTCACACAAGATTGAAGTTGGTAGATGCAACACTTTCTTCAATAATCAGATGCTCAGTTAGCTTAACAGGCCCAGAATTGGCTACTGTGATGCTATTGCCATTTGGCAAATGCATAAAAGTATTTGTAACTCGTATATAGCCATGAAAACATTGAAGATCACAACGTATATGATTTGTAGCCCTGTTGTCAATGATCCAGCATGTGAACATTAGTGGCACAACACTACATGCAACTGATAGATTTTGGGTCTGTTCTTCTGAAAAACCTCTCAATTAGATGTTGCCAAATCTCATAAGAAACGGCTCTATATACAGCAAAACTGAGCTCAGCAACCAAGAGATAACCATACTATCACACAGCCGACCTAATGCAAACAAATTACTAGACGCCAGAAACAAGATTGATACCTGGATTATCGGTAATGCGACAAGGTGTTATCTATAGCTGCCATCGCTGGAGACAGAACCTCACTTTCGTCCGACTTCGCAATCAAATAGAAAAAAGTAGAACCAAAACTGTTAATAGCAAATTCGATCTGACACAATCAGAACACCCAACGGCACTATCAAGAGTCGCCAGAAAACGCAGGCTCTGATACCACAACAAATTCACAGAAGAGACACAATCATAGAGAAAATGAAGAAGAAGATTGAATTGAAGAAGTGAGAATTAAGAAAGTTCAGTACAAAGCTTAACAACCAAATGGGAAAATAACAGAAATACCCAACTAGCCAATCAGCTGCTGCCAGGTGTAAGTGTGACACTGCACTTTCTGTATTTATGCTCAAGTCCCTGAAGTGTAGTAATACTTTCAATAAGTATGTCCATGGCTCATCTCATGGTAATGCAGTGAACTCCCAAATTTATCTGAAAACATCACAACGAGGAAACTCAATCCAACTAAATGAATATAATCCAACACGATGTAAGCAAAATGGAGATAGTTAAGGTCACTAAACAATTAACATAACTATTGTCCAGAGTCTAGACTTTCAAATTATTAAATTTCAACAATAAAACGTCACGGCACCTGAATTTTAGATTGCGTAGTATGAACTCATCAAATTAAAGAGAACATATAGTGTCCAAAAAAAGAGAAATAAGTATATATAATTACATATTATAATCATTTATTAATATAAACGGTTTGGACGACTTAGCCGGTTTGTAAAAAAACAGGAACCTAAACCAAACCATTTAATTTCTGTTTGGAATTTTTCCAACCTAAACCGAACCGTTTAATTTTGGTTTGGAACTTTACGAACCTAAACTGAACCGATTAGCATGGTTTGGTCCGGTTTGGGCGGTTTAACTTGCAGCGCTATTCTATACTTCTATTTGTGTTATCAACTTATCATGAGAATTGAGCTCTTTATAGACTTCCTTGTTGTGTTATGAATTGTCTTCAACTATTTTACTGGAGCATCAAATGCTGTCTCAAACCCCCAATAAAGTTAAAGGAAACGAATGAAGATTGTGATATATACTGTTTTTCTTCGTTTGCAGTGCGCCACTATGAGGTAGTTTATTTGATCCATGAAGACCACGTGAAAGACGTCGAGAGCGTGAACTCTAAAGTCCAAGGTGATTTACCTTTATCGCTACCTCATTCTTAGGTATACCTAGATAAAATTTCTTTTTAGTTGAAACAGATTTGGACCTTTCAGAGTTGATAACCTTCTCATGATGCACAACTCCTTTGTGTTCTTTCCTAGTCATGAAAATGGATTTTGACTTGTTAAATTGTACTGTATTGAACTGGATAGATATATGGAGATGGTAATTCATTTCCTGCATCACAAAAACATGTGATTTTTCCTTTCCTTAATGCTGTCTCTGAGATGGCATGTTAAGAATCTTCCGACTTGCAGATTTTATTAGGGAGAACAAAGGCAGGATATGGAGATTCAGCGATTGGGGTCTTCGAAGACTGGCTTACAAGATAAAGAAAGCGAAGAATGCCCACTACATTCTGATGAACTTTGAAATAGGAGCTAATTGGATCAACGACTTCAAAAGCATGCTAGACAAGGACGAGAGAGTCATTCGACATCTGGTAATGAAGAAGGACGAAGCAGAGACAGAGGAATGTCCCCCACCACCTGAGTTCCACTCACTGCATGCTGGTACTGATTCCGAAGAGGAGGAGGAGGAAGATTTAGACGACGAGGATGAAGATTGGGACGATGAAGGTGAGGAAGATACAGTTGATGGGAAAGAGGATAGCAGTGAAGGTGTCATTTATGTGGAAGACTTCATTGAAGATTACAAGGAAAGCATCAGTTCTAAGAAACCGAGTAATGTGAGCAGCAACAGTGGGAGAAGAAAAGCAAAACTCAAAGCAAGTAGGTAGGTAGTTAACTTTCTCTGCTAGTTATAGTTTTGGTTTGAAATGGTGGTTTGAGAATCCGGTTAGTTTAGATTGTTAAAAAGAGCTTATGCCTGTTATAGACATCGTATTCATTTCAGGTTATAAACGGAGATGTTAATGAGTTTTGATCGAATTGATGTAAGACTTGGCGCGTAGTTTTAGTCATCTGTTGTCGATGAATGACACTACTATATCTTTTGTGCAAAAGCGTTGATAGGTTCAGAAGTTTAGTCGTCTGCTCTTATATTCTTACATATGAAGAGTTGATCCGCTCGCTTCTTTCATCACTTCATTTCATCCTGCTACTGAAAGGCATCTTCAATATATGTTCAATTTTGCTTCATCTTCAATATATGTTCAATTTTGCTTACGAGCCACACATTATCAACAGATAAATATTTTGGTGGGGGCAACTCTTGCGTCCTTCTCGTTGCTGAGCTTACACATAGAAGTACATAGTAGTACTGCATGATAGATAGTATAATCTTATTTAGCTCACTGCATTGTGGGGAGCATCCCTTATTAGAACAACATACCTGCAAAATGCCTTCAGAATAACATTGCTAGAGTCCATCATCATTCTTCATGGTATATTTTTAGATTCAATCCGAAAGTTTCTGTAACCCAACAACTGCATCCTTGAAAAATTGGCACAAATCGCTGGGTTAACAAATAGTATCAACTTAGTCCATCTAATAATGCAAAAAAAAAAAAATATATATATATTTTTAGATTCAATCCGAAAGTTTCTGTAACCCAAGAACTGCATCCTTGAAAAATTGGCACAAATCGCTAGGTTAACAAACAGTATCAACTTAGTCCATCAAAAAAAAAAAAAAAAACACAACAATAAAAAAGATTGAACCCGACGTGAATCGAACACGCAACCTTCTGATCTGGAGTCAGACGCGCTACCATTGCGCCACGGATCCTTTTGTTAATTGCGGACGACAGTAACTTTAATAACTCATACGACCTGTTTGAAATATAGTCGCCTATTTCTCAAACTAAAACAACTTCATCATTGTTCATCGACCAAAATCCAATTTTTAGATACAATATATTTACCGTTCAATGAAAATTTCCAACTTTAGACAAAAAAAAAAAAAATCCAACTCAAGGAACTGTGAGAAATATTTTCCAAAAATTGGAAAATATTTCTCACAGTTAAAATGAAGGCATGTCAACGCGTGTTTGGCTACAAATGTATCATACATTGCACTAAAATCTTTGAAGCGCTGACCACCGAATATTTTGTTTAAAACAAGATGTATCCAATTCGCCCAATGTATGGGTTTGGGCTGAGGATTCTCCAACCCGTACCTATTGTGTTGTGCCAATTTTTTTGATAAAACCCTCCTAAACCGATTCGCGCTCACCTCTAAAATTGACCTGGTCAGTGGTCGTCTCTAATTGTATACTTTATCTCTAAGAAAGAAATTAATGAAGACAAAATATTTTAAGAACCAGTCTAAGAAAATGAAAAAAAAAGGCGAAATTGCACCGGAGGTACCCATATTTTGCCAAAACCGGCAAGTGGGTACCCAAATTTTCAAATCGTGCACCACGGGTATCCAAATTTTCAAAATCGTGCACCGGAGGTACCCAACGCTAACTGCCGTTAAATTTCCGTTAACTTTCCATCCAAATTGGACGGAAAAGTATAAAAGACTATTATACCTATTATTTTCACCTCAAACTTTTTTTTTAAATACAACTGCTACTAATGAATCTAAAAAAATAAAAAATAATGATATTTTAATTTAATAAGTTAATATATGTAAGATAATGCAATATATTTCATCAAAATTGCATATTTTTACATCATTTCAAGAGATGAAATATTTTTTATTTACATATATCCGTTAATTCTAAATTCTTTAACTTCTTTTTAACAAAAATATCAACTTTCATAATCTCAAAATGGAAAAATAACGGGAGGGTTACATGTGAAATTATCAAAGATACTTATATGTTATTGTTTAATTACAAAATATATATGTGAAATTATGAAATTTTGAGATTATTTTTCTTAACATATATCCGCCAATCTTAAATTCTTTTTAACTTTTTTTAACAATTTTTAAATTTCTCAAATTATATATCAAATTATTGAATTAAAATTTTATTATTTTTAATTTTTTTTAGATTCGTTAGTAGCAGTTGTATTTTAAAAAAAGTTTGAAGTGAAAATAATGGGCACAATAGTCTTTTTATACTTTTCCGTCCAATTTGGATGGAAATTTAACGGAAAGTTAATGGCACTTAGCGTTGGGTACCTCTCGTGCAGGATTTGAAAATTTGGGTACCCACTTGCCGGTTTTGGCAAAATATGGGTACCTCCGGTGCAATTTTGCCAAAAAAATAACAGAAAGGGCCTAATATTATATGCAATTTGACAGAAATGTGTGTATTCTTTCTCTGTCAATATAGCGTATATTCAAATGCTTTTTTAAGAAAAGAGGTCACAACTCACAACTTTGTGTCTCACTCCTGAAAGCGGGGGTCTATCAATTTTGCTGGGAGATGCATGTTGGAAAGATGTAGGTGTATTAAGAAGAATCTGAAAACAGAAAGATTAACAGAAGTAATTAAAATACAGAAACAATAAACACTTACAGATGGTTAACTTGCCGAATGCTGAAGCAAGATAGAAGACAGTCTCGTTGTTCATGAAACGATCTCCGTGAAGTAATATTTGCCCCCCACAGTTGGTTGTGCTTCGTTTTATTTATCTACAGACACGGGCAAATTTACTCCCCAGGATGAAAGTCTTCACGTACTGCAGACGAAAGCACAATCTGCAGTACCGGCGAACCGAACTTTGTTTTGAGAGAAACTGGTAGTGAGTGAGTGAGAGAGAGAATTGTTGCTGGAGTTCGGATGGAAAAACTGAGAGAGGAAGGTTCCTTTTATAGGCAGGGAGAGGAGCAGTTACAAAACCGTTTGTGACTGTTCAAATTTGAACAGTAACGGTTGTAACTGTTCCAAAAGTCACAACTGTTGAAGACAGTTAATAACTGTTTCGGGTTGGACTGTTAACATTGATTATTAACGGGCTGGACTGTTAATACTGTTAATATTAATTATTAACGGGCTGGATTAAAAATTATTTTCTGGCCCAAAAAGATAAAGCCCAACCAACCAACCACCACCCACCCACCGCACCGCGGCCCGAACCCGAACCCGAGACCGAGACCTAGCCGAGCCGGCCGGACGGACGGCGGCGGCGGCGCGCGCGCGCGCGTGTGGTGGTTCGACCATTGTCTAGGTCCTCTCTCCTACACAAAATGTGTATCACCCAAAGGGCGTGCCCTTAGTACTCAACCTTTGAGTAGATGAACTACTCTTCTCTTCCTCATTTTCAAGATGTGGGTGCATTTAAAATTGAGCAATTGAAGTGGCCAACTTCAACGCCTAATTTCTCATTCACCCGTTGTTGGTTTTCGACGTTTGGGATCTTGAATCGATCCCCTTTTTACCTAGTTTAATAATATGTTAACGTTGGTCCAAGTTCTTAGTTATAACTTGACCGAAATTGGGTAACAAAAGCATGGTTCGAAAACAAATTTACAACAATCCCCCACATGAATGACAAATTAGCGTTTATGCTGAAAGTGTCGATATCATTTGTGGATTTCTCTCAGTGGTAATTAATTGCCTAAGGAAAGGTGGTCATAGACTTTGAACCTTTCCATTAGTGAGATACTATAGGGTATACTGGCTAGACAGTGTGCGAAGCGCTTTGAACTGCTTTGCCGTGTCGTATACCTTGTCGATAGTAACCACACAAATAAATACCGAAACATAGTTGGTTCTCATGGTTGTGTTCATTTTGGCCTTGAAACACTTTGCCTGGTTTTTCATGAGTAGTCTTTAGAGGAGTGTAGCCTTTTTCATCCTCCTAGAACCGGCCCCAGTTCCTACTCACATAGGTGAGACACATTTAAGGGTATCAATCCATACTCTTCTTAACATGTGACCTCATTAAAAGCATTGCTTACCCTGGTCCTATCACTCTTCGTCCTAGGAATGGGATTGAAACGTTGTTTCATTTTATGAGTGATTTTATATTTGCACAAATAGTTAGGTTGTCCCTTTTGAACCTAGTTCTTGGGATCTCCAGTCACCTAGGTTGGGTTTGCCGCTATTGTGCAACTCTTACGAGATAGGCTTTAGCCCCATTCCTCTCGACGAACTTGCAACCAACTCTCTCGATAGACCTTTGGTCAGCGGATCCGCTATATTTTCCTTTGACTTTACGTAATCGATCGATATTATCCCTTGTGAGAGAAGTTGCCTTATAGTATTGTGTCTTCGACGCATGTGTCGAGACTTACCATTATATATACTATTTTGTGCCTTTGCTATTGCCGACTGGCTATCGCAGTGAATACATATAGCAGGCATCGATTGCGGCCATATTGGAATGTCTTCGAGGAAATGACGAAGCCATTCTGCTTCTTCCCCTGCCTTATCTAATGCTATGAATTCCGATTCCATAGTAGATCTTGCAATGCACGTCTGCTTTGAAGACTTCCAGCATATTGCCGCTCCTCCGAGTGTGAATACGTAACCACTCGTGGACTTGGAATCTTTTGTATCAGATATCCAATTCGCATCGCAATATCCTTCTAGGACAGCAGGATAGTTGGAATATTGTAATCCTAAGTTTTTGGTGTATCGTAGATACCTTAATACTCGGATCAATGCTGTCCAGTGATCCTTTCCAGGATTACTAGTAAAACGACTGAGCTTTCCAACTGCTTGTGCGATGTCCGGCCTTGTACAATTCATTATGTACATCAGGCTTCCTATTATTTGCGCATACTCAAGTTGTGCGATGTCTCGATATAGTGAGACTGAGATAATGCATACCGTGAGGACGTCTTAGAAACCTTGATTCCTAAAATGACGTCAGCCACCCCTAAATCTTTCATATCAAAGCTTGTCGACAATAACCCTTTGGTGGCACATATTACTTTCTCGTTGTTTCCAAAAATCAACATGTCATCAACGTATAGGCATATGATGACACACCCATCAGTGTTTGTTTTAGAATATACACACTTGTCGCATTCATTGGTTTTAAAACCATTTGTTGACATAACTTTGTCAAATTTGTCATGCCATTGCTTGGGTGCTTGTTTTAATCCGTATAAGGATTTCTTTAGACGACAATATTTGTTTTTGCTTCCTGGAACTTGAAACCCTTCAGGTTGTTCCATATAAATTTCTTCTTCTAGTTCTCCATTTAGGAATGCCGTTTTAACATCCATTTGATGAATTTCAAAATTAAAAAATTGCTGCAATTGCAACTAGCATTCGAATGGATGTTATTCTAGTGACCGGGGAATAAGTGTCGAAGAAGTCTAAACCTTCCTTTTGTTTGTATCCTTTTGCGACAAGTCTAGCTTTATACTTGTCGATGGAACCATCCGATTTAAGCTTTCGCTTAAATACCCATTTGCAACCTAATGGTTTGCATCCTTGAGGAAGATCAACTAATTCCCATGTATTATTATGGAGAATTGATTCGATTTCGCTTTTTACTGCTTCCTTCCAATAGGGTGCCTCAACACTTGACATAGCTTCTTTGTAAGTTGCAGGATTATTTTCTACCATATAGGTAAGAAACTCCGGACCAAATGTTTTAGGAGCCTTTTGCCTTTTACTTCGTCTAGGCTCTTCTTCTACGTTTTCTTCAAAAGTTATGTCATGCGCCCGCTTATAAGATAATTGTGTTTTCATTTCTTTATAAGGAAAGATATCCTCAAAGAATGACGCATGTGCCGATTCGATGATGGTATTCTCATGAATATCCGGAATTTCCGATTTATGAACCATAAAGCGGTAGGCGCTGCTATTTAATGCGTATCCAATGAAGACGCAATCAATTGTCTTTGGACCCAACTTTACCTTTTTAGGTAATGGAGTAGCTACTTTTGCAAGACATCCCCAAGTTCTTAGATGCTTGTATGCGGGTTTACGCCCTTTCCATAACTCGTATGGAGTTTTGTCCATTTTCTTTTTGGGTATTCTATTAAGAATATAATTGGCTGTTAATAGTGCTTCCCCCCACAAGTTTTGTGGTAGACCCGAACTTAAGAGTAATGCGTTAAGCATTTCTTTTAGGGTCCTATTCTTCCTTTCCGCCACTCCATTTTGTTGAGGCGTATATGGTGCTGAAGTTTGATGGATTATTCCATTTTCAGCGCATATAGTTGCGAATGGAGAATCATATTCTCCTCCTCGATCACTTCGAAGTATTTTAATCTTTTTGTTGAGTTGATTTTCTACTTCGGCCTTGAATTGTTTGAAAGCATCCAATGCTTCATCTCGGCTATGTAACAAATAAACATAGCTATATTTGGTACAATCATCAATGAAGGTAATAAAGTACTTTTTGCCGCTTCTTGTTTGAACAAACTTTAAATCACAAATATCGGTGTGAATAAGTTCTAGAGGACTTGTTGTTTTTGTACCAATCGGTTGAAACGATTGTCTTGTCATTTTTGCCTCTACACAAATTTCACATTTGTGATTTTCATCGATAGAACTTTTTGGAAGATGATCAGTATTCATTAATTTACGAATTGAGTCGTAATTAACATGTCCTAATCTTCCATGCCATAAACAAGATGAAGAAAGAGAAGACTCCGACAAATAGTTAAATATTGCTTTCTTATTCATTGCGGAAACAACCATTACATTGAGCTTGAAAAGCCCATCCTTCAAGTAACCCCTTCCTACATACTCCCCATTTTTGGTTAATACAAACTTGTCGGATTCAAAGACAAGTTTGAAACCTTTTTTGCTAAGTACAGAACCTGAAACAAGGTTTTTCCTAATGTCGGGGACATGTAATACATCATTAAGTACAAGTTTCTTTCCGGACGTCATTTTGAGAATCAACCGTCCCTTTCCTTTGACTAAGGATGTGGCCGAGTTACCCATGTAGAGTTGTTCCTCGTTCTCGACTTCTTCATATTCGGCAAACATGTTCTTGTCGGCGCAAATGTGGCGAGTAGCCCCGGTATCAACCCACCATTCGTTTGGATTTCCTCCGGCGAGATTGACTTCGGAGATTACGGCGGCAAAGTCTTTATCATTGTTGCCTTCGGTGAGGTTTGCTTCCGGATTCCTGCCCTTGAAAGTATTTCTCCTTTTGCGGCAGTCCTTCTTCATGTGACCGACTTTCCCACAAATGAGACACTTTCCCGTGAACCTCTTTTTCTCGTAAGGGGCACTTGCCTTCCTCCTTTTGTGATTGTTCTTTTCTGGGCCTCCCTCCACAATGTTGATCCTTGAATGATAACTTGTTGAGGGTCTTTCGTCGGCGATCCGGTTTCCTTCCTCAATGCGTAGGCGGACAATTAGTTCCTCCATCTTCATCTCTTTGCGCTTGTGTTTCAGGTAATTCTTGTATGCTTTCCATGCGGGTGGAAGCTTGTGAATCATGACTGCAACGAGAAATTCCTCGGGCAGAATCATGCTTTCGGCTTGCACATCATGGATGAGGCATTGGAATTCCTGAACCTGTGACATAATAGATTTAGAATCCACCATCCTAAACTCCATAAAATTTTCTACTACAAATTTCTTGGCTCCCGCATCCTCTGTTTTATATTTTTTTTCTAGGGAAAGCCATAGTTCTTTTGCAGTTTTTACAGAACAATAGACATTGTACAGTTGATCGTCTAAGCTATTGAGAATATAATTTCTGGCAAGGAAGTCAGAATGCTTCCAAGCGTCAATAGCGACGAGTGCTTCTGCATCTGCGTTTGATGGAGTTTCAGGCGCATCATCCCTTAGGTATTTCTCCAAACCTAAGGTGGTGAGATAGAAGAGAATTTTCTGCTGCCAACGTTTGAAATCAATCCCCGTGAACTTTTCGGGGTTTTCTGCCGTCACTGCGTTGAGCGGAACAACCTGGTTGGCAGCCGCTGTCGCCATGTTGGACGGATTAGCCGGACGAGTTTCAGTCCCAGTTTCTGACATTGCTGAAGATACAAATGTCTCAGCAAACAGAAAGAAAGTAGAAGAGAAGAGTACAGAATAATAACAATACTGTAAACTAATCTGAAAAATAATACTGTTAAAAATTCTGTGTAAAACAGATTCTTTTAAACACCTATAGAAATATTACTTCACGATTTTTGGAAAGATGTAGGTGTATTAAGAAGAATCTGAAAACAGAAAGATTAACAGAAGTAATTAAAATACAGAAACAATAAACACTTACAGATGGTTAACTTGCCGAATGCTGAAGCAAGATAGAAGACAGTCTCGTTGTTCATGAAACGATCTCCGTGAAGTAATATTTGCCCCCCACAGTTGGTTGTGCTTCGTTTTATTTATCTACAGACACAGGCAAATTTACTCCCCAGGATGAAAGTCTTCACGTACTGCAGACGAAAGCACAATCTGCAGTATCGGCGAACCGAACTTTGTTTTGAGAGAAACTGGTAGTGAGTGAGTGAGAGAGAGAATTGTTGCTGGAGTTCGGATGGAAAAACTGAGAGAGGAAGGTTCCTTTTATAGGCAGGGAGAGGAGCAGTTACAAAACCGTTTGTGACTGTTCAAATTTGAACAGTAACGGTTGTAACTGTTCCAAAAGTCACAACTGTTGAAGACAGTTAATAACTGTTTCGGGTTGGACTGTTAACATTGATTATTAACGGGCTGGACTGTTAATACTGTTAATATTAATTATTAACGGGCTGGATTAAAAATTATTTTCTGGCCCAAAAAGATAAAGCCCAACCAACCACCACCCACCCACCGCACCGCGCCACGTCACGGCCCGGCCCGAACCCGAACCCGAGACCGAGACCGAGCCGAGCCGGCCGGACGGGCGGCGGCGGCGGCGCGCGCGCGCGCGTGTGGTGGTTCGACCATTGTCTAGGTCCTCTCTCCTACACAAAATGTGTATCACCCAAAGGGCGTGCCCTTAGTACTCAACCTTTGAGTAGATGAACTACTCTTCTCTTCCTCATTTTCAAGATGTGGGTGCATTTAAAATTGAGCAATTGAAGTGGCCAACTTCAACGCCTAATTTCTCATTCACCCGTTAATGGTTTTCGACGTTTGGGATCTTGAATCGATCCCCTTGTTACCTAGTTTAATAATATGTTAACGTTGGTCCAAGTTCTTAGTTATAACTTGACCGAAATTGGGTAACAAAAGCATGGTTCGAAAACCAATTTACAACAATGCACTCTCGTCAAATCATGCCTGCTAGCTACCCTAACTTACATCTTTACGGTTTTTCGCCTTGTGGCATCCTTGTTCAAAAGATTCAACATTGTGTCTAATTTTCTCTGGAAAAACAGGGCAGGAAAAGGGATATTTTAGCAAGCGTGGGACTCTCTTTGCAAACCAATTGATGAAGGATGGTTAGGATTCATGGATCTGCGCTCTTGTAACCAAGCTAGGTTAGCTGAAATTGCTAATTGTGTCCTGAATCCAGACACTGTAGTAAAGTTTTGTTGGAAAAATATTGCAGCAAAGCCAACTTCATTGATTGCCCGACAGGCACCTCGACCTCCTAGGGATCGCGAAGCATCCAATCAAGAAAATAACTTATGAGCAAAGGCATTCAATGGAAGATAGGGAATGGCTCTGATATCAATCCCCTTACTGAAAGATGGTTTGACAACCCCTCCACTCAGTTTTCTAGAGACTCAATCCAGCGAAATTCTTCGCTTTTAGTTTTAGATTTTATCAACCCAATCACGAAAGAATGGTAGGAGTATCGTCTTCAGACCTTTTCACAACTAGGGCTGTAAACGAATCAAGCCGTTCGTGAACAACTCGCGTTCGATTCGGTAAAAGCTCGTTCGTGTTTGATTCGATTTATTAATCAAACTAACTCAAACATGAAATGTGTTCGTTTGCTAAACGAGCCGAACACGAGCCGAACAAGGAGCTCGCTCGTTAGTGTTCGCGAACAAGTTATAGTAGTATATATTATATATATAGTTAGAAATAAATTATTTATTTTGTCTTCACTAAGGGTAATTTCTTAAAATCATGCATAATTAATGTAGGATTTCCATTTAGTAGGATTTTGACCTCTTAATTATGACTCCGAAAGGTAATTCTATAAGTTATAAACTAGGAAAAGTTTGGGTGAACAAAAATTTGTACAAAAAGTAGAACATAAAGTGACTTGTATAGCAACATATCATTAAAAAAAATTCAGGGTGAAGATTATGAAGGAAATAGAAAGAATAAATCTTGTTTATAATTAGACATCTATTGATGTGGCATATGCCTCGTCATTTTTTGTTCAAATTTTTGTTCGGTTTTTTGTCCCCCTAGCATGACTCTATATCTATAATTCTATAATTTAATATTTACTATATATAAAAGCTGATGTTTTGAATCTATCATTAACACAAATAAAGCATATCTCTAAACTAATACATTTTATGTTTTTTGTTTTCTTTGAGTATTTTATCATAAATATCAACACATGATATTTTGATTGAAGAATTATATTTATCATATATATCCAAGCTAAATATAAGTTCGTCGAGCCGAATTCAAGCCTATAAACGAACTAGTTAGATGAGCCACGAGCCGAACAACGGACAACTCGAGCCCTAAACGAGCCAAACTCAATCAAATTTTTTTTGTTCGACTCGAGTTCGTGTTCGGCTCGTTTAGAAGCCAAGTTAAATGAGCCAAACTCAAACAAGCAATATTCGGTTCGGTTCGGCTGCATACAACTCAAATCAAACTAGGGTTAAAAAGCTGTTTAGAATTGATATTAGTTCAAGGCCTTGAAGCTTTCTATTTTGCTTTGAAAGTTTCAGACAGTTTACTAAAATCTCAAGGCCTTGAGATTTGAGTTTCACATAAAGTTATTCTGTTAAACTTTGAGTTTTGCAAAAACTTTCCATACTCTATTCAACCCCCCCCCCCCCTTCTAGAGTATTTAGGTCCTGTATTTAGTCTACATTACACACTTTCAATTGGTATCAGAGCTTATGTCACTGTTTTAGATCTAACAATCTGGTGACTATGAGTAATGTAGGAGATTGTGGATTCTCACAAGGAAGGGCAGCCAACAGACCTCCACTGTTCTGTGGTGATAACTTCATGCACTGGAAGGCATTGATGAAATCATAGATCAAGACATGGAACTATGGTCAATAGTTCAGAATGGTCCTCATGAGTATTACACTACAACTGATGGAGTCAGATGTATCAAGTCTGAGGAAAATCTTTCAGTTACTGAACTGGAAAAGGTATCAAAAAATTACAAGGCTATGAATCTGTTATACTGTGCTCTTAATGCAGATGAGTTCAACAGAGTATCAAACTGCAAGAGTGCCAAATAAGTATGTGATAAACTGGTGGTGACATATGAAGGAACTAGCCAGGTTAAGCAGACCAAAATCAACATACTTCTGAGGCAATATGAGTTGTTCAAGATAAACTCAGATGAGACCATCAAGGAGATGTTTAAAAGATTCACTGATGTGGTGAACAATCTGGAGTCATTGGGAAAGAAGTTCTCAAATGAAGAGAAGGTCAGAAAGATTCTGAGAAGCTTTCCAAAAGCCAAGGGGGAGCCAAAGACAACATCCATTGAGGAAGCTCGGGACTTGAGTCTTCTTCAGCTAGATGATCTACAAGGAAAGCTGCTCACTCATGAAATGTCTATGAAGGATGTGGAAGGTGATTTGAGTGAAAACATCAGGAACCTAGCACTTAAGGAAAAAGACAGTGAAAAGTCTCAAAGCCTTGAGACTGAGGATGAGCCTGATGATGAAGAGGCTTTAGCATTGATCTCCAAGGCCTTGGCCAGGATTCTCAAAAAGAAAAGAAACTCTGGTAACAGGGATTGCAACAGAGAGAGATCAAGACCTTCAGGCAGCAAGGATTACTTCATCACAGTCACATAAAACTAAAATAATGAATTGTTTTGAGTGTGGTGATGCAGATCATTTAGTAAGGGATTGTCCACAAAAGAAGAAGAACGGGCACTTTCAGAATAAAGACAGTGACAATAGAAGGAAGAAAGCCATGATGGCTTCTTCAAGTGATTCTGATTCATCAAGTGACTCAGACACAGAAGAAGAGCAAGCAAACCTATGCTTCATGGCAAAGTATGATGAGGAAATTCATCAGACAGACATATTGAAGATATGGTAAAAAATTTACTTGCTAGTCCTTCTGATGTACTTCCTGAAATTCTCAAAACTATGTTTTTAAATGAGGAAAGTTATAGAAATGATATTTCTGCTTTAAAGATTAAGATTCATGAGCAGGTAAAAGAAAACCTGGACCTAGTTTTTTCAAACAAAACTGTTGAAGTTTCTAAGACAAAGCTGGAAAAGGACTTCAAGGCCTTGGACAGCAGGTTCAAAGCCTTGAAGGCACAGATAAAAGAGGTTGTTGATCAAAACACTCTTTTCACTGAAAGATATGCTGATCTAAAGACTCATTCTGAGAATTTAGAACAACAGATCTGTTGTTTGACTGAAAAACTTCAAGAGTCCAAGAAGGTCCTAGCTAGGTTTACAGGCTCAGAACATAATCTGAATCTCATTATTGGAGGAAGTCTGAAATCAATGCATAAAAGTGGAATTGGCTATAATCCAAATTTTCCAAAGAAAAGCCAAACTACTTTTGTCAAATCTGGTAGCAGACATTCTCCAAAATGTCATTATTGTGGAAAAATTGGTCATGTCAGATTAACTTGTCCCTTCAGAAGATCAGAACCTCATATTATGAGGAATACTTATCCTTATCAGCTTAAGGGACAGGTTAGGCAGATTTGGGTTCCAAAAGGAATTAAGCCACCAAATATGGCTGATTCTAAGTATGACTCAAAGTTATGCACTTGGTCTAACAGCCTGCTGAGGCAATGATTTGTTTTTGCAGGATGTCACCAAGGCCTTGAAAGATCAGAAATGGATATTAGACAGTGGATGTTCCAGACATATGAGTGGAAAGAAGTCTCTCTTCACTGAACTTACAGAAAAATCTGGAGGAATAATCACACTTGGTGACAAAGCAAAATGCAATATCATTGGTATAGGTAGTATTGGTAATGGTTCTACAAATTTTATATCTGATGTTTATCTGGTATATGGACTTAAGTATAATCTGCTTAGTATCTCTCGGTGAAATGTGTGGTGCAAGATGAGAAATCTGGTGATTTCATACTCACTGCTCCAAGATCATATAATCTATATGCTATGAATACTAACAGTGTTGCAGGTGAGAAGCTAAAAAGCCTCAAGGTCTTGAAGGAAGATTCAAAGATTTGGCACAGAAAGCTTGGGCATATTAGTATACATACCTTGAATAAACTCATCTCAAAAGACTTGGTAAGAGGTTTACCATCACAGAAATTTTCAGATGATGAGGTTTGCAAGGCATGTGTACAAGGTAAACAAACCAGAAGCTCATTCAAGCCAAAGAACTTTGTAAGTACTTCTAGACCCTTAGAATTGCTTCATATGGACTTGTGTGGTCCTATGAGAGTTCAGACCCCAAAAGGTAAGAGGTATATGCTTGTTATAATTGATGATTATTCTAGATTTACTTGGGTGATGTTTATTAGAGACAAAACTGAAGCTTTATTTGAATTTTCTAGACTGTGCAAAGAGCTTCAAACTTTGAAAAATTTACCTGTTGCATCCATTAGAAGTGATCATGGTAGGGAGTTTGATCAACTTGACTTGGATTTGTTTTGTGCAAAGCATGGCATTTCACACAACTTTTCTGCACCTAGAACTCCACATCAAAATGGAGTAGTTGAAAGGAAGAATAGGACACTTGAGGATATGTCCAGAACCATGCTTCTTGAAAGTAATTTGCCAAAGTTTTTATGGGCAGAAGTTGTTAACACTGCCAATTATGTGCTGAATAGATGCTTGATTAGACCTATTTTGAAAAATACCTCTTATGTACTGTTTAAAGGTAGAAAGCCTACTGTTTCTTATTTCAAACCTTTTGGTTGTATCTGTTTTGTGCATAATAATGGTAGAGACAATCTTGGTAAGTTTTATGCTAGAAGTGATGAAGGTGTATTTCTTGGTTATTCTCAAACTAGCAAAGCCTATAGAGTTATAATAGAAAAACCAAGATTGTGGAAGAGAGCATTAATGTAATTTTTGATGAAAGTACTAAGGATTATCTGAGTGAAAGTTTTGCAGATCTAGATTTGAACAAGCATGAATCAGATGATGATGTTGTGAAAGAAGACAAAGGCAAAACTAATATGCAGAATCAATCAGCAGAATCTCAAGCCCTTGAACCTCCTGCTGAACCAAAATCTCAAAGCCTTGAGACAGAAGCTGAAACTTTCTATGATGCTCCCTCTACTGTTTCAAGGACTCAAAGCCTTGAAGGAGATTACTCATGGGTACCAAGAAAGAAGCTTAAGTACCTTGCAGACCATCCATCTGATAAATTATATCAGATCGATCAACTGGAACATAAAATATTATATCTTATCTTTATAGATAACTGTATAATATTTGAATTACTCAAGAGAATTTTCTATAATATCCCAAAAAATATTTTTCAAGATCCTATTTTGCATGTTGATATAGTTGAGTCCTTTTATGACTCATCCTTTTCAACCTACTTAAGCTGAAAGTCAGGGCTTTTTCTTCTCATTCTTTCTCAATTCTCTACGAATCTACTATCTCTCTCTCTCTCTCTCAATTACATTCTCTTATCAAAACCCTAAATCCCAAAGTGGAGCGCAAATCAGCCAAAATTCAGCAACAGGGAAAGGCTTCTGGCAGATCGAAGAAGAGAGCAAATAAGAAGGAGAAGATAGTGATTTCTGATTCAGATTCAGAAAACACTCAGAGCTTGCATGAGGATACTCCTCCTGCAAAGAAGTCCAGAACTGAGAAGGGAGATGAAGGCTCAAGTATTGATCCACAATAAGAGACACAGGGTGGTGATCAACCTAGGTCAGATAAGAAGAAAGGGGGAGAAAAGAAAAAGACTGGTGAAGAGGAAAAGGGGAAATCAACTCAGGAAAGCCAGAAGAAACCAACTAAAGGAGGACAAGAAAAGACCAAACCCTCAGAGAAGAAACTAGGGTTAAGCAAGTTGCTGCTGCAACTAAGAAAGGATATCAAGGTAAGAATGTACTTCCTACAGAATGGTTTGTTAGTTCTGAGGTTAGAACTGTATGGATGCAAGGGTATGCTTCATCTAAGGTAGCTTTCTGTAGTATTATTTATGATGAATTATTGGATAAATTGGACATTGACTGCATGAGAAAGTTATGAGAAACTGTTGTTTTGAAGGTGTTAAATCCTAGTTCAAAGGTCTATCCTAGGTTAACTAGGTTATTTTATCTGAACTTGGTTTCTGAAGGTGATGATAAAATGGTGTTAACTTCTAAAGTGGCTGGTGTGGATTTGAGGTTAGATCATAGGAATTTTGCCAAAGTCTTGGGCATTCCTAGGAAATACAATGTTGGAGATTATCCTGATAGGAAGGAGTGTCTGGATAAGGCAAAAGAGATGTTCTTTATTGAAGGTGTTCCCTCTGGTCCAAAGCAGTTGACACACTCTGTGCTCAACTGTGAAGCCAACATCTTGTTTACAATTCTGATGAGGAGTGTAGTTCCTAGGGAGAACTCAAGGGAGTTAGTGACTGATAAGGTTCTAATTTTGATGTATCTGATATCTCAAGGGTTTGAGATAGACTTGCCAACAGTTGTTATGGAGCATATGATTTATTATGCAACCAGGACTAGAAACCATCCTCTTCCATATGCCAACCTGTTACATCTTTTCTTTGAATATTTTGATGTACCTTTGAAAGGAGAGGAAAAAATTACTGGAGGTTTTGGGTTGATAGATGAGACTGCACTTCAAAGGATTGGAGTAGTTCAGACTGGGAAAGGACATTGGAAGTTTTATTCAGATTTGTCAAAGGAAGAGCTTGCTGAGAAGGAGTTTGTAAAGCCTAAGGGGACTACATCTGGGAAAGGACAAGCCAATGAGGATTATTCTTTGTTGGTTGAGAAGTTAGAAGATCAGCAGGTTGAGATTGAAGATCTCAGACAAAGGTTATTTGATCTGTCAACTGAATTCAACCAGTTCAAGGGCTTGATGAATGTTGTGAATGGGAAGTTGGATGTTGTCATCAAGGGCTTGAATCTGGAGAAGATACCTTCTGCTACTAGTCATGACACCAGTGTGGATTCATAGGAAAAGCTGGGAGATTTTCTGAAGAAGAAGAAGAAGAAGAAGCCAATTCCAGTGGTGCTTACTTAAAAAGATTTGTATGAACAAACTGATGAAGAAGATGCTGGTGAAGACACAGGTGTTGATGCAGATACAGAGGTGGATTAAGTAGAGGCTAAGAAGAAAGTGGATGAGATAATTCAAGAAGTGGTAGCTGAAGTGGAAGCTGAACAAGAAGGTAATCAGTCTGCTGAAGATGCTGCAAGTGAAGAAGAAATTGGAGAAGGCTCATAGAAAGGCCAGACATCAAAGAAGAAGTGAAGATCAGAGATTGCCAAAGCCTTGACCCTCTATCTCTTTCTCTTCTTTCTTTTCTGCTCTCAAGGCCTTGGCATTATAGCTAAAAATTTGCTTTAAGTTTTTTTGTTTTTTTCCAGACTCTGAGTAATGATCCAACATTTCTTCATCCTTATTTGATGAAAGTCAAAAAGGGGGAGAATTTATGTGGTTCTTCTGTTCTGTGTTTGCAGTATTTGAATAATAATAATAATGCTTAGTTGTTTTGTGGTTTAATCAGTTATGTGTTTATGTTTCTGTGATAATATGTAAATTTTATTTTTGCTGGTTATCTGTTTGGCATTATTCTATATTGTATCTGCACTTTGTGATTATCTATTTTTGAATATGAGTGACAGGAAAATCAATACAAGACTGTAGGTTTTGTCTTTCATCAAGGGGGAGATTGTTGAGTCAAAGACCCTTGAATATGTTTTGGTTGGTAATTGTTTTGAGTGATGAAAGACAAAGACAAGGACATAAGCAGCAAGGCATTTCAGATACTCCAAGGCCTTGAGATATTGACAGAACTTCAAAGCCTTGAGAGTTATTCTATTCTACTATGTGTTCTAACAAATCTGTGTTGCAGATTGGATATCTGATTATACAGATCAAGGGTTTACTGCATATACTTATGGATTACACTATTTATATATCTAACACAATTGCAGATGATCAGAACAGGAAGAATCAAAGTTATTTGGGTTTAACTTTGAATTTCTGTGAAGAAGGTTCAGAGCTCCAAGGCCTTGAGATGTGCCTTGAGCTGCTGACAGCTTTTGCAGAACTAAGTTGATTCTTTCTTGCAGGTTGTGATTCTTAGTATTGTGATTATTTACTCAATTCTAAGTACCCTAAACTTGTTTTTCATGATTTATATGTATTAGAAGATATACAGGTTATTGTTCTAATCTTTTAAACAGTTTTATCAGAAACTGGATAACCAAACAGTCATAGCACTGTTATCTTTCTGGATTTTGTTATTGCTGTGTTTCAATGCTGTTGCAGGGCTGTTAAACGTGCAGGAGCAATCTCAACAAACTCCAACGGATATCCACTTAGAGCTGTTTGAATTTCAGTTGAAAACATAAAGAGGATTTGTAGGAACTGAGATCCTAAAATCTCTCAATCAGTTGCAGCTGTGGATAAAAGAGACTGGTTTGAATTTTGAAGATAGAGAGGCTTGCAAAATACTCAGAGACGTGTGACAAATTCGTGGGAGATCATTCATTCAAACACACAATCATTAAAGCTTCAATCCAAATTCCAGAAGATCAAATCAATCAAGTTTTCCAAAAGAACACATCCAGACTTCAACAGCTCTTTTTTTTTACTGTGTTCTTCACTTGTACTTTAATCTGTGTATATTTATATTATCTTAAACCTCACTTAACCTAGTGGTTGGTTGTTCAAGTGAACAACAAGAGGTTCTTGTTAGCTCAACAGTTAGTAGCTGGAACTAGATAGGTTTGGAACCACAAGCTGTATAGGTGTAAGATAAATCACTTAGGCTTGAAGATCGAGGGCTGTTTTTGTGTGAGTAATAAGAAGTGTTTTCCCAATCCTGGTGGGATTAGATCCCTCAGGCAAAGATTAGGTCCATTGGGACTGAACTCTGTAAATTGCTTTGTGTTCTTTACTTTACAGTTTGATTATTATCTGCTGCACACAACTCAAATCGAACTCAGGTTCAAAAGCTGTTTAGATTAGTTTACAGTTCAAGGCCTTGAAGCTTTCTATTTTGCCTTTGAAAGTTTCAGACAGTTTACTAAAATCTCAAGGCCTTGAGATTTGAGTTTCACACAAAGTATTTCTGTTAAACTTTGAGTTTTGCAAAAAGTTTCCATACTCTATTCAACCCCCCCTTCTAGAGTATTTAGGTCCTGTATTTAGTCTACATTACACACTTTCAGTTAAGAAATTCGGATTTGTGCCAAAAATAAACTAAAATGGTTACCGATTGATTGAGAAATTGATTGCCGAAACTTGGTCGAAAAAGTCGCCAGAAAGTATGATTTTTCGTTGATGGAGCTGCTGTGGGGGATCTTCTGGGTCCTTCCGGCCTTAGGGACAGTGGGGGAGAGCTGAAAAGCGGAGAAAGTAAGGCGGAGCAGTGGCTTTGGGCTCCCGCCGTGGCTGCCGTCGCTAGGCCTCTCGGGTCTTAAGGTGGTGGCTCCGAGGCTCCTGTTGCTTCCTCTGTTGTTAACCTTCATCAATCCAAATCATGAATCTTGTTAATATTTGATACCCATATAATTTAAATGACACAAAAATCAATTTCAAGTTAAGAAATTCGGATTTGTGCCAAAAATAAACTAAAATGGTTACCGATTGACTGAGAAATCGATTGCCGAAACTTGGTCGAAAAAGTAGCCAGAAAGTATGGATTTTTCGGTGGATGGAGCTGCTGTGGGGGATCTTCTGGGTCCGTCCGACCTTAGGGACAGTCGGGGAGAGCTGAAAAGCGGAGAAAGTGGGCGGAGTAGTGGCTTTGGGCTCCCGCCGTCGCTAGGCCTCTTGGGTCTGGTGGTAGTGGCTCCGAGGCTCCTGTTGCTTCCTCTCTTGTTCGCCAGAAATGGGAAAAAGAACAAAGGGATCGAGAAGTTTCCTAAGAAAGGAAGAAGGAAACAAATGGTTTGCAGGCAGAGAAGAAGAGCAGGCGGTGGTGGTGATGGTTGTCGCCGCTGCTGCTACTTCTTTCGCCGGACAAAACAGAGAGAAGGAGGGAGAGAGGGAGAGAGAGATAGGGGCAGAGGGAGAGAGACGAAGGTGGTGATGGTGGTGGTGGTGGTCGGTGGTGGTAATGGAGATGGTAGGTGATTGTCTCTTGTTTTGTACAGGATCATTGGTCATCTAACCTTATCCGAATTCGGAGTTGGAAATCTAACCTCCGAGGAAAAAGACATATACTTGTCTCTCAAAAGTGGAGGGTAGATGTCCAATTTTGAATTGGGGCAAGGTTAGAAAATAAATAGGTATTTGGGGGAAGGTTTTAGTACACGTTTTCTAGTTTTGTACTGGAGAAGAAAGGGAGGAGGAGGGATTAAATGCACCAGAAGTACCTAGGTTAGGTCCAACCTAGACTAGGGTCAAGTCAATTGGTCTTGTTAATTGGCCAATGGGTGAAGAGTCTTGGTCAACTGGCCAATAGGAAACTTATGGAAAAATTATATGATGCTTTGGGTGCACTCTTAGGTAGGTAACAATTGTTATATGTTTTGGTAATACTACAAGTAGGTGGGAAAATTGTAGAATAATTTGGCAGTACCAATAATAAATTTATAATGTGTTATTTAGTTACATTATTTAAACTAATTTTATTTTTAACTAAATAAAATTAACTTATATAATAAAGATAAGAATTATACACTTGCCACTAACTAAATCATGATATCCAAAAAAACAATTTCTAGAAATTTATAACCGAGCATGTGTTAATTTACTGATTTATCCTTCGTATAAAATGGGGTATTACAATTTCGGGAGTCTTCAAACCCCTTGAAAATCCTCATGCTGATGTGGAAAGTCTTCTTCTGCATCCTCCCATCAAAGTAAAATCTCTTACGCAACCCTTCGGGGTGTAGTTGAGTTGTTCGGGTGAGCATTCTTAAGACTTTGGGAATTTGCCTTGAGGTCTTGAGTTCAAACATTAACCCAAGGGCAGCCTATTGGTCTTCGCAACTGCGAGTCTGCCAGCCCGGATTTTCTCAGGCTGGTTTGCCTCTCTAGTGTGATTTGCAGGATATTGCACTAGAGCGGGGGTTTACCGAATGTGCACCCGAAGGGTAGTGGCTGCGTTCCCACGTCATCAAAAAAAAAAATCTCTTACGCATAAATATTGCTATCGTCGACGCACACTGTACCAGATGTCATGAACATGTCAAAACCTGAGATCGTACTTTCTTTGGATGTCCAGCCTCGATAAGCATTTGGTAAATTTCTACCCTTATATATATGTTTTCTCTTAGCACCAACTTGGATATCACGAGCTTCTCCCGCAAATCTGCTTTCCCATTCTTTCTCAAATGAGGATCGAGTCATTTACTCCCTCATCCTCGGATCATTTTCTCAACATGCAGTGTTTCTTTCAGCCATTCTCCCGTCCCTTTTCATGACCTAGAAACTACAAATTGTCTCTCGGAGACTACAAGCAACTCAGTATCACCAACAAGAAGCCCAAATCATATTTCGTGGAAACCAAACTCATTTATTCACATGCTGAGCCATGACACGCTCCTGCCATGGTCATTCAGGTGGATGCTGCTTGGAAAGCAGAATCTCATTTCAACACTACGGCATGGATTTCCACAGCTAACCCCTATGTGTTAGGTCACTCTTGTCACATTGCTGAAAGCGCGGTCCCAGCAGAAGCCACATGAATTGTTAATGCAATCACTAGGAAGATCTCATTTGGATCTGGGGAAGTGGAGGTACTAACTTACTACAGGAATCTGGTTCTTTGTCTTCGCAGGAAAGGAAGATTATGGGTATTCATGGTGAAATCACGAAAATTGCCAAGCTTGCGCCAGCAAACTTTATTAATTTTGTTATCTCTTTTGTTGGGCGAAATAACATCTCGCGGCTCATGCACTAGCCCATATGGCATTTCAGGATTTGTAATAGTTATTCTCTTTAAACAAATATGTCGTTTCTAAAAAAAGAAAAAATAAACTGCCTTGGCTACGCCTGGGGGACTTTAATGATATGGTAGATCAAGAGGAAAAGGAAGGGGGCAACATAATCTCTCAAAGTACTTGAATGCTTTCAATGAGTTCCTTGGTAATTGTGAATTGATGGACCTTGGAAGCAAAGGATGACAGTACACTTGGTGCAATATGCGAGGAGAAAACTTCACCATCAAAGAGAGAATTGACAGAGTTGTGGCTAATACGAGTTGGAGAGTTAAATTTCCAGCTGCAGATGTGATAGCTCTCCCTCCTATTAGCTCTGATCACAGCCCTTTGGTTATTCACCTCAATGGAAGTGGCTATGCCCCTACTAACTACTTTAAGTTTGAATCATTCTGGTTGGATCATGAGGAGTGCTCAAATATTGTTAGAAATACTTGGAGTGATCCTGAACCTCTTCTACAGAAGCAAAATAACTACTCTAGAAAGTTAAGGAAATGAAGTAGATCTACCTTCAAGAATGCAAAGAAGCAGATTGACTCTTGTAAAAAAAGGCTGACTTCCCTAATCAACAACAACTCTAACAGCAATCATGTGGAGGAAATAAAGGATCTTAAGGAAAGGATAAGCTGTTTGTGGAAGCAAGAAGAACAATATTGGGCAAGCTGGGCTAGAGTGAAGTGGCTTAAATGGGGGGACAAGAATTCAAATTTTTTCCATGCCACCACTATTCAAAGAAGGAGTATAAATATAATTTGCAGACTGAAGCATGAAGGGATCTGGACTGATAACATTGAAGCAATACATTCTCTCTTCTTGAACCATTTTAACAATGTCTACACCCACAGTGGGCAAAGAAATCTGGAACCTGTTCTCCAATGCATGGAAATTGTGGTTAATGAAGACATGAACAGTAGGCTGATGTCTCCTATTACAGAAGATGAAATTAAAGAAGCTGTGTTTTCATTAGGAGCAAGCAAAGCCCCAGGGATTGATGGATATCATGGAGCTTTCTATCAACAATTATGGGATCTGCTGCAAGGAGATATTTGTGAGGTAATTAAAACTTTCTTCTCCACTACAACAATGCCACCTGGTTTAAACAGAACCATTATAGCTCTTATCCCAAAAATTAAGAACCCTGAAAATGTGTCTCAGTTTAGACCCATTGCCTTGTGTAACTTTCTCTATAAATGCATTTCTAAAATTATGGTGCAAAGGCTCAAACCAATCCTTGAAGTGATTATCTCTCAAGAGCAAAGTGCTTTTATAAGTGGAAGGCGAATTCAAGACAATGTTTTGGTGGCCCAGGAGATTATGCACTATCTAGCTAATAAGAGAACTGGGAAGGGGGGCTATGTTGCTCTAAAACTGTACATGCATAAGGCATATGATTGTAGAGAATGGTACTTCATTACTGGCCTGTTAACCAAGTTGGGGTTCAATGCTCACTGGGTCAATCTTATTCACCAATGCATCAGTAGTGTGACATACTCTATTAAAGTTAATGGAAGACTTCTCCCAGAATTTAGCCCAGGGAGGGGGCTGAGACAGGGTGACCCCATATCACCCTACTTGTTCATTCTTGCAGCTGATAGCCTCTCCCATCTGATCAAGAGAGCCATCCATGTTCAGGGATTTAAAGGGTTAAAAGTTTCTAGGAGAGGCCCTATATTGTCCCACCTTTTATTTGCGGATTATGCTATGTTGGTAGCCAAAGCAAATTCCACAAACTGCCAGATCCTTGAAGATGTGCTTGGTTGGTACTGTTATGCTACTGGACAGTCTATCAACAAAAATAAGTCTTGTCTTATTTTCAGCAAAAATGGGCCTAAATGTACACAGAAGGAGTTATCTCACATGCTGCAAATGCCTATTTCCTCCTACCATGGTAGCTATCTTGGTATGCCTATGATTTGGGGGCCCTCTAAGAAACAATGTCAAGAAGGCATCCTCATCAAGTTTCAAATTAAAGTTCAAAGTTGGAAGGCTAGGTACTTGAGTCCTGCTGGTAAAGAAATTCTAATCAAGTTTTTCCTCCAAGCCATTCCTTCCTACATAATGTCAGTGTTCAAGTTGCCAAAAAAATTCTGTAAGTTGTTAAGAAGTAAGGTTGCGGATTTTAATTGGAACAGTCCCAAGAACGAAAAGAGGGTGCATTGGATTAGATGGGATGTCATCACTAACCCAAAGGCAGTTAATGGGTTGGGCTACAAAGACTTTGCAGACATGAATATTTCCCTCCTTGCTAAACAGGCATGGAGATTATGGTCTAATTAAAACACTTTGTGCGGAGCAGTAAGTATTTCCCAAATGGCAACTTTTAGAATCAGAAAAAGGGATCTTCAGCTTCTTGGAGCTGGAAAAGTCTTGTAGAGGGTATTGAGCTTCTAAAGACTCATGGAAGATGGCAAATTGGTGATGGGAAAAAAGTTAAGTTCTGGAAGATGAAGTGGATGCTTAATGGTGACCTTCCAAAGAAGAAGGACAACCTGAATAATTCTGCAGAAACTGGTATAAAGTGGGTGGCAAATGCTTTGAATGAAGACAATCAGAGCTGGAATATGCCCTTAATCACAGCTGTGTGTGAGGGCAGCTCTGTCTCAGAAATTTTGAAAACATAATTTCCCTCCACAAGACAAGATGATGTGTTTATATGGCCCCATTCTAACTCTGGTTCCTACACAGTTAAGAGTGGTTACTCCCTATGCAGGAAACCTGCCATTTTACCTTCCCCTAGAAGCTCTTCCTCCTTTAGACTTGATCCCTCTCTGTGGAAAGATATATGGAAGATCAAGGCTGCCCCAAAAGTACTTTGTCACCTTTGGAAAATGTGCCATAATGGTATCCCTGTTGCAGAAAATCTAGCCAAGAGAAGAGTCTCTACTCCTTGGTGCCTAATTTGCAAATGCAGAGAAGAAAGTGTGGAGCACCTTAATCTTCTTTTCCCTTGGCTAACAGATTTCTGGGAAAATAATCAACATTTAGTCTGAAAATTTGTTCTCTTGGTGAACAGATTTGATTCTTGGCTTTTGGAGAGTTTAAACAACCTTGATGAAGCTCAAAGAAGCTACTTGGCCTATTCTTTGTGGCACATTTGGAAAGCAAGAAACAACTATGCGTTTAATAACCTACCCCCTTCTGCTGTTGAAGTTATGTTAAGAGCTAAGAGGGATTCTGCAGAGTTTTTAACAACAAACTCTAAAGCCCCCAGAACCGAAGCACTTCATCAGTCTCTTCAGACCCAAGTGTGGAAACTTCCTCCACAAGGTTGGTACAAAATGAACTCTGACTGTGCTTGTAACCTGACTGCTGGCAAGGGTTTTTCTGGGTGTGTTCTAAGAGATGAACGGGGAAAGAATTTATTTATGAGCACCTCCTCTTTCTTCTGCTCTTCGGTGGTGCAGGGAGAAGCAATAGCACTTAAAGAAGCTATCATCATGGCCTCTGCTCTGAATTTAAGTCAATGCCTATTTGAGATAGACAATCAGAGTCTGTGTCTTGCAATTAACAAGGAAGGCGCCCTACATTGGAGCTGTAGACAGGAAGTCACTGATATCTGGAACCTTAGTTTTGGGAAAGAGTATATGTTTAGTTTTGCTCGTAGAAGATGTCTGTACCTAATTGGATTTCCCAAAATGCGAAACTGGGTAAGATGGGTGCTGGGTGGTCTTATCAGACTCCTAAGCAACTCCAGGATTTACTGGTTCTTGATGTAATCTCAGCTTGCCCTTAGTGGCTTTATAAAATTTCTAATGTTTGTCCAAAAAAATAAAAAAAAGGCATTGTGTGTCGCAACTAGCTATGTCTAATTCTCTTTTCTAAAAAAAAAATAAAAAAAAAATGCCTAATTCAAAAATCTACTATAAGCACGAGCATGAGCAATAAAAGAAACCGGACTCGTAGTTTTATGCTAATTGCGTTGACCCCCCTATGATAATGGATAATTCGTCACTTGCCCTTCAGTGACAAATTGTCACTGAAGGGCAAGTGACGAATTATCCATTATTATAGGGTGGTCAACGCAATTAGCAAAAAACTACGAGTCTCGGTTCGGTTTTAAAATATAATTACCCGATTTCTGAAGTTGATCAAATATCGGTGAGTGTATATCAGACTGGAAGCTGCTCCAACACCGGCGATCCACAGTTCCATCATCAACTTCTCCGCCGAGCATATAGGTACTAAATTTTTCTATGTATCTTTAGTAATTACCTTCTTTTTATCTGGGTTTACTCTACCTCCACAGATGAACTGGGTTCAACCGGTTCACAGATCTAGTTTTTGAGTAATCCTTTGTTTTCTCTGAATCTGGGTCCGTACCAGTTGATCAGTAAGAAGAAACTCAATCTGGGTCTACTGTTACAGGGTTCCTTATACTTCTGTTTGCGAATTCGACATCTGGGTTTTTTCTGTTTGTGTAATTATTCTGGAAAAAAGTATTTTAATCGGTTATATTGTCGTTGTTTGTAGTTGAGGAGGATAGGTGTTGGAATTCATTACAGTAGTTCTCTGCGAAAGCGATGATTGTAGTGCAAATTTGATATCGAATTGATAGTTCTAATTACAAGAAGAGGGAAAATAAATAATTTAAGAAAATTAGCTTTGTTGATTCTTGTCGAAAAGCATAGGAGGATGAAGAGAATGCAAGTCCAACAGATGTGTTGCCGAGGGTGTGAAAGGGGGAACAAGAGAAGAGTTGATTCTGAGGTTGTTGAAATAATGACCTAAAATACATACACGGGCTTGAGCTTTTGACTAGAATTCACTTTCAGAGGATTGAGCACTTCTAAATCTTGCAGTTTCTTGTCGGGACACCCCCAAAATCTGTACCAATCTGAAACCTACTCATGAGCTTCTCCAAAAGGAAGACGGAGGCACTAGACTAAAATCTTATGCATACGGATTCCACGGGGTAATAATCTGTTCGTAGATATGAACCAGTGATTCAATTGTGCCCTCCTCCAGTCAAAACCCATACTTCTTAGTAGGTAGTTTCCAAACACTCAATCGTATATAGGGATGATAATGAGCATAAATATGGGCAGGGTTCTATTCTTGTTAAGTGGATCGTACCGTCTCCACTACCTTCACTTGTTTATAGTTTTCCTGCCTCCACTCGTTCCTTATTATTATCATAGGGATGATAATGATCATAAGTATGGGTAGGGTTCTATTCCCGTTACGTAAACGTAGCGTCTCTGTGCCTTCACTTGTTTATTTTTTTCCTGCCTCCACTCGTTCCTCATCATTCTCCCTGCAGGTCCCTATTGGTGCTCTTTACTTATTGAAACTTAAATTAGGTACCAAGGAGTTGCTACAGTTCTCTATTTGAATGTAAAACGGAAGAACCTTATTCTTACAGATTCTTGACTGTTTTAGCTCTTTAAATAATAGCCAATACAAGAACCTTTTTCCAGAAGCAAAATACATATCTTTGAAGTTCAATGCAATTTCTTAAGTTTAGGGTACTGAAAGATTTATGCATATTTAAGTGTATATACACAATGATATAACTAAACAGAAAGAGGAGGTGGGGACAAAGAGAAATTCTTATACCCTTAGGTCTCTTCCATTCGGTTCTGGCACGGACTCATACCCGTTTAGACATACTACCCTGGACTTTATGGCTTTCCAATCCATGTTAAGTTTGCACTCAATGTTTGGTTCTTGCTTTATATGTAGCCTCAGAGTAAACACTGCTAACATTTTTCTCCCAGTACAAAGATATGCCTAGAGGCTAGTTCACTAATCAAAATATTCAGCCACTAAATCAAACTTAAGCATCTATCTATACTTTTCAGTAGGCAAATAGGTTGGCAGTCTTCCCTCTACTAGCTCCATAAGCTTAGTGAAGAACGTTGAAATTGTGTTAAAACCTCGTCTCGAACTTAATAGTCATAAACGAACCTGCAACGTATTCTCTGTCTCTGAAGTAAAGAATATCCAGAGATCTTGGATCGCTTCCATGTTAAACCATCCACTTAAAGTATCCTCCTCTTCAGTAGTTGCTATATACTCATTCGGCATTCCGTTAAAAGTATCTCTGGATTCGTTTAACTTATCTTTACGACATTTGGTAGAAGTCACAACATCTTTATGCGATGCTATTCCATACTCATTTCTAACTGCCCAATAAAGCTATACCTTCTCTAAGAACTGGACATGAGGTGAAACATTTTAGGTTGATTTGTTACCTCTTTCCGGATTAAACTGGGAAAAGAGTCAGAAGACTAATTGCGTGAGTTGAGTTGAATTGTATAAGCAATCTTAATATGGCTTTTTGCCTCCAAACACATTGCTGTCAACAATATATATTTCATAGTTCACCGTTGAACTTGAGCCCTTCCCCCCAGAACTTTCCTCCTCAAAGATGAAGATCATCCCTTTTGCAAGATGAAGATCATCCCTTAAGGGTTCATGTGGGCAAACATGGAGATTCATCTCTTGCCAGATCAACCACATAACTCCAATTAAACCAATAAATAGACTATTGAAGGAATAACTCATTTTTCGTTATGCACTTTGTAAATATGGCGATTCAATTCCCAGCCACAATTTGTGTATTTACCTTTGCGCCCAAAAAAATCTTCTCTCTCTCTCCCTACCTGTTTTTGGTCTGTGTGTGTTTTGTCTAGTCTTATAGGGTTCCAATTTCTTAGTGTCCTGAATCTCTCTATTCAAAGGTGGTTTGTTTGTGTGATGCTTCAATGTTAGAAGGCTGACTACCAATCAAAACTAACCTTATATTTTGAATCAGTATAACAATCAGTAACTGTACTTGTCAGCGTTGTCTTTTCTTTTGTTAGTTTGATGTACGTTTTGGACACTTCTCTTCGGTCTTTGGGCAATGTTTGGTTATTCTTATTTATTAGGGCTGGTAGGTTCGTCTAGTCATCGCAGTGGATGTTGGTGCTGCCGGTTCCTCGTTTGGGTGGTACTATTTATTTATTTGTGTTGTATTTTTAATGAAGTTTCTCCTCCTTACCATTACTTCATCGCCATTGAACTCATCCTCAGGAAAAATATCAGAACTCCAGTGACACTTAGTTAACCTAATTTTCTTTTTGTTTGAAATTGAAATCAGTTTTGCGTCATTGGAACCAGTAAAATAATGGTTCCTGCTAGAACATCTCGTTTATGTTAGCTGTTGATTGATCTAAATTTCTATTTTAGCTTTCTTCATTTTTATTTTATAACGCTTTCTTTATTTGTTTATTATATTATTTTTAACAATAATCTTAGCTCGTCACTTATGGTGTTCGCTTGAGTTTTACGATAGTCAATATTTATGTTTCTCTATTTGTTATCTGGGTTTGAAAGAAGATATGCTGGTTAAATAGGTAAATTGGTCATTGATGTTGTTGGCTAAGTGGGATTTCTTAGTTCTTTCATCTCTTTTGCTTTTCCGTTGTACTGGTGGTCACCTGGAGGCACTTTTTCTTTCAGGTGAAGCTTATTACTTGGGGAGTGAAGTTTATTACAGTAAACAGAAGATATGGCTGGACATGATTCATCTCAAAAGAAGTCAAATGATGGTCTGAATGATCTTCCAACTTTCAATGTTGAGAATCTGCAGAGTAACATGAAAACTATCTTTTACAGGTTTGTTTCCAAACTACCCTTTTACTCATTACAACAAGCAAGATAAATGAATGGATGAAGAAAGGGGGTTAAATGCATTTTGGCTGCACATCATCGTTAGATAAATAAATTTTCCACTGATTATGGATCGAGTTTGTTTTCAGCTCTGGTTGGAATTCTACTCTTGGTGCTGACTACATATATATTGTAGCACTTGGAACTTGAAAGAAATCATTCAACATATATAATTAATGCTATGGCGCTTATAGCTAATGCTGTGCTTCTTAAATGGGCATACTTTAAATGCTGGTGTGCTATGATGTCTGATATAGAGATATTGGACTTTTTATCTCTAAAAAAGTATTCTGTTTACTTTTAATGTTCAGAACACGGTTTGTCTGATGCCTTCACTTACAATGTAGGCATGTAATCTTTAAGCAACACTCCTTGAAATCTCAGTATCAGGAATCATATCTTTCTCTGTCGCATTTTCTACTTTTACATACCATATCTAACTTAAAGTCAATCCCCACTGCATTTGCAACCCTGCCGTCTGAACCATAATTTGGTGGAGAAGGTACATTTTTAGTGATCCATTATGGCAGAACTTTCTTCTGTACTTTGTAATGCTACTCTACTGCTTGACATTTGAAGAAATTTGGAGAGGGTGCCAGCAGGAAGAACTATTAATGATAGTAGATAACGTGGAATCAGCAAAGTTTTATTTCCATCTAGTTTATCTCCTAGAAATATTAGCTTCGCTGTTAGTACCTTGCTAATAACTGATCAGCAGCTGGTAAACACCTAGCAAAATGGTATAGATGAAATGAGCATGTGGAGATGAATAGCAGGACAAGTGATCATCCTAGAAAATGCAAATTTCTAGACTAATATATTATAGAATTAGCACTAGTATTAGATAGGATTAGGGAATTGACACACCTGTAAGAATTGTTTAGTTCGTGTCAAGGCTTGTAAGAGAATTAGAGAAGACCAGAAATGTAGGATTTGTATGATATGAGTGATTTCATTTCATTGCTACTGTGACATGACACTTAAAGTAACGACTCAACATGTTACAACTGCATATAAGCTTGTCAATAAGTCCAGCGTTAGAACTTAATGGCCCTTAGCTGACTGGTACTAAACAACATTCTGATACTTTGGAAAATAAACAATATTCTGATTGACACGGCATGTATTTGTTAATAACATTATTGAGTTTTGTTTCCATTTTAACTTTCTTTCGTGGGCTGACCTAAAAGCTTGAATATCAACCGTAAAACTGATGTTCCTCCTTTTCTGCAGCCGGACTTTTATGTCTATCATTGGTGGGGTCATAGCCGGGATTTTTGGATTCACTGGATTGACGGGATTCATCTTCTATTTCCTTGTCATGGCGATTACCTCTGTAGGGCTTGTTGCGAAATCAGGGTTTTCCATCCATTCATTCTTCGATTCCTGGAAGCAGGTCATGTTTGATGGGATTTTGGGCGGACTGATGGTAAGTTTCTTACATTTGTCTGTTATTAGATCTCTTCTGTATTACACTCTTAATCAAATATCATGTTCCTCAAGTCTCTTGTTCACAATGTTGAATGTTCTTTTGCTTTTTGACGAATTTCCTCATTGTATTTATAAGATGTCTATCCGCTATCGTCGAAATATATATTCAATGTTTTACAAAAAAACATCTATTGCAAACCACTTTGTACGCTCTCAACCTATGTAGCACCGAAACGGGGACGGGGACGAGACGAAACGGGGACGGGAACGCCGGAACGGCAATTTTCAAAAATTTAGGAGACGAAACGCCGGGGGAACGGCGATTTTTATATATATAAATATATTATATATATATATATATAAGTTTCTTATTTATTTATATTTATATATTATATTTATATATGAAATAAAAATAAAAATATGTAATTAGAAAGCCCAACTCATTGGGCTGTTCACTTATAATAGAGAAACCCAATCAAAAAGACCACAGAAGCCCATTCAAGCTTTAATGAGGAATGGCATGGTTGTAAACTCAAGAAAAAGCATGGGTAATACGGTAAAACTATGCAAGAAAAGTGTTGTCTTCTCCAACAACGTTTAGAGGCGGCTCTTACAGCCATGGCCGCAGTCTTCTCATTTCTTTCTGTGACTGTGAGCGACCTACCATGCCGCAAAACTCGTCGTTCCTCTCGCCGGTGAATGAAAAGCTACGTCGCCAGTCATCTCGGAGAATCTGGTGGAGATCGAAGTCACCTGAAGTTGCAGATCTGGTGGAGGTCGACGTCGGCTGACTTCGTGAAGGCCGCCGATAGTTTCGTCGATCTCTTGAAAGTTGGCTACGGACGTTCCCCAGGAGTTCCAGTAACGCTGGAACGCGTCCCGGCGCCGTTCCAGGCAAGTACCGAATCTCAGTTTTTCTGGAGACGCCACCTGTCGTTCGGGGGAACGTTCCGGGGCGTTCCGCTGCCGTTCCGGCGTTCCGGACGGGGACGAAACGGGGACGACGGGGTATATGACGTTCCGGTGCTTCATAGCTCTCAACATTGTGGTCAGCAGTGCGTAGCCAATCAAGCAATCCTTTTTTCCCCTTCAAAGCTTTTTGGATTATTAGTTTTTTTTATGAAACCACGACTTGAAGCACTGATATTGTTTCCTTGTTAAAAACTTACAACAGAATAAATGTTCCATAGTGCTAAATTATGGTTTTGAGCAATTTGGTTCTTGTGACTTGCCCAACATTGTATTTATAAAGCGCAGTTGCTAAGGATAATGACGCTCCGCTAATAAACAAATTTTCAGTCCATATACCAGATAATAAACATGAAGCTTCTCCGATTAACTGTCTAATCCATTATATTAGAATTCTTAAACTAGAAGTGGCTTCCCGGTCAAGAATAGCAATAGTAGGTTTCTAATCTTGTCCTCTTTTGCACACTTGTACACAGATACTTTTAAACTAGAAATGCATTATGTACTTTTTTGGTCTTTCCAAAGCTGCTCCATTGGCAGCTACTCCTAGTACCTGTTCGAAAACAGGAAAAACAACTAAAAAAAACACCATAGTTGGTTGGGTAAAAGACAAAAACCACCCCTCGAGTATGGGTTATATACAAAAACACCCTCCGCGTTCGGGGATATACAAAAACCACCCTTGTCACTAACTGACGTTGGACAAATACCACCCTTCTGTTAATGTCAATTCAGAGGGGGGTGCAATCTGACTTTTTTATGACCATTTTGCCCCTAATTGTATTTTTTGTTGATTTTGTTAATGTTATTGATGTTCTCCATCTCCATCTCCATCTCCACCTCCACCACCTCCAGAGAACACCAGAACCAAATGACAACAACAGTGTTCTTGTTCATCATACAACAATTGTTTATTACCAGTTCAACACCAACTTACCCAAAAATCAGACCAGATTTGTGAAATTCAAAGCCCAAAGTAACACCCGTTTTATCTCTAACACTCAAACAACTCCATGAACAAGCTTCAAAGAAAGCTCCTTTTTACTCAAGAAATTGCTATTGCTCTGTATGTATGCATAAGCTGAGAATCAACTGGGTAGCTCCATAAACAAACCACCTTGTGTATTTTGACCCAAAGTTCAAAAATTCGACTTGTGTCATCATCAATTCCTGAAAGAAATTTCAAAACCCATCAATTTCTGCCACCAACATCAATTCCTTCGCCCAGATCCGCAACCACACCCACTGGTTGGGACTGGTCGCAGATCCGAAGACGGCGACAGAGTAGGAGACGAATTGATGGTTTGTGGCGGCTAGGTAAGGCGGCGGGCGTTCGTGGTAGTGGTGGTAGTGGTGGCGGATTTGGTCGACAAGAGCAGAGGGAGAGGGAGAGAGGGGCGGAATCGTCATCCTCCTTCTTCATCCTTCCTCCGGTTCCCATCCTCCGTCGACCCACATCACCACCATCGTCGGCCTAATCTCAAACATGATCTATTTGGGGATTTAGAACCCATCAATTTCTGCCAGATCCGCAACCCCCCATCACCAGAATCGAAGTGAAGGTCGCCAGAGGTTTGAAAAGGTCGTGACCCACCATTAAACCGTTAAACTCGGGCGAAGTGAAGGTCGCCGGAGGTTTAATGGTGGTGGAGTTCTGAGAGAGAGAGACAGAGAGTTTTGTGTGTCGATGGTGGTGGAGGGCAGAGAGATAGAGGGGGGAAGGGAAAGAGGCAGTTAGGGTTAGACAGTGGGAAAGAAGAAAAATATCTATTTATAGTGTGGCATTTTTTGCCAAAATGAGGGTAAATATGTCTTCTTACCCATCCGTTAGTGTGCTGTTAGTGACAAGGGTGGTTTTTGTATATCCCCGAACACGGAGGATGTTTTTGTATATAACCCATACTCGAGGGGTGGTTTTTGTCTTTTACCCTAATTGGTTTTTCTAGAAATGGATGTTTTTAGTAAATAAAAAAAAAAGACTAAAAACAGGACTGTTGAACTGTGTTTTTAGTTAAAACGCTTTTCTTATACGATTCTGTTCAAGTACAGGGTTGGCAAACAGGTGCCTAGTTGTTCTTTTGAAAGAATAATGGCGTCGCAAGACTGTGTAGAGGCGTTGTAGCAGTATCTTAGGCATATTAGATTAGCTTGACCAGAAATATTTTCTCTAAGCCTCGTTTTAGCGGTTGGCATCTATTTGTTCCCATTATATGCTTCTCTTCATAAATCTCAGACTTGTGTTTATGTATGTGTTTATGCCCTTAGATGTACTAACTCTGCTTCTCACTGTTTTTTGCTTCTTGCAGTCATTCGTGCTGTTTTGGACGTATCCTTTAAACATTGGGAATTTAATTTGAATACTAATTGCTGTTCAATTAAAATTTTGAAATAGAAGAAACTGAATCACATTTTCTTGACAGCAGGTCTCACGAAGAGTTATTTGAACTAAAAATCTTAATCTTTTCACTAATATGTGCATTTGTGGGTCTCCATTTTCCGGAATCTTAATCTTCATTGTTCAGAAACCCTGTTTTCTATCTTGAAAGATTTGGATAATGGCGCAGTGGGGAAGTTTCTAGTTTTTTAGTTAGCACTAGTAATAAATCTACTATTCTTCAACCTTCCTTGACCTGCTTTTAAAGATTTGCCTACGACATTGTGCACATCTTCTGAGCGGAGATGTCTTGTACTTGCTGCACGGAGTGGGAGAAGAGGAAGCTACTGGCACTGCTCTTTTCTGAGCTTGGATCTTCTTATTCAAGTAGTAGTATCGTCGGCTAAAGGTAGATGAGATGGAGTTTGTCTTTAATTATGACTTGGGGCTTTACGACTGTAATTTTTGATCAGACTGTCATTTATTTTCATGCTTGTACTGGATGCAAATGCGGAAAACAGGCTAAGTTATCAGTTCTTGGAACCCCAAGACTTTGTTTATTTAGATTACTATTGTAGTTAGTTGCTGCGGCTATAAATTGCACTCAATCTAGAGAAATCTGGGAACAATGAGAAAGAGAGGTGTTTTGCTAGCCAGATCTGCTGCATCTGTGAATGCATGGCAATCTATAATCCCCTTCCCTACATAGCAGGTCAGATTCATATAGGGCAAATCTTGAAGCAGGCTTTTAAAACTTTTGAGCAATTTGGTGATATTGATAAGGTTTATGTTTGCTTGTGGGAAACCGGCAGGATTTGAATTAAAGGTTTTGGTGGCTTAGGGTAACTGTAACCCCGGCTGTCTGGATTAAAAGGTTACGGTTGGAAAATTCCGGTGACCGGGCTTTCTATTAGCCGGTCACCGGTTTAGTAGATTTACTTTCTTTTTTCTTTCTTTTTTCATGGTACCGGTCACTGGCCTGAAGCACCGGTGACCGGCTAATTGATGTGTGAATGCTTTTGTGGTGAAAAACCTCCAAAACACCTCTGCAGAACATGTGATTGCGTTTGTTTTTCTTTAAACCTTGCCACACTCACAATTCACGTGAACTTCTCAAAATAATAATAATAGGGGCACTAGCCATTCAAACCTGGACACCGCCAAAACCACAAAGACCACCACCACCCCATCATTGAAACCCAACAAACACGGCCACCAGACTACTCTAGATGGTGACCTGTCATCAAAGTGTGGTGCGGATGAGGTTAACCAAAACAGCACCATGAGGAAAGATCTAAAATGCCCCTACATTGTACTAAAATTACCAAAATATCACCGTTCCACCACATAATCCCAGAATGTCACTGTTTTTAAACCTCATTTGGTTCTTGAGGTTTCCAGGCAATGAAACATCTTTTCCATCTCGAGGTTTTTTTTATATGTTGGGCAGCCCACCAGTAAAACATGAAGATGGTTTCCAACAGAGAAACCTCAAGACCGTAACTAGGTTTCTAATATTTTCTACTACATTTTTTTTTATTTGTTCATTTTAAGATTGATTTAACACAAAATCATAAATCCCAAAACCATTTCCATTGTCAGCAAAAAGTTCAACAAATGCATTAAAAACAAAAGGGAATTGATTCTTACACCGGTCTTTATTGTTGGTTACACCGGATTTTATTTGTGATGACATTATTGCCCTTATCAATCAATTAGTAGTGTTTTTTCATATATTATGTAATCAATTATTTTAGGTAAGTTTAGAAATCAAATATCCTACAATATTGTCTTAAAGGATAAATTATTTCTTGACGTGCCCCTTTTTATTTCATGAAAAATAATTTATTTATGTGAAATTAGACTCGGACTCGTTGTTATGTCAATTATGGATGTCAATTTTTCCTAAAAGAATGTTGGGAGGATTGAGCGATGAACTTACAGTACATGTAATCATTTCTCATTCTTCTAAGTCATCAGGGTAAAGTACGGTCAAGAGTACACCGCCACTAATAATTCTCTACCCATTTAGCTATTCATCGCTTTTAATCTTCTACCCCATTTTTTTTCATGGAATCTTCTACCCTATTTATGTTTTTTTTTTTATACCGGAAATTGGCATTTGAAGTCAATTATGTTAGTCTGTTTCAAAAAAAAAAAAAAAAAGGTCAATAGTCTGCCTTTTTAAGCTAAACTAATGTCCATATATTAATGGCCAACATAATGTAGGATATTTAATTTGTAAACTTGCCTAAAATAATTAATTACATAATAAATGAAAAAATACTACAAATAAATTGAAAAGGACAATAATGTCATGACAAATAAAATCCGGTGTAACCAACAATAAAAATCGGTGTAAGAATCAATTCCCAAACAAAATCGTGTTGGAGAAATAAGAAAACAAGCCAACAGATGTATTACCATAATTTGTACAAAAAATTGGACAAGGTTACTTCATCAATTATAGTATCAAAAAAAAATTAACATGTAATAAATCATTAGCAGTGTACAAACATGTACTTAAATATCATCAGTAACAAAATTGTGCCACATAAATAAGAAAGTAGCAACATTTCTGATTTCTTCAACAACAAAAAGTTGACGTGCTTTGTATGTAAATTGACCTATCCAAAAAAAAGATCAAATACTATACTGACTCTCTACACAGTGAAGATGATTGACGGCTTAATATAACCAAAACAATTGTTCACACCTTTTGATGAAAATGGTTGCGGGAACTGTGATTTTGTGTTAATCAGTCTTAATCGAACAAATAAAAAAAAATGCTGTCAAAAGTGCTGCCCAAGATTTAAAAACATCTCAAGATGGAAAAGAGATTTTATCGCCAGAAACCTCACGACCAAAATGAAACTTTAAAACAGTGGCATTCTGGGATTTTGTGGTGGAAGGGTGCTATTTTGGTATTTTAAGTACAATACAGGGGTGTTTTGGATCTTTCCTCACAGCACCATTGTAGTTGTAGTTCAGGGTAAATTGGGCGTAAAAGACACTTTCACCCCCTCAGGTTTGATGCAAAGACGCCGTTACCCGTTCTAGTTTAGGAAATGACACTTCTGCCCTTTTTGTGTTCTAATCTTAACGACTCTTGAACAAACTACCATAGTTGCAAAACAACTGCCCTATGCTAGGAATGTCACTATCTTGAAATTTGACCGACATAAGGGGTGAAAGCGTCAATTCCCAAGCTATAAGGGTGAAAGCATCTTTGCATCAAACTTAAGGGGGTGAAAGTGTTTCCTAGCTAAAATTGGGAGATCAATTTGAAAAGATGGATGGTAGAAATCTCACTCTTATCTCACATTTCTTCAACACAAATGTAATCGCCCTCTATCAATTTTACATTTGAGTAGGACAATGGTGTAATCACCCTGTCGATTTTACATTTGAGTAGGACAATGTGAGAAAAGAGTTGGATTTCTACTATGTTTCATTTACAATTGACTAATTACTTATTTTTCGTTTCTTTTCCTCTAAGTTAATAGAGAAACTTTTTCTCGTAATTTTTTCTCCAACAAATGAACACACCCTTATTTGCAACAATACCAAATTACCAAGGGGTAGAATTATGGGAACAACGCCATACGTTTTATATGAGGTCATTAACCAACATCTTTTTTTTTTTTTTTGATAAATTCTGTTTTCATTACTCAACCAGAAACCAAAACTGTTGGGTGATCACTCCCAACTACAAGATCAACACAAAGAGGTAAATTTTCACTATTCACAAGAACACTAAACTTGTTTAAAAAAGACCACTTTGCAAGTTCATGAGCTGCACCATTCTGCTTTCTAGGACAATACATGAACTTTACCTCCTTCTCTTGTATTTCCTGAAGAGCAGCTTCCATTCTTGTACTCCATTCCCATTTAGCTGGAAGTCCATTCTTTAAACTTGCTATCACCATTTGAGCATCAGACTCAAACTGCACTTTACATTATCCTTCTTTAGCCAGTCTTCTAATAGCTATTTCAAGCGCCAGAAATTCAGCATTTGCTGCATCCACTTCCACTGTATAATAGGTTTCTCCACCCAGGACTTCTCCAAATTCATTTCTAATGATATAGGCAGCAGCACAGTACCCCTCTTTGAAACTAGCATCACAATTTACTTTAATCCACCCTTGGCCTGGAGCTTTCCAATTTTCTGCAACTATATTTTGCAAACCTTGTTCATTGCTGTCATTAATGTTCAGCTGACTTCTTACATGCTCACTCCAGATTTCCATAATCTCCTTACAAATTCTTGAGGGATCAAACATTGCCCCTTTGAAGACAGCTGCATTTCTGTTAATCCATATTCTCTCCAAAGTGACACCTATCAGAGCAACTTGAGAATCATCCAACTTTTGTTGTGTATGATTGAGCAGAAACATCAGAGTCTCCTGCACATTCATATTTTCAATGCAGTCAAGTCTTAAATGTAGCATTTTGAACCATATTGCCCTCACTGCTGAACAAGTGAAGAAAACATGTTTGCTGTCAATTTGACTAAAATTGCAGAGATTACACAAATTGCTGCCCCCATCACATGTTTCTGGGACTCTAGTATTTAGTCCTTCAACAGCCACCCTCCACAGCATAACTTTCAATCTGTTATGGATCTTAGCCTTCCAAATTAAATCCCATTTAAACTGTTGTGGCACATAGCTACTAGTATTATTTTGCAAGTAATAAGCAGCTTTTGCAGTAACCATACCTCTTTTTCTGCAGTCCATATCCATTTATCCTTTGTGGGGTGAAGTGGGATCTTAATCTTCAAAATAAGTTCTTTTTCTTCCTCAGTCATCCATCTTTCCAGCTCATGCAGTTTCCAAGATTTTGTATTCCAATCAATCAAGTCTTCTACCATCTTGGGAGCTCTATGGAGGTCATCTGGAGGTTTAGGTTTAGAATTCTCCAAATTTGGGACCCAGGGGTCTTGCCAGATATTAATAGAATGGCCATCCCCAACTAATTTAATGGCTTTACCAGAGATGATATCTCTTACTTTCAACATCCCCTTCCAGAAAAAGGAGTCACCAGATTTGGTGTCAATGATTTGAAACTCAAGTAAATGGCAATACTTCTTGAGGAGGAGCTGCACCCATAAACAGTCTTTCTGGGTCCACAAATTCCACACTAGTTTGGCTAATAAAGCCCTGTTAAAAAACACAGCTTTTCTGAAGCCTAAACCTCCATTCTCTTTAGGAGCACATAAGGTATCCCAGGCAACAATGTGTCTTCTCCTTCTTTTTTCAGAACTTCCCCACCAAAAGCTGGCATTCAGAGAGTCCATCTTTGACACCATTTTTTTGGGAAGAAGAAAAACAGACATTGGATGAGAAGGCATAGCACACAACACACTATTAATAAGGGTTTTTCTACCAGCATAAGATAGGTATTTGGATTGCCACCCTGCAAGCTTTTTCTGTATCTTGTCAAAATTGCTTTGAAAATCAGTAAACTTTGATCTGCTATTAAACATGGGCAAGCCAAGGTAGATAGCATCCTTTCTTCCCTTCTTGAGATTTAGAATCCCTTTCACTTCCCTTCTTTCTGTAGCATTTATTGGAGCTAAAAAAGATAGCAGATTTCTGTTTGTTAACTCTCTGGCCTGAAGTTTCTTCATAGAGTTGTAAGCAAAGCTTGAGATTTGTAGCATTTTGTGCATTTGCTCTTCCCATCAAAACCAGGTCATCTGCAAACATTAGGTGCTCAATTGCAGGACAGTGTTTCCCAATCTTAATCCCATGAATCAGACCTTCTACTGTAGCAAAGTGTAGAATTCTAGCAAGCACTTCATTACATAAGATAAAAAGACAAGGTGACAGAGGATCACCTTGTCTTAATCCACAAGAGCTTTTGAAGAAACCATGTGGTACTCCATTGACTAGAACTGAAAATCTGGCTGTGCTAACACATTCAAATATCCAATCAATGAATTTTTGGGGAAAGCCACACCATTTAAGAGTATTTACCAAGAAACCCCATTCCATCTTGTCATAAGCTTTCTCCTTGTCAATCTTCACAGTCATCAAACCTCCTTTTCCTTTGTTTTTCCTCATAGTATGAATGACTTCATGAAGAATAATAACATTTTCTTGTAGAGTCCTTCCTTGCACAAAGGCAGCTTGCTTGGGATTGATTATCTCAGGGAGAAGAGGAGTGATTCTATTTGCTATAATCTTTGTAATAACTTTGTATATTGTATTGCACAAACTAATGGGTCTAAAGTGTTGTACCTTGAAGGAATCAGCTAGCTTGGGAATCAGAGAAATGAAAGTTGAGTTAATTTCTTTCCTCAACTTACCTGTTTGGAAAAATTCCTTGACAACTCCACAGAAGTCAGCTCCCACAATGTCCCAATATTGCTTGTAGAATAAGACAGGCATCCCATCTGGACCTGGAGCTTTAAAGCTTCCCATTTTGAATAGAGTTTCTCTAATTTCATCACTAGAAGGGATTGTACATAGGTCTTGAGTTTGCTCTACAGTGAGTTTATGTGGGAAAAGGTCATTAAGCCACAAATTCTCAGGAGGGTTACTTGTATGGAACAGCTTTTCAAAAAAAGAACAGAATTCATTTCCAATCTCCAGTCTTGAGGTGGCTAGGCTTCCATCAGCTCTTTTAATCCTCCTCAGGGTGTTTCTATGACCTCTTATGGTTGCAATGGTATGATAATACTTTGAATTAGAGTCCCCTTCCTTCAGCCATTGAACCCTAGATTTTTGTTTCCATAGTAGTTCCTCCCTCTTATATAGTTCTTGTAGCTGTTTCTTAATGCATCTCTCCCTATCACTTGTACTCAGACAGTTCTTCAAACTCTCCTCATGTAGCTCTGCATTGAGTTCCTTGATTGAGTTTGTCACATGTCCAAAGCAGGTTTTGTTCCACTTCTTTAGTGCAAGTTTTGTTTGAGTCATCTGAGCTCCCCATCTGCTGCCTTCTATTGTACCTCTTTCTTGTTCCCAAGCATTAGCCACCACCATTTTACAGCTACTGTCCCTGATCCACATTGCCTCAAATCTAAAAGGTTTTGGACCTTTTATGGTGTTTGGCATTAGATCACAGATTAAAATACTATGATCAGATAAGCTAGTTTCCTTGTGCTTAATAATAGCTTTAGAGAAAGCCCTCCTCCAATCTTGTGTGCAGAAGCTTCTATCAATTCTTTCCTTTATGATCCTGCCTTTTTGCCACCCATTACACCATGTAAATTTAGCTCCCACATAGCCATTGTCAATCCAGCCAGCATCATGTATCAGGGTTTGAAGACCCCCATTAGAGGATTGTGCCACTTTCCTACCCCCAACTTTGTCCTCTTGAGTGCAGGTTTCATTAAAATCTCCAATAAAGATACAAGGCATTGAACAAGCTTGCTGAATGTAGAGTAAATAATCCCAGAGCTAATCTCTTTCTTTTTTTTCACAGGGGGCATAAATACAGTTTAGAACCCAATGAGGAGAGTCATCCTTCCCAAACATTAACACAGAAATCACATTGTCACTTGAACACAGAATTTCACAGTCAATTGATTTATCCCATCCAAAGAACAAACCTCCACTTTTACCTTTTGCTTGCACTAATTCAAAATTGAAATTTAGAGAAAAGAAACTATTTATAAATTTTCTGGAATTTACCTTTGTTTCTGACAGGAAGAACCAGCTCACTTCTTCATGCCTTATTTGGGACTTTACATGGCGAACTGCAGTGGTCTGTCCCAACCCCCTGCAGTTCCATACAAGTCCTATCATTTGAGGGTGGGGGGCATGTTAAGGCTCGCCTCCTCAGCCGCAGTAGTAATGTTTGCCTCCCTCCATTCAGCTTCTCTTTCCTGGCTCCTGAAGATACCATCACTACCTCTGATAATCATTTTCCTTGCTGGTAGTAATTTCAGGGTCTTGAAAGTTTCGCCAGTTTCTGCATCTAAATTCTCGAATTCCATCACCTCCATATCTTCGGTGGCTGATCTTCCTTCTCCCGAGTCATTTGTTTTCAGCTTTTTCCTCTCGACACTCTCCTTTCTAGGTCGAATCTTCTGGAATTCTCTTTTTAATTGGACCTTTGTGCGAAAGTCTTCCGCCATGAATTTATTGATTATCATCCGCCTAGTATCGGCTTTGAAAGCATCCATATCTAGGGTTTTTGAGATCACTCCTTGCTGCAGATTTTGATTGATCCTTCTCTCTGTTGCAGTTTCTTCATCTTCTTCAATTTCTTCAATTACCAGAGACTTTGTTAATATTTCTTTTCCTCCAAACGCCACCGTATAAGTTAGTCTAATTTCTGATGGGTTAGCCTCTATGATTTGGGTCATCATATTCTCCAGGCTATGGATTTGGGCTAATTTTTCTTGTTGGGCCAGTCCCAAAGAGTCTGAGGCAAGCCCATTACCAAAAGAAATATTGTATTGCACAAAATTAGGCCCGCTTACCATTCCCGGCCCATTTTCCTTTATCCTCTCTTCCTCTTCGTTTGCTGCAACCCTAATCGTTTCAGCAGCCTTCTGTCGACAATCATCTTCCAGCTCATCCTTCCGTACGTAGATCGTACCGTCTCGTGCTCTTCTCTCATCAATGGCTAGGGTTTGCTCCCCCTGAAACGTAACCACTAAGGATTCCCTTGTACAGTCCTTAGCCAGCTGTGTCCTTCCCCCTCTGAGCTGTACACGCGTTCCAATCCCTTCTTGATTCTCACGCGCCGCCTGTTCTGTCATCTCCGGTCGTTGACCGGAGTTGGATCTCCGGCTTGCAGCATCGATTCGGCTTGCCTCCTGCATCTTTCTGCTGCCAAAACCCCATTTCTTCCCATCTTTTGCTCTCATATGTGGACCAAAACCAGAATTTAGCCCTTCTTCTTGAGTTAGGTTTTTGCACTCTTCTTTTTCGTGCCCGATTATTCCACATCTGAAACAGAAGTTTACTAATTTTTCATATTGGAATGGAATCCAAGCAGTTGATCCATTTCTGAGCTGCAAATAGAAACCTCTCTCCAGTGGCTTCGAGAGATCAACTCTGATTCTAACCCTGATAGGTGACATGAGGGTTTCCTCATCATTTGATTCATTGACTGCATCGATACCAACAACTTCGCCAATGATTTTTCCAATTTTTCTTGCATTTTTAACTACCAATTTTTCAAGCGGTAGTTGGTGAATCTGAACCCAGATGTCACATTTCTCGTAGCTAATCTTTTCAGGGTTTGTTTCTCTTTCAAATCTACGCATAACCATAAGGTGGTATTGCACCGTCCATGGAGTGCCTTCCCACACCCTGGTACAATCTTCTTCATCTTCAAACTCAATCACGAAGACGTTTCCGCCTCTTGCTTTCACCGAGAAACTTGCTCTGACCTTCCATATGGCCTTGAAGATAGACTCCACTGCTTGGGATCTTATTTCCCTCTTGGTTAGGATCTTTCCAAAGAGGCATCGATTGCTCAGTTTTTGAACCGATTCTTCCCCATCATTAAGAGATAATGTTTGGGATTCATCGATTTTTTGATTTAGGTCATTCATGGTAAAAGAGTGACAAAATGATCGAAAGAGGGTTAACCAGATGTGAGATCCTTTGATATAGAAAGTAAGTGACCCAGAAATCAGCAAAAGGTAGAGAACAGCAAAAAGGAGTAGTAACCAGACCAAAATGGTGGTGAAAGTCGAAAAAAACCAGTACAGAGACTGGACTCAGCTCACTCACTGAGTGGACTCAGTGTCTAGAAATGTAGAGAGAGAAAAACTCTCTCCACCTCTGATCAGATCCAATAAAATTCTTCCCACAGATTTTAGCAAAATCGACTATTCCACGTGCAACTCCAATTCACCAAATATCTCAGATACTAATCCATTAGCACAAACTCGTCCAAGGACAAGCCACGAATCACATGGATCATCCTTTACCTGTATGAAGTTGAAGCCAACTTCCCACAGAATCATCAGGCAATTTCAGACTAGGAATGGAGAGCAAAATGAAGAGCCTCCTACTAATAAACATGAATTTAAATCTAAATTGAGAAAAGAACAAACTTATTTAAGAGCGTCACAAATTCCTTACACCACCAAAAGACCAAAGTCTAAATCGTTCAGAAAGACCGATAAAACCTATGCATTTTACCCAAATTGAAAAACTAATCCTAACCATCATCATACAGACACAAGAAGATATCTCAGGAATGCACTACAGCATCCATGAAACATCCCCCAACTATCCTCTTTTTCCAACAAAAGATGTCAGAGACCGTTTTTTGCAGATACAGCTAGAGAGAGATTCACCTATGTATCAAAGGATCAGATCCAACCCGAGGATCGCGACTATCTTTTTGCTGGTCTCTCGTCATCCTCTCCACCGTCATCACCATCGTCGTCATCACCAGAGTCATCGTCTTTGTCTGATCTCTTCCTCTTTGCAACCGACTCGACTTTGGCCCCACCAGCATCGTCATCGTCGTCATCATCTTCCTCATCATCATCTTCATCAAAATCCTCGCCATTCTCAGCTGGTTCAAAGTCACTGGCATCTTCCTCGTCTTCAGCACGAGCAACAGGTCGAACTAGGTACTCAGTTCCAACATCCTCCTATACAAACTTACAGTAAGTTAGACATAATATCAAACTGAATTAAACATTTATTCAAGTAACGCTATGGCTTCTGGTCAGATAAAATCCAACCGAAAATGGTTATCACTAATTGAGATCATGATCATTCAAGAGATACCAAAACTAGTTTCAGTTTGAAAACGATAGTAGCAACTAGCAAGGTAAAGATTGTCCACTTGGAACACGTACAAGCGGCACCAAAACTGGCCAGTATTATAGGTTAAAAAACTGAACACTAGCCAAAACTTCATGTACTAATCACCATAAAAAAAAACTAATTCAGAAACCGAAGAACAGATCAAACATACTGCAATTCATTTTGAAGTGAACACAGGTTCTGAAGGTAGACTCAACCCAACCAGTCGTGGACTTCGAAGGATAAAAGATTATTCAGATGGAGATAGTAAGCAATCACATCAATTTACCAGATAATTATACACAGTTTTCTCGCAAAATCCCCAACTATTTCATTAGAGTCAGTCAGAGCTGGAAGAGATAAACAAACATGTCCCAAAAATTTCTCGTTATTAGATGTTTGTTTAGATCTATTAAAACTTTATTTTGAAACAGATCTAATAAAACTTTGAATTATAGTTGACTGTTCTCTTCCAGATCTGGATGTTGAAGGGAAAAGTAAAACACTGTGTCAGAAGAGGAGGCAAGCTGTAACAAACCCTAGCCTTTGTTAAAAATAGCTTGACCAGAAGGCTAAGTACAAGAGACAGAGACGTCACAGATATAGAATTTTATAGAGCTTTTCCGCAACTTCCACATCTCTACCAGTGAACTTTGTACCACCAAAACTCAGTCAAGTTAAACACACAGAAAAAATACAGAAACGGCCACAAAACAACCAGATCTACAGAAAACAAGAGCAAAAAATTCGAACAATGAACCAGATCTGCTAATAAGCAAGCATGAGAAGCAGTAATTTCAAGCACACAACACAAATTGGCTAAGAACTCCAGTTTTTCACCAAATAATTGCTTCATCTAGGTCAAAAACTGTCAGTTTCTGAGTAATTTGACAGATTTGCAGTAGAAGAACCGAAATCAATGAAGTCAACAAAGAGAAAACCGCAATAGAAAACTCAGATATAGTACAGAATTGAAATTACCTCTTCGTCGCCTTCCTCATCGTCGTCGTCTTCACTGTCGTCGTCATCGTCATCGTCGTCGTCGCCGCCTTCGCCGTCCTCGTCATCGTCGTCGTCTTCATCCTCCTCGTCCTCGTCGTCCTCCACTACATGAACCGGAGGGCCACCGGAGCTCTGCAAAACCTCTCTCACATCGTCGTCGTCCTCCTCCTCATCGTCTTCGTCTTCATCGTCGTCGTCGTCCTCTGCTCCGTCGACCTCCTCACTCTCAAACTTCTCCTCAACAAACTCCTCAACCTCAACCTCCTTCTTCTCTTCCTCCGTAGCCGTCATCTTCTGCATAATTCTCTCCACAAAATCCGAAAATCAAAATTCAGAAAAAACAATCGGAGAAGAACAAGAACAGGGGAGGAGAGAGAAGGGGAATAGAAAAGCTTCTTCGTCGTTCTAACCCCAGTAGGTTTCCGATCTCAACCGTTGATTCACAAATTGACGCGGATAGGTGACGTGTAAACTGATCCAACGGCTGTGATACGCGAACTCGTATGGTTTTGTGCTACTAGCTCTGCGGCGCTATCTCTGTTTGAGTTTTAACCCTCGTCACGTGAGCCGCGCGTGACGTTGGATGGTAATCTACGGCTTCCGGAATATTCCACCGTAGTCTACGCAAACCCTGCTTTGTCTCCACGCGATGTCTACGTAGGCTACGAGGTGTGGGTGGGTCCCGGTTTGACTATTGAATCAACGGCTGGATTTCTTCGTCTTGTGATTGGTGTAGGGTGTTCTGGTGTGGGATGATGTAGATGGTATTGTTTCCTTTTCAAGTGACCTAAATGCTACGGATTGGTTCTTAAACTGGGCCTAGCCCAGGCCCAATGGTTTGGCTTTGGTTTACAATCGGCTTGTTTGGGGTGGAGGGTTGGAAAGGCCCCAACTCAAAATAAACTTTTTTTGCTTTTTTACATAAAAAATAAAAATAAATAAACCTAGCTTTTCGCTCTTTTTTTTATCATCCGGAAATTAAACATACAAATTAACCACAGTTAGTGTGGATTCATGTGAAATTATCAAAGATACTTACATGTTATTGTTTTTATTAAAAAAATACATATGTGAAATTATGAAATTTTGATATTGGTTTTATTAACATATATCCGTCAATCTTTAATTTTTTTAACTTTTTCACATGTACCCTTCCGTTAATTTTCCATTTTAAGATTATGTAATTTTGATATTTTTTTTAAAAAAAAAAATTAAAGACTTTAAATTGACGGATATATTTTAATAAAACATATTTCATATCTTGGAATGATGTAAAAATATGTAATTTTGATGAAATATATTGCATTATCTTACATATATATATATATATACATATTAAATAAAAAAATTATTGTTTTTATTTTTTTTTAGATTTGTTAGTAACACTTGTATTTAAAAAAAATAGAGGTGAAAATAAAGGGTACAATAGTCTTCTATACTTTTTCATCGAATTTGGATGGAAAGTTAACGGAAAGTTAACGACAGTTAGCGTTGGGTACCTCCGGTGCACGATTTTGAAAATTTGGGTACCCGTGGTGCACGATTTTGAAATTACCCGTGGTGCACGATTTTGAAATTTGGTACCCACTTGCCGTTTTTTTACAAAATATGGGTACCTCCGGTGCAATTTTGTCATTGTAGAAATAATACCCCTTAGTTTCCTTAGGGTATCCACAAACTTACACTTATCCGACTTGGGCCTGAGCTTGTCTGTTTGTAAACGTTATACATAGACTTCGCAACCCCAAATCCTCATGAATGACACTGGGGGACGCCTCCCACTCCACATCTCATATGGATTCTTCATGACCGATTTAGATGGAACACGGTTAATGGTGAAATCTGCACGCAATAGAGCATATCCCCAAAATGATAATGGAAGATCAGTATGACACATCATAGATCGAACCATGTCTAACCGTGTTCGATTCCTCCTCTCGGACAAGCCGTTCCATTGTGGTGTTCCGGGTGGAGTGAGTTGGGACAAGATCCCATACTCTCTAAGATAGTCATCAAACTCTTGGCTCAAGTATTCTCCTGCACGATCCGATCATAGAGCCTTCATACTTTTGCCAAGATACTTCTCTACTTCATTCTTGAATTCTTTGAACTTTTCAAAGGATTCGGATTTGGCCTTCATAAGGTATACAAATCCATATCTACTGAAATCATCAGTAAACGTAATGAAATAGACGTAACCACCCCTGGCTGGCGTGGCAAATGACCCACATACATCAGTATGCACGAGTGCCTCCTCTTACCTTTCTTATGGAAAGGGGACTTTGTCATATTTCATAATAAACAAGCTTCACATGTCTCATACTACCTCTGTTTCTCTTCTTTCAGGTGAGAGAAAAGAGGCACACACTTTAAGAAACATGTGCTTTTGACAGTTTTACCCCTGGCCTAACCTACAATTACAGGCTCTGTTTCTCCCTCCTCTTCCTCCCTCACCACCACCACAGAACCAACATCACCGCCACCACAGAACGAACATCACCACCGCCGCAACAACCACAGTAAAAATAAGAAATTATTGATCTGAACCAAAAAAATAGATCTAAAACAAATTAAAGATTATATGAAGATTTTTTTTTGAAAACAGTAGAGAACAGAGAGAATAGGAAGATGAAGAAGAACAAGTAGATGCTGCTGCTGCCACCGCCTCGCCATCGTCGCCTTGCCGCCAGCAAATACAAGAAGATGCAGAACAGAAAATTTGGCCAACATTACACCACCGGAAAGCCTGGATTGACGGAGAGGGAGAAGCCCTTCGAGATCCACAGCCACTGATGGAGAAGCCGTCCGCCGCTTCACCGCCGCCGTAAAACCACCGAACGATCTGACAAATAGAAGATCAGAGAGGAAGAAGACAATTTCAACCAAACCGGAGAATTGCAAACATGAGAGAAGAAGAAGAACGACTCACTGTCGCCGCCGGAACAACGGTGTCGGAAATCGAACGACTCTGCTACTACTGTCGAAGATCTAATAGATCTCGTGCTGGAGCTTCCGAAATTGAAGCCGGAAATCGGTGGAGACGAGACCACCAGTGAGAGACGAGACCACCAGCGACTTCTCTTCCTCTTCCTCTTCCTCATCTCACTTCTCTCTCTCTCTCTTTGTCCGTCTGTAGTGGAGGGGAGGGGAGGTGGGGATAAGATTTGGGGAGTGGGGTGGGTTAGGTAGAGTTGAATGGGTGAGTGTAGGTTTAAGGGTATAATTGTCATTTGAGAAGAAAAACTTACCAAAAATGGAAAGTAAGGTGAAAGAGAAGAAACTTCTGTTTTAAGGAAGTAAGGTGAAAGAGAAGAAACAGAGGTAGTATGATTCAAAATCAAATGAGTCTAGAAATCCATCTTCATATACACGTTTCTTGTTTATATGGCCTAGACGACAGTTCCATAGATAAGCAGGATTTACATCATTCATTTTAATCATCTTGGTATTTATGTTATAGACAGGATTGCTTAGATCATGAATGACTATTTCTGTTAGTTGTGTGGCATAGATGTGTTTCTAGACACCGCTCTATGTTAGTAATTGTTACTACCAACTAAGTAGAAACCTATGTGGTCACACAACCTATGGAGTAAGCTGGATGGGCATGAATTAGTTGGACAAATTAAGAAAAATGATCAAAGCGCAACCACAAGCAAACCTAGTAGGACTAATTTGAAAAGTGGACTAATCCGTGTATGGATAAGATTAGTATTGTGGCATATATGTAGTAAATAAGGAGTTATTAACTATATAAAGGCGCTCCTAGCATATTATTTTCATAAGAGTCGTCATTGAGTGAAAATAATAAAGCAATGAGAGAGACAGACAAGGAGGTCGAACCTCACCCGTCTGCTTCTCTCTGCGCTGTCGGCCTCGTGTGGCGCGCGCCCTCGTGGTGCCTGGTTTTGCGTAATCTTCTTCCTCCTTCTTCGCGTAGCTAGCACAAAGACGTGAAGGGGATTCCAGCACAATCCTAGGTATGGATACTCGTAGAGACGTGAACATCATTCTGCGTAACGTGATCATTCAAACAAACAAGGTACACAATTTTTTATCCCTTATCACGTTATGAATGCTTCCATGCGATCCGTGGAAGGGTTTGATCAGGAATTTGTTTATTGTTATTCCGCTGCGTAACCTGCATCAAAACCCTACACCAGAAGCTCATTTTATCCATTCGTGCCGTCGAGGCGAGGCCCACTATGATACCACGTGTAACAACCCCGCCGTTTGATGCCTCGAACTCAAAGGCACGCTCCTGCAAGTGCCCGAGGTCAGCCGTCCCTTGCCCTGGAGCAGTAAGATTCGGGTAAGGATACCAACATACCTGAATATACATTCGAAGATAATTCCAATAAGATACAAATGCCACAGACTTCACACATGTCAACCTGCACGCACAAGGATGGGGCACATGCGCTATGCCCATGACACAAGTCACTATATTTTCTTGCAAGAAACGAGATATGAAGTGATGTTAAAAGGAATGAAAAGAAATTTGAGAAATTAAAAGGCCTTGTCAACTATGATATCATCACGTGTTTTTCCCGTACTAAATGGTGACAACTCACATATTCCTATATCTATATACTAAAACAGCTAAGGGTTTTACTGTTCACTGAGGGTATTGTTGGCTAAATCTGGACTGTTGGATTGGAAAGAAATCAACGGTTTGCAAGTTAGTGAGAGAACATGGGATGAGACATCACATCAGTCAAACTCTCTCTGTACTCTCATTTGCTTGCTCTCACCGAGGGAAAAGAAAGGCGTCGTCGTCTCAAACTTAAGGTGCCGAATGGGGTCGTTGGCGGTAGAGGGAAGGTGGAAAATTATGTTGTCGAGGACTTGAGGTTGAGCATCGTTGGTGGCCTTTAGAGGGCGACGAGGTCGTTGATATGGGTTTTGGGTCGGCAATGATATGAAAGGGTTCCTATTGAGGTACTGGTTGTGGTTTTTACTGGTTGAGACGTGGTAGGCTGGATGGAGGAAGATGATTTGGTTTTGGGGGGGGGGGGTGATGGTAATTACCAAAAACTTAAGACAACTGTTTTATTGGGTTCTAAGTTATTACTACAACAACAAGTGAGAAATTTTCAATTAGTTCACCGACTTCTTTTTAAAGACTTAAGTGACCGATTTAAGTCTAATAATTTCAAAAAAAAAGTATGTAAATTGTAGCATTGTTTTGGAATTCCTATACACATTGTTTTTCTTTTGAGAAATTGTTTCGTCGTCAATCGGATTTGAACTCGGGACCTCATGCAGGGGCTTCTAACGCTCTACCACTTGGGCTACCACGCTAGCTGGTTACACACATGTTTGTAAAACGTGATTTTGAAACATTATTCCTCTTCTATGTAAATTATGAAAATGATTATGAAAATTTATGTATGCAAATTGTTCCATAGTACTTTGGTATAAGCCTCTTGGGCCATTTACTAAATTACTAGCTGCTGAAGATTGTTCAAGCCGACAAATGTCTAAGCCCACACTTGTAAATCCGTAATATTATATAAGGGTATTATTGCCTTTTTCATATCCATAACCGAAACCTAATCCTCTCACACTCATCAAATCATTGTGTTGTTCTGTTGAACTCTTGTCTTAATTTTCTCATGAATCGAAAAAATATGTTATCACATAAAGCTATATAATTTCGAATTGAAACTGCTATGGTAGAGATAGTTTAACATGGTGTATTTTTATTTTCCTCAACATCCATTTATTAGTTTCCTCCACCATCTCATGCATATGCTAACACACGGAGAACTTGAACTTTCTGATGTCCCAAACTGTTGAATGATTTTGGTTAGGCATCCCGATGTGTTGAGCAAGATTAAAATATGTTGACTTTTGGTGTATAAACCAAGTAACTTGAATTCTCAACTTTAGTGCAGGAAATACTTGAGCTCATGCTTCATGTTTAATTCATGAAGAAAATCACCCGAACAGTTAAGCTATGATATGAAACCATGTGAAGTGAATGATTTGTGTATAAACAAGTGCAGTCTTTGCCAACAACTATTTTATGCAATTTTGTCTTTTGGAATGGAGCGCTTCGTGCTTGGCATTTTCCATAAATCAACTTGAGTAAAAAAAATGGGTTTCATGCCATTTAAGAAGAAAGAATATTTTCAGACCGAGCGACATTATTATCGATCTGGTTCCTGTGTTGTTATAATTTCTTCTCTTTTTCTTATTTAGTTCCATTGAAGGAGAAAGAATTGATGTTCTCCTGTTGTTGAATGATGTCTTGCAGTGGCTTTTGAAGGCTGCATATGCATTGCAATGACAAAGAAGCAAATTATCAAGATTCAATAACACCTATCCAAGTTTAAGTTAGTATCCATCTGAAAACACGAAAAACAACTCACAAAATACCCAAATCAGTATATCTAAAACACTTTCCAAGGTTGAACTGTGTGTTTCGAGTAAAAAAAATGTTTCTAAACATAAACTATCTCCGTTTTGCCAAACTCTTTCCACCGTACTATTCATCAATTTACTTTGACAGAAAAATTTAGCTAACGATATGATTAATTGTTGGAAAAACAATATTTTGGGTCAACTTTCAACCCGGTTTTCGACAAGTCGGGTTAACGGTTTGGGAAACCGAAAGTGGCTATGGAAACCTTGCTACTAGGAGATAATCCTACCACTTTGTTTCGTCCAAAATAGTGTTCGGATGAATGACAAATTCATGTGTGAAAGTGGGGTGTAGAGATGTTGGAAACACTTGAAGAAAAGTGTCCCACATCTTCATATAGAGCAACAAAGTGTTGCATAAATATTCCAAGGTAGCACCTTAAGGGCACGCCCTTTGGGTGATACACATTTTGTGTAGGAGTGAGGACCTAGACAAAGGTCGAACCACCACACGCGCGCCGCCGTCGGCTCGGTCTCGGGTTCGGGCACGGGTTGGGCTGATTTGTTAGTCAAGCCCGTACTTAACTTTTTGGGCCCAAAACCAACTTTCTTTTCCCTCACTTACCAGATTCCAGAAACACACAACACTTACCCAAGAAACCCGTAGCCTTTTCCAGAGAGAGTTCCCATACCGTTTGCGGTTCGTAGGGTGCAGCGAGTGTACTGACAGACTGCACGGTAGAGGCGATTATCCTGCGAGGCGTTTGCTCCATAACAATCAATACCGTAAGGGGCAAATAAGCCTTAAGGACATCGAGTCTATGCTCGAGATCGTCTCCGATTTAATCAGCAGATTCTCTATACTCTGTAAGTATTTATTTTATGCATTTGTTCTCAGTTTCTTTTCTGTTTTTATTCTAATCTTCTTCCCTTCTTCCGGTCCAGTTTCGATTGTTTACCAACAATCTTAAGGCTTATTTTGTCGAAACTGGTTTTATCGAACTTCTATACTGCTTTATACAATTTGTTCATAATCTGGGAGTTTTAATAGTACTCACAGATTACTGTTTTAACGAGTTTTTATAGTACTTATTAAAACAGTGTTGCAAAGAGTTTAATAGTACTCATTGCATTACATTTTCTGACTTTTGCTTTGCGAATTTCAGCGATAGGCCGAAACTGGGAGTACCAATCAGTCCACCCCTGCAACAGACCCGAACATGATCAATGGCCATGGGGAAAAAAACGGAGCGGTTCAATGGGAAGGACTTCAAGAGATGGCAACAGAAGATGCTGTTCTACTTGACGACCTTGAACTTGGCGAAGTTTCTTCGGGAGGATGCTCCTGCACTACCAGAATATCCTGACAAGGAAACTGCAGCGGCGGTAGATGCATGGAATCATTCTGATTTTTTGGCTAAAAATTATGTACTTAACGGTTTGGAAAATACTTTGTATGGTGTATATTCGGTGGCCAAAACCGCTAAGGAACTATGGGAATCACTAGACAAAAAATATAAAACCGAAGACGCCGGCGCCAAGAAATTTGTGGTTGCCAAATTCCTGAAATTTAACATGGTTGACAATAAGACTGTAATCAGTCAAGTGCAGAAATTGCAGGTCATCCTCCACGACATCCATGCCGAGGGAATGACTCTCAGCGAGTCGTTTCAAGTTGCGTTCATGATTGAGAATTTGCCTCCTTCTTGGAAGGATTTTAAGAACTATCTCAAACATAAACGCAAGGAGATAAAGATGGAAGAACTCATTGTTCGGCCAAGGATAGAGGAAGATAACCGCAACTCCAACAAGACAGGAATGGTGCAATCCAAGGCCAACGTTGCGGAACATGTCTCCAAGAAAAAGAAAAGGAAGGCTCGCGACTTGGACACCGCTGACGCGGAAGATAAAGACTTCAAGGGAAAGTGCTATAATTGCGGGAAAATTGGGCATCGCCGAAGCGAGTGCAAAAAGAAACGGAAGAATCCAAAGAAGAAATCCGAAGCCAATGTTGTTGAAGTCGAAAAAGATGATGGTATCCGCCTATCAGCGGTGGTCTCGGAGGTGAACATGATTGGAAGCAACCCAAAGGAGTGGTGGGTCGACGCCGGCGCAACCTGTCACAAATGCTCGGAAAAATCAATGTTAACCAACTTTGAACCGGTGAAGGACGGAGAACAATTTACATGGGAAACTCTTCATCCTCTACCGTCGAAGGCAAAGGAACCGTCACCCTCAAGATGACTTCGGGGAAACATGTCACGCTTAACGATGTACTCTATGTTCCCGAAATTCGCAGGAATTTAGTATCGGGGTCTGTGTTAGTCAAGAAAGGATTCAAACTTGTTTTCGAATCCGAGAAAATTGTACTAGTTAAGAGTGGCATGTACGTAGGCAAGGGTTACCTTAGCGATGGGATGTTTAAGTTGAATGTAATGACCGTGATGCCTACTATGGCTATAAATAAAGATGCCGCTTCTATTTATATGGTTGAGTCGTCTAAATTATGGCATAGTAGACTAGGTCATGTCAACTACAACTCTATTCGGAAATTAATGTCTTTAGAACATCTTCCAAACACAACTATAGATAAGTCTCATAAATGTGAGACTTGTGTTGAAGCAAAGTTAACAAAGAAATCATTTCGACCAATTGAAAACAAAATTACTACGCCTCTTGAATTAATCCATACGGATATTTGTGACTTGAAGTTTCTTCAAACAAGAGGAGGAAAGAAGTAATTCATTACGTTCATAGACGATTGCACACGATATTGCTATGTCTATCTTCTACGAAGTAAAGATGAACCAATTGACATGTTCAAACACTATAAAAATGAAGTGGAAATCAATTAGGAAAGAAAAATAAAATGGTGCGTAGCGATCGTGGTGGAGAATAGGAGGCACCACTTAAGGACATATGTCTAGAAAGTGGAATTATCCACCAAACTACGGCACCCTATTCGCCTGAACAAAATGGCGTAGCCGAGAGGAAGAATAGGACTTTAAAAGAGATGCTAAATGCATTACTCCTAAGTTTGGGATTACCACAGAACTTGTGGGGGGAAGCCCTATTAACGGCCAATCATATCCTTAATAGGATACCTCGGAAAAATGTTGGCAAAACTCCATATGAATTATGGAAAGGAAAACCGCCATCTTACAAATACCTCAAAGTGTGGGGGTGTCTCGCAAAGGTGGCAATACCATTACCTAAAAAAGTGAAACTTGGACCGAAGACAGTAGATTGCGTCTTTATCGGGTATGCTCATAATAGTAGTGCATATCGATTTTTGGTTATCAAATCAGAAATCGAAGACATACACGAAAATACTATTTTTGAGTCATGCAACGCATCATTCTTTGAAGATGTATTTCCATACAAAGAGAAGAATGAACAAACTTCTACTAAAACAACACGGGAATCAACATCCCAAGAGTCCGAAACGGAAAACGAACCTAGACGTAGCAAGCGGGCAAAAGTTGCTACAACATTTGGCCCGAATTTTCTAACCTACTTGGTAGAAAACGAGCCTCAAACCTACAAGGAAGATATGTCTAGTACCGATGCGTCATATTGGAAAGAAGCAGTGAATATGGAAATTGAATCCATACTTCAAAAACATACTTGGGAATTGGTGAGTCTTCCACCAGGAAGTAAAGCGTTAGGCTGTAAGTTGGTTTTTACGCGGAAGCTTAAACTTGACGGTTCAATCGACAAGTATAAGGCTAGACTTGTCGCAAAAGGTTATAAACAAAAGGAAGGTATTGATTATTTCGATACCTACTCACCAGTTACAAGGATAACGTCCATTCGCATGCTTATAGCTATTGCAGCTATAAATAATCTTGAAATTCACCAAATGGACGTTAAGAATGCATTCTTAAATGGTGAATTAGATGAAGAGATTTACATGGAACAATCTGAGGGTTTTATTGCTCCTGGGCAAGAAAACAAGGTATGCCGTTTGGTGAAATCTCTTTACGGTCTCAAACAAGCTCTGAAACAATGGTATATCAAATTTGATAATACCATGTTATCAAATGGATTTCATATTAATGAATGCGACAAGTGTGTTTATACTAAAACCACTCGTGATGGATATGTCATCGTGTGCTTGTACGTTGATGATATGTTAATTAAGGGAAGTAATTCAACTATCATTAAAACAACTAAGAAAATGTTGACAACAAAGTTTGATATGAAGGATATGGGTATTGCTAACGTTATTTTAGGGATGAAAATCACTATAACGACGAATGGATACTCATTATCTCAATCGCACTATGTTGGGAAGATTCTTGAGAAATTCGACAAGAACGATGACAAGATAGTTAAGACTCCCGTAGATCTTAATTTACATCTCACCAAGAACCATGGTGCAAGTATAAGACAAGTCGAATATGCTCAAGTAATTGGCTTTTTAATGTACTTCATGAATTGTACAAGACCCGATATTGCTCAAGCAGTTGGAAAGTTAAGTCGATTCACTAGTAATGTCACGACCCGACTTTTTCCCTTTACGTTGATTAAGAATTCATCAGAGTAAAATGCGTCATTTTTAGGCCGCGACGGAAATACGAACCGTTTCGCTTTTTGAATAAAAATAGCGGAAGCTTAGAAATAGACAACTCTTTTCAATTTGAATGAAAAACGTCATTTTCCTATTCAATTGAGCAATATCGTTTACAATTATCCAATAAAAGAATCTTGACAAATATCACAATTAATTTGCAAAATGCTATAAATCTAGCCCGTGTATAGTCTCGAATCAACCCGTTCCGGTACCTGTAGATATTTTAGGGTGAGCAAAAAGCCCAGTAGGTACCGCCTAACCACTGGCGTAGAAATATAATAATCAATTAAACTGTAACATCGCGAATCACATAATTATCATGCTTTAGACATCATGCGAATAACAAACAATAACTTAACAATCAACATATAAGCATATAATCATGTATAGACCGTAATTACAGTAGACGTGAAAACTATATTTCCCCTACCTTTATATCAGCTTCACGATAACAACATTGAAATGATACGAGTAGCTCCAAATCTTTTATCTCGGAATATTCCCAATATCTCTCTATCTCACTTATCGGTAGTTGAATCGAATATAGAATGAGAAATAACTATAGCACTGGACCCTATTTATAGAATTCAACGACCAATCAGATCGCGACGAGTCACAGGGACACGTGGCGCGCATGCAATGAAAGTTGTGCCACACGACGACACATGTCGCCTGTGTGTCACACATGGATAAGGATGTCCTTAGAGCATGACACATAACCCCCCTACGTGTCGCGCATGCAGGGAAAGTCGCAGACGTCGTGACACATGTCTGCCCGTGTGTCACACATTCATTCGGCTAAATCTAAATGCTTATCAACAACCACTGCGGCGATTAACAAGTAAATTAGTCACGTCAAGCATTTAGCAAGCCACATATCACAAGATGCATAAACAATACTTAATTTACACTTAAACTAGTGTTTAGCACTAATTAACACTTAAACTAGTAATTAGCACTAATTAACACTTAAACTAGTGATTAGCACTAATTAACACTTAAACTAGTGATTAGCACTAATTAACACTTAAACTAGTGATTAGCACTAATCATTCCCTAATTATTTTTATCTTTAATTTAGAAATAGAATAAGAAATTACGACTTTCAGTGTATTTCTGGTCGAGCTTAACATTTATAGTTTAGCAATTATGAGTACATCTATCAACTACTAAACAATTAAATGTGAAATAAACTGATGTAACATAAGCTTAAGAAATGCAGTTATTACAAGTAATCCAAGTGATAAATATTGGAAAGGAGTGACTCGAGTGCTAAAATATTTAAGATATACTTTAGCATATGGACTACACTATACTAGGTATCCTGCGGTACTGGAAGGGTATAGTGATGCCAACTGGATATCGGACACATTGGACTCTAAGTCCACAAGTGGGTATGTTTTTACCCTTGGAGGAGCAGCCGTTTCTTGGAAATCTTCTAAACAAACTTGCATTGCAAGGTCCACAATGGAATCGGAATTCATTGCGTTGGATAAGACCGGAGAGGAAGCCGAGTGGCTTCGTCAATTTTTAGAAGAACTTCCTATGTGGCCAAAACCGGTGCCAGCTATCTGCATTCATTGTGATAGTCAATCGGCAATTGGAAAGGCCCAAAGCACCATTTATAATGGTAAGTCTAGACATATACGTCGAAGAAATAATACCATTAAACAATTGCTCTCGAACGGAATTATATCGATCGATTACGTGAAAAGTAAAGAAAATTTAGCGGACCTGCTGACCAAAGGGTTAAATAGAGAGCAAGTTTTTAGTTCGTCAAGGGGAATGGGATTAAAGCCTATCTCACTGCGTTGCACGTAATAGAAAACCCAACCTAGATGACTGGAGATCCCAAGAACTAGGTTCAAAAGGGACAACCTAATTACTGTGCAAATATAGTCACTGTAGGAAACTTTATTTCTTAACCCATTCCAAGGGCGACACCGAGTGACGCTTGCTTTGGTAAGGATAAGCAATCAGCTTTTAATGAGCTCATACCTTGGGTATTAAACCAAGTGGAGTATGGAAAGATACTCTTTATGATACTCACCTATATGAGTGGGAACTGGCGGCTGGTTCTAGGAGAATGACGAGGCTAAGTTCTCTAAGACCACTCACGAAAGCAAGAATAAGTGTTCCAGGGCCAAAATGGACACAACAATGAGAACCTAATATGGAAGGATGATAACCGTGTGGGTACTATTGTCTAGGTATACAATACGGAAAGCAGTTCAAGGTGCTTCACCACTGACAATCCAGTATATCCGATAGTATTCCACTAGGAGAGGTTCAAGGTCTTCGACTACCTTTCTCATGCGATTATTGTTCGCTTGGAAGCTCTCTCTCTCTTACTTGATAATCCGGCTCTTTTGCCAATTTTATCATTCATGTGGGAGATTGTTGAAAAAACAATATTTTGGGTCAACTTTCAACCCGGTTTTCGACAAGTCGGGTTAACGGTTTGGGAAACCGAAAGTGGCTATGGAAACCTTGCGAATAGGAGATAATCCTACCACTTTGTTCGTCCAAAATAGTGTTCGGATGAATGAAAAATTCATGTGTGAAAGTGGGGTGTAGAGACGTCGGAAACACTTGAAGAAAAGTGTCCCACATCTTCATATAGAGGAACAAAGTGTTGCATAAATATTCAAAGGTAGCGCCTTAAGGGCACGCCTTTGGGTGATACACATTTTGTGTAGGAGGGAGGACCTAGACAAAGGTTGAACCACCACACGCGCGCCGCCGCCGCCGTCTGTCCGGCCGGCTCGGCTCGGTCTCGGGTTCGGGCACGGGTCGGGCCGTGACGTGGCGAGGTGTGGTGTGGGTTGGGCTGATTTGTTAGTCAAGCCCATGCTTAAATTTTTGGGCCGGAAACCAACTTTGGAATTATTTTTTCAGTCCAGAATTTTGCAGAACGAATTTTAACATTCAAACTGAACGATTGCAACCGTTACAGACAGTTGAACTGTCAAGAACGGTTACAACTGCTCTTCCAACACTGCTATAAATAGCAGGCGTCCCCAACGCTTTTTCCTCACTTACCAGATTCCATAAACACACAACACTTACCCAACAAACCCGTAGCCTTTTTCAGAGAGAGTTCCCATACCATTGCGGTTCGTAGGGTGCAGCGAGTGTACTCACAAACTGCATGGTTGAGGCGATTATCCTGCGAGGCGTTTGCTCCATAACAAGCAGTAGCGTAAGGGGCAAATAAGACTTAAGGACATCGAGTCTATGCTCGAGATCGTCTCCGATTTAATCAGCAGATTCTCTGTACTCTGTAAATATTTATTTTCTGCATTTGTTCACAGTTTCTTTTCTGTTTTTATTCTCTTCTTCTTCCCTTCTTCCAGATCAGTTTCGATTGTTTACCAACAAATATGTGTTCATCTTTTCATAATATTGTATATTTTCTTGACACTACTACATAATGAAAAAAATAGCAAATTTTTGTATCACATCCTTAGCTAATTTAGTCCATCAAAGTAATCTCCCTACGATCAAATGAGAACTTTCTGACAAGATTAACCAAGTATGTTATAGAACTGCGCATTATATTTTGAACATATCTATAAACTAAAGAAGCTAAGGGTTTTACTGTTCACTGAGGGTATTGTTGGCTAGATCTGGACCGTTGGATTGGAAAGAAATCAACGGTTGCAAGTTTGTGAGAGAAGAGGGGATGGGACATCACGTCAGTCAAACTCTCTTTATATTCGCCATCTCATATGTTTGCTCTCATTGGGGGGAAAGAAATGGGTCGTCGTCTCAAACTTAAGGTGCTGAATGGGTTCTTTCGCAGTGGAGGGAAGGTGGAAAATTAAGTTGTGGAGGACTGGAGGTTGTACTGGTTGTGGTTGTTACTGGTAGAGACGTGGTAGGCCAGGTGTTAGGAGGAAGATGATTTTTGGGGGGGGGGGGGGCTTAGTCACCTAAAAATTCTCGAAGGGGCATCGCTCCCGCTCTTAAACTTCGCTCTGGCGCTTTCGAGACCAAACCTCGCTCTAAAGGCGCTCCACAAAATAGAGAGCTCGTTTAGGCTAATTACTTTTTAAAGCCAATTTACCATTAGTTTAGACTATACTTGACGATTAATCAATCTCAAAATATTATGTGTCAGTTTGATAATTCAACTATTTAAACATTATTCTTCCTTATAAAGCAACATATTTGACAAATGAATACCGACAACCCCTTTAATAAAAAATATTCTCATGTGTAAAATCACATTATCATATGTAAATATTAGTTTTCTTCATAAAATTATTGTAAATAAATATTGTATATAGACGCTCTTGTGACGCTCTCAAATGCAATCCTTCTGAAGTTTGACGTTTTCCCGCTCCCGCTCCAGTTCGCGCTCCCGCTTCTAGGTGACTTAGGGGGTGGAGGTGGGGGGAGGGGGTGATGGTAATTACCAAAAGTTTAAGGAAAACTGTTTTATTGGGTTCTAAGTGCATGTTTGGCATCCCTTTTTTAATCAATTTTGATTAAAAACAGCTTCTCTCGAATCGGAGAGAGAATCTGAACTCAAGGCGGCGTTGCTAGCGGTGGAGATAGCGACCAGTAAGGGTATGAGGCGGCTCATCATCGAAGGAGACTCAACAAGAGCTACCGGCGAGATTAACAGAGCTCTCAAGGGTGACTATTGGGACGACTTCTCGAACGCAGGAGAAGTTCTAAAGACATCAAAAAGAAAATGTGGGGAAATGGAGAGCATTAAAGCTTGAGTCGTGTCCCGTCGCATCAACCATGCTGCAGATTACGTGGCAAAGAGACCCTCCGACACGCCAACCTTATCGTGTTGGGAAACAACTCCAGATTGGCTTCAAGTGATTCTTTCCAGTGGTTTTGATGTACCAATAACTTGAGTTTCGGTCTTATGATGATATTTTCCTAAAAAAAGAAAGAAATGTTTCAGTTAACAAATACTATAAGTAATCAATGTTATCGGTAAATAGTGGGTTTCGTCAATGACTATTTACTTCGTGAAAATAGATGAGCAAATATTTATAGTGTAATTACTGGATCCAATTAATTTAATTAATTTAACATGCCTTTTCGCTATGTTAGAAATCATTAGTGCCGACCATTGCCCAGTGGCCCGACTAACCCGTCCAACCCAGTCCGAAATTTTACGGGCTTGAGTTTGAATTTTGACCCCGACCAACATATGAGTTTGATTTGGGTGATGTAACTTCGGCACAAGGCTGACCCGGCGTGGCCCTGCCTGAACTCACTAGTTTGTGACACCTAGAAAAGCAAACAATTTTTAGAATAAATACTGAAGCAACACAGTTCCATATGGGGGTGAGCAAAACCCGGCCCAACCCGCCTCCCCGAACCGCCCCGCACCAAATCGGTCCGAATCTAGCCTCGATCAATGCTAATTAGGGGTGTAAGCGGTTCGGTTTGGTGTGGTTTTTGCTAAAACCATAAACCGAACCAAATACATCGGTTTACTAATTTTGTAACCAAACTGAACCATTTAAAAGGATGAACCGAACCAAACCAAACCGAAAAACATCGGTTTGGTTCGGTTCGGTGCGGTTGGTTTGCGTAAATTTTATTGAATGGATATCATTATATTACTTTGTCAACGAATTTCAAGTTTTAAGTGAAAAATAAATTAAATAGACTTGAAAAAATATGAACAACTATCGTTTTAGAGAGAAAGTATGATTAAACGTGAGAGAAATGGAGAAGCTTAGATTAATAAAATCATTTCAATTGAATCTATCTACTCGTATTTCTCGTTTTTAGATTATTTAATTCTACTTTAAGCAATAAATATTGTAGTAAAAGTACGTTAAGCAGATATCGGTTCGGTTCGGTTTGGTGCGGTGTGATATTTTTACAAACCAAAAACCAAAATAGACCGGTTTGTGAAAAATTGAACCGTTAATAAACCGAATATCCAAAAAAACCATCCAAAACAAGCATTTCGGTTTGGTTCGGTCGTTTTGATCGGTTTATTCGGTTTTCCTTACAGCCCTAATGCTAATTAATTTATTATGGTTATAGATTCGTTAACCCGAACAAAGTTCGATTGATCATAGGTTTGGAAGTGAAAAAACGGTTAAAAACCGAACCCGTCTGACTAACGTTTTAAATGTAAAAATTACAAATTTTATTTAGATACATGGTGCATAAATTAAGATTTACTAGTTAAGACCATCTTAATACTTAAATTTTCTCACATTATTTTTCTTTCGTAGAAAATTACTATGTTTCCAACTTCAAATTTTATACAAACATATATTATCAATATAATTAACCAAATAAATATATATTTTCTAATAAAATTTAATGATTTTTCAACCCGTTTCACCGGTCCGAAGCGGACCGAGTCGATAAGTTATGATTGGTTTGGGTATTTCAAATCATTGGGTAGGTTTGGGTTGAACATTCTCCAACCCGTATATATTGGATCGGGTAGAATTACTCGGAAAAACTCGTCCAACCCGGTCCGCACTCACCCCTAATTCCATATATTGGGTATTCACCAAATATAATTGCAATCTCTTATACATAACAATAACTGGAAACAAATTTTGGATTTAGCATCAAATGAGAAGGAGCAACCAATTACCATTTAGTATACCTTTTATTAATTTAATTGGACTTTTTTTTTTAATGCTTTACATAATTAGTAAATTTTATTATTCTGATTTTAAAATTTCAATATGAAACTAAAATTTAATTTTGACGATTTCCATGATATCGATGTTTGCATTTTAAACATGTGGTTGAAATTAATTAATAACATTACCATGTGGCACCCTCTCACGTAAACCTTAAAAAATCTTTCTAAAATAGTATAGGGTGGTGATAATTACACAAGTAAAAAAGCTTCTTACATAAAATTTTCATGGCATGTGACATTTTTACCCTCAATTAATTACTTCAGCCCGTTTATCTGTCAAGCAGTTACTGTAACTAAACAAATTAATTGCTGATAATTTCTCTACTTTCTCCCCTATTTCCTCGTTCAATCTGTTATCTCTCTCTCTCGTCCTTCATCAGTTCATCTTCTTGTACCAACCTACTTGTTTTCACACTACTTCGTTGATTGTCACTTTTTCCGACTAACTAGTTAGGATAAATTTGAGATGTAAAATTGGAGTAATTTTAAGTTCCCCTCCCTCCCTTTTCTTTCCTCCACCCTCCACCGAGAAACAGAGGTAGAGGAGAGCTAGCTATTATACTTGGTGGATGAGCGATTGAGAAGAGAGATGAGAGAAAAGGTGGGAGTAGAGTACCATGAATTTGCAACATACTTCAAACAGGATATTGAATAAAAACTGGATTTTAGATTGTGGTGGAAATTTTTTGTTTTTTTTTAGAAATTCTGTTTAAACCAGTGTATTTGGTGGTTGTTTTTAAACTAGATTAAAACTGGAGAAATGTGTTTGGTAGTGATTTTTAAACTAGATGATGTAGATTAAATGACAAATATACCCTCCACTTATTTTTCTTTACAGATTCAAAAAGAACAAATGCAATGTAAAAAAGTTCACGATTTCATGAGATTAAACGATTTCATGAAAGTAACAAATTGAAGAACAAATAAACACTATTATGACATCCAAAAAATCATTTTTTTTTACTTATTTTCAACAAAAAATTGACAATTTCAAGAAATTTCACTTACACTTGATGCCACGTTGAGTAACGGACAACAATAAATAATAAACTAAGGAAATAACACCCCAAAATGTTTGATCATAAATAATAAGGACATCGCATGTAAAAGGTATCGTCTGAAATATGCGAGAATTGAGTTTTTTGAAAAAAAAATTATGACAAAAATATAGAAAAAAATTCGTGCAATATTTTTCATTATCTTGATGACTAAAAAGTCAAAGAGCTACCAAAATGAGAGACGATTTTCAATTTAATACGTCTACGATGCGAGAGTAATGTCGTATTTGCGTGTCATACAAATAAACCAAAAGAAAAACCACTAAAAGTTGGTTTTTTTCATCAAGACAAAATGTTAAAAAAAGTAATTTAAAAACTTGTTTTTAAACCACTGCAAACAAACACTTTCGATAAACTATTTGGATTTTAAACCATAAACCAAAAAAACTATTTTACCAAACGCACCATATATATATATATATATATATAATTTAGAATTGTCACGATGCTTTCATAACTAAGTAATAAATGTCGTTAATAAATTATAACAAATGTAACATACCTTTGCGTTGTTTCTTTAAAAAAGTGCTTATTTTTTAGAAGAAAAGTGTTTAATTTTAAAATAAATGCATTTATTAAATGAAATATATTATTGAGAAGTAGTTATATCATTCAATTAGAAAAAGCAACAATTTTTTTTTTGAGAAAGAAAATAGCTTCATTAAATTAGGTGGCCTGAACTAGGCATTGTAATTACATCTTTATCTAGATATCTGAGGAGCCAACTAGGGAACTGGTCCGTCCACACCCGTCCTTCATTATCTATTGCCGCGTATCGTGCTAAGTGGTGCGCCACGTTATTATATTCCCTCTTCCACGTTTCCATTTGGAGATTTGTATACTGCTTTAGAAGAGATAAGGACTCCTCCCTCACTCTCTTCATTTCCCCTTCCTCTCTCCTCGTTCTTTCCTGTCTGGCATCAATTAGACCTTCAATAACTTGAGATGCATCTCCTACCAGCAAGATTCGTCGTTGACTCCATGGCATCGCTGATTTGAGCGCCTGGTTGCAGGCGTGAGCTTCGGAGACCCTTGCACTTTCACAGATCGGTGCTTGATCGTATCCAGCCATCAGACATTCTCCATCTTTGCTTCTGAGCACAAATCCAGCTGTAGCAGATCTGGTTCTGGGGTTCCATCCGCCGTCGAACTGGAGAATGAGGTCGTTCTCGCTTGGATTGGCCTTGAAGGCCTCATACTGCTCCTGGGTTTCCAAGTTAAGTTTAACTCCTCTCCGAGTTTCTTGATCTTTCATTTTGTTTTGTATCAGTTGTAGGATAGTATCTGTGCTGACCTCCTTTTCTGTGAATTTCTTCGAGTTTCTGCTTTGCCAAATAGCCCATAAGTTGATGCTATACTGAATCAGGTCCTGCTTATTTAACCGATTTATATCTGCTGCAATCCGATCTGATGCTCTTGTGTTTGTTTCTGTTAGGAGACCTTTTCCAAATGGAGAATCCCAGATTGGGATGATGTGTGGACAAAGAAAGAGAATGTGCTCAATAATTTCTGATCCTTCCTTGCAGAAACAGCTGGTGTCTTCCACTTTAATGCCCCTTCTTCTAAGCTTCTTAGTTGTAGGGAGGATGTTCCTTGCTGCTCTCCAAACCAGGTGGTTAATCTTCTTCTCAATTTTTTGTTTCCATAGTTTAGTGAATGGACTTGCTAGTTGAGTAGAGCTTTCCCCTGTATTGTCCTGCTTATACTTATCCTTCATTCCCAGGGCATAGCCTGTTTTAACAGTATAAATTCCGGTGTCCGAATAGTGCCAGCGAATTGAGTCTGCCAATTGTTGTTGCGGGATCTTCATTTGTAGTATCTCCTGGCAGTCTACTTCATACATGTAATCTTTTAGTTTACTCACGTTCCAGCTCTTTGACTCTTGATTGATAAACTATGCAACCTTCATGTTGTTCATCATGCTATTTTCCGTGATCAGTTTGAAAGTAGGTTCTCTGCTGAGCCAGGGTGATGTCATGTCTGCTACTCTGCCATCTCCGATTTGCCAGCGGCATCCTTCTGCCAGCAGTTTTCTTCCAAAGTTAATACTCCTCCAAGCATAGCTAGGTGAGTTGCCTTCTTTTGCATTCCAGAACTCTTCATTGGCGAAGTACTTAGCCTTCATGACCTTACTCAGTAGAGTATGGTGTTTGTCTAGAATTCTCCATGCTTGTTTAGCTAGCATCGCCTGATTAAACACTTTGAAATCTCGGAAAGCTAGACCTCCTTTGTCTCTTGGTTCCTGCATTTTATTCCACGCTAGCCAGTATACTCCTCGCTCCTTTTTAGAATTGCTCCACCAGAATTGTCTGATTTTCCTTCAATTTTGTTGCACACCCCATCTGGTAATTTAAAACAGGACATGGCGTAACTAGGTACGGCGTTTTCCACTGCGTTAATTAGCACTTCTTTGCCTCCAATTGACAAGGACTTCTCCTTCCATCCCTTTAGTTTGCTGTCAATTCTGTCTAAGATATATGAGAAGGTTGTGTATTTTTGTTTACCTATAGTAGTTGGTAACCCCAAATACTTCTCATGTCTATCTGTTTCAGGGATCCCACATTTGGACTTTATCTCATTCTTCATTGCCTCTGCGGTGTTTGGCGAAAAGACAATCGCGGACTTATCAAAGTTGATCAGCTGCCCTGATGCTTTACAATAGGCTTCAAATATAGTTTGTAGATTTGTAATTTATTGTATTGTGGCCTGTAAAAAGAAAATTGAATCGTCAGTGAAAAAAAGATGGGATACCACTGGTCCTCCCCGAGATGCTGACACCCCTGTTATACTATGGTTCAGCATAGCAGAAGTGACAGCACTCGATAGCGCCTCTGAGCACAACACAAATAAGTAAGGGGATAGGGGACATCCCTGCCTCAATCCCCTCTCTGGCACAACTCTCCCTGTAAGAGTACCATCGATCACAAACTCGTACTGAGCCGTCTTCACGGAGCGCATAATGACTGATATAATTTTTGGCCCAAACCCGGCCCTAGTGAGAACCTCCTGTAGAAAGTTCCACTCAAGACGGCCGTAAGCCTTCGACATATCGACTTTTAATGCTAACGCACCTCTCCTCCCTTTCTTCCTAGTCTTAAGAGTGTGGATTACCTCGAAAGCCGTAAGGATATTGTCCGTAACAAATCTTCCTGGAACGAACGCTGATTGGTTGTCTGAAATAACATAATCCAACACTGACTTGATCCTGTTTGCGACAACTTTTGCCACAATCTTATACACCACTGAACATAAACTTATCGGTTTGTAATCAAATGGTTTGCGTGGCTGTTTAGATTTTGGAATCAGTGCGAGAATTGTATGATTTAAACTCCCCAGGCCGGCATCTCCATTCAACACTTCCAGGCAAGTCTTGGTTGTGTCCGCACCCACTACACCCCAGTGCTTTTGGTAAAACCCGGCTGAGAAGTCGTCCTTTCCGGGGGCCTTATCTGGGCTCATCTGGAACAATGCAAACTTGATTTCTTCCGCAGTAAAGTCTGCATCCAATTCCCTGACCTTGTCTTCGGTAATAATGTTAGCTTCCATCTGGTGAACAATGCTGTGAATATCTTCCGTACTCGGTTTAATCGAGTTAAATATCGCTTGAAAGTGTCTCTCTAGGCACTCCGTGACTTCTTGTTCCGTTTCCACCCAAGTACCCTCTTCGTTTTCCAGGCCTTTTAGGCTGTTTCTTGCTTTCCGGATGGAAGCTTTGCTAAGGAAAAACTTCGTGTTGCGATCTCCAAATTTCAGCCAATCTGTACGGGCTCGCTGCGACCACATGACTTCTTCTCTTCTAAGCAACTCGTCGTACTTAATTGAGATTTGCGACAACTCTTCTTGCACCGCTCGAGTCTGGGCTGTATTTTCCAGCAGCTCCTTTCTCTCCCGTAAGCTTTTTATTTGATTTTCACACTTCCGAAAGTTTGATTATTTCAAACCCAACATTGGCTTGCCAATTTGTGCAGTTTCACATTAAGATTACTTCTCCCCTCGTTCATCCAACAGTTTGCCACGGTTCCTGCGAAATCCTCGTTCAAGTTCCACACTTTTTCGTAGTGGAACCTCCTCCTTTTGTTCCGAATAGCACCGTCGACACCCCACTGTATTAATAGTGGTCTATGATCCGATCGTAAGCCAGTCTCATGGGTGACCCGAGCTCCACGAAACTGGTACATCCACTCTATTGTAGCCACTGCCCTATCAAGCCGAACTTTGATATGTGTTTCTTCCTCTTAGTTGTTTGACCAAGTGAACTCAGGACCTTCAAAGCCTAAGTCGAGCAAACTTAGCTCTTGGAGGACTGAATTAAAGGCTTGCATCTGGCTATAGCTTCTTTCCTTCCCACCTTCTTTCTCTCTATTTGATAGTATTTCGTGAAAATCTCCACAAATTAACCATGGCATTTTGTCCTTCGGGGCAATCCTTCTCAGGAGTTCCCAGGAGTTATACCTCTGATCTCGATTAGGGTCTCCATAGAAACCTGTGAGTTTCCAAACAAGTCCTCCTTCTTCTTCAACTAAGGCATCGATATGATGATTAGAAAGTTTTGTTAGCTCAATTTTTACCTTGGAATCCCAAAGTAGTGCTAGACCTCCTTTCCGATCGTGTGCCTCTGCGAAAACTCCTTTTGCATACTTCACCTTCTCGCGAACATTTTCCATCTCATACTTGTTGAGTTTGATCTCCATCAAGAAGACAATATTTGGGGACAGGAGCCTCAACTGCTCCTTCAAAGCTCGGACCGCGCGTGGCTTCCCCAACCCACGCACGTTCCAGCTTAAGAGTTTCATTGTGCTCGGCGGCCCTGACTAGCAGGCGCTGCCGTGTGTGCAATATTGGTTGTTGGGGAGCTTTCATCCCCTTTGTTTTTTGGTTTGGTAACTGAAAGTAGCTTCTTCTCCAGGTTAATAGCGCGACTCTTGTTTCCCCCTTTCAAGCTGCTATGCGTACTCGGAGGAGGACTGAAATTGAATTGGTCTCCCGCCTTGCTTTTTGGGGATTGTGGTGCCTTGTCCTTTGCTTGCATGGCTTGTCGCGCTACGTCCTTCCAGTTCATGCCGCTGCCGCTGCCGCTCTTTGGTATCGTTATGGGTGGGATGCTTCCTGACTCTATGTTGCTGATCATCGCGGACACCCCTTTTCCTCCTTCTCTATTGACCTCTGCGTTCTTACCCTGGTTAGCCACTGCCTCTTGGTCTTGATGTAGCCCTTCCTCCATAAAGTTGCCAACTAGTGGGTCCGTGTTTATCTTCTCCGAGGCTTTCTATGTGTTGTCCTTACCGTCCGCTTCCTCTGAGTTTGAAACGTTACTTGTTTCCTGTGATGTCCCTCTGTTACCTCCGTCGTCCTCTCTTCTTCGCTCCTTGGGGAACCGATCATTCTCTCTCTTCTTGATTGGTGGCTGGAACAACAGCCAGTTCCCGTAACCGGGTTCTTCTCCTTCATCAAGTTTTTGCTTTCTGATTTCACAGTCGCTGCTCATGTGATCTATTCTCCCACACCAGTTGCATATTCTTGGGATTCCCTCGTAGCGAAAGTCTAGCCAGCTCTTTCCCTGATATGTGTTGATATAAACACCTCTTCGTAATGGTTTATCATGACAGATTCGGGTTCTTACCCGAATGTAATTGGAGATCTCATCGTAGTAGGGTTTTGGGTCCGACCCGATGACTTCCCCAATAGCTTGGACCGCTTTCCTGCCTGAATCCTCCTTGATGAGATGCATGGGAAGTTGAAGGACTTGGATCCAGACATCCATCGTGTCGAAAACCATACTTTCGATCTCTTGACCTAGCTTCCAGTTTTTTAGCAGGAGGACTTGGCCCTCGAATGACCATGGTCCGCCCCCATTGACTCTCCTCAGGGATGCCTCACTCGGGAACCTTATGATAAATGTATTGAGTTTGACTTCGAAGAAGCTGATCCGATCTCCTCCAATCCAGATCTTCTGGAAGAACTGAATCATTGCGCCTCCATTGACGTCCTTGGATCCTATGAACTTGCCGACCAGACAGTTGGTGAACTCCTTCGCCGCTTGCTCGCAATACTCTTTCTCGAACTCCACTACCGTTTCTTCTTCCTCTACTGTTTGTAGCGCTTGCCTCCGGCCATTATTCCCTCCTCCACTGTCGTCCATGGTTGCTGGTTGCTTGTGCGTAGCCGTGTTCTTGAGTTTCCTGCTGCTAGGGTTTCCCTAGGGTTTTTCTCTCTCTAGAGAGAAAAATCGTCCCAAAAGCAACAAAATTTTATAATTAATGACTAATGTAATTAATTTTATCTAAAAAACAATTAGTTGAATATATGTTGCAATTGCTTTTAACGGAAAATTGTAAATTATGTCAATAAACTATTAAATTTGTTATATATTTTTTTGAGAATAAGTATTAAATTTATCATAATGAATGTAAAGAATGAAATACGCATTTGGAAATTAATTATTATAAATAAATGTAAGTGGACCGCCATGCTTCGTCTTTTTTTCTCCATCTTTCGAGTTCACCTACGTGTCAAGATATGATTTGTACTTGAGATATTTTTATAATCACAACACAAATAAAAAACATCCACATACAGAATAAATTTGAATGGTGAAGAAATATGTGACATTTATCATTTCTTTAAATGTAATTAATGAAATACCCATTAAATTTACTTGCTTCGTAAGCTCCGAACGTGTCACGCCTAATAAGCCCTCGTCCATTTTTTTTTTTAGCGAATCCTCGTCCTACACTCTTCACAATTTCACAGTTGGAAATTAACTTTTTCTTGCAGATGAGCCCCTACACGTATAACCTTTCACAATCTAAGCTTTATCTTTTGTGTTTTTCATACTTCACCATGAGTATTCTTCTTGATTGCACGCTGATATTTTGACTTCCATTTTCTTTAGTCTATGTCCTTCCAAGTTGTCATATTTATTCAATAGTAATAAATCATGACCAACAAAGTGAAGTGAACCTACAAGAGCAAGCGTGATATCTAAAACATGATAAAAAATTAAAAACTATAAAAGTACAAAAGATTGACGCTTGTACATTTGATTGAAGAAATTGAGATGAAGAATATTTGAAAATTATCAGCGATTGATTAATACCTTTTTTTCGATATTAAATAAAATACGACCAAATATGTTTATCTCTATATATGGCTTCAGGTACAATCTATTACCTCTGTTTCTCCTCTTTCACCTTACTTAACTTTTTGACACCATTCATTGTGTCACTTTGATCCGGTGATTCGGTTAGCAAAAATATGCACAAACTTGGTAATCTTTGCATGACCTTGTAGAGTAAACTTTACTCTACAATACTATGAAAAAATTGACAAAAAATTATATCGTTTTGATATCCAAATCACCGAGTCAAAGTGGCCCAACTACGGGTAAAAAAGTCAATCGAAGGGAAAAGAGAAGAAACAGAGGTACTACTTCATTAGTTTGTGTTTCAATAAAGTCTTCGTAAGACACGGAGAAAAACCCTAGCGGCGATGATATGGTGGAAGAGGCGACTGAGAGACTCGTTGCTTTGTTGCTGACTGAAAACGTAGTATGTGAAGTAGTCTTTGAAGACAACTGCTGGAAAAGACGCGGAGAATGAGTTTGAGTTTTGTATGATAGGGCGCTTTCTTTGGATCTCCGATAAACGTGAGCAATGAAAGGGATGTTTCGTAAGATCTTGACCCAAGGAAACTTTTGTTAACATCTATGAGGTAGGTCAAAATTCTTATGTGTTTAAGTTATCAGATCAATTTTGTATGTATCGAGTAGCGAAAGGAAGTTCGTGGCTATTTGATTGGCCAATGACAAACAATGTAAATTGGGAGATGAACCCGAGTCTCCGCAATTCGATACTATGGATGTTGGGATGCATGTTTGTAATCATTTGTTCCACTTAGGTTAAACATGAATATGGAGAATTGAGGTAGCAAATGTTGGTAAGTGCTTGATACGGACCCACGGTAAGGTGACGGTAGAACCAACTAAGGGTCAGGGTCAGGATGCCGATCTTCAAATCTCTTCACAGAGGGAGTGCGTGCAATTTGGAACGAACGAGTTTGGCTCGGTTTCGAATAGGAAATGATCCTCAAGTATGTTCTTGATGTGGCAGAATATCCCTCTATAGGAAAGACTATGATCGAGTAACGCTAAACTAATTAGAACCGATGCATAAAAGGTATGTAAGTTGGTTTATTTTCCAGTATTCAAAGAAGAAACAAGGACCTACGGGGTTTATTCAACACAAGAAAAGCACAAATACGCAAATCATGCATCTGGAACAATAAATATTAGCGGGGGTAAAACCTCATTGGACCTCAATGTTGACATCTTGGAAACAATTGACGAAGATTTAGTATATGTTGATGGGAAGGAGACAGACAAGCACAACGTCGAAGAATTAGCGGGATCTCGAGCTGCCGGACGGTTGGGCCCGTATGCACGCTCCCTCTAGTGCCCGAGGTTAGCCATCCCCAGTCCTGGAGCAGCAAGTTTGCAATATGTCAACACAGTACTTTGTATAAAGGATAAAACCATACCGGAAAACATATCCAAGGTTAGTACTAAGCAGATACGAATGTCACACAATCCACACATGTCAATCCTCTCACGCAGAGGGATGGAGAACGGACGCCTAGCCCATGACTTACTTCCCCATTCAATCCGTTAACGCCCTCGTAGTGTTACCAAAAGAATCACGTCAACGTGTACTATCTATACGAGAACTAGAATCCACGCACATGCACCACCTCAATGGACATGATCCACATGCACGTCATGCCAAAGCTTGATGTGTCCACTACCTCCCTTTATCAACAAGTGTCACTGTCAACCTCCACCCTATGCCCCATCGCACTAGTACCTCAGTCGAACGTTTGCCTGCCTATTTCAAAGAGCGTTCGTCTCCAGTTGCTGCTGCCATGACCCAACATATTGATCCACACCCATTGCGACCACTCATAACCAGGCGCTCCAAAAACTGTCCCTTCTTGAATCTTGTCGTCCAAGACGCGACATGCGTTGTGATAGCCCATTCCCTGACCATTTCACGAGGACATCACTATAGGAGAAGCTTACTTTCTCCATTCGTTTCGTCGAGGCAAAGACCATTATGGTACCACGTGTAACGACCCCCAATTCGGTACCTCAAGAACTCAAAGGCACGCTCCCGCGAGTCCCCAAGGTCAGCCGTCCTCTGCCTGGAGCAACAAGATTCAGCAACAAGATCCGGGTAATGATACGAACATACCTGAAAATACAACCTAGGTTAATTCCAATAAGATATGAACGCCACACACTTCACACATGTCAACCTGCGCGCACATGGATGCGGCGCATACACTAAGCCCATGACACGAGTCACTATATTTTCTAGCAAGAAACTAGATATGAAGTGATGGTAGAAGGAATGATAATTTGATTTATTAGAAGGCCTTGTCAAATATGATATCATCACGTGTTTTTTCTCTTCATAAATGGTAAAAAATCACATACTCCTATTAGTATGAAAAGTGGAGAACGAAACTCTAGACAAGTGCATGATTCCTTAATACTTTACTAATGGACCATCATAAACTTTTATAGGAGCGCACAGATATAAACAGATTACGCAAGAATCTACGACTCATAAAACACATTTTACTGCAAGAACTTGAGTCAAAACACAACGGTGATTGCATCATTCACGGTTGTTATATTCTTGATACTTTATTGAGGATATTCTTCATCTTGAATAAGTAAAATAATGATAAACTAATGAAACCTATTGAGCGGATTGCAACTGAAGGACTAATTATTAGGTACTCTGGAATAAATGATATGTCCTTACTGCAATTCATACAACACATAGCACATGATATATGGTTATTCGTGCTATTTCCTGTATAAAGTAGAGTACGGATACGTGATTTACTCTACGTAACCTTAAGGGTGTATGGTGGGAGTTTTGAGAGGAAGAAATGTGAAGTTTGACAATTCCATTAAACTTGAGGTAAGTTGACAAATTCATCCAATTTGAGGTAGTAACACAAAATCGGGCCAACTTAAGTAATGTTTCCTCCTGGTCAGATCTGGACCGTCGAAGGGGAAGGAAGCGTGTTGGATACGTGTCCTCCGGTGGATAACGCCACCTGAGAAGGAAGTACGCAAGGCGGAACCACACCCTGTTCTTCCTCACTTCTTCCGACCCCCCTTTTACACCCTCGCAATTCAAAAAGGTCGAATTGAAAATTTCACCATCATCACCATCACCAATCTCTCTCTCTCTCTTTCTCTTCTCTCCCATTTCTCTCCCTCCCTGAAGTCTAAATCCTAAAGCCCTGATCTTCTTCACCTGTCTATACTCTCCATTTATATACACATATAGATAGTTACATACACGCAGACGAACGATTTTCCCATTTCAATCTTCTTCTTCTTCTAACTTCGCTCTCTTCTGAAAAACCCTCAATCAGAGACTCTCTTTTTCTCGTCTGTGTTCTTGGGCTTTAGGTTACGACTTCGGGTGAATTCTTGCTTAATTCCGTTTGTATATGGCATTTGCGAACCAAAACCAAGGCTACCTCGTCCCAATTCACCAGCTGATTGACCTCCGTCCCGTGGTATTCGTCCCCGGAGGCGTCGTCATAAACCCTAACAATGGACCACCGCCTCTTCCCCAATTCGGTCCTCATCCCAATTTGCCTCCTCCGGGCTTCACTTGGAACCGAGCCTTCTTGCTCAAAATTGACCAAGGCAGGACTCGATCCTTGCTTCAGGTTATCACCTTTTCTCTTCATTCTCGTCTGTATTTTGATTTTTGTGAAATTGATTTGGTTTTTGGTGGTTTTGTGTTGGTTTTGATCCGGTGCAGTTCATGGTAGATGAAGGACTTGTGCCTTCTCCAGAAGAGGAAATGAAGAGGAGGAATGCTATTGACAAGCTTAAACAGGTTTGTTAATTCTCTCCTTTTCCAAGAAATTGGGATTTCTAGGGTTTCTTGATTCCACTGCTCTGTTGGTGTGATGCCAAATTTGTCTGTATGTTTTGTGTCATGACATGACATTCATACTAGTTTCATTTCTTTGTCCCTATTGAACACCTTTGTTGCTATTAGATGAAGTAGGAATTTACATCAAATCTAAATCTGAATGATATATTGTAGCATCAGAGTCTTGATAAAGGAGTCTACTGCTGATTTTGGAGAGAATTAGACTTTATGATACCTGGAGTATTATGGCAATATGTAATAGCTTGAATAAGTAAAATCAGAGCATGAGCATAATAAGCCCTTGTTGTCGCTACTATGTCTTCCTTTAATTGCAATCTTTGAAAGAGTGTCGATGGCAGTCTGCCAATTGACAGTTAATAATAGTGGCTGAGGATATCTTGATCATCGGAACTCGGAAATAGTTACTCTGTTTTGTCCGTTTAAGGTTTTTCCTTTTGTCGTTTAGTATGGGATCGTGTCTCTTGTCGGGAACAGAGATATTTGCGGGGGCTTTGTTTCTTAAGTTTCCATTCTAAATCAGTAACGTCATGTATTGGAATCACTGACTACGAGGATCGTCATAACGTCTCTTTTTGTAAGTGCGGGAGTTAGTTTAATGCTCTTTGTATCATCTTGCAGATCGTGATGGAATGGGTCAAGAGTGTTGCATATAATCGCGGGCTTCGCCAGCAGAACATTGAGGCTGCTTCTGCTACAGTCTTAACTTATGGATCATATGGACTGGGAGTAAGTTGCCTGTTGTCGCTTTTCACATATTCTTTTCTTCCCTTTCTGGTTACTTGTTTTGTTGTATTCGGCGCTGTGTTCTCAATGGTTGCTGATGCTATTTATGCTATGATTGTTTTATTTATGATCACATGTGATTGTTATGTGTCCGGAATTGCAGAGACTGTGAAAGTTGCTATGATAGTAGCACAATAAGATTTCGAAAGATGATTTCATTTGAGTTTCTGTTACTTTCTTGATCATGCTGGACATTGTACTACCTATGCCCTACTTTGCATGCTTGTATGATTTGTTAAAGTTTTAGACTCTAGAATAATTTCCATTTGCTTTTATGAGTATGAGATGGTATTGGAAGTTTGGATTTGAAAAGCGAAGTAGAAGTAAGAAGTGAAGACGCTATCAACTTTCTGGTGTTGGACGTATCATGTCGGATGTCGAGAATCCAGACAAGAAAGGAAGCCATATAGGGTCTTTTACTTTTGATATGTGCGACAGGTTTTCACCGTTCTACTGGATACACCTGACTAGGAAACACTTGCATCAAACACTTGCATCATTAATTAATGTTTGTACCCTAGATTGTTGCATCAAAATGAGTTGTAAATATCTATATCTGGAGCGTGTTTGGTTTCCAACCTCTAGCAATTAATGCGTATTGTCGGTCAAACTAGCCCATCTAACTTGTAGTGCGGTAAGAAAATTTATTTTCCGTCAATTCTTTATGCTTTCCACGGGTATTCTGTTGAAGTATGTTGAAGTGCGACTAGCATTCCCTTTCACCTTCAGTTCCGTTCAGCTGAGGGTCTTTTGCATAAAAGAGATCGACTGCATTGAGAAGTATGGAATCTCCTTAGTATGTGATGTTACATTTTGAAGCGTGTGGTATGTGGATAAATGTTTCAGCCCTTTTCGTATATTCGGGTATGGTCTAATTGTTTCTGGTTATGTTCAGGTTCATAATTCGGAGTCAGATATTGATGCCTTATGTGTCGGCCCTCGTTTCGCTACCATTGCTGTAAGTCCTCCTTTATACTTTGTTGTTTGTCTTAATGAAATCGTGGAGATATTACATCTTAACTTATTTCTATGTGATCGATGCAGGACGACTTTTTTAATGATCTGAGGGAGATTCTCGCAAGCAGACCGGAGGTGTCTGAGGTGCACTGTGTCAAGGATGCAAGAGTGCCTCTAATGCGTTTTAAACTTGATGGGATCTCAATTGACCTCCCATATGCCAAGCTTAACGTTATGTCTGTTCCTGAGGTTAGTATGGAAAATTTATAGCTCTCGTGTTTGAAATAATAGATTCCTGGTCATTTGGATCTTTTAGGTATAAGTTGTGGAGTATCTGTCTGAATTTTTCTTCTTACCGTCTTTCTTATCCCTTCTATCCGACACCTTCTGAATAGTACGTTGTCAGCCATGTCAACTTTTCTGTAGCTTCTATGGAGTATGTAGATTTAACCTGCCTACTTATGATCTGCAGAATGTAGACATACTCAATCCGTACTTCCTCCAGAACATTGATGAAACCAGCTGGAGAAGTCTATCAGGAGTGCATGCTAACAAATGCATTCTTCGGTTGCTGCCGAATGTGGAGGTATGAAATTTACACAATATATGGGTTCCTTGTATTTTTTTCTCGATCAATGCTATCATATCTGTGAAATATGAGATTGGAATGAATAGAACTGATATCCGTAATTTCTGGATTATCAATTTGCATTGGGACATTAGATTGTGGTCGTTATGCATGGCATTATGCCATGAATATCATTTGTGCCTTTTTCTATTTTTGTGTGACTTCGCTCTTTTGCTATTAATAATACTATAGGTGCCGGCATCTTATACTTCGTTTTATGTTTCATTAATCCCATTGAGATCTTTTGCCTTATTAGCTGAGGATGTATTTTTGGGATCAGTAAAGGGCTAAAGGCTCGATTAGTGAACCTCGTTTGTTGAACGCTTTAGTATCTTTTTAACTCTCCCATAGATAAGCTTTCAGAAAGGAGTACTCATTTATGATCTAATGTGCCATGTACTCCAAAATTCCTGTGAGCTACTATGATAAGTTAGAAAAAATTAATGGTTGCTACCTTGAATTTCTCATGAATCCATTTTTTTTTTCCATCATCTAAAATTGGCTCTTCAATTTGTTTACATAGCAACTCATTGATATAATACACTGTAACAACGTTCATTACAAAGTCAAATAAATGGGTAAAAGCCATATGTTGTGTGGCATCTTTAAATTAAAAATATATGGGTTGCTCGTCATGTGTATGATGTGGAATGTTTCAAATTTTAATTTCTCGAGCAGCCTTTTTTCTTCCATAAAAATGTTGAAGAGCTAAAACAATAAACATTTCATTAGCTTATGTTAAATGTGAAAGTCCATCTTAAAATAAGTTCTGTTTCCTTTGAGGTTTTTGCAAACCTAAGCTAACTGCTGAAATAGAAGAGACTAAGACACACGGTCGGAGTTCGACAACGCGCCCAATGGTGAATGAACCGGTCCTTTTTTAATTGTAAATATGGTGTCTTGCAACATGCTTTGGATTTGGTGGTAGGATGGTCATTTACTTTTTTGGCAACACGTGTTCACCGGAGATTTTGTATGTATCATACACTCACTTAGATGCCTCTATGGTAGAATTAGGTTGTGTTTAATTACCTTTAAAACATCATGCCACCAGCTTTTGTAATGACGATTTTACGTGGTAGCTCCAGAATTTTTATGGGACTAGTTTAATATAGAACTTCCTTTTCAGGTATTCCAGTCGCTGCTACGATGTGTCAAGTTGTGGGCAAAGAGGCGAGGATTATATGGAAATGTAAGTGCACGCCGGCCATGCATTTGATCCTTGCTTTTGTGATCTGTTCTTGCTGTGTTCTGTTTCTCATTAGTTTTTCCATATTGTGCAGTTACTTGGGTTTCTGGGAGGAGTTCATTTAGCCATTCTTGCAGCATTTATCTGTCAAAGGCACCCAAATGCTAGCTTGAATGGTTTGTTGTCAAGCTTCTTTAGGACATTTGCCGGTTGGCCTTGGCCGACTCCAGTAGTGATGGAAGATGGAATGTTGCATGTTGTGATTCCGAGTGAAATGCGTCCATACATGCCCATCAGGTTGCCCTGCAGACCGCATGAATATTGTCATTCCAATGTAACAAGAAGCACATTTTACAAGATCAGACAAGAGTTAATTCGAGGGCATCATCTGACTAAGGTATATTTCAGAATATTCCATGGCTAGTAATGTATGCTCGGAGTTAATATTGTACATGTCTAGCACACATACATGTGTATGTCTTCTGATAATATACATGAATGTCTTCTGAAACTTTAGTTACTTTTTGGTGTAACAGGATCCATTGAGTCGAGATTCTGATTGGGTCGGCTTATTTGACGTTTTCCCATACAAAAACACGTACAGAAGATTTGTCAAAATTTGTCTCTCAGCTTCTGACCGGAATGAATTAGGAGAATGGGTGGGATGGGTCAAATCACGATTTCGCAATCTTCTAATGAAGGTGTGGTTCTCTTACTGAGTTCATCTTGGAAGAATGCTTATTATTTCTTCTGATCTTTGATATCTGAAAATTAGTGGTTTATCTTTTGTTGTTCCTTCCCTTGAGAAAACATGAAAATCTTCTTTCATGTGAAGGCTATGACATACCAGTGTCATTACTAAAGATGTTCACAGCCTGGCATTCCCTTTTCCAACTTTATGACAATAACAAAAGTGTGCAAATGCCAGCTAGCATCTAGTCCAATTACTAGTTCCGTTTCTTCTGAATTGTCTTACTTTGACTTTTTAACCCGTAACTGGGTCACTTTGACTCGGCGATTTAGATAGCAAAACGACATAATTTTTTGAACTTTTTTTTTCATTGTATTATAGAGTAAAGTTTACTTTACAAGACCTTGCAAGGATTATCAAATCACCGGGTCAAAGTGACTCAGTGAATAGTGACAAAAAGTGAAGTAGGCTGAAACAGAGGAAACAGAGGTAGTATTTCATTAGAGTTTATAATTTCAGTACTATGAGTACGGTGAACTTTTAAAAACAGTGCAAGCAGGAGAATTAAGATACTTGTCCAGTACTCTTTCCCTCCCTACATATATGTGTTTAGAATTGAATCTTTCCCACTGGTAGCTACTAGCTGCGCGTCCTGTGTTTGTATTTGTGTTTAACTTATTGCTATTATCCTAGTTTCCGACTTGACCACGGTAGGAGAAATTGATTTTTTAACCATAAATGATAACTTGCTCGTGCTTATGTGATATGGGATTTCTTTGAAGAGCTCTCTCCCGAAGCAATGTCGCCATGAGCCGGGGTAGTTCGATAGGCAATTATTGTTTCAGTTCAAATATGGAATACGAGAGGGGAAAGCTTGATTAGTTAGATTTCTGTGGTTGGATTTGAGGCCAAGTTGAGAATGAGTAGCTAAGATGTGGACTCCAAAAGAGGGTAAGGGAAGAGAAGGGAGGACCCTCTCTATAAGCCCCTTGTTAAGCACAAGGTTGAAGGCATAATGGGTATTGTATTTGTTTGCTCTTTTTCTTGCTTCCATCCTTCTAAAGATGGCCTAATTTCATTCACTGTTGGCCTTGCAAATTAGTGGAACTTCGTTGCTACACACACTCAGTAATGCGTATAGCGTTGTGTTAACCTTTTAGGTGTAGATTATTGGACCGGTGTCTTACACGTATACATGATAACTGCATGTCTATAAAATGATGTTGCTCGTCCATTTTACCCGTATACATGGCCTCGCAATTTTTTTTTGATTGTTTTAAGTATAATCTTCTGTAGAGTTCAATATAAAACTGTCTAAATTTACTTGTTGCTACTATTATAACTTGGATGGGACGGTTTCTAAGGGTTAATTGATTGTTTAGTTAAGAATGAAGATAATGCATCTCTTTGGTTTAAGTTTCAGCCTTTCCGTGCCTTTCCGAATGTTTAGATAACACTGTTTTATTTCTTGATGTGCTGATTTTCACTATACATCAGTTTTCATCTTTAGAAGCACAAGTTAGTTTACATGTGTGGAGCTTCTGTATTTAAGCTTAAGTTATTTTCATGTGCAGCTAGAGGAGATGCAAGACTTTTGCGACCCAAACCCAACAGAGTACGTTGATCCAAACGTAGCAGAGCCGAATGTAGTGTTCTACTGGGGTTTAAATCCTGACTGGGATTGCTTCCTGAACATGGTCCATGTGAAGGAGTTTTTCAGAAGGAGCACTAGTAACGGATATCGAGGCAAAACTGGGAAGGTGACGATGTCGATCGTCAGCGGCCAAGAGCTACCGAAGAATGCTCAGTTTGAAGGTGACAGGAAGCTGGACATTGATAAGCAGCAGCAGAAGCAGGAGGAGGATGTTGGGTGCTTTACTACAAATGTGAATACTGAGTACCCAAGCGGAGGTGGCTAAGGAGCTTTGTAAATACACCAAGGAAGCTGGGGGAAGATTGATTGATAGACTTGTAACAACAACAGGTAAGAGATGACCCTTTTGTAAAACTGTTGTTTTTTTGGGCTGGGGTTCGTCGGTTTGGGGGGTACAGGTAACAGACAGATCAGAGTTACATGGGTAGATGAAAGGAGGTTGAAAAGATGATAGAAAAGTCAAGAAAAAATTGGCGATCGATCCATGTGAAACTGAAGCGTTTTGAGAGAGATGGATTGTAAATACATTTGGCGAATTTGTTGTTTATTAACAAATTTATAGAATGTTGCAAAAATGGTCTCTGGTCTCACTCTGTTTTGTTTAGATGTCTTGCTGTTCTGTTTTAGTCGGCTGCTGACGTGCGCTGCATTTATGTGGCTTTAGAGTTATTTTTCGAAACCATTATGGAATTGGCTCTGAGAAGAAGGTATATAGCATTCTCCTGAGGAGGAAGGCATATAGTATGTGAATCTGAGGGTATATAGTAGTGCCTTCATTTCTATTTATGCATTTGCCAACTTACTGGTTTTGCTGCTGTTTCTGTTTTGTAGAGTTGAGCCAGTCTACTTTAGGTTGTATTTTATTGCTTTTGTTAGTTTTTCTGGAATTGGTTTTAGCAGCAAGGGAAGGAGGCATTGTCTGTTGATGTTGAAGAGTCCCACATCGCTGGAGGTGATGAAGATTGGTTGGGGTCAAGTGTGATTTTGGACTGGGGTCAGATCTGCTGCTGGAGAGTCATCGTGGATTCTGTCCAGCCTACAGTTGTCTCTCCAGCTTGGGGATGAGTTATCCACACAGATTTTGACACGTCACTGGTGAACAACAGTTGTCATCTCCAACTTTTCATTCTCACTGTCCGTTCTCTGCATATCTCCCTTCCACCACCAGGTCTTGCTGTCTGTGTCGAAGCCATTATTAGAACATGGATAGCCACTTCAGGCAGTCCTAATCAGTCACTAGTTTAACCTCTTTATCTCCAACAACCTAACCAGTTGCGTATTGGAGGCTACGAACATGCCCAAAATTGGGTGGGAAACCTGTGTGTGGCCTTTCCTTTTGGTTGTTTTTTGGAGGAAAAGGAAACCCTCTGGTTTGAGAAGTCCCACATCGGGTGTCTACAGAAGTAGCATGGCCACATGTAATAAAACTTGGATAGATTTAATAAAAATATGGAGAGACAGCGTGCAGTTCCAGGAGAGGATCCACCCCAGATCAACATTTTCGGTGGAAACTCCACATCTGAAAACATGTCATCTTTTCTTTTGAGAAACATATCATCTTTTTTTAAGAAACACATTATTCATGAATTTCGTCATATTATTCTCTTTTAAAATTTAATTATCACTAAATTGCTGTAATTAGATAACAAATATGTTCCAAACCCAAGTCCAAGACAAATGCCGAACCCAGTGCCAACACCACAACTTTGATTAATCCGTGAAATAGTTCCAGTACAACGAGCTATTTTTTTGTTTTTTTTAACAAAAGTTTAGTTTTCAAATTGACTAATGGTAAAGTAGATACTTGAACCAGACCCGAACCAGACCCGATTGGTCTGACCTATAGTACCCGACCTACATGATGGGTGCATATAAATGAGTACAAGAAACAAAAGATGAAAAACGTTAACTTTCTTTCACTCATTTTCCTTATTGTAAAGACTAGCTGCAACCCCAAACTCTGTAATTCAACCATCAGGGCTGAATCTAGAAGCAAATCTGGAGATATCAATGATTTGGTCCGAATCCTGCTTAATGCCATTGTTATGACAAACCACCTCACGAACAATGAACGAATAAAGAAGAACACGGGATTTTACGTGGTTCGCTAGCGAAATATTCGCTAACTACCTCCACCGCGGAAAAAACACCATTTATTCACTTAAGAGGAACAATTACACTTTGTTTTGCATACAAACTAGAGAACCATCAAAGGTCCTTATATAGTGCCAAGAACCAAAAAGTTTCATGCGGAAAGCGAATAAACCCACCGCTTTTACTTTGTTTCCTTAGCTACTGCCGCCTTTGACCATTATTCAAAACATGGCTCCTATTTGATTTTTCATAGCCGCCTTTGAATTTCACATTCAATGCACTAACTGACAAATCTCCACCTTGCTTGAATTCTCTCGTCAACAACAGCTGCTCTTCTTCTCATAAATAAAGCTACGTCTTCTCCGCACCCAATGTCTTTCGTCACAGAGACTCACTGGACTCCACCGGGTCCGACATGCCCCTAAGGGCCTCACTGGCTCAAGATGTTGAGCAATTCCAGACAATGCTGAACTTGCTCTCCGGAACCGGCTTGGTGAACATATCCGCGGGGTTGTCAGCAGTCCCCACCTTTATCACCTTGATCTTGCTTTCACTTATCAGAAAGTGATAACTGACGTCAATATGCTTGGTCCTCTCATGATGAAGCTGGTCCTTAGTCAAGCAAATTGCACTCAAGCTGTCATAGTAGACTATCGCCTGATCTTGAAGTAGCTCTAATTCATTGACCATTCCCTTACGCCAAATTGCCTCCTTTGCTGCTTCCGTTAGAGCCATATACTCCGCCTCTGTGGTGGATAGCGTAGCCTTCCAACTCACAACAGATGCTCCCAGAGCGAACACATTGCCCGTCATTGATATTATACTATCAATATCACCTGCATAGTCCGCATCCGAGAAACCATCTACCAAGATGTCTTCACTATCCCCATAACATAGGCCAATGTTTGACGTACCCTTAAGGTACCTGAATATGCACTTCACCACCTGCCAATGGTCCCTACCCGGATGAGCCATAAAACGACTAACCACACTATCAACAAATGCTATGTCTGGTCGAGTGCAGACCATAGCCTACATGAGACTTCCAACTGCGCTAGCATATGGAACCTTGGACATGTACTCCTTCTCCTCCTCGGTCTGAACGGTGTACATTCCTAGTTTGCTGTTAGTTGCCATAGAACTATCTATAGCTTTAGCTGATAAGATCCCGAATCTTTCCAAGACCTTCTTGATGTATCCCTGCTGTGACAAGAAAAGCTTCTTCTTCTTCTTCCTGCCTCTATAGATCTCAACTCCTAATATCTTCTTAGCTGCCCCCAGATCCTTCATCTCCCATTCCGCACTGAGAGACCTCTTCAGTTCTCTAATGTCCTTGAGATCAAAATAATCCACTTATAGAACTAGGTAGATACTTGATCCACTTGCAACAACTTGTGATACACGCAGCAATCATACTCGCACCCGTGGTAACCAATCTTCATCATGAAGTTGTCAAACCTCTTGTACCATTGCCTCGGTGACTGCTTAAGTCCGTAGAGAGATCTCTTCAGCTTGCACATGTGGTTCTCTCTTATGGGAACTTGGAACCCTTCCGGTTGGCTCATGTATATCTCCTCTTCCAACTCTCCATGTAAAAAAGCTGTTTTAACATCCAGTTGCTCAAGCTCCAGGTCGTGGTGTGCCACCGTTGCTAGTAGCACCCGGATAGAAGTATGTCTGACCACCGGTGAGAAGATCTCGTTGCAGTCAACTCCCTCTTTCTGACTGAACCCTCTTGCACCTAGCCTTGCCTTATACTTGATGCCCTTTCCAGATGTAGTTCCTTCAATTCTTCTGAAAACCCACTTGCAACTGACTATCTTCCTTCCCGCTGGAAATTTAACAAGCTCCCAAGTCGAGTTCTTGCTAAGAGACTTCACCTCCTCTCCCATCGCGGAAATTCATTGTGCTGACTCAGAACTAGATATAGCGGCCTTGTAGGTGGACGGCTCATCCTCCACCTCCTCCGCTACCTGTGATGCATGTCCCACCATTCCTTCATCTCTGTATCTCACCACAGGCTTGATGATTCTTCTTTGTATTCCCACCAAAATACTCTGATGATCCGGTTCCTCTGGTAGAGACGCATCTTCACTATCAGATTCTTCTGCTTCTTCCTCTTTGGCTTCCGGCGACGGTTTAAGGATTTCGGAATCCTTCGGATCAATAGGATCCGACTCTCCCTCCACCTTCTTCTCTGCATCTCCAAGCTCCACCACCACGGAATTCTTCAACATAGGACTCTCATCAAAGACTACAATTCTGCTAAGTATAACCTTGTTGTCTGCCCATATCTTGTATCCCTTCACACCTGTTCTGAATCCCATGAATAATCTTAGATCTTGGTTCTGGTTTGCCATCATCAACGTGATAATAGGCAACTCAACCAAATACTCTCAAATCCGAGTAATCCACTGCTCTACCGGACCAGACTTCCATAGGAATCTTGCATCCTATACCTGTGTGCGGGCTCCGATTTATGAGATAGCATGCCATGTAAACTGCCTCTCCCCAAAATCCTCTAGAAATACCTTCATTCGAAAGCATGTACCCTGATTTCTCTAAAAGTGTCTGATTCATTCTCTCGGCTACACCGTTCTGATGCGGTGTGTAAGAACGGTGCGATGGCATGCAATACCCTGATCCTTGCAGAATCCATCAAACTCTGATGAACAAAACTCCAAGCCGTTGTCCGTGCGCAACCTCTTCACTTTCTTTCCCACCTGATTCTCTACTAGGACCTTCCACTCCTTGAATCTTGCGAAGGCTTCACTCTTGTGCTTCATTACAAAAATCCAAGTCATTCTGGAGTAATCGTCTATGATGCTCAGAAAATACATGTATCCGCCAATCGCCTCAACTCAATATGGACCCCAGCAATCCGAATGAATATAATCAAGAGTACCTTTTGTTCTATGAACAGCCTTAGGGAACTTGCTACCCTGTAGCTTCCCATACACGCAGTTCTCACAATACCCTAGGCTCTTGGGTGCATGCCCGGTGAGATACCCCTTCTTGTGAAGTTCCTGCATTCCACGTTCACTCATATGACCGAGCCTCATATGCCACAACTTAGTTAGATCAGCTTCCTTAATCTCGGCTAAGACAACTCCTGCAGAACCTGTGATCGTCGAACCTTGCAACATGTACAAAGTCCCGCTCTTGACTCCCTTGAAAATCACCTTAGAACCCTTGCAGACTTGTAGATCTACACATTCACCTTTGAAACTGTATCCCTTGCTGTCGAGTAGACTCAAGGACATCAGATTATTCTTAATAAGTGGTACATGCCTGACTTGCTCCAAAGTACATAACTTCCCTTCATTCGTCTTCAATCTAAATGAGCCGCTCCCAATCACCTTATAGACGGCTCCGTTTGCCATGTATACAGGCCCTCCATCCGTTTGGTTGTACGTCGAGAATATCTCCCTGTTAGAGAAAATATGATAGGAAGCTCCAGAATCAAGGACCCACGCATCCTGAGAGTGCGTGACAACATCCGCCATTATAACGTAATCATCCTCGGACGAGTTACCTTGTTCTGCTACGGCTGCGGATCCATTCTGCCCCTGTTGACCTTGTTTCGGGCAATCTCTCTTCCAGTGCCCCTTTTCCTTGCACCAAGCACATACATCCTTGGGCAACTTAGAACCAGAAAAAAGCTTTTTCTTGTTCTTCTTACCCTTCTTGCTTCCCCCCGTCGCCATCAGTCCAGAAGCATGGTCCTCTGTATATGTGCCTGCACCCTTATGGCGCAGTTCCCTAGCATGGAGCGCCGATCTGACCTCCTCTAGGGATAAGTCGTCCTTGTTCACAATGAACAACTGCACGAAGTTCTCATATGATGGAGGTAACGAGATCAATAACAAAAGTGCAGCATCCTCATCGCCCACCTTCTCGCCAATATTACGCAAATCTAAAAGAATTGTATTCAATTGATCAAGACGGTCCTTGAGTGCCGTAGCTTCAAGCATCTGCAAAGTGAAGATCCTTTACTTTAGCATCAAATTTCTAGTGAGAATATTCGTCATGTAGAGACACTCCAACTTGAGCCAGAGCTTTGCTGCTTCCTTCTGATCTGCGACCTCGATGACCACGTCATCTGATAAGCACAACATAATGTTTGAATGTGCGTTCTCCTCCATCGCCTTGAACTCCGCTGATGCAACATTCATTCCCCCTCTGTCTGCAGTCAAAGGTGCCCATATGCCTTGCGATTTGAGCAAATCCTCCATCTTTATCTTCCACAGACTGAAGCTGTTCCCTCCTGTGAACCTGTCTATCTTCAACATCAATCCAGAAATCATTCTTGGTGGATCTTGAACCCTAGTCGCGTGCTCCACCAAGATTGCAAAACCCTAGCTTTGATTTCACCAAGTTGTGAAACCCTAGCTTTGCTCTGCCTTCATGAACAATGAACGAATAAAGAAGAACACGAGATTTTATGTGGTTTGCTAACGAAATATTCGCTAACTAACTCCACGGCGGAAAAAACACCCTTTATTCACTTAAGAGGAACAATTACACTTTTTCTTTTTTGCATACAAACTAGAGAACCATCAAAGGTCCTTATATAGTGCCAAGAACCAAAAAGTTTCATGCGGCAAGGGAATAAACCCATCGCTTTTACTTTGTTTCCTTAGCTACTGCCACCTTTGACCATAATTCAAAACATAGCTCCTATTTGATTTCATAGACGCCTTTGACTTTAACCATTCAAGGCAATAACTGACAGCCATAAACTCAATGGCGGCGAGACTCTAAGGTGATCAGTAAGGGTACTTCTGAACACGGCTACTCCACAGACGAGAGTTCCCTTGCAAGAGTGCGTAATCAGTTATGACTTCACGACCATTATTCTCATCCCATATGCTAAGCGGCGTATGCCAAGTGGTAAAGAGCCTGATGAAGCTCACATAAGGATTATTGGATGTCAAACTGTTTACTGTGAAAAAGCATTTTATGAGATTCGTTCTCCGATAAGTGGTTTGAACAAACAAGTCAAGGATCTTGTTGATGTATGTAAAAAAGTGATAAGAGAATCATAAGCAGTTGTTTGTGTTATGCAGGAGCATGATAGTAAACATCTATGCTAATATTACCAAAACACCACATGTCTCTCAACAAGAGAAAATCTTTCATGAAGCCCTCAATTAATATTAATTCAAACTTTACAATTACAATTTTCTTTAGTGAAACAACTCTTATATGTTATTTCTCAAACAAAGTGTTAATTAAATTTAAGTTTCAACACACATGCTAAGGGGTATTTGGATAGCAAATCACTACTTTAAATTATGTGTAAAAGATATTTTGACTCCCTATGTATAGACATATAGACAATGTAATTTACCTCCCTTAAATAATGTCACTCTACTCTTTGGAGACCAATGGGGTGCTAAAGGAGGATAAATGACCGTAAATATAAGCTAAATAATATTTCATAGTTTCAATAACAATTGCATCCATTGCTAACTTTGCCTCTGTTATATATAAAAAAATTCTGCGCCTGCGAGGCTGCCACTATGAAGAGGCAAAGACGAGGATTAAAATAAAACTTAACCCGCATCTTCATAAGCTAGAATCGGTCACTGATCGAAGGCCGATTTTCACCACCGCCACCACCCACCCCACCCCAAGTTGTCACAAACGTTACATCTTCCTCAAAACCAGCCGTTGTGAACGGCTCAATTCCAGGAAAGCCTATGGTGTATTTTTGGAGTCAATCGTATTTATATTTTGAAATTGTCTGATTTGGGACTTTAAACGCCAAACATAGAAGGTTTCTCTTTGTCCTGCTTGAACAAAAGCAGTCCTAGGAAATTAACAAAAGAATGAGATACAACATAAGAGCAGATGGTGGTTTAGTAATGTCAAGATCACACTAGCGACTCTAGAAACACACCAACCAATCAAGAACACCAGGAAAATCAAGCGAAAGAAGCACACTTTACTTTATGCTAAGGCCAATGGCACAACGGCTCATAAAGACTAAAGGCGCATTAAAACTTGTGACTTCACGCACCACCATATCAATAGAAGGCCAACAGACTGAAACAGTACGTCAGTTGGCTACATTCTATGCATTGTTAATAAACAACAAATTCGCCATATATATGTCAATATAAAAGTTGAAACTCATCAATGTGGCGGGGGCGATTCTAGTCTAGGGCTACCTGGAAGGTTCTCTTCTTTACTTCCACGGACTTAAATCATGATGTCTTTGAGGAAAAAGGAATGTTGGGCAAATGATAATTTTTTTGTGCAATGCTGGATATGAATCATGTATGTTCATGTGTGTAAGAAAAAAAAGGTTTAGTTCATGTCCCTAGATAACAAGAACACTGAGAGAATCATGAATATTAACCAATACCGTGTGTAATGTGAAAATAACATTGGTCGGGTCCAAGTGAAACTAAGAACCGTTAGATTGAGTTACTGGAGCAAAAGAAAATTAGTGGCAAGGAATATGTTACATAGAGGAGAAACCAATTGAGTTAGTGGATTTTACTGCGAACTTTCATTCTTACTACATCATATACAACAACTATTCTAACCTATGTTAACGACAAGGCATGGAAACACAAGCAACAATTTAAGAATATAATGTTACCTATAATATTCACATAACAAATACAATAGTTAGTAGCACCAAATGCATCCTTTTACTACTAATAGTGAGATCAACGGCACTAAAAGTGTAACTTTAGAAGGTTACGATCGAGAGATATCTTTTGGATTCGATAGTCACTGTGAATTGTAAATATGATCATAACTTCTTTCTAAGTTGAAATTCATTGGCTATTCTATCACCCCCCGTTAATCAAATTAACTGGATCAAACTTACAAATGAGCATGGCCGTGGACTAGTTCACGAATTTTCGAAATATTAAGACCATAATGTTCACACACCTCCTCCATTTTGCCTATAAATAGAAAACCTATGTTGGGGGCTTGTAAATCAGTACAAAAACGACTAAAAGCTTGAAATCTCTTTCCATCAATTCCATTATTTTTACCTTCACACCACTACTATTCCAATCCAGTGTTTCAGCTCGTGGTGATCTTGTAGACTATACCTGCAAAAAACACTGCACCCCAAACTCTGTATCTCAACCCTCATGGCTGATCCTATAAGCAAATATGGAGATATTACTAATTTAACTCAAATCCTATTTGATTTCATTGATGCTAAGGTCGTGGGGACCTTAGGCGAGTAAAGAAACTTCTGAACAAGACTTCTCCACAAACGAAAGATACCTTGAAAAAGTGTGCGCACAATTGTGACTTCACAACCATTACTTCCATCCCCTTAGCTAGGAGGGGCACGCCACGAAATAAAACTTTAAATATGGCATAGTGAGCGTTGCACAAGAGACCGCTCATTGTTCATAGGCTTTTTGGGGGTTCCGCTTTCAATAAGTGGTTTGAACAATCGAAACACGGACCTTGTTGATGTGGGTAAACAAGTAATAAGACAGCCATAAACTCGCTGTATATGTTATGAATGAATTTAATAAATATCTGCTGATAAGTAAAGTTTCGTACAACTAAATTGGCCTAATAATATTTTCCCACCACATAAATGAATTTCTGGCACGTTTGTTTTTCTAGATTAGCCGAATTGGACCGGACTGGATTAAATTTTCTGGATAGGATTGGACTGAATTAGCTCAACTGTAATTAATAATGTGTTCGTTTTGTGCAGCATTAATTCAGCATTAAGGTACATATAACCTAATCCAGCTAATACCCTCATGCGAGAGGGTAGATTCAAATTAAACGCATATTTATATGTTGGTCACACTTATATCTTAACATCTGTTCAGGGCACATTTATCTCCTAATAAAACACAACATTATTATGTACGACTAAAAAAAAGACAGTGAAGATGACTAAAAGAACTTTTGATATCCCTCAAACCGCTGCATTCTTCTTAAGTTTGTTCAGGAGAACCACAACTCAGACAATCATAAATGGTGTAGGAAGCATTTATGAAAATAAAAGTTAAAAGAAAGAAACAATTTAACGTGATGTGCAGAACCAGATGCCAAATTGATGGCATGTGAATAGGGTGAAGATACTCCTATATGTGACTGGAAACAATGTTTTGAGATGTTGTGTGCATCACCCACCACCTTGATTTTGTCAAAAAAGTGAATCGGAACTTTCAAATCAGTGTTTTCACAATTTTATTAATAGAAGTTAATTCTTACAGAGCAAATATTGTTGATTACAGATCCTCCGACTTATTTTGTGCTGTAAATGGCAGATTTAACCTTTCACCATACGGGGAAAAATTTTGCTCTCTCCCCAGAGCCTCTCCCACTGCTCATTGAGCCACAACCCTCAACTCAACTCAAAATCATCAACTCAAACTCCAAACCAAAATCAACCTTTCGTCTTATGCGATTTCATTCTGATTTTGCATAAACTGATTGGCAGCAGCTTCCAATCAAATTCTACTCTTTTCATCTCTTTCTCCTCCTCTATCCCTCTTCCCCTATTACTCATTTGAAGCACCCCCATACCCCTAAGACCTATACAGTAATCATTTCATGCATTGTAACTCACGGCTAGTCTAATTTTTCACCCTCCCGAGATTTGGCAATATTTTCTTGTGCATGCATTGGTTCCTTTTGATGTTAGCTTGTTTATCTCTCATTTCTTGCTAATCAAATCTTTTCATATCTTGGATGCAGGTGTCCTTCTCTTTGTTTATTTTATAGTGCTTTGATTGTTTGCTTGATCTAGTCTCATTTTATAGTCTCTTGTTCATTCCAGCTTCAATATCTTTCTTAGCTTTTCCTATGTCTAATCCCTTCCAATTTGATGTTAGTAGTCCCTCTTCCAATGACTCCATGGAGGAAAGACTTGATGAGAGGGGGTCAGTGATTTCATTGAACCCTAACAGAGCCTTCACCTTTCGGGAAATCATGAAGCATACACTGGTAGGCAAATTTGTAGGTAAAATCTCTCTTTCTCCTCTTGTCATAAAGCAAGCAATCTGCAAAGCATGGAAAACGTTTGGGTCAGTTTGGATTGAGAAGAAGGTAGATGTTTATCTTTCCATTTTCAAAATCCTAAAGACAAAGAGTTCTTTCTCAACGAATCTCTTATCTCCCTGCATGGCCTATCTCTGATTTTCAAAGAAAGACCAAATAATCAAGCTCTTTCTGAAGTTGATTTTTCTAAGGCTGATATATGGTTTCAAGTTCCAAACATTCCTCTTGAAGGTTTTGATCGAGATACGGCTGAAAAACTGGGAAATTTAGCAGGGGATTTGATAGTTGTTGATTGGTCATTTGATAGAGTTAGAGCATTACATGGTTTGCGCATTAAAGTTAGAGTCTCTTTGGATCAAGCCCTAACCCCAGGGGCTTATGTAAATGTGCCAGGAGAAGAAGAAAAGAAATGGGTTTTTTTCAGGTATGAAAGAATTTTCAAGGTTTGTTACAGGTGTGGATGCATTGGACATGATAATAGAAGATGCAGTACTAACCTGGTAGAAGTCTTGGACAAATTGGAGGCCAGATACCTGCAATCGCACCACCTATCCTCCTATCCTTTCTATGTGAACCCTCAGAGGAAAATGTTTACTCACCTTCTCAAACTGCACTCTAAGCATGGCCCTTTCCGAACGATGAAATTTGATACCAGTGTAACTCCCATCTATGAGTTTCATGAAGTCATAACACTCGAAGACCCCAACCAAGGACCCCCTATTCCATCCAACCATCAAATCTCTTATCATTCTACCTCATCCATAGATTCTGCTAACTACTTTACCCCCCCTCTGAACCGTACCACAATGAGAGCTCCAAAAAGCCCAGAATTGAGAGTGATCCTCCTTTTATAGGAGGAACCTCCACGGTGGAAGACCATCAGTCAAAACCCCCTCAAATGCATCAGTTACACCCCCAGACCGTTCCACTGGCCTCACAAATGCATGCATGCTTCCCAAGAGGTACCATGAATGTATCTGCTCCCAACAGACGCAACCGGTCAATTTCCACGCCGATTGGTTCACTGATCTAGCATTAAATCGACGCATGCATTTGGGATTCCAAAGAGGTGACTCCTTGTTGCAAGAGCTTTGTAACCTACCCCCTATATGCACTATAAATGCCACACCTCTGTCACAAAGTCAAGTTTCGCAGAATCCTACTACCTACTCTATCCCCTCTTCCATTCCCTCACATTCTCTGCCACAACCCACCATGGTGAGACAACTCCCAACGACCTTCAAAAAACTAAACCACACAAGCTTTGCTATAAGATCCCCTGACTTCTCTCCCACAGTGACCACGAACCTGATTCAGAAAATGCACAGAGAAGGCAAGATCTAGTAGAGATTGACAGGATGCTGAAAGAGAGTGGTCCATCAGTGCCAAAGAAATCAAGGGGTAAGAGGAGTGTAGGGAAGAAGGAACAAGGGGTGGAGAAAAAACTGATTGCCAAGAAAGCCACGGAGAAAGCCAAAGGGAAGATGCAAGTCAAGCCAAAAGCGCTTCAAATTCATGCTCTAAAGAAGGCGGCAAAACCAAAAGAGCCAATAGGGCAACAATCTGCTGATCCCAAGGGGAAGGGTAAGAGGCAGAGGACATCTTCCAAGCCAGAAACTATCAAAGGTACTCTTAATTTTTATGATTCATTTGCGCGAATTAACTTCAACCCCTTCTCTGATCATTTTTTCAAATTTAAATTTAAAAAAAGATGCAGACCTTTCAATGAACTTTCCCTAAATCAATCTTTTTCCTCCAAAAAACCTAAAATGGGCTTTGGGGTGGTTGTGCCAGAACAACCCCCAAGAGAGCCATGAGTCTTCTTAGTTGGAATTGCAGGGGTTTGGGTCAGGACTCTGCAATTCGTGAGATCTTCTCCCTGACCCGTCGTTTCAAGCCTGAGATCATCTTCCTTTCTGAGACTAAACAGTCTGCCTCTTTCATTAATCGAAAGTTTAGGAAACTAGGTTTTCAAAATCAGTATTTTGTCGATCCTTTTCGTTCTAGTGGGGGATTATGGTGTGCATGGCACTCTCATGTCTTCACCATAGTCCCCAAATGGTCCTCTTGTAATCTCATTCTGCTCGAACTAAATTTCAACTTCTCATACTCCCAATCATGCTATATTGGCTTAGTCTATGGTCATCCTAACTTAGACAAAAGAGATGGAGTTTGGAAACAGTTCAATGAAATTTTACCCTTCAATAGCCCTCTACTCATTATTGGAGATTTTAATCAAGTTTTGTTCCCTCATGATAAGTCTGGACCATGTGCATCTGTTATTAGGGGGGCTAATCAAGTGTTAAACTATCTTCACCAATGGGGTCTGTTTGAGGTAACGAACATAGGCCCCTGGTTTACTTGGTCAAACTGTAGGTTTAACTCCACCCCTACTTTTGAGAGATTGGATAGAGCATGGTGCAATTTTGAGTTCCTCTCTCTTTTCCCCTGCCTTGCCCTTCATAATTTGGGTATTGGAGTTTCTGATCACTCCCCCATTGTTCTCAAACTCCAAAATTCCACTTCAACTCGCGTTAATCCGCCAAGAAGATTTGAATTATGGTGGCTCAAACCCCCAGAAACCACGGATCTCCTCCAATATATTTGGAGGCTTCCTATTAGAGGCTCTCCATGCTTCAGAGTGGTTAAACTTCTTTCAATCACTTTGAAAGCTTTTAGATCATGGGCTATGTCCAAACCCTCATTAGCCAACCAAATATCCGTGACCAAAGCCAATATTGCCCATTACCAAGCCTTACTCCCTGACCCTATTGCTGCATCTAATTTTGTAGCTTGCCACAAGCATTTGCATGATCTCCTTACCTCAGAGGAAACCTACTGGGCCCACAGAGCTCGTTGCAAATGGCTCCAAGAAGGCAGCAAGAACACAAAGTTTTTTCATGCATATACTAAAGTTAGATTTTTTTATAACTCTATTTGGAATATTAAACTTAATAATGGCACTTTTATCTCTGACATGCCTTCCATCATGCAGACTTTCTTGGATCATTATACACACATCTATTCTCAACCTTCTCCTTCAGCTTCTGAACTTTCACAACAAAATGATAGCATTTTCTCCTTCTCCCTCCTTTTTAATATCACAAAAACTCTCAGTCTTGATCAGCAAAATTTTCTCTCTAATCCCTTTTCTGCGTCTGAGGTTTCTAATGCAATCTTTGGAATGTCCACCCTCAAAGCACCTGGACCAGATGGTTTTCAACCAGCCTTCTTCCAACAAAATTGGTCCCTTCTTTCCACGCCAATCACTTCTGCTGTGCTTTCTTTTCTAAACTCGGGACATTTACTCAGAGAGCTGAATAGAACTCACATTGTCCTAATCCCTAAGATTAACAACCCTCAATATGTAACATATTTTAGACCTATAAGTTTATGCAATGTTTTATACCGTATCATTGCTAAAGTATTAGCTAATAGGCTTAAGCATGTTCTTCCATCTCTAATTTCTGCAAACCAAAATGGCTTCATCCCACAAAGGCTTATCCAAGATAACATTCTTATTGGTCAAGACTTAGTGCATACCATTCACAAAGCTAGATCTGATCAACAACCAAAGCTAGGGGCCCTTAAAATGGACATCTCCAAAGCTTTTGATAGGGTTAGATGGGATTTCCTTGAGCAAGTGTTGTTTCAAATGCACTTCCCTTCACATTTTTCTAGGCTTATAATGCAATGTGTCACTACTGTGTCATATTCACTAATTATCAATGGTTCTCAATCCAACTATTTCACTCCTCATAGGGGGTTAAGGCAAGGAGGTCCCCTATCACCTTTTCTTTTTGCTCTTTGTGCTGAGGTTCTCTCTAGCTCCCTTCAAATGGCTGAAACCGACAACTTAATACAAGGAATTCCATATGCTAGGAGTAGAACTATTTCTCATCTTCAATTTGCAGATGATACTCTACTGTTTTTCAAGATCCAGCCCAACACTAGTGAAAATATTAAGAACCTCCTTGACACTTATGCTTCTGAATCAGGACAAGCTATAAACCTTGACAAGTCCTCCCTAGTCTTTAGTCCTAACTGTTCTGAGTCTGACAAATTGCTGTTTTCTTCCAACTTAGGTTTAGCACCCCAGGAATCTATAGGCAAATATTTAGGTGTTCTTCTAGATTAACAAGGGTCCAACAAAGACTTGATCAAATCTACTATCCACAAAATCAATGAGACATGTGCTGGCTGGCAAAGCCTGCTCCTAAACCCCTTTGGAAGAGCCACTTTGATTAAATCTATTCTCAACAACTATCTAGTTTACCCCATGTCTGTTTGTATCTTCCCTAAGAAAGATTGTGATAGCATCCAATCCATTCTTTCGAGATTCTTCTGGGCTGGTTCAGTATCCAAAAGATGCATCCATTGGCTCTCTTGGGACTTTCTGTGCAATAAAATTCAAAAGGGGGGGTTGGGGTTTAAAAACTTACAATGTTTTAATAACGCTCTAATTTCCAAAAACTGTTGGAAAATAGTCAATGATTCTCATAGTTTTTTCAGCTCTTATTTTATTTCTAAGTACTGTAGAAGACAAAATTTTCTTGCTATTAGAGCTACCTCCATAGCTTCCTGTGCTTGGAAAAACATATGCAAGGGAAGAAGTACCCTATCCATGGGTCTGCACTGGAAAGTTGCCAAGGGACATTCTCTGATGGTAAGAAGTGATGGTTGGATCCCAGATGTTCCAAGAGCTTCTATAGAAGAGTGTTTGAGGCAAACTGACCCAGATAACAGAATCAAGAAGGTGGATCAGTTGCTCTCACAGAATAGCCAGGGCTGGAACAAGAACCTTTTGGAGAATCTTTTCCCTCCCTGGCTTAGTGACAGAATACAGAGTATCCCACTAGGACTTAATGAAAATCAAGACACCCCTTATTGGAAGTCTACCTCCAATGGAGTCTATTCTGTCAAAACAGCCTACCTGCTTCAAAACTTCAACAATTCCTCGCCTAATCTATCTGCCAATCGCATCCAATTCCGTTCCATTTCCTATGAATTTCATTGGAAAAGGCTCTGGAAACCAGGCCTCCCTGCTAACCTAATCCATCTTCTTTGGCGTATTTGCTCTAACTCTTTACCTTGTTTCGATAACATTCACTATAGAATCCATTCTATTAACCCCTCCTGTCCTCGATGTAATAATCTTGCTGAAACACCTCAACACATTTTCTTTCATTGTATTGTGGCTCAACAGCTTTGGGAGAGAGCTCCCATTTCTTCCACTTACAAACCTAATACTAATACTGTTAATATTCAGCAGTTGATCCTTTGTTGGTTAAGAAAAATGAAAGCTCGTTGCTCCATTCAAAACTGGCATTGGATTCCAGCAATTATTTGGATCCTTTGGATCACTAGAAATAAAAGATTATTTGATCAAAAAAACACCTCTGCAGAACAAATGTATTATCAAACTGAAGCTTTTGCTGCATTCCTTTCCATTTGCTAATTTCTTAGTTTATATTCAGCTGCTAATCAATGGGTGGAAGTTGAAGTTCAGAAAGGAAACTTCTCCTGGAAAGCTGGGCAAGTTCATATTGATCCACAGTTCACTCCCGTAGCGCCTCAAGCTTTAGTGGAAGTCTCTGATGCTTTTCCTCTTGCCGTGTTGCCACCAGCAATTGTGGCTCATGCAAAAGCTCCTGATTTCAAGGAGGAAAGCTCAGTTTTTGTTTCTTCCTCTGCTCATGACTCCTCTGGTGATCAGGTTGTTTCTGCTGGAGATGTTGCTGGTGCAAAAGTCTTTCAAGAAGCTGCTGGTGTTGATCTCCCCCCACTCCCAGATGATGAACTAATGTCAGCTGTAATTCCTTTTATTGATGCTTAGGAGGTTTTCTGGAGTTGTTTCTAGCTTGTTGGTGTTCCCTATTGGTCTCTATTGTAATCTCTTTGAATGATGCTTTTGAACTATGTTTGATGTTTGCTTTTGGGGGGTTTGGTCTCACGTCTTTCCTCCCCCCTTTCTTGGGTCTTTAGGGTTCTAGTGTTAGTCTTGGTGTTTTGTGGTTGCGATGTTTGGTCAAGCTTTCTAATTAGAGTACTTCTGCTATGTATTCCCGTTTTATATTAATGAAGTTCTACTAGTTCCGCAAAAAAAAAAAAAAACCTTTCACCATTTATAGTTTTCAGAACTTAGAGTTTCAAGAACTTTTTAAGTTTTCTAACTAGTCTTTTTCCATCAATTTAACAACATCAATAGTACCTTGGAACTATAGAAGAAGAATAAATAAGCGACGATAGCGTTGCAGAAGTAGCAGTAACCCTGAGCCGACCCGCTCTTCTCGTACTGTCACAAGCTTGTAGAAGCAAAGGGAACGCCAAGAGAAAGCATATTAAGAGGATGCGAAATCAGTTGAACTCCCATTGCTAACCATTAGCACTATCTATGCTAACAACAAATTTTGTAATTACGAGAAAATTTTGTTTGATATAAATTTTAATTAATTGGTTTGTGAACATTAACCAAAAATTGTTAATACCTATATTCTTTTGGTTAAGACATACTTCGCTCTGTTTGATGTAAAATGAACACCAAGTCTATGAAAACTAAAATCATTGTTGTGATTTGAGGAGGGCACCTGAGAAAAAAAATGATTATGGATGGTGCGGTTGCAATTGCTGTGGTAAGAGCAGTGTAGCGTAAGATCTCAATAATGCAACCTGATAAAGACCATCGAAAAGCCTTAGAGATGTCAACGCCTCTAAACCATCACTCTGTGTAATAGGGAGAACAAAGCACATCAACATATCTCACAACTTTCTCACTCTGTTAACATGTTTAAATACAACCCTTCATCCCCATTACTCCATTAAGAAAGAAACTTATTGCACCTTATTGGCTCGCATATAGGGCTGGCAATCCGGGTCAACCCGCCGGGTTACGGGTCGTGTCGACGCGTGATGGGTCGGTAACGGGTTGACCCGATGCTGACCCGGGTCTTTAATCGTGTCAAAACAGTGAACCCGAACCCGACCTTTATACTAATCGGGTAACCCGACACGACCCGGTAAACCCGTTTAATAAATGGGCCGTGTCGGGTCAGTGAATCCAACCCGACCCATGACCTGATTTGTGGAAAAAAACTTGAAAAAAAAACTCAAACACAGGAGGAGAAAAACCACAACCAGGAACTAGGACTGCAACTCGGGCGGGCTGGTCGGGTTGACACCCCTGACCGAGCCCGAGCCCAAGTTTGGTTGAGGCTGCCCAAGCCCATCCCAGCCCAAGTTAAGAGCATCGCCAACCCGCCCGAGCCCAAATTCGTACAAATCAATTCGGGTTCGGGCTGAATTCGGGCTAGTAAATTAAACTTAATACATTTATTAATACATAGAGAATAATAATTGTTGATAAAAAAAGGAAAATTCACTTGTTCAAAATCTAAAAATATGATTGAAAGCGCTAATAATCAAAAGAAAACAAACATATTCATCTTAGATATACTACATAATTATCTCAAAATGTAATATTTATTGGTAGTTGTCATGCAAATCGGGCAATTCGGGTTAGCCCGTCGTTTAATATTTGTGCCCAAGCCCGACCCTAATTGCAATTCGGGCGGAGAATTTACGTCCAAGCCGGCCCAAATTGCTTAGACTATGTGTTCGGGCCCTATTTTACTTCGGGCTGGGCTCGGGTTGGTCGGGTTCAACCCGCCCAAATTGCACCCCTACCAGGAACTGAACCGAAAGGGTCGATTAAATCTTCAAATTGAACTGAATTAGTTGAAATTCCACACAAAAATATTAGAATTTTGTGTAAACAACAGCTTATTTGCATCTTTACATTCATAAATTGAATAGAAACACTCAGATCTGCAAATAACAGACGAAGAGAGGCGGGCCAGACCGACGAGACGAAGTTTGAGACGAGATTGACGGCAAGGCGAAGTCTTCACTGAGGCGAGACAAACGGCAAGATGAAGTCTCCACTGCGGCGTCGGGGGCTCTATTCGTAGTTAGAGGTTGGGGATGTTCTGCGTTGTGGGAGTGAGATGGCATACGCCATACAATCGAAAAAAAAAATCTGATACAGCTGGGTTGAAGGGGTGAAATGGTGAACAGATGTGAGAGGGAAGAGGTCGTTGTTTCTCGCAAAGGGATTAGGTTAGGGTTTTTTGCGGCGTGATATGGTGAGTGGTGAGAAGGAGATAATGAGGGATCAGTGGAGAGTAAAAAAGGTTTATATACCCAAGGTTAAAAGGGGTGTTTGTGCTGGATTAGGTTAGTTATTTTTTTTTTTATTTTTTTTTATTTTTTTTTGAAATGCGGATTAGGTTAGGGTTAAATAATAATAATAAAAACTATTATATCTAATGCGGGTTCTAGCGGGTTCAATTCGGGTTGAGCGGGTTGACCCTAACCCGACCCGTTTATTTTCGTGTCGATTTCGTGTCGACCCGCCAGTGACCCGTTGCGGGTTCGTGTCGATTTCGTGTCGACCCGCCAGTGACCCGTTGCGGGTTCGTGTCGACCCATACCCGCTAACTTCGTGTCGTTTTCGAGTCGTGTTGTCGTGTCGTGTCGTATATTGCCAGCGCTACTCGCATAGAGCACATGGACAATCGTGAACTGGTTGTAGGTGCTGAAGTTCTTGGAGCTTAAGAAAAAAGAAGGAAAATTCCTTGGAACTTCAAAGAAGGGGCAAGTATATATGATGAAAGCTACAATTTTTTGTTTAGACCACAAATTAAGTAATGACTTTGTAAGCGTCAATATTTTCTCTGTAAGAATCAACTCCCTATTGATCATCGAGACTAGGAATTCTAAAGTTTTACGTACTTTAACATTGTTGGCTTAAAAACTTTCCGTCATTTTTGAAATTTTTGGGTTTTACAGTTTAAATATATTTAAATTATTGCAGACCTTTAGCCAAATAATATTTTTTATGTGTTATTCGTGATACTTCAAACTAATTTAAAATTATGTGCAATTAATCTTATGAATGTTAAGTTTTGTTTTCACCAGTAATTTTTTCCGGGTAGTAAAGTTCTTATAGCAAATAAACTTCTTTGCAAATTCCAATGCATGCGAGGTTATGATGTGGGCTAATTCTTCGCTGCATGCCTTCCGATGAAAGTACACAATTCCCTTCATGCGACGGCCATGTTGAGAAAGTTCATGCCCAACTTGCCCGATGTCTTCCACCAAATAAATGCCAAGAGTATTGAGTAAAAACGATTTTTGTGTGCAATGTCTGTCATGACATGTCTATGATATAAGACATGGCTTTTTTTAAGGACCGTTAAAAGATATTAATGCTTCTTGATTTCTATCATGCTTGTCCAATTTAGAACATATAATGTGAGTTATTGGAGAAAATCAACTTACTTGAGAAGTTTGTTGTATCAACTATAAATAACTACTACAGGGAAAAACAAACTATTGTAGAGAAATCTGTTATATTTTGCTCTATTACTGTTGCATAAGAGTACTTGGCAAAAAAATCATATCTTGTCATACATCAATCGAGTCAGATGAAATACTTATCAGTTTGAAGTTGATAAGCAATGCAATTAAGGCCGCCATTAGATGCATGCCGTTGCTCCTAGTAGTACAGACTGTAAGTTTGGACGGGATAAACAATGCAATTAGGGCCGCACTTGATGCACACAAATGATTCAAGTAGTACGAAATGCTAATGCGCTGCACCAATTATACAAACTCTATGGATGGACATACATTTAGATCGAATCACCTATGAATGATATAAATACTACTGTTGCTTTGTCTTTATAGGAGGATGTACGAGAACTTCAACCCGATGTATCTTTTACATATTTAGATCTAATCACCTATGGACATACATTTTTGTGTTGGGTTGGTGTGAGTTTGGTACCCACATTTTAAATGATGCAGTTGTGGTACTCTACTATATAATTTTAGCAACGATGATACCTTCTGTTTAGTTTCTTTACTGCCACTGATGACATTTATCAGCGCTCGTGTATGTATAAAGCGCCTTATCCTATCAATGCTCGCTCTCATTGCTTAAATTAACATTCTAGGATGAATGGTGTCTTTCATTGTGGGAGGAGTTGTGCATACCCAATAAGGTCACGTATCATATTTAATCAATGTTTTCATCTTTAATCAATAATACTTCCTGGGTTCATGACGTCCTCCAGCGTGTCTTGAGTTGTTACTGAAAACTCCTTCTGAAAATTTTTCATCTACAGTGTGTTTGTTTTTTGAGAAGAGATCCCACCAATATCTCCCACTCATCTCTCACCCCAGTGCCATATTGGGAACTTCATATATTCACTTGGCATGATTGCACTATTATGAAAGGAAAGTGTGAAACGAGTGGGAATTGGTGGGATTTTTAACATATCTCTTTCTTTTCTACCTAAATTATGTTTATGATATTATAAAACATACCCTCGTCAGATTTACACAATTATCACAAAAATATAGAAGATGAACTACAGACAAACACAAAACTTATTTCCAAAAAAATTTTCGATTCAAGTTCCAAAAGGAAAGAACAAACGAAAAAAAAGAGCTCTTACAAAATCTAGAACTATCGAAATGGCAAGGCTCCAGGAAAACATAAGGAAAAGTCAGACCAACGCAAAAACGTAAGAGCCCTTCTTCTAATGAATGCTACATGGAATTTTTTTTAGACATATATGTATACATAATTTCCTAATGTAGTAAAAGCAAACTTTACAATGAAAATGCTAAACCCGTAGAAAAAATGACCCCTAATCAACATAACTAAAACTATAAATTTTGTCTAAAATTCTCTCTAAAATTATGCCTGTTTAGAATTATTCAGCATCTAAAATTTATGAAGTATTGCTTTATTACATGTGTGTCCATGCAAATACAACATTGGTTATTCTATTTTTTGTCCAAATTTCTATTCACCATTTTTTAAGCCCATTTTTTTCTTAGATTTGCAGCTGATACCAAACAAGGCCAGGAGCTCCTTCATCTGCAACATTGAATGTCTGAAACAAATATCATCTGTATTAAATATTTGAAACCAATATCATCATGATGGAGTAAACATTGTTAAAAGCTCCGCAATGAGTCAACTTTTTAATGGGTGCGTGGTAGCTGTGGTAGCTTTGTAGTGGGTTAGAGCAACACTCCTTTTCTCATTGGCTCTGTCTCTCTCCCTCAGGGGCAGAGGGTTTATCATTGGATTTATTTCTCCCTCAATAGCAATGGTGTCTCCTTAGCTCCTTTATGAAAAGCTGACAACTTAAAAAGACATTTTTTTCTTTAAGAAGAAAGGTTCTTTAAAAGGCATTGAATGTTGAGTTCAGGGAAATGCAACATCTTGGTCAAAGATCTCTTCTCCTTCCTATACACAACCTAATAGCTCATCAAACCCTTACAACAATCGTGCTGATCTGGTTTTGAACCAAACTCTTTTCGAGTGTCAGTACCTTACTTGAAGGAGGTATTGTGGTGTATGGATATACAATGACTTTGTAAGAGTATCGATATGGATCAAAAACAATTTAAAACAAAAAGAGTGATGCAAGGTTCGTGGGTACCGCAGAATATGCATATAAACTATATCTTTGTAAAAGTATAGATGTGGATAAAAAACAATTAAAAACAAAAAGAGTGATGCAAGATCAGGAACTCGAGATCAATTAACAATAGGGGCATGTTTGCGAATAATCAGCGATCGTGTATGTATAAAGAGCATTATCCTATCAGTGCTCGCTCTCAATGCTCCAATTATCATTCTAGGATGAATGGTGCCATTCATTGAAAATTTAGAGTATTAAACAAGCCTATCAAATACCGATGTGAGAGGAGTTGTGCTTACCCAATTAGGTCACGTGTCATCTTTAATCAATGTTGTAATCTCTAGTCAATAATACTTCCTGGGTTCATGACGTTGTCCAGGGTGTCATGAGTTGTTACTAAAAACTTATTATGACAATGTTGTCATCTACGGTGATTTTATTTTTGGAAAGAAATTCCACCAATATCTCCCACTCATCTGTCACCCAAGTGTAAAAATGGCAACATGATATCTTCACTTGGCATGATTTCATTATTGTGAAAGGAAAGTGGGAAACGAGTGAGAATTAGTGGGATCCCAAACATTTCTCTTTCTTTTTCTACCTAAATCATGGTTATGATAATCTAAAACATACCCTCATTAGATATACATAATTATCACAAAAAATATAAAAGAGCAACTAGGAGAGTAACTACAAATAAATACAAAACTCATTACCAAAGAAATGGTCGATTCAATTTCCAAAATAAAAGAACAACATAAAAAAAACGAGCACGTACCAAATCTAGAGCTATCGAAAATGGCAACGTTCCGGGCAAACATAAGAAAAAATCAGACCGAGGCAGAAACGTAAGAGGCATACTTATAAGGAATGTTACAAGGAAAAAATTTAAACATATATGTATACATAATTTCCTAATGTAGTAACAGCAAACTTTACTATGAAAATGCTAAACCCTTAGGAAACATTGACCCCTATTTAAATTAACTAAAACTATAATTTATGTATAAAATTCTATCAGTATAGAATTATTCGCCATTTGAATTTTATGAAGTATTGATTTATTAGACGTGTTTCATTGCGAAGATATAATATTGGTTATTCTATTTGCCGTCCAAATTTCTATCACCATTTTTTTCAGCCAATTTTTTTTCTAGATTTTCACCTAATATCAAACAAGGCCTGAAGCTCCTTCATCTGCAACATTAAATGTTTGAAACCAATATCATTTGTAATATTAAATGTTTGAAACTAATATCATCATGGTGGAGTAAACGTTGTTAAAATTCCTCACTGAGTCAAGTTTGTAATGGATGCGTGGTAGTTGTGGTAGCATTGTATTGGATTAGAGAACGACTCCTTTTCTCATTGGCTCTGCCTCTCTCCCTCAGAGGCAAAGAATTTCTCATTGGCTTTGGTTTTCCCTCAGAGGCAAGGGTCTCTCCTCAGCTTCTTTATAAAAAAAATGGAAATGGAAAGGGACATTTTTTCGTTAAGTAGAAATGTTATTTTTCAGGCATGGACTGTAGAGCAGAGTTAACATAATTCGCTGGTATAGCCGCGATCTCCGGACTGGATCGCGCGTTCCCAATCGCGGGTCGCCGACGATTCGGATCGGAGATACGGACGTTCCGGCGTTGTACAAGAATAGAGATAAAGAATGAAGTACAATACTTGAATGCGTTGATTCATGATTAATTCGCCTATTGAGTTGCTAGCTAAACTTGAAATTCTGGATCGTCGGAAGATATTAAGCCGAGAGAGAGAGAGAGAGAGAGAGAGAGAGAGAGAGAGAGAGAGAGAGAGTTCCTAATCGCCGGAGAATATAAAGCAGAAAATAGAGAGACTTCCCAATCGTCAGTAACATATCAAGAAGAGAGAGAGAGAGGAATCGTGGAGCGATTAACGAGATTGGAATTGTGGAAAAATCGATGAGAGTTTCTTGGTCAAACTCTCTTATCATTATCCTATTTCAGTGGCATAATAAAAACTCTATTGGTTAAGAGAAACTCTTAGTTATCCTTAGGTGGAAGCGAATGCTATCTTTTCTTCAGTCAGTTAATTTTTGAATCTTTCTTCAATGCCGTTAATTATTGAAACAGACGCTCAGGAAGTGGTAAACAGAACTATGGTTGGGGAGGAGCGGTGTAATGAATGGGGTAGTTTTACCAACAGCCGAAAGTTCTAATTGGAAGATGAAATGGTGGTGGCGTTCGGAGTGTCCGCAGATCTGCGAATTCGGTTGCTGATCATGTGGCGAAGAAGGGGCTAGCTGAAAAATGGTGGACTACATTTCTTACTGAACCCCCTGAGTTTCTATTTGCTATGTTGGACCAGGATGTTTTAGGAGCTGATCAAGTGTAGAAAGTAGGATGTATTTTGTTTTTTATGGTGTAGGTTTGTTTTGAGCTTATATGGTGCAGTGGGTAAGGTTCGATCCCCCACATTTTTTACGGGTTGGAAGCCTGAATTTAATGAACGCGGGGTTATGCCGCCCTATCACTGGGTAGGTTCTTTCAAAAAAAAAATTCCTTTTAGAAAAGTTTTTTGTAATTAAATAATAACATGAATTGCGAAAATTACATCCTAGTACAATTCCAAGAAGCAAATAAGTCTGATTTTCAAGGGCAAAAAAATAAAAATAAATGCATAGTGTTCATGGTAATCACATTTAATTAAATCATAAACATGACACTATAATATGACAATATGGCGTTAATAAAATAAAATTAATTTTAAACTCCGTCCGGCTATCTGAGAAACAATTTCGTTATGCTCAAACGATCCGAAGAAGCCTACCCCTAGCTAACCGAATTCTATAAGGTAGTATGAATTGCGATCCCGAATTACGTTCCCGTTCCAGAGCGCGCGATCTAGGTAACTTTGCTGTAGAGTTTAGGGAAATGCAACATATTGGCCAAAGATCTCTTCTCCCTCCTATACGCAACACAGAGCTCAACAAACCCTTACAACAATGTTACAACAACATCAAACCCTTACAACAACCCTGCTGACCGGGTTTTGAACCAAACACTTTTCGAGTGTCAGTACCTTAGTTGAAGGAGGTATCGTGTTATATGGATATACTATGTCTTTATAAAAGTATCGATGTAGATAAAAAACTATTAAAACAATAAGAGTAATGAAAGATCACGAATAGAGACACGTTTGCGAACAACCAGCACTCGTGTATGTATGAAGCGATTTATGCTATCAATGTCGCTCTAAATGCTCAGATTATCATTCAATGGTGCCATTCATTGAAAATTTAGAGTATTATAAAAAAGGACGTGCCTACGAAAATACCGATGTGGGAGGAGTTTTTCTTTCCTAATAAGGTCAAATGTCATCGTTAATCAATGTTGTCATATTTAATCAATAATACTACCCGGGTTCATGACGTTGTCCGGGGTGTCTTGAGTTGTTACAAGAAATTTCTTATGACTATATTGTCATCTACGGTGAGTTTGTTTTTGCGAAGGATCCTTTTAATATATCCCACTCTTCTCCCACCTAAGTGCAAAATTTGCAACATGATACATTAACTTGGTATGATTACATTGTTGTGGAACCCTAACATCTCTCGTTCCTACCTAAAGTATGGTTATGATATTAATATACTCTCATCAGATATACATAATTATCACAAAATCATAGAAGAGAACCAATAAGAGTAACTACAGATAAATACAAAACTTATTTCTAAAGAAAGGGTCGATTCAAGTTCCAAAAGGAAAGAACAAACGAAAAAAAAGAAAAAAAACGAGCTCTTACCAAATCTAGAGCTATCGAATATCGCTACACTCCAGGCAAACATAAAGAAAAGTCAGACGAACGCAGAAACATAAGAGTCATATTTATAAGGAATGCTACATGGACAAATTTTTGACATATATGTATATATAATTTCCTAATGTAGTAAAAACAAACTTTACTGAGAAAATGCTAAAGCCTTAGGAAACATTGACTCCTAATCAAAATAACTAAAACTATAAATTATGTATAAAATTCTATCGGTTTAGAATTATTCGGCATTAAAACTTAATGAAGTATTGATTTATTAGACGTGTGTCCATGCGAATATACAATTTGGTTATTCTATTTGCCGTTAAAATTTTAGTTCACCATTTTTTTCAGCCGATTTTTTCTAGATTTTCAGCTAATACCAAACAAGGCCTGAAGCTCCTTCATCTGCAACATTGAATGATTGAAATCAATATCATCTGCAATATTAAATGTTTGAATCCAATATCACCATGATGGAGTAAACGTTGTTAAAAGTACTTGTTCAGTCAACTTTTTAATGGGTGCATGGTAGTTATGGTAGCTTTGTAGTGGATTAGAGAACCACTCCTTTTTTCATTGGCTCTGTCTCTCTCGCTCAGAGGCAGAGGGTTTCTCATTGGCTTTGGTTCTCTCTCAGAGGCAAGGGTCTCTCCTCAGCTCCTTTATGAAAAATTGGCTATTGAAAGGAACAGTTTTTCTTTGAGAAGAAATGTTCTTTTTCAGGCATGGACTGTAGAGTTCAGGGAACTGCAACATATTGGCCAAAGATCTCTTCTCTCTCCTATACGCAATCTGAGAGCTCATCAAACCCTTACAACAACATCAACACTTACAACAATCCTGTTGACCGGGTTTTGAACCAAATGATTTTCTAGTGTCAGTACCTTACTTGAAGGATGTATCGTGGTATATGGATATACAATATGTTTGTAAAAGTATCGATGTGGATCAAAAACAATTAAAACAAAAAAGAGTGATGTAAGGTTTGTAGGTATCACGACATATGCATATACAATGTCTTTGTAAAAGTATCGATGTAAATAAAATACAATTAAAACAAAAGAGTGATGCAAGATCACGAACTCGAGATCAATTAACAGTAGAGGCACATTTGCGAACAATTAACGCACGTGTATTTATAAAGAGCCTTATGCTATCAATGCTCTCCCTCAATGCTCAAATTATCATTCTATGATGAATGATGTCATTCATTGAAAATTTAGAATATTATAACAAAAAATATGCCTACAAAAATATCAATGTGGGAGGAGTTGTGCATACCCAATACAATCACGTGTCATCTTTAATCAATGTCGTCATCTTTAATTAATAATACTTCCTGGGTTCATGACGTTTTCCAAAGTGTCTTGAGTTGTTAGTAAAAACTTCTTATAACAATGTTGTCATATACTGTGTGTTTATTTTCTGAGAAAAATCCCACAAATATCTCCCATTCATCTCACACCCCAGTGCAAAATTGGCAACATGATATATTCAATTGGCATGTTTGCATTATTGTGAAAGAAAAGTGGGAAACGAGTGAGAATTGGTGGGATCCCTAACATTTCTCTTTTTATTCTACCTAAATCATGGTTATGTTATTTTAAAAATACCCTCATCAGATTTATACAATTATCACAAAAATATAGAAGAGCAACTAGGAGAGCAACTACAGACAACTACAAAACTTATTTTCAAAGAATGGGACGATTCAAGTTCCAAACGGAAAGAACAAAATTCAAAAAAGAAGAAAAAAATGAGCTCTTACAAAATCTAGAATTATCGAAAATGGCAAGGCTCCAGGCAAACATACGGAAAAGTCAGACCAACGCAGAAACGTAAGAGCCTTACTTCTAAGGAATGCTACATGGATTTTTTTTTGACATATATGTATACATAATTTCATAATGTAGTAAAAGAAAACTTTTCTATGAAAATGCTAAACCCGTAGAAAACAATGACCCCTAATCAACATAACTAAAACTATAATTTTGTCTAAAATTATCTCTAAAATTATGTCTGTTTAGAATTATTCAGCATCTAAACTTTACGAAGTATTGCTTTATTAGATGTGTGTCTATGAAAATACAATATTGGTTATTCTATTTTCTGTCCCAATTCCTATTCACCATTTTTCAGCCATTTTTTTTAGATTTTCAGCTGATACCAAACAAGGCGTGGAGCTCCTTCATCTGCAACATTGAATGTTGAAAACCAATATCATCTGAAATATTAAATATTTTAAACCAATATCACCATGTTGGAGTAAACGTTGTTAAAAAGCTCCTCACGGAGTCAACTTTTTAATGGGTGTGTGTGGTAGCTGTGTTAGCTTTGTAGTGGATTAGAGCAACACTCTTTTTCTCATTGGCTCCGTCTATCTCCCTCGGAGGCAAAGGTTTTATCATTGGTTTTAGTTCTCCCTCAGTAGCAATTGTGTCTCCTCATCTCCTTTATGAAAATCTGGCAACTGAACGGGACATTTTTTCTTTAAGAAGAAAGGTTCTTTATAAGACACTGAATGTTGAGTTGAGGGAACTGCAACATCTTGGCCAAAGATCTCTTCTCCCTCCTATACACAACCCCAAAGCTCATCAAAAACTTACAAAAACTTTACAACAACATCAAACCTTTACAACAACCCTATTGACATAGTTTTGAACCAAACACTTTTCGGGTGTCAGTACCTTATGAAAGTGTGAGTGTTCAGGTCGTAATACAGCTAATATACTCTAGAAGGGGGGGGGGTGTTGAATAGAGTATGCCAACTTTTTGCAAAACTTGCTAGGAGGATGAGATCTTGTGAAAACTCGTGAAGTTCAAGGCCTTAAAAACAAGTTCAAGCCCTTGGAAGTAGTGCAGTTTGTTCAAAAGCAGATAAGCCTTTTTCAAGGCCTTGAAAACAAGTGCAAACCCTTTAAAAACAGACAGTTTTGTGTGCTGAAGAAACTATGAAATGAATGAACTGTAAATGCAAGAGACAAGAGATTTATAGAGTTCATTCCACTTGGACCTACGTCTCTACCTCAGTTAGATCCCTGCAAGATTTCAACTCAATTCTTATTAATCAAAAGCTAAGCCCTAGATCTCAAGCACAGAGAATTGCCTTACTCTGTTACAGCATGTGGCTTTCCCAACCTATCTAGTACCTGATCCAGCTAACTGATTTACTAAGAATTCTATATTGTTCACTTTGAACAATCCTTGATAATGGAGGTAGAAGAATTACATAAATGATCTACCAAGAAAAGCACAATACAGAAGAACACTTAGAGTTTAGAAATTGCAGTGAAATATGCAGTGATCTTCTGTGAATGGATTGGAAGATTGATGAACTTCTTTGATGCTTGTCAATCCAGAACTCTTTCTCTCTTTTTTCCCGTTGAATGTTGTGTCTTGTTGCTTCAGAATTGAGCTCTTAGAAACTTCAAACAGCTCTGAATATCTTCCCAGATTTTCAGCAACAAATCTCCTATTTTGTAGGCAACAAATTTTGACTCTTTGACAATCTTCTCCAACGGTTAAGTGATCACAATCTTCAGAGATAATGTCGTGATCTTTTATTTTAAAAGGTTGAGAATATGTCAAGTCATTCAGATCAAACACAAAATCATCTTCTTGAATATTTCCTTCCCTGCATAAGTCAGATTAGGAAACAATCTCTGCAAACTTTAGGAAATAAAATCTCCTGCAAACACAAAGTCAAATAGATGATATGTTATGTTTAAACGAGATAGGATGCTTTGTGTTTCATCATCAAATAACAATAAATCAAATATATGGAGGATAGAAGAGAAATCAACTCAGAGAGTTTCCAAAAACCTCCCCCTGAGAATGTTCACATAGGTTAAAAAGTTTCAAGGTTTTGAATCCAGTTTCAAGGCCTTGAAACTATTTTCAAGCCTATGAGAACTGATTCAAGGATTTGAAATCTAGTTCAAGGCCTTGAAATAGTCAGAATATTTCAAGCCTTGCACAACCTGATCTTTCAATCTCCCCCTTGATGGAAGACAAAACCAACATTTGTTTGATCCTTTAGTCTCTGCAAAAATACTGGTTAGTTCACAATTTATAATAACACAGTAATTCCAAAAATATCAAATTTATTCAATTTTCCAACATAAAATAAAAAGCTCAGCAAATTGCAAATAACACCTAAAAAGATAGAGAGGATGTTGGATGAAGTGTCTGGAAAATTTTGAAAACTTAAAAAAACTTTAAGAAGAGAGAATGGGGAAGAAAGAGTAGACAAGATTAAGGGATTGTGTCTTCATCTCCATCTTGATCTCCTTCTTCTTTCTCACTGTCTTCAGCATCAGTCTTGTCCTACACTTCCTGTTCCTCTTCATTCTCACCAGCTACAGTTACTTCTTCAGTATTGTCATTTGTAGCAGCCTTTGAAGATTTCTTCTTTTTCTTTAAAGTAATTAGCAGATCATCTGAGTCAGGACTATTGACTTCATCTCCTTCATGTGAAGCTTGTTCTGCCACCTGCTTTCCTTTATCTGAGACTGGAGCAACTTCTTCCTGGTTTGAATGTTCACTAGGCAGATCCTTGTCAGAGTCTCCTTTCTTTGTACCTTCATCACCCTCGGGAACATCAAGCAATGTCATGCTTCTAAAGATGCTTTCCACCATGTACTTGACTTGCCCCATATCAAATTCAAGTCCATAAACAGTTTATTTTATGTCCTCCATAACCAATTCCAAACCATCAAGTCTCTGATTGTCTGTAGACTGAGAAGTCTGACTTGAAGTGGGAGTCAAGGTCTTGGGCTTAAGAAACTTCTTTGCACCAGTTCTTCTTCAGTCAAATCTGAGTATAACTTCCAAGTTTTTTGCCTTAGTTCTTACCACTCCAATCTTCTCAAAAGCTTTCTCACTAAGCATTCCAAAACCAGAAGTAACTGATTCCTATCCACCAGTTGGAATCTTAAAGTGTTCAAAGAACAAAGTGAGCAGATTTGCATAGGGTAGAGGGTGTTTCCTTTGACTGGTAAGGCTAAAGAGCATATGTTCAATCACTAGTTTGGGAAGATCAATCTCATAGCCATGCATAACCAGATACATGATGTGAAACATCTTCTCAGTTACTAATTCTCTAGAATGCTCTCTGGGAAAGATACACCTAACCAAAATGGTGTGAAGGACCTTGGCTTCAACATTTAACACTGAATGTGTTAACTGTTTGGCTGAGGAGGAAATGTTTGGAAGAAAGAACTCATCTTTGGCTAGCTTCAGGGTTTGTGTCTTTGGTGGATGATTGCTAGTGTCATACCTCTTGGGACAGCCTAGCACAATGGCGAAATCAGAGTGGTCCAATTCAATTTCTATCCCAGCAACTCTAGATTTGATCACTAAGTGTGCAAATCTCTTAACTTGAGACAAGTTCAGGTAGAAGAGTCTAGTGAGTCTAGGGTAGGCTAATTCTTTTGGGTTCAGCATAGACCACAGAGAGCTCTTCTTTAACAAAGAGATGCACTTAAGTTTCATGTGTTCCACCATATGCATATTGATCATACTACATAAACCAATAGATCTGGAAGCAAAACCATCTAACCACTGACCTTTGGATATGTTTGAGACAAACCAAGTCTCATCAGGAGTTGTGTTCTTTGTTGAGGTTTTTGAATAGATCTGAAAGGCCTTTTCCAAGTGATCTTCTGGCTGTTCTTCTGTCACCTTTCCTTTCTATTTTTTTGCTTGAGTTTCCTTCTTTTTCAGCTTCTTTGAAATAGTGATCTCTGTTTCAAATTGCTTCTCCGTAACAGCCTTCTCTTTCTGCTTCTTCTTCTTTTCTGAAGAGGAAGTTGTAACCTTCTTGACTTTCTTCTTGGGTGGAGGAAGATCTGGAACTGCCTCTACACTAGGAGTTCTAGAGCTAGAGTCTCCACTGACTTCTTGGACTTCATCCACTGCTGCATTTATTTTCTTCTCTGAACCAGGTTTTGATCCTCCTGCCATCTTGATTCTGTCTGATGTTCTCCTTGTGCTCATTAGGGTTTGGGAGAAGAATAGAGAGAGGTAGGAATGATACGGAGAGAAGAGAATAAGATAAATATTGAGAGAGTTTGAGTTTCAAAAGGAAACAAGAATATTTCTCTGATCTCAAAAGATTTGCAATAATCAGAGAGAATTCAAATCTTTTATGCCGTTGGAAAATAAAATATTCTAATACTATTTTTGGCTAAAACAGATTTTTGAAAAAGGTAGGGGCTATATTAAGCAAATATCTACAGAGATATCACCCAATACAGAAAGATCCATGTTTATTGACTACTAGTATAGCAGACTTATTTTCAAGGCTTTGAAAAGGTTTTCAAGGTCTTGAAACGCTGTAATATTGCAACAGATAAAATCAAAGCTTTGAAGTGATTTTCAAGGCTTTGAAAATCAGTTCAAACATTTGAAAACACATACAATTTACCTTTATTTACCTGATGCTCCCCCTAAACCAATACATCTTTATTTAGCATTCCCAATTCCAATCTTAGAGCTTAGAATCTTTCATCTGCTAATGGTTTAGTGAAGATATCTGCAACTTGCATATTAGTAGCAACAAATTCAAGAACAATATCACCTTTCTCAGCATGATCTCTGATGAAATGGTGTCTGACATCAATGTGCTTGGTTCTTGAATGTTGAACTGGATTCTTTGTAATTGAAATTGCACTGGTGTTATCACACTTGATAGGTATGCTTCTGAAATCAAATCCAAGGTCTCTTAGCTGTTGAGAAATCCATAGTACTTGTGAGCAACATGCTCCTGAAGCTATATATTCAGCTTCAGTTGTTGATAGAGCAACTGAGTTCTGTTTCTTGGAATGCCAACTGATCAAGGATGATCCAATAAATTGGCAAGTTCTTTCAGTGCTTTTCTTATCAACTTTGTAACCTGCAAAGTCAGCATCTGAAAATCCATGCAATGAAAAGTTAGAATGTCTTGGATACCAAAGCCCTATGTCTTTGGTACCTTCGAGATATCTGAATATTCTCTTTACAACAGCCAAGAGTGATTCTTTTGGATCAGATTGAAATCTAGCACACATACATACACTAAACATAATATCCGGTCTGCTTGCTGTGAGATAGAGTAATGATCCAATCATACCTCTATACTCTTTCACATTGACACTCTTACCAGATTCATCCTTGTCTAAGGACAATGTAGAACTCATATGAGTCTTGGCTTCCTTACATTGAGCCAAGTTATATTTTCTTAACAAGTCTCTTGTGTATTTTCTTTGATGTAGAAATATGCCCTTCTTCAACTGATGTATTTGAAGTCCTAGGAAGAAGTTCAGCTCTCCCATCATGCTCATTTCAAATTCCCTGCTCATAAGACTTGAGAATTCTCTGCATAATTGATCATTAGTAGCTCCAAACAAGATATCATCAACATAGATCTGAACTACAAGCAAATCTTTCTCCTGAGTCTTTATGAAAAGAGTCTTGTCTACTAGTCCTCTTTTGAGATCATTTTCAATCAAAAACTTTTACAGTCTTTCATACCAAGCTCTTGGAGCTTGTTTTAAACCATAAAGAGCTTTGTCAAGTTTGTAGACATGATCTGGAAAATTGTCATTTTCAAAACCAGGAGGTTGTGCTACATAAACTTATTCTTGTAAGTAGCCATTTAAGAAAGCACACTTCACATCCATTTGAAATAATTTCATGTTCTTGTGAGATGCAAAGGCAAGTAAAATTCTAATTGCTTCTAACCTGGCAACTGGAGCAAAATTTTCCTCATAATTAATACCTTCTTCTTGGTTGTAACCTTGAGAAACTAACCTTGCTTTGTTTCTGATCACTTTGCCACTTTCATCCAACTTATTTCTAAACACCCATCTGGTACCAATGACGGACTGGTTTGTAGGTGGAGGAACCAGGTTCCACACCTTATTTCTTTCAAAGTCATTGATTTCACTTTGCCTAGAAATGATCCAGTCTGCTTCTTGTAATGTTTCTTTCACAGTTTTTGGTTCTACAAGAGAGATAAAAGCATTAAAAGCACATTATTTCTTCAACTGTGATCTAGCTTGTGTACCAGTGGTTGGATCTGAAATGTTATTGTCAACTGGATGAGATGAGATATATTTGAATCTCTTTCTTGGAGACCAGGGTTCAGGTTCTCCATAAATCTTCTCTGGTCTTGAAGTAGTGGCTTTGTCACTTGTACCCTTCTTATCATCTTTTTCAAGGCTTTGAGGCTTATTTTCAAGGACTTGAGCACCATTTTCAAGGTCTTGAAAATGTCTTATGTTTTCTTCTGAACCTTTCTTGAATCCCACTAGATTCTCAGTTTCTTCCTCTGATTCATGATTGTTCAAATTCAAGTCTACAAAACTTTCACTCAAAGAACCATCATAGCTTTCATAAAAAATAACATGAATACTTTCTTCAACCAGTTTGGTTCTTTTATTGTAGACTCTATAAGCTTTGCTATTCAGAGAGTAACCAAGAAAGATACCTTCATCACTCCTTGCATCAAACTTACAAAGATTGTCTTTTCCGTTGTTATGGACAAAGCATGTACATCCAAAGGGCCTGAAGTATGAAATATTTGGCTTTCTCCCTTTGAACAGTTCATAGGGGATCTTCTTCAGAATAGGTCTGATCAAGCACCTGTTAAGTATATAGTTTTTTGTATTCACAGCTTCTGCTCAATAATGTTTTGGCAATTCGTTTTCAAGAAGCATTGTCCTTGACATATCTTCAAGAGTCCTGTTCTTTCTTTCAACAACACCATTCTGTTGAGGAATCTTGGAGAAAAAAAGTTGTGAGTAATACCATGCTTATCACAGAAGAAATCAAATTATAATTGATCAAATTCTCTACCATTATCACTTCTAATTGAAGCCACATGTAGGTTTTTCATAGTTTGAAGTTCTCCGCAAAGCTTTAAAAATTCAGAGAGGGCTTCAGATTTTTCTCTGAGAAACATAACCCAAGTATATCTAGAAAATCATCCACAACAACTAGCATATACCTTTTACCTTTTGGAGTAGGAGTTCTCATAGGACCACAGAGATCCATATGAAGCAGTTCAATAGGTCTAGTTGTACTTACAAACTTCTTTGTCTTGAAGGAACTTCTGGTCTGTTTGCCTTGAGCACAAGCTTTGCACATTTCATCTTCTTTGAACTTGATGGATGGCAATCCTATTACCAAGTCTTTGGAAATCAACTTGTTCAAAGTATGTAAATTGATATGACCAAGCTTCCTATGCCAAAGATTTGAATCCTCTTTCAAGGCCTGCAACTCTGTTAGTCCGAAAACTTTTACCTGCAACTCTGTTAGTCTGAAAAGTATAAACATTGTTTGATCTTAAGGCTGTGAGAATGCAATCTCATGATTTCTCATTTTGCACTACACACTTCTCTTTATCAAAGATAACTTTGTTACCATTGTCACAAAGCTGAGATACACTAAGCAAGTTATATTTCAAACCTTAAACTAGATATACATCAGAAATAGAGTTTTCAGAATTTGTACCAACTTTACCAATACCAAGAATATTGCATTTGCCTTTTTCACCAAATGTAATTGATCTTTCTGATTGGTCTTTCAATTCTAAGAATAGAGATCTCTTTCCACTCATATGTATTGAGCAACCACTGTCCATAAACCACTTCTGTTCTTTGGTGACACCGTGCAAACACCAATCACTACCTTACCCTGCTGTTAGACCAAGTGTCGAATTTGAATTCATATTCATGATCAACCATGTTAGGTGGTCTAATCCCTTTAGGAACCCAAATCTTCTTAACTTGTCATTTGATTTGAAAAGGAAAAGTGTTCCTCATTATGTGAATGTATCTTCTTCTGAAAGGACAAGTCAACTTAACATGATCAGTTTTACTGCAGTAATGACATTTAGGAGAAGTTTTGTTTCCAGCCTTCACAAATCTGGTATTGTTCTTTCTTGGAAAGTTTGGATTGAATCCGATACCATCTTTTTGAAATGACTGTGGACTTCCTCCAAGAATCAAGTTCAACTTGTGTTCTGATCCAGCAAGCTTAAATTTGACCAATTCAGATTCTTGAAGTTTCTCAGTAAGAGTAGTCTTTTGTTTATCTAATTCATCAACTTGATGTTTTAGATTGACAAGGCTGTTACTCATCACATAGTTCTCAGTGACTACTTCATTGACTTGTGTTTTCAAGGCTTTGAAACTGGTTTTTAAGGCCTTGAAATCACTGTTAGTTTTCTTCTGAGAGATTTCAAGATTCTGATTTAGACAAACAAATTGTAAGTTCTCTTGTGCTTGCTCATGAACTTTTTCTTTCAAAAGTTTGATCTCTTTCAGATAATCTTCTTCATTTAAAAGCATTGTTCTGAGATAATCTGAAGAGCATCTTTTGATTTTGAAATCAGACAGTTTACCATTACCTCAATGTTCTTTTCTGAACTTTCATCATGCTTGGCCATTAAACATAGATTGACATGTTCTTCTTCTGATTCAGATTCACTTGAACTATCTGAATCACTCCATGAAGCTATCATAGCTTTCTTTATTCTGTCATGGTCTTTCTTTTGAAAGATCTTGCTTTTCTTGTGTGGACAATCTCTTATCAAATGCCCTGCATCTTCACATTCAACGCAGTTCATAACCTTTGATTTACTTTGTGAAGAAGACTTACCTTTGTAGTCCTTGCTACTGGATGATCTATACCTTTCTCTGTTGAAGTCTCTGTTTCCAAAGTTTTTCTTCATTTTGAGAATTCTTGTCAATGATTTGGAAATCAGGGAAATTGGATCTTCATCGTCACCATCCTCAGTTTCAAGGCTTTGAGTTCTCTCATTTTCTTTGGCTTTGAGAGCTAAGTTCTTGAAACTTTCTGGTAGCTCTCCATCAGCTTCATTCATAGATATTTCATGTGTCAGAAGCTTCCCTTGTAAGACATCAAGTTGTAGAGTTGAGAGATTCTGAGCTTCTTCATTGGAAAAATATTTTTCCAGTGAATCAAGGTTGTTAACAATGTCTGTGAATCTCTTGAACATGTATCTGATGGACTCATCTGCATTCATCTTAAACAGCTCATATTGCCTGAGATAGATGTTGATCTTGGTTTGCTTCACTTGACTGGTTCCTTCAAAAGTGACCACAAGTTTATCCCATATTTCTTTGGCAGTAGTGCAGCCTGAAACCATGTTGAATTCATCTGTACTAAAAGCACAATATAAGATGTTAATAGCTTTGTAATTCAGAAGAAGAGAGTAAGTCTTCAGATTTGGAAGTTCTATTCCCATCTTTCTCTGTATAGAAAGTGTAAGGTCCATTCTGAATAATGATCCAAAACTCTATGTCTTGTTCAATGATGAACATTTTCATCAAGGCTTTCCAGTGAGCAAAATTTTCTCCACAGAATAGAGGAGGTCTGTTAGAAGCTCTTCCTTGTGAGAAACCACCATCACCTGCAGTACTCATGATCACCAGATGGTTAAATATATACAGTGATACAAGCTCTGATACCAATTGAAAGTGTGAGTGTGCAGGTGTTAATGCAGCTAATATACTCTAGAAGCGGGGGGGGGGGGGGGGGGGGAGTTGAATAGAGTATGCCAACTTTTTGCAAAACTTGCTAGGAGGATGAGATCTTGTGAAAACTAGTGAAGTTCAAGGCCTTGAAATCAAGTTCAAGCCCTTGGAAGTAGTGCAGTTTGTACAAAGCAAATAAGCCTTTTTCAAGGCCTTGAAAACTAGTTCAAACCCTTGAAAAACATATAGTTTTGTGTGCTCAGAAACTATGAAAATGAATGAACTGTAAATTCAAGTGACAAGAGATTTATAGATTTCAGTCCACTTGGACCTACGTCTCTACCTCAGGGATTAGATCCCTGCAGGATTTCCAACGCAATTCTTATTAATCAAAAGCTAAGCCCTATATCTCAAGCACAGAGAATTGTCTTACTCTGTTACAACTTATGGTTTTCCCTAACCTATCTAGTACCTGCTATAGCTAACTCATTAACTAAGAATTCTCTATTGTTCACTTTGAACAATCCTTGAGAATGGAGGTATAAGAATTACGGAAATGATCTACCAATAAAGCACAATACAGAAGAACACTTAGAGTGTAGAAATTGCAGTGAAATATGCAGTGATCTTCTGTGAATGGGTTGGAAGATTGATGAAATTCTTTGATGCTTGTCAATCCAGAACTCTTTCTCTCTTTTTTCTCGTTGAGTGTTGTGTCTGGTTGCTTCACAATTGAGCTCTATTTAAACTTCAAACAGCTCTGAATATCTTCCCAGATTTTCAGCATCAAATCTCCTATTTTGTAGGCAACATATTTTGACTCTTTGGCGATCTTCTCCAACGGTTAAGTGATCAAAATATTCAGAGATAATTTCGTGATCTTGTATTTTAAAAGGTTGAGAAGCTGTCAAGTCATTCAGATCAAATACAAAATCATCTTCTTAAATATTTCCTTCCCTGCATAAGTCAGATTAGGAAACAAACTCTGCTAACTTTAGGAAATAAAATCTCCTGCAAACACAAAGTCAAATAGATGATATACTATGTTCAAACGAGATAGGATGCTTTTTCTTTCATCATCAAATAACAATAAATCAAATATATGGAGGATAGAAGAGAAATCAACTCAGAGAGTTTGCAGAAAAATCGTCCTGAGAATGTTCACACAGGTTAAGCAGTTTCAAGGTTTTGAATCCAGTTTCAAGGCCTTGAAAATAGCTATTTTCAAGCCTATGAGAACTGATTGAAGGCTTTGAAAGATGGTTCAAGGCCTTGAAATAGTCAGACTATTTCAAGCCTTGCACAACCTGATCTTTCACCTTACTTGAAGGAACTATCGTGGTATATGGATATACAATGTCTTTATAAAAGTATCGATGTGGATCGAAAACAATTAAAAACAAAAAGAGTGATGCAAAGTTCGTGGGTATCACGGTATATGCGTATACAATGTCTTTGTAGAAGTATCGATGTTGATAAAAAAAATTAAAAACAAAAATAGTGATGTAAGATCACGAACTTGGGATCAATTAACAGTAGAGACACATTTGCGAACAATCAACGCTCGTTTATGATAAAGAGCCTTATGCTATCAATGCTCGCTCTCAATGCTCCAATTATCATTCTAGGATGAATAGTGCCATTAATTTAAAATTTAGAGTATTATAAAAACAATGTGCCTACCAAAATACCGATGTGGGAGGAGTTGTGCTTACCCAATTAGGTCAGGTGTCATCTTTATCGTTGTTGTCAACTCTAATCAATAATACTTCCTGGGTTCATGACGTTGTCCATGGTGTCTTGAGTTGTTTCTAAAAACCTCTTATGCCAATGTTGTCATCTGCGGTGTGTTTGTTTTCTGAAAAGAGATCCCACCAATATCTCCCACTCATCTCCCACCCAACTGTAAAATTGGCAACATGATATATTAACTCGGAACGATTGCATGCTTGTGAATGGAAAATGGGAAACGAGTGAGAATTGGTGAGATCCCTAACATTTCTCTTTATTTTCTATCTAAAGTATGGTTATGATATTCTAGATCATGCGCTCATCAGATATACATAATTATCACAAGAATATAAAAGAGAAACTAGGATAGCAACTACAGACAAATACGAAACTTATTTTCAAAGAAGTTTTCGATTCAAGTTCCAAAAGGAAAGAATAAACGGAAAAAAGAAAAAGAAAAACGAGCTCTTACCACAGCTTCCGCAATAAAAATAGGTAACATTCCAGAACAGCTTCATCAACATGAACATCTTCATCATCTGCAGCCTCAACAGTTGCATTATGTTCATTCCTCCCATTTTACACGTGCATAAACATAGAGTGCATTAGTATCAAGATGGCATCCAAATATTAAAATGTGAAGACAAAGATAGTTTTAAAGTTTTTCTTCTAAAAAATCGCACAAAGATTTTTGATTTTAATGGCACAAATTTGATGACTCAGAATTTTTCAAGTACCAGCAACAAAATGGGGAGTGAGCTTGATGACAGTTTAGTGCATTTGGACTACAATAAAGGATTGTGACTAAAATGGGAGAACTAATAGATGTGAAGCCAAGATATTCTAGTAACAAAATAGGCCCATTGAAAGTGGACATTGAAGAAATCAAGAATATTAAATTCCAGAGGAGGGAGACAATTACAACACTTACAGGTAATACAAGTACTAGTTTTTTTTATGATTATTAACACTCTCAGATTGACACAATTATCACTGAGTAGTTATATTAATAATGCAAATAACAGGAGCATAACTCATCACTTTTGAACTTAAACCTAGTTACAACAAGAGTTCAATACATACAAGTTTCTCGATTAATGCATTAAACTAACAATATGTTCATTTTGAGTTTTCCAGCAATTGTAAACGTTACTTTTTTCATTTAATACATTTTTATATTGACTACTACCTTTGTTTCGCCATAATATTTCTAGTGCACTATTGGCAAAGTTGGAGCAACTAGTGATATTTGGGCTATTGGAGAGAACTGGCTAATCCAAGAGCAAGCGGACAAGAGGATTCAAGGCAAGGTGGTGATTTGTTGGGGAATCAAGGTGCCTTGAATATACTTGGGCTTGGCGAGGAGTTGGCGACAAAGTGGGGCAAAGAAACGGGCCAAACGGAGGAGCAAGACGAAGACAACAAGTCGGGGATCCGTTGTCCGTTCGTGCGAACACTCCGAGTGTTCATACGAACACTGTTTGTGTTGGCGACGAAGTGGGGCAAAGAAACGGGCCAAACGGAGGAGCAAGACGAAGACAACAAGCCGGGGATCCGTTGTCTGTTCGTGCGAACACATCGGGTGTTCGTACGAACATAATCCTGGAGGCAGCCAAATTATTTCCTTGTTGGTTTCTAGCTCGGTTTTGGTATTTCTTTGGGCACAAGCTGTATTGTAGTCCCTACACAGTGTGAGTTGTATTCGTGGGTTTCTCTCAATGGATTTTTTCTGATCGTGGAGGTAGCTAGCTCACGCTAGTGAACCACGTTATATCGTGTGTGTTCTTGTGTTCTTGTTTCATCGTTTTCATCGTTCTCTAAGCTTTGCCCAGATTATAACATGAATTCTAGGCCAGCGATAGTGAGACTACTTACCTCCTCAAACACTTAGTCATTGTATGGAGTTGTACCATTTAATTGTGATCAGAAGACTACTTACCTCCTCAAACACTTAGTCATGTATTGTTCCAAATTGTTGGGTCATACCAACCTTATCCTTCTTCAGTTGAATGGCGGTGTATGAACACTATAATCTCTTGATACTGCTAATGACCTCTTGCGAGTACAAAACAATTCTAAGCCAAGTTAAAACCGCATGTCAAAAGGCTATGCAGTCATCAATTTCCGAGTTAAATGTTGGTTGGAATCGAAATATTTTTAACTTCTAGCTTCGTCTTCTGTATTGTGGTGGGACATGGCGGTAAATGTTTGGGTGCCATTCCATCAAGGAGATTATTTTTTTATGTCAAAATTTTTGCTTATGTGGCTATCTCATCCCTGTCTGATGTTACCTGTTAGTTGTTAATATCATGTTGGGGATATTTTCTTTGCAAACAAGTTAGGTTTCACAGGACTACCCGTTTACGGTGTTCATTTGCTGCTTTGGCTCCAGCTGCGTACTGTGTTCCTTGGGTTCGCATAGCTGGTATATTTCTAGCTGCTAAGAGTCCTGATCCTCAGGTAAGCATGTACTTATATTCGTTTCAACATAAGAGTGTCTTGCTGCAGTTTATTTTCGTGCAGAGCTCTTGTGTGGCTCGATGATACTGAAAGGAGTAGTTTTGTTCTTATTCTATGGTAGCATCTTTCTGATATGTCTTTGAGAAAATTATCCCAACTCCCTGGTAATTATTGTATCTATTAACCTATGTATGCTTCTGGTATCCTTTTGGTCGCTTGCATATTGTGTGTTGTGGCATCGTTGTACAGAATGAATATAGGTGTGGGACTGTGGGCTTAGTTTCAGGATATTCACTTGATCAGCAGCAATGCACTGCAGCATTTCCCCAAACGGCATGGGCATGAATATGGAATTCTAATCAACAAAAGATTACCTGAAACTACTACCCTTAAACTGGTGAACACGAGCATCCACCAGTTTGAAGTCTACAACTGGTTGTGACCTAAACAAAATCAGAACAAAACCACCCATTAATCTTATCTGCTCACAACCCAGAAAGATGAATCCCATAGAGAAAACACAAGTACTAATAAAAGAGCTATAACTTCACCTAGCAGCGGCCAGATTTGTAAGAAGCCTCTCTGAATCTTTAAACATCCAATTTGTTTGCATTTAGGATGCATATATTGATTTTTGTAGCAGTAACTGGTACTTTGCGCTTGCTTTTAACAGATTCAAAACTTCACTAGCCTTCTAACTTCTCTATAAATTTGTTTGGGACTAACTGTACGTTGTGTGCACCATCCTTTGTTCTCAGAAAGTAAGTTGTATCTTTAGATCCATTTCTTCTTTTGCTATAATGTATTAAAATGCTTATTTTTCTCTGTGATTTATTGCTTCATTTAATTGCGTGACTGGCAAAGTAACGTAGGGCAAGATAATAAATCTATTACCAAATAATGGTTACGAGTGTCGAGACATGAACTGTAATCCTCTACTGCTATATTACATAACCACTAAATCTCATATACAACATAGGTATACTGAATACAGTCATATACAAATACAACAGTTTGCATGTCAAATTATTCCTGCTCCTTGTTTCTGCAACCCGAGTTCTTTTATTGTGGTTGCCTCATGCCATCCTTGATTCCTTATACCCCCAATGCACCGCAACAGTCTTCAATATTCAAAGTTTGATATAACAATGCCTTATCTCAAAATGCCTACTTACTATGTTATTTTTCTCCCAATTTGCAGGAAGAACATCCGCTTCCAAACAAGTGGTTTACATAACGCCTCCAACGCCTTCCATTGTTCAGCAGCGGAAACTCTTGTACAACCTACATTTCATGTATCTACTCGATGTATAACCTACCACCATCCAACGCCTGAGTAGCATACTCGATGCACGTATAACTTGCACGCAACACTACAATTCAAAGACAGATTGATTTTACATTACTACTTCACCGCAATGTATTCATTCAATGTTGTCCATATATAACATTTCCCATTTTCCGAATCAAAGCTACCCCTCAAAGCTACCGGTAAAACTAGTATATAATAAATAGTCACAAGACATCCATAGCTTTTGTACTATTTTCATTCAAAGGCTCGTTTCCGATTGTTTAAGGTTATCGTTACTCTACTTTTATCGCCTAATCATTTTCGTGCAATACACGAACTGTTTGCTAGTAAAGCTGTAGTCGAGGGTATCCTTTCAAGGATAAGAAAGTAACCGCTTCTGCAATGTATATTCCCCCATTTGTAAAACCCTACCCCACCAAGATACTAATTGTAACCAGCAACCACCTTGCTTCTGAAACGGGAAACTTGGGACTTAAGATGATGCTAAAAAAGATACAGCCACAATATTATTCTCCACAAAAGGATAAAAAATAACAAACAACTAAAGTAGATATTCCTATGGCAAAACGCTGTAGCGATCAGTGGAGCTAGAAATGAGATAACAAAATGGGTCCACTTTTGGTGGTGCATATAGCAATACGCCAAGTCGCCAACTACTCATTAGTGTGATTTCGAAATATGAACCTTTTTTAGGATGATGATAGGGGATACAAGATGAGGCATTTACAGAGAATCGATAAGTGGTAAGTTAAGGTTGCCTTGTGGACGACTCTAGGGATGAATATTTAGTCCGTGAAAAGATATATTTATATATTTCACCTCTTTTTGATTTTTCAAGTGGCCTAGTTTACTAGAACAATCAAAGTCTATGCACAAACTCTAAGTTCACACGATTTTTATAAGTGGCATAGTTTTATTTTATTTTATTTTGAGATGGGTCCTTGTTTGCAGATCTTGAGCGTCTGTGGTTGCCAAAAACTGTAGAATTAACTGTTTAGAAATATAAAGATAGAGTAGAATGACTTAGAGTAGACCTTCAGCTTCCGCACATCTTAAATATAGTCAGAAATTATTAGTCATTTAGGACCAACGCCGTTACATCTAGATATAACCACCCTCTTTGGCTTCGAAAGCTTTGAAAGCAGAATTAGTAGATAGCTATAAGCCTATAACGGTAATTCAGCAGATCTTTAGCTTCCTTCAAAACGTAATTGAATAAGTAGCCTCGAAACCTAGATTGCTATTTCTATATTGTAACGGTAATTCACCACTATGTTTTTGTTCTTCTTTGAGGTCGGGGAATAATATCTCTTATCATAAACCGAATAGTGCAAAGGAGGGATGCTTCTTCTTTGAGCTTTGTATATACTTGTTCAAAAGTTAGAAAAAGTATGGTATATACTTACAATTTTTTTATTTCACTCAAAAAGTAATGAAAAAGCTAAAACATGAGAGAGATAGTTGTTGGCCTTCTGAGGCAACTCTCATGAGAGCTAATAAGTACCGGCCCTCAAAAGTTCAGCGAATTTGCACCTAAAATGATGGCAACTCTTTAGAGAATTATCTTTAGGGAAGTAACTTGAAAGTAAAGATATGAAACAAAAACAGATTAAAAAGCACTTAATGCAACAACTTTTCAAACTTAATTAAATATCAAATCCTCTGCATTCCGGCTTCCAGATATACACATAAGAAACTTAACAAAAGAAAAAGGAAATGGAAAAGCTTACAAATCATGTAGTAGTATAATAATAATTGTACTCACTCACACATCAACGTGACAATTTTGAACTAACTGGTATTTCACACCCAAAGACCCCACCGCAATTCCACCACCACCACCACCACCACCCTTGTAATTATTCCGGCGGTCTCCAAACGACAAGTAAGCCGGACAGTTAACGAAAAGACGGTACCTCCCGGATATAAACGTACCCACCTTCCATCTCACTCGACCATCAACCTTGATATTGATCAGAACCATCCCAGCCATCTGATCCTGCCGCAGCGACTCCGCCAGGTACGCCGCCACCGGAACCGTCGTCCCGTACACGAACGGAGACCAAACGTTGACCTCTTTATGGCCCTGATAATCCCCCTGCGGTAGCAGAGTCGGGAGTGTGATCTGCTGACTCCGGTAGGTGGCGTAGACGTCGAGTTTGTCGTAGTAGATTCCGATTCTGGCGTTAGGGTTACGGGACGAGAGAGTTATTTGGATGTTTGATGATAACAAGTTTGGGGATGTGACGTTGAAGGCGTATACTGTAGCGTCGAGGAGGATGAAGTGTGGTTTGGTCGGACGTAGGATGAGAAAGATGAGAAGGATTACAAAGAGGACGACAACGACGAATGAAATAGCTCCGATGATCAGGCGGCGGCGGCGGAGCTTGCTCCGGCGGTGGTCGTCGTCGTGGCCGCAGTCTTTTATGGTCATTTTTTGGCACTAGGCACTACCCTTGAGAATTTTCTCTCTGTTTTCTTGCGAGGGAGAGAGTTTCATTCACATCAAAGAGAGAAGAGCGCAGTTGGTAGGTTTATATTAGGGCAATTTTCACTTACACCCACTAAGTTTCGGTTGATCTTCAATTGCACCCCTTCTAATTTGGGAAATTTCACTTACACCCCTTACGACTACCAAACACTGTTGTCACTTACACCCCTACATGTATTTACTCTATTAGTTGGTAGCGTAGCTTTCTAAATTCAGTTTTTCGGAGAGACTTACCCTTGCAAATGCTATAAAGGTCAATTCACCTTCAAATTTGTAAACTCTACCTCGAGCTAATCATAAGTTTTGGTTGTAGTACTTGCACCATGTTCAAAAATGCATAAAAAACATGTGATAGCATATAAATATTTTCACTGTGTTAAAAATATACATTGGGCTGAATTGACTTTTGCAGCCTCTGCACATGTAAATTTGTCCGAAAAAACTGATTTTAAGAAGTTACCATAAGAACTAGCTTAGTGAATGCATCGAGAGGGTGTAAGTGACAACATGTTTGGTGGTCATAAAGGGTATAAGTAAAATTTTTCATTCTAGGACGGGTGTAAGTGAAGATCGACCAAAATTGAGGGGGTGTAATGAATTTTACCCTTTATATTAAAGAGGAAACGTTGAGAGGGTCAGAGAAGAGAGTTGGTAGTAGTAAAGAGGAAATGCTGAGATGATCAGAGGGGTAGTGGTGGAGTAATTCTTAGGTAATTTTTCGTGGTGATGGGGTGTTAGGTAACGCGGATTTTTTTATCACATAATGCGTGATGATTTAAGCAACTGTGTACTAGAGTTCACTTTTTGTAACTTCTATATGTGTGGGTCAGTTTAATGCAATCAAATTTTTGTGGTTTCCCCGGACGGAGAGTTTCACACCACTTGTAAGTTTCTTTTAATGTAATGTTGTTTTAGAGTGTTTTTTTTACACTATGAATTATACTAGACGATACCCCGCGCGTACGCGCGGGGTTTGCAAGTTTAAATGTATATTTACCCAACAGTTTTTTCGATAAAGTTGCAAGTGCATTCTATTAATTTGTATTGTCAATTAGTGGCTCATCAAACAAAGATAATGGCAATCATCGCTGGTCACGGGAAATTTAATAAAATCGTTTTAATCATCGGTATGTGTAACTTCATTTTGTTAGAGGAAAGGCACCTGAATTTCCCTTTCACTAATACAAATTTCGCATTGAACTATATAAAATTTTGATTCTATTTGAAAACATGGGGAGCACAACTTAATAAGAATTAATCGCTTCGTACTAAGTTATGGAACCCAAATCGTTGATTGTTCTCAGACGTCTTGAAAGTCACTACCAATGGTAGATTCGACAGAGATGTAGTGCACACACAGTCTCGTATATCCCTTTCATAGCCTAGCATGGAAAAACACACGTAAATGCAAACAAAAAATATAATATTTACCAGTATGCTTGTTTTTTCCTGACAGTATCTGTTTCCGACTCGACCTAGCTTCTTTGGCGGAAACAACCTTTGAACTGCTTGATGTAGATCTGGCTAGTTTATTGAGAAACATCACATCCACGTGATTTATGGTTGTCGCTATTACCACCACAAACAGTGCTACTTCTCCATGACTTATGGCTGTCGGCACGACTACCACAGACTTTATTATTTCGCTTTTGGGGCAGTATAAGTCTACTGTTGTTTCTGGCCGGCTCTTGTGTCATCAGCTTCTTCCATGAATATCTGCAGGATAGCTATAGTAAATGATTTTACAAAGTAAAATGTTTGGACACTCGCATAAAATTGTCATATGGATAAACGAACATAGTAAATCATTCAAATAATTTGGTACAAAATGAAAACATTGACAAAACGATTACATCAACACAAACAAAGGTAAAAGTTTGTTTCTCTGGAACACGAATTGGAGCTCATAAGTTTGAAGGATCCGATTCATGTTCAAGAGAAATATAAAATTTCAATTCGTGGAATCTTTCTTTGATTAATTTATCCACCTCCTTCAGGCTCTTTTTCGACTTCTAAAAATTTATAAAAGGACAACCAAAGGACTACCACCTGTGATAGAATACTTGGCAGAAAAGAAAACGGTACTCCTCGGAAATTCCCCACAATTCCCAAAACAATAAACTTATAGAAGTGAAAATATATCATGATTCTTAGAGTTAGCATTGTTTTTTAATATTACCCTGGATTGCTTACTAATGACAGGCTGTGGTTATATCATGATTCTTAGAGTTAGAATTGTTTTTAATATTACCCTGAATTTCTTACTAATGATAGGCTGTGGTTAATAATATGCAGGAGAAGAGTTTTGAACTCATCAGGTAACATATTAATTGGTCGTCGAGAACATTGTGATATAGCAGATTTTGAGTGCTAGAAGCACCTAGTGATTCTGGTTCAAGAATCATTTTGCTCACGACAACCTTCAATAAACCCAATGGTTGCAGTTGGGGAAGTTGAATAAGTTGAAGAACATTTTAGGAGCATAGAAGAAAGAGATTGGCCAGAGCTAAATGAGAATTAGTAATCTGTATCTGTGAGTTGAATGACAAAACTTGGCCTACTTTTATACTCAGGATAATTTTTGATTATCGAACAAACCACCTAGACCATATTCAAGACCAAGAATGTTAGAGTAGCATAAACATCAGCAGAACGTGATTATATCCAGATATGAGAAAGCATGACATTGAACCACTATGAGCAGAAGGCATAATCAAGACGTAGCAGTCATGGTAAACTTTCACTACTCTAAATTGCTTATGCAATTTTCAACTTCGTATTTTTTGGTTTCGTTCTTCTGGAGTATAAAATAACTTTACTGGTGTGCACAAGAGATTCCGGCGGGGAGACCTCCGTGTGCACCGTGTGTAGTGGATCAAGGATCGCACAGGAAGAATAGGGGTGTGTGTAGGGAGAGAGTAAGGCAGTAGCAATGTCTGAGAGAGAGACAGAGGTTCGGCAGAGCTTCCGCGTATGGCAGTGTGTTCTCCTTTTGTATGGAAAGGTTAACGTCCTATATATAGCAGAGAACGTGACCGTTGTAGTGTGGTTAATGCGCCCATTGATGGCGGCTTAATTAGCTTAACCATAACGGCACGTTCGTCCGAGTATATAGGGACCGTTACAGCACGTGGTGCGCGAATACCGGAACCGTTACGAGGTTGACCGGGTTTGACCGGATTGACCGGGTTTAGGGAGCTCGTGCCATAAATCTCTCAAAACAGTTACTAAAGGTCGCGTGCGGGCTTGGCTCGCACGCGACAGGGCTTACTCTAGCCTCCAAACCACAAAGTCCCTACAAGTCCCGTGCGGTGGTATGCGAGGGCTCTGTCTCGCAGCCCCCACATGGATCAGCTCGGATGATGATCCTGTGTGTGTGGAGCACAATATGGTGTGCTGGATGGCTGCCACGTGGCCAAGATCTGTCATGTTAGAAAGCAGTATCTACATTAGCCCCCTTTCTGCGCGTGAAGACTCATAGCCGTATAGACTTCCATGCGCGGAAACCAACATACGCGTCGCCGCCACGCACCAATTCAAATACGGGTAAATTCAGCCCCCGTGCGTGCCATTATGACCTAAAACCCCTAGAGTCGTGCCGTCTGACCTTTAGGGTTTTAGGCGTGACGTCAGCTTGTCCTGTGATTGCGCGATTCGACGGTGACGGTTGCGATTCGACTATCGAAAGGACGCAACCCTTCATTGTTTTGGATAAATACCTTGTATCCCCCATTATTGCAAAGCATCACTTCTTTTTCTTAAAGTGAATGGTACCCGGAGATCTCCGAGAGCAGATCCAGATAATCAATCACCGGTTCAGAACTGCAATCCGTGTTCTTCAATTGTGCATATCCAAGCAGACTTCAAGAAAACAACGTTGGCCTTGTTTACTTTTGATTTAAGATACCAGTGTTTGCCTTGAACTGCGTTGAATCTGTAAACCCATGAAATTTGTGAAGAGGCTTTGATATTTTGAACCCGCTTCGTTTTTAATGTTTCAACAATATTGGATCTTGCAACTTCCCAATTTCTGAAATCGATACCAGAACTGTTCGTCTTCCTTTGCGTAGATCTTGAATTTCAAAATTCAAACTGAAGTGTGGTATTTCTCCCCCCTTTTTCTTGCTCTTCCGCAGGAATGGCCAAGACAAGAGTAACCAGACCCGTCAAGGAAGATGAAGAGATACCCGACCTTCCGCAGGCCCTGTGGCGAAAAGCCCCCTTTTTAGGCGGCAAAGATTTCTACCATGCGAGGGTAAAGGCGAAGAGGATGCCTGATCCTGTCCCAGTTGATCGATTGCTGACGCTGACTCGCCCAGTTAACTCAGCCTTGCTCGAGTTTGTTGGTTCCGAGGATGTAGTTCGATTGGGGATCGAGAATGGGCACTTCCCATATAATGCGATTTCTACTCAGGCGTTTGTCCAGAAATTGGACTATATGGATGAGTGGATTGACCACGTGTTGGACCATCACGCCCTGACTCTTAATGAAGCCGGCGTATACTTTGCTATCCGTGCTATGAAGGGTGCTGCCGTGAAGCTGGATCAGTCCATGCTTCTAGGCCTTCTGTCCCGTTACTCGCCTGCGACTCATACGTTCCATTTTGCTGAGTTCGAGGCTGCCCCGACACTCGAGGACGTTCAAATGCTGTATGAGCTTTCCCCCATGGGCGAAGTGGACCCTCTGAGTCCCTTGAGGACATCTGCGGAGATTGCTTTATATACGCAGATGGAGGAATGCCTAGCAGAGGTGAAGAAAATCTCCACTCGGTGGACCACTACGAAGCCTCTTCCGAATTGGCAGCTGGTTGATACATCCGCGAAGAATACCTGGAACAAATGGTTGCAGTACTTCTTTCGAGATTATGCGAACAACAGCATTACTAAGAAACTTCTGAACGAGGACCCGGAGGCCGAGAACTACGTAGAGGGCAAGGGCTACCATTTGACCCTTTGCGCTTTTCTCTGTGCCTGGCTGTCAAGGTATCTGATTGATGGTCACCCCCATGATGGAGTTTTCTACCATGTGTTGCCACTTGCTGTGAGGCTCGCTCTTGGCCAGAGAGTCGCACTCGGACCCTTGGTTTTGGGCACGCTGTACTATAGGCTTGATCAGCTGGTTCTGGCTATGAGGGAGTCGCGTGGCCGCCTCGATGTACTGACTTTTGTCAATATTTCCTTTTTGACAATGTGGGTTTTCGAGCGCTGGCCGTCTTATGCTCCAACTGCTCTCCAACTTGACAAGTGGTGTCCCCCAGGCGAGACAGAAGCGCGCAACAGCGGAAGAGCTGCGAGATGGTTCGGAACAGGCAATACCAAGTGCGTTTGGAGTTTGATATGCGACAAACGGAAGGAGTTTACTGCCAGGCCCTATGCCACGCGCATTGAGAATGTGCGATGGTTTCCAAAGCTGTACCCCTCTAAAGGCATGGTCTTTTCAGAAGAGCTTCTCTTTGAAAGGGGACCTCATTTCCATGAGCGCTACCGCGAGTTCTTTTGCTGGTGTCTGCGAGGTTCCCTTCCTGCCCTTGCAGAGCATATTCGTGAGCTCGCGCCGAGGTATGAGAAGCTTACTGTGGACGTTGACCCCACTCGAGTTTCTCCTCAGTTTGGTTTTGATGCGGTGGCCCCATCAATCTGGCCCCAGTCTATTGTCAGAGGATGCTACAAGCGCTTGCTAACAAAGGAGTGCGAGACGGTTTTCATGAACAATCTTCCCTTTGAGCAGCCTGCGGGAACCCGCGAGGGTGGTTGTTCCCAGAACTGGCTTGCATACTGGGTTGCCCAGCAAACGAGGATCGAGACAGAATCGGCTGCGCAGCCGGGTAGAGCTCCCTTGATCAAAAGAAACTCCTTTCCGTTTCGCCCCACTTGCAGTCTGAGCGAGTCTGAGTACGGTTGCTACTCACTGTTAGATCGCGAAAACCACCTGTGTCCTGATGTCATTCTGAAGGAGCAAGTCGCCGCAGTCAAGAAGAGCGACACGCAAGTCGTCAGATACAGCAAGGCTTTTGCTGAAGTAAGCAGTTTCTTCGCATGTGTTAAGTTTTCTCGATTTCCTTATGCTGACACTTTTATTCTGTACTGTTGTAGTGTCATGTGCGGAGATTCGCAGCTGGTGATCGCTCCAAGTCGCTGGTCAACACCATTGTTGCCACCAGAAGACAAAAGCAGCCGTTCCGGCTTTCATGGAGGATGGACGCTGAGGTTGAGACAAAGGTTCGCGCAGTCATGAATGCTTTTGCTGACTCGCTGATAGACAATCCTCCGGCTCCGTCTCCTCCCGGAGATGACCCGTCCCCTCCAGCGACTGCGGCGCCGAGAGTGAAGAGACCTAGGCAAAAGGGAATTACGATTTCTTCCCCTAGAAGTGCTCCAGCTTCTCCTCCAGTGAGGTCCCTTTCTATCAAGGACAAAGGCAAAGGTCGCATGCCCAGCAAAGTGCGGAAAGAGCTCGCAGTTGAGTCTTTCGTTCCCTTCGATCAAGAGGAAGAGGAAGAGAGGCAGGAGCCCCAAGCAAGTGATGAAGAAGAAGAAGCAACAGTTGTGATGCATGAGGAAGAATCAGGAGGTACCTCCGTCGCATTTCCTTTCCCGTCATCGTAACTTCTTTGCACTTCTTTTCTTTAAACCATTCGTGTATTAGCAGATGATGATGATGAGACCACTGGTGGCCTCGCGGCCAAGAGGCAAAAGAGAGATGCCCATTTTGGCATCCCAGATGATCCCATAAGCGAGGACATTCTGGCTGAGTCCCGGAAGACAGCCGCGGAGGCTGCTGAGAGAAGAAGGCGTCGGGAAGAAGAGGAGCTTGAGCGTGTGAAGCAGCGGAGCCTCGAAGAGCGGCATGTTGACGACTTAGCGCGTCCAACTGTCGAGGAAGACGAGCTTCCCGAAGAAGTGGCTCCTCATGCGGAGGAGGAAGATGAGGTTCCCGGAGAGGATGCAGCAGCTTTGGAGCAAGTCCAAGCGGATTTTGGGGAGATCGCAGGCGGCGATAAAGGTGAGATCTTCAATCTCGCAGTAACTTATAGAGATGTTATTGTGGGTGCGTTAAAGCATGGTGTGTCAAAGGCTGACATTCGCCGTTGGTTAGTAGACAAATGCGGAGAACCTTCAGGTAATTATTTGAGTGATACGCATGTACTAGGCTTTAGCAACTTGAGGCAAAATCATGACTGGTTTATTCGCATCCCAGGTCACGCTCCTCTTACAGACTTGCTTAGGGAGGACACACTGATAGGGCATGGTTCCACGTCCTTAGTGTATGATGAAGATACCTCAATCCCACCTTCGCGTGGAGGTGCTTATTCTTAGCTTTAGTAAAGATAGCAGAATAACTTATAGCGCAAGTTACCTCATATCATCGCATTTAATGTCGCAGGTCATGCTGAGGAACCTGAGCTGGAGCAGAGAAGTCAGCCTTCTGCGTCCTACGTTCCAATTCCGAGCTCCCATACCGAGAAGCCCGTCGCAGCTGCTGACCACGCGGGTGAGCCTCTTGAGGACATCATCGAGCTTTCCGACGATGCTGTGCTGATGGACGAAGATGTCCATGCCAATGCTGAGGAAGTGAGGACAAGTGCTGCTAATACTTTCGCATCTGAGAGTGTCCTTCGCCAAGCGACTTCGGCTGTCCCTTCGCCTCCGGCGACGACTGAGCCCGAGGCACCTATTCCTGCGTGGAGCATATGGGGCTCGCAGATTGGGAATGCAGTCGCAGCTGGTGCGGCCTACACTCTTCCTCCCGACTACGAGAGATTGGAGCTCGCAGCTGATAGGAGAGCTATGGAGCGAGGGCAATCTTCGAATAACCCGGCAGCCCGCATTCCTTCCCTTCATGAGATTCTGGAAGGAACTGGTAAGTATAGCTTTACTGTTCGCACGTCGCATTATTTGCTTGCAAGTTTTGACATCATAACTTATTTTGACGTCTCCTCAGGTTTGAAGCAAACCGATGTAGACTGGGTGGTTCGAATGCGTCTCAGGTACCCCCGATCGTTTGTGAGATCTCTGGAGATCGGGCCTTTTGACAGGAGGCTGTTCCTTACTGAAGCCATTTGGATATTGGAGCAGCTGTCTGCGGCTACACCCGCGACCATTTCGGTCCAGAGTGCTGAATTGTTATGCGGCATGTGCCAAAACCTCGTGACCAAAGTCCAAGGCAGAATGGGCTTCAAGTTTCTAAAGGACAGTGTCACGCTGATTCGCGCGGCCGTAACTTTGAAACTCGGTCACCAGAATCTCGCAGCTGAGATGCAGAAGGTGGAGCAGCAGAAGCAAAAGGTTGATGAAGCTCTGAAGCTGTATCATGAGATGAATGCCAGGTGCGAGCTACTGAAGCAAGAAGTGGAACAGGTAGAGAAGCTGAGTGAGCAGTTCGCGCCCTGAGACTCCTTAACCAAGAATTTACTTTGATTTTTCGAATTTTGCAAAAATAGCAAGAAAAATAGCTGAAACATTAATGTAATGTCTTGAACATTAATGTAATGTTGCTAGGGTTTCTCCCCCTTTTTTTTTAACAGTGAAATTCCCCGTTTTGCCCTTTTTCCGGGATTTGATTGGATATTTCTGTGTATATCCAATTATGACATCAGCAATTGATACTTTGCTTGATTTTCGTGCTAATTTCTCGGTAGATAAGCACGCTTTCGTTGGGAAGTCCATCCGAATCATGACCATCCGTCATTTATTAGGATACGCAACTGAATCGTCGTAGCCTTTAGTAGGGTAATTGATTGTTACCGCTTTTCAAGGCGTAAGTGATTGAACTTACCCTCTTTTTGAATTTTGCTGACTCATCTTAGGCGACCGAAGAGTTTGTACAGGGTCTATATAAACCCTGTCCTTGCTATTTGGGTTCTTCATCCCAAACATGTGCTTTGCCGTGAGTCCTTACGACTGCTGGCTTCAACGCTTGTTTTTCGTTGATTCATGGCAACCTCAAGTTTTGAATCCTGAGTTTGCGCTTTGTGCTGTAGAAATAGTTTCCAAGATCCACATTATGAGGCTTATTGCTCTTTATAACCATCATAAAGAAGATGCAGATAATATCTCATGTGTGTTCGAAGAAATTTCTTCGTGTATTATGTGTGCAGGTCACGTTTCCGGCCGCCTCGTGGTGAGGTGCAGCGCCGAAGTGACCGTGCTACCGTCTCGTAATGAACGGCGGAATTCTCCTCCAGCATCCCTGGAGAAGAATCCATCGCCTTTATATTTGTGAGCTCGGGGTGGTGAACTGTCGCGTTCATCCCCGTCTACAAGGAGCCCTTGCCCTTTGGAGCTTCTCCTTGTCTGTGGATCGCCGGAACCGGTGGTTCCTTGGGCAAATGTTATGGGGTGCAGATCTGACAACGGTCTTGTCGAATACTGGGATCTTGAGCGTATGGCTTCATGTGGCTCTTTTAGAGCAAAATCCCCCCTGCTACAGATGTTCACCCGCAGATCTGCGTGTTGCACAGCCGGTGTTGAAACCGGTGGGTTCATCCTTTTCTAGTCGGAATTCCCGTAGTGTGTTTCTGGCTTGTCAGCCACTTTTCGCATGTATTGTAAGCCATGTTGGCTGCGTAGCTAGATTCGAGCTTTTCGCTTGTAAGCCGCTATCTAGACAGATAAATTGTAAGTCATTTGACTCGTAATGATAAATAGCCTTTTGTATTATCTGCTGTTTCTTTACAACAAAATACAATTTCGCATGCGTTTTCGGCATATTTCGCCTTGCATAATGCTATGTAATGATATCGCATTTGCAATATATTAATTCGCTGATGCTTCGCTAGATCGTTCGAGATCAGATTTTCGCAGCTGTGCCATCCTGACAGATGGGCTTGTGGTTGGCCGTTGTGGATCACCCAAGATCATCTTCACAATGTTGCAAGTTGCTATCGTGGCAGATAGTCTTTAGCAGATCAATTAAGATCGTTAAGTGGTGCGAATTGCTATCATGGCAGATAGGCTTTATTAGCGAATCGATTGAGATCATTTCTCACATAAACCGCTATCGCAATAGATAGACTTTTAGAAGATCTAATAAGATCATTTTGCGCATGCGTTGCCATCGTAACAGATAGGCTTGGGCGATCAACTAAAATCGCTTTGTATATAAGCTGCTATCGTAGCAGATAGGCTTGGGTGATCATTTAAGATCGCATTTGTACAGGCTGCTATCGTAAGAGATAGTCTTATATGATCAATTAAGATCGCATTTGTACAGTGCTGCTATCGTAAGAGATAGGCTTAAAGGATCAATTATGATCGCATAGGTTGCTATCATAGCAGACAGGCTTTTATGATCAATGAAGATCGCATTTGCATTGGCTGCTATCGCGAGAGATAGGCTTTTATGATCAATTAAGATCGCATTGCATTGGCTGCTATCGCGAGAGATAGGCTTAGATGATCACTTAAGATCGCATTTGCATTGGCTGCTATCGTTAGAGATAGGCTTAGATGATCACTTAAGATCGCATTTGCATTGATTGCTATCGTTAGAGATAGGCTTAGATGATCACTTAAGATCGCATTTGCATTGGCTGCTATCGTTAGAGATAGGCTTAGATGATCACTTAAGATCGCATTTGCATTGGCTGCTATCGTTAGAGATAGGCTTAGATGATCACTTAAGATCGCATTTGCATTGATTGCTATCGTTAGAGATAGGCTTAGATGATCACTTAAGATCGCATTTGCATTGATTGCTATGGCGGCGAATAAACCATCGTTAATAGTAATAACAAACTGAATAGAGCAACATAAACAGCTAGAAATGTGAACTTCTCATTTGGGAGAACTCTTTTATTACAACGCTCTCATATGGGAGAGGTGAGATTACAATCCTCTCATATGGGAGAGGAGATTGCGTAAATCGTAGCCACACGAGATATTAAACAACATTATCATAGAACGTATGAAATGAGAGAAGTCAGGGATAGTACTTCTTGATCCAGCGCATGTTGACTGAACTCGGGGTTGAGGTTGTGCCGTGCAACCTTCGTATGCTGCAGTAGCCACTATCGAAGACTTCTGTGACTTCGAAGGGTCCTTCCCAGTTGGCTGCGAACTTCGGGTGAGTCGCTTCTCGCATGCAGTGATCAGATGCCCGCAAGACCAAGTCTCCGACTGCGAAATCTCTTCGCTGGACCGTCTTATTGTAGGCGCGAGCGGTTCTTTCCTGGTACCGCTTGTTGGTTCTCTTGGCTTGTTCTCGCTTTTCCTCCAGCAAGGTTAAGTCGTGATCGCGTTGATTTTCATAGAGTGCATGGAAGGCCAGCCTTGCCGAGTTGACTCTAACCTCCGTAGGTACTACAGCTTCGGCTCCATAACATAGCAGAAATGGTGAGGCCCCTGTAGGTGTCCTTGGAGAAGTTCGGTAAGCCCACAGAGCTATGCTTAGGGAGTCGGCCCACTTCTTGTGGTCATCTGCGACCATCTTGCTCAGAATTCTCAACAGCGTTTTGTTAGTCGCTTCAGCTTGTCCGTTTCCCTTTGGGTAATAAGGGGTAGAACATATCTGCCTGATATTGTACTCCGCTAATTTCGCAGCTACCTGGCGATTAACAAAAGGAGTACCGTTATCTGAAAGAATGGTGTTTGGGATTCCGAACCTGCATACGATGCTTTCCTGGATAAAGTTGACCACAGCCAGCGCATTTGCCGTCTTTAGTGGTATTGCTTCCACCCATTTGGTGAACAGCTCGGTTGCGGTAAGAATGAAATGGTTCCCGTGCGACGTCGGTCGGATGGGGCCAATGAAGTCCAGAGCCCATGTGTGAAATGGCCATGGCGTCCCTAGTGCATGTAGATCCACAGCGGGAGCGTGCACTAGGTTTCCCTTGAATTGACATTCCTGGCAGCGTCGTACTTTGGTGCGGCAATCGACCTCCATCGTGGGCCAGAAATACCCGATTGAGAGGAGCTGCCTGCATAATTTCGCACCTCCTTGGTGTTCCACCTGATGAGAAAGGTCCATGACTTCTTGTGCTTCTCTGCCGTCTAGACATCGCAGCAAGTTGCCCTCATGACCTCTTCGCCAAAGCAGGTTTTCCTGTACCACGTATCGAGATGCTTTCCGTTTCAATTTTTCGGCTTCTTTTCTTGACTCGGGTACGGTGCCCTGGGTGAGGAAATCAAATAGTGGCTTCCTCCAGTCCGTGTCGTCATCGATCAGGGCGATGAGCAGAGAATCTTTGATTAGTGCGCAACTTTCGCACTTCCCTTGTATCAAGGCTGCGGCTATTGACATGTCTGGCCAATGGATGCCATATCTCTGAGCTTTCCTGTAGATTGACACCTCGCTTTCTCCACAAGCGTGTTGGTGAATCTTTTCTAACAGCTGTTGTCCCTCCTGCTCGGAGACGCATCGCATGAGTATTCCCCCGGGACCCTTGTAGTAAAGGGTGTTGTCGTGGATGCAGTATCCTTTTGTGAGTGCCCAGCTTTCGTTGCTGGTGCCCTTCGCAATAGCTTGCAGGATTGGTTTTCGCCAGTCTGCATTATCCATGTGTTCGTCGTCGCACGCATCTTCTGTCAACGCCGACGATGTTCGCACTTCGATGGAAATCCTTGCGGGGCACTTGTCTATGCTGACCTTAGACCCCAAGGTTGCTAAGGCGTCTGCGTGCCTGTTGTCTGCTCGGGGCTTGTGCTCGTACTTCACATCGCAGAATTGCTGCATCAGCTTCTGTACTAGGGTGCGATAAGACAGGAGGTTGATCTCCTTCAAACCATATTCGCCCGAGGCTTGCTTAACAATCAGCTTGGAATCTCCCATGACTGTTAGGTTGCTCACTTCCAAGGCTTTCGCCTTACGGAGCCCCACAATGAGAGCCTCGTATTCCGCTTCGTTGTTTGTGACTGCGAAGTTGAGCTTTGCGGACATCTGTATGACTTCCCCATCTGGTTTTGTCAAGACTATCCCAATGCCTCCGCCTTTCCGGGTTGATGAACCGTCGAAGTGGAGAGTCCAATAGGGCACGTCGATTGCGTAGATTTCAGGACCTTCGAGCTCTTCTTCGATCACGGGTTCGTGGCTGTCGTCAGGGAACTGTGCCAACAGATCGGCTACCGCCTGCGACTTGATCGCTCGCGGTCGCACGCATGTGATATCGTATTGGGAAATGGTCATGTACCATTTCGCCAGTCTCCCTCCCGGAGTAGTGTGAGTTAGCAAGTATCTTATGGGGTCGCTCTTGGTGACCACTACTACTTTGTGTGATGCAAAATAGTGTTTCAACTTCTCTATCACAAAGAATAAAGCAAGGCAATGACGTTCGATGTCTGTGTACCTTGATTCAGCAGGCTGCACGATGCGAGAGATGTAGTAGATAGGCCTCTCCCGGCCTTCATACTCCTGAGCCAAGAGCGCTCCTATAGATCTCCTCGTAGATGTCAGATATAGCAGAAGCGGTGATCCCAGTTGAGGCACGATCATTATCTTTGCGGACGTGAGTAAATCCTTCAGCTTTCTGAATGCAACTTCGTGCTCCGGAGCCCAGTTGTACGTGGCGTCCTTTTTGAGAAGAGTGCTGAAACAGCATGTGATTTCGGCAATTGCTGGGATGAATCTCCGCAGATAGGATAGCTTTCCTAAAAATGTCTTTAATGTACTCTGATCATGGGGTGGCGTCATGCCAGTGATAGCTGATACTTTCGCGGGATCGGGCTCGATCCCTTGGCGATGAACCACGCATCCCAAGAATTTCCCTGATGTTACTCCGAACGCGCATTTCATGGGATTCATCTTTAGTTGAAAGCGCCTGCATCTATTGAACACCTTTCGCAGGTCTGCGAGGTGGTCTGCTTCGTGCTTGGATTTAACCACCAGGTCATCTACGTAGAATTCCACCTCTTTATGCATCATGTCGTGAAATAGAGCCATCATGGCTCGCTGATAGGTCGCGCCCGCGTTCTTAAGACCGAACGACATCACCGTGTAGTTGAATACCCCTACAGGAGTGATGAATGCTGTTTTCCGCGCATCTTCGGGATCCATCTTGATTTGGTTGTATCCGCTGAAGCCGTCCATGAAACTGAACATGCGATGACCCGCTGTTGAATCGATAAGCAAATCGATGTTGGGCAGTGGGAAATCGTCCTTAGGGCAGAAGCGATTGAGATCTCGGAAGTCCACGCAAATGCGGAGCTGTCCGTTCTTCTTCACCACTGGCACGATGTTGGCCAGCCATGTGGGATGATGGTTCGGTTCTATGAACTTGGCATCTAGGAGTTTGACAATCTCCTGCTTGATCTTCACGTTAAGCTCCGGCCTGAAGCTCCTCGTGCTTTGCTTGACCGGTCTAGACCCGGGGATGATGTCTAAACGGTGCATGGTGATGCTTGTATCCAGACCTGGCATCTCATCATACTCCCATGCGAACACATCCTTGTATTCAGTTAGGAGCTGTAGCAGCCCTTGTTCTTCTTCGCTTGTGAGATCTGCGCTCAGGAAGACTGGCCTTTTCTTTTCCTCGTTCGGGCTGAGGAACACTTCTTTCAGCTCTTGCTTTTGCGGTCTTGGCCTGTCTTCCATGCATTCAGGCGCTTCTTTGAGCTTCTCGTTTGGAGTGCTCTGTGCTGGCTCTTGTGTCAGCGCAATTTGCTCGATTTGATTGATTTGCCCAGGGATATCCCCATGCCCGCGTGAGGACATCCCCGCGCACCTTCATATGCGGTAGCATTTCTTCCCATTGGCGTAGAAGCTCTCTATCTCCTTACCCTCGGGGTCATGCTTTGCGATCCTCTTTAGAGTGTACACGTTCTTTCGATGATATGCGATACGCGGCGCCTCTTCGCTTGTAGGCGGCTTTTCCTTGGCATCTTCCCTTGACAGCATTACTCCTGCAGGCGACTGGTCCTTGATGTCCTCCCAGAGAGGCAAAGGAGTAGGGTTGAATGGCCCGGGTGTTTGCTCATCTGCCATTTCAGTGAACCACACCGCCTCACTGAGATGTGCTTCGTCCAAGTTGAACGGGTTTGTCGAAGCCGGTATCTCGACTATTCTGTCGTTCCAGATAGCTTTCATAACCTGGTGAGCCGTCGAAGGGACTGCGTCGAAGCGATGAATCCAGGCTCGACCTATAATCATGTGGTATGTGGTGTTCGCGTCTATGACATAAAACTTCGCCGAGCACTTGATTTTGCCAATCTGAACGCCCAGGCGGATCCATTCGATTGTCATTCTAGAGTCGCTTCCGAATCCCACCAGCGGAGATGGACGCCTGACTACCTTATGTTCGGGGATCCCTGCTAGCCTCAGTGTATGGAGCGGAACGACGTTGACCGCTGCTCCTCCATCGACGAACGCTCGTTTGAACTCGACGCCATTGATGATGGCGGTCACGTACAGAGGTCTCTGGTGGCTCGCATCCGTCTTCTTGTCGCTGGCAGAAAAGGTCATAATCTTTTCCGTAGAGCGGGATGCGCTGATGACTTTCCCGTTGGAGACTACAAGGTCCTCCTCGTAGTCCTCTGCTATTCTCAAAATCGCTTTCGTCATATCAGTTCGGCACTTCTCGGAGAAATTCATCTCGTCGAAGAATTTGCTGAAGCCATGCGACCCTTTCATGCGGTCGGCACGTTCATCCTCTGTGTCCACGCTATAGTCTTCGTCTTCATGAACCTCGGCGACGATGGGCAGGCCATCCTCTGCGACTTCTTCCAAGTCGACAATCGAGATCATGGCGACCTCTTTGCCTTTCGAGCCCGGTTCCGCATGCGCGGGAAGCGGGTTGTTGCGCACGTCCTTCCGGTGATCGCTGACGATGAGCTCGCCGTTCTTCATCTTTTGATCGAACGCGATCCTGAGTTTCTTGCACTCGGCGGTGGGATGCATGACCTTGCCGTGGTATTCGCACCACTTAGGGTCCCTCACCATCTCCTTGGAGGGTGTTTTCTCGAGCGGTGGCAGGACGCCGTCCTTGCGCCACTGTCTGCAGAGGTCACTTGCTTCCTCTACCGAGCATGGCAGAGGCGGCACATCGAAGTTCGCAACCTTCGCTTGTTTCTGGGGCGAAACTGTATTGACCTCAGCTTCGCGTCCCCGCTTGTAGCTAAACCTTCCGATCTTGTAAGTGGTGCCGCTCGCAGGTCGCTCTGGAGCGCTCTTCTTTTTCTGTCTCTCGACTATGGGCTCGATGTTCTTCGTGCATTCGACTAGCTTTGAAAACGTAGGTGTTTGCAAGTTAATGAGCATACCTTTGTATTCATCTCGCATGCACTGCAGGCATATCTCTACGAGCCGGCTTTCGGGCATTGGATCTTTGCACTCCAAAGATTTCGCCCGGAATTTCTTGATGAAGGTGATCCCGTCCTCCTCGCGTTTCTGGTACAACCGCGAGAGATGGATCATCGTCACCTTCTCCTCCATTTGAAAGAACTTGGTATAGAACTTTTGGACCATGTCGTCCCAAGTCTTCACGGATCCGGCCTCCAATGTCCGGTACCATTTGTATGCTACGTTCCCAAGAGATTTTGGGAACTCCCGCATCAGTAGTTTGGGATCGGCTCCGAACGGACCCATGACGTCGATGAAACGCATGACATGCTCATGAGCGTTTCCATTGACGTCCTCGAACTTATCCCATTTGGGAGCCTTGTACCCCGCCGGGTTAGGCATGAGATAGATCTCTCGTGGAATAGGTGGATCATTGTCTAGCTTCGGGATAATAGTATCCGCGAATGACTGATGAGCCAGGATGGTGTCCACGCGCTTTTGTAAAGACGTCATGCACTCTGGAATGCTACCCTCGGTAGTTGCTGGAGGGGTCACCGTGGGCGGTGGCGACACATATGCCGCTGGAGGATTGGGAGCATACTGAGTACCCGCGTTTCCCCAGATCATCGTTGGGGGAGGCAAAGGGTACTGCAGAGTTGGATTAGACGCCAAAGCCGAGGGCTGAGGAGCGTGAGCAGCAGGAGGCAGCATCTGTGCCGTTGATCCTTGAACCGAAGGCAGTTGCGCAGCCGACGGCGGAGTCTGCAGATGAGGGTTGGGAGGTGTGGATGGCACTCCCAATCCTGGAGCGGTAGGGGTTCCTCCTCCTTGAGGGATAGCGGCAGCCGGTGGAGGATTCGGCGCGAGGGTGCCTAGAACAGCCAAGATTTGTTCTAGCTGCGCAGATTGAGATTTGAGAGCTTTCGCCTGACTCTGGACGGTGGCGTCCAGAGACTCTAACGTCGGTGCTTCGCCGGGAGTCGTCGGAGTACGGCGGGTCTCGTCTCCCGAGGGAGTTTCGGTGGAAGGCGAACGGTTGCTGACATCATCCTCCTGAGACATGGTTGCTTTTGCTGGTAAGTTCACGTCGGGTTCACCAAAATGTGCACAAGAGATTCCGGCGGGGAGACCTCCGTGTGCACCGTGTGTAGTGGATCAAGGATCGCACAGGAAGAATAGGGGTGTGTGTAGGGAGAGAGTAAGGCAGTAGCAATGTCTGAGAGAGAGACAGAGGTTCGGCAGAGCTTCCGCGTATGGCAGTGTGTTCTCCTTTTGTATGGAAAGGTTAACGTCCTATATATAGCAGAGAACGTGACCGTTGTAGTGTGGTTAATGCGCCCATTGATGGCGGCTTAATTAGCTTAACCATAACGGCACGTTCGTCCGAGTATATAGGGACCGTTACAGCACGTGGTGCGCGAATACCGGAACCGTTACGAGGTTGACCGGGTTTGACCGGATTGACCGGGTTTAGGGAGCTCGTGCCATAAATCTCTCAAAACAGTTACTAAAGGTCGCGTGCGGGCTTGGCTCGCACGCGACAGGGCTTACTCTAGCCTCCAAACCACAAAGTCCCTACAAGTCCCGTGCGGTGGTATGCGAGGGCTCTGTCTCGCAGCCCCCACATGGATCAGCTCGGATGATGATCCTGTGTGTGTGGAGCACAATATGGTGTGCTGGATGGCTGCCACGTGGCCAAGATCTGTCATGTCAGAAAGCAGTATCTACAACTGGCCACTTCCGCAGGCGCCGATTTGGATTACATGACAAATTTATTCATTTAACTTATGAGAAGAAAACACATAACAATGAACCAAATCACACGTATAGGTAAACATAAGCATGTGAAGAGAAACTAAGCAAGAAATCACAGGAAATACAGTCACGGAAATCAGGCCGTATCTTACAAATAGTCACTGTTTGATGGGCTATCCGATCATAGTCAGTGAATATCAGTTGCAGTACCTCAAAGTTGTGAAACGATGCCAAAATCGATACAGCAAAGGAGAAACCCAGCAAGGAATCACAGGAAACATAGTCATGGAAATATGGCAGAATCTTACAATAATCACTGTTTGACGGCAATTGCATCACTGTTTGTAATCCAATTTGTCGTAGGAGTCAAACATCACCCCGCCATTGAATGGGAACGACGACAGTTACAGCATTCAATTGACCATGGAATTGAATGTCGATGGGTCTGCTCGGGCACGCGCAGCAGTTACAACATTCAATTGATCATGGAATTGAGGCGTGCCTTTTCCAATTCCATAGCACAAATTCACAGCATCAAAAAGTCTTCTTTTTGTTGGGTTAATGTCTAAACTTAATTTTATTTGATATCTATAAACAAATGTGTTATATATAAATTGTTTTTTGAGGGAAGTAGGTATGTATAATAAAAAATAGTTTTTTTTTTTTTCAAAAAAAGGCCATGCTTTTGTAGCTTGTAGGTATATATAATTAGATATGTAATTATACTCTTGGTAATATATGCACACTTTTTATTGGGTTACCTTTTTCCAGATTAGTCAATTTTGATTGGAATTGTAGAGGAAATATTATTAGCGATATAATTAGAGAAATTTACCTTTTGTACATTTTTTGAAATTCCCTTTTTAATTCTAGAAAGAAAATCACTTTCTTATATTGACATTTCATTACTTTAAAGATTTATTGTTTACCAATAAATAGGGAGAAAGAAAAACTGATACATTTATGGCTGGAAATTTGCTGACATGGAATAATTAAATTGTTGGAATTCCATTTGGCCTAAGCTTATTAGTTGGATTGCCAAATAAGGGTAACACATGGCTTTATTTTGGAAGTAAGTAATCGACAAATGGCAAAAGGAGATTAAACCTCAGGACTTCTCTACTTTTATATTATATATAAGACTACTTAATTACTTCATACATACCTCCAAAACTGACACATTATAAATACCCATTTCAATGAGAAATTTTGTAAACTCTATATTCAGTTGGGTTAACCATTACTCCTATAATTTATAAAAAAAAAAAATTAGATTCCTACATGACAATTTTCTCTCTCCCACTCACCCCACTTTTGTTGTACATGTCACAATGTGAGTGGAGTGGAACACCATGTGTGATTTGCTCTATGAGCACCTAATGATTGCTCTGAGAAATTTTTAGGCTAAATTGCACCGGAGGAACCCAAAATTTGCCAAAACGAGCAAGTAGGTACCCAAAGTTCAAAACCGAGCACCACAGGTCTCAAATTTTAGATTTTCGAGCAAGTAGGTACCATTCCGTTAACTTTCCGTTAACTTTGGACGGAAAATTATAAAAAGACTTTTGTACCCCTTGTTTTCACCTTCAATTTTTTTTTAAATACAAGTTTTACTAAAAATCTAAAAAAGAAAAAAAAATTAATTTAATAATTTGATATATGTAAGACAATACAATATATTTTATCAAAATTATATATTTTTACATCATTTTAAGATATAATATATGTTTTTATTAACACATATCCGTCAATCTTAAAGTCTATAATTTTTTTAATAGTGTTTAAAAAGAATCTCAAAATTTCATAATTACATGTATTTTTTAAGAAACACGTAAAGTATCTTTGTACATTTTATACAATAGTCACTTTTACATTCGCATGAAAAATACAGACGATTACAAATAAAAAACTACTCAAGAATGTCTGGTATCAACTCTTGTGTAAGTTGTTAAAATGCACAAAGATACTTGTATGTTATTATTTTATTAAAAATTACATGTAAAATTATGAAGTTTTGAGATTTTTTTTAAAAGCTGTTAAAAAAAGCTAAAGACTTTTATTTTTTTTTTATTTTTTTTAGATTGACGGATATATGTTAATGAAAACATTTTTCATATTTTGAAATGATGTAAAAATATGTAATTTTGATGAAATATGTTGCATTATCTTACATATATCAAATTATTAAATAAATGTTGTTGAATTTTTTTAGTTTTTTAGTAAAACTTGTATTTTAATAAAAAAATATGACGTGAAAATAAGGGGTACAAAAGTCTTTTTATAATTTTCCGTCCAAAGTTAACGGAAAGTTAATGGAAGAGTACCTATTTGTTCGAAAATCCAAAGTTTGAGACCTGTGGTGCTCGATTTTGAAATTTGGGTACCTACTTGTTCGTTTTGGCAAATTTTGGGTACCTCCGGTGCAATTTAGCCAAATTTTTATTTGCTTTAAATTGCATGGGTGGTACCCATAGTTTGATTTTTGTGTGGATTAGGTACCCATAGTTTCAATTGCAGCATCCGCAGTACTCATACTTTCAATTTGTTGCAACAACGGTACCCACCGTTAACTTTCCATTTGTATGTTGGATGAAAATATGTAAAAAGACTAGTGTGCCCCTAATTTTCAACCCTACCATTTTGTAAATAGCTTTTTTTATATAGAATATTGAATTGATTGATTTATTCATTTATTTTAATATGTATATATACATATATGTAAAAAGTTACTTGTCATAGTAATGGTTAAAATTTTAATACTTTTTCTCACAAGTCTAAATTTTAGAAAATTATAATTGTATTAAATTTACTTATTTACTTGTCATAGTAACAATTAATAAATTTATTTTGAACTTTTCCGATTGAACGAAATATTTATCATGATAACTTGAACCTTTTAGTAAATATATGTATATATTTTTTGAAACTATATGATTTTACTTTAATATATAAGTAATAATTAAATTTTAAAAATTAATGTTATGTACTTTTTAAATAAGAAGGTAAATTTGACAATTTTGTAAGAAAGTAGAGTAAAATTGAGATGCACACTAGTCTTTTTACATATTCCATCCAATATATGGATGAGAAGTTAACAAATGGTACCACCGTTGCAACAGATTGAAAGTATGAGTACCGTGGACGCTATAATTGAAATTATGGGTCCCAAATTAACACAAAATCTTAATTATGGGTACCGCTGATGCAATTTAGCCTTTATTGAAACTGGTAAAATGACAATTATGTCCATTTGTTGAAGGGCAAATTTGTCTAATCTCATTTATGTATGAACACTTCTAACAACGTCATAATCACTGCCGCTGCCACCGCCATGCCGCCGCCATTCCCAGATTCCGGCGTAGTAAAAACCTACTCTACTAACGAGTTGGGTCTAACACATAGAAAAAAATTTGTACTAAAACCTCTCCACAAATCCCTCTTTGTTTTATAACCTTGCCACAATTCAAAATTGGGCATCTAACTTCCATTTGTGAGAGAGAAAAGTTGTTTGTCTTTTTCCTTGGAGGTTAGATTTCTAATTCTGAATTCGGGTGAGGTTAGATGACCAATTGTGCCAACACATAGAGAGGAGCAAATAAAAATCCAACCAGTAGGTGTAAAATTGACCTCACCAGAAGCAAGTATTTCGAAAATGAGCCCGATAAGATCTGTTTACACCGTCCAATTTCGCTCCCAAAGTTGCTGCCTTCCTTCCCGAAAAGAGATCGAGGTAGAGGGAACGAAGTTACAGTGAGAGAAAGAGAGATATGGTGGTGGGGGTGATCTGGGGCAAACTCATTGAGAGGGAAGAGGGATAGAAGTGGCAGAGGTAGGGAGAGAAGAGAAGAGGGGAAATGGAGGTGGGAGGGAGAGAAATCTTACCCGTAGAGCTTCCAAAGTGTTCATCTTCTTCCGTTCTTCTATCTTTTTTTGAGCTGGTTCATCTTCTTGCTGATCTTCTTCAGTTTTTTTTTTTTTTTTTGGCTCATTCATTTTCTTCCTTTTTGTTTTTCTTTATTTTTTTCTTATTTTATTTGACCCCTAGTTTATTGAAACTATCATTTAAGACATTTAAATAGAAATTTGTAATGACATATTTGCCCTCCTTATAAGGATTTTTTTTTCAATAAGTATGAATTATTGTAAATAGAGGATGTAATAAGCTTATTCTAGAACTGGATGTTACAATGTGTTAGTTTTTGTATACTGAAGGTATCCATTAAGTAATTAAACCTATAAATTTTGTGACACTTAATCTACTGCATTATTAATTTGTGACCAAAATCTCTTACATAATTCTAATTACTTACTAATAGCCTATTTCCGATTGTATCCGTTAAGTAAACTAACGAAGACCCATCAAATGGAGTCAAGTGATTGACATTTATGTATTTTACCTCCGTCAGTGAAGGCTAGTATGACATTTCACAACCTTAACATTTTTTTGTAACTTTGATTTAAATTTACAGTAAAATTTGCTTTAAATTTCCTTTTCTAAGTTGTTATTTTTTTATTTTGTTTTTCTAATTATTTTTGCAATCTGTAAACATATTTGGGAATCTCAAAGTTGTTTCAAATCTTGAGTTTATTATAATTTAGGCATAAAAAAGTATTTGGAAATGATCGATTGTCACCTTTTATGAAAGTTGGGATTGTCTGAATGATTGCAACATTTCAGTTTGATTTCAAATTCATTTTGGTGAAAGTCCAGGATCTAAAAGATAATTTCAAGAGTTGGTCTTGGGCCCAAAAAGTGAAGTGTGGACTTGACTAAAAAGTCAGCCCAACCCACAGTGCGCCACGTCACGACCTGTTCTTGAACCCGAACCCGAGGTTGAGCTGACCGGCCGGACAGCGCCGTGCGCGCGCGCTCGTGTGGTTGTTCGAACCATAGCTAAGTCCTCATTCCTTGACAAATTGCTTCGCCCAAAGAGTGTGCCCTTAAGTACAATCTTGTAATACTTATGCAACATTAAGTTGCTCTACATGAAGATGTGGTACACAATCTTTTGAGTGTTTCCAACATCTCAACATCCTATTTTCACGCATGAATTTTTCATTCACCTGAACATGATTTTGGAGGAAGCAAAGTGGTAAAATTATTTCCACACTCCAAGGATTCCCTAACCACTTTCCCTTTCACCAACCGTTAACTTGGCTTGTCGTAAACCGGATTCAAAGTTGACCCAAAAACGATGTTTTCCAACATAGAGACAGATGGAGTGGAATGGGGAAAGAGACAAGTGTATGGAGGGGAGTAAGAAGTGAATGGAGGGGAGTGACAAGTGGAGAAGGTAGAGAGCTAGGCACATGTAATTTACCACATATAAGAAGCCTCACATGGAATTTGAGTTTGATTTAGTGCTACAATTGTACTAATTTTACTGTTATACGCGGTTCTAAGTTCGTCACATAGACGAATATAGCCTCACACTTGATATGTATAGAGAAACTACTATACAATATTTGTGCACCCAAAGTATCTTACAGACTTACAATACTTACTAAATTCAATTGAAATTCTTGTCATACACCTCCAACGTTATTCTTATTCATACTTTACACTAAATAAACTGACAATTAGCAACTTGGCACCCAACAATTAAATTTTACTAAACTAGTCATTTAATCTAACTAGACATTTAATGCATTTATCACATACTTTACAAGATGAGACTCGAATATTGAAACAATGCATTCAACTCTATTTGAAAGCTACGCATAACTTTACATGAGCATGAGGTAATGGTCTAACGTTAAATTAAATACTAACATATAATCACACACCATTAATGTATTAATATGACTTAGAAATGTGGGTTATTACACCAAGACACACAACTCTTAATTGCTGGTATAGGCTTGACACTTCCTAGTTTGCTAGTTCAAGACCTAAGAAGGCTTAAACTGCAACGTCTCATGGTGTTGATCGTTTTACTGATCCTTGGCATCTGGGTACTGGAGCTAACAATCATATCACTAATAGTGCTCAGCATCTGCCACATTTGCAACCCTATCATGGAGCTAACACAGTCACTATTACATATGGTAATACCTTGCCTATACACTCTATTGGTTACACTTACATACCTGTCTCCTCTCATGGCCATTTTCATATGCCTAATGTTGATTCTCCTCAAATATCTTCCAACTCATTGTGTGTTTATCAGTTCACTTCAGAAAATTATTGCAGCATCTTGTTTAATGCAGATAATTTTCTTATTTTGGACAACAAGTCCAAGACTATACTCTACAAAAGGCCCATGTAGAAATATTCTTTATCAGCGTGAAGAGTGTTGTCTCTTTTTCTTCTACTACAGAGGCTTATTCTGCTTCAGTAACTGATAGCACCTTTCTCTAGCATCAAAGATTGTGGCACCCTGCATTCCATGTGTTGCATTCACTTCATTCATGTTTGCAGCAAAAGTTTGTTAAACCACTGTCATTGTGCATCTCATGTTCTATTTCTAAGTCTCATAACCTTGTTTTCCCTTTGTCCAAGCATCATGCTTCTCCTCCATTTTCTTTACTTCGTTCAGATGTATGGGGTCCATTTCCTGTGGCTTCTTCAATACTATTTTTTGTTTATGGATGATTTGTTGGAATTGTGCCCTAGAGGCAATCAATCAAATGTGACAAACATATGGATTTACGATTCATTATGTTATCGGTATGGAGATACGATAACATGAATGATGTCCTTAGAATATAAATGTTATATTCTTAAAAATCCCTAGTCAATTATATTGATTAACAGGACAATCAACTATATACTAGTATGGGGTTGGATTGATATGGAGATATCACGATCCAACACATGGGTATGCATTAGGAGTAATGGCATACTGGATTGACCCATCTCCGAGAAGGCTACATACAAGTTATGTAAAGTCACAAGTGCTTCTCGCGGTGCAATGGTATTGTCATCCTGAGACTTGAAGTCACTAGATGTTCTAGTTGTGGAATATTGTGTTTTTGTAGCGTCAAACACTAGACCATGACTGGGTAGTCATAAATGCGCGTATTGGACATAATAGGAAGCAAACTTAGATATCATAGTGATGTAGATAGAATTTGTCCCTCCCACATAACTGGAGCAAATATCCTAGGCCACTCGAGGGATAGTGCTTATAGAATGTCTGGCCAGACTCAAATAAATCAATATGGGATATTGATGTTATTTGCACGAATAAGGCTATTCCCAAGATCGAGAAATTATGGATTGGGTATACGAGTGTGACTTGTATGTCTCGTGTCCAATCCGGATATGGGGACAAAGGGATGAGACAATACTTGCACAAGGTTTGTCAAAGTGATGACTATTCCTATTACTTGGGTGGCATGTATGTGTTGCTAGATACCGCTCCATGTTAGTAAACTGTTACTACCAACTAAGTAGGAACCTATGGTGTGACGACCCATATTTGCTAAACTCGAATTTGTTTTCTTAATATAATTAATTTAGCTTCCCACATTAATTTTAGTTGGGAAGAATCGATTTTGTTAGTAAGCATATTTCATTTAGAAAATAATAAAATAATAAGTTATTTTTGTGCAATGATAAATTGGGGGGCATTTGATAGTAAAAGAAACTTTAGGGGGAAATCTAGAATAATAGAAATTGCTATTAATATCTAACATTATAAAATATAATATCAAGAAAATAGAGATAAGGAAAAAAAAATAATAATAAAATAAAAAAATGAGTTGTCTTGGCAAAGATGAGTTGTCTTGGCAAAGATGAGTTGTCATTGTCAAACATGTGTTGTCACATCAAGAGAAAAGTAAATATATTGTGTTTTGTAAAAGATGTGTTGTCACATCAAAAGAAAGGTAAAGATATTGTGCCTTGTGAAAGATGTGTTGTCACATCAAGAGAAAAGTAAAAATATTGTGCCTTGTGAAAGATGTGTTGTCACATCAAAATAAAAGTAAATTTATTGCAATTTATAAAAGATGTGTTGTCACATCAAAAGAAATGTAAAAAATATCGTGTCTTGTGAAAGATGTGTTGTCACATCAAAAGAAAAATTAAAGATGTTGTGCTTGTGAAAGAAAGTGTTGTCTTGTATCAAAAATAAAAAATAAAAAAAATGTATTATCTTTTCAAATTGTGTGGTCTAATCTTCTTGGTGATGTGACTACACAAGAAAGTATTGTCTTGTCTAGAAAATGTGTATTGTCTTGTCATAAAAATGTGCAGTCTAATTTTGTCTAATTCTATGGAGGCTAAGAACAACTATTTATTTTAAAAAAATTGGCTCAATATTTAATATTTGTGATGTGACTACACAATGTAATATTGTTTGGACATGTGATGTAAGATGTTCATCCTTGCACACAAAGTAAAATAAAAAAAAATATAACAAAGGGAGTTTTTTTATATTAAATTCACTATTGCAATGCACAAATCTCCAAGGAACCCTCCCTATAAATAGCACCCTTGCACATTCTAACCAACAAGAGAGAAAGAAGGAGGAAGTTGTAAAGAGAAAGAGGGAGGTAGGCTACGGGTGAGAAAGAGAAAGAAGAAAAAAAAAAGAGAGAGAGAAATAGAGGGAATAGTGTACGGTAGGAGAAGAGAAAAATGGGGAGAAGTTGTTAGAAATTTTGGAGCTCCACAACTATTGGAGGAAAAATCCTTCAAGACCTTGTTTGGTGGCACTTCCTTGAAGATTCATTTGGAGCTATTCTTGGAGTTGTTTGGAAGACACAATTGTGAAAATGAGCACTCTTCACGTGTATGAACGCCGGGGCGCTGTGAGTAAAAATTATTATTTTCAACAAGTTATATTTTTACTAAAGTTATGATTTTCTAGAAATATTTTCATTTTCTGTTACGTAAATTTTAGAATTTGTGACTCATGTTCCAACAATGAATTTTTTTGACTCTATGAATTTGGAATAATCTTATGAATATGATTTTGTGCTCCCCTTTAATGAAAAATTACTCTTTAAGTATATTATGTGGTTTTGTCACTTGGGAAAATATGTGCCATAAATTTATTTAGACACTTTGGGATGACGTTATGCCTTGGGACACTTGAGTATTTTCTGGCCCGGACATCGGGATATAATAGATGGTTTTTTGATTTTCTGGCCCGGTCGCAGGGATATAATATGCGATGTGCCACAAAGATGGCGTATTCTGGACATGTCAAAATTCTGTGTGATACGATGGTTACCAATGGCATAAACTGAATCTGAAATTATGTTATCTGTTACGAGATATTTTTAAATGTTCTGTTCAGTATTAAAATTTCTGGCACCGTTATTCTGGAAATATTCTGATTACGAGTTCAGTTAGCATCATCTGAAAAGTATATTTTTTTTCAGTTATCATCATATTTTGGTAACAAGTTATTTTGAAACTAAAGGGGAGAAAAACCCTCACTGAGCTTTGTGGCTCATTTTTTTGAATTAAATGTTTTCAGGCGACACAACACGGGAGGAGGAATAGGGATTTCGAAGCGGTTCCGTTGATGAAATTAGTGTCTACTTATGTTGTAGTGTATGTTGAGCCACTATGACTCTATTGTAGTTTATGTGATGTAATATTTTGGTGGAAACGTTGTAAGACTTATGGTTCATGTGTTAATCGAAGTTTTATTTTTGGAGATATTGATGCTTTTAGATTGAGGTGAACAATCTTATTGGCGTTTAGTTTTGTCTCTGATCCGCTCAGTGTGGCTGAACCGATAAACTTCTTATTTTCTCTTTTGGTACTCACTTTTCAAAGAAGCCGTCTTTTTATTAATAAACAAAATTTTGCTAATAACCCTTTTACAATAAAATTTCATAAGAGTACATTTTTGCTATTCTAAATTACATGTCGACCCCGAGTACTTTAACTCGCTTCCGCACTTTATTTCAAAATTTTAAATTCCCAATACTTAGTTAAAACGGTTCAAGCCACTTGAGTTTCGTTTGAGGCCTTGGTGGCCGGTCCCGACCCTCGGTCTCGACTTAATTAATCGGGGTCCGGGAAAGGGGGTCGTGACATATGGGGTCACACTCCATATGGATCAAACTAGACTTGGGAATTAATTAATATGATTAATTAATTAGAAGGATCAAAACGCAACCACTTGCAAACTTAGTAGGACTAATTTGCAAAGTGGACTAATTCATGTAGAGACATGATTAAGACTAATCCATGTATTGACATGATAAGGACTATTTTGCAAAAGGGACTAATCCGAACTTGAGTAGGATTAGGAGAGGGCCTTTAGGTAGTTAACAAGGAGTTGTTGGGTTATATAAGGATGCTCCTAGCTTCCTTCCTAAAACTAATGCTCATAACATTACTTGAGTAGGAGAGAAATCAAGGAGAGAGAGCAAGACAAACACCCAAGGCCGAAGCCCTAGGTGCCGTCCGCTGCCTCACCCCTTCGGCCAAAGGAGAGGTGGCTGAAGCCCTCTTTTGGTCTCTTTTTGAATTATTCTTCTTCTTCCATTGGTTGCTAGCACACGACGTGGAGGAATCTAGAGGTTGATCCTAGGAGTGGATCAACCATAGAGACGTGACAATATTCGCGTTCGAAGTGTAAATCTGATCCATATCCTGGAGGGTCTTGAATGGACAATTCTTTCTTCCGCTGCATATCAATGATCAAAACCCTACATGATTGTACCAAATTTTGTTGGTTTTACACTCTTAAGTGTAAATCTGATCCATATCCTGCCTGTCTGCACTTTATTGCTTTCATCGCCACTTAATTTCACTTTGTTGTTCAAACTTTATTGGTCCTGAATTTGCCAATATAGGTTTTGCCTCATACATTAAATCTCAAGGAACACTACATCATACTTCTTGTCCTCATACTCCCGTAAAAATGAAAGAATATAATGAAAACACATACACCTTATGGAAACAACATTAAATCTTCTCTCATGCAAATTTATCGAAAACCTTTTGGCTTTAAGCAGCCATCACTCCTATCTATCTCATTAATAGACTCCCGAATATGTCTCTCTTTTTTGTGTCACCGTCACGGCCCGGATCCCCAAGAATCGAGAACTTAACCATATTCACAAACAACATGCTTAAAATGAACAATTTCAACATTTCGGCTTAGAAATTTGATATATCTTAAACGGCTCAGTGAAAAATTATGAAACATGGTCGGAGGAATCCTAGATATGTTTAATTATTTCATATAAAACATTTTTGAAAAGCGTGTAGGAGTTCGGAAGATACAAGCCCAAACGTGGGGCTGGTCGGAAGAAAATTCAGAACTGTAACCCGAACTTTCAAAATTCGATTACTCATAAAATTTAAGACAAAGAACATGAAATTATGCAGATAGGTTTCAAACATGTTTAATATACCCGTATAAAACATTTTTTGATTCGGAGTTACCGATATTTAATTTTTTTTCGTGAGATGACTGTTGGAGCGAAAATTTTCAGAACTGAATGACCAACTTAAAAAATATATTTTTGGGCGATATAACTATTAAATATCTATAAAATTTAGCTGGAAAGAACTCATATATTTCTAGTTTACAAATATTCTTGAATCACTTCGATCCGTTGGACGGATCTCTTCTAAAGAGCAAAATTGTACCAGCATGTATAATATGTCTAGTTTAAGTAAAACAACTGAAAATTGTGTTATAACGCTATTCAATTAACATGAGAAGTGTGCCAAAAGGAAGAACAACATCATATTAATGTCAAAATGATTTGAGAATTTTGACGTGAATCAACATAAAAGACATCAAATTCCACAACTTTGCCAATGGCCCTCCAAAACGTGCAAAGAACGCATACGCGTCTACGCATACGCGTCTACGCATTTCATATTATTGACACAACAACTAATTTCACATAACAAGATGAGCTAGCTCCAAAAAAACGTCTAAAAATAAATTCTAATGAAAGAATCAACTCAAAGCTTCCATGTCTTCAATGTGTCGCATTCTCACCTGAAAAATAGTAGGGTGAGCAACCACAACCCAGTAGGAAAATAAACTAAATAGACATTACCACAAGTATAAGAGCGACATACATAACATATGTAAACCGATTCCCACAATGTATAAATCAAACAACTAAATGTAACATATGCTCGACCAAATCTTAAACCATGAACAACTAGGGGATGTGTACCAAACAAACGGCTGTTTACGGAATGAAACTGAGGGACCAGGCAACCCAAACACACGGCCGTTTACGGTATCAAACCGAGGGAAAATGCAACCCAAACACACGGTCGTTTACAGTATCAAACCGAGGGAACAGGAAACCCAAACACACGACACAGCTTTACAGGTTACTAGCCCGAAGGACAGTCAGGCACCTCCCGCACGGGTTTACGGTCTTTCACCGATGGTCACCAAGCCCAACATGCTCAACGGGTACACTCTTCCCAAGACACACCCATGACTCAATCTGGTTCTCACACCCCCCAAAGCATCAACTCTAATCAAAATAGCTCATCGATTTACAATTACACCAACATAAAACAAACTCATCACTTCGACAAATTTCACGGAATCGTATATAATCAATTTCACATAGCACAAGCACCAAAGTTCTTATCAACCGAACATCATAAACTTCACACGATTTAAATCACATAATTACATGAAAATAAAATGTAAGCATATCGCAAGTATACAAATTGCAATGTCCGAATCAGTTAATTTCCCTACTTAGCGTGAAACGCGCGATTTTTTGACTTCCGAGAGATGGAGATTTTTGTACCGTTTTGAAGCTCTTGACGCGTGGACCAATACTCCCTTCTACAAGATTGCGAGACAAAGAATTTAAGGTCATTAATTCTATACTTTTATTTGACTGAGTGAATGAAAAATGACTGATAAACTGAAAATTGACTGATAAACTAAAAATTGACTGACAAACATGGAGAAGTACGATTTACAAGGATTTAAGCATATTGAAAGAGAGAGAGAGAGAGAGAGTAAGACTAACGATAGCTGGAAAAGATCGTCGAATACTCCATGTGGCTATGCGTCGGAAGAAGAACGAAGAAGCAATAATGGAGGCGAGAGGGTTTCTACGAACGTGTACTGTGTTCTATTTTTTTCTATTTCTAACGTGTTTTTAATTTCAGCCCACAAGATATGGAGTTTCAAAAAAGACACCACAATCCCCCAGACTTTAGAATATATACAACACATACCCCCTGAACTAAAAAATGAATGTTCTTTTTTTTTGAGGAAAAAAAATGAATGTTCTAACTATAGAAAATACATATTAACACACTAATAATCATTAAAAAGATATGATCATACATATATCCACTTTTTAAAACCAACAATTTGCCAAATACCAGATGAACACATCAACCAACAGAGAAATAATACTTATTTTAGAAGTAATATTAATAGTAATAATTATAAGAGTTATAGATCTCTACAGTCACCTTATCAATCTATCCATCATTCTATATCTTATTTTTATATCTTCAAAGTATTTGGTTGCCTTTTTTATCCTTGGTTAAAACCATACAATTCTCACAAATTGGATCCCAAGTCCACAAAATGTGCCTTTTCGGGTTATTTCCCCAACACGAAAGGGTACAGTGTTTTGACATTGTTACCAAAGGTGTTTACATTTCAAGGCCCGTGGTGTTTGATGAAACTCAAGCTCGTTTTGATTTTTTACTCTTCATCTTCTTCTAACTTGAAATCTACCTCTTGCACTTCTGTTAGGCCTTTATTCAACCTACTTTCCTAACTACACCATCTTGTCCATGTTTCTACTCATACTTCTTCTGAGTCTTCTCCGTCATCACTTTCTGGAATATTACCACTTTCCCATCTACCTTCATCACCTTGAACTACCATAATCTCCTCCATCCCCTGAGCCCTCTTCATTACCTCCACCCATTTTTCATCCTATGACCACTAGAGCCAAGGCTGATATTACTAAACCAAATCCTAAATATCCAAATTTGACTGCTACTAGATCTGAAATATCAGAACCACATTCTTTTCATGTAGATGTTTCTTCTTCTGTGTAGCTACAAGCTATGAAAGATGAATATGATGCTTTATTGCATCAAGTTACTTGGTCTCTTGTACCCTTGCCTCCTCACAAAAAAGTTTATAGGTTGAAAATGGATTTACATGGTCAAGAAACACTCTAATGGTTCTATGGATAGGTTCAAAGTCAGACTGGTGGAAAAATGTTTTTTGCAACAATATGGTTTGGACTACTCTGAGACATTTAGTCCCGTAGTAATGGCTCAAAAAATCAGAACTGTCATTACTCTAGTTGTGAATTTTGAATGGAGAAATGGTTGTGTCAAACGAATTTCTGCATGGTTATATTGAAGAAGAGGTTTACATGCTTCATCCTCAAGGTTTTGAGAGTTCAACACATCCTAATTATGTGTGCAAGCTGCAAAAGTCATTGTATTCAGAATATGCTCGACTATTTTTTTTTTATTCAGAATGGTTTTTAGCTTAGAAAATTAGACTCTTCTATGTTTGTATTGAAGACCCAACTGTTTACTTTAGTAGTTATAGTTTATGTGGATGACATCTTAGTCAAATGCAGCTCTACTATAACAGTTCAAAGTCTAATCAGTTCTATGAGTAAGGTGTTTGCCATGAAAGACTTAGGAGACCTTACTTATTTTCTAGCGATTCAAGTGTCCAAAACTTGCAAAGCTGTTCATTTATGCCAGACCAAATATGCAAAATAATTGCTTGTTAAACCTGAACAGATTCTTGTAAACCTTGTGCTACACCACGCTCCACCAAGTAACCTGAAACTGCTACTTCTAAACATTATCTCTTTGAAGATATCACTTGGTTTAGAATTTTTTTAGGATGGATTTAGTACTTAACAGTTGGAAGACCAGACCTCCAACATGTGGTTAACTCCATTTGTTAACATATGCATCAACCATTGCAGCTTCACTTTCTGCAACTCAAGAGAATTCTCAGATATGTTCAAGGGACATTATCTCATGGTTTGTGAGTTACCAAATTTTTTAACTTTACTACATACTTTGATGCAGAGTGGGCAAGTGATCGTGAAACCAAAATCCCAACTACTGGTTACTGTATTTTTCTGGGGTCAAATCTGATTTCTTGGGTATCTAATAAGCAGCACACAATGTCTAGGTCTTCTACAGAAGCTGAGCACATATCCATAGCCTCTAACTCGGCCGAGATAAATTGGATCAAGTATCTCGTTAGAGATTTGAGTATTTTCTCCCTCACTTACCAATTTTGCTTTGTGACAATTTATATGAGATAGCATTAGCCAGCAATCCTGTTTTTCATGCTAGAACAAAACATATAGAAGTTGATTGTTATTTTATTAGAGAGCAATTTACTGCTAAATTTTCTTACATAAATTGAGGTTTGTCGTCACCGATCGTTTTATGTGTTAGTAAAGTATTATCATAAACACTCTTCTTCGCAGAATCGAAAACATGTGAGGTGCAATTATGTTGTCGGCAGCTTCATTGCATGTTTGCTGGTGAAATCACTTTAACCCTTTCATGCGATGGCCAATGTCAAGGAAGTTCACGACAAATCGCCCGTTGTCTTCCATAAATTAATGCTAAGAGAATCTTCGTATAGATGATTGTTGTTTGCATTGTCTATCATAGTAGGTGATGATCATGATGGAGTTTTGGAGGGAATAGGTTGTTTGGTAATCATGGTGTAATGGAGTAATGGTATTGAGTGAAATGGTTAAAGAAGGTGAATGCATTAGGCTTAGTTATGGTGCTGGTCTGAACGGTTTAAAGGTAGAGGTGGTGTTTTATTGGTACTTAATGGTGTAGGCTGTGAAGGTTAATTTGGTGGTAGTTGTAGGTGTTGGCTACTGGTACTAAAAGTAGCTGTTAGGGGGTCAGTTTAGTTGGCTTTGGGTCTGGCTAAGTTAGATAGTAAATTCATGTGCCCGAAGGTAATTGAGTTCTGGTGATGTTGGCAAGGTGATGGAGTAGTGGCTGCAACTGTGGAGGTTAGGAGATGGTGTAGTAGGTTGGGTGAAGACATGGCAAGGTCTGGTGATGGTTTAGGCTATGGTTATGGGTTTGATTTGCTGAATCGGGGTGGCTGTGAACTGTTGTGTAGGAGGAAGGTGACAGTGTTGATAAATGGTGGAAGGTGATTGGAACTGGATGGAAATGGAGATTTGTTTAGTTGCAGGTGGTGAATCAAGGAGGTAAAGAGGAATTGGCTTTGTTTTGAATGGTGATCGATTAAAGGAGGCAGAGAGGTGAAGGTCTGATGGTTAAGGTGTTAGTGTAGGGTGATTACAAAGAGGTAGCAGTGGTGGTTAGGTGGATTCTATGGTGTACTGGTGGTGTAAATGGTGATAAGGCAGGTTGTAGGTGAAATCTAGTTTGGTTGTTAGGTATTATGGTGCTTATAAATTGGAGTTGGCAGTTTAGTTTTAGGTGGGTTATAGGCTGGTAGTTAGCTGATGTGGTTAGGTAGTTCAGTTAGTTAAGTTGTGTAGGTAGGATGAAGGTAATTCAAAGGAAGAGAATGGTGTTGGTGTTGGTCTTGGGAGAGCTATAACAAGTTGAATGAAGAAATTGGTCTATGGTGAAGTGGTTAAAGGATTGTATGGTAGAAGAGTGTTGGAATAGTTTGGGAGCTCAAAAGGATGCTCGGGATATGATTCAGGATGTTTCAGGATAAAATCAGGATTTCAGGATATTTTAAGATCGCGAAAAAGCACTTAAGGATCCGAATTTTGATCACGAACTCCGATGAATGTGATTTTTGCACATTTGAATTCCTTTTGCGACGTATACTTCGTCCATGCAGAGAAATTCCCGTTCCAGATCATTTTCTCATTTTTCTCAATTATTGCCCAAATTTGGCGAAAACATCCAAAATGCGCCAAGTTCGCCTTTTTCTTCAATTTTGAAACTCGTTTCTTCTCTCCACTTAATTCCCGCACGCGTAATTCCTGTCAAACAACAATACGAACACTACCGCGAAGATCAAATGTGACAAATTATAAAAATCATACTCAAACCATTAAGAAACGCCCGAATTGTACTTTAAAGCTCTAAAACATCCAAAAGTGCATTTTCTTCATATTTTGGCTCAAATCTCGTTACTTTGCACCAAAACGCACAAAAATGACAATATAAAATGTACGTAGGATAACTCTTATTAAGGAGTTATCACTTTTTTTGATGAAAAAATATTGCATTATCTAAGAAAATGTATCACGTTAGTAGTAGTACTTGTACTACCTCCGTTTCTTCTATTTCTTCATCCTTTCTTAATCAGGTTGTTTCTCATGTTTTTTCATTCTTACTATTTTTGACAAGTTTTTTTTGTCAACTTTTACTAAAATATCCTTTATTAACGCGACACCCTTTACTACCTTTATGAACATCAAATTAAGCCCCTCTATTCCCATATCAATCTTCCTTATAGAGAATTTTAGATCATGCAGACAACCCATAATCGGGCGATGCGAAGGCCAAGTTATAGAGAAAGGGTTCAAGGAGAATGACTTCATCTTGAAGTCCGGTGTCGTACTCCATTTGAGCCCAGAATCCGCCGTTGTCCTCCAGTCGAGCCTAGAGTCCGACGATGTCAAACCCAGAATCCGGCGTAGCCCTCCATTCGTCTACTCCGGCTGCCTCCACCGAGAGCAAAAACAAAATCAAATCAAAATCGAAACTATGCAGAGGTTTACAATCCAACCCCCATTTCTATCATGCCTTCGAATATTTCTTCGTTCATCCAGTCCGTCATCCAAACCCCACCATCGATTTTTCCTTAACAATTAATCCATGTTTAAACTTCCTATTCCAGATCGGATCAAAATAATCACACACCGCACAATTTCGACGAATCAGACTTGAGAACCTTGAATCCATCTTCAAGTTCCAAGGTATAGACAAGCGCGGCCTCCAGATCCTCCGCTTCATCAGAAATTTCTTCCACGGATAAATGTCTTACATATACGTTAGCTTGGATTGTGGGCGTCAAAAGAACAACATAGGCAGGGGGGCTACATTTGTCTCTTCGCCTTCCATGTTCTTTTTTTTTGTAAGACGTAATATTGAGTTAACCAACTGTGTACGAGAGAATCCTGCAGAGAGAATTCAATATGCACCAAGAGTAGAGGATAGAAAGGACACAGGATGAATAGGGTTGTGTGTAGGGAGAGAGCAAGACAATAGCACTGCGTGAGAGAGAGACAAGATTTTGGCAGAGCTTTTGCGTATCTCAGGTGATTCTCTCTCGTATAGAAGGGTTAACGATCCTATATATAATAGAGAATGTGACCGTTGTAGTGTGGTTAATGCGCCCATCAATGGCGGCTTAATTAGCTTAACCACAACGGCACGTTCGTCCGCGTATATATGGACTGTTACAGCACGTTATCCGCGTATACCAGAACCGTTACGAGGTTGACCGGGTTTTACCGGGTTACCGGGTTTATGGAGCTCGTGCCATAAATCTCTCAAAAGCAGTTACTAGGGGTCGCGCACGGGCTTGGTTGTCGCTCGCGCGCGACAGGACTTACTCTAGCCTCCAAACCACTAAGTCCCTACAAGTCCCGTGTGGTGGTATGCGAGGGCCCTGTCTCGCAGCCCCCACGTGGATCAGCGCGGCTGGTGATCCAGTGTGTGTGAAGTATAGCTAGGTGTGCTGGATGATCGCCACGTGGCTAAGATCTGCCTGTCTAGAAAGCACTATCTACATTAGCCCCCTTTCTGCGCGTGAAGACGCATAGCCGGATAGGCTTCAATGCGCAGGAACCAACGTACGCGTCGCCGCCACGCACCAATTCAAATACACGCAAATTCAGCCCCCGTGCATGTCATTATGACCTAAAATCCCTAGAGTCGTGTCGTCTGGTCTTTTAGGGTTTTAGGCATGACGTCAGCTTGTCCTGTGATTGCGCGATTCGACGTTGACGGTTGCGATTCGACTACTGAAAGGACGCAACCCTTCATTGTTTTTGGATAAATACTCGATGCTCTCCATTGTTGCAAAGCATCACTTCTTTCTCCTAAAGTGAATGATACCCGGAAGCCTTCAAGAGCAGATTCAAATAATCAATCATCAATTCTTTCTTGTCAATCGTCTTCTTCAACTGTCCGCATCCAAGCAAGCTTTACCAAAACAAGGTTGGCCTTGCTCGATTCCATTTAATGTACTGATATATGCTTTGAACTGTATTGGATCTGCAAACCCGTGACTATTTGAAACATGTCATTCGTTGAAAACTGCAAAAGAAGACCTTGTTCTTTAAACCCAGTATTGTAAAGCAAAAGATCCCTTGTTCTTTAAGCCCAGAACTAAGTTAATCGCCAGATTGCAACGATTTTGAAAGTGGGACTTCTGAGATTCCAAGCAATATAAACGATTCTGAACTTTCAAACCTCGAATTGACACTGAACTGTTCGTCTTCTCTTGACAGAACATAGTCATTGCAAACTGAAACTCGAAATTCGAACTGAAAGTGTGTGTATTTCTCCCCCCTTTTTTCTTGCTATTCCGCAGGAATGGCGAAGACAAAAGGAACCAAATCTGTTAAAGAGGTCGAAGAAATACCTGATCTTCCCCAAACCGTATGGCGGAAAGCCCCCTATTTGGGCGGAAAATATTTTTATCATGCTAGGGTTAAGGTGAAGAACCTGCCGACTCATGTTCCTTCTGAAGAGTTGCAAACATTGACCCCACCTGTTAACGCAGCCATGCTGGAATTGATCGATTCCAAAGATGTGGTTCGATTAGGGGTTGAAAATGGATTTTTCCCCCACACTGCAATTTGTACCCAAACGTTGTTCAGAAATTGGATTTCATGGATGAGTGGATCGACCATGTGTTGACCAATCATGCCATCACATTGAACAATGTCGGTATCTATTTCGCCGTTCGTGCTATGAAGGGTGCTGCCGTGAAGCTGGACCAGTCCATGCTTCTAAACCTTCTCTCGCGTTACTCGCCTGCGACTCACACATTCCACTTTGCTGAGTTCGAGCCTGCTCCCACTCTCGAAGATGTACACATGCTGTATGATCTTTCTCCTGTTGGTGAGGTGGATCCTCTAAGCCCTTTGAGGACCGATCCGGAACTTGCTCTCTACAAGCAAATGGAGGAGTGCTTGTCAGAGGTTAACAAATTTCCACCCGGTGGACGTCTGCGAAGCCTCTTCCTGACTGGCAGCTAGTTGATACATCTGCGAAGAACACTTGGGGCATGTGGGTGCAGTACTTCTTCCGGGATTATGCGAGTAGTAGTATCACCAAGAAACTCCTGAGCCAGAACCTGAAGGCTAAAAATTATGTGAACGGGAAAGGTTATCATCTGACCTTGTGTGCTTTCCTCTGCCCCTGGTTATCGAGGTATTTGATTGATGGCCACCCTCATGATGGGGTTTTCTACCATGTCCTCCCTCTTGCTGTGAAACTGACCCTTGGTCAAAGAGTCGCACTTGGCCCATTAGTCTTGGGCACCCTGTACCACAGATTGGATCAACTGGTTGTAGCAACCAAGGACTCCCCCGGCCGCCTGGACGTGTTAACCTATTTTAACATCACATTCTTGACCATGTGGGTTTTTGAGCGATGGCCCTCCTATGCTCGTGTTCCTTCTAGGCCCAACAAATGGTGTGTCCCAGGTGCGGATGAAGAGCTTTCCAGTGGAAGGGCTGCGAGATGGTTTGGAACTCACTTTCCTAAGTGTACCTGGAGCCTGATATGCAACGATCGCAGCAAGTTTACGGCTAGGCCTTATGCCACGCGCATTGAGAATGTGCGATGGTTCCCAAAATTGTATCCTTCCAAGGCTGTTGCTTTCTCGGAAGATCTTCTTTTCGAGGGTCATAAGCGTTTCCACGAGAGTTATCGCGAACTCTTCTGCTGGTGTCTAAGAGGTTCTCTTCCTGCTCTTGCGGAGTATGTTCGCGAGCTTACTCCTAGGTACGAGAGGATCACAGTGTATGTCGATCCCACTCGCGTTTCTCCCCAGTTTGGCTTTGATGCGGTGGCACCATCAATCTGGCCGCAGTCCATCATAAGAGGCTGCTACAAACGGCTTCTGTCTGGCGAGTACAAAACGATCTTAAGGAGCAACCTTCCCTTCGAGCAACCCCCATGTAACCGCGCAGGTGGCTACTCCAAGAATTGGGTTTCCTATTGGAATACACAGCAGGCAAGGTTTGAGACACAGTCGACCCCTCGGCCAAGCAGAGCTCCTGTGATCAAGAGAAATTCCTTCCCTTTCCGTCCTAACTGTAGCTTGGACGACTCCCAATATGGTTGCTACTCATTGTTGGACCACGAGAATCACCTGTGCCCCTCCACCATCCTTGAAGAGAAGATGGCTGCAGTTGGGGAAGGTGCTTCACACGTCATCAAGTACAGCGAAGATTTTGCCAAGGTAAACAATCTCCTTTGCGCATGTCGAATTCCTTTATCTTGATATATCGGAACTTATACTCTCTTCTCTGTTGTAGTGCTATGTGAGGAGGTTTGCATCTGGTGAGCGTTCTAAGTCGCTGATCACCACCATTGTTTCTAAGAGAAGGCAGGGTGAGCCGATTCGGCTAGCAATGGGAATTGCTCCCGCAATTGAGGCCCGAATTCGCGAGTTCATGGACGTATTTGCTGACTCGCTGATAGACAACACTCCAGCCTTGTCTCCTCCCAGGAACGATCCGTCTCCTCTAGCAACTGCTGCTCCAAGGGCAAAGAGACCAAGACAGAAGGGAATCACAATCTCTTCCCCTAGGAGTGCTCCATCTTCCTCCCCTGCGAAGTCCCTTACTTCCAGGGACAAAGGAAAAGGTCGCATGCCAAGCAAGGCGCGGAAAGAGCTCGCAGTCGAGAATTTTGTTCCGTTTGTTCAGGAGGAAGAGGAGGATGAGAGAAGGGAAGTGAGGGAAAGAGATGATGATGAAGAAGAAGAGAGAGTCGAAGATGTCAGAGAAGAAGAGAGATGTGAGATACAAGAGGAAGAGTCGGAAGGTATCTCAAACGTACTTATCTTCTCATTATCTTAACTCTCGCAATCTTTACTGAACAGTTTGTTCCTTTGCAGATGACGATGCAGAGACCATCAACGGCCTTCTAGCTAAGAGGCAGAAGAGGGGTTCTCACTCTGGTGTTTCTAGCGAAACCATAGACGAGGACATCCTTGCTGAGTCTAGGAGAATAGCTGCGGAGGCTGCTGAAAGAAGAAGGAGGCGAGAAGAAGATGAGATTGAACGCATAAAACAAAGGAGCTTGGAAGAGCAACATGTTGACGACTTGGCGGCAAGCCTATGAAACAGATGCGGCTCAAGAGGAAGATGCAACTCAAATCTATGAGGAAGATGCGGCTCAAGAGGAAGATGCGGCTGCTCTGGAGCAGGCTCAAGCGGACTTTGAGGAGATCGCAGGCGGCAATGAAGGTGAGATTTTTAATCTTGCGGTAACTTACCGAGACGTGATTGTTGGTGCATTAAAGCATGGCTTATCGAAAGTCGACATTCGCCGCTGTCTAGTAAGAAAGTGCGGTGAACCTTCAGGTAATCATTTGAACAGCGTTTGTGAACTAGGCTTAGTAACCCAATCATCATCATGACTGGTTTCTTCGCATCCCAGGTCACGCTCACCTTAAGGATATGCTTAACGAAGACACATTAATAGGGCTTGGTATCGCGTCCTTAGCATATGATGAAGATGCTACAATCCCACCTACGCGTGGAGGTGCTCGCTCTTGGTTTATCAAAATAATAAAATGTTGTTTGATACAAGTTACCTCACATTGTCCTGTCTTGTATCGCAGGTAATGCTGGTGAAGCCATGCTGGAACAGAGGAGTCAACCTTCTGCATCTTATGTCCCAGAGCGAAGTTCTCATGTTGAGAAGCCTGTCGCAGCTACTGAGTATGCAGGAGAGCCCTTGGAGGATGTCATCGAAGTTTCTGATGATGCCGAAGCTAACACCGTGCTGATGGAGGAAGATACTAATGCTGTTGCTGAGGAAATGGAAGCAGATGCTGCTGAGGCTGAGATTCGTGAGCAAATCGTGGAAGATGTAGGATCACATGCTAATTTGAATGTTCAAATGAGTGCTCCTGAGTCTCATAAGCCTTTCGCACCTGAAGGCATCCCTAATCGAGCAACAGCTTCTACTGTTGCCATTCCTTCAGCAGGGATTGAGCCTCCCGATATTCCTCAAGCATGGAGCTTTTGGAGTTCGCAAGTAGGAGCTGCAATCGCACCTGGTGCAGCCTATACTCTTCCTGCCAATTATGAGGAGCTAGAGCTCGCAGCTGATAGAAGAGCAATGGAGCGAGGACAGTCTTCAGCTGCACCAGCAATGCGCATCCCTTCTTTGCGCGAGATCCTTGAGGGAACTGGTATGTTACCATTATTGTTGTTTGCATCTTGCACTCTTCATTTACAAGCTTCATGCTCTAAACTTGAATCAACATTGTTAGGTTTGAAGCAAGCTGATGTGGACTGGCTGGTTCAGATGCGTCTCTCCTATCCTCGATCATTTGCGAGGTCCATGGAGATAGAGCCTTTCAACAGGAGGCTGTTCTTGACCGAGGACATCTGGATTTTGGAGCAGCTGTCTGCGGCTACACCTGCAACCATCTCTCCTCTGAGCGCGCAGTTGCTTTTCAGCATGTGTCAAGGCCTTCAAGCCAAAGTTCAGGGCAAGATGGGCTTCGGGTACCTTGTCAACAGAGTCACCCAGATTCGCGCGGCTGTGAATTTGAGGCGTGGCTTCCATAACCTCGCAGCTGAGGGGCAAAAAGTAGAGAAGCAAAGGCAGATAGCTGAAGAGGCTGTGAAGCTCTTCCGTGAGATGAGCGCCAGCTACGAGCAGTTGAAGCGAGAAGTGGAGCAAGTGACAAATGTGTCACTCTTGTTCTCCCCTGATGACCCCCTGATCAAGGATTTATTTTGAAAAAAATAGCAAGTATTTGTTTTGAACAAAATTTTGAAACATTTTTGTAATGTTGCTAGGGTTTCTCCCCCTTTTTTTTCATTCAAGGCTTGAATGCCCGTTTTTCCCTTCTCGGGATTTGCTCGAATATCTTTGTGCGTTTCAATTATGATGTCAGCCAGCGATATGTCCGCCTTGATTTTCGCGCTAATTGCTTATCAGATAAGCATGCTTTCCTTGTGAAGTCCATCCGTATCATGACCTTCCGTCATTAATTAGGGTACGCCGCCGAATCGTCGTAGCCTTTAGTAGGGTAATTGAATGTTGCCTTTATCAAGGCGTACGTGATAGATTCTTGCCCCTTTTCCAAGCTTTGATGACTCAGCTAGGGAACTGAAGGGTCTCCGTAGGGTCTATATAAACCCTGCCTTCTACTGCTTGGGTTCTTCATGCCAAAATGTGGCTTTCCATGAGTCCTTACGACTGCTGGATTCAATGCTTGTTCTTTACTGACTCATGGCAATTTCAAGTTGTGAAACCTGATTTTGTGCTTTGTTCCATAGAAATAGCTTCCAAGATCTTCTTTACGAGGCTTATTGATCTTCATAACCATCGTAAAGAAGATGCACATAATACCTCATGCTTTCTCGAAGAATTTTCTTCGTCTATTATGCTTGCAGGTCGTACTTTTGGCTCCCTTCCGGCGAGGTGCAGTACTGTACTGACCTTCTTACCAACTCGTAATAAACGGCGGATTTCTTCTCTAGCTTTCCCGGAGGAGAACTTCTTGCCTCCACGTTCTTGAACTCGGGGTAGCGAGCCATTGTGCTCGTCTCCGTGGACAAGGAGCCTCTTGCCCCAGGAGTTGCTGCTTGCGTGTTCTTCACCGCCGCATACGCCTGAACAGGTGGTTCCTCGGGCACGTCTCTTGGGCAGAAGACCAGACAGAGGCCTTGTCAGATCCTGGGATCTTGAAGATGCGTCGCATAGCTCTTGTAGCGTTTGTAGGCCGTTCGTTTTATAGAAAGACCCTACTTGCTACAGATCTATGGTCGCAGACTATTATGTCGCATAGCTTTTGTTAGGACCAATAGGCCGATCATTTTACAGTAAGGATTTCCTTTCTCTGTAACTTTCGCCTGTAGGCTGCTATCCAGATGAATTGTAAGTAATTTTGACTATGTAACTAGCTCAGTCTGAGCTTTCGCTTGTAAGCTGATATCTAGACAGATAAATTGTAAGTCATTTCGACTCATAATAAAGCGCTTTGTATCATGCTGTTCTTGTTACAACAAATTGCAGTTTTGCATGCGTGTTTGCAGACTTCGCCTTTTGTAGTGTCGTATTCGCATTTTGCGTTGTTGCTATGATTTGCTATCCAATAGATAGATTGGCAGATTATAAAGATCATACATTAGAGCTGTTATTTTAGCACGTAAGTTTTTAGATCATTCGAGATCGCATTTGCATAGTTTTGCTATCTCAGCAGATAGTCTTGAGGATGACTTAATATTGTACTCAAGTATGGCTGCTATCTCGGCAGACGCATAGTGCTGCTATCTAGACAGATAGGCTTGAATATCACTTAAGATCACATTCGCATAGTGCTGCTATCGCGGCAGATAGGCTTGAAGATCACTTAAGATCATATTCGCATGGTGCTGCTATCGCGGTAGATAGGCTTGAGATAATATTCGCATAGTGCTGCTATCGCGGCAGATAGGCTTGAGATCAATTAAGATCGTGTTCCAAGTATGGTTGCTATCTCAGCAGATAGGCTCGAGATCAATTAAGATCATATTCGCATAGTGCTGCTATCGTGGCAGATAGGCTTAGGATCAATTAAGATCATGTTTGATTAATGCTGCTGTGTCAGCTGATAAGCTTTCGCTATTGAGCAATGGATAAGTAGATGAAACCATAAAGACAGCTGAAATCATAAAATTCTTCCCATTTGGGAGAAGTCTTTTATTATCAACACCCTCATATGGGAGAGTTGAGATTACAATTCTCTCATATAGGAGAGAAGATGCATGAATCTCTAACAATACAAAGCATAAAGCATGCATTGTAATCTAACGCATGTAATGAGAGGAGTTAAGGATAATACTTCTTAATCCAGCGCATGTTGACTGAGCTTGGGGTTGAGGCCGTGCCATGTAGCCTTTGTATATTGCAGTAGCCACTTTCAAAGACTTCTTTGAATTCGAAGGGTCCTTCCCTGTTGGCTGCGAATTTTGGGTAAGCCGCCTCCCGCATGCAGTGATCCGATGCGCGCAAGACCAAGATTGCCTCGATGAGGTGTGCCTCATCTAGATTGAAAGGATTTATCGAGGCTGGTATCTCCACTATTCTATCGTTCTAGATGGCTTTCATCACCTGGTGAGCTGTCGAGGGGACTGCATCAAAGCGATGAATCCAGGCCCGACCGATGATCATATGGTACGTAGTGTTTGCATCGATAACATAGAATTTGGTTGAACACTTTATTTTGCCAATCTGGACACCCAGACGGATCCATCCTATCGTCATTCTGGATTCGCTTCCGAATCCTATCAGCGGATACGGGCGTCTGACAATCTTCTGCTCCTGAATTCCCGCTAACTTCAGAGTGTTGAGCGAGACGACGTTAACTGCCGCTCCTCCGTCGAAAAACGCTCTTTTGAACTCCACACCATTGATTACTGCCGTTACGTACAAAGGCTTCTGGTGGCTCGCATCTGTCTTCTTGTTGCTCGCGGAGAAGGTTATGACCTTTACTGTAGAGCGGGATGCCCTGACGACCTTCCCGTTGGAGATCACGATATCTTCCTCGTAATCTTCCGCTATCCTCAGGATCGCTTTTGTCATTTCCTTCTGGAATTTCTCCGAAAATTTCATTTCATCGAAGAACCTGCTGAACCCGTGCGACCCCTTCATCCGATCGGCACGTTCGTCCTCCGTGTCTATGCTGTAATCCTCATCATTGTAGACTTTGGAAACGATGGGCAGACCATCTTCCGCAATCTCTTCGAGGTCCATAATCGCAATCATGGCGACATCTTTGCCCTTCGGCTCTTGCTCCGCATGGGAAGGCAGTGGATTGTTTCGCACATCCTGCCTCTTGTCACTGACAATAAACTCGCCATCTTTCATCTTTCGGCTCACCGTGTTTCTGAGCTTCTTGTAGTCAGCTGTGGGGTGCATGACCTTTCCGTGGCATTCGCACCACTTTGGGTCCCTCATCATCTCCTTGGAGGGTATCCTTTCGAGCGGCGGCAAGATTCCATCTTTACGCCATTGTCTGCACAAGTCACTCGCTTCCTCTACCGAACATGGTAAAGGTGGCGCATCGAAGTTTGCGACCTTTGGCTGCTTTTGGGGCGAGACCGTATTCACTTCAGCCTCACGTCCCCTCTTGTAGCTGAACCTCCCAATTTTAAAGGTAGTCCCGCTCGGGGATCTCTCAGGGGCGTGCTTCTTTTTTTGCCTCTCCACTATAGGCTCTATGTTCTTTGTGCATTCGATCAGCTTCGAAAATGTAGGAGTTTGCAGGTTGATAAGCATACCTTTGTACTCGTCTCGCATGCATTGCAGGCATATTTCTACGAGTCTGCCCTCAAGCACTTCATCTCTTCATTCCAAGGACTTGGCTCTGAACTTCTTGATGAATGTCACTCCATCCTCCTCGCGCTTCTGATACATGCGAGAGAGATGAATCATCGTCACCTTTTCTTCCATCTGGAAGAATTTGGTATTGAACTTCTGGACCAAATCGTCCCAGGTCTTCACGAATCCAGCCTCCAGTGTCCTATACCACTTGTAGGCCACGTTCCCCAGAGATTTTGGGAACTCGCGCATCAACAACTTGGGATCAGCCCCATACGGCCCCATCACATCAATAAAACGCATGACATGCTCGTGGGCATTTCCGTTGACATCCTCGAACTTGTCCCATTTAGGAGCCTTGTACCCGGCAGGGTTAGGAATGAGGTCGATCTCGCGTGGGATAGGGGGATCGTTGTCAACCTTCGGGATGATGGTATCAGCGAATGGTTGGTTGGCTAAGAAAGTTTCCATGCGCCGCTGCAGCGACGTCATGCACTCCGCTGCACTTCCCCCAGCTGCAGGAGGAGGAGTTGTTGTAGTTGGAGGCGACACATATGACGCGGAAGGGCTAGGAACGTACTGTGAATTCGCATTGCCCCACACCGCCGGCGGAGGAGGCAAAGGGTATTGTGAAGACGGATTAGATGCCAGGGTTGGCGGTTGAGGAATATGAGCGGCAAGAGGCAATATTTGAGCTGTTTGCCCTTGAACTGAGGGCAACTGCGCCGTTGCCGGTGGAGTTTGAAGGTTAGGGTTAGGTGGCGTAGGTAATACTCCCAACCCTTGAGTGGTGGAAGCTCCTCCTCCCAGAGAGACAGCTGTGGCCATTGTGGTATTCGGGGCGAGAGTCCCCAGGATGGCCATTATCCGTTCCAGCTGCGCAGACTGAGCTTTGAGAGCCTTCGCCTGATTCTGGATGGTAGCGTCCAAGGCCTCTAGTGTCGGAGCCTCACCGGCGGCCGTAGGAGTGCGGCGAGTCTCCTCTCCCGAGGTGGTCTCCGTGGAGGGCAATCTGTTACTGACATCATCTTCATGAGACATGGTTGCTTGCAGTGGTAAGTTCACGTCGGGTTCACCAAATGTGTACGAGAGAATCCTGCAGAGAGAATTCAATATACACCAAGAGTAGAGGATAGAAAGGACACAGGATGAATAGGGTTGTGTGTAGGGAGAGAGCAAGACAATAGCACTGCGTGAGAGAGAGACAGGATTTTGGCAGAGCTTTCGGGTATCTCAGGTGATTCTCTCTCGTATGGAAGGGTTAACGATCCTATATATAACAGAGAATGTGACCGTTGTAGTGTGGTTAATGCGCCCCTCAATGGCGGCTTAATTAGCTTAACCACAACGGCACGTTCGTCCGCGTATATAGGGACCGTTACAGCACGTTATCCGCGTATACCGGAACCGTTACGAGGTTGACCGGGTTTGACCGGGTTGACCGGGTTTATGGAGCTCGTGCCATAAATCTCTCAAAAGCAGTTACTAGGGGTCGCGCGCGGGCTTGGTTGTCGCTCGCGCGCGACAGGACTTACTCTAGCCTCCAAACCACTAAGTCCCTACAAGTCCCGTGTGGTGGTATGCGAGGGCCCTGTCTCGCAGCCCCCACGTGGATCAGCGCGGCTGGTGATCCAGTGTGTGTGAAGCACAGCTAGGTGTGCTGGATGGTCGCCACGTGGCTAAGATCTGCCTGTCTAGAAAGCACTATCTACACCAATGACAAAAGAAACAACCGTACATAGAATCACTCGGCCCTTACACAATATTGAGCCAAATGACACAAATAAAAAGACAACAACGACAGTAGAATTGAAATTGAAAACATGAAAGTTGTAGATGTGCTTGCCCAGGGCTGCGTAATTTCCAAATATATGGCAATTTTGGAAACCCAAGCTGATGCTGATATGGTTCAGTTGGAGGAGATTTGAATCTGGAGCAGGGAGTGAAGAAAAGGAACTCGCAATTAACCGAGTGATGACTTCTTGTGAACCAGCTGGTTGGATGAACAACACACCCGTTTTTGTTGTGTTCGAACTAAGCCATGGTTGCCAACAGGCATTATAGAAGCAATCTGAAGCTTCTTTGAAGGACTTTGTAGATGCACCTTTGCTTATAAGATTAGTCTTCCCTGTTCTTTTTTTATTTTCCTTCTTATGTAACCTTTTCTCCTATTTAATCTTTTTAATGTCTTTCTTTTTTCTTTCTTATTTTGATCTAGCCCAAAATGTTTAAAAGTATACATTTTCACCCTGTCAAGAAATTTTATCTAAAAAGAAAAAAACATTTCCTAAAAAAAACATGTAAAAAAGTATGTAAATCCAATTATGTTTGTACATGAGGATAAGACAGAAGTACACTTATGTTGGTCAAGTGAATTAACACTTTTTTAGCAGTTTTAAGTTGTAGGATTTATTATAAATGAGAGAGGCTAAACTTATTTTATAAATGGAGGTTGCAGCGTGTTAGTTTTTGTATATTGAGTACCCATTAAGTAATTAAGCCTATGAATATGTTGTAATCTTACAATCTTGAGCATATTAGTTCTACTTAAGTTTCTCTAAGCTGGAGATTTTCCATGATCCAGATAAAATTGATGTTGCACGACTAAAAAGATTGGATTATATCAACTTTAGTATGGAAGAGAACTCCTCTCTATTTCAGATTAGTATTAAATGCTTTCATCAAGTATGTTAGTAGAAGTTAGGAAATACATGAACTTGTTAATTTCTATTTACTTACAAGTCAATTTAGAGCCGAGAACTAGCTGTTTCTCTTGTCAAATCATTCTTCTGAATCTCGCTATGCATGCATGCCTCACTTTCAGGTACGTTACATTTAACACTAAGCTTGTAATCTCCACACACATCATCCATTTTCCCTATCTATTCTATAAAACAACATAGTTTCGCTTTAAAATGTCTTTTCTGTTATAAACTGAGAGAGAAAAGATGGAGACAATGTATGGAGGAATATAAAAAGCAGTTTTATTCTCTACCAAAACACTCTTTATATAGAGTGTGGGAGCCAATAATTATTCTCTAAGAGTCAATCATAATCTATTAGGATTCAATCATAATATACTAGGGAATATTCATTATAATATTCCATAACACTCCCCCTTGAATATTCACTACTAGTCTGCCTCGTTAAAACCTTGTCGCGTAAAACCCAATGGGAAAAACCGCAACTACGGAAAAAGAGTACAGACGCTAAAACTACATCTCCCCCTCATAATAAGATACATTAACGTAAAAGATATTTTAATTGACGCATCCCACATTTTTGAACATGTATCTTCAATGTTGATGCTGGTAGTGCTTTTGTGAACAAGTCTGCTGGATTTTCACTTGAGCGCACTTGCTGGATGGAAACAACCCCCTTCCTTTGAAGCTCATGAGTAAAGAAGAACTTTGGAGATATGTGTTTAGTTCGATCACCTTTTATGAAGCCTTCCTTGAGTTGGGCAATGCAGGCGGCATTATCTTCATATAACACTGTTGGGCCGTCATTTTTGAAATTTGATCCACAAGACCCTTTGATATGTTGAACTACTGATTTTAGCCACACGAATTCTCGACTAGCTTCATGGATCGCAAGAATCTCTAAGTGGTTTGATGATGTTGCTACCATAGTTTGCTTCATCGATCTCCATGATATAGCAGTTCCTCCATAAGTGAAAACATACCCTGTTTGAGATCTTGCTTTATGTGGGTCCGACAAGTATCCAGCATCAGCATATCCAATGAGGGAGGTATTAGATCCACGAGGATAGAAAAGACCCAAGTCTGTAGTGCCACGTAGATATCGCATGATGTTTTTAACACCGTTCCAATGCCTGCGAGTAGGGTTAGAACTGTATCTAGCCAAAAGATTGACAGAAAATGCAATATCTGGCCTTGTGCAATTTGCCAAAAACATCAAGGCACCAATTTCACTAAGGTATGGCACTTCAGGGCCAAGAGGTTCCTCGTCACTCTCTTGAGGACGGAAAGGATCTTTATTAACATCAAGCGATCTAACCACCATAAGGGTGGTTAGTGGATGTGATTTGTCCATACAAAATCTTTTAAGGACTTTTTCAGTGTAATTTGATTGATGAAGTAAAATTCCTTCAGGAAAGTGTTCAATTTATAGACCGAGGCAAAATCTCGTCTTTCCCAAATCCTTCATCTCAAATTCATTTTTCAAGACAGTTGCAGTTTTGGTAATCTCTTCATGAGTTCCCACAACATTCAAGTCATCCACGTATACTGCCACTATTACAAATCCATTTGTGGACTTCTTTATGAAGATTCAAGGACAAATTGGATTGTTAACAAACTTTTCTTTTAATAGGTATTCGCTCAAGCGATTGTACCACATTCGTCCCGATTGTTTTAGTCCATATAAGGATCTTTGGAGCTTAATAGAATAAGCGGTACGAGGTTTGTTTGTTTTTGGCAGTTTCAGTCCTTCAGGAACTTTCATATATATGTCACTATCAAGTGAACCATATAGATATGCTGTAACCACATCCATCAAATGCATATCTAAATTTTCCGATGCTGCCAAACTTATTATGAATCAGAAAGTAGTTGCATCCATCACAGAATATGTTTCTTCATAATCAATGCCTGGTCTTTGCGAGAAACCTTGAGCTACAAGTCGGGCTTTGTATCTTGTAATCTCGTTTTTCTCATTTCGTTTCCGCACAAAAACCCATTTAAATCCAATGGGTTTTACGTCATTAGGTGTTTGAAATATTGGTCCAAACACTCTACGTTTTTCTAGTGAATTTAATTCAGCCTGTATTGCCTCTTTCCACTTTGGCCAATCATCACGACGTCGACATTCTTCAATTGACAGTGGTTAGTGATCGTCATCACTTATATGTAGGGAAACGTTAAAGACAAATGTGTCATCAATGATAACATCATTTCGATCCCATATTTTTCCGGAATATATGTAATTGATCGAGATCTCTTGATTTCTGGTACCATATCGCCCTCTTCAGGGGCTGAATTTAGATCAATCATTTTAGGGATCGGATCACCAATTTTAATGGGATCATCAATTGTCTTTGTGGAATCTTTAGGATTCAACACAGTTGCCTGATTTGTCTTCCTTTTTCTAGGAACCAAATCTTTTGAGCCAACAGGTCTGCCACGCTTTTGGCGTGCACTAGATTCATTTGCTTGTATACTCGCATTTTGTCCTACAGGGACATCAATCCGTGCTGGAAAATTCGCAGCCGGTATATGCGATTTTATAACTTTGCTTGTATCAACGAATGCATCAGGCATTTCGTTAGCTATGCTTTGCAATTTAAGGATTCTCAGCACTTCGAATTCACACTGGCTAGTTCGAGGATCAAAGTGTGTTATCAAAGGAGAATTCCAAGAAATTAATTGTCGAGCTTCAGGCAGCGACATGTCTCCCCCTTATTTCGGGAAGATCGATTCGTAAAAGTGACAATCTGCAAAGCGAGCTTGGAATAAATCCCCAGTTAAGGGTTCCAAATATCTAATAATAGATGGAGAATCAAACCCAACAAAAATACCAAGTCTACGTTGGGGACCCATCTTGTTACGTTGTGGGGGTGCAATAGGAACATGCACAGCGCACCCAAATACACGTAAATGAGATATATTTGGAGGTTGTCCAAGCACAAGTTGTTGGGGAGAATATTTAAGATACGCAGTGGGGCGTAAACGTATTAATGCAGCGGCATGTAAAACAGCATGTCCCCAAGCAGAAATGGGTAAATTAGTTTTCATCAACAATGGTTTAGCTATTACTAGGTTCACTCCGCGCGCGTTGCGCGCGGCGTGCCATTGCACCGGGCGTTGTCGTCCAGCTTGGAAGTTCACTCTTGTGTCACTGTCTGTGCAATTGAAATTCATGTTTCGCAATAACAGTATAATAGAAATTGTTTTTAGTTTATTTTAAAATAAAACATCAAAATCTATGATTTGATGCAACAAATTGGTATTGCGTGTAACAATCATGCCTAAGCAAATTGACATTGAGATTTAGTAATGTCACTCAACGTGTTTTTGATTTCACGTATTTTTTTTTAAAATTATGTTTACGATCGTGTGTTTTCGGTACATTTTATTCGCAGTGTTTTTCTTGTTTTTAAAACAGATACCAAACAAGGTCATACTTGGCCGAAGGAGGTGTTCGAAATTTTCCTCCCATATTTAATTGTTTCTCATAATTAGGCTCTGCTGCTCTCCCACAGGCCTTATTTTCTCTGCCACCACAACAAAATCACAATCATAACCTAAAACCCTAATCTATTGTCAACGCCTATTTTCATCTCCAATCAGTCACCGTCTCTGTCCTTCTGATTTACGTTTCATCATTTAGATGTATTGTTTCGTGTGTGTTGAAGATTTCTGCGGTAGATTTAGTGGGTTTTGCAATATCTTCCCATTGATTCAAAGCATGCATTTATTGAAAACGTGTCTCTTTGAAGATGCATGGTAATAAGTTCTGTGAATGGATGTGAACAGTTGTGATGGTCTTTTCACATTCATACTCATATATTGTATATAAGCAAAAGAAATTTCCTCTGGTCATAACATAGAGCGAAACAATGGATTCTGGTAAAGAAAATAGTGATGGCAAGTTGAGGAAGACTGCCAAGAAGAAGATGAAGAAAAAGGTGAAGAAAAGTCAGAGATATGAGAGTGAGTTGCAGTTTACAGAGAGTGAGTCTTCATTGGAGAGTTGGCATGAACATGGTTATGTGGTCGGGAAGGGGTCGAAGTCAACTATATATTCAGATGCGTCAGAGAAAGATGAATTCTGGCGAACCGAAACGGCTTCCTCATATCCGCTGAATTGGAAGCAGTCTGTTTCCCGTTCTTCCACTTCCGGTAGAGGTAAGAAGAAGAAATTCAGAGGCAAAGGTACTGAAGATTCGCAGAGGAAGAAAGCAAATTCCCCACTGGATGTCACACCAGATCAGGGCGGCAAGAGGAAAAACACAGATGATAATGTTCTGGAGTCGTGCAAGAAGAAACCAAGGATGTAGAGTGTGTTGCATCTTTAATATTCTGGTCTAATGAAGTGTAGTTTTATGTTAGGTCTTATGAGCAGTGTCATGAAGTTGGATTATGTTTAGTTTGAAGTAGTTATGTCAACTAATGTAATCGTGGAATATATTTTCTCTATCAATGCACTTTTTACTTTGAGTTAATTTAATGTTTGTTCACATTGATCTGTTGTCCTATCTTAATCATGCATCGTTGTAAATTTTGTATATCAGATCGACCAAGTTATTATATCAGATTAATCACCATATTATATGAATCACACATCACAATATGCAGTCACAGCATTTTTACCGCCGAATAGAATTAGGACCACATGATACCGTATACATTTCACACATCATTAATAAACAAATCTACAACAAGCATTTCCAACAACGGCACCAACAGAATTTTAGAAATTACAATGAGTATTCGTTGTTGTTGTTGTTGTTGCTGTTCCGGAAGGCGGTGTAGGCAAGTTTGGATTTGCACTGCTCCGATTGACAGATATGAACTACTGTAGTCTTGCGATATATTTACCTCGTCAATGCCATTTTTAAATTGAATTAAACTAATATTTGGTTACAATCATTTATTGCATAATCTTAATCAAAGAACGTCGCAAATTTTGTATGTTGGATCAAACAATTTATTATATTTTTTTCCCTATCATAAACTGATACGATTGATTTGCTCATCCAGTAAGCCGATTCTGAATGTTAATTCAACAAATGTCATCATGCCTTGTATTAATTCTTTTGGAAAAATTATATTCCTGTTCAGTGCAAGCAAGCTCATATATGCACTGCTACGTATTTGCAAGATTATATTTATACCTTTCCTGAACCATTTTTTTTAAACCCCCTTTCTCAATAAGTTACATATTTAAGTATGTTAAACGAAGCTCATTGGTATTCGTCGTTCGCTATGAATTCATCGTAGGAGAACTTGAAGATACCACTGGCTGCTATGATGTATATTAGTTGACATGTTACACATTGGATATATGACGGATGACGGATGCAATGCACTGTCAATTTGTACAACAATTCCACAGTGACTTAAGAATGCGCTGTTATTAGGGAATCCATAACATATGTTATTTTTTGATTGAATTGGCCAGAACTTTGGTCTCATCAAGTTTTGCTATCTTCAATGCATATCTTGCATTATTTTGAGATCATATGTATGTACTTGCACCGCATTTGTTGATGTTATTGTATCTTCAACTAATGATTATATTTTTGATTGAGTTAATACACTGTGTCATCGTTCCATGACTTATTTGTAATCATGATATGCAGTTCTACTAAGTAGTTGTTATTTACTTTCTTCTATGTCGGAAGATTAGATTCGTATCAATCTTGTAATATTGATAAATTAAGTGAAATAACAGCTCTTAATATGTCGGAAGATTAGATTCCTATCAATCTTGTAATATTGATAAATTAAGTGAAATAACAGCTCTTAACATACCTATAAGTTAATTAAGTGAAATATAAACTATTGACATAGGTATCATTTATTTAAACATGAAGATTACACAATAACATGGATAGAGGGACGTAATTGCCATACGGATGAGACTGCATCAGTCTGTGTCGGGAGAAGAGATGTAACGCTTACAACTTTCTAATTTGTCCTCGATAATTAGATCTTGAATAATATCTGGAGCATAATATAATATTTTGTAACGATCAGGTTGTTGTGATCCTATAGATGCAAGCCGCTCTGCAACACTATTGTCCAGTCTTTCAATAGGGATCAAGGCTATTTTCATTCGTCTCAGTAATGCATATCCATCATGGATCTCGCGCTTCATCGAGAGTGGAGCAGTAGTCCGCAGATGAAAGATTTTGCTCGCTTCATAGTTGGAGGTCTCAATCTTGATTTCTTTCCAGTCATTCTCATAAGCTGAATGAATACCATGATAAATTGCCCACAGCTCACTTTCCAATTGACTGACACCATCAATTCTTCCTATGAAACCAAGCTGCCAGTTTTCATTGTCATCGCGGCAGACACCACCAATTCCATCGGTATTTGTTACCGGTGAGGTAAACCCATGCACACTTATCCTGATCACTCCTTCCAGGTAGAGAATCAAATATTAGAATATATATCAGGTTTATATTTCAGTTAATGTAGTAGGAAATATGATATCTCATTGGCTAAGTAATATTGTAGAATATTATGACAGTATGACATTTTCAAAGTACTATAGATATGAAAACATGGTGGGCAACTTACTGCGAGGATTCGAAATGGGACGCGGAGGTGTTTCTTGAATCAGGGTTGCTGCAGTAACAAACTGCGATAGTGATGGACTTGAAGCTGATGAACTTGCAATAGTTTCATTACTGGTTACTTCTTCCTCAGAGACTGTTCTTCTGTGCATTGACATTGTTACTGATTATGCTATGAGTAGATAGTTTATGCACCTTGTTATGTTGAAGACAGGATCTATAGCTTTCTTATAAAAGAGGTGAGGTCAAATGCATGGGACATGATGCCAGATTAAACTGTACAGTTAGTCCGTGAGTTTGTCAGGTAAATTGTTTCTTTTCATTTGACTGTTCGCAGATTCAGTGCTGACTTACTGTCATTGGATTCATCTGTGGTATGAATATGTGTATCAATGACAAGAGTCCCGTGAGCTACTCTGTCATTGTTCACATGTCATTCAGAGGTTTTTCGTTATAAGTGGTATGAATATGTGTATGCAGGTCGCTGACTTTCTGTGTAAATGCTATTTTCAATATATGCATTGCAATTCTGGACTTTCCAATATTTGCGAAATGACGGCATAGCCGGAACACTGAAGTTGTTGAAGTTTTTCATTAACAGGCATATTATATTGCATGTGCAGATGATATCCAGTTGCTGACGAAAGAAATTGTGTAAGTATTGGATTCACCGAGGACGTTCTAACATTATAACTTCATAAATGCTTTCTTTCTGTTTCCAGATGATGTTGTCACATACTTGTGATTCTATTGTTGTTTGAAGAATAAAATAAAATAAGTTGATAATTTAAGAAGCATTATTAGTCTCTTTATTATTATTCGAGGTAGAAGCATGAAGTGATACAATTTCTAATTTAACATAACGAAGAGGAAACATGATCGCGAATAGTGCAATGCGTTGTAGAAGGAAGCAAGCAAACATTCAGTGATCTGTCTCTGCAGATGTTGAGTAGCATCGTCTTGGATTATGCATGGAATATCAATTTCTTTACCATGCATACTCAACTTGCTTCACAACCCATTTGGTTATCCTGTGGTTGGTTGGTTGGGTGCATTTCAACACGCGAACATATACATTTTCATTTGCATTCTCCATGTTCAGGCCGACAAGTAGAGCTTCTTGTTCCTGAGAATACAATGCCGTTATTTTGATACTACATAAGTATGAGTAATTGTAAATTTTATAGGAATAAGTAGTGTGTCATGGTTGAAGTCCTTTGGGGCGAGTTAGGCAATACCTGTGGTGTCATTGTTGCTAGATTTTCAGCTGTGTTTCAGAGGAGTGTCTCCGCAGCCTGGCCGAAAATCATCACATCCATTATTCCAGTGTCATCTCGCAGTTCCACCATAACTCGGCATCTGTGAAAATGGTATGTAATCATATTATACACGAATGTATTTGTAATTTGTGAATTTGTAGTATTCAATTATAGCCAGTGGATTCGGTTAATTTTCATGCATTTATCAGGTATGAAATAATCAACCTGGGGCTCGTGTTGCATTGGATGTCATTACAGACGGAACAGTTTGGACGTCGGCGTACACGATTGCAATGGTTGCATGCATTGAACCATGTGGTTTGACTGGTCGGAAAGATCCGTGTTGATACCTTAATCCAGGCTTCCTCATACATAGGCTTTTCGGTGTTGGATGTAGCCGGAGAAACAGAAATCAGAAGGACAGATTATAAAGTAAACATGTTTGAATGAAGTTAAATTATGATTAAGAGGAAAGATTGAAAAGCAACAGGGAGATATATCCGAAGAGAAGAATGCGTCGAAAGATTTTGTGAAAAAAAATAATTACTGAAAATTGAGAAGCTGAAAGTATACGAAGATCAAAAACATTATGACATAGTTGGATATCGTGGTATTTCATACATTATGTAATAAAAATAATTGGAGGTTGTGTAACTTTACCAATGACGCACGAATATCTGCAATCTTGGATGGCATCATCTTGAGATTACAATGGATTTGTTAGTTGTATTCTGATACAACTTCTAAAGCTGAATGGTATTGCTTGCAATTTGATACTGATTTTAAACATGGGAAGCAGTTCTTAAATAGTGAGTTCTTCTCTAACTGTGCTCACATTTTCTGCAACATATAATTAATGTATTTCCTAAATTCGATGTAACCATTGCAAGCTGAATTTTAATCATATTATTTCATATGTGTTGATGGTGTCTTGCATTGACAGTTCACATTCATAGTTAATTTCCCATGCAATTTGCAGAGGTAGTCACATGATCATGAATATTTCCACACTATCTGATCAGCGGGTGCTTTCCAAGGGGGTTCATATATCAATGAGTTATTTGGAGCCTTGTTAGCACATTGCAGCTGAAATTGAAAAGAGATGCTCTGCATACACCTCTGCCAACCGTTCAATTACTGTGACTTTGAATGTGCAGATTCAGTATGTAGACAGGTATAGTTCTTCTTCATGACCTGGTAGATACTGCAACAAATGCATTCTCTGGAGTTTGCATGTGTGGAATCTCGAGGCATTGAATTCTACAACTGCATGTGTGTGTTCTAGTTGGATAGTATTCAATCTAATGTGGCAATTGAAATGCTGTTGTTCTCTGTGTGGAGGATTTGGCCTAATTATTACTGCAGCTGGAATTATTAAGGTAGGTTATGTCTGAAGATGCTAAGTTTAATTGAAACAAAAGAAACAGAGATAGCATGCGATACTTGATTTGATTATTTATCATAAAACCTGTTCTGAATAAGTTGATTGTTGATATCCAACAATATATATGAATCAGAATGTAAGTTCATGCATTAGATATTAAGCAAGCCACAGACAAAGCTTTAAATTAGTTAATACATGATGCATGTCATCAAAGTAAGAATTAGATCGCAACAACAGGTTGTTATGTTTTTGCAAAGATAATAACATAGAACAATACTGGAACAGATAGCCATAATGACGCTATTAAAAAAGATGTCTGGTAATTCTTATGACATAGTACTTTGATACGTTGAAGCTATGCTGGGAACACTTTCACACGAAATTTTGGCATGCTTGGATCAACTAATTCCACGGCACATGCATCTCCAGTACGTACGTTAGCGCTTCTGGTGAATTGATACCAAGAGACTCGTCTCTTGTCGCTGTTCTCTCCGCCTGGGAATTTACAACGGCAACTCCAAGTTGCAGTATCGGCAGTCCCTGTAATCTGCACCAGCGTTGTTCGATCCTTCAAATATTCCCTGCTGAAATGAGCTGGTATATTCTGCAATCTGAACATTTTGTTGTCGACCGCTATCGTTGAAATTGAATGTAATAGCACTGTAAATGAAAGTTAACATTGTAAGCTTACCAGTCCACCAGACGATTCCAAATGGGACTTCTGTATTTCAACTGCAAAGCATGGATTGTTGCAGTGAGCCTTGTAAGAAGCAGCCTTCTTGAATGCGCGAGTAGCTGCACCCTTTCTCGCATTCAGAACAGAAGCTCCAACACTGTAATCTAGCTCTGATGTAGTGAGACCGTAGATTCTCACTTTGAATTTCGAATTTCCCTGGTACTTGAAAGTCAGCATGTGCCCATATGACAGCGAATAATGTTCCGAAAATTCCTTCCATCCTGTTGTAAGATATATGTCCTTGCCTCTACTTTTCATTTTAATCTCCCATACTCGGCCATCTGGGATTAAAAGCTCTGCATTTATTCCAAGATTGGATCGATGACGTTGGACAAAGTCATCTGGCAATCTCTGCAGTGAATAGATGCTCGTTATTTTTAATAAATCTACCTCTTATTACAATTAATATTAATGTTATTCAATCTTGTTTGTTTAAATATATATATATATACATATATATATGCGACATAAGGCCTACCAAGTTCTTGTTGTCTTCATCTCGATCTGTGATAACTCGGAAGAACTTCATTTCCAGATAGCTGCACGGAGAATATGGTGATCTGTATTACTGATTGTGGCATAGGGAGGAGAAGCTAAAATATATGGATGTTAATGCGTTCTCTTCGTTCATGCTATATCAGCGAGCGGTTTAACACAAGTTGTGATATGCTTATTGTGTCTTGCGTGGGTAATAAGCTTTAGTGGGAGTAATTGGGTTTGAAATCCATATACGATTATTTACCGAAACTATGAATGGTTAATGTCAGTGCGAAGTAATTGGGATGTGATATTTTCTTAACTATCTCGTAATGAACTCACACAGTAATGCGAAGAAACTGGTTGTCAACATAATATCGATTGTTTAGCTATCATTACTACAAGCTACGGATAATGTTAACAAATAATGTGCAATGTGTGGCTACGTAATTCTACATAAGTCTTCATACGTATAATGACAATACGCATTGGAAACTACCAGGAAAAAGTAAATTGTACTTAACATCATTCAACTTGCACCCTTTTTTTTTTTTCTTTAGGTGTTGGATTAATAAGTTTTGTGTTAACTGAGCTGGTATTTTTGAGAATTGAAATTTCTCAACTATCATATTATTGTATTAAATATTCAGTATCTGAGTAGTTGATGGCCTATATATATTGGTAGAATATTCATTGTTATTAACTTATCTATATGTTTGCTAACACGGTTGGATAAAGTATGGCTGCTATTGTACTCATAAGGTTAATTTTATATATCTGCAAAGGCTGTCTTTCGAAACCGCACGTTCCACATGACTACGATTTCATCTATTAGTAAGATTAACAACAGTAAATTCATAGACATTGTACTTACAATTTTATAACATTTTTTTCCTTTTTTTTTCTTTTTTTTTCATTATTTGGCTTCCAGCCAAATATACCAATGTGTGTCCGAAATTGAATCAAAATATGAACTTCTTATTAACAAACAGATTTACATACGTTCAGTACCAATCAGACAGATTTCGTACATACGTGAAGTTTACTATTTATAGATCAAGACATTGATAGCAGATCTGGAATAGAAGCCACCAAAATAACATCTGAAAGCAGTAGCATACGATAATTGGGAATTATTTGTTGATGGCAGGGAATGAGTATGAGTAATGTAAGATTTTTTCTGTGTGAAATTATTCAGACAAAGGATATGGTATTTGGAAGCAGGTACCTGTAGAGTGATGATATTGAAGCCTGTGACTCGCCGAGATCTGATGAATCGAGATGAGACAATTTGTCAACTAAACAATCACAAATAGCAGTACGGTGAATAAGTAGATGACAAGTACATCATAACACGGAGTACCTGTTCGAAATTACGGTTGGGAGATAAGTCCGAATACCTGTTAGAGAAGAGTTAGAAGTCAGGGAAGATCTGGATGAGAAGATGAAGTTGGAAGGTCTTCTTACCAGAAGAACGAAGTTGGGTAATTGCAAATCTAGAATGTGGATATTGTTCATTGAAATCTTAAAGTTAGATCTGCTTTTTAGGTATCACTGATAAACTTTTATAATGTTATTTTTGTTTATATTTCACAAGTTGGGTGTCAATAACCACTATAGTGATTCATTTTTGTAATAATCTTAATGAAACCTTTTGATAACTGACGTTACTTTTTAATGTTATGAAGTAATGAATTTTATCTGGTAAATTGTAATATTAATTTATAATACTTGTCTGGTTACAACTTCAACAATGCAGACAAATAAGAAGATTATATCTTGGTAATATATATACGCGACGCCAACTTCATTATGTGAAGTATCATACACATATTAGCAAATTAGAACAAATGAAGAACTTTATGTGGAATAATATAATGGAAATACTGTATCTCCATTTGACATTTTATAAATATTTCATTCGCGTTTTACTCAGACGTGTGCATTTGGAAATGGCATGAGCCTGCAATAAGGTGATGCAAAAGTTTCTACATGGACAAATTAAAATGGAAATTGCAAAACCCTTATATCTTTAATTTTAGATAGACTAAGAATTGCAAACCAACATTATTGAACGGCTACACTGCAGGAAGAGCAAGAGCTGAGGTCATTACAGAAAAAAAAAAAAAAAAAAACAGAGTTGTTACAATTTGTTGACATGCCAAAATTATGAGGTGCAAGTTTCCACCAAACGGGTTCGACATAGTAGTGCAAAAGTTCCAGAAACACAACATTTAAATTCCACCACCGAGATCTTCACAAATTCATTGCCTCTTAATCCTCTGCTGGGGTTATTGGAGACCGGTTTCGCTTGCATCCCGAGGATGACGTGCTGGAAGCTACTGACTGCTTACTGGCAGTGCTCATTTGCTGCAGTTTTAGGTGAAATTCAGTCTGGATCTCGAGCTGCGGTTGCTTCAGAAAAGCTACTTTGCCGAGTATTTGTATTTGTCGCTCCACTCGTTGAATTTCCTTTTCAATATCTGTGATCATTTCATCAACATTTTTACCGCTGTTGAATATTTTGCGACAGATAGCTGCCCCCTCTGCTCTCCCCCTCGGAATACTGCGTGTTTCTTCGGTTACGGTTGGCTCAGTTGCAGAGTTACGCCAGTTTTCCATCGAACTATATCTGCCAAAATTTCGATAGTTACGATCCACAATAATGTATATATTTGTAATGGTTATTTGTTGCAGTGTAGTGGTGAATATGTTAAAACCGTGTGTTGTAAAACTTATCTTATCACATTTTTTTTATATATATATATGTATATATATGTATATATATATTTTTTTTTGGGTTTTTTTCTTTTTTTCACCTCTTGTAATTGCAGGAACACAATGTAGATATTGTAATGCAATCCAGCATGTAAAATTAGTATCTAACTTAGTAACCTGGATTAGTAACACAACAGAGGTCGTTGAACCGGCAACACAGAAGCGGATACTAATCTTGCATCCAGATTGTACTTCCCCCAGTTATCTGCACATTGTAAAGTAACTTTGTTAGATTTCTGTGTGAGGAAACACTATCTTCAATTTATGCTAGTATATAATGGTTACCTTCAAGTGTTGCTGAGCAGATGGATGAAATTGCGGGATACTAATTTATATCTGTTCTTTTGACTTGGTCTCCAAGAAATGTCAGAATTCTATTGACAAGTGTCGTCAACCACTTTCTGCACTGCAATTGTTCTATACCATTGTGACGTATTTGTTTCATTAACTGTAATAACCAAATTTCATAAACATGCTTTCTTTCAATTCTGTAAATGAATTCCCAATTTTCTCACTGTTATCAAATTCAGGCTACATTATAGCTGTACTGGGTGAGTTGATGCATTGGTACCTGAAAAGTGATGAATATGAAACAGATTTTAGCTGCCACATGTCTGGCATGCATCCAAACTGTGCTGTTGCCTGTACCAATGGCTTACTTACATTGCCATCAAGTTTCTTTCACAGTGTGCTGCATTCATTTCTGAAGCAGTAGGAATTACTATTTTTTCCAACGGTTTCCTACTTTGTGGCTGGAAACCATAAATTAGCAGATATAAAAATCAATTTAGGAAATGTTACTGATGATATTATTATATTTTCGTGAAATATAGCTATAAATTTGATTTGCTGCATTTCTGATGATTTGTGGGAGCATTTTTAAAAAGGAAAAATAGAAATATCAACATAAATTTGTTCTCGTGCATATATCTCAAGATATGTAACTGAATGTAGATTATATTCTACACAGCAACAACTAATTTGTCTAGGATAATACTTTAGTTTATATGCAGCTGCATTCATAGATGAACTGATTCTGTAAATATTAGATCCGTGTAGATATTGACCGCAGTATTATGAAATACAATTTTTTTTTTGGGACACTACTTAACCAAATTCCAATGACAACTTTGATTAGAAAAAGTATTGGAATTCGCCAAAATTAACAACATTATATTACACAAATTTTTAATGATATTAATGTCAGAAAATGAACCAAGTACAAATGCTGAAACTGATTACTACGCTCTACGGTATGTCTTCCCTTTCCTTTCTTGCTCAACAATATCCTGAACAGGTTCAGGTAGACCCATTGTTTCGAATGCGTAACATCCATCGTGATGTTTGAAAGCTACACAAAGTGCATCTGCCGCAGAGTTACCTTCACGATGGATGAATGTTATCAAACATGATTTGAATTTTTTTCTGTAGTTTTTTAAATTCTTCGATTTCGGAACAAACATCTTCTGGGAATACATGAGAACAAACACCAGTTATGTGGTCAATAATGTTTTTGGCATCACCCTCTGCCCATATATCGAGCCAGTTGCGATCTAATGCATACCTCAAACCTTTGCAGAGTGCAGATGCCTCTGCAAAGTCAGAGTTCTTCTCATGCTCAATTTCAGCAAAAGCATACACACAATCTCCTGTATAATTCCTATACAGACCAGCACGAACTATAGTTGGCCAGGTTGGACGTTTGTAGTCGCAGCAGAATCCACCATCGAAATTTAGTTTGATGATATGTTTTGCAGGAGGTGACCAGTGGATTCTAAGAGATGATGTAGATGGGGAACGGATCTTCTTGCTAGTTGAAGAAGAGGACGTTGTTTCATTACCTTTATTTGGGTTCATAGAACTGTGATGACTTTGGGTGCGAGTCGAATATGGATTGGGTTGTCTCTGAGGAGGCGAGTTCTCGAGGAAGAATATACAGTCATCATCAACATTATCTGAAGCATATGGCAATTGCAGATCACTTTGGTATACAAAGGATTGCTCAATGATTTGCGGAAGAAAATCCGGTGTGTGGGGAGGGAAATGTAAAGGTAGTAATAGCTGAGTGTCCGGTATTGGAATTGGTGAACCATAATTCTGCGGTGAGGTTGAGTATAAATGTGATTGTGGGTGAATATTTGACGATAGGGGGAGTACTGATATTGGGAAGATGCAATGGAGTTGTAGTAATTATACTGCGGAGGGGAATTTGGTAGGGGAATACCTGTATTATATGAGCCATGCAAGAAGTCTGTGCGGGTAGGCGGTGATGCATAGAAGACTGGTGACGTTGGACTTCGCACGACGGGATTGTTCCAGTTATAATGTTGCGGACAGTGAGGTAGTGCTATACCTGCACCATAGGACGCATGCATGAATTCGTTGCCGGTGGGAGGCGATGCATGGAAAATTGGTGATGTTGGGTTGCGAATAACATGAAATTGGTGATTACCAGCATCATACATTGTGTTTCCGGTTATTGGATGATAGGGTGAGCCCATGTTGGGTTGCACTGTATTGGTGTGTGAGAAGACGTCAACATAGCTCTGATTTGGGATGCTTATTTCAGCAGTGGGAAGATCTGTTAGCAAGGTGGTTAAATTCCAGCAAGAATGCTATTCATCAGAAGTATAGCTTGACATGGTGAATAGATTGAGAAATATTTCATGAATTGCTTGCAATCAATGTTGTAACATTATATAGGAGACCTAGAAGGTGCAGATATTTTAAGTCATCTCCAAGCATGTGTATTAAATGTAGGTAACAATATTTCGTGTTGGTTATGAAATCTAATAACTGATGCAACTCTTTGTTTTTGTTTTTCCCTTTTATTTTTTCCTCCTCCTCTCCTCCTCACCAAAACTTCCAGGTACCATTTATTGTTTTTATTGTGTATACATGCTATTATATTATACAGGCGTATTAGAATTATATCCCTGCAACTGCAAGTTGTTGGAACATGCAATATCAGTTCAATGGACTGCAATTGTGAACATGCAGAAATTAATATAGCTTAACATTAGACCATAGGCAGATGAGGAGCGTGTTTGAAAATACAATAGTTTTTGCAAGAGGGGGGGGGTGGGGGAAAAGGCAGGGAGATAACAATGGAACATTAGCATGACATTATCTCCTTGCATTTTTTGAAGTAGACAAAAGTTCTAGTGCTAATGGATCATAGCAGAGCTTGTATTGTAGTAATGCCTCTATGTACACATGTGATTGCATACTTGATCTGCAGTTGGGCACGTATGCCGGCATTGTGTGAAACTACGCCATCTCCACTTGACGAACACTCCATTTGTTGACCCATCTGCGATTCATGCTTGTGGATCCAGCAAGTCGAAAATAGAACATGTTCTTAACACTCGATTCATTAGCTTTAAGTAATAGCTCCTTCTGTTCCTGAAACGAATCAATGTGCTGTAGTCAGCACTGTGTTCATAAAGCACACTAACTTATTAAGTATGACTTTAGTAGCTGATGGTTTAAAATGGTAAATGTTGGCTACATACATCTCTTGTCATTGCCGACAATATAACAGCACTTTTCTTAAGGACAGCCTCAACACCATGTCCGAAAACGACGACATTCAGCTCTCCAGTGTCATCTCCAATTTGAACTTCTAGACGACCCCTACGGAGCAAAAATGAATGCACTCAATACCTTTTTTTTTCTTTATTTTTTATTTTTTTATTTTTTTTTCATCCTTGCTCTCCTATATTTGCCCATTGCAGATTGAATATACATCTTAAACTGGAGGGAAGAGAATTATATCACATTACCACGGTACAGAAGTGCAATCAGAATTGTGGCAACCAGAACAATTGAATTTTTCTCCGGTTAGATAGCTAGTTGCACGAGTACACATATTGCAAGCATGATACCATGGTCGTTGAGTTTCAGGTAAGGCAAGAACCGACACTTTGACCCACACGTCAGTATCTACGGACTGCAGGAAATGTTGACACAGCTGTCAGCCGGACATAACAATGAATTCCCAAGAATATGAGATACCTATGGCGTAAAATATACCGGTTTTGCCGGGAGATCAGCAATCTTTGACAACTTGAATTCAGTCTTGTTTGTCTTAGGATTTTTCTATGCCAGTAATAATTCAGGGTTCTTCACTTTATCAATCTTCTCATAATTTGCATCACGCCTAAGCAGGAGAAACATATATGAGGTTAAATTTGGAAAATATACCATGTTGTCGCAATCGGAAACTGTACAAGTAGTTTCATTCATATACCAGTCATTCAATTCGTCAACTCTTGGATCCTCGACATTGTGCAGGAACATAGTTGACATTGTTGTCTTCAGAGAGAAATCTACAAACAGTGAAATAGTGATTAGATGAATATAATGTCATGCAAGCTATGTTTTCATATAATGCGTTCATATTTCCATTAGGATTGTAACTGTATACTTCCATACTCATAAATACTGATGTTAGGTGAAAATTACCCAGATATGTTGTCGAACACACATTCGTTGCAATTACAACCGGATGAGCACTGGCCAGTATATTTAGTTTATCTCCTTCTGTTGTGGTTGCATCGTCCCATAGGGATAAACAAACTGGGATACCGCTGAAATCACATATTTGAATACGCCAGTCAATAATTGCATACAACAAACACCAACAATTGAACACTACCTACTACAACACAGCACACAGAAGCAGAGTACTTACGAGTCGTCCAGAACAATGACATCCCTCACTCGAGCACGACCAGCTGAATCTTTCCGGGGTACTGTCTTTGTCGACATAACAGCAATGATGATGACAGCAACATCTATGACCATTGTGAAATACAAACAATAAAAATAAGAGGGTTTAGTAATTATGGGAAAACATTTATCACTTTATATTAACATGAAATATCTACGTAGAAATGATGCAAAGCAGTGCATATAACCTACCAAATTTCTCACGGGAATTCAAAAGAGTGCGAGCTTCTTTCAGACTTTTCAAATTATATTTGCTCCCAGATCCTTCATCGACCTTATCTTCAACTGCAGTTACCTCCATTTCTTTGTTAAGGACAAGAGAGAAATCGTGATCTATGTAACGGTACTTGGGGTTGACAGGTCGGACAACACCATTGCTGAACCAGTAGGAATGATAGACCTGTAATTTCTTGTCAAAGTTGGGTATATCTGCATCAAATGATGTTGCTTGGATTTGCTTACCCTGCAACTTCAACAGAAATTTATTGAACATGGGAACCAGAAAAATAATGATAACAATTGTAAGAACAGTAGCGACAGCACATTATATTTGGCAAATTAAACAAACAAACCAGCGGAATATTTGACCAATATCTTTGCACAACTTTAGTTACAACCTCACTGTCACAGAGAACAAAACGTTGGTACTTTGTGTTCGAAGCCTTTCCCGTCAATATCCGTGATTTTTCAGCAACACGCAAACGAAGCTTCCATTCTTTGCATTGGTCCGTCAATCCAGACAACTTTAAAATTTTACCTTCCATGATTTCAATGAATTCCTACAAAAGGTAGCTGAATTGTGTTAGTATATAACATATCGAGATTTTCAATTAATGATCAAGCGTGTGTCAGATAACATTATGGTCTATATTACTGTGCAACACACGAGTGTCACCTCTGCATGATGAAACCAGCAAGCACTAACCATGGTTGGAATCTATAATGTGCTTTGTGCGCGTGTTGCTCTACGCAATAGATCTTTGTAGACAACATTTCGAGTTGTGCAATTAAATTGAATGCCGTCAATTGGTTCCATTAACACTTTAACTGCAGATCCTAACTTAGCTCTAGATAACGCATCATACAGCTGACCATGCGAGAATACAGGTTGTGGTAGGTAAACACCAACACGTTTCAGAGTTTCGCCTTGCGACTTGTTGATGGTCATAGCGAAGCATAGTCGTACTGGAAATTGTTTCCGCTCGAACTCTATGGGATAGTGGTCTGTTTGGGACGGTCTGAGCGGGATCCGAGGAATGAACACTGATTTTCTCTTATTTGGACCGACTGCGATCTCAGCATATATTACATTAGGTAACAACTCCTTGCAAATAAGTTTGACACCATTTGACAATCCAGATGAAGGGTCAATGTTGCGTAGCAACATTAGTGGACAACCTGGCTTCACTTCTAAGTGGTGGGGTGGGAGCCCATTGGGAGTCAGTGTGTGCAGGAATTCCACTGGATGAGTCGACTGATTCTCTGGGAGAGATCGGTCGAAGCTATTATATGTATGAGATTGCCCCGGAAATCTACATAGCAGAATTTGATTGATTTGGTCTACGCAGTCATTCCGAGGAGTCAAAATTGCTCTTTCAGTAAGGTACCGCGGGTTCAGACAGTCAGATTGGAAATTGCAGTATACAGAATTAATAAACAAGTCTATTGACGTGCTTTCATCAATGAATGGCACGGTCATCGATTGTGGCAAATCTATTGTCGCTTCATCAACATCTTGTACACTACCATTTCCAATCGAGAGGAGAAATTGGCAGAAGGTGGGATCATCAATAGCACGCATATTTTCTGTAAGATAAAGCAAATGCATACTGGCCCATAGAGGTGAGTCGACAATGCTGTTCGAGATACATTCCTCCTTACTGGCACGCACCGTCACAGGCAGCACCTGCCTGAAATTACCTCCAAAGACCACGACTTTGCCTCCAAATAGCGATTCATCAGAACATATATCGCGCAGCATACATTCAAAAGCCTCTATATTCTGCTTCTTCGCCATTGTAACCTCGTCCCATATAATAACTTTGGCCTCACGAATAAGATGAGCAAGAGCTGTCTGTTTTCCAATATTGCAGGTATTCTTATTCGTAGTATCCAGGGGGAGCTTGAAGCGAGAGTGCGCAGTCCTTCCACCAGGCAAGTTTGAAGCTGCAATACTAGTGCTAGCAGTAGCCAGAGCAATCCCACCACGACTGCGGACATATGCCAGCAGAGCTCTGTAGAGAAAAGTTTTCCCAGTGCCACCCGGTCCGTCGACAAAAAAACACCCACTCTTCATTTCATTGATATGATTCGTGATTATTTTGTAAGCTGCTGATTGCTCATTGTTTAGCTGGTCGATTGCGGCCATGTCTTCGGCCGGAATCGGTACTGCCAATTCCTCTTCAATTTCCCGATTCACTGAAGACATATCTTCAGTATGACTAACTGGTAATGAAGTAATGAAATCAGTCAGTTGTCTCCCCATTGCTTCTAGAAATATATTCACTCCTTTAACAGTTCTAAATATAATTTGAGCTTCACTGAATCTCCTCTCTTTCCGGAAATCTTCAGACAAATTCATATACATCCGATCCCACAGAGAGCGTGGGTTGCCTGGTTGGCAGTACACAAGGACAGTGGCAAATAGACGCCGCAATGTTTGAGGCATTTGAAAAGTCGCAGCTTCTTCCAAACAATCTTCGAGCGCTGTGTCTTTTTCCAACATACCGAGCTTCTCACACGCCTCGCGGTATGATTCACATATGTGATTCCTGACTGTCCGCAACTGCTCGTATCATTCAGCACCTCGGACATGAGTCAGTAATAATCGAAGGAAAAAGCGGTCTCCCTCTGAAGGATTAGCAGCAACAATACGTCCAATACTGTAGCCCTTTTTCCGAGGTTCCCAGCATAAATGTGTCTTATTCCACACATAATGTTGTGGAAATTCACTATACAACCAACGCTTTGCACTTTTATCACGCTTATTGGTTTCAAAATATTCCGTCAACATTGTCTTTGCATACTTCTTATCCGCGGCAATGTACGGAAGCTTTGTGTATTTGTCGAAGGAAATAGATTGCATGCCAGGAAGGTGAAGTGGAAGTGCAGTTACAGAAGGATACATCTCGTTCAGTGGGAACCTGAAAAGACGCCATGCAGCCTCCGGAGGCGAAATCCACCTGGCAGACTGAAAGGCTGCAATTTCATCAATACCAGTTGTTTGATTTGACACAAGTTGGAACGCAACTTTATCGTGCCCTTTGTAAATATACTTGTACAGATATTTAACTTCCTTGATTGTCGAGCAAATCTCGACATTTATGTGGCAGTCATATTTCGCCAGCAAGTACGGATTATAAGGCACGACCCATCTGTTATCAAGAGTGGCTCCTCGAACCTCAACAGTGCGGCCATTGCGCTGTCGGCGATAAATAGCAAATGAATTATCACCTGTTCTTGTGGCGCTACAAAAATCCCGAGGATATCTGTTCTTGCACCCAGTCCGAGGCCGCATGCATACATTCTTCTTGTTGTGTTCACCATAGGGACCGTGCTTCATATGCCTCACAACAGCATTGTAGAGATGAGGGTTGACTTTAGGATCAGGAATTTCAGCTGAGATATACCTGTCATACTCATCAGGTTGCATCAATTTTGAAAACTTCTTCAGAATCAGAAGGAAATGCACATGTGGAAGACCACGTTTCTGATACTCAATCACATATGTATAAGCCGCAATCGGGCCAAGAATTTCTCGATCGACCAAATTAAGTTTAAGCTCGACTATCTTGGCACGGAAAATTTGGGCTACTAAATCCGGTCGGTTGGACGCTTCCTCATGAGGCAGGAGCTCATCTTGGATTTCGGACCACCTAGGATTGCAAGTCATCGTTACAAAGTAATCAGGCTTTCCAAACTGACGCACAAGTGCCATTGCATCTTGGTAACGACGCTTCATATCCCGTGGTCCCCCAACAAATGAAGGCGGTAGAACAACATGACGACCAATGTTCTCAGGATTCGTCTCTCCTGCATCCAGACTATCAAGTATACCTCGATAAAGTTCTGCGCGGATTTCATCCTGGTTGAAGCGCACATAATCAAGTCGACTTGTTTCTAATTTGATGTACATGTCAACAATGTATTGTTGAAGCAGACGACCGAAAAATAAAATCGATGAATGCCGGATGCTTCGAATTTGCAACCGGTAGCAGTAGTACTGGCGGCAGGTCACAGTTGGAATCTCCGACTCTGCGTCCTCTTTACCTGCATCAAGCAAATTAACAGTTAGAACATCTTGTAAATATGTCCGCAAAGTAGAAAAGATTGTGTGATTGAAGAACATTGAGCATGTGCAAACCTGAACGTCGCCTCTTTCCCTTCGACCCTTTCGCAGCATTATTCTTAGCAGGTTTCTTCTGGATACCAGTATGCCAACCAGGCTGACCATAAGGGAACATAATTGGGTACTGTAGTGGATCATAGCACCCCAGGTGGTACTTGATTGGTTCTGTCCCCCCCCCCCTTCTTTCGCTGCACCAAGATATCACGCGAGTACTTGCCTGCACGGTATTCATCATCTATCCAAATGACGGCAACCTGGTCTGAAGTAGGCATGTTATGGGTTCTCTGATCCAATCCAGGATCACAGCGAATACGTACATCACAGTCCATGAGATCAGGGGTCTCAGACATTGACTGGAATTTTTCATTGTAAGGATTTGATTTCAGGATGTCGGTCAGACAAGCTATAATGGACGGATCAACATTGCTGAAAATCTGAGACCGACAATGTAACTGATAAGCAGGATCGTAAAAATATAACTGCAGATATCTAGGTGTCTCCTCACCGGGGTCTAGGTTATTGATGTAATGATATATTTGACCCTGAACCCTGAATGTGTAAATTCCTTTGCCATTTTTGAGGATTTCACGATCATTCTTCACGCCCATAGATGTGAAAGAAAACAAACTGTTGTATGCACGTATCGAAGTTCTGAATTCCTGACTTGTTGCATTATCTGACAGTAGCAACGCAGCTAGTGTATCAGGAATTTCATGTGCAGCAAGAACAACTCGGCCTGAACTGCAGCAAAATCCATCTGGTTCGTATGCAAAGAGTTTTGCCTGGCAATGAGGACATATCCTTGGCTGAGGTAGCCGGCTGGGTTCAGTGGGTGGAGGAGGGGGATCACGTTGCCACCTCTTTGTACGCTTCTTCTCTGTAAGACAGACACATTCAAAATAATCATCAATTCCAAGGAAAGAGAACGGGCAGAATATCATGACGTCAACAGGAGTACAATACTCACTCGACGGTTTAGCGCCAGTCGAAGTACCGGGAGAGCGCTTGCTGGACTCACCTACCAATGAGCTTGATGCACCACCATCACCAATAGGCTCTGCTGATAGGGGAATGTCAGCTGATAACTGAGCTGCAGTGTATTCAAATAGAGGGGATACAGTCGGGGCATGCACTGGGGGAGAAAACGGAGCAGTCATAAACGTAGAAGGAGCGAATGCCAGTGCATGATTGCGCTGACCATTGTACACATCCAGAGCAGTGACACAGAAGCCTTGTCGCACAACAATCTGCGAAGACATAGAATCTGGCGTTAACTGTGCAGGCACTGTGGAGGAAGGCGCTGCAGTACCGACTCCATTTGGTGAGCCCGCAGTACAATCTTTGGCCGATAGACATGCAATACCACGTTTCCGTAATCTCTGAGATGAAACTTTCCCCGCTCCGCTGCGCTCACGTTGCACATCAGACATAGGCCGGGACACAACAGCTTTTTTTTATCTGTGCATTTTCGAGTGTTGCTTTGACTGACACTGCTTCTCTTTCCACAGACTGGAGAAGCAACTGAAGCAACCTTTGAAGGTCTCCCCCTCTTCCTACGACTTCCTCGGCTTGCCACTGTACGCACTTCCTCGTCTGGATTAGCAAGACCACAGCCTACCTCTTCTCCATCACGAACAGCAGCTTTGGGAGACTGTCCTTCTTCACTATGTACCCCTCCACCACCGCCTACAAGCAACAAAGTTCCAATAACAGCGCCATGTGAGTGCAATTGATGCCCGGTCCCATTCCCTACAGGAACATCGACAACCTCCTTTGTTTCAGTCACAGGAGACATATCAACATCAGTCGGTGAACCTTCCACAGGGCAGCTGTGTTGGCCGAGTCTTTCAGCGGGAGAGAAATCAACTTGTTCTCTGAAAAATTGATTCCGGACAACTCCAGAAATATCCAATGTGTTTGAATCAATGCCTCCCTGAGGTCCTCTTCCATTGCCATCAATGACCAGGTGTGAAGTTGCACAACCTGCATTTCTACGAGGCCTGCCTCTTCGACCGCGTCCGGGAACAACTCCAGCTGTACGCGCTGAGTTGGCATTAGCACCGATGACTGAATGTAAAAATTCTCCATCCGATTTCCCTCCTATAACATTTGCAAGTCCTGAACAATCCACAACATCAATTCCGGCCAATCCAGCATTTACTGCTTCCGAAGAAGTAAATTGTGAACCACAGGGATGCACAATGTCAACCGATGATTTTTCACGAACGATGTCGGCGACTTCTTCTGTCTCAATCACAGGAGATGCACCATGAGCAGTGGATGAATCTTCTATAGGGTTTTGATTCATGGATCGCGCAAACGGAAGCATAATCAAACATAAACCATGCAAAACCCTCCAAGGATCACAAGTCTAGATGCATAACGATAGTAAAGGTAAGAAATCATAAACACACCTTTGGGTTCTCCTTGATGACTTCAAACGCGAATAATGTCACGTTCTCTATAGTTGATCCACGCCTAGAGTTGATCCTAGATCTCCCAAACTCCTTGGTGCTAGCCCGGATTAGGAATAGGAAGAACGAATCACGCAAAACGAGACAAAAAGGGGGGTTTCGCCCCTTTTTGGCCGACGGGGTGAGGGCGGCGGGAAGGGGGTCGGTTCGGCCTCCTTGTTGCTTGCTCTCTCTCCTTTTGTTCTCTCCCACTCTTGTTATGTTCACTAATGAGCATAAGTTATGAGGAAGGAAGGAAGGAGGGTCCTTTATATAGTCCAACAACTCCTTGTTAACTACCTAAAGGACTTATTCTAGTCCAACTAGAATTCAATTTAGTCCCTTCCTTGCAAATTAGTCCCTACTAAGTTTGCAAGGGTTTGCAAAGTGATCCTTCTAATTAATTAATCCAATTAATTAATTCCCAAATCTAGTTCAACTCTATATAGCGTGTGACCCCATAGGTTCTATCTAGTTGGTAGCAACTATTTGCTAATATGGAGCGGTTTCTAGCAAAACATCCATTCTAGCCAACTAATAGAATAGTCATCTTGACAACCTTTGTACAAGTAATTGTCTCATCCCTTTGCCTCCATATCCGGATTGGACACGAGACATACAAGTCACACTCGTATATCCAATCCATAGTTTCTCGATCCATGGGAATAGCCTTATTCGTGCAAATAACATCAATATCCTATATTGATTCATTTGAGTCTGGCCAGACATTCTATAAGCACTATCCCTCGAGTGGCCTTGGATATTTGCTCCCGTTATGTGGGAGGGGAAAATCCTCTCTACGTCCACTACGATCTCTAAGCTTGCTTCTCATTGCATCCAGTACACGCCTTTATAACTACCCAGTCACGGTGTAGCGTTTAACGCTACCAAGATCACAATGATCCACAACTAGAATATGTAGTGACTTCAAGTCTAAGGATGAAAATACCATTGCACCACGAGAAGCGCTTGTGACTTAACATAACATGTATGTAGCCTTCTCGGAGATGGGTCAATCCAGTGCAACATTCCGTAATGCACACCTATGTGTTGGATCGTGATATCTCCATATCAATCCAACCCCATACTAGTCTATAGATGATTGTCCCATTTAATCATTATACTTGACTAGGGATATTTAAGATAAACAACACAATTGTAAATCTAAGGACTTCATTATATTAAATATCCAATAAATAATAAATGAATTTTCTAGCCATGTACAAATTCATACTAAACTAGATTGCCTCTAGGGAATCTATTCCAACAGTCTCCCACTTGCACTAGAGCCAATCTGGCGCATCTCGTATGCCCATACTCCTAGTGTGCCCTTCATGCTTCCACTGCGTGAGAGGCTTTGTAAGCGGGTCTGACAGATTATCATCTGTAGGAATCTTGCATATCCGAACGTCTCCTCTATCGATAATATCTCGAATCAGATGAAACTTCCTGAGCACGTGTTTGGACTTCTGGTGCGATCTGGGTTCCTTTGATTGCGCGATCGCCCCAGTGTTGTCACAGAACAACTCCACTGGATCCGCAATGCTAGGGACCACACCAAGTTCAGAAACAAACTTTCTGATCCAAACAGCCTCCTTTGCTGCGCCATTTGCAGCAATGTACTCAGCCTCTGTTGTAGAATCAGCTACCGTCTCTTGCTTGGAACTCTTCCAGCTCACCGCTGCTCCATTCAGGCAAAACACATATCTCGATTGTGATCTAAAGTCATCTCTGTCAGTTTGGAAGCTTGCATCAGTGTAACCCCTTATACGCAACTCTTCCTCACCGCCAAATATCAAGAAGGCATCCTTAGTTCTTCTCAAGTACTTTAGGATGTTCTTGACAGCAATCCAGTGACTCTCACCCGGATTGGATTGGTATCTGCTTGTCATACTCAAGGCATATGACACATCTGGTCTAGTACATAACATGGCGTACATGATAGATCCTATGGCCGAGGCATAGGGAATCCTACTCATGCGTTCCTTCTCAATCTCATTGGAGGGACAACCACTCTTCGAAAGAGTGACTCCATGTGACATGGGCAAGAATCCCTTCTTGGAATCTTGCATGTTGAACCGTTTCAACACCTTGTCAATATATGTACTTTGACTTAGGCCTAGCAACCTCTTAGATCTATCTCTATAGATCTTTATACCGAGTATATAGGCTGCTTCCCCTAAGTCCTTCATTGAAAAACACTTTCCTAGCCAATCTTTCACAGATTGCAGCATGGGAATGTCGTTTCCAATGAGTAGTATGTCATCCACATACAAGACCAGAAAAGCTACAGAGCTCCCACTAACCTTCTTGTAGACACAAGACTCATCTTCGTTTCTGATGAAGCCAAACTCTTTGACCACTTCATCAAAACGTCGATTCCAACTCCTAGAAGCTTGCTTCAATCCATAAATGGATCGTTGCAGCTTACAGACTTTGTTGGCTTGCTTTGGATCCTCAAAACCCTCCGGCTGTATCATATACACATCCTCGAGGAGATTCCCATAAAGGAATGTTGTTTTGACATCCATCTGCCAAATCTCATAGTCGTAGTATGCTGCAATTGCAAGTAGGATTGGGATGGATTTGGTCATAGCGACTGGTGAAAAGGTTTCATCATAGTCAATACCATGAATCTGTCTGAATCCTTTAGCCACCAATCGGCCCTTATAGGTAATCACATTACCATCCATGTCGATCTTCTTCTTGAAGACCCACTTGCACCCTATGGGCCGCGCCCCATGGGGTGGTTCCACCAAAGTCCATACTTTGTTGGTATACATGGATTCCATCTCGGATCTCATGGCTTCCAGCCACTTCTGAGAGTTTGGGCCACTCATGGCCTCTTCATAGGTAGTAGGCTCATCATCTATGAGCATCGTGTCACCGGAATCAGTTACGAGAAGTCCATACCTCTCGGGTTCCTGGCGCACTCTACTAGATCTACGAAGCTCTTGTGTTACCTGAACAGGCTGATCCACAACTGCTTGTGATTCCTGTTCATGTTCCATAATCGGTTCAGTGATTTGTGGTTCTTGAACTTCTTCAAGTTCTACATTCCTCCCACTTGCTTCTTTAGAGACAAATTCTCTTTCTAGAAACACGCCGGTCCGAGCAACAAACACTTTGTTCTCGGTTGGATTGTAGAAGTAGTATCCCTTAGTTTCCTTAGGGTACCCCACAAACTTGCACTTATCTGATTTAGGCCCCTAGCTTGTCTGATTGTAACCGTTTTACATAGACATCGCAGCCCCAAATCCTCATGAACGACAGTGTGGGACGCCTCCCACTCCACATCTCATATGGTGTCTTCATGACTGATTTAGATGGAACACGGTTAATGGTGAAAGCTGCACTTAATAGAGCGTAGCCCCAAAATGATAATGGAAGATCGGTTTGACACATCATAGACCGAACCATATCCAATAGTGTTCGATTCCTCCTCTCGGACACGCCATTCCATTGTGGCGTTCCGGGTGGAGTGAGTTGGGACACGATCCCACACTCTCTAAGATAGTCGTCAAACTCTTGGCTCAAGTATTCTCCTCCACGATCCGATCGTAGAGCCTTGATACTTTTACCAAGTTGCTTCTCTACTTCATTCTTGAATTCTTTGAACACTTCAAAGGATTCGGATTTTGCCCTCATAAGGTACACAAATCCATATCTATTGTAATCATCAGTAAATGTAATGTAGTAGACATAACCACCCCTGGCAGGCGTGGCAAATGGCCCACACACATCGGTATGTATGAGCGCCAATTGCTCACTAGTCCTCTCACCTTTCTTATTGAAAGGGGACATTGTCATTTTTCCCAATAAACAAGCCTCACATGTCTCATATGATTCAAAATCAAATGAGTCTAGTAATCCATCCTTATGGAGTCTAGATACACGTTTCTCATTTATGTGGCCTAAACGACAATGCCATAAATAAGCAGGATTTAAATCATTTATTTTAATCCGCTTGGTATTAATGTTGTAGACAGGATTGCTTAGATCAAGGACATAAAGTCCATTAAATAATTGCGCACTAAAATAGTGAATATTATTCAAATAAAAGGAACAACAATTGTTCTTTATTGAAATAATAAAACCATCCTTGTCCAAACAAGAAATAGAAATAATGTTTCTGCTCATAGCAGGCACAAAATAGCAATTATTTAATTCTAAAACTAATCCTGAAGGCAGAGATAGCTCGCACACGCCTATGGCCAACGCAGCAACCTTTGCTCCATTCCCAACGCGCAGATCTACCTCCCCTTTAGCCAATCTTTTACTTCTCTTTAGATCCTGCATATTTCGACAAATATGAGATCCACATCCAGTATCTAATACCCATGATGTAGAGACAGTTAAATTGACATCTACAACAAAAATACCTGGTGGTGGTGGAATCACTATTCCAAGCCTCTTGTCCTCCAGATATTTTGGGCAGTTCCTCCTCCAGTGTCCAGGCTGACTGCAGTAGTGACACTCACCCTTAGTCACGACCTTGGCAATGCCACCAACAGGCTTAAGGGCTGGTTCCTTGGACTTGGCAACTGATTTGCCTTTGCCCTTGGAGGAAGAGGCAAACCTTTTGCCCTTTCCTTTCTGCACCATCATTATGGCCTTGCCCTTACCCTTGTTGATGCTCTGTTCAGCCGTCCTCAACATGTTGAGTAAATCTGGCAGTGGTTTAACGATCTCGTTCATGTTATAGTTCATAATGAACTGTCCATAACTCTCGGGCAACGATTGCAACACGAGATCGGTTGCCAACTCTTGGCCGACCGGGAACCCAAGCCGGGCGAGATTCTCCAAGTACCCGGTCATTCAGAGTACATGGGGTCCCACCGCGTTCCCTTCTGCCAGATGACATTTGAACAGTGCCTTTCAGACCTCATACCTTTCTACCCTCGCCTACTCTTGGAAGAGCTGCTTTAGATGTTCGATCATATCGACATCATTCATGTTTTCGTGTTGCTTCTGAAGCTCAGAAGTCATGGTGCAAAGCATAAGGCAGGCCGCATTATTAGCGTCATCAATATGCTTTTGATACGCCTTTAAGGCAGCAGGTGTCTGGTTCTCTGGACCTTCTGGAACATGCTCCTCTATTGCGTACAGTTTCTTCTCTTGCTTGAGAACAATTCTCAAGTTTCTGTACCAATCAAGAAAGTTGGTTCCAGAGAGCTTGTCCTTCTCAAGGACAGATCGTAGGGAATGTTGTGAACTCGATGAGTTGTTTGCCATTTGGAATTCTACAAAAAGGAAAATACGCAAGTTTTAGTATTTGTGAATTTTTTGACTATATTTAATAATGGCTAGTTTATTAAATATAGCTCCCACTATTTTTCTACGGATTAATAACCCTCAAGATATTAATGCGGAAAATATCCTTATATTTTCTAGTGGGCCAAGATCCATCTTTCATCTCCTTATGAGCTTACTTTGGCAAGTCACCCATAATTTGACTACTTTAGGTAGGAACAATTCCAATTGCATCCCATATGCAACTCTTGGTTCAATCGGGCAAATAACTCCTTATTTATCCATCCTTATGGATAATCCCAATTGATTGCCTCTAGGTTTCTTAATCAAATTAATAGCCTAGTTGTGTTCAACCTCTTATCTAAACAATTGCACATTGTTACGTGCCATCGCATTCCATCATTATGAACCAAGTCGCCATGCTTTGGCACGCACGAGCTTGATAAATAATGATGATAATGAGTGTTTAAATAACGAGAAGGCAAGAACACAATATTTAAAATTTGAGGGATTTTGAATTCAATTTTTAATTGTTTTTGTTGATCAATATCAACTAATCTATCTATTTGAGTTTGGGCACAACTCCAAATAATAGATCCGGGTTGTCTAATTATCTTATTATCCTAATTGCATGCATCATCCATACACCAACCACACAAATAATAAGACAATAAATAAACAACCACAAAACAGAAATTAAACGTGATGTGGATATGGCCTTTTCTAGACTAAGATAATTCCAAGCCAATGGAATTATCTATGAACCCTAAGCAAACACATCTCCATGCGTCTTGATCTTTTGGTCCATCCTTCATAGTCTTGTGGATTGCTCCATGCTCCATGCTCCATCTTTTGTGGCTTCCTTGGCTTTGGGCTTCTTTTCTCCAATCTTGGCTAACAATCTACTTTATCTAGCACTAACTAACATCTATACTAAATAGAATAAATCTCACAAGTTCAGGAAAAAAATGGCACGCAGGCCATAAAACCCTAATTAATTATTACAATTAATTGATCGGCTCGCAGGCCGTAAAACCAAACCACAAAATTAAACATCCACATCAAACCACATCCTAAGGCCATATCCAATCACCATGCGATTTGCACATAAACAGTTAAAATCCAATTTTAACGCGCTTGGTCAATTTAATTGATTTTAGGATTTCTAGGGTTAAAACGGTCCATGGGCCCAACAATCCAATTGCCCGGGCCCATTAAAGTGAACCACAAGGCCCTAGGGCCGGCCCGGCCCAAAACCCGCAAGCTAGGCCCGCGGGTTAGGGCCGCCCGGCCCCTTAGGGCTCCCAAGCTTGAGCGGCAAGCAAGGGGGGGCGGTCCCTAGGGGGGCCGAACCCTTCTATGGGAGTTGTTTCCAAAACAACTCCCTTGCTTGGTGCCCAAGTTTGGTTGTTTCCTTGTTTTGGGAGAACTCCTTCTTCCCCAAGGATGCCCAAACCCTAGATCTAAGATCCTAAAATTTCTCAAACTCACCAATTCATGCATCCAATGCAAAAATTGGATCTTGTTATGATTAATTGTTGACAAATTGCATCCCATGCTTGATTTGTCTTGTTTTACGCGATAAACAATCAAATAAAGGTGTAAAACAACAAGAATGTAACACATAAACCACGTTTATGCTCTATGACATGTGGCTCTGATACCACTGTAGGGTTTTGATTCATGGATCGCGCAAACGGAAGCATAATCAAACATAAACCATGCAAAACCCTCCAAGGATCACAAGTCTAGATGCATAACGATAGTAAAGGTAAGAAATCATAAACACACCTTTGGGTTCTCCTTGATGACTTCAAACGCGAATAATGTCACGTTCTCTATAGTTGATCCACGCCTAGAGTTGATCCTAGATCTCCCAAACTCCTTGGTGCTAGCCCGGATTAGGAAGAGGAAGAACGAATCACGCAAAACGAGACAAAAAGGGGGGTTTCGGCCCCTTTTTGGCCGACGGGGTGAGGGCGGCGGCAAGGGGGTCGGTTCAGCCTCCTTGTTGCTTGCTCTCTCTCCTTTTGTTCTCTCCCACTCTTGTTATGTTCACTAATGAGCATAAGTTATGAGGAAGGAAGGAAGGAGGGTCCTTTATATAGTCCAACAACTCCTTGTTAACTACCTAAAGGACTTATTCTAGTCCAACTAGAATTCAATTTAGTCCCTTCCTTGCAAATTAGTCCCTACTAAGTTTGCAAGGGTTTGCAAAGTGATCCTTCTAATTAATTAATCCAATTAATTAATTCCCAAATCTAGTTCAACTCTATATAGCGTGTGACCCCATAGGTTCTATCTAGTTGGTAGCAACTATTTGCTAATATGGAGCGGTTTCTAGCAAAACATCCATTCTAGCCAACTAATAGAATAGTCATCTTGACAACCTTTGTACAAGTAATTGTCTCATCCCTTTGCCTCCATATTCGGATTGGACACGAGACATACAAGTCACACTCGTATATCCAATCCATAGTTTCTCGATCCATGGGAATAGCCTTATTCGTGCAAATAACATCAATATCCTATATTGATTCATTTGAGTCTGGCCAGACATTCTATAAGCACTATCCCTCGAGTGGCCTTGGATATTTGCTCCCGTTATGTGGGAGGGGAAAATCCTCTCTACGTCCACTACGATCTCTAAGCTTGCTTCTCATTGCATCCAGTACACGCCTTTATAACTACCCAGTCACGGTGTAGCGTTTAAGGCTACCAAGATCACAATGATCCACAACTAGAATATGTAGTGACTTCAAGTCTAAGGATGACAATACCATTGCACCACGAGAAGCGCTTGTGACTTAACATAACGTGTATGTAGCCTTCTCGGAGATGGGTCAATCCAGTGCAACATTCCGTAATGCACACCTATGTGTTGGATCGTGATATCTCCATATCAATCCAACCCCATACTAGTCTATAGATGATTGTCCCATTTAATCATTATACTTGACTAGGGATATTTAAGATAAACAACACAATTGTAAATCTAAGGACTTCATTATATTAAATATCCAATAAATAATAAATGAATTTTCTAGCCATGTACAAATTCATACTAAACTAGATTGCCTCTAGGGCATCTATTCCAACATCTTCCCCATCACAGCTATTGCGACCCATTGTTGATATGGTGGATGAATCTACTTGCTCACGGAAAAATTGATTCCGGACAACCTTAGAACTGTTCGATACTGTTGAATCATTGGTTCCCTGCAACCTCTCCTGAAGACCGCTGGGGTCACTGTGCGAACCTGCACCCGCTCCATTTTTTCGAGGTCTTCCTCTTATGCCACGTCCGCGACAACCCCCACGTGAAACTTCTCCAGCATATATCCCTGCTACGACATTTCCAATTTTGGGACAATCAACGACAGCAATCCCAGTTACTGGTTCAATCGCAGCAGACACAGGAACATCATTGCTTGCATCTTCACCAGGACAGCTGCTATGACCCGGTGTTGGTACGGAAGAACAATTAACTTGTTCTCGGAAAACCTGATTCTCGACAGCCCCAGAAATATTCGATGCTTTTGAACCAGTGCCTCCCTGAGGCATTCCCCCACCAGCTTTACACGCGTGATTGACACCATGAAATTTGACCGAGCATGAAACTTCTCCAGCAGCAGTCCCTCCAGCAAGATTTTCAATTATCGACCGATTCACATCACCAAGCCCAGTCACCACACCAGTCAATGCATTGGAACACATAGATTGCATAACATTGCAACAACCAACATCAGCAGATGAATTTTCACTGATAACGTCGACGACCTGCTGTGTTTCGATACGGGGGTGTGCTGTAGCAGTAGTCGAGGAACTGCCCCCAGCACAGGCAATTTGAACCGACGCGGTTACAGCAGAGGACTCTACCTGTTCACGAAAAAATTGATTCCGCACACCCGCAAAAATTTCAAATATTGTTGAATCGTTGTCTCGCTCCAGCCTACGTTCAGGCCCGTCGGTTAGCCTGTGTGAAATCGCACCAGCTTCATTTTTCCGAGGTCTTCCACTTCTACCACGTCCACGGCCACTCCTGCATGATAGTTCTTCAACAGATATCCCACCTTCAACATTTTCAATCTCGGAACAATCCGCAGCAGCAACTCCAGTCACTGCACCACCACATGATTCAAACGACGTAAATTGCCTAGTACGTCATCCCAGAACATCAGCAGATGAATTTCCAGGACTAACATTAGAAACCTCCCGTAATTCAATCACAGGAGGCACGACAGCGGCCTGGTGTGTTTCAATTGAGGGAAACGATATAACGGTAGTGGATGAACCACCCCCAGCAGAGGCAGTTTGCGGCGGCCTGGGTACGCCAGATGATTCTATTTGTTCACGGAAAAAATGATTGCGAACACCCGCAACAATATCAAATATTGTTGGATCGTTATCTCGCTCCAGCCTTCCTTCAAGTCCGTCAGTGACCTTGTGTGAAGTCAAACCAGCTCCATTTTTCCGGGGTCTTCCTCTTCTACCACGTCCACGACAACACCCCCGTGAAACCTCTCCAGCAGATGTCGCATCTACAGCATTTTCAATTTCAGAACAATCCACAGCAGCAATTCCAGTCACTGCACCACTACATGATTCGGACGGCGTAAATTGCATAGCACGGCATCCCACAACATCAGTAGCCGAATTTTCACTAATAATATGACCAACCTCGCGTACTTCAGTCGCACGAGACACGGCAACATCAATGGATGTACCTTCAACAGCACGGCTGCTTGCATCCACTGTTGGTACGGCAGAGCACTGAACTTGTTCTACGAAAAATGGATTTCGGACAGCCGCAGAAACCTCCAACACTTTTGAAATGTTGCATACGTCCAGCATTCCCACACCGCTACTGGAGCCATTGTGTGAGGTTGCACCGCTAGCATTTTTGCGAGGGCGCCCTCTTCTACCACGGCCACGACCACTACAGCCCGCAGTTCGTCCACCACATACATGATTAGCAATAGGCAATGCAGAAGACAGATCAGTAGTACCAGCATATACAGGATGGATAACAGTCAACGGCGATACATCATCTCCATGAGGCACTAAATTCCTGCGCAGTCCGGGATCCTGCAATGATTCTGATTCAGCAGCTTCTGCAGGTTTGCCTGTATTAACTACTCCAACCATTCCCTCACCGCTACTGCATGCATTGTGTGAGGTTGCACCAGTTGCATTTTTCCGAGGCCGGCCTCTTCTACCACGGCCACGACCGCCACAGCCCGCAGTTCGACCACCGCGTACTTGATCAACAGTAGGCAATGTATAAGACCGATCAGTAGTAGCATCATATGCAGGATTGATAAGAGTTGACGGCGGTGGTGTGAGCACGGCAGGGCATTCAACCTCTCCATGAGGAAATGAATTCCCGCGCAGTACGGGATCTTGCAATGATTCTGATTCAGTGGCCGCTGGACGCTTGCCTCTATTAATGGTAGACATACCTAAATTTTAAATCATCACTCAGGTCACACCGCAAGAATTCTACAATCGAAAGAATGTTTTGATATAGGGAATGCTGCACATTTTCCCATTTCTTGGGACTTTTTTTTAACCTTCCACCTCCCTCATTCTGCAACGGTCTGCTGCCGTTAGTGAATGCACTCATAATTCAATTCAAAATAATTCAGACATTACTTATTCCCTCACACAATTTAAGTGACGCACATGTTCTAACATAACATATTCATGATCAGTAATAACAGTTATGTTTTTAACATAAACTCCATATAATATCAGATTAATCACCATATTATACGAATCACACACAAAAATATGCACTCATAGCATTTTTTCCACCCAATAGAATTAGGACCGCATAATACCGTATACATTTCACACATCATTAATAAACAAATCTACAGCAAGCATTTCCAACGACGGCACCAACACAATTTTAGAAATTACAATGAAGAATATGTGATATGCAAATAACGATGGCGACGCAGCAACCACTCAGCCTAGAAGCTCCTTTCAGGGCACTGGGAGTTACAGCAGGACATGGGGAGAAGGGGGGAAGAAGGAAAAAAAAATTAGATCATGCCTGAATTTCAATCATGCCATACAGCAAAACATTCATCCGAAGATCTTACCAGGAAAACAGTCAACAATCCGGTGGGATGAACTCGTCACAACCAACAGCACATGTGTAACTCCACAAACCAACTGAAACAGATAACCCAATGAAATTAAACATGGGAAATTCAAACGAACTGAAGCAAACAGACAACTGCGTAACTAAATTTCGTTCCCAGGCCGAAATACATCAAAAAATTAGAACTACATACTACAAAAGTTGACAACAAACAGGGCAATTTTGTAATGACACATAATATAAGAGCTGCTGCATAGCGCAACACAATGCATTCAGGAAATTATCAAATCATTAGAATTTAATAACACCAAACCTCCACACCAAAGTCCATATTACAGCAAACTGTAAACATTTAGTAGGGGACCTACAAACTGCAAACGATCTAAACATGCAACTGCATTCAGACACCTATCTACACAGAAGAAACCAGAACATCAGCATTTAATAACACCAAACCTCCATACCAAACCCGATGTTACAACAAACTGCAAACATTTTATGCGATAAATACAAACTGTACACAGTCTGAACATGCAACTCCTCCATTCAACCTCCGAATGGGAAAAAATTAAACAATGGGTGAAGTTTTACGAAAATATAAATGAATAAATAAATAAAATAAAGAAAAACCATCCAGAAATAGGGACAAAGCATTGCACATACATCTTACAACAAACTGCAAACATGCAACTCCTACATTCAACCTTGGAAGGACAGAAATTAAACATTGCAAAACATACTGACAAGAAGGAAAAAAAAACAAAACAAAAGGATAAATTCATTCGAAAATAGGGAGAGAGCAGTGGACATACCAGGAAAGAGATCGAAGAGACCAGACAATGGAAGAACAGAGACATCCTCTAATTATACCGAGGAGGATGTTGCGACACGTGGAGGCAGTGTAGCAGCAGCTTACGTCAGAGTAGTGGTGGAAACAGTAGATGTACTTGGGCTCCAAGCAACAGAAGGCGGTTGTGATTGCACCAATGAGCACCGACGCAGAGTGAGGGCAAATTCCTGAGGGAGAAGACGATGATATTACCACAACCAGTCACTATGATCGGCACAGCAACAAGGGTGAACAAGCAAGGGCAAAATCGACTGCTAACAAAATGTAATTTTCTTCATCACTTTCACATCTTCATCAATCCAACAAAAGCTATTTTTTCCTCTCAATTTTACATCTACATCCAACTAAGAAAACAATATTACGGCCAGTAAATATAAATCGCACACCCCAACACGGGAAAACAGCAGGGTTAAAATCGACAACTAACATAGGCTTTCTCTCCATGGAATTTACATCTCAATCCAACCCAAACAATACAATTACATGATAATAGTAGTAGTAGAAGTTATATTCTCTCATAACTATTCAACTCTTTGTTTATTATTGTAAGTACACAAATATATACAGTACATTGTTTTATGAAAAGTTTATTGAATAACCCTTAAACTAAATTCCTTATCATATCAAAGACGGAAATTAACAGAAGTTATTTTTTCCATGTCTTTTAATATTTTCTTTACTAAACTATTAATATGCTTATGGAAAGGCCCTAATTGAGGTTATGCGTCTGTACTTCCAACTCCTACAAACAAATTACAGTCACCAAATCTATCGAGGACAACCAGTAAAGAGCAAACAGCAAGGGCAAAAACGGAAATTAACAGAAGCTATTTTTTTAATGAAATTTACATGTACATCAAAGAACACATCCAAATTACAGCAACTAAATCTATTGACAACAGCCAATAATGCTGGAACAGGAGGGGCAGAAATGGAAGTTCACATAATCTATTTTTTCCATCAAATTTACATCTACATCCAACTCACACAACCAAATCACAGCCACTAAATCTATTCAGAACTGGCAATAAAAGACAAACATCAGGGGTATAAACGGAAGTTAACAGAAGCTATTTTTTTCATTTAATTTACATCCACATCCAACTCACACAACCAAATTACAGCAACCAAATGTATTGAGGGCATCCCATAAAGCGGAAACAGCAGGGGCAGAACCGGAAGTTAACATAATCTATTTTTTTCATCGAATTTACATGTACATCCAAAGCACACTACCAAATTACAGCCACCAAGTCTGTTCAGGACAGCTAATAAAGAGAAAACAGCAGGGGCAGAAATGGAAGTTAACAGAAGCTATTTTTTTCAACAAATTTACATCTACATCCAACTCCTACACCCAAATTACACCCACTAAATATATTGAAGACAGCCAGTAAATGACAAATAGCAGGGGCAGAAACGGAAGTTAACAGAAGATATTTTTTCATCGAATTTACATCTCAATGCCTGCCAGAGAACACAATTACATAACGAAGCCATGATACCTTCAGTAAATGACCGTTCCGCACGAGGACAAAACAGACATTTCACTCCGAATAAATTGCGAAGAGTTGCAAAGAACGACGTGGCAAGCTACCGTAGGTGGACATTGGCGGCAAACACACATGCAGGATAATCAGTGGTCCACGGTGTGCAAAACTCCTAGCTGGCAAAGTGCCATATCTTCTTTTATTATAGGTAGTATGATAATTGAATTCTTTTAATAAAAGATTTTGCTAAACCATTTTGAGTGTGTACATGCGCGATTGTGTGCTCAACCTGTATCCCAACAGACATGTAATAGTCGTCAAATGATTGCGATGTAAATTCACCAGCATTATCAAGACGAATAGATTTTATGGGATGATCAGGAAAATGTGCTCTAAGCCTTATAATCATTCATAAAAGGCGAGAAAATGTCATATTTCGAGATGATAGTAGGCATACATGCGACCATCTTGTAGAGGCATCGAGTAGTACCATGAAATAGTAAAATGGACCAGTGGGGGGATTGATTGGTCCACAAATATCTCCTTGAATGCGTTCCAAGAACTTAAGAGATTCAATACTAACTTTCATGGGTGATGGTCTAGCAATGTATTTTCCTTGAGAACAAGCGGTGCATGGGTATTCTTTTGGCAAAAGAATCTTTTTGTGAGACCCCAAATTTACCAGGGTATTTTGAAACGATATATTTAGCACATGAAAATGTGATAAGTATCTTAAATATGAGATGTTTATTTTAATATTTTGTCTTTTTAGAATATTGTACGTATGTGCATGCTAAATGAATGTCAAGTGGATTGTCTTTTTTCTTGTAATTATCTAAACCAGTGGACTTTGTCATAACTTTATGATAGGACATATATATCATCATTTCTCCAAACATGCCACGTTAAGTTTCAATATGTAGGTTGATGACTCATTAGTCTCTATAATTAGTGACTTGCCATTTGGCTATTCTCATATTAGTAAAAGCTTTTTTCATGCTTAGCCTACTTACTTTTCTGTCCAGTTGAGAGAAATCCAAACATTTCAAAACAGTAGGTAGTGTTCTGAATTTTAGAGGTTGAAGCTGCATCGTCCTTCTAGCAGTGGATGGGTCGGGTCGAGTTTCTTTTAGCAGACTTTCTGTTCCAAATTATTGGCTTGGTTACTCAGAAGAGGTAGGGAAAATCTAATCTCTAAATTTCTGCAGTTACAGTCTATACCTGTTTATACTGCTGGTGTGAATTTTATAGTTTTCTAGCTATATGTTGACTGTCTAGTGATTGTTAAATCACGCTGTTTGTGTATTTGGTTCCACATGTTGATTTGTAAAAACTGGCTGTGTGTTAAGTAGATTTTAGATTTCTACGCCAGTGGTTAGGCGGTACCTGTTGGGCTATTTTGGCTCACCCCTCTATTTTACAGGTTGAACATGATTGGACCAGATTGCGCGGTTAATTGCTAAAAAGTGGATTGTTTAGCTAAAATAGTTGTTTTTAGCTGGTTTAGTAATTTGTTGTAAATTATTATTTTGACCATATATTTATCGAAAATTGTCATTTTGACAAATTGGTGTAACTTTTTAAATAATTCAGTCACGTACCAGTTTCTCAGATATTTCATTAAAATTGTTGCTTCAGAGGACTGTGTGTCCTGCTGTTTGAGTATTTTGGACGTCTGAAATTGTCAGACGGGTTGACAGTAAATCGCGATTTTATCGATTAATCGATATTTTATTGTTAAAAATGTGACGGGTCGTCACAGTGGTATTAGAGCCTGACCCAACCGGAGGTACGGATAGTGTATCTGGGACTGGGCGGGTGTTTTGGCGGGTGTCTGTGGCGGGTGTTGTACAAGTGGTACACACTTGTGAGCCACCGCACTGTCGAGCTAGGGTACACAGTCTAGTACTGCTTGGGTGGTGGAGGTGATGAACTGTGTGGTATGTGATTTTTATTAAACTGAAAAAAAAATGATTTTCAGATATCTTAGAAATATGAATTTCAGAAAAAAAAATGGTACAAATTGTCAAAAGAACATTTTGTAAATGTGTTGTTTTGGGTTGAAGTTCTTAATGAAAAATGGAGGTTGTATATGCATGAATGCATGCACGTGATTAGTGGCATGGAAGTATGTCATATGGTGAATTGCTTTTGTCATATTTGGCAGTGTTTGTTGATGACTATCAATTACTTTTCTAGAAAATAAGTGAACCATGTCATAATAGATTATGTTCGGAAGGCATGAATGCATACTGTGTGATACCATATTTAATATGGTTTTGATGTATAATTTGTATGCAGTGCAGTTACCTGATGAAATGGTTAAGTTTTTCTTTTATTAATTATTTGTTGGCTATGAAGACACTTTCAAGAAAAAGAAACGGTTGTTGACACCAACTTTGTTAGGAAAACTGTTTATTCAAGTTAAATTTTGGCACAATAACTTGATAGATTTGGGAGTTGTGTGAAAAAAAATATATTTTATTGAAAACAAATTTCGGAACGAAATTTATGTAAGTTGGGTAGAATTGTGAGACCCCAAATTTACCAGAGTATTTTGAAACGATATATTTAGCACATGAAAATGTGATAAGTATCTTAAATATGAGATGTTTATTTTAATATTTTTAGTCTTTTTGGAATATTGTACGTATGTGCATGTTAAATGAATGTCAAGTGGATTGTCTTTTTTCTTGTAATTATCTAAACCAGTGGACTTTGTCATAACTTTATGATAGGACATATCTATCATCATTTCTCCAAACATGCCACGTTAAGTTTCAATATGTAGGTTGATGACTCATTAGTCTCTATAATTAGTGACTTGCCATTTGGCTATTCTCATATTAGTAAAAGCTTTTGTCATGCTTAGCCTACTTAGGGCTAGTTTGGGAATGCTGTGGCGGTGGTAGAAAGCTGTTGTGTGAAAACACTGTACAAAGTTGCTGTGAATTCTTGATAAAATGTTGTTTGGTATATATTACGTAGAAGCTGCTGTGAAATATTGATATAGTAATTTTGTGTTTGGTAAAATCAACTGTGAAGTTGCTGCGAGAGGGTAAAATGACAAAAATATACGACACTTGTCATTTCCGGAAAGATAACTATTGATATTTTAAAAAATTGTAAGGTCAAAATCGGTTGTAGATAAATTAATCAAAAGCACTTTCTGGAAAAGCATCTCCCCCCTTGCTTCCTGAAAACTGCTGTGGGACAGCAGAAACTGTCCGAAAAAGCAGAAATTTTTTTTTTACCAAACACACTAAAACTGCTTCTGCTGTCGGAAAGCAGCTGTGCTGGCAGCAGAAGCATTCCCAAACTCACCCTTACTTTTCTGTCCAGTTGAGAGAAATCCAAACATTTCAAAACAGTAGGTAGTGTTCTGAATTTTAGAGGTTGAAGCTGCATCGTCCTTCTAGCAGTGGATGGGTCGGGTCGAGTTTCTTTTAGCAGACTTTCTGTTCCAAATTATTGGCTTGGTTACTCAGAAGAGGTAGGGGAAATCTAATCTCTAAATTTCTGCAGTTACAGTCTATACATGTTTATACTGCTGGTGTGAATTTTATAGTTTTCTAGCTATATGTTGACTGTCTAGTGATTGTTAAATCACGCTGTTTGTGTATTTGGTGCCGCATGTTGATTTGTAAAAGCTGGCTGTGTGTTAAGTAGATTTTAGATTTCTACGCCAGTGGTTAGGAGGTACCTATTGGGCTATTTTGGCTCACCCCTCTATTTTACAGGTTGAACATGATTACACCAGATTGCGCGGTTAATTGCTAAAAAGTGGATTGTTTAGCTAAAATAGTTGTTTTTAGCTGGTTTAGTAATTTGTTGTAAATTATTATTTTGACAATATATTTATCGAAAATTGTCATTTTGACAAATTGGTGTAACTTTTTAAATAATTCAGTCACGTACCAGTTTCTCAGATATTTCATTAAAATTGTTGCTTCAGAGGACTGTGTGTCCTGCTGTTTGAGTATATTGGACGTCTGAAATTGTCAGACGGGTTGACAGTAAATCGCGATTTTATCGATTAATCGATATTTTATTGTTAAAAATGTGACGGGTCATCACACTTTTTATCTTTTAGTGGATGCCCGCTTGAGTTCTCAATGATTCTTCGAATCATAATTGCGCCAGGGTGCCCAAGCCTATTATGCCAAAGCATAAAAGTTGTGGGATCTTCTTGTTTTATGGCGACATTGACTTCAACTGCTTGAATAATTGTATGATACAATCCAGATGATAAAGCAGGAAGTTTTTCCAATACATGCTTTTTGCATGAAACAATGGATGCAAGACACATGTACTCTACATTATTTTCATTAAGAGTTTCAATGTGGTATCCATTTTGACGAATATCTTTAAAACTCAGCAAATTTCTATTAGATTTGCTAGAATATAATGCCTCTTTGACATGGAATGTTTTTCCACCGGGCAATATGATAGAGGCTCTTCCAGAGCCTTCAATTAAACTGGATGTACCAGAAATTGTGTGCACATATGCTTGAATAGGGAAAATTTGCGAAAAATATTTCTTATGGCGCAAAATTGTGTTAGTTCTTCCACTGTCCACCAAGCATGTGTCTTCACAAGTCATCATTTATCTATAATTAAAAGAGAAATATTTGATAAGTAAAACAAACTTCTCATATTAAACTTTCAATCCTACTAAAAAGAAATAACAATGTCTGAAGTTCTTATCAAAGAACATTTTCCTAAGCTGGAATTAAAAACAAAATTCAAAAATTAAATGACTTAAAAAGAATCGAAATGAGTTGTCTAAACAAAATCAGGCTCTCCAAGGGGGCCATCGACTTGCGGATCAGGAGCAAAGAAGTCATCAACATCAAAACCATTGAGATCCATTGGCTGCTCATACTCAACATGGTTTGATTCATTAAATGTAGCACTCCCATTTCTGGATGCTTGATAGAGATCAACCAAGTGTCGTGGTGTACGGCAAACATGTTCCCAATGGCCATCAGTTCCACATCTGTTACATTTTTGTCCCTGTTTGGGAGGTGCTTTTTTAGCAACTGCTTGTGAATTCTGATGTCTCCCACCATTATTTCTCCCCTTGTTTTTTGGTGGTGCTCCTCTTTTGTTGATATTTGAGGGCATATGTTGTGGAGGCTCACGGTACCAAACATTGCTCTTACCATGACCGCGTCCACGACGGCGACCATGTCTACGACCACGTCCACGACCACGTGGGTTATTTTGACCACGTAAAACCGTTGCATTCGCTTCAGGGAATGCATTATTACTCACTGCAGGGAGAGGGATCGAGCCAGTCGGACGCTGTTCATGGTTTTTCTTCAATATGGCATTGTTTCTTTCCGCAACCAATAAACAGGAAATCAATTCAGAATATTTTTTGAATCCCTTTTCTCGATACTGGTGTTGCAGGAGTATATTTGTGCAATGGAAGGTAGATAATGTCTTTTCCAATAATTCCTCATCAGTGACGTTCTCGCCACAAAGTTTTAGCAGGGATGTAATTTTGAAGAGTGCGGAGTTCTAACTGTTTACCGTATTGTAATCCTGAAACCTCAGGTGTATCCAATCATAACGAGCCTGGGGGAGTAAGACAGACTTCAAGTGCTCGTAGCGCTCTTTTAAATTATTCCATAAGACGAGGGGGTCCTAAATAGTAAGGTACTCATTTTTTAAATCCTCGTCTATATGGCGGCGCAAAAATATCAACGCATCGGCGCGCTCCTTTTCGGGCGCTATATTGTCTGCTTTTATAGTGTGCCCAAGACCTCTTGAGTCTAGGTGCAATCCAGCATCAAGAGTCCACGACAAGTAATTTTTTCCAGTAATATGAAGTCCAGTGAACTCGAGCTTCGCGATGTTTGACATTTTGTATCTAAAAAAAAAATAAGACGAAAATTAACACTAAGAATTGCTACACTGATAAGTAATTGACAAAATAAATGGACAATGATATGTACTTTAAACGCGTAAGAACTGATGTTATTATTATATATATATATATTATTTTACGAACTGTACCGTATAAAATATTAAAAACGCATAATTAAAGAGAACAAATCTGTTAGGTCAAGCGGTTGCTGCTATTGGTGCTTTTGTTTGGCCGCCAGATTCGGGTCCGAATCAGGCGAGTAGCAGCTGCCCTTTTTTTTCTTTTTCTTTTTTTTTTCAACAAACGGTACTTTAGTAGTAATAAATAGTAGGGAGATTGTTAAGTAATGTCTTGTGTAGCCCAGGCGGTTACCACACAAGCTGTGTAAATCTCGCATCCTGTGTTTGCGTCTCAAGCACAGCGTTTTTTTTTTCGACAGAACACAATCATTAAAACAAATAAGATGCACAGATTTGTTGCAAGTGCGCGACTGACTAGATGGTCGCGCGCAGATGCGTAAGGCCATTTAGGCTGCTTGCCTAGGTTCGAACCTCATGTTGAGCAGTTTTTTTTCTTAGCAGTAATGTAAAAAAATATAAAAAAACGTAAATATACCCAAAGGTGGTGGCGGACCAGATGGTCACACACGGCTGCATAAGGTGTTTGTATACCTTTGTTTTGGGTTCGAATCTACTGTGCAGCAACCTTTTTTTTTTCTTTTTTTCTTTTTTTTTTGACATTTTATTTGGTCACTCTCTAGATCTAATTGTAGATCGAGGTCTAGGGTTTGAGCAATTTTTTTTTCATAAACCCATAGCATAGAGCAATTTTTTTCCGATATAAGTAAGAAATCATAAACAAATTAAAGATACGATGTTTTGTTGATTTGAATCAACTTTGAAACAAGCAAGACATGAGACAATCAAAATCGAAAATTGAGTTTTTCGTTTGATCATCTTCTTCTTGACAATATAAAACAAGTAAATAATTTGTACCTTTGTCTTTTGATCTTCTCTTGCGGTAGAGCGAAAGTGCTGATAACATGTTATAAACTGAGAGAGAAAAGATGGAGACAATGTATGGAGGAATATAAAAAGCAGTTTTATTCTCTACCAAAACACTCTTTATATAGAGTGTGGGAGCTAATAATTATCCTCTAAGAGTCAATCATAATCTATTAGGAGTCAATCATAATCTACTAGGGAATATTCATTATAATATTCCATAACATTTTCGGCCTTTAGATTAAAGCAGCCACAACCCTTAGATCTCACCTACCACCCACTTATAGTTAGAATTTCCAAAATTTTAGAGATGGTTTTAAAACCCATGTTTTTATCACTTTTAGAACTCCACTATATGTAAAAACAACTACCCACTACTTGGAAACTTACCTTCTCTCCGGGAAACAGCAGTCGAATTAAAGGCTAATAACCATACATATTTTTCATGTAATAGTCATACATATTTTTCAAATAATTTATTAAATGCTAATAACCGTCGAAGAATAGAATCAATTTTCATTTGTACTTTTGTTCATAAAAGGATTACATTTTTTCATTTTTCTTCGGGTGCTCTATAATTGGTGAACCATTGTAATATTTTCTTTGGGGGGGGGTAGTGTCCTTGGGCACGGGCTATCCCCTAGTAAATATAAAATGTATGTTGGGAGAAAGTTTGAATTCTTTTCTTCCTATTGTCACCCTCACACCATTACTATTCCAATCCACTGTTGCAGCTCACGGTGGGTAACCTTGTAGACTATACTTGAAAAGAAAAACTTCACGCCCAACTCTGTATCTCAACCCCCATGGCGGAATGTAGAAGCAATTATGAATATATAAGAGCATCTCCAATGAGGAGGATAATTATTTTTTAGTTTTGGACCAAATTCGGCCCTAAATTAAAGTTTGGTCATTCATTTTACAGTTTTTTCGACAACCATGAGAATCAAATCTGGTATTCCATAAATTTTATATCAATTTTATTTATTTTCCATCGCACTATTGTGTTATACATAATATTTATAGAAAAATTAATTAATTTCATTTAAAACAAAAAACAAGGCTGGTAAATTAGTTATAAAAAATATAATAATTAAATTATTTAGAAAGTCAAAAAGAGATAATATTTGACCCATTTTATCTAATTAAGAGCTTACTACAAAATTATACAGTTAAATATAATAAAAATTAGCACTATTCAGCTTAATTATTATTGAAATATCGTCCCAATACAAAAAATACTCAACACAGATATAAATATCAATTTTTTTTTAATATGTGGTCCAGTGAACAGTACAACCTTAAGTTGGTCCTCCCTTTGACCAAATTTGTTACTGGATTTTGTCCACCGTTGGAGCTCCAATTCTTGTGTTTTGAAACACGTTTAGTCCAAAACTGATATTTGGTCCATCAATTGGAGATGCTCTTACTGTTTTAACCCAAATTATGTTTGGCGTCATCAACTCTAAGGCCGTGTGGATGCGAATCAAGAAACTTATGAAAAAAGCTTCTCCACAAACAAAAGCTCCCTTGAAAAAGAGTGCGCACGATTATGACTTCATACTCACTACTTTCATCTCGTTAGCTAGGGGGTACGCCATGAAATAAAGAGGTTTGCTGAAGATGGCATAGTGAGTGTTGCGCAAGAGACTGCTTAATCTGTAGAGATATTTTGCAGATTCGGCTTTTCAATAAGTGGTTTGAATAAACGAATCATGGATCTTGCTGATGTGTGTAGACAAGTCATAAATGCACTGTATATGCTATGCATGAACATAATAAACATCTACTATAATTTTATAAATAAAGTTCCGTGCAATTTAAATTGGCCTTTTAATTTCCCGCCATATTACCAATGTGTTTCATAGATCTTCGTGTTAAGGGTGATGCGGACCGAGCCGGCGCATATTTGGGGTTAAATACAAATTTCATGTTGGTCACATTTATCTCCTAACGTATTCGACATGTACATTGGTACAATGCACATTTATCTCCTAACACAACACAACATGTACTAATTTGTGTTGCAGAAAATGCTGAAGATGGTGGAGAAAACTTTTGATATCCCTTCAGGCCGCTGTTCTTAAGTTTTTTCAGGAAAACCACAACTCAGACAACCATAATTGATATAGGGAACATTTCTGAAAATCAAAGTTAAAAGTAAGAAACAATGTACATGATGTGCATAATTAGATGGGCAATTGATGACATGTAAATAGGGTTGAGATACACCTATGTGTGACTGGAAACAATGTTTTAGAAGTTGCGCATCACCCACTACCTTGATTTTGTCAAAATAATCAATCCGAACCTCCAAATCAGCGTCTTTTACAATTTTATTAATAAATCGTTAGTTCTTACAGAATAAATAATGCATCCAGATAAAGACCATCAAAAGCCTTAGAAATGTCAACCCCTCTGAACCATCACTTAGTGTAACAGGGAGAACAGAGCACATCAGCACGTCTCACGACTTGTTCACTCTGTTAACATGTTTAAATATAACCCTCTAACCACAAGACTCGATCAAGAAATAAATTAGTTGTACCTAATTGGTTAGAGAAAAGCATCCACCTATAAAATGTCTCCTTGCTATAGACGGTTGTGAATTGGTTTCAGGTGGTGAAGTTCAAAGAACATGAAAAAAAATGTGAAGTACTTGGAACTTCAAACATGTGGTAAGATAAACGTTAAATTTTTCATTTAGATCAGAAATTAAGTTAATGGATTTGTAGGCATAAATATTTGCTCTGTAAGAATCAACTGCCCCTATTAATACCTGACATTAGGAAATCTCAATTATAATTTTGTAAAATTTTGTAAATAAGCTTAATTTTAAAATTTGAATACAGATTCTCTATAGCACTTTTCTTATAGCACTTTGGTAGTACTTTTGTTACGATTCGACACATCATCATGGAGAAATCCAACGGATTTGAACTCACTATTGGTTTACAAATCATGTGTTTCAAGGACAACTCCATTACCATAGTTGAATTTTCTTGGTACGATTTGCAAACCAATGGTTAATTCAAATCCGTTGGATTTCTCCGTGATGATGTGTCGCGATCGTAACAAAAGTGCTACCAAAGTGCTATAGAGAATTTATGTACGTTTTTAACACTGTTGGCTTAAATACATTCCGTCATTTTTTTGAAATTTCTTGGATTTTAGAGTTTTAAGTTATTTAAATTGTTGCATACATTCACCGAAACAATATTTTACGCGGTATTCACTGATATTCCAAACTTATTTAAATTAACAGCAGTTTATCTTACAAAATTTGAGATTCGTCGTAATCGTTAGTATTTTCCCGGGTTAATTAAGTTATTATTAGATACCCTTCTCTCCAAATTCGAAACATGCAAGGTTATGCTATGGGCTAATCTTTAGTTGCATGCTTCCCTGTGAAAGCACGCTAATTCTTTCATGCGACTGCCAACGTTATGAAAGTTCATGCCAAACTTGCCTAAATATCTTCCACCAAATAATTGTCAAGAGAATCTCGAGTAAAAACGATTGTTGTGTGCAATGTCTATTAATAAGACATGCATTTTTCTTAAGGATCGTCAAAAGTATCAACACTTCTTGGTTTTCATCATGCTTGTTCTATTTAGAACATATCACGTGAGCTATTGGAGAAAACCAACTTCGCATAGTAGTTTGTTACATCAAATATAAATAAATGGGGTTACCTGACTCTAATACAACACTATAACGAAAAACCAATTATAGTAGAGAATTCTAGTATATTTTACTGGATTATTGTAGAATAAGAATACTTGGCAAAAAGAATTATATGTGGTCATACATCAATCATGCCAGGTGGAATACTGGTAAGTTTGGAGGTGATAAGCAATGCAATTAGGCCCGTCACGGGATGCACACTACTGCTCAAAATGATACGAAATGTTAATGAGCCCCACCAGGTATACCAAATAACGTTGTGGCCTCTGTGGCTAGACATACGTTCGCGGGATTGTGCACATTGAAAGCTGAAGGCTAAATTTCATATGCCCATAGTTTTGATTTTGTGTGGGGTTGATGTAAGTTTGGTACATAGAGTTTATTCGGTGCATTGATGGAACTCTAACTATATAATTATAGTACCTTATGTTGGTCTTTGTATTGCACAAAATTTACTAAAGTTAAGATAATAGGTGAATTAAGCTTACTTCCCATAAAGTTTTGTTCAAACACTTAATACCATTATTATTTTGAAAATGACGCAAACTCTCTCCATCATCATGTTGTGTCTTATCCATCATCATCACCACCACCACCAGAAAAACCACTGGAAGTGTTTCTACTGTACGGTTCCCAATCAACGACAGTGCCATGAACCTATCTCCTTTATGAACCCAGCTACTAGTAATCTATGGCAAAAAAATGTCGCGCGAAAAAATAAATGAACTTCTCACAGAAGTCTCACAGAAGTTTAGAATAATAAGAGAAGAAGATCACATTGACGAATGATTTCCAAAGAGTTATACCCTCCATCACTATCGGTTTTGCTGGGAACAATCAACTCCCATGACTCCTCTTGCCATACTTGACCGGCGTAGTATTCATTGGCGGACCTAGAGGAGGGCAAAAGGGGGCCGTGGCCCCCACAAGCTTTCCAAAAAACTCAAAATCACCCCTAAGTTTTATACTATTTATACAAGTTTTTCAATTTTTGCCCCCTCAAATTCTATAAACATCTCAATTTATTCTTTTTTTTCGACATGTATAATTTACACCTTTCAAATTTAAGGTTATTTCATAGTACTCATGCCCAAAATTTCATTTCGCCTCTTAAAACTCGAGTTTAGAAACTAAAAGAGACTTAAAACTTCCAATACATCGTTTTTCTATTTTCTGTAAAAAAAAAAAAAAAAAAAAAAAAAAAAAAAAAAAAAAAAAAAACATGTACAAAAATATATTTCTAAAGTTTTTTGTTAAAAATATTTTGATAAAAGGAAGTAACACATTTACTCAATAAGTGTTTAATAATGGTATAAATCCTGCGTCCGCCACTGGTAGTATTTGCTCTCAAGTACGCGGACGGAAGGGCTTGTGGAAGACGGTTTAGAGAGAACGAGAGAATTGAGTTTTAGTAAGAGGGAGATTGATCGAACTGATTGAGAAGAACCTGACGTCTGGGAATTATTGGCTTGGAAAAGAAGAACGTGAGCAACTTGTGTGACGCATGAACCCACGTCCAGGAACAAATGCAGCCTCATGTCACGTTCATTAGGGGAATAAAGTTAGACCATGAGAAATTATAAACACCATATAAGTATTCGGATCGACCCACGACCCATACCTGACCCGAACCAAATCGGACGGCTATTGTGCGCATGTGTTTATATGTTCTTTTCAAATATTTTTCTCTACAACATTGGGGTGCCCTAACATCCAATCAAATTCCGAAACCGTCATGGTAACATGCAATTTATGAGGGCAATTTGCACATTCACTGTTTTATGAATTTGAGCAATATCAACAAAGCTCATGAGTCCAAGCTGAGCTCACACTTGAGGTCATGAACTTCACACTTTATCCAACAATATATTCTCACATGTATGACTAAATTAGCCATTAACAGTCTCAATCTCAAATAACTGTCCTAAAACTAAACGTTTAAAGATAATTGGTCATAAATCTTGAATCATTTCTTAATTACATCAGGTCCAATATGTAATAAGAGGAGGGAAAGCATGATTGTTTAGTTTTCTTCGTTGGATTTTAGGCCAAGTTGAGAATGAGTAGATAACTAAGATGTGAACTAAAGAAGGAAAAGAGAAGAGATGACCATCTGTATTAGCCCCTTGTTAAGCGCATGGATTTTAAGGTATAATGGGCAATATTTTTGTTTGCTATTTTTCTTATTTCCATGCTTCTAGATAGGGTTGCAAGAAAAATCGAATAAAATGGTCAAACAGACCGCACCAAACCGAATGTAGTGGTTTTGAATGATTTTTATGGTCATTCGACATATAAACTGTTCAAGTTTTTCACAAACCGGTCTAATCGGTTTTCTTTATGTTTGTTAACAAATTACTCCGCATTGGACCAAACCGAACCGTTGAGTACATTTTATATTTTTTTTATAAATATATTATATCAAGTATATGAAATAATAATCTATAAAATTGAATCCCAAGTAGATTTTTGAGTTAATTAAATTAATCGAATTGATGTTACCATGTTACATTGCTCTATTTCTATCATCGTGTACCATGTCTCTCTCTAAACTATAGTTTTGTAAGTTTTTGTATTTATGATACGGGATAGTGTATCATATTATTTGGTTATTTAGTTATTTGTTAATTTAGTAGTTATTTAATTATTTATTAACATTTATTATTTATTTAGTAGCCCGTAGAGTAGGCCCGTTAAGGTTAGAGTTAGGAGTTTATTAAGTGCTGTAATCTTTCATTATTAGTCAGTGAATGAAATATATTTTTTTGAATCATTATCTCTCCCTAGTCTATCTCTCGTCTTTCAATCCGATCTCTCTCTAACTTCTCATCTTCTTCCAATTTCGTCATCTAATTATCAATTTCTTCGTTATCTTGATACTTTTCCTTATCAATTTATTTAGATTAAATTTTAATTAAATTTTAAATTTCATCAACATATTAGTAATCTGATATGCGTGCAAAAAGGATTAGGCAAACCGACTGAACCAAACCAACCAAACCATACCAAACAAAATTGAAACTTTTCGATTTGGTTTAGTTTGGTTTATCATTGCATATGGGTTGGTTTTGTTATAAAATTAGTAAATCGATATACTCGGTTTGGTTTATGGTTTTTACACAAACCGCATCAAATCGAATCGTTTACACCTTTACTTTGAGAAATGGCCTAATTTCATTCACTATTGACCTCACAAATTGGGGTAAGGGAAGAGACTGGGCGATGGGTCCGCTGATATTGGACCCTGGTCAGTTCTGCTGCCGGAGAGACAACGTGCTACATGATCGTGGATTCTGTCCAGCCTCTAGACATCACTCATGGTAGCTTAGATTGATGAGGGAGATTCCAAGCAGCCACCACTCACCAGTTGGGAAAGATTAGTCTTGATCAAGGTTAAATGGGTCCATCATTAGCACATGGATCCTCATTTCGTCCCCCTGATAATGGGAATGTGGAATGTGATGTTCACATGATTTTTTTTCCTGGGGAAGTCCACAGTTTTTGAGATTTTTGAATTTATTTCGTTTCATTTTTGTTTCCTACATGAATTTGTAAATGCCTCTTGGCCGGGTTGTCAAATCGGCTATCCTGAATTTGTGCTTTATGGAAGCTGACTTAATTACTAGCCCGCAATCAAATCACATAAAACATAGGAGTCACTAACAACACTGACTATTCTTCCCATCAAATCGATCGATTTTGATCATCGAATTCACTGTCACTCCTCACAAAACCCTAATTCAAGCTCTGATACCGGTTCATTATAACCAAGTTTATCGAAAGCAAGTACTGAAACGAAGAAGAAAATCGCACAAACGATGTAACGTGGTTCACTAGATTTGAGACTAACTACATCCACGGCCAAACAACCCAATATTGTTGATGAGAGAACCCAATTACAAGCCAAACAATGAATACCACGACCCTAGCATCCTATTTATACTAGAGTACTGACTTGCTACCCAAAAAACACAAAAAAAAAGCTTCCAAAACAAATTTGGAAACAATTCAGCCGACTCTGCCAGTGCTATTTGTACAAATGGCCGACCAATCCGCACGAATACATTGATGCGAATGGCCAGTGACTTTTCCTCCGTTGCTTGCTCCGTCTTGTTCCGTGCTAGCTTCGTTCCTTGCTTTTCAGATTCCAATACTGGGTTTGGATCACCCAGTTCAACACCTATAAAAAGCAACCCAGAGTTTGATGCATGGGTGCTTATAAATGAGTACAACAAACGATGAAAAGCATGAACTTTCTTTTAGTTATTTTCCTTATTCTTACCCTCACACCATTACTATTCCAAACCAATCATGTTTTAACCCATGATCTTGTAAACACGACCTGCAGGAGAACACAGAACCACAAACTCTGTAATTCAAACCTCGGGGCTGATAGTAGAAGCAAATATGGAGATATCGGCGACTTGGTCCGAATCCTTCTTGATGCCATCAACTCAAAGGTGGTTGTGACTCTAAGGCGAGTAAGGATACTTCCGAACAGGGCTACTCCACAAACGATAGTTCCCTTGCAAGACTGTGTGATCAATTATGACTTCATGACCGTTATCCTCATTCCATATGCTAAGAAGCGTATGCTAAGTGGTAAAGAGTCTGATGAAGCTCGCGCAAGGAATTTTTGGGTATCGGGCTGTTTACCGTGAAAATGCTTTTCGTGAGGATTCGTTCTCCGATAAGTGGTTTGAACAAACACGTCAAGGGTCTTCTTCACATACATCAACAAGATCCTTGACCCATTTGGCCGCCCATGCTCGTTGCATTTAAATGGGTTAAACCCGCCCCTCTAAATAAATGGGTGAATATTGCCCAGCTCATTTCAACCCGTACTTAAATGGGCGGGCACGGGTCGGTGATTGGGCCCGTTTAACCCGAACTTTTTTATTTATTTTCTTGAACTTTATTTATTATGAAACATTTATAAAATATCTTTATACCCCTTAATACATCTATTATTTTTTTGGATAAATACATTATACACATATTCAAAAATAAAAGAGAAATATTAATACATCAATTTTACTAGGAGAGAAATCGTTTACTTCTCTCCCGTCTTTTTCTCCTGCTTCTTCTTTCTTCGCTCCCCCGGCGCCACCACCTGTTGTATAAAAGTTTCAAAATATTATTTTTTGTGTTTAAATTTAAATTAGCGACTTTTTCGAAAAGGTGCTTCAAGCACCATTTGGTTCCTATAAATACAAGTATGTCTTTGGTTTAAATAAAGTTTTCCAATTTATGTCTCTCTACTCAATTCTCTTATTTCTTGTCCGGATTGGGTTCTAATTTAGGAGAAGACAAGAAGTGCAATCTTGCTTCTTCTCCACCGTGGTAGGTGTCACACCTTTGAGTTCCTTAGACGAAAACGGTGCACACTGCTTCCACATTGGATCGGTGCATTCGTTAGTGGGTTAGGAAATTTGTTTGTTGGATGCTCGATGGGCTAACACAGCTGGTTGATGCGGGATGCTTGGTGCAATTCGTTAATTCAATCGCCGAAAATCCTATGTGTTCTGTCAGCTTGGTGCGGCAGAATTTTGTAACACGTCTGCTAGCTATTTTGGTAACTTGTTATAGAAGTTCGTGGCTTATATTAGGGTTGTAATTCAGTATCTATTTAGTGGGGGAAATGGGCTAGAAAGTGGGGCATCCATGACTGGGGGTGGTATCTTTGTAACCGTCGCGGCTATATAAGTGGTTTTTGGGGCTGTTTCTGGGCAGAGTGGGAAAGCAAAGAAAATCAGCTTGTATCCATGTTTATTTTGCAGAATAAAAAGGTTGAGAGAGTTCCCGTAAGCTGCGTGTTCATTTGTTTACTTTTGCCCACAGAACGTTGATTTCATTCGTCGTTTTGGAGGGTGAACAAAGCGGTACACTTCGTTGCCGCACAGAGTCGTTTTGAGTAATTAAAATCCTTCCTAGTGACAAACTGGTACCAGAGCGCCGTTGGTGATTATTCGCTGCGTTTTTTTTGCCTAAGGAGGGTGCATTCAGGTTGAGGAACGGCGGCCTAATTCTGCTTCTTGGCGGCCGAAGTTCTGGTGGCTGTGTAGTGAGTTCTTCGCTGCCCGGTCAGGTTCTTTTGTGCGGCTCTTGCTGCGTTTATTCTTCTTCATTTCTAAAATTGTGTATTGTAATTAACTCATTGCAATGGCGGCTAGGAATGAGGAGCTTCAAGAACGATAGTCGCGGTTGGAGGTGATCGTTGGTGCGCTTGATGAGGACGATCCTATGGATCCTTTGAGTCGGAGAATGGCGGCTGCAGAGGACCAATCCAATTCTCTCATGGCAGATGTGAATGGGGAGATATCTCGGCATCAAGATGTGCGGAAAGAGTTAACACAACTCAAAAACGCTGTGGGGATTTGGAGACGGAGTTGGCTACCTTGCTTGCTCGCTTCGAAACGGTGGAAAAAGAGTTGACGCCCTCGTCAATTCGCTGCGAGATTGTGGAAAAAGAATTGACTGTTGTTCGGATGCTTTTGGCTACGAGACCAGCAGGTGGTGGTGAGGATCGACGGAAGGTTAAGGTTCCCGAACCAAATCGTTTAGCGGGACGAGAAGCTCCAGGGAATTGGAGAATTTCCTTTGGGATATGGAGAAATATTTCTCGGCTGCCCGAGTTTCCGACGAGGACAAAGTCACGATTACGACGATGTACCTCGAAGGAGACGCGAAGTTATGGTGGAGGATCTGTTCGTCGGGGGATATGAGTTCAGGTCGTCCTTGTGTGGATACGTAGGAAAATCTAAGGAAGGAATTAGAAGAACAATTCTTGCCGGGGAATGCTTCATGGTTGGCTCGAGAGGGATTGCGTCGGCTCAAGCACACTAGTTCGGTAAGAGAGTATGTTATGAAATTCTCTTCTCTCATGCTAGATATTCAGGACATGAGCGACTACGATTAACTCTACAACTTTATGACGGGCTTACAACCATACGCAAGCGGAGTTGTGGAGGAAAAACGTGAAGGATCTTCATGGGGCTTACATCGTGGCTGAAGGGTTGGTTGATTACCGACTAAGTGAGGTGGATTCCGATTCTTCTTCTTCATCAAAAATCAAGAAGGCAAAGGTTCCTGTTCAGGTCGTCCTTGTGGTTCAGGTCGTCCTTGTGGTTCCTGTTCATGTTCCATTATTGGTTCAGTGGTTTGTGGTTCATGAATTTCTTCAAGTTCTACAACCCTCTCACTTGCTTCTTTAGAGACTAATTCTCTTTCTAAAAACACGCCGGTCCAAGCAACGAACACTTTGTTCTCGGTAGGGTTATAGAAGTAATATCCTTTAGTCTCCTTAGGATATCCCACAAACTTACACTTATCCGCTTTAGGCCCGAGCTTGTCTGTTTGTAAACGCTTTACATAGACGTCGCAGCCCCAAATCTTCATAAACGACACTATGGGACGCTTCCTAGTCCATATCTCATATGGCGTCTTCATGACTGATTTGGATGGAACACAATTAATGGTAAAAGGTGCCGTCATTAGAGCATGTCCCCAAAAGGATATCGGAAGATCTGTTTGAGACATTATAGATCGCACCATATCTAATAGAGTGCGATTCCTCCTCTCAGATACACCATTCCATTGTGGTGTTCCGGGTGGAGTGAGCTGGGATACTATCCCACACTCTCTAAGATACTCATCAAACTCTTGGCTTAAGTATTCTAAGGATTAAAACTAATGATTTATATGGCCTAAACGACAATGCCATAGATATGTAGGATTTAAATCATTAGTTTTAATCCTTTTAGTATTTATGTTATAGATTGGATTATTTAGATCAAGGATATACAATCCATTAGAAAAATGCGCACTACAATAGTGCATACTATCAAAATAAATGGAGCAACACTTGTCCTTTATTGAAATAGGAAAACCTTTCTCGTCCAAACAAGAAACGGAAATAATGTTTCTGCTCATAGCAGGCACATAATAGCAATTGTCAAATTCTAAAATAAGTCCAGAAGGAAAAGATAGCTCATAAACGCCTACAGCTAATGCAGCAACCTTTGCTCCATTCCCGACGTGCAAGTCTATCTCCCCTTTTCGCAATCTTCTACTTCTTTTCAAATCCTGCACATTACGACAAACGTGAGAACCACATCCGGTATCCAATACCCAGGATGATGAAATAGAGAGATTGACGTCTATAACATAAATACCTGGTGGTGGTGGAATCACTATTCCAAGCTTCTTATCCTCCAGATATTTAGGGCAGTTCCTCCTCCAGTGACCCGGCTGGCTGCAGTAGTGAAACTCACCTTTAGCCACGCCTCCACTAGGCTTTAGGGCTTCCTTGGATTTCGCAACTTTCTTGCGTTTTCCTTTTGAAGTAGATGCAACTGACTTGCCCTTCTTCTTGTGGACCATCATTATGGCTTTGCCCTTGCCTTTATTGATGCTTTGCTCAGCTGTCTTTAGCATGTTCAATAGGTCTGGCAAAGACTTGTTGATCTCATTCATATTATAGTTCATAATGAACTGATTATAACTGTCAGGCAACGATTGCAAGACGAGATCAGTCGCCAAGTCCTGACCGAGTGGGAACCCCAGTCTCTCAAGGTTCTCAATGTACCCGATCATTCGGAGTACATGAGGGCCTACTGGATTCCCCTCTGCAAGACTGCTTTTGAACAATGCTTTAGACACCTCATAGCGCTCATGCCTTGCCTGTTCATGAAACAATTGTTTCAAGTGTCTGATCATATCATAGGCTTCCATGTTCTCGTGTTGCTTCTGAAGCTCACCAGTCATGGTGCAAAGCATGAGGCAAGTCACGTCATTAGAATCATCAATATGTTTCTGACGTGCCCTTACTTCCGCTAGTAGAGACTCATCTTGTGGTAGGTCTGGAATCTGAGTGTCCAAGACGTACAGCTTCTTTTCTTGCTTGAGGACAATCCTCAAGTTTCTATACCAGTCAAGGAAATTTGTTCCAGACAATTTATCCTTCTCAAGGACAGATCGTAGGGATGAACTCGATGCGTTGTTGTTTGCCATTTGGAATTCTACAAAACGAGAAATATGCAATTTAGTATTTTTGAACAATTTGACTATATTTAACAATGGCTAGATCATTAAATATAGCTCCCACTATTTTTTTCGGATTAATAGCCCTCACTATTAAAGCGGAAAATATCTTTATACTTTCTAGTGGGTCCAAGATCCCTTTTTCACTTCTTCTTGAGCTTGATTTGGCAAGTCACTTAAGAATTGGTTATTTAGGTAGGAACCATTCCAATTGCATCCCATGCAACTCTTGGTCCAATTAGGTGAATAAATTCCTTTTATTCTTTATCCAATGGATAACTCCTAATTGTCATGCCTCTAAGCTCATCAATCTAATTGACTTTTACCTAGTTGCGTCCAACCTCTTGTTTTCAACATACACGCATTACTAGCTTGCGTCGTCCGTAACATATCATGAAAAATTAAAATCGCCTTGCTTTGGCAAGCCCGAATTTTAATAGGCCATGATCATGAAGGGTGTTTTGGCAAGAGAAGGCAAAACGCAATATTTATTTGAGGGATTTCTTTTAAGTTGTTTGGTTGATCTTATCAACATGGTCTACTTATTTGGATTGGGCCATCCACAATAAAAGACCAACCTCGTTTATTATTATCTTGTTATCGTTTTGCTAGTAGCGTCATACACACAAAATAAATAACAAGGCATGAATAATAAACATCCACAAAACAAAAAAAACGTGGCATGGATATGGCCCCTAGACTAATGATATTATCAAGCCAATGATAATATCTAATTGCCCTAAAGTGCCGAGCTCATCTCCATGTGCTCCACCATAGCTGCGCGCCTAGGGATGTCTTTTGGCTCCTTTGGTTCTCCGGTCTTCTTCTCCACGTTCTTGGCTATCATCTAAATATTTCTAATTCTAGCATAACATCTAGAATAAATAACAAAAGCCTCACATGTCGAGGAGAAAAAGGACGACTCGCAGGCCGTAAAACTTAATTAATTATTACATTAATTTGATCAGCTCGCAGGCCGTAAACCAAACCACAAAAAAATAAACATCCACAATCCTAGGCCATATCCATCCACCATGCAATAGAGCACAAAATACAGTTAAAAACCAATTTTAACGCGCTTGTTTAATTTTAATGAAATTGGGTAACTAGGGTTTTACAACGGTCCAAAGGGCCCAAGCCAACAAGTGGCCCGAACCCTAGGACCGCCGCACGCCTAGAGGCCCGCGGCCTTGCTTGGTGCGCAAGGGAGGGGCGGGCGGCTAGGGTTTCGGCTCTAGTCTCCTTCCCTCTTCCTTGTTGCCCAAGCAAGGTTGTTTCCTTATGGATTTATTTCCATAACTTTGTTCCATAATTGAAAACCCATTTTCAATCATGTGCGCATGAACCCTAATTTTTTAAGAACCCAATTATTCACATCCTATATGATTAAACTCACCAATTCTAACATCCAATGTTAAAATTGGGTCTTGTTTGATTGAACCAAATTCAATATTGCATCTACTATGCCAATTTTTCATTTTTCGCGTAATAAACAATAATACGGTGTATGAATTGAAATCGTAAACACATAAGATCATGTTATGTTCTATGACCTGTGGCTCTGATACCACTGTTGGGTTTTGACGTAGGTAACGCAGCGGAATAACAAAATTAATCCTACTCAAAGCCCACCAAGGATCACAGGAAGAGATATCATAACATGATTAGGGTCATAGAAGATGTGTACCTTTTGATTTGTGAGATCACACGAAGAATGATGTCCTCGTCTCTATGGTTGATCCACGTCTAGAGGTGAGATCTAGATTCTTCCTTCAAACAAGTGCTAGCTTGAACCCGGAGGAAGAGGGAAGAAGATCAAAGCAACAAAAGGAACCAAGGAGGTTCGGCCCTCCTTGTGCCGTCGGGTAGAGGGCGGACGGGGGCTAGGTCTCGGCCTAGCTCTTGTCTTGCTCTCTCTTTTGCTCTCTCCCACTCCTTATGTTATGTCTAATAACAATCCTATGGGAAGGAAGCTAGAGCCTCTTATATATATACTCCAACAACTCCTTGTTGTTTCCATATTAGAGTTTTCTTGTTCTAGTAGGACTAGAACTATTCCCTTCCTTGCAAATTAGTCCTACTAAGTTTGCAAGGTGTTGCACAATGATCCTTCTATTAATTAATCTATATTAATTAATCCCAAATCTAGCTCTACTCTATTTGACGTGTGACCCCATAGGTTTCTATATAGTTGGTAGTAACTATTACTAACATGGAGCGGTGTCTAGCAACACATCCATGCCACCAACCCATAGAAATAGTCAGTGATCCCGACAAACCTTTGTGCCCAATATGTCATATTGCATTATCCCTTTGTCTCCATATCCGGATTGGACACGAGACATAAATAGTCACACTCGTATATCCAATCCATAGTTCCTCGATTCTGGGAATATGCTTATACTTGCAGATAACATTAATATCTCTATATTAATTTATCTGAGTCTGGCCAGACATTCAATAAGCCTCATCCCTCGAGTGGCCGTGGATATTTACCCCCATTATGTGGGATGGACAAATCCTATCTACATCACTACGATCTCTAAGCTTGCTTCCTATCACGCCCGATAGCCACCTTTATGATTACCCAGTTACGGTTTAATGTTTGATAACATCAAAGCGCAATATTTCACAACTAGAGTATCTAGTGACTTCAAGTCCAAGGATTGCAATAATATTAGCACTACGAAAAGCGATTGTGACTTCACATAATCTAATGTATCCTTTTCGTCGTGGGTCAATCCAGTATGCCATTACTCCTAATGCATACCCATGTGTTTAGACTCGATATCTCCATATCAATCTATCCACATACTAGTCTATATTTGATTGTCCTATTAATCAATATAATGGACTAGGGATATTTAAGATAAATAACACATTTTATCTAAGGACTTCATTATATTAAATATCGCCATAAATAATAAATGAATATTCTAGCCAAAACATTGTTCATACTAAATCTACGATTGCCTCTAGGGCATCTATTCCAACATCGAGTTCAAGAGGGGCGGAATGTTTGTCACACCTTGAGTTCCTTAGATGAAAATGGTGCACAGTGCTTCCACATTGGCTCGGTGCAGTCGTTAGTTGGTTCGGAAATGTGTTCGTTGGATGCTCAGTGGGCTAACACTGCTGGTTAATGCGGGATGCTTGGAGCAATTCGTTAATTCAATCGCTGAAAATCCTGATGCGTTCTGTCAGCTTGGTGCGGCAGAATTTTGTAACACGTTTGCCAGCTATATCGGTCACTTTCTATAAAATATGTGACTTGTATTAGGGATGTAATTAAGTAGCTATTTAGTGGGAAAAATGGGCTAGAGAGTGGGGCAAAACCAGGTCATGGGTGTGTCCATGACTGGGGGTGGTTTCATTGTAACCGCCACGACTATATAAGTGGTTTCTGGGGCTGTTTCTGGTCAGAGTGGGAAAGCAACGAAAATTAGCTTGTATCCTTGTTTATTTGAAGAATAAAAATCTTGAGAGAGTTCCTCTAAGCTGCGTGTTCATTCGTTTACTTTTGCCCACTGAACGGTGATTCCGTTCGTCGTTTTGGAGGCTGAACGAAGCGGTAAACTTCGTTGTCGCACGATGTCGTTTTGAGTAATTAAAATCCAGCCCCGTGACAGTAAGCATTGTATCGGTGGGTAGCATTTCCGTGTATCCCATTTTTCACAGAATAGTGGGGAAGATTACTATCCTAAAGATAGGTCCTGGACCGCATTAGCCTGCAACATCAATCTTCTCATCTTCTACATTTCGATAAGTTCTTCTATCTATTTTTCTCATTTCTTCTCTATTTTCTTTTTGAGTTTTTCCGATTCATCTTTTTATACTAACATATTTCTGAAATTGTTTGTTTATAGTGGATTTTCTACAACAATTTTAGGATAGTCAGTTTTCTATTCGTGCATTGAAGTGCAATTTCATATTATGAGTACTGTTTATGACAAGGATCTGCCTACATGTATGAAGTTTTTGGTGTAGACATGAATGAGAATCAAGAAAGAGTACTTGGTAAAGCTTGTGAATCTGTGAAAATGGAGTAGAAGTTTGATCAACTGCGCAAGAGGAATTGGTCGGTTGACATAATTTCAGAATACAGAGAAGTGACGGTTTGGGAGTACCAAGAGAAATGAATGGACAAGGCCTCCCTAATAAAGGACCATGGAGGCAACAAATCTTCAACTGAGAGGAGGACCATCTTTATGCTATTTCTATTACTAGTAAGGGGCACGTGCGATGCACGTGGGAGGAGTAACTTTCTTTTGAAATATTTAGCATTTTAAAAGAAAATTGAGATTACAAATTCAGGGGCATTTCTCAGGAAAAGCTAAACAAAGTCAACACATAAGGCAGCAAGAAGCAAAGCCAGTCCTAATCACCTAACGTTACATAATGCCCAATTTTCTAGTTAGCTGGGCAGAACTTAAATGCCGAAGCAACTCAGACTGAGTAAACTTGGTTGTAATAGCTAGGCATATTCTCCTGATAATGGTAGTGACATAAGAGGTTTCTCCTAGGAACATTGTACTATTTCTTTCATTCCAAATGTAGTAGACCACAACTGCAAAGAGTCTTGAAAATAGCATTTTTCAGATTCTTGTTTCTCCATCTTGTGCTAAACCTTTTGGGAATAATGTCTGGCAATCTCAAATTTGTGTCATATCAATGTTTCTACTTTTGGTATTTGTTGTAACAGAACTCCTATTTCAGAGCTCTATTACCAGTTTGTTATAACTTGGGGGTATTCGAGCAAGAACGACGAAAGCAAAACAAGAACGAGACAGGTATTTAACGTGGTTCACTAACGAATTCGTAACGCACCCGCTAGCTAATCCGCGGCCAGACCTGATATTTTATTGAGAAGATAACCCTATTACAATGCACGTCGTGGCCACAAAGGCCACGGCGGCGACCCGAAACACCCACCCGAAGACACACACAAAAGCTCACAATATCCCAACGTCCCTGTGTATAGTGCATGTCAAACCAAAAAAGCCACGCATGTGTATTTATACACACTTGTGTGGCGGTAGACTACCCAAAAACAAGGAAACCAATTAATACCACTGCCCCTGACCATGCAACATTTGACTTTCTATTCTAATGGTCTTGATTTAATTTCCTTATACACCAAGTTTCTTTGCTGACTTTGATTCAAAGTCATAACCCAACAAATCTCCACCTTGACATGAATCAACTCAGCAAACCGAAACCGGAACCTGATGTTTCTCTTATCAACCTGAACCAGATGCGTCTCCTTGAACCAGAAACGAGCACGCCTCCCCAGAGCCAGATGTTCCGCTGCTGTATGCGAAATCCGAATCGCCAAATCTTTGCTCCAACTACCATGCGTTCCTACAACGAATGCGCCCGATGTGGTTGTACTTCCTGAAACTGAAACAAGTGATCCACCCAGAACCAGAATCGAATGTATTCACTGAGACAGGACCGAATACACTCCAGATGCGCCCAATTGCGCCAGACAGATGCACCATGACAAGTGCCCATATGTCATTCAGACCAGATGCACCAATGACGAGTGCTACAAATTGTCATGCCAGATGCGCCCCGTATGCCTAAGATGCGCCAGATGCTCGCCAGAAACAGATCGCACCAGATGCGAGCTCAATGCGTGCCATGGTACATGCTCCAAAACCAGGTGCACGCCTGAAAAACGCCTCGTGCAGAATGCGCGCCGGAATCAGGACTTGATGTGCGTGCCTGAAATCTCATGCGCCAGATGCTCCATGCCGTTTCTCCAACTCCAACGAGTTCCTGCAATGCATGAGCCAGAATCAGATTCAATTCACACGCCAGATGGTCCACGCGGGTGCCGGGTTGCGCCTGAACGTCAATCGCCAGAATGCCAGATGCGCGTGAACCGCCAGATTCGCGCCAGTACCGAATGCGTGCTAGATTTGCCAGATGCCTTGCACGTGTAATCAGGTGCGCGCCAGATTGCTGCGTCAGGAGCCCGGATAGCCCCCTCCACGGGGCTTCAGATGGTGGGTGTACCTGCTTTCCTCTCACAAACAGATCGATCTTGATCGCCAAACTAGACATCGTTCTTGGCAAAGCCTCGAAACGCTACTCCCGATAGCCTACTTTATCTGAATCGCGAAACCCTAGCTTTGAGTTCCACCAAAACGAGAAACCCTAGCTCTTGGCTCCACCCTGATCTTGGAACCCCGGCTCTGATACCAGTTTGTTGTAACAGAACTCCTGTTTCAGAGCTCTGTTACCAGTTTGTTATAACCTGGGGGTATTCGAGCAAGAACGACAAAAGAACAACAAGAACGAGACAGATATATAATGTGGTTCACCTACGAATTCGTAACGAACCCGCTAGCTAATTCACGGCCAGCACCAGATATTTTATTGAGAAGAGAACCCGATTACAATGCATGGCCACGGCGGCGATCCGAAAGACACACACACAAATGCTCACAATATCCCAACGTCCATGTGTGTAGTGCATGTCAAACCAAAAAAGCCACGCATGTGTATTTATACACACTTGTGCGGCGGTAGACTACCCAAATACAAGGAAACCAATTAATACCACCGCCCCTGACCATGCAACATTTGACTTTGTATTCTAACGGTCTTTGATTTAATTTCCTTACACCCCAAGTTTATTTGCTGACTTTGATTCAAAGTCATAACCCAACATAATTCTCAAAACGTTTACTTTCTTTGAATGCTTAAAACATTGTTTTGATGGCCAGTCCTAGAATTAGCAGATTCAATAAAGAGGATGATAATCAACACTTCAGTCATAATCAGCAGGTGTATGGACATGATGGGATACTATCAGATTCAGACCGTATGTTGCTTTGTCGGACTAACCTTGCTCCATAGGGTTGGTTTTTGGGGTAAAATACAACGAATGAACTTGCAATTTTTCGATAAAGAAGAACAGTAGTTAAGAATTGAAACTAATTTTTCAAGTTGATATTTATAGAAAACGTAATGTAATCGCTATACATAATGTGTCACTTGCCTCGTAGATGTAGTATCATATATGTATAGAGAAGATGACCCAAGACTATAAGATTCAACATTTAGCTACATTATACATTTTCGGTGAGCCTGCAACTATTCTTTAAACTAATTGAAGTATGACATGTAAAACAATTTCTATGATACTACAGTAAAGTATTTCATATACTCCTACATTATTACACAAAAAATTGGTGCCTAAACTATTTTCATATTTGCAATCTTTGAAGACAAAACGACCGTTCCCAACTATACATGCCATTCTGATATCACAACTTATAATCAAATCCTTTCTTGAACAATATGAATAACTTGAACCGGTACAAAAAATAAAATAGACGGAGAGAGACAAAAATTGTATCACAGAACATATCACGCTTCTAAACGACTTTTTGTACTTCTTTAAGAGGGACGCTAGAGAGTTGACAAACTAAGTACTGAAATAATACCACAACTTCATGCCCATAACTGTGAATTAAAGCATTGGAGTGTTGTGAAACTTCTAAGGATGCATAAGATTGGATGTGTTGTGACTGGCCTATAGAAGTGATACTGGAACACGAAACATACGCATGAATAATTTGTACACTGTCACAATAGTTATTTTTATGACCAAACTTACTTATTCCACCCTTCTTAAACAAGAAATCGTGAATATCCAACAATTATATGTGGAGAAACTCTTCTTAAATATATTTTAAAAGAATGGCTTGTGGTAGTATGTGAAAGATGATGATTTGTTTAGGATTAGTATCATATCATGTCTCTCATGGCCGACTTGCTTATTGGCTGAACCCAGAAACTGCTAAAACAAAGTGTTATACACAAGCTGCTATAGAAAGAATGAAAAATAATCAAATCCGAGACTTATTGAGGAAAAAACCGCTCCTCGGTGCACTGAAGAGATGTTATGTTCAGATTTACCAATTAAATTGCGCTCACGAATTGCTACTCGCAGTTGTACAGTGCACGAACCTGTATATGTCTGAGGACTCTTTGGAGGCAAAAAAAAGAGTTAGAATCTTCGTTCGCTTCGAATAACCCGTGATAGAAGAATGGGTATTTTCTAGCCGAACAAGTCTTCTGAAGAATTAGTGTATTAAGAAGTTAGATGGCTATTTTAGAGCAAACTCAAGCCCCTTTTCTGTGTCTTTTAGAGCACACTGCAATCATTTTGCTCCACTTGGTGCTACCACATTTTCACATAGTTTTTATTCTCCCTCAAAGACCATATTTGTCTCCACTTCTTACAAAATATTATGTAATAACCTGGATTCTCTTAGTTTAAGAGCATACTGATAACCTCACAGCATGTCACCTTCTGAAGGGATTTGAGTAGAAACTCACCATTTCCTTATCAAATGTATCCATTTCTAAGAACAGGCACCATTGCTATTTTCTTGTACCATGTCACTCTGCGATGATTTACAATAATGTTGAACGCAAAGATGGTAACTGGTCAAAGGCAGCCAATTAAGTAAGTAAATTCATTAACATTGTACTATTTAACTTGTTTCTTTGAATTTGGGTGAGTTCGGTAGAATGGTTTCTGGTTGAAAAACTGGTTTTTAGAATTGTGGTGGACTCTGCGATGATTTACAATAATATTTTCGAACAAGAACCCACTAATAAACCACACGCTACTCTACTTACTTTGAATTGGCATTATCTACAAAAAAGGGTGTTGATCAGTTATAAATACTTACATTGACATCCAATCTACTATAGAAACAAATACACAACTCAACCTCTCAGATAAACACATGGTTTTTGTCTTATAGTCCAAATTTGGACATTCAAAAATAGCTCAATTGTATGGTTTTGGTTTGAAAAAGCACATTTTGTCACCATATGGATTTTCATGAAGCTTGAAATTTCTACCCAAATTAAGAGAAACCAAAAGGGAAACAAAGACGAGATGAATTGGAAACAACTGATCACCATAAAAATCTAATAGAAGAGGGACCAATTAGGTTAAGAAAATATCTTCAGTCAAAAACACTGGATGGAGAAATTAGTACAGTAATTGTGTATCGCGTACTTTGACCTCTTGGCCGTTTTGGCAGATTCCGGTAACTCCCTGATTTTCTTCCGTCAAACAAATCGATAGAGCAAGATAAAATTACCTGAAAAGAGAACAATAACCCATCAGTGAAGAAGGAGGAGAAGAGATGAAGAGATCAGAAACAACCGGAGGTTTGGAGTATATGCTATTCAGTACCTTCAATAAATGGAGTTGGAGTTGATTCGTGAAAAAGTTTCTTCATAGAGGCGTATTAACTGGAGTCAGACTCGTGAAAAGGTTTTCTCCCGAGAGGCGTGCTTGAACAAAATTACACTGGGAGGGTTTATAAGAGGGAACGAGTGTAGTTACAGTAACTTATCTGGGTTCTTGTGTAACACATTATTTTATGAGAGGTGTGTTCGTAAAAAATTATCTTAGGAATCATTTTGGAACATTTACTCTTCTAAGATAGTAAAGATTTTAGCATGTACTAGTTTAAATCATTTTGATTATCAACCACCTTCAGAAGACCTTATTTTGTCCGAGTTTTTCTTTTTCTTTGTGAAGAAAGAGAGAGAACGGAGGAAGTAAATTGCTATTCTGCAATGATGCTTGTGAAGTTATTTTTCCTTTTCAAGGTTGTCGGCAAAGAAAAAAAATACAGGATTATGAACCGGTTAACTTACCATTTCAAGGATCCCCTTCACGCCTAGGAGATGGATAAAGGCATTTTCTGTACAACATCGACAAGATGGAGAAAAACGTATTGATCAACTACAATTTCGGTATTTTAAAATGTTGGTGTCTATGTCTATGAAAGTGACACAGGAGGCCGACGCTTTGACCCATACTCTCAATCGGATAACAAGGCATGTCATTTCAATAGATGTGAAACAGGGGTCAAACAGCGGATATGTGTAATGTTGGCAACACCATTTTACGTCTTCGTCGGCCGAGTGGCAAACTTGAGAAGAACATTCGTCAATTCAGAAGACGGGGTTTCATGGACAGGTTACTGTTGATAGTGCATTTGGCAACCTTCAACTACTTGGAAGTGAAACCTTTGATTCATAATTTCTGGGATTATTCAAATGTGTTCTGCTCTATATGTGTAAGCAATGTTCGAGAATGAAATTTTGTTCGACTAAGAAGAGCAAAGGCGGGAAGATCATTCGACGTTCGACAACTATCAGATAAGTTTTTATATTCAATTATTTTCAATCTTTCATATCTACTTTTTATATATGCTTTGAGTATCTTTAAAATTGCAAGTAGGTAAGTATCTCATAATTACTCTGTTTGTTGATAACTGAGTGCAAATTAATCATTCCGTTTCTCATGTTGAGTGGGAGAATTGTCTCATTTTCAGGCCAAGCATTATTTTTTGGGTGAAATCATTTCTGGAGAAATAGTGAACTCAAGTCTCTTGGCAAGCATCGTACAAAACCTAATCAATAGCTTTGGTATCATATGATATTCACATTCTCAAATCCTTTTCAGATAGTAGGAAGGGGTGTGCTTATGCAGGAGACTGATAATGGTGTTAAATTGGAATACACAGAATGTTGGGAACGCTCTAATAAGGATAGAAATTATGGCGATATGACGGCGGATTATAACAGTTGAGCGACATGAGTATAAATAAGATAGTGCAGTGGCTACAAGCAAGGGAAATGCGAGCAAGAAAATTCATATTTTCCGTTTTATTGAAATAATTATTGTGTAATTATATTGTGTTGCTAACTTGTGTTTGTGGAGTTGACAGATGTAACAATAAATTTTGCGCAAATTTTAAATACAAGAAAAGGAAAATGTAGCATGGAGTGGAATTTGCAAATTCATGATATTTGGACGTGTAGTTCGCGAAAAATTGTCATGACAATTGAGATAATGAGATATTATCAACCTAATATTATTAAGTTGAAGATATTGAAGTCACGGGAGGTATGGGGCTATTACCGACCAATAGAGGTGTCTAAATTGAAACATACATCATCATGATGATGTCGGTCATTACCGAAAATCACATGCATGGAGGTTCAAGGACAATTCAATTAAAAGACTACATGTGGAATGTTAGTGTGAGACTTAGCGCTGGACATCGGCCCTATGACATAAAAAGCCCACCCGACCCGGCCCGAAACTATAATGTAATAGAATTCTTTTTTGTGTCGTGTGTGTGTGTATTAAAGGTAACAACATAATATCAATTCGTACTTATCTATACTTTCACATTGCAGGTTTATGAAGCTGAGAGAGATGATTTGGCGGTGAATGCTGGTTTTTGTCAAGTCTTCACCACATATTTTGGACATTATGCAATTTTGTACCTATTAAGTTTATGGGGTTTTAGATGCATGGGCTTTATTAGTCTAGTATTTTGTAAGCAGACTATTTAAACTTAGTTTATGTTGAACTATAAGCCTAAGTTATTACTAGCTGCTTGAAATTTTGAATTCTGGAATCTGCAAGATGCAATAAGGAAAATATTAGTTCAAATTCTATTTTATAGTATGTTCAGGGTTAGTTATATTGAAATTTATGTAAAGTAAATTTGGGCCTCTGGCTAGGGCCTGGGCTCTAATTAACCAAAAATGTTAGGGCATGGGCTTCATATTAAGGCCCAAAAATCGGGCTGGGCCGGGCTTGGGCCATGCTGAAAAAATGGTTGACCCGATTAGGCCCAACCCGAACCCGACCCAGCCCGGCTAATGTCCAGCGCTAGTGAGACTACATTCCCAGTGCATTGCTTTATTTAAGGAATAGTGTGGGTTAAATCTTCTTACTAAGAAATGAATGCTATTCCTTCAAACACCTGTATCTGACTAATGCACTATTTATCCACACAATGTTAGTAGGTTAGACGTAATGTCCTTAACAGAACTCATAGCCTTTATGGTGGAGTGATTTAGCGGTTACGGACGCTCTCTATGAGTCTGCCTTTGCAAGTAAGGAAGTGAGAGGCTGCTTTCTAGGGATTACCGGTAAGACCCTGAGAGTACTTGCTAAGACCGATTCAGCGCAAGGCCCATAAAAGCGCTGCCTCTTGAACAATTAGAACCCGGTACCTACGTGAATAGTTTCTTACTATCCTCACCGATATAAGTCTCTATTCAAACCACGGTTCAAGGCCCATTACACCTCCTCGGAATCCTCACCATGATATCAACCCCCAGAACGGAGTCCAGATCTCGACCACATTGACGGTTTCATGGTGTTCGACACCGTGCCAAGGTCGGTATCATCTGGAACGATTATTGATGCGATAGCAGACGCCGCTGAATGGGTTTGATTCGATTGGATTTGTTTATTGGTATGGTTTGTTATTCGAGAGAAGTCGATGAGAAACTTGGTCGGGTTTAATGGAGGTTTACCGTCGGTGGAGTTGCAGTGACGGTTGGGTGTTGGGAGGAGAAGTGAGGTGGTTCTAGGGTCGGATTTTAAGAAGAGGAGATGGTGGCGGCTGGGGAATTTGCGCCTTGATTTCGGAGAGACGTAGAAGGGCGATGAAAAGAAAGGAGAAAGAAACTTTTTACCCAATTCAAAGACTTAATCAACTTTTTGTCATTTTCTCAATGATAAAACGGGTTAAACGCGCGGGTTATGATTAATATGGACCCGTTTTAGCCCACCAATTTATAATAATGATGTTAAACGAGTCGGACGTGTTGAGCCAATTTACACTTGTGCCCAATAAGATGGCTTTGTAACAAATTAACCCGCCCGTTTGACAGGTCTCATTAGTGGGTATTATTTTTATTTTATCTTTTGAGGAAACTATAATGATAGTGGACGTGTTCCTTTACATAGGAAAATTAAACTAATTAAAGAAATAGCAAAAATGTTAGATGCCCAGAAGCGCTCTGACAAGAATGTAGACCTTGATAAAAAAAATGACAGAATGTAGACAGAAATCGAACGACCAATAAACGACAAATCCGAAAACGTTTTTAAAACTACTAAAAGAAATTACATGTTAAATTAGCTATGTTTTTTTAGAAGAAAGAAATTAGCTACTTTTTTTTTCGAGAAATTGTTTTTGTCGCTATGTTTTTTTTTTTTTTTGAGAAACTATTTTTGTCATAATCGGGTTTGAACTCGCGACATTATGCAGGAGTTTTCAACGCTCTACAATTTGAGCTACCACTCTAGCTGCAGAAATTAGCTTCGTTTTTTTTTTTTTTTTTTTTTTTTTTTTTGCAGAAATTAGCTTAGCTTGGTTAATTTAGCATTTTCCTGCAAAATCAATATCTCCTTTTCCTTTCTCAAAAAGAAAATATCTCCTTTTCACCGAATTCTTATGTGGTAATAAATGATTTACCTCCCCGATAAATGATTTACTTTCTATATAAACATAGCTTTATTTCCTAGCTTGCTTCACCAAACACGATTAAAATGGGACGTGAAGTCCCAACAATCAAGGCTGTGCGAGCTCCTAACGCAAGGTGGTTGTAGCCTATTGGTCCACGTGACATGTAAAACTGGAATATGTCTATTGAATTTATACTAATTAAAATTAAAGTAATTAATATCAATTCAAATATATATATTCTTAATTTCAGTTGCAATTAGTATCAATTTAAGCAGACATATTCCAGTTTTTACATGCCAAGTGAATCAATGGATTATACCCACGATTCATGCCATCAAAATGTACAACTATATATGGACATGAAAATTTTGATACGTTCATCCGTATATATTAGAACATACATGCTACTCCTCTGAACACATCTATGCGAAAAAACTAAAAAAAATGTGTAGCTCTCTAAAATCCCTCGTCTTTCTTCTTTTTCTAATTGCATTTCTTTTGTCGTCAACTCAATCCTATCCTGCAGATTCACAAAAAGACGAAAATCTCATTCTCAGTACATGCCAGAAAACCAGTGACCCTAACCTTTGTATCCAAACTTTGAAGTCTGATCCTCGTAGTTTAAGCGCAGATGTCAAGGGATTGGCTGGAATCGCACTAGACATAGTTATGGCAAAAGCCAATGATACCCTAAACCTTGTTGGAAAACTTTTCAAGGAAGCCCCAGATCGTGGATCAATGGAGAGATACGGTACCTGTGTGGAGGAATACAACTCGGCCGTGTCAACACATTTGCCTCAAGCGGAAAGTGCCCTTAAAGTGAACAACTATGGGGATGTTAGAAAAGGCCTTGAGGATACTAAGAATGATGCTTATGCATGTGACCAAGTGTACTCGATAAAGCAGAACAAGCTCGTTAGCGATCTATGCGTGATTATTTCAAATATTACCTCACAATTGGGTTAGCGATTGATGCCTGATTGTAATTTCTCATTTGTGTTATTGAATAAATCAAATAGCGGGGTATGAGTCCAATAGTTTAGATTTTCAATGTTTGTTCCTTTTGGAGGGTGATTGTCTAATTAATTGTGTTTGATAGCATAATAATTCTGTAATAATTTTAGAAATCTTATTTATCCTTTAAATTGAGGCCAGTTGGAAATTGTTTGAGAAAACTACAGTGTGAACTGTGAAAATAACGGTCACGAAGCGTGAACTTCTTACAAGTGAAATAAAGATCTATATTTTGGCCTATTTGGGTGAACAAAAGTAATTGACCGGTTGAGCCAAAAAAAACTCTTTATCAGAAGCATTTGGACATAGCAGATTAATGTAGATTTTTTTCAAAATTCAGCGAATATTTTCATATAAATCCGGAATCCGATTCCGGACATTCTTTTAATTTGGTTTATTCATCGGGATTTCTATTCTTTTTCTGCAATTTCGATATGGTATTGTAAGATCAACTTTGACAATCTTTTTAATATTTTAATTTTCGAAAAGAGCGGCGAGCCTATCAATTTATCATTGATTGACATGTGGCATATGCAGCCGGAATTCCGTTTTGTTATAGCCGGAGTTCCATATAAGTGGTTGACGAAATTCCAGTTTTGTGTAGTTCGAATCCTCCTTTCCAGTCGGAATTTTGCATTTCCGAGAATTTTGACCAGCTTTTACTAGATTTTTGACCTTCCTCTGCCTCAACCTTTAAGCTTACCCAAACAGAGAAATGCTGATAGAATGTGGAGTTGAAAATAGAATTGGTGTGTAATTTTGTATGATGTTTTGTTGTGTCCATCAAAATACTTTTAATCATGAGTGATTCATTGAGGCAATATGAACTTGAGTTATTGGAGAAAACCAACTGTGGCAGTAAATTTATTGCATCAAGTATAAACACATGCTACGTTGTTGGTTCTTACTGTGAAATGTTTTTCATACTTGCAAGTAATCAGCATCACAGCAACATCTGCAGTCAAGCTTCATTGAAGCCATACCATGTTACCCAAGTTTAAAGGCATATGTCAATGGATTGGCAGGTATCATAATAGGCACAGTTGAAGGGAAAAGCTAAGGAATAAGGGTGTAATTGTAGTACATAGAAATCTAAGGACTAATTGTGCAAATAAAGGAAAGGTGCTGTTTGCGTTAGGCGGCAATGTCTATTTTAAGAAAAGTATAAACACCTCTCTTCTGTAACAACTTGTGGTTAAAATATAAACACCATTATTTTATTTATTTTACTTTAAAAGATTTTATATGATTGTTTTTATGTATTGACAAATTTACGCTCTCTATTTAGATGGCGTTTTGATGAAATTTTCAACGAGTCTACAAGTAGTATGATTTATTACAAATTGAGGATGCAATAAACTAATTATACAAGTGGAGGTTGCAATATGTTAATTTTGGTATATTGGAGTACCCAATTAATGAGTACCCTGAGTATTTTCCCGCCCACCCCTATAGGCTAATAATTAATAAGTTGTCATTTGATTTGCACTCCGTACTTCTCTTTCTCCCCATTTGACTTTTTTGACTCGTATCTGATTCACTTTGACTGGGCAATTTGGATTGTAAAACAAAGTGACTTTTTGATAATTTTTTTCACTCTGTCATAGAGCAACTTTTACTCTACAACACCGTGAAAAAATTATCAAAAAATTGCATCATTTTGCTATCTAAATCATCGGGTCGAAGTGACCAAGTAGATAATAGTAAAAATAAAAATGGGAAGGAGAAAAAGAAAAATCTGGCGTAACCATAAAAATATCCGGTGTAAGAATTAATTACATATATATATATATATATGTATATAAAATATAAAAGCATGAAAGTTCCGTGAGTGAATTTTGAATTGTCATTTGTCAATTACTTTACAGTTATGTGTAGAGACATGTGTATGCTTACATGAACTTCCAACCAATAAAAATGATATGAAGTGCCACCTATCAAAGTAAATATACAAATGTCAAATGACTCATTTTGTAACTTCCTCATTAGTAATTACCAGTTAATTCTTTAACTTGCACAATCAATAGCCACTACTAATTATTCATTTTTTATAACTTACAAAATTTTCTTTAAGTAAACATATGTATACTAACAATTTTTGTTATGTAGATTTCTTAGATTTATAAACAATATCCATCATTGTGCAGGTAATGTTTTTCATAAAAGAGTAACCTACACATATATTATAATATCCAAAATCTTCTATTACTTTTTCTGTATAAAATATGATCTTATTTAGTATCTAAATCGGACAAAACAAAAATATTTGATACGAATTGATGTGACGAATATTTTAAGTCATTTTTTAACTCAATACATATAAATTGGATCAAGGATATTCAAAAAGAAAATTACAAACGTAATACATTAAGTTACTATTATTATAGATCAATATTTCAGTAATTATAATGTAATAGTCAAGCTTAAGCCCATCTATTCCATAATTCATAATTTTTGCTATTTTTAGTTAGGTCCAATACACATGCTTATTAAAGTCCTCAATAAATTACATTATCAAATTTAGAGAGCTATAATGTAATACTAAAATTTTAGCTCAATTCATTCCATAATGCATAAAATAAACAAGGGCGTTGTTACTAAGTTTTACACTAAATTACATTAAATATGTATGGTTACAAGGATTCCCTGAGAATTACAATACGACGATGTAACTTTTGTAATTGATTTTCTCTTATATTTATGTTCATAGTGAATTAGTTAATAGAAATATGAAATTCCTTGATCATTATAGACATATTTTGTTGTTTTCTTTGCACATGCGACATTTATGAGGGAATTGAATATTTCTTATAAAGATCAAAAGTATAAAATGCCTAATAAGTTGCATGAGAATAAAAAGTATTCATGAAGACTCACAACAATGTGACAGAGTTTTGCAGACAATGACTTATACAGTCAGCCTGCTTGATTTGAATTTAGTTTCCTAGAAAACTATTATTGATATGGTCGATTGATAAATATATAAACTTTAAGAAGTTCATCAACTATTTAGTTGACGGTTAAAAAAAAAAGTGGTTTAAAAAAAACTATTTAGTTATCATTTACTATAGTTGAGAAAGAAAAAGTATCGATTTTCTTTAGCTTCTCCGGATTAAAGAAGAGATGAAGCAGTATGATTAAGTCTCACACGGAAGATCAACAACACTAGATTTCAATTATGATCTTGTGATGGTCAATTTAAGCATTGACTATCATATATCGATATGTGTGCGTGTACATATATATATAAACACACACACACACTCACACACTCACACACACACACATTTATACTTTAAGAAGTAAAACTAATTTGCTTTGCAGGTTTCATTATTAATCTCTTCAATCACTGACAAAATATTTGAAATTTTATTTTCATTAATTTGTAGATCGTGTTTATGAGTAAACCTGCAAATGTGATGCAGTAGAAATATGTGAGTAGTAGTTTTGTTTTCTCAACTTGAAATATCCAGACCTTATAAAACTTGGAAGTCGATATGGTGAAACTCGCACATTTATAATACTAAATTATATAGTTTGCTCATGCAAAATATATCTAATGCTCCATGCAGGATTAATTGTTGTAGCAAAAAATTCGAAATTTATTCTGTTCATATTATCTCTTATGCGAGAGGCTTTATCTTTTTAAGAAACGTTGGTTCGATGTAATGGTAATCTTCTCTAAGAAATGAGGTATTTTGATTTCTCTCTGCAAGTATCACTGACTTTCCCGTATGTCTGTACACACAAATTTTGCAAACTCAAATAAAAGGACACAAAAAGTAAGTGCAATATTTAATTTGTATTTAAAAATGATTTAAAGCGGGTACAATCCTCTTGATTTTACACCGGATCGGAAACCTCTGATTAAATATCCTACTTCTTGACTTCCTTGACTTTATGCGGAGCGATGAGGTTGATGATTTAATGGACTTTTGACCTTTTAATGGAAGGATATGATGAAGAATGGTCCATGGCTTCAAACTCCGATCTTGAGGAACTTGAAGTGGAAGGACTTGTGTCTTTGAGCTTCCGAACAATGGTCGTGTGGTGGTGAAGCTTGAACGAGGGCTTGAGAGCTTGATCTCGATCACGCTTTGTATACTTTCGCCTCATTTTAATCCCGGCGGGACGCTTGTGGATATTCAAGAAAGTCTTCAAGTGATGCGTGAATGAAGCTTCGACGAGGGCTTGATAGCTTGATATCAGTCAGGCTTCGTGTGTTCACGTTCTTGAATATCCATCGGAACGCTTATGGATCTTCAAGAGATTCTTTGAGCAGCGTGGGAATGAAGATCGGACGAGGGCTTGAAGGCTTGATCTCGAGCAATCTTCGTGTGCGGTCGCGTTCTTGAATCTTCAGAAGAGGCTTGTGGGTCTTCAAGAAAGTCTTCGTGTGCGTTCGCGTTCTTGAATCTCCGACAAGATCCTTGTGGATCCTCAAGAGAGTCTTCAAAGTGTTTGAGAGCTCCGGTGTTTACTAGCAGGATCTGTTTTTTTGTGTGTGAATGAGGGTCTCTATTTATAGGCTCACACGTAGGGACTAGTTTGTAACAATCCCTTGGTTTCTTTTGATTTATTGCGTAAAGCCCCCCCTTAACTTTATGAGTGGTCTCATCTAAGGATATTTAAGGTCTTTAGATGCAATTTGTTTTAACCCAACAACAAGTGGGCTGGTCTCCACTACTTGGCTTGGCACGAGACCGTAATGAGTGGCCCATTGCATTTGTAAGGCTCACTGTGGCCCGATTTAATTGAACTAATTAAAATTAATTAATTAATTCATGTAAAATTGTTTGTGATTTTTAATGTCTACAATTTCATTCCGTCAAAATTAGACCCTCTATACGTGACACACTCAGAAGTCACTAACATCACCACATATTTAGGCAATCTTCATGAATGTTTAATTATTTCTATGCAATTTTAAGGAGATTTATGGATAAACATATGTTACTATAAATTTGTATACTACATCTTACTACATACACTTTTCATACTTTCACTTTGAGTTTCATATAATTGATATTATGGTATTATTATTAAGATTGCAAATTTTCCAACCAAAAAATCTACACCAGGCCACTATGTTCTCACAAAAATTCACGATGCTCAAGGAAAAAATAGAGAAATGATTCGATGTTTATAAGAAACTAATATATTGTGTATGAGTGTGTTTTTTCACATGTGAAGCATAAGAAAATAATTAACTTTTACATTAATCAACTACTTTCAATTTGTTTCATAAAATTTACGAGAGAGAAGGATGACTATTAGGTCTTGAACTGAAGTGGATCACTCAATAATACGATACAAACCAAAGAGGGGTGGACATTACTACATAGGAAAACAATATCTCCGCAAATGACGTGGCTCGCATCATTCAAGCAACCATTCCGAAAAACACCCAAATGTGCAAAAAAAAAGCTCTCAGGTAAATGCAATACTTTGCGTATGAAGAGTGAACTTTAAGACTTTTTGTATAGTAAAACTATTTTCTGAAAAGGATAACATGATTTAAAGCACATGAACAAAGATTGAAGATTGTTGGGAACCAAATCAAGGAGGAATATTTGTTTAATTTTATTTTTAATATTTTACCATGTACATATATTTATATAACCGCCAACATATTAACTCCATATGCTAAATTTACTTGAATGTTTAAATGTAAAATAGAAAGTTTATCAAAATTTATAAATGTATTAAAATAATAGCTTATTGTGTAATTTACCCAATTTTAAAATGTATTTCCCTAAAAGTGTATTAAATTAATCTTCACTTATACATTTTTTTCGTAACAAATCTTCAAGTATATTTCACTTCTGCCCCCGAACAATTTATATTTCACTTATGTAAAACACTACGTAGGCACTAAATATGATTCTTGGACCAGTTAGAGAATTTTGTGGTACTTTACAAAGTTGCTGTGTCGGGAAGTGCTTTGAGGAAGGGAGCTACTGTAGAAATCCTCTGAAAGGGTGTTTGGTAAATTTTATATGTAACATGTTATGGAATGCCCTTTTATATATAAAATGTTGTGGAATACCTTTTTGTGTTTTGTAATTTGCAATTATTAATGGAAAAGTCTAGGTGAACAAAAATGTGTACAAAAAGTTGGACAAAAAGTGGTGTGTATTGAAACATGTCATTTATAAAAATTTGGGGTGAAGATTATGAAGGAAATAGAAAGAACCAATATGTGTGATATTTAGACATCTTGTGATGTGGCATCTGTCACATCATTTTTTGTTCAAATATCTGTTCGATTTTTTGTCTTCCTAGCACGGCTCATTATTAATTTCATTAGAATGGATGTAAGTGTTGAAATGACAATATCAAACATGGTAATTTGAGCAATTATATAGTTACTTTACAGATTTATTATTATGGTATGGTAAAAAAAATCTAGTAATAAAATTATTAAAAAACATTCCCTCTACTTCTCAAAAGAGATTAATTGCGTTGGTAAGTCAATTATTATCCAGAAAGTAAATAAATTATAATTACCAATCACATTAATAACTTCTTTTCACATCGAAAAAACATCATCCTATTAAAAAAATAGCATTAACACGGGGGGCTCTTAATGGGTCAGAAATTTGCATTTAAATTAGTTACAACATTTTAGCCCCAGCTATGATAAATTTCTAAATTCACCCCAGAACATAATTGCGTACCAATCAAATTTATCACGCATATTTGTGAGGTAAAATATATGTCTTTTCATGATTTGTAAAGAAAATCGGTGAAAGCTGATGTATTCGAATAACATTTTTTTTTCTGAATATTTTTTTAGAGGAAGATTAACTTCTATTAATGTAATAAATTGGGGTTTTGCAACCCTATTACATCATTTTGAAGAAGTTTTTGGGCCCATATAGGGTAACTATGAAGCCACACATATTTGTTTGGTTTCGTCAGACCAAACTTAGCAAATTCGTGAGCTACTGAGTTTGTCGAGCGGGGGCTAAAGCAAAATGAAATTACATCAAAACGAGGAACTAGACTACGAATAGATTTTATCGCATGTTTCTGAAAGGTCCTCCCTTTGGGCTTCATTGGCAACCAGAACATTGTAAACCCTTTTCGCATCCATCTCAACCATCACCCTTCGGAAATTACACTCCAACGCAAGTAGCAGGCCATCTCTTACGGCTAAGGCTTCTGCTTCGTAGGCCGACGTTGCTGTCGGATAGAGAGAAGCTAAAGCAGCCAGTACTTGGCCCGATTGATCCCGAATAACTGCACCCCCTGATGCTCTGTCTTTGTCTCTTACGAAAGCTCCGTCGGAGTTGATTTTTACCTTGCTATTTTCTGGTAGTCTCCAGCATGACGCCGGCATTGTGTCCGCCGAGCCTCTGCTGTGCTTAGCATTGTCTATTACCACCTGCTCAGAGATCGCTACGGCCGTGGCTTTAAACAGCTCCTCATCTGAACGGACTTCTCCCTGAAAAATGTGATTGTTCCTTGTGCTCCAGATTTTCCAAATGACCGTGCAGAACGTAGCTCTGTCCTTTGTTGATAACGCGAACATTATACTGGGGATCCAAAACGTAATATCACCAACAAAAGAGTTACTGAAGACCTTGCCGAACCGTTCCCAGAGCCTCTTCGAAACACGACACACCGTGAATAGATGAGAAGCAGATTCTGGGCTTTGACAGCATAACGGACATTCCACTGTGATGCTTTTATTGAACTTTGCTATTTTCATTCTAGTTGCCAACGAGTCTTACGACGCACGCCAAACGGTGTATATCCCTTTCGGATGGACTCTGGTGCTCCACAGTGTTTTGAGCCACGCCTTCGAGTGAACTGATGGACCACTCGACATTAGTGCTGCATTCTTTTGGTTACGTAGCAATTGATACCCGGATGCTGCTGTATATCCCCCATGTTCGGAATAATGCCACCGCAAGATATCCACACACGGGGCTGAGGAATGTGAATCCGTAGTATATCATCAATATCCGCTGCTAAACCGGACTCCTCAAGTGCAGCGACGTCCCAAGAGAGCTCCGGCCTTATAAAGTCAGCTACCATCTTATGTTCAGCCCTCTCCGGCTTAGTGATTGTGCGAAAGCTTGGTTCCCTTTTTAGCCAAGGGTCTCGAGTAACTAATATACTCCTGCCATCTCCTAACTTCCACCTTAAGCCACTATTAATGAGATCAGCAGCAGAGAATATCGAACGCCATGCATAGGAACAGTTTCTCTGCACTGGATTGGAGAGGGAATTAACACTAAAAGCATATTTATTTTTAAACACTCTACTAACCAGTGAGTAGGTCGAGAGAATTCTCCACAATTGCTTTGCTATTTTTTATTGAAATCTTCCATGTCCTTGAAACCTATACCGCCTTCGTCTTTTGACCTCTTCAATTTCTCCCATGAAAGCCAGTGCCCTCCTTTTTGATCAGCTTGTTTTCCCCAAAAGAATTGGCATGAGAGCTTTTGGCACAGTGAGGAGGGTATCAAAAAGCAGATCATGGTGTAAACTGGTAAGGACGAGGTAACTGCTTTGATAAGCACCTCTTCCCCCCCTGCGTATGATAAGTTTTGTTTCCACCCTTTAAACTTGCTAGCAACTTTTTCCGGCAGTTTACTGAAGCTAGTAATCCTGCTTTTTCCGATTGTAGTTGGAAGTCCCAAGTATCTTTCATGACTATCCGACTTCGTCATACCGAGCAAATTACAGAACATTGACTTATCATGAGTTGGAACATTAGATGAAAAAACCACTGAAGACTTTGATAAATTAACTTTCTGACCTGAGGCTTTTTCATATTGATAAAGAAGGTTGTGAAAGAACTCAATTTCTGCCGGGATGGCCCTAAGGAAGATCATACTATCATCAGCAAAAAAAAATGTGAGACATTCGGGCCCCCTCTAGATGCAGAGATTCCCGAAATCTGACCCTCTAACACATCGGAAGATAAGGCCCGAGATAAAGCTTCACAAACAAAGAGGAAAAGGTACGGTGACAGTGGGCAGCCTTGTCGCAGCCCTCTTTGGGGTTCGAAGCCCCCCCCCCCTGATTTCTCCATGAACTGAGAACGAGAAGGACGACGTTGAGATACATTCATGCACCAGCTGGATCCATCTCTGACTGAAACCCATTTTAGCAAGAATTGCTTCAAGGAAGCACCACTCATCCCTATCATAAGCTTTGGCCATATCGAGCTTAACTGCCATGTAACGAGTATTACCCTTTTTCCGAGTTCTCACTGAGTGGAGAAGCTCGAAGGCAATCAATATGTTGTCCGTTATTAATCGGCCCGGAACAAATGCACTCTGAAAGTCCGAAATGCAATAATCCATGACTACCTTTAATCTATTAGCTAACGTTTTTGTTATTAACTTATAAATAACTGAACACAAGCTGATTGGACGTAAGTCGTTCGGAGTTCGTACCTGTTTGACCTTCGGGATGAGAGCCAACACAGTGTTGTTAAAGCCAGAAATATATGCATGATTATTGAGGATCTCCAAGCATGTATTTGAGACCTCTGTACCCACGACGTCCCACTTTTCCTGAAAAAATAGTGCCGGAAAGCCGTCCGGGCCGGGGCTTTTGGTTGGCCCCATCTTCCCTAGGGCCATGTATACCTCTTCACCGGTAAACGGACAGTCCAAGGAACCACGTTGGTCACTGCTAAGAACCGGCTGGATGAAACGGAGCATGGGCTCCATCTCTGTTTCTGTAGGGCTCTGAGAAGTGAAGATGTCTCGAAAGTGGGTATCCAGTATCGCAACAACATCGTCTGTCGCAGTCTTCCAAACGCCATTCGAGTCAAATAATCCTCCTATTTGATTGCGAGCCTTCCAGAGTGAGGCTTTCCTATGAAAGAATCTAGTGTTGTGATCCCCATCCTTAAGCCATAGGATTCGAGAGCGTTGGAGCCACATAGTTTCCTCGTTTGATAGAAGGGTGTTGAGCTCCATCTTCAAATGATTAATCTCCTCTGCCACATTGTCAATATTGTCTCTTCCCTGTAATTCCTGTATTCTATCGCGGATAAATGCGATCTTCCTTTTAACATTACCGAAGACGTTTCTGTCCCATTTCTTTAACCTCTTTCCAGTAACTTCTAGTTTTTGGTGGAGATCTAAGTCCTGTAAAACAGTCCAATTATTTTGAATAAAAGGTTTACAGTCCTCATGGGAGAGCCACATTGCTTCGAAGTGGAAGCGAGGGGATTTCTTTCTGACCGGTCCCCAACAGAGCTCGACAGGGACGTGGTCGGACACCGCAGCCACCAAGTGAGTGACTCTTGCGTTCCCGAAAAGATCCATCCATTCTGGATTCGCAACCACTCTATCAATGCGTTCGCGAATGCGTATACCGTTTCTTGGATTGCTGATCGAGGTGAATTTATTACCGCTGTAGCCGAGATCAAATAACTCGTTGGACGATAGTGCAAGTCTAAAATCCTCCATAAGCTTCCTGTCTGCTGGTCTACCACCTTGTTTCTCGTCAACCGAGATATAGGCATTGAAGTCGCCCATCACACACCAAGGAATATTATTAGGGTTTCTGATTCTCCCTAAAAGTTCCCAAGAATTAGTCCTCTGAATTTGGTATGAATTTGTATATGGCTAGAAAATTCATTTATTATTTATTGGATATTTAATATAATGAAGTCCTTAGATTTACAATTGTGTTGTTTATCTTAAATATCCCTAGTCAAGTATAATGATTAATGTGACAATCATCTATAGACTAGTATGGGGTTGGATTGATATGGAGATATCACGATCCAACACATAGGTGTGCATTAGGGAATGTTGCACTGGATTGTCCCATCTCCGAAAAGGCTACATACATGTTATGTTGAGTCACAAGCGCTTCTCGCGGTGCAATGGTATTGTCATCCTTAGACTTGAAGTCACTAGATATTCTAGTTGTGGATCATTGTGATCTTGGTAGCGTTAAACGCTACACCGTAACTGGGTAGTTATAAAGGCGTGTACTGGATACAACGAGAAGCAAGCTTAGAGATCGTAGTGGACGTAGAGAGGATTTGCCCCTCCCACATAACGGGAGCAAATATCCTAGGCCACTCAAGGGATAGTGCTTATAGAATGTCTGGCCAGACTCAAATAAATCAGTATGGGATATTGATGTTATTTGCACGAATAAGGCTATTCCCATGGATCGAGAAACTATGGATTGGATATACGAGTGTGACTTGTATGTCTCGTGTCCAATCCGGATATTGAGGCAAAGGGATGAGACAATTACTTGTACAAAGGTTGTCAAGATGACTATTCTATTAGTTGGCTAGAATGGATGTTTTGCTAGAAACCGCTCCATATTAGCAAATAGTTGCTACCAACTAGATAGAACCTATGGGGTCACACGCTATATAGAGTTGAACTAGATTTGGGAATTAATTAATTGGATTAATTAATTAGAATGATCACTTTGCAAAACCTTGCAAACTTAGTAGGGACTAATTTGCAAGGAAGGGACTAAATTGAATTCTAGTTGGACTAGAATAAGTCCTTTAGGTAGTTAACAAGGAGTTGTTGGACTATATAAAGGACCCTCCTTCCTTCCTTCCTCGTAACTTATGCTCATTAGTGAACACTAGGTACACGCCGCGCGCGTTGCGCGCGGTGTGCCATTGAGTTAAACCCTGTATTTTGGCTCCGTTTAGTTCAGCGAACGATCATATATGTGAAAATGGTATGAGTCTTTGTTGGAGGAACCAGTGATGCAACTACATTTTAGTATCATGATAGTAGATGTTACTTATAGGACTGCATAAACTTTATATTGATGTAAGATACTTCATATAATGTGCATAAGTGATCAAAATACAAGATACCATGATAGATGAGATAAGAAGTCACTACGAGCTTTAGCAAACGAAGGTGCAGCAGCGCTCTTTTGCCCACAGATGGTTGGTGATATAATCTCTGTGTAACGTGGCGATGCTGAGTTGTTTTCATGCATACTCGACTTGGCACACAACCCATCTGGTTATTCGGTGGTTGGTTCGTTGTGTGCTTTTCAAAATACGGATATAGAACTTTGTTGTAGCACTGGCTATGTTTGAATTGGTGAGCAGAGCTTGTTGTTCCTGACAGTAGAAAATCAAAGTTTGTCCAGAAGCAATTGTAATGCTGTTGTAATGTCGGAAGAAGTAAAGGACATTGGGAGGTAGTTAGGGAATACCTGTGGAGTCATTGAATGCCACATTGGGAGGTAGTTAGGTAGTACCTGTTGTGTAATTAAGTGAATATGTTCGTTAGAAACTGAAGCACAGACCTTACAATACCGGTGAAACTTAGAAGTGTTTACATACTTGCATGCTATGGAGTTTGTTGTATTTCATTACAGCATCAATGGTTTGATGATATAGGGGGAGTTTGGTAGGACTTATAAGATGGTTATAAGTCAGTTATGGATTATAAGTTGAAGACAAATTATAAGTAGTGTTTGGTGTGTGACTTATAACACGAACGTTTGGATTTGACTAATAAGTTCATAGTGTAAACTAAGTTTAAGAAAAAGTTGAATTTTTTAATCTTTTCTACAACTTTTAGACGTAACAACTTTTACACCAAACATGCATATCTTTTTTCTTCATTTTTTTGTCGTAGACTTTTTTGACGTAAACTTATAAGTGAGCTTAAGTCTGCTTAGAGGTATTGTAGTACATGTGTCAAAAGAGCTTGTTTTGTAGGTTTGGGCAAAGTAGAGTTCCTACCAAACTGCTTACAGGTGCTATTAGTAACAACTAAATCAAAGGTATCAAAAACTCTACTTCCTATAGCAGTAGCTCGTTGTTTCAGAATATAAGTTGCGAACTCTTTTTCATTCTAAAACAAAGAAGAAAGAACCAATAAAAAACATCTAGTCCAAATATCTTGACATTGGCAATTGTGATCTTGTTTCCTTATCGTGTAGTTTATGCTAAGATGCTAACATAATCGAATTGTACCTCAAACAATCATGTTAAAGCTTTAAAATTTAGAGAGTGCATAATATTGCATAAACTGTGAAACATCCATTTGAGATCCAAAGAGATAAGAAATCAAGGCAGTTGACAAGAGTAAATGAATTACCCTGATCAGGTCGAAGCTCTGTGACTATGATAAATCTCTCAATGTTTCCTTTGTTTACTGAGCTGTATTGGGAAATAAAGAGCAGGATAAGTATTCAACATGGTGGTTAGAAATTTTGAACACCGAGGATAGTTCATAACAGGCATATCAATCAATTCTAAAGAGAAAAAGGATGCTCCATTCGGAAAAGAACAAACCATCAAAGGCAGAAAATGATTCTACAAGATCATACTTGCTCTTGACATCTATCTTGTCTCAATATGTAATTGTCCCTCTTCATTTCCATCACAGTTAAGGTCGTTCGGCAATTCTCTCAGCCCAAACTTTGTTAACCATCTCCTATAGTTCCTTAGGTTGAACCTCTGAGACACAGGCAGACAAGCAAGAATGAGCAGTGTCTAATTCAGCGGTCAGTTATGTCTTCTTAAAAATGAGCACCTGGATGCACATAATGAAGCTCGACATGGCCATCGTCTTCCCTGCAAATCAACGAAGAACTAAACTCAGAGAAATCACGCAATATCAGACTTCAATAATGCCACAGAAAATTTCACGGTGAGGCAAGTAAAGCATCACAATGGAAAGAACTAATCTACAAAATCAAATGTGCAATCATATATCAATGCCTATGATCTAAACAAATGCAATAACACAATATAGCAGCATAGGTAACCTTTGAACAGCTCAATTCAGCCACTACAAAGTAATTGTACCAAACACAAGTTGCAAGAAAGCTTACCTCGTTGATGGCAAGCATCTGAGCATTACTCTTCTTAACCTTCTTAAGCTTCCTCAAGGAGTTCCAGCAAATAAGAAACTGAAAAACCCCTGACTGATTACAGGAAAAAAACAATCTCCACACTTAATGAATCAGAGGAAAAAAATAATCTTCACACATGATCTATCAATTCAAATAATTGCTAGTATGCATAAAATCAAACCACAACCATATTAGAATGCATACCAGAACTTCAATTTAGCTCGAACCTCGTTCGTACCACAAAAAAGAAAAAATAAAACATGGCAGAGAGATAAATAATTGCAGCTAAACTATAACAATCCTCTAACCTCTAGCCTCCTCAAATTCCCTAATAATCCGAGTGTGTTGATATGTCCATCTACCTAAAGCGATTTATCTTCCATATAGATATTTTCCTACAACAGATACTCGAAGTGAAACTTAAACAGGTCACACAAATTGTGTGTTAAACATACACCAACGAGTCGTATTGGAAACATGAGTGAAACATTTCCTCAGTTCTATCGCAGAATCTAACTTGCAGGTGAAAATGGTCAATGCTGATTCCACAATCCATCAACGCACAAACAAAGGCAATTATCTATCATAGCTTCTAATTTTCTACATAAGTATTCAATTTAAGAATGAAAAATAATAAACATAGAACAATTTGATCTTAACATGATCGCTTCTATCCTTACTGATTAGCGACAAATCAATTGAGGGCGAAACTGGATTGCTGGCTGCGCAGTCCCTCGGAGTCTGAAAGTAGGAAAGAGAGAATTGCTTCTGTAGAACACCGACGTCGAATTAAATGAGTCCATACCATGATTGGTCAACGCTAAATGAGACTCCAACCCCATATTCAGTACCAACCCAGAACCACAAACTTCAAAACAAACCAAAATTCACCCTAACCCAGAACCATAAACATCAAACAAAAACATCCAGTACCTGATTTTTTGACACTGTGGATAGGAGACTCGTAACCTTATATATGAAATACATCAATCAGTGGAACTCTTGTTACTATACAGATACAACAAATATGCCTGAAAATGTGAAACTGGGGTGAGCAAGTGAGGTTGAGCTTAGACATGATAATAGGTAATGTCCCAAACTTTGTTTTCACAAAGGTCGCTCATTAAGAAGACGTACAGCAGGTAAAAGGAAAAAAATGTGCCAACACCCTACAGTTGGATGCAGTGATATGATGTTACTATCATGCAATCATGTATTACAAGCAATCAAACGCACAACCAATTCAAATTTAAGAACACAAGCTTATGCACCTCCTCTCCAGAGTCCAACATTCCTTCTACACTCTAATGGTTTTCAAATCTAGGTGGACAAAAGTTCAGCTTTACAACATTGTATTCATAAAAATTTGCTGGAAGCAGAAACATTTACCCCTTCTATGGGCGCTGCCAATATAGATTTGTGTGAGCCGTCATCAATTAATGAAAAACTAACTACCACTGAATCTTATTTTCACAATTCTCAGCTCAGATTTCTCCATCTTGCAGACCTGAGTAATATTCAGAAAGATTGAGCTTCTTTTGCAAGTACATCAACATCATACCAATATGACATACCCTTAAACGTTTCGCCTGATTGGAGTGGTAATAGCTGTTTCCTAATTCCTAACCCTTTCCCTTTCAGTATTTCAACAACTTCTGTAGGGGAGAGTGTTTATGAAGTCCGAGAAAATTGATTAGTACCCGAGCCCACCCATAAAATGTATTAAGAATTCATGTCCAAACGGAAGAATTAAGAAGATACAATCGAAGTTGCCATCAATAACTCGATTGGCCTCATTATGGTTGTACATTGCTGTAACGGTGGCACTGGGCATAAAATTGAGCAGCTTCTCTGTGAAGACAGACTTCCCAGCCAAGAAGGACCAGCGACACTAACAAAAACTATACCGTGATTATTTTGAGCCAACAACTGGCAAGCTCGAATCACTATGAAGAAACCGTTCTCAAATGAGAGCGAATCTTCTATACTGACAATCTTGTACCGTCCGAATCCTTCCTTTTAACCAACTGAACTTGATCCCTCAATACCCCAGACCGCCGCCCTGGTGAATTGACACCGGAAGGAGCTTCCTGAACCATTTTGCTGAAAACCAAACATTTCAGCAATGTATGATGTCAAAATATGGTATGGAGATATAGGAACCCAACATATATATGCGTTGATCCCTGGAACTTCAGAGAGTTAAGCAAACATCTCTACTTTGGCATTCACGAAGAACTTAAAAATATGATTATTTTTCAATATATCTACTTTGGCATTGCAAGCCCTCTTAAGTCTTAAGAGTGAGCTGCACTCCCAGCATATACAAGCCACCGGTTAGAGTGGGCACACATATGATAAACTTTAATAAATGACACAAAAAAGTTAAGGTGGAACGGCATTTGATGCAATTTTCACTTGCATACGGTATATCCCAAACACATATTTCAGATCCATACAATCTCAATATTTATAATCACAACCACCCAATATCTTAATTGTACATTTCTCAGCCCCTTTACCCTAAACCTGAATTAATAACGGGTTCAAAGCTTCAAGTCTTAAAGCCATCTGTTCTATAGCTTGTTGTCGACAACACAAGATTATTGGTGAATAATTTTCCATTCTTTTCCTAGCAAGCTTTCCTCTTGCGTGTGAAGATGTACTAAATTTTTTTTAGATTTTACGCTTTAGTTGATCAATTTTCTTGCTTTTTGTGGTCCAATCTAACAATTGCTAGCCAATGCCAGCTGATTCTACACTCCTCTAAGCCATAGCCCATCCCGCCTAAATATATACATGAACTCTAGCGCAAAATTAAGCACAGAGGAAAATTTGAGTCAATAATCTCGTATAGGGAAACACACATGAATATTACGAAGAACCCACAAATCAGGATAATTTGATAATAAAAAATGCAAAAGAAACCTGAAGTTTGGCTGGTCCGTGAAGGCGAATCGCGGCCTTCTGCTTCTGAAGCAACTTTGGGTTGCCGACTACGGGGTTACAGTCGGCTGATGCCGCGCGTTAGAACGCTGTGATTTAGTATTTTAATTTAGCTCTATTCCATATTTTCCCTCATCTTCAACTTTGTATCTTTCTGTAGATCATGCACTGCATCGCCTGTTTTTAAGGATAAAATTGTATTGCTACGTTGCAGGGAGCTTCATGTGCCGAGAGATCTGGAAATCAACACAAATGAACATAATTAGGGTTTTCGGAACTAATAAAGCTTCAAACTAAAAAAATAAGAAAAAAAATCAACATGCAACAGAAGGTCAATCAAAATAGGTTCGAACATAAATAGAGACTGTAATTGAACATCTGAAACACACTAATTCTTGATTAGTTGTTACCTGCATCGTTCAAAACCTAAGATAAATAGAATTAAATTGTCTGAAACTATTGCAAGAACCAGAAAGTTAGAGAAAAAAAATGGTTGCCATCAAGTAATCAGCCATAAAAGGTAAACCAAAAATAATAATCTGATGGCGAAGTTTCAGTCACGGACTTCTGAATTCCTATCAATCCTTTGTTCTGAAGAGGGCAATATCAAATCAATGTGTTTCTCGAATACATAATCAATGTTACTTCTAATTATCACCCACTGCAAAGACTGGTATGTATATTTTGAACTAAGATTATCAGCAAACACTTCGCCAAATGAAGGTGCCCTTGCTTAAATCAAGACGATGAAAATTTGACTGCTAATACCTAGCAGATGCATAAAGATGAACCGATTTTCGTGAGCAAGCTGTCAAACTGCAAAATAAATATATGCATAACAATGAATAACTAACCAACTGAGATCCCGAGGAAATAACCATCCAATAGTTACTCAAATCAACAAACTGTGCTTAAAGATAACCACCTTTGACAAGGTGAGGTGAGTAACCTTACAACAACTCATCATGAACCATAAGCCAGAGATAAAAAAAGGGCCTTTGTTCAAAATCGTATACTACTTTCCAACTTCAAGTAACCAAATTGATCATATTTTGAACATTCTTTTGTCTTTGATTTACGATAACAATACTTGTAAAGAACCTACGCAATAATAACAAGTAACTATCCATCACAGTGAACAAGTTAAATGACTTAAGTATAGTCCACATATACACAGGAACTATATATTTACCTAACGCGGGCCAAATAAGATATTTGTTATCAATTTAAAAAACTTCTACTCGGCTAAATATCTCTGTTAAATTTTCCAATCAAAAGTATAAATTGTATAACTTGGTTAAACAAATGGACGACTATGAAGGTACAACCCCTAAAACATCCTGCACTAACGCAAGTATTCATGTTCCTCTTCAATATTTTATCTTTCTAGTTAGGTCGATGTGTGAATCAGTTTCAGTAGGAGAATGAGGCGCCTTGTAAAGAATACCAAACACTTGGAAAACCAATAGGATGTGCCAAACTAATGTAAAAGATAGATTGAGCAATTTTAATTACACGAAACGGCCACCAAAGTATGCTAGAGTTATACATTCATCCATTGGAGAAAGCACTCGGCACTTCAATTAGAATTAGAGAAAATAACAGCGCACATTGCAGGGCTGGTTCATCTTTTCAGGTGATCAATAGAGAACATGAAGAAACCAAAACTCCCGATAAATTAAAGTTACATAAATAAATTAATAAATAAAAAGATCCATATATAATCAACATTTATAAATAATCACGAAAAAAAAAAGTACGGAGAGAAAGAATTGTTAGCCAATAATAGAAAAAGTGAAAGCTCTAGGAATCAGATAATTACCAAAGAGGCACACCTCGATGAATTTGAACTCCTCCACTTCCAAGGGCCTGAGAATTGCTGGAATACAACCTCTCTAGCGTAGGACACAAACATGAAAATTACAAAAACATCTATGTGAGCATCCTGTAAATATGATGTATGAATTAGCTTGTTCAATGTTGAGACAAAATAAATGTAAACAATAATTGAAAAGGGGAAATTCAGAAATAAGATAATACCTCAGAGCATGTGATACGTGTACGATGAAACTCCCTTTCGACACTGCTACTTTTAGAGAAGATCAATAGAGCCAAGTTGTCTGCTGATGATACATACCTCAGTAATGACCCAATCATGTATCTCTGTAGTTAAACCTGCACAATTTGATGTATACAAGCTTGCTGAAACCGCCAACACATCAAATTGAATTCATAATCAATCTAAAAAATTTAATAGACTTGGAAACGTAGGTCCTAACTCCTAATCCAGCAGGATTACACATCCAACCTGTAAGAATGTGTGGGCAAAATCTGAATTCATCTGAATTGCATCTGAGGGTCGGAGGTGAGAAAAGTAAAAGCTTCTCTCCGAAGCCCTGCGAATCCCAAGCCACCGCCTCTCTCTGCCTTTGAAGTGGAGCAACAGCTTCTCTCCGAAGCCTGTGGTTGCACGGCCATTGACTAAACACAGACGGCAACGCAGACGGGCATCTGAAATCCATGGCGGCAGAGCACAAATGTATACCACTGTCTGTCTCTACCGTGGATATTTGTGGTGAAAACCGAGGACACTAATGTAATTGAACAACTTCCATTAACAAAACTGCCAGCAAATCTACAACCATTGGTCCAGCACAACCAAAGAGAGTATGTGGCGCCTCTGTGGCGCCGACGTGGAACATGCGATGCTCTCTTTTATATATAGGTATAGAAGGATTCAGGATACAGTCTAGATATGAGATTTACCAACCTTCAACTCAAACCGAGCGAGTTTAATGTAATATTCCCAAATAAAATTAACAGACAAAATTAGGAAGCTGCAAGTTGTTACAGTGCCGTAAAAGGAGACGCGGGTAATCTGAAAATAAAATTAAATTGCAAAACAGAACAAATAATTCAAACCCGTTAGACCTTAACGCTGCCTTAATAGCAACAACAAACAGTTGAGGATTATGACCCAGAGACAATGCACCTCAATTAATACAAAAATGTATAATAAGGGAATGCAAAACAAGTAAATTCAAAAAGAAAAAAAGCTAATCAATTGAGGCATTACAGCAGGACGGGGAAGATATACCTGAATTTTTCTTCAAATGTAAGTGCAACACCACTACCAAAATATGGCTAGTTATGAACCTGTGATGAACATTATTTTCAGTTACTTGTGAAAGCACATTAAGACAAATCATCTCCATCAACTGATAAGCGTTAAAAAAAATTGGGTAAGAGGATGCCTTTGAGCATAATCAGGTGAAATGATATTACTAAACAAAATCAGTCACCCGATCATCCAACAAATATGGATGGAGCATGCTCCCAACCAAGATCTAATGACTTTACACTACTGAAAATCGGCAGAACTCTAGCGAAATGGAACTCACCTGTTCAGCATCGCAATTGCTGCAGCCATCCAATCCAAACCTAGATTCCGTCGAACTCCCAACCCTGCCCCGCCATTTCGGATTGGAAAGAGAAAGAGCTGAATTATGGGCCTGTAAAATCGAAATCGTAGATTTATTTGTTTTTTATTCCCATCAAGCTCAGAAATTTACTTGATTTTACAATCACTCAGTTGAAAATCCCCAACACAGTGGTCAAGAAGCCTAGAAATCAGAAAAATAATCCTAAACTCAATCTCATACAATGAATCACAAAACCATAATTTTGTAGCATAAGATGTCTATACAAATTACAAAGCAGAGCACCACAAGATTGTACCCAAATTGAGCTACTGGAGTATATAATATGCTCAAAGTTCTGTCACTTACCTCAAGTATGTCCGCATCTTTAACAGTACGCAGACGTACATCGACACCTGATTTTAATACACCTACGCATGCACAAACAAACATCCAGAGTCAACATGCAAGCAAACGTCTTCCATAAGAAAGACTATTAGATTTGTTTGACAGAAAACACATCCGCGCTGTGATTGTGAGTTTCTTATTTCTTTTAACTACTTGAGAAGCAACATAACATTTTCTGTTATGTGACAACCCTTCCTAATTATGAGAATTTTGAACTTGATGGTGTTAATGTAGATTGGAGTCGGGCTAATGGTATTCTAACAATTAGGATGAATAAACGGAATTGGTTTCTACGTATGCACTCTTATATTTCCCTTCAAACGTTAACAAAACGAGACGTCTCTCTAAACCGCAGTTGTGGACATAAAGTTGCAGGACTATTTCCTGCAGTTTGCGGGATTTTGTACTAAAAACAGAAAGAGATGATATTGATGCATACAATATACCTGTAGGTGGATTCTGGCTCTGTATCCCGGTTGTTCTTACGACTTCGTCATTGTAATTATGACTCCTCCGATTCCTACCTCTATCCATTATCACAAAACCAACACTGAAAAATAAACAGAAACAATTGGACTACGCATTCAAGGAATCAAGCTCAGTAGAACCAAATCCTCAGATTAAAGCAAAACCTTCCCAAATCAGTGCGGTCAGACCCAGAAGAGGAACGGTTCATGAACAGGGCTTTTTGCGTAAGCATCCTCGCTGCAGACTAAGCATACAACTCATCAACCTTGGCCTCTTCCTGACATGCCCTGTCCAAGTAAGAGCGCTGAAATCTTTTATTTCATCATATCAATCTCTGTACAATCGTTCAAGTAGAACCAAAATTAGCAAAAACATGGATTCAAAGCCAATGAAAATTCACAGAAATTACTAATTCAATGAGCCATTTCCTTCAACTCATAAATATATATCTTACGTGGAGAGTTCAAAAAAAATAAAAAAAAAAATGTCACAATGATCATAATGAAAATTAATTTAATAACCAGACCACGAAATGGAATAATTAAATTGGATTTGGTGTTTGTTTGGTTCCAGAAGAGATGCAGGCAAGAGCAGATACATATAGATGAAGCTAAAGAGAAAGATTGGAACATGTCTTCCATGAAAAAGCTGAGAAAGACAGAACAGAAGAGATAAACCCGAACATAGGGTTTTGGGGAATACCTTCTCTTTACCTGGTCCGCAATCGATCCCATTCTCCTCCAACAACCGAACGAAAGGTACATGCACCGCCTCTTCCTCGGAGATCTCTCTCTATCTTTCTCTGTCCGTCAAAAAAGCTTCTCTGGGGGTGGTGACTTCATCTAATCGAGTGTTTCTCTGATTTCAAATCAAACGCATCTCCGTTGAAGGCAGGAGTATTTATTGGAATATAATCGATCGAATCTTTGGGTCGCCTGTGTTCTCTTTCTCGCCCCCGATCCCTTTCTCTCTTTCTTGAAGGCAGGTGTGAAGCTTTCTCTTGGAAGCTGTAGCATAGAGCGCCTCCTTGCAGAACTCTCTCTCTCCGGATGGAGCAACACCTTCTCTTCGAAGGCTGTTGTGGCACCGCCTTTGACTGAAACAATGAAGAAGGGTAACACAAAACAATGGCGGCACAAGACACATCGATGCCACTCACTGTCCCTCTCACAGATATTGCTGAGAAAACAAAGGACAACAATGTAATTTAACAATGAACAGTAATTATATAACTTGTTCCACTAAGCCCACAACCATTGGTCCAACGTGTACAAAAAGAAGATGTGGCGCCGACGTGGAACGGGCGATGCTCTCTTTTATAGATAGGTAGAAGGATAACAAGAGTGGGAGAGAACAAAGGAGAGAGAGCAAGCAACAAGGAGGGCCCGACGCCGCCCCTTTCCGCCGCCCTCGTCCCCGTCGGCCAAAAGAGGCCGAGAGCCTCTTTTTGTCTCGTTTTGCGTGATTTCTTCTTCCTCTTCCTAATCCGGCCTAGCACCAAGGAGTTTGGGAGATCTAGGATCAACTCTAGGTGTGGATCAACTATAGAGAACGTGACATTATTCGCGTTTGAAGTCATCAAGGAGAACCCAAAGGTGTGTTTATGATTTCTTACCTTTACTATCGTTATGCATCTAGACTTGTGATCCTTGGAGGGTTTTGCATGGTTTATGTTTGATTATGCTTCCGTTGTGCGATCCATGAATCAAAACCCTACAGTGGTATCAGAGCCACAGGTCGTAGAGCATAAACGTGGTTTATGTGTTACGTTTCAGTTGTTTTACACCTTAATTTGATTGTTTATCACGTAAAACAAGACAAATCAAGCATGGGATGCAATTTGTCAATAATTCATCATAACAAGATCCAATTTTTGCATTGGATGCATGAATTGGTGAGTTTGAGAAATTTTAGGATCTTAGATCTAGGGTTTGGGCATCCTTGGGGAAGAAGGAGTTCTCCCAAAACAAGGAAACAACCAAACTTGGGCACCAAACAAGGGAGTTGTTTTGGAAACAACTCCCAAGAGGAGGTTCGGCCCCCCTAGGGACCGCCCCCTTGCTTGCCGCCCAAGCTTGGCCGCCCTAAGGGGCCGGGGGGCCCTAACCCGCGGGCCTAGCTTGCGGGTTTTGGGCCGGGCCGGCCCTAGGGCCTTGTGGTTCACCTTAGTGGGCCCGGGCAATTGGATTGTTGGGCCCATGGACCGTTTTAACCCTAGAAATCCTAAAATCAATTAAAATTGACCAAGCGCGTTAAAATTGGATTTTAACTGTTTATGTGCAAATCGCATGGTGATTGGATATGGCCGTAGGATGTGGTTTGATGTGGATGTTTAATTTTGTGGTTTGGTTTTACGGCCTGCGAGCTGATCAATTAATTGTAATAATTAATTAGGGTTTTATGGCCTGCGTGCCATTTTTTTCTCAACTTGTGAGATTTATTTTATTTAATATAGATATTAGCTAGTGCTAGATAAAGTAGATTGTTAGCCAAGATTGGAGAAAAGAAGCCCAAAGCCAAAGAAGCCACAAAAGATGGAGCATGGAGCATGGAGCATTCCACATGACTATGAAGGATGGACCAAAAGATCAAGACGCATGGAGATGTGTTTGCTTAGGGTTCACAGATAATTCCATTGGCTTGGAATTATCTTAGTCTACAAAAGGCCATATCCACATCACGTTTAATTTCTGTTTTGTGGTTGTTCATTTATTGTCTTATTATTTGTGTGGTTGGTGTATGGATGATTCATGCAATTAGGATAATAAGATAATTAGACAACCCGGATCTATTATTTGGAGTTGTGCCCAAACTCAAATAGATAGATTAGTTGATATTGATCAACAAAACAATTAAAAGAATTGAATTTATAATCCCTCAAAATTCAAATATTGTGTTCTTGCCTTCTCGTTATTTAAACACTCATTATCATCATTATTTATCAAGCTCGTGCGTGCCAAAGCATGGCGACTTGGTTCATAATGATGGAATGCGATGGCACGTAACAATGTGCAATTGTTTAGATAAGAGGTTGAACACAACTAGGCTATTAATTTGATTAAGAAACCTAGAGGCAATCAATTGGGATTATCCATATGGATGGATAAATAAGGAGTTATTTGCCCGATTGAACCAAGAGTTGCATATGGGATGCAATTGGAATTGTTCCTACTTAAAGTAGTCAAATTATGGGTGACTTGCCAAAGCAAGCTCATAAGGAGATGAAAGATGGATCTTGGCCCACTAGAAAATATAAGGATATTTTCCGCATTAATATCTTGAGGGTTATTAATCCGTAGAAAAATAGTGGGAGCTATATTTAATAAACTAGCCATTATTAAATATAGTCAAAAATTCACAAATACTAAAACTTGCGTATTTTCCTTTTTGTAGAATACCAAATGGCAAACAACTCATCGAGTTCACAACATTCCCTACGATCTGTCCTTGAGAAGGACAAGCTCTCTGGAACCAACTTTCTTGATTGGTACAGAAACTTGAGAATTGTTCTCAAGCAAGAGAAGAAACTGTACGCAATAGAGGAGCATGTTCCAGAAGGTCCAGAGAACCAAACACCTGCTGCCTTAAAGGCGTATCAAAAGCGTGTTGATGACGCTAATGATGCGGCCTGCCTAATGCTTTGCACCATGACTTCTGAGCTTTAGAAGCAACACGAAAACATGAATGCTGTCGATATGATCGAACATCTAAAGCAGCTCTTCCAAGATCAGGCGAGGGTAGAGAGGTATGAGGTCTCAAAGGCACTTTTCAAATGTCATCTGGCAGAAGGGAACCCGGTGGGACCCCATGTACTCCGAATGATCGGGTACTTGGAGAATCTCGCCCGACTTGGGTTCCCGGTCGGCCAAGAGTTGGCAACCGATCTCGTGTTGCAATCGTTGCCCGAGAGTTATGGACAGTTCATTATGAACTATAACATGAACGAGATCGTTAAACCACTGCCAGATTTGCTCAACATGTTGAGGACGGCTGAACAGAGCATCAACAAGGGTAAGGGCAAAGCCATTATGATGGTGCAGAAAGGAAAGGGCAAAAGGTTTGCCTCTTCCTCCAAGGGCAAAGGCAAGTCAGTTGCCAAGTCCAAGGAACCAGCCCTTAAGCCTGTTGGTGGCATTGCCAAGGTTGTGACTAAGGTGAGTGTCACTACTGCAGTCAGCCTGGACACTAGAGGAGGAACTGCCCAAAATATCTGGAGGACAAGAGGCTTGGAATAGTGATTCCACCACCACCAGGTATTTTTGTTGTAGATGTCAATTTAACTGTCTCTACATCATGGGTATTAGATACTGGATGTGGATCTCATATTTGTCGAAATATGCAGGACCTAAAGAGAAGTAAAAGATTGGCTAAAGGGGAGGTAGATCTGCGCGTTGGGAATGGAGCAAAGGTTGCTGCGTTGGCCATAGGCGTGTGCGAGCTATCTCTGCCTTCAGGATTAGTTTTAGAATTAAATAATTGCTATTTTGTGCCTGCTATGAGCAGAAACATTATTTCTATTTCTTGTTTGGACAAGGATGGTTTTATTATTTCAATAAAGAACAATTGTTGTTCCTTTTATTTGAATAATATTCACTATTTTAGTGTGCAATTATTTAATGGACTTTATGTCCTTGATCTAAGCAATCCTGTCTACAACGTTAATACCAAGCGGATTAAAATAAATGATTTAAATCCTGCTTATTTATGGCATTGTCGTTTATGCCACATAAATGAGAAACGTGTATCTAGACTCCATAAGGATGGATTACTAGACTCATTTGATTTTGAATCATATGAGACATGTGAGGCTTGTTTATTGGGAAAAATGACAAAGTCCCCTTTCAACAAGAAAGGTGAGAGGACTAGTGAGCAATTGGCGCTCATACATACCGATGTGTGTGGGCCATTTGCCACGCCTGCCAGGGGTGGTTATGTCTACTTCATTACGTTTACTGATGATTACAGTAGATATGGATTTGTGTACCTTATGAGGGCAAAATCCGAATCCTTTGAAGTGTTCAAGGAATTCAAGAATGAAGTAGAGAAGCAACTTGGCAAAAGTATCAAGGCTCTACGATCGGATCGTGGAGGAGAATACTTGAGCCAAGAGTTTGACGACTATCTTAGAGAGTGTGGGATCGTGTCCCAACTCACTCCACCCGGAACGCCACAATGGAATGGCGTGTCCGAGAGGAGGAATCGAACCCTATTGGATATGGTTCGATCTATGATGTGTCAAACCGATCTTCCATTATCATTTTGGGGCTACGCTCTATCAAGTGCAGCTTTCACCATTAACCGTGTTCCATCTAAATCAGTCATGAAGACACCATATGAGATGTGGAGAGGGAGGCGTCCCACACTGTCGTTCATGAGGATTTGGGGCTGCGATGTCTATGTAAAACGTTTACAATCAGACAAGCTAGGGCCTAAATCGGATAAGTGTAAGTTTTTGGGGTACCCTAAGGAAACTAAGGGATACTACTTCTACAATCCAACCGAGAACAAAGTGTTTGTTGCTCGGACCGGCGTGTTTCTAGAAAGAGAATTTGTCTCTAAAGAAGCAAGTGGGAGGAATGTAGAACTTGAAGAAGTTCAAGAACCACAAACCACTGAACCGATTATGGAACATGAACAGGAAACACAAGAAGTTGTGGAGCCACCTGTTCAGGTAACACAAGAAATTCGTAGATCTAGTAGAGTGCGCCAGGAACCCGAGAGGTATGGACTTCTCATAACCGATTCCGGTGACACGATGCTCATAGATGATGAGCCTACTACCTATGAGGAGGCCATGAGTGGCCCAGACTCTCAGAAGTGGCTGGAAGCCATGAGATCCGAGATGGAATCCATGTATACCAACAAAGTATGGACTTTGGTGGAACCACCCCATGGGGCGCGGCCCATAGGGTGCAAGTGGGTCTTCAAGAAGAAGATCGACATGGATGGTAATGTGATTACCTATAAGGGCCGATTGGTGGCTAAAGGATTCAGAAAGATTCATGGTATTGACTATGATGAAACCTTTTCACCAGTCGCAATGACCAAATCCATCCGAATCCTACTTACGATTGCAGCATACCATGACTATGAGATTTGGCAGATGGATGTCAAAACAGCATTCCTTTATGGGAATCTCCTCGAGGACGTGTATATGATACAGCCGGAGGGTTTTGAGGATCCAAAGCAAGCTAACAAAGTCTGTAAGCTGCAACGGTCCATTTATGGATTGAAGCAAGCTTCTAGGAGTTGGAATCGACGTTTTGATGAAGTGGTCAAAGAGTTTGGCTTCATCAGAAACGAAGATGAGTCTTGTGTCTACAAGAAGGTTAGTGGGAGCTCTGTAACTTTTCTGGTCTTGTATGTGGATGACATACTACTCATTGGAAACGACATTCCCATGCTGCAATCTGTGAAAGATTGGCTAGGAAAGTGTTTCTCAATGAAGGACTTAGGGGAAGCAGCCTATATACTCGGTATAAAGATCTATAGAGATAGATCTAAGAGGTTGCTAGGCCTAAGTCAAAGTACAAATATTGACAAGGTGTTGAAGCGGTTCAACATGCAAGATTCCAAGAAGGGATTCTTGCCCATGTCACATGGAATCACTCTTTCGAAGAGTGGTTGTCCTTCCAATGAGATTGAGAAGGAACGCATGAGTAGGATTCCCTATGCCTCGGCCATAGGATCTATCATGTACGCCATGTTATGTACTAGACCAGATGTGTCATATGCCTTGAGTATGACAAGCAGATACCAATCCAATCCGGGTGAGAGCCACTGGATTGCAGTCAAGAACATCCTAAAGTACTTGAGAAGAACTAAGGATGCTTTCTTGATATTTGGCGGTGAGGAAGAGTTGCGTGTAAGGGGTTACACTGATGCAAGCTTCCAAACTGACAGAGATGACTTTAGATCACAATCTGGATATGTGTTTTGCCTGAATGGAGCAGCGGTGAGCTGGAAAAGTTCCAAGCAAGAGACGGTAGCTGATTCTACAACAGAGGCTGAGTACATTGCTGCGAATGGCGCAGCAAAGGAGGCTGTTTGGATCAGAAAGTTTGTTTCTAAACTTGGTGTGGTCCCTAGCATTGCGGATCCAGTGGACTTGTTCTGTGACAACACTGGGGCGATCGCGCAATCAAAGGAGCCTAGATCGCACCAGAAGTCCAAGCATGTGCTCAGGAAGTTTCATCTGATTCGAGATATTATCGATAGAGGAGACGTTCAGATATGCAAGATTCCTACAGATGATAATCTGTCAGACCCACTTACGAAGCCTCTCACGCAGTGGAAGCATGAAGGGCACACTAGAAGTATGGGCATACGAGATGCGCCAGATTGGCTCTAGTGCAAGTGGGAGACTGTTGGAATAGATGCCCTAGAGGCAATCTAGTTTAGTATGAATTTGTATATGGCTAGAAAATTCATTTATTATTTATTGGATATTTAATATAATGAAGTCCTTAGATTTACAATTGTGTTGTTTATCTTAAATATCCCTAGTCAAGTATAATGATTAATGGGACAATCATCTATAGACTAGTATGGGGTTGGATTGATATGGAGATATCACGATCCAACACATAGGTGTGCATTAGGGAATGTTGCACTGGATTGACCCATCTCCGAGAAGGCTACATACATGTTATGTTGAGTCACAAGCGCTTCTCGCGGTGCAATGGTATTGTCATCCTTAGACTTGAAGTCACTAGATATTCTAGTTGTGGATCATTGTGATCTTGGTGGCGTTAAACGCTACACCGTAACTGGGTAGTTATAAAGGCGTGTACTTGATACAATGAGAAGCAAGCTTAGAGATCGTAGTGGACGTAGAGAGGATTTGCCCCTCCCACATAACGGGAGCAAATATCCTAGGCCACTCGAGGGATAGTGCTTATAGAATGTCTGGCCAGACTCAAATAAATCAATATGGGATATTGATGTTATTTGCACGAATAAGGCTATTCCCATGGATCGAGAAACTATGGATTGGATATACGAGTGTGACTTGTATGTCTCGTGTCCAATCCGGATATGGAGGCAAAGGGATGAGACAATTACTTGTACAAAGGTTGTCAAGATGACTATTCTATTAGTTGGCTAGAATGGATGTTTTGCTAGAAACCGCTCCATATTAGCAAATAGTTGCTACCAACTAGATAGAACCTATGGGGTCACACGCTATATAGAGTTGAACTAGATTTAGGAATTAATTAATTGGATTAATTAATTAGAAGGATCACTTTGCAAAACCTTGCAAACTTAGTAGGGACTAATTTGCAAGGAAGGGACTAAATTGAATTCTAGTTGTACTAGAATAAGTTCTTTAGGTAGTTAACAAGGAGTTGTTGGACTATATAAAGGACCCTCCTTCCTTCCTTCCTCATAACTTATGCTCATTAGTGAACATAACAAGAGTGGGAGAGAACAAAGGAGAGAGAGCAAGCAACAAGGAGGGCCCGACGCCGCCCTCGTCCCCGTCGGCCAAAAGAGGCCGAGAGCCTCTTTTTGTCTCGTTTTGCGTGATTTCTTCTTCCTCTTCCTAATCCGGGCTAGCACCAAGGAGTTTGGGAGATCTAGGATCAACTCTAGGCGTGGATCAACTATAGAGAACGTGACATTATTCGCGTTTGAAGTCATCAAGGAGAACCCAAAGGTGTGTTTTATGATTTCTTACCTTTACTATCGTTATGCATCTAGACTTGTGATCCTTGGAGGGTTTTGCATGGTTTATGTTTGATTATGCTTCCGTTGTGCGATCCATGAATCAAAACCCTACAGTCTGGGTTTTGGCTTAAATAACAGCCAATCGCCAAACCCTTCTTCCTCTTCTGCTTTCTCCGTATCGGTTTTAAAATCACAAGCACCAGTGTAATGAGTAATGCGGCCGCACCACGCGCAAACACATGGTACTCGTTCATACACGTAATCAAGCCAAAAATTATCGTCTAGCACTTTGATAACCCCTCCCCGCCTAAGCGGTTTAGAGATATCCAATCGCACGCGTACCCTCATGTATTCGCCATCGTTGTTGTTCAGGATCCTCTTGTCAGTAAGCAACACTTCTCCTAAACCACCAACCACTCCTGGTAGATCTTCTGCAGTTCGCAACCACACTGGGATGTTGAATACTTGTACCCACACATCGATATGGCTGAACACCGCCATCTCAGGGTTTGATCCAACCACCCAAGGTTTCAATACCAAAATATTTCCGTCAAACAGCCACGGTCCGCCTTGCAATACTTTCTCCATGGCTAATTTGGAGTGAAAGCTGAAGACATAACGATTTGGAGAGGCTTCGTAGATTCGTACTCGATCTCCCTCAAACCATATGTTCTTGAAGAGGCTTTTCATACCACATACATTGACCTTCGATGGAAGTAAAAACATGCCAATCAAGCTTGGGCCAAAATCTTCGATAGCTTTCCAGCACCTGTGTGGGTCGATGATTGTTACCTCTTCCTCTTCCGGGGTCTTGATCGGGGCCCTGCGCTTAGACGAACTTGCCATCGTAGATCGGTGGTTAGCTCCGGCAAAAGTTGTGAACGGCGCAAACCCTAGGAATTCCGATATTCACGGACCTAATACCTCTTCGCACACTATTGAAGAATATTCACTATAAAAGTCGGTTTCTTCGAATAAATTTTTTTCCTGAACCCTCGCTTTATTGCCTACGAAATATAGGAAATATGTGTGAAATTAGCCAGGCCACTTTAGCATCTTCCAGCAACATCATATCTCATTTACCAAATTTCTCAAGAAAAAGGAAATATATCTATTTACCAAATTTGTATGCAGTATTAAATTGTTTACTTTCTACAAGAACATAACTTTATTTACAAAACAGAATCAAAACGAATCACAATATATGGACATGAAAATTTGACACTTTCATGGGTATATAAAGAACATTCAACATAGGTGCTCGCTCTATTCTTCTGAAAACATTTCTACGAAAAAATGAATATGTGTAGCTCTCTAAAATCCGGCCTCTTTCGTCTTCTTATTGTGTTTCTTTTGTCGCCAACTCAATCCCATCCTGCGAATTCGCAGAAAGACGTAAATCTCATTTACATGCCAGAAATCCAGTAACCCTAACCTTTGTATCCGAACGTTGAGGTCAGATCCTCGTAGTTTAAAGGCAGATGTCAGAGGATTGGCTGGAATCTTACTCGACATAGTTACAGAAAAATCCAATGATACCTTAAACCTTGTTGTGAAACTTTATAAGAGAGCCGCAGATGATTCATCAATGGAGATATACAATACGTGTATTAATGCGTATGACTCGGCCGTGTCAAGATATTTGCCTCAAGCGAAAAGTGCTTTGGATGTGAACAACTAGGGGGTGATCTAAAAGGTTTTGCGGAGACCGAGAATGATCTCTTATATGTGACAAGTGTACTCGACAAAGCAAAACAAGCTTATTATCGATCTATGCGTGATTACTTCAAATTTTACCTCGCAGTTGGGTTAGCAATCTATGCGTGATTGTAATGTTTCATTTTTGTTATGGAATAAATCAAATAGCTGGATATGAGTCAAATAGTTAAGTGTTTAAATGTTAGTTTCGGGATGGCATAAAAGTTCTTTTTTATTATTTGAGTTGAGGCGGGATTCATCCAGAATTGTTTCCAAGGGTTGGGCTGTTCGCCCATTAAAGCGGTGAGAAATGTACTGTTTAAACTACGAACTCACAAGTTCACAATTTAAGAGTTGGTAAAAATAATGGTGAGGAAGCGTGATCTTTTTCCAAGTTAAATAAAGATCCATATATTGTAGAAAATGCTAATAGAATGTGCAGTTGAAAATAGAATTGTTGTGTAATGTGGACATATATGATGTTTTGTTGTGTGTGGCAAAATATAATTTGTGATCATGAGTGTTACATTGAGACAACAGGAATTTGAGTTATTGGAGTAAACCAACTATAGCAGTAAATTTGTTGCAGCATGTGCAAACAAGTTGTGTTATTGATTCTTAATGTGCATTGTGTTTCATTTTTGCAACTAGTCAGTATGTTAAGAATTAAAATTGGTAGTGCGTTTGGAAAGTGCAGAATCTGTTGCCAGAAATATGCATTTGCATTTTGGAAGCTAATGGCAATGTGTTCTTAAGTACATCAAGTTTGAGTAATGGAAAAAATATGTCCGTGGGTAGGTCAAATTAAGAATAAGGCAGATGGCAGTTGTACTCAATCACACATAACCTTGTTGGTATGTAAAAAGTGTGGTAGAACAGTCTTATCTGCTACTTTTAATCCAATTCAACATAAACATAGTAACCAGGGAAGTAAATTTTCGTAAGTTCCTCTCTCATCCGTGACTTCGTCATCTCTGTTTTGGCACCAACATTCTACTGGTCACGAAACTAACCCATCATCGATTTATTAGATCAAAATCGCGACAATTTGAGAAAACATAGCACTATCTATTTTGTCCCCGGCTCCACAGCGATTGATCGCTTCAAGCGCTTCATCTGCCCTGTTATGTTCCTTTATCACAATCGCCATATCTTTCATAGCACTATCTACTTTGTCGCCGGCGTTAATAGCATCCCAGAACAGAGAAATCGCCTTTTCAAAATCTTTATCAACCAACTGATCATATAAAACAGAACTTGATCAATACCAGACTCCGAAAACTCAAAATCAATACTGAATCCAAGAACTAGATCGTTACGATTGTGAAGATTGAACTCAGATTTAGATTTAATTGGAGTAGTTTTCATTTGGGTTTATCATCTTCCAGGTTAAGTTTGTGATCACAAGTAAAAGCATTACCAGACAAACTCTTGCTCCTAAAGAGTGCCCGGACCTACACAATTCCATATATACACACAAGTAAATCGCCGCACCATCTCTGCACTTGCACTCCTATTTTATGGAAAATTGCCAGACCAGTTCTTCTTAGTCTCTATCTCAATTCTTAGACCCCCTCTCTCTCTTCTAAAGCAAGCTACATAAATTGAAGGAAGAAGAGGGAAGACCCAAAGAAAATGGATCTTGCTTTGTTGAGAAGGATGATCAGAAGCAAACTCTGCTTAGTAAGTGGATCTGATCACATGAATGAAGTCAAACTGTTATGCAGAAATAGCCCTCATGGATTTTAAGTTCTCAAATGTGAAAACTGATAAATCATCGATAGACAACTCGTTCTGAATTTGCAAGATCAAATTCAGAACGCTGAAACATTTGCAGAGTCGTTCCATGGTACGAAGTCACTTGAAAGGTAAAAGCCATCAATAATACGCTTTGATGCAACAAAATAATTGATTTATTACGCGGTGAAATTTAGTATCGCCTCCACTGAAATACAATACAACAACATTGAACCCACGTTATTTTAACGTTACAAGAAGATGGCTGGGCACTGATTCTACCTCAGAATCGCCAAGGTAATCTCGCTTGAAAAGCACCTCTAAACCAAGTTCTTCCAAACCTCAGCAGCACTGAGCATAACAACTTGGTCCTGCTAGTTGCTGAAGCGGCAACACCAGTAGTATATGTATTGTATTTGATCAATCCCCATATCAGTAACTAATGTACATGGGACAATGCGTCACAGGCTTTCAAACGGGCAGGCAAAATTGGCCTCCTCTCTTCGCTATAGTCTCTCTTTAACTATATAAACTACCAATTCCCGTAGTAGTCCACTCATCCTATTCATTCTACGGCTCTTTTCGCATTGTCAAGGGGCTCTTTGCCAGAGATTTGCTCCACTACACTGCAAGAGAAAGCACGAAAAATAAGTTTTTATAAAACCAGACAACTACCTTAAGAGAGACATCATCATGGTATAACAGAAAGTCAGATGGTTAAAGGCTGTAGGAGAGACAAACCTGGGAGAGACGGAATCAGCAAAACTATCACTGATAGAAGGTGTTTTCCCCTGGTAGTAAGCTGAGATCGCACTATAATCAGCTACTTGAGCTGATTCTGGTGATCCATGGATGCTTAACCCTTGTCTTCTTTCAGGGCATATTCCTGTAATAGCAAGGCAAAATAACATTAGTTTTTCTTTCTTCTCTTAGGTTTTTGATGGAACTGCAAAGTTAAATATGGGCTCCTTCTAAGCAAAACTAGGATTCTGCCGTTATACTAGGCTAAGGCACAAAGGGGGGAATTGAATGACGAGGAAATGGGAAAAGAAATATTCCTTGAGCATATTTCCTCCTCTTGCAAGGGGAGAGAATTTTATTTTGACATTCTCAAATCCATAACTTATCAAAGTTAGAGAAATTATCATTAGGTTCCGGAATATTTTGCTTTCCCTTTAGTTTTCTTCCACATGAGCCAAACACGAATCACAAGTCCACTACTAACATTTACTTTAACTTCTTCCACAAAATCGCACGCAATAGGATAAGCCGATAAGGCCCATGTATTTGAAAATGTATTTGAAACAAATACGGGCGGTGAATGGGCTAAATGACTTCCAAGTTACAATACCGGATCTCGAATATGAATGGACATGAGAGAGTCCAAATTTTATGAAAGTTAACTAGCGTGCAATATTTGGATGCTTGCATAGCAACAGAACATGGAATGTCTACACTAACATAATTTGTCAGAATAATTGGGCCATTCTAGTACAAAAATTCCATGTGCAGACATGTGGATTGGAAATTTCACTCACTCACGTCTCATTTTACCATAAACTTTGGTCAACCATATGGATATATTTCCTCATGTAGTTTCTTTCTAATGTAACATGTCTCTCTAATAAGTTAAAATTAACAAAAATTATATTCTGTTGTTCCTCCCATGTTCACATTAGCCTTTTATTATACTTCTCAACCTCTATCAAAGTCAAAGAAGTCAGTGTTCAAATAGAAGCATCAAATAAGAGAACTTAACATGGTACATGATCAAACCACTAGCACATATTTTCTCTTCCTTAATCATAGAGTCCAGTACTAGGATGTTAGAACAGCAAGAAACCCACATCATTGTTTCTCCTCCTAAATCAGTATCCAATGCCAAGATGGTAAGAAACCTACAGCATAGTTCTACAGGTAAATAAACCATAACTCATTCTAATACTACTTACGAATTGGAAATGAATTCAACATCGAAGCCATGATTATGTCTGATGGTTGTAAGAACAATAAAGCACAATATGCAACAACATTGCAACAGAAATATTTAGGGAGAAAGAGATTATACCTTGAAAAAGTATGACAAGAAAGAAGACAACAGTGAAAATGGTGGCAAAGAGGTTGCCAGCCGATTTCGATGGCTTTGCAGCTTTCATCTTCTTCAGTGCCTTGGTTCTCTCAATCTTAACCCGTTTCGCTCTGATCAATTCAGAGATCTCTTTGATCAGCTTTTGATCAGCAGCATCCAACGAAAACGATTTCGGAGGGCGAGGAGGCTTCTTGCCACTGCTAGTCTTCCTTCTATCCTTCCCTAACTTCTCCTCCACAAAATCACCTCCCTCATCTCCCTCTTCCTTGTCTGCTACCATTTTCACATTCTCCACAGGGATTCTGTTCTTATTAATCTCACCACCACAACCACTCTCAAGATCAACAAAGAAATCGTTATCCGCCGTAGGTATCTGATCAATCCCCATCTCAAATCTCTCAACCCAATACCCAAAATTTGGAGTTCTGAACCTTTTATAACTCAAAACCTCACTTCAATGAAACTCCACTCCACCTCAGAAAAACAGAAACCCTATAAAACTTAAAACCCACCTACAATTTGATCTTACTTCACCTGAAATTCTTGAAACCCCAATGTGAATCAATCATTCGCCGACAAAACCCTGAATCCGAATTCTGAAGAAAGCCCAGAATGCAGAGAATCAAACAGATCAGTAATTGCGTACAACAACAAAAAAGCACTTTAAAACGCGAAAGACCCAGTAAAATATGGAGTGAAAAAGAAGAAAATCTGAGCTCAACAACTACAAAAAGTGACTGGAGAACACTTCCGACGAAAGCAACGAACAAAGGTAAAGCAAGAGAAAACCCACATTACAAATCGAAGTAACACAACCTTAAAACACCTTTAAATTGACAAAGATAGTATGAAGAAGGAGTCAGTACCTTGAATGAGAAAAAGTGGAGAAACCGTGTGTGATCGTTAAGAACAATGGATTTGAATTGATAGTCTGAATTATTTAACTCAGAGAGAAGAGAGAGAGGAAGGCACGAATAAGCCAGGAAAGTTCGGTGGCTTTTTATATAAGCCAAGGCTTTTTTATTCAGCTCTGTTTAACATCCAGCTTAAATACAGTGGGCTGGTCAGTAGGGAAAGCAGGCGGGTATGGCTACTGCCAGATAAATTACAGCTTTCTTGATGGAGGAATGTGGTGTGGAAGGAGTGAAAAGTGGTTCTGGTGATAGTAATATCTCTGTTCTAGTGATAAAGTTTGAAATGTGACATGGGGAAGATGAAGAATGAGGGAACTAAATAATTTATTGCACCGACAAGAAGCAGAAATAGGCTGAGGCAGGCCAGTTTTATTTCATTTGTTTATTTAGTTTATGCGTAACAGACACTTTTACCCCCTCTATTTTGATTGAAGGACGCTTTCACCCCTTTTTGTTAGTAAGTGGACACTTTCACCCTTTAGTATGCCGAATTTCATAAAAGTTGCACCTCTTTATTGTGACAGTGTTAGTCTAGAGTTGTGGTATATCATTAAAAATTAGGGTAAAAGACAAAAACCACCCCTCGAGTATGGGGTATATACAAAAAAACCCCTCGTGTTCGGGGATATACAAAAACCACCCCTGTTAACGTCGGACGTTAGACAACTACCACCCTTCTGTTACAATCAATTAATATAAGGGTGTAAAATGACCTTTTTAATGACTATTTTGCCCCTAGTTGTATTTTTGTATTTATTGTGGTTTATGTTGCTGGTGTTCTTCATCACCACCACATCAACCACCAACACACCACAAGAAACACCAACACCAACAGCACCAGACACACCAACACCACCAGAAACACAACAACCACCACAAAGAATCATCATCACCAGATTTACAGATTTTCAAACTCACCAGAAGAGCAAAACTCGCCACCAACATCTTTGAGAGAGAGAGAGTTGCAGAGAAATGATGACTGAGGAGAGGAAGACGATGAGCAGTACTGTTTATCGCCGGCCGGAAAAAGCTGCATCGTGACAAGCACCAGCGTTTCTTCAGCCAAATCACCGATCTCCGCCTACATGCGCTTCCTTCAGAATTCAGCGTCTTCAATTGACTCCGAACCCAAGAGATTTTCTGGGTTATCGCCTCTGGCCACTCTAGTCTCGCCCAGATGGAACAATTCCAATTCCAATCTCTCCCAACATCAACCACTTCCTCCGCCGGCGTTCCATCTCCGGCGACGTCGTCCCGTCAACACCATTTCACAATACCATCTCCGCCGCTTCCTTTGGTTGTTTGCCCTCACCATGGTCACCCTACCCATTTCTCTCTCCAGGTATGATGTTCTATTCGGCAACGGCTGGCCAATTAGGGTTCAAACAAATTCCCCATTTCGTCAACACAGCTTCCTTCGCCGCCGCCGAAGGGAGATAGAGGATGCAGAGAAGCTGTGGGTTCTGAAATCAACAACAACATAAGCTAAGAACATCAACAACTGAGAGTGTTGACTGACCCATTCCAATCACTCCTCTTCTTCAGATCCGGGTGATTCGAGGCAGCCATGGCTCAGATCCGTTCCTCTGAGAGTGTTGACTGACCCATTGGAGGGTTAACCAAGCTTCGTCGTAGCAAGCCGGGACTGGGTTCTCGGGGGCGAGTCTGTAGTCGACGGAGACGACGACGGCGTTGGTGGTGGGGGAGAGCCGCCGTGGAATGGGTTGGGTTGTGGTGATTGGTGGAGTTGGGGAGAGAGAGGGAGAGGGATGGGTGAGCGGCCGTCGATGGTGGTGGAGGCAGAGAGAGCCGCGATGGTGGTGGGGGAGAAACCGTCGATGGTGGTGGAGGCAGAGAGAGAGAGGGGGATGGGTGGGACTTGAGAGGGCGTCGATGGTGCTGGAGGCAGAGAGAGAGAGGAGGAAGGAGATAGGATAGGAGGCAGTTAGGTTAAAGAGGGGGAGAGTAGAAAAAACATGTATTTATAGTGTGGCATTTTTTGCCAAAATGAGGGTAAATATGTCTTCTTACCTTTCTGTTAGTGTGCTGTTAGTGACAGGGGTGGTTTTTGTATATCCCCGAACACGAGGGGTTTTTTTGTATATACCCCATACTCGAGGGGTGGTTTTTGTCTTTTACCCTAAAAATTAACTTTGGAGACAAAATGTACCCCCATCTTATGCAAAATATGGGGTTAATCGAGGGTATTTTAGTCTTTTCTCATGATATTGGTTGCACATTTATCTCCAAAACTATTTTTTTGTTGCGGATTTCACATACACGCAAACAGCGTCACAAGCAGGGGTGTAAGTTACTTGAAGCTCAGCACACTAGGAGGTGAAAGTGTCATTTTCCAAATAGTAAGGGGTGAAAGTGTCCTTCAATCAAACTGTTAGGGGTGAAGGTGTCTTTTACCCTTTGTTTATTTTGTTTATTTGAACTGGAAGGGGCAGTACATAACCCTAATTTTTTATGTGAATCTTGAGTTTTAATTCATCAAAAGCTCGGACATCTAAGCCATTTGAATTTGAATTCTTCTCCTTCTTCCTTCGTCGTCATCTTGGCTTATCTGATTTGAATTCATGCTCTCACGTTGGGTTGTTTGTGATTGAAGTTGGGACTCCATTAAATGGTATATGAACATTATTTATTCAAATCCGCCTGCATATGAAATCGACATTTTATTAGTATAATTTTGTACATGTAGTACTGAGACTAAACTTAGTTGAAGTCCAATTCTTTTGACACATCAGTTAAGTCAATTACCATTTGAACCAAAATCAATCAATTAATTTAAGAACAGGATTCGATCAAGTTGTTACAGAAAAAAAAAAATATCGTTGTTGTTTTCAGATGCTTCAAAATTGGGAGAAAAATGAATATCTATGTGTACATCAGAAATTTGATAATGCAAAATACTACCTTCGTTCTCTCTCTTTCTTCCATTTACTGTTCATATCATTATTCACTGGATCGCATTGACCCGGTGATTAGGATAATAAACCGGTGCAACTTTTTGACATCTTTTGAATGGTGTTGTAGATAAACTTGTTCTCTACAACACCACGCAAAAATTATCAAAAAAATACATAATTTTGTTACTCAAATTACCGGGTCAAAGTGACTCAATTACGAGTCAAAAAGTCAAATTAGAAAGAAAGAGAGAGAACAGAGGTAGTAATTATTATCAACGATATTACAATTCTGTCACCTTAATTACTGGATGTTCTCGTCGAGTGTACCTAGTTACTTATTATCTTCCTTGGCTCGCGGGTGTGATGACCTAGGAGTCTCTACTCCTCCATCGCGCAACGCGATCACAAAGAACTGCTCATGAGTGAGCACAAGGAGTGAGCATGGCGAACTGCAAGACCTTTATTGTCCAACATGCATCACTTGATTAAAAATATTTCAAAAGTGCTAGTAGTAATTCACAGAGTTTAGTTTAGTATATATGAAATTTTGTGCTCACTAGTGTGTGCTCTCTGTGGGCTTGTTTTTTTTTTTTTTTTTTCTTTTCTGTTTTCTTGTTGTCTTGGATTGTTGTTACCTGGTTGGTAACGAAGGCACCGCAAGAGCTGCGGTACAGAGGGTAACGACAGAGGGAAAAAAAATAAAAGTGGGCAAAAAAATTCTGATTATTGCTTCTAAAATTTTTACACCCTTTATACCTCTAACCATGACGGTTCGACCTAGTCCTAATTCGATTAAAGAACCGTATATAAACTCCGAATTTATAAATCAAATACGAAATTACCCCCCTACTGTTCACAAAACACAAACTAGTCCAAAATATAAATATCGAACTAACAATAATATTAAAGTGAGAGACTAGCGTTTCAGCTTAGGCTGAACGTAGTCCTGTAAATAAGACGGTGGCCCAACCGTCTGCCTAGGTCGCTCTGTCGTCTGGACCAAAGAATCATCGCTCTCCTCCTCATCCAAACTAGTCTCCGACGTATCGGGCACATGGGCCGTATCAACTCCCCCGGTCTCGAAAAGCAGTTGGTCCTCCAGCTGTAAGTCAGGAAAAGCCACCTGAACACCAAGACGGAGATGCGCCATCTTACCACGTAACCAACCATTGTCGTTGTGGAACGCCCGCAACCAATACCGTCCGTTCCTTGGACACCCCTAATGGCGTTGCAACTGGCCGGCCCTTAAAAATTGCTCAGGCAGGGTAGCCACTGGAGCCGTCGCGCTGTCAGGGGCGAACGACCGCAATGAAGAAAAATGAAAGACATCATGAAGACGACACCCATCAAGTAAGCGAAGCCGATAAGCAACAGCCCCAACCCGCTCAACAACGGCTAAAGGACCATAGTATCGTCTGGCCAGCTTGGCGGGCAAAGGCCGAGCCAAAGAACGCTGCCGGTAAGGACGAAGACAAAGCAATACCATATCACTCACCTGAAATGACACATCCCGCCTATTCTTATTCGTCTGAACACACATCTGCTGCTGTGAACTGATCAAATGATACTTAAGATCCCGGAGGATCTCGCGTCGCTCCGTAACCAAGGCGTCTACCCTGGCGATTTCCCTTCAACTGAAACAGTGGGAAATAAGGAAGGGGGATCACGACCATAAAGAGCACGGTAAGGACATGTCCGAATACCCTCATGATGGCTACAATTCACGGCCAACTCGGACCAAGGCAGAAAGGACACTCACTTCTTCGAGTGCTCCGAAGTAAAAGCGCGCAAATACTGCTCCAAGCCCGATTCATCACCTATGTCTGTCCATTCGTCTGCGGGTGATAAGCCGTTCTGAACTTGAGCGTAGTCCCACTCAACCGCATCAATGCTGTGAACGGCTAGGACATACAAATCCACCTCAAGAGTAGTGCCATGAATAGTTAACGGTGTCTTGGGACAAAAATACGTGCAGCGTAACGATTCCCCGTTACCCACGTAAACCCGAAACGGACCAACAGGATGCAACAACAGGGACAAATGCTCGGCCATAGTGTTGTGTATGAATTTATGAGTACTACCTCTATCAATAAGCACATGTACACAAACAACACTAATAGTACCAGTCAACTTAAGTGAACGAGGATGTGGGGTACCTGCCAACGTGTGTAAGTGAGAGAGATTATTCAAAATAATGTCAGGATCGTCCTCGTCGATGGGAACAGTCGGAGTAGCATCATCGTCCTCCCCAGTATAAAGCAACAAAAACTTGGGAGTACATTATGTCCACGAAAGTACTTCTCATCACAATTAAAGCACGGGCCCTGAACGACGTCGTTTGGCTTGTTCAGCCGGTGAAATCCTACAAACCCGAGGATCGGCCGAGGAAGGGGACGTCCCAGAGGAGGCAGCCACATCCGAGGCTGAGGACGTGGCGGATCTTGTAGGAATACGGCTGGAGGCTGGGGTCCACGAATGCTTGGGCAAGTATGCCTGAATCAACTCCTCCTGACCTGCTGACAACTCACGAGCTAATGCAAACTCCTCGTGTAGCGTCTTGGGGTTGTGTAACCCAAGCTCCCGTTTCAAGGGCTGCTTCAGGCATGCACGAAGCAAAGAAACTAAAATACGATCTTCAACACCCACGACCTTATGTAGGACTTTTTCAAAGTATGTTTGGTACGCCATTACTGTTGAAGTCTGCTGTAGTTTAGACAATACAACCAAATAATCTTCTTAATGGCTGGGATCAAAACGCAACTTCACTGAAATCAAAAAATCCATCCATGTTGCATCCGGGTTGTTGGACTTGCAATACCGAAACCAATCGGAAGCCGGATTGTCAATCAAAATCCCCACAAGCTGTAAGCGATCCGGGTCGGTTGCGCGGTAGTAATCAAAGATTTTTTGAATCTGGAATATCCAACCCACCGGGTCATCGTCGTTGAAACGGGGCGAATCCACCCGCATTCGTGGGTTCGGGTCGGTTTGTGTTGCGGAAGGCTGCCGGGAAGGCCGAGGCTGTCAAGCCGCCGCTAGACCGCTGCTGGTGTTGGCGGTGGTAGGCGTAGATGCTGCTGTGCGCATAGCCGGAGGCGGAGGCGCACTGGCGTCCCTGTTGAGCAATTGACGCACGGCGTCCCGGAGCTCAGCGATGTCGCTGTCCCGGCAGCGTCCCGTTCGTCGAACTCAGCATCACGACGGCTCTCTCGCTCGCGTTGTTCTGCCTCGCGTCTGGAGTCACGGGTCACCATATCCACATGAAGATTGGTGATGGCCGCTAGGGTTTCTGCATGGGAGGGGTTATGGGTACTGGCGATCGATGTCTGGGAGGGTTCCACCATGTTGCACGGTGGAAAGAAGTTCGGAATCGCCACGTGTGTCTTCCGGCGAAGCAAGTGAAAGCACCAATTGTTACCTGGTTGGTAACGAAGGCACCGCAAGAGCTGCGGTACAGAGGGTAACGACAGAGGAAAAAAAATAAAAGTGGGCAAAAACTTTCTGATTATTGCTTCTGAAAATTTTACACCCTTTTATACCTCTAACCCTGACGGTTCAACCTAGTCCTAATCCGAGTAAAGAACCGTATAGAAACCCTGGATTTATAAATCAAATACGAAATTACCCCTACTGTTCACAAAACACAAACTAGTCCAAAAACATAAATATCGAACTAACAATAATAATAGAGCAAAAGACCAGTGTTTCAGCTTAAGTTGAACGTAGTCCTGTAAATAAGACGGTGGTCCAACCGCCCGCCTAGGTCGTTGTGTCATCTGGAACAAAGAATCATCGCTCTCCTGCTCATGCAAACTAGTCTCCGATGTATCAGGCACCTGGGCCGTATCAATTGTGTTGAGAAATTGTTTTTGTCATCAACCGGATTTGAATTCGGGACTTCATGCAAGGGCTTCCAACGCTCTACCACTTGAGCTATCACCGTAGCTGCTGTTGTTTTCTTTCTTGTTAGTGTGTTTTAACTTCTTTCATGTCATATATATATATATATATATATATATATATATATATATATATATATATTATTTATATATATATATGAAATTATTTATCCACAATATTCACACTTTTCTTTAGGTAAGCTTAAAATTACTTTGACAATGCTTTCTTCAATCTCAACGACAATGCTTTCTTCAATCTCAACCAAGTATATTTTCAGTTGATCATGGGAGGAAGTAGAGATCTCAGAATTCAAATTTAAAACCATGTGATAAGAGTACTCTAAGAGAATTCAAATGTGAAAGAAGGAAGGACATGTGATACAACACTTGGGGAGATCAAATAGTGAACTTCAAGTCAACTCCAAGATCACCAAATATATTTTTGCTCTCTCTCAAGTGAGGAAGGAGTAGCAGCTAATATCTGGCGTATGACTCAAAGAATCTGACATTTCCACGTGCACACACCATGGCAACGCCCATTGGCAGCCAGCCTTGATGGATGGAGAATCAGAAGAGAAGATGATGGCATGATTTTGGCAAGATGGGATCCAAAAAGAGGCACACTACTATAACTAACATGGATTTTTTTATTTCATTTTAAGAAAAACAAATAATTTTGATTCAGGATGAGAATGATAGTGGAACTGGCACTGGTACTGACAGATACACTCCAGGACATGGCAAGTGGAATTTCGCAAATGATGTATTACAGTGAGTGATTATCACTAATTAATTCACTCATTGGATTTTAAGAATCTGATTAGTGCATTATCATTCATTTATTCACTTACTTTTTGGCAGAGATCACGGAGTTCCGTAGCTAATTGAGAAATTATGGCCTTGTACACGAACTTGTAGCCACTACCAGATACTACTTCTACTTCTAGTCTTTCTAGGTAATCTACTAGATTTATCTATTACTCCCTCCGTAACGCATTTTTCTTATCGCATTGACTTTTGTTAGTGTTATTCACTTGTTACTTTGACACGGTAATTTAAATAGCAAAACGATTCAATTTTTTGATAATTTTTTCATGGTGTTGCGAAGTAAAAGTTAACTAATAACCATGAAAAAATTATCAAAAAAGGCATCGCTTCGCTATACAAATCACTGAGTCACGGTGACGCAGTTGCAGGTGAAAAAGTCAAAACAATGAGACAATGCATTGCGGAGGAAGTACTACGTATGGTATTACTCACCAATTAGAAATGTGACGTTTCGGTATATCTTTACAAAGCATCGTTGATCATTGTAATGTCACACGTCTCGTTAATTCTACTTTAATGAAATGTTTACAAGTCGTTGGAGAACATTGCCAATAGATCTAATATAAATCAAACAAATGGGAAAAGGAATGATGTCTAGACGGGAAGATAAGCTCTTGAATTCAATGAAAATCTCGCCTTATGCTACAGACCTATTTTTAAAGAAAACTTGCGAAATTTTATTTACCACTTAGTCTTTTTCTATGCTGCATGAGGTGTTGTATCCGGTTGAGTTAATTTTGTAGTTGGAACAAAAAGAAATTTTCATAATAATCGACCTGTATACTTTCCCATGCCTACTTTTAAAATTTAGGGACAGTTAAGGCTAGTTCGGGTTTCAAACATTCTCTGCTACTAATTTTTTTTGTCAAGTACATAAAATATCATATAAATCATCATATTCTAACATACACTATACTTCAAGACTCGAGACTTCAATTAACTGCCTCGAAGCCCTAACCACTGAGGTAAACAGCCATAGTTTTCAGAACCGGACCGCCAATCACACGGTTGGATATACTGTTTGTATCAGCTCAACCTAAGTGGAGTAATTAGAAGCTCCAAAAGAGGAAGCCACCGACGCATGTCTCTTCATAAAGGTAGACAATGCTTTTAGAACTAAGCCGTTTTCATGGAACCCCAATAGCCCCACATTTGTGTGCCACAGCCACACTTATAACGTGCAAATATTCAATTTCAACAAGCTGTAATACACACTATGAGTGGATATAAAGGATAGAAAATGACAGAAAAAGAGAAATGGGGTCGCCTTGTCCCGTGATCCAGCTGACCACGACGTTACCCAAACAGACAATCAAACTGTTGGAGCCATAAAAACATTTACTCATAGGTCATGGAGATCAGACCCCGCATATCTCGTCCCAACATATGACCACAATTTCACAGCACATAATTGAAGCTAATAATCGATAGGAATCAAATCACAGGGCCAAGAACAGCACAAGTAACAAGATTGGCTCCAATATATTACAAAATAATTGTTATCCTTTGCAACTCTAGATACAGTTCTATTTAACTTTTATTGAAGTTATTGACACTAGGGTGAAACATATTCAAATTTTATTCCACTACTGAATGGATGAGGTAAATAATTATAATTACTGATACTGGAAATAGTAGAAAAAACAAGGAACTACTTATAGTTTCACGATGGCGGCTCCACTTGACGGCTTGGAAGCAAAGAGGTAAAGACCGAGATCATTTTTACTGATAACCCCTTTATCGATTCTCGATTGGTAGAATTGTTCCTGGTATAAAACAAATAGAGAATGAAATCAACATCCAACATGTGTTATGCATCAGATAATATGCCGAAGAGCAAATGGAGGGGGCAAGTGAATTTACCTTCAAGTTGAGGATGAACTGAGGTACAATGGACTCTTTCACCAAAGCAACTGCACATCCACCCCAACCAGCTCCTGTAAGCCGTGCCCCGAGAGCGCCGTTGTTTCGGCAAACACTTACGAGTTCTTCCAATTCCGGACAACTAAGTATGGGAATATAAAAAAAATGTATTATAGTAGGTTTACACAGTTGCAATTCATACCAGCGAAAGGTAACTAAATGCTGCTATGAGTTGGAGGTCCTAACGGGGAAGCCAGCTTTGTTCCTCATACAATGTTGTTTACAACACAGGCAAACTAGCATTGGTAGGCTATAAATGATGTGGCAGGGTTTTAGGAACATGATTTTTAATATCTGATGTAGCATAGCTCCAACTAAGATTAAATCTTTGCTCCAGTGGTCTCCAAACATTATCCAAATCAAGATTTTCTATAAACTTTAAGGGAAAAAATCTCTATAGGAAAAGGTGGGTGCTAACGTGGGAGTGTAAAATCACATAGCTAGCAAGGCGACTAGCAGGCTGATAACTCAAACTCATTGTTAAAAGAGCGATATCATCCGTGCAAGTCATTCAATAGGTGATTTTGCAATTCCTTATTTATCAGCAAGATTATGCTACCATATCGATAAACTTGTGAGACTGAGCCGGTACCTGCATTCATACAAAACACTGCAGCTATGATGGCTTTCATTCATGAGATCACCAAGCTTCTTCAGCATGTCCTCCTCGCTGCATTACAAACCCCATGTATGTTAAATTCAGAAACCTTGAATTCAGTTATTACCGTACATCACAAGGTATAATCAAAGAAATTGTAAGTTCGTTGAGAATGGGATTTAGTTCCATGGGAGATAAACGAATTTGATCTTTTTAGGAAACGAATTTGATCTCTAAGGCTCGCCAAGAAGCTGAAAACATACTCCATCATCATAGTGTTGAACAACTGGTCTTATATTGGAGTAACTTTTTTGGACAATAAAGACGGCCATCCATCATTAAATTCCATAATAGTATCTTTCAGGGAAACTAAATTATATATGTGGGTCTCACACAATTTAAATGAGACGTTTTGTATTTATATTTGCTATAATATGACCTCATAAACTTTATAAAAGTTCTATTTAAGCCACAAATTTTATAAAAACTAGTTGTGTAAATACAGAAATTATGTGATACATCACAAAGTTTATAGAAGTGCACTTTTACCCATTAACTTTACGGCCTGTTTGGATAACATTAGATTTGGGGGCGGACTTCGCTTAGAATCAATGTTTGGATACATTTGAGGGGATTGAATTTGATTTGGAACAAATCCAACCCCTCAAATCGTGAATAATTTGAAATTCCAACTAATAACTTGTCATTTGAAATTCCCGTGCGGAGGAGCGTCCCATAAGTGACGCAGGTGAGGAATCATCGTGAGGCTTCAATCTATAAAACCGATTTTTTATCTGCTGGTTTCTTTGGATTTTATCAAAAAAAACAGCTTATTAAGGGAGTCAAACCGAGTGCCTCTGCCTCTAGCACGCTTCAAGCCCCTATGGATTAGCTAATTCCCACAGGGCCACTCACGGTTAAGTTTTCACATTGGATATTCAACAATAAAAAATCGAATCCTAAGTAAACACTTCAAATTCTAGACTATTATTAATAGCATCCAAAATTCCAAATGGAATTTAAATTCCGTCGTATTTTAAATTTTAGAATTTGAAAGTTTTGATTTGAAATCCACATCCATATTCAAGTCATAGTTGCCAAACCCAACCTTATAGAATTATGGTAAATCCTATAGAATTTATAAAAATAAACCGTGACTCATAAACTTTGTAAAAATTATATTATTAGGTTATGACTCCAAGTTTTTAGATGGTGAATTTAGGCACGGGGAGTATCTAGTAGTTACATAAACTTGAGAAGGTGGATTACAGCGACGGGACTTACAGCCTCTAAAAGTAAAGGACGGTGTGCTTTAAAATCCACAAGTACATAAACTTGAGAAGAGGCCACTTAGTAAGCCTATCCCTCCCATCAATAGGAAAGATAGAAAAGATTACTCTATGTTAGCGGTGAGAGTAGTCAAACCAGCGTTTAAGACTTAAGCAGCAACCCAGAAGAAAGGGGGGGTGTTATTTCGTAGTATATAAATAAAAACAGATTAGATTGCGATAAAGGGGAAGTTGAGATCATTTAAAACTGGGGTAGTCTCAAAAGAAGGAATTTGCTGAAAATCAAAGTTGAAAAGTGAATTTGGGGAAAGACGCGGACATAGAATTAGACAATCAAAGTATCAAACTTCTAATCATGCTATACTACTAATTAGAGTGAAAATTATTGATTCTTAGAATTAATATCACATATACTGCATTGCATTAGCAAATATTCTGTTCCTAGATCTTTGCAATGTCGCTCTTGTTCGAACCATGGGGGTTACATCCACAATACACCAAAGAGAGAACTTTTACCGTTGGACAAGAATAAAGTAAGACAAGAGAAAAACAAAGCCCTCGGCATTTTCTTATTTTTTTCATTATTTCTTGGAAAATCTAGGTACCATAAGAACTTACAGAGGAAACAAAATGAGGCTGTTTGAAGCTTAAAGGACCATCGTGAATTGGAGAATATAAAAGAAACCAGATGTGAAAGAACAAGAATCATAACAAATTTTAAAGCTAAGAATATAATTAAGTTACTTTAGTGCGAGTATTTTTAGGAGTACAGTGGATACAAGAAAACTCGGGAAGTCTCTTCTGAGATATAAAATATAAACAGAAACAAGCACAAGAGAATTGGCCAAAAATGATAGCTCCTGAAGCACAAAAGACGGTGCCTCTTTTTTAGTTCTTGAAAGCCAATCAATTATTCATCTGACGTGACAAATCAATTCTAATCCTACATGCCCTAGTGCGGATATCATGATAAATAGCGCTCAGGGTCAATAACAAAGAAAGTTGACTAACCTTAATTTTGATAGCACAGTGTCCTTAAAAGCATATACACGCTTTGCTTCAGCGTACACGTGAAAGGCTCTCTGGAGATCAAAGTTAGACCAAATTTAATGCCATGACTGAGGAAGGTGGCGGAGAAATCACAGATGTACTAGAACAGAGGATACTTGAGTATGAAAAAACAGCATAACTGCACACTATCTTTTTTATAGTAATATTTAGGCAATCTTCTCTTTTAACATTCTTATATTCCCGGAAAAGAACAGTACAAATAGAAAGACCAAACAAAGCTACATATCAATGTACAGCGCTGAAAATAAAGGCCTACAACAAAGATTCTAGCCTACACACCCAAAAGTAAAAGGCTACTTAAAGACAGTACAGTTTCTTTTAACAACACAAAACTAATGATACTATTGAATGTAATTATGTAAGAATAACTTTTGTAAACAGGCTACAATGGAACTCCCTTAACTTGGTAACTACCGCTTCAAAGTTAGCGAATTTAAGCACGGTCAGAGTTTTCCGACCATCATAATGTCAATAGTGGGTCCGAGGATACTATCCCTCATCAGAAGAACACTCTTCTAAATCCTAGTAGGAGAGATGACCATTGGCTACATAAGTGAGCAAACACATTACCAGTTCAAGATCCGTGTTAGCATAGTAGAATAGTATAAACTATGCTCGCAAACTTCTCTAAATATTTTAATATTTAGAATTACATTGATCAGATCAGTGGTTCAACTCTAAAAGTATTGGAGTATATTGTATCATCCTAGTCCCTATGTTAAAACGTAGACTATGCTTTGTAATCAGGCACAAACATGTAAAAACATTGATTAGTACTAAACCAACAGGCTACATTTACACAAACCAAAATTGAATGAGGCACTTTTATGCTAACAATTCAATTGGAAGAAAAATTACCTGAAATAGTTTGAAGTGCTTGGCTACATTAAGCACGTCTAAAGAAGAAGGAGAATCAGCAAATATAGAAAGCAACTTTTCTTCTGTGATTTTTTCAATGTCAGCAGCGGTATATGGTTCTTCCCTCAAGAGCTCCTGAATATTTTCACAAATCACTTCACTGATAATAGGACATTTGGTTCCTCATGAAGAACAATAACACTTCAATACAAGGACACCAACTACGAACGGAAACAAACACATCAATAACATGGGAAACAAAAAGGAAACAACCAATTATGCCTATATAGCATCATTACCTTGACCGCTACGATGGGATCAGAAGAGCCACTCTTTCCTGCAAATGACACACACAATCCTTCAACATCAGACAGAGTTTTCAGTTTTGATATAGCATCTTGGGGTTTCACTCCAAGCTTTATTCCAAGTATAATCTGCAAAGACAACCAAAGATGCAAAATGACAGACCATAAATTGACATGTTGGTTACTTCTGCCATTCATGATGCCTCAAAGTTGTTAAGAGCAGTTGCATGAATCAATACCCATTTTAACTCTTAGCAAATATAGAGTTCAAGACATAATTGTTATATCGCAATCTACCCAAAACTCATGTTAAGGAAAAATCATATTGTCACATTATAGCATATCTGATCCCCGAACGCTTTACATGCAAGTATGTGGTCCATCAATCTACACCAACGTTCTCGACACAACCCTTCTGAGCAAGTCCATATTGCGTGTAGAGCACATAGAAATACACTAAACAAGACATTGCCAAAGAAAATTTAGCAAAGTGCAGAGTTGGAAAAAATGCTTTTCTCTTCGTCCTACATATGCCATATTGGCAGCAACCATATAGATATATTTTATAGTTTATATTTCTTCCCCGTTAGTCCACATGATATTCCTGTATGTCTTTCTTAATTTCCACTCAACAGACCAGAAAAGGAGGAGAAATGAGCATCGATACAGCTGAGGACAAGGAGATATCTATATCAGTTGTTACATACGTAATATGACAAACTTAAACTTAAGATATAGCAATTAAGTAGTTAAATGGCAAGGAAAAATATTTAGTCAAATCTGGCTAAATAATATAAAAGACTGGTAAGCAGCAATTCACAATATCTTACAGCAGCTAATCGGCATTCAACAACCCGGTTGTTATAATTTGTCGCTGCAGTAACCGCCTTTTGAGATTCGGCCAAGGAATGCGCAATGATAAAAGAACTGCCAGCGGGGAGTTTTACATCAGTAGCACGAATAGGGTTAAAATCAATCAGCTCCGCAAACCCAGATTTAGCCATGACAGATATAGCCTGAAAATTCAGAAAGCGATTTGGTCACCCAATAAATTCACCCAGACGAAAAGGTCTCAACTAGTCCTATCTACAGGAAATTAACAGCTAGCATGCTGGCACAGATAAACTAAGTGCAGATTATAGGCTTAGTTTTGACACTTGGTTTTTAGTTTTTTTCTGAATGTGAGGTTGAGGTGAGGAGGGAGAATATGCTGCCTACTTCGTTAAGGAAAATCAATAAACTAAAACTGAGTGTTCAAACTGGGCAATAGTAATTGGAAATGGCCTCGAAGATCAATCAATAAGAGGTCAGGTATGGAGAATCTCATCGAGGACAAATTTGTAACAATATAATCAAATGGAAATGTTACATTGATCAGAGCACGAAATATAGGTACCATGGGTAGCAAAACACCATGGAAACCCCCGTAGTGTGTACTACGGTGAAGATGCATCCAGCCTTAGCTCAGATGACCAATATGCTTTATAAACACTAAATGAATCATTAAAAAATATCAGTAAAGAAAAGACGTATCTTCAGCTAATGATAACTAGTATGAAAGGTAACAAAGCAAGAAGACCAACAAACTGAAAGTTTGGTGTTTTGAATAAAGTACTAAAAACTTTAAAGTGCCAATCTAAACTTAAAGACCGCCCAGTATTTGGTAAGCAATAAATAGACAGCTGTCAACTTCGGTGCTTATTGCCTAAGGTTGACATGTGAATGTCGCAGTGGTGATTGCTGAGTCCAAATAGTATTAAACATGACAATAAGTACTGTCACAAAACTGTACTAGAAGACATGTGACTTGCATATTTCCACAAAATATGTTTTCACTTAATGCATCTATAACGAGAAACTGAAATTGCAATATCTAACTTCGTAGATCCAAGGAAATGAAGCATGTTTAGTGAATCATTTTAAAGCCACACTGGAAAGTTCTAGAACTGTTCAAAGAAAATGGAGTAATTAGTAGAATAGAACGAATTAAGTAACCTGGTCCATTCCGCCAGATTGGGTGCCAATGTGCCTCTCACATTCGCATGTAAGCTGTGCAATTTCTTTCTGTAACGTGATGAATGATAAAATCAGCTAGAGGAGAATATATTGAAATCATAAGATCACAACAGATTGATGAATCGATCTTAATGAGCAAATGGAAAATTTATCAAAATGAGCATTGAAATATTAAGGTCAGGCCAGACATTATCAATGATACAGCAAGCAAGTATGTAAGTTAAAAATTTGTTATTGTTACTGTTTTGTTCTTAATTTAAAAAATCAATTATAGTATGCTTACATCATCGAGATCAACCAAGTACACTTTTATACTAAGGGACTTTATGCTCATCATTCTTACCTAGCAGCCTAGCACATGCGACATTATAGGAGGTAGACATATGTAGACCTCACCCCTGCATATAATAGGTATAAGCCAAAACCAAAGCATTTTTACCTATTTTCCCAACTTTCTGAAATCCCTTGTACAGATGAGTAACACTAACTTGTCCTTCCCTCACAGGACAAGGTAACCTAGAGTCGGGTATGAGTGAGAAAAATAAAACAAAATGGATATTCTGGTTCTTCCTTAAAATAAGGCATATCATAACTTAATAAATCCGTCACATTTTTATTTTTTTTACTTGCCGTATATAAAGGGGAGGAAGATAGAATATAACTCGGGCTGATAGAAATAGAATACAGCAAACAAATTATATGAGATGCGATGTAAAGCTAAATGGTGCAAGTGTTACCAAATTTCAAGAGAATTGACTCAATGAAACAAAAGAACAAAATTAGGTGCTCTTCCTTGTTTGTGCAAGATATACAGAGCCAAAGTAATATACAGACCAGCTTTGTGAAAGTCCTTCAGCTTCGTTTTACAAAAGAGGAAATGGTAGATTAATACTAACTATTATCAAGAAATCATTGGAATACCTTTGGAAAGTTCACATCGAAAGCAGCCATGATAGCAATTGTAGAAGAGCAGACAAATGCTGCAGAGCTTGATAATCCAGACCCTGAAGGAAAAGTGTACAACCCAGATATGACATGTCATAATAGATTATGTTCTATGATCTTAAAACAATAGAAATCTTAACTTTCATAATAAACAGCCTTCACACGAATACAAAAAAAGTCAACCAAAATACCTGTAGGAACCGTTCCATCGATCATAACATCCAATCCAACTGGAAGGCCAATATTCAATCCTTTTGATTTGGCATACTCATGGTAGCCCTTATACCTGCAAAATACATAACATCAGACTTCTGAAATATCAAATTCATCACTTCAAGAATCAACCAAGACTGATCAGTATCATGTTTCTTAGTACACATTCATGATTCACCCGACCAATCAATTCCTTCTAGGAACTCCGGATCTTTGCCACGGGAGCTGCTCGCTGCTCTAGGTATTCATTCCAGAAGCATACTGGTATATGTGTGCATTTGTTGGGTGTGGCAAGGGCAGAATCTAGCATCTCGGTATATCTTTGAGTTTGTTCAAAGTGTGGCTTCTTTCTTTAATATGCTATGCTTATTTCTTATCAAGTATCGGTGCCAATCAGGTTTCATTAAGCACTGATCATTGCCAGAATTTTATTATCTACAATCCTGGAGAACTCGGACTGTCAACCTGTTGAGTGTTGACACTGTTTTGGCTTATGAAAGATACAATTAAGAGAACACTGGTAAAACACTAGGATGTCATAGAAAGGAGAAACACAATTAGCAGTAACAAGCACTACGTCAAAAAGATACTTCGAATCATATGCAAGGAAAAGTTACGCTATAATGCCCTCATTTGAGTAGGGGATATAGGAAGGTAGGATAACAGGTTCCATATTATAGGAGCTAGGATCTGGATGAGGAGGGAAAATCAGCAGTATTCTGTAGAAACTTGTCATCTCACTTTGTCAAAGCGGAATCATTAGTAAAAATTAAGGGCATGTACGTATGTATCAGGTTCCGACAGATGATAAGTGCCTAAATTTAGTTCCTATGGTATATACCAGCTGTAATTGTATAGTTCACAGATATACAATTTCTTCTCTTCGAAAAAATTATCTTCTTCATCAAGTTTTTTTTCCTTCCTCAAGAGTCCTCGACCAAGCATTTCTGAGGGACAACTTGGACAGTAAGTGCTGAAGGTTAGCAATCTAGCTTGATTCCACTTGGCTGGCAGGTGTAGTGGCTAGCCATCTAGTGGTAACAGGATGTACCATCTGCCGCTTACTCCTCTTCAGAGCCCCTAACTCATCATGCACCGTCAAAAAGTCCTTGCAGGACCAGGGTTGGCTCTGATACCCCTTGTAACGACCCAAGTAAATATCAGCCCGAACAACTTGTTGATCTAACCACTGGATCGTAACGCTAAGGCCGATGTTGTTAGTAGTACTCCACAAGATTCCTTATATGCCAGAAATCTTATTGAGAAGTTTTTGGTGTGAGATGTGACATCACACACACCACTAGCTCACGGCTAGGCTGAAAGGTGAGATTTTATAGAACTGTTGTAAGAACTGCTGTAAGACCCATTTTGATGCAGGAAACAAAGTGTTGCACGAAAAAAGTACAAATATAAATAGGGTATGGCACAGATAAGAGTGTCAGAAGGATGTGTGGTGTGACTAGAAAAGGTAGAACATGCAAGGAACCAATTAGGAAGAACCTAGATATTGCACCAGTAGACAAATAAAGGAGAGGAAGTCGTTTGAGATGCTTTGGTCATATGTAGTCGCAATTTGCAATCAGGAGAAGGGATTTGATTCAACTCAAGAATGGTATACAATAAAGATGGGATCAACACCCACTTGTTGGTAGAGACAGTAAGACAATGCTCGCTCATATTAAACATAAATGAGCAGATGGTTCTGTAAGACGAAACTTGAGGAGATTGATCCATGGAACCATCCCCCGACTAAATTAAAATATGTATTGAGTTGAGCTAAGTGCAGGCATGGGTTCACAATATAAATGACAGGCGAACGAGAAAGAGAGATCCAAGTTAACAGCTAGGTACTAGCTAGAGTATTAATTTTCAGGCGAGGTAGCTCCTTTTGCATCAAGCTTGTTCTAGCTTCATTGCTTTTTCAGCCTATCTGAGGCCATGATAGTTCTCTTAGCCTTCTGGTACTTCAGTTGAGCACACACACCAAAAGTCTCTTTCATACTTCTAAGCAAAAGTTCCGATGTTATATGCCCCCTTGTGTCAGTAATTGTAATGGTAAAAAGAGTATGATAAATTGCAAGACACAATAGCCAACTAGACGGGCGTGCCTATGTTAAAACCAATCATTTTAATCCAGATAATTTGGCATAGGAAGCAATAAATCAAAAATACTAGCAGATTGACAGAAAAACATCGGCTACCATTGAAACATTGACCAGTAATTAAAAAAACAAATCATGGATATATGAACTTATGAAGTGTTAGAAACTCACCCACAAATAAAATAATGACCCCATCTGTGATTCTTGAGATCAATATCCTGGGTTGGATCAGCAGGGTAAGTACACAACGAGTATTTCTCGTTAACATTAGCAATCCGAAGCAGCTTTCCAGAATTAGAAGGATTGTTATGCTTCCGAATGGCGACAATCGTGTCTTGCCTAATCGCCATGGGAAGCACCGAGTAGCCTTCATAGTCAATGTGTTCCCCAATCAAATTCACCCTCCCTGCACCACCCCAACACACAAACACATCAACTACTAATCAAAAAAATTACAATCACCACGCATATGAACAATTGCGTAAATGCAGATTCAAACACAGCGCGTGTACGGAGTTCTACGGTGGATAAAAAAAAACGATTCAGATGTTGTTTACGATCAAACGACGAGAGCGAGAGAGACATGAGAAAGTCACCTGGAGATCTAGCGAAGACGTCGGGTGGATGGCCGAAGGTTTCGATGAACTTGGATTTCAAGTTGTTGAACCGGAGTTGGGCTTCTTCGACTTGAGATGCGTCTCCGTAGACCGGTTCGAGAGTGGAGTAGATAGGGACTGGTAGGTCTTCGTGCTTCGCCATTTTTAGAAGAAGATCGAGGACTGTACTCAACTGGTGACCTGATACTGTGCCGGAAGAAGATGACGGTGGTGGTGGCGTGGTGATTGTGAATTGTGATCTCTCTTATCTTACGGAGAAGGAGAAAAAGGGTTTACGTGTTAATCGGAGAGGGTTAAATGTGATTTTTTTTTAAATTGATATCCGGCGCTGTTGGCCGTTTTCGCTTGTGCGAGTTTTGGATATGGATAATGACAAGTTTTAGGGATAAATCATTATCCAAATCGATGAGAGTTATTTTCCTCTAGTTCAATCGTTTCATCAAGATCCATTATCAGCGGTGAATCCGTGATTCACTTTATTGCGGAGTGTTTTATAACACTACCCACTTTGCACCCCCGTCTCTCTTTAAATTGAATTGGACCCCACTATTTCAATGTAGTTATGATTCTCGCATTCCTCTCAGACTCAGCCGGCTTTCAACCTCTATATCTTGTCTCTGTCTTATTGTCCCATTTGGATGAGATTAATTAGAGATTATGAGATTTTTCTTTTTGAGAAACTATTATGAGATTGCATAATATTAGAACTAGTGCGGACGTGTTAGTTTTGTATAATTAGCTATAAACATAAATTATTTATTTATCCCGAATTCTTATTTTGTAATATATATATATATATACATATAATATCTTATAAACACATAATTCATTATTGAATTAAAGAGTACCTTGTTTCTCAAAAAAACTTAAAGAGTATCTTGATCCAATTTGTATTTTTCAATAATAATACTCACAAACAACGGGTTAATCATGCATAGAATTACTCCATCCAAACTTGTTATATCTATATATACTATTTGAAAATGTCCTCTCAAGCTTTGCGTGAGGAAATGCCACGTGGAAAATACAATTAATTAATTAATGTGGAAAAATTGCTTGAATTTTAAATTGAAATCACATCTGTAGAGTTTGAAATGAAAATGAAAAAAATTGGCGTCTTTAAATTTACATCACATCTGTAAAGTTTGAACTGGAATGAAAAAAATGGCGCCAACGTCTAAATTTATCGAATCCTTTAAAAAATGTATACGACCAACACATGCCGAAAATAACGAACGTTATTTACAATATTTGTGGCATAAATCAACTCGGTAAGTTAAATTTTTAGTAAATAAGGAAACTTCCACCAAAAATTTGTTATGATGAAGGAAATTTTCATAAAAATTGATAGTCAATTATTGACGTTACCAAAATGGCATGGAAGGAAACAAACTTATATTACCGGAAGTTTGATAGTCAATTATTGCGTTACCAAAATGACAAGGAAGGAATCAAACTTATAATACCGGAGGTTTTCTAATGACATCACCACCATATTGGAGATTTTCTAAGAATCCTAATAAGTTGGTGGTTTTCATACTCATTGGAGTTTCTTTTTAGTTTCATCATACTAATTGGAGGAGTTTTTAGTGATGGGAGGAAAACGATGAGCGAAGAGAGTGTTGTAAGTTAGCTCGCTGGCGCGCAAGTGGAAGTTAGAAGAGAAAAGACATGCCCGCATATCCGGTGAGTTATACAGTAGTATAGTCTCATAGTGATGTGCGTTTTTTTGCTTTGAATGTGTTTTTTGCCCGCTGCTAGCAAGTTGTTTTTCCTGAAAAAATCTATGCATTGTATATGTGAAAGCTTCGGTTCTCATGGCCGCCGCCAAAGGCATACACTTGCGGGAGGGAGTCACTCGCCATACCTGTATAGGTAATACTACGGAGCAATGTTTGATTGCTTTTTTTCAGAATGTTTTATAAAAAATTGATTGGTCTTTAATTTACTAACATCACTTCTTTGGTGGTGTAGGGGAATCTTCTGTTTTGAGAGTTCAGCACAACTATAAGGGCCTTTGGACTTCAACTCTATTTTACGTTTACATGGATCTTTTTTGTACATTGGTTGTTTAATTAGACTAAATTAGGTCCGTGAGTTCTTACTATTTGTATTATTTATTCTTAGTGAATTAATTCACAAAACTAAAATAGCATACATAATGCCGCCCTAATGTGGTCTTACGCTAAGCGAATTGTGGGTTTAGCAAAATAAAAATGTAAACTAAAATCAAGATAAAATAATAGCATGAATCCATCAAAATGTGAATAAGATTATAGCAAGGAGAAAATCATTAGTTAACTTTGTCAAATTGGTATTAAAAATCGCAAATTTTGAAATAAAAAGGCCAACAGAAATGTAATGTTGAAAATTGTCCAATATAGTATAATAATCGCCAAATTGGTATTAAAAACGTAAATTTTAAAATAAAAAGGCTAGCAGAAATATAATGTTGGAAAGTGACCAAAATAGTATAAAAAGTGCTATAAATAAGGAAATACGATTACTAAATTTGAATTTTACAGTAAATTCATAATTAACTTCAGTGTGATTGGTCTCTAGCAAGCAATTTCACTTTCTTTTCAATTTAACGGATTATGTTACTCAGTACACTTGGTTGTTTTTTTTGGGTGTTGTATTTGAATTGCATACGACATCAACTGTTTAAGTCACATCAATTTTGTTTGAATTTGAAATTTTACCGTGCATCGCACGGGTTAAAAAGCTAGTATTATACTAATATTCAAAACTCACACATGCAGTTATTTGTTGTAGTTGTTCTCACCATGAAAGAATAGAACTATCTATATAACGGCCACCACTATAGTACATCCCGGCCCCACAAAAAGAAACCGGCTTAACCTGTTTTTACCGGTAATTACAGTTTTACCAGCAAAAGGACAAAAAAAGGATCGCAGGGCGCCGCCATCAATAACTCGGATAGAAATGTAAAGAAATTGCTAAAATTGTAAAGTTTTAGATAAATCTAAAGATAAAATAATTAAAAATTAACAAAACTGAATTGAAGTGGACGAAACTAAAATGAATCAGATAGAAACGTAAACAATGCTCAACAACTAAGCTATTATAGCAGAATTGCAAGCATCGAAACTTAAAAAATTGATACAAAACTTGTGATACATAAGTAATGGACACAAACACACCCTGCTACGGTTGTTTCACCTAATAAAGAACGATCATTGCGAAAAGTAACGCAAATGCAAAGGGTGATACATTTGTGTGCTATCTTTTGACTCTTTACCATTTCTTCATTTTAGTTTTCATTTTTCCTCGTTGTTGCAATAATTGTAGACCATCGTTGCATCGTTTCCTCGCAAAGACATAGAGGTTCTTCATCAGTCTATATAAAGTAGTCGCATTTAGACCCCTTTGGTAGTGGGCACTCAAAGAAATCTCTACATGGGTTCTTTATGTGAGGACATGTTGTTCTCATCACTCGTATCAGTCCACATTTAATGTAACTACCCATCGAACTAGTATGTAATTGTCAACATTCGTTCATGTTGAGAACAAGTTATGCATTTGCTTACGCTAAAATCGGTGGCAAGGACATGGGTGTCTACAACTTGGCAAGTAGAGCGATCGAGCCTCTCTACCGTGGAATAACACTGAGTAGATATTGCCCGCCCATTCGGGTCTCCACTTATTTCTAACACACCCGCCCATCGTGCATCTGATCTCCTTCCAGCTCGTTGTTGGTGTTGTTTCTTGTCTGATTTACTACTATATTTGAATCTCATATGATCTTCATTGTGGATTGAAGGAAGAAGATATTGCAATTACAAGTGTAGATGGTGTTACGATTACAAAGTTATTATATATTGATTAAAATACCTGAAATGTTAAACTAGGATCACCCATACACATACATTTATGGATCTTCCCCTAACAAAGTTCATTGTTTCAAAATTTCTCTCAATGGCTGATGATAACCTCTGCAACCTTTGTGTGGACCCTTTGACACCAATTGCTAGTTGCTAAAATTCAGAGAAGGTTTGATAACTATTTTACTAGGTGTTTTTTAGTGTTTCTTAGTAGATTCGACCATTTCAGAGTGTCATGTTACATCATATACCGATTACTTTTTAACAAATTGAAATCGGTGACTTCAAATTAAATATTGAACGTTCACCACATAAGTTTTCTAAAATGGGTATACGATCAAAATTGTCCAAAATGATTATAATAGATCAAAGTTGACGTGCGTATGTACACATGTAATTCATTGGATCATCCCAGTGTATAAAACAATATAAATGGTACTATTCATAATCTAAAGAGAGATGGGTAAAAATACAAGTAATGAATTGATCGGTTCATTTGAAAGTATAAGTACCGATTTTGCGAACATAATTAAGCTAATCCAATTGGGCTTTAGAGTAGACTTGTCAATGGGCTGGTTCTAACCCGGAACCGACCCGACCTGAAAGTGTTTTGACCCGACCCGCACGACCCAGACCCTTCATATGAACCGCGAGACCAAGACCCTAGAGAACCGGTTTTATGTGGTTCGATTATGGGTCAGACCCGATTAACCAACGGATCGACCCAGAACCGTTAAGTCAGAAACCTTTGCCACTTTTACAACGACTGAGTCCTCTCTCCAAAACCCAAACGACGATCGACTCTCATTATGCATCCTGTCGTTCGCTCTCTCTAACACAGGCGATCTTCATCATGAAAAACCTCTCTATCACTTCGATCAAAGAACTACAAAGCATCTCTGATTCTTTGAAGATGTTGTGACTCTCCAGGATTGGGGCGAATCATCGATGATCAACAACGCCGCCCCCAAATCTTTGAAGATCGAAGATTTTATTCGCTGATTCGGTTCATAGATCCACCAGAACTCACCCTAATCTCGTCGTATCTGGCTTCAACTGATGGCTTTTCATCTCACTCTGATGCTAATATTGATTTGGTAAGTTTTTGGGTCCCAATTGTTGTGAAAACTGATACTCTCTCTATTTAACCAATTGGATTGTGGATTTCGATCTTTTTGTGTTGAATGCGCTGCTGTTTATTGTTGTTGGGTCAATTTATGGGTAAACTATAATGGGATTTTTCGTTGTTCTGTTAAGGGTTTTGAGTAGAATTTCAGGCTTTGGTTGTCAATTGCTTCTTTCTGCATGTCAGTTATGTTAAGTTTTGCTCAATCTACTGGCTATCAAAATGCATAAATCAAACAAGATATTTTCAAAAATTCACATAAGATTCTTCTAAAAAATTGTTATATAATATATTTCTCTATAAATATACAATATTATCAAATTTCTTACTAGAGCACTGTAAACTCTCTAATTTTTTATTTTTTATGATTCGTTTAGGTTTAGATACACTCCACCTACATTTTTCCCTTTCATTAATTGCAGATTCATTGATATCTTTCACATCCCTTGTTTCTTTAAAAAATGTTGCTTCTTCTCAAGTAAAGTAATTGTGATTTTGCATTATTGAGTGAGGAAGCTATGGAGTTCTCTTCCATACAAGAGGTAATCAATTTAACCAAAATACATGTGCAAACTTAATTTTGTGTGGTTGTGTTTTGTTAATCATCTCCAAGCTTGTTAATCCCCTCCCCCCCCCATTTCATTATTTTGCCTACTTAGCAACTCTGACAGTGATATGTACTTGTTAGGCATGATAACAAGTGATATGTACTACGGCAAAAATGCAGTCGGTGCCCATATTTTAGTCTTGAACCGGCTTGTGAATTTGTCTTTGCATTATAGCCTTTCTTTGGTTTCATCGGTCTTTCCAAGAGGCGGTGATGATAATCTGTATGGGTTTCAGATCGGTGCAATGGGTAGCCGACCCGTTTTGTGCCGGGGCGGCAAAGAGGTCAATGAGGGAAAGAGACTTCTGGTTGTTTTCTTCTCTTTCTTTTACTGCACCTCCATTTATTGTTGCACCCATGGCGGTGTTAGTTCTCATCTCACTCTGATCAATTGATTACAGATCAGAGCTTCTCTTAAGATATTCCATCCTACGTGCATAACATCTCCATGATGCTATGCACGTAGGATATGCATAGCATAGCATATCTTGAGCTTCTCTCAAGATATTAAAGTCTATTCTTCCTTTGAGTTGTATTTTCACCTTGCATCTTTACAAATTTGTGGGTAATATTTGAATATGTGATTGACAACTAAAGATTTAGTTTTTTGATTGGTTGGTTGAGTTCAAATTAGGGAATTCTCATGTTTTGTTTTAGCTTCCGTGGGATGGGATTCTTGAAATAATTTCTCTTGGATTTGTATGACATTGTGTGGCTAGATAAAACATTTGTTCATCGGATAGTAAGTTGGAAAAGGGTAGTAGGTTTGCATGAGTTTAGTTGAACAACACATACAGAGTTAAATACTCTGTTGTTGATGCTACTGATATTAGGCGGACTGACATCGAAAAGTTTTTTAGAAGCCATCTTGTTTCCTATTTGTGGTTGCTGACTTTGAATTCAGTGATCAGTATGCATAAGGTGTACCCACAAGAAAAACATTAGCTTTGCTTAAGAGGGAACCTAAAATATGGACATGTATCTGCAAAAGTTCATAATGTCAGTTCTCTTATTATGTCCATGCACCATATCTCTAATACAATGTATATGCTTATATGAGCACTCTGCTATATCTGATTGGTTGATCCAGAGTCATAAGTGTCAAACAAGAGTATGTGATTGGCTGGTCATGTATTTGCTTTGACACTTATGACTCTGGATCAACCAATCAGATATAGAAGAGTGCTCATATAAGCATATACATGTATTAGAGATATGGTGCATGGACATAATAAGAGAATCGACATTATCAATTTTTGCAGATACATGTCCATATTTTAGTTTCCCTCTTAATCCAGTCTAATGTTTTGCTTGTGGGTACACCTTATGCATAGCAACCGCAAATAGGAAAACCTACTAACATTCTCCAACTTACTATCTGATGAACAAAAAGTGTTATCTAGCCACACAGTGTCATACAAATCCAAGAGCAATTACTTCAAGAATTCCATCCCGCGGAATCTAAAAAGAAAAATGAGAATTCCCTAATTTGAACTCAACCAACCAATCCAAAGACTGGATCTTTAGCCGTCAATCACATATTCAAAGATTACACACAAATTTGTAAATATGCAAGGTGAAAATACAACATAAATGTAGAATAGACTTGAAATCGCCTAAATGGATATGCTATGCACGTAGGATGGAGTATCTTGAGAGAAGCTCATATATGTAATCAATTGATCAGAGTGAGATGGGCACTAACACTGCCATGGCTGCAAAAAAAGAAATGGAGATCCAGTAAAAGAAAGAGAAGAACACAAACAAAAGTATGGGTACTACGACTGCATTTTTGTCGCAGTAAAAGAAAGACTGATGAAACCCAAGAAAGGCTAAAATGCAAAGAAAAATTCACAAATCGGTTCAAGACTAAAGTATGGGTACTACGACTGCATTTTTGTCGCAGTATATTGTAACACCCCTAATTCTCGAGAGAGTTCTTAGTGCAATATCAAGACTTTGGGGGCAAATTTTTAAATAGGTTGCCATGTCTTTAAAGTTGGACTTTTTGAGTGTTGGCAATATCTGGAAGTTGTTAGAATGATCTCGAAGCACTAGAAATGTTAGGGGTGGTAGTGGAATTCTTTGAAATAAAGTAGAATCTCTAATTCTAATTGTACCCTAAAGTTTGGAAAACTACACTTTCACCACCTATGCATGAGTGCCACTTGATAACCTCATTTTGACACCTCAAGAGTGAGGTGGCAACAACACAACCTTCTTCTCCACCGTCTGACTTGAACTAGCTGGATATCCCCTCAATTCATCATATTCTTCATCATTTTCCTTATCCTCCACCCTCAACCACCATGGCACCACCATCTCCACCATCGTTCAACCACCAACACCCGCCAATCCAAAACCTGATGATGCTGGAAGAAGATGGTTACTTGGGGAGAAAACCCCCCCCCCAAAATAACAGTTTGTGTTTTAATTCAAAGACGAAGGAGAAAATCGAGTTCAAAGTTACAAACCCTAGCTCAAAAATCGGCCAAATTCTCCCTCTTCTCGGTGATTCGTTGAAACTGGGCTGTAGAATCGGGATCTCCTTTCGCAGGTGAACCCAGCAGTATGTCTTTGAAGCCCTCACTCGAATTTTGGAGCCTCGGTCGCCGGTTTTTGCTGTTGAAGCTGCCGAATTCTGCAGCTACGATGGTGCTGCGGTAAGCTGTAGTTCATCCTTGGATCGATTTTGGGACCTGGTGTTCATCGTTTTTCCGGTGAACCTTCGCCGGATTCTGCATTCATGGCAGGTGCTAACAGCACGCCTCATTTTGCTTCGTTTTCGGTAGAAATTACTTCTGCATACTCCCTATAATTGTAACACCCTGTCTTTTTATTTTATATAATTAATGACTATTTTGTAAATTCAAACGGCTATTTTCAAAATAGATGGCTAGTGGGGAGGCAGATGTTATTAAATAGTATGGTTGTGGGTTATTTTGTGACATTTCGTGAACCAAGGGGGTGTAATTGTCTTTACCTAGGAATTTACCTAGGAAACTCAATTTTTGTTTCCCAAGCTTCTCTCTCTCTCTCTCTCTCTCTCTCTCTCTCTCTCTCTCTCTCTCCCCGTACGCTCTCTTCTCCTCCCTCTATTTCTTCTCTTCTTCTGGAAACAACCACCACCACTCCCAACACCATCACCACCAGCCCTCTCTCTTCTCATCTCTCCCCCCTCTCTTTCCCTCCTCTGCTCTATACGCCGGAGTAGCAGCCATAGCAGAAGGCAGCACCACCGCCGACGCCACCATCGTAGAATCACCGCTGCCACCACTTCCCATCCATGTCTCTCTCTTTGCCCTGCTCTCTCCTTCTCTCCCCCTCTCTACCTTGCTCAAAAGAGCCACCAGAATCAACAGCAGCAGCAGTAGCAACGCGGGAGCAGCAGAAGCAAGAAACTCCGACGACCCACCATGGATTCTGGCGAGAAGTTTGTCGGAGCTTAACCAGGGCGACCCACCCTTCCTCCTCTGTCCTAGGAGACTCCTGGAGGTCCGACCAAGCAATTGGGATGCTAAGCCACGCCCAGAATTTACCGGAGAATGCCCCGTCGAGCTCCACGTCCGGCGACATCGACGAAGACCTTGACCCACTCTGTTTCTTCACCGTTTCTCGCGATTCTTTGACGGGGTATGCTCTAAATATTCCCCTAAGTTGTTTTCTGTTATCAAAATTGAGTTTATGACCTTGAATCCGTGTTTTGATCCGTGAGTTTGAGTGTTCATGCTTGGGGGGTTAAATTGTAATTTCCAGAAAGTATTTTAGGGTTTATTTTACAGTTTCAAAAACTTAGGGGAGGTAGTTGACATTTCAGAAACTTTTGGGGGTACGAATGTAGTTTTCAATTCAGTTTCATTAATAAATTTAGTTTTTCTTTAATTTTATTAAATTATTATTTATAATTAATAACTATATTATTGGGGTAAATATTTTGTAACTAAGAAAGATGTTAAATTAACAAGTGGGTTTCGGGTTAGTCTAAAATTAATAAGTAAGACTCGTGTTGCATTATATTCGGGTTTGTGATGAGTTAGAAGCTCCAATTTGTAGGTGACGATTTCGTAGGCGAGAACTACACCTAGGACGTTCTTGGATTTCAGTAAGTTAATATGCCTAGCGTCGCGTGCCTTTCCTTCATTTCGTGTATTGCGTGTGTTATTTGTGAAATACTACTATACATGCTTTATTTGAGTTATTTACTTGTTTTGAAATACTCTACTTTGAAGTATCGTATGAAAAATGATAATATAAATCCAAAAAAAGAATCTGAAAGAAGAACATCTAAATTCAATTGTGAAATGATAAAGTACCGTTCCGATCACAACTACCAAATTAGGCCGTGATTACCTAGTTCAAGAGCCACGATTATCCAAAAGTAGCACACCGCTCACTTATGGGTCAAATAATATATCTCACAATCATACATAGATTATTATGAAAATTGTCACACCAGCTTTAGTTTGGAGCTCCTTACTCGATTCTACATCTTGAATGAAAAGTCGTAATGACGTAAAGTGAAAGCTCTTGTGCGAGGGTTTGTGCCATATTCCTGATACGATATATTGTGATTGGTCACTGTTATGATAATATGAGGCGTTGTGATGCGAACCTCCTTTTGACTATGTTATGTTTATCCCAACACCCTAATTAATGTCTTGAAAATAAGCAATGACTAATTAGCTAGTTCCAAGAGCCATAGTTAATGCTCTAATTGACTAAATGAGATTCTGAATAGTTTAACCATTTATTGGGCTGGTCAAAAACAAAATTTGACTCCACACTAAGCAAAGTATGATCCACATCAGTCTTGGGCTACACTTCATTGCTTTTGGGCTGTTTGGCTTCATTAATGGGCTGTGAGGCATCATTCTCCCCGGCTTCAAAAGGACTCGTCCTCGAGTCTAGCTGCTCATCATCAACATAGGGAGATAAATCAGAAACATTGAATGTGGCAGAAACTCCATAATCACCTGGTAGTTCCACTTTGTAAGCATTGCCATTGATCATCTGGACAATCTTGAATGGACCATCAGCTCTAGGTTGAAGCTTAGCAAACCTCATGTTTGGAAAGCGCTCCTTTCTCAAGTCAATCCAAACCAAATCTCCTTCATTGAATACAACTTTCCTTCGATGTTTATCAGCTTGTTTCTTGTACTTTTCAGTTTGCTTCAAGATCTTCTTTCTCACTTGCTCATGAATTTGTTTAATGAATTTGGCTCTTTCATCAACTTCTCCACTAAAATTATGATCAACATGAATAGGAGATAAATCCAAATGGCTAGTAGGATTCATACCATAAACAGCTTCAAATGGAGAACAACCCGTTGTTTGACTTGTAGAGCGATTCTAAGCAAACTCAGCATGACGAAGTAAGCTCTCCCATTCTCCAACATTATTCTTCACCAATCTTCGGATTAGTGCTCCCAAAGATCTGTTCACAAATTCAGTTTTCCCATCAGTTTGAGGATGATGAGAAGAACTAAATTGTAACTTAGTCCCCAACTTCATCCAAAGAGTCCTCCAAAAATGACTTAAAAACTTTGATTCTCGATCTGATGTGATTGTATTGGGTATGCCATGAAGTTTTACAATCTCTTTAAAGTAGAGATCAGCAACATGAGTAGCATCAGACAGTGGCGGATCCAGGATTTCACCGAAGGGGGGGGCACAATTCACCTAGGAGGGCAGCCAATATTTGTTCTCTCATTTAAGGATAAAGTTAATTAAATATCAAAATTCTTGTTATAATCGATCTGGCTAAGTTGGTAAAGTACTCTCATATTGACTTCGGCCACCGAGTCCGAGTCTCCACAGGCACATATTAATTTTGTTGTTTTTTTTGATGATTTGTGGAAAAAAATAAAAAACGCACAAAGGACGACTCGAACCTGCGACCCTTTGGTTCTTAACCAAGAATTTTACCAACTGCACTGGGCACGCACTTAGGAACAGAGGGCACTTTTATATATATACATATAAATGGGTTAATTTTGTTTTTTACAAATTAAGGGTAATCTAGTGTTTTCGGAAAATTTTGGGGAGGCACGTGCCCCCCCCCCCCCCCCCCGTGCCCCTACATGGCTCCGCCCATGGCATCAGAGGTCTTGTTGCAAGGGACAAAGTGAGCCATCTTTGAGAATTTGTCCACCACAACCATGATAGAGTCCTTACCTCTTTGAGTTCGAGGCAATCCCACGACAAAATCCATACTCACATCTTCCCATGGTGGCTCTGGAATGGGTAGAGGAGTATACAATCCTGCATTTGTTCCATGCAATTTAGCTTTGTGGCAAGTAACACCTTCTTCACAATCTTCTCAACATCTTGCACAAGCTTTGTCCAATAAAAATTCTCTTGCACCAGAATTACTGTCTTATCTCTTCCAAAATGTCCGGTAAGCCCTCGACCATGAGCTTCTCGAATAATAGCTTCCCGAAGTGAGCAAGTTGGAACACAAAGTTTTTTGCCTCTGAAAAGATAACCCTCGTGAATGAAGAATTGATTCTTTGGTCCACTTAAACAAGTTTTCCAAAGGTCACCAAAATCACGATCATCTTCATATAATGTCTTCACAACTTCAAAACCAATCACCATAGTTTGCATAGTATTCAACAATGCATTCCTCCTACTCAATGCATCAGCAACTTTGTTCAACTGTCCATATTTGTGCTTAAGAACGAATTGAAAAAATTGGATAAATTCTACCCATTTGGCATGACGAGAGCTCAGATTGTGTTGAGTGCTCAAATACTTAAAGGCTTCATGATCCGAATAAAGCACAAACTCCTTGGGCAGCAAGTAATGACTCCAATGACCAAGAGCACGAAATGATGGCATGGAACTCTTTGTCATATGTTGAATACTTCTTCTTTGCATCATTGAACTTATCGCTGAAAAAGACAACGGGTCTGCCCTCTTGGCTAAGAACAGCGCCGATTCCAACATTAGAGGCATCACACTCTACTTCAAACACTTTGTTGAAATCTGGAAGTGTTAAAACCGGGGCTGTGGTCAGCTTTGTCTTTATCACTTCAAAACTTTCTTGAGCCTCCTTAGTCCACTTGAATACTCCTCCCTTTCATGAACTCGGTAATGGGTGCGACAATGCTACTGAAATTCTTGATGAATATCCTATAAAAAGATGTCATTCCATGGAAGCTTCTCACATCATGAATGGACATAGGGACTTGCGAAGTTTCGATTGCTTCCACCTTATAAGGATCCATCTTTATCCCTGCACTAGACACCACATAAACCAAGAAAACAAGGTTATCGGTAAAGAAATCACACTTTTGCACGTTAGCAAAAAGTTTCTGCTCCCTCAAAGTTTGAAGAACACTCCTTAGATGCTCCACGTGCTCATCCAAAGATTTGCTATAAATCAGAATGTCATCAAAATAAACGACAACAAACTTCCCAAAGAGAGGTGATACAGCATGTGTCATGAGCCTCATGTAGGTACTTGCTGCATTTGATAGACCAAATGGCATTACAAGCCACTCATATAGCCTCTTCCCGGTTTTGAAAGGTGTCTTCCATTCATCTCCTTCTTGCATTCTGATTTGGTGATATCCACTTCTAAGATCAACCTTAGAAAATACTTTAGCTCCATGAAGTTGGTCAATCAGATCGTCAAGTCTTGGAATTGGAAATCGGTACTTGATGGTGATTTTGTTGATGGCTCTACTATCAACACACATACGCCAAGTTTCATCTTTCTTTGGAACCAAAAGAGCTGGAACGGCACATGGACTCATGCTTTCACGAACCAAACCATGAGCAATAATATCATCAACTTGTATTTGTAACTCACCTTGTTACATAGGGTTCATTTGGTAGGCAGCCTTGTTCGGTAAGGAAGAGACTGGAACAAGATCAATATGGTGCTGGATATTTCTCAATGGTGGCAAACCATTAGGCAGCTCATCCGGCACAACATCCTTAAAATCCTCCAACAAGGGCAATAATAACTCATGAAAAGGTGCAGATTTAGTGGCTGCAACATCCAAAACAAAGAGAGAATATACTTCATCATGATTATTCAAGGAAGCTTCAAGTTTTGCACTTGTTAAGAATGAATTCCCACTTTCCTTTGGTTGCTTCAAATCTGGTCTTGTTGGAGCTAGAGTGATGCGAACACCATCTTTGACAAAAGAATACATGTTCTTGTAGCCATCATGAAGAACCCTCCGATCATACTCCCATGGCCTTCCAAGCAACAAATGACATGCATCCATTTGTACAACATCAAACCAGATCTCATCTTGGTAGTTCTTTCCAATTGAAAATGAGACTAAACACTTCTTTGTTACCTTCATCCGCATTGAACAACTTTATCTTGTACGGTTGATGATGCGACTCGGTCTTCAACTTTAGTTTTGTTACCATCTCCTACCCCACTTTATTTGCACAACTTCCATCATCAATAATCACATTACAAACTTTCACTTGACTAGTGCATCTTGTTTGGAAAATGTTGTCTCGCAGCCAATAATCACTAGTCTCTTGAGTGACGTTGAGACTCCTTCGAATCACCAATGCCTCTCCTTCATTCGCATGTTCAGTGAACTCTTCAACAGATTCTTCACCACGGTTCAAATCTTCCTCATCTTCATCAATTCCTTCTTCCACAATGGTCGCCACCCTTCTATTGGGACATTCAGATGCTATGTGCCCAATACCTTGGCATTTGACACACCTCTTGGTTGAACTAGAACTGCTCGGTGCCTTGGTCATTGAACCTCCATCTCCCTTAGCATCATTCTTGTTAGAAGTTGCAGATTCGGACACTCCTTTACTTGAACTTGAAGCACCAGCCTCTTGACTAGATGAGACGGTCTTAGAGGCTGATTTGGATCCATACTTCATTCGTTGCTGCTCAATAGTAATTGTAAGCTTCTTAACATTATTGAAGGTCCAAAACGGTTGTAGCCGAATTGCATCAGCAAGCTCTCTCTTCAATCCTCTTAAGAATCGAGCAATAGTTTGTTCTTCCTCTTCATTGATGCCACATCTAAGCATCAAATGCTCAAACTCCCTTATGTACTCTTCCACGAGCAGATTGTATTGCTTGTAATTGTACAACTTGGTGTAGTTGTCTTGCCTGTAGTTTTGAGAGAGAAAACTCCTTCTCAACTCCCTTTTCATCTTCTCCCATGTCCTAATAGACCTTATTTCTTCTCTAATCCTCTCTCTCTTCAGGTTTTCCCACCAGAGTGAGGGATAACCCTTCAACTTGATGGCTACCAACTTGACCTTCCTTTCCTCCGAAAACTCCTTAAATTCATTAATTCTTTCAACACTAAATAACCAATCAAGAAAACATCACCTTTCATTTTTCCATCAAACTATTGAACTTCAACCTTCACATCATTCTCTCCTCTATGCATATAGCGTCTATGCCTTCTAGAAAGTTCAGAATTATCACTTGAATCAGACCCATTTTAGAATGGATTCAGATCAGAATCTTCATCACTATCTTGGCCTCTTCTTGGTTGCACATTGTTTCGTTGTTGTTGTTGCTCGAGCTGCCCCTGAAGCAACACCTCTACTCTTTTTTGTTCAGCTATCTCCATATCATGTTCAACATCATTCGAGGCATTAAACTCTTGAGGAAGAGGAGATGCACGTCTCGCCATCTTGAACTAGAGCTCTGATACCAACTGATACCGTTTGGTTTTAGGAAACGATATATGGTGACAGATTGTGCTTGGATGGAAAAGCACAAAATGTCAAACAAGGGATAATATGGTTGACCACTTAGAGTATCCACTACAAGATACAGAACCAAGGCTCACCACTTAGAGAATCCACTCTAAGATACAAAACCTGAGATAAACGGCTCACCACTTAAGAAATTCACCTTAAGTTACAGAAGCCGGGTTAAATTCACCACTCTATGGAATCCACCAAATAGATACAGAATTTAGAGAGATAATCCAGAGAATTAAATTGGATAATAATCAAAGTCTTGATAATCCATGAGGTTACAATCCTTATTTATCTTGGAACAACCCTCCAAGAATGGGAAAAACCATACTAAAAGTCTTGAAAACATACAACAATTAATTTAGCTAGTTCAAACCTAAAAACAACTCCCAACACCCTAACTAATGTCTTGAAAACAAGCAATGACTACTTAGCTAGTTCCAAGAGCCATAATTAATGCTCTAATTGACTAAATGAGATTCTGAATAGTTGAACCATTTAGTGGGCTGGTCAAAAAAGAAATTTGACTCCATACTAAGAAAAGTATGATCCACATTAGTCTTGGGTTTCATTGCTTTTGGGGTGTTTGGCTTCATTAATGGGTTGTGAGGCATCATTCCCAAAAGCAATGAAGTGCAGCCCAAGAGATGTGGATCATACTTTGTTTTGTGTGGAGTCAAATTTTGTTTTTGACCAGCCCACTAAATGGTTCAACTATTCATTATCTCATTTAGTCAATTAGAGCATTAACTATGGCTCTTAGAACTAGCTAATTAGTCATTGCTTGTTTTCAAGACATTAATTAGGGTGTTGGGAGTTGTTTTTAGGTTGGAACTAGCTAAATTAGTTGCTGCATGGTTTCAAGACTTTTAGTATGGTTTTTCCCATTCTTGGAGGGTTGTTCCAAGATAAATAAATGTTGTAACCTCATGGATTATCAAGAATTTGATTATTATTCAGTTTAATCCTTTGGATTATCTCTCTTTATTCTGTATCTCTTTGGTGGATTCGATAGAGTGGTGAATTTAACCAGGTTTATGTATCTTAAGGTGGATTTCTTAAGTGGTGAGCCGTTTATCTCAGGTTCTGTATCTTAGAGTGGATTCTCTAAGTGGTGAGTCTTGGTTCTGTATCTTTGAGTGGATTCTCTAAGTGGTGACCATATTATCTCTTTTTTGACATTTTGTGCTTTGGCATCCAAGCACAATCTGTCACCATATTCGTTTCCTAAAACCAAGTGGTATTAGAGGCGTTGTGATGCGAACCTCCTGTGATTGAGTTATGGTTATGCTAGTGCTTTTTCTCATTTTGAGGGCGGTTGTGGATTGGATATGGTCACTCCCCGTATCAACTAGTTGGTAAAATGAACTCTTGGATTCAATTATCTTATCATTGAGAAAAGTGGAAGTTATTATCTTGAGATATTGCGAAATGATGTTAATAATGATTCCCCAAGATGGTCCACGTCTTTGGGTTGGAATACAAAATTTGAAATCGTCACGAAGTATGACACATCAAACCTACGAGAACGCTATCCCCAAAAATATCTAATCTTCATTAGAGAATATGTTATTCCTGTCATATGCCTCATAATCTGTTACGTGCTATGGGTGTTAGCTTACTCAGCCGTTTGCTGATCATTTTCTGTAAAACTGCGTCGGCTTTTGCCATTTTAAAACCGCGGGTTGGCTATCGAGGTGGGGTAACGTTCATGACACTGATGGATAGAAAATGCTTACTGCACCTAGTATTTTCATTTCGTCAAATAAATCTAATATAATTTTGTAAACAATGTTAATAGTTATCTTGAATATGTAATATACAATGTTTTGAATTATCGATGGTTGTACTAACTGTGAACCAACGATACTTATCCGTTCCCAATGGGGTTCATCACCCCGGGCGGAGGCATCTTTCCAAATGTACGGTTCGACCGGCCGCATAATGGGAATGTTGCAATAATTATATGAATGCATTCCAATCACCATATCGTGACTGTAACAAAAAATCATTAACGTTTGATCTTGAAGTTCATGATTTTTTGGTACATAAACCACCCCTATTCAAGTGCCCGTACCTCCCTCGTTTTTAATCTGTTTTTTAAGTGATTCTTAGCTTTCTGGAATCGCGATATGATTGGCTACAACTTTTGTGTTTTAAGTTTATTCAAATTTGGTCTCTAAACCCCCTGAATCTGTGTTCAAAGTAGTTGCATTCGTATGCTTCAACTGTTGTGTTCAAAGCTGAGTTTTACACCTACATTTCGTCTCAACTTTGAAGTCTTGTATCTCTCTCGTTAGAATTTAGTTTTGGGTGATCTTATTTGCAACACCCCCCAAATCATACGGCCGGCCAAACCGTACATTTGGAAAGGTGCCTCCGCCCGAGGAGTCAAACCTCATTGGGAACGGAGGAGGATCGCCGGTTCACAGTTAGTACAGTCATCAATAATCCACAACACAATTTATTACAAACTTAAGATAACATAGTGATAGCGTCTGAAAGAATAACAGTACATTGTTTAGTGAAATAAAACTACTAAGTGAGGTACTAGATATTTGCAGCATGAGTCCCTAGTAGTTGTCGTGAGCTTCCCCCGGCCTCTTGGTAACCTGCGGGTTTTGAAATAGCAAAAGCCAACTGCAAAAAAAATTTAATCAGTAAAAACTGAGTAAGAATCATACTACAACATGTAAAACGAGTTTTGGCTCAACAATTATAAATTCAACATGTATCTGGAGTAAACCCACATCATCTGTAATAATAACTGATTTCACATCTTTAGTCATTAGTTCAGCTGAGGCATATTATAGCCCAGAGGGTAACGATATCCATAGAGAGGCCACGATGCAATAAATCACAATAAGAGTGCCTCTTGGGATATCACGATCCCAATTCACCCGAGCGTTGTGGGAGCCCCTCATCAATCCCCGCTCAAAACACAACTATGAGACCTTAAGTATCGACACCCCATGCCGTTGTGACCCAAACAGACATAAGTAGTAATCTATAGTTTTCACAATAAATGGGTGGATAGCATCCTTGCGCCCCCGGCCGTAGCCTCAACACAAATATAAGGGTGGATCGCAACCTTGCGTCCCCGCTCGTAGCCTCAACACAAATATAAGGGTGGATCGCAGCCTTGCGCCCCCGGCCGTAGCCTCCACACACATCCTCTGTACATCGCCCCAATTATATTATCGTGCATTATTCAACAGTCATTTCAGAATCGTGACATTTGATTCATAGATTGTATCATAACCACACATTTTCCAAGCTGCATATTCAAAAGGGGTTCTCAAAATCATGATTCTCAAGCATTTGACCTGTCCGTAAAATATTCCAAGTATGACGAGTTATAACAAGTTCATATCCTCGAAGATAACGCACGCAAAAATCACATTTGACAGTTAAGGTGTTGTACATATGAACTTACCGAAACAGGTAGAGTGGTGCACGCGCGACAAGAGGAGTCCTAGTACTCGTACTCGATAAACTCGTCGCCTACAAATACGCAAATAATCCTAATTAATACGTATAGCTTATTCATACGACAAATGCAACCGTGCTCTATATGCAATGCGAAAGTGTGCCCGTTATTAATTCCCCCCAACAAATTGTACTCTAATATAATTTATAAGAATTTACTTATTAATAACAAGTCTAAATATTATTTATAGGCCATAGTCATTTAGGGTGATAATTATAAATAAAACAAGCTTTAGCTATTTAATAGTATATTAAAGTATAATTGTCAATTATTTCTTTGGAAACAAAAATCACTTATTATTAATTACAAGGACATAAAATTGTGATTTGAATAAGGAACAATATTGGATATAGTAGTTATTATAAAGATCAGTTTTATTGGAAGAAATATCTTATTATCATTGTGATATAAATTCTATTATTTATCAATCTTGAAACTCGTTATTTTCTTTTCTAAGGAGTAATTAGCTTATGATTATTACCACGGTAATGCTCTTCTTGTTTATATAGACACAATACTAATTAATTAGTTTGTCTTTTTAGAAAAAGCATGCTATTTTTCATTATAACCTCTTTATATTAATAAAACTGTTTTAACTCTATTTTTAGAGTAAAAGCTACTTTTAGCATTTAAACTAACTATAGCTATTTATAAAGAAAACAAGATTCACAATTAGTTTACTTATTAAAATTACTTATCAAGTGTTTATTTCAATAAAATCACTCTAATAAACAAGTTATTAGTTTATGAAAATTTGTTTATCCTTTCTATTATTAATTTCAGAAAATATTATATTGGATTATTTGCTAGATAATAAGAAGCTTAAACTACAACCAACTCCCCTCAACACTAATCAACTGTTTCTATAATTGACATAAACAACCCCCAAGCATTTTAAAAATACCGAAACAACCCCCAATTTCAAAGTCCCGTATAAGCTCCATACCCCCTTCTCCCAAAATCAATTTGAGCCCTGAATATCACATTTTTACAACATAAAACGATTAATGAGAGGTTTTAGAGCTTACCTGCCGCAAAAATCCCGAAAAACGATCAAGAAATGAGTCGGGTTGAGCTCCCGAAAAAGTCGCTGGAAGTGTAACTCGCAGAAAGATTCTCCGGTTGTTCTTAGCCTTTTGTGAAGCTTCCTTGAGATAAATTGGACCACCATGAGTCGAGAGAGAGCATCGGAACGATCTGAGTGCCTTGGGTTTGCGCCGACCGAAGCTCTCGCCGGAAAAAATGGAGCTCCGTCGGTGATGGTGGCGGTCTTTGCTTGGTGGCTGATCCTGCCGCTACCTCTGTTTCTTTTCGTCGTGCTTCTATCGGAACCGAGAGGATGGTTAGAGAGAAACAGAGGGAGAATAGAGGTGTAGGTGGTGGTTGGTCTTCGGGTGGCTTTGTCGTCGGGAAGGCAGCGGCCTTCGCCGCCGCTGCTGCTTCTTTCTGATGGGTGCGAACGGAACAGAGACAGGGGTATTGGGGGTGAGAGAAGAGAGGCAGAGAGATGGTGGTGGATGTGATGCTGGTGGTGATGGTGGTTGGTCGGAGAAGGCAGCGACCTTGTGCCGCTGCCGCTGCTACTGCTGTTGTGTCTTGTCGCTGGCAGAACAGAGAGGAAGAGGGGGGAAGACAGGGGAGATATATGGAGGGGAGAGTGTTGTTAGCAATTTTATTGACCCGAACAGTTTGTGACCAATCAAACAGTACCCGAAAATAACAAAAACAAAGAACGAACTTACTGATGGTGAGATTCCGTACGCTTGTATAGTTTTGGAAGACAGTTTCGTATAGAATACGAGGCTCCTTAAAGCAGATTCGTCCCCCACACTTCGTGCTTGCCGTGGAGAATTTGGACGTGTACTTCCCAGGATAAAAGCTTCCCTATGCGGTGTTGAAAGCACGGTACGACACTCGCACACGACGAACTAAGACTACGAAAAGGAGAGTTTTTGATGTAAGGTAGTGAGAGAGAGATATTTGTGTGTTCTGAGATGTATCTCAATGAGGAGGATGGTAGTCCTTTTTATAGGAGAAGAAGTGACTGTTGGGAACGGATGTGTCTGTTTAATTTGAACTGATCAGTTGTAACTGTTGGAACAGTTGCAACTGTTCACAATCCGTTTAAATACATAACATATTAACATTTAGTTTGTATTTGGCCCAAGTTTCTTCCTCGTCGATGTGATATACTCTCTCTCAACCCAATGATCAACGACTCATTACGAGCGCTTAATTTGATCATTCATTTCTTAATGGTTTTCGACGAGTGAGTTAATGAAACGACCACCAAGTTGTCCTCTATACGATGGGCGTTGTTAACTCACAAGTGAGTCGAGTTAAAACCGATCTCAAAGTCGGGTATTAAATTACGTCAAAACCATTTCTTCCAACAAGTGTTGTAGAGGTGATGGCTGGTTTTGGTGTCGTGTTGGTGATGTTGGGTTTGCCGAAGAAGAGGGAGGGGAAGAAATAGGAGAACGGGGAGAGAGAGAGAGATTGTTGGGGAACGGGAACGTGTTGGGGTTTGGGAGAAATCATAGGAGGGTTTTATTTATTTATTTATTTATTTATTATTATTGTTGTTATTATTATTATAGTTTTTATATGTATATACATTATGTATTACACGGGTATATGTATGTGTATAAGAATACAATATTATTATCAGTATATATATAGTATAAAGATGAAAGGTATATATATATATATTTATGTAAAAAGACAATTACTCCCCCTTTAGTTTCTAATAATGCAAGTTTTAGCTCCAACTTTGTGATAAATACTTTAAGAAAATGCACAATCACCCCATTAATAAAATAGGGTATTTCGTCATATCCCCCTTAAAAAAACGATTCTTCCCCGAAGCGTAATACAATATCTCCCAACTTCATAACGTGTAATTAAATGAAACCAGCGAGATGCAACTCTACTGAAGACGTGATGGGCTGATGGCTGCACGAAATACTAAGCACATACTGGTGGTTCGCAACACTCCAGTCATTCTTGTCAATTTTTTTTTTACCAAATTAACTAGAATCGGTTAATGATAGCTTCCCCTCAGGGTCCCTATTTTGACTTGGGTTACTTGGTGTCACCGGTTACTACAAGTCGAGTTCCAGATAGATCTACAAGGTACAGGCAGGCATTTCTGGAATCTTAACAAAAGATGACGAGGTAAAGTAAAACGATGTGCCATAACTAATCAATTAAACTATCATTGGGGTGGAATGAATAGGAATGTACCGGTCACTACGTTGTCCTCATCAGCTTAGGTTTGATTCATGACATTGATTATTCCAGCCGCGCTACGTGTTCTGGCTGCTTGTGTTGTTGAGGTTGATGGGACATTGCTTCCCTGGGTCGGTTGTTGTAGTCATTCCTACATTGCCAGTTGTTTGTTCGGTTAAATCCTCCTTCAGTGTTGTTATTCCTGCCATTGTTGTAGTCACCGTTCTTGTATCTACCATTGTTGTCCGCTCAAGTCTTTATCCTGCACTCGGACTTTCGGTGGCCCAACCTGCCGCAATTGAAACATGTCACTTTGTTCCCATGACAATATTTCCCTGGATGGTCGTTGCCACAGCGGTAGCAGCGGTATACTCGGTTTCTTTTATCTCCACAATTATTTCCATTATCGCGGTTGTGGAGATTCAGTGCTGCTTGTGCACCAGATTTTCTTTTCCTGGTCTCCTCAAAGTTCTCATCGAACATCCGTTGTACATCCTGCGCTGCCCCATAAGCTTCATTGAGTGTCTCAAAACGAGTCACACCCAAGGTCCTCTTGATTTGGAAGTTCAGGCCTTCCAAAATCTCTTGACTGCCCTTGCTTCTGTTGGTACAATCTCTCCTCCGAACAACATGAGTTCCATGAACCTATCATAGTAATCAGAGATGTTATCGTTCCCTTGTGTCAGATTTAAGAACTTCTTAAGCTTCCGATTCTTGACATGATTGGGATAAAATCGCTCGCGCAGTGCTGTCTTCAACTGTTCCCAGCCAAATCTCGGTTGTGCGAGAAACTCTCTTCCCTTAGTAGACCACCAGTTGTCAGCCTCCTTCTTGAATTAGTACACAGCTACTTCCACCTGTTGGTCCTCTGGGCAGCGTGCCGAGATTAGCGTCTTCCCAAAGTCGTGGATCCAGTTTTCCAAGGTTGTCGGATCCTTGGTCCCATAGAAGAAGTCAGGTCGGAGTTCCGCGATCCTTCTCAATTACGTCATTTCCCCCGCCTTGGGTACTTTGCAGAATATGAGCCAGAGTCAGTGTTGCCTGTGCCATGTTCTGGAACCGGATTGGGTCATACTCCGGGGCCGGTTCCACTCGAGGTGGTTGGTTTCCATGGTTCATTTCAGATTGTTGGGCTTTGTGTCTCCTGGTATAGTAGCGATGAGGGTCGGCAAATCGCATGGTACCTTACGAATATAATCTTACTCAATATAATTTCTATTTCATTCACATGCATGTAACACTCGAGTATGAGGCCATCTGATAAAGAAAGAATAAAGTCGTATAAAGGTTCTAAAGTCCACGTGCACTACTATCGATTCGACAAATAAACAGGCGATAATTACCATACATGTCCAATAATATCGCAAATAAGCCCATCATAGCAGTTAACTCTTCAAGCCAACATTAATCATCATATCATATGAAGTAAAATAGGTACTAAGCTACCCAACAAACCCCGGCTTGTTCAATTTTATTACCGATTTGAATTGTCCTATATCCATTTTAAATTTCGAAAAATCTTATTTAGTGGAAATCGAATGATCGCACTAACTTAGAACCATCGGCTCTGATATCAACTGCAACACCTCCCAAATCATACGGTCGGCCGAACCGTACATTTGAAAAAGTTCCTCCGCCCGAGGAGTCAAACCCCATTGGGAACGGAGGAGGATCGCCAGTTCACAGTTAGTACAGTCATCGATAATCCACAACATGATTTATTAGAAACTTAAGATAAGATAGTGATAGCGTCTGAAAGGATAACAGTACATTTTTCAGTGAAATAAAACTACTAAGTGAGGTACTAGATATTTGCAGCATGAGTACCTAGTAGTTTTCGTGAGCGTCCCCCTCTTGGTAACCTGCGGGTTTTGAGTAGTAAAAGCCGACCGCAGAAAAATTTTAATCAGTAAAAACTACGTAAGAATCATACTAAAACATGTAAAACGAGTTTTGGCTCAACAATTATAAAATCAACATGTATCTGGAGTAAACCCACATCATCTGTAACAATAACTGATTTCACATATTTAGTCATTAGTTCAGCTGAGGCGTATTATAGCCCAACGGGTAACGATATCCACAGAGAGGTCACGATGCAATAAATTAAAATAAGGGTGCCTCTTGGGATATCACGATACCAATTCACGCGAACGTTGTGGGAGCCCCTACGTCAACCCGCTCAAAACACAACTATGAGACCTTAAATGTCGACACCCCTATGCCGTTGTGACCCAAACAGACATAAGTAGTACTCTATAGTTTTCACAATAAATGGGTGGATCGCATCCTTGCGCCCCTTTCCGTAGCCTCGACACAAATATAAGGGTGGATCGCAACCTTGCGCCCCCGGCGTAGCCTCAACACAAATATAAGGGTGGTTCGCAGCCTTGCGGCCCCGGACGTAGCCTCTACACACATCCTCTGTACATCGCCCCAATTATATTATAGTGCATTATTCAACCATCATTTCAGAACCGTGACATTTGATTCATAGATTGTATCATAACCACATATTTTCCAAATGACATATTCAAAAGGGGTTCTCAAAATTATGATTCTCAAGCATTTGACCCTTCCATAAAATATTCTTAGTATCACGAGTTATAACAAGTTCATATCCTTGAAGATAACACACGCAAAAATCACATTTGACAGTTAAGGTGTTGTACATATGAACTTACGGAAACAGGTAGAGTGGTGCACGCGCGACAAGAGGAGTCCTAGTACTCGTACTCGATAAACTCGTCGCCTACAAATACGCAAATAATCCTAATTAATACGTATAGCTTATTCATACAACAAATGCAACCGTGCTCTATATGCAATGCGAAAGTGTGCCCGTTATTAATTCCCCCCAACAAATTGTAGGCTAATATAATTTATAAGAATTTACTTATTAATAACAAGTCTAAATATTATTTATAGTCCATAGTCATTTAGGGTGATAATTATAAATAAAACAAGATTTAGCTATTTAATAATATATTAAAGTATAATTGTCAATTATTTATTTTGAAACAAAATCACTTATTATTGATTATAAGGAAATAAAATCGTGATTTGAATAAGGAACAATATTAGATATAATAGTAATTATAAAGATCAGTTTTAATGGAAGTGAAAGTGTGTAATGTAGGTGTAAACAGGTATATTAATACTCTGGAGGGGGGGGGGGGGTTTGAATAGAGTATGCTAGCTTTTTCCACAACACTATGAAAGTGTGAGTGTGCATGTGTTAATGCAACTAAGATACTCTAGAAGGGGGGGGGGGGTTGAATAGAGTATGCCAACTTTTTGCAAAACTTGCTAGGGAGATGAGAACTTGTGAAAACAGTGAAGTTCAAGGCCTTGAAAACAAGTTCAAGCCCTTGGAAGAAATGCAGTTTGTATAAAGCGAGTAAGCCTTTTTCAAGGACTTGAAAACAAGTTCAAACCCTTGAAAAACAAACAGTTGTGTGTGCTGCAAATCCTATGAAAAAGAATGAACAGTAAATGCAAGAGACAAGTGATTTATAGAGCTGAGTCTACTTGGACCTACGTCTCTACCTTAGGGATTAGATCCCTGCATGATTTTCAACACAATTCTTATTAATCAAAAGCTAAGCCCTAGAACTCAAGCACAGAGAGTTACCTTACTCTGTTACAGCTTGTGGTTTTCCCTACCCTGTCTAGTACCTGATCTAGCTAACTGGTTAACTAAGAATTCTCTATTGTTCACTTTGAACAATTCTTGATAATGGATATAGAAGTGATACAGAAATGATCTACCAATAGAATACAATACAGAAGAACAATGAGAGTGTAGAAAATGCAGTGAGGTATGCAGTGATCTTCTGTGAATGGAATGGAAAATGATGAACTTATTTGATGCTTGTCAATCTAGAACACTTTCTATCTTTTTGCCTGTTGAGTGTTGTGTCCAGTTGCTTCAGAATTGAGCTCTATTTAAACTTCAAACAGCTCTGCAAATCTCCCAGATTTTCAGCAAAAAACTTCCTATTTTGTATGCAACAGAGTTTGACTTCTTTAACATCTTCTCCAACGGTTGGATGATCACAATCTTCAGAGATTTTGTTGTGATCTTCCGTTTAAACACCTTGAGAAGCTGTCATCCAAGTCTGATTGATCACAGGATCAAAGTGTTCACCTATTTCCAAATCTGCATAAGTTCAGTTTAGGAAATAATCCTGCAAAACTTGGAAATAACATTTCCTGCAATATCAAAGTCAAACAGATGATATTCTATGTTCAAATGTGTTAGAATAATTTGTCTTTCATCATCTAATTACATTGAATCAAACATATGAAAGATAGAGAGGGAATCAGCTCAGAGAGCTTGCATAAAACTCCCCCTGAGAATGTTCACACAGGTTAAACAGTTTCAAGGCCTTGAAAGTATTTTCAAGCCTCTAGGAACTTATTCAAGGCTTTGAAAGCTGGTTCAAGGCCTTGAAATAGCTGAACTATTCCAAGCCTTGCACAACCTGATCTTACAATCTCCCCCTTGATGAAAGACAAAACCAAATTATGTTTGACCCTTAGTCTCTGCGAAAAAATACTGGTTAGCTCACAATTTATAATAACATAGTCATTCCAAAAAAAATCCAACTTGTTTAAATTACCAACAGAAATTAAAGAGTTCAGAAAATAGCAAATAACACCTAAGAGTAAAAACTAAATCCTAGAATTTCTCCCCTTTTTGACTTTCATCAAAAAGATAGAAGATGTTGGATCAAGTGTCTGGAAAATTTTGAAAACTTAAAGAAAAACTTTAAGAAGAGAGAATGGGGAAGAAAGAGTAGGCAAGATTAAGGGTTTGGATCTTCATATCCATCTTGATATCCTTCCTCTTTCTCACTGTCTTCTGCATCAGTCTTGTCTTGCACTTCCTGTTCCTCTTCATTCTCACTAGCAACAGTTACTTCTTCAGTATTGTCCTTTGTAGCAGCGTTTGGAGGTTTCTTTTTCTTCTTCAAAGTAATCAGCAGGTCATCTGAGTCAGGGCTATTGACTTCGTCTCCTTCCTGTGAAGCTTGTTTTGCCACCTGCTTTCCTTTATCTGAGACTGGAGCAACTTCTTCCTGGTTTGAATGTTCACTAGGTAGATCTTTGTCAGAGTCTCCTTTCTTTTGACCTTCATCATCCTCAGGAACATCAAGAAAAGTCATGCTTCTTAAGATGCTTTCCACCATGTACTTGACTTGCCCCATATGGGATTCAAGTCCATAAACAGTTGCTTTGATGTCCTCCAAATCCAATTCCATACCATCAATTCTCTGATTGTCTGTACCATGAGAAGTATGACTTGAAGTGGGAGTCAAGGTCTTGGGCTTAAGAAACTTCTTTGCACCCAGTTCTTCTTCAGTCAAGTCTGAGTATAACTTCCAGGTTTTTTCCTTAGTCTTTACCACTCCAATCTTCTCAAAAGCTTTCTCATTAAGCATTCCAAAACCAGAAGTAACTGATTCCTCTCCACTAGTTGGAATCTCAAAGTGTTCAAAGAACAAAGTGAGCAGATTAGCATAGGGTAGAGGGTGTTTTATTTGACTGGTAAGGCTGAAGAGCATATGTTCAATCACTAGTTTGGGAAGATCAATCTCATAGCCATGCATAACCAGATACATAATGTGCAGCATCCTTTCAGTTACTAATTCTCTAGAGTGCTCTCTGGGAAAAATACACCTAACCACAATGGTATGAAGGACCTTGACTTCAACATTCAACACAGAATGTGTTAACTGTTTGGCTGAGGAGGAGATGTTTGGAAGAAAGAACTCATCTTTGGCTAGCTTCAGGGTTTCTGACTTTGGTGGATGGTTGCTAGTGTCATATCTCTTTGGACAGCCTAACACATTGGCAAATTCAAAGTGGTCCAACTCAATTTCTATCCCAGCAACTCTAGATTTTATCACCAAGTGTGCATATCTCTTAACTTGTGTCAAATTCAGATAGAAAATTCTGGTGAGTCTAGGATAGGCTAACTCTTTAGGATTCAACATGACCCACATAGAAATTTTCTTCAACATAGAGATGCACTTAAGTTTCATGTGTTCCACCATATGCATATTGATCATACTACAGAAACCAACAGATCTGGAAGCAAAACCATCTAACCACTGACCTTTAGAGATGTTTGAGACAAACCAAGTCTCATCAGGAGTAGTGTTCTTTGTTGAGGCCTTTGAATAGATCTGCAAGGCCTTCTCCAAGTGACCTTCTGGCTGTTCTTCTGTCACCTTTCCCTTCCCTTTTTTCTGCTTGAGTTGCTTTCTTATTCAGCTTTTTTGAACTAGTAGACTCTGTTTCAAGTTGCTTCTCTGTAACAGATTTCTCTTTCTCCTTTTTCTTCTTTTTTGAGGAGGAAGTTGTAACCTTCTTGACCTTCTTCTTAGATGGAGGAAGATCTGGAACAGCCTCTGCACTAGGTGTTCGGGAGCTTGAGTCCCCACTGACTTCTTGAACTTCATCCACTGCTACTTTTCTTTTCTTCTCTGAAGCAGGTTTCGATCCTCCAGCCATCTTGATTCTGTCTGAGGCTCTCAATGTGCTCATTAGGGTTTGGGATAAGAATAGAGAGAGATGGAATGATACGGAGTGAAGGAGAAGAGAAGAAGATAAATACTGAAAGAGTTTGAGTTTCAAAAGGAAACTAGTATATCTCTGATCTCAAAAGATTTGCAATAATCAGAGAGAATTCAAATATTTATGCCGTTGGAAAATAAATATTAGACTACTATATTTGGATAAAAAGAATTTCTGAAAAAGGTAGGGGCTATATTAGGCATATATCTACAGAGATATCACCCAACACAGAAAGATCCATGTTTATTGACTATCGGTGTAGCAGACTTATTTTCAAGGCTTTGAAAAGGTTTTCAAGGTCTTGAAAAACTGTAACACTGCAACAGATAAAGATCACGGTTTTGAAATGATTTTCAAGGCTTTGAAAATTAGTTCAAAACTTTGAAAACACATTCAACTCACCTTGCTTACCTGATGCTCCCCCTAAACCAATGCATCTTTATTTAGCATTCCCAATTCCAATCTCAGAGCTGAGAATCTTTCATTTGCTAATGGTTTAGTGAAGATATCTGCAATTTGCATATTAGTAGCAACAAATTCAAGAACAATATCACCTTTCTCAGCATGATGTATGATGAAATGGTGTCTGAAATCAATGTGCTTGGCTCTTGAATGTTGCACTGGATTCTTAGTAATTGAAATTGCACTAGTGTTATCACACTTAAAAGGTATGATCCTGAAATCAAATCCAATGTCTCTTAGCTGTTGAGAAATCCATAGTAATTGTGAGCAACATGCTCCTGCAGCTATATATTCAGCTTCAGCTGTTGATAGAGCAACTGAATTCTGTTTCTTGGAATGCCAACTGATCAAAGATGATCCAATAAATTAGTAAGTTCCTGAAGTGCTTTTCCTATCAAATTTGTAACCCGCAAAATCAGCATCTGAAAATCCATGCAATAAGAAGTTAGAATGTCTTGGATACCAAAGCCCTAAGTCTTTGGTACCATTAAGATATCTGAATATTCTCTTCACAGCAGTCAAGTGTGATTCTTTTGGATCAGCTTGAAATATAGCACACATACATACACTAAACATAATATCTGGTCTGCTTGTTGTAAGATAGAGTAATGATCCAATCATACCTCTATACTCTTTCACATTGACATTCTTACCAGATTCATCCTTATCTAAGGACAGTGTAGAGCTCATAGGAGTCTTTGCTTCCTTACTTTGAGCCATGCTAAATTTGCTTAACAAGTCTATTGTGTACTTGCTATGATGCAGAAAGATTCCCTTCTTCAATTGATGTATTTGAGGTCCTAGGAAGAAATTCAGCTCTCCCAACATGCTCATTTCAAATTCCCTGCTCACAAGACTTGAGAACTCTTTGCACAATTGATCATTAGTAGCTCCAAACAAGATATCATAAACATATATCTGAACTACAAGCAAGTCTTTCTCATGAGTCTTTATGAAAAGAGTCTTGTCTACTAAACCTCTTTTCAAATCATTTTCAAGCAAAAACTTTGACAGTCTTTCATACCAAGCTCTGGGAGCTTGTTTCAAACCATAGAGAGCTTTGTCAAGTTTGTAAACATGATCTGGAAACTTGTCATTTTCAAAACCAACTAGTTATGCAACATAAACTTCTTCTTGTAAGTAGCCATTCAAGAAAACACACTTTACATCCATTTCAAAAATTTTCATGTTCTTGTGAGATGCAAATGCAAGCAAAATTCTAATTGCTTCTAACCTGGCAACTGGAGCAAAAGTTTCCTCGTGATCAATACCTTCTTCTTGGTTGTAACCTTGAGAAACTAACCTTGCTTTGTTTCTGATCACTTTGCCACTTTCATCCAACTTATTTCTGAACACCCATCTGGTACCAATGACAGACTGGTTTGTAGGTGGAGGAACCAGATTCCAAACCTTGTTCCTTTCAAACTCATTGTATTCACTTTGCATAGAAATGATCTAGTATGCTTCTTGTAATGCTTCTTTCACAGTTTTTGGTTCTACAAGAGAGATAAAAGAATTAAAAGCACATAAGTTCGTCAACTGTGATATAGTTTGTGTACCAGTGGTTGGATCTGAGATGATATTGTCAACTGGATGAGATGAGAGCTATTTGAATCTCTTTCTTGGAGACCATGGTTCAGGTTCTCCATAGATCTTCTCTGGTCTTGAAGTAGTGGCTATGTCACTTGTATCCTTCTGAGCATCTTTTTCAAGGCTTTGATGCTTATTTTCAAGGCCTTGAGCACCATTTTCAAGGTCTTGAAAATGTCTTCTGAATTTCTTCTGAGCCTTTCTTGAATCCTAGTGGAGTCTCACTCTCTTCCTCTGATTCATGCTTGTTCAAATTTAAGTCTGCAAAACTTTCACTCAAAGAACCATCATAGCTTTCATAAAAAGTAACATGAATGCTCTCTTCAACCAATTTGGTTCTTTTATTGTAAACTCTATAAGCTTTGCTATTCAGAGAGTAACCAAGAAATATAGCTTAATCACTTCTTGCATCAAACTTACCAAGATTGTCTTTTTCATTGTTGTGGATAAAACAAGTACATCCAAAGGGTCTGAAGTATGAAATATTTGGCTTCCTCCCTTTGAATAGTTCATAGGGGGTCTTCTTCAGAGAATGGAAGGTTCCGGTCGGTTTTGTGTTACCTAGGGCTAGGTGGCTTATTGAAATTTTAGAGGCATGGGTTGTTGGGGTTTCACCCCAGCATTTCTTTGAGTCCGAGGTTTGTGTCATGGCCCTTTGTCTATTCCGGGGGCATCTGACAGACATCACTCAGCGGCTTTTTATCTATTTTCAGTCTAGATTTGAAGAGCAAAACTGCAAGTCCGCGGGCCATAGTTTCTTACTCATGCACCTAACCAAGAAGTGCGGCGCGACCGTCACAGACAGTGAGAGAGAGCTCATGCCCCGAGCCCCCGAGAGCATATGATAAGATCCTGAACCCTTTGCCAGAGGTAGTTGTGATGGAGGCGGGGACAAGTTCCCGAGCTCCTCGAGGTAAGACTAGGAGGGGAGCTGCTCCGTCGTGTGCTCCCACATCTTCAGCTCCCACCTCTTCGGTCCCCGCGCCGACCATGCCTCCCCTTGTCAGTGACCCTGGCCAGCCGAGTGTGTCCTTACAGGATTTGATGAGAGAGCTGCGGTTGACTAGGGCCATGACACTCTCACGCCAGGATAGGGCCACTGAACATATTGCGGAGATGAGTGCTAGACAGTTTGAGCACTATCGCAGTGGCATGCGTCGCTTAGGACAGGGGATACGGCAGGTGAGTTTGCATCACCATAAACAGGACCAGTAGATAGAGGCATTGTTCACCCATGTAAGATTTCCGAGAGAACAGTGGACGAGTGGGGAGGAGGCATTCCATGGTGCCTATGAGTATCAGTCTGATGAGTATTCCGGAGACCAGGAGGGCTAGGACGACGAGGAGTCGTCCGAGTAGACTTACCGCCCCCTGCATTTGAATGTTGAGTCTTCTTTCTCTATATCTGCATTCGTTGAGGACAACGACGCGTTCAAGTGTGGAGACGTTTTTTCAGCCTTCATTAGCAAGTCCGTGTCTGCATTCACCAGTAGCATATAGTTTGTGTGTGTCGTATTGTGAGTTAATACTTGTGGTCCGTGTCGTGTTATATATTGTTCGTATCGTCTCGTGTTTAGTTAATATTTTCATTTATTATTGCACGTTTTATTAATTGAGTCCACCTACCCAAATTGAGTTAGTTTGAGTCTTCTTTGGCGGCTGGCCTTGCATATAGAGTTAGGATAAATATAATAAAAATACAAAAAAATTAAAAATTTGAAAAAAAATGAAAATATTTGAGAAAGGGCAATCATAGGAAGCTTAAAACTTGGTAACATCTAGGAGTGTGAGATTTTAGGCATAGGGCGTGATTTGCGACCGAGAGTGACAATGTGAGTTCCCCCTAGTACGTATGGAGAGACTTTATTTACGGGAATGCATGCCTATTTTAATACAATTAATTGATTTTCAAATCTAAAGTGTGTGTCTTGTTTTCTTACAAGAGTTGAGCTAGGTGTGAGCTAAACAAGCCGAATGTTCATGTGTACGTCTTAGGTAGTCGCCATCCCGCCTCGTAGTGGCACACAGAACAGTTGTGCGAGGATGCGTATTAGAGCACTCATTGCTTTTAGATCTCACCTTGTAGGGCCACTAGAAAACCCGCTTTGAACATTCGATTATTTGATAACCTTTTGACATAGGGTGACGATTCTTGGCTTTCATCATAGATCGTTTAGAATCACCGCTTTAGTGCGTCACGAGGGAGTTGTATTTGAGGGGGGTTCGATGAGGGAGAGCTTTTTTTCACATATTTGTGAGTTCTACATGATCGCATGTGCTTCATTTGATATTTTCGAGGGGATGCGAGGGTGAGTGAGTAGGCTTGAGCACTTCAGTGTGGGGGTGGTCCATGTCATTACACCATGGATCACAAGTGTGGAGAATCGTGAGTGCGTGACATCTAATCCGTACGAAAATGGGGTTGGTTGATTTTGATTGGTGGGTCGTGCTAGGTATCGTTTCTTTTTATCATGGTGTAGGAGGATCGGTTGGATTAGGCTCAAAACTTACATCTATTTGACTACTTGAGAGGGGACATGGCTATATTCTAGTGTGGGGATGTCGACTTTTGACTACGGACATTGAGATTGAGCTTTTGACGACTCCATCCCCATACATGTACTTGGATTTGTTTGAGGCTTTGTTTGGTAGCACCGTGTATTTCATTGAGTTAGGGGGAGATGAATTTTACTTGTGATATATATTCATTGGATCGTTTGCTTCCTCCCCTTAACGTATTTGCTTGGCTTAACTTTTGGAAGACCACTCGAGTATATTTTTTGCGACATTTTTGGATATTGAGAGAGATATGAAAAAAAAAAGAAAAAAAAGAGAGATGAGGTAAAGGAATAAAATTTGAGCTTAACGAAGAATGAGTGGTGGAAGCGACTACTTCATTGACGGCGTTATTCATTTCATGCACGTTTCATGACGGTGGCCACGGAGATCGTTATTGTACCGGGGTTTGAGGGGATCGAGGGCCGGAGACGGTGAGTTTCGGGTTGCGGACCTATCATCGTGGTGAGGGTGTGGGAGATGTAGGTTTTTACGTGAGAATGTGATGCTTAGGACTTTGTACTACATGATTATCCTTTTGTCCTTAAGCCTCTACATTCTAACCCGTTAGTGGAATATGAGCTCGGACCGTGAATGTGGCTTAGCCTAGTGTAGCCTCTTATTTTTTGGCACACGTGAAGAGGTAGACTGTTCTTGTACTTAGTAAAGTTAGGCTTTCTATACTAACTAGGGGAAATTCTTGTTGTCAAGTTTAGTTGCAATTCACACCTTGTCCCTAGATTTTTCATCACTCCATGAGAACCGTTTTGAGCTAATTGAGATTGCCCGATATCACCATAAAAAGATAAAAAGTTTGTGTTTGTGTACATATGTGTTAATGTAGGATCGAGTCTGGATTGCATTGCATCATCTAGTTGTAGTGTTGAGTCGTGTATTCGTTGATAATTAAGGTTAGTATGCAACGGTAAGTTGAAAAGTATGCAATGGTCTTGGTTGGGATACTTGACTCGTGAGTGGAATTGAGAAGTGAAAGAGTTGGTCGGTTTTGAATTGTTGCTCGGGACGCGCAAAAGGTAAGTGTGGGGATATTTGATAACTCCATAATTGGAGTTATATTCTTATGTGATTCCTTATCTTTTCGCTTGTTTTCGATGCAGTTTTAGGAATTTTAGACCAAATCTTGTGAAAATAAGCATGTTTGAGCTTTTGAACGTCATTGTTGAATCCATGCACTTTTTGCATTGATTTTATGATATTTTATCACGTTTGATCTTCCGGTATGTTTCTCGTGTTGTGGTTTTCAGGAATTGGGAGCTCGGGACGTTGCATTGGAGCAAGAGTGAACTTTGGAAAAGTAGGAGGCTCAAAGGAATGCTCGGGAGTTGAAGACGAAGAGGAAGAAGAGCAAGAAGGTGAAGGGAAGAGTTGCAACTCAGATTGTGATCTTACAAAGTGATCTTACACTGTGATCTTACACTTGTCCATAATGTGATCTTAGAATGTGATCTTACAAAGTGATCGTACGATCACCTTGCACTTAGCAAAAATTTCAGCAGCAGTGATCTTACAAAGTGATCTTACGAGTGATCGTACGATCACCCTCCTTATCAGATTCGTTTGGGGTTTTTGTGCTATTTTTTAATAGTTATGGTTAAAAAAATCGTTCCTAAACTATTAGAGAGGGTTAGGTACGTTTTTGGAGGAGACCTAGCTATTTGGGAGCTTACTTTGGAAGCTTTGGAGCGTGTTGGAGATCGAGAAACTCTATCGTTTGGATTCTTATCTACTTCTCTTCTCTAGATTTTGTTACATGATCATAGAACTCATTGTTTTGATCATATCTTGTAGTAGCTAAGCACTTTATTCAGGATATCTAGATGGTAGCTAGGGTTAAACACCGGTTTGGTGGTTTATGGATCATATTTCATGCGGTTAGCTTAATTGGATGTTCTTCTTATTTAGACATGCTTGATTTTATGCTTATTTCTATCATTCGTATTTTATGACGTCACAATAGGGTTGATTATAGGTAGAGAATGCTTGAGGAATCGATATTTACTACCCGAAACGTGAATCTTGCACTAGCTGTATCTAAACTAGAGGAATCGGTTTAGTTGACTAAGAACTAAGAGTAGAACATGAAATCTTAATGCATGTTTAGATGTATGTATGCTAGAGGAATCAGATATATGCCCCTAAACATAGTCTTTGGTTGAGGAATCTTCAAAGTAGTGTTGCTTGTTTGGCTAAGTAGAAGACATCTGTGTTATATGAACGTAAACTATTAACGGTAATTGCACCCTAGTGATCCCGAAAGATATGCTGAACTTTATCATTCATTAGTAAATCAACAATCATTCTTTGTTAATCGATCAATCAACCGATTAATTGAGACACTCGTCTTTTATTTTAGTAATATTAGAAAAATCAAATTAACTTGCGAGCCCACATAAGGTTAAGCAACTATAATTAATTTAAATGAAGTCTCTTAGGATCGACAGCCCGAATTTACCGGATATTACTACACACGACAGTCGTGCACTTGCGGTTGGATCGTGTCATTCGGCACTTCCTCCCATCCAATGCTTCTCAGGGTGACATCCCTATGCTAGCATGGTAGTTGTTGCTATAAGATAATTCGATAAGTGGTAAATTGTCCACCCATGAACCTCCAAAATCCAAAATGCCAGCTCGTAGCATGTCTTCCAACGTCTGAATCATCATTTCAATCTGTCAATCCGTAGCTGGGTGAAATGTCATGCTGAACCTTAGCTCGGTACCCATGGTGTGACGACCCCTCACACGTTTATAATAAAAATATCCATTAACGGTATAACTCACGGATTATTATCATCCAGTCTGGCATTTCCAGACATCCAAAACTCAACCAGCAGAACACACAGTCATCCGAAATAATATTTTTAATCAACTTTCTAAAAATCTTGTACGTGACTAAATTTAATAAATAGTTACACCATCTCGTCAAAAATGACAACTTTTATAAATATCTGTCCAAAACAGTTAATTACAAAAAATTGCTAAAAACGGCTAAAAACAACTACTTTAACTAAAAATCAATTTTTTGGTAACTACTCCGCGATCCAGTTGCGCTCCAGTTCAACCTATAAAACAGAGGGGTGAGCCAAACAGCTCAGCATGTACCGCCTAACCACTGACGTAAAAATCTAAAAGTCAATTAAACTGCACCGGCTATACACACAATCATATAGCACGAATCACAAAAATAACATGATTTATCACCCAATAATCACTAAATATAAAATGATGAAACAACAACAATATATTCACAGTATACCGTTGTAGATAGTGCTTTCTGAGCTGACAGATCTTGGCCACGTGGCAACCATCCAGCACACCATATTGTGCTCCACACACACTGGATCACCAGCCGCGCTGATCCATGTGCGGGCTGCGAGACAGGGCCCTCGCATACCACTGCACGGGACTTGTAGGGACTTAGTGGTTTGGAGGCTAGAGTAAGTCCTGTCGCGTGCGAGCCAAGCCCGCGCGCGACCTTTAGTAACTGCTTTGAGAGATTTATGGCACGAGCTCCATAAACCCGGTCAATCCGGTCAAACCCGGTCAACCCCATAACGGTTCCGGTATTCGCGCATAACGTGCTGTAACAGTCCCTATATACACGGACGAACGTGCCGTTGTGGTTAAGCTAATTAAGCCGCCATTGATGGGCGCATTAACCACACTGCAACGGTCACATTCTCCGTTATATATAGGACGTTAACCTTTCCATACAAAGGAGGACACACCAGACATACGCGGAAGCTCTGCCAAACCACTGTCTCTCTCTCAGACATTACTACTGCCTTACTCTCTCCCTACACACAACCTTACTCTTCCGGTGCCATTCCCGATCCTCTACTCTTGGTGTACACAGAGTTCTCCCTGCCGGAATCTCTTGTGCACATTTTGGTGAACCTGACGTGAACTTACCATTACAAGCAACCATGTCTCAGGAGGATGATGTCAGTAACAGATCGCCTTCCACCGAGGCCGCCTCGGGAGAGGAGATCCGTCGTACTCCTACGACTACCGGTGAAGCTCCGACGCTAGAGACCTTGGACGCCACCATCCAGAGTCAGGGGAAGGCTCTCAAAGCTCAATCTGCGCAGCTAGAACGGATCATGGCTGTCTTGGGGACTCTTGCTCCAAACCCTGCACCAGCCACCGCCGTCTCTCAGGGAGGAGGAACCTCTACCACTCAAGGACTGGGAGTGTCAACCACACCACCCAACCCCAATCTGCAAACTCCACCGGCGACTACGCAGCTACCCTCAATTCAAGGGTCAACAGCTCAAATGTTGCCTCTCACCGCTCATACTCCTCAGCCTCCGGCTTTGGTACCTAATATGGCCTCGCAGTATCCCTTGCCTCCTCCAACGGCAATCTGGGGTAATGTGAATGCACAATATGTCCCTAGTCCTCCCGCGGCATATGTGTCGCCTCCGCCTGCAGCAACCCCTCCTTCTGCTACCGAGAGAAACACTCCAGAGTGTATGACGTTGCTGGAACGGCGCATAGACACCATTCTGGCTCACCAATCATTCGCGGATACCATCATCCCGAAGCTAGACAACGATCCGCCTATCCCACGAGAGATATATCTCATGCCTAACCCTGTTGGGTACAAGGCTCCTAAATGGGACAAGTTCGAAGACGTCAATGGGAACGCTCATGAACATGTCATGCGTTTTATTGATGTGATGGGGCCGTATGGAGCCGATCCCAAATTGTTGATGCGCGAGTTCCCGAAATCCTTGGGGAACGTGGCTTACAAGTGGTACAGGACGTTGGAAGCCGAGTCCATGAAGACTTGGGACGATATGGTCCAAAAGTTCTACACCAAGTTCTTCCAGATGGAGTAAAAGGTGACGATGATTCACCTCTCGCGGATGTATCAGTAACGCGAGGAGGACGGAATAACCTTCATCAAGAAGTTCAGAGCCAAGTCCTTGGAATGCAAAGATGTGATGCTTGAAAGTAGACTCGTAGAGATATGCCTGCAATGAATGCGAGATGAGTACAAAGGTATGCTTATTAACCTGCAAACGCCTACGTTTTCAAAACTAATCGAATGCACGAAGAACATCGAGCCTATAGTGGAGAGGCAGAAAAAGAGAAACGCTCCTGAGCGATCCTCGGGCGGTACTACTTTCAAAATCGGGAGATTCAGCTACAAGAGGGGACGCGAAGCTGAAGTAAATACGGTCTCACCCCAAAAGCAGGCGAAGATTGTGAACTTTGATGCACCACCTTTGCCATGTTCGGTGGAAGAAGCAAGCGACCTCTGCAGGCAATGGCGCAAGGACGGTGTCCTACCGCCGCTCGAGAGGGCACCCTCCAAGGAGATGGTGAGGGACCCGAAGTGGTGTGAATACCACGGCAAGATCATGCATCCCATGGCGGACTGCAAGAAGCTTAGAATTGTGTTCAGCAAAAGATGAAGAATGGCGAACTTATTGTCAGCGACCAAAGGCAGGATGTGCACAGCAATCCACTCCCTGCCCATGCGGAGCAAGAATCGAAAGGCAAAGAGGTCGCTATGATCTCGATTGTGGATCTTGAAGAGGTCGCAGAGGATGGTCTACCCATCATTGCCAAAATCCATGATGATGAAGACTACAGCATAGACACGGAGGACGAGCGTGCCGACCGGATGAAGAGGTCGCACGGCTTCAGCAGGTTCTTCGACGAGATGAACTTCTCAGAAAAATGTCGGACGGAGATGACAAAAGCGATCTTAAGGATAGCAGAAAATTACGAGGAGGATCTCGTAGTCTCCAATGGGAAAGTCATTAGGGAGTCTCGCTCTACAGAAAAGATCATAACCTTTTCCACCAGCGACAAGAAGACAGATGCGAGCCACCAGAGGCCTCTGTATGTGACGGCTATCATCAATGGCGTCGAGTTCAAAAGAGCGTTCGTCGACGGAGGAGCAGCGGTTAACGTTGTTTCGCTCCACACATTGAAGTTAGCAAGGATCCCAGAGTACAAGATTGTCAAGCGTCCATCCCCGTTGATGGGATTCGGAAGCGACTCCAGAATGACGATAGGATGGATCTGCCTGGGTATCCAGATCGGCAAAATCAAGTGCTCAGCGATGTTCTATGTCACAGACGCGAACACTACGTATCACATGATCATAGGTCGAGCCTGGATTCATCGCTTTGATGCTGTCCCTTCAACAGCTCACCAAGTGATGAAAGCTATTTGGAATGACAGAATAGTCGAGATACCGGCTTCGACGAATCCATTCAACATGGATGAAGCGCATCTCAGTGAGGCGGTGTGGTTCACCGAGATGGCAGATGAGCAAACACCGGGACCATTCAACCCCACTCCTTTACCCCTATGGGAAGATATCAAAGATCAGTCACCTGCGAGAGTGATGGTGACAAGGGAGGATGCCAAGGAAAAGCCGCCCACGCGAGAAGAAGCGTCGCGGATTGCCTACCAGCGAAAGAACGTGTACACTCTGAAGAGAATAGCAAAGTATGATCCTGAAGGCATGGAGATAGAGAGTTTCTACGCCAACGGGAAGAAATGCTATCGAATATGAAGGTGCGCAGGGGTGTCCCCACACGGGCATGGGGATATCCCTGAGCAAATCAACCAAATCGAGCAGGTTGCGGACACAGAAAGACCAATGCCGAGCACTCTAGAAGAGAAACTCAAAGAAGCACGCGAATGCATGGAAGACAAACCCAGACCGCAAAAGCAAGAGCTGAAGGAGGTATTCCTAAGCCCGAACGAAGAAAAGAAGAGGCCGGTCTTTCTATGTGCGGACCTCACAAGCGAAGAGGAGGAAAGATTGCTACAGCTCTTGACCGAGTACAAGGACGTGTTCGCATGGGAATATGATGAGATGCCCGGTCTGGACACGAGCATCACCATGCATCGGTTGGACGTGATTTCGGGGTCCAAGCCGGTAAAGCAGAGCATAAGAAGCTTCAGGCCGGAGCTCAACGTGAAGATTAAGCAGGAGATTGTCAAACTCCTGGATGCCAAATTCATAGAGCCGAATCACCATCCCACATGGCTGGCAAACATTGTGCCAGTGGTAAAGAAGAATGGACAGCTTCGCATTTGCGTGGATTTCCGGGATCTCAATCGTTTCTGCCCCAAGGAGGATTTTCCGCTCCCCAACATTGATCTACTTATTGATTCGACAGCGGGTCATCGCATGTTCAGTTTCATGGACGGCTTCAGTGGGTACAATCAGATCAAGATGGACCCTGAAGATGCACGGAAAACCGCATTCATCACCCCAGTGGGAGTATTCAACTATACGGTGATGCCTTTTGGTCTCAAAAACGCAGGTGCAACTTACCAGCGGGCCATGATGGCCCTGTTCCACGACATGATGCACAAGGAAGTGGAATTCTACGTGGATGACCTGGTTGTTAAATCCAAGGAGGAGGCAGACCATCTGGCGGATTTGCGGAAAGTGTTCAACAGATGCAGACGCTTTCAATTGAAGATGAACCCCATGAAGTGCGCATTCGGGGTAACATCAAGAAAGTTCTTGGGATGCGTGGTGCATCGCCAAGGAATCGAGCCTGACCCTGCGAAAGTATCAGCCATCACCGGCATGACTCCGCCACATAACCAGAGTGCCATGAAAACATTCTTAGGAAAGCTATCATATCTGCGAAGATTCATCCCAGCGATTGCCGAAATTACCTTCTGTTTCAGTGATCTTCTCAAGAAAGACGCCGTATACAGCTGGACTCCGGAGCACAAAACTGCGTTCGGGAAACTAAAGGAGCTGCTGACATCTTCGAAAGTAATGATCGCACCTCATCTAGGATCACCGCTTTGCTGTATCTGACGTCAACAAGGAAGTCTATAGGAGCTCTTCTGGCTCAGGAGTATGAGGGTCAAGAAAGGCCCATCTACTATATCTCTCGCATTGTGCAACCCGCAGAATCAAGGTACACAGACATCGAGCGTCATTGCCTTGCTTTATTCTTCGTAATAGAGAAGCTGAGACACTACTTCGCTTCGCACAAAGTGGTGGTGGTCACAAAGAGTGATCCCATACGATATCTTCTGACTCATACCGCTCCTGGGGGAAGATTGGCAAAATGGTATATGACCATCTCCCAATATGACGTCACATGCGTGCGACCGCGGGCGATCAAGTCGCAGGCGGTGGCGGATTTGCTGGCACAGTTCCCCGATAACAGTCATGAGCCAGTGATTGAAGAAGAATTGGAGGGACCTGAAATCTATGCAGTTGAATTGCCCTATTGGACGCTCCATTTTGACGGCTCGTCAACAAGGAAAGGTGGAGGCATCGGGATAGTCTTGACCGAACCAGATGGGGAGGTCATACAGATGTCCGAAAAGCTTGACTTCGCAGTCACCAACAACGAAGCATAATATGAAGCCCTCATTGCGGGGCTTCGCGCAACAAAAGCTTTGGAAGTAAGCAATCTGACGGTTATGGGGGACTCCAAGCTAATCGTCAAACAAGCCTCGGGCGAGTACGGTTTTAAGGAGATAAATCTACTGTCCTACCGGACCTTGGTACAAAAACTGGTGCAACAATTCTGCGACGTTAGGTACGAGCACAAGCTTCGAGCGGACAACAAGCATGCTGACGCTTTAGCTACCTTGGGATCCAAGGTCAACACGGACAAATGTCCTGCAAGGATCTCGATTGAAGTGCGAACATCCTCGGCGTTGACAGAGGACGCGTGCGATGACGAACGCATGGACGATGCGGATTGGAGAAAGTCAATCTTACGGGCCATCGCAGAAGGCACGAGCAGTGAGAACTGGGCATCCACAAAGGGATATTGCATACATGACAACACCCTCTATTACAAGGGCCCTGGCGGAATACTTATGCGATGCGTCTCTGAGCAATAAGGACAGCTGCTATTAGAAAAGATTCACCAACATGCTTGCGGGGAAAGTGAGGTGTCAATCTATCGGAAAGCTCAGAGATATGGCATCTATTGGTCGGACATGTCAACGGCCGCAGCACTGATACAAGGAAAGTGCGAGAGTTGCGCACTGATCAAAGACTCTTTACTCATTGCTCTGACCGACGATGATGCGGATTGGAGGAAACCACTCTTTGATTTTCTCACCCAGGGTACTGTTCCCGAGTCAAGAAAAGAAGCTGAGAAACTAAGGAGGAAAGCATCCCGATATGTGGTGCAAGAAAATCTGCTTTGGCGAAGGGGCCATGAAGGTAACTTGCTGCGATGTCTAGACAGCAGGGAAGCACAAGAAGTAATGGACCTTTCTCACCAGGTGGAACATCAGGGAGGTGCGAAATTATGCAAACAACTACTCTCGATTGGATATTTCTGGCCCACTATGGAGGCTGATTGCCGCACCAAAGTACGACGCTGCCAGGAGTGTCAATTTAAAGGTAATCTAGTGCACTCTCCTGCTGTAGATCTACATTCATTGGGAACACCATGGTCGTTTCACACATGGGCTCTGGATTTTATTGGTCCCATTCGACCAACCTCGCACGGGAATCACTTCATTCTCACCGCGACTGAGTTGTTCACCAAGTGGGTAGAAGCGATACCGCTGAAGACGGCAAATGCGCTAGCTGTGGTCCATTTCATCCAAGAAAGCATCATATGCAGGTTCGGAATTCCCAACACCATCCTTTCGGATAATGGCACTCCTTTTGTTAATCGCCAGGTGGCTGCGAAGCTAGCAGAATACAACATCAGGCAGATATGCTCCACCCTGTACTACCCGAAGGGGAATGGGCAAGCAGAAGCAACCAACAAGACGATGTTGAGAATTTTGAGCAAGATGGTCGCAGATGACCACAAGAAGTGGGCTGATTCTTTGAGCATAGCCCTGTGGGCTTATCGGACTTCTCCAAGGACACCCACAGGGGTTTCACCATTCCTTTTATGATATGGAGCTGAGGCTGTGGTACCTGCGGAAGTAAAGGTTAACTCTACAAGATTGGCTTTCCATGCATTGTACGACAATCAACGCAACCATGACTTAGTCCTGCTAGAAGAAAAGCGGGAGCAAGCTAAAAGGATCAACAAACGATACCAAGAAAGGATCGCTCGTGCGTACAATAAAACAGTCCAACGTCGAGATTTCGCAGTTGGAGATTTGGTCTTGCGCGCATCTGACCATTGCATGCGAGAGGCGGCTCACCCAAAATTCGCAGCCAATTGGGAAGGACCCTTTGAAGTCACAGAAGTCTTTGACAGTGGCTACTGCAGCATACGGAGGTTACACGGAACAACCTCAACCCCAAGCTCAGTCAACATGCGCTGGATTAAGAAGTATTATCCTTAACTTCTCTCATTATATGCGTTATATTACAATGTTGCTTTATGCTCTGTATGGCTATGATTCGCACATCTTCTCTCCCATATGAGAGAATTGTAATCTCGTCTCTCCTATATGAGAGTTCTATAATAAAAGACTTCTCCCAAATGAGAAGAACTTTATGCTTCTAGCTGTCTTTATTGCTTCATTTAGTTCATTATTACTGTTAACAAAAGCCTATCTGCCGTGATAGCAGCCCATGCAAATGCGATCTTAACTGATCTTTTTAAGCCTATCTGTCACGATAGCAGCCTATGCAAATGCGATCTTAATTGATCTTCTAAGCCTATCTGCCACGATAGCAAATCATGCGAATACAATCTTAACTGATCTTTTAAGCCTATCTGCAACGATAGCAGCCTATGCGAATATGATCTTAATTGATCTTTTAAGCCTATCTGCCACGATAGCAGCCCATGCGAAAACGATCTTAAGTGATCCCTTAAGCCTATCTGCCATGATAGCAGCTCATGCGAACATGATCTTAACTGATCTCTTAAGCCTATCTGAAACGATAGCAGCCTATGCAAATACGATCTTAAGTGATCTTTTAAGCCTATCTGCCACGATAGCAGCTCATGCGAACGTGATCTTGAATGATCTTTCAAGCCTATTTGCCAAGATAGCAGCACTATACAAATGCGATCTTAAAACGATTCTTAAGACTATCTGCCGCGATAGCAGCACTATACAAATGCGATTTTAAAACGGTTCTTAAGTCTATCTGCCATGATAGCAGCATTATGCAAAATTATCTTAAGTGGTCTACAAATTCCTATCTGTTAAGATAGCGCCTGCACTTGAATCTGAAGCAAATCACAAGCCTATCTGCCAAGATAGCAAAGCTGCGCAAGCACGATCTCGAACTATCTAAAAAGATATATGCGGATTTATACGGCAGATAGCAAATCATAAGCGACAATGCAAAGTGTGTATATAGCACTACAGAAGGCGAAATTTTCCAATACGCATGCGAAATTGTAATTTTTTGTAACAAGACAGCAAATCATACAAAGCGATTTATCATTATGAGTCAAAAGGACTTACAATTTATCTGTCTAGATAACAGCTTACAAGCGAAAAAGCTCAAATCAAGCTAATTACGCAGCCAACATGGCTTACAATGCATCTAAAAGGTAACTTACAAGCGAGAAGTTACACATCGGGGAAATCCTAACTGAAAAAGGATGGACCTAACGGTCCTAGCAGAAGCTATGCGATACAAAGGTCTGCGACCAAAGATTCGTAGCAAGTAAGGCGTTCCTGTGAGAAGATCAGCCCGCTACCCGCTATGTCTACAACCGCAAGACATGTGTGACGCTATGTCCAAGATCTTAGGATCTGACAAGGCCTATGTCTGATCAAGATATGTGCCAGAGGAACCACCTGTTCCGGCGTACGCGGCCGTGTAAAACAGGGGAGCAGTTATTCCTCGGGAAATGGGCTCCTTGTCCACGGAGACGAGCACATTGGCTCGCCACCCTGAGTTCAAGAACGGGGAGGCAAGACATTCTCCTCCGGGCATGCTGGAGGAGAATTCCGCCGTTCATTACGAGTCGGTAGCAAGGTCAGTACGGTGCTGCACCTCGCCGGGAGGCGGCCGGAAACATGACCTGCAAGCATAATAGACGAAGAAAATTCTTCGAGCAAACATGAGGTATTATCTGCATCTTCTTTATGATAGTTATAAAGATCAATAAGCCTTATGAAGCAGATCTTGGAAACTATTTCTATAGCACAAAGCACAAACTCAGGTTTCACAACTTGAAACTGCCATGAATCAACGAAAAACAAGCGTTGAAGCTAGCAGTCGTAAGGACTCACAGCAAACCACATTTTGGGATGAAGAACCCAAATAGCAAAAGGGCAGGGTTTATATAGACCTTGTGGAGACTCTTCAGTTGCAAAGATGAGTCAGCAGAATTTGAAAAGAGGGTAAGGATCAGTCACTTACGCCTTGAAAAGAGGTAACAATCAATTACCCTACTAAAGGCTACGACGATTCGGTTGCGTGTCCTAATTAATGACGGATGGTCATGATTCGGATGGACTTCCCGAGGAAAGCGTGCTTATCTAATGAGCAATTAGCGCGAAAATCAAGGCAGAATATCAATTGCTGACGTCATAAATTGATACGCACAGAGATATTCGAGCAAATCCCGGAAAGGGCAAAACGGGTATTTATATTCTTTTTGAAAAAAAAAGGGGGAGAAACCCTAGCAACATTACAATAATGTTTCAGCTACTTATCTGCTACTTTTCAAAATAAACCCTTGATCAAGGAGTCATGAGGAGTAAACTGACGGCTCAGATTTTCCACTTGCTCCACTTCTTGCTTCAATTGCTCGCATTTGACATTCATCTCATGAAAGAGCTTCACAGCCTCTTCAACCTTTTGCTTTTGCTGCTCTACCTTCTGCTTCTCAGCTGCGAGGTTTTGGTGGCCGCGTTTCAAAGTCACGGCCGCGCGAATCAGGGTAACTCTTTTGATAAGAAACTTGAAGCCCAGCTTGCCTTGAACTTTGGTGAGAAGATTTTGGCACATGCCAAAAAGCAATTCCGCGCTCTGAGGAGAAATGGTCGCAGGTGTGGCCGCGGACAGCTGCTCCAAAATCCAGATGGCTTCAGTCAGAAACAGCCTCCTGTCGAAGGGCCCTATCTCCAGAGACCTCGCAAATGATTGGGGGTAGGAGAGGCGCATCCGAACTAGCCAGTCCACGTCAGCTTGCTTCAACCCTAAAGCAATGTCAAAGCTAAGTTAGACTATCAAACTCGCAAATGAAGAATGTAAGATGCGAACAGCAAGTCACGACATACCAGTTCCTTCAAGGATCTCGCGCAGAGAAGGAATGCGCATTGCTGGGGTAGTTGAAGACTGTCCTCGTTCCATTGCCCTTCTACCAGCTGCGAGCTCTAACTCCTCATAGTTGGGGGGAAGAGTATAAGCCGCACCAGGTGCGATTGCAGCCCCGACCTGCGAACCCCAAAAGTTCCACGCATGAAGAGGTGCCGCAGGCTCAGTCATTGCCGGAGGCATGGCAGTAGCAGAAGTTGCAGCTTGATGAGGGATACCTTCAGGTGAGATAGCATCAGCAGCGTTCGTTCCTATTTCCTCAGCACCAGCATGGGCATATTCCTCCATTAACACAGTATCAGCCTCGGCATCATCAGAAAGTTCGATGACGTCCTCAAGGGGCTCTCCTGCATACTCAGCAGCTGCGACGGGCTCCTCGGTATGAGAACTCGGCACCGGGACATAGGACGCAGAAGGTTGCTTCCTTTGCTCCAACACAGTTTCATCAGCATTGCCTGCGATACAAAATACGATGGTGTGAGGTAACTTGTATCGTATGTTATCTTATTATCTTTCGTAAGCTAAGAACGAGCACCTCCACGCGAAGGTGGGATTGCAGCATCCTCGTCATATGCTAAGGACGTGTAACCTTTCCCTATTAATGTGTCTTCATTAAGAATGTCTTTAAGGTGAGCGTGACCTGGGACGCGAAGAAACCAGTCATGATTATGTTTGGGCTGTTAAGCCTAGTTCACGCATATCGCTCAAATGATTACCTGAGGGTTCACCGCACTTGCTTACTAGCCAACGGCGAATGTCAGATTTTGACACACCGTGCTTTAGCGCACCAACAATAACATCTCGATAAGTTACTGCGAGATTAAAAATCTCACCTTCATTGCCGCCTGCGATTTCTTCAAAATCTGCTTGGGCTTGCTCTAGAGCTGCCGCGTCTTCTTCTGGAGCCGCATCCTCCTCTTCAACTCGAGGAGCCACCTCTTTGGGAAACACATCTTCCTCATCAGTTGGACGCACTAGGTCGTCGACGTGTTGTTCTTCTAGGCTCCTCTGCTTCACACGCTCGAGCTCCTCCTCTTCTCGCTCTCTTCTCCTTTCATCAGCTTCCGCAGCTGTCCTCCTGGACTCGGCGAGAATGTCCTCGCTTATGGTTTCATCAGAAACACCAGAATGAGCACCCCTCTTCTGCCTCTTGGCCAAAAGGCCACTAATGGTCTCATCATCATCATCTGCGAAGAAACAATTTGTTCAAACCAGATTGCGAAAGAGTTAAGATAATGAGAAGAGAAGTACGATTGAGATACCTCCTGATTCTTCCTCATGTATCGCATCTCCCTCTCTGTCTCTGACATCTTCAATTCTTTCCTCTTCTTCATCTCCTTCTCTTGGCTCCTGCCTTTCCTCTTCTTCCTCCTGGCCGAACGGAACGAAGGTCTCCACTGCGAGCTCCTTCCGCGCTTTACCGGTCATGCGACCTTTACCTTTATCCCTGGCAGAAAGGGACCTCGCAGGAGAGGAAGTTGGAGCGCTTCTAGGGGAAGAAATTGTAATTCCTCTTTTCCTGGGCCTCTTCGCTCTTGGCGCAGCAGTCGCTGGAGGAGACGGATCATCTCTAGGGGGAGACAAGGCCGGAGTGTTGTCTATCAGTGAATCAGCAAAAGCATTCATGATCTCGCGAATCCTGGTCTCGACCGCGGGATCCATTCTCGACGCCAGTCGAAACGGATATCCTTGCCTTCTTGCAGTAACAATGGTGGTAACCAGCGATTTGGAACGCTCACCAGATGCAAACCTCCGCACATGGCACTACAGCAGGAAGCGTAGTATGAAGTTTTCAATATATTGAAGTAAAGAATCTTAGCGCATGCAAGAGAAGTTGCTTACCTTAGCAAAAGTTTCGCTATATCTGATGACATGCGAATCGCCTTTTCTAACCGCAGCGATCTTTTCATCTAGAATGATGGAGGGACATAGATGGTTCTCGCGATCCAGCAATGAATAGCAACCATATTCAGACTCGTCCAGGCTACAATTGGGACGAAAAGGGAAAGAATTCCTTTTGATCACAGGAGCTCTGCTTGGCTGAGAGATCGACTGCGTCTCAAACCTTGTCTGCTGGGCGTTCCAGTAAGCGAGCCAGTTTCTGGAACAGCCGCCTTCACGGTTACCCGCAGGTTGCTCGAAGGGAAGATTGCTCATCAAGATTGTTTTACACTCCTTAAACAATAAACGCTTGTAGCAGCCTCTGATGATAGACTGCGGCCAGATTGATGGTGCCACCGCATCGAAGCCGGATTGGGGAGAAACGCGAGTGGGATCAACATCCACGGTAATCCTCTCGTACCTCGGCGCGAGCTCACGAACATGCTCTGCGAGAGCAGGAAGGGAACCTCGCAGGCACCAGCAAAAGAATTCGCGATAACGCTCGTGGAAACGCTCTCCACCTTCGAAAAGGAGCTCTTCTGAGAAGGCAACACCCTTAGAAGGATACAGTTTTGGAAACCATCGCACGTTCTCAATACGCATGGCATAGGGCCTGGCTATGAACTCTTCCCGATTGTCGCATATCAGGCTCCAGACGCACTTGGGGTAGTTAGTTCCGAACCACCTCGCAGCCCTGCCGCTATTACGTTCCTCCTCCGCACCTGGGGGACACCACTTGTTGGGCTTAGAAGCAACTGGGGCATAGGAAGGCCATCGCTCGAAGACCCACATCGTCAAGAAGGCAATGTTAATGTAAGTCAGTATGTCGAGGCGGCCACGTGATTCCTTCATTGCCACGACCAGCTGATCCAGCCTGTAGTACAGCGTGCCCAAGACCAAGGGTCCAAGTGCGACTTTCTGACCAAGGGCCAATTTCACAGCAAGAGGCAGAACGTGATAGAAGACCCCATCATGCGGGTGGCCATCGATTAAGTACCTCGACAACCAGGCGCAGAGGAAGGCGCATAGGGTCAAGTGATAACCCTTGCCATCCACATAGTTCTTAGCCTTTGGGTTTTGACTCAGAAGCTTCTTGGTGATGCTGCTGTTCGCATAATCACGGAAAAAGTATTGCACCCACTTGTTCCAAGTGTTTTTCGCAGATGTGTCAACCAACTGCCAGTCAGGAGGACTTCTGTAGTGGTCCACCGGGTGGAAATTTTCTTTACTTCTGACAAGCACTCCTCCATCTGCTTGTACAAAGCAATCTCTGCATCCGTTCTCAAGGGACTCAAAGGATCTACCTCGCCCACGGGAGACAGATCATACAACATGTGCACATCCTCGAGCGTGGGGGCAGCCTCGAACTCAGCAAAATGAAATGTGTGAGTCGCAGGTGAGTAGCGGGAGAGAAGGTTTAGAAGCATGGACCGGTCCAGCTTCACGGCAGCACCCTTCATAGCACGAACTGCGAAGTATACGCCAGCATCGTTTAGAGTCATGGCGTGATGAGTCAATACATGGTCGATCCACTCATCCATGAAGTCCAATTTCTGAACAAAAGCTTGGGTGGAAATTGCAGTATATGGGAAGTACCCATTTTCGACTCCCAATCGAACCACGTCTTCCGAGCCAATCAATTCGAGCAGGGCCGAGTTAACTGGAGGGGTTAATGTTTGCAATCCATCACCAGGGACAGGGGTAGGCAGTCTCTTTGCCTTACCCTAGCATGGTAGAAATCTTTGCCACCCAGATAGGGGGCTTTTCGCCATAGAGCTCGCGGAAGATCAGGTATTTCTTCGTCCTCCTTGGTGGGTCTAGTTCCTTTTGTCTTTGCCATTCCTGCGGAAAAGCAAGAAAAAAAGGGGGGGGGGAGAAATATGCACACTTCAGTTTGAATTTCGAGATTCAGGATCTATTGGAAGAAAGATGAACAGTCTGGTACCAATTTCCGAAATTAGAGATTGGAATCGTTTGTATTATCAGGGATTTCAAAAACCCTACATTCAAGGTCCTTATCATTGGGGGATTAAATCGAAATTGGATTCAAAGATTGTGAGCCTCTTCATAAGTTTTCAGTGGATAATATGTCACGGGTTTGCAGATCCAACGCAGTTCAAAGCATATATTAGCATATTAAATCAAAATTGAACAAGGCCAACATTGTTTTCGTGAAGCTTGCTTGGATGCAGACAATTGAAGAAGATGATTTGCAATTTTGAACTGGTGATTGATTATTTGAATCTGCTCTTGAAGACTTCCGGGTATCATTCACTTTAAGAGAAAGAAGTGATGCTTTGCAACAATGGAGAGTACAGAGTATTTATCCAAAAACAATGAAGGGTTGCGTCCTTTCAGTAGTCGAATCGCAACCGTCACCGTCGAATCGCGCAATCACAGGACAAGCTGACGTCACGCCTAAAACCCTAAAGGCCAGACGGCACGACTCTAGGGGTTTTAGGTCATAATGGCACGCACGGGGGCTGAACTTACTCATATTTGAATTGGTGCGTGGCGGCGACGCGTACGTTGGTTTCTGCGCATGGAAGTCTATCCGGCTATGAGTCTTCACGCGCAGAAAGGGGGCTAATGTAGATAGTGCTTTCTGAGCTGACAGATCTTGGCCACGTGGCAACCATCCAGCACACCATATTGTGCTCCACACACACTGGACCACCAGCCGCGCTGATCCATGTGGGGGCTGCGAGACAGGGCCCTCGCATACCACTGCACGGGACTTGTAGGGACTTAGTGGTTTGGAGGCTAGAGTAAGTCCTGTCGCGTGCGAGCCAAGCCCGCGCGCGACCTTTAGTAACTGCTTTGAGAGATTTATGGCACGAGCTCCATAAACCCGGTCAATCCGGTCAAACCCGGTCAACCCCCTAACGGTTCCGGTATTCGCGCATAACGTGCTGTAACGGTCCCTATATACGCGGACGAACGTGCCGTTGTGGTTAAGCTAATTAAGCCGCCATTTATGGGCACATTAACCACACTGCAACGGTCACATTCTCCGTTATATATAGGACATTAACCTTTCCATACAAAGGAGGACACACCAGACATACGCGGAAGCTCTGCCAAACCACTGTCTCTCTCTCTCAGACATTACTACTGCCTTACTCTCTCCCTACACACAACCCAACTCTTCCTGTGCCATTCCCGATCCTCTACTCTTGGTGTACACAGAGTTCTCCCTGCCGGAATCTCTTGTGCACAACCGTAAATACAGTAAACGTGGGGATTAGATTTTGCCTACCCGATACGAAGCTAATGCACCACGGTTAATTTCTAAAGAAGTGACAGTGCACGAGATGAAATCCACCAGAGACCCTCAAACCATCTATTTGAAACAAGAACTCACATACGCACCTTCTGAAAAGACTTTTCATAACATTCTCACTACAAGCTACAAAGACCAATTTTACTTCCAAATTTCCCAGCTTTTTGTACCCAACAGAGAATAAAATTCGAAGTATAAAAGGAATACTCACTTAACTCCAATTATCACAACTCTTATACCAGACCAAACCCACCTTAGAGGTAAGTACTTTTTTTTCGGAATTGATGAGTAAGCCATGATAAATGAACTGCATGGAACAACAAAGAACACCAGAGGAAGACACATAAAAAGTTAACATGAGTCACTACAACATTGGACTATCATGTATATAAATACAATTTTAAATGGTCACTTTGTGTAATAACAATATTAACAAAACAAAAGTATGTCATATATAGACATAACACATGCTAGTCCATACTGATGTGATAAGAGAATGGTTAATAATGAATTCATTCTCTAAACAAAATTTTTACATGTATAACTAAATCGACAGTTTGGTTCTAAAATTCATTTCTTTTTTTAACTACTATCAAGTCATGGCAACCAAAAATTATTCTGATTATAAAAACACGTATATTTAATAATTTCCTACCAAATCAGGGTATTACAATCTACATCGCTTACAAAAATTTCGTTCCAAAATTTGACTTTAGCTTTGAAAATGTTACGTACCACAAAGTCTCATCACCTCCACCACCTAAGCAGTACTAGACTGTGTACCCTAAGTTCGACAGTGCGGTGGCTCACAAGTGTGGTGGCTCACAATTGCCTACCTCTTGTACGACGCCGGGCACAAACACCCGCCAAAACACCCGCCCAGTCCCAGATACACCATCCGTACTTCCGGTCGGGTAAGGCTCTGAAACCATTGTGACGACCTGGTCGCATTTTTATTATAAATTATCGATTTACGATATACACACGAAATATTATCAGCCAGTCTGGCATTTCCAGACATCCAAAACTCAACCAGCAGGACACACAGTCATCGAAATAATATTTTTAATCAACTTTCTAAAAATCTGGTACGTGACTGAATTTAATAAATAGTTACACCAGCTCGTCAAAAATGACATTTTTTATAAATATCTGGCCCAAACAGTTAATTACAACAAATTGCTAAAAACAACTAAAAACAACTATTTTAACTAAAAATCAAATTTTTAGCAACTACTCCGCGATCCAGTCGCGCTCCAGGTCAACCTGTAAAATAGAGGGTTGAGTCAAACAGCTCAGCAGGTACCGCCTAACCACTGGTGTAAAAATCTAAAAGTCAATTAAACTGCACCGGCTATACACACAATCATATAGCACGAATCACACAAATAACATGATTTATCCCAATAATCACCAGATATAAAATGGTGAAACAACAACAATATATACACAGTACACCGTAAATACATTAAACGTGGGGATTATATTTTCCCTACTTGACACGAAGCTAATGCGCCACAACTAATTTCTAAAGAAGTGACAGTGCACGAGATGCACCACGGTTAATTTTGAAAGAAGTGACAGTGCACGAGATGAAATCCACCAGAGACCCTCAAACCATCTATTTGAAACAAGAACTCACATACGCACCTTTTGAAAAGACTTTTCATAACATTCTCACTACAAGCTACAAAGACCAATTTTACTTCCAAATTTCCCAGCTTTTTGTACCCAACAGAGAATAAAATTCGAAGTATAAAAAGAATACTCACTTAACTCCAATCTTCTCTTGTGCTATATGTTCTTTTTTTGATAAATAATTATCACAACTCTGATACCAGACCAAACCCACCCTTAGAGGTAAGTACTTTTTTTCGGAATTGATGAGTAAGCCATGATAAATGAACTGCATGGAACAACAAAGAACACCAGAGGAAGACACATAAAAAGTTAACATGAGTCACTACAACATTGGACTATCATGTATATAAATACATTTTTAAATTGTCACTTTGTGTAATAACAATATTAACAAAACAAAAGTATGTCATATATAGACATAACACATGCATGTCCATACTGATGTGATAAGAGAATGGTTAATAATGAATTCATTATCTAAACAAAAGTCTCGTTTACTTTTAATTCTTCCAAATTATTCTAACTCGTTTACTTATTCATATTTCAATTCTCTTAGTTTATTTCAACTTATGCTTGTGTGCCACTCATTGCTTTACGTGTCGCAGTGTGTATCTACTCAGATTTTATTGATTGTTTTCAAATTGTGATGTCTGTGTTTGTTATTTCAAAACCACTACATGTTAGTGCAAGTCGGGATGGGAAAACAAATCGAGAAGACAAGAACATTATCTTAAGTTAGTTCACATAGCTCATTTCAAATATATTGATCTTGTAAACTTATATTCTCAAAGATGGTTGTATTCATTAGCTAAATTGTAATCGTTGTAAATATATTTCTACTTTTGGTTATTGATTGTCTCTTTAACCCTGAACCGAGACTCCGGGTTGTTTCATATATATCACTTGTTATCATGGCTAACAAGTACATATCACTTCCAGTGAACAGAGCAAGTAGCAGAGTAGCTAAGTAGGCAAAGTAATGAAATGGGGGATTAACAAGCATGAAGATGATTAAGACAAACAGAACCACACAAAATTTAAGTTTGCACCTGTATTTTGGTTGAATTGATTACCTCGTGTATGGAAGAGAACTTCATAACTTCCTCACTCAATAATGAAAAATCACAATTACTTCACCTGAGAAGAAGCAACATTTGTTAAAGAAACAAGGGATGTGAAAGATATCAGGGAATCTGAAACTAATGAAAGGGAAAAAGGTCGGTACACTGTATCTAAACCAAAATGAATCATAAAATATATATAATCAGAGAGTTTACTATACTCTCTAGTAAGCAATTTGATAATATTGTATATTTATAGAAAATATATTATATAACAATTGTTCAGAAGAAACTTATGTGAAATTTTGACAAAATTTTGTTTGATTTATGCATTTTCATAGCCAGTAGATCGAACAAAACTTAACATAACTGACATGAAGAACGAACCATTAACAACCAAAGACTAATTTTTCTTCTCAAACCCCTAACAGAACAATGAAAACCCCAATTATAGTTTACCCATAAATTGACCCGACAACGATATTAAGCATCGAATCAAACACAAAAAGATTGAAATCTACAACCCAATTGGTTAAATAGAGATAATATCAGTTTTCACAACAATCGGAATCCAAAAACCTACCAAATCATATATTAACATCAGAGTGAGATGAGGAGCCATCTGTTCAAGTTAGAGACGACGAGATTAGAGTCAGTTCAGGTGGATCTATGAACCAAATCAGCGAATAAACCCTTCTATCTTCAAGAAATTGGGGGCGGCGTTGTTGATCTTCGAAGATTCGCCCCAATCCTGGAGATTCACATCATATTCAAAGAATCCGAGAGGCTTTGTTGTTCTTCGAGTAGTAGAGATGATTTTCGTGATGAAGATCGCATGTGTTAGAGAGAGCGAATGGCGAGATGCAAAATGAGAGTCGATCGCCATTTGGATTTTGGAGACATGACTCGGTCGTTGTAAAAGTGGCGATGGTTTCTGACTTAGTAGTTTTGGGTCGATCTGTTGGTTAATCGAGTCTGATCCAGAACCGAACTACATGAAATCGGTTCTCTTGGGTCTGGATCTCGCGGTTCATATGACGGGTCTGGTTAAAGCACTTTTGGGTCGGGTCGGTTCCAGGTCAGAACCGGCCCATTGACAGGTCTAGTAAAGATTGTAGTAGCAGTGGGTGCAGCCCATTTTGTTTGTATGGAATTTTTGAATTGTTTGCTTGAGTTAAATGAAAAGAACTAGTTAAAAGGGTCACAAAGGGGTAAAAGGTTCTGACCTGCTGGGTTTGGGTCCGGGTATGGATTTTTATATTTGGGTCCAGTGAAAATTTTAGGGTTTTGATTCATGGATGCGCAATGGAAACAATAATAAACCATGCAAAACCCTCCAAAGATCACAAGTCAAGAGACATAACGATGGTAAAGGAAGAAATCAATAATACACCTTAGGGTTCTCCTTTGATGACTTCAAACGCGAATTGTGTCACGTTATCTATAGTTGATCCACGCCTAGAGTTCATTTCTAGATCTTCCAATCCTTGGTGCTAGCCCGGAAAGAGGAAGAAGAAGAATCACGCAAAACGAGACCGAAACAAGGAGGTTTCGGCCTCCTTGTGGGCTGACGGGGACGGGCGGAGAGCAAGGGGGCGGGAGCTCCTTTTGCTTGCTTGCTCACTCCTTTGTTCTCTCCCACTCAAGTTATAATCAATTATGACATAAGTGTGGGAAGGAAGGAAGGAGTGTCCTTTATATAGTCCAACAAATCCCTGCCAACTACCTAAAGGACTTATTCTAGTCCTACTAGAATTCAATTTAGTCCCTTCCTTGCAAATTAGCCCCTACTAAGTTTGCAAAGTATTGCAAAGTGATCCTTCTAATTAATTAATCCTATTAATTAATCCTCAAATCTTGTTCAACTCTATATAGCGTGTGACCCCATAGGTTCTATCTAGTTGGTAGCAACAATTTGCTAATATAGAGCGGTTTCTAGCAAAACATCCATTCTAGCCAACTAATAGAATAGTCATCTTGACAACCTTGTACAAGTAATTGTCTCATCCCTTTGTCTCTATATCCGGATTGGAAACGAGACATACAAGTCACTCGTATATCCAATCCATAGTTTCTCGATCCATGGGAATAGCCTTATTCGTGCAAATAACATCAATATCCCATATTGATTTATTTGAGTATGGCGAGACATTCTATAAGCACTATCCCTCGAGTGGCCTAGGATATTTACTCCCGTTATGTGGGAGGGACAAATTCTATCTACGTCCACTACGATCTCTAAGCTTGCTTCTTATTGTATCCGGTACACGCCTTTATAACTACCCAGTTACGGTATAGCGCTTAACGCTACCAAAATCACAATAATCCACAACTAGAATATATAGCGACTTCAAGTCTAAGGATGACAATACCATTGCACCGCGAGAAGCACTTGTGACTTAACATAACGTGTATGTAGCCTTCTCGAAGATGGGTCAATCCAGTGCGTCATTACCCTTAATGCACACCTATGTGTTAGATCATGATATCTCAATATCAATCCAACCCCATACTAGTCTATAGATGATTGTCCCATTAATCATTATACTGGACTAGGGATATTTAAGATAAACAACACAATTGTAAATCTAAGGACATCATTATATTAAATATCCAATAAATAACAAATGAATTTTTTAGCCACAAATAAATTCATACTAAACTAGATTGCCTCTAGGGCATCTATTCCAACAGTCTCCCACTTGCACTAGAGCCAATCTGGCGCATCTCGTGTGCCCATACTCCTAGTGTGCCCTTCATGCTTCCACTGCGTGAGCGGCTTTGTAAGCGGGTCTGACAGATTCTCATCTGTAGGAATCTTGCATATCCGAACGTCTCCTCTATCGACAATATCTCGAATCAGATGGAACTTCCTGAGCACGTGCTTGGATTTCTGGTGCGACCTGGGTTCCTTCGATTGCGCGATCGCACCAGTGTTGTCACAGTAAAACTTAACTGGATCCGCAATGCTAGGAACCACACCAAGTTCAGAAACAAACTTTCTAATCTAAACAGCTTCCTTTGCTGTGCCATTTGCAGCAATGTACTCAGCCTCTGTTGTAAAATCAGCCACCGTCTCTTGCTTGGAACTTTTCCAGCTCACCGCTGCTCCATTCAGGAAAAACACATATCCCGACTGTGATCTAAAGTCATCTCTGTCGGTTTGGAAGCTTGCATCAGTGTAACCCCTTACACGCAACTCTTCCTCACCGCCAAATATCAAGAAAGCATCCTTAGTTCTTCTCAAGTACTTTAGGATGTTCTTGACTGCAATCCAGTGACTCTTACCTGGATTGGATTGGTATCTGCTTGTCATACTCAAGGCATATGACACATCTGGTCTAGTACACAACATGGCATACATGATAGATCCTATGGCCGAGGCATAGGGAATTCTACTCATGCGTTCCTTCTCAATCTCATTGGAAGGACAACCACTCTTCGAAAGAGTGATTCCATGTGACATGGGCAAGAATCCCTTCTTGGAATCTTGCATGTTGAACTGTTTCAACACCTTGTCAATATATGTACTTTGACTTAGGCCTAGCAGTCTCTTAGATCTATCTCTATAGATCTTTATACCGAGTATATAGGCTGCTTCTCCTAAGTCCTTCATTGAGAAACACTTCCCTAACCAATCTTTAACAGATTGCAGCATGGGAACGTCATTTCCAATGAGTAGTATGTCATCCACATACAAGACCAGAAAAGCTACAGAGCTCCCACTAACCTTCTTGTAGACACAAGACTCATCTTCGTTTCTGATGAAGCCAAACTCTTTGACCACTTTATCAAAACGTCGATTCCAACTCCTAGAAGCTTGCTTCAATCCATAAATGGATCGTTGAAGCCTAAAGACTTTGTTGGCTTGCTTTGGATCCTCAAAACCCTCCGGCTGTATCATATACACGTCCTCGAGGAGATTCCCATAAAGGAATGCTGTTTTGACATCCATCTACCAAATCTCATAGTCATGGTATGCTGCAATCGCAAGTAGGATTCGGATGGATTTGGTCATAGCGACTGGTGAAAAAGTTTCATCATAGTTAATACCGTGAATATGTATGAATCCTTTAGCCACCAGTCGGCCCTTATAGGTAATCACATTACCATCCATGTCGATCTTTTTCTTGAAGACCCACTTGCACCCTATGGGCCGCGCCCCTTCGGGTGGTTCCACCAAAGTCCATAATTTGTTGGTGTACATGGATTCCATCTCGGATCTCATGGCTTCTAGCCACTTCTGAGAGTCTAGGCCTATCATGGCCTCTTCATAGGTAGTAGGCTCATCATCTATGAGCATCGTGTCACCGGAATCGGTCACGAGAAGTCCATACCTCTCGGGTTCCTGGCGCAATCTACTAGATCTACGAAGCTCTTGTGTTACCTGAACAGGTTGCTCCACAACTGTTTGTGGTTCCTGTTCATGTTCCATAATCGGTTCAGTGATTTGTGGTTCTTGAACCTCTTCAAGTTCTACAGTCCTCCCACTTGCTTCTTTAGAGACAAACTCTCTTTCTAGAAACACGCCGGTCCGAGGAACAAACACTTTGTTCTCGGTTGGATTGTAGAAGTAGTAATCCTTAGTTTCCTTAGGGTACCCCACAAACTTACACTTACCCGATTTTGGCCCTAGCTTGTCTGATTGTAAACGTTTTACATAGACATCGCAGCCCCAAATCCCCATGAACGACAGTGTGGGACGCCTCCCACTCCACATCTCATATGGTGTCTTCATGACTGATTTAAATGGAACACGGTTAATGGTGAAAGCTGCACTTAATAGAGCGTGGCCCCAAAACGATAATGGAAGATCGGTTTGACACATCATAGATCGAACCATATCCAATATGGTTCGATTCCTACTCTCAGACACGCCATTCCATTGTGGCGTTCCGGGTGGAGTGAGTTGGGACATGATCCCACACTCTCTAAGATAGTCGTCAAACTCTTGGCTCAAGTATTCTCCTCCACGATCCGATCGTAGAGCCTTGATACTTTTGCCAAGTTGCTTCTCTACTTCATTCTTGAATTCTTTGAACACTTCAAAGGATTCAGATTTGGCCCTCACGAGGTACACAAATCCATATCTACTGTAGTCATCAGTAAACGTAATGAAGTAGACATAACCGCCCCTGGCAGGTGTGGCAAATGGACCACACACATCAGTATGTATGAGTGCCAATTGCTCACTAGTCCTCTCACCTTTCTTATTGAAAGGAGACTTTGTCATTTTTCCCAATAAACAAGCCTCACTTGTCTCATATGATTCAAAATCAAACGAGTCTAGTAGTCCATCCTTATGGAGTCTAGATACACGTTTCTTGTTTATGTGGCCTAAACGACAGTGCCATAAGTAAGCAGGATTTAAATCATTTATTTTAATCCGCTTGGTATTAATGTTGTAGACATGATTGCTTAGATCAAGGACATACAGTCCATTAAGTAATTGCGCACTAAAATAGTGAATATTATTCAAATAAAAGGAACAACAATTGTTCTTTATTGAAATAATAAAACATTCCTTGTCCAAACAAGAAATGGAAATAATGTTTCTGCTCATAGCAGGCACAAAATAGCAATTATTTAATTCTAAAACTAATCCTGAAGGCAGAAATAGCTAGCACACGCCTACGGCCAACGCATCAACTTTTGCTCCATTACCAATGCGTAGATCTATCTCCCCTTTAGCCAATCTTCTACTTCTCTTTATATCCTGCACATTTCGACAAATGTGAGATCCATATCCAGTATCTAATACCCATGATGTAGAGACAGTTAAATTGACATCTACAACAAAAATACCTGGTGGTGGTGGAATCAGTATTCCAAGCCTCTTGTCCTCCAGATATTTTGGGCAGTTCCTCCTCCAGTGTCCAGGCTGACTGCAGTAGTGACATTCACCTTTAGTCACACCTTTGGCAATGCCACCAACAGGCTTAAGGGCAGGTTCCTTGGACTTGGCAACTGAATTTCCTTTTCCCTTGGAGGATGAGGCAAACCTTTTGCCCTTTCCTTTCTGCACCATCATAATGGCCTTTCCCTTACCCTTGTTGATGCTCTGTTCAGCTGTCCTCAACATATTGAGCAAATATGGCAGTGGTTTCACGATCTCGTTCATGTTATAGTTCATGATGAACTGTCCATAACTCTCGGGCAATGATTGCAACACGAGATCGGTTACCAACTCTTGGCCGACCAGGAACCCAAGTCGGGCGGGATACTCCAAGTACCCGATCATTCGGAGTACATGGGGTCCCACCGGGTTCCCTTTGTCAGATGACACTTGAACAGTTCCTTAGAGACCTCATACCTCTCAACCCTTGCCTGCTCTTGGAATAGATGCTTCAGATGCTCGATCATATCGACATCATTCATGGTGCATAGCATAAGGCAGGCCGCATCATTAGCGTCATCAACATGCTTTTGATATGCCTTTAGGGCTGCAGGTGTTTGGTTCTCTGGACCTGCTGGAACATGCTCCTCTATTGCGTACAGTTTCTTCTCTTGCTTGAGAACGATTCTCAAGTTTCTGTACCAATCAAGGAAGCTGGTTCCAGAGAGCTTGTCCTTCTCAAGGACAGATCGTAGGGAATGTTGTGAACTCGATGAGTTGTTTGCCATTTGGAATTCTACGAAAGAAAAATACGCAAGTTTTAGTATTTGTGAATTTTTGACTATATTCAATAATGGCTATTTTATCAATTATAGCTCCCACTATTTTTCTACGGATTAATAACCCTCAAGATATTAATGCTGAAAATATCCTTATATTTTCTAGTGGGCCAAGATCCATGTTTCATCTCCTTATGAGCTTGCTTTGGCAAGTCACCCATAATTTGACTACTTTAGGTAGGAACAATTCCAATTGCATCACTTATGCAACTCTTGGTTCAATTGGGCAAATAACTCCTTATTTATTCATCTACATGGATAATCCCAATTGATTGCCTCTAGGTTTCTTAATCATATTAATAGCCTAGTTGTGTTCAACCTCTTATTTAAACAATTGCACATTACTAGCTTGTGCCATCGCATTCCATCATTATGAACCAAGTCGCCATGCTTTGGCACACACGAACTTGATAAATCATGATGATAATGAGTGTTTAAATAACGAGAAGGCAAGAACACAATATTTGAATTTTGAGGGATTTTGAATTCAATTTTAATTGTTTTGTTGATCAATATCAACTAATATATCTATTTGAGTTTGGGCAAAACTCCAAATAATAGATCCGGGTTGTCTAATTATCTTATTATCCTAATTGCATGTATCACCCATACACCAACCACAAATTAATAAGAAAATAAAATAAACAACCACAAAGCAAAAATAAAACTTGATGTGGTGGCCTTTTCTAGACTACGATAATTCAAAGCCAATGGAATTATCTATGAACCCTAAAAGCAAACACATCTCCATGCGTCTTGATCTTTTGGTCCACCCTTCATAGTCATGTGGAATGCTCCATGCTCCATCTTTTGTGGCTCCTTTTGGCTTTGGGCTTCTTTTCTTCAATCTTGGCTAACATTCTACTTCATCTAGCACTAGCTAACAACTATACTAAATAAAATAAATCTCACAAGTTGAGGAAAAAAAATAGCTCGCAGGCCATAAAACCCTAATTAATTATTACAATTAATTGATCAGCTCGCAAGCCGTAAAACCAAACCAAAAAAATAAACATCCACATCAAACCACATCCTAAGGCCATATCCAATCACCATGCGAATTGCACATAAACAGTTAAAATCCAATTTCAACGCGCTTGGTCAATTTTAATTGATTTTAGGATATTATAGGGTTAAAACGGTCCATGGGGCCCAACAATCCAATTGCTCGGGCCCAAAAAGAGAACCGCAAGGGCCTAGCGCCGGCCCGGCCCCTAGCCCATGCGGCTAGGCCTCGGGCTAGGGCTGCCCCGGCCCCTAGGCCGAGCCTTGCTTGGGCGGCAAGCAAGGAGAGGCGGTCCCCTAGGGGGCCGAACCTCCTTTGGGAGTTGTTTCCAAAACAACTCCCTTGCTTGGTACCCAAGTTTGGTTGTTTCCTTGTATGGAAAGAACTCCTTCTTCCCCAAGGATGCCCAAACCCTAGATCTAAGATCCTAAAATTTCTCAAACTCACTAATTCATGCATCCAATGCAAAAACTAGGTCTTGTTATGATAGATTATTGACAAATTGCATCACATGCTTGATTTGTCTTGTTTTACGCGATAAACAACAATGTTAAGGTGTAAAACTATCAAAACGTAACACATAAACCACGTTTATGCTCTACGACCTGTGGCTCTGATACCACTGTAGGGTTTTGATTCATGGATGCGCAACGGAAACAATAATAAACCATGCAAAACCCTCCAAGGATCACAAGTCAAGAGACATAACGATGGTAAATGAAGAAATCAATAACACACCTTAGGCTTCTCCTTTGATGACTTCAAACGCGAATGGTGTCACGTTCTCTATAGTTGATCCACGCCTAGAGTTCATTTCTAGATCTTCCAATCCTTGGTGCTAGCCCGGAAAGAGGAAGAGGAAGAAGAATCACGCAAAACGAGACCGAAACAAGGTGGTTTCGGCCTCCTTGTGGGCCGACGGGGACGGGCGGCGAGCAAGGGGGCGGCGGCTCCTTTTGCTTGCTTGCTCTCTCCTTTTGTTCTCTCCCACTCAAGTTATGATCAATTATGACATAAGTGTGGGAAGGAAGGAAGGAGCGTCATTTATATAGTCCAACAAATCCCTGCCAACTACCTAAAGGACTTATTTTAGTCCTACTAGAATTCAATTAGTCTCTTCCTTGCAAATTAGTCCCTACTAAGTTTGCAAGGTATTGCAAAGTGATCCTTCTAATTAATTAATCCTATTAATTAATCCTCAAATCTAGTTCAACTCTATAAAGTGTGTGACCCCATAGGTTCTATCTAGTTGGTAGCAACAATTTGCTAATATAGAGCGGTTTCTAGCAAAACATCCATTCTAGCCAACTAATAGAATAGTCATCTTGACAACCTTGTACAAGTAATTGTCTCATCCTTTGTCTCTATATCCGGATTGGACACGAGACATACAAGTCACACTCGTATATCCAATCCATAGTTTCTCGATCTATGGGAATAGCCTTATTCGTGCAAATAACATCAATATCCCATATTGATTTATTTGAGTCTGGCCAGACATTCTATAAACACTATCCCTCGATTGGCCTAGGATATTTACTCCCGTTATGTGGGAGTGACAAATTCTATCTACGTCCACTACGATCTCTAAGCTTGCTTCTTATTGTATCCGGTACACGCCTTTATAACTACCTAGTTACGGTGTAGCGTTTAACGCTACTAAATCACAATAATCCACAACTAGAATATCTAGCGACTTCAAGTCTAAGGATGACAATACCATTGCACCGCGAGAAGCACTTGTGACTTAACATAACGTGTATGTAGCCTTCTCGGAGATGGGTCAATCCAGTGCGTCATTACCCTTAATGCACACCTATGTGTTAGATTATGATATCCCATATCAATCCAACCCCATACTAGTCTATAAATGATTATCCCATTAATCATTATACTGGACTAGGGATATTTAAGATAAACAACACAATTGTAAATCTAAGGACTTCATTATATTAAATATCCAGTAAATAATAAATGAATTTTCTAGCCACAAATAAATTCATACTAAACTAGATTGCCTCTAGGGCATCTATTCCAACAAGAATGGGTGGGTCCGCGGGTCGGGTCTGCATGAAACTGGCCCGGCCTTGTCAAACTCGGGTCTACCTCCTATTGACATGTATACTTTGGACAAAAAATATATAATTGGACTAATCTAATTGACTCTAGACCCGTTTAGTCTAATCAACCAACACACCATTAACTAAGTTTATAGTTGGGTTAAGGTTTTTGGCCCACAAATAGTTATACAGTAGGGCTGTCAATGTGTTATACAGTAGGGCTGTCAATGTGTCGGTTCCAACCTAGAACCGACCCGGACCGTTACACATCTGACCCAACCCGCCGTAACCAAACCCGGAAATAAAAACCATTTACCCATAACCACTTGAACCGCTTTTTACCGGTTCGGTTATGGGTATCACCCGTTTGCCCAGTGTGTGACCCAGAACCATTGTTCAGAAGAGCTGTACCTAAAATCCCTCCTTCTTTTTCTGTAGTCGCCTCTGTTAATGCTCAAACCTCTATCTCGTACTTAGTGAAACCAAGAGCAGATCCTAAAATCATGTCTTTGGTAAATCTCTCTCTCTCCTACATCTTCTCATCTGCCTTCCCTTCCCCTCGCCGGAACTCTCTCGCCCCCTCTCTCTCTCTCTGGGTTCATTCATTAACCTTCTCTCTCCCTCCATTAATTTTATGCAACGAGTCGTCCCAATAAAAACTCTCTCTCTCTTTCTCCTCTGTTTCTTCGACTGTCTCTTGCTTTGGTCATAAATCTTCTCTTTTGTTATCTCTCCCTCAACCGACCACCAGGCTAACGGGTATCCGGTTCGAACCAATAGGGTCTGGGTTTGCACGGTTCTGGACCCACTGGTTCTCACATTTCACGGGTTGGTTCTGGGTCCGGGTACGAATTAAGAGGTTCGGATCGGACCCGACGCGGGTCTACCCAGAACCCGCCCGTTGACAGGCCTTGTATACAGTGATCCAACAAGACTTGACATCTTTCACAAGAACCCCTTTTCTCAGCAGCCCTTATAGATCTGTTGATTTTCAAATGGGTAAAATCCACTTTGCACCCCTATGTTTTGGCAATTTGTCACCCGCTACCCCTGTGTTTTGGACAATGCACTTTACCACCCCTGTAACGGAAAAAAGTGAGGACACTTAGCACCCTCCTGTCATATTCCGTCCAAGATGCCATTTTTTAACATTTTTTTGACCATTTTGCCCTTACGTCATTTGGGTTCATTGTGTTCATGTTCTTGACATTTCTTAGTGTTCTTGACCATTGCCACCACCACCACCACCAACACCAATACCCAAGTCTCCACCACCACCACCACCACCACCAACAAACAAGAACAACAACAACAACCGTCTCATCAAGAATACTCGAAAATCAATGGATTACAAAAATATATTATGAAACTACTCTAACCAATAAATCAAAGCCCCCAAATCAACACCAATTATCAATCTGGAGACATGACTGTATATTACGAACAAATATTTACATAAAGGCTCAGATTTATAATTGAAAACCGGCAACAAAAAATTGCACCTATCATGGCTGCAAAACTCATTGCCCCGCTAGAAAAGTAACAATTTCTCAGCAACCAGATTCAATCAACTGATCAAAATCATCATCGCCTAACGGTGAGGAAAAATGAAGAGACAAACAAATCAAAGCCCCCACAAACATAAGCCCCAAAAAATCAGTTGTGAAGCCACTTCCAATCGGTAAACCCACCAAAACAAATCGAATCGGACCAAATCGGTAAACCCCAAAACAAACCAAAACGAACCACCAAGAGATTTGATCTGTTTGATTAGAGCTCATAACTAGACAAAATCAGAGAGGAAGACCGATTGGGGCGGGCAAATGCACCCAGACCCAAATCAACCCAAGCCTCAATCGCGAATATCGACGAGGGTGCCCATAAAAACCCTAAAAACAGTTACGGGGATGGCTAAAACCGTTTTGGTGTCAAGGGTTGGGACCAGAACCCGACTAGGGTTTGCTGAATTCCTATGAGAGGGATTGAACAGAGCACGGCCCATTGGATTGGGCGGAGATAGGCTTCGAGGGTTTTGAATACGCCGTAGAGTACGCAACACGACCAAGGCGAGGCCGGCGTGGGCCATGGCTATGTAGAGTGCGAGACGTACCTGAGGGTCGCCGGAGACGGCGGGAGGCTCGCTGGCGGGATTTGTCGGTGGAGGCAGCGCGTGGGTTTGCTGTGGTGGTGATTGGTTGGGGTTCTGGAGTGATGATGCCGATCGGAACATGTGGTCGATGGGGCTTTGAGGGCAGATGGTGTAGGGAGGTGAAGAGTGAGAGAGAGAGAGAGAGAGAGAGAGAGAGAGAGAGAGAGAGAGAGAGAGAGAGAAATGGTTAGTGCTTAGGAGAAAAATGGGGAAGAGAGTGGAGTTTGGAAAATATAGTGGGTATTTATCCGAATTCCCGAGGGTAAAAACGTCATTTCCCCTCGCCGTTTATGTTCTGTCAGTTACAGGGGTGGTAAAGTGCATTATCCGAAACACAGGGATAGCGGGTGACAAATTGCCAAAACATAGGGGTGCAAAGTGGATTTTACCCTTTTTCAAATATACAAGGGCCTTATATATAAATTGAAGTCAGAGAACCCAAAAATTGCATTCCATTTAATTCCATTCCAAGACTCGACTGGCGACTACTGGGGAGACGAATGGTCTGGGCCTGGCTCCGGAACTCCATTTCTGAGGAACTTGAAGAACCGAGGTTTGAAACCACCACCCAGTCTTCAATCAGTGTCTTTAATGGAGTTCGATTATTTATTATTCTTCTTGTGTATAGTCAGGTGTTTTTGAACTGGATTTTGAGTACATTTTAGCGTTTTGCGTCTCTGAATTTGTCAATGCGGTGCTGTGTGGTGAAATTCTGTATCCCAAATTGGGCATTTTTTTTTACCCCTTTTTCAAATAAGAAGGATCGTGTCAAATTAGGACCTCTACTTGACTGAAACCATTACTGCTAGCCTAATCATGTTTACTCATTAATTTACTTATAATCATGATCTGTAAAACTTTTCATCTTCTTTGGTCAATTTTTAGGTCTGAAACCTGTTTGAAGGTGAATTTAACTTTCATTTCATTATTTTATCAATCACTACTATAGGAATCTAGCATCTTCGGCATGAAGGATTTCATTAAATAAACTAAAAGATATATTTAAAGAAAACACCTGATGTGCATGGACCCCACAAGGGGAGATTCGAAGCGGGAGGTTGGCGGCTCTGGTTGTGGGAAGAAGGTAGTTTCAACTATCATTATGCGACTAACCATATCTAACAAAGCTAAAAGAAGAAATATTGAAATATCTGGATTACAACACAATTTATTATCGAAATAGTTCCGTCGGCTCGATGATCCCTTCCTTTCCAAAATGAGTTGCTTTTTCTTCGAACCAGCTTAAGGATTTCTCATGGGGGATCAACCAAAAATAAGGTGAAGTCTCTGAAACGAATGCCATAAAATGAGAAAATAGTAGATGATCTCTCCTTTAACGTTAGATGCTTGAAATTTTAGAAAGGGTTTAAAATCCACAAAGAGCTTAGTTCAACCAAATGGAACTCTATACGCAGTAAAAAAAGAAAAAAAAAAAAAAAAAAGGATTCTCAAAGGCCACCTTGTGCACCAATGATTGTATATTGTGAACTCCTAAACGAACTTGCATTCCATACTTCTGATTCACGTCCTGTAAGCCTTTAATGAGCGACTCTCTTTCAAAGAGCCCGAGTATATTCTAGGACAGGGTATTCCACCACCAAGGCAAACCAATGGCACTTCTTTGAATGTTGAACAGGAGATCCTAGTGAGCACACTCTCGCAAATAGTGAACCACCCTGTCAGGGAATGGACACAAAAGATATATTGACTGATGACAATCTATCTTCTTAAGATGGAAGTTAGAACCAGGTAGGCATGTCAATAGGCCAGGTTTGGACCCAAACCGTTACCGGACCCATAAATGGCCCGACCCATTACATGTAGGCCTAGACCCGACCCACTATAAGGGGACCCAGTTAAACGAAGACTCAGACCGCCCCAGACCCGGCCCGGCCCGGCCCCACCCTCTATTTTCGTTTTCTTTTATGCAATTTGTTTTCAATAAAACATTGATACGGATACGCGATAAGCTATAATAACAAAAACTTAGCTATGTAAAAAGAGAGAGAAATAAAACAACTAAACTAAAAGAGTTGAAAGGAATGATAGAAAAATAATGATCGTTTTCCAAAAATAAACTAGAGAATAATTATCTCTCGTTAATACCTATCATTAGATCACAGTTTCCATATCTGTTCCGCTCTCTATCTCTGGGTTTCTTTCTCTTCTCTCATTAAACGATATGTCATGAAACTCTCAATCCATCATTTAACCCTACGGACCTTGTCTCCTCTTATGACCTTAAGTCCTTAACTACCTTAACTCTTCTCATTCTCGCATGCTCAACGGTCTGGGTCTGTAAAAGGGTTGTGCGGGTCTGACCCGACCCGGCCCATTTACTGTTGGGTCTCAATGGTCCGGGTCCCGTGGGTCACGAGGCGGGTTTGGGTCATTGTGGGTCGGGTTCTATCGGATTGGGTATGGGTCCGACCCGGCCCATTGACAGGCCTAGAACCAGCTGTCTAACTTCCTTTCTAAGAATTATGGTTTGCGTTGGTACAAGTCGACTGCTACAATCTTATAAGTTCGAACGTTTTGTTTGGATGTTGTAGCAATAAAGAGGTTGTGATTGTCATTCAGGCTTCTCTAGAACCAACCTAGCAAGAAACAAGTCCACCTCCTTGAGAATCCGACACCTATTGTCCTATTTGCTCACCAGTATCCATCTCTTTCTGTTTCAATGTAGTGACTATTATGTGTCCACGTCTTGTTATCTATGCATATTATTGTACTTAACTGGAATAGACACAAGCTCGTAACAAGCCTTATGGAAGCTAAGAACTTAGCGTATGCTTGCAAAGGAAGGATGTAATAATAATTCAAAATCAGGATCGCTTGGCAATTAATTCATTTCATTAACTCATCCAAATCACTGCCTCGCCGTCGCAAGTCAATGAGCCCGTCTTGGATTTAAGTGGCTCGGATTTCTTTCGAAAAAAGTTATATTTATAATGTAGCCGATCCAAACCAATTAGTAGATACTACATTTAGGTCAGACCTGACAGTCAGAAGTTTGTCTCTTTCAATTTTATGTCAGTCACATTCAATTTATGTTCTTTTATTTCTTCTTTTTATCTAACCTTCAACTTCATCAGTTTAGCACTATTAGGTCAGTTTACCCCCACAAATATTACGAGTAATACTATGCTGCTTAACAACATAGAGGTCCGAGACGCATGTCAGACACTTCAATTTCTTAGTTTTTTTTTTCTCTCTTATCTTGTCAAATATCGATTTTATCGGTTAACCGCTCTTACATGAGTTTACCCTCACAACTTAAAAATTATTAAACACTGATGCTAGGTACTGAGCTTTCTTTCAAAGCAGCCCTTTCTCATTGGCTTTTATAGTATACTTTATTGGTTTTCCTGTAAGAGTCAAGACTTGTACGGAAAAAAAAAAAAAAAAAAAAAAAAAAAAAAAAAAAAAAAAGCAACCAAAAGTTACCTTCTAAGCACTCCGTTTCTCTCTGCCACGACACAAAGTGGAACATAAGCAGACTCGACTGTCTCTGGGGAAGGTAAGACCTGCAGGCCAGGTGACAGCATCACCGACAAGGTCCCGTCATATCTGGTATGAACCCAGTTACATAATCTTAAACATAGGTATGAACCCAGTTACATAATCTTCAAGTGTTACGCCAGATAATGCAGTGACATTTTGGAACTTAATTTTGAGTGAATTATGGGGGGTTTGTGTCTGATTTCTGTGAATCTTATAATATGACTTTGTCAATGCACTGCAAATCATAGAACTGTTATGTGGTGTGAATACCTTTTTTAATATAAAAATGTCACATCAGATATTTATGAATCTGCCGTGGCTGTCCTTAGTCTGTTACAAGGAAATCTACCTATATCAGGGCTTCTGAGTCTGTTACAAGGGATCATAGTATTATGTTAGTTGGGATTAGCTTACACGGGTGGTTACTTTTTCTAACAGTTAGTCAAATACATTCCCTTATATCCGTTGGGAACTCACCTTAGACCGAAACCATTGCAGCTAATGTGATGCGGGTGGTGGCTTTGGTTGTGGGGAGAGGGTAGTTCCAACCACCGTTATGTGAATAACAACACTTAACAGAACTAATAGGAAAATGATTCAAATATCTGGGTCAGAATACAACATGATTAGTGATGAAGGATAGGAATGTATTTTGTCTAACCTGGCACCCATGTTATCAAAATAGCTCCACCTGCTCAATCCATTTCTTTCCACCATGAATTGTTTGGCCTCAAACTAGCTGATGTATTTTATTATATGGGATCAACAAAAAATACGATAAAGCCTCTTCACATGATAGTGGGAATCTTGTAGTTGATTTCTCCACCCGTATGGTTTCGATTTTCCTCAAACCCTGCAAGTGTAAGTGCTTCAGAATTTAGAAAAAATCTTGTCTACAGCAGTGAAAGTGTAATGCACAATCAACACAAATTGGATTCTCAAAAGGACACCTTTTGCACCTCTGATTATATTCTCGTGAACTCCTGATAAGGTCAATCTGGAAAAGCTTGCATTCCATGCTTCTGATTAGGACTATGATTACTACTTAAAAGTGATTGTTGTTATGTATCCCCAATCATTCGAATCTAAATTTGTATTTCGCATTCTTTTCATGGCTGCAGCTGGGAGTAGACACAGCAAAGGAGGGAAGAAATTAATAGACTCCTCCGATGGCGTACTGGGACCAACTTCTGCCAGATATTTTGACAATGATTGTGAAAAAGGTCGATATATACGAAGATTTTATTGCTTTCGGTGGTGTTTGCACTTCATGGAGATCCGTGGCAGTTAAAGAAAACTTCAATCAACAGCTTGTGTCGTCTTCGTCTTCTTCTCTATGTTCAGTCCAACCTCCATGGCTTATGCTGGCTGAAAAAGAAACAGAAACTGATCTGCGTGAGTTTGTAAACCTGTCAAAGGGAGGCATGTCTAAGAAGATTGCTTTACCTGAAGCAAAAGGGAAGTGGTGCAGCGGGTCAATGGGATGGTTGATAACTATAGGTTTAAGAGGGATGGAGCTTCTGCATCCATTGAATCGGTCTAGGATTTCTCTTCCCCACCTCTTAACATTCAAACACAAAGATAAAACTGAAGACCATGGGGTATCGCCCAGGTCAATCGTTTACAGAGCAACATTATCGGCAAGTCCTTCTGCCACTGACGACTATGCGGTGATGCTTACTCTTGGGTTACCTGCCAAGCTGGCATTCTGGAAACCGGGAAACAAGCAATGGACGTTTGTAGAAACAAGTTGTGACATGTACGAAGTTACTTACCACAAGGATAAGTTTTATGCAACCAATTCTGCAAATGAAATCATTGTTTGTGATGTTCGTGGGCCGGACCCCAAGGAGGAGATCGTTGGAGCACTACCTCCTCATTTTGCGACGGCAGATGGAGGACAAGTCTACTTGACAGAATGTTGTGGTGATTTACTCGCCGTTATGAGAATTTTATCCGATCCTGACAAAGACGACGATGAAGACAGTTACAGGACAACTGCGTTTAGCATATGGAAGCGTGCTGATCCAACCAGCTTTTCCAAATGGCGAGAGGAAAATGATTTAGGAGGGGCTTCGATATTCCTAGGTCACAATACGGCGATCTGTGTTCCTTCAGCCGCTGCAGTAGGAGTGAAGCCCAATTGCGTATACTTTACTGATGATTATGTGTCTGGTTATGCATTTGCTGACGGTATAATCGGTGGCAAGGATATGGGTATCTACAACTTGGCAACTAGAGAAATCGAGCCTCTCTATCGAGGAACATCACTGAGTAGATATTGCCCGCCCATCTGGGTCTCCCCATCTTTCTAACTCACCCGCCCAAATGTGCTTCTGATTCTAGTTCGAGCTCGTCGTTGGTGTTGTTTCTTGTTTGATTCTGGTTTGTTGCTCAACAGAACAAGTTTTTGAAGACAACAGTGGCTAACTTTAGTTCTTGTGTGTTGCTCAATAGAACAAGTTTTTGACTTCACCTTTTTGGCTTGAGCCTGAGGCACATATGTGGTAAAAATATTATCTACCACTAAACTAACAATTAGTATTATGGTGCAATTGTGTAAAATTTCTTTATTAACCTTAACTGTTAGTATAGTTTGCAGGGCCCTACGAGTGTTAAGGCCTAAAGGCTAAAGCAGTTACCCCCACCTGCCTCCCCCTTGGGCCGGCCCTGATTCAATTAGCAAGGATCAGGTTATGTATGCTTGGGTCGATGCTTTCATTGCTTTGGAATTGTGGAAGAAACTGGAAGTGGGATTATTCACTGATTTGAGTCACTGGGGCGATGCATGGTAAATGGTTGAATGAATCAGAAATGTATGAACTACTAGTTGCTGATTCCAATTGAAGAGCAAGATTGGTAGCGATTTTTTGTATTCATCAGATTACTGATTGTATCCAGCATGTCGTATTTCTTTCCTTCTTTTTGCAAATGACCTGTTGCTACTGGTTACCACTCTGTCCCAGCTCTTTCTCCCCAAGTTTACTTTTTAATTCGTATCTAGGTCACTTTGACCGTGAGATTTGGATAGCAAAACATTGCGATTTTTAGATTTTCTTTCACCGTGTTACAGAGAAACTTCTACTCTACAACATCATGAAAATATTATAAAAAAATTGTATCATTTTACTATCCAAATCACTGGGTCAAATTGACAAAGTGAATAGTGGTAAAAGCCAAGGAGAAGTAGCTGAGACAGAGTGGTACTACTAGAGTGATTTATCGAGGTTGTAAAAGGAGAAATGAAATGCTGCATAGCTATTAACTTTTCTGAGTTTCAGTAACTAATGAACTTCACCTTTCAATTTGCGTATTTGCTAGATACTTCGGTTACCATTGTTGACAAGGCATCTTTCGCAACAGCGTCTTGCCCGTGGCTGTACACCACGGTGGTATAGTTATATGGTGCCACTGATATCCATTTTATTGAATAGTAGTACATTTTATCTATGTACATGATGATTATTATTTTGTTACGTCCAAATTTTGTACATCATTACATAAAAATGTATGTAATCAAACGAGTGACCGTCGTATCACTATGGTACCAAATATCTACTCAAGATGTTGCGTCATTTTTTAAAACCTAGCTTTAATTAGCAGCTCTTATGCAGTGGGTGAAATTTATGTCCCTTCCAAGATGTTGCCTAATTTGAAGGGTTGGGAGCTACCTTTCTTTTTTATATTAAGCGTCAATATATTGCTATACGTCATTGAAGATAACGCTTTCTTTAGTAAGTAATAGCTAGTATGCGAGTGTTTACAGAGTGACAATACTCTAAATGTTCATACTTCATAGAATCCGATCAAATCGTAGGGGTGTGAATTTATATAAAACAAGGGTAAAAGACATTTTCAACCCTCTGACTATGGACAAAAGACATTTTGCCCCCTGATTTATGGAAAAAGACATTTTGCACCCCTCTTAACGGAAAGAGGGTGGACAGATACCACCCTTCTGTTACAATTTGCGAACTGACTTTTTATGACCATTTTACCTTTATTGATTGTGGACAAATAACATTATTTTTTTTTGTTTATTATTGAATTCATCGTGTTCTTGATGTTCTTGAGCACCACCTCCACTACCACCAAATCCCCAGCTCCACCACCACCACCACCACCACAACAACAACAACAACAACAGAGATTGAATACAAGTATATAATGACGACCATACACATGAAGTAGCACAATAACATATTCACATAGACATTATATTACAATATACAAATCAAAACCTTACAGATCTGAGATTAATAAAGTAACAATATCAAAAACATATCTGATATAGTTAAGTGACAGTATCAGAAATAGAGTTTGGATCAAAAGGCAAAATTTAGGAAAAAAAAAAAAAAAAGTAGAAGAGAGAAATCTTGAAGCTTGCTGCAAAGTGAATAAGCCATTGTTGTTTCTACACTCAAACAAGGCTTTACCATCAACACTCAGCGATTGAGAGAAATGGGCGAGCTCCACCTGTATCTCTTTACTACCAGATCGAGAGGCGAGCTACCTTTAACCCGCGACTTCGAACCACAACCAGTCACAATTCAAAAAAAAAAAAAAAAAAAAAAAAAAAAAAAAAAAAAAAAACAATCAGAAAGCTACCATATTTCATCTTCTTCTTCAATATGTCTCATCACAGAATTGTAATGTTGAACCCAGAAGTACGACTACTCTTGTCTCTTCCATGAACTCCTTCAAGTGAAAATCTATTTCATAATTCCAATTTCCAACACTCCTTGTTCACTTGTTCACTCTCAGTGTGATAACTCAGTAGAAGAGTCCCTTATCATGATCTCTTCATTTTTTCTGCTTGTTGATTCAGAAGAGCAGAGTCCAGAGAACATGAACAACAACGGCGGAAGTGGGTTTCAATCAATGTTCGAACATGAACTAGACTACTGATGCACAATCAAACACCACCATAGATCCACCCCGACTACCACCGCCAAATCAAACGCCCCTGCAGATTCACCATCGCTGCCACCAACAGATCAACGAGACCCGCCCTCCTTCTCAACCCAGAAACATCCAGAACTCAATCCCTGCCTTCGTTGACCAGAACTCTCCCTCTCTGATTTCGCCGGCCTTCAACACCAGCGACATGTCTCCTTAGATCCGCTGCCTCCAACTAGGTCACCCACCACCGTAAACCACAACCACTCAACCCTATGACCTTCAAATCGATCCTCGACCCAATCAATTCGACCGGCGTTGACCCACTGGAACCGAACGACGACCACCCACTGGGAGGAGAGTGTGTCCGCCGCCCTTGTCGCGGATTCTCATGTCGACGTCGGCGAAGAGTTGCCGATCGAGGAGGAGGATCAGCTCGTATGCCTTGCAGCGGAGGATCTCCGGCTGGACGAGCTCGATTGGGGGATCCTGCTTAAGTCCAAAAGTCCAAAAGGTTTGTGACAATTGTCAGTCAGATCGCTTGGGGGTTCTTCAAGACAACAATAGTTTCAATTTTTTATACTTGAAACCAAAAAAGTCCTAGTGAGAGAAAGTCTAGAGAGAGGTTCTCTCCATTGGACGATTGTGAACTCCCAAAGAAGTGCCTATTTGGAAAGATCTTAGCAAAAAGAGAGGTCCGTGTGCAAACAGTAGTCTCAGTTTTCACAAAAATCTGGAAAATCAAAGGCGATTTCTCAGTTGCTGCAAGAGGAGAGAATGTTTTCTCTTTCCTCTTCGACAACGAAGAAGATTGTCGGCGGGTTAAAGAAGGAGTGCCGTGGTTCGTTCTAAATAGCTTACTGGTTTTGAGAGACTTCAAGCCTGAAACAGATCCAACACTACTCTGTTTCAGTGACACCCCTTTCTGGATCCAGATTCGGGGGCTTCCAATGGAGAAAATGACTGAAAGGAATGCGAAGAAGATAGGGAATTCGATCGGCAAGTTTATGGAGGTCGATTTTGGAACTGATGAGGAAAAACTCAATAATCCGATGATGAGGATTAGAGTGGAATTAAAAGTGGATCAACCTCTGAGTCAGGGGTTTTCTCTAAAATTGAAAGGAGGTGATAATCTTTGGATTCCTTTTAGGTATGAGAAATTGGGTGACTTCTGCTTTCGGTGTGGACGATTAGGACATGATAAAGTAGAATGTAAATTTTTGACGCAGAAAAAGGGGATTGATTCAGGCTTTGGTGGCCATATGCGAGCTCTGGAGGTAAAAGGTCGGATTCCGAAACGGAGCAGTAAAGAATGGGCGGTGGAGGAACGAAGAAACAGAAGAGTAGAGCACCTTAGTCGGAATAAGCAACTACTCACCGGAGATAAGGTGGATCGGCGAAGCTCATCCGCCGGAGAAGATGATGCGCGTGGTGGAGTACACATCACGGCGCGTGAGAGTGCACGTGAGGGCAAGGACGGCAATAATTGCAGCAGGTACAAGGAACCTTCCAGGAACGGTAGAGGGGGACAGCTGGCATCTCCTAATTGGCAGCGTGAAGATTTGGAGGACAATTGTTTTATTCTCCAGCTCAGCAGAAAGAATAATCGGGGAAGATCCGTTGTCCAGATTGAGGAAGAGGAGCTAGAAGATGACGTGGGACAAGGGCAAATTGGGGAATTTGAAGAGGTGAACCCTAACCATCCATCTGTCTTATTAATTGGGCCTGATAAATACCCACCAGTCAGTGGGCTGAAGATTGGGCTAGACTTAGAGACAAATCTGCAGCCCATTACTACACTTATACCAGCAGATAGCCCATGTGAGATTTACCCAGCCCAAATCCCAGAAACACATGCTCCTTCTCCGGGTTTGGTCAAAGGGTCAACCGGGTCAAACAAAAGAGGAAAAGAACCTTATCTGGATATGGATGAATTTAAGGCGGAAACTCGTCGGATGATTGTGAATCAGATGCTAGCTGAAGATTTACGTCTCAAACTGCAACTCAAAAGAGAATTCAAGAAGGTCATGATGACAGAACTTTCAAGTGAAAAAAGATTGAAGATCTTCGGTGATAAACCAGTGAGGATTAGACAAGAAAGATTGGTGGAATACATAGAGGAGGAAAATTATGACAAAGAATTGAATGAAGTAGTCGTTTCTCATCGGCTTGTGGAGGCGAGGAAATTTTTCTATAGAGGAAGTGATGGTCGATTCAGAAGAAGGGAACCTAGGCAGGAGGATTTCATTGTACCAAATGGGGGAGGAAGGGACTCGGATTACGGTGACTCGACGGCTGAGGAGGCGGGCCTTATCACGCCCCCAAGGGCGCCATGAGAGGACTTGTATGGAATTGCCGAGGGTTGGGACAGACCTCGGCAATTCGACAACTCAAGTCCCTAATAAGGCAAGATGATTTGGATTGGATCTTCTTGTCGGAGACTAAGGTAAATTCCCAGAAAACTATCCCTCATTTGCAGAGAGCTGGATTTGGCTTTACTCATAGTGTTGAAGCTATGGGAAAGAGTGGAGGACTGTTATTTGCATTTAGGGATAACAAAAAGATGGAAGTGGTTTACTCAGATAAGCGGATTTTCTCAGTATTGGTCTATGGTGTTCTTGATGATAGTAGCTGGTTGTTACACTGCATCTATGCGCCATGTTACAAAACTTACAGATTCAAACTGTGGAATGACATAGCTGCTATTAATTGTTCTTGTCAACTACCCTATATTGTAGTTGGAGACTTTAATGAGGTTTTGAGTCAAGGAGATAAAGCAGGGGGTAGAAGAGTATCAACTTCCAAGGTCCAAGGTCTTGCCAAGTTTATCTTTGAGGAAGGTCTGCTGGATCTGGGATTCATAGGACCTCAGTTCACATGGAGTAATGGCTGGGCTAATGGAGGGCTCATCAAGCAAAGGCTGGACAGGGGGTTTGCTACTCCTAGCTGGCTAAACCTGTTTCCCAAAGCTAGAATCATACATCAAGTTACAGGTACCTCTGACCATGTGGCTCTAATAGTGGATAATTCCTATCAAGTGAGTACCAAGAATAGACCTTTTAGGTTTATTGCAGCTTGGACCAGAGATGCTTCTAGTAGGGAGGTAGTGGCTGATGCTTGGAGTGTAGTCTCCCCTCTGTTAAACAATTTCTGGTTCAAGAAACTTAGAAGTACAAAGATGGCTCTTAAAAGTTGGAATAAGAAGGTTTTTGGGCACATAGAAGCTAATATCAAGGAGGTGAAACATGAGCTGGAGCTGATATTTAATTGTGAAAGCCCAACAGAGTTGGAAAAGGAGAAAAATATGCAAGCTACTCTTAGAGAACTACTTAGAAGACAAGAAAGTTTGTGGAGACAAAAGTCAAGGGCTCTGTGGCTGAAAGAAGGTGATAGTAACACTCAATTCTTTCACACTTCTGCAGCTATAAGAGGTAGGAGAAATAGTATTGACACTATTCAATTGGATGATGGGACATGGACAGTGGATAGAGATTGCATAGATAAGGCTTTCTGTGACTTCTATAAAAGACTTTTCACCACAAGTAATGAGACAATTGATGAGTGGGGTAAGGAGCTATTCCCAGAAGGGGTAAGAGAAGAGGATCATCCAGATTTGTGCTGCATCCCTAGCTATGATGAGATTAGAGAAACTGTGTTTATGATGGGTAGCAATAAAGCTCCTGGACCGGATGGATTTTCTGTTCTCTTTTATAAGCACTATTGGAGTACTGTTGGAGATGATTTCTGCAAATTGGTGCAAAATTTCTTCATTACAGGTACTATGCCACAGAACCTCAATGCCACCTTTATCTCTCTCATTCCAAAGGTGACAAATGCTTGCAAAGTCTCTCAATTTAGGCCTATAGGCCTTTGTAATGTAACATATAAAGTCATAGCAAAGATTCTCTCCAATCGACTGAAGTTCTTGCTCCCAAAATTAATCTCTCCAAATCAAGCAGCTTTTGTGCCAGGGAGAGTCATCCATGATAATACTATTATTCTACATGAAGCTATTCATACCCTAGGGAGGAAAAAGGGAAAGGGAGGTTTGATGGTGATCAAGTTGGATATGGAGAAAGCATATGATAGGTTGGAATGGAGCTTCATTTTGAAGGTTTTAAAGTGGCTAAATTTCCCAGATACATTTATCAATTGGATCAAAGCTTGCATCACAACTGTGAAAATGTCTATACTCATTAATGGGGTCCCCAAAGAATATTTTCAGCCTCAAAGGGGTATTAGACAAGGTGATCCACTCTCTCCATCTTTGTTTGTGCTATGCAATGAAGTTCTATCAAGAATCCTAAATTTCATAGCTGTGGAAGGTTGGTGTAAAGGTATTAAACTTGCTAGAAACTGTGAAGCTATCAATCATTTGATGTTTGCTGATGATGTGGTGATTCTAGCTAGAGCCAAGATTGAGGAGGCTCAGTTTTTACAATGGGGGCTAGATTTGTTTTGTAAATGGTCAGGACAGAAAGTCAGTGGGGTTAAATCTTCAGTCTATTTCAGCACTAATACCAATGTTGGGATTAAAAGGCAAATCAAGGCCTTTATGAAGTTAAAGAAAGGCTCAAAGAATGCAGTTTATTTGGGGCTTCCAATGTTCTTACAGAGATCTAAGACAAGTGCTTTCTCACCAGTTATGGAGAAAGTTCAAGTCAAGGCTGCAGGGTGGAAGGCCAAGATGCTGTCTTGGGCAGGTAGAACTACTCTAGTAAAGGTAGTTACAAATTCTATCCCATCCTATGCAATGTCTGCTTTTAAATTCCCAGACTCTCTCAATGACAAATTGGACAGACTCAATGCTAAGTTTTGGTGGAATGAGGGAGCCGAGAAGAGGAAAACTCATTGGATTAGGTGGGATGAGATCTGCAACAGCAAGGCAGCAGGAGGGTTAGGCTTCAGAAAAATGAAGAATCACAACTTGGCATTGATTTCCAAATTAGTTTGGGCTCTTTGGATTGGGAAGGACTCTCTCTGGGTAAGATTACTTCTGAAGAAATATTGTCACAGCATTGCCTTTCATCTACTGGACTCCCATCCTTCTCACTCTTTTTTCTGGAAAGGGGTGTTGCAAGTGAGAGACCTTATTAAACCTTTTGCTCACAAGGTGGTAGGTAATGGGGTGTCTATTGACATTTGGCAAGACCCCTGGGTGCCAAACCTTGAAAATGAGAAGCCTAAGCCCCCTGATGATTTACATCTTGCACCTAAATGGGTAAATGAGTTGATTTCAGAAGATAGAACTTGGAAGCAAGAGCTCATTCAAAGATGGTTCTCAGCTGAAGAGGGGGCTGCTATTTCAAAAATCAAGGTACCAATGATGGAGTGTGAGGACAAATGGGTGTGGACTAAGGAACCAAAAGGCAATGTCACTACCAAAGCTGTATATAATCTTCTCAGAAGTGGCATCCAAACAAATGCTAGCAATGGGAGATGGAAGGTAATATGGAAGCTCCCAATTCACAATAGGCTGAAAATTCTGCTATGGAGAATTAACAGAGATATCATTCCCTGTAACCAGAAGATCCATTCTAGATTCTTTCAATTTTCAGACAGGTGTGCTCAGTGTCAGAGGGATGTGGAGTCTCTAGCTCACATTTTCTTCTATTGTAGCATTGCAAAAGGGGTCTGGTTTGCTATATGTGGGTTTAGAACTGAACTAATGCCAAGGATGGCCATGGGAGACTGGTTGGATTTAATTCTCCTAGACAAAAATTTCCAAAAGCTATGTCCAGCTAATTGTGATTCCCTGGCCTTAGCTGCTGTTATAATCTTCCAGCAGTTATGGAAGGCTAGGAATGAATGGTATTTCTGTCAAAAGAGGACCAATATGCAGGAACTTCTCAAAGGTATTGTTGCCCTCATTATTGAGCATTCTCAGACTAGAAAGGAGCCTAATGCTGCTGTGATTATGGTTCATAAATGGACCCCCCCTAAAGATGGTTTTCTGAAGATTAATTGTGATGGGAGTGTGAAGAATCTAGAGGCTAGTGCAGCATGGGTGGTGAGGAATAGTCAAGGTAGTCTGCTGGATGGAGGAGTCTCATTTGATGATAAGATTGATGTTGAAGAGGCAGAACTCCTTGCCATTGAGTTAGCCATTCAATGGTGTATCCAAAATCAGGTTGGTGGAGTTTTATTTGAATCTGATTCTCAAGTGGTGGTTGCTGGGATACTGAATTCACAAAAGACTCCTTGGAAGCTAATCAACAGAGCTTCAAGCATTGCTAAGTGGCTAGCTAGTTCTGGTAGCAGTATTCAATTTTGTAGAAGAGAAGTTAATAGAGTGGCACACTTGTTAGCTAGAAGGAATTTAGATGATAAACTAGTTTCCAATTTTGGTAGCTCAGGTTTTGATCAGGTAGTTAGGAAGTTGGCTCTTGAAGATTTTTGTAATTCGGTTGACTTGGCTGGTTCTGTTTCTTAATATAATGATCTTAACAAAAAAAAAAAAAAAAAAAAAATAGTTTCAATTTTGAATTCTTCATTTCTTACAGCATCTTTAACGGATTATGCAAATAATATGAAGTTTGGTAAAAACTAGAAGTCCAATGGGTTCACCATCTTGTGCAAACTTGCATAAAATAGACATCCTAATCGGCAAACTTGGCTATGATTATTTCGAGCCATCTTCATTTTTTCCTACTTGTTAGTAGGTTCCACTAGTTTGACAAAAAAAAAATAAAATAAAAAAATGAGAGTAATAGGTTCCAGTACATGTCTCCAGTAACTTCTCATCCATTTTCCCTATAATTTTTAAATGATAATAACTATTTTCTTGAAATTTATCCCCCACTCTCATCTCAAAAAAAAAAAAAAAAAAAATTATGTTATTTGCACCTACATAATTAAGACAAAATTTGTACTACAAACTTTGACTGTATTGCATTTGGTTGAGATGTAGAAGACATGACTCAAGCTCGGGTCGACCCGCGTGCCAAAATTGCCCGGCCCGAGCCCGACATGGATAAACCTGGCCCACATACGACCCCCTCCACCCTCAGCCCGTGCACGGCCCGCTCAAAAGGATACAAAGCCTGTAGCACGCACGGGTCATGTTTCTCCACGAGTGAGCACGACCCGACCCGCACCCCCGGGCTGGTTCGACCCGCACAAAAACGCCCCATTCCACCCTCAACCCGTGCACGGCCCGCCTAACTCACACCCAGCCGGTGGCACGCACGGGTCTAGTTCCTCCACCCTCTGACACGGCCCGCACCCGATCTGGTCCACACTGGTGCACAATCTGCCCCCGGCCCGCTTTCCTTCAACCAACCTTTAATCCGGCACGGCCCGCTCTCACCTTGAGATAAGACAATTACAACTTTAGAGAAGCACTGTGGTGAAGCAATGTGGTGTCATTAGTGACAGCTGTGGTGAAGTATGCACACTGGTCATCTGGCTTTGACAGATTAACTCTAGACTTGTGTGAATTTCTCAGAGCTCAGCTTCATAGAATATGTAAAGGAATGATATCGGTCCTGAGGTTTCGGTCGGGTCTGGGTTAAAATTTCATGGACTTTGGTAGGATCGGGTCAGACGGGTCGCTCATCTGGGCGGGTTTAGGAGGTTCAGCTGACCCATTGACAGGCCGTTGCCTGTGCCCTTCAAAACGAACGCGCGCAACAAATCGACGGTTGCTATACGTGATGTCACCTCTGATTTTGTCGCATTGAACTGCCACTACCTGTTAGTCATCTGCGACCAAAGACACAAAAATAAGGATTAGCATTGTCAATTAATAACAATTTAGATAATTCATAAGATGATCGAATAGAATAAAACACAATAACAAAGGATATAATAATGCTGGCTTGGATGTGAGAGGCATGTTATGTAGGACATTGTCCTACAACGTAGATCCTCCCCACGTGAGGGTACTACCGGTATGCTACGACGTAGGATTCAACCCACACTCGAGCCAGCTCCCACAAGCGTCACGCCGGTTGTAGGACTTGTGAACCGTCACGAACCATTGTTGCCCAAAACAATCATATGGAAAATACAAGACTAAATATATATGTGTATACGATGAAGAGGTCTTCAAAGTTCTCTAACTATTTTCATCCTCTTATATGACTCTCACATACACCTTCCATACAAAATGACACACACATATATATAGTAATCCACATATAAGGTGTAACCCCCTTGTAATAACCATAGCATTAAAGCTATAATAAACACCACCCAATAATGCTACATTAAACCAAATATTGCATGTTTAATATACCAATAATGCAGGAGTTACAAATATGTAATAACACCCTCATAATTACAAAATTAAAATATGAAATATAATTACAAATTATTATTAAAGTTTTGAATTTTCCCTAACAGTCCCCCACAAATTTCAAAACTTTAAAATGACCAAAAAAATAAAATAAAATAAAATAATAGAGTAATATATGAGACAATAAATAATAGGCAACTTTCATACTGTGCAATAGGTGAGGTGTCTTCCGTCTTGAACCCCACTTAGTGATAACAGTCTCACCCGGAAGGATCATAGTGGACTGTGCCTTGAACTAGACCCTTTGTGTCCGAATTCAACTGAAAGCACACACAGTATCGGCATTGGACATGGTTCGCGGGTTAGTGCGTTACGACCATGCACTCGAATCAAATCATGAGAGTCTCTAGGAAAAAATCCCAATCCCATTGCCCCGTCCTCAAGGCGACTCTCACTTAGGTGAATCCTCCAACGGTATGTGTGACACATACCTTGCGACAAATTACTCGCCTTGGATCCATTAAGGGTTAAAACCCATCCTAGACGTCACACTTTTCACATCACATCACTATGCCATAGGGATGGGAGGAGAGTCTTAGACTTCTCCTATAAATAAGTGCTGGAAATCTCAGTCACTCATCGTGAATTGTTTCTACCCATTGAATCTCTTTCATGGGATCTCCAGTCACAGAGATTGGGTTACCTCCAGCGGTGACTATATTTTGGGCTTAGCCCATCCCCCTCGACATATCTAGGACTTCGCTCCTAGACTTGACTCTCAATGGTTATTTTACTTTATTTAAAGCATATGCTTATTGGCCAATTTATTAGGCTTTTTATATTTTCAATGGTGGAATCCATTAGGATTTAGGAGTTTTCAAACCCCATCCCAAGATTTAGGGACTATGGAACCAATACATATTTTTTACTATTTGTGATCTTGCGGCTTGTTCACTTCTTTGAATCCCCTTTCAAATTTATCCATCAATGTTACGTCACATATGCGTTGCACACCGAATTAAACCTGTGAAGCACAACATTTGCACTAGATGCAAAATTAATAATTTTACTAGCTTTTAACCCGTGCGATGCACGACGAAATTTCAAATTCAAAACAAAATTGATGTCACTTAAACAGTTGATGTCTTCTGCAATTCAAATACAACACCCAAAAAAAATAATCAAGTGTACTGAGTAACATAATCCGTTAAATTAAAAAAGAAAGTGAAATTGCTTGCTAGAGACCAATCACACTGAAGTTAATTATGACTTTACTGTAAAATTCAAATTTAGTAATCGTATTTCCTTATTTATAGCACTTTTTATACTATTTTGGTCACTTTCCAACATTACATTTCTGTTAGCCTTTTTATTTCAAAATTTATGTTTTTAATACAAATTTGGCGATTATTATACTATTTTAGACAATCTTCAACATTACATTTCTGTTAGCCTTTTTATTTCTAATTTTACGTTTTTTAATACCAATTTGACAAAGTTAACTAATGATTTTCTCCTTGCTATAATCTTATTCACATTTTGATGGTTTCATGCTATTATTCTATCTTGATTTCAGTTTACATTTTTATTTTGCTAAACCCACAATCCTTTTAGCGTAAGACCACATTAGGGCGGCATTATGTATGCTCTTTTAGTTTTGTGAATAAATTCACTAAAAATAAATAATACAAATAGTAAGAACTCACGGACCAAATCTAGTCTAATTAAACAACCAAGGTACAAAAAAGATCGGAATGTAAACGTAAAATGAGTTGTAGTCCAAAGGCCCTTACCGTTGTGTTGAACTCCCAAAACAGAAGATTCCCCTACACCACCAAAGAAACGATGTTAGTAAATTAAAGACCAATCGATTTCTTATAAAACATTCGGAAAAAAACATATCAAACATTGCTCCGTAGTATTACCTATACGGGTATGGTGAGTGACTCCCTCCCGCAAGTATATGCCTTTGGCGGCGGCCATGAGAACTGAAGCTTTCACGTATACAAAGCATATACTTTTTCGGAAAAAACAACTTGCTAGCAGCGGGCAAAAAACACATTCAAAGCAAAAAAAAAAAAAAAAAAAAAAAAAAAAAAAAAAAAACGCACATCACTATGAGACTATACTACTGTAAAACACACCGGATATGAGGGCGTGTCTTTGCTCTTCTAATTTCCACTTGCGCACCAGCGAGCTAAGTTACAACGCTCTCTCCGCTCACCATTTTCCTCCCATCACTAAAAAATCCTCCAATTAGTATGATGAAAAAAAAAAAAAAAACTCCAATGAGTATGAAAACCACCAACTGATCATGATTCTTAGAAAACCTCCAATATGGTGGTGATATTATTAGAAAACCTCCAATAATATAAGTTTGATTCCTTCCTTGTCATTTTGGTAACACAATTGACTAGCAAACCTCCGGTAATATAGGTTTGTTTCATTACATGCCCTTTTGGTAACGTCAATAATTGACTATTAATTTTTTTATGAAAATTTCCTTCATCATAACAAAATTTTGGTGGAAGTTCTTTATTTACTAAAAATTTAACTTATCGATTTGATTTCTGCCACAAATATTGTAAATAACGTTAGTTATTTTCGGCATTAATGGTTATATACTTTTTTTAACGGATTCAATTAATTTAAACGTCAGCGCCATTTTTTTCATTTCAGTTCAAATTTTACAGATGTGATGTAAATTTAAAGTCGCCAATTTTTTTCATTTTCATTTCAAACTCTACAGATGTGATTTCAATTTAAAATTCAAGCAATCTTTTTTACATTAGTTAACTGTGATTTCCACATGGTAATTCCTCATGCAAAGTTTAAGAGGACATTCTCAAATAGTGTATATATATATATATTGGTAAAAAAATATATAAATATCGCCAAAGAATTATCGCATCATCGAGAATATCACTATTCAAAATCACGTCACTAAGATAATGATTCACATGTCTCCTTTATAACCCCCACATTATCTCATATTCAATGAGACACCTAATTGTACTTAATGTAAAACAATAGACAATAAGGGATGACTATATATTTCACAAAAAGATAGCATGTTACATCTCCATAAACATTGCTATTAGTTAAGTCAAATGTGCATAAGATCATGATAAACAATTTTCATATACAACCCTCACATTTTCCTTGTCCATGAATTCACATAAATTGCACTTAATCTAAATTCAAATAATCAATGAAAAGGATGTTAAGAATGACAATATAAGTTTTAAGAAACAAACAACAATATTTTAGTTGACTACAATATTATTATCATCAAGTGATATATATAAGTTACACTATCACAATAAACTCACATTTAATTCATACAACACATAGAATGAAATTATATATTGTTCCTCATGTAACTCCCACGTATCAAATGCTCATAAAAATGTAGAATTAAATGTAATCAAGTAACCCCCCACATTTCAAAACTTCACATATGGACAAAAATATATTTAAACAATGATCCACAAAAAAGTAAAATAATCACAACTTTATCATGTTCTAGAAATATATTCTACCCTCCAATAAATCATATATAATGTGTAGTAACCCGCATATTTTTGTTGCACGTTTTTGTTTTAAGCGATATTATTATCTTCTAAATATGTGTGTTAATGTTAATATTTTATTAAGTATGCTAGACTTTAGACTTTAAAGAAAATATTTTCAAGAATGTTTTGTTTGTGCCAACTTGTTAGTTAGTATTAAATGCATAGTTGCCCCAAAACTTTATGCAAATTTGTAATGTTTCCAAACTTGAAGTATTTATGTATTAACCTATCTATTATTGGTTTTTACATTATTTATCCCAAACTAGCATGTCTTCCAAATGATATTTACATCTCAATCATTCTTCCACTCAACTACTTATATATAATATGATATTGTTCTCTAATTTCATGTATGGCTCTTTATGTGTTCCATCAAGTCACTCTCTCATGTCTCTCATAGTCTCTCTCATTCTCTTCCACACTCAAAACTCATCTTCAAGAACAGCATTCTCGGTTTTTGGTGTTGACCCTCACAAAACACCCCCAAAACACCATTTTCTAGCTCTCTATTCATGAAAAACTAAAACCCAATGTTATACTATGCATTGGGGGTGTCTTTTCCTTCATCTTCCTCAAGAATCTAAGTTCATCCAACCTCCAAGAACTCAAGATTAATCTCAAATTTCTCTCAAGACATATAAGTAACCACTCTTCTCTTCTTTAAGTGTTCAATTTGTAGATAATTCATATTCATGGCATGAAATTGCTCGATCTTGAATTGCATGTGTTGTTTGATCTTTGATTTGTATCTTTTAAACTTGATCTTCTTCATCTCCATGGATAGATCTTACTATTGGTACTTGAATGTGACATATTAATAAAACCCACATTGGAACATACATGCATGTCATTAAAAATTAAGTTTGTTGCTAGAATTATGTAAGAAAATATTGTGGTTAGTGACATGTACATGATTTAGACCTCGTGTTAGTTTGATTTCAGACTTTTGTGGAATGATTCTTGCATGCAACTACTTTTTCAATTATAAAAATCCATAAAGTTGATGTTTTGAGCATATTTTCAAGAAATTAAGAAAAATAGTTAAACATTTCAGAAAATTATCAAAATTTCATGGTTTGTGTATATTCATATTTTATTTCTACAGTAAAAATTTCAGAGTCATTAGAATTATATATAATTTTTAACTGGCCAATAAATTGGGCTGTTTTACGAATCTGTCCAACCCTAGACCAAAGAAGTTTTTCATCGATTTCATGTACTTGTTCTTCTCTAATGGTTACCAAATTTGGATATGTCATTTCCAAGGGTGTTATTTACTTCCTGTTAAAATTTCATAATTTTTGGAACTTCTATGAATATTTTATGAATTTATTCCCAAGACCGCTTTTCAACCTCTGTTTTATACCTAAGCTTTGAAAGATAATGTTTAAAATACTTAAAAAATTTCATAATTATTGATATTTTATATGTTATCAGTAAACTCTTTATATATTTTATGTAAAAATTTGAGGTCCCAAATAATTATTTTGAGTCACCTATGAATTTTTGTACTAGCGATAGTTACACTTTTCATATGAGTAAAATTTAGAAATTTGTCAAGTTTCTCAATGCTAGTTATGTAAGTTACTTTTTAGTTTGTTATATGTCATCTTCCATTTACGTGTTGCATTATACATGTCATATGCACCTATTAAGAAGTATAAGGTTCTAGATATGAATATGAGAAAAGTTAGTTCATCTTGCATTCATAAGATTCATGTCATTTAGCTATGTGATTATGTTCTATGTTTGAATTGAATTCTTGCTAACTGATTACATGTGTTATTTGTAGCATTCTGTGCGATCTATATGAAGTTGGAGTTAATGCTCACGTGCTCTAAGTTGATTGAAATTGGACTAAGGTTAATTAAATGGTTTAAGCTCGCAAGGTGAGTTACCCTACCTCCCGAAATTTGTACCGAACCTCAAGTTTCTTACAAGCTTATGTATGTTCATGTTTCCCTATTATGTATGTATCTATGCTTTCGAAACAAGTAAACGTTTTATGCCACATGGATGCTAAGAAAGATAACGAACGTTTCATAAGATAAAATACGGTTTTCAGAAAAGGCCACGGTTACCATAGTGAAACCCCCTGTCGGGTATAGGCAGGCTACGGCCCTTTTGCCGGGGCAATATAAGCAGGCAACGTGTCGCCTCACGAGCCGTCGCGATGGACATGTCCCTACATTATGTTAAGTCACGAAGGTTACACGGGCCATAAGATAAGAAACTAGGCAAACATGTTCAAGTACGTTATGGTCTTCACGTGAGACAAAGCAAGGTCCCTACTTGGAACAATATGATTTCACAAGCCTCAAGTTATGTTTTACGTTATGATTTCTCTATGATTCATGTTACGCTTTATGAATGTCATGATCTTTCAACTTTCACAAGTATATGTATGTATGACTATGCCTTATGTTCATGTCGCTCCATGGGAAAGTTAGCATCTTTTAGTTTTTCAAACCTACGGAGGGGTGTAGATGTAACTCACTGAGCTAGTTGAGCTCACCCTTTTACGTTACCCTTTATTTCAGGTTTTAAGGACACGTAAGATGCAGGAAGTAGCAAGACGTTAAGTAGATAGGTGATTACGTGCTCGATGATGTTATGTGCTTAGATGTTGAAAATATGCTAGACGCTTGAGCTATTCTAGAATACATGTTTGTAAATTGTTTAAGAATATAATAGTTGTGTACTTATGTATATAAGACTTTGTATGAGCCATTGTATGATACCTAGTACCTTTCTCGAGTTATGCTCTGTTTATGTTATGAGTCGAGAGGGCTAAAATGTATTTATTTCCAAGTTCAAACTTTCTTTTCTTGAGGAATTTTTACAATTCAAATTCTTTATCAAGACGACCCCAAGTAATTTGTTATTTACGCTTCCGCAAAGTTATTTTTAGAAACTTTTGATCGCGAATTTTATAAATTACTTGTTTAGCCTCTCGACGATTCAATGCCGCACCGGCATGTCGCGCCCTCCTCCCGTTAACGCAAAAGTTTTATTTATCTCTAATCGCGGTCGGCGGTAGGGGGATGTGACATTTGGGTATCAGAGCATTATGTTATAGCTTCGTAAGATTAATAAACCTCAATGACCCATTATGTGCTTACTTATGTGAAAGTTTATTTGTACGTATGTTATGTGTATGATTATATTCTATGTTAGTAGCTAATAATTATAAGGCTTAAGTTAGTAAGTTATGTCCCATGAAAGTATGGACCTTTATGTGAGTTACGTGTCTCGGAGCTTCCTTAAATGCTTAAGTGAATTATATGTAAATTTTTATGCTCGAACATGTTTGAAGTTAAAATTATTCTTTATGTTATATAAGTATGAATTATGTGTGAGTGATTTAAAGTCATATTTCTAGCTTTATTGGTCATGCATGAGACAAGAAAAATAACAAGTTGACTTACGAGACCATGACTAAGCTTGGAGTATGCCCCATAGGAATAAGATAGAACCGAGTCTATGATAAGAGCTCATAAATTTAGTATAGTATCATGCGTTTGAATTGTTATTATTTTCCTTAGAATGTTATGTGAATGATACTTGACTTGTAAACTTTGTGATATTTGGTGTAAGAGTTATGGCATGTAAGATATGGAAAGTGAAGAAGCATGTTCATGTTATGTGATCACGAACCAAGTGTGATATTATATTTACATTCTATAATATTAAGTTCGTGGAGCGCTTTTATATGTTACGGTATGATAAGTGTTTATGTGATTCATATGCTATCATGACGTCTCTTCCATGTATGTAGGATACTATATATGTAAATGCATGTACATGTTATGTGATGATCATGGAAACTAAGTATGCTATGTTTCTTGATTATGCTTGATGTTTAAAAAAACAACAAAAAATTATGAAAAAATAGAAAAATATAACATGCTTTAACTATGTTATTGGTTGTTCTAATTGGAGTGTGTATATGCGATAACTGTGATTTTCATGCCCAAAATAAAGTGGAAAAAAATGTTTGTTATGATTTGTCATGAAACGTTATGTTATGTTCAGATTATGTGCTTGAAGTATGTTTTTATTTTTAACAATTGAGCATATAAATTATGTTATGTATTATGTGTAAGTTATGCATGTCATGTATGTTTTGTGTCTGATATATATGCATGTTAGTAAGTGAATTAATTTTAATATGAGCATGTCGAAAGATCAACCGATGTGCGAATGTCAAGTGTTTGGGTTGCTAATGTGCAAGTTGGACGAGCAACTATATCATCATTACGATGCTATAAGTTGTTCCCACTATGTTCTACAGTCCAATGGGGACTGCTAACACAATTACGAGCTTGCTGGAGCGGTACAAGTGTGACGACACGATGTATTGTTCCCTCTCGTAAGTGTGAAAGACAGGACCTATGGAACAATTACGAGCTTGCTGGAGCGGTACAAAGTGTGACGACACTGCGTATTGTTCCCTCTCGTGAACGTGAAGGGCTTGATGTATTTGCCAACCTGATTTCAAAGGTAAGATAACTTATAAGTTTAAGTTTTGCAGTGATTTCATGTTAGTTAGAATCTTATATGAGTCCATTCATGTTATAAATGTGTTAAGCGAGTTCGAGGACGAACTCTTCATAAGGTGGGTAGAATGTAGTAACCCGCATATTTTTGTTGCACGTTTTTGTTTTAAGCGATATTATTATCTTCTAAATATGTGTGTTAATGTTAATATTTTATTAAGTATGCTAGACTTTAAAGAAAATATTTTCAAGAATGTTTTGTTTGTGCCAACTTGTTAGTTAGTATTAAATGCATAGTTGCCCCAAAACTTTATGCAAATTTGTAATGTTTCCAAACTTGAAGTATTTATGTATTAACCTATCTATTATCGATTTTTACATTATTTATCCCAAACTAGCATGTCTTCCAAATGATATTTACATCTCAATCATTCTTTCACTCAACTACTTATATATAATATGATATTGTTCTCTAATTTCATGTATGGCTCTTTATGTGTTCCATCAAGTCACTCTCTCATGTCTCTCATAGTCTCTCTTATTCTCTTCCACACTCAAAACTCATCTTCAAGAATGTTGGGTTTTGAAGTAGCTAACGTAGCGGAATACCAAAAATTTAATTCTACTTCAATGCCCACCACGGATCGTCAGGAAGAGACATCATAACATGATAAGGGTCATAGTATTGTGTACCTTTGAATTTGTGACATCACACGAAGAATGATGTCCTCGTCTCTACGGTTGATCCACGTCTAGAGGTGAGATATAGATTCTTCCTTCAAACAAGTGCTAGCTTGAACCCGGAGGAAGAGGGAAGAAGATCGAAGCAACAAAGGCACAAAGGGAGGGGCGGCCTCCTCTTTGAGCCGACGGGAAGGGGGCGGACGGGGCTAGGGTTCGGCCCTAGCTCTTGTCTTGCTCTCTCTTGCTTTCTCTCCCACTCTCTTTGTTATGTCTGATAACAATTATGTGGGAAGGAAGCTTAGGCCTCCTTATATACTCCAACAACTCCTTGTTGTTTCCATAAAAGAGTTTCCTTATTCTAGATGAACTAGAACTATTCCCTTCCTTGCAAATTAGTCCTACTAAGTTTGCAAGGTGTTGCACAATGATCCTTCTATTAATTAATCCATATTAATTAATCTCAAATCTAGCTCTACTCTATTTGACGTGTGACCCCATAGGTTTCTATATAGTTGGTAGTAACTCTTACTAACATGGAGCGGTGTCTAGCAACACATCCATGCCACCCAACCAATAGAAATAGTCAGTGATCCCGACAAACCTCTTGTGCCCAATATGCCAAATTGCACTATCCCTTTTCCTCCATATCCGGATTGGACACGAGACATACATCGTCACACTCGTATATCCAATCCATAGTTCCTCGATCCTGGGAATATGCTTATGCTTGCAGATAACATCAATATCTCTATATTGATTTATCTGAGTCTGGCCAGACATTCAATAAGTCTCATCCCTCGAGTGGCCGTGGATATTTACCCCCATTATGTGGGAGGGACAAATCATATCTACATCACTACGATCTCTAAGCTTGCTTCCTATTACGCCCGATAGCCATCTTTATGATTACCCAGTTACGGTGTAACGTTTGATAACATCAAAGCGCAATATTCCACAACTAGAGTATCTAGTGACTTCAAGTCTAAGGATTTCAATTATATTAGCACTACGAAAAGCGATTGTAACTTGACATAATCTAATGTATCCTTTTCGTTGTGGGTCAATCCAGTATGCCATTACTCCTAATGCATACCCATGTGTTAGACTTGATATCTCCATATCAATCTACCCGCATACTAGTCTATATTTGATCGTCCTATTAATCAATATAGTGGACTAGGGATATTGAAGATAAACAACATATTTTATCTAAGGACTTCATTATATTAAATATCACAATATATAATAAATGAATATTCTAGCCAAAACAATGTTCATACTAAATCTACGATTGCCTCTAGGGCATCTATTCCAACAAAGAACACCATTCCCGATTTTTGGTGTTGACCCTCACAAAACACCCCCAAAACACCAATTTCTAGCTCTCAATTCATGAAAAACTCAAACCCAATGTTATACTATGCATTGAAGGTGTCTTTTTCTTCATCTTCCTCAAGAATCCAAGCTCATCCAACTTCCAAGAACTCAAGATTAATCTCAAGTTTCTCTCAAGACATATAAGTAAGCACTCTTCTCTTCTTTAAGTGTTCAATTTGTAGATAATTCATATTCATGGCATGAAATTACTTGATCTTGAATTGCACGTGTTGTTTGATCTTTGATTTGTAACTTTTAAACTTGATCTTCTTCATCTCCACGGATAGATCTTACTATTGGTACTTGAATGTGACATATTAATAAAACCCACATTGGAACATACATGCATGTCATTAAAAATTAAGTTTGTTGCTGGAATTATGTAAGAAAATATTGTGGTTAGTGATATGTACATGATTTAGACCTCGTGTTAGTTTGATTTCAGACTTTTGTGGAATGATTCTTGCATGCAACTACTTTTTCAAGTATAGAAATCCATAAAGTTGATGTTTTGAGCATATTTTCAAGAAATTAAGAAAAATAGTTAAACATTTCAAAAAATTATCTAAATTTAATGGTTTGTGTATATTCATATTTTATTTCTACAGTAAAAATTTCAGAGTCATTAGAATTATATTTAATTTTTAATTGGCCAAAAAAATGGGGCTGTTTTACGAATCTGTCCAACCCCAGACCAGATAAGTTTTTCATCAATTTCATGTGTTTTTTATACTCTAATGGTTACCAAATTTGGATATATTTTTTCCATGGGTGTTATTTACTTGTAGTTAAAATTTCATAATATTTGGAACTTCTATGAATATTTTATGAATTTATTCCCAAGACCGCTTTGCAGCCGCTGTTTTATACCTAAACAGCTTTGAAAGATAATGTTTAAAAATACTTCAAAAATTTCATAATTTTTGATTTTTTTATATGTTATCAGTAAACTCTTTATATATGTTATGTAAGAATTTGAGGTCCCAAATAATTATTTTGAGTCACCTATGAATTTTTGTACTAGCGATAGTTACACTTTTTATATGAGTAAAATTTAGAAATTTGTCAAGTTTCTCAATGCTAGTTATGTAAGTTACTTTTTAGTTTGTTACATGTCATCTTCCATTTACGTGTTGCATTATACATGTCATATTCACCTAATAAGCGTTGGATGTAGGAAGCTCTGATACCACTTTGTTGGTTTTAGGAAGAGGCTAGTAGGCTAAGTGTTTGGTGGGTTAGTTTGGTGGAAGAGGGAAGTGATGGTAATGTTAGAGAGAGTATGGAAGAGGGAAGTATGGAACAGGGAAGTATGGAACACTTTGAGAGTTGGACAATGAGTGAAGAAGAACTTCTATTGATTTTGCTTCATACAATGTGGTGGTGGACAACAACTAGATATTGTCTAGTACATTACATAGAAGTCTTAATAGAAGACTTCATAGGAGAGACATTAGGACACTTGCTAGAACACTTGATGGAAGACTTGCTAGAAAGTGGAGGAAGTACAAGCTATTTATAGGTGGATGTGGAAGGAATATTCCTAGCATCATTCCTTCCACAAACTTCTTCCACCAAAAATATCTACAACTTCTCTACAACATTCTACATAAACTTATTCTCTAGAAATCTCCTTCTAGGTACAATGAACCTAGAAAAATTACAAGATTCGGATAACTAATACAATTGGGCTACTATCATTTGGACTACCAAACAATATAGCTCTTGGACTTTCTAATTATTGGGCTAAACCAAGTTTAGTCTCCAACAATAAGAAGTATAAGGTTCTAGATATGAATATAAGAAAAGTTAGTTAATCTTGCATTCATAAGATTCATGTCATTTAGCTATGTGATTATGTGCTATGTTTGAATTGAATTCTTGCTAAGTGATTATATGTGTTATTTGTAGCATTCTTTGCGATCTATATGAAGTTGGAGTTAATGCTCACGTGCTCTAAATTGATTGAAATTGGACTAAGGTTAATTAAATGGTTTAAGCTCGCAAGGTGAGTTACCCTACCTCCCGAAGTTTGTACCGAACCTCAAGTTTCTTACAAGCTTATGTATGTTCATGTTTCCCTATTATGTATGTATCTATGGTTTCGAATCAAGTAAACGTTTTATGCCCCATGGATGCTAAGAAAAATAACGAACGTTTCATAAGATAAAATACGGTTTTCGGAAAAGGCCACAGTTACCGTAGTGAAACCCCCTGTCGGGTATAGGCAGGCTACAGCCCTTTTGCCGGGGCAATATAAGCAGGCAACGCGTCGCCTCACGAGCCGTCGCGATGGACAGGTCCCTACGTTATGTTAAGTCACGAAGGTTACACGGGCCATAAGATAAGAAACTAAGCAAACATGTTCAAGTACGTTATGGTCTCCACGTGAGACAAAGCAAGGTTCCTACTTGGAACAATACGATTTCACAAGCCTCAACTTATGTTTTACGTTATGCTTTCTCTATGGTTTATGTTACGCTTTATGAATGTCATGATCTTTCAACTTTCACAAGTATATGTATGTATGACTATGCCTTATGTTCATGTCGCTCAATGGGAAAGTTAGCCTCTTTTAGTTTTTCAAACCTACGGAGGGGTGTAGATGTAACTCACTGAGCTAGTTGAGCTCACCCTTTTACATTACCCTTTATTTCAGGTTTTCAGGACACGTAAGATGCAGGAAGTAGCAAGACGTTAAGTAGATAGGTGATTACGTGCTCGATGATGTTACGTGCTTAGATGTTGAAAATATGCTAGACGCTTGAGCTATTCTAGAATACATGTTTGTAAATTGTTTAAGAATATAATAGTTGTGTACTTATGTATATAAGACTTTGTATGAGCCATTGTATGATACGTAGTACCTTTCTCGAGTTATGCTCTGTTTATGTTATGATTCGAGAGGGCTAAAATGTATTTATTTCCAAGTTCAAACTTTCTTTTCTTGAGGAATTTTTACAATTCAAATTCTTTATCAAGACGACCCCAAGTAATTTGTTATTTACGCTTCCGCAAAATTATTTTTAGAAACTTTTGATCACGACTTTTATAAATTACTTGTTTAGCCTCTCGACGAGTCAAGGCCGCACCGGCATGTCGCGCCCTCCTCCCGTTAACGCAAAAGTTTTATTAATCGCTAATCGGGGTCGGCGGGAGGCGGATGTGACATAATGCATGATAATTCAAGACATACAATTTCACGTCAAAATGGTGACTCTATTTTATAAACCTTATTTTCTAACTTCTCATGAAATTAATTATACCACAAGTTAATTTCTATTAACGTCTAATCATGCATTTTTGTTTTAATTATTTAAGAATAAACAATTCGTCAATTTATGAATGAATTATAACATGGATACTAGAAACTCTAATGAATAAACAAATATAGAGTGAGAGTTTAAGAAATCAAGCATGTCACGTCACGTGGGTGTAATTTTCTCTTGTTTGAGAATTGTTGAAGATATTCGTTCCAATTTGTGAGAAGAGATAGAGTTTCCAAACTCGATAATAAACTCATAAATAGAAGACCAGCGAGAATAGCCACAAACGATCCTTAATACCATGAACCAACAGGAGGAGTAATCCTTCATGCTTCGTCATCGAGAATCCCAAAATATATTTTAGAGGAAATCTATATAGTCTCCTTAGAATAATAAATCAATTATCGCCAAGAGTTTGCTCCTGAGGGATAAATTCACAACTCCGTTGGCTAATCATATGACATGCGAATGATAAATCTCGTCATAGATGATCTCCAAAGCAAGCCCATTAGTAAATAAAACTCCAACATCTATATAAGACTCAATAGAATGGGCATGGAATATATAAAACATTATTTCCAAAATAACCTGCAAGAGTAAGTTACATCATTATGTACTTGAAAGGAAAACTTAATATGATAGAATACCAACTATTTAACCTCAAGAGCTAATATGATAGTATATAGTTTCAAGAAACATGGATATATCTATAAATAATGCATTTATTTTGTTATATAAACTTTATAGGCGTTGGGGGCAAGTATTTGACTTATTACTTAGCAAACTTGTAACTTACCAGCTGATATGGTCACAAAAAAATGGAGCATTAACATTCTAACATTAAGATGACTTTGTAACCGATATTTTGAGGAGTTTCCTAATTTATAAACATATGAGCTACATAATTACCAATAAATAGAATATAATTTTACAAATAGAATCACCAATCTTTTGAAAAATATTTAGTGTAATACTTGAACGGAAAAGACTCCATTTGTCTCAATTATAGATATGTGATTTACCACTATGACTCAAGTTTATGTGCATATTTTATCACCAGTTTGTATATTTTCAAAAGATAACTTGTTTTCACTCATACGAGTTGGAGAGGATGAAGGAAAACATAATAGCATAAATCATATTGGTCCATAAGCTTATAAAATAATAAATAATTATAAATATGCGAGAATGAAGATTCTTTAGCTCCCCCGTTTAGAATTGCAGTACTCCGTCATTGATATCTCAGAACACAAACTTTCACGTTTACACTATACACATATTATTTCTAGATCTACGTTGTAGATTGTTAGTCATCTGCGACCAAAGACAAAAAAATAAGGATTAGCATTATCAATTAATAACAATTTAGATAATTCATAAGATGATCGAATAGAATAAAACACAATAACAAAGGATATAATAATGCTGGCCTGGGTGTGAGAGGCATGTTATATAGGACATTGTCCTACAACGTATATCCTCCCCACGTGAGGGTACTACCGGTATGCTACGAAGTAGGATTCAACCCACACTCGAGTCAGCTCCTACAAGCGTCACGCCGGTTGTAGGAATTGTGAACCGTCACGAACCATTGTTGCCCAAAACAATCATATGGAAAATAAAATACTAAATATATATATGTGTGTATACGATGAAGAGGTCTTCAAAGTTCTCTAACTATTTTCATCCTCTTATATGACTCTCACATACACCTTCCATACAAAATGACACTCACATATATATAGTAGGGTGCTGATAACTACAGCACAAATTTTTTTAGTTACAGCACAATTATATGTTAATTCACTTTTTTACCCCCGGTTACTTATTTTTTAGGGTTCCATCTCTTCACCCTCTTTACACTCATGCGACTCTTTTTTTTCTCAATCTGCGAGGCGAGAGTCTTCTTCTCTCGTCAATTCCATCTCTCTGTCAGGCTCTTTCTCTCCCCTCACCGTCTCTCGCTATCTACCTCTCTCTAGATCTGCAAGCAAAGAAATCGATTATAAACAAACACACCCCAGATCGAAAGAGGAGAGAAGACCGCGACCATCTTCTTCCTCTACTACTTGTCTTCTCGATTTTGATTTGCTGTGTACCCATGGTTGCGTCCGATTATGGAAAAAAAAGGTACTCGAGAATCGGAATTTTTGTTATTGCTGCTTTCTACATCAATCGACTGTTCCACTCATGGGTGTTTTTCCTCCTAAGCCCTCTGACCCTGTCCAGATGTTAGGGATTCACAGCTATATGTTTCTTCCATTCTTTGCTTCAGCGGTCTTGATTATGTTATGACGGGGAGCATGTAGAGTCTCCGGATTGTTCGCTACTTGGAGAAGATTTAACTGCTTTGATTTGTGGGGGGTTGATGGTTTTGTTTTGAGAAGAACAAATCAGAGGGAAGTTGAGTATTTTATGGACAAAGAAGAAGATTTAGGGTTCATTTCAGTTGGGCATTGATTGGTGTGGCTTTCAGTCGGACGGAGGCGGTGGTGCCACAGTCTGGATTTCCAAGATGAAGAAGTTTTAGTCTTACAAGTACAGAGAAGTAACGAGAACAAAGAAGTAAATATAGTGAATAGAGAGGATTAGAATTACTACGTAGGGGTACGGGTAAAAAGGTCATGTGGTAGAAAATTGTGCTGTAATTATAAATCGTTGTGATGTAATTATCAGCACCCATGTAGTAATCCACATATAAGGTGTAACCCCCTTGTAATAACCATAGCATTAAAGCTATAATAAACACCACCCAATAATGCTACGGGTGCTGATAATAGTTCTGGGTTTGTCTTGGTCGTCTCAATTGGGGATTTCTCTTAGGTTGAAATATGATTTGAGTTTTGGGTCGTGGATGTGATTTAGGTTGATGGAGATGATGCTGGTGGGTGTTGTGGATGTGCGGTTTGTGTATATTTGAAATAGAGCCGAAAAGAAGGTCAGATGTTGTGAGGATTTTGCCGGCAGATATTGGCGAGGATTTTGGCCGGCAAGTGAAGAACAAGAAAAGATCGGTGGGAGATTAAAAAAGAAAAGGAGAAGATGCTGTGAGTTGTCATACTTAATGTCACTGATGCATTCAAAATATAAAGCTGTAATAAGTATCAAGGGTAGAATGGTCATTTCAGAATAAGTTGTGCTGTAACTATAGTTTTTTGTGCTGTAATTATCAGCACCCTAATGCTACATTAAACTAAATATTTCATCTATTCTATAAAAGAGCATGAATTAACTAACTTATTCATTTTGAGCCTTTAGATGCTTTAAATCATCCCCAGCCCTTTGATCTCACCTACTCCCACTTAACTACCCACTACCTACCTACCCACTTAACTATTCACTCTTCGAAAATTTACCCTCTCTCTTTGATTAATTTACGTAAATTACCGGAAATGCCATTTTCATCTTCTCTTCCAGCAAAATCGATTATGAAACGTGTTTTTTGGTAGTGCTCCCGGGCACGGGCATCCCCTAGTGTTTAATATACTAATACAGGACCGTGTTTTACTAATACAGGACCGTGTTTTACTGTTGCTATTTAGCCTGGTTGTCTCGATCTCAGCCATTGAATTTGACAATCATCCAACGTATGAGAATTGATGAGAGACCGGATGACCATCAGTCTCAATCATCGTCTCTCTCCCCCTGCTACTCTTCCTCTCTCACCGTCTCACGGCCCTCACCACCACCAGAACCACAACAACTACCACCAATACCATTAGTAGGTCCGACGAATAACTATCTGCAAGTATCTCTCCTCTCCTATCCCTCCCTCACTGTCACACGACCAGTCCACCACCACCACCACTCAGACAGCTCCAGCGAACCAGCACCAAATAGTCTCTTAGGTGAAAAGATCGAGAAGTGGGGATCGACAAACTAGTGGTAGAGGTTAAATTCTTATATTTTCTTGATTTGAGTTTTATGTTCGTATTTGTGTAATGTGCTGAAATCAGGGCTTCTTGAACTCGAATTGGGGGGTTTTGCGTAACCCTTCTCTGTTGCCATTAAAGAACTTGAATTTGGTATTTGTATTGGGGTTTGAATATTTGATAATCGGATCCTTCCAAAAAAATGGGAATTGCATCTGCTCTTGGTGAAGTTTGGATCAGTGCTTACAGCTTGACACTCAAACGAAAGATTCCCCCTCTATGAAGAAAAAATAAACTTTAGAAGCTCATAGTCGATACAGTGCTTCATTCACTCAAAACTTTAAGGGGGTTGAGAATGTACACCTAATTCACTGCAAAAGTCTATTGTCCTTCTCTTAATCTCAGTCACATTACCGCTCTTACTATACTAATAGTGAACACGTGCATTGCACGTGGTTTGTTTCAATAGATTTTTTTTTTTGATAATTAGTAAATATTGGAAGAGGGGTAGTGTTTACATACGTTAAAAGAGGAAGGAATAAAGTTTGACATTATGGAATTTATGTAAGTTTTAATTGAGAGTATGACTAAAACACAATACCTAATCGTGGGAGAATTTAATATTTAACAAGGGGTATTTTTAGAAAATAAATGTAGGAACCGAAGAAAACACTTCAAGCTCTTCAACTGTTTATAGTAGTAGAGATGTTATTTTAAGAATATAGCATAGCATTAGTTGTATGGTGATTTTTTTTTCACCTAGTTTGTACATACATGTAAGTGAATGCTAAGTTCATTCAAAAGAGTGAAACATATTCTTGAACAAAATTTCTTCATGGCGGAAGCAAGTCACCAATTTGTGTTGCTTCTTGAATAGAGAACCGAGGAAGCATCAACCATCTTTTGTAACTTTCCAAAAAGTAAATAAATTAAAATACATTTGTATCTTTATGTCATAGCACAGTTTCACCAAATACAAAATAGTCATTGTTGTTAGGACTACTTGTATGTATCTTTATGTCATAGCACAATTTCACCAAATACAAAATAGTCATTTTTGTTAGGACTACTTGTTTGTTGTCTACTGGGTTTTACTGAGTTCGAAACCAGGACCTCATGAAAGTGCTTTTAAATGCTTTACCACTTGAGCTAGCACCCATTTGCCAAAATAGTCCAATTTAACTAAACTAACCTATGAGGAACAAAATAGACAAATAGTCCTCATATCTAAAGGATAACTTCACTACAGCTTGAGACGATGGACAAAACAAATTCTTCAAAGAAAATGAGTCAACGATGTAGTATCTAATAAGTCTTCGATCTTTAGCTTTTGGTGCAAGCCATTGTGCCAACTTAAATCTTCTTGCTTCAAGTAATGGACAACTCTTGCACTCAGGCCTTTGTGTTCCCTCATGTACTTGCCTGTAGAAAATCAGCAACATGCTTATTTATTTCAAATCTGTCTCATTGTCTATAAATGTCAAAATCATCTTTTGAGCAACCTTTGGTTCATTTCACCAGTATACTTTGATGACAATTTCCTTGTTACCATCAAATATCGGCAGCAAGAATTTATTAAGTGTAACATTTGTTACCGAGCCATTGACTTCATAGGCGCTAAAAAAACTTATGATCCCATCAGAAGAAAATTTTCCTCTCAAGATTGTTAATGAGCAGGACACATGCACAGCTATATTTGAAGATAATCAATAATCTACTTATCTTAAATTATTCACTTTTAAGTCATAAGAAAATTAAGACGCCGTGCTAGTCTCCATCTAACTCTGAAAACAGTAGCTTTAGGCCTATTTTGTGGTTACAATATTTGGAGATTGTTCCTAATAGATTATTAGCCTAATGTACCAAGTAAAAGAGGTCATTGACAGTAATCGTTTCTTAAGCTGAGTTCTTGTGAAATATTGAGAAAAAACATAGAAATGAAATTACTGTTTGATGAATACTTATATTGGTTGTTTGCACAAGTAAGTATTGTGACCTTTTTTTGTAATTCAGTTTTAAAGAACTTCACACCCAAGTGCATGTGGTGCGGTTTTGAGCAAGGAGAAACTAATTGTGAGATGAATGAGGTTAATAAATTTCTGTGAAACAAGCATAAGAAGAATCCGTTGCAATACTCTTATTGAGAGATTTAATTACAATGATTAAGTTCAGAATAGTAGGTGTTGGGGGCGTCTGGGGGTGGTGTGCCGTGAAGAGAAGAAGAGAAGAAAATAAATAGAAGGGGAGGAGAGAGAGAGAGAGAGAGAGAGAGAGAGAGAGAGGAGAGAGAAAAATGTTGGGGAACACACAATGCTCAGCCTTCTCCCGTTGAAGGATGGGAAGAAAACCAAATCATTTTAAGGTAGTTTTTGTCTTTATGGCGGTTTCTGGTCAAATTTAAGGCAGTTTTGAACCGCCGTTTGAAGCTGTTTTTCTAGCAGTACCAAGTAGTTGTCGTTAACTGACTGGAAAGGGTGTATTGATGGGCTAAATGATATATATATATATATATATATATATATATATATATATATATATATATATAAGCGGCAAGATATATACTGATATGAATGTGTGTTTTAATGTGATATAATTTGGCTAGTTGAATGCGATGTAGATGAAACTGAGGTACCTGAAAATGTGCATGTCTCCCAATTTATATGTACTATATGAAGTTTTTAAGTACCTTGTGTCATTGCTGCCAGTTGGTAATTTGATGTGTCCAAACTTTCAGTTTTGTAAGGGCCGTGATGATAAGAATCTATTGAATTCACTTATTGAAGTTGTTAGAGTGTAATATGCAAAATTATTTTTGCAGCCTGTGATCATCTCTTATCTGGTTTAAATGAGTACTGATATGATATGTCCTCTTCATGCTCACTGTAGAAGCCATTATGATCTGGATCGTTCGAATTCACTCTTTGTAGCCGATGTATAGAGTGTCATGATATGCATGGTGAGACAAAATAATTTTGCAGCCTGTGATCATCGCTCTCTTATATGGTTTTCACGAGTACAGATCTGAGCCAATTTCCGTATTTCCCTCTGTTCATTCCATGTTTGTTATTTGTTAATTATTTGTTATTTCCTCCGTTCAACCTTTCTATTCTACGTACCCGCTGCTAATGTTGGGTTTTTACGACCAGCGTGCTCGTCGTAAAAAAACGATTTTTTGTAGAGTTTAAGGCATCTATATTTGTCAGTTTTGACGGTTTAGTCCCCAGACTTGGATAGATGTAGCATGAATAATCATATACCTAAGAATATGGCTCGACATTAGGGAAAATACGTGAAACCCCTTGGAGTAAAAAATAATCTACAACTTGCTCCACTAGACTCAAACAAACTTGAATTACATGCAAGTAAAGAGTTAGCAATCACATAAAATCTAAATAAATATGCTCTCTGATCATTTATAACTAGTGCATAATCTGTGCCCAAGGGCACTACCCCCCCCCCCCCCCCCCCTCCCAAAAAAAAGAAAAGAATATAACCACTTTCTAAATTTCTATTGCCGAGATTGTCTTATTATGAAGTAATTGGTTCACATGATATGGTGAAGATAAACTATTCCACATGCCACATCTTGAGGGATAGCTTATTCTCGGTATCAGCTTACTTATTATATAGCTATACATATACATTAACTATATGCAACTAGGGTGGACGCTCATCTAAACATTAACTATATGCAGCATGGGTGGACGTCCAAGTGGTAGAGCGTTAGAAGACCCAGCGTGTGTTCCCGGGTTCAAACCCGGTTGACGACAAAAAAAATAATTTCTCAAAGAAGAAACTATATCCCCAGACCTTTTGTGTCAGAACTGACAACTGTCTAGAAACAAATCATATGTTTGATTGTTCCTGTTTCAAAAACAGACCCCAAAATATCTACATAATAAGCTGATATGAGATATAAGCTATCCCCCAAAATGTGATATGTGGAATAGCTTATCCCACCATATCCTACAGACCAAACACTTTATAAAAAAAAATTAAAAGAAACATTTTTTAGATAAATATTCTTCTTTGGGTCCGTGCTCTCGAACACGGGTTATGCACTAGTGCAAAAATAATCAAACATACTCCTGCCTAAAAACACGAATTGAATTAATGCCAAAACATGCCCAAAACAGAGTACTACTAGTACAATGTCACAGAGAAACAGAAATTGAATTCTCGATTATATTGTTCACCCAAAATAACAAAATTGAACTCCACTACACTACTAGTACTAGAGAAAAAAGAGCATCTTCATACTTGTATCACCATATTCACCCACTCATTCACCAGTGAAATCAAGTAACGGAGTAGCACAATACTGCCTAACAAAATTGCATATAATAACTAGACTAATTAGCGAAACCTGTCAAAAAAAAACCCAAAACCTAGGGTTTCAAGAAGATTCTAGACCAGACCCCATTCCCAAACCTTGAGCTCCTTCCCCATAGCAAACGAAAGAAACGCATCCAAGCAAGCATACAACACCTGCTCATCACTCAACCACGACGCCGCCCAATTACTCCTCCCCACCCACTCCGGCTTCTCCACGCCGTCCAGACCCAAAACCCCCTCCGCTAGCTCCCCCATCGACGCCTGCTTCCTCAAACCCCTCCACTCCGCCGCAACAACGCGAACGTCGACCAGATTCCCCACCTCGATCCCGTGCTCCGACCTCTCCAGCACGCGCCTGTCGTGGTAGTTCCAAACTCCGACGAACGTAGTGGACGTATTTTTTAGGAATCGGCGCAGGCAGCTGGGGATGGCCGGCGCGTGAGAGAGCTGGAAGACGAGGCAGTTTCCGCCCACGCAGAGCTGGAGCGTGGATGGGGTGGTGGGGTCCTGTGGGGCCCACTGGACGCCGAGGCCGACGACGAGTTTGCGGCGGAGGTGGCCGTAGGTGGAGCGGACGTGGTAGATCCAGCGGCGGACGACGGAGGGGGTTGAGGTGACGGTGGTGCGGATGCGGTGGCGGTGGCACTTGACGGTGAAGCGTTCCTCGGTTTCGGGGTTTGGACTGTGGTTGAACTTGATGCGTATCGGCATTCCCTCTCCACCCATCTTTACTTTCTCTCTCTCTGTGTGCTGCCGATTATGGCGTTGGTCACGCAGCTCACGCTGTTGTGTCCTTTATGTACTCCTACCAGTCAGTATAGAAATAAGGTCTGGGTTATTTACCACTCGGACTCAAAGTTTCATCACCATTTCTTTTTCGTCCTAAGCTACACAGTGCTAAGTTTTAATCATTTTCGCAAAGTAATTTTTTTGGGCTAGAAATCGAGAGAACATCACAAGTAATTTTAATTTATATTATGTGCGTGCATATATTTGAGAAAAATTATTCATCATATACGAGTACATAGTCAAACATGGAGATTTGATGTCAAGATTTGTAAAAGATAAATAGTGCATTGTATTACAAATTTGTTGGTGCAAGAACAAGGAATAGTGCCCTTGGTAAAATTGTAAAAGTATGTGTATGTTCTACTATCTTTTCAACTTTTTTAGCTTGTTGAATCGACAAAACGCTTCCATCGCGCACAACACTAGCTGGTACTCATCTTGTAAAATATCATGGGCCTAAAGGTTCTAATGTCAAGACCATATAGATTTGTCTATAGGGGGTTTAGTGATTTGGATGATTGTGTGTTATTCAATGACAACTAGTACAAGATTTAGTGAATCAAGAATGCAAGAACACAGAGAGATCGGGGAGATGGGGATAGGAATGAGACAAAAATGGTAAGAGAAAGAGAGAGAGACAACTTGTTATGGCTATGGACGAATGATAATCCGAAAAACTTATGCAAAAAGAGTGAGACTCCTATATATGCATATCTAGTGCAAAGATCATGGGGAAGTGAAGGAGTTAATCACGCCCCACCACTATGAGCTTTAAATTAGCAGTTGCGAGTATCACAACGGATATCGCTGGACAACCGTTATTGAATCCGCATATATAAGATTTGATCAAGTCTCCCTTATGATACACAAGGGTCGCAGGTGGAGCGCGCATGCACATACGACGAGCCTTATTCCAGCCTCCAATACGTCCACTGATTCCTGTGCGAATTGCAATCTGTGAGGGACTCTGTCTTATGTACTGACATTACATAATCTTAGTGGTGCAACTTGGGCGGGTTGAACCCGACCAACCCGAGCCCAGCCCGAACTTAAATAGGACCCAGACACATTGTTTTAGTAATTTCGACGGGCTTGGGCCGAAATTCCCAGCCCGAATTGCAATTAGCGTCGGGTTTGGGCACAAATATTAAACGACGGGAAAACCCAAATTGTCAGATTTGCACAAAAACTACCTATAAATATTACATTTTGAGAGAATTATGTAGCATATCTAACCTGAATCTCTTTGCTTCTTTTGACTATTAGCGTTTTAATCATATTTTTGGTTTTTGAATAACTTAATTTGTTTTTTTACCAATAATTTATTCTCTTGTGCTTGAAAAAGTGTATTGAGTTTAATATACTAGCCCGAATTCAGTCCGAACCCCGAATTGATTTATACGAATTGGGCTTGGATGGGTACACGATACTCTTAACTCAGGTTGGGCTGGGCTTGTGCAGCCTCGACAAAATTCGGACTCGGGCTCGATCAAAGGTGCCAACCCGACTAGCCCGCCCGAGTTGCAGTCCTACATAATCTGGTGCGCATAGAACATGCAAAATAGCCTGTTGCAACTTGCTAACTGGTCCACGTGGCTGTGGACCTGGACTATATACAATTTGTAACTTTTAGTTGACTGAATCAGTAACCGACTTTTTTTTTAAAACTTTGTAGTATTTGCCAATTCTCCTATCATTAATATTTCACTGCCTCATTTTACTTATAACACTAACAATTGACTTGAAATACAAATACAATCCAGAAAATTATAGTCTTTGCCAATGACGATTCAACTAGAACTAAAACATTGTTGTTTCTGCCCCAATTGAAACCACAATTTACCTTCAATTTAATGATCACTAATGCTAAATGTGGCTACTAGAAGATAAGTTACACACCTATTAATCAATTAAGAACTCAATCTTGCATTGCTTTGAGATGATGGGGTTGTGACATCTTGAAATAGCAGGACTATGCGCAAAAACAAATAATTGCAATCCAAGTTTACTCTGTGCCCTCAGAAAGTACTTGTGCCATACCATAAATGGTACTATCTCCCGGTTTAATTTTTACCGCTATTCACTGTGTCACTTTGACCCGATAATTTAGATTGTAAAACGATGCAATTTTTTGATTATCTTTTCATGGTGTCGTAAAATAAAAATTAGTTTATAACACAATGAAAACATTATCAAAAAATCACATTGTTTTGCTATTCAAATCACCCGGTCAAAGTGACTCGGAAACGAGTCAAAAAAGTCAAACTTGTGTCATTTGAAACTTGTAGTCTTTGCCAACTCTCCTATCAATATTTCATTGCCTCTTTCGTAACATTAACCGTGACTTGAAATAATCTTGGAAGGGTTGTACTCTTTCAGCTACTGGTAAGTGTCTGCTCTCTAGTGAGATTACTGAAAATGAGGTCAAAGGTGTGGTTTTTGCTATGGGGGCTCTCAAAAGCACATGCCCTGATGGTATTAACCCTGTGTTTACCAACATTATTGGCATGCTGTTAGTGGTATTGTGGTCAGTATGGTTAAAGAAGCTTTCAGAACTGGGAAGTTGCATTCGAATATCAACAAAACCCTTCTTGTTTTGATTCCTAAAGTGGATCTGTCTCTTTCTCTCAGCTTAGACCTATAAGCTTATGTAATGTCTCTTTGAAGATTATTACTAAGATACTTACTCACACGTTAAGAGGTATTCTACAGAAAATGGTGCATCCATTTCATTTTCCTGCCAGGGAGGTTTGCAAGTGAGAATATTTTGATTGCTCAGGAGGCTTTTCATTGCCTTAACAATAAAAAGGGGAGTAAAGGTGGCTTTTTAATAAAATAGATCTGGCAAAAGCTTATGATAGGGGAAGTTGACTTGTTTGGATTCAGTTTTATCTGCTATTGGTATGTCTGCCAATCTACACAGTCTCATTATGGATTATGTCACTGCTGCCTCTTTTAGAGTTCTTTGGAATGGTGAGCAACAACATGAATTTTTTCCTCAAACAGGGTTGAGGCAAGGGGACCCCATTTCTCCTTACATCTTCCTCTTGGTTATGGAGCTTCTTGCTCAAAAGATTCAGATAGCTGTGGATGCTGGTAAATGGAAAGGTATCAAGTTAGCTCAAAGTGGTATTTCTCTTACTCATATATTTTTGCAGATGACCTTTTGTTGTTTGGTGTGGCTACCAAGAGACAAGCTTGAGGAAAGTTTTGCAGGAGTTTTTTGAGGAAGCTGGTCAAACTATCAGTTTTGAAAAGTCCAAATTATTTTTGGCTCATTGTGTGACTAAGGCCAAAGCCAAGGATTTGAGTTCTTTTTTGAACATTCAGCTTACTGAGGACCTTTGTAATCATCTTGGTATGCCACTTATTCATAAAAAATTTGGGGCTGCTAAGTTTACATTTCTGGTGGATAAATTTTTGGCTAAGCTTTCTTCTTGGAAAGCTTCTCAGTTATATCTTGCTGGCAGAGTGACTCTTATTCACTATGTTCTTCAAGCTCTGCCAGCTTATGCTATTCAGACTGTTTTGATTCCCAGTTCCATTCTTAGTGAGCTTGACTTTATTGGTAGAAGATTTTTATGGGGTGGTACTATTGCTAAAGCCAAGCTTCCTCTTTTAAGCTGGAACACTATGTTGTTACCAAAAGAGAATGGTGGTCTTGGTTTGAAGAGACTGAAAGATTTTAATCTTGTTTTTTTAGCAAAAGCTGGGTGGAAACTGCTCACTGGTCACTCTTCTTATTGGGCTAAAGAGCTCACATTGAAGTATGGCAAGACTTCTTTTGATCTTACCAAAAGAAAAATTAAACCTTACCAGTCCAGAGTCTGGAAGCATGTTTACAAGAGTCTCTCTGCTGTTTCTGATGGAATTGGATGGAATGTGGGTTTTGGGAATTGTGTTTTGTTTTGGATTGACCATTGGCTAGGTAAGTTTCGACTTCTGTATGTGGCTCTCACCTCTCTATCTGAAGAAGATCTTCTTCTCTCTGCTAGAGCTTATTGGGATGATGATATTGGTTGTAAGTTGCATTTATTGGAGGGAAAGCTTCCTCATGCTGTTTCGGATTTAATTTCCAGTATTACACTTCATGACTCTCAGTCTTCTAGTGATCAGATGACCTGGTTGCACAATAAAGGTAAGTTTTCTTTTGCCTCTTCTTATTTAGAGTGTACTGACTCTGTGCCTAAACCCCTTTCTGATAAGGGTTGGAAGAGTATTTGGAAGCTTAAGGGTTTTCATAGATGGAAAACTTTTATGTGGTTAGTGAGACATGATAGATTGCTCACTCAAAATATGAAGTTTAAAAGGCGTATTTGTGGTAACCCTCTTTGTCTGCTATGTGGTACTGATATTGAGAGTACTATTTATGCTTTGAGAGATTGTTCCTCTGTAGCTTGGATCTGGAAACAGGTGGTGCATAAAGAGTATTGGAGTAATTTCTTCCAGCTGGGCTTGGTTCAGTGCGTGGATATGAATTTAAAGTCTAGTTGGAGTGCCTTTGAGGGTATTGATTGGCCAATTCTATTTTTGGTTACTTCTGCTCAATTACGGTTATCGCATAATTTGGAGTTGCATAATGAGAAGTTTGTTAAACCAGTTGTAGATAGTGCTTTCTAGACAGGCAGATCTTAGCCATGTGGCGACCATCCAGCACACCTAGCTGTGCTCCACACACACTGGATCACCATCCGCGCTGATCCACGTCGGGGCTGCGAGACAGGGCCCTCGCATACCACCACACGGGACTTGTAAGGACTTAGTGGTTTGGAGGCTAGAGTAAGTCCTGTCGCGCGCGAGCGACAACCAAGCCCGCGCGCGACCTTTAGTAACTGCTTTGATAGATTTATGGCACGAGCTCCATAAACCTGGTCAACCTCATTACGGTTCCGGTATACGCGGACGAAGTGCGTAACGGTTCCTATATACGCGGACGAACGTGCTATTGTGGTTAAGCTAATTAAGCCGCCATTAATGGGCGCATTAACCCACTACAACGGTCACATTCTCCGTTATATATAGAATCGTTAACCCTTCCATACAAGGAGGGAATCATCTGAACTACGCGGAAGCTCTGCCAAAATCCTGTCTCTCTCTCTCACAGTTACCATCGTCTTACTCTCTCCCTACACACACCCTGCTCTTTCCGTGTTCTTTCTATCCCCCGCTCTTGGTGTATATTGAATCCTCCTCAAAGGATTATCTCGTACACATTTGGTGAACCCGACGTGAATCTTACCACTGCAAGCAACCATGTCCCACGAAGACGATGTCAGCAACAGATCTCCGTCCACGGAAACAACCTCGGGAGAGGAGACCCACCACACTTCTGCAGCTGCCAGCGGGACTCAGACTTTGGATACTTTAAACGCCACTATCCAGAATCAGGGAAAGGCCCTCCAGGCTCAATCCGCACAGATGGATCGGATAATGGCCATCCTTGGAACCCTTGCCCCGAATCCGACATCGGGTGCTGCTGTCTCTCAGGGAGGAGGAACCTCTACCACCCAGGGAACTGGAGTGGTACCTACACCGCCTAACCCTAATTCGCAAACTCCACCAGCAATGGTGCAATTACCCTCTGTCCAGGGGCAAACGGCTCAAATACCGTCCCTTACCACACATATTACCCAACTACCAACCGTGGCACCGAACATCTCTTCGCAGTACTCCATGCCTCCTCCGCCGGCACTGCTCGGCAACGTGGCTTACACCCCTAGTCCGACCGCAGCATATGCGTCTCTGCCAGCTACAACCCTTCCTCCTGCTGCTGTAGGGAGTGCACCGGAATGTATGACATCGCTGCAGCGGCGCATAGAGACCTTCCTGGCCAATCAACCTTTTGCAGACACCATCATTCCGAAGGTCGAAAACGAACCGCCTATCCCACACGAGATCTATCTGATGCCCAACCCCGCAGGGTATAAGGCTCCTAAGTGGGACAAGTTTGAAGATGTCAACGGGAATGCTCATGAGCATGTCATGCGTTTTATTGATGTAATGGGACCGTATGGGGACGATCCCAAGTTGCTGATGCGTGAAGTCCCAAAATCTTTGGGAAATGTGGCCTACAAATGGTATAGAACGCTGGAGGCTGGATCTGTCAAAACTTGGGATGACATGGTTCAGAAGTTCTACATGAAATTCTTCCAGATGGAGGAGAAGGTCACGATGATTCATCTCTCTCGTATTTATCAGAAGCGCGATGAGGATGGTGTCACCTTCATCAAGAAGTTCAGAGCCAAATCATTGGAGTGCAGAGATGAAGTGCTTGAGGGCAGGCTCGTGGAGATATGCCCGCAAGGTATGCGAGATGAGTACAAAGGTATGCTAATCAACCTGCAAACTCCTACTTTTTCAAAGTTGATTGAATGTACAAAGAACATAGAGCCTATAGTGGAATGGCAAAAGAAGGAGCACGCCCCTGAACGACCCTCAGGGGGAACCACTTTCAAGATTGGAAGGTTTAGTTATAAGAGGGGGCGCGAAGCTGAGGTCAATATAGTTTCGCCACACAAGCAGCCCAGGGTTACAAACTCAGATGCGCCGCCGCCCCTACCATGCTCGCTAGAGGAAGTGATTGACTTATGCAAACAGTGGCGTAAATATGGAGTTCTGCCTCCGCTCGAAAGGATACCCTCTAAGGAGATGATGAGGGACCCGAAGTGGTGCGCATGCCACAGAAAAATTATGCACCCCACGGCTGAATGCAAGAAACTTAGGCACATGGTGAGCCGAAAAATGAAGGAAGGCGAGTTGATTGTTAGCGACCAGAGGCAGGACGTGCGAAACAATCCGCTGCCAGCCCATGCGGAGTAAGAGCCGAAAGGCAAAGAAGTAGCCATGATTGCGATTATGGATCTGGAAGAGATCGCGGAAGATGGTCTGCCCATCATTGCTGAAATTCACAATGACGAGGACTATAGCATAGACACGGAGGATGAGCGTGCTGACCGAATGAAGGGGTCGCACGGGTTCAGCAAGTTCTTCGACGAAATGAACTTTTCGGAGAAATGCCGGAAAGAGATGACAAAGGCGATTCTAAGGGTAGCAAAAGACTTCGAGGAAGACATTGTGGTCTCCAACGGAAAAGTTGTAAGGGCGTCTCGCTCTACGGAAAAGGTTATGACTTTCTCCGCAAGTGACAAGAAGACACACTCAAGCCACCGGAAGCCCTTATACGTAACGGTGGTGATTAATGACGTCGAATTCAAGAGGGAATTTGTTGATGGAGGAGCATCCGTCAACGTGGTCTCGCTCAACACTTTAAAGTTGGCAGGAATCCCGGAGAAGAAAATTTTCAGACGTCCGTCCCCACTGATGGGATTCGGGAGTGACTCCAGGATGACGATAGGATGGATTCGTCTGGGCATCCAGATAGGGAAAATCAAGTGTTTGGCCAAATTCTACGTCATTGATGCGAATACTACGTATCACGTGATCATAGGGCGAGCTTGGATTCATCGTTTCGACGCGGTCCCCTCAACAGCTCATCAGGTGATGAAGGCCATCTGGAACGACAGAGTAGTGGAGATATCGGCTTTGGTAAACCCCTTCAATCTAAATGAAGCGCACCTCACTGAAGCAGTATGGTTTACTAAAATGGGGGACGAGCAAACGCCAGGGCCATTTAACCCGACTCCTTTGCCTCGATGGGAAGACATAAAGGATCAGTCGCCAGCAGGAGTAATGGTGACGAGGGATGATGCCAAGGAAAAAGTGTCCGCACGCAAAGAGGCACCGCAGATCGCCTACCAAAGGAAGAACGTGTACACTTTGAAAAGAGTGGTAAAACATGATCTTGCGGGCAAAGAGATAGAAAGCTTATACTCCAATGGAAAGAAATGCTACCGCATATGAAGGTGCGCGGGGGTACCCCCCATTCGGGCATGGGGATATCCCTGGGCAAATCAGTTAAATCGAGCGTGTCACGGAGGTAGTCAAGCCAGCATCAGAGGCTCTAGAGGATAAGCTGAAAGAAGCACCTGAATGCATGGAGGATAAGCCGAAACCCCAGAAGCAGGAATTGAAAGAAGTGTTCCCGAGCCCAGGCGAAGAAAAGAAGAGGCCCGTTTTTCTGAGCGCAGACCTCACAAGCGATGAGGAATAAAGATTGCTGCAGCTGCTGACTGAATAAAAGGATGTGTTTTCCTGGGAATATGATGAGATGCCCGGTTTGGACACGAGCATCACTATGCACATGTTAGATGTTATCCCAGGATCTAAACCGGTAAAGCAAAGTGCGAGAAGCTTCAGGCCAGAGATAAATGTGAAAATCAAGCAAGAAATCTTCAAGCTGTTGACTGCCAGGTTTATCGAGCCGAATCATCATCCCACCTGGTTGGCTAACATCGTGCCTGTGGTAAAGAAGAATGGGCAACTTCGCATATGCGTAGACTTCAGAGACCTCAACCGCTTCTGCCCCAAAGACGACTTCCCGTTGCCCATCATCGATCGGCTCATCGATTCTACTGCGGGTCACCGGATGTTCAGCTTCATGGATGGATTCAGTGGATACAGCCAGATCAAAATGGACCCTGAAGATGCACGAAAACCGCGTTCATCACCCCGGTGGGAGTCTTTAATTACACAGTCATGCCTTTTGGGCTCAAGAATGCGGGCGCGACTTATCAACGAGCAATGATGGCTCTATTTTCACGACATGATGCACCAGGAAGTGGAGTTCTATGTTGACGATCTGGTTTTCAAGTCTAAAGAGGAAGCAGACCATTTGGGGGATCTGCGGAAAGTATTCGAAAGATGCAGGAGTTTCCAGCTAAAGATGAACCCCATGAAATGTGCGTTCGGAGTGACCTCGGGAAAGTTTTTTGGATGCGTAATACATCGCCAAGGCATCGAGCCTGATCTCGCGAAGGTATCGGCTATCACTAGCATGACGACACCACATAATCAAAGCACTCTGAAGACGTTCCTGGGGAAATTATCTTACCTGCGGAGGTTCATTCCAGCGATCGCAGAAATAACCTTTTGCTTCAGCGATCTCCTCAAGAAGAATGCTGTATATAATTGGACAGAGGAACATGAGGCCGCATTTGGCAAGTTGAAGGACCTGCTGACATCGCCAAGGGTAATGATCGCACCTCAGCTTGGATCGCCGCTTTTGTTGTATCTGACGTCGACGAAGAAATCTATAGGGGCGCTTTTGGCTCAGGAATATGAAGGGCAAGAAATGCCGTTTTATTACATTTCTCGCATAGTACAACCAGCTGAATCAAGGTACACAGATATCGAACGCCATTGTCTTGCCTTGTTCTTTGTGATAGAACAGTTAAAACACTACTTCGCCTTGCACAAAGTTGTGGTGATTACAAAGAGCGATCCCATACGGTATCTCTTGACTCACACCTCTCCATGCGGAAGGTTGGCAAAGTGGTATATGACTATTTCACAGTATGACATCACGTGTGTTCGACCACGAATCAAATTGCAAGCAGTGACAGAGCTTCTGGCACAGTTTCCAGATAACAGCTACGAGCCCATGATCGAGGAGGAACTGGAAGGACCTGAGATCTATGCGATTGCTCGTCCCGAGTAAAACCACTATTTACTAGCTGACTCAAGACGCAAACGACACAAGACTCGACAATGCAACAATATGATGCAAATGCAAACTACGACTCGATCCTACACAAACACATATATACAAAACACACTTTTTATCTTTTTGGTTGAGATCGGGCAATCTCCATTGGCTTAAGTCGATTATCATGAAGTGATGAGAATCCTAGGAACAAAGCATGAGTTGAAACTAAACTCGACAACGAGACTCTCCCCTAGTTAGTATACAAAACCTAGCTTTACTAAGTACAAGAGTACGCTACCTCTTCGCGTGTGCCACGAAATAAGAGACTACGCTAGGCAAAGCCACATCCAAGGTCCGAGCTCCTAATCCGCTAACGGTTTCCACATGATGAGGCTTAGGGACATAAAGATAATCTCGTCGAAATCAAGTCCTAAGCGTCACATTCTCACATCAAAACCCACATCTCAAACACCCTCACCACGATGATAGGAACCAAAACCCAAAGCTCACCACCTCCGGCCCTCAATTCCCTCAAACCCCGGTACACTAGTGATCTCCGTGGCCATCGTCGTTCGTCGTGCATGAAACATGAACCGTCGTCGTCAAAGTAGCTCCACCACTCGTTCCAATTCAATTCCAACTCAAACTTTATTTAATCTCTCCTTTTTCTTTTTCTCTCATTTTTTTTTATTTTCTTTTCTTTTTTTTTTCTTTTTTCTTTCTCTTTTTTTTTTCAATTCTCTCAAAATACCATCACAATGCAACAATAATATCCGAGTGGTATTCAAATAACAATCACATATGCTAGGAGAAGGAAACACGTAAATCGATGAACGAATATCACATAGAAATATCATCTCCTCCTAACTCAATCAAAGGCCATGTCAAATCCAAGCCGCAAAATCAATGAAGTAAATGTGTGGGAGTGGAGTCGTCGCAAGCTCACAATCAATGTCCGAAGTCAAAAGTCGACACCCCCACACTCGAATGTAACCATATCCCCTCTCAAGTAGTCCCGAAGATGAATGTATCTCGTGCCTAATCCAACCGATCCTCCTACACCAAAGTAATTGAAACCGGTTCCTAGCACGATCCACCAATTAAGTTCACCCAACCCAATTCCGTGCGTATTAGATTCACGCACTCACGGCTCTCCACAACTGTGTCCATGATGTAATGGCATGGAACACCGCCACACCGAAGTGCGCAAGCCCACTCACTCACCCTCGCATCCCCTCGTAGATAATCAATGAAGTGCAAGCGAGATGTAGAACTCAACAAATCGTATAATCACTCCCTCATCGAACCCCCTCAACTACACAACCCCCTCGTGACGCACTAAAGTGGTGATTCTAATCAATTTGTGATGAAGGCCAAGAATCGTCGCCCTAGGTCCGAAGGCTAGCAAAGAATCCAAGGTTCAAATTGGGGCGTCTAATGGTCCTACAAGGTGAGTTCTAAAAGCAGTGAGTGCTCTAATACACGTCCTCGCACAGCTGTTTCGTGTGCCACTACGAGGCGGGTTGGCGACTACCTAAGAAAGTACACATGGATGTTCGGCTTGTTTAGCTCACACCTAGCTCAGCTCTTGTAAGAAAATAGGCACACACTTTGACTTTGAAAATCACGTAAGTGTTAGAAATAGGTAGGCACTCCCGTAAAGAAAGTCTCTCTATACCTACTAGGGGGGACTCACGTCGTCACTCTCGGTCGCAAATCATGCTCTACGCCTAAAATCCTCACACTTCGCAATTTATCAAACTTTAGCCTCTTTCGATTGCCCTTTTCTCAAAATTTTCTCTTTTTAATTTTTTTTTTAATAATTTTTTTTTTATAAAGTTCCTACACTACATGCAAGCCGACACGAACAAAACTACACAAGACATTCGACAGGGTAGGTAGACTCAAATAAGAAAACGTGCAATATTAAACACAAACTCAAACAAGTATATACACTACACGACTAACATATCACAATACGATACACTATCACAATATCACGACACTGACTACATAACTTGACACAATACGACACAAACAACTATATGCAGACATGGCGATGCAGACACTAACTGGCTAGCAAATAGCTAAAATCCCCCCACACTAGACTGCTTCGTTGTCCTCAACAAATTTAGAGATCAACCAAGAAGACTCAGCATTCAAATGCGAGGGGCGGTGGTTCTACTCGGAGTCAAAGTCACGGCACAAGAAGGTAGTTCAACAAATTTAGAGCTAAAACGAACTACGTGCACGTGACAAGTTGTGTCCACCGAAATCAAGCAGGTACTCAAGTATTCCCTAGGATTCTAACAGCTAATCACAGCAGTGACTAAGCACCGTGACAAAGTAGTCAAAATAAAATCCTAGAGCAAGTACGATGTGCCTAAACGGTAAATAAAGATAGAGAAAAGAAATTACTCACAAACCGACACAAGGTCGGGGATGAAATCCGACAAGTGCTGACTGAATTAGCAAGAACAATCCCCGAGCAAACATTGTGCGGAACAATGCACGCTCCCTTGCGGTCGAGTGTGTGGAACACACCGGGGTTGATTGATCCCGTTGCTGCTGACGAAAAGAGAACGAAGAATCCCCGAGCTCATTATGTGAGCTCCCGTAACGGTCGAGTGGGCAAGTAGCACACCGGGGTCGATATCTTCATCCGATTTCCAACTCGGCGAATCCATATCAGCTGCTGCATAATCATCTCCATTCATGGGGATCCACAAGTAGTAATAACAAGTGAGACATTATTTAGTGGAAGATAGTTGCTGTGTCAGTTTCTCCTTTTTTTTACCAGGTAATCTCAATTCCAACAGTAATTCAATTAGTAGCCCACCCAAACAGTTCCAATTCACATCACAATTTCGATGCCGCTGCCATCACCGCAAGGAGAGTTGATTCCAGGAGCAGGGGGTGGATAGGAGTTGATGTGAATTAACTATCTACTTCACCGCCACCAAAACCCACCATTGTTTTCACCCACATAACCAACCTGCTACTACAAACCCAATTCAATACCACACCTCAACCAGCTCAGCCGTAAACTCCAATAAACCCAACTCTTCCTTCACAAATCCACCATTACATCCCTGCCTATCACCACCAACTCCACCATCATCCTTTACATCAACCCAATTCCCTAACCTGCAAATTAAACCCACAAAATCACCTGAAGCCTCCCAATTCATCAACAACCAGTACCTCACACAACTAATTGCTACCATTAAACCCACCATAAACTACCACCTGCAACTACCATTAATGCCGAACCCAAATCGGACCCAATTCTGAAAATTTGACTTCAATTGGCCTCAACACCAAGATTGGTGTTAGAGGCGTGTTTAGACGCCGGAAAACACCTTCAATCCGCCGGAAAATTGGGGACGGTGGCTGCTTGTGGTGGTGGCAGCTTGTTGGTGGCCTGAACCCGACGGGTGGAGGGAAGCTGTCGGGGATGCTGCTTGTGGTTGCTGTGCGTGGGAGTGGGAGAGAGCCGCCGGTGTGAGAGACGGCGTGAAGAGCTCGCCGCCGGAGTTACAGGCGGCTTGAAACCGCGACGGCAAAACCCCAAACCTGGGCGGCTTAAACTCGACGGAGAGAGTTGGTGTGGGGCTGCTACTGCTATTGCCGTGATCGCCGGAGTGAGGGGAAGCCGCCGGTGTGAAGGGATGGCCGGACCGCGACGGGAATCGAGAGACACGCCGGAGAATCGATCGGACTAGCCTGAGGATGAAGGGGCTGTGTTCGCTGTGTTCGTGAGAATGAAGAAGAAGCCCCTGTTCAGCCCGATGAACATCACTATTTTTGCCCCATTTCATTTTTTTACCCTCAAAAATATAATGAATTCTCCTTTTTACCCCTGTTCGTGTGAACAAAAGGGGTGTTCACACGAACAGTGTTCTTGTGAACACTTTTCCTTGTTCTTAATAACGGGCAGAGAGTTTTTGGGGCTTGGCTGTTCCTGCGAAAACAGGGTGTTCCTGACTCCAATTTTTTTTTTTTTTTTTCGATCCGTTTCCTTTGCTTGATCTTCGAGGGTCCTTAGCTTTGCATTACTCGTTCCCCTTTTTGTTCTTGAGCCCATTTTTCGCGACACGCTTTCCAAAATCCTCGGCAATCTCTCGTGATCACATCTTTCTCGTTCAAATTCCGCCTTTCTTTTACGTTCGAACTTCGATGCGCGCATTTCCATGCGAGTCTACGCACATCAAGAAGGGGAGTCCGAATCGCGTAATAACCTGTAATCCTGCGGAGACTCAATTTAAATGTCAAATTCTCGCTCTCTCACCCCTCAGATAACAAAAAGGAATTAAAAACGCACACAACAGTATTTAAAACACAATCTTTACACTAATGCATAAAATACGTTGGGTTGCCTCCCAACAAGCGCTTTGTAATTTACGGTCAACGGCCCGACCCAGTTACCTCATGAAGCTCAGAAAGGTGGTTTGGCAGGTCGTGTCGCATCCAACTTCTGGCGCTGGATACTCATGACTACCTCGTGCGCCTGCACACTCGATTCTTTACCCTTAGGATCTGGCGGATCTCCTTGTGTCAGCTCTGAAATTCCACGCACAACTTTCACAGGAAATGGCAAGTCTGGCTTCACCTCATAAGTGTACTGAGGAGTCGGTTTGAAAACCTGAAAGGTATCAACAATATCGTTGACCCTCATGATCAACTCTCCATTCTCCACATCAATTAAAGTCCTACCAGTAGCCAGAAAGGGCCTACCAAGAATGATCGGAACGTCACCAACTGGCATGTCAAGGATCACAAAATCAGCTGGCATGATCAAACTACCAACCCTCACAAGTAAGTCTTCTTCCACCCCAATGGCCTTCTTGGACGACTTATCTGCGAACTGCAGATTGATCCAGGTTTTACTAGGCTCCCCCACACCTAGCTTTTTAAATACTGAAAGCGGCATCAGGTTGACACTCGCCCCCAAATCACATAGAGCCTTGCCTGTATATGCCCCACCAAGTGTAGCCTCAATCACAAAACTACCTGGATCTTTCTTCTTCTTGGGTAGCCCATGCAAGACACATGAACTCACCTACTCATTCAGTTTCACTGTCTGAAAGTTATCCATAGCTTTTCCCCCATAGATTGCATCCTTGATAAACCGCGCATACTTAGGCATTTTCTGCAGCGCCTCAATCAACGGAATGTTTATGTGCAGTTTGGAGAAAATATTGAGAAATCTCCTGTACTCCTCAGAGTCATCCTTCTTCTTTCTAGTTTTCAATGGAAAAGGTACATCTTTAGAAGAAGAGGGTGGTGGTAATACCTCATTGGAATTTTCCTCATCCTGTGGAGTCATGCCCTTTGATTGGGGGACCATGACAGGTGTCTTCTCAGAATCGAAGACCTCGTGCTCCTTAGCTTTTGACGCTTCAAATCTGGCATGGCTCGGGTATGGTGGATCAGTCAACGAAACCCCGCTGCGAGTGGTAATGGCATTTACCTGGCGCACATTCTCTGTGTCAGACGGTAGAGAACCAGGTGTTCTAGCAGATAATTGTGTTGCAATTTGCCCAACTTGAACCTCTAGTGCACGAAGGGAAGTCTTCGTAGCCTGCAAATCAGAAGACATAGCATTGACCGTCGTGGTCATATCGTTCATGTTGTTACTCAGCTGTGTCAACGCCTTAGTGAGTACAGAAATCTCTGGGTTTGGCGCTACAACAGCCGGTGGTGGAGCCTGCGACACTGGTGCTTGTGGCATGTGCTGAAACCCAGGTGCGTATATAGCTCCAGACTGATCCCCATACCTGAAACATGGATGATCTCTTGTGCCTGGTCTGTAGTTCCCTTGGTTCCAATTCTGCCGCTGTCCTTGTGCCCCCACAAAGTTCACATCTTCACTTGCAATCTGGGCCAAGGCTGAATCAAATTCCTGCTCCTCTACTCTTGCAACTGGTTTCTTATCCCGATACACATGCTTGGCCAAGTCTGACACCATCTTGCTGATCCCATCCTTCCACTCATTATCTTTCGCTTCAGGCAATGCCGAAAGTCTTCTAGAATCATAAAACTGCGTATCCTGCTTGGCTAGCTGTTTCATAAGTGCATATGCTCCTTCCTTGTCAACAGAGTACAGAAAATTACCTCCAGCTTCTCTGTTAACCAGCTCCTGGTTATGGCGTTCTAAGCCATGGTAGAAGACCTGCAAAATTTTGTAGTCCCCAAAATCGTGATTTGGGCACTTCCTGATCAAATGCATAAATCTATCCCACGCCTCTACCACGGTCTCATGGGCCTGCTGCTGAAAGCCAAGGATATCACCTTGTAACTGAATCACCCGCTGAACTGGGTAAAACTTTTCCATGAATTCATCCACACATTGAGCCCATGTAGTGATTGAATCTGGAGCTCTCGACTCAAGCCACTTCTCAGCTGCACCTTTCAAACAATAGGGAAATAGAATAAGTTTCAATGCCTCTGGAGTCACGTTCTTATACTTCACAGTCTTGATATAAGCATTGAACTTCCCAATGAAATCGTTGGGATCCTCATCCTTGTTCCCATAAAACTGGAACTGATTGGTGACTGTCTGGATCGTAGCTGGCTTGAGATCAAAATGCTCAGCCTGTATGTGTGGCACTACAATTGCCGGATTATGTCCATACGTGGACGTTTGGAATTTCTCCACAATAGCCTGCCCAGACTTGTTGTACGGTGTCTGGGCGTTGCGATCATTCAACAGTTTCGCCAACTCTTCCATTTTCTCATTGAGCTGCGCGTTAGTCAATTGATCACCCATAGTGCTCTGTTTCTGTCTTCTCCTCTGATCTCTGAATAACTGCTCTGGGTCTTCAAGTGGGGGCACAAGTTCTCTAGGGATCCTGGGCATACACTGATGACCTGAAAAGCAGACTCAAATACAAGTGAGAAAACAAGTAGCTAATTAAACAAAAAGTAAAAGAGATATCCTAAATCAATTTCTACTAAACTAATAAACCGTTAAAGTCCCCGGCAACGGCGCCAAAAACTTGACGCGAATTCTTTACGCGCTTAAACGCAAGTATACGGTCAAGTAGTATATGGAGTATTTTACGACTCCGAGTATCGAACCCAAGGAAATTTACGATTATTAATTGACTAGAAAGTAGTTATAGGAGATCTAAGTAGCCGGTAAAAAATTGTTTGAATTTGTAACGTTGTCGCCCACAAACAAGCGATGTAAATTAAATAACAAGTACTAAATATTTTTGTAGGGTTTTCAATTTTCAAAAGAAAATAACTTGTGATTGATTACGATTAATAAGGAAGAACTAGGCAATTGATGGTCCCTAGGGTTGTTAACGATTTCCGGGTTATGCATGAAACACTCTACTCACGTTCTAGTTATATCGGGTAATGCTCATCACGATCTTCTCTCGATCTCACGTGAATTTGTGTAAACAATAGATTTCGGGTCCTCTCGGTCCACCTCCGTCTATCACTACAATCTAATTGATTTGTTAGGCTCGTTCACCGGGTCCTATCGGTCCACCGAATTCACTAAGTTCTAACACAATCAATCGAAACTACCCTCACAAGATTGATCAAGTTCCAATCTCCTCTCAGTCTCAAGAAACTACAAGATCACCTAACTATTCTTTAACACGTCTCAACGAGTTCACTTTCGTGCAACCCTATCAACAAGTAACATTCTACGGGTGATCAAGCCAAGAACATTAAGAATTGAGTACAAGAATAGATAAGCTAACAAGAACGTTCATAGAATTAAGCAAAAGCATGCATCAAGTCCAAAATCCGGAAAATCATCCAACAAACCCTAGTTTTCCATCAATCACCTAGCTTTAAGAAGTTTAGCTAGACATAATATGGTTCAACATAAACAAAATCATAGAGTTCATGAAGAATAGACGAAGAAAAGATGATCAAACACTTGAATCTTCAATGTTGATGATCTTCCAAGCTCCAAGCTTTGTCTCCTCTCTTCCCTAGCTCCCAAGACTTCAAAGATGCGTGAATATCTCTCTCTTAGGTCGTTCTCCCCGTTTTTTACCAGCTGGGCACGCTTTTTAATGAAAATATGCCGAAATTGCACTTCAGCCCCTCTACTTTGTAATTCCCGGACAAAATTCTTTGCTGATTTTGCGCGGGCTGTATCTCCCTCATACGGACTCGTGTTCGGGCCTACCATATACCGTTGGAAATCTAAGGATGTCTACTTTCCAATGCCGCAAGCCTTGCTTCGAAATTCTTTGTATATTTTCCTGGGCATCGAAAAGAGTGCAGGCTGGTCCTGTGTGACTTTTCCAACTTCTCTTCGTTTGTGCGCCTCCTTTTCTCCTCTTCATCTAGCTCCATTCCAAGCATATCCAAGCATCTCATAAGCTCCATTGCACCTCTTTTACCTGAGATACACAACACTAAACAACCCGTGCAATTATCATAGCAAATATGAGAGAAAACATGCACAAATAGGCTAGAAACACAATTTTTCACTCTTAGGCTTATAAATCGTCAAATTCACATATTTGTACAAATATAACATATAAATCATGTGAAATAAGCCTATTACAAGTACTAAGAAAGTATATTAATAACTCCTAGAAGAGAGTTATCAGCGATCGAGTTACCATATTGGACGCTTCATTTTGATAGATAATCACCAAGGAAAGGTGGAGGAATTGGAATTGTTTTGACTAAACCAGATGGGGAAGTCATCCAAATGTCCACGAAACTTGATTTCCCGGTAACCAACAATGAAGCGGAGTATGAGGCTCTCATCGCAGGACTTCGTGCAGCCAGGGCACTGGAACTAAGCAATCTGACGGTTATGGGGGATTCTAAGTTAATCGTCAAACAAGCCTCAGGCGAGTACGGATTGAAAAAGGTAAATCTGTTACCCTACCGGACTTTGGTGCAAAAGCTGGTACAACAATTCTGCGATGTCAGGTATGAGCATACGCCTAGAGCTGATAATCGGCATGCTGATGCTTTAGCCACTCTGGGATCTAAAGTTAGTGCAGACAAATGCCCTGCGAGAATCTCAATCGAAGTCGGAACGTCACCGACATTGATAGAGGATGCATGAGAGGATGAGTCCATGGATAACGAAGACTGGAGAAAACCGATATTTCATGCAATTGTCGAGGGAACGAGCAAAGAAAACTGGGCATCCACTAAGGGGTACTGCATACATGACAACGCCCTTTACTACAAAGGTCCAGGAGGAATACTCATGCGATGCGTCTCGCAGCAGGAGGGACAAGCGTTATTGGAAAAGATTCACCGGCACACTTGCGGGAAAGGTGAGGTTTCGATTTATCGAAAGGCCCAAAGACACGGGATTCATTGGCCGGACATGTCCACGACTACTGCAATAATTCAAGGAAATTGTGAAAGGTGTCCATTGATCAAACTCTTTAACAATCACTTTGATTGACGATGACGCGGACTGGAGAAAGCCACTCTTTGATTTTCTCACGGAAGGAGTCGAGCCCGAGCAAAGAAGGGAAGCCGAGAAACTTAAAAGAAAGGCGGCTCGATATGTGGTGCAGGAAAACATACTCTGGCGGAGGGTTCATGAAGGTAAACTACTTCGATGCCTAGATAGCCAGGAATCGCAAGAGGTGATGGATTTATCTCACCAAATAGAACATCAGGGGGGTGCAAAACTATGCAGACAACTCCTCACAGTTGGTTATTTTTGGCCCACAATGGAGGCAGATTGCCGCACCAAAGTAAAGAGATGTCAGGAATTCCAATTTAAGGGCAACCTCGTACATGCCCCTGCCGTAGATCTACACGCGTTAGAAACGCCGTGGCCATTCCACACTTGGGCTCTGGATTTTATTGGCCCCATTCGGCCGGCCTCGCAGGGGAACCAGTTTATTCTAACAGCGACCGAGTTGTTTACCAAGTGGGTGGAGGCAGTACCGCTCAAGACCGCCAATGCGCTCGCGGTGGTCAATTTCGTTCAAGAAAACATCATATACAGGTTTGGAATACCTAACACAATCCTTTCGCATAATGGCACCCCCTCTGTAAATCGCCAGGTGGCCTCGAAACTAGCGGAATACAACATAAGGCAGGTCTGTTCAACTCCTTACTATCCAAAAGGGAATGGTCAAGCAGAAGCAAGTAACAAGACACTGTTAAGAATTTTGAGCAAGATGGTCGCAGACGATCACAAAAAGTGGGTCAATTCTTTGAACATAGCATTATGGGCATATCAAACTTCGCCAAGGACTCCCACGGGAGTCTCCCCGTTCCTTCTATGTTATGGAGCTGAAGCCGTTGTACCGGCGGAAGTAAAAGTCAACTTTGCGAGATTGGCATTTCATGCATTGTATGACAATCAACGTGATCATGACTTGATTCTATTGGAGGAAAAGCGCGAGCAAGCTAAGCGGGCTAACAAGAGGTATAAGGAGAGGATCGCTCGTGCATACAATAAAACAGTTCAACACCGAGACTTGGCGGTTGGGGACTTGGTCTTACGAGCTTCAGATCATTGCATGCGGGAAGCGGCCCATCCAAAGTTCGCAGCTAAGTGGGAAGGACCGTTCGAGGTTAAAGAAGTTTTTGACAGTGGTTACTGCACGATACAGAGACTTCATGGGACTGCCACAACCCCAAGCCCGATCAATATGCGCTGGATCAAAAAGTATTATCCTTAGCCTCTCTCTCTCTTTACATATATTGGATACAAATGTCTGTTGAATTGTATGTCTAGTCCTCCGATGAGTTCATGCGTTGTTTCCTCCCATATGAGGAACTTGTAGTCATGCCTCTCCCATATGAGGGTGCTTTAATAAAAGAATTCTCCCATATGAGAAGAATTGTATTACTTTAGTTGTCTCTTATCATTTTATTTGTTTCTTTGCTTATTTACAACAAAAGCCTATGCGCCTAGATAGCAGCCATAATATACGATCCCATGCGATCCAAAGCCTATCTGCCGAGATAGCAGCAATGTTTAAATACGATCTTAAGTGATCTAAAAGCCTATCTGCCTAGATAGCAGCGAAGTAACAACGCCTTTGTGCGATCCAAAGCCTATCTGCCGAGATAGAAGCAATGTTGAAATACGATCTTAAGTGATCTAAAAGCCTATCTTCCTAGATAGCAGCCATAATATACGATCCCATGCGATCCAAAGCCTATCTGCTGAGATAGCAGCAATGTTGAAATACGATCTTAAGTGATCTAAAAGCCTATCTGCCTAGATAGCAGCCATTATATGCGATCCCATGTGATCCAAAGCCTATTCGCCGAGATAGCAGAAGTATTGAATCATGATCTTAACTAATTTGTAAGCCTATCTGCTTAGATAGCAAGCCATAGCGACAACGTCTCATGCGATGCAAAAATATCAGCTTGAGATAAAGAATCATTCAGGCAACATCCGAATGCAAAACGCGAAGGGAACAGAACGTGTTTCGTCGTGTAGCAAACACACATGCGATATTACAAATCGTTGTATCAAACAAGAACAGCAAATACTAAAGTGCATTTCATTAACAGTCAAAATGACTTACAATTTATCTGTCTAGATAGCAGCTTACAAGCAAAAGCTCATACTAAGGAAATTATTACTATAAAACAAACGGCCTACAGGCCCTAACAAAAGCTATGTGACGCTATCGTCGAGGTCCTAGATCTGAACAGGGCTTTTGATCGGTATTCTGCCCAAGATATGTGCCAGATGAACCTCATGTCCTGGCGGATGCGGACGTGAAGAACAAGTGGAGAACAGCTCCTGGGGCAGGAAGCTTATTGTGCAGAGGGACGAGCGCCATGGCTCGTCACGCCTTGTTCAAACCAATGGTGGCAAATAGTTATCCTCCAGTAAAGCTAGAGGAGAAACACACCATTCATTACGATTCGGTAAAAAGGTCGGTATGGAACTGCGCCTCGCCGGAAGGCAGCCGGATATACGACCTGCAAACATAATAGACGAAGAAGAATCTTCGTAGAAGCATGAGGTATTATGTACATCTTCTTCAAAGTGATTATGAAGATCGGTGAGCTTTATAAAGAAGATCTTGGGAGCTATTTCTATGGCACAAGGCACAAACTCACGTTTTACAACCTGAAATTGCCATGAATCAACAAAGGACAAGTATTTATGCCAACAGTTGTAAGGACTCACGGTAAGCCACATTTTGGGATGAAGGACCCAAGCAGCAAGAGGCAAGATTTATATAGACTCCATAAGGGACTCTTTAGTTCCCTGGCTGAGTCAGCAAAGGTTGGGAAACGGGTAAGAATCAATTACTTACGTCTCAAAAGAGGTAAAATTCAATTACCCTACTAAAGGCTATGGCGATTCGGTGGCACGCCCTAATTAATGACAGAAGGTCATAATAAGGATGGGATTCCCAAGGAAATCGTGCTTATCTAATAAATCATTACAGCGAAAATCAAGGCAAATACGTCACCATGTGACGTAATAATTGATACGCATCAAGATACGAGTGCAAAATCCTCAAAGGGACAAAATGGGACATAAAGTTTCAAATAAAAAGGGGGGGGGGAGAAGCACTGGCATTACAATGATATTTTTGTTTTTTTCTAACACAAATATTTTTGTTTCTAAAACAAATCCTTGATCAAAGGATCTTCTGGAGAGAACGAGAGCGATGCCTCTCTTGCTTGGTCCACTTCTCGTTTCAACTGTTCGTACTTGGCATTCATCGCATGAAAGAGGTTGACAGCTTCTTCAGCCTTCTGCCTTTGTTCCTCTAACTTCCGTCTTTCAGATGCGAGGTTGTGGTAGCCGCGCTTCAAACTCACAGATGCGGGAATCTGGGTGATCCTGTTGAGAAGATACCCGAAGCCTAGCTTGCCTTGAACTTTAGCCTGAACCCCCTTGCATGTGCTATAAAGCAGCCGTGCACTATTAGGAGAAATGGTCGCAGGGGTGGCCACAGGCAGTTGCTCCAGAATCCAGATGGCTTCGACCAAGAAAAGTCTCCTGTCATAAGGCTCTATCTCCAGAGATTTCGCGAATGACCAGGGGTATGAGAGGCGCATCTGAATCAGCCAATCCACGTCAGGTTGCTTCATTCCTGACAAAATTGATTCAAGTTTAGAGTATAAAAGATTTTAAACAAAGGCGTAGAATGCGAAAAATGGTAACATACCAGTCCTTTCAAGGATCTCACGCAAAGAAGGAATGCGCATTGATGGAAAAGCCGAAGCATGCCCTTGCTGCATTGCTCGTCTGTCAGCCGCGAGTTCGAGCTCATCATAGTTGGCAGGGAGAGTATAAGTTGCAACAGGTGCGATGGCAGCTCCAACTTGTGAACTCCAAAAACTCCATGCTGGGGGAACCTCTAGAAGCTCTACCTCTGTTGAAGGAACGACAACAGTAGTAGCTTCTGCTCGACTAGAAACTTCTTCAGCTGCGAGAGGCTCGTGTGGCTCGGGAGCATTCATTTTAACATCAACATTTGCATGTGATGCTATGTCTTCCATGACCTGTTCATTTTCATGAACTTCAGCTCCAACACCCTCTGTTTCCATTTCCTCAACTGCAGCATCAACATCTTCTTCTCTTAGCATGGTGTCAGCTTCGACATCATCAGATACCTCGATGATATCCTCCAGAGGCTCTCCTGCTCAGTAGCTGCGATAGGCTTCTCAACGTGAGAGCTTCGCTCTGGAGCATAAGATGTAGGGAGCTGACTCCTTTGTTCCGGCATATCTTCATCAGCATCACCTGCGATACAAGACAGGAAAATATTGAGGTAACTTGCATTACACAGTGTTCTGTTATTTTGATAGATAAAAAGCGAGCACCTCCACATTTAGGTGGGATTGCAGCACCTTCATCATATGTTAAAGATGCGACACCATATCCTACTAGAGTATCCTCATTAAGCACATCTTTAAGGTGAGCATGACCTGGGGGTGCGAAGAAACTCGTTACAATAAGGAGTGGGTCACCAAGATGGGATCACAAACATTGTTTGGATAGTTACCTGAGGGTTTGCCACATTTGCTTACTAACCAGCGGCGAATGTCACTTTTTGATAGGCCATGCTTTAACGCACCAATAATTACATCTTGGTAAGTCACAACAAGGTTAAAAATCTCACCTTCTTTGCCGCCTGCGATTAGGACTGCAACTCGGTCGGTCTGGACGGGTTAACTTCACTATTTTTGCCCAACCCGAATTTCATTCATTCTGCCCAGCCCCGTCCGAACCCGGGCCGATGTATTAGTTTGCCCGTTCAAGCCCGGCCCGGAAGTTGTTAGTATCGAATTCGGGTTTGCCCAACCCGGCCCGATTTTAAATCACTTTTCTTCTTAGTTATCTTGTTCTAAAACCTTTTACTTCCCAATATAATACCTCCACGTTTATCAGGCTGTTCCTTACAAAAAAATTGACCCATCTCATCCATAAACAGATTTCTTATTCATATTGCTGGGATCACATAACCAGAATTTTACCCATCTCATCCGTGAAGAATAAGCCGAAACTATAAACCGAGTTGCAAAACCGAAGATACTTGTTGCTTTATTCCTTGTCGTGTCGTTTGTTGCGCCGATGCAGAGAGCTTGAGACAGTAGCAAAACCCAAGAGATATGGACTCGTTGTTTGTTGTTCGATCTGTAGTCGTATGGGGTTCCGTTTGAGAGAAGAACAAGATGTTTACGGAATACATAGATTAGAAGAAACTGGAAATCTATTGTTTGAACTGTTGATTGTCTTCATCTTCATCTATAAGATCCATCACAGAGTATGATTTTGATCTCATAATTGTTGATTGGCAACTGACGCGGATAGAGAATTGGGGATAAATCTGCCTCTCAATTTCTCAAATGAGTCAAATCTCAATCACTTATAGTAATATGATAATATATATGACAATGATTGCATACTATTAATATAAAATATATTAATGTACTCATATGGGCAATTCGGGTTTGTCCGATTTACATTTTTTTTGTGATGGGCCCGAGCTCGAATTTAATTCGGGCTGCAATATTCAGCCCAGGCCCGCCCGAATTGTAATAAGTTGCTGCCCAAGACTGAATTACATTCGGTCTGGGATCGGGTTGCCCGAATTGGGCCCGCCCGACTTGCAGTCCTACCTGCGATCTCCTCAAAGTCCTCTTGAGCTTTTTCAAAAGCAGTCGCATCTGCGTTATCAACATGCTGTTCTTCCAAACTTCTCCTTTTTATGAGCTCGATCTCATCCTCCTCGAGCTTTCTTCTTCTCTCTTCGGCTTCAGCAGCCATTCTCTCGGATTCAGCAAGGATATCTTCGTCTATGGTCTCGCTGGAAAGGCCGGAGCGAGAACCCTTGGTCTTTTTCTTCTCCTTGGCCAGGAGGCCGCTGATGGTTTCTGTGTCATCACCTGCGAAAGAACAAACTAATTAGCAACTATTGCAAGAGCTAAAGTATGAAGAAGACAAGTTTGTTTGAGATACCTTCCGAGTCTTCTTCTCGTATCTCACCTCTTTCTTCCTCTCTTTCGCTTTCTCCTCTTTCTTCTTCGTCATCTCTTTCCCTCACTTCTCTTCCCTCGTCCTCCTCTTCCTCTTCTTCCTGACCAAAAGGATTAAAAGTCTCAACTGCGAGCTCTTTCTGCGCTTTTCTTGGCATGTGACCTTTGCCTTTGTCTTTAGAGGCAAGAGACTTCGCACGGGACGGAGTTGGAGCACTTCTAGGAGGGGAAGAGATCGTAATGCCCTTCAGCTTTTGCCTCTTGGCCCTTGGGGCAACCTCTGCCTCCACTACGGGAGTATTGTCTATCAGCGAGCTAGCAAACGCATCCATTTCCTCGCGAATCAGAGTCTCTACTTGGGGAGCCAGTCCCATTGTTACAGGAATTTCCTTGCCCTGCCTTTTCGCGGCAACAATAGAATTGATCAGTGATTTGGAGCGCTCCCCAGATGCGAACCTCCTAGAGAGAACTAAAATAGAAAATGGGGTGTAAGTTTCAATGCACCAAGAGAAAGAAGTTTAGCACGCATAAAGGAAATTGTTTACCTTGACAAAATCTCCGCTGTACTTGATAACATGCGAAGCCCCCTCCCTAGCAGCGGTAATCTTCTCCCCAAGAATGGTGGATGGGCACAAATGATTGTCAAGATCCAGCAAGGAGTAAAAGCCATACTGGGAATCATCCAAGCTGCAATTAGGACAGAATGGAAAGGCATTCCTTTTGATCGCAGGAGCTTTGCTGGGCTGAGGAGTCGAGTGCGTCTCGAACCTGGCTTGCTGAGCAGCCCAGTAAGAAATTTAATTCCTGTAGAGGCGACCTTCACGGCTACCTGAAGGTTGGGTGAAGGGCAGGTTACTCAGAAAGATTGTTTGGCACTCACCTGACAGCAGTCGCTTGTAGCAGCCTCTTGCGATCGACTTAGGCCAAATGGAAGGCGCCACTGCATCGAAGCCAAACTGGGGAGAGACGCGAGTTGGGTCAACGTCGACTGTGTTCTTTTCATACCTGGGAGTAAGTTCAGGGACATATTCAGCAAGAGCAGGAAGGGAACCCCTTAGGCACCAGCAGAAGAATTCGCGGTAGCGCTCATGACCTTTGAGAAGGAGTTCTTCTGAATAAGCACCATATTTGGTGGGGTATAGCTTCGGGAACCATCGCACATTTTCAATACGCGTGGCATAAGGCCTAGCTGTAAACTTGCTCCGGTCATCGCATATCAGACTCCAGGTGCACTTCGGAAGATTGGTTCTAAACCATCGAGCAGCTCTCCCACTGGAAAGTTCATTCTCCGCGCATGGGACGCACCACTTGCCGGGCCTAGAAGGAACAGGAGCATAAGATGGCCATCGCTCAAAAACCCACATGGTAAGGAATGCAATGTTGACATAAGTCAACACATCAAGACCACCGCGAGAGTCCTTGATTGTAGGGTTTTGATTCATGGATCGCGCAAACGGAAGCATAATCAAACAAACAACCATGCAAAACCCTCCAAGGATCACAAGTCTAGATGCATAACGATAGTAAAGGTAAGAAATCATAAACACACCTTTGGGTTATCCTTGATGACTTCAAACGCGAATAGTGTCACGTTCTCTATAGTTGATCCACGCCTAGGGTTGATCCTAGATCTCCAATCACCTTGGTGCTAGCCCGGATTGAAAGGAGGGTGAAGGAATCACGCAAAACGAGGCACCAAAAGGGGCTCGGCCCTTTGTGGCGTCGGGGACAAGGGGGCGGCGGCAAAGGGGGCGGCGTCCCTCTTTGTGGCTTGCTCTCTCTCTCCTTTGTTCTCTCCTACTCTTGTTATGTTCTCTCTAGAGCATAAAAGTGTATGGGAAGGAAGGAGGAGGGTCCTTTATATAGTCCAACAACCTTTTGTTAACTACCTAAAGGACTTATTCTAGTCCTACTAGAATTCAATTTAGTCCCTTCCTTGCAAATTAGTCCCTACTAAGTTTGCAAGGGTTTGCAAAGTGATCCTTCTAATTAATTAATCCAATTAATTAATTCCACAATCTAGTACAACTCTATATAGCGTGTGACCCCATAGGTTCTATCTAGTTGGTAGCAACTCTTTGCTAATATGGAGCGGTTTCTAGCAAAACATCCATTCTAGCCAACTAATAGAATAGTCATCTAGACAACCTTGTACAAGTAATTGTCTCATCCCTTTGCCTCCATATCCGGATTGGACACGAGACATACAAGTCACACTCGTATATCCAATCCCTAGTTTCTCGATCCATGGAATAGCCTTATTCGTGCAAATAACATCAATATCCCATATATTGATTTATTTGAGTCTGGCCAGACATTCTATAAGCACTATCCTCGAGTGGCCTTGGATATTTGCTCCCGTTATGTGGGAGGGGCAAATCCTCTCTACGTCCACTACGATCTCTAAGCTTGCTTCTCATTGTATCCAGTACACGCCTTTATAACTACCCAGTTACGGTGTAGCGTTTAACGCTACCAAGATCACAATGATCCACAACTAGAATATCTAGCGACTTCAAGTCTAAGGATGACAATACCATTGTACCCGAGAAGCACTTGTGACTCAACATAACGTGTATGTAGCCTTCTCGGTAATGGGTCAATCCAGTGCAACATTCCGTAATGCACACCTATGTGTTGGATCGTGATATCTCCATATCAATCCAACCCCATACTAGTCTATAGATGATTGTCCCATTTAATCATTATACTTGACTAGGGATATTTAAGATAAACAACACGATTGTAAATCTAAGGACTTCATTATATTAAATATCCAATAAATAATAAATGAATTTCTAGCCAATTACAAATTCATACTAAACTAGATTGCCTCTAGGGCATCTATTCCAACAGTCTCCCACTTGCACTAGAGCCAATCTGGCGCATCTCTTATGCCCATACTCCTAGTGTGCCCTTCATGCTTCCACTGCGTGAGAGGCTTCGTGAGCGGGTCTGACAGATTATCATCTGTAGGAATCTTGCATATCCGAACGTCTCCTCTATCGATAATATCTCGAATCAGATGAAACTTCCTGAGCACATGCTTGGACTTCTGGTGCGATCTTGGTTCCTTTGATTGTGCGATCGCCCCAGTGTTGTCACAGAACAACTCCACTGGATCCGCAATGCTAGGAACCACACCAAGTTCAGAAACAAACTTTCTGATCCAAACAGCCTCCTTTGCTGCGCCATTTGCAGCAATGTACTCAGCCTCTGTTGTAGAATCAGCCACCGTCTCTTGCTTGGAACTCTTCCAGCTCACCGCTGCTCCATTCAGGCAAAACACATATCCCGACTGTGATCTAAAGTCATCTCTATCGGTTTGGAAGCTTGCATCAGTGTAACCCCTTACACGCAACTCTTCCTCACCGCCAAACATCAAGAAAGCATCCTTAGTTCTTCTCAAGTACTTTAGGATGTTCTTGACAGCAATCCAGTGACTCTCACCCGGATTGGATTGGTATCTGCTTGTCATACTCAAGGCATATGACACATCTGGTCTAGTACATAACATGGCGTACATGATGGACCCTATGGCCGAGGCATAGGGGATCCTACTCATGCGTTCCTTCTCAATCTCATTGGAAGGACATCCACTCTTCGAAAGAGTGATTCCATGTGACATGGGCAAGAATCCCTTCTTGGAATCTTGCATGTTGAACCGTTTCAACACCTTGTCAATATATGTACTTTGACTTAGGCCTAGCAACCTCTTAGATCTATCTCTATAGATCTTTATACCAAGTATATAGGCTGCTTCCCCTAAGTCCTTCATTGAGAAACACTTTCCTAGCCAATCTTTCACAGATTGCAGCATGGGAATGTCGTTTCCAATGAGTAGTATGTCATCCACATACAAGACCAGAAAAGCTACAGAGCTCCCACTAACCTTCTTGTAGACACAAGACTCATCTTCGTTTCTGATGAAGCCAAACTCTTTGACCACTTCATCAAAACGTCGATTCCAACTCCTAGAAGCTTGCTTCAATCCATAAATGGATCGTTGCAGCTTACAGACTTTGTTGGCTTGCTTTGGATCCTCAAAACCCTCCGGCTGTATCATATACACGTCCTCGAGGAGATTCCCATAAAGGAATGCTGTTTTGACATCCATCTGCCAAATCTCATAGTCGTAGTATGCTGCAATCGCAAGTAGGATTCGGATGGACTTGGTCATAGCGACTGGTGAAAAGGTTTCATCATAGTCAATACCATGAATCTGTCTGAATCCTTTAGCCACCAATCGGCCCTTATAGGTAATCACATTACCATCCATGTTGATCTTCTTCTTGAAGACCCACTTGCACCCTATGGGCCGCGCCCCATCAGGTGGTTCCACCAAAGTCCATACTTTGTTGGTATACATGGATTCCATCTCGGATCTCATGGCCTCAAGCCACTTCTGCGAGTCTGGGCCATTCATGGCCTCCTCATAGGTAGTAGGCTCATCATCTATGAGCATCGTGTCACCGGAATCAGTTACGAGAAGTCCGTACCTCTCGGGTTCCTGGCGCACTCTACTAGATCTACGAAGCTCTTGTGTTACCTGAACAGGTGGATCCACAACTGCTTGTGATTCCTGTTCATGTTCCATAATCGGTTCAGTGATTTGTGGTTCTTGAACTTCTTCAAGTTCTACATTCCTCCCACTTGCTTCTTTAGAGACAAACTCTCTTTCTAGAAACACGCCGGTCCGAGCAACAAACACTTTGTTCTCGGTTGGATTGTAGAAGTAGTATCCCTTAGTTTCCTTAGGGTACCCCACAAATTTACACTTATCCGATTTAGGCCCTAGCTTGTCTGATTGTAAACGTTTTACATAGACATCGCAGCCCCAAATCCTCATGAACGACAGTGTGGGACGCCTCCCACTCCACATCTCATATGGTGTCTTCATGACTGATTTAGATGGAACACGGTTAATGGTAAAAGCTGCACTTAATAGAGCGTAGCCCCAAAATGATAATGGAAGATCGGTTTGACACATCATAGACCGAACCATATCCAATAGGGTTCGATTCCTCCTCTCGGACACTCCATTCCATTGTGGCGTTCCGGGTGGAGTGAGTTGGGATACGATCCCACACTCTCTAAGATAGTCGTCAAACTCTTGGCTTAAGTATTCTCCTCCACGATCCGATCGTAGAGCCTTGATACTTTTGCCAAGTTGCTTCTCTACTTCATTCTTGAATTCTTTGAACACTTCAAAGGATTCGGATTTCGCCCTCATAAGGTACACAAATCCATATCTACTGTAATCATCAGTAAACGTAATGAAGTAGACATAACCACCCCTGGCTGGCGTGGCAAATGGCCCACACACATCGGTATGTATGAGCGCCAATTGCTCACTAGTCCTCTCACCTTTCTTATTGAAAGGGGACTTTGTCATTTTTCCCAATAAACAAGCCTCACATGTCTCATATGATTCAAAATCAAATGAGTCTAGTAATCCATCCTTATGGAGTCTAGATACACGTTTCTCATTTATGTGGCCTAAACGACAATGCCATAAATAAGCAGGATTTAAATCATTTATTTTAATCCGCTTGGTATTAATGTTGTAGACAGGATTACTTAGATCAAGGACATAAAGTCCATTAAATAATTGCGCACTAAAATAGTGAATATTATTCAAATAAAAGGAACAACAATTGTTCTTTATTGAAATAATAAAACCTTCCTTGTCCAAACAAGAAATAGAAATAATGTTTCTGCTCATAGCAGGCACAAAATAGCAATTATTTAATTCTAAAACTAATCCTGAAGGCAGAGATAGCTCGCAAACGCCTATGGCCAACGCAGCAACCTTTGCTCCATTCCCAACGCGCAGATCTACCTCCCCTTTAGCCAATCTTTTACTTCTCTTTAGATCCTGCATATTTCGACAAATATGAGATCCACATCCAGTATCTAATACCCATGATGTAGAGACAGTTAAATTGACATCTACAACAAAAATACCTGGTGGTGGTGGAATCACTATTCCAAGCCGTTTGTCCTCCAGATATTTTGGGCAGTTCCTCCTCCAGTGTCCAGGTTGACTACAGTAGTGACATTCACCCTTAGTCACGACCTTGGCAATGGCACCAACAGGCTTAAGGGCTTGTTCCTTGGACTTAGCAACTGACTTGCCTTTGCCCTTGGAGGAAGAGGCAAACTTTTTACCCTTTCCTTTATGCACCATCATAATGGCCTTGCCCTTACCTTTGTTGATGCTCTGTTCAGCCGTCCTCAACATGTTGAGCAAATCTGGCAGTGGTTTAACGATCTCGTTCATGTTATAGTTCATAATGAACTGTCCATAACTTTCGGGCAACGATTGCAACACGAGATCGGTTGCCAACTCTTGGCCGACCGGGAACCCAAGCCGGGCGAGATTCTCCAAGTACCCGATCATTCGGAGTACGTGGGGTCCCACCGGGTTCCCTTCTGCCAGATGACATTTGAACAGTGCCTTTGAGACCTCATACCTCTCTACCCTCGCCTGCTCTTGGAAGAGCTGCTTTAGATGTTCGATCATATCGACAGCATTCATGTTCTCATGTTGCTTCTGAAGCTCAGAGGTCATGGTGCAAAGCATTAGGCAGGCCGCATCATTAGCGTCATCAACACGCTTTTGATACGCCTTTAAGGCAGCAGGTGTCTGATTCTCTGGACCTTCTGGAACTTGCTCCTCTATTGCGTACAGCTTCTTTTCTTGCTTGAGAACAATTCTCAAGTTTCTGTACCAATCGAGAAAGTTGGTTCCTGAGAGCTTGTCCTTCTCAAGGACAGATCGTAGGGAATGTTGTGAACTCGATGAGTTGTTTGCCATTTGGAATTCTACAAAAAGGAAATACGCAAGTTTTAGTATTTGTGAATTTTTGACTATATTTAATAATGGCTAGCTTATTAAATATAGCTCCCACTATTTTACTACGGATTAATAACCCTCAAGATATTAATGCGGAAAATATCCTTATATTTTCTAGTGGGCCAAGATCCATCTTTTTCATCTCCTTATGAGCTTGCTTTGGCAAGTCACCCATAATTTGATTACTTCTTAGGTAGGAACAATTCCAATTGCATCCCATATGCAACTCTTGGTTCAATTGGGCAAATAACTCCTTATTTATCCATCCATATGGATAATCCCAATTGGTTGCCTCTAGGTTTCTTAATCAAATTAATAGCCTAGTTGTGCTCAACCTCTTATCTAAACAATTGCACATTGTTACGTGCCATCGCATTCCATCTTTATGAACCAAGTCGCCATGCTTTGGCACGCACGAACTTGATAAATAAAGATGATAATGAGTGTTTAAATAACGAGAAGGCAAGAACACAATATTTTAAAATTTGAGGGATTTTCAATTCAATTTTTAATTATTTTGTTGATCAATATCAACTAATCTATCTATTTGAGTTTGGGCACAACTCCAAATAATAGATCCGGGTTGTCTAATTATCTTATTATCCTAATTGCATGCATCATCCATACACCAACCACACAAATAATAAGACAATAAATAAACAACCACAAAACAGAAATTAAACGTGATGTGGATATGGCCTTTTCTAGACTAAGATAATTCCAAGCCAATGGAATTATCTATGAACCCTAAACAAACACACATCTCCATGCGTCTTGATCTTTTGGTCCATCCTTCATAGTCATGTGGAATGCTCCATGCTCCATGCTCCATCTTTTTGTGGCTCCTTTTGGCTTTGGGCTTCTTTTCTCCAATCTTGGCTAACAATCTACTTTATCTAGCACTAGCTAATATCTATACTAAATAAAATAAATCTCACAAGTTGAGAAAAAAAATGGCACGCAGGCCATAAAACCCTAATTAATTATTACAATTAATTGATCAGCTCGCAGGCCGTAAAACCAAAGCACAAAATTAAACATCCACATCAAACCACATCCTAAGGCCATATCCAATCACCATGCGATTTGCACATAAACAGTTAAAATCCAATTTTAACGCGCTTGGTCAATTTTAATTGATTTTAGGATTTCTAGGGTTAAAACGGTCCATGGGCCCAACAATCCAATTGCCCGGGCCCAAATAAGTGAACCATAAAGCCCTAGGGCCGGCCCGGCCCAAAACCCGCAAGCTAGGCCCGCGGGTTAGGGCCGCCCGCCCCCTTAGGGCGCCAAACTTGGGCGGCAAGCAAGGGGGGCGGCTCCCTAGGGGCCGAACCTTCCTTGTGGAGGTTGTTTCCAAAACAACCTCCTTGCTTGGAGCCCAAGTTTGGTTGTTTCCTTGTTGTGGGAGAACTCCTTCTTCCCCAAGGATGCCCAAACCCTAGATCTAAGATCCTAAAATTTCTCAAACTCACCAATTCATGCATCCAATGCAATAATTGGGTCTTGTTATGATTAATTCTTTGACAAATTGCATCCAATGCTTGATTTGTCTTGTCTTACGCGATAATCAACAAATTAAGGTGTAAAACAACAAGAATGTAACACATAAACTACGTTTATGCTCTATGACCTGTGGCTCTGATACCACTGTAGGGTTTTGATTCATGGATCGCGCAAACGGAAGCATAATCAAACAAACAACCATGCAAAACCCTCCAAGGATCACAAGTCTAGATGCATAACGATAGTAAAGGTAAGAAATCATAAACACACCTTTGGGTTCTCCTTGATGACTTCAAACGCGAATAGTGTCACGTTCTCTATAGTTGATCCACGCCTAGGGTTGATCCTAGATCTCCAATCACCTTGGTGCTAGCCCGGATTGAAAGGAGGGTGAAGGAATCACGCAAAACGAGGCACCAAAAGGGGCTCGGCCCTTTGTGGCGTCGGGGACAAGGGGGCGGCGGCAAAGGGGGCGGCGTCCCTCTTTGTGGCTTGCTCTCTCTCTCCTTTGTTCTCTCCTACTCTTGTTATGTTCTCTCTAGAGCATAAAAGTGTATGGGAAGGAAGGAGGAGGGTCCTTTATATAGTCCAACAACCTTTTGTTAACTACCTAAAGGACTTATTCTAGTCCTACTAGAATTCAATTTAGTCCCTTCCTTGCAAATTAGTCCCTACTAAGTTTGCAAGGGTTTGCAAAGTGATCCTTCTAATTAATTAATCCAATTAATTAATTCCACAATCTAGTACAACTCTATATAGCGTGTGACCCCATAGGTTCTATCTAGTTGGTAGCAACTCTTTGCTAATATGGAGCGGTTTCTAGCAAAACATCCATTCTAGCCAACTAATAGAATAGTCATCTAGACAACCTTGTACAAGTAATTGTCTCATCCCTTTGCCTCCATATCCGGATTGGACACGAGACATACAAGTCACACTCGTATATCCAATCCCTAGTTTCTCGATCCATGGAATAGCCTTATTCGTGCAAATAACATCAATATCCCATATATTGATTTATTTGAGTCTGGCCAGACATTCTATAAGCACTATCCTCGAGTGGCCTTGGATATTTGCTCCCGTTATGTGGGAGGGGCAAATCCTCTCTACGTCCACTAAGATCTCTAAGCTTGCTTCTCATTGTATCCAGTACACGCCTTTATAACTACCCAGTTACGGTGTAGCGTTTAACGCTACCAAGATCACAATGATCCACAACTAGAATATCTAGCGACTTCAAGTCTAAGGATGACAATACCATTGTACCCGAGAAGCACTTGTGACTCAACATAACGTGTATGTAGCCTTCTCGGTAATGGGTCAATCCAGTGCAACATTCCGTAATGCACACCTATGTGTTGGATCGTGATATCTCCATATCAATCCAACCCCATACTAGTCTATAGATGATTGTCCCATTTAATCATTATACTTGACTATGGATATTTAAGATAAACAACACGATTGTAAATCTAAGGACTTCATTATATTAAATATCCAATAAATAATAAATGAATTTCTAGCCAATTACAAATTCATACTAAACTAGATTGCCTCTAGGGCATCTATTCCAACATTGATCGCCACTACCAGCTGGTCCAATCGATGATATAAGGTGCCCAAGACCAGAGGCCCAAGTGCGACTCTCTGGCCGAGGGCCAACTTAACAGCAAGGAGGAGGACATGATAAAAAAACCCCATCATGAGGATGACCATCAATCAAGTACCTCGACAACCAGGCACAGAGGAAGCCACACAAGGTTAAATGGTAACCTTTCCCCTCTATATAATTCTTCGCATCTGGATCCTTGTCCAGAATTTCCTTGGTAATACTACCATTCGCATAGTCGCCAAAGAAGTATTGCACCCACTTGCCCCAGGTGTTCTTCGCAGAAGTTTCAACAAGCTGCCACTCGGGAAGAACTTTCGCAGATGTCTAGCGAGTAGAGATTTTCTTCTTCTCGGTTAGGCATTCTTCCATCTGCGCATATAGAGCAAGCTCTGGAGCAGTCCTCAAAGGGCTTAGGGGATCCACTTCGCCCATAGGAGAAAGGTCATACAAGATTTGCACATCTTCCAAAGTAGGAGCAGCCTCGAACTCAGCAAAATGGAAGGTGTGGGTCGTAGGTGAATAGCGAGAAAGAAGGTTTAGAAGCATGGATGGGTCCAACTTTACGGCAGCATCCTTCATAGCACGAACTGCGAAGTAAATCCCAGCATTGTCTAATGCGATAGCATGGTGGGTCAATACATGGTCAATCCACTCATCCATCAAGTCCAACTTTTGAAAAAATTCCTGGGTGGAAATTGCAGTATGAGGGAAGATCCCATTTTCAATCCCTAGCCTAAAAACATCCTTGGAGTCGATTAACTCTAGCATGACTGCATTGGTAGGCGGGGTCAGTGTTCGCAATTCTCCGGAGGGGGCAGGAGCCGGTAGATTCTTCACCTTAACTCTAGCATGAAAAAAATCCTTTCCACCCAAATAGGGGGCTTTTCTCCACAAGGTCTTTGGAAGATCAGGTATTTCTCCAGGTTCTTTAACGGGCTTAGATCCTTTTGTCTTGGCCATTCCTGCAGAAAAGCAAGAAAAAAGGGGGGGGGAGAAATATACTCACTTTCAGTTTAAAATTTCAGTTCAGATTCAGGAAGCAATTATGGTTTGTTTTGAAATCAGAAGAAGATGAACAGTTTGGGGTCAATTCTGGGTTCGGAATCTCAGAATTGAAGAAGTTCGTCTTTCGAAATCGTCTCAATCTGGTGATTCAATCTTTTGGGGTTTAAGAAAAGCCTCTTTTGCAGTTTTCAATAAATGGTGTATTCCAAATAACTCTGGGTTTACAGATCCAAGACAGTTCAAAGGATATTTAAATACATTAATGGAATTGAGCAAAGCCAACCTTTTTTTGGTGAAGCAAGTTGAAGGAGACGATTGACAAGGAAGAACTGGTGGTTGATTACTTGAATCTGTTCTTGAAGGCTTCCAGGTAACATTCACTTTAGAGAGAGAATTCATGCTTTGCAACAATGGAGGGCTTAGAGTATTTATTCAAAAACAATGAGGAGTCGCGTCCTTTCAGTAGTCGAATCGCAACCGTCACCATCGAATCGCGCAATCACAGGACGAGCTGACGTCACGCTTAAAACCCTAAAAGAACAGACGACACGACTCTAGGGATTCTAGGTCATAATGGCACGCACGGGGGCTGATTTTGCGTGTATTTGAATTGGTGTGTGACAACGATGCGTGCACTGGTTTCTGCGCATTGAAGCCTATCTGGTTAGGTGTCTTCACGTGCAAAAAGGGGGCTAATGTAGATAGTGCTTGCTAGACAGGCAGATCTTAGCCACGTGGCGACCATCCAGCACACCTAGCTGTGCTCCACACACACTGGATCACCACCCGCGCTGATCCACGTGGGGGCTGCGAGACAGGGCCCTCGCATACCACCACACGGGACTTGTAGGGACTTAGTGGTTTGGAGGCTAGAGTAAGTCCTGTCTCGCGCGAGCGACAAGACCTTTAGTAACTGCTTTGAGAGATTTATGGCACGAGCTCCATAAACCCGGTCAACCTCATAACGGTTCCGGTATACGCGGACGAAGTGCGTAACGGTTCCTATATACGCGGACGAACGTGCTGTTGTGGTTAAGTTAATTAAGCTGTCATTAATGGGCGCATTAACCCACTACAACGGTCACATTCTCCGTTATATATAGGATCGTTAACACTTCCATACAAGGAGGGAATCATCTGAACTACGCGAAAGCTCTGCCAAAATCCTGTCTCTCTCTCTCACAGTTACCATCGTCTTACTCTCTCCCTTCACACACCCTACTCTTTCCGTGTTCTTTCTATCCCCTGCTCTTGGTGTATATTGAATCCTCCTCAAAGGATTCTCTCGTACACACCAGTCAAAGTTGCTGAATTCTTGTGTGGCCAAGCTAGGAGAGTTATGGCTGGACTTGCCTTCTATCCTTTTAAAATTTCTCTTCCCCTCCAAATTGATTAAATGGGTCTGTCCACCTTCTGGTAAGGTTAAACTGAATGTTGACTTTGCACAAGGAGTGAATGGAGTTTCTGCTGTTGGCATTGTTTGTAGAAATGCTGATGGTCAATGGCTCTGGAGTTTGCAGAGAAGAGTGGTGGCCACCTCTGTTCTTCATGGTGAGCTTTGGGAAGTTTATGAAGGTTTTTTGGCTCTTGATTAAATGCATTATGATAATGTTATGGTTGAATCTGATTCTTTATAAGCTGTTGATTTAGTTTTGAAGAATAGTCAATCTTTCCCTTTTGCTTATCTGATGTGTGCTATTGAATATCTGTTAAAGAACACGGCCAACTCTCTGGTTCATATTCCAAGAGAGTGTAATGGGGTTGCTGATCTTTTAGCCAAACAAGGCCTGGTTCAAGATGAGCAGAAGACCTTTCTGTTTCTTTGCCCATATTTCTGCGGAACTATGTATGGTATTGACAGTTTTGGGTTAGGTGTTACTAGTACTTTGTATTAGGGTGTTGCTCTCCATTTTACCAAAAATAAAAAATAAAAAAATAGTCTTTGCCAATGAAGATTCAACTATAAATAAAAATATGTTGTATTCCTTCAAAAGGTTATAAAATTGTTGTTTCTGCCCCAATTGAGACCACAAATTGACAGCGATCCATTGTAGAAAACACTGAAATGTAGAGAGCAACATCAATTGCAGAAAACACTGAAATGTGAATTACAAACTTGCTGCCGTCACTAAAGATTTGTTTTCGAACATTACCACGGTTACTCTTCGCCCAATCCTCCAAATCAGCAGCACATCTGTCAAGCTTCATCTTTACCGATCCCTATTGGGATTGCCAACTCTTTTTTATAGCCGTATCATATTCCTCATTATGTAGCCAAGCCGCCTCAAAGTAGAATCTTTTCTTTCCTAATGGGTTGACCGAATGTGATTGCTGCCCAAACAAAACCTCGATTGGATAGTGATCGGGCGTACGGGTAATGAGATGGTTGACTCGCACATTACCAAACAAAAGTTGTCAATTGATGTTAGCCACGACCCTATCCAGTCTTTCACGAATATGAGTATCAGCCTCTTGGTTGTTACACCAAGCGAAGGGGTTTCCCTCAAAATCGAGATCTTTAAGATCACAAAAGATAAGAGCTTTTCAAAAAGGGTTGATTTGGGATAAAGTCACCCCTCTTCCTCCCTCTTTTTTCTCTTGCGAAATAATTTCGTTGAAATCTCCCCGTGTGGTTTAAGATGGAAAAGAAGTCTTCAGGAATGGTGCCTCTCGGTTTTATCTGGATCTCCGTAAATCCCGTTAAAAACCAAGTCTCTTCTCCATTTTCAAGACTAACCATGCAGTGGATGTGTCGACAAGATTGAGAAATTGGGGTTACTTGAGTTTTGTCATCCTATAATAACGCCAAACCCCCAATTCGACCAACACTATCCACATAGATACCATTTACATACATCACCTTCTTCCTTACTGATTTCATCTCATGTGAAGACAACCTAGTCTCCATGAGAAAGACTAGGTTGTGGTGTCTTTCCTTCACGGTGTCGCAAAGGGATAGAACGTTGCGGAGGTTTTCAAGCCCTCGCACGTTCCAACGAAGATCACTCTTTGCTCTAGGCAGGCTTAATCTCAGCCTCGCATTGAGTTTTGTGATTATTTTGCAGTCCATACCATCGTCACCCCTCCTTGGTAAGCCATCAGGGTCTGGGTCTCGTTCAATTGTTTTGGCCTTTGAGTCTACTCCCATAGAGTCACCCTCCATGTTGCATTTATTAATCGCATGGAATATGCACAAAAACAAACAATTGCAATCCGTGTTTACTCAATTTGCCTTCAGAAAGTACTTGCACTATACAATAAATGGTACTACCTCCGTTTCTTCTCTATGACACCGGTTTTTTATTACCTTCATTCACTTTGACCGGGTGATTTGAGTTGTAGAACGATGTTATTTTTTTTTATTTACTTTTCGTAGTGTTGTAGAATAAAAGTTGGTTTATGACAAGGTAAAAAAATTATTTTGCTATCCAAATCACTCGGTCAAAGTGACTCAGATACGAGTCAAAAAGTCAAATTGGTGTCATATCAGAAAAAGACAGTAAAATAGAAAGTACTAGTCATTATGTTTGAAACTTGTAGTTTTTGCAAACTCTCCTATCAATATTACACTGCCTCTTTTTACTCGTAACATTAACAGTAACTTGAATAGTCTTTGCCAATGAAGATTCAACTAGAACTAAAAATATGTTGTATTCCTTGAGGTTTCAAAAGAAGAAGGTTTTAACATTGTTGTTTCTGCCCAATTGAAACCACAAATTGCCATATCTTGCAACCACTGCAGAAAACACTGAAGTGTAGAGAACAACATCAATTGCAGAAAACACTGAAATGTGAGTTACAAACTTGCTACCATCACTAAAAATTCTGAATATCTTCTCATGATCAGCTCTTTTCTGAAACTACAAAATCAACCCCAATCTAGAACTACCATTCACATTGCTACCCACATCAAGTTCATCTCTCCCAGTAGAATACCCCCCAAAAAGTGTAAAAACAACGCTTCCAAAATCACTCCTCCCATACCTTGAGTTTCTTCCCCAATGCGAAGGCAATGAAGGCATCCAAACAAGCATACACAACCTGATCCTCGCTCAGCACAACCGCTTCCCAATCACTCCTCCCGACGAACTCATCCTTCTCAACCCCCTCCAAATCCAGAACCAACTCCGCTAACTTCCCTGTCGACATCTGCTTCCCGTACCCCATCTTCGCAGCCACATCGCGGACGTCGATCAGATTCGACACTCTGATCCTCTGCTTCGGCCTCGAGAGAATCCACCGGTCGTTCCAGTTCCATATCCCGACGAAATTGGTGGCCGGATCGGAGAGGAACCGGCGGAGTACGAGGGGGATTTTACGACCGTTGTTCTGGAGGAGGTGGAGCTGGATGATGAGGCAGTTACGGCCGACGCAGAGCTGGAGAGTGCCGGCGGTGCGGAGGTGTCGGGGATGCCACTGGACGCCGAGGCCGACGACGAGTTTGGAGGAGAATTTGCCGTAGAAGCGGCGGATGGTGTGGACCCAGCGGCGGATGACGGAGGGAGTGGAGGTGACGGTTGTGTGGATGCGGTAGTTGTGGCATTGGACGGTGAAACGTTTCTCTGTGTGGGGTCTGAAGGTGTGTCTCGGCTCGATGGTTACGCTTGCGTCGTCGTCCTCCATGGCTCTCTCTCTCGTGCAGAACGTGGTGGTGGTGAAAATGTGAAAGGACGGTTATGGTGGTACTGTACTAATAGTAGTGGGTAGTGTTAGGGAAAATTCAAAACTTTAACAATAATTTGTAATTATATTTCATATTTTAAATATTTGTAATTATGAGGGTGTTATTACATGGTATTTGTAACTCCTGCATTATTCCTCTCAAAAAAAAAAACTCCTGCATTATTGGTATTAGGGAAATACCTGTCCCGTTGGGACTACTATCACTTATCGGGATTACATTTCGGAATAGACCGTTCTAACAATATATTGATGGAATATTGATGGACGCCAAAATATTTTATGTCAATTTTAAACAATAAATTTAGAGGATTTATGAAGAGAAAAGACACAGTAAAAAAAAAAACACACACACACACACAAATTACCAGCATCACATTTGATTCACTTTGATTCATATGACCCGAACGTTCTCGACACCTAACAAAAATTGATATTAAAAATTTGGGCAGCTTAGCTCGTGGGTTACATCAATCTCTAGCACCACCCAGGTGAAACTCGGTCCAATGTCTGTCGTACACAGGCTATAGGAAGTTTCTGTATGATCTGAGAATGCCATTTCGGAACTCGTTTCAAGAATTGTGTTTCTTTTCAATCTACCAAGTAACTTGCATGTCTATTTCATTGAAGCTGCTTGTGTGATGCCCGTTGATCTTTTGCGAGGAGTTGTACTCTACAAAACAATGAACCAACATGTTTTCATTCAAGAATACAATCACAGAGTCATCTATATATACGAGAGGCAACTCGAGATAGTTCTATGTAAGTGTGCCCCGCAACCTGAAATATGCATATTGTGAGATTTGAAAGGAAATATATACACTTGCAACTATTTCTCATCTCGGCCAAAGTAGGCCAAAATATTCATTTTCTTCATTTATTGCATGCACTCGTGTTACCATTAGACCTAACTCAAAGCACCCAATAATGTACTGGCACTCCATAATGGATTCTCTTAACAGACAAACAAATTGAGACTTCAGCAACCTATTTTCTAAAACCGGTGTTTCCGTGACAGAACACACTGTTGAGAGCAGCTAACACCCAAACTAACACCAAGACACCACCGGTCCGCACCACGAACCCACCACCGACTATAAACACCACGACAACGACTACCAAGTCAATCTACATCGAAAATATGACCTTAAAGTTCCCATTTAAAATGAAGCCTGCTTAGAAGAAGTGGTAAATATAGTAAGAGCGGTAATGTGACTGAGCTTAAGAGAAGGACAATAGACTTTTGCAGTGAATTAGGTGTACATTCTCAACCCCCTTAAAGTTTTGAGTGAAGTGAAGCACTGTATCGACTATGAGCTTCTAAAGTTTATTTTTCTTCATAGAGGGGGAATCTTTCGTTTGAGTGTCAAGCTGTAAGCACTGATCCAAACTTCACCAAGAGCAGATGCAATTCCCATTTTTTTTTAAGGATCCGATTATCAAATATTCAAACCCCAATATAAATACCAAATTCAAGTTCTTTAATGGCAACAGAGAAGGGTTACGCAAAACCCCCCAATTCGAGTTCAAGAAGCCCTGATTTCAGCACATTACACAAATACGAACATAAACTCAAATCAAGAAAATATAAGACTTTAACCTCTACCAGTAGTTTGTCGATCCCCACTTCTCGATCTTGTCACCTAAGAGACTATTTGGTGCTGGTTCGCTGGAGCTGTCTGAGTGGTGGTGGTGGTGGACTGGTCGTGTGACAGTGAGGGAGGGATAGGAGAGGAGAGATACTTGCAGATAGTTATTCGTCGGACCTACTAATGGTATTGGTGGTAGTTGTTGTGGTTCTGGTGGTGGTGAGGGCCGTGAGACGGTGAGAGAGGAAGAGTAGCAGGGGGGAGAGAGACGATGATTGAGACTGATGGTCATCCGGTCTCTCATCAATTCTCATACGTTGGATGATTGTCAAATTCGATGGCTGACATCGAGACAACCAGGCTAAATAGCAACAGTAAAACATCGTCCAGTATTAGTATATAGATATTAAACACTAGGGGATGCCCGTGCACGGGAGCACTACCAAAAAACACGTTTCATAATCGATTTTGCTGGAAGAGAAGATGAAAATGGCGTTTCCGGTAATTTACGTAAATTAATCAAAGAGAGAGGGTAAATTCTCAAAGAGTGAATAGTTAAGTGGGTAGGTAGGTAGTGGGTAGTTAGGTGGGAGTAGGTGAGATCAAAGGGCTGGGGATGATTTAAAGCATCTAAAGGCTCAAAATGAATAAGTTAGTTAATTCATGCTCTTTTATAGAATAGATGAAATATTAAGTTTAATGTAGCATTAGGGTGCTGATAATTACAGCACAAAAAACTATAGTTACAACACAACTTATTTTGAAATGACCATTCTACCCTTGATACTTATTACAGCTTTATATTTTGAATGCATCAGTGACATTAAGTATGACAACTCACAGCATCTTCTCCTTTCTTTTTTAATCTCCCACCGATCTATTCTTGTTCTTCACTTGCCGGCCAAAATCCTCGCCCATATCTGCCGGCAAAATCCTCACCAACATCTGACCTTCTTTTCGGCTCTATTTCAAATATACATAAACCGCACATCCACAACCCCCACCAGCATCATCTCCATCAACCTAAATCACATCCACGACCCAAAACTCAAATCATATTTCAACCTAAGAGAAATCCCCAATTGAGACGACCAAGACAAACCCAGACCTCATATTATCAACACCCGTAGCATTATTGGGTGGTGTTTATTATAACTTTAATGCTATGGTTATTACAAGGGGGTTACACCTTATATGTGGATTACTACATGGGTGCTGATAATTACAGCACAACGATTTATAATTACAGCACAATTTTCTACCACATGACCTTTTTACCCGTACCCCTACTTAGTAATTCTAATCCTCTCTATTCACTATATTTACTTCTTTGTTCTCATTACTTCTCTGTACTTGTAAGACTAAAACTTCTTCATCTTGGAAATCTGGCACCACCGCCTCCATCCGACTGAAAGCCACACCAATCAATGCCCAACTGAAATGAACCCTAAATCTTCTTCTCTGTCCATAAAATACTCAACTTCCCTCTGATTTGTTCTTCTAAAAAAACCATCAACCCCCCACAAATCAAAGCAGTTAAATCGTCTCCAAGTAGCGAACAATCCGAAGACTCTACATGCTCCCCGTCATAACATAACCAAGACCGCTGAAGCAAAGAATGGAAGAAACATATAGTTGTGAATCCCTAAAATCTGGACAGGGTCAGAGGGCTTAGGAGGAAAAACACCCATGAGTGGAACAGTCGATTGATGTAGAAAGCAGCAATTACAAAAATTCCGATTCTCTAGTACCTTTTTTTTTCCATAATCGGACGCAACCATGGGTACACAGCAAATCAAAATCGAGAAGACAAGTAGTAGAGGAAGAAGATGGTCTCGGTTTTCTCTCCTCTTTCGATATGGGGTGTGTTTGTCTATAATCGATTTCTTTGCTTGCAAATCTAGAGAGAGGTAGATAGCAAGAGACGGTGAGGGGGGAGAAAGAGACTGATGTGCACAAGAGATTCCGGCGGGGAGAACTCCGTGTACACCGTAAGTAGAGGATCAGAGATAGCACAGGAAGAGTTGGGTTGTGTGTAGGGAGAGAGTAAGGCAGTAGTAATGTCTGAGAGAGAGACAGAGGTTTGGCAGAGCTTCCGCGTATGGCTAGTGTGTTCTCCTATGTATGGAAAGGTTAACGTCCTATATATAACGGAGAATGTGACCGTTGCAGTGTGGTTAATGCGCCCATCAATGGCGGCTTAATTAGCTTAACCACAACGGCACGTTCATCCTCATATATAGGGACAGCACGTTATGCGCGAATACCGGAACCGTTATGGGGTTGATCGGGTTTGACCGGATTGACCGGGTTTATGGAGCTCGTGCCATAAATCTCTCAAAGCAGTTACTAAAGGTCGCGTGCGGGCTTGGCTCGCACGCGACAGGACTTACTCTAGCCTCCAAACCACTAAGTCCCTACAAGTCCCGTGCAGTGGTATGCGAGGGCTCTGTCTCGCAGCCCCCACATGGATCAGCGCGGCTCGTGATCCAGTGTTTGTGGAGCACAATATGGTGTGCTAGATGGTTGCCACGTGGCCAAGATCTGTCAGCTCAGAAAGCACTATCTACATTAGCCCCCTTTCTACGCGTGAAGACTCATAGCTGGATAGACTTCTATGCGCGGAAACCAACATACGCGTCGCCGCCACGCACCAATTCAAATATGAGTAAATTCAGCCCCCGTGCGTGCCATTATGACCTAAAACCCCTAGAGTCGTGCCGTCTGGCCTTTAGGGTTTTAGGCGTGACGTCAGCTTGTCCTGTGATTGCGCGATTCGACGGTGACGGTTGCGATTCGACTACTGAAAGGACGCAACCCTTCATAGTTTTTGGATAAATACTTTGTACTCTCCATTGTTGCAAAGCATCACTTCTTTCTCTTAAAGTGAATGATACCCAGAAGTCTTCAAGAGCAGATTCAGATAATCAATCACCAGTTTAGAATTGCAAATCGTCTTCTTCAACTGTCTGCATCCAAGCAAGCTTTACAGAAACAAGGTTGGCCTTGTTCAATTTCGATTTAAAATGCTAGTATATGCTTTGAACTGCGTTGGATCTGCAAAACCATGACATATATTATCTGCTGAGAACTTGCGAAGAAACTCACAATCTTTGAATCCAATTTCGAATTAGTCCTCCGATGATAAAGACCTTGAATGTAGGGTTTTTGAAATCTCTGATAATGCAAACAATTCCAATCTCTAATTTATGAAATTGATACCAGAAACTGTTCATCTTTCTTCCCATAGATCTTGAATCTCGAAATTCAAACTGAAGTGTGCATATTTCTCCCCCCTTTTTTCTTGCTTTTCCGCAGGAATGGCAAAGACAAAAGGAACTAGACCCACCAAGGAGGACGAAGAAATACCTGATCTTCCACAAGCTCTATGGCGGAAAGCCCCCTATCTGGGTGGCAAAGAATTCTACCATGCGAGAGTTAAGGCAAAGAAACTGCCTGCTTCTGTCCCCAATGAGGGATTACTAACATTAACTCCTCCAGTTAACTCGGCCTTGCTTGATTTGATTGGCTTCGAGGACGTGGTTCGATTGGGAATCGAAAATGGGTACTTCCCGTATGCCGCGATTTCCACCCAAGCTTTTGTTCAGAAATTGGACTACATGGATGAGTGGATTGACCATGTGTTGACCAATCATGCTGTGACACTTAATGAGGCCGGCGTATACTTCGCCGTTCGTGCTATGAAGGGTGCTGCCGTGAAGCTGGACCAGTCCATGCTTCTAAACCTTCTTTCCCGCTACTCCCCTGCGACTCACACTTTTCACTTTGCTGAGTTCGAGGCTGCCCCCACGCTCGAGGACGTGCACATGTTGTATGATCTGTCTCCCATGGGTGAGGTGGACCCTTTGAGTCCCTTGAGGACGGATGCGGAGATTGCTTTGTACACGCAGATGGAGGAGTGCTTGTCAGAGGTAAAGAAAATCTCCACCCGGTGGACCACTACAAAAGCCCTTCCTGACTGGCAGTTGGTTGACACATCTGCGAAGAATACCTGGAACAAGTGGGTGCAGTACTTTATCCGTGATTACGCGAACAGCAGCATCACCAAGAAGCTTCTGAGTCAAGACCCAGAGGCCAAGAACTATGTGGAGGGTAAAGGTTATCGCTTGACCCTTTGTGCCTTCCTCTGCGCCTGGTTTTCGAGGTACCTAATCGATGGCCACCCGCATGATGGGGTCTTCTATCATGTTCTGCCGCTTGCTGTGAAACTGGACCTTGGCCAGAAAGTCGCACTCGGACCCTTGGTTTTGGGCACGCTGTACTACAGACTGGATCAGCTAGTTGTGGCCATGAAAGAATCGCGTGGCCGCCTCAACATACTGACTTTCGTTAACATTGCCTTCTTGACGATGTGGGTCTTTGAGCGATGGCCTTCCTATGCCCCAACTGCTTCTAAGCCCAACAAGTGGTGTCCCCCAGTACCGTGGAGGAGCGTAACAGCGGCAGAGCTGCAAGGTGGTTCGGAACAAACAATACCAAGTGCGTTTGGAGTCTGATATGCGACAATCGGCAAGAGTTCATAGCCAGGCCCTATGCCATGCGTGTTGAAAACTTGCGATGGTTTCCAAAGTTGTACCCTTCTAAGGGTGTTGTGTTTTCAGAAGAGCTCCTCTTTGAGGATAGAGAGCATTTCCATGAGCGCTATCGCGAATTCTTTTGCTGGTGCCTGCGAGGTTCCCTTCCTGCTCTCGCATAGCATATTCGTGAGCTCGCGCCGAAGTATGAGAGGATTACTGTGGATGTTGATCCCACTCGCGTTTCTCCCCTGTTCGGCTTTGATGCAGTGGCACCATCAATCTGGCCACAATCTATTATCAGAGGCTGCTATAAGCGTTTGTTGACAAAGGAGTGCAGAGATTGTATTCCATTCTAATTTGCTGGGCTTGACAACCCATAAGTAATAAAACTCTTTTTCACTCAAAAAAAAAAAAAAAAAAAAACTAAAAATATCTTGTATTCCTTCAAAAGAAGAAGGTTATAAAATTGTTGTTTCTGCCCCAATTGAAACAACAAATTGGCAGCGGTACATTGTAGAAAACACTGAAATATAGAGAGCAACATCAATTGCAGAAAACACTGAAATGTGAATTAAAAACTTGCTACTGTCACTAAATATTTGTTTTCGAACATTACCAAAGTTACTCTTCGCCCAATCTTTCAAATCAGCAGCACATCCGTCAAGCTTCATCTCTACTGATCCCCTATTGGGATTGCCAACTGTTTTTTATAGCCGTAACATTCCCCATTATGTAGCCAAGCCGCCTCAAAGTCGAATCTTTTCTTCCCTAATGGGTTGACCTAATGTGATTGCTGCCCAAACAAAACTTCGATTGCATAGTGATCGAACGTACAGGTAATGAGATGGTTGAGTCGCACATTACCAAACAAAAGTTGTCAATTGATCTTAGCCACGACCCTATCCAGTCTTTCACGAATATGAGTATCACACTCTTGGTTGTTACACCAAGTGAAGGGGTTTCCCTCAAAACCTAGATCTTTAAGATCACAAAAGATAAGAGCTTCTCGAAAATGGTTGATTTGGGATAAAGTCACCCCTCTTCCTCCCTCTTTTTTCTCTTGCGAAATAATTTCGTTGAAATCAACCCGTGTGATTTAAGATGGGAAAGACGTCTCCAGGAATGGTGCCTCTCGATTTTATCTGGATCTCCGTAAAATCCCGTTAAAACCAAGTCTCTTCTCCATCTTCAAGACTAACCATGCCGTGGATGTGTCGACAAGATTGAGAAATTGGGGTTACTTGAGTTTTGTCATCCTATAATAACGCCAAACCCCCAATTCGACCAACACTATCCACATAGATACCATTTACATACATCACCTTCTTCCTTACTGATTTCATCTCATGTGAAGACAACCTAGTCTCCATGAGAAAGACTAGGTTGTGGTGTCTTTCCTTCACGGTGTCGCAACGGGATAGAACGTTGCGGAGGTTTTCAAGCCCTCGCACGTTCCAACGAAGATCACTCTTTGCTCTAGGCAGGCTTAATCTCAGCCTCGCATTGAGTTTTGTGATTATTTTGCAGTCCATACCATCGTCACCCCTCCTTGGTAAGCCATCAGGGTCTGGGTCTCGTTCAATTGTTTTGGCCTTTGAGTCTACTCCCATAGAGTCACCCTCCATGTTGCATTTATTAATCGCATGGAATATGCACAAAAACAAACAATTGCAATCCGTGTTTACTCAATTTGCCTTCAGAAAGTACTTGCACTATACAATAAATGGTACTACCTCCGTTTCTTCTCTATGACACCGGTTTTTTATTACCTTCATTCACTTTGACCGGGTGATTTGAGTTGTAGAACGATGTTATTTTTTTTTATTTACTTTTCGTAGTGTTGTAGAATAAAAGTTGGTTTATGACAAGGTAAAAAAATTATTTTGCTATCCAAATCACTCGGTCAAAGTGACTCAGATACGAGTCAAAAAGTCAAATTGGTGTCATATCAGAAAAAGACAGTAAAATAGAAAGTACTAGTCATTATGTTTGAAACTTGTAGTTTTTGCAAACTCTCCTATCAATATTACACTGCCTCTTTTTACTCGTAACATTAACAGTAACTTGAATAGTCTTTGCCAATGAAGATTCAACTAGAACTAAAAATATGTTGTATTCCTTGAGGTTTCAAAAGAAGAAGGTTTTAACATTGTTGTTTCTGCCCAATTGAAACCACAAATTGCCATATCTTGCAACCACTGCAGAAAACACTGAAGTGTAGAGAACAACATCAATTGCAGAAAACACTGAAATGTGAGTTACAAACTTGCTACCATCACTAAAAATTCTGAATATCTTCTCATGATCAGCTCTTTTCTGAAACTACAAAATCAACCCCAATCTAGAACTACCATTCACATTGCTACCCACATCAAGTTCATCTCTCCCAGTAGAATACCCCCCAAAAAGTGTAAAAACAACGCTTCCAAAATCACTCCTCCCATACCTTGAGTTTCTTCCCCAATGCGAAGGCAATGAAGGCATCCAAACAAGCATACACAACCTGATCCTCGCTCAGCACAACCGCTTCCCAATCACTCCTCCCGACGAACTCATCCTTCTCAACCCCCTCCAAATCCAGAACCAACTCCGCTAACTTCCCTGTCGACATCTGCTTCCCGTACCCCATCTTCGCAGCCACATCGCGGACGTCGATCAGATTCGACACTCTGATCCTCTGCTTCGGCCTCGAGAGAATCCACCGGTCGTTCCAGTTCCATATCCCGACGAAATTGGTGGCCGGATCGGAGAGGAACCGGCGGAGTACGAGGGGGATTTTACGACCGTTGTTCTGGAGGAGGTGGAGCTGGATGATGAGGCAGTTACGGCCGACGCAGAGCTGGAGAGTGCCGGCGGTGCGGAGGTGTCGGGGATGCCACTGGACGCCGAGGCCGACGACGAGTTTGGAGGAGAATTTGCCGTAGAAGCGGCGGATGGTGTGGACCCAGCGGCGGATGACGGAGGGAGTGGAGGTGACGGTTGTGTGGATGCGGTAGTTGTGGCATTGGACGGTGAAACGTTTCTCTGTGTGGGGTCTGAAGGTGTGTCTCGGCTCGATGGTTACGCTTGCGTCGTCGTCCTCCATGGCTCTCTCTCTCGTGCAGAACGTGGTGGTGGTGAAAATGTGAAAGGACGGTTATGGTGGTACTGTACTAATAGTAGTGGGTAGTGTTAGGGAAAATTCAAAACTTTAACAATAATTTGTAATTATATTTCATATTTTAAATATTTGTAATTATGAGGGTGTTATTACATGGTATTTGTAACTCCTGCATTATTCCTCTCAAAAAAAAAAACTCCTGCATTATTGGTATTAGGGAAATACCTGTCCCGTTGGGACTACTATCACTTATCGGGATTACATTTCGGAATAGACCGTTCTAACAATATATTGATGGAATATTGATGGACGCCAAAATATTTTATGTCAATTTTAAACAATAAATTTAGAGGATTTATGAAGAGAAAAGACACAGTAAAAAAAAAACACACACACACACACACACACAAATTACCAGCATCACATTTGATTCACTTTGATTCATATGACCCGAACGTTCTCGACACCTAACAAAAATTGATATTAAAAATTTGGGCAGCTTAGCTCGTGGGTTACATCAATCTCTAGCACCACCCAGGTGAAACTCGGTCCAATGTCTGTCGTACACAGGCTATAGGAAGTTTCTGTATGATCTGAGAATGCCATTTCGGAACTCGTTTCAAGAATTGTGTTTCTTTTCAATCTACCAAGTAACTTGCATGTCTATTTCATTGAAGCTGCTTGTGTGATGCCCGTTGATCTTTTGCGAGGAGTTGTACTCTACAAAACAATGAACCAACATGTTTTCATTCAAGAATACAATCACAGAGTCATCTATATATACGAGAGGCAACTCGAGATAGTTCTATGTAAGTGTGCCCCGCAACCTGAAATATGCATATTGTGAGATTTGAAAGGAAATATATACACTTGCAACTATTTCTCATCTCGGCCAAAGTAGGCCAAAATATTCATTTTCTTCATTTATTGCATGCACTCGTGTTACCATTAGACCTAACTCAAAGCACCCAATAATGTACTGGCACTCCATAATGGATTCTCTTAACAGACAAACAAATTGAGACTTCAGCAACCTATTTTCTAAAACCGGTGTTTCCGTGACAGAACACACTGTTGAGAGCAGCTAACACCCAAACTAACACCAAGACACCACCGGTCCGCACCACGAACCCACCACCGACTATAAACACCACGACAACGACTACCAAGTCAATCTACATCGAAAATATGACCTTAAAGTTCCCATTTAAAATGAAGCCTGCTTAGAAGAAGTGGTAAATATAGTAAGAGCGGTAATGTGACTGAGCTTAAGAGAAGGACAATAGACTTTTGCAGTGAATTAGGTGTACATTCTCAACCCCCTTAAAGTTTTGAGTGAAGTGAAGCACTGTATCGACTATGAGCTTCTAAAGTTTATTTTTCTTCATAGAGGGGGAATCTTTCGTTTGAGTGTCAAGCTGTAAGCACTGATCCAAACTTCACCAAGAGCAGATGCAATTCCCATTTTTTTTTAAGGATCCGATTATCAAATATTCAAACCCCAATATAAATACCAAATTCAAGTTCTTTAATGGCAACAGAGAAGGGTTACGCAAAACCCCCCAATTCGAGTTCAAGAAGCCCTGATTTCAGCACATTACACAAATACGAACATAAACTCAAATCAAGAAAATATAAGACTTTAACCTCTACCAGTAGTTTGTCGATCCCCACTTCTCGATCTTGTCACCTAAGAGACTATTTGGTGCTGGTTCGCTGGAGCTGTCTGAGTGGTGGTGGTGGTGGACTGGTCGTGTGACAGTGAGGGAGGGATAGGAGAGGAGAGATACTTGCAGATAGTTATTCGTCGGACCTACTAATGGTATTGGTGGTAGTTGTTGTGGTTCTGGTGGTGGTGAGGGCCGTGAGACGGTGAGAGAGGAAGAGTAGCAGGGGGGAGAGAGACGATGATTGAGACTGATGGTCATCCGGTCTCTCATCAATTCTCATACGTTGGATGATTGTCAAATTCGATGGCTGACATCGAGACAACCAGGCTAAATAGCAACAGTAAAACATCGTCCAGTATTAGTATATAGATATTAAACACTAGGGGATGCCCGTGCACGGGAGCACTACCAAAAAACACGTTTCATAATCGATTTTGCTGGAAGAGAAGATGAAAATGGCGTTTCCGGTAATTTACGTAAATTAATCAAAGAGAGAGGGTAAATTCTCAAAGAGTGAATAGTTAAGTGGGTAGGTAGGTAGTGGGTAGTTAGGTGGGAGTAGGTGAGATCAAAGGGCTGGGGATGATTTAAAGCATCTAAAGGCTCAAAATGAATAAGTTAGTTAATTCATGCTCTTTTATAGAATAGATGAAATATTAAGTTTAATGTAGCATTAGGGTGCTGATAATTACAGCACAAAAAACTATAGTTACAACACAACTTATTTTGAAATGACCATTCTACCCTTGATACTTATTACAGCTTTATATTTTGAATGCATCAGTGACATTAAGTATGACAACTCACAGCATCTTCTCCTTTCTTTTTTAATCTCCCACCGATCTATTCTTGTTCTTCACTTGCCGGCCAAAATCCTCGCCCATATCTGCCGGCAAAATCCTCACCAACATCTGACCTTCTTTTCGGCTCTATTTCAAATATACATAAACCGCACATCCACAACCCCCACCAGCATCATCTCCATCAACCTAAATCACATCCACGACCCAAAACTCAAATCATATTTCAACCTAAGAGAAATCCCCAATTGAGACGACCAAGACAAACCCAGACCTCATATTATCAACACCCGTAGCATTATTGGGTGGTGTTTATTATAACTTTAATGCTATGGTTATTACAAGGGGGTTACACCTTATATGTGGATTACTACATGGGTGCTGATAATTACAGCACAACGATTTATAATTACAGCACAATTTTCTACCACATGACCTTTTTACCCGTACCCCTACTTAGTAATTCTAATCCTCTCTATTCACTATATTTACTTCTTTGTTCTCATTACTTCTCTGTACTTGTAAGACTAAAACTTCTTCATCTTGGAAATCTGGCACCACCGCCTCCATCCGACTGAAAGCCACACCAATCAATGCCCAACTGAAATGAACCCTAAATCTTCTTCTCTGTCCATAAAATACTCAACTTCCCTCTGATTTGTTCTTCTAAAAAAACCATCAACCCCCCACAAATCAAAGCAGTTAAATCGTCTCCAAGTAGCGAACAATCCGAAGACTCTACATGCTCCCCGTCATAACATAACCAAGACCGCTGAAGCAAAGAATGGAAGAAACATATAGTTGTGAATCCCTAAAATCTGGACAGGGTCAGAGGGCTTAGGAGGAAAAACACCCATGAGTGGAACAGTCGATTGATGTAGAAAGCAGCAATTACAAAAATTCCGATTCTCGAGTACCTTTTTTTTTCCATAATCGGACGCAACCATGGGTACACAGCAAATCAAAATCGAGAAGACAAGTAGTAGAGGAAGAAGATGGTCTCGGTTTTCTCTCCTCTTTCGATATGGGGTGTGTTTGTCTATAATCGATTTCTTTGCTTGCAAATCTAGAGAGAGGTAGATAGCAAGAGACGGTGAGGGGGGAGAAAGAGACTGATGTGCACAAGAGATTCCGGCGGGGAGAACTCCGTGTACACCGTAAGTAGAGGATCAGAGATAGCACAGGAAGAGTTGGGTTGTGTGTAGGGAGAGAGTAAGGCAGTAGTAATGTCTGAGAGAGAGACAGAGGTTTGGCAGAGCTTCCGCGTATGGCTAGTGTGTTCTCCTATGTATGGAAAGGTTAACGTCCTATATATAACGGAGAATGTGACCGTTGCAGTGTGGTTAATGCGCCCATCAATGGCGGCTTAATTAGCTTAACCACAACGGCACGTTCATCCTCATATATAGGGACCATTACAGCACGTTATGCGCGAATACCGGAACCGTTATGGGGTTGATCGGGTTTGACCGGATTGACCGGGTTTATGGAGCTCGTGCCATAAATCTCTCAAAGCAGTTACTAAAGGTCGCGTGCGGGCTTGGCTCGCACGCGACAGGACTTACTCTAGCCTCCAAACCACTAAGTCCCTACAAGTCCCGTGCAGTGGTATGCGAGGGCTCTGTCTCGCAGCCCCCACATGGATCAGCGCGGCTCGTGATCCAGTGTTTGTGGAGCACAATATGGTGTGCTAGATGGTTGCCACGTGGCCAAGATCTGTCAGCTCAGAAAGCACTATCTACATTAGCCCCCTTTCTACGCGTGAAGACTCATAGCTGGATAGACTTCTATGCGCGGAAACCAACATACGCGTCGCCGCCACGCACCAATTCAAATATGAGTAAATTCAGCCCCCGTGCGTGCCATTATGACCTAAAACCCCTAGAGTCGTGCCGTCTGGCCTTTAGGGTTTTAGGCGTGACGTCAGCTTGTCCTGTGATTGCGCGATTCGACGGTGACGGTTGCGATTCGACTACTGAAAGGACGCAACCCTTCATAGTTTTTGGATAAATACTTTGTACTCTCCATTGTTGCAAAGCATCACTTCTTTCTCTTAAAGTGAATGATACCCAGAAGTCTTCAAGAGCAGATTCAGATAATCAATCACCAGTTTAGAATTGCAAATCGTCTTCTTCAACTGTCTGCATCCAAGCAAGCTTTACAGAAACAAGGTTGGCCTTGTTCAATTTCGATTTAAAATGCTAGTATATGCTTTGAACTGCGTTGGATCTGCAAAACCATGACATATATTATCTGCTGAGAACTTGCGAAGAAACTCACAATCTTTGAATCCAATTTCGAATTAGTCCTCCGATGATAAAGACCTTGAATGTAGGGTTTTTGAAATCTCTGATAATGCAAACAATTCCAATCTCTAATTTATGAAATTGATACCAGAAACTGTTCATCTTTCTTCCCATAGATCTTGAATCTCGAAATTCAAACTGAAGTGTGCATATTTCTCCCCCCTTTTTTCTTGCTTTTCCGCAGGAATGGCAAAGACAAAAGGAACTAGACCCACCAAGGAGGACGAAGAAATACCTGATCTTCCACAAGCTCTATGGCGGAAAGCCCCCTATCTGGGTGGCAAAGAATTCTACCATGCGAGAGTTAAGGCAAAGAAACTGCCTGCTTCTGTCCCCAATGAGGGATTACTAACATTAACTCCTCCAGTTAACTCGGCCTTGCTTGATTTGATTGGCTTCGAGGACGTGGTTCGATTGGGAATCGAAAATGGGTACTTCCCGTATGCCGCGATTTCCACCCAAGCTTTTGTTCAGAAATTGGACTACATGGATGAGTGGATTGACCATGTGTTGACCAATCATGCTGTGACACTTAATGAGGCCGGCGTATACTTCGCCGTTCGTGCTATGAAGGGTGCTGCCGTGAAGCTGGACCAGTCCATGCTTCTAAACCTTCTTTCCCGCTACTCCCCTGCGACTCACACTTTTCACTTTGCTGAGTTCGAGGCTGCCCCCACGCTCGAGGACGTGCACATGTTGTATGATCTGTCTCCCATGGGTGAGGTGGACCCTTTGAGTCCCTTGAGGACGGATGCGGAGATTGCTTTGTACACGCAGATGGAGGAGTGCTTGTCAGAGGTAAAGAAAATCTCCACCCGGTGGACCACTACAAAAGCCCTTCCTGACTGGCAGTTGGTTGACACATCTGCGAAGAATACCTGGAACAAGTGGGTGCAGTACTTTATCCGTGATTACGCGAACAGCAGCATCACCAAGAAGCTTCTGAGTCAAGACCCAGAGGCCAAGAACTATGTGGAGGGTAAAGGTTATCGCTTGACCCTTTGTGCCTTCCTCTGCGCCTGGTTTTCGAGGTACCTAATCGATGGCCACCCGCATGATGGGGTCTTCTATCATGTTCTGCCGCTTGCTGTGAAACTGGACCTTGGCCAGAAAGTCGCACTCGGACCCTTGGTTTTGGGCACGCTGTACTACAGACTGGATCAGCTAGTTGTGGCCATGAAAGAATCGCGTGGCCGCCTCAACATACTGACTTTCGTTAACATTGCCTTCTTGACGATGTGGGTCTTTGAGCGATGGCCTTCCTATGCCCCAACTGCTTCTAAGCCCAACAAGTGGTGTCCCCCAGTACCGTGGAGGAGCGTAACAGCGGCAGAGCTGCAAGGTGGTTCGGAACAAACAATACCAAGTGCGTTTGGAGTCTGATATGCGACAATCGGCAAGAGTTCATAGCCAGGCCCTATGCCATGCGTGTTGAAAACTTGCGATGGTTTCCAAAGTTGTACCCTTCTAAGGGTGTTGTGTTTTCAGAAGAGCTCCTCTTTGAGGATAGAGAGCATTTCCATGAGCGCTATCGCGAATTCTTTTGCTGGTGCCTGCGAGGTTCCCTTCCTGCTCTCGCATAGCATATTCGTGAGCTCGCGCCGAAGTATGAGAGGATTACTGTGGATGTTGATCCCACTCGCGTTTCTCCCCTGTTCGGCTTTGATGCAGTGGCACCATCAATCTGGCCACAATCTATTATCAGAGGCTGCTATAAGCGTTTGTTGACAAAGGAGTGCAGAGATTGTATTCCATTCTAATTTGCTGGGCTTGACAACCCATAAGTAATAAAACTCTTTTTCACTCAAAAAAAAAAAAAAAAAAAAACTAAAAATATCTTGTATTCCTTCAAAAGAAGAAGGTTATAAAATTGTTGTTTCTGCCCCAATTGAAACAACAAATTGGCAGCGGTACATTGTAGAAAACACTGAAATATAGAGAGCAACATCAATTGCAGAAAACACTGAAATGTGAATTAAAAACTTGCTACTGTCACTAAATATTTGTTTTCGAACATTACCAAAGTTACTCTTCGCCCAATCTTTCAAATCAGCAGCACATCCGTCAAGCTTCATCTCTACTGATCCCCTATTGGGATTGCCAACTGTTTTTTATAGCCGTAACATTCCCCATTATGTAGCCAAGCCGCCTCAAAGTCGAATCTTTTCTTCCCTAATGGGTTGACCTAATGTGATTGCTGCCCAAACAAAACTTCGATTGCATAGTGATCGAACGTACAGGTAATGAGATGGTTGAGTCGCACATTACCAAACAAAAGTTTTCAATTGATCTTAGCCACGACCCTATCCAGTCTTTCACGAATATGAGTATCACACTCTTGGTTGTTACACCAAGTGAAGGGGTTTCCCTCAAAACCTAGATCTTTAAGATCACAAAAGATAAGAGCTTCTCGAAAATGGTTGATTTGGGATAAAGTCACCCCTCTTCCTCCCTCTTTTTTCTCTTGCGAAATAATTTCGTTGAAATCAACCCGTGTGATTTAAGATGGGAAAGACGTCTCCAGGAATGGTGCCTCTCGATTTTATCTGGATCTCCGTAAAATCCCGTTAAAACCAAGTCTCTTCTCCATCTTCAAGACTAACCATGCCGTGGATGTGTCGACAAGATTGAGAAATTGGGGTTACTTGAGTTTTGTCATCCTATAATAACGCCAAACCCCCAATTCGACCAACACTATCCACATAGATACCATTTACATACATCACCTTCTTCCTTACTGATTTCATCTCATGTGAAGACAACCTAGTCTCCATGAGAAAGACTAGGTTGTGGTGTCTTTCCTTCACGGTGTCGCAAAGGGATAGAACGTTGCGGAGGTTTTCAAGCCCTCGCACGTTCCAACGAAGATCACTCTTTGCTCTAGGCAGGCTTAATCTCAGCCTCGCATTGAGTTTTGTGATTATTTTGCAGTCCATACCATCGTCACCCCTCCTTGGTAAGCCATCAGGGTCTGGGTCTCGTTCAATTGTTTTGGCCTTTGAGTCTACTCCCATAGAGTCACCCTCCATGTTGCATTTATTAATCGCATGGAATATGCACAAAAACAAACAATTGCAATCCGTGTTTACTCAATTTGCCTTCAGAAAGTACTTGCACTATACAATAAATGGTACTACCTCCGTTTCTTCTCTATGACACCGGTTTTTTATTACCTTCATTCACTTTGACCGGGTGATTTGAGTTGTAGAACGATGTTATTTTTTTTTATTTACTTTTCGTAGTGTTGTAGAATAAAAGTTGGTTTATGACAAGGTAAAAAAATTATTTTGCTATCCAAATCACTCGGTCAAAGTGACTCAGATACGAGTCAAAAAGTCAAATTGGTGTCATATCAGAAAAAGACAGTAAAATAGAAAGTACTAGTCATTATGTTTGAAACTTGTAGTTTTTGCAAACTCTCCTATCAATATTACACTGCCTCTTTTTACTCGTAACATTAACAGTAACTTGAATAGTCTTTGCCAATGAAGATTCAACTAGAACTAAAAATATGTTGTATTCCTTGAGGTTTCAAAAGAAGAAGGTTTTAACATTGTTGTTTCTGCCCAATTGAAACCACAAATTGCCATATCTTGCAACCA